>CM067844.1:604399288-614399288 GCA_034509565.1 Triticum monococcum
ACGCGCTATCTCAGAGTGTATTTTGAAAAATGTTCTCAAATGTTTGAAAATAGTCATGAATTCGGAAACGTTCGTGATTTTGGAAAAAGAAATATTCATGAATTTGAAAAAAATCACAAACTTTAAAATGTTCACAGATGTAAAAATGGTCACGAATGAAAAAAACAATTCATGTATTAAAATAGAAATAAAAATAAAACAGGTAAAATAAAAAAACTGTATAAAAAAAGGTAAATGAAAAAAGAAAAAAATTGGCAGAGCAATCACCAAAAGTGTTGAAAAACTGGAGGAAAAAAGAAGACGAAAAGCGCTACATGGGCTTTGTGCGATTTGGGGTTTTACGCTTAAGGCGTATAACAAGATTTACCAGGAAATACTTGATTGCTATAGGGTTGCTTATACGCGCTATCTCAGAGTGTGATTCTCCATCAGAAGACCAGCCCAGCGAGCTTATTGCAGTCCACGGCGAGCTAAATGCATTATCTATAACCACGTTACATATGTGGTAAGCAATGTAAACTATTTCAAAAAAAAAGCATGACCAAGACCTAAGTTTGTATTTGTAACAACTTAACACAACACGAATTATATCGGGAATTCACATAGTAAGAAGTGGAGATACCCAACAATTATATCTCTACGAGCGCCGTTCGACAAACCATGAAGCTCATGCTTTAGCTCGGTATTCTTTATACGAGGCTGCGGTGTGGCATGCATAGATGGTTAATCCGTCCTCCTGGGAATGGTACGGTGAACATTCCTGTGATCCTTTTTTCCCCCGAAATTTCTGGAATCCTTCAGCTTGTCTAATTGACAAGTCGATGACTCAAAAAAAAAACATGTTGAGAAGTGGAATTCCCTCACAACTACATCTTTGATTTTGTCCTGCGTTTGTTGAGAATTTGAGCGCCGATCGCATAAATAAAATAAAATTGAGCGCGGAATGCTGAGGGAGATCATGCACGCACAAGAAAACCGAGCTGCACAGCGCGAGCAAACGAAGAAACCCGCCGACTGCAACCGCAACCGCAACGCGAGCAAATCTGCGTATCGACAACTACTACCCTCTTAACAATCAGACGACGCAACGACTAACGATACGGTTTGGTAACGCGATCGAGGCGGATACTTGGATCAATTATTTAACCCCGAAACATTCCAGCGTTTGTCACTGGCGCGGCGGTGTTCCTCACGGGTAACAACCGCGCTGCCTAGCTAGCTAGCTCGCTAGCTAGCTCCAGGCCATGTGGAAAATACAGAAGAATAATCGGGGTAGTGGAAGGGTCCAAGTGGGTCGCGTAGAAAATTGGCGGGGGAGTGGCGAAGAACATGCATGCAGGGAGCATATGTGGCTGGCACGTGAGGGTGGGAGCGCGAGAAGGTTCCAAACGGCTCGGTGTACGCACCCACCACCATGCAAAAAACCCAGAAATATGCTTAGCATATGCATCAAGTTGCTCGTTCTGGACGAACAAAAAGAAATGCGAGTCGCTGGCGGTGTATGTGCACAAGTCTTGTATATGAGCATTCCCGTACCGTGCCAGCCCATGTCGCGTGCCTCCTTTTTTGGTCCATCTCATTGTGTTATGTACCGTGGAGTGAACTCGGCCTCGTGTACGTACGTACGTGGCATGTACTGTAGGAGGCACGGCAGACATGCGATGCACCGACGGGCGTGTGAGCATACGCGAGTGGCGAGATCGTGGAGGGATACTAAAACTAAAACAAAACCAGAGGAAAAGCGCGAGGGTTGAGGCATGAGAGGTAGGGAATATGGAAGGGTCCAAGGGGAAGGAAGGGAGGGGGATCTCTCCTAACTAACACGGCCATGTGCGGGCTGGCCTCCCCGCAAAGGCCAACTAGCGGCAGGGCCACCCGGCCCGCACTAGCAGTCGCGCGAGGCTGGGGGGAGGGAGCAGGGGAAATGGCGGGGCCCGCCGGAGCAGCCATGTCCGTTGCACGTCTCGCTCGCTGTGCGCGGGGCCCACGTACAGCCCACCACCTCTCCCTCTCTCCCTCTCCGCTGCAGTGCGGCGGGTGCGCGCCCATCCGCCCGTCCATCTCCGCGCGCCTATGCATGTATAGCCCGCGCCCGGCCGCTCGCTGAAGAAGCTACATGCATCCATCCCCGGCGATGCCAGCGCGATGCCCGCACATACGTACGGGTGACCGGGCGAGAGCTTGGCGTGAAACGCACGGGGTGGTTGTGGGGATGGGGACGGGATCGACGGCCGGGAGAGGTCGATCGATCCACGGCGTCGGCGTGGGCTGGCTGGCTGGATCCAGCGGGCGAGCCCACATGCAGGCAGGCACACGACGACGTACGCCCGCCCGCCCGCGCGCGCATGGTGGCACGGTGGTGGGCGCTACGCTGGCTTCTCCTCTCTCCCTCTCAGCTGCCCACGATTGGATTCTCAAAAAAAAAAAAAGCTGCCCACGATTTTTTTCTGTGTTTTTTTTCCTCCAACGACCGGCGGGGTGAGCGAGTGAGCTAGGCAACGCGAGCCGCAATCTAAAAGCCAGCGTCACCCATATGCGCGTCCAGATTGGCACGCCATGTATGTGCGCGCGTGGCCACGCTATGCTAAGCTAGGCTAGGCTAGCTGTTCGATCCCTCCGCTCCGTCGCCTCCCACACGCGATCGGGCGTTCCGGCCTAGCCGCCTAGCTACCACTACCAGCCGTTGGGGTCTAGCCCTGCCCGTCGAGCGTGAGTTTCGCGTGATCTTGTCCGTTCATCCACCCCATAGAAATGGAGTTTTTCATCACATTTCTTTTCTTAACCTGCTCGATTTTCAATGATCAGAACTGGGGGAGGATTCGAGAGTAACTGATGGATGCTGCACGGCCGGAGCCGTGAATGAAAGGGAATATTCATTCATCCATCCGGGAAAGAAGTCCAGCTTTGACGTGATGTACGTACTGAATAGTCGGAACCAATGATTCTCCAAGGATACACACAGTTACACCACTGCACCTGACATCCCAATCCATGTACGCATCATCAGGCCACTCAAAAGCTCCCATGCGTGCGGTAAAGCATAATTGCGTGATCGACTGCCTATCATCATCTGAGATACGCCACTCATTTGATCATCAAGTCGGAACGACGTATAGAATATCATGCAGTCATCATCAATGTAGTTCTCATAGTCTTTGCCAAATTGTCGAGCCGTTTTCATGCCCACGGATGTTCGATGGCGATGTAAGAGGTTCATTGGGCGGGCGACACCCCTAACCTCGCCCTCCACCCCCTTCCCACACGCTTTTTTTCTCACCACCTCCGTGGGGCGACACCACAAGGCAAAGCCCATGCATTTGATGGCGCGATGTTTTTTGTTTTCATCTTTGGATCATGGGATCAAGTGTTCCTTTGCCTCGGCGGCGCGGAGACTCGCTGCCTGGGCATTTCTTGGAAGCATTGGCCTGTCTGTTTAAACACCGTGACCATAGTAGATGTTGGTCGCAGTCCTGGCCTAGCACATGGGAGTCTGTCGTTAGCTTCTCATTGCCACCACACATGGAGTGTGCTCATGAGCGGTTGTCTCCAGTGTAGGTATACCGTGGATGGGGTCGGAGATTTTCGTGTCGTGTGCTTGCCTAGCCAAGCGGTTGCAGTATTACAACAGTGATCGGGCGGTAGCATTGGCCATATGGTTCTATATATAGATCCCTTGGCCTAGAGAATTGACCCTTGAACTTCACCAATCCATGAAGGTATTCCAACGTGTGACTGCTGAGGCGTTTGAGCAGGTGCATGGGTATCTAGTTCGTGTCTGACATTGTCGAGATTGGGAGGTATGGTGGTGTTAGCTTGGAAAATAGGATTTATAACAGATAATTTGGCATGTCCATCCTCAAATATACCAACTAGTTCTCAACGTTAGCATGTTGCGTTGTTATCCCCCTCACCCCGCTTTCCGAGCTAACAGATTATTTCATTGAGAACTAGTTGTTATCCCCCTCATCCTCCATTCTAATAAGTTAGGCCAATAATATATATATTCTTGTGACTTACAAATTATATCACTAAAAAGTTCTCTCGAATACGAATGCAATGGTATGTTTAATTTATTGTCAAATTAAAATTTCAAAATGTGTGTGTGCCTTATTCATTGAAATGGGGGGAGTATCAACTTCACATTAACATTGATCTTTATAAATAAAATCATTTAAAGGGGAAAAGAAAGGACACAAAAAGGTTTGAAAAGGCGCTAGCAAAAAATGTATAGGTCGATGCTAGCTAGCACATGGAAGAAAATAAAGGCACTGTAGAAGCTACTATCCTACTCAGCCTGAGGCATAGCTTTTGGGAAGCATGGTCCTTTGTGGTACACTTTCGCTGGCAGGCCATTTTAGCTAGGCAATGTGCATGCCAACGTTGTCTGCTGGTAATTTTAAAACGCAGAATGGCGCCGCATCAAATTTGGGCAGTTGATTGTATAATTTTATCAGTGTGCACAGGGCCCACTTGCTAACCCCCAGCGTGATGGTAATTTCCAATTTATACGTCTTTGTCACAGGGCATATCTGAAAAGGGTGTACTATGGGTTTCAGCAAACTGTTACTGAATCTTTAGTCTATAGTAAGTTAAAAATGGGATGAACCTTGAATAAGGATAACTACATTGCTGATCAGAAGACTTAAAAAGATGCCAAAATTGAATGAAATTAAGAAATCTCATACTCCCTCCGATCCAAAATAAAATAAGTGTCGTAGTGTTGAACTAATTCTGAACTAGAGCTAGTTCAAAACTACGATACTATTTTTTATAGATTCAAGGTACTAGTACAATTTCGGATTGTAAAAACTCTCCATTACTATTACCGCCGAAATAAAAAACTTCACTGGGCGTGCACCCTTGTTGTATCATAGCAATACTGTGAGCCATAGTACTACTAGTAGCTCCTAGAATATCAGTTTGATTCTTCAAAGCACCATTTTATTTGGAAAATGTCATAGTAGTACTCCTACACCTTTTTTTTCCATTTTATTTATTTTTGATAAACAACCACCATGCACACCTAGCTTGTTATATTTCCTTTTCCTCATCATCTTCTCTCCCCCTCTCAGTTTCTCTCTCTCTCACACACACACAGCTCTCTCTCTCTCCTCCTCTCCCTCTCTCAAATACTCCCCATGCCCATCGCCGTCCTCCTTTGAAGAAGCCAATGGCCAGCAATGGCATGGCGTCCTCTCCCTCCGCCTTCTTCCCTCCCAATTTCCTCCTCCACATGCAGCAAGCACCGCCGCAGCATGACCCCCAAGAACACCACCACCAGCAGCACCACCACCACCACCATGAGCACCACCTCCCTCCCCCCCATCCCCAGCACAACCCCTTCCTCCCCTCCCCCCAATGCCCCTCCCTCCAGGATTTCCGCGGCGGTAGGCACATCCATAACTTCATGCCTTGTCAGTTAATTCGCCACCCTCGCACGGATCGTGCACGCAATGCGCCGGTAAACGGAGCCGATCCAGGTCTTTGCTAACATGCTATACGTACGTGTGCTGCAGGTCTGTCGCCAATGCTGGGGAAGCGCCCGGCGATGTACGGGGGCGGCGGCGACGGGGGCTGCGGCGGCGACGAGGTGACGGGCGGCGGAGGCGGCGGGGGCGCAAACGAGGAGGAGACGTCGGACGACGGGTCGCAGCTGGGCGGCGAGAAGAAGCGGCGGCTGAACGTGGAGCAGGTGCGGACGCTGGAGAAGAACTTCGAGGTGGCCAACAAGCTGGAGCCGGAGCGCAAGATGCAGCTGGCCCGCGCGCTGGGGCTGCAGCCCCGGCAGGTGGCCATCTGGTTCCAGAACCGCCGCGCCCGGTGGAAGACAAAGCAGCTGGAGAAGGACTACGACGTGCTCAAGCGCCAGTTCGACGCCGTCAAGGCCGAGAACGACGCCCTCCTCTCCCACAACAAGAAGCTCCAGTCCGAGGTACTCCTACACATCTACCAGTACCTACCCACTGTAGTAGACCACAATGCAAATTAGTGTGAGTAGCTCCCGCAGTCAATTCAGTCCGGCAACGGCATGCATCCGGCCGTCGCCGGCGGCCGGCCACGGCATGCATCCGGCCGTCGCCGGCGGCCGGCCACGGCAGTAGCAGCACGCCGCTGGCCTAGATCTGCGCGCGCGAGTGACGATCTGGGGCGCCCGCCGTTCGGTTGCGCTTTCTCGGGGCGGCCTCCCCGGCTCAATGATTGGTTGGTGATGTCCGGCTCGGATCCATGTGGGTTTCAGTGCTTGCAGAAAGGTTGTTGGAAGCGGCGCCCATGCCCACGCCTTTCCATCTACACCTGCGAAATCGTCATCGTTGAGCTGAGCAGGCACAGTAGCTTTTCGGAAAGGCCCAGCAGAATATGGCAGCGTCCGCAGCAGGTAGATGCTCGTGCCCATGCTGCTCCGAGTCCTTTGAGGAGGATCGATCCATCCATCGATTGCAGTGGAGTCAATGGCTTCATCATCCCGGTCGTGGCATCTCTGTGATGACTGCCATGGTCGCAGACACGTACTCCCCCGCTGCATGTGTGCCTTTTCACCGCGATCAGATTTGCAATTATGTGTGGGCCGGCCCGGAAACACCATTAGTGCCCGTATGATTAGGTGCGCATGTGCAGGTCAGCAAGTGTAGCTTAGCTTGCTTTCTCCTTGTTGCTAGTAGTACTAGCACTCAGACTTCATAGCATTCAGGCAGATACAGATGCATGATTCACTGCTGAACTTCTGCATGAACTACCAATGCGAAATTCTAGGTATCTGCCATGCTTGCATTGCGTACCGGTACAAGCTAGCTAAACCAAGATGGATTCGATTGTTGAATGCTGATGTATACTGATGTATATGGTGATGAATGCAGATACTGGGACTGAAGGGCTGCAGGGAGGCGGCGTCGGAGCTGATCAACCTCAACAAGGAGACGGAGGCGTCCTGCAGCAACCGCAGCGAGAACAGCTCCGAGATCAACCTCGACATCTCGCGCACGCCGCCGTCCGACGGCCCCATGGACGCTCCGCCGTCGCACCAGCAGGGGGGCGGCGGCGGGGGAATGATCCCCTTCTACCCCTCCGTCGCACGCCCATCCGCCGGCGTCGACATCGACCATCTCCTCCACGCCTCCGTCCCCAAGATGGAGCACCACCACGGCGGCCCCGACACGGCCAGCTTCGGCAACCTCCTCTGCGGCGTCGACGAGCCGCCGCCGTTCTGGCCGTGGGCGGATCACCAGCAGTTCAACTGATCGTCCGGCCCGTCGGCCGGCACGATACATATCTTGTTGCAGTCAATGACGTCTGCTTTGCTTGCATGGTCAGCAATGAGCGTGCATAAATATTCGATGCGTTTGGATTCTTGATGAGGACGTACGTACGTGCGGTGGAGACGGTTGTACATGCATGTTTGATGAGAGGCGGGTTCAGTTCATCCATGAGGTGCCTACTGAAGAGGATGGTGATGCGATTTGAGTCATGGTCATGGATCGATCGAGTTGATGATGAATAGTGGGGGTACGTGTAGGGGAATAAGTCCGGTGTGTGTGAAGCGTGTCTAGGTAGATTTTGGAGTTGAATAGTACCTACCTTTGGTATTCTTATTATTTTTCTTGTTTTTTCCCCTCTTTTTTTTGTTCCCATACATAAATTTGTGAACTGTGAGGCGGTGTGTTCATCCGTTGCTGTATAGGTTAATGGTGCATTTGGTGCTTATTCCCCCTATTTATATATGGATTATGTGAAAACTGTGACATACTTACTGTGGTTGTGTCACTTGCCCGAGAGGCCAAGGTTAACATATTCCTTGTGTAAAAATTACCTACTATTGTCCATAGTTCGACATTCTATCTTATGAACGTATACAAGGCAATACCTTTTTCCAAAGGACTACATGTGATTGAAATTTTCAGAAAATTCAGCTACTTTGTGCCCCACCATTGAAGTACATTTGCAAAAGTTTTTCGGAAATGCAAAATTTTCTAAACAAATTTAAAACTAGAAAACTAATAAAATAACTAAAACAAAAAATTGTTTCTACAACTTAAAAAAATGAATGTACTATAATCGACCCAGAGTGAATGAAACTTTTAAAGAATCAAATATGTTCAGGTTTCGGCGATATTTCTTGGAAGGCACTCCTTCCGTCCCATAATGTAAGATGTTTTTTGTCAAAAAAAAACTTCTTACGGAGGAAGTAATTAATTGGATGAATATATATATATGCAAGGATATGTTATATTGTACTTGGATGAATATACATGCAAGGATCATGAATCTACCCTTATTTAGACAGTGCAGCCAGTTTGCACTGTTACGCTAAGCAGCGACGCAGATGCGCGTCATTAAATTAACTTGCTCCTGCTCCTACAATGCAAGGCAGTTAAGGGCATTGAAAAAGGAACAGAAGAGCGTGGCCATGGTGTGGTGCACCAGCAACATTTGGACAGTTATGTCCTGCCGGGGCCCTTTTCCTTTTTCAAGCTGTCGCACGCCGCATGTCGAGCTTGCCAAGAGTCCAACTTTTGCGGCATACCAGTGAATTTCATTGGTCTTGCACGCGTCAATTCAAACACGTTGAAAACTAAGAGAATGAATTCACCCGTCATCTGAAAACACGCGATCAAAAACTTGCAGACGTGTCTTTCAAAAGAAAATTGCAGACGTACGTATGTACATTCCGTAGCACCGCATGTATGATTGATTGGAAGTAAAAACATAATATTGCATGCATTGTAGAGTAGGAGGATGTGGATTTTCTGTAGTGGTGGTAGTACGTATGGTATGTAGTAGCTGGTTAAATAGTGGATCGGAATATTCAGACCTGGCTACAGAGACGCTGTGTCTTGGTGCATCATGTTTTTTTGCTTTTCTACCTCGATGATCCGCCTGGATCGGCCTCACTCCGCCTCCGCATCGCTGGCTGCTACAGTTTTCCCAGCCGGGGTGCTGCTAGTCTGCCTGTCTGAAAATGATTGGCGAGGTGCATGGCATGGGAACAGGGGCACGTACGCACCCAATCATCAATGCCAGCGGAGCGGAGCCGAGTGGGGGTGAAAAACGTTTCGCAATCCCTACCCCTACCCGCGTCAATGTGCTCACGACACATGGCCAATTCACTGATAGATGTGGCTAGGTCTCAGTCAAGTGACATAACATACAGAAAAGAAAAAGAAAAAACTGGAAAGATAATCTTGCATGAATCTTAATGTAAGATCTCACAGATATAGCATTAGACTTAGACTTGATTATGTTTCAGTCGACTGAGATTTAGCAGGATTGTTCACGGATAGGTCGAATCATATGTACATCTCCGTGCGTCGACGGGCAACCGGCTGGGTGCCGTAGCAGTTAACAACTCATACAACCAAATCTGAAAATCTAACTACTACTCTTTGCTGCTGTAGTATAGTAGAAAACGAGTTAGTGAGAGGGGGGGGGGGGGGGGGGGGGGGGGGGCAAGTGTGCATGCGTTGCATTGGCAAGGGCGGGTCGCGTCGTGGCCAGCTCTACGCCTCATCTCATGGACGGACGGGGAGAGACGAAGAGAAGAGAGAAGAAGAGCAACAAGCCCTTGTGGGCTGTTCAGCCGTGGAGGGTCCGGGCGATGCGGGGCACCCACAGCCACAGTGACCGATCCCATGCAGAAAAAACCAAAGGACCGTGGCCGGGCCGGCCCCCGTACCCCTCTGCCCCGCGGTACGTCGCGGCAGGAAAACCACGGACCCTTGTTCTCGACGTCACCGGCCCAGGCACATGTCCTACACTACACATTCCGGCCGCCGTGAATTCCACGTCCATTGTATGCACACAATCAGGCTCCGGTCCGGTATATTTCATGTCGACATGCCGTCGCTTCTCACTTGGCGCGTGAAAATTCGTAAGGGAGAGGAGGTGGATGGTGACCGGGGCGAGTAGGGACTGGACTGTCGCCGTCGATCGGGGCGCACATACATACATACGATGGAGATGGTGCCTAGCCGCGATGGGCTCGGCGAGGACGACGAGGCGGCAGCGGGCGGCCGGGCGCATGGCATGGCATATATAGTCCAAGCTGTTGCATCGGTTGGGTGCTCTTTTCAGAGGGCGGGGCACGCACGCATGGCCGGGCGCATGTGGGAGCACAGTGCCACCACTGCCCATGCGTCCTTTGCCATGCCCCAGCTGTGCCGCTAGCGGCCACGCCACGGATCGGTATCGCTCGATCCATCGATCGTCGATCCGTCCACGCATGCATGCAGAAATGTGCTAGCTAGATCGGTCGGCCCTGATGCCGACGGCTACGTGGTCCGTCCCGGCCCGGCTCCGGCGACGCTGCGTTCGTAGTACCGCCCGAGGGTTCCAACCCGCATACATCCATGATCCATCCATCCTCTGCATGCGTTGCAGCCCTGTTAATTATTGTTACCTACACGTTCAGTAAGAGAAATCTACTGTGCTCCAGGACAGGGTGCACGTGAAGCTCGTGCCGCCATTTTTCGGTCGGGGTTTCTCAAGGTAAATAATGAGCATCATCAACCGTGCATGTCTATCTTATCTGTTGGAGATAGATTTCGCCGGCGTCACTAGTTTAACCGGCCCGGGGGAATAGAAATAGGAATGCGAATAGGAATATGGTATGAGCGTACGAGTGCATGTGGGGTGTCTGGCGGATGGCATAGAGAATTCGGCGAGGGACGCGGGCGCGGTTGGGCGCACATGAAACCGGCGGCTAAAGTCAGCCCGCCACGGCGTTAATCAAGATTAAGAATCGCGAATCATCGCCAGGTTCCGGCTCCGGCGCGCGGACGGGTTTCTTCAAGTCAAGTGGATCGATGGATCGCCCCCGGGAATAAAAAGGAAGGAGGAGATTCACGGGCATGTGCCGCGCGCCAACTGCCCCAACCGATAGCACGCCGCGTCTGGTGTGCGCGGGGCGGGGCGGGGCGGAGGAGGAAGATGATGGTACGAATCCCTAGTTAATTCGAATTTTGGATTTCGGTGCATGTGTGCGATGCGCGCGCCTGGCATATTCCGGGAGCTTTCGGGTCTAGCCTGTTCGTGGCGCTGGTGCCGGAGGTGGGAAGGGAAGGGGTGGAGGGGCGGCGACAGGTCACAGGTGCGACGCACATGGCGTGTAGGCGCGAGGTGTCGCCCGCCTCGTCTGTCTGCTTCTGCTTGTGCCTGCGCCTGCCATCGCTGCACGATGCGGAGACGTATTTGCATACTCCATAGTCCATACAGTCCACGGCTCCGGAGGAAAAAGGGCGAGCTCCGGCCGAATGAATCGTGAGGAATCGGCCCGTGTGTGCTGCAAGAGACAACGCGTCTGCGGCTGAGGTTTGGTTTGGTTCTGGTGGTCCAGAACCGCAAGGAAAGTTTCCTGCAGATCTCTGTCTGCCGATCGCGATTCATCATCGTCAGGGGCACTGACATTGTGTTGAAGCTGGTTAATCTTCTGTCAGGCAATGATTTGATTCGTCGAATGGTACGCCGCGTAATACTCCGTATCCATCTGCATCCTCCTGCTTGAGGGCGCGTCTGCGGTGAGTAGCGATGATACCGTACTTTACGACTGAGCACGTAACGGGGTAAAAGATTGAACGTAGAAAGGATAGTTAGAATCAGCGCGGGGATCGAGGAGATCCCATCATTTTCATCGACCTATTCTCTGAGACTAGCCACATTGGGTAGTAACATAGAGTAGTAATATGGGCAATGTTATTACTCTATGTTACTACCTTCATAATGGGAAGTAACATATATGTGATAACATGTAACACTTTATTTATTAGACTATAGACTCATCTTGCTTTGATATGTGTGATGTTACTCATATTATTAGTAACTAGCTATGCTACTACATGTTTTTTTTTCTTTATTTATTGCTTGCCACAACATTTTTTTTATCCAGATATGTATGATGTTATTATTTATATTACTCCCATTATGGATAGTCTGATGGCCCAGTAGCCCTGCTGCAGCTGAAAGTTGTGTTTCGGTTTCTTCTGCCAGCTTCTTTCTTAAGGGTGGTTGTCAGCTCATAATAATTTCTCTTTCAAGAAATTTCCATATGAACAAAGCCCACCATTGGATCCCAATAGTGTCCGACTTTTTGTTTTTAGCACTAGGATCCACCATGAACATAGCCCACCATTAAGGGCGCGGGCATGCGGCTACGGCTCGTTTTATGCAAGACATTAGCTCGGCTCGCCTACAGGAAGATGGTAGTGAGCTGGCCCAGTAGACATCTAGGGTCGTCACACATATTTTTCTACCTTTGTTTATATTTTCAAAAATACTGAATACTCCCCAGTAAAGAAATATAATAATGTTTAGATCACTACTTTAGTGATATGAATGCTCTTATAGTTCTTTACGGAGGGAGTACATATATTACAAAAAATAATTTAGTTAACTTTCTTTAAAAATGTTCATGCAGAGTAAAAAATATATTCGCTCAGATTTTTAGAAAATGTGTGTAACACTAAATATATCTATTTGACAATCAATACATGTTCATGCGTTTCAAAAATATGCATGTAAAATTTTGGAAAAAAATTACAATGTAAAGAAACATTTAATAAAAATTTCTTGTACCATTTTCAAAATGTACATTGCATTAAAAAATGTTGACACTTTTCATAAATATGTTTGATACTTTCTTAAAAAATATTCTAAAATGTAAAAAAAAATCCTGTGTTGTTTAAAAAAAATGTTTTCTACCGTTCAAAAAGACATTTCAATAAATTCGAAAATATGTTCATAAACATGAGTTTGAAAAATCTCGTATTTGAAAATTGTTAATCATCTATATAAGTTTTTGATCTATATGAAAAATATACAATATTTATCAAAAACATTAGACATCAAAATATATATTTATGAAAATGTTAATTATTTATACAAAAAATGTTAAACATGTATAAAAGTATGTTCCTGATGTATACGAAAAATATACAATGTGTATGAAAATTTAGACATGTGTTTGAAATAAAGAAAAAACCTGAAGAAAATCGGTGAAAACCAAGGAAAGATAAACAACGAATAGAAAAAGAAAAAAACCAAGGAAAACCCGAAGAAAACCGATACATCCATTCATGTTTACTTATTGTTATTTATAATGTTTTTATCCATAATAATGCTTTTGGAGTAATTCTAATGCTTGTTCTCTCATAATTTGCAAGGAACACACCAAGAGGGAGAATTCCGGCAGCTGGAAATCTGGACCTGGAAAAGCTACGCCAGGCCACATATTCTGCACAACTCCAAATGAGCTAAAACTTCACGAAGATTTTTTATAGATTATTTAAGAAATACTGGAGCCAATAAACATCAGAGGGGGGGCCACCAGGTGGGCACAACCCGCCTGGGCGCGCCAGGCCCCCCAGGCGCACCCTGGTGGGTTGTGGCCTCCTCGGGCCACCTCCGGTGCCCATCTTCTGGTATATAAGTCATTTTGACCTAGAAAAAAAATAAGGAGGAGACTTTCAGGATGAAGCATGATACGTCTCCATCGTATCTACTTTATCAAACACTTTTGCCATTGTTTTGGACTCTAACTTGCATGATTTGAATGGAACTAACCCTGACTGACGTTGTTTTCTGCAGAATTGCTATGGTGTTATTTTTGTGCAGAAATAAAAGTTCTCGAAATGACCTGAAAATCAACGGAGCATTATTCTGGAAAATATAATGAAGATTGGAAGGAAGATCCACGTCAGGGGGTGTCCCACCTGTCCACGAGGGTGGGGGCGCGCCCCTGCCTCGTGGGCCCCCTGACACTGCGCCGACCTCAACCTGGACTCCATATATTCACTTTCGGGGAGAAAAACCCAGAGGAGAAGGATTCATCGCGTTTTATGATACGGAGCCGCCGCCAAGCCCTAAAGTCTCTCGGGAGGGCTGATCTGGAGTCCGTTCAGGGCTCCGGAGAGGGGAATCCATCGCCACCGTCATCATCAACCTTCCTCCATCACCAATTTCATGATGCTCACCGCCGTGCGTGAGTAATTCCATCGTAGGCTTGCTGGACGGTGATGGGTTGGATGAGATTTATCATGTAATCGAGTTAGTTTTGTTAGGGTTTGATCCCTAGTATCCACTATGTTCTGAGATTAATGTTGCTATGACTTTGCTATGCTTAATGCTTGTCACTAGGGCCCGAGTGCCATGATTTCAGATCTGAACCTATTATGTTTTCATCAATATATGAGAGTTCTAGATCCTATCTTGCAAGTCTATAGTCACCTATTATGTGTTATGATCCGTTAACCCCGAACTGACAATAATCGGGATACTTACCGGTGATGACCGTAGTTTGATGAGTTCATGTATTCACTATGTGTTAATGCTTTGTTCTAGTACTCTATTAAAAGGAGGCCTTAATATCCCTTAGTTTCCGCTAGGACCCCGCTACCACGGGAGGGTAGGACAAAAGATGTCATGCAAGTTCTTTTCCATAAGCACGTATGACTATATTCGAAATACATGCCTACATTACATTGATGAACTGGAGCTAGTTCTGTGTCACCCTAGGTTATGACTGTTGCATGATGAACCGCATCCGGCATAATTCTCCATCACCGATCCATTGCCTACGAGCTTTCCATATATTGTTCTTCCCTTATTTACTTTTTCGTTGCTATTTTTATCATCATTACAAAACACCAAAAATATTACTTTTGCTACCGTTACCTTTTATCACCGTTACCACTACTATCATATTACTTTGCGACTAAACACTTTGCTGCAGATATTAAGTTTCCAGGTGTGGTTGAATTGACAACTCAACTGCTAATACTTGAGAATAGTCTTTGGCTCCCCTTGTGTCGAATTAATAAATTTGAGTTGAATACTCTACCCACGAAAACTGTTGCGATCCCCTATACTTGTGGGTGATCAAGACTATTTTCTGGCGCCGTTGCCGGGGAGCATAGCTCTATTCTTTGAGTCACTTGGGATTTATATCTGCTTATCATTATGAAGAACTTGAAAGACGCTAAAACAAAAAATTATCCCTCAACTACGAGGGGAGGTAAGGAACTGCCATCTAGCTCTGCACTTGATTCATCTTCTGTTTTGAGTAAGCCTGCGACACATATACCAGCTTCTGCTATTAATTCTGATATGTCGCATGTTATTGATGATGCCACTTCTGCTATGCATGACACTTATGATGAAACTACTTCTATGCTTGGTACTACTATGCCACTTGGTGAATTTCTTGATGAACAACTTGCTAGGGCTAGAGAGAATGAAATTATTGAAACTGGTAATATTGATGAAAGTGATGATGAAGACTCTCCCCCTAGATATCAATTACCTGTTGTGCCTGAGGGCTATGTTATGGATGAAGAAACTGCTAGAGATTTTCTTGCTTGCAATGATAGGAGTGATCTTAAGAAATTATTAGCTAAGCTGTAGGATCAAAAGTATGTCTAGAGGGGGGGTGATTAGACTACTTGATAAAATAAAAATCTAGCCTTTTCCCAATTTTAGTTCTTGGAAGATTTTAGCAACTTAGCACAAGTCAAGCAATCAACCTACACATGCAATTCTAAGAGTATAGCAGCGGAAAGTAAAACAATTGCATATGAAGGCAAAGGGAGAAGTTTGGAGTGTGCAAACGCAATTGGAGACACGGAGATTTTTGGCGTGGTTCCGATAGGTAGTGCTATCGTACATCCACGTTGATGGAGACTTCAACCCACGAAGGGTAACGGTTGCGCGAGTCCACGGAGGGCTCCACCCACGAAGGGTCCACGAAGAAGCAACCTTGTCTATCCCACCATGGCCATCGCCCACGAAGGACTTGCCTCACTCGGGTAGATCTTCACGAAGTAGGCGATCTCCTTGCCCTTACAAACTCCTTGGTTCAACTCCACAATCTTGACAGAGGCTCCCAAGTGACACCTAACCAATCTAGGAGACACCACTGTCCAAGAGGTAACAAATGGTGTGTTGATGATGAACTCCTTACTCTTGTGCTTCAAATGATAGTCTCTCCAACACTCAATTTCTCTCTCTCTCTCGGGATTTGGATTTGGTGGAAAGATGATTTGAGTGGAAAGCAACTTGGGGAAGGCTAGAGATCAAGATTTAGTGGTTGGAGTGGAATATCTTGACCTCAACACAAGTGTAGGTGGTTCTCTCTTAGAAAATATATGTTGGAAGTGTAGGCATGTTCTGATGGCTCTCTCTATGAATAAATAGCCTCCACACAAAATCTAACCGTTACACATAAATCACCAAACTCGGTGGGACCGAATCATACAACTCGGTCAGACCGATTTAGTTCAAAATGTGAACGTTAGGATTTTCGGTGGGACCGATTTCGTTAGGGTTAGGGCATAACATAATCTCAGTGAGACCGATTACACAAACTCAATGAGACCGATTTTGGTAATGGACTAACAGAGAGTTGGTCAGGCAAACTCGGTGGGACCGATTCGCTCATCTCGGTTGGACCGAAACATTACGAAAGGGAAACAGTGAGTTTGCATTGCAATCTCGGTGGGACCGATCACTCATCTCGGTTTAACAAAAACGTTACGAAGGGAAATATAGAGATTACAATCCCATCTCGGTGAGACCGAGATCCCTATTGGTGAGACCGAAAAGACTAGGGTTTCTGGCAGTGGCCATGTCAACTGAACTCGGTGGCGCCGGATAAAAGTTCCGGTGGGGCCGAGTTTGACTTTTGGTTTGGGACATATGTGGTTGTGAGAAAGTAGTTGAGGGCTTTTGGAGTATATCACTAAGCACTTTGAGCAAGTAAGCCATTAGGCAACACCTCATCCCCTCTTAATAGTATTGGCTTTTCCTATGGACTCAATGTGATCTTGGACCACTTAAAATGAAAAATGTAGAGTCCTGAGCTTTGAGCTTGAGCCAATCCTTTGTCCTTAGAATTTTGAGGGATCCACTTTCCTCATCCATGCCATGCCAATCAATGAGCTTTCCTGAAATGTTTATCTTTAAGTAGCATTAGCTCAATGAGTTATATGTTGTTAGGAATTACCAAAACCACCTAGGGATAGTTGCACTTTCAATCTCCCCCTTTTTGGTAATTGATGACAACATATAGATCAAAGCTTCGACAAATGATAAAAAGATTAAAAAACATCGTCGCTTTGAGAAGTATGTGATAAGCAAGAGCTCCCCCTAAATTTGTGCATTATTTAAAATTTTCTTTTGAATGCAAATGCACAATCGACTAGGATCATGGGTTACTCTTCCATGTTACATACATCTTGGTGGAGCGCTCAAAATGATAGAGATTAAAAGCATGCACTCATCACCAAGCAAGTGAATGATCAAATAAGGATATAAGAGATGATATTATCCAACAAGCATTAAGGGTAGCATATGATCAAACACATGATCAACAAGTATCTCACACGGACATAAAGTAACTCACACAAGCACTCAGTAAAGAAGTTCAACCAAAATAGCAAGAGAGATAAAAAGAACAATGCTCTCTCTCGAAGCCTACGATCTATACATTTTCCCCCTTTGGCAACAAGTTACCAAAAAGTTCAAAAATGCATAGTGCTAAACGACTCTCAGGCTTGATCTTCGGGAGGTGGTGTTGATAGGACTCCAAGGACGAAAGCTTCCGATGAAGTAGTTGGAGCAGATGGAGTGGGTGCTGGAGGTGGCACTGGAGCTATAGCTGATGGTGCTGACACTATAGCTCATGTATCTATCACAGGAACTGCAGCAGACCTTGGACCTCGTGGCACTCTCTTGAAAGCATCAGTAGTAGACTTGCCCTTCCTCTCCTCTGCTTCCTCCTATAGTTGCTGAACTGCAGTTTGGATCTCAGTTATCTTGACATCCAGATCATAGAACTTCTGCTCAACGATCCTCTCCAAACTCTCCGGTTCTTTGTCAGGGTGGCCAACCCCTTCTCAATCCTCAGGGTGGATTGGATCAGATATCCAAGCTGGTCTTGCTTGGTCTTCAAGAATACCTGAGATGCCTCTTCTACAGTTGGCATCTTTGCAACTTTCTCTGCCCTTGCCTTCTCTCTCTTTTCATGTGCTTGAGCTAAAGATGGTTCATTTTCATCCATCATCACAATGTTGTCTGCAAATTCAGGGTATATGTGCAGGTGCTCCTTATCCAAAAGATATGTGCCTGTGCCCATCTTTGAGTTGATGAGCTCCTGAATTTGTGGGGCATACCCACAGCTTCTCTTCTGGTCAGCAGCAGTCCTCTTGATTGTCTCAACAATCAAACTCATGACCTTGAACTTCTGTGGGACATCAAATATGTGCAGCAAGTTTATAGGATGTCCTCTGATCATCTTGTGATCACCTGACTTGGGTAGCAGTGTGTGCCTTAGAATCCAGTTTATGGTAGGCATACCAGACAACAAGTAGTGGACAGATCCAAACTTATGTGTATCCAAAGCATCATCTGGGATATCTTCATACATGTTGGCCATTGTGTTGTGGTCTTTCTTCTTCTTAGCATATACATCCAAGTCATCTTCACTTTCTTTTGGGGCATTGATCAACTGAGCCCATTCATCAACAGAAGATTGGTACTTGGTACCCTCAGACATCCAAATGATCTTCCCATCTGGATAGAAATGGGCAGTGGAGTAGAACTGCATGATCAGCTCATCATTCCACTTGGTGAGCTTCTGGGCCACAAAGGCATCAACTCCACATGCCTTGAAGCTGTCATATACACCTGGATAGTGATCTTCATTCTCTTGGATGTATTCCTAGTCCACCCATTTCATGTCACATACAATGGGCTTCTTGTTGAGCAACAATGTCTCATAAAAATCTTGCTGTTCCTTGGTGTGAAACCTGTAGTCCACAGCAGTCCTCCTCCTGACAGCATATGGATCAGACTGTCTCCATAACCTCAGTCCTGCATCCTTCCTGATTTTCATGTTTTCTGCCACAGGGTGAGCATCATTGTGGTTAGGGATCTTGGGTTTCAGCTTCCTTGGCACTTGAGTTTCGTATTTTTCAGCAGCTTCAGGCACTGGGGCCTTGTTCTTTTCCTCAGCAGGAATGTTTCTAGTGCTTCTCTTGGGCTTCTGAGCTGGAGCAGTAGCCTTGGGAGCTACTTTGGGCTTAGATGGAGCAGCCCCTGATCTGATTGCATCTCCCATGAGCTTTTGAGCCTTAGGAGCTAGTGCAACATCCTCTTCCTCTTCATCATCATCTCTCATAATTGATGATCTGCCAAGCACTCTAGCAGTGGTCTTCTTGACCCTTTCCTTCCTTTTCTTGCCTTCTCCAATTGCCTCTTCATATGGCTTGGAGGTTTCGGCAGTGGATGCTCTGGCCTTAGACATGGGGACTCTCTTTGTTTGTGCCTTCTTATGCATCCCTGGCTTGACTGTAGCAGCTGAGCCATACTCCTTTTTCAGCACCTTTTTCTTGGAGCCAACTTCTTCCTCAATAGCCACATAATCCTCATCCTCAGAATCTGAGGTCTTCTTCTTTCTTGTTCTGGTGGCTACCTTTGGCAAGTTACTTGGTGTGCTCGTGCTGCCATCATCAGAAGAACTGGAGGGACTAGTGCCCTCACTCATCTGCACCTGCTGTTTAGACTTGTTCTGGCTATCACTTTGGTCAGACATCTTGCAAGCAAACTGTCAACATACCCTTGTGAATAGATTATAGATGAGGTAGAGAAGATGAGCATCACAAAGTACAAGAGTTTTGCAAAAAATTGACCCAAAAACTTAGTTTTAGTTCTTCACATAAAGCATTTCAGAGCTACCAATTTGTAAACTCGGTGACACCGAAGCAGCTTTTGAAACCTAAACTAGTGAACTCGGTCAGACCGAGTCACAGTTCGGTGGCACCGAGACTGCTAGGGTTTCACAGAGAATTGAACTCGGTCACACCAATTTGCAATTTTCGGTCAGACCGAAAATGCATGTGCAATGGCCTAAGCCAAATCGGTGAGACCGATTTCTACAACTCGGTTGGTCCGAGATGAATTCGGCGGAGACCTAACCCTAAATTTTCAAATCAAAACTAATCTACGGGACGTTTTCGCTGGACAGGATGATTTCATTCATGGAAAGAATCATGGCAAAGCAATGTGCTAAGAATCAGAGTTATGGATTAGCACAAAGATCAAGTTTGTACCCTAGTTCAGCGGCGAACTTGCTACGGCAGCAATGGCAGGGCAGATTGCCGTTGACGGCGGCGAAGACCAGCGGCGGGAGGTCACTGGCGACGAGAGGATGATCCGGAGACCCGAAGAGAGTAGGTTGTGCGTGGGCGAAGAGGTTTCAGAAAAATTTCCAAAATTTGATCTGTCGGTATATATAACCTGATCCTGTCGGTGTGACCGAGTGGAACAACTCGGTGGCACCGAGATGAAAAACTGCAGGCAGTTACTGCAACTCGGTGTGACTGAGACGTTCTAATCGGTTGCACCGAGATTGAAAACCTAGATCAACTAAGTGATCTTGGTAGGACCGAAAAGGATGAATCGGTCAGACCAAAATGCACAAAGAGGTTTTGGAAGTTTAAGTCTATGACAAATCGGGAACTCCGAGTGCTCCTCACACAGAGTGGTTCGAATCTGACTTGTTCAAACTTGGTGATGTAGCATGAATAGAGTTTGAGAGGAGAAAAGCATAGATAGCTAGAGGGAGTTCTTAGGCATTCTTGTCCATCCATTTGGCAAAAGAGAAAAGGCTAAACAATCAAAGCAACAAATGGATGTCCTCAAATGAAAAAAATATGCATTCAACATGCTCACACAATAAGATGGCAAAAGAAATATGTGGCGAGGCATGCACAAACACTCTAGCATCTATCAAGCAATGGGTGATGACTAGGTCATCTATATATGAGTATATTGACTTAGGAGTCAAATGAGAACATTTGATCATAGGTCATACTCATCGTTTAAGCACAAGTGGGGTCACCACTTTTACATAAAACATTGTTGTCCTCACACCATTAGAGTTGCTTTAACTCAATTGATTAGAGTAAAGCTCCCCCTAGATGTGATATCCCCCCTAAGAGGGATCAACTAACCTTGGGTTTTGTCGATGATGACTTCATGTAGGTGTTGAAGATGTGGATGCTCAATGTTGATGTAGATCATTCGGAGCAATCCTTTGGAGTGAGTTGCACTTTCAATACCTACATGGGTTAGTCCCACAAGGAACAAACAAGGATATCCATAGACATAGAGTGATGTGTACACAAGATGATGTCCATGGAAGCATTAGGTTACCTTGTCCCTTGTCTTACCAACAAGAGGGTTTGTGACTCCTTGAACTAGTGCAAGATATGAAGGTTGTTTGCACTTGTCCTTGCCAAAATGATAAGAGTGAAGTAGGTTGGCGGAGTCACCCTCAAGAATTCTCTAGTTCTTCTTCTTCGGGATCCACACCATCTTGATGGGAATCCTTGGAGTTGTAGTTGTACTTGATGAAGTAGAACTTGATGTAGTCCTTGAACCCACTTGACCAAGGCTTTGGGAGCTTCCTCGAATGCATCAATCTCCTCTTGAAGCTTGCCCTTGCCTTTTTGCTTGTGGTCTTGTGGTGGAAGATCATCTTGAGATTGTGTTCCTTTGAAAGAAGTAGGATCATACTTCTCTTGTTGAGGAACAAACATTGTCTTGGGGTATTGATCTTCTTCCCACTCAACTCCATTGGCATTGACTTTCGTTCAAAACCAACACCTTGATTCTTCCGATGTCTTCCTTGCTTGCGTACAATTTCCTCAAATTGCTTACTTTCGGCAAGGCTCTTGTAAACACCTTTCTCTATAATTCCCTTCAATAAGCTATTTTCTTGCTCATGTGTGACTTGGCTAAGAGAATCATTAGTGGAATCAAGAGAGCTACTAGAAGCAACAACATTGGATTTAGCATGATTTGTTGTTACTACTAGATGAAGAATCTTTCTTGTTCTTGTTACTAGATTTAACTTGTGGCATGTAAGTACACAAGAGTAAATGCTTGACAATGTAAGAAGAACTTTTCTTGCGAAGATCATCATTGATTGCCTTTAAAAACTCATGTTCTTGCTCAAGGTTGAGCTTTTCAAAGCGTAGCTTGTCATGAGTCTTTAAAAGTTCTCGATGATCTTCCAAGGTAGTTTCATGAGCTAACTTAAGAGTGTTTAGTTCTTTAGTTAGACGCTCAATCTCCTTCTTATCACCGTCATTTGTTTTATCTTGATTATCATGATTAATATCAAGCTCATCATAGTTTTCATAACTAGAGTTGTCAACAAGTAAATCATCATCTCGTAGCAAATCATCTTCATCACTATTGAAATCAACATACTCGGGGTGTGTTACCTTGACCTTTAGCCATGAAGCATCTCCCAATTCCTTCATTTGGTGAGTCAAATATGTCGAAGGAGTTGGTTGTCACAAGTGCTAGTCCGGCAACACCTTCATCTTGAGTATATTCGGAGTCGGAGTGATAGCTTCTTTCGGAGTGATCGTCGGAGTCGGAACCGGATACCCATTCACCAACATGAGCTTGATGTCTTCTTTTTGTGTAGCTCCTTGACGACTTGTCCTTCCTTTCTGAGTCCTTGCTTCTCCGAGAGGGCCTTCGTTCATAACGATCATCTCTACTCCTTCTTTCTCTTGATGGTGATTCTTCTCTTCTACTTCTTCTTTTGTAGGGAGAATCTTCTCTTCTTTTGTAGGGAGCCGTACACTCATTGGAATAGTGTCTGGGTCTTCCACAATTGTAGCAATTGCACTCACGACTAGAAGATCTTTTGTCATTGTAGGACCTTGACTTGGAACTTCTTTCCTTGCTTCTACTCTTGTAGAACTTGTTGAAGTTCTTCGCCATTAGACTCAATTCTTCATTGAAGGTTTGCTTCTCACTTGATGATGTGGGAGCATCACACGAGGCTTTGTAAGCACCACTTGACTTGTTGTGAAGCTCTTCCTTATCCTTGAGTGACATCTCATGAGCAACAATTCTTCCAATAACTTCCGTTCGCTTGAGATCTTTGTAATTGGGCATCATTTGAATCAATGTGCACATGGTATCATATTTTCCATCCACGGCTCTTAGGATCTTCTTGATGATGAATCTATCGGTCATCTCTTCACTTCCTAAGCCGACAATCTCATTTTTGATGAGAGCAAGCCTAGAGTACATTTCAGCGACGCCTTCACCATCCTTCATTTTGAACTTGTCAAGCTGACTTTGAAGCACATCCAATTTGGGTTCCTTGACAGATTCGGTACTTTCATGCATATCATCAAAGTATCCCCAATTTCCTTTGCATTCTCAAGACGGCTAATTTTGTAAAAAAATTCGGGGCATAATTCATTGAAGAGAATATCACAAGCTTGAGCATTGTATTGTAGCATCTTCAATACTTCTGCGATAGCTTCACGGTTTGGTTCTCTCCCATCGAAGAATTCACCTTGCAAGCCAATACACACAATAGCCCAAACGGCGGGGTTATGTCCAAGAATATGCATTTTCATCTTATGCCTCCAACTAGCAAAATTTATACCATCAAAGTAAGGACCTCTATAGTGGTAATTTCCCTCGCTAGATGCCATACTCTCCTAGGTTGTGAAACCAAGGCTATGACCACCAAAAGCTATGGAAATCAAAGCAAATGGAAACATGGCTCTGATACCACTTGTAGGATCGAAAGTATGTCTAGAGGGGGGGGGGGGTGATTAGACTACTTGACAAAATAAAAATCTAGCCTTTTCCCAATTTTAGTTCTTGGCAGATTTTAGCAACTTAGCACCAGTCAAGCAATCAACCTACACATGCAATTCTAAGAGTATAACAGCGGAAAGTAAAACAATTGCATATGAAGGTAAAGGGAGGAGTTTGGAGTGTGCAAACGCAATTGGAGACATGGATATTTTTGGCGTGGTTCTGATAGGTGGTACTATCGTACATCCATGTTGATGGAGACTTCAACCCATGAAGGGTAACGGTTGCGTGAGTCCCGGAGGGCTCCACCCACGAAGGGTCCACGAAGAAGCAACCTTGTCTATCCCACCATGGCCATCGCCCACGAAGGACTTGCCTCACTCGGGTAGATCTTCACGAAGTAGGCGATCTCCTTGCCCTTACAAACTCCTTGGTTCAACTCCACAATCTTGACGGAGGCTACCAAGTGACACCTAACCAATCTAGGAGACACCACTCTCCAAGAGGTAACAAATGGTGTGTTGATGATGAACACCTTGCTCTTGTGCTTCAACTGATAGTCTCCCCAACACTCAACTTCTCTCTCTTAGGATTTGGATTTGGTGGAAAGATGATTTGAGTGGAAAGCAACTTGGGGAAGGCTAGAGATCAAGATTTATGTGGTTGGAGTGGAATATCTTGACCTCAACACAAGTGTACGTGGTTCTCTCTTAGAAAATATATGTTGGAAGTGTAGGCATGTTCTGATGGCCCTCTCTATGAATGAAGAGTGGGTGGAGGGGTATAAATAGCCTCCACACAAAATCTAACCATTACACATAAATCACCAAACTCGGTGGGACCGAATCAGACAACTCGGTCAGACCGATTTAGTTCAAAATGTGAACGTTAGGATTTTCAGTGGGACCGACGTCTCAACTCGGTGGGACCAATTTCGTTAGGGTTAGGGCATAATGTAATATCGGTGAGACCGATTACACAAACTCGGTGAGACCGATTTTGGTAATGGACTAACAGAGAGTTGGTCAGGCAAACTCGGTGGGACCGATTCACTCATCTTGGTTGGACCGAAACGTTACGAAAGGGAAACAGAGAGTTTGCATTGCAATCTTGGTGGGACCGATCGCTCATCTCGGTTTGACCGAAACGTTACGAAGGGAAACAGAGAGATTACAATCCCATCTCGGTGAGACCGAGATCCCTATCAGTGAGACCGAAAAGACTAGGGTTTCTGGTAGTAGCTATGTCAACTGAACTCGGTGGCGCCGGATAGAAAGTTTTGGTGGGGCCAAGTTTGACTTTTGGTTTGGGACATATGTGGATGTGAGAAAGTAGTTGAGGGCTTTTGGAGTATATCACTAAGCACTTTGAGCAAGTAAGCCATTAGGCAACACTTCATCCCCTCTTAATAGTATTGGCTTTTCCTATGGACTCAATGTGATCTTGGACCACTTAAAATGAAAAATGTAGAGTCCCGAGCTTTGAGCTTGATCCAATCCTTTGTCCTTAGAATTTTGAGGGATCCACTTTCCTCATCCATGCCATTCCAATCATTGAGCTTTCCTGAAATGTTTATCTTTAAGTAGCATTAGCTCAATGATTTATATGTTGTTAGGAATTACCAAAACCACCCAGGGATAGTTGCACTTTCATAAGCTGAAACAAAAAACTTTGAATGCTAGAATGAAATATGATCCTGCTTATGCTACTTCACCTATCTTTGTTACTGATAAGGATTATGATTTCTCTATTGATCCTGAGATAATTACTTTAGTTGAAACTGATCCTGTCTATGGTTATGAATTTGAAACTGTTGTGGCACATCTTACTAAATTAAATGATATAGCTACCTTGTTCACTAATGATGAGAAAACTCGCTATTATTATACCCTTAAGATATTTCCGTTCTCATTAAGGGGTGATGCTAAGATATGGTTTAATTCCCTTGATCCTGGTTGTGTGCGTAGTCCCCAGGATATGATTTATTACTTCTCTGCTAAATATTTCCCCGCTCATAAGAAACAAGCTGCTTTAAGGGAAATATATAATTTTGTGCAAATTGAAGAAGAGAGTCTCCCACAAGCTTGGGGGAGGCTTCTCCAATTACTTAATGCTTTGCCTGATCACCCTCTTAAGAAAAATGAAATACTTGATATCTTTTATAATGGACTAACCGATGCTTCCAGAGACCACCTGGATAGTTGTGCCGGTTATGTTTGAAGGAAATATGCCCTAGAGGCAATAATAAAGTTATTGCTTATTTCCTTATATCATGATAAAGGTTTATTATTCATGCTAGAATTGTATTAACCGGAAACATAATACATGTGTGAATACATAGACAGACAGAGTGTCACTAGTATGCCTCTACTTGACTAGCTTGTTAATCAAAGATGGTTATGTTTCCTAACCATGGACAAAGGGTTGTCATTTGATTAACAGGATCACATCATTAGTTGAATGATCTGATTGACATGACCCATTCCATTAGCTTAGCACCCGATCGTTTAGTATGTTGCTATTGCTTTCTTCATGACTTATACATGTTCCTATGACTATGAGATTATGTAACTCCCGTGTGCCGGAGGAACACTTTGTGTGCTACCAAACGTCACAACGTAACTGGGTGATTATAAAGGTGCTCTACAGGTGTCTCCAAAGGTACATGTTGGGTTGACGTATTTCGAGATTAGAATTTGTCACTCCGATCGTCGGAGAGGTATCTCTGGGCCCTCTCGGTAATGCACATCACTTAAGCCTTGCAAGCAATGCAACTAATGAGTTAGTTGCGAGATGATGTATTACAGAACGAGTAAAGAGACTTGCCAGTAACGAGATTGAACTAGGTATTGGATACCGACGATCGAATCTCGGGCAAGTAACATACCGATGACAAAGGGAACAACGTATGTTGTTATGCGGTTTGCCCGATAAAGATCTTGGTAGAATATGTAGGAGCCAATATGGGCATCCAGGTCCCGCTATTGGTTATTGACTGGAGACATGTCTCGGTCATGTCTACATTGTTCTCAAACCCGTAGGGTCCGCACTCTTAAGGTTTCGATGACAGTTATATTATGAGTTTATACGTTTTGATGTACTGAAGGTTGTTCGGAGTCCCGGATGTGATCACGGACATGACGAGGAGTCTTGAAATGGTCGAGACATAAAGATTGATATATTGGAAGCCTATGTTTGGATATCGGAAGTGTTCCGTGTGAAATCGGGATTTTACCGGAGTACCGGGAGGTTACCGGAACCCCCCGGGAGCTATATGGGCCTTAGTGGGCCTTAGTGGAAGAAGAGGAGAGGCGGCCAGGGCTGGGCCGCGCGCCCCTCCCCCCTAGTCCGAATAGGACAAGGAGAGAGGGGGCCGGCGCCCCTCCTTCTCTCTCCCTCTTTTCCCACCTCGTGAATCCTATTCCAACTAGGATTGGGGGAGAAGTCCTACTCCCGGAGGGAGTAGGACTCCTCCTGGCATGCCCTATGATGGCCGGTCGGCCTCCCCCTCTTGAACCTTTATATACGGAGGCAGGGGCACCCCATAGACACACAAGTTGATCCACGTGATCATATTCTTAGCCGTGTGCGGCGCCCCCTGCCACCATAGTCCTCGATAATATTGTAGCGGTGCTTAGGCGAAGCCCTGCGACAGTAGTACATCAAGATCATCACCACGCCGTCGTGCTGATGGAACTCTTCCCCGACACTTTGCTGGATCGGAGTCCAGGGATCGTCATCGAGCTGAGCGTGTGCTACAATTCGGAGGTGCCGTAGTTTCGGTGCTTGATCGGTCGGGCCGTGGAGACGTACGACTACATCAACCAAACGCTTCCGTTGTCAATCTACAAGGGTACGTAGATCACACTCTCCCCTCTCGTTGCTGTGCATCACCATGATCTTGCGTGTGCGTAGGAAAATTTTGAAATTACTACGTTCCCCAACAGTGGCATCCGAGCCTAGGTTTTATGTGTTGATGTTATATGCACGAGTAGAACACAACTGAGTTGTGGGCGATATAAGTCATACTGCTTACCAGCATGTCATACTTTGGTTCGGCGGTATTGTTGGACGAAGCGGCCTGGACCGACATTACGCGTACGCTTACGCGAGACCGGTTCTCCCGATGTGCTTTGCACATAGGTGGCTTGCGGGTGACAGTTTCTCCAACTTTAGTTGAACTGAGTGTGGCTACGCCCGGTCCTTGCGAAGGTTAAAACAACACCAACTTGACAAACTATCGTTGTGGTTTTGATGCGTAGGTAAGATTGGTTCTTGCTTAAGCCCGTAGCAGCCACGTAAAACTTGCAACAACAAAGTAGAGGACGTCTAACTTGTTTGCAGGGCATGTTGTGATGTGATATGGTCAAGACATGATGCTAAATTTTATTGTATGAGATGATCATGTTTTGTAACCGAGTTATCGGCAACTGGCAGGAGCCATATGGTTGTCGCTTTATTGTATGCAATGCAATCGCGCTGTAATGCTTTACTTTATCACTAAGCGGTAGCGATAGTCATGGAAGCATAAGATTGGCGAGACGACAACGATGCTACGATGGAGATCAAGGTGTCGCGCCAGTGACAATGGTGATCATGAAGGTGCTTCGGAGATGGAGATCACAAGCACAAGATGATGATGGCCATATCATATCACTTATATTGATTGCATGTGATGTTTATCTTTTATGCATCTTATCTTTCTTTGATTGACGGTAGCATTATAAGATGATCTCTCACTAAATTATCAAGATAAAAGTGTTCTCCCTGAGTATGCACCGTTGCCAAAGTTCGTCGTGCCCAGACACCACGTGATGATCGGGTGTGATAAGCTCTACGTCCATCTACAACGGGTGCAAGCCAGTTTTGCACACGCAGAATACTCAGGTTAAACTTGACGAGCCTAGTATATGCAGGTACGGCCTCGGAACACTGAGATCGAAAGATCGAGCGTGAGTCATATAGTAGATATGATCAACATAGTGATGTTCACCATTGAAAAACTACTCCATTTCACGTGATGATCGGTTATGGTTTAGTTGATTTGGATCACCTGATCACTTAGAAGATTAGAGGGATGTCCATCTAAGTGGGAGTTCTTAAGTAATATGATTAATTGAACTTAAATTTATCATGAACTTAGTACGTGATAGTATCTTGCTTATGTATGTTTGATTGTAGATAGATGGCCCGTGCTGTTGTTTCGTTGAATTTTAATGCGTTCCTTGAGAAAGCAAAGTTGAAAGATGATGGTAGCAATTACACGGACTGGGTCCGTAACTTGAGGATTATCCTCATTGCTGCACAGAAGAATTATGTCCTAGAAGCACCGCTGGGTGCCAGGCTTGCTGCTAGAGCAACACCAGATGTTATGAACGTCTGGCAAAGCAAAGCTAATGACTACTCGATAGTTAAGTGTGCCATGCTTTACGGCCTAGAATCGGGACTTCAACGATGTTTTGAACGTCATGGAGCATATGAGATGTTCCAGGAGTTGAAGTTAATATTTCAAGCAAATGCCCGGATTAAGAGATATGAAGTCTCCAATAAGTTCTATAGCTGCAAGATGGAGGAGAACAGTTCTGTCAGTGAGCATATACTCAAAATGTCTGGGTATAATAATCACTTGATTCAGATGGGAGTTAATCTTCCAGATGATTGCGTCATTGACAGAATTCTCCAATCACTACCACCAAGCTACAAGAGCTTCGTTATGAACTATAATATGCAAGGGATGAATAAGACTATTCCCGAGCTCTTCGCAATGCTGAAAGCTGCGGAGGTAGAAATCAAAAAGGAGCATCAAGTGTTGATGGTCAACAAGACCACTAGTTTCAAGAAAAAGGGCAAAGGGAAGAAGAAGGGGAACTTCAAGAAGAACAGCAAGCAAGTTGCTGCTCAAGAGAAGAAACCCAAGTCTGGACCTAAGCCTGAAACTGAGTGCTTCTACTGCAAGCAGACTGGTCACTGAAAGCGGAACTGCCCCAAGTATTTGGCGGATAAGAAGGATGGCAAGGTGAACAAAGGTATATGTGATATACATGTGTACCTTACTAGAGCTCGCAGTAGCACCTGGGTATTTGATACTGGTTCTGTTGCTAATATTTGCAACTCGAAACAGGGACTACAGATTAAGCGAACACTAGCAAAGGACGAGGTGACGATGCACGTGGGAAACGGTTCCAAAGTCGATGTGATCGCGGTCGGCACGCTACCTCTACATCTACCTTCGGGATTAATATTAGACCTAAATAATTGTTATTTGGTGCCAGCGTTGAGCATGAACATTATATCTGGATCTTGTTTAATGCAAGACGGTTATTCATTTAAATCAGAGAATAATGGTTGTTCTATTTATATGAGTAATATCTTTTATGGTCATGCACCTTTGAAGAGTGGTCTATTTTTGATGAATCTCGATAGTAGTAATACACATATTCATAATGTTGAAGCCAAAAGATGCAGAGTTGATAATGATAGTGCAACTTATTTGTGGCACTGCCGTTTAGGTCATATCGGTGTAAAGCGCATAAAGAAACTCCATACTGATGGACTTTTGGAACCACTTGATTATGAATCACTTGGTACTTGCGAACCGTGCCTCATGGGCAAGATGACTAAAACACCGTTCTCCGGTACTATGGAGAGAGCAACAGATTTGTTGGAAATCATACATACAGATGTATCTGGTCCGATGAATATTGAGGCTCGTGGCGGATATCGTTATTTTCTCACCTTCACAGATGACTTAAGTAGATATGGGTATATCTACTTAATGAAACATAAGTCTGAAACATTTGAAAAGTTCAAAGAATTTCAGAGTGAAGTTGAAAGTCATCGTAACAAGAAAATAAAGTTTCTACGATCTGATCGTGGAGGAGAATATTTGAGTTATGAGTTTGGTATATATTTGAAACAATGCGGAATAGTTTCGCAACTCACGCCACCCGGAACACCACAGTGTAATGGTGTGTCCGAACGTCGTAATGGTACTTTACTAGATATGGTGCGATCTATGATGTATCTTACTAATTTACCGCTATCGTTTTGGGGTTATGCTTTAGAGACGGCCGCATTCACGTTAAATAGGGCACCATCAAAATCCGTTGAGACGTCACCTTATGAACTATGGTTTGGCAAGAAACCAAAGTTGTCGTTTCTTAAAGTTTGGGGCTGCGATGCTTATGTGAAAAAGCTTCAACCTGATAAGCTCGAACCCAAATCGGAGAAATGTGTCTTCATAGGATACCCAAAGGAGACTGTTGGGTACACCTTCTATCACAGATCCAAAGGCAAGACATTCATTGCTAAGAATGGATCCTTTCTAGAGAAGGAGTTTCTCTCGAAAGAAGTGAGTGGGAGGAAAGTAGAACTTGACGAGGTAACTGTACCTGCTCCCTTATTGGAAAGTAGTACATCATAGAAACCTGTTTCTGCGACACCTACACCAATTAGTGAGGAAGCTAATGATAATGATCATGAAACTTTAGAACAAGATACTACTGAACCTCGTAGATCAACCAGAGTAAGATCCGCGCTAGAGTGGTACGGTAATCCTGTTCTGGAAATCATGCTACTAGATCATGATGAACCTATGAACTATGAATAAGCGATGGTGAGCCCAGATTCCGCAAAATGGCTTGAAGCCATGAAATCTGAGATGGGATCCATGTATGAGAACAAAGTTTGGACTTTGGTTGACTTGCCCGATGATCGGCAAGCAATTGAGAATAAATGGATCTTCAAGAAGAAGACTGACACTGACGGTAATATTACTGTCTACAGAGCTCGACTTGTCGCAAAAGGTTTTCGACAAGTTCAAGGGGTTGACTACGATGAGACCTTCTCACCCATAGCGATGCTTAAGTCTGTCCGAATCATGTTAGCAATTGCCGCATTTTATGATTATGAAATTTGGCAGATGGATGTCAAAACTGCATTCCTGAATAGATTTCTGGAAGAAGAGTTGTATATGATGCAACAGGAAGGTTTTGTCGATCCAAAGGGAGCTAGCAAAGAAAGGGTTCTTGCCTGTGTTACAACGTGTGAAGTTGAGTCAGACTCAATGCCTGACCACTCCAGAAGATAGAGAGAAAATGAAAGATGTTCCCTATGCTTCAGCCATAGGCTCTATCATGTATGCAATGCTGTGTACCAGACCTGATGTGTGCCTTGCTATAAGTCTACCAGGGAGGTACCAAAGTAATCCATGAGTGGATCACTGGACAGCGGTCAAGAACATCCTGAAATACCTGAAAAGGACTAAGGATATGTTTCTCGTATATGGAGGTGACAAAGAGCTCATCGTAAACGGTTACGTTGATGCAAGCTTTGACACTGATCCGGACGATTCTAAATCGCAAACCGGATACGTGTTTACATTAAACGGTGGAGCTGTCAGTTGGTGCAGTTCTAAACAAAGCGTCGTGGCGGGATCTACATGTGAAGCGGAGTACATAGCTGCTTCGGAAGCAGCAAACGAAGGAGTCTGGATGAAGGAGTTCCTATCCGATCTAGGTGTCATACCTAGTGCATCGGGTCCAATGAAAATCTTTTGTGACAATACTGGTGCAATTGCCTTGGCAAAGGATTCCAGATTTCACAAGAGGACCAAACACATCAAGAGACGCTTCAATTCCATCCGGGATCTAGTCCAGGTGGGAGACATAGAGATTTGCAAGATACATACGGAGCTGAATGTAGCAGACCCGTTGACTAAGCCTCTTCCACGAGCAAAACATGATCAGCACCAAAGCTCCATGGGTGTTAGAATCATTACTGTGTAATCTAGATTATTGACTCTAGTGCAAGTGGGAGACTGAAGGAAATATGCCCTAGAGGCAATAATAAAGTTATTATTTATTTCCTTATATCACGATAAAGGTTTATTATTCATGCTAGAATTGTATTAACCGGAAACATAATACATGTGTGAATACATAGGCAGACAGAGTGTCACTAGTATGCCTCTACTTGACTAGCTCGTTAATCAAAGATGGTTATGTTTCTTAACCATGGACAAAGGGTTGTCATTTTATTAATAGGATCACATCATTAGTTGAATGATCTGATTGACATGACCCATTCCATTAGCTTAGCACCCGATCGTTTAGTATGTTGCTATTGCTTTCTTCATGACTTATACATGTTCCTATGACTATGAGATTATGTAACTCCCGTGTGCCGGAGGAACACTTTGTGTGCTACCAAACGTCACAACGTAACTGGGTGATTATAAAGGTGCTCTACAGGTGTCTCCAAAGGTACATGTTGGGTTGACGTATTTCGAGATTAGAATTTGTCACTCCGATCGTCGGAGAGGTATCTCTGGGCCCTCTCGGTAATGCACATCACTTAAGCCTTGCAAGCAATGCAACTAATGAGTTAGTTGTGAGATGATGTATTAAGGAACGAGTAAAGAGACTTGCCAGTAACGAGATTGAACTAGGTATTGGATACAGACGATCGAATCTCGGGCAAGTAACATACCGATGACAAAGGGAACAACGTATGTTGTTACGCGGTCTGACCGATAAAGATCTTCGTAGAATATGTAGGAGCCAATATGGGCATCCAGGTCCCGCTATTGGTTATTGACCGGAGACATGTCTCGGTCATGTCTACATTGTTCTTGAACCCGTAGGGTCCGCACGCTTAAGGTTTCGATGACAGTTATATTATGAGTTTATATGTTTCGATGTACCGAAGGTTGTTCGGAGTCTGTCGGGGTAAATAGCCATGGGTAGCCCAGCCGGCTTCCCCTGGCCCCTCAGAAAAAATTATGAGCCCATCCGGCTCATAAGAAGACTCAAGACTTGGGCCGCCTCCCCCCTAGCCGGCTACCTTCCTGGCCGGCTTCGGGGGCGGCCCGCCTTTTCACCCTCATGAAGAAAGCTGCGGAGGGCCGGCTATGGCAAGGCCGGCTACAGCAAGGCCGGCTGCTGCCAGGCCGGCTCCCATAAAGCAGTCAACGTCGTACCCGCAATGTACGCGTCCACTCTGCGATGATGAAGCGAGGCGTGGCTACAGTAGAGCCTGCCACCCCCAAAACCCGGAGCACGCCTGGTACAGCGCGTCGTGCGGGCAGCTGCGGCCCGCCCGGCGCGACACTGTAGCCACGGCGGCTCTGACGCCGTCCACGACGGGCCGCCAGCGTGGCCCCCGAGGCGGTGGGCCCCTTCGGGCAGAGAGATGCCGAAGGCGGCCGCACCTCCTCTCAAGCCGGCAAGACAGAGGGCCGGCTTCACGTAGCCAGCCTGCCGCCCTCCTCGAAGGAGACGCCCATTATGGAGACAAGATGCGGCGGGGCTACAGTAATCGCCCGCCAGGGCGGCGTTACTGTAGCCACGCTTACCCCGACCAAGCCTGCGTCAATGACATGGAGTAACAGTAACCAGCTGCCGACCAGACCCTGGCCAGTGGGGCCGGCCTGTCGACCCAGGAGCCGGCAGCCGGCGGGACCCACCAGCCGGCGGGCCCCAGAAGCCGTCGGAGAAGCCAGCAAGCGTAGTCACAGACAGCTGGGCCCAGCGCCCAGTCGGATTACCATTGTACCCCCGGGGGGTAGGCCTATATAAACCCCCCGGTGCACCCATGCAAAGGGTTGGACTCTCTTCCTAGACCTAGACACCAAACAAGGAGAGGAAGTGAGCTGAGCCGAGCCCTTCTTCCTCCTTCCACCCAAAATAGCTCAAGGAGCATTGTAGCTACTTGTCCACTTAGTAACCATGCGGAGACCCCGCAGAGCAGCAGTAGGGGTATTATCTCCCCGGAGAGCCCTGAAGCTGGGTAAGATTCGCCGGCGTGCATGTCTTCGCCTTATCCCGTTTCCAGGCACCGGCGACGTTCTATTGGCCCCCGCAATGATAAGCCACCCGTTGGCATATGTCGCTCCTACCACCCGACATTTGGCGCCCACCATGGGGCCAGGTGCACCGTCGTCCGGAGACCTGTTCTGGACGGGAACCCTTTTCCTTCCTCGCGAGCGTAGCCAGCCTGGCTCGCCCGATGGCGCTTGCCGCGACGCGCTGCATGGCGTCACCAACATCTGCGCGGCTAGCGGCCTCGCCAACCTCTTCGACAAGGCCCGCATCTCCGACGAGCTTGCCTCCGATGCGGGCATAGATCACCTCGCCAACCTCCTCGGCCAGCTCCACGTCTCCAGCGAGCCCGCTGCGGATTTGGAGTCGGTTGGCTCCACCGACCCGATGCCTGTCGACTCCGACACGGCATCCTACGATACCTTCCCCACCAACGTCGCGGTCTACAACGACCCACTCCCTCCGGCTGGCGATCGCGATTCTGACGCCCCCGAGGTGATGGTTATCGGCCTCGACGGCCCGACTGACGAGGGCGCCCGCGACGCCCCACGCGCGGCTGCCCAAGATTTGTCCGCCCCCCTTCCGGCTGACGCCAGCGACGAAGTTCTGGAGGCACGCCGCCTCGCCCTCCTCGCGGAGGGCCGGCGGCTGGCCTCCGTGAGACGCCTCACCGAGGCCTACCAGCGCGAAGCTGACCGCGCCGCCTTCGGCACGCCGGCCCCGGTTGGCCCAAGCCGGGCTGGCGTTGTCAGGCAACGCGGCGCCGTCATCGCCGACACACTTGGAGTAGATCGCCCGGTCTACGCCACCCCGCTCGAGAACCTGCGCGCCGCCCAGGCGGCCGTAGACGAGCTGGACGGCTTGGAAGCCGAAGACCTCCCCCACATGACGCGGCGCATCCAGCAACTAATCGATGCGGCCACACGACGGCACGAAGCCGACGCCTGCGCGGGGAGCCCTCCCCCGCGCCGCGAACACGGCGCGACTTCCCGGTCGCCGACTACAAGCAACACCCGCGCGCGGCGCGAGAAAGAGCCGGCTTCCAGCCGAAGCCGGACCCAAGTCTCCATCGAGCGAGACGCGGACGGCCGCCCCCGTGCCATGGAATGGCGGGGCACCCCGCCTCCGCCTCGAGCTCGCGGAGAGAGATATCCTACCCCGCCTCCAGTGGCTCACCCGACTCTCAGCGGCCGGCTTGGTCGCCGCGAGGGAGTCGGCGAAAACGACGCCCGCCACCGGATCGACCGCCTGGCCCGATCCCTGGCGCTAGAAGAAGAAGACGATGTCGGCCCGCCTTGCTTTGCCCCCCGCATCCGCGACGAGCCCTTCCCCAAAGGGTTCTCGCTCCCAAGAGACACACCCAAGTACAACGGCTCGGTGAAGCCGGAAGATTGGCTGACCGACTACTCCACAGCCGTCAGCATCCCCAATGGCAACCGGCGTGTTGCCGTAAAGTACGTGCCCCTCATGCTGCAAGGCACGACACGGACTTGGCTTAACAGCCTCAAGCCCCTCAGCATCAACAGCTGGGTGGATTTCACTGAAGCCTTCGTTCGCAACTTCACCAGCACCTACAAGCGGGCTCCCAAGCCCAGACAGCTCTCCCTGTGCGTACAGGGCCCAGCCGAGTCCACTCGCGACTACCTGACGCGTTGGGCCGAGCTCCGCAACTCCTGCGAGGGGGTGCACGAGGTGCAAGCCATCGAATACTTCACTGCCGGGTGCCGAGAGGGCACCCTCCTCAAGCACAAGCTTCTCTGCGATGAGCCGACTACCCTCGACGAGCTCCTGAACATCGCCGACAAGTACGCGACCGCCGACTCCTCAATGAAGACCGAGCTCTGGGTGGACGCATCCGGAAAAGTGCTCAATCCAGCGCCCCAAGCGCCGGCTGGAGACGGCGGCCGACGCCAACACTAGAATGATCAAAAGCGCAAGGGCCCTGCGCCGCCTCCCGCCAGCCGGCAGGTGGCCACGGTCGAAGACGCGCCGCCTGAAGGGCGGCCCGCACCCAAGAAGCCCAAGGGCGGCCGGCCGGCTTGGCAGCGGGCCTTCTCCTACGAGCAAACCCTTAATGCCCCGTGCAAGTTCCACAGCGGCGCGAAGCCGTCCAACCACATGACCTGCAAATGCAACTGGCTCGCCCGAATCTCGAAGGGCGAAGGGCTCACGCCGACTCTGCCTGCCGGCCCGCCGCCGCCGGCTCCGCCGCCCAAGGCTGCCCGGCCCGCGGTCGACGCCGTGCAGGACGAGTTCCCCGATGAGCAAGCATCTTATGTTGTCTTCACGAGCCAGCCCGAAGACCGGCGCAGCAAGCGCCGAGAGCAACAAGAAGTCAATATGGCCGCCGCCGGCCCAGCCAGCCACATGCACTGGTCAGAGAAACCCATCAGTTGGAGCCGGGCCGACCACCCAGAGGTGATGCCGTCCCCTGGCTCCTACGCATTGGTCCTGGAGGCCACCCTTGCAACGGATACGCGCGCCACACGCTTCTCCCGCGTACTGATCGACGGCGGAAGCAGCATCAACATCCTGTACCGCGACACCATGGAGAAGCTGGGTGTCAAGGCAAAGCAGCTTGCGCCGACTCGAACGGTGTTCCACGGCATCGTACCCGGTTTGTCCTGTGCCCCCATCGGCAAGATCAAGATCGATGTACTCTTTGGGGGCAAGGATCATTTCCGCCGGGAAGCAATCTGGTTCGAGGTGGTGGACCTGGAGAGCCCTTACCACGCCTTGCTTGGCCGACCCGCCTTGGCCAAGTTCATGGCGGTCCCCCACTATGCTTACCTCAAGATGAAGATACCGAGCTCCAAGGGTGTCATCACCATCGCCAGCGACTACAAGAAGTCCGCCGACTGCGCCGCGGCCAGCAGCCGGCTGGCCGAATCCCTCGTGATCGCTGCAGAGAAGAAGACACTGGACAGGGTCGTGGCCCTGGCCAGCAAGCAGCTAAACCAACCCGCCGACTCCAAGGAGTATGATGCCCAAGGATCTTTTCAGCCGGCCAAGGAGACCAAGAAGATACAGCTCGACCCCGAGCACCCCGAGAGGTTTGCCGTCATTGGGGCGAGCCTGGATAGCAAATAGGAAGGCGAGCTCATCGATTTCCTCCGTGAGAATCGGGATATCTTTGCATGGTCCCCCAAGGACATGCCGGGTGTTCCGAAGGATTTCGCCAAGCACAAATTGCACGTGCGGGAGGATGCTAAACCAGTCAAGCAGCCCCTCCGCCGACTGTCAGAAGAGAAGAGAAGGATCGTAGGGGAGGAGATAGCCCGGCTTCTTGCAGCCGGCTTCATCATGGAAGTTTTCTTCCCCGAGTGGCTCGCGAACCCGGTTCTCGTGCTGAAAAAGAATAACAAGTGGCGCATGTGTATAGATTACACAAGCCTCAACAAAGCCTGCCCAAAAGTTCCCTTCGCTCTGCCCAGGATTGATCAAGTGATAGACTCCACAGCCGGATGCGAGCTGTTGCGCTTTTTGGATGCCTACTCGGGATACCACCAGATAAAGCTGAACCCGGATGACCAACTGAAGACCGCCTTCATCACGCCGTTTGGAGCCTTCTGCTACCTGACTATGACGTTCGGCTTGAGGAATGCCGGCGCCACTTTTCAGCGTTGCATGCAGAAGTGCCTCCTCACGTAGCTCGGCAAGAACGCCCATGTTTACGTGGATGATGTTGTGGTGAAGACGGAGAAGCGTGGCACTCTGCTGGAAGACTTGAAGGAGACATTCGAGAACCTGCGCCGGTTCCGGATCAAGCTCAACCCGGAGAAATGCATGTTCGGAGTGCCAGCCGGCCAGCTCCTAGGCTTTCTGGTCTCCGAACGCGGCATAGAGTGCAACCCTGTGAAGATCAAGGCCATCGAGAGGATGGTGGTCCCAACCAAGCTCAGAGAGATTCAGAAGTTCACCGGGTGCCTGGCCTCTCTGAACCGCTTCATCAGCCGGCTCGGAGAAAAAGCTCTCCCCCTCTACCGTCTCATGAAGAAGAGCACTCACTTTGAGTGGAATGACCAGGCCGACCAAGCTTTCCACGAGCTGAAGAAAATGCTGTCCACGCCGCCTGTCTTGGCGGCACCGACTGAGAAGGAGCCCATGCTCCTATATATTGCCGCCACTAGCCGGGTGGTCAGCACCGTCATTGTGGTCGAATGCCCCGAAGAAGGCCCAGCCCAGCCGGTCCAGAGGCCGGTTTATTACCTGAGCGAGGTGCGGTCCGCCTCGAAGCAAAATTACCCGCACTATCAGAAGATGTGCTATGGTGTGTACTTCGCCGCCAAGAAGCTGAAGCCGTACTTTCAAGAGCATCCCATCACGGTCGTATGCACTGCCCCGTTGGCCGAGATCATAGGCAGCCGGGATGCATCTGGCCGGGTGGCTAAATGGGCCATCGAGCTGGCCCCCTACATGATCTTCTACCAACCCCGCACCGCCATCAAGACGCAAGCGCTGGCCGACTTCCTCGTCGACTGGGCCGAGACCCAGTACTTACCACCAGCACCCGACTCCACCCATTGGCGCATGCACTTTGACAGATCAAAGATGCGCACCGGCTTGGGAGCCGGCGTCGTCCTTACCTCTCCAAAGGGCGACAAGCTCAGATACACACTGCAGATCCACTTCGCCGCCTCCAACAACGTAGCCGAGTACGAAGCGCTCATACACGGGCTCCGGCTTGCCAAGGAACTTGGCATCCGCCGGATCCTGTGCTATGGCGACTCGGATTTGGTGGTGCAGCAATCTTCTGGCGACTGGGACGCCAAGGACGCAAACATGGCGAGCTACCGTTTCCTAGTGCAGCAAATCAGCGGATACTTCGACGGGTGTGAATTCCTTCATGTGCCGCGAGCTGACAACGAGCCAGCAGATGCTCTGGCCCGAATAGGCTCCACGCGGCAAGCAATACCAACCGGCGTCGCCCTATAGCGCCTCCTCAAGCCATCAATCAAGCCGTCTCCGGAATCCGACTCCATCTTCGTGCCGCCTAACCCCGAGGAGGCCGGGTCCGGCTCGAAGAATCAAGCAGCCGGCCCGGGGACTTCAATATTTGGCTCGGGGACTGTAGTACCCGGCTCGGGGACTGCCGCACCCGGCCCGGGGACTGCGGTAGCCGGCCCGGGGACTTCTTCAGCACAGCAAGCGGCGGCCGACTCCAGCACTGCATTACCCGGCCCGCCCACCCTGGTGGCTGTGGCCACATTGGTGGCAGAGGAAGACGCCGCCCCATCATGGGCCCAAACCATCCGCAACTTTTTGGTGAACCATGACCTGCCGGCTGACAAAAACGAAGCAAGACAAGTCCAGCGCCGGGCTGGAGCATACATAATTGTCAACAGAGAGCTTGTCAAGCGCAGCGCCACCGAAGTCTTGCAGCGATGCATCAAGCAGGAGAAAGGCATCGCGATCCTCAGGGATATACACCAAGGAGAGTGCGGCCACCACGCCGCATCAAGATCACTTGTCGCCAAAGCCTTCCGCCACGGTTTTTTCCGGCCGACTGCTTTGGACGACGCCAAAGAGCTAGTTAAACACTGCAAAGGCTGCCAGCTTTTCAGCTTGCAGCAACACATGCCGGCTTCGGCACTCAAGACCATTCCCATCACCTGGCCCTTCGCCGTCTGGGGATTGGATATGGTGGGCCCATTCAAGACGGCGCGCGGCGGCATGACACATTTGCTCGTCGCCGTCGACAAATTCACCAAGTGGATCGAGGCGAAGCCGATCAAGAAGCTGAATGGGCCGACTGCAGTGACTTTCATTGCAGATATAACAACCCGGTACAGCATACCACACAGCATCATCACCGACAACGACACGAACTTCACCAAAGGTGTCTTGGCACGGTTCTGCGCTGTGCAAGGTATCCGGCTGGACCTTGCGTCAGTCGCCCACCCGCAGTCAAACGGGCAAGTGGAGCGAGCAAATGGCCTCATTTTGTCCGGCATCAAGCCTCGACTGGTCGTACCTCTTGAGCGTTCAGCCGGCTGCTGGCTCGATGAGCTGCCGGCTGTCCTATGGAGTCTACGCACTACTCCCAACAGATCAACCGGCTTCACTCCTTTCTTCCTTGTATATGGTGCCGAGGCAGTCATCCCAACAGATATCGAGTTCGACTCGCCTCGGGTAACCATGTACATGGAAGCGGAAGCCAAAGAAGCACGAGAAGACGGCGTCGACCTGCTGGAAGAGGCCCGGCTGTTAGCCCTCAGCCGGTCTGCCATCTACCAGCAGGGTTTGCGCCGCTACCATAGCCGGAGGGTCCGACCAAGATCCTTCCAGGAGGGCGACCTTGTGCTCCGGCTGATCCAGCGAACAGCCGGCCAGCACAAGCTCGCAGCCCCCTGGGAAGGCCCCTTCATCATCAGCAGAGCCTTGGGCAACGATGCCTACTACCTCATCGACACGCAGAAGCCGAAGGCACGCAAGAGAGACGACTCCGGCAAGGAGTCGGAGTGACCATGGAACGCAAATCTCCTTCGGAAGTTTTACAGTTAAAATGCAGTATGTATTATGCCCACTTTTGTATTAAGTACGAAACAGTAGGCTCCCCGAGAAAGACTCGGGGACTGCCACCCTCTATTTTATGAATGAAAGTTATCATGCGTATGATATCACCTATTCATTTATTTTGTCCGGTACCGGGTCCGACGAGTCGGCCCGTGGACTAGCCGACTAGAGTTATATTAGGAGCCCTACCCGCAGTCAGACAAGTAATGTGCCGACACCCAGGCTTGGCTCTTGCCGAAATCGCAGCTCGAAGAACCGACTACCCGGCTGGCAAGAGCCACAAGCCGGAAAGGGTGCGCACATGAAAAACGGCTAGGGACCAAACAGGCTCGCATATATAACAAAAGCCGGCTTGCTGCCTCCCGCCGACCGATTACCAGAGTAGCCGGCCGCCCGACTTACATTCAGTCTGCTTCAAATCCAAGAAAGCTCAAGTACTTGCCTTCCCAAAGAGGGAAGGCAGCAAAGGAAAGAGCCTAAGGACAAAAAAGTACACTTGAATGAACGCCAACACATGCATATATTAATATTTACACAAAAGGCCTCCAGAGAGGTCGACATCCAACATTGTTCGATACACCCCCAGTGGGTGGAATTGCAGAAACTTAAAATTGTTCGAAAAAGTAAAACAGGAACAAAGGGAACGACAGATCAAGCCGGCGGGGCCGCGGACGAGCCGGGCTGGGCGGTGGAAGCAGTCGTGCCGGCTGAAGGAGCGGCCGGCTGGCCAACCTCGGCTTGATCGTCGCCTCCGGCAGAGGCCGCGCTCCCGCGTGGCTCGTTGCTGGAAGCACGGTCGGCTGGGGGACGGTCGGCCGTCTCACCAGTCGGCTCGGTGTCTTCGCCCTCCTCCTCCTCGTCGTCCTCGCCCTCGTCGCTGGAGGCGATCTCCTCGGCCGAGTCCTCGCCGTCCGCCGGGTTCAGCCCGAACCATTCCTCCGGCTGGGCGGCGCCATCGTCGTTGAGCTCCGGCGCGAAGACGCTGGTGTCGGTGCACTCGGCGATCGTCGAGGCGCATTGCGCGATCGCCGGCCGCACCTCCTCCAGCTCCGCGTCGGCTTCCGACCGCCACGTCCGCAGCTGGTCCAGGCTTAGCCCTGGGTACCACGCGCGGACGAACTCCAGCGCGCTCCCGGCTCCAAGACGGGCTGCGGACGCCTTCCAGGCCTCGAAGCGGCCGACTGCGACTTCGAGCCAGTCGGCCGTCCGGCTTGGGGTGTGGGGAATTGTCTGGCCGGGCCAGAGCGCGGCCAGCATCGTCGTCCCGGCGCGTTGGAGCCGGCGGAGTAGCCGGTGGGCCGGCTGCAGCCGCGCTTGGATGGCGATGAGCTGCTCCGACAACGTCCGATTCGCGTCCGGCGGAATCACAACCCCGGCCTGACGGCGCTCCTCGCGGTAAGCTTCGATGGCCTGGGCAGCGAGGACGGATTAGCCGGGAAAGTACTCTGCGCAAGATAGCAAACACAAGTCAAAACAAAGCCGCAGGCGGCCGGCAGATGGAAGAAGGGCAAGAAGGACGGCCTACCATCGATGAGATCCTCGATCCGGCCGAAGCCTTCTTCCAGCGCCTGGCGCGTCTCGGCCCAGCTCGCCTCCCTGGCCTCGAACTCCACCTTCAGGGTAGCCTCGCCATCCTGCGCCTTTTGCAGGGCCGCCTTGTGGCTCTCCTCTTGGTCGGCCAGTTTCTTGGCCAGGCGGTCGCACTCCTGAACCAAGTCAGCGTACTCGGCATCCTTGGCGCGAAGAGCGGCCTGCACTTCGCCGAGTTCCCTCCGCAGGTCGGCGTTGGCCTCTGCACGAGCAAAAAGACAAAGAGAAAAAGTCAGCAAAGGAAAAGTCGTCAAGGAAGATCCGACCCGACTGCGCTGCAGTCGGCCCGGATCTCGGGGACTACACCCAGTGGGTGCGCTGTCGCGCCCCCATGAGAAACAAACAAAGACAAAACACTTACGCCGGCTGCTGGCAAGGTCTTCGGTCCTCCGGCTCAGCTCCCGAGCCTGGGAATTGAAGGCGGCGGCACGAGAATTATGATAATCCTAAGAGATCAGAAAAAACAGTCAAGATAGTCATCAAGTAAGATCCGACCTGACTGCGCTGCAGTCGGCCCGGATCTCGGGGACTACACCCAGTGGGTGCGCTGGCGCGCCCCCATGGAAAAAATTCAAAGGACCAGAACGATCAACGAGTGAAGACTTACCCGGATTGCAGACCGCGTCGACAGAAACTCCTGAGTAAATTGCCTCAGGAGGCCGGCCTGTGCCTGCAGCCGGCTCCAAACCCCTTGGGCCGCGAGGTTCAGCTCGCCGCTCCCTCCGCTAGGAGTCCACCCGGACGTGGCGGAGCTGGCCGCCTCCAAGGCGTCTGCCGTCTGCTCGGCACCCGCAGCTCGGCACGTGTCCGGCGGGGCCGTGCCCCCTCCGGCATGCCGACCCGCCGCCAGATCGATCTCAAGACCGGCTCCGGCCTCGGGCACGGCCCGGGCCGGCTCCTCCGGCACCGCCGACGATTGGCCGCCTTCGCCCGCTCCGGCTGGCACTGCCGGTGGCGTCCTCTCCGCGGAAACCTCGAAGACTTCGTCCCTCTGCACCGGCGGCTGCTCGGGGATAATCTCCTCCACCGTGGGCAGAGGGATGTCCAGATCCAAAGTTTGGAGGGGGATGGTGAGTAGCGGAGGCCGGCTACGCACGCCTTCCGCCTCCATCTCCGCGGCCGCCCGCTCCGACGGAGTCTCGGCCGCCGCGCTCGCTCGCCCCGGCGCCATCTGGGCGGCCTCCTGCTCCGCCGCCTCCCGCTCCGCCGCCTCCCTCTCTCGACGCGCCTCGCGAACGTTGCGCTCCGTGGCTGCTGCAAGTTCGGCGCGAGGGTCCACTCGGCGGGACCCTAAGGATCCGGCACTCGGCCCGACCACGGAGCCGGCTGGGCCTCGCTCGAGGGAGAGCGGCGCCCAGCTCAGAAAATCAGAGAAGAATTCAAGTAAAGGAAGACTTCAGAATAACAAGCACGTAGGCGGCTAGAAAGCTTACGCGGAAACTGATGGAGGCTTCTTCACCGCCTTCCGAAAGCGGGCCGCCTTCGCCGCCGCTTCCTCGCGCTTCGTGGCCGCGGCGGAGGCCTTCGGCTTCTTCGCCCGGCTTCCGAAGAGCGGGAGCGCGGCCCGGCGTTTCCCCTTCCCACCACTGGCAGTCAGCGCGGCGGACGAGCCCGCGCCACGGCGGTCGGTTGCCGGCTGGTGGCGCGGGATTTCTTCGGCTTCGAAATCATCCGGCCAGTCATCGAAACTGGCCGAGAGCCCCGCGCCGCCGAGCTCGGCGACGTCCCCCGTGGCGGCATCCTCCATGGCGACTGCAGCAAGGTCCGGGTCGTCGAGGTCGTCCACCGTGCGGTCCGGGGCATACTCGCGATCGACTCCAGCCGCCCCGGCTGGCGGCGGGAGGAGAGGATTCTGATAAAAAGAAAAAAGAGAAGAGCCGCCTGGTCAGAAGCCGGCTGGCTCAAGCCGGCAGACGACGAGAAGAAAGACTTACCACAGGCGGAGGATGGGCGCGGGAGTACGGCGCCTTGCCGAATTGCCACTCATCGGTGAGCTTCAGGTTGGCAATGTAGTTCACCATCAGAGCCACCTCGGCATGGGGCATCTCCCATGTGCTCAGCCGGCAAGGGTCGAACCGGCCGCTCATCTGGCACATCATGTGCGGCCGGCTTTGGAGGGGCAGAATCTGGCGCTCGACGAAGGCGGCTACCAGGTCGGATGCGCGCAGGCCTTCCGACTGGATCATCACCCGAAGCCGGGCGATGGAGGCATTCCCAGCCGGAGACAAGGACTTCGACCTGTAGCCCCAAGACCGCCGCCTCCCAGCCGGCGGGCCGGCTACGTAAGCCGGCAGATTGACGTAGTCGCCGTACGGGGCGATGTTCTTGACGTAGAAGTAGGATTTCTGCCACAGCTTGACAGACTGGATCAGAGGAATGTGGGGGAAGGGGTTGTCGTCGCTTGCCCTCTTCATCGCGATGAAGGCGCCGCATGGAGCCGGCACGCCGGCGGAGACGGTGCCGAGCTTGTTCTGGACCAGCTCCGCCCAGAGCTCCAGCGTCGGGAGCACCCCCAAGAATCCTCCGTAGAGCGAAACGAAGGCCGAGAGCTGCATCACTGCGTTGGGCGTGACGTGATGTGGTTGGAGGTTGTAGAATTCGAGGAAAGAGCGCATGAAGCTGCTCGCCGGGAAGCCGAAGCCGCGGAGGAAGTGCGTGCGGAAGACGACGCGCTCGCCTTCCTCCGGTGCCGGCGAGACCTCCGTCTTGGGCGCCAGACGCACCTGCACGAGATTGGCGGCGGGCAGGCGCCGGGTCTGGCGGAGGAATTCAATATGGTCCTCGTGGACATTGGACCCGTCCCACGAGCTTGACAGAGCCAGAGACATGGCGGCGTGGGTGGGCTGCGGCGCGAGACTGTGTCGGGCGCGAGGAAGAAGAAGGAGAAGAAGAGGAGCATGAGGGACGGGGAGCGGGGGAGCGAACGGGCCTGTGCCTCTCCCCCTCCCCCCTACTTGTAGGCGCGTGCGCCAGAGCCGAGGAGGCGCGACATGGGGGATCGTGGGGATCGATCATGCCCATCTCCCCCACGCCTGCGTTAATTGCGCGCCTTGATGACGCGAAGTAACGGCCGCGGGGAGGCGAGCAGTCCCCTCGGGCCACAGAAGATCTGCGCCCGGGCCTGTGGCGGCGTCCCATCGCGCGCGTGCGACGGCAGGACTTCTCCGCCACGTGGCTCGTCGTGGGGCCCGCGGCCAGCCCGCGGGTCAACCACAGCCACCTTGATAAACAAAAAGTGCTCCGGAGTCGGCTGCAACGACGAGGTCGGCTCCTCAGGGTATGAAGGCGGCCAAGCTTCCCGTCCTTCCGTCCGCCGTGAAGCTCGCCCGGCTTCGGGGACTACTGTCGGGGTAAATAGCCATGGGTAGCCCAGCCGGCTTCCCCTGGCCCCTCAGAAAAAATTATGAGCCCATCCGGCTCATAAGAAGACTCAAGACTTGGGCCGCCTCCCCCCTAGCCGGCTACCTTCCTGGACGGCTTCGGGGGCGGCCGCCTTTTCACCCTCATGAAGAAAGCTGCGGAGGGCCGGCTACGGCAGGGCCGGCTACAGCAAGGCCGGCTACTGCCAGGCCGGCTCCCATAAAGCAGTCAATGCCGTACCCGCAATGTACGCGTCCACTCTGCGATGATGAAGCAAGGTGTGGCTACAGTAGAGCCTGCCACCCCCAAAACCCGGAGCATGCCTGGTACAGCGCGTCGTGCGGGCAGCTGCGGCCCGCCCAGCGCGGCACTGTAGCCACGGCGGCTCTGACGCCGTCCACGACGGGCTGCCAGCGTGGCCCCCGAGGCGGTGGGCCCCTTTGGGCAGAGAGATGCCGAAGGCGGCCGCACCTCCTCTCAAGCCGGCAAGACAGAGGGCCGGCTTCACGTAGCCGGCCTACCGCTCTCCTCGAAGGAGACGCCCATTAAGGAGACAAGATGCGGCGGGGCTACAGTAATCGCCCGCCACGGCGGCGTTACTGTAGCCACGCTTACCCCGACCAAGCCTGCGTCAATGACATGGAGTAACAGTAACCAGCTGCCGACCAGGCCCTGGCCAGTGGGGCCGGCCTGTTGACCCAGGAGCCGGCAGTCGGTGGGACCCACCAGCCGGTGGAGAAGCCGGCGAGCGTAGTCACAGACAGCTGGGCCCAGCGCCCAGTCGGATTACCATTGTACCCCCAGGGGGTAGGCCTATATAAACCCCCCGGTGCACCCATGCAAAGGGTTGGACTCTCTTCCTAGACCTAGACACCAAACAAGGAGAGGAAGCGAGCTGAGCCGAGCCCTTCTTCCTCCTTCCACCCAAAACAGCTCAAGGAGCATTGTAGCTACTTGTCCACTTAGTAACCATGCGGAGACCCCGCAGAGCAGCAGTAGGGGTATTATCTCCCCGGAGAGCCCTGAAGCTGGGTAAGATTCGCCGGCGTGCATGTCTTCGCCTCATCCCGTTTCCAGGCACTGGTGACGTTCTATTGGCCCCCGCAATGATAAGCCACCCGTTGGCATATGTCGCTCCTACCACCCGACAGAGTCCCGGATGTGATCACGGACATGACGAGGAGTCTCGAAATGGTCGAGACAGAAAGATTGATATATTGGAAGCCTATGTTTGGATATCGAATGTGTTCCGGGTGAAATCGGGATTTTATCGGAGTACTGGGAGGTTACCGGAACCCCCCGGGAGCTATATGGGCCTTAGTGGGCCTTAGTGGAAGAAGAGGAGAGGCGGCCAGGGCTGGGCCGCGCGCCCCTCCCCCCTAGTCCGAATAGGACAAGGAGAGAGGGGGCCGGCGCCCCCTCCTTCTCTCTCCCTCTTTTCCCACCTCGTGAATCCTATTCCAACTAGGATTGGGGGAGAAGTCCTACTCCCGGAGGGAGTAGGATTCCTCCTAGCACGCCCTATGATGGCCGGCCGGCCTCCCCCTCTTGAACCTTTATATACGGAGGCAGGGGCACCCCATAGACACACAAGTTGATCCACGTGATCATATTCTTAGCCGTGTGCGGCGCCCCCTGCCACCATAGTCCTCGATAATATTGTAGCGGTGCTTAGGCGAAGCCCTGCGACAGTAGTACATCAAGATCGTCACCATGCCGTCGTGCTGACGGAACTCTTCCCCGACACTTTGCTGGATCGGAGTCCGGGGATCGTCATCGAGCTGAACGTGTGCTACAATTCGGAGGTGCCGTAGTTTCGGTGCTTGATCGGTCGGGCCGTGGAGACGTACGACTACATCAACCAAACGCTTCCGTTGTCGATCTACAAGGGTACGTAGATCACACTCTCCCCTCTCGTTGCTGTGCATCACCATGATCTTGCGTGTGCGTAGGAAAATTTTGAAATTACTACGTTCCCCAACAATGTTTTCATGGAAAGAACACCAGATGAAGCTGAAATTCTATTGAATAATATGTTGACTAATGAAAATAATTGGACACTTCCTGATCCAATTCCTGATCCCATTCCTGAACCAACTCCTAAGCCAACTCCGAAGAAGAGGGGTATTCTATTTCTCAGTCCTGAAGATATGCAAGAGGCAAAGAAATCTATGAAGGAAAAGGGTATTAAAGCTGAAGATGTTAAAATTTTACCTCCTATTGAAGAAATACATGGTCTTGATAACCCGACACAGGTAGTAAAGGTAAATTCTCTCTATAGATATGATAAAGCTGAAATCCCATTTACTAAGTCTGCTAGCCCATGCTTGGATGTGTTTGATGACTTTATGGTTAAACAAGAAAACTTTAATGCTTATTTTGGTAGAGAATTAAAATGCAATGCTGATATGCTTGAACACTTGGGTGATTATATGTCTAATGTTAAAGGTGAACTTAAACTTATTAGTAAACATGCTTCTTTCGTTACCACTCAAGTAGAACAAGTACTTAAAGCTCAGAATGATTTTCTCAATGAATTGAACAGTAAGAAAAATGATAATGCTGTTAGAGTTATGACTAGAGGTGGTAAAATGACTCAGGAACCTTTGTATCCTGAGGCCATCCTAAGAGAATTGAGCAAGATTCTCAGAGAAATATTATTGATGCATCTAGTCCTTCTAAGAGGAAGAAAAAGAAAAATGATAGGACTTTGCATGCTTCTAGTGAACCTGTTGTAGACACACATGAGAATCCCAATGATATTTCTATTTCTGATGCTGAAACACAATCCGGCAATGAACATGAACCTAGTAATAATGTTAATGATGATGTTCATGTTGATGCTCAACCTAGCAATGACAATGAAGTAGAGATTGAACCTGCTGTTGATCTTGATAACCCACAATCAAAGAATCAACGTTATGATAAGAGAGAATTTGTTGCTAGGAAGTACGGTAAGGAAAGAGAACCATGGGTTTAGAAACCTATGCCTTTTCCTCCTAAACCATCCAAGAAAAAGGATGATGAGGATTTTGAGCGCTTTGCTGAAATGATTAGACCTATCTTCTTGCGTATGCGTTTGACTGATATGCTCAAAATGAATCCTTATGCTAAGTATATGAAAGAAATTGTTACAAATAAAAGAAAGATACTGGAAGCTGAAATTTCCACCATGCTTGCTAATTATACTTTTAAAGGTGGAATACCTAAGAAACTAGGAGATCCCGAAGTACCAACTATACCATGCTCCCTTAAAAGAAATTATGTTAAAACTGCTTTATGTGATCTTGGAGCCGGTGTTAGTGTTATGCCACTCTCTTTATGTCGTAGACTTGATTTGAATAAGTTGACACCTACTGAAATATCTTTGCAAATGGCTGATAAATCAACTTCTATACCTGTCGGTATTTGTGAGGATGTGCCTGTTGTGGTTGCAAACGTTACTATTTTAACAGACTTTGTTATCCTTGATATTCCCGAGGACGATAGTATGTCTATTATTCTTGGAAGACCCTTTTTGAATACTGCAGGGGCTGTTATTGATTGCACCAAAGGCAATGTCACTTTTCATGTTAATGGCAATGAGCATACGGTACACTTTCCGAGGAAACAACCTCAAGTTCATAGTATAAACTCTATTGGAAAAATTCCATCGATTATTTTTGGAGGGTTTGAATTTCCTCTTCCTACTGTCAAGAAGAAATATGATATTCATATTGTTGGGGATGTGCATATCCCCGTTGAGGTAACCTAGTGTTATTCGAAAATTCTCCGGTTCCATGTTATTCGGAATGAGTTTGTTAACAAGACTTGATCAACCTTGTTAGTGGATTCCTTTTGATGAGAATGAGATGGATGAATTTAGAAAACACAACTCTCTGTACCCTCTTTTTACTTTCTGTTATTTATATTGAAATAAAGCAAAAATAGTATTTTTCTGTCTGTTTTTTGAATTATCAATGCAATAAAAAATACCCCGAAAATAAAAGTTTTCCAAATGCCCTAAAATTTAAATATGATTTTTTCGAGAATATTTGAGAATATCTGGCACTAAGAACACAACAGGGGGGAGCAAGCACCTGGCCACGAGGGTGGAGGGCGCGCCCTACGCCCCTGGGCGCGCCCCCCTGCGTCGTGGGCCCATGGTGGCTCCTCTCCACTTATTCCAGCTACCACACACTCCTTGCTCCCACAAACACCGCTAAGCAGCTCAAACCCGAGTCCAAGCTCATTTTGCTGCCATTTTCGATCTCCTTGCTCAAAGCACCTCTCACAAAATTGCTTTGGGGGATTGTTCCTTGGTATGTGACTCCTCCAATGGTCCAATTAGTTTTTGTTCTAGTGCTTTATTCATTGCATATTTTTGCTTCTTAGGTGACTCTGTTCTTGAGCTTGCATGTCAAATTTATATGGTCAAAAGTAGTTTTGATGCATGATATTGCCTCTAGGCACTTGTAGGAGTAGTTGCTATCAATATTGTTGAGTTCGGTTCACTTTTATTTTGAACTTACTAAAATTTCAGAATTTTTTCAGAGGAAGAAATATGTTTAGGAAAATGTACCAATGTGGTCCCTCAAGGAAGCAAGGAACCAAGCTCGCAATGCGTGATGCCGATGAAGAACCACCGAGGGAAGCTCAAGTGCGGGCTTGTGAATGGACTTTAGAGGACTTTATGGATCGAGCAGGAATCAAGGAAGAATTTAACGCATATGTGCGTAATGCTGATCTTGAGAGCTTCGAGGCAGACAAATGCTGCCAGTACCACTATCTCACTGATTCCTTTGTGAGGAGGTTTGAATTTTCATCATCACGCAATTCTCAAACTATCCTGTTGGATCTCTATGAAAAATCTTATACTATGGACTTAGAGGATTTTAACACTACTTGCAAACTTCCACAATGGGGTAGTCCTAACGAACCTCGTAAATCTGAATTTAGAGATTTTCTTGCTAGTATAACTGTGGGGGAATCTAGAGACATAACACAAGCTACCATAGGGAGCATTCATTTTCCTACTAAACATTATTTTGCTCTCTTCATAGGTAGGTGCATAAATGGTAAGGATGAAGAATGTCACATGTGTGTCCCTGACCTTAGTGTTCTCAGGAGTGCTGTATTAGAAGATATACATTATAATTTGGGAGCCATTGTTGCACGTAGGTTGCATAATAATATATTTAGTGAAGATTTCTTCGGTGGAATTTATGCAACCCGTCTAGCTAATTTTCTCGGTGTACCCATATATGGGTATGATATTGAGTTGCCTCCTATTTATTTGGATTATGAGGCCATGGTTCGTCATCAGTTTGTTGAGAGGAACGATCAGTTCCTCCAGTACCGACTAATCTTTGACAGACGACGCACCTATCACGTCGCTCTCCCTGCTCCTGCTTTCTTTGACTTTCAGGCAAAAGGGAGATATGTTATAACTAGGGAGCAGGCGAATGAGTATAAGAGGAGGACGAAGACTGCCAATCTCCAAGCGGCAGTTCATGAGGCAATAACAGTTGCATCTCAGTACAATCCCAACTATCACTTTGGATATCCGCCAGGCTAGCCGTGGCCATAGACCAACTTAGGCCAAAAGCCTAAGCTTGGGGGAGTATGTATTTCTCACCGACATTACATCCATGTTCACACACTCATCGCTAGTTGTCGGTGCTCATACTTTTTCATTGTTTCATCCATGCTAGTTTATTTCCCTTTTTATGCTTTCTTCTTGTGTGTTTAATAAACCTGAAGAAAAACAAAAAAAATTAGTTGTAGCTTGTAATTAGTTTACTTTCCATGCTTGTAGTAGTAATTAAAAAGGAAACCCAAAAAGATTTCTCGTTCTTCTTTTGCTTGTTGGGAGCTTTCCCATGTAGATAGTTTTATTTCTTTTCTTTCCTTTGGGGGTCAATAGGAGAAGACCATAATTAAAATGTTAAAGTGGCTCTTATATGCATTATTGTTGATCTGACAAAGAGCCCATATTACCTTGTCTTCTCTCTTGAATTGAATGCTTGCAGATTCCAGCTTAGTCCAATGCACGTGCACTATTATTATTATTATCCACACTATTCGGTTGCGCAAGTGAAAGGCAATAATGATGTTTATATGATGAACTTATTGAGTTGAGAAAAGCTGGTAGGAACTCGACCTCTCTTGTTTTTGTAAATATGATCAATTCATCGTTCCTGATTCAGCCTATTATGAATAAACATGTTTGCAATGATAATTAGAGATTATAGTTGCTTATGCCATGCTTAATTAGCTAGGAGCTTATAATGGTTTACCTTGCGTGTCAACATGCTATTAAAATGGTTGTGATGTGGTATGATAGGGTGGTATCCTCTTTTGAACGATTCGAGTGGCTTGACTTGGCACATGTTCACGCATGTAGTTGAAACAAAATCAACATAGCCTCTATGATATTTATGTTCATGGTGCATTATATCCTACTCATGCTTGCATTCGGTGTTGATTAATTTTAATGCATGTTCATGACTGTTGTCGCTCTCTACCTGGTCGCTTCCCAGTCTTTTGCTAGCCTTCACCTGTACTAAGCAGGAATACTGCTTGTGCATCCAATTCCATAAACCCCAAGGTTATTCCACATGAGTCCACCATACCTACCTATATACGGTATCTACCTGCCGTTCCAAGTAAATTTGTATGTGCCAAACTCTAAACCTTCAAATAAACATTCTGTTTTGTATGCTCGAATAGCTCATGTATCAACTAGGTCTGTCAGTATCTTCCATGTTAGGCGGGTTATTCTCAAGAGGAGTGGACTCCGCTCCTCACTCACGAGAAAATGGCTGGTCACCGGATGCCCAGTCCCATGCTTTATGCAAATCAAATCAAAATAACTGCAAACAAAACTCCCCCGGGACTCTTGTTAGTTGGAGCCACTCGTTGTTTCGAGCAAGCCATGGATTGATGCTTGTTGGTGGAGGGGGAGTATAAACTTTACCATTCTGTTTGGGAACCGCCTATAATGTGTGTAGCATGGAAGATATCGCCATCTCTTGGTTGTTATGTTGACAGTGAAAGTATACCGCTCAAAATATTATTCATCTCTATTTCGAAACCGAGCTCTGGCACCTCTACAAATCCCTGCTTCCCTCTGCGAAGGGCCTATCTATTTACTTTTATGTTGAGTCATCATCCTCTTATTAAAAAGCACCAGTTGGAGAGTATCACTGTCATTTGCATTCATTACTGTTAGTTTACATTGAGTATGACTTGACTGGATCTCTTTTACCATGAATTACAATGTCTAGTCAGTCCTTGATCTTTAAAGGTGCTCCGCATTTATGTTTTGCGGTCTCAGAAAGGGCTAGCAAGATACCATCTTGTTATATCATATAATGATTGTTTTGAGAAAGTGTTGTCATCCGAGATTTATTATTATTGCTCGCTAGTTGATTATGCCATTGATATGAGTAAACATGAGACCTAAATGTTATTGTGAATATGGTTAGTTCATAATCTTTGTTGAAAACTTGAATGCTGGCTTTACATATTTACAACAACAAGAGCAAATAGAGTTTGTAAAAGTTTTTCTTTATCACTTTCAGTTTATCAACTGAATTGCTTGAGGACAAGCAAATGTTTAAGCTTGGGGGAGTTGATACGTATTCGTCGTACCTACTTTTCCAAACACTTTTGCCCTTGTTTTGGACTCTAACTTGCATGATTTGAATGGAACTAACCCGGACTGACGCTGTTTTCAGCAGAATTGCTATGGTGTTATTTTTGTGGAGAAATAAAAGTTCTCGGAATGACCTGAAAATCAACGGAGCATTATTATGGAACATATAATGAAGATTGGAAGGAAGATCCACGCCAGGGGGTGTCGCACTTGTCCACGAGGGTGGGGGGCGCGCCTGCCCCCACTACAAAAAATACACTTCCGTGATGATATGTGTTTGTCACAGTAGGTCACTTTTTTTGTCATGCATGTACATCCATGACAAATTTATGACAGAATCAAGATAGTCATACTCGTGCTGTCGTAGAAGTGTTCCATGACATTACCAAAATTATCATCATGGAAGTGTCCACTTCCATGATAATAAATCGCGCGTCACAGAAGTGCTTTCGTCAAGGGTGACCGACACGTGGCATCCACCGTAACGGAACGCCGTTAAGCTATCGGGTCGGGTTTTGGATCTGATAACCTGTTAACAGCCCCGACCAATGGGAAATTTCCACGTGTAAAATTCTTATTGGCCGAACGAAACACGTGTCAGCTCGTCAGTGGGTCAGATAGGCGCCTATGATACGTCGACACGTGGCACGGCCCAACAGAGGCCCATTCCTATGAAAAGGCCGGCCAGTTTGACTTGGTCGAAAGGTGGCGGGTCAGCCCATGGAAAGCAGCCCCGACCAATGGGAAATTTCCATGTGTAAAATTCTTATTGGCTGGACGAAACACGTGTCAGCTCGTCAGTGGGTCAGATAGGCGCCTATGATACGTCGACACGTGGCACGGCCCAACAGAGGCCCATTCCTATGAAAAGGCCAGCCCGTTTGACTTGGTCAAAAGGTGGCGGGCCGGCCCATGGAAAGCCTGTTAACGGCCTGTTCGCATATAGCCCATTTACAGCCTGCTAACCCAAGGCCCATTACACCCTATCCGAATTAGGCCCAGTAGCGTCATCTGGGCCATCCAATATGGTCCCAGTCCGTTTTCACTTCTGGCCCATGTATGGCCCATGATGTCTTTTGGCCCATATGAGGCCCTATGTAATTGTTGGCCTATTAAAGGCCCGTGGTGAAACTGTCCCGTAATGAATAGTGTATCACTTTATACCCATTAACGGCCCGTTATTCCGTTGGGCCGTTTCCATCCCATGTTATCTTTCCGCCTTCTCAGAGCCCATTTATTCTTGTGCTCATTTCCAGCATTCGTTTACTTACGGCCCATTATTGTCATTTTCTGCTTGTGGGCCAAATTCAGCCCGTGGTTACAGTCGGCCCGTTTGTGGTCCGTTAATACATTGGGCTGTTTTCATAGCGTCATCAAATACGGCCTATTAACGATGGCCCGTTACGGTCGGCCCATGAACGGACGATTCCAACTCTAGCCCGTTTACGATAATAATGCGGCCTGTTATTGGCCCATGTTTGGCCAATCGATCATACGGCCCGTATAAGTCCTATTGATGATACGACCCGTAGAAGGACCATTGGTTCTATGACCCGTAGAAGGCCTACTATTTCTATGGCCCGTAGAAGGCCCGCTGTTTCTACGGCCCGTAGGAGGCCCAGTGTCACTACAGTAAATATTAGCCCATGGTTATTGTGGCCTAGTTTCTAAAAATTGGTTATTGCAGGCACTAGTTAACCGCAAAAAAAGAACTGTAATGACTACAAGAAAACAAATAAAAAAGACAACAAGGAAATAAATAAGCAAGCAACTAACGCTAGGCTATCACGACTATTACACATATTACATCCACTGGGCATCAAAGTTCCCCACCGGTGCAAATATAGGGAACAAAGCAGCATATCATATACACTAGCCATCAAAATTGGCCACCAGTGCAAATAAATGCGGCAGCAAAACAAGAGCATAATTGAAACAACTTCAGAAGAGCTCAAGAAACGTTATCCTGGGTATCCACCATGCTGGCAATAAGCTTAGCAAGCTGATTAGCTTTGTCCTGTTTGGTGCTAAAATCCTCCAACGCTTGCTGTTGCACCAGAAAGTATGCATCTTAATGCTCCAGGGACTTCCGCAGTCCTTCCGCTTCTTGTCGCTGCACAGCTGAACGATGTCTTTCAGCTTGTAGTTGAGACTCAAGAAACCGAACTATTCAGACAGTGAGTTTGAATAGCTTGTGCAAGCAGTAGTGGCCAGTAACTCCAACACTAAACCAAGACAGGATGTGTCACTATCCTGAACCTTATCTGCATTACTTCCTTTACCGTTGCTTAATAAGGCACTCTTCCCCAATATTCTGTCAGCATTCTAAAAGAAGAAACAAGCAGACACATAACAAGTTTAACATGTACTAGTATATGAAACTCATTTTGGTGAACCAGTTCATTAGTAAGGTGGACAGGATTAAACTACCAAGTCTTCTATTGCCAAGTACTAGTACATAATAAAAGCATCAAACAAACATATATCTATGCCCTATGGTGGCAATGGAATCTTAAATTAGAACAGTTGTTCTTCGGGTTTAGGCACTTGTTCTACATGAACAGAGTACAATAAGACGCAAGAATATAATACTTAAAAACAGAAAATGAGCTCATAGACCTTACCACATTCTTGGTTCGGGACCAGTACAAAACAAGGCATTCCCAGTCATCGTCCAGTAAATGTGTCTCAGGAGAACGTAAGGGAATTTGTTGAGTTTATTTGCCGGTGAAGTACGTTTTCTTCAGGTAATTCCGATACTGCCACCAAGCATTCTTGAAGATAGCAGAGGTATTAGCACAGGTTACCTCATCCTGAGTTTCCAAATCGGTCCTTCTCTATAGAGAAAAATGGGAAAATTTGCTGTATTATAACCATCATGGAGGTAGGATGTATGGGACGAAGCGAAGTAATTGCCATGAATAACATTACTTACACATAACTCTTGGACAAACACCTGCAACTGGCATTTTCCTTCATCTTTAGTATAATATTTCCAAGATGGGAAGATACACACATATGATTTAACAACATCAAATGCGATGGATGCTAAACTACGACTAGCTGGTTGTGCTTCCTCCACAGGAATAGTCGTACTAACTGGTGGAGTTGGGGTTCACCGTGATAGTACTGGCCCTTTGGGCACTGGAGCTGCCTTACTAACTGCTCTTGTTTGGGAGCTCTGTGGTGGAGATGGTGCTGTGTCAACAGGAATTGGGTTACTATCGGCAGGGGTTGGGGTTAGATTGGGTGAAGCTGGTTCTCTGTCCATCGTAGTAGGGGTACAATCTGTGAGAGTTTGGGTTATATGTGGTAGGGCTGGTTCTTGTGCATGTACAACCGGGGTGCTATCTCCACCAAGAGGTAGCACTATTTTATTTGAAGACCGTGTTTTTAGTCCGCTAGATACTGGCATCACCCGCTCCAATTAAAATGGCTGATAAACAGGAAACATAGTTGAATGTACAGACATTGTATGAGAGACAGATGCAATAGATAGTGTGGAAAAAGAGGGCATGAAATAGTTGACATGTATATTGTTTAACTAAAACGGATAGCATGACATAATTTCACATATATGATGTCTATCTAAACTGGATAGCATAGCACAACATAATTCAAAGATATGATGAATAACTAAACAAGATCGCATGACATAATTCACCTACATGTTATCTAAGTAATCAGGATCGCATCATTTAATTCACATATGTGATTTATATGCTAAACAGAGGGAATTCGATATGATGTCTGAACTAAGAACATGGTGTTGAATATTGTGTATATGATGTCTAAACTATGCAATGCAAGACACCGTATGCATGATATGAGCAGTATAACCGTGCCAAGTTAGAGCATACACCTCAGTGGGGGAATAGGACTGGTCATCTGTCTCTGAATCCATCTCCGAGGAGCTATCGGGACCCAACAAGAGACCTGCTTCGACAGGTAGCACTATCTGCTCTGAAGGCCTTGTTTTCACTCCAGATTTTTCCATCTCCCACCCAAATGGCTGATTCACAGGAAGAGCAGTTTAATGTACAAACATTGTCGACAAATGGAAATGTAATGAAGAAAAGGATGGGCAAGATATCATTCAAATATATGATGCCTGGTTAAACAGGATGGCATTGCACATTTCACATATATTATGGCTGGCTAAAAGACATGAGACTGCATAATTCCCATATATGATATAGAAACTAAATAGGTGGCATTACAGAACAAGTCTAAACTAAGCAGATGACATATATGATGTCAAAAGTAGGCACTGCAAGGCAACATATGCATGATATGACTAACATCATCATGCCAAGGTAGAGCAAACACCTTGGGGGGTAAATAGGAGTGGTCAGCAGCGTTCGAATCTGCCTCAGAACAGATATCTTCCTCTGGATTACAATCTGGAGAGGGGTGGGGAGGGTTTGCCATTGAACCCACCATGGAGCGATGTCTGCATGACATTGTATTGCCGCGCAAAACTCTTCTCTTTTTCTCTACATGTTCAGCATGACTGTGTACAATATCTGACATGCATACGAAAAAAATATGGTGAGATTATGTAAGGAGAGCATGCAGAAATTTAGAGTGATGGTAACAACTAGTGGATCGATGTTTTTCTGTTGAACCAAAATAGCCCTAATGGATCGCCGTGAATGTATAGTAATAAGTGATGCAACAAGTGTACAACCTCTTTGCCGTAGCCGTGTCGACCTCAGCATCATTGGGTTGGTCGCTGAAGCAGTTGAGGCAGAGGTGGCTGTCGGAGGTGTGGAGGAAGATCTGAGGAATCTGTAGACAGCGTCTAGGGCACTGCTCTATTGTGATGGATTGTTCTGTCGTTGGAGCAGCTCCGGTGAGCCGTAAGACGTCAAGGCTGAAGCAGCACAAGACAAACATCATCAATCTCAAGTGGGATTCTAATAGCATCTCCAATAGATGATGTAAAATGGATGTAAAATTAACATCACCAAAAACCACCTGACTACAACAGATGAGGTAAAAACTGTTGACTCTGAACTTAACTATCGAAACTGAAATTTACTGTGGAATCTGAATGCTACTGTCGAAATTGAACACAATGGTAGCAGAGAGGCACTTGACATGTAGTTTAGGGAGGGCCTACAGTTCATCTTCAACCTGCACCCCCTGAGCCGCCACCCACCACCGGCCCCAGCGCCGCCTCGCCGCCCCGAAACAACTCGCCACCGCCGCCCCGGCCAGCCCTCTAGGCCCCCTGCCCCACCCTAAACCCTAAGATAGATAGTGGGGTACCTCTTCGGCGAGCCCCCGTCCCCGCTGCGGGTGGTTCTTCCTTAACTCCGGCGAGCCCCCCAACTCCTAAAAATTGACTGACCCAATAGTCGATTCAGTCGACTGAAGTGTGGCTTAATCAGAGCAGAGCAGCAGCACGAGCGAGGAGGAGAGCAGCAACAGCAGCTGGGCGAGCGAGCGATCGAGCAAGAGCCGGAGCAGCAGCAGATCTGGCTGGTATGGACGCCGCCGCCGAAGGGGCCTGGCACTGGGGGAGAGCCGCCGTGGAGATGTCACCCGCGGCGCCGGCTTCATGGTAGCCGCTCCATGGGGGTGCGGGATGGAGCACCGTCGGCGCCGGGAGGTCGAGTTAAGGAGAAGGTGCGATGCGATGAGTGTACAACCTATTTGGTGGCGCCGAGTAGGCCTCGGCTTCGTCCGAGGAGTCGGTGAGGATGCTGCGGTTCCGGTCGAGCAGGTTAAGGCGGCGCTGTGGGGATGGAGCAACCGCGATAGACGAGGCGATTGGCGGAGCAGCTCCTTGGAGGTGGAGGACGGGGCGGCTGAACCGGCGGGACGGCGAGATGGACGACAGATCCTCAGCCGGGGAGGTGGACGAGGGACGTCGAGCTGTTGCGGTGGACGACGTCATCGGGGAAGAGGCTCCGGCTGGGCAGCGGTGACATGGCGGACGGAGGAGGGTGGGGTTTGGCAGCTGGAGCGGAGAGGTTATGGCGACCTGGGATTTCGAATGGCAAAAAGGGGGCGATGGAGGGGGTGAAGCATGACTTAGGAATGCGCTTGTCCAAAATGTAGGGTGTGTTACAAAAGTACCCCCCCACCGATTTGAACTAGCGGCCCTTTCGACTTAGGGTTAGAAGGGGAATTTTGCGTGTCGGGATTTGGCAGCTGGAGGGAGTTTTCGCGCGCATTGTAATTTCGGGATAGCAAGGCGCGGGTTGTGAAGGCGCCAGTTTTGGGAGCACAATATCTGAATTTTCGAGATATAACAAGACGTGGGTTGAATTTTAGGGACAAGCCTAACATGTAGTAATATTGTACTTGTACGTACCAAATCAATTCGCACTTCCCTCAACTAAAAAGAAAACAAAAAATAAAACCATTCACACCACACAAAGAGAGAGTCTTGCCCCGTTTTACTATACAAATGCTATTCAAAGCTACTCCCTCCTTCCATCTATATAGGGCCTAATGCGTTTTTCGATGCTAACGTTGACCAAATATTAGAGCAATGATATATGACATGCAACTTACACAAATCACACCATTAAATTTGTTTGTGAAAGGTTATTTCAATGATATAATTTTCACATTGTGCATGTCATGTACTATTAATCTTGTCAATAGTCAAAGGCGGTCTTAAAAATCTCATTATGCCCTATATAGATGGAAGGAGGGAGTATGAATCCATGTTATGTCCGATTAAATTTTTTTGCTTGCTGTATAATGCATGCAACCTACTCATACCAACATTTTAGTGCATTCCAAATGTCTATACTACCGCTGCAATTCGAACTAAATTTGAATTCGTTTCTCTATTTCAATAAGAATCTACAATCATGATTGTTGCCAACTTCAACCATCATAGTTTCCTTGCTATCCGCCAGATATAAATCAGACGGCCTATAATGTAGGATGGCAGGCACACCATCATGCATCAACAACTCCATTTTTATAAGAGTAGAGATAAAATATATTAAATGTAGTATACCATGTTCATAACCACACCATGTGTATCACTGTTATATATTCACACATCCGTTAGTTTGAAACACTATGATAAATTCTTCAAATATCTGAATTCGCCTTTTATAATGAAGTATATATGATCTCTATTCGTCTTTTACACCCACACAACCCTCTTATCTTTGTAGCTAGCGCTAACTTTCTCTTGTGCATGCACACGCCCGCATCCCTCTCACCCTCCCTCAGCATTCTCTAGCTCCATCGCGCAAATTCGTCTTTTCACTTTAGGTCGTTCACCCACGGTGTGTGTAGGCCCCCCATCTCCTTCTTTACGGCACACATCGATCGATATGCCTCTCTAGCCAGGTGTCCTAGCACAAACAAAAGCTTCCCCTCTTCTCTTGTCACCGTCCATGCCTCACTCCCACCACTCTTTTCATTGTTCTCGTACTCGCACACTCCTCCCCCTCGATATAGTATGCCTCTCGTACCACCTCCTACATGCACCCCTCTCTCTCTATCTTTCTCCTCGTGCCTCATTTGCTTCTAACACACACATGCATGTATACCGATCGATCTCTCAACATATTCCTAGATCGACTTTAACTACCCCCCATCGATCGACGTACCTCACAAGTTATGTCTCTCCTTTCTCTTACAAAGGGCGATTGATCTTCCTATGTAGTTACGTCTGCTTACCACAGCCACATCGTCCCCCCTCATCATTCATGCATGCCTCCTAACCCGTCTCTCACACGCACGTGCACAGACAACAAGCAGCCATCTCCTCTCTTATTGATATTGCGGGCGTGCCCCCCGTTTGTCTAGCAAGCCTATCCCACCATTTGTTAGAAGCAACTCCACTACCACCCCGTCCAACACTCTAGCTCCGTCTCTCTCCCAACCTTATTCATCTCTTGCACATATGCATGGATGCCGATCGATCTCCCTTAATACATGAGGCAGATCGATCTCCTTAATACATGAGGTAGGCCTCTCTCCTCCTCCACACATATACCAGCGATATTTGAGTGCTGCAGGTAGGTATCCATGCCATAGAGACAAACTACACATGTCCCATCTCACGTTCCAGTAGGCCAGCCACTCTATATCTTTGACGTGGGCACACACAAATTCGATGGCACTCTTTATCGATCGCGCGTGCACACACACATATCATCCCTCTCTTCGATTCTATGGACACCTCAAGCTGATGATACCTCCACTCTCTTCTCGTGGATCGCCCCCTCTATATATATGTTATATCCAGGACTCTATTTCACACACATTGCATATGTTGAATATTTTGATTGACCCCCCCCACAAAAAAACTCTCAAGAACCCAGACACTATATCCCTCTAGGTTTGTATCTCTCACACACAACCCCACATAGGTGGTGTACGTATACAAGAAGAGAATAGGTGCACCGTGCACGTACTCACGCTTCGTGCCCAGCCACACTCGCGCGGGTACACGGTGGAGCTCATTTCTCCGCAGAAGCTGAATTTGTTTTTGAAACATCAAATGGCCAGAGACTCGAAAACTTATTTTCCCATTAGTGACTTGTGAGGGCGGTGGATTTTAGTTTGTACGATAATGCTGCATCCACCTAAAGTAACAAAAGTTCTTACGTAAACTTCCTAGTAATTCCCTCTTCGTAGGTGCAGCATTACTCCTAACATTTGTAATATCATTTTGAAACTTGTAATATTGCCGTGTCCTATTCCCGTGTTTTCAAAATCCTGCGAATCAAACAGGTCCTGAGTTGGTGATGATGTTGTGCCTCCCATCTTTCACCAATAGCCGTCGGATCTAGATCTGACGCATACAAACCAAGCTTCTCCATTTTTGTAAAAAGATGCCCACACTTGTTCCCTATTTACAAACAACTCCTTGTCTCTCACAATCAGCCTCATCTCCTCCCCACCACATCTAGGAGTAGAAGCCCGTGGAAAATCTGGCGCGATGGCCGCTGCCGGAGCCGTCCACCCCCAATCTTGGTGTTCCGTGCAATGCACGGGCATCTACGCATGGGAAATTATCTCAAACATGGCTAGTTGTAAGCAGGCTAGCTCTACAGCCATGATGATAGTGACTGCAGACGGTGAGGCTGACTATGGTATGCCGAACACGGTGCCTATACTCAGGTGTCATATCCGGCGCAGGGTCTTGTCACTTCACTGTGAGGAGCAGCACGTAATAATTTGACCAACGGGTAGTACAGTGCTAGTACTCCTACTACTACATTGGTAGTACTACTACTAGTACTAGTAGCACCACCGTCTGGAGTTAGGAGTACTACCACATCCATCTGGATTTTATTATTTGACTAGCAATATCTAGTAATGCATGTCACCAAAAATGTACTACTCCCTTTGTAAATAAATACATGGTGTTTTATTCCTATCGGCGAGAGAACTTAATGTTTTTTGCTACTCCTAACTAGAGTACTAATAGGATTACATGCAATGAACTAAACACTGCATGTCATGTTTGGTAGTCTCAAGTCATTGAAAGCATGCACGGCCCACATCTCTCATTGGTTGATATGTCACGAAATAAGAAACAAGGAGGGAGTTAATGCACCGTGCCTAAGTATTTTGGGATTATTTGGTTTCTGTAAGGTGACTTACACAACATTTTTGTTTACATGCATTAACATTTTATTAGTTAAATCAAAGGTCAAAACTTGGTGCAAAATGCAAAGGGGACCAATAAACTAGTAAACATCAAACTTCTCTCGTTTGGCCCCAACTAGAGGTCCGGTGAGATGACTATACTGCACCGGCACGGAGGGGGACGCAGCTTCATTGACTTACGGCAACTGCCTTTGGGTGAATGACACGTGGCCCCAGGGGGTGGCTGGCCCACCTATCATACAGCCAAAGGCAGGTGCAGTAGAGGGCCGAGGAGTATTATGAAATCCTACGCACCTAGGCACGCTAACCAAGGGCTGAGTGATCACTCGAATCACATGATCAGTTGACTAGAAGCTATGCTAGACCCATGGAGGCGATGAGCGCGAGCATCAGCCGGCTATGCCAGATGGTCCACGACGCCGGCCTGCGGCCCGACACCGAGGAACGTCTCCAGGTAGTATTGCTTGAGGCCGCCAGGGCGAGGGGCCGCTTGGACGACAGCTTCGTCTCCTTGTTCGACGAGGTCCTCGTCGGTTTCCTCGACAAGTTCACCGTCGTCAAGAAGCTTGCGGACGACTTTGACGTAAGCCTCCAGCCGACGCGCCCAGGCTCTGCGATGCCCGCCACCCTCAATGGCTACTATGGCAACAACCTCTTTGACGCAATGGAGGCCCTGCGACTGCCCGCCGTCGCGCCGGAGAATGTCCACCTCGAGGCCGCGCTCGCCGCGCAGCGCCTGGCGCAGCAAGACACCATCGACATAATCACCCATGTCTACGCACAAATCATCCACAAGGACTACTACATGCAAGTGGAGGACAATAGGACGCTGGCCTTCTTGGAGCACAGGGCAACCTTGGACGGCACTGTTCAGAAGCACGTTGAGCTCGCCGCCAACGCCGCTGCTCCTCACACATCGGTTGGTGACCTGGCACACTAGGGCGTGAGGATGTCATTGAACGTTGATGGATCCATATGTATTTTTATCTTTCCGTCAAATCCATGTAGTAGTATATGATACTACATTAATTATCTTACCTTTCGCATCAACTTCATAATTTTCGTATGTACTCCATGCATGAACGGCGCCAGAACCAAACTTCTCATTACTCTAGGCAAAATCGTTATTTTCTATCTATCGGTCGCGCCATGGAGCAGAACCAAATTTTACAAGTTACGAGTTCAAAAGGAAAAGCCTGCCGTGTTCGCGTCGCACCCCCACATGGTTGGTCCGGCATGCCACTCAAGCGGGAATGCGTGCGGTGTTGCATTTTCACTTACAAGTGGGGCCACAGTTGAGCAAACCGACTATCGGCAAACCCCCACCCCGCCCACCACGCGATGGCTGAGAAAACAAGAGGGAGAAGAGATGGCTGTAACATGGACTCCAAGAAAATTGGTGTCGGATGGGACTCGTGTGGGTGGCGTGTGCCATACTGCTAGACGTGAATGCTAGTTATGGCCCATGCCACCCCACTATATCGAGCCTATATCGAGGTATGTAGAACAAATTTCCTGCAGTCCATGCTCAGCCCTCCTCTATCTCTCTCCTCAGCCAGCCAGCGGACGCGCGGAGCCCATCGTCTGTTTGCTCACATGCGGCCCCACATGTCAGTGAAAACGCGAGAGGACCCACTGAACCTGCACATCTTTCACCTCGACGTGCTGGTGATGAAAAACAAATCCAATAAAGATCTTCAGTGGCCGCTTTTGGAGTTACTCAAGAGTAGTAAGATTCTATTTATAGTTTAACCCAAGATGCACATCTCGTGGCTTCAATGTAACGCCCCGAGACCGATGTGCCAGCTGTCGTTCTGTTATTCGCTGTTGTTGCCTTGTCATGTGCTTGCGTGTTGCATCTTATCATGTCATCATGTGCATTGCATCATCATGTTTTAAAACTTGCATCCGTACCGGTCTCCTCGTTCCGTCCGTTTTCCGTTTTGAGCCCAACCACACTCGCACGCGCCCGCGGCACGTCCGAAATATTATTTTATAAGTGGCCGGAAAATGTTCTCGGATTGGGTTGAAATTTGGTGTGTGGTCTTATTATAGTGTAGACAGACCGCCTGTCAAGTTTCATCGCAATCGGAGTTCGTTTGACGCCCCAACGGATAAATATAGCGGCAATAGTAGCCGGTCTAACGTCGGACGTTTTCGGTCTCCGGAAACTGTGCCGGGCTGCATCTCTCCTCTCTCCTCCCAGCCTAACCCTCCTACACAGCTCCAACCTACCCCTCCTCGCGTCCAGAGCCATCGGATCGCGATCGGAGGCTCCAAAAACCTCTCCTAACCCCTCAAACCCTAAACCTGCCTTATATAAACCTACTCCCTTCCATTTTAGGCAGCTACCTACCCCTCCCATTCCAAATCTGGCAGCCTAGCCTCCACCTACCTCTAGCCTCCCACCTCCTCCTCCATTTCCGCGCCTCCAGCCCCTCCTCTCCACTTGGCGCCGCCCCACAGGGCAGACCTCCACCTGCGCCACCGCCAAGGGCCAATCTCGCGCCTCCACCTCACCCCCAGCGCTCCCCATCGCCGCCGGCCCTGCGAGCCCTACCGTGGCCCACCTGAGCCCATCTGGGAGTCGGGACAGCCCCCGCGTCGCCTCCCGCTCCCTCGTCCCCAAGCTCCAGGGGAGGGAGCTCCCGCGCCAGGCCCCATCGGCTTCCTCGCCGGAGCTGCTCGCCGGAGCAGCAACGAGCTCCACCAGGTCGACCCCGTCCCTATCCTCTCCCTTTTCTCTCTCTTCTCTTTTCTCTCCCCGACCTCTCTGCGCTTCCGCGTGGTCAGCGCCGCCACCAGGGCTCCCTCGCCGACGCCCACGACGAACCGCCGTTGGATCCGGCCGGAACGGACCCGGCGCGACCAGATCCGGCCATCTCCATGTCCCCGCGACCTCCCCGCCGTTGCTGCGCCCTCGCCCGCGTGCGCCGTCGGTGCCGTCTCTGCTTATCGGTTCGTGCGGGCACGGGGAGGACGATGCGGTTCCTCCTACCGCCTCGATGGGCCTCGCACCGGCCTCGCTCGGCCTGCCTTCTCCTCTTCGATCGGGCCTTGGCCCATGGTGAGCGGATCCCCAACGCCCCGCCTCTGTTCCTGCTTGGGCTTGGCCCGATCCGTCTACTGCTGATGTCCCGCGCCCAGTAGTTTCGGCCCGCGCATATTTTTTTCCGTGCCCTGTGAATTTGTCTATTTATCCAGGGAATCACTGTTTTGCAGAAAACTCCTTCATGATCATGAATATTGTAACTTACAAACGATGCATCATATTAAAATGTTTTATATATGAAAAATGCTTAAAATTGTGTCTAGTTTCATAATATGCCACTTTCACCTATGTTTGAAATGTTTAAAATGCTATTTGTTTAAATTTGCCCCTATGCCATGTTAAAATGATTTAATTCATAACTAAATAACCGTAACTCCGATTTCAATAAACTTTATATGTAAATGGGGTAGAATAATGCCTAGTTTATCGTTGTGACCTTTATTTGCATGTTAACTAACTCTAAAATATGGTTTAGGGCAGAACAGGACCTAACCTAATATATGCACATGAGGAGTTCCGGAATTGTTGTTCGTTGCTTCCGGCCTCATTTAACCTTGACTAGATAGGTAGTTTTCATTTGCTTCACCCTCTTGACATGCTTAACAACATTTAATATTGTTGAGTACCTAACCGAGAGAGAACTAAATAATTGATGTGGTGTTTTGTCCATATGCATCCCGATGCATATTGAGCTCCACTTAATTTGTAGGATTGCTTGTGCATTTTGCCATGCCATGCTTCATTAAACCGGACATGCATCATGTTTGGTTGTGCATCATGCCGTGTTCATGTCGTGGTTGTTTACTATGTGGTTTGCTCTTTTCCGGTGATTGCCTCTTCGGGTTGGTTCCGATAACGTCGAGTTTGTGAGGACCCGTTCTTCTACGTCCGTTTGTCTTCTTCATGGACTCGTTCTTCTTCCTTGCGGGATTTCAGGCAAGATGATCATACCCTCGAAATCACTACTATCTTTGCTATGCTAGTTTGCTCGCTCTTTTGCTATGCCATTGCTACGATGCCTACCACTTGCTTGTCAGCCTCCCAAATCGCCATGTTCAACCTCTAACCCACCATGTCCTAGCAAACCGTTGATTGGCTATGTTACCGCTTTGCTCAGCCCCTCTTATAGCGTTGTTAGTTGCAGGTGAAGATTGAAGTTTGTTCCATGTTGGAACATGGAGATGTTGTTCCTTGTTGGAACATTTATTTACTTGTTGGGATATCACTATATATCTTATTTACTTAATGCATCTATATACTTGGTAAAGGGTGGAAGGCTCGGCCTTATGCCTGGTGTTTTGTTCCACTCTTGCCGCCCTAGTTTCCGTCATATCGGTGTTATGTTCCTGGATTTTGCGTCCCTTACGCGGTTGGGCTATAATGGGAACCCCTTGACAGTTCGCCTTAAGTAAAGCTTCTCCAACAATGCCCAACATTGGTTTTACCATTTGCCACCTAGCCGTTTCTTTCCCTTGGGTTCTGCAGACTCAAGGGTCATCATTATTTTACCCCCCCGGGCTAGTGCTCCTCTGAGTGTTGGTCCACCTGTCAGCTGCCGGTGGCCACCAGGGGCAACTCTGGGCTGGCTTGCCCGTACCTAAGACAATCTGAGTGTGCCCTGAGAAAGAGATATGTGCAGCTCCTATCGGGATTTGTCGGCACATTCGGGCGGTGTTGCTGGTTTAGTTTTACCCTGTCGAAATGTCTTGTTGCACTGGGATACCGAGTCTGATCGGAATGTCTCGGGTGGAGGTCTATTCCTTCGTTGACCGTGAGAGCTTGTCATGGGCTAAGTTGGGACACCCCTGCAGGGATTTGATCTTTCGAAAGCCGTGCCCGCGGTTATGGGCAGATGGGAATTTGTTAACGTCTGGTTGTAGAAAACCTGAAGTTGACCGTAATTAAAATGAATCAACCGCGTGTGTAACCATGATGGTCTCTTTCCGGCAGAGTCCGGGAAGTGAACACGGTTGTTGGAGTTATGCTTGACGTAGGTAGTCCAGGATCACTTCTTGATCATACTTTTATCGACCGTGCTTTGCCTTCTCTTCTCGCTCTCATTTGCATATGTTAGCCACCATATTTGCTAGTCGCTTGCTGCAGCTCCACCTCATACCTTTACCTTACCCATAAGCTTAAATAGTCTTGATCGCGAGGGTGCGAGATTGCTGAGTCCCCGTAGCTCACAGATTACTTCCAAAACCAGCTTGCAGGTGCCGATGAGTCCGAGCAGATGACGCAACCAAGCTCAGGAGGAACTCGATGAAGACCTTGTTCATTTGTGTTGTTTCGTTCTAGTTGACCAGTAGTGGAGCCCAGTTGGGGTCGATTGGGGACCTTTCTCGCATTTGGGGTTCTTCTTTTATTTTGGTTCCGTAGTCAGACCATGAGTGTATTTGGTTGATGTATTGCTTTATTCATGTAATTGTGTGAAGTGGCGAGTGTAAGCCAACTATGTATCCTTTTCCTTATTATAATACATGGGTTGTGTGAAGATTACCTCACTTGCGACATATGCCTTCAATGCGATTATGCCTCTAAGTCGTGCCTCGACACGTGGGAGATATAGTCGCATCGAGGGTGTTTCATTCAACTACCACTCTATTTTCTTTCATGACACGACCTGGATGCTGGATGTCCCACGTGTCGGCAAAAGGAGGAAGAACCCGACCAAATCTTTGGTTGTGCTCTCGGATTAGACTAGTTGTGCTAACTTAAAATTTTTATTGTGTACTCCCTCCGTTCCAAAATACTTGACTTCCATTTGTCCAAAAATGTATGTACCTATATACTAAGACATGTCTAGATACATATATATTTTGACAAATAGAAGGCATGTATTGTGCAACGGAGGGAGTAGAATGGATGCAAGTTTTTGTATTGGGAAGAAGAGTACATCCATCTATTGACAAAGCACAATTTAGTAGATCTTCTATCACTTTTAGCTAGCACAGACGCAAGATCGAGCCTCCGCAGATCAACAATGAATGCATCGAGAAGGCACTAATCCAACTTACAGGAGTAGTAAAATGTATTCTTGTGGTTCTTGTTTTCTTTGGTCTTGCTTTTCTAGTCAAAATTATCATTGGAGTTCGTGCAAAACGGAGGTGCGTTTGGGGTCATGCGTTGGAGTTGGCCTTACAAGTGGGACCGCAGTTAAGGAAACCGACTATCGGCAAACCCCCACCTCGCCCACCGCGCGATGGCTGAAGATAGAGAAATGACGTGGTTGAAGAGATTGCTCTAGCATGGACTCCAAGAAATAATATGGTGTCAGATGGATGTCGTGGTGGTGGCGTGTGCCGTACTCCTAGACGTGAATGCTTGTTCTGGCCCATGCCACCCTACTACTCCTACTACTTACTCCTACTATATAGTACTAGTATCGAGGATTCGAGGTGCTGGTTACGTACAGCGAACACATTAACATATGGCTACAGTAAAAACACCCCTCCGATGCGCGAAGCATGTGAAGCTAGTACAAATAGTGTACTACTATTGTTGATTGGCCTCATCCGATAACCTGTTGCAATGCACGTACAATTATGTATTCAAAAAATATTTTTTTGCCTCGTCGCATCACTCACTCAGAGAAGCGACCTGAAAGCCATTCATAAATTTAGTAAGTTTATCACAGGCATATCATTTTCTTACATACAATAGGTCATAAACCCACATAGACAACGAGGATACATTATAAATACTAAAGTTTTCACCACACAACAAAATACAAGCCATGAAATGAACTTCAACTCAACCATTCCGCGGCGTTGGAAACGCTTGCTTTGAACCACAAGTGATTCTCTGGGACGGGCCATTCGTTGTCGATCTGGAGACCAACGCAGGACCGATCATCCAGGCTGAAGCGTCCTACTATATCAATACCAGGGTAGGGAACCACCTAAATGTCCGAGGTATAGACACAGTTGCTTCTCATAAATGTGTCAACAGCAGTTGGATCGCCTTTCACCATCATCGGATAGTTTTGTCCAAGGAAGAGCGAGTTTTCTCCAAGACTATCAATTCTGTGCCAAGGAGAAGGAGTTGGCGCTAGCACACTAGTATCCATCCTGAATACCATGCAACGGGTGTTGGAATAGGTCCGGAGAGTGTGACCATGGGAGACACCTGCTTCCTTAGTAGTAACATCATCATTGGGATGTATACACACAAGAAGAGGTGATCCATCGGAATTAGTTGCCAGGTGCCACAGAGTATATGGGCGCTGCTCGTGATCATCACCATCGGCATCTCCCCCTTGGTTATAAAAAATTTCAAGTATAGGTGGTGGGATGTTCACAGGACCTTGGAAACACAAGAAGAAGGTTAATTAGTAAAGGGAAACTTGCTAACCCGCATGCATGTGGATGAAACAATTATAATTACGGTGGAAGAAAAACGTACCGAAACTACTAGGATGCCATGCAAAAACAGTGCCACAAGTGGTGGCAGCAAACACAAGGCCCTCGTGTTGAATTGAATCATAGTACTCATCCGTGTACAGAAACTGATTTTTGAGCAATATCCATCGAGTCAAACCATGAAGGATGGCAACAAGCTTGTCGAAGATAGCAACAACTTGATAGTTGTTGTAATTCCAAGAGCGGTTGGGAACTCGACAAATTGCTATCTTCCGTAGAAGACAGTCACCATGATCGTATTTGAACGTGCGTACATTACCGGTGTGCTCAACCTCTGGGCAGTGTGCTGAGATTTTTGGAAGTGGAACCCGGTGACGAGTGTACACATTCACAAGTTCCCACTCGCAGTTGGACCCAATATAAACAACCCAATCTCCATTTGCGCCCGCCCAAGCCTTGCCCTCAAGCCATGGCATCTTAACATCATACATATCATAATCAAGCGGCATCAACTGGCACATGGCGAGGCCTCCGTTGTGCCGGCGCCAGTCATCAGGGTCACAGCGAAGAAGATAGGGGAGATCAAACCGCTCCTTGACTCTTGGGTTCTTTGTAATGATGTTATTAGTTGAGTCGAGAATGGGCTTAAACGAACCTGCCATGCTAGCCGAGGTGATGACGTCGCACCGATCAATGAGTTCCCCCACCACGTCATCTTTCAGATCGGGGCAAGAATAACGGGGTCGTTTTCGGCCTGTTCCCTCCATGGAGAAGACGATCGAACAATGGCAGAAGAAAGGGTGAAGGGCTAAAGGAAAATGGAGGAGGGAGAGGAAGAGCGTGCGACAGCAATTCCAAATCGAGAGGGAAAGGCGAAGAGTCGGCGGACAGTTGCGAGTTTGCCACGGTTCACGAAGAGGCGCCCCAGCTTACACGTCCATTCGGAAATACTCCTTCTACTCGCCGTCGTCTCACTGATATGTTGGAACGGGACCACATGTCAACGAAACATGGTGTGTAATTTCTCGTGCAAAATGCGATCTGGCCGCGTTGGCCCGAGGTGCCGCATTAGTTATCGGCCTTTATTTTTTTAATGGCGTGCCGATCAGTTTTGAAGCACGACTAACTGGTACTGTACGTGGAGAGGATGACAGCAGGGACCCGCCAAGGTCATGGCAGTACGCAAGCAAGTGCCTCCTTATTTCAAGACATTAAAAAAATGGCTCCTCCTAGTGGATTTCTGACATCTGGGTCCCATGCCATTATCAACGTAGTCAATAAACGAGAGAATTGCACAACAAGGGGCTGACACCAGGGACCCAACATCTTGCCCAGTTATTTTTGTTTTGGGTTAATTTGATAAATGCCACTCTAAATCCGGTGTATCCGAGAAATGCCACTGCAATTTCCAAACTTTAAAAAATGCCATTTCATGCCATTTCTAGTGGCATTTTTTGAAGTCTGGAGTGGCGTTTTTCAAAGTTTGCAAACTGCAGTGGCGTTTTTCAAAGTTTGCAAAAATTGCAGTGGCATTTTTCAAAGTTCGGAAATTGCAGTGGCATTTTTATGAATCGCCATAATTGGAGTGGCATTTATCTAATTTGTTTTTGAGACGGAAGCAGGGTGTCAACTGGGCTGTGCGGGACACTCTGGCCTGTCTAGACAGCCTTTTCTTTTATGTTTACCACAGACCAGCCCAGTAGTTTTTTTTCTTTCTGAAAATGGCTAGCCCAGTTCTTTTGTGATTTGTCAAGTAAGTCGCTTTATTAGGCCTGTTGGGCTGCAAATCTTTCAAGACGAGGAGAACTTCATTGGGCTGGCCGAGAAAATGGCCTATCAGTAATGAGAAATGGGTTGTACATTTTTAAAACACATCAAACCGGCAATTATTTTGAAATATCTTTTTTTCATTTTGAGATTTTAAATTGCATTGATTTTTATGCGTGGACAATTTATTGGATTTTATATTGATATACATTTATTTTTAAAATCAGTCTGAATGTGACTCGAAATTTCGGGATTAAAAACAGTTCAGACCACACCGACATATGCAAAATTTCGTATAATTTTTTAATCGTGGCCCCAATGTGGGCTGTAATGCTAACATAAAGAATATGGGCTCCAAAAAAACCGGTAAGAATTAGCAAATGGGCTGTAAATTATTTGAAATAATGGCAGATGTGCTGTATGCTGTTTTCCAGAGATTCGAGGCTTTCCACAGATGGCCTGCATACTGTTGGATGTCCATCCAACGGCCGTCGTGCTTCTTCAATCTCTGCTCTTCCTGCTACAGCCGCTCAAACAAGCGCCGGCGGGACTGCCTGCTCCCTCCTCCCCGCGGGCGGCTGTGCTGCCGGGCATGCCTCACCGCCCCACCGTACTCCCATCGTTGGCCTAGCCATCCCTCTACTCACCCACACCTGCTGTTATTCTCCGGCGACGGCAGGCGAACCAGTAAACCCTCGTACAGTCGTACTCCCCTCCGCGTGGGAAACAAAAGCAACGACCGAGTCTTCCCTGCCTCTGTGTCGTTCCCTTCCTAGGCCTCGCCGTCGTCCACCGCCCTGGTGCTCTCGGCGTGGCGTGGTCAGCGTGGTCAACGACTGACATGCATCTGAAGTGGACTGTATGTGGAGAGGCTGACAGCTGGGTCCACAGCCGCATGCAAGGAAATGCCTCCTTATTACGCGCAAAATAATGATTTCCTCCACCTGACATCTGGGACTCACCGAAACGGCCTCTGTATTTCGCAAAAAATAAACGTTACCACCGCCGACAGCTCGGACCCACCAGCTATATCGACGCACGCAAGGAAGTGCCTCCTTATTATGCACAAAAAAATGAATACTCCCCCTTCTAGCTGGGACCCAGTATAGTGGGCCTACTAAGTTGGCGGGGACGAACGGCTTTGTCAACTTAGTCAATATGCATGATTCTAGCTCGACTATCCATACGATGTCCATCCAACGGCCGTAGTGCTTCTTCAACCTCTGGTCTTCTTGCTCCAGCTGCCCAAAGCAGCGCCGGTCGTGCCGCCTGCTCCTGCCTCCCGTGGCCGGCTGTGCTGCCGCGGAGGCCTCACCGCTCCCATACTACCCCCACCGCTGGCCAGGCCATCCCTCCACTCCACTCACCCACACCCCCTAGTTATTCTGCGGCGACGGCAGCGCAGCCGAACCAGTGAACCCTCGTACTCCTCTCCGCATGGGCATCCACTACCGCGTCTTCCCCGGCTCCGCATCTTCCCCTTCCTAGGCCTCGCCGTCGTCCACTGCCATGGTGCTGTCGGCGCGGCGTGGTCAATGTGGTCAACGACCGAATTCCATCGGAAGAATACTGTACGTGGAGAGGCTGACAGCTGGGTCCACGGCAGCCGCAAGGAAGTGCCTCCTTATTACACAGAAAATAATTATTCCTCCACCTAACAGCAGGGACCCACCGGACGCCCACCAGTATATCGCGAAAAAAACGTTTACCCCTAACTGTTGGGACCCACCCGACAGGCCATCGTATTTCACGAAAAAAACGTTCCCCCTGCTATCAGCTCGGACCCTCCGGAAGTGCCTCCTTATTACATACAAAAAAATGAATACCCCTGCTAGCTGGGACCCACCTTGGTGGGAGGCTGACTTGTGGGCCTACTAAATTGATGGGGACGGAGGGCTTTGTCAACTTAGTCAATATGCACGATTCTAGCTCTAGTGACCCTACGATGTCCATCCAACGGCCGTAGTGCTTCTTCAACCTCTGGTCTTTTTGCTCCAGCCGCCCAAACCAGCGCCGGTCGTGCCTCGTGCTCCTGCCTCCCGTGGCTGGCTGTGATGCCGTGGAGGCCTCACCGCCCCCTACTACTCCCACAGCTGGCCAGGCCATCCCTCTACTCACCCATACCCCCTGTTATTCTACGGCGACGGCAGCCTCACACCGCAGCGAACTAGTGAACCCTCGTACTCCTCTATGCGTGGGCATCCACTGCCACGTCTTCCCCGGCTCCGCGTCGTCCCCTTCCTAGGCCTCGCCGTTGTCCACCGCCCTGGTGCTCTCGGCGCGGCGTGGTCAACGTGGTCAAGGAATGGCTTCCATCAGACATGGACTGTACATGGAGAGGCTGGTAGCTGGGTCCACGGCCGCAGCAAGGAAGTGCCTCCTTATTACGTGCAAAATAATTATTCCTCCACCTGACAGTGGGGACCCACCGGACGGGCCACTGTATTTCGCGAAAAAAATGTTTGCCCCTGACTGCTGGGAACCACCAGCTACATCTTCGCACGCAAGGAAGTGCCTGACAGTCGGGACCCACCTGGTCGAAGCGTACGTAGCGTTGTCATTCTGGACGCGAACATGTACGTACATATATACTGGTGGATGTAGAGGCGTGCACGTGTCGTAGTAGAGGTGCACACATAGCTTGTACACGTACGTACAGCGGCCAGGGTGCAAGAAAGAAAATACGGCCACGTATGTGTACATACGTACGGCCACGGCTCGTTGTCAGGACCCCGATCCTAGGTCACACCGATCTAGCATGTAACACATCATAACACTTTGTGGCCTCACGCACGGTATTTTCACGGGTGCCACCTTACCTGGCCCGGGACCGTTTGCGCCTTTTGGCTCACGTATATGATAGTGTCGCTAGCATCCATATGATAAAGAACCCGGGCCGACATGGCTAGTCGTGAACCCAATGCGGCACTAACCCATGGGGATAGGCATACATGAATCAACCTCGAGCATGTCGGTCAACAGCGTGTGAATCCGGGCTGTAGCACTAGGCTAACAGGACTCCGGTAAACCGGGCTGTAGCGGGCTAGGCAGGACTCCGGATGTCACCGCGTGACATTTCCCCGAAGGGACACACACAAGAACGAAGAGAAACACATGCCGGCCAGTCAAGTGTCCTGAGTAGTAGTGCTGGGCTAGCAGGACTCCGGTGAACCGGGCTGTAGCGGACTACTATCGCTCAGAAAGCACTAGACTACATTTCCCCATATGATAGGCTGCCAAGGATAAACAACTAGATTGTCGGATCCCACTCATACCAAGCATTTCAGTCATACACACAATATGCCCGATATGAGTACATACAACATGGCATCACAACAAGACTCTACGACTCAAGTATTTATTCATTAGGCTCCGAGGAGCGAGATATTACAAACATGGGTCTCATGACCCAACATACAGAGCACACAAGCAACAAGCACATGCAGAAGCTTAACTTGTCTGAGTACAAACAACTACAAATGAAGAAGGCTGAGAAGCCTGACTATCTACCAGATCCTGCCGAGGGCACAAGATCGTAGCTGAGGTAACAAGCTAAACGTCGAAGTCCAAGGGGAACTACTAGCGGGACTGAAGTCTCTCTGCAAAACATAAATTAAGCAAATGTGAGTACAAATGTACCCAGCAAGACTTACATCAGAACTATCTACATATGCATCGGTGTCAACAAAGGGGGTGGTGGAGTTTAACTGCAGCAAGCCAGCTTTGACTCGGTGGCTATCCTAAACTACGACTGCAAGCAACTCTTTTGAGGTGGCGCACACGAGTCCACATGTTCACCATATCAATACACCACTATGGATCCGCTCCCGTCTCCCTACGAGAAGGCCATCCATAGCACTAATGCTTATCTTGCGAGTTTTAGAGTATACACTTTCACTTGTCTATGAACTATGCAAGGGGTCCAAGTTTCCATATCCGAGGAATCCGGCTATTCGAATAGATAATGATAACCCTGCAGGGGTGTACTTCTTCACACACGCTCTCGCCACTTACCGCCCTGTACACGTCATGTACCTCGGCAACCTTCAAGCGGAAGCCGGGCGAGGGTGTCGGCCACGACCTGACTAACCAACAAGTCTCTAGTCCAGGTTTATCGCCTATTCGGGTTCCATCCGCAAGGGGATCCGGCCGGGGTGTCGCTCACGGCCCCAAACGATGTGTACAGGGTTCCCAAGCCCACCATCCGGGTGCCACTTGGTACACCGGGCCACTGTGCCTAGTCTGTCCCAAGCCCACCTGTACCGGGTGCCACTTGGTAGACTACTAAGTCTACCTACAAACACCAGAAACTAGTTGCAACTCCGGGACAGAGATCGAGTTGATTAATAAGTCGAGAGGGGCACTTAAGCATTCCAATGCGTGGTAGTAGCTTTTCATGGATCACAAACACAGAACTCAGTTCCTGGGGATGGCTGCAATGAGACAACCCACCATGTACTCCTACATGGCCTCTCACCGCTACCTTTACCAAATCGTATTCACACACTTAGCTCACACACAGTAGGACATGTTCACACACCTCCGATTCATCTCCGATGAACCAGACCTGACTCAACTCTAAGCAGTAGCAGGCATGACAAACAAGCATGAATGAGTAGGCACATCAGGGCTCAAACAACTCCTACTCATGCTAGTGGGTTTCATCTATTTACTGTGGCAATGACAGGTCATGCAGAGGAAAGGGTTCAACTACTGCAGCATGTAACAGTTGAATCGATGCTGTCCTAATGCAGTAAAAGAGAGCAGGAGCGAGAGAGTGGGATTGTATCGGAATGAACAAGGGGGTTTTGCTTGCCTGGCACTTCTAAAGATATCATTGGGTCTTCATCAGTGTCAACGATCACAGCGTCGGTACCACGTCTATCGAGAGGGGACAAATATCGGCAACAGAGAAAGAAATACAATCAATGCAATGCACAGTATGATGCATGATCATGACATGTCAATATGCTGTGGTTTGAGCTAATGCAACTAGCTATGATTTAAATGAAGTTGGTTTGAGTACAAGATTCAAATTCCAACCCCATATATGATTATTTAAATGCCCTTTATTTGTTTTGTCCAAAACAGAGGACAAACATTGTTCAAACATGCATGAAAATGGTACAGATGGATTCCTTGAATTTTTCTAATAATTTTACATATATAATTTATTTTATTTGGAGTTACGGTTGAATTTCTATGATTTTTTAGAAGTTTTGGGCACTTTCTGGAATTTCCTGATTTATTTTAAATCCAAAAAATGACTTACCGCGTCAGCATGACGCCTGGGTGACATCAGCAGGTCAACAGACGTCAGCCAGGTCAAACCTGATGTGCGAGGTCCACACGTCAGTGGCACAGAGCCGGTTTGGGTGGATGACAGGTGGGACCAGTCAAAGGCCACGTCAGCAGGGTCAATGCTGACGCGTGGGGCCACTGTGCTTAACTAAAGCTAAACAAGAATTAATTTTGTGGTTAATTAGGCAGCGGGGCCCACTAGTCGGTGATAGAGTAGGGTAGTTAGCCCTGTCATTAGTGCTAATGGCGGTGCCATGCCGGCTTCACCGAAGTTAGGCCACCGGCGAGGTGCCGCGGCAGCGGAGGGCTGCAGGAACGCTGCTCAGGGTGCCATTCGCCGCGCGGTTTGCTCCTACGCGCTCCTGGGAGTGAGCCGCATCGGCTGGTAGTGGTGGCTAAGCTCGAGATGGCCAGGAACGGCGCCGGCGATGACCACCGCGGCGGCCGGAGTTCAAACGTCGACGGATTCAATGCCACAGCACGTGGGAGGACCAGCGGTTTGCACCTACGAGCTCTATGCGTGCTCACAAACCCTACGGGAACACCCACGGGACCAAAGGGTCACCGGAACTTCATCGGCGACAAGGTCGTGCGGCAGCGCACTCTCAGCCTCGACGAAAACAGTGGCTATAGCGAGAACTAGGCCACGGAATTAGAGGGGAACGGTGCAGGGGCTCACGGGGATCACGATGAGGCGGTCGGCGTGCTCGGGGTAGGCCTGGGACGATGGAACGGCGACGGCGTTCTCCGGCGACCGAAGCTTGAAGACGGAGTCGAGGCGGTCGAGTTGGGGCGTCCGAGCGCTCGAGGCTTGCTCGAGGCAGCGTAATGGACGGTGGTAGAGCTTGCAGACTACACGGGGAGGCGAGAGGAGCATGGTGGGCGTGGTGGCAGCGAACAACGGCGGCGGTCGGCGACTGCGTTCGGATGCGAGCGACGGAGCAGAGGAGGTGCGGAACCAGAGAGCAAGGGGAAAGTGAGGGGAGGCGTTGGGCGTCTCCGTGGCGTGGCTGGAAGCGCCGGGTCGTCGCGCTGGAGCAGGAGGTGGCATCGTCGGCCGCGTGTGTGCAGGCACGCAGCTACTTCTCCTCCTGGCAAGAGGAAGAAGACGGTGTTGCCCCTGTGGGCTGGGCCAGAACAGGAGTTGGGCCAGGCAGGTAAGTCAGGTAAGGCCCTGCCTTTTCTATTTTCTGTTTGTTCTGTTTTCTATTTTTTTAAGTTTGTCTTGAGTTTGGTTTTCAAACAAACCAATTTTTATGCTTCTGAAAATTATTTTGTGGACTTAGGAAACAAGTTCAGAGCCACAAACAAATTTTCAAAATTATTGGGCTTATATCTAGTTTATAGTAAATATAAACCCAAATCAAATAGCTAGTGATTTAATTCAAATGCCCAAGAATAATTATTTCTGTGATTCCAAAAATATTGGTTTGAGTTATAGCTCTTGCCAATATTTTTAGAGGTTAGCAGGAACATTTTGTTGGGCTCATTTGAAACAATTTTTAATGTTGATCATTTTTGTTAAAGATTTCTGAGGCTTTCCACTTTCCCCAATTCAACTTTCAATAAAATTTAAACATGATGCAACAGGATCAAGCTAGGACAGCAGGGGATGAGCTAGGGCTGTGACAACTCACCCCCACTAAACAAGAATCTCGGCCCGAGATTCGAGACGTGAGGTAAGAGGGAAGGGGGGGGGGGTCACAAAACTATCGCAGTCTTCTTGATCCAACTGCCCTTCCCGAGGATGTTGATTGATTGCGTCATCTTGATCTTAACGTCTTTGCTTTCGGGATCTTCATCCAGCATCATGACGGAAATAAAGGAAACCCTCGAAGAATCGATCTTCTCGAAGATCGAGCAACCGACAATCAACTCTCAGAACGAGACATAGCGACATCTGTTGAGATGAGACACGATACACACATTAAGAATGATGGAAATGAGCATATGACAAGGTTTAAATAAGTAGGGGAATTCCCACACCTAGGAGGGTGGTGAACGGTGTCAACGTAGCAAGGAGTTGGGTTGCCATGATACCACAATGAGACACCTTTAAGAAGGTGACTCGCAGAGATATTCCCTTAAGTGGCAAAAAAATTACTTTTGATCCATAGATCATTGAAACTCTTCATTCCAGCTTAAGGCAATTTACAACTGATCGTTTGAAATAGCTCGAAGAAATGGCATACCCGGACTAGGATGGATGATTTTTAGCTTATCATCGGAAATGGATGGGACCCATGGTAAGTCCACTTTTGAAGATGATCCTGAACAATAGCTACTGAGGTGTAAGCTGGGAACAAAATGCAAATGTTGGGAATGATTCTAGTAACTGGGGAGAAGGTTCACCGGCAAAGGTGATTCCACCAATTGGATGTCTATCAACAGTTGCGAGGACGGAGGCACATTCCAGTTAATGACAACGTCAGAACCTAGTGCCTGAGCGTGCTCTCAAGAACTTGAGCATTTCCGTATTCATCAAGGTTCTGCCAATATCCGTGTCAAGGATCCTGGCAACACAACATGCTACCATGATGAATAAGGGTGGAAGATGCAGATGCAAAGAAAGATAACACTTTCCCAGATTTCACCTTAGCGAAGCCAAGGAAACAAAATCTGGATGATCGACCGAGAGACATTTAGCACTCCGCCTCTAATGTTCTCCTTGATGTTCTAGCTAGACTCCAAATCATTCGGTATCTGGAACATCAAATAAAGGTCTGACTTCAGGAGCACAAGAATCCGTAAGGATTAACTACGGAGGTAAATCCTATGAAATCCTCATGGGGAGGTGGCCAACTTTCTTCAATTGAGATACTACAATAGTAGGTCTTCCGGCTGGATGTGTTGGCCACGACATCCACACTACCGGTTACAGAGGGACCAACAATATAGTTCTTGGAAAATGCTCCAACCATCATATCTGCCTGAGATTCAGATCTGGTTGGTGTCAGGATATTCCAGACTCACCGAGTCTAGAAGGGAAAATGAAGGTTTGCAACACAATTTGATGAGATGATGTTGCGAGATTCTCGGGAAATGAACTACGATAGCAAGCTCCAAAACATGAGCTGGTTCTGCTACACACATGTGGACACACTATCGCAGACAAGCATGGCCACGTAGTAGTCTTATGATGAAACACTACCGAGTTCAGGTGGGAAGCCATCATTTAAGATAACGAAGTCTTCTGCATGTCCGTTTGGGCCCTTCGGGAATAGCAGTTGAACTTCTTATCCTTGAACAAACCAATCAGTGGCTTTGTGTACTAGGAGATACATATGGAATGGAGGTAATTAATCTACCAAACCATAGAATACTTCGCACGAATGCATGACTGGCTTGGGATGATTCCAACGGAAACAAAACAAACCTTTCTCAAATTCATGGCGGCAACTTACACCTAATGCACGTGAATTCGAGGAAGTCACTTCTTCCATCCAAGCGTAAGCTTCATGAACGGAACATGAAGGCATTGCTTACAAAGTTTTCAACACTAGGTTGATGATCAACATGAATCATGGGGGAGACAAAATGCTGCTGATGGGCTCAACAACAACTCATCAGAACTTTCATATCACTGGACTTCCACCATCATGTGAACACGGTGATAGCATTGGTCAGACCAAAAGATATAATGGTGTATGCTCAAGGGATCAACCACGAGTAAGACAACATTACGAACATCGTTGTTCTGATTTGACTTGACGATAGCCCATACTCAAGTCAAGATTGTGTAAAACAATAGGCCCAACAACTGATCACGAGGACCAATTGATGAAGATATCATCTTTCTTCAACACACACACACACACACACACACACAAGGGTATCCCTTAGTGATGAACTAAGCCGGACAAGCTTTCATCTTCCAACTCTCCAAGTTGTTGTTTAGCTAAACCAACTAGCTCAGGGGTATCGAACACAGATTCTTGGAGAAGGGGTGGTTTATAGGAAACCAACTTGGTCACGAGCTCAACATAGCGGTTAGGTGACAACCTGGTAACACTTCCGAGAAGATATTCGGAACATCACGAACCACCGATATGTTACGAAGCTCGAGAACAACCTTGCTTTTCAGGGCAAGATGATATGATCAAAAGAGTGAGGAATTGACACAATCCTAACTCATTGATCGAGGAGTGCACCAGAAATAAGGACTAGGTAGTGCGATCAGTCTTAGAATGACAATTCAATAACCAGCACGCTAAGAATGAGAGTATTGTCCATTAACTACCAGGCAATGAAGTTGCTAGGAGTATTGATTTCGCACATCACAGTACCCTTGTCGGCATTCCGGTTACAAGAACACGGGAAGCATGGAATGAAAAATGATGGCAAGAAGTATTACTACGTCAAGAATCCATACGAGGTGGTGCAATTCTCATGACACTCTTGACGTAAAGATGATAGCACTCCAAGGTAGAACAGAGCAAAGCTGGAATTGCAATTTGATCTGCAGAGTACAACTACTTTGACCCAATCCTGGATATGGATGAGGTACTGGAGTTTGTTTCTCCTAGTCATTCCAGAATAGAATGGCATTGACAGACCACAAGAATAAGAGGTATCGATGAGCATGAATGCAAGACATGCTCTTGACTATCAATTGATAGATGAAGATCAAGGTATAACTGAAGAGGGACAACTCAAGGGGACATATATCTTTCTGGGTTGTGGATGCATAGATTAATATGTCGAACCAAGTTCGACAGGTTTCTTCCAGATAACCCAAGCTGAAAGGTAGATCTGGCAGAATCACAATTATGAATGGAGAACTCCTCAGGAGTACTCTAATGGTGATCTTTTGGTTCAAAGAACTTCTGCCTTAATGGTTCATGGTATTTGGAAGAAGGAAATACCACGGACCTCGAGGACTATCGCAAAGGTTACTAATATCCTAAAGGAACTAGCAAATACTAACAACATGAGGTAAGTAGGGTGAATCTTGGGTTCAAAACCCAGGAGTAGAATGCCTACTACTAAGTGGAATCACGGTATGATTTCGAGAATGGTGGCCAGATTCATCACACTGGGAACACAAAACATGGACGGATTACTAGATGGTTTTCATAAGACACCTATGGTCATAATAGTAGCTCCAATATATATACCGAGGCAATGGATTACCTCAACTTACCGACTAGTGTGGTTAATCTGGCTCAAAGGAACACCGGGAATGGGAAGGAAGGATTTGCAAATGCATCAGACTATTTAGAAACCTGGGATGACTCGGACAGCATAACGGGTGTAAATGCTCGAAAAGATTTGAGACATCCTGCAGAAATGGTGGCATAACCACTCAGAATCATGATATCAAGGTTCTGAGGCCAGTTATGAATATATGGGAGTAGTAGGAACGGAACTAAAGCTTAAAACTATCAATTCTATAAGTCTATGGATTAGTAACACGTCATCCTGATAGATAGATGAGAAGGCCTAACTCTTAATCCCCGTAGAAAAGAAGAGGTTGACTCAGATCAGAAGGCCATGAGGTATAAGGAGTAAAAAGAGCCTTACGTTCCCTTCCACAATCAATTCCCTTATATAACTAAAGCATTCCTAGACACGACTTCGACCAGTTTGGCTTGGTAATCCTACAGGCTGTCAGGCTCTGATACCAAAACTGTCAGGACCCCGATCCTAGGTCACACCGATCTAGCATGTAACACATCATATCACTTTGTGGCCTCATGCACGGTATTTCCACGGGTGCCACCTTACCTGGCCCGGGACCGTTTGCGCCTTTTGGCTCACGTATATGATAGTGTCGCTAGCATCCATATGACAAAGAACCCGGGCCGACATGGCTAGTCGTGAACCCAAAGCGGCACTATCCCATGGGGACAGGCATACATGAATCAACCTCGAGCATGTCGGTCAACAGCGTGTGAATCCGGGCTGTAGCACTAGGCTAATAGGACTCCGGTAAACCGGGCTGTAGCGGGCTAGGCAGGACTCCGGATGTCACCGCGTGACATTTCCCCGAAGGGACAGACACAGGAACGAAGAGAAACACATGCCGTCCAGTCAAGTGTCCTGAGCAGTAGTGCTGGGCTAGCAGGACTCCGGTGAACCGGGCTGTAGCGGACTACTATCGCTCAGAAAGCACTAGACTACACTTCCCCATATGATAGGCTGCTAAGGATAAACAACTAGATTGTCGGATCCCACTCATACCAAGCATTTCAGTCATACACACAATATGCCCGATATGAGTACATACAACATGGCATCACAACAAGACTCTACGACTCAAGTATTTATTCATTAGGCTCCGAGGAGCGAGATATTACAAGCATGGGTCTCATGACCCAACATACAGAGCACACAAGCAACAAGCACATGCAGAAGCTTAACTTGTCTGAGTACAGACAACTACAAATGAAGAAGGTGTTGGGGAACGCAGTAATTTCAAAAATTTTCCTACGCACACGCAAGATCATGGTGATGCATAGCAACGAGGGGGAGAGTCTGATCTACGTACCCTAGTAGATCGCAACGGAAGCGTTGACACAACGTAGAGAAAGTAGTCGTACGTCTTCTTCCCGATCCGACCGATCCAAGCACCGTTACTCCGGCACCTCCGAGTTCTTAGCACACGTTCAACTCGATGACGTTCCTCGGGCTCCGATCCAGCAAAGCGTCGAGGAAGAGTTCCGTCAGCACGACGGCATGGTGACGATCTTGATGTACTACCGACGCAGGGCTTCGCCTAAGCACTGTAACGGTATGATCGAGGTGGAATTTGGTGGCAGGGGGCACCGCACACGGCTAAGGAACGATCTCAAGGATCAACTTGTGTGTCTTGGGGTGTCCCCTGCCCCCGTATATAAAGGTTGGAGGGAGGGGGGCTGGCCGGCCAAAGAGGGGGAGGCGCAGGAGGAGTCCTACTCCCACCGGGAGTAGGACTCCCCCCTCCAATCCTATTCCAACTAGGACTCCTTGGGAAAAAGGGAGAGGGAAAGGGAGAGAGGTGGCCGGCCACCTCTCCTAGTCCTAATAGGACTAGGGGAGGGGGGGGAGGTGCGCAGCCCTCCTTGGCAGCCCCTTTCACCTTTCCACAATGGCCCATGTAGGCCCATTTGGCTCCCGGGGGGTTCCGGTAACCCTCCCGGTAATCCGGTAAAATCCCGATTTCACCCGGAACACTTCTGGTGTCCAAACATAGGCTTCCAATATATCAATCTTTACGTCTCGACCATTTCGAGACTCCTCGTCATGTCCGTGATCTCATCCGGGACTCCGAACAACCTTCGGTACATCAAAATGCATAAACTCATAATAACTGTCATCGTAACGTTAAGCGTGCGGACCCTACGGTTCGAGAACAATGTAGACATGACCGAGACACGTCTCCGGTCAATAACCAATAGCGGGACCTGGATGCCCATATTGGCTCCTACATATTCTACGAAGATCTTTATCGGTCATACCGCATAACAACATACGTTGTTCCCTTTGTCATCGGTATGTTACTTGCCCGAGATTCGATCGTCGGTATCCAATACCTAGTTCAATCTCGTTACTGGCAAGTCTCTTTACTCGTTCCGTAATACATCATCTCATAACTAACATCTTTAGTTATTATGCTTGCAAGGCTTATGTGATGTGTACTACCGAGAGGGCCCAGAGATACCTCTCCGACAATCGGAGTGACAAACCCTAATCTCGAAATACGCCAACCGAACATCTACCATTGGAGACACCTGTAGTACTCCTTTATAATCACCCAGTTACGTTGTGACGTTTGGTAGTACCCAAAGTGTTCCTCCGGTAAACGGGAGTTGCATAATCTCATAGTTATAGGAACATGTATAAGTCATGAAGAAAGCAATAGCAGCATACTAAACGATCGGGTGCTAAGCTAATGGAATGGGTCATGTCAATCAGATCATTCAACTAATGATGTGACCTCGTTAATCAAATAACAACTCTTTGTTCATGGTTAGGAAACATAACCATCTTTGATTAACGAGCTAGTCTAGTAGAGGCATACTAGTGACACTCTGTTGGTCTATGTATTCACACATGTATTATGTTTCCGGTTAATACAATTCTAGCATGAATAATAAACATTTATCATGATATAAGGAAATAAATAATAACTTTATTATTGCCTCTAGGGCATATTTCCTTCAGTCTCCCACTTGCAGTAGAGTCAATAATCTAGATTACACAGTAATGATTCTAACACCCATGGAGCCTTGGTGCTGATCATGTTTTGCTCGTGGAAGAGGCTTAGTCAACGGGTCTGCAACATTCAGATCCGTATGTATCTTGCAAATCTCTATGTCTCCCATCTAGACTAAATCCCGGATGGAGTTGAAGCGTCTCTTGATGTGTTTGGTTCTTTTGTGAAATCTGGATTCCTTTGCCAAGGCAATTGCACCAGTATTGTCACAGAAGATTTTCATTGGACCCGATGCACTAGGTATGACACCTAGATCGGATATGAACTCCTTCATCCAGACTCCTTCGTTCGCTGCTTCCGAAGCAGCTATGTACTCCGCTTCACATGTAGATCCTGCTACGACGTTTTGTTTAGAACTGCACCAACTGACAGCTCCACCGTTTAAAGTAAACACGTATCCGGTTTGCGGTTTAGAATCGTCCGGATCAGTGTCAAAGCTTGCATCAACGTAACCTCTTACGGTGAGCTCTTTGTCACTTCCATATACGAGAAACATATCCTTAGTCCTTTTCAGGTATTTCAGGATGTTCTTGACCGCTGTCCAGTGATCCACTCCTGGATTACTTTGGTACCTCCCTGCTAAACTTATAGCAAGGCACACATCAGGTCTGGTACACATCATTGCATACATGATAGAGCCTATGGCTGAAGCATAGGGAACATCTTTCATTTTCTCTCTATCTTTTGCAGTGGTCGGGCATTGAGTCTGACTCAACTTCACACCTTGTAACACAGGTAAGAACCCTTTCTTTGCTTGATCCATTTTGAACTTCTTCAAAATCTTGTCAAGGTATGTGCTTTGTGAAAGTCCAATTAAGCGTTTTGATCTATCTCTATAGATCTTTATGCCTAATATGTAAGCAGCTTCCCCGAGGTCTTTCATCGAAAAACTTTTATTCAAGTATCCCTTTATGCTATCCAGAAATTCTACATCATTTCCAATTAGTAATATGTCATCCACATATAATATCAGAAATGCTACAGAGCTCCCACTCACTTTCTTGTAAATACAGGCTTCTCCAAAAGTCTGTATAAACCCAAATGCTTTGATCACACTATCAAAGCGTTTATTCCAACTCCGAGATGCTTGCACCAGTCCATAAATGGATCGCTGGAGTTTGCACACTTTGTTAGCTCCCTTTGGATCGACAAAACCTTCTGGTTGCATCATATACAACTCTTCTTCCAGAAATCCATTCAGGAATGCGGTTTTTACATCCATTTGCCAAATTTCATAATCATAAAATGCGGCAATTGCTAACATGATTCTGACAGACTTAAGCATCGCTACGGGTGAGAAAGTCTCATCGTAGTCAACTCCTTGAACTTGTCGAAAACCTTTTGTGACAAGTCGAGCTTTATGACAGTAACATTACCATCAGCGTCAGTCTTTTTCTTAAAGATCCATTTATTCTCAATTGCTTGCCGATCATCGGGCAAGTCAACCAAAGTCCATACTTTGTTCTCATACATGGATCCCATCTCAGATTTCATGGCTTCAAGCCACTTTGCGGAATCTGGGCTCACCATCGCTTCTTCATAGTTCGTAGGTTCATCATGATCTAGTAGCATGACTTCCAGAACAGGATTACCGTACCACTCTGGTGCGGATCTTACTCTGGTTGATCTACGAGGTACAGTAGTATCTTGATCTAAAGTTTCATGATTATCATCATTAACTTCCTCTCTTATTGGTGTAGGTCTCACAGAAACAGTTTTCTGTGATGTACTATTTCCCAATAATGGAGTAGGTATAGTTACCTCGTCAAGTACTACTTTCCTCCCACTCACTTCTTTCGAGAGAAACTCCTTCTCAAGAAAGTTTCCGAATTTAGCAACAAAAGTCTTGCCTTCGGATCTGTGATAGAAGGTGTATCCAATAGTTTCCTTTGGATATCCTATGAAGACACACTTCTCCGATTTGGGTTCGAGCTTATCAGGTTGAAGCTTTTTCACATAAGCATCGCAGCCCCAAACTTTTAGAAACGACAACTTTGGTTTCTTGCCAAACCATAGTTCATAAGGCGTCGTCTCAACGGATTTAGATGGTGCCCTATTTAACATGAATGCGGCCGTCTCTAAAGCATAACCCCAAAACGATAGCGGTAAATCAGTAAGAGACATCATAGATCGCACCATATCTAGTAAAGTACGATTACGACGTTCGGACACACCATTACGTTGTGGTGTTCCGGGTGGCGTGAGTTGCGAAACTATTCCACAATTTTTCAAATGTACACCAAACTCGTAACTCAAATATTCTCCTCCACGATTAGATCGTAGAAACTTTATTTTCTTGTTACGATGATTTTCAACTTCACTCTGAAATTCCTTGAACTTTTCAAATGTTTCAGACTTATGTTTCATTAAGTAGATATACCCATATCTGCTTAAATCATCTGTGAAGGTGAGAAAATAACGATATCCGCCACGAGCCTCAATATTAATCGGACCACATACATCGGTATGTATGATTTCCAATAAATCTGTTGCTCTCTCCATAGTACCGGAGAACGGTGTTTTAGTCATCTTGCCCATGAGGCACGGTTCGCAAGTACCAAGTGATTCATAATCAAGTGGTTCCAAAAGCCCATCAGTATGGAGTTTCTTCATGCGCTTTACACCGATATGACCTAAACGGCAGTGCCACAAATAAGTTGCACTATCATTATCAACTCTGCATCTTTTGGCTTCAACATTATGAATATGTGTATTACCACTATCGAGATTCAATAAGAATAGACCACTTTTCAAGGGTGCATGACCATAAAAGATATTACTCATATAAATAGAACAACCATTATTCTCTGATTTAAATGAATAACCGTCTCGCATCAAACAAGATCCAGATATAATGTTCATGCTCAACGCTGGCACCAAATAACAATTATTTAGGTCTAATATTAATCCCGAAGGTAGATGTAGAGGTAGCGTGCCGACCGCGATCACATCGACTTTGGAACCGTTTCCCACGCGCATCGTCACCTCATCCTTTGCTAGTGTCCGCTTATTCTGTAGTCCCTGTTTCGAGTTGCAAATATTAGCAACAGAACCAGTATCAAATACCCAGGTGCTACTGCGAGCATTAGTAAGGTACACATCAATAACATGTATATCACATATACCTTTGTTCACCTTGCCATCCTTCTTATCCGCCAAATACTTGGGGCAGTTCCGCTTCCAGTGACCAGTCTGCTTGCAGTAGAAGCACTCAGTTTCAGGCTTAGGTCCAGACTTGGGTTTCTTCTCTTGAGCAGCAACTTGCTTGCCGTTCTTCTTGAAGTTCCCCTTCTTCTTCCCTTTGCCCTTTTTCTTGAAACTAGTGGTTTTGTTAACCATCAACACTTGATGCTCCTTTTTGATTTCTACCTCCGCAGCTTTCAGCATAGCGAAGAGCTCGGGAATAGTCTTGTTCATCCCTTGCATATTATAGTTCATCACAAAGCTCTTGTAGCTTGGTGGCAGTGATTGGAGAATTCTGTCAATGACGCAATCATCCGGAAGTGTAACTCCCAATTGAATCAAGTGATTATTATACCCAGACATTTTGAGTATATGCTCACTGACAGAACTGTTCTCCTCCATCTTGCAGCTATAGAACTTATTGGAGACTTCATATCTCTCAATCCGGGCATTTGCTTGAAATATTAACTTCAACTCCTGGAACATCTCATATGCTCCATGACATTCAAAACGTCGTTGAAGTCCCGGTTCTAAGCCGTAAAGCATGGCACACTGAACTATTGAGTAGTCATCAGCTTTGCTCTGCCAGACGTTCATAACTTCTGGTGTTGCTCTTGTAGTAGGCCTGGCACTTAGCGGTGCTTCCAGGACGTAATTCTTCTGTGCATCAATGAGGATAATCCTCAGGTTACGGACCCAGTCCGTGTAATTGCTACCATCATCTTTCAACTTTGCTTTCTCAAGGAACGCATTAAAATTCAACGGAACAACAGCACGAGCCATCTATCTACAATCAACATAAACAAGCAAGATACTATCAGGTACTAAGTTCATGATAATTTTTTAAGTTCAGTTAATTTACTTAAGAACTCCCACTTAGATAGACATCCCTCTAATCATCTAAGTGATCACGTGATCCAAATCAACTAAACCATAACCGATCATCACGTGAGATGGAGTAGTTTTCAATGGTGAACATCAATATGTTGATCATATCTACTATATGATTCACGCTCGACCTTTCGGTCTGCGTGTTCCGAGGCCATATCTGTATATGCTTGGCTCGTCAAGTATAACCTGAGTATTCTGCGTGTGCAACTTTTTTGCACCCGTTGTATTTGAACGTAGAGCCTATCACACCCGATCATCACGTGGTGTCTCAACACGAAGAACTTTTGCAACGGTGCATACTCAGGGAGAACACTTCTTGATAATTTAGTGAGAGATCATCTTATAATGCTACCGTCAATCAAAGCAAGATAAGATGCATAAAAGGATAAACATCACATGCAATCAATATAAGTGATATGATATGGCCATCATCATCTTGTGCTTTGTGATCTCCATCTCCGAAGCACCATCATGATCACCATCGTCACCGGCGCGACACCTTGATCTCCATCGTAGCATCGTTGTCGTCTCGCCAATCTTATGCTTCCACGACTATCACTACCGTTTAGTAATAAAGTAAAGCATTACATCGCGATTGCATTGCATACAATAAAGCGACAACCATATGGCTCCTGCCAGTTGCCGATAACTCGGTTACAAAACATGATAATCTCATACAATAAAATCAGCATCATGTCTTGACCATATCACATCACAACATACCCTGCAAAAACAAGTTAGACGTCCTCTACTTTGTTGTTGCAAGTTTTACGTGGCTGCTACGGGCTTAAGTAAGAACTCATCTCACCTACGCATCAAAACCACAACGATAGTTCGTCAAATAGACTCCGTTTTAACCTTCTCAAGGACCGGGCGTAGTCACACTTGGTTCAACTAAAGTTGGAGAGACAGTCTTCCGCAAGCCATCTATGTGCAAAGCACGTCGAGGGAACCGGTCTCGCGTAAGAGTACGCGTAAGGTTGGTCCGGATCGTCTCGTCCAACAATACCGCCGAACCAAAGTATGACATGCTGGTAGGCAGTATGACTTGTATCGCCCACAACTCACTTGTGTTCTACTCGTGCATATAACATCAAACCATAAAAACCTAGGCTTGGATGCCACTGTTGGGGAACGCAGTAATTTCAAAAATTTTCCTACGCACACGCAAGATCATGGTGATGCATAGCAACGAGGGGGAGAGTCTGATCTACGTACCCTAGTAGATCGCAACGGAAGCATTGACACAATGTAGAGGAAGTAGTCGTACGTCTTCTTCCCGATCCGACCGATCCAAGCACCGTTACTCCGGCACCTCCGAGTTCTTAGCACACGTTCAGCTCGATGACGTTCCTCGGGCTCCGATCCAGCAAAGCGTCAAGGAAGAGTTCCGTCAGCACGACGGCGTGGTGACGATCTTGATGTACTACCGACGCAGGGCTTCGCCTAAGCACTGTAACAGTATGATCGAGGTGGAATTTGGTGGCAGGGGGCACCGCACACGGCTAAGGAACGATCTCAAGGATCAACTTGTGTGTCTTGGGGTGTCCCCTGCCCCCGTATATAAAGGTTGGAGGGAGGGGGGCTGGCCGGCCAAAGAGGGGGAGGCGCAGGAGGAGTCCTACTCCCACCGGGAGTAGGACTCCCCCCTCCAATCCTATTCCAACTAGGACTCCTTGGGAAAAAGGGAGAGGGAAAGGGAGAGAGGTGGCCGGCCACCTCTCCTAGTCCTAATAGGACTAGGGGAGGGGGGAGGTGCGCAGCCCTCCTTGGCAGCCCCTTTCACCTTTCCACAATGGCCCATGTAGGCCCATTTGGCTCCCGGGGGGTTCCGGTAACCCTCCCGGTAATCCGGTAAAATCCCGATTTCACCCGGAACACTTCCGGTGTCCAAACATAGGCTTCCAATATATCAATCTTTACGTCTCGACCATTTCGAGACTCCTCGTCATGTCTGTGATCTCATCCGGGACTCCGAACAACCTTTGGTACATCAAAATGCATAAACTCATAATAACTGTCATCGTAACGTTAAGCGTGCGGACCCTACGGTTCGAGAACAATGTAGACATGACCGAGACACGTCTCCGGTCAATAACCAATAGTGGGACCTGGATGCACATATTGGCTCCTACATATTCTACGAAGATCTTTATCGGTCAGACCGCATAACAACATACGTTGTTCCCTTTGTCATCGGTATGTTACTTGCCCGAGATTCGATCGTCGGTATCCAATACCTAGTTCAATCTCGTTACTGGCAAGTCTCTTTACTCGTTCCGTAATACATCATCTCATAACTAACATCTTTAGTTATTATGCTTGCAAGGCTTATGTGATGTGTACTACCGAGAGGGCCCAGAGATACCTCTCCGACAATCGGAGTGACAAACCCTAATCTCAAAATACGCCAACCCAACATCTACCATTGGAGACACCTGTAGTACTCCTTTATAATCACCCAGTTACGTTGTGACGTTTGGTAGTACCCAAAGTGTTCCTTCGGTAAACGGGAGTTGCATAATCTCATAGTTATAGGAACATGTATAAGTCATGAAGAAAGCAATAGCAGCATACTAGACGATCGGGTGCTAAGCTAATGGAATGGGTCATGTCAATCAGATCATTCAACTAATGATGTGACCTCGTTAATCAAATAACAACTCTTTGTTCATGGTTAGGAAACATAACCATCTTTGATTAACGAGCTAGTCTAGTAGAGGCATACTAGTGACACTCTGTTGGTCTATGTATTCACACATGTATTATGTTTCCGGTTAATACAATTCTAGCATGAATAATAAACATTTATCATGATATAAGGAAATAAATAATAACTTTATTATTGCCTCTAGGGCATATTTCCTTCAGAAGGCTGAGAAGCCTGACTATCTACCAGATCCTGCCGAGGGCACAAGATCGTAGCTGAGGTAACAAGCTAAACGTCGAAGTCCAAGGGGAACTACTAGCGGGACTGAAGTCTCTCTGCAAAACATAAATTAAGCAAACGTGAGTACAAATGTACCCAGCAAGACTTACATCAGAACTATCTACATATGCATCGGTGTCAACAAAGGGGGTGGTGGAGTTTAACTGCAGCAAGCCAGCTTTGACTCGGTGGCTATCCTAAACTACGACTGCAAGCAACTCTTTTGAGGTGGCGCACACGAGTCCACATGTTCACCATATCAATACACCACTATGGATCCGCTCCCGTCTCCCTACGAGAAGGCCATCCATAGCACTAATGCTTATCTTGCGAGTTTTAGAGTATACACTTTCACTTGTCTATGAACTATGCAAGGGGTCCAAGTTTCCATATCCGAGGAATCCGGCTATTCGAATAGATAATGATAACCCTGCAGGGGTGTACTTCTTCACACACGCTCTCGCCACTTACCGCCCTGTACACGTCATGTACCTCGGCAACCTTCAAGCGGAAGCCGGGCGAGGGTGTCGGCCACGACCTGACTAACCAACAAGTCTCTAGTCCAGGTTTATCGCCTATTCGGGTTCCATCCGCAAGGAGATCCGGCCGGGGTGTCGCTCACGGCCCCAAACGATGTGTACAGGGTTCCCAAGCCCACCATCCGGGTGCCACTTGGTACACCGGGCCACTGTGCCTAGTCTGTCCCAAGCCCACCTGTACCGGGTGCCACTTGGTAGACTACTAACACTACCTACAAACACCAGAAACTAGTTGCAACTCCTGGACAGAGATCGAGTTGATTAATAAGTCGAGAGGGGCACTTAAGCATTCCAATGCGTGGTAGTAGCTTTTCATGGATCACAAACACAGAACTCAGTTCCTGGGGACGGCTGCAATGAGACAACCCACCATGTACTCCTACATGGCCTCTCACCGCTACCTTTACCAAATCATATTCACACACTTAGCTCACACACAGTAGGACATGTTCACACACCTCCGATTCATCTCCGATGAACCAGACCTGACTCAACTCTAAGCAGTAGCAGGCATGACAAACAAGCATGAATGAGTAGGCACATCAGGGCTCAAACAACTCCTACTCATGCTAGTGGGTTTCATCTATTTACTGTGGCAATGACAGGTCATGCAGAGGAAAGGGTTCAACTACCGCAGCATGTAACAGTTGAATCGATGCTGTCCTAATGCAGTAAAAGAGAGCAGGAGTGAGAGAGTGGGATTGTATCGGAATGAACAAGGGGGTTTTGCTTGCCTGGCACTTCTGAAGATATCATTGGGTCTTCATCAGTGTCAACGATCACAGCGTCGGTACCACGTCTATCGAGAGGGGACAAATACCGGCAACAGAGAAAGAAATACAATCAATGCAATGCACAGTATGATGCATGATCATGACATGTCAATATGCTGTGGTTTGAGCTAATGCAACTAGCTATGATTTAAATGAAGTTGGTTTGAGTACAAGATTCAAATTCCAATCCCATATATGATTATTTAAATGCCCTTTATTTGTTTTGTCCAAAACAGAGGACAAACATTGTTCAAACATGCATGGAAATGGTACAGATGGATTCCTTGAATTTTTCTGATAATTTTACATATATATTTTATTTTATTTGGAGTTACGGTTGAATTTCTATGATTTTTTAGAAGTTTTGGGCACTTTCTGGAATTTCCTGATTTATTTTAAATCCAAAAAATGACTTACTGCGTCAGCATGATGCCTGGGTGACATCTGCAGGTCAACAGACGTCAGCCAGGTCAAACCTGATGTGCGAGGTCCACACGTCAGTGGCACAGAGCCAGTTTGGGTGGATGACAGGTGGGACCAGTCAAAGGCCACGTCAGCAGGGTCAATGCTGACGCGTGGGGCCACTATGCTTAACTAAAGCTAAACAGGAATTAATTCTGTGGTTAATTAGGCAGCGGGGCCCACTAGTCGGTGGTAGAGGAGGGTTGTTAGCCCTGTCATTAGTGCTAATGGCGGTGCCATGCCGGCTTAGCCGAAGTTAGGCCGCCGGCGAGGTGCCGCGGCAGCGGAGGGCTGTAGGAACGCTGCTCAGGGTGCCATTCGCCGCGCGGTTTGCTCCTACACGCTCCTGGGAGTGAGCCGCATCGGCTGGTAGTGGTGGCTAAGCTCGAGATGGCCAGGAACGGCGCCGGCGATGAGCACCGCGGCGGCCGGAGTTCAAACGTCGACGGATTCAATGCCACCGCACGTGGGAGGACCAGCAGTTTGCACCTACGAGCTCTATGCGTGCTCACAAACCCTACGGGAACACCCACGGGACCAAAGGGTCACCGGAACTTCGTCGGCGACAAGGTCGTGCGGCAGCGCACTCTCAGCCTCGACGAAAACAGTGGCTATAGCGAGAACTAGGCCACGGAATTAGAGGGGAACGGTGCAGGGGCTCACGGGGATCACGATGAGGCGGTCGGCGTGCTCGGGGTAGGCCTGGGACGATGGAACGGCGACGGCATTCTTCGGCGACCGAAGCTTGAAGACGGAGTCGAGGCGGTCGAGTTGGGGCGTCCGAGCGCTCGAGGCTTGCTCGAGGCAGCGTAATGGACGGTGGCAGAGCTTGCAGACTACACGGGGAGGCGAGAGGAGCATGGTGGGCGTGGTGGCAGCGAACAACGGCAGCGGTCGGCGACTGCGTTCGGACGCGAGCGAGGGAGCAGAGGAGGTGGGGAACCAGAGAGCAAGGGGAAAGTGAGGGGAGGCGTTGGGCGTCTCCGTGGCGTGGCTGGAAGCACCGGGTCGTCGCGCTGGAGCAGGAGGTGGCATCGTCGGCCACGTGTGTGCAGGCACGCAGCTGCTTCTCCTCCTGGCAAGAGGAAGAAGACGGTGTTGCCCCTGTGGGCTGGGCCAGAACAGGAGTTGGGCCAGGCAGGTAAGTCAGGTAAGGCCCTGCCTTTTCTATTTTCTGTTTGTTCTGTTTTCTATTTTTTTAAGTTTGTCTTGAGTTTGGTTTTCAAACAAACCAATTTTTATGCTTCAGAAAATTATTTTGTGGACTTAGGAAACAAGTTCAGAGCCACAAGCAAATTTTCAAAATTATTGGGCTTATATCTAGTTTATAGTAAATATAAACCCAAATCAAATAGCTAGTGATTTAATTCAAATGCCCAAGAATAATTATTTCCGTGATTCCAAAAATATTGGTTTGAGTTATAGCTCTTGCCAATATTTTTAGAGGTTAGTAGGAACATTTTGTTGGGCTCATTTGAAACAATTTTTAATGTTGATCATTTTTGTTAAAGATTTCTGAGGCTTTCCACTTTCCCCAATTCAACTTTCAATAAAATTTAAACATGATGCAACAGGATCAAGCTAGGACAGCAGGGGATGATCTAGGGTTGTGACACTCGTGTACATGGTTGGGTCAGAACGGAGAAACAACGTCGTCGTCGTGTTCACGGGGAGGCAACGGAATGCGTCATGTTCATGGGGAGGCAACGGAATGCGTCGTGTTCATCGGGAGGGCTTGGACGGAACAGGCGATGGAAACGCGGCCTGGCGTACCGCAGAACGGAGGAAACGGCCTTGTGTTCGACCGGCCATATTCGAAACAGGATCCTGTTGATCAGGAGGGGTCTGGCGTACAGCAAAACGGAGGAAACGGACCTCCTACGGTGGAAACGGGGGTCCTGTTCATCGGGAGGGGTGTGGCGTACCACAAAACGGAGGAAACAGACTTGTGTTGGAGCGCTACGGTCGAAACGGGGGTCCTGTTCATTGGGAGGGGTGTGGCGTACCGCAAAACGGGACTCCACGTGATACTGTTCATCTCCACCGTCGACCCCCTCTAGCCTCCACGAGCTACTATTCATCCACCGTCGACCTCCTCCGGCCTCCACCTGCGACTGTTCATCCACGGGCTCCTGTTCATCCAGCCTCCACCGTGCGCTACTCCACCGGCTACTGTTCAACCAGCCCTCTCCACGGGCTCCTGTTCAACCACCCCTCCACGGGCTACTGTTCATCCTGCCCTCCACCGTCTACTGTTCATCCTGCCCTCCATGGGGTGGTCCTGTTCATCCAGCCCTCCACGGGATCCTGTTCATCCAGCCCCAACCGGCTCGATCGATTGGGGTCCTGTTCAACCAGAGGCAACACCATGGGGTCCTGTTCATCCACCCCACCGGGAACTGTTCATCCAACACCCCCGCAATGCTCACTGTTCATCCAGAGGCAACATCGATCGGCTTCAGTTAGCAGCAGTAGCGAAGGAATCGCTCGATTGGGTTCAGTTAACAGCCATCGATCGATCGCTCGGGTTCAGTAACACGTAGCCTACAGTGCAATTGCTCGGTTTCAGTTAGAGCCCAACGCCTCGCTCGGGTTCAGTTAGAGCCAACGCCTCGCACACACGCGCATACGTGTACGAGAGAAGCGCACATCGCTCGGCCCCCGACCTCCCACCGTAACTAGGAACTCCCCGAAATCCCCCCCCTCGCTTCTACCATGTTTTTTTTTCCGTCATGGACGGCCCAAAGAATGTCATGCAGCTGCGTCTCTGGCCCGCCCAGGATGAAAAGCCCATTTTCTGTCATGATTTTTTTCATAGAAGTAGGAGCCCACCACATCTATGATGATACCGGGTTTTGTCACAATTATCGTCATAGAAGTGTCATATGTATGATAGAATTTTTTTTCGTTCGGCCCAAAATTTCACGGATGTGTCTTTTTTTGTAGTGCCCCTGGGTGCGCCCCCTGCCTCGTGGGCCCCCTGACGCTCCACCGACCTCAACCTGGGCCTGAGTGCCATGATTTCATATCTGAACCTATTATGTTTTCATCAATATATGAGAGTTCTAGATCCTATCTTGCAAGTCTATAGTCACCTATTATGTGTTATGATCCGTTAACCCCGAAGTGACAATAATCAGGATACTTCCCGATGATGACCGTAGTTTGAGGAGTTCATGTATTCACTATGTGTTAATGCTTTGTTCCGATACTCTATTAAAAGGAGGCCTTAATATCCCTTAGTTTTCGCTAGGACCCCGCTGCCACGGGAGGGTAGGACCAAAGATGTCATGCAAGTTCTTTTCCATAAGCACGTATGACTGTATTCGGAATACATGCCTACATTACATTGATGAACTGGAGCTAGTTCTGTGTCACCCTAGGTTATGACTGTTGCATGATGAACCGCATCCGGCATAATTCGCCATCACCAATCCATTGCCTACGAGCTGTCCATATATTGTTCTTCGCTTATTTACTTTTCTGTTGCTATTGTTATCATCATTACAAAACACCAAAAATATTACTTTTGCTACCGTTACCTTTTATCACCGTTACCACTACTATCATATTACTTTGCTACTAAACACTTTGCTGTAGATATTAAGTTTCTAGGTGTGGTTGAATTGACAACTCAGCTGCTAATACTTGAGAATATTCTTTGGCTCCCCTTGTGTTCAGTCAATAAATTTTGGTTGAATACTCCACCCTCAAAAACTGTTGCGATCCCCTATACTTGTGGGTTATCAAAGCGCTACTGCCTCGAGGCGGAACTTGGGTAGGAGCACTTTTGCCCTCCGACGGAGCGATTCTGCCGAGGGAACTTCCCTCCCGGAGGGGGAAATCATCGTCATCATCATCACCAACAACTCTCCCATCTTTGGGAGGGCAATCTCCATCAGCATCTTCAACAACACCATCTCCTCTCAAACCCTAGTTCATCTCTTGTGTTCAATCTTGTTACCGGAACTATAGATTGGTGCTTCTGGGTGACTAGTACTATTGATTACATCTTGTAGTTGATTACTATATGGTTTATTTGGTGGGAGATTATATGTTCAGATCCATTATGCTATTTAATACACCTCTGATCATGAACATGTTTATCATTTGTGAGTAGTTACTTTTGTTCTTGAGGTCACGAGAGAAATCATGTTGCAAGTAATCATGTGAACTTGATATGTGTTCGATATTTTGATAGTATGTATATTATTATTCCCTTAGTGGTGTCATGTGAACGTTGACTAGATGACACTTTACCATATTTGGGCCTAAGGGAATGCATTGTGGAGTAGCAATTAGATGGTGGGTTGCGAGAGTGACAGAAGGTTATGATACGTCTCCAACGTATCTATAATATTTGATTGCTCCATGCTATTATATTATCTATTTTGGATGTCAATGGGCTTTATTTTACACTTTTATATCATTTTTGGGACTAACCTACTAACCGGAGGCCCAACCCAAATTGCTGTTTTTTTGCCTATTTTAGGGTTTCGAAGAAAAGGAATATCAAATGGAGTCCAAACGGAATGAAACCTTCGGGAACGTGCTTTTCTCAACAAACGTGATCCAGGAGACTTTGAGTGGGTGTCAAGAAACAACGGAGGAAGCCACGAGGCAGGGGGGCGTGCCTACCCCCTGGGCGCGCCCTCCACCCTAGTGGGCCCCCTGTTGGTCCACCGACGTACTTCTTCCTCCTATATATATCCACGTACCCCCCAAACATCCAGGAGCAGCACGAAAACCTAATTCCACCACCGCAACCTTCTGTACCCGAGAGATCCCATCTTGGGGTCTTTTCCGGAGCTCCACCGGAGGGGGCATTGATCATGGAGGGCCTCTACATCAACTCCAAGGCCTCTCCGGTGATGTGTGAGTAGTTTACTTCAGACCTACGTGTCCATAGTTATTAGCTATATGGCTTCTTCTCTCTCTTTGGATCTCAATACAAAGTTCTCCTCGATCTTCTTGGAGATCTATTCGATGTAATCTTCTTTTGCGGTGTGTTTGTCGAGATCCGATGAATTGTGGGTTTATGATCCAATTTATCTATGAACAATATTTGAATCTCCTCTGAATTCTTTTATGTATGATTGGTTTATCTTTGCAAGTCTCTTCGGATGATCAGTTTGGTTTGGCCTACTAGATTGATCTTTCTTGCAATGGGAGAAGTGCTTAGCTTTGGGTTCAATCTTGCGGTGTCCTTTCCCACTGACAACAGGGGCAGCAAGGCACGTATTGTATTGTTGCCATCGAGGATAAAAATATGGGGTTTATATCATATTGCATGAGTTTATCCCTCTACATCACGTCATCTTCCTTAAAGCATTACTCTGTTCTTATGAACTTAATACTCTAGATGCATGCTGGATAGGGTCGATGTGTGGAGTAATAGTAGTAGATGCAGAATCGTTTCGGTCTACTTATCGCGGACGTGATGCCTATATACATGATCATACCTAGATATTCTCATAACTATGCTCAATTCTATCAATTGCTCGACAGTAATTCGTTTACCCACCGTAATACTTATGCTCTTGAGAGTAGCCACTAGTGAAACCTATGGCCCCCGGGTCTATCTTCCATCATATTAATCTTCCAACACTTAGTTATTTCCTTTGCCATTTATTTTACTTTGCATCTTTATTTCTCTTTATCATAAAAATACCAAAAATATTATCTTATCATATCTATCATATCTCACTCTCATAAGTGACCATGAAGGGCTTGACAACCCCTTTATCGCGTTGGTTGTGAGGTTCTTATTTGTTTGTGTAGGTGTGTGGGACTTGAGCATGATCTCCTACTAGATTGATACCTTGGTTCTCGAAAACCGAGGGAAATACTTATGCTACTTTGCTGCATCACTCTTTCCTCTCCAAGGGAAAACCAACGCAGTGCTCAAGAGGCAGCAAGAAGGATTTCTCGCGCCGTTGCCGGGGAGATTCGCGCCAATTCAAGTCAAGATTTGACTCCCAACAACGAATCATTTCTGGCACCGTTGCCAAGTCAAGACATACCAAGTACCCATCACTAGCTCTTAGCCCCCGCATTACATTATTTGCCATTTGCCTCTCGTTTTCCTCTCCCCCACTTCACCCTTGCCGTTTTATTCGCGCTCTCTCTCTCTCTCTCTCTCCGTTCCCCTTCTCTTTCCCTATTTGCCTCTTTTGCCTGTTTCTTGTTTGATGGTGTGTTGGATTGCTTGCTTATCACAATGGCTCAAGATAATACTAAATTGTGTGACTTTGCCAATACCAAGAACAATGATTTTCTTAGCACTACGATTGCTCCTCTTACCGATGCTGAATCTTGTGAAATTAATGCTGCTTTGTTGAATCTTGTCGTGAAAGATCAATTCGCTGGCCTCCCTAGTGAAGATGCCGCTATCCATCTAAACAACTTTGTTGATTTGTGTGACATGCAAAAGAAGAAAGATGTGGATAATGATATTGTTAAACTTAAGCTATTTTCGTTTTCGCTTAGAGATCGTGCTAAAGCTTGGTTTTTGTCTTTGCCTAAAAATAGTATTGATTCATGGATAAGTGCAAAGATGCTTTTATCTCTAAGTATTTTCCTCCCGCTAAGATCATCTCTCTTAGAAACGATATTATGAATTTTAAGCAACTTGATTATGAACATGTTGCACAATCTTGGGAGAGGACAAAATTGATGATACGTAATTGCCCTACACATGGTTTGAATCGTTGGATGATTATACAGAACTTTTATGTCGGATTGAATTTTGCTTCTAGAAATCTTTTAGATTCGGCCGCGGGAGGCACTTTTATGGAAATCACTTTAGGAGAAGCTACTAAACTCCTAGATAATATTATGGTTAATTATTCTCAATGGCACACTGAAAGATCTACTAATAAGAAAGTGCATGCAATTGAAGAGATTAATGTTTTGAGTGGAAAGATGGATGAACTTATGAAATTGTTTGCTAATAAGAGTGCTCCTACTAATCCTAATGATATGCCTTTGTCTACTTTGATTGAGAATAATAATGAATCTATGGATGTGAATTTTGTCGGTAGGAATAATTTTGGTAACAACGCATATAGAGGTAATTTAGTTCTAGTCCGGTTCCTAGTAATTCCTTGAATAATTATGTTAATTCCCACAACAATTCCTATGCAAATTATAATAAGATGCCCTCTGATTTTGAATCTAGCAGTAAATAATTTATTACTTCGCAAAAGAGTTTCAATGCTTTGATTGAAGAAAAATTGCTTAAGATTGATGAGATGGGTAGGAACGTTGATAGAATTTCTCTTGATGTTGATTCTTTGAAACTTAGATCTATTACACCTAAGCATGATATCAATGTGTCTCTCAAAGCCATGAGAATTTCCATTGATGAGTGCAAATAAAGAACCGCTAGGATGTGTGCTAAGAAAGATTGCTTTGTGAAAGCATGTTCTTCTAGTTTTCATGATAACAGAGATGAAGATCTAAAAGTTATTGATGTGTCTCCAATTAAATCTTTGTTTTGCAATATGAATCTTGATAATTATGGGACTGAAGATGTGCCACCTTTACCTAGAAGACGTTCCAAATATTTGGAGTTTTTAGATCTTGATGCTAAAATTGTTAAAAGTGGGATTGAAGAGGTTAAAACTTTAAATATCAATGAACCCACTATTTTGGATTTCAAGGAATTTAATTATGATAATTTCTCTTTGATAGATTGTATTTCCTTGTTTCAATCCGTGCTAAATTCTCCTCGTGCTTATAGTCAAAATAAAGCTTTTACTAAACATATCGTTGATGCTTTGATGCAATCTTATGAAGAAAAACTTGAGTTGGAAGTTTCTATCCCTAGAAAACTTTATGATGAGTGGGAACCTACAATGAAAATTAAAATTAAATATCATGAGTGCTATGCTTTGTGTGATTTGGGTGCTAGTGTTTCCATGATTCCAAAAACTTTGTGTGATTTGCTAGGTTTCCGTGATTTTGATGATTGTTCTTTAAACTTGCACCTTGCGGATTCCACTATTAAGAAACCTATGAGAAGAATTAATGATGTTCTTATTGTTACAAATAGGAACTATGTTCCCGTAGATTTCATTGTTCTTGATATAGATTGAATCCTTCATGTCCTATTATTCTTGGCAGACCTTTCCTTAGAATGATTGGTGCAATTATTGATATGAAGGAATGGAATATTATATTACAATTTCCATTAAGGAAAGGCACGGAACACTTCCCTAGAAAGAAACTTAAATTACCATATGAATCTATTATGAGAGCCACTTATGGATTGCCTACCAAAGATGGCAATACCTAGATCTGTCTTCGCTTTTATGCCAAGCTAGGGGCGTTAAACGATAGCGCTTGTTGGGAGGCAACCCAATTTTATTTTTATTCCTTGCTTTTTGCTCCTGTTTAGTAATAAATAATTTATCTATACTCTGTTTTTGTTGTGTTTTTTGTGTTTAATTAGTGTTTGTGCCAAGTAGAACCGTTGGGAAGACTTGGGGAAAGTCTTTTTGATCTTGCTGTAAAAAATAGAAACTTTAGCGCTCACGAGAATCGCTGCCATTTTTATTTGGAAAGTGCTATTTAGTTAATTATATTTGCATATGATTAATAGATAAATTCTTCACGTCCAGCAATTTATTTTAGAATTTTTGGGGTTCCAGAAGTTGCGTTAGCTATAGATTACTACAGACTGTTCTGTTTTTGACAGATTCTGTTTTCGTGTGTTGTTTGCTTATTTTGATGAATCTATGGCTAGTAAAAGAGTTTATAAACCATAGAGAAGTTGGAATAAATTAGGTTTAACACCAAAATAAATAAAGAATGAGTTCATTACAGTACCTTGAAGTGGTGTTTTGTTTTCTTTCGCTAACGGAGCTCACAAGATTTTCTATTTTGAGTTTTGTGTTGTGAAGTTTTCAAGTTTTGGGTAAAGATTTGATGGATTATGGAACAAAGAGTGGAAAGATCCTAAGCTTGGGTATGCCCATGGCACCCCAAGTTAAAATTCAAGGACACCAAAAATCCTAAGCTTGGGGATGCCCCGGAAGGCATCCCCTCTTTCGTCTTCGTCTATCGGTAACTTTACTTGGAGCTATATTTTTATTCACCACATGATATGTGTTTTGCTTGGAGGGTCTTGTATGATTTGAGTCTTTGCCTTTTGGTTTAACACAATCATACTTTCTGCACACACCTTTTGAGAGAGAATCACATGATCTGAAATTTATTAGAATACTCTATATGCTTCACTTATATCGTTTGAGCTATATAGTTTTTTCTCTAGTGCTTCACTTATATCTTTTAGAGCACGGTGGTGGATTCGTTTTATAGAAACTATTGTCCTATCATGCTTCACTTATATTATTTTGAGAGTCCTTTAGAACAACATGGCAATAAGAAAAACTTTCATACAAGTGCATTGAATACTATGAGAGGTTTGATACTTGATAATTGTTTTGAGATATGGAGATGGTGATATTAGAGTCATGCTAGTTGAGTAGTTGTGAATTTGAGAAATACTTGTGTTAAAGTTTGTGATTCCCATAGCATGCACATATGGTGAACCATTATGTGATGAAGTCGGAGCATGATTTATTTATTGATTGTCTTCCTTATGAGTGGCGGTCAGGGACGAGCAATGGTCTTTTCCTACCAATCTATCCCCCTAGGAGCATGCACGTAGTACTTTGTTTCGATAACTAATAGATTTCTGCAATAAGTATGTGAGTTCTTTATGACTAATGTTGAGTCCATGGATTACACGCACTCTCACCCTTCCACCATTGCTAGCCTCTCTAGTATCTCGCAACTTTCGCCGGTACCATACACCACCATATATCTTTTCCTCCAAACAGCCACCATACCTGCCTATTATGGCATTTCCATAGCCATTCCGAGATATATTGCCATGCAACTTTCCACTGTTCCGTTATTATGACACGCTTCATCATTGTCATATTGCTTGCATGATCATGTAGTTGACATCGTATTTGTGGCAAAGCCACTATTCATAATTCTTCATACATGTCACTCATGCATCATTGCACATCCCGGTACACCGCCAGAGGCATTCACATAAAGTCATATTTTGTTCTAAGTATTGAGTTGTAATTCTTGAGTAGTAAGTAAATAAAGTGTGATGATCATCATTATTAGAGCATTTTCCCAAGTGAGGAAAGGATGATGGAGACTATGATTCCCCCACAAGTCGGGATGAGACTCCGGACGAAAAAAAAGAAAAAGAAAAGAGGCCAAAAAAGAAGGCCCCAAAAAAATTAGAGAAAAAGAGAGAAGGGACAATGCTACTATCCTTTTTCCACACTTGTGCTTCAAAGTAGCACCATGTTTTTTACTGGAAAAGTAGCACCATGTTCTTCATATAGAGAGTCTCCTATGATATCACTTTCATATACTAGTGGGAATTTTTTATTATAGAACTTGGCTTGTATATTTTAATGATGGGCTTCCTCAAAATTCCCTAGGTCTTCGTGAGCAAGCAAGTTGGATGCACACCCACTTAGTTTCTTTTGTTGAGCTTTCATATACTTATAGCTCTAGTGCATCCGTTGCATGGCAATCCCTACTCACTCACATTGATATCTATTAATGGGCATCTCCATAGCCCGTTGATACGCCTAGTTGATGTGAGACTATCTTCTCCTTTTGTCTTCTCCACAACCACCATTGTATTCCACCATAGTGCTATATCCATGGCTCACGCTCATATATTGCGTGAAGATTGAAAACGTTTGAGAACATCAAAAGTATGAAACAATTTCTTGGCTTGTCATCGGGGTTGTGCACGATTTAAATATTTTGTGTGGTGAAGATAGAGCATAGCCAAACTATATGATTTTGTAGGGATAATTTTCTTTGGCCATGTTATTTTGAGAAGACATAATTGCTTAATTAGTATGCTTGAATAATTATTATTATTTTTATGTCAATATTAACCTTTTATCTTGAATCTTTCGGATCTGAACATTCATGCCACAATAAAGAAAAAATACATTGAGAAATATGTTAGAAAGCATTCCACATCAAAAATTCTTCTTTTATCATTTCCCTACCCAAGGACGAGCAGGAATTAAGCTTGGGGATGCATGATACGTCTCCAACGTATGTATAAATTTTGATTGCTCCATGCTATTATATTATCTATTTTGGATGTCAATGGGCTTTATTTTACACTTTTATATCATTTTTGGGACTAACCTATACTAACCGGGGGCCGAGCCCAAATTGCTGTTTTTGCCTATTTTAGGGTTTTGAAGAAAATGAATATCAAATGGAGTCCAAACGGAATGAAACCTTCGGGAACATGTTTTTCTGAACAAACATGATCCAGGAGACTTGGAGTGGGCGTCAAGAAACAACGGAGGAAGCCACGAGGCAGGGGGCGCGCCAACCCCCCTAGGCGCGCCCTCCACCCTCGTGGGCCCCCCGTTGCTCCACCGACGTACTTCTTCCTCCTACATATATCCACGTACCCCCAAACATCCAGGAGCACCACAAAAACCTAATTCCATCGCCGCAACCTTCTGTACCCGGGAGATCCCATCTTGAGGCCTTTTCCGGAGCTCCGCCGGAGGGGGCATTGATCACATAGGGCCTCTACATCAACTCCATGGCTTCTCCGGTGATGTGTGAGTAGTTTACTTCAGACCTATGGGTCCATAGTTATTAGCTAGATGGCTTCTTCTCTCTCTTTGGATCTCAATACAAAGTTCTCCTCGATCTTCTTGGAGATCGATTCGACGTAATATGCTTTTGCGGTGTGTTTGTCGAGATCCGATGAATTGTGGGTTTATGATCCAGTTTATCTATGAACAATATTTGAATCTCCTCTAAATTCTTTTATGTATGATTGGTTTATCTCTGCAAGTCTCTTCAAATTATCAGTTTGGTTTGGCCTACTAGATTGATCTTTCTTGCAATGGGAGAAGTGCTTAGCTTTGGGTTCAATCTTGCGATGTCCTTTCCCAGTGACAGCAGGGGCAGCAAGGCATGTATTGTATTGTTGCCATCGAGGATAAAAAGATGGGGTTTATATCATATTGCATGAGTTTATCCCTCTATATCATGTCATCTTGCTTAAAGCATTACTCTGTTCTTATGAACTTAATACTCTAGATGCATGCTGGATAGTGGTCGATGTGTGGAGTAATAGTAGTAGGTGCAGAATCGTTTCAGTCTACTTGTCGCGGACGTGATGCCTATATACATGATCGTACCTAGATATTCTAATAACTATGCTCAATTCTATCAATTGCTCGACAGTAATTTGTTTACCCACCATGATACTTATGCTCTTGAGAGAAGCCACTAGTGAAACCTATGGCCCCCGGGTCTATCTTCCATCATATTAATCTTCCAACACTTAGTTATTTCCTTTGCCATTTATTTACTTTGCATCTTTATTTCTCTTTATCATAAAAATACCAAAAATATTATCTTATCATATCTATCAGATCTCACTCTCGTAAGTGACCATGAAGGGCTTGACAACCCCTTTATCGCATTGGTTGCGAGGTTCTTATTTGTTTGTGTAGGTGTGTGGGACTTGAGCGTGATCTCCTACTGGATTGATACCTTGATTCTCAAAAACTGAGGGAAATACTTATGCTACTTTGCTACATCACCCTTTCCTCTTCAAGGGAAAACCAACGCAGTGCTCAAGAGGTAGCAGGTTAAACCCCAATTTATGCGCTATTTTGTAAGGGACCGATTGGATCCAAAAGTTTAATGCTATGGTTAGAATTTATTCTTAATACTTCTCTCATAGTTGCGGATGCGTGCGGGAGGGTTAATCATAAGTATGAGGTTTGTTCAAGTAAGAACATCACCTAAGCACTGGTTCACCCACATATCAAATTATCAAAGTAGCGAACACAAATCAAACCAACATGATGAAAGTGACTAGATGAAATTCCCCTGTACCCTCAAGAACGCTTTGCTTGTCATAAGAGACCATTTTGGCATGTCCTTGCCTCAAAAGGATTGGGCCACCTTGTTGCACTTTTGTTACTACTATTGTTACTTGCTCGTTACAAATTATCTTGCTATCAAACTACTCCGTTACTTACAATTTCAGCACTTGCAGACATTACCTTACTGAAAACTACTTGTCATTTCCTTCTGCTCCTCATTGGGTTCGATACTCTTACTTATCGAGAAGAGCTACAATTGACCCCCTATACTTGTGGGTCATCAAGGCTATTTTCTGGCACCGTTGCCGGGGAGTAAAGAGCCTTTGGTAAGTGGAATTTGGTAAGAAAACATTTATATAGTGTGCTGAAATTTATTGTCATGTGTTACTATGGAAAACAATCCTTTGAGGGGTTTGTTCAAGGTATCTTTACCTCGTCCAGAACCACAATTAGCAACCCCTCAACCTACTGCACCTACTAAAAATATTGAATATGAAATTCCTTCGGGTATGATAGAACAACTGCTAGCTAATCCTTATGCAGGAGATGGAACCGAACATCCTGATATGCACTTGACAATGTGTTACAAATTTGTGGATTGTTTAAGCTTGCAGGTTTACCCAGGGATGAAGTGATGAAAAGGTTTTCCCTGTATCTTTGAAGGGAAAAGCATTGGCATGTTATAGGCTATGTGATGATATTGGATCATGGAATTGGAATCGTCTGAAATTGGAGTTCCACCAAAATTTTTATCCTATGCATCTAGTTCATCGTGATCGGAATTATAGATATAATTTTTGGCCTCGTGAAGGAGAAAGTATCGCTCTAGCTTGGGGTAGGCTTAAGTCAGTGTTATATTCATGCCCCAATCATGAGCTCTCAAGAGAAATTATTATCCAGATTTTTTACGCCCGGCTTTCTCGTAATGATCAAACCATGCTTGACACTTCTTGTGCTGGTTCATTTATGATGAAGACTATTGAATTCCGGTGGGATCTTTTGGAAAGAATTAAACGCAACTCTGAAGATTGGGAACTTGACGATGGTAAAGAGTCAGGTATTAAACTTAAGTATGATTGTGTTAAATCTTTTATGGTTACTGATGCTTTTCAAAAGTTTAGCAAATATGGACTTGACTCTAAGATAGTAACCTCCTTTTATGAATCATTTGCTACTCATGTTGAACTCCCTAAGGAGAAGTGGTTTAAATATCACCCACCTATTAAAGAAGAAATTAAAGAATCAGTACCAGTTAAAGAAGAAACTATACTTTATAATGTTGATCTAGTTGTTCCTTCTGCTTATATTGAGAAACCACCTTTCCCTGTTAGGATTAAGGAACATGCTAAAGTTTCAACTGTGGTTAAAAAAGCTATATTAGAACACCTAAACCTGATGAACAAATTAAAGTTGAACCTAGTATTTCTATGGTTAAAGATCTCCTGGAAGAAGATATGGATGGGCAAGTTATTTACATCTATGAAGAAGCTGCTAGAATTGCTAAACCTGATAAAAGAGATAAACATAGACCTGTTGTTGGCATGCCTGTTATTTTAGTTAAAATGGGAGATCACTGTTATCATGGTTTATGTGACATGGGTGCTAGTATGAGTGCTATTCCTTACACTTTATATGAAGAAATCATGAAAGACATAGCACCTGCTGAGATAGAAGAAATAAATGTTACTATTAAACTTGCTAATAGAGACACCATATCACCATTCCGGATTATTAGAGATCTTGAAGTCTTGTGTGGAAAAATAAAATACCCTACTGATTTTCTTGTTCTTGGTTCCCCACAAGATGACTTTTGTCCCATTATCTTTGGTAGACCTTTCTTGAATACAGTTAATGCTAAGATAGATTGTAAGAAACAAACTGTTGGTGTTAGCTTTGGTGATGAGTCTCATGAATTTAATTTTTCCAAGTTTAGTAGAAATCTTCATGAAGAAGAATTGCCTAGTAAGGATGAATTAATTGGTTTTGCTTCTATTGCTATTCCACCTACTGATCATTTAGAACAATATTTGCTAGACCATGAAAATGATTTACATATGCATGAAATAAATTAAATAGATAAGGTTTTCTTTGAACACCGTCCTCTGCTTAAACACAATCTGCCTATTGAGACTCTAGGAGGTCCTCCTCCACCTAAAGGTGATCGTGTGTTTGAATTAAAACAATTTCCAGACACTTTGAAATATGCTTATCTCGATGAAAAGAAGATATATCATGTTATTATTAGTTCTAACCTTTCAGAACATGAAGAAGAAAGATTATTGAAAGTTCTAAGAAAGCATCGGGCTGCTATTGGATATACTCTTGATGATTTAAAGGGCATTAGTCCCACTCTATGTCAGCACAAAATTAACATGGAACCTGATGCTAAACCCGTTGTTGATCACCAACGTTGGTTGAATCCAAAAATGAAGGAAGTGGTAAGAACGAAAATATTAAAACTTCTGGAAGCAGGTATAATCTGTCCTATTCATTGTGTCCCTAAGAAAGGAGGTATTACTGTTGTTCCTAATTATAACAATGAACTTATTCCACATATAATTGTTACAGGCTATAGAATGGTAATTGATTACAGAAAATTAAACAAAGCAACTAGAAAAGATCATTACCCCTTGCCTTTTATTGATCAAATGCTTGAAAGATTATCTAAGCACACACACTTTTGTTTCCTAGATGGATACTCCGGCTTTTCACAAATACCTGTTTCTCAACCTGATGAAGAAAAGACTACTTTTACTTGTCCCTTTGGAACTTATGCTTATAGACGTATGCCTTTTGGTTTATGTAATGCACCTGCTACCTTTCAAAGATGTATGACTGCTATATTCTCTGACTTGTGTGAAAAGATTGTTGAGGTTTTCATGGATGACTTTTCTGTTTATGGGAAGTCTTTTGATGATTGTTTAAGCAATCTTGAGCGAGTTTTGCAGAGATGTGAACAAACAAATCTTGTCTTGAACTGGGAGAAGTGCCACTTTATGGTTAATGAAGGCATTGTCTTGGGTCATAAAATTTCTAAAATAGGTATTGAATTGGACCAAGCTAAGGTTGATGCAATTGAGAAAATGTCATGTCCTAAGGACATCAAAGGTATTCATAGTTTCCTAGGTCATGCTGGTTTCTATTGGAGATTTATCAAAGACTTTTCTAAAATTTTTAGGCCTCTTACTAATCTTTTGCAAAAGGATATTCCTTTTGTTTTTAATGATGATTGTTTAGAAGCCTTTGAAACACTCAAGAAAGCCTTAATATCTGCACCTATTGTTCAACCACCTGATTGGAACTTGCCTTTTGAAATTATGTGTGATGCTAGTGATTATGCTGTCGGTGGTATTCTAGGACAAAGAGTTGATAAGAAACTTAATGTTATTCATTATACTAGTAAAACTCTAGACAGTGCTCAAAGAAATTATGCTACTACTGAAAAAGAATTCTTTGCAGTGGTGTTTGCTTGTGATAAATTTAGATCTTATATTGTTGATTCCAAAGTAACTGTTCACACAGACCATGCTGCTATTAAATATCTTATGGAAAAGAAAGATGCTAAACCTAGACTTATTCATTGGGTTCTCTTGTTATAAGAATTTGATTTACATATCATTGACAGAAAAGGAGCTGAGAACCCTGTAGCTGATAATTTGTCTAGGCTTGAAAATGTGCTTGATGACCCACTACCTATTGATGATAGGTTTCCTGATGAGCAGTTAGTTGCAATAAATGTTGCTAATAGTACTCCTTGGTATGCTGACTATGCTAATTACATTGTTGCTAAATATTTACCACCTAGCTTTACATACCAGCAAAAGAAAAAAAATTCTTCTATGATTTAAGAAATTACTTTTGGGATGACCCACATCTTTATAAAGGAGTAGATGGTATTATTAGATGTTGTGGACCTGAGCATGAACAGGGACAAATCCTACGGAAATGTCACTCCAAGGCTTATGGAGGGCATCATGCTGTAGATAGAACTGCTCACAAGGTATTGCAATCTGGATTTTATTGGCAAATTTTATCTCTTCTTGTGATGAATGTCAAAGAATAGGTAATATTAGTAAGCGTCAAGAAATGCCTATGAATTATTCAGTTGCTGTTGAACCATTTGATGTTTGGGGTTTTGATTACATGGGACCTTTTCCTCCTCTAATGGGAATACACATATTTTGGTTGCTATTGATTATGTTACTAAATGGGTAGAAGCCATTCCAACCAGTAGTGCTGATCACAACACATCTATTAAAATGCTTAAGGAAGTTATTGTCCCAAGGTTTGGAGTCCTTAGATATTTAATGACTGATGGTGTTTCACACTTTATTCATGGTGCTTTCCGTAAGATGCTTTCTAAGTATGATGTTAACCATAGAATTGCATCACCCTATCATCCTCAGTCTAGTGGTCAAGTTGAACTTAACAATAGAGAAATAAAATTAATTTTGCAAAAGACTATTAATAGGTCCAGGAAGAATTGGTCTAAGAAATTAGATGATGCACTTTGGGCTTATAGAACAACATATGAAAATCCTATGGGTATGTCTCCTTATAAAATGGTTTATGGAAAAGCTTGTCATTTGTCTCGAGTTAGAACATAAAGCATATTGGGCAGTTAAAGAACTCAACTATGGTTTCAAACTTGCTGGTGAAAAGAGGTTATTTGATATAAGCTCCTTAGATGAATGGAGAACCCAAGCTTATGAGAATGCAAAGTTATTCAAAGAAAAAGTTAAAAGATGGCATGACAAAATAATTCAAAAGCGTGAGTTTAAATTTGGAGAATATGTTCTTTTGAACAACTCTTGTTTTAGATTTTTTTTGCAGGAAAGCTCCTCTCGAAATGGGAAGGACCATACATCATCGAGGAGCTTTACCGGTCTGGAGCCATTAAAATAAATAACTCCGAAGGTAATAACCCGAAGGTTGTAAATGGGCAACGAATAAAGCATTATATCTTAGGTACGCCTATCAACATTGAAAGTAATATTATCCAAACTTTGACACCGGAAGAACACATAAAAGAGTCCTTCCGGAACACTCCGAAATCGTGAAAATAAGAGGTACATGATACGGTAAGTAAACGGACTCCGGAAAATCCATAAAAATATTTTTATCAGTTTTGGAATATTTTAAATAATTGGAAATAAAGAAACTTCGAGGAAGCGTCCCCTGGTGCGCACAAGACACCAGGGCGCGCTAGGCTTGCCTGGGGCGCCCAGGTGGGTTGTGCCCACCTGGGACACCTCCCGTACTCTGTTTTTCTACCTTTTTCTTGTCCTCCGAGATAAAAAAAATCTATATATACTTCCCGAACCTGTTGATCACCGTATCACAAAGAAATCCTGTGTTCTCTTTCCTTGCTGTTTGTGGTCAGATTTATCAACACATGCGTCATGTCTTCTTGCTCCTCCAACAAGATGGAAGAAGATGCTTGGCTAATGAAGATCGAGACGAAGCAGGAGGATCCTACGGACGCCCTCAAGGGAGACAAGGGCAAAAAAGCTACCTTGGATCCGCCCCCGGTGGCAGCACGAGAGCTATTGGCCGAGGAGGAAGAGGATTGTGACACCCCCGATTCAACCGTACACTAATCATACACGCAAATGTGTACGATCAAGATTGAGGACTCACGGGAGGATATCACAACACAACTCTAGACACAAATTAAAATAATACAAGCTTTATATTACAAGCCAGGGGCCTCGAAGGCTCGAATACAAACGCTCGAAGACACAAGAGTCAGCGGAAGCAAATATATCTGATTACAGACATAAGTTAAACAAGTTGCCATAAGTTGGCTAGCACAAACTAGGAGACAGATCGAAAGAGGCGCGTGCCTCCTACCTGGAATCCCCCTAAACTACTCCTAGTCGTCGTCGGCGGCCTGCACGTAGTAGTAGGCACCTCCAGTGTAGTAGGAGTCATCGTCGATGGTGGCGTCTACTTCCAGGGCTCCAACATTTGGTCGCAATAACCAGGTATATAGAGGGGGGAAAGGGGGAGCAAGGCAACCATGAGTACTCATCCAAAGAACTCGCAAGCAAGGAACTACAATACATATGCATTGGTATTAATGAAAGGGGTAGTATATGTGGACTGAACTACAGAATGCCAGAATAAGAGGGGGATAGCTAGTCCTATCGAAGACTACGCTTCTGGCAACCTCCATCCTGAAGCAGTAGAAGAGAGTAGATGGTAAGTTAACCAAGTATCATCACATAGCATAATCCTACCCGGTGATCCTCTCCTCGTCGCCCTGTTAGAGACCGGTCACCGGGTTCACTCGCGGGTCGTCCTTTTACCGAGGGACACAACTATTCGATTAGATAAACTTCGCTACAGGGGTGCACCACATTTCCCAATACGCTCGATCCCCTTTGGTCGGACACACTTTCCTAGGTCATGCCCGTCCTCAGAAGATCAACACGTCGTAACCCTACCTAGGCACAACAGAGAGGTCAACACGCCAGTCTAAATCCTATGCGCGCAGAGGTATGGGCCCATCGCCCATTGCACGCCTGCACGTTGTGTACGCAGCCGGAAGCAAACCCAGCTGTTGGGGAACGTAGTAATTTGAAAAAAAAATCCTACGCACATGCAATATCATGGTGATGCATAGCAACGAGAGGGGAGAGTGTTGTCTACGTACCCTCGTAGACCGAAGCGGAAGCATTGATGCAACGTAGAGGAAGTAGTCGTACGTCTTCCCGGTCCAACCGATCCAAGCACCGTTACTCCGGTACCTCCGAGTTCTTGGCACACGTTCAGCTCGATGATGCTCCCCGGGCTTCGATCTAGCAAAGCTTCGGGGAGGAGTTCCGTCAGCACGACGGCATGGTGACGATCTTGATGTTCAACCGTCGCAGGGCTTCGCCTAAGCACTGCTACAATATGACCGAGGCGGAATATGGTGGAGGGGGGCACCGCACATGGCTAAGGAACGATCACGAAGATCAACTTGTGTGTCCTAGGGTGCCCCCTGCCCCCATATATAAAGGAGCAAGGGGGGAGGCTGGCCGGCCCTATGGGGCGTGCCAAAGGGAGGGGGAGTCCTCCTCCTAGTGGGAGTAGGACTCCCCTTTCCTAGTCCAACTAGGAAGAAAGAGGGGGAAGGAAAGAGAGGGAGAGGGAGAGGGAAAGAGGGGCCGCGCCCCTTCCCTAGTCCAATTCGGACTCCCCATGGGGGGGGGCGCCACCTCCTGGGCTGCTGCCCTCTCTCTCCCCTCAGGCCCACTAAGGCCCAATACTTCCCCGGGGGGTTCCGGTAACCCCTCCAGCACTCCGGTTTTCTCCGAAATCACCCGGAACACTTCCGGTGTCCGAATATAGTCGTCCAATATATCGATCTTTATGTCTCGACCATTTTGAGACTCCTCGTCATGTCCGTGATCACATCCGGGACTCCGAAAAACCTTCGGTACATCAAAATACATAAACTCATAATGAAACTGTCATCGTAACGTTAAGCGTGCGGACCCTACTGTTCGAGAACAATGTAGACATGACCGAGACACGTCTCTGGTCAATAACCAATAGCGGAACCTGGATGCTCATATTGGTTCCTACATATTCTATGAAGATCTTTATCGGTCAGACTGCATAACAACATACGTTGTTCCCTTTGTCATTGGTATGTTACTTGCCTGAGATTCGATCGTCGGTATCTCAATAGCTAGTTCAATCTCATCACTGGCAAGTCTCTTTACTCGTTCCGTAATACATCATCTCACAACTAACTCATTAGTTGCAATGCTTGCAAGGCTTATGTGATGTGCATTACTGAGAGGGCCCAGAGATACCTCTCTGACAATCGGAGTGACAAATCCTAATCTCGAAATACGCCAACCCAACATGTACCTTTGGAGACACCTGTAGAGCACCTTTATAATCACCCAGTTACGTTGTGACGTTTGGTAGCACACAAAGTTTTCCTTCGGCAAACAGGAGTTGCATAATCTCATAGTCATAGGAACATGTATAAGTCATGAAGAAAGCAATAACAACATACTAAACGATCGGGTGCTAAGCTAATGGAATGGGTCATGTCAATTAGATCATTCAACTAATGATGTGATCCCGTTAATCAAATAACAACTCTTTGTTCATGGTTAGGAAACATAACCATCTTTGATTGACAAGCTAGTCAAGTAGAGGCATACAAGTGACACTCTGTTTGTCTATGTATTCACACATGTATTATGTTTCCGGTTAATACAATTCTAGCATGAGTAATAAACATTTATCATGATATAAGGAAATAAATAATAACTTTATTATTGCCTCTAGGGCATATTTCCTTCACTAGCCCCCTTAATACAAGCGCAAGCTTACGGTCCAATCCGGCGCGCGCCGCTCAGTCGCTGACGTGAAGAAGGCTTCGGCTATTACCACGACGTCGAGTGCCCATAACTGTTCCCGCGTAGTTGGTTAGTGCGTATAGGCTAGTGGCCAGAATCAGATCAAATACCCAGATGTCGTTAAGAGTGTTAATTGATGTAACTGCGGACGCCGACCAGGGCTAAGACCACCTCTCTCCTAGGTGGTCTCAACCTGCCCTGTCGCTCCGCCACAAAGGTCCACTCAGAGGGCCGTTGGGAAAAATGTCCTTTCGGTCCCAATCCGTGAATCACTCACGGGCACTCTACGAGCCGACCCGACTTTAGTCACCACAGGTATCATATATTATGCAAATAGGTATATACCCGTGATCACCTCCCGAGTGATCACGACCCGATAGTATACCATGGTAGACAGACAAGAATGTAGGGCCACTGATGGAATACTAGCATCCTATACTAAGCATTTAGGATTGCAGGTAATAGGTAACAACAGTAGTAGCAAAGACAGGCTATGCATCAGGATAGGATAAACGAAAAGCAGTAACATGCTACACTACTCTAAGGACAAAGTGACAATTCAAAAGGAATGGATCCAACATTATGTTACTATCGAAATTAGAAATCCTTTTATTTTCATCTATTAAAGAGTATTTAAGTTCTTGAAGTACTTGGAAGGTTTGTTTTAAATTGAATGCAAGCAGTAGAGAGAAGAATAGGCGATACCTGGTGATCAAGGGGGGGGGGCTTGCCTGGTTGCTCTGGCAATGAGGGGTCGTCAACAATGTAGTCGATCAGGGCACCAGCAGCGACATCAATCTCGTAGACTACTGGAGAGAAGAGGGGGAAGAAACAATCAATACAATGCAAACAGATGCATATCGATGCATGACATGACAAGTAACGGTGTTAGGTGTGCACTAACGCAGTAGGAGGTGATACTGACGAAGGGGGAAACATTCGGGAAAGTATCCCCGGTGTTTCACGTTTTCGGACAGATGAACCGGAGGGGAAAGTTGCGTGTTCTCTATGCTAGGGATGTGCGGCAGACGAACGGGCTACGTATCCGGATTTGTCTTGTCGTTTTGAGCAACTTTCATGTACAGAGTTCTTCCATCCGAGTTACGGTTTATTTTATGTTAATTTTGGAAGTTTTTAAACCATTTCTAGAATTAACCAAATTAATTTAATTCTAAAATTCACTTATGACTTCAGCATGACATCAGGGTGATGTCAGCAGTCAGCAGTGAGTTGACTTGGTCAAACTTACGCGTGGGTCCTACATGTCATAGGTTGTTTTGTTAATTAATAGTAGTTAATTAGGTTAATTAAACACAATTAATTAAGTTAATTAATTAACATTATTATTATCATTATCATTATTTTTTTAAAACATTATGGGAGCTGGGCCCCACATGTCATTGCCACATTTTAGCTAAACAGATAATTAGGATTGAATAGCAAGGTTAATTAAGTTAATTAATTAGTTAACTAATTAATTATTTTGATTACTATTATTATTTTAAATTCTTACTTTTTTGTTTTCTTTTTTGTTTCAATAAAAAGGGGCGTGGGCCCCCTTGGCAGTGGCCCATATGGCCACTGAATCGGGCGCCCCTAACGGGCGCGACCGGGCGAAGGCCGAGCCCGTGCGGGTGTGGGGCGCAACAGGGCGCTGGCTGTAGGCGGGAGGCAGCAGCGCCGGCGGTCACCGAAGCGAGCAGTAGCAGCGGAGAGTAGGTCAGGGACGGAGTGCGGTGAGGGGAAGCGGAGCACGCGCGAGCGGGCACTGGTGAGCGTGGCTGCGGCCAGCGGGGACAAAGACGGGGCGCGGAGCATGGCCCTGAGCGACATGCGCAGGTGCAGGGCAGCAAGGCACGCGCGAGGGAGGCAACTCCGGCGGGCGCGGGTGCTAGGCGGCAGGGGAGCGGCGAGCAGGGGAGGTGCAGCTGGCGTGGCCGGCGGTGGGCGCAACAGCCGGCGGGTTGGTCGGCAGTGGGCAGCGAGTAGCGCCGACGCGGGAAGGGGCGCACACGAGCTCGGGCGCCCGTCGGCGGCATGCAACGGAGAGGGGGAGAAGAGAAGGGCGTGGCTCACGGGCGGTGCAGGGAAACGACAGCGTGCTCGAGGAGGACGAGGAGGCGACGACGACGGTGGGTGGCTCCAACTAAGTAGTAGCGGCACGAGGCGGCGACAGTTGTGCGGCGACGGCGTGCGTGGACAACGTCCGGCGAGGAGGGGGCGAGGACGAGTGATGGGGAAGGGAAGGCGGCACCGACGATGGCGGGTGGCGGGGGATTCCGGGCGATGGCGAACTCCCCTGACCCGATCTGGAACCGGGAGGGGGGCAGAGAGGGAGTGGAGCGAGTGGGGGGAGTGGGATGACTGGGGAGGGGGTTAGGGTTTCGGGGTGAGGGGCCATATAGGCCGAGGCTAGGTCGGCCAGCACAGTACCCAGTTGGGCCAAACGGCCCAGGGAGAGGGGCTCTCTCCTTTTTATTTTATTGTTTGTTTGTTTTTTCTTTTCTTTTAGTATATTCTTTTATTCTGTTTTATTTTAGTTTAGTTTCTTTAGCTTTGTGAAATATGACAATAGCTCCTATATTAACATCTCAGAATAACCCACTGCCTTAAGAAGTTTGGTGACTAAATAAACGAGATTAACATTTGTTTATTATTTTAAAAGCATTCAAATAATTCTATTTGCTACTGTTTTGTTTAGCTTAGTGCATTTAAACTTTTATAAAGATTTGGTTTATCCAAAATTACTTTTGAATTATTTGTCACATCCCGAACATTATAGTTATAATATTCAAAAACCTTTATTGTGACTTGATTTTGAACTCAAATTTCAATCGGTTTCGAACCAACATGAGTTTAACAACAGTAATCGTGGTGACATGGCATCATTAGCAGGGAATTAATGTAGCTTAATCATCCGGGCGTCATAATTCTCCTCCACTACAAGAAATCTCGTCGCGAGATTTAAGAGGTGTGGTAAGGATGAAAGTTCTGGTTACGAAATTCTAACGAGTCTTCTTGTTCTTGGTTGTCTTCCCAAAGAAGTTGATCCCTCTCGTTGATGCCTTCATTTCTCTGCTTCAGGTCATCATTCCTTCGGGAACTCCATTGTACTTACGAAAGAATAAAGGGTGGGTATTCCGGGAGAACAGACCTCGGTAAGGTTGACTATTGATAACCCACAAGTATAGGGGATTGCAACAGTTTTCGGGGGTAGAGTATTCAATCCAAATTTATAGATTCAACACAAGGGGAGCGAAAGAATATTCTCAAGTATTAGCAGCTGAGTTGTCAATTCAACCACACCTGGAAAACTTAATATCTGCAGCAAAGTATTTAGTAGCAAAGTAATATGATAGTAGTGGTAACGGTGGCAAAAGTAACGGTAGCAGTTTTGTAGTGATTGTAACAGTGGCAACGGAAAAGTAAATAAGCAAAGATCAATATGTGAAAAGCTCGTAGGCAATGGATCAGTGATGGATAATTATGTCGGATGCGATTCCTCATGCAATAGTTATAACATTGGGTGACACAGAACTAGCTCCAGTTCATCAATGTAATGTAGGCATGTATTCCGAATATAGTCATACGTGCTTATGGAAAAGAACTTGCATGACATCTTTTGTCCTACCCTCCCGTGGCAGCGGGGTCCTATTGGAAACTAAGGGATATTAACTCCTCCTTTTAATAGAGTACCGGACCAAAGCATTAACACTTAGTGAATACATGAACTCCTCAAACTACGGTCATCACCAGTAAGTATCCCGATTATTGTCACTTTGGGGTTAACGGATCATAACACATAATAGGTGACTATAGACTTGCAAGATAGGATCAAGAACTCACATATATTCATGAAAACATAATAGGTTCAGATCTAAAATCATGGCACTCGGGCCCTAGTGACAAGCATTAAGCATAGCAAATTCATAGCAACATCAATCTCAGAACATAATGGATACTAGGGATCAAACTCTAACAAAACTAACTCGATTACATGATAAATCTCATCCAACCCATCACCGTCCAGCAAGCCTATGATGCAATTACTCACGCACGGTGGTGAGCATCATGAAATTGGTGATGGAGGAAGCTTGATGATGATGATGGCAACGGATTCCCCTCTCTGGAGCCCCGAACGGACTCCAGATCAGCCCTCCGAGAGAGATTAGGGCTTGGCGGCGGCTCCGTATCGTAAAACGCAATGAATCCTTCTCCCTGATGTTTTTCTCCCCGAACGTCAATATATAGAGTTGGAGTTGAGGTCGGTGGAGCGTTAGGGGGCCCACAAGGCAGGGGGCGCGCCCCCACCCTCGTGGATAGGGTGTGCCCCCCTAGCCTTGATTCTTTCGCCAATATTTTTATATATTCCAAAAATATTCTCTGTTGATTTTCAGGTCATTCCGAGAACTTTTATTTCTGCACAAAAATAACACCATGGCAATTCTGCTGAAAACAGCGTCAATCCGGGTTAGTTCCATTCAAATCATGCAAGGTAGAGTCCAAAATAAGGGCAAAAGTGTTTGGAAAAGTAGATACGATGGAGACGTATCAACTCCCCCAAGCTTAAACCTTTGCTTGTCCTCAAGAAATTCAGTTGATAAACTGAAAGTGATAAAGAAAAAGTTTTACAAACTCTATTTGCTCTTGTTGTTGTAAATATGTAAAGCCAACATTCAAGTTTTCAGCAAAGATTATGAACTAACCATATTCACAATAACATTTAGGTCTCATGTTTACTCATATCAATGGCATAATCAACTAGCGAGCAATAATAATAAATCTGGGATGACAACACTTTCTCTAAACAATCATAATATGATATAACAAGATGGTATCTCGCTAGCCCTTTCTAAAACCGCAAAACATAAATGCAGAGCACCCCTGAAGATCAAGGGCTGACTAGAAATTGTAATTCATGGTAAAAGAGATCTAGTCATAGTCATACTCAATCTAAACTAATAATAATACATGCAAATGACAGCGGTGCTCTCCAACTAGTGGTTTTTCATAAGAGGATGATGACTCAACATAAAAGTAAATGGATAAGCTCTTCGCAGAGGGAAGCAGGGATTTGTAGAGGTGCCAGAGCTCAATTTTGAAATAGAGATAAATAATATTTTGAGCGGTATACTTTCATTGTCAACATAACAACTGAGAGATCTCAATCTCTTCCATGCTACACACATTATAGGCAGTTCCCAAGCAGAATGGGAAAGTTTATACTCCCCACCACCAACAAGCATCAATCCATGGCTTGCCCGAGACAACGGGTGCCTCCAACTAACAACAATGCCGGGGGAGTTTTGTTTGCAATTATTTTGATTTGGTTTGAGCATGGGATTGGGCATCCGGGTGACCAGCCATTTTCTCATCAGTAAGAGCGGAGTCCACTCCTCTTGAGAATAACCTGCCTAGCATGGAAGATACAGACAACCCTAGTTATGATACATGGGCCATTTGAGCATACAAAACACAATTTTTATTTGAAGGTTTAGAGTTTGGCACATAAAAATTTACTTGGAACGATAGGTAGATACCGCATATAGGAAGGTATTGTGGACTCATATATAATAACTTTTGGGGTTTATGGAGTTGGATGCACAAGCAGTATTCCTGCTTAGTACAAGTGAAGGCTAGAAAGAGACTGGGAAGCGACCAGCTAGAGAGCGACAACAGTCATGAACATGCATTAAAATTAATCAACACTGAATGCAAGCATGAGTAGGATATAATTCATAATTAACATAAACATCATGGAGGCTATGTTGATTTTGTTTCAACTACATGCGTGAACATGTGTCAAGTCAAGCCACTCAGATCGTTCAAAGGAGGATACCACCCTATCATACCACATCACCACCATTTTAATAGCATGTTGGCACGCGAGGTAAACCATTATAAACTCCTAGCAAATTAAGCATGGCATGCGCAACTATAATATCTAATTATCATTGCAAACATGTTTCATTCATAATAGGCTGAATCAGGAACGATGAACTAATCATATTTACAAAAACAAGAGAGGTCGAGTTCATACCGGCTTTTCTCATCTCAATCAGTTCATCATATAGTCATTATTGCCTTTCACTTGGACGACCAAATGGTGTGGATAATAATAATAGTGCACGCGTATTGGACTAAGATGGAATCTGCAAGCATTCAATACATGGGAGAAGACAAGGTAATATGGGCTCTTTGTTAGATCAACAATAATGCATATGAGAGCCACTCAACATTTTCATTATGGTATTCTCCTCTCGACCCCCAAAGAAAAAGAAAAGAAACAAAACTATTTACACGGGAAAGCTCCCAACAAGCAAAAGAAGAACGGGAAATCTTTTTGGGTTTTCTTTTTAATTACTACTACTACAGGCATGGAAAGTAAACTAGCTAAAAGCTACAACTATTTTTTTTGTTTTTTTCTCTTAAGGTTTTTCAAACACACAAGAAGAATGCCAGAAAAGAAAATAAACTAGCATGGATGATACAATGAAAAAGTATGAGCACCGACAACTGGCATGAGTGTGTGATCATGAATGTAATGTCGGTGAGAAATACATACTCCCCCAAGCTTAGGCTTTTGGCCTAAGTTGGTCTATGCCCACGGATCAAAGTTGCCTTCTCCGGTGTATTGAGGAGGGTCCTCGGGTTGCCACTGGTTGGCGATCTCCTCCGGATCCCACTGATAAACAGACTGACGGTGAGGATCAGAGAGTGGTTCCGGCTCTAGAGCTGATGTCAGGCTCTAGTATGCCTGAACGACCTCCGACAAAACAAGGTATGTGCCTAAAAATATGTTGAACAAAGAGGGAGCAGGCAAGGTAATAGTCTCAAAGTAATTCTTATCAAATATCAGCCTATAGTTAAGCATCTTCTTCTTTATTATTAACAATAAAATCATGTGCTACCATGCTCTTATAATCTAGAAAAACATAAGGCAGCAACTTTTCCTCTTTCTCATAATGCCTAATAGGTATATTAAAGTGTGCAGCAAGGCGCGAGGCGAAGATGCCTCCCAAGACGGGACCCTTTGTACGGTTCAGATTTAACCGTTTAGCAACAATAGCGCCTAAACTAAAAGTGGTATCACAAAACAAAGCATAGCACAAAATAACAATATCAGGGGAACTAAGATTTCCACAGTTCCCGTGACCAATTAAGCATCTACTAGCAAAAAATGCGAAGTAACATAGAACGGGAAAATGTATGCTAGTAATTCTTGCATCGAAAACCTTCCTTGTTTCCCATACATCAATCATATCAATGAATCCTTCCACATCATTACGATGTGGTTCCTCTATGCTGCCCTCAAAGGGTATCCTACAAACCCGACAAAAATCATAAACTGACATCTCCTTATGCTCATCATATAAATAAAATTCCACCGAAGGTGGCGATCTCCTAGCATGGAAATGAAAATTTTGCACAAAAATATTGGTGAGTAGGAGATACTGTTCACGCTGGTCGTGGAGGAAGTCGGTGAGGCCTGCATTCTCAGCCAAATAAAAAAATCTTCATAAATCCCAGCTTCTCTCAAGAACTCATCACACGGCCATTCACACGGCCGAACCTCCGCAGTACGAGGTAGACTATACTTGGGCTTCTTATTCTCTTCACTTTGCTTATCCTTCGAGCTTCAGCTCAATGAGCCCCTCAAAAATCTCTTCATCTTTTTCTGAAAATTTCTGATTTTTTTAGTAACTTAAAGTAAAAGTGAACCAAACTCAACAAAATTGATAGCAACTACTCCTACAATTGTCTAGAGGCTATATCATGCATTAAAACTACTTTTGACCACATAAATATGACATGCAGGATCAAGAACAGGGTCACCTAGGCAGCAAAAATTTGCAATAAATAAAGCACTAGAACAAAAACTAATTGGACCATTGGAGGAGTCACATACCGAAGAACAATCCCCCAAAGCAGTTTTGTGAATGGAGCTTTGAGGAAGGAGATTGAAAATGGCAGCAAGATGAGCTAGAACTCGGGTTTGAGCTGGTGGCTGATTTTTTCTGGAGGAAGAGGAAGTGTGTGGGTGCAAGAATAAGTGGAGGGGACCCACGTGGGGTCCATGAGGCAGGGGGGCACACCCGGGGGTGGGCGCGCCTAAGGGAGTCCTTGACTAAGGGGTCCTCCGGCGTCCGGCCTGTTAGCCATGGGCCGGACTGATGGGCTGTGAAGATACGAAGACCGAAGACTGCACCCGTGTCCGGATGGGACTCTCCTTGGCGTGGAAGGCAAGCCTGGCGTCCAAATACGCAGATTCCTTTCTTTGTAACCGACCTTGTGTAACCCTAGATCTCCCCGGTGTCTATATAAACCAGAGGACTTAGTCCGGAGAGGGGGAATAATGATCATCACAACCATACAAGCTAGACATCTAGGGTTAGCCATTACGATCTCGAGGTAGATCAACTCTTGTAATACTCATATTCATCAATATCAATCAAGCAGGATGTAGGGTATTACCTCCATAGGGAGAGCCCGGACCTGGGTAAACATCGTGTCCCCTGTCTCCTGTTACCATCAACCTTATACTCACAGTTCGGGACCCCCTACCCGAGATCCGCCGGTTTTGACACTGACATTGGTGCTTTCATTGAGAGTTCCACTGTGTCGTCGACTAAAGGTTCGATGGCCGCTTCAATCATCGATAGTGACGCTGTCCAAGGAGAAATCTTCCTCCTCGGACAGATCTTCGTGTTTGGCGGCTTCGCACTATGGGCCAACTCGTTTGGCCACCTGGAGCAGATCAATAGCTACGCCCTTGGCCATCTGGTCAGATTTGGGAGCTTGAAGTACGTTGCGGACGCCCGTGGGGATTTGATCTTTGCCGGATTCGAGGTACCGCGGCGATCGCTCCTGGTCACCTCGACGAACATGACCTAAATCTGTCGTCAGACCGCATCCAGGAGATAGCTCCTGTGACCACTCTGGCCGTAGAGCACGCTGCGTCATCCAAGGACTAGAGGCTCAACCCCACCACGGAGGCCACAGCTTCCCCAGTGTGGGAGCTGCACATGGACTTAACTTCACGCAATACTCGTGTCACCGGAACTCCGGACTCTTCTCCGGGTATAAGTTCCGAACCATGTGAGTCCGCGGATACCGAACTTGATCGCTTATCGATCTTCGAGTTCAGCACCGCAGACATCTTCCAGCACTCTCCCTTGGGAGATGTGCTAAACTCATTAAAGAACTTGTCCTTGGCGGGGGACTCCCAGCCAAACTATGTACGGTTTGAACTAGAGGCTAATGATGGGGAATTTTGCTTCCCACCCGCCACCCACTTCATAGCCACCGTTGAGGATTCAACCGACATGCTTGACTATGACTCCGAAGACATTGCCAGTACGGACGACGATGCCGACAAGGAGCAAGGCCAAAACCCACCACTCAATGGACGACGGACGGCCACTTCTTTCTACGACGTATACATGGTGGACACGCCTGAAAAAACTAACAACGATGACAAAGAGGATCCAGTTGAGGATAAACCTCCTGCGAGACAGCCCAAGCGCCAACTTCCTTGACGCCGCTCTAAGTCACGTTGTTCCAAAGACTGCAGTACGGGCACCGGAAAAAATAATACTTCGGACAATGCCGAAATAATGAAGACCCCGTCAAGGTAACCTCCGAACAGGGGGAACAGGCTAATGTGCAAGTTAGCACTGATGAACAGGCCATACACGGAGACTCGGAGGACAGAAATTATCTTCTGCTCTCTAAGGAAGAGGAGAGCCTCGGCGATGAGGATTTCATTGTGCCCGAGGAACCTCTCGAGCAGGAGCGCTTCAAACGCTGGCTAATAGCCACTTCAAAGAGCCTGAGAAAGAAACAGCTGCAGCTTCAAGCGGACCAAGCTTTGCTAAGAGCTACCCAAAGCGTAGATTGCCACCTTAGTTTGATGACAAGGCACCGGAGCCCGTACCATCATCGCACAATGCGGCAGGTCGACCACAACTTGGCCCGGATAAAGCGACAACTCAAGCCGAACACTAGACCGCCTTACCTCGCCGTAAAGGCAAGAATAAAATAGCTCGCGGTTGTACATACGACCTTCAACAGGACTTGGATAGTAGAGCAGGACACGCAAGATCGATCTACAGATCGCGAGGACATGCCTCGACACGCGACGATGGCTACCTATTCGGACGTGACAAACTTAGCCATGCCTGGGCCGAAAACCGCAAATGGACTCCATCGGAGGTACGTCGCAGTGTGGCCTAACATAGAGGTGCCGCACACCCTCTTTGCTTCACAGATGAAGCAATTTGCATGAATTCCCAGATGGGTTCAAACCCATGAATATCGAATCATACGACGGAACAACGGATCCCGCGGTATGGATCGAGGACTTCCTCCTCCATATCCACATGGCCCGCGAAGATGACCTTCATGCCATCAAATACCTACCACTAAAACTCAAAGGACCACCTCAGTACTGGTTAAACAGTCTGCCGGAAAATTCTATTGGCAGCTGGGAAGATTTGGAAGACGCCTTTCGCGACAACTTCCAAGGAACATATGTCCGGTTACCGGACGCTGATGACTTAAGTCGCATTGTCCAGCAGCCCAGAGAGTCAGCCAAGAAGCTCTCCACTAGGTTCCTAGTTAAAAAGAACCTAATCATCGACTGTCCGAACACGGAAGCCCTTGCGGCCTTCAAACACAGTGTCCGGGATGAATGGCTTGCACGCCACCTTGGTCAAGAAGGACCTTAATCCATGACAGCCCTTACCGCTCTAATGACCCGCTTGTGCGCAGGAGAAGACAACTGGCTCACTCGTAGAAGCAACAGCCCCAGCGACTCGGGCACTTCCGAAATCCGAGACGGCAATAGTAAGCCATGACGAAGCAAACACAACAGTCGCAATGATAATGAAATATCACGCGACACAGCGGACAATGCCGGATTCAGCAATCCAAAACCCGATGAACGGAAAAAGCCATTCAAGGCAAACAGAGACGAACCATCCAACCTAGACAGGATATTGGACCGACCCTGCCAGATTCACGGCCACCCCGATAAACCAGCTAATCATACCAACAGAAGTTGTTGGGCCTTCAAGCAGGCCGGCAAGCTCAACACCGAACACAAGGGGAGTAGACTGCGAGGCGATAGGGACGACGGAGAGGTTTACCAACCAAATACCGGGGGTCAAAAGAAATTCCCCCCGAGGATCGATCAACCCTGGAGCGGAAATAGAAGTTCGGCTCCCGCTGCCCACCTCATATACCCGCAAAATTTGCACCGCACATACGTCTCTACGCACTTAAGATACCATGGGCATTGGCGGATGCACAATACAGACAAGCCGACAAGCATTCTCATAACATTTATTATTTGTTTTCCTTTTTTCTTTCTTCATTATCTCTTAAAAATAGGTGATGCAAAGGACAAACATTTAAACTGACTCTATCGGAGTTCGGATCCGTACAGTCACCTACGGGTCTACTTCTGTCAAGGATTCCCCTCACTGAGGACAGGCGGCGTAGACGTGCGACAGGAGGTCCAAAATAACTTTTTGTAGACAACACTCTTTATTTCGAGCCTGTAATATGCCTTTGTCCTCCGCCTTCGACCCCGGGCATGTCAAATAGCCGGGCCGTGGTCTTTTTATATATAAAGTAATCATCAGCATATCCTCTCAGGTCCCAGTACACATAATCCGCATTAATCATTCATTTCTTTTTCACAAATGAATTTGGCCCCTATAGCTGTTTCACAGCCATACCTCGACACAACCTGCCAGGGGCTCGGTATGGGAAAAATGAGTTGCCAACAAAGTCCGAACAGCTTTATAAGCGTACTTTGGCGTCACGAGTTTGGCGTTATATGCATCAGTTCTGAATCATGTCTTGGGTCAATGGTTGGGTTGCCCGGCTCCTGTTCTTGCTACCTTACGTTCCGCTCTATCGGCTACGGTAGTAATGGGAGAACTACTGTGATTGTGCTTCCGGTTCATCTGGTCAAGCACCTCAGTAAAGAAAGCCAAAAACCGAATGTCATGATGCTGCGAGAGTAGGTCAACCACTTGATGACTTATCGAAATCTATCGCGATTCCCTCCGTGTAACATGAAGGACCTTTTTTTCAGGTCATATATGTAACGCACCATATTGGAATAAGCCGTACACATACTAGGGGCTATATCATAGTCCCCCCTATAAAACTGATATGGCTAAGTGAAAGTGTTAACGCCCTATAGTCTGATTGCCTGGTTCGCCGCATCCTCACCTCCTTCATGGACCAAGACGTTGGGTCAAGAGTGATTAAATGCTTTTCCGAACACCCTCATACTTCCTACATGGGGGCTGAAGCTGATGACTGGAAAACTTTCAGATGATATAAAAACGGCCGCATAAGAGGAACACAAGCTTTCGAGCAAAACATAAAAATAGATTAACTATAAAATCGTCTTTTACAATTCCCATACACCTCACTCGAATATTATGTCTTTCAAGAATTAACCCTCTATCAAGCGGTCGGCCTCTAAGACATCTTCAAAATAATGCTCCGGGGCGTGATAGTCCTTGCCCTTGGGTGGACGCTTCACCGCAACATCGATGGCCTTCATCTTCCCCAGAATGTCTTGACACGGGCAAAGGCCATCCGCGCACCCTCAATGCACACCGACCGCTTCATAGCATCGATACGTGGCACCGCATCAACAAGCCGCTGCACCAAGCCAAAGTAGCTATTTGGAAGAGGCTCAGTCAGCCACAGCCGGATTATGACGTTCTTCATGGCAGCGCCGAATATCCTATGAAGCTCGGCCCATTGGGACATATGTTCATACAGCAACAGGGGGTGCTTTAACACGCCAAATTGTGACCAGAAAAGCTTCTCTGTTGCATACCCCTCTCGCGCTTGGTAAAACTGCGCTGCATCGGATGAACTCTTCGGCAAGTCTAAAAACTCGTCTGGAGAACTCCACACTTGGTTAAGCTGAGCATAGTTCAGATTGCCGAACTTAGCGTGTAGCAAAAAGGGCTTACCAGCCGTAATTTCCCCAGCTTGACGGATCTCCTCACGGGCTGCTCTGGACTCAGACCGCGCCTATCTCGCCTCTCGTAAGGCCTTGTCAAGTTCAACCGTTTTGGCTTCATTCTCCTTCTCAAGAAGTTCACAGCGGCTAGCAGCCTTTTTTAGTTCAAGCACCATCGTGGATATCTTCTCCTCGTCTTGGCGCCGAGCAGCTTGTTCGGCCTTTAATGCAGCCGACGCCTTTTCGACAGCCACATTACTAAACCGGGCCTGCTCCTTGGCCCGAGCCCGCTCCGCCCGAAGAATTTCAATGGCGGCAGCACCATCTGCAGCCAGGCATAACTTTCAGCGTCACGCTTATATCACAAAAATGTATGTGAAGGGACTGCCTCGAATACATACCTTGCGACTCGTCAAGACGCATATTAATTAATGCAATGTCATCCCCGGCCACATGAAGCTTCCGCTGCAGCTCGGCAATATCCGTAGTCTGGGAAGTAGCCAGGGGGAAGCAGCCTGTGTTCATGTTGCTCAGATTAGTCCTTGAATATTTCTTCTTGGTCCTCCGTTCGCCTCCCATGGGAAGCCAACCCGAGTCTTAGGGGCTACTACCTATACACAGGTGCATTTTTGCAAACAAAATATAGTTGAAAACATTACATCACAAACCTCGAAGCCTCTTAGCAGGCTCATGAAGGCTTCATTCAATCCGCTCTTCGCGGACAGAATCTTCTCAACCACCGTACCAATCAAGGTATGCTGTTCCCCCGAGACAGATGCTTTTCGCAGCATATCCCTCAATATATCCGGTGCCGCCGGGTCTTCGGAAGCCGCTGTAGCAGCACGACCATCCTTTAAGGGAACCCGTTCACCCGTCTCTAGAATCATTGTTGGCTGAAAACCGGACAGTCTGGGGCCTTCATTATCGGCCTCTGAATCCCGAACGATCAGAGGTCCACCTTCGGGTACTGCCTATTTCATCCCCTGCACAGCTTGTTGATCAAGAAAAACCCTTCGAGATGACACTTCGGAGTCATCCGCCTTATTGGGCGAGGAGGTCGGGGGAGGCGTCTCGCTTTCCGTCATCTCAGGGAGGAGATCTCCTGAAGAAGAGGATTGCCCAGAAAAACTTTGTGCCGAACTGTAAAAATACATAGGCACGTTTCGTATCACTTGGTAATAGGAAAGGAGCGGGACGCTATCAAAGCACCCCGGATTCACTTACGGTTTGGTTGAGGGCTTGACCTGATGACGGAACTGTTTAGCGGCGCCGCCTTCCAGTCCTGAGCCACTCGACGGTGGCATCTTGCCCTTCTTAGGAAACCGCCCCCGACCTTCGGAGGCGGCCCTTTTCCTCCCAAATGGAGAAGGGACACTGGCTTCTCTTTCACTTTTGTCTTCGGATGAGGGAATTTTGATTCCTCCAGACACAATGTCTGATGTACCCTGGGAATAGGGGCCATCTTTGATTTTCCCACTCTCCATCTCGCCCTCCTTCACGGGCATCTGGTATGGTGCCAGGGCCAGCATCTTTGTTAGAACAGAATTCACGGGGCCTCCAGGAAGAGGGGCCGAACACAAAATTAGTTCCTCCATCTTTATCCAGCCTTGGAAGAAGATAGCATGCTCAGTACCGTATTACGGTATGCGTAATTACAAAGTGTTCGGGAGACAAGTGCTTACTGGGGTATCCGGACGGTTGCAGTTAAGGCAGCATCCTCGTTAGTGTCTCTGACCAATGTTTTTGCTTCCTGAAAAACAACTTCCACATCCCTTCGTGCGTAGTGTCGAAGAAGTGTTGGAGGGTTTGTGATCCTTCTAGATTAAACTCCCACATGCGGCGAGACCTGCGCTGGCATGGCAGGTTTTGGTGAACTAGCATCACTTGAATCACATTGACAAGATCGATGTCTCTCTCATATAGGGTTCAGAATCGGCTCTATAGAGTCTGCACTTCATCAACTGATCCTGTAACGCCCCAAGACCGGAGCTTCAGGTGCCTTCCAAAATTTCCAGGTTTTGTCGTGTGATTTGTTTGGTCCATTGCATTTCATCTTTGCATCTTGTGCATTGCATCATGTCATCATGCAACCCGTTTTAAAAACTCACTAAATAAATGGCATGGATCTTTGATCCATTTAAACCGAGGGAATTCACATGATGATTCTCTTTACAACATATCCTCTCGATATTTAGAGAGCTATAGTAAATATTCCAATTATTTGGATTTACCGCAAACACACTTGCAAAATATCCCAATGCCTTTGTTATCTTAATTCTTGGTCTCCAACATTGCCATATATTTCTTTCATCATATTTCGGAGCTCCACCAAAAATCCAAACATTTTTGGACACCTCTATTTCCTAGCCCTTGTTCAAACCATTTGAATTAAATCCTTGCAATCATGCCTCTCCTATTTTTCTTGGAACCAGCGCATTTTTTGCGAGTCCGAGAATATTATCTATGTGCACTAATTCTTTCCCTAACCCTCTCTTCTTTTTTATTCACTAATGTTTTTCTGCTAAAGAAATATGAGGGGGCGAGAGAGGTCCTGTTGGCCACTTGGGCCTCAGTGCCAGGCTGGCCTGCTTCCCCACTTCTCCCTAAGGCCCAGGCCGGCCAACCAGTCTCCACCGCGCTGGCCCATTTGGCCAAGGCCTCCCGCAGCCCAGCCACCTAACCCTAGCGCTACCTTAGCCCGATCCCTCGTGCACCTCTGCCTCTCGATCCCTCCCTCGCGCCGCCAGGAGAGGAGGCACTGTGTTCGACCACTCCTCGTGCCTGTGACCCATCTCCCTTTTTTTGACCATGAAGACTGCAGGGCTTGCACCCCACAGCATTTTATTAATTAAGCCAAAATAAATACAAGGTATGCATCCTCAAGATGAGGACGAAGGAAAAAAAAGAGAGAGAAAAACCCTAAAAGAAGCTATACAGGGAAAGGAAGACTATACCTAAATAATTACAGAGGGAAGAAAAGCAACAGCAGCTCTCCTCAAGGAGGAAGAAAATCAATCCACTTAAGAAGGGTTTCCCTGTATTTCCGTTTGATCCGATGAGAGAGCAGAGTAAGATCATGAATGAAACCATTCCTCCAGGCCCTGAAAGTTGGTTGGATGTTCCGGAAAGCTCTATCATTCCTGACCTTCCAAATATTCCACCATGCCGTAAACACCACCTCCCCAAAGAAAGGCTTGTTGAAATCCTTCCTAGCTTGACGAGCAATATCCGCCATATCATTACCATCTGTCCATTCAATTTGCAGATAGTTCCACACTCGGGTGCTATAATTGCACTGGAAGAAAAGATGGTTTCTGTCTTCCAGAATTCCAGTTGGACAAAGCACACATTCTGGTCCTTCATTAATCTTCCAATGCCTCCTCTGAATCATGTCTTTAGTGTTGACCCTGTCCATAATTACAAGCCAAGCAAACATCTTGATCGACATGGTGCAGCAACTCTTCCATATCCACCCCAGAATAGGATTTGATACCATTGGCTGATATACAAAATCATAAAACCTCTTTGCAGTAAAATCTGCTTTCTTGCCATGCCTCCAGCTCCAGCTGTCCTTGGAGGTATGATCAAACTGAAAAGTCCTCATTAGGGAGGAACGTTGCTGGAATTCCTGAAAGGCTTGTGCAGTGAGAGGTAAGTAGAGTAGGTCTTGGAAACTACTAGCCGCAAAGACTTCCTTGACTGAGAGATTTTTGTCAAGACAAAAGGAGTAGAGCCTAGGAAATCGATCTTGTAGTGGGACTGAACTGCCCCCAATTTGCCAGTAGTCAGACCAGAACAAAACAGTATCACCCATAGCAACATCCACTGATGTAACTGACCGAAAGTTATCCATCAGCTTACATACATCTCTCCACCAAAAGGAGCCACAAAGAACAGTGTCATGTGGAATCCTCTGAAAGTAGTAAGAATCCCAAACTAACTGCACCCATGGGACGTCCATCTTGTTATAAAATTTATTGAGATGTTTCATCAGCAGGGCATCATTCTGTAAACCTAAGTTCAATATTCCAAGCCCTCCCTTGGACTTAGGTCGACAGACGAGTGGCCAAGCCGCCAGTGCGTGTCCCCTTTCCTGACCATACTTCCTCCATAAACACTGCCTCTAAATTCTTTCCAGTTGTTTCAAAATGCCCCGAGGAAGTGACAAACTGGAAAGGAAGAAGATAGGCAATGAAGAGATGACAAAATTAACTAATTGCAATCTGCTCCCTTGAGGTAAAAACCAAGAGCTTGCAGTCAATCTTCTCTCCATGCAATCCACCAGGGGAAGAAGATCCACAATTTTTGGCCTGGTGGTCCCCACTGGCAGACCCAGGTAAGTAAAAGGCATCTTGCCTAAATTACAACCAAAATAGGCAGCCAGATCTGAAGCATCTGGGTCTGTCACATTGATGGGATACATTGAGGATTTATGAAAATTAATTTGAAGTCAAGTTGCCTGAGAGAAAGAGTGTAAAACTCGTTTCAAAGCCCTCAATTGATCTTTGTCAGCATTGAAGAAAAGCAACGTATCATCAGCATATTGGACCACAGGGAAATCTGGGTCATGTGTAGGCAGAGGTCTACTAATAAGACCTTGCTGAAGAAGATCATTTATCAATGTTTGCAAGAGATCCGCTGTAATCACAAAGAGCAAGGGAGAAATGGGATCCCCCTGCTTCACGCCGCATTTGCATTTGAAGTGATTCCCAGGAACTCCGTTCAAAAGAACGGAAGAAGTGCCAGAGGACAGCAACCGTTTAATCCAAGTGATCCATCTATCGTCAAAACCTTTTGCAATTAGAATCTTTATGATAGCCTCATGCTGGATAGAATCAAAAGCCTTTTCGAAATCCAGTTTAAGCAAAATGATGGGCCTCTTAGATTGATTACACTGGTGAATGTACTCAAAAGTCCAAGCCAGACAATCCTGGATTGTTCTTGATTTTATGAAACCATATTGGTTTTTATGCACACATTTGATGATCTCCTGTTGGAATCTGTTAGCTGCGAGTTTGGTAAGAAACTTCAAAGCCACCGAGGTAAGGGAGATTGGCCTGAAGTCCCCTACACCCTCCGGTGACTGCTTCTTAGGGATCAGGGTGATGTACACGTCATTCAAGTTCTCCAACTGAACTGTTCCAGCATGAAACTCCTTAACCAACTTGATGAAATCAGCAGAAATTATGTGCCAACACTTTAAAAAAAAGTCCATTGAAGCCATCAGGCCCTGGGGCCTTGTCAATGGGCATTTCCTTGATAACCTGCTCAATTTCTTTCATATCAAACTGGTTTGTGAGTGCCGCCAGGCCCTGGACCCTAGGAATAAGGGACAATTTGTTTTCATCCAAACAAATTGGCCTCACTGTCCCCATTCTGCTTCTGAAGGCTGTCAAGAATTCCTTGGCCATTTCGTCATGGTTTGACGTTATTGATCCATCAGACAACAAAAGACTGGCAATAGAGTTTTTTCTGTATCTCTTAGTTGCCATAGCCTGAAAGAATTTTGAGTTCTCCTCCCCCACTTTAATATACCTGATTGTACATCTCTTCTTCCAATAGAGATATTGCATGTGCAGCAGTCGCTCATGATGCAGTTTTGTGATTTTCCTGAAATTAAACTCAGGCCTGGACAGAGATCTTATGTCCTCAAGATTGTCCAACCAAAGAATTACCCAGTTACACTTCTCAAGCAACCGTTTGATATGGGATAACCCCTTTTGCCATTTTTTCAGTGCATACCTCAACGCCTTTAGTTTGTCCACAATTATAGCTGCAATATGAGTTTTGCGAGAGGGTCTATTCCAGACCTCCTGAACACACTCCATAAAACCAGCCTGATGGATCCAAAAAATTTCAAACCTAAAAATGTGTGCTTTAGGAATTGCTGTACTGATGGTAACCAAACAAGGCATATGATCCGACGCAGTTTTGGCCAAGGGGGTCAGTTGTGTCATTAGGTAAATGTGTATCCAACTCGCCGATGTGAAAACCCAATCTAACTGCTCCAAAAGAGGTCTGTCCTGCATATTAGACCAAGTAAATTTTCTTCCTTTCAAGGGAAGTTCCAGCAATCCCAAATGGCCAATTATCTCATTGAATATGAACATGTCATTTATATCACCCCCAGGTAAGTTCCTATTATCCATTGAACGGATGAAATTGAAGTCTCCCATCAACATCCACAACTGATCCGGATAAATATCTAAATTGTACATCCAAGAAACAAACTCATCACGTAACTCACCCTGACAAGGGCCATACACATTCACCATGAACCACTTTTCATTATTGTGAACCAAGGTAAACTGCAGAACTATAGCGTAAGGCTTAACTTCAAGTAATGTGCCATGAAACACATCTAAACGCCACACTGTTAATAGGCCCCCAGACGCTCCACTAGAGGGAGACTCCACAAATTGATCAAAGCCATGGGGGCAAATGCTTTTAATGTCTGAACGCAAGCAAGTGGAAAGCTTCGTTTCCTGCAAGCAAAGAACTGAACACTGACTCTCTATCACTTTTTCCCTGACAGAGCGCTGTCTCGCTCCCGAATTGAGACTGCGAACATTCCAACATAACACTTTCCACCTACGCGTTGTAACACGATTCATTAAAAACCATAGCGTCTAGTAGCAAAAGAGATATGGCACCTAATGCCATACCATCCATAATGAACGTAAGTTCAGAATCCCAAAATGTCTCGTCGCAGACTGGACACAGTTCAACAGAAAAGAAAACAACCATAACCAGCACCTTCAACATAGAAAATAACATAAGAAACTACGCTGTGGATGCAGACGAGTCCTCCTATGGATTAGCCATAAGCTTATCCACCGAAATGAGCGCAGGATCAATCTCCAATTCCTCACCCACAGCTTGCAGAACCTGAATCGGAGTGTGAGGTGGTGCCACCGGTAGAGCCTCTTCAGAATCATCAACTGGAGTGGGCTGGGCCTTGTCTTCCATGGGCTTTGCATGAGGACGCTTCTTGGATGGCTGCAGTGAGAGCTGTTCAAAAACCACGTTCTTGTAGCCATCCAATTTTGCCGTGCTCCTTGTGCATCGCCTGAGAGATGTGTCAACCACCGGAGTATTCTTCTTTTGTCGCTGTTTACGCATAGTTGACTGCTCAACAGAAAAAACCATGCTAGATTGAGCTGAGACAGGAACAGCAGAACTCTCCGTCCCCCCTTCTTCAGAAATAGAGTCTTGGAAATTGATAACCGGCAACTCCTCAAATAAGGCTCTGGCCACTAGGCGCTTCGCCAAGACAGACTGCCTGGTGACAGGCACCACAGGCAAAGAGGCAGCTAAAGAAGAAATCATCCTTTCTTCATCGAAGGCAATGGACCAAGACCTCTTCGAGTAAATGACTGTGCCCAGTGGCTTGAAGAAGATGGACCTGGGGACATCTTTAACCGAGAAATCAACCATCAGATTCTCAAAAGTTCTTTTCCAAACCATCTCCGGAGGAAGAGGAGGACCAGCCACAATGCGTGCCATGCCAATAAAAATTTCGTGCTGCTGAATCACCTGAGGCTGATAAGGCACAATGGCAAGCTGGTTCTCTTCAAAAACCGGATGCTGAGCTTCGGGGAGTGGTAAATCATGGTGCTGCTGGATATCATCCTCTGGTTGAAGCTGCTCGACAGAGGCAGACCCTTCCGGCTGATCAATGACTATTGAAACTTGATCCTGTTCTGGAGCCGCAGGGTGTGGGGCCTGCTCAATCTCTGCACCCTCTCCCCACATGGCATTTCCCCAACCAGGAGCATTATTATTCACATGCGGAGGGGGTGGAGCAAGGGGAGCATCGTTCCAACCAAGCATTGGGTATGGAGGCAAAGCAAACATCAGATTATCCTGCACCAGATTGCCAGGTAAAGGATGAGGATTTCCATCCAAGGGCATGGGATCTTCGTCATGTGGCATCTGGTCAGCAAAATTTGCACCTAGGACATAGCAACCAGCAGTCCAAGATACTTGTTCATCACCATACTCCGCATAATCACGAAAGACAACATCCCTTGGAACCAGCGGTGTATCTGGAAAATAAGCTTCCACTACGGTCCTGAGCAGATAAGGATCCTCACTATCCCAAGAGATAAATTTTCCAAAAGTGCCTACCGCCTGTGAGATACATTCAGTGGTGCGGTAATCAAGAGGAATCCCAATAAACATTAACCAGCCCTTGCGAAAACCCTGTATCCCTCTATAATTTTGTCCATCATCATGCTTCATAAATCTGATAGAGCGATCATGACCAAAAGGAAATGGTGCATGCTGGATCAATGTGTATCTGACTGACGGATCCCTGACTTGAAACAGCCCTACCCCATGAAACCATGGCTGCACAGATGGAACAAAAATACCTCTGTTGTGCAGAAACTGAACCACTTCTTCCCGTACTGGGCCAAACGGCCCCTCCGGCTCCGGCATGACCTCTGCCACCATGAAGTCCTCGTGGCGACGAGCTGGCCGCGCAGCGGGCGTGAAGAAGGAGCGGGGTAGCCGACGATCGCCCCCATCAATGATGTGATGACCCGGGGGCGCAAAGCGTTGGGGATCAAGCTCATAGTTCGCCATGGAATCTTCAGTAGCAGGTCGGGGGTTTTCTTTGGCTTGAGGGGAGGGAAGATGTAATGTGGGCGGCGGCGATGGGACTGGACAGTCTATCCCAATAACGCCAGCTCTGTTCCCATGAGTAGCAGCAAATTCCGATAAACTCGTTTTTTGTTGCACCAGAATTGGCCTCCAAACCAGACCCTTGGAGCGCGCGAAATCATTACAGTCACGTCTAGAGTGACCAAGGCGAGAGCAACTCGTGCAGACCGCTCGCATTCCACAAGCGGCTGACAGGTGGCCCCTTTGAGAGCAAATTGTACAGGTAATCACGTGGTCCACCATGTCATCGACCATGGCCTCAAACTGCCTTGCAGCCTCTTGAGATGAAGGTATATCTAGACAGTGGCCCAAAGGAGTTGGGGTCGTAGACGTAGGTGGCCCAGAGACAGATGGGCTGGGCCTTGAAAGTGGGCTAGCGGGCAGGCGGGCCTCCATGGGAACTGGGTCGGAAGGCAGACAATTCATTTGAATAGGCGGCAATCCCGCGCCTGCGAAACGTGCGGACGAAATCCCCGCATGCACGGGTGATCGGTCCTCCAAAACTGGATCAGACACCGGTGGAGATGAGTCCGGCCGGCTCAACACCGGCAACGGAGTGACTGTACCAAAAACAATGGGTGGACATGCCACCGTCCAACGCAAGTCCACTTGTGGCGATGGATGAATGACCACACGTTCATGAGCAGGGAGATCATATCCCGCATCACACATAGTATCAATGCATTCTTGCGTTGCCGAATATCTATATCCCTTGCAAGCCGAGTATCGCTCAAAAGTGGCAAAAGAAAGCTTTTTCTGTGCCGAAGAAATAGATTTTAAAGCTGATCTAGCCGGAGGCTTCTTCATGGCTAAAAGGCCTAAAGTTGATCTACGCTTGGTAGGACTAACTAGAATCCATGCAGCATCACATTCCTTCCTCCATATACGGAGTTCTCTAGTCCAATTAGGTCCCCCATTACCCCACAGATGAAAATAGCACTTGAACAGATCACATGCATATGAACGAAGATCCATAACAAGAAAACCAACTTGTTGGCAAGAAACATGGAAGGAATAAACCTTATCCTTGATATGCTCAACATGGAGCTCAATTGCCGAACCACCAATCGCTGCTTCTAGAGCCGCCGCCACAAAATCCTCCGTGAGACGAAAGACATGGCGGCTAAATGAAACCACTAATTTGAATGACCTCCTGTGCCCTGAAGGATGGATCGTAAGGCTAGTAGATCTGAAAACCTCCTCTGCAAAAACCCCACCCTTGGAGAAATCCAAGCCAAGGGTAGATCCACCAGATGAACCCATAGGAGATGGGTATTTCCAAGAACCAGAGAGGACGCCGGAGCCGATGAGCGGTGAGAATCCACAGATTAGTGGAGAGAGAGGGAGATCGCCGGAGAGGGTGGGAGCGCCGTGGGGGGTGGGAGCGCCATCCTGTCGTTGTTCCCGAGTGGCTCGTGACCCATCTCCCTTTATCCCACTTCTCTCCTCGATTCCCTCCTCCTCACACGCAAGCAACTAAGAAAGGGATCCCGATCCCGATCCCAGCGAGCCAAGCCTACGCCTCCTTGCCTTGCGCCGGCCAGCGTGCTGTTCGGCAGGCCCTTCCCTGATGTCGCGCCCGTTCCCCAGCTCTGCCTTCGTCGTCGTCAGCCGGTGCAGCAGCTCCGCCGCAGCTCCATCCCGACCTCCACAGCCAGGCGCCTCTGCCTCTCCTCTGCTCCGGCGCCCGCCGTCCTCCACGAGCAGCCAAGCCCCACCATGGCCACGCCCCCTGCTGTTGAGGCCCTGCCGCCAAGTCCCTTCTGCGCCCTCCGACGACCCCGCCGTCCGACCGTCGCGCTGTCATCCCATCTTCCCGCGGCCTCTGACCTTTGCTGCTACCCAGCGCCGTCACCTTCCTGCCTCGATGGCCGGTCCCTCCAAGAACTTGGCAAGAACCGCGTCCTTCCACCCCGATGGCGCCTAAGGCCCCAGGTTGACATGGCCTTTGCTGGTGTTAGCTGCTGCTCCACACGCCCCTACTTGCTGCTTCGACCCCCTGCCCGAGCTCCGTTCTTCATCATGGACGTGGGGTAGTTGCTGAACCTCGCCATGGATTTTTCCAACGCCGCAAGTCAGACGCCAGGAGCACCTCAAGTTCGACTACCCGTAACAGCAAGTACCACTATGGCTAGAGACCTCGACGCCCGACGCCTAAAACAAGGACGGCCAAGTACTAGGTCAACAAGGACCGCCAAGTTCTTCTTCCGCCGTCTCCGAAATCGCCAAGTACCACGACGATATGAGAGCAACTACCGTCGACGTGCATTTTGCCAAGTACCACTACCGTCGATCCTTGAAGACTCCATGGACGTCAAGTTTCTCGCCGTGCCCCTTAACATCTATGGAAACTTGAGAGACTAGGAACGTGAACGAATATCGTCGCCACGAGAACGACTACTTCCCACAACGAACCGTGAACAACTACTTCCTCTACCATTGTGACGCCCGGGTAATTAAGCTACAGTAATCCTCACTAATGATGCCACGTCACCTCTGTCACTGTAGTTAATCTCGGGTTAAATCAAAACAGTTTCGATATTCAATTCAAAATTATGATGGTAATAAAAGTTTTCAAAAAAAATAATAAAACAAAAATGTTCGGTGGTTGCCAAATATTACAAAGATAATTATGGTGTATGGTTCACAATTTTATAAAATGCCTAAGTGTTTATAAATAAATAAAAACAGAAAAGAAAATAAATAAAAAGAAAACAGAAAACAAACAACAAAAAAAAATATAAAAGGGACCCCCCCCACTGGGCCAGACGACCCAACCGGCCAGGCCACCACCGGCCCAACTGGGCAAAGGCCCAGCCGGCCACACCCCCCTCCCATAACCCACACCCCCGAAACCCTAACCCCACCCCGTCGCCCCACTCACCCCCCCACGCCGCCACTCCCCACTCCTCCCACTCTCCTCGCCCTCCTCCCCGATCCAAATCTGGATCGGGGGACCGAACCGCCGCCGACGCCGCCCTGGCTCCGTGCTTGAGCCCCGCGTCACCCGGCGACCCTACTGCGGTGGAAGAGCCACCCACCGACGACGAACCCCCTCCCTCGCGCCCGTGCCACGGTCTCTTTCTCACCGGACCTCGTCGCCGCCTCACCGTCCTCCTCCTCGTCTCCTCCTCGCCGGACCACCCTGCGCACGCTGCCCGAACCCTACGGCCCCAGTGAGCGCCTCCCCCTCCCCTCTCGGTTTCCCTCGCGCAGCTCACGCGCCTCGTCGCGCCCGTCGCATCAACGCCGTGCTCGCTACCCCGTGTACTGCTGTAGCTGCTGCCGGTCGCGGCCTCCCCTGCGCGCCCCCTGCGTCGTGCTCCGCGGGACCAAGTCCTCCTCGCCGTGTGCCGCCTCCCCGTGCCGCCCACGATGGTCGTGCCCCGCCGCGAGCTGCAGCAACTGCTGCTGTGCTGCCGCGCTGCCGCCACCACCACTGCCGCCCTCCACCGCATGGGCCAGCCGCGTCCCGCGCCACTATGCGCGCTCGCGGTGGCCGCGTCCCGCGCCGTCCCCTGCACCGCTCTAGCCTCCCCTGCATCTCGCTGCCTCGCCTGCGCCCCGCTAGCCGCCCGACGGCGCCCTACTCCCCGGCCCGCGCGGCTTGTCGCCGCACCATCCACGGCCTCCTGCCGCCCGCTCACCCCCACGGTTGCCCGCGGCGCCCGGCGGCCACGTCCCACTCGGGCGGGCTACGCCCGTTCCCCGTGGGCTCCCGCCCGTTAGCACCGCACCCATTAAGGCCCCTGTCCCTATGACAAAGGGGTCCCACCCCCAAAACATTTAAAAAAAAAGATATGAAAAAAGAATATAAATAAAATAAAATAAAATACTAATTAATTAATTAATTAATTAACTAAATTAATTAATTAATTAATTAACTAAATTAATTAACTTAATTAATTGAGTTCAATTAACCTAATCAATTAACTAAACTAATTAAACCTGCTTAGTTAGTCTTAGGCAATGACACTGGGACACACATGTCAGTTTGACTAGGTCACTGTCTAGTGGACCGCTGACATCACCCTGACATCATGCTGACGTCATAATTGCATTTTCTAATTAAATTAATTCTGTTAATTCTAAAAATGAATTAAATCTTTAAAAATTAATATAAAATAAACCGTAGCTCGGATGAAAAAACTTTGTACATGAAGTTGCTCAGAACGACGAGACGAATCCGGATACGCAGTCCGTTCGTCCGCCACACACCCCTAACCTATCGAACCCGCAACTTTCCCCCTCCGGCTCCTCTGCCCGAAATCACGAAACACCGGGAATACTTTCCCGGATGTATTCCCCCTTAACCGGTACCACCTCATACCACGTTAGGGCACGCCTAGCATCGTTACTTGTCATGTCATGCTTCACTAAGCATACGCTTGCATTATATTTATTGTTTCTTCCCCCTCTTCTCTCTCTAGACACCGAGACCGACGCCGCTGCTACCCCGTACGACTACGGTGTTGACGACCCCTCTCTCTTGCCAGAGCAACCAGGCAAGCCCCCTCCCTTTGATCACCAGATATCGCCTACTCTTCTCTATACTGCTTGCATTAGAGTAGTGTAGCATGTTACTGCTTATCGTTAATCCTATACTGATGCATAGCCTGTCCTTGCTACTACTGTTGATACCTTTACCTGCTATCCTACTGCTTAGTATAGGATGCTAGTTTATCATCAGTGGCCCTACATTCTTGTCCGTCTGCCATGCTATACTATTGGGCCGTGATCACTCGGGAGGTGATCACAGGTATATGCTATATATTTTAAACATGATACATGTGGTGACCAAAGTCGGGTTGGCTCGGGGAGTACCCGCGAGTGATTCACGGATTGGGGGCTGAAAGGACCTTTGTCCCGACGGCCCTCTGTGTGGATCTTTGTGGCGGAGCGACAGGGCAGGTTCCGACCACCTAGGAGAGAGGTGGGCCTGGCCCTGGTCGGTGTTCGCGGATACTTAACACGCTTAACGAGACCTGGGTATTTGATCTGAGTCTGGCCATTTGGTCTATACGCACTAACCATCTACTGGGAGCAGTTATGGGTATCCCGGCGTCGTGGTATCAGCCGAAGCCTTCTTGACGTCAGCGACGGAGCGGCGCGCACTGGATTGGACTGGAACGCCACTAGGCTAGGTCTGCTTCCGGCCGCCCTCGCAACGTGCAGGTGTGCTAAGGGCGATGGGCCCAGACCCCTGGGCGCTTAGGTTTAGATCGGCGTGCTGACCTCTCTGTTGGTCTAGGTGGGGCTACGACGTGTTGATCTTCCGAGGCCGGGCATGATCCAGGAAAGTGTGTCCGGCCAAATGGGATCGAGCGTGTTGGGTTATGTGGTGCACCCCTGCAGGGAAGTTTATCTATTCGAATAGCCGTGTCCCTCGGTAAAAGGACGACCCGGAGTTGTACCTTGACCTTATGACAACTAGAACCGGATACTTAATAAAACACACCCTTCCAAGTGCCAGATACAACCGGTGATCGCTCTCTCACAGGGCGACGAGGGGAGGATCATCGGTTAGGTTTATGCTATATGATGCTACTTGGAGGACTTCAGTCTACTCTCTTCTACATGCTGCAAGACGAAGGCTCCCAGAAGCGTAGTCTTCGACAGGATTAGCTATCCCCCTCTTATTCCGGCTTTCTGCAGTTCAGTCCACTTATAATAGCCTTATCCTAGTTGATACCATTGCATACATATGTAGTGTAGCTCCTTGCTTGCGAGTACTTTGGATGAGTACTCACGGTTGCTTTCTCCTTCTTTTCCCTCTATCCCTTCTACCTGGTTGTCGCAACCAGATGTCGGAGCCCAGGAGCCAGATGCCACCGTCGACGACGACTCCTGCTACACCGGAGGTGCCTACTACTACGTGTTGCCCGCTGACGACGACCAGGAGTAGCTTAGGAGGATCCCAGGCAGGAGGCCTGCGCCTCTTTCGATCTGTATCCCAGTTTGTGCTAGCCTTCTTAAGGCAAACTTGTTTAACTTATGTCTGTACTCAGATATTGTTGCTTCCGCTGACTCGTCTATGATCGAGCTCTTGTATTCGAGCCTTCGAGGCCCCTGGCTTGTAATATGATGCTTGTATGACTTATTTTATTTGTAGAGTTGTGTTGTGATATCTTCCTGTGAGTCCCTGATCTTGATCGTACATGTTTGCGTGTATGATATAGTGTACGGTCAAATCGGGGGCGTCACAAGTTGGTATCAGAGCCGAGTGCCTGTAGGAACCCCCCTTCCACACTCCTTGGTCGAAGTCGAGTCTAGACATTGCAAAAACTTTTACTAACTTGGCTGTGTGCCTTACGGGCCCACGTCGCCATCGGGTGGTGCTAGGATCTTTTACTCCTCGACCTTTACTCTGGGACTCTGAACTCCCTTCTACTCGGGTTAAACGAATTCCCTAACTCTGACACTAGGATCCCGTTACGACATTCACCCCAAAGTTGGATAAGCCCTAGTTATTCTTTAGTGTAGTACTTGAACATTATCCACATTGTCATTTGACTCCTGCGAAAACAACTTTGTTTTCAGATGGAACCCACGAGGCAGGTCGTGCGCCACACGACGGCCATTGGTGCCTCAGGATCACCTACGGTGTTGGCTGAGATGATGACCTATCTGGGTTATCACTGGCACCCTGAGTACACCGTCTATGAGGAGTATGAGGACTTCAACCAGGAGCAGTACCGTGCCGTTGTCCACCTCTACTCTCGGGAGTATGACTCCACTACTGTGCTGCACACTGCTTATGGTGTTGGAGTGACTATCGATATGGCGGTCCACGATGCTGCTTATGCTGCTCTGACACGTCTTCGGGGCGAGTATCAGGAGTTGGACACCTCCCCCTTCAGGCACATTGCTATTGCATCCGATGTTGGTGCGGAGGGTTACTACACTGCTGCCTACTCCACTATCACCCGAGAGCCATTCTACCATCAGAACCTGGTTCTGCATGCTGATGGGCTGGATAGAGCTAACCGAGCTCTTCGCCACGAGTTGTACACCACCCGTCAGCACCTGTATCGTGCTCTGACGCTGTTGCACCCCTCTGTCCGCTCTGGTAATCTGTCGCATTCTGCGATCTACCCTGCCCGGACCGTGATGCCCCAGGGCGTCGGCTGGCCAGATGTGGGAGGCTACTCTCCTGCACTTGGTCCTCTCCTGCCACCAGCGCATCGGGTTCCGCACCAGAGTATCCGCGGACCCCAGGCTACTCGCGTGGAGGTCTTCCCTTCGCGTCACTACCAGCTGTCGGGCTACACCTACCTCCGCAGTACCGCATGGGACTGACGTAGACTTGCTTATTAGAGTTAGATGCATTCGCCGCGAGCCTGTGTGCCGCCTATGATGTCTTAGTCTATGTATTGAACACTGTGTAACGAACTCTATGCATGATCTCTTTTGTAAGATATGCCGACTACTATGTGGTATCTATCGTGCTGCTTTCGTTGTGCATGTTTCATCATGAATGATGCTTGTTTTTACAATTCCTCAATGCTGAACTACCCCTGTTAAACATTGGCAGGATGGTTAGACCAGGTGGTCGTGGTCGTGGTGGCAACGCCCCACCACCGCCTGAGTACATGGCTGGTATGATCCAACAGTTTGAGCTGAATCGTCAGTTCATGGAGAATATGATGGCTCAGTTTCCTCGCCCCAATATGAACCAGCAGCCAACCCCAGTAACTCTGCAGGATTTCATGCGCCCGAACCCAACAGTGTACCGCAGCTCAACCCAGCCTCTGGATGCTGATGACTGGCTCCGTGACATCACCTATGAGATGGAGTCTGCTGATGTAGCCCCTGCCAGCTATGTCACCTTTGCTTCCTTCTTCCCGAAGGGACCCGCAGCTCAATGGTGGGACAGCCACAGGCGTACACTGCCAGCTGGAACAATCATCACCTGGCCAGACTTCCAAGCTGCCTTCCGTGCTCGCTTCATTCCTCAGGGAGTTATGGACCGGAAGAAGCGTGAGTTCCGCAACCTCACCCAAGGCAACAAAACTGTGGAAGCTTATCAGCGGGAGTTTCTGGACTTGTCTCGCTATGCTGAAGAAGACATTGCAACTGATGCACGCAGACAGGAGAAGTTCCGTGATGGCCTTCAAGCTGACATCAAGCTCGCACTTCTAGTGCATGACTTTACTGATTTCGCCACCTTGGTGAACAAGGCCATCAACGTCGAAACTGGTCTGCAGGAATACCAGAGCTCTCACAGGCGCAACCGTGACACGGGCTCATCTTCGGGCCCGTCCTCGCAGAAGCGCAAGATATGGATTCCCAATAGCTTGTACCAGCCGGATGCACCTACCCCAAGGCAGACCTATGCTGCACCTCGTCTGCCTACTCCTCCGACTAGGCGGCCAAGACTCCCAGCTCCACCACCACAAGCTCCTGTTCCCACTCCCAATAATGGATTGTGCTTCAGGTGTGGACAACCAGGACATCGTGCTAGGGAATGCAACCCGTACCCGAATCAACTGCCCTTCCAGCAACTGGCCGTGGAAGCAACCAGCCCCGCAGCAACAATGCCAAGTCTTATGGTCGTGTTCATGCCAACCACGTTGATCTGAGCGAAGCTCAAGACCAGCCTGCTACTGTGATGGGTACCCTCCTCGTAAATTCAGTACCAGCATCCGTTTTATTTGATACAGGTGCATCTCATTCATTCATGTCAGAAGGTTTTGCATGCTTGCACGACATTAAATGTGAGAACATGGATGCTTCACTATTAGTACACAACCCTGCGGGCCAATATCGAACCTCCATGATTTGCAACGACGTCCCTGTAGAAATCGAAGGACTGGAATTCCTTGTCTCTCCCATCGTACTAAAGTCCTGTAGCATTGATCTCATTCTGGGAATGAATTGGTTAAAAGCGCATACTGCTTCTATAGTTTGCGCCACTAAGGTCGTCCATTTGCTACACCCTTCTGATGAAATAATAGCTTATCAAGCTCATCTAGTTCAGAACACCGAGGCACGGCTTTATGCCTTGAATGCGTTGAACGCTGCACCACTCGAGGGCATTGAAAACATTCTCGTCGTTCGTGAATTCCAAGATGTCTTCCCAGAAGAACTTCCAGGGATTCCCCCTGCTAGAGCTGTCGAATTCATCATCGACTTGAAACCCGGCACCACCCCTATAGCTAAACGACCCTATAAGATGCCGCCGCATGAACTCATTGAGCTTAAGGAGGAAATCGACAAATCTCTTGTCAAAGGTTTCATTCGCCCAAGTTGCTCTCCTTGGGGAGCACCTTCTCTCTTTGTTAGGAAGAAGGATGGGACAAACCGATTGGTCCAAGACTACCGTCCTATAAACCAAGCTACCATTCAGAATAAATACCCTCTTCCTCGGATCAATGATCTTTATGATCAACTGGCTGGTTCATCAGTGTTCTCCAAACTCGACTTGAGGTTGGGTTACCACCAGATCCGTGTTCGTGAAGAGGACATCCCAAAAACCGCCTTCGTGACTCGGTATGGGTCATATGAGTACACCGTCATGTCATTCGGCTTAACGAATGCTCCCGCCACCTTCTCTCGTCTGATGAATTATATATTCATGGATTACCTCGACAAGTTCATCGTGGTATATCTGGACGATATCCTTGTATTTTCCAAGAACGAGGAAGAACATGTTGTACATCTGCGTCTTGTGCTAGAGAAGCTTCGAGAACATCAGCTGTATGCTAAGTATTCCAAGTGTGAATTCTGGCTTCCCGAAGTAACCTATCTTGGGCATGTCATCTCCAAAGATGGTATTGCCGTCAACCCTGAACGAGTTCAGGCTATTCTCGATTGGACTCCTCCGAAGAATGTGAAGCAAGTCCGAAGTTTTCTCGGTCTCGCCAGCTATTGCCGTCGATTCGTCGAGAACTTCTCCAAGATTGCCAGGCCTCTGACTAATTTATTGCATAAGGGTGTCAAGTTCGACTGGACAGACAAGTGTCAGGACAGTTTCCAGGCGCTCAAAGACAAATTGACTTCTGCCCCCGTGCTTGCACCACCTGATACTAAGAAGGACTTCGTCATTTACTGCGACGCTTCCCGTCAAGGATTAGGCTGTGTCCTAATGCAAGAGCGCAGAGTGATTGCTTATGCCTCTCGTCAATTGCGCCCTCACGAAGAAAACTACCTAGTTCACGACCTCGAGCTTGCTGCTGTCATTCATGCACTGAAGCAGTGGCGCCATTACCTTCTCGGTAATCGTTGCGAGATCTTCACCGACCATCAAAGTCTGAAGTATCTCTTTACTCAGCCAGATTTGAACCTACGCCAGCAAAGATGGATGGAGACTGTTGCAGACTTTGACGTGGATATATCATATACCCCCGGCAAGGCTAATGTGATGGCTGATGCCTTGAGCCGCAAGTCTTACTGCAACCACCTCCAGGTTCATAAAGTTCAGCCCTCGCTTACCGAAGAATTTAGAAGGCTGAACCTCCATATTGTTCCTCCGGGATCACTCGCTCCCCCTCCCGAAGGTTTCCCCAAACAGAACCTCCATGTTGTTTCCAAGGGTTCTCTAAATACCCTGGTTGCGAAACCAGATCTTGTGGACACCATCAAATGGATACAGAAGTGTGACGATGAAGTCCTCAAGATTAAGCGCGACCTCAAAAGGGGAAAGCCCTCATTCTTCACGATCGCCGACGATGGCGCCTTGTATTTCAAAGGCCGCTTAGTGGTACCTTGTTCGAAGAAAAACCTGGATAAGACTAAAAGGGTTATGCAAGAAGCCCATGATACGCCTCTGTCCATCCATCCTGGTAGTACAAAGATGTACCAGGATATTCGTCAAAGATTCTGGTGGTCTAATATGAAGCAGGACATTGCTCGTTATGTTGCTGAATGTGACGTTTGTCGCCGAATCAAAGCAGAGCATCAAAGGCCTGCTGGAACTCTGCAACCTATCTCTATTCCTGAATGGAAATGGGACCATGTTGAGATGGACTTCGTCACTGGTTTTCCCAAATCGCAGAAAGGTAATGATGCTATTCTTGTCGTCATTGACCGGCTTTCCAAAGTTGCCCATTTTCTGGCGGTCAAAGAGACAATCACGGCTAGTCAGCTTGCTACTCTCTACATGGCCAGAATTGTTTCACTTCACGGTATCCCATTGGTTATCAGTTCAGACCGTGGCAGCTTATTCACTTCAAGGTTTTGGGCAAGTTTCCAAGAAGCTATGGGGACTCATCTGTCGTTCAGTACTGCGTTCCATCCTCAGTCACAAGGGCAAGTTGAACGTGTCAACCAAGTTCTTGAAGACATGCTTCGAGCTTGTGTAATCTCATTCGGCAAGAAATGGGAGGAATCTCTTCCATATGCCGAGTTCTCTTATAATAATAGCTATCAAGCTAGTCTGAAGATGTCCCCCTTCGAAGTGCTTTATGGACGGAAGTGTCGAACCCCTCCGAACTGGTCAGAAACTGGGGAACGCCCACTCTTCGGTCCGGATATTATCCAACAGGCCGAAGAACAAGTTCGCATTATTCGCGAGCATCTCAAGACTGCTCAGTCACGTCAGAAAAGTCAGTATGACCGCCATCACCAAGACATGGTCTATCAACCTGGCGAAAAGGCTTATCTTCGAGTTACACCAATGAAGGGTGCACACCGCTTCGGGATCAAGGGCAAGCTAGCTCCCCGCTATATCGGCCCATTCACTATTCTGGAAAGGCGTGGAAAAGTGGCATATCAACTGGGGCTTCCGTCGAACCTTTCTCAGGTTCACGATGTGTTCCACGTGTCACAACTCCGACGCTGCTTCAAGGACCCAATCCGAGCAGTGGATCATGAAGTGCTCGAATTGCAGCAGGACCTCTCCTATAAAGAGCATCCGGTCCGCATTCTTGACCAAGCTGAACGCCGCACACGTCAGAAGGCGATCAAATTCCTCAAAGTCCAGTGGTCGAATCACTCTGAAGACGAAGCCACCTGGGAACGCGAGGATCGTCTGCGTGATGAATACCCCGCACTCTTTCCTTCTACCTCCTAAATCTCGAGACGAGATTTCTTGTAGAGGAGGAGAATTGTGACGCCCGGGTAATTAAGCTACAGTAATCCTCACTAATGATGCCACGTCACCTCTGTCACTGTAGTTAATCTCGGGTTAAATCAAAACAGTTTCGATATTCAATTCAAAATTATGATGGTAATAAAAGTTTTCAAAAAAAATAATAAAACAAAATGTTCGGTGGTTGCCAAATATTACAAAGATAATTATGGTGTATGGTTCACAATTTTATAAAATGCCTAAGTGTTTATAAATAAATAAAAACAGAAAAGAAAATAAATAAAAAGAAAACAGAAAACAAACAACAAAAAAAAATATAAAAGGGACCCCCCCCACTGGGCCAGACGGCCCAACCGGCCAGGCCACCACCGGCCCAACTGGGCAAAGGCCCAGCCGGCCACACCCCCCTCCCATAACCCACACCCCCGAAACCCTAACCCCACCCCGTCGCCCCACTCACCCCCCCACGCCGCCACTCCCCACTCCCCCCACTCTCCTCGTCCTCCTCCCCGATCCAAATCTGGATCGGGGGACCGAACCGCCGCCGACGCCGCCCTGGCTCCGTGCTTGAGCCCCGCGTCACCCGGCGACCCTACTGCGGTGGAAGAGCCACCCACCGACGACGAACCCCCTCCCTCGCGCCCGTGCCACGGTCTCTTTCTCACCGGACCTCGTCGCCGCCTCACCGTCCTCCTCCTCGTCTCCTCCTCGCCGGACCACCCCGCGCACGCTGCCCGAACCCTACGGCCCCAGTGAGCGCCTCCCCCTCCCCTCTCGGTCTCCCTCGCGCAGCTCACGCGCCTCGTCGCGCCCGTCGCATCAACGCCGTGCTCGCTACCCTGTGTACTGCTGTAGCTGCTGCCGGTCGCGGCCTCCCCTGCGCGCCCCCTGCGTCGTGCTCCGCGGGACCAAGTCCTCCTCGCCGTGCGCCGCCTCCCCGCGCCGCCCACGATGGTCGTGCCCCGCCGCGAGCTGCAGCAACTGCTGCTGTGCTGCCGCGCTGCCGCCACCACCACTGCCGCCCTCCACCGCATGGGCCAGCCGCGTCCCGCGCCACTATGCGCGCTCGCGGTGGCCGCGTCCCGCGCCGTCCCCTGTACCGCGCTAGCCTCCCCTGCATCTCGCTGCCTCGCCCGCGCCCCGCTAGCCGCCCGACGGCGCCCTACTCCCCGGCCCGCGCGGCTTGTCGCCGCACCATCCACGGCCTCCTGCCGCCCGCTCACCCCCACGGTTGCCCGCGGCGCCCGGCGGCCACGTCCCACTCGGGCGGGCTACGCCCGTTCCCCGTGGGCTCCCGCCCGTTAGCACCGCACCCATTAAGGCCCCTGTCCCTATGACAAAGGGGTCCCACCCCCAAAACATTAAAAAAAAGATATGAAAAAAGAATATAAATAAAATAAAATAAAATACTAATTAATTAATTAATTAACTAAATTAATTAATTAATTAATTAACTAAATTAATTAACTTAATTAATTGAGTTCAATTAACCTAATCAATTAACTAAACTAATTAAACCTGCTTAGTTAGTCTTAGGCAATGACACTGGGACACACATGTCAGTTTGACTAGGTCACTGTCTAGTGGACCGCTGACATCACCCTGACATCATGCTGACGTCATAATTGCATTTTCTAATTAAATTAATTCTGTTAATTCTAAAAATGAATTAAATCTTTAAAAATTAATATAAAATAAACCGTAGCTCGGATGAAAAAACTTTGTACATGAAGTTGCTCAGAACGACGAGACGAATCCGGATACGCAGTCCGTTCGTCCGCCACACACCCCTAACCTATCGAACCCGCAACTTTCCCCCTCCGGCTCCTCTGCCCGAAATCACGAAACACCGGGAATATTTTCCCGGATGTATTCCCCCTTAACCGGTACCACCTCATACCACGTTAGGGCACGCCTAGCATCGTTACTTGTCATGTCATGCTTCACTAAGCATACGCTTGCATTATATTTATTGTTTCTTCCCCCTCTTCTCTCTCTAGACACCGAGACCGACGCCGCTGCTACCCCGTACGACTACGGTGTTGACGACCCCTCTCTCTTGCCAGAGCAACCAGGCAAGCCCCCCCCTTTGATCACCAGATATCGCCTACTCTTCTCTATACTGCTTGCATTAGAGTAGTGTAGCATGCTACGGCTTCTCGTTAATCCTATACTGATGCATAGCCTGTCCTTGCTACTACTGTTGATACCTTTACCTGCTATCCTACTGCTTAGTATAGGATGCTAGTTTATCATCAGTGGCCCTACATTCTTGTCCGTCTGCCATGCTATACTATTGGGCCGTGATCACTCGGGAGGTGATCACGGGTATATGCTATATATTTTAAACATGATACATGTGGTGACCAAAGTCGGGTTGGCTCGAGGAGTACCCGCGAGTGATTCACGGATTGGGGGCTGTAAGGACCTTTGTCCCGACGGCCCTCTGTGTGGATCTTTGTGGCGGAGCGACAGGGCAGGTTCCGACCACCTAGGAGAGAGGTGGGCCTGGCCCTGGTCGGTGTTCGCGGATACTTAACACGCTTAACGAGATCTGGGTATTTGATCTGAGTCTGGCCATTTGGTCTATACGCACTAACCATCTACGTGGGAGCAGTTATGGGTATCCCGGCGTCGTGGTATCAGCCGAAGCCTTCTTGACGTCAGCGACGGAGCGGCGCGCGCTGGATTGGACTGGAACGCCACTAGGCTAGGTCTGCTTCCGGCCGCCCTCGCAACGTGCAGGTGTGCTAAGGGCGATGGGCCCAGACCCCTGGGCGCTTAGGTTTAGACCGGCGTGCTGACCTCTCTGTTGGTCTAGGTGGGGCTACGACGTGTTGATCTTCCGAGGCCGGGCATGATCCAGGAAAGTGTGTCCGGCCAAATGGGATCGAGCGTGTTGGGTTATGTGGTGCACCCCTGCAGGGAGGTTTATCTATTCGAATAGCCGTGTCCCTCGGTAAAAGGACGACCCAGAGTTGTACCTTGACCTTATGACAACTAGAACCGGATACTTAATAAAACACACCCTTCCAAGTGCCAGATACAACCGGTGATCGCTCTCTCACAGGGCGATGAGGGGAGGATCATCGGTTAGGTTTATGCTATATGATGCTACTTGGAGGACTTCAGTCTACTCTCTTCTACATGCTGCAAGACGAAGGCTCCCAGAAGCGTAGTCTTCGACAGGATTAGCTATCCCCCTCTTATTCCGGCTTTCTGCAGTTCAGTCCACTTATAATAGCCTTATCCTAGTTGATACCATTGCATACATATGTAGTGTAGCTCCTTGCTTGCGAGTACTTTGGATGAGTACTCACGGTTGCTTTCTCCTTCTTTTCCCTCTATCCCTTCTACCTGGTTGTCGCAACCAGATGTCGGAGCCCAGGAGCCAGATGCCACCGTCGACGACGACTCCTGCTACACCGGAGGTGCCTACTACTACGTGTTGCCCGCTGACGACGACCAGGAGTAGCTTAGGAGGATCCCAGGCAGGAGGCCTGCGCCTCTTTCGATCTGTATCCCAGTTTGTGCTAGCCTTCTTAAGGCAAACTTGTTTAACTTATGTCTGTACTCAGATATTGTTGCTTCCGCTGACTCGTCTATGATCGAGCTCTTGTATTCGAGCCTTCGAGGCCCCTGGCTTGTAATATGATGCCTGTATGACTTATTTTATTTGTAGAGTTGTGTTGTGATATCTTCCCGTGAGTCCCTGATCTTGATCGTACACGTTTGCGTGTATGATATAGTGTATGGTCAAATCGGGGGCGTCACAACCATCGCCGAGTACCACTACTTCCCATGACGATCGTGAACGACTACACCGCTTGACCCGAATCGCTCCGATAACGCACGCTTCGAAGGTATAACCCCGAGACGACCGTCCATGAACGAATGCATGTGTGATCTATGAGGTGCTCGTGCTTGCTCTGTGCTCGAATTGTCGGTGCACGTTGCCCCTCTTTTGCCTTGTCACCATCGTCGACTCATGGGACACCCGGTATCCGGGAGTGCCCCACCATCTTTTGCACGCACCCGCACACTTCTCCTTTGCATTGGTATCTCAATCGAATTACTGGAACCGGAAAGTTTCTGTGGCACCGTTTTCGTTATCGTTGCCGTGGCACTCCTTTCCTTTCCACCACGGTGACAAATGCTTCATAATGCTCTTGTCAACTTTTAATAAAAATTGCGTAAACTTGTTCATGTCATACGCATCATGATAACAACAATTAAAATGTTTAGATTGTTGTTGCAATAAATTACTAAGGAATATGGGGATTTACCATATTTGTTATTTGTTATATCCGGCCCCATTTAAATTGTTTAGATGGTGTAGTTTTGTCATGCCTCACCTCTTTCCATGTTAACCAACATTTAATATTGTTGAGTACCTAACTGGGATAGAACTAAATAATTGATGTGGTGTTTCGTCAATATGCAACCCGTTGCATATTGAGCTCCACTTAATTTGTAGTTTTGGTTGTTGCACTTTGCCACGCTTCATTAAACCGGACATGCATCATAATTGTTTGTGCATCATGCCATGCTAATGTGATGGTTGTTTACTATGTTGTTTGCTTCTTTCCGGTGTTGCTTCTTCGGGTTGGTTCCGGTAACGTCGCGTTTGTGAGGATCCGCTCGACTACGTCCGTTTGTCTTCTTCATGGACTCCTTCTTCTTCCTTGCGGGATCTCAGGCAAGATGACCATACCCTCGAAATCACTTCTATCTTTGCTTGCTAGTTGCTCGCTCTATTGCTATGGCTATGCTATGATACCTACCACATGCTTTACCATGCCTCCCATATTGCCATGTCAAACCTCTAACCCACCTTGTCCTAGCAAACCGTTGTTTGGCTATGTTACCGCTTTGCTCAGCCCCTCTTATAGCATTGTTAGTTGCAGGTGAAAATTGGAGTTTGTTCCTTGTTGGAACATGATTATTGTTGGGATATCACAATATCTCTTATTTAATTAACGCATCTATATACTTGGTAAAGGGTGGAAGGCTCGGCCTTATGCTTGGTGTTTTGTTCCACTCTTGCCGCCCTAGTTTCCGTCATACCGGTGTTATGTTCCTTGATTTTGCGTTCCTTACACGGTTGGGTTATAATGGGAACCTATTGACAGTTCGCCTTGAATAAAACTCCTCCACCAAGGCCCAACATTGGTTTTACCATTTGCCACCTAGCCTTTTTCCCTTGGGTTCTGCAGACTCAAGGGTCATCTTTATTTAAACCCCCGGGCCAGTGCTCCTCTGCAACCTGTCAGCTGCCGGTGGCCACCAGGGGCAACTCTGGGCTGGCCTACGGGAACCTTGGACAATCCGATGTGCCATGAGAACGAGATATGTGCAGCTCCTATAGGGATTTGTCGGCACATTCGGGTGGCTTTGCTGGTTTAGTTTTACCATTGTCGAGATGTCTTGTAACCTGGATTCTGAGTCTGATCGGGCCGTCCTGGGAGAAGGAATATCCTTCATTGGTCGTGAGAGCTTGTGATGGGCTAAGTTGGGACACCCCTGCAGGGATTTGAACTTTCGAAAGCCGTGCCCGCGGTTATGGGCAGATGGGAATTTGTTAATGTCCGGTTGTAGAAAACCTGAAACTTATCTTAATTAAAATGCATCAACCGCGTGTGTAGCCGTGATGGTCTCTTTCCGGCGGAGTCCGGGAAGTGAACACGGTGTTGGTGTTATGCTTGACGTAAGTAGTCTAGGATCGCTTCTTGATCATATATTCTCAAACATGTTTTGCCTTCTCTTCTCGCTCTCATTTGCGTATGTTAGCCACCATATATGCTAGCGCTTGCTGCAGCTCCACCTCACATACCTTTTCCCTACCTATAAGCTTAAATAGTCTTGATCGCGAGGGTGTGAGATTGTTGAGTCCCCGTGACTAACAGATACTTCCAAAACCAGTTTGCAGGTGCCGATGATACCATGCAGGTGACGCAACCAGGCTCGAGGAGGAGCTCGATGAAGATCTCGTTCATTGTGTTGTTTTGTTTAAGTTGATCAGTAGTGGAGCCCAGTTGGGGTGATCGGGGATCTGTAGCATTAGGGGTAGTCTTCTTTTATTTTGGTTCCGTAGTCGGACCTTGATTGTATCTGGATGATGTAATGCTTTATTCATGTATTGTATGAAGTGGCGATTGTAAGCCAACTATGTATCCCTTTCCTTATTCATTACATGGGTTGTGTGAAGATTACCTCTCTTGCGACATTGCCTACAATGCGGTTATGCCTTGTTAGTTGCAGGTGTTGTTAGTTGTAGGTGAAGATTGGAGTTTGTTCCTTGTTGGAACATGATTATTGTTGGGATATCACAATATCTATTATTTAATTAACGCATCTATATACTTGGTAAAGGGTGGAAGGCTCGGCCTTATGCCTGGTGTTTTGTTCCACTCTTGCCGCCCTAGTTTCCGTCATACCGATGTTATGTTCCTTGATTTTGCGTTCCTTACATGGTTGGGTTATAATGGGAACCCGTTGACAGTTCGCCATGAATAAAATTCCTCCACCAAGGCCCAACATTGGTTTTACCATTTGCCACCTAGCCTTTTTCCCTTGGGTTCTGCAGACTCAAGGGTCATCTTTATTTAAACCCCCGGGCCAGTGCTCCTCTGAGTGTTGGTACAACCTGTCAGCTGCCGGTGGCCACCAGGGGCAACTCTGGGCTGGCCTACCGGAACCTTGGACAATCTGGTGTTCCCTGAGAACGAGATATGTGCAGCTCCTATCGGGATTTGTCAGCACATTCGGGTGGCTTTGCTGGTTTAGTTTTACCATTGTCGAGATGTCTTGTAACCTGGATTCTGAGTCTGATCAGGCCGTCCTGGGAGAAGGAATATCCTTCATTGGCCATGAGAGCTTGTGATGGGCTAAATTTGGACACCCCTGCAGGGATTTGAACTTCCGAAAGCCGTGCCCGCAGTTATGGGCAGATGGGAATTTGTTAATGTCCGGTTGTAGAAAACCTGAAACTTATCTTAATTAAAATGCATCAACCGCGTGTGTAGCCGTGATGGTCTCTTTCCGGCGGAGTCCGGGAAGTGAACACGGTGTTGGAGTTATGCTTGACGTAAGTAGTCTAGGATCGCTTCTTGATCATAGATTCTTGAACATGCTTTGCCTTCTCTTCTCGCTCTCATTTGCGTATGTTAGCCACCATATATGCTAGTGCTTGCTGCAGCTCCACCTCACATACCTTTTCCCTACCTATAAGCTTAAATAGTCCTGATCACGAGGGTGTGAGATTGTTGAGTCCCCGTGACTCACAGATACTTCCAAAACCAGTTTGCAGGTGCCGATGATACCGTGCAGGTGACGCAACCAGGCTCGAGGAGGAGCTCGATGAAGATCTCGTTCATTGTGTCGTTTCGTTTCAGTTGATTCGTAGTGGAGCCCAGTTGTTGTGATCGGGGATCTATAACATTAGGGGTAGTCTTCTTTTATTTTGGTTCCGTAGTCGGACCTTGATTGCATCCGGATGATGTAATGCTTTATTCATGTATTGTGTGAAGTGGCGATTGGAAGCCAACTATGTATCCCTTTCCTTATTCATTACATGGGTTGTGTGAAGATTACCTCTCTTGCGACATTGCCTACAATGCGGTTATACCTCTAAGTCGTGCTCCGTCACATGGGAGATATAGCTGCATCATGGGTGTTTTAGATCCCCAGTCCAGCCCCTTGTTAATCCATGATGCAAGCTGTGGCGGAGGGACGGAACGGAACGCAGGTATAGCTGCCCACTTGGTACTACAGGGTTCTATGACATAAAACCACTCTCGCTGCCATTGGTTGGAGGTTTCGGTGAAAGAGCCTTTTGGCCAGGGAGTGTTGATAAATTTGCTCACTACAACACCACCGCACTCTGCCTGCTCCCAGTCAATTACCTTCGGCGTCACACTAAAGGTCTTGAGCCATAAGCCGAAGTGTGGGGGGATTCGGAGGAAGCCTCGGATGTGATGATAAACGCCGAGACGTGGAGGAAGGAGTCCAGAGCTAGACGTGAAAATCTAGTCCATAATAAAACATTAGTCCCCGGACGATGGGGTGAAGAGCGAACCCTAGCCCTCAGAGGAAGTGGGAGATGAATACGACCCTCTCGCCAGATCTGGGGGTTGGAATAACCTGTCCTTGAGCATGAAGCCTGTGGTGTATCTCCATGGTCAAGTATCTGGCCGCCCGGAGCTTTGCAATATCCTCCTCTGTAACAGTGGAAGCTACCCATCGGCCTTGAGGGCTAGGTCCGAACATGATGGGTAGGCTTGAAGCAATGAAGTCGAACCTTGGGTGCTAGAACTCGAGGTTGGGAAGGCTAAGGAGAAGTTTGGCATAAAAAAGACGACCCTTGGTTCCTTTATAAAGGCAGCGGGTATTGAACGCCTCCTCCTAAAGCCTAAGAACCTGCCTATTCCTAAGGAATCTTTTCCGTAGGACGGGGTGGTTACCCACGCTCTTATTGATTAAAATCCCGTAATAAGGGGACACGATCTCTGCTTCGACAAGACGTCCCAATAAAAGCCACGCCCCTAAACGTGGAACGGTAGGAAGGGACACGGTTCGAAATAATGACCGGGAAAGCGTGACGTCACATTACTAAAGTTGTTAGCAGAGCGGATTCGTGTAATACTATACTCCCTGCGGTTGTGTGTTGTAGATTTGGACACGATTGTTTCGTCCGAAGACTATCTTGGAGTTCGGAAGGACGAACCCGGCTTGCAATGCCGAAGACAAATCCACACGCTGGATACCTTGTCATTGAAGCTAGGTTCAGGGGCTACTGAGGGAGTCCTGGACTAAGGGGTCCTCGGGCGTCCGGCCTGTTAGCCATGGGCCGGACTGATGGGCTGTGAATATATGAAGACTGAAGACTGCACCCGTGACCGGATGGGACTCTCCTTGGTGTGGAAGGTAAGCCTGGCGGCCAAATATGTAGATTCCTTTCTTTGTAACTGACCTTGTGTAACCCTACATCTCCCCGGTGTCTATATAAACCGGAGGACTTAGTCCACAGAGGGGGAATAATCATCATCATAGCCATACAAGATAGACCTCTAGGGTTAGCCATTACGATCTCGAGGTAGATCAACTCTTGTAATACTCGTATTCATCAATATCAATCAAGCAAAACATAGGGTATTACCTCCGTAGAGAGGGCCCGAACCTGGGTAAACATTGTGTCCCCTGTCTCTTGTTACCATCGACCTTAGACGCACAGTTCGGGACCCCCTACCCGAGATCCGCCGGTTTTGACACCGATAGCGCCCTCCACCCTCGTGGGCACATGGTGGGTCTCCCTGGTGTGTTCTCAGTGCCAATAATTCTCAAATATTCTAGAAAAAATCACATTAAATTTTCAGGGCATTTGGAGAACTTTTATTTTCGAGGTATTTTTTATTGCAAGGATAATTCAGAAAACAGACAAGAAATACTATTTTTACTTTATTTAATATAAATAACATAAAGCAAAAAGAGGGTATAGAAGGTTGTGCTTTCTAACTTCATCCATATCATGCTCATCAAAAGGAATCCACTAACAAGGTTGATCAAGTCTTGTTAACAAACTCATTCTAAATTGCATGAAACCGAAGAATTTTCGAATAACACTAGGTTACCTCAATGAGGATATGCACACCCCCAACAATAAGAATATCATATTTCTTCTTGACGGTAGTAAGAGGAAATTCAAAACCTCCTATAATAATCATTGAAATTTTTCCAATAGAATTGATACTATGGACTTGAGGTTGTTTCCTCGGAAAGTGTACCGTAAGCTCATTACCATTAACATGAAAAGTGGTATTGCCTTTGTTGCAATCAATAACAGCCCCTGCAGTATTCAAGAAGGGTCTTCCAAGGATAATCGACATACTATCGTCCTCGGGAATATCAAGAATAACAAAGTCCGTTAAATTAGTAACGTTTGCAACCACAACATGCACATCCTCACAAATACCAACGGGTATAGCAGCTGATTTATCAGCCATTTGCAAAGATATTTCAGTAGGTGTCAACTTATTCAAATCAAGTCTACGATATAAAGAGAGAGGCATAACACTAACACCGGCTCCAAGATCACATAAAGCAGTTTTAACATAGTTTCTTTCAATGGAGCATGGTAGAGTTGGTACTCTGGGATCTCCTAGTTTCTTTGGTATTCCACCCTTAAAAGTGTAATTAGCAAGCATGGTGGAAATTTCAGCTTCCGGTATCTTTCTTTTATTAGTAACAATATCTTTCATGTACTTAGCATAAGGGTTCATTTTAAGCATATCAGTCAAACGCATACGCGAAAAGATAGGTGTAATCATTTCAGGAAAGCGCTCAAAATCTTCATTATCCTTTTTCTTGGATGGTTTAGGAGGAAAAGGCATGGGTTTCTGAACTCATGGTTCTCTTTCTTTACCGTGCTTCCTAGCAACAAAGTCTCTCTTATCATAACGTTGATTCTTTGATTGTGGGTTATCAAGATCAACATCAGGTTTAGTCTCTACGTCATTGTTATTGCTAGGTTGAGCATCAACATGAACATCATCAGTAACATTATCACTAGGTTCATGTTCATTACCAGATTGTGTTTCAGCATCAGAAATAGAAATATCATTGGGATTCTCATGTGTGTCTACAACAGGTTCACTAGAAGCATGCAAAGTCATATCATTTTTCTTTTTCTTCCTTTTAGAAGAACTTGGTGCATCAACATTAGTTCTCTGAGAATCTTGCTCAGTTCTCTTAGGATGGCCCTCAGGATACAAAGGTTCCTAAGTCATTTTACCCCCTCTAGTCATAACTCTAACATCATTATCATTTTTTATTATTTAATTCATTGAGAAAATCATTCTGAGCCTTAAGTACTTGTTCTACTTGAGTGGTAACCATAGAAGCATGTTTACTAATAAGTTTAAGTTCACCTTTAACTCTAGGCATATAACCACTCAAGTGTTCAATCATATAGGCATTGCGTTTCAATTGTCTACCAACATAAGCATTTAAGTTTTCTTGTTTAACAATAAAATTATCAAACTCATACAAGCATTGGCTAGCAGACTTATAACAAGGAATATCGCCTTCATCAAATCTATAGAGAGAATTTACCTTTACTACCTGTGTCGGGTTATCAAGACCATGTATCTCTTCAATAGGTGGTAAATTCTTAACATCTTCATCTTTAATACCTTTTTCTTTCATAGATTTCTTTGCCTCTTGCATATCTTCAGGACTGAGAAATAGAATACCCCTTTTCTTTGGAGTTGGCTTAGGAGTTGGTTCAGGAAGTGTCCAATTTTTTTCATTAGTCAACATATTATTCAATAGCAATTCAGCCGGATCAATAGTTCTTTCCCTGAAAACACAACTAGCACAAGTATCCAGGTAGTCTCTGGAAGCATCGGCTAGTCCATTATAAAAGATATCAAGCATTTCATTGTTCTTGAGAGGATGATCATGCAAAGCATGAAGTAATTGGAGAAGCCTTCCCCAAGCTTGGGGGAGACTCTCTTCTTCAATTTTCAGAAAATTATATATTTCCCTTAAGGCAGATTGTTTCTTATGAGCGGGGAAATACTTAGCAGAGAAGTAATAAATCATATCCTGGGGACTACGCACACAACCATAATCAAGAGAATTAAACCATGTTTTAGCATCACCCTTTAATGAGAACGGAAATAACTTAAGGATAAAGTAATAGCGAGTTTTCTCATCATTAGTGAACAAGGTGGCTATATCATTTAATTTAGTAAGATGTGCCACAACAGTTTCAGATTCATTGGCATAAAAAGGATCGGATTCAACCAAAGTAATTAACTCAGGATCGACAGAGAAATCATAATCCTTATCAGAAATACAGATAGGTGAAGTAGCAAAAGCAGGGTCATATTTCATTCTAGCATTCAAAGACATTTCTTTAATCTTAGCTAATAATTTCTTAAGATCATATCTATCATTGCAAGCAAAGAAGTCTCTAGCAGTTTCTTCATCCATAACATAACCCTCAAGCACAACAGGAAATTCATATCTAAGGGGAGAATCTTCATCATCACTTTCATCAATATTATCAGTTTCAATAATTTCATTCTCTCTAACCCTAGCAAGTTGCTCATCTAGAAATTCACCTAGTGGCATAGTATTATCAAGCATAGAAGCTTACTCAAAACAGAAGATGAATCAAGTGCAGAGCTAGATGGCAGTTCCTTACCTCCCCTCGTAGTTGAGGGAAAAATCTTGGTTCTTTTATCTTTCAAGTTCTTCATAGTGATCAGCAGATCTAAATCCCAAGTGACTCAAAGAATAGAGCTATGCTGCCCGGCAACGGCGCCAGAAAATAGTCTTGATAACCCACAAGTATAGAGCATCACAACAGTTTTTGAGGGTAGAGTATTCAACCCAAATTTATTGATTCGACACAAGGGGAGCCAAAGAATATTCTCAAGTATTAGCAACTGAGTTGTCAATTCAATCACACCTGGAAAACTTAATATCTGCAGCGAAGTATTTAGTAGCAAAGTAATATGATAGTAGTGGTAACAGTGGCAAAAGTAAAGGTAGCAATTTTGTAGTGATTGTAACAGTGGCAACGGAAAAGTAAATAAGCAAAGATCAATATGTGAAAAGATCGTAGGCAATGGATCTGTGATGGATAATTATGTCGCATGTGGTTCCTTATGCAATAGTTATAACATAGGGTGACACAGAACTAGCTCCAGTTCATCAATATAATGTAGGCATGTATTCCGAATATATTCATCCATGCTTATGGAAAAGAACTTGCATGCCATCTTTTGTCCTACCCTCCCGTGGTAGCGGGGTCCTATTGGAAACTAAGGGACATTAAGGCCTCCTTTTAATAGAGTATCAGACCAAAGCATTAACATTTAGTGAATACATGAACTCCTCAAACTACGGTCATCACCGGTAAGTATCCCGATTATTGTCACTTTGGGGTTAACGGATCATAACACATAATAGGTGACTATAGACATGCAAGATAGGATCAAGAACTCACATATATTCATGAAAACATAATAGGTTCAGATCTGAAATCATGGCACTCAGGCCCTAGTGACAAGCATTAAGCATAGCAAAGTCATAGAAACATCAATCTCAGAACATAATGGATACTAGGGATCAAACCCTAACAAAACTAACTCGATTACATGATAAATCTAATCCAAACCATCACCGTCCAGCAAGCCTATGATGGAATTACTCACGCATGGCGGTGAGCATCATGAAATTGGTGATGGAGGAAGGTTGATGATGACGATGGCGACAAATTCCCCTCTCCGGAGCCCCGAACGGACTCCATATCAGCCCTCCGAGAGAGATTAGGGCATGGTGGCGGCTCCGAATCGTAAAACATGATGAATCCTTCTCCTTGATTTTTTTCTCCCCGAACGTGAACATATAGAGATGGAGTTGAGGTTGGTGGAGCGTCAAGGGGCCCACGAGGCAGGGGGCGCGCCCCCACCCTCGTGGACAGGGTGTGGGCCCCCTGGCCTTGATTCTTTCGCTAGTATTTTTTATATATTCCAAAAATATTCTCCATTGACTTTCAGGTCATTCCGAGAACTTTTATTTCTGCACAAAAATAACACCATGGCAATTCTGCTGAAAACAACGTCAGTACGGGTTAGTTCCATTCAAATCATGCAAGTTAGAGTCTAAAACAAGGGCAAAAGTGTTTGGAAAAGTAGATACGATGGAGACGTATCAACTATCTGGTCGATAACATCGGGGATGGTTGCGGAAAGTAACTCTCGAATTGAAACTCAAGAAATTATCAAGAGCAAAGTATGGAGGTATCATGGGAAGTTTCGAGCGGGCGGGCAATCGTTCGATGCCTGAAACAAAGTGTGAAATGGGTCCATAGCAAAGAGAATAAGTAGTGCGTCTGATACCGAAAGATAATATCTGACTGCGGTAGCTCGCAGAATTACATACGAGGTAAGGTCCAAAGGATAAACTTTGAAAACATCGAAGTACAGGAGAGTCAGGTTTCGATCCTGTAGAACTATGGGTTATGGGCCCACCACATGGGATAAAAGTAGGAAGGGCACTCACATCTTGCGTGGTCATGAAAGCAAGGCCTGTCAGGGAATAGCTTGTCAGTTATGTCAGCAACAATGTTGGTACCAAGGGAAAGGGACGAAGAGAACCATTTTCTTGCTCGTTGAAACGAGGCGGACCTATAGGGAAAGTTCTCATCCATCGGTGGTTACCGGAATGCCATCAACAAAAGCAACAGGGTCTTACCGACACGGTTGTACACCGAGGTGTTTACATAAGTAGGAGAACATTACTGCTTAGATCATATGGATCACAAGAAATGTTAAACCAACCAATGGAAAGGAAAACATGATAATCAGATTAAATACAACAATGGAAAGGAAAATGTGTTTAAACACATATTTCAAGGGTATATCCTTCCCAAGGACAAGTAGAGCATGATATCCATGACAGGAAATAATGTAGAAAACTCTTTAGGTAGGGGGAGAAATTTCATGACATTACCAATACAACGGTGTTTGGATAATTGAGCAGGAAACATTTACCATTGGGCTTCAAATGTTCTTGTTGAAAATCGGAATACCATAGACATGCTTCAAGATAGGATGTACATGGTCAACAGGTGAAGATCAAACTTTGGAAACACAAAGGATCCATCAGGAATAACTAGTAGAATAAGTCTTACAATTTCCTCATGGAAGAATGGATAACCTTGCTGAAAAGGAATCTATAACAATAGGGCCTCGGGCCAGGTGTGCTAGGCATGACATCATCTTACCGGGTCATATAAAGACCAATGCTATGACTCTTGGAAAATGTCCAAACCATCATATCCGACCGATGTTTAGATCTGATTGGTGTTGGGATACCTCAGACTTAGGATACCTTAGAAGAAAAGGTGCAACACAAATTGACGAGACGATAATGTAAGATTCTCGGGAAATGAGCTATGGGAGCGAGTTCCGACTCAAGAGTTCATCATTTAAACCAAGGAGAGGATGAGGGGGTAGCTGATGGCTCAACGACCATTCCTCGATATTTCCAAAAAGATGGGTTTCCACAATCATGAGAACAAGGAGATCACATTTGTCAGATCAAATGATATAATGACGTATGCTCGAGGAAAACATACTCAATTAACATTGGTCGAAAGTGCACCGGAAATATGGGCTTAGGTAGCATGATCAATGTTAGAATGGTGATTCGGTAACCAATAGTCTAAGAATGAACCGATGGCCATTAACTTTGAAGTAGGGTTGCTTGAATTATTGAATACAAGAAGCATCGCTCACTTGTTGACATTCTCGGTTAGTCAATACTGGGACCAAGAAAGAACGGTACTTGCGAGAAGTACCTCTAGACCAATAACTGTTAAGAGGTGGAGCAATCCTTGCAACATCCTTGAGATAAAGGACAATAATACTTCAAGGTAGAACATAATACAAACTGGATAACAAGTTTATTATGAAAGGAAGGTAAAGATGTTGTCGATGGTAACTCAAATTACCAAAGGATAAGGATGGCACTTACCATCATGAATTCGATTGATATCTTGGAAGGAGTCAAAATGTTGATGATGATCACGGCAAATTTTGTCGAGAGGCGATGGCATCAAGTCAAAGGAATGATGAAGCGAAAGATTAATGGAACCAAGGGTATGATACAAACTCCAAACCAAGCTTGTTGTTCAAAGCAAAATGATATGATGAGGAAGATCGACATAAGCTTAGGTCATCATTGAAAATTTGTGCCCCAGGAAGAAGGACCAGGTAGCAAAGTTAAAATTTAGCATGATAATGATATAGCCAATCAGGCTAGGAATGACTTGAAGGATTATTAAACTCATAAGTAACAAAAACTACTTAGAGTTGTTGAATCAGAGTGAGGAATCAATTCATGAGTCGGTGTTCTCGAGTGACTAATAACTCAGAACCTGGGGGAAAATTAGAATCGGCGACAATAATAATTGATGAAGAACTCATAAGAAGTTATGTAGTTCCGTGATATTCTCGAGATACCAGAGGCTATACTCAAAGGTAGAGTAGAATAGAGGTTGGATAGGTGTATTGATCTTTAGAAGACAAGTACTTCAACTTGTCCGAGAAACGGTATTGAAAGGAGAACATGGCCGGAACCACGATTGCAAAAGGCCCGATCCCAGATATAAGATGAACTTATATGAAGGGAATATTTTAATTTAAGAGAAGATTTAATGGTAAGATCTACATCGTGTCCATGGGTGTCGGTGTCAAAACCGGTGGATCTCAGGTAGGGGGTCCCGAACTGTGCGTCTAGGTGGATGGTAACAGGAGACAAGGGACACGATGTTTTTACCCAAGTTCGGGCCCTCTCGATGGAGGTAAAACCCTACTCCTGCTTGATTAATATTGATGATATGGGTAGTACAAGAGTAGATCTACCACGAGATCAAGGAGGCTAAACCCTAGAAGCTAGCCTATGGTATGATTGTTGTTCCTACGGACTAAAACCCTCCGGTTTATATAGACACCAGAGAGGGCTAGGGTTACACAGAGTCGGTTACAATGGTAGGAGATCTACATATCCGTATCGCCAAGCTTGCCTTCCACACCAAGGAAAGTCCCTTCCGGACATGGGACGAAGTCTTCAATCTTGTATCTTCATAGTCCAGGAGTCCGGCCGAAGGTATAGTCCGGCTATCCGGACACCCCCTAATCCAGGACTCCCTCAGTAGCCCCCGAACCAGGCTTCAATGATGACGAGTCCGGCGCGCAGAGTGTGTTCGGCATTGCAAGGCGGGTTCTCCTCCAAATTCCGTGTACCTGTTGAATAATGTCCGGTTTCTTGTAAATGTAGCGCTCCTTGGCTTCTACGCCCAATAATGGCCGTCTTCCACATGTCAAACGAATACGAAAAGTCGGGGTGTTTCTACATTTACACCCCTAGCCGCGTGAATGAGTCGCCTATTTAAGGGGACGAGGATTTAGATCCAAACCACACCTTCTCCCCTCCGCGAGTATTCATCAGAGCGTATCCGACAGAGGTCCATTCTATCATGACCGGCTGCCGCAGCTCCTCCTCTCGCCCTTCCTGCCCTCAACTTGGAGATTGGGAGAGATGCTCCATCCCGCACAGCGAGCTAGTGACGCTCCATACCAAGGGATTTCTCCCCCCGGCCTATATGGTCCCAGTTCGAGCCGGACTTGCCACCTATAATGGCGGAGAGCAAGCGAAGAGCACCCCCAATCCCTCCAAAGGAGAGCGGGTATGCCTTGTCCCTTACTTAATAAGAGGGCTCGGATTTCCAATTCATCCGTTTCTTCGGGGGCTCCTGGAGTTCTATGGCCTCCAGCTCCACAACCTCACGCCTGCCTCCATATTGCATATCGCGGGCTTCCTAGCCCTTTGCGAGCTGTTTTTGGGCTGCGAGGCTCATTTCGCGTTGTGGAAAAGGCTATTCTGCCTTGTGCCCCGTTCTCAGAAGGGGTCAATATATCAAGTGGGCGGAGCCGAAGTGTGGTGCATCGCCGGGACCGGATATCTATCCGAAACCCCAAAGAAGGCGTCCGAGGACTGGCCTTCGGAATGGTTTTATATAGAGGACGTCCCGCTGCCGGATCCTGTCCGGATCGGCCTCCCTGAGTTCGACAGTGCTCCCCTAAAGAAGCGCCTAAGCTGGCGTCCATGGAGCCCTCAGAGGGAAAGTGACAAGGACATTCTTTACCTGATGGGCCAGATAAGATTGTTAGCTCATTCCGGACTGACCATGATCGGGGTCATGGCCGCATGCATCATGCGAGGGGTGCAACCGCTTCAGTATAGAGGCCACCCCATGTGGGACTTCAACGGGGAGGACGAAGCCACCCGCCACAGCCGTAAGGGGCCGGATTCGGCTGCCGCTCTAATAAAGATCTTGTCCGCTTTGTACAAGGGAGAAGAGGAGGAATTTCTCCGCGTCAACCCACAAGGTGGATTTTCTATGTACAATCCCCCAAGTTGGGTAAGTGGACACTTTTACTTGCCCATCCGTTTTATATTCCCATCGTTAAATATTCAGTCTAATGACTTCAACATAGGAATTGTGCCAGGCTGTTAAAGAAATAAACAACCCTCCTCCATAACTCGAGGATCCGGGACGGTCCGTCGACCCGGCCTCTCAAGAGGATCCGGACTTATCTGTGGAGCTGATTGATGGGGTGTTTCATCAATTGAGCAAGGACAATGCCTTGGTGGCCATTATGGCCGATTACCCAGGGCTACTCCCAGCCTCACAGGTAACTGAGACCGAAGTCCCAGCACTTTGAAAAGGGATCTATCCTCGCGTGTTTTCGATTGCCGTATGACAACCGTGTTTTGCAGGGGAGGTCCTTGAGACGGGAGGCCGAGCCTGCGGCGACTAGCCAACAAGGGGCGGCAAGGCCCCGCGGGCTAAAAAGAAGTGCGGTCCGGACTGAGACGCCGGCCCAAAGGTATAGCGCGCCATCTTATTCCCAGGTGTTATTCCTTCAAGGCATATTAACGCTCGTGCTCTCTTCAGGACGAAGAGACCTCGCCGCACTATATCCGGAGAGGGTGCCAATCGCCCCTCCACCAGCCAGGCTCCAAATCCTGGTCTGGAAGCGGAGGCGAACACAAGGCGCGCACCGGACGCTCCTCCGACAGAGGATGCGGACAGGCTGTCTGCCACCAATTCCGAGGTGGAGAGTGCCATGAACCACAGGCATCGCCGAACAGTTCTTCGCGACGCTTGTTTCTCCAAAGAGGCATTGGATGCCTTCAATTCGGGAGATGTGTACCTCCGTGCCACTCAAAATGGTCTAGCCAGAGCCACGGAGCAATATGTAGAAGACATACGGGTAAGAAAATTTTGGTAATTATATATGTACCAGTAGCCCCCGAGACTTGAAACAGTTAGAATAACTAATTTAAGGATCATTTGTTATGCAGGTTCTTACAAAAAAGAATACCCTACTGTCCCAGGAGCTGGAAGAGTGCAAAGCCCAACTTGAGGCTGCACTAGAAGCGGCAGGGGAGCCCAAGGTGAGCCCCTCTGGTAATATACGCTTTGAAAGATAAGTATTTTGCGAAGTGCGGCGTGGGTTCATATCTGACAAATGAAATTGCAGATGGCGCCTGATTAAATCCGGAAGAGCAACAATCCTACGCCAGCTAAAGGCAGGTGAGAGCGTGCTGACAAAGGTGAGGCAGGAGAAGAACGATCTCCAAGATGCCAACACCAAGCTAGGCGTTGAACTGAAGGATGTTCGTGCCCAGCTGTTGGACTCCATTAAGGAGAATCAGCGGCTTCGACGCGGCATATTTAGTAAGTGCTTAAACTAACTTTGAAAAAGAAAATTCGGCGAGGAAGTTGACTAATAGAGTAATGTCTGTAGGTATGCTAACAGGTCGTTCTGTAGAGGAAATGCTTGGTTCTACGGGTGACCTTCTTCCCGAGCTCTCACAACTGCACGAGCGAGTTCGGCAGGTGATGCAAGGCGTTGCCCAGGCCTTGTGGCCATCCGTCTCCATGCCCAAAGGCCTTGGAGAGCTTGTAGAGAAGCTGAAGGGAGCGCGGCGGCGCTTCTGATTGTGGAAGATGTCGGCCTGCCGTCAAGGCGCCAGGGAGGCCTGGGCCATGGTGAAGACGCGGTACACGAAGGCTGACCCAAACCACATGGCCGAGGTCGGACCCGTGGGGCCCGATGGGAAGGAGATCCCTGTGAGCTTAGTATTCGGCCAAGTAGAATTGGCCGCAAAGTATTCCCAACAGGACTATAAACTAGACAACCTGCTAGATGGTATTGAAGAGGAATACAATCAGTCAGATTGACTATGTAATCTTAATTGACATGTGTAATGCCTTCTAGACGGATTGTAGATCGTTTGTCATGGCCGACCTTTTCTCTTCAACCTCGGGACCTGACGGTCCGGAGTGTGTCCAAATACCCTCGCGGTTATATAAGAACCGGGGTATGCATGGAGACCAGGCGTAGGGGTCATTAGTGCTTGAACAGACAAGTGCCCAACTAGTTATGTTATATTACATGGTTAGTAAGAAACATCTTCCAGAATAGTTCCGTTAGGGGTTCCTTTCCCTGGGAGGCATGCCCTATAGTGCATGTCCATTCTGCGAAAAGAAACGCAGGAAAAACATCTGGGGGCGTATAGATAAATAAGTGAGAAAAGATCATCTTTAGTTCACCGACCGAATATTCGCTTAAGAACGCTAGCTTTCGGCTTCACCCAGTCCGAGGTACACATCCGGCTGACCCGGCAGTAACAATTGCAGAGGTGCTCCCTTTACCACCTAGCCAAACAATCGGGAACGTAGGGGTAAGCACAAGAGCCAGGCAACCCAGCTTGGCCAAAACTTAAGTCATATCGATGCATATAATGGTGAATAAAAGGTTCATGCGGAAGTGTGACACATGTGTTGGGCATGAAGCCCATATAAATAAGCTTCTGTTTAAAGAAGCCCCCGGGTTTAATGAGCGCGGATAGTGCGTCACTTTATGAGCCTTTAAAGGCTATAAGAGAGAGGGAGGGGAGAAGGAGAGAAATGTAAGACAGAAAGTATATAAAAAATGGATAGAGGAAGGAGACGAACACAGAGTCCGACGCTAGGCATAGAATCTTCGAAGATGGGTTGTGTTCCATGGGTTTGGCTCGAGTCGGTTATCCGATGCATCTCGCAGGCGGTACGCTCCACTAGTCAGGACTTGGTTAATTATGAAGGGACCTTCCAACTTGGGCTTGAGTTTGTCCTTTTTCTTGTCCGGCAGGCGTAGAACTAATTCACCAATGTTGTAATTTTTGGCCCGTACTTCTCTGCTTTGGTATCTTCGAGCCTGCTATTGATAGAATGAGGAACGGGCTTTTGCCACGTCACGCTGTTCCTCCATGGCGTCCAAACTGTCCTGCCGATCGGGCTCGGCTTCTCTTTCTTCGTACATGTGCACTCGAGGTGAGTCATGAATTATGTCGCAGGCCAAAACTGCCTCTGCGCCGTACACCATGAAGAATGGTGTGTATCCGGTGGTGCGATTCGGCGTGGTCCGCAGCCCCCAGAGTACAAAGTCGAGCTCCTCTACCCGGTGCGTATTAGATTCCTTAAGGGACCGCACTAATCTGGGTTTGATGCCGCTCATGATAAGACCATTTGCATGTTCGACCTGGCCGTTAGTTTGTGGGTGATAGACGGAAGCATAATCGATTTTGATGCCCATGTTTTTGCACCAGAGTATTACCTCGTCGGCCGTATAGTTCGTGCCGTTATCAGTGATGATGCTGTGGGGACGCCGTAACGATGTACAAGCCCGGATATAAAGTCTATCACTGGTCCGGATTCGGCTGTCTTAACAGGCTTGGCTTTTATCCATTTGGTGAACTTATCCACCATCACCAGTAAGTATTTTTTCTTGTGGGTTCCTCCTTTAAGGGGTCCAACCATGTCAAGCCCCTAGACCGCGAAGGGCCAAGTGATGGGGATAGTTTGGAGGGCAGTGGCTGGCATATGGCTTTGGTTTGCAAAAAGCTAGCAACCGATGCATCGTTGGACTAAGTCATGGGCGTCTGCCCGGGCCATCGGCCAATAAAAGCCTATACGGAAGGCCTTGCTTACAAGGGACCGAGTTGCAGCGTGATGACCGCCGATTCCGGCATGAATTTCAGCCAGGAGGTTCCGCCCTTCCTCTTCGGAGATGCACCTTTGAAGGACTCCGGTAGTGCTTTTCTTATAAAGCTCTCCCTCATGGACTTTATAGGCTTTAGATCGCCGCACTATGCAGCGTGCCTCATTTTGGTCCTCGGGGAGTTCCTGCCTAGTAAGGTAGGCGACGAATGGTTCTGTCCACGGGGCGATGACGGCCATTATTACGTGGGCTGAAGGTGTTATTTCATTGGCAGAGCCTCCAATTATGTCAGAGTGTTCGGTGTCGGGCAGTGCGGTTGGGTCCGGGCTGTTATTGTCGGGTTCCCCTTCCCATACTACGGATGGCTTGAACAACCTTTCCAAGAAGATGTTGGGGGGGGGGGCACTACATCGCGTTTTGCGCCGATGCGTGCCAGGACATCTGCCGCCTGATTATTTTCCCGGGCTATATGGTGAAATTCGAGCCCTTCGAATCGAGCTGACATTTTTAGGACGGCGTTGCGATAAGCTGGCATTTTTGGATCCTTGGCATCAAAGTCTCCATTTATTTGGGATATTGCGAGGTTCGAGTCCCGGCGCACCTCTAAGCGTTGAATGCCCATGGATACTGCCATCCGGAGACCATGTAAAAGGGCCTCATATTCGCCTACATTGTTGGATTCTATGTACATTATCTGGAGTACGTATTGAACTGTGTCTCCTGTGGGGAACGTCAAAATGATGCCAGCCCCTAGACCGGCCAACATTTTGGAGCCGTCGAAGTGCATGACCCAGTTTGAATATGTGCCATACTCTTTACGGAGTTTGGCCGCCGTCCATTCTGCGACGAAGTCAGCCAAAACTTGCGACTTGATAGCTCGTCGTGGCTTGTAAGTTATGTCGAACGGGAGGAGCTCAATGGCCCATTTTGTAATCCGGCCCGTCGCGTCGCGGTTGTTTATAATATCGTTGGCACTTCCGAGGCTACTGTTATTGAACACTCTTGAAAGTAGTGTCGCAGCTTCCGGGATGCCATAAATACCGCGTACGCAATCTTTTGATAATGCGGGTACCATGACTTGCACGGAGTAAGGACAGTGGACACATAGTAGACCAGCTTTTGAAGGGGAATTTATGTCGGTCCGTTTCTCGTTCGACGACGAGCGCTGCGCTTACGACCTGATGGGTTGCTGCAATGTATAACAACAATGGTTCGCCAATGTTTGGCGCGGCCAGGACTGGGTTTGTTGCCAAGATGGCTTTTATTTCGTTGAGTCCGGCCGTGGCTTCATCCGTCCACTCGAAGTGTTCGGTGCGCCGAAGGAGGCGGTAAAGGGGTAGGGCCTTTTCTCCCTAGCGGGAGATAAAGCGGTTTAGAGCCGCCACGCATCCGATTAATTGTTGTATTTGTTTGAGGTCCTTCAGGATATCCAATTGTGACAGAGCTCGGATCTTGGCTAGATTTGCTTCAATTCCTCTACCGGATACAATGAAGCCCAAGAGCTTTCCGGCTGGAACGCCAAAAACGCATTTTTCCGGGTTGAGCTTGATGTCGTATGTTCAGAGGTTATCGAATGTTAGCCTCAAGTCGTTTACTAGAGATTTGACATGTCTTGTTTTAACGACCACATCATCTACGTATGCCTCCACTATTTTGCCGATCTGGTTTGCCAGACATGTCTAAATCATGCGCTGATATGTTGCGCTGGCGTTTTTGCGCCCGAAGGGCATTGTGTTGAAGCAGAATGAGCCGTATGGTGTGATGAATGCCGTTGCGGCTTGGTGTGACTCTGCCATCTTTATTTGATGGTAGCCGGAGTATGCGTCAAGGAAACACAATGAATCGTGTCCTGTGGTAGCGTCGATAATTTGATCGATGCGGGGGAGGTGGAAGGGATCCTTTGGGAAAGCCTTGTTAAGGTCTTTAAAATCAACACACATGCGCCATGATTTGTCCTTCTTTGGTACCATCACCAGGTTTGCTAGGCAGTCCGGGTGTTTTATATCTTTGATGAATCCGGCCTCCAATATCTTGGCTAGTTCCTCTCCCATGGCCTATCTCTTAGGTTCGGAAAAATGCCGAAGAGCCTGTTTGACTGGCTTGAATCCTTTTTGGATATTTAAGCTGTGTTCGGCCAGCCTGTGTGGGATTCCTGGCATGTCTGAAAGGTGCCAGGCGAAAATGTCATAGTTCTCTCATAGGAACTGTCGCAGTGCGGCGTCTACATCAGGGTTTAACTGTGCCCCGATGGAAGCTGTTTTATTGGGGTCCGTTGGATGGACCTGGAATTTGACTATTTTGTCCGCCGGTTTAAAGGAGGTGGACATGGATCTTTAGTAGAGTATCACATCGTCCCTATTCATCGTGGAGCGCAGTGCAGTCAGTTCCTCAGCCGCTAGGGCTTCGGATAGCGCCTCGAGGGCCAGTGCGGCTGTGTTGTTTTCGGCGCGGAGTGCTATGTCCGGATCACTAGCGAGAGTGATGATTCTGTTAGGCCCGGGCATCTTGAGCTTCATGTACCCGTAATGGGGTACTGCTTGGAAGATTGTAAACGCTTCCCGCCCTAGCAGAGCGTGATATCCGCTACTGAATGGGGCCACTTGGAACGTGACCTCTTCGGACCTGTAATTATCCGCATGCCGAACACCACATCTAGTGTTATTTTTCCTGTACAGCGTGCTTCCCGACTGGGGATTATTCCTCTAAAGGTTGTGCTTCTTTGCTCAATGAGCTTCCAGTCTATTTCCATTTTTTGAAGGGTTTCCTCATAAATGAGGTTCAGTCCGCTGCCGCCATCCATGAGTACCTTGGTAAGACGAAAGCCGTCCACTATTGGACTGAGGACCAATGCGGCTGGTGCTCAGGCTGTTCGGAATTTAGGTTCATCACTAGCGTTAAAAGTAATAGCCGTGTCACTCCATGGGTTTATTGTTGCTACTTAGTAGACTTCGGCAAGGCTGCGGAGTGTTCTTTTTTGCATATTATTTGATGCGAAAGTCTCGAAGACTGTTAATACCGTACTGGTGTCTCTGGGGTGGCTTTCTGTGGCTTCTGGAATTAGAAGATCTTCGCCAATTTTTGCCACCTGCCAGAGTATCCAACATGCTCTAAGGCTGTGAGTTGGTGTGGCGCCCTCTGCACTATGAATTTTACAGGGTCCATTAAGCCATCCTTCCAGTACGGTTCCATGCCCTGTAGAGTGCTTTTGCTTTTTGGTATTGAACCCGGGTGTCTGGCGATGATGCACCCTTTTATTTCAGACTAGGTTTGTATTCAGGGCCGGATTGTCCCAAAATTTTATTTCGGTTTTCCGGGCGCTTTCCATCACACAGTACTTTCGTACTATGGACGCGAGGTCAGCGAAGCATGTAATATCACGGTGACTTATGGCGTTGAGGATTCCCTTGTCCGTGCAATTATTGCAGAAGAATGAAATTGCATCTTGCTCGCGGTAGTCCTTTATCCTGTTCATAACCAGGAGGAATCTGGCCCAGTAATGATGTACTGTTTTTCGGGCTCTTGCCTAATTTGGGATAGATCACTTATGTACGGGTGGGTGGGTGGAATCAAATCCGGAACCTCACCCAATCTAAGACCCAGAGGCCAAGGAGTTTCGGAACTCGGAAGTTTGGATTCTTGGAGGCTATCCAATGAATCTAGCCCGTTGCCTGACTTTAAGTTCAGGTCTTGAGTGATGTCCTCCCCTCCGCGGGTATCTGGCTTGGAGGGATCGAGAATCCAGACATAGTTAGTCCTTAAGATAGATGAAGGGTCGCCGCACTCTCCCTCTACCACAGCAACGTGATGGGTGACCTGGGGAGAGTTAATCTCTCTCAGATTGGGTTTAGGCCCAATCTGGTCGTAATCCGTAGCGACTCCCAGGGCGGCGATGCGATCCAAGAGCTCGTTTAGAGAAGAGCGCTCCATTGGATCTAGCTGCTCGGCGAATTCCGAGCTGACGTGAAGATTGCTTTCGATGACCCGAGAGGTCATCGTCGGCGCAGCAGCCGAACAGGCGGTCATAAGGAAACCACCTAGCCGGAGAGTTTGGCCGACAGCCAAAGCTCCATTAGCAATGGTACCGTCTTTAAAGACGGGATGAGGAATCCTTCCTAATGGCGACGGCATAGAGGAAGTCTCAATGAAAGCACCAATGTCGGTGTCAAAACCGGCGGATCTCGGGTAGAGGGTCCCGAACTGTGCGTCTAGGCGGATGGTAATAGGAGACAAGGGACATGATGTTTTTACCCAGGTTCGGGCCCTCTCGATGGAGGTAAAACCCTACTCCTGCTTGATTAATATTGATGATATGGGTAGTACAAGAGTAGATCTACCATGAGATCAAGGAGGCTAAACCCTAGAAGCTAGCCTATGGTATGATTGTTGTTCCTACGGACTAAAACCCTCTAGTTTATATAGACACCGGAGAGGGCTAGGGTTACATAGAGTCGGTTACAATGGTAGGAGATCTACATATCCGTATCGCCAAGCTTGCCTTCCACGCCAAGGAAAGTCCCTTCCGGACACGGGACGAAGTCTTCAATCTTGTATCTTCATAGTCCAGGAGTCCGGGCGAAGGTATAGTCCGGCTATCCGGACACCCCCTAATCCAGGACTCCCTCAATGGGCATGAACACAAAGTTCAAGGTCGACTCCCACTTCTTCAATGCATAATCTTTCATTTTCTGCTCTACTAAAAATGATTTGAGTGCGAAGATCTACCTGGTGAACTACCAGAGGAGTATGAACCTGGGTAAACTTCCGAGTTCACACACATTAAGGAATGCATAGGTTCAACCCATCGGGGCATCTTAGAAACTTATACCACAAGTTTCAAGAATAAATAACACACACTCAATAGTAGAGCATGCTTGAGAAAGTAGAGGATAGAATTTACCAAACGCATTATGTATCCAAGGAAAGGCTCACAAGCTTATCGAATATGAAGGGTGTTGTCGCATAAAATCCGACAAAGGGTCTGGTGGTCCACAAGGGATCTCATGTGAGCATCGGTACTCAACTAGAGGAAGAAAGAATGCAAGGAGATCAGATTATAGAAACAACTAACTAACTCAAAGCTCAAATGCAAAGGAATTATGAATTCCAAGACAAGGGATCAGAAGCAATGCTCTGACTAGGGATGGATATGTTGAATAGACTTAGGGGCACAATTGATGGCAATTGATTGGTCGAGATTCAGCTCATGTTTAAAATGACGTCTGAACCGGGAGGATGGATTCTAGGATATGATTGAGGACTGCGAGCATTCGCAACATATTGAATTAACGGACTCAAAGTGATAATGACAAAGGATGCCAATAAGATTACCAGACTTATGGGATTAATCATAATGCTAGCAAGCAAGAATATAAAGAGCATTAGGACAACAAGGATTTTTAGAAGAACGAATGGTATTTCAAAGATGTTTGTGAACTACATGAATCAATTGGGAATGAGCGGATACTCGATAGGTGCAAGAAATTATCCGTAGGGGTATTCATGTAGCAAGGAACTGCAAGGCAGTAGGCACAAAGTATTCTTGGAACAATAGAATTTGGGGTATCTTGTAATAATAAGATCAATGGGGAATGATAAGAATGGCAAGTGTATGTGGTTATCCATAGGGTTTTATCCTTGAAAGGGAATTGCAATAGCAATGACACAAAGTCTCGAGAGAACATCGGAGGGTATCTTTGGAATCCTTCGATGCACCAAGCAATCATCTGGGGAGAGGGTCTCTCCGGGAGGAAGTAATTATGAGAACCTAGAGTTAGAGTTAGCAAAATCATTTAACCTGAATAGAAGAGAGATCAGAGTCCCAGAGTATAGACGAGGAGTAAAAGATCCTAATACCACCCAATGGGACGTGGGCCTGTAAGCCACACAACCATGTTAGTAAAAGTTTTGCAATTGACTAGACTCGACTTCGGCCAAGGTGTGTGGAAGGGGGATTCCTACATGCAGTTGGCTCTGATACCAACTTGGGACGCCCCCGATTCAACCATACACTAATCATACACGCAAATGTGTACGATCAAGATCAAGGACTCATGGGAAGATATCACAACACAACTCTAGACACAAATTAAAATAATACAAGCTTTATATTACAAGCCAGGGGCCTCGAAGGCTCGAATTCAAATGCTCGAAGACACAAGAGTCAGCGGAAGAAAATATATCTGAGTAAAGACATAAGTTAAACAAGTTTCCATAAGATGGCTAGCACAAACTGGGATACAGATCAAAAGAGGCACGAGCCTCCTGCCTTGGATCCTCCTAAACTACTCCTAGTCGTCGGCGGTGGCCTGCACGTAGTAGTAGGCACCTCCAGTGTAGTAGGAGTCGTCGTCGACGGTGGCGTCTGGCTCCTGGGCTCCAATATCTAGTCGCAACACTTAGGTATAGAGAGGGGGAAAAGGGGGGAGCAAGGCAATCGTGAGTACTCATCCAAAGTACTCGCAAGCAAGGAACTACACTACATATGCATTGGTATTAAAGAAAGGGGTAGTATATGTGGACTGATCTCCAGAATGCCAGAATAAGAGGGGGATAGCTAGTCCCATTGAATACTACGTTTCTGGCAACCTCCATCTTGAAGCAGTAGAAGAGAGTAGATGGTAAGTTAACCAAGTACCATCGCATAGCATAATCCTACCCGGTGATCCTCTCCTCGTCGCCCTATTAGAGACCAGTCACTGTGTTGTATCTGGTACTTGAAATGGTGTGTTTTATTAAGTATCCAATTCTAGTTGTCATAAGGTCAAGGTACAACTCCGGGTCATCATTTCACCGAGGGACACGGCTATTCGAACAGATAAACTTCGCAGCAGGGGTGCACCACATTTCCCAACACGCTCGATCCCCTTTGGCTAGGCACACTTTCCTAGGTCAAGCCCAGCCTTGGAAGATCAACATGTCGCAGCCCTACCTAGGAACAACAGAGAGGTCAGCACGCCAGTGTAAATCCTATGCATGTAGGGGTCTGGGCCCATCGCCCATTGCACGCCTGCATGTTGTGTATGCGGCCAGAAGCAGACCTAGCCCCCTTAATACAAGCGCAAGCTTACGGTCCAATCCGGCGCGCGCCGCTCAGTCGCTGACGTCAAGAAGGCTTCGGCTGATACCACGACGTCGAGTGCCCATAAATGTTCCCTCGTAGTTGGTTAGTGCGTGTAGGCCAGTGGACAGAATCAGATCAAATACCCAGATCTCGTTACGCATGTTAATTGATGTAACCGCGGACGCCGACCTGGGCCAGCCCCACCTCTCCCCTAGGTGGTCTCAACCTTCCTTGTCGCTCCACCACAAAGGTCCACTCAGAGGGACGTCGGGACAAACGTCCTATCGGTCCCAATCTATGAATCACTTGCGAGTACTCTACGATCCGACTCGAGTTTAGTCTCCATAGGTATCATATATTATGCAAATAGGTATATACCCATGATCACCTCCTGAGTGATCACGGCCCGATAGTATAGCATGGCAGATGGACAAGAATGTAGGGCCACTGATGGAATACTAGCATCCTATAGTAAGCATTTAGGATTGTAGGTAAAAGGTAACAACAGTAGTAGCAAAGATATGTTGTGCATCAGGATAGGATAAACGGAAATCAGTAACATGCTACACTACTCTAATGCAAGCAGTAGAGAGAAGAATAGGCGATATCTAGTGATCAAGGGAGGGGGCGCCTGGTTGCTCTGGCAAGGAGGGGTCGTCAACAACGTAGTCGATCGGGGCACCAGCAGTGGCGTCAGTCTCATAGTCCACCGAAGAGAAGAGGGGGAAGAAACAATGAATACAATGCAAAAAATGCATATCGATGCATGACATGAGAAGTAACGGTGCTAGGTGTGCACTAACGCAGTAGGAGGTGATACCGACGAAGGGGGGAAACATCCAGAAAAGTATCCCCGGTGTTTCGCGTTTTCGGACAGATGAACCGGAGGGGGAAAGTTGCATGTTCGTTATGCTAGGGATGTGCGGCGGACGAACGGGCTACGTATCCGGATTTGTCTTATCGTTCTGAGCAACTTTCATGTACAAAGTTTTTCCATCCGAGTTACGGTTTATTTTATATTAATTTTGAAAGTTTTTAAACCATTTCTAGAATTAACCGAATTAACTTAATTCTAAAATGCATTTATGACGTTAGCATGACATCACGGTGTTGTCAGCAGTCAATAGTGAGTTGACTTGGTCAAACTGACGCGTGGGTCCTACATGTCATAGGCTGTTTAGTTAATTAACACTAGTTAATTAAACACAATTAATTAAGTTAATTAATTTATTAATTAACATTATTATTATTATTATTATTATTATCATTTTAAAACATTATGGGGGCCGGGCCCCACATGTCATTGCCACATTTTAGCTAAACATGTAATTAGGATTAAATAGCAAGGTTAATTAAGTTAATTAATTAGTTAACTAATTAATTCTTTTGATTACTATTATTATTTTAAATTCTTACTTTTTTGTTTCCTTTTTTGTTTCAATTAAAAGGGGCGTGGGCCCCCTTGGCAGTGGCCCATATGGCCACTGAATCGGGCGCTCCTAACGGGCGCGGCTGGCCGAAGGCTGAGCCTGCGCTTGTGTGGGGCACAATGGGGCACTCGTTGTAGGTGGGAGGCAGCAGCACCGGCGGTCACCGAAGCATGTAGTAGCAGCGGAGAGGAGGTCAGAGGCGGAGCGCGGCAAGGGGAAGCGGAGTGCGCGCGACCGGGCACTAGTGAGCGTGGCTGCGGCCAGCGGGGATAGAGGCGGGGCGCGGGGCGTGGCCCAGAGCTGCATGCGCGGGTGCAGGGGAGGAGGGCGCGTGGGAGGGAGGCAACTCCGGCGGGCGTGGGTGCTAGGAGACAGTGGAGCGGCGAGCAGGGAGGCGTAGCGGGTGTGGCCGACGATGGGTGCGGCAGCTGGCAGGTTGATCGGCAGCGGGCAGCGAGTAGCGTCGACGTGGGCAGGGGCGCGCGCGAGCTCGGGCGCCCACCGGCGGCGTGCAATGGAGAGGGGGAGAAGAGAGGGGCGGGGCTCACGGGCAGTGCATGGGAATGACAGTGTGCTCGAGGAGGCGACAACGACGGTGGGCGGCTCCGACGAAGTAGTAGCAGCATGAGGCGACGACGGTTGTGCGGCGGCGGCGTGCGTGGACGGCATCCGGAGAGGAAGGGGGCGAGGATGAGTGATGGGGAAAGGGAGGCGGCATCGACAACGGCGGGTGGGCGGGGGGGGGGGGGCTCGGGCGGGAATTCCAGGCGACGGCGGCGGCAAACTCCCCTGACCCGATATGGAACTGGGAGGGGGGAAAAGAGGGAGCGGAGCGAGTGGGGGGGGGGAGTGGGCGACTAGGGTAGGAGGTTAGGGTTTCGGGGTGAGGGGCCATATAGGCCGAGGCTGGGTCGGCCGGCGCAGTGGCCAGCTGTGCCAAACGGCCCAGGGAGAGGGGGCTCTCTCCTTTTTATTTTCTTGTTTGTTTTTTCTTTTCTTTTCGTATATTCTTTTATTCTACTTTACTTTACTTTTACTTTCTTTAGCTTAGTGAAATATGACAATAGCTCCTAAATTAATGTCTAAGAATAACCCACTGCCTTAAGAAGTTTGGTGATTAAATAAATGAGTTTAACATTTGTTTATTAATTTAAAAGCATTCAAATAATTGTATTTGCTACTGTTTTGTTTAGCTTAGTCCATTTAAACTTCTTATAAAGACTTGGTTTATCCACCAATATTACTTATGAATTATTTGGCACACCCCGAACATTATAGTTTTAATATTCGAAAACCTTTATTGTGACTTGATTTTGAACTCAAATTTCAATTGGTTTCTAACCAACATGAGTTTAACAACAGTAATTGTGGTGACGTGCCATCATTAGCAGGTAATTACTGTAGCTTAATCGTCCGGGCGTCACAATTCTCCTCCACTAGAAGAAATCTCGTCCCGAGATTTAAGAGGTGTGGCAAGGATGAAAGTTCTGGTTACGAAATTCTAACGAGTCTTCTTGTTCTTGGTTGTCTTCTCGAAGAAGTTGATCCCTCTCGTTGATGCCTTCATTTCTCTGCTTCAGGTCATCATTCCTTCGGGAACTCCATCGTACTTACAAAAGAATAAATTGTGGGTATTCCGGGAGAATAGACCTCTGTAAGGTTGACTATCGGGTCGATAACATTGGGGTTGGTTGCGGAAAGTAACTCTCAAATTGAAACTCAAGAAAATATCGAGAGCAAAGAAGGAGGTATCATGGGAAGTTTCTAGCGAGCGGGAAATCGTTCGATGCCTGAAACAAAGTGTGAAAGGGGTCCAGAGCAACGAGAATAAGTAGTGCGTCTAATACCGAAAGATAATATCTGTTTGCGGTAGCTCGCAGAATTACATACGAGGTAAGGTCCAAAGGATAAACTTTGGAAACAGGGAAGTAAATGAGAGTCAGGTTTCGATCCTCTGGAACTGTGGGTTATGGGCCCACCATGTGGGATAAAAGTAGGAAGGGGACTCACATCTTGCGTGGTCATGAAAGCGAGGCCTGTCAGGGAGTAGCCTGTCAGTTATGTCGGCAACAACGTCGGTACCAAGGGCGTGGGATGAAGAGAACGATTTTCTTGCTCGTTGAAACGAGGCGTACCTATAGGAAAAGTTCTCGTCCATCGGTGGTTACCGGAATGCCATCAACAAAAGCAACAGGGTCTTACCGACACGGTTGTACACCGAGGTGTTTACATAAGTAGGAGAATATTACTGCTTAGATCATATAGATCACAAGAAATATTAAACCAACCAATGGAAAGGAAAATATGATAATCAGATTAAATAGAACAATGGAAAGGAAAATGTGTTTAAACACATATTTCAAGGGTATATCCTTCCCAAGGACAAGTAGAGCATGATATCCATGACAGGATATAATGTATAAAACTCTTTAGGTAGGGGGAGAAATTTCATGACATCACCCATACAACGGTGTTTGGATAATTGAGCAGGAAACATTTACAATTGGGCTTCAAATGTTCTTGTTGAAAATCGGAATACCATAGACATGCTTCGAGATAGCATGTACATGGTCAACAGGGGAAGATCGAACTTTGGAAACACAAAGGATCCATCAGGAATAACTTGTAGAATAAGTCTTACAATTTCCTCATGGAAGAATGGATAACCTTGCTGAAAAGGAATCTACAACAACAGGGCCTCGGGCCTGGTGTGCTGGGCATGACATCATCTTACCGGGTCATATAAAGACTGAAGGAAATATGCCCTAGAGGCAATAATAAAGTTATTATTTATTTCCTTATATCATGAAAAATGTTTATTATTCATGCTAGAATTGTATTAACCGGAAACATAATACATGTGTGAATACATAGACAAACAGAGTGTCACTAGTATGCCTCTACTTGACTAGCTCGTTGATCAAAGATGCTTATGTTTCCTAACCATAGACAGGAGTTGTCATTTGATTAATGGGATCACATCATTAGGAGAATGATGTGATTGACTTGACCCATTCCGTTAGCTTAGCACTTGATCGTTTAGTTTGTTGCTATTGCTTTCTTCATAACTTATACATGTTCCTATGACTATGAGATTATGCAACTCCTGTTTACCGGAGGAACACTTTATGTGCTACCAAACGTCACAACGTAACTGGGTGATTATAAAGGTGCTCTATAGGCGTCTCTAAAGGTACATGTTGGGTTGGCGTATTTCGAGATTAGGATTTGTCACTCCGATTGTCGGAGAGGTATCTCTGGGCCCTCTCGGTAATACACATCACTCAAGCCTTGCAAGCATTGCAACTAATAAGTTAGTTGTGGGATGATGTATTACCGAACGAGTAAAGAGATTGAACTAGGTATTGAGATACCGACGATCGAATCTCGGGCAAGTAACATACCGATGACAAAGGGAAGAACGTATGTTGTTATGCGGTTTGACCGATAAAGATCTTCGTAGAATATGTAGGAACCAATATGGGTATCCAGGTTCTGCTATTGGTTATTGACCGAAGATGTGTCTCGGTCATGTCTACATAGTTCTCGAACCCGTAGGGTCCGCACGCTTAGTTCGGTGACGATCGTAATTTGGGTTTTTTGTGTTTTGATGTACCAAAGGTTGTTCGGAGTCCTGGACGTGATCACGGACATGACGAGGAGTCTCGAAATGGCCGAGACATAAAGATTGATATATTGGAAACCTATTGACGGTGTCTTGGACTAGGGGGTACTCACCACGTTGTCTCCCGATCTATTAGATTGGGCCAAGGCCCCCCATGGCCGTATACTCATGGGCCAGTTCGCACAGCTGCCGCATACAAGGAAGATTCCACAAAGACTTGGCGATCAAGACAAGGACTTCTCCCCACCGGCGTATTCGGCTAGGACTCTTGTTAACCTAGGCCTCTGGTGCATTATATAAACCAGGGCCAGGCTAGTCGATACAAGATACAGAACAGCAATCATACCATAGGCTAGCTTCTAGGATTTAGCCTCTCCGATCTCGTGGTAGATCTACTCTTGTACTACCCATATCATCAATATTAATCAAGCAGGACGTAGGGTTTTACCTCCATCGAGAGGGCTCGAACCTGGGTAAAACTTTGTGTCCCTTGCCTCCTGTTACCATCTGGCCTAGATGCACAGTTCGGGACCCCCTACCCGAGATCCGCCAGTTTTGACACCGACATTGGTGCTTTCATTGAGAGTTCCATTGTGTGATCGACAAAAGGATCAATGGCTCGCCTGCAGATCAGCTGCGACTTCGGCGTCTTCGTCACCAGTTCGACTGGTCACCTTGGTTCGACCAAGAATTGCGCCCCGTGTTCGGATCACCATGTTTGGACGAGGGCCTTCATCAAACATCAACTCCGATATCTATCAAGATCATGGAGGAATCATCTATGGAGCTCGGGGGCTCAACGTCAACATTGCCCTCAAGCGACCGTGCTGTTTTTTTGGACAGCGAACTGGTATCTGCTGCCACCACCTCCTCGAGTATCGCTTTGACGATCGCTTTGGTGGAATTGTGCGGAGTTGAGTCTATAACAACCCTGGAAAATTTCGTCGAGTTCCGATGGAGGAATCTCTGGCAATCCACGATATACCGAAGCCCTGTCAAATCTGGATGGGAATTTGGATGAGTTTAGGGCGTGGTTCCCAGCTTCTAGATTGGACGTCCTTTGGACGATCCAACCTTTGATCAGCTGCGGAATTCCTATATCTACCACCTCTCAAAATTTCAGCTCGATCCGACCGTCCAAACTCCAGGAACCTTCCGATTAGTGCATCACTTTTCGGATCTGTTTTCTGCGCGAAAACGAATCCGACCGAGTTAGTCTTTTTTATGAACGGGATTTTGGACATCCCTTTTGAAGGAAGTTTTGTATGGGGTATTGTGTTTTGTTCCCGAACACATCGCACTAACTTTAAGATCTTTTGAACATGATCTTCAACATCATGCTGGTGTCAAACAAGTCCGGCAATATTACTCCACGGCTGCCGACCTGCACTAGACACATCGTCACTTTAGCCGAGCTCAATTTGTTCGGATCATCATCTCAGCAAGCCGAACAAGGGTTCGGCATCGCGAAGGATAAATCATCACCAACATCGCCGCCCCACAGATTACACGGAGCGGGCATACCGGCATCGCCGCACGGTCACTTCATCAAGCCGGCATCGACCACGTCACGACCTGCATCGGCAGGGCCACACTATTGCTTCTTCAAGCTGGTGTCCATCACGCCGACCTACTTCGACTCATCGGCTGACATCGAGGCTTCGACATCTTGGCTGGACCGGGGGCTTCGCCATTTCTTCATCAACCTACTCCGGAGACTTCGGCGTCACTAGCCGACCAGCTCCGTCATGTTAGCTGGATCGAGGGCTTTGCCTCGGCGAGCCAACCTTTGCCAGCATCGCCATACCGTCGCTTTATCGCCATTCAGGCAATGGGTGTGCGGATCGAGTCCCAATTTTGGGAATCACCTTTCTTCGGATTGCTACAACAAATAAACCAGGTCCTAACAATCGTAGTATTTTTTGCTTGTTTGGGTTTAGTTTTCCCAAGGAATTATTACTCTGGTTTGTCCATCATCTGTACAAAGGTCTATCAAATGATGGCCGCATTAATGACGGTCGCCTGGTGGTTCGGTCAGTTTCCATACATAGTCCGACGAACGCCGCATCCGGAACTCGGACCGACCTGTGAATTCAGGCTTTGCCACGGCTTTACCGCATCACGCCGACGCCCTGCATCGACATTGACTTCGACGCCAGGCCATATTTCTTTTATTACTCACTTTGCATAAATTATTTATTATGCAATGATTTTTTAATTATTTTTACTATTATCTCCGGTTTGCACTACTTTTTGTGGACAGCAAAATGACCGGGGACTTCGGCATCACTCTGCCGGTCTACATTGACTGTGCTATGTCACCACTTCGGCATGTCGAGCTCTCCGCTCTGCCACCTCGGGACCAGCTTGGGGGATGGAACCTTGCCCCGTATCAAGCTCAGACCGCGTCATCAATACTGAACACATTAACCAGCTAAGTCGCTTTCATGCTCAAAGCTTTAATTTCTAACTTGTGTTCGGTTCGACCAAGCATTATACTTTTTTGGAAAAAAGTTTCTTGTAAAAAATTTCCTTGTCCAAACTTTGTTTGTGACGCATAAATTCGAATACCCAATTCATTTGGGGGCTTCCTTCATGAAGCTTTTCCACTTGCATATGATTATACTTGTACGGCTTCGTTCCTTGTTCGTGTATTACGCCATAATATGCACCATATTGACTTAAGCGATTTGCAAGCTGGGTTGCCTCGCTCCTGTGTTTACCCCTACGTTCCCGATTGTTCAGCTAGGGAGTAAAGGGAGCACCTCTGCGATTGTCACGACCGGGTCGCCCGAGCCGGACCTCAGACTAGGTGAAGCAGAAAGCTAGCGCTCTTCTAGTTTTCAATGATGGTCGGCACACAACGGAACTCATGAGTACAAAAAATCTATTGCACAAGTCTCATAATAACAATGAGCCCCGAACAAAGGTATCGGTGGGGGTACTATTTTCTTTGAAGATGCTTCTTACACTTCACGGTAATATAGCATAAGATCCCTGAGCGCGCTTTGTCTGTTACAGCCTTATGGCCTGATTGCCTGGTTATTGGAAACACCGCCGATATTCTCGACCGATGGAGTACATAACACTTTTCGGTCCTTGACCGAAGAGGGAGAAGCTGATGGTCAGTTAAGACGCATTTAAAGTTCGGTTGAACATAGATATGATATAAGTACTTCGGTACATGCAATCATTCTTCTACCCAAGTCACTTGGGGGCTCTTAAGTTTATTTGAGCCATTTTATAATAAGTGTTCTTCTTCTTAGTCGTTGCAAAGTTTTATTATTATTATTTATCACTCCTTTTTTCGACACGAGTGTGCGGTCACTAGCCGGGGAGCCTAATTTCTCTCTCAAAGCCGCTAGAGTTTAGTTTGCTAAACGGGCCTGATGAGAAGGACTCCGCCCTCGGGATAGGAGGTTGAAGCCGTAGGCTGACCCGCTCGAAGTATTGAGATAGGATGTATCATGTTAAATCACGACAGAAGCACTTCTTTTTTCTAAGACCAACTTTTGGATTGGCACCGAACACTTGATATTGTTTGGACGTCATGTTTTTACTGATGTTTCTTGGTTTTCCAAGCTTTTTGGCACTTTTAAACTATTTGTGCTTTTCCAGCATTAGTCTCGCAGTGCAACGCCGGACACCTTTAGGGATTCGGCAAAAACATTCTCAGATATTGCTATATATGCATCGGTTTTGAATTGTGTCTTCGGTCAATAGTTGGGTTGCCCGGCTCCTGCACTTGCTTCCTACGTTCCGTTTTGTTCGGCTAGGCGTGCAAAGGGAGAACCACTACGATTGTGCTTCCAGCTCACATGGTTAAGCACCTCAGTGGAGAAAGCTGAAAACTGACTGTCACAATAAGCGTAAACTGGTGAGCGATCCGATGACTATGTTAAATGACGGGCCGTTCATAACATTAGCCGAAGTGTTTACGGCTTGACCCCGACTGTCGCCGAACACTACTAGGGGCTATTAGCCGGCCTCCCAAACTAAATCCTTGATATTTTGCTCTTACATTAGAGCTGTGGTTTAATGATCATGCTTAGCATGACAACCCAAAGAAAGGAACCGATAGCGGGACTATTTTCTTTGGAAGACATTTCTTCTGTTAAACAGTAATTTAACTCTCTGCGTACCTTTGTTTATAAAACCGTATGGCCAGATTGCCTTTTTTGTTGTAAATCTTTGCCCTCATAAAGGCTTTATAAAGTAGGACAAATACTCCTCGGCTACTGGCCGAGGAGGTGGAAGCCGATGGTCAGTCAACAAAGTTTTGTACAATGCGGATCCGAGCATTAATGACGTAAAGTACTTGGATACATAGAGTCATTACACATAATTTGTGATTTTACTATGGACATTGATCCTTAATTCGGCCACCCGTGCCCGCATTAAGGTTCGGGGGCTACTGGGCTTCAGGCTTATTATTTACAAATATTAAAGGGGCACATTGATCCCCTGATCTGGTGTTAGCACCCGACCAGTGTCTCGGGGGCTACTGCATTGCTTGTCCAATGCTGAAAATGTTATGTGCAATATAGTTTCCGAGGAGATTTTGATCCACAGGTTGGTCGGCCGCACCCAACCTGAGTCTCGAGGACTGAGCACGCCGCTTTTAGTGTCTTGAAGAATTCTGCCGAGCTTGGACTTGATCCTCAGGCCAATTTTGCAAATCAACCTGAGTCTCAGCGGCTACTGGGATCAGCGGTCTTACGTCATCCTTCAGGTGCATCTCGGGTTTTGGACCGATACACACCTTGAGGGCTACTGGCTATATATCTCGGCAGAGAATAAATTGCACCAATAAAAAATATTCACAAAAATCAGCCCACATTCGGGGTGGTGCACCACCTCGGAAGCAGCCCGGCATAAAGCTCGGGCGCTAGTGGCTGGCTCCATAGAGGGCATTTCCGGCATTAAGCTCGGCTAAACTCCTTCAAACATCTTTGAACCAAGGTGATTTACGACGCCTCGGTTATAGTCCGGCATTGGAGCTCGGATATACAGTCCGGTGTTGGAGCTCGGATACATAGTCCGCCGTTGGAGCTCGGATACATTCCGGCGTTAGAGCTGGGAAGCAGTCCGGCGTTGGTGTTCGGTTGCAAAAGATACCTCGAATACAGTCCGGCGTTGGAGCTCGGACGCAAGAGGACGCTACACCCGGGAACAACTTCAAACCCGAGGTGTGGAATAAAAATAACAAGGCATTGGTAAAGGCCGGAAACTTAAAGGGGCTCCTCGGATACCCGACGTGTAAACTCGTCGAATGCGTTTCGGTGATCCTCAAGATCGAAGATAAAGAAGATTTGTTGAACCAGTTTTCAAGACCGACGACCGAAGATGAAGAACAGTTCGGAAGAATCGAGGAGCGTCCCTAACTTGAAGACCGGTTCAGGGGGCTACTGACGGTGTCCTGGACTAGGGGGTACTCACCACGCCGTCTCCCGATCTATTAGATTGGACCGAGGCCCCCCATGGTCGTATACTCATGGGCCAGTTCGGACAGCTGCCGCATACAAGGAAGATTCCACAAAGACTTGGCGATCAAGACAAGGACTTCTCCCCACCGGCGTATTCGGCTAGGACTCTTGTTTACCTAGGCCTCTGGTGCATTATATAAACCAGGGACAGGCTAGTCGATACAAGATACAGAACAACAATCATACCATAGGCTAGCTTCTAGGGTTTAGCCTCTCCGATCTCGTGGTAGATCTACTCTTGTACTACCCATATCATCAATATTAATCAAGCAGGATGTAGGGTTTTACCTCCATCGAGAGGGCCCGAACCTAGGTAAAACTTCGTGTCCCTTGCCTCCTGTTACCATCTGGCCTAGACGCACAGTTCGGGACCCCCTACCCGAGATCCGCCGGTTTTGACACTGACACCTATATTTGGATATCGGAATCGTTTCAGGTGAAATCGGGATTTTACCGGAGTACCGGGGGGTTACCGAAACCCCGCCGGGGGTTAATGGGCCTACATGGTCCCTAAGGGAGAAGAGGAGGGCCGGCCAGGGCAGGCCGCGCGCCCCCTCCCCCTAGTCCGAATAGGACAAGGAAGGGGGGCCCCTTTCCTCTTTCCCCCTTCCCCTTTCCTTCTCCAACAAGGCAAGAGGGGGGAGTCCTACTCCCGGTGGGAGTAGGACTCCTCCAGGCGCACCCCTAGGGGCCGGCCGCACCCCCCTCCCTCCTTTATATACGGGGGCAGGGGGGCACCCCATGACACACAAGTTGATCTTCGTGATCGTTCCTTAGTCGGGTGCGGTGCCCCCTTCCACCATATTCCACCTCGGTCATATCGTAACGGTGCTTAGGTGAAGCCCTGCGTCGGTAGAACATCATCACCGTCATCATGCCATCGTGCTGGCGAAAATCTCCCTCAACACTCGGCTGGATCGGAGCTCGAGGGATGTCACTGAGTTGAAGGTGTGCAGAACTCGGAGGTGCCGTATGTTCGGTACATGGATCCGTCGGATCGGGAAGATGTACGCCTACTTCATCTACGTTGTGTCAACGCTTCCGTTGCCGGTCTAGAGGGTACGTAGACAACACTCTCCCCTCACTTTGCTATGCATCACCATGATCTTGCGTGTGCGTAGGAAAATATTGAAATTACTACATTCCCCAACAGTGGCATCCGAGCCAGGTTTTATGCGTTGATGTTATATGCACGAGTAGAACACAAGTGAGTTGTGGGCGATATAAGTCATACTACTTACCAGCATGTCATACTTTGGTTCGGCGTAATTGTTGGATGAAGCGGCCCGGACCAACATTACGCGTACGCTTACGCGAGACTGGTTCTACCGACGTGCTTTGCACACAGGTGGCTGGCGGGTGTCAGTTTCTCCAACTTTAGTTGAACCGAGTGTGGCTACGCCCGGTCCTTGAGAAGGTTAAAACAACACCAACTTGAGAAACTATCATTGTGGTGTTGATGCGTAGGTAAGAACGGTTCTTGCTAAGCCCGTAGCAGCCACACAAAACTTGCAACAACAAAGTAGAGGACGTCTAACTTGTTTTTGCAGGGCATGTTGTGATGTGATATGGTCAAGACATGATGCTAAATTTTATTGTATGACACTAGTAGAAAAAGGGCCTATTGTCCCGGTTCATAAGGGCCTTTTGTCCCGGTTCCTGAACCGGGACTAAAGGGTCGGTACTAATGCCCTGTCCCTTTAGTCCCGGTTCAATCCAGAACCGGGACAGATGGGCCTCCACGTGGCCTGTGCGTGGAGCCCAGGCAGGAGGGCCTTTGGTCCTGGTTGGTGGCACCAACCGGGACCAATAGGCATCCACGCGTCAGCATTTCTGTGGCTGGGGTTTTTGTTTTTTTTGAAGGAGGGGGGGGGGTTTGGGGGTTTTGGGGGGTTAATGTAGGTGTTTCATATATTGTGTTAGCTAGCTATAATTAATAGAGAGAAGTGTCCTCTCTTATGTCCGTGCTTGGTCGACGCTACGTACTATACATACGTATAGAGAGGACTAAACACGCTAGCTAGCTAGTAAGCAAACAAAGGAAATAGAAGATCGTCATGAACATATATGCATACAGAGAGAAGTGATATCGACCACCTCTCCTTCTCCGAGAGATTGGTTGAACAACAAGTTCTCGTATATCTATCAGACACTACTGGCTACATATATAAAATAATTATCTCTTACAAATATAATCTCCTAACATACGGACTCATGGTCCACATAGTATTCTCCATCTTCAGCGATCATGTGGTTAAGAAAGAATGCTGCCAATTCCTCTTAAATTGCTCGCATGCGAGCTGGTGCTAGGAGTTCATCACGCTTCCGAAACATCTAATATGAATGAATGAAACTCAACACAAATGATGGTAATAAAATAAAATTGTGAATGTTGTTATTTACGTACTTCATATTGTTCGTCAGAGTAGCCCCGCTCACAGGTCGTGTGGCGGATGGACTCGCAAACGTAGTATCCACAGGAATCATTCCCTTGTTCCTGCCACAACCACTTTACAAGAAATAGAGGTCAATCAAACTGATAATCAAGAATGCCAAACGGTATTGATGAAACTAGTGCTTGAATCAGTAGGAGATGCGTGGAACATGCTACTATAGTACTTACTTTCGGGGTGTCTAAATTGCAGCTTCTTCGGGAGTCCTGGAGCTTTTTTGGTGAATTTTTTCCAAACCCTGCCAGACAAAGAAAACAATTACTTGATATATCAGGAAATGAACAAAGTTGCTGATATGGTGGATAATGATCGATTTAACTTACTTCTCGAGCATTTGAGTCATGTCCGCATAGTCCTGGGGATCTTTTCGTCTTGAGTCTAAGACAGTTACTAGTCCCTCCTCAAGCTTAATCTCTAGGAGAATATAGTGGAAACTGCACACACATGCATAACTCATCAATTACATTACTATAACCTTGACTAATATATAAGGGAAACCGAATACGCACAAGACAGTAACACTCACTTGAAGTTGTAAGGAAAAAGTATTATATCTTTGTTTTCATTTATTACCAACGATTGTAGCAAGTTGGCCTCGGTATCTGCAGCATGAAATTTAACCTCAGTTGCATCTATGAGATATGTGTTAATGAACCCAATATCACCGACTTGTCTTTTCTTCAATTCGGCGATCTTCAATCTGCATAGTGAGGATAATTATAAATACATGAAATGAAAGAGCTGAGCTATATAGAGAGACTTAATTACAGAAGTAGTACTACTTACAGACAGTAGTAGATGACCGTTGCTTTATCGAGGGCCAATTGATTGAAAAACTGAAAGAACTCCTCAAATGGAACAGGCAACAGTTCAATTCCAACGAGGTCATGCTCCTTTTTAACTCTCACATACAAAGTACTCCTCCCCCCAGACTCTCTGCAGATTTTCAAGTACCAATCATGCAATCTTCGCATCATCGTTGATAGAGATCTTTCATCTTTGACAAGAGGCTTCCCGTACTCGTATCTTTGTATCTACACCTCCATGAAATCATAATGTACATTGTCGGGCAAGTAATCGCCAAGATTGCTATAACCGGGCACCATCCTCGGATCATTAGCAACGATGTCGCTAGGCACCTTGAGCGGGGGGCACGATTGCTTCGCTTGTTTGCCGAGCTGGGCAATTTGTTTCCCAGCTCATCGTTCTTTCAGCCTTTGATCACTGACAGTACTTCCCGACCGCTCCGCTTCGGCAAATTCCTTTCCAATAATGCGCTCATAGTTTCCTTTCGGTGGAGACTTGGGTGGTTTTGTCAGGGTAGCCAGAGTGCGCTTCGCTTTCACCGGATCTACCCTCTCCTCCGGAGGTGGATGTTTCTTTGCTTTCACCCCTTCAAAGGAGTTCCTCACTTCTGCTCGCGCGATCTCTGTGTTCTCCTCCGGGGTCCTCTCGTATGGTAACTTCTCTGGAGTCTTTAGAGAAGGACCGAATCTGTATGTCCTCCCGCCTCTGGCTGTACTGCTAGATGCCGGCAGAGCAGATGGAGCGGTTGTCTTCTTTACTTGCTTACGAGGCAGAGGAGAAGGACTACGACGCGCTGGAGCAGTGGCAGGTCTCTTCTGCCCTTGCTGACGAGGCGGAGAAGGAGGAGGCTGGCTGCTCGGGCGCGCCGGCGCAGGCGGAGAAGGAGGCGGAGTGCCGCCACGCGCCGGAGAAGGAGCCGGCCGAGTGCCCTGATCGTCACTCGCCGGAGGAGGAGGCGGTGGAGGAGGCGGAGTGCCCTGACTCGCCGGAGGAGGAGGAGGAGGCGGAGGCGTCCAGTTCGGAAGGTTGATGAGCTCCTTCCGCCATAGGCATGGAGTCTTCAGAGCAGAACCTAGCCGAGTCAACCCTTCACCGGTAGGGTGGTCAAGCTGGAGGTCCTCAAATCCCTCCGTTATTTCATCCACCATCACCCTAGCATATCCTTCTGGAATCGGCCGGCAGTGAAAAGTTACGTGGGGTTTAGCAGGAAAAACAGAGCCAACAGCCGCCTTGACCTTCATATTAATCCATTGCGTCATAAGGTGGCAATTTTGAGACTCCGTGATAGCATCCACGGGATAGCTGGCAGGAGCCGTCAAGACATGCTACGGCTGAAGCAGCTCGGTGGAAGCCACGCTGCTTCTTCACTGAGATGGCGGGGTAGCTTCGGCAGTTCGTTTACCGTGATTTGCTTCTCGTTCCTCTATCGCTTGTACCCTTGCTTGCAGCGCGTGCATTTGGGTCTGCTGCACTTTTTTCCTCCTCTCCTGCCATTTGTAACCGCCTGCGTCCAGAAAACCAACCTTGCACGGAATGGAGCCTGGCATGCCTCGTGTCCGTCCAGGGTGCTCAGGATTCCAGAGGGCCATTGTGAGCTCGTCATTCTCTCTATCTTGAACGAACGTCCCTTGCTGCGCTGCTTCGATATACTGCTGAAGCTTCTTGTCTGGTATGTCCATTTGATCGTTCGTCCCAATGCACTTCCCTGATACAGGGTCCAAGGTTCCGCCAGCCCCGAAGAACCAAGTCCGGCAATGGTCTGGCCAGTTAATTGTCTCTAGTTCGATCCCTTTATCAACCAGATCATTCTCAGTCTTGGCCCACTTAGGCCGGGCTATGAGGTAGCCACCTGACCCCGTGTGATGGTGATGCTTCTTCTTCGCAACATTTTGCTTGTTTGTCGTGGACATCTTCTTACTCTTTTCCGATGTCTTGTGGGCCACAAATGCGGGCCAGTGATCTCTGATCTTCTGATATCTTCCCTTTGAATTCTGGTGTCTCTTTATTTTCGACAAACTTATTCAGCTCTTTCTTCCACCTCCTGAATAGTTCTGCCATCCTCTTAAGAGCAAAAGACTTGATTAATTGCTCTTTAACTGGCTTCTCCGGATCATCCTCTCGCGGTAGGGTGAAATTTGACTTCAGCTCAGTCCAAAGGTCATTTTTCTACATATCATTGACATAAGACACCTCAAGGTCTTCTGTAGCCGGCTTTAACCATTGCTGGATGCTGATGGGGATCTTGTCCCTAACCAGAACCCCGCACTGAGCAACAAATGCGCTCTTTGTCTGGAGGGGTTCAATCGGTTGGCCGTCGGGCGCGATTGCTATGATCTCAAACTTTTCATCGGAGCTCAACTTTTTCTTCGGGCCTCGTCTCTTTACCGAAGTTGTGCTCGATCCGGAGGGCTAGAAAAAAGAACAAAGACTTAATTAATATGTGTACATACCAAAACAATGAATGCATCAATTAGCTAGTAAGCACAATTTTAACTAATATATATACCTGGCCGGACTCGGTTCGGTCACCGGAGACGTCATCACGGTCTACTTCTTGCACCGGCATTGGGTCACCGGAGCCGTCCTCACGGTGTCCTTCTTGCACCGGCATTAGGTCATCGGAGCCATCATAATCATAGCCAGTTGCTTCCAGACCATCGGTGTCGTTGAGAAACAACTAGCAGACGGCATCACTCCCTCGTGCGATTATGTCCCCCAACAACTCTTCTTGTACTTCGTCTCGAGTGGTGTCCATAGTTTCTACAAATATTTACAACATGGCAATTATTATTAAAACATGACAGATGGATAAATTAGTGGCAAATGTAGAACTAATATTAATTAGTGGCCTCGACGCTTCTTCTCTAGGGTTTGGGGTGGCCTCGACGCTGCTTCTCTAGGGTTTGGGGTGGCCTCGACAATGCTTCAAGGATAAACAAAGAAGAGGAAGAAGAAAAAAGAGGAGAAGAAGGAATAGAGGAGTTCCTCTTTTTTTCTTCGTCTTCCTCTTTTTTTATCGGGAACGAGGGTCATCGAGGGTCGCCGAGCGGTAGAGGCCTAAATAGCAAGTATCGTGGGTGTGAGATACATGTGGCCATCGGTGTCGGACACTACATCCACGTCCCACAAGTGACATGGGAGTCGAAGCCTGCGTCACTTGTGGGACGTGGATGTAGTGTCCGGCACCGATGGCCACATGTATCTCACATCGACGATACTTGCTATTTAGGGTTTCCTCTACCGCTCGGCGACCCTGACCCTCGACGACCCTCGTTCCAGATAAAAAAAGAGGAAGAAGAGGAAAAAAAAGAGGAGAAGAAAGAGGGTCAGGGTCGCCGAGCGGTAGAGGAAACCCTAAATAGCAAGTATTGTGGGTGTGAGATACATGTGGCCGTCGGTGTCGGACACTACATCCACGTCCCACAAATGACGCGGGTCGACGCCCGCGTCACTTGTGGGACGTGGATGTAGTATCCGACACCGACGGCCACATGTATTTCACACCGACGATACTTTCTATTTAGGGTTTCCTCTACCGCTCGGCGACCCAGGACGACCCTCGTTCCCGATAAAAAAAGAGGAAGAAGAAGAAAAAAAGAGGAGAAGAAAGAATAGAGGAGAAGAACTCCTCTATTCTTTCTTCTCCTCTTTTTTTTTCTTCTTCCTCTTTTTTTTATCCTCTTCTTCCTCTCATGTTCGACGACCCTAGACCCCCTCTCGACCCTCGTTCCCGATAAAAAAAGAGGAAGAAGAAGAAAAAAAGAGAGGAGAAGAAAGAATAGAGGAGAAGAACTCCTCTATTCTTTCTTCTCTTCTTTTTTTTCTTCCTCTTTTTTTATCCTCTTCTTCCTCTCATGTTCGACGACCCTCGACACCTCGGCAACCCTAGACCCCCTCTCGACCCTCGACACCTCAGCGATCGTCGACCCCCTCTTGACCCTCGACCGCTCGGCGACCCTAGACCCCCTCTCGACCCTCGTTCCCATTAAAAAAAAGAGGAAGAAGAAAAAAAGAGGAGAAGAAAGAATAGAGGAGAAGAACTCTATTCTTTCTTCTCCTCTTTTTTCTTCTTCCTCTTCTTTTTTATCCTCTTCTTCCTCTCATGTTCGACGACCCTCGACCCCTCGGTGACCTAGACCCCCTCTCGACCCTCGTTCCCAATAAAAAAAGAGGAAGAAGAAGAGAAAAACAGTGGAGAAGAAAGAATAGAGGAGAAGAACTCCTCTATTCTTTCTTCTCCTCTTTTTTTCTCCTTCCTCTTCTTTTTTTATCCTCTTCTTCCTCTCATCTTCGATGAACCTCGACCCCTCGGCGACCCTAGACCCCCCCTCGACCCTCGACACCTCGGCGACCGTCGACCCCCTCTCGCCCCTCGACCCCTGGGCGACCCTAGACCCCCTCTCGACCCTCGACCCCTCGGCGACCGTCGACCCCCTCGAATGAACAAAAATTAAACTAATAAAAATAAAAAAACATATAGCAACATATGAACAAAAACATATATCCAGATACGTACACATATACATTATATATATATGAAAAAAATTAAACTAATAAGAAAATAGAGCCAGGCGGCGGCTCACAGCGCGGGGGCAGGCGAAGGCGCCGGCGCACGGGGGCAGGGCGGCGACAGCGACGAGGAGCGGGTGGTGACGGCAACGAGGCAGGGGCTCGGGGCGACGGCAACGGCAAGCACGGGCAGCCTGGCGGCGTCGAGGAGGTCGACGTCGTCGGGGTAACTGGCGAGGGAAATCTGAAAAATTTCCCAAGTGTTGCTTATATAGCAAAGGCTTTGGTCCCGGTTCGTGGCACAAACCGGGACCAATGCCCCCTTTAGTCCCGGTTGGTGGCACCAACCGGGACTAAAGGGGGGCATTGGTCCCGGTTGGTGCCACGAACCGTGACCAATGCACCCCTTTAGTCCCGGTTGGTGGCACCTACTCGGTCTCCAGCGGGCCTGAATCCTGGCCCATGGTAGGGTTTCTAGTCGTATTCAGGCCGTGGGGGCTCGGTAGGAGGCACTTTTTGTTTTTTGTTTTCTTTACTTATTGTTGCTATTTTTAATTTTTTTTCTAGTTTTTTGTTTTGTTTTCTGCATTATTTATTTTCTTTTGTTTTTTGCTTTATTTTTTAATTCTTTTTGCTTTTAGTTTTAGAAAAATTATAAACTTTCTGTTAGGTCCATTAGTTTTCAATGCACCCCTTTAGTCCCGGTTGGTGGCACCAACCGGGATCAAAGGTTGTATGCTACAACTGGCGCAGTGCGGTGGCATGGTTAGTCCCACCTCGCTAGCCGAGAGGGGCTTGGAGTGGTTTATAAGCTCTGCCGAGCCGACCACTTCTAGCTCCTCTCTACTGCAGGCTTACGGGCCTAAATCCACTGTCTGTGCCTGTGGGCCTACTGGGTCTCCAGCGGGCCTGAATCCTGGCCCATGGTAGGGTTTCTAGTCGTATTCAGGCTGTGGGGGCTCGGTAGGAGGCACTTTTTTGTTTTTTGTTTTCTTTACTTATTGTTGCTATTTTTAATTTTTTTCCAGTTTTTTGTTTTGTTTTCTGCATTATTTATTTTCTTTTGTTTTTTGCTTTATTTTTTTAATTCTTTTGCTTTTAGTTTTAGAAAAATTATAAACTTTCTGTTAGGTCCATTAGTTTTCAAATTTGAAAACACTTTTTTTGTTTTTTTTTCTTTTCTTTACTTATTGTTGCTATTTTTAAATTTTTTTCCAGTTTTTTGTTTTGTTTTCTGCATTATTTATTTTCTTCTGTTTTTTGCTTTATTTTTTAATTCTTTTTGCTTTTAGTTTGAGAAAAATTATAAACTTTCTGTTAGTGCCATTAGTTTTCAAATTTGAAAACACTTTTTTTAGTTTTTTTTGCTTTTAGTGCCTATTTTTTTCTAGTTTTTTTGTTTTGTTTTCTGCATTATTTATTTTCTTTTGTTTTTTGCTTTCTTTTTTAATTCATTTTGCTTGTAGTTTTAGAAAAATTATAAACTTTCTGTTAGTGCCATTAGTTTTCAAATTTGAAAACACTTTTTTAGTTTTTTTGTTTTCTTTGTTGTTTTATTTGTTTTATTTTGTTTCTGCTTACAAAAAAAATACTTATTGTTGCTATTTTTTTCAGTTCTTTGTTTTGTTTTCTGTATTATTTATTTTCTTTTGTTTTTTTGCTTGATTTTTAATTCTTTTTTCTCTTAGGTCAGCAAAATTATAAACTTTCTGTTAGTGCCATTAGTTTTAGAAAAATTATAAACTTTCTGTTAGTGCCATTAGTTTTCAAATTTGAATAGTTAAAATTTGAATTCTTTGAAATTTGTGTGAATCACAAGTTTGTGATTAACTTTACTAAAAAATGAACATAGATGCACCTATAGAGAAAATTCGACCTAAATTCATAGTTTTCAAATGAACTCTAAAAAAGTTGGCATAGCATACTCGTGTGTTACAAAGTTGGCATGGCATCATCATAATAGTTGCGGGAGAAAGTCTTGACTTTTTCTTCGCTTGTGTCATTTGCTTATTGCGCCGTAACCATGGATAATCTTCATCGTTTATCAGGATGCTTGGGTCAGCCTTGACATTGAAGGGAGGAATTTCATGAAACTTTTCATAATCTTCAGACATGTCTGTCTTGCCCTCCACTCCCAGGATATCCCTTTTTCCTGAAAGAACTATGTGGCGCTTTGGCTCATCGTATGATGTATTCGCTTCCTTATCTTTTCTTTTTCTCGGTTTGATAGACATGTCCTTCACATAGATAACCTGTGCCACATCATTGGCTAGGACGAACGGTTCGTCAGTGTACCCAAGATTTTTCAGATCCACTGTTGTCATTCTGTACTGTGGGTCTACCTATACCCTGCCTCCTGACAGATTGACCCATTTGCACTTAAACAAAGGGACCTTAAAATCATGTCCGTAGTCAAGTTCCCATATGTCCACTATGTAACCATAATATGTGTCCTTTCCGCTCTCGGTTGCTGCATCAAAGCGGACACCGCTGTTTTCGTTGGTGCTCTTTTGATCTTGGGCGATCGTGTAAAATGTATTCCCATTTATCTCGTATCCTCTGTAAGTTAATACAGTTAAAGATGGTCCCCTAGACAACAAGTACATCCCATCACAAATAGTGTTGTCACCTCTGAGACGTGTTTCCAACCAACTGCTGAAAGTCGTGATGTGTTCACATGTAATCCAGTCGTCGCACTGCTCCGGGTGTTTGGAGCGCAGACTGTTCTTGTGTTCATCGACATACGGGGTCACCAAGGTAGAGTTCTGTAGAACTGTGCAGTGTGCTTGAGACCAAGAATATCCATCCCTGCATATTATTGAGTCACTTCCAAGAGTGCCTTTTCCAGTGAGTCTCCCCTCATACCGCGATTCAGGGAGACCTATCTTCTTAAGGCCAAGAATGAAGTCAACACAAAACCCGATAACATCATCTGTTTGATGGCCCATGGAGATTCTTCCTTCTGGCCTAGCACGGTTACGGACATATTTCTTTAGGACTCCCACGAACCTCTCAAAGGGGAACATATTGTGTAGAAATACGGGCCCCAGGATGACAATCTCGTCGACTAGATGAACTAGGACGTGCGTCATGATATTAAAGAAGGATGGTGGGAACACCAGCTCAAAATTGACAAGACATTGCGCCACATCACTCCTTAGCCTTGGTATGATTTCTGGATCGATCACCTTCTGAGAGATTGCATTGAGGAAAGCACATAGCTTCACAATGGCTAATCGGACGTTTTCCGGTAGAAGCCCCCTCAATGCAACCGGAAGCAGTTGCGTCATAATCATGTGGCAGTCATGAGACTTTAGGTTCTGAAACTTTTTCTATGGCATATTTATTATTCCCTTTATATTCGACGAGAAGCCAGTCGTGACCTTCATACTGAGCAGACATTCAAAGAAGATTTCTTTCTCTTCTTTCGTAAGAGCGTAGCTGGCAGGACCTTTATACTGCTTCGAAGGCATACCGTCTTTTTCGTGCAAACGTTGCAGGTCCTCCCGTGCCTCAGGTGTATCTTTTGTCTTCCCATACACACCCAAGAAGCCTAGCAGGTTCACGCAAAGGTTCTTCGTCACGTGCATCACGTCGATTGAAGAGCGGACCTCTAGGTCTTTCCACTAGGGTAGGTCCCAAAATATAGATTTCTTCATCCACATGGGTGCGTGTCCCTCAGCATCATTCAGAACAGCTAGTCCGTCGGGACCCTTTCCAAAGATTACGTGTAAATCATTGACCATAGAAAGTACGTGATCACCGGTACGCATGGCGGGCTTCTTCCGGTGATCTGCCTCGCCTTTGAAATGCTTGCCTTTCTTTCGACATTGATGGTTGGTCAGAAGAAATCGACGATGGCCCAGGTACACATTCTTCCGGCATTTGTCCAGGTATATACTTTCAGTGTCATCTAAACAGTCCGTGCATGCGTGGTATCCTTTGTTTGTCTGTCCTGAAAGGTTACTGAGAGCGGGCCAATCGTTGATGGTCACGAACAGCAACGCCTTTAGGTTAAATTCCTCCTGTCTGTGCTCATCCCACGTACGTACACTGTTTCCATTCCACAGCTGTAAAAGTTCTTCAACTAATGGCCTTAGGTACACATCAATGTCGTTGCCGGGTCACTTAGGGCCTTGGATGAGAACTGGCATCATAATGAACTTCCCCTTCATGCACATCCAAGGAGGAAGATTATACATACATAGAGTCAAGGGCCAGGTGGTGTGATTGCTGCTCTGCTCCCCGAAAGGATTAATGCCATCCGCGCTTAAAGCAAACCATACATTCCTTGGGTCCTTTGCAAACTCATCCCAGTACTTTCTCTCAATTTTTCTCCACTGCGACCCGTTAGCGGGTGCTCTCAACTTCCCGTCTTTCTTCCGGTCCTCACTGTGCCATCGCATCAACTGGGCATGCTCTTCGTTTCTGAACAGACGTTTCAACCGTGGTATTATAGGAGCATACCACACCACCTTCGCAGGAACCCTCTTCCTGGGGGGCTCGCCGTCAACATCACCAGGTTCATCTCGTCTGATCTTATACCGCAATGCACCGCATACCGGGCATGCGTTCAGATCCTTGTATGCACCGTGGTAGAGGATGCAGTCATTAGGGCATGCATGTATCTTCTCCACCTCCAATCCTAGAGGGCATACGACCTTCTTTGCTGCGTATGTACTGTCGGGCAATTCGTTATCCTTTGGAAGGTTCTTGTTCAATATTTTCAGTAGCTTCTCAAATCCTTTGTCAGCCACAACATTCTCTGCCTTCCACTGCAGCAATTCCAGTACGGTACCGAGCTTTGTGTTGCCATCTTCGCAATTGGGGTACAACCCTTTTTTGTGATCCTCTAACATGCGATCGAACTTCAGCTTCTCCTTTTGACTTTCGCATTGCGTCCTTGCATCGACAATGACCTGGCGGAGATCATCATCATCGGCACATCGTCTGGTTCCTCTTGATCTTCAGCAGCTTCACCCGTTGTAGCATCATTGGGCACATCGTCTGGTTCCTCTTCATCTTCACCAGCTCCCCCCGTTGCAGCATCGCTGTATTCAGGGGGCACATAGTTGTCATCGTACTCTTCTTCTTCGCCGTCTTCCATCATAACCCCTATTTCTCCGTGCCTCGTCCAAACATTATAGTGTGGCATGAAACCCTTGTAAAGCAGGTGGGAGTGAAGGATTTTCCGGTTAGAGTAAGACCTTGTATTCCCACATTCAGTGCATGGACAACACATAAAACCATTCTGCTTGTTTGCCTCAGCCGCATCGAGAAACTCATGCACGCCCTTAATGTACTCGGAGGTGTGTCTATCACCGTACATCCATTGCCGGTTCATCTGCGTGCATTATATATAATTAAGTGTCCAAATTAATAGAAGTTCATCATCACATTAAAACCAAAGTGCATACATAGTTCTCATCTAACAACATATAGCTCTCCAGAGCATCTAATTAATTAAACCATACATTGAAACTATGTAAAACATTTCAATGCAAAAACAAATGCGATCATAATCACAACCAAGGTAACAATTAATCCAACGGCATAATGATACCAAGCCTCGGTATGAATGGCATATTTTCTAATCTTTCTAATCTTCAAGCGCATTGCATCCATCTTGATCTTGTGATCATTGACGACATCTGCAACATGCAACTCCAATATCATCTTCTCCTCCTCAATTTTTTAATTCTTTCCTTCAACAAATTGTTTTCTTCTTCAACTAAATTTAACCTCTCAACAATAGGGTCGGTTGGCATTTCTGATTCACATACATCCTACATAAATAAAATCTATGTCACGTTGGTCGGCATAATTTTCATAAACAATAAATGAACCAATAGTTATAAAGATAATATATATACCACATCCGAATCATAGACAGGACGAGGGCCGACGGGGGCAGAAACCAAAACCATCGCACTATATAAGATGCAATAATAAAAGTAAGAAAATAATACAAGTATCTATGTAAACATACAAGTAAGAATATTTTTCCTTTCAGAAAGAAGATAAGAACAAGAGGCTCACCATGGTGGTGCCGGCGATGAGCTCAGCGCGGGTGATCGATGGCGGTGAAGACGGGGACGGGGCGTGACGGACCGCTAAACCTAGACAAATATTGAGAAAAATAGAGCTTGGAGGTCGAGCTTGGAGAGGAGAAAGCTTACGTAGTGTGGCTCGAGCATTCCATCGAACACCTTGTGTGCATAGGAGGTGAGCTAGAGCACCACCAAGCCCTCTCCCCCTCGGCCAAAAAAAAACAGAGCAGTGTGCTCTGCTCTTACGCGAGGGGGTATATATAGGCACCTCATTGGTCCTGGTTGGTGGCATGCACCGGGACTAAAGGGGAGCCTTTGGTCCCGGTTCAAGCCACCAACCGGGACCAATGGTGGTGGGCCAGGAGCGAGGCCCATTGGTCCCGGTTCATCCCACCAACTGGGACCAAAAGGTCCAGATGAACCGGGACCAATGGCCCACGTGGCCTGGCCGGCCCCCTGGTCTCACGAACCAGGTCCAATGCCCCCATTGGTCCCGGTTCTGGACTGGCCCGGCACTAATGGGCTGACCTGGCCTGGACCAAAGCCCTGTTTTCTACTAGTGTGAGATGATCATGTTTTGTAACCAAGTTATCAGCAACTGGCAGGAGCCATATGGTTGTCTCTTTATTGTATGCAATGCAATCGTGCTGTAATGCTTTACTTTATCACTAAGCGGTAGCGATAGTCGTGGAAGCATAAGATTGGCGAGACGACAACGATACTACGATGGAGATCAAGGTGTCGCGCCAGTGACGATGGTGATCATGACGGTACTTCGGAGATGGAGATCACAAGTACAAGATAATGATAGCCATATCATATCACTTATATTGATTGCATGTTATGTTTATCTTTTATGCATCTTATCTTGCTTTGATTGACGGTAGCATTATAAGATGATCTCTCACTAAAGTTCAAGATAAAAGTGTTCTCCCTGAGTATGCACTATTGCCAAAGTTCGTCTTGCCCAGACACCACGTGATGATCGGGTGTGATAAGCTGTACGTCCATCTACAACAGGTGCAAGCCAGTTTTGCACACGCAGAATACTTAGGTTAAATTTGACGAGCCTAGCATATGCAGATATGGCGTCGGAACACTGAGACCGAAAGGTCGAGTGTGAATCATATAGTAGATATGATCAACATATTGATGTTCACCATTGAAAGCTACTCCATTTCATGTGATGATCGGTTATGGTTTAGTTCATTTGGATCACGTGATCACTTAGAAGATTAGAGAGATGTCTTTCTAAGTGGGAGTGCTTAAGTAATATGATTAATTGAACTTAAATTTATCATGAACTTAGTACCTGATAGTATCTTGCTTGTCTATGTTTGATTGTAGATAGATGGCCCGTGCTGTCGTTCCGTTGAATTTTAATGCGTTCCTTGAGAAAGAAAAGTTGAAAGATGATGGTAGCAATTACACGGACTGGGTCCGTAACTTGAGGATTATCCTCATTGTTGCATAGAAGAATTACATCTTGGAAGCACCGCTGGGTGCCAGGCCTGCTGCTGGAGCAACACCAGATGTTATGAACATCTGGCAGAGCAAACCTGATGACTACTCGATAGTTCAGTGTGCCATGCTTTATGTCTTAGAATCGGGACTTCAATGATGTTTTGAACGTCATGGAGCATATGAGATGTTCCAGGAGTTGACGTTAATATTTCAAGCAAATGCCCGGATTGAGAGATATGAAGTCTCCAATAAGTTCTATAGCTGCAAGATGGAGGAGAATAGTTCTGTGAGTGAACATATACTCAAAATGTCTGGGTATCATAATCACTTGACTCAACTGGGAGTAAATCTTCCTGTTGATAGTGTCATTGACAGAGTTCTTCAATCACTGCCACCAAGCTACAAGAGCTTCGTGATGAACTATAACATGCAAGGGATGGATAAGACGATTCCCGAGCTCTTCGCAATGCTAAAGGCTACGGAGGTAGAAATCAAGAAGGAGCATCAAGTGTTGATGGTCAACAAGACCGCCAGTTTCAAGAAAAAGGGTAAAGGGAAGAAGAAGGGGAACTTCAAGAAGAACAACAAGCAAGTTGCTGCTCAGGAGAAGAAACCCAAATCTGGACCTAAGCCTGAAACTGAGTGCTTCTACTGCAAGCAGACTGGACACTGGAAGCGGAACTGCCCCAAGTATTTGGCGGATAAGAAGGATGGCAAGGTGAACAAAGGTATATGTGATATACAAGTTATTGATGTGTACCTTACTGGATCTCGCAGTAGCACCTGGGTATTTGATACTAGTTCTGTTGCTAATATTTGCAACTCGAAACAGGGACTACGGATTAAGCGAACACTGGCGAAGGACGAGGTGACGATGCGCGTGGGAAATGGTTCCAAAGTCGATGTGATCGCAGTCGGCACGATACCTCTACATCTTCCTTCGGGATTAGTATTAGACCTAAATAATTTTTATTTGGTGCCAGCGTTGAGCATGAACATTATATCTGGATCTTGTTAGATGCGAGACGGTTATGCATTTAAATCAGAGAATAATGGTTGTTCTATTTATATGAGTAATATCTTTTATGGTCATTGAGGGAGTCCTGGATTAGGGGGTGTCCGGATAGACGGACTATAACCTTTGGCCGGACTCTCGGACTATTAAGATACAAGATTGATGTCGGTGGTAGGAGCGACATATGCCAACGGGTGGCTTATCATTGTGGGAGCCAATAAAACATCGCCGGTGTCTGGAAACGGGATAAGGCGTAGACATGCACGCCGGCGAATCTTACCCAGCTTCAGGGCTCTCCGAGGAGATAACACCCCTACTGCTGCTCTGCGGGGTCTCCGCATGGTTACTAAATGAACAAGTAGCTACAATGCTCCTTGAGCTGTTTTGGGTGGAAGGAGGAAGAAGGGCTCAGCTAGCTTGCTTCCTCTCCTTGTGTGGTGTCTAGGTCTAACTTGAGAGTCCAACCCTTTGCATGGGTGCACCGAGGGGTTTATATAGGCCTACCCCCCGGGGGTACAATGGTAATCCGGCTGGGCACGGGGCCCTGTTGTCTGTGACTATGCTCGCCGGCTTCTGCGCCGGCTACTGGGGCCCGCCGGCTGGTGGGTCCCGCCGGCTGCCGGCTCCTTGGTCGACAGGCAGGCCCCACAGGCCGGGGCCTGGTCGGTGGCTGGTTACTGTTACTCCGTGCTGTTGACGCAGGCTTGCTCGGGGTAAGCGTGGCTACAGTAACGCCGCCCTGGCGGGCGATTACTGTAGCACCGCCGCATCTTGTCTCCTTAATGGGCGTCTCCTTCGAGGAAGGTGGCAGGCCGGCTGTGGGAAGCCGGCCCTCTGTCTTGCCGGCTTGAGAGGAGGTGCGGCCGCCTTCGGTATCTCTCTGCCCGAAGGGGCCCACTGCCTCGGGGCCACGCTGGCGGCCCGTCGTGGATGGCGTCAGAGCCGCCGTGGCAACAGTGCCGCGCCGGACGGGTCGTGGCCGCCCATACGGCGCACTGTACTAGGCGTGCTCTGGGTTTTGGGGGTGGCAGGCTCCACTGTTGCCACGCCCCGCTTCATCATCGTAGGGTGGACGCGTATATTGCGTGTACGGCTTTGACTGCTTTATGGGAGCCGGCTTCTCGTAGCCGGCCCTGCTGTAGCCGGCTTCTCGTAGCCGGCCCTCCACAGCTTTCCTTGTAAGGGTAAAGGGCGGGCCGCCCCCGAAGCCGGCCAGGAAGGTAGTCGGCAAGGGGGGAGGCGGCCCAGGTCTTGAGTCTTCTTCACAGCCGGACGTGCTCGTAATTTTTTCTGATGGGCCAGGGGAAGCCGGCTGGGCTACCCATGGCTATTTACTCCGACAGTAGTCCCCGAAGCCGGGCGAGCTTCACGGCGGACAGAGGGACGGGAAGCTTGGCCGGCTTCATACCCAGAGGAGCCGACCTTGCCATCGCAGGCCGACTTTGGAGAACTTTCTTGTTTATTAATATGACCGTGGTTGACCCGCGGGCTGGCCGCGGGCCCCATGACGGGCCACGTGGCAGAGAAGTCCTGCTGTCGCACGCGCGCGACGGGACGCCGCCGCAGGCCCGGGACCGCCACTCCTTGGCCTCGGCCCAGGCGCAGATCTTCGGTGGCCCGAGGGGACTGCTCGCCTCCCCGCGGCCGTTTCTTCGTGTCATCAAGGCGCACAATTAACGCGGGGCGTGGGGGAGATGGGCATGATCGATCCCCACGATCCCCCACGCCGCGCCTCCTCGGCTCCGGCGCACGAGCCTACAAGTAGGAGGGGGAGGGGGAGAGACAAAGGCTTGTTCGCTCCCCCGCTCCCCGTCCCTCCTTCCTCTTCTTTCCCTTCTTCTTCCTCCGCGCCCGGCGCAGCCTCCCGTCGCAGCCCGCCCCCGCCGCCATGTCCATGGCGCTGTCGAGCTCGTGGGACGGGTCCAACGTCCATGACGACCACATCGAGTTTCTCCGCCAGACCCGGCGCCTGCCCGCCGCCAACCTCGTGCAGGCTCGTCTGGCGCCGGAGACGGAGATCTCGCCGGCGCCAGAGGAAGGCGAGCGCGTCGTCTTCCGCACCCATTTCTTGCGTGTCTTCGGCTTCCTGGCGAGCGGCTTCATGCGATCCTTCCTCGACTTCTACCATCTTCAGCCGCATCACCTCACGCCCAACCCGGTGATGCAGCTGTCGGCCTTCGTCTCTCTCTGCGAAGGCTTCTTGGGTGTGCTGCCGACGCTGGAGCTTTGGGCGGAGCTCTTCCAAAACAAGCTCGGCACCGTCTCCGCCGGCGTGCCCGCCCCCTGCGGGGCCTTCATCGCGATGAAGAGGGCAAGCGACAACAACCCCTTCCCGCACATTCCTCTAATCCAATCGGTCAAACTCTGGCAGAAATCGTATTTCTACGTCAAGAACGTCGCCCCGCAAGGAGACTACGTCAATTTGCCGGCTTACGTAGCCGGCCCGCCGGCTGGGAGGCGGCCGTCTTGGGGCTTTCGGTCCAAGTCCTTGTCTCCGGCCGGGAATGCCGCCATCGCCCGGCTTCCGGTAATGATCCAGTCGGAAGGCCTGCGCGGAGCCGACTTGGTGGCCGCCTTCGTCGAGCGCCGGATCCTTCCCCTTTAGAGCCGGCCCCACATGCTATGCCAGATGAGCGGCCGCTTCGACCCCTGCCAGCTGAGCACATGGGAGATGCCCCACGCTGAGGTAACGCTCATGGTGAACTACTTCGCCAACCTCAAGCTCACCGACGACTGGCAATACGGCAAGGCGCCGTACTCCCGCGCCCATCCTCCGCCCGTGGTAAGTCCTTTCTGTCATCAGCCGTCTTGTGCCGGCCGGCTTCTGACCGGGCGGCTCATCTCTTTTCTTTTTGTTATCAGAACCCTCTTCTTCCACCGCCAGCCGGGGCGGCAGGAGTCGAACGCCAGTACGCCCCGGACCACACGGTACACGACCTTGACGACCCGAATTTCGCTGCGGTCGCCATGGAGGACGACGCCATGGGGGACGTCGCCGAGCCCGGAGGCACGGGGCTCTCGGCCAGCTTTGACGACTGGCCGGATGACGCCAACGCCGAAGAAATCCCGCGCCACCAGCCGGCAACCGACCGCCACAGCGCGGGCTCGTCCGCCGCGCCGGCTGCCGGTGGTGGAAAGGCGAAACGCCGGGCCGCGCTTCCTCTCTTCGGTAGCCAGCGGAAAAAGACGAGGGCCTCCGCCGCGGCCATGAAGCGAGATGAAGCGGCGGCGAAGGCGGCCCGCTTCCGGAAGGCGGTGAAGAAACCTCCAGCAGTTTCCGCGTAAGCCCTCTGGCCGCTTGCGTGCTTGTTTTTCGTTGTCTTCCTTTGTTCTAACTCTTCTCTGATTTCTGAGCAGGGCGCCGCTTTCGCTCGAGCGAGGTCCAGGCGGCCCTGTGGTCGGGCCAGGCGCTGGATCTTCAGGGCCCCGCCGCGTGGACCCCCGCGCCGATCTTGCAGAAGCCATGGAGCGGAACGCCCGCGAGGCACGACAAGAGAGGGAGGCGGCGAAGCGGGAAGCCGCCTGGGCGGCGACGGAGCGAGCGAACGCGGCGGCCGAGACTCCATCGGAGCGGGCGACCGCGGAGACGGAGGCGGAGGGCACACGTAGCCGGCCTCTGTTGCTCGCCATCCCCTCCACACCCTGGACCCGGACATCCCGCTGCCCACGGCGGAGGAGAGCACTCCCGACCAGCTGCCGATGCAGAGGGACGAGCTCTTCGAGGTCTTTGCGGAGAGGACGCCGCCGGCAGTGCCAGCCGGAGCAGGCGAAGGCGGCCAGTCGTCGGCGGTGCCGGAGGAGCATGCCCGGGCCGCACCTGAGGCCGGAGCCGGTCTTGAAAGTGAGCTGGCGGCAAGCCAGCGTGCCGGAGGGAGCACGGCCCCGCCGGACACGCGCCGAGCCGTGGGTGCCGACCAGACGGCAGAAGCCTTGGAGGCGGCCAGTTCCGCCACGTCTGGGGTGGACTCCCAGTGGAGGAAGCGGCGAGCTGAACGTGGCGGCCCAAGGGATTCAGAGCCGGCTGCAGGCACAGGCCGGCCTCCTGAGGCAATTTACTCAGGAGTTTCTGTCTATGCAGTCCGCAATCCGGGTAAGTTTTCACTTGTCGACCGCTCTGGTCCTTTGATTTTTTCCGTGGGGGCGCGCTAGCGCACCCACTGGGTGTAGTCCCCGAGATCCGGGCCGACTACAGCACAGTCGGGTCGGATCTTTCCCGACGACTATCTTAACTCTGTTTTCTGTCTGATCTTCAGGATTATCACAATTCTCGTGCCGCCGCCTTCAACTCCCAGGCTCGGGAGCTGAGCCGGAGGACCGAAGACCTGGCCAGCAGCCGACGTAAGTGTATTGCTTTTATCTGTCTCTCGTGGGGGCGCGACAGCGCACCCACTGGGTGTAGTCCCCGAGATTCGGGCCGACTGCAGAGCAGTCGGGTCGGATCTTCCTTGACGACTTCTCCCTTGCTGCCTTTTTCTCTTTTTGTCTTTTGCTTATGCAGAGGCCAACGCCGACTTGCAGAGGGAGCTTGGCGAAGTGCAGACCGCTCTTCGTGCCAAGGACGCCGAGAATGCCGACTTGGTTCAGGAGCGCGACCGCCTGGCCAAGAGACTGGCCGACCAGGAGGAAAGCCATAAGGCGGCCCTACAGAAGGCGCAGCACGGCGAGGCTGCCCTAAAGGCGGAGCTCGAGACCAAGGCGGCGAGCTGGGCCGAGACGCGCCAGGCGCTGGAGGAAGGTTTTGGCCGGATCGAAGATCTGATCGATGGTAAGCCGCCTTTCTTACCCTTCCTCCATCTGCCGGCCGCCTGAGGCTTTTGTTCTGACTTGTGCTTGTTACTTTGCGCAGATTACTTTCCCTGCCACTCCGTCCTCGCCGCCCAAGCCATCGAGGCCCATCACGAGGCGCGCCGTCAGGCTGGAGTTGTTATTCTGCCGGATGCGAATCGAACGTTGTCGGAGCAGCTTATCGCCATCCAAGCGCGACTGCAGCCGGCCCATCGGATGCTCCGCCGGCTCCAACATGCCGGGGCGCAGGTGCTGGCCGCGCTCTGACCCGGCTAGACGATTCCCCGCACCCCAAGTCGGACTGCCGACTGGCTAGAAGTCGCAGTCGGCCGCTTCGAGGCTTGGAAGGCGTTCGCAGCCCGTCTCGGAGCCGGGCGTGCGCTGGAGTTCGTCCGTGCGTGGTACCCAGGGCTGAGCCTGGACCACCTGCGGACTTGGCGGCTGGAGGCCGACGCAGAGCTGGAGGAGGTGCGGCCGGCGATCGCGCAGCGCGCCTCAACGATCACCGAGTGCACCGACACTAGCGTCTTCGCGCCGGAGCTCAATGATGACGGCGTCGCCCAGCCGGAGGAGTGGTTCGGGCTGAACCCGGCGGAAGGCGAGGACTCGGCCGAGGAGATCGCCTCCAGCGACGAGGGCGAGGATGACGAGGAGGAAGACGGCGGAGACGTCGAGCCGACTGGTGAGACGGCCGACCGCCCTCAAGCCGACCGTGCCTCCAGCAACGAGCCACGCGGGAGCGCGCCCTCTGCCGGAGGCGATGATCAGGCCGAGGTTGGCCAGCCGGCCGCTCCTCCAGCCGGCACGACCGCCTCCACCGCCCAGCCCGGCTCGTCAGCGGCCCAGCCGGCTTGATCTGCCGTTCCTATTGTTCCTGCTTTTGCTTTTTCGAACAATTTTAAGTTTCCGCTATTCCACCCACTGGGGGTGTATCGAACAATGTTGGATGTTGACCTCTCTGGAGGTCCTTTGTGTAAATATTAATGTATGCATGTGTTGGCTTCCATTCAAGTGCACTTTTTTATCCTTAGGCTTTTTCCTTTGCCGCCTTCCCTCTTTGGGAAGGCAAGTACTCGAGCTTTCTTGGATTTGAAGCAGACTGAATGTAAGCCGGCCGGCCGGCTACTCTGGTAGTCGGTCGGCGGGAGGCGGCAAGCCGGCTTTTGTTATATATAAGCCCGTTAGTCCCTAGCCGTTTCTCGTGTCCGCACCCTTTTCGGCTTATGATTCTTGCCAGCCGGGCAGTTGGTTCTTCGAACTGCGATTTTGGCAAGAGCCAAGCCTGGGTGTCGGCACATTACTTGTCTGACTGCGGGTAGGGCTCCTAATATAACTCCAGTCGGCTAGTCCCCGGGCCGACTCGTCGAACCCGGTGCCGGACAAAATAAATGAACAGGTGATATCATACGCATGATAACTTTCGTTCAAAAAATAAAGGATGGCAGTCCCCGAGTCCTCCTCGGGGAGCCTACTGTTTCGTACTTAATACAAAAGTGGACATAATACATACTGCATTTTAACTGTAAAACTTCTGAAGAAGATTTGCATTCCATGGTCGCTCCGACTCCTTGCCAGAGTCGTCTCTCTTGCGTGCCTTTGGCTTCTGCGCGTCGATGAGGTAGTAGGCATCGTTGCCTAGGGCTCTGCTGACGACGAAGGGGCCCTCCCAGGGGGCTGCGAGCTTGTGCTGGCCGGCTGTTCGCTGGATCAGCCGGAGCACAAGGTCACCCTCCTGGAAGGATCTTGGTCGGACCCTCCGGCTATGGTAGCGGCGCAAACCCTGCTGGTAGATGGCAGACCGGCTGAGGGCTAACAGCCGGCCTTCTTCCAGCAAGTCGACGCCGTCTTCTCTTGCTTCTTTGGCTTCCGCCTCCGTGTACATGGTTACCCTGAAGGAAATATGCCCTAGAGGCAATAATAAAGTTATTATTTATTTCCTTACATCATGATAAATGTTTATTATTCATGCTAGAATTGTATTAACCGGAAACATAATACATGTGTGAATACATAGACCAACAGAGTGTCACTAGTATGCCTCTACTTGACTAGCTCGTTAATCAAAGATGGTTATGTTTCCTAACCATGAACAAAGAGTTGTTATTTGATTAATGAGGTCACATCATTAGTAGAATGATCTGATTGACATGACCCATTCCATTAGCATAGCACCCGATCGTTTAGTATGTTGCTATTGCTTTCTTCATGACTTATACATGTTCCTATAACTATGAGATTATGCAACTCCCGTTTACCGGAGGAACACTTTGGGTACTACCAAACGTCACAACGTAACTGGGTGATCATAAAGGAGTACTACAGGTGTCTCCAATGGTAGATGTTGGGTTGGCGTATTTCGAGATTAGGGTTTGTCACTCCGATTCTCGGAGAGGTATCTCTGGGCCCTCTCGGTAATGCACATCACATAAGCCTTGCAAGCACTGCAACTAATATGTTAGTTGTGAGATGATGTATTACAGAACGAGTAAAGAGACTTGCCGGTAACGAGATTGAACTAGGTATTGGATACCGACGATCGAATCTCGGGCAAGTAACATACCGATGACAAAGGGAACAACGTGCGTTGTTATGCGGTCTGACCGATAAAGATCTTCGTAGAATATGTAGGAGCCAATATGGGCATCCAGGTCCCGCTATTGGTTATTGACCAGAGACGTGTCTCGGTCATGTCTACATTGTTCTCGAACCGTAGGGTCCGCACGCTTAACGTTACGATGACAGTTATTATGAGTTTATGAATTTTGATGTACCGAAGGTTGTTCGGAGTCCCGGATGAGATCACGGACATGACGAGGAGTCTCGAAATGGTCGAGACGTAAAGATTGATATATTGGAAGCCTATGTTTGGACATAGGAAGTGTTCCGGGTGAAATCGGGATTTTACCGGAATACCGGGAGGGTTACCGGAACCCCCCGGGAGACTAATGGGCCTATTGGGCCTTAGTGGAAAAGGAGAAAAGGGACAAGCCCAAGCTGGCCGGCGCCCCCCCCTTCCCCAAGTCCTAGTAGGACTAGGATAGGGGGCCGCCCCCCCCTTCTCTCTCTTTTCCCCCCGGGAGTCCTAATTGGATTAGGATTGGGGGGAGGAGTCCTACTCCCGGTGGGAGTAGGACTCCCCTGCGCCTCCTCTCCCTTGGCCGGCCGGCTCCCCCTCCCCCAACCTTTATATACGGGGGCAGGGGGCACCCCAAGACACACAACTTGATCCTTGAGATCGTTCCTTAGCCGTGTGCGGTGCCCCCTGCCACCAAATTCCACCTCGATCGTACCGTTGTAGTGCTTAGGCGAAGCCCTGCGTCCGTAGTACATCAAGATCATCATCACGCCGTCGTGCTGACGGAACTCTTCCTCGACGCTTTGCTGGATCGGAGCCCGAGGAACGTCATCGAGCTGAATGTGTGCTAAGAACTCGGAGGTGCCGGAGTAACGGTGCTTGGATCGGTCGGATCGGGAAGAAGACGTACGACTACTTCCTCTACGTTGTGTGATCGCTTCCGCAGTCGGTCTGCGTTGGTACGTAGACAACACTCTCCCCTCTCGTTGCTGTGCATCACCATGATCTTGCGTGTGCGTAGGAAATTTTTTGAAATTACTGCGTTCCCCAACAGTGGCATCCGAGCCTAGGTTTTATGGTTTGATGTTATATGCACGAGTAGAACACAAGTGAGTTGTGGGCGATACAAGTCATACTGCCTACCAGCATGTCATACTTTGGTTCGGCGGTATTGTTGGGTGAGACGATCTGGACCAACCTTACGCGTACTCTTACGCGAGACCGGTTCCCTCGACGTGCTTTGCACACAGATGGCTTGCGGAAGACTGCCTCTCCAACTTTAGTTGAACCAAGTGTGACTACGCCCGGTCCTTGAGAAGGTTAAAACGGAGTCTATTTGACGAACTATCGTTGTGGTTTTGATGTGTAGGTGAGATGAGTTCTTACTTAAGCCCGTAGCAGCCACGTAAAACTTGCAACAACAAAGTAGAGGACGTCTAACTTGTTTTTGCAGGGTATGTTGTGATGTGATATGGTCAAGGCATGATGCTGATTTTATTGTATGAGATGATCATGTTTTGTAACCGAGTTATCGGCAACTGGCAGGAGCCATATGGTTGTCGCTTTATTGTATGCAATGCAATCACGATGTAATGCTTTACTTTATTACTAAACGGTAGTGATAGTCGTGGAAGCATAAGATTGGCGAGACGACAACGATGCTACGATGGAGATCAAGGTGTCGCGCCGGTGACGATGGTGATCATGACGGTGCTTCGGAGATGGAGATCACAAGCACAAGATGATGATGGCCATATCATATCACTTATATTAATTGCATGTGATGTTTATCCTTTTATGCATCTTATCTTGCTTTGATTGACGGTAGCATTATAAGATGATCTCTCACTAAATTATCAAGAAGTGTTCTCCCTGAGTATGCACCGTTGCCAAAGTTCGTCGTGCCCAGACACCACGTGATGATCGGGTGTGATAAGCTCTACGTCCAAATACAACGGGTGCAAAACAGTTGCACACGCAGAATACTCAGGTTATACTTGACGAGCCAAGCATATACAGATATGGCCTCGGAACACGGAGACCGAAAGGTCGAGCGTGAGTCATATAGTAGATATGATCAACATAACGATGTTCACCATTGAAAACTACTCCATCTCACGTGATGATCGGTTATGGTTTAGTTGATTTGGATCACGTGATCACTTAGAAGATTAGAGGGATGTCTATATAAGTGGGAGTTCCTAAGTAATTTGATTAACTGAACTTAAACTTATCATGAACTTAGTACCTGATAGTATCTTGCTTGTTTATGTTGCTTGTAGATAGATGGCTCGTGCTATTGTTCCGTTGAATTTTAATGCGTTCCTTGAGAAAGCAAAGTTGAAAGATGATGGTAGCAATTACACGGACTGGGTCCATAACCTGAGGATTATCCTCATTGTTGCACAGAAGAATTACGTCCTAGAAGCACCGCTGGGTGATAGGCCTGCTGCTGGAGCAACGCCAGATGTTATGAACGTCTGGCAGAGCAATGCTGATGACTACTCGATAGTTTAGTGTGCCATGCTTTACGTCTTAGAATCGGGACTTCAACGACGTTTTGAACGTCATGGAGCATATGAGATGTTCCAGGAGTTGAAGTTAATATTTCAAGCAAATGCCCGAATTGAGAGATATGAAGTCTCCAATAAGTTCTATAGCTGTAAGATGGAGGAGAACAGTTCTGTCAGTGAGCATATACTCAAGATGTCTGGGTATAATAATCACTTGATTCAGATGGGAGTTAATCTTCCAGATGACTGCGTCATTGACAGAATTCTCCAATCACTGCCACCAAGCTACAAGAGCTTCGTGATGAACTATAATATGCAAGGGATGAACAAGACTATTCCCGAGCTCTTCGCAATGCTGAAAGCTGCGGAGGTAGAAATCAAGAAGGAGCATCAAGTGTTGATGGTTAGCAAAACCACTAGTTTCAAGAAAAAGGGCAAAGGGAAGAAGAAGGGAAACTTCAAGAAGAACATCAAGCAAGTTGCTGCTCAGGAGAAGAAACCCAAGTCTGGACCTAAGCCTGAAACTGAGTGCTTCTACTGCAAGCAGACTGGTCACTGGAAGCGGAACTGCCCCAAGTATTTGGCGGATAAGAAGGATGGCAATGTGAGCAAAGGTATATGTGATATACATGTTATTGATGTGTACCTTACTAGAGCTCGCAGTAGCACCTGGGTATTTGATACTGGTTCTGTTGCTAATATTTGCAACTCGAAACAGGGACTACAGAATAAGCGGACGCTAGCAAAGGACGAGGTGACGATGCGCGTGGGAAACGGTTCCAAAGTCGATGTGATCGCGGTCGGCACGCTACCTCTACATCTACCTTCGGGATTAATATTAGACCTAAATAATTGTTATTTGGTGCCAGCGTTGAGCATGAACATTATATCTGGATCTTGTTTAATGCGAGACGGTTATTCATTTAAATCAGAGAATAATGGTTGTTCTATTTATATGAATAATATCTTTTATGGTCATGCACCCTTGAAGAGTGGTCTATTCTTACCGAATCTCGAAGATAGGGATACACATATTCATAATGTAGAAGCCAAAAGATGCAAAGTTAATAATGATAGTGCAACTTACTTATGGCACTGCCGTTTAGGTCATATCGGTGTAAAGCGCATGAAGAAACTCCATACTGATGGGCTTTTGGAACCACTTGATTATGAATCACTTGGTACTTGCGAACCGTGCCTCATAGGCAAGATGACTAAAACACCGTTCTCCGGTACTATGGAGAGAGCAACAGATTTATTGGAAATCATACATACCGATGTATGTGGTCCGATGAATATTGAGGCTCGTGGCGGATATCGTTATTTTCTCACCTTCACAGATGATTTAAGCAGATATGGGTATATCTACTTAATGAAACATAAGTCTGAAACATTTGAAAGGTTCAAAGAATTTCAGAGTGAAGTTGAAAATCATCGTAACAAGAAAATAAAGTTTCTACGATCTGATCGTGGAGGAGAATATTTGAGTTACGAGTTTGGTGTACATTTGAAAAATTGTGGAATAGTTTCGCAACTCACGCCACCCGGAACACCACAACGTAATGGTGTGTCCGAACGTCGTAATCGTACTTTAGTAGATATGGTGCGATCTATGATGTCTCTTACTGATTTACCGCTATCGTTTTGGGGTTATGCTTTAGAGACGGCCGCATTCACGTTAAACAGGGCACCATCAAAATCCGTTGAGACGACACCTTATGAACTATGGTTTGGCAAGAAACCAAAGTTGTCGTTTCTTAAAGTTTGGGGCTGCGATGCTTATGTGAAAAAGCTTCAACCTGATAAGCTCGAACCCAAATCGGAGAAGTGTGTCTTCATAGGATATCCAAAGGAAACTATAGGATACACCTTCTATCACAGATCCGAAGGCAAGACTTTTGTTGCTAAATTCGGAAACTTTCTAGAGAAGGAGTTTCTCTCGAAAGAAGTGAGTGGGAGGAAAGTAGAACTTGACGAGGTAACTGTACCTGCTCCCTTATTGGAAAATAGTACATCACAGAAAACTGTTTCTGCGACACCTATACCAATCAGTGAGGAAGCTAATGATGATGATCATGAAACTTCAGGGCAAGATGCTACTGAACCATGTAGATCAACCAGAGTGAGATCCGCACCAGAGTGGTACGGTAATCCAGTTCTGGAAGTCATGCTACTAGATCATGATGAACCTACGAACTATGAAGAAGCGATGGTGAGCCCAGATTCCGCAAAATGGCTTGAGGCCATGAAATCTGAGATGGGATCCATGTATGAGAACAAAGTATGGACTTTGGTTGACTTGCCCGATGATCGGCAAGCAATTGAGAATAAATGGATCTTCAAGAAAAAGACTGACGCTGACGGTAATGTTACTGTCTATAAAGCTCGACTTGTCACAAAAGGTTTTCGACAAGTTCAAGGGGTTGACTACGATGAGACTTTCTCACCCGTAGCGATGCTTAAGTCCGTCAGAATTATGTTAGCAATTGCCGCATTTTATGATTAGGAAATATGGCAGATGGATGTCAAAACTGCATTCCTGAATGGATTTCTGGAAGAAGAGTTGTATATGGTACATCCAGAAGGTTTTGTCGATCCAAAAGGAGCTAACAAAGTATGCAAACTCCAGCGATCCATTTATGGACTGGTGCAGGCATCTCGGAGTTGGAATAAACGCTTTGATAGTGTGATCAAAGCATTTGGCTTTATACAGACTTTTGGAGAAGCCTATATTTACAAGAAAGTGAGTGGGAGCTCTGTAGCATTTCTGATATTATATGTGGATGACATATTGCTAATTGGAAATGATATAGAATTTCTGGATAGCATAACGGGATACTTGAATAAAAGTTTTTCGATGAAAGACCTCGGGGAAGCTGCTTACATATTAGGCAAAAAGATCTATAGAGATAGATCAAGACACTTAATTGGACTTTCACAAAGCACATACCTTGACAAGATTTTGAAGAAATTCAAAATGGATCAAGCAAAGAAAGGGTTCTTTCCTGTGTTACAAGGTATGAAATTGAGTAAGACTCAATGCCCGACCACTGCAGAAGATAGAGAGAAAATGAAAGATGTTCCCTATGCTTCAGCCATAGGCTCTATCATGTATGCAATGATGTGTACCAGACCTGATGTGTGCCTTGCGATAAGTTTAGCAGGGAGGTACCAAAGTAATCCTGGAATGGATCACTGGACAGCGGTCAAGAACATCCTGAAATACCTGAAAAGGACTAAGGATATGTTTCTCGTATATGGAGGTGACAAAGAGCTCACCGTAAGAGGTTACGTTGATGCAAGCTTTGACACTGATCCGGACGATTCTAAATCGCAAACCGGATACGTGTTTACTTTAAACGGTGGAGCTGTCAGTTGGTGCAGTTCTAAACAAAGCGTCGTAGCGGGATCTACATGTGAAGCGGAGTACATAGCTGCTTCGGAAGCAGCAAACGAAGGAGTCTGGATGAAGGAGTTCATATCCGATCTAGGTGTCATACCTAGTGCATCGGGTCCAATGAAAATCTTCTGTGACAATACTGGTGCAATTGCCTTGGCAAAGGAATCCAGATTTCACAAGAGGACCAAACACATCAAGAGACGCTTCAACTCCATCCGGGATTTAGTCCAGGTGGGAGACATAGAGATTTGCAAGATACATACGGATCTGAATGTTGCAGACCCGTTGACTAAGCCTCTTCCACGAGCAAAACATGATCAGCACCAAGGCTCCATGGGTGTTAGAATCATTATTGTGTAATCTAGATTATTGACTCTAGTGCAAGTGGGAGACTGAAGGAAATATGCCCTAGAGGCAATAATAAAGTTATTATTTATTTCCTTACATCATGATAAATGTTTATTATTCATGCTAGAATTGTATTAACCGGAAACATAATACATGTGTGAATACATAGACCAACAGAGTGTCACTAGTATGCCTCTACTTGACTAGCTCGTTAATCAAAGATGGTTATGTTTCCTAACCATGAACAAAGAGTTGTTATTTGATTAACGAGGTCACATCATTAGTAGAATGATCTGATTGACATGACCCATTCCATTAGCATAGCACCCGATCGTTTAGTATGTTGTTATTGCTTTCTTCATGACTTATACATGTTCCTATAACTATGAGATTATGCAACTCCCGTTTACCGGAGGAACACTTTGGGTACTACCAAACGTCACAACGTAACTGGGTGATTATAAAGGAGTACTACAGGTGTCTCCAATGGTAGATGTTGGGTTGGCGTATTTCGAGATTAGGGTTTGTCACTCCGATTGTCGGAGAGGTATCTCTGGGCCCTCTCGGTAATGCACATCACATAAGCCTTGCAAGCACTGCAACTAATATGTTAGTTGTGAGATGATGTATTACGGAACGAGTAAAGAGACTTGCCGGTAACGAGATTGAACTAGGTATTGGATACCGACGATCGAATCTCGGGCAAGTAACATACCAATGACAAAGGGAACAACGTACGTTGTTATGCGGTCTGACCGATAAAGATCTTCCTAGAATATGTAGGAGCCAATATGGGCATCCAGGTCCCGCTATTGGTTATTGACCGGAGACGTGTCTCGGTCATGTCTACATTGTTCTCGAACCGTAGGGTCCGCACGCTTAACGTTACGATGACAGTTATTATGAGTTTATGCATTTTGATGTACCAAAGGTTGTTCGGAGTCCCGGATGAGATCACGGACATGACGAGGAGTCTCGAAATGGTCGAGACGTAAAGATTGATATATTGGAAGCCTATGTTTGGACATAGGAAGTGTTCCGGGTGAAATCGGGATTTTACCGGAATACCGGGAGGGTTACCGGAACCCCCCGGGAGACTAATGGGCCTATTGGGCCTTAGTGGAAAAGGAGAAAAGGGACAAGCCCAAGCTGGCCGGCGCCCCCCCCTTCCCCAAAGTCCTAGTAGGACTAGGATAGGGGGCCGCCCCCCCCCCCCCCTTCTCTCTCTTTTCCCCCCGGGAGTCCTAATTGGATTAGGATTGGGGAGGAGTCCTACTCCCGGTGGGAGTAGGACTCCCCTGCGCCTCCTCTCCCTTGGCCGGCCGGCTCCCCCTCCCCCAACCTTTATATACGGGGGCAGGGGCACCCCAAGACACACAACTTGATCCTTGAGATCGTTCCTTAGCCGTGTGCGGTGCCCCCTGCCACCAAATTCCACCTCGATCGTACCGTTGTAGTGCTTAGGCGAAGCCCTGCGTCGGTAGTACATCAAGATCGTCATCACGCCGTCGTGCTGACGGAACTCTTCCTCGACACTTTGCTGGATCGGAGCCCGAGGAACGTCATCGAGCTGAACGTGTGCTAAGAACTCGGAGGTGCTGGAGTAACGGTGCTTGGATCGGTCGGATCGGGAAGAAGACGTACGACTACTTCCTCTACGTTGTGTGATCGCTTCCGCAGTCGGTCTGCGTTGGTACGTAGACAACACTCTCCCCTCTCATTGCTGTGCATCACCATGATCTTGCGTGTGCGTAGGAAATTTTTTGAAATTACTGCGTTCCCCAACATACCCGAGGCGAGTCGAACTCGATGTCTGTTGGGATGACTGCCTCGGCACCATATACAAGGAAAAAAGGAGTGAAGCCGATTGATCTGTTGGGGGTAGTACGCAGACTCCATAGGACAGCCGGCAGCTCGTCGAGCCAACAGCCGGCTGAACGCTCCAGGGGTACGACCAGTCGTGGCTTGATGCCGGATAGGATGAGGCCATTTGCTCGCTCCACTTGGCCGTTTGACTGCGGGTGGGCGACTGACGCAAGGTCCAGCCGAATACCCTGTGCAGCGCAGAACCGTGCCAAGGCACCTTCGGCAAAATTCATGCCGTTGTCGGTGATGATGCTGTGCGGTACGCCGTACCGGGTTGTTATATCTGCAATGAAAGTCACCGCAGTTGGCCCATTCAGCTTCTTGATCGGCTTCGCCTCAATCCACTTGGTGAATTTGTCGACGGCGACGAGCAAATGTGTCATGCCGCCGCGCACCGTCTTGAATGGGCCCACCATATCCAATCCCCAGACGGCAAAGGGCCAGGTGATGGGAATGGTCTTGAGTGCCGAAGCCGGCATGTGTTGCTTGGTGCTGAAAAGCTGGCAGCCTTTGTAGTGTTTGACTAGCTCTTTGGCGTCGTCCCAAGCGGTCGGCCAGAAGAAACCGTGGCGGAAGGCTTTGGCGACAAGTGATTTTGATGCGGCGTGGTGGCCGCACTCTCCTTGGTGTGTATCTCTGAGGATTGCAATGCCTTTCTCCTGCTCGACGCATCGCTGTAAGACTCCGGTGACGCTGCGCTTGACAAGCTCTCTGTTGACGATTGTGTATGCTCCGGCTCGGCGCTGGACTTGGCTCGCTTCGGTTTCATCAGCCGGCAGATCTTGGTTCACCAAAAAGTTGCGGATGGTTTGGGCCCATGATGGAGCTGCGACTTCCCCTGCCGCCAATGTGGCTACAGCCACCAGGGTGGGCGGGCTGGGTAATGAAGTGCTGGAGTCGGCCGCCGCTTGCTGTGCTGAAGAAGTCCCCGGGCCGGCTACCGCAGTCCCCGAGCTGGGTGCGGCAGTTCCCGAGCCGGGTACTGCAGTCCCCGAGCCGAGTATTGAAGTCCCCGGGCCGACTGCTTGATTCTTCGAGCCGGACCCGGCCCCATCGGGGTTAGGCGACACGAAGATGGAGTCGGATTCCGGAGATGGCTTGATGGATGGCATGAGGAAGCGCTGTAGGGCGACGCCGGTTGGTATTGCTTGCCGCGTGCAGCCTATTCGGGCCAGGGCATCTGCTGGCTCGTTGTCGGCTCGCGGTACATGGAGGAATTCACATCCATCGAAGTATCCACTGATCTACTGCACCAGGAAGCGATAACTCGCCATGTTTGCGTCCTTGGCATCCCAGTCGCCAGAGGATTGCTGCACCACCAAATCCGAGTCGCCATAGCACAGGATCCGGCGGATGCCGAGTTCCTTGGCAAGCCGGAGCCCGTGTATGAGTGCTTCGTACTCGGCTACGTTGTTGGAGGCGGCGAAGTGGATCTGCAGCGTGTATCTGAGCTTGTCACCCTTAGGAGAGGTAAGGACGACGCCGGCTCCCAAGCCGGTGCGCATCTTGGATCCGTCAAAGTGCATGCGCCAATGGGTGGAGTCGGGAGCTGGCGGTAAGTACTGGGTCTCGGCCCACTCGACAAGGAAGTCGGCCAGTGCTTGCGACTTGATGGCGGTGCGGGGTTGGTAGAAGATCGTGTAAGGGGCCAGCTCGATGGCCCATTTAGCCACCCGGCCGGATGCATCCCGGCTGCCTATGATCTCGGCCAGCGGGGCAGTGCATACGACCGTGATGGGATGTTCTTGAAAGTACGGCTTCAGCTTCTTGGCGGCGAAGTACACGCCGTGGCACATCTTCTGGTAGTGCGGGTAATTCTGTTTCGAGGCGGACAACACCTCGCTCAGGTAATAAACCGGCCTCTGGACCGGCTGGGCTCGGCCTTCTTTGGGGCGTTCGACCACAATGATGGTGCTGACCACCCGGCTAGTGGCGGCAATATAAAGGAGCATGGGCTCTTTCTCAGTCGGTGCCGCCAAGACAGGCGGCGTGGACAGCATTTTCTTCAGCTCGTGGAAAGCTTGGTCGGCCTGGTCATTCCACTCAAAGTGGGTACTCTTCTTCATGAGGCGGTAGAGAGGGAGGGCTTTCTCCCCAAGCCGGCTGATGAAGCGGTTCAGAGAGACCAGGCACCCGGTGAACTTCTGAATCTCTCTAAGCTTGGTTGGGACCGCCATCCTCTCGATGGCCTTGATCTTCACAGGGTTGCACTCTATGCCGCGTTCGGAGACCAGAAAGCCTAGGAGCTGGCCGGCTGGCACTTCGAACACGCATTTCTCAGGGTTGAGTTTGATTCGGAACCGGCGCAGGTTCTCGAATGTCTCCTTCAAGTCTTCCAGCAGAGTGCCACGCTTCTCCGTCTTCACCACAATATCATCCACGTAGACGTGGGCGTTCTTGCTGAGCTGCCTGAGGAGGCACTTTTGCATGCAACGCTGAAAAGTGGCGCCGGCATTCCTCAGGCCGAACGTCATGGTCAGGTAGCAGAAGGCTCCAAACGGCGTGATGAAGGTGGTCTTCAGTCGGTCATCCGGGTTCAGCTTTATCTGGTGGTATCCCGAATAGGCATCCAAAAAGCTCAACAGCTCGCATCCGGCTGTGGAGTCTATCACCTGATCAATCCTGGGTAGAGCGAAGGGATCTTTTGGGCAGGCTTTGTTGAGGCTTGTGTAATCTATACACATGCGCCACTTGTTATTCTTTTTCAGCACGAGAACCGGGTTCGCGAGCCACTCGGGGAAGAAAACTTCCATGATGAAGCTGGCTGCGAGAAGCCGGGCTATCTCCTCCCCTACGATCCTTCTCTTCTCCTCTGACAGTCGGCGGAGAGGCTGCTTGACTGGTTTGGCATCCTCCCGCACATGTAATTTGTGCTCGGCGAAATCCTTCGGAACACCCGGCATGTCCTTGGGGGACCATGCAAAGATATCCCGATTCTCACGGAGGAAATCAACGAGCTCGCCTTCCTATTTGCTATCCAGGCTTGCCCCAATGACGGCAAACCTCTCGGGGTGCTCGGGGTCGAGCTGTATCTTCTTGGTCTCCTTGGCCGGCTGGAAAGATCCTTGGGCATCATACTCCTTGGAGTCGGCGGGTTGGTTTAGCTGCTTGCTGGCCAGGGCCACGACCCTGTTCAGCGTCTTCTTCTCCTCGGCAATCACGAGGGATTCGGCCAGCCGGCTGCTGGCCTCGGCGCAGTCGGCGAACTTCTTGTAGTCGCCGGCGATGGTGATGACTCCCTTGGAGCTTGGTATCTTCATCTTGAGGTACGCGTAGTGGGGGACCGCCATGAACTTGGCCAAGGCGGGTCGGCCAAGCAAGGCGTGGTAAGGGCTCTCCAGGTCCACCACCTCAAACCAGATTGCTTCCCGGCGGAAATGATCCTTGCCCCCAAAGAGTACATCGATCTTGATCTTGCCGATGGGGGCGCAGGACAAACCGGGTACGATGCCATGAAACACCGTTCGAGTCGGCACAAGCTGTTTTGCCTTGACACCCAACTTCTCCATGGTGTCGCGGTACAGGATATTGATGCTACTTCCACCGTTGATCAGCACGCGGGAGAAGCGGGCGGCACGCGTGTCCGTCGCAAGGGTGGCCTCCAGGACCGAAGCATAGGAGCCGGGGGACGGCATCACCTCTGGGTGGTTGACCCGGCTCCAACTGATGGATTTCTCTGACCAATGCATGTGGCCGGCTGGGTTGGCGGCGGCCATATTGACTTCTTATTGCTCTCAGCGCTTGCTGCGCCGGTCTTCGGGCTGGCTCGTGAAGACAACGTAAGATGCTTGCTCGTTGGGGAACTCGTCCTGCACGGCGTCGACCGCGGGCCGAGCGGCCTTGGGTGGCGCAGCCGGAGGCGGCGGGCCGGCAGGCGGAGTCGGCGTGAGCCCTTCGCCCTTGGAGATTCGGGCGAGCCAGTTGCACTTCGGGTCATATGGTTGGACGGCTTCGCGCCGCTGTGGAATTCGCACGGGGCATCAAGGGTTTGCTCGTAGGAGAAGGCCGGCTGCCAAGCCGGCCGGCCGCCCCTCAGGCGGCATATCTTCGACCGTGGGCACCTGCCGGCTAGCGGGAGGCGGCGCAGGGCCTTTGCGCTTCTGATCATTCTGGTGTTGGCGTCGGCCGGAATCTCCAGCCGGTGCTTGGGGCGCCGGATTGAGCACTTTTCTGGACGCGTCCACCCGGAGCTCGGTCTTCATCGAGGAGTCGGCGGTGGCGTACTTGTCGGCGATGTTCAGGAGCTCGTCGAGGGTAGTCGGCTCATCACAGAGAAGCTTGTGCTTGAGGAGGGTGCCCTCTTGGCACTCGTCAGTGAAGTATTCGATGGCTTGCACCTCGTGCACCCCCTCGCAGCAGTTGCGGAGCTCGGCCCAACGCGTGAGGTAGTCGCGAGTGGACTCGGCTGGGCCCTGTACGCACAGGGAGAGTTGTCTGGGCTTGGGAGCCCGCTTGTAGGTGCTGGTGAAGTTGCGAACGAAGGCTTCAGTGAAATCCACCCAGCTGTTGATGCTGAGAGGCTTGAGGCTGTTAAGCCAAGTCCGTGCCGTGCCTTGCAGCATGAGGGGCACGTACTTCACGGCAACGCGCCGGTTGCCATTGGCGATGTTGATGGCTGTGGAGTAGTCAGTCAGCCAGTCTTCCGGCTTCACCAAGCCGTTGTACTTGGGCGTGTCTCTTGGGAGCGAGAACCCTTTGGGGAAGGGCTCGTCACAGATGCGGGGGCCAAAACAAGGCAGGCCGACATCATCTTCTTCTTCCAGCGCTAGGGATCGGGCCAGGCGGTCGATCCGGTGGCGGGCGTCGTTTTCGCCGACTCCTTCGCGGCGACCAAGCCAGCCGCTGAGAGTCGGGTGCGCTACTGGAGGCGGGGTGGGGTATCTCTCTCCACGAGCTCGAGGCGGAGGCGGGGTGCCCCGCCATTCCATGGCTCGGGGGCGGCCGTCCGCGTCTCGCTCGATGGAGATTTGGGTCCGGCTTCGGCTGGAAGCCGGCTCTTTCTCGCGCCGCGCGCGGGTGTTGCTCGTAGTCGGCGATTGGGAAGTCGCGCCGTGGTCGCGGCGCGGGGGAGGGCTCCCCGCGCAGGCGTCGGCTTCGTGCCGCCGGGCGGCTGCATCGATTAGTTGCTGTATGCGCCGCGTCATGTGGGGGAGGTCTTCGGCTTCCAAGCCGTCCAGCTCATCTATGGCCGCCTAGGCGGCGCGCAGGTTCTCGAGCGGGGTGGCGTAAACCGGGCGATCGACTCCAAGCGTGTCAGCGATGACGGCGCCGCGTTGCCTGACAGCACCAGCCCGGCTTGGACCAGCCGGAGCCGGCGTGCCGAAGGCGGCGCGGTTAGCTTCGCGCTGGTAGACCTCGGTGAGGCGTCTTACAGAGGCCAGCCACCGGCCCTCCGCGAGGAGGGCGAGGCGGCGTGCCTCCAGTACTTCGTCGTTGGCGTCAGCCGGAAGGGGGGCGGACAAGTCGTGGGCCGCCGCGCGTGGGGCATCGCGGGCGCCCTCGTCAGTCGGGCCGTCGAGGCCGATAACCATCACCTTGGTAGTGTCGGAATCGCGATCATCAGCCGGAGGGAGCGGGTCGTTGTAGATCGTGACGTTGGTGGGGAAGGTATCGTAGGATGCCGTGTCGGAGTCGACAGGCATCGGGTCGGTGGAGCCAACCGACTCCAAATCCGCAGCGGGCTCGCTGGAGACGTGGAGCTGGCCGAGGAGGTTGGCGAGGTGATCGGTGCCCGCATCAGAGGCAAGCTCGTCGGCCTTGTCGAAGAGGTCGGCGAGGCTGCTCGCCGCGCAGACGTTGGTGACGCCATGCAGCGCGTCGCGGCAAGCGCCATCGAGCGAGCCGGGCTGGCTACGCTCGCGGGGAAGGAAAAGGGTTCCCGTCCAGAACAGGTCTCCGGACGACGGTGCACCTGGCCCCATGGTGGGCGCCAAATGTCGGGTGGTAGGAGCGACATATGCCAACAGGTGGCTTATCATTGTGGGAGCCAATAAAACATCGCCGGTGCCTGGAAACGGGATAAGGCATAGACATGCACGCCGGCGAATCTTACCCAGCTTCAGGGCTCTCCGAGGAGATAACACCCCTACTGCTGCTCTGCGGGGTCTCCGCATGGTTACTAAATGAACAAGTAGCTACAATGCTCCTTGAGCTGTTTTGGGTGGAAGGAGGAAGAAGGGCTCAGCTAGCTTGCTTCCTCTCCTTGTGTGGTGTCTAGGTCTAACTTGAGAGTCCAACCCTTTGCATGGGTGCACCGAGGGGTTTATATAGGCCTACCCCCCGGGGGTACAATGGTAATCCGGCTGGGCGCGGGGCCCTGCTGTCTGTGACTATGCTCGCCGGCTTCTGCGCCGGCTAATGGGGCCCGCCGGCTGGTGGGTCCCGCCGGCTGCCGGCTCCTTGGTCGACAGGCAGGCCCCACAGGCCGGGGCCTGGTCCGTGGCTGGTTATTGTTACTCCGTGCTGTTGACGCAGGCTTGCTCGGGGTAAGCGTGGCTACAGTAACGCCGCCTTGGCGGGCGATTACTGTAGCCCTGCCGCATCTTGTCTCCTTAATGGGCGTATCCTTCGAGGAAGGTGGCAGGCCGGCTATGGGAAGCCGGCCCTCTATCTTGCCGGCTTGAGAGGAGGTGCGGCCGCCTTCGGTATCTCTCTGCCCGAAGGGGCCCACTGCCTCGGGGGCCACGCTGGTGGCCCGTCGTGGACGGCGTCGGAGCCGCCGTGGCAACAGTGCCGCGCCGGACGGGTCGTGGCCACCCGTACGGTGTACTGTACCAGGCGTGCTCCGGGTTTTGGGGGTGGCAGGCTCCACTGTTGCCACGCCCCGCTTCATCATCGTAGGGTGGACGCGTATATTGCGGGTACGGCTTTGACTGCTTTATGGGAGCCAGATTCTCGTAGCCGGCCCCGCTGTAGCCGGCTTCTCGTAGCCGGCCCTCCACAGCTTTCCTTGTAAGGGTAAAGGGCGGGCCGCCCCCGAAGCCGGCCAGGAAGGTAGTCGGCAAGGGGGGAGGCGGCCCAGGTCTTGAGTCTTCTTGAGAGCCGGACGTGCTCGTAATTTTTTCTGATGGGCCAGGGGAAGCCAGCTGGGCTACCCATGGCTATTTACTCCGACAATTGAAGAGTTTGTCTCGTGTTCGGATGGGACTTTCCTTGGCGTGGAAGGCAAGCTTGGCAATATGGATATGTAGATCTCCTCCCATTGTAACCGACTCTGTGTAACCCTAGCCCTCTCCGGTGTCTATATAAACCGGAGGGTTTTAATCCATAGGACGAAGGACAATCATACCATAGGCTAGCTTCTAGGGTTTAGTATCTTTGATCTCGTCGTAGATCTACTCTTGTACTACCCATATCATGAATATTAATCAAGCAGGAGTAGGGGTTTACCTCCATCGAGAGGGCCTGAACCTGGGTAAAAACATTGTGTCCCTTGTCTCCTGTTACCATCCGCCTAGACACATAGTTTAGGACCCCCTACCCGAGATCCGCCGGTTTTGACACCGACATTGGTGCTTTCATTGAGAGTTCCTCTGTGTCGTCACCTTTAGGCCCAATGGCTCCTCCGATCATCAACAACGATGCGGTCCAGGGTGAGATCTTTCTCCCCGGGTAGATCTTCCTGTTCGGCGTCTTTGCACTGCGGGCTAATTCGCTTGGCCATCTGGAGCAGATTGAAAGCTATGCCCCTGACCATCAGGTCAGATTTGGAAGTTTGAACTACATGGCCGACATTCGCGGAGACTTGATCTTCAACGGATTTGGGCCACAGCCGGGCGTGCCGCACTGTCACGATGGGTATGACCTAGCTCTGCTGCCGAATAGTACCCTAGAGGCCGCGCCCGCATCAGCTGTGACCCTTAGCTCGGAGCCAACTAAGCCGATCGAGGATGGGTGGCTAGACACCGCCTCGGGGGCTGGAGTCTCAACGGCGATCGAGCCGAACACCAGCCTCATCCTCTGCGAAGCCCATGACTCCAAGGTGCCAGACTCTTTTCCAGACTCCGAACCTTCCGCGCCCTTGCCAATCGAATCCGATTGGGCGCCGATCATGGAATTCCGTGCCGCGGATATCTTTCAGCACTCACCCTTCGGCGACATCTTGAATTCACTAAGGTCTCTCTCTTTGTCAGGAGAGCCCTGGCCGGACTATGGCCAACAAGATTGGGATGCGGACGACGAATTAATTCGACGCCCACCCACCACCCACTTTGTAGCCACTATCGACGATTTAACTGACATGCTCGACTTCGAATCCCAAGACATCGACGGTATGGACGACGATGTAGGAGACGAACATGAACCAGCGCCTATAGGGCACTAGAAAGCCACCTCGCCATATGACATATATATGGTGGATACACCCAAAGAAGGCAATGGCGACGGAATAACAGGGGATGACCCCTCCAAGAAGCAACCCAAGCGCCGGCATCAGCGGCGTCGCTCTAAGTCCCACCAAAGCAAAAACGGTGATGCCGGCACGGGAGATAATAACACCCTGGACAGTGCCGAAGACAATTCCCTCCAGCAAGATTCAGCGCAGGAGGATGGAGAAGCCAGGCCCCTGAGAGAGCGGTAGACAGAGAAGAAGAGGATGATAATTACATGTCTCCCTGAGGATCCCATCGAACAAGAGCACTTTAAGCGCAGGCTTATGGCCACGGCGAGTAGCCTTAAGAAAAAGCAGCAACAGCTTAGAGCTGATCAAGACTTGCTAGCCGACAGATGGACGGAAGTCCTTGCGGCCGAGGAATACGAACTCGAACGCCCCTCCAAGAGCTACCCAAAGCGCAGGTTGCTACCCCGTTTAGAGGAGGAAGCATTTAAACCTACACCACCAGCGCATGATGCGGCTAACCGGCCACCTGACGGCCGCGACAGAGAGTCCTCCCGGCCCTCCACTCAAGCCGCACCCCGGCGTCGCTCAAAAAATACCAAGGCACGGGGAAACGTGCTAAACCTGCGAGATATGTTGGAAGACAGGGCAAGGCAAACAAGATCGATCTACGGATCACGTGGGCACCCCACGACATGAGACGATAACCGTCACTGTCACACCCTAGCTAGATTATGCATTAGAGTGTGCATCATGTTTACCTTCATCAGAAAATTGAAATGGGGAAAGCAGAACCCCCAGCACCCCCCCCTAAAATCAACTAGGGTTTACTAAAAATAAATTCAATGAACCAGAAATGCCCTTCAAAAATGTTCACCCTCTTTGCCTTGGGTTAGAACCCTTGGGAAAAATGGTGCATATAATTTTAGGTCAACAAATGGGGCATTGATTTAATTCATAAATATTTGAATTTGGGCATTTAAATACTATTAAATAATTCAAATGCTCAAATAATGTTGGAACTATTTTTTGGGCCACTGAAATATTTCAGTAAGTGTCCATAAATATTTTCAGGATTTTATAAAATGATTTAGTATTTAAACTAAATCAAAACAGAATAACAGAAATAGAAAAACACAAAAAAAAATAAAGAGGGAATGGCCAGGGGCCACTTACCTGGCCCATCTCCAGCTGGCGGCCCAGCCCACCCCGCTGCCTCCTGTTGTCCCCCTCCTCGGACAGAAGGACGCGGGCGTGTGCCCGGCGCTCGCCGGCACGCGCGCGCGCCACCTCCCCCCCTGCGCGCCACCTCCTGCTTCCCGGGCTCCCTCCCAATGCCACGGAGACGGCCACGCATCCCCTGGCCCTCTCATTCCCCTCCCCCGTGCTCATCCCCTCCTCTGGCTCTCCCCCTCTCTTCCACAGAACGCGGCCGTCGCCACCGACGAGAACCACCACGGCCACAGCCACCCCCTCGCCCCTCGGTTGTGCCCACGAGCTCCGCAACGTCGTCCTCGACCCCCTCACCGAACCACGCCCCGCCGGAAGCCCTGCATTGTCGACTTCGAGCTCTTCTTCAACCTCGGCCGCCCGAGCTCCTCGCCGTCGATTCGCGCCATCAAGGTCGCCCCCGAGCCCGCTAGCCACCCCTACGGCACCGCTGTGAGCTCCCGGTCCTTTTCCCCTTAGACACGCCGTCGATTTCGCCCCGTAGCCGTTGCCCCGCGAGCACCCGAAGCTCGCCGCCGTTGAGCCTCGACGCCGTCGTGGCTACGGCCATGCAAGCCCACGTCCGAGCGCACCACCGTCTTCAACACGTCCCCAGGAGCCTAACGCAACCACCCATTCGACCTGCCGTGCCCCCTAGCGCTAACCCGCACCAGCCCCTAACTCCGGCCACCGCCGCGAGCTTGCGTCCGGCGAGCTCGGGCCATCTCAGCCCCTGCCGTGTCCACAGATGGATGCAGGCGAGTCCTAGCTCCGCGTAGATGCCCTCCGCTGGCCATTTGGTCGCCGGAGGAGGATTTCTGAGCCCCTCCGCCGTCTCTGGCCTCGCCGGCGACGAGCCGGGGTCAACCCCGGCGTGTTTTGACCCCGGGTCGGCTGGGTTGACTCCCCCCCTGACTCACTGACGTGTGGGCCCAGGCGCCTGCTTAATTAATGTTAGTTAATTAGTGTTAATAAAATTAGCTAATTAGTGAGCCACTGACATGCGGGCCCCGCCCGGCTAACTAAGTTAGTTAGGGTTAACTAACTTGGTTAGTTGATTGTGTCACTGACCAGTGGACCCCACTGGTCAGGTTTGACCTGCAGGCGCCCAGTTGACCTGCTGACATCAGGGTGATGTCATGCTGACGCAATAACTCCTTTTCTGGATTTAATTTTATATAGAAAATTCCAGAAAATTGCCTAAACTTCAAAAATTCATAGAAATTCAACCATAACTCCAAATGAGACAAATTATATATGAAAAATTATCAGAAAAATTCAAGGAATCCATCTGTACCATTTTCATGCATGTTTGAACAATGTTTGTCCTCTGTTTTGGACAAAACAAATAAAGGGCATTTAAATAATCATATATGGGGTTGGAATTTGAATCTTGTACTCAAACCAACTTCATTTAAATCATAGCTAGTTGCATTAGCTCAAGACACATCCATATTGCCATGTCATAGCATGCATCATACTGTTGCATATCGTCATGTGTTGATTGTGCTCGGTTGTGTTATTCGTGGTAGGTTCTGCCTCCGAGGATATTCACGAGTATCCAACTGAAGGGAAGTATCCCGTTACAACTCCATCAGGCAAGAAACCATTGATCATTCCGATACAACCCATGTTCTCGCTCCTGCTCTTGTTTACTGCATTAAGACAACACGATTCAAACTGCTGTGTGCTACGGTAGCTGAACCCTTATCCTCTGCAAGACCTGTCATTGCCACACTAACTAGATGAAACCCACTAGCATGTGTAGGAGTTGATTGAGCCATGTTTTGTGATTCCTACCTTGCTATGCCTGCTATGCTTAGAGTTGTGTCAGGTCTGGTTCGTCTGGGTGATGGGCTAGAGTGAAATGCTTGTGCCAGTAATATGTGGGATGTGTTGAACATGTTTTGGTAAAGGTATCGATGAGAGGCCATGTAGGAGTACATGGTGGGTTGTTTCATTGAAGCCGTCCCTAAGAACTGAGTTCTGTATGCGTGAATTAAGATTCAGCTACTACCACACATTGGGCCCTGAAATATGACCCCGCTCGACTTACTGACCCCTCTCGCCTCAGTCCAGGAGTTGCAACTAGTTTCTGGTGTTTGTAGGATATGTGTTGGCGGCCGTGCATAGCGCTGACCCTAGGGGTGGGCTATGTTGCGGTAGATACACCATGGCACGGTGTACCGAGTCACCCGTTTGGTGTCTCGGGAACCTTGTTCACATCGTTCGGGGCCGTTGAGGACACCCCGGCCGGATTTCCTTGCGGATGGAACCTGAATAGGCGATGACCCTGGACTAGAGACTTGTGAGGTTAGTCAGGTCGTGGTCTACACCCACATCGGTTTTCGCTTGAAGTCTGCCGAGCACATTTCGTGTGCAGACGCTAAGTGGTGGAAACATGTGTGATGAAGTACACCCCTGCAGGGTATAAAACTATTCGAATAGCCGTGTCCGCGGTAAAGGACTACTTGATTGCATATACAGTTCATAGACAAGTTAATGGATACTACTAAAAGACTCAAGATAAGTGTGAGTACCGAGGATGGCCCCCTCGCAGGATACGAGGGAGGATCCACGGTGGAGTATTGTGATGGTGAGTAGTGGACTCGTGTGCGAAAACTATTTTGCTAAAAGATTCCGTAGGATAGCTTAGCCAAGAGTCAAAGCTGGCTTGCTGCATAAACCCCACCACCTTCTTGAGAATGAGCATGTATAGTAGGTTCTGATGTAAGACTTGCTGAGTACCTTTGTACTCATGTTTGCTTATTTATTGTTTTCAGACGACAACACTGCCCCCTCCGATGGGTTTTACGTAGACCTTGACGTCGACGAGTGACTAGCCACCCAGGTGGTGATCCAGGCCATGGAGGGCCCTATGTAGATAGACAGGCTTCGAGAAGCCTTCTTTCTTTCTAGAGTCTGTACTCAGACTAGTTGCTTCCGCATGTGCTTGTATGACTGTATGACTTGAGTGTCGGGTCATGTGACCCCTACCTGTATGGATATGTTATGTATGGCTCCCTAGAGCCTTTAAATAAAGTACTTGAGTTGTAGAGTTTTGTTGTGATGCTATGTTGTATGTACTCATATCGGGCATATTGTGTGTATGTTTGAAATGCTTGGTATGAGTGGGATCCGACAATCTAGTTGTTTGTCCTTCGCAGTCTTTCTTATGGGGAAATGTAGTCTAGTGCTCCTCGAGCCATAGTAGTCCGCTACAGCCCGGTTCACCGGAGTCCTGCTAGCCCAGCACTACTGTTCAGGACACTTGACTGGCCGGCATGTGTTTCACTTCGTCCCTATGTCTGTCCCTTCGGGGAAATGTCACGCGGTGATCTCCGGAGTCCTGTCTAGCCTGCTACAGCCCGGGATCCCCGGAGTCCTGTTAGCCCAGTGCTACAGCCCGGAATCACTCGTTGATGACCGACATGTTCGATGTGATTCATGTATGCCTGTCTCCATAGGTCTGTGCCGCTTTGGGTTCACGACTAGCCATGTCGGCCCGGGTTCTCGGTCATATGGATGCTAGCGACTTTGTCATATACGCGAGCCAAAAGGCGCAAACGGTCCCGGGCCATGGTAAGGCGACACCCGTGGTATACCGTGCGTGAGGCTGCAAAGTGATATGAGGTGTTACCGGCTAGATCGATGTGGCCTGGAATCGGGGTCCTGACAGCGTTGGTATCAGAGCCGGACTGCCTGTAGGTTCGTTCAGCCAAACTGGTCGATGTCGAGTCTAGAAATGCTTTAGTTATATGTAAGGGAATTGATTGTGGGAGGGAACGTAAGGTTCTTTTACTCCTTTACCCTATGCTTCTGATCTGAGTCATTCTCTTCTCATTCAACGTGGGTTAAGGACTAGGCTCTCTTCTTCTATCAGGTTCACGTGTTACTAATCCGTAGTAGTTCATAGGATTATTGGTACGAGTTCCAGTCCAGTTTCTACTATTTTAGTACGTTGCTATTTGAATCAGAACCTTGATATGATGCTGTTGAGCGGTATTGTGAACTGTTGTGGATGTCTCAAATCTTTTTCTGAGCATTTACAGCCGTTATGCTGCCCAATTTTCCCTAGGAATTCTGATGTCTTTGTCTTGTGGTTGTTCTTTCAGATGGCCAATCATTCTCAAAATCAAGTGGTTCGCCTGACTAGGTGCCTCGACGTGCCCGGTCATATTGCTATGTTGGTCCGGGTCATGATCGAGACAGGATACCGTTGGTATCCCGAATACACTGTTGAAGAGCAGTTCCGCGACTTTAATCAAAGCCAGTATTTCTGCACCGTCAGGATATTTCCTTCCTATCCTGGATCTACCGAGCCCCTTCACTGTTCCTATGGACTCGGAGTTACCATTGAGATGGCTGTGCAGGATGCTGCCTATTCCATGATGACCATCTTGCGAGTCCGGACTGGCCTGCTTCAGAACACTGACTTCCGTTACATGCCAGCTTCACTTCCGGGAGCGCAGGGGTATCTTCAGGCTATCTATGCTGACTCCACTCAGGAGGACTCATTAACTCGTACCACCGCTGAGATGCTCGAAGATAAGGACCGAGAGAATCGGGCCTTGAGGCTGGAGCTCTTTAATACCCGTGCTGATCATTGGGCCACATTGACTCGGTTTGCACCCGCGGTGCATGCTGGATGTATGGATACCAGGGATCTGTATCCTGTGAGAGAAGCTCTGCCAGACATGGTGGATTGGCGTGATGTGGGAGGCATCACCCCACCCCTTGGTCCCCGCAGGCCACCGTTTGTTGGTCCAAGACCTCATCCTAGCCCCTATGGTCCACAGGCTCCTCAGGACCGTCTGTTTCCGGATGATCACGTTGAACTTCCATGCTATGGAGGTGACTTCTATGAGGACTACTACGGAGCTATCTGAGTTACTAGTAGTACCACTAGCATTGTAGTAGTTGTATCTCCACTGTCCTGTGTGCCTTGTGGAATACGACTTGGTGTGTAATCGATTCCGGAGGTGTAGACAAATAATGTATAGGGACTCGGAATGCCTCCGATGAGATGTAACGTCTACCTTCATAGTTGTACTGTAGCATGGGCTTGTACTAAACTATCTATGACGAGTATGACCGTTGGTGTATATATGGCAGATTTATATTACCATGGCATACGAATGAGCATCTCTGCATTCCGCGTTATCCTTACATTCTGCACTTCCTTGTTAAGTTGGAGCCATCCTTGTCTAAACCGTTGTCTTGTTTCCTCCTAGGATGGTCAACACCCGCGGCAACCCTGCTGCCCCGAAGCGGGGGGAAGCCAATGCAGCTAGAGGTGAAAATTTGCCTCACCCGCCTTCCCTGGCCGAAGTGATGCTGGAGGCGGAAAGGAACAAGCGTGAGACCAACCACCTGCTGGAGCGGATTGAGCAGAACACTGCACGCCACCCACGAAATGACTTGGTGTCAATCGACGACTTTATCAAGCTGTACCCACCAAAGTTTAACCATTCCGTCGAGCCCCTCGACGTGGATGATTGGCTTCGCAGCATCAACCACAAGCTACGTTCTGCCAACATAGCCGAAGCCGACAAGGTTACCTATGCTGCTTATCATCTCGAGGGCCCCGCTAGCCATTGGTGGGAAAACTACGAAGCTATGCGCCCGGTCGGCCAAATCACTACCTGGGCTGAGTTCAGCGAGGCTTTCCGTGAGCATCACATTCCGGAAGGTCTCACGGATCGCAAGAGGGAGGAGTTCTGCAACTTCACCCAAGGAAGGCTGACTGTGGATGCATATAGCCGAGAATTTGGGAACCTAGCACGCCAAGAAGCAGGCAAGGTTCCGCAAGGGACTTAGCCCTGAGCTTCGCCGCGATCTCCGTCTGCACGAGTGCACATCCTTCCAGAAGCTGGTCAATAAAGCTATCAGTGCTGAGACAGGCCAGACTGATTATGACGCTTCACGCAAGCACTCCCGTGATTTTGGGTCTTCATCCGGCTCTGGAGCTCAGAAGCGCCGGGTGTGGATTCCAAGCACCGCACTGCCACCCAGATTCACCCCGAGGCCATCCTTTGAGGCGCCTCGTCCCAACCAGCAATTTGCACCGCCCAAGCCCTATGGTGGCCCCGCTGCTAATGTTGCTCCACGCCCCACTGTGGTAACATGCTTCAAGTGTGGAGAACTGGGTCACTATAGTCGAGAGTGTCCCCAGAACAACCCCAATCAAGCTGGAATGTCCGTTGGCCGTGGTAAGCCCGCGGGAAAGACTTTCTACGCCAAGCCGACCACTACTGCACGTGGCCATGTCAACTATGTTTCAGCCGAAGAGGCTCATGAGGATCCCAACATCGTCCTTGGTACGCTCCTTGTTAACTGCCATCCGGCATCTGTTCTTTTCGATACTGGAGCATCTCATTCATTCATATCCGAGAATTATGCTCGGTTGCATAACACGACATTCTGTGACATGCCCACTTCCATGGTAATTCAAACTCCGGGTTCCAAATGGCAAACTTCTAAGGTAAGCCATGGGAACGAAATTCTTGTCGATAGGCTTGTTTTCCTCGCATCTTTAATAGCTCTCAAGTCCTCCGACATAAACATCATCTTGGGTATGGACTGGATGTCGGCTCATTATGCCAAGATCGATTGTGCCACTAGAACCGTTCAACTTACTCATCCCTCGGGCAAGACAGTTAATGTCTTAACTCGAGTGGCCAAGCGCCAACTTTACTCTCTCAATGCCAACCCTCTTCCAGACCTTGAGGACGTTCCGGTAGTCCGAGACTTCCCGGATGTGTTCCCGGAAGAACTGCCAGGTGTTCCACCTGACCGGGATGTCGAGTTTGTGATAGACCTTGTTCCAGGAACCGTTCCAATTGCTAGAAGACCCTACAAGATGGCACCCTTAGAACTAGCCGAGCTTAAGAACCAACTCGATGAGTCCTTGAACAAAGGGTTCATCCATCCTAGCTCCTCTCCTTGGGCTTGCCCCGTCCTCTTCGTCAAAAAGAAGGATGGAACGGATCGAATGGTTGTGGATTACCGACCTGTCAATCTGGTCACCATCAAGAACAAATACCCGCTTCACAGGATCAACGACCTGTATGATCAGCTCGCTGGATCCTCAGTCTTCTCCAAGATGGATTTGAGGTTGGGCTACCATCAAATCAAAATCAGAAATGGGTACATTCCCAAAACGGCTTTTGTTACTCGTTATGGCCAATACGAGTAAACCGTCATGTCCTTCGGTTTAACCAATGCCTCGGCCAATTTCTCACGGTTAATGAACTCGGTTTTCATGGAGTACTTGGACAAATTCGTCGTAGTATACCTCGATGACATACTCATCTACTCCAAGAATGAAGAGGAACATGCCGAACATCTAAGGCTGGTGTTGATGAAACTTCGAGAGCATCGCCTTTATGCCAAATTCTCCAAGTGTGAATTTTGGTTGTCAGAAGTGACCTATCTAGGCCATGTAATCTCTGGTAAGGGTATTGCTGTCAATCCCGAGCGAGTTCAAGCCGTCCTTGATTGGACTCCACCTCAAACGGTCAAGCAAGTTCGGAGTTTCCTTGGCCTAGCGAGCTATTGCCGCCGCTTCGTCGAGAATTTCTCCAAGGTTGCTAAACCTCTAACTGAACTCCTCAAGAAAGATAAAAAGTTCGAGTGGACTCCACAGTGCGAGTTTAGTTTTCAGGAACTGAAAAGACGCCTGACATCTGCTCCCGTACTGGTACCACCAGATTTCTCCAAGGAGTTTATTATCTATTGCGATGCCTCGCGACAAGGACTAGGTTGCATACTCATGCAAGATCGTCAGGTAATTGCCTATGCTTCACGGCAATTACACCCACATGAGGAAAATTATCCCACACATGATCTAGAGCTTGCAGCTGTAGTCCATGCACTCAAAACCTGGCGACATTACCTTCTCGGTAATCGTTGCGAGATCTTCACCGATCACCAAAGCTTGAAATATATCTTCACCCAACCAGATTTGAATCTCAGGCAAAGACGTTGGGTCGAGCTGATCTCGGATTACGACTTAGGAATAACTTACACCCCTGGCAAGGCCAATGTCATGGCCGATGCGCTAAGTCGTAAGTCCTACTGTAACAACCTGATGTTACAACAAAGTCATCCGCTTCTCCATGAGGAATTTCGCAAGCTTAATCTTCACATTGTTCCTCAAGGATTCTTATCTACTCTGGTGGCGAAACCTACCCTTATGGATCAAATCATAGCTGCCCAAAAGCGTGATAAGGGCATATCCCGGATTAAGGAAAACATTGCTAGCGGAGTAGCTAAATGTTTTTCCATTGATGAACAAGGTGCTGTCTTCTTTGAGAACCGCCTGGTGGTTCCCAAGAAACAACATCTACGCCAGATGATCCTTAAGGAAGCTCACGAATCCCCTCTCACCATTCATCCCGGTAGTACTAAAATGTATCAAGACCTACGCCAGAGGTTTTGGTGGACTAGGATGAAGAGAGAAATCGCTCAATACATTGCTAATCGTGTTAAAGCAGAGCATCAACGGCCTGCTGGCACCCTTCAACCTTTGGCTATTCCTGAATGGAAATGGGACAAAATCAGTATGGATTTCATCACTGGGTTTCCCAGGACCAAGAGGGGGAATAATGCCATCTTCATCGTGATCGACCGTCTTTCCAAAGTAGCCCATTTTCTGCCTGTTCGTGAGAGTATCACCGCTAGCCAGCTAGCTGACCTATACATCTCCCGAATAGTGTCTCTTCATGGTGTCCCATTGGAAATTAACTCAGACCGTGGAAGTCTCTTCACCTCTCGATTTTGGGAAAGTTTCCAAAATGCTATGGGAACTCATCTCTCCTTTAGCACCGCCTTCCATCCTCAATCAAGTGGTCAAGTAGAGCGAGTCAATCAAATTTTGGAAGATATGCTCCGAGCTTCTGTTATCTCGTTCGGAATGAGTTGGGAGAAATGCCTTCCATTCGCGGAGTTTGCTTATAACAATAGCTATCAAGCTAGTTTGGGCAAGGCTCCCTTCGAAGTTCTCTATGGACGAAAATGTCGAACGCCTCTTAACTGGTCAGAAACCGGGGAAAGACAACTCTTTGGCCCAGATATGATTCAGGAAGCAGAAGAGCAGGTTCACGTTATTCGTGAGAAATTGAAAACAGCCCAATCTCGCCAAAAGAGTCAATATGATCGTAAGCATAGGCCTATGACATTTGAAATTGACGAGAAAGCTTACCTTCGGGTTACCCCGTTAAAGGGAACCCATCGCTTCGGTATCAAAGGCAAATTGGCTCCTCGTTACATTGGACCCTTTCGCATTCTTGCCAAACGAGGAGAAGTTGCCTACCAATTGGAACTACCTCCGCATCTTTCCAGAGTTCACGATGTCTTCCACGTTTCGCAACTCAGGCGTTGCTTCGCGGATCCTATCTGTGGAGTGGACCACGAAACACTTGACTTACAAGATAACCTTTCTTATTGGGAATACCCCGTTCGTATCCTTGATCAAGCCGAGCGTACCACTCGACGTCATAATATCAAGTTTCTCAAGGTTCAATGGTCACACCATTCCGAGGAAGAAGCCACTTGGGAAAGGGAGGATCGTCTTCGACTCGAGTACCCCACCTTCTTCCCAGATGATCCTAAATCTCGGGACGAGATTCTATTGAGTGGGGGTGAGTACGCTGTCAGGACCCCGATTCCAGGCCACATCGATCTAGCCGGTAACACCTCATATCACTTTGCGGCCTCACGCACGGTATCCCACGGGTGTCGCCTTACCATGGCCCGGGACCGTTTGCGCCTTTTGGCTCGCGTATATGACAATGTCGCTAGCATCCATATGACCGAGAACCCGAGCCGACATGGCTAGTCGTGAACCCAAAGCGGCACAGACCTATGGAGACAGGCATACATGAATCACATCGAACATGTCGGTCATCAACGAGTGATTCCGGGCTGTAGCACTGGGCTAACAGGACTCCGGGGATCCCGGGCTGTAGCAGGCTAGACAGGACTCCGGAGATCACCGCGTGACATTTCCCCGAAGGGACAGACATAGGGACGAAGTGAAACACATGCCGGCCAGTCAAGTGTCCTGAACAGTAGTGCTGGGCGAGCAGGACTCCGGTGAACCGGGCTGTAGCGGACTACTATGGCTCGAGGAGCACTAGACTACATTTCCCCATAAGAAAGGCTGCGAAGGACAAACAACTAGATTGTCGGATCCCACTCATACCAAGCATTTCAAACATACACACAATACGCCCGATATGAGTACATACAACATAGCATCACAACAAAACTCTACAACTTAAGTACTTTATTTAAAGGCTCTAGGGAGCCATACATAACATATCCATATAGGTAGGGGTCACATGACCCGACACTCAAGTCATACAGTCATACAAGCACATGCGGAAGCAACTAGTCTGAGTACAGACTCTAGAAAGAAAGAAGGCTTCTTGAAGCCTCTCTATCTACATAGGGCCCTCCATGGCCTGGATCACCACTTGGGTGGCTAGTCTCTCGTCGACGTCAAGGTCTACGTAAAACCCATCGGAGGGGGCAGTGTTGTCGTCTGAAAACAATAAATAAGCAAACATGAGTACAAAGGTACTCAGCAAGTCTTACATCAGAACCTACTATACATGCTCATTCTCAAGAAGGTGGTGGGGTTTATGCAGCAAGCCAGCTTTGACTCTTGGCTAAGCTATCCTACGGAATCTTTTAGCAAAATAGTTTTCGCACACAAGTCCACTACTCACCATCACAATACTCCACCATGGATCCTCCCTCGTATCCTGCGAGGGGGCCATCCTCGGTACTCACACTTATCTTGAGTCTTTTAGTAGTATCCATTAACTTGTCTATGAACTGTATATGCAATCAAGTAGTCCTTTACCGCGGACACGGCTATTCGAATAGTTTTATACCCTGCAGGGATGTACTTCGTCACACATGTTTCCACCACTTAGCGTCTGCACACGAAATGTGCTCGGCAGACTTCAAGCGAAAACCGACGTGGGTGTAGACCACGACCTGACTAACCTCACAAGTCTCTAGTCCAGGGTCATCGCCTATTCAGGTTCCATCCGCAAGGAAATCCGGCCGGGGTGTCCTCAACGGCCCCGAACGATGTGAACAGGGTTCCCGAGACACCAAACGGGTGACTCGGTACACCGTGCCACGGTGTATCTACCGCAACATAGCCCACCCCTAGGGTCAGCGCTACGCACGGCCGCCAACACATATCCTACAAACACCAGAAACTAGTTGCAACTCCTGGACTGAGGCGAGAGGGGTCAGTAAGTCGAGCGGGGTCATATTTCAGGGCCCAATGTGTGGTAGTAGCTGAATCTTAATTCACGCATACAGAACTCAGTTCTTAGGGACGGCTTCAATGAAACAACCCACCATGTACTCCTACATGGCCTCTCATCGATACCTTAACCAAAACATGTTCAACACATCCCACATATTACTGGCACAAGCATTTCACTCTAGCCCATCACCCAGACGAACCAGACCTGACACAACTCTAAGCATAGCAGGCATAGCAAGGTAGGAATCACAAAACATGGCTCAATCAACTCCTACACATGCTAGTGGGTTTCATGTAGTTACTGTGGCAATGACAGGTCATGCAGAGGATAAGGGTTCAGCTACCGTAGCACACAGCAGTTTGAATCGTGTTGTCTTAATGCAGTAAACAAGAGCAGGAGCGAGAACATGGGTTGTATCGGAATGATCAATGGTTGCTTGCCTGATGGAGTGGTAACGGGATACTGCCCTTCAGTTGGATACTCGTGAATATACTCGGAGGCAGAACCTACCACGAATAACACAACCGAGCATTATCAACACATGACGATATGTAACAGTATGATGCGTGCTATGACATGGCAATATGGATGTGTCTTGAGCTAATGCAACTAGCTATGATTTAAATGAAGTTGGTTTGAGTACAAGATTCAAATTCCAACCCCATATATGATTATTTAAATGCCCTTTATTTGTTTTATCCAAAACAGAGGACAAACATTGTGCAAACATGCATGAAAATGGTACAGATGGATTCTTTGAATTTTTCTGATAATTTTTCATATATAATTTGTCTCATTTGGAGTTATGGTTGAATTTCTAAGAATTTTTGAAGTTTAGGCAATTTTCTGGAATTTTCTATATAAAATTAAATCCAGAAAAGGAGTTATTGCGTCAGCATGACATCACCCTGATGTCAGCAGGTCAACTGGGCGCCTCCAGGTCAAACCTGACCAGTGGGGTCCACTGGAAAGTGACACAATCAACTAACCAAGTTAGTTAACCCTAACTAACTTAGTTAGCCGGGTGGGGCCCGCATGTCAGTGGCTCACTAATTAGCTAATTTTATTAACACTAATTAACTAACATTAATTAAGCAGGCGCCTGGGCCCACACGTCAGTGAGTCAGGGGGGGAGTCAACCCAGCCGACCCGGGGTCAAAACACGCCGGGGTTGACCCCGGCTCGTCGCCGGCGAGGCCGGAGACGGCGGAGGGGCTCGGAAATCCTCCTCCGGCGACCAAATGGCCAGCGGAGGGCATCTACGCGGAGCTAGGACTCGCCCGCATCCATCTGTGGACACGGCAGGGGCTGAGATGGCCCGAGCTTGCCGGAGGCAAGCTCGCGGCGGTGGCCGGAGTTAGGGGCTGGTGCGGGTTAGCGCTAGGGGGCACGGCAGGTCGAATGGGTGGTTGCGTTAGGCTCCTGGGGACGCGTTGAAGACGGTGGTGCGCTCGGACGTGGGCTTGCACGGCCGTAGCCACGACGGCGTCGAGGCTCAACGGCGGCGAGCTTCGGGTGCTCGCGGGGCAATGGCTACGGGGCGAAATCGACGGCGTGTCTAAGGGGAAAAGGACCGGGAGCTCACAGCGGTGCCGTAGGGGTGGCTAGCGGGCTCGGGGGCGACCTTGATGGCGCGAATCGACGGCGAGGAGCTCGGGCGGCCGAGGTTGAAGAAGAGCTCGAAGTCGACGATGCAGGGCTTCCGGCGGGGCGTGGTTCGGTGAGGGGGTCGAGGACGACGTTGCGGAGCTCGTGGGCACAACCGAGGGGCGAGGGGGTGGCTGTGGCCGTGGTGGTTCTCGTCGGCGGCGACGGCCGCGTTCTGTGGAAGAGAGGGGGAGAGCCAGAGGAGGGGATGAGCACGGGGGAGGGGAATGAGAGGGCCAGGGGATGCGTGTCCGTCTCCGTGGCATTGGGAGGGAGCCCGGGAAGCAGGAGGTGGCGCGCAGGGTGGGAGGTGGCGCGCGCGCGTGCCGGCGAGCGCCGGGCACACACCCGCGTCCTTCTGTCCGAGGAGGGGGACGACAGGAGGCCGCGGGGTGGGCTGGGCCGCCAGCTGGAGATGGGCCAGGTAAGTGGCCCATGGCCATTCCCTCTTTATTTTTTTTTGTGTTTTTCTATTTCTGTTATTCTGTTTTGATTTAGTTTAAATACTAAATCATTTTATAAAATCCTGAAAATATTTATGGACACTTACTAAAATATTTCAGTGGCCCAAAAAATAGTTCCAACATTATTTGAGCATTTGAATTATTTAATAGTATTTAAATGCCCAAATTCAAATATTTATGAATTAAATCAATGCCCCTTTTGTTGACCTAAAATTATATGCACCATTTTTCCCAAGGGTTCTAACCCAAGGCAAAGAGGGTGAACATTTTTGAAGGGCATTTCAGGTTCATTGAATTTATTTTTAGTAAACCCTAGTTGATTTCAGGGGGGGTGCTGGGGGTTCTGCTTTCCCCATTTCAATTTTCTGATGAAGGTAAACATGATGCACACTCTAATGCATAATCTAGCTAGGGTGTGACAGTCACGCCGGATACAGTAAATCCGGCTGGGCTGAACACAACAGACAAAGCTCATTTGAGTTACGTCGTGATATAGCCCAGTAGAGAGGCGCCACACACCCCCTATGCTTCACAGATGAAGTAATGGATCATCAAATCCTAGAGGGTTTCAAACCCGTAAACATTGAATCATACGAAGGCACAACAGATCCTGCGGTATGGATCAAGGACTATCTCCTTCATATCCACATGGCCCGTGGTGATGATCTACACGCCATCAAATACCTGCCACTCAAGCTTAAAGGACCAGCTCGGCATTGGCTTAACAGCCTGCCAGCAGAATCAATTGGTTGTTGGGAGGACCTGGAAGCCACATTCCTCGACAATTTCCAGGCCACTTATGTGCGACCACCAGACGCCGATGACCTGAGCCACATAATTCAGTAGCTAGAAGAATCTACCAGACAATTCTGGACACGGTTCCTAACAAAAAAATCAAATCGTCGAATGTCTGGACGCAGAGGCCCTAGCAGCCTTCAAGCATAACATCCGTGACGAGTGGCTTGCCCGGCACCTTGGACAGGAAAAGCCGAAATCTATGGCAGCCCTCACGACACTCATGACCCGCTTTTGCGCGGGAGAAGACAGCTGGCTGGCTCATAGCAATAACATGACCAAGAGCCCTGGTAATTCGGATACCAAGGACAGCAATGGCAGGTCACGTCGCAACAAGCACAAGCGCCGCGTTAACAGCGACAATGCTAAAGATACGGCAGTTAATGCCGGTTTTAGAGGCTCTATGCCCGGTCAGCGGAAAAAGCCATTTAAGAGGAACACTCCAGGCCCGTCTAGTTTGGACCGTATACTCGATCGCTCGTGCCAGATACATGGCACCGTCGAAAAACCAGCCAATCACACCAACAGGGATTGTTGGGTGTTCAAGCAGGCCGTCAAGTTAAATGCCGAAAACTGAGACAAGGGGTTGCACAGCGACAAGGACGAAGAGCCCCGGCCGCCGAACAATTGTGGACAGAAGGGCTTCCCCCCACAAGTGTGGACGGTGAACATGATATATGCAACCCACATCCCCAAAAGGGAGCGGAAGCGTGCAGTCAGGGACGTATACGCGTTGGAGCCAGTCGCCCCAAAGTTCAACCCATGGTCCTCCTGTCCGATCACTTTTGATCGAAGGGACCACCCCACTAGCATCCGCCATGGCGGATTCGCCGCATTGATTCTAGACCCAATCATTGACGGATTTCACCTCACTAGAGTCCTTATGGACGGCGGTAGCAGCCTGAACCTGCTTTATCAGGATACATTGCGGAAAATGCGTATCGATCCCTCAAGGATTAAACCCACAAAAACAACCTTTAAAGGCGTCATACCAGGTGTAGAGGCCAACTGTACAGGCTCAGTTACACTTGAAGTGGTCTTTGGATCCCCAGATAATTTCCGAAGCGAGGAGTTAATCTTCGACATAGTCCCGTTCCGTAGTGGCTATCACGCACTGCTCGGACGAATCGCATTTGCAAAGTTCAATGCGGTGCCGCACTACGCATATCTCAAGCTCAAGATGCCAGGCCCTCGAGGAGTCATTACGGTCAATGGAAACACCGAACGCTCTCTCCGAACGGAAGAGCACACGGCGGCCCTCGCAGCGGAAGTACAAAGCAGCCTCTCAAGGCAATTCTCTAGTCCGACTATTAAATGTCCGGACACTGTCAAGCATGCCCGGAGTAACCTACAACAAGACCGCCTGGCACGTTCCGAGCAAGCGTAGCAATACGGCCCCAACCCCAGCCCTCATGAAACTGCGAAATCAGTACTACGCGTACATAACTACGCTCTGAAAATACCATGCGCACAGGGGGAGGGGCACGACCATGGCACACCCAAAAATGCGGCTCAACCGCACTAGGGGCTCCCGATTTTGTCATTATTTCCTACTTTCAGGACTCCACTCTTCGGAAGGCCTGTCTGGCAGTACAACCGCCGAACTCACGATGCAACAACCAAGGAGGCAGAAAGCTATGTCGAAATCCTAGGTGGTCTCTATAACGAGCAAAATACCTGTCTTACATAACGTCTCGCAGCTCGCCCCTGGAGGGATACATGTCAAATAGTTCCATCTCTTGCTTATCGCAACTATTTGTATCGTTCTGCTTTCACAGCAGCCTTTTAAAATAAACAATGCCTAGCTTCAGCTTATTATTGCATTCTCAATTCATTTCTTTTTCAATACATATGTTCAGTTATGACATTTAGCACCCGTACACTTTGGTATGGTCCATACGCCAGGGGCTCAAGCACCCCATAATATGGCGTGAGAAGTCCGAACACTTTCACAAAGTGCGGCCCTCCGAACTTATAGCATTATATGCATCAGCTCCGAATCATGTCTTTGGTCAATAGGTGGGTTTGCCCGGCTCCCATGTTTTGGTACCTTACGTTCCGCTATATCAGCTAAGGTAGTGCCGGGAGAACTACTGCGATTGTGCCCCGGTTGAGCTGGGCGAAGCACCTCAGTAGAGAAAGCTAAAACTGAATGTCATGATAAGGCGAGAGCTGGTCGCTGTTCGGGAGGTTTCGAGTCCCTAAAGACTTATGCCTCTTAGAGCGAGGAGTCGGCTTTGTCCGGCCTAGGTGTGTATAGCGCCCCGAACTCGGTCTTCCAAACACTAGGGGCTTTGCTGAAATTTAAAATTATAGAATTCTCTGGCTAAGTGAGAGTGATAATGCATTATAGTCTGATTGCCTTGTTCGTTGTGCTGAGCACCTCCCTCGAAGGACCCAAGAATGGGAAAAAAGAGTGCTCAGGTTTATCCCGAACACCCCAGAACTCATGGCATGGGGGAAGAAGCCGACAACTCGCCATCTCTCAGACTCGATAAACGGCCGCATAGAAGGTAATATTTTAAATTAAAACAAGTGTTGCATAGCGCATATGAACAAGTTTTCAGCGCATAGGATAAAATGAAAAAGTTCACTCAAATATTACATCTTTGGAACATTCGTCCACCACAAGGCGGGCGCCCTTCAGGATGCCCTCATAATACATCTCGGGGTGGCGATGCTCCTTCCCTGCGGTGGCCCGTCCTTCACAAGCTTCTCCGTATCCATCTTGCCCAGTGCACTTTAGCACGGGCAAGCGCCCTACGGGCACCTTCGATGCAGACAAAGCACTTGATGACTTCAAGCCACAGACAAGCATCCACCAGCCACCTCACTAGCCCGAAGTAGCTCCCAGGCAGAGCCTCTCCAGGCCACAGCCGAACTATAAGTCCCTTCATGGCCTGTTCGGCCACCTTATGGAGCTCGACTAGTTGCTTCAGCTGGTCGCTCAAGGGCACCGAGTGTCCGGCCTCAGCATACTGAGACCAGAACACTTTCTCCATCGAGCTGCCCTCCTCGGCCTGGTAGAAGGCGGCGGCATCTAACACGCTACGAGGCAAATCTGCGAATGCTCCTGGAGAGCTCCGGATTCGGGTAAGTAAAAAGTAATTCACTTTCACGTGCTTGCTTTGCATAAAGAATGCCTTACCCGCTGCTATCTTCTTCATCGCCTCAACTTCCTGCAGGGCTTTCTGGGCTTCAGCCTTGGCAGACTTGGTGCTTTCAAGGGCCGCCGCGAGCTCGAACTCTCGCGTCTTTGAGTCAAGCTCCAAACTCTCATGTTTTTTCATGAGAGCCTGGAGCTCTTGCTGCACCTCGCCAACCCGTGCCTCATGTTTCTCCCGCTCGGTGCGCTCCGTGGCCGCCTTCTTTTTGGCCTTGGAAAGCGCTTGCTTAAGGGTCGCCACCTCAGTCGTGGCCCCTAGGACACCAATAATGATCCTGTCATTTTTTGCAACTGCATCTTTTTAAATATACTCCACATGGTATTACTTACCTTCTTTTCCTCGAGCTCCTTTTTAGCAAGGCCGAGCTCTTGCTCGGACCGCTTGCGGCTCTGCTTCAGTGCATCCACCTCCGTAGTCAGTGCGGCAGAGGCCAGCAGCGAAGCCTGCATACACATATTGACTTAATTATGTTAGACTCCTACGAATGTTGTTAGATCCTCTATTCGGCTTTTCTTTCCGAACGCCAAACAGAGCATCAGGGGCTAATGTTTATGCGGTAATATTTTCACATATTTTTCACATACCTCAAAGCCTGTTAGCAGGCTGGCACAGGCTTCAGTCAGCCCGCTTTTGGTGGACTGAACCTTCTGCATCACCACACGCACAATAGTGCGGTGCTCCTCGTCGATGGATGGAGGTCATCAGCGTAGTAGGCTTGCCCTTCTTACCAGGGGGCCGCCTGCTGGACACCGGAACCATTGAAGGTTCCGGTGCGGTGTCCGGCCCAGGGCCGAACTTGGAGCCCTTGGGGTTTTTTCCCCTTTGCGCCTGGAGTCCGGGAGGTCGCCTTGCGGCACCTCCAGGACCACCTCCTCCTCCTCCTCGGCATCGTCCGTAGGGCGGGGGGAGGTAGCGGTCGAAACTTGGAGCCCTCGAGCCATAGGACGTTGGGCATCTTGCCCACCATGGCGCCTCCGCACTCTGCCTGGCGGCCGCCCACTACCTTCGGCTTGACATTGAAGGTCTTCAGCCATAGGCCGAAGTGGGGCTGGATGCAGAGGAAAGCCTCGCACACGACGATGAACGCCGAGATGTTGAGGATGACGTTTGGGGCCAGATCGTGGAAGTCCAGGCCGTAGTAGAACATGAGTCCCCGAACAAATGGGTGGAGAGGGAAGCCTAGTCCGCGGAGGAAATGGGTGAGGAACACCACCTTCTCATGGGGCCTAGGGGTGGGGATGAGCTGCCCCTCGTCTGGGAGCCAGTGCGCGATGTCGTCAGACAAGTATCCGGCTTTCCTCAGCTTCTTGATGTGTCCCTCCATAACGGAGGAGACCATCCACTTGCCTCCCGCTCCGGACATGGCTGGAGAAGGTTGAGGTGGGGAATGCGGACTTGGGTGCTGGAGCTTGAGTGCGCGAAAATGGATGAGCAAAGGAGGAAGAAGGCGTGGATTGAAAGGTGGATCCTTATCCCCTTATATGGGCGGACAAAACTATGCGTCCCCACCAGCCTGGTAAAACTCGCTTATCTCCCAAGCGTCGTAATCAATGGCGCGGTTGGGTTACCCACGCCCGTATTGATGAGAATCCCAGGATAAGGGGATACGATCTCTGCTTCGACAAGACATGCCAAGGTAACCGCCTTGCAAAATGCGCTAAGGTGGGACAGTAAAAACGGTTCAAATAAAGGCTTGGCTGTGGCGTGGTGACACACTACGGAATACGTCAGCGGATTAGATTTATGTAAACATTATTCTCTCTAAGACAGTATGTGGAACTTATTTTGTAGAGTCGAACACTATCCTTGCGTTCAAAATCTTCTATGAAGTATTCGGAGGAGGAACCCGCCTTGCAATGCCGAAGACAATCTGTGCACCGGACTCGTCGTCATTGAAGCCTGGTTCAGGGGCCACTGAGGGAGTCCTAGATTAGGGGGTGTCCGGATAGCCAGACTATAACCTTTGGCTGGACTCTCGGACTATTAAGATACAAGATTGAAGACTTCGTCTCGTGTCTGGATGGGACTTTCCTTGGCGTGGAAGGCAAGCTTGGCAATACGGATATGTAGATCTCCTCCCATTGTAACCGACTCTGTGTAACCCTAGCCCTCTCCGGTGTCTATATACACCGGAGGGTTTTAGTCCATAGGATGAAGGAGAATCATACCATAGGCTAGCTTCTAGGGTTTAGCCTCTTTGATCTCGTGGTAGATCTACTCTTGTACTACCCACATCATCAATATTAATCAAGAAGGAGTAGGGTTTTACCTCCATCGAGAGGGCCCGAACCTGGGTAAAAACATTGCGTCCCTTGTCTCCTGTTACCATCCGCCTAGACACACAGTTCGGGACCCCCTCCCCGAGATCCGCCGGTTTTGACACCGACAGTCATGCACCCTTGAAGAGTGGTCTATTTTTGATGAATCTCGATAGTAGTGATACACATATACATAATGTTGAAACCAAAAGATGCAGAGTTGATAATGATAGTGCAACTTATTTATGGCACTGCCGTTTAGGTCATATCGGTTTAAAGCGCATGAAGAAACTCCATACTGATGGACTTTTGCTATCACTTGATTATGAATCACTTGGTACTTGCGAACCGTGCCTCATGGGCAAGATGACTAAAACGCCGTTCTCCGGTACTATGGAGAGAGCAACAGATTTGTTGGAAATCATACATACAAATGTATGTGGTCCGATGAATGTTGAGGCTCGTGGCGGATATCGTTATTTTCTCACCTTCACAGATGATTTAAGCAGATATGGGTATATCTACTTAATGAAACATAAGTCTGAAACATTTGAAAAGTTCGAAGAATTTCAGAGTGAAGTTGAAAATCATTGTAACAAGAAAATAAAGTTTCTACGATCTGATCGTGGAGGAGAATATTGAGTTACGAGTTTGGTCTACATTTGGAACAATGCGGAATAGTTTCGCAACTCACGCCACCCGGAACACCACAACGTAATGGTGTGTCCGAACGTCGTAATCGTACTTTATTAGATATGGTGCGATCTATGCTGTCTCTTACTGATTTACCGCTATCATTTTGGGGTTATGCTTTAGAGACGGCTGCATTCACGTTAAATAGGGCACCATCGAAATCCGTTGAGACGACACCTTAGGAATTGTGGTTTGGCAAGAAACCAAAGTTGTCGTTTCTGAAAGTTTGGGGCTGCGATGCTTATGTGAAAAAGCTTCAACCTGATAAGCTCGAACCAAAATCGGAGAAATGTGTCTTCATAGGATACCCAAAGGAGACTGTTGGGTACATCTTCTATCACAGATCCGAAGGCAAGACATTCGTTGCTAAGAATGGATCCTTTCTAGAGAAGGAGTTTCTCTCGAAAGAAGTGAGTGGGAGGAAAGTAGAACTTGATGAGGTAACTTTACCTGATCCCTTATTGGAAAGTAGTACATCACAGAAACCGGTTTCTGTGACACCTATACCAATTAGTGAGGAAGCTAATGATATTGATCATGAAACTTCAGATCAAGTTACTGCCGAACCTCGTAGATCAACCAGAGTAAGATCCGCACCAAAGTGGTACGGTAATCCTATTCAGGAAGTCATGCTACTAGATCATGATGACCCTATGAACTATGAAGAAGAGATGGTGAGCCCAGATTCCGCAAAATGGCAAGAAGCCATGAAATCTAAGATGGGATCCATGTATGAGAACAAAGTTTGGACTTTGGTTGAATTTCCCGTTGATCGGCAATCAATTGAGAATAAATGGATCTTCAAGAAGAAGACTGACGCTGACGGTAATGTTACTGTCTACAAAGCTTGACTTGTTGCAAAAGGTTTTCGACAAGTTCAAGGATTGACTATGATGAGACCTTCTCACCCGTAGCGATGCTTAAGTCTGTCTGAATCATGTTAGCAATTGCCGCATTTTATGATTATGAAATTTGGCAGATGGATGTCAAAACTGCATTCCTGAATGGATTTCTGGAAGAAGAGTTGTATATGATGCAACCAAAAGGTTTTATCGATCCAAAGGGTGCTAGCAAAGTGTGCAAGCTCTAGCGATCCATTGATGGACTGGTTTAAGCCTCTCGGAGTTGGAATAAATGCTTTGATAGTGTGATCAAAGAATTTAGTTTTGTACAGACTTTGGGAGAAGCCTGTATTTATAAGAAAGTGAGTGGGAGCTCTGTAGCATTTCTGATATTTTATGTGGATGACATATTACTGATTGGAAATGATATAGAATTTCTGGATAGCATAAATGGATACTTCAATAAGAGTTTTTCAATGAAAGACCTCGGTGAAGCTGCTTACATATTGGGCATTAAGATCTATAGAGATATATCAAGACGCCTAATTGGACTTTCAAAAAGCACATACCTTGACAAAGTTTTGAAGAAGTTCAAAATGGATCAAGCAAAGAAAGGGTTCTTGCATGTGTTATAAGGTGTGAAGTTGAGTAAGACTGAATGTCCGACCACCACAGAAGATAGAGAGAAAATGAAAGATGTTCCCTATGCTTCAGCCATAGGCTCTATCATGTATGCAATGCTATGTACCAGACCTGATGTGTGCCTTGCTATAAGTCTAGCAGGGAGGTACCAAAGTAATCCAGGAGTGGATCACTGGACAGCGGTGAAGAACATCCTGAAGTACCTGAAAAGGACTAAGGATATGTATCTCGCATATGGAGGTGACAAAGAGCTCATCGTAAATGGTTAAGTAGATGCAAGCTTTGACACTGATCCGGACGATTCTAAATCGCAAACAGGATACATGTTTACATTGAACGGTGGAGCTGTCAGTTGGTGCAGTTCTAAACAAAGCGTCGTGGCGGGATCTACATGTGAAGTGGAGTACATAGCTGCTTCGGAAGCAGCAAATGAAGGAGTCTGGATGAAGGAGCTCATACGCGATCTAGGTGTCATACCTAGTGCATCGGATCCAATGAAAATCTTTTGTGACAATACTGGTGCAATTGTCTTGGCGAAGGAATCCCGATTTCACAAGAGAACCAAGAACATCAAGAGACACTTCAATTCCATTCGGGATTTAGTCCAAGTGGGAGACATAGAAATTTGCAAGATACATACGGATCTGAATGTTGCAGACCAGCTGACTAAGCCTCTTCCACGAGCAAAACATGATCAGCACCAAGGCTCCATGGGTGTTAGAATCATTACTGTGTAATCTAGATTCTTGACTCTAGTGCAAGTGGGAGACTGAAGGAAATATGCCCTAGAGGCAATAATAAAGTTATTATTTATTTCCTTATATCATGATAAATGTTTATTATTCATGCTAGAATTGTATTAACCGGAAACATAATACATGTGCGAATACATAGACAAACAGAGTGTCTCTAGTATGTCTCTCCTTGACTAGCTCGTTGATCAAAGATGGTTATGTTTCCTAACCATAGACATGAGTTGTCATTTGATTAACGGGATCACATCATTAGGAGAATGATGTGATTGACTTGACCCATTCCGTTAGCTTAGCATTTGATCGTTTAGTTTGTTGCTATTGCTTTCTTCATAACTTATACATGTTCCTATGACTATGAGATTATGCAACTCCCGTTTACCGGAGGAACACTTTGTGTGCTACCAAACGTCACAACATAACTTGGTGATTATAAAGGTGCTCTATAGGTGTCTCTGAAGGTACTTGTTGGGTTGGCGTATTTCAAGATTAGGATTTGTCACTCCGATTGTCGGAGAGGTATCTCTGGGCCCTCTCGGTAATACATATCACTCAAGACTTGCAAGCATTGCAACTAATAAGTTAGTTGCGGGATGATGTATTATGGAACGAGTAAAGAGACTTGCCAGTAATGAGATTGAACTAGGTATTGAGATACCGACGATCGAATCTCGGGCAAGTAACATACCAGTGACAAAGGAAACAACGTATGTTGTTTTGCGGTCTGACCGATAAAGATCTTCGTAGAATATGTAGGAAGCAATATGAGCATCCAGGTTCTGCTATTGGTTATTGACCGGAGACGTGTCTCGGTCATGTCTACATAGTTCTCGAACCCGTAGGGTCCGCACGCTTAAAGTTCGGTGACGATCGTAATTAGGGTTTTTTGTGTTTTGATGTACTGAAGGTTGTTCGGAGTCCCGGATGTGATCACGGACATGACGAGGAGTCTCGAAATGGTCGAGACATAAAGGTTGATATATTGGAAGCCTATATGTGGATATCGGAATCGTTCCGGGTGATATCGGGATTTTACCGGAGTACCGGGGGGTTACCGGAACCCCCCCGGGGGTTAATTGGCCTACATGGGCCATAAGGAAGAAGAGGAGGGCCGGCCAGGGAGGCCGCGCGCCCCCTCCCCCTAATCCGAATAGGACAAGGAAGGGGGGGCACCCCCTTTCCTCTTTCCCCTTCCCCTTTCGTTCTCCAACAAGGCAAGAGGGGGGAGTCCTACTCCCGGTGGGAGTAGGACTCCTCCAGGAGCACCCCTAGGGGCCGGCCGTACCTCCCCCTTCCCTCCTTTATATACGGGGGCAGGGGGGCACCCCATGACACACAAGTTGGTCTTCGTGCTTGTTCCTTAGCCGTGTGCGGTGCCCCATTCCACCATATTCCACCTCGGTCATATCGTAGCGGTGCTTAGGCGAAGCCCTGCGTCGGTAGAACATCATCACCATCATCACGCCGTCGTGCTGACGAAACTCTCCCTCAACACTCGGCTGGATCGGAGCTCGAGGGACGTCACCGAGTTGAACGTGTGCAAAACTCAGAGGTGCAGTACGTTCGCTACTTGGATCGGTCGGATCGGGAAGACATATGAGTACTTCATCTACATCGTGTCAACGCTTCTGTTGCCGGTCTACGAGGGTACGTAGACAACACTCTCCCCTCTCGTTGCTATGCATCACCATGATCTTGCGTGTGCATAGGAAATTTTTGAAATTACTATGTTCCCCAACAAAGACCAACGCTATGACTCTTGGAAAATGTCCCAACCATCATATCCGACCGAGATTTAGATCTGATTGGTGTCAGGATACCTCAGACCTAGGATACCTAATAAGAAAAGGTGCAACACAAATTGACGAGATGACAATGTAAGATTCTCGGGAAATGAGCCATGGTAGAAAGTTCCTACTCAAGACTTCATCATTTAAACCAAGGAGAGGATGAGGGGGTAGCTGATGGCTCAGCGACCATTCCTCGATATTTCCAAAAAGATGGGTTTCCACAATCATGTGAACAAGGAGATAATATTTGTCAGGTCAAATTATATAATGACATATGCTCGAGGAAAACATACTCAATTAACATTGGTCGTAAGTGCGCCGTGCACCCGAAATATGGGCTTAGGTAGCATGATCAATGTTAGAATGGTCATTCGGTAACCAATAGTCTTAGAATGAACTGTTGGCCATTAACTTTGAATTAGGGTTGCTTGAATTACTGAATCCAAGCAGCATCAATCACTTGTTGACATTCCCGGTTAGTCAATACGGGGACTAGGAAAGAACGGTACTTGTGAGAAGTACCTCTATACCAAGAACTCTTAAGAGGTGGAGCAATCCTTGCAACATCCTTGACATAAAGGACAATAATACTTCAAGGTAGAACATAATACAAACTGGATAGCAAGTTGCATCCATAACATGAACAATTTTATTATGAAAGGAAGGTAAAGATGTTGTTGATGGTAACTCAAATTACGAAAGGACGAGGATGGCACTTACCATCATGAATTCGATTGATATCCTGGAAGGAGTCAAAATGTTGATGATGATCACGGCAAATGTTGTCAAGAGGCTCCACGAAGATGTAATCAATCGACGATGACATCAAGTCAGAGGAATGATGAAGCGAAAGGTTAATGGAACCGAGGGTACGAAATAAACTCCAAACCAAGCTTGTTGTTCAAAGTGAAATGATATTATGAGGAAGATCGACATAAGCTTAGCTCATCATTGAAAATTTGTGCCCCGGGAAGAAGGACTAGGTAGCACAGTTAAAGTTTAGCACAATAATGATATAGCTGATCAGGCTAGGAATGACTTGAAGGATTATTAAACTCATAAGTAACAAAAACTACTTAGATTTATTGAATCGGAGTGAGGAATCAATTCACGCGTCACTGTTCTTGAGTGACTAATAAGTCAGAACCCAGGGGGAAATTGGAATCGGCGAGAATAATAATTGGTGAAAAACTCATAAGAAGTTATGTAGTTCCGTGATATTCTCGAGATACCGGAGGGTATACTCAAATGTAGAGCATAATAGAGGTTGGATAGGTGTATTGATCTTTAGAAGACAAGTACTCAACTTGTCCGAGAAATGGTATTTAAAGGAGAACATGGCCGGAACCATGATTGCAAAAGGCCTGATCGTAGATATAAGATGAATTTATACCAAGGGAATAATTTAATTTAAGAGAAGATTTAATGGTAAGATCTACATCGTGTCCATGGGAATGAACACAAAGTTCAAGGTCGACTCCCGCTTCTTCAATGCATAACCTTTCATTTGCTGCTCTACTAAAAATGATTTCAGTGTGAAGATCTACCTGGTGAACTACCAGAGGAGTATGAACCTTGGTAAACTTTTGAGTTCACACACATTAAGGAAAGCATAGGTTCAACCCATTGGGGCATCTTAGAAACATATACCACAAGTTTCAAGAATAAATAACACAAACTCGATAGTAGAGCATGCTTGAGAACACGGAGGATACAATTTACCAAAGGCATTATGTATCCGAGGAAAGGCTCACAAGCTTATTGAATATGAAGGATGTTGTCGGATAAAATCCGACAAAGGGTCTGGTGGTCGACAAGGGATCTGATGTGAGCATCGGTACTCAACCAGAGGAAGAAAGAATGCAAGGAGATCAGATTATAGAAACAACTGACTAACTCAAAGCTCAAATACAAAGGAATTATGAATTCCAGGACAAGGGATTAGAAGCAATGCTCTAACTAGGGATGGATAAGTTGAATATCCTTAGGGGCAAAATCGATCACAATTGATTAGTCGAGATCCAGCTCATGTTTAAAATGACGTCTCAACTGCGAGGATGAATTCTAGGATATGTTTGAGGATTGCTAGAATTCACAACATATTGAATTGACGGACATAAAATGATAATGACAAAGGATGCCAATAAGATTACCAGACTTATGGGATTAATCATAATGCTAGCAAGCAAGAATTTCAAGAGCATTAGGATAGCGAGGAATTTTAGAAGAACAAATGGTATTTCAAAGAGTTTTGTGAACTACATGAATCAACTAGGGATAAGCGGATACTCGATAGGTGCAAGAAATTATCCGTAGGGGTATTCATGTAGCAAGGAACTGCAAGTCAGTAGGCACAAAGTATCCTCGAAACAATAAACAGAATTTGGGGTATCTTGTAATAATAAGATCAACGGGGAATGAATGAAAGAATAGCAAGTGTATGTGGTAATCCATAGGGTTTTATCCTTGAAAGGGAATTGCAATAGAGATGACACAAAGTCTCCAGAGAACATCAGAGGGTATCTTCGGAATCCTTCGATGCACCAAGCAATCAGCTGGAGTGAGGGTCTCTCCGGGAGGAAGTAATTACGAGAATCTAGAGTTAGAGTTAGCAAAATCATTTAACCCGAATAGAAGAGAGATCAAAGTCCCAGAGTATAGACGAGGTGTAAAAGATCCTAATACCACCCAATGATGATGTGGGCCCGTAAGACACAGATCCATGTTAGTAAAAGTTTTGCAATTGACTAGACTCGACTTCGGCCAAGGTGTGTGGAAGGGGGATTCCTACAGGCAGTCGTCTCTGATACCAACTTGTGATGCCCCTGATTCAACCATACACTAATCATACATGCAAATGTGTACGATCAAGATCGAGGACTCGCTGGAAGATATCACAACACAACGCTAGACACAAATTAAAACAATACAAGCTTTATATTGCAAGCCAGGGGCCTCGAAGGCTCGAATACAAATGCTCGAAGACACAAGAGTCAGCGGAAGAAAATATATCTGAGTACAGACATAAGTTAAACAAGTTGCCATAAGATGGCTAGCACAAACTAGGATACAGATCGAAAGAGGCGCGGGCCTGCTGCCTAGGATCCTCCTAAACTACTCCTGGTCGTCGTCGGCAACCTGCACGTAGTAGTAGGCACCTCTAGTGTAGTAGGAGTCATCTTCGACGGTGGCGTCTGGCTCCTGGGCTCCAACATCTGGTTGCAACAACCAGGTATAGACAGGGGAAAAGGGGGGAGCAAGGCAATCGCGAGTACTCATCCAAAGTACTCGCAAGCAAGGAACTACACTACATATGCATTGGTATCAATGAAAGGGATAGTATATGAGGATTGAACTGCAGAATGCCAGAATAAGAGGGGACAACTAGTCCTATCGAAGAATACACTTCTGGCAGCCTCCATCTTCAAACAGTAGAAGAGAGTAGATGGTAGGTTAAACAAGTCTCATCGCATAGCATAATCCTACCCGACGATCCTCTCCTCGTTGCCCTGTTAGAGAGCGATTACCGGATTGTATCGGGCACTTGAAAGGGTGTGTTATATTAAGTATCCAGTTCTATCTGTCATAAGGTCAAGGTACAACTTCGGGTCATCCTTTTACCGACGGACACGGCTATTCGAATAGATAAACTTCCCGGCAGGGGTGCACCACATTTCCCAACATGCTCGATCCCCTTTGGCCGGACACATTTCCTGGGTCATGCCTGGCCTCGGAAAATCAACACGTCACAACCCTACCTAGGCACAACACAGAGACCAGCATGCTGGTCTAAATCCTATGCGCGCAGGGGTCTAGGCCCATCGCCCATTGCACACCTGCATGTTGCGTACGCTGCCGGAAGCAGACCTAGCCCCCTTAATACAAGCGCAGGCTTATGGTCCAATCCAGCGCGTGCCGCTCAGTCGCTGACGTTAAGAAGGCTTTGGCTGATACCACGACGTCGAGTGCCCATAACTATTCCCGCGTAGTTGGTTAGTGCATATAGGCCAGTGGCCAGACTTAGATCAAATACACAGATCTCGTTAAGCGTGTTAACTGATGTAACCGCGGACGACGACCAGGGCCAGGCCCACCTCTCTCCTAGGTGGTCTCAACCTGCCCTGTCAATCTGCCACAAAGGTCCACTCGGAGGGCCATCGGGACAAACGTCCTCTTGGTCCCAATATATGAATCACTCGCGGTTACTCTATGAGCCGACCCGACTTTAGTCACCACAGGTATCATATATTATGCAAATAGGTATACACCCGTGATCACCTCCTGAGTGATCACGGCCTGGTAGTATAGCGTGGCAGACAGAGAAGAATGTAGGGCCACTGATGGAATACTAGCATCCTATACTAAGCATTTAGGATTGCGGGTAAAAGGTAACAACAATAGTAGCAAAGACATGCTATGCATCAGGATTGGATAAACGGAAAGCTGTAACATGCTACACTACTCTAATGCAAGCAGTAGAGAGAAGAATAGGCGATATCTCGTGATCAAGGGGGGGGGGGTTGCCTGGTTGCTCTGGCAAGGAGGGGTCGTCAAAAACATAGTCGATCGGGGCACCAGCAGCGGCGTCAGTCTGATAGTCTACCTGAGAGAAGAGGGGGAAGAAACAATGAATACAATGCAAACAGATGCATGTCGATGCATGACCTGACAAGTAACGGTGCCAGGTGTGCCCTATCGCAGAAGGAGGTGATACCGACGAAGGGGGGAAACATCCGGGAAAGTATCCCCAGTGTTTCGCGTTTTTGGATGGATGAACCAGAGGGGAAAGTTGCGTGTTCACTATGCTAGGCATGTGCGGTGGACGAACGAGCTACGTATCCGGATTCGTCTCGTCGTTCTGAGCAACTTTCATGTACAAAGTTTTTTCATCCGAGTTACAGTTTATTTTATATTAATTTTGAATTTTTTTAAACCAATGCTAGAATTAACAGAATTAATTTAATTCTAAAATGCATTTATGACATAAGAAAGACATCAGGGTGATGTGAGCAGTCAATAGTTAGTTGACTCGGTCAAACTGATGCGTTGGTCCTGCATGTCATAGGTTGTTTAGTTAATTAACAGTAGTTAATTGGGTTAATTAGTTATTAGGTTAATTAAACAAAATTAATTTAGTTAATTAATTAATTAACATTTTTATTTATTATTATTAGTTTAAAACTTTCTAGGGGCTGGGCCCCACATGTCATTGCCACATTTTAGCTAAACTGATAATTAGGATTAAATAGTGAGGTTAATTATGTTAATTAAGTAGTTAACTAATTAATTATTTTGATTACTATTATTATTTTAAATTCTTACTTTTTGTTTTCTTTTTTGTTTCAATAAAAAGGGGCATGGGCCCCCTTGCCAGTGGCCCCTATGGCCATTGAATCGGGTGCGCCTAACGAGCGCGGTCGGGCGAAAGCCGAGCCTGCCCGGGTGTGGGGCGCGGCGGAGCGCTCGCTGTAGGGGGAGGCAGTAGCGCCGGTGGCCACCGCAGTGAGTAGCAGCAGCGGAGAGGAGGCCAGGGGCGGAGCGCGGCGAGGGGAAGCGGAGCGCGAGTGAGCGGGTATCGGCGAGCGTGGCTGCAGCCAGCGGGGACATAGGCAGGGCACGGGGCGTGGCCCCGAGCGGCATGCGCGGGTGCGGGGGAGGAGGGCGCGCTTGGGGGAGGCAACTCCAACGGGCGCGGGCGCTAGGCGACACGGGAGCGGCGAGTAGGGGAGGCACAGGGGGCGTGGCGGCGGTGGGTGCGGCAGCCGGCGGGTTGGTCGGCAGCGGGCAGCGAGTAGCGTCGACACGGGCAGCGGCGCGTGCGAGCTCGGGCGCCCGTCGGCGGCATGCAACGGAGAGGGGGAGAAGAGAGGGGCGAGGCTCACGGGTGGTGCAGGGGAACGACACCGTGCTCGAGGAGGTCGAGGAGGCAACGACGACGGTGGGCGGCTCCGGTGATGCAGTAGAGGCACGAGGCAGCGACGGTTGTATGGCGGCGGCGTGCTTGGACGGTGTCCGGCGAGGAGGGGGCGAGGACAAGTGGCGGGGAAGGGGAGGCGGCACCGACGATGGCGGGTGGCGGGGGGGGGGGGGGGGTGGATTCTGGGTGGTGGCGGCGACGAATGCCCCCGGTCCGATCTGGAACCAGGAGGGGGGCAGAGGGGGAGTGGAGCGAGTGGGGGGAGTGGGGCGACTTGGGGAGGGGGTTAGGGTTTCGGGTTGAGGGGCCATATAGGTCGAGGCTGGGCCGGCCAGCGCAGTGGCCAGCTGGGCCAAACGGCCCAGGGAGAGGGGATTTCTCCTTTTTTTTCTTGCTTGTTTTTTTTCTTTTCATATTTTCTTTTATTCTATTTTACTTTACTTTTAGTTTCTTGTGCTTTGTGAAATATGACAATAGCTCCTAAATTAATGTCTCAGAATAACCCACTGCCTTAAGAAGTTTGGTGACTAAATAAACGAGTTTAACATTTCTTTATTATTTCAAAAGTATTCAAATAATTGTATTTGCTACTATGTTGTTTAGCTTAGTGCATTTAAGCTTTTTATAAAGACTTGGTTTATCCACCAATATTACTTATGAATTATTTGGCACATCCCGAACATTATAGTTTTAATATTCAAAAACCTTTATCGTGACTTGATTTTGAACTTGAATTTGAATCGGTTTTGAACCAACGTGAGTTCAACAACAGTAATCATGGTGACGTGGCATCATTTGCAGGGAATAACTTTAGCTTAATCATCCGGGCGTCACAAGGATATCCTTAAACCCTACCTTCCTCATCTTACTCCCGCTGAGATTGAGGCTTTTCGCATCATTGAAATAGTTTGCATGCAGAATAAGTATCTTACTCGCGAAAATATTCTGCATCAAGACCATATAATCCATCTCCGGAGCGTCATCCGACGGCTGGAGAACCTCTTGATCCTTAAGGATAGGATTGCTTCATCACCACCATCATCTTCTTCACCACCAAACGAGAATTGAGTGTCGGGTATGGGCACTCCCCTTGGCATCCGCCAAGCTTGGGGGAGGTGCCCCGGTGTCGTATTGTCCCACTATATTTTTGCTTTTACTTATTTTAGTTCGACCCTTTTGCTTTAGATGAACAAAGGTTTAGTTCGATCCTTTCTTCTTTGAGAGTTTGCTTAGTGATCTATCCTTGCAATCGTGTGGAAGTTATATAATAAAGTTAGTTTGAGTTTTTGCTTTCTTTACTTTCATGTTGCAAATAAAGAAAGAAATAGAGAATGGAAATAAATCAGTAAGATTATATACTAATCCTATGGTAGGTGATGGCACCACATAAGGAAAAGTATAAGTAGAAAATTTTATTAGAGGTTGACAAACGTAGCATTACTCAATGATGCAACTCATTAAAGAATTAATAAGGGAAGAGAATATTCACATATAGATATACTATCCTAGATATCTTTCGTGATTGTGAGCCCTCATCAAAATATTATATGCCAAAATTGTTGACGCTGGACAAGGAAGACAACTTAATGGTTTATGTTTTTTTATATTCACATACAAGTCATACTGTCATATATCCTTTAACATGTGGTGCTTGCCCCCTATCTTTGCTAGCCAAAAATTCCGCACTAAGTAGAGATACTACTTGTGCATCCAAAAACCCTTAAACCCAAATCTTTTTTAAGTGTCCACCATACCTACCTAGGGATTGAGCAAGATCCCTCAAGTAAGTTGTCATCGGTGCAAAAAGGCAAAAAAATTGCTTATAAAAGTGTGAGATCATTTAGTGTAAGAGAAAATTAAGCGTTGTATGAACTTGGATGACAAAGAATAAAAGCGACAGACTGCATAATAAAGGTTGTCATCTTAAGGGGCAATACAACCTGATTTTCTCTTGCACTAAGGGATTGAGCATACAAACAAATAGGCGCATGGCAACCTCTGCTTCCCTCTGCGAAGGGCCTATCCTTTATTTTTATGCACTTACTTTTATGCAAAGAGTCAAAGTTTTCCTTCTATTCCTTTTATTTTTCTCCTTTGGCAAGCATCATGTGGTGAGGAAAGATCTAGGCACATATGTCCTGCTGAATATAGATGGCATGAGTTATTATTGTTGACATCACCCTTGAGGTGAGTATGCTGGGAGGCAAAACTATAAGCCCCTATCTTTCTATGTGTGCGGTTGAAACGTTTTGCTCATGGGTACGAGGTGAGTGTTACCAATCATAGAAGACTATATGATGGTTGAGTATGTGGACTTGCCTAAAGGCTCCGACATGTGACCCTTCCTGAAAAGATGATGAATTGTAGTTGCAAAATTGACTGAGAACATAGTTTGTTGGTTTCAAATAGAGTTTTTGCTTTATATTTCGATTGTGTGATGAACTATTACTTATTCATGATAAGCATATGATAAAATTTCTATGATAAAAGTCCTATGTTTAATGTTGTTGTTGTTATAAAATCAAAGCATGTGGGCATGTTTTTCGATTTCGGTTTTTGCTTGAGGACAAGCGAGGTCTAAGCTTGGGGGAGTTGATACGTCCAATTTGCATCATGTTTTCTTACTGTTATTTATAATGTTTTTATCCATAATAATACTTTTTGGAGTAATTCTAATTCCTTTTCTCTCATAATTTGCAAGGAACACACCAAGAGGGAGAATTTCGGCAGGTGGAAATCTGGACCTGGAAAAGCTACGTCAGTCCACCTATTCTGCACAACTCCAAATGAGCTGAAACTTCACAGAGATTTTTATGGATTATTTAAGAAATACTTTAGCCAATAAACACCAGAGGAGGCCACCAGGTGGGTACAACCCACCTGGGTGCGCCAGGCCCCCCAGGCACGCCCTAGTGGGTTGTGGCCTCCTCGGCTCACCTCCGGTGCCCATCTTCTGGTATATAAGTCATTTTGACCTAGAAAAAAATAGGAAGGAGACTTTCGGGATGAAGCGCCGCCGCCTCGAGGCGGAACTTGGGCAGGAGCACTTTTGCCCACCGGCGGAGCAATTCCGCCTGTGGAACTTCCCTCCCGGAGGGGGAAATCATCGTCATTATCATCACCAACAACTCTCCCATCTTGGGGAGGGCAATCACCATCAACGTCTTCAACAACACCATCTCCTCTCAAACCCTAGTTCATCTCTTGTGTTCAATCTTGTTACCGGAACTATACATTGGTGCTTGTGGGTGACTAGTAGTGTTGATTACATCTTGTAGTTGATTATTATATGGTTTATTTGGTGGAAGATTATATGTTTAGATCCATTATGCTATTTAATACTCCTCTAATCATGAACATGTTTATCATTTGTGAGTAGTTACTTTTGTTCTTGAGGTCATGGGAGAAATCATGTTGCAAGTAATCATGCGAACTTGATATGGGTTCTATATTTTGATAGTATGTATGTTGTTATTCCCTTAGTGGTGTCATGTGAACGTCGACTACATGACACTTCACCATATTTGGGCCTAAAGGAATGCATTGTGGAGTAGCAATTAGATGGTGGGTTGCGAGAGTGATAGAAGCTTAAACCCTAGTTTATGTGCTATTTCGTAAGGGACCGATTGAATCCAAAAGTTTAATGCTATGGTTAGAATTTATTCTTAATACTTTTCTCGTAGTTGCGGATGTTTGCGGGAGGTCTAATCATAAGTAGGAGGTTTCTTCAAGTAAGAACAACACCTAAGCACCGGTTCACCCACATATCAAATTATCAAAGTAGCGAACACACATCAAACCAACATGATGAAAGTGACTAGATGAAATTCCCGTATACCCTCAAGAACGCTTTGCTTATCATAAGAGACTGTCATGGAAGTGTCACGGCAGATGTCCTCATGGAAGGACTTAGTTATGGAGCCATTCCGACGAGGTTAGCTTAAAGGGGTTAAACGGGACAAAGGACACGGAGAGTTTATACTGGTTTGGCCCCTTGCGGTGAAGGTAAGGGCCTACTCCAGTTGAGGTAGTATTGCTAGGGTTTCGATTACCAGGGAGCAAACACGCTTTGCCTGGCTCTCTATTTGATGTTTCTTGCCCTAAGCCGTTGCCGGGTCATCCCCTTATATACACGGGTTTTTTTTGACAGAAAGACTGTAAGGAAATCCCCTACAGTATAATTGATGCAACAACCCCAAATTGCAAGTACCATGCCTTGAACCTAGGTGGGTGGGAAGGCATCAGCCCCTTCCAACCACTAGGCTATGCCTTAGTCTGCCCCTTATATACACGGGTTGACGCCCTGCGGCCTACAGAGTCCCGTCCGGCTCATACAATGTGTCCGGCTAGGTGACGTATCTTACACGCCTTATATTACAAGTCTACTCATACATAGAGGTTTACGTTTACGGGCCTTAAGCCGTCTCTGGGATTGGGCCTCTTGCCGGCCTATCTATGAACCGCCGCTTGGTATACTTTTGGGCTTCTAGGATGAACTGTCATTGTGGTTGACCAGGGCCCTCCTGGGCGGGTTATACCTGATAGTCATATCCCCAACGTTAGGCCCCAGGTTCATTTGAACTTGTTCAGGTCAATCTTCAACACTTAGAAAAAATCCTTCCTCCTCTGCTGTGAAACATTGTAACCCACCATGACATCATCTCTGGAAATTTCGGAAACCCACCACGACGTCGTCTTTAACGGATCCTTTATCCTTAATGATCTTCCGAAAATCGAGGCGTTCAATTAACTAGATAATCATCATTTGGCCTTCTCGTTTTTTGCGCATGCATGTTCTTCTATTCCTTATAAATAGGGTCAAACCATCCCTTTCTCATTCTCCTCTCTTCTCCTTCTCGTCTTCATCTTCCTCACGACGTACCAGCCCTCATGAGCTCCGCCACTATCGGCCTTCGTCCCCTTCATCAACACCGGCCGCTGGATCGCCCTGAACGGTCCAGAAACGCCGCGGCACTCTTTCGCTGTCAGTTAGCATCAGTAAGTCTCCCCTTTTCCTTTTCATGGATCTGTTCTTTAGGGTTTCGGTGTTCGTCGGTGTTCATCACTGCTCCTTCTTCTTGCTAGACTTCGTAGTTTTGATATGAAAATAATGTAGGTCATGTGCGGTAGCAGTTTTAGCACCCGCTTTTGATATTGGATCATATCCTCCTTGCGATAGATCTCTTCTGGGGCACCTCCACTTTTCTGCTGCCGCTTTTGTAGGTTTAGAATTTATTTCCTTTTTCTGAACAGATGTGGATCCAAATTTATAGCTTTAACCCGTGGAACCTGTTCGTCCCAATACTTAGCAAATTTCGCTCTTGGTAGATATTGAATATCTTAGTCATGGTGACTTACTTTGTCGGCTTATCATTACTTCATATATCATTAGCCCTCGCTTAAGCCGCCATTCTGAACATATACTGCAACTGTTAATTTGTGATCTAACCAACTAACTTGAGCCGGCCAATTATTCCCTTCCTTTAGGTTGTCCTTTCACCATGCCGCCAAAGGCAGTTACTACATGTAACTGGGTTCCCTCCATCGTCACTGAGAGTAATTCAAAAGATTTTGTCATGGTTGGATATTTGCCACAGAAAAATGTCATGCATTACCGCGCTCCTGACCCGGGTGAAGAGAGACCTCAGCCAAAGGACAGTGATGTCCTTGTTTCACTGGTCATATGAACTGGGGCTTCTCGTCGCCTGGCTCTAAGTTCTTTAGAGATGTTCTGCACATCTTCAAACTCCATCCGCAAGACATTGGACCCAACTCCGTGTCAAACATCTATAACTTTCAAGTTTCCTATGAAGTATACCTTCAAGAAGAGCCTAGTGTTGAGCTTTTCAAGGAATACTTCTATCTGAACCGGCAAAATGAGTTCACAAATGGGCCCAGCTTGGAACTTGGTGGAATTTCAATTCAACGCAGAAGAGACGCCATCTTCCCTCAAGGAGATCTACTGAGTCACCCCAAGGACTGGAATCAAACATGGTTCTATTGTAAAGATATCTCGCCATCTGATGAAAATCCGTTGCCGGGTTATCGTGCTGAACGTCTTGACTCAAGTTATCAACTCCTTGAGAAAGTTACCGCCGCCAAATGCAAGAAACTTGCCCCTACAATCAGAAAAGTCCAAGCCTTGCTAGGAAACGGTTTAACCGGAGTCGATTTAATCTGCCGCTGGGTCGCACGGCGAATCATACCCTTAAGCCGCCGATCTGGCTTGATGTGTACTTATACCGGAGGAACAGACGATCCATTAGGCCATATCTCTCTGCGTCTGACTAAAGAAGGCATTATTGAAATGGCAACAACAATTGTAAATAGCAAATTCGAAGACTGCAACAAAGTGGGTCTGAATCCTTTCTGCAAGCTTAACCCGCCGCCAGACGTAAGTCTCTTGATTTCCCTTCCTTTACTTCATCACCCAAACATTACGTGAACTCAAATATGTTACTCTTCCACAGGCTAAATCTGAATTCTGGAAGGCAAAATATGACCACGAGGCTGCTAAAAAGGCTAGCCTATCTGATTATGACTGTCCCTACGGACTAAACCCTCCAGTTTATATAGACACCGGAGGGAATTAGGGTTGTACAAAGTCGGTTACATAGAAAGGAAATAGTACATCCAGCCACCTAGCTTGCCATCTACGCAAAGGACAGTCCTATCCGGACACGGGAGAAAGTCTTCTATCTTGTATATTCATGGCCCAATAGTCCGGCCCATGTCCAACAGGTCGGCCCCCCGAGGACCCCTTAGACCAGGACTCCCTTAGTAGCCCCCGAACCAGACTTTAATGACGAGGTGTCCGGCGCGCAGATTGTCTTCGGCATTGCAAGGAGGGTTCCCCCTCCGACTACTTCAAAGTCCCTAACTTAAAGAGCGTTATTCGGCTTTTCCATTTAATGTCGCGCCCATCGGCTTCCACGCCTTCCTGACTTCAGCTTCCATGTGGCAAGCGAATGCGAGAGGTTGGGGTATTTTTGCACAAACTACCCTGACCATACAAGAGAGGTGCCTATTTAAAGAGAGTAGATCTCAGATCCATTCCACACCCTGCGAAAAAAAATCCTCAGAGCTCGCTAGGAGGAACCACTCCAACATGGCTAGCGCTCCCAGCTCTTCCTCTCATCCCCATGGCTCCAACAAAGGTGATTGGGAGAGATGTTCTGTATCTCACGGTCAGCTGACGAAGCTGCAAAAACAGGGCTTTCTTCCTCCCACGGATCTAGTCCCAGTCCGAGAAGGATTGACGTCCTTCAACGGTGGGGTTTAGGCAGAGAATTTCCCTAATCCATCCAGGGGGAATGAGCATGCTTTGTTCCCTTATTGTTAAGCGGCATCAGATTTCCAATCCATCCCTTCCTTTGAGGACTTCTGGAGTATTATGGCCTCCAACTGCACAGTTTCAGTCCTGCCTCCATCCTGCACATCGCGGGTTACGTTGCTCTATGCGAGCTCTTCCTGGGCTGTGAGGCCCAATTTGAATTATGGAGAAAATTGTTCTGCCTCGTCCCTCGTAATCAAGGGGTATCAATAGTCAAAGTGGGAGGAGCCGAGGTATGGTGCATCGCCGGGACCGGATACCTGTCCGGCACGCCGAAGAAGGCTTTCGAAGAGTGGCCTTCCGAATGGTTCTATATTGACGACGTCGCTCTTCCTGACCCAGTCCGAATGGGTCTCCCCGAATTTTCAAGTGCTCCATTGAAGAAACGCCATAGCTGGCGCCCTCGGAGCCTCGAGGAGGAGGAGGAGGATAGCACGGAAGTCAGTCAATTGATGGGCAAGATTAAGATGCTCGCCCAGTCCGGCTTATCAATAATCAAGGTAATGGCGATCTCCATAGTGCGGGGGGTCCAACCAGTCCAATACAGAGGCCTTCCCATGTGGCACTATAATGGGGAAGATGACGCCTCAAGCTGCGGTCGGAAGCGTCCAAAAACCCCCGCCGCTTTGGCCAAAATATTGGCCGAACTGTACAAATGCGAGAAGGAGGAGTTCACTCGTCTCCAATGTCGAGATGGATTTTCCATGTATGATCCTCCTAGCTGCGTAAGCTCCAATCCCACCATTTTACTCCTCTCCCTGAATCATTTTTGATGGATAGTAACCTATCCACTCACAACAGGAATGGTGGAAGGCTACCGAGGGGATCCATAGCCCCGCCCCCCAGCCGGAGGTTCACAACCGGGACCTTGACCCCGGATTCGAAGAAGATCCGGACACATTTGTGGAGCTCGAGAATGGAGTATTCTATAAACCGAGCTATGATGGCACGTAAGTACCTATCATCGCTGCTTATCCCGGCCTTCTCACTACTTCGCATGTAAGTAACTTAAGAGACACCGTCTTCGAAAGAGTTTCCTTATTATGCCTCACCCACCGCACTATTTCGTGTTCCAAAGGGGAGGCGCTCGACGTCACAACGTGTACCAGAAGCATCTCCGAGGAGAGCGGCACCCACACCGAGCACGTCTTCGAAGAGAAAGGCAAACGACAATACGGTAGAACCTTCATCAAAGAGGTAAGGCTTTCTTTTTGAAAATACATCTCCTGATCGCCACATCAAATCGTGATGCCATTCGCCGCATTCTATCAGGAAAAGTGTCCGCTTGACTATGTCCGGGGATCCGCCGGTCGTGCCTCCACTAGTCAGGTTCCAGACCTTATCCTAAGGACATGGGCTGACATGGGAGTGGCGCCGAACTGTCCTTCTGCAGAGGATTCAGATGATATGTCCGTCACGAACTTTGAAGTGGAGAGCGCCATGAATCATCATCGTCGGAGGGCCGCTCTTCTTGACCCCGGCTTTTCAAAGGAGGCATTCAATGCCTTCAGCTCGGCCGATGCGTACACCTAAGCTGCTCGGGATGTGTTTGCCAGAGCCACGGACCAACATCTAAAGGATATGCGGGTAAGTGTAGATTTAATAATCATACACCAGTAGCCCCCGAGACTTAAAGCAGGTGATACAACTGATTTAAGGATCATTATATAATCAGACACTTATGGAGAAGAATAGCATGCTGTCTCAAGAGCAGGAAAAATGTCAGACTCAACTAACTGCGGCTACCACCGAATTGAAAAAAAATCCAAGGAGGCACCACCTGGTAATGTTTCTCCCCAGTGGAAAGAAGTACAATCATATACCAGTTATATTAACACTATTGTGTTTCTGCTGACATAATCAGTAGAGCAACTAAGAGAGAAATGGAAGGACGCCCAGACTAGTGAACAAGAGGACAAAAGGCAACATGCGGAAGGCGAACGTGTGCTGACGTGGGTGAGGGATGAAAGGAACAAGCTGCAGGATTCCCATACCCAACTAGGCAAAGAACTAAAAGATGTTCGAGCCCAACTAGCTGATGCCGTAAAGGATAATTGGAGGCTACAAGGCGGCATATTCTATATGCTTTTCAAACTTGCCTCCCTATAATTTGGCGAGGGCCGGAACTGACAGATTTATGTCTGCAGCCATGCTGACTGGCCGTCCCGAGGAAGAAATGTCCGGATCTCAAGGCGACCTCCTACAAGAGCTATCCCAGATGCATGAGCGAGTTTGGCAGGCAATGCGTAGTGTTTGCCAAGGATTTATGGCCATCCACCTCTCCTCTAGGAGGTATGGCGGAGCTTGTGGAGCTGTTCAAAGGGGCACGCCGGTGTATTCGATTATGGAAGATATCAGCCTGCCGGGAAGGTGCGCGAGAGGCCTGTGCCATGGTAAAAACACGGTATACCAAGCTTGATCCGAATCATATGGCCCGAGTCGGGGCACTAGGGTCATATGGGAAAGAAATTCCCGTTAATTTGGTATATGACCAAGTAGAAGTAGCTGCCAAATATTCCCAACAGGATTGTAAGCTAGACAGCCTATTGGACGGTATGGAGGAGGAAGTTTTTGAGTCCAAGTGACTATGTACTTTCCTTTATATATTTGTTCCTAGCCGGATTGTAAAACGATTGTCATGGCCGACCTTTTCGCTTCGACGTCTGGACCCGAAGGTGCGGAGTGTTTTCGAATACTCGAGCGGTAAAATAGACCGGGGTATGCGTGGAAACTAGGCATAGGGGTCATAGTTGCTTGAACAGACAAGTTGTATTCGGCTAGCTAGGTTATATTACATTGTGATTGTAAGAAACATCTTCCAGAGAGAATAGTTCCATTAAGGGTTCCTTTCCCTGGGTGTGCATGCGTTAATATGCATGTCCGAGCTGTGATTGAAAACATCATAGTATAGGTAACATCTGGGGGTTCATAGTGGAAGAAATGTAAAACATCTTTAGTCTGCCAACCGAATATTCCCTTGAGAATGCTAGCTTTCAGCTTCACCCAGTCTGAGGTACACATCCGGATGACCCGACAGTAACAATCGCAGAGGTGCTCCCTTTATGCCCTAGCCAAATTAACGGGAACGTAGGGCATAAGGACAGGAGCCACGCAACCTAGCTTGGCCAAAACTTAAGTCATATCGATGCATATAATGGATGAGCTTGATGCTCGAAAAATAACAATAATAAGCTTCTGTGCAAGAAGTCCCTAGGTATAATGGACGTACACATTTGAGAATGTGTACGTCATAGGTGTATGGTTTAGGCACATGAAAGCTTTAAGGCTAATAAAAGAGGGCAAAAAGAAAGGGTAAAAATAATGTAAACAATAGGGAGGAGGAAGCAAACGAAGGGTTCGGTGCTAGGCATTGAATCTTCGAAGTCTTGCCGCATTCCAGGGGTTCGGTTCTAGGCTGCTGTCTGATGCATCACGCAGGTGGTACGCTCCTCCAGTGAGAACTTCGTCAATGATGAAGGGACCCTCACACTTGGGCTTGAGTTTGTCCTTTTTCTTCTCCGGCAAACGTAGAACGAGTTCGCCAACATTGTAAGTCCTGGACCATACTTCTTTGCTTTGATATTTGCGGGCCTGCTATTGATAAAATGCGGAATGGGCTTTTGCAACATCGTGCTCCTCCTCCAGGGCATCTAAGCTGTCCTGCCGATCAAGCTCGGCCTCTCTCTTCGTACATGGACACTCGAAGTGAGTCATGAATAATGTCGCAGGGTAACATAGCCTCTGCGCCGTACACCATGAATAAAGGTGTATATCCGGTAGTGCGATTGGGCGTGGTCCGCAGCTCCCAGAGTACGGATTCGAGCTCCTCAACCCAGTGCCTGTCTGATTCTTTCAAAGACCGCACTAGTCTGGGTTTGATGCTGCTCATAATAAGACCATTGGCTCGTTCGACTTGATCGTTTGTTTGCGGATGATAGACGAAGGCATAATCGAGCTTAATGCCTAGATTAGCACACCAGGCTTTCACTTGATCGGTTGTAAAATTAGAGCCATTTCGGTGACGATGCTGTGTGGGACACCGTAACGGTGCACAACACCGGATATAAAGCCTATCACTGGTCCAGCTTCGGCTGTTTTAACTGGTTTGGCCTGTATCCACTTAGTGAACTTATCTACCATGACTAGCAGATATTTTTTCTTATGGCTGCCTCCTTTAAGGGGTCCAACCATGTCAAGCCCCCATACCGCGAAAGGCCAAGTGACGGGGATTTTTTGTAGAGCAGTGGGTGGCATATGGCTTTGGTTGGTGAAAAGCTGGCATCTGACGCAATGTTGGAGAAGGTCTTGTGCATCTGCTCGGGCCGTCGGCCGTAGAAACCTGTACGGAAGGCCTTGCTTACAAGGGCCCGAGCTGCGGCCTGGTGACTACCGAGACCGGCATGAATTTTAGCGAAGAGCTGTCACCCCTCTTCCTCGGAGATACATCATTGAATTACTCTGGTAGCGCTGTTCTTATAGAGTTCTCCTTCATGGACCTTATAGGCTTTCGAACGCTGAACAATGCAGCGAGCCCCATTCTGATCCTCAGGGTGCTCTCGCCTATTGAGGTAGGCCAAGAAGGGTTCGGTCCATGGGGCAATGACTGCCATGATAAGATGGGCCGACTGTGTTATTTGGGTGGCTGAGCCTCCGATGATATCGATATGTTCGGAGTCTGGGGTTATGGTCGGATACGGACTGACATTGTCGCTCTCCCCTTGCCACACCACAGATGGCTTGAAAAGCCTTTCCAAAAAGATGTTAGGTGGGACGGGGTCGCGCTTGGCACCGATGCAAGCAAGGACATCCGCCACTTGATTACTTTCTCGAGCCACATGGTGAAACTCGAGCCCCTCGAACCGAGCCGACATTTTGAGAACGGCATTACGGTAGGCCGCCATCTTCAGATCCTTGGCATCGAAATCTCCATTTATTTGAGATATCGTGAGGTTCGAGTCCCCGCGCATTTCCAGACGTTGTATGCCCATGGAGACAGCCATCCGAAGACCATGCAATAAGGCCTCGTATACGGCTGCATTGTTGGAATCTGTGTATAATATTTGGAGTACGTACAAAACTGTATCACAAGTGGGGGATGTTAAGACAACGCCCGCCCCTAAGCTTGCCAGCATTTTGGAACCATCGAAGTGCATGACCCAGTTGGAATATGTGCCGTACTCTTTAGGGAGTTCGACTTCTGTCCATTCGGCGATGAAGTCTGCCAATACTTGGGATTTGATGGCCCGGCGTGGCATATATATTATATCGAATGGAAGGAGCTCAATGGCCCACTTGGCAATCTGGCCCGTGGCGTCGCGATTGTTTATTATGTCGTTCAGCGGAATGTCGGAAGCCACCATGATTGAGCACTCTTGGAAATAGTGTCATAGCTTTCGGGATGCCATGAAGACCGCGTATCTATCTTTTGATAATGAGGGTACCGTGATTTGCATGGGGTTAGGACAGTGGATACGTAGTATATCGGCTTCTAGAGCGAGAATTTGTGTCCATCCTCCTCTCGTTCGACGACGAGTACTGCGCTCACCACCTGGTGTGTTGCAGATATGTATAATAGCATTGGTTTGCTGACGCCTGGCGCGGCTAGTATTGGGTTGCTTGCTAAAAGAGCCTTTATTTCCCTCAATCCGGCCGTTGCTGCATCTGTCCACTCGAAGTGATCGATGCGTCGGAGAAGTCGATAAAGTGGCAATGCTTTTTCTCCTAGTCTGGAGATAAAGCAGCTTGAAGCTGCCACGCATCCAGCTAGTTTTTGGACCTGTTTAAGGTCTGTTGGTGTAGCCCATTGTGATAAAGCTCGGATTATGGTTGGATTTGCGTCGATTCCTCTACTAGAAACAATGAAGCCCAGTAGTTTTCCAGAGGGGACACCGAAAACACATTTTTCCGGATTGAGCTTAATGTCATATGTCCGGAGATTATCGAATGTGAGACATAAGTCATCTATTAATGACTCGACGTGCTGAGTATCGATGATGACATCGTCCACATATGCTTCAATTGTCTTGTCGATTTGTTTCTCCAGGCATGTTTGAATCATGCGTTGGTAGGTGGCGCAGGCGTTATTCAGCCCAAAGGGCATAGTGTTGAAGCAGAAAGGCCCGTATGGGGTAATAAATGCCATTGCACCTTGGTCGGATTCCTTCATTTTAATTTGATGGTATCTGGATTACACGTCGAGGAAACATAGTGAGTCTTGTCCTGTAGTGGCACCAATAATTTGATCGATGCGGGGGAGGGGGAATGGATCCTTAGGGCAAGCTTTGTTGAGTTCTTTGAAATCGATGCATAAGTGCCAGGATTCATCCTTCTTTGGCACCATCACCAGGTTTTCTAGCCAGTCCGGATGTTTTATTTCTCTGATGAATCCGGCCTCAATTAGCTTGGCTAGGTCCTCCCCCATAGCTTGTCGTTTGGGTTCGGAAAAGCACCGTAGTGTTTGCTTAATTGGCTTCTATCCCTTCAATATATTGAGGCTGTGCTCAGCCAACCTGCGAGGGATTCCTGGCATATCAGAAGAGTGCGAGGCAAATATGTCCTAGTTCTTGCGTAGGAACGCCCGTAGTGCGGCGTCCACCATCGGGTCCAGATGTGCACCGATGGAGGCTGTCTTCTTTGGGTCTGTCGGGTGGACTTGAAGTTTGATTATTTCATATGCTGGTTTGAAGGAGGTGGATTTGGAGTGCTTGTCGAGGATTACGTCGTCCCAATCCACCGTTGAGCACAGTGCAGTTAACTATTCGGCCACAAGGGCCTCAAAGAGTGCCTCAAGGGCCAGGAAGGCTGTTTTGTTTTCGGCACGGAGGGCTATATCCAGATCACTAGCAAGAGTGATAATACCGTTGGGCCCGGGTATCTTGAGCTTCATATACCTATAAAGAGGTATGGCTTGAAAGCGTGTGAATGCATCTTGCCCCAACAGGGCGTGGTATCCACTGTTGAAAGGGGCCACTTGGAAGGTCATCTCTTCGGACCGATAGTTCTCTGGCGTGCCGAATACCACGTCAAGTGTGATTTTTCCCGCGCATCGTGCCTCCCAACTAGGAATAATCCCTCGCAAGGTCGTGCTACTTTGCTTGATACGGCTGCTATCTATTTCCATCTTGCTGAGTGTATCCTCGTAGATGTGGATTAATCCGCTGCCGCCGTCCATGAGCACCTTGGTGAGTCGAAAGCCATCTACAATTGGATTGAGGACCAAGGCGGCTAGTGCTCAGACTAACCGGGTTTTCGGTTCGTCACTGGCGTTGAAAGTTATGGCCGTGTCATTCCAAGGATTTATTGTTGCGACTTGACAGACTTCGGCGAGGTCGCGGAGTGCCCTTTTGCGCCGATTGTTTGAAGCAAAAGTCTCGAAGACCATCAATACTCTGCGGTCGTTGTGTTCCGGGGGAGTTGTTCCAAGGTATTTTTGGCGAGGATATCCTCGCCACTCTTGGCCACTTGCCGGAGTATCCAACATGCCCTAAGGCTGTGGGTAGGTTTGGTATCCGGTGTTGTGTGTATTTTGCACGACCTATCGAGCCATCTCTCCAGAACGGTTCCGCGCCGCGTAATGGGTTTGGATTTCTTTACTGCTGTGTCGGGCGCCTCGTGAGGGTGCATCCATTTTGTCCAGACGGAAGGTTGAGTGGGAGCTGGCGGTTCCCAATGAGTTGCCTGAGTTTACTAGGCGCTTTCCATTGTGCAATACTTCTGTACTATGGTTGCCAAGTTGGCGAAATGTAATACGTGATGGCGGTTGGTAGCATTGAGGATTCCTTCGTCCATACAGTTACTGCGGAATATTGAGATCGTGTCTTCGTCACAGCAATCTTTGATCTTGTTCTTGACAACGAGGAATCTGGCCTAAAACTGATGGACTGTTTCCTGAGACTGTTGCCGTAGGTATGTGAGATCGCGTATATCTGGGTGGTTGGGTGGATTTAAATCCGAACCCTGGCCCAATTTGGGATCCGGAGTTTGAGAAATTTCTGAGCTTAATAGTTCGGGCTCCAGGAGATTAACCGATTTTCCAGGTCTATTGTCTGATTCCAAGTTCGGAGGACAAGGCATGTCGTTTCGTGGACAGGCATCCAACTCTTCGATCTCGGAGATACGAACATAGTTCGTCCTCAGTATAGAGGGATAGTTGTTGTCTTGCTCCTCCACTACCGCTATTTGGTGGGTGATCGATGGAGATTTGATTTCTATCTGATCGGGTTTAAGCCCAATCCGACCGTAGTATGTAGCGACCCCCAAGGTGGCGATGAGATCCAAGAGTTCGTTCAAGGATGATAATTCCGTTGGATCCATCCGTTTGGAGTATTCAGAGTCAATTCGGAGGCGATTTTCGATGACCCGAGAAGTCATAGTCGGCTCACCGGCCGAACAGGCTGTCATGATAAAGCCACCCAACCGGAGGGTTTGGCCTGAGCCCTGACTTCGACGTCACATTGCAACTCTCAATGAAAGCACCAATGTCGGTGTCAAAACCGGCGGTTCTCGGGTAGGGGGTCCCGAACTATGCATGTGAGGTTGATGGTAACAGGAGACAGGGAACACAATGTTTACCCAGGTTCAGGCCCTCTCGATGGAGGTAAAACCCTTTGTCCTGGTAGATTAATATTAATGAGTATGGGGGTTACAAGAGTGGATCTACCACAAGATCGTAATGGCTAGAACCCTAGAAGTCTAGCCTATCTGATTATGATTGTCCCTATGGACTAAACCCTCTAATTTATATAGACACCGGAGGGAACTAGGGTTGTACAAAGTCAGTTACATATAAAGGAACACTGCTAGGAAAAGGTCTATAGATGGAATTGACACTAATGGCGCACCAGACATGTGGTGCGCCATTACTATATACTAATGGCGCACCATGTGTTGGTACGCCATTAGTGTCCAAATACTAATGGCGCACCACATCCACGGTGCGCCATTAGTAAATTTTTTTTAATTTTTTCAAAACTACTAATGGCGCACCGTGGGAGTGGTGCGCCATTAGTAGTTGAACTAGTAATGGCGCACCACATCCACGGTGCGCCATTAGTAAAAAATTTTTTTTGAAATTTTTTAATTTTTTTTTCAAAACTACTAATGGCGCACCGTGGGAGTGGTGCACCATTACTAGTTGAACTAGTAATGGCGCACCATGCCATGGTGCGCCATTAGTAACTTGGCCACCACTTCCACCGAATGCACCCCCCCCCCCCCCCGTGGATCGCCTTTTCAGTTTTAAAAAAAATAAAAGAAAATGATGAAAATGTCAAAAAAAAATAAGTTTCCCATGTGATATGTAAAAATGGGCATAACTTTTGCATACTAGGTCGGATGAAAAAGTTTTTTATATGAAAAATCATCTACTCGAAAAGTTACATCCAAATTTAAAGCGGGGAACCCCGTTAAACATGTTTAAAATCCTCAAAAACCTAACAGAAAAAAAGATACGGGGCTTTTAAGATCTGGAGAGGCAAAAAAATTCAAAAAAATTCAAAATTACTAATGGTGCACCTGCCCATGGTGCGCCCTTAGTATCTTCCCGCCTTCAAAATTCAAAATTAGTCAAAAAAATAAAAACAAATTACTAATGGCGCACCTGCCCATGGTGCGCCATTAGTATCTTCCCGCCTTCAAAATTCAAAATTAGTCAAAAAAATAAAAAAAGTTACTAATGGCGCACCTGCCCATGGTGCGCCATTAGTATCTTCCCGTCGTATCTGCCCATGGCGCACCTCCTCCACTCCACCTCTCCTCCATTCCATCTCCTCCTCTCCTCTCCTCCACTCCATCTCCTCCTCTCCTCCACTCCATCTCCTCCTCTCCTCCACTCCATCTTCCCTTCTCTCCTCCATCATACTACCCTCCTCCTCTCCGGCGACCTCCTCCTCCTCTCTGGTGACCTCCTCTCCTCCACTCCATCTTCCCTTCTCTCCTCCATCATACTACCCTCCTCCTCTCCGGCGACCTCCTCCTCCTCTCTGGTGACTTCCTCCTCCTCTCCGGCGACCTCCTTCTCCTCTCCGGCGACCTCCTCCTCCTCCTCCTCTCCGGCGACCTCCTCCTCCTCTCCGGGAACCTCCTCCTCCTCCCTCCTCTCCTCCCCTCCCCTCACGGTTTCTCCTCCCTCCTCTCCGGTGAGCTCCTCCTCCCTCCTCTCCTCCCATTCCCTCATGCTTCGGTGAACTCCTCTCCGGCGACCTCCTCCTCCTCTCCGGTGATGTAGGCGAGCACCTCTCCGGTGACCTCCTCCTCCTCTCCGACGAACTCCTCTCCAGCAAAAGAACGTACAAGATCCAAAAACAGGAAAAAAATTTGAAATAATGTCGTGCCAAAAAACGAGCAAAAAAATAGCAAAAAATTGGCAAAAAATCACGATCCAGATCCAAATACAAAATTCAAAAATAGTAATGGCGCACGGTGGGGGTTAGACGGTGCGCCACTACTATTTTCCCGCCTTCAAAATTCAAAAATACTAATGGCGCACCGTGGCCTATACTAATGGCGCACCAGTGGCCTATACTAATGGCGCACCGTGGCCTATACTAATGGCGCACCGGTAGTGCGCCATTAGTATACCAGATACTAATGGCGTGCTAGTAATGGCACACCAGTGATGCGCCATTAGTAGGCAAAACTGGTGCGCCATTAGTAGTTCTTTTCCTAGTAGTGGAAATAGTACATCCGGCCACCTAGCTTGCATGGTTGGATGCACGAAATCTTAATGCAAAAGAACGTCACTTTATATTGCCACTTGTGATATGGACCATTATTATGCAATCCATCGCTTTTATTTCTTCCACATCACAAGATCGTATAAAGCTTATTTTCTCCACACTAATAAATCAGACATATTTAGAGAGCAATTTTTATTGCTTGCAACGATGACAACTTACTTGAAGGATCTTACTCAATCCATAGGTAGATATAGTGGACTCTCATGGCAAAACTGGGTTCAGGGATATTTGGAAGCACAAGTAGTATCTCTACTTGGTGCAAAGAATTTGGCTAGCATGAGAGGGAAAGGCAAGCTCAACATGTTGGATGATCCATGACAATATAATTTATCTTAGATGTAAGAAAATATAACCCATTACGTTGTCTTCCTTATCCAACGTCAACTCTTTAGCATATCATACTTTAATGAGTGCTCACAATCATAAAAGATGTCCAAGATAGTATATTTATATGTGAAAGCCTCTCTTTCTTTGTTACTTCCTATTAATTTCAACGATGACCAAACCTATGTTTGTCAACTCTCAACAACTTTTATTCATCATACTCTTTATATGTGAAGTCAATACTCTCCATAAGATCGATATGATCTCTTTATTTCTTTTTCTTTTATTCTATTCATTCAAGATCATAGCAAAATAATCAAGCCCTTGACACCAAAGTAATCTTTATTATATATAGCTCACGGACTCGATTACATAGAAGGATCATAAAGCAAAACTCACAACTAGATCATACTAAAACTTTATTCTACTAGATCAAGATATTACCAAAAGGATCGAACTAAGAAAAATGGTAAAGATAAAAGTGATGGTGATACGATACCGGGGCACTCCCCCAAGCTTGGCAGTTGCCAAGGGGAGTGCCCATACCCATGTGTTTATGTTTCCTTCCTTGAAGGTGGTGATGATGGAGTTGTTGGTGATGTAGGCTTGTCGACCATCTTCCAAGGCATAGGCTCACCGTCATAGAAGGATGATCGAGTCTCCGGGATCCTCAAATCTGCAGCCAAACTCATCCTCTTGAATCTATATTCATACTCATAGTTTTGGTTTTGCAGGTCATAGATTTGTGCTTGGAGGCGCTCGATTTTCTCGTGAAGCTTGAAGATGGCCTCCCCAATGTCCATGTCATCCAGCTTGTGGTTGTCGGTGAACTCCGTGATCATTATATGATTGGAGTCGAGTCCATGTTCCACCATCTCCTGGCACTTGAAAACTTGTTGCTCCATTGCCTCGAGCCCTGTCTCCACGCTTCCGGTCCTCTTTGGTCCCTCAATATCACGGATGTGCAGCAACCCCTCACGCATCTCAATGGCTTGAGGGTGTTACAGCACCTCCGCGAGGTAGGGGTTGATGACCTTCTCGAAGAACTTGTCCTTAGGGTCACTTGAACACGCCATGGCGATCTCGATCTGTCAGAAAAACAGCTCGAAACAAAGACAGAAGATATTTGCATGATACGGTGGTCAAAACCTTCAGGAGATTATATAATGAATTTTTGCCTACCAAAAGAAGTATCGTGCAGGAAAACAGAGTCCAGAGAGCACATGAGGTGCCCACGAGGCAGGGGCGCGCCCTCCACCCTCGTGGACTCCTCATGTCCTTCCCGGACTACTTATTATTTTACTATTTTCTTAAATATTCCAAATCAGAGAAAAATTTCCATTAGAACTATTTTGGAGTCGGTTTACTTACCATACCACGTACCTATTCCTTTTCGGAGTCTGAAACGTTCCGGAAAGTGTCCCTTATGTATTCCTCCAGGGTTACGGTTTCAATAACATTGTTTTCAACATTTATGGGATTACATGAGATATAATGTTTGATTCTTTGACCGTTCACCACCCTCGGATTTGTGCCTTAGAAGTTGTTGATTTTTATGGCACCAGAACGATAGACCTCCTCGATGATGTAAGGACCTCCCCATGTAGAGAGGAGTTTGCCTGCAAAAAAATCTTAAACGAGAGTTGTATAATAATACATAATCACCTACATTAAACTCATGTTTTTGTATCATTTTATCATGCCATCTTTTAACTTTTTCTTTAAACAGTTTGGCATTCCAGTAGGCCTGGGTTCTCCATTCATCAAGTGAGCTAATGTCAAAAAGCCTCTTCTCACCGGCAAGTTTGAAGTCATAGTTGAGCTCTTTAATAGCCCAATATGCCTTATGTTCTAATTCAAGAGGTAAGTGACATGCTTTACCATAAACCATTTTATACGGAGACATACCCATAGGATTTTTATATGTAGTTCTATAGGCCCATAATGCATCATCAAGTTTCTTGGACCAATTCTTTCTAGATCTATTAACAGTCTTTTGCAAAATTAAATTAGGATCTCTATTGCTAAGTTCTACTTGACCACTAGACTATAGATTATATGGAGATGCAATTCTATGATTAACATCATACTTAGCAAGCATTTTGCGAAAAGCACCATGAATGAAATGTGAACCACCATCAGTCATTAAGTATCTAGGGACTCCAAACCTCGGAAAAATAACTTCTTTAAGCATCTTAATAGAGGTGTTATGATCAGCACTACTAGTTGGAATAGCTTCTACCCACTTAGTAATGTAATCAATAGCAACTAAAATATGAGTATACCCATTAGAGGAAGGAAACGGTCCCATATAATCGAAGCCCCAAACATCAACTGGTTCAATAGCAAGTGAATAATTCATAGGCATTTCTTGACGTCTACTAATATTACCAATTCTTTGACATTCATCACAAGACAAGACAAACTTACGGGCATCCTTGAAGAGAATAGGCCAATAAAAACCGGATTGCAATACCTTATGTGCAGTTCTGTCCCCAGCAGGGTGTCCTCCATAAGCCTCGGAGTGGCACTTCCGTAGGATTTGTTCCTGTTCATGCTTAGGTACACAACATCTAATAACACCATCTACTCCTTCTTTATAAAGATGCGGGTCATCCCAGAAGTAATGTCTTAAATCATAGAAGAACTTCTTCTTTTTCTGGTATGTGAAACTAGGTGGTATAAATTTAGCAACAATGTAATCAGCATACCATGGAGCAGTACGAGAGGCATTTATGCCAGCTAATTGTTCATTAGGAAGCTATCATCAATAGGTAGTGGGTCATCAAGAACATTCTCTAACCTAGACAAGTTGTGTGGAACGGGGTTCTCAGCTCCCTTTCTATCAATAATATGCAAATCAAACTCTTGAAGCAAGAGAACCCATCTAATAAGTCCAGGTTTAGCATCTTTCTTTTCCATAAGATATTTAATAGCAGCATGATCAGTGTGAACAGTTACTTTAAAATCGCCAATGTAAGGTCTGAACTTATCACAAGCAAATACAACTGCTAAAAATTCTTTTTCAATAGTAGCATAATTTCTTTGAGCATTGTCTAGAGTTTTACTAGCATATTGGATAACATTTAATTTCTTATCAACTCTTTTTCCTAGAACAGCCCCTATAGCATAATAACCAGCATCAGACATAATTTCAAATGGTAAATTCCAATCAAGAGGCTGAACAATAGGTGCAGAAATCAAAGCTTCCTTAAGTATTTCAAATTCTTCTACACAGTCATCATCAAAGACAAAAGGAACATCTTTTTGTAAGAGATTAGTCAGAGGCCGAGAAATTTTAGAAAAATCCTTAATGAACCTCCTATAAAAACCGGCATAACCAAGGAAACTACTTATACCTTTAATGTCCTTAGCACACGCCATCTTTTCAATAGCATCAACTTTACCTTTATCAACTTCAATACCTCTTTCAGAAATTTGATGTCCCAAGACAATACCTTCATTAACCATGAAGTGGCACTTCTCCCAATTCAAGACAAGATTAGTTTCTTCACATCTCTGCAAAACTCGATCAAGGTTTCTTAAGCAATCATCAATAGAAGTTCTGTAAACGGAGAAATCATCCATGAATACCTCAACAATCTTTTCACAGAAGTCAGAGAATATAGCAGTCATACATCTTTGAATGTAGCAGGTGCATTACATAAACCAAAAGGAATATGTCTATAAGCAAAGGTACCAAAAGGGCAAGTGAAAGTTGTATTTTCTTGATCCTCTTTTGCTACAGGAATTTGAGAGAAACCAGAATAACCATCTAGAAAGCAAAAATGTGTATGTTTGGATAATCTTCCTAGCATTTGATCACTAAAAGGTAAAGGATAATGATCCTTTTTAGTAGCTTTATTTAATTTGCAGAAATCAATTACCATTCTATAATCTGTAACAATTCTTTGTGGGATCAATTCATATTTATCATTAGGAACAACAGTAATTGTAGGATCGAAAGTATGTCTAGAGGGGGGGGGTGATTAGACTACTTGACCAAATAAAAACATAGCCTTTTCCCAATTTTAGTTCTTGGCAGATTTTAGCTATCTTAGAGCAAGTCAAGCAATCATCACACAATTCAAGCAAGCATGCAAAGAGTTTATTGGCAGCGGAAAGTAAAGCATGCAACTTGCAAGAATGTAAAGGGAAGGGTTTGGAGGATTCAAATGCAATTGGAGACACGGATGTTTTCCTGTGGTTCGGATAGGTGGTGCTATCCTACATCCACGTTGATGGAGACTTCAACCCACGGAGGGTAACGGTTGTGCGAGTCCATGGAGGGCTCCACCCACGAAGGGTCCACAAAGAAGCAACCTTGTCTATTCCACCATGGCCATCGCCCACGAAGGACTTGCCTCACTAGAGGTAGATCTTCACGAAGTAGGCGATCTCCTTGCCATTACAAACTCCTTGGTTCAACTCCACAATCTTGTCGGAGGCTCCCAAGTGACACCTAGCCAATCTAGGAGACACCACTCTCCAAGAAGTAACAAATGGTGTGTTGATGATGAACTCCTTGCTCTTGTGCTTCAAATGATAGTCTCCCCAACACTCAACTCTCTCTCATAGGATTTGGATCTAGTGGAAAGAAGATTTGAGTGGAAAGCAACTTGGGGAAGGCTAGAGATCAAGATTCATATGGTAGGAATGGAATATCTTGGTCTCAACACATGAGTAGGTGGTTCTTTCTCAGAACATATGAGTAGGAATGGTGTATGTGTTCTGATGGCTCTCTCTTCGAATGAAGAGGAGGTGGAGGGGTATTTATAGCCTCCACACAAAATCCAACCATTACACACAATCTACCAATCTCGGTGGGACCGAATCAGAAAACTCGGTCTGACCGAAATAGTAAACCTAGTGACCGTTAGGAATTTCGGTGGGACTGAGATGCAACTCGGTAGGACTGATTCGGTTAGGGTTTGGGCATAACGTAATCTCGGTGAGACCGATCGCACAAACTCGGTGAGACCGAGTTCGACAATTAGCTAACCAGAGAGTTGGTCAGGCAAACTCGGTGGGACCGACTTGCTCTTTTGGTGAGACCGAAAAGTTACAAGAAGGAAACATAGAGTTTACCTTGCATTCTCGGTGGGACCGATTCGCTCTTTCGGTGAGACCGAAAAGTTACGAAAGGGAAATAGAGAGTTTGCAATCCCATCTCGGTGAGACCGAGATCCTTATCGGTAGGACCGAATTGCTAGGGTTTGGCAATGGCAAATGACAAGTGAAACTCGGTGGCGCCGGATTGACAGAATCGGTATGACCGAGTTTGGCTTAGGGTTTAGGTCATTTGTGGATATGGAAAGGTGGTTGAGGATTTTGGAGCATATCACTAAGCACATAAAGCAAGAGGCTCATTAAGCAACACCTCATCCCTCCTTGATAGTATTGGCTTTTCCTAAAGACTCAATGTGATCTTGGATCGCTAAAATATAAAATGAAGAGTCTTGAACTTTTGAGCTTGAGCCAATCCTTTGTCCTTAGCATTTTGAGGGTGCCACTTTCACATCCATGCCATGCCAATCATTGAGCTTTCCTGAAATAATCATCTTGGAATAGCATTAGCTCAATGAGCTATATGTTGTTATGAATTACCAAAACCACCTAGGGATAGTTGCACTTTCAATCTCCCCCTTTCTGGTAATTGATGACAACATATAGATCAAAGCTTCGACAAATAATAATAATCATGAAATACATCGTCGCTTTGAGAAGTATGTGACAAATAAGAGCTCCCCTTAAATTTGTGCATATTTAAAATTTGCTTTGGACTGCAAATGCACAACGAGTTAGAATCATGGGTTACTCTTCCATGTCACATACATCTTGGTGGAGCGCTCAAAAATGATAAGATTGAAATACATGCACTCATCACCAAGAATAGTGAATGATCACAGACAATAGATAGAATGATAATATTTAGCAAGCATTAAGCAACCATTAAGTGTAGCTTATGATCAAACACTTGATCATCGATGTCTCATGAATAATGACATAGTATCGCACACGCAAGGAAACAAAGTTTGAAAAACCACCAAATAAAACAAGAGAGAATAAAAGCAACACTCTCTCTCGAAGCCTATGATCTATACATTTTCTCCCCCTTTGGCAACAAGTTACCAAAAAGTTCCTAGAAAATGCATAGTGCTAAGTCGACGCTCAGGCTTGATCTTCAGGTGGTGGTGGAGTCCGGAGCACGCCAAGGACGAAGCCTTTGGTAGAAGTGGTCGGAGTCGAGGCTGAAGTGGATGCTCGAGCTGGTGGAACTGAGGCTGTGGCTGGCGCAAACGTTGTGGCTCTGGTGTTAGCAACTAGCAGTGCAGACGACCTCGGACCTCGTGGCACCCTCGCAAAAGCATCAGTTGTGGTCCTGCCTCTCCTCTCATTCATGTCCTCCTGAAGCTGCTCCATGGTGGTCTGTATCTCTGTCACCTTGATGTCCATGTCATAGAACCTCTGTTCCATGATCCTCTCTAGGCTCGCCTGGTTCTGAGTTAGGGTGGCAAGTCCTTGCTCAATACACAGGGTGGAAGCAATCAGGTAACCAAGCTGCTCTTGTTTGGTCTTCAAGAAGTAATCAGATGCCTCTGCTTGAGTAGGCATCCTGGCAGCTTTATCCTTCCTCGCCTTCTCCTTCTGAGCTTGTGCATGGGCAGATGAGGGTTCATTCTCAGTCATAACCACTTGGTTATCCTCAAAATCTGGACGAATGGGCAGGTGTTCCTTATCCAATAAATACACGCCCGTGCCCATCTTGGAGTTGACGAGCTCCTGAATCTTTGGGGGATACCCACAACTCCTCTTCTGGTCTGCAGCTGTCCTCTTGATTGTTTCCACAATGAGACTCATGACCTTGAATTTCTAAGGCACGTCAAAGACATGAAGCAAGTTGATCGCGTGACCTCTGATCATCTTGTGATCTCCAGATTTGGGTAGAAGGGTGTGCCTAAGGATCCAGTTGATCGTAGGCAATCCTGAGAGCAGATAGTGCACTGAGCCAAACTTGAACGTGTCAAGTGCTTCGTTCGGGATCTCCTTGTACATGTTGGACATGGAGTTGTGATCCATCTTTTTCTTGGCATAAATGTCCAAGTCATCAGCTTGCTCCTCTGGGGCATTGATCAACTTCGCCCATTCTTCAACAGTGGATTGGTACCTTGTACCCTCTGACATCCATGTGATCTTGCCATCCGGATAAAAGTGTGCTGTGGAGTAGAATTGCATGATCAGCTCCTCGTTCCACTTTGTGAACTTTTGCCCAACAAAGTCTGCAACTCCACACGCACTAAAGCTGTCAAATACACCAGGGTAGTACTCTTCATTGTCCTTGGTGTAGGTCCAGTCGACCCATCTCATGTCACAAACGATTGGCTTCTTGTCAAGCAAAACAGTCTCATAGAAATCTTGCTGTTCCTTGGTATGAAATCTGTAATCCACGGCAGTCCTTCTCCTAGAAGCATACGGATCTGCTTCTCTCCATTTCCTCAGCCCTGAGTCTCTCTTGAGCTTCATATCCTCAGCCACAGGATGAGCATCGTTGTGGTCTGGGATCTTGGGCTTGAGCTTCCTAAGGACACTCTCTTCCTCTTCTTCGATAGCTTCAGGCATTGGGGCCTTGTTCTTTTCTGCAGCTGGGATGCTTCGTGTGTTCCTCTTTGGTGCACTCTTAGGCTTAGATGCAGCCTTAGGTGCTTCCTTTGGCTTGGATGCAGCTGTTCCTGACCTTATAGCATCTCCCATGAGTTTGGCTGGCTTGGGTGCTGGTGCAGCAACCTCTTCTTCTTCTTCTTCTTCTTCATCATCTACCATGATGGAGGCCTTCCCAAGCACTCTGGCTACAGTCTTCTTGACCCTTTCCTTCCTCTTTTTGCCCTTAGCAGCAACGGGCTCAGCGGGAGCAGGCTTCACAGTTGAAGCTCTAGCCTTTGACATGGGCTGCCTGCCTGCTGGCCTTTTGATTTTCAGCCCTGGCTTTGTGCCTTGAGCTGGTTCAGCTCTCTTTGATGTGGCCTCTTCCTCTGCCACATAGTCTTCATCCTCAGAATCAAACGCTCTCTTCTTCCTTTGACGTGTGGCAGCCTTAGGCAGATTCCTGGGGGTGCTCCTGCTGCCATCATCAGAAGAACTTGAGGGGCTAGTGCCCTCACTCATCACAACTTGTTGCTCAGACATATTCTGGCTGTCACTTTGATCAGACATGTTGCAAACTGACTGCTGACACTGTGAATAGATTATGGATAAGATAGAGTGGATGAGCATCACAAAAAGCAGAGATTTTTGCAAAAGATTAATTCAAAAACTTAGTTTTAGTTTTCCGCAGAAAGCATCTCGGATCTACCGATTTTCAAACTCGGTGACACCGACGCAGTTTTGGCACCAGAACTAGTGAACTCGGTCAGACCGAGTCATAGTTCGGTGGCACTGAGATTGCTAGGGTTTCACAGAATTCCAAAATCGGTCGCACCGATAAGTTATTCTCGGTCAGACCGAGTTTCACTTGTGCAATGGCAAAAGCCAGATCGGTGGGACCGAGTTTTTCAACTCGGTGGGTCCGAGATGGTTTCGGCGGAAACCTAGCCCTAAATTTTTCGAATTAAACCTAATCTACAAGATCATTGACTGGATAGGAGTGTTTCAATCATGGCAAGAATCATAATGATCACAATGTGCTAGGAATCGGAGTGGAGAATAGCACAAAGATCGAGTCCATATCCTAGTTCGGCGAAGACTCTCTACGGCGGCAACGGCGGGGCAGAATTCCGTTGATGGCGGCGGAGACCAGCGACTGGAGGCTGCTGGCGGCAAGAAGACGATCCGGAGACCACGAAGGCAGAGGAGGCTATCGCGCGGGCGAAGAGGTTTCAGAGAAATTTCCAAAATTTTGCCCGTCACTATATATAGCCCGACCCTGTCGGTGTGACCGAGTGGAACAACTCGGTGGCACCAAGATGCAAAACTGTGTGTAGTTATTGCAACTCGGTGTGCCCGAAAAGTTCAAATCGGTTGCACCGAGATCGAAAACCTAGATCAACTTAATGAACTCGGTAGGACCGAAAATGAAGTATCGGTCAGACCGAGATTCATAAAGAGGTTTTGGAAGTTTAAGTCTATGACGAATCGGGGACTCCGAGCGCTCCTCACACAGAGTGGTTCGAATCTGACTTGATCAAGTTTTGTGATGCAGCATGAATAGAGTTTGAGACGAGAAAAGCATAGATAGCTAGAGGAGGTTCTTAGGCATTCTTGTCCATCCACTTGGTAAAAGAAGAAAGCCAAACAATCAAAACAACAAGTGGATGTCCTCGAATGAGTAAAATATGCAACCAACATGCTCACAAATAAGATGGCAAATAAAATATGTGGCAAAGCATGCACAACCAATTCTAGCATCTATCAAGCAATTTGCGATGACTAGGTCATCTATATATCAGTATATTGACTTAGGAGTCAAGTGAGAACACTTGATCATAGGTCATACTCATCGTTTATGCTCAAGTGGGGTTACCACTTTTACATAAAGCATTGTTGTATTCACATCTTTAGAGTTGCTTTAGCTCAAGTCTTAGAGTAAAGCTCCCCCTAGATGTGATATCCCCCCTAAGAGGGATGAACTAACCTTGGGTTTTGTCGATGACGACTTCATGTAGATGTTGAAGATGTGGATGCTCAATGTTGATGTAGATCACTTGGAGCTATCCATCTGAGTGAATTGCACTTACAATACCTACATGGGTTAGTCCCACAAGGAACAAACAAGGATGCCCATAGACATAGAGTGATGCACACACAAGATGATGTCCATGAAAACTTTAGGTTACCTTGTCCCTTGTCTTACCAACAAGAGGGTTTGTGACTCCTTGAACTAGTGCAAGATGTGGAAGTTGATTGCACTTGTTCTTGCCAAAATGATAAGAGTGAAGTATGTTGGCGGAGTCACCCTCAAGAACTCTCTAGTTCTTCTTCTTTTGGATCCACACCATCTTGATGGGAATCCTTGGAGTTGTAGTCGTACTTGATGTAGTGGAACTTGAAGTAGTCTTGGGAATCCACTTGACTAAGGTCTTAGGAGCTTCTTCAAATGCATCAATCTCCTCTTGAAGCTTGTCCTTGCCTTTTTGCTTGTAGTCTTGTGGTGGAAGATCATCTTGAGCTTGTGTTCCCTTGAAAGAAGTGTCATACTTCCCTTGTTGAGGAACAAACTTTGTCTTGGGGTATTGATCTTCTTCCCATTCAACTCCATTGGCATTGAACTTTCGTTCAAAACCAACACCTTGATTCTTCCAGTGCATTCCTTGCTTGCGCACAATTTCCTCGAATTGCTTACTTCCGGCAAGGCTCTTGTAAACACCTTTCTCTATAATTCCCTTCAATAAGCTATTTTCTTGCTCAAGTGTAACTTGGCTAAGAGAATCATTAGTGGAATGAAGAGAACTACTAGAAGCAACAATATTGGATTTAGCATGATCATTGTTACTACTAGAGGAAGAATCATTCTTGTTCTTGTTACTAGACTTGACTTGAGGTATGTAAGTGGGTAATAGTAAACGCTTGGCAATGTAAGAAGAACTTTTCTTGCGGAGATCATCATTGATTGCCTTTAAGAACTCATGCTCTTGCTCAAGATTGAGCTTTTCAAAGCATAATTTCTCATGAGCTCTTAAAAGTTCTCAATGATATTCGAAGATAGTTTCATGAGCTAACTTAAGAGTGTTTAGTTCTTTAGTTAGAGCCTCAATCTTCTGCTTATCATTGTCATTCATTTTAGCATGATTAATTGATGTTTCATCATAGTACTCATCACTAGAGTTGTCAACAAGCAAATCATCATCACCTAACAAGTCATCTTCATCACTATTAAAGTCAACGTACTCGGGGTGTGTTACCTTAGGACCTTTGGCCATGAAGCATCTTCCAATTCCGTCATTTGGTGAGTCAAATATGTCGTAGGAGTTGGTTGACACAAGTGCTAGACCGGCAACACATTCATCTTGAGTATCTTCGGAGTCGGAGTGATAACTTCTCTCGGAGTGGCTGTCGGAGTCGGAGCCGGATACCCATTCACCAACATGAGCTTGATGTCTTCGTTTTGTATAGCTCCTTGATGATTTTTCCTTCCTTTCCGAATCTTTGCTTCTCCGTGAGTATGTTAGTTCATAACGATCATCTCTACTCCTTCTCTCTCTTGGTGGAGATTCTTTGCTTCTTTTTTTGGAGAGTCTTCTCTTCTCTTGTAGGGAGCCGTACACTCATTGGAATAGTGTCCGGGTCTTCCACAATTATAGCATTTTCGCTCTCGACTAGAAGATCTTTTGTCATTGTAGGACCTTGACTTGAAGCTTCTATCTTTGTTTCTACTCTTGTAGAACTTGTTGAAGTTCTTCACCATTAAGCTCAATTCTTCATTGAAGTTTTGTTTCTCACTTGATGATGTGGGGACTTCACATGACGCTTTGTAGGCACCACTTGATTTATTGTGAAGTTCCTCTTTATCCTTGAGTGACATCTCATGAGCAACAATCCTTCCAATTACTTCCGTTGGCTTGAGATCTTTGTAGTTGGGCATCATTTGGATTAATGTGCACACGGTATCATATTTCCCATCCAAGGCTCTTAGGATCTTCTTGATGATGAATCTATCGGTCATCTCTTAACTTCCTAAGCCGTCAATCTCATTTGTGATGGGAGCAAGCCTAGAGTACATTTCAGCGACACCTTCACCATCCTTCATCTTGAACTTGTCAAGTTGACTTTGGAGCACATCCAACTTGGATTCCTTGACGGAGTCGGTACCTTCGTGCATATCAATCAAAGTATCCCAAATTTCCTTTGCATTCTCAAGGCGGCTGATTTTGTTGAATTCTTTGGGGCACAATCTGTTGAAGAGAATATCACAAGCTTGAGCATTGTATTGCAACATCTTCAACTCATCCGCGGTAGCTTCACGGTTTGGTTCTCTCCCATCAAAGAACTCACCATGCAAACCAACACAAACAATAGCCCATATGGCGGGGTTATGTCCAAGAATATGCATTTTCATTTTATGCTTCCAACTAGCAAAATTAGTGCCATCAAAGTAAGGACCTCTACGGTGATAATTTCCCTCGCTAGACGCCATACTCTCCTAGGTTGTGAAACCAAGGCTATGACCACCAAAGGCTATGGAGATCAAGGCAAATGGAGACCAAAGCTCTGATACCACCTGTAGGATCGAAAGTATGTCTAGAGGGGGGGTGGTGATTAGACTACTTGACCAAATAAAAACTTAGCCTTTTCCCAATTTTAGTTCTTGGCAGATTTTAGCTATCTTAGAGCAAGTCAAGCAATCATCACACAATTCAAGCAAGCATGCAAAGAGTTTATTGGCAGCGGAAAGTAAAGCATGCAACTTGCAAGAATGTCAAGGGAAGGGTTTGGAGGATTCAAACGCAATTGGAGACACGGATGTTTTCCCGTGGTACGGATAGGTGGTGCTATCCTACATCCACGTTGATGGAGACTTCAACCCACGGAGGGTAACGGTTGTGCGAGTCCACGGTGGGCTCCACCGACGAAGGGTCCACGAAGAAGCAACCTTGTCTATTCCACCATGGCCATCACCGACGAAGGACTTGCCTCACTAGCGGTAGATCTTCACGAAGTAGGCGATCTCCTTGCCCTTACAAACTCCTTGGTTCAACTCCACAATCTTGTCGGAGGCTCCCAAGTGACACCTAGCCAATCTAGGAGACACCACTCTCGAAGAAGTAACAAATGGTGTGTTGACGATGAACTCCTTGCTCTTGTGCTTCAAATGATAGTCTCCCCAACACTCAACTCTCTCTCATAGGATTTGGATCTGGTGGAAAGAAGATTTGAGTGCAAACCAACTTGGGGAAGGCTAGAGATCAAGATTCATATGGTAGGAATGGAATATCTTGGTCTCAACACATGAGTAGGTGGTTCTTTCTCAGAACATATGAGTAGGAATGGTGTATGTGTTCTGATGGCTCTCTCTTCGAATGAAGAGGAGGTGGAGGGGTATTTATAGCCTCCACACAAAATCCAACCGTTACACACAATCTACCAATCTCGGTGGGACCGAATCAGAAAACTCGGTCTAACCGAAATAGTAAACCTAGTGACCGTTAGGAATTTCGGTGGGACTGAGATGCAACTCGGTAGGACCAATTCGGTTAGGGTTTGGGCATAACGTAATCTCGGTGAGACCGATCGCACAAACTCGGTGAGACCGAGTTCGACAATTAGCTAACCAGAGAGTTGGTCAGGCAAACTCGGTGGGACCGACTTGCTCTTTCGGTGAGACCAAAAAGTTACAAGAAGGAAACATAGAGTTTACCTTGCATTCTCGGTGGGACCGATTCGCTCTTTCGGTGAGACCAAAAAGTTACGAAAGGGAAACAGAGAGTTTGCAAGCCCATCTCGGTGAGACCGAGATCCTTATCGGTAGGACCGAATTGCTAGGGTTTGGCAGTGGCAAATGACAAGTGAAACTCGGTGGCGCCGGATTGACAGAATCGGTATGACCGAGTTTGGCTTAGGGTTTAGGTCATTTGTGGATATGGAAAGGTGGTTGAGGATTTTGGAGCATATCACTAAGCACATAAAGCAAGAGGCTCATTAAGCAACACCTCATCCCTCCTTGATAGTATTGGCTTTTCCTAAAGACTCAATGTGATCTTTGATCACTAAAATATAAAATGAAGAGTCTTGAACTTTTGAGCTTGAGCCAATTCTTTGTCCTTAGCATTTTGAGGGTTCCACTTTCACATCCATGCCATGCCAATCATTGAGCTTTCCTGAAATAATCATCTTGGAATAGCATTAGCTCAATGAGCTATATGTTGTTATGAATTACCAAAACCACCTAGGGATAGTTGCACTTTCAGTAATACCTCCCTTCTTTGGGACACAATGGACAGGACGTACCCACTGACTATCAGCAACGGGATAAATTATTCCTGCCTCTAGAAGCTTTAGTATTTCTTTTCTTACCACTTCTTTCATCTTAGGATTTAACCATCGTTGGTGATCAACAACCGGTTTAGCATCCTTCTCCAATTTTATTTTGTGCTGGCATAAAGTGGGACTAATGCCCTTAAGATCATCAAGAGTATATCCAATAGCAGCACGGTGCTTCTTCAGAGTTTTCAATAATTTCTTTTCCTCATGCTTTGAAAGGTTAGCACTAATAATAACAATATATATCTCTTTCTCGTCAAGATAAGCATATTGGAGAGTATCAGGTAAAGGTTTAAGCTCAAACACGGGATCACCCTTGGGAGGAGGAGGATCCCCTAGAATTTCAACAGGCAAGTTGTGTTTCAAAATAGGTCCCTGTTTAAAGAATACTTCATCTATTCCCTTCTTTCATTCATAAACATATCATTTTCATGGTCTAGAAAATATTGTTCTAAAGGATCACTAGGAGGCACGTCAATAGAAGCAAGAACAATAATTTCATCTTTACTAGGCAATTCTTTATCATGGGGTTGTCTACGAAATTTAGCAAAATTGAACTCATGAGACATATCCCCTAAACCAACAGAAATAATATCCTTATTGCAGTCTATCTTAGCATTAACAGTATTCAAGAAGGGTCTACCAAATATAATGGGACAAAAGTCATGTTGTGGGGAGGCAAGAACAAGAAAATCAGCAGGATGTTTAACTTTCCCACACAAGACTTCAACATCCCGAATAATCCCATCTAGTGAAATAGTATCTCTATTGGCAAGCTTAATTGTAACATCTATCTCTTAAGCTATCTCAGCAGGTGCAATATCATGCATAATTTCTTTGTATAAGGAATGAGGTATTGCACTTGCACTAGCACCCATATCACATAAGCCATGATAGCAATGATCTCCTATTTTCACAGAAATAACAGGCATGCCTACGACATGTCTATGTTTATTTTTAGTATCAGGTCTAGCAATTCTAGCAGATTCATTGCAGAAGTAAATAACATGCCCATTAATATTATCGGCCAAGAGATCTTTAACCATAGAAACACTAGGTTCAACTTTCATTTGCTCAGGGGGTTTAGGTGTCTTAATATTACTTTAGTTAACCACGGTTGAAGCTTTAGCATGATCCTTTATTCTAACAGGGAAATGTGGTTTCTCAATATAAGCAGTAGGAACAACAGTATCATTATAAGTGACAGTCTTTTCTTCAACTTTAATAGGTGCAACTACTTTTACTTCAATGGGAGGATTATATTTAAACCACTTGTCCTTAGGGAGATCAACATGAGTAGCAAACGATTCACAAAAAGAAGCTACTATCTCAGAGTCAAGTCCATATTTAGTGCTAAATTCACGGAAAGCATCAGTATCCATAAAAGATTTAACATAATCAAACTTAGGTGTTATACCTAACTCCTTACCTTCATCAAGGTCCCAATCTTCATAGTTGCATTTAATTCTTTCCAATAAATCCCATTTGAATTCAATAGTCTTCATCATAAAAGATCGAGTACAACAAGTATCGAGCATCACTACAAAAAAAAGACACATCCATGACATTTTGGGCCGAACGAATTTTTTTTCTGTCGTACATATGACACTTCTATGATGATAATTGTGACAAAACCCGGTATCATCATAGATGTGGTGGGCTCCTACTTCTATGACAAAAAATCATGACAGAAAATGGGCTTTTCGTCCTGGGCGGGCCGTAGACGCAGCTGCATGACATTCTTTGGGCCGTCCATGATGGAAAAAACCATGGTAGAAGCGAGGGCGAGGAAAATTTCAGGGAGTTCCTGGTTACGGTGGGAGGTCAGAGGCTGAGCGTTGCACGTTTCTCTCGTACACGTACGCGCGTGTGTGCAAGGCGTTGGCTCTAACTGAACCTGAGCGAGGCGTTGGGCTCCAACTGAACCCAAGCAATTGCACTGCAGGCTACACGTTACTGAACCCGAGCGATCGATCGATGGCTGTTAACTGAACCCGATCGAGCGATTCCTTCACTGCTGCTGCTAACTGAAGCCAATCGATGCTGCTTCTGGATGAACAGTGAGCATTGCAGGGGGGTTGGATTTACAGTTCCCGGTGGGGGTGGATGAACAGGACCCCGTGGTGTTGCCTCTGGATGAACAGGACCCCGATCGATCGAGCCAGTTGGGGCTGGATGAACAGGACCCCATGGAGGGTTGGATGAACAGGACCGCCCCGTGGAGGGCAGGATGAACAGTAGATGGTGGAGGGTAGGATGAACAGTAGCCCGTGGAGGGGTGGTTGAACAGGAGCCCGAGGAGAGGGCTGGTTGAATAGTAGCCGGTGGAGTAGCGCATGGTGGAGGCTGGATGAACAGGAGCCTGTGGATGAACAGTCGCAGGTGGAGGCTGGAGGAGGTCGACGGTGGATGAATAGTAGCTCGTGGAGGCTGGAGGGGGTCGACGATGGAGATGAACAGTATCCCATAGAGTCCCGTTTTGCGGTTCGCCACACCCCTCCCGATGAATAGGACCCCCATTTCGACCGTAGGAGGTCCGTTTCGTCCGTTTTGCGGTACGCCACTCCCCTCCCGATGAACAGGACCCCTGTTTCGGCCGTAGGAGGTTCGTTTCCTCCATTTTGCGGTACGCCCACAGGATCCCATTTCGAACGTGGTGGTCGAACACAAGGTCGTTTCCTCCGTTCCGTGGTACGCCAGGCCTCGTTTCCATCGCATGTTCCATCCAAGCCCTCCCGATGAACACGACACATTCCGTTGCCTCCCCATGAACACGACGCATTCCGTTGCCTCCCCATGAACACGATGCCTTCCGTTGCCTCCCCATGAACACGACGATGACGTTGTTTCTTCGTTTCGATCCAGCCATGTACACAAGCCCTGGCCGTACGTATGCGCGAGTAGGCGTTCGAGACCCCGCCCGTATGTACACATACGTGGCCGTATTTTCTTTCTTGCACCCTGGCCGCTGTACGTACGTGTACATGCTACGTGCGCGCCTCTACTACGACACATGCGCGCCTCTACATCGACCAGTATATATGTACGTACACGTTCGCGACCAGAATGACAACACTACGTACGCTTCGACCAGGTGGGTCCCGACTGTCAGGCACTTCCTTGTGTGCGAAGATGTAGCTGGTGGGTCCCAGCAGTCAGGGGCAAACATTTTTTTCATGAAATACGGTGGCCCGTCCGGTGGGTCCCCGCTGTTAGGTGGATGAATAATTATTTTGCGCGTAATAAGGAGGCACTTCCTTGTTGCGGCCGTTGACCCAGCTGTCAGCGTCTCCACGCACAGTACTCTTCCGATGGAAGTCGGTCATTGACCACATTGACCACGCCGCACCGAGAGCACCACGGCGGTGGACGATGACGAGGCCTCGGAAGGGGACGACGCGGAGCCGTGGAAGACGCGGCAGTGGAAGCCCGCGCGAGAGGAGTACGAGGGTTCACTGGTTCGGCTGCGGTGTGAGGCTGCCGTCGCTGCAGGGCCTGGCCAGCGGTGGGAATAGTAGGGGGCGGTGAGGCCTCCGCGGCAGCATAGCCGGCCACGGGAGGCAGGAGCATGCGGCACGACCGGCGCTGCTTTGGGCGGCTGGAGCAAGAAGACCAGAGGTTGAAGAAGCACTACGGCCGTTGGATGGACATCGTACGGTCACTGGAGCTAGAATCATTCATATTGACTAAGTTGACAAAGCCCTTCGTCCCCATCAACTTAGTAGGCCCACAAGTCAGCCTCCCACCAAGGTGGGTCCCAGCTAGCCGGGGGAGTATTCATTTTTTTGTGCGTAATAAGGAGGCACTTCCGGTGGCTCCGAGCTGACAGCGGGGGGAACGTTTTTTTGTGAAATACGGTGGCCCGTCCAGTGGGTCCCAGCAGTCAGGGGGAAACAATTTTTTTCGCAAAATACTGGTGGCCCGTCCGGTGCGTCCCCGCTGTCAGGTGGAGGAATAATTATTTTGCGCGTAATAAGGAGGCACTTCCTTGCTGCGGTCGTGGACCCAGCTGTCAGCGTCTCCACGCACAGTACTCTTCTGATGGAAGTCGGTCATTGACCACATTGACCACGCCGCGCCGAGAGCACCACGGCGGTGGACGACGGCGAGGCCTAGGAAGGGGACGACGTGGAGCCGGGGAAGACGCGGCAGTGGAAGCCCGCACGGAGAGGAGTACGAGGGTTCACTGGTTCGGCTGCGGTGTGAGGCTGCCGTCGCTGCAGGGCCTGGCCAGCAGTGGGAATAGTAGGGGGTGGTGAGGCCTCCGCGGCAGCACAGCCGGCCATGGGAGGAAGGAGCATGCGGCACGACAGGCGCTGCTTTGGGCGGCTGGAGCAAGAAGACCAGAGGTTGAAGAAGCACTACGGCCGTTGGATGGACATCGTACGGTCACTGGAGCTAGAATCATTCATATTGACTAGTTGACAAAGCCCTTCGTCCTCGTCAACTTATTATGCCCACAAGTCAGCCTCCCACCAAGGTGGGTCCTAGCTAGCCGGGGGAGTATTCATTTTTTTGTGCGTAATAAGGAGGCACTTCCGGTGGGTCCAAGCTAACAGCGGGGGGGGACATTTTTTTCACAAAATACAGTGGCCCGTCCAATGGGTCCTAGCAGGTAGGGGGAAATGATTTTTTGCGCAAAATACTGGTGGCCCGTCTGGTGGGTCCCCGCTGTCAGGTGGAGGAATAATTATTTTCCGCGTAATAAGGAGGCACTTCCTCGCGGCTGCCGTGGACCCAGCTATCAGCCTCTCGACGTACAGTACTCTTCCGATGGAAGTTGGTCGTTGACCACATTGACCACGCCATGCCAAGAGCACCATGGCGGTGGACGACGGCGAGGCATAGGAAGGGGACGACGCGGAGCCGGGGAAGATGCGGTAGTCGATGCCCACATGGAGAGGAGTACGAGCGTTCACCGGTTCGGCTGCGGTGTGAGGCTGCCGTCGCCGCAGAATAACAGGGGGTGTGGGTGAGTAGAGGGATGCCCTGGCCAGCGGTGGGAGTAGTAGGGGGCGCTGAGGCCTGTGCGGCAGCACAGCCGGCCATGGGAGGCGGGAGTAGGCGGTCCCGTCGGCGCTGATTTGGGGGCTGGAGCAAGAAGATTAGAGATTGAAGAAACACGACGGCCATTGGATTGACATCCAACAGTCACGTCTGCTAGAATCGTATGTTGACGTATATAATAACTAAAAAATGTTGCATACGCGTCAACTAAACAGGCCCACAAGTCAGACCACTCCCTCTTTTTTTTAATAATTTATATATAGCTTATGGCAACTTCTTATGTAATTTATTGTAGTCGTTTTTTTGGTTGGCCAGGGCCAATTTCGCATATTTCTGTGGGTTCCAAACTATTTTTAATACCGAAATGTCCAGCTAGATTTAAAGTACTTTGAAGATATATTTAAATTAGGTTAATGCCCAGTGAAATAGGAATCTGAAAATGTAATAAAATTCAGAAATTATAAAGTAATTGCCAATTTGTCATCTGTTTTTATATTTACAACCCATTTCATATTACTTTCAAGATTTGCAGGCGTCTTGAAAGAGTTGTAGCCCATCAGGGCGTAGAAAAATAAGTAGGCCTGGATTGGGTATTCTTCAGAAAAAATAAACTGGGCTCATTTTCACAAAGAAAAAATAGCTGGGCTGGTCACATGGTGAACATAAAATATAAGCGTGGGCTAGATGGGCCACAGCCCAGTTCAAACCCTGCTCCGTCTCAACAATACCAAACAAAAAATACTGCTCGAGTAGCTACATCCCAGGTGTCAGCCGATCTTGTGTTGTTCTCTTGTCTATTGACTATATACGCTCGCAATGTCGTGGGTCCCAGATGTCAGGAAAACACTAGGAGGAAGCATTTTATTTTTCCATACGCTGACGTGGTGGGCCCCTACTGTCATCCTCTCCACGTACTTCTACCGATTCCTGTTGTTTGTTGACCATGTTGACAACGCGAGAGGGTGGCGCCACGGCGAGCGCACCAAAGCGCGTGGAGGACATCGGCGTTAACGATTTAGGAGACGGTGGGGCAGCGATGCATGCGTTGAGGCGCAGCCAGCCGTGGGAGGCGGAAGTAGGCAGCCCCACCGACGCTGGTTTGGTTTTGGCGGCTGGAGGAAGACATGACTAAAGAAACACGACAGACTGTAAAAGCAACGGGAGTACTTAACAACCTTAGCTGAAACCAGCAGGGGCACTTAACAACCAAAGCTGAAAGCAGTATGAGTACTTATACAGGTTCAGCCGTACAAAAGCACGCCTCGAATAGTGCTACTTTGCCTACAGTTAACCAAGGGTGAGGCCGCCATGTCCCAGGACAAGGCCCAGGCGCCACCCCGCGCATCCACAACCTTCTGAAAGCGGCTTCATCTCACAACATGGTCAATAAACAGGATATTCGCTTTAGAGCCATGGAAAAGCATGAACATATTCTTCTGTCCTATTCTCCAAGATGGACGAGCCTTCATTATTTGAGACTACCCATGAATAAGTATCTTTTCACCTCCAAGGGGAATTGAGTAGGTCGACATAAACATCATCTTGTGACCAAGCGCAAGTCTGACCCGACCATGGTCAGGCATCTGTATAGGAAAAATAGAACTCGGCAGTTCCTGTTTCAAGCAGATCACAGCTGTAAAACTGTGTATAAGCAATAGTTTATGAACAACATATATAATAGAAAAGAGCTCGTTCCATACGTTTCTAGACACAGTTGGACCTATTCAACGAGTGCAGCAGTGGCACACATATCCCACGTGGCCTTCCACCATTGAAACGCCCCACAAGGACCTCAAGATGATCAATAAAGTGTAGGAACTTGTGGATGTCGATCCATTCAACTTCAGTGCCATTAGTTACAACCGAGTTATTACAGAGTAACAAACGAGCAGACTGCTTAACTCTGAAAAAACCTACACGTGCCACCAATTATAAGAAAATATTAGTTAGAAGTAGCATCTTCGTGAGAGATTCGTTGCTACTTCTAAAGTTAAATTGTGATTAGTTAGACAGAATAGGTGGATTAAGAAGTAATCAAGGCAACAAGCAAGAACCAGATACAAAACTAACATGGATGAACAATTGGAATGACGTCGGGGTGGAAGATCGTAGTGAAGATGCGACCAGGTTCTGCTATTTCCATCAACATTCATGCGCCAACTTTCAGTCCGTACACTTGAGAAAGTTTATCCAAGTTCGGCCATAAAAAAAGCAGTGATCTTCTTGGTTCATGAACCCAACTCGGAACTTATATCCATGGCTTGTCTTCACTGTGACCATTAAACTAGTGTATTCAGTTATGGCAAGGCCAAGCATCTTGAGTACATGTGTTCTGGCACAGCAAATAATACACTGCAGGAAAAATAATATGAGAACACAGCATGTTCAAAAAAACCCCACCCACCCGGATAGAAAAGAGGATTCTAGGAACAAACTGTGCGCATTTCAAAATGCTGTGTTAGGATGAGAAGGAACAAGTGTGGTGTCTCGCTGAGGGCGCAGAAACCTGTAGGGTACTCACACTTTGGGCACTGCAAATGAAACACACTAGATTTAGTAGGAAAAAAATGCATCAACGGCGGCGGCTGCCATCCTAGGACTACCTGTGACCAAGGGACTTGGGTTTATCGGGGATGGATGAAGAATTCGTACCTGGTTCTCCATGAGAAAACCCTATGCAATCACTGAGAGGGGGTTTTCTCTGAACAAGCAGACGAGGGAGAAAGGGATTCAGGCCCAGTGAAATATTGCCGCTTCGTCCGTCCAGCTTACTGCTAAAGCTGGAAAGGGGGGTTGTGATTTGACTGCTCATTGGGCATTACTGCAGCGCTACAACCGGGGTGTGTCTACCGTGAAGTTGTGCATTCTAATTTGTGCATATGGCACGTGGACCCCGTTTCCGGTTGCCCCACATATCAGCGAAAGGTAGTAGAAAGACAGGAGTAACTAGTTACACATAAATATATTTTTTGACAGAGAGATACTCCCTCTGTAAGGAAATATACAAATCTTTTATATCATAGGCTCACCTTGCCGACAAAAATACTCCCTCTGCAACGCACGGGCATTATGGGGGTTCAGCTGAGAATATAATACTCAGATTTTTTTTGAAGGATAAAAGCTGCTTTATTGAAGATTAACAGTCATAGGTATACAAATAATTTCGGGGGTTCCTGTGAGCCAAAGATGGCGTCCATAGGGCAAAGAAGTAGCAGCTTTTGCGAGCACATGCGCTTCAACATTACACTCATGTTTTTCATGTATGAACTCCATGGTTTGGAACATATTCTTCTTCATCTTGATCTCGTCCATAATAACTTTGCTGGGCCCCATGTATGCCTCTCCGATATGCTTGACTGTTGCTGAACAATCGGTGCTACTCTGAACTTGTTGCGTGTTTAAGTCAAGAGCCAGAGATAGCCCCTCACAACATGCCATTGCCTCTAGGATCTCTGGATCAGTAACACTTTCGCACACCAGTGACGATGCTCCAAGGAAGAAGCCTGTATGATCCCGGCTCACAACTGCCAGGGCTCCCCTTTCACCATTGCGATATAACATAGCATCAACATTCATCTTCGCCCAACCCATAGTAGGAGGAGGACGCCACTTCTGCACTGAGCTAGTGCTTACTGAAACCAGGTTTTGGACTTTGGGCCGCAGGCCGACCCTGCATGTTTGGGGGCCCATGTGTTCTACCTTAGCGCTTTTCATATTGCAAGCAATCGGTACGACGCTGGTTTTAGATGCTGTCGCAAGGCGAATACACAAAATTGAATAAAGCACGACAGCTGTTGGAATGAAATCGAATGACAGTTCCTAACCACCAATCAGAGTTGCAATTCTATAAACGATATTGTCGTGGTATTTCTCATGGGGGGCTTGCGAGCCGACAGATGCCACAAGGGCTTAGTGTGTGGGTAGGACTGCTGCTGATAGGACTGGGAGCGGGTATGCGAGTAGCACGCGGTGGTTTACCCAGCTTCGTAGCTCTCCGTAGAGATAATACTCCTACTGCTGCATGTCTGAGTGTATCTATCTGGGGTGTACATCGGGCAGTACAAAGTGCTCCTGGAGCTGTATCTGAGATCAGTGCCGTAAGAGCCTGATCTCGTATATGCATATGAGCATAGGTGTGTGTGTGGCCGCATGTGCCTGGGCATGCGTGCGTGAGTGTGTGGGAGCTAGCTTGCTACCTAAGCTAAATGGTGGTGGCGTTGGATGTAAGCTACCTTGGGTATCTTAGAAACCAAGCTATGTAGTGGCTTTGGTTGTAAGCTACCTTGGGTAGCTTACATGCCAAGCCATGTAGGCATGGCTAGTGGCATGGTACATGTCGTGCTTGTCCCCTGGGGTACTTTATAAATCAGTACCCAGGGGACACGGTACACTGTAGATGACGTCGTGGTACGGTCGCCCCGTCAGTGTCTTGTCGGTATCGGGTCGGGCTGCAGTCGGCAGCCGGCTGGTTGGCGCAGTCGGCAGCCGGCAGGTTGGTGTAGTCGGCAGCCGGCAGGTTGGTGTAGTTGGTAGCCGGCAGGCGGACTGACGGGCTTTGCTAGCCCCGATGTCTTGAAATATCGTCTTGCCGTCCTCGGGGTACCCGTGGTCGGTTACTCCGACAGTAGCCCCCAAGCCTTCGGGCAACTTTGGCAAAGTTGGGCGGAGGTTTTTTGGCGAGTGCTCATGGAAATTGTCAAGAAAAAAGACAAAGTTAGTCCATGCAGATATATCGAATGTTTGCTCTTAGCATTGCAAGTTTTATGCGGAGGGTGCCGACTCGGTTTCGTCCGAGCCCCCTTAATCTTTTTCATGTTCCCTCCACTTTTTGGCTTGTGCTCTTGCTTGCCGGACAGCCGCTCTGCGGTCTGTGGCTAAGAGTGGGCTGCAAAGTGGAGTGTACAGTACTCAGAGTCTAGGAGCAGATTCAACCGAGTAGATACTTGTAAAGGAAACGGTTGGGTCGCCCGAACGTTTTTCTTCCCAGACGTTTTTCGCATGGGTGGCCTCCAGCGTTCACCCTTGCTAGTCGGACAGCCGCTCTGCGGTCTGTGACTAAGAGTGTGCCTTAGGTACCGCACACGCTACTAAGCCGTCTGCGGGAATTAACGTCTCAGGCGAAGCGGCCAGCCCCCGGGCCAACTCTGGCTGGCACCAGGGCGAACAGTGATGCAACTGTAATAAAAAATGCGGAGATAGCACCCGAGCATCGCTCGGGGTTATCCATGCTTGCGTGATGCAGAAATATGCGGGCGAGGAGCTCACATTGATTTTTGTGTAGTTGCGGTCGTCGAAGACAGCCGGCGCGACTCGGCGCTCGCGGAGTGTGCCGGCGTACCCGCTGGGTGTAGGGCCAACTGCTGAGCAGTCGGTCCGGATCTTCCGGCAGCTACTTTGTCTTCTTCTCTCACGGGGGCGCGTCAGCGCACCCGCTGGGTGTATCCCCCGAGATTCGTGCCGATTGCTGAGCAGTCGGGCCGGATCTTCCGGCAACTACTTTGTCTTCTTCTCTCACAGGGGCGCGTCAGCGCACCCGCTGGGTGTAGCCCCCGAGATTCGGGCTGACTATTGAGCAGTCGGGCCAGATCTTCCGGCAACTACTTTGTCTTCTTCTCTCGCGAGGGCGCGTCAGCACACCCGCTGGGTGTAGCCCCCGAGATTCGGGCCGACTGCTGAGTAGTCGGGCCGGATCTTCCGGCAACTACTTTGTCTTCTTCTTTTCCTTCTTCAGACGGCTGAAGGGCGGACCCTAACGCGGCAGTCGGGCTGTTTGCAGCCGGCCAGGTAGCCAACGGTCGGACGTATATCTGGCAGTCGGACGTATTTTTTTTTCAAACCGGCTGTGGGCAATCGGCCCTTGACTTGGACAGCCGCCCCCTCCTTTTTTTTGCCATTGCCTCCAGCACACAGCAGAACGAGAGGGCGCAGGGGCCGGCCCGAAGCAGCAGCCTCCATGAAGCGGAGGCGCCGCGGCCGGGCACGGGGCGGCCGCCCGGAGCCGGCCGGGCCGAGGCGCGCGGAGCGGGGGAGGCCGGCTTGGGGCAGCCGGCGACGGGCGGAGCCGGCCCGGGGCAGCCGGCGCGGGGGAGGCCAGCCTGGGGCAGCCGGCGACGGGCGGAGCCGGCCCGGGGCAGCCGGCGCGGGGGAGGCCGGCCTGGGGCAGCCGGCGACGGGCGGAGCCGGCCCGGTGCAGCCAGCGCGGGGGAGGAGCAGAACAGAGGCGGCGAGTCACCCGGGCGCAGGGGCGCGCGACAACGGGGGGTTGGCGCGGCAGGGCGCCGAGCGGATGGAGCGGGAGGCGATGTAGCGCGCACGCGGAGGAGCCGGACGCGGCCAGAGGCGGCGACCGGCGGAGAGATGAGGCCAGGCGCGGGACCGCGAGGGCAAGGCGGTGCGGGTGGACGCGGCTGGCCGCCGGGTTGCGCGAAGCCGTCGAGCGCCATCGCCGGCGCGTGTGCGGGGTGGATGCGGGGTGCGGCGAGACGGGCGCCGGACGGGGCAGTGACAGGGAGCCGGACGCCGGGGGCGCCGGCGTCCGGGCGCCGGCGAAGCCGGCGTCAGGGTGTGGGGGCGAAGCAGGCCGAGCCGCGTGCGCGACAGAACGGAGCAGGCGACGCGGGCAGCAGTGGACGCGCAGTCGTGGGCGTGGAGGTTGTAGCGGAGCCTGGCAGGGGAGCGGGCGGGGCCGCAAGCCAGCGCGGAGCGGAGGAGGCTCGCGGCCGAGCCGGCCCGGCGCATGCGCGGGAGGCAGAGCTGGCGAGTGCGCACAGAGCAGAGGCGGGCAAACATACGGACTATCTGGCCGATGTACGGCTAATGCATATGCAGAGTGTATGGCCAATGGTTTGACCATGGTTGACTGATGCATCTAGCTAGCTAGCGTAGATGATATATGGAGTAGCGAACGCCCACTCCGGCCGGAGCAAAGCGCAGCGCGGAGGGGAGTGGACGCGAGCGGCGCGTGGATGGACGCGACCGACCGAACCGAGGCACCACGCGCGGCGCGCGCACGGACGGCCTGCCGACGCTGCGTTGGTGAAGACGAAGATGGCGAAGCCGACGGCGAGGATGCGCCGTCCCACACGGCCGCTCCATGGGCGGGCCGAAGTCGAGCCCCCGAGCGCTACCGGAGAGACGGCGCGACGCCGCGGCGGAGATGACGAAGATGGTCCCGCCCGGATAGCAAAACCAGCAGCAGCGCGGTAGCATAGTAGTAGTACCGCCCCACGGTGGGCACCAACTGTCGTGGTATTTCTCACAGGGGGCTTGTGAGCCGACAGATGCCACAAGGGCTTAGTGTGTGGGTAGGACTGCTGCTGATAGGACCTGGAGCGGGTATGCGAGTAGCACGCGGTGGTTTACCTAGCTTCGGAGCTCTCCGTAGAGATAATACTCCTACTGCTGCATGTCTGATTGTATCTATCTGGGGTCTACATCGGGCAGTACAAAGTGCTCCTGGAGCTGTATCTGAGATCAGTGCCATAAGAGCCTGATCTCGTATATGCATATGAGCATAGGTGTGTGTGTGGCCGCATGTGCTTGGGCATGCATGCGTGAGTGTGTGGGAGAGTGAGTCCATCCTCCCTGGATGGATGGATGGATCTCATACATATAGTGGGAGCTAGCTTGCTACCTAAGCTAAATGGTGGTGGCGTTGGATGTAAGCTACCTTGGGTAGCTTACAAACCAAGCTATGTAGTGGCTTTGGTTGTAAGCTACCTTGGGTAGCTTACATGCCAAGCTATGTAGGCATGGCTAGTGGCATGGTACATGTCATGCTTGTCCCCTGGGGTACTTTATAAATCAGTACCCAGGGGACACGGTACACTATAGATGACGTCGTGGTACGGTCACCCCGTCAGTGTCTTTTTGGTGTCGGGTCGGGCTGTAGTCGGCAGCCGGCAGGTTGGTGTAGTTGGTAGCCGGCAGGCGGACTGAGGGGCTTTGCTAGCCCCGATGTCTTGAAATATCGTCTTGCCGTCCTCGGGGTACCCGTGGTCGGTTACTCCGACAGATATATCATGTGATAAATAATACTATCGTACTAGTTATACACACAGGACACTTGTTTCATCATGCCAGATTATTACATCAAAATCTCTCGGAGGATAGATCAGTTAGGCAGTTGCGTGCTGCTACTGAAGAATTTCAAAGTTGATTTGGACCAGCTCTCCTTGCCGAGAAAGTTCGATTTTGACATCATCCCCAACCGCAAGATATGATTTAGATTTGAACCTTGACCATCCTTTAGCATCAATCATCATGCGACCATCCTTTGTACTTACGATATATTGAGCAGGTTCATTCACACCAAGGCTGCGCATGGTAAGGGAAACTTGGCCGTGGTTGCCTGGATTGTTGAACGACTCCCTCGTTGCTCTAGGAATTCTCTGTTTGCAAACAAGAAGACATACCCAAACAGTTAGATCAACACAGTGAATCATGTGAAACAACATGGAAAGAAAAAAGAACGAAGCACTTGGGCGGCCAATGCTTACCAAGAAGGTGGACATGTTGGTTTTTGTAAGGACTTTGGTATATGAAGTGCGAACTGCAGCCCAGTCTGTTGCCGGTGCAACTGCACGGGCCGGAGCAGATGCAAGTGCAAGTGTTGGTGCAGGTGCCGAAGCCGCTGCTGCTGCCGGAGATGGTGCTCCTTGTAGAGCTGGTGCCGGTGTCGGAGCAGGTGCTGGTGTCGATGCCCGATCGTCTAGTAGATCAGACTGATCCGCTGACGCGGTCAGTGCCCAATCCTCTGCTGGATCAGACTGAGCTGCTGCCGCTGTCAGTGCTAGAGCAACTGTCGGTGCTTGATCTGTGCGAGACAGCGGCGATCGTGTCTGGTCTGCTATGATCAGCTTTCTAACTTGAGTAGGATCCGTGTCCGTGATCCAGTTTTTTTTCTTCATTTCTTTTAAACGTGAGAAGGACTAATTGTGGCATTTTTGTTAAACCAAACTGCAGTTCATCATAGGGATTCAGCTTGTACTCAGACAACAGACTGATCCAATTTATTCAAGTAATATAAGTGATGGACAGTGCCTTCGTTACTGACACGACATAAGAAGTGAAACCTGCAAAAATAGCCATCGTAGAGCAAACCAAACGGTTTATTCTGTGATGAATGCCACATGGCAAAACCTGCATCGTAAAATTGCAGGAAAAGAAAGAAAACATGACATTAAATCAATAAGATTTAGACAGTAAATCAATAAGATTTACTTGATGTGACACGAGTGAATCCTTCCCAGGAAATCACTATGTTGAAGTCCTAAACAGAAGATTGATCGTCCAACTATGCATGGCATGCAGGGGCCCCGCCTACTCCCACAAGCAGGACAGTTCAAAGGTCGTGACAATTCGTATGGACCGAACATCCATGGGGCTGGAAATCCTGGTGGGTGCGATAAACCCTGCAATGCATATAGATATTGGAGTGTAACCATAATTGATAGATCGTCCTCACAAAAAATATGATATGGATACTTCAAAATATACAGACTGAATTGAGTGGACAAACATTAACATAGACCGTTCTCAGGACTGACCACACACCAAAAGCGGCAATACTAATAAACAATATAGGGTTCACAAACACAAATCAAGTACTGAACAATAGTACTTACTACAGACAAGCAAAGTTGCACTAACTAAACTCTGCAGACTATTTTTTGCCACCGACCTATGGGATGAACCCCGCATAACTGACTAGGCCATGGACTTCATGTGAGATGTCTACATGCACCATCACCATCTTGTCAACCTTGGAGAACCTAACAGAGTGGTCTTTCCACTCATAAACATGATGATGAAGACAGGCTGCATCAGATTTGTTGGGAAGCTTTACAAGAACCACAACCTTCATAATCGAAGGCACAGCAAGGTAATTGCTGTGGTCAAGTACAGCCTCGAGAACACGCCTGACAACAATGCTACAGGAAAACACTAGTTCAGGACACGTGGTGACAAGGAGACAAGAACTGGATAGTTCAGCAGTGGAACTCATCATCAGGTCTTCCAGTTCACACGGCATGACTTTGAGAACTACCTCCGTTCAAAAATATAAGATGATTTTCGATATTATACTCCATATATGACTACATATACGCACAGAAATGAGTGAACAAAGACACTACAACATGTCTTCGAAGGCATGAGAGCAGAGGGATTACATGCAATATCCAGAACACAAGTTACTGAGGTAAATATACCCTCTTAAAAGGTAGCATTGATGTTCATAAAGTACTCCCTCCGTCCCAAAATTCTTGTCTTAGATTTGTCTAGATATGGATGTATCAAGTCACATTTTAGTATTAGATACATCTGTATCTAGACAAATCTAAGACAAGAAATTTGGGACAGAGGGAGTAGTTGAAAGTAATCTATAAGAAATCAGCGTCAACCTCTCGCATGTTTTGGTCAAAAGAGGAATTTAGAACCGTCATTTGGCACACAAAAATCACATGCAAGATCACCCAGAAAGTTGTACTACTAGTACTAGTACTATGTGTTAGATGAAAAAACACGATCAAGATCGAGAAAAAGATTGTCAAGAAGAGATATTACCTGGATTTTCTTAATGAGGGATCCCGGAGAGGGGGGCTTGGACAGGGCGATGGCTATGAGCTTGTCTGCGGTAGTCTCGGCAGGGTGCTTGCGCTTCTTTGTACTATGAGCCTCGACGGTTTTGGCCAGAGCCATAGACATCACTTCGGCCGGTGCTCCAGCGTCCATCAAGAAACTGTCAAATAGAAATAAAAGAAAAGAAACCATAATCACAAACCCAAAAGAAGAAAAGAGAGGGAGTTATAGGATCAGTCTCGGGGTTGCAAGACTGGGCCTTGGCTAGAATCAACACCATTGATGCGCTCACCTTTCCTTCTTTGGGATTGAAGAACAATGGCAGAAGCAGGTCGGGGTTTTCTTGAAGAAATGAGGAATAAGATGAGGTAGAAGCGAGGGTTGGGTAGAGAGGAAGCTGAGTGAGAAGAGTGAAATGATGGTTGCTTCACCCGTCCATCTTACTGCTAGAAAGGAGGGGGTTTTGTGATTTGACGGCTCATTGGGCATTAATGTGGCGCTTCGATCGGGGTAGTCTACCATCGCTCTACTACGGAGTAATTTAGTGCATGGCTGGTGGACCCTGATGCTGGTTGTCCCACACGTCGGTGAAAGTGAGTAATTTAGTGCATGGCTGGACGAGGATCCGCACGGTAGAGCGTGTCCACTATTTTTCAGAAGAAAAAAATGATTACAACAAGCGTTTCCACTCTTACGACGGAGGAGTGCGAAACACGGCAGCCACTTGAACATACACGGTGCTCCTACTACTAGGCATGTGCAGTGGTTCATACGTTAGTACTACACAATCTTGTTGCTAGTGTAGTAAGATATGACGATAACAAATGATGTTGTGCACATGTCAACTACTCCTATATGTGACATAGTACCACTTTTTCGACTGTACGGTCGAGAATGGACGGTGAGATCAATGTTAACAGAACTAGGTCCGCAGCGCACGGAGAGTACGGTGCTACAATACTCCACGAACCATGAACCATATGAGGCATGAATAGTGTTAGGCAGGGTTTATGAAGGGTGCACGGGATGGGAGGAAAGTTCCCTTCTTGACCCACTTTTGGGTGTTTGGCAGAGTGCATGAAGGGTGCATGAGTCCACACTAGTAGGTTGACAAAAATACACGAAGAGGAAACAACTATATTGAGATGAGAATGCAAGCAAACACACCCACACGCTTTGTGCTACAATGACTGATCTGCACCATCTGAGTTTTATCCAACGGTCATGTTGCGCCGTGACATGGACATGCCCATGCAGAGGGCGCCTAAACACCACCGAAGTCCCTCTGCTTCTCGACGCGCATGACGTTGGTGATGCAGGGTGCAACCGCCCATAGAGCCCACTCCCGGTCGACGGGAGCCAGCTCGTCAAAGACGGCGTCCAATGGCACGAATGGATTCCGGTGACGGAGCCCTGAAAGGATTCGCCTGGCAACAACGACGGCAGCCTGCAACCCCTCCTTGTCCAGCTCAGCCCCCACCATCGCGCGGAGACGGCTCAGCTCCTCGGAGATATAGGTGAAGAAGGAGACCAGGTCAGGAAGCCGCAGCTCGTTGAAGTCGACCGGGTGGTCGAACAGGTTTAGCCCGATGGCTGACATCGTCACGCTGGCACGACGGTAGGCATCACGCAGCCGCAACACGTGCGTGGAAACTTGGTTCACCAAATGGCTGAGGCGATCCTGGACCTAGTCACGATCGGCCCGCTCGCGCGCCAGCCGGCTCCCCTGACGGCCTATCATATCTCCCCCTTTCTGTAGCAATGCCGCCGACGCCTCGAGCATCTTTGTTTTGGACGCCTGCCGCTTTTGAAGCTCCGTGAACTCCCGCACATAACGGAGGTGCATGCCATTCCTCTCCTCCTTGAGCTGACAGAGCTCCACGTCCTTGGCCCTAAGCTCCGCATCCTTGGCATGGAGCTCCTGTGTCAGGAGCCTCACCTCGGACTCCGTGATCTGCTGCGCCGCCATGGCACCAGGTAGAAGCAATGGGGAGAGGAAGCAAAGGGGCCGAAATGGCTGAAAGGCAATGCAATCTACGGGAAGGTGGAGGGAGTGGGGAATCTTCTGGTTTTCACCACGGTAAAACACCAGTCGACGACTTCTCACATCAGGGAGCAGTGGGTACAGGTGCAGTCATCATGACTAATTGCTGCCGCGCCTTCTCCCCTCAATCAAAAAATTAAAAATCCTGCCGCGCCTGCTCCCGTCAATCATAAAATTTAAAATCATGCCGCACCCAAACACCAGAGCAATGCCGTGGTGGATATTTAAATTTACCTGCCGGCAAGTAGATAAAAAAGGGGTGAAAAAACAAATGTGGCGGCGGCCTAGCTATTCGGTCGAACTAGCCCAACTAGCTAGCCACCGTGCTTCACCGATGTACTCAGCGGGAAAGGTGGTCTTTCGTGATTTGACGACTCATTTACTTGCTTCGGCGCTACGACCGAGGAGGACCCAGAAAACGCGCGGTAGGGCGTCCCACGTCAGGAAGAATATATGCATGCACCACCCGGGAGGACCCCGAAACCGCGCGGTAGGGTGTTCCACGTCTCGGCACGGAGGAAAAATGTGCATGTAAAAATATACTGTATCAGACGTAGTACCTATGGTTCGACCTCGGGACCCAGCCAGTCGGTTGAAAACACCCCACTAGCCACACAACTTCATCATGCAAACGTGGCACGGAGGATAGATGTGGTTAGCTCCGTCTCGACCAGCCACAACGTCTCTTGTTCTAGGCGATTATTCTATTTTCCAAGTTTTTTTAGTTGTAATAACACCACGGCAAGCTAGCGCCGCTCTTCGTGTGTGCCCATGCAAAGTTTAGACGATGGAGAGAAGAGAGATTGAGATCGCAGACCTGGAACCCACCAGTAAGTGAGATAACGGCCATGCACGTGTTGACGAGGCACTCCCTCTACTCTACTCAACGCAAGTACTGTATAAAATCAAGTTATGGGACAAAGCCAACAACCGTTCGTTTTTTCTGGCTATCGACTTACGCTTTGTAGTCCAGGTTGCCAGTTCGAATCTCGTCTTTCAGATTTGTTAGTTTTAGGTCCAAATTTGATTAATGACAAGTGGGACCCCCGTGTGTTGTTCCAATATTTTAGTGTAGGATGGTTTTTTTGAACAAACACTTTGCGCTTTTAGACAAGTAACGGCACGAGTTACATGTTTTTTGCAAGTTTACAAACAAAAATGACAGCGGCATAGAATATCACATCCACCCTGCAGCTTAGATACTATGGTGATACGAGTTTTTACACCGTTGGAAGTGAGATCCAATGGCTTGGGAGTAGTCTTTGTAATTATGCGCAATTTCCAAACTCTAAGGTTTTTTGCAAATAAAACATTCAGGCCTCGTGTGTGCCACTGCATCTTCGATCCAACGGCTCCCCGGTGCTCATATTAGGTGCTCCCCGTAGCTTAATTACCCGCTACGGTGATTGGAGTAGTTGTGGGCCGAATGCTACGAAAATATAATCTAAACCGACTGGAATAAATGCCTACACAAATTAATCCAAGGTTTGAGTGCCCCTCGCAATGTAAATAGCCCCGGCTTTGCGAGGGATGGAGATGTAGTTGCTTTAACGCGTGGAAGATACGGTGTGAGAATGCAAGGTCAGTCAAGAGACATATAGATAGAGATACAAAGTGAGTGTGGTCCGACATTCATTGAACAAATATATATGCTCTGGAGATATATTGTCCGATTGAGCTTTTTGGCAAGGGTGAGGGCTGCAAGATAGAGCTTGAGAGATGATCCAGTCATAGACGTGTAGATAGATTTTGTGCGTGGGAGGAAGCAAGGTCAACCGATAACATAGGGTCGCCGTGTGATCGAAAGAGTGAGACGGGTTGGAGAGAGTGACCTAGATAGACGATGTGCGTGAGAGAGTATACAATGTGAATAGGTCGAATTGGGCTCAAACATGGTGATATATCGTTTTTGTCCGAGAAAGAGCGAGGTCAATCGAGACATACGGAGAGAGAGAGAGATTGAGTGAGCGTGGCCCACCATGAGGTCGAAAGAGTGGTGGCGGCTTGGATGGACTGACCTACATAGACAATCTGCGTGAGAGAGTATAGAGTTTGTCGATCGAGGCCTGAACAGGGAGATATATCATTTGTGTGTGAAAGAAAACGAGGTTAAACGAGACTCAGATAAAGAGAGCGAGATTGAGCGAGTGTGGCCCGCCGTGCGGAAGAAAGAGTGAGACAGTCTCGAGGGAGTGACCTAGATATACAACGTGCGTGCATGCGCATGCACGAGAGGTTGGGGGGCTAGATAGGCAATGCATGTATTTAGCGTGAGAGGGTGAGAGGGAGAGGGGGGAGAGAGAGAGAGAGCTCGGCATGGGGTGCAATGGCGGGTGTGTGAGGTAAATACATTTGGTAACAGAGTGGAAAAAGGGGTTGTGTAGTTGAGAGACTTAGAGATCGAAACATGGAGAGAAAGTATGAACGTGTGTTGGAAACCGATAGCTTCCTAAGGTGGTTAGGAGAGGAAGATTGACTGATACAGGAAGTATGCAGCGTTTGTCCGGGAGGGGGGGGTCTAAAAACAACATTTGAATGTACATAGTACGAGACTTAATATCGATGTTTCAATTCGGTGTACATTGTAAGATTTGAACCGAGGACCAGTCATACAGGTAATTATTTCGAATTCATGCCATACTAAGTTTCGAAAAGTTGACATTGACTTAGTTTGTTGTGCTATTTTGTAGGTCATATGTTTGAATCCATCCAAAAGTTTTCTCACTACCATGGTGTTCATCATATACATATGAATTTGCATTAAAAAGTAGCGTGGATACAGTGAAATGCGAAATCCACGTTAGAATTGGAGATCGCTACGTGACACACACTCTAATTCAAATAACTAACTACGTGACACACACTCTAATTCAAATAACTAACTACGTGACACACACTCTAATTCAAATAACTAATTATGTGACACACACTCTAATCCACGTTAGCGTGGGTACCGTTTCGATTTTTTTTCAAATAACTCCTCATTAATTAATTTATAGTACTCCCTCTGTTCACTTTTATAAGACCTTGAAGACATTTCAGACAATGTGCAAAACAGTTTATTTTAAGTTGTCTGAAACGAATTATGAAAGTGAACGGATGGAGTAACTTGTTTCAAATGACTAATTATTGCAAGGAAAACACGGGCATGGTAATACATACAGATTCATTTGCAAATGAAAGAAGGCTCGTTTGCATTCTCAAATGTAGGCGCACCAGGCAAACCAGGGTCGTGTCGGGGTGGACGCTGCTTCGGTGCCTTAAAGGCAACTGCCTCTGGGTCACTGACATGTGGGCCACCACCTATTGGGCCCATATGTCATGGACACAAAGGCAGGTGCCTTAAGGCACCAAAGCATAGTCCTGTCACGGTGGTCGCGTGTGTTGGACGGACGCTTAGCACCCAGCCACCCACCCCCCTCCCACCCCCCCACCAAAAAAAGGACGACGACAATGTAAGTCCGCACTTCCACGTTTCGGATTGGAATATCTGGCGGCCCCAATTCCAGCCCTGCAAAATCTCTCTTCTCCACCATCCCCTTCCGCGCCCAGATTGCTCAAATCCCTAATTCGCCGCCAACCCTTGAATTGCCCCTCGTCTCGTCTCTTTCCCCACCGTTCCCCACCTCTGTGCCGGACGACAACGACGAAGACGACAGTTGAGCTTCACCACCGCACCGGAGCTACCTCATCTACGCCCTCGTCCACCGCATCGGGTGGTCCACCGACAACGTCGGCCGCCGCAACCGACGTGCCTCACAGACACCGAGTTCCACTGCATCAGGTGCACTTCACCGACGTCGTTTCCCTGCTCACCGAGGCTACTTCACCGAGCACATCGTCGCACCTCCGCCCCCCGAGGCCGTTGGGGCTTCACCAATAGTCTCGTCCATCGCATCGTAGCGCTCTGCTACCACTCAAGATCTGCATCTGTGCGTGGCCAACCAACACCAGCGCATCACCCTCAACGGCTCTGAAGTGACCCGCACTCTAGCTAGGCGAGCATGCCCAAACGCCGGCCCGAACTAGGTATCCACACATCACTCCCTTGTGCACTGTTCTGACGATGTTTGGATGTCCTTTCACTGCTCTCTTAGCTTACACGCCTATGCAACTCAGACCTTAACTCTTATTTCTTCTGGAGATATCATCTGAAACAAGAAAACCCATATTTTAGCGAAGCATGACGGTGCTATGGGATCTGGTACACATCCTGCACACCCTTATAACCTTGTAAGTATATGTCCTTTGGTACAACATCAAGGTCGATTCCTCTTATTTGATTAACCATTCGCCGTGTCAAAAAATGCAGAGGGGGATGCAAGGAGCACAAGGCCTGCACATCCAAGCAAGTGGTAACATGGACATGTAAATGGAACATCCCAAGCGCAAGCAGAGCTGCAGTGAGCCTGTACAACGAGCTAGCATAAGTCCCTGCATTTCATTTAATTTGTACTGGCATTCATGTATGATTTGTGTGCAGTGGCTGATCCACGAATTCAAGTTACCACGGGCGAACATTCAACTTAAAAAATACGAAGGCACTTGAACTCCGGAAATCAACATAACTTGAGAAATGTGAAGCTACATGCACTTTGAAAACCAGCTAACGATCCAAAGTAGTTCAGATTATAAACACTAAATGATGCAAGCACCAAAAAACAAAATGCAACATGGTGTACAAGGACTACAAACATGGTCTGTACCTGCTTGAATTATTCGTTCTCTGGCTGAAAATATCGAAGTGTAATTGCACGTATAACCAGTGCGCAAACTGCATATCAATATATCTATCCTGCACAAGTATGCCAATAGTTTCAAACAACAGATTAGAAAAGTATTTATGCTATGTTGTCATGATACGGGGACTTTCTGGTAGATGGCCTCGACGTTTCCTCAAGCTATGAAAATGCACTATAATTTGCTTGTCATCAATGCCTGCAAATCTCTGTCTCTCTCAACATAGTAGATCATCATTAGACACTAAATCCTTCAATGAGCTTGCAAATGCTTGCATTAGATCCCTCATTAGACACTATATGTTCATCACCAGGAGTATGTAAAATGTTTGCATCAAATCCTTCATTAGCAGTCTGTTCATTAGACACTTCAGGTTCAAGAACAACATGAGCTTGTATGTTTGCACCGGAAACTTGATTAGATACATCAGATTCAGCCAGTTCCGTATTGATTGGGGGAGTTATAAAATAAGTAGAAATTGGTTTCATTTTCTCATAGATTCCCTACATACAAGCAGTTTTACAACACCGTCAGCTTTAACTATTGGCCAGAAATTGAAAAGTTGAATTAGACATAATGAGGGATGTGATGTACCTACTCGTTGCGCATGCTACCCTTGCAAGCTGCGACTGTCTGTTTGCACAAGCTCGATGCCATGCCCGTGCTGTCGCCGCTGCCTCCCACGTAGGCTACACCCAGGGTTGGATCTTCATCTTCTTGTCCTTCCGTTCGCTTGAAGCCCAGCGACCGCCCTCCAACAAGGGCGCGAGGAAGTGCTGTGTCGGTATGTCCAGTGGCGGCTAGGTTAGGAGCGAACCAGACTGGAGGCCGGAGCAAATGAATTGGGATTTTTCCTGCTGTTGATTGATATGGGAGGCGCACGTTTGGGCCACGAGCCTGCTATAGGGCCTGGCTTGCACTTATGTTATTGGCCCATCCAAATTGAAACATTTTTCTTTATTTTTTACATTGCCTGCTCGTGCGTTGGGATGAACAAAACTAGCGTCGGCCAACCTGGACGACTCAAACTAGGTGCACACTTTCCAGCCACCTGAGGAGGCCGCCCATACCAGCCCCTATGGTGGCGTCGCCCCTTTTTGCGTGTATGATTGGATAATGAAAAATATTCCAGTGGCGCTTTTGATTTACCCACAGAATGGTTGAATTTCTTGTTTCTGTGAACTGAGTTCGCCAATAATGTGAAGGATGCCAGTCTTTTCATTCTATTGTAGATTGCTTAGATCTCGATATGTTAAAAGTAATCGCATGAAATATACAGTAAAAGCCAGTGTGATGTGTTTGGCTACAACTAGTCTGACTTGCAAAATTACCCATGCAGTGTGGGAAGAAAGAAGTATTGGGACTGCGTATCCAAGCAATTGATGCCATGGACTCCTTCGTACAACCTTGTAAGCGAAAAAGAAGTTGCAGTGTGCCTGTACAAAGAACTAGCATAAGTTTAGTTACCTGCTTCTCGGAATTTTAGTTAGCCACTTGCAAAATTATTCAATTACGTTGCTTCGCTTAATTTAGTTTGCTACTGATTACATAATGGCACAGCCTGTTAATCATATTGTAGACTGCGCCTATCTATGTGTTTGATACTTACTGTTAATAATTACCTGTTTGCCTTAACTTAAATATCTACTTGTTTGTGTAACTGCTTTGCTGCTGCAAGAGCGGGTTACAATGATGTTAATAACTACTATTCAGCATCCAATTGAAACTCTTTAATTCCTTGTTTGTTTAACTGGTTTGCTGTTATAACTCCCAGTTGAGATGTGTCGGCATTCTGGGAACGGGGGTCCCCAGACTTGCCTACCTGCGGCCTGCGGCGTGGCTCAAGTGGGGGCCCAGCGCGGCCCAACTTCATCAACACGAGGCTCAAGACCCTCACGAGGGGCCAAGCCTCGCGAGGCGGACGATGCGGCGCATCCTCAGGCACAGCCTCGTCAGGCTGGCTCGCGAGGAGGCGGAGAGTTCAAGGCGGGGTACCTCGCGAGGTGCCCATGACGCAAGCCATGACGGCACGGGGCACTAGGCGGGTGCCAGCGCGCGCAGCGTCCCTCTTTCCTCTTTGGTGCAAAGGGGGCAAGCGTATCCACGGAGTACCGAGGCATCAGGCAAAGGTTGCCACTTCAGTGCAACAAGACCAAGACTAGGAGGACTACGAGACGGAGGTCGCCATGGAGCCCAGCGCGGCGTCATCACCAGAGCCTTTGGCAGGCGAAGACTGCTTTTGTCAGGATAGATGTACTCGCTGTCCCCCTTCAAATTAGCCCTCCATTGTTGGATCCCTTCCCGCTCAATATTTGGGGAGAGGACCAGCGCCTCTACAAATAGGACTAGCCACCCACATAGCAAGGGGTTCGATTCCTGGTTGTTCGGTCCGGGATCTGAGAGAGAAAGAGAGAGAAAGGTGACTGAACTCTTCATAGCAGTTCATCACCACAGCCAAGAACAGACCCTCGCGAGGCTGTTCTTCCTTGTATTGTTCATCCACACCAGCCCCAGGAGGCAATCCATCCACCACACACTGGAGTAGGGTATTACACCACATCGGTGGCCCGAACCAGTATAAATCTTGTGTCTTTCGTGCAGCTCTTTTAGTAGTTTAGATCCCATCGAGACGGAGAGGTTGAAGGCGAGATTTCCGCGTGCACCCCAGTGTTCGAACCTTAAGGGTCTGCCGGAACCCGAAATCCGACATTTGGCGCGCCAGGTAGGGGTGCGCCGGAAGTCGTCTCCCACCGCTCCGGTCTCCTCCGACCGTCGCGTCCATGTCAGACGCTGGTCGGGCCCGCGCCGAGCGCCCGGCTGCCATTGCTTCTCGCGTCGCCCAGACGGCCCCCGTCGGTGGGCGTCCTCATCGATCCCCGTCGCCGCTGTCAACGCTGCCACCGGCCCGGCGGGGGGCGAGCAGCAGGCATCGCCTCAGCACCCATCCGTGCGGCAAGACGGCCGCACCGCCACCCTGTCACTCGCACCAGCTGGATCTTCGTCCCGCGCACTCCGCGCACCCTTGGAGGCTCGAGCTGCACTCATCGCGGCAAACGAGCTCCTGCGCTACCGCCCCGTCGACGACATCTACGAGGAGTGGCTCGACCGCGTCACCGAGCTCGTCCGCGCCGCAGGGGGCTCTCCTGCGCCGTCCGCCCCATTGTGCCGCACTCCGCCCCGCGCGGGCAACGAAGCTCTGGCGGTGAACCAGCCGCCTCCTCTCCAAGAAGATGTCGTGGCTCCAAGGCGACTGGCCCCTAGGCGGAACCCGCTCCGCCAGGCGCCATCGCAACAAGAGCGAAGCTGCCAAGAAATCCCTTGCCTGCAGGGGGCTGCCCGGGCGCTCCCTGCTCCAGCTCCGGCACGTCAAGACCCCGCCTTGCTCATAGCTGCAGCGCGTGGGGACCCTCAAGACCGAGCTCTCCACCAACCGAGGCCTTTCGTGGACACCGCGTGGCCCGGCAAGTTCAAGCCGGACCTGCCTCCTCGCTATGACGGCACCACTGATCCCGGGGAATTACTCCAGCTCTATGAGCTGGGCATTGAGGCTGCCAACGGGGACGAGAAGGTCATGGCTAACTGGTTCCCCATGGCACTGAAGGAAGGAGCGCACACCTGGCTCCTGAATCTGGCTCCAGGAACGATCTCTTCCTGGGACCAGATGCGCACCCGGTTCATCGCCAACTTCCAAGGTACTCGCGACCGGCCGCCCGCAGTGAGTGACATGCGCCGCATCAAGCAACAACCTGGAGAGACCCTGCAAAAGTACATACAGCGCTTCAACAGCGCGCGCCTCAAGATCCCCAAGGTGTCCGAGGAGGCCATTATCTCGGCCTTCACCGATGGCGTGTGTGACGTCAAGATGAAGGAGGAGCTGGCGATGCATGAGGACCTCTGCACCTCCTTGGAGCTGTTCAACTTAGCGAACAGGTGCGCCAGGGCTGAGGAGGGACACCTCTCCCTCCTCGAGCTGCCTGCAGCGAACCCAGAAGAGAAGAAGCCCAAGGCCAAGGACGTGAAGCGCAAGGGGGCTGTCGTCCTCGCAGCCGAACCAGACACCAAGCGGGGCAAGGATCTGCCCGAACCCTCCAGAGGCAGCCGGTACTGTGTGTACCACGACCTCCACACCCACAACACCAACGAATGTCAGGAGCTCCGCGCCGTACGAGAAGGAAGGATCGGCCGTCGCCCTGACCGTGCTGACCGGGGCTATGGCCGAGGAGGAAGAAACCCAGGGCGCTGGGAAGACCGCGGCCCGCGCCAGGGGTGGCGCGACCAGCCTCGCGAGGACCACTGGCGGGACCTGCCTCGTGAGGGGGACTGGAGGGACCAGCCTCGTGAGGACCGCCCTCACGGCAATGCAGGCCTGCCTCCTCTACCGCCTCCACCAAGAAGGAACGACGACCGCCATCAAGACGAGGGGGCTGGGGGCTTCCAGGAGCCGCGCGCAATCGCCTGCATCCTGGGCGAAGCTCAAGCCCCGGCCTCCTAACTCATCTTCAAGCAGTTCACCCGTGAGGTGAATGCAGCCCTCCCCATGCTCGAAGCAACGCGCCCCCTCAGGTGGTCGGCGTGCGCCATCACGTTCAGCTCAGCGGATTAGCTCAAGTGCTCAGCCACCGCCGGAGTCCTCCCGATGCTTTGCTCCCCAGTCATCAGCAATGTACTGGTCACCAAGACCCTCATTGAAGGAGGGGCAGGGCTCAATGTCTTGTCCATGGAAACCTTCAACAACCTCCAAGTGCCCTATGATCAGCTCCAGCCGACCAAGCCTTTCTCCGGAGTTACCGACGGTTCCACAGTCCCGATCGGGCAGGTCCGCCTCCCTGTCACCTTCGGAGCCCGCAGCAACTACCGCACCGAGCTCATCGACTTCGACATTGCCCACATCCGCCTGCCATACAATGCCATCCTCGGGTACCTAGTGCTGGCCAAGTTCATGGCCGTGACCCACCACGGCTACAACGTCCTCAAGCTGCCCTGTGAAGAGAGAGATGCAGTGTGTTCCCTGGAGCGAGCCTTTCAGGCCGCATCGCTAGAAGACCCAGATCACGGAAGCAGGAGGCTTCCTAAGACCATCCCCAAGAAGAAGAAGACCTCGTCAGGCTCAGCCCCTCAGGAGGCAGGCCCCTCAGGGCCCATGCTTCCTCAGGAGGGCCCTCCATCCAACGCATAGGAAAGCGTGCCCGGCGCCCTCCTCAGGCAGGGCTCGGGGGCTCTCACCTGGAGGGCCACCGACATAGCCGGAGTCACGAGGGAGGCGCTTGGGCAACACGTGGAGGCGTGCTTCGAGGCACGTTTCCCTCGAGGAAGGGCCAAGCAAGGAGGGTCTGACCAGCATGAGTTCATCAGCAAAGCGATTCAAGAACTGCAGGAAGCAAGGATCATGAGAGGTTGCCGTCGCTCACCAGCTGCGGCCCCACATCCAGGCGAGGATGGTGGGCTGCGCGTCTGCGTCGATGTACCAGGGCTCAATCAGATCGCCACAACGGAGCGCCTCTGGCCCTCTCGAGTGGGGCGCTGCGAAGGTCCACCCCACAGCCGTGTTTGCATGCCTTACGGCCTACTGAGCGCGGCTGCGGCGTGCCAGCGCCTCACGAGGGGCATTATGGAGGCCCAGGAAGACAGGCGGTCCGTGGCTCTGGCGGAGGTGGAGACAGCTCGCGAGGAGTCACCAGTGCCTCCGGAGCCTCCCGAGGCCCCGGGGCCTGGGGGCTCGTGAGGATCGGCTTCCGCAGCTCGCCAACCTGCTACACCAACACCACCTCGCCAACGACATCCTCAGGTGACATCTTCCAAGCCTTATTCCCGGCTGGGAGCACCCCCCCAGGGTGCGTCACTCCCAGAACGCGTGGGTCTGTCCCTGCGGCATGTACCTGCATTTACTTTTCGGTAGTAAGCTTGCCTTGATTGGGGGCGCCCCTCGGGCTGCATCATCCCCAAGCCGCTGGGGCCAGGCCCAGCGGCGTGTATCTCCGTCGCGTTTATTTCCAACTATGCATTTGCTTCTCACGCTTGATTGCTTGTTGCCCGTCCGTGTCATCCCTTTTTCTCCATGTCGACTACTTGCACGTTAAAGGGGGGGTGCCTGAGCATCGCGACTCAGGGCTCTTACTGGCTCTCCAGCCCTCACCCTCTGGCCTTGTCCACGGCATTGCGACCTGGCATACCAGCGACGGCTGAGACAAGCTCGAGGGCCGGGACCCGAGGACGTAGTGTACCGGCATCTAACCAAATTTTGCAGGGACACATCTTAAGATATGGCCCAGTGCCGGGCGCAACCCGCCCAGAGGTAGGGCCTCGTGAGTCCCGCGCTGGCTCACGGGTGCCCAGATACACCTCACCCAGCTCTACTGTGCCGGTCACGTGTCAGGGCGGGGTTGTATACGCCCCAGGGGCTCCTCCCGGAGGGGAGCCCCCTCCCACGTACCAGTGGAAGCACCATGCTCTGCGCTGGCTGACGACACTGCCGAGGAGCGGCTATGCCCGTACACATACGGAAGCGCTATGCTCTGCGCTGGTGATAAACAACTAAGGGTGGTCTCCGGGCCGCGTTAACCTCAGGGAGCCCAGAGCTCAGTGGCAGGCCTCATCGCAACGCCTCCCCTCGGGAGCGCCGCGCGAGGGGGCTTGGCACGGGGGCTACGGCTGGGTCACGCCCAGATGTACGCCGCCCAGCCAGGCCCCTCGGGCCTGGTTCGCCACGCGTCTCTCCCCGAGCGGAGCCAAGGTATGAAGGCCGTTTGCGCGTCAAGGGGGACCCCTGGGCATCACGACCCAGGGGCCTAACTGGTCCCGTAGCCCCTCACTCCTTAGTTCTGAAAGGCTATGCTGGGTGAGGTACGCGCGGGGCCAGGCTCTGCAGACGTAGAACAGTAGCCGCGCTTACATCTCGCTTTATCACCCGCTGTTCGCGCGTCAAGGGGGACTCCTGAGCATCGTGACTCAGGAGCCTAACTGGCTCTGTAGCCCCTCACTCCTTAGTTCTGAAAGGCTATGCTGGGTGAGGTACGCGCGGGGTCGGGCTCTGCAGACGTAGAACGGAAAACACACCTACATCACGCTTCCCTACTTGTTGTTCGAGCGCCAAGGGGGACTCCTGAGCATCGCGACTCAGGAGCCTAACTTGTCACGTGGCCCCTCACTCCTTTGGTCCTGTCCTGGTTTCCGGTCGGGGCTGATGCTGGGTGAGGCATGCGCGGGGCCGGGCCCTGCCGGTGTAGGACGCAAGCATGTAGGGAAGAAAAGCATAAAATCCAAGGAACTTAAAAGCAAATATTACAGTCCATACTGTCAATCTCAATGACAAACGCAAGTTTAAATGCCTCCCCGAGGCGTGATGCATGTGCAGGAACCTAAAGAAGAGCGGGGATGGGACGGAGTCACTTGTCGGTGCTGGTTTCGCATTGTGGAACGGCAAGGTCGGTAGCGCCTTGCTTCGGCCTAGTGTTGAAGGCCCGGAACTTCTCCAGCAGCGCCTCCGCGCGCCCCTTCACGGCTTCGACAACGGCAGCAGCACCCTCGCTGCTCACCGGTTCCAGCAGGGCGTCGAGGTCGGTGTTGGGATCGCGGAGGTAGACGTGGGCGAAGACCCGTGTCAGCGCGGCAGAAGACAAGACATGCGCCTCGGCGTCGGCCGCGGGGCCGATGCCAAGGACGACGTCCCCAAGAGCCTTGACCAGGAAGGGAAGCAGCTTGGCGGGGCCATCCTCGTCACCAGCTAGCGGGCTGTCCAAGCCGCTCTCGTAAAGCATCTTCAACGAAGCGCGGGCGTCCTTCTCCATGTCCGCGAAGGCCACGCGATCTTCGGCGAGGACCTGAGCCTTGGCGTCCAGCTCGGTCTTCGTCGCCTCCAGCTCTTTCTTCCACACGCCTAGACGCTCGCGGCACTTCTTGAGCTTGGGCTCTGAGTCCTCGAGCGCCGCCTCACGCGCCTTCGCCCCCTTCTCCTGCTCTTGGCAAAGGCGAACCTCCTCCGCAAGTTGGCCCTGCAGGCCTTGCAGCTCGTCCTCCAGCGCCTTGCAGCGGTCGCGGGCCTTGACCGCTTCCCCTAGGGCCGCGTCACGAGCAATCTTCGGCTCAAGGATGGCCCGCTTCTCCTCGTCGTAGGCCGTTGAGGCCTGAACCAGCGCTGCCCGGATCGAGGCATCAGAGCGAATCCACCCCGAAGCCAGTTCCAGACGCCCGGCCACCAGGCGAGGGTTGGCACCGAGAAGGTCCTGACGAAGCCGGTCCAGTTCAGCAGCAGCATGCTCCAAGATGGAGGAAGAAGATGGAGGAGCCTCGGCGTGCTCCAGGACGACAGGAGGAGCTGAGGGAGCAGTGGCCAGCAAAACGGGAGGAGAAGGTGGCGGCGGCAAGGCCACCGAATCCCGAGCCAGCGTTCGCTGCGTCTCCCCAGCCGTGGTAGTGGCGCCAGACGAGGACACTTCAGGAGTCACCTGGGCCATGGGGGCTGAGCTCGCCCCCGCCAGCATGGCCAGACCTCCTGAGGGCGACCGACCAGGAGAAGCCCGCGCACTGTGATCGCCCCCTTTCATAGGCGGGGGCCCTGCCGCGGATGGAGCCTCAGGAGCCCGCTTTGGTTTCTTCGCCATGGGCGCCCGCCTACTCAAGAGAAGCAATCATCAAGCCTTGTCGGCAGAATGAGAAACAAGAGAACAAGGATCAAGCGCTTACGGGTCATCATTGGTGAGCTCGGGTAGCTTTCGGCCCAACTTCAAGCCAAACAGCCGGCTGGAAGGGTCGACCTTGGGAGCAGAAGGCGCGGCAGCGGACTGCCCCGGGGTAGGGGCAGGCCCGCGGGGGACCAGCCCAGTCCTGTCCTTCTTCGGGATCGGGGGCGAGCTCCTGCTACCCAGCACATCGTCATCGTCATCGTCATCATCATCATCGCTCGGCGATAGGCGGAGAGTACGGGGCGAGCGCTGAGGGAGGGGAGCCCTCGACTCTCCGTCGGTCGCCCCGGAGTCGGGCCCCTCTCCCCGCTCCTCTTCGTCCTCCTCCTCGCTGGAGTCACAGGAGGGCACGTCCACCAGTCCTTTAGAAGGCGCCACGGGCACGAGCCTGACCCCGTTGAAAACGGGCATGGACTTCACCACCTGCTTCCAGTCGCTGCGAAGAAACAAGGGCTCGGGATCGCCCTCCAACTTTGCCACCGTGCCCCCGACCAGAGATTGAAGAACCGCGTTCACGTCCTCTTCGTCCACAGGCCCGGGGCTCAGATGAGGCCTCCACATCGAAGAAGAGTACTGCCGGAGTGGAGCCAGCTGCTGCTCCAAGAACTCCCTCAACAGTGACGCACCAGTCAACTTCGCCGTCGCCATGTTGGCTGGCCTCAAGTCCGCATCCATTTTCTCCAACACCGCCTTCGCGCGGGGATCCGTGAGCTCCGCCCGACCCCAGTTACTGGCGCTCACGGCCTGCTCCGTGGGTGGGATCAGCCGAGGGTGGACGCGCCCGGCATCAACCAAGACCCACTTGCTCCGGAAGCCATCGGCCCTCTTCCCGGGACTCGAGATGGCAATGGTGCTGCCATGCGCGACGAAGCTCGCGCACGCGGAAGGAGAACTGCCAGTAGTCCGGAGGTAGAAGTAGTGGCGCAGCAAGGCCAATGAGGGCTGCACCCCTACGTGGGCCTCGCAGTAGTAAGCGAAGACCGCCAGGAGAAGGACAGAGTTGGGGTGGAGATGCAGAGCCAGCAAGTTGTAATGGCGGAGGACAGAGAAGAAGAACTCAGAGAAGGGAGGCACCAAGCCCGCTGCGATGGCGCTCACAAAGAAAGGATAATAGGTGCTCCCTCGACCTTCAGGGGAGGCGGAGCCGACCTTGAACACCACCGTCCCGATGACGCCCTGTGCCGCCGCCATCCGGCACAGCCGGGCAAAGGTGGCCTTGGACACAGTCGGCGTGTCTAGAGCAGGGGAATACCAAGCTTCGGTCGGAGGCTTGTGAGGCGCCATAGCTTCCTAGGTCGTGCAACCGGAGTAGATCTGGAAGTTTGGAGGAAGAAAGGGGAGGCGCAAGAAAGGGGATCTGAGCAGCAACCAGAGAAAGCAAGGGCGAAGTCTGGGAAGATGCCTCTCCCTTGTGAACCCGCGCGGTTGCTAAGGCACCCACGTCCAATCAACCGCCTCGCGGCGTCCAAGGCCGCAGGCTGTTGGGGCCAGCGGCGCTTCGCCCTTGCCCTTTCGCCTCTCGGCACGGCCAAGTCCATGTGCGCCTTGGGCCCAGGGGCTATTGTCGGCGTTCTGGGAACGGGGGTCCCCAGACTTGCCTGCCTGCGGCCTGCAGCATGGCTCAAGTGGGGGCCCAGCGCGGCCCAACTTCATCAACACGAGGCTCAAGACCCTCGCGAGGGGCCAAGCCTCGCGAGGCGGACGACGCGGCGCATCCTCAGGCACAGCCTCGTCAGGCTGGCTCGCGAGGAGGCGGAGAGTTCAAGGCGGGGTACCTCGCGAGGTGCCCATGACGCAAGCCATGACGACACGGGGCACCAGGCGGGTGCCAGCGCGCGCAGCGTCCCTCTTTCCTCTTTGGTGCCAAGGGGGCAAGCGTATCCGTGGAGTACCGAGGCATCAGGTAAAGGTTGCCACTTCGGTGCAACGAGACCAAGACCAGGAGGACTACGAGACGGAGGTCACCATGAAGCCCAGCGCGGCGTCATCACCAGAGCCTTTGGCAGGCGAAGACTGCTTTTGTCAGGATAGATGTACTCGCTGTCCCCCTTCAAATTAGCCCGCCATTGTTGGATCCCTTCCCGCTCAATATTTGGCGAGAGGACCAGGGCCTCTATGAATAGGACTAGCCACCCACATAGCAAGGGGTTCGATTCCTGGTTGTTCGGTCCGGGATCTAAGAGAGAAAGAGAGAGAAAGGTGACTGAACTCTTCATAGCAGTTCATCACCACAGCCAAGAACAGACCCTCGCGAGGCTGTTCTTCCTTGTATTGTTCATCCACACCAGCCCCAGGAGGCAATCCATCCACCACACACTGGAGTAGGGTATTACACCACATCGGTGGCCCGAACCAGTATAAATCTTGTGTCTTTCATGCAGCTCTTTTAGTAGTTTAGATCCCATCGAGACGGAGAGGTTGAAGGCGAGATTTCCGCGCGCACCCCAGTGTTCGAACCTTAAGGGTCTGCCGGAACCCGAAATCCGACAAGATGTTTTGCTAACTTCAACTTTTCTGAATCCAATCGGAACTTTAATGGCAAAATAGGTTAGCCCAAGATCAAAGAGCGAGGTCCCCATGGACGTTACATCATCCCACAATAGTGGCACCGGCCCAATCGTGCATTATGAATTGCCAACTGCTAATGCTCTAGAGGCTAAACTAGTGGTAGAAAGAGATTCTACTTCTGCACTCAGAGATGAAGTTGACATGTTGAGGAAGCAAACAACACAATCACAAGCAGTACTCAAGACAATCATTAAATATTTGGTGGATTTCAAAACGAAGCAAGCTGAGACTGACCAGATTGTTAAGGTCCTGAAGGAAAAAAGGAAATTAAATTCCGACTTGGTAAATCATAGGTGAAATGTTATTTCCATAGTTGAATAACATTTGTGTTGTCTGTTCATGTAATCAATCAAACCATTTGTTTTAGAGATCATGTAATAATTGTTTTTTTGTTTTTTTTGTAATTTTATTTGAGCACAAGTCTGTATTAATTAATAAGGCTCGGAGACATTTCATTTGGATTGCTGTGCCACACCTACAAATATGCCAATCGGGCTGAATGTGCATTCAACAATAGTAGCATAGATGGACCATAAGTGGCACGCATCGGAAATGGCCAAGATGCTGGCTAAAAAAAGGATGATGTTGTAGCCAAAAAATACAGCGGTCTGGCTTATGTATGTTAGCTGATATTATTGATCCATATACTCTATAAGTGTTTATATGTCTGTTAGTTCCGTACATTCTTGGTTGATTGACTCGGTATTTGAATCTTGATACATCACTTGTGTACATATCTAAATGGGAGTACACATTATGCTGCGTGTGACATTTGAGTTGGACATGAAGTGTTCCAAATATTCGAATTCACCTGAAACTGGTTTCTAGTTTCTGAATTTGAGTATCGGCATTTGTAAACCATATTCATATATGACAGTGGAATACATCTTTGTCATCCTTTTGAAGATATATAAAAACACATAGAATGATTTATAAAGATTCATATAGGAATACAAAATGGATTCAAATTTAGTTGCCAGGGTAAACGTGGATAATTATTGTCCCAAAATTAGAAAGAAACAGCAAAATGTCCACCCCCACAACGGCTTCCCGAAGCCAAGTGTTTGGGAGATGGAAATTACTGTCTACCCATTACACGGACAATCCATCGGCCCGATTTCCACTGCTCTAAATAGGGGTAGGTTAGTAACTTTAATTAGACGTGAAACGACTGCCTCTGAGCCCATTCCTACATGGTGGGCATCAAACATGGGAAGCAAAACTCATTTGATTCAAGCTCGTCCGAAAGACTTCTGTTTCTCCCTCCATTCCCCATTCATACACGATGGGCGGCAAAACACCCTCTCCTCGTCCGAAATAGATGTAGGCTAATATTTTAAATAGGGGCAGATGTGTAACTTCCATCAGACATGACACAACCGCCCTACCTGTCAGCCCCGTTCGTACACCGTGGGCAGCAAAACACCCTCTCCTCGCCCAAAATAGTTACCGGCAAATATTTAGGAGATGCGAGATTACTGTCCTCTCCCCAACCGACGAGACATCCAAATTTGAAACGGGGGATAAGTTCGTAACTTTCCCATATTTTAGACAGGCGCGTCCCAAAAACATGGTTCCTCGTACCTCTTCCTCCATTTTCCCATTCATACACCGTCCGTGCTAGAACACCCCATTCCCACACCAGCCTCCGTCCGCGACCCCATCCATCGCCGCCATCCACCACCACATCCATTGCCACCGTCCTCCACATGCCGGAGCGCCTACCAAGGCTGCGTCGTCCACTGCTAGAGATGGACGTTTCTCATCCACGGCGATGGACCAATAGCCTTGCATCGCGTCCTCTTGCTTCATCGGCGCCGTCGTCCTCTTTGCCGGGGCCGCTCACATGACCTTCTCTTCCACCGCAACGGGTCTTATCCCCCGATGCACCCGTCTACCGTCACAGATCTGCTTCAACGCCACCGACAGCCATCGCACCCCCGATGCCTACACGGCGCCGCAAGAGAGGTGGTACTTCATATCTCCTCAACTTTTTGATCTCAACCAGAAAATGGATCTTAACTTGGTTACTCTACTATCTTCTCAGCTCTTAGAATTTAGTTCTTAGTTCGAAGCAAACAATGGATGCTAAATATCATTTATCCGGTTTGCAGCTTCAAATCTGCCATGGCACACCCATAATACAGTTTAATTGATCATGCTTAGGGTTTAATTGATCATGTTGGTTCCGTGGTGGTTTCTTTAATAGAAATAAGAGGGGAAACCCTCTTTTGCTAAAATATATATGCTTAGAGTTTCCCCCTTTTATGATCACTATACAATCATAGTACATGCTTCGTGTCATAATAACACTGCTCCACCCATCAAGCTAAACAAGCTTAGTTGTTCAAATACGAATATGATATTATTAAAACAGAGGTATTTAATTGGTCAGCTAAATGTTCCTAAATTAGTTTAGAAAATGCATGTTCACCGCTCGGGTGTGTATCTCTATGTGTGGTCTGGTCAGCATGGTTGAGGAGGTGAACTTTGCATATGCAGGGGTTTATAGGGAGACACTCTCCGAGTTGAAACCGCAACGCATTCCATAGATAAGCTGACTACTTTTTATGTTTTCATGAATCTCAGATTCTGAATAGCATCATAATGATTATGAGCTTGCGCGCATGAAAAGAATAAAGCAGAACAATGCCATGGCTGTCAAACTTGGCATTAGGGGACTGAAATCAAGTCTGGATGCAATGCAATGCAAACACTCTCCACCTACAGATTCATTCTCAGAATATGATCCTAACATTGATTCTGAGCTAGAGGGAGACCTAAGTCAATGTAGCTCCCTAGTGGAGGAGTCAGAGGAAGATGCCGTATCTTATTCACCCATCAAGGTACTTGCTCTAACTTTCCAAGGTTACATTGCTCGCACATATCTTGAACTGCCATTAGCTTAGTTTACACATCGTGTATGTGAATACGCCCTGCCTATCCATTTTCAGTACATATTCCATCTGTCATCATACCATATTTATCCATTCAAATGTTGTTCTTGTGTATCATACATTCCAAAGGAAGAGGGTGATTGCTGATCGTGGAGGAGCACAAGCAAAGTATTTGGAAAAGGTAGTGGCACCTGATAAATCAAATAGCCCATTAGGTGTAGTTGCAATGTCACCTGACCCACAAAATACCCCAACTTTAGCAGACTCTAGCCCTACTACACTGGTCATTTCTGATGCCCCAACTCAGCAGACCCCAACTGCAGCAAACAGTATGATTATGCCAGTTGACATAGCACCAGCTGTACGACGCAAACCCCCCATTCCAGTAAAGAGTACACCAAATCCAGTTGCCAAATCCCTTTTCGAACCAGAGAGAGCCCCAATTGCAGCAAATAGGACCCCTGTTCCATTTCTTCCTAGTTTAGAAGACGAAGCTTATGTTGTTGTGAGGAACTTTGTGCGCATCTTTCCTTCATGGAAAGATTATACCGCAGACACAGAACAATTTCCAGTCTTCCTCCGCAACTTACGCGTAAGTAATGTACTAATGTTATTCATGGTCATTACTACATATGTTTCTGCTGACAGAAGACACAAGATTTCATTCTTGTGAATAGGCGAGGCGCAAACTAGATTGCGATGACGAGCAAGGGTTGGTTGCGCTTTTCAAGCACTTGTTGATGAAGTATCATTCCTACCTGAGGCAAGCGCACTTAGATGGCAAGCCTCTGAACGAAATTTCTGTAAAGTCTCCGGTGCTACATTTATCCGATGGTGACTGGAATAATCTTGTTACACATTGGTCTCGGCTACAGCGTAAGGTACTGTCTATGATATTACATAACAATTTGAACTACATTTCTGCATTTGCCTTAATGTCTCACTTGTACGAAAACTGTTAGCAGAAGAACATTCGTTCTCAAGGGACCACAGAATCTCGCAACTATACTGCACATTGCATTGCTCTTGTGAGTACCTCTTGCCCTGTATGACCATACTTACTTTCATAGTTGTTTGATTATGTAGCATCACTACACATGTTAGCCTCGTAATCGTCCATTTGGTGGACATTATAAGATCCGTATGGACTCTTACATAAATTTAGAATCAACCCAATGCTTTTGAAGAGGTTTAGCTCTCCAGTCCTCTTGTAAGGACTGAATGTGGTCTTACATTAACAGCTACTCCCTCCGTCCCATAATATAAGAATGTTTTGTATAGTACACCAGTGTTCAAAACACTCTTGTATTATGGGAAGAGGGGTTGGTTCATTTTGTAGCATTCTGCATCTTATGTCCCTCGCCCACCATTTACTCAAAAAGACCAGATCTATATTTAATCTTACGAACAAGTAGAATACACAGACAATGCCAGTGCAGAAGTGTAGCCCATTGCTCTTGTCAGTACATTTTGTCCTGTAATGCTTGTACTTCCAGGGATTGGTAGTTGATTATGTAGCATCAATCTGCATCTTATCTTCATTATCCTCTATCCCTTCCAGTATTATCATATCTATAATTACTCTCTACAAAATGTAGAGTAAAGGCAATGCTTATGAAGAAGATTTTGTGCTGAAATTATTGAGTTATCCTTCCCTTGCCATGGAGAAGGGAATTACAAAACCAGTGTTAACTGTTAATATAAGCCAGTCCTTCTAAATCCTTTATCCTCAACTGTTGTTTAATTTGCTCATACTCCCTATCGTTTACTGCTGTTTAGTTTGCTGTTTCTACCAAAATGCATGTTCGTAAGCACCGTAAGTTCTAAGTTTTACTTGTAAAACCAAATTCCTTATTCATACCATGCACATTACTTAGTACTCCCTATATGTATGCTTGTTTTTGTGGATCTATAATCCAGTGTGTGGTGAAGCAGCCCACGTTTGCACCTTGTCATCTCCTGTTCTATCTTACTGATGTGGCTGATGATATGAACAACATGCCATGCACATTATCCAAAATAGATACAATGATTTTCTTTGCCCTTCATCTATGCTTGTTATGCTGACATGGTAATCCAGTAGTATGGTGAAGCTCCCCGCATTATGAACAATGCCAAATTATGCTATTGATATTTTGAACATACTCTTTATTTTCTAATTTGAAATTGGATAGAATTGACAGAACATTTATCATCTTTGTTTATACACGTGCAAAACATGTCATCTCTCTGCTTTGTTTCAGGGTGATATGCCTAATAGCACGCACAAGTCTGCTGAAGGCTGTCAGACAAACCCAACATATATTGCAGCAAAGAAGGTAAAACATCTTGAAGATAGCGAGACAACCCCAAAGTCTTGTCTTGATGCAGTGTTCAAGTTACTTGAGACTAACAGTCACACAAGCTCACAGAATTCGTTGTCTAAATCAGTTCGACTTCTTCAGTCCCAAGTTCTAGCAGAAAGGCATTCTGCAACTCAACTTCGACTTGAAGTCCTATCTCTAAGAAAGATTGCGGAGAACACCAATTAGACCCTCATCGCTAAAGAGCTACACCTGGAAGCTATGACCGACATGCTAGGCCGGTCTCACAGCCTTGCTCAGCAGCTTGCGCAACAGTTCCCCCGCAAGGCTAACCTTTCTTGAACTGTCTTGGAAGTGGTCTCGGTTTAGTATTATTTTTTTACGCTGCAATGGTGCCCAGTTTTTGTAATCTACTTCTTCGTTGCACTTTATGATCACTAGTGGCAAACTTTGATGCCCAGTGGATGTAATATACCTTAAATCCTTTATTGTGTAGTGTAGGTTTATTCTTAGTTACTATGCCATAAGTTCTTTATTGTATAGAGTAGGTTTGTTCTTAATTCCTACTAGTTACGCAGCAGCCCGAAATGAACCCCGACCCATGATTGTGTGAATCAAATCACAGGCTTTTAACAGGCCAAAATTGTCTGGGTCCTTGTTTGGCCCAATCAGATATCGGCTACGAGCAGGCCGGATGCAAACCGGGCCGTAGTTAGGCCCAACTATATGACGGGCTTTTAATAGGCCGAAAATTAATATAGGGCCGAAATGTTAAACGGGCCCTTAACAGGGCAAAACTAATATCAGGTTGAATTACTAAGTGGGCCTTTAGCAAGTGGGCCCAAAAGCATAGTGTCCAGTTGACGGGCCGAATCTGATATGGGCCATAATTGAGCCCAAAGCCTCTTAAAGGGTCGGACCTGATCTGGGCTAACGAGCCGGATTTCCTATGGGCCACTATTAGGCCCGGAGCGTGGCAGGCCATTAATAGACCGAATCAAATATGGGCCAGCATTTGGCCCAAAACATGGCAGCCAGTTAATGGGCCGGCCTACTAGGGTCCTCAAAATCTTGTGGGTCTACAGCTGTGCTGGCCCATTAATGTCAGCGAAATCTCATGGGCCTTTAGCTGGGCCGGCCCATTATGACCTACAAGAATCTTGTGGGCCTTTACCAGGGCTGGCCCATTATGGCACACAAAAATCTTGTGGGCCTTTACCTGGGCCGGCCCATTATGGCCCGCAAAATCTTATCGGCCTTTAGCTGGCCAAGCCCATTATGGTCCGCAAAATCTTGTGGGCCTTTAGCTGGGCCGGCCCATTATGGTCCACAAAATCTTGTGGGCCTTTAGTTGGGCCGGCCCATTTAAACTTGTTCGGTCGTGCCACGTGTCGACGTATCATAGGCGCCTTCTGTCCAGTGAGTGGACGACATCTGTCCCGACGATTAGCCGACATGTGTTTCCTCTAGCCAATGATTATTTTACACGTGGAAAATCCCCATTGGTCGGGGCTGTTAACAGGTTATCGGATCCAAAACCCGACCCGATAGCTTAACGGTGTTCCGTTATGGTGGATGCCACGTGTCGGTCACCCTTGACGAAAGCACTTCTGTGACGCGCGATTTATCGTCATGGAAGTGGACACTTCCGTGATGATAATTTTCGTAATGTCATGGAACAATTCCATGACAGCACAGGTATGACTATCTTGATTCTGTCATAAATTTGTCATGGATGAACATGCATGACAAAAAAAGCGACCTACTGTGACAAACACGTATCATCACGGAAGTGTATTTTTTTGTAGTGCATGGAGCGATTACTGTGAGAAAGCCGAGCATAAATTTTTTGAATAATCATTTCTTTTTTGAGCTCATGGTTGGGGCCTGAATATAACATTGACTTAAGCCTCCCCCAAGCTCGAGCGGCTTTCTCCTTCGCGAGGCTAAAAATTATATATATATATATGTGTGTGTGTGTGTGTGTGTGTGTGTGTGTGTGTGTGTGTGTGTATAAAAATTACAATCACGTTGAACTAGATGCATAGGATAAAACTTATGATGAAATTCCAATTTCAATTGTTGGTAGTTGCATGGTCCAATATGATCACATAGCCTAAACCATGTCAATGCCTCTCCCTTCAAAGATAAAGGGAAGACCTTCTTCTTGATAACATCCTCGAGCATACCTCCAAGCTTAAATAATCCACAAACTTCATCCACATAGATTAGGTGCAAATCAGGATGTAATGTTCCATCACCTGTGAAAGGATTAGCTAGCAGTTTCTCTATCATACCTGATGGAATTTCAAAGTAAACATTTTCAGTAGGTTCAGTAGGTTGAGGGGAAACTCTTTGCTCTACTGGTCGGGGTGAAGATACCCTGAACAAGCCCCTCAAAGGATTATGTTCCATAGTAACAAGTGACAGTAAATTTCAGCAGACTATATAAATTTTTCCTTACCAAATTCCACCTACCAAAGGCGCTTCACTCCCCGGAAACGGCGCTAGAAAAGAGTCTTGATGACCCACAAGTGTAGGAGATATATCATAGCCTTTTTGATAAGTAATAGTGTCGAACCCAACGAGGAGCAGAAGGAAATGATAAGCAGTTTACAGTAAGGTATTCCCTGCAAGCACTAAAATTATCGGTAACAGATAGTTTTGTGATAAGGTAATTTGTAATGAGTAACAAGTAATGCAAGTAAATAAGGCGCATCAAGATGGCCCAATCCTTTTTGTATCAAAGGACAAGCCTGGACAAACTCTTATATAAAGGAAAGCGCTCCCGAGGACACATGGGAATTATCGTCAAGCTAGTTTTCATCACGTTCATATGATTCGCGTTCGGTACTTTGATAATTTGATATGTGGGTGGACCGGTGCTTGGGTGTTAGAAATATGCCCTAGAGGCAATAATAAAATGGTTATTATTATATTTCTTTGTTCATGATAATTGTCTATTGTTCATGCTATAGTTGTGTTATCCGGAAATCGTAATACATGTGTGAATACATAGACCACAACACATCCCTAGTGAGCCTCTACTTGACTAGCTCGTTGATCAAAAGATAGTCATGGTTCCCTGACTATGGACATTGGATGTCATTGATAACGGTATCACATCATCAGGAGAATGATGTGATGGACAAGACCCAATCCTAAGCATAGCTCAAAGATCGTGTAGTTCGTCTGCTATAGCTTTTCCGAATGTCAAGTATCATTTCCTTAGACCATGAGATTTTGCAACTCCCAGATACCGTAGGAGTGCCTTGGGTGTGCCAAACGTCACAACATAACTGGGTGACTATAAAGGTACACTACAGGTATCTCCGAATGTGTCTGTTGGGTTGGCATGAATCGAGACTGGGATTTGTCACTCCGTATGACGGAGAGGTATCTCTGGGCCCACTCGGTAATGCATCATCATAATGATCTCAATGTGACCAAGTGGTTGATCACGGGATCATGCATTACGATACGAGTAAAGTGACTTGCCAGTAACGAGATTGAACGAGGTATTGGGATACCGACGATCGAGTCTCGGGCAAGTAACGTACCGATTGACAAAGGGAATTGTATACGGATTGATTGAATCTTCGACATCGTGGTTCATCCGATGAGATCATCTTGGAGCATGTGGGAGCCAACATGGGTATCCAGATCCCGCTATTGGTTATTGACCGAAGAGGCATCTCGGTCATGTCTGCATGTCTCCCGAACCCGTAGGGTCTACACACTTAAGGTTCGGTGACGCTAGGGTTATAGAGATATTACTATGAAGTAACTCGAAAGTTATTCGGAGTCCCGAATGAGATCCCGGACGTCACAAGGAGTTCCAAAATGGTCCGGATGTAAAGATTTATATATAGGAAGTCCAGTTTCGGCCATCGGGAAGGTTTCAGGGGTCGCCGGTATTGTACCGGGACCACCGGAAGGGTCCCGGGGGTCCACCGGATGGGGCCACCTATCCCGGAGGGCCCCATGGGCTGAGTTGGGATGGGAACCAGCCCCTAGTGGGCTGGTGTGCCCCCCTTGGGCCTCCCCTGCGCCTAGGGTTGGGAAACCCTAGGGGTGGGGGCGCCCCCCACTTGGCTTGGGGGGAAGCCACCCCTTGGCTGCCGCCCCCTTGGAGATCCATCTCCTAGGGCCGGCGCCCCCCAAGGCCCCTATATAAAGAGGGGGGATGGAGGGAAGCCACACCCCTTGCTCTTGGCGCCTCCCTCTCCCTCCGTAACACCTCTCCTCCCTGCTTGCGCTTGGCGAAGCCCTGCCGGGATCCTGCTGCATCCACCACCACACCGTCGTGCTGCTCGATCTTCATCAACCTATCCTTCCCCCTTGCTGGATCAAGAAGGAGGAGACGTCTTCCCAACCATACGTGTGTTCAACGCGGAGGTGCCGTCCGTCCGGCACTAGGTCATCGGTGATTTGGATCACGTCGAGTACGACTCCATCAACCCGGTTCTCTTGAACACTTCCGCGCGCGATCTACAAGGGTATGTAGATGCACTCCTCTCTCCCTCGTTGCTAGATGACTCCATAGATTGATCTTGGTGATGCGTAGAAAATTTTAAAATTCTGCTACGTTCCCCAACATTGGGTACTGCCCTTACTTGGACAAGCATCCCACTAACGATTAACCCCTATTGCAAGCATCCGCAACTACAAGGGAAGTATTAATGTAAACCTAACCATAGCATGAAACAAATGGATCCAAATCAGCCCCTTACGAAGCAACGCATAAACTAGGGTTTAAGATTCTGTCACTTTAGCAACCCATCATCTACCTATTACTTCCCAATGCCTCCCTCTAGGCCCAAATAATGGTGAAGTGTCATGTAGTCGACGTTCACATTACGCCACTAGAGGGATGAAAACATACATCTCATCAAAATATCAAATGAATACCAAATTCACATGACTACTTATAGCAAGACTTGTCCCATGTCCTCAGGAACAAACGTAACTACTCACAAAGCATATTCATGTTCATAATCAGAGGGGTATTAATATAGATAATGGATCTGAACATATGATCTTCCACCAAGTAAACCAACTAGCATCAACTACAAGGAGTAATCAACACTACTAGCAACCCACAGGTACCAATCTGAGGTTTGGATACAAAGATTGGATACAAGAGATGAACTAGGGTTTGGGAGGAGATGGTGCTGGTGAAGATGTTGACGGAGATTGACCCCCTCCCAATGAGAGGATCGTTGGTGATGATTTCCCCCTCCTGGAGGGAAGTTTCCCCGGTAGAACAGCTCCGCCGGAGCCCTAGATTGGTTCCGCCAAGGTTCCGCCTCATGGCGGTGGAGTTTCATCCCGTGAGCTTGCTTATGATTTTTTCCTCGACGAAAGACTCCATATAGCCAAAGATGGGCATCAGAGGGCCACCAGGCGGCCCACGAGGCAGGTGGCGCGCCCAGGGGGTAGGGCGCGCCCCCACCCTCGTGGATGGTGGGTGGCCCCCTCTGGTACTTCTTTTGCCCAATATTTTTTATATATTCTGAAAATAATTCCCGTGTAGTTTCAGGACTTTTGGAGATGTGCAGAATAAGTCTCTAATATTTGCTCCTTTTCCAGCCTAGAATTCCAGCTGCCAGCATTCCCCCTCTTAATGTAAACCTTGTAAAATAAGAGAGAATAGCCATAAGTATTGTGACATAATGTGTAATAACAGCCCATAGTGCAATAAATATCGATATAAAAGCATGATGCAAAAGGGACGTATCAGGAAGGACACCGCAAGATTGAACCCAAAGCTAAGCACTTCTCCCATTGCAAGAAAGATCAGTCTAGTAGGCCAAACCAAACTGATAATTCGAAGAGACTTGCAAAGATATTTAAATCATGCATAAAAGAATTCACAGAAGAACCAAATATTGTTCATAGATAATCTTGATCATAAACCCACAATTCATCGGATCTCGACAAACACACCGCAAAAAGAATTACATCAAATAGATCTCCAAGAGAATCGAGGAGAACTTTGTATTGAGATCCAAAGAGAGAGAAGAAGACATCTAGCTAATAACTATGGACCCGAAGGTCTGTGGTAAACAACTCACACATCATCGGAGAGGCTATGGTATTGATGTAGAAGCCCTCCGTGATCGATTCCCCCTCCGGCGGATCTCCAGAAAAGGCCCCAAGATGGGATCTCACTAGTACACAAGGTTGTGGCGGTGGAAATGGGGTTTCGTGGTGCTCCTGGATGTTTTCGGGGTATATGAGTATATTAAGGAGGAAGAAGTTCGTCGGTGGAGCTGTGAGGGGCCCACGATGGTGGGGGGCGCGCTTGCCCCCCTGGGCGCACCCCCTGCCTCGTGGCCTCCTCGCTTCTTTCTTGACGACTACTCCAAGTCTCCCGGACCGCGTTTGTTCCAAAAATAACTCTCCCGAAGGTTTCATTCCATTTGGATTCCATTTGATATTCCTTTTCTGTGAAACACTGAAATAGGCAAAAAACAACAATGTGCACTGGACCTTTGGTTAGTAGGTAAGTCCCAAAAATAATATAAAAGTGTAAATTAAAGCCCATTAACCATCCAAAATAGATAATATAATAGCATGGAACAATCAAGAATTATAGATACGTTGGAGATGTATCAAGCATCCCCAAGCTTAATTCGTGCTCGTCCTTGAGTAGGTAAATGATAAAAATAGAATTTGTGATGTGGAATGCTACCTAGCATAATTGTCAATGTAATTTTGTTTATTGTGGCATGAATGTACAGATCCGAAAGATTCAAGACAGAAGTTTAATATTGACATAAAAATAATAATACTTCAAGCATACTAAAGCAATCATGTCTTCTCAAAATAACATGGCTAAAGAAAGTTGTCCCTACAAAATCATATAGTCTGGCTATGCTATATGTTCACCACACAAAGTATTTAAATCATGCACAACCCCGATGACAATCCAAGCAATTGTTTCATACATTTGATGTTCTCAAACTTCTTCAATTTTCACGCAATATATGAGCGTGAGCCATGGACATAGCACTATATGTGGAATAGAATGGTGGTTGTGGAGAAGACAAAAGGGAGAAGATAGTCTCACATCAACTAGGCGTATCAACGGGCTATGTAGATGCCCATCAATAGATATCAATGTGAGTGAGTAAGGATTGCCATGCAACAGATGCACTAGAGCTATAATTGTATGAAAGCGCAAAAATAAACTAAGTGGGTGTGCATCTCACTTGTGTGCTCACGAAGACCTAGGACAACTTGAGGAAGCCCATCATTGGAATATACAAGCCAAGTTCTATAATGTAAAATTCCCACTAGTATATGAAAGTGACAACATAGGAGGCTCTCTATCATGAAGATCATGGTGCTACTTTGAAGCACAAGTGTGGTAAAAGGATAGTAGCATTGTCTCTTCTCTCTTTTTCTCTCATTTCTCTCTTTTTTGGGGGCCTTCTTTTTTATGTCCTTTCTCCTTTTTTATTTTTCGTCCGGAGTCTCATCCTGACTTGTGGGGGAATCATAGTCTCCACCATCCTTTCCTCACATGGGACAATGCTCTAATAATGATGATCATCACACTTTTATTTACTTACAACTCAAAAATTACAACTCGATACTAGAACAAAATATGACTCTATGTGAATGCCTCCGGCGGTGTACCGGGATGTGCAATGAATCAAGAGTGACATGTATGAAAGAATTATGAACGGTGGCTTTGCCACAAATACAATGTCAACTACATGATCATGCAAAGCAATATGGCAATGATGCAGCGTGTCATAATAAAAGGAACGGTGGTAAGTTGCATGGCAATATATCTCGGAATGGCTATGAAAATACCATAATAGGTAGGTTTGGTGGCTGTTTTCAGGAAAGTATATGGTGGGTTTATGGTACCGGCGAAAGTTGCGCGGTACTAGAGAGGCTAGCAATGGTGGAAGGGTGAGAGTGCGTATAGTCCATGGACTCAACATTAGTCATAAAGAACTAACATACTTATTGCAAAAATCTATTAGTTATCAAAACAAAGTACTACGCGCATGCTCCTAGGGGGATAGATTGGTAGGAAAAGACCATTGCTCGTCCCTGACCGCCACTCATAAGGAAGACAATCAATAAATAAATCATGCTCCGATTTCATCACATAACGGTTCACCATATGTGCATGCTATGGGAATCACAAACTTTAACACAAGTATTTCTAAAATTCACAACTATTCAACTAGCATGACTCTAATATCACCATCTTATCATCAAGTATCAAACTTCTCATAGTATTCAATACACTTTTTATGATAGTTTTTATTATACCCATCCTGGATGCCTATCATATTAGGACTAATTTTATAACCAAAGAAAATTACCATGCTGTTCTAAAGGACTCTAAAAATAATATAAGTGAAGCATGAGAGATCAATAATTCCTATAAAATAAAACCACCACCGTGCTCTAAAAACATATAAGTGAAGCACTAGAGCAAAATTATCTAGCTCAAAAGATATAAGTGGAGCACATAGAGTATTCTAATAAATTCCGATTCATGTGTGTCTCTCCCAAAAGGTGTGTACAGCAAGGATGATTTTGGTAAACTAAAAATCAAAGACTCAAATCATACAAGAAGCTCCAAGCAAAACACATATCATGTGGTGAATAAAAATATAGCATCAAGTAAAGTTACCGATAGACGAAGACAAAAGAGGGGATGCCTTCCGGGGTATCCCCAAGATTAGGCTTTTGGTTGTCCTTGAATTTTACCTTGGGGTACCTTGGGAATCCCCAAGTGTAGGCTCTTTCCACTCCTTGTTCCAAATTCCATCAAATCTTTACACAAATCATGAAAACTTCACAACACAAAATATCAACACAAAATCTCATGAGCTCCGTTAGTATAAGAAAACAAACCACCACTTCAAGGTACTGTAATGACCTCATTATTTATTTATATTGGTGTTAAAACTACTGTATTCCAACTTATCCATGGTTCATACCTCCGATACTAGCAATAGATTCATCAAAATAAGCAAACAACACATGAAAAACAGAATCTGTCAAAAACAGAACAGTCTGTAGTAATCTGTAGGTTTCTAACACTTCTGTAATCCAAAAAATTATGAAATAAATTTGTGGACGTGAGGAATTTGTCTAGTAATCATCTTCAAAAAGAATCAACCTAATCGCACTCTCCAGTAAAAAATGGCAGAAAATCTCGTGAGCGATAATAGTTTCTGTTTTTTACAGTAAGATCGCAAAAACTTCCCCCAAGTCTTCCCAAAGGTTCTACTTGGCACAAATACTAATTTAAAGAATAAAACCAAATCTAAACAGAAGCTAGATGAATTATTTATTACTAAACATAACCAAAAAGCAATAAACAAAAATAAAATTGGGTTGCCTCCCAACAAGCGCTATCGTTTAACGCCCCTAGCTAGGCATAAAAACAAGAAAGGATCTAGGTACTGTCATCTTTGGTATGCAATCCATAATTGGTCTCATAATAGATTGATAAGGTAATTTAATTTTTTCTATAAAAGTGTTCCATGTCTTTCCTTAACGGAAATTGGAATCTAATGTTTCCTTCTTTCATATCAATAATTGCACCAATCATTCTAAGGAAAGGTCTACCAAGAATAATAGGACATGTGGGATTGCAATCTATGTCAAGAACAATGAAATCTATGGGCACATAATTACTATTTGCAACAATAAGAACATCATTAATCCTTCCCATGGGTTAGTGGAATCCGCAAGATGCAATTTTAAGGAACAATCATCAAATTCATGGAAACCTAACACATCACACAAGGTTTTTGGAATCGTGGAAACACTAGCACCCAAATCACATAAAGCAAAGCATTCATGATCTTTAATCTTGATTTTAATAGTAGGTTTTCTTCATAAGATTGCATTAAAGCATCAATGATATGTTTGGTAAAAGCTTTATTTTTACTATAAGCATGAGGAGAATTTAACACAGATTGCAACAACGAAATACAATCTATTAAAGAACAATTATCATATTTAAATTCCTCGAAATACAAAATAGTGGGTTCATCGTTATGTAAAGTTTTAACCTCTTCAATCCCAATTTTACCAATTTTTGCATCAATATCTAAAACTCCGAATCATTGGGACGCCTTTTAACTAAAGTTGGGTCATCTCCAGTTCCAATATTATCAAGATTCATATTGCAAAACAAAGATTTAATAGGAGACACATCAAGCCCTTTTAGATCTTCATCATTATTATCATGAAAACTAGAAGAACACGTTTTTATAAAGCAATCTTTTTTAGCACGCATCCTAGCGGTTCTTTCTTTGCACTCATCAATGGAAATTCTCATGGCTTTGAGAGACTCATCGATATGATGCTTAGGTGGAATAGATCTAAGTTTCAAAGAATCAACATCAAGAGAAATTCTATCCATGTACCCAGCCAACTCGTCAATCTTAGACAATTTTTCTTCGATCAAAGCATTGAAACTCTTTTGCGAACTAATAAATTCTTTAATACTAGATTCAAAATAAGAGGGCATCTTATTATAAGTTCCATAAGAATTGTTGTAGGAATTAACATAATTATTAGAGGAATTACTAGGATACGGCCTAGGATTAAAGTTTCCTCTATACACGTTGTTACCAAAATTGTTCCTACCAACAAAATTCACATACATAGATTCATTGTTATTCTCAATCAAAGTAGACAAAGGCATATCATTAGGATCAACAGGAGCACTCTTATTAGCAAACAACTTCATAAGTTCATCCATCTTTCCACTCAAAACATTAATTTCTTCTATCGCATGAACTTTTTTACTAGTAGATCTTTCGGTGTGCCATTGAGAATAATTAACCATAATTGTCGGATCATGTGTTCCGGCAAACCCTCAAGGTTCGAACACTCAGGTGCGCGCGAAGGTTTCTCCCTATCGATCCACGCCCTAGCTCCCTAAGATCTCGCGGACGAACTCGACGAACTTGCAACACAAAGACACAAGATTTATACTGGTTCGGGCCACCGTTGTGGTGTAACACCCTACTCCAGTGTGGTTGTGGTGGATTGCCTCTTGGACGGATGACGAACAGTACAAGGGAAAGAACAGCCTCCTGAGGTTGAGGTATTCTTGTGCTTGGTTGGTGTGTGGTTGGGGATGATCTTGATGATCCGTCCTCGATTAGTGATGACGTCGATCCCCCCTACTATGGTGGCTAGTTCTACTTATATAGGCCCTAGTCCTCTCCCCAAATATTGAGCGGGAAGGGAACCAACAACGGCCAATTTGAAAGGGGACAACTAGTACAGCTTATCCTGACAAAAGCGGTCTTCGCCTGTCGAAGGCTCTGGTGGTGACACCATCTTGGGCTCCATGGTGACCTCCGTCTTGCCATCCTTCTGGTCTTGGTCTCGTTGCATCAATGTGGAAACCTTTTCTTGATGCCTCGGTACTCCGCGCCTGCGCTTGCCCCCTTGGCACCAAAGAGGAAGCAAGGACACTACGCGCGCTGGCGCCTGCCTGGTCTCGATCGTCATGGCTCACGTCACGAGGACCTCGTGAGGTTTGCCTTGCCTTGATCTCTCCGCCCCTCGCGAGCCTGCCTGGCGAGGCCGCTCCTGAGGAGGTCTTGCATCATCCGCCTCGCGAGGCTTGGCCCCTCACGAGGGTCTTGAATGCCTTGTCGATGAAGATGGGCCGTACAGACCTGCCAGACCAGCCACGCCGCGGGCCGCGGGCAGGCAAGTCTGGGGACCCCCGTTCCCAGAACACCGACAGTAGCCCCCAGGCCCAAGGCGCGCTCGGGCTTGGCTTCGAGGCGAAGCCAAAGGTCAAGCGCGGAGCGTTGTGGGCCCCAAAAGCCTTCGGCCTCAGTTGACGCGTGGCGGTTGATTGGACGTGGGCGTCTCCGCTTCCCCACGCTGCCTTGGCAACTGTCCAACTTGACAAGTCCCTACGACATGGAAGGAAAACCATCATTACCTGTGATCGTGAGGGGCGCTGGTTGGCCTTCTCCTGCTATAAATGAGGAAGGGGGCGGAGCCCCCATCCCCCACTTCTTCCCATTCCGTCTTCTTCTTCCTCCTCTGCTCCACTACTAGCAGTAACTTCAATGGTGCTGATCTATAGGTTTTCGGCTGAGGATAAGGGAAAGGTTCCCCTCGACGTGCCAGCGCTGCTCCTGCCGAAGAAGAGGTCGGTCCACCGCCGCGACGCCACAGAGATGCAGGTGGTGACAAGGCCTTTGTGTGAGCGGCCTCCTCCTGGGTATCCACTGCCCTTGTACGCCCAAGCTGGGGGCTTGGGAGGAAGAAGCGACGAGCATTGGCGCGCGCCCCGTGGCCAAGGTCGATGCGTAGCGGCGACGAGTGCCGTCGCTCCAGGAGTCCGTGCCGCGGACTCCTCACGTGAGCTCGTGCTGTGGGCAGCGATGCCCCCATGCTCCTGGATCCGCTTCCCGCGCTTCTTCTATGACGCGATGCCGCCGAGGGGGCCTCTCGAGCTCTGGTTGCAGCATGCCGACTGCGACGCTCCGGCGACCGGGGATGAGGTTGAAGCAGTCCCCACCGGCAAGATCTTCATGACCCGCGGCTGGGGCAAGGTCGTGCGGGTTTGCCATGCGGAGGGCGCCCTCGCGATCCACTTCGAGTACGACGGCACCTCCACGTTGTTCTTCAAATTCTTCGACACGGAGGGTCACCGCTTGGAGTGTTGCCCCGAAGGGGAGCGCCAGGACGAGGTGCACCCCGCTTGAGGCTGCTCCAGCAGCAGCGACTCTTGGGAGTCCAGCGGTTCTCCCGAGCTCTATGAGACTCCGGAGATGAGCGACGATAGCTACGTGCCCCCGAGCTCTCACCGCGCCCGGAGCAGGGCCGCAAAGTCATGCCGCCGCCGTCGCTGATCTGGATGGGGTTGGCGCCGGCCTCCCGCGGCCCACTGTTAATGATGGCGTCGGCCGCGGGGGTGTGTAGATAGGATTCTCCTAGGTTCTCATCTTTTGTTCCCTGCGAGGAATCAAGAAGTACCCCGTGGGGTGTGTAAAGGGTATGCAATGTCTTTTGTTGATATTATCCTAATTATGGAAACCTTGTGAGTGCAAGTCCTGTTTAGGCTCAGTCTTCCCTTTCCAATCTCGCGACAGCTTATTGATCTACGCTGACAGGTCCCGGTCCCCAGGCAAGCTTCAGCTGTCCCTGGTATGCCAGGTCATGTGCCGTGGTCAAGGCCAGGAGGTGAGTGGCCCGAGGTCCAGTAAGAGCCCCTGAGGCGCGATGATCACTGGGTCCCCTTTAGCACTCAAGAAGCCATGGTAAGATAAGAAAGGGAGGCAACGTTGCCGCAACAGGGCTGCGGTGAGCGTGCCCCCTAGGCTCCAACGATTAGTTGATCTGGGCTTGCGACTTATCTTGATGGTCCGTGGTCGATTCTTCGTGATGCGCCAGACCCGTGCACGAACATCTACGACGTAGCTAGGTCAGGTCCAGACGAGCATTCCCACTTCCTATGCTCTACTTGGTGCTCTACGTCTTCAGGTACCGGCCCTCGAGCGAGCTGAGCCGCCGCTGGTATGCCAGGACGCATGCCGTGGTCAATGCCAGGGGTGAGGGCTGGAGAGCCAGTAAGAGCTCCTGAGTCGCGATGCTCAGGAGCCCCCCTTTTAACGTGCAAGCGGATTACTTGGAAGAGGTGGGAGCTCGCGGTGCCGCCTGGTGTTATCCTTGTGAGATTCTTGTGAGCCAGCACAAGGAAGAACATGATCTGCCGTTATGGTTGCCAGCCTTGTCTTGATGGTGTTCGTCATTCCTTCTTGGTGGTGGCGGCAGCGGAGGGAGTCCGACGCTGTCTTGAGGATGATCCTCACGAGGTTGATCCCTCCAGGCGCCCTCGCGTGGCTGATCCTGCCAGCGGTCCTCACAAGGCCGGTCGCGCCACTCCTGGCGTGGGCCACGGTCGTCCCAGCGTCCGCCACCATGTCCTCCTTGGCCGTAGCCCCGGTCGCCGCGCTCCGGGCGCCGACCGAAGCGTCCTTCGCGAATGGCTCCGAGCTCTTTGATAGTCGCTGGTGTTGTGGGTGTTCAGGTTGTGGAAGGCGCAGAACGGACAGCTGCTCTTGGATGACTCTGGTTGGTCTCTGCCATGCTTGGTGTCTGGTTCCGCTGTGAGCACGCCTGCTCCCTTGCGCTTCACGTCCTTGGCCTTGGTCTTCTTCTCCTCTGGGTCCGCAGCAGGGAGCTTGAGGAGGGAGAGGCACCCCTTCTCAGCTCTAGCACACTTGGTCGTGATGTTGAATAGCTCTAGGGTCGTGCACAGCTCTTCATGGATGGCGAGCTCCTCCTTCATCTTGACATCGCAGACACCGTCGGAGAATGCTGAGATGATGGCCTCGTCGGTCACGTTGGGGATCTTGATCCGTGCGCTGTTGAAGCGCTGAATGTACTTCTGCAGGGTCTCTCCTGGTTGTTGCTTGATGTGACGCAGGTCGCCCGCGACCAGGGGCGGTCGCGAGTGCCCTGGAAGTTGGCGATGAAGCGGTTGCGCATTTCGTCCCAGGAGGAAATCGAGCCCGGTGGCAGGTTCAGGAGCTAGGAGCGGGCGCCCTCCTTGAGAGCCATGGGAAACCAGTTCGCCATGACTTTCTCGTCGCCGTTGGCCGCTTCGATGCTCAGCTTGTAGAGCTGCAAGAACTCCGCGGGGTCGGGGGTGCCGTCATAGCAAGGAGGCAGATCTGGCTTGAACTTGCCCGGCCAGGCGACGCTATGCAGCTCAGGGGTGAAAGCGCCGCAGCCGGCTATGGTCATCGGGCCCGCCTTGGGGGTGGAGCTTGGTCTTGATGGGGTCCCTGCCCTGCTGCTACAGGTGGCGCGTGGTCTTGCCTCAGCAGCCGGTCCTGGCGCGGTGGCACGAGGAGCGACGGAGCATTTTGTTGCGGCCGAGGGACTTCTTGACAGCTTCTTTCTTCACGCGCGAGCGCGGGTCACGTCGTGGTGCCGCGCGCCTTGGTGCCAGGGCGCCATCTTGGGGCAGAGGTGGTGGAGGCACTCCGTGAGTTACATCACCCGTAGCTGGCGGAGGACGAGGCAAAGAGAGGGACGGCGCAGGGAGCCCCATGCGGCGCAGACAAGCTCGGCGATGCGGTCGAGCCACTCCTCGTAGAGGTCGTCAACCAGGCGGTAGCGCAGGAGCTCGGGCGCCATGAGGAGCGCGGCCCGTGCGTCCATGGGAGGGTGACATGCATGGGAATAAGAACCGGCCGGGGTCAGCGATGGAGTGGTGGGGCGGCCGTCCCGCCGCACCGAGGGGTGCAGCGAGGATGCTTGCTGCTCGTTCCCATTGGGTCGGTGGCGGTGTTGGCGGCAGGCAACGAGGAATGACGAGGTGGCCCGCTGACGGGAGTCGTCTGAGCGACGTGGACGGCGAGGGCAGTTCGGCGCTTAGCGCGAGCGCGGCGCGTGTCTGCCATGGAGGCGATGAGGCAACGGGGCGCGGGGCGACGGAAGGAAGCTTCGGCGCACCCCTACCTGGCATGCCAAATGTCGGATCATGGGTTCTGGCAAAACCTCAAGGTTCGAACACTGGGGTGCGTGCAACGGTTTTCTCCCTATCAATCTACGCCCTAGCTCTCTAAGATCTCGTAGACGAACTCGACGAACTTGCAACACAAAGGCACAAGATTTATAATGGTTCGGGCCACCGTTGTGGTGTAACACCCTACTCCAGTGTGGTGGTGGCGGATTGCCTCTTGGGTTGATGACGAATAGTACAAGGGAAAGAACAGCATCCTAAGGTTGAGGTGTTCTTGTGCTTGGTTGGTGTGTGGTTGGGGATGATCTTGATGATCTGTCCTCGATTCGTGATGAGGTCGATCCCCCCTACTGTGGTGGCTAGTTCTACTTATATATGCCCTGGTCCTCTCCCGAAATATTGAGCGGGAAGGGAGCCAACAACGGCCAATTTGAAAGGGGACAGCTAGTACAGCTTATCCTGACAAAAGCGGTCTTCGCCTGCCAAAGGCTCTGGTCGTGACGTCGTCCTGGGCTCCATGGTGACCTCTGTCTTGTCGTCCTTCTGGTCTTGGTCTCGTTGCACCAATATGGAAACCCTTGCTTGATGCCTCGGTACTCCGCACCTACGCTTGCCCCCTTGGAACCAAAGAGGAAGCAAGGATACTGCGCGCTAGCGCCCGCCTGGTCTCGATCATCATGGCTCACGTCACGAGGACCTCGTGAGGTTTGCCTTGCCTTGATCTCTCCGCCCCTTGCGAGCCTGCTTGGCGAGGCTGCTCCTGAGGAGGTCTTGCGTCGTCCGCCTTGCGAGGCTTTGCCCCTCGCGAGGGTCTTGAATGCCTTGTCGATGAAGATGGGCGGTACAGACCTGCCAGCCCAGCCACGCCGCGAGCCGCAGGCAGGCAAATCTGGTGACCCATGTTCCCAGAACGCCGACAATAATATTATCCAGGATTTTGGTAGCTTCTCCTAAAGTGATTTCCATAAAAGTGCCTCCCGCGGCCGAACCTAAAAGATTTCTAGAAGCAAAATTCAATCTAGCATAGAAATTTTGTATGATCATCCATAAATTCAAACCATGAGTAAGGCACTTACGAATCATTAATTTCATCCTGTCCCAAGCTTGTGCAACATGCTCATGATCTAGTTTCTTAAAATTCATAATATCATTTCTAAGAGAGATGATCTTAGTGGGAGGAAAATACTTAGAGATAAAAGCATCCTTGCACTTATTCCAAGAATCAATACTATTTTTAGGCAAAGAAGAAAATCAAGTTTTAGCATGATCTCTAAGAGAAAACGGAAATAGCTTCAATTTAACAATATAATTATCCACGTCCTTTTTTCTTTTGCATGTCACACAAATCTACAAAGTTGTTTAGATGGGTAGCGACATCTTCACTAGGAAGGCCAGCAAATTGATCTTTCATGACAAGATTCAGCAGGGCGGTATTAATTTCACGAGATTCAGCATCGGTAAGAGGAGCAATCGGAGTGCTAATAAAATCATTATTGTTGGTATTGGAAAAGTCACACAATTTAGTATTATCTTGAGCCATCGTGACAAACAATCCAACACACAAGCAAGCAAGAGGCAAGCAAAAAGAGGCGAACCGAAAAGAGGGCGAATAAAATGGCAAGGGTGAAGCGGGGGAGAGGAAAACGAGAGGCAAATGGCAAATAATGTCATTCAAGGGATAAGAGTTTGTGATGGGTACTTGGTATGTCTTGACTTAATGCAACCTCCCCGGCAACGGCGCCAGAAATCCTTCTTGCTACCTCTTGAGCATGCGTTGGTTTTCCCTTGAAGTGGGAAGGGTCATGCAGCACAATAGCATAAGTATTTCCTTCAGTTTTTGAGAACCAAGGTATCAATCCAGTAGGAGGTAAAACACAAGTCACCTAGTACCTACACAAACGCGATATAGGGGTTGTCAATCCCTTCACGATCACTTACGAAAGTGAGATCTGATAGAGATAATAAGATAAATATTTTTGGTATTTTTATGATATAGATTGGAAAATAAAGATTGCAGAATAAACGGTAATAGAAATAGCAAGTTGATATCAAAATAATATGATGGAAGATAGACCTGGGGGCCATAGGTTTCACTCATGACTTCTCTCAAAATAGCATAAGTGTTACGGTGGGTGAACAAATTACTGTCGAGCAATTGATAGAAAAGTGCATAATTATGAGAATATCTAGGCATGATCATGTATATAGGAATCACATCCGCGACAAGTAGACCGAAACGATTCTGCATCTACTACTATTACTCCAGACATCGACTGCTCTCCAGCATGCATCTAGAGTATTAAGTTCATAAGAACAGAGTAACGCATTAGGCAAGATGACATGATGTAGAGGGATAAACTCAAGCAATATGATATAAACCCCATCTTTTTATCCTCGATGGCAACAATACAATACGTGCCTTGCTGCCCTTGCTGTCACTGGGAAAGGACACCGCAAGATTGAACCCAAAGCTAAGCACTTCTCCCATTGCAAGAAAGATCAATCTAGTAGCCCAAACCAAACTGATAATTCAAAGAGACTTGCAAAGATATTTAAATCATGCATAAAAGAATTCAAAGAAGAATCAAATATTGTTCATAGACAATCTTGATCATAAACCCACAATTCATCGGATCTCGACAAACACACCACAAAAAGAATTACATCGAATAGATCTCCAAGAGAATCGAGGAGAACTTTGTATTGAGATCCAAAGAGAGAGAAGAAGCCATCTAGCTAATAACTATGGATGCGATGGTCTGTGGTAAACTACTCACACATCATCAGAGAGGCTATGGTGTTGATTTAGAAGCCCTCCATGATGGATTCCCCGTCCGACGGAGCTCCGGGAAAGGCCCCAAGATGGGATCTCATGGGTACAGAAGGTTGCGGCGGTGGAAATAGGGTTTCGTGGTGCTCCTGGATGTTTTCGGGGTATATGGGTATATATAGGAGGAAGAAGTATGTCGGTGGAGCTGCGAGGGGCCCACGAGGGTGGGGGCGCGCCCCCTGCCTCGTGGCCTCCTCACTTATTTCTTGATGGCTACTACAAATCTCCTGGATCACGTTTGTTCCAAAAATAACTCTCCCGAAGGTTTCATTCCGTTTGATATTCCTTTTCTGCGAAACACTGAAATAGGCAAGAAAAACAGCAATTTGCACTGGGCCTTTGCTTAGTAGGTTAGTCCCAAAAATAATATAAAAGTGTAAATTAAAGCCCATTAAACATCCAAAATAGATAATATAATAGCATGGAACAATGAAAAATTATAGATACGTTGGAGACGTATCAAGGGGCTAATAAGGGAGTCCTGGATTATGGGGTCCTCGGGTGTCCGGGCTACGTGATGTGGGCCGAATAGATGGGCTGTGAAGATACAAGATAGAAGGCCTTTCCTTGTGTCCGGATGGGACTCTCCTTGGCGTGGAAGGCAAGATTAGAGTTCAGATATGAATATTCCTTTCTCTGTAAACCGACTCTGTACAACCCTAGCTCCCTCCGATGTCTATATAAACCGGAGGGTTTAGTCCGTAGAGGCTAGATGACAATCATAATTATACATGCTAGACAATTAGGGTTTAGCTGTTGAGATCTTGTGGTAGATCAAATCTTGTAACCCCTATACTCATCAAAGTCAATCAAGCAGGACGTAAGGTATTACCTCCATCAAGAGGGCCCAAATCTGGGTAAAACATCGTGTCCCTTGTCTCATGTTACCATTGATCCTTAGACGCATAGTTCAGGACTCCTACCTGAGATCTGCTGGTTTTGACACCGACACCCCCTCCCCCCTAGCTCGTGGCCGCTGCCGGCAATCCCTGCCGGTCTGCCCATTCCTCCTAGCTTAGATAATAAAGTTTAGGTTACCTAGTGATTCCCATACCGTCGCCCCACTCCCCTGAGTTTTTAGATGAGGCCTGCGGTGTCCCTCCCCGCCAGATCCACATCCCCTGCTCGAGAATGTCGCAGCCTAAGCTCGACCACGTATCCCAGGGAGCCCAACAAGCGTTCGGCCAAGAAGAGGTTTATCATGGCCTCTCCGGCAAACGTTGGTGAGGTGGCCGCCGTTCGCCCCGACCAGTCAATCCCGGAGCAACACGTCACCGTGGAAGACGTTGACTATGTTGCCATGTCGAAGGCTTCATCTCAATGGGCTAGCGTATTACTGTATCTCGGGAAAGCTGGCTATGAAAAGCTCGTCCACACCGACGGCTTCACACGGGCCATGTCACAGGTTAAGTGGTCCATCCCAACCCCTTTGGTTCAACCGCCGTCGATATCTTCAACGGCCCTGCCGCTGATCTCCTCTGCCAAGCGGTCAGGGATTTGCGAGCTTTATACGCCATCGAGCCCATTTTGTCACTTCTTAAGGGCACGTTCTACGGCGGCGGATTGGGGTCCTCAATTGCCAAGTCAGATCTCATCGACCACGACCATTACCTCGAGGAGGGCACCCACGAAGGTTTTTCCAAGGTGAAACAACCCATCTGTGACATCAGAGAATGCACCATGGGTTTGTGCTCTTCCAACTAGAAGGATCCCGTCCATGAAATGTGAGGCAACATTCTATCAGCAAATCTTACCTTTTCTAGCTTGCCAACCCGTACCTTTTGTTGTAGTAGCATTTGCCGTGTGGTGCTTTAATTGTGTCGTGCTTAATTATTTTAGTTATGCAAAAATGTATTGTTCAATAGGTCTATGTGATGTTTAAGTATGAATTGTCCACTTTAGATTCACGAATGGCTATACTTGGTTGTTTATAGTGAGTAGATGCCTTGTTTATCTGTATTTGGTGGTTAGGTTGGTTGGAGTGAGCATTTTTTAAGTTGTCAAGCAGATGCCTTGTTTATCTGTATTTGGTTCTTAGTTTGGTTGCAGAGAGTATTTGTCCAGTTATCAAGCAGATGCCTTGTTTATCTGTATTTGGTTGTAATGTTGCTTCTTTTAGCATTTGTCCAGTTATCAAACAAATGCCTTGTTTATCTGTATTTGGTTGTTAGCTTTCTTTTTTTAACATTTGTCCAGTTGTCAAGCAGATGCCTTGCTTATGTGTATTTGGTTGTTAGGTTGCTTTTTTTAGCATTTGTCGAGTTATCAAGCAGATGCCTTGTTTATCTTTTTCTGCTTGTTAGGTTGGTTGCAGTGAGCATTTGTCCAGTCTTCAAGCATATGCCCTATTTATCTGTATTTGCTTGTTAGGTTGGTTGTAGTGAGACTCTTCCAGTTTTCAATGGCTATATTTGGTTGTTATACTGGTCATTATGCCTTGTTTATTTCAGTCATTCACAATGTGTCGTTCATTATGTGCAAGTCGGAACTGTGCCGCTCGACTACATCAATACAAGTTTGAATGGCTATATTTAGTTCCAGTTATTCTTGGTGTAGTTAAAACATGCCCTTTATTTCAGTTTTACACATTTATCTAGTGTGATGTTTAAGCATTACCTATGTTCTATTCATTTTCAACAATACCAGTTCGAATTGCAATATTTGATGGTTGTTAAGCCTGCTGTCGGTAACATTGCCTTCCATTTTATATTTGCTTTAACAGCATACTCAAACCAACACATTCAAGCTATCATTTGGAGATGATGTTGTTTACCTTTGCTATATTTGTTTGATGTTAATATTGTTGTACTTATCATGCCTTTCCACTACTTATGCAGGACACAATGGGAGTGGCCACCATTTTCCGCCGAGGTTAGCTTCATCCCTCGGCTTGTACTCCCCCCGTCGTTCCATAATGTAGTGCATATAGATCCAGGCCTGGACACTAGTTAGCTTTTAATATTGACTTGTTGCTTGTAGGTACATATGCCCTTGGCAAGGATCCACGCATCGACCCTTTTTGCATATGTGGCAATGAGATATTGATGAACAAGCATCAAGTGAGGAAACTGGTAAGGATTATTAGCAAAAAGATACGAATGGTGGCAAGCAAATTATTTGTTTATGCTCTATCCAACATAACAGTGAGCTGTAGGATGGTAACTACAAACTCTGCAGCCTTCTCTTTTTACTGCCCATAATGAGTTGTTAGACAACAATGTCTGAATCTTTTTCGTTCCCAGTGGTTCCCGAAGCTGTTCACTCAAGATTACCTCGCAAACTACATGATTGGTGGACACGCATTGAAGGTTAAAGTATTTCATCCATACTACAATGAGCATCGAGAAGTCCTAATGAAGACAGTGAAGGATGGTGGGCAGCCATCACAAGGGGTTGGCCTAGAGTTGTGCGCGCCTTATGCATGGACGAGGGAAAAATATGGGCATTCCACTTCACCTTCTCCAGCAACCAGAATGTCTTTTGCCTCTCTCTCTTTACAGTCCTTAGTACAACTGTGGTTCATCATTCTTTACTTGGTGCTTCTGTAGTTCTTTAGTATATATACCTGTGCATCGAATTATGGATTCGTGGTTGAACCTATATTTGTAATAAACATGGTTGGATATGAAATAAGTGATTGCCTACTTTCAAATTCAAAACATGTGATTTTTAAATTAGGGATTAATTGGATTAATTATGGATTAATTAGGGATTGCACTGCACATGGTTTGCGAAAGCGAAACGTCTGCAATATACGTGGAGATCAGAAACGTTTCTAGGATCCACTACGTGTGCGATCAATCTCCAATGCACACGCGACTTTCTCTTGAAAACTGTTTGTGTTAAGCCACTTTGTGCAAATGTTTGCCACATAAAAAGTGTGTGTGATGGTCAGCCTTTGCCACACAGTTTCTTCTATGCACCGTGTGTGATACATTGAATAACGCAAATGATTTAACGGGGAAAATTGTGTGTGATGTACCTATGAATGGAAACGTTTTCCCTTGAGCGACTGTGTGGGATGTACATACGAACGGAAACGTTTAGCGGGGACTGGCTGTGTGGGATGTAGTTGCGACCGGAAACAATTTTGCCATATAATTGTATTTTTTAGCTCTACTATATGTATTTCTGTATTTCAGCGCTCGTCGGTCATACATGTTCTCATTTTGCCGAGCATGCGTGCTAGGAGGGCATATCCCCGATGGTTTCTGGGTCGTATGGGAAGGACCCCCCTGTCGCCCACACTCACTTGGCGACGGTTCCAAATGTCGTCGCGGAAAGGGGTTACAAACCGTTTATTTAGGACCGACGCGCACCAGTGAGATATCAAGTTCACATGATTAATTGCAACAAGATTTCTCTCGTGACCTCAAGAACAAAAGTAACTACTCACAAATGATAATCATGCTCAAGATCAGAGGGTATTCAATAGCATAATGGATCTGAGCATATAATCTTCCACCAAATAAACCATATAGCAATCAACTACAAGATGTAATCAACACTACTGGTCACCCACAAGCACCAATCTAATGTTCTGGTACAAAGATTATACACAAGAGATGAACTAGGGTTTGAGAGGAGATGGTGCCGCTAAAGATGTTGATGGAGATCGCCCTCCCCAAGACGGGAGAGTTGTTGGTGATGATGATGACGATGATTTCCCCCTCCGAGAGGCAAGCCAGGCATGCCCTGGTGTCTTGTGCGCACCATGGTTTTCTTCCTGGTTGTTTCTTATTTTCCTAATTTTTGTAATATTACAAAACTGACAAAAATATTTTTGTGGATTTTACGGAGTCTGTTTACTTACCGTATCACGTACCTCCTCTTTTTCACAATTCTGGAGTGTTCAGAAAGGTTTCTTCTATGTGTTCTTCCAGTGTCATACTTTGGATAATATTGCTTTCAACATTAATGGGCGTACTTGAGATATAATGTTTTATTCTTTGCCCATTGAAAACCTTTGAGTTAGTACCTTCGGCATTATTTATTTTGATAGCTCCAGAACGATAAACTTCCTCGATAACATAAGGTCCTTCCCATTTGGAGAGGAGTTTTCTACAAAGAATCTGAAGCAAGAGTTGCACAAAAGAACATATACTCCAACTTTGAACTCATGCTTTTGGATTCTTTTGTCATGCCACCTTTTAATTTTTTCTTTAAATAATTTGGCATTTCCATAAGCTTGGGTTCTCCATTCATCTAATGAACTAATATGAAATAACCTCTTTTCACCGGCAAGTTTGAAATCATAGTTGACTTCTTTAATTGCCTAATACGCTTTATGTTCTAACTCAAGAGGCAAATGACAAGCTTTTCCATAAACAATGTTATAAGAAGACATACCCATAGGATTTTTGTAAGTTGTTCTATAAGCCCAAAGTGCATCATCTAATTTCTTAGACCAATTCTTTCGGAACCTATTAACAGTTTTTTGTGATATTAATTTTATTTCTCTATTGCTAAGTTCAACTTGGCCACTAGATTGAGGATGATAGGGTGATGCAGTTCTATGGTTAACATCATACTTAGCAAGCATTTTACGGAAAGCAGCATGAATAAAGTGTGAACCACCATCAGTCATTAAATATCTAGGGACTCCAAACCTTGGGAAAATAACTTTCTTAAGCATTTTAACAGAGGTGTTGTGATCAGCACTACTAGTTGGAATAGCTTCTTCCCACTTAGTAACATAATCATCAGCAACCAAAATATGAGTATACACATTAGAGGAAGGAAAAGGTCCCATGTAATCAAAACCTCAAACATCAAATGGTACAACAACAAGTGAATAATTCATAGGCATTTCTTGAAACTTACCGATATTACCAATTCTTTGGCATTCATCACAATATAAAACAAACTTACGTGCATCCTTGAAGAGACTAGGCCAATAATTAAAAACCAGATTGCAATACCTTGTGAGCTGTTCTATCTCCCGCATGATGTCACCATAAGCTTCGGAATGACATTTCCATAGGATTTGTCCCTATTCATGCTCAGGTACACAACGTGTAATAATATCATCTACTCCTTCTTTATAAAGATGTGGGTCATCCCAAAAGTAATGTCTTAAATTATAGAAGATTTTTTTTTTCTGTTGTTGGTATGTGAAACTAGGTAGTATATATTTTGCAACAATATAATTAGCATAATAAGCATAACGAGGAGTGATATGAGAAACATTTATTGCAGCTAATTGCTCATCAGGAAAACTATCATCAATAGGTTCTGGGTCATCAAGAATATTTTCTAACCTAGACAAGTTGTCAGCTACGGGGTTCTCAGCAACTTTCCTATCAGTGATATGTAAATCAAATTCTTGTAACAAGAGAAGGGAGAACCCACCTAATGAGTCTAGGTTTAGCATCTTTCTTTTCCATAAGATATTTTATAGCAGCATGATCAGTGTTAACAATTACATTAGAATCAAGAATATAAGAAATGAATTTATCACAAGCAAACACAACTGCTAAAAATTCTTTTTAAGTAGTAGCATAGTTTTGATGAGCACTATCTAGAGTTTTACTAGCATAATGAATAACATTTAATTTTTATCAACTCTTTGTCCTAGCACAACACCAACATCATAATCACTAGCATCGCACATAATTTTAAAAGGCAAGTTCCAATCAGGTGGTTGAACAATAGGTGCAGTAGTTAAGGCTTTCTTAAGTGTTTTAAAGGCTTCTACACAATCATCATGAAAAACAAATGGAACATACTTTTGTAAAACATTTGTAAGAGGACTAGAAATTTTAGAGAAGTATTTAATAAACTTCCTATATAAACCAGCATGGCCAAGGAAACTATGAATACCTTTAATATCTTTAGGACATGTCATTTTCTCAATTCAATCAACTTGAGCTTTATCCACATCAATACCTCGTTCAGAAATTTTATGTCCCAAAACAATACCTTCATTAACCATAAAGTGGCACTTCTCCCAATTCAAGACAAGATTAATTTTCTCACATCTCTGCAAAACTCGATCAAGGTTGCTTAACCAATCATCAAAATAAGTTCTATAAATGAAAAAGTCATCCATGAAATATGATACGTCTCCGTCGTATCAACTTTTCCAAACACTTTTGCCCTTCTTTTGGACTCTAACTTGTATGATTTGAATGGAACTAACCCGGACTGACGCTGTTTTCAGCAGAATTGCCATGGTGTTGTTTTATGTGCAGAAAACAAATATTCTCGGAATGACCTGAAACTCCACGGAACATCTTAGAAAAAACAATAAAAAATCCTCGCCAAAGATGAAGACCAGGGGGGCCACACCCTTCTCACGAGGGTGGGGGCGCCCCCCCCCCCCCCCCCTAGGGCGCCCCCCTACCTCGTGGGCCTCCTGGAAACCCTCCGACGCCAACTCCAACTCTATATATTTGCTTTCGGAGAGAAAAAAATAGGAGAGAAGAAATCATCGCGTTTTACGATACGGAGCCGCCGCCAAGCCCTAAAACATCTCGGGAGGGCTGATCTGGAGTCCGTTCGGGGCTCCGGAGAGGGGGATTCGTCACCGTCGTCATCATCAACCATCCTCCATCACCAATTTCATGATGCTCACCGCGGTGCGTGAGTAATTCCATCGTAGGCTTGCTGGACGGTGATGGGTTGGATGAGATTTATCATGTAATCGAGTTAGTTTTGTTAGGGTTTGATCCCTAGTATCCACTATGTTCTGAGATTGATGTTGCTATGCTTAATGCTTGTCACTAGGGCCCGAGTGCCATGATTTCATATCTGAACCTATTATGTTTTCATGAATATATGTGAGTTCTTGATCCGATCTTGCAAGTCTATAGTCACCTACTATGTGTTATGATCCGGCAACCCCGAAGTGATAATAATCGGGACCACTCCCGGTGATATCCATAGTTTGAGGAGTTCATGTATTTACTATGTGCTAATGCTTTGTTACGATTCTCTATTAAAAGGAGGCCTTAATATCCCTTAGTTTCCAATAGGACCCCGCTGCCATGGGAGGGTAGGACAAAAGATGTCATGCAAGTTCTTTTCCATAAGCACGTATGACTATATACGGAATACATGCCTACATTACATTGATGAATTGGAGCTAGTTCTGTGTCACCCTATGTTATGACTGTTACATGATGAACCGCATCTGGCATAATTATCCATCACTGATCCGGTGCCTACGAGTTTTCCATATACTGGTTTACGCTTATTTACTTTCCCGCTGCAACTGTTACAATCACTACAAAATACCAAAAACATTACTTTTGCAGTCTTTACTTTTGTTGCCGCTACCACCACTATCATATTACTTTGCTACTAAACACTTTGCTGCAGATACTAAGTTTCCAGGTGTGGTTGAATTGACAACTCAGCTGCTAATACTTGAGAATATTCTTTGGCTCCCCTTGTGTCGAATCAATAAATTTGGGTTGAATACTATACCCTCGAAAGCTGTTGCGATCCCCTATACTTGTGGGTTATCAAGACTAATTTCTGGCGCCGTTGCCAGGGAGCATAGCTCTATTCTTTGAGTCACTTGGGATTTATATCTGCTGGACACTGTGAAGAACTTGGGAGATCCAAAAATCAAGATCTATCCCTCAACTACGAGGGGAGGTAAGGAACTGCCATCTAGCTCTACACTTGATTCACCTTCTGTTATGAGTAAGTTTGCGACACCTACACCTGCTTCTGCTATTCGTTTTGATATGTCGCATGTTATTGATGATGCCACTTCTGCTATGCATGATACTTATGATGAAACTGCTTCTATGCCTGATACTACTGTGCCCCTTAGTGAATTTCTTGATGAACAAATTGCTAGGGCTAGGGAAAAAGAAATTATTGAATCTGAATACGATGGTGATAGTGATGATGAAAATATGCCTGTTATTCCTGAGGGTTATCTTTTTGATATGGAATCTTCGGCCGCTATTTTAGCTTGCAAAGATAGATATGAGCTTAAGAGGTTATTAGTTAAATGGAACCAAGAATCACTTAGAGATAAAATGAAACCCGACCCTGCTTTTGCTACTTCACCTATACGTGTTCCTGATAAGGATTATGAATTCTCTATTGATCCTGATATAATTACTTTGGTTGAATCTGATCCGTTTTATGGCTATGAATCTGAAACTGTTGTGGCACATCTTACTAAGTTAAATGATATAGCTTCCCTGTTTACTAATGATGAGAGAACGCGTTACTTTTATATACTCAAAATATTTCCATTCTCAATAAAGGGTGATGCTAAGATATGGTTTAATTCTCTTGATCCTGGTTGTGTGCGTAGTCCCCAGGATATGATTTATTACTTCTCTGCTAAATATTTCCCTGCTCATATGAAACAAGCTGCTTTGAGGGAAATATACAACTTCATGCAAATTGAAGAAGAGAGTCTCCCACAAGCTTGGGGGAGGCTTCTCAAGTTACTTAATGCTTTGCCTGATCATCCTCTTAAGAAACCTAAAATACTTGATATCTTTTATAATGGACTAACCGATGCTTCCTGAGATTACCTGGATAGTTTTGATGGTTCTCTTTTCAAGGAAAGAACACCGAATGAAGCTGAAATTCTATTGAATAATATGTTGACAAATGACAATAATTGGGCACCTCCTGAGCCAGCTCCTGAGCCAACTCCTGCTCCAATTATTGAGCCTATTCCTAAAACAACTCCGAAGAAGAGAGGTGTTCTATTTCTCAGTCCCGAAGATATGCAAGAGGCAAAGAAATATATGAAAGAAAAAGGTATTAAAGCTGAAGACGTTAAGAATTTACCTCCTATTGAAGAAATACATGGTCTTAATTCATCGCCTGTTGAAGAAACTTATGATCTTAATTCTTTATTTATTGAAGGACCCCCTGATCCCGATATCCCGACACAGGTAGTAAAGGTAAATTCTCTCTATATATATATGATAAAGTTGAAGTCCTTCCTACTAAAATTGCTGGTCAGTGCTTGGATGAGTTTGATAACTTTATGTTTAAGCAAGACGACTTCATTGCTTATTTTGGTAGATAATTAAAAGAAAATGCTTATATGATTAGACGCTTGGGTGATTATATGGCTGATATTAAAGGTGAACTTAAACTTGTTAGCAAACATGCTTCTATGGTTACCACTCAAGTAGAACAAGTACTTAAGGCTCAAAAAGAAGTGCTTGATGTAATGAATAGTAAGAAAAATGATTATGCTGTTAAAGTGGCTACTAGAACTGGTAGAATGACTCAGGAACCTTTGTATCCTGAAGGCCACCCTAAGAGAATCGAGCAAGATTCTCAAAGAAATAATATTGATGTCCCTAGTTCTTCTAAAAAGAAGAAGAAGAAACATGATAGAACTGTACAAACTTCTAGTGAACCTATTGCTGAACCACCTGATAATCCAAATGATATTTCTATGTCTGATGCTGAAACACAATCTGGTAATGAACATGAACCTAGTAAAAATATTAATGATGATGTTCATGATGATGCTCAACCTAGTAATGATAATGATGTAGAAATTGAACCTGCTGTTGATCTTGATAACCCACAATCAAAGAATCAACGTTATGATAAAAGAGACTTTGTTGCTAGGAATCATGGTAAAGAAAGGGAACCTTGGGTTCAGAAACCTATGCCTTTTCCTCCGAAACCATCCAAGAAAAAGGATGATGAGGATTTTGAGCGCTTTGCTGAAATGATTAGGCCTATCTTTTTGCATATGCGATTAACTGATGTGCTCAAAACAAATCCTTATGCTAAATATATGAAGGATATAATTACTAATAAAAGAAAGATACTGGAAGCTGAAGTTTCCACCATGCTTGCTAATTATACTTTTAAGGGTGGAATACCAAAGAAACTCGGAGACCCCGGAGTACCTACTATACCTTGCTCCATTAAAAGAAATTATATTAAAACTGCTTTATGTGATCTTGGAGCCGGTGTTAGTGTTATGCCTCTCTCTTTATATCGTAGACTTGACTTGAATAAGATGACACCTACTGAAATATCTTTGCAAATGGCTGATAAATCAACTGCTATACCTGTCGGTATCTGTGAGGATGTGCCTGTTGTGGTTGCAAACGTTACTATTTTAACAGACTTTGTTATACTTGATATTCCCGAGGATGATAGTATGTCTATTATTCTTGGAAGACCTTTTCTTAATACTGCAGGGGCTGTTATTGATTGCAACAAAGGCAATGACACTTTTCATGTTAATGGTAATGAGCATACGGTACACTTTCCGAGGAAACAACCTCAAGTTCACAGTATCAACTCTATTGGAAAAATTCCATCGATTATATTTGGAGGTTTTTAATTTCCTCTTCCTACTGTCAAGAAGAAATATGATATTCTTATTATTGGGGATGTGCATATCCCCGTTGAGGTAACTTAGTGTTATTCGAAATTTCTCCGATTTAATGATTATTGGAATGAGTTTGTTAACAAGACTTGATCAACCTTGTTAGTGGATTCTTTTTGATGAGCATGAGACGGATGAAACTAGAAGCACAAACTTCTGTACCCCACTTTTACTTTCTGTAATTTATATTAAATAAAGTAAAAATAGTATTTTTTGTCTGTTTCCTAACTTATCCGTGCAATATAGAAATATCCCAAAAATAAAAGTCCTCAGAATGCCATGCCAATTTAATATGATTTTTTCGGGAATATTTGAGGATTTACTATGCAAAAATTACCGCGGGAGGAGCTGCCACCTGGCCACGAGGGTAGTGGGCGCGCCCCCCCTCTAGGGCGCGCCCCCCTGCCTCGTGGGCCCATGGTGGCTCTCCTCCACTTATCCCAGCACCCATCTTCTTCCTCTGTCTCACACAAACCCGAAAAACCAGCTCAAGCACGAGTTCCAGCAACTTTTGTTGTGATTTTCGATCTCCTTGCTCAAAGCACCTCTCGCAAAACTGCTTGGGGAGATTGTTCCTTGGTATGTGACTACTCCATTGGTCCAATCAGTTTTTGTTCTAGTGCTTTATTCTTTGCAAATTTGTGCTGCATAGGTGACCATGTTCTTGAGCTTGCATGTCAAATTTATATGGTCCCAAGTAGTTCTAATGCTTGATTTAGGGTCTAGGCACTTGTAGGAGTAGTTGCTGTCAATATTATTGAGTTTGGTTTACTTTTATTTTGAAGTTACTAAAAATTTTAGAATTTTTCAGAGAAAAACAATATGCTTAGGAAGATGTTCCAAGGTGGTTCCTCTAAGAAGCAAGGACCCAAGATTGCTATGCGCGATGCTAGCGAGGATCCACCAAGAGACGCTGCAGTACGGCCTTGCGAATGGCCGTCGGAAAATTTTATGGGCCATGCGGGAATTAAAGAAGAATTCAAAGCATATTTGCGCAATGTCGTTCTTGAGGATTTTGAGGCTAACAAATGCCCCCAGTATCATGATCTCACAAGTTCATTTGTGAGGAGGTTTGAGTATTCATCTTCGCGTAATTCTCCTTCAGTCATGTTTGTTCTTTATGACAAATCTTATACCATGGACTTAGAGGATTTTACTTCTGCTTGCAAACTTCCATCATGGGGTAGTGTTAGGGATCCCCCTAAATCTGAATTTAGAAACTTTCTTGCTAGTATAACTGTGGGGGAATCTAGAGATATAACGCAGGCTACCATAGGGAGCATTCACTTTCCTGCTATACATTTTGCTCTCTTCATCGGTAGATGCATAAATACTAAGGATGAAGCATGTCACATGTGTGTCCCTGATCTTAACATTCTTAGGAGTGCTGTGTTAGGAGACCAATCTTATCATATGGGAGCCATTATAGCTCTTAGGTTGCATCATAATAGACATAATGGAGATTTCTTTGGAGGAATTTACGCAACCCGCTTAGCTCATTTTCTTGAGATAGACATTCGTGAGGGTGATATGGAGTTGCCTCCTGCATATTTAGATTATGACTCTATGGCTTCGGACAAGTTTGTCGAGAGGCCTAAATCACCTCTCTTATATTATTTAATTTTTGATAAACGACGTGTTTTCCGTATTACTCTCCCTACGCGTGCCTTCTTTGATTCACAGACAAAAGGAAGATATGTTATTACCATAGAGGAGGCAGAAGAGTACGAGAAGAGAGCGGAGGCAGCTCAACTCCATGCTGCAGCTCAGCAGGCGATAACCGCTGCACATCAGTATGATCCCAACTATTCTTCCTCATCACAGTACGACCCCAACAATTATTATTATGGATATCCGCCAGGCCAGCCATGGCCATAAACCAACTTAGGCCAAAAGCCTATGCTTGGGGGAGTACGTATTTCTCATCGACATTACATTTATGTTCACACACACTCATTGCTAGATGTCGGTGCTCATACTTTTTCATTGTATCATCCATGCTAGTCTATTTTCCTTTTTATGCTTTCTTCTTGTGTGTTTGCTAAACCTTAAGAAAAAACAAAAAAATAGTACTAGTTTATTTTTGTGCTGTAGTAGTAATAATTAAAAAGAAAACACAAAAATATTTCCCGTTCTTCTTTTGCTTGTTGGGAGCTTTCCCGTGTAAATAGTTTTATTTCTTTTCTTTTCTTTTCTTTGGGGGTCCGTAGGAGAAGACCATAATTAAATTGTTGAAGTGGCTCTTATATGCATTATTGTTGATTTAACCAAGAGCCCATATTGCCTTGTCTTCTCCTGTTTATTGAATGCTCGCAGATTCCAGCTTAGTCCAATGCACGTACACTCTTATTATTATTCACACCGTTCGGTCATGCAAGTGAAAGGCAATTATGATGATATATGATGGACTGACTGAGATGGGAAAAGCTGGTACGAACTCGACCTCTTTTGTTTTTGTAAATATGATGAGTCCCTCGTTCTTGATTCAGCTTATTATGAATAAACATGTTTGCAAGGACAATTAGAGATCATAGTTGCTTGTGCCATGCTTGATTAGCTATGAGTTATAATGGTTTACCTTGTGTGCCAAAATGCTATTGAGATGATTATGATGTGGTATGATGGGGTGGTATCCTCCTTTGAATGATTTAAGTGACTTGACTTGGCACATGTTCACGCATGTAGTTGAAACAAATCAACATAGCCTTCACGATATTTATGTTCATGGTGGATTATATCCTACTCATGCTTGCGTCCAATGTTTATTAATTTTAATGCATGTACATGGCTGTTGTCGCTCTCTAGTTGGTCGCTTCCCAGTCTTTTGCTAGCCTTCACTTGTACTAAGCGGGAATACTGCTTGTGCATCCAATCCCTTAAACCCCAAGGTTATTCCAGATGAGTCCACTATACCTTCCTATATGCGGTATCTACCTGCCGTTCCAAGTAAATTTGTATGTGCCAAACTCTAAACCTTCAAATAAGCATTCTGTTTTGTATGCTCGAATAGCTCATGTATCAACCAAGATTGTCCTTATCTTCCGTGTTAGGCGGGTTATTCTCAAGAGGAGTGGCTCCGCTCCTCACTCACGAGGAAATGACTGGTCACCGGGATGCCCAGTCCCATGCTTTATGCAAACTAAATCAAAATTAATTGCAAACAAAACTCCCCCTGGGACCTGATGTATGTTGGAGGCACTCGTTGTTTCGAGCAAGCCATGGATTGATGTTTGTTGGTGGAGGGGGAGTATAAACTTTACCATTTTGTTTGGGAACCGCCTATAATGTGTTTAGCATGGAAGATATCACCATCTCTTAGTTGTTATGTTGACAATGAAAGTATACCGCTCAAAATACAATTTATCTCTATTTCAAAACCGAGCTCTGGCACCTCTACAAATCCCTGCTTCCCTCTATGAAGGGCTTATCCATTTACTTTTATGTTGAGTCATCACCCTCTTATTAAAAAGCACTAGCTGGAGAGCACAGTTGTCATTTGCATTCATCACTGTTAATTTATATTGGGTATGACTATGATTGGATCTCTTTTACCATGAATTACAATGTCTAGTCAGTCCTTGATCTTTAAAGGTGCTCTGCATTTATGTTTTGCGGTCTCAGAAAGGGCTAGCGAGATACCATCTTGTTATATCATATTATGATTGTTTTGAGAAAATGTTGTCATCCAAGATTTATTATTATGGCTTCCTAGTTGATTATGCTATTGATATGAGTAATTCTGAGACCTGAGAATTATTGCAAATGTGGTTAGTTATGATCTATGCTGAAAACTTGAATACTGGCTTGACATAGTTACAACAACAAGAGCAAACAGAGTTTGTAAAAGTTTTTTCTTTCTTTCTTTCAGTTTGTCAACTGAATTGCTTGAGGACAAGCAAGGGTTTAAGCTTGGGGGAGTTGATATGTCTCCGTCATATCTACTTTTCCAAACACTTTTGCCCTTGTTTTGGACTATAACTTGTATGCTTTGAATGGAACTAACCCGGACTGACGCTGTTTTCAGCAGAATTGCCATGGTGTTGTTTTATGTGCAGAAAACAAATATTCTCGGAATGACCTGAAACTCCACGGAACATCTTAGAAAAAATAAAAAAAATCCTCGCCAAAGATGAAGACCAGGGGCCCACACCCTTCTCACGAGGGTGGGGGCGCCCCGCCCTAGGGCGCGCCCCCTACCTCGCGGGCCCCCTGGAAACCCTCCGACGCCAACTCCAACTCTATATATTTGCTTTCGGAGAGAAAAAAATAGGAGAGAAGAAATCATCGCGTTTTACGATACGGAGCCGCCGCCAAGCCCTAAAACCTCCCGGGAGGGGTGATCTGGAGTCCGTTCGGGGCTCCGGAGAGGGGGATTCGTCGTTGTCATCATAATCAACCATCCTCCATCACCAAATTCATGATGCTCACCACCATGCGTGAGTAATTCCATCGTAGGCTTGCTGGACGGTGATGGGTTGGATGAGATTTATCATGTAATCGAGTTAGTTTTGTTAGGGTTTGATCCCTAGTATCCACTATGTTCTGAGATTGATGTTGCTATGCTTAATGCTTGTCACTAGGGCCCGAGTGCCATGATTTCATATCTGAACCTATTATGTTTTCATGAATATATGTGAGTTCTTGATCCGATCTTGCAAGTCTATAGTCACCTACTATGTGTTATGATCCGGCACACCCGAAGTGATAATAATAGGGACCACTCCCGGTGATATCCATAGTTTGAGGAGTTCATGTATTTACTATGTGCTAATGCTTTGTTACGGTTGTCTATTAAAAGGAGGCCTTAATATCCCTTAGTTTCCAATAGGACCCCGCTGCCATGGGAGGGTAGGACAAAAGATGTCATGCAAGTTCTTTTCCATAAGCACGTATGACTATATACGGAATACATGCCTACATTACATTGATGAATTGGAGCTAGTTCTGTGTCACCCTATGTTATGACTGTTACATGATGAACCGCATCCGGCATAATTATCCATCACTGATCCGGTGCCTACGAGTTTTCCATATACTGGTTTACGCTTATTTACTTTCCCGCTGCTACTGTTACAATCAGTACAAAATACCAAAAACATTATTTTGCTGTCTTCACTTTTGTTGCCGCTACCACCACTATCATATTACTTTGCTACTAAACACTTTGCTGCAGATACTAAGTTTCCAGGTGTGGTTGAATTGACAACTCAGCTGCTAATACTGGAGAATATTCTTTGGCTCCCCTTTGGTCGAATCAATAAGTTTGGGTTGAATACTCTACCCTCGAAAGCTGTTGCGATCCCCTATACTTGTGGGTTATCAAAATACTCAACAATATTTTCACAAAAAATCAGGGAATATAGCAGTCATACATCTTTGAAAGGTAGCAGGTGCACTGCATAAACCAAAAGGCATATGTCTGTAAGCATAAGTTCCAAAAGGGCAAGTAAAGGTGGTTTTCTCTTGATCAGGTTGTGAGGCGGGTATTTGAGAAAAACTAGAATATCCATCAGGAAAGCAGAAGTGTGTGTGTGCTTTGATAATCTTTCTAGCACTTGATCAATAAAAGGAAATGGGTAATGATCTTTTCTAGTTGCTTTATTTAATTTCTAAAATCAATTACCATTCTATAGCCAGTAACAATTCGCTGTGGAATAAGTTCATTTTTATCATTAGGATAAATAGTAATACCTCCCTTTTTAGGAACACAGTGAACGGGACTTACCCATCTACTATCAGCTATGGGATAGATTATACCTGCTTCAAGAAGCTTTAATATTTCATTTCTTACCACTTCTTTCATTTTAGGATTTAACCGTTGTTGGTGATCAACAACGGGTTTAGCATCAGGTTCCATATTAATCTTGTGCTGACATAGAGTGGGACTAATGCCCTTAAGATCGTCAAGAGTATATCCGATAGCAGCTCAGTGCTTCTTCAGAATTTTCAATGATCTTTCTTCTTCATGTTCGGAAAGGTTAGCACTAATAATAAGAGGACATATCTTTTTCTCATCAAGATAAGCATATTTCAAAGTGTCAGGCAACCGTTTTAATTCAAACACAGGATCACCTTTAGGTGGAGGAGGACCTCCTAGAGTTTTGATAGGCAAATTATGTTTAAGAAGAGGTCGTTGTTCAAAGAATATTTTATCCATTTCATTTCTTTCATGCATATGCATATCATTTTCATGGTCTAGCAAATATTCTTCTAGTGGATCTGTAGGAGGCACGACAATAGAAGCAAGACCAATTATTTCATACTTACTAGGTAATTCTTTCTTATGATGTTTTCTACTAAACTTAGAAAGATTAAACCCATGAGACTCATCACCAAAACTAACACCGACGATTTGCTTATGACAATCTATTTTAGCATTAATGGTGTTCAAGAAAGGTCTAGCAAAGATAATGGGACAAAAGTCATCTTGTGGGGAACCAAGAACAAGAAAATCAGTAGGATATTTTATTTTCCCACACAAGACTTCAACATCTCTAACAATCCCAAGCGGTGTGATAGTGTCTCTATTAGAAAGTTTAATAGTAACATCTATGTCTTCTATTTCAACGGGTGCTATATTATTCATAATTTCTTGGTATAATGTAAAAGGAATAGCACTCATGCTAGAACTTAAGTCACATAAACCGTGATAACAATGATCTCCTATTTTGACTGAGACAACGAGCATTCCAACAACGGGTCTATGTTTATCTTTTTCATCGGGTTTATCAATTCTGGCAGCTTCATCACTGTGTAAATAACATGTCCATCTATATTTTCTACCAAGAGATCTTTAACCATAGCAACACTAGGTTCTACTTTGATTTGTTCAGCAGGTTTAGGTGCTCTAATATTACTTTATTGACCATGGTTGAAACCTTAGCATGTTCCTTTATCCTAATAGGGAAAGGTGGTTTTTCAATATAAGCAGTAGGAACAACTGGATCAACATTGTAAATAATAGTTTCATATTTAGCTATGACCGGTTCTTTAATTTCTTCTTTAATAGGGGGATGATGTTTAAACCACTTCTCTTTAGGGAGATCAACATGAGTAGCAAAAGATTCACAAAAAGAGGCTACTATCTCAGAGTCAAGTCCATATTTAGTGCTAAACTTGTGAAAAGCATCGGTATTCATAAAATATTTAACACAATCAAAGTTTATCTTAATACCTGACTCTTTACCTTCATCAAGTTCCCAATCTTCAGAGTTGCATTTAATTCTTTGTAAAAGATCCCACCTGAATTCAATAGTCTTCTTCATAAAAGAACTAGTATAAGAAGTATCGAGCATGGATTGATCATCATGAGAATGTCGAGCATAAAAGTTCTGAATGATAATTTCTCTCGAGAGCTCATGATTGGGTCATGAATATAACATTGACTTAAGCCTCCCCCAAGCTAGAGCGATACTTTCTCCTTCATGAGGCCAAAAATTATATATATAATTTTGATCGTGGTGAACTAGATGCATAGGATATTTTTTTTGGTGAAATTCCAATTTCAATCGATTCCAATTCCAAGGTCCAATAGTATCACATAGCCTATACCATGACAATGCTTTTCCCTTCAAAGATAAAGGGAAAACCTTCTTCTTAGGTTCATCTCCAGGCAAACCTGCAAGCCTAAATAATCTGCAAATTTCATCCACATATATCAAGTGCATATCAGGATGTTTGGTTCCATCTCCGGCATAAGGATTAGCTAGCAGTTGTTCTATCATACCTGAAGGAATTTCATAGCCAATATTTCTAGTAGGTGTTGTAGGTTGAGGGGCAACTAATTATGGTTACGGTCGACGTGAAGATACCCCGAACAAACCCCTCAAATGATTGTTCTCGATAGTAACAGTGACAATAAATTTCAGCACGTAGTAATAATTATCCCTTACCAGTTTCCACTTACCAAGAGCGCTTCACTCCCTGGCAACGGCGCTAGAAAAGAGCCGTGATGACCCATAAGTATAGGGGATCAATCGTAGTCCTTTCGATAAGTAAGAGTGTCGAACCCAACGAGTAGCAGAAGGGAATGACAAGTGGTTTCAGCAAGGTATTATCTGCAAGCACTGAAATTATAAGTAACAAGTAGTTTGATAACAAGATAATTTGTAACGAGCAAGTAACAGTAACAGTAAATAATATGTAGCAAGGTAGCTCAATCCTTTTGTGGCAAAGGACGGGCCAAAATGGTCTCTTATGCTAAGCAAAGTGTTCTTGAGGGTACACGAGAATTTCATCTAGTCACTTTCATCATGTTCATTTGATTCATGTTCGCTACTTTGATAATTTGATATGTGTGTGGACCGGTGCTTAGGTGTTGTTCTTACATGAACAAACCTCCTACTTATGATTAACCCCTTCACAAGCATTTGCAACTATGAGAAAAGTATTAAGATAAAATCTAACCATAACATTAAACTTTTGGATCCAAATCGGTCGCTTATGAAGTAGCGCATAAACAAGGGTTTAAGCTTCTGTCACTCTAGCAACCCATCATCTAATAACTAATCCACAATGCATTCCCTTAGGCCCAAATATGGTGAAGTATCATGTAGTCAACGTTCACATGACACCACTAGGGAATCACAACATACATATCATCAAAATATCGAACAAATATCAAGTTCACATGATTATTTGTAGTAAGATTTCTCCCATGACCTCAAGAACAAAAGTAACTACTCACAAATTATAATCATGCTCAGATCAAAGGGGTATTAAATAGTATAATGGATCTGAACATATAGTCTTCCACCAAATAAACCATATGGTAATCAACTATGATATGTAATCAACACTACTAGTCACCCACAAGCACCAATCTAATGTTTCGATACAAAGATTGAACACAAGAGATGAACTTGGGTTTGAGAGGAGATGGTGTTGTTGAATATGTTGATGGAGATTTCCCTCCCCAAGATGGGAGAGTTGTTGGTGACGATGATGACTGTCATGGAATTATCAAGGCTGATGTCCTAGCAAAAGGACTTATTCGTCGAGCCATCGCAACTTGGTTAGCATAAAGGGGTTCAATGGGACAAAGGACACAGGGCGTTTATACTGGTTCAACCCCTTGATGTGAAGGTATATGCCTAATCTAGTTTGAGGTGGTATTGCTTGGGTTTCGATTACCAGGGAGAGAATACGCTTGACCTAGATTTCGATCTCTTGTTTCTTGCCCTAAACCGCCGTCGGGTCGTCCCTTTATATACACAGGTTAACACCCAGCAGCTCATAGAGTTCTGGCCGGCTTATACAACGTGTCCGGCTCAGTGACTAGCTACTCATGCCTTACAATACAAGTTATACATATATGGTGGTTTACACCTATGGGCCTCAAGTCGCCTTTGGGCTTCGGACCCTTAGTAAGTCCCCTTCATGAACCGCCATCTTCAATATCTTGATGGGTTTCGTCTTAACAAACCGCCATTGGTATAACCCGGCTCCTCCTGGGTAGGTCATACCCAATAGCTATATCCCCAACATTAGGCCCCAGGTTGATTTGAACTTGTTCATGTCAATCTTCAACACTTAGAAAAATCCTTCACTTGTCCTCGCGAGACCCTGTAACCCGCCGTGACATCATCTTCTAAGATTATGGTAACCCACTGTGACATCACCTATCATTAATGTTACACAGATCCCAAATCTTAATATACTCTCTCTTTTAATGAACCTCCAAAAAGCAAGGCATCCGCGCTGTCATATATCCATTTTTAACCTCCTAGATTCCCGCGCCTGCCACTTATCTTTCCATCCTTATAAATAGGGCCAGGGGTCCCTTTCACTTTCCCCCCTTGCCTCTTCATCTCTTTCTTCTTCCTCACATCATCTCAGCTCCCGAGCTCCACCGCCACCATCGAACTTCGCCACTTCCTCACCAGTGGCCGCTGCATCAACCTGATTTGACTAGAATTCATCCTTGCTCCTTCGCTGTTCAACAGCTCCGGTAAGTTCTCCTCTTTCCTTTTATCGCAGATCTCATTAGGGTTTCAAACGAGTTCGTCGGAGTTCATCTCCGCTCTTGTAATCTTGTGATTTGATTCAACTTGAAACTTCTCATGTACTAAGGTGGTAGTTGTAGCACTTATTTTCATCACTAGAGCATCTCCTTTCACATAAAAATCTGATTTGGATATATGAACTGCTCAAGCACCGTCATTTAGGTCGAGATATTTTTCCATTATCTGAAGTGCCGCAGATCCAGACTAATAGTATCAATCTGCGAAACCTGTTTTTCAATACTTAGCAATTTTCCCTTTCTCCGATCTGTACTTTAATAACTGTCTGGGCGGCTTAACTCAAAAACCGTAACCCGCCAGGTACCATTAGTCCCCTCTTAAGCCGCCAATAGGTCATGTTTATAACTTCAATGTTATCATCCGGCTTAAGACTTAAGCATGGTTCATTGCTATTCACCAGTTAACTCGCCAGCCAGCTTTAATCATATAATCTTGAACCGGCATAATTTTTCTTTCAGTTCAAAAATGGCCAATACATATAGTGGTTGCAATTAGGTCCCATCCTAGGTCACTGAGGAGGACTTGAACAACTACGTTGCAACCAGCGCTTTAGCCAAAAAAGGAAGTCATTCATTGGAGGGTCCCTGGCAAAGAATGTCCTCCCAAACCCAAGGACGGAGAAGTGATTGTTTTTGCTGATCACCTGAGTCGGGTGTTCAGCCCACCCAGCTCAGAGTTCTCCCGTGACGTACTTCATTTCCTCCAACTTCACCCTCAAGATATCGGACCCAACTCTGTGTCCAATATTTGGAATTTTCAAGTGTTCTGCAAAGCTTATCTTCAAGAGGAGCCCACAGTCGACTTATTTAGAGAGTTCTATTAATTAAACTGCCAAACTGAGTTCGTTGATGGACCCAACACCGAACTTGGTGGGGTTTCAATTCAAAAGAAGAAAGACGTCAGCTTTCCCTATGCTAAGCCGCCAAATCACCCCAAAGACTGGAACCCGAGTTGGTTCTATTGCAAAGACACATCTCCAGCCGATGAAAACCCCTTACCGGGTTATCGCGATCACCGTCTTAGCAACACGCATCCAGTCCCCACACTGCTTAGTGCCAAGGACCGGGCCAAATATGCACCATCATTTTCAAAGCTCAGAGCCCTTATGGCCAATGGTTTAACCGGTGTCGACCTTGTCCGATGCTGGGTGTCCTGGAGCATCTTGCCATTAAGCCGTCGCCCTGGCTTAATGTGTGATTATACTGGCAATGTGAAGGATCCCCATCGCCACTGTGACATCCAACTGTCTAATGCGGAAATCAATGAAGCCACCAAGAAATTGTTGAATGAACCTATGAAGGAATGCATCAAAACATGGCTTAGTCCTTTTAGCACCTTCAATAAGGCGCCAACTGTAAGTTTGCACATCTTCCGGTTCATCAGTGTTTTAAATAATTACACTCGCTCATGATCTTTTGACCTCAACATGCCGACTCTCCATTTTGGAAGAAAAACCGCAAGATAAACCGGCCAAGCCGGCTCGTAACAAGACTAAAGCCAAGAAGCCTGCCAGGAACAAGACCATTGAACCAGTGGGTTCAAATATTGATGACGACCATGATGATGATGAGTCAGAGGTAGAACTTGACTCTCTTGACTCATTTTTTGTACATCTCATTGACAATGATTGTTATCAGGACAATGCTGAGGCCGATCGTGCAGGCGAAGCAGAGGTAATTATTCTTTCCTCCGGCTCAGAACCTATGCCAACACAGAAAACCCGACAAGCAAGCCGGAAAGTAAGCTTTTCTCACCCTCTAGCTCACCTGGATCCCAACTTTCTTTTGAAGAAACAACAACACGAAGCTCGCCGCACCACCCGCCATAGTGGTGGTGTAATTAGTTCTTCCAGCTTACCCGACACTCCGGCTCGCAAACGCCACCCAGATGTCTTATATATTTCTGACATACTTTATCCCAAGGCGGGTCATTTCCGACAACCTCTTAACCCGTCTGATTCAAACTATCAGGGGACTTCTCATTCCTCCTCTGGCGAGTCAACGGGAACTCAAATCCCGGCTTTCAAGACTGCACCTGTGTAAGAATATACTTAATTATTCAAATCTTACATCTGATTCTTATACTGACCTCTTTACACTTCTTATTTTTAGGGGCCAGGCCAAACCCAGCAAGAAGGCCAAGCTGAATAAGCCGGTTGACGACGCCAGCCCGTCTGAACCAGAAAAACAACACTCAGAACCTTCTAACCAGATTGTTGAAGCCACCCTTGACGATCCACCACCACAAGACGATGGAGTCTCCCGGGATGATATGGATGTTGAACCGGCTATCTCTAAGCCGCCAAGCCCAATCAAGCCTGCCGAGAAAAAGACTGATGATGTTGTTTTCACTGGTTTTGGATTCACCGCCCCGGGTCAACCCACTGTTTTATCCAAGCATAGCGCTAAAGAAGAAATATCCATTGAAGATAAAGGCAAATGGAAGGTAGGCTTGGAAAGCTACACCCATTTCAGTGCCCAAGACATCCACTCTGCTTATCTGAACCGTCTGTACACCAGTCGTGACTTTGAAGACGGTTTAGTAAATCTGATGAAAGAGCACTACAAGGTAAACGTTGTGACTTTATTTTATATGAATATACTTCCCTCAGCCGCCAAGTTTATTGGGCATGATAGACTAGAATGTACGATAAACTTCGATAGTTGCATAGATCAAATTCTGTAGCCCCCAAGGGCCAGTTTATGTCTTCCACATGAACCGGGGCTTATAATACCAGTACTTCAATTTTCCTCCTTACCCCCAAGGGCCGGGTTAATAAATATGTTAAGCCGGGACTTTGCGGTAATAAAAAACCAACTTTGCCTCCATAGCCCCCGAGGGTCGGCTTAATCAGTAATGAATAAGTCGGGACTAATCATCCTGTTTAAAAATCAACAACCCAATGTATTGTCTTTATAAGCCGGATTACGTCATTTGTCTGGGTCATGTATTTGTCTTGTAACAAATTAATAGGCATTAGCCCCCAAGTGCCAAGGATAATATTTATATTGTGCTTGGGACTTCCAAAAAATTGTCTTAAAAGAGCAATATGCGTTAGCCCCCAAGTGCCAAGTATCATACATGTATTATGCTTGGGACTTTAGCAATACTCACAATATTCTGTGTATGTTTATATCACAGGCTGAACTTTCTAAGAAGGACTCGCAGCTCAATGATGTGAAGGACAATATAAAGACTCAGCAATCTGAAACATCCAAGGCTAAGTCGTAATTGAAGACTACTTTAGAGAACATTGAGCAGCTCAAGCAACATTTCAACACTGAAAAAGACGGCTAGGAAACCGAAAAGGCAGCTCTGCTAAAGAGAGCTGAGGATGCTGAGTCCGCACTTAAGCCGGTGACTGAAGAGTTATCCGGCTTAAAGCAACAAATTAATAGCATGTCGTCAGCCATCTTTGGTAAGTAGAAAAAAACATGTCTCATTCGTACCTTATGAATCATATTATAAACATCTGCCGGCTTACTCATAACTTTTGCTGATATAGGTTTGTGAAGCACTAAGTTGGGCTTAGAGATGCGCATCTGGCTTAAAGCTGCCTACACTCTTGTTGAATAGTTATATACTGGTGCCCAATGTACCATTGTTGTTATGTGCTACCTCTTGAGCATGCGTTGGTTTTCCCTTAAAGAGGAAAGGGTGATGCAGCAAAGTATCGTAAGTATTTCCCTCAGTTTTTGAGAAAGGGGTTGTCAATCCCTTCACGGGCACTTGCAAAAGTAGATCTGATAAAGATAATAAGATAAATATTTTTTGTATTTTTGTTGTATAGATTGGAAAGTAAAGATAGCAAAATAAATAGTAAACTAGAATTGTAAATCGGAAAGTTATATGATGTAAAGTAGACCCGGGGGGCATAGGTTTCACTAGTGGCTTATCTCAGGATAGCATATATTATGGTGGGTGAACAAATTACTGCTGAGCAATTGATAGAAAAGCGCATATGATGTCTACTACACAACCTTCTTCTTGTAGACGTTATTGGGCCACCAAGTGCAGAGGTTTGTAGGACAATAGCAAATTTCCCTCAAGTGGATGACCTAGGGTTTATCAATCCATAGGAGGCATAGGATGAAGATGGTCTCTCTCAAACAACCCTGCAACCAAATAACAAAGAGTCTCTTATGTCCCCAGCACACCCAATACAATGGTAAATTGTATAGGTGCACTAGTTCAGCGAAGAGATGGTGATACAAGTGGTATATGGATGGTAGATAAAGGTTTCTGTAATCTGAAAATATAAAAACGGCAAGGTAACTAATGATAAAAGTGAGCATAAACGGTATTGCAATGCTAGGAAATAAGAACTAGGGTTCATACTTTCACTAGTGCAAGTTCCCTCAACAATAATAACATAATTGGATCACATAAATATCCCTCAACATGCAAAAAAGAGTCACTCCAAAGTCACTAATAGCGGAGAACAAACGAAGAGATTATGGTAGGGTACGAAAGGACGTCAAAGTTATTCTTTCCAATCAATCCGTTGGGCTATTCCTATAAGTGTCACAAACAGCCCTAGAGTTCGTACTAGAATAACACCTTAAGATGCAAATCAACCAAAACCCTAATGTCACCTAGATACTACAATGTCACCTCAAGTATCCATGGGTATGATTATACGATATGCATCACACCATCTCAGATTAATTTATTCAACCAACACATAGAACCTCAAAGAGTGCCCCAAAGTTTCTACCGAAGAATCACGACGAAAATGTGTGCCAACCCCTATGCATAGGTTCATGGGCGGAACCGGCAAGTTGATCACCAAAACATACATCAAGTGTATCACGTGATATCCCATTGTCACCACAGATACGCACGGCAAGACATACATCAAGTGTTCTCAAATCTTTAAAGACTCAATCCGATAAGATAACTTCAAAGGGGAAACTCAATCCATTACAAGAGAGTAGAGGGGGGGAGAAAACATCATAGGATCCAAATATAATAGCAAAGCTCGCGATACATCAAGATCGTATCACCACAAGAACACGAGAGAGAGAGAGAGAGAGATCAAACACATAGCTACTGGTACATACCCACAGCCCCGAGGGAGAACTACCCCCTCCTTGTCATGGAGAGCACCGGGATGATGAAGAAGGCCACCGGAGAGGGATTGCCCCCTCCGGCAGGGTGCCGGAATGGGTCTAGATTGGTTTTCGGTGGCTATGGAGGCTTCTGGCGGCGGAACTCCCGATCTATTGCGCTCCCCGATCGTTTTAGGGTATATGGAGATATATAGGCGGAAATAGTACGTCAGGGGAGCCACGAGGGGCCCACGAGGGTGGAGGGCGCGCCCCCTACCTCGTGGCTTCCTCATTGCTTCCCTTACATGGACTCCAAGTATCCCGGGTTGCTTTCCTTCCAAAAATAAGTTCTGTGAAGTTTCAAGTCAATTGGATCTGTTTGATTTTCCTTTTCTGCGATACTCTAAAACAAGGAAAAAAACAGAAACTGGCACTGGGCTCTAGGTTAATAGGTTAGTCCCAAAAATAATATAAAATAGCATATAAATGCATATAAAACATCCAAGGTTGATAATATAATAGCATGGAACAATCAAAAATTATAGATACGTTGGAGACATATCAGTATCCCCAAGCTTAATTCATGCTCGTCGTCAAGTAGGTAAATGATACAAACAGAATTTTTGATGTGGAATTCTACCTAACATATTTCTCTAAGTAATTCTCTTTACTATGGCAAGAATATTCAGATGCATAAGATTCAAGACAAAATTTTAATATTGACATAAAAATAATAATACTTCAAGCATACTAACAAAGCAATCATGTCTTCTCAAAATAACATGGCCAAAGAAAGCTATCCCTACAAAATCATATAGTCTGGCTATGCTCCATCTTCACCACACAACATATTCAAATCATGCACAACCCCGATGACAAGCCAAGTGTCGGGTGGTAGGTGCGACATATGCCAACGGGTGGCTTATCATTGTGGGAGCCAATAAAACATCGCCGATGCCTGGAAATAGGATAAGGCGAAGACATGCACGCCGGCGAATCTTACCCAGCTTCAGGGATCTCCGGGGAGATAACACCCCTACTGCTGCTCTGCGGGGTCTCCGCATGGTTACTAAATGAACAGGTGTTTACACAATGCTCCTTGAGCTGTTTGGGGGGAGGAGGAAGAAGGGCACAACTAGCTTCTTCTCCTTGTGTGGTGTCTAAGTCTAACTAGAGGGTCCAACCCTTTGCATGGGTGCACCGACGGGTTTATATAGGCCTACCCCCCGGGGGTACAATGGTAATCCAGCTGGGCGCGGGGCCCAGCTGTCTGTGACTGTGCTCGCCGGCTTCTGCACCAGCTGCTGGGGCCCGCCGACTGGTGGGCCCCACCGGCTGCCGGCATCCTGGTCGACAGGCAGGCCCCAATGTCTAGGGCCTGGTCGGTGGCTGGTTACTGTTGCTCCGTACTGTTGACGCAGGCTTGGTCGGGGTAAGCGTGGCTACAGTACCGCCGCCCTGGCGGGCGATTACTGTAGCCCCGCCGTATCCTGTCTCCTTAATGGGCGTCTCCTTCGAGGAGGATGGCGAGCCGGCTATGGGGGGCCGGCTCTCCATCGGGCCGACTTGGGAGGAGGTGGGCCCGCCTTCGGTATCTCTCTGCCCGAAGGGGCCCACCACCTCGGGGGCCACGCTGGTGGCCCGTCAGGGACGGCGTCGGGGCCGTCGGGGTAACAGTGCCGCGCCGGACGGATCGTGGCCACCCGTATGGCGTACTGTACCAGGCGTGCTCCGGGTTTTGGGGGTGGCAGGCTCCACTGTAGCCACGCCCCGCCTCATCATCGCGGGGTGGACGCGTACTTTGCGGGTACGGCCTTGACTGCTTTACGGGAGCCGGCCTCCTGGAGTCGGCCTCTTTGCGGCCGGCTTCTCGCAGTCGGCCCTCCCACAACTTTCTTCTTGAGGGTAAAGGGCGGGCCGCCCCCGAAGCCGGCCTAGAAGATAGCCGACAGGGGGGAGGCGGCCCCAGGTCTTGAGTCCTGTCGAGAGCCAGACGGGCTCATAATTTTTTCTGATGGGCCAGGGGAAGCCGGCTAGGCTACCCATGGCTATTTACTCCGACAGTAGTCCCTGAAGCTGAGCGAGCTTCGCGGTGGACAGAGGGACGAGAAGCTTGGTCAGCTTCATACCCTGAGGAGCCGACCTCGCCGTCGTAGGCTGACTTTGGAGAACTTCTTTGTTTTATCAACATGACCGTGGTTGACCCGCGGGCCGTCCGCGGGCCCCACGACGGGCCACGGGCGGAGAAGTCCTGCTGTCGCACGCGCGCGACGGGACCCTGCCGCAGGCCCGGGCCCGCCACTCCCTGGCCTCGGCCCGAGCGCAGATCTTCTGTGGCCCGGGGGGCTGCTCGCCTTCCCGTGGCTGTTTCTTCTTGTCTTTTGTGCGTAATAAACGCGGGGCGTGGGGGAAGTGGGCACGATCGATCCCCACGACCCCCCATGCCGCGCCTCCTTGGCTCCGGCGCACAAGCCTACAAGTAGGAGGGGGAGGGGGAGAGGCAAAGGCTCGCTCGCCCCCCTGCTCCCCGTCCTTCCTCGTTCTCTTTTCTCTTCTTCTTCCTCTCGCGCCCAACGCAACTTCCCGTCACAGCTTCCCCACGCCTCCATGTCCATGGCGCTGTCAAGCTCGTGGGACGGCTCCAACGTCCACGAAGGTCACGTAGAGTTTCTTCGCCGGACCCGGCGCCTGCCCGCCGCCAACCTCGTGCAGGTTCGTCTGGCGCCGGAGACGGAAATCTCGCCGGCGCCGGAGGAAGGCGAGCGGGTCGTCTTCCGCACGCATTACCTGCGCGGCTTCGGCCTCCCGGTGAGTGGGTTCATGCGTTCCTTCCTCGACTTCTACCGCCTCCAGCCGCATCACCTCACGCCCAACGCGGTGATGCTGCTGTCGGCCTTCGTCTCCCTCTGCGAGGGTTTCTTGGGAGTGCTGCCCACGCTGGAGCTTTGGGCGGAGCTCTTGAAAAACAAGCTCGGCACCGTCATCGCCGGCGTGCCCGCCCCCTGCGGGGCCTTCATCGCTATGAAGAGGTCAGGCGAGAACAATCCCTTCCCGCACATCCCTTTAATCCAATCGGTGAAGCTGTGGCAAAAATCATACTTCTACATGAAGAACATCGCCCCGCAAGGAGACCAGGTCAACCTGCCGGCCTACGTAGCCGGCCCACCGGCTGGGAGGCAGCCGTCTTGGGGCTTCAGATCCAAGTCCTTATCTCCGGCTGGGAACGCCGCCATCGCCCGACTTCGGGTAATGATCCAGTCGGAAGGCATGTGCGCAGCCGACTTGGTGGCCGACTTCGTGGAGCGCCGGATCCTTCCCCTTCAAAGCCGGCCCCACATGATGTGCCAGATGAGCGGCCTCCGGGACCCATGCAGGCTGAGCACATGGGAAATGCCCCATGCCGAGGTGGCGCTTATGGTCAACTACATCGCCAACCTCAAGCTCGCCGACGACTGGCAATATGGCAAGGTGCCGTACTCTCGCGCCCATCCGCCGCCCTTGGTAAGTCTTTCCTTATACCTTCTTTCTGTCATGAGCCGGCTTTATGCCGGCCGGCTTCTGACCAGGCGGTTTCTTTTTGTCAGAACCCTCTTCTTCCACCGCCAGGCGGGGCGGCAGGAGTCGAACGCCGGTATGCCCCCGACCGTGCAGTAGATGATATTGACGACCCGGATCTGGGGGCGGCCGCCATGGAGGACGCCGCCACGGGGGACATTGCCGAGCCCGGAGGCACGGGGCTCTCGGCCAGCTTTGACGACTGGCCGAATGACGCCGACACCGAAGAAATCCCGCGCCGCCAGCCGGCAACCGATCGTCTCAGCGCGGGCTCGTCCGCCACGCCGGCTACCGGTAGTGGAAGCGCCGGCAACGTCGAAGCGCTGGGCCGCGCTTCCTCTCTTCGGCAGTCGGCCGAAGAAAACGAGGGCCTCCGCCGTGGCGACGAAACGAGACGAAGCAGCGGCGAAGGCGGCCCGCTTCCGGAGGGCAGTGAAGTAGCATCCGGCGGTTTCATCGTAAGTCTTTTGGCCGCTTGCGTGCCTGTTCTTTGTTGTCTTCTTTTGTTCTAAACCTTCTCCATTTTCTGGGCAGGGCGCCGCTTTCCATTGAGCGGGGCCCAGGCAGCTCCGTGGTTGGGCCGGGTGCTGGATCCTCAGAGCCCCACCGCGTGGACCCCCGCGCCGACCTTGCGGAAGCCACGGAGCGGAACGCCCGTGAGGTGCGAGAGGAGAGGGAGGCGGCGGAGAGGGAGGCCGCCCGGGTGGCGAAGGAGCAGGCCGACGCGGCAACCGAGACTCTGCCGGAGCGGGCGACCGCGGAAACAGAGGCGGAAGGCACGCGTAGCCGGCCTCCGCTGCTCGCCATCCCCCTCTGCACCGTGGACCCGGACATCCCGCTGCCCACGGTAGAGGAGATCACCCCAGATCGGCCGCCGATACAAAGGGAGGAGCTCTTCAAGGTCTTCGCGGAGAGGACGCCGCCGGCAGCGCCAACCGGAGCGGGCGAAGGCGGCCAGTCGTCGGCGGCGCCGGAGGAGCCGGCCCGGGGCGCACCCGAGGCCGGAGCCGGTCTTGAGATTCAGCTGGTGGCGAGCCAGTGCGCCGGAGAGAATACGGCCCCGCCGGACACGCGCCAAGCCGCGGGTGCCAACCAGTCGGCAGAAGCCTTGGAGGTGGCCAGCTCAGCCACATCCGGGTGGACTCCCAGCGGAGGGAGTGGTGAGCTGAACATGGCGGCCCAAGGGGTTCGGAGCCGGCTGCAGGCTCAGGACGCCCTCCTGCAGCAATATACTCAGGAGTTCTTGTTGACGCGGTCTGCTATTCGGGTAAGTTTTTCACTTGTCGACCGCTCTGGTCCTCTGGTTTCTTCCGTGGGGGCGCGCCAGCGCACCCACTGGGTGTAGTCCCCGAGATCCGGGCCGACTGCAGCGCAGTCGGGTCGGATCTTTCTTGATGACTATCTTAACCCTGTCTTCTGTCTGATCCTTAGGATTATCACAACTCTCGTGCTGCCGCCTTGAACTCCCAGGCTCGGGAGCTGAGCCGGAAGACCGAAGACCTGGCCAGCAGCCGATGTAAGTATTTTGCTCTTATCTGTCTCTCGTGGGGGCGCGATAGTGCACCCACTGGGTGTAGTCCCCGAGATTCGGGCCAACTGCAGCACGGTCGGGCCGGATCTTTCTTGACGACCTTTCCCTTATTGATTTTTTCTCTTTGTCTCTTGATCATGTAGGGGCCAATGCCGACTTGCGGAGGGAGCTCAGCAAGGCGCAGACCGCTCTTCGCGCCAGGGACGCCGAATATGCCGACTTGGTCCAGGAGCACGACCGTCTGATCAAGAAACTGGCCGACCAGGAAGAGAGCCACAAGGCGGCCCTGCAGAAGGCGCAGGACGGCGAGGCTGCCCTGAGGGCGGAGTTTGAGATCAAGGCGGCGAGCTGGGCCGAGACGCGTCAGGCGCTGGAGGAAGGCTTCGGCCGAATCGAAGACCTGATCGATGGTAAGCCACTTTTCTTGCCCTTCCTCCACCTGCTAGCCGTCTGGAGTTTATTCTGACCCGTGCTTGTTACTTTGCGCAGATTACTTTCCCGGCCACTCCGTTCTCGCCACCCAAGCCATCGAGGCCCATCGCGAGGCGCACCGTCAGACTAGAGCTGACATTGCGCCGGATGGAAATCAAACGTTGGCAAAGTAGCTCATTGTCGTCCAGGCGCGACTGCAGCCGGCCCATCGGATGCTCCGCTGGCTCCACTGTGCCGAGGCGCAGGTGCTGGCCGCGCTCTGGCCCGGCCAGATGATCCCCCGCACCCCAAGCCGGACCACCGACTGGCTGGAAGTCGCAGTCGGCCGCTTCAAAGCTTGGAAGGCGTCGGCAGCCCGTCTTGGAGCCGGGCGTGCGTTGGAGTTCGTCCGCGCATGGTACCCAGGGCTAAGTCTGGACCAGCTGCGGACTTGGCGGCTGGAGGCCGACGCGGAGCTGGAGGAGGTACAGCCAGCGATTGCTCAGCGTGCCTCGACGATCGCCGAGTGCACCGACACCAGCGTCTTCGCGCCGGAACTTAATGACGATGGCGTCGCCCAGCCGGAGGAGTGGTTCGGGCTGAACCCGGTGGTGGGCGAGGACTCGGCCGAGGAGATTGCCTCCAGCGACGAGGGCGAGGATGACGAAGAAGAGGACGGCGAAGACGCCGAGCCGGCCAGTGGGACGACCGACCGCCCTCAAGCCGACCGTGCCTCCAGCAACGAGCCGCGCAGAAGCGCGCCCTCTGCCGGAGGCGATGATCAGGCCGAAGTTGGACAGCCGGCCGCTCCTTCAGCCGGCGCAACCGTCTCCACCGCCCAGCCCAGCCCGTCAGCGGCCCCGCCGGCTTGATCTGCCGTCCTTGTTGTTCCTGAACTACTTTAAGTTTTCGCAATTCCACCCACTGGGGGTGTATCAAACCATGTTGTATGCTGGCCTCTCTGGAGGTCCTTTGTGTAAATATTATTGTATGCATGTTTTGGTTCCCATTCGAGTGCACTTTTCATCCTTAGGCTTTTTCCTTTGCCGCCTTCCCTCTTTGGGTAGGAGTACTCAAGCTTTCTTGGATTTGAAGCGAACTGAATGCAAGCCGGCCGGCCGGCTACTCTGGTAGTCGGTCGGCGGGAGGCAGCAAGCCGGCTTTTGTTATATAAATCCGTTAGTCCCTAGCCGTTTTTCGTGTGCACACCCTTTCCGGCTTATAACTCTTGCCAGCCGGGCAGCCGGTTCTTCAAACTGCGATTTTGGCAAGAGCTAAGCCTGGGTGTCGGCACATTACTTGTCTGACCGCGGGTAGGACTCCTAATATAACTCCAGTCGGCTAGTCCCCGGGCCGACTCATCGAACCCGGTGCTGGACGAAATAAATAAATGAAAAGACGATATCATACGCATGATAACTTTCATTCATAAAATAAAAGATGGCAGTCCCCGAGTCCTCCTCGAGGAGCCTATTGTCTCGTACTTAATACAAAAGTGGATGTGATACATACTGCATTTAAACTGTAAAATTTTCGAAGGAGATTGGCGTTCCATGGTCGTTCCGACTCCTTGCCGGAGTCGTCTCTCTTGCGTGCCTTGGGCTTCTGCGCGTCGATGAGGTAGTAGGAATTGTTGCCTAGAGCTCTGCTGACAACGAAGGGGCCTTCCCAGGGGGCTGCGAGCTTGTGCTGGCCGGCTGTTCGCTGGATCTGCCGGAGCACAAGGTCGCCCTCCTGGAAGGATCTTGGCCCGACCTTCCGGCTGTGGTAGCAGCGCAAACCCTGCTGGTAGATGGCAGACCGGCGTAGGGCTAATAGCAGGCCTTCGTCCAGCAGGTTGACACCGTCTTCTCGTGCTTCTTTGGCCTCCGCCTCCGTATACAGGGTTACCCGAGGCGAGTCGAACTCGATGTCTATTGGGATGACTGCCTCAGCACCGTACATGAGGAAGAAAGGAGTGAAACCGGTTGATCTGTTTGGGGTAGTACGCAGACTCCATAGGACAGCCGGCTGAACGCTCCAGTGGTACGACCAGTCGGGGCTTGATGCCGGAGAGGATGAGGTCGTTTGCTCGCTCGACCTGGCCGTTTGACTACGGGTGCGGGACGGACGCAAGGTCCAGCCGGATACCTTGTGTAGCGCAGAATCGTGCCAAGGCTCCTTTGGCAAATTCGTGCCGTTGTCGGTGATGATGCTGTGTGGTACGCCGTATCGGGTTGTTATATCTGCGATGAAAGTCACCGCAGTCGGCCCATTCAGCTTCTTGATCGGCTTTGCCTCGATCCACTTGGTGAATTTGTCTACGGCGACTAGCAAATGCGTCATGCCGCTGCGCGCCATCTTGAATGGGCCCAGCATATCCAGTCCCCAGACGGCAAAGGGCCAGGTGAGGGGAATGGTCTTGAGTGCCGAAGCCGGCATGTGTTGCTTGGAGTTAAAAAGCTGGCAGCCTTTGAAGTGTTTGACTAGCTCTTTGGCGTCGTCCAAAGCAGTCGGCCAGAAGAAACCGTGGCGGAAGGCTTTGGCGACAAGTGATCTTGAGGCGGCGTGGTGGCCGCACTCTCCCTGGTGTATATCTCTGAGGATTGCAATGCCCTTCTCCTGCTCGACGCATCGCTATAGGACTCCGGTGACACTACGCTTGACAAGTTCTCTGTTGACGATTGTGTATGCTCCGGCTCGACGTTGGACTTATCTCGCTTCTGTTTCGTCAGACAGCAGATCTTGGTTCACTAAGAAGTTGAGGATGGATTGAGCCCATGATGGAGCTGCAACCTCCCCTGCCGCCAATGTGGCTACAGCCACCAGGGTGGGCGGGCTGGGTGATGAAGTGCTGGAGTCATCCGTCGCTTGCTGTGCTGAAGAAGTCCCCGGGCTGGCTACCGCAGTCCCCGAGCCGGCTACTGCAGTCCCCGGGCCGGCTACCGCAGTCCCCGAGCCGGGTGCGGCAGTCCCCGAGCCGGCTACTTCAGCCCCCGAGCCGAGTACTGAAGTCCCCGGGCCGACTGCTTGGTTCTTCGAGCCGGACCCGGCCCCGTCGGGGTTAGGCGGCACGAAGATGGAGTCGGATTCCGGAGACGGCTTGATGGACTGCTTGAGGAGGCGTTGTAGGGCGACGCCGGTTGGTATTGCTTGCCGCATGGAGCCTATTCGGGCCAGGGCATCTGCTGGCTCGTTGTCGGCTCGCGGTACGTGGAGGAATTCGCATCCATCAAAGTACCCACTGATTTGCTGCACTAGGAAGCGGTAGCTTGCCATGTTTGCGTCCTTGGCGTCCCAGTCGCCAGATGACTGCTGAACCACCAAATTCGAGTCACCATAACACAGGATCCGGCGGATGCCGAGTTCCTTGGCAAGCTGGAGCCCATGTATGAGCTTCTCGTACTCGGCTACGTTGTTGGAGGCGGCGAAGTGGATCTGCAGCGTGTATCTGAGCTTGTCGCCCTTAGGAGAGGTAAGGACAACGCCGGCTCCCAAGCCGGTGCACATCTTGGATCCGTCAAAGTGCATGCGCCAATGGGTGGAGTCGGGAGCTGGCGGTAAGTACTGGGTCTCGGCCCAGTCGACGAGGAAGTCGGCCAGTGCTTGTGACTTGATGGCGGTGCGGGGTTGGTAGAAGATCGTGTAGGGGGCCAGCTCGATGGCCCACTTAGCCACCCGGCCGGATGCATCCCAGCTGCCTATGATCTCGGCCAGCGGGGCAGTGCATACGACCGTCATGGGATGTTCTTGAAAGTACGGCTTCAGCTTCTTGGCGGTGAAGTACACGCCATAGCACATCTTTTGGTAGTGCGGGTAGTTCTGTTTTGAGGCGGACAACACCTCGCTCAAGTAATACACCGGCCTCTGGACCGGCTGGGCTCGGCCTTCCTCAGGGCGTTGGACTACAATGACGGTGCTGACCACCCGGCTAGTAGCGGCAATATAAAGGAGCATGGGCTCTTTCTCAGTCGGCGCGGCCAGGACAGGCGGCGTGGCCAGCATTTTCTTCAGCTCGTGGAAAGCTTGGTCGGCCTCGTCATTCCACTCGAAGTGAGTGCTCTTCTTCATGAGGCGGTAGAGAGGGAGATCTTTCTCTCCAAGCCGGCTGATGAAGCGGTTCAAAGAGGCCAGGCACCCGGTGAACTTCTGGATCTCTTGAAGCTTGGCTGGGACCGCCATCCTCTCGATGGCCTTGATCTTCACTGGGTTGCACTCGATGCCGCGTTCGGAGACCAGAAAGCCTAGGAGCTGGCCGGCTGGCACACCGAACACGCATTTCTCAGGGTTGAGCTTGATTCGGAACCGGCGCAGGTTCTCGAATGTTTCTCTCAGGTCTTCCAGCAAAGTGCCGCGCTTCTCCGTCTTCACCACGATATCATCCACGTAGACATGGGAATTTTTGCCGAGTTGCGTGAGGAGGCACTTCTGCATGCAACGCTGAAAAGTGGCACTGACATTCCTCAAGCCGAATGTCATAGTCAGGTAGCAGAAGGCTCCAAATGGCGTGATGAAGGCGGTCTTCAAGCGGTCATCCGGGTTCAGTTTTATCTGGTGGTATCCCGAATAAGCATCCAAAAAGCTCAACAGCTCGCATCCGGCTGTGGAGTCTATCACTTGGTCAATTCTGGGCAGGGCGAAGGGATCTTTGGGGCAGGCTTTGTTGAGGCTTGTGTAATCTATACACATGCGCCACTTGTTATTCTTTTTCAGCACGAGAACCGGGTTCACGAGCCACTCCGGGAAGAAAACTTCCATGATGAAGCCGGCTGCAAGAAGCCGGGCTATCTCCTCCCCTACGATCCTTCTCTTCTCCTCTGACAGTCGGCGGAGAGGCTGCTTGACTGGTTTTGCGTCCTCCCGCACATGTAATTTGTGCTCGGCGAGATCCTTCGGAACACCCGGCATTTCCTTGGGGGACCATGCAAAGATATCCTAATTCTCACGGAGGAAATGGACGAGCTCGCCTTCCTATTTTCTGTTTAGGCTCGCCCCAATGACGGCAAACCTTTCGGGGTGCTCGGGGTCGAGCTGTATCTTTTTGGTCTCCTTGGCCGGCTGGAAAGATCCTTGGGCATCATACTCCTTGGAGTTGACGGGCTGGCTCAGCTACTTGCTGGCCAGGGCCACGACCCGGTCCAGCGTTTTCTTTTCTTCGGCAATCACGAGGGATTCGGCCAGCCGGCTGCTGGCCGCGGCGCAGTCGGCGAACTTCTTGTAGTCGCCGGTGATGGTGATGATGCCCTTGGAGCTTGGTATCTTCATCTTAAGGTATGCGTAGTGGGGGACCGCCATGAACTTGGCCAAGGCGGGTCGGCCAAGCAAGGCATGGTAAGGGCTCTCCAGGTCCACCACCTCGAACCAGATCGCTTCCCGGCGGAAATGATCCTTGCCCCCAAAGAGTACGTCGATCTTGATCTTGCCAATGGGGGCGCAGGACAAACCGGGTACGATGCCGTGAAACACCGTCCGAGTCGGCACAAGCTGTTTTGTCTTGACACCCAACTTCTCCAGGGTGTCGCGGTACAGGATGTTGATGCTGCTTCTGCCGTCGATCAGTACGCGGGAGAAGCGGGCGGCGCGCATGTCCGTCGCGAGGGTGGCCTCGAGGACCAAAGCGTAGGAGCCGAGGGACGGCATCACCTCTGGGTGGTCGGCCCGGCTCCAGCTGATGGATTTCTCTGACCAATGCATGTCGCCGGCTGGGTTGGCGGCGTCCACACTGACTTCTTGATGCTCTCGGCGCTTGCTGTGCCGGTCTTCGAGCTGGCTCGTAAAGACGACGTAAAATGCTTGCTCGTCGGGGAACTCGTCCTGCACGGCGTCGACCGTGGGCCGAGCGGCCTTGGGCGGCGGAGCCGGAGGCGGCGGGCCGGCAGGCGGAGTCGGCGTGACACCTTCACCCTTGGAGATTCGGGCGAGCCAGTTACACTTTCGGGTTGTATGGTTGGACGGCTTCGCGCCGCTATGGAACTTGCACGAGGCGTCAAGAGTTTGTTCGTAAGAGAAAGCCAGCTGCCAAGCCGGCCGGCCGCCCTTGGGCTTCTTGGGCGCGGGCCGCCCCTCAGGCGGCGCGTCCTCGACCGTGGCCACCTGCCGGCTAGCGGGAGGTGGCGCAGGGCCTTTGCGCTTCTGGTCATTCTGGTGTTGGCGTCGGCCGGAATCTCCCGCTGGCGTTTGGGGCGCCGGATTAAGCACCTTTCCGGACGCATCCACCCGGAGCTCGGTCTTCATCGAAGAGTCGGCGGTGGCATACTTGTCGGCGATGTTCAGGAGCTCGTCGAGGGTAGTCGGCTCATCGCAAAGGAGCTTGTGCTTGAGGAGGGTGCCCTCTCGGCACCCGGCAGTGAAGTATTCGATGGCTTGCACCTCATGCACCCCTTCACAAGAATTGCGGAGCTCGGCCCAACACGTGAGGTAGTCGCGGGTGGACTCGACTGGGCCCTGTACGCACAGGGAGAGCTGTCTAGGCTTGGGAGCCCGCTTGTAGGTGCTGGTGAAGTTGCGAACGAAGGCTTCAGTGAAATCTACCCAGCTGTTGATGCTGAGAGGCTTGAGGCTGTTAAGCCAAGTCCGTGCCGTGCCTTGCACCATGAGGGGCACGTACTTCACGACAACGCGTCGGTTTCCGTTGGCGATGCTGACGGCTGTGGAGTAGTCGGTCAGCCAGTCTTCCGGCTTCACCGAGCCATTGTACTTGGACGTGTCTCTCGGGAGCGAGAACCCTTTGGGGAAGGGCTCGTCGCGGATGCGGGGGCCAATGCAGGGCGGGCCGACATCGTCTTCTTCTTCTAGCGCCAGGGATCTGGCCAGGCGGTCGATCCGGTGGCGGGCGTCGTTCTCGCCGACTCCTTCGCGGCGACCTATCCGGCCGTTGAGAGTCGGGTGCGCCACTGGAGGCAGGGTGGGGTATCTCTCTCCACGAGCTCGAGGCGGAGGCGGGGTGCCCCGCCATTCCATGGCTCGGGGACGGCCGTCAGCGTCTCGCTCAATGGAGGTTCGGGTCCGGCTTCGGCTGGAAGCCGGCTCTTTCTCGCGATGCGCGCGGGTGTTGCTCGTAGTCGGCGACCGGGAAGTCGCGCCGTGATCGCGGCGCGGGGGAGGGCTCCCCGCGCAGGCGTCGGCTTCGTGCCGCTGAGCGGCCGTGTCAATTAGTTGCTGTATGCGCCGCGTCATGTGGGGGAGGTCTTCGGCTTCCAAGCCGTCCAGCTCGTCTACGGCCGCCTGGGCGGCGCGCAGGTTCTCGAGGGGAGTGGCGTAGACCGGGCGATCCACTCCAAGCGTGTCGGCGATGACGGCGCCGCGTTGTCTGACAGCACCAGCCCGGCTTGGGCCAGCCGGGGCCAGCGTGCCGAAGGCGGCGCGGTCAGCTTCGCGCTGGTAGACCTTGGTGAGGCGTCTTACGGAGGCCAGCCGCCGGCCCTCCGCGAGGAGGGCGAGGCGGCGTGCCTCCAATACTTCGTCGTCGGCATCAGCCAGGAGGGGGACGGAGAAGTCATGGGCCGCCGCGCGCGAGGCGTCGTGGGCGCCCTCGTCGGTCGGGCCGTCATGGCCGATAACCATCACCTCAGTGGTGACAGTATCGCAATCGCCGGCCGGAGGGAGCGGGTCATTGTAGATCGCGACGTTGGTGGGGAAGGTGTCGTAGGATGCCGTGTCGGAGTCGACAGGCATCGGGTCGGTGGAGCCAACCGACTCCAAATCTGCAGCAGGCTCGCTGGAGACGTGGAGCTGGCCAAGGAGTTTGGCGAGGTGGTCGGTGCCCGCATTGGAGACGAGCTCATCGGAGATGCCGGCCTTGTCGAAGAGATCGGCGAGGCCGCTCGCCGCGCAGATGTCGGTGACGCCTTGCAGCGCGTCATGGCAAGTGCCATCGGGCGAGCCGGGCTGGCTACGCTCGCGAGGGAGGAAGAGGGTTCCCGTCCAGAACAGGTCTCCGGACGACGGTGCACCTGGCCCCACGGTGGGCGCCAAATGTCGGGTGGTAGGTGCGACATATGCCAACGGGTGGCTTATCATTGTGGGAGCCAGTAAAACATCGCCGGTGCCTGGAAACGGGATAAGGCGAAGACATGCACGCCGGCGAATCTTACCCAGCTTTAGGGCTCTCCGGGGAGATAACACCCCTACTGCTGCTCTGCGGGGTCTCCGCATGGTTACTAAATGAACAGGTGGTTACACAATGCTCCTTGAGCTGTTTGGGGGGAGGAGGAAGAAGGGCACAGCTAGCTTCTTCTCCTTGTGTGGTGTCTAAGTCTAACTAGAGGGTCCAACCCTTTGCATGGGTGCACCGGGGGGTTTATTTAGGCCTACCCCCCAGGGGTACAATGGTAATCCAGCTGGGCGTGGGGCCCAGCTGTCTGTGACTGTGCTCGCCGGCTTCTGCGCCGGCTGCTGGGGCCCGCCGACTGGTGGGCCCCGCCGGCTGCCGGCATCCTGGTCGACAGGCAGGCCCCACTGTCCAGGGCCTGGTCGGTGGCTGGTTACTGTTGCTCCGTACTGTTGACGCAGGCTTGGTCGGGGTAAGCGTGGCTACAGTACCGCCGCCCTGGCGGGCGATTACTGTAGCCCCGCCGTATCTTGTCTCCTTAATGGGCATCTCCTTCGAGGAGGATGGCGAGCCGTCTATGGGGGGCCGGCTCTCCATTGGGCTGACTTGGGAGGAGGTGCGTCCGCCTTCGGTATCTCTGTACCCGAAGGGGCCCACCGCCTCGGGGGCCACGCTGGTGGCCCATCGTGGACGGCGTCGGGGCCGTCGGGGTAACAGTGCTGCGGCGGACGGGTCGTTGCCACCTGTACGGCGTACTGTACCAGGCGTGCTCTAGGTTTTGGGGGTGGCAGGCTCCACTGTAGCCACGCCCCGCCTCCTCATCGCGGGGTGGACGCGTACTTTGCGGGTACGGCCTTGACTGCTTTACGGGAGCCGGCCTCCTGGAGTCGGCCTCTTTGCGGCCGGCTTCTCGCAGTCGGCCCTCCCACAACTTTCTTCTTGAGGGTAAAGGGCGGGCCGCCCTCGAAGCCGGCCTAGAAGATAGCCGGCAGGGGGGAGGCGGCCCCAGGTCTTGAGTCCTCTCGAGAGCCGGACGGGCTCGTAATTTTTTCAGATGGGCCAGGGGAAGCCAGCTAGGCTACCCATGGCTATTTACTCCGACACCAAGCAATTGTTTCATACTTTTGGTGTTCTCAAACTTTTTCAATCTTCACGCAATACATGAGCATGAGCCATGGACATAGCACTATTGGTGGAATAGAATGGTGGTTGTGGAGAAGACAAAAAAGGAGAAGATAGTCTCACATCAACTAGGCGTATCAACGGGCTATGGAGATGCCCATCAATAGATATCAATGTGAGGGAGTAGGGATTGCCATGCAACGGATGCACTAGATCTATAAGTGTATGAAAGCTCAAAAAGAAACTAAGTGGGTTGCATCCAACTCGCTTGCTCACGAAGACCTAGGGCATTTTGAGGAAGCCCATCATTGGAATATACAAGCCAAGTTCTATAATGAAAAATTCCCACTAGTATATGAAAGTGATATCATAGGAGACTCTCTATCATGAAGATCATGGTGCTACTTTGAAGCACAAGTGTAGTAAAAGGATAGTAGTATTGTCCCTTCTCTCCTTTTCTCTCTTTTTTAATTTTTTTATTTGGGCCTTTTTATGGCCTCTTTTTTCTTATTTTTTTTATTTGGGCTTCTTTGGCCTCTTTTATTTATTTATTTTCCTCCGAAGTCTCATCCCGACTTGTGGGGGAATCATAGTCTCCATCATCCTTTCCTCACTGGGACAATGCTCTAATAATGATGATCATCACACTTTTATTTACTTACAACTCAAGAATTACAACTCAATACTTAGAACAAGATATGACTCTATATGAATGCCTCCGGCGGTGTACCAGGATGTGCAATGATGCATGAGTGACATGTATGAAGAATTATGAACGGTGGCTTTGCCACAAATACGATGTCAACTACATGATCATGCAAGAAATATGACAATGATGAAGCGTGTCATAATAAACGGAATGGTGGAAAGTTGCATGGCAATATATCTCGGAATGGCTATGGAAATGCCATAATAGGTAGGTATGGTGGGTTTATGGTGCCGGCAAAAGTTGCGCGGTACTGGAGAGGCTAGCAATGGTGGAAGGGTGAGAGTGCGTATAATCCATGGACTCAACATTAGTCATAAAGAACTCACATACTTATTGCAAAAATCTATTAGTTATTGAAACAAAGTACTATGCGCATGCTCCTAGGGGGATAGATTGGTAGGAAAAGACCATCGCTCATCCCCGACCGCCACTCATAAGGAAGACAATCAATAAATAAATCATGCTTTGACTTCATCACATAACTGTTCACCATACGTGCATGCTACGGGAATCACAAACGTTAACACAAGTATCTCTCAAATTCACAACTACTCACTAGCATGGCTCTAATATTACCATCTCCATATCTCAAAACAATCATCAAGTATCAAACTTCTCATAGTATTCAATGCACTTTATATGAAAGTTTTTTATATCCCTCTTGGATGCCCATCATATTATGACTAGTTTCATAACCAAAGAAAACTACCATGCTGTTGTAAAGGCTCTCAAAATGAGATAAGTGAAGCATGAGATTTCATCTATTTCTTCAAAATAAAACCACCGCCGTGCTCTAAAAAGATATAAGTGAAGAACAAGAGCAAAAGACAACCTACTCCGAAAAATATAAGTGAAGATCAAAGAGTTGTCGAATAATTATGCAACTATATGAAGACTCTCTAACATTTAATAATTCAGATCTTGGTATTTTATTCAAACAGCAAGCAAAACAAAATGAAATAAAATGACGCTCCAAGCAAAACACATATCATGTGGCGAATAAAAATATAGCTCTAAGTAAAGTTACCGATGAACAAAGACGAAAGAGGGGATGCCTTCCGGGGCATCCCCAAGCTTAGGCTCTTGGTTTTCCTTGAATATTTCCTGGGGGTGCCTTGGGCATCCCCAAGCTTAGGCTCTTGCCAGTCCTTATTCCATAGTCCATCGAATCTTTACCCTAAACTTGAAAACTTCACAACACAAAACTTAACAGAAAACTCATAAGCTCCGTTAGCGAAAGAAAACAAAACACCACTTCAAGGTACTGTAATGAACTAATTATTTATTTATATTGGTGTTAAACCTACTGTATTCCAACTTCTCTATGGTTTATAAATTCTTTTACTAGCCATAGATTCATTAAAATAAGCAAACAACACACAAAAAACAGAATCTGTCAAAAACAGAACAGTCTATAGTAATCTGTAAATAACGCAAACTTCTGGAACCCCAAAAATTCCAAAATAAATTGACGGACCTGAGGAATTCATCTATTAATCATGTTCAAAAATAATTAACTAAATATCACTCTCCAATAAAAAATGGCAGCAATTCTCGTGAGTGCTAAAGTTTCTGTTTTTTACAGCAAGATCAACAAGACTTTCCCCAAGTCTTCCCAACGGTTCTACTTGGCACAAACACTAATTAAAACATAAAAACTCAATCATAACAGAGGCTATATAAATTATTTATTACTAAACAGGAGCAAAAATCAAGGAACAAAAATAAAATTGGGTTGCCTCCCAACAAGCGCTATCGTTTAACGCCCCTAGCTAGGCATGATGATTTCAATGATGCTCACATAAGACATAAGAATTGTAACATAAAGAGAGAATCATGAAGAATATGACTAGCACATTTAAGTCTAACCCACTTCCTATGCATAGGGATTTTGTGAGCAAACAACTTATGGGAACAATAATCAACTAGCATAGGAAGGCAAAACAAGCATAACTTCAAAACTTTAAGCACATAGAGAGGAAACCTAATATTATTGCAATTCCTACAAGTATATATTACTCCCTCATAATAATTTTCAGTAGCATCATGAATGAATTCAACAATATAACTATCACACAAACATTCTTTTCATGATCTACAAGCCTAGAATTTTTATTACTCTCCACATAAGCAAAATTCTTCTCATTCAAAATAGTGGGAGTATCATAAGAAACTCGAATAATATAAATTGTTTCCACATTAGAAGAGTAATGTTCAGAGAAGGGGTAACCATAATCATGACAAGTTTTATAAATATAATCGCTACGTTTTATAGCATAAGTATCATCACAATAATCATCATAGGTTGGAGGCATGCTATCATCGTTATAAATTTGCATATCGAGAATTGGGAGACTAAAAATATCATCTTCATTAAACGTAGCATCCCCAATCTAGGGACAAACATTAATTGCAGCAAATATATTCTCAAAAACATCATCTTCATCAAACATAGCATCCCCAAGCTTGGGCCTTTTCATATCATAAGCATAATCACTCTCATAATTAATAGTATGGATAGCACCAATAGTATAGCAATTATCATATTCTTCCAAGCAAGTGCCAAAAAAGATTTTCAAGATCATAAGAAGTATCATTATCTTCCACAATTATATTTTCATGAGGCACAATAATAATAGGAGCAACATTATTTGGGAGAGATATCTTTTTACCTCTCTTCATTTTTCTTTTCTTCTTCCTCTTCACCACATCATGTGTGGGTTCAATCCTCTTTTTGGAGCTCCTTATTAATGAGATTTGTTGAATAGAAGGCTCCTCCTCGTTACCTGATTCATCATAAGAAATAGTAGGAGGGTATTGGGAAGTCTCTTTGCTTTCATTAGTATTCTCTTCATCTTCTATTTCTTTTCTCTATGTAGTTGGCAATATAAGGATTTTCAATACAATTCACTGCATAATACATATAAATTTCTTCTAGATCAAAGCCAAAAAGTTTATAACGGGCAAATTCTGGAAGATAGTTAGTTATACGTTTCATTTCTTTGTAACCCATAAACAAACTGAGTTCATTATAATGTGCAAGGGAAATCAACTCATCACAATTTTTGGAAACAATTAGATCATGAATTTTTTTGCATCGGATGGTTAAATGACCACGTTCATTGCAAAGCTCACAAGTATGGCCAAGAAAATTTAAATTTTTAGCACAATCATCTAGCCTTTCTTGCAACAATTTAGTTTCTAAGTACTTATGCCTCATGCAATATCTATCTTCCCTATTTGGTGTGTACTTGCAAATCCAATGCACTCCACAAAAATTGACATGTTTATAGGAGACATTTTCATCATAACTAGTGCAATCATCATTAGTACTATGGACATTCAAGGAATTCATACTAACAAAATTGCAATCATGCTCATCATTCAAAGATTTAGTGCCAAACATTTTAATTCATTCTTCTTCTAACACTTTGGCACAATTTTCCTTTCCATCATACTCACGAAAGATATTAAAAAGATGAAGCGTATGAGGCAAACTTAATTTCATATTTTTTGTAGTTTTCTTTCATAAACTAAACTAGTGATAAAACAAGAAACTAAAAGACTTGATTGCAAGATCTAAAGATATACCTTCAAGCACTCACCTCCCCGGCAACGGCGCCAGAAATGAGCTTGATGTCTACTACACAACCTTCTTCTTGTAGACGTTGTTGGGCCTCCAAGTGCAGAGGTTTGTAGGACAGTAGCAAATTTCCCTCAAGTGGATGACCTAAGGTTTAACAATCTGTAGGAGGCATAGGATGAAGATGGTCTCTCTCAAACAACCCTGCAACCAAATAACAAAGAGTCTCTTATGTCCCCAGCACACCCAATACAATGGTAAATTGTATAGGTGCACTAGTTCGGCGAAGAGATGGTGATACAAGTGGTATATGGATGGTAGATAAAGGTTTTTGTAATCTGAAAATATAAAAACAACAAGGTAACTAATGATTACAGTGAGCACAGACGGTATTGCAATCCTAGGAAATAAGGCCTAGGGTTCATACTTTCACTAGTGCAAGTTCCCTCAACAATAATAACATAATTGGATCACATAACTATCCCTCAACATGCAACAAAGAGTCACTCCAAAGTCACTAATAGCGGACAACAAACGAAGAGATTATGGTAGGGTATGAAACCACCTCAAAGTTATTCTTTCCAATCAATCCGTTGGGCTAATCCTATAAGTGTCACAAACAGCCCTAGAGTTCGTACTAGAATAACACCTTAAGACACAAATTAACCAAAACCCTAATGTCACCTAGATACTCCAATGTCACCTCAAGTATCCTTGGGTATGATTATACGATATGCATCACACAATCTCAGATTCATCTATTCAACCAACACATAGAACCTCAAAGAGTGCCCCAAAGATTCTACCGGAGAATCACGACGAAAACGTGTGCCAAACGCTATGCAGAGGTTCATGGGCGGAACCCGCAAGTTGATCACCAAAACATACATCAAGTGAATCACGTGATATCCCATTGTCACCACAGATACGCACGACAATACATACATCAAGTGTTCTCAAATCTCTAAAGACTCAATCCGATAAGATAACTTCAAAGGGGAAATTCAATCCATTACAAGAGAGTAGAGGGGGGAGAAAACATCATAGGATCCAAATATAATAGCAAAGCTCGCGATACATCAAGATCGTATCACCTCAAGAACACGAGAGAGAGAGAGAGAGATCAAACACATAGCTACTGGTACATACCCTCAGCCCTGAGGGAGAACTACACCCTCCTCGTCATGGAGGGCACCGGGATGATGAAGATGGCCACCAGAGAGGGATTGCCCCCTCCGGCAGGGTGCCGGAACGGGTCTAGATTGGTTTTCGGTGGCTATGGAGGCTTCTGGCGGCGGAACTCCCGATCTATTGTGCTCCCCAATCATTTTAGGGTATATGGAGATATATAGGCAGAAGAAGTACGTCATGGGAGCCACAAGGAGCCCACGAGGGTGGAGGGCGCGCCTAGGGGGTGGGCGCGCCCCTGACTCGTGGCTTCCTCGTTGCTTCCCTTACGTGGACTCCAAGTCTCTCGGGTTGCTTTCCTTCCAAAAATAAGTTCCGTGAAGTTTCACGTCAATTGGACTCCGTTTGATTTTCCTTTTCTGCGATACTCTAAAACAAGGAAAAAACAGAAACTATCGCTGGGCTCTAGGTTAATAGGTTAGTCCCAAAAATCATATAAAATAGCATATAAATGCATATAGAACATCCAAGGTTGATAATATAATAGCATGGAACAATCAAAAACTGTAGATACGTTGGAGACGTATCAGCATAGTTATGAGAATATCTAGGCATGATCATAAACATAGGCATCACGTCCGTGTCAAGTATACCGAAACGATTCTGCATCTACTACTATTACTCCACACATCGACCGCTATCCAGCATGCATCTAGAGTATTATTAAGTTCATAAGAACAAAGTAACGCATTAGGAAAGATGACATGATGTAGAGGGATAAACTCAAGCAATATGATATAAATCCCATCTTTTTATCCTTGATGGCAACAATACAATACGTGTCGGTTCCCTTTCTGTCACTGGGATCGAGCACCGCAAGATTGAACCCAAAGCTAAGCACTTCCCCCATTGCAAGAAAGATCAATCTAGTAGGCCAAATCAAACTGATAATTCGAAGAGACTTGCAAAGATAAAAAATCATGCATATAAGAATTCAGAGAAGAATCAGATATTGTTCATAGCTAAACTTGATCATAAACCCACAATTCACCAGGCAAACACACCGCAAAAAGTATTACATCGAATAGATCTCCAAGAACATCGAGGAGATCTTTGTATTGAGAACCAAAGAGAGAGAAGAAGCCATCTAGCTAATAACTATGGACCTGAGGGTTTGTGGTAAACTACTCACACATCATCGGAGAGGCTATGGTGTTGATGTAGAAGCCCTCCGTGATCGAATCCCCCTCTGGCAGATCGCCGGAAAAGGTCCCCAGATGGAATCTCACGGGTAGAGAAGGTTGCAGAGGTGGAAAGGTGGTTTCGTGGCTCCCCTCGATGTTTTCAGGGTATAAGAGTATATATAGGCGAAAGAAGTGGGTCGATGGAGCTACGAGGGGGCCACGAGGGTGGGGGGCATGCCTACCCCAGGGCGCGCCGCCCTACCTCGTGGCCGCCTCGTTGCTTCCTTGACCTCTACTCCAAATCTCCTGTATTGCATTTGTTCCAAAAAAGATCCTCGCGAAGGTTTCGTTCCGTTTGGATTCTGTTTGATATTCCTTTTCTGCGAAACACTGAAATAGGAAAAAAACAACAATTTGCACTGGGCCTTCGGTTAAAAGGTGAGTCCCAAAAATAATATAAAAGTGCATAATAAAGCCCATTAAACATCCAAAATAGATAATATAATAGCATAGAACAATAAAAAATTATAGATACGTTGGAGACGCATCACTATGCTGCACAAAAATTCTCCCCCAACACTTATCCAAGATACACTGAAACAGTTATCCATGCTGCCCAAAAGGATTGATGATTTAAAACGGGGAGCTGCCAGAGCCGGCGCTCTAACTGCCTTAAGCTGGGCAAACGCCTGGCAAGCCGATCTTGACCCGGAAGATTTGGCCAATGGCAGCCCGAATGTCAAAGAAGACGAATTTGACTTCAGTGCTGATGATTTTGCAGCAATAGAAAGAGCCATGCGTCCTTTAGCAAGCAAACTGGCGGACGAAACCAACTTATTCTCATACCAGGCGGCTTATGATGCTGACAACAAGAGAATTGGTGCACCGGTTCATGAGACAACAGATCTCATCGCGCCGATTCGTAAGCACACCTTCGCTCCTGACATTGATCCATCAAACCTCATTGATGACGAAGTTGTATTTAGAGCATTGACTAGTATGAACTGGGCTATGTCTGACTTCCAACTGGTGGATAACCAAGGAGCCGAAGATGAAGAAAAGGTGCATGAAGACCCGGAGGCTTCAACCTGCCAACAATCATAAGTTGATGGTTGTTAAGCATAAATACTTTGCTGTTTTGACAGCTCCCAAACACTTATTCTCATTGGGCCATCAGATGCCTTGTAACAGGCTAGTTAAACATTGATTTGTCATGTCATTGAGCATGTTTTGTTTTGCATAACCTTGCTGATCCTCCAATTTAAGACCTGCCACTTATGCTTATAATATCATGAATTTGAGTCTATTCCTGCATACAAAGAAACCAAGTGCCCTGGCAGTTTACCGTAGGACGGGTCATAATACCCCATATAACACCATTGGTGACTAAAACAGTCCTTAACCAGGGCCGGTCTAATCATAACCATATATAATCATAACAAAAATATCATACCTGTGATATTTGTTCACGCTGCCACCTTATTATACTAGCGCAATAAGGGTGATAACCCAAAAGATTGAGCGTACAAAGCTTTGTGCAAGTTGACATTGTCGGCGTTCTGGGAACAGGGGTCCCCAGACTTGCCTGCCTACGGCCTGCGGCGTGGCTCAAGCGGGGGCCCAGCGCGGCCCATCTTCATCAGCTCAAGCTCAAAGACCCTCGCAAGGGGCCAAGCCTCGCGGGGCGGATAACAGGAAGCTTCCTCAGAGGCAACCTCATCAGGCAGGCCCGCGAGTAGGCGGAGAGATCAAGGCAGGGGTACCTCGTGAGGAACCCGTGACGCAAGCCATGATGATCGAGACCAGGCGGGCGCTGGCCTGCGCAATGTCCTAGTTTCCCCTTTGGTGCAAAGGAGGCAAGCACAGGCCAAGGCATCAGGTAAAGGTTACCATTCCGGTGCAACGAGACCAAGACCAGCCGGACGGCAGGACGGAGGTCACCGTGGAGCCCAAGATGGCGTCATCGCCAGTGCTTTTGGCAGTCGAAGACCACCTTTGGTCAGGATAACTTGTACAAGATGTTCCCCTTTGAAATGGCCAATTGTTGGCGCCCTTCCCGCTCATTATTTGGGGAGAGGCCCAGGGCCTCTATAAATAGAGCTAGCCAACATGGAGTAGACATGAGCTAGACACCCCAAGAACATCGAGAGATCTGGTAGAACCCTAGAGAGAGAGAGAGAGAGAGGCGATGAACTCACCCTAGCAGTTCATCACACCAACTCAAGAACACCTCTCGCGAGGCTGTTCTTCCCTTGTACTGTCCATCATCAGCCCCAGAGGCAATCCACCACACCACACACTGGAGTAGCGTATTACACCACAACGGTGGCCCGAACCAGTATAAACATCGTGTCTGTTGTGTTTTTCATCATTTTCATCTTAGTTCGCATGAGAGGATCAGACATAGATCGGTAGGGGAGAGATCTCCGCGCGCACCCCAGTGTTCGAACCTCAAGGGTCTACCGGAACCCGAAACCCGACATTTGGCGCGCCAGGTAGGGGTGCGTCGGAGTCCTCCTTCCTGACGACCCGCTCTCCCCCGACATCGCATCCCGCCCTCATGGCGGACAACGTGCCGCCCGCTCTAGCAACGTATGCCGACACTGGGGGGCTCCGGGCATTGGCCCCCGCCTTGCGGCAAGTGTAGTGGCCGCGCAAGTTTAGGCCCGAGATGCCGCCGCGCTATGACGGTGCGACGGACCTGATGATTTTCCTGCTGGCGTACGAGGAGGTCGTCCTCGGAGCCGGGGGCGATGATCAGGTGATGGCCAACTGGTTACCCATGGCCCTCACCGGCGTCCTGCGCGCGTGGCTCCTCGACCTCCCGACGGCCTCTGTCACCTCCTGGGAGGAGCTGCGAGACCTCTTCCTCGCCCGTTTCGCCGCACCAGCACCGCCCGTCGTCGCATCTCTCCTGGGTGGCTCCCAGGCACCGCCCTCGAACCACCACGTCAAGTCGTTCACCCACCGGATCAGCACCGCCTCCAAGCGCCTCCAAGCCCCCCCCCCGGGCTGGGTGGCGCCCGAGGCCGATCTAACCTTCGACTCGGAGGACCACCCCTTCAACCCCATTGGTTTGGGTGCGCTCCCGATGCTATGCACCCCCACCATCTGCCAAGTGGCCGTCACCAGGACCCTCATCGACGGTGGTGCCGGCCTCAACGTGCTCTCGATGGAGGCCCTCAGCCTCCTCCACATACCGCTGGAGTGGCTCCGACCCAGCAGGCCTTTCTCGGGCGTCAGAGCCGGTTCCACCGCCTTCTTGGGGCAGATCCGCCTTCCAGTGACCTTCGGCATCTGCGACAACTTCCGCACGGAGCTGATCGACTTCGACATCGCCCCCATCGGCCTCCCCTACAACGCCATCCTTGGCTATCCGTCCCTTGCTTAGTTCATGGCAGCAACTCACCCGGCGTACAACCTCATGAAGATGCTTGGGAGCAGTGGCGTCCTCACCGTGTCAGGAGACACAAAGGATGCGCTGCCGGTGCTCCAGCTTGTTTTTAGGGCGGCCGCGGTGGCGCAGCCCACTGGCACCGACGCCCTCAAACCCAAGGGGGCTGCGCCGGCAAAAAAGAAGCAGCTGGTGACCCAAGACAAGGCAGAAACCAAGCAGGTACCAGTCGACGAGGACGGGTCCGCTAGCGCCACCTTCACCATAGGGGCCAACCTCGAGCCCGAGCAAGAGAAAGCCCTGATAGGTTTCATGCGTGCGAACAAGAAGGTGTTTGCGTGGGAACCTGATCAGCTAGCAGGGGTCCCAAGGGAAGTGATTGAGCATCACCTCAACGTGTGCCCCAATGTGCGCCCCGTGAAGCAGAAGGCAAGATGGTAGTCTACTGAGAAACAAGCTTTCATTGTCCAAGAGACCCAGAAGCTAGAGGCGGCAGGAGTTATCCGTGAGGTCCGCTACCCTGATTGGTTGGCTAATCCAGTCATTGTGCCAAAAAGAGGGAGGAAAGGAGTGCATGTGCGTCGACTTCACCAACCTCAACAAGGCCTGCCCGCAGGATCCATTTCCGCTCCCCCGCATTGACCAAATAGTCGACTCCACCGCAGAGTGTGACCTATTGTGCTTCCTAGATGCCTTCTCGGGCTATCACCAGATCAAGATGGCGGTAGAAGATGTGGAGAAGACGGCCTTCCTGACCCCATGTGGAGTGTACTGCTATACATGCATGCCATTTGGGTTGCGCAACGCAGGCGCGACCTTTCAGCGGCTGATGGACATCGCCTTAGGACGGCAGCTCGGGAGGAACGCATAAGCTTACATCGATGACATTGTGGTGAAGTCTCGTGAGGCAAGGACCCTGATACAAGACCTGGAAGAAACCTTCGCGAGCCTCAACAAGGTGGACCTACAGCTCAACCCGGAGAAGTGTGTGTTTGGAGTCCTCTCAGGCAAGCTCCTGGGTTTCCTCGTATCCTACAGGGGCATCGAGGCCAACCCGGAGAAGGTCAAGGTAGTCAAAGACATGAGCCCACCAAGGACCCTCAGAGAAATGCAGAAGCTCATCGGGCGTGTAACTGCGCTGGGGTGTTTCATCTCCAAGTTGGGGGAACGAGCGCTGCCCTCCTTCAAGATGATGAAGAAAAAGGGCCCCTTCGAGTGGACTGAAGAGGCCGACAAGGCATTCCAAGACCTCAAGAGGTACCTTACCAGTCCACCAGTGATGGTAGCTCCGCGTCCTCGGGAGCCCCTGGTGCTCTACCTTGCGGCCACCCCCTACTCCGCTAGCGCAGCCCTGGTAGTGGTCAGGGAGGAGCGCTGTGCCAAGGCCGCATCAACCGTCCAAACTGAAGCAAAACAGAGCCAGGAGGGCCTCACGAAGGCCGCAACCACAGCCGGAAAGGAACAGCCACAGCAGGAGAATGCACCCGGAGCTGGAGAGGCCCCCTCGGGCAACCAAGCACTGGGAGCTTCGTCGTCTCAAGAGACGCCTCGACCTCCGGAGGACACAAGCAGTGCCAGCACCCTCAACCTCGTCGATCACCCCGTGTATTTCGTCAGCACAGTGCTATGGGACGCGAGGGCGCGGTACCCCATGCCTCAAAAGCTCCTCCTCGCGCTATTGGTGGCCTCACACAAGCTGCGGCACTACTTCCAAGGCCACCCCATCAAAATCGTCTTGGCATACCCCTTGGAGAGGGTACTCAGGAGCCGCAATTCGGCTGGAAGGGTTGCTGAATGGAACATTGAGCTACAGGCATTTCAGCTAGAATTCAGTATGACCAGAGTCACCAAGGGAGCCGCGTTAGCAGATTTCATGGCAGAATGGGCAGAAGCGCCGGGTCTCGAGGCAGGCGAAGACCGGTCACTTTCCCCGAGAAGTGAAGCACCGGATGGCTGGGTCATGTACTTTGATGGGGCATTCTCCCGACGTGGTGCGGGAGCTGGCGCAGTGCTCGTCTCTCCTACCCAGGACAAACTCTACTACACTGTGCAACTTTGCTTCCAGCACGGAGAAAACGTCTCCAACAACATAGCGGAGTACGAAGGCCTAATAGCAGGCTTGAAGGCCGCAGCTGCCTTAGGGGTGAAGCGCCTCATCATCAAGGGCGGTTCGCAGCTCCTCGTCAACTTCTCCAACAAGATATACGAGCCAAAGGACGAGCACATGGAGGCCTACCTCGCTGAGGCCCGCAAGATGGAGAAATAGTTCTGGGGACTAGATTTGCAGCATGTGCCTCGCGGCACCAATCAGGAGGCTGACGACATTGCCAAGAGGGCATCTAGGCGGCTGCCTCAGGAGCCCGGCGTCTTTGAGGAGCGGCTCTTCAAACCCTCGGCGGTGCCGTCGCTGTCTAGCATGGCACAACCAAGGGAAGAGCTCCCTCAGCCGCCTACCTCGAGAGCTCCAGTCCGCGGCCCGGCATCAGGGGCATGCCTGCTCCTGGCGTTGGAGCCTCAGGAGGGATGTTGGATCCCAGAGCTCAAGGACTACCTAATGAAAGGGATTCTACCAGAGAACGAGGAGGAGGCAGAGAGTGTGGAACAGCAGGCCACGGCTTATTGCATCCAGGATGGCGAGCTCTATAGGAAGCGGCCAAATGACGTGTCCCTACATTGCATTTCTAGGGAGCAAGGAAAGGAACTGCTGGTGGACATACACAGCGGAGACTGCGGGCACCACTCGTCGTCACGAACCCTCGTCGGCAAGGCGTTTCGCAGCGGGTTCTACTGGCCCACAACACTCAGTGACACCGTTGAGCTGGTGAAGGCTTGCGAGGCCTGCCAGTTTCACGCTAAACAGATCCATCAGCCTGCGTGGGGCCTGCAGACCATACCCCTCTCCTGGCCGTTTGCAGTTTGGGGGTTGGACATTCTAGGCACGTTCCCTCGGGCGCCAGGGGGCTATCGCTACCTCTACGTTGCCATGGACAAGTTCACCAAGTGGGCCGAGGTGGAAGCTGTCCGCACAATCCCGGCAGGCTCGGCAGTCAAGTTCATCAAGGGCCTCGTGAGCCGGTTTGGGGTGCCTAACCGCATCATCACTGACAACGGTTCGCAATTCACCAGTAATCTCTTCAAAACGTACTGTGCTAACCTTGGAACGCAGATATGCTACGCTTCGGTAGCACACCCCCGGAGCAATGGCCAGGCTGAACGAACCAACGCAGAGGTCCTGAGGGGCCTCAAGGCCAGGACCTTCAAGAATAAGCTGGAGGCATGTGGCAGGGGCTGGCACGACGAGCTCCAGTCCGTGCTATGGTCAATACGCACGACAGCGACCAAGCCGACTGGCGAGACCCCGTTCTTCCTCGTCTACGGAGTGGAGGCTATTCTCCCTCACGAGGTCAGACGTCGCTCCGTACGGGTCCTGGCATTCGACGAGGCTCAGCAGGACGCCATGTGGGGGACGGATCTCGTGCTGGGGGAGGAACGCCGTCGGGAAGCCGCACTGCGAGCGGCAAGGTATCAACAGGTGCTACGATGATACCACAGCCGCAACATCCGCCCCAGGACCCTTGAGGTAGGGGATCTCGTGCTTAGAAGGGTTCTCTCCAGGGAGGGGCTGCACAAGATCTCTCCCATGTGGGAGGGCCCGTTCAAGGTTGTTCATGTTTCCAGGCCTGGCTCCGCGCGCTTGGACACTCCGGAGGGAATACCCATCCAGAACCCATGGAACATTCAACATCTCCGGAGGTTCTACTCCTGAGTAAAGCCACTGCGTTTTGGAAAAGGCCCGGTGCCTATGAAGAAGGTGAATGCCTGTGAAGCTACTGCGTTTTGGAAAAGGCCCGGTGCCTGTGAAGAAGGCGAATGCCTGTAAAGCCATTGCGTTTTGGAAAAGGCCCGGTGCCTGTGAAGAAGGCGAATGCCTGTGAAGCCGCTGTGCTTTGGAAAAGGCCCGGTGCCTGTGAAGAAGGCGAATGCCTGTGAAGCCGCTGCGTTTTGGAAAAGGCCTGGTGCCTGTGAAGAAGGCGAATGCCTATGAAGCTGCCGCATTTCAAGAAAGGCCCGGTGCCTGTGAAGAAGGCCAATGCCTGTGAAGCTTGCCGCCCGTGACACTCTCACGTAATAATGAGTTGGGTTGTACACGCCCCGGAGTCTTAGGAGTGCCGCCCTCGGGCCTCGGGGGCTCCCGCCCACGCCCAGTGGCAGCAGTTAGCTCCGCGCTGGTGAGAAGACATCGAAGACTAGAATAGGCGCCGGACGTGGCTTTCCCATTTTCTTTCTGCAGTTGGCTTGTTTATTCCCGTTTGAAGCTTTTATTGGAGTTGCTGACATTCCTGGCTTGTGGCTCTTTCTCTTTCTCGCTCTCTCACCTCGTTTTCTCTCGAGATGTCTCGCGAGGGAGGATCGCAGGCACCCTCGCGAGTGTTTTCTGCCCCGATCGTTTGGAGCTTTCCTATCCGAGTCCTCTGCGGGAACACCCCTCCCAGTTCGTGCCCCATGGGCATCGCAACACGAGAAAAGGACCTGGGCCGATCGCCCCTACAGTTAAGACCATAAGTTACCCCTCCTGCTGATCCATGCAGGGCACGAAGTGCATGAGGAGGCCACGGCCTCGGGAGGTGAGGACCGCGCCAAGCCCCACCAAGCTAAAATATTTCCCGCACATGGGAGCGCGGCACGAGAACACGGCGCAGAAATAGCGGAAACGGCGCGATGGTTAAACAACAACTGTTCTGATACGCCCCTGTGGGGCCCTACATTACTTACTATTTTTGCACAGGAAAACAAAACGGGCATGATTCGGCCTACGCCAACCCACGGTGAAGGCTCGAGCTGCTCCTGGGACTCAGGCGGATCCCTCCTCTCGCTTCACCGGGGCGCGACGGCGGGCCGACCCGCTACCTTCACCAAAGCGGGCGCGGCGGCGAGGAGGCTGGTCGCGGCCACCGCTGAAGGAGCTGCTGCCTGAAAAGGGGTTGCTGAAGCTCGGCGGACCCCAAGCACCACCGCCTGTACGCCAGTCGCCATCTGCATCCGAGTCAGAGCCAGGGCTGGGCAGGCGGCCGCGGTCGTCGTCTTCAGGGCAACACCCGGCACGGCGACCGTCTTCCTCGAACACCCTCATGTAGAGGGTGGCGTCGCCATCAAACTTGAAGTACAGGGTGCACCACCGGCTCAGGCCACGTGCGCGGGTAAACGTTTGCCAGCCACATGTCAGAGCCCCGTTCCCAGAAACGGAGACCTCCAGCGACGCCCAGGACGCCCTGCTGCAGCATCCGTCTGCCTGGAGCTAGAAGCCGCAACGGGCGCTGGCCAACAGTTCATCTACGAAGAAACGGGGGAGCTGGAGCCTGGTGCTGGATGGGTCTGCCGACCACACGATGAACTCCGGCAGCACCTCCGCGGAGCGAAAGCGTGGCCTAGGGGGGGGCGCACACCCATGGCGTGCCCCCCGTCGGCAACCTGGCGCTCACCACCGTGCCGGGAACCACCTCCATGGCCGCGGGAGACCACCACGGGGACCGTGGTATGCTTGCAAGGGCGGCCTCGGCCGCTCTTGGCCAGGGGGAGTCAGGCCCAGCCTGGGGGGCCTTTCCTTTCTCCGCGGCCGAAAATCTCTTTGGAGCCATGGGAGCGACGAGTAATCGAGAAGAAGGAAAGGAGCAGCAAGGAGGAACGGGCCGAAGGGGGTCGCCCAGCCCCGTACTTATAGCCGGAGGAGGCCAACCGCCGTGCATCGCGATCGCAGGTAATCATGACCGGTTTCTCTGCATGCAGGGACTTATCAAGTCATGCGGTCGTCAAGGCGTCGTGGGGAAGCACAGTCGCCCATTGAAAGTGCAACTATCCCTGGGTTGTTTTGGTAATTCCTAACAACATATAGCTGAGCTAACATTATTCTAAGATTAATATTTCAGGAAAAGCTCAATGAATGGCATGGCATGGATGAGGAAAGTGGAGCCCTCAAAATTCTAAGGACAAAAAGTTTGGCTCAAGCTTCAAGATCAAGACTCTACATTTTATATTTTAGTGATCCAAGATCACATTGAGTCTATAGGAAAAGCCAATACTATCAAGGAGGGATGAGGTGTTGCTTAATGGCTTGCTTGCTCAAAGTGCTTAGTGATATGCTCCAAAACCCTCAAGTACCTTCCCACATCCACATATGACCTAAACCAAAAGTCAAACTCGGCCCCATCGATTCTATCTATCCGGCGCCACCGAGTTTCAGATGTCATAGCCACTGCCACAAACCCTAGCAATTCGGTTTCACCAATAGGGATCTCGGTTTCACCGAGATGGGATTGTAATCTCTCTGTTTCCCTTCGTAACGTTTCTGTCTTACCGAGATGAGCGATCGGTCCCACCGAGATTGCAATGTAAACTCTCAGTTTCCCTTTTGTAACATTTCGGTCTCACCGAGATGAGCGAATCGGTCCCACCAAGTTTACCTGACCAACTCTCTGGTTAGCTTATTACCAAAATCGGTCCCACCGAGTTTGTGTAATCGGTCACACCGAGATTGCGTTATGCCCAAACCCTAACCATATCGGTCCTACCGAGTTGCATCTCAGTCCCACCGAAAATCCTAACGGTCACTAGGTTTGCTGAATCGGTCCGACTGAGTTTAACCATTCGGTCCCACCAAGTTTGGCAAATTGTGTGTAACGGTTAGATTCTGTGTGGAGGCTATATATACCCCTCCACCCACTCTTCATTCATGGAGAGAGGCATCAGAACATACCTACACTTCCAATACACATTTTCTGAGAGAGAACCACCTACACTTGTGTTGAGGTCAAGATATTCCATTCCAACCATATGAATCTTGATCTCTAGCCTTCCCCAAGTTGCTTTCCACTCAAATCTTCTTTCCACCAAATCCAAATCATGTGAGAGAGAGTTGAGTGTTGGGGAGACTATCATTTGAAGCACAAGAGCAAGGAGTTCATCATCAACACACCATTTGTTACTTCTTGGAGAGTGGTGTCTCCTAGATTTGCTAGGTGTAACTTGGGAGCCTCCGACAAGATTGTGGAGTGGAACCAAGGGGTTTGTGAGGGCAAGGAGATCGCTTACTTCGTGAAGATCTACCGCTACTGAGGCAAGTCCTTCGTGGGCGACGGCCATGATGGAATAGACAAGGTTGCTTCTTCGTGGGTGGAGCCCTCCGTGGACACACGCAACCGTTACCCTCCGTGGGTTGAAGTCTCCATCAACGTGGATGTACGATAGCACCACCTATCAGAACCATGACAAAAACATCCGTGTCTCCAATTGCGTTTGAATCCTCCAAACCCTTCCCTTTACATTCTTGCAAGTTGCATGCTTTACTTTCCGCTGCTCATATACTCTTTTGCATGCTTGCTTCAATTGTGTGGAGATTGCTTGACTTGTGCTAAGGTAGCTAAAATCTGCCAAGAACTAAAATTGGGAAAAGGCTAGATTTTTATTTGGTCAAGTAGTCTAATCACCCCCCCTCTAGACATACTTTCGATCCTACAAGTGGTATCAGAGCTTTGGTCTCCATTTGCTTTGATTTCCATAGCTTTTGGTGTTCATAGCCTTGGTTTCACAACCTAGGAGAGTATGGCATCTAGTGAGGGAAATTATCACTGTAGATGTCCTTACTTTGATGGTACTAATTTTGCTAGTTGGAAGCATAAGATGAAAATGCATATTCTTGGACATAACCCCATCGTTTGGGCTATTGTGTGTGTTGGCTTGTAAGGTGAATTCTTTGATGGGAAAGAACCAAATCGTGAAGCTACCGCGGATGAGTTGAAGATGCTACAACACAATGCTCAAGCTTGTGATATCCTCTTCAACGGATTGTGCCCCGAAGAATTCAACAAAATCAGCCGTCTTGAGAATGCAAAGGAAATTTGGGACACTTTGATTGACATGCGTGAAGGTACCGACTCTGTCAAGGAATCCAAGTTGGATGTGCTTCAAAGTCAACTTGAAAAGTTCAAAATTAAGGATGGTGAACGTGTCGCTGAAATGTACTCTAGGTTTGCTCTTATCACAAATGAGATTGCCGGCTTAGGGAGTGAAGAGATGACCTATAGATTCATCATCAAGAAGATCCTAAGAGCCTTGGATGGAAAATATGATACTGTGTGCACATTGATCCAAATGATGCCCAATTACAAAGATCTCAAGCCAACGGAAGTCATCAGAAGAATTGTTTCTCATGAGATGTCACTCAAGGATAAAGAGGAACTTCACAACAAATCGAGTGGTGCTTACAAAGCCTCATGTGAAGCCCCCACATCATCGAGTGAGAAACAAACTTTCAATGAAGAATTGAGCTTAATGGTGAAGAACTTCAACAAGTTCTACAAGACTAGAAGCAAAGAGAGAAGCTCCAAATCAAGGTCCTACAATGACAAAAGATCTTCTAGTCAAGAGTGAAACTGCTACAATTGAGGAAGGCCCGGACACTATTCCAATGAGTGTACGCCCCCCTACAGTAGAAGAGAAGAATCACCATCTAGAGAAAGAAGGAGTAGAGATGATCATTATGAACGAAGACCCTCATGGAGAAGCAAGGATTCGGAAAGAAAGGACAAGTCATCAAGGAGCGACACAAAACAAAGACATCAAGCTCATGTTGGTGAATGGGTATCCGGCTCCGACTCCGACAACCACTCCGAGAGAAGCTATCACTCCGACTCCGAATATACTCAAGATGAAGGTGTTGCCGGTCTAGCACTTGTGACAACCAACTCCTACGACATATTTGATTCACCAAATGAAGGAGTTGAAACATGCTTCATGTCTAAAGGCCCAAAGGTATCACACCCCGAGTATGTTGATTTCACTAGTGATGAAGATGACTTGTTAGGTGATGATGATTTACTTGTTGACAACTCTAGTGATGAATACTATGATGAAACATCAATTAATCATGCTAATCAAGATAAAACGAATGACAATGATAAGGAGAAGATTGAGTCTCTAACTAAAGAACTAAACACTCTTAAGTTAGCTCCTGAAACTATCTTAGGAGATCATCGAGAACTTTTAAGGACTCATGAGAAATTACGCTTTGAAAAGATCAAACTTGAGCAAGAGCATGAGTTCTTAAAAGCAATCAATGATGATCTTCGCAAGAAAAGTTCTTCTTACATTGCCAAGCGTTTACTCTTATCCACTTACATGCCTCAAGTCAAGTCTAGTAACAAGAACAAGAAAGATTCTTCCACTAGTAGTAACAATAATCATGCTAAATCCAATATTGTTGCTTCTAGTAGTTCTCTTGATTCCACTAATGATTGTCTTAGCCAAGTTACACTTGAGCAAGAAAATAGCTTATTGAAGGGAATTATAGACAAAGGTGTTTACAAGAGCCTTTCCGGAAGTAAGCAATTCGAGGAAATTGTACGCAAGCAAGGAAGGCACCGGAAGAATCAAGGTGTTGGTTTTGAACAAAAGTTCAATGCCAATGGAGTCGAGTGGGAAGAAGATCAATACCCCAAGACGAAGTTTGTTCCTCAACAAGAGAAGTATGATCCTACTTCCCTCAAAGGGACACAAGCTCAAGATGATCTTCCACCACAAGACCACAAGCAAAAAGGCAAGGACAAGCTTCAAGAGGAAATTGATGCATTTGAAGAAGCTCCTAAGGCCTTGGTCAAGTGGGTTCCCAAGACTACTTCAAGTTCCACTTCATCAAGTACAACTACAACACCGAGGATTCCCATGAAGATGGTGTTGATCCTGAAGATGAAGAACTAGAGAGTTCTTGAGGGTGACTCCGCCAACATACTTCACTCTTATCATCTTGGCAAGAACAAGTGCAATCAACTTCCACATCTTGCACTAGTTCAAGGAGTCACAGACCCTCTTGTTGGTAAGACAAGGGACAAGGTAACCTAAAAGCTTTCATAGACATCATGTTGTGTGTGCATCACTCTATGTCTATGGATATCCTTGTTTGTTCCTTGTGGGACTAACCCGTGTAGGTATTGAAAGTGCAACTCACTCCAATGGATAGCTCCAAATGATCTACATCAACATTGAGCATCCACATCTTCAACATCTACATGAAGTCATCATCGACAAAACCCAAGGTTAGTTCATCCCTCTTAGGGGGGGTCTCACATCTAGGGGGAGCTTTACTCTAAGAATTGAGCTAAAGCAACTCTAATGGTGTGAACACAACAATGCTTTATGTAAAAGTGGTAACCCCACTTGTGCTTAAACGATGAGTATGACCTATGATCAAATATTCTCATGTGACTCCTAAGTCAATATACTCATATATAGATGACCTAGTCATCGCAAATTGTTTGATAGATGCTAGAATTGGTTGTGCATGCTTTGCCACATATTTCAATTGCCATTTTATTGTGTCAGCATGTTGATTGCATATTTTACTCATTCGAGGACATCCACTTGTTGTTTTGATTGATTGGTTTTCTTTTCTTTTGCCAAGTGGATGGACAAGAATGCCTAAGAACCCCCTCTAGCTATCTATGATTTTCTCGTCTCAAACTCTATTCATGCTACATCATAAAATATGATCAAGTCAGATTCGAACCACTCTGTGTGAGGAGCACTCGGAGTCCCCGATTCGTCATAGACTTAAACTTCCAAAACTTCTTTGTGCGTTTCGGTCTGACCGATTCGTCCATTCCGGTCACACCAAGATCACTAAGTCGATCTAGGTTTTCAATCTCGGTGCAACCGATGTGAACTTTTCGGTCACACCGAGTTGCTGTAACTGTCAACAGTTATGCATCTTGGTGCCACCGAGTTGTTCCACTTGGTCACACCGACAGGGTCGGGCTATATATACTCACGGGCAAAATTTTGGAAATTTCTCTGAAACCCCTTCGCCCGCGCATAGCTCTCTCCGCCTCTTGGGTCTCCGGATCGTCCTCCTCGTCGCCAGCCGCCTCCTGTCGCTGGTCTCCGCCGCCGTCAACGGAATTCTTCCCCGTCGTTGTTGCCGTAGCGAGTTCATCACCGAACTAGGGTATGGACTCGATCACAGTGCTATCCCCATCCGATTCCTAGCACATTGTGTTCATTATGATTCTTACCACAATTGAAACGCTTCTATCCAGTCAAAACACTCCGTAGATTAGAGTTGAATCGAAAATTTAGGGTTAGGTTTCCGCCGAAACCATCTCGGACCCACCGGGTTGCAGAACTCGGTTCCACCGATTCGGCCAAGGCCATTGCACTTGTGGTTCTCGGTCTGACCGAGAATTGCAAATCGGTGTGACCGAGTTCAGGACTTTGTGAAACCCTAGCAGTCTCGGTGCCACCGAACTCTGACTCGGTCTGACCGAGTTCACTAGTTTAGGTTCCAACAGCTGCTTCGGTATCACCGAGTTTGCAAATCGGTTGATTCAAAATGCTTTCTGTGGAAAACTAAAACTAAGTTTTTGACTCATTCTTTTGCAAAAATCTTTGTATTTTGTGATGCTCATCCACTCTATCTCATCTATATCTATTCACAGGGTCTGCTGTCAGTGTTTGCAACATGCTTGACCAAAGTGACAGCTAGAACAAGTCAGAGGAGCAGGTTCACCTGAGTGAGGGCACTAGTCCCTCTAGCAGTTCAGATGATGGTAGCAGGAGCACCCCAAGCAATTTGCCAAAGGCTGCCACTAGAGCAAGCAAGAAGAAAACTTCAGAGTCTGAGGATGAAGACTATGTGGCCACTAAGGATGAGGCCACATCAAAGAAGAAAGTGGTTAAGAAGGAGTACAGCTCAGCTACATGTAAGCCAGGGATGAAGATCAAAAGGCCAGCAGGAAGACAACCAATGTCTAAGGCCAGAGCATCCTCTCAAGCATCTTTGGAATCTCAACCAAAGAGCCTGCTGCAGAAGGAAAGAAAAGGAAGGAAAGGGTAAAGAAGACCATGGCCAGAGTGATTGGAAAGGCTTCCATGATGGAAGAAGAAGAGGAAGAAGAGGTTGCTGCACCAGCACCCAAGGCACAGAAGCTTATGGGTGATGCTATAAGGACAGGGGCTGCATCATCAAAGCCCAAAGAAGCACCCAAAGCTGCCTCCAAGCCCAAGACTGCACCAAAGAGAAATACCAAAAACATACCAGCTGCTGAGAAGAACAAGGCCCAGTGCCTGAGACTGTTGCTAAAGAAGAAGATGAAGAGCATGTTCTGAGAAAATTGAAGCCAAAAATTCCAGACCACAAGGATGCTCATCCTGTGGCTGAGAACCTGAAGATCATGAGAGACTCGGGACTGAGGAAATGGAGAGAGACAGATCCATATGCTACAAGAAGAAGAACTGCTGTTGATTACAGGTTCCACACAAAGGAACAACAAGATTTCTATGAGATAGTGCTGCTGGACAAGAAGCCTATAGTGTGTGATATGAGGTGGGTCAACTGGACCTACGTGAAGGAAAATGAGGAAGACTATCCTGGTGTGTTTGACAGCTTCAGTGCTTGTGGAGTTGCAGACTTTGTTGGGCAGAAGCTCACAAAGTGGAATGAGGAGCTCATAATGCAATTCTACTCCAGAGCACACTTCTATCCAGATGGCAGGATAGTATGGATGTCTGAAGGTACAAGGTACCAATCAACTATTGAGGAATGGGCCAATCGGATCAATGCCCCAAAGGAAAGTGAAGATGACTTGGATGTTTATGCCAAGAAAAAGATGGATCACAATTCTATGTCACATATGTACAAGGAGATTCCTGAAGATGCTCTTGAGACTTTCAAGTTTGGGTCAGTCCATTTTCTGCTGTCAGGACTGCCAACGATCAACTGGATCCTAAGGCACACTCTTTTGCCCAAGTCAGGTGACCACAACATGATCAGAGGGCATGCAATTAACTTGCTACATATATTTGATGTGCCACAGAAGTTCAAGGTCATGAGCCTTATAGTTGAGACTATCAAGAGGATAGCAGTTGACTAGAAAAGAAGTTGTGGATATGCCCCACAGATCCAGGAGTTGATAAACTCAAAGATGGGCACAGGCACATACTTGTTGGATAAGGAACACTTTCCTATCTATCCTGACTTCTAGGACAACCAAGTTGTGACGAATGAAGATGAACCCTCCTCAGTGCAAGCATAAGCAAAGAAGGAGAAGGCAAAGACAGAGAAGGCTGCCAAGATGCCAACTCAAGAGGAGGCATCTGAGTACTTTTTGAAAAGCAAGCAGGACTAGCTTGGTTACTTGATAGCATCATCTCTCAGGGTTGAGAAGGGGTTGGCCACCCTAACTCAAAACCAGGAGAGCCTGGAAAGAATCATGGAACAAATATTCTATGATTTAGATGTCAAAGTAACTGAGATTCAGTCTGTTGTGGAGCAGCTATAGGATGACATGCAGGAGAGGAAGGGCAAGACAACCACTGATGCATTTGCCAGAGTGCCTCGAGCTCAAAGATCTACTGCAGTGCCTGTACCAGACACTAGAGTCACTTCATCTGCACCAGCTATAGCTCCAGCGCAACCAACTTCAGCACCTACCCCAGCAGCTCCATCTACTTCAACTGAAGCTTTCGTCCTTGGCGTTCACCGGACACCACCACCTGAAGACCAAGCCTGAGAGACGTTCTAGTGCTATGCATTTTCTATGAACTTTTTGGTAACTTGTTGCCAAAGGGGGAGAAGATGTATAGATCATAGGCTTCGAGAGAGAGAGAGAGAGAGAGAGTTTGCTTTTGTTCTCTCTTGTCTTCTTGGTTGAACTTTATTTGCTTTTGATTGCTATTATCTATGAGACATTGATGATCATGTGGTTGATCATAAGCTACACTTATGCTTGTTAGATGATATTATCTTACTTATCCTTATATGATCATTCACTTTGCTTGGTGATGAGTGCATGCATTTAATTCTTATCATTTTGAGCGCTCCACCAAGATGTATGTGACATGGAAGAATAACCCATGATCCTAACTCATTGTTCATTTGTAGTCCAAAGCAAATCTTAACATATGCACAAATTTAGGGGGAGCTCTTGCTTTTCACATACTTCTCAAAGCGATGATATCTTTCACTCTTATTATCATTTGTCGAAGCTTTGATTTATATGTTGTCATCAATTACCAAAAAGGGGGAGATTGAAAGTGCAACTATCCCCGGGTGGTTTTGGTAATTCCTAACAACATATAGCTCATTGAGCTAACATTATTCCAAGATTAATATTTCAAAAAAGCTTAATGAATGGCATGGCATGGATGAGGAAAGTGGACCCCTCAAAATTCTAAGGACAAAAAGTTTGGCTCAAGCTTCAAGATCAAGACTCTACATTTTATATTTTAGTGATCCAAGATCACATTGAGTCTATAGGAAAAGCCAATACTATCAAGGAGGGATGAGGTGTTGCTTAATGGATTGATTGCTCAAAGCGCTTAGTGATATGCTCCAAAACCCTCAACTACCTTCCCACATCCACATATGACCTAAATCAAAAGTCAAACTCGGCCCCACCGATTCTTTCTATCCGGCGCCACCGAGTTTCAGATGTCATAGCCACTGCCACAAATCCTAGCAATTCGGTTTCACCGATAGGGATCTTGGTCTCACCGAGATGGGATTGTAATCTCTCTGTTTCCCTTCATAACGTTTCGATCTTACCGAGATGAGCGATCGGTCCCACCGAGATTGCAATGTAAACTCTCTGTTTCCCTTTTGTAACATTTCGGTCTCACCAAGATGAGCGAATCGGTCCCACTGAGTTTACCTGACCAACTCTCTGGTTAGCTTATTACCAAAATTGGTCCCACCGAGTTTGTGTAATCGGTCACACCGAGATTACGTTATGCCCTTACCCTAACCATATCGGTCCTACCGAGTTGCATCTCAGTCCCACCGAAAATCCTAACGGTCACTAGGTTTGTTGAATCGGTCTGACCGAGTTTAACCATTTGGTCCCACCGAGTTTGGCAAATTGTGTGTAACGGTTAGATTCTGTGTGGAGGCTATATATACCCTTCCACCCACTCTTCATTCATGGAGAGAGCCATCAGAACATACCTACACTTCCAATACACATTTTCTGAGAGAGAACCACCTACACTTGTGTTGAGGTCAAGATATTCCATTCCAACCATATGAATCTTGATCTCTAGCCTTCCCCAAGTTGCTTTCCACTCAAATCTTCTTTCCACCAAATCCAAATCATGTGAGAGAGAGTTGAGTGTTGGGGAGACTATCATTTGAAGCACAAGAGCAAGGAATTCATCATCAACACACCATTTGTTACTTCTTGGAGAGTGGTGTCTCCTAGATTGGCTAGGTGTCACTTGGGAGCCTCCGACAAGATTGTGGAGTTGAACCAAGGAGTTTGTAAGGGCAAGGAGATCGCCTACTTCGTGAAGATCTACCGCTAGTGAGGCAAGTCCTTCGTGGGCGACGGCCATGATGGAATAGACAAGGTTGCTTCTTCGTGGACCCTTCGTGGGTGGAGCCCTCCGTGGACTCGCGCAACTGTTACCCTCCGTGGGTTGAAGTCTCCATGAACGTGGATGTACGATAGCACCACCTATCGGAACCACGACAAAAACATCCGTGTCTCCAATTGCGTTTGAATCCTCCAAACCCTTCCCTTTACATTCTTGCAAGTCGCATGCTTTACTTTCCGCTGCTCATATACTCTTTTGCATGCTTGCTTGAATTGTGTGGAGATTGCTTGACTTGTGCTAAGATAGCTAAAATATGCCAAGAACTAAAATTGGGAAAAGGCTAGATTTTTATTTGGTCAAGTAGTCTAATCACACACCCCCCCCCCCTCTAGACATACTTTCGATCCTACACCCACGTCCAATCAATCGCCACGCGGTGCCCAAGGCCACAAGCTATTAGGGCCCGCACGCTTCATGCTTGCCCCTTCGCTTCTCTGCTAAGCCAAGCCCACGCGCGCCTCGGGCCCGGGGGCTACTGTCGGCGTTCTGGGAACGGGGGTCCCCAAACTTGCCTGCCTGCGGCCTGTGGCGTGGCTCAAGTGGGGGCCCAGCGCGGCCCATCTTCATCAGCTCAAGCTCAAAGACCCTCGCGAGGGGCCAAGCCTCGCGGGGCGGATGACAGGAAGCTTCCTCAGAGGCGGCCTCATCAGGCAGGCTCGCGAGGAGGCGGAAAGATCAAGGCAGGGATACCTAGCGAGGAACCCGTGACGCAAGCCATGACGATCGAGACCAGGCGGGCGTCGGCCTGTGCAGTGTCCTTGTTTCCCCTTTGGTGCAAAGGTGGCAAGCACAGGCCAAGGCATCAGGTAAAGGTTACCACTCCGGTGCAACGAGACCAAGACCAGCCGGATGGCAGGACGGAGGTCACCGTGGAGCCCAAGATGGCATCATCGCCAGTGCTTTTGGCAGCCGAAGACCACCTTTGGTCAGGATAACTTGTAACAGATGTTCAGCTTTGAAATGGCCAATTGTTCGCGCCCTTCCCGCTCATTATTTGGGGAGAGGCCTAGGGCCGCTATAAATAGAGCTAGCCACCACAGAGTAGACATGAGCTAGACACCCCAAGAACATCGAGAGATCTGGTAGAACCCTAGAGAGAGAGAGGCGATGAACTCACCCTAGCAGTTCATCTCACCAACTCAAGAACACCTCTCGTGAGGCTGTTCTTCCCTTGTATTGTCCATCATCAGCCCCAGAGGCAATCCACCACACCACACACTAGAGTAGGGTATTACACCAAAACGGTGGCCCGAACCAGTACAAACATCGTGTCTCTTGTGTTGTTCATCATTTTTCAACTTAGTTCGCACGAGAGGATCAGACGTATATCGGTAGGGGAGAGATCTCCGTGCGCACCCCAGTGTTCGAACCTCAAGGGTCTGCCTGAACCCGAAACCCGACAGACATATACCGTCGGCCTAATACGCTGTATGCAGCAAGGGGTAATATCCCAAAACTTAGAGCATAGCGCTTGCAAGTATATAAGATCATCATACACTGTCAAATTATAGTCCAAAGCCAGGCCGGGTTAATAAACACCGGGTAGTTTCATGTATGAACCATAAGGCATCATAACCCTCATCGTTTTTAACCATGCATTAATATGCATAGGAAAGAAACCTCAAAAAATGTTCAAATCAAATAACAAAAAATCAAGGCTTTCATAGGTGGCCAGGCCTAAAAAATCAAGTGCTTTCAAGGGCCGCACAGCCACTGAGTTAAACCGTCATACAAACCTTATAAGTCAGACCTCACATGACCAATCGTCATTTTAACTTTGACAAGTTCAGGGTCTGTATAAGATTGACTGGTGAAATGTAGGGTGGGTCATTCCAGGATTACCTGGGCGGAGTGGCAGACTTAAAAAATGCAGGATAACCTGGGTTTTTAGGTGTATACACCTAGCTTCCAAGCCTGGCTTTTAAGCCTATTACAAGGGTCATAAAAACTCTTGTCCATTGAACAAAGAGCCCCCAAGTAACATTTTATTTCAGGCATATAAGTCGGATCAACAAGGGTAGTCATAGCTATGCTCCATGATCATGAAGCCCCCAAGTGAGATATTTCTGAGCTGTGCTTGTCGAGCACCTATGTTTGAGTTGTGTTGTGCAAAAAACTCTCTTTGGTCCCTGTAACTCAGCATCAAGCCTTTAAGTGATCATATAAATTAATAATAAAAGACTCGGTTTCTAAGCAATGAAATGATAGAGGCCCTGAATTAGCAGGGATTCCGACTTTATTATATTGACTATAATATATACGTTGTCCAAATATGTACATCAAGAGAGCCGGTGGCTCAAGTATAATAAGGCCGAAGATGAGCAATATTCCACGGCCGGCGGGTCTCCTCCTCCGACGTGTGTGAGTCCTTGTGGTTTCAAACATCGATAAGGTAGTATGACCCATTGATCAGATTTTTGCTAACCACAAAGGGCCCTTCCCAAGGTGGAGATAACTTGTGCATATCAGATTGATACTCGATAAGCCGGAGCACCAAGTCACCTTCTTGAAATGTTCTGATTTTAACCCAGCGGCTATGATAACGGCGTAGGTCTAGTTGGTAAATAATCGAACGAGCCACCGCAAGGTCACGCTCCACATCTAACAGGTCAAGTGCATCTTGGCGTGCTTTTTCAGTGTCAGCTTCAACATAAGACACCATGTGGGGCGAGTCGTGACGGATGTCACTAGGGAGAACTGTCTCTGCTCCGTAAACCATGAAGAAAGGTGTGTAACCCATAGATCTGTTGGGGATAGTATTGATACTCCATAACACTGAGGGTAACTCCTCCACCCAACAAACCGGAGTCCTATGCAAAGGAACCATAAGCCGGGGCTTGATGCCTCTCATGATCTCTTGATTGCCTCTCTTAGCTTGACCATTAGACTGGGGTGAGCCACTGATGATACATCAAGTCGGATATGCTCACGTTGACAAAATTCTTTCATAGCACCTTTGGATAAATTAGTGCCATTATCAGTTATAATACTATGGGGAAAGCCAAAACGGAAAATCACCTTTTTGATAAATTGAACCATCGTCGCCGCATCACACTTGCTAACCGACTCTGCTTCAACCCATTTTGTAAACTTGTCAACCGCCACCAAAAGGTGAGTCTTTTTATCTTTGGACCTCTTGAAAGGCCCAACCATATCAAGCCCCCAAACTGCAAACGGCCAAGCAATCGTAATCATCCTCAATTCTTGAGCTGGCACATGAGCTAGTCGTGAGAACTTCTGTCAACCATCACATTTACTGACTAAATCCTCAGCATCGGTGTCGGTGTCAAAACCGGCGGATCTCGGGTAGGGGGTCCCGAACTGTGCGTCTAGGCCAGATGGTAATAGGAGGCAGGGGACACGATGTTTTACCCAGGTTCGGGCCCTCTTGATGGAGGTAAAACCCTACGTCTGGCTTGATTAATATTGATGATATAGGTAGTACAAGAGTAGATCTACCACGAGATCAGAGAGGCTAAACCCTAGAAGCTAGCCTATGGTATGATTGTATGTTGTGGTTGTTGTCCTACGGACTAAAACCCTTCGGCTTATATAGACACCGGAGACGGTTAGGGTTACACAAGGTCGGTTACAAAGGGGGAGATATCCATATCCGTATTGCCTAGCTTGCCTTCCACGCCAAGTAGAGTCCCATCCGGACACGAGACGAAGTCTTCAATCTTGTATCTTCATAGTCTAACAGTCCGGCCAATGGAGATAGTCCGGCAATCCGGAGACCCCCTAATCCAGGACTCCCTCAATAGCCCCTGAACCAGGCTTCAATGACGATGAGTCCGGTGCGCAGTAATATCTTCGGCATTGCAAGGCGGGTTCCTTCTCCAAATACATCACAGAAGAATTTGAATATGAGGATAGTGTCCGACCCTGTAAAATAAGTTCCAGATTCCACCATAGAGAGAATAATATTTTCACATATCTAGTTTGCGGGCTTGTTTTGGCAGCATGACCTTATGTCATGGCCCGGTCATTATTCAAACCGTTTCTCCACACATAACGTGAGGAGGTTTCTTGACACGTCTCGCCGAAGCGGAGATCGTGTTCCCCCAATTACGGGATTCTCATTAATATGGGCGTGGGTAACCCAACCGTGTCTAGGACTCCTAGATTATAGGCGAGTCCTAAACGGCTATGGAGAGGACGCTTGATATTCACCCTCTTTATAAAGGGACAAGGTTTTCGCTTTTTTCCTTCTCGCGCTCAATCGAACCCTTCCCCCACCTCGAGTTCTAACACCCAAAGCCTAGGTTAGGTGCTCCGGATCTTCAACCATGTCCGGATCCAGCCTTCAAGGCCGATGGATGCCCTCCTCCATTACGGAAGAGGACATTAACGAGAACGCCGTGTTCGTCTCCCACTTCCTCCGAGGTCTAGGCCTCACTCTGGATCCCTTCGTCAGGGGTTTGATGTTCTATTACGGGCTAGATTTCCGTGATCTAGCTCCGGAGTCCTTTCTCCACATCTCGACATTTATTGTTGTGTGTGAGGCCTTCCTCCGCATTACCCCTCACTTCGGCTTGTGGCTCAAGACGTTTGAAGTGAAGCCAAATACGATCGAGGGGCCACATGAAGCATGCGGAGGTGCACCAATAGGCAAGATGGCAGGAGCTCCATGGCCGAAGGGTTCCTTCCCAGAGGTGCCCAAATTATGGCAGCGGGAGTGGTTTTACGTCACAGCTGCCAGAAGTGCCAAGTGGGTGGCTGCCCCCGCTTTCCGCTCGGGCCCCCCACCACAACTAATATCATGGATTAGTAGAGGTCTGAGTTGGGGTCCAGCCAAGGACGTGCCTATACTGCAAAGCCGCATCCGAGATCTCTTCGAGGGAGATTTTAATTTGGTTGCGGTAATACAAGTTATGCTGGTTCGTCAAGTCCAGCCTTGCAAACGCTGGCCCCTTCGCTTGTGGGAGTTCAACCTAGAGGGACCACGTGCCATTCAAAGTTTCCTCGGCCTGACGCACGAGGAGATGTACGAGTCATTCTTCGGACCCCAAGTAGAATGTTTGGATATTACCAAGGACATGGGCCTGAGCAGTAACCATGCCACTGAACAAGTAAGAAATCCTCTGGCCGAACACACTGTGTTTTATTCAAAGTTTATTTCTGAGAGTTCGCTTTTTGACCAGGACTGGCTAACAAAGGCGAAGATGATTCGGTGTTTGGCCCCCTCCCTGACGGTTTGGAAAATTCGGTATTGGAAAAGATGCTCGAGGCCGCACCTTGCCCGGAGCACTTGAAGGAAGATACCGGGAGGGGGGGATAATACGGGCAGACGCGGTCCCCCATCGCTGCCCGTTCCAACCGAGGGAACGACCGTTTCCACGAAGGAGGACAACCGGGGGAGGAAAAGGACTGCTTCGGAGGATTCGGAAGCCGAAGCCTCCAAACGGGAGAAGAAGGCTCCCACAGAGGGTCCTGCCTCGGGGGGTGCTTTTGCCGCACAAAGTCCGCGGGGGGATCAGCCCTCCAACGAGTCGTAAGTGATCAAAAATACTTTAATAGTAAAGGTATGCTATCTTTTTTCTGAGAAAATAACCACCGCATATATCTTGCAGTTCGAGCCTTAGCCCCACTCAGATGAGTTCGTCTTCGGGGGATCTTCTTCCAGAGATGATGGAGAGCGAAATGCCTCCCCCGGACTCCTCCGCTCAAGAAGCGGGCGACCCCGAAGTGTCCTCACGGAGGGCCTCTCCGAATCCGGTGAGGCCATAAGATAATCCCATAGACCCCCGAAGTCCCCAGCGTCCAGCTCCCGAAGAGAGAAGACAAAAGAGTCCGGCACCGTCTGGTGTGCGGTCGGACGTTCTGAGGGAGTTGGTGGGGCGAGCGGCCATCTCAGAAGAACAACGTATGCTGATGGGTACGGTGATGGAGAGAATCTCGTCCACCGAAAGCGGATTGCATGAAGCCTTTATGAGTCTACTGACAAGCTTTGAGGTACGTGAGATAATATGTGATAGTACTTCACATGTTAGGTGTGCCCTATGTAGATAGTAGCCCCTGAGACTCTGGTTGTCGTCGAGAACGGCGGCGAACAGAGGATCATATTCCCAGGAAATAACTAGACTGCCCCTATGTGCAGGTGGTGGAAGCTCCGGTGGCTAGCCGGACTAGTGAGTTTGCCAAATTAAAATGGCAACTGGATGCGGCAGATGCCGACATCGAGATTGTTAACAAGAGGTTTGACGAGGCACAGGGTAAGTGTTATTATCTGGTGAACGCCAGATAGTAAGAGCAGCATGATGCCAGTATCTTTAATATGTTGTGACTGCAGATGGAGCTGCCACCGTGGAAGCCTTGCGGGTAGAGCTTGCCCGAGCCAAGGAACAAGCGAGGATTAGTAATGCGGTTGCTTTGAAGGCGGTCGAAGAGTTCAAAGACGAGAAGGCCGCTCGTTGCGAGAGCCAAGAGAAGATGGCCGAGATGGCCGTAGAATTAAAAGAAACTGCCGACCGTTGCCGGGTCCTTGAAAAAGAAAACCGAGCGAAGGCAACGGACCTTGAGAAGGCCATGGCGGTGGACAAAGACACCCGTTCTGCTATGAGAGCGAAGAAAGAGGAGCTGTGGGAAGCCGGGGATATTGCGGGTGGGAAACCCTTCATGTTACGGAGGAAGTTCGGAGATCCACGGTATGCCCCTCTAGATCGGCTGTGGAGTTCGACAGATGCGTATATGGATTTGGCGGCGAGCTCTGCCGATGCGGCCAAGTACTTCCAAGGTCAGACAGATCATGAAGTGGACGAGCTGTTCTGGTCGCAATTCCATGTTCCATAGCGTCCGCTTTCATTGACTGACCAGCTAGCCGAATGGGCCGAACTGAATAGGTTGTCCGGACCCACCATGAGGTCTGTTGTGGATCAGCTATGGCCAGAAAAGCCAAAGCCGAACAGCTATTTTAGCTTAGTGCAGCAGTTCCTTGGTGCGGTGCCGCGCATTAATGCGATGAAGAGGTCAGCGTGCATAGAAGGCTCGTGGATGGCCCTTGCCCGTGTTAAAGCATACTGGGCGGAGATGGACGCTAGCACTGTTGCGGCACAGGGTTCAGCCATAGGTCGAGTGGCTGCCGAGCATTATTTCGAGGAGGTTCTCGAGGGTGCTCGTTTGATAGAGGCCCAGTTCTCGAAAAATATTATGTTTGAGTGATATGTATTCTCATTGTAAACACAATGCTTTTGTGAAGTTTTTATAAGGCTATGTTTATACTTTTTCCTGAAAGTAGTATGATGCCTCCTGTGCGGCCGTTTATGTATACATGTGTATAACCTGAAAGATTGCAGCCGTCGGCTTCGACCCCCACGCATATAATGCGGAGGTGCTCGCAAAAAACGCGTGTTCACACTTAACCCAACGTCTTGGTCCTATTAAGGAGGTGATAGCGTAGGGAACGAGGCAACCGGACTATAATGCTTTAACACTTTCACTTAGCCATAGGAGTTTGATAGTGGGGCTACTAGATAGCCCCTGGTGGCTTCGCACTTTCCCGATCGCGGGGTGCATACATGCCTGGCCGGAAAATGACCCTTTGTTAAGGGGGAGGAATTCTAACATTCCGATAGGTCATCGAGTGGTTGACGAGTCTCACGCTATATCATGACAGTCAGTTTTCGGCTTTCTCTACTGAGGTGCTCGTCCGGATGAACCAGGGCACAATCGCAGTAATTCTCCTGGTGCTACCTTAGCCGATAGAATGGAACGTAAGGCACCAAAACACAGGAGCCGGGCAAACCCAACATTTGACAAAAGATAATGATTCGGAGCTGATGCATATAAGGCCAAACTCGGGATGCCGAACACTCCCTAAGGTATTCGGTATTTATGGTATAAACCGGGCCTAAATAGTGCCCTTTGTAAGAAGCCCCTTGTGTCCATGTACGTGCATTATTTTGACGTGGCCACATGCCAAGACGTCAGCATCCTTCTCAACTGTGCTGAGAATTCGGTGGATATGTATCAACAAGAGACAGTAAAAAAGGTTTACGCAGGGTCTTAATCTAAAAAGAATCCTTGGAGCGGGTCCGTGCTGCACGTCTATGCCTATGTCTCCGTTGTGCCGTATCTTAGACGGGTGTAGCACGATGATCATCTATAAAAGAGAGGAACTTAGGTGAAAAAGTTATCGTGTAAAAGGATAGTTTTTAAAGAAACCATGTATAATTCAAGATGAGTAAAAATTGCCACTTGTCTGCGCGCGTTGAGCCCCTTGTATTCGTAATAGGGGTGCGACCATTGATCCGGTATGAATTACATATAGCTGCGCCGGACTCGTCTAACCATGTCCGAGGTCTTGACGACCTGATAAATGCTTTAGTTGGTCAGGCCGTTTTTAGTGTGCGGCTGCCAAGGCAGCCACACTCTCTTCGGCGCGCAAAGATTGCTTAATACTTCCGTTCACTATAATGATGCCACGTGGGCTGGGCATCTTGAGTGTGAGGGAAGCGTGGTGCGGTATTGCATTGAAGCGAACGAAAGCTTCACGTCCGAGTAGTTCTTGATAGCCACTTTGGAACGGAGCGATGTGGAAGGCTAAATGTTCGCTACGGAAGTTATCGGGGAAGCCAAATATAAGCGTTAGTAGCAGGGAGCCCGTGCAATGAGCCCCTGGGCCTGGCGTTACTCCTTTTGTCAGGACCCTGATTCCGAGTCACATAGATCTAGCTGGTAACACCTCATATCACTTTGCGGCCTCACGCACGGTATTCCCACGGGTGTCGCCTTACCATGGTCCGGGACCGTTTGCGCCTTTTGGCTCACGTATATGATAGTGTCGCTAGCATCCATATGACAGAGAACCCGGGCCGACATGGCTAGTTGTGAACCCAAAGCGGCACTAACCCATTGAGCCAGGCATACATGAATTAACTTCGAACATGTCGGTCAGCAGCATGTGAATCTGGGCTGTAGCACTGGGCTAAAAGGACTCCGGTAAACCGGGCTGTAGCAGGCTAGGCAGGACTCCGGATGTCACCGCATTATATTTCCCCGAAGGGACGGACACAGGAACAAAGTGAAACACATGCCGGCCAGTCAAGTGTCCTGAGCAGTAGTGCTGGGCTAGGAGGACTCCGGTGAACCGGGTTGTAGCGGACTACTATGGCTCAAGGAAGCACTAGACTACATTTCCCCATCAAAGAGGCTGCCAAGGATAAACAACTAGATTGTCGGAACCCACACATACCAAGCATTTTAATCATACACACAATATGCTCGATATGTGTAAATACAACATGGCATCACAACAAGACTCTATGACTCAAGTATTTACTCAATAGGCTCCAAGGAGCGAGATATTACAAACATGGGTCTCATGAGTCATCATTCAGAGCATACAAATCAAAACACATGCGGAAGCTTAACATGTCTGGGTACAGACATCTACAAATGAAAAAGGCTGAGAAGCCTGACTATCTACCAGATCCTGCCGAGGGCACAAGATCATAGCTGAGGTATCAAGCTAAACGTCAAAGTCCACGTGGAACTACTAGCGAGACTGAATTCTCTCTGCAAAACATAAATTAAGCAAACGTGAGTACAAATATACCCAGCAAGACATACATCAGAACTAACTACATATGCATCGGTATCAACAAGGGGGGTGGTGGAGTTTAACTGCAGCAAGCCAGCTTTGACTCGGTGGCTAACCTGAACTACGACTACAAGCAACTCTTTTGAGGTGGCGCACACAAGTCCACATATTCACCATTCAATACACCACTATGGATCCGCTCTCGTCTCCCTACGAGAAGGCCATCCATAGCACTCACACTTATCTTGCGAGTTTTAGAGTATCCACTTTCACTTGTCTATGAACTGTTATAGGCAACCCAGAAGTCCTTTACCGTGGACACGACTATTCGAATAGATCATTTATAACCCTGCAGGGGTGTACTTCTTCACACATGCTCTCGCCACTTACCACCATGTACACGTCGTGTATCTCGGCAACCTTCAAGCGGAAGCCTGGCGAGGGAGTTGGCCACGACCTGACTAACCACACAAGTCTCTAGTCCAGGTTTATTACCTATTCGGGTTCCATCCGCGAGGAGATCCGGCCGGAGTTTCGCTTACAGCCCCAAACGATGTGTGCAGGGTTCCTGAGACACCAAACGGGCGCCCGGTACACCGTGCCATGGTGTATCTACCACATCATAGCCCACCCCTAGGGTCAGCGCTACGCACGGCCACCAACACATATCCTACAAACACCAGAAACTAGTTGCAACTCCTGGACAGAGGACAAGGGCAGTTAATAAGTCGAGAGGGTCCATTGGTTTCGTGCCCAATGTGTGGTAGTAGCTGTTCATGGATCACAAACACAGAACTCAGTTCCTAAGGATGGTTTCAATGAGACAACCCACCATGTACTCCTACATGGCCTCTCACCGCTACCTTTACCAAATCGTGTTCACACACTTAGCTCACACACAGTAGGACATGTTCATCACTATTCCAATTCATCCCCGATGAATCAGACCTGACTCAACTCTAAGAAGTAGCAGGCATGACAAACAAGCATGAATGAGTAGGCACATCAGGGATCAAACAACTCCTACTCATGCTAGTGGGTTTCATCTATTTACTGTGGCAATGACAGGTCATGCAGAGGATAAGGGGTTCAACTACCGCAGCAAGTAACAGTTGAATTGTTGTTGTCCTAATGCAGTAAAAGAGAGCAGGAGCGAGAGAGTGGGATTGTATCAGAATGAACAAGGGGGTTTTGCTTGCCTGGCACTTCCAAAGATAGTATATCTCTTCATCAGTGTCATCGAACTCATCATCGGAACCACGTCTATCGAGAGGGGACAAATATCGGCAACAAAGAAGGAAAACACAATCAATGCAATGCATGATCATGACATGTCAATATGTTGTGTTTTGAGCTAATGCAACTAGCAACATGTTAAATTGAGTTGGTTTGAACCTTGGGTTCAAATTCAAACTCCATATGTGAGGGTTTAAATGCCATTTATAGGATTTGGCCTGAACAGCAGCCATAAGTTGTTCGAAGATGCATGAAACTAGTACATATGGATAGATTGGATTTTTCTGATCATGTTTCATATATAATTTATTTGATTTGGAGCTACGGTTGATTTATTATGAATTTTAGAAGTTTTGCTAATTTTCTGGAATTTTGTAAATTATTTTAACAGCAGCATTGCGTCAGCAGGTCAACTGGGTTGACCCAGGTCAAACCTGACGCATGGGACCCAACGATCAGTGTCTTAGGGCTGGTTAGGGTCACAGACATGTGGGCCCAGTCAACAGCCATGTCAGCTTGGTCAAAGCTGACACGTGGGCCCATAGTGGTTAGGTTAAAAGTAAACAGGGTTTACCCCGTGGTTAATTAGAGTGGTGGGGCCTGCCTGTCAGTGACACAGGGCGAGGTTAACACGGTAATTAACCTGAGGCTAATGACACCACGTCAGCTCGCCGGCGTTTAGCCGTCGGTGTCACAAACCACGGCAGAGACGCGTCGGGTTCCCGCTACAGGGCACTGTTTAGGCCGCGGTTGATTCTAAGGCGAGCTGGAGGTGCGCCGCATCTAGTGGTGCAGGCGTTTGGGTGCGGGGAGGCCGGGAACAACGGCGACAACGACAACCGCGATGGCCGGAGTTCGGACCTCGGCGAAAAAGGCATTGCAGCGCACGGCAGGACCAACTGGAGGGGGTTTTGGGCTTCTGGTTTTGCGCTGAGCACAGCTGTGCACTCGGTTGTAGCTCTAGGTGACTGTGGCCAAGGCGGCAACATGGCCGGCGGAGCCGAGCTCGCGGCTCCGGTGGAATCAGCGGCTACAGGACAGGAATGAGCTCGCGGAGGAGGGGGAAAGACGCAGCAGCTGACAGCGAGTTGAACGAAGGCCTCGGCGTGCTCGGGGAGGGGTTGGTGACGACAGGAAGTCGGTGGCGATCTCCAGCGGCAGAGGAGGAATAAGACGAGGTAGCCGGCGATGCGGGGCGCCGGGCATCGCATGGCTCCTCGTATATGGTGAATATGACGCTGCAGTTCTTCTGGGCGGGTCGGTAGGGCGAGGGAGGGCCAGTGGTCACGGTGGCAGTGGACGGCGGCGACGAGCTCGTTCGGCCGAGCTCGAGATTGAGCGGGGAGAAGGGGGAGAGTGACCAGAGGAGAAGGGGTCGGCTTGGGGCTTCGTCCACGCCTCCTGGGCGTCGCGAGAAGGGCCGGGAAAGGAGGAAGCAGACAGGGAGGTGGCCACGGTGATCGCGCGCGCGTCGACACGCCTCTGCCAGTAGGCAGAGATTGAAGACAGCGGTGCCCCTGGTGGGCTGGGCCGCCAAGTGGACAGGCCAGGTGGGCTGCCCAGGTGAGCGCCAGGTAAGTGCGGGTAGGTTTTATGTCCTTTTCTTTTGTTTTAGTTTTCTATTTATTACCTCTCTGTTTTGATTTAGTTTAAGACCTAAATCATTTTATTAAATTCTGAACATAATTATGGGCACTAACTGAATTAATCCAGAGGCCCTCAAGTGATTTCAGAATATTTGGAGCATTTAAAATATTTATAAAATTCAAATGCCCCAATTCAAATATAGTATGGATTAATTCAAAAATCCATAAATGGCCAAGAATTATGCTCATGATTTTTGGCAGAGGTTTTCACCTTTATCAAAAATCATGAACATTTTTAAAGGGCATCTTGGGTTCTTGAAAAAGATTTTTATTCCATCCTATTGAATTCTTTCTGGTGCTACGGTTTAAACAATCCCCATTTCAAGTTTCTTTCAAATTTAAACTTGATGCACACATGGAGCTAGTCTAGTGCAAAACCAGAAGCTAGGGATGTGACAACTCACCCCCACTAAACAAGAATCTTGTCCCAAGATTCAAGCGTATGGTAAGATGAAGGGAAAGGATGTAAACTAACACAATCTTCTTGATCCAGGTCGCATTCCATAAGAACGTTGATTCGATCATCATCTTTGTCTCGATGTCTTACTCTGAGAACTCCATCCAACATGACAACGAGAAAAAAGGAAACTCTAGAAGAATCGATCTTCTTGAAGATCGAGCAACTGATGATCGACTCACAGAATTCAGACATAGAACACCTCTTGAGCTGAGACGCAAAATGCACATTACAAGGGATGGAAGAAAGAGATGACGGAGGTTCAATTTGGTGGGCAACAATCCCACGCTGGAGTAGGATGGTGCATGGTTTCAAGATTGCGAGGAAATAATTTCCATGATTCCATAACGGAACACCTTGGGGCAGGTGACTCGTAGAATTATTCCCTTAAGTGGTAAAAAGAATTACTTTGGATGCAAAGATCATTGGAACTCCTTATACCAGCCTAAGGCAATCAGAATCGATCGTGTGAACAAATTCGAAGGAATGGCATACTCATACCAGAATGGATGATGTGGACTACCTTGTTGAAGACAACACAATGGAAGATTTTGCTTATCATCGGGGATGGATGGAACCCATAGTAGGACCACTTTTGAAGATGATCCTAAACAGTAGTTACTGAGGTGCAAGCTGGAAACAAAATGCAAATGCTGGGAATGATTCTGGTAACTGGGAATAACTCAACGAGAGTGATTCCACCATTTGAATGGTTATAGCATAATCGAAGAAACTGGGAGCACAAGGATCCGTAAGGAACAACTTCTAGAAAATGTTGCACTAAATCCTCATGGAGAAGATGGTCAAATAGCTCAATCAAGATACTACAATGATATATCTTCCGGCTAGGTGTGTCGGCCAACATCAACCTTGTCGGAACCTACATCATAGATCTTGGAATAGTTCCAACCATCATATATGTCTGAGATTCAGATCTGGTTGGTAATAGGACATTTCAGACAGCATGTCTGGAAAAGAAAATTTGCAATACTAACCGAAGAGATGATGTTGCGGGATTCTCAGGAAAATGAACTACGATAGCATGCTCCAAAACATGAGCTGGTTCTGCTACAAACCTGTGAACACGCTGTCCAAGACAAGCATGACCATGTAGTAGTATTATAATAGAACACTATCGAGTTTAGGTTAGGATCCATCATCAAGGATTTCGAAGTTTTACGCGCGCTAGACTTCTTTTCCTTGAACAAGTCAATCAGTGGCTTGGGGTGTTAGGAATTACACATGGAGTGGAGGTAGCGAGCCTATCAAACCATGGAATACTTCACACATGCATGACTGACTTGGGATGATTCCGAAGAATGCAAAAACAAACTTCCTCAGATTCACGGCGGGAGCTTACATCAAATGCACATGAATCAAAGGAGGTCACTTCTTTCATCCAAACGTATACTTCATGAACGGGGCATGAAGAAAATGCTTACACAAGTTTCCAACACTAGGTGGATGTTCAACACAAATCATGGAGGAGACAAAATGCTGCTGATGGGCTCAATAGCAACTCAACGGAATTTCCATATCACTGGACTTCCACCATTATGTGAACAAAGTGATAGTATTGGTCAAACCAAAAGATGTAATGGTGTATGCTCGAGGAGTCAACCAACAGTAAGACAACATTACGAATATCATTGGTACTGATTTGATTTGAGGATAGCCCACACTCAAATCAAAGTTTTGACAAGACAACAGATCCAACAACCGATCACGAGGAACAATCGATGAAGATATCATCTTTCTTCAACTAACACATAAACACAAGGATATCCCTTTGGAATGAACTAAGTGGATTAAGCTTTTATCTTCCAACTCTCCAAGTTGTTGTTTGGCTTAACCAACTAGTTCAGGGGTATCTAACACAGATTCTTGGAAAATGGGTGGTTTGGAGGAAAACCAACATGATCACGAACTCAACATAGCGGTCAGGTGACAACCTGGTAATACTTCCGAGAAGATATTCGGAACATCACGAACCACCAATATGCTACTAAGCTCGAGAACAATCTTGCTTTTCAGAGCAAGACGATATGATCAAATAAGCAAGTGGTTGAATAATCCTAACTCATTGATCGAATAGTGCACCGGAAATAAGGACTAGGTAGCACGATCAATCCCAGAATAGTGCTTCGATAACCAACACGCTAAGAATAATATTAGTGTCCATTAACTACCGAGCAACACGGTTGCTAGGAGTATTGATTTCACACATCATGGTTCACTTGTCGGCATTCCGGTTGCGACAACACGGGACCGAGGAATGAAAAATGATGGCAAGAAGTATCACTGCATTCAGAATTCATGAGAGATGGTGCAATTCTCATGACAATCCTGACATAAATGGGGTAATACTCCAGGGTAGAACAGAGCAAAAGCTGGATTGGCATTTGATCTGCAGAACACAACTACTTTGACCCAATCCTGGATATGGATGAGGTACTGGAGTTTGTTTCTCCTAGTTATTCTGAAATAGAATGGCATAACAGACCACAAGAATAATAAGCATCAATAACACGGATGCACAATTACTCCCGACTATCAATTGATAGGCAATGGTCGGAATACAAATGAAGAGGGACAACTCAACAGGACGTATATCTTTCTGAGTTGTGGATGCATAGATTAATATGTCGAACCAAGTTCAACATGTTTCTTCCAGATAACCCATGCAGGAAGATAGAACTGGCAGAATCACAATTATGAATGGAGAACTCCTCAAGAGTACTCTGATTGTGATATTTTGGTTCAAGGAACTTCTACCTTAATGGTTCATGGTATTTGGAATAAAGAAATACCACGGACCTCGAGGACTGTCGCAAGGTTACTAATATCCTAAAGGAACGAGCAAACACTATCAACAGGAGGTAAGTAGGTGAATCTCGGGTTCAAGAACCCAAGAATAGAATACCTACTACTAAATGGCATCACGGGATGCTTTCCAGAATGGTGGCCAGAATCATCACACCGGAACACAAAACATGGCTAGATTACTAGGTGACTCCCTAAAATACCTAGGGTCATAATAATAGCTCCAACATATATGTTGAGGCAACAGAGTACCTCAACTCACCAATTAGTGTGCTTATTATGACCAAAGGAACATCGAGAACGGGAAGAAGGAATTTTCAAATGCATCAGATTATTTAGAAACCTGGGATGACTCGGACAGCATAACGGCTGTAAATGCTCAAAATGATTTGAGACATCCTACAAAATGGTGGCATGACCACTCAACATCACAATATCAAAGTTCTGAGGCCAGCTATGACATATGAAAGTAGTAGGAACTGAACTGAGGCTTGAACTCAACAATCCTAGGCAACTACAGTTTAGTAACACGTCATCCTGAGAGATAGAAGAGAAGCCTAGTTCTTAATTCCTGTAGAAGAGAAGAGGTTGACTCAGATAAGAAGGCCATGAGGTAAAGGAGTAAAAAGAGCCTTACGTTCCCTTCCACAATCAATTCCCTTATATAACTAAAGCATTTCCAGACTCAACTTCGACCAGTTTGGCTTGGCAATCCTACAGGCAGTCAGGCTCTGATACCAACGCTGTCAGGACCCCGATTCAAAGTCACATCAATCTAGCTAGTAACACCTCATATCACTTTGCAGCCTCACACATGGTATTCCCACGGGTGTCGCCTTACCATGGTCCGGGACCGTTTGCACCTTTTGGCTCACGTATATGATAGTGTCGCTAGCATCCATATGACAGAGAACCCGGGCCGACATGGCTAGTTGTGTTCAATGCGGCACTAACCCATGGAAACAGGCATACATGAATCAACTTCGAACATGTCGGTCAGCAGCGTGTGAATCCGGGCTGTAGCACTGGGCTAATAGGACTCTGGTAAACCGGGCTGTAGCAGGCTAGGCAGGACTCTGGATGTCACCGCGTGACATTTCTCCGAAGGGACAGACACAGGAACAAAGTGAAACACATGCCGGCCAGTCAAGTGTCCTGAGCAGTAGTGCTGGGCTAGCAGGACTCCGGTGAACCGGGCTGTAGCGGACTACTATGGCTCAAGGAAGCACTAGACTACATTTCCCCATAAGAGAGGCTGCCAAGGATAATCAACTAGATTGCCGGATCCCACACATACCAAGCATTTCAATCATACACACAATATGCTCGATATGTGTAAATACAACATGGCATCACAACAAGACTCTACGACTCAAGTATTTACTCAATAGGCTCCGAGGAGCGAGATATTACAAACATGGGTCTCATGACTCATCATTTAGAGCATACAAATCAAAACACATTCAGAAGCTTAACATGTCTGGGTACAGACATCTACAAATGAAAAAGGCTGAGAAGCCTGACTATCTACCAGATCCTGCCGAGGGCACAAGATCGTAGCTGAGGTATCAAGCTAAACATCGGAGTCCACGCAGAACTACTAGCGAGAATGAAGTCTCTCTGCAAAACATAAACTAAGCAAACGTGAGTACAAATGTGCCCAGCAAGACTTACATCAGAACTAACTACATATGCATCGGTATCAACAAGGGGGGTGGTGGAGTTTAATTGCAGCAAGCCAGCTTTGACTCAGTGGCTAACCTGAACTACGACTACAAGCAACTCTTTTGAGGTGGCACGCACGAGTCCACATATTCACCATTCAATACACCACTATGGATCCGCTCCCGTCTCCCTATGAGAAGACCATCCATAGCACTCACACTTATCTTACGAGTTTTAGAGTATCCACTTTCACTTGTCTATGAACTGTTATAGGCAACCCAGAAGTCCTTTACCGCGGACACGACTATTCGAATAGATCATTTATAACCCTGCAGGGGTGTAATTCTTCACACATGCTCTCGCCACTTACCACCATGTACACGTCGTGTATCTCGGCAACCTTCAAGCGGAAGCCTGGCGAGGGAGTCGGCCACATCCTGACTAACCACACAAGTCTCTAGTCCAGGTTTATCGCCTATTCGGGTTCCATCCGCGAGGAGATATAGCCAGAGTTACGCTCACAGCCCCAAATGATGTGTACAGGGTTCCCGAGACACCAAACGGGCGCTCGGTACACCGTGCCATGGTGTATCTACCGCATCATAGCCCACCCTAGGGTCAGCACTACACATGGCTGCCAACACATATACTACAAACACCTGAAACTAGTTGCAACTCCTGGACAAAGGACAAGGGCAGTTAATAAGTCGAGAGGGTCCATTGGTTTCAGGCCCAATGCGTGGTAGTAGCTGTTCATGGATCACAAACACAGAAGACAGTTCCTAAGGACGGTTTCAATGAGACAACCCACCATGTACTCCTACATGGCCTCTCACCACTACCTTTACCAAATCGTGTTCACACACTTAGCTCACACACAGTATGACATGTTCATCACTGTTCCAATTCATCCCCGATGAATCATTCCTGGCTCAACTCTAAGCAGTAGCAGGCATGACAAACAAGCATGAATGAGTAGGCACATTAGGGCTCAAACAACTCCTACTCATGCTAGTGGGTTTCATCTATTTATTGTGGCAATGACAGGTCATGCAGAGGATAAGGGGTTCAACTACCGCAGCAAGTAACAGTTGAATCGTTGTTGTCCTAATGCAGTAAAAGAGAGCATGAGCGAGAGAGTGGGATTGTATCAGAATGAACAAGGGGGTTTTGCTTGCCTGGCACTTTTGAAGATAGTATATCTCTTCATCAGTGTCATTGAACTCATCGTCGGAACCACGTCTACCGAGAGGGGACAAATACCGGCAACAGAGAAGGAAAACACAATCAATGCAATGCACAATATGATGCATGATCATGACATGTCAATATGCTGTGTTTTGAGCTAATGCAACTAGGAACATGTTAAATGGAGTTGGTTTGAACCTTAGGTTCAAATTCAAACTCCATATGTTAGGGTTTAAATGCCATTTATATGATTTGGCCTAAACAGCAGCCATAAGTTGTTCCAACATGCATGAAACAGTACAGATGGATAGATTGGATTTTTCTGATCATTTTTCATATATAATTTATTTGATTTGGAGCTAGAGTTGATTTACTATGAATTTTAGAAGTTTTGCTAATTTTTTCGAATTTTCTGAATTATTTTAAATCCAGAAAACGATTACTGCGTCAGCATGACAGCAACATTGCGTCAGCAGGTCAACTGGGTTGACCTAGGTCAAACCTGACGCATGGGACCCAACAGTCAGTGTCTTAGGGATGGTTAGGGTCATAGACATGTGGGCCCAGTCAACAGCCACGTCAGCTTGGTCAAAACTGACACGTGGGCCCACAGGTGTTAGGTTAAAAGTAAATAGGGGTTACCCTGTGGTTAATTAGAGTGGTGGGGCCTGCCTGTCAGTGACACAGTGCGAGATTAACACGGTAATGAACCTCAGGCTAATGACGCCACGTCAGCTCACCGGCGTTTAGCCATCGGTGTCACAAACCGCGGTGGAGACACGTCGGGTTCGCGCTACAGGGCACCGTTTAGGCAGCGGTTGATTCTACGGCGAGCTGGAGGTGCACCACATCCAGTGGTGCAGGCGATTGGGTGCGGGGAGGCCGGGAATGATGGTGACGACGACAACCGCGGTGGCCGGAGTTCGGACCTCAGCGAAAAAGGCATTGCAGCGCACGGTAGGAGCAACTGGAGGGGGTTTTGGGCTTCTGGTATTGCGCTGAGCACAGCTGTGCGCTCGGTTGTAGCTCTAGGTGACGGTGTCCACGGCGGCAACATGGCCGGCGGAGCCGAGCTCGCGGCTCCGGTGGAATCGGCGGCTACAGTACAGGAATGAGCTCGAGGAGGAGGGGGGAAAGACGCAGTAGCTGACAGTGAATTGAACGAAGGCCTCGGCGTGCTCAGGGAGGGGTTGGTGACGACAGGAGGTCGGTGGCGATCTCCAGCGGCAGAGGAGGAAGAAGACGAGGTAGCCGGTGATGCGGGGCGCCTGGCGTCGCGTGGCTCCTCGTATATGGTGAATACGATGCTGCAGTTCTTCTGGGCGGGTCGGTAGGGCGAGGGAGGGCCAGTGGCCGCGGTGGCAGTGGACGGCGGCGACGAGCTCGTTTGGCTGAGCTAGAAATCGAGCGGGGAGAAGGGGGAGACTGACCAGAGGAGAAGGGGGTCGGTTCGGGGCTTCGACCACGTCTCCTGGGTGTTGCGAGAAGGGCCGGGAAAGGAGGAAGCAGACAGGCAGGTAGCCACTGCGATCGCGCACGTGTCGACACACCTCTGCCAGTAGGCAGAGGTTGAAGACAGCGATGCCCTGGTGGGCTGGGCCGCCAAGTGGACAGGCCAGGTGGGCTGCCCAGGTGAGCGCCACGTAAGTGCGGGTAGGTTTTATGTCCTTTTCTTTTGTTTCAGTTTTCTATTTATTTCCTTTGTGTTTTGATTTAGTTTAAGAACTAAATCATTTTCTTAAATTCTGAACATAATTATGGGCACTAACTGAATTAATCCAGAGGCCCTCAAGTGATTTCAGAATATTTGGAGCATTTAAAATATTTATAAAATTCAAATGCCCCAATTTAAATATAATATGGGTTAATTCAAAAATCCATAAATGGCCAAGAATTATGCTCATGATTTTTGGCAGAGGTTTTCACCTTTATCAAAAATCATGAACATTTTTAAAGGGCATTTTGGGCTCTTGAAAAAGATTTTTATTTCATCCTATTGAATTCTTTCTGGTGCTAGGGTTTAAAAAATCCCCATTTCAAGTTTCTTTCAAATTTAAACTTGATGCACAGATGGAGCTAGTCTAGTGCAAAACCAGAAGCTAGGGAAGTGACACCTTTAAAGGTATTATTGCTTTGGCAAATTTTTGTTGGGTCTATCCCCATTTCGTGGATTATGTCCTGGTATGTCAGGTTTAGACTGCTGCCACCGTCCATCATGACTCGTGTGAAGTGGAATCCATCAATTATTGGATCTAATACCAGGGCAGCCCATCCTGCATGGCGGATACTTGCTGAGTAATCACGATGGTCGAAAGTGATCGGTTGAGATGACCAGTGGCAGGACTCCGCGGTGATAGGCCCTTGGGCATATTTTTCTGGGAGTGCCATTTTGTTTCTTCCTTTGATCACGTGTAACACGTTTACTGTTTTGACTTCTGGTGGAAATTTCTTTTGTTCCCCAGTGTCTTGCTTGAGAGGCTCATCCTCGTCTTCGTTTGGTGTGTCCTCCCCCTTGTGTACGGCGTTGAGCTTGCCGGACTGCTTGAAGACACAATATTCTCTATGGGTATGATTAGCGGGTTTACCAGGGGTGCTATGGATCTGACATATTTGGTCCAGAATTTTGTTTAGGCTGGACAGTTCGTCTCTGGTGCCTTTAGAGGGCGGCTTTTGCTGACCTGGCCGAGAGCTTTTGAATCCGGCGTTTACTGCCGTGCTCTTCGTGTTGTCTTCTTTACTCCGTCGTTTGTTATTGTTGTTGCGTCGTGATTTCCCGTTTCCATCTCTAACTTTAGATGTACTGGGGTCGCTAGTGCTGCATCTGGCTAGCCAGCTGTCCTCACCCGCGCAAAAGCGGGTCATGAGGCTTGTTAATGCTGCCATTGTTTTCGGCTTTTCTTGGCCGAGGTTTCTGGCAAGCCATTCGTCACGGATGCTTTGCTTAAAAGCTGTCAAGGCTTCGGCGTCCGGACAGTCGACAATTTGGTTCTTTTTAGTAAGAAACATGTTCCAAAGTTTTCGGGCTGACTCACCGGGCTGTTGAGTTATGTGACTCAAATCATCTGCGTCCGGAGGTCGGACATAAGTCCCTTGAAAATTTGCCCGAAAAGCGTCTTCGAGCTCTTCCCAGCTTCCAATGGAGTTTTCGGGGAGGCTCTTAAGCCAGTGACGAGCTGGCCCTTTGAGCTTGAGGGGTAAGTACTTGATGGCGTGGATATCATCTCCTCGAGCCATATGGATATGGAGGATATAGTCCTCAATCCAGACCCCAGGGTCTGTTGTTCCATCGTATGCCTCTATGTTTACAGGTTTGAATCCCTCTGGAAATTCATGGTCCAGCACCTCATCGGTGAAACATAGGGGGTGTGCGGCACCCCTGTATCTGGGTGTGCCACATTGTTCGGATGTTTGTTGTGTTACATTGTATGCTGGGGTGCGCTTGCGTGGTCCATAGATGGATCTGGTTGCACCGTCCTTTTTGTGCGAGCCCTCGCGTGGATCGCGTATTGTCTTGTGAGTGGCATTGTTTGCCGTTCTATGTTGGCCGTGAGGTCGTCTATCTGGCCAGGTGGCTGTTTTGATTTTTGGTTGTGGGGGGTCTGAGGCCTCCTCATCGAATTCAGGTAGCAACTTCTGCTTTGGGTAGCTCTTGGTGGGGCGATTGTCGCTGACTTGAAAGCACAAGTGCTCCCTAGGTGGTTTTGGTAATTGATGACAACATATCTCTTGTTGGACTAATACCTTTACCTAGTATATTTCAGATAAGTTCAACAATGGAGTGGCATGGACTAAAGGTTGTGGGAACCTCTTCAAGATGCTAAGGACAAAGGATTGGCTAAAGCTTCAAGCTCAAGACTCTTCATTTTATATATTTTAGTGATCCAAGATCACATTGAGTCTATAGGAAAAGCCAATATTATCAAGAAGGGATGAGGTGTTGCTTAATGAGCCTCTTGCTTTATGTGCTTAATGATATGCTCCAAAATCCTCAGCTACTTTCCCACTTCCACAAATGACCTAAACCCTAAGCCAAACTCGGTCATACCACTTCTGTCAATCCGGCGCCACCGAGTTTCACTTGTCATTTGCCACTGCCAAACCCTAGCAATTCGGTCCTACCGATACGGATCTCTGTCTCACCGAGATGGGCTTGCAAACTCTCTGTTACCTGTTGCGATATCTTCGGTCCCACCGAGATATGCAATCGGTCCCACCGAGTTTGCTTGGCCAACTCTCTGTTTCACTTATTAGCAAAATCGGTCCCACCGAGTTTGAGTAATCGGTCAAACCGAGTTTTGGATTTTCCCAAACCCTAGCACATCGGTCCCATCGAGTTGTTCCAGTCGGTCCCACTGAAATCCCTAATGGTCACTAGGTTTACCATTTTGGTCCGACCGAGTTTGATGATTCGGTCCCACCGAGATTGGAAAACTGTGTGTAACAGTTGGATTTTGTGTGGAGGCTATATATACCCCTCCACCACCTCTTCATTCGGTGAGAAACCATCAGAACACATACACCATTCCTACTCATATGTTCTGAGAAAGAACCACCTACTCATGTGTTGAGACCAAGATATTCCATTCCTACCATATGAATCTTGATCTCTAGCCTTCCCCAAGTTGCTTTCCACTCAAATCTTCTTTCCATTAGATCCAAATCCTATGAGAGAGATTTGAGTGTTGGGGAGACTATCATTTGAAGCACAAGAGCAAGGAGTTCATCATCAACACACCATTTGTTACTTCTTCGAGAGTGGTGTCTCCTAGATTGGCTAGGTGTCACTTGGGAGCCTCCGACAAGATTGTGGAGTTGAACCAAGGAGTTTGTAAGGGCAAGGAGATCGCCTACTTCGTGAAGATCTACCGCTAGTGAGGAAAGTCCTTCATGGGCGATGGCCATGGTGGAATAGACAAGGTTGCTTCTTCGTGGACCCTTCGTGGGTGGAGCCCTCCGTGGACTCGCGCAACCGTTACCCTTTGTGGGTTGAAGTCTCCATCAACGTGGATGTAGGATAGCACCACCTATCCGAACCACAGGAAAACATCCGTGTCTCCAATTGCGTTTGAATCCTCCAAACCCTTCCCATTACATTCTTTCAAGTTGCATGCTTTACTTTCCGCTGCCTATATACTCTTTGCATGCTTGCTTGATATGTATTGTGTATGTTAAAATTGTGCCCAAACTCCACTTAAACCGAAAAAGCTTAAAAAGTGCAACTTTAGCATTAAGTGTCTATTCACCCCCCTCTAGACACTCCTTCTTCTAGATCCTACAAGTGGTATCAGAGCTTTGGTCTCCATTGCCTTGGTTTAATCACCATTGGAGGAAGATGGATGTGTCTACTTTAGGGAGTCTGAGACATAGAGTGCCTATTCTTGATGGAGAGTACTTTCATGAGTGGAAAAATGAGATGCTTGTAATCTTCAATCAATATCATTTAAACAAGTATATTGCTAGCCCTTGTGCACCTCATATTGATTCTTTGCATCCTACCCTAGATGAAGATATTGACATGATTCGCAATCTTAGAACCATTGAGCTCATCATTAGAGGATTACCCAAAAATTTGATTGCTAGTTTGCCTACTCTTAATTGTGCCTATACTATATGGAAATTTCTTGAGGAACGATTTCCCGATCATTCCTTGAAAAATTTGGATAAAATTCTCCATAAATCTATTGCCTTGAGTAAGATGAACTCTAGTGATACTAAGTTTGGTGATTGTCTATTTGAGCTTACCAATCTCAAGCATGCTAAAGGAGATGTTGGAATCATTAGTGATATTATATTTGAAGCTATAAGAATTCATAAAAGTGACCACTTTGATGACCATTTATCTAATGAATTACCCTCTCTAGGCAATGATGAGTCACAAGATCATGATGAACATGGATACTATGATGATGATGATAGTGACTTTGATCTTGATGATGCAATGAGACATTTTGGTCTTATGGCAAATCTTCGGGGATATGCGTCAGGTGGAAAGGAATGGGTTCTTGATAGTGGATGTACTGATCATATGACCGGAGATGAAGAGATGTTCCGTGAGCTTGCTGAAAATGACGGCCCTCGAAAATATGTCACCTTTGGTGATAATTCAAAGGGTAAAGTAGTTGGCCTTGGTAAGGTGGCCATCTCACATGATAGTTCCATTCAAAATGTCATGCTCGTTGAATCTCTCGGCCACAATTTACTTTCAGTATCTAGACTTGCTGATTTTTCCCTAAATGTTCTATTTACTGAGGTAGATTGCCAAGTGTTTCGTCGAGACAATCATAAAATGGTCTTTACCGGTATGCGTAGAGGTGATCTTTACATCGTCGATTTCTCTCAAAAGGCACAACCTAAAACTTGCTTCATTGCTAAATCCTCAAAAGGTTGGTTGTGGCATAGACGACTAGGTCACATTGGCATGAGAAATCTTGACAAGCTTATTAAAGGAAATCATATCCTTGGAGTTAACGATGTCATATTTGATAAGGATAGACTTTGCAGTGCTTGTCAAGCAGGTAAACAGGTTGGAGGAAGGCATCCTGTGAAGAACATCATGACCACAAGGAGGCCACTCGAGCTACTTCATATGGATCTTTTTGGTCCCAACGCCTACAAAAGTCTCGGTGGAAATTCTTTTGGTCTAGTTATAGTTGATGATTTTTCAAGATTTACGTGGGTGTTCTTTCTTAATGACAAGTCGCAGGTCCAGAAGATCTTCAAAAACTTCGCTAGGAAAGCCCAAAATCAGTTTGAAGTGAAGATCAAGAAGGTTCGGAGTGACAACGGAACGGAGTTCAAGAACGCAAATGTGGACACCTTTCTTGACGAAGAAGGGATTTCACACGAGTTCTCGGCTACGTACACACCTCAACAAAATGGAGTTGTTGAGAGGAAGAACCGGACGCTCATCGAAATGGCAAGAACGATGCTTGATGAATACAAGACGCCAAAGCACTTTTGGGCAGAAGCGGTTGAGACAGCTTGTCACGCAACAAATCGCTTGTATCTTCACAAGCTACTCGGCAAGACAACATACGAGCTCCTCACCGGTAACAAACCCCAAGTTGGATACTTTCGAGTGTTCGGCTCAAAGTGCTACATTCTTGATAAGCATCGTCGTTCAAAGTTTGCTCCTAAATCTCATGAAGGCTTCCTACTCGGTTATGGCTCAAACTCTCACACTTACCGTGTCTACAACAATTTCACTCGAAAAGTTGAAGAGACGGTAGGTGTGAAGTTTGATGAATCTAATGGCTCGCAAGTAGAGCAATTGCCAATTGATGTAGGAGACAAAGACCCTTCAGAAGCAATCCAAGACTTGTCCATTGGCAAAGTTCGTCCAACGGAGGTGAAGGAGAGTACGTCATCCGTCCAAGTGGAAGCTTCTACTTCACGACAAGGTGAACCAAGAATCGACACGGAAGCATCCACAAGTGGGACACACCAAGATGAAGAAGATGAGGAAGTACATCAAGACGAACATCAACAACCTCCTTCCCCACCATGACAAGAGAATGACAACGTCAACAATGACGAAGGCCTAGAAGAAGAACAAGATGAAGAAGATGCTCAACAAAGACCCAAGCAAAGGCTCTCACGAGTTCAAGCAAGAATTGCCAAAGATCATCCCGTCGAGAAAATCCTCAATGATATAAAAACCGGGAGAATCACTCGCTCAAAAACTCGTTTAGCTAACTTTTGTGAAAACTATTCATTCATCTCTAGCATTGAACCTATGAAGGTTGAAGAAGCATTGGAAGATCCGGATTGGATAAACACTATGCATGAAGAGCTACACAATTTTGAGAGAAACCAAGTTTGGACATTGGTTGAGAAGCCCGACAACAACCACAACATCATTGGTACCAAATGGGTGTTTTGCAACAAGCAAGATGAAAATGGACAAGTGGTCCGCAACAAAGCACGTCTCGTCGCCCAAGGGTACACACAAGTCGAAGGTATGGACTATGGTGAGACATATGCTCCCGTTGCTAGACTTGAGTCCATTCGCATCTTACTTGCCTATGCTAATCACCATAATATCACCTTGTACCAAATGGACATTAAGAGTGCTTTTCTAAATGGTGAAATAGAGGAGGAAGTTTATGTCAAACAACCTCCCGGCTTTGTCAATCCTAAGAAACCTAATCATGTTTACAAACTTCACAAAGCTCTTTATGGTCTTAAACAAGCTCCTAGAGCATGGTATAAATGCTTGACCAAGTTCCTTATTGCAAGTGGTTTTGAAATTGGTAAAATTGATTCTACTCTCTTCACTAAAAGGGTTAATGGAGAACTATTTGTATGTCAAATCTATGTTGATGATATCATATTTGGTTCAACTAACCCTCTCTTTAGTGAAAAGTTTGGAAAGCTAATGTCAGAGAAGTATGAGATGTCTATGATGAGTGAACTCAAATTCTTTCTTGGTTTGCAAATCAAGCAAACTAAGGAAGGTACATTTGTCTCTCAAACGAAGTACACCAAGGACTTATTCAAGAAGTTCAATATGCAAGAGTGCAAAGGTATGTCTACGCCCATGCCCACTAGTGGACATAATGATTTGACCAAAGGTGGTGAACCGGTTGATCAAAAGGTTTATCGTTCTATGATTGGTTCATTACTATACCTATGTGCTTCACGTCCCGATATTATGCTAAGTGTATGCATGTGTGCACGATATCAAGCTGCTCCTAAAGAATGTCATCTTAAGGCTGTGAAAAGGATAGTGAGATACTTAATTCACACACCAAACTTTGGCATTTGGTATCCTAAGAGGTCTTCTTTTGATCTTGTTGGCTATTCTGGCTCGGATTATGCCGGAGACAAGGTTGATAGGAAGTCCACTTCGGGTACCTGTCAATTTCTTGGCAGATCTCTTGTGTCTTGGTCCTCCAAGAAACAAAACTCCTTATCCTTATCCACCGCCGAAGCGGAATACATTGCCGCTGGTTCATGTTGTGCTCAATTACTTTGGATGACCCAAACTCTTAAAGATTATGGAATTTATGTGAAACATGTTCCACTGCTTTGTGACAATGAAAGTGCTATCAAAATTGGTCATAATCCCGTACAACATTCTCGAACTAGGCATATTGAAGTTCGTCATCATTTCATTCGAGATCATGTTGCTAAGGGTGACATTAATCTTAAGCATGTTAGCACTGACAAGCAATTAGCGGATATATTCACTAAACCACTTGATGAGAAAGTATTTTGCAGGCTAAGAGGAGAATTGAACATCATTGATGCTTCAAACGTGGAGTAGGAACTCCATTGGACACATGCAAGACATGAGCTTATGACTAATCCATGATATATCTCTTATGATGACTATCTTATATCTTGGATATATTTGTACCTTGCATGTTGTCTAACCCATGTAGGTACTTGGTTGAAACTAATTCCATGGGATTGCGACTCACTCACATCTTGAGCAATCTTTACATCACCAAGTCTCTACACAATGGTGGTTGAAGACAAGGAAGCACAAAACCATTCAAACATATCCTTTGACAAATCCTATGTTGAGCTTCATGATTGTCAGTTTTGGATACACAAGTGCTCTTCCTTGCAAGAACTAGCCCATGTAGGTAGATGAACTCAAACTCCAAGTGGTGCTCCAAATTCTTGATGGACTACATCAACCTTGAGCACCCACACAAGTTCAAATACATCAGCAAGAACCACTCCACCACCCAAGGTATGCTATCCCATCTTAGAGAAGGTTTACTCCAAGACATGAGTCAAAGCAACTCAACAAGATGCGAATACATCAATATGCTTAAACGAAAAATGGCAACCCCATTTTGAGCTTAAACGATGAGTATGACCTATGATCAAGTGTTCTCACTTGACTCCTAAGTCAATATACTCTAACATAGGTGACTATGTCACCGCCCAACTCTAGATGAAGTTCTCTTGTGTTTCTTTCTGTGTTACTGCATTTGTCTCATGCTTGTTTATTTGTTTCCTTCTACTTCATCTAGATCCTTCAGTTTCTTTTCTTTTCTTTTCTTTTTATTCTGCATTTTCCGCATTCAATTCATTGCAAATCTTTATGAGATCCTGCATGTCTAGTGAGCTGAGGTGACAAGTGTTTTTCTCTGTGTAAAATCGGTCTCACCGAATTGTAATTTTCGGTCCAACCGAATTCCTTCGGTACCACCGAATCATACCACTCGGTGCCACCGACTTTGCAACAGGAAAAACAGTTTGTCACATAACCTATAATTCTTCTGATCCAGCTCCACTCAATGAATCTTGTCCTCTACAAGCATCCCAATGTTATTCTTTGCTTTATGCTGAGTCTCAAGGACCAAACCTTTTGGACGGATTCCAGAAGAACCTTCTTGGAAATTGATGTCAAAGGGGGAGAGAGAGATCACATCAAAGCTTATCTTCGGGGAGAAAGAGGTCACATCAAAGCACTAAAGGGGGAGAGAACATCTCAAGGATCCCAGATGTCCCAGATAATGTATTAAGGGGGAGAAAGAGATCCCTAGGGGGAGAGACAATACTCAAGGATCCCAGATGCTTGATGATCAAGAGGAGAGATGTCACATGTCTTTTTAGGGGGAAAGACATGTTCATTTGTGTTGTTTCTTTCAGCTCTGATTTTCTATTCCCTATCTTCTCCCAATATCCCATATAAGATTCAAGGGGAGCAAGACACCTATGGGAAAGAAATTAGTCAAATTCATTGGATATCTTTACTCTTGGGGACATGTTTAATTCAATGCAGTACCTAGTACTTACTCTCTACATGTCATCCCAGTCTTGGTATTCTTGTGGTTTCTTTAGCTTACTCTGGCTAGTGGATGTACCTGTGTTATCTAACCTTGTTTGTGCAGGTTCATTCCGTCCTAAGTCAACCAAAGACTACAAGGTAAGTGTATGCATCAAAATCATGAGTATGAGAAGTTCTTGCTTATGTACATACTGTTTGCAAGAAGGACTCATGAGCATGAAGGTATTTTCCTTAACAATCTTTTACTCTGATGCATATGGCCAAGATACATGTAACACATTGCCCACTCTGTCATGGTTATGCCCTCACATGCCTCTATATTTCATATTCACATGAGTGCATACATGTAGGGGGAGCCTATGCTTGTTACATGTCCTTCCAAAGCTTTACTTGCTATTCTTTATATCTTTATCTAAAGCTTTGATGTATGTTGCCATCAATTACCAAAAAGGGGGAGATTGAAAGCACAAGTGCTCCCTAGGTGGTTTTGGTAATTGATGACAACATATCTCTTGTTGGACTAATACCTTTACCTAGTATATTTCAGATAAGTTCAACAATGGAGTGGCATGGACTAAAGGTTGTGGGAACCTCTTCAAGATGCTAAGGACAAAGGATTGGCTAAAGCTTCAAGCTCAAGACTCTTCATTTTATATATTTTAGTGATCCAAGATCACATTGAGTCTTTAGGAAAAGCCAATACTATCAAGAAGGGATGAGGTGTTGCTTAATGAGCCTCTTGCTTTATGTGCTTAATGATATGCTCCAAAATCCTTAGCTACTTTCCCACTTCCACAAATGACCTAAACCCTAAGCTAAACTCGGTCATACCGATTCTATCAATCCGGCGCCACCGAGTGTCACTTGTCATTTGCCACTGCCAAACCCTAGCAATTCGGTCCTACCGATACGGATCTCGGTCTCACCGATATGGGCTTGCAAACTCTCTGTTACCTGTTGCAATATCTTCGGTCCCACCGAGATATGCAATCGGTCCCACCGAGTTTGCTTGGCCAACTCTCTGTTTCACTTATTACCAAAATTGGTCCCACCGAGTTTGAGTAATCGGTCAAACCGAGTTTTGGATTTTCCCTAACCCTAGCACATTGGTCCCACCGAGTTGTTCCAGTCGGTCCCACCGAAATCCCTAACGATCACTAGGTTTACCATTTCGGTCCGACCGAGTTTGATGATTCGTTCCCACCGAGATTGGAAAACTGTGTGTAACGGTTGGATATTGTGTGGAGGCTATATATACCCCTCCACCACCTCTTCATTCGGTGAGAGAGCCATCAGAACACATACACCATTCCTACTCATATGTTCTGAGAAAGAACCACCTACTCATATGTTGAGACCAAGATATTCCATTCCTACCATATGAATCTTGATCTCTAGCCTTCCCCAAGTTGCTTTCCACTCAAATCTTCTTTCCATCAGATCCAAACCCTATGAGAGAGAGTTGAGTGTTGGGGAGACTATCATTTGAAGCACAAGAGCAAGGAGTTCATCATCAACACACCATTTGTTACTTCTTGGAGAGTGGTGTCTCCTAGATTGGCTAGGTGTCACTTGGGAGCCTCAGACAAGATTGTGGAGTTGAACCAAGGAGTTTGTGAGGGCAAGGAGATCGCCTACTTCGTGAAGATCTACCGCTAGTGAGGCATGTCCTTCGTGGGCGATGGCCATGGTGGAATAGACAAGGTTGCTTCTTCGTGAACCCTTCGTGGTTGGAGCCCTCCGTGGACTCGCGCAACCGTTACCCTTCGTGGGTTGAAGTCTCCATCAACGTGGATGTAGGATAGCACCACCTATCCGAACCACAGGAAAACATCCGTGTCTCCAATTGCGTTTGAATCCTCCAAACCCTTCCCGTTACATTCTTGCAAGTTGCATGATTTACTTTCCGATGCCTATATACACTTTGCATGCTTGCTTGACATGTATTGTGTATGTTAAAATTGTGCCCGAACTCCACTTAAACCGAAAAAGCTTAAAAAGTGCAACTTTAGCATTAAGTGTCTATTCACCCCCCTCTAGACACTCCTTCTTCTAGATCCTACAGTACTTCGCTGCTATGTTGAGTACTTTACTCCATCTAATTTGGAGTGTGTCCTGCGCAGCCTTGAGCCTTCGCTTCTGCTTTTTTAGACTCCTCGCGGTGGCAACAAGCCTTTGACGGGCATTCTGCTGCTCCGGGTGCCTGTCCGGCGTTATGTCGTCCGGACTATTATCTTTGACAGAATTGGTTTGTTTGGTTTGATTCTCTGTATTGCCGTGGTACGGCAGTGGTTCGCCCTGCTCCAACGCTGGGTCTGTATGATCGTTATTTCTGCCGAGGCGGGAATTGGGGAGGCGCTTGCGCCGCCGCTTTGACTGCTTCTCGAGGGAACAAGCCTTTGGTGCGTCCTTCTGTTCCTCGTCGTCGTCTTCTTTTGGTGTGTCCACCATGTATACGTCATATGATGAAGTGGACGTCCAGCGCCCTGTGGGCGGTGGTTCCTCCTCGCCTCCCGCATCGTCGTCCATACCGTCAATGTCTTCGGAGTCGAAGTCGAGCATGTCGGTTGAGTCATCGATAGTGGCTATTAAGTGGGTGGTGTGTGGGCGTCGAATTTCTTCGTCGTCGCATCCCAATCATGTGGGCCATAATCCGGCCAGGGCTCTCCTGACAAAGAGAGAGACCTTAGTGAATTCAGAATGTCACCGAAGGGTGAGTGCTAAAAGATATCCACGGTGGTGAATTCCATGATCGGCGCCCAATCGGATTCGATTGGTAGGGGCGTGGGCGGTTCGGAGTCAGAAAAAGAGTCCGGCACCTTGGAGTCACGGGATGCGTAGAGGGTTAGGCTGGTGTTTGGCTCGATCGCCGTTGAGACTGCAGCCCCTGAGGCGGTGTCTAACCACCCATCCTCGTTTGGCGCAGTTGGCTCCGAGCTAAAGGTCGGAGTTGATGCAGGCGCGGCTTCTGGGGTACTGTTCGGCGACAGAGCTAGGTCATACCCATCGCGACAGTGCGGCGCGCCCGGCTGTGGCTTGAATCCGTTGAAGATCAAGTCTCTGCGAATGTCGGCCGTGTAGTTCAAACTTCCAAATCTGACCTGACGGCCAGGGGCATAGCTTTCAATCTACTCTAGATGGCCAAGCGAATTAGCCCGTAGTGCAAAGCCACCAAATACGAAGATCTGTCCAGGGAGAAAAGTCTCACCCGGGACCGCATCGCTATCGATGATAGTAGGAGCCATCAAGCCTAATGGCGACGACACAGAGGGACTCTAAATGAAAGCACCAATGTCGGTGTCAAAACCGGCAGATCTCAGGTAGGGGGTCCCAAACTGTGTGTCTAGGCTGTATAGTAACAGGAGGCAGGGGACACAATGTTTTACCCAGGTTCGGGCCCTCTTGATGGAGGTAAAACCCTATGTGCTGCTTGATTAATATTGACGATATAGATAGTACAAGAGTAGATCTACCACGAGATCAGAGAGGCTAAATCCTAGAAGCTAGCCTATGGTATGATTGTATGTTGTGGTTGTTGTCCTACGGATTAAAACCCTTTGGCTTATATAGACACCGGAGAGGGTTAGGGTTACACAAGGTCGGTTACAAAGGAGGAGATATCCATATCCGTATTGCCTAGCTTGCCTTCCATGCCAAGTAGAGTCCCATCCGGACACGAGATGAAGTCTTCAATCTTGTATCTTCATAGTCTAACAGTCCGGCCAATGGAGATACTCCGGCTGTCCGGAGACCCCCTAATCCGTGACTCCCTCAATCAGCATGAGCCGTCAGCCAATAAAACCCATGATGGAAAGCCTTGGCTATGAGAGACTTAGAACCGACATGATGACCACAATCTCCTTCATGAATCTCTCATAAAATCTCACAGCCTTCTTTAGGAGAAACACAATGTTGAAATGCCCCTATGACACTGCGATGATGCAACTCTCCATTGACAATAGTCATTGACTTAGACCACCGGGTTATCTGCCTGGCCAAAGTTTCATCCTCAGGTAACTCGCCCCGGGTCATATAAGCCAAATATGGAACCGTCCAGTCGGGAATAGCATGAAGAGCCACCACCAATTGTGCTTCTGGGTCAGGAATAGCAAGATCCTCTTTTGTTGTTTAGAACTATGTTATGCTTGTCTGCTGTGTGGGTCGGTATAGGTCATTGCGTGGCCTATTTACTATGCTTTTGCTTTTGGTTTGTAATGAATCAGACAAGATATAAGGAGTGGAAGGTGCTATGTTGGAATGTTTGTGGCCTCAATGCTGAAGCACGTCAGCTTGCAGTTAGGCAGAAGATCGATGAAAGTGGTTGCTCTGTTGTCTGTCTTCAGGAAACTAAATGCATGCAAATGGATCAGCGACTCATTAGGAAGTTTTGCCCGAGGCGTTTTGATAATTTTGTTTACGTACCTTCGGCTGGTGCGTCGGCTGGGATGGTGGTCGTTTGGAATTCATCCTTTTTCATAGGTACTTTAATCGAGTCCAAATCCTATGGGATAATTGTGGAGTTCAAATCCAAACACACCTCAAAAACTTGGGGTCTTGTCTCTGTTTATGGCCCTTGTCAAGGCCCTGCCCGTGATGAATTTGTTCAATGGTTATACAATCTTGATATTCGGTTTGGTCAGAACTGACTGCTTTTGGGTGATTTCAACTTCATGAGATCGTTGGAAAACCGCAATCTTCCGGGAGGTGATGTTAACGATATCTTTTTGTTTAACGAGATAATTGGTCATTTGGGACTTGTTGAGTTGCCAATCAAGGGGCGTCAATATACATGGTCGAATATGCAAACCTCACCTCTTCTAGAACAGATAGATTGGTTTTTCACTTCGGTTACTTGGACATCAGACCACCCCAACACAATGGTATTTCCACTAGCACGCACTGCCTCTGACCATGTGTCGTGTGTGGTATCGATTGCTACTTGTATCCCCAAGGCAAAGGTCTTCTGCTTTGAGAATTATTGGGTGGATTTGCCCGGGTTTGCTAACTATGTTGCTGAAGTTTGGAATAGGCCTGTGGTAAAATCATCGATTGCATTAACAATTTCAGCTAAGTTTAAGTCCCTACGATATGCTCTAAGGAAATGGCATTTAAACCTGTCCACAGTCAAAGCTTTAATTGCTGATTGTAATAAAGTGATTATTTTCCTGGATAATCTAGAGGAAATTAGGCCTTTGAGTTGGCCGGAGTTCAATTTTCGTAGAATTGTCAAATTGCATCTTGAGGATATCTTACATTGGCAATTCATATATTGGAAGCAGCGCTGCACGATCAGAAACATAAAAGTTGGAGAAGAGAATTCAAAAAAATTCATGCAATGGCTACGGAAAGATTCCATAGGAACACTATCTCCTCGATCAAGTCTGTGGAGGGGGATGTGGTCACAGACCACCAACAGTTGGCGGGAATGTTCTGGGCTGACTTTAATCAGCGAATGGGCCAATCAAAAGGGATTCAGATGGGTTTTGATCTAGACACATTAATTACCCGAATTGATGGGCTAGAGGAGTTGTCTTTACCATTCACTAACTCTGAGGTGGATACGGTAATTAAGAATATGCCTACTAATCGTGCTCCCGGACCAGACAGCTTTACTGGGCTTTTCTTAAAGAAATGCTGGCCTATTTTGAAGGACGGCTTTATGAAACTTCTACAAGAATTCTATGAGGGAAATGTAATTTGGAGTGTCTCAATACATCTCTTATCACCCTCATTCTGAAGAAGCTAAGCCCTGAATATGTTGGCGATTTTAGGCCCATATCTTTGACTAATACTTGTTTAAAGCTCTTAACCAAGCTTTTGGCAAATCGTCTCCAGGGTGTGATTTTGAAATGTATCCACCGCAACCAATATGGGTTTCTATGGTGTCGATCCATACAGGACTGTCTGGTGTGGTGTTTTGAATACATTCACCAATGCAAAACTTCCAAGAGACCTATCATTCTTCTTAAACTTGACTTCACAAAGGCGTTTGACACCATTGAGCATGAGCTGATTCTTAGGATTTTGAAATGTAAGAGATTTGACGATCGTTGGACAAGTTGGATTGACAGCATTCTGTCCACAGGCTCCTCTTCGGTCCTTTTGAATGGAGTGCCTGGTAATCACTTTGTTTGTCGATCAGGTGTTCGGCAAGGTGATCCGCTATCTCCCTTACTCTTTGTGATCGCAGTGGACTTACTTCAATCGGTCGTAAATGAGATGTGTTCCAGGAATATTCTCACCTTGCCAATCCCAACTACATCGATGGACTATCCGATCGTACAGTATGCTGACGATACACTCATCGTTCTTCCTGCTATTGATAGCCAGCTTATTGCATTCAAAGAAATGCTCGAAGTCTTTGCCAAATCAACCAGACTAAAGGTGAATTTCAGTAAGTCCTCTTTGATACCAATCAATATGACTGATGACGAGGGCACGCGTGTTGCTGCCTTGCTTGGATGTGATGTTGGTTCCATGCCATTCACATACCTGGGCCTACCAATGCGTACTTCCCAGCCAACAATTTCTGATCTGTTGCCTTTGGTGGATCGTATTGAGAGACGATTATCTGCATCCTCTTGTATCTTGAACCAAGGAAGCTGTCTCCAACTATTATAGTCTGTCCTTAGTTCCATGCCGATATATTTCTTGTGCACCCTTTCGCTACCGCAGGGTATCTTGAAGCAAATTGAGTGGATTATGCGGCAATGCTTGTGGAGAGGGAACACGGATACGCCCCGGCAATCTTTGGCGGCTTGGGACTTGGTATGTCGTCCAAAATCTTTTGGTGGTTTGGGAGTTATGGACTTGAGCGTTCAAAACGATGCACTGCTCATCAAACATCTTTTTAAGTTCTTCAATAAGATGGACGTACCATGGGTATCTCTTATTTGGGACACTTATTATGCCTCTGCACCCCCCAAGTCACGCAAAGCTGCGGTTCTTTCTGGTGGAGAGATGTTTTCAAGCTGTATGATAAGTATTGCAAGTTGGCAGTTCCACTAGTTTGATCGGGGGATACGGTGATCTTCTAGCTTGACCGTTGGCAACTTGGCAACAATACGGTTAGCATGCAACATCAATTTCCGAGGCTCCACTCCTTTGTGATCGACGACACTCTAACAGTCAAGGATATTCTAGAGCTACCGGACCCAACTGACAATCTCCATCTGCCACTATCTGCACAGGCCTTTGAGGAGTTTAATCAACTTCATGTGCTGCTTACTATGGTTAATCTTCAAGATGGGCAAAATGATGTCTGGAAATGGCCTTCCAAGTCTGGGGACTTCCAGTCCAGGATCTATTACTTGTCATGCTTTTCGGACACAGTGGTTGATCCCATATTCAGGTGGATTTGGAAATGTTCTTGCACGCTGAAGTTTAAGGCTTTTGGGTGGCTCCTTTTGATGGATCGCCTAAACACTAGAGACATGATGCAGCGGCAGCATTAGACTATCCAGGATGACACTTGTGTTCTATGCCACTTGGCATCACATGAGGACAGAATCCATCTCTTCTTCGCTTGCAATTTTAGCCAGCACATCTGGAACTACCTGGGTATTTCCTGGAATCCTCAACCAAAACAGACCACTTATGACATGGCTTCTGATGCTAGGAGGGATTTTGGACATCCTTTTTTCTCTGAGATAGTGTTCACTGCCACTTGGAATATTTGGACACAACGAAATGGGAAGATCTTAGGAATGAATCTCCTTCTTTCAGGGCATGGAGGAGGAATTTTTTACATGACATTTCTCTTTTGGCTCATAGAATCAAATGTAAATATAGGAATAGTCTAATCTCTTGGATAACTTCCTTACCCTAATCATTTCTTTTGTAAGTATTACTCTCTCCTCCTCTCTCTTAACATTGTAACTTTGTACACTTTGGCTTTGTGGTTTAATAAAAGACTGTGAGGCTGTTGCCTTGCAGTACATAGTCAAAAAAAAGATCCTCTTTTGTGGGCAATTTGACAGAAGGGTTATGCAGAATATCCAGGAAAGTATTAGATGGTACCGGCATACGCTGAGACCCCGACCGACTTAAAGCATCAGCCGCCTCAGTCTTCCTGCGATCGACATGTTCCACTTGATAACCCTTGAAGTGACCCGCAATAGCATCAACCTCTCGACGATAAGCCGCCATGAGTGGATCCTTGAATCCTAAGTGCCAGAAACTTGCTGAGCTACTAGATCTGAATCGCCGAAACACCTTACCCGGCTTTAGTTCATCTCCTTAGCCATCCGAAGGACGTGGAGCAAGGCCTCATACTTAGCTGCATTGTTAGTACAAGGGAACATCAGCTGAAGAACATAAGAAAATTTATCACCTCATGAAAGACAGTGTTTGATGGCTTAAGGTTTTTGTCGGTCAATCCCATGCGACGGAAAGTTTATAGTAAAGGATATTGATGCTACTGCCTCCATCCATGAGCACCTTAGTGAATTTATATCCTCCAACCTGAGGCACCACCACCAACGCCAAATGACCCGGATTGTCAACCCGGGGCGGGTGATCCTCACGGCTCCAGAGAATGGGGTGTTCAGACCATCGTAAATAACGGGGAACCGCCGGCTCAATGGCGTTCACTGCCCTTTTATGCAGCTTATGATCCCACTTACATAAACTTGTGGTGAAGCCGTGGTACTACCCACTATTTAACTGCTTCGGGTTACTCCAATAACCACACTGCTGCTGTTGATTCCCGTGATTGTTCTGTTGGTTGTAACCACCCTGATTACCTTGACCTTGAAAATCGGAATTAGAACCGCCACTACCGTAACCCGAACAGTGAGAGCCGGAGCCTGAGCCGCCGCCCGGCCCATGGTTGTCCTGAAAAATATTGGCATTTTTGTACTACTTCATAATGAAACAATCCTTCTAGAGGTGAGTGGACGGCCTTTCCCGTGTACCATGCCTCGGGCAGGGCTGATTCAGTAGCCGCTCAAGATCAAAACCTGGCCCCCAATCCGAGGAGGTGGCTTTCCTTTACGACGTTGTCCATTATTCTACGCATTGGTGTTAGCCACAAATCCAAATTATTATCAGCTTTATGCTTACCGTTGCCTCCCTGACTCGCCGGGTTATGCTGCTGCCCTTTGGTACTGCTACTCTTCTTTCCCTTTCCCGCCTTTTCATCATCAGACTCGGGGTCCTTGGTACTATCAGAGTCAGCATACTTAATCAGAGCCGCCATCAGCTCCCCCATGACACTGTAGTGGTGCTTGAGCCGCCCTACCTTTTGCTTCAGGGGCATAAAACGATAATTCTTCTCTAACATCAAGACCGCTGAACCAGCATTGATACGATCCGATGAGTGCAGGATAGTTGAGACCCGGCGCACCCAATGAGTTGTTGACTCGCCTTCTTCTTGGACACGGGAATCTAGTCCACAATCGACATCGGCTGCTTACATGTATCTTTAAAATTCTGGATAAATCGGGCTTTTAACTCGGCCCATGATCCAATGGAGTTGGTGGGCAGCCCCTTTAACCAAGTACGGGCCGTCCCTTCCAGCATCATGGTGAAATATTTAGCACATGCAGCATCGCTAATATCCAGCAGTTCCATGGCCATCTCATAACTCTTGACCCATGCTTCAGGGGGCAGGTCAGCTGTGTAGTTAGGTACCTTACGAGGACCCTTGAAATCCTTAGGCAAGCGCTCGTTTCGTAGAGCCGGCACTAAACATGGCACATCCAAAGTTCTAGAGGTTATGCCTGCCTTCACCGAAGTCATCTGATAAGCCGGAGAATGTTGATGTGTCGCGTACTGAGCCGCCAGGTCAGCCTCCCGACGCGCCCTACCCTGATCCACCAAAGTCTGGGCATTAGCACCGCCGCGTGCCGGATCATGTCCACGGGGCTGGTTATGGCGCTGTTCAGTACTTGAAACCGCTGGTGTAGGATCGAAAGTATGTCTAGAGGGGGGTGATTAGACTACTTGACCAAATAAAAACTTAACCTTTTCCCAATTTTAGTTCTTGGCAGATTTTAGCTATTTTAGGACAAGTCAAGCAATCATCACACAATTCAAGCAAGCATGCAAAGAGTATATTGGTAGCGGAAAGTAAAGCATGCAACTTGCAAGAATGTAAAGGGAAGGGTTTGGAGAATTCAAACGCAATTGGAGACACGGATGTTTTTCCCGTGGTTCGGATAGGTGGTGCTATCCTACATCCACGTTGATGGAGACATCAACCCACGAAGGGTAACGGTCGCACGAGTCCACGGAGGGCTCCACCCATGAAGGGTCCACGAAGAAGCAACCTTGTCTATCCCACCATGGCCATCGCCCACAAAGGACTTGCCTCACTAGCGGTAGATCTTCACGAAGTAGGCGATCTCCTTGCCCTTACAAACTCGTTGGTTCAACTCCTCAATCTTGTCGGAGGCTCCCAAGTGACACCTAGCCAATCTAGGAGACACCACTCTCCAAGAAGTAAAAAATGGTGTGTTGATGATGAACTCCTTGCTCTTGTGCTTCAAATGATAGTCTCCCCAACACTCAACTCTCTCTCATAGGATTTGGATCTGGTGGAAAGAAGATTTGAGTGGAAAGCAACTTGGGGAAGGCTAGAGATCAAGATTCATATGGTAGGAATGGAATATCTCGGTCTCAACACATGAGTACGTGGTTCTCTCTCAGAACATATGAGTTGGAAGTGTAGATGTGTTCTGATGGCTCTCTCCTTGAATGAAGAGGACGTGGAGGGGTATATATAGCCTCCACACAAAATCCAACCGTTACACACAATTTACCAATCTCGGTGGGACCGAATCAAAACACTCGGTCAGACCGAAATAGTAAACCTACTGACCGTTAGAGATTTTCGGTGGGACTGACATGCAACTCGGTAGGACCGATTTTGTTAGGGTTAGGGCATAATGTAATCTTGGTGAGACCGATTACACAAACTCGGTGAGACCAATTTTGGTAATAAGCTAACCAGAGAGTTGGTCAGGCAAACTCGGTGGGACCGATTTGCTCTTTCGGTGAGACCGAAATGTTACAAAAAGGAAACAGTGAGTTTACATTGCAATCTCGGTGGGACCAATATGCTCTTTCGGTGAGACCGAAAAGTTACGAAAGGGAAACAGATAGTTTGCAATCCCATCTCAGTGAGACCGAGATCCCTATCGGTAGAACCGAATTGCTAGGGTTTGGCAGTGGCTTATGACAAGTGAAACTCGTTGGAGCCAGATAGAAAGAATCAGTAGGACCGAGTTTGGCTTAGGGTTTAGGTCATATGTGGATATGGGAAAGTAGTTGAGGGTTTTGGAGCATATCACTAAGCACATGAAGCAGGAGGCTCATTAGGCAACACCTCATCCCTCCTTGATAGTATTGGCTTTTCCTAAAGACTCAATGTGATCTTGGATCACTAAAATATAAAATGAAGAGTCTTGAGCTTTTGAGCTTGAGCCAATCCTTTGTCCTTAGCATTTTGAGGGTTCCACTTTCACCATCCATGCCATGCCAATCATTGAGCTTTCCTGAAATAATCATCTTGGAATAGCATTAGCTCAATGAGCTATATGTTGTTATGAATTACCAAAACCACCTAGGGATAGTTGCACTTTCAATCTCCCCCTTTTTGGTAATTGATGACAACATATAGATCAAAGCTTCGACGAATGATAATAGGCATGAAAAATATCGTTGCTTTGAGAAGTATGTGATAAGTAAGAGCTCTCCCTAAATTTGTGCATATTTAAGATTTGCTTTGGACTGCAAATGCACAAAGAGTTAAAGTCATGGGTTACTCTTCCATGTCACATACATCTTGGTGGAGCGCATAAAATGATAAGAATGAAATACATGCACTCATCACCAAGAAAAGTGAATGATCACATAAGATAGATAAGATAATAGCATTCACCAAGCATTAAGTGTAGCTTATGATCAAACACATGATCATCAATGTCTCACAAGCATATCAAAGTATCTCGACCGAAAAGCAAACAAAGTTCGAAAAACCACCAAATAAAGCAAGAGAGAAAAGCAACACTCTCTCTCTCGAAGCCTATGATCTATACATTTTCTCCCCCTTTGGCAACAAGTTACCAAAAAGTTCCTAGAAAATGCATAGTGCTAAATCGACACTCAGGCTTGATCTTCAGGTGGTGGTGGAGTCCGGATCATTCCAAGGACGAAGGCTTCTGTAGACGTGGTTGGAGTTGGAGCTGAAGTGGATGCTGGAGCAGGTTGGGCTGGTGCTGCTGCTGGAGCTGAGGCGGTTGCTCTTGTGTCAGGAACTAGCACTGCAGACGACCTTGGACCTCGTGGCACTCTGGCAAAGGCATCAGTGGTTGTCTTCCCTTTCCTCTCGTGCATGTCATCTTGGAGCTGCTCCACTGCAGTCTGAATCTCTGTCACCTTGATATCCAAGTCATCGAACTTTTGTTCTATGATTCTCTCTAGGCTTGCCTGGTTCTGAGTTAGGGTGGCCAGTCCTTTCTCAATCCACAGGGCGGATGCAATCAAGTAACTGAGCTGCTCTTGCTTGTTCTTCAAGAAGTACTCAGATGCCTCCTCTTGAGTTGGCATCTTGGCAGCTTTCTACTTTATTGCCTTCTCCTTCTTGGCTTGTGCATGGGCTGAAGATGGTTCATCTTTGGTCATCACAACTTGGTTGTCCTTGAACTCTGGATAGATAGGCAAATGTTCCTTGTCCAACAAGTATGTGTCTGTGCCCATTCTTGAGTTAATCAACATCTGGATCTGAGGGGCATATCCACAGCTCCTCTTCCGATCTGCTGCAGTCCTCTTGATAGTCTCTACCATGAGGCTCATGACCTTGAATTTCTGAGGCACATCAAAGATATGTAGCAAGTTAATGGCATGACCTCTGATCATCCTGTGATCTCCAGACTTGGGCGAAAGTGTGTGCCTAAGAATCCAGTTGATGGTTGGCAATCCTGACAGAAGATAATGCACAGACCCAAACTTGAAAGTATCAAGTGCCTCGTTTGGAATTTCCTTGTACATATTTGACATAGATTTATGATCCATCTTCTTCTTGGAATAGACATCCAAGTCATCTTCATTTTCCTCTGGGGCATTGATAAGCTGTGCCCACTCAGCAACTGTTGATTGGTACCTCGTACCTTCTGACATCCAAACAATCCTCCCATCTGGGTAAAAATGTGATGTGGAGTAGAACTGCATGATAAGCTCCTCATTCCACTTTGTGAGCTTCTGCCCAACAAAGTCTGCCACTCCACATGCATTGAAGCTGTCCTGCACTCCAGGGTAGTGCTCTTCATTCTCCTTGATATATTCCCAGTTGACCCATCTCATATCACATACAATTGGCTTCTTGTCTAACAAGACTGTCTCATAGAAGTCCTGTTGTTCCTTAGTGTGGAACCTGTAGTCAACAGCAGTCCTCCTCCTGGTAGCATAGGGATTTGCTTCTCTCCACTTCCTCAGCCCTGAGTCTCTTTTGAGCTTCATGTCCTCAGCCACAGGATGAGCATCATTGTGGTCTAGGATCTTGGGCTTTAGCTTTCTCAGAACATGCTCTTCATCATCAGCTTCAGCAGCTTCTGGCACTAGGGCCTTGTTCTTCTCAGCAGCTGGGATGCTTCTTGTATTCCTCGTTGGTTTTGGCTTTGGAGCTGGCTTGGCCTTGGAAGCAGTTGCCCCTAATCTTATGGCATCACCCATCAGCTTGGGTGCCTTAGGTGCTGGTGCAACAACCTCTTCTTCTTCCTCTTCTTCCATGATGGAAGCCTTTCCAAGCACTTTGGCTACGGTCTTCTTGACCCTTCCCTTCCTTTTCTTTCCTTCAGCAGCAACTGGCTCTATGGGAGTGGGCTTCTCAGGAATCTTGGTTGAAGCTCTGGCCTTTGGCATAGGCTGCCTGCCTACTGGCCTTTTGATTTTCATCCCTGGCTTTATGCTCTGTGCTAGGCCATATTCTTTCTTGAGCACAACTCTCTTTGATGTGGCTTCCTCTTCCTTTGCCACATAATCTTGATCCTCAGAATCTAAAGTTCTCTTCTTCCTCTGTCTTGTGGCAGCTTTTGGCAGGTTGCTAGGGGTGCTCCTACTGCCATCACCTGAAGAACTGGAGGGACTAGTGCCCTCACTCATTTGCATTGGCTCCTCTGACAAATTCTGGCTATCACTTTGGTCTGACATGATGAACAAGTTGACTGCTAACCCCTAGTTCGGCGGAGACTCGCTACGGCGGCAACGGCGGGGTTGATTCCCGTTGACGGCGACGGAGACCAGCGACTGGTGGCGAGGAGACGATCCGGAGACCACGTTGGCAGAGCGAGCTATCGCGCGGGCGAAGGGGTTCGGAGAAATTTCCAAATTTTTGCCCGTGACTATATATAGCCCGACCCTGTCGGTGTGACCGAGTGGAACAACTCGGTGGCACCGAGATGCAAAACTTTATACAGTTATTGCAACTCGGTGTGACCGAATGGTTCAAATCGGTTGCACCGAGATCGAAAACATAGATCAACTTAATGATCTCAGTAAGACCGAAAGTGGGGTATTGGTCAGACCGAGAATCACGAAGAGGTTTTGGAAGTTTAAGTCTATGACGAATCGGGGACTCCGAGTGCTCCTCACACGGAGTGGTTCGAAACTGACTTGATCAAATTTTGTGATGTAGCATGAATAGACTTTGAGACGAGAAAAGCATAGATAGCTAGAGGAGGTTCTTAGGCATTCTTGTCCATCCACTTGGCAAAAGGGAATAAAACCAAACAATCAAAACAACAAGTGGATGTCCTTGAATGAGTAAAATATGCAACCAACATGCTCACACAATAAGATGGCAATTGAAATATGTGACAAAGCATGCACAACCAATTCTAGCATCTATCAAGCAATTTGCGATGACTAGGTCATCTATATATGAGTATATTGACTTAGGAGTCAAGTGAGAACACTTGATCATAGGTCATACTCATCGTTTAAGCTCAAGTGGGGTTACTACTTTTACATAAAGCATTGTTGTGTTCACATCTTTAGAGTTGCTTTAGCTCAAGTCTTAGAGTAAAGCTCCCCTAGATGTGATATCCCCCCTAAGAGGGATGAACAAACCTTGGGTTTTGTCGATGATGACTTCATGTCAATGCTGAAGATGTGGATGCTCAATGTTGATGTAGATCACTTGGAGCTATCCATTTGAGTGAATTGCACTTTCAATACCTACATGGGTTAGTCCCACAAGGAACAAACAAGGATATCCATAGACGTAGAGTGATGCACGCACAAGATGATGTCCATGAAAACTCTTAGGTTACCTTGTCCCTTGTCTTACCAACAAGAAGGTTTTTGACTCCTTGAACTAGTGCAAGATGTGGAAGTTGATTGCACTTGTTCTTGCCAAAATGATAAGAGTGAAGTATGTTGGTGGAGTCACCCTCAAGAACTCTCTAGTTCTTCTTCTTTTGGATCCACACCATCTTGATGGGAATCCTTGGAGTTGTAGTCGTACTTGATGAAGTGGAACTTGAAGTGGTCTTGGGAATCCACTTGACTAAGGTCTTAGGAGCTTCTTCAAATGCATCAATTTCCTCTTGAAGCTTGTCCTTGCCTTTTTGCTTGTAGTCTTGTGGTGGAAGATCATCTTGAGCTTGTGTCCCCTTGAAGGAAGTATCATACTTCTCTTGTTGAGGAACAAACTTTGTCTTGGGGTATTGATCTTCTTCCCACTCAACTCCATTGGCATTGAACTTTCGTTCAAAACTAACACCTTGATTCTTCCGGTGCATTCCTTGCTTGCGCACAATTTCCTCGAATTGCTTACTCCCGGCAAGGATTTTGTACACTCCTTTCTCTATAATTCCCTTTAATAAGCTATTTTCTTGCTCAAGTGTAACTTGGCTAAGAGAATCATTAGTGGAATCAAGAGAACTACTAGAAGCAACAATATTGGATTTAGCATGATCATTGTTACTACTAGAGGAAGAATCTTTCTTGTTCTTGTTCCTAGACTTGACTTGAGGCATGTAAGTGGATAAGAGTAAACGCTTGGAAATGTAAGAAGAACTTTTCTTGCGGAGATCATCATTGATTGCCTTTAAAAACTCATGCTCTTGCTCAAGATTGAGCTTTTCAAAGTGTAACTTCTCATGAGCTCTTAAAAGTTCTCGATGATCTTCAAAGATAGTTTCATGAGCTAACTTAAGAGTGTTTAGTTCTTTAGTTAGAGCCTCAATCTTCTCCTTATCATTGTCATTCGTTTTATCTTGATTAGCATGATTAATTGACGTTCATCATAGTATTCATCACTAGAGTTGTCAACAAGTAAATCATCATCACCTAACAAGTCATCTTCATCACTATTAAAATCAACATACTCGGGGTGTGTTACCTTAGGACCTTTTTCCATGAAGCATCTTCCAATTCCTTCATTTGGTGAGTCAAATATGTCGTAGGAGTTGGTTGACACAAGTGCTAGACCGGCACCACCTTCATCTTGAGTATATTCGGAATCGGAGTGATAACTTCTCTCGGAGTGGTTGTCGGAGTCGGAGCCAGATACCCATTCACCAACATGAGCTTGATGTCTTCGTTTTGTGTACCTCCTTGATGATTTTTCCTTCCTTTCCGAATCCTTGCTTCTCCGTGAGTATCTTCGTTCATAACGATCATCTCTACTCCTTCTCTCTCTTGGTGGTGATTCTTCTCTTTTGCTTCTTCTTTTTGGAGAGTCTTCTCTTCTCTTGTAGGGAGCCGTACACTCATTGGAATAGTGTGCGGGTCTTCCACAATTGTAGCAGTTTCGCTCTCGACTAGAAGATCTTTTGTCATTGTAGGACCTTGACTTGGAGCTTCTATCTTTGCTTCTACTCTTGTAGAACTTGTTGAAGTTCTTCACCATTAAGCTCAATTCCTCATTGAAGTTTTGTTTCTCACTTGATGATGTAGGGGCTTCACATGAGGCTTTGTAGGCACCACTTGATTTGTTGTGAAATTCCTCTTTATCCTTAAGTGACATCTCATGAGCAACAATTCTTCCAATTACCTCCGTTGGCTTGAGATCTTTGTAATTGGGCATCATTTGGATCAATGTGCACACGGTATCATATTTTCCATCCAAGGCTCTTAGAATCTTCTTGATGATGAATCTATCAGTCATCTCTTCACTTCCTAAGCCGGCAATCTCATTTGTGATGAGAGCAAGCCTAGAGTACATTTCAGCGACACCTTCACCATCCTTCATTTTGAACTTGTCAAGTTGACTTTGAAGCACATCCAATTTGGATTCCTTGACGGAGTCGGTACCTTCGTGCATATCAATCAAAGTGTCCCAAATTTCCTTTGCATTCTCAAGACGGCTGATTTTGTTGAATTCTTCGGGGCACAATCTGTTGAAGAGAATATCACAAGCTTGAGCATTGTATTGCAACATCTTCAACTCATCCGCGGTAGCTTCACGGTTTGGTTCTCTCCCATCAAAGAAGTCACCTTGCAAACCAACACACACAATAGCCCAAACGGCGGGGTTATGTCCAAGAATATGTATTTTCATTTTATGCTTCCAACTAGCAAAATTAGTACCATCAAAGTAAGGACCTCTACGGTGATAATTTCCCTCGCTAGACGCCATACTCTCCTAGGTTGTGAAACCAAGGCTATGACCACCAAAAGCTATGGAAATCAAAGCAAATGGAGACCAAAGCTCTGATACCACTTGTAGGATCGAAAGTATGTCTAGAGGGGGTGATTAGACTACTTGACCAAATAAAAACTTAACATTTTCCCAATTTTAGTTCTTGGCAGATTTTAGCTATTTTAGGACAAGTCAAGCAATCATCACACAATTCAAGCAAGCATGCAAAGAGTATATTGGCAGCGGAAAGTAAAGCATGCAACTTGCAAGAATGTAAAGGGAAGGGTTTGGAGAATTCAAACACAATTGGAGACACAGATGTTTTTACCGTGGTTCGGATAGGTGGTGCTATCCTACATGCACGTTGATGGAGACTTGAACCCACGAAGGGTAACGGTCGCGTGAGTCCATGGAGGACTCCACCCATGAAGGGTCCACGAAGAAGCAAACTTGTCTATCCCACCATGGCCATCGCCCACGAAGGACTTGCCTCACTAGCGGTAGATCTTCACAAAGTAGGCGATCTCCTTGCCCTTACAAACTCCTTGGTTCAACTCCACAATCTTGTCGGAGGCTCCCAAGTGACACCTAGCCAATCTAGGAGACACCACTCTCCAAGAAGTAACAAATGGTGTGTTGATGATGAACTCCTTGCTCTTGTGCTTCAAATGATAGTCTCCCCAACACTCAACTCTCTCTCATAGGATTTGGATCTGGTGGAAAGAAGATTTGAGTGGAAAGCAACTTGGGGAAGGCTAGAGATCAAGATTCATATGGTAGGAATGGAATATCTTGGTCTCAACACATGAGTAGGTGGTTCTCTCTCAGAACATATGAGTTGGAAGTGTAGATGTGTTCTGATGGCTCTCTCCTTGAATGAAGAGGAGGTGGAGGGGTAAATATAGCCTCCACACAAAATCCAACCGTTACACACAATTTACCAATCTCGGTGGGACCGAATCAAAACACTCGGTCAGACCGAAATAGTAAACCTAGTGACCGTTAGAGATTTTCGGTGGGACTGACATGCAACTCGGTAGGACCGATTTGTTATGGTTAGGGCATAACGTAATCTCGGTGAGACCGATTACACAAACTTGGTGAGACCGATTTTGGTAATAAGCTAACCAGAGAGTTGGTCAGGCAAACTCGGTGGGACCGATTTGCTCTTTCCGTGACACCAAAATGTTACAAAAAGGAAACAGTGAGTTTACATTGCAATCTCGGTGGGACCGATCCGCTCTTTCGGTGAGACCGAAAAGTTACGAAAGGGAAACAGAGAGTTTGCAATCCCATCTCGGTGAGACCGAGATCCCTATTGGTAGAACTGAATTGCTAGGGTTTGGCAGTGGCTTATGACAAGTGAAACTCGGTGGCGCCGGATAGAAAGAATCGGTAGGACCAAGTTTGGCTTAGGGTTTAGGTCATATGTGGATATGGGAAAGTAGTTGAGGGTTTTGGAGCATATCACTAAGCACATGAAGCAAGAGGCTCATTAAGCAACACCTCATCCCTCCTTGATAGTATTGGCTTTTCCTAAAGACTCAATGTGATCTTGGATCACTAAAATATAAAATGAAGAGTCTTGAGCTTTCGAGCTTGAGACAATCCTTTATCCTTAGCATTTTGAGGGTTCCACTTTCACCATCCATGCCATGCCAATCATTGAGCTTTCTTGAAATAATCATCTTGGAATAGCATTAGCTCAATGAGCTATATGTTGTTATGAATTACCAAAACCACCTAGGGATAGTTGCACTTTCAGCTGGTGAGTCAATGTGTCGGCTGTAACTCCGACTTGGAAAAGGGGTCGAGTGAATCCGCTCACGACTATAAGAATAATGAAGAAGTTATCTGGCCCTCCGCGTTTCAACCACCGTCGGGGACTCGCCTTCAACTGGGAGAACCGCCAATCGTGTGGCCGCAGCGATCATATTATCCAAAGGGTTAGAATAATGACCCAGTGGCGTCGGCACATACTGTGGTGGGGTATTATTCAGATGGGGCGGATCTATTGTGTGTGGCTGAACCGGCGCTCCGCCGCCAGGTGCCTCAACCATCCGGTTTACTACTGGCGGGTCGCTGGTCCCTGCGCTAGGCGTATTGAAGAGGTTCCTTGCCTCGTAAACCAGAGGCAGACGACTCCGGTGCTTCCTCCTCATGACTTTGTTTGAAGCGCTCTGATCCAACATGAGCCGGAAGGACTCTGCCTGAATTCATTGTGCGTGAACATCCAGAGCAGCCTGCTCCGCAGTCATCCTAGTGTTCTCATCCACCAGATCTTCCTTGGCTTGAGCTATCTCATCTCACTGCTTTGCAACTTCCGCATTATGCTGAGCTTGATTTGCCAGGTTAACCTCTGCCGTTTACAATGTTGTCAGAGTGTCCAACAAGCTGGACAAGACCTGAGCTGGCGGGCGCACATGGCCTCCTCCCATGGCCGCTGTTGCCGTTGCTGACCCAAAAATCATTGTTGCTGCTGTCGTAGAATTTTGCCCTGGCTGTGTGCCGGTCTAACACCCCGGATGTAACTTTCCATATTTGTAACTTAGACTCTCGCCATTTTCGGCGATGTGATATGATATTCCCTTCGTGGTTGGGTTTTGTCTTTCGTTTTGCATTTTGGTCATGTCACACATTTCATATCATGTCATCATGTGCATCGCATTTGCATTCATGTTCATCTCATGCATCTGATCATTTTCCCCGTTGTCCCTTTCGCAATCTGACACTCCCACATGCACCCGGCGCACCCCTCTTGTCTCTTTTTGTGAGAGGGATTTAAACGTCCTCGGAATGGGTCGATATTTGTCGAGTGGCCTTGGTACATTACCGGTAGGCCGCCTGTCAAATTCCGTTCCATTGGGAGGTCATTTGATGCCCCAACGGTTAACCGGGTAACCGCAAAAGACTCTTTAGTGTTGCAGCGCAACATCCCTCCAAAACAGCCCAATAACCCATCTAAACTGCCTCCATGTTCTTCGTCGTTGGATCACGATCGTGTGGGCGAAAACCGCACCTCATTTCGACACTTCTAGCTCCCTCTACCTATAAATAGACACCTCCCCCAAAATTCCAGATCCAAACACTAGCCTCGCTCCTCTCTCCACGCCGGACACGTCCGGACGGCGCTGGACGCGTCCGCCGCCGCGCCCACAGCCATTCCCGCCACGCCGCGTGTCCGCCACCGCCTCCCGTGCTGCCGGCCCGCTCGGCTCGTTCCCGGCCCCCGAGCCCATCGCATCGCCCGCCGCCGCCCGCGTGCGCTACCCGGTGCCTCCTCCTCGCCGCCGCCGGCCGCCGCCACCACCGAGCCGCTCTAGCGCCACCGCCTTGCCCCGGCGACCTCCACTGCCACTGCCTCGTGGCCCGCAGCGAAGCCCCGCCGGATCCGCCGCCCTCGCCTCCTCGAGCTCGTTGCCGAGCCCCGGATCCGGCCGGCCCCACAGTCCGGCGACCGCCCCGACCTCCAACCGCCATCGTCCTCCATTCTGGCATCAACTCTGGCGCCAGGTCCGGTGAAACTCGAAGAACGCGCCCGCGGAACCCTAGATCCAGATTCGGTTGAGGTTGACCCCGAAATTTTCCAAAGTCCCTAACATTTTTATGCCGCCTTCACCGTGATGCATCTCCTTGACCGTGGCCCCAAATCATGCATATGATATGTCAAAATGTTGGCTTCATTGAGCTCTTCATGTTAGTAGCATTTGCGTGCATTTTACTGTCCATTATGATGATATATTCATCGTTTCAAGAGTGCTATAAAATATTAACTGCTGGTTCTTAACAGAACTTTATGATTTGTCATTTTCGTTGCATTTGGTGCATTCATCCTATGAGCATGAGGTCTACATGTGTTTTGATCTACAAAATGACATATTTACGGTGGTGCAAGTGTTGTATTTGTCGGCGTTCTGGGAACGGGGGTCCCCAGACTTGCCTGCCTGCGGCCTGCGGCGTGGCTCAAGTGGGGGCCCAGCGCGGCCCAACTTCATCAACACGAGGCTCAAGACCCTCGCGAGGGGCCAAGCCTCGTGAGGCGGATGACATGGCGCATCCTCAGGCACAGCCTCGTCAGGCTGGCTCGCGAGGAGGCGGAGAGTTCAAGGCGAGGTACCTCGCGAGGTGCCCATGACGCAAGCCATGACGACACGGGGCACCAGGTGGGTGCCAGTGCGTGCAGCGTCCCTCTTTCCTCTTTGGTGCAAAGGGGGCAAGCGTATCCGCGGAGTACCGAGGCATCAGGCAAAGGTTGCCACTTTGGTGCAACGAGACCAAGACCAGGAGGACTACAAGACGGAGGTCACTATGGAGCCCAGCGCGGCGTCATCACCAGAGCCTTTGGCAGGCGAAGACTGCTTTTGTTAGGATAGATGTATTCGTTATCGCCCTTCAAATTAGCCCGCCATTGTTGGATCCCTTCCCGCTCAATATTTGGGGAGAGGACCAGGGCCTCTATAAATAGGACTAGCCACCCACATAGCAAGGGGTTCGATTCCTGGTCGTTCGGTCCGGGATCTGAGAGAGAAAGAGAGAGAAAGGTGACTGAACTCTTCATAGCAGTTCATCACCACAGCCAAGAACAGACCGTCGCGAGGCTGTTCTTCCTTGTAGTGTTCATCCACACCAGCCCCAGGAGGCAATCCATCCACCACACACTGGAGTAGGGTATTACACCACATCGGTGGCCCGAACCAGTATAAATCTTGTGTCTTTCGTGCAGCTTTTTTAGTAGTTTAGATCCCATCGAGACGGAGAGGTTGAAGGCGAGATTTCCGCGCGCACCCCAGTGTTCGAACCTTAAGGATCTGCCGGAACCCGAAATCCGACAGTATTTTTGTGATCTATGTGGTGAATAGCACAAGCATGCAAAGTAGGCTCCGTGATGTTGTTGTTTTCAGGCACTTTGGAGTTTGCTAAGTCATTTTCCTGTTGTTATTTTGATTCCATGTAAACTTGATGCTACCATGAGATCCATGCTTATTTTGAGATAATTCAGTTAAGATGTTTTGAACACGTGATTATTCTCTATCCATTCATGCCTCTGATTGCAATTATGGAGTGCTCTAGCATGTCTATTTCTTCCTCTACTTTTGCTATATATTATTCCTGGCAGAGTGTTAACATGTTAATCAATATTGCCATGGTTGTTGCTAGTGATGCATGTACCCTATGAACTTGACCTTGCCATGTTTAGCTTCATGAACATGTCTTCTTACTGTTGGTATGCTTATGTTGTCATGTAATGCTTGGTGGTGAGTGGCATGAGCTTGCAAAGTTGCTATCATGAATCTGATTCTGCCATGTCCTGAATTTCACCGTCTGAATCTATTTATAAAACTTGCTATGTTTGCATGGGTGCCATCATGTTTTCTATGCCTTTTTGGCTCATTTTCAGTAAGGGAGTTTTGTTCTATGAATTTAGTAGAATAATGTCGTGCCTTTTTTTGCCATGATATGTTCCTGTAGCATGTTGTTTGCCTGCTCTAAACATTGCTTCCTGATGTTGTTTATGCCATGTTAGTATTTTCACCAAGTCTATGAAGCTAATATCTTTTGCACGTTTGCCATGCTTTGTTTGAACCTGTTCTAGTCTGATTTAGCCTTACATCAGTGTTCAGGTTTTGTCAAGCATCCCTTGTACATCACTGTGATATGCTTTGTTGCTATGTTGGAGTGCAGTAGCATAGTTTCTTGTTGCATTCTAAGTGCTATCATGTTGTTAATCGCAGATTTGCGTCATTCTTGTTTTGCTTGCCATTTGCAAACCGTGCATCCTTTTCCGGTGATCATTATATCGATTTCAACCGAAATCACCTCATCTTTCCAGCAGCATACTTGGTTTGCGAAGTTGATGCCTTGATCATTCTTTCCCTTCCGGAGCACACATATGCATTGCATACCATATCTTGCATATCATGCCATGTATTGCATCATGTTGCTTCTGCATTGCACCGTGATTGATTGTTGTTCCATTGCTTGTGTTCTTGCTTTGGGTAGAGCTAGGAGACGAGTACATGAATGAGGAACCTGTTGAGTACGCTAACGAGGAGTAAGCTTTCGACAACTCTGAGAACATTGCAGGCAAGATGACCATACCCTCAATATCACTTCTATCTTTGCTTCTTAGTGGTTCGTTCTATCGTTATGTCGCGCTACCTACCACTTGTTATATCATGCCTCCCATATTGCCATGGCAAGCCTCTAACCCACCTTCCTAGCAAACCGTTGCTTGGCTATGTTACCGCTTTTGCTCAGCCCCTCTTATAGTGTTGCTAGTTGCAGGTGAAGTTGAAGTTTGTTCTATGTTGGAACATGGATATGTTGGGATATCACAATATCTCTTATTTTAATTAATGCATCTATATACTTGGTAAAGGGTGGAAGGCTCTGCCTTATGCCTGGTGTTTTGTTCCACTCTTGCCGCCTTCGTTTATGCCATACCGGTGTTATCTTCCTTGATTTTGCATTCCTCACGCGGTTGGGGTTATGGGACCCCCTTGACAGTTCAATTTGAATAAAACTCCTCCAGCCAGGCCCAACCTTGGTTTTACCATTTGCCTACCTACCACCTATACCTTTCCCTTGGGTTCTACAGACTCAAGGGTCATCTTTATTTTAACCCCCCCCCCCTTGGCCAGTGCTCCTCTGAGTGTTGGTCCGAACTAGATTCCTTTGTACTGCCACCTCGGGGAAACTTGAGTGCTGGTTTTAGTTGTACGGAGTGCTCATCCGGTGCGCCCTGAGAACGGGATACGTGCGACTCCTATCTGGATTTGTCGGCAGATCGGGTGGCTTTGCTGGTCTTGTTTTACTATTGTTGAAATGTCTTGTAACTGGGATTCCAAGACTAATCGGGTCTTTCCGGGAGAAGGAATATCCTTCGTTGACCATGAGAGCTTGTGATGGGCTAAGTTGGGACACCCCTACAGGGTATAAAATTTCGAGAGCCGTGCCCGCGGTTATGTGGCAGATGGGAATTTGTTAATATTCGGTTGTAGAGAACTTGACACTTGACTAAATTAAAATGAATCAATCGCGTGTGTAGCCATGATGGTCTCTTTTCGGTGGAGGCCGGGAAATGAACACGGTCTTGTGTTATGCTTGAACGTAAGTAGTTTCAGGATCACTTCTTGATCACTTATAACTTCTCGTCCGTTGCATAGCTTCTCACCTTACTCTTATTTGCGTATGTTAGCCACCATATTTTCTTAGCGCTTCCTCCAGCTCCACCTCACTACCTAGTCCTACCCATAAGCTTAAATAGTCTTGATCTCGCGGGTGTGAGATTGTTGAGTCCTCGTGACTCATGGATACTTCCAAACAGTTCCAGGTGCCGACGATACCAGTGCAGGTGACGCTACCGAAATCAAGTGGAAGTTCGACAAGGATCTGGGTCATTACTATGTTTCGTTTCCTAATGATCAGTAGTGGAGCCCAGTTGGGACGATCGGGGATCTAGCACTTGGGGTTTATCTTCCTTTTATTCAGATTTGACCGTAGTCGGTCTATGAGTGTATTTGGATGATGTATGAATTATTTATGTATTGTGTAACGTGGCCAGTGTAAGCCAACTCTCTTTATCCCTTTCTTATTCAGTACATGGGATTGTGTGAAGATTACCCCTCTTGCGACAAAACCACCATGCGGTTATGCCTGTAAGTCATGCCTCAACACGTGGGAGATATAGCCGCATCGTGGGCGTTACAAGTTGGTAATAAGAGCCATCCCCGACTTAGGAGCCCCCTGCTTGATCGAATCGCTGACGTTGTTGAGTCTAGAACAAAATGTTTTGAGTCTTAGGATTATATATATCGGAGAGTATGATTCTTTTTACTCCTCGGTCCCTTCGTCGCTCTGGTGAGGCCTCCTGACGTAGATGTTTTGGCTTTCCTCTCCTCAAATTTCACTAAAAATTTAGGATCACGTGGGTATCTTGGAATCGTTCCGATATTCTTGTGACGAGAACATTGTTCTTGGTGCCTCCTCACATTTAGGGGTTGTGGCAGTGTCCTGAGGAGTTGAGCTCCGAGGTGTTGTCGTCACAATTTTATCATTGCAGTTCTGGAATACCTAAGTTTGCCGACATCGAAATCTCTTTTATGTAGTTGTTGGTGAGATAACCTCAACACCACCCAGTACTAGGGTGGGAGTTCGGGAGTATTGCCATAACTCGTATAACGGATGCTTTTCAAAGGTTGAGGTACATGATTTCCGAAGGTTTCCTGGTTATGTGTTGAAGGATGGATACAGCTGGGTGTAGGGATTGTTAGTTTGGGTGAGATATTATGCTTCCCCAGTATCCCCAACACCTGATTGCATTACCAGAAGGTTTCGGGAGTTTATAGGTGGGAATTCAAGTAGCTCTAGTATTTCTTCCCGCGGATATTTGTTTTGTGATTGGGTAATTGTCAGAGTAAATAGCCATGGGTAGCCTAGCCGGCTTCCCCTGGACCTTCTGAAAAAATTACGAGCTCGTCCGGCTCTCAAGAGGACTCAAGACCTGGGGCCGCCTCCCCCCCAGCCGGCTATCTTCTAGGCCGGCTTCGGGAGCGGCCCGCCCTTTACCCTCATGAAGAAAGCTGTGGGAGGGCCGACTGCGAGAAGCCGGCTGCAAAGAGGCCAACTCCAAGGAGCCTTCTCCCATAAAGCAGTCAAGGCCGTACCCGCAAAGTACGCGTCCACCCCACGATGATGAAGCAGGGCGTGGCTACAGTAAAGCCTGCCACCCCCAAAACCCGGAGCACGCCCAGCACAGTGCGTCGTACGGGTGGCCACGACCCGTCCGGCGCGGCACTGTTGCCACGGCGGCTTTGACGCCGTCCACGACGGGCCACCAGCGTGGCCCCCGAGGCGGTGGGCCCCTTCGGGCAGAGAGATACCGAAGGCGGCCGCACCTCCTCCCAAGTCGGCCCGATGGAGAGCCGGCCCCCATAGCCGGCTCGCCATTCTCCTCGAAGGAGACGCCCATTAAGGAGACAAGATACGGCGGGGCTACAGTAATTGCCCGCCAGGGCGGCGGTACTGTAGCCACGCTTACCCCGACCAAGCCTGCGTCAACAGCACGGAGCAATAGTAACCAGCCACCGACCAGGCCCTGGACAGTGGGGCCTGCCTGTCGACCAGGGTGCCGGCAGCCGGCGGGACCCACCAGTCGGCAGGCCCCAGCAGCCGGCGCAGAAGCCGGCGAGCACAGTCACAGACAGCTGGGCCCCGCGCCCAGCTGGATTACCATTGTACCCCTGGGGGTAGGCCTATATAAACCCCCCGGTGCACCCATGCAAAGGGTTGGACTCTCAAGCTAGACTTAGACACCATACAAGGAGAGGAAGCAAGCTAGCTGTGCCCTTCTTCCTCCTTCCACCCAAACATCTCGAGGAGCATTGTGTAGCTACTTGTTCATTTAGTAACCATGCGGAGACCCCGCAGAGCAGCAGTAGGGGTGTTATCTCCCCGGAGAGCCCCGAAGCTGGGTAAGATTCGCCGGCGTGCATGTCTTTGCCTTATCCCATTTCCAGGCACCGGCGATGTTTTATTGGTTCCCACAATGATAAGCCACCCGTTGGCATATGTCGCACCTACCATCCGACATTTGGCGCCCACCGTGAGGCCAGGTGCACCGTCGTCCGGAGACCTGTTCTGGACGGGAACCCTCTTCCTCCCCCGCGAGCGTAGCCAGCCCGGCTCGCCCGATGGCGCTTGCCACGACGCGCTGCAAAGCGTCACCGACATCTGTGCGGCGAGCGGCCTCGCCGATCTCCTCAACAAGGCCTGCATCTCCGACGAGCTCGCCTCCGATGCGGGCACCGACCACCTCGCCAACCTCCTGGCCACCTCCACGTCTCCAGCAAGCCTGCTGCAGATCTGGAGTCGGTTGGCTCCACCGACCCGATGCCTGTCGACTCCGACACGGCCTCCTACGACACCTTCCCCACCAACATCACGATCTACGACGACCCGCTCCCTCCGGCCGGCGATCGCGATACTGTCACCACTAAGGTGATGGTTATCGGCCACGACGGCTCGGCTGACGAGGGCGCCCACGATGCCCCGCGCGCGGCGGCCCACGACTTGTCCGTCCCCCTCCCGGCTGATGCCGACGATGAAGCACTGGAGGCACGCCGTCTCGCCCTCCACGCGGAGGGCCGGAGGCTGGCCTCCATAAGACGCCTCACTGAGGCCTACCAGCGCGAAGCTGACCGCGCTGCCTTCGGCACGCCGGCCCCGGCTGGCCCAAGCCGGGCTGGTGCTGTCAGGCAACGCGGCGCCGTCATCGTCGACACGCTGCGAGTCGATCGCCCGGTCTACACCACTCCGCTCGAGAACCTGCGCACCGCCCAGGCGGCCGTAGATGAGCTGGACGGCTTGGAAGCCGAAGACCTCCCCCACATGACGCGGTGCATACAGCAACTAATTGACGCGGCCGCTCAGCGGCATGAAGCTGACACCCGCGCGGGAAGCCCTCCCCCGCGCCGCGATCACGGCGCGACTTCCCGGACACTGACTACGAGCAACACCCGCGCGTGGCGCGAGAAAGAGCCGGCTTCCAGCCAAAGCCAGACCCGCGTCTCCATCGAGCGAGACGCTGATGGCCGTCCCCGAGACATGGAATGGCGGGGTAGCCCGCCTCCGCCTCGAGCTCATGGAGAGAGATACCCCACCCCGCCTCCAGTGGCGCACCCGACTCTCAGCGGCTGGCTAGGTCGCCGCGAAGGAGTCGGCGAGAACGACGCCCACCACCGGATCGACCGCCTGGCCAGATCCCTGGCGCTAGAAGAAGAGGACGATGTCGGCCTGCCCTGTTTTGGCCCCCGCATCCGCGACGAGCCCTTCCCCAAAGGGTTCTCGCTCCCAAGAGACACGCCCAAATACAACGGCTCGGTGAAGCCGGAAGACTGGCTGACCGAGTACTCCATAGCCGTCAGCATCGCCAACGGCAACCGGCGCGTTGCCGTGAAGTACGTTCCCCTCATGCTGCAATGCACGACACGGACTTGGCTTAACAGCCTCAAGCCTCTCAGCATCAACAGCTGGGTAGATTTCACTGAAGCCTTCGTTCGCAACTTCACCAGCACCTACAAGCGGGCTCCCAAGCCCAGGAAGCTCTCCCTGTGCGTACAGGGCCCAGCCGAGTCCACCCGCGACTACCTCACGCGTTGGGCCGAGCTCCGCAATTCTTGCGAAGGGGTGCACGAGGTGCAAGCCATCGAATACTTCACTGCCGGGTGCCGAGAGGGCACCCTCCTCAAGCACAAGCTCCTTTGCGACGAGCCGACTACCCTCGATGAGCTCCTGAACATCGCCGACAAGTACGCCACCGCCGACTCTTCGATGAAGACCGAGCTCTGGGTGGACGTGTCCGGGAAAGTGCTTAATCCGGCGCCCAACACGCCGGCAGGAGATTCCGGCCGACGCCAACACCCGAATGACCAGAAGCGCAAAGGCCCTGCGCCGCCTCCCACTAGCCGGCAGGTGGCCACGGTTGAAGACACGCCGCCTGAGGGGCGGCCCGCGCCCAAGAGGCCCAAGGGCGGCCGGCCGGCTTGGCAGCCGGCTTTTTCCTACGAACAAACTCTCGACGCCCCGTGCAAGTTCCATAGCGGCGCGAAGCCGTCCAACCACACAACCTGAAAGTGTAACTGGCTCGCCCGAATCTCCAAGGGCGAAGGGCTCACGCCGACTCCGCCTGCCGGCCCACCACCTCCGGCTCCGCCGCCCAAGGCCGCTCGGCCCGCGGTCGACGCCGTGCAGGACGAGTTCCACGACGAGCAAGCATCTTACGTCATCTTTACGAGCTAGCTCGAAGACCGGCGCAGCAAGCGCCGAGAGCATCAAGAAGTCAATGTGGCCGCCGCTAGCCCAGCCGGACACATGCATTGGTCAGAGAAATCCATCAGCTGGAAGTTTTCTTTCCAGAATGGCTAGCCAACCCGGTCCTCGTGCTGAAGAAGAATAAAAAATGGTGCATGTGCATAGATTACACCAGCCTCAACAAGGCCTGCCCCAAAGATCCCTTCGCCCTGCCAAGGATTGACCAAGTAATAGACTCCACAGCCGGATGCGAGCTGTTCAGTTTTTTGGATGCTTATTCAGGATACCACCAGATAAAACTGAACCCAGATGACCGCCTGAAGACCGCCTTCATCACGCCATTTGGAGCCTTCTGCTACCTGACCATGACGTTCGGCTTAAGGAATGCCGGCGCCACCTTTCAGCGTTGCATGCAGAAGTGCCTCCTCACGCAGCTCGGCAAAAACGCCCACGTCTACGCGGACGATATCGTTGTGAAGACGGAGAAGCGCGGCACTTTGCTAGAAGACCTGAAAGAAACATTTGAGAACCTGCGCCGGTTCCGAATCAAGCTCAACCCCGAGAAATGCGTGTTCGGAGTGCCAGCCGGCCAGCTCCTAGGCTTTCTGGTCTCTGAACGCGGCATCGAGTGCAACCCAGTGAAGATCAAGGCCATCGAGAGGATGGCGATCCCAACCAAGCTTCAAGAAATCCAGAAGTTCACCGGGTGCCTGGCCTCTTTGAACCGCTTCATCAGCCGGCTTGGAGAGAAAGCTCTCCCTCTCTACCGCCTCATGAAGAAGAGCACTCACTTCGAGTGGAATGACCAGGCCGACCAAGCTTTCCACGAGCTGAAGAAAATGCTGGCCACGCCGCCTGTCCTGGCGGCGCCGACTGAGAAAGAGCCCATGCTCCTTTATATTGCCGCTACTAGCCGGGTGGTCAGCACCGTCATCGTAGTCCAACGCCCCGAAGAAGGTCGAGCCCAGCCGGTCCAGAGGCCGGTGTATTACTTGAGCGAGGTGCTGTCCGCCTCAAAGCAGAACTACCCGCACTACCAGAAGATGTGCTACGGCGTGTACTTCACCGCCAAGAAGCTGAAGCCCTACTTTCAAGAACATCCCATCACGGTCGTATGCACTGCCCCGCTGGCCGAGATCATAGGCAGCCGGGATGCATCCGGTCGGGTGGCTAAGTGGGCCATCGAGCTGGCCCCTTACATGATCTTCTACCAACCCCGCACCGCCATCAAGTCACAAGCACTGGCCGACTTCCTCGTCGACTGGGCCGAGACCCAGTACTTACCCCCAGCTCCTGACTCCACCCATTGGCGCATGCACTTTGACGGATCCAAGATGCGCACCGGCTTGGGAGCCGGCGTCGTCCTTACCTCTCCTAAGGGCAACAAGCTCAGATACACGCTGCAGATCCACTTCAACGCCTCCAACAATGTAGCCGAGTACGAGGCGCTCATACATGGGCTCCGGCTTGCCAAGGAACTCGGCATCCGCCGGATCATGTGTTATGGCGACTCGGATTTGGTGGTTCAGCAATCATCTGGCGACTGGGATGCCAAAGACGCAAACATGGCAAGCTACCACTTCCTAGTGCAGCAAATCAGTGGGTACTTTGATGGATGCGAATTCCTCCACGTACCGCGAGCCGACAACGAGCCAGCAGATGCCCTGGCCCGAATAGGCTCCATGCGGCAAGCAATACCAACCGGCGTCGCTCTGCAACGCCTCCTCAAGCCGTCCATCAAGCCGTCTCCGGAATCCGATTCCATCTTCGTGCCGCTTGACCCCGACAGGGCCGGATCCGGCTCGAAGAACCAAGCAGGCGACCCAGGGTCTTCAGTACTCGGCTCGGGGACTGCAGTAGCCGGCTCGGGGACTGCCGCACCCGGCCCGGGGACTGCGGTAGCCGGCCCGGGGACTGCGGTAGCCGGTCCGGGGACTTCTTCAGCACAGCAAGCGGTGGCCGACTCCAGCACTTCATCACCCAGCCCGCCCACCCTGGTGGCAGTAGCCACATTGGCGGCAGAGGAGGTCGCAGCTCCATCATGGGCTCAATCCATCCTCAACTTCTTAGTGAACCAAGATCTGCCGGCTGACGAAACAGAAGCGAGACAAGTCCAACGTCGAGCCGGAGCATACATGATCGTCAACAGAGAACTTGTCAAGTGCAGTGTCACCGGAGTCCTCCAGCAATGCGTCGAGCAGGAGAAGGGCATCGCAATCCTCAGAGATATACACCAGGGAGAGTGCGGCCACCACGCCGCCTCAAGATCACTTGTCGCCAAAGCCTTCCGCCACGGTTTTTCTGGCCGACTGCTTTGGACGACGCCAAAGAGTTAGTCAAACACTGCAAAGGCTGCCAGCTTTTCAGTTCCAAGCAACACATGCCGGCTTCGGCACTCAAGACCATTCCCCTCACCTGGCCCTTTGCCGTCTGGGGACTGGACATGGTGGGCCCATTCAAGACGGCGCGCGGCGGCATGATGCATTTGCTCGTCGCCGTGGACAAATTCACCAAGTGGATCGAGGCAAAGCCGATCAAGAAGCTGAATGGGCCGACTGCGGTGACTTTCATCGCAGATATAACAACCCGGTATGGCGTACCGCACAGTATCATCATCGACAATGGCACGAATTTTGCCAAAGGAGCCTTGGCATGATTCTGCGCTACACAGGGTATCCGGCTGGACTTTGCGTCCGTCGCCCACCCGCAGTCAAACGGCCAGGTCGAGCAAGCAAACAGCCTCATCCTCTCCGGCATTAAGCCCCGACTGGTTGTACCGCTGGAGCGTTCAGCCGGCTGTTGGCTCGACGAGCTACCGGCTGTCCTATGGAGTCTGCGTACTACCCCAAACAGATCAACCGGCTTCACTCCTTTCTTCCTCATGTACGGTGCTGAGGCAGTCATCCCAACAGACATCGAGTTCGACTCGCCTCGGATAACCATGTACACGGAGGCGGAGGCCAAAGAAGCACGAGAAGATGGCGTCGACCTGCTGGAAGAAGGCCGGCTATTAGCCCTCAGCCGGTCTGCCATCTACCAGCAGGGTCTGCGCCGCTACCACAGCCGGAAGGTCAAGCCAAGATCCTTCTAGGAGGGCGACCTTGTGCTCCAGCTGATCCAGCGAACAGCCGGCCAGCACAAGCTCGCAGCCCCCTGGGAAGGCCCCTTCGTCGTCAGCAGAGCTCTAGGCAACGATTCCTACTACCTCATTGACGCGCAGAAGCCCAAGGCACGCAAGAGAGACGACTCCGGCAAGGAGCCGGAACGACCATGGAACGCCAACCTCCTTCAAAGATTTTACAGTTGAAATGCAGTATGTATCGCGCTAACTTTTGTACTAAGTATGAAACAACAGGCCCCCCGAGGATGGCCCGGGGACTGCCCTCTTTTATCTATGAATGAAAATTATCATGCGTATGATATCGTCTTTTCATTTATTTATTTCATCCGGCACGGGGTTCGACGAGTCGGCCCGGGGACTAGCCGACTGGAGTTATATTAGGAGTCCTACCCGCGGTCAGACAAGTAATGTGCCGACACCTAGGCTTAGCTCTTGCCAAAATCGCAGTTCGAAGAACCGGCTGCCCGGCTGGCAAGAGACACAAGCCGGAAAGGATGTGCACATGAAAAACGGCTAGGGACTAACGGAATTATATAACAAAAGCCGGCTTGCCACCTCCCGTCGACCGACTACCAGAGTAGCCGGCCGGCCGGCTTGCATTCAGTTCACTTCAAATCCAAGAAAGCTCGAGTACTTGCCTTCCCAAAGAGGAAAGGCGGCAAAGGAAAAAGGCGAAGGATAAAAAGTGCACTCGAATGGAAACCAAAACATGCACACAACAATATTTACACAAAGGACCTCCAGAGAGGTCAGCATCCAACATAGTTTGATACACTCCCAGTGGGTGGAATTGCAAAAACTTAAAGTTGTTCGAAAAGATAAAAGCAGGAACAACAAGGACGGCAGATCAAGCCAGCGGGGCAGCTGACGAGCTGGGCTGGGCGGTGGAGACGGTTGCGCCGGCTGAAGGAGTGGCCGGCTGACCAACTTCGGCCTGATCACCGCCTCCGGCAGAGGGCGCGCTTCCGCGCGGCTTGTTGCTGGAGGCACGGTCGGCTTGAGGACGGTCGGTCGTTCCACTGGCCGGCTCGGCATCTTCACCGTCCTCTTCCTCGTCATCCTCGCCCTCGTCGCTGGAGGCGATCTCCTCGGCCGAGTCGTCGCCCACCGCCGGGTTTAGCCCGAACCACTCCTCCGGCTGGGCGACACCGTCGTCATTAAGTTCGGGCACGAAGACACTGGTGTCGGTGCACTCGGCGATCGTCGAGGCGCGCTGGGCGATCGCCGGCCGTACTTCCTCCAGCTCCGCGTCGGCCTCCAGCCGCCAAGTTCGCAGCTGGTCCAGGCTTAGCCCTGGGTACCATGCGCGGACGAACTCCAATGCCCACCCGGCTCCAAGACGGGCTGCCGACGCATTCCAAGCTTCGAAGCGGCCGACTGCGACCTCCAGCCAGTTGGCGGTCCGGCTTGGGGTGCAGGGGATCATCTGGCCGGGCCAGAGGGCGGCCAGCACCTGCGCCCCGGCACGTTGGAGCCGGCGGAGCATCCGATGGGCCGGCTGCAGTCGCGCCTGGACGGCAATGAGCTGCTCCTCCAACATCTGATTTGCATCCGGCGCAATGTCAGCTCCAGCCTGACGGCGCGCCTCACGATGAGACTCGATGGCTTGGGTGGCGAGGGCGGAGTGGCCGGGAAAGTAATCTGCGCAAAGTAACAAGCACAGGTCAGAATAAAACTCCAGGCGGCTAGCAGATGGAGTAAGGGCAAGAAAAGTGGCTTACCATCGATCGGGTCTTAGATTCGGCTGAAGCCTTCGTCCAGTGCCTGACGCGTCTCGGCCCAGCTCGCCGCCTCGGTCTCAAACTCCGCCTTCAGGGCAGCCTCACTGTCCTGCGCCTTCTACAGGGCCACCTTGTGGCTTTCTTCCTGGTCGGCCAGTTTCTTGACCAGGCGGTCGCGCTCCTGGACCAAGGCGGCGTACTCGGCGTCCCTGGCATGAAGAGCGGTCTGCGCCTCGCCAAGCTCCCTCCGCAAGGCGGCGTTGGCCCCTGCATGAGCAAAAGACAAAGAGAAAAGGTCAATAAGGGAAAGGTCGTCAAGGAAGATCCGACCCGACTGCTCAGCAGTCGGCCCGAATCTCGGGGACTACACCCAGTGGGTGCGCTGCCGCGCCCCCACAAGAGACAGATAAGAGCAAAGTACTTACGTCGGCTGCTGGCCAGGTCATCGGTCCTCCGGCCTAGCTCCCGAGCCTGGGAGTTGAAGGCGGCAGCATGAGAGTTGTGATAATCCTAAGGATCAGACAGAAAACAGAGCTAGGATGGTCGTCAAGAAAGATCCGACCCGACTGCGCTGCAGTCGGCCCAGATCTTGGGGACTACACCCAGTGGGTGCACTGGCGCGCCCCCACGGAAGAAATCAGAGGACCAGAGCGGTCGACAAGTGAAAAACTTACCCGGATAGCAGCCCGCATCAACAAGAACTCCTGAGTATATTGCTGCAAGAGGGCGGCCTGAGCTTGCAGCCGGCTCTGAACCCCTTGGGCCGCCACGTTCAGCTTGCCACTCCCTCTACTGGGAGTCCACCCGGACGTGGCAGAGCTGGCCGCCTCCAAGGCTTCCACCGACTGGTTGGCACCCGCGGCTTGGCGCGTGTCCGGCGGGGCCATGTTCTCTCCGGCGCGCTGGCTCGCCGCCAGCTGAATCTCAAGGCCGGCTCCGACCTCGGGTACGCCCCGGGCCGGCTCCTCCGGCGCCGCCGACGACTGGCCGCCTTCGCCCGCTCCGGTTGGCGCTGCCGGCGGCGTCCTCTCTGCGAAGACCTCGAATAGCTCCTCCCTTTGCACCGGCGGCTGATCTGGGGTGATCTCCTCCGCCAGGGGCAGCGGGATGTCCGGGTCCACGATGCAGAGGGGGATGGCGAGCAGCGGAGGCCGGCTACGCGTGCCCTCCGCCTCCGTTTCCGCGGTTGCCCGCTCCGTCAGAGTCTCGGCTGCCGCGTCAGCCCGCTCCTTCACCGCCCGGGCGGCCTCCCGCTCTGCCGCCTCCCTCTCCTCTCGCGCCTCGCGGGCGTTCCGCTCCGTGGCTTCCGCAAGATCGGCGCGGGGGTCCATGCGGCGGGGCCCTGAAGATCCGGCACCCGGCCCAACCACAGAGCCGCCTGGGCCCCGCTCAAGGGAATGCGGCGCCCTGCCCAGAAGACGGAGGAGGGTTAGAACAAAAGAAGACAGCAAAAAACAGGCACGCAAGCAGCCATAGACTTACGATGAAACCGCCGGAGGCTGCTTCACCGCCCTCCGGAAGCGGGCCGCCTTCGCCGCCGCCTCGTCTCGCTTCATTGCCGCGGCGGAGGCCCTCATCTTCTTCAGCCGACTGTCGAAGAGAGGAGGCGCGGCCCGGCGCTTCGATGTTCCACCACCGGCAGCCGGCGCGGCGGACGAGCCCGCGCTGTGACGATCGGCTGCCGGCTAGTGGCGTGGGATTTCTTCGGCGTCGGCGTCATCCAGCCAGTCGTCAAAGCTGGCTGAGAGCCCCGTGCCTCCAGGCTCGGCGACGTCCCCCGTGGCGGCGTCTTCCATGGCGGCCGCCCCCAGGTCCGGGTCGTCAATATCATCTACCGCACGGTCGAGGGCATACCGGCGTTCGACTCCTGCCGCCCCGGCTGGCGGCGGAAGAAGAGGGTTCTGATAAAAAGGAACCGCCTGGTCAGAAGCCGGCCAATATAAAGCCGGCTGATGACAGAAAGAAGGTAGAAAGAAAGACTTACCACGGGCGGCGGATTGGCGTGAGAGTACGGCGCCTTGCCGTATTGCCAGTCGTCGGCGAGCTTGAGGTTGGCGATGTAGTTGACCATGAGCGCCACCTCAGCATGGGGCATTTCCCATGTGCTCAGCCGGCATGGGTCGAGGAGGCCGCTCATCTGGCACATCATGTGGGGCCGGCTTTGGAGAGGAAGGATCCGGCGCTCCACGAAGGCGGCCACCAAGTCGTCTTCGCGCAGGCCTTCTGACTGGATCATTACCCGAAGCCGGGCGATGGCGGCGTTCCCGGCAGGAGATAAGGATTTGGATCTGAAGCCCCAAGACAGCTGCCTTCCAACCGGCGGGCCGGCTACGTAAGCCGGCAGATTGACATGGTCTCCTTGCGAGGCGATATTCTTCACGTAGAAGTATGATTTTTGCCAGAGCTTCACCGACTGGATTAAAGGGATGTGCGGGAATGGATTGCTCTCGCCTGACCTCTTCATAGCGGTGAAGGCCCCGCAGGGGGCGGGCACGCCGGTGATGACGGTGCCGAGCTTGTTCTGGAAGAACTCCGCCCAGAGCTCCAGCGTGGGCAGCACTCCCAAGAAGCCTTCGCAGAGGGAGACGAAGGCCGACAGCTGCATCACCGCGTTGGGCGTGAGGTGATGTGGCTGGAGGTGGTAGAACTCGAGGAAGGAGCGCATGAACCCACTCGCCGGGAGGCCAAAGCCGCGCAGGTAATGTGCGCGGAAGACGACCCGCTCGCCTTCCTCCGGCACCGGCGAGACTTCCGTCTCCGGCGCCAGACGAACCTGCACGAGGTTGGCGGCGGGCAGGCGCCGGGTCCGGCGGAGGAATTCTATGTGATCGTCATGGACGTTAGAGCCGTCCCACGAGCTCGACAACGCCATGGGCATGGAGGCGTGGGGGAGCTGAGACGGAAAGCTGCGTTGGGCGCGAGAGGAAGAAGAAGAGAAAAGAGAACGAGGAGGGACGGGGAGCGGGTGAGCGAGCGAGCCTTTGCCTCTCCCCCTCCCCCTCCTACTTGTAGGCTCGTGCGCCGGAGCCGAGGAGGCGCGGCGTGGGGGATCGTGGGGATCGATCGTGCCCACTTCCCCCACGCCCCGCGATTATTGCGCACTAAAGACAAGAAGAAACGGCCACGGGAAGGCGAGCCGTCCCCTCGGGCCACAGAAGATCTGCGCTCGGGCCGAGGCCAGGGAGTGGCGGGCCCGGGCCTGCGGCGGCGACCCGTCGCGCGCGTGCAACGGCAGGACTTCGTCGCCACGTGGCCCATCGTGGGGCCCGCGGTCAGCACGCGGGTCAACCGCGGTCATGTTGATAAAACAAGGAAGTTCTCCGAAGTCGGCCTACGACGGCGAGGTCGGCTCCTCAGGGTAAGAAGCTGACCAAGCTTCTCGTCCCTCTGTCCGCCGCGAAGCTCGCTCAGCTTCGGGGACTACTGTCGGAGTAAATAGCCATGGGTAGCCTAGCCGGCTTCCCCTGGCCCTTCAAGAGGACTCAAGACCTGGGGCCACCTCCCCCCTAGCCGGCTATCTTCTAGGCCGGCTTGGGGGGCGGCCCGCCCTTTACCCTCATGAAGAAAGCTGTGGGAGGGCCGACTGCGAGAAGCCGGCTGCAAAGAGGCCGACTCCAAGGAGCCGGCTCCCATAAAGCAGTCAAGGCCGTACCCGCAAAGTACGCGTCCACCCCACGATGATGAAGCAGGGCGTGGCTACAGTAAAGCCTGCCACCCCCAAAACCCGGAGCACGCCCAGCACAGTGCACCGTACGGGTGGCCACGACCCGTCCGGCGCGGCACTGTTGCCACGGCGGCTTTGACGCCGTCCACGACGGGCCACCAGCGTGGCCCCCGAGGCGGTGGGCCCCTTCGGGCAGAGAGATACCGAAGGCGGCCGCACCTCCTCCCAAGTCGGCCCGATGGAGAGCCGCCCCCCATAGCCGGGTCGCCATTCTCCTCGAAGGAGACGCCCATTAAGGAGACAAGATACGGCGGGGCTACAGTAATCGCCCGCCAGGGCGGCGGTACTGTAGCCACGCTTACCCCGACCAAGCCTGCGTCAACAGCACGGAGCAATAGTAACCAGCCACCGACCAGGCCCTGGACAGTGGGGCCTGCCTGTCGACCAGGGTGCCGGCAGCCGGCGGGACCCACCAGTCGGTGGGCCCCAGCAGCCGGCGTAGAAGCCGGCGAGCACAGTCACAGACAGCTGGGCCCCGCGCCTAGCTGGATTACCATTGTACCCCCGGGGGGTAGGCCTATATAAACCCCCCGGTGCACCCATGCAAAGGGTTGGACTCTCAAGCTAGACTTAGACACCATACAAGGAGAGGAAGCAAGCTAGCTGTGCCCTTCTTCCTCCTTCCACCCAAACAGGTCGAGGAGCATTGTGTAGCTACTTGTTCACTTAGTAACCATGCGGAGACCCTGCAGAGCAGCACTAGGGGTGTTATCTCCCCGGAGAGCCCCGAAGCTGGGTAAGATTCGCCGGCGTGCATGTCTTCGCCTTATCCCGTTTCTAGGCACCGGCGATGTTTTATTGGCTCCCACAATGATGAGCCACCCGTTGGCATATGTCGCACCTACCACCCGACAGTAATCCTTACCACTTATTTGTTCATATTCTTACTTTGTTGCTTTATTCATCTACCTTTATCTAAGTGGCTTCTCACCTTAATGGACGTGTGATCATTTACTTTGGAATTCATTCGTTCATCCTTGTTTGAAAGTTTATTGTGAAGATTGTATGTTGCAATTTCTATCCATTGATTCAGCTTGTCTATCTATCTATCAAGATTCTAACGGATGTCACCCTCTTCAGGATGGCTCCTCCAACGTGTCTGAATCCTGGCCGCAATGATGGGAGTCAGGAGAACCCTCCGCCACCACCTCCACCTCTGAAAGCATGGCAGGCTGTCATGGCAGCCACCAACGCCTACACTCATATGCTTTTGCAACTCTTGCAAGAGCACAACCAAGGTCGAGGAAACCAAGGAAATCAAGGCTAAGGGAATTTCAACAATCAGCCTCAGTTTGCTACCCTCAACCAGTTCCTCGGAAACCAGCCGAAATCTTTCAGCAACTGTGTCGAGGCCACAGACGCCGATGATTGGCTCGTGGACATCTGAATGTAGCAATGTCAGGCCTAAGGACTTTGTCAAGTTTGCTTCGTTTTAACTCAAGGACCAAGCTACTGATTGGTATCAACAATACAAAGATTCTAGAGGAGGTCGTGTGATTACTTGGGATGATTTCCGCCGAGACTTCAAAGCTCATCATATTCCAACAAGTGTTGCTGAGAGCAAGCGTGAGGAGTTCCGCAATCTCAAGCAAGGCAGCATGTCCGTGTATCAATACAATATCCAGTTTCAGAAACTTGCTCGCTTCTCTAAACAAGACGTTCCTAATGAAAAGAGTATGATCTATCAATTTAGAGGTGGACCCATAGAAGATCTGTAGTGAGCTCTCGTGCTTCTCGAGCCGACTGAGTTTGATCAATTCTATAACATGGCACTCAAGCAAGAAGCTGCTCAGCTCAAGTGTGAGGCTTCTAAGAAGAGAGTCAGGGATGCAGTTCAATCTTTTTCTTACTCACAAGTGGCAGCTAAGCAACAAAAGTTCTGGCTTCTGCCTCCTCCTCCGTTTTATCAGCCCTATCAGCAGAAGAGCAAAGGTGGCAATGGATCTTCCCACCCACCCAACCCAATCTATCAGAACAAATCTCAGTCTCAAGCTCTATGGTCAAGTGCTCCTTATCATCGTCCACTCTCAGAGGTGACTTGCAACAAGTATCAACATAAAGGGCACTATGCAAACAAGTGCTTCAACCAAAGGCGCCTTCCGCCTCCTCCTCCTGTGAGATCTTCCAACAATTAAGTGGTCAGGCATAATCCCAAGGATGCGAAGGTGAACATGATGAATGCAGCTCAGGAAGAGGATTCTTCAGAAGTGATCATGGGTAATCTTCCAGTTAATGATATTCCTGCAAAAGTTTTATTTGATACTAGTGCATCGCATTGTTTCATTTCAAGACCTTTTGCATCAAAGCATCGTGGGTGTTACAGCCGGCCATGAAGATCACGACCTGGTCCCCCATCATAGGGGTCCGGAATACTATCGCCATCGGAATAGCCCCCAAGCCGGTCGTCTTGAAGCTGATACATTGAGTTAGTCTCGTCTGTGGACGATTCGCCATCAGAGTAGACGGCTGTCTCACCGCCAAACACAGATCCTTCAAATTCTGCCCCATGGATAAATCCAATGAAGGCGCGCTTCACGGCGGGTTGAACCCGGGCGGGCCATGCATGCTAAGCCGTCTCGATGATTGATAACCCACAAGTATAGGGGATCAATTGTAGCCTCTTTCGATAAGTAAGAGTGTCGAACCCAACGAGGAGTTAAAGGTAGAACAAATATTCCCTCAAGTTCTATCGACCACCGATACAACTCTATGCATGCTTAGCGTTCGCTTTACCTACAACAAGTATGAAACTAGAAGTACTTTGTAGGTGTTTTTGGGTAGGTTTGCAAGATAATAATGAGCGTGTAAATAAAAATTAGGGGCTGTTTTATGTAAAGAAGCAATAAAGTTAGTATAGCAAGTGTGGAAAAGTGGTGGTAGGAGTTGCGAAATTGTCCCTAAGCAATTACTACTTTACTAGACCGATAGCAAGTTTTATGTGGGAGAGGCCACTGCTAGCATGTCATCCCTGACTTGGAATTCTATGCACTTATGATTGGAACTATTAGCAAGCATCCGCAACTACTAATCTTCATTAAGGTAGAACCCAACCATAGCATTAAGATATAATGGTCTCCCTTCAATCCCGTATGCATCAATTTCTATGCTAGGCTGAAGTTTCTGTCACTCTTTCCCTCCAATACATAGTCCTATAAACATACAACTAACACTATGGTGTGATCCACGTGCGCGCTCATATGATGGGCACCAAAGGACAACAACATAACCATAAGCAAATTAAATCAATCATAGCAATTCATCAACCATCGATAGGACAATGAAAATCTACTCACACATCATAGGATGGCAACACATCATTGGATAATAATATGAAGCATAAAGCACCATGTTCAAGTAGATGGTACAGCGGGTTATGGGAGAGTGGACCGCTGTAGATAGAGGGGGGAAGGTGATGAAGATGTTGGTGAAGATGGCGGAGGTGGTGGTGTAGATTGCGGTGATGATGATGGCCCCCGGCGGCGTTTTGGCGCCACCCCAAGCGAGGGGGGAGAGCCCCCTCCTTCTTCTTCTTCCTTGACCTTCTCCCTAGATGGGAGAAGGGTTTCCCCTCTGGTCCATTGCCTCCATGGCATGGGAGGGGCGAGAGCCCCTCCGAGATTGGATCTGTCTCTCTCTATTTCTGCGTTCCCAGATTCTGCCCTTTCACCGTTTCTTATATTCCCAGAGATCCGTAACTCCGATTGGGCTGAAATTTTAGCATGGTCTCTATCTGGATATTAGCTTTCTTGCGGCGAAAGAAGGGCATCAACCGCCTTATGGGGTGGCCACGAGGGTCAGGGGCGCGCCTTCCCCCCTGGGGCGTGCCCCCTGCCTCGTGGCCCCCTCGGGCATCGTCTTGCGTTGGTTTTTCTTCCCAAAAATCGCATATATTCCAAAAAAATCTCCTCAGTTTTTATCCCGTTTTGACTCCGTTTGATATGGATTTACCGCGAAACAAAAAACATGCAACAAACAGGAACTGGCACGAGGCACTGGATCAATATTTTAGTCCAAAAAATAGTATAAAAAGTTGCCAAAGTATATGAAAGTTGTAGAATATTGGCATGAAACAATCAAAATATACGACGGAGACGTCTCAATGATGTCGGTGTAGATGTCCGGCTCAGGGCACAGTTCGCCGATCTTGCCGATGAAGATGTGGATTCCGCCGAAGGGGACCCAGTACCCGTACTCGATTGAGCCGGCCTCGGGGCCCCAGCCTGCATTGTCAATGTAGAGTTTGCCGCGACGACTCTTGGTCATCCAGCCCACAGCATATCCCTTGATCCCTTCGAAGCTTCCCTTCATGAACTCGAAACCACCATGCATTGGCCCTATGGTGGGTGCCAACTGTCATGGAATTGTCATGGCAGATGTCCTAGCAAAAGGACTTAGTCGTGGAGCCATCGCAACTTGGTTAGCTTAAAGGGGTTAAACGGGACAAAGGACACAGGGCGTTTATACTGGTTCAGCCCCTTGCTGTGAAGGTAAAGGCCTAATCCGGTTTGAGGTGGTATTGCTTGGGCTTCGATTACCAGGGAGCGAATACGCTTGACCTAGCTTTCGATCTCTTGTTTCTTGCCCTAAACTGCAGCCGGGTCGTCCCTTTATATACACAGGTTAACATAGTGTCTCATAGAGTCTCGGCCGCCTTATACAACGTGTCCGGCTCGGTGACTACCTACTCATGTCTTACAATACAAGTTATACATACTAGTCGCCAACCCGTGCATTTGCACGGGCTAGTTTGGTAACCTGGTATTTCAACTTGACCTATACTACAAAATATGGGATTCATTGTTTGAGATTATATTTCATTTATGGGGTCTAAGTAAATCAAGAACTCCAAAACGATAGCAGATGTTTTCCCACCTTGTCTAATGACCACATAGGTTTAAATCCACATCTTAGCACAATTAAATTGTTTAAATCAGATAAAAGCATATTAAGCGAAACATATAGGCAAATATTTTCTCAAGATTAGAAACAGAATTATTTCATCACTTCTCATCGTGGTATACAATGTCTTTACAACACTAGAAATATTTTTTTCTTATTGTTCGATCACCTGATACCTATTCAAACTTGTGTCTAAAGTGATTAGGCAATTTACTCTTGATAGATGATAAGAGAGCCTCACAGAATCAAGAACAAAAAAATAATTCGATCGTCTGTAAGAGCTATCAATACACACATAAGTGACCATTTTCTTATTCCATCATTCCATAATAAAAAATCATCGCCTCCGACCGGATTTAGTGCAAACTGTAAAAAAAAATCACGTTTCACGGGAAATCATGTGGTCTAGCTTCCATGCCTTAGTGGCTGCATATGTGTGAATCTCATTTGGTTTCAGCATATCATATTATATAGCTCTAAAGATGTCTGCTTTGGCTATTTTTGTTATTTACTAAATCTGAAATGTAAAGTTTATTTTAAAAATTCATGTCAACATGGAAATTCTATTGCGAAAACATGTGTTGTTGTAGAGAATAACTATCCAACAATGATTATACTTTGGGTAAATAATTTTTCTTACCCGGACTCCTGGAGACAATGATAGACAACCATCGATGGACTCATCAATTGACTGGTGGTCCTTCAAACAAATGAAGGAAAACACAGCGAACATCCATAGTGAAAATTAAAAACCCTGAAGAGAAAGAAAAAAAGATTAACTGTGTATTACTTCTTGGAATATGAAAAGAACAACGACCAAATTTGGTGTTTTTCTTTTACGATGTACAACAGAAGTTAAGCATAACTTGTTCGTGTGCCTAACTTTTAAAAAACAAAGTTTAATGGAGGCATGCAGCAACGCCAAATCATACCAGGTTTTCTCATACAGAGCATCTCATCAAACATACCATGAAACTCGTAGGGACCTTCATCTAAAAGAAAACGTCCAACGTTCAAAACCTCAAATACCAGCACACAGCTGGGACCAGGTAGCCCCATGCGAAAACTGTCGGGAGAAACGAAAGTAACTAAAAAGAAAGAAGAGTACATGTGGGTAACTCACAACTTCTTTCCTTCCCGATTACTTTTATGTGCCTTGATACGATGTGTTCCTTCCATTGTGTGGATGTCTCGATCTAAAGCAGTGAAAGTTTCTCATTGAACTGAGGAGATTATCATTGAACTAAGGAGATAGCCGGTCAACGGCCAATCGCTTGTTGTCAGCCGGTCACCAAGATGAATCAGTATGGAAAAAACATGAGAAATTGAGAATGCATGCCCAGGACATGAGCCAAGTTAAGTTGTGGCACCATTGAGCTGCTGATGCAATAGCGAGCAGGAAGCATGTGCAAGATCACTGAGAGATTGGAGGCCACTACAGAGAATTACTTTAGCCTTAATTAGGAGGAGAGAATTTCAGGGTTAAGATGAGTATTACCTTAATCAGTGTAGGTGCCTAGAATTGCAACTTCTTCATTGCTACATCGCAAATACCAACATCTTGAAGCTGCTCCTCACCAGATCAAAGTCATAAAAAACATAAGTAACAATGAATTGGATATCCTGCATCATGTAATTCTAGCCGAGTTGAATAGGAAACATGTCAGTTTGTTCTTGTACGTGTATGTTTCCCTTGAGTTGAATCAATTATCACTGTACAGCGTGTGTACATGTGTTCATGGAAGAAATCGATCAACCTGCTCAGCTCTTGTACGTGTGTGGATTCCCTCGGCCAAATAGAACCCCTGGAAGGGCAACCGTCGAACTACCGGCGAATACACACACCGTCCTAGATGCATGTACTATTCCATACGTGTACAAAGCGTACTCCTCCATTGATTTTCCACTTGCCAAAGGGACCACATAGGAATTCAGAGAGAGAGGGATAAGGGTAAACACATGGAGCCATTTATGATGGGTGCCGAAGTCTAAACCGGCTTTAGTTTACACGCATCACCTTAGATCTCATAGGCCACCTAGTAAAAGGACTCCAACACATGAGGACCTATGCATAGCAAAGTGGTTGCATCAAAACCAATCACAACAATAATAATAAACATCTATGAATCAATCTCCAATGCTTACTTGCTTAAGGTATGGTACACATCAAGAAGAACTTAGCGTCTGCGCCCTGCCCATACAGATTAAATAATGTTAGCATGATACACTGCACGGAGAGGCAATGAATTGAATTTTACCTAATCAAAAGGTTGGGCAGGGCGATATGCATACCGATTATTCACTTCATAGGGTCCTACATTGAACATCATCCATCAATTTGGTAGAATCGTGTGGAGGCAGCCGATTTCCTAATCAATCGGTATTCATAATCTTCTTTTCAATATCGCTTGTCAAGCATAAAACGCTACATACAAAAAGAAAGATGGGTTGCACCCAGAAGCTAAGGCCAAGGCCAATCGGCATTGCCTTGGTGCAATATGACTTAGTCAGGAGACATGATTTGCCATTGGATCTAACTCGTTGCCATCAAGTCAATGGAAGAGAACTATTGGAGATTTCTTTTAGTTGAGAAGAGAGGAGGAAGGCGCACTTGGATGGGATGAGCGAGGGAGTGGAGACGCATGCAGGGAAGAGGAGATTAGGCCCAATGGAGTTGCGATCAGATTGCTTTTTTTAACCGTGCGATCAGATTGCTTTTTTTACCTCGGTTGCTTTTATTAGATGGGCTGGAAATAGATTGCTACTGCGTTGTGCAAAAATATAGGGTTGGTAGTTCTTTTTTCCTGGACTATACTCACGGAGGCTATATTTGCTTTTATTACAGTACGTACGGAGGTTAGATCTGGACGGTGATAACTTGCACAAAGTATATACGTGAATTTTTTTTATCATTAGAGAGACACATGAGAGATAGAGAGAGTTGGGTAAAGTGAAAAACATCCGTCCATGAGTTTTTTTCTGCGATTCCAACGTGAGTTTTTTTCTCCGAGTCGATCTACACCGTTATAATTCAGTCCCACCAGATTAACGGCCCATAAAATCTAATTAATGTGGTAATTTCTTGGAAGTGCCTAATTAGTATAGGTATAGATAGATATGGTGGTTTACACCTATGGGCCTTAAGTCACCTTTGGGCTTCGGGCCCTTAGTAAGTCCCCTTCATGAACGGCTGTCGGTGTCAAATTCGGCGGATCTCGGGTAGGGGGTCCCGAACTGTGCGTCTAAGGTGGATGGTAATAGGAGGCAAGGGACATGATGTTTACCAAGGTTCGGGCCCTCTTGATGGAGGTAATACCCTACGTCCTGCTTGATTGTTCTTGATGACATGTGTATTACAAGAGTTGATCTACCACGAGATCGTAGAGGCTAAACCCTAGAAGCTAGCCTATGGTATGATTGTATGTTGTCCTATGGACTAAACCCTCCGGTTTATATAGACACCGGAGGGGGCTAGGGTTACACAGAGTTGGTTACAAGGGAGGAGATCTTCATATACGTATTGCCTTGCTTGCCTTCCACGCCAAGGAGAGTCCCATCCGGACACGGGACGAAGTCTTCAATCTTGTATCTTCATAGTCCAACAGTTCGGCCAAAGGATATAGTCCGGCTATCCGGAGACCCCCTAATCCAGGACTCCCTCAGTAGCCCCTGAATCAGGCTTCAATGACGATGAGTCCGGCGCGCAGTATTGTCTTCGGCATTGCAAGGCAGGTTCCCCCTCCGAATACTCCATGGAAGATTTTGAACACAAGGATAGTGTCTGGCTCTGCAAAACAAGTTCCACACACCACCGTAGAGAGAATAACATTTCCACAAATCTAATCCGCTGACATGTTTTGACAGCATGACATCACGCCACGGCCCGGTCATTATTCGAACCGTTTTTCTCAACCAGCACCGCACATATCGCGAGGTGGTTTTCTTGACACGTCTTGTCAAAGTAGAGATTGTGTTCCCCTTATTACGGGATTCTCATCAATACGGACGTGGGTAACCCAACCGCTCCATCAATTACGGCGCTTGGGGAATAAGCGATTTTGCCAGGCAAGTGGGGAGGTGCATCGCCTCTTCCGCCCTTATAAAGGGATTAGGATGCACTCTTTTTACCCATGCCTTCTTCCTCCTTGCTTACCGACTCTCGCATACTCGAGCTCCAGCGCTCAAGTTCGTGTCTTTCTTCTCAAACCACTCCAAGCATGTCTAGAGCGGGAGGCAAGTGGATGGTCTCCTCCGTCACGGAGGAGAACATCGCAAAGTTATGGGAAGCCAGATATCTGGCCGTGGATATCGCCCACCGGCTGCCAGATGCAGGGCAAATCATCCCTACGCCCGAACCCCATGAGAGGGTAGTTTTTCTTACCCACTTCGTCCGCGGACTGGGATTTCCCCTCCACCCGTTTGTCCGCGGGCTCATGTTCTACTACGGGCTGGATTTTCATGATCTGGCCCCCAATTTCATCCTCAACATCTCGGCGTTTATCGTCGTGTGCGAGGCCTTCCTCCGCAACAAGCCCCATTTCGGCCTTTGGCTGAAGACCTTCAATGTCAAACCGAAGGTGGTGGTCGGCCAGCAAGCAGAGTGCGGAGGCGCCATGGTGGGCAAGATGCCTAACGTCACCTGGCTTGAAGGCTCCTATGTGGAGACCATAAAGGGGTGGCAATCGGGGTGGTTCTACATCACCGAGCCACGCGACACCAACTGGGCGGTGGCCCCCAAATTTCGATCCGGAATCCCCACGTGGCTCACTTCCTGGAAAGAGAAGGGCCAGTCCTGGGGTTCTTCGGTAGAGCTGACCGGACTCCAGACCTGCATCAGGAACATGATGAGCAAGAAAATCAAGCTCGTCAACGTGGTCCAGGTCATGCTCTTCCGCCGGATTCTCCCGTGTCAATGACGGGCATTCAATTTGTGGGAGTTCGACCCGGCCAAGCACCAGATGCTGCGAGAGCTCTGTGACACGATGCACAAGGACGTCTGGAGGGTGCTGTTCAAGGGTGCCGAGGTACCTCCTTCCCTCACTGAGGACCGTAGACTCAGCACAAAGCGCCATGCCAATCCGGTAAGTTTCGATATCTCACAGGGTATTTATTTGCCCCAGTTGAATCATGCAGGATCTAAGCTTCCATGTCATTAACAAGACTGGATAAAGACAGCGGAGGAGCTCGATTTCCCAGCCCCCCTACCTAAAGATCCTGCAGATGCTCTCCTAACGGAGATGCTGACTCCGGCACCTTACGAGGTTCCGGCAAAGAAGGCTAAGAAGAATGCCACGGTGACCCGAAAGGGTCTCCGGTGCCAGGTTGTATCGGACTCGTCGTCCGATGACTCCGACGCGCACTCCTCCCATGAAAACGAGGAGGAGGAGGAGGAGGAAAGTTCTCCCCCCCCCAGCCAGGGGAGACAATAAAAGGAAGGCCGACCCAACCAGGGAGGCCGAAGGGTCCAAGAAGGGAAGGACCCTCCCTCCGGACTGCTCCACGACGGCCGCCTACAGCGGCGACTAGTGGCTACCCAGGGGCAAGCCCCTGGCGAAGTCGTAAGTATACGGACACCATAGTAATTCATGGTATGTTTTATTGCACTCCTTTTCCTCATGCCGAACACGATTATGCAGTCCGTCCCGAGCACATCTCGACGTATCTTCGTCGAGCGGTTCATTGGACTCGTCGGATATGAACAGCGGTTCTCTTCCGACCGCCTCCACTCCTCGCCCTATGGACGATGCCGAGGTGTTGTCTCAAAAGGCACGAGCCAAGGGGAGGTAGTCCTGGGGGCGCCTCGAGGCGACCTTCTAGACCCTGAGCATAAAGGGAGCAGGACTCCCATGGCCTCCAGGTTCGGCCCCCAACCGAACACTGCACCAGAATCTTCGGTGGTTCCAGACTCCGGTGGGCGACCCCCCGTTATGGAGGGCAAGCCGCTCGTGCCGGTGTCCTCTGTCCATCCAGAGGCACCGCACAACTTGCTGGAAGCGCTTCGCGGTGCTTCCATCGATGAAGAGCGCCGCACTATCATGAGTGCGGTGATCGAGAAAGTTCAGTCCGCCAAAAACGGACTGACCGAAGCTTGCACCAGCCTCCTAACAGGCTTTGAGGTAAGCAATCAAAATATAAGAAAATATTACCGCATAGATAGTAGCCCCTGATGCTCTGTTTGATGTTCGAGTAGAAAGGCAAAATAGAGGATCAAATGATGACTCATGAGTCTAATCAGAATATATCTATGTGTATGTGCAGGCTTCACTGCTGGCCGCTACCGCACGTACCGCGGAGGCCTCTGCACTGAGGTAGGACCTGGAGCGGTCCGAGAACGAGCTCGGCCTTACCAAGAGGCAGCTCGATGAGAGCAAAGGTAAGCAATACCTTGTCTATATATAAAAAAGAAGTTCGGGTGTAAAGTAATAGGATCATCATGAATTTGCCAGGGGCCATGATCGTAGTGGCGACCCTGAAGAAGGCGCTGCCCGAGGCTGAAGACAAAGCGGCCAAGGAGCGCATTGAGCGAGAGAAGCAAGAAGCCCAAGTGGGCGAGGTGCAGCAAGAGCTCGAGGCTCTCGCCAAAAAACATGAGTCCTTGGAGCTTGACTCTAAGACGTGAGAGTCCGAGCTTGAGAAGGCGCTCGAAAGCGCCCGGAGCGCCAAGGCTGAAGCCCACAAGGCCCTCCAGGAGATTGATGCGATGAAGAAGATAGCATCGGGTAAGACATTAATTATGCAAAGCAAGCATGTGAAGGAAACTTTCCTTTTTCTTACCCGAGTTCGGAGCTCTCCAGGAGTGTTCGCAGATCTTCCCCATAGTGTACTGGATGCCGCGGAGTTTTACCGAGCTGAGGAGGGGAGCTCGACAGAAAAGTTGTTCTGGTCTCAGTATACTAGGACCAAACACCCAATGCCCTTGGGCGACCAGCTGAAGCAACTGGTCGAGCTTCACAAGGCGGCCGAACAGGCCATGAGGGGCCTTATAGTCCGGATGTGGCCCGGCGAGCCCCTATCCGGCAGCTACTTCGGTCTGGTGAGGCGGCTTGTGGATGCCTGCCCATGGCTTGAAGTCATAAAGCGGTCCGTCTGCATCGAGGGTGCGCGCAGGGCTTTTGCCGGGCGAAGGTGCACTGGGCGAAGCTGGACGCCATGAAGCTGGTGAAGGAGGGGCCGCCGGAGGGCAAGGAGCATCGCTGCCCCGAGATGTATTATAAGAGTGTCCTGAAGGGTTCCCGCCTTGTGGCGGATGAATCTGCCAGGGGTGTAATTTTTGAATGAGCATGCTTGTGTGATCATGTAATATGAAACGAGTTCATTTGCGCCATGCGACACTTTTTTAATTTAAAATATTACCTTCTGTGCGGCCGTTTATAAAATCTGAGAGTTGGCCAGTCGTCGGCTTCTGCCCCTATGTAACTAGTACTGGGGTGTTCGGGATAAACCTAAGCACTCTTTACCCCAATTTTGGGTCCTTCAAGGGAGGTGTTCAGCGCAACGAACCAGGCAATCGGACTATAAGGCTTTATCACTCTCACTTAGCCATAGAAGTCTACAATTTTAAATTTTGGCGAAGCCCCTAGTATTCGGAAGGCCGAATTTGGGGCGCTATACACGCCTAAGCCGAACATGGCCGACTCCTCCCCCGAAGCGGAAAAAGTCTTGAAGGACTTGAGACCTCTCAAACAGCGACCAGTCTCTCGCCTTATCATGACAGTCAATTTTCGGCTTTCTCTACTGAGGTGCTCGTCCGGAAGAACCGGGACACAATCGTAGTAGTTCTCCCACCACTACCTTAGCCGATATAGCGAAACGTAAGGTACCAAAGCATGGGAGCCGGGCAAACCCAACTATTGACCCAAGACATGATTCGGAGTTGATGCATATAATGCTATAAATTTGGGGTGCCGCACTGTCAAAAGTGTTTGGACTTCTCGCGCCGTATTATGGGGTAAACAAAAGCCCCAGGCGTACTGACCGTACCCAAATGTACGGGTACGGATTGTCGTAAATGAATATATAAGAGAAAAAAAGATGAATAATGCAATAATAGACTAATGCTATGCATTGGTATTTAAATAATACGTCGGAGCGTATTGGTACAAGTGGTGCAATAAGCAGAAAATAGGACTTTTTGACATGTCCTATCCAAGGGCAAGCTGCATATAGATAGTAGAAAGCGGGTATATCAATTATTATTACAGACCACCTGGGGGTTCCCGTGTACATCTTAGCTTCTTGCCGCCTTGGTTGTTCCTTCCAGTAATGTGTCTGGCAATCGTACTGCCGGAAAGGGCTTCCAGAGAGTTAGGCCCTGAAAGAGAAAAGAAATGATAAAGGTATATAGCCCCTAGGGCGGTTAAGCCGCATTGTGGGACGTGCCCTGATCGTGCCCCGCCTATGTCCATGGTACTTCAGTGCGTAATTATGTACGCGCGGCACGGGTTTCATTGCTTGACTGGGACTGGGCCGGGGGCCGAATTGCTAGGCGAGCTCTGAACGTGTCAGGCGATCCTGTTGCAGTTTACTCCGCACTAGCTTAAAGGTGTCCGGGGGCTGTATCGCCGAATTAGTGGTTTGCCTTGAGAGGCTGCTTTGTGCTTCTGCTGCGAGGGCCGCAGTGTTCTCTTCCGTGCGGAGCGAGCGTTCTGTGATTCCATTCACTGTTATGACCCCCCGAGGTCCGGGCATCTTGAGCTTGAGGTATGCATAATGCGGTACTGCATTGAATTTTGCAAATGCAGTTCATCCGAGCAGTGCGTGATAGCCACTGCGAAACGGGACGATATCAAAGATTAACTCCTCGCTTCGGAAGTTGTCCGGTGATCTGAAGACCACTTCCAGTGTGGTTGAGCCCGTGCAATGGGCCTCTACACGTGGGATGACGCCCTTAAAGGTGGTTTTGGTGGGTTTGATCTTCGAGGGATCGATACCCATTTTTCGCACTATATCCTGATAGAGCAGGTTCAGGCTGCTGCCGCCGTCCATAAGAACTCGAGTGAGGTGGAATCCATCTATGATGGGGTCTAAGACCAGTGCAATGGATCCGCCATGACGGATACTAGTGGGGTGGTCCCTGCGATCAAAGGTGATCGAACAAGCGGGCCATGGGTTGAACTTTGGGGCGACGGGCTCCATCGCATAGACGTCCCTTAGTGCACGCTTCCGCTCCCTCTTGGAAATGTGGGTTGCGTATATCATGTTCACCGTCTTGACTTGTGGGGGAACCCCTTCTGTCCTCCCGTGTTCGGCGGCCGGGGCTCCTCCTTGTCATCGCTATGCAGCCCCTTGTCCTTGTTTTCGGCATTTAACTTGTCGGCCTGCTTGAACACCCATCATTCTCTATTGGTGTGATTGGCTGGCTTGTCGGGGGTGCCGTGGATTTGACACGAGCGATCCAGTATGCGATCCAAACTGGACGGAGCCGGAGTACTTCTTTTAAATGGCTTTTTCCGCTGACCGGATCTAGAGCCTATGAATCCGTCATTGACTGTCGTATCCTCGGTGTTATCGCCGTTATTGCGGCGCTTTGGTCTGTTACAACATTGTCTGCTGTTGGCATCTTTGGTATCCGAAGTACCCGGATTCTTCGATGTGTTGTTGCTGCGAGCCAGCCAGCTATCTTCACCAGTGCAAAAGCGGGTCATGCGTGTCGTGAGGGCTGCCATAGACTTCGGCTTCTCCTGGCCGAGGTGGCGGGCAAGCCACTCATCATGGATGTTGTGCTTGAATGCCGCTAGGGCCTCTGCATCCGGACAGTCGACAATTTGGTTTTTCTTAGTCAGGAACCGTGTCCAGAATTGTCTGGTCGATTCCCCTGGGTGCTGAGTTATATGGCTCAAGTCATCAGCATCCGGTGGTCACACATAAGTGCCCTGGAAGTTGTCAAGGAATGCGTCTTCCAGATCCTCCCAATTGCCAACGGAGTCTGCTGGCAAGCTATTCACCCAATGCCGAGCTGGTCCTTTGAGTTTTAGTGGGAGGTACTTGATGCCATGTAGATCATCACCGCGAGCCATGTGGATGTGAAGGAGGAAATCCTCGATCCATACAGCGGGATCTGTTGTACCATCATACGATTCGATATTTACGGGTTTAAAACCCTCCGGGAATTCGTGATCCATAACTGCATCAGTGAAGCATAGGGGGTGTGTGGCACCTCTGTGTCGGGATATATCATGACGCAGTCCATATGAGTCTTGTTTGTTGTATTCGGCTCGGCCGGATTTACCTTTGGTGTATTCGGCCCGGCCGGATTTACCTTTGGTGTATCCGGCGCGACGATCATCGTCCCGCGTTGGCGCACGCGCTCGTGACCCGTATATTGACCTTGCGTGATTTTCCCTGTTGTCCAATACATCTCGTAGGTCCCGTGTGTTGCCCCGGGCCTTGGTATTTTTGATTGAGTGGCGGCGGGGTGCAGGCTGAACTTCAGGCTGAAATGCCTCTCTGGCTCGGCCGCACGGTGGCCGGTCAGCCGCATCGTACACTGGTGATGGAGGTTTCAATGCTTCCTTCTCGAGGTGAGGTAGCAACCTGCGTTTTGGGTAACTCTTGGAGGGGCGCTCGAGTTCGTATTCCTCGGCCACAGGGACTTCGGTCCATCTGTTTGCTACCAAGTCTTGATCAGCTTGAAGCTGTTGTTGCTTTTTCTTCAGGCTATTTGCTGTGGCCATAAGCCAGCGCTTGAAGTGCTCCTACTCGACGGGATCCTCGGGTACGATAAATTCTTCGTCGCCAAGGCTCACCTCGTCTTTGGAGAGAGGCATGTAATTGTGCTCCTCCGGTTCTCCATTTGTTGCCTGCTCTGGAGGGCTAGCTTGTTCATCCTCCGGCTCTACATCGTGCTGAAGGGGATTGTGGTTGTCTTCGGCACTACCCGGAGTGTTATTGTCTCCTGTGCCGGTATCACTACTTTTGTTGCGGTGGGACTTAGAGCGGCGCCGCTGACGTCGGCGCTTGGGTTGCTTCTTGGAGGGGTCATCCTCCGATGTCTCGTCGCTATTGCCTTCTTTGGGGGTGTCTACCATGTATATATCATATGATGAGGTAGCGGTCCAGCGCCCTATGGGCGGTGGTTCCTGCTCGTCTCCTGCATCATCGTCCATACCGTCGATGTCTTCGGAGTCGAAGTCGAGCATGTCGGTTAAATTGTCAACAGTGGCTACTAAGTGGGTGGTGGGTGGGCAGCGAATTTCTTCGTCGTCCGCATCCCATTCTAGCCGGACATAGTTCGGCCAAGGTTCCCCTGACAGGGAGAGAGATTTTAATGAATTTAGCACATCGCCGAAGGACGATTGCTGAAAGATATCCGCGAAGGTGAACTCCATGATCGGTGCCCAGTCGGATTCGACGGGCATGGATGTAAGCGGCTCGGAGTCCGTGGCCGGAGATGAATCCAGTGGTTCGGTGACACGGCTCTCGTAAGGGGTGAAGTCAGTATCCGGCTCTATCGCCACTGAGAGTGCGGCCTCCATGGAGGGGTCTATCCCTCCGCTCTCGGATGACGTGATTTGCTCCGGATTGACGGCCGGAGTACTTGCAGATGCGATCTCCCGAATATTGTCCGACGGCAGAGTTACGTCATGCTCGTCGTGATTGTGCGGCCCACCTGACATGGGCTCGAATCCGTCGAAGATCAAGTCTCCGTGGATGTCGGCGGTGTAGTTTAAGTTTCCAAACCTTACCTGATGGCCAGGGGTGTAGCTCTCGATCTGCTCCAGATGGCCAAGAGAATTGGTCCGCAGTGCGAAGCCACCGAATACGAAGATCTGTCTGGGGAGGAAAACCTCACCCTGGACCGCATCATTACCGATGATCGAACGAGACAACAAGCCTTATGGTGACGGCACAGCGGAACTCTCAATGAAAGCACCAATGTCGGTGTCAAAACCGGAGGATCTCGGGTAGGGGGTCCCGAACTATGCGTCTAAGGCGGATGGTAACAGGAGGCAGGGGACATGATGTTTACCAAGGTTCGGGCCCTCTTGATGGACGTAATACCCTATGTCCTGCTTGATTGTTCTTGATGACATGTGTATTACAAGAGTTGATCTACCACGAGATCGTAGAGGCTAAACCCTAGAAGCTAGCCTATGGTATGATTGTATGTTGTCCTACGGGCTAAACCCTCCGGTTTATATAGACACCGGAGGGGGCTAGGGTTACATAGAGTCGGTTACAAGGGAGGAGATCTTCATATCCGTATTGCCTAGCTTGCCTTCCACGCCAAGGAGAGTCCCATCCGGACACGGGATGAAGTCTTCAATCTTGTATCTTCATAGTCCAATAGTCCGGCCAAAGGATATAGTCTGGCTGTCCAGAGACCCCCCTAATCCAGGACTCCCTCAACGGCCATCTTCAATATCTTCATGGGTTTTGTCGGATTTCGGGTTCCGGCAGACCCTTAAGGTTCGAACACTGGGGTGCATGCGGAAATCTCACCTTCAACCTCTCCGTCTCGAGGGGATCTAAACTACTAAAAGAACTGCACGAAAGACACAAGGTTTATACTGGTTCGGGCCACCGATGTGGTGTAATACCCTACTCCAGTGCGTGGTGGATGGATTGCCTCCCGGGGCTGGTGTGGATGAACAATACAAGGAAGAATAGCCTCACGAGGGTCTGTTCTTGGCTGTGGTGATGAACTATTGTGAAGAGCTCAGTCACCCTCTCTCTCTCTCTCTCTGCTTGCGGACTGAACGAACCAACGAACCGAACCGAAACCGACCAAAACCCACCCCCTTGCTATGTGGGTGGCTAGTCCTATTTATAGATGCCCTGGTCCTCTCCCCAAATATTGAGCGGGAAGGGATCCAACAATGGCGGGCTAATTTGAAGGGGGACAGCGAGTACGTCTATCCTGACAAAACCAGTCTTCGCCTGCCAAAGGCTCTGGTGATGACGCCGCGCTGGGCTCCATGGTGACCTCCGCTTCGTAGTCCTCCTGGCCTTGGTCTTGTTGCACCGAAGCGGCAACCTTTGCTTGACGCCTCGGTACTCCGCTAATACGCTTGCTCCCTTTGCACCAAAGAGGAAAGAGGGACGCTGCGCGCGCTGGCACCCGCCTGGTGCCCCGTGTCGTCATGGCTTGCGGCATGGGCACCTCGCGAGGTACCCCGCCTTGAACTCTCCGCCTCCTCACAAGCCAGCCTGACGAGGCTGTGCCTGAGGATGCATCGTGTCGTCTGCCTCGCGAGGCTTGGCCCCTTGCGAGGGTCTTGAGCCTCGTGTTGATGAAGATGGGCCGCGCTGGGCCCCCACTTGAGCCACGCCGCAGGCCGCAGGCAGGCAAGTCTGGGGACCCCCGTTCCCAGAACGCCGACAGTAGCCCCCAGGCCCAAGGCGCGCATGGACTTGGCCGTGCCGAGAGGCGAAAGGGTAGGGGCGAAGCGCCGCGGGCCCTAACAGCCTGCGGCCTTGGACGCCGCGTGGCAGTTGATCGGACGGGGGTGCCTCCGCTTCCCCACGATGCCTTGGTGATCGTGCGAGTTGGTCAAGTCCCTGCATGCAGAACGTGTTATGATTACCTATGATCGTGGAGACCGGCGGTTGGCCTTCGCCGGCTATAAGTACGGCACCGCTCGTGCCCGTCCAGTCCATCTCCTCTTGCTCTCTCCTTCGCCTCAGTTCTTGCTCCGTCTTGGTGTGATGGCTCCGATTCGCCGATTCTCTGCAGCGGAGAAGGGAAAGGCTCCTCGAGAAGGGCCAGACCCTCTCCCGCCAAAGAAGCGACTCGCCCATTGCAGCCGGGACGATGATGACGATCCGGTGGTGGCGAGGCCCCGGGGCGAGCGGGCTCCGCCGGGGTTCCGCTGCCTTTGTACGCCCACGTCGAGGGCCCCGGAGGTGTTGATGCTGATCCCCGCAGTCAGTGCCGTCGTCGGCGCCGTCGGGTTATGAAGGCGTGGGTGGTTCCTCCTGGAGTCCATGCCGAGGGCTCCTCCCATGAGTTCATGCTCCACGTCGTCACTCCTCTTCAGTCCTGGATCCGCCTTCCTCCCTTCTTCGCCTCCGTGGTTCTTCCAAGGGGGCCTATGGAGCTCCAGCTGCAGCACACCTACTGCGGCGCCCCCGCGACCGAGGCCGAGGTCATCGTCGCTGCCCCGGGCGCGGTCTACACGTCCCGCGGCTGGAGGGAGATCGACCGGGTCTGCAGGGAAAGAGGCGTCTTCACGGTCCACCTGGAGTATGACGGCGCGGCGGTGATGTCCCTCAAGGTCTTCGACGCGATCGGGCGCCGGCTGGAGTGCTGCCACGGGAGAGGCGACCAGGACCTCGCCCTGGTGAGGGCTAGGCCCATCGATCGCCCCCTTGGCAGTGGCGCCCGAGGGTCCAGCGGCTCCAGCGAGATCTTCGCGACTCCGGAGACGAGCGACGACAGCTACGAGCCCCCGAGTCGTCGCCGCTCCAGGAGCAGGGCGGACGCGTCAGGCCGTCGCCAACCCTGATCTGGATGTGGTTGGCGCCGGTGCCTGACGGCCCACTGTTGATGATGGCATCTTCTGCAGGAGCCCATGTATTTAGTACTCCTTAGGATCCGTTCCCTGCGAGGAATCGAAATGCGCCCCATGGGGGCTTGTAAGGTGTCTGTAGTCTCGTTTGTTAATATATGACCTTTGCTATGGATTCGTGTGAGTTGCTGATTCCGTCATAGCTTAGTTCTCCCTTTCGAACCTCACGAGGGCTTGGTGCTCTACGCCGACAGGTCCCAGTCCCAAGGCGGCGTCAGCTGTCGCTGGTATGCCAGGTCTTGATGCCGTGGTCAAGGCCAGGAGGTGAGTGACCCGAGGTCCGGTAAGAGCCCCTGAGTCGCGATGCTCAGGAGGTCCCCTTTGGCACCCAAGTAGCCATCACTTAGTGAGAAAGGGAAGCAATGTCGCTAGTACGGAGTTGCTTTAGGTGCGGGGGTAGTGCTGCAGCAGCCAGTGCCGTGGGTGGTAACTTATCTTGAGGATCAGGGGCCGTTCCAGGTGCGCCGTTGGGTCCGTGTGTGGATAGGAGCGGAAACGGTCGGCAAGGTCCTCGCGAGGCCCCTTCTTCCCCGCCTCTGCTCCCCTTTCTGCTCTACGTCCTCGGGTCCCGGCCCTCAAGCTTGTCTCAGCCGTCGCTGGTATGCCAGGTCGCGATGCCGTGGACAAGGCCAGAGGGTGAGGGTTGGAGAGCCAGTAAGAGCCCTGAGTCGCGATGCTCAGGCACCCCCCCCTTTAACGTGTAAGCGGTTCGCGCGGGCGAGGGCGAAGGAAACCTCGTGAGGGCCTCGACTTGCGCAGTTCCCTCCAGGGATCCTGCTGGGTCATCACAGAAAGAAGATGGTGTTGCCACGGCGGCCATTAGTCGATCGTTAGTCACTCAAGAGCTTGCTGGTTGGGGTAGGCGAGGCGTATCTGGGCACCCGTGAGCCAGCGCGGGGCTCCCGAGGCCCTACCTCTGGGCGGGTTGCGCCCGGCACTAGGCCATATCTTGAGATGTGTCCCTGCAAAATTTGGTTAGATGCCGGTACTCTACGTCCTCGGGTCCCGGCCCTCGAGCTTGTCTCAGCCGTCGCTGGTATGCCAGGTCATGATGCCATCGACAAGGCTAGAGGGTGAGGGCTGGAGAGCCAGTAAGAGCCCTGAGTCGCGATGCTCAGGCACCCCCCCTTTAACGTGCAAGTGGCCGACATGGGAAGAGAAGATGCCACGGACGGGCACCATGCAGCTAAGCGTGATAGGCAATGCATAGGTGGAAATAAACACTAGGGGGATACACGCTGCTGGGCCTGGCCCCAGCGGCTTGGGGATGATGCAGCCCGAGGGGCGCCCCCAACAAGGCAAGCTAGCGACGGAAAGGTAAATGCAGATACATGCCACGGGGGCGGACCCATGCGGCCTGGGAGTGATGCAACCCTGGGGGGGTGCTCCCGACTGAGAACGGAACTTGAAAGATGTGACCTGAGGATGTCGTCGGCGTAGTGGCGTTGGTGCAGCAGACTTGACGGGCCGTAGAAGCCGATCCTCACGAGCCCCCAGGCCTCGGGGCCTCGGGAGGCTCCGGAGGCGCTGGTGACTCCTCGCGAGCTGCCTCCATCTCCTCCAAGGCCACGGAACGCCTGTCTTCCTGAGCCTCCACGATGCCCCTCATGAGGCGCTGGTACGTCGCGGCCATGCTCGGTAGGCCGTAAGGCATGCAAACATAGCTGTGGGGTGGACCTCCGCAGTGCCCCACTTGCGAGGGCCAGAGGCACTCCGTTGTGGCGATCTGATTAAGCCCTGGTACGTCGACGCAGACGCGCAGCCCACCATCCTCGCCTGGATGTGGGGCCACGGCTGGCAAGCGGCGGCAAACTCTCATGATCCTTGTCTCTTGTAGCTCTCGAATGGCCTCGTCAACGAACTCTTGCTGGTCTGATCTTCCTCGCCTGGCTCCCTCCTGAGGGAAACGTGCTGCGAAGCACGCCTCCACATGGTGCCCAAGCGCCTCCCTCGTGACTCTGGTTAGGTCGGTGGCCCTCCAGGTGAGAGCCCCCGAGCCCTGCCTAAGTATGGTGCCGGGCGCGCTTTCCTATGCGATGGACGGAGGGCCCTCCTAAGGAGGCACGGGCCCTGAGGGGCCTGCCTCCTGAGGGGCTAAGCCTGACGACGTCTTCTTCTTCTTGGGGGTGGTCTCAGGAAGCCTCCTGCTTCCGCGATCTGGGTCTTCTAGCGACACGGCCTGAAAAGCTCGCTCCAGGGAACACACTGCATCTCTCTCTTCACAGGGCACCGTGATGACGCCGCCACTTCCTGGCATCTTGAGGAGGTTGTAGCCGTGGTGGGTCACGGCCATGAACTTGGCCAGCGCTCGGTACCCGAGGATGGCGTTGTACGGCAGGCGGATGTGGGCGACGTTGAAGTCGATGAGCTCGGTGCGGTAGTTGCTGCGGGCTCCGAAGGTGACAGGGAGGCGGACCTGCCCGATCGGGATTGTGGAACCATCGGTGATCCCGGAGAAAGGCCTGGTTGGCTGAAGCTAGTCATAGGGCACTTGGAGGTTCTTGAATGTTTCCACGGACAGGACGTTGAGCCCCTGCCCCACCATCGATGAGGGTCTTGGTGACCTGCACGTTGCTAATGACCGGAGAGCAGAGCATCGGGAGGACTCCTGCAGTGGCCACGCACTTGAGATGGTCTGCCGAGCTGAACGTGATGTGGCACGCCGACCACCTGAGGGGGCGCGTTGCTTCGAGCTTGGGGAGAACTGCATTCACTTCACGGGCAAACTGCTTGAAGATACGTTTGGAGGCTGGGGCTTGAGCTCCGCCCAGGATGCAGGCGATTGCGCGCGGCTCCTGGAAGCCCCCAGCCCCCTCGTCTTGATGGCGGTCTTCGTTCCTTCTTAGTGGAGGCGGTAGCGGGGGTAGGCCTGCGTTGCCATGAGGGCGGTCCTCACGAGGCTGGTCTCTCCAGTCCCCCTCGCGAGGCAGGTCCCACCAGCGGTCCTCGCGAGGCTGGTCGCGCCACCCCTTGCGCGGGCCGCGGTCTTCCCAGCACCCTGGGTTTCTTCCTCCTCCTCGGCCATAGCCCCGGTCAGCACGGTCAGGGCGACGGCCGATCCTTCCTTCTCGCACGGCGCGGAGCTCTTGACATTCGTTAGTGTTATGGGTGTGGAGGTCATGGTACACACAGTACCGGTTGCCTCTGGAGGGTTCAGGCAGATCCTTGCCCCGCTTGGTGTCTGGCTCGGCTGCGAGCACAGCAGCCCCCTTGCGCTTCACGTCCTTGGCCTTGGGCTTCTTCTCTTCTGGGTCCGCGGCAGGCAGCTCGAGGAGGGAGAGATGCCCCTCCTCAGCCCTGGCGCACTTGTTTGCCAAGTTGAACAGCTCCAGGGAGGAGCAGAGGTCCTCGTGCATTGCCAGCTCCTCCTTCATCTTGACGTCACGCACGCCGTCAGAGAAGGCGGAGATGATGGCCTCCTCTGACACCCTGGGGATCTTGAGGCGCGCGCTGTTGAAGTGATGGATGTACTTTTGCAGGGTCTCTCCAGGTTGTTGCTTAATGCGGCGCATGTCGCTCACGGCGGGCGGCCCGTCGCGAGTACCTTGGAAGTTGGCGATGAAGCGGGCGCGCATCTGGTCCTAGGAGGAGATCGTGCCTGGAGCCAGATTCAGGTGCCAGGTTCAAGCTCCTTCCTTGAGCGCCATGGGGAACCAGTTTGCCATGACCTTTTCATCCCCGCCGGCAGCCTCGATGCCCAGCTCATAGAGCTGGAGGAACTCTGCGGGATTGGTTGTGCCATCATAGCGAGGAGGCAGGTCGGGCTTGAACTTGCCGGGCCACACGACGCTACGCAGCTCAGTGGTGTAGGCGCGGCAGCCCGCGGTGGCCACGAAAGGCCTCGGTTGGTGGAGAGCTTGGTCTTGAGGGTCCCCACGCGCTGCAGCTAGGAGCAGGGCGGGGTCTTGGCGTGCCGGAGCTGGAGCAGGGTCGCGGCGTGCCGGAGCAGGGAGCGCCCGGGCAGCCCCCTGCGGGCAAGGGATTTCTTGGCAGCTTCGCTCTTGCTGCGCTGGCGCCTTACGGAGCGGGTTCCGCCCAGGGACCAAGCGCCTTGGAGCCACGGCATCTTCTTGGAGGGGAGGCGGCTGGTGCGCCTCTGGAGCTTCGTTGCCCGTGCGGGGCGGAGTGCGGCGCAGAGGGACGGACGGCGCGGACAAGCTCGGCGACACGGTAGAGCCATTCTTCGTAGACGTCGTCGACGGGACGGTAGCGCAGGAGCTCATTTGCCGCGAGGAGCGCAGCTCGAGCCTCCAAGGGTGCGCGGAGTGCGCGGGACGAAGAACCGGCTGGAGCGTGTGATGGAGTGGCGGTGCGGCCGTCTTGCCGCACGAACGGGTGCTAAGACGATGCCTGCTGCTCGCCCCCCGCCGGGCCGGTGGCGGCGTTGACGGCGGGCGACGGGGAACGACGAGGACGCCCACCGACGGGGGCCGTCTGGGCGACGCGAGAAGCGATGGCGGCCCGGCGCTCGGCGCGGGCCCGACGAGCGACAGACATGGATGCGACGGTCGGAGGAGAGCGGAGCGGTGGCAGACGAATTCCGGTGCACCCCTACCTGGCGCGCCAAATGTCGGATCTCGGGTTCCGGCAGACCCTTAAGGTTCGAACACTGGGGTGCGCGCGGAAATCTCGCCTTCAACCTCTCCGTCTCGAGGGGATCTAAACTACTAAAAGAACTGCACGAAAGACACAAGGTTTATACTGGTTCGGGCCACCGATGTGGTGTAATACCCTACTCCAGTGCGTGGTGGATGGATTGCCTCCCGGTGCTGGTGTGGATGAACAATACAAGGAAGAAAAGCCTCGCGAGGGTCTGTTCTTGGCTATGGTGATGAACTGTTGTGAAGAGCTCAGTCACCCTCTCTCTCTCTCTCTCTCTCTCTCTCTGCTTGCAGACTGAACGAACCAACGAACCGAACCCCGAACCGAACCGAAACCGACCAAAACCCACCCCCTTGCTATGCCCTGGTCCTCTCCCCAAATATTGAGCGGGAAGGGATCCAACAATGGCGGGCTAATTTGAAGGGGGACAGCGAGTACGTCTATCCTGACAAAAGCAGTCTTCGCCTACCAAAGGCTCTGGTGATGACGCCGCGCTGGGCTCCATGGTGACCTCCGCCTCGTAGTCCTCCTGGCCTTGGTCTCGTTGCACCGAAGTGGCAACCTTTGCCTGACGCCTCGGTACTACGCTGATACGCTTGCTCCCTTTGCACCAAAGAGGAAAGAGGGACGCTGCGCGCGCTGGCACCCGCCTGGTGCCCCGTATCGTCATGGCTTGCGTCATGGGCACCTCGTGAGGTACCCCGCCTTGAACTCTCCGCCTCCTTGCGAGCCAGCCTAACGAGACTGTGCCTGAGGACGCGTCGTGTCATCCGCCTCGCGAGGCTTGGACCCTCGCGAGGGTCTTGAGCCTCGTGTTGATGAAGATGGGCCGCGCTGGGCCCCCACTTGAGCCACACCGCAGGCCGCAGGCAGGCAAGTCTGGGGACCCCCGTTCTCAGAACGCCGACAGGTTTTGTCTTAATAAACCTCCATTGGTATAACCCGGCCCCTCCTGGGTGGGTCATACCCAATAGCTATATCCCCAACAATGATGATGATTTCCCCCTCTAGGAGGGAAGTTCCCCAGCGGAATCGCTCCGCCAGAGGGCAAAAGTGCTCCTGCCCAAGTTCCACCTCGAGACGGTGGCGCTTTGTCCCGAAAATCCTCTCATTATTTTTTCTAGGTCAAAATGACTTATATACCAGAAGAGGGGCACCAGAGGTGGGCCGAGGAGGGCACAACCCACCAGGGCGCGCCTGGGCTCCCTGGCGCGCCCAGGTGGGTTGTGCCCACCTGGTGGCCCTCCTATGGTGGTTATTTGCTCCAATATTCCTCATATATTCCAAAATAATTCTTCGTAAATTTTTAGCTCATTTGGAGATGTGTAGAATAGGTAAGTCCGACATAGCTTTTACAAGTCCAGAATCCCAGCTGCCAGTATTCTCCATCTTTGTGTGAACCTTGCATATTATGAGAGAAAAGGCACTTGAATTACTCCAAAAGGAATTATTATGCATAAAAACATAGTAAATAACAGTAGGTAAACATGTGTAACATCCCAAATTTTCAATTTGGAATGTTATACACATAGATCATCATGCATATCATATTTTCTTGCATTTTGGCGATCCTAGAAATTTCACGCAACTCAAGGACCCTCGGAGAGAGTTGGAGATTTCGTCTTTTTCATATTTGAGTCTTCTCAAATTTCGAAAAGAGGATCATTTGGTTTTATCGAAGTTTCATTTGCCTTTTATTTGGATAGGGAAAAATGCGCGTTTTAAAAGTTTGCATTTTAGGCCCGGAGAAAAGTTCATTTTGTTCGACTCATTTTTAGGAGTCGGGGAAAATTTACTTTATTAGATTTGGAGTTCGTTCAGATCTCTTTTTGTTTTTTTTTCCTGAGCGCGGAACCGTTTTAAAAAAAAATCCAGCGACTTGGGCCTAAGGCCCAAGCCACCGAGCCAGCCGCCGGCCAGGAGGCCAAGGCCATCGCTAGCGCGCGCCGCGCCCCAGGCGCAGGAGGCCAGGGAGCCGCCGTTGCTTTTGATTCCTAGTAGGATTCATCTACTTTGGTTTTTTTTCTAGATCTTTTCCCTCTTTTCTTTTCCTATTCCTAGTCTAATTCCTTGACCCCTACACCAAGTTTTCTCCCCCCTCCCCAATATAAATACTCCCACCCCCCCCTCTAAACACATCAAATCCAAGGCCCCAAAGCCCCAAGCACACCGCGCCGCACCCCCACACCCGCGCCGCCGCCGCACCTTGCCGCCGCCCCACGCCCACGCCGCCGGAGTTCCTCACCGGAGACTTCACCGGAGGTAGCTCGCGCTACATCTATTCTTTTCATCGGATCGTTTTCTTCTAATCGTTTCGATTCTTTTTCTCCGATTCGTTTTCTTCGCAAAACCGTTCCGGTTTTCTAGATCGGTTTTACGATCGGTTTTCTTCTCTGAAACCCTAGATCGGATTCGTTCTCTTTTCCGATTTAGTTGCCTAGCGATCGTTCGCCGGACCGTTCGTCCTAACGAACGTGATCACCGGATTTCTTCTAGGTTAACGAACGTCCGTTCGTTTAACCGTTCTTCTTTTTCTTCTCGTCGGATTTATTCCGCGATCGCGATCTCAGATCCGATCTTCTTTCTAGTCTATCTTCTCGGTCGTTTATCGGAATCAGGCGATTCAATCGCCTGGAGTTTCATTTCGAAACTGCCATTCCGTCTAATCAACTTTAACTAAGTTTCTGCTACGGTAAAATTTGACCTAGTTTCAACTTGCTAGAACCGAGTTGTTTTCTTCCGCCGTTTGTTTTCGGTTTCTTTGTTCGGTTCTTTCTCTCTTTGCAACCGGAGTTCTTAAGTTGAACTTTCTGGTTCGATCTCTTGTTCGAGTTTTACCTATGCATTAGATGAGTACTTATTGTATGCTTGTTGTTTGTCTGCGATAGATTACCCGGATTGTGCCGCCTGTTACCTCGAATCTCTAGAACTCGCGGATCATCAGCAAGGCAAGTAACACTTTGATCATACCTTTTCTACAACCCAGTTTTATTGCATTAGATCCACCCTCACACATTGCATGATTAGGATCTAATTAAATTGTGGGATGGGAAGTAGATGAGGTAGTACCTATTACCTGTTTATTATGAAACCTTTGGGAGTTACTTCTACGTTTGCTTATTATGCCATGCTATGCTAGTAGACGTGGATTGGGTGAGTGATATCCATGACAGATGTGAGATTGATAATTTTAATGGTTTATCTAAGGTGGCAACTTAAAGACACATCTGGGTGGATTGAGGCACCTGATGTCTATCAGGACTTGCCTGTTTTTTTTGGACCGCCACCCCGGCTCAAAGGGATCATAAGATATTTCATGCTAGAAACTTACGTGTGCAGCCTCAAGCCATTATGGGCTCTGGCATAGTTGACTAAGTCGTGCGAACTCTTACAGGGTAGACTAGCAGATGTAGGGGAAAGTAGGTGTACCAGTCTATCCACCGTAAGGTGCTAGCGCTTCTGAAAGACTATGCCTCGGTCATCCGTTTCTCAAACACCATGTAGTGCGAGAAAAACAACGGAGGCGATCGAGTCTTGTGGGGAAAAGTGCGCAAACCTCTGCAGAGTGTAACAAACTAATCATGATTAGCCGTGTCCCCGGTTATGGACAATCTTGAGTATCTAGTACTTGAATATCATGTGAATCTCAACATGTTACTTCTAATTAATATTGTTGGGTTTTAATTCTACTTTTAATTGGGATTGAGAATGCTGTCAACCATTCTCAATGTTTAACAACCACCATGATAGTTAAATAAATTTATTCCTTTGCAGTAGGGAAAAATTGGCTTTACGCAAAATAGTAACCATAGAGCTTTCCACCGGCCAAATATGCATGTAGTATAGCTGTTTAATTCCATTACTCTCTATGTGTTACTTTGCCAGCATATTCCATGTGCTGACCCGTTTCGGGCTGCAACGTTAATGTTGCAGACTTTTCAGACGACGATTGAGGTGTTTTTAGGTCGTGGTTCTATACTCAGTGATGCCGTTGGAGTTGATGGACCCATTTATCTTCCAAGTCTCCGCTGTTATCGATATTAGATGGCCTTAAGCCATATTATTGTAATAAGTTCTCTTTTGAGACAACGATGTAATAAGTGTGTGATTGCCACTCTGCTATAAATCCTTCGATGTACTATGTGGTGTCAGCATTACTGATCCAGGGATGACACCGGAGCATAGAGATCAGACCGGTTGAGGTTTGATCGCTACAGAGATGGTATCAGAGCACACGCTGACTGTAGGACACGACCACTAAGTTAAAGCCATAGATCACTATTCTCTCCTCATTTTCTAACTCCTCATCTTTTCTACTCTTTAGGATGAAGGACGCGAAGATTAAGTACGCTCAACCAGATGAAGGCACACCTTTTGGATTTCACTTGAAGGAAGTCACCAAGTACCTAAACATTGGATTACCAAGTTTCACGGGAACTTTCAACGCCACTTTGCCTGAAGAGGAGCGCTGGAAGATTCAAGCTCATGTTCCAGGAAGGACATTCGTGCCAATCACAAAGCCCATAGATAGTGTTTTCAATGCACCAACTTGGAGCCTAGGAAAGAGCATGGCAGCCCATATCACCACAGGACGCATTGGAGAAGTTTATCAAGAAGACCTCAAGGATACTATCTACCAGATTTGCGGGCGCCGAGATGAACAATGGGATTTAGTCACCACCAAGAAGGATAAATCCATTGCAGCATTCATCCAGGAGTTAAACCAGCACATTCGATGCCACGAGAACCAGATGTGCAATGACATGATGGAGTTGAAGAATGCGAAGACAAGGATCATCGAGCTAGAAGGAGAACTGAAGGCTACACGCAAGGACTACATGGACGAGATCGTAGCTCTAGCAAGACATAACTGCGATCTTAAGCAAGAGATTGAAGAACTCGAGAGGAAGTTAGCATCCAAGGAGGAAGACGAGTACGTCGCATGCCCGGATAACTACATCATCATCGACGACACCGATTCGGATCCAAGTGAACCCGACTTTGAAGACGAAGCTGTAGCGGACATCATGGAGTCTTCCACCGGTTCAAATTTCTAGATGACCACCAAATATTAGTAGTATTTCCCCCCATGTAAACACTATAGTTCAAGCACTTTTGCGATAGCTAGATCGATTGTATGCCCTTGTTTGATTGAATGAAGTGATTTTGTGTGAATTTGCTCATGTGCATTGGGGTAGTGTTTTCTCTTTAGACCTCCCTCTATTCTTATTTCTCTTCTTTTCTAAAACCCTCAGATGCCTCCGAGACGTGACCCCGGGTTACCATTAAGGATTGGTAACTATGTTTTTCCCTCAAACCTAATAGTATTGGAATCCCAAGGTTTGGATGTAATTCTTGGTATGGATTGGTTGTCGAAGTATGGAGGAAACATCGATTGTGCTAGTGGGTCAATTTTGCTTACAACGCCAGAAGGAAGAAGGATCAAGTATGTATCCCGACATGTGCCAAATAGGACACAAGTAAATTGCCTGACAGGAGTCGTGCAGGAAGAAGTACCAGTGGTAAAGGATTTTCCTGATGTATTTCCAGAAGAGTTGTCAGGCATGCCACCGGATAGAGACATTGAGTTTCTGATTGAGTTGTTGCCGGGTATAGGCCTAATATCAAAGAGACCATACCGGATGCTAGCAAAGGATTTGGTGGAAATTAAGAATCAGATTAAGGAGTTATTGGAGAAAGGTTACATTCGCCCAAGTTCTTCACCTTGGGGATCGCCTGTACTTCTAGTGGAGAAGAAGGATGGATCATTAAGGATGGTTGTTGATTATCGAGGATTGAATGAAGTAACCATCAAGAACAAGTACCCACTGCCAATGATAAATGATCTGTTTGATCGCTTGCAAGGAGCTAAAGTGTTTTCCAAGATCGATTTGCGATCAGGGTACCACTAGTTGAAGATTCGAGAGCAGGATATTCCTAAGACAGCTTTCACCACAAGATATGGATTGTATGAGTATACCGTTATGTCATTTGGATTGACTAACGCACCTGCCTATTTTATGAACATGGTGAACAAGGTGTTTATGGAGTTTTTGGATAAGTTCGTCGTAGTGTTCATTGATGATATCCTGGTTTACTCGAAGAATGAAGAAGAGCATAAGGAACATTTGCGTTTGGTATTGGAGAAGCTAAGGGAACATCAGTTGTATGCCAAATTTAGCAAATGTGAGTTTTGGTTGAAGGAAGTTGGATTCCTCAGACACGTTATATCCGGAGAAGGGATAGCAGTTGACCCCGTCAAGGTTGAGACCGTAACCAAATGGGAAGCACCAACGACAGTTGGAGAAATCCGGAGTTTTCTTGGACTCGCAGGATACTACCAGAGATTCATTGAGAACTTTTCAAAGATTGCGAAGCCTATGACGGAGTTGTTGAAGAAGGATACTAAGTTCAAATGGACTGAGGAGTGTGAGGCTAGTTTCCAGGAGTTGAAGAAATGATTGGTTACCTCACTAGTGTTGATTTTGCCAGATCAGATCAATGATTATGATATGAGATTGCATTACCATCCCGGTAAAGCTAATGTAGTAGCTGACGCATTGAGCCGTAAGAGCCACGTCAATACGATAATGATGGGAAGTATACCCAAGGAGTTAGCAGAAAACCTTCGTGAACTAAGTTTAGAGATAGTTCCAAATGGCTATGTGGCAGCATTGGAGATTCAGTCAACATTGATGGATAGAATTAGAGAAGCTCAAAAATCTGACAAGGAGATTGCTGCTATAAAGGAGAAACTAAGCAAAGGAAAAGCAAAGGGATTTCGTGAGGATGAGCATGATACCCTATGGTTTGAGGACCGTGTTTACGTGCCAAATGACCCAGAGATCAGGAAGTTGATTTTGCAAGAGGCACATGATTCACCATATTCGATTCACCCAGGAAATACCAAGATGTATTTGGATTTGAAGGAAACATTCTGGTGGACCGGAATGAAGAAGGATATTGCAGCCTATGTAGCAGTTTGTGACGTATGTCATAGAGTAAAGGCAGAACATCAGAAGCCAGCCGGATTGTTGCAACCATTGCCGATACCCGAATGGAAGTGGGATAAGATAGGCATGGATTTTATCACAGGACTACCCAGGACGAAAGCAGGATATGACTCGATATGGGTAGTAGTTGATCGTTTGACAAAAGTAGCACATTTCATTCCAGTCAAGACCACTTACACCAGTGCTAAGTTGGCGAAGATATACATGACTAGGATCATTTGTTTGCATGGAGTTCCGAGGAGTATTGTATCAGATAGAGGAACCCAATTTACCTCAAAGTTTTGGAATCAGTTGCATGAAACTTTGGGAACCAGGCTAGAGTTCAGCACAGCTTTTCATCCGCAGATAGATGGACAGACCGAGAGAGTCAATCAGATTTTGGAAGATATGCTGAGAGCTTGTGCACTAGATTATGGATCTAGTTGGGACGATAATTTGCCGTATGCGGAGTTTTCCTATAACAACAGTTACCAAACCAGTCTGAAGATGGCACCTTTCGAAGCTTTATACGGAAGGAGGTGCAGGACACCGTTGTCTTGGGACGAAGTTGGAGACCGCCAATTCTTTGGACCAGATTTGATTAAGGAGTCTGAATGGAAAGTTAAGTTGATTCGCGATAGGCTCAAGGTAGCTCAGTCTAGGCAGAAGAGTTACGCAGATTCTAAACGCAAGGAGACAGTTTACGAAACCGGAGACAGGGTGTATCTCCGAGTATCCCCACTTCGAGGAGTTAAGCGCTTTGGAGTTAAGGGAAAATTAGCACCGCGTTTCGTTGGACCATATAAGATCTTGCAACGCATGGGAGAAGTCGCGTATAAGTTGGAATTACCTGAGGGACTGTCAGGAGTTCATGACGTATTCCATGTTTCTCAGCTGAAGAAATGTCACGCCGAGATGGCGGAGGTACCGTTAAGAGATACAGTGCCGCTTGAAGCGATTCAGTTGAAGGATGACCTAACGTATGAGGAGAAACCAGTCAGGATTCTCGAGATTGCCAGCAGAGTTACCCGCAGCAAGGTTATCAAGTTTTGCAAAGTTCAGTGGAACCACCACTCAGAGGATGAAGCCACCTGGGAGAGAGAAGAAGATTTGCTCAAGGACCACCCTCACCTATTTTCTAGTCAACCCAAATCTCGAGGGCGAGATTCATCTTAAGGGGGGTAGGTTTGTAACATCCCAAATTTTCAATTTGGAATGTTATACACATAGATCATCATGCATATCATATTTTCTTGCATTTTGGCGATCCTAGAAATTTCACGCAACTCAAGGACCCTCAGAGAGAGTTGGAGATTTCGTCTTTTTCATATTTGAGTCTTCTCAAATTTCGAAAAGAGGATCATTTGGTTTTATCGAAGTTTCATTTGCCTTTTATTTGGATAGGGAAAAATGCGCATTTTAAAAGTTTGCATTTTAGGCCCGGAGAAAAGTTCATTTTGTTCGACTCATTTTTAGGAGTCGGGGAAAATTTACTTTATTAGATTTGGAGTTCGTTCAGATCTCTTTTTGTTTTTTTTCCCGAGCGCGGAACCGTTTAAAAAAAATCCAGCGACTTGGGCCTAAGGCCCAAGCCACCGAGCCAGCCGCCGGCCAGGAGGCCAAGGCCATCGCTAGCGCGCGCCGCGCCCCAAGCGCAGGAGGCCAGGGAGCCGCCGTTGCTTTTGATTCCTAGTAAGATTCATCTACTTTCGTTTTTTTCTAGATCTTTTCCCTCTTTTCTTTTCCTATTCCTAGTCTAATTCCTTGACCCCTACACCAAGTTTTCTCCCCCCTCCCCAATATAAATACTCCCACACCCCCCCCCCTCTAAACACATCAAATCCAAGGCCCCAAAGCCCCAAGCACACCGCGCCGCACCCCCACACCCGCGCTACCGCCGCACCTTGCCGCCGCCCCACGCCCACGCCGCCGGAGACTTCACCGGAGGTAGCTCGCTGTCAGGACCCCGATCCTAGCTCACACCGATCTAGCATGTAACACATCATATCACTTTGTGGCCTCACGCACGGTATTCCCACGGGTGCCACCTTACCTGGCCCGGGACCGTTTGCGCCTTTTGGCTCACGTATATGATAGTGTCGCTAGCATCCATATGACAGAGAACCCGGGCCGACATGGCTAGTCGTGAACCCAAAGCGGCACTAACCTATGGGGACAGGCATACATGATTCACATCGAGCGTGTCGGTCAGCAGCGTGTGAATCCGGGCTGTAGCACTGGGCTAACAGGACTCCGGTAACCCGGGCTGTAGCAGGCTAGGCAGGACTCCGGATGTCACCGCGTGACATTTCCCCGAAGGGACAGACACAGGAACGAAGTGAAACACATGCCGGCCAGTCAAGTGTCCTGAGCAGTAGTGTTGGGCTAGCAGGACTCCGATGAACCGGGCTGTAGCGGAGTACTATCACTCCGAAAGCACTAGACTACATTTCCCCATATGATAGGCTGCCAAGGATAAACAACTAGATTGTCGGATCCCACTCATACCAAGCATTTCAATCATACACACAATATGCCCGGTATGAGTACATACAACATGGCATCACAACAAGACTCTACGACTCAAGTATTTATTCATTAGGCTCCGAGGAGCGAGATATTACAAACATGGGTCTCATGACCCAACAATCATAGCATACAAGTCAAAGCACATGCGGAAGCTTAACATGTCTGAGAACAGACATCTACAAATGAAAAAGGCTAAGAAGCCTGACTATCTACCCGATCTTGCCAAGGGCACAAGACTGTAGCTGAGGTATCAAGCTAAACGTCGAAGTCCACGCGGAACTACTAGCGAGACTGAAATCTCTCTGCAAAACATAAATTAAGCAAACGTGAGTACAAAGGTACTCAGCAAGACTTACATCAGAACTAGCTACATATGCATCGGTATCAACAAAGGGGGTGGTGGAGTTTAACTGCAGCAAGCCAGCTTTGACTCAGTGGCTATCCTAAACTACGACTGCAAGCAACTCTTTGAGGTGGCGCACACGAGTCCACACATTCACCATTCAATACACCACTATGGATCCGCTCCCGTCTCCCTACGAGAAGGCCATCCATAGCACTCACGCTTATCTTGCGAGTTTTAGGGTATCCACTTTCACTTGTCTATGAACTATGCAAGGGGTCCAAGTTTCCATATCCGAGGAATCCGGCTATTTGAATAGATAATGATAACCCTGCAGGGGTGTACTTCTTCACACACGCTCCCGCCACTTATAGCCCTGTACACGTCATGTACCTCGGCAACCTTCAAGCAGAAGCCGGGCGAGGGTGTCAGCCACGGCCTACCTAAACACTTAAGTCTCTAGTCCAGGTTTATCGCCTATCCAGGTTCCATCCGCAGGGAGTCCGGCCGAGGTTTCCACATACGGCCCGGAACGATGTGAACAGGGTTCCCGAAACACCAAACGGGCGCCCGGTACACCGTGCCACGGTGTATCTACCGCAACATAGCCCACCCTTAGGGTCAGCGCTACGCACGGCCGCCAACACATAACCTATAAACACCAGAAACTAGTTGCAACTCCTGGACAGAGTACTAGGGTGATTAAGAAGCCGAGAGGGTCAATTAAGGATCCCAATGAGTGGTAGTAGCTGTTCATGGATCACAGACACAGAGCTCAGTTCCTGAGGACGGCTGCAATGAGACAACCCACCATGTACTCCTACATGGCCTCTCACCGCTACCTTTACCAAATCGTGTTCACACACTTAGCTCACACACAGTAGCACATGTTCAACACCATTCCGATTCACTTCCAATGAATCAGACCCGACTCAACTCTAAGCAGTAGCAGGCATGAAAAACAAGCATGAATGAGTAGGCACATCAGGGCTCAAACAACTCCTACTCATGCTAGTGGGTTTCATCTATTTACTGTGGCAATGACAGGTCATGCAGAGGATAAGGGGTTCAACTACCGCAATAAGTAACAGATGAATCGTTGTTGTCCTAATGCAGTAAAAGAGAGCAGGAGCGAGAGAGTGGGCTTGTATCGGAATGAACAAGGGGTTGTGCTTGCCTGGCACTTCTGAAGATATCATTGGGTCTTCATCAGTGTCAACGATCACAGCGTCGGTACCACGTCTATCGAGAGGGGACAAAAACCGGCAATAGAGAAGGAATACAATCAATGCAATGCACAACATGATGCGTGATAATGACATGGCAATATGTTGTTGATTGAGCTAATGCAACTAGCAACACAATTAAATGAAGTTGGTTTGAATATAAGATTCAAATTCCAACTCCATATATGATTATTTAAAAGCCCTTTATTGAATTTGTCCTAAACAGTGGCCTTAAGTTGTTCTAACATGCATGAAAATGCCATAAACAGATTCCTTGAATTTTTTTGATAATTTTACATATATAATTTATTTTATTCGGAGTTACGGTTGAATTTCTATGAATTTTAGAAGTTTTGGGTATTTTCTGAAAATAAATAAATCATTTAAGATTTATTTAAATTCCAGAGAGGAATTATTGCGTCAGCATGACCTCATAGTGACATCAGCAGGTCAGCGGCGTCGACCAGGTCAAACCTGACCAGTGGGACCCACTGGTCAGTGACCTAGTCAACTAACCAAGTTAATTAGCCCTAACTACTTAGTTAGCCGGGCGGGGCCCGCATGTCAGTGGCTCATCTAATTAGCTAAGTTAATTAACACTAACTAACCTAACACTAATTAAGCGGGCGCCTGGGCCCACACATCAGTGAGTCAGGGGGGGAGTCAACCCAGCCAACTGGGGTCAAAACACGCCGGAGTTGACCCGCGGCTCGCCGCCGGCGAGCCAGACGCGGCGGAGGGCTTCGGAATCGAGCCACCGGGCATCATTTTGAGCACGGTTAGTTGCGTTCGAACGCACGCAGTGGTGCGCGTCGAACGGTGGTGGTTTCCTGGCCTGGGGTGGCCGGGGTTAACGGCGGCGAGGTCATCCGCGACGGCCGGAGTTCGGGCGACCACGGATTCGATGCTACGGTGCACTAGAGGGGAAACCGAAGGATGCTGCGGGCTCCTGGGAGTGCAGCGAACACGGTGACGCGCTCAGGCGCAAGCTGGGGTGGCCCTGGCCACGGCGGTGAGAAACTACGATGGCGATGAGCTGTTGGGTCCGTCGGGCAGCTAGCTAGGGGACGAAATCGAGTGCACGGAGTGAGGGGAGAGGAAGAGGAGCTCACGAGGAGTCGGATGAGACGCTAAGTGGGCTCCGGACGGCTTGGTGACGACGGAACGGCGGCGGCGATCTCCGGGCAGAGGCGGCGGGGACGAGCTTGATGGCGACACTTCAGGGCTCCCGGCGTCGCTTGGAGCGGTGAGGAGGAAGAGTAGGTCGAGGCGGAGCTTTAGGAGGCATCGGGGAGGCGAGGCGGTGGCTGAGGCCGCGGCGAACGGCGTCGGTGGCGACGGGCGCGTTCGGACGAACGCGAGCGAGAGAGACAGAGGAGGGAGGGCGCTCGAGGGAGAGAGGAGAGGAGTGCAGGAGGGTCCAGGGGTGTCGTGGCGCTCGGGGTAGCCTCCAGCAGCGGCGAGCAAGCAGGAGGTGGCTCGCGCGTGGACGCGCGCGGCGAGCACGCGCCGTCGTCCTCCTGGCAGGGGAGGAAGATGACGGGGAGGAGGCCAGTGGGCTGGCCAGCGAGCTGGGCCGGCCAGGCAAGTGGCCCAGGTAGGTCCTTCTGTCTCTCTCTCTGTTGTTTTATTTCTATTTTTCTAATCTTATTCTGTTTTCTATTTTGCAGGTTTGATTTGAATTTGGTTTTGAAACCAAATCAATTTTGTTGCTTCTGGAAATTTTTTTTGAAGCTAAAAGAATTAAACCAAAGCTCCATAAAATATTTCAGAATTATTGGACATATATTCATTTAATAGTAGATACAAATCCAATTCAAATAATTATTGATTTAAAATCAGAGCCCAAATAATTCCTTAGAAATGTTCCAAAATTTTGGTTTGATTTATAACTCTTGCCAAAATTATCAGAGCTATTTCTAGGGCATTTTGGATTTACTGATTGCAATTTTAGGGTTTCTTGCCCCTATATTAAAATGATTTCTGAGGCTTCCAATTTCCTCATTTCAAATTTCAGAATTAGACATGGTGCACACATCAAGCTAGCCTAGAGCATTACCAGAAGCTAGGGATGTGACAACTCACCCCCACTAAACAAGAATCTCGTCCCGAGATTCAAGTCGTGAGGTAAGAAGACAGAGGGGACACACGACCAACACCATCTTCACGATCCAGACGTCTTTCTTGAGGATATTGGTTCATTGCGTCATCTTGATCTTGACGTCTTTGCTTTCAGGATCTTCATCCAACATGATGACGAGAAGAAAAGAAACTCTCAAAGAATCGATCTTCTTGAAGATCGAGCAACCGACGATCAACTCGCAGAACGAGACATCTTAAGGAAAGTGACTCGCAAAAATATTCCCTTAAGTGGCAAAAAGAATTACTTTTGATTCAGAGATCGTTGAAACTCTTCATACCAGCTTAAGGCAATTTACAATTGATTGTTTGAGATAGCTTGAAGAGATGGCATGCTTGGACTAGGATGGATGATGTGGACTACCTTGTTGAAGACAACGCAATGGATGATTTTTGCTTATCATCGGAAATGGATGGGACCCATGGTAAGTCCACTTTTGAAGATGATCCTGAACAAAACTACTGAGGTGCAAGCTGGGAACAAAATGCAAATGTTGGGAATGATTCTGGTAACTGGGGAGAAGGTTCATCGGCAAAGGTGATTCCACCAATTGGATGGCTAACGAACAACTAAGAGGACGGAGGCACATTCCAGTTAACGACAACATCAGAACCTAGTGCCTGAGCATGCTCTCAAGAACTTAAGCATTTCCATACTCATCAAGGTCTTACCAACATCCGTGCCGAGGATCCTGGGAACACATCTTACTACCATGATGAATAGTGATGGATAATGCGGGTGCAAAGGAAGATAACACTTTCTCATATTTCACCTTGGCGAGGCCAAGGGAAAGAAATCTGGATGATCGACCGAGAGACATATAGCACTCCGCTTCTAACGTTCTCCTTGATGTGCTAGTGTATCCCATTTATTGATACGGTTTGGTATCTAGGACATCAAGTAAAGGTTGGACTTCGGAAGCTCAAGAATCCGTAAGGATTAACTACGGAAGTAAATCCTACGAAATCCTGATGGGAAGGTGGCCAACTTTCTTCAATCCAGATACTACAATAATAGGTCTTCCGGCTGGATGTGTTGGCCACGACATCCACTTTACCGGTTATCGAGAGACCAATATTATAGTTCTTGGAAAAATCCCCAACCATCATATCTGCCTGAGATTCAGATTTGGTTGGTGTCAGGATATTCCAGACTCATGGAGTCTAGAAAGAAAATGAAGTTTTTGCAACACAAATCGACGAGATGACGTTGCGAGATTCTCGGGGAATGAACTACGATAGTAAGCTCCAAAACATGAGCTGGTTCTGCTACAAACATGTGAACACACTGTCCCAGACAAGCATGACCACGTAGTAGTCTTATAATAAAACACTACCGAGTTCAAGTGGGGAACCATCATTGCGGATAACAAAGTCCTTGCGTAAGTCTAGCTCCTAAGAAGAAACTTCTTCTCCTTGAACAAATCAATCAGTGGCTTGGTGTGCTAGGGATACATATAGAATGAAGGTTGCAAGTCTCCAAACCACAGTATACTTCGCACGTATGCGTGACCGATTTGGGATAATTCCTGAGAAAGCAAGACAAACTTTCCCAAATTCACGGCGGCAACTTGCAACATATGCACATGAATCAGGGAAACTCACTACTTTCATCCAAACATATGCTTCATGAACGAAACATAAAGATAATGCTTATAAAGTTTCCAATGCTAGTGTAGCGTTCGACATGAATCATGGGGGAGATAAAATGCTGTTGATGGGCTCAACAACAACTCATCGGTATTTCCATATCACTGGACTTCCACCATCATGTGAACGATGTGATAGTATTGGTCAGACCAAAAGATGTAATGGTGTATGCTCGAGGGATCAGCCACGAGTAAGACAACATTACGAACATCGTTGGTTTTGATTTGACTTGACGATATCCCATATTCAAGTCAAAGTTTTGTCAAGGCAATAGATCCAACAACTGATCGCGAGGACCAATTGATGAAGATATCACCTTTCTTCAGCACACACACACACACACAAGGATATCCCTTAAGAGTGAACTAAGTAGATTAAGCTTTTATCTTCCAACTCCCCAAGTTGTTGTTTTAGCTTAACCAATTAGTTCAGGGGTATCCAACACAGGTTCTGGGAAAAAGTGGTTTATCGGAAAACCAACTTGATCACGAACTCAACATAATGGTCAGGTGACAACCTGGTAACACTTCTGAGAAGATATCCGGAAAATCACGAACCACTGATATGTTACTAAGCTCGAGATCAATCTTGCTTTCAAGGCAAGAAGATGTGATCAAAAGAGCAAGGGTTTGGCAGAATCCTAACTCCTCGATCGAAGAGTGCACCAAAAATAAGGACTAGGTAGCACGATCAATCTTAGGATGATGATTTGATAACCAACACGCTAAGAATGAGAATTTCGTCCATTTACTACCAAGCAACATGGTTGCTAGGAGTATTGATTCCACACATCACGACTCACTTGCCGGCATTCCGGTTGCAACAACACGGAAACCGAGAAATGAATAATGATGGAGAGAGTATCACTACGTCAAGAATTCATGAGAGATGCTGCATTTCCTATGACAATCCTGACATAAAGGGGGTAATACTCCGAGGTAGAACAGAACAAAAGCTGGATTGGCATTTTGATCTGCGGAATACAACCACTTTGACCCGATCCCAGAAATGGATGAGGTACTGGAGTTTGTTTCTCCTAGTCATTCTGAAATAGAACGGCTTGACGAACCACAAGAATACTAGGCATCGATGAACACGAATGCATACATACTCCTCACTATCAATTGATAGACGAAGATCGGAATATAACGGAAGGGGGACAACTCAAAGGTACATATAATTTTCTGAGCTGTGGAGGCATAGATTAGTATGCCGAACGAGTTCAACATATCTCTTCCGGATAACCTATGCAGAAAGGTAGGGTTGGCAGAGTCACAACATAGAATGGAGGACTCATCAAGAGCACCCTGGTTGTGATCTTATGGTTCAAAGAACTTCTGCCATAGGCGGTTCATAGTATTTGGAAGAAGGATATACCACGGACCTCGAGGACTATCGCAAGGTTACTAATATCCTAAAGGAACTAGCAACACTATCAACATGAGGTAAGTAGGGTGAATCTCGGGTTCAAGAACCCATGAATAGAATACCTACCACTACATGGCATCACGGGATGCTTTTGAGAATAATGGCCAGAATCACATACTGGGAACGCAAAACATGGTTCGATTACCAGATGGCACTCTAAGACATCTAGGGTCATAATAATAATTCCAACATATATGTCAAGGCAAAAGAATACCCCAACTCACAATTAGTGTGATTAACCTAGCCTAAATGGACATCAGGAACAGGGAGGAAGGATTTGCAAATGCATCAGACTATTTAGAAACCTGGGATGACTCGGACAGCATAACGGCTGTAAATGCTCGAAAAGATTTGAGACATCCTGCAAAAATGGTGGCATAACCACTCAGAATCATAATATCAAGGTTCTGAGGCCAGTTATGAATATATGGCAGTAGTAGAAACCGAACTGAGGCTTGAACTCAACAATCCTAGTCAACTATGGTTTGGTAACACGTCATCCTGTGAGATAGAAGAGAAGCCTAGTTCTTAACCCCGTAGAAAGATAAGGTGACTCAGATTAGAAGGTCATGAAGATAAGGAGTAAAAAGAGCCTTACGTTCCCTTCCACAATCAATTCCCTTATATAACTAAAGCATTCCTAGACATGACTTCGACCGGTTTGGCTTGGTAATCCTACAGGCAGTCAGGCTCTGATACCAACACTGTCAGGACCCCGATCCTAGGTCACACCGATCAAGCATGTAACACATCATATCACTTTGTGGCCTCACGCACGGTATTCCCACGGGTGCCACCTTACCTGGCCCGGGACCATTTGCGCCTTTTGGCTCACGTATATGATAGTGTCGCTAGCATCCATATGACAGAGAACCCGGGCCGACATGGCTAGTCGTGAACCCAAAGCGGCACTAACCTATGGGGACAGGCATACATGATTCACATCGAGTGTGTCGGTCAGCAGCATGTGAATCCGGGCTGTAGCACTGGGCTAACAGGACTCCGGTAACCCGGGCTGTAGCAGGCTAGGTAGGACTCCGGATGTCACCGCGTGACATTTCCCCGAAGGGACAGACACAGGAACGAAGTGAAACACATGCCGGCCAGTCAAGTGTCCTGAGCAGTAGTGCTGGGCTAGCAGGACTCCGAGGAACCGGGCTGTAGCGGACTACTATCGCTCAGAAAGCACTAGACTACATTCCCCCATATGATAGGCTGCCAAGGATAAACAACTAGATTGTCGGATCCCACTCATACCAAGCATTTCAATCATACACACAATATGCCCGGTATGAGTACACACAACATGGCATCACAACAAGACTCTACGACTCAAGTATTTATTCATTAGGCTCCGAGGAGCGAGATATTACAAACATGGGTCTCATGACCCAACAATCATAGCATACAAGTCAAAGCACATGCGGAAGCTTAACATGTCTGAGAACAGACATCTACAAATGAAAAAGGCTAAGAAGCCTGACTATCTACCCGATCCTGCCGAGGGCACAAGATCGTAGCTGAGGTATCAAGCTAAACGTCGAAGTCCACGCGGAACTACTAGCGAGACTGAAATCACTCTGCAAAACATAAATTAAGCAAACGTGAGTACAAAGGTACTCAGCAAGACTTACATCAGAACTAGCTACATATGCATCGGTATCAACAAAGGGGGGTGGTGGAGTTTAACTGCAGCAAGCCAGCTTTGACTCGGTGGCTATCCTAAACTACGACTGCAAGCAACTCTTTGAGGTCGCGCACACGAGTCCACACATTCACCATTCAATACACCACTACCGTCTCCCTACGAGAAGGCCATCCATAGCACTCACGCTTATCTTGCGAGTTTTAGGGTATCCACTTTCACTTGTCTATGAACTATGCAAGGGGTCCAAGTTTCCATATCCGAGGAATCCGGCTATTCGAATAGATAATGATAACCCTGCAGGGATGTACTTCTTCACACACGCTCCCGCCAGTTATAGCCCTGTACACGTCATGTACCTCGACAACCTTCAAGCGGAAGCCGGGCGAGGTGTCGGCCACGGCCTACCTAAACACTTAAGTCTCTAGTCCAGGTTTATCGCCTATCCAGGTTCCATCCGCAAGGAGTCCGGCAGAGGTTTCCACATACGGCCCCGAATGATGTGAACAGGGTTCCCGAGACACCAAACGGGCGCCCGGTACACCGTGCCATGGTGTATCTACCGCAACATAGCCCACCCCTAGGGTCAGCGGTACGCAAGGCCGCCAACACATAACCTACAAACACCAGAAACTAGTTGCAACTCCTGGACAGAGTACTAGGGTGATTAAGAAGCCGAGAGGGTCAATTAAGGATCCCAATGAGTGGTAGTAGCTGTTCATGGATCACAGACACAGAGCTCAGTTCCTGAGGACGGCTGCAATGAGACAACCCACCATGTACTCCTACATGGCCTCTCACCGCTACCTTTACCAAATCGTGTTCACACACTTAGCTCACACACAGTAGGACATGTTCAACACCATTCCGATTCACTTCCGATGAATCAGACCCGACTAAACTCTAAGCAGTAGGAGGTATGAAAAACAAGCATGAATGAGTAGGCACATCAGGGCTCAAACAACTCCTACTCATACTAGTGGGTTTCATCTATTTACTGTGGCAATGACAGGTCATGCAAAGGATAAAGGGTTCAACTACCGCAACAAATAACAGATGAATCGTTGTTGTCCTAATGCAGTAAAAGAGAGCAGGAGCGAGAGAGTGGGCTTGTATCGGAATGAACAAGGGGTTGTGCTTGCCTGGCACTTCTGAAGATATCATTGGGTCTTCATCAGTGTCAACGATCACAACGTCGGTACCACGTCTATCGAGAGGGGACAAAAACCGGCAATAGAGAAGGAATACAATCAATGCAATGCACAACATGATGCATGATAATGACATGGCAATATGTTGTTGATTGAGCTAATGCAACTAGCAACACAATTAAATGAAGTTGGTTTGAATATAAGATTCAAATTCCAACTCCATATATGATTATTTAAAAGCCCTGTATTGAATTTGTCCTAAACAGTGGCCTTAAGTTGTTCTAACATGCATGAAAATGCCATAAACAAATTCCTTGAATTTTTCTGATAATTTTACATATATAATTTATTTTATTTGGAGTTACGGTTGAATTTCTATGAATTTTAGAAGTTTTGGGTATTTTCTGAAAATAAATAAATCATTTAAGATTTATTTAAATTCCAGAAAGGAATTATTTCATCAGCATGACCTCACTGTGACGTCAGCAGGTCAACGGCGTCGACCTGGTCAAACCTGACTAGTGGGACCCACTGGTCAGTGACCCAGTCAACTAACCAAGTTAATTAGCCCTAACTACTTAGTTAGCCGGGCGGGGCCCGCATGTCAGTGGCTCATCTAATTAGCAAGTTAATTAACACTAACTAATCTAACACTAATTAAGCGGGCGCCTAGGCCCACACGTCAGTGAGTCAGGGGGGAGTCAACCCAGCCAACTGGGGTCAAAACACGCCGGAGTTGACCCGCGGCTCGCCGCCGGCGAGCCAGACGCGGCGGAGGGCTTCGGAATCAAGCCACCGGGCATCATTTTGAGTGCGGTTAGTTGCATTCGAACGCACACGGTGGTGCGCGTCGAACGGTGGTGGTTTCCTGGCCTGGGGTGGCCGGGGTTAACGGCGGCGAGGTCATCCGCGGCGGCCAGAGTTCGGGCGACCACGGGTTCGATGCTACGGTGCACTAGAGGGGAAACCGAAGGATGCTGCGGGCTCCTGGGAGTGCAGCGAACACGGTGACGCACTCAGGCGCAAGCTGGGGTGGCCCTGGCCACGGCGGTGAGAAACTACGACGACGTTGAGCTGTCGGGTCCGGCGGGCAGCTAGCTAGGGGACGAAATCAAGTGCGCGGAGTGAGGGAAGAGGAAGAGGAGCTCACGAGGAGTCGGATGAGACGCTAAGTGGGCTCGGGGACGGCTTGGTGACGACGGAATGGCGGCGGCGATCTCCGGGAAGAGGCGGCAGGGACGAGCTTGATGGCGACACTTCAGGGCTCCCGGCGTCGCTTGGAGCGGTGAGGAGGAAGAGTAGGTCGAGGCGGAGCTTTAGGAGGCGTCGGGGAGGCGAGGCGGTGGCTGAGGCCGCGGCGAACGGCGTCGGTGGCGACGGGCGCGTTCGGACGAACGCGAGCGAGAGAGACAGAGGAGGAAGGGCGCTCGAGGGATAGAGGAGAGGAGTGCAGGGGGGTCCAGGGGTGTCGTGGCGCTCGGGGTAGCCTCCAGCAGCGGCGAGCAAGCAGGAGGTGGCTCACGAGTGGACGCGCGCGGCGAGCACGCGCCTTCGTCCTCCTGGCAGGGGAGGAAGATGACGGGGAGGAGACCAGTGGGCTGGCCAGCGAGCTGGGCCGGCCAGGCAAGTGGCCCAGGTAGGTCCTTCTCTCTCTCTCTCTGTTGTTTTATTTCTATTTTTCTAATCTTATTCTGTTTTCTATTTTGCAGGTTTGTTTTGAATTTGGTTTTGAAACCAAATCAATTTTGTTGCTTCTAGAAATATTTTTTTGAAGCTAAAAGAATTAAACCAAAGCTCCATAAAATATTTCAGAATTATTGGACATATATTCATTTAATAGTAGATATAAATCCAATTCAAATAATTATTGATTTAAAATCAGAGCCCAAATAATTCCTTAGAAATGTTCCAAAATTTTGGTTTGATTTATAACTCTTGCCAAAATTGTCAGAGCTATTTCTAGGGCATTTTGGATTTACTGATTGCAATTTTAGGGTTTCTTGCCCCTGTATTAAAATGATTTCCGAGGCTTTCAATTTCCTCATTTCAAATTTCAGAATTAGACATGGTGCACACATGAAGCTAGCCTAGAGCATTACCAGAAGCTAGGGATGTGACACTCGCGCTACATCTATTCTTTTCATCGGATCATTTTCTTCTAATCATTCCGATTCTTTTTCTCCGATTCGTTTTCTTCGCAAAACCGTTCCTGTTTTCTAGATCGGTTTTACGATCGGTTTTCTTCTCCAAAACCCTAGATCGGATTCATTCTCTTTTCCGATTTAGTTGCCTAGCGATCGTTCGCCGGACCGTTCGTCCTAACGAACGTGATCACCGGATTTCTTCTAGGTTAACGAACGTCCGTTCGTTTAACCGTTCTTCTTTTTCTTCTCGTCGGATTTATTCCGCGATCGCGATCTCAGATCTGATCTTCTTTCTAGTCTATCTTCTCGCTCGTTATTCGGAATCAGGCGATTCAAGCGCCTGGAGTTTCGTTTCGAAACCGCCGTTCCGTCTAATCAACTTTAACTAAGTTTTTGCTACGGTAAAATTTGACCTAGTTTCAACTTGCTAGAACCGAGTTGTTTTCTTCCACCGTTTGTTTTCGGTTTCTTTGTTCGGTTCTTTCTCTCTTTGCAACCGGAGTTCTTAAGTTGAACTTTCTAGTTCGATCTCTTGTTCGAGTTTTACCTATGCATTAGGTGAGTACTTATTGTATGCTTGTTGTTTGTCTGCGATAGATTACCCGGATTGCGCCGCCTGTTACCTTGAATCTCTAGGACTCGCGGATCATCAGCAAGGCAAGTAACACTTTGATCATACCTTTTCTACAACCCAGTTTTATTGCATTAGATCCACCCTCACACATTGCATGATTAGGATCTAATTAAATTGTGGGATGTGAAGTAGATGAGGTAGTACCTATTACCTGTTTATTATGAAACCTTTGGGAGTTACTTATACGTTTGCTTATTATGCCATGCTATGCTAGTAGACGTGGATTGGGTGAGTGATATCCATGACAGATGTGAGATTGATAATTTTAATGGTTTATCTAAGGTGGCAACTTAAACACACATCTGGGTGGAATGAGGCACCTGATGTCTATCAGGACTTGCCTGTTTTTTTTGGACCGCCACCTAGGCTCAAAGGGATCATAAGATCTTTCATGCTAGAAACTTACGTGTGCAGCCACAAGCCATTATGGGCCCTGGCATAGTTGACTAAGTCGTGCGAACTCTTACAGGGTAGACTAGCAGATGTAGGGGAAAGTAGGTGTACCGGTCTATCCACCGTAAGGTGCTAGCGCTTCTGAAAGACTATGTCTCGGTCATCCGTTTCTCAAACACCATGTAGTGCGAGAAATCCAACGGAGGCGATCGAGTCTTGTGGGGAAAAGTGCGCAAACCTCTGCAGAGTGTAACAAACTAATCATGATTAGCCGTGTCCCCGGTTATGGACAATCTTGAGTATCTAGTACTTGAATATCATGTGAATCTCAACATGTTACTTCTAATTAATATTGTTGGGTTTTAATTCTACTTTTAATTGGGATTGAGAATGCTGTCAACCATTCTCAATGTTTAACAACCACCATGATAGTTAAATAAATTTATTCCTTTGCAGTAGGGAAAAATTGGCTTTACGCAAAACAGTAACCACAGAGCTTTCACCAGCCAAATATGCATGTAGTATAGCTATTTCATTCCATTACTCTCTATGTGTTACTTTGCCAGCATATTCCATGTGCTGACCCGTTTCGGGCTGCAACGTTAATGTTGCAGACTTTTTAGACGACGATTGAGGTTTTTTTAGGTCGTGGTTCTAACTCAGTGATGCCGTTGGAGTTGATGGACCCATTTATCTTCCAAATCTTCCGCTGTTATCGATATTAGATGGCCTTAAGCCATATTATTGTAATAAGTTCTCTTTTGAGACAACGATGTAATAAGTGTGTGATTGCCACTCTGCTATAAATCCTTCAATGTACTATGTGGTGTCAGCATTACTGATCCAGGGATGACACCGGAGCACAGAGATCAGACCGGTTGAGGTTTGATCGCTACAACATGATGCAAAATGGACGTATCAAGGTCCAGCTCGGCGTCGCCTACCGTCGAAGGTGGGCGTTTTAACCCACAAGTATAGAGGATCACAATAGTTTTCGAGGGTAGAGTATTCAACCCAAATTTATTGATTCAACACAAGGAGAGCCAAAGAATATTCACGAGTATTAGCAGTTGAGTTGTCAATTCAACCACACTTGAAAGACTTAATATCTGCAGCAAAGTTTTTAGTAGCAAAGTACTATGGAAGTAATGGTAATGGTGGTAACAGTAGCAATAGCAATTTTGTAATGATTGTAACAGCTGCATGATGAAAGTAACTTAGCAAAGATCAATATGTGAAGAGCTCGTATGCATTGGATCAGTGATGGATAATTATGTCGGATGGCATTCATCATGCAATAGTTATAACCTAGGGTGACACAGAACTAGGTCCAATTCATCAATGTAATGTAGGCATGTATTCTGTATATAGTCATACGTGCTTATGGAAAAGAACTTGCATGACATCTTTTGCCCTACCCTCTAGTGGCAGCGTGGTCCATGGGCACTAAGGGATAATAAGGCCTCCTTTCAATAGAGAACCAGAACAAAGCATTAGCACTTAGTGAATACATGAAATCCACAAACTACGGTAATCACCGAAAAGAATCCCAATTATTGTCAGCTTGGGGTATGCGGATCATAACTCGTAATAGGTGTCTACAACTTACAAGATAGGATCAAGAACACATATATATATTCATGAAAACATAATAGGTTCAGATCTAAAATCATGGCACTCGGGCCCTAGTGACAAGCATAGCAAAGTCATAGCAACATCAATCTCAGAACATAGTGGATACTAGTCATCAAACCCTAACAAAGCTAACTCGATTACATGATAAATCTCATCCAACCCATCACCATCCAGCAAGCCTACGAAGGAATTACTCACTCATGGTGGTGAGCATCATGAAATTGGTGACGAGGGAAGGTTGATGATGACGACAGCGTCGATTTTCCCTCTCCAGAGCCCCAAACGGACTCCAAATCAGCCCTCCCGATGAAGAACAAGAGGTGGTGGTGGCTCCGTATCATGAAACGCAATGAATCCTTCGCTATGATTTTTTCTCCACGAATAGGTATATATAGAGTTGGACTTAGGGTTGCCGGAGCTCCAGGGGGCACAAGCCTGGTAGGCATGCCATGGGGGGTAGGCACGCCCCCAGAGCTTGTGGCTCCTAGGTGGCCCCCCTCTGGTATCTTTTTCCACCAGTATTTTTATTTATTCCACAAAAATTCTCCATAAATATTCAGGTCAATCTGAAAACTTTGATTTCTGCACAAATATAACACTGTGGCAATTCTGCTGAAAACAACGTCAGTCCAGGTTAGTTTCATTCAAATCATGCAAATTAAGTCCAAAACAAGGGCAAAAGAGTTTGGAAAAGTAGATACGATGGAGACGTATCAGGACGAAGCCAATCTTCTCGCTTTTAACGGGATACTGTAATAAACCCAAAATCTCAGGATCTCAGACGGACCGACCTTGGCCCATGATCAGATCGGATTTAGGTACGGAGGTATGGGATTTTCTGCCCCACCCATCACCCATTTAGTCGCCATGATTGAGGATTTTACCGACATGATGGACTACGCCTTTGAGGAGGCCATTGACACAGAAGAGGACATCGACGATATGTCATATACAGGGTCACCTCTAACATCTAGTTATATCGGGAATTGGGAGGCTACTTCTACCCACGACGTCTACATGGTAGTCACTCCCAAGGATGATTAAAAAGAGGAGAAAAGGGAGGAGCCACCCAAACTCCGACGACGAAGACATTGAAATAAAGGCGCAAGAAACAACGATGATAGCCATGATGTTACGGATAACGACGACACTACAGATGACGCCGATGATGAGGACGCAAGCTAATGCCGATAATGGTCCCATTTACGGCTCCACGCCCAACGGGGATGATGAGGACCCTGAGAACGGTGACTACTACCCAGATTCCGAGGAAGATTTAAGCCTCGGACCTGATGAATTTGATATACCCGAGGAACCGCTAGATGATGCTCGGTTATAGGATTTCCATCGGTGACTACTCAGCACTACCAGAAGCATGAAGCTAAAGTCTCAAAAGCTCCAAGCCGAGCAACATAGGCTGACTGATAGGTGGACCCAAGTCCTCAATGCGGAGCAAGAGCTTGAAGGTAGGTTCGCAAGAAATAAACAATATTATCCACGAAAGAGCATGCTTCCTGAATTCTATAAGGAGGTCCTTGGCACCCCTCTATCAGAACATGATTGGGCCCAAGACCGACCTCCCCGGGGCCGAGATAAACTAGTTGGAGGATATCCCTATTGGGGAACGCAGTAATTTCAAAAAAAATCCTACGCACACGCAAGATCTATCATGGTGATGCATAGCAACGAGAGGGGAAGAGTGTTGTCCACGTACCCTCGTAGACCGTAAGAGGAAGTGTTATGACAACGTGCTTGATGTAGTCGTACGTCTTCATGATCCGACCGATCCTAGTACCAAAAGTACGGCACCTCCGCGATCTGCACACGTCCAGCTCGGTGACGTCCCACGAAATCTAGATCCAGCTGAGTGTCGAGGGAGAGTTTTGTCAGCACGACGGTGTGATGACGATGATGATGAAGCTACCAGGACAGGGCTTCGCCTAAGCACTGCAACGATATGACCGAGGTGGATTATGGTTGAGGGGGCACCACACATGGCTAAGGGATCAATGATCAACTTGTGTGTTCTAGCGTGCCCCCTGCCCCCGTATATAAAGGAGCAAGGGGGGAGGTCGGCCGGCCCTTGGGGGAGTCCTGCACTAAGGGGTCCTCGAGCGTATGGCCTGTTATCCATGGGTCGGACTGATGGGCTGTGAAGACATGAAGGCCAAAGACTATACTTGTGTCTGGATTGGACTCTCCTTGGCGTGGAAGGCAAGCTCGGTGATCGTCTATGAAGATTCCTTCTTATGTAACCGACTCTATGTAAACCCTAGATCCCCTTGATGTCTATATAAATCGGAGGGGATATTGCGGAAAGGAGATGTTCATTACCATAGTCATATAGGCTAGGCTTCTAGGGTTTAGACATTACGATCTCGTGGTAGATCAACTCTTGTAACACCCATATTCATCAATATCAATCAAGCAGGACGTAGGGTATTACCTCCATAGAGAGGGCCCGAACCTGGGTAAACATTCTATCCCCTGTCTCCTGGTACCATCGATCCTAGACGCACAGTACGGGACCCCCTACCCGAGATCCACCGGTTTTGACACCGACATTGGTGGTTTCATTAAGAGTTCCACTATGCCGTCAACGAAGGGTTCGATGGCCCCTTCAATCGTCTATAGCAACGCTGTCCAAGGAGAAAACTTCCTCCCCGGACAAATTTTCGTGTTCGGCGACTTCGTACTGCGGGCCAACTCGCTCGGCCATCTGGAGCAGATCGATAGCTACGCCCCTGGCCACTAGGTCAGATTTGGAAGCTTGAACTATGTCGCGGATATCCGTGGAGACTTGATCTTCAATGGATCTGAAACCACAGCGATCGTTCCCCCTCGCTTCGAGGAACATGACTTAAATCTGTCATTGGATCGCATCCAGGAGATGGTCCCTATTGCTGCAACGGCCTTAGAACCAGAGCAGATCGTGTCATCCGAAGCCAAAGAGTCTGCGGCATTGGAGCCGCACACGGACTCGTCACCCCGCGATATCTGCATCAATGGAACTCTGGATTCGTCTCCGGCTATAAATTCCGGACCATATACGCTTGCGGACACCGAGCTAGATTGGTTATCGATCTTCGCATTCGATGTCGCAGACGTCTTTCACCACTCACCTTCGGGTGATATGTTAAACTCTATAAAGAACATGTCATTCACGGGAGACTCGCAGTCGAACTATGTCCGGTTTGAACTAGGGGCTGACGGCGGAGAATTTTGTTTCCCACCCGCCACCCACTTCATAGCCACTGTCGAGGACTTAACCGACATGTCTACTCCCGGCTCCGCAGACACTGACGGTCCATACGATGATGTAGATAAGGAGCAAGGCCAAGATTCGCCAGTCTGCGGGCGCAAGACGGCCACCCCTTCACATGACGTGTACATGATCGATACACTTAAAAAGCCTCGCGGCAAAGACAAGGGAGATCCAGCTACAACTCCTGAGTCACAGTCTAAGTTCCGGCGCCCCAAGTCACACCGCAGTAACAATGGCACTGGACAAAATAGTACTCCGGACGGCGCCGAAAGCAATGAAGACCCTATGGGAGCAACATTCGAGCAGGAGGAACAGGAAAACAGGCAAGCCAGCCCCGACGAACAGGCCCTGCCCAACGACGAATCGGAGGACGACAACTACCTTCCGCTCTCCGAAGATGAGGAAAGCCTCGGTGATGAAGACTTCACCGTACCCGAAGAGCCCCTCGAACAGGAGCGCTTCAAGCGCAGGCTGATAGCTACAGCAAGGAGCCTAAAAAAGAAGCAGCATCAGCTTCTAGCTGACCAAGACCTACTCAATGACAGATGGACCGAAGTCCTGGTTGCTAAAGAATACGGCCTCAACGGCCCAGCCAAAAGCTACCCAAAGCACAGATCGCTCTACCGGTCCGATGACGGGGCGTTGGAGCCCATACCATTGTCACACAACACGGCAGGTCGTCGGCAACTCTGTCCGGATAAAAAGGCAACTCAAGCCGAACACCAGACCGCCCCACCTCGCCGTAAAGGCAAAAACAGTGCAGGCCACAATTACCCAGATAACCTGCAAAGGGACTGGGACAATAGAGCAGGAAGTGCAAGACCAATCTACGGATCATGAAAACATGCTTCGACACGCAACAATGGCTACCTATTCAGACGTGTCACACCTCACTGCAACCAAGCCGAAAACCGCAATGGGACTCCTTCGGAGTTACGCCGCAGTGTGGACCAACATAGAGGCGCCGCACACCCGCTTTGCTTCACTGATGAAGTAATGGATCAGGAATTACCCAAAGGACTCAAACCCGTCAATATTGAATCATACGACGGGACAACCGATCCCGCAGTATGGATAGAAGATTTCATCCTCCACATCCATATGGCCCGTGGAGATAGCCTTCACGCCATTAAATACCTCCCGCTAAAACTAAAAGGACCAGCTCGGTACTGGTTAAATAGCCTGCCTGAAAATTCTATAGGCAGCTGGAAGGACTTGGATGAGGCCTTCCTCTAGGCCTGGGCATTCGGTATAAACCGGAAATTCGGTTTCTACCATTCAGTTTTTTCTTAAATTCGGTTAACAAAATTACTAACCAAAAATTAGAGCTCAAAATTGCTAACCGAAAATTCGGTTAACCGATAGTTCGGTACGGTTTTCGGTTTGTACCGTAAGTACCGTGCTCCTAGCTATTGTGCTAGGAATGGAACAATGTGACCATCTTATATAGCATAAAATCCTTGCCTCATCTCGTCAGCCAGCGAGGTGGGACTAAACGAATGTCCTGCTCGGCTGCACTCGCACGCGGACTACCAGGCCATTTTTCTATCGAGGCAAGGCAGATGGTAGGTCCACATAATGTACACAGGCTAGTGGGCTACTTGCACAGAGTCTAGTGGGCTGCTTGGCTCCACGTGAGGTCCAATAGCAACACCCAGCCCCGTGAAGTGGCTTGCGAGGCGTGGGCTGCTGGGAACAGGAAAATGGGAGACGACAAATCGTCCAGTACTCCAGTCTACGTGTACTGTATAGTTCGGTAGCATTTCAGCTAACCGAGTTAAAAACCGAACTAACCGAACTTAGTTCGGTTATTGAAGGTAAAAACTGAAATTATGTGTGCCAATGACAAAAACCGAAAATTCGGTTTTTTCGGCTTCGGTTCGGTGTTCGGTTCGTCGGTTTTTATGCCCACCCCTACCTTCCTCGATAACTTTCGACGAACACATGTCCGGACACTGAATGCCGATGACCTAAGTCACATTGTCCAACAGCCCGGCGGATCGGCCAGGGAGCTCTTGACCCGGTTCTTAGTCAAAAAGAACCAAATTGTCGACTATCCAGACGCGGAAGCCCTCGCGGCTTTCAGACACTGCGTCCGGGACGAATGCCTTGCATGCCACCTTGGCCAAGAAGCACCTAAATCCATGACATCTCTCAATGCTCTGAAGACTCGCTTTTGCGCGGGAGAAGATAGTTGGCTCGCTCATAGAAGCAATAGCGCCAGCAACCAGGGCACCTCCACGGCAAGCCACGAGGAAGCAAAAACAACAGTCACAATGACAATGAAAGATCAGGCGACACAGCGGTCAACGCCGGATTCAGCAATCCCAAGCCCGGCCAGCGGAAGAAGCCATCCAAGGCGAATCGAGATGAACCATCCAACCTGGACAGGATTTTGGACCAACCCTACCGGATTCATGGCCACCCCGATAAACCAGGTAATCATACCAACAGAAACAGCTGGGTCTTTAAACAAGCCGGCAAGCTCAACGCCGAACACAGGGGAAGGAAGCCGCCAAGCGACAGGGATGACGGAAAGGTTCACCAACGAAAAACTAGCAGTCTGAAGCAGTCTCCACCCGAGAATCAACTACCCCTAGAACGGAAATAGCAGCCCGGCTTCCGCCGCCCACTCCGTACACCTACAAAGTTTGTATCATGCATACATCATTACGCACTCAAGATAGGCATCGGCGGAAGCACAATACGGACAAGCCTGCGAGCACTCGAGTAACTTTTTCTATATACAATTATTTATTTTCCCTTTTTTCCTCTTTCGATATCCTTTAAAAACAGGTGACGAACAGTTTTAAAAATGGAAACTGGCTCTATCGGAGTTCGGATCCGTACACTTACCTAAGGGGCTATGTCCATCAAGGATTCCCCGCCGAGGACTGGCGGCGCAGACGTGCGACAGGAGGTCCAAAATAACTTTTTGTAGACTGCACTCTCCATTTTTCGAGCCTGTACTATGCATGTTCCTCCGCCTCCAACCCCGAGCATGTCAAATAGTCGGGCGGTGGCTTTTATATAATCATAAGTAATCATTGGCATATCGCTCAGTTACCAATAAACAATATCCGAAGTAAACATCTGTATGGTTTTCCCGACAAATATGGCTCCTATGGTTATTTGGCAGAAATACCTTGGCCTAATCTGCCAGGGGCTCTGCGTGGGAACAAATGAGCTGCCAGTAAAAGTCCGAACAGCTCTATAGCATACTTTGGCATCGCAAGTTTGGCCTTATATGCATCAGCTCCGAATCATTGTCTTGGGTCAATAGTTGGGTTGCCCGGCTGTTGTGCTTGCTACCCTATGTTCCGCTCATCGGCTAGGGTAGTAAAGGGAGAACTACTGTGATTATGCCCTGGTCTAAACCGGACGAGCACCTCAGTAGAGAAAGCCAAAAACTGACTGTCATGATGCGGCGTGAGCTGGTCAACCACTTGACGACTTATTGGAATCTTTAGCGATTCTCCGTGTCACACGAGGGATCTTTTTTAGATCAAACATGTAAGGCACCATACGCCGCATACATACCAGGGGCTATGTCGTAGCCCCACCATAAAACTCCTATGGCTAAGTGAAAGTGTTAATGCCTTATAGTCCGATTGCCTGGTTCACCGCATTATCACCTTCTTCATGGACCAAGACGTTGGATAAAGAGTGATTAAATGCTTTTCCAAACACCCCCGTACTTCCTATGAGGGGGCTGAAGCCGGCGACTGGAAAACTTTCAGACTATATCAAAATGGCCGCACAGGAGGAATTCAAGCTTTCAAGCAAAACATAAATACATTAACTATAAAATTGTCTTTTACAATTTTCACTCGAACATTATGTCTTTCGAGCACTGACCCTCTACAAAGCGAGCGGCCTCTAGGACGTCCTCAAAATAATGTTCCGGTTCCAGACGGTCCTTGCCTTTGGGTGGACCGTCGTCGCAACATCGATGGCTTTCATCTTCCCCCAGAACATCTTGACTCGGGCGAAAGCCATCCGTGCCCCCTCAATTCACGTTGATCGCTTCACAGCATAGCTACGCGGCACTGCGTCAACAAGCCTTTGCACTAAACCAAAATAGCTGTTCGGAATAGGCTCGATTGGCCACAGCTGGACTATGATGTCCTTCATGGCAGCGCCGGACATCCTATGAAGTTCGGCCCATTGGGACATCTGTTCATTAAGCAACAAGGGGCGCTTTGACGCGCCAAGCTGCGACCAAAAAAGCTTCTCCGTTGCATATCCATCTTGCGCTTGGTAATATTGCATCGCATCAGCAGAACTCTTTGGAAAGTCCAAGAACTCGTCCAGAGAACTCCATACTTGGTTGAGCTAGACATAGTTCGGGTCGCTGGACTTTGTTTGCAACAGAAAAGGCTTTCCAGCCGCAATCTCCCTCGCCTGTCGAACCTCCTCACGGGCCGCTCTGCATTCCGACCGCGCTCCTCTTGCCTCTTGCAAGGCCTTCTCCAGGTCAGCCATTAAGGCTTCCCTCTCCTTCTCCAGAAATTCACAGCGGCCGGCAGCATTCTCCAGATCGAGCGTCATCGTGGATATCTTCTCCTCATCTTGGCGCCGTACAGCTTGTTCGGCTTCTAGTTCAACCGATGCCTTTTCGGTAGCAGCATTGCCACGTCGGGCCTGCTCCTTGGCCTGGGCTAGCTCCTCTCGAAGAACTTCAACAACAACAGCACCATCTGCAGCCAAATTTCAGCATCATGCTTATACCACAAAAATGTATGAGGATTGCCCCGAATACATACCTTGCGACTCGTCAAGACGCATATTGATTAAAGAAAGATCATCCCCTACCACATCAAGCTTCCGCTGCAAATAGGCAATCTCCATAGTCTGGGAGGTGGCCAAAGGGGAAGCAGCATGCCTTCAAGGTTTATCAAGTTAGTCCTCAAACGATCTTTTTTCGATCCTCCATTTTGCTTCCCAGTGGAAGCCAACCCGAGTATCAGGGGCTACTACCTATACACAGGTGTATCTTTGCAAATGAAACATAGCTGAAAACATTATGTTACAAACCTCGAAGCCCTTTAGTAGGCTCATGAAGGCTTCATTTAATCCGCTCTTCGCGGACGAAATCTTCTCAATCACTGTATCCATCAAGGTACGATGTTCCCCCGAGACAGATGCTTTCCGCAACATGTCTTGCAATATATCCGGAGTCTCCGGGCTTCCGGAAACTGCTCCAATAGCACGATCATCCTTTGAAGGAATCTGCTCGCCCGTCTCTAAAATCGTTGTCGGCTGTGAACTGGACAGTCCGGGGCCCTTGTTACCATCAGCCCAGGAATCCTGGATGGTCGGAGGTCCACCTTGGGGTACCGCCTCTTCTATCCCCTGGTCTAAAGGGACCCTCCGCGATGACACTTCAGAGTCATCCGCCTTGTTGAGCGAGGAGGTTGGAGGAGGCGTCTCGCTCTCCATCATCTCTGGAAGGAGACTACCCGAACAAGAGGATCGCCCATAAAAACGTTGTGCCGACCTATAAAAATGCATGAATGCGTTACGGTAATAGCAACGGAATAGGACGCTATCAAGGTACTCCGAATTTTCTTACGGTTTGGCCAAGGGTTTGTCCCCTTGTTGGAGCTGCTCAATGGAGTCACTTTCCAAACCCAAGCCGGTCAACGGTGGCATCTTGCCCTTCTTGGAAGACCGCCCCTCCCCATCTTAGGAGGCGGCCCTTTTCCTCCTCTTTGGAGAAGGAACACTGGGTCCTTTCCCGCCTCCGTCTTCGGGTAAGGAAAGGTCGATTTCTCTGGACACAGTGTTTGACTTACCTCCAGAACCAAGGTCATCTTGGGTCTTCTCGCCCTCCCCTGTCGATGCCTGGAACGGCGCCGAGGCCGGCATCCTTGTTAACACAGGAGTAGTTGAGTCTTCGGGAAGGGGAGCCAGACACCTAATCAATTCCACCTTCTTTATCCAGCCCTGAAAAAGGATGATACCATTGGTTTCTTGCCACTGGATATCTGACTGTAAGGTATTCGGTAAACGTGTACTTACCGGGGTGTCCGGATGGTTGCAGTCTAGGCTGACATCTCTGGCAGTGTCCGACCATTGCCTTCGTTTCCGAAGACTAATCTCCACATTCCTTCAGGCGTTGCACCGAAGAAGTTCTAAAGAGTCTACGGCCCTTCTGGATTGAACTCCCATAGGCGGAGAGGCCGTCGCTGGCACGGCAGGGTCCGACGAACTAGCATTATATGAACGACGCTGGCTATGTCGATGTCCCTCTCAATGAGGCTCTAGATGCGACTTTGCAGAGTTTGCACATCATTTGTTGATCCCCAATCTAGCCCCTTATTAATCCACGATGCAAGTTGAGTTGGAGGGCTGGGTCGAAATACGGGCGTAGTCGCCCACTTGGAGCTACGGGGCTCGGTGATATAGAACCACCCCTGCTGCCACAGATTGGAAGATTTGGCGAAGGATCCTTTCAGCCAAACGGCGCTAGCAAGCTTGCTCACTGCAGCGCCGCAGCACTCGGCCTGCTCCCCTCTACCACTTGCGGCTTCACATCGAAGGTCTTGAGCCATAAGCCGAAGTGCAGAGGAGTTCAGAGGAGGGCTTCACACGCGATGATAAATGTCGAGATAAGAAGAATAGAGTTCGGGGCTAAATCGTGGAAGTCTAGCCCGTAATAATACATGAGTCCTCGGACGAAGGGGTTAAGTGCAAACCCCAGCCCACGGAGGAAGTGGGACACGAACACGACCCTCTCACTAGATCTGCGGGTGGGAATGACCTGCCCCTCGGTGGGAAGCCGATGATGGATTTCAGCGGTGTAACGCCCCAGATATAACTTTCCCAATTTGTACTCCAACTCTTGCCTTTTCCGGCATTAAGTTATATTTATTCCTCGGGTTCGGGTCTTTGTCTCCGTGTGGTATTTTCGTTTACATGCATCTCATATCATGTCATCACGTGCATTGCATTTGCATACATGTTCATCTCATGCATTCGAGCTTTTTCCCCGTTGTCCGTTTTGCATTCCGGCGCTTCGTTCTCCTCCGGTGGCCATTTCTAGCTTTCTTTCGTGTGTGGGGATTAAACATTTCCGGATTGGACCGAGACTTGCCATGCGGCCTTGGTTTACTACCGGTAGACCGCCTGTCAAGTTTCGTACCATTTGGACTTCGTTTGATACTCCAACGGTTAACCGAGGGACCGAAAAGGCCTCGTGTGTGTTGCAGCCCAACACCCCTCCATTTTGGCCCAAAACCCACCAAACTCTGCTCCATGTCCTAGAGCGTTCGATCACGATCGCGTGGCCGAAAACCGCACCTCATTTGGACTCTCCTAGCTCCCTCTATGCCTATTTATACCCCCTCCAATTTTCGGATCTCTCTCCCTCTCCGAAACCCTAGATCACCACCTCGCGCCCGCGCCGGACACGTCCGGGCCGGCCGGACACGTCTGCCGCCCCGCCCGGACTAATCGCAGCTCGCCACCTGTCCCGCAGGGGACCGCATCGCCGCCGCCACCGACGCGGGCCCGCAGGCCCAGCGCCGGCCCCCGAGGCCCACACCGCTGCGCGACTCCCTCCGCCGCCTCCTCGCCCGCAAGTCGCCCGCGCCGCCGCCCGTCTTCCCCGGCGCCGGAGCTTGCCGCCTCCGCGGTCGCTCTCGCCGGAGCCCGCACTAGCGCCCTGCGCCACCTCACCTCGGCTCCGGTCGCCGTCGCCGGAGCGCGACGCCGGCCGACCCCGGCCGCCGCCGCCGCCGTCCTCGCCAGATCCGGCGCCCCCAAGCGACTCCGGCCGCCGCCCCCGCCTTTTTCCGGCAAGTCCCCAGCGACCTCGGCTTCCATGCCCCGGCGATGAACAGTACCCGTGAACAGTGTTTCCAGATCTAGATCCGGTTGAATTTCTCCTCCCGAAACCCTAATTTTATGCAAACTTTTACCTGCCATATCTCCGCATCCGTATCTCCGTTTTGGACATATGATATATCAAAATCTTCGTCCCGACATGTACATCATTTCATTCCATTGCATCATTTTCATTTGAGTTCATCTTGATGCCCAAAATGCTGCTAGAAGGAGGCTTCGTGAGTTAAATTGCAGATCCGTTAGCTCATCATAGACTTTTGTCATTTTTGCCATGATTATTGTGTGCATGATATGCCTGTGACTCTTTGGGATGAATTGTTAAGCATTTTGTCCTCTTTCCAGAGGTGCCACCCATGCATTTTTAGGATGTGTGTGGTGACTTGTGCAAGGTTGCAAACAGAGGCACCTGAGAATTTTGTTTTCAGGGACTTAGTGGATTTCACTAAGTCTGGAATATTTTAGTTCTTGATGCCATATGTTCCGCTTGTTTCCTAGTGATCCGTGCCTCTTTTGAGGATGATCAGTAAGGGAGTTTTGATATTCATGTTATGCTCTATCCATCCATGTCTTTGTTTGCATATGTGGAGTGCTCTAGCTTGAGTCAATCGAGCTCTACTTTTGCTTTGTGGTAAATCTGGGCAGATCGTCAACTTATTTGCGATTTTGCCGAGGCTATTGTTAGTGATCCGTGCATGCTATGCCATTGTTCTTGCCATGTATAGCTAGAACTTTGTGCCTTCTTTATGGATATATGCTTGCCTTGCCATGACTTGCACCGTAGTGAGAGCATCGAGCTCGTTTACATGCCTTCGTGAGTTATGTTTTCAGCATGTCTCAGTTTTCACTAAGTCTGAAAACTGATTGTGTGTGAGCTATGTTCGTGTGCTCGTTAGAGTATTTTGTGAACCCTTTTGACCCCAGGTCACTTTGGGTGTTTTATTAAGCTTGTTGAGTAGCTCCATGCCATCTTCTTACTTGTCATAATCAGGTTGTGTATCATGTTGTTTTGCTGCTCCGAAGAGAGCATCGTGGTCTGAAATTTCAGACTAGTGTTAATTTCACTAAGTCTGAAATCTGTTTTGCATATTCATTTTTGCCATGCTTGTTTGAACCTCATAATGGATGAATTTGGCCGTGGCTCAGTGCTAGTGTTTTGATAAGCATCTTATGTACATCCCTGCCATGTATTTTGTTTTCATGTTTGGTGGCTGTAGCATGTTCATTTCGATGCATTTAGGTGCCTACTTGCTGTAAATCGCAGATCGGTTCATTTCGTAAAACGCTTGCCATTTCCAAACCGTAGCTCCGATTCCTATGATCTTTATATCATTTTCAGGTGATTTCATCCCCTCTATCTAGTGGCACACTTGGTTTTTCCATCTTGAGGACAGGTTCATGCATTTCCTGTCACGTCTTGCATTTTGCATCCCGCATAGCATACCATCATTGCATCTTATTGCTAGAGTTTGCACGTGGTTGATTGTATCCTTGTTGCTTGTTTGTGTTGTTGGGTAGAGCCGGGAGACGAGTTCGCTAACGAGGAGCCCGTTGAGTTTGCTTTTGAGGATCCAGTCAACTCTGACAACTGTGCAGGCAAGATGATCATACCCTCGAAATCACTACTATCTTTGCTATGCTAGTTTGCTCGCTCTTTTGCTATGCCATTGCTACGATGCCTACCACTTGCTTGTCAGCCTCCCAATTTCCATGTTGAGCCCCTAACCCACCAATGTCCTAGCAAACCATTAATTGGCTATGTTACCGCTTTGCTCAGCCCCCTTCTTATAGCATTGCTAGTTGCAGGTGAAGATTGGAGCCGTTCCTTGTTGGAACATTTATTTACTTGTTGTGATATCATTATATTGCCATGTTATCTTAATGCATCTATATACTTGGTTAAGGGTGGAAGGCTCGGCCTCTCGCCTAGTGTTTTGTTCCACTCTTGCCGCCCTAGTTTCCGTTATATCGGTGTTATGTTCCCGGTTTGTTGCGTCCCTTACGCGGTTGGGCTATAATGGGAACCCCTTGATAGTTCGCCTTGATTAAAGCGTTTCCAGCAATGCCCAACATTGGTTTTACCATTTGCCACCTAGCCTCTTTATCCCTTGGGTTTCCAGAGCCCGAGGGTCATCTTATATTAACCCCTCCCCCCCCCCCGGGCCAGTGCTCCTCTGAGTGTTGGTATGAACCAGGCAGCCTGCGGGGCCACCTCGGGGAAACTCAAGGGTTGGTTTTACTCGTAGCTTGACCTATCCGAGCGTGCCCTGAGAAGGAGATATGTGCAGCTCCTATCGGGATTTGTCGGCACATTCGGGCGGTGTTGCTGGACTTGTTTTAACCTGTCGAATCATCTTGTTGTACCGAGATACCGAGTCTGATTGGTGTGTCTTGGGTGGAGGTCTATTCCTTCGTTGACCGTGAGAGCTTGTTATGGGCTAAGTTGGGACCCCCCCTACAGGGATTGATCTTTCGAAAGCTGTGCCCGCGGTTATGGGAAGATGGGAATTTGTTAATGTCCGGTTGTAGATAACTTGAACCTTAATTAATTAAAATGAATCAACTGAGTGTGTTGCCGTGATGGCCTCTTCTCGGCGGAGTCCGGGAAGCGGACACGGTGTTGGAGTTATGTTTGCCCAGGTTGCTCCCTAGTTTCCCGCTCGTGCTTTGCCTCCTCTTCTCGCTCTCTTTTGCGAATAAGTTAGCCACCATATATGCTAGTATCTTGCTGCAGCTCCACTTACATTTACCCCTTCCTACCTATTAAGCTTAAATAGTCTTGATCGCGAGGGTGCGAGATTGCTGAGTCCCTGTGGCTCACAGATTACTATTACACCAGATGCAGGGACAGATGATACAGCTCCAGATGGCGCGCTTGAGCTCAAGTGGGAGTACGACGAGGACTCTCGGTGTTACTATGTGTCTTTTCCTGATGATCAGTAGTGGTGCCCAGTTGGGGTGATCGGGGCCTATGTCGCTTGTTGGGTTGTCTTTTATTTTGGCGCCGTAGTCGGGCCATGAGTGTTTGGATGATGTATGTTATTTATGTACTTTGATGTGACGTGGTGAGTGTAAGCCAACTATGTACCTCCCCTTTAAATTATTTATGTACATGGGATGTGTGATAATTTCCTAACTTGCGACATTGCTTTCAATGCGTTTATGCCTCTAAGTCGTGCCTCGACACGTGGGAGATATAGCCGCATCGAGGGCGTTACAAGTTGGTAATCAGAGCCTTCCCCGACCTTAGGAGCCCCCATTGCTTGATCGTTTTTAGCAGCCGAGTTGTGTCTAGAAAAATGTTTTGAGTCATTTAGGAATTATATATCGGAGAGCTTAGGAATTCTTTTTACTTCCCAGTCTCCTCATCGCTCTGGTAAGGCATCCTGACGTAGAGTTTTGACTCTTCTCTTCTCAAATTTCACTAAAAAAAATTTTAGGATCACGCGAGTATCTTGGATTTGTTTCGATGGCTTATGATGAGAACACTGTCTTGGTGCCTCCTGTCAAGGGTTTAGTGGAAGTGTCCCGGGGAGTTGAGCTCTGAGGTGTTGTCATCATAATTTTATCGTTGCAATTCTGGTATACTTGAGATATGGTCGCGACATCGAAAATCTCTTTTATGCAGTTCATTGGTGAGATAACCTCGACGCCACCCAGTACTGGGGCGGGAGTTCGGGAGTATCGCCATAACTTGTATAACGGATGCTTTTCAAAGGTTGAGGTAGATGGTGTCCGAAGGTTTCTTGGTTATGTGTTGAAGGATGGATACAGCTGGATGTAGGATTTGCTAGTTTGGGTGAGATATTATGCTTCCCCTGTATCCCCAACACCTGATTGCATAACCGGAAAGTTTCAGGAGTTTCATAGGTGGGAATTCAAGTATCTCTTAGGATATATTTCCAACAGATGTATGCTATGAAATTGGGGTTCGACGTCTAGTGGTTCGCCTATTCACGGTCGATTTTGCAGTGGTCTCGTTGTGTCTTAAAGAGTCCTTGGCTATGCTGACTCGGGGACGCTTCATATGTCATGTGCACTACCTTGTACATGATGGTGTTGTACGATCGAGCCCGTGTAGGTCCCACCATGAAAACTTCGGACGAAATCTCTATTGTATATTTGTTCCGGCTTATTCCGCAAGCCAATCCTTGGTTTTATTTTGAGTAGTGGTATTCGAGTTGCTTCGAAGTCACATGTTGATTCCATCCCTCGTTGATTTACCTCTTCTACCTAATTCTACGTGGCTTCGCAATTTAGGAATATGTGACCACTTCAAGAGAAGTGCATTCGTTCATTTTGTTCGGATGTGAAGACTTTATGTTGCAATTTTCATTCTGTTGGATTCACCTTCAATATTTTGAATATCTATGTGCTAATGGTGGTCAACCTCTTCAGGATGGCTCCTCCAACGCGCGCGACTCCGAATCCTGATCCGCCACCACCTCCACCTCCTCCGGAGGCTTGGCAAGCTGTGATGGCCGCAACCAATGCAAATACACAGTTGATCATGCAAATCCTCCAAGAGCGCAATCAAGGCAGTCAAGGGAATCAAGGCAACAATCAGAACCATTTTGCTACTCTGAACCAATTCCTCGCTAATGGTCCAAAGACATTCAGCAATTGTGTTGAGGCTACCAATGCTGACGATTGGCTAGTGGATCTGGGCAAGAATTTTGAATGCAGCAACGTCAGGCCTGAAGATTTCATCAAGTTCGCTTCTTTCCAGCTCAAAGATCAGGCTGCAGAGTGGTTCCAGCAGTACAAGGATTCCAGAGGTGGACGTTTGATCACTTGGGATGATTTTCGTCAAGATTTCTGAGCTCATCACATCCCTCAGAGTGTGACTGAAAGCAAACGTGAAGAATTCCGCAATCTGAAGCAAGGCTCTTTGTCTGTCTATGACTACAACAAGTTGTTCCAGAAGCTCGCCCATTTTGCCAAGCAGGATGTTCCTGATGAGAAGAGCATGATCTATCAGTTCAGGGGTGGTCTCCGTGAAGAAATTCAGCTCGCTCTTGTCCTTTTTGAGCCGTTGAGATACGATGAGTTCTACAACATGGCACTGAAGCAAGAGGCTGCTCAGTTGAGGTGTGATGCTTCCAGGAAGCGAGTCAGAGACACTACGCCTTCTTCTTCTACTCAAGTGGCCAAGCAGCAGAAGTATTGGCTTCCTCCTCCTCCGTTCCGTCAGCCGTATCAGCAGAAGAGCAAAGGTGGCAGTGGTTCTTCCCACCCACCCAACCCAGGCTTTCAGAACAAGACTTCGTCTCAAGCTCCAAGATCGAGTGCTCCGTACCACCGTCCGCTTTCAGAGGTCACGTGCAACAAGTGCCAACAGAAGGGTCACTACGCCAACAAGTGTTTCAACCAGAGGCGTCTTCCTCCTCCTCCTGTCAGATCGGCAAGTACAGCTGTGGTCAAGCATAACCCCAAGCACGCCAAGGTCAATATGGTGAACGCAGCTCAGGCAGAGGATTCGTCAGATGTCATCATGGGTAACTTTCCAGTTAACTCTATTCCCGCAAGAGTTCTTTTTGACACTGGTGCATCGCATAGTTTCATGTCAAAGCCATTTTTTACCAAGCATGAGTTCGTTTCTTCTCATTTGGGTAAACAAATCGATATCGTTTCTCCTGGCAAACGCTTGAGTGCAAGTCTGGAGGTGCCAGATGTCACTATCATGATGGGCGATTTCAAGTTTCTAGCTTCTCCAATGGTTCTTGGTAATTCTGATATCGATCTTATTCTCGGGATGGACTGGCTCTCCAAACACAAGGCTCAGCTCGATTGTGCAGCCAGGCAGATTCAACTGACTCATTTGTTTGAGGATGTCATTGTCTTTGCCGCTCGTGATGATACAATCCGGTTGTTTTCTCTCAATGAGAAGGGTGAATTGCATGCTATTTCGCAGATTCCGGTTGTTTGTGAGTATCAAGACGTCTTCCCAGAAGAGCTCCTAGGAATGCCTCTGCACCGGCCCGTTGAATTTGTTATTGAACTTGAGCCCAGTACGGAACCTGTGTGCAAGCGTCCTTACAAGCTCGGCCCTGAAGAGTTGAAGGAGTTGAAGAAACAACTCGATGTTCAAGAAAGAATGGGTCTCATTCGGCCTAGTACTTCTCCATGGGGTTGTGGTGTTCTTTTTGTGAAGAAGAAGGATGGAACGGACCGACTTTGTGTTGATTATCGTCCATTAAACAAGAAGACCATCAAGAACAAATACCCACTTCCCAACATCAATGAGCTGTTCGAACAACTCAAGGGTGCCCAAGTATTCTCCAAGCTTGATCTTCGTATGGGTTATCATCAGATTCGCATTCGTGAGCAAGATATTCCCAAGACGGCCTTCAGGACAAGCTATGGGTCATATGAATACACTGTCATGTCTTTTGGCCTCGCCAACGCTCCTCTGACGTTCTCTCGCATGATGAACTTCATCTTCAACCCCTACACCAATGAATTCGTTTTGGTCTATCTCGACGACATTCTGGTTTTCTCCAAGAACAAGGAAGATCATGCCAAGCACTTGCGTTTGGTTCTTGACAAGCTCAGGGAACATCAGCTCTACGCCAAGTTCTCAAAGTGTGAATTTTGGCTCGATGAGGTTCTTTATCTTGGCCATATCATCTCTGCCAAGGGCATTGCCGTGAATCCTGAGAAGGTGTCTGCAATTGTTAATTGGGAACCTCCTCTGAACGTGAAGCAACTCCGTAGCTTCCTCGGTCTCGCAAGCTACTGCCGAAGATTCGTTGAAAACTTTTCTAAGATCGCGAAGCCTCTCTCAAATCTTCTCCAGAAGCACGTCAAGTACGTTTGGTCTCCGGAGTGTGATATTGCTTTCAACACTTTGAAAGAGAAGTTGATCACTGCTCCAGTTCTGACTCCGCCCGATGAAACCAAGCCGTACGAGGTCTTTTGTGATGCCTCTCTCCAAGGTCTCGGTGCTGTACTGATGCAAGAGAAGAAAGTTGTTGCTTATACCTCTCGCTAGTTGAAGCCTAATGAGAAGAACTACCCCACTCATGATCTCGAGTTGGCGGCAGTTGTGCATGCATTGTTGACTTGGAGACATCTTCTATTGGGAAGAAAAGTGGACATTTTCACTGATCACAAGAGTCTCAAGTACATCTTCACCCAGCCTAATCTCAACCTCAGGCAGACTCGATGGGTCGAAATGATTCGAGAGTACAATCCGAGTATCGAGTATACTCCAGGCAAGGCCAATGTGATTGCTGACGCTTTGAGCAGGAAAGCATATTGCAACAGTCTGATTCTGAAGCCTTATCAACCCGAGCTTTGTGAAGCTTTCCGCAAACTTAATCTGCAAATTGTTCCTCAAGGTTTCCTCGCCAACCTTCAAGTCTCTCCTACCTTGGAAGATCAGATTCGCCAAGCCCAGCTTCTTGATGCTATGGTGAAAAAGGTGAAGATTGGTATCGCAAAGAGTCAGTCCAAGTACAGGTGCTACCGCCTTGATGACAAGGACACTCTCTTCTTCGAGGATCGAATTGTGGTACCCAAAGGTGAACTTCATAAAGTAATCATGAACGAGGCTCACAACTCTCTCCTCTCCATCCACCCTGGGAGCACGAAGATGTATCAGGATCTCAAGCAAACTTATTGGTGGACTCGAATGAAGCGCGAGATCGCTCAATTCGTGAATGAATGTGATGTCTGCAGAAGAGTGAAGACAGAACACCAAAGGCCAGCAGGTCTCCTCCAACCTCTTGCCATTTCAGAATGGAAGTTTGACCACATTGAAATGGACTACGTGATTGGGTTTCCAAAGTCCAAGCATGGCAATGATGCTATATTCGTTGTCATCGACAAGCTCACCAAAGTGGCTCACTTTCTGCCTATCAAAGAGTCGAATACTGCAGCTCAATTGGCGAAACTCTATACCTCTCGAATTGTCTCTCTGCACGGTATTCCTCAAGTGATATCTTCAGACCGTGGCAGCATCTTTACCTCCAAGTTTTGGGATTCTTTTCAGAAGGCCATGGGCACCAACATCCACTTCAGCACTGCTTTCCATCCTCAAACAAGCGGTCAAGTCGAGCGTGTCAACCAGATTCTTGAAGATATGCTCAGGGCTTGTGTTATCTCCTTCGGCATGAAGTGGGAGGATTGTCTTCCTTATGCTGAATTCTCATACAACAACAGTTTTCAAGCAAGTTTGGGCAAGGCCCCATTTGAAATTCTGTATGGTAGGAAGTGCCATACACCTCTCAACTGGTCTGAAACCGGTGAACGTCAGCTGCTGGGTAATGACTTAATCACAGAGGCAGAAGAAATGTGCAAGGTCATTCGTGATAACCTCAAAGCAGCCCAATCCCGCCAGAAGAGCTACTATGATAGTAAGCACCGTGATTTGGCTTTCGAGATCGGAGATCATGTTTACCTCCGCGTCTCTCCTATGAAAGGGACTCGTCGCTTCGATATCAAAGGGAAGCTTGCCCCTAGATATGTCGGACCTTTCAAGATTGTCAGCAAGAGAGGCGACCTCGCCTATCAACTCGAGCTTCCTTCAAACTTTGCTAATGTTCATGATGTGTTCCATGTCTCCCAACTCCGAAAGTGCTTCAAGACGCCTGAACGCACCGTCAACTTCGAGGACATTGCGCTCCAAGAAGATCTCTCCTATCGTGAGCACCCAGTTGCAATCCTTGAAGACACTAAACGCAGGACTCGCAACAAGTCAATCAAATTTCTCAAAGTCAACTTTCCCAATTTGTACTCCAACTCTTGCCGTTTCCGGCATTAAGTTATATTTATTCCTCGGGTTCGGGTCTTTGTCTCCATGTGATGTTTTCGTTTTCATGCATCTCATATCATGTCATCACGTGCATTGCATTTGCATACATGTTCATCTCATGCATTCAAGCTTTTTCCCCATTGTCCGTTTTGCATTCCGGCGCTTCGTTCTCCTCCGGTGGCCATTTCTAGCTTTCTTTCATGTGTGGAGATTAAACATTTCCGGAATGGACCGAGACTTTCCATGCGGCCTTGGTTTACTACCGGTAAACCGCCTGTCAAGTTTCGTACCATTTGGACTTCGTTTGATACTCCAACGGTTAACCGAGGGACCGAAAAGGCCTCGTGTGTGTTGCAGCCCAACACCCCTCCATTTTGGCCCAAAACCCACCAAACTCTACTCCATGTCCTAGAGCGTTCGATCACGATCGCGTGGCCGAAAACCGCACCTCATTTGGACTCTCCTAGCTCCCTCTATGCCTATTTATACCCCCTCCAATTTTCGGATCTCTCTCCCTCTCCGAAACCCTAGATCCCCACCTCGCGCCCGCGCCAGACACGTCCGCCGCCCCGCCCGGACCAATCGCAGCTCGCCACCTGTCCCGCGGGGGACCGCATCGCCGCCGCCACCGACGCGGGCCCGCAGGCCCAGCGCCGGCCCCCGAGGCCCACACCGCCGCCCGACTCCCTGCGTCGCCCGCAAGTCGACCGCGCCGCCGCCCGTCTTCCCCGGTGCCGGAGCTCGCCGCCTCCACGGTCGCTCTCGCCGGAGCCCGCACCAGCGCCCCGCGCCACTTCGCCTCGGCTCCGGTCGCCGTCGCCAGAGCGCGACGCCGGCCAACCCCGGCCGCCGCCGCCGCCGTCCTCGCCAGATCTGGCGCCCCCAAGCGACTCCGGCCGCCGCCCCCACCTTTTTCCGGCAAGTCCCCGGCGACCTCGACTTCCGTGCCCCGATGATGAACAGTACTCGTGAACAGTGTTTCCAGATCTAGATCCGGTTGAATTTCTCCTCCCGAAACCCTAATTTTATGCAAACTTTGACCTGACATATCTCCGCATCTGTAGCTCCGTTTTGGACATATGATATATCAAAATCTTCGTCCCGACATGTACATCATTTTATTCCATTGCATCATTTTCATTTGAGTTCATCTTGATGCCCAAAATGCTGCTAGAAGGAGGCTTCGTGAGTTAAATTGCAGATCCGTTAGCTCATCATAGACTTTTGTCATTTTTGCCATGATTATTGTGTGCATGTTATGCCTGTGACTCTTTGGGATGAATTGTTAAGCATTTTGTCCTCTTTCCAGAGGTGCCACCCATGCATTTTTAGGATGTGTGTGGTGACTTGTGCAAGGTTGCAAACAGAGGCACCTGAGAATTCTGTTTTCAGGGACTTAGTGGATTTCACTAAGTCTGGGATATTTTAGTTCTTGATGCCATATGTTCGGCTTGTTTCCTAGTGATCCGTGCCTCTTTTGAGGATGATCAGTAAGGGAGTTTTTATATTCATGTTATGCTCTATCCATCCATGTCTTTGTTTGCATATGTGGAGTGCTCTAGCTTGAGTCAATCGAGCTCTACTTTTGCTTTGTCGTAAATCTGGGCAGATCGTCCACTTGTTTGCGATTTTGCCGAGGCTATTGTTAGTGATCCGTGCATGCTATGCCATTGTTCTTGCCATGTCTAGCTAGCATTTGGTGCCTTCTTTATGGATATATGCTTGCCTTGCCATGAATTGCACCATAGTGAGAGCATCGAGCTCATTTACATGCCTTCGTGAGTTATGTTTTCAGCATGTCTCAGTTTTCACTAAGTCTGAAAACTGATTGTGTGTGAGCTATGTTCGTGTGCTCGTTAGAGTATTTTGTGAACCCCTTTGACCCCAGGTCACTTTGGGTGTTTTATTAAGCTTGTTGAGTATCTCCATGACATGTTCTTACTTGTCAAAATCAGGTTGTGTATCATGTTGTTTTGCTGCTCCGAAGAGAGCATCGTGGTCTGAAATTTCAGACTAGTGTTAATTTCACTGTCTGAAATCTGTTTTGCATATTCATTTTTGCCATGCTTGTTTGAACCTCATAATGGATGAATTTGGCCGTGGCTCAGTGCTAGTGTTTTGATAAGCATCTTGTGTACATCCCTTCCATGTATTTTGTTTTCATGTTTGGTGGCTGTAGCATGTTCATTTCGATGCATTTAGGTGCCTACTTGCTGTAAATTGCAGATCGGTTCATTTCGTAAAACGCTTGCCATTTCCAAACCGTAGCTCCGACTCCTATGATCTTTATATCGTTTTCAGGTGATTTCATCCCCTCTATCCAGTGGCACACTTGGTTTTTCCAAGTTGAGGCCAGGTTCATGCATTTTCTGTCACGTCTTGCATTTTGCATCCCGCATCGCATCCCGCATAGCATACCATCATTGCATCTTATTGCTTGAGTTTGCACGTGGTTGATTGTATCCTTGTTGCTTGTTTGTGTTGTTGGGTAGAGCCGGGAGACGAGTTCACTAACGAGGAGCCCGTTGAGTTTGCTTTTGAGGATCCGGTCAACTCTAACAACTGTGCAGGCAAGATGATCATACCCTCGAAATCACTACTATCTTTGCTATGCTAGTTTGCTCGCTCTTTTGCTATGCCATTGCTACGATGCCTACCACTTGCTTGTCAGCCTCGCAATTGCCATGTTGAGCCCCTAACCCACCAATGTCCTAGCAAACCGTTGATTGGCTATGTTACCGCTTTGCTCAGCCACTTCTTATAGCGTTGCTAGTTGCAGGTGAAGATTGGAGCCGTTCCTTGTTGGAACATTTATTTACTTGTTGTGATATCATTATATTGCCATGTTATCTTAATGCATCTATATACTTGGTTAAGGGTGGAAGGCTCGGCCTCTCGCCTAGTGTTTTGTTCCACTCTTGCCGCCCTAGTTTCCGTTATATCGGTGTTATGTTCCCGGTTTGTTGCGTCCCTTACGCGGTTGGGCTATAATGGGAACCCCTTGATAGTTCGCCTTGATTAAAGCGTTTCCAGCAATGCCCAACATTGGTTTTACCATTTGCCACCTAGCCTCTTTTTCCCTTGGGTTTCCAGAGCCCGAGGGTCATCTTATATTAACCCCTCCCCCCCCCCGGGCCAGTGCTCCTCTGAGTGTTGGTCCGAACCAGGCAGCCTGCGGGGCCACCTCGGGGAAACTCGAGGGTTGGTTTTACTCGTAGCTTTACCTATCCGAGCGTGCCCTGAGAAAGAGATATGTGCAGCTCCTATCGGGATTTGTCGGCACATTCGGGCGGTGTTGCTGGACTTGTTTTAACCTGTCGAATCATCTTGTTGTACCGAGATACCGAGTCTGATCGGTGTGTCTTGGGTGGAGGTCTATTCCTTCGTTGACCGTGAGAGCTTGTTATGGGCTAAGTTGGGACCCCCCTACAGGGATTGATCTTTCGAAAGCCGTGCCCGCGGTTATGGGCAGATGGGAATTTGTTAATGTCCGGTTGTAGATAACTTGAACCTTAATTAATTAAAATGAATCAACTGAGTGTGTTGCCGTGATGGCCTCTTCTCGGCGGAGTCCGGGAAGCGGACACGGTGTTGGATTTATGTTTGCGCAGGTTGCTCCCTAGTTTCCCGCTCGTGTTTGCCTCCTCTTCTCGCTCTCTTTTGCGAATAAGTTAGCCACCATATATGCTAGTCGCTTGCTGCAGCTCCACTTACATTTACCCCTTCCTACCTATTAAGCTTAAATAGTCTTGATCGCGAGGGTGCGAGATTGCTGAGTCCTTGTGGCTCACAGATTACTATTACACCAGATGCAGGGACAGATGATACAGCTCCAGATGGCGCGCTTGAGCTCAAGTGGGAGTACGACGAGGACTCTCGGCGTTACTATGTGTCTTTTCCTGATTATCAGTAGTGGTGCCCAGTTGGGGTGATCAGGGCCTATGTTGCTTGTTGGGTTGTCTTTTATTTTGGCGCCGTAGTCGGGCCATGAGTGTTTGGATGATGTATGTTATATGTACTTTGATGTGACGTGGCGAGTGTAAGCCAACTATGTACCTCCCCTTTATATTATTTATGTACATGGGATGTGTGATAATTTCCTAACTTGCGACATTGCTTTCAATGCGGTTATGCCTCTAAGTCGTGCCTCGACACGTGGGAGATATAGCCGCATCGAGGGTGTTACAAGCGGTCAGGTACCGCGCTGCCCAAAGCTTTGCAATGTCTTCCTCTGTGACAGAAGAGGCTACCCACCGGCCTTGACGGCAAGATCCAGACCTGATTGGGGCTAGTGGCGACTGAAGCCCGGGAGTTGGAGCTTGGGGTAGCAGGAGTTGAGGAAGAGGCAAGCGTGGAAGAAAAAGACGGGTTTGTACCCCTATATGAAGGCTACAAATATCAAACGTCTCCTCTCGGGCGTCAAAAACTTGCTTGTTTCCAAGGAGTTGTACCCAAGAGACGGTTGGGTTACCCATGCTTGGGTCGACAGGAATCCCTTGAAAAAAGGGAGGCACGATCTCCGTTTGGATAAAATACGCCAATAATGCCACGTCCTGGGATGTGGGGTGATGGGCCGGCTAAAACGGTTCACAGGCAAAGGCCGGGTAGGCATGGTGTCCTATTACCAAAACGTGGTCGGTGTATTGAACCCATGGAATATTATATCCTCTACGGTTGTGCATACAAGTCCGGATACAATCATTGCATCTGAAGAACAACTGGGAGTTTATAACGCCCCGAGACCGATGTGCCAGGTGTCTTCTAGTTTTTTCGCTATTGTTTCCTTGTCATTTGTTTGCGTGTCATGCATTTCATATCATGTCATCATGTGCATCGTATTTGCATACATGTTCATAGTATTTTCCCCGTTGTCCGTTTTGTAATCCGGCGCTCCTATGTCCTCCGGCGCCCCCTTTTGCCTCTTTTCATGTGTAGGTGTTAAACGTTCTCGGATTGGACCGAGATTTGCCAAGTGGCCTTGGTATACTACCGGTAGACCGCCTGTCAAGTTCCGTGTCATTTCGAGTCTGTTTGATACTCCAACGGTTAACCGAGGAACCAAAAAGGCCTCGTGTGTGTTGCAGCCCAACACCCCTTCAAAGTGGCCCAATAACCCATCCAAACCTCCTCCATCCTCTCGGTCGTTCATCACGATCGCGTGGCAGAAAACCGCTCCTCATTTGGACTCTCCTAGCTCCATCTACCTATATATATGTGACTCCCCCCGAAATTCTCGCGGATGAAACCCTAGCCCCGCTCCTCTCGCGCCGCCGGACAAAAATCCCCGCGCCAGACATGTCCGCACCGCCGTCCCCGACGAATCTGCCACCGCCACATCACCACCGTCGGCCTTCTCTCTCCTCCGTGGCCCACCCAGGACCGGGGCAAGCCCGCCGAAGCCCATCGGGGCCCAGGGCCGCACTCACGCGAGCCCGCCTCACCGGATCTGCACGCCGCCGCCGGGCCCTTTGCCAGACTTCGCTGGAGCACCCCGCCGACTCGCCGGCGTTCGTCGTCCACCGCCGCCTCGACACCACCGGAGCATGCCGCCGCCTCGATGCACGCTTGCTGCATCAGGTTCCTCCATCGCCGCCTGTTAAGCTCCGATCGACGCCGGCGGCCGTCACCGATGCCGGGAACGGTGGTCCTGCCCCGTTCTCCACCGGATCCGGCGGATCTGGCTGCCTGCACCGCCTCGCTTTCGTCCCGCTTGCTGGAGCCCTAGCGCCGCCGGCCTCGTCCCCGGTCGGGAGGAGGACGACGCGCGCAAACCACCTCCCCTGCAGCGTCCGTGTGGGCCGTCCCATCTCCAGCCGGCCCAGCTCCCTCCTCTCCATTCTGGGCCAGGCCCATGGTAAGCCATCCCTCTAAACCCCGCTCGTGCACACTTTAGCTATCCTGCGCCCATGTTTTTTTTCTCCAAGTCCCAGATCCATATAATTTATGCCCATGTTCATCGCATCATAACTCCGCATCCGTAGCTCCATTTTGGGCGTGTCATATATCAAAGTGTTCATCATGATGTGCTCTTCATTTCACTCCATTGCACCATGCTTGTTTGAGTCCATCTTCATGCCTCAAATGTTGTTGCAAGAGTGCTATAAAATGTTAGTTCCTGTTTCTTAACAGATTATGGGCATTTGTCATTTTTGCCATGATTAATGTGTGCCTCCTATGAACTTGAGCCCTACATGTGTTTTGCGCTATGTCATGCCATCTTTACAAGGGTGTATGCCATGTATTTTTGTGATCAATGTGGTGACTAGCACAAGCATGCAAAGTAGCTCTCGTGATGTTGCTGATTTCAGGGACTTAGAATTCTTCCAAGTCATTTCTCTGATGTTATTTTTATGCCATCTGTTCATGTTGCTACAGAGTGATCCATGCCTCTTTTGAGCATGTTCAGTAAGGATAATTTTGAGATATTGTTATGTTCTATCCATCCATGTCTTTGTTTGCAATTATGGAGTACCCTAGCATGACTCAATCTTGCTCTACTTTTGCCATAAAATGTTCTTGGCAGATTGTTTACATGTTATTCAATTTTGCCAAGGTTGTTGTAGTTGATCCTTGCATGCTATGACTTTGTTATTGTCATGGTTAGCTACTTGAACATGTCTTCTTGCTGGGAGTATTCTTAGTTTGTCATGCAATGCCTTGTGGTGAGTGCATCGAGCTCGCAAACATGCCTACCTAACTCTGTTTTTGCCATGTCCAGTTTTCTGCTAAGTCTGAATCTGTTAACGAAACTTGTTATGTTTACATGGGTGCCATCATATCTTCTGATCCCTTTTGGCTTATGGTCAGTAAGGGACTTTTGTTATATGCTTTGAGTAGTTTCATGCCATGCCTTGCTTTGCCATGATATGTTCATGTAGCATGTTGTTATCTTGCTCTAAACATTGCTTCCTAGTGTTATTTCCTGACATGTTATTTTCACTTTGTGTGAACCTGATATCTTTTGCACTTTTGCCATGCTTGTTTGAACCTGCTATTGTGTGATTTAGCCGTAGCTCAGTGTTCATCTTTCGTCAAGCATCTTGAGTGGATCACTGCCATGTGCTTTGTTGTTATGTTAGAGTGCAGTAGCTTAGTTTCTTGTTGCATTTTAGATGGCATCATGCTATTAATCGCAGAATTGTGCCATTATTGTTTTGCTTGCCATTTGCAAACCGTGCATCCGATTCCGGTGATCTTTATATCAATTTCGACCGAAATCAACTCATCTTTCCAGTGGCGCCCTTGGTTTGCCAAGTTGAGGCCTGGTTCAATCTTTCCCTTCCGGAGCACGCATATGCATTGCATATTACATCCCGCATATCATGCCATGTTTCGCATCATGTTGCCTGTGCATTGCACTGTGGTTGATTGGGTTTCCCATTGCTTGTGTTCTTGCCTTGGGTAGAGCCGGGAGATGAGTACGTGATCGAGGAACCCGTTGAGTACTCTTATGAGGATCAAGCTTACGTCAACTCGGAAAACTTTGCAGGCAAGATGACCATACCCTCGAAAACACTTCTATTTTTGCTTGCTAGTTGCTCGCTCTATTGATATGCCTATGCCGCGATACCTACCACATGCTTTATCATGCCTCCCATATTACCATGTCAAACCTCTAACCCACCTTGTCCTAGCAAACCGTTGTTTGGCTATGTTACTGCTTTGCTCAGCCCCTCTTATAGTGTTGCTAGTTGCAGGTGAAGATTGGAGTTTGTTCCTTGTTGGAACATGTTTATTGTTGGGATATCATTATTATAACTTGTTTACTTTAATGCACCTATATACTTGGTAAAGGGTGGAAGGCTCGGCCTTATGCCTGGTGTTTTGTTCCACTCTTGCCGCCCTAGTTTCCATCATACCGGTGTTATGTTCCTTGATTTTGTGTTCCTTACACGGTTGGGTTATAATGGGAACCCCTTGACGGTTCGCCTTGAATAAAACTCCTCCAGCAACGCCCAACCTTGGTTTTACCATTTTCCACCTAGCCTTTTTCCCTTGGGTTTTGCGGACTCAAGGGTCATCTTTATTTTAACCCCCCCCCCCCCGGGCCAGGGCTTCTCTAAGTGTAGGTCCAAACTGCGCGATGTCCGGCGCCCCTAGGCAACCAAGGTCTATGCCAACCCAACGTCTTGCTCATCCGGTGTGCCCTGAGAACGAGATATGTGCAACTCCTATCGGGATTTGTCGGCACATTCGGGTGGCTTTGCTGGTCTTGTTTTACCATTGTCGAAATGTCTTGTAACTGGGATTCCGAGTCTGATCGGGTCATCCTGGGAGAAGGAATATCCTTCGTTGACCGTGAGAGCTTATGATGGGCTAAGTTGGGACACCCCTGCAGGGATTTGAACTTTCCAAAGCCATGCCTGCAGTTATGGGCATATGGGAATTTGTTAATGTCCGGTTGTAGAGAACTTGACACTAAACTTAATTAAAATGGATCAACCGCGTGTGTAGCCCTGATGGTCTCTTTTCGGCGGAGTCCGGGAAGAGAACATGGCCTCGTATTATGCTTGAACGTAAGTAGTTCTAGGATCACTTCTTGATCATAGATTCCCGACCGTGCTTTGCCTTCTCTTCTCGCTCTCATTTGCGTAAGTTAGCCACCATATATGCTAGTGCTTGCTGCAGCTCCACCTCACATATCTTTTCCCTACCCATGAGCTTAAATAGTCTTGATCGCGAGGGCGTGAGATTGCTGAGTCCCCGTGACTCACAGATTACTTCCAAAACCAGATGCAGGTGTCGATGATGCCATTCTAGGAGATGCGACTGAACTCAAGTGGGAGTTCGATGAGGACTCAGGACGTTACTATGTTTCCTTTCCAAACGATCAGTAGTGGAGCCCAGTTGGGGCGATCGGGGATCTTTCGCATTTGGGGTTGTCTTTATTTTGGTTCCGTAGTCAGACCTTGGTTGTATTCTGGATGATGTAATGATATATTTATGTATTGTGTGAAGTGGCGATTGTAAGCCAACTCTGTACCTCTTTCTTATTCAGTACATGGGATGTGTAAAGATTACCCCTCTTGCGACATGCCTACAATGCGGTTATGCCTCTAAGTCGTGCTTCGACACGTGGGAGATATAGCCTCATCGTGGGTGTTACAGAGTTCGGAAGGGGCAGCCCGCCTTGCAATGCAGAAGATAATATGCGCGCCAAACTCCTCGTCATTGAAGCCAGGTTCAGGGGCTACTGAGGGAGTCCTGGACTAAGGGGTCCTCGGGCGTCCGGCCTGTTGTCCATGGGACGGACTAATGGGCTGTGAAGACATGAAGGCCGAAGACTATACCTGTGTCCGGATTGGACTCTCCTTGGCGTGGAAGGCAAGCTCGGTGACCGTCTATGAAGATTCCTTCTTATGTAACCGACTCTATGTAAACCCTAGATCCCCTTGGTGTCTATATAAACCGAAGGAGATAGTCCAGAAAGGAGACGTTCATTACCATAGTCATATAGGCTAGGCCTCTAGGGTTTCGCCATTACGATCTCGTGGTAGATCAACTCTTGTAACACCCATATTCATCAATATCAATCAAGCAGGACGTTGAGTATTACCTCCATAGAGAGGGCCCGAACCTGGGTAAACATTGTGTCCCCTGTCTCCTATTACCATTGATCCTAGACGCACAGTTCGGGACCCCCTACCCGAGATCCGCCGGTTTTGACACCGACACTCCCCTTTCCTAGTCCTACTAGGAGGGGAAAGGAAGGAGGAGATTGAGAAGGAAAGGGGGGGCGCCGCCCCCCTTCCCTAGTCCAATTCAGACTAGAGGGGGAGGGGGTGCGCAGCCTACCCTGGCCGGCCCTATCTCTCCACTAAGGCCCATGTGGCCGCTTAGTTCCCCGTGGGGGTTTTGCTAACCCCCCGGCACTCTGTTTTCTCCGAAATCACCCGGAACACTTCCGGTGTCCGAATATAGCCGTCTAATATATCAATCTTTGTGTCTCGACCACTTCGACACTCCTCGTCATGTCCGTGATCATATCCGGGACTCTGAACAACCTTCGGTTTATCAAAACACATAAACTCATAATACCGATCATCACCGAACATTAAGCGTGCGGACCCTACGGGTTCGAGAACTATGTAGACATGACCGAGACTCATCTCCAGTCAATAACCAATATCGGAACCTGGATGATCATATTAGTTTCTACATATTCTACGAAGATCTTCATTGGTCAAACCGCATAACAACATACGTTGTTCCCTTTGTCATCGGTATGTTACTTGCCCGAGATTCGATCGTCGGTATCTCAATACCTAGTTCAATCTCGTTATCGGAAAGTCTCTTTACTCATTCTGTAATGCAACATCCCGTAACTAACTCATTACTCACATTGCTTGCAAGGCTTATGGTGGTGTGCATTACCGAGAGGGCCCAGAAATTCCTCTCTGATACACGGAGTGACAAATCCTAATCTCAATCTATGCCAAGTCAACAAACACCATTGGAGACACTTGTAGAGCATCTTTATAGTCACCCAGTTACCTTGTGACATTTGATAGCACACTAAGTGTTCCTCCGATATTCGGGAGTTGCATAATCTCATAGTCATAGGAACATGTATAAGTTATGAAGAAAGCAATAGCAACAAACTAAACGATCATCATTCTAAGATAATGGATGGGTCAAGTCAATCACATCATTCTCTAATGATGTGATCCCATTAATCAAATGACAACTCTTTGTCCATGGCTAGGAATCTTAACCATCTTTAATTAACGAGCTAGTCAAGTAGAGGCATACTAGTGATACTCAGTTTGTCTATGTATTCACACATGTACTAAGTTTCCGGTTAATACAATTATAGCATGAATAATAAACATTTATCATGATATAAGGAAATATAAATAACAATTTTATTATTGCCTCTAGGGCATATCTCTTTCAGTCTCCCACTTGCACTAGAGTCAATAATCTAGTTCAGATCATCATGTGATTTCACACCAATAGTTCACATCTTTATGTGATTAGTTCACATCTTCATGTGACTAATACCCAAAGGGTTTACTAGAGTCAATAATCTAGTTCACATCGCTATGTGATTAATACCGAAAGAGTGATCATGTTTTGCTTGTGAGAGAAGTTTAGTCTACGGGTGAGGGGGTCCTGGATTAGGGGGTCTCCAGACAGCCGGACTATCTCCATTGGCCGGACTGTTAGACTATGAAGATACAAGATTGAAGACTTCGTCTCCTATCCGGATGGGACTCTACTTGGCGTGGAAGGCAAGCTAGGCAATACGGATATGGATATCTCCTCCTTTGTAACCGACCTTGTGTAACCATGACCCTCTCTGGTGTCTATATAAACCGAAGGGTTTTAGTCCGTAGGACAACAACCACAACATACAATCATACCATAGGCTAGCTTCTAGGGTTTAGCCTCTCTGATCTCGTGGTAGATCTACTCTTGTACTACCCATATCATCAATATCAATCAAGCAGGACGTAGGGTTTTACCTCCATCAAGAGGGCCCGAACCTGGGTAAAACATCGTGTACCCTGCCTCCTGTTACCATCCGGCCTAGACGCACAGTTCGGGACCCCCTACCCGAGATCCGCCGGTTTTGACACCGACATTGGTGCTTTCATTGAGAGTTCCTCTGTGTCATTGCCATTAGGCTTGATGGCTCCTACTATCATCGATAGCGATGTGGTCCAGGGTGAGACTTTTCTCCCCGGATAGATCTTCATATTCAGCGGCTTTGCACTGTGGGCTAATTCGCTTGGCCATCCGGAGCAGATTGAAAGCTACGCCCCTGGCCATCAGGTCAGATTTGGAAGTTTGAACTACACGACCGACATCCGTGGAGACTTGATCTTTGACGGATTCGAGCCACAGCCGGGCGCGCCGCACTGTCGCGATGGGTATGACCTAGCTCTGCCGCCGAACAGTACCCCAGAGGCCGCGCCTGCATCAGCTCCGACCCTTAGCTCGGAGCCAACTGCGCCAGTCGAGGACGGGTGGTTAGACACCACCTCAGGGGCTGCAGTCTCAACGGCGATCGAGCCGAACACCAGCCTAACCCTCTGTGCAGCCCGTGACTCCAAGGTGCCGAACTCTTTTCCAGACTCCAAACCATCCGCGCCCCTGCCAATCGAATCCGATTGGGTGCCGATCATGGAATTCACCGCCGCGGATATCTTTCAGCACTCGCCCTTCGGTGACATTTTGAATTCACTAAGGTCTCTCTCTTTGCAAGAGAGCCCTGGCCAGATTATGGCCAACAGGATTGGGATGCGGACGACGAAGAAATTCGACACCCACCCACCACCCACTTCATAGCCACGGTCAATGATTTAACCGACATGCTCAACTTCGACTCCGAAGACATCGACGGTATGGACGACGATGTAGAAGACGAACATGAACCAGCACCTATAGGGCACTGGAAAGCCACCTCGTCATATGACATATACATGGTGGATACACCCAAAGAAGGCAATGGCGATGGGATAGCGGAGGATGACCCCTCCAAGAAGCAACCCAAACACCGACGTCAGCGGCGCCGCTCTAAGTCCTGCCAAAGCAAAAGTGGTGATACCAGCACAGGAGATAATAACACTCCGGATAGTGCCGAAGACAACAACAAACCCCTCCAGCAAGATTTAGAGCAGGAGGATGGAGGAGCCAGCTCTCTTGAGAGAGCGGCAGACGGAGAGGAGGAGGATGACAATCACATGCCCCCCTCCAAAGACGAGGCAAGCCTCGGCGATGATGAATTTGCCGTACCAGAGGATCTCGTCGAACAAGAGCGCTTCAAGCATCGGCTCATGGCCACGACAAATAGACTGAAGAAAAAGCAGCAGCAGCTTCAAGCTGATCAAGATCTCCTAGCTGACAGATGGACTGAAGTCCTCGTGGCCGAGGAATATACACTCGAGCGCCCCTCCAAGAGTTACCCAAGGCACAGGTCACTACCCCGACTGGAGGAAGAAGCATATGATATGGCTGATCGGCCACCTCATGGCCGCGATAGAGAGGCATTCCAGCCAAAAACTCAGCCTCCTCCCCAATGCCATTCAAATAAAAAGGCATGGGAGATACGCCAAACCTGCGAGACATATTGGAGGACAAGGCAAAGCATACAACATCGATCTACGGATCACGAGAGCGCACCACTCTGCGAGACGACAAACGTCACGCCGGATACAGTAAAAGCAAATCCGACCGGGCCGAACACAGCGGGCAAGACCCATTCGAGCTGCGTCGCAATATAGCCCAATACAGAGGCGCCGCACACCCCATATGCTTCATAGACGAAGTAATGGAACATAAATTCCCAGAAGGTTTCAAACCTGTAAATATTGAATCATACGACGGCACAACAGATCCCGCAGTATGGATTGAGGATTTCCTCCTCCACATCCACATGGCCCGTAGCGATGACTTACATGCCATCAAATACCTCCCACTAAAGCTCAAAGGACCAGTGCGGCATTGGCTTAACAGCTTGCCAGCGGACTCCATTAGTTGTTGGGAAGATCTGGAAGCCACATTCCTCGACAATTTTCAGGGCACTTATGTGCGACCACTAGACACCGATGATTTGAGCCACATAATTCAGCAGCCAGAAGAGTCGGCCAGGCAATTCTGGACTTGGTTCCTTACAAAGAAAAATCAAATCGTCGACTGTCCGGATGTAGAGGCCTTAGCGGCTTTCAAGCACAACCTCCGAGACGAGTGGCTAGCCTGGCACCTTGGTCAGGAAAAGCCGAAATCTATGGCAGCTCTCACGACGCTCATGACCCGCTTTTGTGCAGGAGAAGACAGCTGGCTGGCTCGCAGTAATAACATATCAAAGAACCATGGTACCTCAGATACCAAGGACGGCAATAGCAGGTCACGTCGCAACAAGCATAAGCGCCGCATTAACTGTGAAAATACTGAGGATACGGCAGTCAATGCCAGATTCAAAGGCTCTAAACCCGGTGAGCGGAAAAAGCCATTCAAACAAAGTACGCCGGGTCCGTCCAGCTTGGACCGTATACTCGATCGCTCGTGTCAAATACATGGCACCCCAGACAAGCCAGCCAATCACACCAATAGGGATTGTTGGGTGTTCAAGCAGGCCGGCAAGTTAATTGCCGAAAACAAGGACAAGGGGCCGCATAGCGATGACGAGGAGGAGCCCCGGCAGCCGCACACTGGAGGACAGAAGTGGTTTCCCCCACAAGTGCGGACGGTGAACATGATATACGCAACCCACGTCCCCAAGAGGGACCGGAAGCGTTCGCTCAGGGACGTATATGCGTTGGAGCTAGTCGCCCCAAAGTTCAACCCCTGGTCCTCCTGTCCGATCACCTTCGATCGTAGGGACCACCCCACTAGTATCCGTCATGGTGGATTCGCCACACTGGTCCTCGACCCAATCATCGACGGATTTCACCTCACTCGAGTCCTTATGGACGGCGGCAGCGGCCTGAACCTGCTTTACCAGGACACAGTGTGCAAAATGGGTATAGACCCCTCAAGGATCAAACCCACAAAAATGACCTTTAAGGGCGTCATTCTAGGTGTAGAGGCCCATTGCACAGGCTCAATTACACTGTAAGTGGTCTTCGGATCCCCGGATAACTTCCGAAGCAAAGAGTTAATCTTCAATACAGTCTCGTTTCACAGTGGTTATCACGCACTGCTCGGGCAAACCGCATTTGCTAGATTCAATGCGGTACCGCATTATGCATACCTCAAGCTCAAGATGCCAGGACCTCGCGGAGTTATTACATTCAATGGAAACACAGAGCGCTCTCTCCGAACAGAGGAGCACACCGCAGCCCTCGCAACAGAAACACGAAGCAGCCTCTCAAGGCAATCAACCAGTTCAGCGCTTCACAGCCCGGACACCTTCAAGCGTGCTTGGGGCAATCGGCAAATAGACCGCCTGGCGCGATCTGAGCTCACGTAGCAATACGGCGGCCACCCCAATCCCAGCCCAGCAACGAAACTTGTGCCGCGCGTACATAATTATGCATTAAAAATACCCTGGGCACATGTGGGGAGGGGGCACAACCGCGGCACGCCCCAAGACGCGGCCTAAACCGCACTAGGGGCTTCCCGTTCGGTTATTTTTCTTTTTCTTTTAGGACCTTAATCTCTGGAAACACTGTCCGGCAGCACTATTGCCGAACACATGATGCAACAACCAAGGAGGCAGACAGCTATGTTATACCACGGAATTCCGAGGTTGATTACAGTAATGAGTGAAATATTCAATTTAATATCATTCCTCAGCTTACCCTTGGAAGGGACATAGTCCTACTCTTTGCTTATCGCACTATCTGTATCACTCTGCTTTAACGCAATTTTTTAATAAACAATGCATGACATTACGACTATTATTGCATTCTTGTCATATGTATATATGTGTGTGTGTGTGTGTGTGTGTGTTCATTAATGACGCCTTGCAACCATACACTATGGTACGGCCAATACACCAGGGGCTTACGTACCCCACAATGCGGTGTGAAAAGTCTGAACACTTTCACAAGTGCGGCACCCCGAACTTATAGCATTATATGCATCGGCTTCGAATCATGTCTTTGGTCAAATGTTGGGTTTGCCCGGCTCCTATGTTTTGGTACCTTACGTTCCGCTCTATCAGCTAAGGTAGCGCTAGGAGAACTACTGCGATTGTGCCCCGGTTCTGCTGGGTTCAGCACCTCAGTAGAGAAAGCTAAAACTGACTGTCATGATAAGGCGAGAGACTGGTCGCTGTTCGGCAATGTTTTCAAGTCCCTAAAGACTTATGCCGCTTAGAGCGAGGGGCCGGCCCTGTCCGGCTTAAAGGCATCGATAGCGCCCCAAATTCGGCCTTCCGAATACCAGGGGCTTCACCGAAATTTCAAATTATAGAATTCTATGGCTAAGTGAGAGTGATAAAGCATTATTAGTCCGGTTGCCTTGTTCGTTGTGCTGAGCACCTCCCTCGAAGGACCCAAACATGGGAACAAGAGTGCTCAGGTTTATCCCGAACACCCCAGCACTCATGGCATGGGGGCAGAAGCCGAGGACTAGCCATCTCTTAGATTGGATAAACAACCAAACAGAAGGTAATATTTTAAATTCCAACAAGCATTGCATAGCGCATATGAAACAAGTTTTCATACATACAGGATAAAACGAGCAAGTCTCATTCAAATATTACATCTTTTGAACACACGTCTGCGATGAGACGGGCACCCGGCAGAACACCCTCGTAGTACATCTCGGGGTGGCGGTGCTCCTTGCCCTCCGGCGGCCCCTCCTTGATCAGCTTCATGGCGTCTAGCTTGACCCACTGCAATTTCACACGGGCGAAAGCCCGGCGTGCACCTTCAATGCAGACAGATCACTTGACGACCTCCAGCCGCGGGCAGGCATCCACAAGCCGCCTCACCAGGCCGAAGAAGCTATTCGGAAGGGCGTCGCCAGGCCACAGCCGGACTATAAAGCTCTTCATGGCCTGATAGGCCGCCTTATGTAGCTCGACCATCTGCTTCAGCTGGTCGCTCATTGGCACCGGATGTTCGGCCTCAGCATACTGAGACCAGAACAGCTTCTCCGTCGAGCTTCCGTCCTCTGCTTGGTAAAATTATGCGGCATCGGACACACTGTGGGGCAAATCTGCGAATGCTCGTGAAGAGCTCCTAATCCGGGTAAGTAATCGGTAATTTACTTTTACATGCTTGCTTTGCATATAGAAAGCCTTACCCGCCGCTATCTTCTTCATCGCGTCGATCTCTTGCAGGGCCTTTTGGGCTTCCGCCTTTGCACTTTTTACACTCTCGAGGGCCGCGACAAGCTCAGACTCTCGCGTCTTGGAGTCAAGCTCCAACGCCTCGTGCTTCACCACAAGAGCCTGGAGCTCTTGCTGCACCTCGCCCACCCGAGCCTCATGCTTCTCTCGCTCGGTGCGCTCCTTGGCCGCTTTATCTTCGGCCTTGGTTAGCGCTTCCTTCAGGGTCGCCACCTCGGTCGTGGCCCCTGGCAAACATACGATGATCCTGTCATTTTGCAATCGCATCCTCTTTTATATATATACATAAGACAGGGTACTACTTACCCTTGTTCTCCTCGAGCTGCCTCTTAGCAAGGCCGAGCTCTTTCCTGGACCCCTCGAGGTCCTGCTTCAGTACGGCAACCTCCGTAGTTAGTGCGGCGGACGCCAGCAGCGAAGCCTGCATATGCATATTGACACACTTATATTAGACTCCTATGATATTATTTGATCCTCTGTTCGGCTTTTCTTTGTGAACACCGAACAAAGCATCAAGGGCTACTGTCTATGCGGTAATATTTCTACTACATTTTAAAACACTTACCTCGAAGCCTGTTAGAAGGCTGGCACAGGCTTCAGACAATCCGCTCTTGGTGGACTGAACCTTCTGGATCACCGCACTCATGATAGTGCGGTGCTCCTCATCGATGGAAGCGCTACAAAGAGCTTCCAGCAGATTGTCCGGCGCCTCTGGATGGACAGAGATCACCGGCATAGGCATCTTGCCCCTCTTAGAAGGAGGCCGCTTGCTCGAGCCTGGAACCGCTGGAGGTTCCGGCGCGGTGTTCGGCTGAGGACCGAACTCGGAGCTCTCAGGGGCCCCGTCCCCTCGGCTCCCGGAGTCGGGAAGGTCGCCTTGAGGCGCCTCCGGGACTATCTCCCCTTGATCCGGTGCCTCTTGAGACAACACCTCGGTGTCATCGGCAGGATGAGGGGAGGTGGCGGTCGAGACTGGGAAAGCAGTGCGACAAAGGAATCCTATGAGTTCCTCTGGTATCCTAATACTTACGATCTCCCCGAGGGCTTGACCCTGGGCAACCACTCGTCTTCTCCTTCGTCGGCGGCAGTGGAACCGTCCGGAAGGAGAGTCCTTCCCTTCTTGGACCCTCCGGCCTCCCCAGTTGGGGCGGCCATCCTTTTCTTGTCTCCCCCAGTCGGTGGGGGAGCATCTTCTTCTTCTTCCTCGTCTCCGGGGAAAGAGTGCGCCGTAGAGTCATCGGATGGTGAGTCCGTCGACGCCTAGCATCGGGAACTCTTTCGGGTTCCCTTGGCCTTCTTGGTCTTCTCCGGCACTGTATAAGGGGCCGGAGTCAACATCTTCGCCAGAAGAGCGTCTGCGGGGCCTTCGGGCAAAGGAGCCAGACAGTCGATCTGTCCGGCCATCTTCTGCCAGTCCTATCAAAGGTACGGGAGTTTAGATCCTGCATAGAGTCAATCTATATAAAAAATAAGTATCCTGTGAAAGGTAAAGCAGCTTACCGCACTGGCTTGGCGCTTCGTGCTGAATCCACGATCCTCAGTAATAGGGGGGGACCTCGGCACTTTTGAACAGCACCCTCTAGGCGTCTTCATGAGTCGTGTCGAAGAGCCTGTTCAGAGTTCGGTGCTGCGCCGGATCGAACTCCCACAAGTTGAACTCCCGTTGTTGGCACGGGAGTATCCGGCGGATGAGCATAACTTGGACTATGTTGACAAGCTTGAGCTTCTTGTTCACCATGTTTTGAATACATGTTTGGAGTACGGTCAGCTCTTTCGAACTACCCCAGGACAGGCCCTTCTCTTTCCAGGAGGTGAGCCATGTGGGGATGCCAGATCAGAACTCGGGGGGCCGCTGCCCATGCAGGGTCGCGTGGCTCGGTGATGTAGAACCACCCCGATTGCCACCCCTTTATGGTTTCCACAAAGGAGCCCTCGAGCCATGTTACGTTGGGCATCTTGCCCACCATGGCGCCTCCACACTCCGCCTGGCGGCCGCCCACCACCTTCGGCTTGACATTGAAGGTCTTCAGCCATAAGCCGAAGTGGGGCTTGATGCGGAGGAAGGCCTCGCACATGACGATAAACGCCGAGATGTTGAGGATGAAGTACGGGGCCAGATCATGGAAATCCAGGCCGTAATAAAACATGAGCCCCGGACGAAGGGATGGAGAGGGAATCCCAGCCCGTGGAGGAAATGGGTGAGGAATACTACCCTCTCATGGAGCCTGGGGGTGGGGATGAGCTGCCCCTCATCTGGGAGCCGGTGCTCGATGTCGTCGGGCAGGTATCCGGCTCTCCTTAGTTTCTTGATGTCTCCCTCCGTGACGGAGGAGACCATCCACCTGCCTCCCGCTCCAGACATGGTTGGAGAAGGTTGAGGTGGGAAGTGTGGACCTGGACGCTAGAGCTCGAGTGTGCGAAAATGGATGAGTAAGGGAGGAAGAAGGCATGTATAGAAAGGTGAATCCTTATCCCGTTATATGGGCGGACGAAACTAAGCGTCCCCACTTGCCTGGTAAAACTCGCTTATCCCCCAAGCGCCGCAATTGACAGCGCGGTTGGGTTACCCATGCCCGTATTGATGAGAATCCCATAATAAGGGGACATGATCTCTGTTTGACAAGACGTGTCGAAAAACTGCCTCGCGTTATGTGCGGGGCTGGTTAAAAGAAACGATTCGAATAATCACCGGGCCATGACGTAATGTCATGCTGCCAAAACAAGCCAGAAAATTAGATCTGTGAAAATATTATTCTCTCTACGGTGGAATGTGGAACTTATTTTGCAGGGTCGGACACTATCCTCGTATTAAAATTCTTCTGTGATGTATTCGGAGAAGGAACCTGCCTTGCAATGCCGAAGACAATACTGCGCGCCGGACTCATCATCATTGAAGCCTGGTTTAGGGGCTACTGAGGGAGTCCTGGATTAGGGGGTCTCCAGACAGCCGGACTATCTCCATTGGCCGGACTGTTAGACTATGAAGATACAAGATTGAAGACTTCGTCTCGTGTCCGGATGGGACTCTACTTGGCGTGGCAGGCAAGCTAGGCAATACGGATATGGATGTCTCCTCCTTTGTAACTGACCTTGTGTGACCCTAACCCTCTCCGGTGTCTATATAAACCGAAGGGTTTTAGTCTGTAGGACAACAACCACAACATACAATCATACCATAGGCTAGCTTCTAGGGTTTAGCCTCTCTGATCTCGTGGTAGATCTACTCTTGTACTACCCATATCATCAATATCAATCAAGCAGGACGTAGGGTTTTACCTCCATCAAGAGGGCCCGAACCTAGGTAAAACATCATGTCCCCTGCCTCCTGTTACCATCCGGCCTAGACGCACAGTTCGGGACCCCCTACCCGAGATCCGCCGGTTTTGACACCGACAACGGGTCTGTAACATTCAGATATGTATGTATTACGTAAATTTCTATGTCTATAATACTCTGCATAGAGCTACTCTAGCTAATTGCTCCCACTTTCAATATGTATCCAGGTCGAGACTTAGAGTCATCTAGATCGATGTAAAAAGCTTGCATCGACGTAACTCTTTACGACGAACTCTTTTATCACCTCCATAACTAAGAAATATTTCCTTAGTCTTCTAAGGATAATTTTGACCGCTGTCCAGTGATCTACTCCCAGATCACTATTGTACTCCCTTGCCAGAATCATGCTAAGGTATACAATAGGTCTGGTACACTGCATAGCATACTTTATAGACCTATGACTGAGGCATAGGGAATGACTTTTCATTCTCTTTCTATTTTCTGCAGTGGTCGGGCAGTGAGTCTGACTCAACTTCACACCTTGTAACACAGGCAAGAACCCTTTCTTTGCTTGATCCATTTTAAACTTCTTCGAAACTTTATCAAGGTATGTGCTTTGTGAAAGTTCAATTAAGCATCTTGATCTATCTCTATAGATCTTGATGCCCAATATATAAGTAGCTTCAATGAGGTCTTTCATTGAAAATTCTTATTCAAGTATCCTTTTATGCTATTCAGAAATTCAGTATCATTTCCGATCAACAATATGTCATCCACATATAATATCAGAAATGCTACAGAGCTCCCACTCAATTTCTTGTAAATACAGGCTTCTCCAAAAGTCTCTATAAAACCATATGCTTTGATCACACTATCAAAGCGTATATTCCAACTCCGAGACGCTTGCACTAGTCCATAAATGGATTGCTGGAGCCTGGACACTTTGTTAGTACCTTTTGGATCGACAAAACCTTCTGGTTGCATCATATACAACTCTTCTTTAAGATATCCATTAAGGAATGCAGTTTTGACATCCATTTGCCAAATTTCATAATCATAAATTTCATAATCATAGAATGCGGCAATTGTTAAGATGATTCGGACGGACTTAAGCATCGCTACGGGTGAGAAGGTATCATCGTAGTCAACTCCTCGAACTTGTTGAAAACCTTTTGCAACAAGTCGAGCTTTGTAGATGGTAACACTACTATCAGCGTCCGTCTTCCTCTTGAAGATCCATTTATTATGAATGGCTCATCGATCATCGGGCCAGTCAATCAAAGTCCATACTTTGTTCTCATACATGGATCCCATCTCAGATTTCATGGCCTTAAGCCATTTCGCGGAATCTGGGCTCATCATCGCTTCCTCATAGTTCATAGGTTCGTCATGGTCAAGTAACATGACCTCTAGAACAGGATTACCGTACCACTCTGGTGCGGATCTTACTCTGGTTGACCTATGAGGTTTCGTACTAACTTGATTTGAAGTTTCATGATCATCATCATTAGCTTCCTCACAAATTGGTGTAGGAATCACTAGAACTGATTTCTGTGGTGAACTACTTTCCAATTCGGGAGAAGGTACAATTACCTCATCAAGTTCTAGTTTCCTCCCACTCACTTCTTTCGAGAGAAACTCCTTCTCTTAGAAAGGATCCATTCAACAAAATATCTTGCCTTCAGATCTGTGATAGAAGGTGAACCCAACAGTTTCTTTTAGATACCCTATGAAGATGCACTTCTCCAATTTGGGTTCGATCTTATCAGTTTGAAACTTTTTCACATAAGCATCCCAACCCCAAACTTTAAGAAATGACAGCTTTGGTTTCTTGCCAAACCATAGTTCATACGGTGTCCTCTCAACGGATTTAGATGGTGCCCTATTTAACATGAATGCAGCCGTCTCTAATGCATAACCCCAAAATGATAGTGGTAAATCGGTAAGAGACATCATAGATCGCACCATATCTAATAAAGTACGGTCATGATGTTCAAACACACCATTACACTATGGTGTTCCAGGTGGCATGAGTTGCGAAACTATTCCACATTGTTTCAAATGAAGACCAAACTCGTAACTCAAATATTTGCCTCCGCGATCAGATCGTAGAAACTTTATTTTCTTGTTACGATGATTTTCCACTTCACTCTGAAATTCTTTGAACATTTCAAATGTTTCACACTTATGTTTCATCAAGTAGATATACCCAAATCTGCTCAAATCATCTGTGAAGGTCAGAAAATAACGATACCCGCCGTGAGCCTCAACACTCATTGGATTGCATACATCAATATGTATTATTTCCAATAAGTCAGTTGCTTGCTCCATTGTTCCGGAGGATGGAGTTTTAGTCATATTGCCCACGAGGCATGGTTCGCAAGCATCAAATGATTCATAATCAAGTGATTCCAAAAGTCCATCAGCATGGAGTTTCGTCATGCGGTTTACACCAATATGACCTAAACGGTAGTGCCACATATAAGTTGCACAATCATTATTAACTTTGCATCTTTTGGCTTCAATATTATGAATATGTGTATCACTATCATCGAGATTCAATAAACTATTCACCTTGGGTGTATGACCTTAGAAGGTTTTATTCATGTAAATAGAATAACAATTATTCTTTGACTTAAATGAATAACCGTATTGCAATAAACATGATCCAATCATATTATGCTCAAGGCAAACACCAAATAACATTTATTTTAGGTTCAACGCTAATCCCGAAGGTAAAGGGAGTGTGCGATGGTGATCTTATCAACCTTGGAATCACTTCCAACTCACATCATCACCTCGCCCTTAACTAGTCTCTGTTTATTTTGCAACTCCCGTTTTGAGTTACTACTCTTAGCAACTGAACCAGTATCAAATACTGAGGGGTTGCTATAAACACTAGTACACATCAATAACATGTATATCAAACATACTTTTGTTCACTTTTCCGTCCTTCTTATCCGCCAAGTATCTAGGGCAGTTCCACTTCTAGTGATCATTTCCTTTGCAGTAGAAGCACTCAGTTCCAGGCTTGGGTCTAGCTTTGGGCTTCTTCATGGGAGCAACAACTTGCTTGCTATTATTCTTTGAATTTCCTCTTTGAAAGCACAAGTGCTCCCAGGGTGATTTTGGTAATTAATGTCAACATATCTCTTGTTGGACTAATGCTTCAACCTAGTATGTTTCAGATAAGTTCAACAATGGAGAGGCATGGACTAGAGGATGTGGAACCCCTTCAAGATGCTGAGGACAAAGGATTGGCTCAAGCTCAAAGCTCAGGACTCTACATTTTATTTTAGTGATCCAAGATCACATTGAGTCCATAGGAAAGCCAATGCTATTAAGAGGGGACGAGGTGTTGCTTAATGGCTTGCTTGCTCAAAGTGCTTAGTGATATGCTCCAAAAGCCCTCAACGACTTTCTCATATCCACATATGTCCCAAACCAAAAGTCAAACTCGGCCCCACCAAAACTTTCTATCTGGCGCCACCGAGTTCAATTGACATTGCCACTGCTAGAAACCCTAATCAATTCGGTCTCACCAATGGGATGTTGGTCTGACTGAGATGGGCTTGCAAACGCTCTATTGCCTATTGCAATAATTTTGGTCCCACCGAGACATGCAATCGGTCCCACCAAGTTTGCTTGGCCAACTCTCTGTTTTGCTTATTACCCAAATTGGTCCCATCGAGTTTGTGTAATCGGTCAAACCGAGATGAGGCTTTACCCTAACCCTAGCACATCGGTCCCACCAAGTCGATTATATCAGTCCCACTGAAATGCCTAAAGGTCACATTTTGAACTAAATTGGCCAGACCGAGTTTCTTGATTCGGTCCCACCGAGTTTGGTGATTTGTGTGTAACGGTTAGATTTTGTGTGGAGGCTATTTATACCCCTCCACCCACTCTTCATTCATGGAGAGAGCCACCAGAACATGCCCACACTTCCAACATACATTTTGTGAGATAGAACCACCTACACTTGTGTTGAGGTCAAGATATTCCATCCCAACCACATAAATCTTGATCTCTAGCCTTCCCCAAGTTGCTTTCCACTCAAATCTTCTTTCTACCAAATCCAAATCCTGTGAGAGAGAGTTGAGTGTTGGGGAGACTATCATTTGAAGCACAAGAGCAAGGAGTTCATCATCAACACACCATCTATTGCCTCTTGGAGAGTGGTGTCTCCTAGATTGGCTAGGTGTCACTTGGGAGACACCATCAAGATTGTGGAGTTGAACCAAGGAGTTTTTAAGGGCAAGGAGATTGCCTACTTCATGAAGATCTACCCGAGTGAGGCAAGTCCTTCGTGGGCAATGGCCATGGTGGGATAGACAAGGTTGCTTCTTCGTGGACCCTTCGTGGGTAGAGCCCTCCGTGGACTTGCGCAACCATTACCCTCCGTGGGTTGAAGTCTCCATCAACGTGGATGTACAATAGCACCACCTATCGGAACCATGCCAAAAATCTCCGTGTCTCCAATTGCATTTGCACACACTACTTGGAAAAGGCCTACTAATGGCGCACCAATTTTGCCTACTAATGGCGCATCACTGGTGCGCCATTAGTATCACGCCACTAGTATTTATTACTAATGGCGCACCACTGGTGTGCCATTAGTATATAACACCATGCGCCATTAGTATGCCTCCCAGGGGCCATATTTAACCATGTGCTTTGGCACACTAATGGCGCACTGTTTGGTGATGCGCCGTTAGTATACTTTGGCATACTAATGGCGCACTCTGTAGTGATGCGCCATTAGTATGAATATTAGGTTTTATTTTTTTTTACTTTTCTGATTTTTTCACAGGTTACAAACTATATTATTTGACAGAATATAGACAGTAGCACACAGCAACAGCAGATTCATCGAATACAATAGAAGATTAGTCTCCGAATACAATTCATCATATTAGTCTCCGAATTCAAAAGACTGAACAAAGATAGAACATTACAAGTCTCGAGACTGTGAGTAGCGAGTTTGTCGGAAGTAATACTAATCCTAACAAGTCCTACTAATCATCATCATACAACTTCTACTCGTTATTAATAACAAGTCATACGACCATCATCTTGATAGTCATCGAACCAACCCTACTTAATTGTTCTTAGCACATGATCATCAGTATTAGGCAGGACCTAAATACCCTATTTAAGCTAAAATAGCATAAAACAATATAGACCCTAACTCTCCATTATGGAGAATGGAGAACATCTTGTCTCCAATTCTTGCGCTTCGCTTCCTTTTGCTTCCAAGAACCTCCTTACGACTGTCCATACATTTTTCTCCATCCTTTGATTTTCATGTCTCCACTTCTTTTAGAAATCTCGTATGGACAGTTGAGATTCGTAGGATGACCTGGCTGTATTTTCAAAACATTAAGACTACCTTTCTTATACATCAAATGAGGCACACAATTCTCTGGAATTATCTATTGAAAAACATAGTAATAACTTCAAAGTTAGCAATGATGTACTAGTTTTAGAAGTATGCAAAAGATGCATGGATGTCGTAATAGTAAAAATCTTACCAGGGTACCTCCATGGTAGTTACCGTAGTTGAACACATGCACTAGTGGCACGTATTTACCATAATGTTGAGGAGTTTGATTGTGGATATTGTAATTCTCAATGTCAGTACAAAATCCGACCAGATGATTTTTCTCCTTGTAAGTTGTTAATTCGGAGCCATCGGTGTAGTGGGTTTTGTCTACCATCTCCCGCACATACTTTGAACAATAAAAATAAGCTGTCAATGGAAATAAGCTGTCAACTATTTTGAAATAAACAATATAAATTAGCTAATAACTATGTTTGAGAAACTCACATAGCGGTAGAACTGGAGGCGTATCAACAAGGACCCAAATGTCCATATTGTCTTGGTTGATGTCAGGATTACCAAGATCCATGGTGATAAGCATACCCTCATCAAAACCATACATCTTGCAAAATGCTTCCCAATTTTTGCAACCAAAATGGGTTACGCTCTCAGAATTATATAGATTTACTTCAAAGTCCACATCGTATGGGTCCTTAGGTGAATTTTCTTTGATTCAGAAATTTCATGGTCTTCAAAATCCATCCTCTCCAAGACATAGCGTCTTGCATGGCATGGGATAAGCTATACTCGAATTGTAAAAGATGAAAATTACACGTTGAAATAGTTGAAGTCATGCTTAATTATGAAAATAACACTTGTCGTCGTTGTGTACCGTTTCAACTTCGAAGGTCTCCTCGAGCTTAATGCTGAAGCGCCGACCATCGTCCAGGTGAGGCATGTCGCACAGACCTCGATCGTCGTGGCACCAGTCACACTCCCCCGGGAGACTTTCGTCGTCCGATGACGACATATCCTACGTTCATAATTCAAAACTACATCATTTAGGGTTTGTCGACACCGAGGCATCCTAAAAGCTAAGCTTTTATCATTTAGGGTTTGTCGACGCCGAGGCACCCTAAAAGCCTAAGCTTTCATCATTTAGGTTCTTATCGACACCGAGGCACCCTAAAAGCCAAGGTTTTATCATTTAGGGTTTGTCGACGCCGAGGCACCCTAAAAGCCTAAGCTTTCCTCATTTAGGTTCTTATCGACACCGAGGCACCCTAAAACCTATGGTTTAATGCAGCAAGAATAAAGGGGCAGTTGATCCTACTTAATTAAGTACTAAGATACCCCGGCCCATGCATTAGTCGCAAGTACCCCATATGTCCTATTTTTAGCAAAGTCATGCTAAAATTCACGGAAAATTTCAGCATGACCTTTGCTGAAAATAGGACACATGGAGTACCCGAATTTGCCGGAACGGAAGTTAATCGACATTCCGGCAAACTGAAGGGCCTCTCGGGGTGCCTGCAAATTCATCATGACACAATGCTCAGAGACAAAACCCAGCAAACTAGCAAGATGATCATCATCTTTGCAAGTCATTACTTGTCAAACGCAGAACTGCATAACACAAGCTCACCGACATAGACCAAGATGATCATCAATTTTGAATCAATAGACATACTTCTCAAAAGAGGCATGATCAAATTCTGGTGCCCTTGACTTACTAGTATTTATCTCTTATGACTGATGAATGTGCATTGAGTCCAAAAGCAAAGACTCTATAGTGAAATGAAAAAAACCTTGGAAATATATTTATGATAACTCTAAATGGATCAGAAGGTGCAGATGCACTTGTAAAAAAAGGTATGCGTTTGCAGCAACTTTGTTCTGATTATGACACCATTCTGTTAAGAAGGCAAAATAACATTGTCATCCCAATTCATGGTTGAAGCGGAAGACCCTAAGCTTTAAAATGCCAAGTCTCACTTACGCATGTTAACTTATTTACCAGTTCAGAACTATCACCAGAAAATAGTAAATCCACATTGACCACATAATATTATTTTGCAACCACTCAGTTTGTCCTTGACTGGGACACTTGAAGCACAAAACAACTAATGCAGAGCTAGGTCTACTTTGGTTCTGACAGATCACATCCTGGTGCATATGTGGGGTTTTTTTACTTAGAAAACACAAAACTTCTATTATTGTTTTTATTTTTAACCAGAGCCTAACCACCTCTACAGTTTACAAACTAATTACAGTTTACAAACTAATTCAGATATCCTGGTGCATATGCTTGTTGTATGTTTGGCTTAAGGGTTTTCCTTTTCAAATTCTGACTCTGTTTCTAAACAAAGTAGGCTTCTATCCTGTCTAGAATGTAATGAAGATGTCTTAGATAAGCTGAGTGTTGTAATGAAGATGTCTTCGTGAGACTTGATATATGTCCAAAATTAGAAAAATCACAAGGTACTTTCTCTACCTAATAAACTCCATATGACCACATAAAACCCTATTTAACACACTTGTAAAGAGGAACAACCCCCCTAAGGAGCTAGAAAGCTATATGAAACAAAATTATCAAGCATAGGCATACAAATTCAGTACTGTATGAAACAAAATAGGTACAACAAGTAGCTGCTAGAGTCATATGCTGAGAGTAGGTGTCAGGTTAAGACATTCTGAAATAGTAAATAACTAAAGGGCACTTGATTATTGTAGGATCGGAAGTATGTCTAGAGGGGGGTGATTAGACTACTTGACCAAATAAAAACTTAACCTTTTCCCAATTTTAGTTCTTGGTAGTTTTTAGCTATCTTAGGACAAGTCAAGCAATCATTACACAATTCAAGCAAGCATGCAAAGAGTATATTAGCAGCGGAAAGTAAAGCATGCAACTTGCAAGAATATAAAGGGAAGGGTTTGGAGAATTCAAACGCTATTGGAGACACGAATGTTTTTCCCATGGTTCGGATAGGTGGTGCTATCCTACATCCACGTTGATGGAGACTTCAACCCACGAAGGGTAACGGTTGCGCGAGTCCATGGAGGGCTCCACCCACGAAGGGTCCACAAAGAAGCAACCTTGTCTATCCCACCATGGCCATCGCCCACGAAGGACTTGCCTCACTAGCGGTAGATCTTCACGAAGTAGGCGATCTCCTTGCCCTTACAAACTCCTTGGTTCAACTCCACAATCTTGTCGGAGGCTCCCAAGTGACACCTAGCCAATCTAGGAGACACCACTCTCCAAGAAGTAACAAATTGTGTGTTGATGATGAACTCCTTGCTCTCGTGCTTCAAATGATAGTCTCCCCAACACTCAACTCTCTCTCTCTCATAGGATTTGGATCTGGTGGAAAGAAGATTTGAGTGGAAAGCAACTTGGGGAAGGCTAGAGATCAAGATTCATATGGTTTGAATGGAATATCTTGGTCTCAACACATGAGTAGGTGGTTCTCTCTCAGAACATATGAGTTGGAATGGTGTATGTGTTCTGATGGCTCTCTCCACGAGTGAAGAGGAGGTGGAGGGGTATTTATAGCCTCCACACAAAATCCAACCGTTACACACAATTTATCAATATCGGTGGGACCGAATCAGAAAACTCGGTCGGACCGAAATAGTAAACCTAGTGACCATTAGGAATTTCGGTGGGACTGACATGCAACTCGGTAGGACCAATTCGGTTAGGATTTGGGCATAACGTAATCTCGGTGAGACCGATTGCACAAACTCGGTGAGACCGAGTTTGGCAATAAGCTAACCAGAGAGTTGGTCAGGCAAACTCGGTGGGACCGACTCGCTCTTTCGGTGAGACCAAAAAGTTACAACAAGGAAACATAGAGTTTACCTTGCATTCTCGGTGGGACCGATTCGCTCTTTCGGTGAGACCGAAAAGTTACGAAAGGGAAACAGAGAGTTTGCAAGCCCATCTCAGTGAGACCGAGATCCTTATCGGTAGGACCGAATTGCTAGGGTTTGGCAGTGGCAAATGACAAGTGAAAATCGGTGGCGCCGGATTGAAAGAATCGGTATGACCGAGTTTGGCTTAGGGTTTAGGTCATTTGTGGATATGGGAAAGTAGTTGAGGATTTTGGAGCATATCATTAAGCACATAGAGCAAGAGGCTCATTAAGCAACACTTCATCCCTCCTTGATAGTATTGGCTTTTCCTAAAGACTCAATGTGATCTTGGATCACTAAAATATAAAATGAAGAGTCTTGAACTTTTGAGCTTGAGCCAATTCTTTGTCCTTAGCATTTTGAGGGTTCCACTTTCACATCCATGCCATGCCAATCATTGAGCTTTCCTGAAATAATCATCTTGAAATAGCATTAGCTCAATGATCTATATGTTGTTATGAATTACCAAAACCACCTAGGGATAGTTGCACTTTCAATTTCCCCCTTTTTGGTAATTGATGACAACATATAGATCAAAGCTTTGACAAATGATAATAAGCATGAAATATATCGTCGCTTTGAGAAGTATGTGACAAGTAAGAGCTCCCCCTAAATTTGTGCATATTTAAAATTTGCTTTGGACTGCAAATGCACAAGGAGTTAGAATCATGGGTTACTCTTTCATGTCACATACGACTTGGTGGAGCGCTCAAAAATGATAAGATTGAAATACATGCACGCAACACCAAGAATAGTGAATGATCACAAAAGATAGATAGAATGATAATATTTAAGCAAGCATTAAGCAAACATTAAGTGTGGCTTATGATCAAACACATGATCATCGATGTCTCACAAACATAAGGACGTAGTATCTCACACACAAGCAAACAAAGTTCGAAAAACCACCAAATAAAACAAGAGAGAACAAAAGCAACACTCTCTCTCGAAGCCTATGATCTATACATTTTCTCCCCCTTTGGCAACAAGTTACCAAAAAGTTCCTAGAAAATTCATAGTGCTAAGTCGACGCTTAGGCTTGATCTTCAGGTGGTGGTGGAGTCCGGAGCACTCCAAGGACGAAGCCTTCGGTAGACGTGGTCGGAGTTGAGGCTGAAGTGGATGCTGGAGCTGGTGGAACTGAGGCTATGGCTGGCGCAGACGTTGTAGCTCTGGTGTCAGCAACTGGCAGTGCAGACGACCTCGGACCTCGTGGCACCCTGGCAAAAGCATCAGTCATGGTCCTGCCTCTCCTCTCATGCATGTCCTCCTGGAGCTACTCCACGGCAGTCTGTATCTCTGTCACCTTGATGTCCAAGTCATAGAACCTCTGTTCCATGATCCTCTCTAAGCTGGCCTGGTTCTGAGTCAGGGTGGCAAGTCCTTGCTCAATCCGCAGGGTGGACGCAATCAGGTAACCAAGCTGCTCTTGTTTGGTTTTCAGGAAGTAATCAGATGCCTCCGCTTGAGTAGGCATCCTGGCAGCTTTCTCCTTCTTCGCCTTCTCCTTCTGAGCTTGTACATGGACAAATGATGGCTCATTCTCAGTCATGACCACTTGGTTATCTTCAAAATCTGGACGGATGGGCAGGTGTTCCTTATCCAAGAGGTATATGCCCGTGCCCATCTTGGAGTTGATGAGCTCCTGAATCTGTGGGGCATATCCACAGCTCCTCTTCTGGTCTGATGTTGTCCTCTTGATTGTTTCCACTATGAGACTCGTGACTTTGAATTTTTGAGGCACATCAAAGACATGAAGCAAATTGATCGCGTGACCTCTGATCATCTTGTGATCTCCAGACTTGGGCAGAAGAGTGTGCCTAAGGATCCAGTTGATCGTAGGCAATCCTGACAGAAGATAGTGCACTGAGCCAAACTTGAACGTGTCAAGTGCTTCATTCGGAATCTCCTTGTACATGTTGGACATAGAGTTGTGGTCCATCTTCTTCTTGGCATAAATGTCCAAGTCATCATCCTGCTCCTCTGGGGCATTGATCAACTTCACCCATTCCTCAACAGTGGATTGGTACCTTGTACCCTCTGACATCCAAGTGATCCTGCCATCCGGATAAAAGTGTGCTGTGGAGTAGAATTGCATGATTAGCTCCTCGTTCCACTTTGTGAGCTTCTACCCAACAAAGTCTGCCACTCCACACGCACTAAAGCTGTCATATACTCGAGGGTAGTGTTCCTCATTCTCCTTCATGTAGGTCCAGTCGACCCATCTCATGTCACACACAATTGGCTTCTTGTCAAGCAAAATAGTCTCATAGAAATCCTGCTGCTCCTTGGTATGAAACCTGTAGTCCACTACAATCCTTCTCCTAGAAGCATACGGATCTGCTTCTCTCCACTTCCTCAGCCATGAATCTCTCCTGAGCTTCATATCCTCAGCCACAGGATGAGCATCGTTGTGGTCTGGGATCTTGGGCTTGAGCTTCCTAAGGACATGTTCTTCTTCTTCTTCCTCTGCAACTTCAGGCACTGGGGCCTTGTTCTTCTTAGTGGCTGGGATGCTTCTGGTGTTTCTCTTTGGTGCACTCTTAGGCTTAGATGCAGCCTTGGGTGCTTCCTTGGGCTTGGATGCAGTTGTCCCTGACCTTATGGCATCTCCCATAAGTTTGGCTGCCTTGGGTGCTGGTGCAGCAACCTATTCTTCTTCTTCCTCCTCATCTACCATGATGGAGGCCTTCCCAAGCACTCTAGCCACAGTCTTCTTCACTCTTTCTTTCCTCTTTTTGCCCTCAGCAGCAACGGGCTCAATGGGAGAAGGCTTCACAGTTGAAGCTCTAGCCTTTGACATGGGCTGCCTGCCTGCTGGCCTTTTGATTTTCAGGCCTGGCTTTGTGCCTCGAGCTGACTCAACTCTCTTTGATGTGGCCTCTTCCTCTGCCACATAGTCTTCATCTTCAGAATCAGAAGTCCTCTTCTTTCTCTGACGTGTGGCATCTTTAGGCAGGTTGCTGGGTGTGCTCCTGCTGCCATCATCTGAGGAACTTGAGGGGCTAGTGCCCTCACTCAACTGCACTTGCTGCTCTGACAAGTTCTGGCTGTCACTCTGGTCTGACATGATGCAAACTGACTGCTGACCCTGTGAATAGATTATAGATGAGATAGAGTGGATGAGCATCACAAAATGCAGAGATTTTTGCAACAGAATAATTCAAAAACTTAGTTTTAGTTTCCCACTAAGATCATCTCGGATCTACCGATTTTCAAACTCGGTGACACCGAAGCAGTTTTGGCACCAGAACTAGTGAACTCAGTCAGACCGAGTCACAGTTTGGTGGCACCGAGACTGCTAGGGTTTCACAGAGTTCCAAAATCGGTCACACCGATAAGTAATTCTCGGTCAGACCGAGTTTTACTTGTGCAATGGCATAAGCCAAATCGGTGGGACCGAGTTTTTCAACTCGGTGGGTCCGAGATGGTTTCGGCGGAAACCTAACCCTAAAATTTTCGAATTAAACCTAATCTACGTGTTCATTGACTGGATAGGAGTTTATCAAACGTGGCAAGAATCATGATGATCACAATGTGCTAGGAATCGGATTGGAGAATAGCACAAAGATCGAGTCCATACCCTAGTTCGGCGGAGACTCGCTACGGCGGCAACGGCGGGGCAAAATTCCGTTGACGGCGGCGGAGACCAGCGTCTTGAGGCTGCTGGCACCAAGGAGGACGATCCGGAGACCCAGGAGGCAGAGCGAGCTATGCGCGGGCGAAGAGGTTTCGGAGAACTTTCCAAAATTCTGCCCGTCACTATATATAGCCCGACCATGTCGGTGTGACCGAGTGGAACAACTCGGTGGCACCGAGATGCAAAACTGTATACAGTTACTGCAACTCGGTGTGACCGAGTGGTTCAAATTGGTTGCACCGAGATCGAAAACCTAGATCAACTTAATGATCTCGGTAGGACCGAAAGTATGGTATCGGTCAGACCGAGAATCACAAAGAGGTTTCGGAAGTTTAAGTCTATGACGAATCGGGGACTCCGAGCACTCCTCACACAGAGTGGTTTGAATCTGACTTGATCAAATTTTGTGATGCAGCATGAATAGAGTTTGAGACGAGAAAAGCATAGATAGCTAGAGGAGGTTCTTAGGCATTCTTGTCCATCCACTTGGCAAAAGAAGATAAAGCCAAACAATCACAACAACAAGTGGATGTCCTCGAATGAGTAAAATATGCAACCAACATGCTCACACAATAAGATGGCAAATGAAATATGTGGCAAAGCATGCACAAACAATTCTAGCATCTATCAAGCAATTTGCGATGACTAGGTCATCTATATATGAGTATATTGACTTAGGAGTCAAGTGAGAACACTTGATCGTAGGTCATACTCATCGTTTAAGCTCAAGTGGGGTTACCACTTTTACATAAAGCATTGTTGTATTCACATCTTTAGAGTTGCTTTAGCTCAAGTCTTAGAGTAAAGCTCCCCCTAGATGTGATATCCCCCCTAAGAGGGATGAACTAACCTTGGGTTTTGTCGATGATGACTTCATGTAGATGTTGAAGATGTGGATGCTCAATGTTGATGTAGATCACTTGGAGCTATCCATTTGAGTGAATTGCACTTTCAATACCTACATGGGTTAGTCCCACAAGGAACAAATAAGGATATCCATAGACACAGAGTGATGCATACACAAGATGATGTCCATGAAAACTTTAGGTTACCTTGTCCCTTATCTTACCAACAAGAGGGTTTGTGACTCCTTGAACTAGTGCATGATGTGGAAGTTGATTGCACTTGTTCTTGCCAAAATGATGAGAATGAAATATGTTGGCGGAGTCACCCTCAAGAACTCTCTAGTTCTTTTTCTTTTGGATCCACACCATCTTGATGGGAATCCTTGGAGTTGTAGTCGTACTTGATGAAGTGGAACTTGTCGTGGTCTTGGGAATCCACTTGACTAAGGTCTTAGGAGCTTCTTCAAATGCATCAATCTCCTCTTGAAGCTTGTCCTTGCCTTTTTGCTTGTAGTCTTGTGGTGGAAGATCATCTTGAGCTTGTATCCCCTTGAAAGAAGTGTCATACTTCTCTTGTTGAGGAACAAACTTTGTCTTGGCGTATTGATCTTCTTCCCATTCAACTCCATTGGCATTGAACTTTCGTTCAAAACCAACACCTTGATTCTTCTGGTGCATCCCTTGCTTGCGCACAATTTCCTCGAACTGCTTACTTCCGGCAAGGCTTTTGTATACTCCTTTCTCTATGATCCCCTTCAATAAGCTATTTTCTTGCTCAAGTGTAACTTGGCTAAGAGAATCATTAGTGGAATCAAGAGAACTACTAGAAGAAACAATATTGGATTTAGCATGATCATTGTTACTACTAGAGGAAGAATCTTTCTTGTTCTTGTTACTAGACTTGACTTGAGGCATGTAAGTGGATAATAGTAAACGCTTGGCAATGTAAGAAGAACTTTTCTTGCGGAGATCATCATTGATTGCCTTTAAGAACTCATGCTCTTGCTCAAGATTGAGCTTTTCAAAGCGTAATTTCTCATGAGCTCTTAAAAGTTCTCGATGATCTTCGAAGATAGTTTCATGAGCTAACTTAAGAGTGTTTAGTTCTTTAGTTAGAGCCTCAATCTTCTCCTTATCATTGTCATTTGTTTTAGCATGATTAATTGATGTTTCATCATAGTACTCATCACTAGAGTTGTCAACAAGCAAGTCATCATCACCTAACAAGTCATCTTCATCACTATTAAAATCAACGTACTCGGGGTGTGTTACCTTAGGACCTTTGGCCATGAAGCATCTTCCAATTCCTTCATTTGGTGAGTCAAATATGTCGTAGGAGTTGGTTGACACAAGTGCTAGACCAGCAACACCTTCATCTTGAGTATCTTCGGAGTCGGAGTGATAACTTCTCTCGGAGTGGCTGTCGGAGTCAGAGCCGGATATCCATTCACCAACATGAGCTTGATGTCTTCGTTTTGTGTAGCTCCTTGATGATTTTTCCTTCCTTTCTGAATCCTTGCTTCTCCGTGAGTATCTCCGTTCATAACGATCATCTCTACTCCTTCTCTCTCTTGGTGGTGATTCTTTGCTTCTTCTTTTTGGAGAATCTTCTCTTCTTTTGTAGGGAGCCGTACACTCATTGGAATAGTGTCCGGGTCTTCCACAATTATAGCAGTTTCGCTCTCGACTAGAAGATCTTTTGTCATTGTATGACCTTGACTTGAAGCTTCTATCTTTGCTTCTACTCTTGTAGAACTTGTTGAAGTTCTTCACCATTAAGCTCAATTCTTGATTGAAGTTTTGTTTCTCACTTGATGATGTGGGGACTTCACATCAGGCTTTGTAGGCACCACTTGATCTGTTGTGAAGTTCCTCTTTATCCTTGAGTGACATCTCATGAGCAACAATCCTTCCAATCACTTCCGTTGGCTTGAGATCTTTGTAATTGGGCATCATTTGAATCAATGTGCACACGGTATCATATTTCCCATCCAAGGCTCTTAGGATCTTCTTGATGATGAATCTATCGGTCATCTCTTCACTTCCTAAGCCGGCAATCTCATTTGTGATGAGAGCAAGCCTAGAGTACATTTCAGCGACACCTTCACCATCCTTCATCTTGAACTTGTCAAGTTGACTTTGAAGCACATCCAACTTGGATTCCTTGACGGAGTCGGTACCTTCGTGCATATCAATCAAAGTGTCCCAAATTTCCTTTGCATTCTCAAGGCGGCTGATTTTGTTGAATTCTTTGGGGCACAATCCGTTGAAGAGAATATCGCAAGCTTGAGCATTGTATTGCAACATCTTCAACTCATCCGTGGTAGCTTCACGGTTTGGTTCCCTCCCATCAAAGAACTCACCTTGCAAGCCAACACAAACAATAGCCCATACGACGGGGTTATGTCCAAGAATATGCATTTTCATTTTATGCTTCCAACTAGCAAAATTAGTACCATCAAAGTAAGGACCTCTACGGTGATAATTTCCCTCGCTAGACGCCATACTCTCCTAGGTTTTGAAACCAAGGCTATGACCACCAAAGCTATGGAGATCAAGGCAAATGGAGACCAAGGCTCTGATACCACTTGTAGGATCAGAAGTATGTCTAGAGGGGGTGATTAGACTACTTGACCAAATAAAAACTTAACCTTTTCGCAATTTTAGTTCTTGGCAGTTTTTAGCTATCTTAGGAAAAGTCAAGCAATCATTACACAATTCAAGCAAGCATGCAAAGAGTATATTAGCAGCGGGAAGTAAAGCATGCAACTTGCAAGAATATAAAGGGAAGGGTTTGGAGAATTCAAACGCTATTGGAGACACGGATGTTTTTCCCGAGGTTCGGATAGGTGGTGCTATCCTACATCCACGTTGATGGAGACTTCAACCCACGAAGGGTAACGGTTGCGCGAGTCCACGGAGGGCTCCACCCACGAAGGGTCCACGAAGAAGCAACCTTGTCTATCCCACCATGGCCATCGCCCACGAAGGACTTGCCTCACTAGCGGTAGATCTTCACGAAGTAGGCGATCTCCTTGCCCTTACAAACTCCTTGGTTCAACTCCACAATCTTGTCGGAGGCTCCCAAGTGACACCTAGCCAATCTAGGAGACACCACTCTCCAATAAGTAACAAATGGTGTGTTGGTGATGAACTCCTTGCTCTTGTGCTTCAAATGATAGTCTCCCCAACACTCAACTCTCTCTCATAGGATTTGGATCTGGTGGAAAGAAGATTTGAGTGGAAAGCAACTTGGGGAAGGCTAGAGATCAAGATTCATATGGTTTGAATGGAATATCTTGGTCTCAACACATGAGTAGGTGGTTCTCTCTCAGAACATATGAGTTGGAATGGTGTATGTGTTCTGATGGCTCTCTCCACGAGTGAAGAGGAGGTGGAGGGGTATTTATAGCCTCCACACAAAATCCAACCGTTACACATAATTTATCAATCTCAGTGGGACCGAATCAGAAAACTCGGTCGAACCGAAATAGTAAACCTAGTGACCGTTTGGAATTTCGGTGGGACTGACATGCAACTCGGTTGGACCGATTCGGTTAGGATTTGGGCATAACGTAATCTCGGTGAGACTGATTGCACAAACTCGGTGAGACCGAGTTTGGCAATAAGCTAATCAGAGAGTTGGTCAGGCAAACTCGGTGGGACCGACTCGCTCTTTCGGTGAGACCGAAAAGTTACAAGAAGGAAACATAGAGTTTACCTTGCATTCTCGGTGGGACCGATTCGCTCTTTCGGTGAGACCGAAAAGTTACGAAAGGGAAACAGAGAGTTTGCACGCCCATCTCGGTGAGACCGAGATCCTTATCGGTAGGACCGAATTGCTAGGGTTTGGCAGTGGCAAATGACAAGTGAAACTCGGTGGCGCCGGATTGAAAGAATCGGTATGACCGAGTTTGGCTTAGGGTTTAGGTCATTTGTGGATATGGGAAAGTAGCTGAGGATTTTGGAGCATATCATTAAGCACATAGAGCAAGAGGCTCATTAAGCAACACCTCATCCCTCCTTGATAGTATTGGCTTTTCCTAAAGACTCAATGTGATCTTGGATCACTAAAATATAAAATGAAGAGTCTTGAACTTTTGAGCTTGAGCCAATTCTTTGTCCTTAGCATTTTGAGGGTTCCACTTTCACATCCATGCCATGCCAATAATTGAGCTCTCCTGAAATAATCATCTTGAAATAGCATTAGCTCAATGAGCTATATGTTGTTATGAATTACCAAAACCACCTAGGGATAGTTGCACTTTCAATTATGCACTTAGTAACAAGGTATATTGCATGATTCATAATTTTATAGGAGACCAATAGTAGAAATTTGATTGGGAGTGCTCCATTTCACTAGCGGCCCATTTCACTCACTTTTGCAAAGCATCAGGGCACCAAAGTGTCCATAGGCAGCAACAACTCTACCCCGGTTTCAGCTAAAGACAAGGCGAGCTCGGCTAATCCAGCTACAATACACGAAGCTACAGAGAGTAGCTACCCAATGATGCCCGCGTTCATGAGTGCCATGCTGATCTTGACGACAAGGTAAAGAAAGGCCAAGGAAACCAAATCCCCAAAAAATGTTTGCCCTCGATCAAGGCATGATCCATCCTTCCTAACCATCACTGTCAATCTAGCTACTAGCTCTAGGTGGCCCTAGGGTTTGCAGGGGAGGGGGTGGAGGAGAAGGAAGGAATCACCTAGGGGAGGGGATGGAGGAATGGAGGAAGACGTCGGGGTGCGGGCGCGGGCGGAGGGGCTTGGGCGGGAGGACGTCGAGTGCGCGGGCACGGGCGGAGGGGGGACAGCGAGAGAGGCGGCGCTCGGCTTGGCGTTGTGTGGCCTGGCTGAGCTGAGGTAGAGGCGGTCGTCGTCTCCTCCTCCTCCTGGTCCTCCTCCTCCGGCTTGGGGCGCGGGGGCGCAGGGGCGGCGGCGCGGGGGAGCTGCTGTGGTGGGGGCGCGGGGGCACGGGGGCGGCGGCGCGGGGAAGCTGCGGTGGTGGGGGCGCGGGGGCGCGGGGGCGGTGACGCGGGGAAGCTGCGGTGGTGGGGGCGCGGGGGCGGCGGGGGTGGAGTCCGGCGAGGGTCGGGGCGGCGGCGTCGGGGCAGCGCGCAGGTGGATCTCGCGAGGGAGAGGGACGAAGGGGATCTGGCGAGAGGGCGAGGGAGGAATTAGCTAGGGGGGAAGCGTACTAATGGCGCACCCGCGGTCGGTGCGCCATTAATAATTTTTTTTTTACATAGCAATGGCGCACCAGGCAGAGGTGCGCCATTAGTAATCTTTTTTCTATAAATAGCAATGGCGCACCAGGCAGAGGTGCGCCATTAGTAATCTTTTTTTTATAAATAGCAATGGCGCACCAGCCAGAGGTGCGCCATAAGTACTTTATTTTTATTTTTTGTTGCATGTAATAATTTTTTAGAAAATGAATATGAATATGAAACAGTAATATTTTTTATAAAAACAGTAATAATTGTTGTTTAACAGCAATTGTAGTCTACACTTTTTTATTATTATTATTTTTTAAATGAATATGAATATGAAACGGGGGGTGCTCGTCGGCGGCGGTGGAGCGGGGGAGGGTGCGGGGGGTGCTCGTCGGCGGTGGTGGAGCGGGGGAGGGTGTGGGGGGTGCTCGTCGGCGGTGGTGGAGCGGGGGAGGGTGCGGGGGGTGCTCGTCGGCGGCGGTGGAGCGGGGGAGGGTGCGGTGGGTCGTCGGCGGCGGTGGAGCTAGTGGGGGAGGGTGCGGGTGGGATCGAGATTGAGATGGAGGGGGGATAGCGATTGAGATGAAGGGGCATCGAGATCGAGATGGAGGGGGATAGCGATCGAGATGGAGGAGGATCGAGATCGAGTGTCCTCATGAATATTCAATATTTTATCATATTGAATATGAAAAAGTATCATCAAATTTGAAAAAATATTCATGAATTCAAAAAGTTCCCATGAAATTTAAAAATATTCATGATATCAAAAAGTGCCCATGAAATACAACCGAGAAATGAAGACTACGATTTAAATACAGTCGATCTTAGCTAGCTATCTGTTCATAATCTTCTTGCCCTTCTTTTTCGCAAATGGAGTTCTTCTGTGGAACGGACGTCCTTTAGGTAGGCTCGTCCTGCTTCTTCTTGTGGTGTATGCTGCTACTACTTCATCGTCGTCGTCATGTTCGATCTTCGGGTCGCTGTACTTGTCGAAGTCTTGCTCATTGGCTACTCCATCCATTCCGATGATCTTCCTTTTGCCTCTCCTCACGACAACACGACTGGGCTTTGACGGGTCGATAATGAAGAAGCATTGGTCCACTTGGGAAGCCAGTACCCATGGCTCATTTTTCGCGGTGACGTTTGCGCCCGCAGTCTTGGATTTGGCTTCGGGTATAACCATGGTGGTGAAATACCGGTCTTCTTTTAGGACGCTCTTGGCCCATTTGACACAGAACATCGGGACCTTCTCTCCAGCGTAGCTCAGCTCCCAGATGTCCGCGATCCTTCCGTAGTATCTGTCCTTGTTGTTATCGGTGTAGGATTCCATCGTTACCCCGGAGTTCTGATAACCATCGCTCTTCATGTCCTTGTCCTCGGTGTAGAATGTGTAGCCGTTGATATCGTACGCCTCATAGGTCATCAGGTTGTGCTCGGCGCCCTGTGACAAGGCGAATATGAGTTGTTCATCCGCGGAAGAATCCTCATGTAAAGGGTACGACAGAAGCTTCTGCTTGAACCAACGTGTGAAACATGAGTTGTGCTCTTTGATTATATCTCCGTCCGTCCTTTGTTGGCCTCGGTCATTGTACGTCTTCTCAATAAAGGTTTTGTGCTCTACCACCCAAGGATCGACCACGTCTATGTGTTGTAGCGCGACTAGGTTTGCTCTTTCAAAGTCGGCGAGTCGACCCTCGAAGTCGACATGCATTTCGCGGCGACCCTCACGGTGACCCCATCCAGCGAGCCTGCCGAGGTGCCTCTTGACGGGCAGACCAACGGGGTTCTCGATGCCTAGATAATTCGTGCAGTAGGAGATGCACTCTTCGGTCAGAAAGCCCCTGGCTATACTTCCCTCTGGACGTGACATGTTACGAACGTATCCTTTGATGACACCATTCATCCTTTCGAACGGCATCATGCTATACAGGAACGCCGGCCCGAGTTGGATGATATCCTCCACGATATGGACCAGCAGATGCACCATAACGTCGAAGAATGCGGGCGGGAGGTACATCTCAATATCGCATAGTATCACCACGATCTCTTCCTGTAGCCTTCTGAGTTGCCTCACGCCAACCGACTTCCGAGAGATGACATCAAAAAAGTTGCATAGGCCAAATAGTGTTTCACGGACGTGTGCGTCCATGATCCCACGGATTGCAACTGGAAGTATCTGCGTCATCAGCATGTGACAGTCGTGAGACTTCATCCCGCTGAACTTCTGCTTCGTTGGGTCTAGGTATCTGCTTATCTTCCCCGCGTAACCGTAAGGAAGTTTTACTCCTACGAGGCAGGTGAAAAACTGCTCGATCTCCTCCTGACTTAGAGTGAAGCACGTGGGAGGGTAGTCATTTCCGGTCTTCTTGGCCTTTTTGCCTTTGCGATGACTTTCTGTGTCCTGCTTCGCCTCATCATCATCATCATTAGCGTGAAGCTCCTACCTGATGCCCATTGATTTCAAGTCTGCCCTTGCTTTCGGCCCATCTTTGGTCCTCTCTGGCATGTTGAGCAGGGTACCAAGCAGACTCTCGCACACGTTCTTCGTGATATGCATGGCATCAAGGCTGTGAGGCACACGGTGGATCTTCCAGTACGGCAAGTCCTAGAAAACAGACCTCGTTTTCCATACCTTCAGCAGTGGCTCTGGCGCCTTTCGCTTCTTTCCCGGCTCTGGCGCCTTTTGCTTCTTTCCCGGCAGTGGGCAATCTTTCCAATTTTTCAACAGCCCGTCTATTTCCTCGCCGCTCCTCGTACGCGGGCGTCTTCGGAGTTCGGTTTCACCATCGAACAGATCCTTGCATTTCCTCCACGAGTCATCGTCGCAAAGCCACCTTCGATGTCCCATGAACACGGTTTTCGAAGACCCGGGATCTCTATCTAGCTGGCGATACATTGTGTCATCCATGCACCTGACGCATCCAGAAAATCGTGGACCACCTGCCCCGCGAGATATCCGTAACCGAGATAGTCGTGCACCATCGTGAGCAGTGCGGCTCTCATAGGGAAATATTCTTTCTCTGTAGCGTCCCATGTATTGGCTGGCGTTTTCCACAGCGTGTCTAGCTCCTCTTTCAGCAGCCCCAGATACAGGTTGATGTCGTTCCCTGGTTGTTTCGGCCCTTCAATTAGCATACTCATGTGAATGTACTTCCTCTTCATGCACAACCAGGGGGGAAGGTTGTACATCCACACAAACACAGGCCAGGTGCTATGTGTGCTTCTCTGGCTGCCAAACGGATTGACTCCATCGGTGCTCGTGCCCAGCACGATGTTCCTTGGATCCTTCCCAAATTCTGGGTGTTCGAAGTTCAACGCTTGCCACTGGCTCCCATCCTTAGGCTGACTCAGCATCTTGTTTTTTTATTTATCTCCGGATCATTTGCGTCATCTTCTCACTTCTTCTCCTTCCTATCCGCGTGCCAACATAGGAGCTTTGCTACCTTAGGGTCCGCGAAATACCGCTGCAGACGAGGAGTGATCGGAAAGTACCACACCACTTTTCGAGGAGCTTTCTTCCTCTTCTTGTATCGAGTGACGCCGCACACCGGACGTATGGTAGACTCCGCGTGCTCGCCCTGATAAATGATGCAATTGTTCATGCACACATGGTATTTCACGTGCGGTAAATCCAGAGGACACATGACTTTCTTCGCCTCCTCGAAACTGGTCGGGCACTTGTTCCCCTTGGGAAGACGTTCGTGCCAGAATGACATGTTTCTCGTCGAAGCATGCGTCGGTCATTTTGTGTTTTACCTTCATCTACAAAGCCATGAGCGTTACTTTCAAGCGGGTATCCTCGGGTATGCATCCTTCATACAATGGAGTAACCGCGTCTATCTCTAGTTGATCCAGCTTGGCTTTCTCTCGGGCGGCATCCGTCTGCTTGAGAAGCAGCTCTTGAATATGAGGGTCCTGCACCCAGCCCATCGATGGTCCATCATCGTCTGCTCCTCCGGCATCATGATCTTCATGATCATGCCCTTCGTCTGCTCCGGCATCTTCCTCATCATCATGTCCGGCATCTTCTACATGATGACTGTGTACAGCATCACCGTCGTGATCATGTCCTGGAGATTCTTCGTCTTCTCGCCCGCCCGAGCCGCGGTGGTTGTCTTGCTGCCCTTCCTCATTTCTTGCCCGGCCCCCATGGACGACTTCATAGTCATCTTCATCACCTTGCCACCGATAGCCATCCATGAAACCACGCAAGAGTAGGTGGTCCCGCACCTGCCCGGAATCCGGGTCCGCAAAAAGGCTCTTCAGCTTGCATCTTCAACACGGACATCTTATCTCCATCTCGTTATTTTGAAGCATCTCAGCCTTCGCGGAGCTCAAAAACCTATTCACGATGCTTTCGGTCATTGTGCGGACCATGGTCGCCTGCGGGGTAGAGCAAAACGATATTTTAGAACCAAGAAAAAATTTGGCATGACTTTCCCTAAAAATAGGACCAAAAAGAATGCATAGTGCCAAAATTCTCGCCGAAACGGAAATGAATCAACATTCCGATAAAATATTGGCAACTATCGCATTTCAAATACCGGTACCTGCAAACACAAACATATATGCAACACCACAAACATATGCAACACCACAAACATACATAGATCTAGCTAGGCCACAAAAAGTGCATGTGCACATTGTTGGAGCGAGCTAGGGAGAAAAAAAGTAGATCTACAACATGAAGATAGCTTTCCCCTTACTTACCTATCAAAAAAAGGTACTTTCAACACTTAATTTTGATGAATCTATGGTGCAAATGAGGTGAGGAGGAGGAGGCAGCCGACAAGCTTAGACAAGGAGGTGGGGGGAATGAAGTGGGGAAAGTGAGTGTGTAGGTGCGGCTGTCCAAAAATATCTAGCTGGTCCCAGGTTACTAATGGCGCACCACACAGCCATGCGCCATTAGTAACCCAACATAGTAATGGCGCACCACACAGACATGCGCCATTAGTAGTTTTGCAAAAAAGTAAAAAAAAAATACAGTAGTGGCGCACTCTGCCCGGATGCGCCATTAGTATGTTTGAAAAAATGAAAAAAAAACATTTTGTTACTAGTGGCGCACCGTGTACCTGGTGCGCCATTAGTGTCTTCCACACTATTAGTGTCTTCCACACTAATGGCACATCTCCACATGGTGCGCCATTAGTATATAGTAGTGGCGCACCACTTCTCTGGTGCGCCATTAGTGTCAATTTCATCTTTAGCCCTTTTCCTAGTAGTGACACTCCAATCCCATCCCTTTACATTCATGCAACTTGCATGCTTTACTTTCCGTTGCTCATATATTCTTGTCATGTTTGCTTGATATGTATTGTGAATGTTTAAACTTGTGCCAAAACTCTACTTAAACCTAAAGAAATTAAAAACTGCAACTTTTCTTGATTAAAGTCTATTGACCCCCCCCCCCCCTCTATACTCCACTTCTCGATCCTTTCACTCTTTCTTTCCCTTTGCCCTTTTCTTGAAACTAGTGGTCTTGTTAACCATCAACACTTGATGCTATTTCTTGATTTCTACCTTCGCCGATTTCAGCATCGCGAAGAGCTTGGGAATTACTTTCGTCATCCCTTGCATATTATAGTTCATCATAAAGTTCTAGTAACTTGGTGATAGTGACTAGAGAACTTTGTCAATTACTATCTTATCTGGAAGATTAACTCCCACTTGATTCAAGCAATTGTAGTACCCAGACAATCTGAGCACATTCTCACAGGTTGAGCTATTCTCCTCCATCTTGTAGGCAAAGTATTGTCAGAGGTCTCCTACCTCTCGACATGGGCATGAGTATGAAATACCAATTTCAACTCTTAGAACATCTTATATGCTCTGTGGCATTCAAAAACATTTTTGAAGTCCCGATTCTAAGACGTAAAGCATGGTGCACTAAACTATTAAGTAGTCATCATACCGAGCTTTGTCAAACGTTCATAACATCTGCATTTGCTCCTGCAATAGTTATGTCACCTAGCGGTGCATCAAGAACATAATTCTTCTGTGCAACAACGAGGATAATCCTCAGATCATGGATCCAATCCGCATCATTGCTACTATCATATTTCAACATAGTTTTCTCTAGGAACATATCATAAATAAAACGGAGAAGCTATACGCGAGCAATTGATCTATAACATAGATATGAAAATACTATCGGGACTAAGTTCATGATAAATTAAAGTTCAATTAATCACAGTACTTAAGAACTCCCACTTATATAGACATCCCTCTAGTCATCTAAATGATCACGTGATCCAAATCAACTACGCCATGTCCGATCATCACGTGAGATGGAGTAGTTTTCAATGGTGAACATCACTATGTTGATCATATCTACTATATGATTCACGCTTGACCTTTCGGTCTCCAGTGTTCCGAGGCCATATCTGCATATGCTAGGCTCGTCAAGTTTAACCCGAGTATTCTGCGTGTGCAAAACTGGCTTGCACCCGTTGTAGATGGACGTAGAGCTTATCACACCCGATCATCACGTGGTGTCTCGGCACGATGAACTTTGGCAACGGTGCATTCTCGGGGAGAACACTTTTATCTTGAAATTTAGTGAGAGATCATCTTATAATGCTATCATCAAACAAAGCAGAATAAGATGCATAAAGGATAAACATCACATGCAATCAATATTAGTGATATGATATGGCCATCATCATCTTGTGCTTGTGATCTCCATCTCCGAAGCACTGTCATGATCACCATCCTGACCGGCGTGACACCTTGATCTCCATCGTAGCATCGTTGTCGTCTCGCCAACTAATGCTTCTACGACTATCGCTATCGCTTAGTGATAAAGTAAAGCAATTACATGGCGATTGCATTTCATACAATAAAGCGACAACCATATGGCTCCTGCCAGTTGCCAATAACTGTGTTACAAAACATGATCATCTCATACAATAAAATTTAGCATCATGTCTTGACCATATCACATCACAACATGCCCTGAAAAACAAGTTAGACGTCCTCTACTTTGTTGTTGCAAGTTTTACGTGGCTGCTACGGGTTGAGCAAGAACCGTTCTTACCTACGCATCAAAAACCACAACGCGATATAGTGATTGCTTTTTCATCTTCAGAAAGAACCCTGTTCATTGAATCCGATTCAACTAAAGTTGGAGAAACTGACACCCACCAGCCACCTATGTACGAAGCACGTCGGTAGAACCAGTCTCGCGTAAGCGTAAGCGTAATGTCGGTCTGAGCCGCTTCATCCAACATTACCACTGAATCAAGAATCAACTAGTGAAGGCAAGCAATATGTATATACCCACGCCCACAAATCCTTTGTGTTCTACTCGTGTGTATAACATCTACGCATAGACCTGGCTCGGATGCCACTGTTGGGGAACGCAGTAATTTCAAAAAAAATCCTACGCACACGCAAGACCTATCATGGTGATGCATAGCAACGAGAGGGGAAGAGTGTTCTCCACGTACCCTCATAGACTGTAAGCAGAAGCGTTATGACAACACGGTAGATGTAGTCGTACATCTTCACGATCCGACTGATCCTAGTACCGAAAGTACGGCACCTCCGTGATTTGCACACGTTCAGCTCGGTGACATCCCGCGAACTCTAGATCTAGCTGAGTGTCGAGGGAGAGTTTCGTCAGCACGACAGCGTGATGACGGTGATGATGAAGCTATCGGAACAGGGTTTCGCCTAAGCACTGCAACGATATGACCGAGGTGGATTATGGTGGAGGGGGGCACCGCACACGGCTAATGGATCAATGATCAACTTGTGTGTTCTAGGGTGCCCCTGTCCTCGTATATGAAGGAGAAAGGGGGGAGGCCGGACGGCCCTTGGGGCGCGCCAGGAGAGGAGGAGTCCTCCTCCTAGTAGGAGTAGGACTCCCCTTTTCCTAGTCCTACTAGGAGGGGGAAAGGAAGGAGGAGATGGAGAAGGAAAGGGGGGCGCTGCCCCCCTTCCCTAGTCCAATTCGGACCAAAGGGAGAGGGGGCGCGCGGCCTGCCCTGGCCGGCCCTCTCTCCCTCCACTAAGGCACATGTGGCTCATTAGTTCCCCGGGGGGGGGTTTGGTAACCCTCCCGCACTCCGATTTTCTCCGAAATCACCCGGAACACTTCCGGTGTCTGAATATAGCCGTCCAATATATCAATCTTTATGTCTCGACCACTTCGAGACTCCTCGTCATGTTCGTGATCATATCCGGGACTCCGAACAACCTTTGGTTCATCAAAACACATAAACTCATAATACCGATTGTCACTGAACGTTAAGCGTGCAGACCCTACGGGTTCGAGAACTATGTAGACATGACCGAGACTCATCTCCGGTCAATAACCAATAGCGGAACCTGGATGCTCATATTGGTTCCTACAAATTCTATGAAGATCTTCATCGGTCAAACCGCATAACAACATGCGTTGTTCCCTTTGTCATTGGTATGTTACTTGCCCGGGATTCGATTGTCGGTATCTCAATGCCTAGTTCAATCTCGTTACCAGCAAGTCTATTTACTCGTTTCGTAATGCAACATCCCGTAACTAACTCATTAGTCACATTGCTTGCAAGGCTTATAGTGATGTGCATTACCGAGAGGGCCCAAAGATACCTCTTTGATACACGGAGTGACAAATCCAAATCTCGATCTATGCCAACTCAACAAACACCATCGAAGACACCTGTAGAGCATCTTTATAGTCACCCAGTTACGTTGTGACGTTTGGTAGCACACTAAGTGTTCCTCCGATATTTGGGAGTTGCATAATCTCATAGTCATAGGAACATGTATAAGTTATGAAGAAAGCAATAGCAACAAACTAAACGATCATCGTGCTAAGCTAACGGAATGGGTCAAGTCAATCACATCATTCTTTAATGACGTGATCATGTTAACCAAATGACAACTCTTTGTCCATGGCTAGGAAACTTAACCATCTTTGATTAACGAGCTAGTCAAGTAGAGGCATACTAGTGACACTTAGTTTGTCTATGTATTCACACATGTACTAAGTTTTCGGTTAATACAATTCTAGCATGAATAATAAACATTTATCATGATATAAGGAAATATAAATAACGATTTTATTATTTCCTCTAGGGCATATTTCCTTCAATCCCAATCCCCCAAGGTGCCATATTCGACATAACGGCAGCCAAAGAATATTTATGAGCCTTAGCAGTTGAGTTGTCAATTCAACCACACCTGGAAAATAATTCCTGTGCAGCAAAGTGTTTAGTAGCACAATATTATGATAGTTTGATTGTAGCAATAACAGCAGCAACGGTAACGATAACAGTAATAGTAGCAATTTTTTAGCGATTGTAACAGCAGCAGCAACAGTAGTAACTTAACAAAGATCATATGAGCAAAGCGTAGGCATTGGATCAACGATGGATATTTGTGTTGGATGAAATTCATCAAACAAACAACCTAGAGCGATACACAATAGTTCTAATTCATCAATTCAATGTAGCCATATATTTCGTATATAGTCATACGTGCTTATAATAAAAACTTGCATGCCATCTTTTATCCCACCTTCATAAGGAAACTAAACTATTGCACATTTGCACGTATGTGTCCAGTGCTACCTCTTGAGACGTTCATCTGACCTATTAATTGTTGCTCCACCGACGTACTCCTTCCTCCTATACATTTGCACGTATGTGTCCACTATGTGAATCCCCGATAATCCAGTAGATAATATAGCATGGAGCAATCAAAAATTATAGATACATTGGAGACGTATCATCCAGACCCATGTATCTGGGCTGATGGGCTGGGGGTCAAGAATTTTCAGTAGGGCCTTTTATCTTACTAGGCCATTGATACAAGGGATTGGGCCTAAGTCATCGGGGACAATTGAGCCGGCTCAATACTGTGGAAAACCCTATTCGCTGCTTGTTGTGACAAATTATCGGGGATTCGCATAGTGGCATGGATGCGAGTGACGAGACATGGGCCGGCCTATTTCCAGCTTTACACAATCCAGCCAACGGTTCTCGGAACCTTCCTAAACTGTGTTTTTTCTATGTTGTTTCTTTTTAGGTATTTTCAGTTTTCATTTGGTTTTTCTTTTGTGCTTCTTTTTCTGTTTCACTTTTTCTTTTCTTTTCATTTCATTTTATACTGTCACATTTTTTATTTTCAAAAAATGTTGAATTTTTTTAAAATGTTCGAATTTTCCAAAAGTTATTCAAATTTTGAAAAAAAGTCCGATTTTGAAATTTTCTTCAGAAATATATTTTTCAAAATCAAAAAAACGTTAGGACTTCAAAATTTGTTCTATTATTTTCAAAAAATGTTTGAAAATTTTAGAAACATTTATAATTTTAAAAATTGCTTCACATTTGAGAAAATGTTCGCATTATTTAGTTTTGTTCACAAATTTGGAAAATGTGCAAAGATTTTGAAAAAAAATTCTCATTTCAAAATTTGCCCGGTAATTTCCAAAATTGTTCTTGTTTTCGAAGTTTGTTCATGTTTTTAAAAAAAATCAGAAATTTGAAACTTGTTCGAGGAATTTTAAAAAATGTTCGAATTTTACAAAAATAAATCTTAATAATTTTAGAAAATGTTCATATTTTCAAACTTTGTTCTTAAAAAAAGAATTGGAATTTTGAAAAATCTTTGTGGTTTTACAAAATATTTAGTGAAAATTTCCATAATATTTTAAAATAATTTAGAAATATATAAAGTACAACAAACAAGGTGCTACAGTGAATACGCCGTTATACTCACTTCTTAATTGTTTTGCGATGCCATGTGTGAGTACTGGCTGTTGGATGTAGTGGCTAGCATCACTCGTAGACAATCTGGCAGTCACAAGTTCGATTCCTTCCTCGAGCTCTTTCCTTTAGGAGTTTTGACACGCTGGCTAGCTTTGGAGCCTTGGAATGGGCCGGCCCATTCGCGGCGGCCCCTGTGCGTCGGCGCGCTATTGGACGCAACGAGCGTCCAATAGGAGCGCCCGAATACTGTAGCTCCACCCCTGGTGAGAAAGGCATGATTCATAAGGCATCTGCGACCATTATTTTTGGTCGCTCAAGTTTCCCAAAAATATAGTCTTGGTTCCTCTAGATTTTTTGTGGACATTTGGTCCTTCAAGTCTCAAAATCGAATAAATTTCGCCTAAAACCAGATTTTGACCATGTTGACCGGGTTTGACCGCCATGTAATTTGTTCTTGATGAAACATAAATTCAAAAAATAGCAAAAGATTCGGATAAATCTGATTCTTTTGTCATCCAATATGCTCTAGTGCACAAGGTGCATGCAAATTTTCATGGTGTTTGAGCATCAGAGGAGCTCATGGCAAAAATAATATTGTAAATATACTCAATGGGAATACTAAATTCAAAAAATAATAGCAAAAGATTTGAAAAAAAACTAAAAAATTGTGGCAACAAAGATTCTTGGTCTCCTAGGTGCTTGCAAAGTTTTGTTGCCAAATGAGATCCCAGGAGCTTTAACAAAATTGGCTATTTTTTGTGGTGATTGTTGAAACCGGCATTCACCTCGCCGTCTTCACCGTCACTGCCGGGGGAGTTCTGACGTTTGTTCCTGTGATTTTTTTTACTATGAACAACAGTGGGAGAGGCTCCCGGTGACTTTTTGTATTACTTCGAAAACAATTTACATCATTACATTTGTTGGGTTTTAGGGCCCCCCGACCAGGTCTAAGTAAAAGAAGAACAACAGATCACAGGTCCTGTGTGTAGGTAACTAAGAAGGGTGAAGCTCTTCTTTACAACTGTGCACAAGAAGACTCAAATGATCTTTGAATCTAGCCAGCCAGGAAGCGAACGAGTGGGGTATCCCCCTGAAGTGTTCATTGTTCATCTCCTTCCATATGCTCCATGCAGCCATCATAAATATGTCCATGAACAGGGGTTGTTGCCATCTTTCTTTGCCCCCATGCAGTAGGGCAATCCTATTGCCTGAAGAAGGCCAGCGGATCCCAACCTTGTTTCAGTTACATTGACTAAACGGGCAGGCAAAGAAAAGATGTTCAACAGTCTCTTTAAGTGGGTTTTGACAGAAGATGCATGTGTAGTTGTTGTCCATGATGGTGTAGTGTCTGCGTCTCAACATATTCCTCGTGTTCAGGCGATCCACCATTAGGAGCCAACAGAACATTTTGAATTTGACCGGGCTCTTGGCATGTGATTATGATGGGACTTGTTGTTCCTGTGATTGCGCTGGGACTTGTTGTTCCTGTCCTTCACCTTGGGCGGACCAGGGTCCTCTTGGCTCCTCTTCTTGGCGAGCCATGTATCTTCCCCAGAGCAGAACCGAGACACCATATCCATGACTGTAGACATGGTCTTGGGCTTGGAATGACCAAGGTCCCTCGTAAGGAACTCGTCGTTAGCACCGTGGTTGAACACAGTGATGGTCTCAACGTGGTTGCACTCGATGATCCCAGTTTTCTTCTTGAGAAATCAGGTACAGTAACCACGCATTATTTCCTTCTTCCCCTTCCTCATATTGGTCAGGTCACTAGTGTCTGCAGGTCGGACATATGTACCTCGGAAGTTCCCCAGGAACTCGGCATGAACGTGACGTCTAGGGAGCGTGCTTCCCCGTATCGGCCCACTGGTCGTCACGGCTAGGAAGCCGATCTCCTAAACCGGGGTGCAGGTCTTTAGCCCACATGCATTTAGAAACCGCACAGTGGTCAACGACGTCCATGTCCTCAATTCGGTTCCGACCATGCTTGCACGATTCCTTCTTGGCTTCCTTCTGCTTGCTCTCACCCTTCAGATTTTCCTTGTATTGAAGGACTTGGTTCTGATGGTCTTCGATTGTCTGAATCCGTCCGAGGAGCTGGTTGTTATCTCGGGCTGCCTTCGCTGCCGCCTGAGTAACCTCTCCCGGGCTTCATCATGACATGGGATGTCAAGCGATTCATCTAGTATGTCCTTGTCATAGGGACCGAACTCGATCATCGACCAAGGCTCTCCATCCATAACATGTGGTTCTATGCGCGGAGGGACTTCGCGGTCGTTGGCGTTGGCATTGCCATTGTTTTTGATGTTGTCGTCGCCGTCGACGTTACCACCACCGTTGGTGTCGTTTGGCGTGTCCACCATGTAGCAGGTGTAGGTCAAGTTCTTGAGCCACTTGTGCGAGGGTGCTTTGCCTGATAGTCGGCTATCCATAGAATCGCCGACCTCCTCTTCTGTGTCTTCCGCTTCATTAGTGGCTCCTTCGAGATGGGCGGCGGGTGGGTCAAAAAATTTGACTTCTTCCAGCATCTCCAAGATCCGTTTTGAGATCGTGAGATCCGACGTCTACTGCTCTTGGATCTGGCGAGATGCCAAACCTGAGAAGATCAACTCTCCACGTCAATCTATGGTATACTCCATGTTGCCGAATCTTAAGATCCATCTTGAAGTGAAGGTCTCGATCTGGCCGAGGTGGCTAGCCGAGTCAGTGGCGAAAGTGGCGAAGCTGAAGATGAACATCTGCCCTAGCACGAAGATTGTGTTGTAACCGATCTGAGTGTTCATCGGAACTCCCATCGCGTCTCAACGTTCACCTAGCAGGACCTGCATAGGTAACCACTGTCGGAGCTGAATCCGGCAGATTCCTCACTAGGGCATCCTTAGCCAAGCTACTTGGCGAGATGGTAATAGAGGCAAAAGTTTTTACCCAGGTTCGGCCTTACTTGAGGAGATAACACCCTACATTCCGCTCTTTAATATTTTTGCATTGGGGTGTATACTATGACGAGCCTGCCCCTGGCTTATATAGCATAACGAGGGTCCTAGGGTTTACACAACTAGGTCATCTACGTCTAGGGGAGATAGAACTCTCCACGACTCCGCCTTCTTGCCTTGTACGTCAAGCCTTTCGGAGTCACCATGTATATCGCCATAGGCCGCCCGAAGTGGCTTAGGACGAAACCGCTAAGGGGTCCAGAGGCCCACCAAGCCAGGTCGGGAACCGCTGTCATGAGAGGGCCCTTAGCCGGGACACCATGAAAAGAAAAAACCGAAAGTGTTTTCTACAACGAGAAAGAAAGTTGAGTAATTAGCACTTAAAGGAAAAGATGGATAAAACTCTTGAAAAAAGGTTTTCCATTAGGTGCCCTATTCACCCGGACTGAGGGAGAATTCAGCGAAAACCCATCTCTGCACCCGAGCTCATCTGCACCCGCGCTGACAAAAAAAATCAAAACAAATACTAGAAAAATTCAAAAAATTACATTTTTTTTGTGCGGTATATAATTTGATGCATGAGGTCCGCTGCAATTTTTAAGTCATTTGGACATCTGAGGAGCTCTCGGCAAAAAGACAAATTGGAGGTCTGTAAAAATGTTTACTGTTTATGTACTGTTTTGGCCCGATTTGTCTTCTTTGTTGAGAGCTTCTTAGAAGTCCATATAACTTCAAATTTCTAGCGGGCCTCACACATCAAATTTTCTACCGCACAAAAAAAAATTAGAATTTTTTGACGTTGTTTTGAAGTTTTTACAAATTGTTTTCTAACCGGGTGCAGATGAGCCTGGGCACCGAAACGCCCTACTCAGAATTCAGGCCCATCAATGGTTCATTTTGCTCCAAAGCATCATTGAAGATTGGCAACCTACAACTGATCGATCTGGATTCTGGACAGATGGGACTATTCTTGTAATTCCTCCGTCTACTGATCTGTAAAGATGTACAAGGCCTCAAGAGGACTCTCACGTTTTGTTCAAAAAGCTCCGGAAATCAGGCACCATGGTTAGGCGCAAAGTCTGTTTCTGGCCACCGTCAACACAAGGAGTCCGCCCTATGTTTTCTGGGACTTGAACTGTTTGTGCTGGGCGTTGGGTGTGCTGCAAAATGCACCTGTTTCTTGTCGGTTTCAGGAATGGAATCGGTGCGGATAAGCTCCTTGATGTGAAGCAAAAGAGAATCGAATCGTGTGAGAACGACTGATGGAACAAAGTTATGCCTGGCGTACCGGCTGCCGGCCATCCAAAACAGTGCGTCCGCCATGGCTGCTGCCGAGAGAACACAACACAACACACACGGTGCACCGGAGCAAGGTTTTATGTCGCTGAAAGTTCATCATCCATTCTTTTCCCCTCACTTGATCACCTTGGTTTGCTACACACAAGTCACAACCCAAAGACGACACCCCAGCCGGCGATGGATGCCCGCATTCCTCTGTCCATTTTCCGCTACACGCACTGACTTACACGCACATACAGACACAACACATACAGGTTCCTCACAATTCTTATTCTGCTCTACGGAGTCCTTAGGCGAGAGCCCCCTAGTTACGCCTATGCGAAAATTTGGTAAATGCCGAGCTGGGCTGGGACCTTCGGGCCGGCGCGATCAGCCTTCGCCGTGCTCAGGCCGACCGGCGCGCGGCGCGGTCAGTGACCGCCGCCGCTGACGGCCCGGAACTGGCGCCTGGAGATCTTGGGCAGCAGGAATATGCCGACGATGCCGCCGATGAGCGCGAAGGCGGACGCCATGCCGAACGCCGGGATGTTGCCCTTGCCGAACAGCTCGTCCCACGGCCCCGCCCCCACCGCGATGATCACCTGGGGTATCACGATGGCGATGTTCAGCACGCCCGTGCACAGCCCTGCACCGTCCAAACAAACCCTCAGTTAGTTACCCGTCAACACCGGAGCAAAATAAATCTCAAGTGGCCAACACTGAATGAAGAATAAAGCTCAGGAGCATCCGCCCGCACACACCTTGGCCACCGCCTCTGTTCGCCGCCAGCTGCGCCGTCACCGCGAAAGGGACACTGTACAGAATCTGCAGGGTGCAACAGGAGCGCTCACTCATCAGAAATGATAAAAAAGAGAGGGAGCAAAATCAAGTGGCGGAAGGGAAGCTGATGCTGATGCTTACGGCGAGAGGGATTCCGAGGAAGGCGAAGAGGGCGAGGGAGACGATCTTGATCTCCTTGCTGGCGGTGATGGCGTGCTGGATGTACCCATGCAGGTCCTGAGTGGCCCACCAGCTTATGATGCAAATGGCGGCCATGGAGAGGCAGACGAGGAAGTTGCTTGACACCCACACCACCCGGGGGCCTAGCCTCTTGCACAGCGGCTCGATCAGGAACGAGCTGAACCCCAGGACGACCTGCATGCATGCACGCGCAACTGTCAGTGCTCCAAGTTTCTTCTATCACAGCTCCGCTCCTGGAGCAGACAGAATGATGATGGAGGAAGTAGTGAATCTTGATTACCGAGTTGAGTAGCAGGCCGAACGCCCCGGCCCTGACACCTGCCTGGAACGCGTTGGCCTCGTCGGGGGTTCCCTTGGGGTCACCGTGGTAGATCTCACGACCCATCCAGTCGGTGTCGTACAGGATGAAGGGGAACCAGGACAGCTGCAGGCACAAACATGTACAGGCCGGGTCAGCAACAATACTGAATACAGTGAGAGAAGCCCTGGAATGTCTGAAGCACGTACCCAGGTGAGGCCAGTGACGAGGAGCACTGACGGCATTCCAGGAGGCAAGTTCTTGAAGCCTTTGAACACGGCGAGCGGCCCGGTGGGCTCGACTTCAACCTGGCCATTGGCCTTTGTTGGGAGGGGTGCGATCGCCTTGTACGGTATCTCCTTGGCGAAGATCACGGTTATCACCAAACAGAAGGCCAGGAACAGCTGAAAACACACGGAAAAAAGGACCAGGTTTCAGCAATGGTGCACAGAAATGGTCATACATAGCAGGAGGATTTATCGATCCAAGTTTGCTCATTCTCAAGTTTATTTATGACGTACTCGCATATTGGATGTAATAACGTCTTATATTATTGGACGGAGGGAAGGAGTAGTAATAAACACTAGGACTTACCACTGCCACCAGAAATGCGCCTTTCAGATTTGCGCAGGCTTCGCAGCAAGCCCTTGTCCGGAGGAACGGAAACCACCTATGAAATTAGCCAAGCGAAAAATGCAACTTGTCAGTATAGTAACTGCTATTTACTTATGTGTGGAGCAGAACAGAAGAGAAGGGCTGGCTTACTTGTGCCAGTTATTTGTGGAACCAGAGGAGTATCCTAAGATATTTCCCAGTGCCATCCAAGAACAGAAGATTGAATTTGCTGCACTGGGTCCATGCTGGGCTGTTGAACAGAAAGAAAAGGGAGATCAGATCCCAGATACGTACCATTTGATTGTTCGGCATAACAGGCAGGCGCTAGTTTAATAATTAGTTTGCCTGAACCAACTAGCATAACTGAACTGTCAAATTACCTGATAAATCAGCCATCAGAGCACGCGCTGGACCCTGCAAATTCCATGGCAAAATCAAGTGAAATTAGTCACAGCGTTTTGGTTTGGGCGAAATTCTTGAACATGACTACCACTCATCTGAAAGCACTTACTTGCACGGTGTTGTTGGAGAAGTCAAGGAGCCAGAATCCAAGAACATACACAATTGCAGCGTGCCAACGAGGCCCATGATAGAGACTGTAGTTATCACGTCAGAATGTCAGACCAGTTTGCAATGTTCAGTTGCTATGAAAAATACAAAGCCAACGTCAGGCAACGAGCACATCACCTGCACTCTTCCTTGCTGTCACCCAGAGCAGCTCCAATGTCAGCCGAGAAGCCGACGACCACGACCTGCGTAAGGCAGAGTAAATGTAACTTATATTATGGAAAAATAGAAAAACTTATGAACCCTAAGAAGATAACCAAGGAACGGTGCTACTCACAGCAATGCAGATGAGGATACATCCTGTCAGAATGAACGGTCTGCGTCTTCCCCATCTTGAAGTGCACTTGTCACTGTAGAGCCCAACGCATGGTTGAACCTGCAGGTCAGAGGATGCACACTGATTAAGTACCAAGGCTACTCGAAGAAATAACAGTTATAATTTGTTGATGTAGCTACAGAATCTGATAGCTGCTAACTGCAGTTTTTTCTGCACAGAGTGCTTCAGAGATGATTTACAGTTCAGTACGAATTAGGTGTAAAAGTATATAGCACCAGTACTATGATGAAATGGAATCTTATGCTAGTTATCACATTTGCAGGGCATATTTCATCACAGGAACTATGTTGAGGTTGGTGCTCACCACTAATCCAGCAATAGGGCCGCAGAGCCACATGAATGAAGTCAGAGCATGCGAAAGTCCCAGAGTCTGCACAAATATTGCAAAGTTCACATAGTCAGTGGACAGTAACAGCCTAATAGGTAGTAAAATTTGCAGTATCAGCAACTCTAATTTCCATCAGTTTCTTGGCACAAAAAGCAAACAACACCAGCAAGTTGTTACTGAATTTTACAGTGCTCTTTGGTTATCTAGCAGTAGCAAACGGCTTAAAAAACCTGGAACTCTTTCACCCCAGAGCTGTAACTGCTCCACACAAACACTGCTCACTGTAGTGACAGGTTTGTTCCCCTGATCCATACACCGCATATAGAAGATTTTGCACAGTTCAGATATGAAAACTGAAGCCCGAACAGCCCCTGTACCCTCAGCTAATCAACCACACATGTCCTTATTTACCCAAGCAACCCTCTGCTGCAACTGTGCCACAGAGGACACATCTGGACTGGACTGTGAGTTCCTCTCCAGTTTGACCGCTCACATGTGTGCAGGAATAACACTCCATATGGCCAGGCAAGTCCACTTGCCAAGCTGTATATTTATACGTATTGACCATGATGTATGCATGCATGCATGCATCCACCTACCCATCTTGATGGCACTTGGCTCGAGAAGGCTAACGTGATCAGGATGAAATTGTTGTATGTATCCAGAAATATATAGCTCACGGGATACACCTAGCTAGCAACAACAGTGTGTGTGTGTGTGTGCATGGACCATACTGATCAATCAAGTACACTTCGTTCTACGTACGGATACACTCATAGTACTCGTACAAATACACATGGCTTCTACTAGTGCTCCTTATCAGGGCTGTGAACTGAAACAAAGACCGTACTAATTCCTCGTCTTTGTTTATGGCAACCTTGAGGCGCCGACGAGCGGTCAATTAGGCTCGAGATTTCCCTATCAGGCCATGCAGTTTCCCCCCCAGAAATTAAGGCGCACGGCGGACCGACCATTGACCACCGTCCGCGTACTTTAGCGAGGCACCATCATATATACATATCCCGTTCGATCTCCAGCATGTAAGGAGTGCTATTGAATGACAGCAACGCATGTGCTTGAACAGAAGAGAAGCATGTAGCATGATGTTGCCAGGTTAATTACTCTACTCATTAGTGTTTGCTGATATGATATTAATCATTTAGGAGTAATAGCTATTGCGTATTAAAGGAGTACAATTCATCAGACAAAGGTGATGGATGTGTGATGGTGTGTATATCTTGTCCTCAAGTGCACGGCATGGCTTGGGAGTTTGACTTCCATGGGTCTGTGGATTGAAGTTGGTGTGCGGAAAGGTTTTAGGCTTTTTGCACACACAGAAAAATTGAAGCTTTTTGCCAACATCGACGAAAACCATTTGGGTGGTGACACTAGATGGCTAGCCTTGACACGAGAAGATGGGTCGAGAAGCTGCACATCCTACATGACCACACCATCATATATACGAGCGAACAACATATCGTCATCAAATAGATATATCTTTTGATCTCGAAGGATACGAAAATAGATAGACTTCTAGCCAGGGCCACACGTGTACTTACTAATACGCTGCCAAAAAGCTGTTGGAAAAAGAACAAAACCAGTGCCAAGAAACGAACAAGCTTGATATCTCGGTCAAACCTCACGCTTCTATGAATAGAAACTGCTGTGTTGAGCTTGAATCTACCGTTTCAAAAAAGAAAAGAAAAATGAAAGCTGCACAAACTTCAGAAATGATAAGCATGGAGAATAAAGGTTCACAGATGGAAATAGGAGCTGGCACAGAAAATTATGAACTCGCCATCTCTTAAAATTTTGCAGGCATCTTTTAGGTTTCTCTTGAGACCTCTGCAGGTTTATTTAGAAAGCAAACCACTAAAAACTGCGGATCGAATAGCTTTTTCGTCCCCGGGGCGCGCATGCACGGCCGGGACGACGACGCAGCGCATGCGCGCGCACAGGCATGGGCATGGCCTCACGGCGCGCGCGTGAACTCGGCTGTACTCGGGTTGCATGTACGTGTGGTATACCTGGACGTAGGGGGTGAGCAGGGAGAGCTGGAGCGCCCATCCGTACTGCACGCCCCCGGCGACCATGCCGGCGAGGATGAGCCTGCCGAGGCTGATGTCCACGGCGGGGGCGTCCGCCCCGCCGGCGCCGGCGCCGGCGCCGCCGACCCCCACCGAGAGCTCCACCTCGCCGTTGCCGCCGCCGCGCGCCATCGTCGCAGGGGGGCCGCCCGGACGATCACCGCCCCGGTCGTTCGCCTATCAACTCTACGGCGCGTCGGATCAACGCCGGGGAGGAGGGAGGACGTCGATCGGATCAACGCCGGGGAAGAAGGGGCTGACGGGAGGAGGAAGAGGAGGAGACGAGAGCGGAAAGCGCGAGTGAGAGAGAGAGAGGGGTGGTGTGGTGTGAGGGAAGGAGCGTGGAGTGAGGAGGGGTGGTGGTGTGGGAGCGATAGAGGGGGGAGGGGCGGGGCATTTAAAGGCCGTCTGTCTGTGTGTGCCGGTCGAGTGCGACGCAGGCCGCGCTGGTTAACCAGGATGCGGCCTCCCGTCCGTCCGTCCGTGCTATCCATCACCCTGCTGCCCCGGCCGGCCCTGGCGCACTTGTGTAGTATGGTACTAGGTTCTAAAGTAAAATTGATTGTTGCTATGCTATGTTTTTAATGAGGCCATATCCTGATCTTTATCTATCCCTGTACACTTTTCTTGATAAGATTTATCTATCCGTGAAGATGCACACTTGGTTTATCTATTGTAGTGCACCTTTTCCTCATAAGATTTATCTATTTATTACACTTGGTTGGGGTTTTTGGGCATCTATTTGATGTTTCTATTTCCTTTCTACCAAAGTCGGGTTTTTTTACCATCGAATCATGATCCAACGGTAAAGGGCTTAAGTCATTTTTTTCTCGGTTTGTGTCTCTCCACTCGAATTCCCCGATCCGTACCCAGTGCGCCACGGGTCCGCACAAGACAAATGTGAGAACCATCGTCATTTGAACTCTGCCCATTACACACCCATGTTTCCCGTAGATGAACACTGCCACGTCGTGTTGTTGCCTCATCTGAACAATCGGTCGCCTCAGTTGGCCAATCTCATTGCCCAACCTATCCCCTCATTCCGGAGAGCAGAAGGAATTACAATTCTTTTCTTTGTCTCTGCAGGTAACACATGTCATAACCCGCTCCCATTGGCGATTCCTCGAGCCAGCGTGTATGGAAGGATACGCTCGACTTATCGCTAATAACATCGGTAAGACCATTTTGTCCAGCACTCCTAACCCTAACTATAAAAAAACTAACTGCGGTCAATGTGTTCGTCTCCATGGCTATTTTCCTCGGGCTTCGGCGATCTCGCTACTGTAGGGTACGATAGATAACGAAAGCATGAAAAAGGATATTCTTTTTTTACTTTTCTTTTGTGGAAAAGGAGATTCGGTGACAAAATTCAACCGATGTTGTGCACATACGCCCACGCCCATCATCGTGCATACACACCCCGCCCACATCCAAGCATGACCACAAGCGTCAATTGAAGACTATATCTAATCATTTTCACTTGAATAGCACCACAACTCTGCTTATGCTTTCCCTATAAAAACAAATAACCTCTGCTCATGTGCCGCCGCCGTGTTGCTATACTCCGCTTACGTCCAAACGGTAAACGGAGATTTCCAACCTGGTCCATCGCACACGACCGTGACAACACCCAGTTTATGTTTGTCCAATTGTCCCGAGAATTTTCCCACCTTTCCTAATGCAAATGCTTAGATTCCACCATACTCGACAAAACTACAACCCAACAATCTTCACCGCCCATGAGTTAGGAGGACGGTGATATGCTCAGCTCGTATTTATCCTGAATTTATTTCAGAATTTCTGACGATGCATGTTCAGTAGGAGAAGACGTTTTCATCGACTACAAGGCGTCTACAGTGACTTCGAAAAATCTCTAGATTATATGTCGGCTTGGTTTTTCAAAAATGCTCATAGAAACAAGGCCTACGTTTATAGAGATGCATGTATGCGCGTATACATGAGCGCTCCACCACCCATGGCGCCGTTACGTACGTTACTCCTACTCCACCGTGCTGTCATCAAAAGAAAAAAGAAAACGTGCGTTACTCCACCGCGGGTCTCCGGGCCGGTGCGAGGGGGGGCTGCGTCGTCTCGTCGGCGTCCATCGACCGACCGGGGCGGTTGGCGACGAGCGGTCGCGTGATCCCCGCGACCGAGGCGCGTCGCGTCGGCCGTGCTCCCGCGGTGACGCGCGGGGCGCACCGCTACGTGGCGGCGTGGATGGGCGGGAGACGACCGGGGTACACGAGACACGTCCGTCCGTCCGTCGTCAAAGGCGACCGACGCCGCGCGGATGCGGGGCAGTTGTACTAATCAAAGGGGCCGGTCGCCATTAGTGCCTGCTAATCTTGGGCTTTCCCTTCTCAACCGATTTTTGGCCGGCGAGTGACGTGTCCGGACCGTGGGCGGCGTACCGACGTGCCCCGCGCGCCTCGCACCTTCGGTCGGTTGGCAGCAGGCGCACTGCACACGTGAATGTATTTCGACGAATGTAGCACGTATAATTATCTTTTTTATAGCTGGTATAATTACTGTTTTGAACATATTACACACGCAAGCGCTCGTATATACGTGCATACACTTTTTATGACACCTCGTAGTCGACGGAAACGTCTCCTTCGGTTGAACATGGGTCGCTGGAAATATCACTGTTTATCCAACCATTCAATCACAGGTTGGTTCGCCGGAAATATCATTCTTTTGAACAATGTAATCTCATGGTAATAACATGTCTTGGGAACTTTTGTACAAATATTGCGCCTCAACCACAGCACTGCCAATAGGTCGTGCTGTACTGCGGTATGCGCCATGATGTGGTCTGGTACAACGTACGTATGCGTGTCGTGCGCGCCGTGCACGCATGCAGATTGACACTTGTGTTGCCAGCCATGTGCGTTGCGCAATGTTCATGCATCTCTAAAGTATACACATCCATCATAATTAAGATTTGCTTTTTGTAAGTAGGACGACGCGCGCGATCTTGAGAAATATATGGACATTAGTAGAAAATATATTCATATCTGGACGGGCATATATGGGGCCGGCAACCAGTTCCCACTTTATTCGCTCTAAGCACCGATCATTGACGCCACTGATTAATTCGTCGAGATACACGGATATATTTCCAGGATATGATCGCCCGATCGTCCGTTGCGCCGGGTCAGCTAGCTGCATGCTAAAATCCAATTCGGCGCAGCCCGGCACCGATCAAGACTCACGAGCCAGCGAACAAAAGCCAACATAAATACGTGATGATGTGATGAGATCACGATCGACGGTGCGCATATCGGGCAGGAGGAGTAGACGGTACGTTTTTGCCTCTCTCTCTTTCTCTTTTGGAGATTCACTCCTCGGGCGGTCGGTCTCAGCGGCCCGGCTTTTGTTCGCTTGCCCGTAGAATTACATCCGGGTTGATATATGCAGTGCCCCATGTGTCGCCCACGCGTCGACCCGTCGTCCAGAACGAAAACGATCGAGATGCACCGGCCGCACCGGCACCGGCTGCATGTCACCGGCCACATGTACGTGGATCGCTTCGCTTGGGTCTTTCGTTGAGAGCCACATCGGTGCTGAAAGATCGCCTATTCTGGTCGATCCCACACAGAGTTGATAAGTTCCAGTTTAATGCTTGAAATGCTCCTCTCGGCTAGAACCGCGTATAGCAGACGCATGATGCGCCGATTCGTAGTACGTGCATATGCCATCGACCACTTGGACGTGGATCGCCAGGCTTGGGCCTCTGGAGCTGCTTTTTCAATGCCAAAAAATGAATTCTTGTAAAGAAAAATTGTAGTTTGGACCCTGGCTAGTATCTTTAATAGAAATTGCAGTGGGAGGCCTCTCTTTTTCTAACAAATAAACAGAAATGAATTCTTGGTTTGACACAACTTTTTGATGAAATGGTATTCACGGCTAGCATATAGTATCACAGTATGCGGCTTCACTTTTTTTTTGCGGGTAAGTATGCGGCTTCACTTCGTCCGCGCCTTTCCCGCAAGAGGCCGGGCGAACCCTAGCGCCATGAGCGTCTGAGACCTCCCATTTGCTCCTCCCCCTTGGGGTCTCCTCTCATGGTGGGTCGTGGTGCGGCTCACTTGCGAGGCGGGGCTTGGTGGCGGGCTAGCGTGAAGTGGTGTGGTGGCTCCCCGTTGGCTGCATGGAAAGGAGGGCAGGTGTGCGGGTCTGCTCTCCATGATGGCTTGGTTGGCTCCATATTTGATTGTTGAGTGTGGGTTGTATGGGTGTCAGGTGGTAGGTGCGACATATGCCAACGGGTGGCTTATCATTGTGGGAGCCAGTAAGACATCGCCGGTGCCTGGAAACGGGATGAGGCGAAGACATGCACGCCGGCGGATCTTACCCAGCTTCGGGGCTCTCCGTGGAGATAACACCCCTACTGCTGCTCTGCGGGGTCTCCGCATGATCACTAGAAGGACAAGTAACTACACAATGCTCCTTGAACTGTTCGGTGGGAGGAGGAAGAAGGGTCGGCTGGCCTGCTTCTTCTCCTCGTGAGGTGTCTAAAACTAGCTGGGGGTCCAACCCTTTGCATGGGCACCCCGGGGGGTTTATATAGGCCTACCCCCCGGGGGTACAATGCTAATCCGACTGGGCGCGGGGCCCAGCCGTCTGTGACTACGCTAGCCGGCTTCCACGCCGACCGCTGGGGCCCGCCGACTGATGGGTCCCGCCGGCTGCCGACCCCTTGTCGACAGGCAGGCCCCACCGTCCAGGATCTGGTCGGCGGCTGGTCACTGTTGCTCTATCTTGGTGACGTGGGCTTCGTCGTGGTAGGCGTGGCTACAGTACCGCCGCCCGATGGGCGATTGCTGTAGCCTCACCGCGTCTTGTCTCCTTAATGGGGCGGCTCCTTCAAGGAAGGCGGCAAGCCGGCTGCTGGGAGCCGGCTCTGTCTTGGGCTGACTAGGGGAGGCATGGCCGCCTTCGGGTGTCTCTCTGCCCGAAGGGGCCCACCGCCCGTGGGTCGTATTGGCAGTCAGTCGTGGATGACATCAGGGTCAACATGGCAACAGTGTTGCGTCGGACGGGTCATGGTCACCCGTACGGCGCACTGTGCCGATCGTGCTCCGGGATTTGGGGTGGCAGGCTTCACTGTAGCCACGCCCCGTCACACCGCCGTTAGGCGGATGCAAACTTTGAGGGTACGGTCTCGACCGCTTTATGGGAGCCGGCTTCTTGGAGTCGGCCTTCTCGAGGCCGGCTTCTTGAAGCCGGCCCTCCCGTGGCCTCCTTTGCGAGGGCTAAAGTCGGGCCACCTTCCGACAACCGTCCTGGGCGATGGCCGGCAAGGGGAAGGCGGCCACACGTCTTGGGTTCTTGAGAGCCGGACGGGCTTGTAATTTTTTCAGAAGGGCCAGGGGAAGCCGGCCTGGCTACCCATGGCTATTTACTCCGACAGTAGTCCCCGAAGCTGATCGAGCTTCGAGGCTGATAGAGGGACGAGAAGCTTGGTCGGCTTTCTACCCTGAGGAGCCGGCTTTGTTGGTGTATGCCGATTTCGGAGAGCTCTGTGTCTTGCAGGTGGGAAAGTGGTTGACCCGCGTGCGGACCGCGGGCCCTCCCGCGGGCCACGTGGCAGAGAAACCCTGCCAGCGCACGCGCGCGACGGGACGCCGCCGCAAGTCCGGGCCCGCCACTCCTAGGCCTCGGCCCGAGCGCTGATCTTCTGCGGCCCAGGTGGACCGCTCGCCTCCCCGTGGCGATTTTATTTCGCCGTTAGGGCGCAATAAACGCAGGACGTGGGGGAGTGGGCACGGTGGATCCCCACGTTTCCCCACGCCACGCCTCCTCGGCTCCACCACACGAGCCTATAAGTAGGGGGGGAGACAGAGGTTCGCACGCTCTCTCTCACTCCGCCCCTCCTCGTCTTCTTTTCTTCCTCTCGTTGCCACCGCAGCTTCCCGTCTCAGCGCCGCCGCGCCGCCACAGCGTCTCGCTCCCATGGCGCTGTCGAGCTCGTGGGATGGCTCCAACGTCCATGAGGACCACGTTGAGTTCCTCCGCCTGACTCGGTGCCTGCCCGACGCCAACCTCGTGCGGGTCCGCCTGGCGCCGAAGGAGGAGATCTCGCCGGCACCGGAGGGGGGCGAGCGGGTCGTCTTCCGCTCGCACTTCCTGCGCGGCTTCGGCCTTCCGGCGAGCGGGTTCCTGCGCTCCTTCCTCGAATTCTACAATCTCCAGCCGCATCACCTCACGCCCAACGCGGTGATGCTGCTGTCGGCCTTCGTCTCTCTCTGCGAAGGTTTCTTGGGAGTGCTCCCCACGCTGGAGCTCTGGGGGGAATTCTTCCAGAGCAAACTCGGCACCGTCGTCGCAGGAGTGCCTGCCCCTGTGGGGCCTACGTCGCCATGAGGAGGTCGGGCGAGAACAATCCGTTCCCGTCCATCCCCCTGATCCAGTCGGTGAAGCTCTGGCAGAAGTCGTACTTCTACGTGAAGAACATCGCCCAACAAGGAGACCACGTCAACTTGCCGGCTTACGTAGCCAGCCTGCCGGCTGGGAGGCAACCCTCATGGAGTTTCCGGTCTAGGTCACTGTCTCAGGCCGGGAACGCAGCCGTCTCCCGGCTTTGGGTGATGATCCAGTCGAAAGGCCTGACCGGAGCTGACTTGGTGGCCGCCTTCGTGGAGCGCCGGCTACTTCCTCTCCAAGGCCGGCCCCACATGATGTGTCAAATGAGCGGCCCCTTCGACCCTAGCCGGCTGAGCACCAGGGAGATGCCTCATGCGGAGGTGTCGTACATGGTGAATCATATCTCCAATTGCAAGCTCGTCGAGGATTGGCAATACGGCAAGGCGCCGTATTCTCGCGCCAACCCTCCGCTCGTGGTAAGCTTTCCTCTCTTTCTTCTTTTTGTTGGTGGCCGGCCTCATGATGGCCAGCTTCTGATCAGTCGGCTCTTCTTAGCAGAACCCCCTCCTTCCGCCGACGACCGGGGCAGCAGGGATAGAACGCCGGTACATCCCCGGCCGCACGGTGGACGACGTCGACGACCCGGATTTGGGAGCGGCCGCCATGGAAGACGCCGTCGTGGGGGACAACGACGAGCCCGGAGGCACATGGCTTACTGACGGCTTCGAGGACTGGCCGGATGATGCCGAAGTCGAAGTCGCCCCGCGTCGCCAGCCGGCGCCTGACCATCAAGGCGCGGGCTCATCTACCGTGCCGGCTGCCAGCAGCGGTGCACAGAAGCGCCGGGCCGCGTCAGTCCTCTTCGGCAGCCGGCCAAAGAAGTCCAAGGCCTCCACCGCGGCGACCAAATGAGATGAGGCGGCCGCGAAGGCAGCCCGCTTCCGCAAGGTGGTGAAGCAGCCTCAGGCGATCTCAGCGTAAGTCGTTGATTGCTTGGACGCATGCTTTTCATTGTTCTTCTTCTGTTGAACACTCCTCCTAACCTTTCCCCGCTCGCTGGACAGGGCGCCGCTTTCCCTTGAGCGGGGTCCGGGCGGCTCCGTAGTTGGGCCGATTGGAGGGTCTTCAGGCCCCCGCCGCGTGGACCCCCGAGCCGACCTCAGGGAGGCCACGGAGTGGAACGCCCGTGAGGCGCGGGAGGAGCGGGAGGCGGCGGAACGAGCGGCCGCCGAGGCGGCAAAGGAGTAGGCCGATGCAGCAGCCAAGGCCCAGGCGGAGGCGGCGGCCGCGGAGACGGAGGTGGAGGGTTCGCTTAACCAGCCTCCGCTGCTCGCCATTCCCCTTCGAGCCGTGGCCCCTGACACCCCATTGCCCCTGGCGGAGGAAATCGGCCAAGACCCACCGCTGATGGAGAGGAGGGAGGACCCCGCGGTCTTCGCGGAGAGAGTGCCGCCGGCAGCGCCAACCGGAGCGGGCCAAAGCGGCCAATCGTCAGCGGTGCCAGAGGAGCCGGCCGGGGGAGAGCCGGAGGTCGGAGCCGGCCTCGAGGTGCAGCCGGTAACGCGCCGGCGCGCAGGGGGAGGCGCCGCTGCGCCGGAGTCGCGCCGAGTTGCGGGCGCCGGCCAGTCGGCGGAGGCCCTGGAGGCGGCTAGCGCCGCCACATCCGAGTGGACTCCCAGCGGGGGGACTGGCGAGCTGAACGTGGCGGCCCAAGAGGTTCGGAGCCGGCTTCAAGCTCAGGCCGCCTTGCTGCAGCAGTACACCCAGGAGTTCCTTTCGACGCGGGCCGCCATCCGGGTGAGTCTTTTATCCTTGGTCGCTTTGTTCTCTTGATTTCTTCCGTGGGGGCGCATCAGCGCACCCACTGGGTGTAGTCCCCGAGATTCGGGCCGACTGCTGAGCAGTCGGGTCGGATCTTCCTTGACGACTACCTTATTCTCGCCTCCTGTCTGATCTTCCAGGAGTATCATAACTCCCATGCTGCCGCCTTCAACTCCCAGGCTCAGGAGTTGGGTCGGAAGACCGAAGACCTGGTCAACAGCCGAAGTAAGTGCTTGATCTTGTTTGTCTCCTGTGGGGGCGCGTCAGCGCACCCACTAGGTGTAGTCCCCGAGATTCGGGCCGACTGCTGAGCAGTCGGGTCGGCTCTTCCTTGACGACTTTTTCCTCATTGGTTTTTTCTTTTGTCCTTCGTATTTTCAGGGGCCAACGCCGACTTGAGGAGGGAGCTCGGCGAAGCGCAGGCCGCCCTTCGCACTAAGGATGCTGAGTACGTTGCCTTGGTCCAGGAGCGTGACCGTCTGGCCAAGAAGCTGGCTGACCAGGAGGAGAGCCACAAGGCGGCCCTGAAGAAAGCGCAGGATAGCGAAGCCGCCCTGAAGGCAGAGTTCGAGACCGAGGCGGCGGGCTGGGCTGAGACCCGGCAAGCACTGACCGAAGGCTTCGGCCGCATCGAGGACTTGATCGACGGTAAGCCGCCTTCCTCGCTCCTCTCCTGCCCCCGGCCGCCTGGTTTTTGCTCTGACTTGTGCTGCTTCCTGCTCTCTGTGCAGACTACTTTCCCGGCTACTCCGTCTTCGCCACCCAAACCATCGAGGCCCATCGCGAGGCGCGCCGTCAGGCGGGGGTCAACATCGCGCCGGACGCGAATCGGATGCTTGAGGAGCAGCTCTTGGCGGTCCAAGCGTGGCTGCGGCCGGCTCACCGGATGCTTCGCCGCCTCCAATGTGCCGGGGCGCAGGTATTGGCCGCCCTCTGGCCCGGCGAGATGATCCCCCGCACCCTGAGCCAGATTGCCGACTGGCTGGAGGTTGCAGTCGATCGCTTTGAAGCTTGGAAGGCGTCGGCGGCCCGGCTTGGAGCCAGGTGGGCGTTGGAGTTCGTCCGAGCCTGGTACCCAGGGCTGAACCTGGACCAGCTGCGGACTTGGCGGCTGGAGGCCGACGCGGAGCTGGAGGAGGTGCGGCCGGCTATCGCTCAGCATGCCTCGACGATCGCCGAGTGCACCGACATCAGCGTTTTTGCGCCTGAAATCAATGATGACGGCGTTGCCCAGCCGGAGGAGTGGTTCGGGCTGAACCCGGTGGTGGGCGAGGACTCAGCAGAGGAGATCGCCTCCAGTGACGAAGGCGAAGACGACGAAGAAGAGGACGGTGAAGACGTCGAGCCGGCTAGTGGAACAACCGGCCGGCCTCAGGCTGACTGTGCCTCCAGCAATGAGGCACGCGGAAGCACGCCCTCTGCGGGAGGTGGTGATCAAGCCGAGGTTCGCCAGCCGGCCACTCCTTCAGCCGGCACAACCGTCTCCACCGATCAGCCCGGCTCGTCGGTCGCTCTGCCGGCTTAACCTGCTGTCCTTGTTTTTCCTGCTTGTTGCCTTTTGAACAATCTTTATTAAGCTTTCGCAGTTCCACCCACTAGGGGTGTATCCAAACTATGTTGAATGCTGGCCTCTTGGAGGTCTTTTATGTAAATATTATTGTGTATATGTTTGGTTTCCATTCACGTATACTTTTTATCCTTAGGCTTTTTTCCTTTGCCGCCTTCCCTCTTTGGGGAGGCAAGTACTCGAGCTTTCTTGGATTGAAGTGAAGTGAATGGAAACCGGCCGGCCGGTTACTCTGGTAGTCGGTCGGCGGTAGGAGGCAAACCGGCTTTCGTTATATTAGTCCTTTAGTCCCTAGCCATTTTTCGTGTGGGCATCCTTTCCTGCTTTTGACTCTTGCTAGCCGGACAGCCGGTTCTTCGAACTACGACTTTGGCAAGAGCTAAGCTTGGGTGTCGGCACACTACTTGTCTGACCGCGGGTAGGACTTCTAATATAACTCCAGTCGGCCAGTCCCCGGGCCGACTAGTCGAACCCGGTGCCGGATGGAACAAGTAAATGAAGTGACAAGGTCATAAGCATGATAATCTTCATTCAAAGATAAAAGATGGCAGTCCCCGAGCTCTCCTCGGGGGGCCTATTGTCTCGTACTTAGTACAAAAGTTAGCGTGATACATACTGCATTTCAACTGTAAAATCTTCGAAGGAGGTTGGCGTTCCATGGTCGTTCCGACTCCTTGCCGGAGTCGTCTCTCTTGCGTGCCTTGGGCTTCTGTGTATCGATTAGGTAGTAGGATTCGTTGCCTAAAGCTCTAATGATGACGAAGGGGCCGTCCCAAGGGGCCGAGAGCTTGTGTTGGCCGGCTGTTCGCTGGATCAGCCGGAGCACAAGGTCGCCCTCTTGAAAGGATCTTGGTCTGACCTTCCGACTGTGGTAGCGGCGCAAACCCTGCTGGTAGATGGCAGACCGGCTGAGGGCTAACAGCCGGCCTTCTTCCAGCAGGTCGACACCGTCTTCTCGTGCTTCCTTGGCCTTTGCCTCTGTGTACATGGTTACCCGGGGCGAGTCGAACTCGATGTCGGTTGGGATGATCGCCTCGGCACCGTACACGAGGAAGAAAGGAGTGAAGCCGATTGACTTGTTTGGGGTAGTGCGCAGACTCCAGAGGACAGCCGGCAGCTCATCGAGCCAACAGCCGGCTGAACGCTCCAGTGGTACGACCAGTCGGGGCTTGATGCCGGAGAGGATGAGGCCGTTGGCTCGCTCGACCTGGCCATTTGACTGCGGGTGGGCGACGAACGCTAAGTCCAGCCGGATACCTTGCGTTGCACAAAAACGTGCCAAGGCTCCTTTGGCAAAATTCATGCCATTGTCGGTGATGATGTTGTGTGGCACGCCATACCGAGTTGTTATATCTGTGATGAATGTCACGGCAGTCGGCCCATTCAGCTTCTTGATCGGCTTTGCCTCAATCCACTTGGTGAATTTGTCCACGGCGACGAGCAAATGCGTCATGCCGCCGCGCACCATCTTGAATGGGCCCACCATGTCCAGTCCCCAAATGGCGAAGGGCCAGGTGAGGGGAATGGTCTTGAGTGCCGAAGCCGGCATGTGTTGCTTGGAGCTGAAGAGTTGGCACCCTTTGCAATTTTTAACCAATTCTTTGGCGTCATCCAAAGCAGTCGGCCAAAAGAAACCATGGCGGAAAGCTTTGGCGACGAGTGATCTTGAGGCCGCATGGTGGCCGCATTCTCCTTGGTGGATGTCTCTGAGGATTGCAATGCCCTTCTCTTGCTCGACGCACCGTTGGAGGACTCCAGTGACACTGCGCTTGACAAGCTCTCTGTTGACGATTGTGTATGCTACGGCTCGATGTTGGACTTGTCTTGCCTCTGTTTCGTCAGCCGGCAGATCTTTGTTTACTAGGAAGTTGAGGATGGACTAAGCCCATGATGGAGCCACAACTTCTCCTATTGCCAATGTGGCTACTGCCACCAGGGTGGGCGGGCTGGGTGGTGAAATGCTAGAGTCGGCCGCCGGCTGTTGTGTTGGTGCAGTCCCCGGGCCGACTACCGCAGTCCCCGAGCCGGGTGTGGCAGTCCCCGGATCGGGCGTAACTGCGGAAGTCCCTGGGCCGCCTGCTTGGTTCTTCGAGCCGGACCCGGCCGCGTCGGGGTCAGGCGGTACGAATATGGAATCGGACTCTGGAGATGGCTTGATGGACAGCTTGAGGAGGCGTTGTAGAGCGACGCCGGTTGGTATTGCTTGCCGAGTGGAGCCTATTCGAGCCAGGGCATCGGCTGGCTCGTTGTCGGCTCGCGGTACGTGGAGGAAGTCGCATCCTTCAAAGTATCCACTGAGTTGCTGAACCAGGAAGCGGTAGCTTGCCATATTTGCGTCCTTGGCGTCCCAGTCGCCGGATGATTGCTGAACCACCAAGTCTGAGCCGCCATAACATAGGATCCGGCGGATGCTGAGTTCCTTGGCAAGCCGGAGCCCATGTATGAGCGCATCGTACTCGGCTACATTGTTGGAGGCGGCAAAGTGGATCTGTAGCGTGTATCTGAGCTTGTCGCCTTTGGGAGAGGTAAGGACGACGCCGGCTCCCAAGCCGGTGCGCATCTTGGACCCGTCGAAGTGCATGTGCCAATGGGTGGAGTCGGGAGCCGGCGGCAGGTACTGGGTCTCGGCCCAGTCGACAAGGAAGTCGGCCAATGCTTGGGACTTGATGGCGGTGCGGGGCTGGTAGAAGATCGTGTAAGGGGCCAGCTCGATGGCCCATTTCGCCACCCGGCCGGATGCATCCCGGCTGCCTATGATCTCGGCCAGCGGGGCGGTGCATACGACCGTGACGGGATGCTCTTGAAAGTAGGGCTTCAGCTTCTTGGCGGTGAAGTACACGCCGTAACACATCTTCTGGTAGTGCGGGTAGTTCTGCTTTGAGGCGGACAACAGCTCGCTCAAATAGTACACCGGCCTCTGGACCGGCTGGGCTTGGCCCTCTTCTGGGCGTTGGACTACGATGACGGTGCTGACCACCCGGCTGGTTGCGGCAATGTAAAGGAGCATGGGCTCTTTCTCAGTCGGCGCCGCTAGGACAGGCGATGTGGCCAGCATCTTCTTTAGCTCATGAAAAGCTTGGTCGGCCTGGTCGTTCCACTCGAAGTGACTGCTCTTCTTCATGAGGCGGTAGAGGGGGAGAGCTTTCTCTCCGAGCCGGCTGATGAAGCGGTTTAAGGAGGCCAAGCATCCGGTGAACTTCTGGATGTCTCGAAGCTTGGTGGGGATCACCATCCTCTCGATGGCCTTGATCTTCACCGGGTTGCATTCGATGCCGCATTCAGAGTCCAGGAAACCTAGGAGCTGGCCGGCTGGCACTCCGAACACGCATTTCTCGGGGTTGAGCTTGATTTGGAATCGGCGTAAGTTCTCAAATGTTTCTTTGAGGTCTTCCAGCAAGGTGCCGCGCTTCTCCGTCTTCACCACGATGTCATCTACGTAGACGTGGGCGTTTCTGCCGAGTTGCTTGAGGAGGCACTTCTGCATGCAACGCTGAAAAGTGGCACCGGCATTTCTTAAGCCAAATGTCATAGTCAGGTAGCAGAAGGCTCCAAATGGCGTGATGAAGGCGGTCTTCAGGCGGTCATCCGGATCTAGCTTTATCTGGTGATATCCTGAGTAAGCATCCAGGAAACTCAATAGCTCGCATTCGGTCGTGGAGTCTATCACTTGGTCAATCCTCGGCAGGGCAAAGGGATCTTTAGGGCAGGCCTTGTTGAGGCTTGTGTAGTCTATACACATGCGCCATTTGTTGTTCTTCTTTAGCACGAGGACCGGGTTGGCGAGCCACTCTGGAAAGAAGACTTCCATAATGAAGCCGGCTGCCAGAAGCTGGGCTATCTCTTCCCCTACAATCCTTCTCTTTTCCTCTGATAGTCAGTGGAGGGGCTGCTTGACTGGTTTTGCATCTTCTCGGACGTGTAGTTTGTGCTCAGCGAATTCCTTCGGAACACCCGGCATGTCCTTGGGGGACCATGCAAAGATGTCCTGATTCTCACGGAGGAAATCGGCGAGCTCGCCTTCCTATTTGCTGTTCAGGCTTGCCCCGATGATGGCAAACCTCTCGGGGTGCTCGGGGTCAAGGGGTATCTTCTTGGTCTCTTTAGCCGGCTGGAAAGATCCTTGGGCACCAGACTCCTTGGGGTCGGGGGACAGACTCGGCTGCTTGCCGGCTATGGCCACGACCCGGTCCAACATCTTCTTCTCTTCGGCTATCACAAGGGACTCGGCCAGCCGGCTGCTGGCGGCCGCGCACTCGGAGGACTTCTTGTAATCGCCGGCTATGGTGATGACGCCCTTGGAACTCGGTATCTTCATCTTGAGGTATGCATAGTGCGGAACTACCATGAACCTGGCCAAGGCGGGTCGGCCAAGCAACGCATGGTAGGGGCTCTTCAGGTCCACCACTTAAAACCAGATTGCTTCCCGGCGGAAATGCTCCTTGTCCCCAAAGAGCACATCAATCTTGATCTTGCCGATGGGGGCGCAGGACAAGCCGGGTACGATGCCATGGAACACTGTCCGAGTAGGCATGAGTTGCTTTGTCTTGACATTCAGCTTCTCCAGGGTGTCATGGTACAGGATGTTGATACTGCTCCCACCGTCTATCAACACGCGGGAGAAACGGGCGGCGCGTCTGTCCATCGCGAGGGTGGCTTCCAAGACCAACGCATAAGAGCCGGGAGACAGCATCACATCTGGGTGGTCGGCCCGGCTCCAGCTGATGGGTTTTTCTGACCAATGCATGTGTCTGGCGGGGTCGGCGGCGACCACGCTGACTTCCTGGTGCTCTCGGCGTTTGCCACGCTGATCTTCGAGCTGGCTTATAAAGACGATGTAGGTCGCATGCTCGTCGGGGAACTCGTCGTGCACGGCTCCGACTGCGGGCCGAGCGGCCGGAGGCGGCGGAGCCGGAGGCGGCGGGCTGGCAGGCGGAGGCGGCACGAGCCCTTCGCCCTTAGGGATTCGGGTGAGCCAATGGCACTTCCGGGTTGTGTGGTTGGGCGCCGGGTTGAGTACTTTCCCGGACGTGTCTACCCGGAGCTCGGTCTTCATCAAAGAGTCGGCGATGGCGTATTTGTCCGCTATGTCCAGAAGCTCATCGAGGGTAGTCAGCTCGTCGCAGAGGAGCTTGTGCTTGAGGAGGGTGCCTTCCCGGCACCCGGCAGTGAAGTATTCTATGGCTTGCACCTCGTGCACCCCCTCGCAAGAATTGCGGAGCTCGGCCCAACGCGTGAGGTAGTCGCGAGTGGACTCGGCTGGGCCCTGCACGCACAAGGAGAGCTGCCTGGGCTTGGGAGCCCGCTTGTAGGTGCTGGTGAAGTTGCGGATGAAAGCTTCGATGAAATCTAGCCAGCTGTTGATGCTGAGAGGCTTGAGGCTGTTGAGCCAGGTCCGCGCCGTGCCCTGCAGCATGAGGGGCACGTACTTCACGGCAACGCGCCGGTTGCCGTTGGCTATGCTAACCACCGTGGACTAGTCGATCAACCAGTCTTCCGGCTTCACGGAGCCGTTGTACTTGGGCATGTCTCTTGGGAGCGAGAACCCTTTGGGGAAGGGCTCGTCGCGGATGTGGGGGCCGAAACAAGGCGGGCCGACATCGTCTTCTTCTTCCAGCGCCAAGGATCGCGCCAGGTGGTCGATCCGATGGCGGGCGTCGTTCTCGCCGACTCCCTCGCGGCGACCTAGTTGGCCACTGAGAGTCGGGTGCGCCACAGGCGGCGGAGTGGGATATCTCTCTCCATGTGGTCAAGGCGGAGGCGGGTTGCCCCGCCATTCCACGGCTCGAGGCTGGCCTTCTGCGTCTCGCTCGATGGAGATTCGGGTCCGACTTCGGCTGGCCGCCGGCTCTTTCTCGCGCCGCGCGCGGGTGTTGCTCGTAGTCGGTGTCTGGGACGTCGCGCCGTGATCTCGGCGCGGGGGAGGGCTTCCCGCGCGGGCGTCGGCTTCGTGCCACCGTGCGGCCGCATCAATCAGCTGCTGGATGCGCCGGGTCATGTGGGGGAGTTCTTCGGCCTCCAATCCATCCAACTCGTCTATGGCCGCCTGGGCGGCACGCAAGTTCTCGAGTGGAGTGGCATAGACCGGGCGGTCGACTCCCAGCGTGTCGGCGATGACGGGGCCACATTGCTTGACAACGCCGGCCCGGCTTGGCCCGTCCGGGGTTGGCGTGCTGAAGGCGGCGCGGTCAGCTTCGCGCTGGTAGGCCTCAGTGAGGCGTCTCACGAAAGCCAGCCTCCGGCCCTCCGCGAGGAGAGCGAGGCGGCGTGCCTCCAGTGCTTCGTCGTCGGCATCAGCCGGGAGGGGGATGGACAAGTCGTGGGTCGCCGCGTGCGGGGCGTCGTGGGCGCTCTTGTCAGCCGTGCCGCCGTGGCCGATGACCATCACCTCAGTGGTGATAGTGTCGTGGCCATCGGTCCGGGGAAGCGGGTCATTGTAGATCGCGACGTTGGTGGGGAAGGTGTCGATGAGGCCGTGTCGGAGTCGACAGGCATCGAGTCGGTGGAGCCAACCGACTCCAAATCCACAGCGGGCTCGCCGGAGACATGGAGCTGGCCGAGGAGGTTGGCGAGGTGGTCGGTGCCCGCATCGGAGGCGAGCTCGTCGGAGATGAGGGTTTCGTTGAGGAGATCGGCGAGGCTGCTCGCCGCGCAGATGCCGGTGACGCCTTGTAGCGCGTCGTGGCAAGCGCCATCGAGCGTGCCGGGCTGGCTACGCTCACTGGGGAGGAAGAGGGTTCCCGTCCAGAACAGGTCTCCGGACGACGGTGCACCTGGCCCCACGGTGGGCGCCAAATGTCGGGTGGTAGGTGCGACATATGCCAACGGGTGGCTTATCATTGTGGGAGCCAGTAAGACATCGCCGGTGCCTGGAAACGGGATGAGGCGAAGACATGCACGCCGGCGGTTCTTACCCAGCTTCGGGGCTCTCCGTGGAGATAACACCCCTACTGCTGCTCTGCGGGGTCTCCGCATGATCACTAGAAGGACAAGTAACTACACAATGCTCCTTGAGCTGTTCGGTGGGAGGAGGAAGAAGGGTCGGCTGGCCTGCTTCTTCTCCTCCTGAGGTGTCTAAAACTAGCTGGGGGTCCAACCCTTTGCATGGGCGCCCCGGGGGGTTTATATAGGCCTACCCCCCGGGGGTACAATGGTAATCCGACTGGGCACGGGGCCCAGCCGTCTGTGACTGCGCTAGCCGGTTTCCGCGCCGGCCGCTGGGGCCCGCCGACTGGTGGGTCCCGCCGGCTGCCGGCCCCTTGGTCGACAGGCAGGCCCCACCGTCCAGGATCTGGTCGGCGGCTGGTCACTGTTGCTCTATCTTGGTGACGTGGGCTTCGTCGTGGTAGGCGTGGCTACAGTACCGCCGCCCGGTGGGTGATTGCTATAGCCTCACCGCGTCTTGTATCCTTAATGGGGCGTCTCCTTCGAGGAAGGCGGCAAGCCGGCTGCTGGGACCCGGCTCTATCTTGGGCCGACTAGGGGAGGCATGGCCGCCTTCGGGTGTCTCTCTGCCCGAAGGGGCCCACCGCTCGTGGGTCGTATTTGTAGTCCGTCGTGGATGACATCAGGGTCAACATGGCAACAGTGTTGCGCCGGACGGGTCATGGTCACCCGTACGGCGCACTGTGCCGGTCGTGCTCCGGGATTTGGGGGTGACAGGCTTCACTGTAGCCACGCCCCGTCACACCGCCGTTAGGCGGATGCAAACTTTGAGGGTATGGTCTCGACCGCGTTGTGGGAGCCGGCTTCTTGGAGTCGGCCTTCTCGAGGCCGGCTTCTCGAAGCCGGCCCTCCCGTGGCCTCCTTTGCGAGGGCTAAAGTCGGGCCACCTTCCGACAACCGGCCTGAGCGATGGCCGGCAAGGGGAACGCGGCCCCACGTCTTGGGTTCTTGAGAGCCGGACGGGCTTGTAATTTTTTCAGAAGGGCCAGGGGAAGCCGGCCTGGCTACCCATGGCTATTTACTCCGACAATGGGTTGTTGGGTGCAAGCAGCGTCGGCCGATGACTTCTGCTTCTGTTGCATGGTGGACAGTGGCTGCGAGCGGTGCTCAGTTGTGGCCCCGATGCCGATGGACAATGGATGTCGGGGCTCCGCCTTTCTCTAGGAGTGTACGAGTCGTGGGGAGACAGCGAGATGGTGGCACTCTTGTGTGCAAGCTCAAAGGTGGTTGCAGCCGCACTGTCGAGGTTGCCCGGTGATCGGAGATGCCAGTTCCTCCACATTGAGAGCTGGTGGGTCCATCTCTAACAGGGTGCTATTTATGGCTTCCTACGAAGGTGCTGCTAGCGGGTGGTTGGCATCATGTGAAGGAAATATGCCCTAGAGGCAATAATAAAGTTGTTATTTATATTTCCTTATATCACGATAAATGTTTATTATTCATGCTAGAATTGTATTAACCGGAAACTTAGTACATGTGTGAATACATAGAAAAACATAGTGTCCCTAGCAGTGGCGGAGCAAGCTCAAACTTAGAGCCTGGGCAAGATATACGTGATGCCAAGTTAATTAGATTTTGCCCAAACAAACTGTAAGTAAACCATTTGTTTACTACTAGAGCACAATGCACATGCACCATGGGAGGCCGGGCAGCAGCCCCGGCTCGCCGGGTGCTGTCTCCGCCACTGGTCCCTAGTATGCCTCTACTTGACTAGCTCGTTAATCAAAGATGGTTAAGTTTCCTAACCATAGACATGTGTTGCCATTTCATGAACGGGATCACATCATTAGAGAATGATGTGATGGACATGACCCATCTGTTAGCTTAGCATAAACGATCGTTTAGTTTTATTGCTATTGCTTTCATCATGACTTATACATGTTCCTCTGACTATGAGATTATGCAACTCCCGAATACCGGAGGAACACCTCATGTGCTATCAGACGTCACACCATAATTGGGTGATTATAAAGATGCTGTACAGGTGTCTCCAATGGTGTTTGTTGAGTTGGCATAGAGATTAGGATTTGTCACTCCGTGTATTGGAGAGGTATCTCTGGCCCCTCTCGGTAATGGTGCACAGTTAGGGGGAACACTTGGTGCTTCGAAACAATGAACTGTCGCAATGGTGCACAGTTAGGGGGAACACTTGCTTGAAATTATTATGAGGGATCATCTTATTCACTACCGTCGTTCTAAGTAAACAAGATGCAAAAACATGATAAACATCACATGCAATCAAATAATAAGAGTGACATGATATGGCCAATATCACATAGCTCCTTTGATCTCCATCTTGGGGCTCCATGATCATCTTGTCACCGGCATGACACCATGATCTCCATCATCGTGTCTCCATGAAGTTGCTCGCCAACTATTACTTCTACTACTATGGCTAACGCGTTTAGCAATAAAGTAAAGTAATTTCATGGCATTTCTCAATGACACGCAGGTCATACAAAAAATAAAGACAACTCCTATGGCTCCTGCCGGTTGTCATACTCATCGACATGCAAGTCGTGATTCCTATTACAATAGCATGGACATCTCATACATCACATATAGATCATTCATCATTCATCACAACTTTGGCCATATCACATCACAAAACACTTGCTGCAAAAACAAGTTAGACGTCCTCTAATTGTTGTTGCAAGTTTTACGTGGCTGCAATAGGGTTCTAGCAAGAACGTTTTCTTACCTACGTGAAAGCCACAACGTGATTTGTCAACTTCTATTTACCCTTCATAAGGACCCTTTTCATCGAATCCGCTCCAACTAAAGTGGGAGAGACAGACACCCGCCAGCCACCTTATGCAACTAGTGCATGTTAGTCGGTGGAACCGGTCTCATGTAAGCGTACGTGTAAGGTTGGTCCGGGCCGCTTCATCCCACAATACCGCTGAAGCAAGATAAGACTAGTAGCGGCAAGAAGGTTGACAACATCAACGCCCACAACAAATTGTGTTCTACTCGCGCAAGAAGAACTACGCATAGACCTAGCTCATGATGCCACTGTTGGGGAACGTTGCAGAAAACAAAAATTTTCCTACGGTTTCACCAAGATCCATCTATGAGTTCATCTAGCAACGAGTGATCGGATGCATCTACATACCTTTGTAGATCGCGAGCGGAAGCGTTCACTAGAACGTGGATGACGGAGTCGTACTCGTCGTGATTCAAATCACCGATGACCAAGCGCCGAACGGACGGCACCTCCGCGTTCAACACACGTACGGAGCGGATGACGTCTCCTCCTTCTTGATCCAGCAAGGGGGGAGGAGAGGTTGATGAAGATCCAGCTGCACGACGGCGTGGTGGTGGATGCAGGGCGTCACAGCAGCAGGGCTTCGCCGTGTACTACGAGAGGAAGAGGTGTAGCAGGGGAGAGGGAGGCGCCAAGAGTCAAGGTGCGGCTGCCCCCTCCCTCCCCCTCATATATATAGGCTCCCCTAGGGGGGGCGCCGGCCCTAGGAGATGAGATCTCCTAGGGGGGGCGGCGGCCAGGGCTGGAGTGGCCCCCAAGGCAAGGTGGGGCGCCCCCCACCCCTAGGGTTTCAACCCTAGGCGCATGGGATGGGCCTAGGGGGGCGCACCAGCCCACTATGGGCTGGTTCCCCTCCCCACTTTGGCCCATGGGGCCCTCCGGGTTGGGTGGCCCCACCCGGTGGACCCCTGGGACCCTTTCGGTGGTCCCGGTACAATACCGGTGACCCCGAAACTTGTCCCGATGGCTGAAACAGCACTTCCTATATATAATTCTTTACCTCCGGACTATTCTGAAACTCCTCGTGACGTCCGGGATCTCATCCGGGGCTCCGAACAACATTCGGGTTACTGCATATACATATCTTCACAACCCTAGCGTCACCGAACCTTAAGTGTGTAGACCCTACGGGTTCGGGAGACATGTAGACATGACCGAGACGACTCTCCGGTCAATAACCAATAGCGGGATCTGGATACCCATGTTGGCTCCCACATGCTCCTCGATGATCTCATCGGATGAACCACGATGTCGAGGATTCAAGCAACCCCGTATACAATTCCCTTTGTCAATCGATATATTACTTGCCCGAGATTCGATCATCGGTATCCCAATACCTTGTTCAATCTCGTTACTCGTACTGTAATGCATGATCCCGTGACCAGACACTTGGTCACTTTGAGCTCATAATGATGATGCATTACCGAGTGGGCCCAGTGATACCTCTCCGTCATACGGAGTGACAAATCCCAGTCTCGATCCGTGTCAACCCAACAGACACTTTCGGAGATCCGGGAGTTACACGATCTCATGGTCTAAGGAAAGGATACTTGACATTGGAAAAACTCTAGCAAACGAACTATACGATCTTTACGCTATGTTTAGGATTGGGTCTTGTCCATCACATCATTCTCCTAATGATGTGATCTCGTTATCAACGACATCTAATGTCCATAGTCAGGAAACCATGACTATCAGTTGATCAACGAGCTAGTCAACGAGAGGCTTACTAGGGACATGTTGGTGTCTATTATTCACACATGTATTACGATTTCCGGATAACACAATTATAGCATGAATAAAGACAATTATCATGAACAAGGAAATATAATAATAATGCTTTTATTATTGCCTCTAGGGCATATTTCCAACAGTCTCCCACTTGCACTAGAGTCAATAATCTAGTTACATTGTGATGAATCGAACACCCATGGAATTCTGGTGTTGATCATGTTTTGCTCTAGGGAGAGGTTTAGTCAACGGATCTACTACATTCAGGTCCGTATGTACTTTACAAATATCTATGTCTCCATCTTGAACATTTTCACGAATGGAGTTGAAGCGACGCTTGATGTGCCTGGTCTTCTTGTGAAACCTGGGCTCCTTGGCAAGTGCAATAGCTCCAGTGTTGTCACAGAAGAGTTTGATTGGCCCCGACGCATTGGGTATGACTCCTAGGTCGGTGATGAACTCCTTCACCCAAATTGCTTCATGTGCTACCTCCGAGGCTGCCATGTACTCCGCTTCACATGTAGATCCCGCCACGACGCTTTGCTTGCAACTGCACCAGCTTACTGCCCCACCATTCAAAATATACACGTATCCGGTTTGTGACTTAGAGTCATCCAGATCTGTGTCGAAGCTAGTGTCGATGTAACCCTTTACGACGAGCTCTTCGTCACCTCCATAAACGAGAAACATTTCCTTAGTCCTTTTCAGGTACTTCAGGATATTCTTGACCGCTGTCCAGTGTTCCTTGCCGGGATTACTTTGGTACCTTCCTACCAAACTTACGGCAAGGTTTATATCAGGTCTGGTACACAGCATGGCATACATAATAGAACCTATGGCTGAGGCATAGGGGATGACACTCATGTCTTCTATATCTTCTGCCATGGTTGGACATTGAGCTGAGCTCAATTTCACACCTTGTAACACAGGTAAGAACCCCTTCTTAGACTGATCCATATTGAACTTCTTCAATATCTTATCAAGGTATGTGCTTTGTGAAAGACCTATGAGGCGTCTTGATCTATCTCTATAGATCTTGATGCCTAATATATAAGCAGCTTCTCCAAGGTCCTTCATTGAAAAACTCTTATTCAAGTAGGCCTTAATGCTGTCCAAGAGTTCTATATCATTTCCCATCAAAAGTATGTCATCTACATATAATATGAGAAATGCTACAGAGCTCCCACTCACTTTCTTGTAAACGCAGGCTTCTCCATAAGTCTGCGTAAACCCAAACGCTTTGATCATCTCATCAAAGCGAATGTTCCAACTCCGAGATGCTTGCACCAGCCCATAAATCGAGCGTTGGAGCTTGCACACCTTGTCAGCATTCTTAGGATCGACAAAACCTTCCGGCTGCATCATATACAATTCTTCCTTAAGGAAACCATTAAGGAATGCCGTTTTGACGTCCATTTGCCATATCTCATAATCATAGAATGCGGAAATTGCTAACATGATTCGGACGGACTTTAGCTTCGCTACCGGTGAGAAAGTCTCATCGTAGTCAACCCCTTGAACTTGTCGATAACCCTTAGCGACAAGCCGAGCTTTATAGATGGTCACATTACCATCCGCGTCTGTCTTCTTCTTAAAGATCCATTTATTTTCTATGGCTCGCCGCTCAACGGGCAAGTCAGTCAAAGTCCATACTTCGTTTTCATACATGGATCCTATCTCGGATTTCATGGCTTCCAGCCATTTGTCGGAATCCGGGCCCGCCATCGCTTCTTCATAGTTCGAAGGTTCACCGTTGTCTAACAACATGATTTCCAAGACAGGGTTGCCGTACCACTCTGGTGCGGAACGTGTCCTTGTGGACCTTTGAAGTTCAGTAGCAACTTGATCTGAAGTTTCATGATCATCATCATTAACTTCCTCTCTAGTCGGTGCAGGCACCTCAGGAACATTTTCTTGAGTTGCGCCATTTTCCGGTTCAAGAGGTAACACTTCATCAAGTTTTACTTTCCTCCCACTTACTTCTTTCGAGAGAAACTCCTTCTCTAGAAAGGATCCATTCTTGGGAACAAAGATCTTGCCTTCGGATCTGAGGTAGAAGGTATACCCAATAGTTTCTTTAGGGTATCCTATGAAGACGCATTTTTCCGACTTGGGTTCGAGCTTTTCAGGTTGAAGTTTCTTGACATAAGCATCGCATCCCCAAACTTTTAGAAACGACAGCTTAGGTTTCTTCCCAAACCATAATTCATACGGTGTCATTTCAACGGATTTCAACGGAGCCCTATTTAAAGTGAATGCGGCAGTCTCTAAAGCATAGCCCCAAAAAGATAGCGGTAAATCGGTAAGAGACATCATAGATCGCACCATATCTAATAGAATGCGATTACGACGTTCGGACACACCATTATGCTAAGGTGTTCCAGGCGGCGTGAGTTGTGAAACTATTCCACATTTTCTTAAGTATGTGCCAAATTCGTGACTCAAGTATTCTCCTCCACGATCTGATCGCAAAAACTTGATTTTTCTGTCACGTTGATTTTCAACCTCACTCTGAAATTCCTTGAACTTTTCAAAGATCTCAGACTTGTGTTTCATTAAGTAGATATACCCATATCTACTCAAGCCATCAGTGAGGGTGAGAACATAACGATAGCCACCGCGAGCCTCAACACTCATTGGACCGCACACATCAGTATGTATGATTTCCAACAAGTTGGTTCCTCGCTCCATTGTTCCTGAGAACGGAGTCTTGGTCATTTTTCCCATGAGGCATGGTTCGCACGTGTCAAATGATTCATAATCAAGAGACTCTAAAAGTCCAGCTGCATGGAGCTTCTTCATGCGTTTGACACCTATGTGACCAAGGCGGCAGTGCCACAAGTATGTGGGACTATCATTATCAACCTTACATCTTTTGGTACTCACACTATGAACATGTGTAGCATTATGCTCGAGATTCATTAAGAATAAACCATTCACCATCGGAGCATGACCATAAATCATATCTCTCATATAAATAGAACAACCATTATTCTCGGATTTAAATGAGTAGCCATCTCGAATTAAACGAGATCCCGATACAATGTTCATGCTCAAAGCTGGCACCAAATAACAATTATTGAGGTTTAAAACTAATCCCGTAGGTAAATGTAGAGGTAGCATGCCGACGGCGATCACATCGACCTTGGAACCATTCCCGACGCGCATCGTCACCTCATCCTTCACCAGTCTCCGTTTATTCCGCAGCTCCTGCTTTGAGTTACAAATGTGAGCAACTGCACCGGTATCAAATACCCAGGAGCTACTACGAGTACTAGTAAGGTACACATCAATTACATGTATATCACATATACCTTTTGTTTTGCTGGCCTTCTTGTCCGCTAAGTATTTGGGGCAGTTCCGCTTCCAGTGACCACTTCCCTTGCAATAAAAGCACTCAGTTTCGGGCTTGGGTCCATTCTTTGGCTTCTTCCTGGCAGCTTGCTTGCCAGGCACGGCAACTTCCTTGCCGTCCTTCTTGAAGTTCTTTTTACCCTTGCCCTTCTTGAACTTAGTGGTTTTATCCACCATCAACACTTGATGTTCCTTCTTGACTTCTACCTCTGCTGATTTCAGCATTGAAAATAACTCAGGAATGGTCTTTTCCATCCCCTGCATATTGAAGTTCATCACAAAGCTCTTGTAGCTTGGTGGAAGCGACTGGAGGATTCTGTCAATGACCGCATCATCCGGGAGATTAACTCCCAGCTGAGTCAAGCGGTTATGCAACCCAGACATAATGAGTATGTGCTCACTGGCAGAACTATTTTCCTTCATCTTACAGCTGAAGAACTTGTCGGAGACCTCATATCTCTCGACCCGGGCATGACCTTGGAAAACCATTTTCAGCTCTTCGAACATCTCATATGCTCCATGTCTCTCAAAACGCTTTTGGAGCCCCGGCTCTAAGCTGTAAAGCATGCCGCACTGAACGAGGGAGTAGTCATCAGCACGTGTCTGCCAAGCATTCATAACGTCTTGGTTCTGTGGGACGGGTGGGTCACCTAGCGGTGCTTGTAGGACATAATCTTTCTTGGCAGCTATGAGGATGATCCTCAGGTTCTGGACCCAGTCCATGTAATTGTTGCCATCGTCTTTTAGCTTGGTTTTCTCTAGGAACGCGTTGAAGTTGAGGAATACGTTGGCCATTTGATCTACAAGACATATTGTAAATATTTTAGACTAAGTTCATCTAATCAAATTACTCAATGAACTTCCACTTAGATAAACATCCCTCCAGTCATCTAAGTATAACATGATCCGAGTTAACTAGGCCGTGTCCGATCATCACATGAGACGGACTAGTCAACATCGGTGAACATCTTCATGTTGATCGTATCTTCTATACGACTCATGCTCGACCTTTCGGTCTTCTTTGTTCCGAGGCCATGTCTGTACATGCTAGGCTCGTCAAGTCAACCTAAGTGTTTGCATGTGTAAATCTGTCTTACACCCGTTGTATGTGAACGTTAGAATCTATCACACCCGATCATCACGTGGTGCTTCGAAACAATGAACTGTCACAATGGTGCACAGTTAGGGGGAACACTTGCTTGAAATTATTATGAGGGATCATCTTATTCACTACCGTCGTTCTAAGTAAACAAGATGCAAAAACATGATAAACATCACATGCAATCAAATAATAAGAGTGACATGATATGGCCAATATCACATAGCTCCTTTGATCTCCATCTTGGGGCTCCATGATCATCTTGTCACCGGCATGACACCATGATCTCCATCATCGTGTCTCCATGAAGTTGCTCGCCAACTATTACTTCTACTACTATGGCTAACGCGTTTAGCAATAAAGTAAAGTAATTTCATGGCGTTTCTCAATGACACGCAGGTCATACAAAAAATAAAGACAACTCCTATGGCTCCTGCCGGTTGTCATACTCATCGACATGCAAGTCGTGATTCCTATTACAATAGCATGGACATCTCATACATCACATATAGATCATTCATCATTCATCACAACTTTGGCCATATCACATCACAAAACACTTGCTGCAAAAACAAGTTAGACGTCCTCTAATTGTTGTTGCAAGTTTTACGTGGCTGCAATAGGGTTCTAGCAAGAAAGTTTTCTTACCTACGTGAAAGCCACAACGTGATTTGTCAACTTCTATTTACCCTTCATAAGGATCCTTTTCATCGAATCCGCTCCAACTAAAGTGGGAGAGACAGACACCCGCCAGCCACCTTATGCAACTAGTGCATGTTAGTCGGTGGAACCGGTCTCACGTAAGCGTACGTGTAAGGTTGGTCCGGGCCGCTTCATCCCACAATACCACTGAAGCAAGATAAGACTAGTAGCGGCAAGAAAGTTGACAACATCAACGCCCACAACAAATTGTGTTCTACTCGCGGAAGAAGAACTACGCATAGACCTAGCTCATGATGCCACTGTTGGGGAACGTTGCAGAAAACAAAAATTTTCCTACGGTTTCCATCTATGAGTTCATCTAGCAACGAGTGATCAGATGCATCTACATACCTTTGTAGATCGCGAGCGGAAGCGTTCACTAGAACGTGGATGACGGAGTCGTACTCGTCGTGATTCAAATCACCGATGACCAAGCGCCGAACGGACGGCACCTCCGCGTTCAACACACGTACGGAGCGGATGACGTCTCCTCCTTCTTGATCCAGCAAGGGGGGAGGAGAGGTTGATGAAGATCCAGCTGCACGACGGCGTGGTGGTGGATGCAGGGCGTCACAGCAGCAAGGCTTCGCCGTGTACTACGAGAGGAAGAGGTGTAGCAGGGGAGAGGGAGGCGCCAAGACTCAAGGTGCGGCTGCCCCCTCCCCCCCTCATATATATAGGCTCCCCTAGGGGGGGGCGCCGGCCCTAGGAGATGAGATCTCCTAGGGGGCGGCGGCCAGGGCTGGAGTGGCCCCCAAGGCAAGGTGGGGCGCCCCCCACCCCTAGGGTTTCAACCCTAGGCGCATGGGGTGGGCCTAGGGAGGCGCACCAGCCCACTATGGGCTGGTTCCCCTCCCCACTTTGGCCCATGGGGCCCTCCGGGATGGGTGGCCCCACCCGGTGGACCCCCGGGACCTTTTTGGTGGTCCCGGTACAATACCGGTGACCCCGAAACTTGTCCCGATGGCCGAAACAGCACTTCCTATATATAATTCTTTACCTCCGGACTATTCCGAAACTCCTCGTGACGTCCGGGATCTCATCCGGGACTCCGAACAACATTCGGGTTACTGCATATACATATCTTCACAACCCTAGCGTCACCAAACCTTAAGTGTGTAGACCCTACGGGTTCGGGAGACATGTAGACATGACCGAGACGACTCTCCGGTCAATAACCAACAGTGGGATCTAGATACCCATGTTGGCTCCCACATGCTCCTCGATGATCTCATCGGATGAACCACGATGTCGAGGATTCAAGCAACCCCGTATACAATTCCCTTTGCCAATCGATATGTTACTTGCCCGAGATTCAATCGTCGGTATCCCAATACCTTGTTCAATCTCGTTACCGGCAAGTCACTTTACTCGTACTGTAATGCATGATCCCGTGACCAGACACTTGGTCACTTTGAGCTCATAATGATGATGCATTACCGAGTGGACCCAGTGATACCTCTCCGTCATACGGAGTGACAAATCCCAGTCTCGATCCGTGTCAACCCAACAGACACTTTCGGAGATACCCGTAGTATACCTTTATGGTCACCCAGTTACGTTGTGACGTTTGGTACACCCAAAGCACTCCTACAGTATCCGGGAGTTACACGATCTCATGGTCTAAGGAAAGGATACTTGACATTGGAAAAACTCTAGCAAACGAACTATACGATCTTTATGCTATGTTTAGGATTGGGTCTTGTCCATCACATCATTCTCCTAATGATGTGATCTCGTTATCAATGACATCCAATGTCCATAGTCAGGAAACCATGACTATCAGTTGATCAACGAGCTAGTCAACTAGAGGCTTACTAGGGACATGTTGGTGTCTATTATTCACACATGTATTACGATTTCCGGATAACACAATTATAGCATGAATAAAGACAATTATCATGAACAAGGAAATATAATAATAATGCTTTTATTATTTCCTCTAGGGCATATTTCCAACAATGTATGTTGTCATCCCTCTAGTGGTGTCATGTGAACGTCGACTACATGACACTTCACCATTGTTTGGGCCTAGAGGGAGGCATTGGGAAGTAATAAGTAGATGATGGGTTGCTAGAGTGACAGAAGCTTAAACCCTAGTTTATGCGTTGCTTCGTAAGGGGCTGATTTGGATCCATATGTTTCATGCTATGGTTAGGTTTACCTTAATACTTCTGTTGTAGTTGCGGATGCTTGCAATAGGGGTTAATCATAAGTGGGATGCTTGTCCAAGTAAGGACATTACCCAAGCACCGGTCCACCCACATATCAGATTATCAAAGTACCGAACGTGAATCATATGATCGTGATGAAATCTAGCTTGACGATAATTCCCATGTGTCTTCGGGAGCGCTTTTCTCTATATAAGAGTTTGCCCAGGCTTGTCCTTTGCTACAAAAAGGATTGGGACATCTTGCTGCACCTTATTTACTTTTATTACTTGCTACTCGTTACTAATTACCTTATCTTTTTTTGACCAAAGAACAGTAGGGTAAATCCCCTACTGTGAGTCATTTTCATTTATAAAGAAATTGTCCAAATTACATAATCAAAAAGGTTGTTGAGGGGACAACCAAGAGAATACACTCTAGGGGGTTGAAAGAAAAAAGATTATTGAAAAATTAAATATTATCTATCCAAGAAGACATGCCCTCTTTTAGAGTGGGTTTAGCCCTCAGCATGGTCATTTTGAAATATCTGACAAAGTCAATCTTGCAGTCATTTATTGAGCAAGGAATCCCTTCAAAGATCATCCCATTCCTTTGGTTCCATATGCTCCAACAACCAAGTATCATGATTTCCATGAAGTGGTCAATTTTATATCTGTGTTTAGCATCAATAATCATATTGTTGATCTCCATATCTGAATTCCATTCAAATCCAATGTTCCACCAGAAACCTTGACTAAATGGACAAGAGAATAGTAGATGGGTCCTGTCTTCACTGTTGCATAGAACACATACAGTGGAATCTAGGTGCATGCCTTTTCTGGTCAAAAGGTCACATGTATTTATCCTGTCATTTAGCATGAGCCAACAGAAAAATTTATGTCTTGGAAGACAACATGATTTCCATATCCATTTAAATGTGTCAGCAGCATCTTCACCATGTTGGGGAACGCAGTAATTTCGAAAATTTTCCTACGCACACGCAAGATCATGGTGATGCACAGCAACGAGAGGGGAGAGTGTTGTCTACGTACCAACGCAGACCGACTGCGGAAGCGATCACACAACGTAGAGGAAGTAGTCGTACGTCTTCTTCCCGATCCGACCGATCCAAGCACCGTTACTCCGGCACCTCCGAGTTCTTGGCACACGTTCAGCTCGATGACGATCCTCGGGCTCCGATCCAGCAAAGCGTCGAGGAAGAGTTCCGTCAGCACGACGGCGTGATGACGATCTTGATGTACTACCGACGCAGGGCTTCGCCTAAGCACTACAACGGTATGATCGAGGTGGAATTTGGTGGCAGGGGGCACCGCACACGGCTAAGGAACGATCTCAAGGATCAACTTGTGTGTCTTGGGGTGTCCCCTGCCCCCGTATATAAAGGTTGGAGGGAGGGGGGCTGGCCGGCCAAAGAAAGGGAGGCGCAGGAGGAGTCCTACTCCTACCGGGAGTAGGACTCCCCCCTCCACTCCTAGTCCAACTAGGAATCCTTCAAAGGGGAGAGAGAGAGAGGTGGCCGGCCCCTCTCCTAGTCCTAATAGGACTAGGGAGAGGGGGGAGGCGCAGCCCTATGTGGGCTGCCCTCTCACCTTTCCACTAAGGCCCATGTTGGCCCATTTGGCTCCCGGGGGGTTCCGGTAACCCTCCCGGTAATCCGGTGAAATCCCGATTTCACCCGGAACACTTCCGATGTCCAAACATAGGCTTCCAATATATCAATCTTTACGTCTCGACCATTTCGAGACTCCTCGTCATGTCCGTGATCTCATCCGGGACTCCGAACAACCTTCGGTACATCAAAATGCATAAACTCATAATAACTGTCATTGTAACGTTAAGCGTGCGGACCCTACGGTTCGAGAACAATGTAGACATGACCGAGACACGTCTCCGGTCAATAACCAATAGCGGGACCTGGATGCCCATATTGGCTCCTACATATTCTACGAAGATCTTTATCGGTCAGACCGCATAACAACATACGTTGTTCCCTTTGTCATCGGTATGCTACTTGCCCGAGATTCGATCGTCGGTATCCAATACCTAGTTCAATCTCGTTACTGGCAAGTCTCTTTACTCGTTCCGTAATACATCATCTCACAACTAACATATTAGTTGCAGTGCTTGCAAGGCTTATGTGATGTGCATTACCGAGAGGGCCCAGAGATACCTCTCCGACACTCGGAGTGACAAACCCTAATCTCGAAATACGCCAACCCAACATCTACCATTGGAGACACCTGTAGTACTCCTTTATAATCACCCAGTTACGTTGTGACGTTTGGTAGTACCCAAAGTGTTCCTCCTGTAAACGGGAGTTGCATAATCTCATAGTTATAGGAACATGTATAAGTCATGAAGAAAGCAATAGCAACATACTAAACGATCGGGTGCTAAGCTAATGGAATGGGTCATGTCAATCAGATCATTCAACTAATGATGTGACCTCGTTAATCAAATAACAACTCTTTGTTCATGGTTAGGAAACATAACCATCTTTGATTAACGAGCTAGTCTAGTAGAGGCATACTAGTGACAGTCTGTTTGTCTATGTATTCACACATGTATTATGTTTCCGGTTAATACAATTCTAGCATGAATAATGAACATTTATCATGATATAAGGAAATAAATAATAACTTTATTATTGCCTCTAGGGCATATTTCCTTCAGTCTCCCACTTGCACTAGAGTCAATAATCTAGTTCACATCGCCATGTGATTTAACAACAATAGTTCACATCACCATGTGATTAACACCCGTAGTTCACATCGTCATGTGACCAATACTCAAAGGGTTTACTAGAGTCAGTAATCTAGTTCACATATCTATGTGATTAACACCCAAAGAGTACTAAGGTGTGATCATGTTTTGCTTGTGAGATAATTTTAGTCAACGGGTCTGTCACATTCAGATTCGTAAGTATTTTGCAAGTTCTATGTCTACAATGCTCTACACAGAGCTACTCTAGCTAATTGCTCCCACTTTCAATATGTATCCAGATTTAGAATCATCTGGATCAGTGCCAAAAACTTGCATCGACGTAACCCTTTACGACGAACCTTTTTGTCACGTCCATAATCGAGAAACATTTCCTTATTTCACTAAGGATAATTCTGACCGCTGTCCAGTGATCTACTCCTAGATCACTATTGTACTCCCTTGCCAAATCAGTGCAGGGTATACAATAGATCCGGTACACAGCATGGCATACTTTATAGAACCTATGAATGAGGCATAGGGAATGACTTTCATTCTCTTTCTATCTTCTGCCGTCGTCAGGCTTTGAGTCTTACTCAACTTCACACCTTATAATACAGGCAAGAACTCTTTCTTTGACTGCTCCATTTTGAACTACTTCAAAATCTTTGTCAAGGTATGTACTCATTGAAAGAACTTATCAAGCGTCTTGATCTATCTCTATAGATCTTGAAGCTCAATATGTAAGCAGCTTGACCGAAGTCTTTCTTTGAAAAACTCCTTTCAAACACTCCTTTATGCTTTACAGAATAATTCTACATTATTTCCGATCAACAATATGTCATTCACATATACTTATCAGAAATGCTGTAGTGCTCCCACTCACTTTCTTGTAAATACAGGCTTCACTGCAAGTCTGTATAAAACTATATGCTTTGATCAACTTATCAAAGCGTATATTCCAACTCCGAGATGCTTGCACCAGTCCATAGATAGATCGCTGGAGTTTGCATATTTAGTTAACACCTTTAGGATCGACAAAACCTTCTAGTTGCATCGTATACAACTCTTCTTTAGCAAATCCATTAAGGAATGCAGTTTTGTTTATCCATTTGCCAGATTTCATAAAATGCGGCAATTGCTAACATGATTCGGACAGACTTAAGCATAGATACGAGTGAGAAAATCTCATCGTAGTCAACACCTTGAACTTGTCGAAAACTTTTGCGACAATTCTAGCTTTGTAGATAGTAACACTACTATCAGCGTCCGTCTTCCTCTTGAAGACCCATTTATTTTCTATGGCTTGCCGATCATCGGGCAAATCCATCAAAGTCCATACTTTGTTCTCATACATGGATCATATCTCAGATTTCATGGCCTCAAACCATTTCGCGGAATCTGGGCTCATCATCGCTTCCTCATAGTTCGTAGGTTCATCATGATCTAGTAGCATGACTTCCAGAGAAGGATTACCATACCACTCTGGCGTGGATCTTACTCTGGTTTACCTACAAGGTTCGGTAGTAACTTGATCTGAAGTTACATGATCATCATCATTAGCTTCCTCACTAATTGGTGTAGGTGTCACAGAAACAGTTTTCTATGATGTACTACTTTCCAATAAGGGAGCAGGTATAGTTACCTCGTCAAGTTCTACTTTCCTCCTACTCACTTCTTTCGAGAGAAATTCCTTCTCCAGAAAGTTTCCGAATTTTAGCAACAAAAGTCTTGCCTTCGGATCTGTGATAGAAGGTGTATCCAATAGTTTCTTTGGATATCCTATGAAGACGCACTTCTCCGATTTGAGTTTGAGCTTATTAGTATGAAACTTTTTCATATAAGCATCGCAACCCCAAATTTTAAGAAACGACAGCTTAGGTTTCTTGCCAAACCATAGTTCACACGGTGTCGTCTCAACGGATTTAGATGGTGCCCTATTTAACGTGAATGCAGCTGTCTCTAATGCATAACCCCAAAACGATAGTGGTAGATCGGTAAGATACATCATAGATTGCACTATATCCAATAAAGTACGGTTATGACGTTAGGACACACCATTATGCTGTGGTGTTCCATATGGCATGATTTTGTGAAACTATTCCACATTGTTTTAATTTGAAGACCAAACTCGTAACTCAAATATTTGTCTCCGCGATCAGATCGTAGAAGCTTTATTTTCTTGTCACGATGATTTTTCACTTCACTCTGAAATTCTTTGAACTTTTCAAATGTTTCAGACTTATGTTTCATCAAGTAGATATACTCATATCTGCTCAAATCATCTGTGAAGATTAGAAAATAATGATACCTGTCGCGAGTCTCAATATTCATCGGATCACATACATCAGTAATGTATGATTTCCAATAAATCTTTTTCTCGCTCCATTGTTCCGAAGAACAGTCTTAGTCATCTTGCCCATGAGGCATGGTTCGCAAGCATCAACTGATTCATAATCAAGTGATTCCAAAAACCCATCAGCATGGAGTTTCTTCATGTGCTTTACACCAATATGACCTAAACAGTAGTGCCACAAACAAGTTGCACTATCATTATTAACTTTGCATCTTTTGGTTTCAATATTATGATTATGTGTATTACTACGATCGAGATCCAACGAACTATTTTCATTGGGTGTGTAACCATATAAGGTTTTATTCATGTAAGCAGAACAACAATTTATTCTCTTACTTAAATGAATAACCGTATTACAATAAACATGATCAAATCATATTCATGCTCAATGCAAACACCAAATAACACTTATTTAAGTTCAACACTAATCCCGAAATTATGGGGAGTGTGCGATGATGATCATATCAATCTTGGAACCACTTCCAACACACATCGTCACTTCACCCTTAACTAGTCTCTGTTTATTCTGCAACTCCCGTTTCGAGTTACTAATCTTAGCAACTGAACTAGTATCAAATACTGAGGGTTTGCTATAAACACTAGTAAAGTACACATCGATAACATGTATATCAAATATACTTATGTTCACTCTGCCATCCTTCTTATCCGCCAATCACTTGGGGTAATTCCACTTCCAGTGACCAGTCCCTTTGCAGTAGAAGCACTTAGTCTCAGGTTTAGGATCAGACTTGGGCTTCTTCACTTGAGCAGCAACTTGCTTGCCGTTCTTCTTGAAGTTCCCCTTCTTCCCTTTGCCCTTTTCTTGAAACTAGTGGTCTTTTCAACCATCAACACTTGATGTTTTTCTTGATTTCTACCTTCGTTGATTTCAGCATCACGAAGAGCTTGGGAGTTGTTTCCGTTATCCCTTGCATATCATAGTTCATCACGAAGTTCTACTAACTTGGTGATGGTGACTAGAGAATTCTGTCAATCACTATCTTATCTGGAAGATTAACTCCCACTTGATTCAAGCGATTGTAGTACCCAGACAATCTGAGCACATGCTCACTAGTTGAGCGATTCTCCTCCATCTTTTAGCTACAGAACTTGTTGGAGACTTCGTATCTCTCAACTCAGGTATTTGCTTGAAATATTAACTTCAACTCCTGGAACATCTCATATGGTCCATGACGTTCAAAATGTCTTTGAAGTCCCGATTCTAAGCCATTAAGCATGGTGCACTAAACTATCAAGTAGTCATCATATTGAGCTAGCCAAGCGTTCATAACATCTGCATCTGCTCCTGCAATAGGTCTGTCACCTAGCGGTGCATCAAGGACATAATTTTTCTATGTAGCAATGAGGATAAACCTCAGATCACGGATCCAATCCGCATCATTGCTACTCACATCTTTCAACATAATTTTCTCTAGGAACATATCAAAAATAAACACAGGGAAGCAACAACGCGAGCTATTGATACATAACATAATTTGCAAAATACTACCAGGACTAAGTTCATGATAAATTTAAGTCCAATTAATCATATTACTTAAGAACTCCCACTTAGATAGATATCCCTCTAATCCTCTAAGTGATCACGTGATCCAAATCAACTAAACCATAACCGATCATCACGTGAGATGGAGTAGTTTTCAATGGTGAACATCGTTATGTTGATCATATCTACTATATGATTCACGCTCGACCTTTCGGTCTCCGTGTTCCGAGGCCATATCTGTATATGCTTGGCTCGTCAAGTATAACCTGAGTATTCTGCGTGTGCAACTGTTTTGCACCCGTTGTATTTGGACGTAGAGCTTATCACACCCGATCATCACGTGGTGTCTGGGCACGACGAACTTTGGCAACGGTGCATACTCAGGGAGAACACTTCTTGATAATTAGTGAGAGATCATCTTAAAATGCTACCGTCAAACTAAGCAAAATAAGATGTATAAAAGATAAACATCATATGCAATCAAAATATGTGACATGATATGGCCATCATCATCTTGCTTCTTTGATCTCCATCTCCAAAGTACTGTCATGATCTATATCGTCACCGGCATGACACCATGATCTCCATCATCTTGATCTATATCAATGTGTCGTCACGTGGTCGTCTCGCCAACACTTGCTCTTGCAACTATTGCTATCGCATAGCGATAAAGTAAAGCAATTATTGGGCGCTTGCATCTTATGCAATAGACAGACAACCATAAGGCTTTTGCTAGTTGCCGATAACTTCAACAAAACATGATCATCTTCTACAACAACTTATAACTCATCACGTTTTGACCATATCACATCACAACATGCCCTGCAAAAACAAGTTAGACGTCCTCTACTTTGTTGTTGCAAATTTTACGTGGCTGCTACGGGCTTAAGCAAGAACTCATCTCACCTACGCATCAAAACCACAACGATAGTTTGTCAAATAGACTCCGTTTTAACCTTCGCAAGGACCGGGCGTAGCCACACTCGGTTCAACTAAAGTTGGAGAAACAGTCACCCGCAAGTCACCTGTGTGCAAAGCACGTCGGGGAAACCGGTCTCGCGTAAGCGTACGCGTAATGTCGGTCCGGGCCGCTTCATCCAACAATACCGCCGAACCAAAGTATGACATGCTGGTAGGCAGTATGACTTATATCGCCCACAACTCACTTGTGTTCTACTCGTGCAAATAACATCAAACCATAAAACCTAGGCTCGGATGCCACTGTTGGGGAACGCAGTAATTTCGAAAATTTTCCTACGCACACGCAAGATCATGGTGATGCACAGCAACGAGAGGGGAGAGTGTTGTCTACGTACCAACGCAGACCGACTGCGGAAGCGATCACACAACATAGAGGAAGTAGTCGTACGTCTTCTTCCCGATCCGACCGATCCAAGCACCGTTACTCCGGCACCTCCGAGTTCTTGGCACACGTTCAGCTCGATGACGATCCTCGGGCTCCGATCCAGCAAAGCGTCGAGGAAGAGTTCCGTCAGCACGACGGCGTGATGACGATCTTGATGTACTACCGACGCAGGGCTTCGCCTAAGCACTACAACGGTATGATCGAGGTGGAATTTGGTGGCAGGGGGCACCGCACACGGCTAAGGAACGATCTCAAGGATCAACTTGTGTGTCTTGGGGTGTCCCCTGCCCCCGTATATAAAGGTTGGAGGGAGGGGGGCTGGCCGGCCAAAGAAAGGGAGGCGCAGGAGGAGTCCTACTCCTACCGGGAGTAGGACTCCCCCCTCCAATCCTAGTCCAACTAGGAATCCTTCAAAGGGGAGAGAGAGAGAGGTGGCCGGCCCCTCTCCTAGTCCTAATAGGACTAGGGAGAGGGGGGGAGGCGCAGCCCTATGTGGGCTGCCCTCTCACCTTTCCACTAAGGCCCATGTTGGCCCATTTGGCTCCCGGGGGGTTCCGGTAACCCTCCCGGTAATCCGGTGAAATCCCGATTTCACCCGGAACACTTCCGATGTCCAAACATAGGCTTCCAATATATCAATCTTTACGTCTCGACCATTTCGAGACTCCTCGTCATGTCCGTGATCTCATCCGGGACTCCGAACAACCTTCGGTACATCAAAATGCATAAACTCATAATAACTGTCATCGTAACGTTAAGCGTGCGGACCCTACGGTTCGAGAACAATGTAGACATGACCGAGACACGTCTCCGGTCAATAACCAATAGCGGGACCTGGATGCCCATATTGGCTCCTACATATTCTACGAAGATCTTTATCGGTCAGACCGCATAACAACATACGTTGTTCCCTTTGTCATCGGTATGCTACTTGCCCGAGATTCGATCATCGGTATCCAATACCTAGTTCAATCTCGTTACTGGCAAGTCTCTTTACTCGTTCCGTAATACATCATCTCACAACTAACATATTAGTTGCAGTGCTTGCAAGGCTTATGTGATGTGCATTACCGAGAGGGCCCAGAGATACCTCTCCGACACTCGGAGTGACAAACCCTAATCTCGAAATACGCCAACCCAACATCTACCATTGGAGACACCTGTAGTACTCCTTTATAATCACCCAGTTACGTTGTGACGTTTGGTAGTACCCAAAGTGTTCCTCCGGTAAACGGGAGTTGCATAATCTCATAGTTATAGGAACATGTATAAGTCATGAAGAAAGCAATAGCAACATACTAAACGATCGGGTGCTAAGCTAATGGAATGGGTCATGTCAATCAGATCATTCAACTAATGATGTGACCTCGTTAATCAAATAACAACTCTTTGTTCATGGTTAGGAAACATAACCATCTTTGATTAACGAGCTAGTCTAGTAGAGGCATACTAGTGACAGTCTGTTTGTCTATGTATTCACACATGTATTATGTTTCCGGTTAATACAATTCTAGCATGAATAATAAACATTTATCATGATATAAGGAAATAAATAATAACTTTATTATTTCCTCTAGGGCATATTTCCTTCACACCATTCATAAGGTATCCATAGATCTTTTTTGTAATATTCTTATTGTTACCCTAATTGAAAGTCCATATGTCTTTGTCATCTGTATTTCTGATATTGTTTAGTTCCCCTGATAGAGAGTGGAGTTGCTGATGAGCTTGAATGGAGAGTGGAAGTTGGAACAGACTATAAATATTGTCCACTTCCTTGGCTTCTTTGATTGATATGCTTTCCTTTAGAGTGAAAGAGTGAAGCTCGGGGTATTTGATCTTCCTAATATCCCCATTCCATATGTCATCCCATAGTAAATTAGTGCAACCAGATTTGATGTCACAAGTAGTCATTTCCCTGTAGTAGTCATACATCTTCATGCAATCTTTCCACCAAAAGTATCCTTTGCTTCTGTTGTGATGAGGGACCTCTTTGTTGTGGTAGTGAGCTTCCCAGATTAGCTTTACCCATGGGACATCCACTTTGTTATAGAATTTGAACAGGTGCTTTATGAGTAGAGCTTTATTTTGTTCTCTCAAATTCAACACCCCTAGACCTCCTTGCTGTTTGGGCTTGCATATCATCTCCCAGCTGGCCAGGCATTTACCACCTTTATTGATTTCATTTCCATACCAAAGAAAATTACCTTATCACAAAACTATCTGTTACCGATAATTTCAGTGCTTGCAGAGAATACCTTGCTGAAAACCGCTTATCATTTCCTTCTACTCCTCGTTGGGTTCGACACTCTTACTTATCGAAAGGACTACGATAGATCCCCTATACTTGTGGGTCATCAAGACTCTTTTCTGGCGCCATTGCTGGGGAGTTAAGCACCTTTGGTAGGTGGAATTTGGTAAGGGAAAATTTATATAGTGTGCTGAAATTTACTGTCGCTTGTTACTATGGAAAGTAATCCTTTGAGGGGTTTGTTCGAGGTATCTTCACCCCGACCGGTAGAGTAAATAGTTGCTCCTCAACCTACTGAAAATGAAAATGTTTACTTTGAAATTCCTTCAGGTATGATAGAGAAACTGCTAGGTAATCCTTTTGCAGGAGATGGAACATTGCATCCCGACTTACACTTAATATATGTGGATGAGGTTTGTGGATTATTTAAGCTTGCAGGTATGCCCGATGATGTTATCAAGAAGAAGGTCTTCCCTTTATCTTTGAAGGGAGATGCATTGACATGGTATAGGCTATGTGATGATATGCGATCATGGAACTACAAGCGATTGAAATTGGAATTTCATCAGAAGTTTTATCCTATGCATCTTGTTCATCGTGATCGTAATTATATATATAATTTTTGGCCTCGCGATGGAGAAAGCATCGCTCAAGCTTGGGGGAGGATTAAGTCAATGTTATATTCATGCCCCAATCATGAGCTCTCAAGAGAAATGATTATTCAAAAAATTTATGCTCGGCTTTCTGACAACAATCGCTCCATGCTTGATACTTCTTGCACTGGTTCCTTTATGATGAAGACTATTGAATACAAATGGAATTTATTGGAGAGAATTAAACGCAACTCTGAAGATTGGGATCTCGGCGAAGGTAAAGAGTCGGGTATAACACCTAAGTTTGATTGTGTTAAATCTTTTATGGATACCGATGTTTTCCGTAAATTTAGCACTAAATATGGACTTGACTCTGAGATAGTAGCTTCTTTCTGTGAATCCTTTGCTACTCATGTTGATCTCCCTAAGGAGAAGTGGTTTAAATATAATCCGCCCATTGAAGTAAAAGTAGTTGCACCTATTAAAGTTGAAGAAAAGACTATCACTTATAATGATCCTATTGTTCCTACTGCTTATGTTGAGAAACCATATTTCCCTGTTAGAATAAAGAATCATGCTAAAGCTTCAAATGTGGTCAACAAAAGTAATATTAAGACACCTAAACCCCCTGAGCAAGTTAAAGTTGAACCTAATGTTGCTATGGTTAAAGATCTCTTGGCCGATAATATTGATGGGCAGGTTATTTACTTGTGTGATGAGACTGCTAGAATTGCTAAACCTGGTGCTAAAGATAAACATAGACCTGTCGTAGGCATGCGTTGTTATCATGGCTTGTGTGATATGGGTGCTAGTGCTAGTGCAATACCTATTTCCTTATACAAAGAAATTATGCATGATATTGCACCAGCTGAGATAGAAGGTATTGATGTTACCATTAAGCTTGCTAATAGAGATAATTTTTCACCAATTGGGATTGTTAGAGACGTTGAAGTCTTGTGTGGGAAGGTTAAATACCCTGCTGATTTTCTTATTCTTGGTTCCCCTCAAGATAGCTTTTGTCCCATTATATTTGGTAGACCCTTCTTGAATACTGTCAATGCTAAGATAGACTGCAATAAGGATATTGTTTCTGTAGGTTTAGGGGATATGTCTCATGAGTTTAATTTTTCTAAATTTCGTAGACAACCCCATGATAAAGAATTGCCTAGTAAAGATGAAATTATTGGTCTTGCTTCTATTGCCGTACCTCCTACTGATCCATTAGAACAATATTGCTAGACCATGAAAATGATATGTTCATGAATGAAAGAAGGGAAATAGATGAAGTATTCTTTAAACATGGACCTATTTTGAAACACAATTTGCCTGTTGAAATCCTAGGGGATCCTCCTCCACCCAAGGGTGACCCCGTGTTTGAGCTTAAACCATTACCTGATACTCTTGAATATGCTTATCTTGATGAAAAGAAAATATATCATGTTATTATTAGTGCTAACCTTTCATAGAAGGAGGAAGAGAAATTATTGAAAACTCTGAAGAAGCATCGTGCTGCTATTGGATATACTCTTGATGATCTTAAGGGCATTAGTCCCACTCTATGTCAACACAAAATAAATTTGGAGGAATACGCCAAACCAGTTATTGATCACCAACGACGGCTGAATCCTAAGATGAAAGAAGTGGTAAGAAAGGAAATATTAAAGCTCCTTGAGGCAGGTATAATTTATCCTGTTGCTGATAGTGAGTGGGTAAGTCCTGTCCATTGTGTCCCTAAGAATGGAGGTATTACTATTGTTCCTAATGATAAAGATGAATTGATCCCGCAAAGAATTATTACAGGTTATAGGATGGTAATTGATTTCCGCAAATAAAATAAGGCTACTAAAAAAGATCATTACCCTTTGCCTTTTATTGATCAAATGCTAGAAAGTTTATCCAAACATACACATTTTTGCTTTCTAGATGGTTACTCTGGCTTCTCTCAAATACCTGTGTCAGCTGATGACCAATCAAAGACCACTTTTACTTGCCCTTTCGGTACTTTTACTTATAGACGTATGCCTTTTGGTTTATGTAATGCACCTTCTACCTTTCAAAGATGCATGATGGCTATATTCTCTGACTTTTGTGAAAAGATATGTGAGGTATTCATGGATGATTTCTCCGTTTATGGATCCTCTTTTGATGATTGCTTAAGCAACCTTGATTGAGTTTTGCAGAGATGTGAAGAAACTAATCTTGCTCTGAATTGGGAGAAATGCCACTTTATGGTTAATGAAGGTATTGTCTTGGGGCATAAAATTTCTGAAAGAGGTATTGAAGTTGATAAAGTTAAAGTTGATGCTATTGAAAAGATGATGTGTCCCAAGGACATTAAAGGTATAATAAGCTTCCTCGGTCACGCCGGTTTTTATAGGAGGTTCATTAAGGACTTCTCAAAAATTTCTCGGCCTCTGACTAATCTATTACAAAAAGATATTCCTTTTGTCTTTGATGATGATTGTGTAGAAGCATTAGAAATACTTAAGAAAGCATTAATTTCTGCACCTACTGTTCAGCCACCTGATTGGAATTTACCCTTTGAAATTATGTGTGATCCTAGTGATTATGTTGTAGGTGCTGTTCTAGGGCAAAGAGTTGATAAGAAATTAAATGTTATTCAATATGCTAGTAAAACTCTAGACAATGCCCAGAGAAATTATGCTACCACTGAAAAGGAATTCTTAGCAGTTGTATTTGCTTGTGATAAGTTCAGACCTTATATTGTTGATTCTAAAGTAACTATTCACACTAATCATGCTGCTATTAAATATCTTATGGAAAAAAAGATGCTAAACCTAGACTTATTAGATGGGTTCTCTTACTACAAGAATTTGATTTGCATATTATTGATAGAAAGGGAGCTGAGAACCCCGTTGCAGACAACTTGTCTAGGTTAGAAAATGTTCTTGGTGACCCACTACCTATTGATGATAGCTTTCCTGATGAACAATTAAATGTCATAAATGCTTCTCGAACTGCTCCATGGTATGTTGATTATGCTAATTATATTGTTGCTAAATTTATACCACCTAATTTCACATACCAACAAAAGAAAAGGTTCTTCTATGATTTGAGACATTACTTTTGGGATGACCCACATCTTTATAAAGAAGGAGTAGATGGTATTATTAGACGTTGTGTACCTGAGCATGAACAGGAACAAATCCTATGCAAATGTCACTCCGAGGCTTATGGAGGACACCATGCTGGAGATAGAGCTGCACACAAGGTATTGCAATCCGGTTTTTATTGGCCTACTCTCTTCAAGGATGCCCGTAAGTTTGTCTTCTCTTGTGATGAATGTCAAAGAATTGGTAATATTAGTAGACATCAAGAAATGCCTATGAATTATTCACTTGTTATTGAACCATTTGATGTTTGGGGCTTTGATTATGTGGGACCTTTTCCTTCCTCTAATGGGTATACACATATTTTAGTCGCTGTTGATTACATTACTAAGTGGGTAGAAGCTATTCCAACTAGTAGTGCTGATCATAACACCTCTATTAAGATGCTTAAAGAAGTTATTTTCCCAAGGTTTGGAGTCCCTAGATATTTAATGATTGGCGGTGGTTCACATTTTATTCATGGTGCCTTTCGTAAAATGCTTGCTAAGTATGACGTTAATCATAGAATTGCATCTCCTTATCACCCACAGTCTAGTGGTCAAGTAGAATTGAGTAACAGAGAGCTCAAATTAATTTTGCAAAAGATTGTTAATAGATCTAGAAAGAATTGGTCCAAGAAAATTGATGATGCATTATGGGCCTATAGAACTGCATATAAAAATCCTATGGGTATGTCTCCGTATAAAATGGTTTATGGTAAAACATGTCACTTACCTCTCGAACTAGAACATAAGGCATATTGGGCCATTAAAGAGCTGAATTATGATTTCAAACTTGCCGGTGATAAGAGGTTATTTGACATTAGCTCACTTGATGAATGGAGAACCCAGGCTTATGAAAATGCCAAGCTGTTTAAAGAAAAAGTTAAAAGATGGCATGATAAAAGGATACAAAAGCACGAGTTCAATGTAGGTGATTATGTATTGCTATAAAACTCTCGTTTAAGATTTTTGGCAGGCAAACTTCTCTCTAAATGGGAAGGTCCTTATGTTATCGAGGAGGTCTATCGTTCCGGTGCCATAAAAACCAAAAATTTCGAAGGCACAAATCCGAAGGTGGTGAACGGTCAAAGAATTAAACATTATATCTCAGGTAATCATATAAATGTTGAAACTAATATTATTGAAACCATAACCCTGGAGGAATACATAAGGGACACTTTCCGGAATGTTTTAGACTCCGAAAAGGAATAGGTACGTGGTACGGTAAGTAAACCAACTCCAAAACAGTTCTAATGGCAATATTTCTTCGTTTTGGAATATTTAGAAAAATAGGAAAATAAGAAGCCGACCGGAAATGACACGAGGCTCTCACGAGGGTGGGAGGCGCGCCCTACCCCCCTGGGCGCGCCCCCTGCCTCGTGGGCACCTTGTGCGCTCTTTGGACTCCGTTTTCTTGCACGATACTTCTTTTGGTCGGTAAAAATTCATTATATAATCTCCTGAAGGTTTTGACCACCGTATCACACAAATATCTCCTGTCTTTATTTCGAGCTATTTTTGCTGCAGATTAGAGCAAGATATCTTCTCAAGAGTCAGTCGGGGAGAGTCGGGTGTCTCATCCGACACCAGGTCCAGGGGCAAACAGCGATGCCTATCACTTTGGGCCCTCAACTGAGGAAGAGATGGAAGCTGACTTGAAAAGGATAGATGCCATGGAGGAGGATCAACTAGTTACTTCTCGTTTCCGGGCAGGATTCACGATGGGGGAACCACATAGCTCAGCTATTCCAAACTCGGTTATCCCTTCCAATGTTAGATTTCTTTCTTATGAAAATATGAAAAAGAGTGTTACTTGTTCTCCCGCAGCTATGAAACATCCTTGGGTGAAGGGAGCTTTAGCCGTCACTGGCAAGATCCGGAAGGAAATAATGAACCTCAAGAAGCAAGTCAATAAGCTCGAGGAAGAGAATCGTATCCTGAGGGGCATCATTGCCAAGAATATCACATCACCACCCCCGAAGAAGGAGACATAATCACACGGGTATGGGCACTCCCCTTGGCAACTGCCAAGCTTGGGGGAGTGCCCCTGTATCGTATCACCATCACTTTTATCTTTATCGTTTTTCTTAGTTCGGCCCTTTTAGTAATATCTTGATCCAGTAGAATAAAGTTTTAGTATGATCTAGTTGTGAGTTTCTGCTTTATGATCCCTCTATGTAATCGAGTCCGTGAGCTATATAATCTCTACTCCTAATGGAGCAGTTGGTAGTCTCCGCCGGTAAATTTTCGTCCCACCAGAGATGGTTAATTTTCGTCCTCGAGCCCACCTCCCGCAACCCAGCGATTCCCCCCTTCCGCCCTCGAGACCGACAAAAAAAATCGGTATGCTACCACGATGCCCGTTATGAAACACTATGGTTCATCGACAGAAAATCGTCCTAAAAAATCTACGAAGGTTAACCTACGAAAAAAGCCAGCGCTCGCTCCCTCGTGCCCTCGATGCACTTGCCCATCGCCGCTCTCCTCTGCCCCAACCCCAACCCCGCCCCCGCCTCAATCCCACCACCGCCGGCCTCCTCCTCCTCTAGCGCCGCCGCTCCAGCCCCTCACCTTCTCAGCCTGGATCCGTGCGACAAGGTGTGGGGCTATGGGAGAGAAGGCTCCATATCGCGCGACAAGGTGAGGGGGTGCCCAGATCCGCAGTGGCACCACCGCGCCCTCGTCCACCTGGCCCTCGAGGTCGGCCATGGAGGTCCGTCCCGACCAATGGATGGATGGGGATGAAACCCTAGCCCAATACCCACCCATGGATGGATGGTGATGGGGCGACGACAGCGGCGGCGGCGGCCTTCTCTCGGTGCTTGCTGATGTGGTGGACATCGACGTTGGTGACGGGTTGCAGCACGTATACATCAAAGGTACTGACGCCCTCCATCATCCTCCCCTCGCCTCCCCTCCCCTCACCTCATCTTCTTCTTCTTCTGGATTTTTTGATTTGATCCGTGCGGTTGGTTTCTACAGGCTGTGGGTGTGACGGAGGCGCACCATGGCGGGCGTGCAGACCATGGCTTGCTATGGAAGGCCCTTCCCTTCCCTCTCTCTGTTCGGGCCATGCTCAGGCAGTCTTTTCTCTTCTCTTCCCGCAAAAAAAGTCTTTTCTCTTCATGATCTGAACATGTTGGAGGCCATTATTTCTCCTCTGCCATAGTTTGCTGCTGCTGCCATGTTAACTGAGAGTTGGTAGCCAATATCAAGTGATTTGGAATTTTTGCTGATCTGAACCATAAATGTGATGATTTATCACAATTGTCATATGATCACAATTTCTCCTCTGCCATTATTCGTGCCTTTGTTAATACTTGCTTACTTCTGAAACCAGGTATCTGAATTTGAGGTGATCGTTTTCTTGCTTACTTCTGAATCCCGGTATCTGATTTTGAGGTGACGGTTCTCCATATTACATTGCTATGTTAATCCCTTACCTTAGCTGTTACTCTTCCCTTTGCCAGGTTCTTTGGGGGATTTATTATGGATTAATCCAGTTCCAACTGTTAATCTATACATTGAGTTGAGATATGCAATAGTCATCAACATGTTTATAGGCTTGTTGGTAGCAGAATCTGCATAGAATTGTAAAAAAAAAATCTTGTATAAAGACTTAGCTATGGTGCTTGGCACATTATTTTTTTCTTCTTCAGAAGGAGTTGTGCAAGATGTCAACATTATTGCGAAGATGAAAAACTTCTACCAAAGGCTAAAAGCTTTATAGTTTTGGGATTCACCGGATGGCTTCCATGAAACATCATCTTTTCTTGAGGTATGCAATGTTTCATATCTGTACCTGCTGCTGCAGTTTCTTAAGAGATATATTCATATCAGTTTCATCAAAAAAATAGGCATGCTTGCTTTGTAAAAGACAGTGACATTTGCCTGTTGTTATCTGGTAACCCTTAAAAGGAGGGAAACACGTGTTGTAGCTTTTGTTCATTGACCATTTTTTCTCCTCAAATCCGCTGAAGCTGAAAGTATCTTATTCAAAATTTCCTTGCTCCAGTAGATCTGAAAGTAGTAGTTTAAGACCTTCATGTCTGTAGCAGTGTTGACGCCATTGATATATTATGGGAACTCCTTTGAGCAAAAATAATCTAAGTGATATATCTTTCATATCATCTTGTTACAAAGAAGAGCATGGAGTGGCGACGGTTCTAGCAGGTGCAGGGCAGCCACAGCTTCTCCTTATTACAAAAACTTTCAGAAACGAAGGGAAGATAGCCTATAAAGCGAGGACAAAATATTTTTGGTCAGGGACTACCAAAAATTGAATACGTGCCATCTACTTCGATTCCGGTATATGCCTCTCTTTCTTCTATCATTTATTGTTGCTTTGTTTCAACTTTCTTCTGTAGATTTTACAGCACGCAAGTTTCAGTGTCCAAAAGTTGGTTTCAAAACTTCAGATCCACAAGATTGATAAGATGTGATATATTTTTGGGATGTTTAACTCGGTTGTCTCTGTTTACTTAGGAGTGGAGTTCCAACTCTGCCGATAAAACAAGATTAAGTGGTAAGGGTTGAAACTCTTTTGCACGTAAATGTTTAACTGAATTATTTAATATGGTCTAAACTTCTTTAGCTTGCAACTATTTAATCAAATTATTTTATGTGAGCTATCAAAGTGACACCATACCTTGAGTACCACTTAGTACATATATATGAAAAGATTATGATAATTGACCTTTCATTATCGGATCTCATGGCAATCATGATATTCTGGCCCTGTTAGGCAAATCGCCACGGAGCATAGCCAACGGAGCGGCCTTCCAGCCACTCCTCAAATTAGAACTAGATCGTGCTCTGCTCCGGCGTGGAGTTGGAGAGTGGAGAGAGTCCGAACAGCCCCTCTATTTTGCAGCTTCAAATTTAAGATATAGTATTTGCTTCACCAGCTATATAATTGTACTGATACAACTGGAACACCATAGTTAGATTTACCATAAAAATATATTCTAAGCATAGTTTTATTACATTTTAGAATTATGACTGCAGTGGTATTTTGTCCTTTTTAATGTCAGGTTTGATGCATAAAAACGATGTGGTGTATTTGTTATGTGCCATTCTGCTCAAGAACCTCTATTTTGCAGCTTCAAATTTAAGATATAGTATTTGCTTCACCAGCTATATAATTGTACTGATACAACTGGAACACCATAGTTAGATTTACCATAAAAATATATTCTAAGCATAGTTTTATTACATTTTAGAATTATGACTGCAGTGGTATTTTGTCCTTTTTAATGTCAGGTTTGATGCATAAAAACGATGTGGTGTATTTGTTATGTGCCATTCTGCTCAAGAACCTCTATTTTGCAGCTTCAAATTTAAGATATAGTATTTGCTTCACCAGCTATATAATTGTACTCATACAACTGGAACACCATAGTTAGATTTACCATAAAAATATATTCTCAGCATAGTTTTATTACATTTTAGAATTATGACTGCAGTGGTATTTTGTCCTTTTTAATGTCAGGTTTGATGCATAAAAACGATGTGGTGTATTTGTTATGTGCCATTCTGCTCAAGAACCTCATCCCCATCATGCATTTTTTCCCTTTCATTTGAGTTAGTAAAGTGGTTTCTGAATCTTTTTGAAGTTTCCCTTTCATTCTCAACGCGGTCGGACCTGATTAAATAGCATGTTCTTCCTTCTTAGGGTAAGATTTGGAAATTTTTCATTATGCTAATTAGGAGAAGCAAATGATCCACCTTCCGTACCTAAACTGATTCTTCGTTCTTCGGTTATGTCTTACAAAGCTGTACTATGCGAATTGGTTGAAGCAAGCAGTAATATTGATTCTGTACCATACAATTAGCAAGGAAGGCTGCACCAATCTCTGATCTGGGTTGTTAGTGTCTGCCCATTCATGGATTGGAATTCATCACTTTGGCAATCATCCATGGTTCTTATGAATTGTAACTGATTTGAAATGAATGCCTAATCCAATTTTACATGCAATTATGATCAATTTGAATCACACTGACTAGCATAGCTATTGAAGATCCATTTATTCGTTTACCTCCGTCTGAAATTTCGAGCTTTTCTATAATTTCTCCATATTAACAGATTATTTAGCATTAGTTTTGACACTGAAGTTACACAACTGCAGACTATGAACCTGAGATGCACTGCACGGAGGCCGAATTTTACCAAAGTAACTCTGGCCCCTGCAACTGTAAGGTCTATTCTTCCTCTACCATCCTCTAGGGACAAAGTAGAGGATGTCTAACTTGTTTTTGCAGGGTATGTTGTGATGTGATATGGTCAAGACGTGATTATAAAAATTGTTGTATGAGATGATCATGTTTTGTAACACAGTTATCGGCAACTGGTAAAGAAAATATGCCCTAGAGGAAATAATAAAGTTGTTATTTGTATTTCCTTATCTCATGATAAATGTTTATTATTCATGCTAGAATTGTATTAACCGGAAACTTAGTACATGTGTGAATATATAGACAAACTAAGTGTCACTAGTATGCCTCTACTTGACTAGCTCGTTGAATCAAAGATGGTTAAGTTTCCTAGCCATAGACATGAGTTGTCATTTGATTAACGGTATCACATCATTAGGAGAATGATGTGATTGACTTGACCCATTCCGTTAGCTTAGCACTTGATCGTTTAGTATGTTGCTATTGCTTTCTTCATGACTTATACATGTACCTATGACTATGAGATTATGCAACTCTCATTTACCGGAGGAACACTTTGTGTGCTACCAAACATCACAACATAACTGGGTGATTATAAAGGTCCTCTACAGGTGTCTCCGAAGGTACTTGTTGAGTTAGCGTATTTCGAGATTAGGATTTGTCACTCCGATTGTCCAGAGGTGTCTCTGGGCCCACTCGGTAATACACATCACTATAAGCCTTGCAAGCATTGTAACTAATGAGTTAGTTGCAGGATGATGTATTACGGAACGAGTAAAGAGACTTGCCGGTAACAAGATTGAAATAGGTATTGAGATACCGACGATCGAATCTCGGGCAAGTAACATACCGATGACAAAGGGAACAATGTATGTTGTTATGCGGTTTGACCGATAAATATCTTCGTAGAATATGTAGGAGCCAATATGGGAATCCAAGTTCCGCTATTGGTTATTGACCAGAGAGGTGTCTCGGTCATGTCTACATAGTTCTCGAACCCGTAGGGCCCGCACGCTTAAACGTTCGTTGACGATATGGTATTATATGAGTTATGTATGTTGGTGACCGAATGTTGTTCGGAGTCCCGGATGAGATCACGGACATGACGAGGAGCTCCAGAATGGTCCAGAGGTAAAGATTCATATATTGGATGATATGGTTAGGCCAAGGGGTCAGGCCCACGGGGCTATAAGTCGGTGCAAAAGGAGTTTTGCGGAGGCCAGTGGGCCAAACGCCGGAGACCCTGGCGTCTGGCCCTGGGCCAGACACCGAGGCCCATGGTGTATGGGCCAGACGCTAAGGACTATGGCATTTGGTCCTGGAGTCCGAGTGCGACTCTTGCTTTTCGGGCAAAACCGACTTTGAGGAGGCTTTTGCTCCAAGTTTCGACCCCAGGGCTCAACATATAAATAGAGGGGCAGGGATAGCACCAAAGACACATCAAGAAACACCAAGCCGTGTGCCGGCAACCCCGTCCCCTCTATTTTATCCTCCGTCATAGTTTTCGTAGTGCTTAGGCGAAGCCCTGCGGAGATTGTTCTTCACCAACACCGTCACCACGCCGTCGTGCTGCCGGAACTCATCTACTACTTCGCCCGTCTTGCTGGATCAAGAAGGAGAGGACGTCATCGAGCTGAACGTGTGCAGAACTCGGAGGTGCCATGCGTTCGGTACTTGGATCTGTCGGATCGTGAAGACGTACGACTACATCGACCACGTTGATAAACGCTTCCGCTTATGGTCTACGAGGGTACATAGACTACACTCTCCCCTCTCGTTGCTATGCATCACCATGATCTTGCGTGTGCGTAGGATTTTTTTTTTGAAATTACTACGTTCCCCAACAACTGGCAGGAGCCATATGGTTGTCGCTTTATTGTATGAATTGCAATCGCCATGTAATTGCTTTACTTTATCACTAAGCGGTAGCGATAGTCGTGGAAGCAATAGTTGGCGAGACGACAACGATGCTATGATGGAGATCAAGGTGTCAAGCCGGCGACGATGGTGATCATGACGATGCTTTGGAGATGGAGATCAAAGGCACAAGATGATGATGGCCATATCATATCGCTTATATTGATTGCATGTGATGTTTATCCTTTATGCATCTTATTTTGCTTAGTACGACAGTAGCGTTATAAGATGATCCCTCACTAAATTTCAAGGTATAAGTGTTCTCCCTGAGTATGCACCGACAGTTCGTCGTGCCGAGGCACCACGTGATGATCGGGTGTGATAAGCTCTACGTTCACATACAACGGGTGCAAGCCAGTTTTGCACACGTGGAATACTCAGGTTAAACTTGACGAGCCTATCATATGCAAATATGGCCTCGGAACACTGAGACCGAAAGGTCGAACATGAATCAATATAGTAGATATGATCAACATAGTGATGTTCACCATTGAAAACTACTCCATCTCACCTGATGATCAGACATAGTTTAGTTGATATGGATCACGTGATCACTTAGATGATTAGAGGGATGTCTATCTAAGTGGGAGTTCTTAAGTAATATGATTAATTGAACTTAAACTTATCATGAACTTAGTCCTGATAGTATTTGCATATCTATGTTGTAGATCAATTGCTCGCATATAGCTTCCCCGTTTTATTTATGATATGTTCCTAGAGAAAACTATGTTGAAAGATGTTAGTAGCAATGATGTGGACTAGCTCCGTGACTTGAGGATTATCCTCATTGCTGCACAAAAGAATTATGTCCTTGATGCACCGGTAGGTGATGGACCTTTTGTAGGAGCAGATGCAGACGTTATGAACGTTTGACAAGCTTGGTATGATGACTACTTGATAGTTTAGTGCGCCATACTTTACGGCTTAGAACCGGGACTTCAAAAATGTTTTGAACGCCACGGAGCATATGAGATGTTCCAAGAGCTGAAATTGGTATTTTAGACTCATGCCGTGTTAAGAGGTATGAGACCTCTGACAAGTACTTTGCCAACAAGATGGAGGAGAATAGCTCAGCTAGTGAGCATGTGCTCAAAATGTCTGAGTGCTACAATCACTTGAATCAAGTGGGAGTTAATCTTCCAGATAAGATAGTGACTGACAGAGTTCCCTAGTCACTATCACCAAGTTACTAGAACTTCGTGATGAACTATAATAAGCAAGCAATAACGGAAACGATTCCCAAGCTCTTCGGGATGCTGAAATTGGCGAAGGTAGAAATCAAGAAAAAGCATCAAGTGTTGATGGTTGACAAGACCACTGGTTTCAAGTAAAAGGGTAAGGAAAAGAAAGGGAATTTTAGGAAGAATGGCAAGCAAGTTGCCACTCCCGTGAAGAAGCCCAAAACTAGACCTAGCTAAGCCTGAAACTGAGTGCTTCTACTGCAAAGGGAATGGTCACTGGAAGCGAAACTACCCCAAATACTTGGCGGATAAGAAGGATGGCAAAGTGAACAAAAGTATATTTGATATACATGTTATTGATGTGTACTTTACTAGTGTTCATAGTAACCCCAGGGTATTTGATACCGGTTCAGTTGCTAAGATTAATAACTCGAAACAGGAGTTGCAAAATGAACAGAGACTAGTTAAGGGCAAGGTGACGATGTGTGTTGGAAATGATTCCAAGATTGATAAGATCACCATTGCACACTCCTTTTTCCTTCGGGATTAGTGTTGAACCTAAAATAAATGTTATTTGGTGTTTGTGTTGAGCATGAATATGATTGAATCATGTTTATTGCAATACAATTATTCATTCAAATCAAAGAATAATTGTTGTTCTGTTTACATGAATAAAACCTTCTATGGTCATACACTTAATATAAATGGTTTATTGAATCTCGATTGTAGTGATACACATATTCATAATATTGATGCCAAAAGATGCAAATTTGATAATGATAATGCAACATACTTGTGGCATTGCCGTTTAGGTCATATTGGTGTAAAGCGCATGAAGAAACTCCATGCAGATGGACTTTTGGAATCGCTTGATTATGAATCATTTCATGCTTGTGAACCATGCCTCATGGGCAAGATGACTAAGACTCCGTTCTCCGGAACAATGGAGCGAGCTACTGACTTATTGGAAATAATACATATCGATGTATGCGGTTCGATGAATGTTGAGGCTCGCGACGGCTATCGTTATTTTCTGACCTTCACGGATGATTTGAGAAGATATGAGTATATCTACTTAATGAAACACAAGTCTGAAACGTTTGAAAAGTTCAAAGAATTTCAGAATGAAGCGGAGAATCATCGTAACTAGAAAAATAAAGTTTCTACGATCTGATCACGGAGACAAAATATTTGAATTATGAGTTTGGCCTTCAGTTGAAACAATGTCGAATAGTTTCGCAACTCACACCACTTGGAACACCACAGCGTAATGGTGTGTCTGAACGTCATAACTGTACTTTATTAGATATGGTGCGATCTATGATGTCTCTTACCGATTTACCACTATCATTTTGGGGTTATGCATTAGAGACAACTGCATGCACGTTAAATAGGGCACCATCTAAAAATCCGTTGAGATGACACCATATGAACTGTGCTTTAGCAAGAAACCTAAGCTGTCATTTCTTAAAGTTTGGGGTTGCGATGCTTATGTGAAAAAAAAAATCAGCCTGATAAGCTCAAACCCAAATCGGAGAAGTGCGTCTTCATAGGATACCCAAAAGAAACGGTTGGGTACACCTTATATCATAGATCTAAAGGCAAGATATTTGTTGCTAAGAATGGATGCTTTCTAGAGAAGGAGTTTCTTTGGAAAGAAGTGAGTGGGAGGAAAGTAGAACTTGATGAGGTAATTGTACCTGCTCCCTTATTGGAAAGTAGTTCATCACAGAAATCAGTTCCAGTGATTCCTACAACAATTAGTGAGGAAGCTAATGTTGATGATCATGGAACTTCTGATCAAGTTACTACCGAACCTCGTAGGTCAACCAGAATAAGATCCGCACCAGAGTGGTACGGTAATCCTGTTCTGGAAGTCATGTTGCTTGACCATGACGAACCTATGAACTATGAGGAAGCGATGATGAGCCCAGATTCCGCAAAATGGCTTGAGGCCATGAAATCTGAGTTGGGATCCATGTATGACAACAAAGTGTGGATTTTGGTTGACTTGTTCGATGATCGTCAAGCCATAAAGAATAAATGGATCTTCAAGAAGAAGAATGACGCTGACGGTAATGTTACTATTTACAAAGCTCGACTTGTCGCAAAAGGTTTTCGACAAGTTCAAGGTGTTGACTAAGATGAGATTTTCTCACTCGTATCGATGCTTAAAAGTCTGTCTGAATCATGTTAGCAGTTGCCACATTTTATGAAATCTGGCTAAATGGATATCAAAACTACATTTCTTAATGGATTTACTAAAAAAAGAGTTGTATATGATGCAACTAGAAGGTTTTGTCAATCCTAAAGGTGTTAACAAAGTGTGCAAGCTCCAGCGATCCATCTATGCACTGGTGCAAGCATCTCGGAGTTGGAATATACACTTTGATGGGTTGATCAAATCATATAGTTTTATACAAACTTGAGGTGAAGTCTGTATTTACAAGAAAGTGAGTGGGAGCACTACAGCCTTTCTGATAAGTGTATGTGAATAACATATTGTTGATTGGAAATTATGTAGAATTTTCTGGAAAGCATAAAGGAGAATTTGAAAGGAGTTTTTCAAAGAAAGAATTACCTGTAAAGCTACTTACATATTGGGCATCAAGATCTATAAAGATAGATCAAGACATTTGATAAGACTTTCGATGAGTACACACCTTGATAAGATTTTGAAGGAGTTCAAAATGAATCAGCCAAAGAAGGAGTTCTTGCCTGAGTTGTAAGGTGTGAAATTGAGTAAAGACTCAAAACCCGGCGACGGCAGAAAATAGAAAAAGAACCGGGGCTAAAGGGCCTCTGAAACCGAGATAAATGAGCCGTTTTCTACTAATGAACATCTAAAACGTATTTAAAAGTTTCGAGAAAAATCAGCAATACTCATATAATATGTACTCCATCCGTTCCTAAATATAAGCCTTTTTAGAGATTGCAATATGGACTACATACGGTGCAAAATGAGTGAATCTATACTCTAAAATATGTCTATATACATCAATATGTAGTTTGTATTGAAATATCTATAAAGGCTTATATTTAGAAACAAAGGGAGTATATACCATGTCATGAAATTTTAGTTCCAAATGTGAAATATAAGTCAAAGGGGGGAAAGACAAATTTACTATGAATAATATCAGCGTGACAGTATTCCCCTAATGTTTGATTGTGATACTATTCAAAACAAGTTTTGACTTTATTTGTGTACCAGTTTGTGAATCAAATTCAGACAAGCATTAGCTTCAAAAAATAAAAAATAAAAAATATTCAGACAAGCATGTTATATATGCTATAGATATTTTTGATTTTTTTTGACATGTCTAAATGCGTTTTTGGTGTTCTAGTGCATTAGTACACCTCAAACGTCTTTGCCTTACTACATCAGGGTATTACCGCATAATTAAGGATGCCTACATGCTTTTTTTTGTAAAAACATGTTTATACGTGCATTGCGGAGATTTTTTTTTATGGGAAATATTTGGAGCTTTATTCAACAATCGAAGTCCTTGCAGAATCTGCAAGGAGGCTAGTTACAATATTGCTAGGTACAGAGTCAAACCAACATTCTATTACATCCAATGTGCTTACATGTCTAGCACACAGGTGAGCAGGGTAGTTGGCTGATCTCGAAATATGTTGAATACATAAAGACTTAAAACTAGTAGAATGCTCAAGAATTTCGGACAGGATGGGCGCCACAACTGTTCTATCATCATGACGCGAATTCCAGAGATTAACGACCTCCAGGCAGTCGGATTCTATCACGACTTTCTCGTAGCCCCTGAGTTTAGCAAAGATGACACCATCCCGGATTGCTAGGGCATCAGAGATGAGGGGGTCGGTAATCCCCTGATAAAGTTTACACCACGCAACTCTGAAAGTGGAGTGGGAACGAGCAACTCCTCCCACTCCTCCTCTTCGAGCTTCCAAAGCAACACTGCCATCAGTGTTTATCTTGATCTCACCCTCCTTAGGTGGCCTCCAGCCATGACCCGGAAGCAAACAAGCATGTTTCTTAGGTAGATCAAGCAAAGCTAAAGTATCTCTGGTCATTTTCATGGACCGTATCGGGTCAAGACCACCTTTATCATGAGTTATGTAGTTTCGAGAAGTCCATATAGCCCACATGATCATCACCAGTTTGGCTCGATCCGACTCAGAGAACTTGGGATCACAAGTAATGTCCTTTGACCATGTTAGAGGGTGTAGATCAGGTCGGTTGACCCCAAGCCAATGCGGAGATACAAATAGCTGATTTCCCAAATTAATGTACCAAAAAGTTTTAGTACAATTTTTGTTTAGTACTTTGTCTGTCTAGAACTAGATTTTTTTTTTGCGAATACTGTATGTAACTAGTTGACGCATAAGATACATCCGTTTGAGCGTCAACTAATTCCTGACGGAGGTAGTAAATAGGCTCAATTTATGTCCATGTAGAAAACATGTACGCGTACAGAATTTCACATGTATGATCACGTTGCAGCACGTTTTAGTACCATGAGTTTTTTTGGGGATTATCGTAACTGCATATACGTACCACGCTGAAGATTCTTACGGGTGGAGAATCTCAGGTTTCCAAGTGGTGTAGGGGATATTACTTTTTCTTCCTTTTCTCCTCAATCAGGTGAAGTAGGAATTTGTTCTGACAGATACCCGCCTGCAATACTTTTTGCCGAGACGCGCCATGTGCCCGTCTGGGTGGAAGATAGCAGAGAATTCTACGCACATTTCTTCAGAGGTAAGGCTCCAAGTTAGGACAGATAACATATGTGTGGAGATATGGTTTCCGGAGAAAGTAGAACGTAGACGGGAATAATAAAAAGAATTTGAATACTGAAAGATTGGCCCACACAAAGGAGATAACAGTAGCACCGAATCAAATTTGTCAGTTCTTCGGTTTATATTCTGCTAACGAAATACAGCTAGCATGCTACCAAAATGTCCCCAAAAGGCGGCTGAGATTCTGCGGCGGAGTCATACTTCAATACTTGTACCAGCGTTGCCTATTGTTTTCAGTTGGACAGTGGACGGTGTTCGTTCCATTATTGAGAGGCAATGGAACCTACTTATTCTCAATCTTCAAAAGGGACAATTATTACCGATAAAGTGGTCTTTGAACCCAAAAAGTAAGGGAAAAGGATAAGAAATCCGAAGCTAAGTAAATCCCTTCAAAGGTATTTGGAACAGGATATTTTTAGAGGGATCGAAAACTACAAGGCCATGTCCAACGCGGGGCGCTAACGCATGGCGTCGGGATTGATTTCCTGGTCGATCGGGCAGTAGGGCGATCGAATCCTGGCACCAGCCGACGCAAGGTACGACATCGACGTAAAATGGGGAACCAAGCGCTTGGATTTTTTTGCCAAGCGAGATAAAGCATCGAGCGTGACAGAGGGTTTCCTTGGTATGTAATTACAAAAAAAAAATACACCTATGGTTAAAGCGGAGGCGCGATGATGGATTTTCAATTATACAATATTTATTTTATTTGCCTAGGCTTCTATACAAGCGTTTTTCGTTGAAGATGGCCTAAGTGGTCACAATTGGCACTCCCATATTGCGTCCTAAGGTGGAGGTGGAGCAACATAATGATTTCCCTCCACGGTTTGACACTCCCACTGTGTGATAGGTGGTAACCAGTGAAAGAAAATCGCCTCAAATTTTTCTTTCTTTTTGAGGCGAAATCACGTCAATTCAGACCTTGTGACACGAGAGGTTTGGAAGGAGAGGAAAAAAAAAACACCGCTCTATTTGCTCCTCTAAGACTGCTTGTGAACACCCAAAAAGAAGTGTATACTTGGGCTTTGGCTAGAAAAAAAATTATTTTGTTCGCTATGTCGGGAGAGTATGCTTTTGTGCAGATGCTTCCGCGAACTATTCTTCGACTCTTCTATTCGATCAATCAAATTGGTAGATCATTTGCTGTGTTTTAGAAAACAAAGTTGATCCGCACCAAAGGAATATTCACTACATTTATCGTTTATACCCTTATTGTAAGGCCGATCATGTTGTTGTATATACGATGCCGCGTTTTTCACTCCCTACAATAGCGGTTTTCAAGGAAGATGTTGTGTACATGTTACACCTCCTCCCAGTACGATACTAGGATCGGTGCCATGATGATGAGTTGCAGCTCGACGGTACACAAGTGGAGGGTGATCATATCAAATAAGTGACAAAAAATATCCAATGCAAAAGCAGATAATGCTATATCTCTCGATATCAGCATCTACACAACGTGGCCATCTATACATCATTCGTTTCATCCAGATTAGTGCCTACATTACCTACACAAAGATTAAAGCTTATATATATATTCCCTCGAAAAAGATTAAAATATATATATGTATCAATCAATCATAATATTCTTGACAAGCAAGCAGGCAAGCAGCAGCTGGGGCTTTGCAGAAAGCACGAATTCATTTCCTAAAGAAGTCCCTGCAGAAGACAAAGGCCATCCCGGATAATGGATAAAGGAGGCGGGGGGATGTAGAAGAACATGTTCCGCTCCATCTTCTGAACATATCGCGTATTTGTAGCCCAATAAAATGCTAATGATCTTTGTATCCAAGTGGATTGCACTTTATACTTACGAAATATGCTCCCAGGTGTACCAGCAAAGGGAATCACATTCTATACACGTCCTATAATTACGACAACACGTGCTTTGAATAAGATATTCATTGCATTGTTATAGATTGATCAAGTTTAGCTTTTACGTCAGAGTGGGCCGGATTTAAGCATAGAATTCTGGTTTAAGGCATATATTTAGGGTCCACATATCCGGTAACCCCGGAGGGAGGTGTGGTGCCATAGGGTGGCGGCTGAAGACGACAAGGGTGGCAATTCTCGACTTAGCTGGGGCGTGAATTTGTTACATATAGCGTGAGTCCGAAGGCTTGTGGTGGCTCAGACATCTTGTGCGATGCTCCCTTTACTAGACACGGGCGAGGCCCAACTATCTTCTTCTTTTTGGCGTTGGCCTCCCCCTCTTGTAACATGCCGACATGGTTGAGGCCCTTTTTCGCTCCCCTCTATCTCGACGGTTGTTTTTAGCATGTGTTATCGTGGCCGGCAAAAGTGCGGCGTGGTGCAACATTGCTTTTTTCTTTTCTTTTTTACACGCCTATTTATCAACGAAATAGATGAAGCTTTTGCCTCATTTTAAAAAACACATATCAGGGCTGACCATTAAATTTGGTTGAAACTAGGATGTCCATGCTTAAATTTGATTTAGTGTATCTTAAGGACTAAAGTTTGCATTGCATTCTACATATAATTATGATAACACATTCTGCTATGAAATAATATTCATTGAATCATTATAGCTTGATCAAATTTAGTTTTTATTGTTTTTTTAAAGAAATTTAGCTTTCACACAACGGACTAGATTTTAGCTTTACACAACGAACTAGTAGTACGTGAATTTGAGTGAGCACCGGTCAAAACCGGGGTGACTCAACGCCAAAACCGGTCAAAACTGAGACCAGGGACGAACCTTGTCCGGTTTCGGTAGTTGAGGAGGGGGCGGGGGCAAGTTGCCCGGTTTTAGAGTTGAGGGACCAAAGCTAGACTCCACCAAAAGTTGAGGGACGAAAAATATACTTTTCTTTTATGATAATTGATCCAACAAGCTTCAACAGATGCTCCTACTCTCCTTCTTTGCTATAGTCAACACTTGCAAAAGGCTGAACTGAGGTAACTATTGTAAGAAGAGTGCCAAGGAAGGAATGCCTCCGGCCCGAACGATAAAAATGCACTATTGCGACTTGATCAATTTTGGATTAAATGATACAGTGAACTGATTTTAAGTGACAACAAAAAATTTATTTGAAGCATATTCATTATTCGGTCCTCTCCTTGATAAGCATGGCCCGCATAGAGTGTGAGTTAACATAGCACTGATCAGGACATCACGTGGGTGGACAAATGGGTGGCATTTGGTTAAAAGGGTATTATGGTATTGCATGCAGTGGAATATTCCATGAAAGAACTTGTCACAAATGACGCGCAAATCAAAGAGCCGGCGAAAGATGTGTGCAAGGGAGCTCCTTGACATCATCAAATGGATGTGAACTCACCACGTTGGCTTGACCATGTAGGATTGTTGACATGTTTTATATAGGAACCGAGCATTGAATTTGGTCGAAACTAGGTTGTCGATGCTCAAATGTGCCGTCATAACGAATATATCTGGTTAGAGCCTACATGATGCGACGAATATCTGATGTAAAGTAACATTTATCCTCGTTACAACCAAAACTTTGCGAGTATCTTCCAATTTCTATATTAAAAAATCAGCTAGTATGATGATTTGCTCCAACAAGCTTCCTCAAATTGAATTGATACTCGTGACTTGTCCTAGGCTCCCAGTCAACCATTGGGAGAAAGGCGGAATTGGAGTCACTCCATCTGCATGCCATGAGAAGAGTGCCAAGGAAGGAATGTCTCCGGCCCGAACGATCAGCATGGAGTCATGCACTCATTCAGTCACAGGATCGACCACGTAGCCAGCCGGGGTCAACGGAATGAAAGTGAAAGAGAAGAAGAGGAGACTTTAATGTGTAGTGATCTCCTCGGAGGCATGGCGGACGTGCGTACAACTGGATTGGTCAACCACCTCATCCCATGGATGGATGGATGGATCGATCTATCCGAGTCGACACAAAGGTTTGGCATACCGAGGCTATCCGGTTTCCAGTACCGAGGAGTTAACCGATCGAGGGGAGGCAACGGCCGTCTTCTTCTTCCATGCGCTGCGGTAGCTAGCCATTCCTAGCCTGCATGGCTGCGTGGATGGATAAGGAAGAATACTGCATGTGATATGGCCAATGACACCCTCTTCATCGGTACTCGCAGGGGCCGGGGCGCTACCTACCGCTCGCAACGGCTAGCTCCCGCGCGTGGTCGCCGCGCGCGCCCGCGCCCATTTCTCTTCCTCCTTTCCTGCCGCCTCAATGTGGTGGCATTGCTGACTTGCATGCCTGCGTCCTGCTCCTGCATGCATCCGGTGGGCCGAGCTGACACGACAGGCCGTACGATTGGGCGCCGCGGAGCGGTTTCATCTACGATCGGTGATGAGTAGGATGAATGCAGTCCTGGGAAGGTGACCTTTGGATGGATAAGTCCATGCAGCCACGTGTACGTGTGCTAGTATCTGCATTTAAGATGAAAAAGAAAGAGAAAACAATTTAGCATGCTCAGTATGTTATGAAATGATTTTTGATCTCTCTAAGAGTACTCCCAATGTATTATACTCCATCCGTCCCTTTTTTTTCAAGAACATGCAAGAGCATTGCATGTCTTTTCCAATAAGATGGAAGAAGAATAAAGTTCACAAGATACAAGTGCGAACGCACAGACATGCATCCACCAAGCCACCTAAAGAAGTGCAACCTAGTGCACTTGAAAGCTATGCCCAGCATCTACCCTAGCCTTGTGCCAAAGAGCTAGCTCGGCCTTGATCATATAGACGATAGTAGCCGGCGGTGAGGATTTGGGTTCAAAGACCCGGCTCTGGTCCAGCCAAATGAATAGCAGTGTGGTCTTGATCGTGGTGTTCATCTCCTTCCTATGTATCAGCAGCATAGCCACCGCATCTCAACTCCCTGCGTCCCAAAATAAATGTCATATTTTTAGTTCAAATACGGAGTATTTTACATTCTCCTAGTTTCATTTGTTCTGATCCTTCACTTACAATCTTCGACTTCGCAATGTTATTTTCTCTTGTTGTTCTTTTCATCCTGGGTTGTTGTGTGGTTGTCTCTACCACATCGGTCTTCATTCTTGCCAAAGCGAGAAGAGGGCACGATTACAGGCTTAAACATTATCTATGGATGAAAAGATGGTGGTAGATGGGCAGGTTGATGTAAATAGCTACAACATGACACACAGTAAATTACATCGTAATATCTGATGGTTAGTATAGTTAGTGGCATACCTAGGATCGGGCTAGGCCCCAAGCAAGCCCCAGGCGGAACATATTGTACAGTGCCAAAACTGCTACAGTCAATGAAGAAATCAAGCGCTACGACCCGGGCCATGGCCCTTGTAGCCTGGGCCCTGTCTATGCCACTGACTAGTCTACAGTGGAAAACACATGTGGAGGCGGTCAACGAGGCCACATGGTATGATTAAGTGGTAATCCTAGTAAACTAGTGTGAGAGAGACAACGATCATGTACAACAACATGATTAGAGCAAATCTCATAGACATGTGAGATGGGATTAATTCCACTACGGGATTGGTTCCCCTATAAGCAAACAACCCCTCGCGTCGCCTCCCCCAGGGCGACGCCAGGGGCCCCAACCCTAGTGCCGCCAGCACCTCCCCCTCCACCCCCTCCTGCCGCCGCTGCCGCCGGCGGGGGCCGCGGTGGCGGCGGGCCCGGTGCCAAAGTTTTTGGATGGGGGGAGGCGGCGGATCCCATCTGAGGCGACGGGGGCGGCCCTTCTCATGCGATCCAACGGCGGCGGTCAGGACGGAGTATCCGGGCTGTGCGGCGGGGGCCCGAGCACCATCGTCGGCGGAGCGGCGGCCCTGCATGGACGGCGGCAGTGGCAGTGCCCCATCCGGCGAGGTGGGCTGTCCTGTTCGTGATGGTGACGACGGCTACTGCGGATCCAACGCCCCGTTTGGATCCGTCGCGGGGAGGCCTTTCGCCGACCGGCGACGCGTGGAGGGACCAGTGAGGAGACACTAGTGCAGAACCGGGCAATAGCACCGGTTCGTAAGGCCCTTTAGTGCCGGTTAGGTAACCGGCACTAAAATTTCGGCACTAAAGCCCCCCCCCCTTAGTACCGGTTCAGCACGAACCGGTGCTAAAGGGCAACCACGTGGCACGAGCCAGCTCCGGGGGCCGGGAGCCCTTTAGTACCGGTTGGTAACACCAACCGGTACTAAAATGTTGGGGGGTTTTGGTTTTATGATTTCTTTTTCATTTAATTTTGTGTTTTCCATTTTAATTCTTTTTCGTTTGCTGGTATTTTACGGTACTGCACATTGTACACGTTATGCATATAATATATATATATATAGAATTTCTAGTAGAACCAATCATATATATATCATCAATCATGTCTCACAAACCACCATATTAATTCACACATACACACATGTATAGCTATATACAATTTCTCCTACATATGCATGTTGCCTTCGGAGCCAGTGGCATTAGCCTGATTGGTGCCTTTGAAGCACGATGGCAATTGGAAGTGGTTCATGTCTTTTTCGATGGGGGCGGTAGCGGGTAATAGTATTCTCCCTTCGGATTTATGACCTGGTCGAGCAAAAATCCCGCTATTTCCTCTTGAAGTGCTTCTACGCGCTCCGTTCGTAGGAGCTTGTCCCGCACCTCTTTGAACTGTTAAGAAGGAGATCAATATGCATGTGTATTAGTTGTGTGACTAGATATCGATAATGGTGTAAAAATTGTGAACTTATCCTTTTTTCGGCATTCTTCTTGTTTATTCTCGACCGTTCCTTAGCTAATTCTGAATCCTTGAATTTCACGAAATCGTCCCAATGAGCACTTTGATTCTCTAGTATCCCCTCGAATACTGGAGTCTTCCTTCCTCCCTTGACGTACTTCTCCCACGTCGTTCTCTTGTGGTTCTTGAATGCAACCGCCATCTTCCTAAAAGCAGCGTCATTGACTTTCCGCACATCTGCTTCTGTGAAATGATCTGGTAGGGTGAAATGTTCCATGAGAGTATCCCAAAGCAGTTTTTTTATTCTCGTCGACAAAAATAACATTTGGACGTGGCTTTGCTGACTTTCTCTATTCTTGAAGGGAGATCGGGAGTTGGTCCTTCACAAGAACTCCGCACTGACGAACGAACTTGTCCGCAATCTTCTTAGGCGCTAATGGTTCGTCATTAGGTCTGATTGCCTCGATATTGTACTTTACGCCCTCCTTCAACTTTTTGTTCGGGCCTCGTTTCGTTTTTTTGCCTGAAGATTTGCTCGATCCGGATGGCTGAAAGAAGAAAGAACGATTCGTTAATATATCTTCAACTCATTTAAAACATGCGATGATCACCAGATTCCTGCTTATATAAATATATATACCTCGCCGGTGTTTGTTGTTTCAGGATCAACATGTTCTTCGTCGTAGTTTATGACTTCATCTTCTCGGTCATCGCGATCGAATATCATATCACCCTCTCCAGTGTTGTTTAGAAATTCGGAGCCGTCAAAATCTTCTTCATTCTGATCATCATCTGGCCCGCGTATGATATCGAACATGGTCTGTTCTCTCTCTCTGTCGGTATTGTCCGCCATAGCTTTTATTTAACTATGCCAAAAGAAATATAAAACAATTTAGTATTCAAATTACATCGTCTCGAATAATAGATATAATCTGGAATACATCGTCTCGAATAATAGATATAATCTCGAATACATCGTCTCGAATAATAAATATAATCTTGAATACATCGTCTCGAATAATAGATATAATCTCGAATACATCATCTCGAATAATATATAATCTCGAATACATCGTCTTGAATATTATATATCGAGTACATCACTGGCTAGGTAGCTAATAAAGATCGAATACTACAGAAGAATCTAGGACACTCGCGGTTCCTGTGGCGCATGCGGTGGACACCCAAAGAGAAGGAACCCTCACAGGATCATAGCTGAAGTGAGATCCCTGAAGAAACTGCCAGGTATTGGAGAACCTGCTGCCCTCTAACGCAACCATGTAGCGATGGACGTGCTCGTCCTCCTTCCTGACACGGCGACGTACCTCCTCCGGCGGGGCCGGCTTCCTCCGCACCGAAACTGGCCCACGCGAACGCCACCAAACAAGATCAGGGTCGACGACGGGACCCGGGGCCGGGTTCCTCATCAAGCGCCGCGCCCCTCCAGGCAGCACCTCCCAGTGCCAGCCCGGCGGAGCCCAGTCCCGGACATGGGTCAGCCGGACGTCGTCGCGGACGGGTCGACGGCGAGGATGCGGGCCGGGCATCGTCGAGAACAAATACTAGCTATATGCCCGCAAAAAGTAACATTTTTTAATGATTGGATTTTGATAACTAAAAATTTCTAACATTTCTATATAACTAACATTCCTATAACATATCTAACAATGCTATATAACTAACATTTCTATGACATTTCTAATATTTCTATAACTAAAAAACAGAAAAAACTAGCATTTCTATATAACTAACATTTCTATAACATTAATACAGAAAAAACTAACATTTCTATATAACTAACATTTCTATATATAACTAAGATTTCTGTAACATTAATACAGAAAAAACAGAAGAAAAAAACTAAAAACTAAAAACATTGTGTGTGTGTGTGTGTGTGTTTGTGTGTATGTGTGTGTTTGTGTATGCATGCGTGTGTGCAGAGGCGACGGCGACGGCGAGCCAAGGCAACGACGTCGACGGCGCGGCGGCTTCGATTGGAGGGAGGAGAGGGGGGACAGGGGCTCACAGCGCGGGCGAGAGGTCGAGGCGACGGCGACGCGGGCAGGTGCGGGGACATGGACGCGGGCCGGTGCGGGGACGGGGACGGGCCGGCGACGCGGACGGCGTGACGGGGGCGACGCGACGAGGATAGGGGCGGCGCGACGGGGACGGCGCGATGGGGGTGGAGACGGTGCGACGGGGGTGGCGACGGTGCGGGACTAGGCGGCGGCGATGAAGCAGAGGAAACTGAAGAAATTTTTCGAAGTGTTTTCTTATATAGAAAACACCATTAGTACCGGTTGGAGCCCCTGTTTTGGCCAGGCCAAGCGGCGGGAAGCACCCCCCTTTAGTACCGGTTCTTGGCTCCAACCGGTACTAAAGGCCCCCCCTTTAGTACGGGTTGGTGCCACGAACCGGTACTAAAGGGGGGTGCGCTGCCAGGCGAGGGGCGCAAAGTTTAATTCCACCTCGCCTAGCGAAGGGCAGCCGCACTGGTTTATAAACCCAGCCGCGGCTGCTCCTTCGAGCTCCTCTCAAATGCAGCCCTTCTGGGCCTACTGTGTTGTGCTGCCCCGTGGGCCTACCGGGCCTTTGTGGGCCTGCATCCTGGCCCAACAACTGGTTGGGTTTCTAGTCGTATGCAGTCCGCTCTAGCCTAGTAGGCGGGCTTTTTTTTTGCTTTATTTATTTTTGAGTTGTTTTTTTGTGTATTTAGAGTTTCTTTGTGAATATTTTTGCTTTAGGTACAAAAAAATACAAATTTTTTGTTAGTGCCCGTAGTTTTAAAATTTGAATAGTTTAAATTTTGAATTATTTGAAATTAGTGTGAATCACTAGTTTGTGAATAACTTAACTTTAAAAATCAGTAAAGGCATGAAAGAATTTGTTTGCACATAAAATTTCTTCGCGTTTCAAATGCCAAAACACATAATTAACTACCCTAACTATTATAGAGATTCCCTTCTGGGTGTGAAACACAGAAGAAAGTGATGATAGCTAGTGAAGCCGATCACATCCCAGATCTTTGGGTGTGAAACTTTTTCTTCGCGTGTGTACCTTTGCACCGTAACCATGGAAAATCTTCATCATTTAACGGGATGCTTGGGTCAATATTCACTGTGAATGGAGCAATTTCATCAAACTTTTCATAATCTTCTGACTTGTCTGTCTTGTCATCCACTCCCACGATGTTTCTCTTCCCAGAAAGAACTATGTGCCGCTTTGGCTCATCGTACGATGCATTCGCTTCCTTATCTTTTCTTTTTCTTGGCTTGGTAGACATGTCCTTCATATAGAAAACCTGTGCCACATCATTGGCTAGGACAAATGGTTCGTCTGCATATGCAAGATTGTTGAGATCCACTGTTGTCATTCCGTACTGCGGGTCTTCCGTTACCCCGCCTCGTGTCATATTGACCCATTTACGCCGAAACAAAGGGACCTTCAAACCACGTCGATAGTCAAGTTCCCATATGTCCTGTATATAACCATAATATGTTTCCTTTTCCGTCTTGGTTTCTGCATCAAAGCGGACACCACTGTTTTGGTTGGTGCTCTTCTTATCTTGGGCGATCGTGTAAAATGTATTACCATTTATCTCGTACCCTTTGAAAGTCATTATATTCAAAGATGGTAACTGGGACAGCAAGTACAGGTCATCTTCAATAGAGGTGTCATGCATGGTACGTGCTTGCAACCAGCTGGCGAAACTCCTGGTTTATTCACGTGTAATCCAATCATCAGACCGCTCCGGGTGTTTGGAGTGTAGCAAATTCTTGTGCTCATTCATATATGGAGCCACCAAGGTGGAATTCTGTAGAACTATGTAGTGTGCTTCAGTGAGAGAATGTCCGTCCATACATATTATTTGTTCCCCTCCTAGCGTGCCTTTTCCATCCAGTCTGCCCTTATGCCGCGATTCAGGAACACCAATCGGCTTAAGGTCAGGAATAAAGTCAATACAAAACTCAATGACCTCCTCATTTTGACAGCCCTTGGAGATGCTTCCTTCTGGCCTAGCACGGTTATGAACATATTTCTTTAAGACTCCCATGAACCTCTCAAGGGGAACATATTGTGTAGAAATACAGGACCCAAAACGTTAATCTCTTCGCATAGGTGAACTAGGACGTGCGTCATGATGTTGAAGAAGGATGGTGGGAACACCAACTCGAAACTGACAAGACATTGCACCAAATCATTCTGTAACCTTGGTATGATTTCTGGATCGATTACCTTCTTAGAGATTGCATTGAGAAATGCACATAGCTTCACAATGGCTAATCGAACATTTTCCGGTAGAAGCCCCCTCAATGCAACCGGAAGCAGTTGCGTCATAATCACGTGGCAGTCATGAGACTTTAGGTTCTGGAACTCTTTCTCTGCCATGTTTATTATTCCCTTTATATTCGACGAGAAGCCAGACGGTACCTTAATACTGAGCAGGCATTCAAAGAAGATTTCCTTCTCTTCTTTGGTAAGAGCGTAGCTTGCATGACCCTGATGTATGCCGTCTTTTCCGTGCATACGTTGCTGGTCCTCCCGTGTCTCAGGTGTATCTTTTGTCTTCCCATACACGCCCAAGAAGCCAAGCAGGGTCACACAAAGATTCTTCGTCACGTGCATCACATCGATTGCGGAGCGGACCTCTAGGTGTTTCCAATAGGGCAGGCCCCAAAATATAGATTTCTTCTTCCACATGGGTGCGCATCCGTCAGCGTCATTCGGAACAGGTTGTCCACCAGGACCCTTTTCAAAGACCACCTTCAAATCCTTGACCATATCATGTACATCAGCACCAGTACGGTGGCCAGGCTTCGTCCGGTGATCCGCCTCACCTTTGAAATGCTTGCCTTTCTTTCTTACGGGATGCCTGCTTGGAAGAAATCGACGATGTCCCAGGTACACATTCTTCTTACAATTAGCCAAATATATACTGTCGGTATCGTCCAAACAGTGCGTGCATGCGCGGTATCCCTTGTTTGTCTGTCCTGAAAGGTTACTGAGAGCAGGCCAATCATTGATGGTCACGAACAACAACGCCTTTAGGTCAAATTCTTCCCCCATGTGCTCATCCCACGCACGTACACCTGTTCCATTCCACAGTTGTAAGAGTTCTTCAACTAATGGCCTTAGGTACACATCAATGTCATTGTCGGGTTGCTTAGGGCCTTGGATGAGCACTGGCATCATAATGAACTTCCGCTTCATGCACAACCAAGGAGGAAGGTTATATAAACATAGAGTCACAGGCCAGGTGCTATGGTTGCTGCTCTGCTCCCCAAAAGGATTAATGTCATCTATGCTTAGACCAAACCATACGCTCCTTGCGTCATCCGCAAACTCCTTTCCGTACTTTCTTTCGATTTTTCTCCACTGCGACCCGTCAGCGGGTACTCTCAACTTTCCGTCTTTCTTACGGTCTTCTCTGTGCCATCGCATCGCCTTGGCATGCTCTTTGTTTTGGAACAAACGTTTCAACCGTGGTATTATAGGAGCATACCACATCACCTTGGCAGGAATCTTCTTCCTGGGGCGCTAGCCCTCGACATCACCAGGGTCATCACGGCTGATCTTATAGCGCAATGCACCACATACCGGGCAAGCGTTCAAATCCTCGTACTCACCGCGGTAGAGGATGCAATCATTAGGGCATGCATGTATCTTCTGCACCTCTAACCCTAGAGGGCAGACAGCCTTCTTTGCTTCGTACGTACTCTCGGGCAATTCGTTGTCCTTTGGAAGCATATCCTTTATCATTACCAGCAACTTTCCAAATCCCTTGTCAGATACACCATTCTCTGCCTTCCATTGCAGCAATTCCAGTGTGGTGCCCAACTTTTTCTTGTCACCTATGCAATTCGGGTACAACAATTTTTTGTGATCCTCTAACATGTGCTGCAACTTCTTCTTCTCCAAATCACTTGCGCAGTTTCTCTTTGCATCGGCAATGGCCCGACCTAGATCATCAACGGGCTCATCTGATGCCTCTTCTTCAGCTTCTTCCCGCATTGCCGGCTCAGCTTCTTCCCCCATTACCGGCTCAGCTTCTTCCCCCATTCTTGTATCATCGTATTCAGGGAACCCATGGCCAGGATAGCTGTCGTCGTCCTCTTCTTCTTCATTGTCTTCCATCATAACCCCTCTTTCTCCGTGCTTGGTCCAAACATTATAATGGGGCATGAAACCGGACTTAAACAGGTGGACGTGAATGGTTCTTGACGTAGAGTAATTGTGACCATTCTTACAGCAAGCACATGGACAAGGCATAAAACCATCCGCCCGCTTGTTTGCCTCAGCCGCAAGCAGAAAAGTATGCACGCCCTCAACGAACTGGGGAGAGCATCGGTCATCGTACATCCATTGCCGGCTCATCTTCATTACACAACACCGAATAGACCAAATTAATACAAGTTCACACATAAAGTTCATACAACACTTAAATGCAACAAACAAATAACTCTCTAGCTAAAGCATTTAAATGCAACAACAAATACGATCAAGATCGCAACTAAGGTAACAATGGATCCAACAGCATAATGATACCAAGCCTCACTATCGATGGCATATTTTCTAATCTTTCTAATCTTCAAGTGCATTTTCTCCATCTTGATCTTGTGATCATCGACGACATCGGCAACATGCAACTCCAATTCCATCTTCTCCCCCTCAATTCTTTTCAACTTTTCTTTCAAGTACTCGTTTTCTCTTTCAACTAAATTTAACCTCTCGGCAATAGGGTCGGTTGGAATTTCTGGTTCACATACCTCCTAGAAAAAATTTCTATGTCAACTTGATGGGCATAATTTGTCATAAACACGAAATGCAACTAGTTTTAAAAGAGAATATACATACCACATCCGAATCATAACAAGGACTAGGGCCGACGGGGACGGATATCAAAACCATGGCACTATATGTATAACAAACAACGTACGGGTAAGATAATTATACGAGTAACTATATATCCAAATCACACAAACATCAATTTTTATATAAAATTTCATGAACAAGAGGCTCACCACAAGGTGGTGCCGGCGACGGGACGGTGCGGGCGATCGACGGTGACTACGATGGAGATTTAGAAGGCACTAAGTAAACCACACCTACATATGCAAACTAAGTGTTATTTTTGACCTCAAATTGCATATAAATCAAATACTAGCACATATATATATATATATATATATCCTCCCAAATTACTAAACTCACAAATTAATCACTATATAAAGCATTGCAAGAGCTAATCTAGCAATGAGAGATGAAAGAACAAAGTTGCTAACCTTTGTGATCATTTGAATGGATGGGGGCCTTCAAATCTTGACAAATTTTGGGCAAAATGTGTGATGAGCTCGAGAGGAAGAGGGGAAGAACAGAGAGGAGAGGGGAAAGGGGAAGAACAGAGCGAGCTCGGGTGGATGAAGGGTTTATGTAGGACGACCTTTAGTACCAGTTCGTGCCAAGAACCGGTACTACAGGGGCTGGAGGGGCCCCATTCTGACAACATCCTGCCACCACTCTCATTAGTACCGGTTCGTGGCATGAACCGGTGCTAAAGGTTCGCCACGAACCGGTACTAATGAAAGCGGCCCGGCTAGCCGTTGGAACCGGCACTAATGTATACATTAGTGCCGGCTTAAATACAAACCGGCACTAATGTGCTTCACGTTTGACCCTTTTTCTACTAGTGAGATGCCGGATCTCCGCCGGAGTACCGACGGCAACATACGTCTTCGTGGCGAGGTTCCGCTCGGTTCCAGCCAGCCACGAGATCGGGAAGACGTGGCTTTCGGTGAAAATCGCGCCAGACTGCGGTCTTGGCGAACGATGGCGGCGTCTCAGACGTCGTTTCCTTCTGGAGGCATCGTCGTTGTAGGTCTCATCAACCTGATCGGGAAGTTCCGGGGGAAACCCTAGATCTGGGTCTACCGGATCGGACAATGACGGTGCTATCGGTATCGTTCTCCCTCATGGGTGCATCGTTTTGGAGCAAGTGCTGATTGGAGGGGACAAGAGGAGGAGCAGTGTTTCATCTGCTCCATAGATGACGGCGGATCTCGGCGGCGTGGCGCAGTGGAGACTCGGCGCCTGATGAGCGGAGATGGACTCGCGCAGGAGGGTGACGCTGCCTGGCGTCATGGTGGCGTCGGCGGCAGTTGGACCGGCCAAGGTTGATGCAGCAGTACAATTCTGAAGATGGATTCGTGGCAGATGGCTGCGGCGGCCTCATACCCGGCAGGGGTCCTGGTTTAGAAGCACGCCGGACTGGTGGGTGCCCATACCCGGCAGGCGTCCTGGGTGGGACCTCAAGTCTTTAGATGTTTATAGGTTTGGTTGCGACATGTGGCGGTGGCAACTAGTGTTGGACAAGAACTACGGAGTTCCAGAGAAGAACAACTTTTGCTGGCTTTGCGAATACATCGTACTGATTTGATGCTTCCTTATGCTTTATTGCAATCATTGTTTTCAGCACAATAGAGATAAAGAATCATAATTAAGGTTGACGCTACTGAAAGATATAAATGAATGGTGGACAGATGGATTTGCACCCTCCAAAACCGAAATACGAACAAATAAAAAGAGGAAAATAAATACTGCACCACTAACCTACCTACTAGCATGTATTAAGCAATAGCTTGTAGGTGGTTGTTTAAAAAAGATGTGTATAGTCCCAGAAAGAGAAGCAGTTGTCATACAACCTGCAAGTGTAGCTTTTGACTTCCTTATCATTTGAATTATCTATCCTGTTAAACCCAAATTGTTGTTTTCTTGCATAGACGAGAGAAAGATGAGAACTAAATAGGTTTCAACCCATTAAAGAAACCAATGGCACATACAAAGCAAGAGGAAATCGGTACCATGCGAGGTTGGTGAAGTCGGCACAAGAAGTAGACGGAGTAGGGGCAGACGTTGCGGCCACAAGTGCGACAAAATTAAAAATTGATATTTCCATCTAGGGTTGGCCGAGTTGGTAGAAAGCATGGTTTGTTTGTTATAAGACTTGCTAGTTTGTTCTTTCTATCAAAGAAAGAAATCCAACGCCATGAACCATGAACTAGTAAATCAAAGAACGGCATTCTGAAATGAATTGAACTTAGACCATAGCAGTATTGGGCTGAGCTGTCAGCGCGTTAGGATATCCGGTCTACGAACAGTGACACCGTAAGTGGACATTCCCGTGCTGCACGGGCCAGGGAAGTTGAAGGGCATCGACGGCCGTCAAAAGGAAAAAGAAGAGCATCTACGACACGTGTCGAGGAACGACAGGGCGAGAGCGCGCCGTCTGCAGTGCCTGGTTGGTTCCCAGCGGCCTTTTTGTTGGCGACGCGATTCTTCCCTGTCAGGCTTGGGATGAAAGCACCATCCATCAATCAAGCCCGCGGAGAATATAGCGACGTCCACGCGCGGCAGGAACCAGATTCTACCGGCGCTGGCCACCACGGCCCGTCGCCTGTCACTGTGTATGTATCCCTCCCTCCCTCCCTCTCGCCTCCACTCCACACGAGCACGGGCAGAGACGGATACCCTGACATTGCCGTGCCTGGTGCCGTCTCCCTCCGCGTGCAGCCGCGGGAGACCCGGGGAGTGCTCCACGACGGGTGATGGGCCGCCGGCAAACAGTGCAAAGATGAGGGACCTCCCCGCACGACATGACTTCCCCGGCCCGCCGTGTCGTGGTCTGGTACGCTGCAGGCTGGAGTCAACCGACCAGGTACGGCCCAGGGCCTAGGCGCACGGGACCGTTTTCGGCCAGAGTAGTGCGGTTGTTCTCCATCGGACTACAGGCAGCCCAGCCGCTCGACGGCCGCCGCGTGCCTCTCTCTCCGCAACCACCGCAAGGCTCGGCGCTATAGACCTGCAGCTGGTGATCACCTGCAACCTCGGCCGGCATGTCTCTTTGGGTAACGGCGCGACACGCGTGCCACGAGCTCGACCGCCGGCCGGACTCGACGCTTGCGCTAGGCGCTCGTGCCCAGCGCACCTCGCCTGACAATGTCTTTACTGTTCCTTCTCCTCTGCTCGATGGTGCCCAAGGTGGGGGTGGTGGTTGCTTCGACGAGTACAGTTTGTCGTTGCCGAGAAGTGGCCGGCACTGGCAAGTGGAACTGGGGAGTTTCGTATGATATATGATATTGATAGCTACGAATTTAGGTAGGATTGAGTCGCGCGGATGGGACGACGCAAGAGCGCGAACACGGGGTACACCGATCGGTTGACCTCAGTGGCCGATTGATACGAGAACATGGGCGAGTTCCAGAGTGCGATGCGTACGTGCTCTAGCGTCCATGAGCCGCGCGTCAAGGCAAGTTGGCGAGAGCCGCGCGCGAGTGTACCAGAAATTTATAGGGGCACGCATCTCGGGCGGGGTATGCATTTGCCCAGCCTCACATTTTCAAACACCATAACATCTAATGCCGGACTCGGCAAGTCCAGCACCCTAAGAGCAACTTCAATGAAGCCATCCATTTCGTCCGACCGCGTTTGTTTGGGTCGGCGCGGACAAAAGTGACGGCTCAACGCGTCAACCCAAACTCAAATCATGTCCGCACGGCGCATCCGCGCCGACCCATTTCCGGCCTAAAATTGCGTCTGGAATGCGTTGGTGCGGACGCGAAGCGGACGCGCCGCGCGTCTCCTCGTCGTCCGCCGCGTCCCCACCTGGCGGCCACCCAACCGCCACCGGTCGTCTTATTTATGACGACCACTGACAGCAGGCCCACGCGTCAGCCAGTGCGCGTGTTCTTTTTTAACCACGCATGCGGCAGGGTTGGCCTCATCCACTTCTCCCGTCCATATCTGGCCCCACCACTTCCTTTGCTTCCTCGTCGGCGACCGCAAACCCTAGCGCGCGCCATGGGCCTCTTCGGTAAAAGCAATGGCAAGGGGAAGGGCACCCCCGGCGCCTCGTCATTCCGTGCTCCCCCTCCCCCCCCCCCCTCCACCGCCGGCGCGTTTCCGCCCTGGACGCTGGCGCCTGCACATCCCGGTGCACCAAGCGTGGTGGCACTAGGAGTACAGGCAGCCCCTCCCCTACCCCGATGTGACGCTGCCACACCATTGGCATTTGGATCCAAACCGGATCCCGGTGCCGGCGGTTCCGCGGACCCAGCGGCGCACGACGACGAGGTGCGCCGGCGCCGCGCGCTGCTCACACCGGAGCAACGTCGGCTGCCCGAGTACGCCGCCGACTCTCCTAACTGGGAGGCTTGGTTCGCCCTCGAACACGAGGAGCAACGGCGCTCGGGTGTCGACGCCGTCCCGCCGCCGTTCCCACCGCCGCCCCCGCAGGTAGAGCCGGAGGACATGGAGGCGGAGGCGGAGTACCAAGCCGCCCTCGAGGAGGCCTTGCAGCACACGCTGGAGGCTAGCCGCATCGAGGAGGACGCGCACTGGGATGGGCTGGAGCAAGCCCTTGCCCTGTCGGCGGCGGGGGACTCCGTCCACACCCCGCTCTCCGTGCTGCCGCCTCCGCCGTCGCCGCCCGTACAGCCCAAGCCGGAGCCGGAGCCGGAGCCGTCGCGTAAGTGCTCCCCACCTCCACCCACTTGGCCGGAGGAGGCCTACTCGTGGACGGGCCAGTACCGCGAGTGGGTGAGCGCGTCTCCCGTCTACTTCGCCGCGACGCCGGAGGAAGAGGCGGCCCACCTCGAGCGATGGAAGGAGCACTGGCTCCGCCAGGAGCAGGGCGATGGCGAGGAGCAGATGCGCTATGAGGCCATGCTCCAACGCGACGCGGAGGCGCTCCGGCTCGAGGAGGAGGAGGAGGAGCGTGTGCGACTTGCCGCAATGCCGCCGCCCCAGCAGACACCGGAGGAGGCTGCCCTGGTAGCGTACCAGGCGGCGTTCGGGTGGGCTGGCCCTGCTCCGGTCTTCATCGACCTCACCGACGACGGCGATGTCGAGGGCAAGGGCAATGTCGACGGTGTCTAGGACAGCGTGCGGGGCGGCAGCAGGTGGGCGCAGACTTTTTTAATGTTTTTATTTAATGTTTATTAGATGTAGGTGGACTTTGGCTGGCGTTTGACCGGCCACTTTTATGTTTAATTATGTTTATTTCGTGCAACTTGTTTTTTTTCACGCCACCACATTTGGGTCGGCCTCCTCGTTGGGCGGTCAAGCCGATTCATTTTAAAATGCGGACGCCGACGTTCGCCTGGCCGACCAAAACGGACAAAAAGCGGACAAAACGCGCGTTCATTTAGGTCACCCTATTGGAGTTGCTCTAAGAGTCCATGGACGTTTCGGATGCGACCACGGACAATGCCAGACGGGTCCTCGTATGACCTATCGGACAGCCCCACTCCTATTATGTCCATCATATACGTGAATATTACACATAAATAATACTGGTATAACTTTTGCTGGTAGTGAGAACACATAGTTCAAACTTAAAATTTATTTTAAGTGCATTGTTCATTTGGATTAGCGCCCGGACGGCCCCTTATATGACCTTTTATGCACGACCTTTAGGGCAGTTTTTTCATTATCAATACATACAATCAATTAAACGAGCATACTGAAAACCCTCCTACCTCTTCAATAGCAATCAACTACTTCCTCCGTTTTAAAATATAGTGCGCCCGTGCTTTCTGAGATTCAACTTTGACCATAACTTTAACCAACGAGACCGACTGCGGCGGAAGTAAAAACTATATAATTGAAAACTTCTTTTGAATACGAATTCACTGGTATAATTTTTGCTCCCGCCGCAGTCGGTCCCGTTGGTTAAATTTATGGTCAAAGATGAAGCACGGGAACTGAGGGCGCACTATATTTTGAAACGGAGGGAGTATTTTATATCTTGCACAGTTGATTCTGTTAGATACTCTGCTACAAACACCCGCACCATGACGTGCGCAAATCTCACAGTCGTCTTGAGGAATGTGCTCTTCTCCATCTGGGTCATCTCATCAACAGAATCGGCGGCATTATCAAGTGCAAGCATCCTCAAATGAAATATTTCTACATACATGTATTTTTCTAAAACACATATGGGCAAGCACATGGGCTGGCCCAAGTTTGGGATTTTGAGGCATGAGCGGTAGCCGGTGCTTTCATGTGATTTTTCCTTCCTTCCTTTATTATCTATATCTTTTTCCCACCTGTTTCTTCCTGATATTTTTCTTTCAGTTTATTTTTGGCTATCTTCATTAATTTTTTTTTACCTTTTCTAACGCATGTATAAATTTCAAGATCTTGAACCTTTTTCGAAGATACATGATCTTTTCAAGTTCCTCGGTATTTCTTAGTTATCATATTCTGATGTCCATGAAGATTTTTGCCAGATAGTATGATTTTTTGTGTCAGATGTGATTTTTAATATATTAAAATTTTATTTTAAGAGGATTTTCAACTGATTTTTAAATAATATGGTACAAAATCTTTTAAAAATCCAGGTGGATGGTTCTCTTTTTTTTAGGAGAAGATGGACCATTTTCATAGGAGCCAAGAGTAGACAACTGATTTGCATACGTGGTCGCTGTTGGGCCATATGACTGTTACATGGGTTATCTAAAGCTATACAATATAGTCGAGTGGATTTTCATGGCCGAGTACCCTTAAAAAAGTTAATTTTATAATTTTCATAATATATGATGGTTTTTTAATATGTGATTACATTTTTAGATTAGATGATGATGATGAATAGTTTCCGAAATACATGATGAATATCTTCTTAATACCTGACGAATATTGTATAAATATGTGATGAACATCTTTTGAAGGCAGGGTGACATTCTTTATGTATTCTTTTAAGGTACATGGTGAATATGTTATAAATACCTGATGACCATTTCTAATGATGATGTTAACAATTCAGGTATGCGATGAACGTTTGTTTTAGTATGAAATGAACATTTTTTAAAATTGAGTGAAAATTACGTGATAATATTTCATAAATACAAAATAAACATTTTGAAGTTGCACTTTTTTAGAATATGTTCCTATTTTTTAAATGTCAAGATTTGTTGAAAATTAAAATATTTTATAAATACATGATAAAACATTTTAATTAAACTATGCACATTTTTTGAAATACATGATAAACAACTTTTTAGTATGTGGCGAACACTTTTTAATTCACAATGAACAATTTTGAAAGTACGTTATAAAATATTTTTTCATACACTACGAAAAAATAAACACTCAACGAACACTTTTTAATACATGATGAAAATTATTAAATAACAAAAAGAAGATTTTTTTTCAAAAACTATTTTTCTAAATCATAATAATCAATAGAAACATCGGAAAGGGTAAAAGCCCTGCTGAAACGTATTTTTTTTTCACGGAACTGAAGTGTGCCTAGCCTGCAGGCAAGAGAAAAAATGTACCACTACCACGACAATGAGTGAATATTTTGAAATTACATGATGAATAACTTTTCAGTAGTGATTAAAACTTCTGTGATGACTATTTTTAATACACAAGAAAAATTCTGAAATTGCACTGTGAATATTTCTGAAATAAATGATGAGCAATTTCTTAATATGCGCTGCACATTTATTAAAATTTGTGCAAGCGAAATTATTCAAACATTTTTTTTGAATATGTCCACATTTTAAAGCGTTTTTTAAGTAGAATATTTTGGAAATACATGAGACACATTTTGAAAGCGTTTTTTCAAGTAGAATATTTTGGAAATACATGATACACATTTTTTAATATGTGATAAAGAATTTTGAATTGTCCTAAGCAAAGGGACCGGCCCACTTTGCCCGCAAGCTGATTTTTTTTCCTTCTTCCATTTTAGTCGTTTTTTCTCAAAAAACAAAACCCGGTTGTTGTTTCTAGCAGCTACTCCCTCTGTCCTAGATCCCCTTTTATTTCGAGCCGAAGTTTGATCATGAATTTAACTAATAAAATATAAACTATATGTCACGAAAACTATATCATAGAAAATATCTTTCAAACACAAACCCAACAATATATTTTGGTAGCATATCCTTTGTATATTTGCTGTTAAAAAAAGTCGAACTTGGACCCAAAATACAAGGGGGCTAATAAAGCGGACAGAAGTAGTAGGTATTTTAAAATCTTATTAAAAAATAAATCCTAGAAGAAAAAAATCTTCAAAAAATTGTTCAATATCTCTATTATTAAAGAGTAGTCAATACATTCTTCCCGCCCCATCCCCATACGTTGGCTTTTTTCTCTCCACGCCCTCCCTTCTGGTTTGGAATAATTTAAATCAAATCGATACATTCATTTCCTTGTCCCACTGCAAATAATGCCATGGATTTTACTTATTTAAATCTTACAAGAACCATGTTTTGCAGTAACTCAGTGAAATCAAATCGAATTTTAAGAAAACCCGAACTAATTTCTTTTCTTCCCTACCATATCCATACCCAAATGAAATCAAATCTTATCAAAATCTAAACTAAATAAAACTTTCCCTGCATTCCCTAACAAATACTCAAATCAAATCAATTCTGACCAAAATATGGAATATGATGGGTGTAAGGTATATGTCAGACATGATTGATGTTGACATTAGAATGTGTATGCCTCCGTTGCAACACACGGGCAGTTTGCTACCGTGTTGTAAGTTCCATGTGTATTACAAAAATTTCACCAATTTTTTTTTAAATGTTCAATGTGTATACATTTTTATCGTATGCTTAATATTTGTTTATCATATGTTAAAAATATTTAATGTATATAACAAAAATGTTTATCGTATGTTATATAAAAATCTTTCATGTGTGTTTGAAAAATCTTGACCATATACTAAAAAAAGTTCAATGTGCATTTGAAAAAATGTCGCCGCATATTGGAAAAAAAGTTCACCATATATTGGAAAATCTATAAATAGGAAAATATGCAAAAATAAAACAAAAGAGTACCCAAGATTTTGAAAAGAGAAAAAGGGAAAAAACAGAACAACCATTATGTGGGTGGGCCCATCTGGATGAGTGTTCATCTAAACCTCAACTACATAAAGCATGTGAGCGTCATATAGGATTCGCCCAAAACCGTGCTAGCGAGTGACAATGCGCTAGAGAAAACTAGCAAGACGAAGTTTGCTCTGTGGATGGGCCCAATACATGTCGCTATAGCGAGGTGATAGAGGCAACCGAGTCAACCTGACCTTGGCATCGCAGCGGCTCACGCAAACACCCGCACACGGGGCCAGTTTTTTTCTCCTCTTTTGAGATGTAGATTTGTTTTTCTAGTGCAGCAAGTGAATTATAGCTGAGTCGAGCACAGATTCTACCGCAACAGCCTAGGTGCTTGCTTCCCTCACCCCCACACACTCCGCGGCCCGATCCTCCTGCCTCTCCACCACCATTAGTGACAACGTTACAGTCTAGGGGTGCATCGTCATATCGGAAACTGGCCCAAGCAGGCTGATCCATGCCCTCCTAGGTCGACAATTGGTATGCCATCTCGGCCTATGTGGACAACTAAGAGAAGACCCGAAGGATTTGGAGTACACGACAAAAAGGTCGGCATTGAGGACTACTCCGTAATCCTAACCGAATAAGATCATGTAATAGTAGACTCAAGTACTATATAAGGCGGGGCTAGGTTACTCGATAAGACAAGAACCATAGAGTTGATACTCAACCCCACAATCATTGTTGTACACCCCTTATACTCAAGCAATACAAAAGAGCATGAAATAGGGTTTTACCTCCACCATGAGGGACCCGGACCTTGGTAAACCCTCTCTTGTTTCCATGAGCAATGGGGACGAATTTTCATCTTCAGCGCCTGTTGGGGAACGCAGTATTTCAAAATTTTCCTACGATCACGCAAGATCTATCTAGGAGAGGCATAGCAACGAGAGGGGGAGAGTGTGTCTACGTACCCTCATAAACCGAAAGCGGGAGCGTTTAGTAACGCGGTTGATGTAGTCGAACGTCTTCGTGATCCAACCGATCCAAGTACCGAACGCACGGCACCTCCGTGATCTGCACACATTCAGCTCGGTGACGTCCCTCATACTCTTGATCCAGTTGAGGTCGAGGGAGAGTTTCGTATGCACGACGGCATGTTGACGGTGATGATGAAGTTACCGGTGCAGGGCTTCGCCTAAGCACTACGACGATATGACCGAGGTGGAAATATGTGGAGGGGGCATCGCACATGGCGACCAAGGGGGGGGGGGCTCCTACTCCCGGTAGGAGTAGGTTTCCCCCCTTCCCTAGTTGGAGTAGGATAAGAAGGAAGAAGAAGAGAGAGGGAAAGAAAGGGGGGACGGCCCCCCTCCCAATTCGGATTGGGCTTGGGGGGCGCGCGCCTCCCACTTGGCCGCCTCCTCCTCTCTCCTACCATGGCCCATTAAGGCCCATTAACTCCCCGGGGGGTTCCGGTTACCCCCCCGGTACTCCGGTATATGCCCGAACTCATCCGAAACCATTCCGGTGTCCAAACATAACCTTCCAATATATCAATCTTCATGTCTCGACAATTTCGAGACTCCTCGTCATGTCCGTGATCACATCCGGGACTCCGAACTACCTTCGGTACATCAAAACACATAAACTCATAAACCGATCGTCATGGAACATTAAGCGTGCGGATCCTGCGGGTTCGAGAACTATGTAGACATGACCGAGACTCATCTCCGGTCAATAACCAATAGCGGAACCTGGATGCTCACATTGGTTCCTACATATTCTAAGAAGATCTTTACCGGTCAAACCACATAACAACATACGTTGTTCCCTTTGTCATCGGTATGTTACTTGCCCGAGATTCGATCGTCGGTATCTCAATACCTAGTTCAATCTTGTTACCGGCAAGTCTCTTTACTCGTTCTATAATGCAACATCCCGCAAATAACTCATTATTCACATTGCTTGCAAGGCTTATAGTGATGTGCATTACCGAGAGGGCCCGGAGATACCTCCCCGATACACGGAGTGACAAATCCTAATCTCGATCTATGCCAACTCAACAAACACCATTGGAGACACCTGTAGAGCATCTTTATAGTCACCCAGTTACGTTGTGATGTTTGATAGCACACTAAGTGGTCCTCCAGTATTCGGGAGTTGCATAATCTCAGTCATAGGAACATGTATAAGTCATGAAGAAAGCAATAGCAATAAACTAAACGATCATAGTGCTAAGCTAACGGATGGGTCAAGTCAATCACATCATTCTCTAATGATGTGATCCCGTTCATCAAATGACAACTCATGTCTATGGCTAGGAAACTTAACCATCTTTGATTAACGAGCTAGTCAAGTAGAGGCATACTAGTGACACTCTTTTTGTCTATGTATTCGCACATGTACTAAGTTTCCGGTTAATACAATTCTAGCATGAATAATAAACATTTATCATGATATAAGGAAATATAAATAACAACTTTATTATTTCCTCTAGCGCATATTTCCTTCATCGCCTCCATTCGTCAAACTAGCGGAAGGATCTTCAGCGATGACACTAGTAGCATGTGTCACAGCGGGCTCTGTCTTTGTCGTAGGCTAGTTGACCGGGATGGTGTGGTCCATCAATCCATTGTAATTTCGAGAACCGCCACATCTTAAGGTGGCAGCACCACATAGATAGGTGTAGCCATGAGCGCTCCTTCAGCAGTCCTTGGGACGTCGATAATGGACGCTGGCCCAGGACTAATCCTGGATTGACTAGGCAAGTCAACAACCAGATCTCGCTACCTCCCGCAAGAGAGATAAACCAAGACCAGAAGAACTAAGAAAAAAGAACAAGAATTTTGAAGGAGAGCACCGCTTACTTGGTGCCGGTAACCTAGTTCTCCACTACCCAAGGTGGAGGAAGTAGTGAAGCTCCTCGTGTGGTCGTCATCAAGGAAGCCGATATCTAAGTAGCCCGTTCTTGTCGTCTCTTCTTCCGTGTTTCTTGGCCAACCTCAGTTTCCAACCTAGGCAAGGAATCATGTGAGCCTGAAACCCTTTCTTCACGACTCCTTTTCTTCGAAAGGAATTGGCATGCCTCAGCCTCCTCATCCTTGATATCTGAGGGTCATCGATGTCCTTGGCTTGGTGTCCACCTCCATCTTCTCCGCTCTCAGCCATGGGGGCTTTGGATTACCTAGCATACACTTCCAGGAGGAATTGCATGTGGGCATCCAACGCGTCCTTGGGTTGGGGTATCGATGATAGTGCAGTGCACGCAAACTGCTGCCAAGCATGGACAACACTAGGAAACGAATCAATAAGTGCAGATGGGAAAAAAAGGACCCGGAATATTCAAAACCATATACTCACCTCGTTTGGTAGATCTTCAGTTGAGAAGCAAAACTCGACCTCCTCGGAGAAGTCTGCGGTCTTCCCCTTGAACATCATCGAGATGAAATCTCAAGCCAACTTCCCCTCGAAATAGCTACCCATCAGGCTCTTGGTGATGTCACCTTCCCCGATGTACATGCACATTGGATGCTCCCTGGCCTGGTGTGGTTGAATGCCTCCATCGAGGACTGTCATCATCGCCTCAACCATAATTCAGCTATTTTGGCAACCTGTCTGATTGTTTTGTAAAGTTTGGCGCCTCGTTTGTATTAGTCGGTGTGTTCTTTCCTCTTGTAAGAGTGTTTAGGTTAGGGATGGCAATGGGTACCCATTACCCACGTACCCTGTGGGTAAAAACCCTATTAGGGAAAGGGCATGGGTCAAAAAAATACCCATGTGTACATAAATAGGAAAATTTCATACCCATCCAGTATAGTGGCACTACTAGGGAAAAGCCCTGCAGTAGCGCTGGTTTTTGGCCTAGCAGTAGCGCGGGGTGCCGCGCTACTGATAAGGCGCTATAGATAAAGGTTAGCAGTGGTGTTGGTCAACACACGCTACTGCTATACGTACTTAGTAGTAGCACTTTTTTCATAACGCGCTACTGGTAAGTACTAGCAGTGCACCTCTGCGCCCGCGCTACTACTATTATTGTGTATTCTATTTCTTTTTCATTTTATGTCGTATTCATACACCATTATACAAGTTTTCATACAGTAGCAATTTAGATATTGTTTTTAAAGAACCGTGAACTAGTTTCAAGTGGATGGATCCATCAGTAGCAATTTAGAGATTGTTTTTAAAGAACCGTGAACTAGTTTCAAGTGGATATGAAAACTTGTATAATGGTAATACGACATAAAATGAAAAAGAAATAGAATACACAATAATAGTAGTAGCGCGGGCGCAGAGGCGCGCTGCTAGTACTTACCAGTAGCGCGTTATGAAAATGATCCATCCACTTGAAACTAATCCGCGGTTCTTTCACTCAATGATAAAATAAATCATCATCATTATATCATTAACAACTTATCATCATAATACATCATTGTCATATAATACCTCCTCCCCGCAGAAAATATAACACCTCCTCATGATCATCATTTTCATCAATGAGACATCATATAGCAAGTTGGTCACTAGTCATAATCACAACTCCGCATTATCATCAACTCTAACACATTGTAGCACATAATAATACATTGTACCTAGGACCTACTCCTCTCTCATAGGACCTACTACCCAGGTAAAATAGCATAAAACAAGATAGGCCCTGACTCTCCATTATGGAGAATGGAGATTATCCTGTCTCCAATTCTTGCGCTTCACACAATGTTGCTTCCATGTAGCTCCCTACGATTGACCATATATTTTTTCTAATCTTTGATTGTTGTGTATTCATCGGTTTTAGAAATCCGGTATGAACAACAGTGATACGTAGGATGACCTGGTCGTAAGTTCATAACATCGAGGCGACCTTTCGGAAACATCAGATGAGGCACACAATCCTTCGGGATTTTCTGTTGAAAAACATAGTAATAGCTTCGTAGTTAGCAATGTAGTTGAGTTTTAGAAGAATTTATGCAAAAGATGCACGGATGTCGTAATAGTAAAAAATCTTACCATGACATCTCCATGGATGTTACCGTAGTTCAACACGTGCACTAGTTGCACGTATTGACCATAATGTGGAGGAGTTTGATAATAGATATTGTAATTCTCAAGATCATTAATAAATGAGACCAGATGAATTTTCTCCTGATAAGTTAATTTTGGGCCATGGGTGTGGTAGGTTCTGTCTACCATCTTCCGCACATTCTTTGAAGAATGAAAATAAGCTATCAATGGAAATAAGATGTCAACTATTTTGAAATAAATAATATAAATTACTTAATAACTATGTTTGAGAAACTCACATAGCGTTAGAATTGGAAGCGTGTCAACAAGGACCCAAATGTCCATATTGTATTTGGCGATGTTAGGATCACCAAGATTCATGGTGATAAGCATACCCTCATGAAAAGCATACGTCTTGCAAAGTTCTTCCCAATTTGGGAAACCAAAATGGGTTACGCTCTTAGAATTGTATAGATTTACATCAAAATCCATACCATGATGGGTCCTTAGGTGAATTATCTTTGTTTCCATACTTTCATGATCTTCAAAATCCATCCTCTCCAAGACATAGCGTCTTGCATGGCATGGGATAAGCTAGTCGAATTGTAAAAGACGAAAATTACACGTTGAAGAATTAGAAGTTGTGCTTAATTACGGAAAAACACTTGTCGTCGTTGCGTACCGTTTCAACATTGAAGGTCTCCTAGAGCTTAATGCTGAAGCGCCGACCTTCTACCAGGTGAGGCCTGTCGCACTCTGCTGGGAGACTTTCGTCGTCCGATGACGACATCGACGATATTTCCTATGTTCATAATTCAAAGATTAAACTTGTATAATTAAATATATGTACTACAAAAACTAAATTAGATCATTATTATTCATCACGGGTTGACTATCGGTCTATCGAGTCTTTTCTTGAAAACTCTTAGCTCACGTGGTGTATACATTCGACCGTTGGTACTTGAAAGTGCTAGTGATCGAATATAGGGGGGGGGGGTGAATAGGCGATTTTTATGAAAGTCTTCAAAACATGGAAGTTTCAAAGACAAACGATAGAAACAAACCTATTACCATGCAGCGGAAGGTAGACTACACTAAGCAAGCCATAGTCAAGTATTCAATGAGATGAAAGCACAAAGACTAATAGCAGCTAGGCAGTATAGATCAGGATGGAAGATAGTACGAAGCCAAACAGAACAAGCAGTCACATAGTGAAGACAAATAGATAATGCAAACAGGCAATGACTTCACAGGGACTAGTCTGCAAATAAAGAGATGGGAAGAATAGAACCAGTGGCTCGTTGAAGACAATGATTTGTTGGACCAGTTCCAGTTGCTGTGACAACTGTACGTCTGGTTAGGGAGGCTGAGATTCAACTCAGAAGATCGCGTCTTCACCTTATTCCCCTTGAGCTAAGGACACCCAGTCCTCGCCCAATCACTCTGGTAAGTCTTCAAGGTAGACTTCCAAACCTTCATAGACTTCGTTCACTGGCGATCCACAATGACTCTTGGATGCTCAGAACGCGACGCCTAACCGGCTGGAGGATTCATAGTCCTCAAGTGTAATAAGTCTTCGGATCACACAGACAAGAAGACTTCAGTGATGCCTAACACTCTTTGGCTCTGGGTGTTTAGGGCTTTATCCTCGCAAGGAATTCTCTCTCAAAGGCTTCGAGGTGGGTTGCTCTCAAACGACAAAAGCCGTACACTAACTCTGAGCAGCCAACCATTTATGGTTGTAGGGGGTGGGCTATTTATAGCCACTAGGCAACCCGACCTGATTTGTCCGAAATGACCCTGGGTTACTAAGGAACTGACATGTGTTCCAACGGTCAGATTTCAAACACACACGACAACTTTACTTGGGCTACAAGCAAAGCTGACTTATCCAGCTCTGGATAAGACTCGCTCTCATTGTCTTCGCTCGAAGACATAGGATTTTGGTTAAGCATCACTTTAGTCATTCTGACTGGTTCACTTGGACCCCACTTAACAGTACAGTGGTTCCTATGACTCAACAAAGAAGAAAACGAAACAACAAAACAAATAAGTCTTCGTGCTCCATAGTCTTCACAACATGTCTTCTCTTGTCATAGTCTTCAATGTGAATACCTTCACATACCACCTTTATCTTCAATGTCTTCATACATTTTAAGGGGTCATCTCTGGTAGGTAAACCGAATCAATGAGGGACTTCTTCCTGTGTTATCCTGCAATTCTCACAAACACATTAGTCCCTCAACCAGGTTTGTCGTCAATACTCCAAAACCAACTAGGGGTGGCACTAGATGCACTTACAATCTCCCCCTTTTTGGTGATTGATGACAAACTGGTTGAAGGTTTCAACGGGGAATAAAATATGCGAAATTGTAAAGGATAGGGTATTGTCTTCATAAGTGTCAAAGGCTCCCCCTGAAGATGTGCATATAAGTAATTTGCTTTTGGAATGCAAATGCACATGGCAGGTTGTACTTGTGGAGATCCTCTTCAACTTATGATGACAATTCATCATGAATGATTTGATATAACGAAGATAATCACATGCATAATGAAAAATGGACGTCTGCAAAATGACCTAAGTGCGGAAGTTATCATCGCACTGGATAACTTCTGAGGCCTTTGGGCAATGGTGCTTCCAGTGGCGTCAGTTTGAGCGCGAGGGGCACGTGTATTGCCATCCAAGGGATAAACATGAGAGACTGCCTGAATTCCTTCAATGGGCTGGGTGAAGCTTTAACGATCAGCATTGTGAAGATAAATCGGATCCTTAGCAGGCTCTGGGTAAATAGCTTCAACAGACAGATCAACCTCTGGCAAGAATACAAGATGATTGCGCGCAGATGGTTGATAGTTGAAGGCAGAGTGCAGCTTGATAAGGTGCATTACCCATTGAGCGTAGAACTTCAGACCAAAAATGTCGGAGCCAAATGCAGCCAACTGCCTGATAAAGAAGTCTTGAGCATTGAAGCTGATGCCATTGAAGATATAGAAAACCAAAGTCTTCATTGCTCCTTCAAGCTTCGCTGCAGACGAATGTCCTTTGACAGGCCATAGAGTTTTTCTGATGATATGATAAATGATGCGAGGCAGATACTCTAGGTCTTCAACAAAGAATTCAGATGGGTATTCAGCGTCGTGAGGCAAAGGCTTCATCATGCTCAGCATTTGGCTCATGTTGGGTTCTGGCTTCTGGAAAATGCTCTCCAAAGCATTCTGGTGTTGTTGACAACCTGGTTCGTAGTATTCACCAGGAGTGGGCAGGCCTGTGAGCTCAATGATATCAAGAGCTTTGGCTTCATGATGGACATTGCCTGTCATCCACTCAAGGACCCAAGTCTTTGGATCCCTGTTGTAGCCTCGAATGTGAAGAGTTGCATAGAACTGTAACAGAAGCTCTTCATTCCAGTGTTCCTTGTCTGTGACAAATTGCAGGAGTCCAGTGTCTCTGAAGCAATCCAACGCTTCTTCTAGACAGGGCAGGCCAGCTAGAGCTTCAGTGTCAAGACGCATATGGGGAAATATGCGCCCTTGATTGTATAAGACGCAGGAATAGTAGCTGCGCTGCTGATAGCTCCAGAACCGATCCGATGAAATGCGAGGTTTGGTGTAAGGGTTCTTGGCGCTGTTGAAGAAGGTGTTATGTGCCACGAAGCCATTCACATTGAAGACCCCAGGTGAAGTTGCAGTGCTTGGGAATCTTGGAAGTCTTGGCTTGGGCTTCTGGACTTGAGGTCTGTGCTCGACATGATAGTCAAATTGTGGACCCACAGCAGGTGGAGGAACCAGAATGGGCCAGCGGACCATAACAGGCTGACCATGATCAAATGCCAGCTCAACAGTATGAGGTCTTGGAGGGTGTAGGATCGAAAGTATGTCTAGAGGGGGGGTGATTAGACTACTTGACCAAATAAAAACTTAACCTTTTCCCAATTTTAGTTCTTGGCATATTTTAACTATCTTAGGACAAGTCAAGCAATTATCACACAATTCAAGCAAGCATGCAAAGAGTATATTGGCAGCGGAAAGTAAAGCATGCAACTTGCAAGAATATAAAGGGAAGGGTTTTGAGGATTCAAACGCAATTGGAGACACGGATGTTTTTCCCGTGGTTCGGATAGGTGGTGCTATCCTACATCCACGTTGATGGAGACTTCAACCCACGAAGGGTAACGGTTGCGCGAGTCCACGGAGGGCTCCACCCACGAAGGGTCCACGAAGAAGCAACCTTGTCTATCCCACCATGGCCATCGCCCACGAAGGACTTGCCTCACTAGCGGTAGATCTTCACGAAGTAGGCAATCTCCTTGCCCTTACAAACTCCTTGGTTCAACTCCACAATCTTGTCGGAGGCTCCCAAGTGACACCTAGCCAATCTAGGAGACACCACTCTCCAAGAAGTAACAAATGGTGTGTTGATGATGAACTCCTTGCTCTTGTGCTTCAAAGGATAGTCTCCCCAACACTCAACTCTCTCTCATAGGATTTGGATCTGGTGGAAAGAAGATTTGAGTGGAAAGCAACTTGGGGAAGGCTAGAGGTCATGATTCATATGGTTGGAATGGAATATCTTGGTCTCAACACATGAGTAGGTGGTTCTCTCTCAGAACATATGAGTTGGAATGGTGTATGTGTTCTGATGGCTCTCTCCATGAGTGAAGAGGAGGTGGAGGGGTATATATAGCCTCCACACAAAATCCAACCGTTACACACAATTTACCAATCTCGGTGGGACCGAATCAGAAAACTCGGTCGGACCGAAATAGTAAACCTAGTGACCGTTAGGAATTTCGGTGGGACTGACGTGCAACTCAGTAGGACCGATTTGGTTAGGGTTTGGGCATAACGTAATCTCGGTGAGACCGATTGCACAAACTCGGTGAGACCGAGTTTGGCAATAAGCTAACCAGAGAGTTGGTCAGGCAAACTCGGTGGGACCGACTCGCTCTTTCGGTGAGATCGAAAAGTTACAAGAAGGAAACATAGAGTTTACATTGCAATCTCGGTGGGACCGATTCGCTCTTTCGGTGAGACTGAAAAGTTACGAAAGGGAAACAGAGAGTTTGCAATCCCATCTCGGTGAGACCGAGATCCTTATCGGTAGGACCGAATTGCTAGGGTTTGGCAGTGGCAAATGACAAGTGAAACTCGGTGGCGCCGGATTGAAAGGATCGGTATGACCGAGTTTGGCTTAGTGTTTAGGTCATTTGTGGCTATGGAAAAGTGGTTGAGGATTTTGGAGCATATCACCAAGCACATAAAGCAAGAGGCTCATTAAGCAACACCTCATCCCTCCTTGATAGTATTGGCTTTTCCTAAAGACTCAATGTGATCTTGGATCACTAAAATATAAAATGAAGAGTCTTGAACTTTTGAGCTTGAGCCAATTCTTTGTCCTTAGCATTTTGAGGGTTCCACTTTCACATCCATGCCATGCCAATCATTGAGCTTTCCTGAAATAATCATCTTGAAATAGCATTAGCTCAATGAGCTATATGTTGTTATGAATTACCAAAACCACCTAGGGATAGTTGCACTTTCAATCTCCCCCTTTTTGGTAATTGATGACAACATATAGATCAAAGCTTCGACAAATGATAATAAGCATGAAATATATCGTTGCTTTGAGAAGTATGTGACAAATAAGAGCTCCCCCTAAATTTGTGCATATTTAAAATTTGCTTTGGACTGCAAATGCACAAGGAGTTAGAGTCATGGGTTACTTTTCCATGTCACATACATCTTGGTGGAGCGCTCAAAAATGATAATATTGAAATACATGCACTCTTCACGAAGAATAGTGAGTCATCACATAAGATAGATAGAATAATAATAGCATTAAGTAAACATTAAGTGTAGCTTATGATCAAACACATGATCATCGATGTCTCACAGGCATAAAGACGTAGTATCTCACACACAAGCAAATAATTTCGAAAAACCACCAAATAAAACAAGAGAGAATAAAAGCAACACTCTCTCTCGAAGCCTATGATCTATACATTTTCTCCCCCTTTGGCAACAAGTTACCAAAAAGTTCCTAAAAAATGCATAGTGCTAAGTCGACGCTCAGGCTTGATCTTCAGGTGGTGGTGGAGTCCGGAGCACTCCAAGGACGAAGCCTTCTGTAGACGTGGTCGGAGTTGAGGCTGAAGTGGACGCTGGAGCTGGTGGAACTGAGGCTGTGGTTGGAGCAGACGTGGTAGCTCTGGTGTTAGCAACTGGCATTGCAGATGACCTCGGACCTCGTGGCACCCTGGCAAAAGCATCAGTCGTAGTCCTGCCTCTCCTCTCATTCATGTCATCCTGGAGCTGCTCCACGGCAGTCTGTATCTCTGTCACCTTGATGTCCAAATCATAGAACCTCTGTTCCATGATCCTCTCTAAGCTTGCCTGGTTTTGAGTTAGGGTGGCTAGTCTTTGCTCAATTCGCAGGGTGGACGCAATCAGGTAACCAAGCTGCTCTTGTTTGGTTTTCAGAAAATATTCAGATGCCTCCTCTTGAGTAGGCATCCTGGTAGCTTTCTCCTTCTTCGCCTTCTCCTTCTTTGCTTGTGCTTGGGCAGATGATGGCTCATTCTCAGTCATGACCACTTGGTTATCTTCGAAGTCTGAACGGATGGGCAGGTGTTCCTTATCCAACAAGTATGTGCCCGTGCCCATCTTTGAGTTGATGAGCTCCTGAATCTGTGGGGCATACCCACAACTCCTCTTCTGATCTGCTGCAGTCCTTTTGATTGTTTCCACTATGAGGCTCATGACTTTGAATTTTTGAGGCACGTCAAAGACATGAAGCAAATTGATCGCGTGACCTCTGATCATCTTGTGATCTCCAGACTTGGGCAATAGGGTGTGCCTCAGTATCCAATTGATAGTGGGCAGTCCTGATAGAAGATAATGCACTGAGCCAAATTTGAAAGTGTCAAGTGCTTCATTCGGAATCTCCTTGTACATGTTGGACATAGAGTTGTGGTCCATCTTTTTCTTGGCATAAATGTCCAAGTCATCATCCTGCTCTTCTGGGGCGTTGATCAGCTGAGCCCATTCAGCAACTATGGACTGGTACCTCGTACCTTCTGACATCCAAGTGATCCTCCCATCTGGGTAGAAGTGTGCTGTGGAGTAGAATTGCATGATTAGCTCCTCGTTCCACTTTGTGAGCTTCTGCCCAACAAAGTCTGCAACTCCACACGCACTAAAGCTGTCATACACTCCAGGGAAGTACTCTTCATTGTCCTTGATAGATTGCCAATCGACCCATCTCATATCGCAGACAATGGGCTTCTTATCTAGCAGCACTGTCTCATAGAAATCCTGCTGCTCCTTGGTGTGAAACCTGTAGTCAACTGCAGTCCTTCTCCTAGAAGCATACGGATCTGCTTCTCTCCACTTCCTCAGCCCTGAATCTATCCTGAGCTTCATATCCTCAGCCACAGGATGAGCATCGTTGTGGTCTGGGATCTTGGGCTTGAGCTTTCTAAGGACATTCTCTTCCTCTTCCTCTGCAGCTTCAGGCACTGGGGCCTTGTTCTTTTCAGTGGCTGGGATGCTTCTTGTGTTTCTCTTTGGTGCACTCTTTGGCTTAGATGCAGCCTTGGGTGCTTCCTTGGGCTTGGATGCAGTTGCCCCTGACCTTATGGCATCTCCCATAAGTTTGGGTGCCTTGGGTGCTGGTGCAGCAACCTCTTCTTCTTCCTCCTCATCTTCCATGATGGAGGCCTTGCCAAGCACTCTGGCTACAGTCTTCTTGACCCTTTCCTTCCTCTTTTTGCCCTCAGCAACAACTGGCTCTGTGGGTGCAGGCTTCACAGTTGAAGCTCTAACCTTAGACATGGGCTGCCTGCCTGCTGGCCTTTTGATTTTCAGCCCTGGCTTTGTGCCTTGAGCTGGCTCAACTCTCCTTGATGTGGCCTCTTCCTCTGCCACATAATCTTCATCTTCAGAATCAGATGTTCTCTTCTTCCTTTGTCTAGTGGCAGCTTTAGGCAGATTGCTGGGGGTGCTCCTGCTGCCATCATCTGAAGAGCTGGAGGGACTAGTGCCCTCACTCATCACCACTTGCTGCTCTGACAGGTTCTGGCTGTCACTTTGGTCTGACATGATGCAAACTCTGACTGCTGACCCTGTGAATAGATTATAGATGAGATAGAGTAGATGAGCATCACAAAGTGCAGAGATTCTGCAAAAGAGTAATTCAAAAACTTAGTTTTAGTTTCCCACTGAAATCATCTCGGATCTACCGATTTTCAAACTCGGTGACACCGAAGCAGTTTTGGCACTAGAACTAGTGAACTCGGTCAGACCAAGTCATAGTTCGGTGGCACCGAGACTGCTAGGGTTTCACAGAGTTCCAAAATCGGTCATACTGATAAGTAATTCTCGGTCAGACCGAGTGTTACTTGTGCAATGGCATAAGCCAAATCGGTGGGACCGAGTTTTTCAACTCGGTGGGTCCGAGATGGTTTCGGCGGAAACCTAACCCTAAATTTTTTGAATTAAACCTAATCTACGAGTTCATTGACTAGATAGGAGTTTATCAAACGTGGCAAGAATCATGATGATCACAATGTGCTAGGAATCGGATTGGAGAATAGCACAAAGATTGAGTCCATACCCTAGTTCGGCGGAGACTTGCTATGGCGGCAACGGAGGGGCAGAATTCCCGTTGACGGCGACGGAGACCAGCGACTGGAGGCGGCTGGCGGCGAGGAGGACGATCCGGAGACCCAGGAGGCAGAGCGAGCTATGCGCGGGCGAAGAGGTTTCAGAGAAATTTCCAAAATTTTGCCCGTCACTACATATAGCCCGACCCTGTCGGTGTGACCGAGTGGAACAACTCGGTGGCACTGAGATGCAAAACTGTATACAGTTATTGCAACTCGGTGTGACCGAGTGGTTCAAATCGGTTGCACCGAGATCGAAAACCTAGATCAACTTAATGATCTCGGTAGGACCGAAAGTATGGTATCGGTCAGACCGAGAATCACAAAGAGGTTTTGGAAGTTTAAGTCTATGACGAATCGGGGACTCCGAGCGCTCTCACACAGAGTGGTTCGAATCTGACTTGATCAAATTTTGTGATGCAGCATGAATAGAGTTTGAGACGAGAAAAGCATAGATAGCTAGAGGAGTTTCTTAGGCATTATTGTCCATCCACTTGGCAAAAGAAGATAAAGCCAAACAATCAAAACAACAAGTGGATGTCCTCGAATGAGTAAAATATGCAACCAACATGCTCACACAATAAGATGGCAAATGAAATATGTGGCAAAGCATGCACAACCAATTCTAGCATCTATCAAGCAATTTGCGATGACTAGGTCATCTATATATGAGTATATTGACTTAGGAGTCAAGTGAGAACACTTGATCGTAGGTCATACTCATTGTTTAAGCTCAAGTGGGGTTACCACTTTTACATAAAGCATTGTTGTATTCACATCTTTAGAGTTGCTTTAGCTCAAGTTTTAGAGTAAAGCTCCCCCTAGATGTGATATCCCCCCTAAGAGGGATGAACTAACCTTGGGTTTTTTCGATGATGACTTCATGCAGATGTTGAAGATGTGGATGCTCAATGTTGATGTAGATCACTTGGAGCTATCCATTTGAGTGAATTGCACTTTCAATACCTACATGGGTTAGTCCCACAAGGAACAAACAAGGATATCCATAGACATAGAGTGATGCATACACAAGACGATGTCCATGAAAACTTTAGGTTACCATGTCCCTTGTCTTACCAACAAGAGGGTTTGTGACTCCTTGAACTAGTGCATGATGTGGAAGTTGATTGCACTTGTTCTTGCCAAAATGATGAGAGTGAAATATGTTGGCGGAGTCACCCTCAAGAACTCTCTAGTTCTTCTTCTTTTGGATCCACACCATCTTGATGGGAATCCTTGGAGTTGTAGTCATATTTGATGAAGTGGAACTTGACGTGGTCTTGGGAATCCACTTGACTAAGGTCTTAGGAGCTTCTTCAAATGCATCAATCTCATCTTGAAGCTTGTCCTTGCCTTTTTGCTTGTAGTCTTGTGGTGGAAGATCATCTTGAGCTTGTATCCCCTTGAAAGAAGTGTCATACTTCTCTTGTTGAGGAACAAACTTTGTCTTGGGGTATTGATATTCTTCCCACTCAACTCCATTTGCATTGAACTTTCGTTCAAAACCAACACCTTGATTCTTCCGGTGCATTCCTTGCTTGCGCACAATTTCCTCGAATTGCTTACTCCCGGCAAGGCTTTTGTACATTCCTTTCTCTATAATCCCCTTCAATAAGATATTTTCTTGCTCAAGTGTAACTTGGCTAAGAGAATCATTAGTGGAATCAAGAGAACTACTAGAAGCAACAATATTGGATTTAGCATGATCATTGTTACTACTAGAGGAAGAATCTTTCTTGTTCTTGTTACTAGACTTGACTTGAGGCATGTAAGTGGATAATAGTAAACGCTTGGCAATGTAAGAAGAACTTTTCTTGCGAAGATCATCATTGATTGCTTTTAAGAACTCATGCTCTTGCTCAAGATTGAGCTTTTCAAAGCGTAATTTCTCATGAGCTCTTAAAAGTTCTCGATGATCTTCGAAGATAGTTTCATGAGCTAACTTAAGAGTGTTTAGTTCTTTAGTTAGAGCCTCAATCTTCTCCTTATCATTGTCATTCGTTTTATCTTGATTAGCATGATTAATTGGTGTTTCATCATAGTACTCATCACTAGAGTTGTCAACAAGCAAGTCATCATCACCTAACAAGTCATCTTCATCACTATTAAAATCAACATACTCGGGGTGTGTTACCTTAGGACCTTTGGCCATGAAGCATCTTCCAATTCCTTCATTTGGTGAGTCAAATATGTCGTAGGAGTTGGTTGACACAAGTGCTAGACCGGCAACACCTTCATCTTGAGTATCTTCGGAGTCGGAGTGATAACTTCTCTCGGAGTGGCTATCGGAGTCGGAGCCGGATACCCATTCACCAACATGAGCTTGATGTCTTCGTTTTGTGTAGCTCCTTGATGATTTTTCCTTCCTTTCCGAATCCTTGCTTCTCCGTGAGTATCTCCGTTCATAACGATCATCTCTACTCCTTCTCTCTGTTGGTGGTGATTCTTTGCTTCTTCTTTTTGGAGAATCTTCTCTTCTCTTGTAGGGAGCCGTACACTCATTGGAATAGTGTCCGGGTCTTCCACAATTATAGCAGTTTCGCTCTCGACTAGAAGATCTTTTGTCATTGTAGGACCTTGACTTGAAGCTTCTATCTTTGCTTCTACTCTTGTAGAACTTGTTGAAGTTCTTCACCATTAAGCTCAATTCTTCATTGAAGTTTTGTTTCTCACTTGATGATGTGGGGACTTCACATGAGGCTTTGTAGGCACCACTTGATTTGTTGTGAAGTTCCTCTTTATCCTTGAGTGACATCTCATGAGCAACAATCCTTCCAATCACTTCCGTTGGTTTGAGATCTTTGTAATTGGGCATCATTTGAATCAATGTGCACACGGTATCATATTTCCCATCCAAGGCTCTTAGGATCTTCTTGATGATGAATCTATCGGTCATCTCTTCACTTCCTAAGCCTAGAGTACATTTCGGCGACACCTTCACCATCCTTCATCTTGAACTTGTCAAGTTGACTTTGGAGCACATCCAAGTTGGATTCCTTGACGGAGTCGGTACCTTCATGCATATCAATCAAAGTGTCCCAAATTTCCTTTGCATTCTCAAGACGGCTGATTTTGTTGAATTCTTCGGGGCACAATCCGTTGAAGAGAATATCACAAGCTTGAGCATTGTATTGCAACATCTTCAACTCATCCGCGGTAGCATCACGGTTTGGTTCTCTCCCATCAAAGAACTCACCTTGCAAACCAACACAAACAATAGCCCATACGGCGGGGTTATGTCCAAGAATATGCATTTTCATTTTATGCTTCCAACTAGCAAAATTAGTGCCATCAAAGTAAGGACCTCTACGGTGATAATTTCCCTCGCTAGACACCATACTCTCCTAGGTTGTGAAACCAAGGCTATGACCACCAAAGGCTATGGAGATCAAGGCAAATGGAGACCAAAGCTCTGATACCACTTGTAGGATCAAAAGTATGTCTAGAGGGGGGGGGGTGATTAGACTACTTGACCAAATAAAAACTTAACCTTTTCCCAATTTTAGTTCTTGGCAGATTTTAACTATCTTAGGACAAGTCAAGCAATTATCACACAATTCAAGCAAGCATGCAAAGAGTATATTGGCAGCGGAAAGTAAAGCATGCAACTTGCAAGAATATAAAGGGAAGGGTTTTGAGGATTCAAACGCAATTGGAGACACGGATGTTTTTCCCGTGGTTCGGATAGGTGGTGCTATCCTACATCCACGTTGATGGAGACTTCAACCCACGAAGGGTAACGGTTGCGCGAGTCCACGGAGGGCTCCACCCACGAAGGGTCCATGAAGAAGCAACCTTGTCTATCCCACCATGGCCATCGCCCACGAAGGACTTGCCTCTCTAGCGGTAGATCTTCACGAAGTAGGCGATCTCCTTGCCCTTACAAACTCTTTGGTTCAACTCCACAATCTTGTCGGAGGCTCCCAAGTGACACCTAGCCAATCTAGGAGACACCACTCTCCAAGAAGTAACAAATGGTGTGTTGATGATGAACTCCTTGCTTTTGTGCTTCAAATGATAGTCTCCCAAACACTCAACTCTCTCTCATAGGATTTGGATCTGGTGGAAAGAAGATTTGAGTGGAAAGCAACTTGGGGAAGGCTAGAGATCAAGATTCATATGGTTGGAATGGAATATCTTGGTCTCAACACATGAGTAGGTGGTTCTCTCTCAGAACATATGAGTTAGAATGGTGTATGTGTTCTGATGGCTCTCTCCACGAGTGAAGAGGAGGTGGAGGGGTATATATAGCCTCCACACAAAATCCAACCGTTACACACAATTTACCAATCTCGGTGGGACCGAATCAGAAAACTCAGTCGGACCGAAATAGTAAACCTAGTGACCGTTAGGAATTTCGGTGGGACTGACGTGCAACTCGGTAGGACCGATTCGGTTAGGGTTTGGGCATAACGTAATCTCGGTGAGACCGATTGCACAAACTTGGTGAGACCAAGTTTGGCAATAAGCTAACCAGAGAGTTGGTCAGGAAAACTCGGTGGGACCGACTCGCTCTTTCGGTGAGACCGAAAAGTTACAAGAAGGAAACATAGAGTTTACATTGCAATCTCGGTGGGACCGATTCGCTCTTTCGGTGAGACCGAAAAGTTACGAAAGGGAAACAGGGAGTTTGCAATCCCATCTCGGCGAGACCAAGATCCTTATCGATAGGACCGAATTGCTAGGGTTTGGCAGTGGCAAATGACAAGTGAAACTCGGTGGCGCCGGATTGAAAGAGTCGGTATGACCGACTTTGGCTTAGTGTTTAGGTCATTTGTGGCTATGGAAAAGTGGTTGAGAATTTTGGAGCATATCACCAAGCACATAAAGCAAGAGGCTCATTAAGCAACACCTCATCCCTCCTTGATAGTATTGGCTTTTCCTAAAGACTCAATGTGATCTTGGATCACTAAAATATAAAATGAAGAGTCTTGAACTTTTGAGCTTGAGCCAATTCTTTGTCCTTAGCATTTTGAGGGTTCCACTTTCACATCCATGCCATGCCAATCATTGAGCTTTCCTGAAATAATCATCTTGAAATAGCATTAGCTCAATGAGCTATATGTTGTTATGAATTACCAAAACCACCTAGGGATAGTTGCACTTTCAGAGGGGGTACAGGAGCATTGGCATTGTCTGACATGGGCTGCAAGTGGCACAATAGCTTCAGGAGGAATGATTACATCTGGTGCAGCATTGGCTTCAGGGGCCACATTGGCTTCAGGTGCTTGCACTTCTGGCACCACATTAGCTTCAGGCACCACATTAGCTTCAGCCATGACAACATCATTGGCTTCAGTGTTGATGTTGGTGGCTGCCTCAGTATGGGTAACCTCCCCTTCAGGAGATGGAGGGTCGGACACATTCTCCTCGAGAACAACTTCAGGAATTGTTGGTGGTGTAGCAACTTTGTCTTCATCACATGATTCTTCTTCATCGGCTGGTGCAGCTGGAATATTTTCAGCTATTTTGGCTTCAGACTCAGAGACATTCACAGTTGGAGTGACTTGGGGCCTTGATCCTTTGCGAAGCCTGCGGAATGCTGGCGACGCCTGTGGAGATGGAGTTGGCTGGGCCTCAAGGTCATCGTCATCTTGTGGTTGGGGAGCACTTGGGGTGTCTTGTTGTTGTGGGTGATCAGCCCACGATGCATCCTGAGCAGTTGGCGTCAGAGGACGACCAATGCTGATGAGCTCGATGTGCGTGAGCACAGGCGATGATACCAAATTGCGCTCGATCTAAGGAAGGACTTCATCATCTTCAACATTGTCGTGAGGAGCAATGTCTTCATCTGCGGTGGGGTCAGTAGCTGGATTGTCTTCAGCTTCAGGAGCCTCTGTGGAAGCAGGCTCATGAACTATCAACTGGCGCTCTCGATGTTCGGACATAGGACGAGCCATTGAGATTGGCTCGACATCAAGGGGCTCTGTGGGAGCAGCCCGGTCTCTCTTCTTTGCTTTCCGTTTCTTGGTTGGGGGAGCATCGTCAGTGGTGGCTCTGGTCTTGCGTTTTCTGGCTTCGGCTTCAGCCGCCCTTGTTTTCTTTAGTTCTGAAGCCACTATCGGGACCTTAGGCTTCAAGCCTGTCATACTGGCTGGAAAGACAATGTGATGTTCTTCCTACCTTGATGCTTCGGGTTCAGCCACAGCTGGCTTCTTCTTCTTCTTGGCAGCCATTCGTGGGTCGATGCCTAGTCGCCCCAAGGCCTTGCGCTTTTCAGCTTCATTGTATCCCTGAACACATTTGGCAGCAAGATCCTTCATGCGCTCACGAGAACCTTTTGCTTCTTCGCGTTTCTTGTGGAATGCTTCCTTGAGCTCATGCATCATGACCTTGAAGTTTTGAATGTCTTCAACATTGAGCTTGGCCATGTGCTTCTTGAACTGAGCCTTTTCATAATCGATCTTATGCTTCAGCTCAACAATTTTCTGAGCTAGAGCCAGCTCAGGAGCAATGGCTCTGTGGAAGGCGACGCTAAGGCCAATGGGAAGCTGAAGATCATGAAAGCTGAAATTTGGGCTGTCAAACCACTCATCAATGAACTTGTTTAAGATTTCCACATCAAAGAGAGGAAGGTCATTGAAGATTTCCGCCTCTTGCTTGCTCTTGATCAGCTGCTCAAGAGCGTCATCACCAAGATCGTCGTCACTGGACAGATCAATGGCATCATTCTTGTTTCTCAAGACAGCAGCAGGGGTCAGTGCTTGACCAGTGGGTTGCATGGGCTTCTTCACTTTGGCGGGCTTGGAGATGCGTGAAAGATCTTCAGACTGCACACTGGCTTTAGGAGGTGCAGTGGCCATAGGCTTCACCCGTGAAACCTTTGGTGCAGGGGAAGGCTTCGAAGCTTTAGGTTTCTTCAGCTTCTTTGGCTTCGGTGGTGCAGGCGCTTCGTCAGAATGAGCGTCGTCTGCAGGTTCATCCACGGCTGTCCCTTGAACCATAATATGAGTGATGAGGCCTTCTAGGTTGTAGAAGGGCCCAACAAGATTGGGTTTAGCTTCGCGTGTGCCATCGACACGAGGAGCATAGGGGCCTGGATTGAAGTCTAATCCCCGCGACTTCTTGTTTTCTTTGGTCGAGTTCTTGGCAAACTAGAAGTTGCGCTTGAACAGATTGTCGTCACGAGACCATAGCAATGAAGATGGGTCCGCATCTGCAGGCTGTGGTCCATGGACCATGCAAGGTTAGAAGCCTTGTTCAATGGCTTCAGCTCTGGACCTGGGTTGAAGGTTTTTGTACGAGATGTCTCCCCAGGGTCGCTTGATGGCATTCTTCTCAGCATATTCCTGGGTCACGAACCTGTACTTGTACCATTGTTCTGCCCAATATCTTCGAATCCATTGGATTCGGGTTTTCCGCTGATTGTAGTCCTCCTCTGGATCTGTCTTGTACAGCTCATAGAGGCCAGGAGGCAAATCTCTTGAGGTGTTTCCACGACGCTGTCTGCCGCCCTTCCTTGCAGATTTCTCTGTTGCCATGAAGTTTAGACTGAAAGGCTTCAACACTTTCAAAGTCTTCTGTCTACTGGTCACACAAGAACTGGCTTCAGGAGAATTTATATGATGCTGTAAGAACTCTGCAAATGAATGCAGACTATGAGAACCAAGGGATTCTCCCACGGACATGTACCTGTGACAGCATTAAAGGTGCGAGGGAAGGGGAAGAGGTCATATGTATTCTCAGAAGATTTTGAAGATAAATCAATTTAGAAGACATTGACCTCATAGTGCAAAGACATTCACTCATATGTAGAGAGTTGGTTCCAGATTTGTACGAATCCATGAATAAGTACAAGTGAGGAATCTAACTACTTTGTGAAGCATAAGTGAACATATTAGGCATGCTATGAGATGCAGAATGAGATTGATCCAATTCGTGGGAATAGAAACCACTTGTGGTTGAAAAGGATGAATCTATCGGATCAAAAAAGACTATAAAAGGAGGCTTTATTTACCACACGAGGAACTGCTAGACGGAGTGGGAGAGGAGGCCAAGCAGTTCGATCTTCCGTGCCCTAACTTGGCGACGGAGAACACCTACGGCGACGGCGGAGAAGACGATGTCCGCGGCTGGCGTGAGGACGGCGTCGGTGAGGTCGCGGCAGCTAAGCGCTTTGTCGCCGACGTCGTCGAGTGCTAGCGGTGGCGCTAGGGTTTGTGCGAGAGTGGAAGAAGATATAATGACTGGGGTGAGGCGTGTATTTATAGAGACAGGGACGGCAGAATGTTATTACGCAGGTGCCCATGATGGTTCACATCTGAAGGACACGTGGCGATCATGCAACACATTGGAGGTTGTTCCACGTTCCCACACACGCCTGGATTGTCGGGTGGTCGTTCCCACTTCTCCGGGTTTCAGGCAAAAAGGATTGAGCATTGAAAACAGATTAATGTTTGTCTCTGTGTCTTCTGCTGACAAGGACGCAGAGAAGACGTTTTGACAGTTTCAATAGAATGCATATGATTTGGATAGATAGACTTAAGACGGAAGCATAGAAAGGTTAGGGTCTGATCACATTCACTTAGTTCAAAAGATTCAACGTGAAGACATAGCTATAAGTGAATGCTATAGAGGACATAAATCAAATCAGTACATTGAAGATAAACATGAGGCCATGTTAACATTGAAGACAAACAAAATGCGAAGACTTTGCAAATGTAACGCCATGAGAAAAACACTTCTAAGGAAATAATTTGGTGGTGGCGTTACCCACCGTATAGGAAGTATTAGACCCAGACACGGCGCACAATTATCGTGGCGCTCCGAAGTCAAATTCCACGTTTATGTATTCACACTCAGAATGTAAGTCTTCATTGATTGAAGACATACTTTACTTCGTGTGTTGCACATCTAAGTCTTCAACATGCATAAGTGTTAGGATGTGTGCCTGATCACACGACATTTGAGGATTCCAAGATATTTAGCTCACACCGTAAGTTGCAAAACCTTTTCTCATCCAAGGGCTTTGTGAAGATATCTGTCAGTTGCTCTTCAGTGTTGACGTGTATGATATCAGTATCTTCCTTCATGACATGATCTCTGAGAAAGTGATGACGAATTTCAATGTGCTTTGTCTTCGAGTGCTGAACTAGGTTATTAGCAATCTTGATGGCGCTTTCGTTGTCGCAGTAGAGTGGCACTTGCTTCAGATGAATGCCATAGTCTTTGAGTGTTTGCTTCATCCATAGAAGCTGAGCGCAGCAAGATCCAGCAGCAATGTATTCAGATTCAGCGGTGGAGAGAGATACACGGTTCTGCTTCTTTGAAGACAAACATACAAGTGATCGTCCCAGAAAGTGACATGTGCCTGATGTAGACTTGCGATCCGCCTTGTCACCAGCATAATCAGCATCCGAGAATCCTACTAGATCAAACTCTGTGCCCTTTGGATACCATAATCCTAGTGTTGGAGTGTGAGCCAAATATCGAAGAATTCGCTTCACAGCTAAGTGATGTGATTCCTTAGGTGCCGCTTGGAATCGGGCACACATGCAAACACTAGGCATGATATCTGGCCTAGATGCACATAAATAAAGCAAGGAACCAATCATGGAGCGGTATACCTTTTGAACGAACTCTTTACCATTGTCGTCGGGACCCATATGGTGTTTAGCTGGCATTGGCGTCGTGTAACCTTTGCAATCTAGCATTCCAAACTTCTTCAGGCAATCTTTGAGGTATTTCTCTTGAGATATGAAGATGCCATTGCATTGCTGTCGTATTTGAAGACCAAGGAAGAACTTCAACTCTCCCATCATGGACATCTGATATTGCTCTTGCATCATGTATCCAAACTCATCACTGTATTTCTGATTAGTGCAGCCGAGGATAATGGCATCCACATATATTTGGCACACAAACAGTTCACCATCATATGTCTTCGTGAAGAGTGTGGGATCTAGGGAACCAGGTTTGAAGCCTTTGCTCTTCAAGAAGTCTTTGAGTGTGTCATATCGAGCACGAGGGGCTTGTTTGAGGCCATACAATGCCTTGTTGAGCTTATACACCATGTCTGGATGTTTTGGATCTTCAAAGCCAGGCGGTTGTGCAACGTACACTTCTTCTTCAATCTTGCCATTGAGAAAAGCACTCTTCACATCCATTTGATACAGAAGGATGTTATGATGATTTGCAGAGGCTAGCAGTATGCGTATAGCTTCAAGCCTAGCCACATGAGCAAATGTTTCATCGAAGTCAATTCCTTCAACTTGAGTGTATCCTTGAGCAACGAGACGAGCTTTATTTCTGACAACTTGACCATGCTCATCTTGCTTGTTGCGATATATCCATTTAGTGCCTATGATATTGTGCTTATGAGGATCACGACGCTTGACCAGTTCCTATACATTATTCAACTCAAATTGTTGAAGCTCTTCTTGCATAGCTTGAATCCATTCAGGCTCCATGAAGGCTTCATGAACTTTCTTGGGTTCTGAAAGTGTGTTATATTGACTATAGGGGGGGTGAATAGGCGATTTTTATGGAAGTCTTCAACACATGGAAGTTTCGAAGACAAATGATAGAAATGAACCTATTTCCATGCAGCAGAAGATAGACTACACTAGACAGACAATAGTCAAGCATTCAATGAAGTGAAACCACATTGACTAATAGTAGCTAGGCAGTAAGGATCAGGTACACAGTGAAGACAAATAGATAAAGCAAATAGGCACTGACTTTACAAGAGCCAACTGTAAATAAAGAGATGAGAAGGATAGAACCAGTGTGCGTGACGAAGACAAAGGTTTGGTAGACCAGTTCCAACTGATGTGACGGTTGTACGTCTGGTTAGGGCGGATAGGTATTTAAACCTGAGGACACTCAGTCCCGGACACTTAGTCCTGAGCACACAGCTCAGAACACTTAGTCCTCTCCGTATTCCCCTTGAGCTAAGGTCACACAGACCTTGCCCAATCACTCTGGTAAGTCTTCAAGGTAAACTTCCAAACCTTCACAGACTTCGTTCACTGGCGATCCACAATGACTCTTGGATGCTCAGAACGCGACGCCTAACCGGCTGGAGGATTCACAGTCCTCAAGTGTAATAAGTCTTTAGATCACACAGACAAGAAGACTTAAGTGATGCCTAACACTCTTTGGCTCTGGGTGGTTAGGGCTTTATCCTCTCAAGGAATTCTCTCTCAAAGGCTTCGAGGTGGGTTGCTCTCAAACGACAAAAGCCGTACTTTAACTCTGAGCAGCCAACCATTTATGGTTGTAGGGGGTGGGCTATTTATAGCCACTAGGCAACCCGACTTGATTTGTCTGAAATGACCCTGGGTCACTAAGGAACTGACACGTGTTCCAACGGTCAGATTTCAAACACCCACGGCAACTTTACTTGGGCTACAAGCAAAGCTGACTTGTCCAACTCTAAACAAGATTCTCTCTCATAGTCTTCACTCGAAGACATAGTGTCGTGGATATGGGACACGGGTATCCTCATGAAGGTAGGCCTCGGCCCATCATGGGAGGTGGCCCACCAGGCCGACTTAAACAGTTTGAATAAGACCTGGATTGCTATCCGTCTTGTAATAGAAAAGAGACTAGTCCTAATCCTACTAGGACTCTACATGTAGGCCGGCCCCTTCAACTTATATAAGGAGGGGCAAGGCTCCCCAAGAAGAGGGACAAGTTCCACAAGTTGAATAAGTTAGGTTTAGACAATAGCTCTCGAGATAGAGCACTCTTGTAACCGTGATCATCATCATCAATATCAATGAAGCAGGATGTAGGCTTTTACCTCCACCATGAGGGGCCGAACTTGGGTAAAACATCGTGTCTCTCGTCCCGCTCAACCCCTCTCAAGCTACCACATAGATGCGTTGGCCTCGCGACTAAGTCCTGACACTAAGGACATCTGCCGTGACAAAACCACGACAGTTAGCGCCCACCGTGGGGCCTGCGCACGGTGGTGATGAGTCCTTGGAGGGATCTTTTCTAGGGTTCGAGAAGTTTGCAATTTTTCAAGATGAAGAAGAATCATCGACGAAGGAGTTATATTGTTTCAATATCAAGCAGCCAGAGTAAGAAAATACAAGATTTATCCAAAATCAAAAGCAGTTTGGGGCACGGTCTGTTCGTTGCTACCGTCCGGCGGTTCATCTAATCACTTTGATCCGCCGAGATTGATTGGAGTTTTTTCCTCTGGAGTCGGCAGACTACAAAATCCACCGAGCTCGTAGGAATTTGCAGAATCAGTGGCCGGGTCCAATTACGACAAGCATCCGAGCTGGAGCAGGGAAAGTAATCAAGGAAAAGGAAAAGAATAGAAAAAGGAGGGGGAGAAGACAACGACCCGGAGGAAAACTCGGTTTTGTCTTGCTAAGCGAGCTGCTGCCGCTGGAATATTCTCCGCCCCGCGTTTTCGAGCCACCACAGCCGTGGTCTCGCCTCCGACGGCCGGCCACCTCCGCCCTAAACCACCGGCCGCCTTGTCAACCGCCGACCAGCGGGATGAGTCGCCTCCACAACAAGCCGCCGAGATCCGCCGGTGACCCCCGCGCCTCAACAATAGCAGCAGAGCCGGCGCCTCATCAACGGCGTGTCGCTATCACTGCGAGTCGCCGGTGCACCTCGTCTGCAGCCACGGCCAAGTGTTTTCATGGCGCTCGCTTCATTTCTATCGCAGATCACTCCGCCTCGCCGGTTTACCTCCACCGTCCAGCCTTGCATGCAGCCGCTACCGTGGCTCGCCTCAAGCTGGCTATGCCTTCGCTGCCACTGATGCCACCAACATTGTCCTAGGTGGAACTGACCGTGTGATGCTCAATGGCAAGACTGCAGCAGGGTTTTCAAGCATTATGGTAGCAGCACGAGCCTCCAAATCAATTGATTTTTCAAGCATCCCATATGAGAGATCAAAGTACTGAAAGTACTACTTCACAAAGGCGGACAAGACAATGGATTAACATTAGTACTAGTATATGTACTCACTCTCTAAGATCCAACTACCTGTCAGCTGATGTGGAGCTCGTGCACTACTTCGTCTGGAGAAAACCAAGAGCAGCCATCCGAGGGCCGCCGCCGGCTTGTTCACCGTGTAGTTCCGCTGCTGCTATGGATTCAGTGTTCAATAATGGCCAAATTGCCGCTCCCAGCGCGCCCTCACAGCAGAGCTTAATCAACATTAACCAAGCTGACTTGCACTGCGCCATCTCCTGTTCGGCGGTTTTTCGGGTACAGGTCTTCAAAAATTCCAGCTTCCGCCGCCGGCTCGAACCATCAGCTGGGTTACCGATTTGTGACTCCTACGCGGGATCGTCATACTGCCTTGCTGCGGTCGACCCCAACGGTCTGCTGGCTTATGCCACATCATAAAAACAAGCTAAGTCGCTTTTATATTTAAATTTCATTATCCGGCACCTTTGAGTTAATCTCGGGGGCTATCGTTTCTTCTCATAAGGTTGAGTCGTAAGGTTACCAAAGAGGACTATTTGCCATGATGCACAGTTCAAACATGGGTGCCTTACATATCAGCGAAATAATTTTTCGTTCGTTCTTTACTAAGTCAGATGCAACTCGTAATCGACCAAGTAGTGGGTATGGTATTGTCAATCGACTCTGATGCCTATCATGGACTTTGTCGACCCTGAACATATCATATTCCATGAAAAAAGTCCACGCGAAAGCCTACTTAGTCGAGTCGAATGATTAACAACTTGAACACAAGTTGACAAATTCATCGAAATTATTATTTAATTTTGTTTTATACATCACGAACGATGTAATGCATTCATGTGTTTTATTTCAGGAACAAAGAGCCTCAGGACGACTCCTCGTGTCGCCTCGAGCCTCGGGGGCTATCAAGCTAGAATTTATGAAAAAACAGACTTTGTTCATTACCAAAACACAAGTTTACAGACCACCGGATTGTTAAAGGCCTAAACAAACCCGGCACTCGGGGGCTACAGATGATATACATACTATGGGAGTTGGAAAAAATTCGGAAAGACCTGGCTAGGGAAGACCCAGTTTGGAGACAGAATCCAGCCTCGGAGGACAACCCGACAACATCAATGTCAATGCTTCATCCACATTTCGGCATCCATTACGTCAATGACCCGGAAAAAAGCTCCATGTTCAAGGAAGACAAAAGCATCAACAAAATCAAGACCTTCCGCCTGACTCTTCGAGTCACCCGAAAGCTCAGGGGCTACTGTCGTGGATATGGGACACGGGTATCCTCATGAAGGTAGGCCGCGGCCCATCATGGGAGGTGGCCCACCAGGCCGACTTAAACAGTTTGAATAAGACCTGGATTGCTATCCGTCTTGTAATAGAAAAGAGACTAGTCCTAATCCTACTAGGACTCTACATGTAGGCCGGCCCCTTCAACTTATATAAGGAGGGGCAAGGCTCCCCAAGAAGAGGGACAAGTTCCACAAGTTGAACAAGTTAGGTTTAGACAATAGCTCTCGAGATAGAGCACTCTTGTAACCGTGATCATCATCATCAATATCAATGAAGCAGGATGTAGGCTTTTACCTCCATCGTGAGGGGCCAAACCTGGGTAAAACATCACGTCTCTTGTCCCGCTCAACCCCTCTCAAGCTACCACATAGATGCGTTGGCCTCGCGACTAAGTCCTGACACTAAGGACATCTGCCATGACAAAACCACGACACATAGGATTTTGGTTAAGCATCACTATAGTCATTCTGACTAGTTCTCTTGGACCCCACTTAACAGTACGGTGGTTCCTATGACTCAACAAAGAAGAAAAAGAACTACGAAAGATATAAGTCTTCGCGCTCCATAGTCTTCATGTGATGTCTTCTCTTGTCATAGTCTTCAAGGTGAATGTCTTCACTTACCACCTTTGACTTCAATGTCTTCATACATTTTTAGGGGTCATCTCTGGTAGGAAAACCGAATCAATGGGGGACTTCTACCTGTGTTATCCTGCAATTTTCACAAACACAGTAGTCCCTCAACTAGGTTTGCCGTCAATACTCCAAAACCAACTAGGGGTGGCACTAGATGCACTTACAATCTCCCCCTTTTTGGTGATTGATGACAAACTAGTTGAAGTTTTCAACGGGGAATATAATATGTGAAATTGTAAAGGATAAGGAATTGTCTTCATAAGTTGCAAGGGCTCCCCCTGAAGATGTGCATATAAGTAATTTGCTTTTGGAATGCAAATGCACATGGCATGTTGTACTTGTGGAGATCCTCTTCAACTTAGGATGACAATTCATCATGCATGAAGGGTATGTGAAGATAATGACATGCATAATGAAAAATGGACGTCTGGAAAATGATATAAGTGCGGAATTTATCATCGCACATGCGGGATTTATCATCACAGCACAAAATTAGCAAATAAGTAGCAGACGACCATCGAGTTTAAGTGTTACAACTCAAAGAACCAAATGTATCAAAGCGAGAGTTGTAAACACTAGGCAAAACATAAAGTAACCGCCCATATGGACCCGCTTGAAGACTATCAAACTCATATGCTTCTCCCCCTTTTGTCAGTGAGGACCAAAAAGGTTTGAAGACATAGAGCAGCTACTCGTTCCCATGAAGAGTAGGTGAAGCAGCAGGGTCGTCGGTGGTGTTCGGCGGTGCAGAAGAACTTGGGGCAGTGTCGAGGCATGCAAAAGTAGGGGGCGGCGAAGTGGCATCATCTTCGTCCTCGATCACTCTAGCATTCACAGTTGCCGCAGAGGAAGAGAACCCAGAGTCTTCAAGAGATGGAGTTCGTCGCAGCACAGTCCTTCGGGGAGGTGTGGAGTCAAACTTGAAACGTTCAGAGAAGCCATCCTCTTGAAGATCATCCTCAGAACACATAAGCGTCAGCCCTTTCCATGTATGCCGACAGGTTTCATGGGCAACGAAGGCATTCTTGGTGGCAAGATTGCAAATGCGGTTTACATCCACCAAGAGGCTGTGCATTTGGTGCTTTAGCCAGTCATGATGCCTATCCTATTTCTAATGAAGAGCAATCAGAAGCTCTCGGTCATTGAGAACACGAGATCGCTTCTTGGGTCGGTGGGCAATAGTGCTTTCAGTGGCTTCAGTAAGGGCACGATGAGGTGCACGTGTAGTACCAGCCAGAGGATAAACACGAGTGACTGCTTCAGCTCCTTCAATGTTCTGAGTGAAACTTTGATGCTCCGCATTCTGAAGACTAAGAGGTTCCTTGGCAGGCTCTGGATAAATGGCTTCAACGGACATATCCACATCAGGCAGAAAGATATGATGATTGCGAGCAGATGGCTGATATGAGATAGCTGAGTGGAGTTTAATCAGCCGGATTATCCATGGAGCATAGAACTTCAAGCCAAAAAGATCAGATCCTGACGCAGCAAGTTGGCGAATGAAGAAGTCTTGTGCATTGAAGCATTTGCCATGGAGAATATAGAAGACCAAAGTCTTCATTGCACCTTCCAGTTTTGCATGTGGAGAATGTCCTTTGATGGGCCAGAGAGTTCGTCGTAGAATGTGATAGATAGTCCTTGGCAGATACTCCAGGTCTTCAACAAAGAACTCCTTAGGATATGCAGCATCTTGTGGCAAAAGCTTCATCATACTGAGCATCTGACTCATGTTTGGTTCAGGCTTGTGAAAGATGCTCTCCATAGCTTCACTGTGAAGCTGACAGCCAGGTTCATAGAGATCTCCAAGAGTGGGCAGACCAGTGAGCTCAATGATATCAAAGGCTTTGGCTTCGTGATGAACATTTCCTGTCATCCACTCAAGGACCCAATTCTTCGGATCTCTGTTGTACCCACGTATGTGAAGCGTGGCATAAAATTGGAGCAGCAACTCTTCGTTCCAGTGCTCTTGGTCGGTGATGAAGGGCAGCAATCCAACCTCTTTGAAGCAATCCAGAGCTTCTTCCAAACAGGGCAGACCGGCTATTGCTTCGGTGTCAAGACGCATATGTGGGAAGATGCGACCTTGATTGTATAGAATGCATGAGTAATAGCTTCGCTGTGGATAGCTCCAGAACCGATCAGAAGACATTCGTTCCCTTGAGTAGGGGTTCTTGGAGCTATTGAAGAAGGTGTTGTCTGCTTTGAAGCCGTTGACATTGAAGGATCCAGGTGCTGATGCAGGACTTGGAAACCTGGGCAACCTTGGCATGGGGCTTCTGTACCTGAGGCCTATGCTCAATATGATAGTCAAACTGAGGACCAGCAGCAGGCGCAGGAACAGAAGCAGTAGCATCATTGGCTTTGCTGACTTCTGGTTCTTGGGTTGGTGTAGGCTCCACATTTGCTTCAGCCATGACAGTGTCAGTGGCTTCATTGGTGTTGGTGGTGGCAGCCTCAAGATTTTCTACCTCCACTTGATGAGCTGGAGGGTCAGGCATAGACACGTTCTCCTTGAGAATTGCTTCTTCAGTAGTTGGGGGAGTAGGGACACGTTCTTCTTCTTGAGTGTCATTGGCTGATGCAGCCGGGATGTCTTCAACAGTTTTAGCCTCAGACTCGGAGACTTGAGACCTTGGTCCTTTGCGAAGCCTACGTAACGCTGGCGACACCTTTGGATATGGAGTTGGCTGGGCCTCAAAGTCATCTGCTTCTTCTTGCCGGGGTGGTGTGACTTGTTGTTGTGGGTGATCAGCCCATGATGCATCCTGAGCAATTGGCGTGAGAGGACGACTAATGCTTATGAGTTCGCTGTGCGTAAGCACAGGCGATGATACCTGTTGGTGCTCGATATGAGGAAGAACTACATCATCTTCAACATGGTCATGGTGACCAATGTCTTCAGCAGCGGTGGGATCAGCTGCTGGTATGTCTTCAGCTTCATGAGCCTCTGTGAAAGCAGGCTCATGGACAGTCAGTTAACGCTCTTGATGTTCAGCAGCAGGGCGAACCATGGAGATAGGTTCGACAATTAAGGGCTCTGTGGGAGCAGCCCGTTCCTTCTTGGTCTTCCGCTTCTTCTTGGAGGGAGCAGCAGTAGAGGCTTGAGGATGTTTCCTCTTACTAGCTTCAGCCTCAGTAGTCCTCGTCTTCTTCAGTTCTGAAGCGGTAGACCTGGCTTTTGGCTTCGAGCCAGTCATGCTGGTTGGGAAGACAATGGGATGTGCTTCCTGCCTTGGTGCATTGGGTTCGGCCATAGCGGGCTTCTTCTTCTTCTTCTTCTTCTTCTTCTTCTTCTTCTTCTTCTTCTTCTGCTTCGCAGCCATCCTAGGGTCAATGCCAGGGCGCCCAAGGGCCTTGCGTTTCTCAGCCTCATTGTAGGCTTGCACACACTTGTCAGCCAGGTTCTTCATGCGCTCACGAGAACCTTGAGCTTCTTCACGCTTCTTGAGAAAGGCTTCTTTGAGCTCGTGCAACATGATCTTGAAGTTCTTGACCTCTTGCACGCTGAGCTTGGCCATATGTTTCTTGAACTGAGCTTTCTCAAAGTCAATCTTCTGCTTCAGTTCAACGATGCGCTGGGCTATAGCTAACTCTGAAGCAATGGCGCCATGGAAAGCGACACTGAGGCCAATGGGAAGTTGCAGATCTTCAAAGCTGAGGTTGGGCATGTCAAACCACTCATCAATGAAGTCATGGATGATTGCCACGTCAAAGAGAGGCAAATTGTTGAGATTTCTGCTTCTTCTTTGCTCTTGATCAGTTGCTCAAGAGCGTCATCTGCAAGATCTTCATCACTGGACAGATCAATGGCATCGTTGCGCAGAATGGCGGCAGCAGTCAGTTCTTGGCTGGTGTGTGGCAGAGGCATCTTGACTCTCGGGGGCTTGGAGATACGTGACAGATCTTCAGACTGCACACTGTCTTCAGGAGGTGCAGTAGCCAGTGGCTTCGCCCATGATATTTTTGGTGCTGAGGCAGGCTTTGAAGCTTTAGGCAGCTTTGGGTTCTGCGGCTTTGGAGTAGGAGCCGGGGCTTCATCAGTGTCAGCATCATCAGAATGATCCACTTTGGCACCTTGAACAGAGATGTGAGTGATGAGGCCATCCAGGTTGTAGAACGGACCGACGACATTGGGTTCGGCATCACGGGTGCCATCTGCACGGGGAGCAGAGGGACCAGGGTTGAAGTCTAGTCCCAATGACTTCTTGTTCTGCTTCGCCGAATTCTGGGCAAACTGGAAGTTGCGCTTGAACAGATTGTCGTCACGACACCAGAGCAGTGACGATGGGTCAGCATCCGCAGGCTGTGGTCCACGGACCATGCACGGATAGAAGCCTTGTTCAATGGCTTCATCTCTGGACCTAGGTTTAAGATTTTTGTATAGGATGTCTCCCCATGGTCGCTTGATGGCATTCTTCTCAGCATATTCCTTTGTTACAAACCTGTACTTGAACCACTGTTCTGCCCAATATCGTTGAATCCATTGGGTTCGTGTCTTGCACTAATTGTAATCCTCTTCTCGATCTGTCTTGTACAGTTCTGAGAGGTCATCGGGCAGATCTCTTGATGTTTCACCTCGACGCTTTCTGCCACCCTCTCTTGCTAATTTCTCTGCAGCCATGAACTATAAACTGAATGGCTTCAATACGTTCAAAGGCTTCAAGGGCTTTCGCTTGCTGGACAAACAGGAACTGGCTTCGGGAGAATTTATGTGATGCTGTAAGAATTCTGCAAATGAATGCATACTATGAGAACCAAGGGATTCTCCCACGGACATGTACCTGTGATAGCATTAAGGTGCGAGGGAAGGGGAAGAGGTCATATGCATTCTCAGAAGATTTTGAAGATAAATCAGTTTAGAAGACATTGACCTCATCATGCGAAGACATTCACTCATAGATAAGGAGTTGGTTCCAGATTTGTACGAATCCACAGATCAGTACAAGTGAGGAATCTAACTACTTTGTGAAGCATAAGTGAACATACTAGGCATGATATGAGATGCAGCATGAAGTGGATCCAACTTGTGTGAACAGAAACTGCTTGTGGTAGAAAGTGACGAATCTATAGGATCAAAGAGGCCGTAAAAAGGAAGTTTTATTTACCACACAAGGAACTGCTAGACGGAGTGGAAGAGGAGGCCGAGCAGTTCGATCGACCGTGCCCTAACTTGGCGACGGAGGACACCTACGGCGACGGCGGAGAAGACGATGTCCGCGGCCGACGTAAAGACGACGTCGGAGAGGTCGCGATAGCTACGCGCTTCGTCGCCGGTGTCGTTGAGGGCTAGCGGTGGCGCTAGGGTTCGTGCGAGAGTGGAAGAAAGGATAATGACTATGGTGAGGTGTGTATTTATAGGGATAGGGACGGCACAACGTTATTACACAGGTGCCCCTGGCGATTCACATCTGAAGAACATGTGGCCATTATGCAGCATATCGGAGGTCGTTCCACGTTCCCACGCACGCCTGGATTGTCGAGTGGTCGTTCCCACTTCTCCGGGTTTCAAGTGAAGGAATTGGCATTGAAACAGACCTAATGTTTGTCTCTGTATCTTCTGCTAACAAGGACGCGGAGAAGATATTCAACAGTTTCAATAGAATGCATATGATTTGGAGAGATAGAGTTTGAGATAGAAAGCATAGAGAGGTTAGGGTCCGATCACATTCACTTAGTTCAAAGGATTCAACAAGAAGACATAGCTATAAGTGAATGATGTAGAGGACAGAACACTAGTATATATATATATATATATGATCAACATAATGAAGATAATCATGAAGACATGTTGAGATTGAAGCCAAATCAAATGTGAAGACACAACAAATGTAACACCATGGGTAAAACACTTCAAACAGACGAATTTTGTGGTGGTGTTACCCACCGTATAGGAAGTATTAGACCCAGACACGGCGCACAATTATTGTGGCGCTCCGAAGTCAAATTCCACATTAATGTATTCACACTTAGAATGTATGTCTTCATTGATTGAAGATATACTTTACTTCGTGTGTTGCACATCTAAGTCATCAATATGCATAAGTGTTAGGATGTGTGCCTGATCACAGGACATTTGAGGATTCCAGGATATTTAGCTCACACCGTAACTTGCAAAATCTCTTCTGATCCAAGGGCTTGGTGAAGATATCTGCCAATTGCTCTTCAGTGTTGATGTGTATGATATCAATATCTTCCTTCACAACATGATCTCTGAGAAAGTGATGATGAATTTCAATGTGCTTTGTCTTCGAGTGCTGAACTGGGTTGTTGGCAATCTTGATGGCGCTTTGGTTGTCGCAGTAGAGTGGCACTTGCTTCAGATGAATGCCATAGTCTTTGAGGGTTTGCTTCATCCAAAGAAGCTGAGTGCAGCAAGATCCAGCAGCAATGTATTCAGATTCAGCAGTGGAGAGAGATACACAGTTCTGCTTCTTTGAAGACCAACATACAAGTGATCGTCCCAGAAAATGACATGTGCCTGATGTAGACTTGCGATCCACCTTGTCACCGGCATAATCAGCATCCGAGAATCCAACCAGATCAAACTCTGAGCCCTTTGGATACCATAATCCTAGAGTTGGGGGTGTAAGCCAAATATCGAAGAATTCGCTTCACAGCTAAGTGATGCGATTCCTTTGGTGCCGCTTGGAATCGAGCACACCTGCAAACACTAAGCATAATATCTGGCCTAGATGCACATAGATAAAGTAAAGAACCAATCATGGAGCGGTATACCTTTTGATCGAACTCTTTACCATTGTCGTCGGGGCCCAGATGATGTTTGGCTGACATTGGCGTCGTGAAGCCTTTGCAGTCTTGCATACCAAACTTCTTCAGGCAATCTTTGAGATACTTCTCTTGAGATATAAAGATTCCATTGCGTTGCTGGCGTATTTGAAGACCAAGGAAGAACTTCAGCTCACCCATCATGGACATCTGATATTGCTCTTGCATCATATATCCAAACTCTTCACTGTATTTCTGATTGGTGCAGCCGAAGATAATGTCATCCACATATATTTGGCACACAAACAGTTCACCATCATATGTCTTTGTTAAGAGAGTGGGGTCGAGGGAACCAGATTTGAAACCTTTGCTCTTCAAGAAGTCTTTGAGTGTGTCATACCAAGCCCGAGGGGCTTGTTTGAGGCCATACAGTGCCTTGTTGAGCTTGTATACCATGCCAGGATGTTTTGGATCTTTAAAGCCAGGTGGTTGTGCGACATACACTTCTTCTTCAATCTTGCCGTTGAGAAAAGCGCTCTTCACATCCATTTGATACAGAAGTATGTTATGATGATTTGCATAGGCTAGCAATATGCGTATGGCTTCAAGTCTAGCCACAGGAGCAAATGTTTCATCGAAGTCAATCCCTTCAACTTGAGTGTATCCTTGAGCAATGAGACGAGCTTTGTTTCTGACAACTTGACCATGCTCATCTTGCTTGTTATGATATATCCATTTGGTGCCTATTGTATTGTGCTTCCGAGGATCAGGACGCTTAACCAGTTCTCATACATTATTCAGCTCAAACTGTTGAAGCTCTTCTTGCATAACTTGAATCCATTTAGGTTCCATGAAGGCTTCTTCAACTTTCTTGGGTTCTGTTATTGAGACGAATGCGAAGTGCCCACAGAAATTTGCTAGCTGTGTTGCCCTTGAACGAGTGAGTGGACCTAGTGCATTGATGCTATCGATTATTCTCTCAATCTGCACTTCATTTGCAACACGAGGATGTACAGGACGAAGATTTTGCTCTTGCTGATCATTATCATTGTTAGAGGGATTGTCTTCAGGCTGATCAGGTGCGGAGATGATAAGTTCTTCTTCAGGTTGAGCTTCAGAAGGTATGATTTCTCCAGTTCCCATAAGTTTGATTGATTCACTGGATGGAACTTCATCTAGCACATTTGGCAGTTGCTCTCTTTGTGAGCCGTTAGTTTCATCGAACTGCACATCCAATGTTTCAACCACTTTGTAATGAAAGAGATTGAAGACTCTGTAGGAGTGCGAATCCTTTCCATATCCAAGCATAAAACCCTCATGTGCTTTTGGTGCAAATTTTGAAGTGTGATGTGGATCCTTGATCCAGCACTTGGCGCCAAATACTCTGCAGTAACTGACATTTGGCTTCTTGCCAGTAAGGAGTTCATAGGATGTCTTGTTCAGAAGCTTGTGAAGATAAACATGGTTGATGATATGGCATACAGTGTCAATGGCTTCAGGCCAGAATTTTCTTGGAGTCTTGTATTCATCAAGCATCGTCCGAGCCATCTCAATAAGTGTACTGTTCTTGTGTTCGACGACGCCATTCTGCCGTGGCGTGTACGGAGCTGAGAATTCATGTGTGATGCCCAAAGTATCAAGATATGTATCAAGGCCAGTGTTCTTGAATTCAGTGCCATTGTCACTTCTGATGTGCTTTATCTTGGCGCCATAGTTGTTCATTGCTCGATTGGCGAAGCGTCTGAAGACATCATGCACTTCAGTCTTGTAAAGGATTATATGCACCCAAGTATATCTTGAATAATCATCAACAATGACAAATCCATAGAGACAAGCAGTAGTAGTAAGAGTTGAGTAATGAGTGGGACCGAAAAGATCCATGTGCAGCAGTTCGAAGGGTTGAGTCGTTGTCATGATTGTCTTCGAGGGATGCTTGGCCCCCGTCATCTTTCCTGCTTCACAGGCACCGCATAAGTGATCCTTCTTGAACTTGACGCCCTTGATGCCTATGACATGCTTTTTCCTTGCAAGGGTGTGGAGGTTCCTCATGCCAGCATGCCCTAGCCTTCGATGCCAGAGCCAGCATTCAGAAGCTTTTGCTAGAAGACATACTGCAAGTTGTGGTCCTGCTGAGAAATCTACAACATACATATCATCTTTTCGATACCCTTCAAACACTAAAGACTTGTCAGATTCCATTAGTACAAGGCAACGATATTTTCCAAACATCACAACCGTGTTTAAATCACAAAGCATTGAGACAGACATTAAGTTGAAACCAAGTGATTCAACAAGCATGACTTTATCCATGTGTTGATCCTTTGAGATTGCAACTCCACCTAGACCCAATACCTTGCTTTTACCAGTGTCAACAAATGTGATGTGACTTTTGTCTGATGGACGTAAAGTTGAGTCCATGAGAAGGCTTCGCTTGCCATTCATGTGATTTGTACACCCACTATCAATAATCCATTCTGAAGCAGCTGGTGTCGTACCCTACAATGCAGTTAGGGGGATAGGCTTCACGAAGAGAATTGTGAAGCAAAAACATTTGACGAACCAGTGGATTATTAAGGCTTCGATCAAGATTAGAACTAATAGGGCAGGTTGCAAAAGATTCAGAAACAAAGTACATAGTAAGACCATTTGGGCATTTGATCTTGCGCCCTACAAGATATTTAAGGTCCCCAGCAATAGTGTCAGACGATTTTGGTTTTTGGCTGGAGACCTTTTCCTGCAAAAGAGAGTTAAGCTTTCTTAGCCACCCACATCTTTAGGGGTGGCTTCGAAGCAATAAGTCTAAGTGCAGCATCTGAGAACTTTGGCTTTGGAGCCCTAGCAAAAAGTCTTGCAGGTGGACAATAGTATTCATAAGAATAAGCAGAATAGTTCTTGGTCTTATGAACATGGCGGTTTGATGAACCGCGCTCATATTCATAGGCCTGAGTATGGCTTCCCTACAAAACATTTGCGTTAGTGTGACTTAGGTGAGTCCTCTGTCTGTATGAAGCCTTTGGACCATATGAGGCCTGTGGTCTGGGGTTTGTCTTCTTCACCTGTGGTGTCATGATGACATTCACATGAAGATTCTCCAAACACCTTTTCGGCACCCAGATCTTCTTCATAGGCGGTCCATTCCTGCAGTTAGTACCAATATACCTGGCAAACACTTCACCATTCTGATTCTTAAACAGTTTGTAGTTTGCATCAAAGGATTCATCAATAACAATGGGGTTAGCACAAGTGAAGCCAGATAGAGTGGATGGATCTGCTGAAGGTTCCTTTGCAGCAACCCATGTGGTTTTGGGGTACTGCTCAGGTTTCCAGTAAGAGCCATCAACATTCATTTTCCTTATGAACCCAACACCCTCTTTCCTAGGGTTTCAGTTCAGGATCTGCCTTTTGAGGACATCACATAGTGTCTGATGCCCTTTGAGACTTTTGTACATCCCTGTTTCAAGCAGTGTCTTCAACCTAGCATTCTCATCAGCAATAGCAGTGGTGTCCTCAGCAGAGGGGTTAGTTTCCACATCAATAGTTGAAGATATTGCAACAGTAGCAGCAGTAGAACATTCAACAACAGGAGTAGCGTTATCACGCTCAATGCATTTAAGACATGGTGGTTCAAATCCTTCCTGAACTGAACTGATCTGTTCGGCGCGAAGTGACTCCTTTTCCTTTTGAAGATCTTCATGAGCCGCTCTCAATTTCTCGAGTTCTTCATGAGTTTTTGAGAGCGTTTCATGACGACTTTCAAGCTCCTCATACTTAATATGAAGATTTTTTATGTCTTCAATTAAGGACTAAGATCGAGTCATTTCAGCGTCCAACAGGTCATCGCTTTTGTCTAACAGTTTTTGAATATGTTCCATAGCTTTCTGTTGTTTAGTGACAAGGGAAGCAAGTTTTGCATAGCTGGGTCCAAATTCATCATCAGATTCATCATCACTGGATTCAGATAGATAGCATTCAATTACCTTAGCATCATTTGCCATAAGGCATGATGCAGAAGATGATGATTCTGGTTCGAAAGTCATCGCTTTGAGTGACTCCTTAAAGTCCTCGAACCGAGGATCATGACGAGTTCGATGACCCTCATAGACCTCCGAGAGACAGTCCCAGATGAGCTTTGCATGATCGAGATGCATGGCATTTCTAAACTGATTTTGAGATAGACAGGAGCAGATGACGTCCTTCGCCGTGAGGTTGAGAAGAGTGTACTTGCAAATGTCATCAGCTTCCGCCATTTTGCACAGATCGGTTAGGCCAATCTCAGTGACGGTCCACAGCTCGTTGTTCGTCGCCATGAGGCGCTTCTTCATCATGGCCTTCCACTTGGGATACTTGTGACCGTCAAAGATGGGGCATGACACAGTCTTCATACCTGTGGTCGACATAACTGAAACTCCAGGCGGTTAAACCAAAATCACACAGAATAAGGGAGTACCTTGCTCTGATACTAATTGAAAGTGTGTTATATCGACTAGAGGGGGGTGAATAGGCGATTTTTATGAAAGTCTTCAAAACATGGAAGTTTCAAAGACAAATGATAGAAATGAACCTATTTCCATGCAGCGGAAGATAGACTACACTAGACAGACAATAGTCAAGCATTCAATGAAGTGAAACCACACTGACTAATAGTAGCTAGGCAGTAAGGATCAGGTACACAGTGAAGACAAATAGATAAAGCTAATAGGCACTGACTTTACAAGAGACAACTGTAAATAAAGAGATGAGAAGGATAGAACTAGTGTGCGTGACGAAGACACAGGTTTGGTAGACCAGTTCCAACTGTTGTGACAGTTGTACGTCTGGTTAGGGCGGATAGGTATTTAAACCTGAGGACACTCTGTCCCGGACACTTAGTCCCGAGCACACAGCTCAGAACACTTAGTCCTCTCCGTATTCCCCTTGAGCTAAGGTCACATAGACCTTGCCCAATCACTCTGGTAAGTCTTCAAGGTAAACTTCCAAACCTTCACAGACTTCGTTCACTGTCGATCTACAATGACTCTTGGATGCTCAGAACGCGACGCCTAACCGACTGGAGGATTCACAGTCCTCAAGTGTAATAAGTCTTCAGATCACACAGACAAGAAGACTTAAGTGATGCCTAACACTCTTTGGCTCTGGGTGGTTAGGGCTTTATCCTCTCAAGGAATTCTCTCTCAAAGGCTTCGAGGTGGGTTGCTCTCAAACGACAAAAGCCGTACTTTAACTCTGAGCAGCCAACCGTTTATGGTTGTAGGGGGTGGGCTATTTATAGCCACTAGGCAACCCGACCTGATTTGTCCTTAATGACCCTGGGTCACTAAGGAACTGACACATGTTCCAACGGTCAGATTTCAAACACATACGACAACTTTACTTGGGCTACAAGCAAAGGTGACTTGTCCAACTCTGAACAAGATTTGCTCTCATAGTCTTCACTCGAAGACATAGGATTTTGGTTAAGCATCACTATAGTCATTTTGACTAGTTTTCTTGGACCCCACTTAACAGTACGGTGGTTCCTATGACTCAACAAAGAAGAAAAAGAACTACGAAAGATCTAAGTCTTCGCGCTCCATAGTCTTCATGCGATGTCTTCTCTTGTCATAGTCTTCAAGGTGAATGTCTTCACTTACCACCTTTGACTTCAATGTCTTCATACATTTTTAGGGGTCATCTCTGGTAGGAAAACCGAATCAATGGGGGACTTCTACCTGTGTTATCCTGCAATTCTCACAAACACATTAGTCCCTCAACTAGGTTTGTCATCAATACTCCAAAACCAACTAGGGTGGCACTAGATGCACTTACAGGTTCAGATATTGAGACGAATGCGAAATGTCCACAGAAATTTGCTAGTTGTGTTGCCCTTGAACGAGTGAGTGGACCAGGTGCATTGATGCTGTCAATTATTCTCTCAATATGTACTTCATTTGCAACACGAGGATGAATAGGACGAAGATTTTGCTCTTGCTGATCATTGTCATCGTTGGAAGGATTGTCTTCAGGCTGAGCATTGTCTTTAGGTTGATCAGGTGCAGAGATGATGAGTTCCTCTTCAGGCTGTGTTTCAAACGGTATGATTGCTCTAGTTCCCATAAGCTTGATGGATTCACTAGATGGAACTTCATCTAACACATTTGGCAGGTGCTCTCTTTGCGAGCCGTTAGTCTCATAGAACCGCACATCCACAGTTTCAACCACTTTATAGTGAAAGAGGTTGAAGAATCTGTAGGAGTGTGAATCCTTTCGTATCCAAGCATAAAACCTTCATGTGCTTTCGGTGCAAATTTTGAAGTGTGATGTGGATCCTTGGTCCAGCACCTGGCACCAAATACTCTGAAGTAACTGACATTTGGCTTCTTACCAGTGAGGAGTTCATATGATGTTTTGTTCAGAAGCTTGGGAAGATAAACACGGTTGATGATATGGCATGCAGTATCAATGGCTTCAGGCCAGAACTTTCTTGGAGTCTTGTATTCATCGAGCATCGTCCGGGCCATCTTAATAAGTGTTCTATTCTTGTGTTCCACGACGCCATTCTGCTGTGGTGTGTACGGAGCTAAGAATTCATGAGTGATGCCCAAAGTATCAAGATAAGTGTCGAGGCCGGTGTTCTTGAATTCAGTGCCATTGTCACTTCTAATGTGCTTGATTTTGACGCCATAGTTGTTCATGGCTCGATTGGCGAAGCGTCTGAAGACATCCTGCACTTCAGTCTTGTAGAGGATTATATGTACCCATGTATATCTTGAATAATCATCAACAATGACGAAGCCATAGAGACAAGCAGTAGTAGTAAGAGTTGAGTAGTGATTGGGACCGAAGAGGTCCATGTGTAGCAGTTCGAAGGGTTGAGTCGTTGTCATGATTGTCTTCGAGGGATGCTTGGCCCTCGTCATCTTTCCAGCTTCACAGGCACCGCATAAGTGATCCTTCTTGAACTTGACGCCCTCGATGCCTATGACATGCTTCTTCTTTGCAAGAGTGTGCAAGTTCCTCATGCCAGCATGCCCTAGCCTCCGATGCCAGAGCCATCATTCTGAAGCTTTTGCTAGAAGACATACGGCAAGCTGTGGTCCTGCTGAGAAATCTACCATGTACAAATCATCTTTTCGATACCCTTCAAAGACTAGAGACTTGTCAGATTCCATTAGAACAAGGCAACGATATTTTCCAAATATCACAATCATGTTTAAATCGCAAAGCATTGAGACAGACATTAAGTTGAAACCAAGGGATTCAACAAGCATCACTTTATCCATGTGTTGATCCCTTGAGATTGCAACTCTACCTAGACCCAATACCTTGCTTTTACCAGTATCAGCAAATGTGATGTGACTCTTGTCAGATGGACGTAAAGTTGAGTCCATGAGAAGACTTCGCTTGCCAGCCATGTGATTAGTACATCCACTATCAATAATCCATTCTGAAGCAGCTGGTGTCATACCCTACAGTGCAGTTAGGGGGATAGGCTTCACGAAGAGAATTGTGAAGCATAAACATTTGACGAGCAAGTGGATTATGAAAGCTTAGATCGAGGTTAGGACTGATAGGGCAAGTAGCAAGCGACTTAGGAACAAAATACATAATAAGACCATTTGGGCATTTGATCTTGCGCCCTACAAGATGCTTAAGGTCCCCAGCAATAGCTTCAGACGCATTTGATTTTCGGCTGGAGACCCTTCCCTGCAAAAGAGAGTTAAGCTTTCTTAGCCACCCACATCTTCAAGGGTGGCTTCGAAGCAATGAGTCTAAGTGCAGCATCTGAGAACTTTGGCTTTGGAGCCCTAGCAAATAGTCGTGCAGGTGGACAATAGTACTCATAAGAATAAGCAGAGTAGTTCTTGGTCTTATGAACATGGCGGTTTGATGAAACACACTCATATTCATAGGCCTGAGTATGGTTTCCCTGCAAAACATTTGCGTTAGTGCGACTCAGGTGAGTCCTTTGTCTGTATGAAGCCTTTGGACCATATGAAGCCTGTGGTCTGGGGTTTATCTTCTTCACTTGTGGTGTCATGACGACATACACAGGAAGATTTTCCAGACACTTTTTCGGCACCCAGACCTTCTTCATAGGTGGCCCATACCTGCAGTTAGTACCAATATACCTGGCAAACACTTCACCATTCTGATTCTTAAACAGTTTATAGTTTGCATCAAAGGATTCATCAATAACAATGGGATTAGCACAAGTGAAGCCAGGTAGGGTGGATGGATCCATTGAAGGTTCATTTGCAGCAACCCATGTGGTTTTGGGGTACTGCTCAGGTTTCCAGTAAGAGCCATCAGCATTCATTTTCCTTTCGAACCCAACACCCTTTTTCCTAGGGTTTCGGTTCAGGATCTGTCTTTTGAGGACATCACATAGTGTCTGATGCCCTTTGAGACTTTTGTACGTCCCTATTTCAAGCAATGTCTTCAACCTAGCATTTTCATCAGCAATAGCAGTGGCATCCTCGGCAGAGGGGTTAGTTACCACATCAACAGTTGAAGATATTGCAACAGTAGCAGCAGTGGAACATCCAGCAACAGAAGTAGCGTTGTCACGCTCAATGCATTTAAGACATGGTGGTTCAAATCCTTCCTGAGCGGAACTGGTCTGTTTGGCGCGAAGCGACTCGTTTTCCTTTTGACGATCTTCATGAGCCGCTCTCAATTTCTCAAGATCTTGCTTCCTTTGAAGATAATCATAGGAAAGCTTTTCATGAGTTGTTGAGAGCGTTTCATGACGACTTTCAAGTTCCTCATACTTAACATGAAGATTTTTTATGTCTTCAATTAAGGACTGAGATTGAGTCATTTCAGCGTCTAACAGGTCATCGATTTTGTCTAACAGTTTTTGAATATGTTCCATAGCTTTCTGTTGTTAGTTGCAATTTTAGCAAGTGTTTTGTAGCTGGGTTTGGAACCACAATCAGAGTCATCTTCACTGGATGTTTGATAGTGAGTAATGCGTGAGTTTACCTTGGCACCGCGTGCCATGAAGCAGTAGGTGGGAGCGGAGTTGTCCTTGTCATTAGCATCGGCGTCGGTGATAAAGTCATATGCTTCAATGTTGAAGATGGACTTGGCAACGTAGGCTGTAGCCAGACTTGCAACGCCAGAATCGGACTCCTCCTCAGACTCCACCTCCGCCTCCTCAGAAGAAGATTCCTCCTATGAATCCATTTCCTTGCCAACAAACGCACGAGCCTTGCCAGATAAGCTCTTCTTGTGTGATGAAGACTTTGATGAAGACTTGGAAGAAGACTTTGAGTATTTCTTCTTCTTCTTGTCGTCAGAATCATATTCCTTGCTCTTCTTCTTCTTCTTCTTCTTTTTCTCATTGTCCCACTGCGGACACTCAGAGATGTAGTGACCGGGTTTCTTGCACTTGTGGCATGTTCTCTTCTTGTAGTCATGAGCAGAAGCTTCATCATTCCTTGAGCTGGATCGTGAGGACTTTCTGAAGCCTTTCTTCTTGGTGAATTTCTAGAACTTCTTCACAAGCATAGAAAGCTCCTTTCCAATGTCTTTAGGATCATCAAAACTGCAATCAGATTCTTCTTCAGATGAGGAAACAGCTTTTGCCTTCAAAGCACGAGTTCGCCCATAGTTGGGACCATAGATGTCTCTTTTCTCAGAAAGCTGAAACACTACTGAATCAGCTACTTTGCCATCTGCCGAATCTTTGCCGTCCGCTTGCAGACGGCAAAGAAGCTCTTTGCCATCAGCTTCCAAAAAGCAGACGGCAAAGAACTGGCTGATGGCAAAGACTAAATTTGCCATCAGCCAGTTCTTTGCCGTCGGCTAGCAGACGGCAAAGAGGGAGGGGCCCCACTGACGAGCTGCAAAAAAAACCTAACGGCCCCCCTCTTTGCCGTCCGCTAGCGGACGGCAAAGAGCAAGAAGGCGGACGGCAAAGGGTGGCGGACGGCAAAGAGGGAGGGCCCCACGTAACATTAACGGCCGCGCCCCACACCCCCCTCTCTCTCTCTCTCTCTTTCTCTCACACTCGCCGCCGCCCCGTTGCACCACCCCGCCGCCGTCCCAGCGCCCCTCGCCCCGTTGCCCCACCACCCCGCCACCGCCCCGGCGCCCCCCCGCCCCGTCGCCCCCGCCGCCCTGCCGTCTGGGCGCCGCCACGCCCCGGCACCCCGGCACCTCCGCGCCCCGCGGCCCCGGCCTGGCCCGGCGCCGCCGCCCCAGGCCGCCCCGCCCCCCTCCTCCGCCGCCCCAAGCCGCCCCACCCCCCTCCTCCACCGCCCCAGGCCGCACCGCCCCCTCCTCCACCCACTAGGTGAGTCTCTGCTTCCTTTTTTTCTTTTTTTAGTTTTAGGTTTATGTTTAGTTTTAGTTTTAGGTTTATAGGTTTAGTTTTAGTTTAGTTTTAGGTTTAGATTTAGTTTTTTCCTTTTTAATTTTTTTAATTTTAGGTTTAGGTTTAGTTTAGTTTTAGGAAAGAAGAAGAAGAGAAAAAGAGGAGAGGAGAAGAAGAAGAAGAGGAGGAGGAGAAGAAAAAAGAAGAAGAGGAAGAAGAAGAAGAAAAAAGAGGAGAGGAGGAGAAGAAGAAGAGGAAAAAGGAAAGGAGGAGGAGGAAGAAGAAGAAGAAGAAGAAGAAGAAGAAGGAAAAAAGGAAGAAAAGGAAGAAAAGGAAGAAGAGGAAGAAGAAGAAAAGGAAAAAAACCCGACCCGACACGGTACCCAGACCCCGACCCGCGGCACCCCGACACGACACCCCGACCCTGAGACCCCGACCCCGACCCCGACACCCCGACCCCGACCCCTGTTGGGGAACGTAGTAATTTCGAAAATTTTCCTACGCACACGCAAGATCATGGTGATGCACAGCAACGAGAGGGGAGAGTGTTGTCTACGTACCAACGCAGACCGACTGCGGAAGCGATCACACAACGTAGAGGAAGTAGTCGTACGTCTTCTTCCCGATCCGACCGATCCAAGCACCGTTACTCCGGCACCTCCGAGTTCTTAGCACACGTTCAGCTCGATGACGATCCCCGGGCTCCGATCCAGCAAAGCTTCGGGGAGGAGTTCCGTCAGCACGACGGCGTGGTGATGATCTTGATGTACTACCGACGCAGGGCTTCGCCTAAGCACTACAACGGTACGATCGAGGTGGAATTTGGTGGCAGGGGGCACCGCACACGGCTAAGGAGCGATCTCAAGGATCAAGTTGTGTGTCTTGGGGTGCCCCCTGCCCCCGTATATAAAGGTTGGAGGAGGGGGGCCGGCCGGCCAAGGGAGGGGAGGCGCAGGGGAGTCCTACTCCCACCGGGAGTAGGACTCCTCCCCCCAATCCTAATCCAATTAGGACTCCCGGGGGGGGGGAAGAGAGAGAAGGGGGGCCGGCCCCTTATCCTATTCCTAATAGGACTTGGGGAAGGGGGGCGCCGGCCAGCTTGGGCCTTTTCCCTTTTTCTCTTTTTTCCACTAAGGCCCAATAGGCCCATTAGTCTCCCGGGGGGTTCCGGTAACCCTCCCGGTATTCCGGTAAAATCCCGATTTCACCCGGAACACTTCCGATGTCCAAACATAGGCTTCCAATATATCAATCTTTACGCCTCGACCATTTCGAGACTCCTCTTCATGTCCGTGATCTCATCCGGGACTCCGAACAACCTTCGGTACATCAAAATGCATAAACTCATAATAACTGTCATCGTAACGTTAAGCGTGCGGACCCTACGGTTCGAGAACAATGTAGACATGACCGAGACACGTCTCCGGTCAATAACCAATAGCGGGACCTGGATGCCCATATTGGCTCCTACATATTCTACGAAGATCTTTATCGGTCAGACCGCATAACAACATACGTTGTTCCCTTTGTCATCGGTATGTTACTTGCCCGAGATTTGATCGTCGGTATCCAATACCTAGTTCAATCTCGTTACTGGCAAGTCTCTTTACTCGTTCCGTAATACATCATCTGACAACTAACATATTAGTTGCAGTGCTTGCAAGGCTTATGTGATGTGCATTACCGAGAGGGCCCAGAGATACCTCTCCGACACTCGGAGTGACAAACCCTAATCTCGAAATACGCCAACCCAACATCTACCAGTGGAGACACCTGTAGTACTCCTTTATAATCACCCAGTTACGTTGTGACGTTTGGTAGTACCCAAAGTGTTCCTCCGGTAAACGGGAGTTGCATAATCTCATAGTTATAGGAACATGTATAAGTCATGAAGAAAGCAATAGCAACATACTAAACGATCGGGTGCTAAGCTAATGGAATGGGTCATGTCAATCAGATCATTCAACTAATGATGTGACCTCGTTAATCAAATAACAACTCTTTGTTCATGGTTAGGAAACATAACCATCTTTGATTAACGAGCTAGTCAAGTAGAGGCATACTAGTGACACTCTGTTTGTCTATGTATTCACACATGTATTATGTTTCCGGTTAATACAATTCTAGCATGAATAATAAACATTTATCATGATATAAGGAAATAAATAATAACTTTATTATTGCCTCTAGGGCATATTTCCTTCAGTCTCCCACTTGCACTAGAGTCAATAATCTAGATCACATCACCATGTGATTAACATCAATAGTTCACATCATCATGTGATTAACACCCATAGTTCACATCGCCATGTGACCAACACCCAAAGGGTTTACTAGATTCAGTAATCTAGTTCACATCGCTATGTGATTAACACCCAAAGAGTACTAAGGTGTGATCATGTTTTGCTTGTGAGAGAATCTTAGTCAACGGGTCTGCCACATTCAGATCCGTAAGTATTTTGCAAAATTCTTTGTCTATAATGCTCTGCACGGAGCTACTCTAGCTAATTGCTCCCACTTTCAATATGTATCTAGACCGAGACTTAGAGTCATCTAGATTAGTGTCAAAACTTGCATCGGCGTAACCCTTTACGACGAACCTTTTTATCACGTCCATAATCGAGAAACATATCCTTATTTCACTAAGGATAATCCGGACCGCTGTCCAGTGATCTACTCCTAGATCACTATTGTACTCCCTTGCCAAATCAGTGCAGGGTATACAATAGATCTGGTATACAGCATGACATACTTTATAGAACCTATGGCCAAGGCATAGGGAATGACTTTCATTCTCTTTCTATCTTCTGCCGTGGTCGGGCTTTGAGTCTTACTCAACTTCACACCTTATAATACAGGCAAGAACTCTTTCTTTGACTGCTCCATTTTGAACTACTTCAAAATCTTTGTCAAGGTATGTACTCATTGAAAGAACTTATCAAGCGTCTTCATCTATCTCTATAGATCTTGAAGCTTAATATGTAAGCAGCTTCACCGAAGTCTTTCTTTGAAAAACTCCTTTCAAACACTCCTTTATGCTTTACAGAATAATTCTACATTATTTCCGATCAACAATATGTCAATCACATATACTTATCGGAAATGTTGTAGTGCTCCCACTCACTTTCTTGTAAATACAGGCTTCACCGCAAGTCTGTATAAAACTATATGCTTTGATCAACTTATCAAAGCGTATATTCCAACTCCGAGATGCTTGCACCAGTCCACAGATGGATCGCTGGTGTTTGCACATTTTGTTAGCACCTTTCGGATTGACAAAACCTTCTGTTGCATCATATACAACTCTTCTTTAATAAATCCATTAAGGAATGCAGTTTTGTTTATCCATTTGCCAGATTTCATAAAATGCGGCAATTGCTAACATGATTCGGACAGATTTAAGCATAGATACGAGTGAGAAAAACTCATCGTAGTCAACACTTTGAACTTGTCGAAAACCTTTTTCGACAATTCTAGCTTTGTAGATAGTAACACTACTATCAGCGTCCGTCTTCCTCTTGAAGATCCATTTATTCTCAATTGCTTGCCGATCATCGGGCAAGTCAACCAAAGTCCATACTTTGTTCTCATACATGGATCCCATCTCAGATTTCATGGCCTCAAGCCACTTTGCGGAATCTGGGCTCACCATCGCTTCTTCATAGTTCGTAGGTTCATCATGATCTAGTAGCATGACTTCCAGAATTGGATTACCGTACCACTCTGGTGCGGATCTCACTCTGGTTGATCTACGTGGTTCAGTAGTATCTTGTCCTGAAGTTTCATGATCATCATCATTAGCTTCCTCACTAATTGGTATAGGTGTCGCAGAAACAGTTTTCTGTGATGTACTATTTTCCAATAAGGGAGCAGGTACAGTTACCTCGTCAAGTTCTACTTTCCTCCCACTCACTTCTTTCGAGAGAAACTCCTTCTCCAGAATGTTTCCGAATTTTAGCAACAAAAGTCTTGCCTTCGGATCTGTGATAGAAGGTGTATCCAATAGTTTCCTTTGGATATCCTATGAAGACGCACTTCTCCGATTTGAGTTTGAGCTTATCAGGATGAAACTTTTTCATATAAGCATCGCAACCCCAAACTTTTAGAAACGACAACTTTGGTTTCTTGCTAAACCATAGTTCAGATTGTGTCGTCTCAACGGATTTAGATGGTGCCCTATTTAATGTGAATGCAGCTGTCTCTAATGCATAACCCCAAAACGATAGTGGTAGATCGGTAAGATACATCATAGATTGCACTATATCCAATAAAGTACGGTTATGACGTTTGGACACACCATTATGTTGTGGTGTTCCAGGTGGCGTGCGTAGTGAAACTATTTCACATTGTTTTTAACTGAAGACCAAACTCGTAACTCAAATATTTGTCTCTGCGATCAGATCGTAGAAACTTTATTTTCTTGTCACGATGATTTTTCACTTCACTCTGAAATTCTTTGAACTTTTCAAATGTTTCAGACTTATGTTTCATCAAGTAGATATACTCATATCTGCTTAAATCATCTGTGAAGATCAGAAAATAATGATACTTGTCGCGAGCCTCAATATTCATCGGACCACATACATCAGTATGTATGATTTCCAACAAAACTGTTGCTCGCTCCATTGTTCCGAAGAACGGCGTTTTAGTCATCTTGCCCAAAAGGCATGGTTCGCAAGCATCAAGTGATTCCGAAAGCCCATCAGTATGGAGTTTCTTCATGCGCTTTATACCAATATGACCTAAACGGAAGTGCCACAAATAAGTTGCACTATCATTATTAACTTTGCATCTTTTGGTTTCAATATGTGTATCACTATGATCGAGATCCAACGAACTTGTTTCATTGGGTGTATGACCATCGAAGGTTTTATTCATGTAAACAGAACAACAATTATTCTCTGACTTTAATGAATAACCGTATTGATATAAACATGATCAAATCATATTCATGCTCAACGCAAAAACCAAATAACACTTATTTAGGTTCAACACTAATCCCGAAATTATAGGGAGTGTGCGATGATGATCATATCAATCTTGGAACTACTTCCAACACACATCGTCACTTCACCCTTAACTAGTCTCTGTTTATTCTGCAACTCCTGTTTCGAGTTACTACTCTTAGCAACTGAACTAGCATCAAATACTGAGGGGTTGCTATAAACACTAGTAAAGTACACATCAATAACATGTATATCAAATATACTTATGTTCACTTTGCCATCCTTCTTATCCGCCAATCACTTGGGGTAGTTCCGCTTCCAGTGACCAGTCCCTTTGCAGTAGAATCACTTAGTCTCAGGCTTAGGATCAGACTTGGGCTTCTTCACTTGAGCAGCAACTTGCTTGCCGTTCTTCTTGAAGTTCCCCTCTTCCCTTTGCCCTTTTCTTGAAACTAGTGGTCTTGTCAACCATCAACACTTGATGTTTTTTCTTGATTTCTATCTTCGTTGATTTCAGCATCACGAAGAGCTTGGGAGTTGTTTCCGTTATCCCTTGCATATTATAGTTCATCACGAAGTTCTACTAACTTAGTGATGATGACTAGAGAATTCTGTCAATCACTATCTTATCTGGAAGATTAACTCCCACTTGATTCAAGCGATTGTAGCACCCAGACAATCTGAGCACATGCTCACTAGTTGAGCGATTCTCCTCCATCTTTTAGCTATAGAACTTGCTGGAGACTTCATGTCTCTCAACTCGGGTATTTGCTTGAAATATTAACTTCAACTCCTGGAACATCTCATATGGTCCATGACGTTCAAAACGTCTTTGAAGTCCCGATTCTAAGCCGTTAAGCATGGTGCACTAAACTATCAAGTAGTCATCATATTGAGCTAGCCAAACGTTCATAACGTCTGCATCTGCTCCTGCAATAGGTCTGTCACCTAGCGGTGCATCAAGGACATAATTCTTCTGTGCAGCAATGAGGATAAACCTCAGATCACGGATCCAATCCGCATCATTGCTACTAACATCTTTCAACACAATTTTCTCTAGGAACATATTAAAATAAACACAGGGAAGCAACAACGCGAGCTATTGATCTACAACATGATTTGCAAAATACTACCAGGACTAAGTTCATGATAAATTTAAGTTCAATTTAATCATATTACTTAAGAACTCCCACTTAGATAGACATCCCTCTAATCCTCTAAGTGATCACGTGATCCAAATCAACTAAACCATAACCGATCATCACGTGAGATGGAGTAGTTTTCAATGGTGAACATCGTTATGTTGATCATATCTACTATATGATTCACGCTCGACCTTTCGGTCTCCGTGTTCCGAGGCCATATCTGCATATGCTAGGCTCGTCAAGTTTAACCTGAGTATTCTGCGTGTACAAAACTGGCTTGCACCCGTTGTAGATGGACGTAGAGCTTATCACACCCGATCATCACGTGGTGTCTGGGCACGACGAACTTTGGCAACGGTGCATACTCAGGGAGAACACTTCTTGATAATTTAGTGAGAGATCATCTTATAATGCTACCGTCAATCAAAGCAAGATAAGATGCATAAAAGGATAAACATCACATGCAATCAATATGAGTGATATGATATGGCCATCATCATCTTGTGCTTGTGATCTCCATCTCCGAAGCACCGTCATGATCACCATCGTCACCGGCGCGACACCTTGATCTCCATCGTAGCATCGTTGTCGTCTCGCCAATATTATGCTTCCATGACTATCACTACCGCTTAGTAATAAAGTAAAGCATTACATCGCGATTGCATTGCATACAATAAAGCGACAACCATATGGCTCCTGCCAGTTGCCGATAACTCGGTTACAAAACATGATCATCTCATACAATAAAATCAACATCATGCCTTGACCATATCACATCACAACATGCCCTGCAAAAACAAGTTAGACGTCCTCTACTTTGTTGTTGCAAGTTTTACGTGGCTGCTACGGGCTTTAAGTAAGAACTCATCTCACCTACGCATCAAAACCACAACGATAGTTCGTCAAATAGACTCCGTTTTAACCTTCTCAAGGACCGGGCGTAGTCACACTTGGTTCAACTAAAGTTGGAGAGACAGTCTTCCGCAAGCCATCTATGTGCAAAGCACGTCGAGGGAACCGGTCTCGCGTAAGAGTACGCGTAAGGTTGGTCCGGATCGTCTCACCCAACAATACCGCCGAACCAAAGTATGACATGCTGGTAGGCAGTATGACTTGTATCGCCCACAACTCACTTGTGTTCTACTCGTGCAAATAACATCAAACCATAAAACCTAGGCTCGGATGCCACTGTTGGGGAACGTAGTAATTTCGAAAATTTTCCTACGCACACGCAAGATCATGGTGATGCACAGCAACGAGAGGGGAGAGTGTTGTCTACGTACCAACGCAGACCGACTGCGGAAGCGATCACACAACATAGAGGAAGTAGTCGTACGTCTTCTTCCCGATCCGACCGATCCAAGCACCGTTACTCCGGCACCTCCGAGTTCTTAGCACACGTTCAGCTCGATGACGATCCCCGGGCTCCGATCCAGCAAAGCTTCGGGGAGGAGTTCCGTCAGCACGACGGCGTGGTGACGATCTTGATGTACTACCAACGCAGGGCTTCGCCTAAGCACTACAACGGTACGATCGAGGTGGAATTTGGTGGCAGGGGGCACCGCACACGGCTAAGGAGCGATCTCAAGGATCAAGTTGTGTGTCTTGGGGTGCCCCCTGCCCCCGTATATAAAGGTTGGAGGAGGGGGGCCGGCCGGCCAAGGGAGGGGAGGCGCAGGGGAGTCCTACTCCCACCGGGAGTAGGACTCCTCCCCCCAATCCTAATCCAATTAGGACTCCCGGGGGGGGGGGGAAGAGAGAGAAGGGGGGCCGGCCCCTTATCCTATTCCTAATAGGACTTGGGGAAGGGGGGCGCCGGCCAGCTTGGGCCTTTTCCCTTTTTCTCTTTTTTCCACTAAGGCCCAATAGGCCCATTAGTCTCCCGGGGGGTTCCGGTAACCCTCCCGGTATTCCGGTAAAATCCCGATTTCACCCGGAACACTTCCGATGTCCAAACATAGGCTTCCAATATATCAATCTTTACGTCTCAACCATTTCGAGACTCCTTGTCATGTCCGTGATCTCATCCGGGACTCTGAACAACCTTCGGTACATCAAAATGCATAAACTCATAATAACTGTCATCGTAACGTTAAGCGTGCGGACCCTACGGTTCGAGAACAATGTAGACATGACCGAGACACGTCTCCGGTCAATAACCAATAGCGGGACCTGGATGCCCATATTGGCTCCTACATATTCTACGAAGATCTTTATCGGTCAGACCGCATAACAACATACGTTGTTCCCTTTGTCATCGGTATGTTACTTGCCCGAGATTTGATCGTCGGTATCCAATACCTAGTTCAATCTCGTTACTGGCAAGTCTCTTTACTCGTTCCGTAATACATCATCTGACAACTAACATATTAGTTGCAGTGCTTGCAAGGCTTATGTGATGTGCATTACCGAGAGGGCCCAGAGATACCTCTCCGACACTCGGAGTGACAAACCCTAATCTCGAAATACGCCAACCCAACATCTACCATTGGAGACACCTGTAGTACTCCTTTATAATCACCCAGTTACGTTGTGATGTTTGGTAGTACCCAAAGTGTTCCTCCGGTAAACGGGAGTTTCATAATCTCATAGTTATAGGAACATGTATAAGTCATGAAGAAAGCAATAGCAACATACTAAACGATCGGGTGCTAAGCTAATGGAATGGGTCATGTCAATCAGATCATTCAACTAATGATGTGACCTCGTTAATCAAATAACAACTCTTTGTTCATGGTTAGGAAACATAACCATCTTTGATTAACGAGCTAGTCAAGTAGAGGCATACTAGTGACACTCTGTTTGTCTATGTATTCACACATGTATTATGTTTCCGGTTAATACAATTCTAGCATGAATAATAAACATTTATCATGATATAAGGAAATAAATAATAACTTTATTATTGCCTCTAGGGCATATTTCCTTCAACCCCGACCCCGACACCCCGACCCCGAGCCTGACCCGACACCCCGACCCCGACACCCCGACCCCGATCGACCCCGACACCCCGACCCCCCGGGCCCGACCCGACACCCCGACCCCAAGCCTGACCTGACACCCTGACCCCGACACCACACCCCGACCCCGAAACAACACCCCGACACCGACACGGCACTACCCCGACATCAACACGACACCCCGACCCTGAAACAGCACCCTGACCCCGACACGGCACCCCGACACCAACAGGACACCCCGACCCCCGACACCTCCCGAAAAGGTGTTCTTTGGCCTTCCAGAGGCCGACGGGGTCATATATTTGTGAATTATTAGTTAGGTCATATATTTTTCGATTTTGTTATGAAAAACATCATATATAATTGTGTTGATCATGTAGTTTTAAATGTGCAGTTGTTTCATCGCTGCGAGGTTTGGTGTTCGGCGACCTCGCCGTGCGTTTGACGAGCTCTGCCCCTTCGTTCGTCGGTGAGCACAAATGACAAGTCCTCCTCCCCCATTAATTATTTGATCTATTCCGATGAAACTTGATAGCTAGCTATATATGTGTCTTGAATCATCAGTATGCGTAACCAATATGTGTCTCCGTTCGAAAGCATCATAGTTATAAATATGCATGCATTTGCATATTTATAACCTTGATTCTTTCGAATTGTCCAACGCTATCCATGGATAGCCGGAGTATGTATAGATTGGGTTCGTTTTCCCATATGCTTTGCTCCGGATCCGACGCATATATTTCGTCAGTGCCTCCCCTGTTGTTCTCCGGGTACACATCCTCTCTGTTTATTGCAGAGACCTGTCAATGCTTGACCGATTATGTCAAGGTGGCCTTCCACATGTTGATGCCAATGAACCCTATGAGCCCATCATTGATTATAGTGATGATTATGCATTTATTGATGATACTGATCGAGATTATTAGTAGTGTCAGGTATTCAATTTTTTTATGTTGTACTTGATGATGATACACTTAAGTGATATACATATTATTATTCATGTCGGTACTTTTTTTATGTTGTACTAATTTCGTTTATTCTTTGTCATGGCAGGTGTTAAAAGATGGTGGGCGCTGGTCGGGAGCGCGCCGAGGCCCCTTCTTCGTTGGCGCGTGGTGCGAGGTCTTCCATTCCACACGCACCTCTCCGCCGAGCGTTGCTGGACAGTATGGCGACACCGCCGGGCCCTTCTTCCTCGACCGCGGTGCCCAGCAGGGGACGAGGTAAGAAGAAGAGAGGAGGTGGAGCACGTGGTCGCGGGAGAGGAGGTAGGGTGACTCTTACGGCGCCTTCCTCGCCACCGCCCCCAGCTGTTTCACCCGAGCACGTGACTGCTAGGGTGGACTCGTCTGAGGAGGAGGCTGCACGGACTCCGGTCCACGAGCCTCCGGTCCACGAGTCTTCGGCCCACGAGCCTCGGGTCGACGGGCCTTCGGCCCACGAGGCATGGGCCCATGAGACCCCGGAGGAGCACACGTCTGGATGGGGTACCTGGTCGGGTCAGCCTGAGGATGGCCGGGAGCCGAGTGGCCATGCTGATGATGGCGGGGAGCCGACTGATGAGGAGGGGGAGGAGGGGGCAACGTCTACCAGCGTGGTGCTACACGGCTCCCGTCCGTGTCGGCGACCCGCGAGCAGAGGTGGTTGATTTTCCCTGATGGGGAGAGGTAAGTGCATTTAATCTTTTTGTACCTTCTGCATTCACGTTTCTTCAAATAACTGATGTGTTGGCCTTGTCATGCTGCAGGGGTTGGGACCACCATGAAAGTGTCCGCCGGCCCAACTCCGTCCTTGGAGTTCTGATTCGGCAAAACTTCACGGGGTTTGTCACGTTGCCTGGTGAGGGTCGGCTTCCAGAGGTTGGATTGACTTGGGAGCACTACTTGGCTGCCCCGGCCCCGCCGGGTGAGATTATCGATGGTGTCTTGTGCAAGACGAGGGCAGACGTCGTGATCAGAAAGTTCTGGGTAATTGCTCCTTTACACAATTAAAAATCTTCAACTAGCTAGTTATTAATTGTACTAATCAATATTGTCTCATTTGATTGCAGACATTCTACAGGTGTGAGGAGGGATACGAGGAGGAGGCGGATCATGTTATCCACAAGGAGTGCAAGCGCCTACTTCAGAACTTACGGCATGAGGTTCGGGTGCAGGCTGTTCGAGACTACTACGCCGGGCGTGGTATCAAGAAGCCCAAGCAGGAGTGCCGCGATAAGTTCTTGAGTAAGGAGAAGTACATGAAGGTAATTCTTAAGGCCTTGTACTTACTTCCTTCATTTAGTAATTCATAGCCTTAGCGCTCAAGTTTCAATTTGCTAACGTAGGCCCCTCCGAGATGGTGTGTGAATTGGATGGATTGTTGGGAGGTGTTGGTCAATGCGTGGTGCTCAGAAGAATGGCTGGCCACCCACAAAGAGGCCAAGGACAAACGTGCCCAAATGGAAGGTGTGCCACACCACCAAGGCAGCTCCAACTTATTTCAGTACGGGCGGAACTGGGTATGTTGTTTGCTTCATGATTCATGCAATTCATTCATCATGCTAGCTTTAGCCCTTTAATTACTAATTTACTTTGTTTCTCTCTTTCAGGCATGCTACAATAAGGCGGATAAGGTGCCAGAGGTGTACGACCTGTATGCCATGGCCCACACTGGCCCTTACAAGAAAGTTAAGGCATTCTTTGCGTCTGACCTCGATGATCCAAAGACCTTCGCCAACATCTCCGCCCACGACAAGCTCGTGCAATATAGAGATCAGGGGAAGGCGAGGAAAGGGGAGGACTTTAACCCGAGCCAGGGTCCCATTGATACAGAGCTGCTGATGATATCTGGTGGCGGGAGGTCCCATGGCTCCATAGCCATGGGAGATGGACTTATCCGTTGTCCTAGCACTCTCCCGGAGATCAAGGCGCGCCAGTCGAGCTCCGCTCCTGAGATAAGGCCTCGTGAACGGCCTGTCCAACTCGCCTTCAAGGTTAGTTACACGTACTCAGCTATCTTTCTCCATTACATTGTGTGCGCTTCCATCAATGATTACAAATGGTCATGTGAGTGGTGTTGCAGGCTGCTATACAGAGCGAGAGAGATAGAACGGAGAAACTTCTGGCAGAGGCGGCGGAGAGGCAGCGGGAGTTGGAGGAGAGGACGACAAAGATGTTGGAGGAGGAGAGGGCACGGAATGACATGCAGGCAAGGGCCATGTGCGAGCTCCTTGTGGTAAGTTTCTTCTGCAGATTACTTGCTAGTCTTAACATTTTAGTCTCATTACTAACTAGTATGACTCTGTTGTGAAAACCAAATGTGCAGTCTGTGTGCGAGAAGTCCGGTCAGACCGCTCCGCCGATGCCAGTGATTGCTCCTGGGAGCACGGTGAGTTTAATTTGAATGGACATTACTTGCTAGTCTTAACATTTGAGTGTCATAATGCTAATGAGACATTGGAAATGATCTTTGGTGCAGCTTAAATCCAGAAACGCATCGCACGATCCTTCTCCAGCTACCGGCGCGAGCCAGCCCGCTCCTTCTCCAGCTACCGGCGCGAGCCAGCCCGGTCCTACACCTCCGTGATCACGGTAAGTTTCTCTAGTGTTTTGCTTAAAAAATGCATAAAAACCTAGACTTAGCTTTATTTCCTCCAATATGCTTACCATAATGACCTAGAGTTAGCTTCTTTTCCTCCAAAATGACTTAATAAGCTTACTGACCTCATAAACCATCCATTCTACCTAAGTTAGCTCTAAAACGATATGTACTTAGCTTACTTATGTCAAAAATTGCATAATTAACTTAGTTAGCTCATAAACGATCCATTTTACCTAAGTTAGCTCTAAAATCACTCATTTTACCTTAGTTAGCTTATAAGTGATCCAATTTATCCAAGTTAGCTCTAAAATGACCCATTTTACGTAGATTAGCTCCTAAATGATCCATTTTACCTACGTTAGCTTTAAAATGACCCATTTCACCTATGTTAGCTCCAAAATGACCCAATTCACCTAGGTTAGCTCCAAAATGACCCATCTTACCTAGGTTAGCTTATAAATGATCCAGTTTATCCAAGTTAGCTCTAAAATGACCCAATTTACCTAGAGTAGCTCCTAAACGATCCATTTCACCTAAGTTAGCTCAAAATGATCCATTTGACCTAAATTAGCTCTTAAATGATCCATTTCACCTAAGTTTGCTCAAAAAAACGATCCATTTCACCTTAGTTAGCTCAAAAACACCTTAGTTAGCTCATAAATGATCCATTTCACCTAAGTTAGCTCATAAATGATCCATTCACCTAAGTTAGCTCAAAAACGATCCATTTCACCTTAGTTAGCTCAAAAACGATCCATTTCACCTTAGTTAGCTCATAAATGATCCATTTCAACTAAGTTAGCTCATAAATGATCCATTTCACCTAAGTTAGCTCAAAAACGATCCATTTCACCTTAGTTAGCTCAAAAAGATCCATTTCACCTTAGTTAGCTCATAAACGACCCATTTCAAGTAAGTTAGCTCATAAATGATCCATTTCACCTAAGTTAGCTCAAAAACAATCCATTTCACCTTAGTTAGCTCAAAAAGATCCATTTCACCTTAGTTAGCTCATAAACGACCCATTTCAAGTAAGTTAGCTCATAAATGATCCATTTCACCTAAGTTAGCTCATAAATGATCCATTTCACCTAAGTTAGCTCAAAAACTATTCATTTCACCTTAGTTAGCTCAAAAATGATGCCCTTCACCTTAGTTAGCTCATGAATGACCCATTTCAACTAAGTTAGCTCATAAATGATCCATTTCAACTAAGTTAGCTCATAAACAACCCATTTCAACTTAGTTAGCTCATATATGATCCATTTCAACTAAGTTAGCTCATAAATGACATATACTTCTTGTTCTAGTCTTCTTGTTCTAGTCACCTATTTCTAACTTTCTTATTTACCATTTTGCAGATTTCGTTCACTTCATGGAACCTAGCTTGCTATGATGGAGTGCTTGCTTTTCCTTTGATGAAACTTTGCATTGTATCTAGCTTGCTATGATGGAACTTCCTATCTTGATGAAACTTTCCATTGTAATATGTATATGGATGGAACTTGCTTATGTATGAACAATGTGTATGGATGAAACTTATGTGATATGTGATATGAAACTTATGTGCTGGATATCTGATATGGAAATATATCTATATATGTCATATATATTTGCTCTGAAAATTGTTGGATTCAAAAAAACAGAAAAAAGAGCCAATATGCAGGCTCTTTGCTGTCTGCCACCGACGGCAAAGAGCTCTTTGCCGTCAGCAGCGGACGGCAAAGAGGCCACGTGGCAGGCAGCTATGCTTCCTGGGAGGCTGACCAATTTGGTCAGTTTGCGTACAGTGGCTGACGGCAAAGGCTTTGCCGTCCGCGGCGGACGGCAAAGAGCAAAAACTTTGCCTACAGCGGCGGACAGCAAAGGCCTGCCGTGTAGTGACGTTGGCTGACATCACACGGCGGACGGCAAAGGCCTTCCGAAGTTTGCCGTCAGCGGCGGACAGCAAAGGCCTGCCGTTAGCCACCTAACGGAGTAACATCGAACTTATTGCCGTCTGCACTCTTTGCCGTCCGCTGCTGATGGCAAAGGCTCCTTTGCCGTCAGCCGCCCGAAGCAGACGGCAAAGTACCTCTTTGCTGAATCTTACTTTGCCGTCCGTGGCGGACGGCAAAGACCTTTGTCATCAGCCATCCATGCCTTTGCCGTCCGCCATGGCTGACGGCAAAGTAGCTGATTCCTGTAGTGAAACTCATGTGTGTTGAGCCTTTCAAGTATGTCAGACGAATCGAGTGTCTTGAAGTCAGGGCGTTCTTGAATCATCAGGGCTAGGATGTCAAACGAGCTGTCAAGTGATCTCAGGAGTGTCTTGACGACTTCATGCTTGGTGATCTCAGTAGTGCTGAGGGCTTGAAGCTCATTTGTGATGTCAGTGAGTCGATCAAACGTGAGCTGAACATTCTCATTGTCGTTTCTCTTGAAGCGGTTGAAGAGGTTGTGAAGGACACTTATTCTTTGATCTCTCTGGGTTGAGACACCTTCGTTGACCTTGGAGAGCCAATCCCAGACTAGCTTGGATGTTTCCAGAGCACTCACACGGCCATACTGTCCTTTGGTCAGATGACCACAGATGATGTTCTTGGCAGTGGAATCTAGCTGAACGAACTTCTTGACATCAGCAGCGGTGACACCTTCACCAACCTTGGGGACGCCATTCTTGACAACATACCAGAGGTCGACATCAATGGCTTCCAGATGCATGCGCATCTTATTCTTCCAGTAGGGATATTCAGTTCCATCGAAGACTGGGCACGCAACGAAGACTTTGATTATCCATGCAGTCGACATAGCTAAAACTCCAGGTGGTTAAACCGAATCACACAGAACAAGGGAGTACCTTGCTCTGATACCAATTGAAAGTGCTAGTGATCGACTAGAGGGGGGGTGAATAGGCGATTTTTATAAAAGTCTTCAAAACATGGAAGTTTCGAAGACAAACGATAGAAACAAACCTATTACCATGCAGCGGAAGGTAGACTACACTAAGCAAGCCATAGTCAAGTATTCAATGAGATGAAAGCACAAAGACTAATAGTAGCTAGGCAGTATAGATCAGGATGGAAGATAGTACGAAGCCAAACAGAACAAGCAGTCACACAGTGAAGACAAATAGATAATGCAAACAGGCAATGACCTCACAAGGACTAGTCTGCAAATAAAGAGATGGGAAGAATAGAACCAGTGGCTCGTTGAAGACAATGATTTGTTGGACCAGTTCCAGTTGCTGTGACAACTGTACGTCTGGTTAGGGAGGCTGAGATTCAACTCAGAAGACCGCGTCTTCACCTTATTCCCCTTGAGCTAAGGACACCAGTCCTCGCCCAATCACTCTGGTAAGTCTTCAAGGTAGACTTCCAAACTGTCACAGACTTCGTTCACCAGCGATCCACAATGACTCTTGGATGCTCAGAATGCGATGCCTAACCGGCTGGAGGATTCACAGTCCTCAAGTGTAATAAGTCTTCGGATCACACAGACAAGAAGACTTCAGTGATGCCTAACACTCTTTGGCTTTGGGTGTTTAGGGCTTTATCCTCGCAAGTAATTCTCTCTCAAAGGCTTCGAGGTGGGCTGCTCTCAAACGACAAAAGTCGTACACTAACTCTGAGCAGCCAACCATTTATGGTTGTAGGGGGTGGGCTATTTATAGCCACTAGGCAACCCGACCTGATTTGTCCGAAATGACCCTGGGTCACTAAGGAACTGACACGTGTTCCAACAGTCAGATTTCAAACACACACGACAACTTTACTTGGGCTACAAGAAAAGCTGACTTATCCAGCTCTGGATAAGATTCGCTCTCATTGTCTTCGCTCGAAGACATAGGATTTTGGTTAAGCATCACTTCAGTCATTCTGACTGGTTCACTTGGACCCCACTTAACAGTACGGTGGTTCCTATGACTCAACAAAGAAGAAAACGAAACAACAAAACAACTAAGTCTTCGTGCTCCATAGTCTTCACAACATGTCTTCTCTTGTCATAGTCTTCAATGTGAATACCTTCACATACCACCTTTATCTTCAATGTCTTCATACATTTTTAGGGGTCATCTCCGGTAGGTAAACCGAATCAATGAGGGACTTCTTCCTGTGTTATCCTGCAAATCTCACAAACACATTAGTCCCTCAACCAGGTTTGTCGTCAATACTCCAAAACCAACTAGGGGTGGCACTAGATGCACTTACAGTACTGGTCGCTCCTCCTTTCGTTCCCAAGTGCATTACACCAAAATGTCTAGCACACGGGAACGAAGGAGAAGCGACCCCCATGACAACAGTCGGGATTTTTCGTCCTCTCATATATGGTGGAGACTCTCCCTCGCTAATTCCTCTCTGACATTTGCGACCGTCGGTGATGATCGTTACTCCTCCTTCCCATAGTGCATAACAAAGGTCTAGCACAAGGATAAGAAGGAGAAACGACCCCCACGACAACAGTCGGGATTCTTTGCCCTCTCTCATATATGGTAGACACACTCCCCCACTGATTTGTCGACCGTCCGTGATGGTCGTTATTCCTCCTTCACCTAGTGCATAACAAAGGTCTAGCACAAGGAGAAGAAAGAAAAACAACCCCCACAACAATAGTCGGGATTCTTCTTCTCTCATATATGGTGCAGACTTTCTGCCTCACTCATTTGTTGACTATCATGTATGGAGCCTGTCGGGTGGTAGGATCGACATATGCCAACGGGTGGCTTATCATTGCGGGGGCCAAAAGAACGTCGCCGGTGCCTGGAAACGGGATGAGGCGTAGACATGCGCGCCGGCGAATCTTACCCAGCTTCAGGGCTCTCCGGGGAGATAACACCCCTACTGCTGCTCTGCGGGGTCTCCGCATGGTTACTAAGTTCACAGGTGGCTACAATGCTCCTTGAGCTGTTTGGGATGGAAGGAGGAAGAAGGGCTTAGCGCCGCCTGCCTCTTCTCCTTGGAAGTGTCTATGTCTAGAAAGAGAGTTCCCCTTTGCATGGGTGCACCGGGGGTTTATATAGGCCTACCCCCCGGGGGTACAATGGTAATCCGACTGGGCGCAGGGCCCAGCTGTCGGTGACTATGCTTGCCGGCTTCTCCGCCGGCTTCTGGGGCCCGCCGGCTGGTGGGTCCCGCCGACTGCCGGCTCCTGGGTCGACAGGCCGGCCCCACCGGCCAGGGTCTTGTCGGCGGCCGGTTACTGTCGCTCCGGGTTTGTTGGCGCAGGCTTGGTCGGGGTAAGCGTGGCTACAGTAACGCCGCCCTGGCGGGCGATTACTGTAGCCCCGCCGCACCTTGTCTCCTTAATAGGCGTCTTCTTCAAGGAAGGCGGCAGACCGGCTGCGCGAAGCCGGCCCTCCGTCTCGCCGGCTTGAGAGGGGGTGCGGCCGCCTTCGGCATCTCTCTGCCAAAAGGGGCCCACCGCCTCGGGGGCCACGCTGGCGACCCGTCGAGGGCGGTGTCGGAGCTGCCGAGGCCACAGTGCCGCGCCGGGCGGGCCGCAGTTGCCCGCACGACGCGCTGTACCAGGCGTACATCGCCCACGCCCCGCTTCATCATCGCAGAATGGATGCGTACATTGCGGGTACGGCGTTGACTGCTTTATCGGAGCCGGCCCTGCGATAGCCGGCCATGCCATAGCCGGCCTTGTCATAGCCGGCCCTGCCGCAGCCGGCCATGTCGTCGCCGGCCCTCCATAGTTTTCTTCATGGGGGTAGAAAGAGCGGGCCGCCCCCCAAGCCGGCTAGGAAGGTAGCCGGCTAGGGGGGGAGCCGGCCTAAGTCTTGAGTCTTCTTATGAGCCGGGCGGGCTCACAATTTTTTCTGAGGGGCCAGGGGAAGCCGGCTGGGCTACCCGTGGCTATTTACCCCGACAGTAGTCCCCGAAGGCGGGCGAGCTTCGCGGCAGACGGAAGGACGGGAAGCTTGGCCGGCTTCATACCGTGAGGAGCCGACTGCGTCGTTGTAGCCGAGTTCAGAGCGCTTTTCTTTATTAGGGCGACCGTGGTTGACCCGCGGGCCGGCCGCGGGCCCCACGACGAGCCACGTGGCGGGGAAGTCCTGCCGTCGCACGCGCGCGACGGGACGCCGCCGCAGGCCCGGGCCCGCCACTCCCTGGCCTCGGCCCGGGCGCAGATCTTCTGCGGCCCGAGGGGGCTGTTCGCCTCCCTGCGGTCGTTACCCCGCGTCATCAAGGCGCGTAATTAACGCGAGCGTGGGGGAGATGGGCACGATCGATCCCCACGATCCCCCACGCCGCGCCTCCTCGTCTCCGGCGCACGCGCCTACAAGTAGGAGGGGAGGGGGAGAGGCACGGGCCTGTTCGCTCCCCCGCTCCCCATCCCCCTGCTCTTCTTCTTCCTGCTCTTCTCGACGCAGCTTCGCGCCGTAGCCCTCCCACGCCGCCATGTCGCTGGCCTTGTCGAGCTCGTGGGACGGGTCCAACGTCCATGACGAGCACATCGAGTTCCTCCGCCAGACCCGGCGTCTGCCCGCCGCCGACCTCGTGCAGGTGCGCCTGGCGCCCGCGAAGGAGGTCTCGCCGGCGCCGGAGGAAGGCGAGCGCGTCGTCTTCCGCACGCACTTCCTCCGGGGCTTCGGCTTCCCGGTGAGCAGTTTCATGCGGTCATTCCTCGAGTTCTACAATCTTCAACCGCACCACGTCACGCCCAACGCGGTGCTCCAACTCTCGGCCTTCGTCACGCTCTGCGAAGGGTACTTGGGGGTGCTGCCGACGCTGGAGCTCTAGGCGGAACTGTTCCAGAACAAGCTCGGCACCGTCTCCGCTGGCGTGCCGGCTCCCTGCGGCGCCTTCATCGCGATGAAGAGGGACTGCGACGACAACCCCTTCCCCCACATTCCTCTGATCCAGTCGGTCAAGCTGTGGCAGAAGTCTTACTTCTACGTCAAGAACGTCGCCCGGCACGGCGACTACGTCAATCTGCCGGCTTACGTAGCCGGCCCGCCGACTGGGAAGCGGCGGACCTGGGGCTACCGGTCGAAGTCCCTGTCTCCAGCGGGGAACGCTTCCATCTCCCGGCTTCGGGTGATGATCCAGTCGGAAGGTCTGCTTGCGTCCGACTTGGTAACCGCCTTCGTCGAGCGCCGGATCTTGCCTCTTCAAAGCCGGCCGCACATGATGTGCCAGATGAGTGGCCGGTTCGATCCCTGCCGGCTGAGTACCTGGGAGATGCCGCACGCCGAGGTGGCTCTGATGGCGAACTACGTCGCCAACTTGAAGCTCACCGACGAGTGGCAATTCGGCAAGGCGCCGTACTCCCGCGCCCAGCCTCCGCCTGTGGTAAGCTTTTCCTCTCGTCGTCTGCCGGCTTCGGTTAGCCGGCCTCTGACCAGGCGACCATTTTTTCTCTTTTTCCTTCATCAGAATCCTCTCCTCCCGCTGCCAGCCGGGGCAGCCGGAGTCGACCGAAAGTACGCCCCGGACCGCACGGTGGATGACCCCGACGACCCGGATCTCTCCGCCGTCGCCATGGAGGACGCCGCCATGGGGGGTGCCGCTGAGCTCGGCGGCACCGGGCTTTCGGCCAGTTTCGACGACTGGCCGGACGATTTTGAAGCCGAAGAACTCCCGCGCTGCCAGCCGGCAACCGACCGCCGCGGCGCGAGTTCGTCTGCCGCGCCGGCTACCGGTGGCGGGAAGGGAAAACGCCGGGCCGCGCTCCCGCTCTTCGGAAGCCGGCCGAAGAAACCGAAGGCCTCCGCCGCGGCCACAAAGCATGAGGAGGCGGCGGCGAAGGCGGCCCGCTTTCGGAAGGCGGTGAAGAAGCCCCCGTCAGTTTCCGCGTAAGTCCAGTAGCCGCCCGCATGCTTGTTATTCTGAAGTTTTCTTTCCTTGAATGTCTTCTGGTTTCTTGAGCAGGGCGCCGCTCTCCCTCGAGAGAGGCCCAGCCGGCTCCGTGGTCGGGCCGAGCGCCGGTTCTTCAGGGTCCCGCCGAGTAGACCCCCGCGCCGAACTTGACGCAGCCACGCAGCGCAACGCACGCGAGGCGCGCCGAGAGAGGGAGGCGGCCGAGCGGGCGACGGCGGAGCGAGAGGCCGCCCAAACGGCGCCAGGGCGAGCGAGCGCGGCGGCCGAGGCTCCATCGGAGCGGGCGGCCGTGGAGGCGGAGGTGGAAGGTGCGCGCAGCCAGACTCCGCTGCTCGCCATCCCCCTCCAGACCTTGGATCCGGACGTCCCTCTGCCCACGGCGGAGGAGATTATCCCCGAGCAGCCGCCGGTGCAGAGGGGCGAGGTCGTCGAGGGATCCGCTGAGAGGACGTCGCCAGCAGCGCCAGCCGGAGCAGGCGAAGGCGGCCGATCGTCGGCGGTGCCGGAGGAGCCGGCCCGGGCTGCACCCGAGGCTGGAGCCGGCCTTGAGATCGAGCCGGCGGCGGGCCGGCCCGCCGGAGAGGGCACGGCCCCGCCGGACACGCGCCGGGCCGCGGGAGCCGAGCGGACGGCAGACGCCCTGGAGGCGGCCAGCTCCGCCACGTCCGGGTGGACTCCCAGCGGAGGGAGCGGCGAGCTGAACGTCGCAGCCCAAGAGGTTCGGAACCGGCTGCAGGCACAGGCCGGCCTCCTGAGGCAATTCACTCAGGAGTTTCTGACGACGCGGTCTGCAATCCGGGTAAGTCTTCGCTCCTTGACCGCTCTGGTCCTTTGAATTTTTTCCGTGGGGGCGCGCTAGCGCACCCACTGGGTGTAGTCCCTGAGATCCGGGCCGACTGCGGCGCAGTCGGGTCGGATCTTACTAGATGACTATCTTGACTGTTTTTTCTGATCTTCAAGATTATCACAACTCTCGCGCGGCCGCCTTCAACTCCCAGGCTCGGGAGCTAAGTCGGAGGACTGAAGACCTCGCCAGCAGCCGGCGTAAGTGTTTTGTCATTGTTAACTTCTCGTGGGGGCGCGACAGCGCACCCACTGGGTGTAGTCCCCGAGATCCGGGCCGACTGCAGCGCAGTCGGGTCGGATCTTACTTGACGACTTTTCCTTTGCTGATTTTTCTCTTTATTTCTTGCTCATGCAGAGGCCAACGCCGACTTGCGGAGGGAACTCGGCGTGGTGCAGGCCGCTCTTCGTGCCAAGGACGCCGAGTACGCTGAACTGGCTCAAGAGCGCGACCGCCTGGCGACGAAACTGGCCGACCAGGAGGAGAGCCACAAGGCGGCCCTGCAAAAGGCGCAGGACGACGAGGCTACCCTGAGGGCGGAGTTCGGGGCCAGGGAGGCGAGCTGGGCCGAGACGCACCGGGCGCTGGAAGAAGGCTTCGGCCGGGTCGAGGATCTTATTGACGGTAGGCTGTCTTTCTTGCTCTTCTTCCAATCGCCGGCCGCCTATGGTTTTGTTTTGACTTGTCTTTGCTGTCTTGCGCAGAGTACTTCCCCGGCCAGTCTGTCCTTGCCGCCCAAGCCATCGAAGCCTACCGCGAGGAGCGCCGTCAAGCCGGGGTCGTGATTCCGCCAGATGCGAACCGGACATTGTCGGAGCAGCTTATCACCGTCCAGGCGCGGCTGCAGCCGGCCCACCGGTTGCTCTGCCGGCTCCAACGCGCCGGGGCGATGATGCTGGCCGCGCTCTGGCCCGGCCAGGCAATTCCCCGGACCCCAAGCCGGATGGCCGACTGGCTCGAAGTCGCAGTCGGCCGCTTCGAGGCCTGGAAGGCGTCCGCGGCCCGTCTTGGAGCCGGGCGCGCGCTGGAGTTCGTTCGCGCGTGGTACCCAGGGCTAAGCCTGGACCAGCTACGGACGTGGTGGTCGGAAGCCGACGCCGAGCTGGAGGAGGTGCGGCCGGCGATCGCGCAGCGCGCCTCGACGATCGCCGAGTGCACCGACACCAGCATCTTCGCGCCGGAGCTTAACGACAATGGCGCCGCCCAGCCGGAGGAATGGTTCGGGCTGAACCCGGCGGACGGCGAGGACTCGGCGGAAGAGATCGCCTCTAGCGACGAGGGCGAGGACGGCGAGGAAGAGGATAGCGAAGACGCCGAGCCGACTGGTGGGGCGGTCGACCGTCCCCCAGCCGACCGTGCCTCTAGCAACGAGCCACGCAGGAGCGCGCCCTCTGCCGGAGACGACGATCAAGCCGAGGTTCACCAGTCGGCCGCTCCTTCAGCCGGCGCGACTACCTCCGTCGCCTAATCCAGCTCGTCTGCGGCCCCGCCGGCTTGAACTGCCTTTCGTTTCGTCCCTGTCTTTCTTTTTGGACAAATATAAGTTTCTGCAATTCCACCCACTGGGGGTGTATCGAACAATGCTGAATGTCGACCTCTCTGGAGGCTTTTTGTGTAATATATTAATATATGCATGTGTTGGCGTTCATCCGAGTGTACTTTTTGTCCTTAGGCTCCTTCCTTTGCCGCCTTCCCTCTTTGGGAAGGCAAGTACTTGAGTTTTCTTGGATTTGAAGTAGACTGAATGTAAGCCGGCCGGCCGGCTACTCTGGTAGTCGGTCGGCGGGAGGCAACAAGCCGGCTTTTGTTATATATGCGAGCCTGTTTGGTCCCTAGCCGTTTTTCATGTGCGCACCCTTTCCGGCTGGTAGCTCTTGCCGGCCGGGCAGTCGGTTCTTCGAGCTGCGATTTCGGCAAGAGCCAAGCCTGGGTGTCGACACATTACTTGTCTGACTGCAGGTAGGGCTCTTAATATAACTCTAGTCGGCCAGTCCCCGGGCCGACTCGTTGGACCCGGTACCGGACAAAATAAATGAGAAGATAATATCATACGCATGATAACTTTCATTCATAAAACAACGGGTGGCAGTCCCCGAGTCTCTCTCGGGGAGCCTACTGTATCATACTAAATACAAAAGTGGGCATGACACATACTACGCTTTTAACTGTAAAACTTTCGAAGGAGATTTGCGTTCCACGGTCGCTTCGACTCCTTGCCGGAGTCGTCTCTCTTGCGTGCCTTTGGCTTCTGCGCGTCGATGAGGTAGTAGGCGTCGTTGCCCAAGGCTCTGCTGATGATGAAGGGGCCTTCCCAGGGGGCTGCGAGCTTGTGCTGGCCGGCTGTCTGCTGGATCAGCCGGAGCACAAGGTCGCCCTCCTGGAAGGATCTTGGGCGGACCCTCCGGCTATGGTAGCGGCGCAGACCCTGCTGGTAGATAGCGGACCATCTGAGGGCTAACAGTCGGGCCTCTTCCAGCAGGTCGACGCCGTCTTCTTGTGCTTCTTTGGCTTCCGCTTCCGTGTACATGGTTACCCGAGGCGAGTCGAACTCGATGTCTGTTGGGATGACCGCCTCGGCACCATATACAAGGAAGAAGGGAGTGAAGCCGGTTGATCTGTTGGGAGTAGTTCGCAGACTCCATAGGACAGCCGGCAGCTCATCGAGCCAGCAGCCGGCTGAACGCTCCAGGGGTACGACCAGTTGAGGCTTGATGCCGGACAGAATGAGGCCATTTGCTCGCTCCACTTGGCCGTTTGACTGCGGGTGGGCGACTGACGCAAGGTCCAGCCGGATACCTTGCGCAGCGCAGAACCGTGCCAGGGCACCTTTGGCAAAGTTCGTGCCATTGTCGGTGATGATGCTGTGCGGTACGCCGTACCGGGTTGTTATATCTGCAATGAATGTCACTGCAGTCGGCCCATTCAGCTTCTTGATCGGCTTCACCTCGATCCACTTGGTGAATTTGTCAACGGCGACGAGCAAATGTGTCATGCCGCCGCGCGCCGTCTTGAATGGGCCCACCATATCCAACCCCCAGACGGCAAAGGGCCAGGTGATGGGAATGGTCTTGAGTGCCGAAGCCGGCATGTGTTGCTGCGAGCTGAAAAGCTGGCAGCCTTTGCAGTGTTTGACTAGCTCTTTGGCGTCGTCCAAAGCAGTCGGCCAGAAGAAACCGTGGCGGAAGGCTTTGGCGACCAGCGATCTTGATGCAGCGTGATGGTCGCATTCTCCTTGGTGTATATCCCTGAGGATCGCGATGCCTTTCTCCTGCTCGACGCATCGCTGCAAGACTCCAGTGGCACTGCGCTTGACAAGCTCTCTGTTGACGATTGTGTATGCTCCAGCCCGGCGCTGAACTTGTCTTGCTTCATTTTTGTCAGCCGGCAGGTCATGGTTCACCAGAAAGTTGCGGATGGCTTGGGCCCATGATGGGGCGGCGACCTCCTCAGCCACCAATGTGGCCAGAGCCACCAGGGTGGGTGGGTTGGGCAGTGCAGCACTGGAGTCAGCCGTCGCTTCCTGTGCTGAAGAAGTCCTCGGGTCGGCTACTGCAGCCCCCAGGCCGGCCGCTGCAGTCCCCGGGCCGGGTGCGGCAGTTCCCGAGCCGAATATTGAAGTCCCTGGGCCGGCTGCCTGATTCTTCGAGCCGGACCCGGCCCCCTCGGGGTTAGGCGGCACGAAAATGGAGTCGGACTCCGGAGACGGCTTGATTGAAGGCTTGAGGAGGTGCTGCAGGGCGACGCCGGCTGGTATTGCTTGCCGCGTGGAACCTATTCGGGCCAGGGCGTTAGCTGGCTCGTTGTCGGCCCGCGGCACGTGAAGGAACTCACATCCGTCGAAGTATCCGCTGATTTGCTGTACTAGGAAACGTTAGCTCACCATGTTCGCGTCCTTGGCGTCCCAATCGCCAGAAGACTGCTGCACCACCAAATCCGAGTCGCCATAGCGCAGGATCCGGCGAATACCAAGCTCCTTGGCCAGTCGGAGCCCGTGTATGAGTGCCTCGTACTCGGCGACGTTGTTGGAGGCGGCGAAGTGGATCTGTAGCGTGTATTTGAGCTTGTCGCCCTTTGGAGAAGTAAGGACGATGCCGGCTCCCAAGCCGGTGCGCATCTTTGATCCGTCAAAGTGCATGCGCCAATGGGTGGAGTCGGGCACCGGCGGTAAGTACTGGGTCTCGGCCCAGTCGACGAGGAAGTCGGCCAGCGCTTGCGTCTTGATGGCGGTGCGGGGTTGGTAGAAGATGGTGGAGGGGGCCAGCTCGATGGCCCATTTGGCCACCCGGCCGGATGCATCCCGGCTGCCTATGATGTCGGCAAGCGGGGCAGTGCATACGACCATGATGGGATGCTCTTGAAAGTATGGCTTTAGCTTTTTGGCGGCGAAGTACACGCCATAGCACATCTTCTGATAGTGCGGGTAATTTTGTTTCGAGGTGGACAGCACCTCGCTCAGGTAATAGACTAGTCTTTGGACCGGCTGGGCTCGGCCTTCTTCGGGGCGTTTGACCATAATGACGGTGCTGACCACCCGGCTGGTGGCGGCAATATATAGGAGCATGGGCTCCTTCTCAGTCGGTGCCGCCAAGACAGGCGGCGTGGACAACATTTTCTTCAGCTCGTGGAAAGCTTGGTCGGCCTGGTCGTTCCACTCAAAGTGAGTGCTCTTCTTCATGAGGCGGTAGAGGGGGAGAGCCTTTTCTCCGAGCCGGCTGATGAAGCGGTTAAGAGAGGCCAGGCACCCGGTGAACTTCTGAATCTCTCTGAGCTTGGTTGGGACCGCCATCCTCTCGATGGCTTTGATCTTCACAGGGTTGCACTCTATGCCGCGTTTAGAGACCAGGAAGCCTAGGAGCTGGCCGGCTGGCACTCCGAACACGCATTTCTCTGGGTTGAGCTTGATTCAGAACCGGCGCAAGTTCTCGAATGTCTCCTTCAAGTCTTCCAGCAGAGTGCCACGCTTCTCCGTCTTCACCACAACATCATCCACGTAAACATGGGCATTCTTGCCGAGCTGCGTGAGGAGGCACTTCTGCATGCAACGCTGAAATGTGGCGCCGGCATTCCTCAAGCCGAACGTCATGGTCAGGTAGCAGAAGGCCCCAAACGGCGTGATGAAGGCGGTCTTCAGTTGGTCATCCGGGTTCAGCTTGATCTGGTGGTATCCCGAGTAGGCATCCAAAAAGCTCAACAGCTTGCATCCGGCTGTGGAGTCTATTACTTGATCGATCCTGGGCAGAGCGAAGGGATCTTTTGGGCAGGCTTTGTTGAGGCTCATGTAATCTATACACATGCGCCACTTGTTATTCTTCTTCAGCACGAGAACCGGGTTCGCGAGCCATTCAGGGAACAAAACTTCCATGATGAAGCCGGCTGCAAGGAGCCGGGCTATCTCCTCCCCTACGATCCTTCTCTTCTCTTCTGACAGTCGGCAGAGGGGCTGCTTGACTGGCTTAGCATCCTCCCGCACGTGCAATTTGTGCTCGGCGAAATCCTTCGGAACACCCGGCATGTCCTTGGGGGACCATGCAAAGATATCCCGATTCTCACGGAGGAAATCGGCGAGCTCGCCTTCCTATTTGCTATCCAGGCTCGCCCCAATGACGGCGAACCTCTCGGGGTGCTCGGGGTCGAGCTATATCTTCTTGGTCTCCTTGGCCGGCTGGAAAGATCCTTGGGCATCATACTCCTTGGAGTCGGTGGGTTGGTTTAGCTGCTTGCTGGCCAGGGCTACGACCCGGTCCAGCGTCTTCCTCTCGGCCGCGATCACGAGGGATTCGGCCAGCCGGCTGCTGGCCGCGGCGCAGTCGGCGGACTTCTTGTAGTCGCCGACGATGGTGATGACACCCTTGGAGCTCGGTATCTTCATCTTGAGGTAAGCGTAGTGGGGGACCGCCATCAACTTGGCCAAGGCGGCTCGGCCAAGCAAGGCATGATAAGGGCTATCCAGGTCCACCACCTCGAACCAGATTGCTTCCCGGCGGAAATGATCCTTGCCCCCAAAGAGTACATCGATCTTGAGCTTGCCGATGGGGGCGCAGGACAGTCCGGGTACGATGCCGTGGAACACCGTTCGAGTCGGCGCAAGTTGCTTGGCCTTGACGCCCAGCTTCTCCATGGTGTCGCGGTACAGGATGTTGATGCTGCTTCCGCCGTCGATTAGCACGCGGGAGAAGCGCGCGGCACGCGTATCCGTTGCGAGGGTGGCCTCCAGGACCAATGCGTAGGAGCCGGGGGAGGGCATCAGCTCTGGGTGGTCGGCCCGGCTCCAGCTGATGGGTTTCTCCGACCAGTGCATGTGGCCGGCTGGGCTGGTAGCGGCCATGTTGACCTCCTGTTGCTCTCGGCGCTTGCTGCGCCGGTCTTCGGGCTGGCTCGTGAAGATGACATAAGACGCTTGCTCGTCGGGGAACTCATCCTGCACGGCGTCGACCGCGGGCCGGGCGGCTTTGGGCGGCGGAGCCGGCGGCGGCGGGCCGGTAGGCGGAGTCGGCGTGAGCCCTTCGCCCTTCGAGATTCGGGCGAGCCAGTTGCATTTGCGGGTCGTGTGGTTGGATGGCTTCGCGCCGCTGTGGAATTTGCACGGGGCGTCAAGGGTTTGCTCGTAGGAGAAGGCCGGCTGCCAAGCCGGCCGACCGCCCTTAGGCTTCTTGGGTGCGGGCCGCCCTTCAGGCGGCGCGTCTTCGACCGTGGCCACCTGCCGACTGGCGGGAGGCGGTGCAGGGCCCTTGCGTTTTTGATCGTTCTGGTGTTGGCGTCGGCCGCCGTCTCCAGCCGGCGCTTTGGGCGCCGGATTGAGTACCTTTCCGGATGCGTCCACCCGGAGCTCGGTCTTCATCGAGGAGTCGGCGGTGGCGTACTTGTCGGCGATGTTTAGGAGCTCGTCGAGGGTAGTCGGCTCATCGCAGAGAAGCTTGTGCTTGAGGAGGGTGCCCTCTCGGCACCCGGCTGTGAAGTATTCGATGGCTTGCACCTCGTGCACCCCCTCACAGTAGTTGCGGAGCTCGGCCCAACGCGTCAGGTAGTCGCGAGTGGACTCGGCTGGCCCCTGTACACACAGGGAGAGCTGTCTGGGCTTGGGAGCCCGCTTGTAGGTGCTGGTGAAGTTGCAAACGAAGGCTTCAGTGAAGTCCACCCAGCTATTGATGCTGAGCGGCTTAAGGCTGTTAAGCCAAGTCCACGCCGTGCCCTGCAGCATGAGGGGCACGTACTTTACGGCAACGCGCCGGTTGCCATTGGCGATGCTGACGGCTGTGGAGTAGTCGGTCAGCCAGTCTTCTGGCTTCACCGAGCCGTTGTACTTAGGCGTGTCTCTTGGGACCGAGAACCCTTTGGGGAAGGGCTCGTCGCGGATGCGGGGGCCGAAGCAAGGCGGGCCGACATCGTCTTCTTCTTCTAGCGCCAGAGATCGGGCCAGGCGGTCGATCCGGTGGCGGGCGTCATTTTCGCCGATTCCCTCCCGGCGACCAAGCTGGCCGCTGAGAGTCGGGTGAGCCACGGGAGGCGGGGTAGGATATCTTTCACCGTGAGCTCGAGGCAGAGGCGGGGTGCCCCGCCATTCCATGGCTCGGGGGCGGCCATCCGCGTCTCGCTCGATGGAGACTTGGGTCCGGCTTCGGCTGGAAGCCGGCTCTTTCTCGCGCCGCGCGCGGGTGTAGCTGGTAGTCGGCGACCGGGAGGTCGCGCCGTGCTCGCGGCGCGGGGGAGGGCTCCCCGCGCAGGCGTCGGCCTCGTGCCGTCGTGCGGCCGCATCGATTAGTTGCTGGATGCGCCGCGTCATGTGGGGGAGATCTTCGGCTTCCAAGCCGTCTAGCTCGTCTACGGCCGCCTGGGCGGCGCGCAGGTTCTTGAGCGGGGTGGCGTAGACCGGGCGATCCACGCCGAGCGTGTCGGCGATGACGGTGCCGCGTTGCCCGACAGCGCCGGCCCGGCTAGGGCCAGCCGGAGCCGGCGTGCCGAAGGCGGCGCGATCAGCTTCGCGCTGGTAGGCTTCAGTGAGGCGTCTTATGGAGGCCAGCCGCCGGCCCTCCGCGAGGAGGGCGAGGCGGCGTGCCTCCAGAACTTCGTCGCTGGCGTCAGCCGGAAGGGGGACGGACAAGTCTTGGGCTGTCGCGCGCGGGGAGTCGCGGGCACCCTCGTCAGTCGGGCCGTCAAGGCCGATAACCATCACCTCGGGGGCGTCAGAATCGCGATCGCCAGCCGGAGGGAGCGGGTCGTTGTAGACCGTGACGTTGGTGGGGAAGGTGTCGTAGGATGCCGCATCGGAGTCGACGGGCATCGGGTCGGTGGAGCCAAGCGACTCCAAGTCCGCAGCGGGCTCGTTGGAGACGTGGAGCTGGCTGAGGAGGTTGGCGAGGTGATCTGTGCCCGCATCGGAAGCGAGCTCGTCGGAGATGCGGGCCTTGTCGAAGAGGCTGGCAAGGCCGCTAGCCGCGCAGACGTCGGCGACGCCATGCAGCGCGTCGTGGCAAGCGCCATCGGGCGAGCCAGGCTGGCTGCGCCCGCGAGGGAGGAAAAGGGTTCCCGTCCAGAACAGGTCTCCGGACGACGGTGCACCTGGCCCCACGGTGGGCGCCAAATGTCGGGTGGTAGGATCGACATATGCCAACGGGTGGCTTATCATTGCGGGGGCCAAAAGAACGTCGCCGGTGCCTGGAAACGGGATGAGGCGTAGACATGCGCGCCGGCGAATCTTACCCAGCTTCAGGGCTCTCCGGGGAGATAACACCCCTACTGCTGCTCTGCGGGGTCTCCGCATGGTTACTAAGTTCACATGTGGCTACAATGCTCCTTGAGCTGTTTGGGATGGAAGGAGGAAGAAGGGCTTAGCGCCGTCTGCCTCTTCTCCTTGGAAGTGTCTATGTCTAGAAAGAGAGTTCCCCTTTGCATGGGTGCACCGGGGGGTTTATATAGGCCTACCCCCCGGGGGTACAATGGTAATCCGACTGGGCGCGGGGCCCAGCTGTCGGTGACTATGCTTGCCGGCTTCTCCGCCGGCTTCTGGGGCCTGCCGGCTGGTGGGTCCCGCTGACTGCCGGCTCCTGGGTCGACAGGCCGGCCCCACCGGCCAGGGTCTTGTCGGCGGCCGGTTACTGTCGCTCCGGGTTTGTTGGCGCAGGCTTGGTCGGGGTAAGCGTGGCTACAGTAACGCCGCCCTGGCGGGCGATTACTGTAGCCCTGCCGCACCTTGTCTCCTTAATAGGCGTCTTCTTCGAGGAAGGCAGCAGGCCAGCTGAGCGAAGCCGGCCCTCCGTCTCGCCGGCTTGAGAGGGGGTGCGGCCGCCTTCGGCATCTCTCTGCCAGAAGGGGCCCACCGCCTCGGGGGCCACGCTGGCGACCCGTCGAGGGCGGTGTCGGAGCTGCCGAGGCCACAGTGCCGCGCCGGGCGGGCCGCAGTTGCCCGCACGACGCGCTGTACCAGGCGTGCTCCGGGTTTTGGGGGTGGCAGGCTCCACTGTAGCCACGCCCCGCTTCATCATCGCAGAATGGACGCGTACATCGCGGGTACGGCGTTGACTGCTTTATCGGAGCCGGCCCTGCGATAGCCGGCCATGCCATAGCCGGCCTTGTCATAGTCGGCCCTGCCGCAGCCGGCCATGTCGTCGCCGGCCCTCCATAGTTTTCTTCGTGGGGGTAGAAAGAGCGGGACGCCCCCCAAGCCGGCTAGGAAGGTAGCCGGCTAGGGGGGGAGCCGGCCTAAGTCTTGAGTCTTCTTATGAGCCGGGCGGGCTCACAATTTTTTCTGAGGGGCCAGGGGAAGCCGGCTGGGCTACCCGTGGCTATTTACCCCGACAGAGCCTCGATAGACTTAAAGTCAACCTGAAATGTCGTTTAATTATATTTCTAGAAAATCCAAGCCACTCAATATTTCTTACATATTCTAGCACAAGTCATGCCAAAAATCACGGAAAAAATCCGGCATGACCTTTGCTGAAAAAGGACATATCGAGCGCTTGAAATTTGCCGGAACGGAAATTAATCAAAACTCTGGCAAAACACAGGCCACTCGGAGGTGTTACCTACAAACATGGCCGCACCGTCGCTGGCCCACGCGACCGCCACCAAAGAAGGTTCGGGTCAACGACGGGCTAGCTCCTCACCAAGCTGCACCCCCCGGAAGGTAGCACCTCCCAGTACCAGCCCGGCGGAGCCCAGTCCCGGACATGGCCCCTCTGATCAAGTAGGCCTCCTCCACCGAGTCGACGACGAGGATGCAGGATAGACATCGTCGACGTCAATGCGGGAATAATTGCTTTAACTAAAAAAATAACAACAAATGTGACATTGATAGGTCTCCAATGTATCTATAATTTTTGATTGCTCCATGCTATATTATCTATTGTTTTGGACTACATTGGCTTTATTTTCCACTTTTATATTATTTTTGGGACTAACCTATTAACTGGAGGCCCAGCCCAGAATTGCTGTTTTTTTGCCAATTTCAGTGTTTCGAATAAACGTAATATCAAACGGAGTCCAAACGGAATAAAATCTTCGGAAACGTGATTTTCTCACCGAACGTGATCCAGGAGACTTGGACCCTACTGCAAGGGATCAAAAAGGTGGTCACGAGGGTGGGGGGCGCCCCCCTAGGGTGCGCCCCTACCTCGTGGGCCCCTCGGTGCTCCACCGATGTACTCCTTCCTCCTATATATACACACGTACCCCCAAACGATCAGAACAGGAGCCAAAAACCTAATTCCACCGCCGCAACTTTCTGTATCCACGAGATCCCATCTTGGGGCCTGTTCCCGAGCTCCGCCGGAAGAAGGCCGTCATCACGGAGGGCTTCTACATCATCCTAGCCCCTCCGATGAAGTGTGAGTAGTTTACCTCAGACCTTCGGGTCCATAGTTAGTAGCTAGATGGCTTCTTCTCTCTCTTTGAATCTCAATACAAAGTTCTCCCCCTCTCTCATGGAGATCTATTCGATGTAATCTTCTTTTTGCGGTGTGTTTGTTGAGACCGATGAATTGTGGGTTTATGATCAAGTCTATCTATGAATAATATTTGAATCTTCTCTGAATTCTTTTATGCATGATTGGTTATCTTTGCAAGTCTCTTCGAATTATCCGTTTGGTTTGGCCAACTAGATTGGTAGTTCTTGCCATGGGAGAAGTGCTTAGCTTTGGGTTCGATCTTGCGATGTCCTTACCCAGTGACAGAAGGGGCAGCAAGGCACGTATTATATCGTTGCCATCGAGGATAACAAGATGGGGTTTATTTCATATTGCATGAATTTATCTCTCTACATCATGTCATCTTGCTTAAGGCGTTACTCTGTTTTTAACTTAATACTCTAGATGCATGCTGGATAGCGGTCGATGAGTGGAGTAATAGTAGTAGATGCAGAATCGTTTCGATCTACTTGTCACGGACGTGATGCCTATATACATGATCATGCCTAGATATTCTCATAATTATGCTCAATTCTATCAATTGCTCAACAGTAATTTGTTCACCCACCGTAAAATACTTATGCTCTTGAGAGAAGCCACTAGTGAAACCTATGGCCCCCGGGTCTATTCTCATCATATCAATCTCCATCACTTTTATATTGTTTAGCTATTTACTTTGCTTTTACTTTTCACTTTGCATCTTTATATCAAAAATACCAAAAATATTCTATCTATCAGATCTCACTCTCGTAAGTGACCGTGAAGGGCTTGACAACCCCTAATCGTGTTGGTTGCGAGTAGCTATCGCTTTGTGCAGGTACGAGGGACTTGAGCGTGGGCTCCTACTGGATTGATACCTTGGTTCTCAAAAACTGAGGGAAATACTTACGCTACTCTGCTGCATCATCCCTTCCTCTTCGGGGAAAACCAACGCAAGCTCAAGACGTAGCAAGAAGGATTTCTGGCGCCGTTGCCGGGGAGTCTACGGAAAAAGTCATATACCAAGTACCCATCACAATCCCTATCTCTCGCATTACATTATTTGCCATTTGCCTCTCGTTTTCCTCTCCCCCCAATCCACCCTTGCCGTTTTATTCGCCCTCTCTCTCTATCCTCCTTCTCTGTTTGCCTCTTTTGTCCGCTTGCTTTTTGTTTGCTCGTGTGTTAGATTTCTTGTTTGTCGCAATGGCTCAACCAGGATTTGGTGATCTTCACCTTAAAAGGTTGGAGGAAATCGAAAACAACGTTAGGAAGTTTATGGTTTTTCAATTTGAGCATAATAATTTCTTTAGAAACGAGCTTAAGGAACAAAGAAGTTTTATGGGTTATATGAATAAAGAGCTTGATGATATGTCTAAAGAATTTGAGGGTATAAGATCCCAGATTGCTCGTCTAGAGAAGATGACTGCTAAAATTTCGGATATGCAAGCCACCTTAGTCAGTAAGATGGCCGCTAAATCGAACACCTATGAAAATCAAGATGAAGATCTAAAAGTTATTGATGTGTCTCCAATTAAATCTTTATTTTGCAATATGAATCTTGATGAAACTGAATATGATCTTGCTTTACCTAGAAGGCGTTCTAAAAATTCGGAGTATTTAGATTTTAATGATGAAATTGATGAAAGTGGGATTGAAAGAAATAAAAATCTAGATGTTGCTAAACCCACTATATTGGATTTCAAGGAATTTAATTATGAAAATTGCTCTTTGATTGATTGTATTTCCTTGTTGCAATCCGTGCTAAATTCTCCACATGCTTATAGTCGAAATAAAGCCTTCACCGAACATATTGTTGATGCCTTGATGCAATCTTATGAAGAAAGACTTGAATTGAACGTTTCTATCCCTAGTAAACTCTATGATGAGTGGGAACCAACTATTAAAATTAAAATTAAAGATCATGAGTTTTATGCTTTGTGTGATTTGGGTGCTAGTGTCTCTACTATTCCCAAGACTTTGTGTGATTTACTAGATTTCCATAACTTTGATGATTGCTCTCTAAACTTGCAACTTGCGGATTCCACTATTAAGAAACCTATGGGAAGGATTAATGATGTTCTTATTGTTTCAAATAGGAATTATGTGCCCGTAGATTTCATTGTTCTTGATATAGATTGCAATCCTTCTTGCCCTATTGTTCTTGGTAGACCTTTCCTTAGAACGGTTGGTGCGATAATTGATATGAAGGAAGGGAATATTAGATTCCAATTTCCATTAAAAAAGGGCATGGAACACTTTCCAAGAAAGAAAATAAAATTACCATATGAAAATATCATGAGATCCACTTATGGATTGCCTACCAAAGATGGCAATACCTAGATCTATTCTTGCTCGTTATGCCTAGCTAGGGGCGTTAAACGATAGCGCTTGTTGGGAGGCAACCCAATTTTATTTTTATTCCTTACTTTTTGCTCCTTTTTAGTAATAAATAAATTATTTAGCCTCTGTTATGGTTGTGTTTTTTGTGTTTAATTAGTGTTTGTGCCAAGTAGAACCGTTGGGAAGACTTGGGGAAAGTCTTGTTGAACTTGCTGTAAAAAACAAAGACTTTAGCGCTCACGAGAACTGCTGTCATTTTTATTTTAAGAGTGATATTTAGTTAATTATTTTTGAAGATTATTAATAGATAAATTCCTCACGTCCAGAAATTTAGTTTAGAATTTTGGGGGTTCCAGATCTTGCGCTAGCTACAGATTACTACAGACTGTTCTGTTTTTGACAGATTCTGTTTTTTGTGTGTTGTTTGCTTATTTTGATGAATCTATGGCTAGTAAAATATTTTATAAACCATAGAAAAGTTGGAATACAGTAGGTTTAACACCAATATAAATAAATAATGAGTTCATTACAGTACCTTGAAGTGGTCTTTTGTTTTCTTTCGCTAACGGAGCTCACGAGTTTTCTATTTTGAGTTTTGTGTTGTGAAGTTTTCAAGTTTTGGGTGAATTCTTTTGATGGATCATGGAACAAGGAGTGGCAAGAGCCTAAGCTTGGGTATGCCCATGGCATCCCCAAGATAATCCAAGGACACCAAAAAGTCAAAGCTTGGGGATGCCCCCGGAAGGCATCCCCTCTTTCGTCCACTTCCATCGGTAATTTACTTGGAGCTATATTTTTATTCACCAACATGATATGTGTTTTGCTTGGAGCGTCTTGTATTATTTGTGTCTTTGTTTGCTAGTATACCACAATCATCCTTGCTGTACACACCTTTTGAGAGAGCCATACATGAATTAAAATTTGATAGAATACTCGATGTGCTTCACTTATATCTATTGAGCTAAGTAGTTTTGCTCTGTGTGCTTCACTTATATCTTTTGAGCTAAGTAATTTTACTCTATGTGCTTCACTTATATCTTTTGAGCTAGATAATTTTGCTCTATGTGCTTCACTTATATCCTTTGAGCTAGATAATTTTACTCTATGTGCTTCACTTATATCTTTTGAGCGTTATAATTTTGCTCTATGTGCTTCACTTTGATCTTTTAGAGCACGGTGGTGGATATGTTTTAAAGAAACTATTGATCTCTCATGCTTCACTTAAATTGATTTGAGAGTCTCTTAATAGCATGGTAATTTGCCTAATAATAATATGCTTGGTATTCAAGATTTGTGAAACTCTCTTTTGAGTGTGTTGAATACTAAGAAAAGATTGAAGCATGATAATTGTTTTGGGTTATGGAGATGATAATATTAAAGTCATGCTAGTTGAGTAGTTGTGAATTTAAAGAATACTTGTGTTGAAGTTTGTGATTCCCGTAGCATGCACGTATGGTGAACCGTTATGTGATGAAGTCGGAGCATGATTTATTTATTGATTGTCTTCCTTATGAGTGGCGGTCGGGGACGAGCGATGGTCTTTTCCTACCAATCTATCCCCCTAGGAGCATGCGCGTAATACTTTGCTTTGATAACTTCTAGATTGTTGCAATAAGTATATGAGTTCTTTATGACTAATGTTGAGTCCATGGATTATACGCACTCTCACCCTTCCACCTTTGCTAGCCTCTCTAATACCGCACAACTTTCGCCGATATCATACACCTACCATTACCTTCCTCAAAACAGCCACCATACCTACCTATTATGGCATTTTCATAGCCATTCCGAGATATATTTCCGTGCAACTTTCCACCATCTAGTTCATCATGACACACTTCATCATTGTCATATTGCATACCCCGGCACACTGCCGGATGCATTCACATAGAGTCATATTTTGTTCTAAGTATCGAGTTGTAATTGTTGAGTTATAAGAAAATACGCGGGATGATCATCATTATTAGAGCATTGTCCCAGTGAGGAAAGAATGATGGAGACTATGATTCCCCCATAAGTCGGGATGAGACTCCGGACGAAAAAAAAGAGGCCATAAAAAGAGGAGAAAAGGCCCAAACAAAAAAATGAATGATGAGAGAAAAAGAGAGAAGGGACAATGTTACTATCCTTTTACCACACTTGTGCTTCAAAGTAGCACCATGATCTTCATAGTAGAGAGTCTCTCATGTTATCACTTTCATATACTAGTGGGAATTTTTCATTATTAGAACTTGGCTTGTATATTTCAATGATGGGCTTCCTCAAATTGCCCTAGGTCTTCATGAGCAAGCAAGTTGGATGCACACCCACTTAGTTTCTTTTTGAGCTTTCATATACTTATAGCTCTAGTGCATCCGTTGCATGGCAATCCCTACTCACTCACATTGGTATCTATTGATGAGCATCTCCATAGCCCGTTGATACGCCTAGTTGATGTGATACTATCTTCTCCTTTTTGTCTTCTCCACAACCACCATTCTATTCCACCTATAGTGATATATCCATGGCTCACGCTCATGTATTGCGTGAAGATTGAAAAAGTTTTGAAAAAGTTAGAGTATGAAACAATTGCTTGGCTTGTTATCGGGGTTGTGCATGATTTAAATACTTTGTGTGGGGAAGATGGAGCATAGCCAGACTATATGATTTTGTAGGGATAACTTTCTTTGGCCATGTTATTTGAGAAGACATAACTGCTTTGTTAGTATGCTTGAAGTATTATTATTTTCTATGTCAATATAAACTTTTATCTTGAATCTTTCTAATCTGAATATTCATACCACAATTAAGAAGATTTGCATTGAAATTATGCCAAGTAGCACTCCGCATCAAAAATTCTCTTTTTATCATTTACCTACTCGAGGACGAGCAGGAATTAAGCTTGGGGATGCCTGATACGTCTCCAATGTATCTATAATTTTTTTATTGCTCCATGCTATATTATCTACTATTTTGGACTATATTGGGCTTTATTTTCCACTTCTATATTATTTTTGGGACTAACCTATTAACCGGAGGCCCATCCCAGAATTGCTGTTTTTTTGCCTATTTCGATGTTTCGGATAAACGGAATATCAAATGGAGTCCAAACGGAATAAAATCTTCGGAAACGTGATTTTCTCACCGAACGTGACCCAGGAGACTTGGACCCTACTGCAAGGGATCAAAGAGGTGGTCACGAGGGTGGGGGCGCCCCCCCCCTAGGGCGCGCCCCCTGCCTCGTGGGCCCCTCGGTGCTCCACCAACGTACTCCTTCCTCCTATATATACACACGTACCCCCAAATGACCAGAACAGGAGCCAAAAACCTAATTCCACCGTCGCAACTTTCTGTATCCACGAGATCCCATCTTGGGGCCTGTTCCGGAGCTCCGCCGGAAGAAGGCCGTAATCACGGAGGGCTTCTACATCATCCTAGCCCCTCCGATGAAGTGTGAGTAGTTTACCTCAGACCTTCGGGTCCATAGTTAGTAGCTAGATGGCTTCTTCTCTCTCTTTGAATCTCAATACAAAGTTCTCCCCCTCTCTCGTGGAGATCTATTCGATGTAATCTTCTTTTTGCGGTGTGTTTGTTGAGATCGATGAACTGTGGGTTTATGATCAAGTCTATCTATGAATAATATTTGAATCTTCTCTGAATTCTTTTATGCATGATTGGTTATCTTTGCAAGTCTCTTCGAATTATCCGTTTGGTTTGGCCAACTAGATTGGTAGTTCTTGCCATGGAAGAAGTGCTTAGCTTTGGGTTCGATCTTGCGGTGTCCTTACCCAGTGACAGAAGGGGCAGCAAGGCACGTATTGTATCGTTGCCATCGAGGATAACAAGATGGGGTTTATTTCATATTGCATGAATTTATCTCTCTACATCATGTCATCTTGCTTAAGGTGTTACTCTGTTTTTAACTTAATACTCTAGATGCATGCTGGATAGCGGTCGATGAGTGGAGTAATAGTAGTAGATGCAGAATCGTTTCGATCTACTTGTCACGGACGTGATGCCTATATACATGATCATGCCTAGATATTCTCATAATTATGCTCAATTCTATCAATTGCTCAACAATAATTTGTTCACCCACCGTAAAATACTTATGCTCTTGAGAGAAGCCACTAGTGAAACCTATGGCCCCCGGGTCTATTCTCATCATATCAATCTCCATCACTTTTATATTGTTTAGCTATTTACTTTGCTTTTACTTTTTATTTTGCATCTTTATATCAAAAATACCAAAAATATTCTATCTATCAGATCTCACTCTCGTAAGTGACCGTGAAGGGCTTGACAACCCCTAATCGCGTTGGTTGCGAGTAGCTATCGCTTTGTGCAGGTACGAGGGACTTGAGCGTGGGCTCCTACTGAATTGATACCTTGGTTCTCAAAAACTGAGGGAAATACTTACGCTACGCTGCTGCATCATCCCTTCCTCTTTGGGGAAAACCAATGCAAGACGTAGCAGACATGTTCAAAATATGGCATGTCCACTTCAAAATTAATCAACGTAGAATTATGTTAAATACACCTAAAATAAACTAATTCTATTAATTTTCTTACTAAAAATAAACTAGTTCTATAGTAAAATTTTAATTAGATTATCAAATCTCATATACCTAATTTTTTTTACTAAAAATAAACCAGTTATATTAATTCAACTAGTTCAACTAAGCACTTACTTTAAATAAAAATAAACTAGTTCTTACAAAAAAACTAGTTCGACTAGTTCTATTAATTTTCTTACCGATTCTATTAAACACTTACTAAAAACAATAAAAAAGTACATTATACAAGAACAGTAAAAAAGAGTTTAGGGTTTAGGAGAGATGGAGGGAGGAGGGGGTGGGAGGAGGAGGGAGGAGAGAGGATGAGAGGGAGGAGGGCGGTTGGATCGAAGGAGGGAGGAGGAGGGAGGGAGGAGGGTGGGATGAGGGAGGAGAGAGGAGGAGGGGGAGGGGCGGTAGGAGGAGGGCTGCCGGAGGAGGAGGAAGGAGGGGGCGGCCGGAGGAGGAAGAAGGAGGGAGCGGCCGAAGGAGGAGGGAGGAGGGGCGGCCGGAGGTGGAAGGAGGAGGGGCGGCCGAAGAAGGAGGGAGGAGGGCGCGGTGGGAGGAGGAGGGATGGGAGGAGGGAGGAGGTAGGAGGAGGGATGGAGGGACTACCTCAGTGGAGGAGGAACAGGAGCGTCTGCGACAGCGGGTGACAACGGTGGTCGGGGAATGGCGGCGGCGGCGGACAACGGGGAGTGCGGGGGAGAGTGAGTGAGAGGGCCGGCCACGCAGGGACGATAAGGTAGGGTTAGTAGCAGTGCGGATTGAAGAAAAGCGCTACTACTACGGAGCATAGCAGTAGCGCTGGATGAGGATAATTGCTGCTACTAAGTGGGGCTAGCCATGTGCGCCTAGTTCGAACTTAGCACGCGGATAGCAGTAGCGCCTTTTACTGCCACGCGCTACTGCTAAGATTCTGTGTATAAGGTTTTTCCTAGTAGTGTGGGTACATGTATGGTTTAGTATAACCCATACTCATGTACCCATGTACCCGCATATATTTTGACAAATAGGCCTTATATATTATTTATTCACATATTAAACATATTATATGTATATAAATCCCACGGCCCTAAAAAGACCTCATCATGCATTCATGTTAGGCCACCGCATCACAATAGTTAGCCCGGCAATGAGTATGCGTTGTTTTCATGATGTGTTGTTGTTTATGAATTATTATTATAAGTTGTTGTTTATGATTATGTAATGCTCAAATTGATGTGTTGCAAATCTGGGTAATTTACCCATGGATACCCATTTACCCTGATGGGTGACGAGCATGAGAAAAATTATACCCGTCAATGGGTATGGGTATGGGTGATGGATAAGGTTTAGGATGACGGGTAAGGGTATGGGGTGGTTCCACCCATACCCATACCCTGCGGGTGCCATTCTTAGTTTGGGTAAGCCTCAAGTATAAGGGTGACGTAACCTAGCACTAAGTATTTCTGTCGGTAGAGAACCAATGTTTATCAAATTGGAAGGAGTTCTTCTAGCAAACAAAGTCACAGGTATCTGTACACAAAACACAACACATTCATGTCCCCAACGTTTCAAGAAGGTTGTTGAGCTTCATGTCGTGCTAGTTATAAGGATGAATTGAATGATATATTAGGAATTGATAGATTGATAAAATAAGATAAATCTGTACAACAAAAAATACTATTTTTTAGATGTTTTCAGTAATGGAAACTAGACCCCGAGGACCATAGTTTCACTAGTGATATATCTCCAAGCAGGTAAGAATGGTATCACTAGTAAAGCACGCCCTCATCAACAATGATCTGAAATGCCTTTTAGCAACGTCCATGTAGGATGCTGCTACTATGGCGCGGCTGGGAACCGGACGCCAGCAGCGCCCACGTGGAATGCTGCTGGTGACGCGCACACGACCAACATTTTGGTTGAACGCTGCAGTTATGTGAAGAAGTAGCAATGTTCACGCTGCTCGAATGCGGCACGTAGTTCCTGAATCCTGATTAGCTTTGTGCCGAGCATGTGAACTTCACGATACTGAAAGCTCATTGGCTGCGTGTACTATGCTACACTCACTGCTAGTTGTCACCGCGGCAACATTCACGATTTTTGTTATATATTCTCTCTGTAAACAAATATAAGTTTACAGAGGGAGTATATCTGTATCTATATCTATATCTATATCTATTCTATTCTACTAATAAAGCAAGGTGCGTTTCTCATATTTTTTTTCATCCGTTCACAGTCGAAATTTATTTTTCTATCCGGGGTGGTTGTACGTCCGTCTGATTTTTTTAGTAATCCAGAATTTCGTACTTGCCCCACACATGCTGTGGTCCAGCGAAGCTAGCCTACTTATTTACCTGCTCATGTAGCTGCAAAAATCCTATTTCTCGCACTATGCAGTAGATTTTTTTTAGGGTTAACTATGCGCTAGATAAACAGAGTTCGCACAGGATGCCCAAGACTGGGCCGACCCGTTTTGTTTTTCTGCCCAAATTTATTTTAAATTTTACCTTCAATCGTAATTCAAATTTTCAAAAAAAATCATAATTTGAAATTTTGTGAAATTTTCGAAAAATGTTCGAATTATAATATTGTCTTCACCTTTAAAAAAATCTGTGGAACATTTATTTATTTTCTGGTGTCGATATTTTCTCAAAATCATAAAATCTAAAATTACTTATGATTAAAAAAACATGTATTAAAAATATGAGAAAATTTAAATGTATTCCGGTTTTAGTAAAAATTTCATAGGTTAAAAACAATGTCCGCTTTAAAGCAGAAAGCCTATTTCCTGCACTGTCGGTAGATAGTCGGAGTTCGTACAGGGTGCCCAAGACTGGGCCGGCCCGTTTTTTCCTGTTCTTTTTTTATTTTTACCTTATTTCGTAATTCAAAATTTTCGAAACAGATCAGAATTTTAACTTTTGTCAAATTTATGAAAAATGTTTGAATTAAAATATCTTCCCCTTTCCAAACATGTTTGGAACCCTAATTTATTTTATTGTTCCGTTATTTTTAAATTCAGAAATGTTCAAAACTATTTGTGATTTGAAAAACATCTATTTTAAAATTATTCGAAATTTTAAGTATATTCTTGTTTTAGTAAAATGTTCACATATTCAAAATAATGTCTGCATTTAAAAACACATTTTATAAAATTGTTTTGAATGTTCAAAATATGTTCTGTTTTTAAAAGTCGGTAATAATTTAAAAAATGATTGGGTTTTGATAAAAGGTTCATGTCTTCAAAAAATGATGTTGTTTCAAATTTTGTTCATGTTTTTTTAATGTACAGAATATTAAAAATATTGTTCATAATTTCAGAAAATTTTCACATTTCCAAGAATATTCGGCAATTCATATTTTTTAAAAAGTTAAAAAAATGTTTTAAATCCAACATTGCAGTATGTTCTTAAATATTTGAGTTGGGCATTGATTAGCAGTAGGCGTTTGTTGCCATGGCTAGCGGCACGTGGTTGGGTCTTTAAGGTCATGTGTTCGGTCGTTCGGCATGTCGTTTTTTGGATCATTACTCCTGCCTTGCAAACACAGATTGTTTTGGAGCCTGCAAGTGGGCTGGCCCAGACGCAAACTGTTGGTATCCCACGCTCTATTTGAGGCAACTAGCGTCATATAGTAACTCCCACACAACTATCCTAAGAAAAAAATACGTATAGATTTTGTTCCGTCCATTCCACATGCAGCTCTCCAATTTTTTCGTTTATCCCCCGGGTGGGCCAAACTGGACCTACCACGTATTTCTTTTTCTGTCAGACGGACGAGCAGCAAAAAATTAAGGGCGGGAGGAAATTGAACTATGGACCTTCCCTATTGTCGACCGACAAAACCAACTCAGCTAGCTTGCAATTATGATAGGAACAGTCTCATCTTGAAATTTACACTAAATTACATCTGTTTTTATATGTCCCTAAGTTGTCTGCAAATAAGGAGGTTGTGTGAGAATAAGGAAGTTATCTCGAGAATTATGAGCAGAACGAGGGACACCTCAAATTATTACCGGAGGTAACTTGCACGTGCCAATAAAAGACAATATGTGATTCGCTATAATGGAAAAAATTATGGACACACTGCTAATAAAAGAGAATATGTTGGTTTTGCTCTAATTAATAAATTTTATGGGCACGTGAGTGCAAAAATAGTTGAAGAGAATAAACCATGATAATGAAGGAACATTCATGTCTGGTTATACACTGATTATGCTAATAAAACATAATTTATGCGCTGCAATTAGGAATCCATCCGGTTACGTCGTTGTAGGAGAATGCGGTCGAAGCAACCAAATGAGGACGCGACTGTCGGCGTTCTGGGAACGGGGGTCCCCAGACTTGCCTGCCTGCAGCCTGCGGCGTGGCTCAAAGGAGGCCCAGCATGGCCCATCTTCATCAACACTAGACTCAAGACCCTCGCGAGGCGGACGACACGGAGCTTCCTCAGGCACGGCCTCGTCAGGCTGGCTCGCGAGGACGCGGAGAGATCAAGGCGGGGTACCTCGCGAGGTGCCCGTGACGCAAGCCATGACGACTCAGGGCGCCAGGCGGGCGCCAGCGCGCGCAGCGTCCTTCTTTCCTCTTTGGTGCAAAGGGGGCAAGCGCAGCCGCGGAGTACCGAGGCATCAGGCAAAGGTTGCCATTTCGGTGCAACGAGACCAAGAGCAGGAGGACTACGAGACGGAGGTCACCGTGGAGCCCAGGACGACGTCGTCACCAGAGCTTTGCGCAGGCGAAGACCTCTTTTGTCAGGATAGTTGATACTTGTTGTCCCCCTTCAAATTAGCCCGCCATTGTTGGCTCCCTTCCCGCTCGATATTTGGGAAGAGGACCAGGGCCACTATAAATAGGACCAGCCACCCGCATGGCAGGGGGGAGAGGTTCTGTTAGGTTGGGTTCAGCTCAGTTCGGTTCGGCGAGGTTCGTTCGAACGGTCGACAAGTGAAAGCAAACCAGAGAGAGTGAGAGAGAGAAGGGTGGCTGAACTCCTCCTAGCAGTTCATCACCCAGCCAAGAACAGACCCTCGCGAGGCTGTTCTTCCTTGTATTGTTATCATCATCAGCCCCAGGAGGCAATCCACCAACCACACACTGGAGTAGGGTATTACACCACAACGGTGGCCCGAACCAATATAAATCTTGTGTCCCTTGTGCAGTTCTTTTAGTAGTTCAGATCTTTGCGAGACGGGAAGGTAGAAGGCGTAATCTCCGCGCGCACCCCAGTGTTCGAACCTTAAGGGTTTGCCGGAACCCGAAATCCGACAGCGACCACTACTCCGAGACGGAGGTGGACCCGAAGGAAAAAAAAGGTACCAGTTGGGTGGTCACCACCATGCCGACCAACCCCATCACTATCAAGATCTCGCGGACCAAACATGACCCGTAAGAAGATCGCAGCTCCTCACTTTGTCATCGACCGCTGCGGAGACCATTTTTGGTGAACACATCAATTATCTCTCCCATTGCTTGTTTAAAAAAATTCCATTACAACGCATGGGCATATGTGCTAGTCTAGTAATAAAGCAAGGTGTGTTTCTCATATATTTTTCATCCGTTCACAGTCGAAATTTATTTTTCTATCAGGGGTGGTTGTACGTCCGTCTGATTTTTTTAGCAATCCAGAATTTCGTACTTGCCCCACACATGCTGTGGTCCAGCGAAGCTAGCCCACTTATTTTCCTGCTCATGTAGCTGCACAAATCCTATTTCTCGCACTATGCAATAGATTTTTTTTAGGGTTAACTATGCGCTAGATAAACGGAGTTCGCACAGAATGCCCAAGACTGGGCCGACCCTTTTTGTTTTTCTGCCCAAATTTATTTTCAATTTTACCTTATTTAGAAATTCAAATTTTCAAAAAAAAATCATAACTTGAAATTTTGTGAAATTTTCGAAAAATGTTCGAATTATAATATTGTCTTCACCTTCTAAAAAATCTGTGGAACATTTATTTATTTTCTGGTGTCGATATTTTCTCAAAATCATAAAATCCAAAATTATTCATGATTTAAAAAACATGTATTAAAATATGAGAAAATTTAAATGTATTCCTATTTTAATAAAATTTTCACAGATTCAAAACAATGTCTGCTTTTAAAGCAGAAAGCCTAATTCCTGCACTGTCGGTAGATAGTCGGAGTTCGTACAGGGTGCCCAAGACTGGGCCGGCCCGTTTTTTCCAGTTCTTTTTTTATTTTTTCCTCATTTCGTAATTCAAAATTTTCAAAACAGATCGGAATTTTAACTTTTATCTAATTTATGAAAAATGTTTGAATTAAAATATCTTCCCCTTTCCAAAAATGTTTGGAACACTAATTTATTTTATTGTTCCGTTTTTTTAAATTCAGAAATGTTCAAAATTATTTATGATTTAAAAAACATCTATTTTAAAATTATTCGAAATTTGAAGTATATTCTTGTTTTAGTAAAATGTTCACAGATTCAAAATAATGTCTGCACTTAAAAACACATTATATAAAATTGTTTTGAATGTTCAAAACATGTTACGTTTTCAAAAGTCTGTAATAAATTAAAAATGTTTGGGTTTTGATAAAAGGTTCATGTCTTCAAAAAATGATGTTGTTTCAATTTTTGTTCATGTTTTTTTAAATGTACAGAATATTAAAAATGTTGTTCATAATTTCAGAAAATTTTCACGTTTCCAAGAATATTCGGCAATTCATATTTTTAAAAAAGTTAAAAAATTATTTTAAATCCGACATTGCAGTATGTTCTTAAATATTCGTGCTGGGCATTGATTAGCAGTAGGCGTTTGTTGCCATGGCTAGCGGCACGTGGTTGGGTCTTTAAGGTCATGTGTTCGGTCATTGGGCATGTCATATTTTGGATCATTACTCCTGCCTTGCAAACACAGGTTATTTTGGTGCCTGCAAGTGGGCTGGTCCAGACACAAACTGTTGGTATCCCACATCCTATTTGACGCAACTAGCGTCATATAGTAACTCCCACACAACGGCCCTAAGAAAAAAATACGTATAGATTTTGTTCCATCCATTCCACACGCACCTCCCCAATTTTTTCGTTTATCCCCTGGGTGGGCCAAACTGGACCTACCACGTATTTATTTTTCTGTCAGACGGACGAGCAACAAAAAATAAAGGGCGGGAGGGAATTGAACTATGGACCTTCCTTATTGTCGACCGACAAAACCAATTCAGCTAGCTTGCAATTATGATAGGAACAGTCTCATCTTGAAATTTTACACTAAATTACATCTGTTTTTATATGTCCCTAAGTTGTCTGCAAATAAGGAGGTTGTGTGAGAATAAGGAAGTTATCTCGAGAATTATGAGCAGAACGAGGGACTCCTCAAATTATTACCGGAGATAACTTGCATGTGCCAATAAAAGACAATATGTGATTCACTATAATGGAAAAAATTATGGACACACTGCTAATAAAAGAGAATATGCTAGTTTTGCTCTAATTAATAAATTTTATGGGCACGTGAGTGCAAAAATAGTTGAAGAGAATAAACCATGATAATGAAGGAACATTCATGTCTGGTTATACGCTGATTATGGTAATGAAACATAATTTATGTGCTGCAATTAGGAATCCATCCGGTTACGTCGTTGTAGGAGAATGCGGTCGAAGCAACCAAATAAGGACGCGACCACTACTCTGAGACCGAGGTGGACCCGGAGGAAAAAAAGGTACCAGTTGGGTGGTCACCACCACGCCGATCAACCCCATCACTATCAAGATCTCGCGGACCAAACATGACCTGTAAGAAGATCGCAGCTCCTCACTTTGTTGCCGACTGCTGTGGAGACCGTTTTTGATGAACACATCAATTATCTCTCCCACTGCTTGTTTAAAAAATTCCATTACAACGCATGGGTATATGTGCTAGTCATATTAAAAGAAAGCATGAAATATTAAAAGAACGCACGGTCGGCTGCAAGGGCCTCCAATCACGCCGCGACCACGACGCCCTACACCCGCCGGGAGCAGGCAAACTCGAGGGCCGCGCTCATGGTGGCCCGAGAACTACTGCGGTGCATACTGCTGGAGGGCGGCCACGACGTGCTGCTGGAGCGAGTGGCGGAGCTCCTGGGCTTCGCCGCCTCGGGGGCTCACCCCTTCTCCACCCAGCTCCCATCTCAAGCCCAGGGCGACCCGTGCGGGGGCTCCGCGCGCGCCCGCGGGCCCCAAGGCTACTCCGACGCCAGCGAAACTGTCAGCACCGGACCGGTGGCGGCGCTGCCCCCGTCCCCGGCCCGCGAGGAAGAAGGACTCAACGCGACCCGCGGCCCCGGTGGGCGGCCGCGTTGCCACCCCTCAGTAGGCATGACAGGTGGGACCGCGTGGCATGCGGGGCATCACGGCGTGGCACTCGGGATGACGGCGACGGAGGAATACGTGCCCCTCATGATGGACCAAGGACACCCTCACGAGAACGGACAAGGCTCGCTCCTCGGCCCAAGCTGGGGGGACGAGGCAATGGAAGCTGAGCCTTTCTTGGAGCCCCGGGACGGACCCGCTGGCCACGCTGGAGCCAACGATTATCGGGCACCGCTAACTCTTCAGGAGCAGGTATACGCTAACCATGGATCGCAGGAGGTGCAGGTCGCCGCGGCAAGCAGCTGCCCCGCTCCCACAGTCTCCTACCCCTCGGGAGGAGGGCGCAGGGGGCTGCAGGAGAGGGGCCGAGATTCGACATCACCACCGCGGCGTTCGAAGCAAGGCGTTCTCAGGAGGTAGGCCCTCTGCTGGGGAGGTGCCTCAGGGCCTGCCCCTGGCAGAGGACCCGTGGTCGTCGGGGGAACCGCTGGCGACCGCTCTACCCCATCGGGCGGCGTCCTGGGTTCCGATCATTGCTGATGGCACTAAAGTGTGGCGCAAGGCGGGGCCCTCGTCTGGCGATATGAAGTAAGGCCAGTACCTGTGAAGAAGGCCCGGTGCCTGTGAAGCTCGCCGCCCCGTGACACTCTCACGTAATAATGAGTGGGGCTGTACACGCCCCGGAGTCTCAGGGGTGCCGGCCTCAGGCCCTGGGGCTCCCTCCCACGCCCAGTGGACAGCACTTAGCTCCGCGCTGGTGAGAAGACGTCCAAGACTAGATTAGGTGCCGGACGCGGCCTTTTGTCTGCTTTCATTGCCTTTCCCTTTGGCTGTAGCTTTTGCTCCGCTGGATTTAAAGTTGGATTCGAATTTGAGATTTGCGTTTGTTCGGGGAAGGGGTGCTTATTCTCGCTCGAGCCATTTCTCGCGTTCTGGTTACCGCTTCGCTACAGCTGCCTCCCCTCGCGAGCCCCTCGCGAGTCCGGTTAGGCCTGGCTCGTGCACAACCCAAATTGCTGTTGTTGCTCCCCCTCGGGAGGATCTTCGGGTGCCTGCGGAGGTTGCCCTGTTTGGAAAAGGCCCAGAGCCTGTGAAGCAAGGCGAGTGCCTGTGAAGCTCTCGCGTTCAAGGAAAAGGCCCAGAGCCTGTGAAGCAAGGCGAGTGCCTGTGAAGCTCTCGCGTTCAAGGAAAAGGCCGAGAGCCTGTGAAGCAAGGCGAGTGCCTGTGAAGCTCTCGCGTTCAAGGAAAAGGCCCAGAGCCTGTGAAGCAAGGCGAGTGCCTGTGAAGCTCTCGCGTTCAAGGAAAAGGCCCAGAGCCTGTGAAGCAAGGCGAGTGCCTGTGAAGCTCTCGCGTTCAAGGAAAAGGCCCAGAGCCTGTGAAGCAAGGCGAGTGCCTGTGAAGCTCTCGCGTTCAAGGAAAAGGCCCAGAGCCTGTGAAGCAAGGCGAGTGCCTGTGAAGCTCTCGCATTCAAGGAAAAGGCCCAGAGCCTGTGAAGCAAGGAGAGTGCCTGTGAAGCTCTCGCGTTCAAGGAAAAGGCCCAGAGCCTGTGAAGCAAGGCGAGTGCCTGTGAAGCTCTCGCGTTCAAGGAAAAGGCCCAGAGCCTGTGAAGCAAGGCGAGTGCCTGTGAAGCTCTCGCGTTCAGGAAAAGGCCCAGAGCCTGTGAAGCAAGGCGAGTGCCTGTGAAGCTCTCGCGTTCAGGAAAAGGCCCAGAGCCTGTGAAGAAGGCCAACGCTTGTGAAGCTCCCCGCCAGCGAAACTCTCGTACCCAACGGATTTAACTAAAGAACACCAAGGGCGTCACGCCCTCCCATAGGCTGCTTCGGGGCTTGCGCAAAACAAAGGTAAACCTGCCAACCGCCCAGCGCGGGCGCTCGTGCTATATGACAACTACTGATACGACGAACACAGGTTCTACATGAGGGGCTTCCCCTCCCAAAATGCTCTCACAGCCATCAGGTCAAAAACCTGAGTTCTATTCATGCAGGGTAAAAAAAAGACAGGAGCGATACACACTCAGTCGGACCAATCCCCAAATGCGTCCCCAGAAGCACCTCCCGAGCCTTCGTTGGGGTCGCCGAATTCGCCATCGTCGTCTGCGTCACCGCTAGGAGCGTTAGGGCCGCTCGCCGCGCCGCCCTCGTCAGCACCCACGATCACGTCATCGTCATCCGAGGCGAAGGCCCTGACAAGGGCGTCCACGTTGTCTTCCACCCAGTGCGCCAGGTCACCTCGGACGGCCTGGGGAACTGGGACGATGACAGCGTCAAAATCGAAGTGGGAATCCATGTTCAAGAGATGGCTGAAGACACGGGAGAATGTGCGCCCGAGCAGCGCGCGGCTCCTCTCTTCCACCAACCTATCGGCCCTTGCCGAACGCTCCTCCAGCTGCGTCACCATGGCAGTGAAGAATTGAAGGTTGCCAGCATAGTTGGCTGTGTGCGGCTCGCCAACAGCCGCCTCACAGATGTTGCCCAAGGACACGCTAGCTCTCTCCCGGAGCATGGCGAGCATGGGACCATGCACGTGCTCCAGGACCTGCCGCTGACATATCTCGTCCGCGTTCCGGCACGCGATGCCCTCAGCCTCCTCCACCCGCTGACGAAGACGGAGCATCTCGGCCTGGGAGGTGGCTAACTCCCCTTGCGCTACCTCAAGGGTGGCCCGGGAAGCGTCGGCCAGCCGTGTCGCCTCCTCCCGCTTAACCCTCAAGGCTGCGCTCCTCCCTTCAGCTTCGACCCGGATCAACTCCAGTCTCTTCTCGAACTCGCGCTCGAGGTCTTGGCGCGCCATCGCCACCCGATGACTAACCTCCTCCAGGACACAAGCCTCCCGTGCGATGACATTGTCCTCCGCCTGCGTCACCAAGCGCTCCCTCGTCTTCAGCCGCTTGTACTCGCGAGTGCGTTCGGCGGCTTCCAGTGTCAACGCTTCTTCGCGCCTCTGGAGCTCGGCTGGGTCGCCGGAGGCCACCCGCATCGACGCAAGGGCCAACTCGCGCAGCTCCACTTGCTCCTCCAGTGAGTGGCACCGGGCCAGGAGCTCGCGAGCCCGCTCCTCCGCCGCCTCTCGCCACCGGTCAGCTCTCCGGGCCTCCTCGGTGGCCTGGGATCGGGCCACTCGAGAGGCCTCCAGCGACGCCTTCGCCTCTTCATCGTCAAGATCACGTTGACGACGCGTGAGGGCGATGGCGGCCTCCAGCTCACGCCTCCCTGCAGCCAGGCGCAGGCCCTCGGCCTCCAGGCGCGCGTCTTCGTTAGCAAGCTCCTCCCCAAGCAAGTTCACCGCGTCGGTCGCTCTTCGAAGGAACCTTTGGCGGCGAGCGCGGCGCTCCCGGGCGCGCTCAAGCACGTCTTCCACACAATCATCCGCCCCAAGCAAGCGCCGGGGGTCGCGAATCATCGTTCCCCCTCCGGGCAGGGGGCTGGGGGCTGGCGCCCTCGCGGCGGCTGGGCGCGCCGCACCAGAAGCCCGGCCTAGGGCCAGCCCGTCTCCAGATGAAGGGCGCATGAGGCGCATCAACCAGTCGCAGTCCCCGACCAGACGAGAAGCCCATGGCAGACTGGCTATTCCCTAAGAGGGCCCACGAAGGAAAATCGTGGGGAATGAAGGGCCGCGGTGCACCTCGGGATGGTCCACCCCTTCAAACGCCCTCACCACAAGGGCAGAACTGCTCGGAGCATTTGAGGACGGTAGAGGGGGCGAAGCCAAAGGAGGCGGCACCTCTGCTACTTCCGCGAGCTCGGTCGGGAGGGGCCTGCGGAGCAAGGATCAGTGAAAGCAACAAGAGGGTCAGGAGCCAGAGAGGAAGAAGACTTACTCGTCAGTGGCGAAGTACTTCCTGCGCTTCAGCACGCGACCAGGGAAGTCGTCACCCAGGGCCTCCCTTTTCCTCCGGAGGGCCTCAAAGTCCACGCGGAAGCGGCCCAAGAGAAGGGCGCAAGGATCGACCTGCGGCGAGGGCGGAGCATCAGAGCGATCCGCGTCAGGGGCACCTGCCTGGCGCGCGCCGTCCATCACCTCGCCTGAAGACGCAGTTGGGGCCTCCGAGGCCTCAGCCCCGGGTGCTGGGAGCGACTGCTTGCCACCTTCAGCCGCAGTGGCATGGGTCCCAGGAGCTGTCCCCTCACGAGCATCGCCCGGCGCTGCCACCTCATCAGGAGCCCCCTCGGCCTTCGGCGCCCCCTGCCTCCCTGCTCCGCCACTTGAGGAGGAGTCGCCTTGGCCGATTGGAAGGGTAGTCACCACCATTGGGTTCTCGCCAGGTCCCTGGAGGCCAGCGGGGCGCAGCCCCCACTCATCAAAGACGGGCATATGCTTCACGAAGTCAGCCCTACTCTGGCAGAGATACAGCAAGGCCCCTCCCTGCCGGACGTTGCCGGGATTGGGGTCCCCAGCCAAGGTCAAGAGCATCGACTTTAGCACCGCGGGAGCCAGGTCCTCTTCCTGGAGCCTCATGCTATCCTCGCGCCCACGGAAGGCCCACATCCGGCGAGAGTGGCGTTGAAGGGGAGCGACACGGCATAACAGAAACTCCTTCACCATCTTAGGCGCTGTCATGCCTAGCTTCCTCAGGAGCGTGAAGCGGCTCCAGACAAAGACGAGCCGGGGGCTCTTGAGCGTCTCCTGGCCCCAACCCGAATTGGGGACAGCAGGCGAGGTCGGCTCCGCTAGCAGGGGGCTGGGCACCCCTGCGTCCACGTACAACCACCGCTCGCGGAACCCAACCGCGGGCAGGGGGAGTTTGAAGTCAATCCCAGAGGCCTCAGTCTCAGGCTCGGCAGCAAAGCTCGCGCACGCCCAGCATTGGGAAGGGTCGACAAGGTGCAGCGAGAAGAAGTGGCGCAGCAAGGCAACCGAAGGAGGGATGCCCACCATGGCTTCGCAGACGAAGGCGAAGACCGAAAGGAGGGTGATAGACTCGGGACTTAGATGCATCATGTGGATCTGATAATGGGAGAGCACGACATTGAAGAAATCAGAGAAGGGGGGAACTAGACCCGCCCACAAGGCGTCGGTAAAACATGGGACCTCGGTTCCTATCCTTTTGATGGAGAAGTGGGACACGGGCCAGGCCGTCGTCCTCCCGCACTCATTGAAGATGGTGGCCAGAGCCAAGCTGTCCCTGCCCAGGCACTCTTGATTGAGTACGGACGACTGGCCGACGGTGGCGGCCACCGGTTGCGGCGCACAAGACGGAGGCATGGGTTTCTCCCCTCTCTCCTTCCTCGTCGGAGTCATGGCGATGGGAAGGAGGGGGAAGATTCGAGATTGGATTGGAGGCGGGAGCAGGCGTTCGAAGGAAGGAAGAACAGAGGACGCTCGAGCAACAGGAAGGGGAGCGGCTGTGTGCAACTACAAGTCCGCCTAGCAGGGCGCAGAATAAGGGGGCGTGGGGGGAACAGTGCCGCCCACGTCCCATCAACCGCCATGCGGCGCCCAAGGCCGCAGGCTGTTAGGGCCCGCGACGCTTCGCCCTTGCCCTTTCGCCTCTCGGCACGGCCGAGTCCGGGTGCGCCTTGGCCCCGGGGGCTACCGTCGGTGTTCTGGGAACGGGGGTCCCCAGACTTGCCTGCCTGCGGCCTGCGGCGTGGCTCAAAGGAGGCCCAGCATGGCCCATCTTCATCAACACCAGACTCAAGACCCTCGCGAGGGGCCAAGCCTCACGAGGCGGACGACACGGAGCTTCCTTAGGCATGGCCTCGTCAGGCCGGCTCGCGAGGAAGCGGAGAGATCAAGGCGGGGTACCTCGCGAGGTGCCCGTGACGCAAGCCATGACGACTCAGGGCGCCAGGCGGGCACCAGCGCGCGCAGCGTCCTTCTTTCCTCTTTGGTGCAAAGGGGGCAAGCGCAGCTGCGGAGTACCGAGGCATCAGGCAAAGGTTGCCATTTCGGTGCAACGAGACCAAGACCAGGAGGACTACGAGACGGAGGTCACCGTGGAGCCCAGGACGGCGTCATCACCAGAGCTTTGCACAGGCGAAGACCTCTTTTGTCAGGATAGTTGATACTTGCTGTCCCCCTTCAAATTAGCCCGCCATTGTTGGCTCCCTTCCCGCTCGATATTTGGGAAGAGGACCAGGGCCACTATAAATAGGACCAGCCACCCGCATGGCAGGGGGGAGAGGTTCTGTTAGGTTGGGTTCAGCTCAGTTCGGTTCGGCGAGGTTCGTTCGAACGGTCGACAAGTGAAAGCAAACCAGAGAGAGTGAGAGAGAGAAGGGTGGCTGAACTCCTCCTAGAAGTTCATCACCCAGCCAAGAACAGACCCTCACGAGGCTGTTCTTCCTTGTATTGTTATCATCATCAGCCCCAGGAGGCAATCCACCAACCACACACTGGAGTAGGGTATTACACCACAACGGTGGCCCGAACCAGTATAAATCTTGCGTCCCTTGTGAAGTTCTTTTAGTAGTTCAGATCTTTGCGAGACAGGGAGGTAGAAGGCGTAATCTCCGCGCGCACCCCAGTGTTCGAACCTTAAGGGTCTGCCGGAACCCGAAATCCGACAGCGACCACTACTCCGAGACAGAGGTGGACCCGAAGGAAAAAAAGGTACCAGTTGGGTGGTCACCACCATGCCGACCAACCCCATCACTATCAAGATCTCGCGGACCAAACATGACCCGTAAGAAGATCGCAGCCCCTCACTTTGTCATCGACCGCTGCGGAGACCATTTTTGATGAACACATCAATTATCTCTCCCATTGCTTGTTTAAAAAAATTCCATTACAACGCATGGGCATATGTGCTAGTCTAGTAATAAAGCAAGGTGTGCTTCTCATATTTTTTTCATCTGTTCACAGTCGAAATTTATTTTTCTATCAGGGGTGGTTGTACGTCCGTCTGATTTTTTTAGCAATCCAGAATTTCGTACTTGCCCCACACATGCTGTGGTCCAGCGAAGCTAGCCCACTTATTTGCCTGCTCATGTAGCTGCACAAATCCTATTTCTCGCACTATGCAGTAGATTTTTTTTAGGGTTAACTATGTGCTAGATAAACGGAGTTCGCACAGGATACCCAAGACTGGGCTGACCACTTATTTGCCTGCTCATGTAGCTGCACAAACCCTATCGAAGACTAGCATCTTCAAGCATCTTCAAGTGTCTTGCAGCATTCAGAAGAGTAAAGAATAACATTTTATAATTAACAAGCATGTTGTAGTATTAACGCCCAGAGATCCTTCCTCGACTCCCTGCGAGGAAGCAATCCCGGAGCCACATATCCATCACATATCTCAAGTATCCATTTCTAGTTGTAATAGATCAGGATACAAGTCTGAACATCCATTACTGTGGACACGGTATTCGAATAGATAACTTCCCCGCAGGGGTACGCCACGTTTTACAACACACTTGATTACTCTGGCCGGACACACTTCCTTGGGTCCATGCACGGCCTCAGAAGATCAACACGTCGCAGCCCTACCTAGGCTCAGCAGAGAGGTCCCCGCCGGTCTACATCCTAAGCACTCCGGGTCATTGCATGCAGGGCAATACAGTGCTGGGGAACGTAGCAGAAATTCAAAATTTTCCTACTTGTCACCAAGATCTATCTATGGAGAGACTGGCAACGAGGGGAAGGAGAGTGCATCTACATACCCTTGTAGATCGCTAAGCAGAAGCGTTCAAGTGAACGGGGTTGATGGAGTCGTACTCGTCGTGATCCAAATCACCGATGACCAAGTGCCGAACGGACGGCACCTCCGCGTTCAACACACGTACAACCCGGTGACGTCTCCCACGCCTTGATCCAGCAAGGAGAGAGGGAGAGGTTGAGGAAGACTCCATCCAGCAGCAGCACAACGGCGTGGTGGTGATGGAGGAGCATGGCAATCCTGCAGGGCTTCGCCAAGCACCACGGGATATGAGGAGAAAGAGAGGGAGGGCTGCACCAACAGGCAGAGATCAGATCACACGTGTTATGGGCAGCCCTAGGCCTCACTATATATAGGGGAGAGGGAGGAGGGTGCGCCCCCTCTAGGGTTCCCACCCCTAGGAGGGGCGGCAGCCCTAGATGGGAAAGGGGGGGCGACCAAGAGGGGGAGAGGGGAGGCGCCCCTAGGGTGGGCCTGAAGGCCCATCTGGACCTAGGGTTTGCCCCCTCCCACTCTCCCATGTGCCTTGGGCCCTTGTGGGGGGCGCACCAGCCCACCTGGGGCTGGTCCCCTCCCACACTTAGCCCACGCAAGCCTCCGGGGTTGGTGGCCCCACTTGGTGGACCCCGGGACCCTCCAGGTGGTCCCGGTACGTTACCGATAAACCCCGAAACTTTTCCGGTGACCAAAACAGGACTTCCCATATATAAATCTTTACCTCCGGACTATTCCGGAACTCCTCGTGACGTCCGGGATCTCATCCGGGACTCCGAACAACATTCGGTAACCACATACTAACTTCCTTTATAACCCTAGTGTCATCGAACCTTAAGTGTGTAGACCCTACGGGTTCGGGAGACATGCAGACATGACAGAGACGTTCTCCGGTCAATAACCAACAGCGGGATCTGGATACCCATGTTGGCTCCCACATGTTCCACGATGATCTCATCAGATGAACCACGATGTCAAGGACTTAATCAATCCCGTATACAATTCCCTTTGTCTATCGGTATGATACTTGCCCGAGATTCGATCGTCGGTATCCCGATACCTTGTTCAATCTCGTTACCGGCAAGTCTCTTTACTCGTTCCGTAACACATCATCCCGTGATCAACTCCTTGATCACATTGTGCACATGATGATGTCCTATCGAGTGGGCCCAGAGACACCTCTCCGTCACACGGAGTGACAAATCCCAGTCTCGATTCATGCCAACCCAACAGACACTTTCAGAGATACTTGTAGTGCACCTTTATAGTCACCCAGTTACGTTGTGACGTTTGGTACACCCAAAGCATTCCTACGGTATTCGGGAGTTGCACAATCTCATGGTCTAAGGAAATGATACTTGACATTAGAAAAGCTTTAGCATACGAACAACACGATCTTGTGCAATGCTTAGGATTGGGTCTTGTCCATCACATCATTCTCCCAATGATGTGATCCCGTTATCAACGACATCCAATGTCCATGGTCAAGAAACCGTAACCATCTATTGATCAACGAGCTAGTCAACTAGAGGCTTACTAGGGACATGGTGTTGTCTATGTATCCACACATGTATCTGAGTTTCCTATCAATACAATTATAGCATGGATAATAAACGATTATCATGAACAAGGAAATATAATAATAACTTATTTATTATTGCCTCTAGGGCATATTTCCAACAGTCTCCCACTTGCACTAGAGTCAATAATCTAGTTCACATCGCCATGTGATTAACACTCACAGGTCACATCGCCATGTGACTAACACCCAAGAGTTTACTAGAGTCAGTAGTCTAGTTCACATCACTATGTGATTAACACTCAATGAGTTCTAGGTTTGATCATGTTGCTTGTGAGAGAGGTTTTAGTCAACGGGTCTGCAACATTCAGATTCGTATGTACTTTGCAAATTTCTATGTCATCTTGTAGATGCAACTACTACGCTCTATTTGGAGCTATTCCAAATAACTGTTCTACTTGGAGCTATTCCAAATCGTTGCTCCATTATACGTATCCGGTATCTCTACTCAGAGCTATCCGGATAGGTGTTTAAGCTTGCATCGACGTAACTCTTTACGTCGAACTCTTTATCACCTCCATAACCGAGAAACATATCCTTATTCCTCTAAGGATAATTTTGACCGCTATCTGGTAATCTACTCCTAGATCACCTTCGTACCCTCTAGCCAGACATGTGGCAAGGCACACATCAGGTGCGGTACACATCATAGCATACTATGGAGCCTATGTCTAAGAATAGGGGACGACCTTCATCCTTTCTCTCTGTTCTGCCGTGGTCGAGCTTTAAGTCTTAACTTCATACCTTACAACTCAGGCAAGAACTCCTTCTTTGACTGATCCATCTTGAACACCTTCAAGATCATGTCAAGGTATGTGCTCATTTGAAAGTACCATTAAGCGTTTTGATCTATCCTTATAGATCTTGATGCTCAATGTTCAAGTGGCTTAATCCAGGCTTTCCATTGAAAAACACTTTCCAAATAACCCTATATGCTTTCCAGAAATTCTACATCATTTCTGATCTATGATATGTCGACAACATATATTCATCAGAAATTCTATAGTGCTCCCACTCACTTATTTGGAAATACAAGTTTCTCATAAACTTTGTATACACCAAAATCTTTGATCATCTCATCAAAGCATACATTCCAACTCCGAGATGCTTACTCCAGTCCTTAGAAGGATTGCTGGAGCTTTGCATACTTATTAGCATCTTTCAGGATTGACAAAACCTTCCGGTTGTATCACATACAACCTTTCCTCAAGAAAATCGTCGAGGAAACAATGTTTTGACATCCTATCTGCAAGATTTCATAAATAATGCAGTAATCGCTAATATAATTCCAACAGACTCTTAGCATCGCTACGAGTGAGAAAGTCTCATCGTAGTCAACTCCTTGAACTTGTCGGAAAACATCTTAACGACAAGTCGAGCTTTCTTAATGGTGATACTTACCATCAATGTCCGTCTTCCTTTTAAAATCCATCTGCACCCAATAGCCCTACGACCATCAAGCAGTTCTTCCAAAGTCTACACTTTGTTTTCATACATGGATCCTCTCTCGGATTTTATGGCCTCGAGCCATTTATCGGAATCCGGGTCCACCATCGCTTCTCCATAGCTCGTAGGTTCATTGTTGTCTAGCAACATGACTTCCAAGACAGGATTACGTACCACTCTGAAGTAGTACGCATCCTTGTCATCCTACGAGGTTTGGTAGTGACTTGATCTGAAGTTTCATGATCACTATCATAAGCTTCCACTTCAATTGGTGTAGGTGCCACAGGAACATCTCCCTGTGCCCTATCACACACTAGTTGAAGAGACGGTTCAATAACCTCATTAAGTCTCCACCATCCTCCCACTCAATTCTTTCGAGAGAAACTTTTCCTCGAGAAAGGACCCGATTCTAGAAACAATCCCTTATTGCTTTCGGATCTGAGACAGGAGGTATACCCAACTATTTCGGGTGTCCTATGAAGATGCATTTATCCGCTTTGGGTTCGAGCTTATCAGCCTGAAACTTTTCACATAAGCGTCGCAGCCTCAAACTTTTAAGAAATGACAGCTTAGGTTTCTCTAAACCATAGTTCATACGGTGTCATCTCATCGGAATTACGTGGTGCCCTATTAAAGTGAATGTGGTTGTCTCTAATGCCTAACCCATAAACTATTGTGGTAATTCGATAAGAGACATCATGGTATGCATCATATCCAATAGGGTGCAGTTATGATGTTCGGACACACCATCACACTATGGTTTTCCAGGCTGTATCAGTTGTGAAACAATTTCCACAATGTCTTAATTCTGTGCCAAACTTGTAATTCAGATATTCATCTCTATGATCATATCATAGACATTATATCCTCTTGTCACGACGATGTTCAACTTCACTCTGAAATTACTTGAACCTTTCAATAATTCAGACTTGTGATTCATTAAGTAAATTTACTCAACATCTACTCAAATCATCTGTGAAGTAAGAACATAACGATATCCACTACATGCCTCAGCACTCATTGGACTGCACACATCAAAATGTATTACTTCCAACAAGTTGCTTTCTAGTTCCATTTTACTGAAAACGAGGCTTTTAGTCATCTTGCCCATGTGGTATGATTTGCATGTCTCAAGTGATTCAAAATCAAGTGAGTACAAACGATCCATCTATATAGAGTTTCTTCATGCATATCTACCAACAAACATGGTTCGCATGTCTCAATCCTTTCAAAAACGAGTGAGCCCAAAGATCCATCAACATGGAGCTTCTTCATGCGTTTTATACCGATATGACTTATGTGGCAGTGCCACAAGTAGGTGGTACTATCATTACTATCTTTTGGCATGAACATGTGTATCACTACGATCGAGATTCAACAAACAATTCATTTTAGGTGTAAGACCATTGAAGGTATTATTCAAATAAACAGAGTAACCATTATTATCCTTAAATGAATAACCGTATTGCGATAGTCATAATCCAACCATGTCTATGCTCAACGCAAACACCAAATAACAATTATTTAGGTTTAACACCAATCTCGATGGTAGAGGGAGCGTGCGATGCTTGATCATATCAACATTGGAAACACTTCCAACACATATCGTCAGCTCACCTTTAGCTAGTCTCCGTTTAATCCGTAGCTTTTATTTCGAGTTACTAACACTTAGCAACCGAACCGGTATCTAATACCCTGGTGCTACTAGGAGTACTAGTAAAGTACACATTAACATAATGTATATCCAATATACTTCCATCGACAGCCTTCTCATCTACCAAGTATCTAGGGTAATTCTGCTCTAGTGGTTGTTCCCCTTATTACAGAAGCACTTAGTCTCGGGTTGGGGTTCAACTTTGGGTTTCTTCATTAGAGCAGCAGCTGATTTGCCGTTTCATGAAGTATCCCTTCTTGCCCTTGCCCTTCTTGAAACTAGTGGTTTCACTAACCATCAACAATTGATGCTCCTTCTTGACTTCTACTTTCGTGGTGTCAAACATCGGGGATATCTCAAGGATCATCATATATGTCCCTGATATATCATAGTTCATCACGAAGCTCTAGCAGCTTGGTGGTAATGACTTCGGAGAAACATCACTATCTCGTCTGGAAGATCAACTCCCACTCGATTCAAATGATTGTTGTACTCAGACAATCTGAGCACAAGCTCAACAATTGAGCTTTTCTCCCTTAGTTTGTAGGTTAAGAAAATCATCGGAGGTCTTATACCTCTTGACGCGGACACGAGCCTGAAATCCCAATTTCAGCCCTCGAAACATCTCATATGTTTTGTGACGTTTCAAAATGTCTTTGGTGCCTCAACTCTAAACCGATTAACTGAACTATCACGTAGTTATCAAAACGTGTGTGTCAGATGTTCGCAACATCTACAGACGATGTTCGAGGTTCAGCACACTGAGCGGTGCATTAAGGACATAAGCCTTCTATGAAGTAATGAGGACAATCCTCAGTTTACGGACCTAGTCCGCATAATTGCTACTATCAACTTTCAACTAAATTTTCTCTAGGAACATATCTAAACAGTAGAACTAAAGCATGTGCTACGACATAATTTGCGAAGACCTTTTGACTATGTTCAGGATAATTAAGTTCATCTTATGAACTCCCACTCAGATAGACATCCCTCTAGTCATCTAAGTGATTACATGATCCGAGTCAACTAGGCCGTGTCCGATCATCACGTGAGACGGACTAGTCAACATTGGTGAACATCTTCATGCTGATCGTATCTACCATACGACTCATGCTCGACCTTTCGGTCTTCTGTGTTCCGAGGCCATGTCTGTACACATGCTAGGCTCGTCAAGTCAACCTAAGTGTTTCGCGTGTGTAAATCTATCTTACACCCATTGTATGTGAACATTAGGATCAAACACCCGATCATCACGTGGTGCTTTGAAACAACGAACTGCCGCAACGGTGCACAGTTAGGGGGAACACTTTCTTGAAATTTTAATGAGGGATCATCTTATTTACTACCGTCATTCTAAGTAAACAAGATGCAAAAACATGATAAACATCACATGCAATCAAATAGTGACATGATATGGCCAATATCATAGTGCTCCTTTTGATCTCCATCTTCGGGGCTCCATTATCATCATCGTCACCGGCATGACACCATGATCTCCATCATCATGATCTCCATCATCGTGTCTTCATGAAGTTGTCACGTCATCTATTACTTCTACTACTACAGCTAACGGTTAGCAATAAAGTAAAGTAATTACATGACGTTTATGTTGACACGCAGGTCATAAATAAATTAAGACAACTCCTATGGCTCCTGCCGGTTGTCATACTCATCGACATGCAAGTCGTGATTCCTATTACAGGAACATGATCAATCTCATACATCACATATATCATTCATCACATCCTTTGGCCATATCACATCACATAGCATACCCTGCAAAAACAAGTTAGACGTCCTCTAATTGTTGTTTGCATGTTTTACATGGCTGCTATGCGTTTCTAGCAAGAACGTTTCTTACCTACGCAAAAACCACAACGTGATATGCCAATTGCAATTTACCCTTCATAAGGACCCTTTTCATCGAATCCGATCTGACTAAAGTGAGAGAGACAGACACCCGCCAGCCACCTTATGCAACTAGTGCATGTTTGTCGGTGGAACCGGTCTCACGTAAGCGTACGTGTAAGGTTGGTCCGGGCCGCTTCATCCCACAATGCCGCCAAATCAAGATTGGACTAGTAACGGTAAGCATATTGAACAAAATCAACGCCCACAACTACTTTGTGTTCTACTCGTGCATAGAATCTACGCAATAGACCTAGCTCATGATGCCACTGTTGGGGAACGTAGCAGAAATTCAAAATTTTCCTACGTGTCACCAAGATCTATCTATGGAGAGACTGGCAACGAGGGGAAGGAAAGTGCATCTACATACCCTTGTAGATTGCTAAGCGGAAGCGTTCAAGTGAACGGGGTTGATGGAGTCGTACTCGTCGTGATCCAAATCACCGATGACCAAGTGCCGAACGGACGGCACCTCCGCGTTCAACACACGTACAGCCCGGTGACGTCTCCCACGCCTTGATCCAGCAAGGAGAGAGGGAGAGGTTGAGGAAGACTCCATCCAGCAGCAGCACAATGGCGTGGTGGTGATGGAGGAGCGTGGCAATCCTGCAGGCCTTCGCCAAGCACCACGGGATATGAGGAGAAAGAGAGGGAGGGCTGCACCAACATGTAGAGATCAGATCACACGTGTTATGGGCAGCCCTAGGCCTCACTATATATAGGGGAGAGGGAGGAGGGTGCGCCCCCTCTAGGGTTCCCACCCCTAGGAGGGGCGGCAGCCCTAGAGGGGAAAGGGGGGCGACCAAGAGGGGGAGAGGGGAGGCGCCCCTAGGGTGGGCCTGAAGGCCCATCTGGACCTAGGGTTTGCCCCCTCCCACTCTCCCATGTGCCTTGGGCCCTTGTGGGGCACGCACCAGCCCACCTGGGGCTGGTCCCCTCCCACACTTAGCCCATGCAAGCCTCCGGGGTTGGTGGCCCCACTTGGTGGACCCCGGGACCCTCCCGGTGGTCCCGGTACGTTACCGATAAACCCCGAAACTTTTCCGGTGACCAAAACAGGACTTCCCATATATAAATCTTTACCTCCGGACTATTCCGGAACTCCTCGTGACGTCCGGGATCTCATCCGGGACTCCGAACAACATTCGGTAACCACATACTAACTTCCTTTATAACCCTAGTGTCATCGAACCTTAAGTGTGTAGACCCTACGGGTTCGGGAGACATGCAGACATGACCGAGACGTTCTCCGGTTAATAACCAATAGCGGGATCTGGATACCCATGTTGGCTCCCACATGTTCCACGATGATCTCATCGGATGAACCACGATGTCAAGGACTTAATCAATCCCGTATACAATTCCCTTTGTCTATCGGTATGATACTTGCCTGAGATTCGATCGTCGGTATCCCGATACCTTGTTCAATCTCGTTACCGGCAAGTCTCTTTACTCATTCCGTAACACATCATCCCGTGATCAACTCCTTGATCACATTGTGCACATGATGATGTCCTACCGAGTGGGCCCAGAGATACCTCTCCGTCACACGGAGTGACAAATCCCAGTCTCGATTCGTGCCAACCCAACAGACACTTTCGGAGATACCCGTAGTGTACCTTTATAGCCACCCAGTTACATTGTGACGTTTGGCACACCCAAAGTATTCCTACGGTATCCGGGAGTTGCACAATCTCATGGTCTAAGGAAATGATACTTGACATTAGAAAAGCTTTAGCATACGAACTACACGATCTTGTGCTATGCTTAGGATTGGGTCTTGTCCATCACATCATTCTCCCAATGATGTGATCCCGTTATCAACGACATCCAATGTCCATGGTCAGGAAACCGTAACCATCTATTGATCAATGAGCTAGTCAACTAGAGGCTTACTAGGGACATGGTCTTGTCTATGTATCCACACATGTATCTGAGTTTCCTATCAATACGATTATAGCATGGATAATAAACGATTATCATGAACAAGGAAATATAATAATAACTTATTTATTATTGCCTCTAGGGCATATTTCCAACATACAGGTCACCACCTCTGGGGCGCCGACCAGGTTGTGCCAGAATGCTGAACTAGACGTCTGACAAAGCTTTCGCTGATACTACGACGCCGAGGCCCATAACTATTCCCGCATGGTGTTTAGTGCGTAAAGGCCAGTGGCCAACTTAGAACAAATACCCAAACCTGTTACTGCATTAAGAATTAAAAGAAGTGATGGCTGCCAGGACAAGTCCGGAGCTACCACCCCCTCCTGGGTGATACCGCTAAATAGTTAGCCGCCACTGTAACTCCTCGGGTGCTCTCTAGGCCCGCCCGACTTTCACAAAGGTCTCAAGTAAAGTCAAGATAACCATGTGTCCAAACATCAAGGGGGAAACCCCGAGGAATCACCCTTGATGGATTCCACTCGATGTAATCATCAAGGTGAACATAGGAGGAATCACCCTCGAGGTTCACACTTGAGGGGTTGCACGACAGAGTCGTACTGGGAGTGGTGAAGGAGGAATCACCCTCGATGACCACGAACGAATTGAAGGAAATATGCCCTAGAGGCAATAATAAAGTTATTATTTATTTTCTTATATCATGATAAATGTTTATTATTCATGCTAGAATTGTATTAACCGGAAACTTAGTACATGTGTGAATACATAGACAAACAGAGTGTCACTAGTTTGCCTCTACTTGACTAGCTCGTTGAATCAATGATGGTTATGTTTCCTAACCATAGACATGAGTTGTCATTTGATTAACGAGATCACATCATTAGAGAATAATGTGATTGACTTGACCCATTCCGTTAGCTTAGCACTTGATCGTTTTAGTTTACTGCTATTGCTTTCTTCATGACTTATACATGTTCCTATGACTATGAGATTATGCAACTCCCGATTATCGAAGGAACACTTTGTATGCTACCAAACGCCACAACGTAACTGGGTGATTATAAAGGTGCTCTACGGGTGTCTCTAATGGTACTTGTTGAGTTGGCATAGATCGAGATTAGGATTTGTCACTCCGGTTGTCGGAGAGGTATCTCTGGGCCCTCTCGGTAATGCACATCACTATAAGCCTTGCAAGCAATGCAACTAATGAGTAAGTTGCGGGATAGTGCATTACGGAACGAGTAAAGAAACTTGACGGTAACGAGATTGAACTAGGTATTGAGATACCGACGATCGAATCTCGGGCAAGTAACATACCGATGACAAAGGGAACAATGTATGTTGTTATGCGGGTTGACCGATAAAGATCTTTGTAGAATATGTAGAAGCCAATATGAACATCCAGGTTCCGCTATTGGTTATTTATCGGAGACGTGTCTCGGTCATGTCTACATAGTTCTCGAACCCGTAGGGTCCGCACGCTTAACGTTCGGTGATGATTAGTATTATGAGTTTATGTGATTTGATGTACCGAAGGTAGTTCGGAATCCCGGATGAAATCGGGGACATGACGAGGAGTCTCGAAATGGTCGAGACGTAAAGATCGATATATTGGACGACTATATTCGGACATCGGAAATGTTCTGAGTGATTCGGGTATCTTACGGAGTACCTGGGAGTTACGGGAATACGGGGAAGAAGTATTGGGCCTCATGGGCCATGTGGTGGAAGAGAGGAGGTAGGGCGCGCGCCCCCCCCCTAGCCCAAACCGAATTGGACTAGGGGCCGGCCCCCCTTTCCTCCTTTCCTCCCTCTCCTTCCTTCTCCCCTTCCCCCTTCCTTTCCACCTCCTAGTAGTAGTAGGAAAGGGGAGTCCTACTCCTACTAGGAGGAGGAGGACTCCTCCTGGCGCGCCCTAGGAGGGCCGGCCGGCCTCCCCCCTTCCTCCTTTATATACATGGGCAGGGGGCACCCTAGAACACACAGGTTGATCATTGATCCCTTAGCCGTGTGCGGTGCCCCCATCCACCATAATCCACCTCGATCATAACGTAGCGGTTCTTAGGTGAAGCCCTGCGTCGGTAGCAACATCATCACTGTCATTGCACCATTGTGCCGACGGAACTCTCCCGTGAAACTCTGCTGGATTGGAGTTTGTGAGACATCATCGAGCTGAACGTGTGCTGAACTCGGAGGTGCCGTGCTTTCGGTACTTGGATCGGTCGGATCGTGAAGACGTTCGACTACATCAACCGCGTTCTCATAATGCTTCCGCTTACGGTCTACGAGGGTACGTGGACAACACTCTTCCCTCTCGTTGCTATGCATCACCATGATCTTGCGTGTGCATAGGATTTTTTTTTGAAATTACTATGTTCCCAACACGAATAGCTACACTACAGAGTTATCATCAGGAGTGCTTTACGAGGTATCACCCTCGGCACTTGATAGTAGCTCTACAGAGTCGTACAACTAAAGGGGGTGAAGTGATGTGAAGTATTGGGCTCTGGTTGTCGATCACGTTGATCGAGTCATCGGCCAACAAGCCGGGGCAATTGGGGCAAGGAGAGGGGTCACTGATGGATCACTAACCAACCTATACTAAGCAGTTTTAGGATAAGTAGGTAAGGTACAATAGCAGGTTACAAAAGCAGGCTATGCATCATAATAGGAGCAATCAAGTACAGTAGCAAAATCTAATGCAAGCATGAGAGAGAATGGAATGGGCGATATCAGAGTGATCAAGGGGGTTTGTTTGCCTGGTTGCTTAGACATGAAGGAGCGCTCGTCGTCGACGTAGTCGAACACAGTGGCATCAGCAGCGGTCTCGGGGTCTACAGGAGAGAAGAGGGGGAAGAAACAGTAAATACAAAGCACACAGATGAATCACTAAGCATGACATGACGATAGGCCGTGCTAGGGTGTTCTAACGCAGTACTAGACGATACAGGCGAAGGGAGAAAACATCCGTGAAAGTTTTCTCGAAGTTTGGCATTTTCGAACAAACGAAACGGAGGGGGGTGGTTGCATGTTTGCTATGTTAGGGGCACGTGACAGACGAATGGAGAGCGTATCCAGATTTTTCATATTTTTCCGAGCAATTTCCATGTAGAAAACTTTTTCATCCGAGTTATAGATATTTTTCTATGATTTCCAAAGTTTTAATCAATTTCAGAAATTATTAATAATTATTAAATTTGACAGAAAAATAATAATGATGTCAGCATGAGGTCAGAGTGATGTCAGCAGTCAACTTTGACCTGTTGGCCAGTCAAACTGACAGGTGGGTCCTACTGTCATAGACTAATGCAAATTAACACTTCAATTTATTTACAGATTAGGTGGGGGCCACATGTCATTGTCACATATTTTAAAGGGGTGCTTAAGTTAAACTAACCAGGGGTGGGGGCCCACTGTCATAGAGATCATTAGCTAATTAACAGTTAATTAGGTAGTTAACTAAGCTAATTATGTTAATTAATTAACTTACTAATTAATTCAATATTTAATTAATTATTTTATTTCTTAAAAAAACTTTTTAAAGTTCATTTTGGGGGCGACCCCCCCGTGTCATAGGCCCAGGTGGCCATATCGGGCGCCGGGTGCGGGTGCTGGGCGCCAGTGGGCGCGGTTGCGGGCGCAACCCGCGCGGCGCCGAGCTCGACCGGGGGGGGGGGGGGGCGAGGCCACCGCGACGCGGTGCCACCAGTGGGCAGCAGGGGGAGGCGGCGAGCGGGGCGAGCTGGCGAGCGGTGCGGCGGTGGACAGCGGCAGCGGGCGGCTTTGTCTCTTTGTCTCTCTTCTGTTTCGCGACCCTCATTCTAGCCTTTCACCATTTCTTAAATTCCTGGAGATCCGTAACTCCGATTGGGCTGAAATTTTAACACGATTTTTACCCAGATATAAGTTTCCTTGCGGCCGAAGGAGACCTCCAACCGACCTATGGGGTGGACACAAGCCCCCTGGCCGTGCCCTGGGTAGGGGGCGCACCTCAAGGGCTTGTGGGCCCCTCGGGCATCGTCTCGCGTTGATTCTTTTTCCCAAAAATCACATATATTCCAAAAAAATCTCCGTAAGTTTTTATCGTGTTTTGACTCTGTCTGATATGGATATTCTGCAAAACAATAAAAACATGCAACAAACAAGAACTAGGCACTGGATTAAAATGTTAGTCCCAAAAATAATATAAAAAGTTGCCAAAAGTATTTGAAAGTTGTAGAATATTGGCATGAAACAATAAAAAATTATAGATACGACGAAGATGTATCACGACCTCATCCACGCACGCGGCCACGATATGCTTCTCCGCTGCCAAATGCTCCTTGAGCTACTTGCTATTTGGAGGATGGGGCGGTGATTTGGGTGGAAGGTGTTGCACCGACGGTCGGGGCATGTGGGATGTAGAAGAAGGATGAGAATGGGGTCGGGTTATGATTACCTGATTAGATCGATGAGGCCGAGCAGTAGGAAGGAGCGTCGCCGGTGAGGAGGCAGCTAATGTCTACTAGACAAGCTTCTTTTTGTAGACGTTCTTGGGCCTCCAAGTGCAGAGGTTTGTAGGACAGTAACAAATTTCCCTCAAGTGGATGACCTAAGGTTTATCAATCCGTAGGAGGCGTAGGATGAAGATGGTCTCTCTCAAGCAACCCTGCAACCAAATAACAAAGAGTCTCTTGTGTCCCCAACACACCCAATACAATGGTAAATTGTATAGGTGCACTAGTTCGGCGAAGAGATGGTGATACAAGTGGTATATGGATAGTAGATAAAGGTTTTTGTAATCTGAAATTATAAAAACAGCAAGGTAACTAATGATAAAAGTGAGCGTAAACGGTATTGCAATGATAGTAAACAAGGCCTAGGGTTCATACTTTCGCTAGTGCAAGTTTCCTCAACAATAATAACATAATTGGATCACATAACTATCCCTCAACATGCAACAAAGAGTCACTCCAAAGTCACTAATAGCGGAGAACGAACGAAGAGATTATGGTAGGGTATGAAACCACCTCAAAGTTATCCTTTCCAATCAATCGGTTGGGCTATTCCTATAAGTGTCACAAACATCCTTAGAGTTCGTACTAGAATAACACCTTAAGACACAAATCAACCAAAACCCTAATGTCACCTAGATACTCCAATGTCACCTCAAGTATCGATGGGCATGATTATACGATATGCATCACACACATCTCAGATTCATCTATTCAAGCAACACATAGAACCTCAAAGAGTGCCCCAAAGTTTCTACCGGAGAATCACGACGAAAACATGTGCCAACCCCTATGCATAGGTTCATGGGCGGAACCGACAAGTTGATCACCAAAACATACATCAAGTGTATCACGTGGTATCCCATTGTCACCATAGATATGCATGGCAAGACATACATCAAGTGTTCTCAAATCTTTAAAGACTCAATCCGATAAGATAACTTCAAAGGGGAAACTCAATCCATTACAAGAGAGTAGAGGGGGAGAAAACATCATAAGATCCAACTATAATACCAAAGCTCGCAATACATCAAGATCGTATCACCTCAAGAACACGAGAGAGAGAGAGAGATCAAACACATAGCTACTGGTACATACCCTCAGCCCTGAGGGAGAACTACTCCCTCCTCGTCATGGAGAGCACCGGGATGATGAAGATGGCCACCGGAGAAGGATTGCCCCCTCCGGCAGGGTGCCGGAACGGGTCTAGATTGGCTTTCGGTGGCCACGGAGGCTTCTGGCGGCAAAACTCCCGATCTATTGTGCTCCCGAATGTTTTTAGGGTATATGGAGATATATAGGCGGAAGAAGTACGTCAGGGGGGCCACGAGGGTGGAGGGCGCGCCCAGGGGGTGGGCGCGCCCCCCTGCCTCGTGGCCTCCTCGTAGATCCCCTAACATGCACTCCAAGTCTTCTGGGCTTCTTCTGATCCAAAAATAAGTTTCAGGTCAATTGGACTCCATTTGGTTTTCCTTTTCCGCGATATTCTAAAACAAGGAAAAAACAGAAACTGGCACTGGGCTCTGGGTTAATAGGTAATCCCAAAAATAATATAAAAGTGCATAATAAAGCCCATAAACATCCAAAGTTGATAATATAATAGCATGAAACAATCAAAAATTATAGATACGTTGGAGACGTATCAGTAGCGCTGCAAGCAAGCAGTGAAGATTTGAACTTGGAAAGGAAGGTGGAAACAAGGGAATGTGGATTTTGGTCAGGAGGAGGGGGTAGATATTTCTGTGGATACCAAAACAATTGCTCAGTGCAGCGGAAAACTGGCGCGCAAAGTGTCATCAGACGCGGTCCCTTATTTAGCATTGTGTACGATATCTGAACATCACAATCGATTCATATAGCTTACCCCGTGTGTGATGAGTTTGAATGTGCAAATTTTGGTCCGAATTTCCCTGGTTATTATGGTCATCCATGCCATTGCATAATTTGGGTACACAAAAGAGCCTACAACACATCCACACTTCTTAATCGAGCAAGTTCAACAATTAAATAGAGCTAGCTAACCTAAACATTACTCTAACAAAAGACAGGTGCTCTAAACAAAGACTACTACTTCGCCTGGAGCTCGTCGATCTGGGCGTGGACGGTCGCGGTCCGAGCGTGGACAGCCTCCATCTCGGCAAGGGATGCCGCGGATAAATGGATGGCTGCTCGAATGCTCTCGGCGATTGCCAACTCTTCGAACGTGGGTTGTCGACCGTTGTCGGAGAAGCTTCGTCCAATTTGTGCGGTGACCGGCACGAGCTGGGCGTGGCTGGCCTTGATATGGGCGTGGGAAGCCTCCATCAAGGCTAAGGCAGATGCCACGGAATTGACAACTGTCGTGCCGCTCTCACCATTTGCTATCCTCGTCGCAAATGTTGTTGCCATCTGAGCAGCAGTTGTTGGCTTTTCGGCTGCCGCAGTCGGCTGGTCGCAGATTGCAGCCGTGCTCATGCAGGTTGTGAGGGCGCTCATGTCGATTGCGGCCGCACTCTGGCTGGAGTGGGCCGCCGAAGTTTCCCTCACGACACGGATCCACATCCCCATCTTTGAATGGGGATGATTGAACAGTAAAATGATAATGGGGGCTAGTGTGCTTGAGCGCCAGCGGTGGACTGTAGCCAACGAGCCTTCTCGCGTAAGCCATATATGAGGGTGCTCTAAGATATTTTGTACAACATCTCACACAATTCGTGATAATAAATTGTGTGTGATGTACTTGCTTTTTCATTTTGATTTGAAATACAGAATGGGGTCACAACGGTAAAGGATGGTGTTTGAACTGGTAGAACATTTATCTGCAGTGAACATGCAAGTATAGGAGTGTCATGATAAAATTTGGAATTATTCAGGGTTTGTTTGGACATTTTTATACATTTACTAGGTTTCCTAGGCACTTAATATACATAATTCAAATTTGAACTACATGCACATGCTCGAGTGCACCAAAATGGGTTGTAAAATCATATATGTGTTCATGGGTGCATGTTTAGGTCCCATGCAAGAAATGGCAATAAATTTCATACACCTCGACATCGTGGCTCAGCCGCAAACATTGAGATACTTGGTTTTTAAATTCTAGTAAATCCACCCCGCCCTCAACACATTGATCCGTCTCTGTAGTAGTGGCATCTTGTAATCATGTAATTGTAACGTCCCATTTTTTATTAATATACACCCCTCAGTAGGAGCCTCTCATACTATTTCACTGTAAAAAACTCGTCTGAAATTCATGAAACTTGGCATGCTATATGTAGTGGCACCAACAAGAAGCCCTCGTGGTTCCGGTATGGAACATGTCACCTTTGTGGATGAAACGACATTCATCGCCTCTTCTCGCCTTGAATTTTTTTCTAGAGGCAACACAGAGCAATATGAGTGTCATGTTAAAATTTGAAAATATTCGGGGTTAGTTTGGATATTTTTATACATTAACTGAGTTTTGTTGGCATTTTACGTGCATAATTCAAATTTGAACTGCACGCACATGCTCCAGTGCACCAAAAAGGGTACAAAAATCATATATCTGTCCATGTGTGCATGTTTAGGTCCCATGTAAGAAATGGGGATAAATTTCAAACACCTCGGCTTCGTGGCTTGGACGCAAATTAAGAAACTTAGTTTTTAAATTCATGTAAATCCAAAGCTCATCTGCAATTCATGAAACTTGGCATGCTATCATGATATGGCACCAACATGTTGTGGTATTTATCATGTCCAATTTGAGAGTGGGCGCACAAATTAATAGCCAACAAAGGCATTTTGAAACAAATAGCTGCCACGATATCATCTCAAATGTTTGTACAATTTAAATCATGGGCATTCTCCTAACCATTCACGTGACGCCATGTGTGACACTTTTATTGCCTAGGAGGTGCCGTGTAGGCAATTTACTTGAGTAGACGGGAGGCATGCGAGAAGTCCTCAGTTGCGTAGGCTCACCGAGAAGTGTGAGAGCAGTACGCTACGTAGGCTCACTAGGAACTGAGCCTTTGAACTCCATCGGCGCCCGCCTCGCTCCCAACTTCTCCATTAATGGCGCCTGAGCCGCTATTTAATAGGCGGCCTTACTCTTTGGCTCCCATTCCCCTCTCACCCCGAATTCTATCTCCTAGACCTCCATCTACTCCATGAAGCACAAGGATCATCTGCCACTAGTCTTCCGGTTTGGTGAAGTCAACTCCAAGCCGAAGGAGATAGAAAATAAGGATGAATAGGGCCTCAGGGACATGGCCCTGAACGAGTTGGCTGTGGTGGATGCTGCCGCCACACCCATCCCAGCTCCCATCCCCGCGCCGACAACCATCCCCATGGCATTGATGGGCTGATCAGTGAGCACCATCGCAGCTCTAGAAGTCGCGAGCGTCAGAGAGGTGCCCACGGACACGCGCGAGCTCGTGTACGTGCCAACACTAACACCCTCGCCTACAATCATGCACACCCTTGCACCCCCCGCGACACCGGTCCCCGTGCGCTTGACTGCACCCGCCGCGCCCCCCTTAGCATCATGGACAACGTCGTCGACCGCTACCTCATAGCACCGCGAGTGGTCATCCCCACATCCCCTCCCGTCGATCGCGTGATGTATAGCTCTTTGATTTGCAAGTCAAGAACATTCTGGGCTGGCTTGAAGATTTTAACAACGGCGGCCTGGAGGACGAGAACGTCGGTGCATCATGCCACCGCCACCCCAATTATTATTTTTGTTTAATATTGTATCTCGATCGTATGAATGTAAAGTCATAGTGTGATGGAATGAAATCAATGGTTTTGATCAACTTAACGTTTTTCTCTCTGAATGTACAGACTTACCAAAATAAAAAATAAAAAACATCAATGTTTTTCTATGAATAAAACACTCATCGTAGATGTTTCAGATTGGACACCCGTATGCAAAGCGAGAGCTATGGTTCCTTCCCCACTAAGCCAAGAGAAAATTTGGCACCCAAGATTTGTGCATCTCTTCATCGCAAACAATTTTGTATGATGATATAGAACCATCCCTCCTGGCATTTTTTGCTGGACTCGGTTAGCTCTCACTCAAGGTAGCTAGTTACGAGCTTCTTCATAATAGCGTCCCCGCTGCATTCGCAGATCTCCATGACACTGGTCTAGATTTTCACTTGGATATACAGCCGCCAGAGGCCAAAATGGAGCTCGACTCCAAGAAAACATTCGCACAAATCCATGAAGCATGTGATGTGCAAGATGTCGTTCAGCATCAAGTGATGGTCTTGGAGCCCGTAAAAGTGAAGAAGTCCTCAGAAGAAGGGATGTACCAATAAGCTAGGTCCACTAAGAAGGAAGGATTTGAAGCATGCTCTCTCGTCTCCTATGATTTGGAACAACTTTAGTAACATCTCCCTTTTCGGTTATCGTCACCGACGAGCGACAGTTCACAACCACCATCGGTGGCAGATATCCCTGCTTGGAGTGATGGTGGAGATGCACGGTGATGGATGTAGAATCCATCCACTTCCCTTTGGTGTTGAAAGCAATGTTTTGTTTCCCCTTGCTGCTGCCCTTGCCAGCGACGACCTCCTTGCCTGCAGCATTGCTCTTCACTGCCTCACTCTTGGCCAACTTGGGAGCCATTGGTCATCGGCGTGTGTGCGTGGAGATCAAAGTGATGCAAGCAGAGAGAGGGGGAGAGGGAGAGAGAGAGAGCGAGAGAGAGCTCAGGTGAGAACAACAGTGGATAAAGAGGCACTCGGGAGGAAGAAGAGGGAGAAATAAGCAAAGAATAGAGCCATCCGAGGCATTCCTCTTAGACTATCCACAGTGGGAGTAACATAGATAGTAACACCACACATATCTAGATAAAATAGATGATGTGGCAAGCAATAAATGAAGAAAGAGCGGCATGTGGTAACATAGCTAGTTACTACTAGTATGAGTAACATCACAAATATCAAGGCAAGTGAGTCTATAGCCTAATAAATGAAGTGTTGCATGTTACCACACATATGTTACTTTCCACTATAGAGGTAGTAACATAGAATAGTACATGGGCATGTTACTATTCTATGTTACTACCCATTGTGGCTAGTCGTATAAAGCCTGGACGAAAAGAAAACAACTGCAACCACACCGTAACACGCGGTGGGATGACCCTGCCAATTTTACACTGACACACAATAAAGAACAGGGGTCGAGGAGCTCCATTAGTGACGCTAGCACCCAAGAAGACACGTCTGATCACATCGCCTCGGCTGACGGGACGTGGCCTTCGTAGGGACCATGACACTTCGCGCACCCCTGATTAACTACTCCTTAGTGTCAAAAACATTTTTATATTACGGGACAGAGGGAGTAGTAGTCAGCAGGACCAAGCTGATCCGGCTGGACCTGAGCTTGGTCCGCTCCCCCAAGACTAGTGTTCGATTCGAAAAAATTGTAAGTGTTCCACGGGAAATCTTCTTGGTGGAACCGGCTTTGTGGGAAAACCTTTCCATACAGGTCAACATTTACACCAACAAGTCAAGACCAAATAAGGCCCCCATTCGGATGGATAGGCCAGATTTGGAGGACATGACGAATGAAGAGCATCATCCGTTCCTTTAAAAAGAATCGGTTGTGCATATCTAGTTTCAAGGAAGCTTCAGGAACCAATTATGATCCCGACCAGCTTGTAGAAGAATACACATCAAGATCGGCTCCGACCAAGACACAACCGAGCTCGAAGACCAGTTCATGGGCTACTGACGGTGTTATGGCCTTAGGGTGCCTCATCATACCGAAAATCGGCCCATGCCCCCTAGGCCGGTTTATGCCCTAGACCTCCATCCCAACCGATGGCTAACAGAGAGAAGACCTAGAAGACTTGGAGTACATGACAAGAAGGCTGTCATCCGGGAGGACTCCTCTGTAACCATAGTTGACTAGGACCATGTAATCCTAGACCCCGGCACACATATAAGCAAGGGCTAGGTTGGTCGATAGGACAAGCACCATAGAGTTGATACTCAATCCATTGACCATCGTTGTAAACCCCCTATACTCAAGCAATACAAACGAGTAGTAAGTAGTGTTTTACCTCCATCATGAGGGTCTATACCTGGATAAGCCATCTCTTGTTTCCTCATCGGCGTCTACTCACCTAGCCTTAGGGCATTTCCAACGGCAACCCGCAAATTTCCTCCCGCATCCGTCCATGGACAAGGGGACCAGTCCGCGGACATAGATGCGGGAGGCCGCCATCCAATGCTATCATGTATATGTCCACCAGTAAATTCAAATTCAAATGTACTCTGATCCACATGGCGCGCCGGATCACACCAGTGCTGGATCGCACACCCGATCACAACCAAAAAGAGGCAAATATGCTTAGTTTTTACATGCCCACATCCGGAAGAACATCAACCCGGTAGTCCGTGCAATTCTGCCCTGCTAGGCCGGCAATCCCAGCCGTCTGCTCCCCGATCAAGGTGGTGTCGTCACCGCCACGTAGGCAGCCTCTGCTTCCACATATGCGTCCACCGCATCCTCATTGTCCGCTACCACCAACTAATCTTTTTGTTGCTGCAACATCTGGTAGCGGGCGGCTTGCATGATGATTCTTACGTAGGCATCCAAAGAGTCCACATTCAAGGTCAACATCTTAGCGTCCTTCGCATTTTGGCGGTGTTCTTAAACTTCTCTTTCTCGAGCGTAGCCTTCCTTTCTTCGATCATGGTCCTCCTCTCTTCGAGCTTGAGCTTTTTGTTTGTCGTCTCCATCAATAGTTTGAACCTCTCTGCCTTCTTCTCATCTTTGATGTTCGAGTGCTTCATGATGTCCTCCTTCTTCGCCAAGATGTCCTTGATCCTATCATTGAGCTTGGCCACCACACCTTCTCGCCTCACCCTCTCCTCCTCCCACTTCTTCCCCAGTAAATTTCTTCTAACCTTCTTCGAGAGTTCTTGGGTTGGGTCGCTAGGGTCACCAATTTCTTCCTCGTTGGCTTGGGCGGTGGTCTTGGCTATGAAAAGGTTCCACTTTGGTTGCCCATTCAAGTTCAACCAACAATGCATGACGATGAATGACTTATTCTCCAATTTCTTATACACCACACAAGCATGAGTAGGCTACAAAGTGAAACATTGTGTAAAATGCATATCCATCTAGTGAGCAACAAAACAACACATGTTCGGCTAGTGATCACCAAAACTAAGCATTCCACCTAGTGATCAACTTGCTCGGTGATTGTGTGCATCGCTAGGCCACCATGCGATGAGATGCTTCAAGTGCCCGCAATACATGGACACGGCCTCTTAGACGGCGTACCATCGATGGTTGAGGGACTTCCATTCATGGTTGCGGATGACCACATCGAAGTAGGGTGCGAAATGCTTGTGTTTCTGGAACCATATGTGAATATTCCTCCAAAAGGTTGTGCCATTTTGCGTCACGCCATGGATCGGATCAATGCTAGTGGCCAACCATGCATCGCACAATAGATCGTCCTCCCGCATGTCGAAGCTTTCTCCTCTACCCTTTAAAAGGATCGATATGGTTGACTAGAGGGGGGTGAATAGGCAACTACCAATTTTTAGCTTTTCTTAACAAATTAGGTTTAGCACCAAGTAGGTTGTCTAGATGTGCAACTAGGTGAGCAACCTATATGATGCTAACAATAAAAATAACAAGAGCAAGAGCAAGCAAGATATACAACACAAGTAATCTTGCACAAAGTAAAGGTAAGAAATAACCACAAGTGGAGCCAGTGGAGACGAGGATGTGTTACCAAAGTTCCTTCACTTTGAGGGGAAGTACGTCTCTGTTGGAGCGGTGTGGATACACAATGCTCCCCAAGAAGCCACTAGGGCCATCGTATTATCCTCACGGCCTCACACAATGCGAGATGTCATGATTCCACTAGTAGTGCCCTTGAAGGTGGCGACCGAACCTTTACAAACAAGGTCGGGGCAATCTCCACAACTTAATTGGAGGCTCCCAACACCACCATGAAGCTTCACCACAATGGAATGTGGCTCCTAGGTGACTTCAACCGTCTAGGGTGCTCAAACACCCAAAAGTAACAAGATCCGCAAGGGATTAGTGGGGGGAATCAAATTTCTCTTGGTGAAAGTGTAGATCGGGGTCTTCTCAACCAATCACTAGAAAATCAACAAGTTTGATTGGCTAGGGAGAGAGTTCAGGTGAAAATGAGTTTTGGAGCAACAATGGAGTTTAGGGGGAGGAAGAGGTAGGTCTTCTAGGAGAAGAAGACCCCTTATATAGTGGAGGACAAGATTCCACCGTTATTCATGTGCTCAGCCCGCAACACGTCGTACTACCGGTCAAGGGAACGGTACTACCGCTTGCTATTGTGGTACTACAGCCGGTACAACGCTCATTAGCTTACGAGAGCACAAGGGAGAGACAGAGGGAAAAAAAACCACGAGCGGTACTAGTAGCGGTGGTAAGCGCGGTACTACCGCTTGTAAGCTTAGCGGTACTACCGCTCCTACCGTCGCTGCTATACTACCGCTGCTCGAATGGGTCTAGTTGGGGTCAGCAGTAGTATGCCAGTGAGACCACCGTTGGACTATTGCTGAACCTGGCACGAGAAACTGGAGTCCCGAATCGAGGCGGTAGTACAAGCGGTACTACCACTTGCCGCTATCGGCGATACTACCGCTTGCTCTCCATGGTACTATCGCTGGCTCCATCCTGAGCCACTGCCAACACAATGAAGAATACTCCAAAGAAGCGGGAAAGAACTGGGGGTGCAAAGAAGATGTGTATGTGTTGATTCCACCCAAACCTTTCCGATATGGACCCCCTCTTGATAGTACGGTATATCCTATGACTCAAGTCCACCGAAAATGAAACGAAGGAAAAAACACCGTCTTCTCTTTTAAACATCGAGGGGAGAAATGTCTCGTGCCATATGAAGGAAGATCTGAAATGCTCAATGCACACAACTAGTCCGCCAAAGCATTGTCATCAGTCACCGAAACCACTAAGAGAGAAATATAACAATCCCCCCTTTTTGGTGGATTGATGACAATACAGGATTTGCATTGAGATACAATAAGAAAATAAGTAGACCCCAGAATCTATAAAAATAGAGGGGCTCCCCCTAGATGTGTGCACTTAATTAAGAATGCTTTTGGAATGCAAAGCACACACACTAGGATCAACACTCCCCCTATATTTTATAGATCGGAAACACTTGCATCTATGAGATATGGGAGAAATAAACTAAAATGCAAGGAGTAGCATGTGAGCATAAGGATAGGACAAGTTAGGCATAAAAATCACCTACTAACAAGGTACTAGACACCATAAGGACAATGATAAGATATCATATGTCTCACACCATATGACAAGATATCCAAGTCTCACAAGCACAAACCAAACCAAATCAAACGAGCAATAAACGAGTTTACGAGACAGAAAAACAAAGCAAATAAGACACACTCGCAACTCGGCAAATCTCCTAAACCCTCTCCCCCTTTGGCATCGAGACACCAAAAAGGGCAAAGCGTGCTACAACAGTCATAGGTGATAGCAATGCCGGAGATCCCCATCGTCATAGCTCCGCATGGTCGCTCGCGCCTCCGTCATCGGTAGAAGCAGCAAGCTGATCGGTCTCTGAATCCGTCCAGGGACAGTGTTGAGAGATCCACGCCTCCTCGTCAGTGACCTTATTATTTGACCCATTGACAACCTCTACTCCAACCTTATGCATAAGGAACTTGTGACGACTGCGTGATTTCTTCTCTGACACGTGTGCCACATACTGCTCGTGAGCCTCCATACATAACAACTTCTTCATCTTTAACTTGACCTTCTTAGCCCAAGATGGCTCATAATCCGGCCCATCATCCTCAGCCTCAACATCTCCCCAAGGAGTCTCTGTATCCAGAATAGGAGTGCCCAGTTCTCCTTCTGTCTCATTCGAACAATCTCATGAGAGATCAAGTCACTGGTCTCAAACGTGATATCAGGATAAGTGTATGCCCATGCCATCTCAATAAGTAACATAAGGAAGGGGCCATAGATGGGACACTTGCGCTCAGTGATGGCAGAGAGGAGCTCAGACCACATGACATGAGAAACATCCAAAGATTCTCATGTGTTTACCTCCTTCTCACGCCGACAGAAGAGCAACATATCCACTAGGTAGGAATGTACACGATCCAAGTTCCCAATTTGAGGGAAAAGAGTGTGCCTGAAGATGCGATGAAGAATGTCTAGAAAAGGAAACAACTCATAAGTCTTCTTCTTTGTGACGGGATTAATCTTTACCGTGCTACAGGGCCAAATAGCAGACTTGTGGGTAGAAGTGATCTCCTTGTGAGGCGAAAGCCAACTGGGTTGTCAAGTCCTTGGTCCTCATATACCAAAAGTTCCATGAAAGCCTTCCATTTGACACAGAGAAGTTTGCCATTAGTCATCCACGTCATAGTCCTTTCCTCATCAGTGCCAAGGTGAACCATGGCATAAACTGAGCCACAATGTCAGCATCAAAATCCTTGTTGAACTCCATGGCCTTGATGATATTCAGCTGAGCACACATCTCAAGAGCCTCTCCAAAGTAGGCATGGTCCTTCTCCAAATGAGGAATGTCAATGGACCTGACACCCACAAACATGTTCTTCTTGCTTTGATCACATCAAAATAAATAGAGTGCTGCTGCTTGCTCCAGAAGGGACGATTGATAAGAGCGGGATCTTGAGGATGAGAATACGGATTGTGGCGATGAGCCACACAAAACTCCTTAGCAGACATCTCTGACATGCACTTGTCCTTCGGCTTTGGATTTCTAGCAACTTGCTTGGTAGTCTGCTTGGGCTACATCGGGTTAGCACTAGAGGATGCACCAACCTCCTCAGAGGTGCGATAGCACTTGGACCCTCCGGGACGCTCGGGGTTCTTGTGACGGCCTTGAAACCCAGAATTGCCATCACCTGGTACCCATAAAAAGCGAGGGAAAGCAGGTGTAAAACATTGCATAAGCCAACAAAAGGAAGTAATATGGATCAAAGGTTGATGCGAGGAAAGAGGAAATTGGCATCCCGAGTGGTAGTACCGCATCTAGACAGCGGTAGTGCCGCCAACAAGCGGTAGTACCACCCGAGGTGGAGGCCAACGGCCTGACCACCGCTGTTGTTGGATCCAGTACTATTGGGGGTACCAAATTCAAATTTCTTCCTACCAAACTTCAATCCACCTAATCTAGCCGTCTTCTACGCCCTACTCAAGCCTCAATTTTGAAGGAAATATGCCCTAGAGGCAATAATAAAGTTATTATTTATTTCCTTATATCATGATAAATGTTTATTATTCATGCTAGAATTGTATTAACCGGAAACATAATACATGTGTGAATACATAGACAAACAGAGTGTCACTAGTATGCCTCTACTTGACTAGCTCGTTAATCAAAGATGGTTATGTTTCCTAACCATGAACAAAGAGTTGTTATTTGATTAACGGGATCACATCATTAGTTGAATGATCTGATTGACATGACCCATTCCATTAGCTTAGCACCCGATCGTTTAGTATGTTGCTATTGCTTTCTTCATGACTTATACATGTTCCTATGACTATGAGATTATGCAACTCCCGTTTACCGGAGGAACACTTTGGGTACTACCAAACGTCACAACGTAACTGGGTGATTATAAAGGAGTACTACAGGTGTCTCCAATGGTAGATGTTGGGTTGGCGTATTTCGAGATTAGGGTTTGTCACTCCGATTGTCGGAGAGGTATCTCTGGGCCCTCTCGGTAATGCACATCACATAAGCCTTGCAAGCACTGCAACTAATATGTTAGTTGTGAGATGATGTATTACGGAACGAGTAAAGAGACTTGCCAGTAACGAGATTGAACTAGGTATTGGATACCGACGATCGAATCTCGGGCAAGTAACATACCGATGACAAAGGGAACAACGTATGTTGTTATGCGGTCTGACCGATAAAGATCTTCGTAGAATATGTAGGAGCCAATATGGGCATCCAGGTCCCGCTATTGGTTATTGACCGGAGACGTGTCTCGGTCATGTCTACATTGTTCTCGAACCGTAGGGTCCGCACGCTTAAGGTTTCGATGACAGTTGTATTATGAGTTTATGCATTTTGATGTACCGAAGGTTGTTCGGAGTCCCGGATGTGATCACGGACATGACGAGGAGTCTCGAAATGGTCGATACGTAAAGATTGATATATTGGAAGCCTATGTTTGGACATCGGAAGTGTTCCGGGTGAAATCGGGATTTTACCGGAATACCGGGAGGGTTACCGGAACCCCCCGGGAGCCAAATGGGCCAACATGGGCCTTAGTGGAAAGGTGAGAGGGCAGCCCACATAGGGCTGCGCCTCCCCCCTCTCCCTAGTCCTATTAGGACTAGGAGAGGGGCCGGCCACCTCTCTCTCTCTTCCCTTTAAGGATTCCTAGTTGGACTAGGATTGGAGGGGGGAGTCCTACTCCCGGTAGGAGTAGGACTCCTCCTGCGCCTCCCTCCTTTGGCCGGCCAGCTCCCCCTCCTCCAACCTTTATATACAGGGGCAGGGGGCACCCCAAGGCACACAAGTTGATCCTTGAGATCGTTCCTTAGCCGTGTGCGGTGCCCCCTGCCACCAAATTCCACCTCGATCGTACCGTTACAGTGCTTAGGCGAAGCCCTGCGTCGGTAGTACATCAAGATCGTCATCACGCCGTCGTGCTGACGGAACTCTTCCTCGACGCTTTGCTGGATCGGAGCCCGAGGAACGTCATCGAGCTGAACGTGTGCTAAGAACTCGGAGGTGCCGGAGTAACGGTGCTTGGATCGGTCGGATCGGGAAGAAGACGTACGACTACTTCCTCTATGTTGTGTGATCGCTTCCGCAGTCGGTCTGCGTTGGTACGTAGACAACACTCTCCCCTCTCATTGCTGTGCATCACCATGATCTTGCGTGTGCGTAGGAAATTTTTTCGAAATTACTGCGTTCCCCAACAGTGGCATCCGAGCCTAGGTTTTATGGTTTGATGTTATATGCACGAGTAGAACACAAGTGAGTTGTGGGCGATATAAGTCATACTGCCTACCAGCATGTCATACTTTGGTTCGGCGGTATTGTTGGATGAAGCAGCCCGGACCGACATTACGCGTACGCTTACGCGAGACCGGTTTCCCCGACGTGCTTTGCACATAGGTGACTTGCGGGTGACTGTTTCTCCAACTTTAGTTGAACCGAGTGTGGCTACGCCCGGTCCTTGCGAAGGTTAAAACGGAGTCTATTTGACAAACTATCGTTGTGGTTTTGATGCGTAGGTGAGATTGGTTCTTGCTTAAGCCCGTAGCAGCCACGTAAAACTTGCAACAACAAAGTAGAGGACGTCTAACTTGTTTTTGCAGGGCATGTTGTGATATGATATGGTCAAGACGTGATGAGATATAAGTTGTTGTATGAGATGATCATGTTTTGTTGAAGTTATCGGCAACTGGCAAAAGCCTTGTGGTTGTCTCTTTATTGCATAAGATGCAAGCGCCAAATAATTGCTTTACTTTATCGCTATGCGATAGCAATAGTTGCAAGAGCAATAGTTGGCGAGACGACCGTGTGATGACACATTGATATAGATCAAGATGATGGAGATCATGGTGTCATGCCGGTAATGACAAAGATCATGACAGTACTTTGGAGATGGAGATCAAAGAAGCAAGATGATGATGGCCATATCATGTCACATATTTTGATTGCATATGATGTTTATCTTTTATACATCTTATTCTTGCTTTGATTGACGGTAGCATTATAAGATGATCTCTCACTAAATTATCAAGAAGTGTTCTCCCTGAGTATGCACCGTTGCCAAAGTTCTTCGTGCCCAGACACCACGTGATGATCGGGTGTGATAAGCTCTACGTTCAAATACAACGGGTGCAAAACAGTTGCACACGCAGAATACTCAGGTTATACTTGACGAGCCAAGCATATACAGATATGGCCTCGGAACACGGAGACCGAAAGGTCGAGCGTGAATCATATAGTAGATATGATCAACATAATGATGTTCACCATTGAAAACTACTCCATCTCACGTGATGATCGGTTATGGTTTAGTTGATTTGGATCACGTGATCACTTAGAGGATTAGAGGGATATCTATCTAAGTGGGAGTTCTTAAGTAATATGATTAATTGAACTTAAATTTATCATGAACTTAGTCCTGGTAGTATTTTGCAAATTATGTTGTAGATCAATAGCTCGCGTTGTTGCTTCCCTGTGTTTATTTTGATATGTTCCTAGAGAAAATTGTGTTGAAAGATGTTAGTAGCAATGATGCGGATTGGATCCGTGATCTGAGGTTCATCCTCATTGCTGCACAGAAGAATTATGTCCTTGATGCACCGCTAGGTGATAGACCTATTGCAGGAGCAGATGCAGACGTTATGAACGTTTGGCTAGCTCAATATGATGACTACTTGATAGTTTAGTGCACCATGCTTAATGGCTTAGAATCGGGACTTCAAAGACGTTTTGAACGTCATGGACTATATGAGATGTTCCAGGAGTTGAAGTTAATATTTCTAGCAAATACCCGAGTTGAGAGATATGAAGTCTCCAACAAGTTCTATAGCTAAAAGATGGAGGAGAATCGCTCAACTAGTGAGCATGTGCTCAGATTGTCTGGGTACTACAATTGCTTGAATCAAGTGGGAGTTAATCTTCCAGATAAGATAGTGATTGACAGAATTCTCTAGTCACCATCACCAAGTTAGCAGAACTTCGTGATGAACTATAATATGCAAGGGATAACGGAAACAACTCCCAAGCTCTTCGTGATGCTGAAATCAACGAAGGTAGAAATCAAGAAAAACATCAAGTGTTGATGGTTGACAAGACCACTAGTTTCAAGAAAAGGGCAAAGGGAAGAAGGGGAACTTCAAGAAGAACGGCAAGCAAGTTGCTGCTCGAGTGAAGAAGCCCAAGTCTGATCCTAAGCCTGAGACTAAGTGCTTCTACTGCAAAGGGACTGGTCACTGGAAGCGGAACTACCCCAAGTGATTGGCGGATAAGAAGGATGGCAAAGTGAACATAAGTATATTTGATATACATGTTATTGATGTGTACTTTACTAGTGTTTATAGCAACCCCTTAGTATTTGATGCTAGTTCAGTTGCTAAGAGTAGTAACTCGAAACGGGAGTTGCAGAATAAACAGAGACTAGTTAAGGGTGAAGTGACGATGTGTGTTGGAAGTGGTTCCAAGATTGATATGATCATCATCGCACACTCCCTATAATTTCGGGATTAGTGTTAAACCTAAATAAGTGTTATTTGGTGTTTGCGTTGAACATGAATATGATTTGATCATGTTTATTGTAATACGGTTATTCATTTAAGTAAGAGAATAAGTTGTTGTTCTGTTTACATGAATAAAACCTAATATGGTTACACACCCAATGAAAATAGTTCATTGGATCTCGATCTTAATAATACACATATTCATTGAAACCAAAAGATGCAGAGTTAATAATGATAGTGCAACTTATTTGTGGCACTGCTGTTTAGGTCATATCGGTGTAAAGCGCATGAAGAAACTCCATACTGATGGGCTTTTGGAACCACTTGATTATGAATCATTTGGTACTTGCGAACCGTGCCTCATAGGCAAGATGACCAAAACACCGTTCTCCGGTACTATGGAGAGAGCAACAGATTTATTGGAAATCATACATACCGATATATGTGGTCCGATGAATATTGAGGCTCATGGCGGATATCGTTATTTTCTCACCTTCACAGATGATTTAAGCAGATATGGGTATATCTACTTGATGAAATATAAGTCTGAAACATTTGAAAAGTTCAAAGAATTTCAGAGTGAAGTGAAAAACATCGTGATAAGAAAATAAAGTTTCTACGATCTGATCGCGGAGACAAATATTTGAGTTACGAGTTTGGTCTTCAGTTAAAACAATGTGAAATAGTTTCACTACTCACGCCACCTGGAACACCACATCATAATGGTGTGTCCGAACGTCATAACCGTACTTTATTGGATATAGTGCAATCTATGATGTCTCTTACCGATTTACCACTATTGTTTTTGGGTCATGCATTAGAGACAGCTGCATTCACGTTAAAAAGGGGCACCATCTATATCCGTCGAGACGACGCCTTATGAACTATGGTTTGGCGAGAAACCAAAGTTGTCGTTTCTTAAAGTTTGGGGTTGCGATGCTTATATGAAAAAGTTTCATCCTGATAAGCTCAAACTCAAATCGGAGAAGTGCGTCTTCATAGGATATCCAAAGGAAACTATTGGATACACCTTCTATCACAGATCCGAAGGCAAGACTTTTTGTTGCTAAATTCGGAAACTTTCTGGAGAAGGAGTTTCTCTCGAAAGAAAGTGGGAGGAAAGTAGAACTTGATGAGGTAACTGTACCTGCTCCCTTATTGGAAAGTAGTTCATCACAGAAATCTGTTCCTGTGACTACTACACCAATTAGTGAGGAAGCTAATGATGATGATCATGTAACTTCAGATCAAGTTACTTCCAAATCTCGTAGGTAAACCAGAGTAAGATCCGCGCCAGAGTGGTACGGTAATCCTGTTCTGGAGGTCATGTTACTTGACCATGACGAGCCTACGAACTATGAAGAAGCGATGGTGAGCCCAGATTCCGCAAAGTGGCTTGAAGCCATGGAATCTGAGATGGGATCCATGTATGAGAACAAAGTTTGGACTTTGGTTGACTTGCCCGTTGATCGGCAAGCCATAGCAAATAAATGGATCTTCAAGAGGAAGACGGACGCTGATAGTAGTGTTACTATCTACAAAGCTAGAATTGTCGCAAAAGGTTTTCGACAAGTTCAAGGTGTTGACTACGATGAGATTTTCTCACTCGTATTTATGCTTAAGTCTGTCCGAATCGTGTTAGCAATTGCCACATTTTATGAAATCTGGCAAATGGATAAACAAAACTGCATTCCTTAATGGATTTGCTAAAGAAAAGTTGTATACGATGCAACTAGAAGGTTTTGTCGATCCTAAAGGTGTTAACAAAATGTGCAAGCTCCAGCGATCCATCTGTGGACTGGTGCAAGCATCTCAGAGTTGGAATATACGCTTTGATAAGTTGATTAAAGCATATAGTTTTATACAGACTTGCGGTGAAGCCTGTATTTACGAGAAAGTGAGTGGGAGCACTACAGCATTTCTGATAAGTATATGTGAATGACATATTGTTGATCGGAAATAATGTAGAATTATTCTGTAAAGCATAAAGGAGTGTTTGAAAGGAGTTTTTCAAAGAAAGACTTCGGTGAAGCTGCTTACATATTGAGCTTCAAGATCTATAGAGATAGATCAAGACGCTTGATAAGTTTTTTCAATGAGTACATACCTTGACAAGATTTTGAAGTAGTTCAAAATGGAGCAGTCAAAGAAAGAGTTCTTGCCTGTATTTTAAGGTGTGAAGTTGAGTAAGACTCAAAGCCCGACCACGGCAGAAGATAGAAAGAGAATGAAAGTCATTCCCTATGCCTTGGCCATAGGTTCTATAAAGTATGTCATGCTGTATACCAGATCTATTGTATACCCTGCACTGATTGAGAAAGGGAGTACAATAGTGATCTAGGAGTAGATCACTGGACAGCGGTCAGAATTATCCTTAGTGAAATAAGGATATGTTTCTCGATTATGGACGTGACAAAAAAGGTTCGTCGTAAAGGGTTACGTCGATGCAAGTTTTTGACACTGATCCAGATGATTCTAAGTCTCAATCTGGATACATATTGAAAGTGGGAGCAATTAGCTAGAGTAGCTCCGTGTAGAGCATTGTAGACATAGAACTTGCAAAATACTTACGGATCTGAATGTGACAGACCCGTCGACTAAAATTATCTCACAAGCAAAACATGATCACACCTTAGTACTCTTCGGGTGTTAATAACATAGAGATGTGAACTAGATTACTGACTCTAGTAAACCCTTTGAGTGTTGGTCACATGACGATGTGAACTATGGGTTTTAATCACATGGTAATGTGAACTATTGCTGTTAAATCACATGACGATGTGAACTAGATTATTGACTCTAGTGCAAGTGGGAGACTGAAGGAAATATGCCCTAGAGGCAATAATAAAGTTATTATTTATTTCCTTATATCATGATAAATGTTTATTATTCATGCTAGAATTGTATTAACCGGAAACATAATACATGTGTGAATACATAGACAAACAGAGTGTCACTAGTATGCCTCTACTTGACTAGCTCGTTAATCAAAGATGGTTATGTTTCCTAACCATGAACAAAGAGTTGTTATTTGATTAACGGGATCACATAATTAGGAGAATGATGTGATTGACATGACCCATTCCATTAGCTTAGCACCCGATCGTTTAGTATGTTGCTATTTCTTTCTTCATGACTTATACATGTTCCTATGACTATGAGATTATGCAACTCCCGTTTACCGGAGGAACACTTTGGGTACTACCAAATGTCACAACGTAACTGGGTGATTATAAAGGAGTACTACAGGTGTCTCCAATGGTAGATGTTGGGTTGGCGTATTTCGAGATTAGGGTTTGTCACTCCGATTGTCGGAGAGGTATCTCTGGGCCCTCTCGGTAATGCACATCACATAAGCCTTGCAAGCACTGCAACTAATATGTTAGTTGTGAGATGATGTATTACGGAACGAGTAAAGAGACTTGCCAGTAATGAGATTGAACTAGGTATTGGATACCGACGATCGAATCTCGGGCAAGTAACATACCGATGACAAAGGGAACAACGTATGTTGTTATGCGGTCTGACCGATAAAGATCTTCGTAGAATATGTAGGAGCCAATATGGGCATCCAGGTCCCGCTATTGGTTATTGACCGGAGACGTGTCTCGGTCATGTCTACATTGTTCTCGAACCGTAGGGTCCGCACGCTTAAGGTTTCGATGACAGTTGTATTATGAGTTTATGCATTTTGATGTACCGAAGGTTGTTCGGAGTCCCGGATGTGATCACGGACATGACGAGGAGTCTCGAAATGGTCGAGACATAAAGATTGATATATTGGAAGCCTATGTTTGGACATCGGAAGTGTTCCAGGTGAAATCGGGATTTTACAGAATACCGGGAGGGTTACCGGAACCCCCCGGGAGCCAAATGGGCCAACATGGGCCTTAGTGGAAAGGTGAGAGGGCAGCCCACATAGGGCTGCGCCTCCCCCCTCTCCCTAGTCCTATTAGGACTAGGAGAGGGGCCGGCCACCTCTCTCTCTCTTCCCTTTAAGGATTCCTAGTTGGACTAGGATTGGAGGGGGGAGTCCTACTCCCGGTAGGAGGACTCCTCATGCACCTCCCTCCTTTGGCCGGCCAGCTCCCCCTCCTCCAACCTTTATATACGGGGGCAGGGGGCACCCCAAGGCACACAAGTTGATCCTTGAGATCGTTCCTTAGCCGTGTGCGGTGCCCCCTGCCACCAAATTCCACCTCGATCGTACCGTTACAGTGCTTAGGCGAAGCCCTGCGTCGGTAGTACATCAAGATCGTCATCACGCCGTCGTGCTGACGGAACTCTTCCTCGACGCTTTGCTGGATCGGAGCCCGAGGAACGTCATCGAGTTGAACGTGTGCTAAGAACTCGGAGGTGCCAGAGTAACGGTGCTTGGATCGGTCGGATCGGGAAGAAGACGTACGACTACTTCCTCTACGTTGTGTGATCGCTTCCGCAGTCGGTCTGCGTTGGTACGTAGACAACACTCTCCCCTCTCATTGCTGTGCATCACCATGATCTTGCGTGTGCGTAGGAAAATTTTCGAAATTACTGCGTTCCCCAACAAATTTAACCAAAAATCAATGAATGCCATAAATATTGCCCTAAAGCCTAGATTCAAAGAATAGAACCATAGGAGAGAAAAGCGGAGGCAATACTGGCATCCATGGCAATAGGGGAAGGTGGGGAACGATCCCACCGGATGGAATCGCAGACGACGACATGGAGACGGAGGCCCGGTGATGGTCACCCGCTGCTTGTTCGTCACTAGAGAGAGGAAAAGAACTGGGAGGGAGAGGTGAATGGGTATGGGGGAGTTGAAACTCCCCCTTCCTGACTCATAACCCCCACGCCCCGCCTCAGAGCGGTAGTATCGCCCCGGTACTACACAACAGCAAGATGCCTGGTAGTACCGCTCAAAGCGGCAGTACCGCGGAGCTGGCGGTAGTAACGATTATGTATATAAACGGCAGTACCGCCTAGTCCCAGCGGTAGTGCCGTGCAAGCGACAACAAACAATAGCAAGGAGAAAAAGAAAGGGGCTTACACAATTAACAAAGCAAAGAAAAACAATAACTTGGATTGGAGACACGAAACGCCAATGACCCAAGGGAGCTACCCCAAGTGCAAAAGACAAATAAACATGAGAAACAAACTTGGAGTGACTCAAAGCACAAACAAAGTCCTTAGCGACTAGATAAGATCAAAGAAATCCAAGACACCTCTCAAGGAGAGGGCGGTGGCCGAAGCCACCTATATTTGAGTCAATTGGTATGGCACCGTGAAGATTTTAACCTTGGGCTCATAATCAAAACTCATATTTGAAGCACAAGTACCATAAAAAATGGCTAATGTGAAAGACTTGATCGATTTATGCATAATGGGGGGAGGGAGAGTTCATTGAGAGAACAACACCCCCCCTATGTCCATGACTACATCTAGAACAAGATAGAATGATGAGTGCGGTGGGTGTGCCTAGATTCAAGCCACATTGCTCGAATCAATGATATTTATCTCATGCCTTAACCCGTAGAAACTTTTGCTTCATCTAGAAGCTTGGTGAAAATATCCGCTAGTTGCTCTTGAGTGTTGATGTAGATGAACTCTATATCTCCACTCTTGATATGATCCCGAATGAAATGATGAAAAATCTCAATGTGCTTCATCTTGCTATGTTGCATTGGATTGTGTCAGATCTTGATAGCACTTTCATTGTCACATAGAAGAGGCACTTTGCCACAAGTGACACCGTAATTCTTTATAGTTTTCCTCATCCATAGCAATTGTGCACAACAACTTCCGGTGGCCACATACTTGGCCTCGGTGCAGGAGAGAGACACACAATTTTTCTTCTTCGAAGACCAACTTACCAAAGAGTGACAAAGGAATTGGCACCCTTAGAAAGTTGACTTCCTCTCCACACAATCTCCTGCCCAATCCGAGTCCAAATAACCCATGATATCAAAGCTTGCTTCTTTGGGGTGCCATAAGCCAAAGTTTGGGGTATGGCCCAAATATCGAAAGATTCGCTTGACCGCCACATAGTGGCTTTCCTTAGGTGCGTCTTGAAACCGTGCAAAAATTCCCACACTCAACATGATATCCGGTCTAGATGCACAAAGGTAAAGTAAGGATCCAATCATGGAGCGATATACCTTTTGATCCACCGCTTTACCATTGGGATCACCGTCAAGCTTGCATTTGGCGGGCATGGGAAATTTGACGGGCTTGACATCATCCAGCTTGAATCTCTTAAGCATGTCTTGTGTATACTTGGCTTGGTTGATGAACGTTCCTTCTCTCCTTTGCTTGATTTTGAACCCAAGAAAGAACTTCAACTCTCCCATCATAGACATCTCAAACTTCTCGGTCATTAGTGCAAAAACTCATCATTGAAGGATTTGTTAGGAGAACCAAATATAATATCATCAACATATAGTTGGCATATGAACAAATCCCCTTTGACCTTCTTAGTAAAAAGAGTGGGACAATTTGCCCAATTTCAAACCCACGATCTTGCAACAACTTGGTAAGGTGCTCATACCATGCATGTGGGGCTTGTTTAAGGCCATAGAGCGCCTTCTTAAGCTTCTATACATGGTTGGGGAGCTTGGGATCCTCGAATCCCGGAGGTTGTTTGACATATACCAACTCATTCAAAGGACCATTAATAAATGCACTTTTCACATCCATGTGTTGCAACTTAAAATCATGATGAGATGCATATGCAAGCAACATGCGAATAGATTCAAGACGTGCAATGGCGGCAAAGGTTTCACCGTAGTCGATACCCTCAACCTGGGAGTAACCTTGTGCCACCAATCTTGCCATGTTTCAAACAACCACACCGCTCGCATCTTGCTTGTTCTTGAAGATCCATTTGATCCCAATGACATTGTGTTCCTCCGTTGGCCTTGGCACTAATTCCCACACATGGTTGCTCGAAGTTGTTGAGTTCATCATGCATGGCTTCAAGCCAATCCTCATCAATGAGCACCTCATGTACGTTTTGGGGTTCAACACACAAAACAAATGCATGATTCTCACAAAAGTTTGGCAATGGTTTACGAGTAGTTACCCATTTTCTCAAGCTTCCAAGCACATTCTCCATGACATGTTGTTGACGCTCGAGCTTGGAAGCCACCTTGGCGGCACGACGCTCCAAAAGTTCCTCAATAGGAATTTGAGGATCATCATCTTGGGAACCGTCTTGAGCTTGCCCTTGATCTTGAGAAGCCTCTTGCTCTTGAGCTTGCTCAGTATCATGAACTTGATCTTTGGCATCACTTGGTGCAACACCATCATCATGAGGTTGATCTTGCACTTGATCTTTTGTTCACTTGGTTGAGGGTCTTCACTTTGTTCTTCCTAAGCGTGTGGTTCTAGCGATCATGATGGCTCCACTTGAGTAGAGCATTGTCCTTCTCCTTCGGCCATAAGGGATTCCTCAATGGGGAGTATTTGACCAATCCCCGTTCTTCTTATGGCTTGAGGAGGAATTTCATCACCTACATCACAAAGACCACTTTGCTCCACTTGGGAGCCATTATTTTCATCAAACTCCATGTTACCACGTCTCCTCAATGAGTCTGTTGTACTTGTTGATGACACGGTAAGCATGAGAGTTTGTAGCATAACCAACAAATATGCCCTCTTGAGCTCTAGGTTCGAATTTAGACAAACGAACACCTTTCTTGAGAATGAAACACTTACAATACAACACCCGAAAGTAATTGAGCTTGGGCTTGTTACCTGTAAGTATCTCATAAGGAGTATTGTTCAAGCCTTTGCAGAGGTAGAGACGATTGGATACATGACATGCGGTGTTGATGGCTTCGGCCCAAAAGTTGTATGGAGATTTGAATTCCGCCATCATGGTCTTGCCGCATCCATCAACGTTTGGTTCTTCCTCTCCGCCACCATTTTGTTGAGGGGTATAGGGTGCGGCATATTGGTTCTTGATCCCCTCATCACTAAGAGACTCATCCGAAGTGTAGTTCTTGAACTTAGTGCCGTTGTCACTTCTAGTCATCAATATCTTTGCTTCATGTTGACGTTGAGCTTCATTAGCAAAGTTGATGATGGTCTGTTAGGTCTCACTCTTCCTCTTTAAGAAGTATATCCATGTATATCTTGAGTAGTCGTCCACAACTAAATCTGGCAATGGTTTTTTGATTAACTGGCGCCAATAGTTTGATTTTCTTCTCTGGGCTTGATTGGTTCGGGTTGTGATGGGCTCAACCTCTCACTAGTTTAGTTTGGTTTTGGTTTGCGTAGGAATGAGTTGGGTATGGCTGGGTGTGGGGCTAAATGGTTTGGTCGCTGACAGTTACTAATCATGGTTCAAAACCATTCTAGGATTGGTTTCATCGTCCGTGCAACTGGTAGAAATGTCTGTTCTGCTCACGGACTTGGTGCAGTCCATTTTGGATAGCTAGCTAGCTACTAGTACTCAATTTGATCCATCCATCCATTTTCTCGGTTGCGTGTCATGCATGATGTCATGTATGTAGTACACGAGTGGAGGAATGAAAAAGACCGATAGCTGAAATGAATCAAACATATGAGAGCTTGTACATGCACTCTCGACATCACATGCTCAGGACCTGCACCGTCCACCTTTTCGACCAGCTGCTACTACTCGAGGTGGGGGGACATAACAATAGTTTGATTTGGTTTCAACCAAAAACTAAGAACTAGTTTGAACCCATAGATTGAAGAGTGGTTTGGTTTTGGTTGAGGTGGACAAAGCATATGGTTTGGTTTGATTTTGGTTCTGCACCATCATTTGAGGTCTGGTTTAGTTCTGGTTCAAACTCCATAGTGATTGGTTATAGTTTAGGTTTGGTTCAGTTGTAGAACCATTGCTAGGTTTATCCACAATCACCAAGCAATACTTTCTTCCACCAAGACTATCAAAGTATGGAGAACCAAAGAGATCCATGTGAAGGAGCTCCAAGGGACTCTTTGAGTAGATGATAGTCGAGGGTTGGTGAGCTATCCTCATGTAACTTTCCTTCAATACAAGCACTGCAAGCATGATCTTTGGCAAAACTCACATTTGTTAGTCCACGGATGTGATCCCCTTTGGGGATACTTTGCAAAGATCTCATATTGACATGGGCTAGTCGGCGATGCCAAATCCAACCCACATCAACTTTAGCCATTAGGCATGTCGCGGTCTTAGTGGGTCGCTCTGAAAAGTTCACCACATAGAGACCATTCTCGACATGCCCAACAAAAGCTACTTTAAGAGTCTTGCTCCACAAAAGGGCCACGGTATCAAGATCAAAGAATGTTCCAAAGCCCATAAGTGCAAGTTGACGAATGGAAAGCAAATTGTATGCAAGAGACTCAACAAGCATGGCCTTATAAATAGATAAATCTTGAGAGATGACCACCTTGCCAAGTCTCAATACCTTAGATGTTGAAGCATCACCGAATTGGACATGGGTGGGCATAGATGGAATTAGGTGCACATCCACCACCAAGTCCTTGCTCCTGTGAATTCTTTCTTTAACGCTTCGATAACATACTTATCATCAGGTATCTTCGGGAGCGGGGCTCGCCCTCAACAGATATTGTCTTTGCTTCCACTGATGTCGCGTCAACTGCGATCATATGATTTGTTGCTCCACTGTCGAGCAACCATGACACCCCATGGGAAGCAAACTCCTACAAGAGATCAATGCTTGGATTTAGGTACCCATTTTTAATGGGTCCTTTGATGTTAGTAATAAGGGTCTTAGGAACCCAAATAGACCATTCTATGTACGCATAATAAGAACCAACAAATTTGGCATAAACATGCCCATCACTAACTCAACACAAAACATAAGAGGGGTTAAAGTCGTCGACTTTGTTGGTAGGGCGGTTTTGCCCTTCTTGGCATTACCACCCAACTCCTTGTTCTTCTTCTCATGAGTACCCTCACCCGCGTTGATAAAGGTTTCCTTGAGCAGAAGAGGTCGCTTGGTATTGTTCTTCTTCTTCTTTGACTTGGGTACAAACCCAAGTCCTTCCTTTCCCACAACTTCCTTTTGATTACTCAAAAGGTCACCGAGGTTCTTCTCGCATTGTATGCAAGTCACAAGGCCCTTCTCAAGTTGCTCTTTCAACTTGGCATTTTCCTCCACAAGATGCACATGCTCACAACAAGGGTTAGTAGCATGGGCATTATCAATTAGAACGAAAGGAGGCACGTGGAAATCTCCTTGGTTAGCTTCACTTGGAGTTGATCATGAGACTCCTTGAGAGAAGCATGAACACCCTTCAAGACCTTGTGAGCCTTGTCAAGTGTATCAAACTCTTCCTTGAGTCTATCATGGCCAACCCCAAGTGCAACTTTCTCGGATTTAAGTACACGAGTAAGAACAATAGCATGATCATGATCTTTTTGCAATTTAGAATGGTCAATGTTGCGTGACTCCTCAATAGTCAAACGAAGACCTCGCTCTTCCTCTAGAGCAATGGAAAGATCCACAATCTCAACGGCATAGTCACGCCTGTGCCCCTCCAACTTGGAGACATTATCCTCATGGGACTCAATGATGTCATTGACCTCACCAAGTTGTTCCAAGAGAGCAACAAAGTGCTTCTTGGATTCACCCTTGAGCTTACTCATGAACTTAGTAAACTCATTCTCATAAATATTCACCACCTCACTATCATCAACACAATCTAACAATGAAGGAGTAGTAGTGCTGGTGGTTTTGATGTTTGAGGTTACCTTGTTGATACCTTTGGCCATAAGACACTTGGCAATGGTGTTCTCATTGGGGGCGTCGAAGAGCGGCACCTTGGAGGGGGAAGATGTGGCAATGGCCACAATTGTCATTGCCATTCCTTCTCCACTTGTGTCTTCATCATCATCATCGGAGGCATACTCTTCATGTGCCACCAAGCCCTTTGGAAGTATCTTCTTGGTGAAGTTGTTCTTGCTTAGCAAAGACTTGATGTCTTTGGGAATGAGTTTGCCACCATTGTCTTCCCTATTCTCATAAGGACACTCCTCCACAAAGTGACTCACATTGCCGCAATTGTAGCAAGTCCTCACTCGTTGCTTGCTTGTGAGCCACTTGAGTTGTTCTTCGTGAAGTTGGGCCTTGAGTTCCTCTTGTTGCCCCAAAATTGCCTTAATGCAAGAGACATGTGCTCATGGTAAGCATATTTGGTGTCCTCGGGGCAACTATACTCTTCTTCCTCCTCTTCTTCTTCTTCCGAAATGGCCTTGGCCTTCAAGGAAAGAGTGGGTGAGCTTTTCTTTGACCGAACACGAGCAAGAGCATTTTCGGCGGTCTTGTTCATGATGTTCATGGCAACAAACTCATACAACACTTCACTTGAGGTTAAGGTGTGGAAATCTGACCTTTGATGAATCACGGAGGACATGGCCTTGTTGAATGGCATGATGGCCTTGAGAAACTTGTGTTTGATCCAATTGCCATCTATATCCTTGCTCCCATGGTCTTGGAGAGCAACCGCAAGAGTTGTCACCCTCCAGTAGAGATCACGCGGATCCTCATCTTCTAGCATCATGAATTCATAGGCCTCATCAAGGATCACTTCAAAGTTGGACCGTTGGATCCTTGAGCTTCCCTTGTACAAAGATATGATGTGTTCCCAACAATCCTTTACACGAGTGAAGGGACGCAAGTGACATAGATCTTCAGGAGGAACCGCATCTTGAAGGATGAACAAGGCGGAGTGATTGTATTGATTGTCCACTTCTTCTCTTGGGGTGAGTTTGTTTGGATAATGTGGGTAGAAGCCTTGCTCAATGAGTCTCCAAAGGTTTGTTTATCTGTGATTCAAATGAGACTTGATGCGAAAAACAAAATTAGCAAAAAAAACCCTTAACAAGCTTAGTAGGAGGGCCAAGATGATTAATGCGCGGTGTAGGGACCGGTCCTCCATAGACCGGGGGAGGGGGAACCGAGGCAAAGGTTCTCGTCCCATTCTTGTCATGAGGGGAAGAAATTTGAGTACCTTTAGCCGCTTCCATGGCGGAATTGGCCTCCGACTTTGATGCGGTGGGATTAACCACAAGCAATGGATTGAGAGAGGCTTTTAACCCCTCAAGCAATTCTTTCAGCATGGACTTGACTTCGGTCGTTGGACATCTTAAGTGAAGACACAGCTTCATTTAAGTCGTCACGTGTGATCGAAGTCAACTCCACGGCCTCGGGCACTTTCTCCCCGGTGTCAACCATACTCTTCGGGTGGTGAAACCCTTAATAAAGAGACGCGACTCTGATACCAATTGAAAGGATCGACATGGTTGACTAGAGGGGTGGGTGAATAGGAAACTACCAATTTTTAGTTTTTCTTAACGAATTAGCACTACTGTAGGATGCTGCTAACGCGACACTACGATCAGAGACCCTTCGAGAAACTGTGTGCGATGCAATAATCGCAAACGGTGTTGTATGAAAACCGTCAGAAATGTATAAAACGTTTGCGATGACGGATGCGTCAAACATGGTTCAGGTTTAGTTTCATGTTCGATGAAGGGCATACGGTTCAGTTCAATTAACTGTTTGCGATGAGGAGGAACAAAAGAAACGGGCAGCCAGATGAAGGCGTGTGCGATACACAGCATACGATTCACTCGGATGAACTATTTGTGATTAGGCAACACAAAAGAAACGGTCAGCGAGATCAAGGTGTGTGTGATTAAGGGCATACGCTTCAGAAGGATTAACTGTTTGCGATTAGGCAACAGAACAGAAATGGGTCAGCCAGATCAAAGTGTCTGCGATTGATGGCATACACTTCACATGGTTGAATTGTTTGCAATTAGCCACAACAAACTGAAACAATTAGATAGATCAACGTGTGTGCGCCAGACAGGCACACACATTCTAATTAAAAGAATCGTGCGCGATGGTGCTGACATTGCCTATTGCGGTGCACCCTATGGTGCAAACGCCACGTACGCGGCCGAGAAGGCATACGTGCCAACGTTACGCCTTCTGAGAATAGTGCCGCACTTATAACCGTCAGTAAATTTTGAACATGCATCCCATCACATTCCAAATTACAAACCTGTTCACACCGATCAAAACCTAAACGGTTTCCCACTTAGGAGCGTATTACTACGCGGTTATAAATACTACTACTCCAAGATGACTGCACATTCCTCCTCAACTCCTCATCCACAAAAAGTCAAAAACAAACAAGTCATTCATCATCGTTCCCTTGCGTCCGCCATGGCCAGCGTGAGTTCTGGGTCGAGAGATTGCCACCAGGGAGAGGCGAGCCTAGAAGCGGGAGCACGAGAGATGTCCCGCCTCACCGCGAAAGCAGCCAACATGTCCCGCCGCACGGCCGTAGCAGCAGAGAGGTCCCGCCGTGCCGCCGAAGCAGCACGGAGGACCCGCCGCACCGTCGATGCAGCAGACTGGTCTGGCCGCACCACGAAAGCAGAAGAGATGTCCTACCGCACCACGAATGCAGCAAAGATGTCCTTCCTTGCCGCGGCGGCCTGGGAAAATGCCCCGTGGGCAGGCGACGACTCTTACACGCGCATGTGTGCCCTCGTCCTTAGGCAGATGGATCAGATCTCCAGGTGGGCGAGGTTGCAGGATGACCTGCAAGCCTCATTTGAACAGTCTACCAACTTCATCCGGCAACTAAATGAAAGCAATGCGAAGCTCCGGGCCGAGCGTGACCTGTTGAGGGCGAAGATCGTCGGAAGTGCGAAGCAGCAGGAGCAGACCACTGCCTTGTTGACGAGGACCGGCATCATTGTCGAGAAACTTATGGATGAGAATGCCATGCTGTGCATCGAGTGCAGAAGGCTGGTGGAGGAATCCGTGGATGCTCTCAACCAGCATCTTGAGGACAAGAAAGAGCTCGGCACCGCCCGCCGCGGAGACTGGTTGTCTTCCTTCTTATTTTGCCCTTATGTATATCAGGCGTTGCCACATGTGGCTTTTTTAATTATGTTTATAAATATGTAAGACAATTATTATCCAATGTCATCGTCCTTATATTCATCATGCTTGCTATAAGTCGCAGTCGATGCTATATAGGTCCGTCGGATCTTACATCAAGGTCCGTGCAAAACTTTCTTTTCAGATTTTCATTTTTCTCTCTTAAATCTTAGTCCAGTGAGACATATAGCCATGCCGTAGAACAGGTGCTCGGGCGCCATTAATGGAGACGTTGGGAGGGAGGTGCGCGGCGGGTAGCAGTCAAAAGGGCTCTCCTCCCGATGAGCACCGGCAGGTGTCTGATCGCACGCCTCTCATACTCAAATAGCTACCCCGCACAACACCTCCTAGCCAATAAAAAAGGGGACGCGTGGCCGCACGTAATTGATAAGTCGAACATCCACGGATTCAATAATACTTGTGTTTCCAATTTGTAACGTGACAACACTTGTTCCAAAATGACTTTGTTGATTGTTAATGTGCGCGTCTTCGCAAATCGGACAGAAAAATTACCACAGCATGTTGGTGCCATGTCATGAGACCATGCCAAGTTTCATGATTTTCAGGCGTGTTTTGGAATTACAGGAATTAAAAAACCAAGTTGCTCAATCTTTCCGGCCGAGCCACGATGCCCAGATGTTTGAATTTCACTCCCATCTCTTGCATGGGACTTAGAAATTCACCCAAAGACACACATGTGGTTTTTCAAACAACTTTGGTGCATTGTAGCATGTGCTTGTAGCTCAAATTTGAATTATGCACATTAAATGCCCAGAAACTTAATTAATGTATAAAAAAGGCCAAACGAACCTAGAATAATTCTGAAATTTAGCACGGTACTTCTATTTGGTCTAATCTGGCTGTGTAAAAAAATCAAGGCGGGAGAAGGTAGTGTATGTATGTCGTTTCACATACGGAGGTGACACATTCCCTGTCGAAACCACGAGCCTTCTTGAGGGAAGCTCCGGTTTGCAAGAAGCTTACACCAAAGCTTGTCCCAATTCAGCCAAAAAAAATTACCGTAGCATGTTGGTGCCATGTCATGACTGTTGGGGAACGTAGTAATTTCAAAAAAATTCCTACGCACACACAAGATCATGGTGATGCATAGCAACGAGAGGGGAGAGTGTTGTCTACGTACCCTCGTAGACCGGAAGCGGAAACATTAGCACAACGCGGTTGATGTAGTCATACGTCTTCACGGCCCGACCGATCAAGCACCGAAACTACGGCACCTTCGAGTTCTAGCACACGTTCAGCTCGATGACGATCCGCGGACTCCGATCCAGCAGAATGTCGGGGAAGAGTTCCGTCAGCACGACGGCGTGGTGACGATCTTGATGTTCTACCGTTGCAGGGCTTCGCCTAAGCACCGCTACAATATTATCAAGGATTATGGTAGAGGAGGGCACCGCACACGGCTAATAGATCTCAAGGATCAATTGTTGTGTCTTTGCGGTGCCCCCCTGCACCCGTATATAAAGGAGCAAGGGAGGAGGAGGCCGGCCCTAGGAGGGGGCGCACCAAGTGTGGAGTCCTACTAGGACTCCCTAGTCCTAGTAGGATTCCACCTCCCATATGGAATAGGAAAAGAGGAAGGGAAAAGCAGAAGGAAGGAAGGGGGCGCCCCCCTTCCCTAGTCCAATTCGGACCAAACCAAGGGGAGGGTTGCGGCCACCCTTGAGGCCCTTTTCCTTCTTCCCCGTATGGCCCAATAAGGCCCAATACGTATTCCCGTAACTCTCCGGTACTCCGAAAAATACCCGAATCACTCGGAACCTTTCCAATGTCCGAATATAGTCGTCCAATATATCGATCTTTATGTCTCGACCATTTCGATACTCCTCGTCATGTCCCCGATCTCATCCGGGACTCCGAAGCCCTTCGGTACATCAAAACTCATAAACTCATAATATAACTGTCATCGAAACCTTAAGCGTGCAGACCCCACGGGTTTGAGAACAATGTAGACATGACTGAGACACGTCTCCGGTCAATAACCAATAGCGGAACCTGGATGCTCATATTGGCTCCCACATATTCTACGAAGATCTTTATCGGTTAGACCGCATAACAACATACGTTGTTCCCTTTGTCTTTGGTATGTTACTTGCCCGAGATTCGATCGTCGGTATCTCAATACCTAGTTCAATGTCATTACCGGCAAGTCTCTTTACTCGTTCCGTAATACATCATCCTACAACTAACTCATTAGTTGCAATGCTTGCAAGGCTTAGGTGATGTGCATTACCGAGAGGGCCCAGAGATACCTCTCCGATAATCAGAGTGACAAATCCTAATCTCGAAATACGCCAACCCAACAAGTACCTTCGGAGACACCTGTAGAGCACCTTTGTAATCACCTAGTTACGTTGTGACGTCTGGTGGCACACAAAGTGTTCCTCCGGTAAACGGGAGTTGCATAATCTCATGGTCATAGGAACATGTATAAGTCATGAAGAAAGCAATAGCAACAAACTAAACGATCAAGTGCTATGCTAACGGAATGGGTCAAGTCAATCACATCATTCTCCTAATTATGTGATCCCGTTAATCAAATGACAACTCATGTCTATGGTTAGGAAACATAACCATCTTTGATCAACGAGCTAGTCAAGTAAAGGCATACTAGTGACACTCTGTTTGTCTATGTATTCACACATGTATTATGTTTCCGGTTAATACAATTCTAGCATGAATAATAAACATTTATCATGATATAAGAAAATAAATAATAACTTTATTATTGCCTCTAGGGCATATTTCCTTCAGTCTCCCACTTGCACTAGAGTCAATAATCTAGTTCACATCGCCATGTGATTTAACATCAATAGTTCACATCACCATGTGATTAACACCCATAGTTCACATCGACATGTGACCAACACCCAAAGGGTTTACTAGAGTCAATAATCTAGTTCACATTGCTATGTGATTAACACCCAAAGAGTACTAAGGTGTGATCATGTTTTGCTTGTGAGAGAAGTTTAGTCAACGGGTCTGCCACATTCAGATCCGTAAGTATTTTGCAAATTTCTCTGTCAACAATGCTCTGCATGGATCTACTCTAGCTAATTTCTCCCACTTTCAATATGTATCCAGATTGAGACTTAGAGTCATCTGGATCAGTGTCAAAACTTGCATCGACGTAACCCTTTACGACGAACCTTTTGTCACCTCCATAATCAAGAAACATATCCTTATTCCACTAAGGATAATTTTGACCAATGTCCAGTGATCTACTCCTAGATCACTATTGTAATCCTTTGCCAAACTCAGGGCAGGGTATACAATAGGTCTGGTACACAGCATGGCATACTTTATAGAACCTATGGCTGAGGCATAGGGAATGACTTTCATTCTCTCTCTACCTTCTGCCGTGGTCGGGTTTTCAGTCTTACTCAACTTCACACCTTGTAACACAGGCAAGAACTCGTTTTTGACTGTTTTATTTTGAACTACTTAAAAATCTTGTCAAGGTATGTACTCATTGAAAAAACTTATCAAGCGTATTGATCTATCTCTATAGATCTTGATGATCAATATGTAAGAAGCTTCACCGAGGTCTTTCTTTAAAAAACTCCTTTCAAACATTCCTTTATGCTTTGCAGAATAATTCTACATTATCTCTGATCAACAATATGTCTTTCACATATACTTACCAGAAATGTTGTAGTGCTCCCACTCACTTTCTTGTAAATATAGGCTTCACCGCAAGTCTGTATAAAACTATATGCTTTGATCAACTTATCAAAGCGTATATTCCAACTCCGAGATGCTTGCACCAGTCCATAGATGGATCGCTGGAGCTTGCATATTTTGTTAGTACCTTTAGGATTGACAAAACCTTCTGGTTGCATCATATACAACTCTTGTTTAATAAATCCATTAAGGAATGCAGTTTTGTTTATCCATTTGCCAGATTTCATAAAATGCGGTAATTGCTAACATGATTCAGACAGACTTAAGCATAGATACGAGTGAGAAACTCTCATCATAGTCAACACCTTGAACTTGTCGAAAACCTTTTTGCGACAATTCTAGCTTTGTAGATAGTAACACTACTATTAGCGTCCGTCTTCCTCTTGAAGATCCATTTAATCTCAATGGCTCGCCGATCATTGGGCAACTCAATCAAAGTCCATACTTTGTTCTCATACATGGATCTCATCTCAGATTTCATGGCCTCAAGCCATTTCGCGGAATCTGGGCTCATCATCTCTTCCTCATAGTTCGTAGGCTCGTCATGGTCAAGTAACATGACCTCCAGAACAAGATTACCGTACCACTCTGGTGCGGATCTCACTCTGGTTTACCTACGAGGTTCGGTAGTAACTTGATCTGAAGTTACATGATCATCATCATTAGCTTCCTCACTAATCGGTGTAGTAGTCACAGGAACAGATTTCTGTGATGAACTACTTTCCAATAAGGGAGCAGGTACAGTTACCTCATCAAGTTCTACTTTCCTCCCACTCACTTCTTTCGAGAGAAACTCCTTTTCTAGAAATGATCCATTCAAAGCAACGAATATATTGCCTTCGGATCTGTGATAGAAGGTGTACCCAACATTTTCTTTTGGGTATCCTATGAAGACGCACTTCTCCGATTTGGGTTAGAGCTTATCAGGTTGAAACTTTTTCACATAAGCATTGCAACCTCAAACTTTAAGAAACGATAGCTTAGGTTTCTTGCCAAATCATAGTTCATACGGTGTCGTCTCAACGGATTTAGATGGTGCCCTATTTAACGTGAATGCAGCTGGCTCTAATGCATAACCCTAAAATGATAGTGGTAGATCGATAAGAGACATCATAGATCGCACCATATCTAATAAAGTACGGTTATGACGTTCGGACACACCATTATGCTGCGGTGTTCTAGGTGGCGTGAGTAGTGAAACTATTTCACATTATTTTTAACTGAAGGCCAAACTCGTAACTCAAATATTTTACTTCTGCGATCATATCGTAGAAAATTTTATTTTTGTTACGATGATTCTCCACTTCACTCTGAAATTCTTTGAACTTTTCAAATGTTTCAGACTTGTGTTTCATCAAGTAGATATACTCATATCTGCTCAAATCATCTATGAAGATCAGAAAATAATGATACCTTCCACGAGCCTCAATATTCATCGGACCACATACATCAGTATGTATGATTTCCAACAAATCTGTTGCTCGCTCCATTGTTCCGGAGAACGGAGTCTTAGTCATCTTGCCCATGAGGCATGGTTCGCAAGCATCAACTGATTCATAATCAAGTGATTCCAAAAGCCCATCAGCATGGATTTTCTTCATGCGCTTTACACCAATATGACCTAAACGGCAGTGCCACAAATAAATTGCACCATCATTATTAACTTTGCATCTTTTGGTTTCAATATTATGAATATGTGTATCACTACGATCGAGATCCAACGAACCATTTTCATTGGGTGTGTAACCATATAAGGTTTTATTCATGTAAGCAGAACAACAATTTATTCTCTTACTTAAATGAATAATCGTATTGCAATAAACATGATCAAATCATATTCATGCTCAACGCAAACACCAAATAACACTTATTTAGGTTCAACACTAATCCCAAAAGTATAGGGAGTGTGCGATGATGATCATATCAATCTTGGAACCACTTCCAACACACATCGTCACTTCACCCTTAACTAGTCTATGCTCATTCTGCAACTCCCGTCTCGGGTTACTACTCTTAGCAACTGAACCAGTATCAAATACCGAAGGGTTGCTACGAACACTAGTAAAATACACATCAATAATCTGTATATCAAATATACCTTTGTTCACTTTGCCATCCTTCTTATCCGCCAAATACTTGGGGCAGTTCCGCTTCCAGTGACCAGTCCCTTTGCAGTAGAAGCACTTAGTCTCAGGCTTAGGACCAGACTTGGGCTTCTTTACTTGAGCAGCAACTTGCTTGCCGTTCTTCTTGAAGTTCCCCTTCTTCCCTTTGCCCTTTTCTTGAAACTAGTGGTCTTGTCTACCATCAACACTTGATATTTTTCTTGATTTCTACCTTCGTCGATTTTAGCATTACAAAGAGCTTGGGAATCGTTTCCGTTATCCCTTGCATATCATAGTTCATCACAAAGTTCTACTAACTTGGTGATGGTGACTAGAGAATTCTGTCAATCACTATTTTATCTGGAAGATTAAATCCCACTTGATTCAAGCGATTGTAGTACCCAGACAATCTGAGCACATGCTCACTGCTTGAGCTATTCTCCTCCATCTTTTAGCTATAGAACTTGTTGGAGACTTCATATCTCTCAACTCGGGTATTTGCTTGAAATATTAACTTCAACTCCTGGAACATCTCATATGGTCCATGACGTTCAAAACGTCTTTGAAGTCCCGATTCTAAGACGTTTAAGAATGGTGCACTAAACTATCAAGTAGTCATCATATTGAGCTAGCCAAATGTTCATAACATCTGCATCTGCTCCTGCAATAGGTTTGTCACCTAGAGGTGCATCAAAGACATAATTCTTCTGTGTAGCAATGAGGATAAACCTCAGATCACGTATCCAATCCGCATCATTGCTACTAACATCTTTCAACTTAGTTTTCTCTTGGAACATATCAAAAATAAAACAGGGAGCTAAACGCGAGCTATTGATCTACAACATAGATATGCTAATACTACCAGGACTAAGTTCATGATAAATTAAAGTTCAATTAATCATATTACTTAAGAACTCCCACTTAGATAGACATCCCTCTAATCCTCTAAGTGATCACATGATCCAAATCAACTAAACCATGTCCGATCATCACGTGAGATGGAGTAGTTTCAATGGTGAACATCACTATGTTGATCATATCTACTATATGATTCACGCTCGACCTTTCCGTCTCCGTGTTCCGAGGCCATATCTGTTATATGCTAGGCTCGTCAAGTTTAACCTGAGTATTCCACGTGTGCAACTATTTTGCACTTGTTGTATTTGAACGTAGAGCCTATCACACCTGATCATCACGTGGTGTCTCAGCACGAAGAACTTTTGCAACGGTGCATACTCAGGGAGAACACTTATACTTTGATAATTTAGTGAGGGATCATCTTATAATGCTACCATCAATCAAAGCAAGGTAAGATGCATAAAAGATAAACATCACATGCAATCAATATAAGTGATATGATATGGCCATCATCATCTTGTACTTGTGATCTCCATCTCCGAAGTACCATCATGATCACCATCGTCACCGGCGTGACACCTTGATCTCCATCCTAGCATCGTTGTCGTCTCGCCAATCTTATGCTTCCACGACTATCGCTACCGCTTAGTGACAAAGTAAAGCATTACATCGCGATTGCATTGCATACAATAAAGCGACAACCATATGGCTCCTGCCAGTTACCGATAACTCGGTTACAAAACATGATAATCTCATACAATAAAATTTAGCATCATGTCTTGACCATATCACATCACAACATGCCCTGCAAAAACAAGTTAGACGTCCTCTACTTTGTTGTTGCAAGTTTTACGTGGCTGCTACGGGCTTAGCAAGAACCGTTCTTACCTACGCATCAAAACCACAACGATAGTTTGTCAAGTTGGTGCTGTTTTAACCTTCGCAAGGACCGGGCGTAGCCACACTCGGTTCAACTAAAGTTGGAGAAACTGACACCCGCCAGCCACCTGTGTGCAAAGCACGTCGGTAGAACCAGTCTCGCGTAAGCGTATGTGTAATGTCGGACCGGGTTGCTTCATCCAACAATACCGTCAAACCAAAGTATGACATGCTGGTAAGCAGTATGACTTATATCGCCCACAACTCACTTGTGTTCTACTCGTGCATAACATCAACGCATAAAACCTAGGCTCGGATGCCACTGTTGGGGAACTTAGTAATTTCAAAAAAATTCCTACGCACACGCAAGATCATGGTGATGCATAGCAACGAGAGGGGAGAGTGTTGTCTACGCACCCTCGTAGACCGGAAGCGGAAGCGTTAGCACAACACAGTTGATGTAGTCGTACGTCTTCACGGCCCGACCGATCAAGCACCGAAACTACGGCACCTCCAAGTTCTAGCACACGTTCAGCTCGATGACGATCCCCGGACTCCGATCCAGCAGAATGTCGGGGAAGAGTTCCGTCAGCACGACGGCGTGGTGACGATCTTGATGTTCTACCGTCGCAGGGCTTCACCTAAGCACCGCTACAATATTATCGAGGATTATGGTGGAGGAGGGCACCGCACACGGCTAATAGATCTCAAGGATCAATTGTTGTGTCTTTGGGGTGCCCCCTGCACCCGTATATAAAGGAGCAAGGGAGGAGGAGGCCGGCCCTAGGAGGGGGCACACCAAGTGTGGAGTCCTACTAGGACTCCCTAGTCCTAGTAGGATTCCACCTCCCATATGGAATAGGAAAATAGGAAGGGAAAAGGAGAAGGAAGGAAGGGGCCGCCCCCCTTCCCTAGTCCAATTCGGACCAAACCAAGGGGAGGGGTGCGGCCACCCTTGAGGCCCTTTTCCTTCTTTCCCGTATGGCCCAATAAGGCCCAATACGTATTCCCGTAACTCTCCGGTACTCCAAAAAATGCCCGAATCACTCGGAACCTTTCCGATGTTCGAATATAGTCGTCCAATATATCGATCTTTACGTCTCGACCATTTCGAGACTCCTCGTCATGTCCCTGATCTCATCCGGGACTCCGAACTCCTTCGGTACATCGAAACTCATAAACTCATAATATAACTGTCATCGAAACCTTAAGCGTGCGGACCCTACGGGTTCGAGAACAATGTAGACATGACCGAGACACGTCTCTGGTCAATAACCAATAGCGGAACCTGGATGCTCATATTGACTCCCACATATTCTAAGAAGATCTTTATCGGTGAGACCGCATAACAACATACGTTGTTCCCTTTGTCATCGGTATGTTACTTGCCCGAGATTCGATCGTCGGTATCTCAATACCTAGTTCAATCTCGTTACCGGCAAGTCTCTTTACTGGTTCCGTAATACATCATCCTGCAACTAACTCATTAGTTTCAATGCTTGCAAGGCTTAAGTGATGTGCATTACCAAGAGGGCCCAGAGATACCTCTCCGACAATCAGAGTGACAAATCCTAATCTCGGAATACGCCAACCCAACAAGTACCTTCGGAGACACCTGTAGAGCACCTTTATAATCACCCAGTTACGTTGTGACGTTTGGTGGCACACAAAGTGTTCCTCCGGTAAACGGGAGTTGCATAATCTCATAGTCATAGGAACATGTATAAGTCATGAAGAAAGCAATAGCAACAAACTAAATGATCAAGTGCTATGCTAACAGAATGGGTCAAGTCAATCACATCATTCTCCTAATTATGTGATCCCGTTAATCAAATGATAACTCATGTTTATGGTTAGGAAACATAACCATCTTTGATCAACGAGCTAGTCAAGTAGAGGCATACTAGTGACACTCTGTTTGTCTATGTATTCACACATGTATTATGTTTCCGGTTAATACAATTCTAGCATGAATAATAAACATATATCATGATATAAGGAAATAAATAATAACTTTATTATTGCCTCTAGGGCATATTTCCTTCAATGACACCATGCCAAGTTTCATGATTTTCAGGCATGTTTTGGAATTACAGGAATTAAAAAAACCAAGTTTCTCAATCTTTCCGGCCTTGCCACGACGCCCAGATGTTTGAATTTCACTCCGATCTCTCTTACATTGGACCTAGAAATTCACCCAAGGACACACATGTGATTTTGCAAACAACTTTGGTGCACTGGAGCCTGTGCTTGTAGTTCAAATTTGAATTATGCACATTAAATGCCGAGAAACTCAATTAATGTAAAAAGGCGAAACAAGCCCAGAATAATTCCAAAATTTAGCATGGTACTTCTATTTGGTCTAATCTGGCTGTGTAAAAAAATTAAGGCGGGAGAAGGCAGTGTATGTATGTCATTTCGCACACAGAGGTGACACGTTCCTTCTCGGAACCACAAGCATTCTTGAGGGAAGCTCCGGTTTGCAAGAAACTGTCACAGCCCTAGAATTGTTTGCAGATAGTTGCATCAGTGAGCATCATGCATCCTATTATTTTTAAGAAACTTGAAATGAGGAAATTGAAAGCCTCAAAAGTCATTTTAAAAGAAGGGCAAGAACCCTTTAAATTGCATTTATTGTTTCCAAAATGACTTCATAAATGTTTGATAATTTTGGCAAGGCTTTGAGACCAAACCAAAAATAGTGAACATTTTTGAAGGAATTATTTTGGGACTTTGAAATTAAATCAATAAGTATTTGAGTTTTGGATTATATTCATTTTTTATAGAATATAATTCAAAAGGCCCTGGAATTATTTATGTGCCTCTGGAAAAGTCCATAACGGCAACATAAAAATATTCAGAAGGTTTTGCCCTATTTTGAATTTATTTTGAATTTTGAATCAGTGGCAAAATGAATATATAAAAACAAAACAGAACAGAAATAAAACAGAGCAGAGGCCTACCTAGAGCCCACTCACTTGTGGCCTAGCACTGTTGCTGGCGGCCCAGCCCACCAGGCAACATGCCAGTCATCCCCTTCCTCCCGCCAGTGTGCACTGTGCGTGGCGCACGCACAGGAGGCGAGGGCCACCTCCTGCTTGCCACCTCCCGAGCGTCCGCATGCCCATCCACGTCGCCTGGGAGATGCCCCGCATCCCCCTCTGCCTTTCCCCTCACCATCTCCTCTAGCCCCCTCCCCGAGCACGCCCGAGAGTGCTCCGCCGTCGCCGTGCTTCACCCGCGTGGCCATCGCCACCCTTTCGCCGCGCCGCCGTGTCCGGAATCTCCGCTGACGAGCACCACGCCTCCACACAGAAGGAAACAAGCCGGAGAGCTCCACTTTGCCGCCATCTAGTCGTCTTCAACCTCGGCACCCGTCGGACGCCGCTCATCGATTCGCGTGCTAGAGGTCATCCCCGAGCCTGCTAAACCGCTCTACGACCTCACTGTGAGCGCCTCTGTTGATTCCCCCTAACCTCGTGGCCCTTTGCTCACTGTACCCGTCGTTTCACGACGCCCGTAGCTCACCGCTGCACGTGCTCGTCGCCGGCATCCTCTGGTGACCATTTGGTCACGCCAAGGTGCCCGCTAGCCTCTCTAGAGCCCACAGGCCACTTCGGGCATGCTAACCCGCCCGAGCACCCGCTCTAGGGCCGTCACCACACCTGACTGAGCTTCGGTCACCGTCACCGACGTCGCTGCCGTCTTTGCAGACCACCCCAGCACCTCCCACCACCACCACCCGACGCGCCGCACCGCCAGCTCGCCGTAGCCGCAAACCACGCGCGAAACGGTGCTCCGTAGCACCGTCCCGACCAACGCCGGTGAGCCACCGCCGCAGGATTTGGTCACCGGCTGCAAAACGCCGTTCCCTGACATGGCACTAGCTCAATTAGCACCTAATTAACCCCCCCTCTCACTGACAGCGGGCCCAGGCCTGGTCAAACCCCACTCAGCGCTAGGTTTGACCGGGATTAGCCCTGTGTTGCTGAAGTGTGGCCCCCACACGTCAGGTTTGACCTGGGTCAACCCAGTTGACTGCAGACGCAGGCATGATGCAGTGCTGATGCAATTAATGATTTTCCGATTTTAAAAATAATCAAGAAATTCCAGAAAATATCCCAAACTTCTAAAAATCATAGAAATTAATCGTAACTCCAAATGAAAAGATTTATATATGTAAAATGATCAGAAAAAAATCCAATCTATCCATCTGTACTAGTTTCGTGCATGTTAGAGCAATCTAACCTTGTTGTTTAGATGAAACATGATAATGCACTTATATGAGTTCATAGTTTAGGCTTGTATTTGAATCTTTGATTCAAATAAGCTCAAACCACCCTCGTTTTAGTTGCATTAGCTCAAAACACATCATATTGACATGTCATGATCATGCATCATATTGTGCATTGCATTGAATGTGTTCTTTCTGTGTTTGCCAGTGATTGTTCCCCCTCAGTAGACGTATGTTCCGACGATGAATTCAATGACACCGATGAAGAGCTATATCATCTTCAGAAGTGCCAGGCAAGCAAAACCCCCTTGTTCATTCCGATACAATCCCACTCTCTCGCTACTGCTCTCTTTTACTGCATTAGGATAACAACGATTCAACTGTTACATGCTGCGGTAGTTGAACCCCTTTCCTCTGCATGACCTGTCATTGCCACAGTAAATAGATGAAACCCACTAGCATGAGTAGGAGTTTTTTTGAGCCCTGATGTGCCTACTCATTCATGCTTGTTTTTCATGCCTGCTATTGCTTAGAGTTGTGTCAGGTCTGATTCATCGGGGATGAATTGGAAAGTTGTGAACATGTCCTACTGTGTGTGAGCTAAGTGTGTTGAACACGATTTGGTAAAGGTATCGATGAGAGGCCATGTAGGAGTACATGGTGGGTTGTTTCATTGGAACCGTCCTTAAGCACCGAGATCTGTATGTGTGATTCAAGAACCAGCTACTACCATGCATTGGGCCCGAAACCAATGGACCCTCTCAGCTTCTTAACCAACCTAGTCCTCTGTCCAGGAGTTGCAATTAGTTTCTGGTGTTTATAGGATATGTGTTGGTGGCCGTGCGTAGCGCTGACCCTAGGGGTTGGCTATGATGCGGTAGATACGCCGTGGCACGGTGTACTGAGTCGCCTGTTTGGTGTCTCGGGAACCCTGTACACATCGTTCGGGGCCGTATGTGGAAACCTCGGCCGGACTCCCTGCGGATGGAACCTGGATATGCGATAAACCTGGACTAGAGACTTGAGTGTTTAGGTAGGCCGTGGCCGACACCCTCGTTGGGCTTCCGCTTGAAGGTTGCCAAGTACATGTCGTGTAAACGACGGTAAGTAGTGAGAGCGTGTATGAAGATGTACACCCTTGCAGGGTTAACATCATCTATTCGAATAGCCGCGTCCGCGGTAAAGGACTACTTGGTTGCCTATACAGTTCATAGACAAGTGAAAGTGGATACTCTAAAATGCGCAAGATAAGCGTGAGTGCTATGGATGGCATTCTCGTAGGGAGACGGGAGCGGATCCATAGTGGTGTATTGATATGAGGAATATGTGGACTCGTGTGCGCCACCTCAAAAGAGTTACTTGTAGAAGTAGTTTAAGATAGCCACTGAGTCAAAGTTGGCTTGCTGTAGTTAAACTCCACCACCCCCTTTGTTGATACCGATGCATATGTAGTTAGTTCTGATGTAAGTCTTGCTGGGTACATTTGTACTCACGTTTGCCTATTTTATGTTTTGCAGAGAGATGTCAGTCTCGCTAGTAGTTCCGTGTGGACGTCAACGTTTATTTTGATACCTCAGCTACGATCTTGTGCCCTCGGCAGGGTCTTGTAGATAGTCAGACTTCTCAGCCTTTTTCATTTGTAGATGTCTGTACTCAGACATGTTAAGCTTCCACATGTGCTTTGATTTGTATGTTATGATTGTTGGGTCATGAGACCCATGTTTGTAATATCTCGCTCCTCGGAGCCTAATGAATAAATACTCTGAGTCATAGAGTTTTGTTGTGAGGCCATGTTGTATTTGCACATATCGAGCATATTGTGTGTATGTTATTGAAATGCTTGGTATGTGTGGGATCCGACAACATAGTTGTTTATCCTTGGTAGCCTCTCTTATGGGGAAATGTAGTCTTGTGCTTCCATGAGCCATAGTAGTCTGCTACAGCCCGGTTCTGTAAGTGCATCTAGTGCCACCCCTAGTTGGTTTTGGAGTATTGACGACAAACCTAGTTGAGGGACAAATGTGTTTGTGAGAATTGCAGGATAACACAGGTAGAAGTCCCTCATTGATTCGGTTTTCCTACCAAAGATGACCCCTAAAAATGTATGAAGACATTGATGTCAAAGGTGGTATATGAAGATATTCACATTGAAGACTATGACAGGAGAAGACATCGCATGAAGCCTATGGAGCTCGAAGACTTAGATCTTTCATAGTTCTTTTTCTTCTTTGTTGAGTCATAGGAACCACCGTACTGTTAAGTGAGGTCCAAGAGAACTAGTCAGAATGACTGAAGTGATGCTTAACCAAAACCTATGTCTTCGAGTGAAGACTATGAGAGCGAATCTTGTCCAGAGTCGGACAAGTCAGCTTTGCTTGTAGCCCAAGTAAAGTTGTCGTGTGAGTTTGAAATCTGACCGTTGGAACACGTGTCAGTTCCTTAGTGACCCAGGGTCATTTCGGACAAATCAGGTCGGGTTGCCTAGTGGCTATAAATAGCCCACCCCCTACAACCATAAATGGTTGGCTGCTCGGAGTTAGAGTACGGCTTTTGTCGTTTGAGAGCAACCCACCTCGAAGCCTTTGAGAGAGAATTCCTTGCGAGGATAAAGCCCTAACCACCCGGAGCCAAAGAGTGTTAGGCATCACTTAAGTCTTCTTGTCTGTGTGATCTGAAGACTTATTACACTTGAGGACTGTGAATCCTCCAGCCGGTTAGGTGTCGCGTTCTGAGCATCCAAGAGACATTGTGGATCGCCGGTGAACAAAGTATGTGAAGGTTTGGGAGTCTACCTTGAAGACTTACCAGAGTGATTGGGCAAGGTCTGTGTGACCTTAGCTCAAGGGGAATACGGTGAGGACTGGGTGTCCTGAGCTGCGTGTTCAGGACTGGGTGTCCGGGACTGTGTGTCCTCAGGTTTAAATACCTAGCCGCCCTAACCAGACATACAGTTGTCACAGCAACTGGAACTGGTCCAACAAATCATTGTCTTCAACGAGTCACTGGTTTCATCCTTCCCTTCCCTTTACTTACTGTTGGTCCTTGTGAAGTCATTGTATGATTGCACTATCTTTTGTCTTCACTGAGTGACTACGTGTTCTGTTTGGCTTCATAATATCTTCCTACCTGATCCTTACTACCTAGCTGCTATTAGTCATTGTGCTTTCACTTCATTGAATACTTGACTATGGTTTGCCTAGTGTAGAATACCTTCCGCTGCATGGTAATAGGTTTATTTCTATCGTTTGTCTTCAAAACTTCCACGTTTTGAAGACTTTCATAAAAATCGCCTATTCACCCCCCCTCTAGTCGATATAACACACTTTCAGGTTCACCGGAGTCCTGCTAGCCCAGCACTACTGCCCCGGAACACTTGACTGGCCGGAATGTGATTCACCTCGTTCCTATGTCTGTCCCTTCAGGGAAATGTCACGCGGTGACATCCGGAGTCCTGCCTAGCCTGCTACAGCCCGGTTCACCAGAGTCCTGTTAGCCTAGTGCTACAGCCCGGATTCGCACGCTGTTGACCGACATGCTTGATGTTGATTCATGTATGCCTGTCCCCGTAAGTTAGTGCCACTTTGGGTTCACAACTAGTCATGTCGGCCCGGGTTCTCTGTCATATGGATGCTAGCGACACTATCATATACGTGAGCCAAAAGGCGGGACCGGTCCCGTGCCATGGTAAGGCGACACCCGTGGGAATACCGTGCGTGAGGCCGCAAAGCGATATGAGGTGTTACCGGCTAGATCGATGTGATTTGGAATCGGGGTCCTGACAGTGTTGGTATCAGAGCCTGACTGTCTGTAGGATTACCAAGCCAAACTAGCCGAAGTCGTGTCTAGAAATGCTTTAGTTATGTAAGGGAATTGATTGTGGAAGGGAACGTAAGGCTCTTTTTACTCCTTATACCTTATGCCTTCTGATCTGAGTCACCCTCTTCTCTTCTACGGGGATTAAGAACTAGGCTTCTCATCTTTCTATCAGGATCACGTGTTACTAATCCATAGATTCGTAGGATTGTTGGTCTCAAGCCTCAGTTCAGTTTCTACTACTCCAGTGTGTTGTTAAATGGCCTCAGAACCCTGATATGATGTTGTTGAGTGGTTATGCCACCATTTTGCAGGTGTCTCAAATATTTTTGAGCATTTACAACAGTTATGTTGTCTGAGTCATCCCAGGTTTCTAAATAGTCTGATGCATTTGCAAATCCCTTCTTTCCGTTCCTGATTTCCCTTTGGGCCAGTTCAACCACACTAATCGATGAGATGAGGTACTCTATTGCCTCGACATATATGTTGGAGCTACTATTATGACCCTAGGTGTCTTAGGGAGTCACCTAGTAATCTACCAATGCTTTGTATTCCCAGTGTGATGATTCTGGCCATTAATCCCGAAGCATCCCGTGATGCCATTAGTTAGTAGGCATTCTATTCCTGGGTTTTGAACCTGAGATTCACCCTACTTACTTCATGTTGATAGTGTTTGCTCGTTCCTTTAGGTTATTAGTAGTAACCTTTGCATTAGTCCTCGAGGTCCAGGGTATTTCCTTCTTCCAAATACTATGAACCACTTATGGCAGAAGTTTGTTGGATCAAAAGATCACAATCAGAGTGCTCTTGATGAGTTCTTCGTTCTACATTGTGAATCTGCCAGTTCTACCTTTCTGCATGGGTAATTCGGAAGAAATGTTGAGCTTGCTCATCATACTAATCCATGCATCCACAACTCATAAAATCATATGTTCTTTGAGTTGTCCCTCATTAGTTGTGTTTTTGACCTCCGTCTATCAATTTGTAGTCAGGAGTAGTCGTGCACTCGTGTTATTGATGCCTATTAATCTGGTGGTTCGTCAAGCCATTCTATTCCAGAATGACTAGGAGAAACAGACACCAGTACCTCATACATATCTAGGATTGGGTCAAAGCAGTTGTAATCCGCAAATCAAATGCCAATCCAGCTTTTGATTCTGTTCTACCTTGGAGTATTACCATCTTTATATCAAGAATGTCATAGAAATTGCACACCATCCTATGAACTCTTGATATAGTGATACTTCTTGCCATCATTATTCATTCCTTGGTCCCCATGTTATCCGACAAGTGAATCGTGATGCGTGAAATCTATACTCCTAGCAACTCTATTGCTTGGTAGTTAATGGACAATAATTTCATTCTTAGCGTGTTGGTTACTGAATCATCATCCTAAGATTGATCCTGCTACCTAGCCTTATTCCCAGTGCACTTTTCGATCAATGAGTTAGGATTGTGTCAATCCCTCGCTATTTTGATCATATCATCTTGCCTCGAAAGCAAGATTGCTCCCGAGCTTAATAACATTTCGGTAGTTCGTGATTTTCTGAATATCTTCTCGGAAGTGTTACCAGGTTGTCACCTGACCGCTATGTTGAGTTCGTGATCAAGTTGGTTTCTTGTAAACCACTCCTTCTCCAAGAATCCATGTTGGATACCCCTGAGCTAGTTGGTTAAGCTAAACAACAACTTGGAGAGTTGGAAGATAAAAGCTTGTCTTGCTTAGTTCGTGTTAAGGGATAACTTTTATGTGTGTGTGTGTGTTGAAGAAAGATAAAATCTTCATCGATTGGTCCTCATGATAAGTTATTGGATCTATTGTCTTATCCAAACTTTGATTTGAGTGTGGGTTATCCTCAAATCAAATCAGAACCAACGATGTTCGTAATGTTGTCTTACTCGTGGTTGATCCCTCGGGCATACACCATTACATCCTTTGGTCTGACCAATGCTATCACCGTGTTCGCTTAATTATGGAATTCCATCTATATGGAAGCCTGGATGGTTTGTTGTTGAGCCCATTGACAACAATTTCATCTTGTCCATGATTTAGGTTGAACATGTAAATTAGTGTTGGAAACTTTGTAAGCAATGCTTCGTGCCCCGTTCATGAAGCTTATGGTTGGATGGAAGAAGTGACTTCCTCGAATTCATGCACATTCTATGCAAGTTGCCGCCGTGAATACGAGAAAGATTGTTTTTGCTTCCTCTGGAATCATCCCAAGTTAGGCACGCATGTGCGAAGTACTCTATGGTTTGATAGGTTGGCCGCCTCCATTCTATGTGTTTCCTAGCACACCAAGCCACTGAATGACTTGTTCAAGGAGAAGAAGTTCCTTCTGAAGAGCATGCCTTATGCAAGGACTTTGATATCCTCGACGATGGTTCCCCACCTGAACTCGGTGGTGTTCTATTATAAGACTACTACATGGTCATGCTTGTCTGGGACAGCGTGTTCACATGTGTGTAGCAGAACCAGCTCATGTTTTGGAGCTTACTACCATAGTCTGTTTCCCGAGAATCTCGCAATGTCATCTCGTAGAATTGTGTTGCGAACTTCCCTTCCAGACATGATGAGTGTGGAATATTCTGACACCAACCAGATCTGAATCTCAGGCAGATATGATGGTTGGAACATTCCCGACATTTGCATTTTTTCCCAGCTTGCACCGCCTTGTGCCAATTTCCCATGGGCTGCCCTTATCAGTAATTGTTGTTCAGGATCATCTTTAGAGGTGGTCCTACCATGGGTCCCATCCATTTCTGATGATAAGAAAAAATCATCCATTGCGTTGTCTTCAACAAGGTAGTCCACATCATCCATTCTAGTCAGGGTATGTCATTCTTTCGAACTCCTTCAAACGATTGCTCGAGATTTTCCCTAGGCTGGTATAGAGAATTTTATTGATCTCTAGATCAAAAGTAATTCTTTTTTGCCACTTAAGGGATAATTCTACGAGTCATCCTTCTCTAGGGTGTCTCGTTATGGTATCATGGCAACTCAAATCCTCGCTACGTTGACAACCGTTCACCACCCTCTTAGGTGTGAAATTGTTGTCTACCTAGTGAACCCTCGTCATCTGTTCCACTCCACCCCTCTAGATGTGTACTTCGTGTCTCATCTCAAGAGATGTTTCAATGTCTCACTCCGTGAGTTGATCCTGAGTTGTTCGATCTTCGATAAGATCGATCCTTCTAGAGTTTTCTCTTTCCTCTCATTGTCATTGGAGTTCTCGGGGCAAGACATCAAGACAATGATGGTGATCGAATCAACGTTCTTATGAAGTGCCACCTGGATCATGAAGATCATGTTAGTTTGCGTTCCCCCTTCTTTTTTTCCCACGCTTGAATCTCGGGAAGAGATTCCTGTTTAGTGGGGGTGAGTTGTCACAGCCCTAGAATTGTTTGTAGATAGTTGCATCAGTGAGCATCATGCATCCTATTATTTTCAAGAAACTTGAAATGAGGAAATTGAAAGCCTCAGAAATCATTTTAAAAGAAGGGCAAGAACCCTTTAAATTGCATTCATCGTTTCCAAAATGACTTCATAAATGTTTGATAATTTTGGCAAGGCTTTGACACCAAACCAAAAATAGTGAACATTTTTGAAGGAATTATTTTGGGACTTTGAAATTAAATCAATAAGTATTTGAGTTTTGGATTATATTCATTTTTTATAGAATATAATTCAAAAGGACCTGGAATTATTTATGTGCCTCTGGAAAAGTCCCTAATGGAAACATAAAAATATTCAGAAGGTTTTGCCCTATTTTGAATTTTGAATCAGTGGCAAAATGAATAAATAAAAACAAAACAAAACAGAAATAAAACAGAGCAGAGGCCTACCTAGAGCCCACTCACCTGTGGCCTAGAACTGTTGCTGGCGGCCCAGCCCACCAGGCAACATGCCAGTCATCCCCTTCCTCCCGCCAATGTGCACTGTGCGTGGCGCACGCACAGGAGGCGAGGGCCACCTCCTGCTTGCCACCTCCCGAGTGTCCCCGTGCCCATCCGCATCGCCTGGGAGATGCCCCGCATCCCCCTCTGCCTTTCCCCTCACCCTGGAACTCTCTCCCTCTCCTCTAGCCCCCTCCCCGAGAATGCCCGAGAGCGCTCCGCCGTCGCCGTGCTTCACCCGCGTGGCCATCGCCCCCCTTTCGCCATGCCGCCGTGTCCGGAATCTCCGCCGACGAGCACCATGCCTCCACGCAAAAGGAAACAAGCCAGAGAGCTCCACTTTGCCGCCATCTGGTCGTCTTCAACCTCGGCACCCGTCGGACGCCGCTCGTCGATTCGCGCACTAGAGGTCGTCCCCGAGCCCGTTGAACCGCTCTCCGACCTCACTGTGAGTGCCTCTGTTGATTCTCCCTAACCTCGTGGCCCTTTGCTCGCTGTACCCATTGTTTCATGACGCCCGTAGCTCACCACCGCACGTGCTCGTCGCCGGCATCCTCCGGTGACCATTTGGTCACGCCAAGGTGCCCGCTAGCCTCTCTAGGGCCCGCAGGCCACTTCGGGCATGCTAACCCGCCCGAGCACCCGCTCTAGGGCCGTCGCCACACCTGACCAAGCTTCGGTCGCCGCCGCCGACGTCGCTGCCGTCTTTGCAGACCACCCCAGCACCTCCCACCACCACCATCTGACGCGCCGCACCGCCAGCTCGCCGTAGCCGCAAACCACACGCGAAACGGTGCTCTGTAGCACCGTCCCGACCAACGCCGGTGAGCCACCGCCGCGGGATTTGGTCACTGATGGCAAAGCGCCGTTCCCTGACGTGGCACTAGCTCAATTAGTGCCTAATTAAACCCCCTCTCACTGACAGCGTGCCCCAGGCCTGGTCAAACCCTAGTCAGCGCTGGGTTTAACCGGGATTAGCCCTGTGTCGCTGAAGTGTGGCCCCCACACATCAGGTTTGACTTGGGTCAACCCAGTTGACTGCTGACGCATGCATGATGTAGTGCTGACGCAATTAATGATTTTCTGGTTTTAAAAATAATCAGGAAATTCCATAAAATATCCAAAACTTCTAAAAATCATAGAAAATTAACCGTAACTCCAAATGCAAAGATTTATATATGTAAAATGATCAGAAAATTCCAATCTATCCATCTGCACTAGTTTCATGCATGTTAGAGCAACCTAACCTTGCTGTTTAGATGAAACATGATAATGCACTTATATGAGTTCATAGTTTAGGCTTGTATTTGAATCTTTGATTCAAATAAGCTCAAACCACCCTGGTTTTAGTTGCATTAGCTCAAAACACATCATATTGACATGTCATGATCATGCATCATATTATGCATTGCATTGAATGTGTTCTTTCTGTGTTTGCCGGTGATTGTTCCCCCTCGGTAGACGTATGTCCCGACGGTGAATTCAATGACACCGATGAAGAGCTATATCATCTTCAGAAGTGCCAGGCAAGCAAAACCCCCTTGTTCATTCCGATACAATCCCACTCTCTCGCTACTGCTCTCTTTTACTGCATTAGGACAACAATGATTCAACTGTTACATGCTGCGGTAGTTGAACCCCTTTCCTATGCATGACATGTCATTGCCACAGTGAATAGATGAAACCCACTAGCATGAGTAGGAATTGTTTTGAGCCCTGATGTGCCTACTCATTCATGCTTGTTTTTCATGCCTGCTATTGCTTAGAGTTGTGTCAGGTCTGATTCATCGGGGATGAATTGGAAAGTTGTGAACATGTCCTACTATGAGTGAGCTAAGTGTGTTGAACACGATTTGGTAAAGGTATCGATGAGAGGCCATGTAGGAGTACATGGTGGGTTGCTTCATTGGAACCGTCCTTAAGCATCGAGATCTGTATGTGTGATTCAAGAACCAGCTACTACCATGCATTGGGCCCGAGTTTAGAGGATATGTGTTGGCGGCCGTGCATAGCGCTGACCCTAGGGGTGGGCTATGATGCGGTAGATACACCGTGGCACGGTGTACCGAGTCGCCCGTTTGGTGTCTCAGGAACCCTGTACACATCGTTCGGGGCCGTATGTGGAAACCTCGGCTGGACTCCCTATGGATGGAACCTGGATAGGCGATAAACCTGTACTAGAGACTTGAGTGTTTAGGTAGGCCGTGGCCGACACCCTCGTTGGGCTTCCGCTTGAAGGTTGCCGAGTACATGTCGTGTAAACGACGGTAAGTGGTGAGAGCATGTATGAAGAAGTACACCCCTGCAGGGTTAACATCATCTATTCGAATAGCCGCGTCCGCGGTAAAGGACTACTTGGTTGCCTATACAGTTCATAGACAAGTGAAAGTGGATACTCTAAAATGCGCAAGATAAGCGTGAGTGCTGTGGATGGCGTTCTCGTAGGGAGACGGGAGTGGATCCATAGTGGTGTATTGATATGGTGAATATGTGGACTCGTGTGCGCCACCTCAAAAGAGTTACTTGCAGACGTAGTGTAAGATAGCCACCAAGTCAAAGCTGGCTTGCTGTAGTTAAACTCCACCACCCCCTTTGTTGATACCGATGCATATGTAGTTAGTTCTGATGTAAGTCTTGCTGGGTACATTTGTACTCACGTTTGCCTATTTTATGTTTTGCAGAGAGATGTCAATCTCGCTAGTAGTTCCGTGTGGACGTCGACGTTTAGCTTGATACCTCAACTGCGATCTTGTGCCCTCGGCAGGGTCTTGTAGATAGTCAGACCTCTCAGCCTTTTTCATTTGTAGATGTCTGTACTCAGACATGTTAAGCTTCCGCATGTGCTTTGATTTGTATGCTATGATTGTTGGGTCATGAGACCCATGTTTGTAATATCTCGCTCCTCGGAGCCTAATGAATAAATACTCTGAGTCGTGGAGTTTTGTTGTGATGCCATGTTGTATTTGCACATATCGAGCATATTGTGTGTATGTTATTGAAATGCTTGGTATGTGTGGGATCCGACAACCTAGTTGTTTATCCTTGGTAGCCTCTCTTATGGGGAAATGTAGTCTTGTGCTTCCATGAGCCATAGTAGTCTGCTACAGCCCGGTTCATCGGAGTCTTGCTAGCGCAGCACTACTGCTCCGGAACACTTGACTGCCGGCATGTGATTCACCTTGTTCCTATGTCTGTCCCTTCAGGGAAATGTCACGTGGTGACATCCGGAGTCCTGCCTAGCCCGCTACAGCCCAGTTCACCGGAGTCCTGTTAGCCCAGTGCTACAGCCCGGATTCGCACGTTGTTGACCGACATGCTCGATGTTGATTTATGTATGCCTGTCCCCATAAGTTAGTGCCACTTTGGGTTCACACCTAGTCATGTCAGCCTGGGTTCTCTGTCATATGGATGCTAGCGACACTATCATATACATGAGCCAAATGGCGCAAATGGTCCCGGGCCATGGTAAGGCAACACCGGTGGGAATACTGTGCGAGAGGCCGCAAAGCGATATGAGGTGTTACCGGCTAGATTGATGTGACTTGGAATCGGGGTCCTGACAGAAACTTACACCAAAGCTTGTCCCAATTCGGGCAAAAAAATTACCGCAACATGTTGGTGCCATGTCATGACACCATGCCAAGTTTCATGATTTCCATGCGTGTTTTGGAATTACAGGAATAAGAAACCAAGTTTCTTAATCTTTCCGGCCGAGCCACGATGCCCGGATGTTTAAATTTTACTCCAATCTGTTGCATGGGACCTAGAAATTCAACCAAGGACACACATGTGATTTTTCAAACAACTTTGGTGCACTGGAGTCTGTGCTTGTAGTTCAAATTTGAATTATGCATATTAAATGCCTAGAAACTCAATTAACGTACAAAAGGCCAAATGAACCCGGAATAATTCCAAAATTTTGCATGGTACTTCTATTTGGTCTAATATGGCTATGTAAAAAAATTAAGGTGGGAGAAGACAGTGTACGTATGTAGTTTCGCACACGGAGGTGACACGTTCCCTCTCGGAACCACGAGCCTTCTTGAGGGAAGCTCTGGTTTGCAAGAAGCCTACACCAAAGCTTGTCCCAATTCGACCAAAAAAATTACCGCAACATGTTGGTGCCATGTCATGAGACCATGCCAAGTTTCATGATTTTCAGGCGTGTTTTGGAATTACAGGAATTAAAAAACCAAGTTTCTCAAACTTTTCGGCCAAGCCACGACGCCCAGATGTTTGAATTTCAGTCCCATCTCTTGCATGGGACCTAGAAATTCACCCAAGGTCACACATGTGATTTTTCAAACAACTTTGGTGCACTAGAGCCTGTGCTTGTAGTTCAAATTTGAATTATGCAACATTAAACATCCAGAAACTCAATTAATGTATAAAAATGGCCAAACGAACCCGAAATAATTCCAAAATTTAGCACGGTACTTCTATTTGGTCTAATCTGCCTGTGTAAAAAAATTAAGGCGGGAGAAGGCAGTGTACGTATGTCGTTTCACACACGGAGGTGACACGTTCCCTCTCGGAACCAGGAGCCTTCTTGAGGGAAGCTCCGGTTTGCAAGAAGCTTACACCAAAGCTTGTCCCAATTCGGCCAAAAAAATTACTGCAACATGTTGGTGCCATGTCCTGACACCATGCCAAGTTTCATGATTTTCAACCGTGTTTTGGATTTACAGGAATTAAAAAACCAAGTTTCTCAATCATTCCAGCCGAGCCACGACACCCAGATGTTTGAATTTTATTCCCATTTCTTGCATGGGACCTATAAATTCACCCGAAGACACACATGTGATTTTTCAGCAAACTTTGATGCATTGGAGCATGTGCTTGTAGTTCAAATTTGAATTATGCACATTAAATGCCCAGAAACTCAATTAATGCATAAAAATGCCAAACGAACCCGGAATAATTCCAAAATTAAACACAACACTCGTGTACTAGTTGCATGTTCACTGTACGTAAATGTTCTAGCAATTCAAACACCATCCTTTCCCTCCGTAACACCATTTTGTCTTTCAAAACATAATGAAAAAAATCAGGTATACCACAAACAGTTTACTAGAAAGAATCGTGTGGGATGTGATATAAAATATCTTGGCGCACCGTCTTGTCTGGCTTACGTAGGAAGCTTCGTTGTCTACAGTCCACCGCCACCGCTTGAACCACACTTGCGCGCCAGTTTCTCGCGGCACCGAGCGAAATTTGTTCCCACCGCAGAAATATCTATCTCCCCGCCCCCTCCCTCCTACCAAAAGCCACATTTTCACTATTCCTCCTTGCTTTCGAAGTTGAAACCTTCACTACTGCTTTCTGGCAGCTTAGCCTCCTCGCCGGCGACCCTTCTTCTTGCAGCGCCTCCTCCTCGTCGGCTACCCTTCTTCTTGCAGCGCCGCCTCCTCGCTGGTGACCCTTCTTCTTGCAGCGCCGCCTCCTCGCCGACGACCCTTCTTCTTGCTGCGCGGCCTCCTCACCGCCGACCCTTCTTCTTGCTGCGCGGCCTCGTCGATATGGTTAGGTAATCCACACCCCACCCACACCATCCTCCTCTTTTCCCGTCCCACATGCCCCGACTGACGGAGCGACACCTTCCACCGAAATCATTGCCCCCTCCTCCAATTAAGCGCTGCCCATAGCCATTTTACACGCAGTATAACATGGAGCTGAGTAGCATGCGGCCGCACACACGAACGAGGTCGCTATGGCTGACATGCGTGTTGACCGACAGATCCTGGAGGAGCACCTCGTCTTCGAGGCCACCGTCGACACTGCCGCGTAGTTGTCTACATTAAAATACAGTTCGTGATGTTTTCTCGAGGCCACCGCCAGTGCCTTCTAGTGATTTGTCCTTTGTAATGTTAATATGCAATCTGATATTCAGTTAACAGTTTGGTCCTCTGAAATGTAATGTTCAGTTAACACTTTGGTCCAACAATTGCTACATTTCGTAGTACAGTTCTCAAGCATTCTTTGTTTTGTTAACTGTCTTATCTTCTAGTACATGTTTCTATTCTGCAATGTCGTGCTCAGTTAACTATTTTGGTTCATTTGGTCTGCTGTCCATTTAACTGTTTGGTTCAGTTCTGCAATTTGATTTTCATTTGTTGTGGGTACAATTTTGTATTGTTATGCATGTGACACCAATCGAATTTGGCTGTACTCAATACATATTCTACTGATAGCATGGCAACTCTCAGTTAACCTGATCAAGATCTTCCTTATGTGTGTTGCAGGGAAACAATGGGAGACACTGCAGTTTACCATCGAGGTTTGTTCAAGCAGGGTCCTTTGGCTAATAGTACATTATTGTGCAGTTGCAGGAATCATTCTAATATTTTGGTTTCTTACAATTTGGTCTTGCACATGTAGGTCCTACTGTCAGAGGCTTAGACCCACTGTTCGACCCATTTTGCATATGGGGAAATGAGATGTCCATGAATATTAGTCAAGTCAAGAAACTCAGAAAGATTGTTAGGATGAAGAAACTTGCGACGAATAACAGCAAGATCTTTGTTTGCAAAATGAATAAGACATCAGTCAACTATAGGATGGTACCAACTCTTTTACCTTGTTTTTACCCCTTGCGCCATTTCAAAATTTACAACGGCGATTTATGCATAGCTTTGTTTTCAGTACTTTTCAAAGCAGTTCACTGACGATTACCTCTCAAACCACCTGAATGGTCAAGAGGCGAGGAAGGTATTCATTCAACACCCATGGTACAATATTGAAGTCTTGCTGAAGAGGACGAAGGTTGGGCGGGCAATTATCCATAGCCACTGGCCTAAAGTTGCAAGGACATTCAACATCACAGAAGGCTCAATATTTGCCTTCCGCTTCTGCAGTTTCCCAGATGAGATTCATCTGTCTATTTACCGTGTATGATGCTACTTTCCAAAGGTTTTGATGCTGCATGTGAAACTTGGTTCTGTTGTGTAATGGCGTAACTGAGTGCCGAAGCTATCTGATGTAATTCGATTATGAAATCTTGGTTGCTTTTATACGGATATGAAATATCTAGCGTGTTTTATAAGAACTATCAGTTTGATTAGTACATGGATTATCAATAATAGGCTAGTTACCCTACTTATTGGGGTTTTCTATTGCAAACGGTTACTCAGGCAGCACCATGGGCGATGAACTCAAACAACCCGCATGGTTTCTAGAAAGTAGGCGTGCTGGATCAACTAACAATCACACACGGCTTCCGGCAGCGAATTGTTTGCGTTAGGCCACCTTGCGCAAATGTTTCCACACAAAGAACTGTGTGGGATGTACTTACCTACGGAAATGATTTTCTGGGATTCACCGTGTGGGATGTACATATCTACGAAAATGATTTCTGGGATTCACCGTGTGGGATGTACATACCTACGGGAAATGATTTCTGGGATTCACCGTGTGGGATGTACATACCTACGGAAATGATTTTTGGGATTCACCGTGTGGGATGCACATACCTACGAAAATGATTGGGTTTCCATGCCTTGCCCGATCGCACACGGCCCCAGCCTGGGTCCTGCGAGGGCCTATCCCCGATGATTTCTGGATCGTGTGGGAAGTACCCCCTAATCGCCCACACTCACTTGGTGATGGTTCCAAATGTCATCGCGGAAAGGGGTTTTAAACCATTTGTTTAGGACGTCGCTGTACCAGTGTAGGTTTAGCACTAAGTAGGTTGTCTAGATGTGCAACTAGGTGAGCAACCTATATGATGCTAACAATAACAACAACAACAACAACAACAACAGTAAGAAATATATACAACACAAGTAAAGCTTGCACAAAGTAAAGGTAAGAAATAACCACAAGTGGAGCCGGTGGAGACGAGGATGTGTTACCGCAGTTCCTTCCCTTTGAGTGGAAGTACATCTCCGATGGAGCGGTGTGGAGGCACAATGCTCCCCAAGGAGCCATTAGGGCCACCGTATTCTCCTCACGCCCTCACACAATGCGAGATGCCGTGATTCCACTAGTGGTGCCCTTGAAGGCGGCGACCGAACCTTTACAAACAAGGTTGGGGCAATCTCCACAACTAGATTGGAGGATCCCAACACCACCACGAAGCTTCAGCACAATGGAATGTGGCTCCGAGGTGACATCAACTGTCTAGGGTGCTCAAACACTCAAGAGTAACAATATCCTCAAGGGATTAGTGGAGGGAATCAAATTTATCTTGGTGGAAGTGTAGATCGGGGCCTTCTCAACCAATCCCTAGAAAATAAACAAGTTTGATTGGCTAGGGAGAGAGATCGAGCGAAAATGAGTTTTGAAGCAACAATGGAGTTTGGGGGAGGAAGATGTAGGTCTTCTTGGAGAAGAAGACCTACATTATATAGTGGGGGACAAGATCCAACCGTTATTCCCGTGCTCAGCCCACAACGCGCGGTACTACCGCTCAAGGTAGCGGTACTACTGCTTGCTGCAGCGGCACTGCCGCTTGCCTCAGTGGTACTACCGTCGGGACAGCACTCAGCAACTTACGAGAGCACAGGGGAGGGACAAAGGGACAAAAACCACGAGCGGTACAAGCAGCGGTGGTAGGTGCGGTACTACGCTCCTACTGCCGTTGCTACTACCGCTGCTCGAATGGGTCTAGTTGGGGTCAGCTGTAGTATGCCAGTGGGACCACCACTGGACTATTGCTAAACCCGGCACGAGAAACTCGAGTCCTGAATTGAGGCGGTAGTACAAGCGGTACTGGAGTGGTACTACCGCCTGCCGTTATCGTCCGTACTACCGCTTGCTCTCCGTGGTACTACCGCTGGCTCCATCCCGAGCCACTCCCAACACAACGGAGAATACTCGAGAGAAGCGGGAAAGAACTAGGGGGTGCAAACAAGATGTGTACTGTTGATTACACCCAAACCTTTCCGATAAGGACCCCCTCTTGATAGTACGGTATATCCTACAGCTCAAGTCCACCGAAAATGAAACGAAGGAAAAAACACCGTCTTCTCTTTTAAACACCGAGGGGAAGAAATCATCTCGTGCCATATGAAGGAATATCTGAAATGCTCAATGCACACGATTAGTCCGCAAAAGCATTGTCATCAATCACTAAAACCATTGAGAGAGAAATATGCCCTAAGACCCTTCTTCTTCGGATCACCGATTGTATCATCCAGATCATCATCCTCCCCTCCCCATATGGTTGCTGCTCTTCGGTGGCCCAATGTTGTTGTTGTTGTGTGCCATCACCGGTCTGGTGTAGGACTGTTGTGTGGCCTCTCACTACTAGGGAAAACCTTATACACAGAGGTATAGTAGTAGCGCTGGTTAGAACAGAGCGATATTGCTACTTACCCATAGCGCATGTCAACAAAGTGCGCTACAACTATGGTCGTAGCAATAGCGCGTTTGCAGGTAAAAGCACTATTACTATAATTCCCACACTCTTGCCGGCAGTCTAGGAATAGTAGTAGCGATCTTGCGAAAAGCACGCTACTGCTAAGTGACTTGTAGTAGCGCATTTTTTGTATAGAGCGCTACTGCTAAAAAAAGAAAATGAAATGAAAAATAAATAGAAAAGTAAATGAAAATGATAGAATTAGAAAAAGGAGACAAGAAAAAAAGAAAATGTAAAGAAAAACAAAAGAAAAAGAAAAATAAAGGAGAAAGGCATAGAAGTAGCGCTTCTTCTCACAAAGCGCTATAGTTACTCTAGCAGTAGCGTGTTTTATATGCACGCGCTATAGCTACGTTCCTTAGATAAAAGCAAAAGGAAAAGGAAAATAAATAACTATTTCCTATAGCAGTAACACGTTTTGGTAGAAAGCGCTATAGCCTATGACGACGGAGGATTGATGGCTCAACAGTATGAGTACTCAGGGTTTGAGCGTGATGAGTTTGTGCCTGAATTGCCGGAGGATGAACGTATTATAGTCTCACTTCCAGTAGCAAAGAAGCATAGGAAGAGACCGAGGAAAGGTGAAGCAAATATGCCCTAGAGGCAATAATAAAATTATTATTTATTTCCTTATATCATGATAACTTTTTATTATTCATGCTAGAATTATATTAACCAGAAACATGGTACATGTGTGAATACATAGACAAATAGAGTGTCACTAGTATGCCTCTACTTGACTAGCTCGTTGATCAAAGATGGTTATGTTTCCTAACCATAGACACAGAGTTGTCATTTGATTAACGGGATCACATCATTAGGAGAATGATGTGATTGACTTGACCCATTCCGTTAGCTTAGCACTTGATCGATTAGTCTGTTGTTATTGCTTTCTTCATGACTTATACATGTTCCTATGACTATGAGATTATGAAACTCCCGTTTACCGGAGGAACACTTTGTGTGCTACCAAACGTCACAATGTAACTGGGTGATTATAAAGGTGCTCTACAAGTGTCTCCGAAGGTACTTGCTGGGTTGGCGTATTTCGAGATTAGGATTTGTCACTCCGATTGTCGGAGAGGTATATCTGGGCCCACTCGGTAATACACATCACTTAAGCCTTGCAAGCATTGCAATTAATGAGTTAGTTGCGGAATGATGTGTTACAGAACGAGTAAAGAGACTTGCCAGTAACGAGATTGAACTAGGTATTGAGATACCGACGATCGAACCTCGGGCAAGTAACATACCGATGACAAAGGGAACAAACGTATGTTGTTATGCGGTTTGACCGATAAAGATCTTCGTAGAATATGTAGGAGCCAATATGAGCATCCAGGTTCCGCTATTGGTTATTGACCGGAGACGTGTCTCGGTCATGTCTACATAGTTCTCAAACCCGTAGGGTCTGCATGCTTAAAGTTTGATGACAGTTATATTATGAGTTTATAGTTTTTGGTGTACCGAAGGTAGTTCGGAGTCCCGGATGTGATCATGAACATGACGAGGAGTCTCGAAATGTTCGAGACGTAAAGATCTATATATTGGACGACTATATTTGGATAACGGAATGGTTCTGGGTGAGATCGGAATAATACCGGAGCACCGGGAGGTTATCGGAACCCCCGGGGGGTATATGGGCCTTAATGGGCTTTAGTGGAAAGGAGGGGAAAGGAGCAAGGGAGCCCCCCCCCAAGCCCAATACGAATTGGGAAGGGGGCCGGCCCCCCTTTCCTTCCTCCCCCTTCCTCTTCCTTCCCTCTCCTCTCCAAATAGGAAAAGGAGGAGTCCTACTCCCGGTGGGAGTAGGACTCCCCCCTTGGGCGCGCCTCCTCCCCTTGGCCGGCCCTCTCCTCCGCTCCTTCATATACAAAGGAGAGGGGCACCCCATAGACACAACAATTGATCTCTTGGATCTTTTAGCCGTGTGCGGTGCCCCTCTCCACCATAGTCCACATCGATAATATTGTAGCGGTGCTTAGGCGAAGCCCTGTAATAGTAGAACATCAACATCGTCACCATGCCGTCGTGCTGACGGAACTCTCCCTCAAAGCTTGGCTGGATCGGAGTTCGAGGGACGTCATCGAGTTGAACATGTGTTGAACTCGGAGATGTCATGCGTTCGGTACTTGATTGGTCGGATCGTGAAGATGTACGACTACATCAACCGCGTTGTGCTAACGTTTCCACTTTCTGTCTACGAGGGTACGTGGACACACTCTCCCCTCTCGTTGCTATGCATCACCATGATCTTGCGTGTGCGTAGGAATTTTTTTGAAATTACTACGTTCCCCAACAGTGGCATCCGAGCCTGGTTTTATGCGTTGATGTTATATGCATGACTAGAACACAAGTGAGTTGTGGGCGATACAAGTCATACTGCTTACCAGCATGTCATACTTTGGTTCGACGGTATTGTTGGATGAAGTGGCCTGGACCGACATTACGCGTACGCTTATGCTAGACTGGTTCTACCGACGTGCTTTGCACACAGGTGGTTGGCGGGTGTCAGTTTCTCCAACTTTAGTTGAACCGAGTGTGGCTACGCCCGGTCCTTGAGAAGGTTAAAACAGCACTAACTTGATGAACTGTTGTTGTGGTTTTGATGCGTAGGTAAGAACGGTTCTTGCTCAGCCCGTAGTAGCCACGTAAAACTTGCAACAACAAAGTAGAGGACATCTAACTTGTTTTTGCAGGGCATGTTGTGATGTGATATGGTCAAGACATGATGCTATATTCTATTGTATGAGATGATCATGTTTTGTAACCGAGTTATTGGCAACTGGCAGGAGCCATATGGTTGTCGCTTTAATTGTATGAAATGCAATCACCCTATAATTGCTTTACTTTATCACTAAGCATTAGCGATAGTCGTAGAAGCAATAGTTGGCGAGACGACAATGATGCTACGATGGAGAACAAGGTGTGACGCCGGTGATGATGGTGATCATAACGGTGCTTCAGAGATGGAGATCACAAGCACAAGATGATGATGGCCATATCATATCACTTATATTGATTGCATGTGATGTTTATCTTTTATGCATCTTATTTTGCTTTGATTGATGGTAGCATTATAAGATGATCTCTCACTAAATTTCAAGATAAAAGTGTTCTCCCTGAGTATGCACCATTGCCAAAGTCCGTCGTGCTCATACACCACGTGATGATCAGGTGTGATAAGCTCTACGTCCATCTACAACGGGTGCAAGCCAGTTTTGCACACGCAGAATACTCAGGATAAACTTGACAAGCCTAGCATATGCAGATATGGCCTCAGAACACTAAGACCGAAAGATCGAGCGTGAATCATATAGTAGATATGATCAACATAATGATGTTCACCATTGAAAACTACTCCATTTCACCTGATGACCGGTTATGGTTTAGTTGATTTGGATCACGTGATCACTTAGATTATTGGAGAGATGTCTATCTAAATGGGAGTTCTTAAGTAATTTGATTAATTGAAGTTTAATTTATCATGAACCTAGTCCTGGTAGTATTAGCATATCTATGTTGTAGATCAATAGCTCGTGTTTAGCTCCCCTGTTTTATTTTTGATATGTTCCTAGAGAAAACTAAGTTGAAAGATGTTAGTAGCAATGATGCGGATTGGATCCATGATCTGAGGATTATCCTCATTGCTGCACAGAAGAATTATGTCCTTGATGCACCGCTAGGTGACAGACCTATTGCAGGAGCAGATGCAGATGTTATGAACTTTTAGCTAGCTAAATATGATGACTACTTGATAGTTTAGTGCACCATGCTTAACGGCTTAGAATTGGGACTTCAATGATGTTTTGAACGTCATGGATCATATGAGATGTTCCAGGAGTTAAAGTTAATATTTCAAGCAAATACCCGAGTTGAGAGATATGAAGTCTCCAACAAGTTCTATAGTTAAAAGATGGAGGATAATAGCTCAAGCAGTGAGCTTGTGCTCAGATTATCTGGGTACTACAATCACTTGAATCAAGTGGGAGTTAATCTTCTAGATAAAATAGTGATTGACAGAATTCTCTAGTCACCATCACCAAGTTAGTAGAACTTCGTGATGAACTATAGTATGCAAGGGATGACGAAAACGATTCCCGGGTTTTTCATGATGATGAAATCGATGAAGGTAGAAATCAAGAAAGAGCATCAAGTGTTGATGATTAACAAGACCACTAGTTTCAAGAAAAGGGCAAAGGGAAAGAAAGGGAACTTCAAGAAGAACGGCAAGCAAGTTGCTGCTCAAGTGAAGAATCCCAAGTCAGGACCTAAGCCTGAGACTAAGTGCTTCTACTGCAAAGGGACTGGTCACTGGAAGCAGAACTGCCCTAAGTATTTGGCGGACAAGAAGGATGGCAAAGTGAACAATGCTATATTTGATATACATGTTATTGATGTGTACTTTACTAGTGTTTATAGCAACCCCTCGGTATTTGATGCTGGTTCAGTTGCTAAGAGTAGTAACTCGAAACGGGAGTTGCAGAATGAACAGAGACTAGTTAAGGGTGAAGTGACGATGTGTATTGGAAGTGGTTCCAAGATTGATATGATCATCATCGCACACTCCCTATACTTTCGGGATTAGTGTTAAACCTAAATAAATGTTATTTGGTGTTTGCATTGAGCATGAATATGATTTGATCATGTTTATTGCAATATGGTTATTCATTTAAGTTAGAGAATAATTGTTGTTCTGTTTACATGAATAAAACCTTCTATGGTCATACACCTGATGAAAATGGTTCGTTGGATCTCGATCATAGTGATACACATATTCATAATATTGAAGCCAAAAGATGCAAAGTTAATAATGATAGTGCAACTTATTTGTGGCACTGCCGTTTAGGTCATATTGGTGTAAAGCGCATGAAGAAACTCCATGTTGATGGGCTTTTGGAATCACTTTATTATGAATCATTTTGATGCTTGCGAACCATGCCTCATGGGCAAGATGACTAAGACTCCGTTCTCCGGAACAATGGAGCGAGCAACTGACTTATTGGATATAAAACATACTGATGTATGAGGTCCGATGAGTGTTGAGGCTCACGGTGGGTATCGTTATTTTTTGACCTTCACAGATTATTTGACCAGATATGGGTATATCTACTTGAAGAAACATAAGTCTGAAACATTTGAAAAGTTCAAAGAATTTCAGAGTGAAGTGGAAAATCATCGTAACAAGAAAATAAAGTTTCTACAATCTTATCGCAGAGGCAAATATTTGAGTTACGAGTTTGGTCTTCAATTTAAACAATGTGGAGTAGTTTCACAAACTCATGGCACCTGGAACACCACATCATAATGGTGTGTCTGAACGTCATAATCGTACTTTATTGGATATAGTACAATCTATGATGTCTCTTACCGATTTACCACTATCGTTTTGGGGTTATGCATTAGAGGCAGCTGCGTTCATGTTAAATAGGGCACCATCTAAATCCGTTGAGACGACACCATATGAACTGTGGTTTGGCTAGAAACCTAAGCTGTCGTTTCTTAAAGTTTGGGGCTGCGATGCTTATGTGAAAAAGTTTCAACTTGATAAGCTCAAACCAAGTCGGAGAAGTGCGTCTTCATAGGATACCCAAAAGTAACTGTTGGGTACTGCTACCTCTTGAGCACTGCGTTGGTTTTCCCCGAAGAGGAAGGGATGATGCAGCAAAGTAGCGTAAGTATTTCCCTCAGTTTTTGAGAACCAAGGTATCAATCCAGTAGGAGGCTACGCGCGAGTCCCTCATACCTGCACAAAACAAATAAATCCTCGCAACCAATGCGAATAGGGGTTGTCAATCCCTACACGGCCACTTACGAGAGTGAGATCTGATAGATATGATAAAATAATATTTTTGGTATTTTTGTGATAAAGTTGCAAAGTAAAATAAAGGCAAAGTAAAGAACTAAGTAGTAGGAGATTAATATGATAAAGATAGACCCGGGGGCCATAGGTTTCACTAGTGGCTTCTCTCGAGAGCATAAGTATTCTACGGTGGGTGAACAAATTACTGTTGAGCAATTGACAGAATTGAGCATAGTTATGAGAATATCTAGGTATGATCATGTATATAGGCATCACGTCCGAGACAAGTAGACCGACTCCTGCCTGCATCTACTACTATTACTCCACTCATCGACCGCTATCCAGCATGCATCTAGAGTATTAAGTTAAAAACAGAGTAACGCCTTAAGCAAGATGACATGATGTAGAGGGATAAACTCATGCAATATGATGAAAACCCCATCTTGTTATCCTCGATGGCAACAATACAATACGTGCCTTGCTGCCCATACTATCACTGGGAAAGAACACCGCAAGATTGAACCCAAAGCTAAGCACTTCTCCCATTGCAAGAAAGATCAATCTAATAGGCCAAACCAAACTGATAATTCGAAGAGACTTGCAAAGATAACCAATCATACATAAAAGAATTCAGAGAAGATTCAAATATTGTTCATAGGTAGACTTGATCATAAACTCACAATTCATCGGTCTCAACAAACACACCGCAAAAAGAACATTACATCGAATAGTTCTACACAAGAGAGGGGAGAACATTGTATTGAGATCCAAAAAGAGAGAAGAAGCCATCTAGCTAATAACTATGGACCCATAGGTTTGAGGTAAACTACTCACACTTCATCGGAGGGGCTATGGTGTTGATGTAGAAGCCCTCCGTGATCGATGCCCCCTCCGGCGGAGCTCCGGAACAGGTTCGAAGATGGGATCTCGTGGATACAGAAAGTTACGGTGGTGGAATTAGGGTTTTGGCTCCGTATCTGATCGTTTGGGGGTACGTGGGTATATGTAGGAGGAAGAAGTAAGTACGTCGGTGGAGCAACAGGGGGCCCACGAGGGTGGAGGGCGTGCCTAGGGGGGTAGGCGCGCCTGGTGGGGGTGGGCGCGCCCCCCTACCTTGTGGCCTCCTCTTTTGTGTCTTGACGTAGGGTCCAAGTCTCCTGGGTCTTGTTCGTTGAGTAAATCACGTTCCCGAAGGTTTCATTCCGTTTGGACTCCGTTTGATATTCCTTTTCTTCGAAACCCTAAAACAGGCAAAAAACAGCAATTCTGGGCTGGGCCTCCGGTTAATAGGTTAGTCCCAAAAATAATATAAAAGTGGAAAATAAAGCCCAATAATGTCCAAAACAGTAGATAATATAGCATGGAGCAATCAAAAATTATAGATACATTGGAGACGTATCAGGTACATCTTCTATCATAGATCCGAAGGCAAGATATTTGTTGCTAAGAATGGATCCTTTCTAGAGAAGGAGTTTCTCTCGAAAGAAGTGAGTGGGAGGAAAGTAGAACTTGATGAGGTAACTATACCTGCTCCCTTATTGGAAAGTAGTTCATCACAGAAATCTGTTTCTATGACTCCTACACCAATTAGTGAGGAAGCTAATGACGATGATCATATAACTTCAGATCAAGTTACTACCAAACCTCGTAGGTCAACCAGAGTGAGATCTGCACCAGAGTGGTATGGTAATCCTGTTCTGGAGGTCATGTTAATTGACCATGACAAACCTACGAACTATGAGGAGGCGATGATGAGCCCAGATTCCGCGAAATGGCTTGAGGCCATGAAATTTGAGATGGGATCCATGTATGAGAACAAAGTGTGGACTTTGGTTGACTTGCCCGATGATCGGCAAGCCATAGAAAATAAATGGATCTTCAAGAGGAAGACGGACGCTGATAGTAGTGTTACTATCTACAAAGCTAGACTTGTCGAAAAAAGGTTTTGACAAAGTTCAAGGTGTTGACTACGATGAGATTTTCTCACTCGTAGCGATGCTTAAGTCTGTTCGAATCATGTTAGCAAATTGCCACATTTTATGAAATCTGGCAAATGGATGTCCAAACTACATTCCTTAATGGATTTCTTAAAGAGTTGTATATGATGCAACCAAAAGGTTGTGTCGATCCTAAAGGTGCTAACAAAATGTGCAAGCTCTAGCGATCCATCTATGGACTGGTGCAAGCATCTCAGAGTTGGAATATACACTTTGATGAGTTGATCAAAGCATATAGTTTTATACAGACTTGTAGTGAAGCCTGTATTCACAAGAAAGTGAGTGGGAGCACTACAACATTTCTGATAAATATATGTAAATGACATATTGTTGATCGGAAATAATGTAGAATTTTCTGGAAAGCATAAAGGAGTGTTTGAAAGGAGTTTTTTCAAAGAAATACCTCGGTGAAGCTGCTTACATATTGAGCATCAAGATCTATAGAGATACATGAAGACACTTGATAAGTTTTTTCAATGAGTACATACCTTGACAAGATTTTGAAGTAGTTCAAAATGGAACAGTCAAAGAAGGAGTTCTTGCCTGTATTGCAAGGTGTGAAGTTGAGTAAGACTCAAAACCCGACCACGACAAAAGATAGAGAGAGAATGGAAGTCATTCCCTATGCCTCAGCCATAGGTTCTATAAAGTATGCCATGCTGTGTACCGGACCTATTGTATACCCCGCCCTGAGTTTGGCAAGGGAGTAGAATAGTGATCTAGGAGTAGATCACTTGACATTGGTCAAAATTATCCTTAGTGGAATAAGGATATGTTTCTTGGTTATGGAGGTGACAAAAGGTTCATCGTAAAGGGTTACATCGATGCAATCCAGATGACTCTAAGTCTCAATCTGGATACATATTGAAAGTGGGAGCAATTAGCTAGAGTAGCTCCGTGCAGAGCATTGTTGACATAGAAATTTGCAAAATACATACGGATCTGAATGTGGCAGACCCGTTGACTAAAATTCTCTCGCAAGCAAAACATGATCACACATTAGTACTCTCACATAGCGATGTGAACTAGATTATTGACTCTAGTAAACCCTTTGGGTGTTGGTCACATGACGATGTGAACTATGGGTGTTAATCACATGGTGATGTGAACTATTGGTGTTAAATCACATGGCGATGTGAACAAGATTACTGACTCTAGTGCAAGTAGGAGACTGAAGGAAATATGCCCTAGAGGCAATAATAAAGTTATTATTTATTTCCTTATATCATGATAAATGTTTATTATTCATGCTAGAATTGTATTAACCGGAAACATGATACATGTGTGAATACCTAGACAAACAGAGTGTCACTAGTATGCCTCTACTTGACTAGCTCGTTGATCAAAGATGGTTATGTTTCCTAACCATAGACAAAGAGTTGTCATTTGATTAGCGGGATCACATCATTAGGAGAATGATGTGATTGACTTGACCCATTCCGTTAGCTTAGCACTTGATCGATTAGTTTGTTGCTATTGCTTTCTTCATGACTTATACATGTTCCTATGACTATGAGATTATGCAACTCCCGTTTACCGGAGGAACACTTTGTGTGCTACCAAACGTCACAACGTAACTAGGTGATTATAAAGGTGCTCTACAGGTGTCTCCGAAGGTACCTGTTGGGTTGGCGTATTTCGAGATTAGGATTTGTCACTCCGATTGTCGGAGAGGTATGTCTGGGCCCACTCGGTAATACACATCACTTAAGCCTTGCAAGCACTGCAACTAATGAGTTAGTTGCGGGATGATGTGTTACGGAACAAGTAAAGAGACTTGCCGGTAACGAGATTGAACTAGGTATTGAGATACCGACGATCGAATCAAGTAACATACTGATGACAAAGGGAACAAACGTATGTTGTTATGCGGTTTGACCGATAAAGATCTTCGTAGAATATGTAGGAGCCAATATGAGCATCCAGGTTCCGCTATTGGTTATTGACCGGAGACGTGTCTCATCATGTCTACATAGTTCTCGAACCCGTAGGGTCTGCACGCTTAAAGTTCGATGACGGTTATATTATGAGTTTATAGTTTTTGGTGTACCAAAGGTAGTTCGGAGTCCCGGATGTGATCATGGACATGACGAGGAGTCTCAAAATGTTCGAGACGTCAAGATCGATATATTGGACGACTATATTTGGATACCGGAATGGTTCCGGGTGAGATCAGAATAATACCGGAGCACTGGGAGGTTATCGGAACCCCCCGGAAGGTATATGGGCCTTAATGGGCTTTAGTGGAAAGGAGGGGAAAGGAGCAAGGGAGGGGGCATGCCCCCCCCAAGCCCAATCCGAATTGGGAAGGTGCCCCCCCCCCTTTCCTCCCTCCCTCCTTCCTCTTCCTTCCCTCTCCCTCTCCAAATCGGAAAAGGAGGAGTCCTACTCCCGGTGGGAGTGGACTCCCCCCTTGGGCGTGCCTCCTCCCCTTGGTCGGCCATCTCCTCCCCTCCCTTATATACAGAGGAGAGGGGCACCCCATAGACACAACAATTGATCTCTTGGATCTTTTAGCCGTGTGCGGTGCCCCTCTCCACCATAGTCCACCTCGATAATATTGTAGTGGTGCTTAGGCAAAGCCCTACAACAGTAGAACATCAACATCGTCACCACGCCGTCGTGCTGACGGAACTCTCCCTCAAAGCTCGACTAGATCGGAGTTCGAGGGACGTCATCGAGTTGAACCTGTGCTGAACTCGGAGGTGCTGTGCGTTCGGTACTTGATCGGTCGGATCGTGAAGACGTACGACTACATCAACCGCGTTGTGCTAACGCTTCCGCTTTCGGTCTACAAGGATACGTAGACACCTCTCCCCTCTCGTTCCTATGCATCACCATGATCTTGCGTGTGCGTAGGAATTTTTTTGAAATTACTACGATCCCCAACAAAAGGCAACAAACCTGCTTCTATGATTCAACCGCCTCCGCAGCCTCGGGTTCAAGACCGTATACCTATCCCCAGTGCGGCAAAATGGCATATCCCCAGTGATCCGATCCTACCCAAGGCAGCAGTAGAGGCCATATACGATAATCTAAGGAGACTTCATGACGATGTGCTGCGGAGAGAGAAAAGCCTGATCGCCTCGAAAAATCCAGGATACCCGCTCTGCGTGGTTAACATGCCGCATCAAAGGTTGTATGTCGACACATTCCCCGCGGAGAAGTTCTTCCTTCGATTCGATTACATCTTCGACATGTTTCACTTGAAAAAGCTGGATTTTACGTTTGTCCGCCTTTTTGCCTTGTACATGAACTACATCATCAGGACTGAGCAGATACCTTATATCTGTGTCGCTGACCCGTACTTCATGCACGAAAGCTTCTTGGCAGTCTTCCCAAAGCACCGTGAATACACGAGTAACTACATCGCCAATTTCATGGTCGACAATAAGGACAAGGAGACGATTCTCGTGCCTTATCATCCCATGCAAGTCATCGGCGTGGATATCCTTCCTTCGATTTCAATCATTTCATTTGCATGCGTGGAGGCTAATTTGAGGTGTACTTATTTTGCGCAGCGACGGGCACACCGTCCTCATCATCCTTTACCCCCGATTCTCCCATGCTCTTTACTTGGACTCGTCGAAGAACATGAAGGAAAAGGATTACACCCACATCAAGTCTGTTCTCGACAGTGCTATCTTTACCTATGGCCTACGGGGTGGAGAGATCACGCTCAAGAAAGCAAGGAACCGCGCGCCCGCCTTCGGCCAAAAGACCGACTTCTGCTGCATCCAGCAATCGAGTGGTAGTCTCAGTGATGGATTCTATGTCCTCCACCACATGCTGGAGTACAGACGGGATCAGCAGAACCTTCGCATGTCACCTAGATCCGGCGATGCCCATATTCTGCAATGGGTAAATAACCTAGGAGATATCCCGGATCATCGACTTCGAGCTGAGTTCTATCACATCCAGCGTGAACTTGCCCAAATCATCACGAAGGAGGTCCTCGGAAAAAACAGGGTTGTTCTATGAAGAAGGGGAAATGTCGCGGGAAGACGTCCAAACACGCGTGTCGGCTCAACGTCTCGACCTGAAGCCTTTCACTGCGCTCGGGGCCTATCTCCCTAACTTGGATGGATGGCACGACATCTTGGAGTGATCGAGGATATATGACAAAGTGCCCATTTAGTCCATACTTTCTCTATGACGAAACTTTGAGTTATGCACGACGAAACTTTACTTGTGATGTAATTAAACTGTCCTCCTCAACTAGCAAAGATCACTCTAGTTAGGGCATTTTGGGTACGATGAACTTTGTTATTTATGCTTATGATATGTTGCTTCTATTTTTGCCAAGTCTGTCTCTTTCTGTTGCTCAACTATATATGTTGCATATTATCGACTCATGTGACGATGCAGGTACATAGATCATCGATGGCGAAGAAGTGCTACACCACGAGTATACGATGAGTGGCCGAAGTGTCAGGCCCAGGTGTACCGGTTTCCGAGCGATAGCCAGAGAGGGTTCAATAGAGAGCCGAAGCGGAAAGTAGTTAGTTTAGGTTCACGCTAGTGCGAGAGAGGGATATGAACCGGTGCCTCAAGAAGTACTACATTATGTATGATGAGACATGTCATGTAACTTGTATAGCTATATCGTGATTATGATGTGACGACATGATTTGTGTTGGATGATATGATGAGACTATTATGTGTATGATATGATGAACATATTGCCAGTTTATGATATGAGTAGAATATTGTATAAAATTTGTTCAAAAACATCACAAATACATAGCAAAAAAAGATATGTGAAAATGTAGTAGTAACACTCTTTAGCGTTAAACAGGAAAACGCTACTGCTAAGCCACTTAGCAGTAGCGCTGGTATGGACAGCGCTACTGCTAAGTAGCTATAGCAGTAACATGGGAAGAAATGCGCTACTGCTAAGCGTTAGTTGTAGCGTCGTATCAGTAGCGCGGTGATAGCCCTTAGACCCGCACTACTGCTAGGCTTTTCTCTAGTAGTGTCTGTATGTAGGACTGATGCTGCTGGTAGTTGTCGGACTGGGTGGGATCTGAGTCTTCCACATGTCCGTCCTCATAGGCCCCTCCTCTTCCCTCGCCTCCATCATGGATGATGTCGAGAATCTCCTTGTCAGCGTCGTACCCTGACTCCCATGCTCTAGGCATTGCAGCTAACAGCGTGCGGGCACCCATCTGCTCTCGGCCCGCCGTCTGCGGCCGGACGAGCTGCGATGAGGAATACTCGGAGAAGAGCGGCGCGACGTTAACGTCGACGACGTAAGCACCGTATCGGTGGGGGCTCCGAGCTACTTGGCGGCGTAGTAGTACGGAGGCTTGTAAGGCTCCGGCCGCGGCGCTGTCTGTATTGTGGGCGTGCCCGTCTGGCGGCGCCCGCCATGGAAGCCAAGACCGCCTCGTCCGCCACGACCTCCACGCCCAACGCCACCACCAGGCCCACCGACGGCCAACTGCTTCTTGAGTTTTTCCTCCTTTGCGGCCTTTGCTTTGACGCAGCGAGTTTGTCATGTCGCCGAGCTGATCTTCCGGACAAGCGTTATGCTCGGATCCTCCGGCACCTCCGTCGGCTCCATCTCCAACAGGTTCTCCAATGTCGGCGACGACGGAAGAAATGAGAGGGTGGGAGAAAAGAGCGGGAATTCGGCAGAGAGCGGCGGGGGATGAAAGAAGAGAATGGGGAATTTTGACACGGAAACAATCTGGGATGCTTCAAAAACGCGGGCTCCGCCTTCCTTTTGGATGAGTCGGGGAGGAGGGGGCAGAGAGCGACGGTTCGCGTGTCCGAACTCCTGCAAAGCCCCATCCCTCTGTTTGTCTTCGGTTTGCGGAAAAAAACACGTCTAGATCGTATTGGATGGCTTCTGCAGTCTGAACAGCACGATCCGGACGGATACGATAGGTTTGCGGGTCGATGTTCGGAGATGCCCTTAATACTCTATATCTATCGATGGATCTGCAGGAACTAAAATAAAAACTCCGACAACCAGCGTGACGTGGGAGGCTCTTGTATCTGCAGCTGCGCTTTCACTCAAATCAAAAGAAGAAGAAAAAGACACAGCTGCTCAACAAGTTCCTCTTGATAACGGTGCGACACGCGTGCCACCACGAGCTCCAGCACCGTGCGGAATCGAAGCTCGCGCTAAGGCGCTGTGTCCTGCGCACCTCGCCTGGCCATGTTCCCTTTTCTATTCCCTCTCCTCTGGTCGATGCTACTCCAGGTGGAGGCGGTGGTTGCTTCGCCGAGCACAGTCGGTAGTTGCCGAGAAGTGGCCGGCGGAACTGGGAGTTTCATAGGATACCGCTCCTAGCTCCTACTAGTACCTAGCTTAGCCAGGATTGACTCGCGCGAACGAGCAAGTAGTGGAACCGGTGCTCTGCTAGGCATGGGACGACGCCGGAAGCGCGGACGACAGCAGAATCCTGTAGGCTTCCATTGAAAATGATATCGACATATTATTATTGGAATGGATCCCCCTTCCCGTCCCACCCACTACTGTGGTTTATCGTGTCATTCAAAAGGTTATCGCGTCCGTCTGCGGTCAATCGACAGGTTCATTCACACGGCCAGTGTCACTTTAAATCCACCGTCGTTTTTTGACCGAGCGTCAACTGTCACTGCTCACGTCTCAACGCGTCAGTATTCCCGGGGAGCAGACGTTGCGATCAGTCAGCAGACTGGGCTAACGACCTGTGCTTGGATTCGTTAGCGCGGAACTGTCGGTTGCGAAGTCCTGATAATTGCAGCTGCGAGATCTGGAAAGCGAGGGAGAGCGAGAGGAATCTGCCCTCATCGGCGACCACCACGCTGCTGCCCAAAAGAAGACACCTCCCATGAACCCTCTTGTGCCAAAAGAGGCAGCAAGCAACACTTCCGAGTGTCTTTTCTTCTAAGCATAGCAACACTTCGAGTTAGCGCCGCGACGCCACTGGAAGCAGCACATCACACACAAACGAGACGCGAGAGCACAATTTGCACCAACCACGGGCGGGGTTTGATTTAACGACTTGATTTAAGTACACACACAAAAAAGATGGGCCTGATTAAGACGATGATGACACGACGACAGCGCACACACGCGGATTAAGTAGGTAACCTGCAACTCCGGTACTAATTAAAGATCGCTCCCTAGGCTACAAACGCTCAAATTCAGGCTTGTGCGCTCAGCAAGACAGCGACGAGGCGCCTGCGCACTGCATGGGAGCCGGCTCTACATCAGCAAGCTGCGGATGATGGCCGCCTGCGCGCTGCTCATGTCCGAGGTCGCCAGCAGCTCCGACAGCCTCTCGCTCAGGTCGTCCACCTCCCGGTGCAAGCTCCTGATGTAGGTGCACGTCTCCTGCAGCACCCTTGAAGACGGCACCTGGATTTTGAGAACCAAAGGGAAAGAGGGTCCGTTGTCAGGCCAAGATCAGTATAATGTTAATGTTAGCTCATGCAAGCTGAAGCGTCGGAAGAGCATGGAATTGTAGGATTGTCCAAGACATAGCTGATTAGTTCATCATCTACTAGGCTTATAATATACCCAAGGAATTGAACGGTAAGCAATAGGTCGTAACTACAACAAAGTAGTGGCCAATTTCTTTGTGTGTGAAGAAGAAGAAGAAGAGTCTAACCATAATTTCTAGAGCTACCATTTGCTGCATATAAAGAGAGAATGCCAATGATGAATGATTACGTACTCTATCATTGCCCCGGAGACGCGCCTCGGGAAGGAGGTCCTGCAACTTGGAGACAAGGTCGCTGATTTGCTCGTCAGTGATCCTCGACGAACCGGACTGCCTTGACCTTGACCTACGGCTCGACATCACTGCAAATGTGAGTGGTCGGATGTACTTAGGAATTGGATACTTGGAAGAGAGAGCCCAAGACAGTGAGGGTTTATGGTTGGAGTGAGACAAGTTTGAGAGACAGAAGTGGTGGCAGACAGGGACGGAGAGGAACTAAGTAGTGTTGGAAGAGAGGGAAGACAAGTTGTGCATGGGAGAAAGAAATGAGTGACTGCTAGGGTGTTAAATAGTGGCAGCTGCAAACCGAGAAACCCAAAGGGCAGGCAAGAGGAAGTGAGCTTCTTCTGATCTACACAGTGCTCAGCCCAGTCCACGACCCTGACCTATAGGGACAAAACCAAACTATGGTCCAAATGGCAGTCACATGCAGGAAGTATTAAACTGAAAGCGGAACTGCCGAGAGAGAGAGAGAGAGAGAGAGAGAGAGAGAGAGAGAGAGAGAGAGAGAGAGAGACCATACTGAGGAGCTTGTGCGAGTCTCATGCTACTCGTGCATCGCCGCTGCAAGTGGGAGGAAGCTTTGAACAACAGGAGATGAAGTGCTGGTGGGAGAGACGACTTGGAGGCCAGTACTGTCAGAAGGAGAAACACATGCCATGTTACTTGAACTGCCAAAATATATGTGGGTTTATTGTTCTTGCCCCCACATTATGTACTCAATATGTGTATGAAATAAGAACAGTGGCTCTACAGTTACTGGTAGATGGCTTTGTTTGCGGCTCTATTTGGACATGTCTAGGGTTCAGTGTACACCCATGCATGAAGCACAAATCTCTTGTCTCCGCAAACACTAGGGCCCCGAGGAACAGCGATACCGGGTGAATTCCAGTCACTACTCACTACTCTATAGATGCGCAAGTGCCTCCTAGACAATGTAATTATGGTGACATTTTTGTACAGTTTCCTAATTCCTATCTACATATCTATCCTGTCAGATCAGAAATTTTAGCAATCTCAGCTTTGCTCCTTATGAAAATCTGCTCCTGCGTCGTAACTTATAAAAATATAGCTAATACCATGCACAACTGCTGAAACATGAGTGCATGAACCAAACCGGTCAGTTAATAGATATTTCCGGCACTGAATACCTCACAGTGTATCAGATTCAGCAGTGTCATGATGCTGACTGGTCTCTTCGATCATTTGGCACCCACGGCCCATGTCTTGCGGCGCCTGATAATCAATACATGTATGGGGCACATTGACAAGTGTTATTACACCCACACATTATCAGGCGGAATCAGGGCCAATACTTTGGGTTCATGTATCAGATCGGTGCACTGTTTCAAGTACAGAAATGGAGTGAAACAAAGGAATGAGCTGGTTGCAGATAAATTCATACTTGCAATTTCGTGAAATGATTACTCACTGAAACACTTTGGTTCCCCTACTTCAGTCATTCTCATTCTTGTTCTGTTGCTCAAGTTGACCTTGTATAAAATGATGTAGCCAAGCTTCCTAAAAGTATGACAGCGAAAATGATCGACAAGTTAGTTAGAAACACTGAAAGTACCGAAAAAAAACCAATGTTTTGGTATATGCAATAGAGTATGCATGTACTAATGCTGAGGATCTAAAACAAAACAATAATGTCTTATGCAAATTTGAGATTTCCAATATATTAAGCATGACCAATTAGCATATCTGAATCATGTATGCCCTTTCAGCTCCCAACAAACTCTCGGGAATGTATCAATACATGTAGGCTTACACAGTTTGCAACATAGTTTTACTTGATGACTGTATTATGGGAAAAACACTCCCATGTATCAGCCACAACATTTAGCTCTGTAAGGAACAAGAGTAGATGCATTGGACTATATATGGCACCAAATATGTTTGCAAAATGCACCCCTACATACAGATCATAGTAGAATGAATCTGCCCTTCCAGGAAAGAGTTGCTGGACAACTCAGAAGAATCATTGGGAATTTGACCAGTCAATGCAACGAGCCAGGCAGTACAGCAAGTATAGTGCAACTGCCAGCTTTATTCTTCAGTGACCTGACACCTGAGCTAGTAGGACACATATTAGCCCTTCGTGCCCTCTAGAAGCTTAAGAGACAGTATTAAGATGTGAACATGACAGCAAAACCTCAAAATGTAAGCATGTGGATAATTGCATTTTGGCCCAAATTTCTACTCACAAGAGTAAATCCCAGTTGCAAAGTCTCAGCTTTCGCAAACTAGTGGCTAGTTTAACTATCAACATAGTAAAACATCATAGCGGAACATATACAGTTTCCAGGCAGCTCAATATGATTGATCATTTCAATCCTTAGATTATAAGCAGGTACTCCCTCCAATGCAATATGCCACAATTTGCCCATCAGCGATGATAATGCACGCCATTTAAGAGCTCAAGAGATCTAGCATACTAGTGTGAAACTTAATAATAGCAGAAACGCATCTTGTATTGTAAGATAATTTGGTAATGACGAACTAATGACATCGGACATGCACGAGCTGATTAATAAAGATCCTATTAGCCTGATAACGATCTGATTAGCCAGCCAGTCACAGCATATACATGCACTAAAAGTTCTCTTTGTCTCAGGAATATTCAATTCACAAGATCCACTGGCAGTAGTACAATAATGCTGGATCGTTAGGTGCTGCTGCTCTGAGCGTAACTACCATCATACAGCTTGCCTAGAATACCAATTGCAGGGTAAGCTACTCCCAAATGACCATTTTACACATAAGTACGATGAGAAAACAATATAAAATATCAAATCTCCAATCAGAACCAGCTAGTTGGTGATGATCCGAGCGTATCTTGATGGCAGCATGTCTCACGGGGCACATGTAGCTGGATCCAATTAGTAGAAAACGCCTACAGGTTATCACGTGGACATGGTATTGTTTATGAAGAAACCCCTTGGCCCCAGCCCTCCACCCAAGGTCACACACTCCAGTGAGATCAATCTCTCTTGTTTAAGTCTGCACTTGACCAATTAAGAAAACAAAGAGTACTGCTTATGTACTATACAATAGGCCAAGTAGGCCTGCCTGCTAAACAGATGCTAGGAATCACATGCATTATCTTATCGTATTGCGCTACATTAACAGACCCTCACATGCCTTACATACTTTAGATCTGTCACCTTGTTCGTGCGTAAACTTTGAAAAGAGATATGTGAATCATGAGGTCCAGGTAAATTTTGTAAAGAAGATCAGCACGGACAATGATGAAGCCTCATGGTCTGATACTGAAAAGATCCTCAAAAGGCAGGTCCTGCTCAGTTACGATAAGAATATGCAAGATGCAAATATTGGCCACCAAAATTGGTCTTTCCTCAACATTGGAATGATTTGAGCATCAGCTGGATAATCTTTTGACCACCGACCTCCGCACAACACGATGGAGTCGTACTTGTCAGCAAAACTTTACATGTATCACAGTTAGTTTACATTATCACCTTGTTGCCACAACAAGCAAATAACTCTTTACTAGACAAAAGAACAAGTGAATTCCAGAACAGAGTGACAATGTAGTGACATCCTGAATGAAGATAAATCATACTGACGAATGTGCCTAGAGGTGTAGACAGGCAAAACAAACAATAAATTACCAAGGTTGATTTTGTAAGGCAAGAAGCTTCCACTCACTATATGACTAACATGGTTCTTAATGAAATGACAGGTACCACTCTGACACAAGAGAGGGAATCATATGATCTGGAGATACTGAAGGTCAGCTGTATTCAGTTCAACACTCCTGCAAGATGACTGGCTATTTCTAGGAAATCTAAGACCTACATGCTAATAAATATTAAAACTAAGGTTCTGACAGCACTCTCAGTGCCCAACAACCGAAAGGATACAATATAACTAGTTTTCAGTTAACAAGGAAAAGAATCCAGATCTTGCTGCAGAACCTCAACATGCTCATCATTGAAAGCTAGATTATACTAGGGTGGGCAGTTGGTAAACAGGAAATTAAAATAAATATTCTAAGCTAAAGCTACAATCAGTGCACATCTACTAGTTCAGGCACCATCGGCTAAATTTATACCCTGGTATTGAGTTTCAGGTGAAAGTCATTCAGAACTGGACAAAAATGAAAATAGTTGAAATCCGCCAAAAGGCACCTAAGAACGCACTGACACTACGAAGCTGAAAAATCATGTGCTAGTAATGGCTGCAGACCACGAAATACAGTGTGTAGGTTACCCAAAGTGATTATGCCAGTCTGGGGAGGCATTTTCGGGAATAGTGTGCGCAAAAGGAAGTGTGCAAGTGCACACGTCGATGCCGAAAGGTTCAACTCCCTTAGTTCCATCTTCCATGCATATCACAGCCACCATATATTCATGCCTAAACTTTGGTCCATGTGTATCTGTTTTAGCCAAATAAACTACTGCGAGTTGAACACTATGGAAATAAGGTAGTGCTTCGTCTGGGGAGCAGCAATTTTAGTTAAAACAATAAAGAGAATCACGATCGCCTAATGGAGGTACTAATTTTCTGATCGTAGAATTTTGTCTCCGGGCGATTGGGTAGCCAGTTCTAGCTCAGGATGGTTTCCATGATAGTGATAGTCTCGTAGATACAAGTTGATTGACCACATAAACTCCTAGCACTGAATATTTTTTTCGACTGACCCTAGCACTGAATATTCCGTACGGTTCTTCCATTCATTGTCGAAAATACCATCTGAATTTCCCAAATGTTAGTTTCTCCAACAACATGAGCATAAACTCAAATATCCAAACTAGGATGGACCAGATAAAATTAAGCGTGCAAAAGTGCATGTTGTTCTTGATAAAAACAAGCGTGCAAAAATGCATGTTCCAGAGGGGGGGGGGGGGGGGGGGAGGGGGAGGTGTCCAGAAATCGCACTCTTTCCAACCGCATTACAATTTTTAGAGGAAAACGATAAACAATGAAGTATGCACCTGTGCTGACACCACATATGTTAATATTATTTTGTTGTTTTGCCAAGGTTTACGTATTAGGCAAGGGGGGCCATAAATAATTGGAGCCACGACTCTCATCCGTTTAAGTTTATTTTTGCTAGGTAAATAGATTACATCATAACTCACACACACAGAAGGGTTCATACTTAATACTTGGTAAAAGTTCTTCTCTAAAAGCAGTAAGAAAATTGCATCTGCGATCAATATGCAAACATCTTTGAAGTATTTGGTTACAATTTCCGGTTCTGATGCGATCAGTATACATATTTTACATGCTAAAATACTTAATCAGTAAATATGTGTGTATCCTTCAATAATTTATTACTCAATCTAGTAAACATGATTATAGGCTTATATAAAAAAACAGCATAAATATAGCTAGACTAGAAAATCTATTTGGTTTCATGTTTATCAAGAGGTCCAAGATTGAAAATTCTAGTTCAACAGGTGAATCTATATTCAAGAATCGTTTTCACCAAGCCATGCATTTCAGTTTACTAACACATATTTAGTTATGGATCAGAGATGTGAAAATTGTTGGTTCCAGAGAACGGGTGATAGTTACATTTGGGTGATTTATCAAGTACAAAAGATGTTTAGACGGATACTGTAACCATGGCATTGGTAGTCCCAAATATTGTTTTGTGAGTGGTAGTACAGGCTGAATAGAGTAGAAGAGAATGAAAATTCGTTGAGATAATTGCAGCCTATGTGTAGCGTAATGTCTGTCTGCACACAAACAAGCTCCATTTTACACAAAACCTACCACATATTCAGATTCAAAACCAGAGAAGCTTGATTCTCAATGATTGGATAACTAGTAAACGAACCTTTACGTTTGTTTACAAGAAATGATCTATACTGCTGGTTCAACAGCACCGTTAAATGTAACCTATACTGCAGGTCACTGGAGGTTTCAGTAGCTGAATCGACTTATGTAGTAGCTACTTACTGAAGGTCATGGGAGGTTCCAGATCAGTAGCTAAATTTACCAATGTAATAGCTTCTTAGTTAACATAGAGATAAAAGCACGAGCCCAGAATCTAGACTCTAGAGCAACATAGTTAAATCTTTCCATGGTTAAAACACATAGCACTTGCAGAACTAGAATTCACACAGTAATGTTAGTAATAAAGAAACTAGGCCGTCTGAATATATCATCAAGTTTTTGCTTCCTACTCTGTCACTCTGTCGCATCTCTCAAACAAAGGTAGGTAGTCTGAATATATCATTTAGTCTTCGCTTCCTACTATCTATCATAATGCCCTGTATCTCATTAAAGGTGCATCAAAACATGATTCCCTAACAAACAAAAAGGCGGATCATATACAAATGAACTAATAGAAGACGGAAGCCTTTTTGGAGTTGGATCAAGCAATGATTTGCAAACATCGATTAAGATCAAACTGGCCCTGCAATTGACATATCAAATTTCTTGACTGCTTTGTTCGTGTGGACACACCCAGAGTTTGGAAGGGGCACTTGGTCCATCCATACCAAGGAAGACCTTTCCGATTTCCTAGCATGGCCCTGCAGTTTACTAATGCATTTTTAGTTATGGATCATAGATGTGAAAATTGTTGGTTCCAGAAAATGGGGGATAGTTACATTCGAGTAATTTAACAAGTACAGAAGTGTTGTTTAGAGGGATACTGTAGCCATGGCATTGGTAGTCCCAAATGTTGTTTTGTGAGTGGGTAAAATTTGTTGAGACATAATTGCAGCCTATGTGTAGCATAATGTATGTCTGCATGCAAACAAGCTCCCCTTTACACGAAACCTACCACATATTCAGATTCAAAATCAGAGAAGCTTGATTCTCAATGATTGGATAACTAGTAAATGAACCTTTACATTTGTTTACAAGAAAGAAGTTCCCTGAACCCGTGATCTAAACCGCAGGTTCAACAGCACTGTTAAATGCAATCTATAGTGCAGGTCAGTGGAGGTTTCAGTAGCTGAATCTACCCACGTGGTAGCTTCCTACTGCAGGTCAGGGAGGTTCCAAATCAGTAGCTAAACCTACCAATCTAATAGCTTCTTAAGTAATATTCAGCTAAATGTACCAGCCCAACATCTAGACTCTAGAGCAACATAGTTAAATCTTTCCATGGTTAAAACACATAGCACTTGCAGAACCAGAATTCACACGGTAAGGTTAGTAATAAAGAAACTATACGGTCTCATTTAGTTTTTGTTTCCTACTCTGTCACTCCACATCATCCCTCAATAAAGGTAGGTAGTCTGAATATATCGATTAGTCTCCGCTTCGTACTATATATCATTCTGGCCCGTATCTCACTAAAAGTGCATCAACACATGATTCCCTAGCGAACAAAAAGGTATTTGATATACAAATGCACTAATACAACATGAAAGCCTTTTTGAAGTTGGATCAAGCAATCATTCGCAAACACCAATTAAGATCAAACTGGCCCTGCAATTTTATTTTATTTTATTTTGTTTCCTGAATCCTTTGTTTGTGTGGACACACCCAGAGTTTGTAAAAGGGCACTTGATCCATTCGATTAGCAAGGAAGACCTTTCTGATTTCCGAGGATGGACATCTCACTGTTCGTACTGAACTTTTATCAGTTTGAATATATGAAGCGGTCTGGGGGCTCCATTCCTTTCTGTATTATTAATAGCACATGCCATGATCAACATCCTGATAATTAGGGTGTCTCTACCAACATAGGCCATTAATGCAACCACCTAAGCACCTAGGCATGGAATTATCCAAGCGCAGCAACAACATTTCGAGGAAATGGTAACCGTAGCATAATTATCAGCATTGACTATTTGATGATAGCGAGCACAGGCGTAGCTCTAGCGAGCGAAGCACAAAAGTAAGCTAAATCCTAGGCGGCAAAATATATCTTACCACCGTAATAAAAGCAGGGCACCGATTTATAAGAACACCAGATTGCGCGAAGGGGGGAACTTACAGCGAAACCCTAGCGGGAGATGGCGACATTTTGGGGGAGATGGCGGCGGGAGGTCGCGCCATTGGATAGGATCGAGACAGAACGCCACTCGCGGCAGAGGGGCAGAGAGACAAGCGAAGAGAGGGAGCGGAACTGCGGAGGCGATCTGGGCGCGGCGGCACCGACGCCCCTCCGCCGAGACGAAGCCAGGGGTGGGGAGCGTGCCGGCTTCAACTGGGCTAAACTGGGCTGAATTCCTTAGCTCGATGGGCCGGTAAGGTGCTTTGTGACGGCCGTTAAGGTTCAGTTTAAAGGCAAATTAAAGATGGGCCTTGAATCGGCGAAATGGGCAGCCCATAGCATTATAGCTCGTAGGCGCGGCCCGGTCGCGTGTGTGCGTGAGGGAGCTTGGGCTGACGGATTCTTTTTTTTTTGAGGGGGCTGAGGGATTCAACGCAGCCCATCGCGGCACGCGGCTGGCGCCGGAGACCGCAGCCGCGTGGGACGCGAACGCGACCAGGCAAGAGCCACGCCCCAACCACCCACCCACCCACCCAACCGCCGTCGCACCACACGGGGTACGTACGTGCGTGCGTGCGTCCCCATCCCTCCAACGGACGGACGGAGACGGCGGCGGGCGTGCAGCCACGGCCGTGCGCGCAGGCAGCGAAAAGCGCCAGCAGATGAATCCCGATCGTTTTCGTCGTGAACCCAGCGCCGGCAGTCCCTCTCCCTGTCCAGCCCAGTTGGGCGCCAGCCCGGCCACATGACCAGGCGCCAACGCCATCCAGCGACCTCGTCACGCCTCGTGTGCGCTGCGTGCGTACTCCACGTCAGAACACGCACAATGACTCAGACGGGTCGAGCTACCGTCCAAAACGGCGTCGGTGTGGCCGTGCCAGTACTCTCTCTGTATCATCATCAGCTGCTGCCAGGCGAGGAGCGCAGCTGCAGGCGGGCCGAAGCAAACAGACAGCAGAGTGGTAGTGGCGGTACACGCGCCTTTATTGCCGGTCCACGGGCTCGCGCTCACACATCTCCGCTACGTTTGTTTCCAGGACCACACCCCGGCCATGGGCCATGGGCATGCTAGCCCATCAAGATTCAGGGAGGAGCGACCAACCCCATTGAATCCGTCTGCCCAGCCGTTGCATTTCCTCCGATCTGCGAGCCAGAGGAGAGGACGCACGCACGCATGCACCTGAGAGCCGAGGGTTTCAGAGCCAGCCACGCCCCTGCCCGCATCAGCGGATCAGCATCGCAGGGCGTACCGCGCAACCCTACCCGCTCTGCCCGTCCGTGTCGATCTTCGCCGGGGCCCGGCCCGGGGGAGAACAGCAAGGGCGGTGTGGTGGGTGGTACCGCGGTGGTGGTGGTGGTCGTAGCAGTACAGGTAGTTTTCCTGAAGAGAGGCAGAGGCCACGTACTACTACCACTCGTATCGTACTGCATGAATTATTCTGCGTTGGCGAGCGGATGGATCGATCTGGGTGGGGCGGGGTGGGGTGGGTTCGGTACGACGTCCCCATCGGCGGTGAGGTGACGACAGGACGATTGGATTGACCGGCTCGAGCCATCGGCATGGGAAGACAAACCTAACCGAACCCAACCAAACGCGTCGGCGTCGCCGGCCGCCGTATCGACCGCTCCGATCGCGTGTGCTGGCCGTGTGGGCGCGGCGGCGGGCGGGCGGTGACGCGACGTCGACGGGCGGGGGCGGACCACATCAACGGAATGGACACCCACGCGACGGTTGGATGGATATCGACACCTGGACCAACCGCGCCGGCACATCAGTCACCGCGCCTCTACGTACGTGCGTGCGCGTATACGGCGACGGATTGGACAGGGGTGGGCCGCGGTGGGAGGAAAAAAGGTCACGCGGCGGCGGCGGCGGCGGCCGGCGCGACGCCAACGTACACGACCAGAGTTTTCTAGCTAGGCTGGTGGGAAGCGGCGCCTCCGGACTGGCCTGGCCCATTATCATTTCCTCGCCAGCCACTTTTGATACGTAGTACAAAAAAGTGTCAGTGTCGTTTTTTCTTCTTCTAAATTACGGCATTTTCTTCTTCTATCTGTCACGATCGACCCCGCCGTGCACACCGGCGGCCCGCTGGAGCGTTGCGTCGGTGAAGGCCGACGACGATCTCGATCGACAAACGGCCGTCTTTGAAAAATGAATGGTTGGGGCCTGTTCGTGGCTGATCGGTTCACCAAAGGGAAAGTAAAACATATTTTATATATCTACTCCACACTCCACACAGTACTATAGTAGTACGTAGTACCGGCCTGAGATGCATTGAATAATTTTAGGTCAAGGGTGGCTTCAAACGGAAGGCAAAGCCGCAAAGGCAAGGAAGGTAGCTAAGCTAAACTCCCCCGAAAAGCCAGCCTATGGATCGAGCGAATCGTACTAGTAGTACCACTCCTACTCCCTTGGCGTGGTGGTGTTCACCAGTCTTGCACGGATCGCTCAATGAAAAGCAAGCCCTCCCCTTCCCTTGAAGTGACATTTAATCCGAGCCTCTGCCCTGCCAGCAAACGCAAATGCAAGAAGAAGCCGCCACTGCGTGCAGGCATGAGCATGAGCATGCAGCGCAATGAAATCATTGGACCCGCTCGCTGCCGCTAGGTGTGATGGAAGGATAGCGAGATCAGGTGGGCCTTAAGCATGCTTGCGTAGAAAGAAAATATCACGTCGCATCGCATCGCACACATAGCCGGGCGGTTAGTTAGGCGTACATACATGTGAGCTCCTCAAGCCAAATAAGTCGCTTTATTAGAGAGAGAGAGGGTGGGGTGGTCACAGGCGCACAGCTCACGCCACACCACCGAGGCCGATCTACCCATCGTACGTGCACGTGCCGCCGTCCATGGGGCCGCTCGCCTCTCTCACCCTGCAGCGTCTCCGTTCCCACTTCTTCTGCCTCTACCTAGCGAGGCCTTGTCGCCACTCGCAGCGCGTACGCACGCACGCACAGCCCTATAGCGCTACAGTCTTTTTCTTTGGCTTTGAACCCAGCCCAGCCCAACCTACTCGCGTACCATTCTCCTACCTATATAGCTAGAAAACTACAGTAGTGCCATATTGGTAGCCGTAGCTGTGGTACCGGCCGGGGCCGGCTGCATATACAAATACGAGTAGTATATTTATCCCGTGTCAAAATCAGGTGCCCACGTTGGAATCGTTTGTTTGTTGAACGCCGTCGGAATCGTTTGTTTGTTCTGTAGCAGGGTCAAATAGAAGACGAACGGAGTTTGGTCGTGACACGGCTCTATCTCTTGACACTGTGGGTTGATTCCACGGTGCCGCAATTTTCTACGCATTGACACGGCCGGGGAGGAAATGAAATCATATTCCTCCGTTGATTCTTCCGTGGTAAGCGACCGGCGGATATATGCTGCGTGCATTTGTGCCTCTTTTATTAATTCCTTTTCCCCTCCGGCTCTCTTTCTTTCGTTCCTTCTTTCTTTTCCCCCGATTCCACCATCGAGAAAGTTTGGGCTTTAAGAATTTATTCCCCGGCCATTGGTGGGTTAAGTTGTCATCACCCGCCCCAATTTGCTAAAGTATGCAGTGGTATAGTTGGGGAGGGAATTTTTAGGCCGGGAGCCTCAAAGGAGGAACGGAAAGGGGGGAAACGGGGATAAAAAAGATTAAAGCGTTTGTTGCACTTGGTGGTGTCATGCTACTAGATGGGAGAGGGCACTTCTTTTTAGGGCAGATCCCTTAATCCCACGCATTGACAGGGGTAATCAACCCAGTGGGCACTACTAACGGAGATCATAACCCCAGTGACCAAGGGATCTGCCCTCAAAAAGAATTCCAATTGGTTGTGTAGTACAGTACATCGTTGAGGTTGCAACATTTGTCGCTCATCCGGTAAATCGACTGCACGCTATAGTGTTTTGATTCACCGGGACCCCATGTAAACAACATACTCTAACTAGCTAGGTGTGGCGCGCCTGCTAATTATGGACGCCGAGCAGGCAGACTGCAACGCACATCACATTGATCTCCAAAAGCTACGTCTCGTCAAGATTAAGAAAGATTGTAAGTAGTAACAAGGTTGCTCCACTAGTGGTGCAAATAAAGGTTGTATGTGCGATAGCTTATACGCCTTCTCATGTGTTTTTTAGCTTTTTCCTTGTTAGAAGGGACTCTGGTGACTTCCATTTCCAAGTAGTCTTTCCCCCCTTTTTTATAATTACATCAATTTCTAATTTTAGGCTTTCATCATATAGCGTACAACTACAACTGGGGTTCAAGGAATTAAGCATGGTATGTTTATATGCTAAACTGTCATATGCTACTTATCAGGATCAAGCATCGGCTCATACATATATACTACTTATCATTGACGGTGCGCGTTGCAGCGCTCGTCTATTTATAAAATGAAAATATAGGAATATTCATAAATATATCAGGACAAAAAACATATTGAATTTCTATAAATATAACCTACTCTTAGGTTACAGGTGCCAAGGTAAAATTTAATAATTGCTCTACAAGCCAATTTATTTTGTTAACTGGGATCATTAGTACGTCGAATGCATGCAAGAAAGGGATGAGAAGAAAGTAGCCGATTGTCATTATGATTACATGCATGCAGGTATTAAATAAACCGTCAGTACTAGTACAAGAAAATATCATTAATTTTTTGCTTTGATTACCGTTGGTAGCCTTGTATATACGCAAAATGTATTTTTCATAATGGCCTTGTATAAGAAAATAGATATACATATTCAGTAAAACAAGGTTCATGGATATACATTGACTTGGTATAACATACACAACAATGTACACGTGGAAAATACAACAAATCGGTACTATCAAGGCAAGACAGATAGATAAGCAATAGATAGCGAACATGGTGCATTAATGAAACTTCACATGCCTCTATGAAAGGGCCGCCATGTTGAGAACAAAGGAGAACTAGGATGATCTGTCCCCCCCCCCCCCCCCCTCCAATTTTTTTTTGTGCTGAATTAGAGCCTAATGTTAGCATATAAAACTCATATTCAAAGACATAAGCTTTAGCATTCTGTGTCTGGTTCATAAACAAAACACTTCCTACTCTACATTCCATGACAAAAGGAAGGTCGATTTCCCACATTTTATATCCACACAAATTTTGAAATAAAATATTCTTACACCACCAAAAGTATATTTAGGGACTGATATATGAGACTGTATCATGTTTTTTTCCTATCGAATCAAATTGAATCATCGACTCGTGGGTAAGAGGGCACCCTCCTCTTTTGTGTTTGTAGACATTGACAAGGTACATGTTGTTGGGGAACGTAGTAATTTCAAAAAAAATCCCTACGCACATGCAAGATCATGGTGATGCACAACAACAAGAGGGGAGAGTGTCGTCTACGTACCCTCGTAGACCGTAAGCAGAAGCATTATGACAACGCGGTTGATGTAGTCGTACGTCTTCACGGTCGACCGATCCTCAGTACCGAACGTACGTCACCTCCGCGTTCAACACACGTTCAGCTTGGTGACATCCCGCGAACTCACGATCCAGTAGAGCTTCCGAGAAGAGGTTCGTCAGCACGACGGCGTGGTGACGGTGTTGATGAAGCTACCGACGCAGTGCTTCGCCTAAGCACCGCTACGATATGACCGAGGTGGATTATGGTGGAGGGGGGCACCGCACACGGCTAAAAGATCAATGATCAATTGTTGTGCCTCCAAGGGGTGCCCCCTCCCCGTATATAAAGGAGTGGAGGAGGGGGAGGGGCCGGCCTCCTATGGCGCGCCCCATGAGGAGTCCTACTCTCTCCGGGAGTAGGACTCCCCCCTTCCAAGTAGGAGTAGGAGTAGGAGAGGAAGGGAGAGAAGAAGAGAAGGAAAGGGGGTGCCGCCCCCCTCCTTGTCCAATTCGGACTAGAGGGGGAGGGGGCGCGCGGCTGCCCTGGCCGCCCCTCCTCTTTTCCCACTAAGGCCCATTAGGCCCAATATACTCCCCAGGGGGTTCCGGTAACCCCCCGGTACTCCGGTATATGTCCGAAACCTCCCGAAACACTTCCGGTGTCCGAACATAGTTGTCCAATATATCGATGTTTACGTCTCGACCATTTCGAGACTCCTCGTCATGTCCGTGATCATATCTGGGACTCCGAACTACCTTCAATACATCAAAACACAAAAACTCATAATACCGATCGTCACAGAACTTTAAGCGTGCGGACCCTATGGGTTTGAGAACTATGTAGACATGACTGAGACACGTCTCCGGTCAATAACCAATAGCGAAACATGGATGCTCATATTGGTTCCTACATATTCTACGAAGATCTTTATCAGTCAAACAGCATAACAGCATACGGTGTTCCCTTTGTCATCGGTATGTTACTTGCCCGAGATTCGATCGTCGGTATCTCAATACCTAGTTCAATCTCGTTACCGGCAAGTCTCGTTACTAGTTCCATAATGCATCATCCGTAACTAACTCATTAGTCACATTGCTTGCAAGGCTTATAGTGATGTGCATTACCGAGAGGGCCTAGAGATACCTCTCCGACAATCGGAGTGACAATCCTATTCTCGATCTATGCCAACTCAACGAACACCATCGGAGACACCTGTATGGCACCTTTATAATCACCCAGTTACATTGTGACGTTTGGTAGCACACAAAGTGTTCTTCCGGTAATCGGGAGTTGCATAATCTCATAGTCATAGGAACATGTATAAGTTATGAAGAAAGCAATAACAATAAACTAAACGATCAAGTGCTAAGCTAACGGAATGGGTCATGTCAATCACATCATTCTCCTAATGATGTGATCCTGTTGATCAAATGATAACTCATGGCTATGGCTAGGAAACTCAACCATCTTTGATCACTGAGCTAGTCAAGTAGAGGCATACTAGTGACACTATGTTTGTCTATGTATTCAAACATGTATTATGTTTCCGGTTAATACAATTCTAGCATGAATAATAAACATTCATCATGATATGAGGAAACAAATAATAACTTTATTATTGCCTCTAGGGCATATTCCCTTCAGTCTCCCACTGGCACTAGAGTCAATAATCTAGATTACATAGTAATGATTTTAACACCCATGGAGTCTTGGTGCTGATCATGTTTTTCTCGTGGAAGAGGCTTAGTCAACGGGTCTGCAACATTCAGATCCGTATGTATCTTGCAAATCTCTATGTCTCCCACATGGACTTAATCCCAGATGGAATTGAAGTGTCTCTTGATGTGCTTGGTTCTTTTGTGAAATCTGGATTCCTTTGCCAAGGAAATTGCACCAGTATTATCACAAAAGATTTTCATTGGACCCGATGCACTAGGTATGACACCTATATCGGATATGAACTCCTTCATCCAGACTCCTTCATTTGCTGCTTCCGAAGTAGCTATGTACTCTGCTTCACTCATAGATCCCGCCATGACGCTTTGTTTACAACTGCTCCAACTAACAGCCCCACCGTTCAATATAAATATGTATCCGGTTTGCGATTTAGAATCGTCCGGATCAGTGTCAAATCTTGCATCAACGTAACCATTTACGACGAGCTCTTTGCCACCTCCATAAACGACAAACATATCCTTAGTCCTTTTCAGGTATTTCAGGATGTTCTTGACCATTGTCTAGTGATCCACTCCTGGATCACTTTGGTACCTCCCTGCTAAACTAATAGCAAGGCACACATCAGGTCTGGTACATAGCATTGCATACATTATAGAGCCTATGGCTGAAGCATAGGGAACACTTCTCATTTTCTCTCTATCTTCTGCAGTGGTCGGGCATTGAGTCTTACTCAACTTCACACCTTGTAACACAGGCAAGAACCCTTTCTTTGCTTGATCCATTTTGGACTTCTTCAAAACTTTATCAAGGTATGTGCTTTGTGAAAGTCCAATTAAGCGTCTTGATCTATCTCTATAGATCTTGATGCCCAATATATAAGCAACTTCTCCGAGGTCTTTCATTGAAAACTCTTATTAAAGTATCCTTTGATGCTATCCAGAAATTCTATATCATTTCCAATCAATAATATGGCATCCACATATAATATTAGAAATGCTACAGAGCTCCCACTCACTTTCTTGTAAATACAGGCTTCTCCCAAAGTCTGTATAAAACCATATGCTTTGATCACACTATCAAAACGTTTATTCCAACTCCGAGAAGCTTGCGCCAGTCCATTAATGGATCGATGGAGCTTGCACACTTGTTCGCACCCTTTGGATCGACAAAACCTTCAGGTTGCATCATATACAACTCTTCTTCCAGAAAACCATTCATGAATGCAGTTTTGACATCCATTTGCCAAATTTCATAATCATAAAATGCGGCAATTGCTAACATGATTCGGACAGACTTAAGCATCGCTACGGGTGAGAAAGTCTCATCGTAGTCAACCCCTTGAACTTGTCGAAAACCTTTCGCAACAAGTCGAGCTTTGTAGACAGTAACATTACCATCAGCGTCAGTCTTCTTCTTGAAGATCCATTTATTCTCGATGGCTTGCTGATCATGGGGCAAGTCAACCAAAGTCCACACTTTGTTCTCATACATGGATCCCATCTCGGATTTCATGGCCTCAAGCCATTTTGCGGAATCTGGGCTCACAATCACTTCTTCATAGTTAGTAGGTTCATCATGGTCAAGTAACATGACTTCCAGAACAGGATTGCCATACCACTCTGGTGTAGATCTTACTCTGGTTGACCTACGAGGTTCGGTAGTAACTTGATATGAAGTTTCATGATCATCATCATTAGCTTCATCGCTAATTGGTGTAGGTGTCACAGGAATGGGTTTCTATGATGAACTACTTTCCAATAAGGGAGCATGTATAGTTACCTCATCAAGTTCTACTTTCCTCCCACTCACTTCTTTCGAGAGAAACTCCTTCTCTAGAAAGGATCCATTCTTAGCAACAAATGTCCTGCCTTCGGATCTGTGATAGAAGGTGTACCCAATAGTTTCTTTTGGGTATCCTATGAAGACACATTTCTCCCATTTGGGTTCGAGCTTATCAGGTTGAAGCTTTTTCACATAACCATCACAGCCCCAAACTTTAAGAAACGACAACTTTGGTTTCTTGCCAAACCATAGTTCATAAGGCGTCGTCTCAACGGATTTCGATGGTGCCCTATTTAACGTGAATGCAGCCGTCTCTAAAGCATAACCCCAAAACGATAGCGGTAAATCAGTAAGAGACATCATAGATCGCACCATATCTAAAAAGTGCATTTATGACGTTCGGACACACCATTACGCTGTGGTGTTTCGGGTGGCATGAGTTGCGAAAATATTCTGCATTGTTTCAAATGTAGACCAAACTTGTAACTCAAATATTCTCCTCCACGACCAGATCGTAGAAACTTTATTTTCTTGTTACGATGATTTTCCACTTCACCATGAAATTCTTTGAACTTTTCAAATGTTTTAGACTTATGTTTCATTAAATAGATATACCCATATCTGCTCAAATCATCTGTGAAGGTGAGACAATAACGATACCCTCCGCGAGCCTCGATATTCATTGGACCACATACATCAGTATGTATGATTTCCAATAAATCTGTTGTTCACTCCATTGTTCCGGAGAACAACGTTTTAGTCATCTTGCCCATGAGGCATGGTTCGCAAGTACCAAGTGATTCATAATCAAGTGATTCCAGAAGTCCATATGTATGGAGTTTCTTCGTGCGCTTTACACCAATATGACCTAAACAGCAGTGCCACAAATAAGTTGCACTATCATTATCAACTCTGCATCTTTTGGCTTCAACATTATGAATATGTGTATTGCTACTATCGAGATTTAACACAAATAGACCACTCTTCAAGGGTGCATGACCATAAAAGATATTACTCACATAAATAGAACAACCATTATTCTCATATTTAAATGAATAACCATCTCGCATCAAACAAGATCCAGATATAATGTTCATGCTTAACGCTGGCACCAAATAACAATTATTCAGGTCTAAAATTAATCCCGAAGGTAGATGTAGAGGTAGCGTGCCGACGGCGATCACATCGACTTTGGAAACATTTCCCACGCGCATCGTCACCTCGTCCTTAACCAATGTTCGCTCAATCGGTAGTCCCTGTTTCGAGTTGCAAATATTAGCAACAGAACCAGTATCAAATACCCAGGTGCTACTGTGAGCTCTAGTAAGGTACACATCAATAACATGTATATCACATATACCTTTGTTCACCATGCCATCCTTCTTATCCGCCAAATACTTGGGGCAGTTCTGCTTCCAGTGACCAGTCTGTTTGCAGTAGAAGCACTCAGTCTCAGGCTTAGGTCCAGACTTGGGTTTCTTCTCCTGAGCAGCAACTTGTTTGCCATTCTTTTTGAAGTTCCCCTTCTTCTTCCCTTTACCCTTTTTCTTGAAACTGGTGGTCTTGTTGACCATCAACACTTGATGCTCCTTCTTGATTTCTACTTCTGCAGCCTTTAGCATTGCGAAGAGCTTGGGAATTGTCTTATCCATCCCTTGCATATTATAGTTCATCACGAAGCTCTTGTAGCTTGGTGGCAGTGATTGAAGAACTCTGTCAATGACACTATCAACAGGAAGATTAACTCCCAGTTGAGTCAAGTGGTTATGGTACCCAGACATTCTGAGTATATGTTCACTGACATAACTATTCTCCTCCATCTTGCAGCTGTAGAACTTATTGGAGACTTCATATCTCTCAATCCGGGCATTTTCTTGAAATATTAACTTCAACTCCTGGAACATCTCATATGCTCCATGACGTTCAAAACATCGTTGAAGTCCCGGTTCTAAGCCGTAAAGTATGGCACACTGAACTATCGAGTAGTCATCAGCTTTGCTCTGCTAGACGTTCTTAACATCATCAGCAGCATCTGCAGCAGGCCTGGCACCCAGCGGTGCTTCCAGGACGTAATTCTTTCGTGCAGCAATGAGGATAATCCTCAAGTTACGGACCCAATCCGTGTAATTGCTACCATCATCTTTCAACTTTGCTTTCTCAAGGAACGCATTAAAATTTAACGGAACAACAACACGGGCCATCTATCTACAACAACATAGACAAGCAAAAATACTACCAGGTACTAAGTTCATGATAAATTTAAGTTCAATTAATCATATTACTTAAGAACTCCCACTTAGATAGATATCCCTCTAATTATATAAGTGATTATGTGATCCAAATCAACTAAACCATAACCGATCATCATGTGAAATGGAGTAGTTTTCAATGGTGAACATCACTATGTTGATCATATCCACTATATGATTCACGTTCGACCTTTCGGTCTCAGTGTTCCGAGGCCATATCTGCATATGCTAGGCTCGTCAAGTTTAACCTGAGTATTTTGCGTGTGCAAAACTAGCTTGCACCCGTTGTATAAGAACGTTGAGCTTATCACACCCGATCATCACGTGGTGTCTCGGCACGACGATCTTTTGCAATGGTGCATACTCAGGGAGAACACTTGTACCTTGAAATTTTAGTGAGAGATCATCTTATAATGCTACCGTCAATCAAAGCAGAATAAGATGCATAAAGGATAAACATCACATGCAATCAATATAAGTGATATGATATGGCCATCATCATATTGTGCCTTTGATCTCCATCTCCAAAGCATTGTCATGATCACTGTCGGTGTCAAAACCGGCGGATCTCGGGTAGGGGGTCCCGAACTGTGCGTCTAGGCCAGATGGTAACAGGAGGCAAGGGACACGAAGTTTTACCTAGGTTCAGGCCCTCTTGATGGAGGTAAAACCCTACGTCCTGCTTGATTAATATTGATGATATGGGTAGTACAAGAGTAGATCTACCACGAGATCGGAGAGGCTAAACCCTAGAAGCTAGCCTATGGTATGATTGTTGTTCTGTATGTTGTCCTACGGACTAAAACCCTCCGATTTATATAGACACCGGAGAGGGTTAGGGTTACACAAAGTCGGTTACAATGGTAGGAGATCTACATATCCGTATCGCCAAGCTTGCCTTCCACGCCAAGGAAAGTCCCTCCCGGACACGGGACGAAGTCTTCAATCTTGTATCTTCATAGTCCAGGAGTCCGGATGAAGGTATAGTCCAGCCATCCGGACACCCCCTAATCCAGGACTCCCTCAGTAGCGCCTGAACCAGGCTTCAATGACGACGAGTCCGGCGCGCTGATTTTCTTCGGCATTGCAAGGCGGGTTCCTCCTCCAAGTACTTCATAGAAGATTTTGAACACAAAGAATAGTGTCCGGCTCTGCAAAATAAATTTCCACATATTGCCATAGAGAGAATAATGTTCACACCAATCTAATCTGCTGACGTATTCCGTAGCATGACAACACCACGGCCAAGCCTTTATTCGAATCGTTTTATTATCCCACCTCACCGTGTCATGCGAGGCGGTTTCCTTGGCACGTCTTGTTAAAGCAGAGATCGTGTCCCCTTATTCCGGGATTCTCATCAATATGGGCGTGGTAACCCAACTGCGCCATTGATTACGGTGCTTGGAGATAAGCGAGTTTTACCAGGCTGGTGGGGACACGTAGTTGCGTCCACCCATATAAGGGGATAAGGATCCACCTTTTCACCTACGCCTTCTTCCTCCTTCGCCTATCCATTTTCGCGCACTCGAGCTCCAGCGCCCAAGTCCGCACTCCCCACCTCAACCTTCTCCAGCCATGTCCGGAGCGGGAGGCAAGTGGATGGTCTCCTCCGTCACGGAGGGACACATCAAAAAACTGAGGAAGGCTGGATACTTGTCTAACGACATCGCGTACCGGCTTCCCGAAGAGGGGCAGCTCCTCCCCACCCCAAGGCCCCATGAGAGGGTAGTGTTCCTTCCCCACTTCCTCCGCGGACTGGGCTTTCCTATCCACCCATTCGTCCAGGGACTCATGGTCTACTACGGCCTGGATTTCCATGATCTGGCCCCGAACTTGATCCTCAATATCTCGATGTTTATCGTCGTGTGCGAGGCTTTCCTCCGCATCCGCCCCCATTTCGGCCTATGGCTTAAGACTTTCAATGTCAAGCCGAAGGTGGTGCGCGGCAACCAGGGGGAGTGCGGAGGCGCCATGGTGGGCAAGATGCCCAACGTCTTATGGCTCGAGGGCTCCTTTGTGGAGACCCTGAAGGGGTGGCAATCGGTGTGGTTTTACATCACCGAGCCGCATGACCCTGAGTGGGTCGCAGCCCCCGAGTTACGGTCCGGACCCCCAATGCGGCTCACGTCCTGGAAAGAGACGGGCCCGTCGTAGGGCAGCAAAGGAGAGGTGACTGGACTGCAAACATGCATCCAAACCCTGGTGAACAAGCATCTCAAGCTTGTCAACGTAGTCCAGGTTATGCTCATCCGCCGGATCCTCCCGTGTCAACAACAGGCCTTCAATCCGTGGGAGTTCAACCCGGTGCAGCACCGAACTCTGAGCAGCCTCTTCGACATGACGCACGAAGATGCCTAGAAGGTGCTTTTCAAGGGCGCCGAGGCTCCCGCATCCGCTACCGAGGATCGTAGATTCAGCGCGCAGCGTCATGCTAGCACGGTAAGTTGTTTGTACCTTTTACAGGGTATTAGTTTTTCATAGTTTAACTCTATGCGGGATCTAAGCTCCCTTACCTTTGATAGGATTGGCAGGCGAAGTCCGGATAGATCGACTGTCTGGCTCCTTTGCCCGAAGACCCAGCCGATGCCCGCTTGGCGAAGCTGCTGGTTCCGGCACCCTATGTGGTGCCGGAGAAGAAGGCCACGGGGACTCGAAAAAGTGCCCGGCGCCAGGAGGTGTCGAGTTCATCATCTGACGGCTCCAAGGCACATTCCTCCCGTGAAGACGAGGAGGAGGAAGAAGAGACCTCTCCCCCTCCAGCGGGGCGAGAGAAGAAAAGGATGGCCGCCCTCACTGGGGAGGCCGAAGGGTCCAAGAAGGGGAAAACCCTTCCTCCGGACTACTCCACCAACGCCGACGACGGCGGAGAGGAGTGGCCGCTCAGGGCCAAGCCCCTGGCGAAATCGTAAGTATCCGGATACCAGAGTAATTCATAGTATTTCTTTATTGCACAGCTTTCACTTATGTCGAATATGATTATGCAGCCCACCCAAAGACCGGCTCGATGCGTCGTCGAGCGGTTCACTGGACTCGTCGGATGTGAATTCGCTTCCGATAGCTACCTTCCCCCGCCGTACGGACGATGCCGAAGTGTTGTCCCAACAGGTTCCAAGCTAGGAGGAGGTGGTCCTGGAGGCGCCGCAAGGCGACCTCCCGGACTCCAGGAGTAAAGGGGATCAAACCCCCCAGGGCTCCAAGTCCGGCTCTAGGCCGGACACCGCTCCGGAACCTTCAAAGGTTCCAGAGTCCGGCGGGCGACCTCCTTCCAAGAGGAGCAACCCCACCGTGCCAGTGACCCCCGTCCAACCGGAGGTGCCGGACAGTCTGTTGGAGGTTCTCAAAGGCGCCTCCATCGATGAGGAGCACCGCACCATTATGAGTGCGGTGGTCCAGAAGGTTCAGTCTGCCAAGAGTGGACTGATTGAAGCTTGTGCTAGCCTTTAAAAGACTTTGAGGTAAGTAAAGAATGTGTAAATAATATTACCGCATAGACAGTAGCCCCTGATGCTCTGTTTGGCGTTCGGGAAGAAAAGCCGAATAGAGGATCAAATAAAATTCGCAGGAGTCTAACAAAAAGGAGTCAATATGCATATGCAGGCTTCTCTGTTGGCGTCCGCCGCACTGACTGCGGAAGTGGACATGCTAAAGCAGAACCTCGAGCAGTCCAAGCAAGAGCTCGGGCGTGCCAAGAAGCAGCTCGAGGACAAGGAAGGTAAGAAATACCTTGTTTAAATATATAAAAAAAGTGCAATTGCAAAAATTGATAGGATTATCGTGGCTATTGTAGGGGCCACGTCTGAGGTGGCGACCCTTAAGCAAGCGCTGCTCGAGGCCGAGAAGAGGGCGGCCATGAAGCGCACCGAGCGGGAGAAGTATGAGGCCCAGGTTGGCAAGGTGCGGCAAGAGCTCCAGGCTCTCATGAAAAAACATGAGAGTTTGGAGCTTGACTCAAAGACGCGAGCGTTCGAGCTCGCGGTGGCTATTGAAAATGCCAAGTCTACCAAGGCCGAATCCCAGAAGACCCTCCAGGAGTTGGATGCGGTGAAAAAGATAGCGGCGGGTAAGGCATTCTTTATGAAAAGCAAACACATAAACGTGAGTTACTTGTTACTTACCCGAATCTGGAGCTCTCCAGGAGCATTCGCAGATCTTCCCCGTAGCGTGTCCGATGCCGCCGCATTCTATCGAGCCGAGGAGGGCAGCTCGACAGAGAAGGTGTTCTGGTCTCAGTATGATGAGGCCGGACACCCCATGCCCCTGAGCGACCAGCTGAAGCAACTGGTCGAGCTCCACAAGGCAGCCGAACAGGCCATGAAGGGCCTCATAGTTCGGCTGTGGCCTGGAGAGGCTCTGCCTGGGAGCTATTTCGGGCTGGTGCGGCGGCTGGTGGGGGCCTGTCCAAGGCTCGAAGTCATCAAGCGCTCCGTCTGCATTGAAGGTGCCCGTAGGGCCCTTGCCCGTGCTAAGGTGCACTGGGGCAAGCTGGCTGCTGAGAAGCTTGTGAAGGACGGGCCACCGCCGGGGAAAGAGCATCGCAAGCCCGAGAATTATTATAAGGATGTTCTGAAGGGTGCCTGCCTTATGGTGGATGAATGTTCCAGGGATGTAATTTTTGAGTAAAACTCGCTTGTTTTGTCCTCTGCACTGAAAACTTGTTCATATGCGCTAAGCAATGTTGTTGGAATTTAAAATATTACCTTCTGTGCGGCTGTTTATCAATTCTGAGAGATGGCGAGTCGTCGGCTTCTGCCCCCGTGCCGCTAGTGCTGGGGTGTTCGGGGATAAACCTGAGCGCTCTTTTTCCCATGTTTGGGTCCTTCGAGGGAGGCGCTCAGCACAACGAACAAGGCAATCGAGCTATCATGCGTGAACACTCTCACTTAGCCACAAAATTCTATAATTTTAAATTTCGGCGAAGCCCCTGGTATTCGGAAGACCGAGTTCGGGGCGCTATCCACGCCTTGGCCGGACAGAGCCGACTCCTCGCTCTAAGCGGCATAAGTCTTTAGGGACTCGAAAAACCTCTCGAACAGCGACCAACTCTCGCTTCATCATGACAGTCAGTTTTAGCTTTCTCTACTGAGGTGCTCGACCCAGCTCAACTGGGGCACAATCGCAGTAGTTCTCCTAGTGCTACCTTAGCCGACATAGCGAAACGTAAGGCACCAAAACATAGGAGCCGGGCAAACCCAACTATTGACCCAAGACATGATTCGGAGCCGATGCATATAATGCTATAAGTTCGGGGTGCCGCACTTGTTAAAGTGTTCGGACTTCTCACACCATATTGAGGGGTACTAAAGCCCCTGGCGTATTTTGGCCGTACCAAAGTGTACGGGTGCAACATGTCGTTAAGGAACATATATTTGTAAAAAAAGACTAATGCAAAAATAGACAAAAGCTATGCATTGTTTATTAAAAAGGGTTGCGATCAAAGCAGAACGATACAAATAATGCGATAAGAAAAAGGTTGGACTATTTAACATGTCTGTTTCGGGGGCAGGCTGCAGAATGGTATGCGAAACAGGTATACTGCTCATGATAGAGACCACCTGGGAGTTCCGTAATGCGGCATGGCTTGTCTGCTTCCCTGGTTCTTGCATCGTTTGTGCGGCAATTGAACTGCCGAACAGGCCTTCCGAAGAATGGAGTCCTGAAAGTAAGAGAAAATTAAAAAATCGGCAGCCCCTGGTGCGGTTTAAGCTGTGTTTTGGGCGTGCCGTGATGGTGCCCCTCCCCCTGTACCCATGGTATTTCTAGAGCGTAATTATGTACGTGAAGCACTGGTGTCGCATTTTTGCGAGGGCTGGGGTTGGGGCCGCATTGCTACGCCTGCTCGGAACGTGCCAGGCGGTCTTGTTGTAGGTTACTCTGGGCGCGCTTGACAGTGTCCGGACGTTTAATGGCCGGACTGGAGAACTGCCTGGAGAGGCTGCTTTGTACTTCCGCTGCAAGGGCCACCGTGTGCTCCTCCGTTCGGAGGGAGCATTCGGTGTTTCCATTGACCGTAATTACTCCTCGAGGGCCTGGCATCTTGAGCTTAAGGTATGCGTAGTGCGGTACTGCATTGAACTTGGCGAATGCGGTTCACTCGAGCAGTGCGTGATAGCCACTGCGGAATGGGACTATGTCAAAGATTAACTCCTCGCTTCGGAAATTATCCGGAGATTCGAAGACCACTTCAAGTGTGACTGAGCCTGTACAGTTGGCCTCTACACCTGGTATTACGCCTTTAAAGGTCGTTTTGGTGGGCTTAATCCTCGAGGGATCTATGCCCATTTTCCGCACTGTATCCTGGTAAAGCAGGTTTAGGCTGCTGCCGCCGTCCATAAGGACTCTGGTGAGATGAAATCCGTCAATAATTGGGTCTAGAACCAATGCGGCAAATCCGTCATGACGGGTGCTAGCGGGATGGTCCCTTTGATCAAAGGTGATCGGGCAGGAGGACCATGGGTTGAACTTTGGGGCGACTGGCTCTACCGCGTATACGTCCCTTAACGCGCGCTTCCGCTCCCTCTTGCGGATGTGGGTTGCGTATATCATGTTCACCGTCCGCACTTGTGGGGGAAAACCCTTCTGTCCATTGTTGTTCGGCGGCCGGGGCTCTTCGTCGTCATCACTATGTAGCCCCTTGTCTTTATTTTCGGCATTTAACTTGCCTGCCTGCTTGAACACCCAACAATCCCTGTTGGTGTGATTGGCCAGCTTTTTGGGGGTGCCATGTATCTGGCACAAGCGGTCGAGTATTCGGTCCAAACTGGACGGGCCCCTAGGATTTCTTTTGAATGCCTTTTTCCGCTGACCGGATTTATAGCCTCTGAATCCGTGATTAACTGTCGTATCCTCAGCATTGTCGCCGTTAATGCGGCGCTTCTGCTTGTTGTGACGCGACCTACCACTACTGTCCCTGGTATCCGAATTACCAGGGTTCTTGGTCATATTGTTGCTACGAGCAAGCCAGCTGTCTTCTCCCGCGCAAAAGCGGGTCATGAGTGTCGTGAGTGCTGCCATAGATTTCGGCTTTTCCTGTCCAAGGTGCCGGGCAAGCCACTCGTCATGGATATTGTGCTTGAAGGCTACTAGGGCCTCTGCGTCCGGACAGTCGACTATTTGATTTTTCTTTGTTAGGAACCGTGTCCAGAATTGCCTGGCCGATTCCTCTGGCTGTTGAATTACGTGGCTTAGGTCATCGGCGTCTGGTGGTCACACATAAGTGCCCTGGAAATTGTCGAGGAATGCGGCTTCCAGGTCCTCCCAACAACTGATTGATCCTACTGGCAAGCTGTTAAGCCAATGCCGAGTTGGTCCTTTAAGCTTGAGTGGGAGGTATTTGATGGCGTGGAGATCATCGCCGCGGGCCATGTGGATATGAAGGAGATAATCCTCGATCCATACCGCAGGATCTGTTGTGCCATCATATGATTCGATGTTTACAGTTTGAAACCCTCGGGGATTTGATGATCCATTACTTCATCTGTGAAGCATAGTGGGTGTGCGGCGCCTCTGTACTGGGCCATATCACGACGTAGCTCCAATGAGCTTTGTCTACTGTGTTCGGCCCTACCGGATTTGTGTCCGGCATGATGATTATCGTCTCGAGTCGTGGGGCGCCCACGCGATCCGTAGATCGATCTTGTTTGCCTTGCCTTGTCCTCCAACATATCTCGCAGGTCTGGTGCATTTTCTCGTGCCTTGGTACGGGGTGCGGCTTGAGTGGAGGGCCGAGAGGCCTCTCTGTCGCGGCCACGAGGTTGCCGGTCGGCCGTATCAAGTGCTGGTGATGTAGGTTTAAGTGCTTCCTCCTCTAATCGGAGTAGCAACCTGTGCTTTGGGTAGCTCTTGGAGGGGCGTTCGAGTTTATGCTCTTCGGCCGCAAGGACTTTAGTCCATCTGTAGACTAGCAAATCTTGATCAGCTCTAAGCTGTTGCTGTTTTTTCTTGAGGCTTCTTGCCGTGGCCATAAGCCTGCATTGAAAACGCTCTTGCTCGACGGGATCCTCTGGCACGATGAATTCGTCGTCGTCGAGGCTTGCCTCGTCTTCGGAGGGAGGCCTATAATTATCGTCCTCGACCTCTCTGTCTGCCGCTCTCGAATGAGGGCTGGCTTCTCCATCCTCCTGTGCTGAATCTTGTCGGAGGGGGTTTTCTTCGGCACTCTCCGGAGTATTATTATCTCCCGTGCTGGAATCACCATATTTGCTTTGGCGGGATTTTGAGCGGCGCCGTTGACGCCGGCGCTTAGGCTCTTTATTGGAGGGGTCATCCTTCGCTGTTCCATCGCCATCTCCTTCTTTTGGGGTGTCCACCATGTATATGTCATATGACGAGGTGGCTTTCCAGGGCCCAATAGGCGCTGGTTCTTCATCGTCTCCTGCATCGTCGTCCATACCGTCGATGTTTTCGGAGTCGAAGTCAAGAATGTCGGTTAAATCGTCGACAGTGGCTACAAAGTGGGTGGTGGGTGGGCTTTGAATTTCTTCATCGTCCGTATCCCAACCTTGCTGACCGTAGTCCAGCCAGGGCTCTCCTGATAAAGAGAGAGAGACTTTAGTGTCTTCAGAATATCGCTGAAAGGCGAGTGCTGAAAGATGTCCGCGGCAGCAAACTCCATGATCGGCGCCCAATCGGATTCGATCGGCAGGGGCGCGAAGGGTTCGGAGTCCGGAGAGGAGTCCGGCTCCTTGGAGTCACGAGTCCCGCGGAGTGCGGGGCTGGTGTTCGGCTGATCGCCATTGGGATCGCAGCCCCCAAGGCGGCGTCCAACCACCCATCCTCGATCGGCGCAGTTGGCTCCGAATTAAGGGTCGAAGCCGATGCAGGTGCGGCCTCCAGGGCACTGTTCGGCGACAGAGTTAGATCATGCTCGTCGTGACAGTGCGGCGCGCTCGGCAGTGGCTCGAATCCTTCGAACATCAAGTCCCCGCGGATGTCAGCCGTGTAGTTTAAACTTCCAAATCTGACCTGACGGCCAGGGGCATAGCTTTCGATCTGCTCCATATGGCCAAGTGAATTGGCCCGCAGTGCGAAGCCGCCGAAGACGAAGATCTGTCCAGGGAGGAAGGTCTCACCCTGGACTGCATTGCTATTGATAATCATCGGAGCCATCAAGCCTAACGGCGACGACACAGAGGAACTCTCAATGAAAGCACCAATGTCGGTGTCAAAACCGGCGGATCTCTGGTAGGGGGTCCCGAACTGTGCGTCTAGGCCGGATGGTAACAGGAGGCAAGGGACATGAAGTTTTACTTAGGTTCGGGCCCTCTTGATGGAGGTAAAACCCTACGTCCTGCTTGATTAATATTGATGATATGGGTAGTACAAGAGTAGATCTACCACGAGACCGGAGAGGCTAAACCCTAGAAGCTAGCCTATGGTATGATTTTTGTTCTGTATGTTGTCCTACGGACTAAAACCCTCCGGTTTATATAGACATCGGAGAGGGTTAGGGTTACACAAAGTCGGTTACAATGGTAGGAGATCTACATATCCGTATCGCCAAGCTTGCCTTCCACGCCAAGGAAAGTCCCTCCCGGACACGGGACGAAGTCTTCAATCTTGTATCTTCATAGTCCAGGAGTCCGGCTGAAGGTATAGTCCGGCCATCCGGACACCCCCTAATACAGGACTCCCTCAATCACCATCGTCACCGGTGCGACACCTTGATCTCCATCATAGCATCGTTGTCATCTCGCTAACTATTGCTTCTACGACTATCACTACCGCTTAGTGATAAAGTAAAGCAATTACATGGCGATTGCATTTCATATAATAAAGCGACAACCATATGGCTCCTACCAGTTGCCGATAACTCTGTTACAAAACATGATCATCTCATACAATAAAATATAGCATCATGCCTTGACCATATCACATCACAACATGCCCTGCAAAAACAAGTTAGACGTCCTCTACTTTGTTGTTGCATGTCTTATGTGGCTGCTATGGGCTGAGCAAGAACCGTTCTTACCTACGCATCAAAACCACAACGATAGTTCGTCAAGTAGTGCTGTTTTAACCTTTAACAAGGATCGGGCGTAGTCACACACGGTTCAACTAAAGTTGGAGAAACTGACACCCGCCAGCCACCTATGTGCAAAGCACATCGGTAGAACTAGTCTCGCGTAAGCGTAGGCATAATGTCGGTCCGGGCCGCTTCATCCAACAATACCACTGAACCAAAGTATGACATGCTGGTAAGCAGTATGACTTGTATCGCTCACAACTCACGTGTGTTCTACTCGTGCATATAACATCTACGCATAAACCTGGCTCTGATACCACTGTTGGGAGCGTAGTAATTTCAAAAAAAAAATCCTACACACATGCAAGATCATGGTGATGCACAACAACGAGAGTGGAGAGTGTCTTCTATGTACCCTCATAGACCGTAAGCGGAAGCGTTATGACAACACGGTTGATGTAGTCGTATGTCTTCACGATCGACCGATCCTTAGTACCGAACGTACGACACCTCCGTGTTCAGCACACGTTCAGCTCGGTGACGTCCCGCGAACTCACGATCTAGTAGAGCTTCCGGGAAGAGCTTCGTCAGCACGACGACATGGTGACGGTGTTGATGAAGCTACCAATGCAGGGCTTCGCCTAAGCATTGCTACGATATGACCGAGGTGGATTATGGTGGAGGTGGGCACCGCACACGGCTAAAAGATCAATGGTCAATTGTTGTGTCTCCAAAGGGTGCCCCCACCCCGTATATAAAGGAGTGGAGGAGGGGGAGGGGGGCGGCCTCCTATGGCGCGCCCCATGAGGAGTCCTACTCCCACCGGGAGTAGGACTCCCCCCTTCCAAGTAGGAGTAGGAGTAGGAGAGGAAGGGAGAGAAGAAGAGAAGGAAAGGGGGGCGTCGCCCCCTCCTTGTCCAATTCGGACTAGACGGGGAGGGGCGCGTGGCTGCCCTGGCCGCCCCTCCTCTTCTCCCACTAAGGCCCATTAGGCCCAATATAGTCCCCGGGGGGTTCCGGTAACCCCCCGGTACTCCGGTATATGTCCGAAACCTCCTAAAACACTACCGGTGTCCAAACATAGTCGTCCAATATATCGATCTTTACGTCTCGACCATTTTGAGACTCCTCGTCATGTCCGTGATCATATCCGGGACTCCGAACTACCTTCGGTACATCAAAGCACAAAAACTCATAATAACTATTGAGGGAGTCCTGGATTAGGGGGTCTCCGGACAGCCGGACTATCTCCATTGGCCGGACTGTTAGACTATGAAGATACAAGATTGAAGACTTCGTCTCGTGTCCGGATGGAACTCTACTTGGCGTGGAAGGCAAGCTAGGCAATACGTATATGGATATCTCCTCCTTTGTAACCAACCTTGTGTAACCCTAACCCTCTCCGGTGTCTATATAAACCGGAGGGCTTTAGTCCGTAGGACAACAATCACAACATACAATCATACCATAGGCTAGCTTCTAGGGTTTAGCCTCTCTGATCTCGTGGTAGATCTACTCTTGTAACACCCATATCTTCAATATTAATCAAGCAGGACGTAGGGTTTTACCTCCATCAAGAGGGCCCGAACCTGGGTAAAACTTCGTGTCCCTTGCCTCCTGTTACCATCCGGCCTAGACGCATAGTTCGGGACCCCCTACCCGAGATCCGCCGGTTTTGACACCGACATTGGTGCTTTCATTGAGAGTTCCTCTGTGTCGTCGCTGTTAGGCTTGATGGCTCCTACTATCATCGATAGCGATGCGGTCCAAGGTGAGACTATTCTCCCCGGACAGATCTTCGTATTCGGCGGCTTTGCACTGCGGGCTAATTCGCTTGGACATCTGGAGTAGATTGAAAGCTATGCCCCTGGCCATCAAGTCAGATTTGGAAGTTTGAATTACACGGCCAACATCCATGGGGACTTGATCTTCGACGGATTCGAGCCACAGTCGGGCGCGCCGCACTGTCGCGATGGGTATGACCTAGCCCTGCCATCGGACGGTACCCCAGTGGCCGCGCCCGCATCAGCTCCGACCCTTAGCTCGGAGCCAGCTGTGCTAATCGAGGACGGGTGGCTAGACACCACCTCAGGGGCTGCAGTCTCAACGGCGATCGAGCCAAACACTAGCATCATCCTCTGTGCAGCCCGTGACTCCAACGTGCCGGACTCTCCTCCGGACCCCGAACCATCCACGCCCCTCCCAATCAAATCCGACTGGGCGCCGATCATGGAATTCACCGCTGCGGATATCTTTCAGCACTCGCCCTTCGGCGACATTCTGAATTCACTAAGGTCTCTCTCTCTGTCAGGAGAGCTCTGGCCGGATCATGGCCAACAGGACTGGGATGCGGACGATGAAGAAATTCGACGCCCACCCACCACCCACTTTGTAGCCACTGTCGATGATTTAACCGACATGCTCGACTTCGACTCCGAAGACATCGACGGTATGGACGACGATGTAGGAGACAAACATGAACCAGCACCTATAGGGCACTGGAAAGCCACCTCGTCGTATGACATATACATGGTGGATACACCCAATGAAGGCAACGGCGACGAGATAGCGGAGGATGACCCCTCCAAGAAGCAACCCAAGCGCCGACCTCTTCGGCGCCGCTCTAAGTCCCGCCAAAGCAAAAGTGGTGATACCGACACATGAGATAATAACACTTTGGATAGCGCTGAAGACAACGAAAACCCCCTCCAGCAAGAGTTAGATCAGGAGGATGAAGGAGCCAGCTCTCCTGAGAGAGCGGTTGGCGGAGAGGAGGAGGATGACAATTACATGCCCCCCTCCGAAGACGAGGCAAGCCTCAGCAACGATGAATTCACCGTACCAGAGGATCCCGTCGAACAAGAGCGCTTCAAGCGCAGGCTTATGGCCACGGCAAGTAGCCTGAAGAAAAAGCAGCAGCAACAGCTTCAAGCTGATCAAGATCTACTAGCTGACAAATGGACTGAAGTCCTGGCAGCCGAGGAATATAAACTCGAGCGTCCCTCCAAGAGTTACCCAAGGTGCAGGTTACTACCCCGACTGGAGGAAGAAGCATATGATACGGCTGACCGGCCACCTCGTGGCCGCGATAGAGAGGCATTCCTGCCGAAAGCTCAGCCTCCACCCCAACGCCATCCAAATAAAAAGGAATGGGGAGATACGCCAGACCTGCAAGACATATTGGAGGACAAAGCAAAGCACTCAAGATCGATCTACGGATCACGAGGGTGCACCACTCTACGAGACGGTAAACGTCATGCCTGATACAGTAAAAGCAAATCCGGCCGGGCCGAACACAGCGGGCAGGACCCATACGAGCTGCGTCATGATATAGCCCAATATAGAGGCGCCGCACACCCCTTATGCTTCACAGACGAAGTAATGGAACATCAATTCCCAGAAGGTTTCAAACCTGTAAACATTGAATCATACGACAGCACAACAGATCCCGCGATATGGATTGAGGACTTCCTCCTCCACATCCACATGGCCCGCGGCGATGACTTACATGCCATCAAGTACCTCCCACTAAAACTCAAAGGACCAGCATGGCATTGGCTTAATAGCTTGCCAACGGACTCCATTAGCTGTTGGGAAGATCTAGAAGCCGCATTCCTCAACAACTTTCAGGGCACTTATGTGCGACCACCAAACGCCGATGACTTGAGCCACATAATTCAGCAGCCAGAAGAGTCGGCCAGGCAATTCTGGACTCGGTTCCTTACAAAGAAAAACCAAATCATCGACTGTCCGGATGCGGAGGCCTTAGCGGCTTTCAAGCACAACATCCGAGACGAGTGGCTAGCCCGACACCTTGGTCAGGAAAAGCCGAAATCTATGGCAGCCCTCACGATGCTCATGACCCGCTTTTGTGCGGGAGAAGACAACTGGTTGGCTCGCAGTAACAACATATCAAAGAACCATGGTACCTCAGATACCAAGGACGACAACAGCAGGTCATGTCGCAACAAGCATAAGCGCCGCATTAATGGCGAAAGTACTGAGGATACGACAGTCAATGCCGGATTCAAAGGCTCTAAACCCGGTCAGCGGAAAAAGCCATTCAAACAAAGTATGTCGGGTCCGTCCAGCTTGGACCGTATACTCGATCGCTCGTATCAAATACACGGCACCCCAGATAAGCCAGCCAATCACACCAACATGGATTGTCGGGTGTTCAAGCAGGCCGGCAAGTTAATCGCCGAAAACAAGGATAAGGGGCCGCATAGCGAGGACGAGGAAGAACCCTGGCAGCCGCACACCGGAGGACAGAAGAGGTTTCCCCCGCAAGTGCGGACGGTGAACATGATATACACAACCCACATCCCCAAGAGGGAGCGGAAGCGTGCGCTCAGGGACTTATATGCGCTGGAGCCAGTCGCCCCGAAGTTCAACCCTTGGTCCTCCTGTCCGATCACCTTCGATCGCAGGGACCACCCCACTAGTATCCGTCACGACGGATTCGCCGCACTGGTCCTAGACCCAATCATCGACGGATTTCACCTCACTCGAGTCCTCATGGACGGCGGCAGCAGCCTGAACCTGCTTTATCAGGACACAGTGCGCAAAATGGGTATAGACCCCTCAAGGATCAAACCCACAAAGACGACCTTTAAAGGCGTCATTCCAGGCGTAGAGGCCCACTGCACAGGCTCAATTACACTGGAAGTGGTCTTCGGATCCCCGGATAACTTCCGAAGGGAAGAGTTAATCTTCGATATAGTCCCGTTCCGCAATGGTTATCACGCGCTGCTCGGACGAACCGCATTCGCTAGATTCAATGCGGTACCACATTATGCATACCTCAAGCTCAAGATGCCAGGACCTCGCGGAGTTATTACAGTCAATGGAAACATAGAGCGCTAAAGCTGCGCAAAGCAGTGGACCTCCGAACAGAGGAGCACACCGCGGCCCTCGCAGCAGAAGCGCAAAGCAGCCTCTCAAGGCAATCTACCAGTTCGGCGTTTCAAAGCCCGGACACCTTCAAGCGCGCTCAGGGCAATCGACAAATAGACCGCCTGGCGCGATCTGAGCTCGCGTAGCAATAGGACGACCACCTCAATACCAGCCCAACAATGTTGTTCATGCTGCGCGTACATAATTACGCATTAAAAATACCATGGGCACAGATGGGGAGGGGGGGCACAACTACGGCACGCCCCAAAACGCGGCCTAAACTGCACCAGGGGCTTCCCGTTTGGTTATTTTTCTTTTTCTTTTAGGACTTCAATCTCTGGAAACACTATCTGGCAGCTCTATTGCCGAACACATGATACAGCAATGAAGGAGGCCGACAACTACGGAATTCCCAGGTGGATTATAGATTTCATATAATTCCTCAGGTCGCCCTTGGAAGGGACATAGTCCTACTCTTTTGCTCATTACACTATCTGTATCACTCTGCTTTAATGCAATTTTTTAATATACAATGCATGACATTACGACTATTATCGCATTTTTGTTATGTGTATACATATCTATGTGTTCATTAATGATGCCTAGCAACCGTACACTCTGGTACGGCCAATGCACCAGGGGCTTCAATACCCACAATATGGTGTGAAAAGTCCGAACACTTTCACAAGTGCGGCACCCCGAACTTATAGCATTATATGCATCAGCTCCGAATCATGTCCTTGGTCAAATGTTGGGTTTGCCCGGCTCCTATGTTTTGGTACCTTACGTTCCGCTCTATCGGCTAAGGTAGCGCTAGGAGAACTACTGCGATTGTGCCCCGATTCTGCCGGGCCGAGCACCTCCGTAGAGAAAGCTAAAACTGACTGTCATGATAAGGCGAGAGACTGGTCGCTGTTCGGTGAGGTTTTTCGAGTCCCTAAAGACTTATGCCGCTTAGGGCGAGGGGCCGGCTCTGTCCGGCTTACAGGCGTGTATCGCGCCCCGAATTCGGCCTTCCGAATACCAGGGGCTTTGCCAAAATTTAAAATTATAGAATTCTATGGCTAAGTGAGAGTGATAAAGCATTATTAGTCTGGTTGCCTTGTTCGTTGTCCTGAGCACCTCCCTCGAAGGACCCAAACATGGGAACAAGAGTGCTCAGGTTTATCCCGAACACCCCAACACTCATGGTATGGGGGCAGAAGCCGAGGACTAGCCATCTCTCAAATTGGATAAACAGCCAAATAGAAGGTAATATTTTAAATTCACACAAGCGTTGCATAGAGCATATGAAACAAGTTTTCATCTCACAGGATAAAAAACGAGCAAGTCTCATTCAAATATTACATTTTGCGAACTCTCATCCGCGATAAGACGGGCGCCCGGCAGAACACCCTCGTAGTACATCTCGGGGTGGCGGTGCTCCTTACCCTCCGGCGACCCCTCCTTGATCAGCTTCACGGTGTCTAGCTTGACCCACTGCGTTTTTACACGGGCGAAGGCCCGGCATGCACCTTCAATGCAGACGGATCGCTTGACGACCTCCGGCTATGGGCAGGCATCCACAAGCCGCCTCACCAGGCCAAAGAAGCTATTCGGAAGGGCATCACCAGGGCACAACCGGACTATGAAGCCCTTCATGGCCTGATCGGCCGCCTTATGTAGCTCGGCCATCTTCTTCAGCTGGTCACTCATCGGCACCGGATGTTCGGCCTCAGCATACTGAGACCAAAACAGCTTCTCCGTCGAGCGTCCATCCTCGGCCTGGTAAAATTGTGCAGCATCGGACACACTGCGGGGCAAATCTACGAATGCTCCTGAAGAGCTCCGGATTCGGGTAAGTAATCGGTAAATTACTTTTACATGCTTGCTTTGCATCTAGAAAGCCTTACCCGCTGCTATCTTCTTCATCGTGTCGATCTCCTGAAGGGCCTTCTGGGCCTCGGCCTTGGCACTCTTCGCGCTCTCACGGGCCGCGGCAAGCTCAGACTCTCACGTCTTCAAGTCAAGCTCCAACGCCTCGTGCTTTGTCACGAGAGCCTGGAGCTCTTGCTGCACCTCGCCCTCCCGAGCCTCGTGCCTCTCTCGCTCGGTGCGTTCCTGGGCCGCCTTCTCTTCGGCCTGGGACAACGCTTGCTTTAGGGTCGCCACCTCGGTCGTGGCCCCTGGCAAACATACAATGATCCTGTCATTTAGCAACCGCGTCCTTTTTCTCATCTATAGATGGGGTATTACTTACCCTTGTTCTCCTCGAGCTGCCTCTTAGCAAGGCCGAGCTCTTTTTGGGACCCCTCGAGGGCATCCTTCAGTACGGCGACCTCCGCAGTTAGTGCGGCGGACGCCAGAAGCGAAGCCTGCATATGCATATTGACATACTTATATTAGACTCCTACGATATTATTTGATCCTCCGTTTGGCTTTTCTTCACGAACGCCGAACAAAGCATCAGGGGCTACTATCTATGCGGTAACACTTCTACTACATTTTAAAACACTTACCTCGAAGCCTGTTAGAAGGCTAGTACAGGCTTCAGTCAATCCGCTCTTGGCGGACTGAACCTTCTGGATCACCGCACTCATGATAGTGCGGTGCTCCTCCTTGATGGAAGCACTGCGAAGCGCTTCCAATATAGTGTCCGGCGCCTCTGGGTGGACAGGGTCACCGGCACAAGCGTCTCACCCTCCTTAGAAGGGGACCGCCTGCCCGAGCTCGGATCCGTTGGAGGGTCCGGCGCGGTGTTCGGCTGAGGGCCGAACTCGGAGCTCTCGGGGACCCCGTCCCCTCGGCTCCCGGAGTCCGGAAGGTCGCCTTGATGCACCTCCGGGACTGTCCCCCCTCGATCCGGTGCCTCTTGAGACAGCACCTCAGTGTCGTCGACCGGATGAGGGGAGGTGGCGGTCGGGACTGGATCGCTATCCATGTCTGACGAGCCCAGGGAGCCGTCCGAGGATACCTCGATATTGGCTCGGGGCGGCCTGTACAATTGAGTTCGGCGTTAGGGAAAGCAATGCGACAAAGGAATCCTATGGGTTACTTTGGTATCCGAACACTTACGATCTCCCCTGGGGCTTGCCCCTGGGCAACCACTCGTCTTCACTTTCGTCGGTGGCGGTAGAGCTGTCCGGAAGGAGCGTCCTTCCCTTCTTGGACCCTTCGGCCTCCCCAGTTGGGGCGGCCTTCCTTTTCTTGTCTCCCCCAGTCGATGGGGGAGCCTCTTCTTCCTCTTCCTCATCTTCGAGGGAAGAGTGCGCCGCAGAGTCATCGGACGGTGAGTCCGACGACGCCTGGCGTCGGGAACTCTTTCGAGCTCCCTTGGCCTTATTGGTCTTCTCTGGCACCTTATAAGGGGCCGGAGTCAGCATCTTCGTCAAAAGAGCGTCTGTGGGGCCTTCGGGCAAGGGAGCCGGACAGTCGATCTGTCCGGCCATCTTCTGCCAGTCCTGTCAAAATTATGGGAGTTTAGATCCTGCATAGAATCAATCTATATAGAAAACAAGTATCCTGTGAAAGGCAAAACAACTTACCGCACTGGCGTGGCGCTTCGCGCTAAATCTGTGATCCTCAGTAATGGGGGGATGGACCGCGGCGCCCTTGAACAGCACCCTCCAGGCATCTTCATGAGTCGTGTCGAAGAGCCTATTCAGAGTTCGGTGCTGCGCCGGATTGAACTCCCACAAGGTAAACTCCCGTTGTTGGCATGGGAGTATCCGGCGAACGAGCATAACCTGGACTATGTTGACAAGCTTGAGCTTCTTATCCACCATGTTCTGAATACATGACTGGAGTCCGGTCAGCTCTTTTGAATTACCCCAGGACAGGCCCTTCTCTTTCCAGGAGGTGAGCCGCAGGGGGATGCCAGATCGGAACTCGGGGGCCGCTACCCATGCGGGGTCGCGCGGCTCGGTGATATAGAACCACCCCGATTGCCACCCCTTTATGGTGTCCACGAAGGTGCCCTCGAGCCATGTGATGTTGGGCATCTTGCCCACCATGGCGCCTCCGCACTCCGCCTGGCGGCCGCTCACTACCTTCGGCTTGACATTGAAGGTCTTCAGCCATAAGCCGAAGTGGGGCTTGATGCGGAGGAAGGCCTCGCACACGACTATGAACACCGAGATGTTGAGGATGAAGTTTGGGGCCAGATCGTGGAAATCCAGGCCGTAATAAAACATGAGTCCTCGGACGAAGGGATGGAGAGGGAATCCCAGTCCGCGGAGGAAATGGGTGAGGAATACCACCCTCTCATGGGGCTCTGGGGTGGGGATGAGCTGTCCCTCATCTGGGAGCCGGTGCGCGATATCGTTGTGCATGTATCCGGCTCTCCTCAGTTTCTTGACGTCTCCCTCCGTGACGGAGGAGACCATCCACTTGCCTCCCGCTCCGGACATGGTTGGAGAAGGTTGAGATAGAAGTGAGGACTTGGGCGCTAGAGCTCGAGTGTGCGGGAGCGGATGAGCAGAGGAGGAATAAGGCATGGATAGAAAGGTGAATCCTTATCCCTTTATATGGGCGGACAAAATTAAACGTCCCCACTTGTCTAGTAAAACTCACTTATCCCCCAAGTGCCGCAATTGATGGTGCGGTTGGGTTACCCACGCCCGTATTGATGAGAATCCCGTAATAAGGGGACACGATCTCTGCTTTGACAAGACGTGTCAAAAAACTACCTCGCGTCATGTGCGGGGCTCGTTAAAAGAAACGGTTCGAATAGTCACTGGGCCATGACATGACGTCATGCTGTCAAAACAAGCCAGCAAATTAGATCTGCGAAAAAACATTATTCTCTCTACGGCGAAATGTGGGACTTATTTTGCAGGGTCGGACACTATCCGCGTATTCAACTTATTATGTAATGTATTCGGAGAAGGAACCCGCCTTGCAATGCCGAAGACAACTGCGCGCCGGACTTGTCGTCATTGAAGCCTGGTTTAGGGGCTACTGATGGAGTCCTGGATTAGGGGGTCTCCGGACAGCCGGACTATCTCCATTGGCCGGACTGTTAGACTATGAAGATACAAGATTGAAGACTTCGTCTCGTGTCCGGATGGAACTCTACTTGGCATGGAAGGCAAGCTAGGCAATACGTATATGGATATCTCCTCCTTTGTTACCGACCTTGTGTAACCCTAACCCTCTCCAGTGTCTATATAAAGCGGAGGGCTTTAGTCCGTAGGACAACAATCACAACATACAATCATACCATAGGCTAGCTTCTAGGGTTTAGCCTCTCTGATCTCGTGGTAGATCTACTCTTGTAACACCCATATCTTCAATATTAATCAAGCAGGACGTAAGGTTTTACCTCCATCAAGAGGGCCCGAACCTGGGTAAAACTTCATGTCCCTTGCCTCTTGTTACCATCCGGCCTAGACGCATAGTTCGGGACCCCCCTACCTGAGATCCGCCGGTTTTGACACCGACAACGATCGTCACAGAACTTTAAGCGTGCGGACCCTACAGGTTCAAGAACTACGTAGACATGACCGAGACACGCCTCCGGTCAATAACCAATAGCAGAACCTGGATGGTCATATTGGTTCCTACATATTCTACGAAGATCTTTATCGGTCAGACCGCCTAACAACGTACGTTGTTCCCTTTGTCATCTGTATGTTACTTGCCCGAGATTCGATCGTCGGTATCTCAATACCTAGTTCAATCTCGTTACTGGCAAGTCTCTTTACTCGTTCCATAATGCATCATCCCATAACTAACTCATTAGTCACATTGCTTGCAAGGCTTATAGTGATGTGCATTACCGAGAGGGCCCAGAGATACCTCTCCGACAATCGGAGTGACAAATCCTATTCTCGATCTATGCCAACTCAACAAACAACATCGGAGACACCTGTAGAGCACCTTTATAATCACCCAGTTACGTTGTGACGTTTGGTAGCGCACAAAGTGTTCTTCCGGTAATCGGGAGTTGCATAATCTCATAGTCATAGGAACATGTATAAGTCATGAAGAAAGCAATAGCAATAAACTAAACGGTCAAGTGCTAAGCTAACGGAATGGGTCATGTCAATCACACCATTCTCCTAATGATGTGATCCCATTGATCAAATGACAACTCATGTCTATGGCTAGGAAACTCAACCATCTTTAATCAATTAGCTAGTCAAGTAGAGGCATACTAGTGACACTATGTTTGTCTATCTATTCACACATGTATTATGTTTTCGGTTAATACAATTCTAGCATGAATAATAAACATTTTCATGATATGAGGAAATAAATAATAACTTTATTATTGCCTCTAGGGCATATTTCCTTCACATGTCACCTGGTTTAAGAAAGCTTGTAACAAGGTTGATTCGGAAATATGCAACTTCAATTTAGTGAAAAGTGCAACCTTCACTTTTTCGCCCACTTGCACTTCTCTAGAAAAGTGTAAGTTCTATACACTTGCCCTCCTCTATAGATGTGTAATTTGAATATATTTTTTAACATACTTGCATTTTTTCACCCACCAATTTATTGTATGCACCTTTTAGTTAACTGAAATTGCACCTCTTTAAATTGATTAAAACAAAAGGAAATCTCAATAGATCACAACAGAACAAAGTCATAACAAATACACGCAAGATTATGAACAAGAGATTGAAACATGGTTGCTCGATTAACATTGCAAAGCTATATGTATGATAACTCACGCCCCTTCTCATGTATTTTTTAGCTTGTTGCAATAGATTATACGCACTTCCATTTCCATGCAATCATCGTTCTTGAAATGAATTAATATTACATTGATATAGAATATGAAATTATGGTATAAATTCATGTTCAATTAATTAAGTGTGGTAGATTCATATGATATCAAGAGTGGGCTCATAGATATACACGCCCTAATGTGAGGATCTTTTCCCCCAATTTAATGCCACTACAATATCTGGACTTGAATAGGCACACATGAATAGAACTATAGAAAGAGATCAACACATGAAGTTATGTCATATCACATTGCCCTAAAAAATGTCATGTCAGCATGCTGCCCAAAGGTGACAATCTGCTCCCCGATTTAATGTCAACATAATTAGAGGAGAAGCTGTTGTGTACCTTTGTAGACATTCACAATGTAAATGTCTTCCCCTATTAAGAAAACCTATAACAAGGTCGCTAACAAGCTTCTTGGACTTATCTATGGTAACTTGAGGTGCCCTCTCTCTTTTCAAATAACTTGAGGTGCCCTCTCTCTTTAGGGCATATATGTATTAAATTCTCAAAAATAATACCCATTTGATACCAAATGTGGGATTGAGACCACAATGACACATCTCATGTCTAATCGCACCACACCCTCTTCTCTTAACTCCTCATACTACGAATGCAATGCGGGTATTATACAAAATATCACCAGTGGATTTTGGTGTTCATTGATTATTTGCAGAATTTGGGTTCGACGATTCAGGGAGAAAGGGAGAGGACCTCAAAAGACCAAAGCAGGTTAGGCATACCTCAATAAAGTTGTAGGTCCAGATTAAAACACGAAGTGACACAATATAACTACACTAACATAATGTATGTCATATCACAGCATTTGTGAATTAATTTAGACTTCTTAAGTTAAAATATATGGCTGATGCATGAGACAATATCACATTTCTACTCCACCAAATCAAATCAAACCGCATGACACATTGTTAAGAGAATCCGGTTCGAAATATGCCCTAGAGGCAATAATAAAAGGATTATTATTATATTTCCTTGTTCATGATAATTGTCTTTTATTCATGCTATAATTGTGTTATCCGGAAATCGTAATACATGTGTGAATGCATAGACACCAACATGTCCCTAGTAAGCCTCTAGTTGACTAGCTTGTTGATCAACAGATAGTCATGGTTTCCTGACTATGGACATTGGATGTCATTGATAACGAGATCACATCATTAGGAGAATGATGTGATGGACAAGACCCAATCCTAAACATAGCACAAGATCGTATAGTTCGTTTGCTAGACTTTTTCCAATGTCAAGTATCTTTTCCTTAGACCATGAGATCGTGTAACTCCCGGATACCGTAGGAGTGCTTTGGGTGTACCAAACGTCACAACGTAACTGGGTGACTATAAAGGTATACTACGGGTATCTCTGAAAGTGTCTGTTGGGTTGACACGGATCAAGACTGGGATTTGTCACTCCGTATGACGAAGAGGTATCTCTGGGCCCACTCGGTAATGCATCATCATAATGAGCTCAATGTGATCAAGTGGTTGATCACGGGATCATGCATTACGGTACGAGTAAAGTGACTTGCCAGTAACGAGACTGAACAAGGTATTGGGATACCGACGATCGAGTCTCGGGCAAGTAACGTACCGATTGACAAAGGGAATTCAGTACAGAATTGATTAGGTCCTCGACATCATGGTTCATCCGATGAGATCGTCGAGGAGCATGTGGGAGCCAACATGGGTATCCAGATCCCGCTGTTGGTTATTGACCAGAGAGTCGTCTCGGTCATGTCTGCTTGTCTCCCGAACCCGTAGGGTCTACACACTTAAGGTTCGGTGATGCTAGGGTTGTATAGATATGAGTATGCAGTAATCCGAAAGTTGTTCGGAGTCCCGGATGAGATCCTGGACATCACGAGGAGTTCCAGAATTGTCCGGAGGTGAAGAATTATATATAGGAAGTGTAGTTTCGGCCATCGGGAAAGTTTCGGGGTCACCGGTATTGTACCGGGACCACCGGATGGGTCCCGGGGGTCCACCGGGATGGGGCCACCCATCCCGGAGGGCCCCATGGGCTGAAGTGGGGAGGGGAACCAGCCCATAGTGGGCTGGTGCGCCCCCCCTTGGGCCCCCCATGCGCCTAGGGTTGGGAACCCTAGGGGAGGGGGCGCCTCCACTTGCCTTGGGGGGTACTCCACCCCCTTGGCCGCCGCCCCCTCTAGGAGATCCCATCTCCTAGGGCCGGTGCACCCCCCTGGGGGGCTATATAAAGGAGGGGCAGGGAGGGCAGCAAGAATACCTCAAGCCTTGGCGCCTCCCTCTCCCCTGCTACACCTCTCCCTCTTGCAGAAGCTTGGCGAAGCCCTGCTGCGGTGACTGCTGCATCCACCACCACGCCGTCGTGCTGCTGGATCTTCATCAACCTCTCCTTCCCCCTTGCTAGATCAAGAAGGAGGAGACGTCACGCTGACCGTATGTGTGTTGAACGCGGAGGTGCCGTCCGTTCGGCGCTAGGATCTCTGGTGATTTGGATCACGACGAGTACGACTCCTTCATCCCCGTTCCTTGAACGCTTCCGCGCGCGATCTACAAGGGTATGTAGATGCACTCTCCTCTCGTTGGTAGTTGACTCCATAGATTGATCTTGGTGAAACGTAGGAAAATTTTTGTTTTCTGCAACGTTCCCCAACAGTGGCACCATGAGCTAGGTCTATGCGTAGTTACTATGCACGAGTAGAACACAAAGTAGTTGTGGGTGTCGATATTGTCAATTTGCTTGCCGTTACTAGTCTTATCTTGATTCGGCGGCATCGTGGGATGAAGCCGCCTGGACCAACCTTACACGTACGCTTACGTGAGACCGGTTCCACCGACTGACATGCACTAGTTGCATAAGGTGGCAGGCGGGTGTCTGTCTCTCCCACTTTAGTTGGAGCGGATTCGACGAAAAGGGTCTTTATGAAGGGTAAATAGAAGTTGACAAATCACTTTGTGGCTTTAACGTAGGTAAGAAAACGTTCTTGCTAGAACCCTCTTGCAGCCACGTAAAACTTGCAACAACAATTAGAGGACGTCTAACTTGTTTTTGCAGCAAGTGTTTTGTGATGTGATATGGCCAAAGTTGTGATGAATGATGAATGATATATGTGATGTATGAGATCATGTTCTTGTAATAGGAATCACGACTTGCATGCCGATGAGTATGACAACCGGCAGGAGCCATAAGAGTTGTCTTTATTTTTTGTATGACCTGCGTGTCATTGAGAAACGCCATGTAAATTACTTTACTTTATTGCTAAACGTGTTAGCCTTAGTAGTAGAAGTAGTAGTTGGCGAGCAACTTCATGGAGACACGATGATGGAGATCATTATGATGGAGATCATGGTGTCATGCCGGTGACAAGATGATCATGGAGCCCCAAGATGGAGATCACAGGAGCTATATGATATTGGCCATATCATGTCACTATTATTTGATTGCATGAGATGTTTATCATGTTTTTGCATCTTGTTTACTTAGAACGACGGTAGTAAATAAGATGATCCCTCATAATAATTTCAAGAAAGTGTTGCCCCTAACTGTGCACCGTTGCGACAGTTCGTTGTTTCGAAGCACCACGTGATGATCGGGTGTGATAGATTCCAACGTTCACATACAACGGGTGTAAGACAGATTTACACATGCAAACACTTAGGTTGACTTGACGAGCCTAGCATGTACAGACATGGCCTCGGAACACGGAAGACCGAAAGGTCGAGCATGAGTTGTATAGAAGATACGATCAACATGAAGATGTTCACCGATGTTGACTAGTCCGTCTCATGTGATGATCGGACACGGCCTAGTGAACTCGGATCATGTTATACTTAGATGACTGGAGGGATGTCTATCTAAGTGGGAGTTCATTGAATAATTTGATTAGATGAACTTAATTATCATGAACTTAGTCTAAAATCTTTACAACATGTCTTGTAGATCAAATGGCCAATGTTGTCCTCAACTTCAACGCGTTCCTAGAGAAAACCAAGCTGAAAGACGATGGCAGCAACTATATGGACTGGGTCCGGAACCTGAGGATCATCCTCATAGCTGCCAAGAAACATTATGTCCTACAAGCACCGCTAGGTGAAGCACTTGCTCTCCCTGCAGAACAAGACGTTATGAATGCCTGGCAGACATGTGCTGATGATTACTCCCTCGTTCCGTGTGGCATGCTTTACAGCTTAGAACCGGGGCTCCAAAAGCGTTTTGAGAAACACAGAGCATATGAGATGTTCGAAGAGCTGAAAATGGTTTTTCAAGCTCATGCCCGGGTCAAGAGATATGAAGTCTCCGACAAGTTCTTCAGCTGTAAGATGGAGGAAAACAGTTCTGTCAGTGAGCACATACTCACTATGTATGGGTTACATAACCGCTTGACTCAGCTGGGAGTTAATCTCTCGAATGACGCGGTCATTGACAGAATCCTTCAGTCGCTTCCACCTAGCTACAAGAGCTTTGTGATGAATTTCAATATGCAGGGGATGGAAAAGACCATTCCTGAAGTATTTGCAATGCTGAAATCAGCAAAGGTAGAAGTCAAAAAGGAACATCAAGTGTTGATGGTGAATAAAACCACTAAGTTCAAGAAAGGCAAGGGTAAGAAGAACTTCAAGAAGGACGGCAAGGGAGTTGCCGCACCTGGTAAGCAAGCTGCCGGGAAGAAGCCAAAGAATGGACCCAAGCCCGAGACTGAGTGTTTTTATTGCAAGGGAAGTGGTCACTGGAAGCAGAACTGCCCCAAATACTTAGGGGACAAGAAGGCCGGCATCACGAAAGGTATATGTGATATACATGTAATTGATGTGTACCTTACTAGTACTCGTAGTAGCTCCTGGGTATTTGATACCGGTGCGGTTGCTCACATTTGTAACTCAAAGCAGGAGCTGCGGAATAAGCAGAGACTGGCGAAGGACGAGTTGACGATGCGCGTCGGGAATGGTTCCAAGGTCGATGTGATCGCCGTTGGCACGCTACCTCTACATTTACCTAGGGGATTAGTTTTAAACCTCAATAATTGTTATTTAGTGCCAGCTTTGAGCATGAACATTGTATCAGGATCTTGTTTAATACGAGATGTCTACTCATTTAAATCCGAGAATAATGGTTGTTCTATTTATATGAGAGATATGTTTTATGGTCATGCTCCGATGGTGAATGGTTTATTCTTAATGAATCTCGAGCGTAATGCTACACATATTCATAGTGTGAATACCAAAAGATGTAAGGTTGATAATGATAGTCCCACATACTTGTGGCACTGCCGCCTTGGTCACATAGGTGTCAAACGCATGAAGAAGCTCCATGTAGATGGACTTTTAGAGTCTCTTGATTACAAATCATTTGACACGTGTGAACCATGCCTCATGGGTAAAATGACCAAGACTCCGTTCTCAGGAACAATGGAGCGAGCAACCAACTTATTGGAAATCATACATACTGATGTGTGCGGTCCAATGAGTGTTGAGGCTCGCGGTGGCTATCGTTATGTTCTCACCCTCACTGATGACTTGAGTAGATATGGGTATGTCTATTTAATGAAACAAAAGTCTGAGACCTTTGAAAAGTTCAAGGAATTTTAGAGTGAGGTTGAGAATCAATGTGACAGGAAAATCAAGTTCTTGCGATCAGATCATGGGGGAGAATATTTGAGTCACGAATTTGGCACACACTTAAGAATATGTGGAATAGTTTCACAACTCACGCCGCCTGGAACACCTCAGCGTAATGGTGTGTCCGAATGTCGTAATCGCACTCTATTAGATATGGTGTGATCTATGATGTCTCTTACCGATTTAACGCTATCATTTTGGGGCTATGCTTTAGAGACTGCCGCATTCACTTTAAATAGGGCTCCGTCCAAATCCGTTGAGACGACACCGTATGAATTATGGTTTGGGAAGAAACCTAAGCTGTCGTTTCTAAAATTTTGGGGATGCGATGCTTATGTCAAGAAACTTCAACCTGAAAAGCTCGAACCCAAGTCGGAAAAATGCGTCTTCATAGGATACCCTAAAGAAACTATTGGGTATACCTTCTACCTCAGATCCGAAGGCAAGATCTTTGTTGCCAAGAATGGATCTGTCGGATTTCGGGTTCCGGCAGACCCTTAAGGTTCGAACACTGGGGTGCGCGCGAAAATCTCGCCTTCAACCTCTCCGTCTCGAGGGGATCTAAACTACTAAAAGAACTGCACAAAAGACACATGATTTATACTGGTTCGGGCCACCGATGTGTTGTAATACCCTACTCCAGTGTGTGGTGGATGGATTGCCTCCTGGGGTTGGTGAGGATGAACAATACAAGGAAGAACAGCCTCGCGAGGGTCTGTTCTTGGCTGTGGTGATGAACTGCTATGAAGAGTTCAGTCACCCTCTCTCTCTCTCTCTCTCTCTACTTGGGAACCGAACGAACAGGAATCGATCCCCTTGCTATGTGGGTGGCTAGTCCTATTTATAGAGGCCCTGGTCCTCTCCCCAAATATTGAGCGGGAAGGGATCCAACAATGGCGGGCTAATTTGAAGGGGGACAGCGAGTACATCTATCCTGACAAAAGCAGTCTTCGCCTGCCAAAGGCTCTGGTGATGACGCCGCGCTGGGCTCCATGGTGACCTCCGTCTCGTAGTCCTCCTGGCCTTGGTCTCGTTGCACCGAAGTGGCAACCTTTGCCTGATGCCTCGGTACTCTGCGGATACGCTTGCCCCCTTTGCACCAAAGAGGAAAGAGGGACGCTGCGCGCGCTGGCACCCGCCTGGCGCCCCATGTCGTCATGGCTTGCGTCATGGGCACCTCGCGAGGTACCCCGCCTTGAACTCTCCGCCTCCTCACGAGCCAGCCTGACGAGGCTGTGTCTGAGGATGCGCTGTGTCATCCGCCTCGTGAGGCTTGGCCCCTCGCAAGGGTCTTGAGCCTCGTGTTGATGAAGATGGGCCGCGCTGGGCCCCCACTTGAGCCACGCCGCAGGCCGCAGGCAGGCAAGTCTGGGGACCCCCGTTCCCAGAACGCCGACAGTAGCCCCTGGGCCCAAGGCGCGCATGGACTTGGCCGTGCCGAGAGGCGAAAGGGCAAGGGCGAAGCGTCGTGGGCCCTAATAGCCTGCGGCCTTGGACGCCGCATGGCGGTTGATTGGACATGGGTGCCTTAGCGACCGCGCGGGTTGGCAAGGGAGAGGCATCTTCCCAGACTTCGCCCTTGCTTTCTCCGGTTGCTGCTCAGATCCCCTTTCTTGCGCCTCCCCTGAAGGTCGAGGGAGCACCTATTACCCTTTCTTTGTGAGCGCCATCGCAGCGGGCTTGGTGGCTCCCTTCTCCGAGTTCTTCTTCTCTGTCCTCCGCCATTACAACTTGCTGGCTCTGCATCTCCACCCCAACTCTGTCCTTCTCCTGGCGATCTTCGCTTACTACTGTGAGGCCCACGTGGGGGTGCAGCCCTCGGTGGCCTTGCTGCGCCACTACTTCTACCTCCGGACTACTGGCAGTTCTCCTTCCGCGTGCGCGAGCTTCGTCGCGCACGGCAGCACCATTACCATCTTGAGTCCCGGGAAGAGGGCTGATGGCTTCCGGAGCAAGTGGGTCTTGGTTGACGCCGGGCGCGTCCACCCTCGGCTGATCCCACCCACGGAGCAGGCCGTGAGCGCCAGTAACTAGTGCCGGGAGGAGCTCGCGGATCCCCGCGCGAAGCCGGTGTTGGAGAAGATGGATGCAGACTTGAGGCCAGCCAACATGGCGACAGCGAAGTTGACTGGTGCGTCACTGTTGAGGAAGTTCTTGGAGCAGCAGCTGGCTCCACTCCGGTAGTACTCTTCTCCGATGTGGAGGCCTCATCTGAGCCCCGGGCTTGCGGACGAAGAGGACGTGAACGCGGTTCTTCAATCTCTGGTCGGGGGCACGGTGGCAAAGTTGGAGGGCGCTCCCGAGCCCTTGTTTCTTCGCAGCGACTGGGAGCAGGTGGTGAAGTCCATGCCCGTTTTCAATGGGGTCGGGCTCGTGCCCGTGGCGCCTTCTGAAGGACTGGTGGACGTGCCCTCCGGTGACTCCAGCGAGGAAGAGGACGAAGAGGAGCGGGGAGAGGGGCCCGACTCCGGGCGACTGACGGAGAGTCGAGGGCTCCCCTTCCTCGGCGCTCGCCCCGCACTCTCCGCCTATCGCCGAGCGATGATGATGATGATGATGACGATGTGCTGGGTAGCGGGAGCTCGCCCCCGATCCCGAAGAAGGACAGGACCGGGCTGGTCCCCCGCGGGCCTGCCCCTACCCCGGGGCAGTCCGCTGCCGCGCCTTCTGCTCCCAAGGTCGACCCTTCCAGCCGGCTGTTTGGCTTGAAGTTAGGCCGAAAGCTGCCCGAGCTCACCGGCGATGACCCGTAAGCGCTTGATCCTTGTTCTCTTGTTTCTCATTCTGCCGACGAGGCTTGATGATTGCTTCTCTTGAGTAGGCGGGCGCCCACGGCGAAGAAACCGAGGCGGGCTCCTGAGGCTCCATCCGCGGCAGCGCCCCCGCCTGTGAAAGGGGGCGATCGCAGTGCACGGGCTTCTCCTGGTCGGTCGCCCTCAGGAGGTCTGGCCATGCCGGCGGGGGCGAGCTCAGCCCCCATGGCCCAGGTGACTCCTGAAGTGTCCTCGTCTGGCGCCACTGCCACGGCTGGGGAGACGCAGCGAACGCTGGCTCGGGATTCGGCGGCCTTGCCGCCGCCACCTTCTCCTCCTGTTTTGCTGGCCACTGCTCCCTCAGCTCCTCCTGTCGTCCTGGAGCGCACCGAGGCTCCTTCGTCTTCTTCCTCCGTCTTGGAGCATGCTGCTGCTGAACTGGACCGGCTGCATCAGGACCTTCTCGGCGCCGACCCTCGCCTGGTGGCCGGGCGTTTGGAACTGGCTTCGGGGTGGATTCGCTCTGATGCTTCGATCCGGGCGGCGCTGGTTCAGGCCTCGACGGCCTGCGACGAGGAGAAGTGGGCCGTTCTTGAGGCGAAGATTGCTCGTGACGCGGCCCTGGGGGAAGCGGTCAAGGCCCACGACCACTGCAAGGCGCTGGAGGACGAGCTACAAGGCCTGCGGGGCCAACTTGCAGAGGAGGTTCGCCTTCGCCAAGAGCAGGAGAAGGGGGCGAAGGCGCGTGAGGCGGCGCTTGAGGACTCGGAGGCCAAGCTCAAGAAGCGCCGCGAGCGTCTAGGCGTGTGGAAGCAAGAGCTGGAGGCGACGAAGGCCGAGCTGGACGCCAAGGCTCAGGTCCTCGCCGAAGATCGCGTGGCCTTCGCGGACATGGAGAAGGACGCCCGCACTTCGCTGAAGATGCTTTACGAGAGCGGCCTGGACAGCCCGCTAGCTGGTGACAAGGATGGCCCCGCCAAGCTACTTCTCTTCCTGGTCAAGGCTCTTGGGGACGTCGTCCTGGGCATCGGCCCCGCGGCCGAGGCCGAGGCGCACGTCCTGTCTTCTGCCGCACTGACACGGGTCTTCGCCCACGTCTACCTCCGCGATCCCAACACTGACCTCGACGCCATGCTGGAACCGGTGAGCGGCGAGGGTGCTGCTACCGCCGTCGAAGCCATGAAGGGGCGCGCGGAGGCGCTGCTGGAGAAGTTACGGGCCTTCAGCACCAGGCCGAAGCAAGGCGCTGCCGACCCTGCCGTTCCACAAGGCGAAACCAGCGCCGGCGAGTGACTCCGTCCCATCCCTGCTCTTCTTTAGGTTCCTGCACATGCATCACGCCTCGGGGAGGCATTTAAACTTGCGTTTGGCATTGAGATTGACAGTATGGACTGTAATATTTGCTTTTAAGTTCCTTGAATTTTATGCTTTTCTTCCCTACTTGCTTGTGTTCTACGCCGGTAGGGCCCGGCCCCGCGCATGCCTCACCCAGCATTGGCCCCGACCAGAAACCAGGACGGGACCAAAGGAATGAGGGGCCATGTGACAAGTTAGGCTCCTGAGTCGCGATGCTCAGGAGTCCCCCTTGGCGTGCGAACAACAAGTAGGGAAGCGTGATGTAGGCGTGTTTTTCGTTCTACGTCTGCAGAGCCCGGCCCCGCGCGTACCTCACCCAGCATAGCCTTTCGGAACTAAGGAGTGAGGGGCTACGAAGCCAGTTAGGCTCCTGAGTCGCGATGCTCAGGAGTCCCCCTTGACGCGCGAACATTGGGTGATGAGGCGAGATGTAAGCGTGGCTACCGTTCTACGTCTGCAGAGCCCGGCCCCGCGCGTACCTCACCCAGCATAGACTTTCGGAACTAAGGAGTGAGGGGCTACGGGACCAGTTAGGCCCCTGGGTCGCGATGCCCAGGGGGCCCCCTTGACGCGCAAACGGCCTTCATACCTTGGCTCCGCTCGGGGAGAGACGCGCGGCGAACCAGGCCCGAGGGGCCTGGCTAGGCGGCGTACGTCTGGGCGTGACCCAGCCGTAGCCCCCGTGCCCAGCCCCCTTGCGCGGCGCTCCCGAGGGGAGGCGTTGCGATGAGGCCAGCCACTGAGCTCTGGGCTCCCTGAGGTTAACGCGGCCCAGAGGCCACCCTCAGTTGTTTATCACCAGCGCAGAGCATAGCGCTTCCGTATGTGTACGGGCATAGCCGCTCCTCGGCAGTGTCGTCAGCCAGCGCGGAGCATGGTGCTTCCACTGCTACGTGGGAGGGGGCTCCCCTCCGGGAGGAGCCCCAGGGGCGTATACAGCCCCGCCCTAACATGTGACCTGCACGGTAGAGCTGGGTGAGGTGTATCTGGGCACCCGTGAGCCAGCGCGGGACTCACGAGGCCCTACCTCTGGGCGGGTTGCGCTCGGCACTGGGCCGTATCTTGAGATGTGTCCCTGCAAAATTTGGTTAGATGCCGGTACTCTACGTCCTCGGGTCCCGGCCCTCGAGCTTGTCTCAGCCGTCGCTGGTATGCCAGGCCGCGATGCCATGGACAAGGCCAGAGGGTGAGGGCTGGAGAGCCAGTAAGAGCCCCGAGTCGCGATGCTTAGGCACCCCCCCTTTAATGTGCAAGTGGCCGACATGGGAAGAGAAGATGCCGCGGACGGGCACCATGCAGCTAAGCGTGATAGGCAATGCATAGTTGGAAACAAACGCTAGGGGGATACACGCCGCTGGGTCTGGCCCGAACGGCTTGGGGATGATGCAGCCTCAGGGGCGCCCCCAACAAGGCAAACTAACGACGAAAAGGTAAATGCAGATACATGTCGCGGGGACGGACCCACGCGGCCTGGGAGTGATGCAACCCTGGCAAGGTGCTCCCAGCTGAGAGCGGAACTTGAAATATGTCACCTGAGGATGTCGTCGGTGTAGTGGCGTTGGTGCAACAGACTTGACGACCGATCCTCACGAGCCCCCAGGCCCCGGGTGAAAGCACAAGTGCTCCCTAGGTGGTTTTGATAATTGATGACAACATATCTCCTGTTGGACTAATGTTTTCATCTAGTATGTTTCAGATAAGTTCAACAATGGAGTGGCATGGACTAAAGGGTGTGGGAAGGTCTCCAAGACATTAAGGACAAAGGATTGGCTAAAGCTTGAAGTTCAAGACTCTTCATTTTACATTTTAGTGATCCAAGATCACATTGAGTCCATAGGAAAAGCCAATACTATCAAGGAGGGATGAGGTGTTGCTTAATGAGCCTCTTGCTCAAGTGCTTAATGATATGCTCCAAAATCCTCAGCTACTTTCCCATATCCACAAATGACCTAAACCCTAAGCCAAACTCGGTCATACCGATTCTATCTATCCGGCGCCACCGAGTTTCACTTGTCATTTGCCACTACCAAACCCGAGCAATTCGGTCTCACCGATGTGATCTCGGTATCACCGCGATGGGCTTCAAACTCTCTGTTACCTGTTGCAATATCTTTGGTCCAACCGAGATACGCAATCGGTCCCACCGAGTTTGCTTGGCCAACTCTCTGTTTTGCTTATTACCCAAATCGTTCCCACCGAGTTTGAGTAATCGGTCAAACCGAGTTTTGGATTTTCCCTAACCCTAGCACATCGGTCCCACCGAGTTGTTCCAATCGGTCCCACCGAAATTCCTAACAGTCACTAGGTTTACTATCTTGGTCCGACCGAGTTTTCTGATTCGTTCCCACCGAGATTGGTAAATTGTGTGTAACGGTTGGATTTTGTGTGGAGGCTATAAATACCCCTCCACCTCCTCTTCACTCGTGGAGAGAGCCATCAGACTAAGCCTACACTTCCAGCATCCTATTTCTGAGAGAGAACTACCTACTCATGTGTTGAGGCCAAGATATTCCATTCCTACCATATGAATCTTGATCTCTAGCCTTCCCCAAGTTGCTTTCCACTCAAATCTTCTTTCCACCAGATCCAAATCCTATGAGAGAGAGTTGAGTGTTGGGGAGACTATCATTTGAAGCACAAGAGCAAGGAGTTTATCATCAACACACCATTTGTTACTTCTTGGAGAGTGGTGTCTCCTAGATTGGCTAGGTGTCACTTGGGAGCCTCCGACAAGATTGGGGAGTTGAACCAAGGAGTTTGTAAGGGCAAGGAGATCGCCTACTTCGTGAAGATCTACCGCTAGTGAGGCAAGTCCTTCGTGGGCGATGGCCATGGTGGGATAGACAAGGTTGCTTCTTCATGGACCCTTCATGGGTGGAGCCCTCCGTGGACTCACGCAACCGTTACCCTTCGTGGGTTGAAGTCTCCATCAACGTGGATGTAGGATAGCACCACCTATCCGAACCACGGGAAAAACATCCGTGTCTCCGATTGTGTTTGAATTATCCAAACCCTTCCCTTTACATTCTTGCAAGCTGCATGCTTTACTTTCCGCTGTCTATATACACTTTGCATACTTGCTTGATATGTATTGTGAGTGTTGAAATTATTCTTAAACTCCACTCAAACCGAAAAAGCTTAAAAATTGCAACTTTGGCATGAAGTGTCTTTTCACCCGCCTCTAGACACACCCACTTCAAGGTCCTACAAGTGGTATAAGAGCTTTGGTCTCCATTGCGTTGGTTTAATCACCATTGGAGGAAGATGGATGTGTCTACTTTAGGGAGTCTTAGACATAGAGTGCCTATTCTTGATGGAGAATATTTTCATGAGTGAAAAAATGAGATGCTTGTAATCTTCAACCAATATCATTTGAACAAGTATATTGCTAGCCCTTGTGCACCTCACATTGATCCTTTGCATCCTACCCTAGATGAAGATATTGACATGATTCGCAATCTTAGAACTATTGAGCTCATCATTAGAGGATTGCCCAAAAACTTGATTGCTAGTTTGCCTACTCTTAATTGTGCTTATACTATATGGAAATTTCTTGAGGAATGATTTCCCGACCATTCCTTAAAAAATTTGGATAAAATTCTCCATAAATCTAGGGCCTTGAGTAAGATGAACTCTAGTGATCCTAACTTTGGTGATTGTCTACTTGAGCTTGCCAATCTCAAGCGAGCTAAGGGAGATGTTGGAATCATTAGTGATATTATATTCGAAGCTATAAGAATTCATAAAAGTGACCATTTTGATGATCATTTATGTAATGAATTACCCTCTCTAGGAAATGATGAGTCACAAGATCATGGTGAACATGGATACTATGATGATGTTGATGATGATAGTGACTTCAATCTTGATGATGCAATGAGACACTTTGGTCTTACGGCAAATCTTCGGGGATATGAATCAGGAGGAAAGGAATGGGTTCTTGATAGTGGATGTACTGATCATATGACCTGAGATGAAGAGATGTTCCGTGAGCTTGCTGAATATGATGGCCCTCGAAAATATGTCACCTTTGGTGATAATTCAAAGGGTAAAGTAGTTGGCCTTGGTAAGGTGGCCATCTCACATGATAGTTCCATTCAAAATGTCATGCTCATTGAATCTCTCGGCTACAACTTACTTTTAGTATCTAGACTTGCTGATTTCGGTTTAAATGTCCTATTTACTAAGGTAGATTGCCAAGTGTTTCATCGAGATAATCATAAAATGGTCTTTACCGGTATGCGTAGAGGTGACCTTTACATTGTCGACTTCTCTAAAAAGGCACAACCTAAAACTTGCTTTATTGCTAAATCCTCAAACGGTTGGTTGTGGCATAGATGACTAGGTCACGTTGGCATGAGAAATCTTGACAAGCTTATTAAAGGAAATCATATCCTTCGAGTTAACGATGTCATATTTGATAAGGATAGACTTTGCAGTGCTTGTCAAGCAGGTAAACAGGTTGGAGGAAGACATCCCGTGAAGAACATCATGACCACAAGGAGGCCACTCGAGCTACTTCATATGGATCTTTTTGGTCCCAACGCCTACAAGAGTCTCGGTGGAAATTCTTTTGGTCTAGTTATAGTTGATGATTTTTCAAGATTTACGTGGGTGTTCTTTCTTAATGACAAGTCGCAGGTCCAGAAGATCTTCAAAAACTTCGCTAGGAAGGCCCAAAATCAGTTTGACGTGAAGATCAAGAAGGTTCAGAGTGACAACGGAACGGAGTTCAAGAACGTAAATGTGGACACCTTTCTTGATGAAGAAGGGATTTCACATGAGTTCTCGGCTATGTACACACCTCAACAAAATAGAGTTGTTGAGAGGAAGAACCGGACGCTCATCAAAATGGCAAGAACAATGCTTGATGAATACAAGACGCCGAAGCACTTTTGGGAAGAAGCGGTTGAGACAGCTTGTCACGCAACAAATCGCTTTTATCTTCACAAGCTACTCGGCAAGACGGCATACAAGCTCCTCACTGGTAACAAACCCCAAGTTGGATACTTTCGAGTATTCGGCTCAAAGTGCTACATTCTTGATAAGCATCGTCGTTCAAAGTTTGCTCCTAAATCTCATGAAGGTTTCCTACTTGGTTATGGCTCAAACTCTCACACTTACCGTGTCTACAACAATTTCACCCGAAAGGTTGAAGAGACGGTAGATGTGAAGTTTGATGAATCTAATGGCTCGCAAGTAGAGCAATTGCCAATTGATGTAGGAGACAAAGACCCTTCAGAAGCAATCCAAGACTTGTCCATAGGCAAAGTTCGTCCAACAGAGGTGAAGGAGAGTACTTCATCCGTCCAAGTGGAGGCTTCTACTTCACAACAAGGTGAACCAAAAATTGATACGGAAGCATCCACAAGTGGGACACACCAAGATGAAGAAGACAAGGAAATGCATCAAGATGAACTTCAACAACCTCCTTCTCCACCACGACAAGACAATGGCAACGTCAACAATGAAGAAGGCCAAGAAGAAGAACAAGATGAAGAAAATGTTCAATGAAGACCCAAGCAAAAGCTCTCACGAGTTCGAGCAAGAATTGCCAAAGATCATCCCGTCGAGCAAATCCTCAATGATATACAAACCGGGAGAATCACTCGCTCAAAAACTCGTTTAGCTAACTTTTGTGAAAACTATTCATTCATCTCTAGCATTGAACCTATGAAGGTTGAAGAAGCATTGGAAGATCCGGATTGGATAAACGCCATGCATGAAGAGCTACACAACTTTGAGAGAAACCAAGTTTGGACATTGGTTGAGAAGCCCGACGACAACCACAACATCATTGGTACCAAATGGGTGTTTCGCAACAAGCAAGATGAAGATGGACAAGTGGTTCGCAACAAAGCACGTCTCGTCGCCCAAGGGTATACACAAGTCGAAGGTATGGACTATGGTGAGACATAGGCTCCCGTTGCTAGACTTGAGTGCATTCGCATCTTACTTGCCTATGCTAATCACCATAACATCACCTTGTACCAAATGGACATTAAAAGTGCTTTTCTAAATGGTGAAATAGAGGAGGAAGTTTATGTCAAACAACCTCCCGGCTTTGTAAATCCTAAGAAACCTAATCATGTTTACAAACTTCACAAAGCTCTTTATGGTCTTAAACAAGCTCCTAGAGCATGGTATAAATGCTTGACCAAGTTCCTTATTGCAAGTGGTTTTGAAATTGGTAAAATTGATTCTACTCTTTTTACTAAAAGGGTTAATGGAGAACTATTTGTATGCCAAATTTATTTTGATGATATCATATTTGGTTCAACTAACCCTCTCTTTAGTGAAAAGTTTGGAAAGCTAATGTCAGAAAAGTTTGAGATGTCTATGATGAGTGAACTCAAATTCTTTCTCGGTTTGCAAATCAAGCAAACTAAGGAAGGTACATTTGTCTCCCAAAAAAAGTACACCAAGGACTTATTCAAGAAGTTCAATATGCAAGAATGCAAAGGTATGTCTACACCCATGCCTACTAGTGGACATAATGATTTGACCAAAGATGGTGAACCGGTTGATCAAAAGGTTTATCGCTCTATGATTGGTTCATTGTTATACCTATGTGCTTCACGTCCCGATATTATGCTAAGTGTGTGCATGTGTGCAAGATATCAAGCTGCCCCTAAAGAATGTCATCTTAAGGCTGTGAAAAGGATAGTTAGATACTTACTTCATACACCAAAATTTGGCATTTGGTACCCTAAGAGGTCTTCTTTTGATCTTGTTGGCTATTCCGACTCGGATTATGCCGGAGACATGGTTGATAGAAAGTCAACTTCGGGTACTTGTCAATTTCTTGGTAGATCTCTTGTGTCTTGGTCTTCCAAGAAACAAAACTCAGTATCCTTATCCACCGCCAAAGCGGAATACATTGCCGCTGGTTCATGTTGTGCTCAATTACTTTGGATGACCCAAACTCTTAAAGATTATGGGATCTATGTGAAACATGTTCCACTGCTTTGTGACAATGAAAGTGCTATCAAAATTGGTCATAATCCTGTACAACATTCTCGAACTAAGCATATTGAAGTTCGTCATCATTTCATTCGAGATCATGTTGCTAAGGGTGACATAAATCTTAAGCATGTTCGCACTGATAAGCAATTAGCGGATATATTCACTAAACCACTTGATGAGAAAGTGTTTTGCAGGTTGAGAGGAGAATTGAACATCATTGATGCTTCGAACTTGGAGTAGGAACTCCATTGGATACATGCTAGACATGAGCTTATGACTAATCCATGATATATCTCTTATGATAACTATCTTATGTCTTGGATATATTTGTACCTTGCATGTTGTCTAACCCATGTAGGTGCTTGGTTGAATCAAATTTCATGATATTGCGACTCACTCACATCTTGAGCAATCTTTACATCACGAAGACTCTACACAATGATGGTTGAAGACAAGGAAGCACAGAACCATTCAAACATATCCTTTGACAAATTCTATGTTGAGCTTCATGATTGTCACTTTTGGATACACAAGTGCTCTTCCTTGCAAGAACTAATCCATGTAGGTAGGTGAACTCACACTCCAAGTGGTGCTCCCAACTCTTGATGAGCTACATCAACCTTGAGCACCCACACAAGTTCAACTACATGAGTAAGAACCACACCACCACCCAAGGTATGTTATTCCATCTTAGAGAAGCTTTACTCCAAGACATGAAGTCAAAGCAACTCAACAAGATGTGAATACATCAAGATGCTTAAACGAAAAATGGTAACCCCATTTTGAGCTTAAACGATGAGTATGACCTATGATCAAGTGTTTTCACTTGACTCCTAAGTCAATATACTCTAACATAGGTGACTATGTCACCGCCCAACTCTAGATGAAGTTTTTTTTGGTTTCTCCTTTTTTTTCTCTTTGCTTTTGTTCTGCATTTTCTGCATTTAATTCCTTGCAAATCCTTCAGGTAATTTATTGCAAATCTTTGTGAGCTCCTACATGCCTAGTGAGCTGAGGTGACAAGTGTTTTTTTGTGTAAACTCGGTTTCACCGACTTGCAATTTTCGGTCCAACCGAATCTTTTCGGTACCACCGAAATATGCCACTCGGTGCCACCGACTTTGCAATCAGAAAAACAGTTTTCCACTTGATCTATATTTCTTCTGGTCCAGCTTCACTCAATGAATCTTGTCTCAATTTTATTCTTTGCTTTATGCCGAGTCTCAAGGACCAACCCTATTCGACGGATTCCAGAAAAACCTTCTTGGAAATTGATGTCAAAGGGGGAGAGAGAGATCACATCAAAGCCTATCTTCGGGGAGAGAGAGAGATCACATCAAAGCACTAAAGGGGGAGAGAAAGTCTCAAGGATCCCAAACGTCCCAGATAATGTATTAAGGGGGAGAAAGATATCTCCAGGGGGAGAGACAATACTCAAGGATCCCAGATGCTTGATGTTCAAGAGGAGAGATGTCACATGTCTTTTTAGGGAGAAAAGACATATTTATTTGTATCTTTCAGCTCTGATTTTCTGTTCCCTATCTTCTCCCAATATCCCATGAAAGATTCAGGGGGAGTAAGACACCCATGGGAAAGAAATCAGTCAAATTCATTGCATATCTTTATTCTTGGGGACATGTTGAATTCAATGTAGTACCTAGTACTTACTCTCTACATGTCATCCCAGTCTTGGTATTCTTGTGGTTTCTTTTGTTTGCTCTGGCTAGTGGATGTACCTGTGTTATCTAACCTTGTTTGTGCAGGTTCATTCCATCCTAAGCCAACTTAAGACTACAAGGTAAGTGTATGCATCAAAATCATGAGTATGAGGAATTCTTGCCTATGTACATACTGTTTGCAAGAAGGACTCATGAGCATGAAGGTATTTTCCTTAATAATCTTTTGCTCTGATGCATATGGCCAAGATACATGTAACACATTGCCTACTCTGTCATGATTATGCTCTCACATGCTTCTATATTTTATATTCACATGATTGCATACATGTAGGGGGAGCCCATGTTTGTTACATGTCCTTCCAAAGCTTTACTTACTATTCTTTGTATCTTTATCTAAAGCTTTGATATATGTTGCCATCAATTACCAAAAAGGGGGAGATTGAAAGCACATGTGCTCCCTAGGTGGTTTTGATAATTGATGACAACATATCTCCTGTTGGACTAACGTTTTCATCTAGTATGTTTCAGATAAGTTCAACAATGGAGTGGCATGGACTAAAGGGTGTGGGAAGGTCTCCAAGACACTAAGGACAAAGGATTGGCTAAAGCTTGAAGTTCAAGACTCTTCATTTTACATTTTAGTGATCCAAGATCACATTGAGTCCATAGGAAAAGCCAATACTATCAAGGAGGGATGAGGTGTTGCTTAATGAGCCTCTTGCTCAAGTGCATAATGATATGCTCCAAAATCCTCAGCTACTTTCCCATATCCACAAATGACCTAAACCCTAAGCCAAACTCGGTCATACCGATTCTATCTATCCGGCGCCACCGAGTTTCACTTGTCATTTGCCACTACCAAACCCTAGCAATTCGGTCTCACCGATGGGATCTCGGTATCACTGCGATGGGCTTGCAAACTCTCTGTTACCTGTTGCAATATCTTCGGTCCAACCGAGATACGCAATCGGTCCCACCGAGTTTGCTTGGCCAACTCTCTGTTTCGCTTATTACCCAAATCGGTCCCACCGAGTTCGAGTAATCGGTCAAACCGAGTTTTGGATTTTCCCTAACCCTAGCACATCGGTCCCACCGAGTTGTTCCAATCGGTCCCACCGAAATTCCTAACGGTCACTAGGTTTACTATCTCGGTTCGACCGAGTTTTCTGATTCGGTCCCACCGATATTGGTAAATTGTGTGTAACGGTTGGATTTTGTGTGGAGGCTATAAATACCCCTCCACCTCCTCTTCACTCGTGGAGAGAGCCATCAGACTAAGCCTACACTTCCAGCATCCTATTTCTGAGAGAGAACTACCTACTCATGTGTCGAGGCCAAGATATTCCATTCCTACCATATGAATCTTGATCTCTAGCCTTCCCCAAGTTGCTTTCCACTCAAATCTTCTTTCCACCAGATCCAAATCCTATGAGAGAGAGTTGAGTGTTGGGGAGACTATCATTTGAAGCACAAGAGCAAGGAGTTTATCATCAACACACCATTTGTTACTTCTTGGAGAGTGGTGTCTCCTAGATTGGCTAGGTGTCACTTGGGAGCCTTCGACAAGATTGTGGAGTTGAACCAAGGAGTTTGTAAGGGCAAGGAGATCGCCTACTTCGTGAAGATCTACCGCTAGTGAGGCATGTCCCTCATGGGCGATGGCCATGTTGGGATAGACAAGGTTGCTTCTTCGTGGACCGTTCGTGGGTGGAGCCCTCCGTGGACTCGCGCAACCGTTACCCTTCCTGGGTTGAAGTCTCCATCAACGTGGATGTAGGATAGCACCACCTATTGAAAGTGCAACTATCCCTAGGTGGTTTTGGTAATTCATAACAACATATAGCTCATTGAGCTAATGCTATTTCAAGATGATTATTTCAGGAAAGCTCAATGATTGGCATGGCATGCATGTGAAAGTGGAACCCTCAAAATGCTAAGGACAAAGAATTGGCTCAAGCTCAAAAGTTCAAGACTCTTCATTTATATTTTAGTGATCCAAGATCACATTGAGTCTTTAGGAAAAGCCAATACTATCAAGGAGGGATGAGGTGTTGCTTAATGAGCCTCTTGCTTTATGTGCTTAATGATATGCTCCAAAATCCTCAGCTACTTTCCCATATCCACAAATGACCTAAACCCTAAGCCAAACTCGGTCATACCGATTCTTTCAATTCGGCGCTACCGAGTTTCACTTGTCATTTGCCACTGCCAAACCCTAGCAATTCGGTCCTACCGATAAGGATCTCGGTCTCACCGAGATGGGCTTGCAAACTCTTTGTTTCCCTTTCGTAACTTTTCGGTCTCACCGAAAGAGCGAATCGGTCCCACCGAGAATGCAATGTAAACTCTATGTTTCCTTCTTGTCACTTTTCGGTCTCACCGAAAGAGCGAGTCGGTCCCACTGAGTTTACTTGACCAACTCTCTAGTTAGCTTATTGCCAAACTCGGTCTCATCGAGTTTGTGCAATCGGTCTCACCGAGATTACGTTATGCCCAAACCCTAACCGAATCGGTCCTACCGAGTTGCATGTCAGTCCCACCGAAATTCCTAACGGTCACTAGGTTTACTATTTCGGTCCGACCGAGTTTTCTGATTCGGTCCCACCAAGATTGATAAATTGTGTGTAACGGTTGGATTTTGTGTGGAGGCTATAAATACCCCTCCACCTCCTCTTCACTCGTGGAGAGAGCCATCAGAACACATACACCATTCCAACTCATATGTTCTGAGAGAGAACCACCTACTCATGTGTTGAGACCAAGATATTCCATTCAAACCATATGAATCTTGATCTCTAGCCTTCCCCAAGTTGCTTTCCACTCAAATCTTCTTTCCACCAGATCCAAATCCTATGAAAGAGAGTTGAGTGTTGGGGAGACTATCATTTGAAGCACAAGAGAAAGGAGTTCATCATCAACACACCATTTGTTACTTCTTGGAGAGTGGCGTCTCCTAGATTGGCTAGGTGTCACTTGGGAGCCTCCGACAAGATTGTGGAGTTGAACCAAGGAGTTTGTAAGGGCAAGGAGATCACCTACTTCGTGAAGATCTACCGCTAGTGAGGCAAGTCCTTCGTGGGCGATGGCCATGGTGGGATAGACAAGGTTGCTTCTTCGTGGACCCTTCGTGGATTGAGCCCTCTGTGGACTCGCGCAACCGTTACCCTTCGTGGGTTGAAATCTCCACCAACGTGGATGTAGGATAGCACGACCTATCTGAACCACGGGAAAAACATCCGTGTCTCCAATAGCGTTTGAATTCTCCAAACCCTTCCCTTTATATTCTTGCAAGTTGCATGCTTTACTTTCCGCTGCCAATATACTCTTTGTATGCTTGCTTGAATTGTGTAATGATTGCTTGACTTGTCCTAAGATAGCTAAAAACTGCCAAGAACTAAAATTGGGAAAAGGTTAAGTTTTTATTTGGTCAAGTAGTCTAATCACCCCCTCTAGACATACTTTCGATCCTACAAGTGGTATCAGAGCTTTGGTCTCCATTTGCCTTGATCTCCATTGCCTTTGGTGGTCATTGCCTTGGTTTCACAACCTAGGAGAGTATGGCGTCTAGCGAGGGAAATTATCACCGTAGAGGTCCTTACTTTGATGGTACTAATTTTGCTAGTTGGAAGCATAAAATGAAAATGCATATTCTTGGACATAACCCCGCCGTATGGGCTATTGTTTGTGTTGGCTTGCAAGGTGAGTTCTTTGATGGGAGGGAACCAAACCGTGAAGCTATTGCGGATGAGTTGAAGATGTTGCAATACAATGCTCAAGCTTGTGATATTCTCTTCAACGGATTGTGCCCCGAAGAATTCAACAAAATCAGCCGCCTTGAGAATGCAAAGGAAATTTGGGACACTTTGATTGATATGCACAAAGGTACCGACTCCGTCAAGGAATCCAAGTTGGATGTGCTCCAAAGTCAACTTGACAAGTTCAAGATGAAGGATGGTGAAGGTGTCGCTGAAATGTACTCTAGGCTTGCTCTCATCACAAATGAGATTGCCGGCTTAGGAAGTGAAGAGATGACCGATAGATTCATCATCAAGAAGATCCTAAGAGCCTTGGATGGTAAATATGATACCGTGTGCACATTGATTCAAATGATGCCCAATTACAAAGATCTCAAGCCAACGGAAGTGATTGGAAGGATTGTTGATCATGAGATGTCACTCAAGGATAAAGAGGAACTTCACAACAAATCAAGTGGTGCCTACAAAGCCTCATGTGAAGTACCCACATCATCAAGTGAGAAACAAACCTTCAATGAAGAATTGAGCTTAATGGTGAAGAACTTCAACAAGGTCTACAAGAGTAGAAGCAAAGATAGAAGCTTCAAGTCAAGGTCATACAATGACAAAAGATCTTCTAGTCGAGAGCGAAACTGCTATAATTGTGGAAGACCCGGACACTATTCCAATGAGTGTACGGCTCCCTACAAGAGAAGAGAAGATTCTCCAAAAAGAAGAAGCAAAGAATCACCACCAAGAGAGAGAAGGAGTAGAGATGATCGTTATGAACGGAGATACTCACGGAGAAGCAAGGATTCGGAAAGGAAGGAAAAATCATCAAGGAGCTACACAAAACAAAGACATCAAGCTCATGTTGGTGAATGGGTATCCGGCTCCGACTCCGACAGCCACTCCGAGAGAAGTTATCACTCCGACTCCGAAGATACTCAAGATGAAGGTGTTGCCGGTCTAGCACTTGTGTCAACCAACTCCTACGACATATTTGACTCACCAAATGAAGGAATTGGAAGATGCTTCATGGCCAAAGGTCCTAAGGTAACACACCCCGAGTATGTTGATTTTAATAGTGATGAAGATGACTTGTTAGGTGATGATGACTTGCTTGTTGACAACTCTAGTGATGAGTACTATGATGAAACATCAATTAATCATGCTAAAACGAATGACAATGATAAGGAGAATATTGAGGCTCTAACTAAAGAACTAAACACTCTTAAGTTAGCTCATGAAACTATCTTCGAAGATCATCGAGAACTTTTAAGAGCTCATGAGAAATTACGCTTTGAAAAGCTCAATCTTGAGCAAGAGTTCTTAAAAGCAATCAATGATGATCTCCGCAAGAAAAGTTCTTCTTACATTGCCAAGCGTTTACTATTATCCACTTACATGCCTCAAGTCAAGTCTAGTAACAAGAACAAGAAAGATTCTTCCTCTAGTAGTAACAATGATCATGCTAAATCCAATATTGTTACTTCTAGTAGTTCTCTTGATTCCACTAATGATTCTCTTAACCAAGTTACACTTGAGCAAGAAAATAGCTTATTGAAGGGGATTATAGAGAAAGGAGTATACAAAAGCCTTGCCGGGAGTAAGCAATTCAAGGAAATTATGCGCAAGCAAGGAATGCACCGGAAGAATCAAGGTGTTGGTTTTGAACGAAAGTTCAATGCCAATGGAGTTGAATGGGAAGAAGATCAATACCCCAAGACAAAGTTTGTTCCTCAACAAGAGAAGTATGACACCTCTTTCAAGGGGATACAAGCTCAAGATGATCTTCCACCACAAGACTACAAGCAAAAAGGCAAGGACAAGCTTCAAGAGGAGATTGATGCATTTGAAGAAGCTCCTAAGACCTTAGTCAAGTGGATTCCCAAGACCACGTCAAGTTCCACTTCATCAAGTATGACTACAACTCCAAGGATTCCCATCAAGATGGTGTGGATCCAAAAGAAGAAGAACTAGAGAGTTCTTGAGGGTGACTCCGCCAACATATTGCACACTCATCATTTTGGCAAGAACAAGTGCAATCAACTTCAACATCATGCACTAGTTCAAGGAGTCACAAACCCTCTTGTTGGTAAGACAAGGGACAAGGTAACCTAAAGTTTCATGGACATCATCTTGTGTATGCCTCACTCTATGTCTATGGATATCCTTGTTTGTTCCTTGTGGGACTAACCCATGTAGGTATTGAAAGTGCAATTCACTCAAATGGATAGCTCCAAGTGATCTACATCAACATTGAGCATCCACATCTTCAACATCTACATGAAGTCATCCTCGACAAAACCCAAGGTTAGTTCATCCCTCTTAGGGGGGATATCACATCTAGGGGGAGCTTTACTCTAAGACTTGAGCTAAAGCAACTCTAAAGATGTGAATACAACAATGCTTTCTGTAAAAGTGGTAACCCCACTTGAGGTTAAACGATGAGTATGAACTACAATCAAGTGTTCACACATGACTCCTAAGTCAATATACTCATATATAGATGACCTAGTCATCGCAAATTGCTTGATAGATGCTAGAATTGTTTGTGCATGCTTTGCCACATATTTCATTTGCCATCTTATTGTGTGAGCATGTTGGTTGCATATTTTACTCATTCGAGGACATCCACTTGTTGTTTTGATTGTTTGGCTTTATCTTCTTTTGCCAAGTGGATGGACAAGAATGCCTAAGAACCTCCTCTAGCTATCTATGCTTTTCTCGTCTCAAACTCTATTCATGCCGCATCACAAAACTTGATCAAGTCAGATTCGAACCACTCTGTGTGAGGAGCGCTCGGAGTCCCCGATTCGTCATAGACTTAAAACTTCCAAAACCTCTTTGTGATTCTCGGTCTGACCGATACCATACTTTTGGTCCTACCGAGATCATTAAGTTGATCTAGGTTTTCGATCTCGGTGCAACCGATTTGAACCACTCGGTCACACCGAGTTGCAATAACTGTATACAGTTTTGCATCTCGGTGCCACCGAGTTGTTCCACTCGGTCACACCGACAGGGTCGGGCTATATATAGTGACGGGCAGAATTTTGGAAATTTCTCCGAAACCTCTTCGCCCGCGCATAGCTCGCTCTGCCTCCTGGGTCTCCGGATCGTCCTCCTCGCCGCCAGCAGCCTCCAGTCGCTGGTCTCCATCGCCGTCAACGGGAATTCTGCCCCGCCGTTGCCGCCGTAGCGAGTCTCTGCCGAACTAGGGTATGGACTCGATCTTTGTGCTATTCTCCAATCTGATTCCTAGCACATTGTGATCATCATGATTCTTGCCACGTTTGATAAACTCCTATCCAGTCAATGAACTCGTAGATTAGGTTTAATTCGAAAATTTTAGGGTTAGGTTTCCGCCGAAACCATCTCTAACCCACCGAGTTGAAAAACTCGGTCCCACCGATTTGGCTTATGCCATTGCACAAGTAAAACTTGGTCTGACCGAGAATTACTTATCGGTGTGACCGATTTTGGAACTCTGTGAAACCCTAGCAGTCTCGGTGCCACCGAACTATGACTCAGTCTGACCGAGTTCACTAGTTCTGGTGCCAAAACTACTTCGGTGTCACCGAGTTTGAAAATTGGTAGATCCGAGATGATTTCAATGGGAAACTAAAACTAAGTTTTTGAATTGTTGTTTTACAAAAAATCTCTGCATTTTGTGATGCTCATCCACTCTATCTCATCTATAATCTATTCACAGGGTCAGCAGTCAGAATTTGCATCATGTCAGACCAGAGTGACAGCCAGAACTTGTCAGAGCAGCAAGTGCAGTTGAGTGAGGGCACTAGCCCCTCAAGTTCCTTAGATGATGGCAGTAAGAGCACACCCAGCAACCTGCCTAAAGCTGCCACCAGACAAAGGAAGAAGAGGAATTCTGATTCTGAAGATGAAGATTATGTGGCAGAGGAAGAGGCCACATCAAAGAGAGTTGAGCCAGCTCAAGGCACAAAGCCAGGCCTGAAAATCAAAAGGCCAGCAGGCAGGCAGCCCATGTCAAAGGCTAGAGCTTCAACTGTGAAGCCTGCTCCCATTGAGCCTGTTGTTGTTGAGGGCAAAAAGAGGAAAGAAAGAGTGAAGAAGACTGTGGCCAGAGTGCTTGGGAAGGCCTCCATCATGGAAGATGAGGAGGAAGAAGAAGAGGTTGCTGCACCAGCACCCAAGGCTCCCAAGCTAATGGGAGATGCTATCAAATCAGGGGGAGCTGCTTCCAAGGCCAAGTCAGCTCCAAAGCCAAAGCCGAAGAGAAACACAAGAAGCATCCCAGCCACTGAGAAGAACAAGGCCCGAGTGCCTGAAGTTGCAGAGGAAGAAGAAGAAGAAGAAGAGCATGTCCTTAGGAAGCTCAAGCCCAAGATCCCAGACCACAACGATGCTCATCCTGTGGCTGAGGATATGAAGCTCAGGAGAGATTCAGGGCTGAGGAAGTGGAGAGAAGCAGATCGTATGCTTCTAGGAGAAGGACTGCAGTGGACTACAGGTTTCATACCAAGGAGTAGCAGGATTTCTATGAGACAGTTTTGCTTGACAAGAAGCCAATTGTATGTGACATGAGATGGGTCGACTGGACCTACATGAAGGAAAATGAGGAACACTACCCTGGAGTATATGACAACTTTAGTGCGTGTGGAGTGGCAGACTTTGTTGGGCAGAAGCTCACAAAGTGGAACGAGGAGCTGATCATGCAATTCTACTCCACAGCACACTTCTACCCGGATGGCAGGATCACTTGGATGTCAGAGGGTACAAGGTACCAATCAACTGTTGAGGAATGGGCGAAGTTGATCAATGCCCCAGAGGAGCAAGCAGATGACTTGGACATTTATGCCAAGAAGAAGATGGACCACAACACTATGTCCAATATGTACAAGGAGATTCCGAATGAAGCACTTGACACGTTCAAGTTTGGCTCAGCGCACCATCTTCTGTCAGGACTGCCCACTATCAATTGGATACTGAGGCACACCCTATTTCCCAAGTCTGGAGATCACAAGATGATCAGAGGTCACGCGATCAATTTGCTTCATGTCTTTGACGTGCCTCAAAAATTCAAAGTCATGAGTCTCATAGTGGAAACAATCAAGAGGACAGCAGCAGACCAGAAGAGGAGCTGTGGATATGCCCCACAGATTCAGGAGCTCATCAACTCCAAGATGGGCACGGGCATATACCTCTTGGATAAGGAACACCTGCCCATCCGTCCAGATTTTGAAGATAACCAAGTGGTCATGACTGAGAATGAGCCATCATCTGTCCATGCACAAGCTAAGAAGGAGAAGGCGAAGAAGGAGAAAGCTGCCAGGATGCCTACTCAAGAGGAGGCATCTGATTACTTCCTGAAAACCAAACAAGAGCATCTTGGTTACCTAATTGCGTCCACCCCGCGGATTGAGCAAGGACTTGCCACCCTGACTCAAAACCAGGCAAGCTTAGAGAGGATCATGGAACAGAGGTTCTATGACTTGGACATCAAGGTGACAGAGATACAGACTGCCGTGGAGCAGCTCCAGGAGGACATGAATGAGAGGGGAGGCAGGACCACGACTGATGCTTTTGCCAGGGTGCCACGAGGTCCCAGGTCGTCTGCACTGCCAGTTGCTGACACCAGAGCCACAACATCTGCGCCAGCCACAGCCTCAGTTCCACCAGCTCCAGCATCCACTTCAGCCTCGACTCCGACCACGTCTACCGAAGGCTTCGTCCTTGGAGTGCTCCAGACTCCACCTCCACCTGAAGATCAAGCCTGAACGTCGACTTAGCACTATGCATTTTCTAGGAACTTTTTGGTAACTTGTTGCCAAAGGGGGAGAAAATGTATAGATCATAGGCTTCGAGAGAGAGTGTTGCTTTTATTCTCTCTTGTTTTATTTGGTGGTTTTTCGAACTTTGTTTGCTTGTGTGTGAGGTACTACGTCCTTATGTTTGTGAGACATCGATGATCATGTGTTTGATCATAAGCTACACTTAATGTTTGCTTAATGCTTGCTTAAATATTATCATTCTATCTATCGTTTGTGATCATTCACTATTCTTGGTGATGAGTGCATGTATTTCAATCTTATCATTTTTGAGCGCTCCACCAAGATGTATGTGACATGGAAGAGTAACCCATAATTCTAACTCCTTGTGCATTTGCAGTCCAAAGCAAATTTTAAATATGCACAAATTTAGGGGGAGCTCTTATTTGTCACATACTTCTCAAAGCGACGATATATTTCATGCTTATTATCATTTGTCAAAGCTTTGATCTATATGTTGTCATCAATTACCAAAAAGGGGGAGATTGAAATTGCAACTATCCCAAGGTGGTTTTCGTAATTCATAACAACATATAGCTCATTGAGCTAATGCTATTTCAAGATGATTACTTCAGGAAAGCTCAATGATTGGCATGGCATGGATGTGAAAGTGGAACCCTCAAAATGCTAAGGACAAAAGAATTGGCTCAAGCTCAAAAAGTTCAAGACTCTTCATTTTATGTTTTAGTGATCCAAGATCACATTGAGTCTTTAGGAAAAGCCAATACTATCAAGGAGGGATGAGGTGTTGCTTAATGAGCCTCTTGCTCTATGTGCTTAATGATATGCTCCAAAATCCTCAGCTACTTTCCCATATCCACAAATGACCTAAACCCTAAGCCAAACTCGGTCATATCGATTCTTTCAATCCGGCGCCACCGAGTTTCACTTGTCATTTGGCACTGCCAAACCCTAGCAATTCGGTCCTACCGATAAGGATCTCAATCTCACCGAGATGGGCTTGCAAACTCTCTGTTTCCCTTTCGTAACTTTTCGGTCTCACCGAAAGAGCGAATCGGTCCCACCGAGAATGCAATGTAAACTCTATGTTTCCTTCTTGTAACTTTTCGGTCTCACCGAAAGAGCGAGTCGGTCCCACCGAGTTTACTTGACCAACTCTCTGGTTAGCTTATTGCCAAACTCAGTCTCACCGAGTTTGTGCAATCGGTCTCACCGAGATTACGTTATGCCCAAACCCTAACCGAATCGGTCCTACCGAGTTGCATGTCAGTCCCACTGAAATTCCTAACGGTCACTAGGTTTACTATTTCGGTCCGACCGAGTTTTCTGATTCGGTCCCACCGAGATTGATAAATTGTGTGTAACGGTTGGATTTTGTGTGGAGGCTATAAATACCCCTCCACCTCCTCTTCACTCGTGGAGAGAGCCATCAGAACACATACACCATTCCAACTCATATGTTCTGAGAGAGAACCACCTACTCATGTGTTGAGACCAAGATATTCCATTCAAACCATATGAATCTTGATCTCTAGCCTTCCCCAAGTTGCTTTCCACTCAAATCTGCTTTCCACCAGATCCAAATCCTATGAAAGAGAGTTGAGTGTTGAGGAGACTATCATTTATAGCACAAGAGCAAGGAGTTCATCATCAACACACCATTTGTTACTTCTTGGAGGTGGTGTCTCCTAGATTGGCTAGGTGTCACTTGGGAGCCTCCGACAAGATTGTGGAGTTGAACCAAGGAGTTTGTAAGGGCAAGGAGATCGCCTACTTCGTGAAGATCTACCGCTAGTGAGGCAAGTCCTTCGTGGGCGATGGCCATGGTGGGATAGACAAGGTTGCTTCTTCGTGGACCCTTCGTGGGTGGAGCCCTCCGTGGACTCGCGCAACCGTTACCCTTCGTGGGTTGAAGTCTCCACCAACGTGGATGTAGGATAGCACCACCTATCTGAACCACGGGAAAAACATCCGTGTCTCCAATAGCGTTTGAATTCTCCAAACCCTTCCCTTTATATTCTTGCAAGTTGCATGCTTTACTTTCCGCTGCCAATATACTCTTTGTATGCTTGCTTGAATTGTGTAATGATTGCTTGACTTGTCCTAAGATAGCTAAAAACTGCCAAGAACTAAAATTGGGAAAAGGTTAAGTTTTTATTTGGTCAAGTAGTCTAATCACCCCCCCCCTCTAGACATACTTTCGATCCTACACCTATCCGAACCACGGGAAAAACATCCGTGTCTCCGATTGCGTTTGAATTCTCCAAACCCTTCCCTTTACATTCTTGCAAGTTGCATGCTTTACTTTCCGCTACCTATATACACTTTGCATACTTGCTTGATATGTATTGTGAGTGTTGAAATTATGCTTAAACTCCACTCAAACTGAAAAAGCTTAAAAATTGCAACTTTGGCATGAAGTGTCTATTCACCCCCCTCTAGACACACCCACTTCAAGGTCCTACACCGGGGCCTCGGGAGGCTCCGGAGGCGCTGGTGACTCCTCGCGAGCTGCCTCCATCTCCTCCAAGGCCGCGTAACGCCTGTCTTCCTGAGCCTCCACGATGCCCCTCATGAGGCGCTGGTACGCTGCAGCCATGCTCGGCAGGCTGTAAGGCATGCGAACATAGCTATGGGGTGGACCTCCGCAGCGCCCCACTTGCGAGGGCCAGAGGCGCTCCATTGTGGCCATCTGATTGAGCCCTGGTACGTCGACGCAGACGCGCAGCCCACCATCCTCGCCTAGATGTGGGGCCACGGCTGGCAAGCGGCGGCAACCTCTCATGATCCTTGTCTCCTGTAGCTCTTGAATGGCCTCGTCAACGAACTCTTGCTAGTCTGATCTTCCTCGCCTGGGTCCCTCCTGAGGGAAACGTGCTGCGAAGCACACCTCCACGTGGTGCCCAAGCGCCTCCCTCGCGACCCTGGCTAGGTCGGTGGCCCTCCAGGTGAGAGCCCCCGAGCCCTGCCTGAGGAGGGCGCCGGGCGCGCTTTCCTATGCGATGGATGGAGGGCCCTCCTGAGGGGCACGGGCCCTGAGGGACCTGCCTCCTGAGGGGCTGAGCCTGACGATGTCTTCTTCTTCTTGGGGGTGGTCTCAGGAAGCCTCCTGCTTCTGCGATCTGGGTCTTCTAGCGACGCGACCTGAAAGGCTCGCTCCAGGGAACACACTGCATCTCTCTCTTCACAGGGCACCGTGATGACGCCGCCACTTCCTGGCATCTTGAGGACGTTGTAGCCGTGGTGGGTCACGGCCATGAACTTGGCCAGCGCTGGGTACTCGAGGATGGCGTTGTACGGCAGGCGGATGTGGGCGACGTCGAAGTCGATGAGCTCGGTGCGGTAGTTGCTGTGGGCCCCGAAGGTGACAGGGAGGCGGACCTGCCCGATCGAGACTGTGGAACCGTCAGTGATCCTGGAGAAAGGCCTGGTTGGCTGAAGCTGGTCGTAGGGCACTTGGAGATTGTTGAATGTTTCCACGGACAGGACGTTGAGCCCTGCCCCGCCATCGATGAGGGTCTTGGTGACCAGCACGTTGCTGATGACTGGGGAGCAGAGCATCGGGAGGACTCCTGCAGTGGCTGCGCACTTGAGCTGGTCTGCCAAGCTGAACGTGATGGGGCACGCCGACCACCTGAGGGGGCACGTTGGTTCGATCTTGGGGAGAACTGCATTCACTTTGCGGGCAAACTGCTTGAAGATGCGTTGGGAGGCTGGGGCTTGAGCTCCACCCAGGATGCAGGCGATCGTGCGCGGCTCCTGGAAGCCCCCAGCCCCCTCGTCTTGATGGCGGTCTTCGTTCCTTCTTGGTGGAGGCGGCAGCGGAGGTAGGCCTGCGTTGCCATGAGGGCGGTCCTCACGAGGCTGGTCGCGCCACTCCTGGCGCGGGCCGCGGTCTTCCCAGCGCCCTGGGTTTCTTCCTCCTCCTCGGCCATAGCCCCGGTCAGCACGGTCAGGGCGACGGCCGATCCTTCCTTCTCGTACGGCGCGGAGCTCTTGACATTCGTTGGTGTTGTGGGTGTGGAGGTCGTGGTACACATAGTACCGGCTGCCTCTGGAGGTTTCGGGCAGATCCTTGCCCCGCTTGGTGTCTGGTTCTGCCGCGAGTACGCCAGCCCCCTTGCGCTTCGTGTCCTTGGCTTTGGGCTTTTTCTCTTCTGGGTCCGCGGCAGGCAGCTCGAGCAGGGAGAGACGTCCCTCCTCAGCCCTGGCGCACTTGTTCGCCAAGTTGAATAGCTCCAGGGAGGTGCAGAGGTCTTCGTGCATCGCCAGCTCCTCCTTCATCTTGACGTCACGCACGCCATCAGAGAAGGCGGAGATGATGGCCTCCTCGGACACCTTGGGGATCTTGAGGCGCGCGATGTTGAAGCGCTGGATGTACTTTTGCAGGGTCTCTCCGGGTTGTTGCTTGATGCGGCGCATGTCGCTCACAGCGGGCGGCCGGTCGCGAGTACCTTGGAAGTTGGCGATGAAGCGGGCGCGCATCTGGTCCCAGGAGGAGATCGTGCCTGGAGCCAGATTCAGGAGCCAGGTTCGCGCCCCTTCCTTCAGCGCCATGGGGAACCAGTTAGCCATGACCTTCTCATCCCCGCCGGCAGCCTCGATGCCCAGCTCATAGAGCTGGAGGAACTCTGCGGGATCGGTTGTGCCATCGTAGCGAGGAGGCAGGTCGGGCTTGAACTTGCCGGACCACGCGACGCTGCGCAGCTCAGTGGTATAGGCATGGCAGCCCGCGGTGGCCACGAAAGGCCTCGGTTGGTGGAGAGCTTGGTCTTGAGGGTCCCCACGCGCTGCAGCTAGGAGCAGGGCGGGGTCTTGGCGTGCCGGAGCTGGAGCAGGGTCGCGACGTGCCGGAGCAGGGAGCGCCCTGGCAGCCCCCTGCGGGCAAGGGATTTCTTGGCAGCTTCGCTCTTGTTGCGATGGCGCCTGGCGGAGCGGGTTTCACCCAGGGGCCAGTCGCCTTGGAGCCACGACATCTTCTTGGAGAGGAGGCGGCTGGTGCGCCTCCGGAGCTTCGTTGCCCACGCGGGGCGGAGTGCGGTGCAGAGGGACAGACGGCGCGGAAGAGCCCCCTGCGGCGCGGACGAGCTCGGCGACGTGGTCGAGCCATTCTTCGTAGACGTCGTCGACGGGACGGTAGCCCAGGAGCTCGTTTGCCGCGAGGAGTGCAGCTTGAGCCTCCAAGGGTGCGTGGAGCGCGCGGGACGAAGAACCGGCTGGAGCGAGTGATGGAGTGGCGGTGCGGCCGTCTTGCCGCACGGACGGGTGCTGAGACGATGCCTGCTGCTCGCCCCCCGCCGGGCCGGTGGCGGCGTTGTCGGCGGGCGACGGGGAACGACGAGGACGCCCACCGATGGGGGCCGTCTGGGCGACGCGAGAGGCGATGGCGGCCCGGCGCTCAGCGCGGCCCCGACGAGCGTCAGACATGGATGCGACGGTCGGAGGGGAGCGGAGCGGTGGAAGACGAATTCCGGCGCACCCCTACCTGGCGCGCCAAATGTCGGATTTCGGGTTCCGGCAGACCCTTAAGGTTCGAACACTGGGGTGCGCGCGGAAATCTCGCCTTCAACCTCTCCGTCTCGAGGGGATCTAAACTACTAAAAGAACTGCACAAAAGACACAGGATTTATACTGGTTCGGGCCACCGATGTGGTGTAATACCCTACTCCAGTGTGTGGTGGATGGATTGCCTCCTGGGGCTGGTGAGGATGAACAATACAAGGAAGAACAGCCTCGCGAGGGTCTGTTCTTGGCTGTGGTGATGAACTGCTATGAAGAGTTCAGTCACCCTCTCTCTCTCTCTCTCTACTTGCGAACCGAACGAACAGGAATCGATCCCCTTGCTATGTGGGTGGCTAGTCCTATTTATAGAGGCCCTGGTCCTCTCCCCAAATATTGAGCGGGAAGGGATCCAACAACGGCGGGGTAATTTGAAGGGGGACAGCGAGTACATCTATCCTGACAAAAGCAGTCTTCGCCTGCCAAAGCCTCTGGTGATGACACCGCGCTGGGCTCCAGGGTGACCTCCGTCTCGTAGTCCTCCTGGCCTTGGTCTCGTTGCACCAAAGTGGCAACCTTTGCCTGATGCCTCGGTACTCTGCGGATACGCTTGCCCCCTTTGCACCAAAGAGGAAAGAGGGACGCTGCGCATGCTGGCACCCGCCTGGCGCCCCGTGTCGTCATGGCTTGCGTCATGGACACCTCGCGAGGTACTCCGCCTTGAACTCTCCGCCTCCTCGCGAGCCAGCCTGACGAGGCTGTGCCTGAGGATGCGCCATGTCGTCCTCCTCGCGAGGCTTGGCCCCTCGCGAGGGTCTTGAGCCTCGTGTTGATGAAGATGGGCCGTGCAGGGCCCCCACTTGAGCCACGCTGCAGGCCGCAGGCAGGCAAGTCTGGGGACCCCCGTTCCCAGAACGCCGACAAGATCCTTTCTAGAGAAAGAGTTTCTCTCTAAAGAAGTAAGTGGGAGGAAAGTAGAACTTGATGAAGTATTACCTCTTGAGCCAGAAAGTGGCGCAACTCAAGAAAATGTTCCTGAGGTGCCTGCACCGACTAGAGAGGAAGTTAATGATGATGATCATGAAACTTCAGATCAAGTTGCTACTGAACTTCGTAGGTCCACAAGGACACGTTCCACACCAGAGTGGTACGGCAACCCTGTCTTGGAAATCATGTTGTTAGACAACGGTGAACCTTCGAACTATGAAGAAGCGATGGCGGGCCCGAATTCTGACAAATGGCTGGAAGCCATGAAATCCGAGATAGGATCCATGTATGAAAACGAAGTATGGACTTTGACTGACTTGCCCATTGAGCGGCGAGCCATAGAAAATAAATGGATCTTTAAGAAGAAGACAGACGCAGATGGTAATGTGACCATCTATAAAGCTCGGGTTGTCGCTAAGGGTTATCGACAAGTTCAAGGGGTTGACTACGATGAGACTTTCTCACCCGTAGCGAAGCTGAAGTCCGTCTAAATCATGTTAGGAATTACCGCATTCTATGATTATGAGATATGGAAAATGGACGTCAAAATGGCATTCCTTAATGGTTTCCTTAAGTAAGAATTGTATATGATGCAGCCGGAAGGTTTTGTCGATCCTAAGAATGCTGACAAGGTGTGCAAGCTCCAATGCTCTATTTATGGGCTGGTGCAAGCATCTCGGAGTTGGAACATTCGCTTTGATGAGATGATCAAAGCGTTTGGGTTTATGCAGACTTATGGAGAAGCCTGCGTTTACAAGAAAGTGAGTGGGAGCTCTGTAGCATTTCTCATATTATATGTAGATGACATACTTTTGATGGGCAATGATATAGAACTTTTGGACAGCATTAAGGCCTACTTGAATAAGAGTTTTTCAATGAAGGACCTTGGAGAAGCTGCTTATATATTAGGCATCAAGATCTATAGAGATAGATCAAGACACCTCATAGGTCTTTCACAAAGCACATACCTTGATAAGATATTGAAGAAGTTCAATATGGATCAGTCTAAGAAGGGGTTCTTGCCTGTGTTGCAAGGTGTGAAATTGAGCTCAGCTCAATGTCCGACCACGGCGGAAGATATAGAAGAGATGACTGTCATCCCCTATGCCTCAGCCATAGGGTCTATTATCTATGCCATGCTGTGTACCAGGCCTGTTGTAAACCTTGCCGTAAGTTTGGTAGGAAGGTACCAAAGTAATCCCGGCAAGGAACACCAGAAAACGGTCAAGAATATCCTGAAGTACCTGAGAAGGACTAAGGACATGTTTCTCATTTATGGAGGTGACGAAGAGCTCGTCGTAAAGGGTTACGTCGACACTAGCTTCGATACAGATCTGGATGACTCTAAGTCACAAACCGGATACGTGTATATGTTGAATGGTGGAGCAGTAAGCTGGTGCAGCTGCAAGCAGAGCGTTGTGGCGGGATCTACATGTGAAGCGGAGTACATGGCAGCCTCGGAGGCAGCGCATGAAGCAATTTGGGTGAAGGAGTTCATCACCGACCTAGGAGTCATACCCAATGCATCGGGGCCGATCAAACTCTTCTGTGACAACACTGGAGCTATTGCACTTGCCAAGGAGCCCAGGTTTCACAAGAAGACCAGACACATCAAGCGTCGCTTCAACTCCATTCGTGAAAATGTTCAAGATGGAGACATAGATATTTGTAAAGTGCATACGGATCTGAATGTCGCAGATCCGTTGACTAAACCTCTCCCTAGGGCAAAACATGATCAACACCAGAACTCTATGGGTGTTCGATTCATCACAATGTAACTAGATTATTGACTCTAGTGCAAGTGGGAGACTGTTGGAAATATGCCCTAGAGGCAATAATAAAAGGATTATTATTATATTTCCTTGTTCATGATAATTTTCTTTTATTCATGCTACAATTGTGTTATCTGGAAATCGTAATACATGTGTGAATGCATAGACACCAACATGTCCCTAGTAAGCCTCTAGTTGACTAGCTCGTTGATCAACAGATAGTCATGGTTTCCTGACTATGGACATTAGATGTCATTGATAACGAGATCACATCATTAGGAGAATGATGTGATGGACAAGACCCAATCCTAAACATAGCACAAGATCGTATAGTTCATTTGCTAGAGTTTTTCCAATGTCAAGTATCTTTTCCTTAGACCATGAGATCGTGTAACTCCCGGATACCGTAGGAGTGCTTTGGGTGTACCAAACGTCACAACGTAACTAGGTGACTATAATGTCTTCGTACATTTTTAGGGGTCATCTCTGGTAGTAAAACCGAATCAATGAGGGACTTCTACCTGTGTTATCCTGCAATTCTCACAAACACATTAGTCCCTCAACTAGGTTTGTCGTCAATACTCCAAAACCAACTAGGGTTGGCACTAGATGCACTTACAATCTCCCCCTTTTTGGTGATTGATGACAAACTAGTTGAAGTTTTCAACGGGGAATATAATTTGTGAAATTGTAAAGGAATTGTCTTCATAAGCTGCAAGGGCTCCCCCTGAAGATGTGCATATAAGTAATTTGCTTCTGGAACGCAAATGCACATGGCAGGTTGTACTTGTGGAGATCCACTTCAACTTATGATGACAATCCACTATGCATGTAAAATTATATGAAGAGAATGACATGCATAATGAAAAATGGACATCTGCGGAATGATCTAAGTGCGAAATTAATCGTCGTACATGCGGAATTTATCTTCGCAAAACATAGTGGCAAACAAGTAGCAGATGACCATCGAGTTTAAGTGTTACAACCCAAAGAACCAAATGTAGCAAAACGAGAGTTGTAAGCACGAAGCAAAATGTAGCAAAATATAAAGGCACCCGCCCATAGTGACCCGCTTGAAGACTATAAACATCATATGCTTCTCCCCCTTTTGTCAGTGATGACCAAAAAGGTTTGAAGACATACAGTTTTCTACGCGTTCCCAGGCGCAGCAGGGTCGGTGGAGGTGTTTGGCGGTGCAGACGAGCTTGGTGCAGATTCGACGCACGCTGAAGGAGGTGGAGGTGATGTAGCGTCGTCTTCTTCGATAATCCGTGCAGTCACCATGGCAGCAGAGGAAGAGAACTCCGAATCTTCAAGTGATGGAGTTCTGCGTAGCATAGCCCTTCGAGGAGGCATGGAGTCAAATTTGAAGCGCTCTGTGAAGCCATCCTCTTGAAGTTCAGCTTCAGGACACATCATCGTGAGTCCTTTCCAAGTGCGGCGACAGGTTTCGTGTGCAACAAATGCATTCTTTGTTGCAAGATTTCTGATACGATTGACGTCCTCCATGATGCTTTTCATCTGCCTCTTGAGCCAGTCGTGGTGCCTATCCTGCTTTTTGTGAAGAGCCACAAGAAGCTCTCGGTCATTGAGGGCACGAGCGCGCTTCTTGGGTCGCTGAGCAGCTGGGCTGTCAGTGCCTTCAGTAGATGCAGGTGCACGTGTGGTGCCAGCCAACGGATACACTCTAGAGATGGCTTCAACACCTTCAACATTCTGAGTGAAGCTCTGGTGTTCTGCATTCTGAAGACTTAATAGTTGCTTGGCAGGCTCAGGATATATAGCTTCAGCAGAGGTGTCCACATCTGGCAAGAAGATCCGATGGTTGCGGGTTGAGGGCTGATATGAAATTGCAAAGTGAAGCTTGATCAGCCTCATAACCCAAGGAGCATAAAACTTCAAGCCAAATAAATCTGAGCCGGATGCCTCAAGCTGGCGTATGAAGAAGTCCTGCATATTGAAGCATTTGCCATGAAGGATGTAGAATATGAGAGTCTTCATTGCACCCTCAACCTTGGCATGTGGACACTGTCCCTTAATGGGCCAGAGAGTCCGCCTGATGATGTGATATATGGTTCTGGGCAGGTACTCTAGGTCTTCAACGAAGAACTTATTTGGATAGGGTGCATCATGGGGCAATGGCTTCATCATTGAGAGCATCTGACTCATATTTGGTTCAGGCCTCTGGAATATGCTCTCAATTGCTTCAACATGTAGTTGACAGCCTTCCTCGAAGAATTCGCCAGGAGTGGGCAGGCCGGTAAGCTCAATGATATCAAATGCATTGGCTTCATGATGGACATTGCCGGTCATCCACTCCAGGACCCAAGTATTCCGATCTCTGTTGTAGCCTTTGATATGAAGGGTGGCATAGAATTGAAGCAGAAGCTCTTCATTCCAGTGCTCTTCGTCTGTGATAAATGGCAGCAAACCCACTTGCTTGAAGCAATCCAGTGCTTCTTCCAGGCCGGGCAGACCAGCAACAGCTTCAACCTCAAGGCGCTTGTGCGGGAAGACGCGACCTTGGTTGTATAGGATGCATAGCTGCGTTGGGGATAGCTCCAGAACCTATCTGATACAATCCGTTCCCTCGAATAAGGGTTCTTGGAGCTGTTGAAGAACATATTATCCGCCCTGAAGCTATTGACGTTAAAGGAGCCAGGAGCTGATGCAGGACCTGGGAACCTTGGCAGTCGTGGGATCGGCTTCTGGACCTGAGGCCTGTGCGCAACATGATAGTTGAATTGGGGACCGGCAGCAGACTCAGGCACAGAAGTGTCAGGAGTAGTAGCTTCAGTGTCTTCTGAAGCTATTGTTGGGGAGGGCTCCACATGGGCTTCAATGTTGGTGGTGGCAGCCTCAATATTTTCCGCCTCCACTTGACTAGCTGGAGGGTCAGACTCAGGCACGTTCTCCTGGAGAACGGCTTCTTGTTGTAGCGGGGGAGTTGGAGCTTGTGGTATTTCTTCATGCTCTTCGGCTGATGTGGCCGGATTGTCTTCAGCCGAACCTTGAGGCCGTGGTCCTTTGCGAAGCCTGCGGAATGCAGACGACGCCTTTGGAGTTGGAGTGGGCTAGACTTCAGATTCTTCTTCTTGTGGGCGATCCGCCCATGACGCAGCTTGTGCGATTGGCGTCAAAGGACGACCAATGCTGATCAGTTCGCTTGTCTCAAGCTGAGGAAGGGCTGCATCATCTTGTACATTGTCTTGGTGACCAATGTCTTCAGCAGCGTTGGGGTTGGCTGCTGGAATGTCAGCTGACGATCTGCGTCAGGATAGATGACAGAGAGAGGTTCAACTATCAAGGGCTCTGTGGGAGCAGCCCGAGCTTTCTTGGTCTTGCGCTTCTTCTTGGTGGGGTCAGAAGGAGAGACTTCAGAGTGTTTTCTCTTCCTAGCTTCAGCCTCTGCAGTCCGTGTCTTCTTGAGTTCTGAAGCGGTTGACCGGCTCTTTGGCTTCGAGCCAGTCGTAGTAGTGGGGAAGACAATCGGAGTAGCTTCTTGTCTTGGTGCCTCTGGTTTAGGCACAACAGGCTTCTTCTTCTTCTTCGCGGCCATCCTGGGGTCGATGCCGTGACACCCAAGTGCCTTGCGCTTCTCGGCCTCATTGTAGGCCTGCACACAGCGATCAGCCAGAGTCTTCATTCGCTCCCGCGAACCCTGAGCTTCTGCACGCTTCTGCAGAAAGTTCTCCTTTAGCTCGTGCAACATGATCTTGAAGTTTTTCACTTCTTGCACGCTGAGCTTGGCCATGTGCTTCTTGAACTGAGCCTTTTCAAAATCAATTTTCTGCTTCAGTTCAATAATGCGCTGGGCAATTGCAAGTTCTGAAGCAATAGCACCCTCGAAGGCGACGCTGAGGCCTATGGGCAGCTGCAGATCATCGAAGCTTATGTTCGGTGAGGCAAACCATTCATCGATAAAGTTGTGGATGATGGCGACATCAAACAGAGGCAGATTGTTGAAGATTTCAGCCTCCTCCTTTCTCTTGATGAGCTTCTCAAGAGCGTCATCTCCAAGATCTTCATCACTTGACGGATCAATGGTTTCGCTGCGCAGAATGGCAGCAACTGTGAGCTCTTTGCCTGTGTGTGGCCGAGGCTTCTTGGCTTCCTGGGGCTTGGAGACTCGTGATAAGTCTTCAAACTGCACACTGGCTTCAGGAGGTGTAGTTGCCAATGGCTTCGCCCTTGAGATTTTGGGTGAAGGGGCCTGCTTTGAAGCTTTTGCCTTCTTTGACTGCTTTGGCTTCGGTGCAGCAGGCGCTTCATCAGATTCAGAGTCAGCAAGAGGGTCATTGACTGCAGTCCCTTGGACTAAGATGCGGGTGATGAGGCCGTCAAGATTTGCATACGGACCGATGATTTTGGGGTCTGCCTCGCGTGTGCCATCTGCCCTTGGTGGGGAGGGACCAGGGTTGAAGTCTAAGCCCAATTTCTTCTTGTTGTGCTTCGCTGATTTCTGGGCAAACTGGAAGTTGCGCATGAACAGATTGTCATCACGACACCAGAGTAGTGACGACGGATGTGCTTCAGCTGGCTGTGGCCCACGAACCATGCACGGGTAGAAGCCTTGAGCAATGGCTTCATCTTTGGACCTGGGCACGAGATTTTCGTATAGTACATCTCCCCATGGTCTCTTGATGGCGCTTTTCTTAGCGTACTCCTTGGTGACGAAGCGGTATTGGAACCATTGCTCCGCCCAATAGCATCAAATCCATTGGATTCGTGTCTTGCGCTGATTGTAATCCTCTTCAGGATCTGTCTTGTACAGCTCTGAGAGGTCATCGGGCAGGTCTCTTGATGTTTCCCCTCGACACTTTCTGCCACCCTTCCTTGCTGGTTTTTCTGCAGCCATGAACTTTAACCTGGATGGCTTCAATACGTTCAAAGGCTTCAAAGGCTTTCTCTTGCTGGTCAAGCAGAACTGGCTGTGACAGCATTAAGGTGCGAGGGAAGGGGAAGAGGTCATATGCATTCTCAGAAGATTTTGAAGGTAAATCAGTTTAGAAGACATTGACCTCATCGTGCGAAGACATTCACTCATAGATAAGAAGTTGGTTCCAGATTTGTATGAACCCACAGATCAGTACAAGTGAGGAATCTAACTACTTTATGAAGCATAAGTGAATATTCTAGGCAAGTTATGAGATGCAGACTGAGAGAGATCTAACTTGTGTGAACAGAAACTTTGTATGGCAGAAAGTGACCGAACTATAGGATCAAAAGAGGCTGTAAAAAGAGGTTTTATTTACCACACTTGGAACTGCTAGACGGAGTGGGAGATGAGGCCGAGCAGTTCGATCCTCCATGCCCTAACTTGGCGACGGAAGACAGCTACGGCGACGGCGGAGAGGACGATGTCCGCGATCGGCGTGAAGATGGCGTCGGAGAGGTTGCGGCAGTGAAGCGTTTCGTCGTCGGCGTCGTCGAGAGCTAGCGGTGGCGCTAGGGTTTGTGCGAGGGAGGAAGAAGGAGATGATGACCGCAGTGAGGGTGTATTTATAGTCACAGGGGCGGCACTGCGCTATTACACAGGTGCCCCTGGCGATTCGCCTCTGAATAACACGTGGCCATCATGCGGAATCTCGGGGGCAGTTCCACATCCCACGCACGTCTGGATTGTCGGGTGGTCGTTCCTACTTCTCCGGATTTCTTGTGGATGAATGAGCTTAGAAAACGGTTTTAAAGTTTGTCTCTGTGTCTTATGCTGACAAGGACGCAGAGAAGACATTCGACAGTTTCAATAGAATGCATATGACTTGGAGAGATAGAATTTGAGATAGAAAGCATAGAGAGATTAGGGTCCGATCACATTCACTTAGTTCAAAAGATTCAAACAAGAAGACATAGCTATAAGTGAATGCTGTAGAGGACAAAACACTAGTATATATATAATCCATGTAGTGAAGATAATTATGAAGACATGTTGAGATGTAAGCCACAACAAATGTGAAGACATTGCAAGGTAAGGCCATGAGTGAAACACTTCAAAATAGAACGTTTGGTGGTGGCGTTACCCACCGTATAGGAAGTATTAGACCCAGACACGACGCACAATTATTGTGGCGCTCCGAAGTCAATTTCCACATTAATGTATTCACACTTAGAATGTATGTCTTCATTGATTGAAGATATACGTTACTTCGTGTGTTGCACATCTAAGTCATCAATATGCATAAGTGTTAGGATGTTTGCCTGATCACAGGACATTTGAGGATTCCAAGATATTTAGCTCACACCGTAACTTGCAAAATCTCTTCTCATCCAAGGGCTTGGTGAAGATATCTGCCAATTGCTCTTCAGTGTTGACGTGTATGATATCAATATCTTCCTTTGCAACATGATCTGTGAGAAAGTGATGACGAATTTCAATGTGCTTTGTCTTCGAGTGCTGAACTGGGTTGTTGGCAATCTTGATGGCGCTTTCGTTGTCGCAGTAAAGTGGTACTTACTTCAGATGAATGCCATAGTCCTTGAGAGTTTGCTTCATCCACAGAAGCTGAGCGCAGCAAGATCCAGCAGCAATGTATTCAGATTCAGCAGTGGAGAGGGATACACAGTTCTGCTTCTTTGAAGACCAACATGCAAGTGATCATCCCAGAAAGTGGCATGTGCCTGATGTAGACTTCCGATCAACCTTGTCACCAGCATAATCAGCATCCGAGAATCCAACCAGATCAAACTCTGAGCCCTTTGGATACCATAATCCTAGAGTTGGGGTGTGAGCCAAATATCGAAGAATTCGCTTCACTGCTAAGTGATGCGACTCCTTTGGTGCCGCTTGAAATCGAGCACACATGCAAACACTAAGCATAATATATGGCCTAGATGCACATAAATAAAGCAAAGAACCAATCATGGAGCGGTATACCTTTTGATCGAACTCTTTACCATTGTCGTCAGGACCCAGATGATGTTTGGCTGGCATTGGTGTTGTGAAGCCTTTGCAGTCTTGCATACCGAACTTCTTCAGGCAATCCTTGAGATACTTCTCTTGAGATATGAAGATGCCATTGTGTTGTTGCCGTATCTGAAGACCGAGGAAGAACTTCAGCTCCCCCATCATAGACATCTGATATTGCTCTTGCATCATATATCCAAACTCCTCACTGTACTTCTGATTGGTGCAGCCGAAGATAATGTCATCCACATATATTTGGCACACAAACAGTTCACCATCATATGTCTTCGTGAAGAGAGTGGGATCTAGGGAGCCAGGTATGAAGCCTTTGCTCTTCAGGAAGTATTTGAGTGTGTCATACCAGGCCCAAGGGGCTTGTTCGAGGCCATACAGTGCCTTATTGAGCTTGTAAACCATGTCAGGATGTTTTGGATCTTCAAACCCAGGTGGTTGTGCAACATACACTTCTTCTTCAATCTTGCCATTGAGAAAGGCACTCTTCACATCCATTTGATATAAAAGTATGTTATGATGATTTGCATAGGCCAGCAGTATACAGATGGCTTCAAGTCTGGCCACAGGAGCAAACGTTTCATCAAAGTCAATGCCTTCCACTTGAGTATATCCTTGAGCAACGAGACGAGCTTTGTTTCTGACAACTTGACCATGCTCATCTTGCTTGTTGCGGTATATCCATTTGGTGCCTATTATATTGTGCTTCCGTGGATCAGGACGCTTAACCAGTTCCCATACATTGTTCAGCTCAAACTATTGAAGCTCTTCTTGCATAGCTTGAATCCATTCAGGTTCCATGAAAGCTTCTTCAACTTTCTTGGGTTCTGTGATTGAAATGAATGCGAAGTGCCCGTAGAAATTTGCCAGCTGAGTCGCCCTTGAACGAGTTAGTGGACTAGGTGCATTGATGTTGTCAATTATTCTGTCAATCTGCACTTCATTAGCAACACGAGGATGTATAGGTCGAAGACTTTGCTCTTGCTGATCTATGTTGTCGTTGGGAGGAATGTCTTCAGGCTGAGCATTGTCTTCATGTGGATCAGGTGCTGAGATGATAAGTTCTTCTTCAGGATGAGCTTCAGAAGGTATAATTTCTCCAGTTCCCATTAGCTTGATTGATTCACTAGCTGGAACTTCATCTAGCACATCTGGCAGTTGCTCTCTTTGTGAACCATTGGTTTCATCGAACCGCACATCCACTATTTCAACCACTTTGTAGTGAAAGAGATTGAAGACTCTGTAGGAGTGCGAATCCTTTCCATATCCAAGCATGAAGCCCTCATGTGCTTTTGGTGCAAACTTTGAGGTGTGGTGTGGGTCCTTGATCTAGCATCTTGCGCCAAATACTCTGAAGTAACTGACATTTGGCTTCTTGCCAGTTAGGAGTTCATAAGATGTCTTGTTCAGAAGCTTGTGAAGATAAACACGGTTGATTGTATGGCATGCAGTGTCAATGGCTTCAGGCCAGAATTTTCTTGGAGTCTTGTACTCATCTAGCATCGTTCTGGCCATCTCAATGAGTGTTCTGTTCTTGCGTTCGACGACGCCATTCTGCTGTGGCGTGTATGGAGCTGAGAATTCATGTGTGATGCCCAAGGTATCAAGATATGTGTCAAGGCCAGTGTTCTTGAACTCAGTGCCATTGTCACTTCTGATGTGCTTTATCTTGGCGCCATAATTGTTCATAGCTCGATTGGCGAAGCGTCTGAAGACATCCTGCACTTCAGTCTTGTAAAGGATTATGTGCACCCAAGTATATCTAGAGTAATCATCAACAATGACAAAGCCATAGAGGCAAGCAGTAGTGGAAAAAGTTGAGTAGTGAGTGGGACCAAAAAGATCCATGTGAAGCAGTTCGAAGGGTCGAGTAGTGGTCATGATTGTCTTCGAAGGATGTTTTGCCCTTGTCATCTTCCCTGCTTCACAGGCACCGCATAAGTGATCTTTCTTGAACTTGATGCCCTCGATGCCTATGACATGCTTCTTCTTCGCAAGGGTGTGGAGGTTCCTCATGCCAGCATGCCCAAGCCTCCAATGCCAAAGCCAGCATTCTGAAGCCTTTGCCAGAAGACATACTGCAAGCTGTGTCCCTGCTGAGAAATCTACCACATACAAATCATCTTTCTGATACCCTTCAAACACTAGAGACTTGTCAGATTCCATTAGTACTAGGCAATGATATTTTCCAAATATTACGACCATGTTCAAATCACAAAGCATTGAGACAGACATTAAGTTGAAGCCAAGGGATTCAACAAGCATGACTTTGTCCATGTGCTGATCCTTTGAGATTGCAACTCTACCTAGACCCAATACCTTACTTTTACCAGTGTCAGCAAATGTGATGTGGCTCTTGTCGGATGGACGTAAGGTTGAGTCCATAAGAAGGCTTCTTTTGCCAGTCATGTGATTTGTACACCCACTGTCAATAATCCATTCTGAAGACGCTGGTGTCGTACCCTACAGTCCAGTTAGGGGGATAGGCTTCACGAAGAGAATTGTGAAGCAAAAACATTTGACGAGCCAGTGGGTTATGAAAACTTAGATCCAGGTTAGGACTAATAGGGAGAGTAGCATGTGATGCAGGAACGAAATACATAGTGATGCCATTCGGGCATTTGATCTTGCGCCCCACAAGATTTTTAAGGTCCCCAGCAATAGCGTCAGAAGATTTTGTTTTTCTGCTGGAGACCTTTCCCTGCAAAAGAGAGTTAAGCTTTCTTGACCACCCACATCTTCAAGGGTGGCTTAGAAGCAATAAGTCTATGTGCAGCATCTGAGAATTTTGGCTTTGGAGCCCTAGCAAACAGTCTAGCAGGCGGGCAATAGTACTCATAAGAATAGGCAGAATAGTTCTTGGTCATATGAACATGACAGTTTGAAGAACCGCTCTCATATTCATATGCCTGAGTATGGTTTCCCTGCAAAACATTTGCGTTAGTGCGACTCAAGTGAGTCCTCTGTCTGTATGAAGCGTTTGGACCGTATGAAGCCTTTGGTCTGAGGTTTGTCTTCTTGATGTGAGGTGTCATGAAGACATTCATAGGAAGATTTTCCAGACATGTTTTCGGAATCCAGATCTTCTTCATAGGTGGTCCATTCCTGCAGTTAGTACCAATGTACCTGGCAAACACTTCACCATTCTGATTCTTTAACAGTTTATAGTTTGCATCAAAGGATTCATCAATGATAATGGGGTTAGCACAAGTGAAGCCAGACAGAGATGGATCTGCTGAGGATTCCTTTGCAGCAACCCATGTGGTTTTGGGGTATTGCTCAGGTTTCCAATAAGAGCCATCTGCATTTATTTTCCTTGTGAACCCCACACCCTCTTTCCTAGGGTTTCGGTTCAGAATCTGCTTCTTGAGGACATCACATAATGTCTGATGTCCTTTGAGACTTTTGTACATCCCTGTTTCAAGCAATGTCTTCAACCTAGCATTCTCATCAGCAATAGCAGTGGCATCCTCAGCAGAGGGGTTAGTTACCACTTCAACAGTTGAAGATATTGCAACAGTAGTAGCAGTGGAACATTCAGAAACAGAAGTAGCATTATCACGCTCAATGCATTTAAGGCATGGTGGTTCAAATCCTTCCTGAGCGGAACTGATCTGTTCGACACGAAGTGACTCGTTTTCCTTTTGAGGATCTTCATGAGCCACTCTCAATTTCTCAAGTTCTTGCTTCCTTTGAAGATAATCGTAGGAAAGCTTTTCATGAGTAGCTGAGAGAGTATCATGACAATCTTCAAGTTCCTGATACTTAACGTGAAGATTTTTTATGTCTTCAATTAAGGATTCAGATCGAGTCATTTCAGCACCCAACAGATCATCGCTTCTGTCTAACAGTTTTTGAATATGTTCCATGGCTTTCTGTTGTTCAGTTGCAATTTTAGAAAGTGTTTTGTAGCTGGGCTTTGAATCACAATTAGAATCATCGTCACTGGATGTTTGATAGTGAGTAGTGCGTGCGTTTACCTTGGCACCGCGTGCCATGAAGCAGTAGGTAGGAGTAGAGTCGTCCTTGTCATTTGCATCGGTGTTGGTGATAAAGTCATTGTCTTCAGTGTTGAAGATGGACTTGGCGACGTATGCTGTAGCCAGACTCGCAATGCCAGAATCATACTCCTCCTCAGACTCCACCTCTGCCTCCTCAGAAGCAGACTCCTCCTCTGAGTCCATTTCCTTGCCAACAAACGCACGTGCCTTGCCAGATGAGCTCTTCTTGTGTGATGAAGACTTTGAGGAAGACTTGGAAGAAGACTTTGAGTATTTATTCTTCTTCTTGTCGTCAGAATCATATTCCTTGCTCTTCTTCTTCTTTCTATTCTCATTGTCCCACCGTGGACATTCAGAGATGAAGTGTCCAGTTTTCTTGCACTTGTGGCATGTTTTCTTCTTGTAGTCATGAGCAGATGCTTCATCATTCCTTGAGCTTGATTGTGAAGACTTTCTGAAGCCTTTCTTCTTGGTGAATTTCTGGAACTTCTTCACTAGCATTGCAAGTTCCCTTCCAATGTCTTCAGGATCATCAGAACTGCTGTCAGATTCTTCTTCAGATGAAGACACAGCTTTTGCCTTCACGGCACGAGTTCGCCCATAGTTTGGACCATAGATATCTCTTTTCTCAGAAAGCTGAAACTCATGTGTGTTGAGCCTCTCAAGTATGTCAGATGGATCGAGTGTCTTGAAGTCTGGACGTTCTTGAATCATCAGGGCTAGGATGTCAAACGAACTGTCAAGTGATCTTAGCAGCATCTTGACGATTTCATGTTTGGTGATCTCAGTGGCGCCGAGGGCTTGAAGCTCATTTGTGATGTCAGTGAGCCGGTCAAATGTGTGCTGGACATTCTCATTGTCATTTCGCTTGAAGCGGTTGAGGAGGTTGCGAAGAACACTGATTCTTTGATCTCTCTGGGTTGAGATGCCTTCATTGACTTTGGAGAGCCAGTCCCAGACCAGCTTGGATGTCTTCAAGGCACTCACACGGCCGTACTGTCCCTTGGTCAGATGACCACAGATGATATTCTTGGCAGTAGAGTCCAGTTGAGTGAACTTCTTGACATCAGCAGCAGTGACACCTTCTCCAGCCTTGGGAACGCCATTTTCGACGACATACCATAGGTCGACGTCAATGGCTTCAAGATGCATGCGCATCTTATTCTTCCAGTAGGGATATTCAGTTCCATCAAAGATGGGGCACGCAACGGAGACTTTGATTATCCCTGCAGTCGACATAGCTAAAACTCCAGGTGGTTAAACCGAATCACACAGAACAAGGGAGCACCTTGCTCTGATACCAATTGAAAGTGCGTTATATCGACTAGAGGGGGGTGAATAGGCAATTTTTGTGAAAGTCTTCAAAACGTGAAAGTTATGAAGACAAACAGTAGAGATATGCCTATCACTATGCAGCGGAAGTTAGATTACACTAGGCAAGCCATGGTCAAGTATTCAATTGAGTAAAGGCACAATGACAAATAGCTGCAGTGTAATTAAGGATCAGGTAGGAAGAAGTTATGAAGCCAAACAAATCATACAGTTACATTGTGAAGACAAAGGATAGAGCAAGCATGCAATGGCTTCACAATGAGTAACAGTAAGTAAAAGGAAGTGAAGATGAAACCAGTGACACGCTGAAGACAATGATTTGTTGGACCAGTTCCAGTTGTTGTGACAACTGTACGTCTGGTTGGAGCGGCTAGGTATTTAAACCAAAGGACACACAGTCCCGGACACCCAGTCCTGAACACGCAGCTCAGGACACCCAGTCCTCACCGTTTTCTCCTTGAGCTAAGGTCACACAGACCTCGCCCAATCACTCTGGTAAGTCTTCAAGGTAGACTCCCAAACCTTCACAGACTTCGTTCACCGGCAATCCACAATTTCTCTTGGATGCTCAGAACGCGACGCCTATCCGTCTGGAGGATGCACAGTCCTCAAGTGTAATAAGTCTTCTGATCACTCAGACAAGAAGACTTAAGTGATGCCCAATTTACTCTAGCTCTGGGTGGTTATGGCTTTTCTCCTCGCTAGGAATTTTCTCTCAAAGGCTTCGAGGTGGGTTCCTCTCAAACGACAAAAGTTGTGCACTGAAATCTGAGCAGCCAACCGTTTATGGTTGTAGGGGGTGGACTATTTATAGCCACTGGGCAACCCGACCTGATTTGTCCGAAATGACCCTGGGTCACTAAGAAACTGACACGTGTACCAACGGTCAGATTTCAAACTCACACGGCAACTTTACTTGGGCTACAAGTAAAGCTGACTTGTCCGACTCTGGACAAGATTTGCTCTCATAGTCTTCGCTCGAAGATATAGGTTTTGAATTAGGCATCACTTCAGTCATTCTGACTGGTTCTCTTGGACCCCACTTAACAGTACGGTGGTTCCTATGACTCAACACAAATGAAATAAAACTACGAAGAATCTAAGTCTTCGAGTTCCATAGGCTTCACGTGGTGTCTTCTCTTATCATAGTCTTCAATGTGAATATCTTCATATACCACCATTGTCTTCAATGTCTTCGTACATTTTTAGGGGTCATCTCTGGTAGTAAAACCGAATCAATGAGGGACTTCTACCTGTGTTATCCTGCAATTCTCACAAACACATTAGTCCCTCAACTAGGTTTGTCGTCAATACTCCAAAACCAACTAGGGGTGGCACTAGATGCACTTACAGATATAAACTTTCTGAATTGTGCTCAACAAAGGGGTAGTTTTACACATGAAGATATACAAATTCTACCGTGCAACTCAGCACTGACCAATGACAACTCATCTATGTTCCTTTTGCAATAAACGATAGTACATTAGGGCTCATACATATGTCCTAATGGGAGAATTGGTTTCCCACGCTTACAACCGGTGTAAAATCCAAACCAAGTTAAGAACACCACAATAAAGTTGTAGGTGCATATTAAAACACGAAGTCGCATGATATCACTTCCCTAAAAGAACATACGTCATATCAAAACATTGGTAAATTAATTCAATCTTGTTAAGTCAAACTATATTGTAGACGTTGATACATGAGATCATATCACATTTCTACCTACCAAATCAAATCAAACCGTGTGACACAATGTAAGAGCGAATCCTCATTTTTTTCCATTCCAAACATTAACAAGGTACATGTCGTCTGGATTAAGCAAGGCCATAACAAGGTCAATTTAGAAAATGCAACTTTAATTTTTTGATCAGATTGCACGTCTCTAGAAAAGTGTAAGTTACATATTTTTTACCCACTTACAGTTCTCTAAAAAAATCTAAGTGGCATATTGGTGTTCATTGATAATTTCCCAGATTTGGGTTCGATGGTCAAGGAGACATGGAGAAGACCTCTCAAGACAAATGTTCGTCCTAGGTAATAGTATACTACAATAATAATTGTAGTCAAAAAGTTTGTCCAAAGACTAAAGTCAACATACCATAGTTTGCATCTTCTGCCTTTTTCGTGTAGTTGTATTTTTGTTTCTTGATGCTTGTCAACACTATTAAGTTAGTTTTATTTTTCAACTCTTTTGGTGTACTAGTTTTATCTAGCACGGTGCATGCACTCTCTATCTCTCACACCACTACCACATTTATAAAACTAACATTTTAGCTATGTTTGTTCTCTAGAATATAAACTTTCTCGATTATGCTCAAGAAAGGGATAGTTTTACACATGAAGATATACAAATTCTTATTGATGGTGCAACTTGGTACAGCCTGATGGTAAGTCATATATGTTCCTTTTACAATAACACACAATACATTAGGGCTCATACATATGCCCTAATGGGAGGATCGGTTCCCTACACTTAAAATCATCGCAAAATCTAAACCAAGTTAGGGAAACCTCAAAATTTGTCGGTATAGATTAAAACACGAATTTACATGATATCACTTCCCTGAACAAACATACCTTATATCACAACATTAGTAAATTAATTCAATCTCATTAGGTCAAACTATACGTAGGGCCGTAGGGGTTGATACATGAGATCATATCGTACTTCTACCCTACAAAATCAAATCAAATCATGTGAGATATTGTAACTGGGAACCTGTCCTTTTGCCATTCCAAATTAACAAGGTACATGTCATCTGGATTAAGCAAGCTCGTCACAAGGTCAATCTTGGAAAAAAATGCAACTTCCACTTTTTGACCTGATTGCACTTCTCTAGAAAAGTGCAAGTTCCATTTTTTTTCACCCACCTACACCTCTCTAGTAAAGTATAAGCTGCATTTTGGTGATCATCGATTATCGGTCAAGGGAAACAAGGAGAATACCTCGCAAGACCAAAGTACGCCTCAGGTAGTAGTATTCTACAATATTAACTATAGTTAAAAAGATTGTCCAAATACTAAAGTAAACATACCATAGTTTTGCATCTTGTGCCTTTTTTGTGCCCCTTTTCTTTTTTGTTTGTCGTTGCTTGTTTGCAAATATTGTGAATTTATTTTTACCATCTCTTTTGGTGTACAAATTTTATCTAACATGGCACACGCACCCTCTATCTATCACCCCACTACTACATTTATACAACTAACATTTTATCCATGTTTGTTCTCTTCTCTAGGATATAAACTCTCTCAATTGTGCTCAACAAAGGGGTAGTTTTACACATGAAGATATACAAATTCTTATTGATTGTGCAGCTCAGTACAATCCAATGCTAGGTCATTATGTTCATTTTGTAATAACACGCAATACATTAGGTCTCATACATATGCCCTACTGGGCCTATAATGGGAGGGTCAATTACCGACACTTAAAATTAGTGCAAAATTGAAACCCAATTAGGCACACCTAAATAAAGTTGTAGGTACAGATTAAAACACAAAGTGGACAAGAGTCATATGATATCACTTCCCTAAAAAAACATATGCCATATCACGACATTGGTAAATTAATGCAATCTCATCGAGACAAACTATATTTAGGGTTTGATACATGAGATCATATCATATTTATACCCTACCAAATCAAATCAAATCGTGCACCACGTAGTAAGAGGGAGCCCTAATTTTTTCCTTTCCGAACATTAACAAGGTACATGTCGTCTAGATTATGAAATTCATAACAATGCCTATTTACAAAAAATGCAACTTTCACTTTTCACCCGATTGCACTTCTCTAGAAAAGTGTAAGTTTCATTTTTACCCACATACACTTCTCTAGAAAAATCTAAGTCACATTTTTGTTGTTCATTGATTATTTGCAGGTTCTAGGTTCGGCAGTTGAGCGAGACATGAAGAAGACCTCACAGGACCAAAGTATTTCTGAGGTAGTAGTAGTATACTATAATATTAAGGGAGATGATTTGTAGCACATAGGGACTTGGCCATGCAGATTTGCGGTCTCCCGATTGCCTCGTGATTCGGAAATTGGTTTGCTCTTTGCTTGTGCCTTAGCCCATAATTACTTTAGATGGGGTCAATGCATGCAGGTTTTTTCAACTTCACCCATCCCACCTTGAATTCTTTTTTCTTTTGAATTTAAATTTTGAATCTTCTATATATGTTGAAGATATGTCGAGATTACTTTTTGTTTTAAAATTCGTGTTGCTTGTGACGAGGGCTTTGAAATACGACCAATTTATGTCAAACTATATTGCTTTTAGGTCCTGAAACCTAGCAAATGAAACTTGGAGCTTGCCCACATGTTTTCTAGTTTTGGTTTATGAAACTTAGTGACATTGTCACTCGTTTATATTAACTTTTGGCAATTGAAACTTATGAATTTTCTAACATGTCAAACATATTTTAAAAAATTGGTCTTATTTCAATGCCCTCGTCGCAAGAAACATGAATTTGAAAACAAAAATGAAATTGGACTTTTTCGTTAAAAAATATAGAAGATTCAAATTCCGAAGTCAAAAAAAGGTATGGGAAGTGGAGTGGATGGCATATGCAAATTTGACAAAAGAAACCAAAAGCATGCATGGATGGATCCCACCCCATGGTAATCAAAAGGCTAAGACTAAACATGTTTATGAATCTTGAAGTAATCTTTGGTCTACATGGATGAGTGCCCTTGCGAGTTTTTGACCATATTAACTGTAGTTAAAATGATTGTTCAAAGACTAAAATCAACATACCATAGTTTTGGCTTCGTGTTGCTTGCGACGAGGCCTTTGAAATAAGACCAATTTAAGTCAAACTATATTGCTTTTATGTTCCTGAAACTTAGCAATTGAAAGTTGGAGCTTGCTCGCACATTTTTTAGTTTTGGTTTCTGAAACTTGGTGATTTTTTCACTCGTTTATATTAAGTTTTGGCAATTGAAACCTAGGAATTTTAAAAATATGTGCAAATTTATTCAAAATTGGTCTTATTTCAAAGTCCTCGTCGCAAGCAACACGAATCTGAAAACAAAAATGAAATTGGACATTTCATTGAAGATTCAAATTCCGAAGCCAAAAGAAGAAGACATGGGAAGTGGAGTGGATGGCATACGCAACTCCAACAAAAGCTGCCAAAAGCATGCATGGATGAACCCAGCCCGTGGGTAATCAGAAGGGTAAGACTAACCAACTTTATGAATTTTAAAGCAATCTCAGGTCTTCATGTATGCGCGTCCCCGTGAGAGTTTTCGACTTAAAAATATTGTCCAAAGACAAATATCAACATACCATAGTTTTGTATGTTGAGTCTTTTGTGTGCATTTTTTTTATAGAAAAGGAAGAGTCATTTGTGTGCATATGTCCTTTTGTTTGTTGTTGCTTTGTTTGCAGATACTATTAAGTTAGTTTTATTTTGCAACTCTTTTGGTGTACCGATATTTATCTAAGGTGCCACATGCTCCCTCTCTCTTACACACACCACCAGTTGCATACTTTGCTCACCCATTTTCGCTTCTTTAGAAAAGCACAAATCAGTGTTTCCTTCACCCACCAATGTACTGTATGCACTATTTAGTAACTGAAATCGTACTGTTTTTAATTGATTAAGAGCGAAGAAAAATCTCTACCGATTGAGACCTAACAAAATCCTAACACAGATATTCGTAAGACTGTGAAGGGGAGATATTATCATCACTCATCACTATATGGTTACCGTTACAGCAGTGGATGACCGGGGACCCGACGGAGACGCGGCATTCCCAAAGCTTTGAAGCGTCAACGCGTGGGCCTCGTCAGGTACACACACATTGTTGGCTAGCTAGGCTGGTGCAAGCACGTACTCCCTCCGTTTCAAAATAAACGACTCAACTTTATACGAACTTTAATATAAAATTGAGTCATCTATTTTAAAACGAAAAGAGTACGTACGTACCGCAGCGCAACCTTCGCTCCGGGTCGTGGAGCAGCGCCGGTACCAGCTGCTGACGCGGCCCCGGCCGGCTACGCGTGCCTGCGCTTATCTAGAAAATCTCCTCTCTTCCTCGTGCTACATCTATGGCAGGCCAACCAGTACGGTATGAGCTCCATCAGGCAGGACGGTACTTGCCGCAGCGGCCGAGATGCATCGTGCGAGGCAGCGACGGATGAGCTCTGTGTATTGCCTGCTCCGATGGCTTAAATATGAAGTTCCTTTCAGGTTTGTATCGACGCGGCGGAGGTCCGGTTAGATGTGCCAATAGAGTATTGATGTTGGAAGTGACGGCTGTAGCAACACGTTGCGTCGGCGGTTGAGACAGAGAGGCGATCGAGACAAAGAGAGAAAGGGCCGAGCGCGTACGTACTGGAGTGGGGCTATCTCAGCTTGGCGAGACAGTGACGCCGTAACGGTGTCCGTCGATCCAGGTGTAATGGAACGGTATAAAGGTCACGATGCCTTTCATGTTAGGGCTGCCGTTGATAGGTGGAGGCTGGCTCGGTTTAGCCTCATTTTGCTTACGGGAGGAGGCCATGACTAGCTTATAAGGAAGAGATTTCTTCTTTACTTTAGTCCGGACTTTTGGGATGAAGTGGGCTCTCCAGTGAATGCTGGTCCGTATGCGCATAAATGTTTGCATGCAGATTCGGTGGCACGCGGATCTTGTGTCGTCGACTTGCATCAAGATCGTGAAATTGGTTATGTATACATAAAGTTTGATTTTGGTTTTTGTGTGTGATGCATTCGTATACCAAGCAGATGTACATGTTGGTATCGGGTCCGATACATGTTCCGTGGGGTCGCTTAACAATGGAAAACACAGACATACAAATATACAACGAATGAGCAAAAATTATTCATCATGTCATTGTTGTTCTATCCTTCTTAGGTCATGTTTCTTCTTATCTTTCCTTCCCTCGAAAAAAGAACATACATTTTGAAGCATCATTTTAGTTGGACAAAGAAAAGTGATCATTTTCTGTCCTTAAAGATAGAAGGCCATCAATGATATCAACATTCACAATAGTATATTTGCTGCAAAAAACCTACAAATTATGTCAAAAAGCTTCATTTTCTTATATATTTGGTCAAAAATCATGTTTCTTAAGTCTCATATAGTTGCGGAATCCCATCTTTGATGTTTGTCTTGCTTCCTCTTTATTGTTGTACTCACTCATTTTTCTGGTACAACTTTGTTGTTCAACATATTGAGTTTGTGGATATGAAATAGTATGAACTGGAATCCTATGATGTAGTAGGTGAAAAGTGGCACTAGATTTATGTATCTAAAAAGTGTTCAAATAAGTTACAGCTCGTGAAACTTGATGTTATGAAGGTTAAATGGCAAGTTACTTATAATGGAACGTAACGTGGTCCTTGTTTTTATTTATTTATTAGTTTAACTTCATTATTAGTCCTTTTTTATTTATTAGTTTAACTTCATAATTAGTCATGTCGTAACAATTCTGATGTGCGAGTCTTTTGACTCATTCGAATAATAACTCTAATACTACTTGAAATTCATTGATCATGTTTATGTCGGTAATTTTGTGTTGTTGTACTTGTTTGGTGTTGTCGACGCTAATATTACTTGAATGTTTCTGTTGTGGTATTGTTGGAGACATTGAGATTGTGTATAATGCAAGATTATAATATGGAATATTACAGTGTGAATTAAAATAGTGGTAGTACCTTCATTTATGTAGAAAGAGTTGATTGAAGTTACTCGGTCTGAAACTTACTGTTACAGAAGTGAACCGTCAACAAAATGGTAATGAAAATTAACTATTTAGTTAATTGATATATTTATATCTTAAACAACATAAGTACTAATATTAAAACAAACCTGACGTGCAATTATACTGATTGAAGCTCAAAAATGATTATTCTATATTTTTTGTAAAAACAACTGTGATTGATAGAGAGATTGGCTTTCAAGGTGAAAAGTTTTAAAACCATAATGTCTGCACCGAAAACATAGTGTATCGGGACAGAGAGTTCATTCAGTATAAATGGAAATATGATTTTTTTTGAAATCGTTTCAAAGTATCAAAGGTAATATTTATTGTAGCCAGCTTTTTGTTGTGTCTTTTACTCTAAATGTCTTTGAGATATTCTTGGTGTTGCAGATAAAGATTTCCAAACTAGGCTTTTGCCCCGCTTTATATATCAACCAACAAGTGAATAAAGTATAAGGCCAAACGATACAAGGTGACGAGGAAGCCATCATACAATGCCAATCCAGGATAACCAAATCACGCATAACGCATGCGTCTATGCTACAGAAAATAAAACATAGGAAGAACTGAGTACAATGCCACACTATGCCCTATAACATGTAAGCTCCACGACAACTCCTCCATGAGGGAGAACGATGCTAAGCGTCACCGCCACTGAGTGATTAGTCCCTTTAGTGATCAGGTAGAGGAGCAGAAAGGATTCTCTTATTTATTTTTCATAAGTGACATAAGTTATCAAACCCATGAGAGGAAGGCACCCTTAAAGTCAGAGGTTTCTACCAAGTTTTTGCAAGAGTATTAATTCCAGCTTTTGACTGGATCGAATTCAAGTTCACACTTAGAACACACATAATAAAAATAGGCATGTGTATGAGGACTTATTCTTACAATCATATATTTGTGAATGGGATCATCATGATATTACTTTGTCCTCTAGAAGCCATCCATCGATATGTGCATGCAACAACTTGAAGTGGAGGATGTGTCCAAATTACGTCTGGAGCGGAGCGCATCCTGCATCAAGAGCCAGTTGTCTGCTACTTGTAATCCACATTGGTATTTCCCCGGAGAGGAGGGGATGATGCAGCACAACAGAGATAAGTATTTCCCTCAGTTATGAAACCAATGTTATCAATCCAGTAGGAGAACCAAGCAACACTGTGTAAACAACACCTACACATAAACAACAAATACTTGCAACCCAATGCGTAAAGGGGTTGTCAATCCCTCAACGGTATTGAGATAGATTAAATCGTATGAGATTTGATAAATAGATGTAACTAGAACACAAAATAAAATAAGTAAAGGAAAATTGCAGCAAGGTATTTTTGTATTTTTGGTTGAATGGATGTGAAAATAATATGATAGGAAATAGACCCGGGGGCCGTAGATTTCAGTAGGGGCTACTCTCAAGAAAATAGCATACGGTCGGTAAAAAATTTATTGTTGGGAAATTGAAGAAAAGCAAATAATTATGATGATATCCAAGGCAATGATCATGTATATAGGTGTCACATCTCTAGTTCTGGTATGACCTAGGCTAACCCTTCATGTTTGCATCATGTTTAAATTTCAGTTAAACTTGAAATAGGGGATAATAAACCCTAGCAGCAAATGAAATTCAACCAGGTTCAAACTTAAATCTTTTCAAAGACCCCAAAATGCCCTTTGAAAATGTTCATGATTTATGATAAAGGTGAAAACCCCTACCAAAAATGATGAGCATATTTCTTGGCCATTTATGGATTTTTGATCTAATTCATATTGTATTTGAGTTGGAGCAAATATATGTTATAAATATATTTAATGCTTCAATAATTCTGTTATTTTGTGAGGGGCTTTAGAATATTCCTTTCAGTCCCTGCAAAAATTATCAGAAGAAACAAAAATGATTTAGTGCTTGAACTAAATCAGAACAAATTGAAACAAATGGAAAACAGTAGCTAAAAACAAAAAAACAGAAAGCTTACCTGGGCTTACCTCACGTGGCCTGCTCCTGTAGCAGAGGCCCAGCCCACCTGGCCGGCCCACCAAGGGCAGGGGCGTCTTCTTCCTCCTGCCAGAAGGCAGAGGAGAAGACAGCCACGGCGCCGCAGCGTGCCACGCCGGCAGCTGCCTGCCTGGCTGCCCCCTCGTCGCCCTGGACTCCCTCCGTGTCGCCACGCGACCCCCAGAGCCGTCTGCCTCTCCCTCTCTCTCCCCCGAACGCTCACCCCTCCCCTGTTTCTCTCGCACACAGCCACCGAGCCGAGCCGTCGCCACCGTCGCCATTCGTCGTGGCCACCGACCTCCCCACGCCCAGCCATCCCGACCACGAGCTCCGCCTCGCTGCCGCGCACCTCTATGCCGAACCACACGACCCCGGACGCCCTGAAGCCTCGTCGTCGAGCTCTTCTTCTCCGCACGGCCGCCGGAGATCGCCACCGACGTACCTTCTGCTCCGAGCCTCCCCCGAGCCCATGTCGACGCCTCTGCAACCACTGTGAGCTCCAGCATCGGAACCCCCTCTCCCCGAGCTCGACTACGCCCTCTAGTCGTGCCAGCCGCCGTACCCGAGCGCCGCCGTCCGCCATGGTCGTTGCTCTGGCAGCCATCGTGCATCTCATCTCAAGCTTGTGCCTCCGGCGTGCTCCTGGAGCAGCGACGAGTCCAACGCAGCCCCTAACTAGCTCTCCCGTGCGCTGGAACCACGCGCCCGCACTTGCCCGAACTCCGGCCGCCGCCCCGAGCTTCGCTCCGGCGAACTCCGACCACCCCACGGTCTCCCGCGTGTCCCACTGGGTGCGCGCGAGCCTGGGCTTCGCGTAGATGGTCTCCGCGGCCCATTTGGTCGCCGGAGACGAGATTCCAACGCCCTCCGCCGTGTTCGGCCTCGCCGGCGTCAAGCCGCCGGTGGGGTTTGACCCCTTTGACCTCGCGGGCCCGTCAGGTGGGCCCCATGGGTCAGGTGATTAGCTTAAGGCTAATCACCATTTAACTAATCCTGATACTGACATGTGGGCCCGAGGCCACTTACTAAACTAGATTAGTTAGTTTAGACACTGACATATGGGTCCCACTGGTCAGGTTTGACTTGGTCAGCGTTGTTGACTTGTTGACGTCATGCCACTATCATGCTGACGCAATTATTCATTTTCTGATATTAAAATAAATCAGGAAATTCCAGAATATATTCAAAACTTCAAAATTTCATATAAATTCAACCGTAGCTCAGATTGAAATAAGTTATATATGAAAAATCATCAGAAAAATGTAATCTATCCATCTGTACCAGTTTCATGCATGACAAACCAAGTTATACCTGCTGTATATATGAAAACACATGAATGGCTTTTATAAGGGCTTAATTTAGAGTTGCATTTGAACCCTTGGTTCAAATGGACCTCTTCCAACAGAATGCTAGATGCATTAGCAGAAACCACATCACTTATTCATGCCATATTCATGCATCATATTGTTGCATATGCTTGTGTTTGATTGTCGACACCGTTCCTTCTCGATAGGTCCTGCTCCGGAGACCGATCCAGAGTACCTGTCTGAGTAGCAGTGCCCCATTGTTGATCTACCAGGCAAGCAACCCCCTTGTTCATTCCGATACAATCCTACTCTCTCGCTCCTGCTCTCATTTATTGCATTAGGACAACAACGATTCATCTGCTACTTTATGCCGCGGTAGTTGAACCCATTCCTCTGCACGACCTGTCATTGCCACAGTAAATAGTTGAAACCCACTAGCATGTGTAGGAGTTGCTTGAGCCATGTTGTGTTCTTGCCATGCCATGCCTGCTCTTGCTTAAAGTTGTGTCAGGTCTGATTCATCGGGAATGAATTGGTGTGCTATGATATGTTCTGGTGCTGAGAGTTAAGCGTGTGAACACGATTTGGTAAAGGTAGCGGTGAGAGGCCATGTAGGAGTACATGGTGGGTTGTCTCATTGGGACCGTCCTTAAGAACTGAGTTCTGTGTAAGTTGTCCAATGACTAGCTACTACCACACATTGGGCTCCGGGCGCTCGAAGCTCTCTCGACTTATCAATCAACTTGATCTCTGTCCAGGAGTCGCAACTAGTTTCTGGTGTTTGTAGGTAGTGCTATTTTTCTACCGAGTGGCACCCGGCAGGGGGGGCTCGGGACAGACTAGGCACAGGTGGCACAGTGTACCAAGTGGCACCCGGATGGTGGGCTTGGGAACCCTGCTCACATCGTTTGGGGCCGTGAGCGACACCCCGGCCGGATCTCCTTGCGGATGGAACCCAAATAGGTGATAAACCTGGATTAGAGTCTTGCGTGGTTAGTTAGGTCATGGCCGACACCCTCGCCAGGCTTCCACTTGAAGGTTGCCGAGATACATGACGGGTATATGGTGATAACTGGTGAGAGCGTGTGTGATGAAGTACACCCCTGCAGGGTTATCATGATCTATTCGAATAGCTGTGTCCTCGGTTATGGACTTCTTGGATGCTTACGTGGTACATAGACAACTTAAAGTGGATACTCTAAAATGCTCAAGACAAGTGTGAGTGCTATGGATGGCCTTCTCGTAGGAGAGACGGGGACGAATCCATAGTAGTGTATTGATGTGGTGATTAGTGGACTCGTGTGCGCTGCCTCACCTCAAAGAAGTTTCTCATTGTCGTAGAACATGATAGCCACTGAGTCAAAGCTGGCTTGCTGCAACTAAACCCCACATTACCTTCTTGATACAAATGCATGTATGATAGGATCTGATGTAAGTCTTGCTGAGTACCTTTGTACTCACGTTTGCTTTATTTATGTTTTGCAGGTGAGACATCTGTCTCACTAGTATTACCGCCTGGACTTCGACGAGTAGCTTGTTACCTCAGCTACGACCTTGTACCTTGGAGGGACTTGTAGCTAGTCAGGCTTCTCAGCCCTTTTCTTTTGTAGTTGTCTATACCCAGACATGTAATGCTTACATTGCTTGTATGCTCTGAATGATGGGTCATGTGACCCCTGTTTGTATTTATGCTATGTGGCTCTTCTGAGCCTTTATCTATATGAGTTTGCGTTATGTTGTGATGCCATGTTGTACAACACATACTTGCATGTTATGCGTACGTGTGACGTGTATTGCTATGTGTGGGATCGGACAATCTAGTTGTTTATCCTTGGCATTCTCTCTTATGGGGAAATGTAGTCTAGTGCTTCCTTGAGCCATAGTAGTCCGCTACAGCCCGGTACACCGAAGTCCTGCTAGCCCAGCACTACTACTCAGGACACTTGACTGGCCGGCATGTGTTTCACTTCGTTCCTGTGTCTGTCCCTTCGGGGAAATGTCACGCGGTGACAACCGGAGTCCTATTAGCACAGTGCTACAGCCCGGATTCACACGCTGCTGACCGACACGCTCGATGTGAATCATGTATGCCTGTTCCCATAGGTTAGTGCCGCTTTGGGTTCATGACTAGCCATGTCGGCCCGGGTTCTCTGTCATATGGATGCTAGCGACACTATCATATACGTGAGCCAAAAGGCGCAAACGGTCCCGGGCCATGGTAAGGCGACACCCATGGGGATACCGTGCGTGAGGCCGCAAAATGATATGATGTGTTACATGCTAGATCGGTGTGACTTAGAATCAGGGTCCCGACAGTTTTGGTATCAGAGCCTGACTACCTGTAGGATTTCGAAGCCAACCTGGTCGAAGTTGAGTCTAGAAATTCTTTAGTTATGTAGGGGAATTGATTGTGGAAGGGAACGTAAGGCTCTTTTTACTCCTTATATCTCATGCCCTTCTGATCTAAGTCATCCTATCTTTCCTACGGGGTTAAGGAACTAGGCTTTCTCTTCCGTCTATCAGGATCACGTGTTACTACTCCGTAGTCTCTCAGGATTGGTTGATCAGAGTCATATCCCAGTTCGAGTACATCCGATGTAGCCTGTTTAGTAATATTCATAACCTTGAGTGATGATGTTGATTATGTTACTACCCCATTTTAGCAGAACGTCTCATTCTGAGCATTTTACTGCCGTTATGCTGCCGGAATTGTCCTAGGAGTTTGGGAGATACTAAATTCTTGTGCTACCTTCTGCATCCTATAGTTGATGCTGAATCCATCCTTGTTTCCTTGGTTTCGTTCTTCAGGATGTTGCCGGTTAACCGAAGTTCTGTTGCTCGTAGCCGGAACCACGGAGATGGTAAGGATGAGGATCCTCCCGATCAGTCTTCGTTGGCAAAGTTCATGTTAGAGGTTGAGATGAACAAGCGTGAGACTAACCGCTTGTTAGCACGTATTGAGGAGAACACCGCACATCAATGCAAAGAGTCAGCGACCATCTATGATTTCATCCGTCTAAAACCACCTACCTTCCATCATTCCATTGAGCCACGCGATGCAGATGACTGGCTCCGTAGTATTACTCACAAGCTGCGTTCTGCGAATGTAGCTGAAGGTGACAAGGTCACCTATGCTACCTATCACCTGGAAGGCCCTGCTAGTCTTTGGTGGCAGAACTATGAGGCTATGCTTCCAGCCGGCCAGATTCCTACCTGGAGAGATTTCACTGAAGCCTTTCGCGAGCATCACATTCCTCTAGCTCTCATTGACTGCAAGAGAGAAGAGTTCTATAGTTTCACCTAGGGTAAGATGGCTATTGATGCTTACAGTAGAGAGTTTGAGAACCTCGCCCGCTATGCTACAGAAGAAGTGTCCACAGACGCCAAGAAGCAGGCTAGTTTCCGGAAGGGTCTCAACCCCAAGTTGCGTCGTGATCTCCACTTGCACCATTGCAATACATTCCAGGCTCTTGTGGACAAGGCCATTAATGTAGAGACAGCTCAGCTCACTTATGAGGAGTCTCGTAAGCACACCCGTGATTTGGTTTCTTCCTCCAGTTCTAGCTCACAGAAGCGCCGGATTTGGATTCCGAACTCCGCTCTTCCACTCGGTTATACACCGAGGCCATCTTGTGTGGCACCTCACCCAGTTCAGCAGTATGCTCCACCCAAGCCTGTTGGTAGACTGCCTTCCAATGCAGGTCCACGTCCTACTTTAGGGACTTGCTTCACATGCGGAGAGCCAGGACACTATGCACGTGACTGCTCTCAAGCCAGCTATGCTCCACCCCAGCCTGAGAAGTATGTTGGCCGTGATAAGCCATCACGCAAGATGATCAGTGTCAAGTCAGCTCCCACTGAACGTGGATGTGTTCATCACGTCTCAGCTAAAGACACTCATGATGATCCGGATGTCGTTCTTGGTACACTCCTTGTCAACTGTCATCCAGCTTCGGTTCTGTTTGATACCGGAGCATCTCATTCCTTCATTTCCGAAAGTTATGCCAGCTTGCACAACATATCCTTTAGTGATATGCCCTCTCCACTAGTAATCCAAACTCCTGGATCCAAATGTCAAACTTCTAGTGTAAGCCATGGTAATGAAATCCTTATTGATAGACTTGTATTCCTTGCATCACTTATAGCCCTCAAGTCTACAGATATTAACATCATCTTGGGTATGGACTGGATGAAAGCTCATTATGCCAAGATTGATTGTTACACAAGGTCTGTTCAGCTTACACACCCATCTGGCAAGATAGTCACCGTCTCCACTAGAGTTGCAAAGCGTCAGCTCTATTCTCTTAATGCCAACCCTCTTTCTGACCTTGAAGATATCCCGGTAGTCCGTGACTTTCCGGATGTCTTTCTAGAGGAACTGCCAGGTATTCCACCTGACAGAGATGTAGAATTTGTCATAGATCTTATCCCAGGAACCGCTCCAATCTCTAGGAGACCTTACACGATGGCACCCTTAGAACTAGCTGAGCTTAAGAAACAACTCAATGAATCCTTGCAAAAGGGTTTCATCCGTCCTAGTTCTTCTCCCTGGGCTTGCCCCATCCTCTTTGTCAAGAAGAAGGATGGTACGGACCGGATGGTTGTAGATTATCGTCCCGTTAATTTGGTCACGATAAAGAACAAGTATCCGCTCCCCAGGATCAACGACTTGTATGATCAGCTCGCTGGATCCTCAGTCTTTTCCAAGATGGATTTGAGGATAGGCTACCACCAAATCAAGATCAGAAATGGGGACATTCCTAAGACGGCTTTTGTCACTCGTTATGGCCAGTATGAGTACACCGTCATGTCCTTCGGTCTAACTAATGCTCCAGCTACTTTCTCTCGCTTGATGAACTCGATCTTCATGGAGTACATAGATAAGTTCATCGTGGTTTACCTCGATGATATTCTTATTTACTCGAAGAACGAGGAAGATCATGCCGAACATCTTAGACTTGTGCTAGAAAAACTCAGAGAGCACCGCCTTTATGCCAAGTTCTCCAAGTGCGAATTTTGGTTGCCAGAAGTGACCTATCTCGGCCACGTAATCTCTGGTAAGGGCATTGCTGTCAATCCCGAAAGAGTTCAGGTTGTTCTTGATTGGACTTCGCCTGAAACAGTTAAGCAAGTTAGGAGTTTCCTTGGTCTAGCAAGTTATTGTCGCCGCTTCCTTGAGAACTTCTCCAAAGTGGCCAAACCTCTCACGGAATTTCTCAAGAAAGATAAAAAGTTTGAGTGGTCCCCACAGTGTGAGCATAGTTTTCAGGAACTGAAAAGACGTCTGACTTCTGCTCCCATACTTGTGCCACCGGACTTCACTAAGGACTTTGTTATCTATTGTGATGCCTCATGACAGGGACTAGGTTGCATTCTTATGCAAGATCGCCATGTGATTGCCTATGCATCTCGACAGTTGCATCCACATGAGGAGAATTATCCTACACATGATCTAGAGCTTGCAGCCGTAGTCTATGCACTTAAGACCTGGCGACATTACCTTCTTGGTAAACGTTGCGAGATTTACACCGATCACCAGAGTCTCAAATATATCTTCACCCAACCAGATTTGAACCCTAGGCAAAGACGTTGGTTGGAGTTGATCTCAGATTACGACTTAGGGATTACCTACACCCCAGGCAAGGGGAATGTCATGGCTGATGCGCTAAATCGTAAGTCCTATTGCAACAATCTCATGTTGCAGCAGGGCCAACCACTTCTTCATGAGGAATTCTGTAAGCTTAACCTTCACATTGCTCCTCATGGATTTCTTCCTACCTTGGTGGCGAAACCTACTCTTGTGGATCAAATCATCTCTGCTCAGAAGCAGGATACGGGAATTTCCCGGATCAAGAGAAACATTAACAAGGGAGTTGGTGGTAGTTTCTCTATAGATGATCGTGGTGTTGTTTTCTTTGAGAGTCGCTTGGTGGTTCCCAAGAATCAACATCTTCAGCAATTAATCCTTAAGGAGGCGCATGAATCTCCTCTCACGATTCATCCCGGTAGTACTAAGATGTATCAGGACCTACGCCAGAGGTTCTGGTGGACTAGGGTGAAGAGAGAAATTGCTCAGTTTATTGCTAACTGTGACGTTTGTCGTCGCGTTAAGGCAGAGCATCAAAGGCCTGCTGGCACCCTTCAACCTTTAGCTCTTCCTGAGTGGAAATGGGATAAAGTTGGTATGGACTTCATCACCAGTTTTCCCGGGACCAAGAAAGGGAATAACGCTATCTTCATAGTCATTGATCGTCTTTCCAAAGTGGCTCACTTCCTACCTGTTCGAGAGAGTATCACTGCTAGTCAGCTCGCTGACTTATATATTTCTCGAATAGTGTCACTTCATGGTGTTCCACTAGAAATCAATTCAGACCGTGGTAGACTTTTCACTTCTCATTTCTGGGAGAGTTTCCAAACTGCCATGGGCACCCATCTTTCCTTCAGTACCGCTTTCCACCCTCAATCAAGTGGTCAGGTGGAAAGGGTCAACCAAATTCTTGAAGACATGCTTAGAGCTTGTGTTATCTCATTCGGTATGGATTGGGAGAAGTGTCTTCCCTTCAACGAGTTTGCTTATAACAATAGCTACCAATCCAGCCTCAAGAAAGCTCCTTTTGAGGTTCTGTATGGACGAAGATGTCGAACACCTTTGAACTGGTCAGAAACCGGTGAAAGACAATTCTTTGGACCGGATATGAACCAGGAGGCAGAAGAGCAAGTTCGCATCATTCGTGAGAATTTGAAAACAGCCCAATCCCGTCAAAAGAGCCAGTATGACCGTAGTCATAAGGAAGTGGCTTATGAAATTGGCGACAAAGCTTACCTTCGGGTTACCCCTTTGAAGGGTACCCATCGATTCGGTATCAAGGGCAAGTTGGCTCCTCGTTACATTGGTCCCTTTCTCATTCTCGCTAAACGAGGAGAGGTTGCCTACCAGTTGGAACTACCACCACATCTTTCTCGAGTTCATGATGTCTTCCACGTCTCTCAACTCAGGCGTTGCTTCTCGGATCCCATCCGTGGAGTGGACCACGGAACGCTTGATCTCCAAGATAACCTCACATATCGAGAGTACCCTGTTCGCATCCTTGATCAAGCAGAGCGTGTCACCCGACGTCATAACATCAAGTTTCTCAAGGTTCAGTGGTCTCATCATTCCGAGAGAGAAGCTACTTGGGAGCGTGAAGATCGTCTTCGACTGGAGTACCCCGCTTTCTTTCCGCCAACCCCTGAATCTCGGGATGAGATTTCTTCGAGTGGGGGCGAGTTGTCACATCCCTAGTTCCGGTATGACCTAGGCTAACCCTTCATGTTTGCATCATGTTTAAATTTTAGTTAAACTTGAAATAGGGGATAATAAACCCTAGCAGCAAATGAAATTCAACCAGGTTCAAACTTAAATCTTTTCAAAGACCCCAAAATGCCCTTTGAAAATGTTCATGATTTATGATAAAGGTGAAAACCCCTACCAAAAATGATGAGCATATTTCTTGGCCATTTATGGATTTTTGATATAATTCATATTGTATTTGAGTTGGAGCAAATATATGTTATAAATATATTTAATGCTTCAATAATTCTGTTATTTTGTGAGGGGCTTTAGAATATTCCTTTCAGTCCCTGCAAAAATTATCAGAAGAAACAAAAATGATTTAGTGCTTGAACTAAATCGGAACAAATTGAAACAAATGGAAAACAGTAGCTAAAAACAAAAAAACAGAAAGCTTACCTGGGCTTACCTCACGTGGCCTGCTCCTATAGCAGAGGCCCAGCCCACCTGGCCGGCCCACCGAGGGCAGGGGCGTCTTCTTCCTCCTGCTAGAAGGCAGAGGAGAAGACAGCCACGGCGCCGCGGCGTGCCACGCCGGCAGCTGCCTGCCTGGCTGCCCCCTCGTCGCCCTGGACTCCCTCCGCATCGCCACGCGACCCCCAGAGCCGTCTGGCTCTCCCTCTCTCTCCCCCGAACGCTCACCCCTCCCTTGTTTCTCTCACACACAGCCACCGAGCTGAGCCGTCACCACCGTCGCCATTCGTCGTGGCCACCGACCTCCCCACGCCCAGCCATCCCGACCACGAGCTCCGCCTCGCTGCCGCGCACCTCTACGCCGAACCACACGACCCCGAACGCCCTGAAGCCACGTCGTTGAGCTCTTCTTCTCCGCACGGCCGCCGGAGATCGCCACCGACATACCTTCTGCTCCAAGCCTCCCCCGAGCCCATGTCGACGCCTCTGCAACCACTGTGAGCTCCAGCATCGGAACCCCCTCTCCCCGAGCTCGATTACGCCCTCTAGTCGTGCCAGCCGCCGTACCCGAGCGCCGCCGTCCGCCATGGTCGTTGCTCTGGCAGCCACTGTGCATCTCTGCTCAAGCTTGTGCCTCCGACGTGCTCCTGGAGCAACGACGAGTGCAACGCAGCCCCTAACTAGCTCTCCCATGCGCTGGAACCACGCGCCCGCACTTGCCCGAGCTCCGGCCGCCGCCCCGAGCTTCGCTCCGGCGAACTTCGACCACCCCACGGTCTCCCGCGTGTCCCACTGGATGCGCGCAAGCCTAGGGTTCGCGTAGATGGTCTCCTCGGCCCATTTGGTTGCCGGAGACGAGATTCCGACGCCCTCCGCCGTGTTCGGCCTCGCCGGCGTCAATCCGCCGGTGGGGTTTGACCCCTTTGACCTCGCGGGCCCGTCAGGTCGGCCCCATGGGTCAGGTGATTAGCTTAAGGCTAATCACCATTTAACTATTCCTGATACTGACATGTGGGCCCGAGGCCACTAACTAAACTAGATTAGTTAGTTTAGACACTGACATATGGGTCCCACTGGTCAGGTTTGACTTGGTCAGCGCTGTTGACTTGCTGACGTCATGCCACTGTCATGCTGATGCAATTATTAATTTTCTGATATTAAAATAAATCAGGAAATTCCAGAATATATTCAAAACTTCAAAAATTCATATAAATTCAACCGTAGCTCAGATTGAAATAAGTTATATATGAAAAATCATCAAAAAAATGTAATATATCCATCTGTACCAGTTTCATGCATGACAAACCAAGTTATACCTGCTGTATATATGAAAACACATGAATGGCTTTTATAAGGGCTTAATTTAGAGTTGCATTTGAACCCTTGGTTCAAATGGACCTCTTCCAACAGAATGCTAGATGCATTAGCACAAACCACATCACTTCTTCATGCCATATTCATGCATCATATTGTTGCATATGCTTGTGTTTGATTGTCGACACCGTTCCTTCTCGATAGGTCCTGCTCCGGAGACCGATCCAGAGTACCTGTCTGAGGAGCAGTGCCCCATTGTTGATCTACCAGGCAAGCAACCCCCTTGTTCATTCCGATACAATCCTACTCTCTCGCTCCTGCTCTCATTTATTGCATTAGGACAACAACGATTCATCTGCTACTTTATGCCGCGGTAGTTGAACCCATTCCTCTGCACGACCTGTCATTGCCACAGTAAATAGTTGAAACCCACTAGCATGTGTAGGAGTTGCTTGAGCCATGTTGTGTTCTTGCCATGCCATGCCTGCTCTTGCTTAAAGTTGTGTCAGGTCTGATTCATCGGGAATGAATTGGTGTGCTATGATATGCTCTGGTGCTGAGAGTTAAGCGTGTGAACACGATTTGGTAAAGGTAGCGGTGAGAGGCCATGTAGGAGTACATGGTGGGTTGTCTCATTGGGACCGTCCTTAAGAACTGAGTTCTGTGTAAGTTGTCCAATGACTAGCTACTACCACACATTGGGCTCCGGGCGCTCCAAGCTCTCTCGACTTATTAATCAACTTGATCTCTGTCCAGGAGTCGCAACTAGTTTCTGGTGTTTGTAGGTAGTGCTATTTTTCTACCGAGTGGCACCCGGCAGGGTGGGCTCGGGACAGACTAGGCACAGGTGGCATGGTGTACCAAGTGGCAACCGGATGGTGGGCTTGGGAACCCTGCTCACATCGTTTGGGGCCGTGAGCGACACCCCGGCCGGATCTCCTTGCGGATGGAACCCAAATAGGTGATAAACCTGGATTAGAGTCTTGCGTGGTTAGTTAGGTCATGGCCGACACCCTCGCCAGGCTTCCGCTTGAAGGTTGCCGAGATACATGACGGGTATATGGTGATAAGTGATGAGAGCGTGTGTGATGAAGTACACCCCTGCAGGGTTATCATGATCTATTCGAATAGCCGTGTCCTCGGTTATGGACTTCTTGGATGCTTACGTGGTACATAGACAACTTAAAGTGGATACTCTAAAATGCTCAAGACAAGTGTGAGTGCTATGGATGGCCTTCTCGTAGGAGAGACGGGGACGAATCCATAGTAGTGTATTGATGTGGTGATTAGTGGACTCGTGTGCGCTGCCTCACCTCAAAGAAGTTTCTCATTGTTGTAGAACAGGATAGCCACTGAGTCAAAGCTGGCTTGCTGCAACTAAACCCCACATTACCTTCTTGATACAAATGCATGTATGATAGGATCTGATGTAAGTCTTGCTGAGTACCTTTGTACTCATGTTTGCTTTATTTATGTTTTGCAGGTGAGACATCTGTCTCACTAGTATTACCGCCTGGACTTCGACGAGTAGCTTGTTACCTCAGCTACGACCTTGTACCTTGGAGGGACTTGTAGATAGTCAGGCTTCTCAGCCCTTTTCTTTTGTAGTTGTCTGTACCCAGACATGTAATGCTTCCTTTGCTTGTATGCTCTGAATGATGGGTCATGTGACCCCTGTTTGTATTTGTGCTATGTGGCTCTTCTGAGCCTTTATCTATATGAGTTTGCGTTATGTTGTGATGCCATGTTGTACAACACATACTTGCATGTTATGCGTACGTGTGACGTGTATTGCTATGTGTGGGATCCGACAATCTAGTTGTTTATCCTTGGCAGTCTCTCTTATGGGGAAATGTAGTCTAGTGCTTCCTTGAGCCATAGTAGTCCGCTACAGCCCGGTACACCGGAGTCCTGCTAGCCCAGCACTACTACTCAGGACACTTGACTGGCCGGCATGTGTTTCACTTCGTTCCTGTGTCTGTCCCTTCGGGGAAATGTCACGCGGTGACAACCGGAGTCCTGTTAGCCCAGTGCTACAGCCCGGATTCACACGCTACTGACCGACACGATCGATGTGAATCATGTATGTCTGTTCCCATAGGTTAGTGCCGCTTTGGGTTCACGACTAGCCATGTCGGCCCGGGTTCTCTGTCATATGGATGCTAGCAACACTATCATATACGTGAGCCAAAAGGCGCAAACGGTCCCGGGCCATGGTAAGGCGACACCCGTGGGGATACCGTGCGTGAGGCCGCAAAGTGATATGAGGTGTTACATGCTAGATCGGTGTGACTTAGAATCGGGGTCCCGACAATAGGCATCACATCCAAGATTAGTAGACCGAAACGATTCTGCATCTACTACTATTACACCACACTTCGACCGCTATCCAGCATGCATCTAGTGTATTAAGTTCGTGGAAAACGGAGTAATGCATTAGGCAAGATGACATGGTGTAGACAAAATAAACTCACGTATGAATAAACCTCATCTTGTTAACCTTAATAGCAATGATACATGTGTGCCATGTCTCTTTCTGTCACTGAGATTGAGCACCACAAGATCGAACCCATCACAAAGCACCTCTTCCCATGCCAAGATAAATCAATCTAGTTGGCCAAACCAAACCAATAAATCGGAGAAGAAATATGAAGCTATAACATTCATGCATAAAAGAGTTCAGACAAGACTCAAATAATATTCATGGATAGATCTGATCATAAACTCGCAATTCATCGGATCCCAACAAACACACCACAAAAAAGAGTTACATCAAATAGATCTCCAAGAACATCGAGGAGAACATTGTATTGAAGATGAAAAGGAGAGAAGAAACCATCTAGCTACTAACTACGGACCCGTAGTCTGTGGTAAACTACTCACACATCATTGGAGGGGCAGCAAGGATGATGAAGAACTACTCCGTGATTGTTGCCCCCTCCGGAAGAGTGCCGGGAAAGGCCTCTAGATTGGATCTCATGGTTCTGGGACTTGCGGTGGCGGAAAAAGTATTTCTTCGACTCCCCTAGGGTTTTTGGGATTTTATATTTATAGAGCCGGAGGTAGGTCAAGTCGGTGCTTGTGGCCCCCACTACCCACCAGTGAAGGAAATATGCCCTAGAGGCAATAATAAAGTTGTTATTTATATTTCCTTATATCATGATAAATGTTTATTATTCATGCTAGAATTGTATTGACCGGAAACTTAGTACATGTGTGAATACATAGACAAACTGAGTGTCACTAGTATGCCTCTACTTGACTAGCTTGTTAATCAAAGATGGTTAAGTTTCCTAGCCATGGACAAAGAGTTGTCATTTGATTAACGGGATCACATCATTAGAGAATGATGTGATTGACTTGACCCATCCGTTAGCTTAGCATGATGATCGTTTAGTTTGTTGCTATTGCTTTCTTCATAACTTATACATGCTCCTATGACTATGAGATTATGCAACTCCCGAATACCGGAGGAACACTTAGTGTGCAATCAAACGTCACAACATAACTGGGTGACTATAAAGATGCTCTACACGTGTCTCCGATGGAGTTTGTTGAGTTGGCATAGATCGATATTAGGATTTGTCACTCCATGTATCAGAGAGGTATCTCTGGGCCCTCTCGGGAATGCACATCACTATAAGCCTTGCAAGCAATGTGACTAATGAGTTAGTTACGGGATGTTCCATTATGGAACGAGTAAAGAGACTTGCCAGTAACGAGATTGAACTAGGTATTGAGATACCGACGACCGAATCTCGGGCAAGTAACATACCGATGAGAAAGGGAACAACGTATGGTGTTATGTGGTTGGACCGACAAAGATCTTCGTAGAATATGTAGGAGCCAATATGAGCATCCAGGTTCCGCTATTGGTTATTGACCGGAGATGAGTCTCGGTTATGTCTACATAGTTCTCGAACCCGTAGGGTCCGCATGCTTAATGTTCGATGACGATCGGTATTATGAGTTTATGTGTTTTGATGTACCGAAGGTTGTTCGGAGTCCCGGATGAGATCACGGACATGATGAGGAGTCTCAAAATGGCCGAGACATAAAGATTGATATATTGGAAGGTTATATTCGAACACCGGAAATGTTTTGGGGGTCATCGAATAAATACCAGAGTATCGGGGAGTTATCGGAACCCCCCGGGGGGTCAATGGACCTTCATGGGCCTTAGTGGAAATAGAGGGCAGCAAGGGAGCTGTGGGGTGCGCCCCCTAGGCCCAAACCGAATTGGTTTAGGGCTTGGGGGGGCCCTCTTTCCTTCTCCCCTCCTCCTCTTTCCTTCCCCTCCTAGTTGGACTAGGAAAGGGGGAACCTACTCCTAGTAGGAGTAGGATTCCCCCCTTCGGGTGCACCCTATGAGGCTGCCGGCCCCCTCCTTTATATACGGGGGCACGGGGCACCCTAGAACACACAAGTTGATTGCTTTTAGCCGCGTGTGGTGCCCCCCTCCACCATAGTCCACCTCGGTCATTTCATCGTAGTGCTTAGGAGAAGCCCTGCGCCGGTAGCATCATCATCACCGTCATCACGCCGTCATGCTGATGAAGCTCTCCCTCGACACTCAGCTGGATCAAGAGTTCGTGGGACGTCACCGAGCTGAACGGGTGCAGATCGCGGAGGTGCCGTACTTTCGGTGCTAGGATCGGTTGGATCGTGAAGACGTTCGATTACATCAACCGCATTGTCATAACGCTTCCGCTTACGGTCTACGAGGGTACGTGGACAACACGCTCCCCTCTCGTTGCTATGCATCACCTAGATAGATCTTGCGTGTGCGTAGGAATTTTTTTGAAATTACTGTGTTTCCCAACAGTGGCATCCGAGCCAGGTCTATGCGTAGATATTATATGCATGAGTAGAACACGAAGGAGTTGTGGGCGTGCGTATATACATATTGCTTGCCATCACTAGTTGATTCTTGATTCGGCGGTATTGTTGGATGAAGCGGCCCAGACCGACATTACGCGTACGCTTACGGGAGACTGGTTCTATCGACGTGCTTCGCACACAGGTGGCTGGTGGGTGTCAGTTTGTCCAACTTTACTTGAATTGGATTCAATGAACATGGTTCTTTCTGAAGATCAAAAAAGCAATCATTATACCACGTTGTCATTTTTGATGCGTAGGTAAGAACGGTTCTTGCTCAGCCCATAGCAGCCACATAAAACTTGCAACAACAAAGTAGAGGACGTCTAACTTTTTTTTTGCAGGGCATGTTGTGATGTGATATGGTCAAGACATGATGCTAAATTTTATTGTATAAGATGATCATGTTTTGTAACATAGTTATTGGCAACTGGCAGGAGCCATATGGTTGTCGCTTTATTGTATGAAATGCAATCGCCATGTAATTGTTTTACTTTATCACTAAGCGGTAGCGATAGTCGTAGAAGCAATAGTTGGCGAGACGACAATGATGCTTCGATGGAGATCAAGGTGTCAAGCCGGTGACGATGGTGATCATGACGGTGTTTTGGAGATGGAGATCAAAGGCACAGGATGATGATGGCCATATCATATCACTTATATTGATTGCATGTGATGTTTATCTTTTATGCATCTTATTCTGCTTTGATTGACGGTAGCATTATAAGATGATCTCTCACTAAAATTTCAAGGTAAAAGTGTTCTCCCTGAGTATGCACCGATGCAAAAGATCGTCGTGCCGAGACACCACATGATGATCGGGTGTGATAAGCTCTACGTTCACATACAACGGGTGCAAGCCAGTTTTGCACATGCAGAATACTCGGGTTAAACTTGACGAGCCTAGCATATGTAGATATGGCTTCAGAACACTGAGACCGAAAGGTCGAGCATGAATCATATAGTAGATATGATCAACATAGTGATGTTCACCAATGAAAACTACTCCATCTCACGTGATGACCGGACATGGTTTAGTTGATATGGATCACGTGATCACTTAGATGATTAGAGAGATATCTATCTAAGTGGGAGTTCTTAAGTAATATGATTAATTGAACTTTAATTTATCATGAACTTAGTCCTGATAGTATTTGCATAACTACGTTGTAGATCAATAGCTTGCGATGTAGGTCCCCGTTTATTTTTGATATGTTCCTAGAGAAAAATAAGTTGAAAGATGCTAGTAGCAATGATGCGGACTAGCTCCGTGATCTGAGGATTATCCTCAATGCTGCACAGAAGTATTATGTCCTTGATGCACCACTAGGTGACAGAACTTTTGTAGGAGCAGATGCAGACATTATGAACGTTTGAAAAGCTTGGTATGATAACTACTTAATAGTTTAGTGCACCATGCTTTACGGCTTAGAATCAGGAATTCAAAAATGTTTTGAACGATATGGAGCATATGAGATGTTCCAAGAGTGGAAATTGGTATTTCATGCTCATGCCTGTGTCGAGAGGTATGAGACCTCTGACAATACTTTGCCTACAAGATGGAGGAGAATAGCTCAACCAGTGAGCATGTGCTCAGATTGCCTGGGTACTACAATTGCTTGAATCAAGTGGGAGTTAATCTTCCAGATAAGATAGTGATTGAAAAAGTTCTCTAGTCACTATCACCAAGTTACTAGAACTTTGTGATGAACTATAATATGCAAGGGATAACGGAAGCGATTCCGAAGCTCTTCGCGATGCTGAAATTTGCGAAGGTAGAAATCAAGAAAAAGCATCAAGTGTTGATGGTTGACAAGACCACTATTTTCAAGTAAAAGGGCAAGGGAAAGAAAGGGAACTTCAAGAAGAATGGAAAGCAAGTTGCCACTCCCATGAAGAAGCCCAAAGCTAGACCCAAGCCTAAAACTGAGTGCTTCTACTGCAAAGGAAATGGTCATTGGAATTGGAACTGCCCTAGATACTTGGCGGATAAGAAGGATGGCATACTGAACAAAGGTATATTGGATATACATGTCATTGATGTGTACTTTACTAGTGTTTATAGCAACCCCTCGGTATTTGATACTGGTTCAGTTGCTAAGAGTAGTAACTCGAAACGAGATTTGCAAAATAAACAGAGACTAGTTAAGGGCGAGGTGATGATGTGTGTTGGAAGTGATTCCAAGGTTCATAAGATCACCATCGCACACTCCATTTACCTTCGGGATTACTGTTGAACCTAAAATAAATGTTATTTGGTGTTTGCGTTGAGCATGAATATGATTGGATCATGTTTATTGCAATACAGTTATTCATTTAAGTCAAATAATAATTGTTGTTCTATTTACATGAATAAAACCTTCTATGGTCATACACTCAATATAAATGGTTTATTGAATCTCGATCGTAGTGATACACATATTCATAATATTGAAGCCAAAAGATGCAAAGTTATAATGATAGTGCAACTTATTTGTGGCATTGCCGTTTAGGTCATATTGGTGTAAAGCGCATGAAGAAACTCCATGCTGATGGGCTTTTGGAATCACTTGATTATGAATCACTTGATGCTTGCGAACCATGCCTCATGGGCAAGATGACTAAGACTCCATTTTCCGGAACAATGGAGCGAGCAACTGACTTATTGGAAATAATACATACTGACATATGCGGTCCAATGAGAGTTGAGGCTCATGGTGGGTATCGTTATTTTCTGACTTTCACAGATGATTTGAGCAAATATGGGTATATCGACTTGATGGAACATAAGGCTGAAACATTTGAAAAGTTCAAAGAATTTCAGAGTGAAGTGAAAAATCATCGTAACAAGAAAATAAAGTTTTTACAATCTGATCACGGAGACAAATATTTGAGTTACGAGTCTTGTTTTCAACTAAAACAATGTGGAATAGTTTCACAAATTCATGCCACCTGGAATACTGCAGCATAATGGTGTGTCCGAACGTCATAACCATACTTTATTGGATATAGTGCAATCTATGATGTCTCTTATTGATTTACCACTATCGTTTTGGGGTTATGCATTAGAGACAGCTACATTCACGTTAAATGGGGCACCGTCTAATCCGTTGAGATGACACCGTATGAACTATGGTTTGGCTAGAAACCTAAGCTATCGTTTCTTAAAGTTTGGGGTTGAGATGCTTATGTGAAAAAGTTTCAACCTGATAAGTTCAAACCCAAATCGGAGAAGTGTGTCTTCATAGAATACCCAAAAGAAACTGTTGGGTACACCTTCTATCACAGATCCGAAGGCAAGATCTTTGTTGCTAAGAGTGGATCCTTTCTAGAGAAGAAGTTTCTCTTGAAAGAAGTGAGTGGGAGGAATGTAGAACTTGATGAGGTAATTGTACCTTCTCCCGAATTGGAAAGTAGTTCATCACAGAAATCAGTTCGAGTGATTTCTACACCAATTAGTGAGGAAGCTAATGATGATGATCGTGAAACTTTAGATCAAGTTACTATTGAACCTCGTAGGACAACTAGAGTATGGTCCGCACCAGAGTGGTACGGTAATCCTTTCTGGAAGTCATGTTACAAGACCATGACGAACCTACGAACTATGAGGAAGTGATGATGAGCCTAGATTCCGTGAAATTGCTTAAGGCCATGAAATCTGAGATGGGATCCATGTACAAAGAACAAAGTATGGACTTTGATTGACTTGCCCAATGATCAGCGAGCCATTGAGAATAAATGGATCTTCAAGAGGAAGACGGACGCTGATAGTAGTGTTACTACCTACAAAGCTCAAATTGTCACAAAAAGGTTTTCAATAAGTTCAAGGTGTTGACTATGATGAGATTTTCTCACTCGTAGCGATGCTTAAGTCTGTCTGAATCATGTTAGCAATTGCCACATTTTATGAAATCTGGCAAATGGATGTCAAAACTGCATTCCTTAATGGATTTCTTAAAGAAGATTTGTATATGATACAGCAAGAAAGTTTTGTCAATCCTAAAGGTGCTAACAAAGTGTGCATGCTCTAGCGATCCATCTATGGACTGGTGCAAGCATATCGGAGTTGGAATATATGCTTTGATGAGTTGATCAAAGCATATAGTTTTATACAGACTTTGGAGAAACCTATATTTACAAGAAAGTGAGTGGGAGCTCTGTAGAATTTCTGATATTATATGTGGATAACATATTGTTGATCGGAAATGATACTGAATTTCTAGATAGCATACAAGGATACTTGAACAAGAATTTTTCAATGAAAGACCTCGGTGAAGCTGCTTACACATTGAGCATCAAGATCTATAGAGATAGATCAAGATGCTTGATAAGATTTTTCAATGAGTACATACCTTGACAAGATTTTGAAGTAGTTCAAAATGGAACAGTCAAAGAAGGAGTTCTTGCCTGTGTTGCAAGGTGTGAAGTTAAGTAAAGACTCAAAACCCGACCACAATAGAAAATAGAAAGAGAATGAGAAGTCATTCCCTATGCCTCAGTCATAGGTTCTATAAATTATGCTATGCTGTGTACCAGTCCTATTGTATACCTTAGCATGATTCTGGCAAGGGAGTACAATAGTGATCTAGGAGTAGATCACTGGACAACGGTCAAAATTATCCTTAGAGGACTAAGGAAATATTTCTCAGTTATGGACGTGATAAAGAGTTCGTCATAAAGATTTACGTCGATGCAAGCTTTTTACATCGATCTAGATGACTATAAGTCTCGATCTAGATACATATTGAAAGTGGGAGCAATTAGCTAGAGTAGCTCCATGCAGAGTATTGTAGACATAGAAATTTGCAAAATACATACGGATCTGAATGTTGCAGACCCGTAGACTAAACTTCTCTCACAAGCAAAACACGGTCACTCTTTGGGTATTAATCACATGGCGATGTGAACTAGATTATTGACTCTAGTAAACCCTTTGGGTATTAGTCACATGAAGATGTGAACTAGATTATTGACTCTAGTGCAAGTGGGATACTGAAGGAAATATGCCGTAGAGGCAATAATAAAGTTGTGATTTATATTTCCTTATATCATGATATATGTTTATTATTCATGCTAGAATTGTATTAACCGGAAACTTAGTACATGTGTGAATACATAGACAAACTGAGTGTCACTATTATGCCTCTACTTGACTAGCTCGTTAATCAACGATGGTTAAGTTTCCTAGCCATGGACAAAGAGTTTTCATTTGATTACCGGGGTCACATCATTAGAGAATGATGTGATTGACTTGACCCATCCGTTAGCTTAGCACGATGATCGTTTAGTTTGTGGCTATTGTTTTCTTCATAACTTATACATGTTCCTATGACTATGAGATTATGCAACTCCCGAATACCGGAGGAACACTTAGTGTGCTATCAAACGTCACAACGTAACTGGGTGACTATAAAGATGCTCTACAGGTGTCTCCGATGGTGTTTGTTGAGTTGGCATAGATCGAGATTAGGATTTGTCACTCCATGTATCGGAGAGGTATCTCTGGGCCCTCTCGGTAATGCACATCACTATAAGCCTTGCAAGCAATGTAACTAATGAGTTAGTTATGGGATGATTCATTACGGAACAAGTAAAGAGACTTGCCGGTAACGAGATTGAACTAGGTATTGAGATACCGACGATCGAATCTCGGGCAAGTAACATACAGATGACAAAGGGAACAACGTACGTTGTTATGCAGTTTGACCGATAAAGATCTTCGTAGAATATGTAGGAACCAATATGAGCATCCAGGTTCTGCTATTGGTTATTGACCGGAGACGTCTCTCGGTCATGTCTACATAGTTCTCAAACCCGTAGGGTCCGCACGCTTAACGTTTGATGATGATCGGTATTATGAGTTTATGTGTTTTGATGTACCAAAGGTTGTTCGGAGTCCTAGATAAGATCACGGACATGACGAGGAGTCTCTAAATGGTCGAGACATAAAGATTGATATATTGGAAGGTTATATTCGGACACCGGAAAGGTTCTGTGGGTCATCGGATAAATACCGAAGTACCGGGGAGTTATCGGAACCCCCGGGGGGTCAATGGGCCTTCATGGGCCTTAGTGGAAACAAAGGGCAACAAGGGAGCTGTAGGGCGTGCCCCCCTAGGCCCAAACCGAATTGGTTTAGGGCTTGGGGGGGGGCTCTTTACTTCTCCCCTCCTCCTCTTTCCTTCCCCTCCTAGTTGGACTAGGAAAGGGGGAACCTACTCCTAGTAGGAGTAGGATTCCCCCTTGGGCGCAACCTATGAGGCCGCCGGACCCCTCCTTTATAGACGGGGGTAGGGAGCACCCTAGAACACACAAGTTGATTTCTTTTAGCCATGTGCGGTGCCCCCTCCACCATAATCCACCTCGGTCATATCGTCGTAGTGCTTTGACGAAGCCCTGCGCCGGTAGCATCATCGTCACCATCATCACGCCGTCGTGCTGACGAAGCTCTCCCTCGACACTCAGCTGGATCAAGAGTTCGTGGGACGGTACCGAGCTAAACATGTGCAGATCATGGAGTTGCCGTACTTTCGGTGCTAGGATCAGTAGGATCGTGAAGACGTTCGACTACATCAACCGCGTTGTCATAACGCTTCCTCTTACGGTCCACGAGGGTATATGGACAACACTCTTCCCTCTCGTTGCTATGCATCACCTAGATAGATCTTGCTTGTGCGTAGGATTTTTTTTTTGAAATTACTGCATTCCCCAACAACCAGGTCATGCCTGGGGCCTCTGGCATGCCTTGGTACCTAGTGGGCCCCCTTCCACCTTATGGCTTCCTGTTGAAGCTTCCAGGGTCTCTTATCACCAGAAAAAAACTCCATAAAGTTTCATGGCATTTGGACTTCCTTCGGTATTGATATTCTACAAAGTAAAAAACAAGCAAAAAATAGCAACTAGCAGTGGTCACTAGGTTAATAGGTTAGTCCCAAAAAATGTATATAAAGTTTCTAGTAAATGTATATAAAACATCCAAGATTGATAATATAAAGTTGCTTGTGCAAACATGTATTGGCTTTGATTTCATTAGTAAATGGGCCATTTCATGTGGAAACCAAATAAAGATAGGATATTTACAATACTTTGCATTCATTAGTCATTACTAGAAATATCAGAGCAAATATCTAGGGTTTTATGAAATATCTCGATTTAAAACTCAGGTTTGATGACCATAAAAATAACACTCATCAACTCCAACAAGCTTAAACTTGATCATCCTTTAGCAGTATAGAGAGAAATCCAAACCGCAAGGAATTCACTTGTTTAAAGCAAAATAATGAGAAGGTTTTGGTTCATTGATGATCGGTATGCCTAGATAGACCTCCACTTCTTGACATGAAAACTTAGCATAGCTGTAGCGGTGCATGGTTATTATGCAAGTGTTATAGAAGTAAAGATAATCAATACAACGTTCTTGCACAACTTGACAAATAGAGTAACACTTGATTCTATTTCTTCTAGTTAACACTTGCTTGTCAAGAATGCAGACAAGAGTGTTTATTTCTTGAGCAATGAAAACATATATTAGAGAATGAAAGGTATGTAAAGACAACATGATTCTAGAGTAACTCGTTGAACCACCCACGAGTGTCTCACCATCAAGGCTCTCAAGCACTTTATTTCAATCATTGCTTGCTCAAACTATTGTCATCTGGTGGCGGGATTATGCGAAAAATATGATCATGCATAAGGTTTCATAGTGGCTTAATTTTGGGTACTATGGACCAATATGTTGTCTCTTCGATCTATTGCGATCAGTACCTCGTTATTATCACATACACACACATTCAAGAGATAGGTGAATAATACTTGATGTAGTGTTGCCACTATGTACGGTGACAAACTCATAGCCGTAATCCGAGCAGAAACTCTAGTGGATCATTCATTGGCCATCAGAGTTCTCAACATAACATCAAGAAAGTTCAGGAAGCCACATTTCCACACATGCATATGCGTAGAGTAGCAAGGCCATAGCACCGGCGAGAAGCCGAAGCGCCATGTAAAAATACAACACAGATCGTTGGCATAATCTCATTCACCTTTCAGCTAAGTTTCGTTGGACAATTTAATCGACAAGGGCCATTGAGTCTATTAAAATTAACACTACGGGGTTGTGTATCTCTAACATCATGTTCTCTACAATTTTTCTCAACACCCATGTCTTTTGAGACTTTCTCTTGTGCATGGTCATTCTTTGTTATTTAGAGTAAAGAGAATAAAGTCTTCTCTATTATTTTAGCTACTAGAACAAAACCTTTGTTTTAACTATCAAGACTTACTCCCACTTGAACACATCACACTTACTACTATTACATATATTCTGAGTAATCCAAGTGTAGAAGATGGGAATAGTAGGACATACCTTCACAGTCATGAATGTACACACTTCTCTTCCTTAAGCTTGCATTCCTCGCTATCCGTTGTAGATCGATTCCTCTGAAATAAAAACAAGAATGCAAAAGAAGTCCAAGGGCAAAAGAAAGAGCAAAATAAAAAATTATTGTTGTTTTTGATTTTTTGTTTGCATTCTTGTTTATATTTTAGAGAAGTTGATTTGCGCCGGACAATGAGGAATGCAATCTTAAGGAAGAGAAGTGTGTACATTCATGACCGTGAAGGTATGTCCTACGAATCTTGTCTTTTACAATTGGATTACTTAGAATAGATGTAGTAGTAGTAGTAGTATGTGTGATGTGTGCTAGTGCGATAAGTCTTGATAATTAAAACAAATGTTTTTTATAGTAGCTGAAATAATTTTGTAGCACTTGTTCTATTTAACCAAGATAACCAAGACTTGTCGTGTGACTATTTGTGAAATAAATTGATCTTAACAAAGAATAACCATGCACAAGAGAAATTCTTCAAAGACTTGGGTGTTGAGAAAATTCGTAGAGAAGATGATGTTAGAGATACTCAATCCCATATTGTTGATTTTAATAGACTCAATAAAACTTGTGGATTAAATTATCCGGAGGAACTTAGATGAAGGGTGGATGTGATTATGCAAAAAATGTGTGTTGTATTTCTCACATGGTGCTTCAACTTCCTGCTAGTGCCATGGCCTTGCTGCTATATGAACATGTACATGTGTAAATGTGGCTTCGTCACCTTTCTTGATGTTATGCTGAGAACTTCACTCACCAACAAACGATCTACCTGAGTTTTGACTCGGATTTTGGCTATGAGTTTGTTACCGTACGTTGTGGCAACACTACATTGAATATTATTAGGCTTTCTTTTGACTATGTGTGTATGTGGTAAATAACGGGTACTAACAACAAGTGCTCAAAAGAGAAAACATATTGGTCCGTAGTAACCAAAAATTAAGCCACTACGAAACCTTATACATGATCACTTATTTGGCATAATCTCTTCACGTGACAATACAAGTTTTAGCAAACAATGTTTGAAAGTTAGTGCTTTAGTGCCTTGATGATGAGATGCTCGTGGGTGTGTTAGCGAGTTACTCTAGAATCATGTTGTATTTACACACCTTTCACTCCCTAATTCATGTTTTCATTGCTCCAACAAAGAAAGATAAACTCTTATGTGCATTCCCGACAAGCAAGTGTTAACTAAAGAAAATATAATTAAGTGCTACCACGTTATTTGATCTAGTTGAGCAAGAGCTTTGAGTTGATTATCTTTGCTTCACTAGCACTTTCACAATAGCCATGTCACCGCTACAACTATACTAAGTTTTCAGGTCAAGAAGCGGAGGGTTGTCTAGGCACACCGATCGCAAGTGAACCAAAACCTTCTCATTCTTTCGGTTTAAACAACTGGGTTCCTTATGATTCAGATTTCTCTCTATGTTGCTCGAGGACGATTAAGTTTAAGCTTGGGGGAGTTTATGAGTGTTATTTTTACACTCCTCTAACATGAGTTTGAACTGAAATATTTCATTAAAACCAAGATATTATCTCCGATATTGCTAGTAATGACTAATGAATGGAAAGGAATCAAAATATCCTATCTTTATTTTTTTTCCCTACAGGAAATAAGCTATTTATGGAAGAAATAAAGCAAGTACGTGGAAATGAGTAAAGTGGAGATAGAGGAGATAAAGTGGGAGGCACAGCAGAGGAGCCAGAGTAAATGGCGACATTCCATATGAGCATCCCCACTCATATGGATGGTCGTATGGTATGCCAACCGAGGCGTCTGATCCACCTGAACAACCTTTATAAAAGGATCGACGCCAATTGAGCATAGAAGTAGCCGCCACATCGCCATCTTTGCAACAGTCGTCTTCATCAACCCTAGCCGCTGCCTTTTGTTATCTCCATAGCCACCACATTTATCACCGCCATAGTTCTCGGCCATCTAGTCACATTGGGTATCCACTCTAAGTCATATTATTAATCAATCCTCATGATGTGTTCTTCAATGAGTTCTTCGTGTGATCTAATCTCCATGTGCGAGTAGTTCAGTAAGGTCATGGGTTAAGGTAAGGCCTTGCAAGACGATGTATTTGTTGAAGGGGTCATTGGAAGTAATTTGAATCAGCGTCTCGTATGTGTAGCATAAAGTTGCTTCGTAGTTGTCTCTTGTCTCTCTTGTGTTCTTCATCCACTACAAAATTTGCCCTATTTTGCGACGTTTCGCTTGTGTCACGTATAACCGTTTTTTGTCACGTAAAATACGCCGGTGACATTTTCCGGCCGTCACCGAAGCACCATTATAAAAAATAAAATCTTGACGGTACCACTTCCTCCATCACGTAGGATAGCATTTTAGGCGACGAACCCAAAAATGGCATTGATAGACATTTTTGGTGGTGGCCCGGAATGTCACTAGTGATAGGCCAATATGTCACCTAAGGTAGTGATCGGTCTACGGGTTTGACCCGTTAAAGATTCTGACAACTCGGGCCAGTAGTTGTTGGTGTGGTTGCTTCCATGTGGGTTCACCGTGGGTTTTATCATCGATGGTCCCATTAGTAATAAGTTGGCATCAGTTTTGACCGATCAACGTGATACGACTCTGTCGTATCTACAATTTTTGATTGTTTCATGGCAATATTATACAACTTTCACAAACTTTTGGCAACATTTTATATGATTTATTGGACTAACCTATTGACCCAGTGCCTAGTGCCAGTTCCTGTTTATTGCATGTTTTTTGTTTTGTAGAATACCCATATCAAATGAAGTCCCAACACGATAAAAATTTATAGAGAATTATTTTGGAATATATGTGATTTTTGGGACTTGGAATCAATGCAAACAGGGGCCCACACCCCCAAGATACACCAGGGCACGCCCCAGGGGCCAGGCACGCGGTGGTGGGTTGTGCTCACCTCGTACGTCAGTTGGGGCTCTACTCCGGGCACAAGGAAGCTTATATCTGGAAAAAATGTGTTAAAATCTCAATGCAATCGGAGTTACGGATCTCCGGGAATATAAGAAACGGTTTTTGGCCAGAAAACAGGAACGCGAAACAGAAGAGAACAGGGAGGGAGATCCAATCTCAGAGGGGCTCCTGTCCCTCCACTACCATAGAGGCCATGGACCAGAGGAGGAACTTTCCTCCCATCTAGGGGGGAGGCCAAGGAAGAATAAGGAGGGGGATAGCTCCCCCTCTCTCCCGGTTGCACCGGAGAGCCGCTGAGGTAAGGATCGTGATGACGATCTACATCAACAATCTTGCTACCGTCAACACCAACTCTCTCCCTCTCTATGTAGCGGTGTAACCTCCATTCTTACTGCTGTAATCTCTACTTAAATATGGTGCTCAACTCCATATATTATTTCCTTATGATATTTGGCTATCCTATGATGTTTGAGTAGATATGTTTTGTCCTATGGGTTGATAGATGATCACGATTGATTTGAGTTGTATATTTTATTTTGGTGCTATCCTACGGTGCCCTCCATGTCACGCAAACGGAGGGATCCCCATTGATGGTGTTGCAATACGTTTATGGTTCGCTTATGGTGGGTGGCGTGAGTGACAGAAGCACATACCCGAGTATGGGGGTCATTGCGTATGGGATAAACAGGACTTGATACTTAATGATATGGTTGGGTTTCATGACCTTAATGATCTTTAGTAGTTGCAGATGCTTGCTAGAGTTCCAATCATAAGTGCATATGATCCAAGTAGAGAAAGTATGTTAGCTCACGCCTCTCCCTCATATAAAATTGCAACAATGATCACCGGTTTAGTTATCAATCACCTACGGACAAATGACTTTCTTATTGACAAAAGCTATCTACTTTTATTACCTTGCAATTTATTCGTAGTTTTATTCTCGCAAGTACTCATAGTTTTATTCTTGCCAAATAGTTTCCTACTTGTTTTAGGTAAATTAAACGGTAAGTGTGCGTAGAGTTGTATCGGTGGTCGATAGAACTTGAGGGAATATTTGTTCTGCCTTTAGCTCCTCGTTGGGTTCGACACTCTTATTTTTTTGAAAAGGCTACAAACGATCCCCTACACTTGTGGGTTATCAAGAACTTTTTCTGACGCCGTTGCCGGGGAGCAATAGCATGGGGTGAATATTCTCGTGGTTTTCTTTATCACTAAGTAGTTTTTATTTTGTGCTCTTGTTTTCTATCTCTAGTTAAGGGTAGGAAATGCAAAATACCAAAAAAAGTTGTTCATACTAAACCAATGGTTGAAGAACCACCCAAAATCTATCATACTACTGAAAGCTTTCTATTTGGATCATCTTCGATCCATTTATGCTCATGCTGAAAACCCAACTAGCTTAGTTTAGGGAAAATCATTAGGTGGGCATTCTTGTTTTGTGCGACACCGTTTATCTCAAAAAGGGAAACTTTTACAAGATAAAATTAATACTATGCAATGCTATGCTTGGAATTTATGTGAAATACATGATTTTACTTGTTGTTCTAAAGACGCTAAGAAACACCTTCCTTATCAATGTGAGTTTAGAGATAATGGAATTCTATATTCTTATGCTAAGGGTGTTTATAATTACTAGGATGTTGAAAAAATTGAAGAATTTGTTGCTTTTAAGGGTGCTTGTGAAATTGCTTCTTGATACGTCTCCAACGTATCTATAATTTTTGATTGTTCCATGCTATTATATTATCTGTTTTGGATGTTAATGGGCTTATTTATACACTTCTATATTATTTTTGGGACTAACCTACTAACCCATGGCCCTGTGCAAATTGCTATTTTTTTTGCCTATTTCAGTGTTTTGCAGAAAAGGAATATCAAACGAAATCCAAATGGAATGTCACCTTCGGGAGAGTTATTTTTGGAGCAAACGTGATCCAGGGGACTTGGAATGGATGTCAAGAAATCAACAAGGAGGCCACGAGGCAAGGAGGCGCGCCTGCCCCCTGGGTGCACCCCCACCCTTGTGGGCCCCTCATAGCTCCACCGACCTACTTCTTCCTCCTATATATATAACCATATACCCCGAAAACATCCAGGAGCACCACGAAACCCTATTTCCACCGCCGCAACCTTCTGTACCCAAGAGATCCCATCTTGGGGCCTTTTACGGAGCTCTACCGGAGGGGGAATCAATCACGGAGGGCTTCTACATCAACACCATAGCCTCTCCGATGATGTGTGAGTAGTTTACCTCAGACCTTCGGGTCCATAGTTATTAGCTAGATGGCTTCCTCTCTCACTTTGGATCTCAATAAAAAGTTCTCCACGATCTTCTTGGAGATCTATTCGATGTAACTCTCTCTACGGTGTGTTTGTCAAGATCCAATGAATTGTGGGTGTGTGATCAAGTTTATCTATAAACAATATTTGATTCTTCTCTGAAATCTTTTATGTATGATTGGTTATCTTTGCAAGTCTCTTCGAATTATCAGTTTGGTTTGGCCTACTAGATTGATCTTGCTTGCAATGGGAGCAGTGCTTAGCTTTGGGTTCAACCTTGCAGTGTCCTTTCCCAGTGATAGCAGGGGCAGCAAGGCACGTATTGTATTGTTGCCATCGAGGATAAAAAGATGGGGTTTATACCATATTGCTTGAGGTTATCCCTCTACATCATGTCATCTTGCCTAATGTGTTACTCTGTTCTTATGAACTTAATACTCTAGATGCATGCAAGATAGCGGTCGATGTGTGGAGTAATAGTAGTAGATGCATAATTGTTTCGGTCTACTTGTCGCGGACGTGATGCCTATATACATGATCATGCATAGATGTTCTCATAATTATGCACTTTTCTATCAATTGCTCGACAGTAATTTGTTCACCCACCGTAATACTTATGCTATCTTGAGAGAAGCCACTAGTGAAACCTATACCCCCCGCGGGTCTATCTTTTATCATATAAGTTTCCAATGTATTTTATTTCGCAATCATTACTTTCAATCTATATCATAAAAATACCAAAAATATTTATCTTATTATTATTATTATCTCTATCAGATCTCACTCTCGTAAGTGATAGTGAAGGGATTGACAACCCCTTTATCGCGTTGGTTGTGAGGTTCTTATTTGCTTATGTAGGTACGAGGGACTTGCGTGTAGTCTTCTACTGGATTGATACCTTGATTCTCAGAAACTGAGGGAAATACTTACGCTACTTTGCTGCATCACTCTTTCCTCTTCAAGGGAAAACCAACGCAGTGCTCAAGAGGTGGCACTTCTTTGATTGAAAAGTGTGATACTACTCTTTACGAATCTGAAAATTTTGTCATACTTACTTTTTTGAGAGCTTGGGACAGTGAGTGCACCCCCACTGACTTTATATTACAACCTCAACACACAGAATTACATGAATGAGGGATTAAGAGAGTCCTATACATCAAGGGTACAGGAAGAAGCAACACGGCAATCTAATGTTGTTTCTAAACAGAAGAAAACAACTAGATCGAAGCAACAAACTGCTCCACAAACGACACCAAGGCCTCTTTGACTCTGTGTCTCATCATGCCAAAGTCATAGTGGAATCTTTGACGCCACCCATCCATCGTGGGGACGATCTGATGAGGACACCACAACCATCGACAAGTCTCCAACAATTATAGGTCCAATCACAAGAAGTCGTGCCAAACAAATAAGTGACCAGGTGAACACTAACTTAAGTTTACCTTGTAACCTTGATGACACAACTATGCTTTCATCTCCATTGTTGTTGGTTGAACTTAGGTATAACATGGAAGCAATCCAACAACCTATGAGCTCTTGAAGCAACTGCTTTGGAGGAACAAGTTTGGAGAAAACAAGTTTCAAGTGAAGCTGATGCTGTTAGTCTTTACCTCTGATGTTTTGGTGTGGCACACCCATATGATGGAGAGACGGGGCCATAGGGGTACATCAACAGAAGCTACATCATATTATCTTTCCAATGCAAAAAACCTCACATCATTTGGAGTTGTGAGTCAAAAGTTCTAGTCATTCTCGTGGAAGGTGTCCACGCTGTTAAGACTTCACAAATTTCCGAGGAGCTCTGCAACAACTCCCAAAGTTGACTTCTTATTCACCCAAGGAAGCCATGCAAACCTTCTTACTTTTGAAACCATTTTCACACCTAGCTAAGGGGGGTTATCCCTGCTATAAAACCCCATCTCCCCCATCCTCTAGAGAACCTTTTGTCAAACCATTCAGCTACAAGCTTATGCAGCAGGACTGCTAGAGAGATCCAAGAGATCTTGCTACCTTTGCTCTTGTGAGTTTATTCGGATTCGCGAGAAGGAGCCTCTGGCTCCCCCTAGTTCGTGCTCTACGGTTCCGGCCGTTTTGTGTGGATTAGTCCCGGTTTGTGGTTCTGCGATTGTTCGGACAGCGGGTTGGAGTTCTTGTAGCTTCGGTCAGCCATCCCCAACGTCCGGGTTGCATCCAACCTTGGCAGGTATAAAGCTAGTTATCCTGGCTTCTTGCAGCTAGTTATCCCTTCCGATTCGATCCTACAACATGAAGATCGGGCCATCCTCGGGCATGAACTCGTTCATCGGGTTCCCACCTATCATCTGGTATCAGAGCCTTCATTGACACGATAGGGTATGTTATCCAAGTTTATCTTGCTATCATCCCTTTAGATCGAGTGTTTTTCATGCTATATTTTCTGTCCTAGAAGTCCAAAGCCCCACCAAAATAAATCCAAGCCTTGTTGGTGTTGAGATCTTGTTGTTGCATACCTTGCATGTTCTTCATCTTTTAGATCTGCACCAAGTTCATCTTCATAGTTGTTTTCAGATTTGGTTGTTGTGCTTTGGAAAAAGAGAAAAAAAGTGGCAAAAAAATCAAAGAGAGAAAAAAAAGGAGTGGCAAAAAAAGTCAAGAGAGAAAAAGAAAGTGTTGTGCAAGATCCAAAAGTTTCAACTTCGTAGAAAAAATTTCAGAAGCTTGTGTGTTGTGTGTTTTCAATCTTGGTGCAAAGGTGCAGCAGATCTATCCCCATATTTTCTTGGTTTGCATCAACTTGATTTCAGCACAAGCCCCTTTTTGTTTACCCCACCGAGCTCCACCAAAAACCGAAGCTAGTTCTTTGATCCCTGTCTTTCAATCGCTTTAACACATCCGGGAGAAGCACAATCTGATGTGAACTCATAATAACTTTGGTGAGTAAGAGGTGAGGTTGTGTGATTCCACAAAATTATCCTATTCCACTTTTGTCCTTACTAACATGGCAGGGTCTAGATCGAGTGTTCATGGAGAAAACCATGGGGAAGAAGATGCCTTGGTCACACGTGTCGAGCTGCAACGATTCGAGAACAACTTACTCCAAGCCATGGAAAGGATGCTTCACGAGCGTCCTCTAGCAGGTGGTGATAGGGTTCGACACCGACAACACCCTATTGATCCACTTGAGGAAGTTGGCGATGAGAATTCTGTGCATGCTGTTGTTGACGGTGACTTGGAGGATGATAACAACAGCCATGGTGGACATGTGGCTGCTGCTCGTGGGCGTGGTGCTACTGCTCATGGAGGGCAGCGAGGAGGACAACTTCGAGGGCGAGGCCATGGTCCTTGTGGGCACTACTATGACCCTCATGAGCGTGTTGCTCGTGGTCATGGAGATGATTTTGATGATTATGATGGTGTCCCATACCATCGTGCTGCTGAAGATGGGCGTTGTGCAGAACGTCATGATCGAGATGACATGGCAAGAATCAAGTTGCATGTCCCCAAGTTCACAGGAAAGGAAGACCCCGATGCATATTTTGATTGGGAAGACCAGTGTGATCAGATTTTTCGTATCCATAACCTTGCTGATCCAAAGAGAGTCAACCTTGCTTGTGTTGAGTTTTCTGGTTACGCACTCACTTGGTGGAACCAACTCCAAGAAAATCAGTTGCTGCTAGGCCGTGACCACATTGACACTTGGGAAGAGATGAAACAAGCCATGAGGCGAAGGTTTGTTCCTTCGCAATATCAAAGAGATCTCCGAAATAGATTGCAGCGCCTCAGCCAAGGTATGCGCACGGTGGATGAGTACTACAAAGAGATGGAATTGTTGCTGGTTCGTGCTCGTATTCATGAAGATGAGGAGTCAAAGATGGCAAGATTTCTGCATGGTCTCAACAATGAAATTTCAGATTTTGTGGAGATGTTTCCCTATAACACTCTACAAGATATTTTGGTGCAAGCAAAGCGCACGGAGAGGAAGGTGCAGCGGGGTGGTCATGGACGGATATCTCATAGCCGCACTACCACACCATGGCAAAGGTTGCAGCCAAGTGCCTCTCATGGTGGTTCTCAGTTTCAGCATACTTCACACCCTACCACCACCCAACGAACAGCGGCTTCATCGCCATCATCACCGTCTCCTAGGAATGTTGACAAGCGTGCTCCTTCTGCTACTGGAAGTACTTCTAACCCCACGGCTGTACCATCATCTCGAAGCCGAGATATTGAGTGTTGGAAGTGCAAAGGGCATGGTCACATTTCTTCTGAATGTCGAAACAAGAGAGTTCTCTTTGTGAATGAACAAGGTGAATGGGAATCTGAGAGTGAGCATGAAGACAATGGAGCATTGGGTGATCATGAGGATGAAGAGGGCGAGAAGAGTGGTTGTGATATTCAGGCCGACATGGGAGATTGCTTTGTTTCTCGTCGTGTGCTTAGTGTTAATGCAGCTAGAGAAGAGAAAGGGCAGCGACATAATATTTTTCACACTCGTGGCACCATCAAGGACAAGGTTTGCAGAATTATTGTTGACAATGGCAGTTGCAACAACATTGCATGTTCAGATTTGGTAGAGAAGTTGGAACTGAAACAAAGAAGGCACCCAAGTCCATATAAGATGCAATGGCTCAATGATTGTGGTACACTTCGAGTAAGCAACATTGTCACCGTTCAGTTTTCCATTGGGAAGTACCGAGATCAAGTGGAATGTGACGTGGTGCCAATGCAAGCATGCCAATTGCTATTGGGAAGACCTTGGTTGTATGATCATGATGTGCAAATCAGTGGCCGTACTAATCATCTATCATTCCAATACGAGGGAGAGCGCATATCTTTGCTCCCTTTGACACCCGAAGAAATATTGATGGATGATCTGAAAAAGAAAGAGAGAGTGAGCGAGAAACACTTGAGTGACATCCACCAACATAGTGAGCGACAGAATCCAAAGCCAAATAAAACCCCACAGCTTAAATTGTCCAAGACATGGGAAAAACAGGGATTAGTTATGATGGCTAGGAAAAGGGACATGAGGGAGTTGAGAGAACCCAGTTCCGTGTTCCTTGTACTTTTGTACAAGGACAATTTTCTTTCTACTAATGAATTAACCTCCACCACTCCTAGTGTCATTGTTGAAATGTTGCAGGGGTATGAAGATGTGTTCCCCGAGTAGATACCACCAGGGCTGCCACCACAAAGAGGCATTGAGCACCAAATTGATTTGGTACCAGGAGCCCCATTGTCGAACCGACCACCATACCACACAAACCTAGAGGAAACCAAGGAGATTCAATGACAAGTTGAAGGCCTACTAAACAAAGGTTATGTAAGGGAAAGTCTCTCTCCTTGTTATGTACCCGTTCTTTTAGTACCAAAGAAAGATAGATCTTCCCGAATGTGTTGTGATTGTAGGCCTATTAACAACATCACCGTGAGGTATAGGCACCCAATACCTAGGCTTGATGATATGCTTGATGAACTTAGTGGTGCCACCATCTTTTCTAAAATTGACTTGCGAAGTGGCTACCACCAAATAAGAATGAGAGAGGGTGATGAATGGAAAACTGCTTTCAAAACAAAATCTGGTTTGTATGAGTGGTTAGTTATGCCATTTGGATTGACAAATGCACCTAGTACCTTCATGAGATTGATGAATCATGTGCTTAGAATGTTCATTGGCAAGTTTGTGGTTGTTTACTTTGATGACATCCTGATTTATAGCAAAACTTTGGATGAACATGTTGAACACATTTGGTGTGTGCTTGTTGTTCTAAGAGAGGAGAAATTATGTGCTAACAAGGAGAAGTGCACATTTTGCATAGAAAAAGTTGTGTTTCTTGGCTTTGTTGTTTCAGGTCAAGGTGTGGAGGTAGATGAGGAGAAGGTCAAGGCCATCCGTGAGTGGATGCCTCCACAAAATGTAAGCCAAGTACGAAGCTTTCTTGGCCCTGCTAGTTTCTACCGTCGGTTTGTGAAGGACTTCAGCACCATTGCTGCCCCAATGAATGAGCTAACCAAGAAAGACGTTCCCTTCAAGTGGGAAAATGCACAAGAGAAGGCCTTCCAAGAGCTGAAAGAAAAATTGACATCTACACCATTGCTTGCACTACCCAACTTTGGTAAGACTTTTGAGATTGAATGTGATGCAAGTGGTGTGGGTATTGGAGGCCTGCTAATGCAAGAAGGTATGCCTATTGCATATTTTAGTGAGAAGCTAAGTGGTCCAACTCTAAATTATTCAGTTTATGACAAAGAATTATATGCACTTGTGAGATCTTTAGAGACATGGCAACATTATTTGTGGCCTAAAGAGTTTGTGATACATTCCGACCATGAATCTTTAAAGCACCTTAGGGGTCAACAAAAACTGAACCGTAGACATGCAAAATGGAGTGAATTCATAGAATCTTTTCCCTATATTGTCAAGTACAAGAAAGGAAAAGATAATGTTGTTGCCGATGCTTTGTCTAGACGCCATATTTTACTCTCACAACTTGATACTAAAATTCTTGGGCTGCAAAGCATCAAAGAATTGTATGCCAATGACCCATATTTTGCTGAACCACACTCAAAGTGTAGTGAGGGGAAAGGTTGGGAAAAGTTTCACTTGCATGATGGATTCTTGTTTCGAGCTAACAAATTGTGCATCCCAGATTGCTCTGTTCGTTTGTTGCTTTTGCAAGAGGCTCATGCTGGTGGTCTCATGGGACATTTTGGAGCAAAGAAAACTGAGAGTGTGCTGATTGACCATTTCTTTTGGCCAAGGATGAGGCATGATGTTGAGCACTACATACTACGTTGTGAGATTTGCCGCAAAGCTAAGTCATGTTTAAACCCTCATGGACTTTATACGCCCTTATCCATTCCTAGTACACCTTGGGAAGACATTTCTATGAATTTTGTTCTTGGATTACCACATAGTAAGAGGGGGAGTGATTCAGTTTTTGTGGTGGTTGATAGGTTTAGCAAGATGGCTCATTTTATCCTGTGTCATAAGAGCGATGATGCTTCACACATTGCTGATTTGTTTTTCAGGGAAATCGTGCGGCTACATGGAGTACCACACACTATTGTTTCAGATCGTGACACCAAGTTTCTGAGCTATTTTTGGAAAACGTTGTGGGCAAAGCTAGGGACAAAGCTTCTCTTTTCCACTACATGTCACCCACAAATGGATGGACAAACTGAAGTTGTCAACCGCACGCTATCCATGATGTTGAGAGCAGTTTTAAAGAAAAAAATGAAGATGTGGGAAGAACGTCCCCCCCCCACGTGGAGTTTGCATACAACAGGGCAGTACATTCAACCACTAAATTTTGTCCTTTTGAAATTGTTTATGGTTTCAAACCTGCTGCTCCCATAGATCTCTTGCCTTTACCATTGCAGGAGCGAACCAATCTTGATGCAAGTAAGCATGCTGACTTCGTGAAGAAAATTCATGAGAAGACCAAGGAAAATATTGAGAAGATGACTGAACAATATGCAAAACGAGCAAACAAGGGAAGAAAGAAGGTGTTGTTTGAAGAAGGTGATCTTGTGTGGGTACACCTGCGAAAGGATCGTTTCCCAGATCAACACAAATGCAAGTTGCAGCCACGTGGAGATGGTCCATTCAAAGTTCTTGCGAAGATCAATGACAATGCCTACAAGATTGACCTTCCGATGGATTATGGTGTTAGTCCATCTTTCAATGTGTCTGACCTCTCTCCATACTTTGGACCATAAGAGTCGAGGACGACTCCTCTTCAAGAGGGGGAGGATGATGAGGGCACCACAACCACCGACAAGTCTCCAACAATTATAGGTCCAATCACAAGAAGTCGCGCCAAACAAATAAGTGAACAGGTGAACGCTAACTTAAGTTTACCTTGTAACCTTGATGACACAACTATGCTTTCATCTCCATTGTTGTTGGTTGAACTTAGGTATAACATGGAAGCAATCCAACAACCTATGAGCTATTGAAGCAACCGCTTTGGAGGAACAAATTTGGAGAAAACAAGTTTCAAGTGAAGTTGATGCTGTCAGTTTTTACCTCTGATGTTTTGGTGTGGCACACCCATATTATGGAGAGACGGGGCCATAGGGGTACATCAACAGAAGCTACATCAAATTATCTTTCCAATGCAAAAAACCTCACATCATTTGGAGTTGTGAGTCAAAAGTTCTAGTCATTCTCGTGGAAGGTGTCCAGGCTGTTAAGACTTCGCGAATTTCCGAGGAGCTCTGCAACAACTCCCAAAGTTGACTGCTTATTCACCCAAGGAAGCCATGCAAACCTGCTTACTTTTGAAACCATTTTCACACCTATCTAAGGGGGGTTGTCCCTGCTATAAAACCCCATCTCCCCCATCCTCTAGAGAACCTTTTGTCAAACCATTCAGCTACAAGCTTATGCAGCAAGACTGCTAGAGAGATCCGAGAGATCTTGCTACCTTTGCTCTTGTGAGTTCATTCGGATTCGCGAGAAGGAGCCTCTGGTTCCCCATAGTTTGTGCTCTACGGTTCCGGCCGTTTTGTGTGGATTAGTCCCGGCTTGTGGTTCTGTGATTGTTCGGACAGCGGGTTGGAGTTCTTGTAGCTTCGGTCAGCCATCCCCAACATACGGGTTGCATCAAACCTTGGCAGGTATAAAGCTAGTTATCCCGGCTGCTTGCAGCTAGTTATCCCTTCCGATTCGATCCTATGACGTGAAGATCGGGCCATCCTCGGGCGTGAACTCGTTCATCGGGTTCCCACCTATCACGATCCCTCTAAAGTGTTTATTGTTTCGTTCCTTCCAAATGCTCCAGGATGGTATGATGAAAATGTTCATGAACATGGGCCTGGCCCACGCGCCCTTCTCCACATGCATGAGCTGCAATCTTGTTACCACCCGCAGGCCACGTGATTCCCAACTGCCCCCAACACGCTTTGCTGAATTCACATTGAAAAAATAGGTGCTCAACTTTTTCCTCCGGGGGGGGGGGGGGGGGGTGATGGCATAATAAGAAAGCACAATTATTGTCCCTTAGTTTCATATTCTTCCTCCTCAGCAACCCCTGTGTGTTTAGTATGTCTGCTAGAAGCAACCAAGCAAAAAACCTTCCATTTGTTTGTGCACTTGGTTTTCCAGATCCACTCAAAGGCTTTGTCTGCCACTCCATCATGAAAACAGTGCAGGTAAAACTTGCTGGAGGCGAACCCCTCTAATCCGCAGACACATTTCTAGACGTCATTCGTCTCCGTCAGTTCCATCATAGTCAAGTTGTTTTGGAGGTCCTCGAGCTCACCCCTGGCCCGGACTGAGAGCGGCAAATGAAATTTTCAGCCAAGCGTAGGCGCGGTCAACAACTTCTGTACCGAAATGTCTTCATTTTTGGAGAACGAGAACAATCGGGGGTGGCTATCGGCAAGCACATCTTCATGCCATGCGTCCTTCCAAAATAGCACTGTGATCTTGTCCCCCACCTCGATAGATGGCATACCTCTGTAGATTGGTGCAAGGTTCATGATGTCTCGCCACCAAAACGAACTACACGGGTCAGATGCATGAGGCACTAGTTCATCGTAATACGTGCTCCAAATCAGCTTCACCCAGGGCAGATCCATGTGGTTGTAGAATTTATGTAGCTGTTTAAGGAGCAAAGCTTGGTTTTTAACCCTCAGATCGAGTATCCCAAGCCCCCCTTTATTTTTGGGGCGGCAAACCATTTCCCAAGCTGCCATCGAGACCGCTTTCATGTCATCATTCGTGCTCTTAGCCCAGAGGCAGTACCGTCTGAGCTTGTCCCGATGATCGAGGATCTTTGGCAGCAATTTGATGGAGCACATGGCATATATCGCGAGGGAGGTGATCACCGAGTTTACTAGGGTAAGCTCGGATCCGAGGTCCAGGAGCGTGGCTGCCGTGGAGAGTTTATGCTCCACCAATGCAACCAGTGGCATGAGGTCAGTCACCGTCGGCCTGGTAGTGTGCATGGGCAACCCCAAGTACGTGAACAACATGGAACCGACTATGCAACCAAAAACCTGCGCCAAGCGCGAAGTTGTATCCGCATCTGCATTGACAGTGATTATGGTAGATTTTTGGAAATTTATGCGCAACCCCATCGATGATGCATAATCATGGAGGATGAGCTTGATGGTCTCCGCTTGAGATTGGTCCGTGGGCATCACAAGGATCATGTCTTCAGCGTACTGTATCACGGGGTAATCATCGTCAGGAGCTGGAATGGGAAGCTCGAGATTGCCCGCCCAATAGGCATCATTGATGGCGTCCTGCAACAGGTCGGCCGCTAGCACAAAAATGAGCGGGGACAGCGGATCGCCCTGGTGCACACCTCGCATGCAGAAGAATTACCCACCACGGGTCCCATTAAGGAGGACACAGGATTTGGCCGTCGAGAACAAGCAGTCCATCCATCCGAGCCATCGATCGTCAAATCCCATGCACTTCATAATCTCCATCATTGGGGCGTGTTCGATCATTTCAAACGCCTTAGCGAAGTCCAACTTAAGAATAGCGATCTCCCGCCCCGACGTTTGGCATTGATGTATAAATTCAAACTTCCATGCAACACAATCCTAGATCGATCGCCCTCACAAGAAGCCGTATTGGTTTCGGTGTATGATCTTAAGGATCACTCGTTGTAGCCAGTTCGTGAGGAGCTTGGTCAGAAGATTGAGGCAACAGTTCAGAAGAGTTATTGGGCGATAATCATTGGCAATCTTCGGGGATTGGATTTTTGGGATGAGAGTAATAAACCCCGTGTTCAAGCTTTCAAGGTCAAGATTACCTGCATGAAAATCAAAACAAAGCCGATAAAAGTCCTCCTTGATGTTGTGCCAGCAAGATTTATGAAGCTGCTACTAAAGCCATCTAGGCCAGGGGCACGGTCAGATGGTAATTCTTTGACCACTTGATCTATCTCCGTGCGAGTGAATGGAGCTGACAAGGTTTGGAGTCCCTCAACCTTTTTCATGATTCGTCTCAAATCGAACCGCATGTTGGTTTGGTTGGAGCATCCCAGCCTATCCTTGAAGGTCTGAAAGAGGACAGCCTCTTTACCCACCTGATCGTGAATGACCGAGTCATCGGGCAGTCTAAGCGATGCTATGCTGTTTCTACGGTATCTTTCCGTTGCTACCCTATGAAAGAACTTTGTGTTACCGTCTCCAAACTTGAAGTGTCTGACAGTGTAGCGCTTCATCCCATATGTCTTTTTAGAGTCCAGCAAGTGAAGAAGGTGCCATTCAAGATCACTCTAAAGTTAGCTTCCGGTAAACAAAACCGTCTTCTTTCCTCCAACCCATCGATCTCCAGGAGGGTTTTGTTGCAATTCTAAATCAACATCGATAGCTTGGAGATTTTCTTGCTCCACTGCTTCAAGTCATAACACAGATTCTTGAGTTTCTTGCATAGGACAGCAGCTGTGTTCGGGGCATAGCAGCGCTTAGCCCATGATCGCTGCACCACCTCGAAGAACCCGGGTTGTTTGATCCAAAAGTCCTCGAAGTGAAATATTTTGAATTTGGGTATCTTGGATTGTATGTTCACATAGCAAGGTACGTGGTCTGGCGTGGGTTTACCGAGAGGAAAAACAACTGTGTTTGGGTATTTGGCCGCCCAGTCCACCGAGGTGAAGTGCCAATCTAACTGTTGAAGCAGCGGGTTGGATTGCATATTACTCCACGTGTAAGATTTCCCTTTGATTAGAAGTCTACCAGGGACTGTCTCCGGATGAATTCATTGAAGAGCATCATATCGTTAGCGTCCCCTCCTCCTCTGTTGCGATTGTCTGGCGCTCGAATGAAATTAAAATCGCCCATGAGAAGCCAATCTTCACCCGTGGGTATGTCAAGATCAAAAAGCCATGAAGTAAATAGCGTCCTATTTGGATCAGTACAGGGGACATATACATTTACTAGCATCCATGAATCATTAGACTGTGTTGAAGTAAGTCTGACACCAAGCGCAAAAGATTCAGAGAACACCGCAACGCCAGAGAAAATCGAGCTCATCCACACAGTAATAAGACCACCGGAGTTACCAACAGAACAGTTTAACAAACGAAGCATCAAAAGAGGTATGTTTAGTTTCTTGAAAACAAACGACGGAACAACCACTGATATCAATCGCATTGCAGATCACCAGCTGCTTCTTGTCGGAGTTGTTCCCACGCACGTTCCATCATAGGATGATACACTCCTTATTTGGCATCATTACACCTAGTGTAGCTCAGGGTCTCCCCCTTGATCACCCGCAAGGAGCTTCTAGGGGCTGAGATCATCAGGGGGTATCCCACACAGTGCAGTGCCCACATATTGCAGCTGATGGATAGGTGTCGGAGGAGGCAGTTGGTGAGACGACGCGACAAAGGGGTTGAGCAACAGGTTGGTGCACGGGTCTGTCGCCTCGGATGAGCAGGCAATCGAAGGTGCTCCTCTAGGCTTGACCTTGTACTGTCCCTTCCTTATGTCAGTGACTTGGGCCACCCTGAACCCATCATACCTCGTGGATCTTGTACTGCGCCGCAGACAGGCAGTATCAACAGGTGCCTTTTCTTCAGAGACCATCTTCTAAACATACTCGTTCCTTGGTTTGACATTAGGGATATCAAAGAATTCAGAAGATGCATCAGAAACCAATACAGCAGACGCTTGAGTGGAGCTAGCACATCCCTCCTACAGCGAGGCACCACTTTCATTTCCAGACATTGAGAGCTGCACCGCATAAATTTCCCAAATCTCTAACGGTATGAAAACTGTCCCATCAAAGCAAGTAGGAACTTCAGTTAGACAGCCAAGCTGGGCACCTGGAGCACATCTCTCGCTGATGATAGCATGAGTGATCGCTTGGAAAAAGGCGAGAGGATTCAGCGGCAGCAGATCTTGGTTCAAAGTTGGGACAACGGCATCGGGACCAGCAATGCAGCGAGTGTACCTACCAAATGAAATCATCCAGAGGAATTGCAGAAAACACATCCCTTCCTCAACCCTCACCTCCACAGTGTGAGAGCTTCCCAATGCACGAATGAAGTGAATGCCAGAGGTTTGTCTTCCATTGATCAGGGCATCTGCAGCTTCCTCAATATCACAGTAGACGGACCATTCATCCCGCGGATTGTCAGTGATGTTGCTTTCCTGTTCCACACCATCCATGAGTGAAGGGCCAGTGTACTGAAAAGGTGTTCTGAAACTGAATCCTTTGTATGGTGGAGGCGCAACAGGCCAAACCCTGACCATCAGTCTGCATCTCTTGTTGTTGCGGTGCCTGCTGCTCCCTTGCTTCATCAATCTGCTGTTACAGCATCTGTTGGTGCTCAAGCGTCCTTTGCTGTGCGGCTGATAGATAGGGCAGCTCATACGGATGAGGAGATGCATTCATGGGAGGGGCATCATCTTCATTGCCAACTAGCCCATGGATGGTGTCTTTGCCATTGAGTACATAAACAGGGACCGACCAAGATCTGCCCATTCCTGGTAAGTTGCCAATTCGCTTGACCACAAGAATATGGGACACTTGTGCAATGTTACTGATGAGAACATGCACAAGTACTCACTCCTTGTTCTGCCCAGGTCTGTGCCAGAGATCCAACTTTCCAAAGCACGAGACTGCTTTGTTGATATAATGATCAGTTTGATAATCCATAGGGAAAGCCAAAAACAGAACCCAGGCAACATATTGGAAAGGGCATTGACGCATATTTTCCCCTTCATCATGTGGCACAAAAGAGAAAGTCATCTCATCATCCAGGGGATCTAACTAATGTGGGCTTTCCTAAATAAACCGATCTCTCAGAGCCATACTTAAATATTCTTATGAAAACTATGCTTCTAATGCTTATATTAATGAGTTTATTCAGAAAGTCTCTGCTGCCCAAGAATAGACTAATATTTTGCAGGAGTCTATGGAAGAAGAAATTGATGAAACTGTGAGCTCATTGGATGGAAAAGATGATGAGGAGAGCAAAGAACAAAATGAGGAAGAGCGGATTAGCTACCCATGCCCACCTTCTAATGAGAGTAACTCTTCAACTCCTATATTGTTTAATGTCCCTTCGTTCTTACCGAAGGATGAATATTGTGATAATTGATATGATCTCGTTAATTCATTTGAAATATCCCTTTTTGATGAAATTGATGGTTGCTATGCTTGCGGCCATGATGCCAATATGAATTATTCTTATGGAGATGAACTTGCTATAGTTCCTTATGTTAAAAATGAAATTGTTGCTATTGCACCCACACATGATAGTTCTATTATTTTTTGAATTATCCGAACTACACTATATTGGAGAACTTTGCTATTATTAAGGATTATATTGATGGGTTGCCTTTTACCGTTGCATATGATAATTTTGATGAACATAATATGGATGTGCTTGCTGCTCCTACTTGCTATTATTATGAGAGAGGAATGATGTATGCTAGGACTACGTCGGTATTTATTTCCTGCGATGTAAAAAACATGCAAAAACAACAATCGGCAGTTGGCACTATGTCAATAGGTTAGTACCAAAAAACAATATAAAATGAATATAAATCATCCAAGAATGATAATATAACAGCATGGAACAATAAAAAATTATAGATACATTGGAGATGTATCAAGGAACTATATCTCCGCCTCTCTATGTTTCCAACACGATAAAATTACAAGAAACTGCTTATGCTATGTATTGGACTTTACTTGATGTGCATGAATTGTACTTTTATGACATGCCGATGCATAGGAAGAGAGTTAGACTTCATCATTGCATGATATATGTTGCTTTGTGCTCACCACTAAATTATAAATCATTGTTAATTAAAATTGGCTTTGATACACCCTAGGATGTGGGTGGGTCCATTACTTGAGCACTTTATGCCTAGCTTAATGGATTTAAAGAAAGCGCTGCCACGGAGACAACCCGGAAGTTTTAGATAGTCATTTTATTCTGTTAAGTGCTTTTATAAAGTTTTAAAACAAAAAAATATAGAGGGGAACCTAAAAACTTCTTCAAAAAGAGAAGCGATTGAAAGGTGATGCATTGGAGAAGTGAGAATCGACCCTAAACACTTGTGTTCATGCTCATGAAAACAATGTAAATTTTTCATGGAAGTTTCTCACAAAAACAATTATCCCCTTGTACAAATCCGTTGTATTATAAAAATAATGTGCCAAGATTTGTCTTTAGGATGATTAGATTGCTTGTTGGTATGTGCGGTGTAAAAACAGAAACTTTGGCTGTAGTCCATGAATTATCATTTTTTACTAGAACCTCAAAAGTTTATGAATTTTTTACACAGTGTTGCTATGCAAATTGATTATTTTGTCCTAACTATTAAGAATCTTTGGAGGTACAGAAGTATGGTAGATGTACGGATTGCTACAGACTGTCTTGTTTAAGACAAATTCTATTTTTGATGCATTGTTTTGCTTGTTTTGATGAAACTATCGATTCTATTGGTGCTATAAGCTATGGAAAAGTTATAATACAGTAGCTACAATGGAAAAACAAAAATATGAATGGGTTTGCAACACTACTTAGAGTAGTGATTTTATTTATTATACTAATGGATCTTACCGAGCTTTCTGTTGAATTTTGTGTGGATGAAGTGATCAAAGACCGAGGAGGTCTCGATATGAGGAGAAGGAAGAGAGGCAAGAGGTCAATCTTTGGGATGACCAAGGCACCCGAAGTAAGTATCCAAGGAGACTCAAGCGTCTAAGCTTGGGGATGCCTCGGAAGGAATCCCATTTTTCTTCAACAAGTATCGGTATGTTTTCATCTTCGTTTCATTCAGGTGATATGTGTAAATCTTGGAGCGTCTTTTGTGTTTAGTTTTCATTTTTCTTTTAGGAACCATGCTGGTATGAGATAGTCCATGGTTGATTTATATAATGCTCATTGCACTTCACTTATGTCTTTCGAGTATGGCTTTATAGAATGCTTCATGTGCTTCACTTATATCATTTGGAGTTTGGATTGCCTGTTTCTCTTCACATAGAAAACTGTTGTTTGTAGAATGCTCTCTTGCTTCGCTTATATTTATTAGAGCATGGTCTTCTGTAGAAAGAATTAAACTCTCATGCTTCACTTATATCTATTTAGAGAGTCAACATGAATTGATCATTTGCATGGTTAGTCATGAAATCCTATATAAAACTTGTGGATCACTGAATATGATATGTTTCATTCCTTGCAATAGCTTTGCGATATAGAGATGGAATATGTGGGAGGTACTATTAAACAGATGTGGTTATTATGAATATTGGTGTTAAGGTTTGTGATTCCCGAAGCATGCACGTATAGTCTCTCGTTATGCTATGAAGTTGGAGCATGATTTATTATGGGAAAATTTTGTTTTTGCCACTCTAGATTTTGCCAATTTTCCTTGTGCCATTCTAGATTTTGACATTTCACTTTTGCCACACATAGCTTTTGACAATTATCACGATTACCATTCCGTGGAAAAAGCTAAATAATTTTATTTCATTTTTGCCACTCTTAGTTTTTGAAATGTATCACAATTGCCACTCTGAAAATTTTGCTTTTGCCACCAGAATGGCAATTGTGATAATTATCAAAAACTAAGAGTGGCAAAAGTGAAATGTCAAAATCTAGAGTGGCATAAGGAAAATTGGCAAAATCTAGAGTGGTAAAAACAAAATTTCCCCATTTATTATTGATTGTCTTCCTTTGCGTAGAGGTCGGGGGCGCGCGATAGTTAAATCCTACCAACCTCCCCCTAGGGGCATGCGTAGTAATACCTTGCTTCGAGAAATAATAAACTTTTGCAATAATTGTATGAGTTCTTTATGACTAATGTGAGCCCATGGATTATACACACTCTTACCTTTCCGCAATTTGCTAGCCTCTACGATACCGTGCATTGCCCTTTCTCACCTCAAGACATGGTGCAAACTTCGCCGGTGCATCCAAACCCCATGATATGATATGCTCTATCACACATAAGCCTTATTATATCTTCCACAAAATAGCCAGCATACCTACTGATGCGGCTTGGACTACGTCGGTATTTTCCCAAAGAGGAAGGAATGATGCAACACTACTACGGTATGTATTTCCCTTAGTGATGAGACCAAGGTTATCGAACCAGTAGGAGAACCACGCAACACCACGTAAACATCTCCTGCACACAAAGAACAAATACTTGCAACCCGACGTAAGAGAGGGGTTGTCAATCCCTCATGAGTAAAAAGATAGGTGAAATTGTAGTAGATTGGATAAATGGATCTCGCGGGAACGTGAGGTAAAATAAAAAAATAAAAAAATTGCAGCAAGGTATTTTTGGGTTTTTGGATTAATAGATCTCAAAATAAAATCAAATAAAAATAGATCACGAAGGAAAATATAATAAAGAAGAGACCCGGGGGCTGTAGGTTTCACTAATGGCTTCTCTCGAGAAAAATAGCAATGGTGGGTAAACAAATTACTCTTGGGCAATTGATAAAACTTCAAATAATAATGACGATATCCAAGCATTGATCATTATATAGGAATCACGTCCAGGACTAGTAGACCGACTCTTGCTTGCATCTACTACTATTACTCCACACATCGACCACTATCCAACATGCATCTAGTGTATTAAGTTCATTGAGAAACAGAGTAATGCAATAAGAACGATGACATGGTGTAGACAAGATCTATTTATGTAGAAATAGACCCCATCTTGTTATCCTTAATAGCAATGATACATATGTGTCGCCTCCCCTTTTGTCACTAGGATCAAGCACCGTAATATTGAACCCATCACAAAGCACCTCTTCCCATTGCAAGATAAATAGATCAAGTTGGCCAAACAAAACCAAAATATTGGAGAAGAAATATGAGGCTATAAGTAATCATACATATAGGAGATCAAACAACACAAAATAACTTCCATGGATAAAAACATAGATCTTATCATAAACTCAAAGTTCATTGGATCCCAACAAACACATCGCAAAAAGATTTACATCAAATGGATCTCCAAGAGACCATTGTATTGACAATCAAGAGAGAGATAGAGGAAGCCATCTAGCTACTAACTACGGACCCGATAGTCTACAAAAGACTACTCACGCATTATTGGAGAGGCACTAATGAGGATGACGAACCCCTCTATGATGGTGTCTAGATTGGATCTGGTGTTTCTAGAACTTGCGGTGGCTGGAATTTGATTTTTATCGACTCCCCTAGGGTTTCTATAATATTGGGGTATTTAGAGAGCAAAGAGGCGGTGTGGGACTTTTGGTCCATAAAAAATCCACAAAAAGCTTCGCTGCATTTGGACTCCGTTTGATATTGATTTTCTACGATGGAAAAAACAAGCGAAAAACAGCAACTGGCACTGGGCACTATGTCAATAGGTCAATACCAAAAAATGATATTAAATGATTATAAAACATCCAAGAATGATAATATAACAGCATGGAACAATAAAAAATTATAGATACATTGAAGACGTATCAGCATCCCCAAGCTTAATTCCTACTCGTCCTCGAGTAGGTAAATGATAAAAATGGAATTTTTGAAGTGGAATGCTGCCTAACATGTTTATCACATATTCTTTATTTTATAGCATGGACAATTGGACTTTTATATGGTTCAAAGCAATAGTCTAGTTTTGACATGAGGACTTTTATACTCAAGCATATCAACAAGCAACTATGTCTTTCAAAATATCAACACTAAAGCAAGTTATCCCTAGCCCATTGTAACGCCCCCGATGCGGCTATATCTCCCACGTGTCGAAGCACGACTTAGAGGCATAACCGCATTGAAAGCAATGTCGCAAGTGAGGTAATCTTCACACAACCCATGTAATACATAAGGGAAAGAGATACATATTTGGCTTACAATCACCACTTCACACAATTACATGAATATAGCATTACATCATCCAGATACAATCAAGGTCCGACTACGGAACCAAAAAAAAGAAGAATACCCCAAATGCTACACAGATCCCCGATCGTCCCAACTGGGCTCCACTACTGATCAACTGAAAGCGAAACAGCAGAACGAACACGATCTTCATTGAGCTCCTCCTTGAGCTCGGTTGCATCACCTGCACGGTATCATCGGCACCTGCAAGCTGGTTTTCGAAGTATCTGTGAGTCACGGGGACTCAGCAATCTCACACCCTCGCAATCAAAACTATTTAAGCTTATAGGTAGGATAAAAGTATGAGGTGGAGCTGCATCAAGCGACTAGCATATTTGGTGGCTAACATACGCAAAAAAGAGCGAGAAGAGAAGGCAAAGGCACGGTCAAACAACTATGATCAAGAAGTGATCCTAGAACAACCTACGTCAAGCATTACTCCAACACCGTGTTCACTTCCCAGACTCCGCCAAGAAGAGACCATCACGGTTACACACGCGGTTGGTGCATTTTAATTAAGATAAACTTCAGGTTTTCTACAACCGGACATTAACAAATTCCCATCTGCCCATAACCACGGGCACGGCTTTCGAAAGATCAAATCCCTGCAGGGGTGTCCCAACTTAGCCAATCACAAGCTCTCACGGTCAACGAAGGATATTCCTTCTCCCAAGACAATCCGATCAGACTCGGCATCCCGGTTACAAGACATCCTCGACAATGGTAAAACAAGTCCAGCAACACCACCCGAATGTGTCGACAAATCCCGATAGGAGCTGCACATATCTCGTTATTAGGGCACATTCAGATGAGCCAGACATCGGGTAGGCCAGTCCAGAGTTGCCCCTGGTAGCTCCGGACATCGCTCAGTTGGACCAACACTTAGAGAAGCATTGGCCCGGGGGAGTTAAAATAAAGATTACCCTTGAGCCGGCCGACTCAAGGGAAAGAAAAGGCTAGGTGGCAAATGGTAAAACCAATGTTGGGCATTGCTGGAGGAGTTTTATTCAAAGCAAACTGTCAAGGGGTTCCCATTATAACCCAACCGTGTAAGGAACGCAAAATCTGGGAACATAACACCGATATGACGGAAACTAGGGCGGCAAGAGTGGAACAAAACGCCAGGCATAAGGCCGAGCCTTCCACCCTTTACCAAGTATATAGATGCATTAATTAAATAAGAGATATTGTGATATCCCAACAAAATATCCATGTTCCAAACATGGAACAAGCTCCAATCTTCACTTGCAACTAACAACGCTATAAGAGGGGCTGAGCAAAGCGGTAACATAGCCAAACAACGGTTTGCTAGGAAAAGGTGGGTTAGAGGCTTGGCTTAGCAATGTGGGAGGCATGATAAGCAAGTGGTAGGTATCGCAGCATAGGCATAGCAATAGAGCGAGCAACTAGCAAGCAAAGATAGAAGTGATTTCGAGAGTATGGTCATCTTGCATGAAATCCCGCAAGGAAGAAGAACGAGTCCATGAAGAAGACAAACGGTCGTAGCCAACGAATCCTCACAAATGCAACGTTACCGGATTACCGAGAAGAAGCACACCGGAAAGAAAGCAAACAACATAGTAAACAACCATCACATAAGCATGGCACGATGTGCAAACAAGTATGATGCATGTCCGGTTTAATGAGGCATGGCATGGCAAAATGCACAAATAATCCTACAAATTAAGTGGAGCTCATTATGCAACGGAGTTGCATATTGAAGAAAACACCACATGACTTATTTAGTTCTCTCTCGTTTATGTACCCAACAAGATTAAATGTTGTTAGCATGGCAAGATGTGAAGCATAAAGAAACTATCTATCTAGGCAAGTTTAAATGAGGCCGGAAATAACAAGCAACAATTCCGTAAAAACCCCATATGCATATTTTAAGGTTTGTACTATTCTGCCCTAAACACAATTTTAGAGTTATTAAACATGCAAGAAAAGTGCACCATGTTAACCTAGGCATTTTTCTACCCCATTTACATATAAAGTTTATTAAATTTGGAGCTACGGTTAATTAGTTATGAATTAACTCATTTTAGCAAGTTATTTAAGCAAATTTAAACAAACAACATTTTAAACATTTAAACATAGATGAAAGTGGCAAATTATTAATCTACACAAAATTCTAAGCAAGTTTCACTACTAGGAAAAGGGCTATAGATGGAATTGACACTAATGGCGCACCAGACATGTGGTGCGCCATTACTATATACTAATGGCGCACCATGTGTTGGTACGCCATTAGTGTCCAAATACTAATGGCGCACCACATCCACGGTGCGCCATTAGTAAAAAAAAATTTAATTTTTTTCAAAACTACTAATGGCGCACCGTGGGAGTGGTGCGCCATTACTAGTTCCACGGTGCGCCATTAGTACCCTGGCCACCACTTCCACCGAATGCACCCCCCCCCCCGTGGATCGCCTTTTCAGTTTTAAAAAAATAAAAGAAAATGATGAAAATGTCAAAAAAATAAAAGAAAATAAGTTTCCCATGTGATATGTGGTCTAGTTGTTGGGAAAATTTGCAAATATGAATTTCGACTTCATTTGCAAAATCTCTCGAGAATTTGTAAAAATGGGCATAACTTTTGCATACTAACTCGGATGAAAAAGTTTTTTATATGAAAAATCATCTACTGGAAAAGTTACATCCAAATTTAACGGGGGGACCCCCGTTAAACATTTTCAAAATCCTCAAAAACCTAACAGAAAAAAAGATACGGGGCTTTTAAGATCTGGAGGTAAAAAAAATTTAAAAAAATTCAAATTTACTAATGGCGCACCAGCCCATGGTGCGCCATTAGTATCTTCCCGCCTTCAAAATTCAAAATAAGTCAACAAAATAAAAAAAGTTACTAATGGCGCACCTGCCCACGGTGCGCCATTAGTATCTTCCCGCCTTCAAAATTCAAAATAAGTCAAAAAAATAAAAAAAAGAGTTACTAATGGCGCACCTGCCCACGGTGCGCCATTAGTATCTTCCCGCCTTCAAAATTCAAAATAAAAAAAATAGTAATGGCGCACCGTGGCCAGGTGCGCCATTACTATGTCGTATACATGGCTGGGCGCACCTCCTCCACTCTACCTCTCCTCCATTCCATCTCCTCCTCTCCTCTCCTCCACTCCATCTCCTCCTCTCCTCCACTCCATCTCCTCCTCTCCTCCACTCCATCTCCTCCTCTCCGGCGACCTCCTCCTCCTCCTCTCCGGCGACCTCCTCCTCTCCGGCGACCTCCTCCTCTCCGGGAACCTCCTCCTCCCTCCTTTCCTCCCCTCCCCTCACGGTTTCTCCTCCCTCCTCTCCGGTGAGCTCCTCCTCCCTCCTCTCCTCCCATTCCCTCATGGTTTCTCCTTCCTCCTCTCCGATGCTTCGGTGAACTCCTCTCCGGCGACCTCCTCGTCCTCTCCGGCGACCTCCTGCTCCTCTCCGGCGATGTAGGCGAGCGCCTCTCCGGTGACCTCCTCCTCCTCCTCTTCGGCGAACTCCTCTCCGGCAAAAGAACACGGCAAAAGATGGGCAAAAAAATCACGATCCAGATCCAAATTCAAAATTCAAAAATACTAATGGCGCACGGTCGGGGTTAGACGGTGCGCCACTACTATTTTCCCGCCTTCAAAATTCAAAAATACTAATGGCGCACCGTGGCCTATACTAATGGCGCACGTGTGGCCTATACTAATGGCGCACCGTGGCCTATACTAATGGCGCACCAGTGGTGCGCCATTAGTATACCAGATACTAATGGTGCACCAGTGGTGCGCCATTAGTAAAAATTACTAATGGCGTGCTAGTAATGGCGCACCGGTGATGCGCCATTAGTAGGCAAAACTGGTGCGCCATTAGTAGGCCTTTTCCTAGTAGTGTTTCATACATAACTTATTTTGATCCGATGCACGGTTTGTGAGATATTAAATGCAATGAACAAGAAGGACTTTTTTGTAAAACTGTGTCTCTGGATTAATGCAAAAATCGCAGCATCAGGAAAAAAACAACGGGCTAAAAATCTGGGCGCTAGCTGGGCTCTCACCATGGGCAAAGCCCAGTCGGTGGAGGGGCCGGGCCACAGCAGGCCGACTTAGATCTGGGTCATGGCCCATGCGATAGGAGGAGGCCTAGGGAGCAGAAGGGCCGGCTGGACCGGGCGACGTAGGCCCAAGCGCGTGCGAGCGGAGGAGGCACGAGAGCGAAGGGATCGTCCTCCTCTTGCACGGGAAACAGCGGCGGTGGTTCCAGCAGTCAACGTCGTCATGGGATGGCGGGTCCCTTCGAGGAGGCGATGGGAGGTTGGATCTGCGGCGATGGAGCTCGGATTCAGGGCGCCTGGCCCGGATCTGGCCGGAGCAGGCCGACGGTGAGGCAGAGCGCTAGATGAACGGTGGTGGGGCGTGCTGTTACCTGCGGGAGAGATCAAGGAGATTGGCGGCGGGAATGGATTGGATGGATGGAAGGATGGGACAGGATCCCTAATTCCTAGGGTTGCCCATAATATACGCTGGTGGGTTTGGTTAGGGGCTAACGGAACCCTCCAATCGTAAATGTACGACCGAGAATAAAATGTTAGAGGAGTCCAAATAAGAAAACGGAGACGTTTTGTAGATGTTTGGGGATGATCCGGACACAGCGGTGGCGACAGTCCGGGTCGGGTTTGGAACAACTTTCGGACGCGCGCGCGAGGAGGGACGCGGGCTGACGAGAGAGGTTAGGTTGGGTCTGGCGGATTGTGAAGAGCGGGTTGGTTTGAGAGAAGAGGGGAGAGATGCAGCCCGACACGGTTTCCGGAGACATAAAACGTCCAACGTTAGACCGGCTATACTGCCGCTATAGTTATTCGTTGGGGCGTCAAACGGACTCCGAAAGCGATGAAACTTGGCAGGCGGCCTACCTACAACATAAAAACACCGCATGCCAACTTTCATCCCATTCCGAGAACATTTTACAGCCACTTATAAAATAATATTTTGGACGTGCCGCGGGCGCGTGCAAGTGTGGCTGGGCTCAGAACGGACAACAAAAGGAACTGGGGGAACCCGGACGGATGCAGGTTTTGAAAACATGATGATGCAATGCACATGATGACATGATGAAATGCAACACGCAAGCAAATGACATGGCAACGACAGCGGATAACTGGACGACACCTGTCACATCGGTCTCGGGGCGTCACAACACTCCACCACTACGAGAGGATCTCGTCCCGAGATCTAGAATGGCACCAGAGGGAAAACGAAAGAGAAAGAGAAGAGGTAAAACTAAGTTGCTTCTTTGACAAACGAGTGAAACCAATGAACCTTGAAAAGTTGAACAAATTTAAAGAAAGAATACAATGAGGAAGAACAAAGTTGAAAACACTCCGGTAGGGAAGAGTAACAAGGAAGAACAAGTTCGGGCAGCACTCCGAATGAAAAGAAGGAGGATTGAATAAGAACTTGATAAGATGAGAAGATACTTGATGAAATCACAACACACTGCCTCCGAAACTATTAAAAGAATGGGGCAAGGGGTAAGAAAGGTCTCGGACAGCACTCCGGTTGAGAAGGGAGGTAAAAATTGATAAGCTGATAGAACTTGAAAAGAGGGCACGACACTCCGGTTAGATGGTATAAGCAAGGAAAAGAATATGAACTTGGCAAAATGAGTTGATGGGACGAAGCCAGCAACATCACAATGCCTCTGGAAGAAAATAATAGAAGATAGATCATTGGAATAAAAGAATTGAGAAGAAAATGCCACTTCTACCACAACAATTGAGCTTTAAAAGGCATCCTTAGGAGAGGGGTCGAACGGAGTTGTTGGAAAACCAACAACGAAAAGAATAAACTTGTCGTGGCCTTATGGAGAACATCTCAACTTCTTGAGGTGAAATACTGCCACCAACGAAACAAGATTGGATTGATATGAACAAGAAGACGAGAAACTTATTTCACCGGGAGGATAAATGAAGAACTTGGGTCATTTATAAGCACCATAAATAGCAACAATCCTTAGGGGAGGCTTTAGGTGAAACATAACCCAAGATAATTCCAACGAAGAGGTTGATGAATTTAAAATACCTCATTCTTGATAGCTTGAGAAACATGAAGCACGAAGGGAAATTATCAAGAATGACATAACACCACCTCAACAAAATAAGGAAGAAGAATTGCACTTCGGATTGCAAGATGACGAATGCTTGAGCTCCTCTGAAAATAATGTTGATGAACACTTCGAGGAGGAAATTAAATCCTTAATGAACCATCATGTAGAACCTCCATGAAGAACTCCGATAACAAAAGAGTGATCAAACGAAATGAAGGATGAAAGAATAAGGTTGAAGCCTTGCAATGATTAAATGGAGCTTCGCGACGAGATAATGTGGAAAAGCTTGGAACTCCTGAAAGAAAAAAATGAGCACTTGATGCCAAGAATTTGACGAGCCTCCGGAATAAAGAATTAATCACTTGGATGAACAAGAATAAGAATTATGTTATGCTTGTCCTTCATCAATTAAATTGATGATAAACAAAAGATTTGACACACTACTTATTCCCGTTGCAAAGGATTGAAGAGAGATATAGCATAAACTTGGGAAGGTATTCAACGAATCACCGGTCGGGATTGGAAAGAACGAATGAATTGATATGATAACGAAGGAAGAGACATCTTGAACGAACCACCGTAAGAATTGAAAACGATTGAAGAAAAGATAAAGAGACACCGGGAAAAAATAGAAAACGAATGGAAATACTTAACAGAATTTAGATACCAGATAACGAAGAGAACACGAGCTTATTAGAGGATATTTGATCGATGCACCGGTAAGATTTGGAGAAAGCGAGCTGAAAGCTGGAATGAATAATTCTGAGAAGATGGCTCCGGGGAATCAAACTGAAAAGACTCCTGAATTACTCCGGATAGGTGAAAAGAATTCTCCCAATCGAAAATAAATAAGAGAGGATGGCATCAAGCTAGAACCATGAATCTTGAAGAGAATGGAGCAAGATATGGAGGAAAAATTTCTTCTTCGGTCTTCAAGTGTTGAGAATGACGACGAGAAACACCACCAAGTATTATTGAGGCACTCCGGAATTAAAATTGGAAAGCTTGTACCAACGATGAAAAGAATTGAAAGATCTTGGAGAGACACATATGACTGATGACAAAACATTCTTACGTCAAACTTGGAATTTTTTTGAGAATAGCTCCAGGAAAATAAGAAGAGTCAGGTAAGATCCTGGGAAAAGACCTGTTGGTTAGGGCCCACTCAAAAGATACACCGTTGACTTGATTACTTGAAAAGAAGAATGCACCAGTTGAATTAGATGGCTTGAATGAGATAACAATCTCGAAAGATCTTGAATGAATGAGAATAAGCAGTAGCATCTTCTGAGATATGCTCAGCACTCCGGAACAAATGAACAGCAAGAGGTGAATGATTATGAGGTGCACCGGTATGAGAAGGCATTGAAACAAGAAAAAGATATGATCAATAACGCTTGAATTGAAACCACCGGAGAAAAAAATAGAGAATGATGAACTAGAAGCTCTGTTAGAATCTTCATGAGCATCACCGAATAAGAACATTCAAAGACAAGAATGAAGAGTCTTCACATGAATAAAATGGATACTTTATTAAGATATACGAGTCCTTGAAGAAAAAACAAGGGAGGGAGGGCGGGAAAAACAAAGGCAACTTGGAGATGGATGAAACAAACAACATTGAGAAGACTTGAGTTGATCTTGTGGATGTTGATCGAATCCACTGGAAGAGAAATACGCCGGTTGATAAAGGGTTGACATGGCAATCTCGATTATAATGAAGGATTAGTGTTCAGATCGGAGTATGAGAACACCATTTAGAGAAGGTATGGAATCAACATTTGACTTCAAAGCAACTCGAATACCACAACTCAAAAAAATAAGGATTGGCTTGCAGAACAATCCGGAACAAACATATGATAGAGATTTCGTCCGAAGTTTTCATGGTGGGGCCTACACGGGCTCGATCGTACAGCACCATCATGTACAAGGCAGTGCACATGACATATGAAGCGTCCCCGAGTCGGCATAGCCAAGGACTCTTTAAGACACAATGAGACCACTGTAAAACCAACCGTGAATAGGCGGACCACTAGACGTCGAACCCCAATTTCATATCATACGTCTGACGGAAAGATATCCTAAGAGCTACTTGAATTCCCACTTATAAACTGCCGAAATTTTCCGGTTATGCAATCAGGTGTTGGGGATACAGGGGAAGCATAATATCTCACCCAAAACTAGCAAATCCTACATCCAGCTGTATCCATCCTTCAACACATAACCAAGAAACCTTCGGAAATCATTTACCTCAACCTTCAAAAAGCATCCGTTATACGAGTTATGGCAATACTCCCGAACTCCTACCCCAGTACTGGGTGGCATCAAGGTTATCTCACCAAGAACTGCATAAAAGAGATTTTCGATGTCGGCGAACTCAGGTATTCCAGAACTGCAACGATAAAATTGTGACGACAACACCTCGGAGCTCAACTCCCCGGGACACTGCCACAACCCCTAAATGTCAGGAGGCACCAAGAACAATGTTCTCGTCACAAAACCATCGGAACGATTCCAAGATACCCGCGTGATCCTAAAAAAATTTAGTGAAATTTGAGAAGAGAAGAGTCAAAACTCAATGTCAGGATGCCTCACCAGAGCGACGAAGGGACTGAGGAGTAAAAAGAATTCCTAACTCTCCGATATATATAATCCTAAATGACTCAAAACATTTTTTTCTAGACTCAACAACACTAATGATTCGATCAAGCAAGAGGCTCCTAAGGTCGGGGAAGGCTCTAATACCAACTTGTAATGCCCCCGATGCGGCTATATCTCCGACGTGTCGAAGCAAGACTTAGAGGCATAACCGCATTGAAAGCAATGTCGCAAGTGAGGTAATCTTCACACAACCCATGTAATACATAAGGGAAAGAGATACATATTTGGCTTACAATCGCCACTTCACACAATTACATGAATATAGCATTACATCATCCAGATACAATCAAGGTCCGACTACAGGACCAAAATAAAAAAAGACTACCCCAAATGCTACACAGATCCCCGATCGTCCCAACTGGGCTCCACTACTGATCAACTGAAAGAAAAATAGCACAACGAACACGATCTTCATCGAGCTCCTCCTTGAGCTCGGTTGCATCACCTGCACGATATCATCGGCTCCTGCAAGCTGGTTTTGGAAGTATCTGTGAGTCACGGGGACTCAGCAATCTCACACCCTCGCGATCAAAACTATTTAAGCTTATAGGTAGGATAAAAGTATGAGGTGGAGCTGCAACAAGCGACTAGCATATTTGGTGGCTAACATACGCAAAAAAGAGTGAGAAGAGAAGGCAAAGGCACGGTCGAACAACTATGATCAAGAAGTGATCCTAGAACAACCTACGTCAAGCATTACTCCAACACCGTGTTCACTTCCCGGACTCCGCCAAGAAGAGACCATCATGGTTACACACGCGGCTGGTGCATTTTAATTAAGATAAACTTCAGGTTTTCTACAACCGGACATTAACAAATTCCCATCTGCCCATAACCGCGGGCACGGCTTTTGAAAGATCAAATCCCTGCAGGGATGTCCCAACTTAGCCCATCACAAGCTCTCATGGTCAACGAAGGATATTCCTTCTCCCAAGACAACCCGATCAGACTCGGCATCCCGGTTACAAGACATCCTCGACAATGGTAAAACAAGTCCAGCAACACCGCCCGAATATGCCGACAAATCCCAATAGGAGCTGCACATATCTCGTTATCAGGGCACACTCAGATGAGCCAGACATCGGGTAGGCCAGCCCAGAGTTGCCCCTGGTAGCTCCGGACATCATTCAGTTGGACCAACACTTAAAGAAGCACTGGCCCCAGGGGGGTTAAAATAAAGATTACCCTTGAGCCGGCCGACTCAAGGGAAAGAAAAGGCTAGGTGGAAAATGGTAAAACCAATGTTGGGCATTGCTGGAGGAGTTTTATTCAAAGCAAACGGTCAAGGGGTTCCCATTATAACCCAACCGTGTAAGGAACGCAAAATCCGGGAACATAACACCGATATGACGGAAATTAGGGCGTCAAGAGTGGAACAAAACGCCAGGCATAAGGCCGAGCCTTCCAACTTTACCAAGTATATAGATGCATTACTTAAATAAGAGATATTGTGATATCCCAACAAAATATCCATGTTCCAAACATGGAACAAGCTCCAATCTTCACCTGCAACTAACAACGCTATAAGAGGGGCAGAGCATAGCGGTAACATAGCCAAACAATGGTTTGCTCGGAAAAGGTGGGTTAGAGGCTTGGCTTAGAAATGTGGGAGGCATGATAAGAAAGTGGTAGGCATCGCAGCATAGGCATAGCAATAGAGCGAGCAACTCGCAAGCAAAGATAGAAGTGATTTCGAGGGTATGGTCATCTTGCCTGAAATCCCGCAAGGAAGAAGAACGGGTCCATGAAGAAGACAAACGGTCGTAGCCAACGAATCCTCACAAATGCAACGTTACCAGATTACCGAGAAGAAGCACACCGGAAAGAAAGCAAACAACATAGTAAACAACCATCACATAAGCATGGCACGATGCGCAAACAAGTATGATGCATGTCCGATTTAACGAGGCATGGCATGGGAAAATGCACAAACAATCCTACAAATTAAGTGGAGCTCATTATGCAATGGAGTTGCATATTGAAGAAAACACCACATGACTTATTTAGTTCTCTCTCGTTTATGTACCCAACAAGATTAAATGTTGTTAGCATGGCAAGAGGTGAAGCATAAAGAAACTATCTATCTAGGCAAGTTTAAATGAGGCCGGAAATAACAAGCAACAATTCCAGAAAAACCCCATATGCATATTTTAAGGTTTGGTACTGTTCTGCCCTAAACGCAATTTTAGAGTTATTAAACATGCAAGAAAAGTGCACCATGTTAACCTAGGCATTTTTCTACCCCATTTACATATAAAGTTTATTAAATTTGGAGCTACGGTTAATTAGTTAAGAATTAAATCATTTTAGCAAGTTATTTAAGCAAATTTAAACAAACAACATTTTAAACATAGATGAAAGTGGCAAATTATTAATCTACACAAAATTCTAAGCAAGTACATAACTTATTTTATCCGATGCATGGTTTGTGAGATATTAAATGCGATGAACAAGGACTTTTTTGTAAAACTGCGTCTCTGGATTAATGCGAAAATCGCAGCATCAGGAAAAAAAACAACGGGCTGAAAATCTGGGCGCTAGGCTGGGCTCTCACCATGGGCAAAGCCTAGTCGGTGGAGGGGCTGGGCCGTAGCAGGCCGACTTAGATCTGGGTCATGGCCCATGCGATAGGAGGAGGCCTAGGGAGCAGAAGGGTCGGCTGGACCGGGCGACGTAGGCCAAAGTGTGTGCGAGCGGAGGAGGCACGAGAGCGAAGGGATCGTCCTCCTCTCGCATGGGAAACAGCGGCGGCGGTTCCAGCGGTCAACGTCGTCATGGGATGGCGGGTCCGGTCGGGGAGGCGATGGGAGGTTGGATCTGCGGCGATGGAGCTCGGATTCAGGGCGCCTGGCCCGGATCTGGCCGGAGCAGGCCGACGGTGAGGCAGAGCGCTAGATGAATGGCGGTGGGGCGTGTTGTTACCTGCGGGAGAGAAAGAGAGAGCCAGCGAGGTGAGAGGAATCGGAGAGCCAAGAAAGGGAGAAAAAAGGTGCGAGGCAGGGGACCTGCTGGGTTCACCGGCGACGTTCACTAGAGGCGGCGGGCTTTGGCGAAGACGAAGGAACGGTGGGGCATCGAGGAAGATCGGGATCGGGCTCCTCCCGATCCAGGTCGAGCAGAGCAGGGGCGCGTGGGCTCGCGCGCGAGCGGCTCGGCCGTGCGGACCTGGGCGGTGCTCGGGCAGACAGGTGGATCGAGGAGGGCATGGATTGGATCGGCTTGGTGGTGGGTTGGGCGCTGAAATCAAGGAGACTGGCGGCGGGATGGATTGGATGGATGGAAGGATGGGACAGGATCCCTAATTCCTAGGGTTGCCCATAATATACGCGGGTGGGTTAGGTTAGGGGCTAACGGAACCCTCCGATAGTAAATGTACGACCGAGAATAAAAGATTAGAGGAGTCCAAATAAGAAAACAGAGACGTTTTGTAGATGTTTGGGGATGATTCGGACACAGCGGTGGCGACAGTCCGGGTCGGGTTCGGGACAACTTTCGGACGTGCGCATGAGGAGGGCCGCAGGCTGACGAGAGAGGTTAGGTTGGGTCTGGCGGATTGTGAAGAGCGGGTTGGTCTGAGAGAAGAGCGGATAGATGCAGCCCAGCACGGTTTCCAGAGACCAAAAACGTCCGACGTTAGACCGGCTATACTGCCGCTATAGTTATCCGTTGGGGCGTCAAACGGACTCCGAACGCGATGAAACTTGAGAGGCGGCCTACCTACAACATAAAAACACCGCATGCCAAATTTCATCCCATTCCGGGAACATTTTCCAGCCACTTATAAAATAATATTTCAGACGTGCCGCGGGCGCGTGCAAGTGTGGCTAGGCTCAGAACGGACAACAGAAGGAACTGGGGGAACCCGGACGGATGCAGGTTTTGAAAACATGATGATGCAATGCACATGATGACACGATGAAATGCAACACGCAAGCAAATGACATAGCAAGGACAGCGAATAACTGGACGACACCTGGCACGTCGGTCTCGGGGCGTCACACCCATTATGCTGAATCATTGATCCATTCATGAAACACACTCGCATATTAGCTACACCCAATGCTCAAGTATGATCATAGTGCCCATTAGTTGGTGCTTTATAAGATAAGACGGAGACTCTAGTAAAAATAAAAAATGCATAAAGTAAATAGAAAAGCCCTTCATGGAGGGAAGTAGGGATTTGTAGAGCTGCTAGAGCTCAAATCAAAAAGATAGAGATAAAACATTTTGGGTGACATGCTTTTCCTGTCAGCGAAAATGATCGAATAGTTCCCAATACTTTCCATGCTAGATATATGATAGGCGGTTCCCAAATAGAAAATAAAGTTTATTCCTTCTTCCACCATACTTTCACTTTCCATGGCTAACCGTATCCACGGGTGCCTTCCATACCAACACTTTCCAAGGAATTTATTATTTGACAACATAAAGTAAATTCATTTTTTATTTCGGGATTGGGCATCCCTAATACCTTTGTCATACTCTCGTGCAATGACAAGTGATAAACACTCATCTTGAGAATAACACATCTAGCATGGAAATATATCAACCACCCCCTACCGTTTCATGAGCGGTACGAGCACACAAAAGAGAAGTTTATTTTGAAAATTAGAGATGGCACATACAAATTTTCTTAGAACGACAAAAGAATACCACATATAGGTAGGTATAGTGGACTCATATGGCAAAAGTGGTTTAAAGGATTTTGGATGCACAAGTAGTGATCATACTTAGTGCAAAATGAAGGCTAGCAAAAGATTGAGAAGCGACCAACCAAGAAATGAAAAATCTCATAAGCGAGCATTAAGCATAACTAACACCTAATAGTGCACCACAAGTAGGATGTAATTCCATTGCATAACTATTGACTTTCGTGCTTGCATAGGGAATCACAAACCTTAACACCAATATTCTTACTAAAGCATAATTACTCATCAACATGACTCACATACTATATCAACATATCTCAAAACTGTTACAAGGAATCAAGTTTATTCTGTCCAATGATCTTCATGAAAGTTTTTCTTATATCCTCCTTGGATATCTATCACTTTGGGAATAGTTCCATATGTTGCTTTTGATAGCTCAAACAAATCTAAGTGAAGAACATGACCATAAAAATTTCTTCTCTCAAAGCAATTTAAGTGAAGCAAGAGATAATTTATTAAATTTTTTACTAACTCTCAAATAAATCTAAGTGAAGCATGAGAGCATTTCTTCAAAGATACAAAAGCACACCATGCTGAAAAGATATAATAGAAGCACTAGAGCAATTCCATAGCTCATAAAGATTTAAGTGAAGCATAGAGAGCAATTCTAACAAGTCATGGCATAATTTTGGCTCTCTCAAATAGGTGTGTCCAGAAAGGATTCATGACTAAAAACACAAAGCAAGACAAGCAAAGACTCATATCATACAAGACGCTCCAAGAAAAACTCATAATATGTGACGAATAAAAATATAGTTTCGAGTAAAATACCTATGGTCGTTAGAAGAAAGAGGGGGTGCCATCCAGGGGCATCCCCAAGCTTAGTTGGTCGATACTTCTTGAATATTGTCGTGGGGTGCCACGGGCATCCCCAAGCTTAGCCTTTTTCTAATCCTTGTTCCTTCATCCATCGTAAAGTCACCCAAAACTGGAAAACTTCACTCACACAAAACTCAACAGAACCTTCGTGAGATCAGTTAGTATAAGAAAGCAAATCACTACTATAAGTACCGTTGCAAACCCATTCATATTTTATTTTTGCATTATATATACTGTATTCCAACTTTTCTATGGAAAAAACTCTTCAAAGAAAACCATAGAATCATCAAAACAAGCACACAACTCAAAGAAAATAGAATCTGTCAAAAACAAAACAGTCTATAGCAATCTGGAGATTTTGAATACTTCTGTAACTCCATTTTTTTGAAAAATTACGCGAGCAATTTGTATATTAATCTTCTGCAAAAACAATCAATATTTTATCGCACTTCTATTAGAAATGAAGATTATTTTTCTAGGCGCAAAAGTTTCTGCTTTTCAGCAAGATCAAATCAACTATCACCCGACAAGATCCTAAAGGCTTTAGTTGGCACAAACACTAATGAAAACACAAAAAACACAATCATAACAGTAGCATAGTTGTGCAAACACTCAAGAACATAAAGAAAAAGACAAAAATAAATTTTATTCATTGGGTTTCCTCCCAACAAGCACTATCGTTTTACGCCCCTAGCTAGGCATAATGCAAAGGATCTAAGTGTTGTCATCTTTGGTATTTGCCACTTTAGTAAGGGCCTTTTCAAATCTGGGAGGCTCTTTGCACTTCCCTAAATTATCCAAAAGAGAAACCATCTTGAGATCTAAGATATCCAATCGTTTATTGCAAAGGGTAATAAAAGTATTCAAGCGATTGATACTACCATTAAGATGTTTGAGAGGTTCATTATATTTTTGCAATTCAACCATTTGTTTGTGCAGATCACCAAGTTTGTCCAAAATTTGAACTCTCTCTGGGGTGAAAGAAATCCCCTTCTTTAGAGGTGGAACCCCCAGAATTCCTTCTAAGATTTCATAGGCAGCATTAGCATCAAGCTCAATAAAATTCCCTTTAGAGGCAAAATCTAAGAGTTGTCTATGATGCAAAGCCAATCCAATTTAAAAATTATGAAGCAAAATATTTGCGTCCCCCTTTAGGTAGCAAACACGATAGGATTCCATTAACCTATACCAATCATCTTTCAAATTTTCTCCTTGTCGTTGCTTGAAGTATAAAACTTCAAAATATGCTGACAAAGGAGGAGTAGTCATGCTAGCCATTATGAATAGAAAGCAAGACCGCAGAGAGATCCGACAAGAAAACAACGAACAAAAAAGAGGGTGAATAAAATGGCAAATTTTTGTGAAGTGGGGGAGAGGAAAACGAGAGGCAAATGGCAAATAATGTAAATTGCAAGGAGACGAGATTTGTGATTAGGATCCTGGTAGATGTTGATGATGTCTCCCTGGCAATGGCGCCAGAAATTCCTTTTGATGCGGCTTGAACTACGTCAGTATTTTCCAAAAGAGGAAGGGATGATGCAGCATAGCTACGGTAGGTATTTCCCTCATTGATGAGACCAAGGTTATCGAACCAGTAGGCGAATCACGCAACACCATGTAAATATCTCCTGCACACAAAGAACAAATACTTTCAACCCGATGTAAGAGAGGGGTTGTCAATCCCTCACGTGTAAATAGATAGGTAAAATTGTAGTAGATTGGATAAATTGATCTCGCGGGAACGCGAGATAAAATAAAATAAAAAAATTCAGCAAGGTATTTTTGGGTTTTTGGATTAATAGATCTCAAAAATAAAAGTAAATAAAAATATATCGTGAAGGCAACTATAATAAAGAAGAGAACCGGGGGCTGTAGGTTTCACTAGTGGCTTCTCTCGAGAAAAATAGCAATGGTGGGTAAACAAATTACTGTTGGGCAATTGATAGAACTTCAAATAATCATGATGATATCGAGGCAATGATCATTATATAGGCATCACGTCCAAGATTAGTAGACCGACTCCTGCCTGCATCTACTACTATTACTCCACACATCGACCGCTATCTAGCATGCATCTAGTGTATTAGGTTCATGGAGAAACAAAATAATGAAATAAGAACGATGGCATGATGTTGATATGATCTATTTATGTCGAAATAGACCCCATCTTGTTATCCTTAATAGCAACGATACATACATGTGAGTTCCCTTTCTGTCACTAGGATCTAGCACCATAACATCGAACCCATGACAAGGCACCTCTTCCCATTGCAAGATAAATAGATTGAGTCAGCCAAACAAAACCCAAATATCGGAGAAGAAATATGAGGCTATAAGTAATCATGCATATAAGAGATCAAAAGACACAAATAACTTTCATGGATAAAAACATAGATCTGATCATAAATTCAAAGTTCATCGGATCCCAACAAACACACCGCAAAAAGAGTTACATCAAATAGATCTTCAAGAGACCATTGTATTGAGAATCAAGAGAGAGAGAGAGAGACAGAGAGGAAGCCACCTAGCTACTAACTATGGACCCGAAGGTCTACAAAAGAGTACTCACGCATCATCGGAGAGGCACCAATGAGGATGATGAACCCCTCCATGATGGTGTCTAGATTGGATCTGGTGTTTCTGGAACTTGCGTCGGTTGGAATTGATTTTCATCAAGTCCCCTATGGTTTTTGGAATATTGGGTATTTATAGAGCAAAGAGTCGGTGTGGGAGGCTAACGAGGTGGGCACAACCCACCTGGGCGTGCCTGGGCCCCCAGGCGCGCCCTAGTGGGTTGTGCCCCCTCGGGGCACCCCCAGGTGCTTCTCTGGCCCATTGGGTGTTGTCTGGTCCATAAAAATCCACAAAAAGTTCCGCTGCATTTGGACTCAGTTTGATATTGATTTTACAAATGCACTGGGCACTATGTCAATAGGTTAGTACCAAAAAATGATATAAAATGATTATAAAACATCCAAGAATGATAATATAACAACATGGAACAATCAAAAGTTATAGATATGTTGGAGACGTATCACCTACCTATTATGGCCTTTCCATAGCCATTTCGAGATATATTGCCATGCAACTTCCATCGCTTCCATTTTGATGACTTGAGCATTCATTGTCATATTGCTTTGCATGATCGTAAGATAGCTAGCATGATATTTCCATGGCTTGTCCGTTTTTGATATCGTTGTTACGCTAGATCATTGCACATCCTGGTACACTGCCAGAGGCATACATATAGAGTCAAATGTTGTTCTAGGTATCGAGTTGTAATTTTTATTTATTTTGAGTTATAAGTAAACAGAAGTGTGATGATCATCATTATTCATTACTAGAGCATGTCCTAGTGAGGAAAGGATGATGGAGACTATGATTCCCCCACAAGTTGGGATGAGACTCCGGACAAAGAGAGAAAAAGTAATATAGAAAAAGAAAAGAAGAAGAAGGAAAAAAGGAAAGAAAAGAAAAAATAAACAAAGAGAGAAGGGGCATGCTAGTTCCACACTAGTGCTTCAAAGTAGCACCATGTTTTTCATATAGAAAGTCTCCTATGTTGTCACTTTCATATACTAGTGGGAGTTTTTGATTATAGAGTTAGGTTGCACACCCACTTTGTTTTCATGTTGAGCTCTCATACACTTATTGCTCTTAGTGCATTCGTCGCATGGCAATCCCTACTGCTCGCATTGATATCAATTGATGGGCATCTCCATAGCGCGTTGGTTAGCCGTGTTCATTTGAGACTTTCTTACCTTTTTGTCTTCTCTATATTTACCCCTATCATCATACTCTATTCCACCCATAGTGCTATATCCATGGCTCGTGCTCATGTATTGCATGAGGGTTGAAAAGGCTGAAGCGCGTTACAAAGTATGAACCAATTGCTTGGCCGACACCGGGGTTGTGCATGATAAATACTTAGTGTTAAGAAGATAGGGCATGACAAGACTATATGATTTTGTAGGGATAGGTTTCTTTAGCGTTGATATTTTGAAAGACATGATTGTTTGTTGGGATGCCTGAGTATTGATGTATTTATGTCAAATTATAGACAATTGCTTCAAATCACTCATGTGTTAATTTTCATACCATGATTAGACATATGATCAAGTTTATGCTAGGTAGCATTCCACATCAAAAATTATCTTTTTTATCATTTACGTGCTCAAGGACGAGCAGGAATTAAGCATTGCGATGCTGATATGTCTCCGTCGTATCTATAATTTTTGATTGTTTCATGCAAATATTATACAACATTCACATACTTTTGGCAACATTTTATATGATTAATTGGACTAACCTATTGATCTAGTGCCTAGTGGCAGTTCTTGTTTGTTGCATGTTTTTTCTTTCGCAGAATACCCATATCAAACGAAGTCCAAATGTGATAAAAATTTACGGAGAATTATTTTGGAATATATGTGATACTGGGACTTGGAGTCAACACAAACGGGGGCCCACAGCCCCCCAGATACACCAGGGCGTGCCCAGGGGCCAAGCGCTCAGTGGTGGATTGTGCCCACCTCATACGTCTGTTGGGGCTCTACTCAGGGCACAAGGAAGCTTATATCTGGAAAAAAATCGTGTTAAAATCTTAGTGAAATCGGAGTTACGGATCTCCAGGAATATAAGAAACAGTTTTCGGCCAGAAAACAGGAACGCAAAAGAGAAGAGAATAGAGAGGGAGATCCAATCTCGGAGGGGCTCCAACCCCTCCGCCACCATGGAGGCTGAGAGAGTCCTGGATTAGGGGGTGTTCGGATAGCCGGACTATACCTTCAGTCGGACTCCCAGACTGTGGAGATACAGGATTGAAGACTTCGTCCCGTGTCCAGAAGGGACTTTTCTTGGCGTGGAAGGCAAGCTTGGCGATACGGATATGTAGATCTCCTACCATTGTAACCAACTTTGTGTAACCCTAACCCTCTCTGGTGTCTATATAAACCGGAGGGTTTTAGTCGTAGGACAACATACACAACAACAATCATACCATAGGCTAGCTTTTAGGGTTTAGCCTCTCTGATCTCGTGGTAGATCTACCCTTGTACTACCCATATCATCAATATTAATCAAGCAGGACGTAGGGTTTTACCTCCATCGAGAGGGCCCGAACCTGGGTAAAACTTCGTGTCCCTTGCCTCATGTTACCATCCGGCCTAGACGCACAGTTCAGGACCCCCTACCCGAGATCCGCCGGTTTTGACTCTGACATTGGTGCTTTCATTGAGAGTTCCTCTGTGTCGTCGCCGTCAGGCTCGATGGATCCAACGATCATCAATAGCGATGCAGTCCAGGGTGAGACCTTCCTCCCCAGACAGATCTTCGCCTTCGGCGGCTTCGCACTGCGGGCCAATTCACTTGGCCATCTAGAGCAGATCGAAAGCTATGCCCCTGGCCGTCAGGTCAGATTTGGAAGCTTAAACTACACGTCTGACATCCGTGGGGACTTGATCTTCGACGGATTCGAGCCACTGCCGAGCGCGCTGCACTGTCACGTCGAGCATGATCTAGCTCTGCCGTTGAACAGTGCCCTGGAGGCCACACCCGCATCAGTTTCGACCCTTAATTCGGAGCCAACTGCGCCGATTGAGGATGGGTGGTTGGACGCCGCCTCGGGGGCTACGATCCCAATGGCGATCGAGCTGAACACCAGCCCCGCACTCTGCAAGACTCGTGACTCCAAGGAGCCAGACTCCTCTCCGGACTCTAAACCCTCCGTGCCCCTGCCGATCGAATCCGATTGGGCGCCGATCATGGAGTTTACTGCCGCGGACATCTTTCAGCACTTGCCTTTCGGCGATATTCTGAAGACACTGAAGTCTCTCTCTTTATCAGGAGAGCCCTGGCCGGACTACGATTAGCAAGGTTGGGATACGGACAATGAAGAAATTCAAAGCCCACCCACCACCCACTTTGTAGCCACTGTCGATGATTTAACCGACATGCTTGACTTCGACTCCGAAGACATCGACGGTATGGACGCCGACGAAGGAGATGATGAAGAACCAGTGCCTATCAGGCCCTGGAAAGCCACCTCGTCATATGACATATACATGGTGGACACCCCAAAAGAAGGAGATGGCGATGGAACAGCGAAGGGTGACCCCTCCAAGAAACAGCCTAAGCATCGGCGTCAGCGTCGCCGCTCAAAATCCCGCCAAAACAAATACGGTGATTCCTGCACGGGAGATAATAATACTCTGGAAAGTGCCGAAGAAAACCCCCTCCAGCAAGATTTAGCACAGGAGGATGGAGAAACCAGCCCTCGTGAGAGACCGACAGACAGAGAGGTCGAGGACGATAATTATATGCCTCCCTCTGAAGACAAGGCAAGCCTCGACGACGACGAATTCGTCATGCCAGAGGATCCCGTCGAGCAAGAGCGTTTTCAACGCAGGCTTATGGCCACGGCAAGAAGCCTCAAGAAAAAACAGCAACAACTTAGAGCTGATCAAGATTTGCTAGTCGACAGATGGACTGAAGTCCTTGCGGCCGAAGAACATAAACTCGAACGCCCCTCCAAGAGCTACCCAAAGCGCAGGTTGCTACCCCGATTAGAGGAGGAAGCACTTAAACCTACATCACCTGCACTCGATACGGCCGATCGACCACCTCATGGCCACGACAGAGAGGCCTCTCAGCCCTCCACTCAAGCCGCACCCCGTACCAAGGCACGGGAAAATGCGACGGACCTGTGAGATATGTTCGAGGACAAGGCAAGGTAAACAATATCGATCAACGGATCGCGTGGGCGCCCCACGACTCCAGACGGTAACCGTCACGCCGGCCACAAATTCGGCAGGGCCAAACACAGTAGACAAAGCTCATTGGAGCTACGTCGTGATATAGCCCAGTACAGAGGCACCGCACACCCACTATGCTTCACAGACGAAATAATGGATCATCAAATCCCCGAGGGTTTCAAACCCGTAAACATCGAATCATATGATGGCACAACAGATCCTGCGGTATGGATCAAGGATTATCTCCTTCATATCCACATGGCCCGCGGCGATGATTTCCACGCCATCAAATACCTCCCACTCAAGCTTAAAGGACCAGCTCGGCATTGGCTTAACATCTTGCCAACAGGATTAATCAGTTGCGGGGAGGACCTGGAAGCCGCATTCCTCGACAATTTCCAGGGCACTTATGTGCGAGCCCCAGACGCCGATGACCTAAGTCACGTAATTCAGCAGCTAGAGGAATCGGCCAGGCAATTCTGGACAGGGTTCCTAGCAAAGAAAAATCAAATAGTCGACTGTCCGAACGCTGAGGCCCTAGCAGCCTTCAAGCACAATATCCATGACGAGTGGCTTGCCCGGCACCTTGGACAGGAAAAGCCAAAGTCTATGGAAGCACTCACGACACTCATGACCCGCTTTTGCACGGGAGAAGACAGCTGGCTTGCTCGTAGCCACAATATGACCAAGAACCCTGGGAATTCGGATACTAGGGACAGTAGTGGCAGGTCGCGTCACAACAAGCAGAAGCGCCGCATTAACGGCGACAATGCTGAGGATACGACAGTTAATGCCGGATTCAGAGGCTCTAAATCCGGTCAGTGGAAAAAGCCATTCAAAAGGAATCCTAGGGGCCCGTCCAGTTTGGACCGAATACTCGACCGCTGGTGCCAGATACATGGCACCCCCGAAATGCCGGCCAATCACACCAACAGGGATTGTTGGGTGTTCAAGCAGGCAGGCAAGTTAAATGCCGAAAACGAAGACAAGGGGCTGCATAGCAATGACAACGAAGAGCCCCGGCCACCGAACAACAGTGGACAGAAGGGTTTTCCCCCACAAGTGCGGACGGTGAACATGATATACACAACCCACGTCCCCAAGAGGGAGCGGAAGCGCGCATTAAGGGATGTATACGCGGTAGAGCCAGTCGCCCCAAAGTTCAACCCATGGTCCTCCTCCCGATCACCTTTGATCGAAGGGACCACCCCACTAGCATCCGTCATGGCAAAGTCGCCGCATTGGTTCTAGACCCAATTATTGACGGATTTCATCTCACTAGAGTCCTTATGGACGGCGGCAGCAGCCTGAACCTGCTTTACCAGGATACAGTGCAGAAAATGGGCATAGATCCCTCGAGGATTAAGCCCACCAAAACGACCTTTAAAGGCGTAATACCAGGTGTAGAGGCCAACTGTATAGGCTCAGTCACACTTGAAGTGGTCTTCGGATCTCCGGATAATTTTTGAAGTGAGGAGTTAATCTTCGACATAGTCCCATTCCGCAGTGGCTATCATGCACTGCACGGGTGAACCGCAATTGCCAAGTTCAATGCGGTACCGCACTACGCATACCTTAAGCTCAAGATTCCAGGCCCTCGAGGAGTAATTACGGTCAATGGAAACACCGAACGCTCCCTCCAAACGGAGGAGCACACGGCGGCCCTTGTAGCGGAAGTACAAAGCAGCCTCTCCAGGCAGTTGTCCAGTCCGGCCACTAAACGACCGGACACCGTCAAGCGTGCCCGGAGTAACCTACAACAAGACCGCCTGGCACGATCCGAGTAGGTGTAGCAATGCGGCCCCAACCCCAGCCCTAGCAAAAAGGCGACGCCAATGCTTCGCATACATAACTACGCTCTAGAAATACCATGGATACAGGGGGAGGGGCACCATCACGGCACGCCCGAAGCACGGCTTAAACCACACCAGGGGCTGCCAATTTTTTAATTTTCTCTTACTTTCAGGACTCCATTCTTCGGAAGGCCTGTTCGGTAGTTCAATTGCCGCACAAACGATGCAAGAACCAGGGAAGCAGACAAGCCACGCCGCATTATGGAACTCCCAGGTGGTCTCTATCATGAGCAGTATACCTGTTTCGCATACTATTCCGCAGTTTGCCCCTGGAACGTACATGTTAAATAGTCCAACCTTTTGCTTATCGCATTATTTGTATCGTTCTGCTTTGATCGCAGCCCTCTTTAATAAACAGTGCATACCTTTTGTCTATTTTTGCATTACTTTTTTTATATATGTTCCTTAACGACATGTTGCACCCGTACACTTTGGTACGGCCGAAATACGCCAGGGGCTTCAGTACCCCTCAACATGGTGTGAGAAGTCCAAACACTTTAACAAGTGCGGCACCCCGAACTTATAACATTATATGCATCGGCTCTGAATCATGTCTTGGGTCAATAGTTGGGTTTGCCCGGTGATGAAGCTATGTACCTACGGTAGGGGCATGGACCCGTCCTAAAGAGCCCTATCGAAGGACATCCCTAGAAGAAGTGACCTTTCAACCAACTTGAAGGGTATCCCATTCAACGGGTCCAAGACACTCGACCAAGAAGCTATCACTCGACCATGAAGCCAACCACTCGACTGACCAAAAGGCCCGAAGTCACTCCGCAGGCAAACGGTCGGCTATTAAGTAGTATTTATGGTTATTATGACACTTTATTAGGGACGTTATCAGTAACACCCCACCTTAAATGTACCTTAAACCCTGCATTACTGAGGGCAGGAGAGGGCCGGCGAACTCTATATAAGCCACCCCCCCTCCTCAGTATGAGGGGTTCGCACCCCTGTCATTTACACACGCATAATTCAATCGACCGCCTCCGGGCACCGAGACGTAGGGCTGTTACTTCCTCCGAGAAGGGCCTGAACTCGTAAACCTTGCGTGCTTACAACTTCCCAATAGCTAAGGTCTAGCCTCTTCATACACACCCCCTACCTCACTGTCAGACGTAGAACCACGACAGTTGGCGCCCACCGTGGGGCATTAGTCTTAGCGCCTAATTGGAGAAGTTGCGATTTTTCCGATCCATTTGATTATGTTTTCCTGCGGAGCTTTGGCAGAGGGCCGCGAGATCCGTCTCGGCGTGCTCGCCTTCATCGCCGACGACTCCGCTTGGCTCCAGGAGGCGCCGCTCGACATTGACGCGCTCCCCGTCCGCGGTGCAACGTACTTTCGCGCGTGCGTTCGTGGCGTCCTCCTGCGGCAGCCGTCGACCCCATATCGGTCGACTCCCGCGTCATCTCCCCGCCCCGTCTCCCACCAGCGCAAGCGCTCAGGTCGGTCGAGACTCCAGCAGTGGGTGAGGCACGCCGTGGCCCGCCAGTCGGCGGCCCCACAAGTCGCGGCAATCGAGCCCGATGAATCCCTCTGCGGCCTGTTCGATCTGTCGACTGGCTCCGCGGAGACCGCATCCGAGTGCGATAGCAGCGACCCTTTGGCGGAGGTTCTGGCGGTCGAGGGGACACACAGTCCTCCTGGATTCCATCGCGCTGATAGTGGTGCGGATAGAGGCGATCCGTCGCATCCCCACGACGAATACCCCCCCGAACCTCTTACGTCATTACAGCGAGAGGAGCTTCGCCGCCGGAACATGGACGCGCTCCACACTCCTATTGTTGGAGAAACCCCCGAGGCCCGGGCCTTGGAGGATGCGCGCTTGGCTAATCTGGCCGAGCACACTCGACTGGAGAATCTACAGCGAGCACTCGATGAGCGAGCGCGTCAGCGGGCTCCCGAGTCCAGTCGACGACAGCAAGCTCCCGAATCCAGTCGACGTCAGCTCTTCCCACCACCGCAGGTATACCGAACTCCATTTCAGAATTTAGCTACCGTGGCCCGCATAGCAGAGTCAATCCAGCCCTCCCAGTCAGAGGCTGGCAGAGGATTGTTGCAGATCATAGCATTGCTCCGAGCGGCGGGAAATCAGAATTCCGCCGTCTCTCAGTCGCGGGACAGGATCCACAGTCGATCCGTTGCAACAGAAACAGTCCAGTCGGCTCACAGCCCGAGATCGCCCCCGAGGCGTGAGGGACATGGGGACCGGCACGATCAGTACAGGAGGAATGAACAGTACGATCACCGACCCGACCGTGATGATAGACGTCGAGTGCCATCCCCTCCCTCGAGGAGTGGATCATATGCACCTCGACATCGAGATGACAGGCGCCCCCATAATGATGGGCAGAGGATCCCAGTCGACCCCAGAGACCCAGGCTTTGACGCGAGATCCATCCTTGTTCAAGGTTTGGTGGATAGGAACAGGGCTCATCGAGAGGGCCACAATAGAGATACGCCCACCGGCAGTAGAGCACATGCTTCGGGGCCTAAATGTTTCAGTCGAGCCATCAGGGCCGCGGTGATCGCTCCCAACTTCAGGCTGGCGACTAGAGTCAGCAAGTTCACCGGCGAATCCAAGCCCGACACATGGCTCGAAGATTACCGAGTGGCTGTGCAGATTGGCGGTGGCAATGATGAGGTGGCCATGAAGCATTTGCCTCTTATGTTGGAAGGCTCAACTAGAGCGTGGCTGATCAGTTGGCGCCCAGTAGCATTTACACTTGGGAGGATCTCGCCCGAGTGTTTATCACAACCTTTGAAGGGACATGCAAGCGCCCTGCAGGCCTTACGAAGTTGCGGTCTTGCGTGCAGAAGCCGAATGAAACACAGCGAGAATACATCCAGAGGTGGATCACACTGCACCACTCGGTCGAGAACGTGCCAGACCATCAAGCAGTTTGCGCTTTCAAAGAAGGCGTCAAATACAGAGAGTTGAATCTAAAGTTCGGTCGAACTGGAGAAATGTCTCTGAATCGGATGATGGAGATTGCCACCAAGTACGCTATTGGTGAAGACGAGGACCGACTCCGAAGTGGCAAACTCAAATCAGTCGCCCAAGAAACCGGAGGAAATTCCAGTCGGAAGCAGAGCCGAGCCTGCCGCCCCTAGGGAGGCCCTGGCTGTGGCTCAGGGAAACTTGAAGGGGAAACCCAAGGGCACATGGAAGCCCAAGAAAGTTAAAGATCAGGATGGGAATGATGTTTTGGACCTGCCATGCCACATCCACACCAAGAAAGATGAAGAGGGTAATTTTATTTTCCCAAAGCATACCACTCGACAGTGCCGGCTCCTGATCCAGCAGTTTCAGGGCAAGCAGCCCAAAGATAAGGAAAAGGAACCAGACAGAGTTGAGGACAAGGAGGATAGTGACGATGGATACCCCCAAGTCAATTCCACCTTGATGATTTTTGCTGATGTCGAAAGCAAAAGTCGACTGAAAGTCATTAACCGTGAGGTGAACATGGTTGCTCCGGCAACACCTAGTTACCTCAAATGGTCTCAGACCGCCATCACATTCGACCAGTCTGATCACCTGATGCACATTGCCACCCTAGGGAGGCAAGCTTTGGTGGTCGACCCAGTCGTCGAAGGCACTCGACTGACCAAAGTCCTGATGGATGGCGGCAGTGGCCTGAACATACTGTATGCTAAAACTCTGAAAGGAATGGGCATTCCGATGTCCAGACTCAGCACCAGTAACATGAGCTTCCACAGAGTCATTCCTGGGAAGAAAGCCGAGTCACTCGGCCAGACTGCTCTCGATGTGGTTTTTGGTGATTCAAAGAATTACCGCAAGGAAAAGTTGACATTTGAAGTTGTGGACTTCCAGAGTGCTTATCACGCCATTTTGGGCAGGCCAGCTTACGCACGCTTCATGGCTCGACCATGTTACGTTTATCTTAAATTAAAGATGTCTGGCCCCAAAGGTGTGATCACTGTTACGGGCAACCGGAAGAAAGCAGAAGAGTTTTTTTAGAAGGGATCAAAGATCGTCGATGCTCAGATGGCAGTGGTCGAGCTGAAAGAGTACCAAAAGACTGCCGACCCGAGTGAATTGCTGCGAGCTAAGAAGCCCGCCTCCAAGTCAGCTTTTCAATTGGCTGGTGAAACAAAGACAGTCCACATTCACCGGACCGACCCCGACGCTGCTCCAACTCACATCTCGACGACGCTCGACTCCAAATAGGAAGAAGCTCTCATCCAGCTCCTCCGTGAGAACTGGGACATCTTCGCATGGAAACCCTCTGACATGCCTGGAGTTCCCAGGGGGCTAGCTGAGCACCGTCTGCGAGTCGACCCAAAGTTCAAGCCCATGAAGGAACATCTTCGACGGTCCGCCGTCCAGAAGAAACAAGCCATTGGCGAGGAAGTGGCTCGGCTCTTAGCAGCTGAGTTCATCCGAGAGATTTACCACTCCGAGTGGCTCGCCAATGTCGTCATGGTCCCCAAGAAGGACAAGTCACTCCGTATGTGCATTGATTTCAAACATATCAATCGGGCCTGCCCGAAAGATCATTTTCCTCTCCCTCGCATCGACCAAATTGTCGACTCAACTGCGGGATGCGAGAGATTGTCTTTTCTAGATGCCTATTCTGGGTACCATCAGATCCGTCTGTATGGGCCTGACGAAATCAAAACAGCTTTCATCACTCCATTCGGATGCTTCTGTTATGTCACCATGCCATTCGGCCTCAAGAACGCCGGAGCCACATTCATGAGAATGATCCAGAAGTGTTTACTCACTCAAATCAGTCGGAATGTGGAGGCATACATGGATGATATCGTGGTCAAGTCCCGGAAAGGTTCCGACCTGCGGGCTGACCTTGCTGAAACCTTTGCCAACCTCAGGAGGTACGATATCAAGCTCAATCCGTCAAAGTGCACTTTCGGGGTTCCAGGTGGAAAGCTACTCGGTTTTCTCGTTTCCGAACGGGGAATCGACGCCAATCCTGAAAAAATTGGCACCATACTCCGGATGAAGCGTCCTGTGCGCGTGCATGATGTCCAAAAGCTTACAGGCTGCTTGGCCGCCTTAAGTCGATTCATTTCTCGACTCGATGAAAAGGCGTTGCCTCTTTACCGACTGATGAAGAAGTCTGACAAGTTCGAGTGGACTCCAGAAGCTGATGCAGCATTTGCAGAGCTCAAAGCTCTGCTCTCCACCCAGCCGGTGCTAGCTGCCCCAATCAGCAAAGAGCCTCTGCTGCTTTACATTGCAGCCACGGGACAAGTTGTCAGTACAGTACTTACGGTCGAGCGGGAAGAGGAAGGAAAGGTCTTCAAAGTTCAACGCCCTGTATATTATGTGTCTGAAGTTTTGACCCCTTCAAAACAAAGATACCCCCACTACCAGAAGCTTGTATATGGGATTTATATGAACACGAAGAAAGTTGCACATTATTTCTCTGACCACTCCATTACAGTCGTCAGCGACGCCCCACTATCAGAGATCCTGCATAACAGAGACGCAACTGGTCGAGTGGCCAAGTGGGCGATTGAACTCCTTCCTTTAGATATCAAGTTTGAAGCAAAGAAGGCTATCAAGTCCCAAGCAATCGCGGATTTCATCGCCGAGTGGATTGAACAGCAACTTCCGACTCAAGTTCACTCGGAGCACTGGACCATGTTCTTCGATGGATCCAAGAAGCTGAATGGTTCGGGCGCAGGAGTAGTCTTAGTCTCCCCCTGAGGGGATAAGCTCAGATATGTTCTCCAGATTCACTTCGATTCCTCCAATAACGAAGCAGAGTATGAGGCACTTTTGTATGGGTTGCGCATGGCCATTTCACTCGGCGTCCGTCGCCTCATGGTCTATGGCGACTCAGATTTGGTGGTTAATCAAGTGATGAAGGAGTGGGACGTCAGGAGTCCGGCAATGACTGGGTATTGCAATGCAGTGCGAAAGCTAGAAAAGAAGTTCGAGGGGTTAGAGCTCCACCACATCCCCCGACTGAAAAATCAGGCAGCTGACGACTTGGCAAAGATAGGCTCCAAGAGAGAAGCCATTCCAAGCAACGTGTTCTTGGAACACATTCACTCACCGTCAGTCCAAGAGGATCCTTTCACAGAAGAAGCCCCGCAGCCGAAAAGTGCCACAGATCCGACTGAAGTTGAAGTGCCTGCAGTGGTCGACCTAATCATGGAAGTCTTGGCAATCACCCCTGACTGGACAATACCATACATCGCGTATATCCTAAGGAAAGAACTCCCGGAGGATGAGGAGGAGGCTTGACAGATCGTCCGCCGATCCAAGGCCTTCACAGTCATAAGGGGACAGCTGTACAGAGAGAGCGCGATCAGAGTCGGCCAGAAATGCATAACACCAGAAGAGGGTCAGATAATCCTTAATGATATCCACTCGGGGACCTGTGGTCACCATGCGTCCTCTCGGACTATTGTGGCTAAAGCATACCGAGCTGGATTTTACTGGCCAAGAGCAAATGAGATGGCAAAAGAGATAGTCGACAAGTGTGAAGGGTGCCAGTTCTACTCCAACATGTCGCACAAGCCTGCATCAGCCCTGAAGACCATTCCGCTCGTCTGGCCCTTTGCCGTTTGGGGATTGGACATGGTTGGTCCCCTAAGAACGGGCAGGAGTGGATTCACTCATGTGCTTGTGGCAGTCGACAAATTTACCAAATGGATCGAAGCTAAGCCCATCAAGAACCTCGATGCTGGCACTGCTATCAGTTTCGTCAGAGGGTTAACATTCAGATATGGAGTCCCGCATAGCATCATCACTGATAACGGGTCAAACTTTGATTCGGACGAGTTCAGAGCCTTTTGCGCCTCTCAAGGCACACGAGTCGACTACGCTTCGGTCGCTCATCCCCAGTCGAATGGACAGGCTGAGAGAGCAAATGGTATGATTCTCAAAGTGCTAAAGCCTCGACTGGTGCGCGATCTGAAGCACGCGGCAGGCGTTTGGGTTGACGAGCTTCCGTCAGTTCTGTGGGGATTAAGGACCACCCCTAACCGGTCGACTGGAAGGACTCCATTCTTTCTGGTTTATGGAGCCGAAGCAGTCCTGCCGAGTGATCTCCTTCATAATGCACCCCGAGTTGAACTTTACACCGAAGATGAAGCAGAACAGGCCCGGCAAGAAGCAGTCGACCTCTTAGAAGAAGAAAGGGAGATGGCCATGATCAGAGCGACCATTTATCAGCAAGACTTGCACCGTTTTCACGCCCGGAATGTGAAAAGTCGAGCCTTCCAAGAAGGAGATCTGGTCCTCCGAGTGGATCAACAGAAGCCACACAAACTTGCTCCTACTTGGGAAGGCCCCTTCACAATGGAGCATACCACCTCTACAATGTCGATCGCCAGATCGACGAGCCACGAGCTTGGAACGCAGAACTGCTCCGCCCCTTTTACACCTGAGTTCTCCCTTAGATGAGATGTAATAAGAAAAAATAATTTCTACAGTTCATTTTTATCAAAGACTAGAGTGTTCCAATAATGGCTGTCACTTTGTTTGCATACAAAATCCCCCAGTGGGTGACTTGGCTGCGAATCCGTTTCGCCTAAGTTTGAAAAAATCCTACCGAGTGGAGAGCAATCCTCCCACTCGGGGGCTTAGCTGTAGTCCAGTACTCGCCTAAGTTCTCCCACTCGGAAACTTAGCTGCAGTCAAGCACTCACCTAAGTTTGAAAAAATCCTACCGAGTGGAGAGCAATCCTCCCACTTGGGGGCTTAGCTGCAGTCCAGTACTCGCCTAAGTTCTCCCACTCGGAAACTTAGCTGCAGTCAAGCACTCGCCTAACTTTGAAAAAATCCTACCGAGTGGAGAGCAATCCCCCCACTCGGGGGCTTAGCCGCAGTCCAGTACTCGCCTAAGTTCTCCCGCTCGAAAACTTAGCTGCAGTCAAGCACTCGCCTAAGTTTGAAAAAATCCTACCGAGTGGAGAGCAATCCTCCCACTCGGGGGCTTAGCCGCAGTCCAGTACTCGCCTAAGTTCTCCCGCTCGGAAACTTAGCTACAGTCAAGCACTCGCCTAAGTTTGAAAAAATCCTACCAAGTGGAGAGCAATCCCCCCACTCGGGGGCTTAGCTGCAGTCCAGTACTCGCCTAAGTTCTCCCACTTGGAAACTTAGCTGCAGTCAAGCACTCGCCTAAGTTTGAAAAAATCCTACCGAGTGGAGAGCAATCCTCCCACTCGGGGGCTTAGCCGCAGTCCAGTACTCGCCTAAGTTCTCCCGCTCGGAAACTTAGCTGCAGTCAAGCACTCGCCTAAGTTTGAAAAAATCCTACCGAGTGGAGAGCAATCCTCCCACTCGGGGGCTTAGCCGCAGTCCAGTACTCGCCTAAGTTCTCCCGCTCGGAAACTTAGCTGCAGTCAAGCACTCGCCTAAGTTTGAAAAAATCCTACCGAGTGGAGAGCAATCCTCCCACTCGGGGGCTTAGCCGCAGTCCAGTACTCGCCTAAGTTCTCCCGCTCGGAAACTTAGCTGCAGTCAAGCACTCGCCTAAGTTTGAAAAAATCCTACCGAGTGGAGAGCAATCCTCCCACTCGGGGGCTTAGCTGCAGTCCAGTACTCGCCTAAGTTCTCCCACTCAGAAACTTAGCTGCAGTCAAGCACTCGCCTAAGTTTGAAAAATTCCTACCGGGTGGAGAGCAATCCTCCCACTCGGGGGCTTAGCTGCAGTCCAGTACTCGCCTAAGTTCTCCCACTCGGAAATTTGGCTGCAGTCAAGCACTCGCCTAAGTTTGAAGAAAAACCCTACCGAGTGGAGAGCCAACCTTGCACTCGGGGACTTAGCTGCAGTCCAGCACTCGTCTGAATACAAGACCAAAGTCCCACACGACAGATCAAAACCACGAAGATATTCAGCAAGAAATTATGTTCGGATAAAGCTTGAAAGGCCCCAGGCCCCGAATCAAAGTACTCGAGCCCTCGGCTCAGCAGAGTTTAACGGTTACAAATCCACTCGGCATTCCAAGGCAAATTTAAGGAAAAGCATAAAAGTTTTTCATTCTTCAGGTGGAGGACTGGCAGGGGAGACGAACTCATCCAGGTCGATTCCGTCTGCAATACGAGTGGCAGCAGCAATGAAGGTCTCCATGAAGTCTAGAAAGTTGTGCCTCTTGGTATTGGCGACTTGGATGGCGGCCAACTTCTCTTCTCGCGCCTCCTTGCAATGAACGCGGACTAAAGATAGAGCCACATCAGCGCCACACCGAGCAGAAGACTTCTTCCACTCCTGCACTCGGTCAGGGATTTTGTCAAGTTGAGTCATCAGAGACTCGAGATCATTCTGGAGCATAGACTCTGGCCAAAGTGTCGGGTCGATCCGCGACATAGCAACCTTCAGCCGAGCCAAGTAATCCACGACGCCATCGATACGAGATTCTAGTCGGAGCAGATTCATGGCAGCGTCATCATTCACCGGAGAATTGATTGGGTCCAAACCCGTTTCAATCCGCCCGGTCTCCTCTTCAAAGTTCTGGCAAAACTCTGCAGACACGACCCAAGGATAAGTCAATTCTCACAAACTGAGTCGACTCAAAAGAAAAACAAGTCAGAATTGAATGCGCACCTTCGAGCTTGGTGTACAACGTCTTGGCGAGGCTCCTCAAGTAGCTCTCCAGGTCATCCCTCCTGCGAGCAATGCCTTCCATCTGCTCGCTCAGGGAGAGGTGCTCCTTCTTCCAACGCAAGCACTCCCTGTTGGCTTCATTCAGAGCGGTCTTCAGCTTAGTATTCTCATCTTCTATTTTGCTGACCAAAGCCAGCTTCTGTTCAGCCAGAGCAACCTTGTCGTCAGCCTCCTTGTGGGCAGCAGCCAAGTCCCGATCCTTCTTCGCCAGGGCCTCGCTCAGTTCTCCTGCAAAAGAAATGATGATTGGTTCAGAAACAGCAAAAGGGTACCCAAGCCTAAAACAAAACCAGTCGACAAGGTCGTCTTACCAGCAACGCCATCTCTGACCTTCTGCAGCTCCGTTCTGGCCAGCTCCAGATCGAGGGTTAGTTGAATCCGCTGCTTCTCCAACTCAGTATAGCGAGACGCAAGTTCACAAGATCTCTGCAAAAGGAAAAATCAGTCGACAAACATCCAAGATAAGTTGCTTCCGAGTAACTGAGGGAAAAGGTGACGTTTCTAAGACTACAGCCGAATCAAAAACATTCGACAGTAGTCTCGGGGACTACACCCAGTGGGTGCACTCAGCGTGCCCCCACTGGTTAAAAAAAAGTCGACTGTCCGCAGTCGACCGAATACAGAACCATTCGACATGGCTTGACCAGACCAAGAAAAAGAATACAGATACAGAAACACAATGTAAAGACTACAGTCGACTGCCAGCAGTCCACCGTAGTCTCGGGGACTACACCCAGTGGGTGCACTCAGCGTGCCCCCACTAGTCCAAGAAGGGGAAAACACACCCAGTGGGTGTACAGATGCAAAGATCTTCAAAAAAGGGGAGGAGAAAGACTCTTCAAATGATCAAGTATCAAGTCGACTGACCTGGACGTTGCTCTGAAGCGCCGAACTTGCGTCATAGGCTGCCTAGCTGGCCTCCCGAGCCTTCTTCACCTGCTCCATCATGACCCCCGCCTGGCGTATAGCCTCCTTCGCAGCAGCCACTTCGTCCTCAGGGACAGGGTATGCGACAAAAAGCGAAGTTGGATCTGTCGACGCCGAAGGCTGCGCACTCGACAGGGGATTAGCAAAGGTTACAGAAGCCCGAGGGGCGTCGCCACCATCCTGAGCCACGGTCTCAGGCGCCAGAGTAGGTTGGGGAGTCCTGTCAGCCGACGACCTCTTGGTCCTCCTCATCCTCAGCGGTTCGTTGTCGTCGTCATCCGGGAGGTCGATAACATGAGGAGGGGCTGCAAGGGAAACTTTTCATCGACCAAAATCGCAAGAAATGACCACTCGACTCGAAAACAGGACGTCAGTAAACGTACCTGGGTTGGAGGTAACTGCGTCCCCCATCTCTTGGTCGTCGTCCTTGGCAGAGACTTCAGAGGTAGCAGCGCTGCAAATTTCGAAAAGACAGTTGAGTGGCTCAATGAATCACCAAAGATCCGCCCACGGTCGATGAAGGAAAAACAAGATTTATTACCCAAAAATAATAGGGACGGCTATCTTCATCTTGGGCAGTGTCTTGGGCGGCTTGGACAGCGTCGTGCGTGGTTGCTTGGGGACCTTCCCAGTCGGTGTTGGAGAAGAAGTCCGAGGGCGTTTTGACGACGGCCGAACGGAGGCAGTCGCCTTGCCACGTTCCTGCGCCGGGTCGTGTGCGAGCTTCGATCGCCTCTCCGGGCGGGGGGGTTCGACCTCCTCCTCTTCGCTGGAGAAGACGTCATTGCCCCCCTCTCCTTCACCATCAGACTCCCACTCGCCTTGGTCGTCCCCGCTCTCGCCTCCGCTCCCTTCTCCTTCCTCAGTCGACCCCTGTGCCCCATTGGGCGTCGAGTACATCTCGGTGGTCGCCTGGAAAATAGCAGACAAAACGAAAGTCAATCGACCTACTCAAAAGAAGACCAACGCAGAAAACAAAGATTTCAGTCGAGAGCTTAAAGACACACCTGGTCGACCTCATACGAACTGTCGAGTGGAATGACCCTCCTGGCTCCTCGGGGGTTGTCCTTGTTCCCCGTGATGCTTGACAGCCACCCCTCCAACATCTCGTCGGTGACCTCCTCCGGGTGCATCCGAGTGGTGTCCTCGAGGCCAGAGTACAGCCACATCGGGTGGTCACGAGCCTGGAGCGGTTGGATTCGCCTCTTGAGGAAGACTTCCAGCAGATCCATCCCCATCATGCCCTCACGGACAAGTTCAACCACTCGACCCGCCAGTACCTTGACCTGGGCCTTTTCTTCAGGCGTCACCTTCAGAGAAGCAGGCTTTTCGGCTCGGTCGAGAGAGAAAGGTGGGAGCCCAGTCGACTGCCCTGGAGTCGCCTGATCCTGGCAGTAGAACCAAGTCGCCTGCCAGCCTCGGACTGACTCCGGGAAATTAATGGATGGGAAACAGCTCTTCCCCCTCGTCTGGATCGCCAAGCCCCCACACAGCTGGATCACTTGTGTCTTCTCATCACTCGACTTGGCCTTCTTGACCGACTGAGAGCAACAGGTGAAGATGTGCTTGAAAAGCCCCCAGTGTGGGCGGCAACCCAGGAACGCCTCACACATAGAAATGAAAGCGGCAAGATAGACTATGGAGTTTGGGGTAAAGTGATGGAGCTGCGCTCCAAAGAAGTTCAAGAAGTTTCGGAAGAAGGAATGGGGCGGTAGAGAAAACCCTCGGTCGATGTGAGTGGCCAGAAGCACGCACTCACCGTCGCGAGGTTGGGGCTCGATCTCTCCCCCTGGAAGGCGCGCGGCTTTGTGGGGAATGGCTCCCCCCTCCACCATGTCATCGAGATCCTCCTGCCGGAGCACCAATGGCATCCGGTCGCCCTGGATCCAACCCTTGGGCAGGGCCGTCCTGGAGGAAGATCCACCGTGCGCAGACTTCTTCCCCTTCCCCGCCATCGCCGCCTTCTTCGCGTGCTCCAGAGCGGTTGTCTTGCCCTTCACCATCGTCGCCGGCGAGATCTCGAATTGGTTTGCGGTGGTTGGGCGAGAGCGAAGGTAGTGGAGGAGATTACGAAGAAAGAGAGGAAGAAGGAGAAGAGAGGAGCACGCGCACTGTTGGAGGACTCCGAGCCGGCAACTTATAAGGAGCCGCTTCCGAGTGGCTGACCAGTAGGCCCAGGCTATCCAGTCAAATCCCGTGGCAGGCGCGCGCGCAGTACGTGGCGAAAAAGGCGGCACGGAGATCGAGGAGCCTTCGCATTGTCACTTCTGATTACTGCGGCCGCCCCCGTTCCGCGCGCTTCCCAAAAAATCCGAATCCCGTGATATCCGCTGACTACAGAACAACTTGTCAAAACAGAAATCCCGCGTGCACCGGCACTCGGTTCCTCACAGGTAAAGAAATCCACTCGACGAAAGGCCTAGAACGGATCAAGGCGACTGAAAGAGGTTAATGACGTCATCCGTGACGGTCGACCCAGAACGAAGCACTCATATAAACCCGAAGAGGCAGTCGGAAAGGTCCCTAACCCCTTTTCTCACTCTAGCCTCGATCCATTCGGGGGCTAATGATGAAGCTATGTACCTACGGTAGGGGCACGGACCCGTCCTAAAGAGCCCTACCGAAGGACATCCCTAGAAGAAGTCACCTTTCAACCAACTTGAAGGGTATCCCACTCGACGGGTCCAAGACACTCGACCAAGAAGCTATCACTCGACCATGAAGCCAACCACTTGACTGACCAAAAGGCCCGAAGTCACTCCGCAGGCAAACTGTCGGCTATTAAGTAGTCTTTATGGTTATTATGACACTTTATTAGGGACGTTATCAGTAACGCCCCACCTTAAATGTACCTTAAACCCTGCATTACTGAGGGCAGGAGAGGGCCGGCGAACTCTATATAAGCCACCCCCTTCCTCAGTATGAGGGGTTTGCACCCCTGTCATTTACACACGCATAATTCAATCGACCGCCTCCGGGCACCGAGACGTAGGGCTGTTATTTCCTCCGAGAAGGGCCTGAACTCGTAAACCTTGCGTGCTTACAACTTCCCAATAGCTAAGGTCTAGCCTCTTCATACACACCCCCCTACCTCACTGTCAGACTTAGAACCACGACACCCGGCTCCTATGTTTTGGTGCCTTACGTTCCGCTATATCGGCTAAGGTAGCACTAGGAGAACCACTACGATTGTGCCCCAGTTGAGCTGGGTCGAGCACCTAAGTGGAGAAAGCTAAAACTGACTGTCATGATGAAGCAAGAGTTGGTCGCTGTTCGAGAGGTTTTTTGAGTCCCTAAAGACTTATGCCGCTCAGAGCGAGGAGTCGGCTCTGTCCGGCCAAGGCATGGATAGCGCCCCGAACTCAGTCTACCGAATACCAGGGGCTTCACCGAAATTTAAAATTATAGAGTTCTATGGCTAAGTGAGAGTGTTCACGCATTATAGTCCGATTGCCTTGTTCGTTGGGCTGAGCGCCTCCCTCGAAGGACCCAAACATGGGAAAAAGAGCGCTCAGGTTTATCCCTGAACACCCCAGCACTAGCGGCACGGCGGAAGAAGCCGGCGACTCGCCATCTCTCAGAATTGATAAACAGCCGCACAGAAGGTAATATTTTAAATTCCAACAGCATTGCTTAGCGCATATGAACAAAGTTTTCAGCGCACATGACAAAACGAGCAAGTTTCACTCAAAAATTACATCCCTAGAACATTCATCCGCCACAAGGCAGGCACCCTTCAGAACATCCTTATAATAATTCTCAGGCTTGCGATGCTCTTTCCCCGGCGGTGGCCCGTCCTTCACAAGCTTCTCAGCATCCAGCTTGCCCCAGTGCACCTTAGCACGGGCAAGGGCCCTACGGGCACCTTCAATGCAGATGGAGCGCTTGATGACTTCAAGCCTTGGACAGGCCTCCACTAGCCCGAAATAGCTCCCAGGCAGTGCCTCTCCAGGCCACAGCCGAACTATGAGGCCCTTCATGGCCTGTTCGGCTGCCTTGTGGACCTCGACTAGTTGCTTCAGCTGGTCGCTCAGGGGCACGGGGTGTCTGGTCTCAGCATACTGAGACCAGAACACATTCTCTGTCGATTTGCCCTCCTCGGCTCGATAGAATGCGGCGGCATCGGACACACTCCGGGGAAGATCTGCGAACGCTCCTGGAGAGCTCCGGATTCGGGTAAGTAACAAGTAACTCACGTTTATGTGTTTGCTTTGCATAAAGAATGCCTTACCCGCCGCTATCTTCTTCACCTCATCCAACTCCTGGAGGGTCTTCTGGGATTCGGCCTTGGCAAACTTGGCATTTTTAATAGCCGCCGCGAGCTCGGACGCTCGCGTCTTTGAGTCAAGATCCAAACTCTCATGTTTTTTCATGAGAACCTGGAGCTCTTGCTGCACCTTGCTTACCTGGGCCTTGTACTTCTCCTGCTCGGTGCGCTCCGTGGCCGCCCTCTTCTCGGCCACGACCAGCGCTTGCTTAAGGGTCGCCACCTCAGATGTGGCCCCTACAATAGCCATGATAATCCTGTCATTTTTCGCAATTGCACCTTTTTATATATATTTAAACAAGGTATTTCTTACCTACATTGTCCTCGAGCTGCTTCTTGGCACGCCCGAGCTCTTGCTCGGACCGCTCGAGGTTCTGCCTTAGCGTGTCCACTTCCGCAGTCAGTGCGGCAGACGCAAGCAGAGAAGCCTGGATATGCATATTGACTCCTTTTTGTTAGACTCCTGCGAATTTTATTTGATCCTCTATTCGACTTTTCTTCCCGAACGCCAAACAGAGCATCAGGGGCTACTGTCTATGCGGTAATATTATTTACACATTCTTTAGTTACCTCAAAGCCTGTTAAAAGGCTAGTACAAGCTTCAGTCAGTCTGCTCTTGGCGGACTGAACCTTCTGGACCACCGCACTGATAATGGTGCAGTGCTCCTCGTCGATGGAGGCGCCTTGGAGCGCCTCCAACAGATTGTCCGGCGCCACCGGTTGGATGGGGGTCACCGGCACGGTGAGCTTGCTCCTCTTGGAAGGAGGTCCCCTGCTGGACTCTGGAACCTTTGAAGGTTCCGCAGCGGTGTCCGGCCTAGAGCCGGACTTGGTACCCTGGGGGGTTTCAACCCCTTTACTCCTGGAGTCCGGGAGGTCTCCTTGCGGCGCCTCTAGGACCACCTCCTCCTGGCTTGGAACCTGTTGGGACAACACTTCGGTGTCGTCCGTAGGACGGGGGGAGGAAGCCGTCGGAAGCGAGTTCACATCCGACGAGTCCAGTGAGCCGCTCGACGATGCGTCGAGCCGGTCTTTGGGTGGGCTGCATAAACATATTCGACATAAGGGAAAGCTGTGCAATAAACGAATACTATGAAATACTCTAGCATCCAAATACTTACGATTTAGCCAGGGGCTTGGCCGTGGGCGACCACTCCTCGCCGCCGTCGTCGGCGTCGGTTGAGTAGTCCGGAGGAAGGGTTTTCCCCTTCTTGGACCCTTCGGCCTCCCCAGCTGGCGCGGCCTTCCTTTTCTTCTCTCCTCCCGCTAGAGGGGGAGAGGTCTGTTCTTCTTCCTCCTCGTCTTCACGGGAGGAATGCGCCTCGGAACTGTCGGATGATGGATCCGACACCTCCTGGCGCCGGGCACTCTTTCGAGTCCCCGTGGCCTTTTTCGCGGCCTTCTTCTCCGGCACCACATAGAGTGCCGGAACCAGCAGTTTCGCCAAGCGAGCGTCCGCTGGGCCTTCGGGCAAAGGAGCCGGATAGTTGATCTGTCCGGAGGTCTCCTGCCAATCCTGTCAAAGGTAAGGGAGCTTAGATACCTCTTGGAGTCAAACTATGAAAAACTGATACCCTGTAAAAGGAAAAAACAGCTTACCGCATGAGCGTGACACTGCGTACTGAATCCGCGATCCTCGATAGCGGATGCGGGGGCCTCGGCGCCCTTGAAAAGCACCTTCCAGGCATCTTCGTACGTCATGTCGAAGAGCCTGCTCAGAGTTCGGTGTCGCGCCGGGTAGAACTCCCACAGGTTGAAAGCCTGTTGTTGACACGGGAGGATCAGGCGGATGAGCATAACCTGGACTACGTTGACAAGTTTGAGCTTCTTGTCCACCAGGGTTTGGACGCATGTTTGGAGTCCGGTCAGCTCTCCTTTTTTCCCCACGACAGGCCCGTCTCCTTCCAGGAGGTGAGCCGCGTAGGGGGTTCGGATCGAAACTCGGGGGCTGCGACCCATTCGGGGTCGCGCGGCTCGGTGATGTAAAACCACCCCGATTGCCACCCCTTCAGGGTCTCCACAAAGGAGCCCTCAAGCCATAAGACGTTGGGCATCTTGCCCACCATGGCGCCTCCGCACTCCGCCTGGTTGCCGCGCAGCACCTTCGGCTTGACATTGAAAGTCTTGAGCCATAGGCCGAAATGGGGGCGGATGCGGAGGAAAGCCTCGCACACGACGATAAACGCCGAGATGTTGAGGACGAAGTTCGGGGCCAGATCGTGGAAATCCAGGCCATAGTAGAACATGAGCCCCTGGAAAAATGGGTGAAGAGGGAAGCCCAGTCCACGAAGGAAATGGGGGAGGAACACCACCCTCTCATGGGGCCTAGGGGTGGGGATGAACTGCCCCTTTTCGGGAAGCCGGTACGCAATGTCGTTAGACAAGTATCCGGCCTTCCTCCGTTTTTTGATGTGTCCCTCCGTGACGGAGGAGACCATCCACTTGCCTCCCGCTCCGGACATGGCTGGAGAAGGTTGAGGTGGGGAGTGCGGACTTGGGCGCTGGAGCTCGAGTGCGCGAGAATGGATAAGCAAGGGAGGAAGAAGGCGTAGGTGAAAAGGTGGATCATTATCCCCTTATATGGGTGGACACAACTACGTGTCCCCACTAGCCTAGTAAAACTCGCTTATCTCCAAGCGCCGTAATCAATGGCGTGGTTGGGTTACCCATGCCCGTATTGATGAGAATCCCAGAATAAGGGGACACGATCTCTGCTTTAACAAGACGTGCCAAGGAAACCGCCTCGCATGACGCGCTGAGGTGGGATAATGAAACGACTCGGATAAAGGCTTGGCCATGGTGTGTCACACTACGGAATACGTCAGCATATTAGATTTGTGTAAACATTATTCTCTCTATGGCAATATGTGGAAACTTACTTTGCAGAGCCGGAAACTATCTTTGTGTTCAAAATCTTCTATGAAGTACTTGGAGGAGGAACCCGCCTTGCAATGCCGAAGACAATCTGCGCGCCGGACTCGTCGTCATTGAAGCCTGGTTCAGGGGCTACTGAGGGAGTCCTGGATTAGGGGGTGTTCGGATAGCCGTACTATACCTTCAGTCGGACTCCCGGACTATGGAGATACAAGATTGAAGACTTCGTCCCATGTCCGGAAGGGACTTTCCTTGGCGTGGTAGGCAAGCTTGGCGATACGGATATGTAGATCTCCTACCATTGTAACCGACTTTGTGTAACCCTAACCCTCTCCGGTGTCTATATAAACCGGAGGGTTTTAGTCCGTAGGACAACATACACAACAACAATCATACCATAGGCTAGCTTTTAGGGTTTAGCCTCTCTGATCTTGTGGTAGATCTACTCTTCTACTACCCATATCATCAATATTAACCAAGCAGGACGTAGGGTTTTACCTCTATCGAGAGGGCCCAAACCTGGGTAAAACTTCGTGTCCCTTGCCTCCTGTTACCATCCGGCCTAGACGCACAGTTCGGGACCCCCTACCCGAGATCCGCCGGTTTTGACACCGACAGAGGCCATGGACCAGAGGAGAAAATCTCCTCCCATCTAGTGGGGAGGCCAAGGAAGAAGAAGGAGGAGGGGGGCTCTCTCCCTCTCTCTCCCGGTTGCACCAAAGTGCCGTCGGGGTAAGGATCGTGACGGTGATCTACATCAACAATCTTGCTACCGTCAACACCAACTCTCTCCCTCTTTATGCAGCAGTGTAACTGAGGGAGTCCTGGATTAGGGGGTCCCCGGGTTTCCGGGCCGTGTGTTATGGGCCAGACTGGTGGGCCGTGAAGGTGCAAGGTAGAAGACCTTCCCCCCTGTCCAGATAGGACTCTCCTTTGCATGGAAGGCAAGATTGACATGCGGATGTATAGTTTCCTTCCTCTGTAAACCGACTCTATACAACCCTAGGCCCCTCCGATGTCTATATAAACTGGAGGGTTTAGTCCATAGAGGCTATCAAAATTCATATAGGCTAGACATCTAGGGTTTGGCCACTATGATCTCGAGGTAGATCGACTCTTGTAACACCTACATTCATCACATACAATCAAGCAGGACGTAGGGTTTTTCCTCCATTAAGAGGGACCGAACCTGGGTAAACATCGTGTCCCCTTTGTCTCCTGTTACCTTCAATCCTCAGATGCACAGTTCGGGACCCCTGCCCGAGATCAGCCGGTTTTGACATGGACATTGGTGCTTTCATTGATAGTTCCTTTGTGTCGTCGATGGAAGGATCGATGGATCGCCTTGTCATCAATGAAAGTGTAAGTGCATCTAGTGCCACCCCTAGTTGGTTTTGGAGTATTGACGACAAACCTAGTTGAGGGACTAATGTGTTTGTGAGAATTGCAGGATAACACAGGTAGAAGTCCCTCATTGATTCGGTTTAGCTACCAGAGATAACCCCTAAAAATGTACGAAGACATTGAAGACAATGGTGGTTTATGAAGACATTCATGTCGAAGACAATGACATGTGAAGACTCCCCATGAAGCCTATGGAACTCGAAGACTTAGATCCTTCGTAGTTTTACTTCATTCATGTTGTGTCATAGGAACCACCGTACTGTTAAGTGGGGTCCAAGAGAACCAGTCTGGATGACTGAAGTGATGCCTAATTCAAATCCTATGTCTCAAATGAGAGAAAATCTTGTCCAGAGTCAGACAAGTCAGCTTTACTTGTAGCCCAAGTAAAGTTGCCGTGTGAGTTCGAAATCCGACCATTAGTACACGTGTCAGTTCCTTAGTGACCCAGGGTCATTTCGGACAAATCAGGTCGGGTTGCCAAGTGGCTATAAATAGTCCACCCCTACAACCATAAATGGTTGGCTGCTCAGATTTCAGTGCACGGCTTTTGTCATTTGAGAGCAACCCACCTCGAAGCCTTTGAGAGAAAATCCCTAGCGAGGAGAAAAGCCCTAACCACCCAGAGCCAGAGTAATTGGGCATCACTTAAGTCTTCTTGTCTGAGTGATCTGAAGACTTATTACACTTGAGGACTGTGCATCCTCCAGACGGTTAGGCGTCGCGTTCTGAGCATCCAAGAGAAATTGTGGATTGCCGGTGAACGAAGTCTGTGAAGGTTTGGGAGTCTACCTTGAAGACTTACCAGAGTGATTGGGTGAGGTCTGTGTGACCTTAGCTCAAGGAGAAAATGGTGAGGACTGGGTGTCCTGAGCTGCGTGTTCAGGACTGGGTGTCCGGGACTGTGTGTCCTTTGGTGTAAATACCTAGCCGCTCCAACCAGACGTACAGTTGTCATAGCAACTGGAACTGGTCCAACATATCATTGTCTTCAACGTGTCACTGGTTTCATCTTCACCTCCCTTTACTTACCAGTACACATTGTGAAGCCATTGCATGCTTGCTTTATCTTCTGTCTTCACAACTTGACTGTATGATCTGTTTGGCTTCACAACTTCTTCCTACCTGATCCTCAGTACACTGAAGCTGTTTGTCACTGTGCTTTCACTATATTGTATACTTGACTATGGCTTGCGTTGTGTAATCTAACTTCTGCTGCATAGTGATAGGCTCATCCACTCTGTTTGTCTTCATAACTTCCACGTTTTGAAGACTTTCATAAAAATCGCCTATTCACCCCCCCTCTAGTCGATATAACGCACTTTCAATTGGTATCAGAGCAAGGTGCTCCCTTGTTCTGTGTGATTCGGTTTAACCACCTGGAGTTTTAGCTATGTCGACTGCAGGGATAATTAAAGTCTCCGCTGCGTGCCCCGTCTTTGATGGAACTGAATATCCCTACTGGAAGAATAAGATGCGCATGCATCTTGAAGCCATTGATGTCGACCTATGGTATGTCGTCGAAAACGGCGTTCCCAAGGCTGGAGAAGGTGTCACTGCTGCTGATGTCAAGAAGTTCACTCAACTGGACTCTACTGCCAAGAATATTATCTGTGGTCATCTGACCAAGGGACAGTACGGCCGTGTGAGTGCCTTGAAGACATCCAAACTGGTCTGGGACTGGCTCTCCAAAGTCAATGAAGGCATCTCAACCCAGAGAGATCAGAGAATCAGTGTTCTTCGCAACCTCTTCAACCGCTTCAAGCGAAATGACAATGAGAATGTCCAGCACACATTTGACCGGCTCACTGACATCACAAATGAGCTTCAAGCCCTCGGCGCCACTGAGATCACCAAACATGAAATCGTCAAGACGCTGCTGAGATCACTTGACAGCTCGTTTGACATCCTAGCCCTGATGATTCAAGAACGTCCAGACTGCAAGACACTCGATCCGTCTGACATACTTGAGAGGCTCAACACACATGAGTTTCAGCTTTCTGAGAAAAGAGATATCTATGGTCCAAGCTATGGGCAAACTCATGCTTTGAAGGCAAAAGTTGTGTCCTCATCTGAAAAAGAATCTGACAGCAGTTCTGATGATGCTGAAGACATTGGAAGGGAACTTGCAATGCTAGTGAAGAAGTTCCAAAAATTCACCAAGAAGAAAGGCTTCAGAAAGTCTTCACGATCAAGCTCAAGGAATGATGAAGCTTCTGCTCATGACTACAAGAAGAAAACATGTCACAAGTGCAAGAAAACTAGACACTTCATCTCTGAGTGTCCAGAGTGGGACAATGAGAACAGAAAGAAGAAGAAGAGCAAGGAATATGACTCTGACGATAAGAAGACGAAGAAATACTCAAAGTCTTCGTCCAAGTCTTCCTCAAAGTCTTCATCACACAAGAAGAGTTCATCTGGCAAGGCTCGTGCGTTTGTTGGCAAGGAAATGGATTCAGAGGAGGAGTTCGCTTCTGAGGCGGCAGAGGTGGAGTCTGAGGAGGAGTCTGATTCAGGCATTGCGAGTCTGGCTACAGCCTACGTCGCCAAGTCCATCTTCAACACTGAAGACAATGACTTCATCACCAACACCGATGCAAATGACAAGGACGACTCTACTCCTACCTACTGCTTCATGGCACGCGGTGCCAAGGTAAACACACGCACTACTCACTATCAAACATCAAGTGACGATGACTCTGATTGTGATTCAAAACCCAGCTACAAAACACTTGCTAAAATTGCAACTGAACAACAAAAGGCCATGGAACACATTCAAAAACTGTTAGACAGAAGCGATGATCTGTTGGGTGCTGAAATGACTCGTTCTGAATCCTTAATTGAAGACATAAAAAATCTTCATGTTAAGTATCAGGAACTCGAAGATCGTCTTGAGACTCTCTCAACTACTCATGAAAAGCTTTCCTATGATTATCTTCAAAAGAAGCAAGATCTTGAGAAGTTGAGAGCAGATCATGAAGATCTTCAAAAGGAAAACGAGTCACTTCGAGCCGAACAGATCAGTTTTGCTCAGGAAGGATTTGAACCACCATGCCTTAAATGCATTGAGCGTGATAATGCTACTTCTGTTGCTGAATGTTCCACTGCTACTGCTATTGCAATATCTTCAACTGTTGAAGTGGTAATTAACCCCTCTGCTGAGGATGGCACTGCTATTGCTGATGAGAATGCTAGGTTGAAGACATTGCTTGAAACAGGGATGTACAAAAGTCTCAAAGGACATCAGACATTATGTGATGTCCTCAAGAAGCAGATTCTGAACCGAAACCCTAGGAAAGAGGGTGTTGGGTTCGTGAGGAAAATTAATGCAGATGGATCTTACTGGAAACCTGAGCAGTACGCCAAAACCACATGGGTTGTTGCAATGGAATCCTCAGCAGATCCATCCAATCTATCTGGCTTCACTTGTGCTAATCCTATTATCATTGATGAATCCTTTGATGCACACTATAAACTGTTTAAGAATCAGAATGGTGAAGTATTTGCCAGGTACATTGGTACTAACTGCAGGAATGGACCGCCTATGAAGAAGATCTGGGTTCCAAAAACGTGTCTTGAGAATCTTCCTGTGAATGTCCCCATGACACCTCACATGAAGAAGACAAACCTCAGACCAAAGGCTTCATATGGTCCAAAGGCTTCATACAGGCAGAGGACTCACCTGAGTCGCACTAACGCAAATGTTTTGCAGGGAAACCATGCTCAGGCATATGAGAGCGGTTCTTCAAACCGTCATGCTCATATGACCAAGAACTATTCTGCCTATTCTTATGAGTACTATTGCCCACCTGCTAGACTGTTTGCTAGGGCTCCAAAGCCAAAATTCTCAGATGCTGCACTTAGACTTATTGCTTCTAAGCCACCCTTGAAGATGTGGGTGGTTAAGAAAGCTTAACTCTCTTTTGCAGGGAAAGGTCTCCAGCAGAAAACCAAAATCTTCTGACGCTATTGTTGGGGACCTTAAAAATCTTGTGGGGCGCAAGATCAAATGCCCGAATGGCATCACTATGTATTTCATACCTGAATCGCATGCTACTCTCCCTACTTGTCCTAACCTGGATCTAAGTTTTCATAATCCACTGGTTCGTCAAATGTTTTTGCTTCACAACACTCTTCGTGAAGCCTATCCCCCTAACTGCACTGTTGGGTACGACACCAGTGACTTCAGAGTCTTTAGAATGGATTATTGATAGTGGGTGTACAAATCACATGACTGGCAAAAGAAGTCTCTTTATGGACTCAACCTTACGTCCATCTGACAAGAGCCACATCACATTCGCTGACACTGGTAAAAGTAAGGTACTGGGTCTAGGTAGAGTTGCAATCTCAAAGGATCAACACATGGATAAAGTCATGTTTGTTGAATCCCTTGGCTTCAACTTAATGTCTATCTCAATGCTTTGCGATTTGAACATGATTGTAATCTTTGGAAAATATCGTTGCCTGGTACTAATGGAATCTGACAAGTCTCTAGTGTTTGAAGGCTATCGGAAAGATGATTTGTACGTGGTAGATTTCTCAGCAGGGCCACAGCTTGCAGTATGTCTTCTCGCAAAGGCTTCAGAATGCTGGCTTTGGCATCGAAGACTTGGGCATGCTGGCATGAGAAACCTCCACACCCTTGCGAAGAAGAAGCATGTCATAGGCATCGAGGGCGTCAAGTTCAAGAAAGATCACTTATGCGGTGCCTGTGAAGCAGGGAAGATGACAAGGGCAAAACATCCTTCGAAGACAATCATGACCACTACTCAACCCTTCGAACTGCTTCACATGGATCTCTTTGGTCCCACTCACTACTCAACTTTTTCCACTACTGCTTGCCTCTATGGCTTCGTCATTGTTGATGATTACTCTAGATATACTTGGGTGCACATAATCCTTTACAAGACTGAAGTGCAGGATGTCTTCAGACGCTTCGCAAATCGGGCTATGAACAATTATGGCGCCAAGATAAAGCACATCAGAAGTGACAATGGCACTGAGTTTAAGAACACTGGCCTTGACACATATCTTGATACATTGGGCATCACTCATGAATTCTCAGCTCCGTACACGCCACAACAGAATGGCATCGTCGAACGCAAGAACAGAACACTCATTGAGATGGCCAGAACAATGTTAGATGAGTACAAGACACCAAGAAAATTCTGGACTGAAGCCATTGACACTGCATGCCATACTATCAACCGTGTATATCTTCACAAGCTACTGAACAAGACATCTTATGAACTTCTAACTGGCAAGAAGCCAAATGTCAGTTACTTCAGAGTATTTGGATCAAGATGCTGGATCAAGGACCCTCACCACACCTCAAAATTTGCTCCAAAAGCACATGAGGGCTTTATGCTTGGATATGGAAAGGATTCGCACTCCTACAGAGTCTTCAATCTCTTTCACTACAAAGTGGTTGAAACAGTGGATGTGCGGTTCGATGAGACCAATGGGTCACAAAGAGAGCAACTGCCAAATGTGCTAGATGAAGTTCCAGCCAGTGAATCAATCAAGCTAATGGGAACTGGAGAAATTATACCTTCTGAAGCTCATCTTGAAGAAGAACTCATCATCTCAGCACCTGATCCACACGAAGACAATGCTCAACACGTAGATCAGCAAGAGCAAAGTCTTCGACCCCTACATCCTCGTGTTGCCAATGAAGTGCAGATTGACAGAATAATTGATAGCATCAATGCACCTGGTCCACTGACTCGTTTAAGGGCAACTCAACTGGAAAATTTCTGCGGACACTTCGCATTCGTTTCAATCACAGAACCCAAGAAAGTTGATGAAGCTTTTATGGAACCTGAATGGATTCAAGCTATGCAAGAAGAGCTTCAGCAGTTTGAGCTGAACAATGTATGGGAGTTGGTTAAGCGTCCTGATCCACGGAAGCATAACATAATAGGTACCAAATGGATATACCGCAACAAGCAAGATGAGCATGGCCAAGTCGTCAGAAACAGGCTCGTCTCGTTGCTCAAGGATATACTCAAGTGGAAGGCATTGACTTCGATGAAACATTTGCTCCTGTTGCCAGACTTGAAGCCATCCGTATACTGCTGGCCTATGCAAATCATCACAACATAATTCTGTATCAAATGGATGTGAAGAGTGCCTTTCTCAATGGCAAAATTGAAGAAGAAGTGTATGTTGCACAACCACCTGGGTTTGAAGATCCAAAACATCCAGACATGGTTTACAAGCTCAATAAGGCACTATATGGCCTCAAACAAGCCCCTCGGGCCTGGTATGATACACTCAAATACTTCCTGAAGAGCAAAGGCTTCACACCTGGTTCCCTAGATCCCACTCTCTTCACGAAGACATATGATGGTGAACTATTTGTGTGCCAAATATATGTGGATGACATTATCTTCGGCTGCACCAATAAGTACAGTGAGGAATTCGGATATATGATGCAAGAGCAATATCAGATGTCTATGATGGGGGAGCTGAAATTCTTCCTCGGTCTTCAAATACGGCAACAACGCAATGGCATCTTCATATCTCAAGAGAAGTATCTCAAAGATTGCCTGAAGAAGTTCGGTATGCAAGACTGCAAAGGCTTCACAACACCAATGCCAGCCAAACATCATCTGGGTCCTGACGACAATGGTAAAGAGTTCGATCAAAAGGTATACCGCTCCATGATTGGTTCTTTGCTTTATTTATGTGCATCTAGGCCAGATATTATGCTTAGTGTTTGCATGTGTGCTCGATTCCAAGCGGCACCAAAGGAGTCGCATCACTTAGCTGTGAAGCGAATTCTTCGATATTTGGCTCACACCCCAACTCTAGGGTTATGGTATCCAAAGGGCTCAGAGTTTGATCTGGTTGGATTTTCGGATGCTGATTACGCTGGTGGCAAGGTTGATCGGAAGTCCACGTCAGGCACATGTCACTTTCTAGGCCGATCACTTGTATGTTGGTCTTCAAAGAAGCAGAACTGTGTATCTCTCTCCACTGCTGAATCTGAATACATTGCTGCTGGATCCTGCTGCACTCAGCTTCTATGGATGAAGCAAACCCTCAAGGATTATGGCATTCATCTGAAGCAAGTGCCACTTTACTGCGACAACGAAAGTGCCATCAAGATCGCCAACAACCCAGTTCAGCACTCGAAGACAAAGCACATTGAAATTCGTCATCATTTTCTCAGAGATCATGTTGCAAAGGAAGATATTGATATCATACACGTCAATACTGAAGAGCAATTGGCAGATATCTTCACCAAGCCCTTGGATGAGAAGAGATTTTGCAAGTTACGGTGTGAGCTAAATATCTTGGAGTCCTCAAATGTCCTGTGATCAGGCACACATCCTAACACTTATGCATGTTGATGAATTAGATGTGCAACACACGAAGTAACGTATATCTTCAATCAATGAAGACATACATTCTAAGTGTGAATACATTAACGTGGAATTTGACTTCGGAGCGCCACGATAATTGTGCGCCGTGTCTGGGTCTAATACTTCCTATATGGTGGGTAACTCCACCACCAAATTTTCTGCTTGAAGTGTTTCACTCATGGCGTTACATTTGCTATGTCTTCGCATTTGGTTTGGCTTCAATCTCAACATGTCTTCATGTTTATCTTCACTATGTTGATTATATATGTACTGGTGTTCTGTCCTCTACAGCATTCACTTATAGCTATGTCTTCTTGTTTGAATCTTTTGAACTAAGTGAATGTGATCGGACCCTAACCTCTCCATGCTTCCTACCTCAAACTCTATCTCTCCAAGTCATATGCATTCTATTGAAACTGTCGAATGTCTTCACTGCATCCTTGTCAGCTGAAGACACGGAGACAAACTTTAAAACCGTTTTCAAAGTTATTACATCAACAAGAAATCCGGAGAAGTAGGAACGGCACCCGACAAACAAGGCATGCGTGGGGGGTGGAACTGCCCCCACAATACCGCATGCTGGCCACATACTGATCAGATGCGAATCGCCAGGGGCACCTGAGTAATAGCGCAGTGCCGCCCATATCCCTATAAATACATGATTCACTGCAGTCATTATCTCTTCTTCCATGCTCGCACGAACCCTAGCGCCACCGCTAACTCTCAACGACGCCGGCGGCGAAGTGCTTCACTGCCGCAACCTCTCCGACGCCGTTCTCACGCCGACTGCGGACATCGGTCTCTCCACCGTCGCCGTAGGTGTCTTCCGTCGCCAAGTTAGGGCACGGAGGATCGAACTGCTCGGCCTCAACTCTCACCTCGTCTAGCAGTTCCAAGTGTGGTAAATAAAACCTGTTTTGCAGCCTCTTTTGATCATATAGCTCAGTCACTTTCTGCCATAAGAAGTTTCTATTCACACAAGTTTCTTCTCTCTCATCTGCATCTCATAACTTCCCTAGTATATTCACTTGTTCTTCATGAAGTAGTTAGATTCCTCACTTGTACTGATCTATGGGTTCGTACAAATCTGGAACCAACTTCTTTTCTATAAAGTGAATGTCTTCGCATGATGAGGTCAATATCTTCTAAACTGGTTTATCTTTAAAATCTTCTGAGAATGCATATGACCTCTTCCCCTTCCCTCGCACCTTAATGCTGTCACAGGTACATGTCCGTGGGAGAATCTTTTGGTTCTCATAGTCTGCATTCATTTGCAGAGTTCTTACAGCGTCACATCAATTCTCCCGAAGCAAGTTCCTGTTGGTCAAGCAAAAGGAAGCCTTTGAAGACTTTGAATCTCTTGAAGCCTTCCAAGTTAAGCTTCATGGCAGCAGAAAAACCAGCAAGGAAGGGAGGCAGACAGAGACGTGGTGAAACGTCTAAAGATCTGCCTGAAGACTTGGCAGAAATGTACCAGACTGATCCTGAAGAGAGCTATGGTCAGCGCAAGACACGAATCCAATGGATTCGAAGATATTGGGCAGAGCAGTGGTTCCAATACCGCTTCGTCACAAAGGAATATGCAGAGAAGTGCGCCATCAAGAGACCATGGGGAGATGTATTGTACAAAAATCTCGTACCCCGGTCCAGAGATGAAGCCATTGCTCAAGGCTTCTATCCATGCATGGTCAGAGGACCACAGCCAGCTGAAGCACATCCGTCATCACTCCTCTGGTGTCGCGATGACAATCTATTCAAGTGCAACTTCCAATTTGCTCAGAACTCTGCGAAGCAAAACAAGAAGGAGTTTGGATTGGACTTCAACCCTGGTCCCTCTAAACCTAGGGCAGATGGCACACGCGACGCAAATCCCAATGTCATCGGGCCGTATGCCAATCTCGAAGGCCTCATCACTCGCATTCTAGTCCAAGGGACTGCCGTGAACGACCCTCCAGCAGACACTGAGTCTGATGACGCTCCTGCTGCACCGGAGCCGAAGCAGACGAAGAAGAAGCCAAAAGCTTCAAAGCCAGCCGCTTCTCCCAAAATCTCCAGAGCGAAGCCATTGGCCACTGCACCTCCTGAAGCAAGTGTGCAGTCTGAAGACTTATCACGAGTCTCCAAACCCCAAGAAGCCAAGAAGCCTCAGCCACACACTGGCAAAGAGCTCACTGCCGCTGCCATTCTGCGCTGCGAGGCCATTGATCTGTCAAGTGACGAAGATCTTGCCGATGACGCTCTTGAGCAGCTCATCAAGAGCAAGGAGGAGGTCGAAATCTTCAACAATCTGCCTCTGTTTGATGCAGCAATCATCCACAACTTCATTGATGAGTGGTTTGATACACCCAACATCAGCTTCGATGATCTGCAGCTGCCCATTGGCCTTAGCGTAGCCTTCCAAGGCGCTATTGCTTCAGAACTCGCAATTGCCCAGTGAAAGTGCGTTATATCGACTAGAGGGGGGGTGAATAGGCGATTTTTATGAAAGTCTTCAAAACATGGAAGTTATGAAGACAAACAGAGTGAACAAGCCTATCACTATGCAGCGGAAGGTAGATTACACAACGCAAGCCATAGTCAAATATACAATACAGTGAAAGCACAGAGACAAATAGCTTCAGTGTAATGAGGATCAGGTTGGAAGAAGTTATGAAGCCAAATAGATCATACAGTCAGGTTGTGAAGACAGAAGATACAGCAAGCATGCAATAGCTTCACAATGTGTACTGGTAAGTAAAGGGAGGCGAAGATGAAACCAGTGACACGTTGAAGACAATGATATGTTGGACCAGTTCCAGTTGCTGTGACAACTGTACGTCTGGTTGGAGCGGCTAGGTATTTAAACCAAAGGACACACAGTCCCGGACACCCAGTCCTGAACACGCAGCTCAGGACACCCAGTCCTCGCCGTTTTCTCCTTGAGCTAAGGTCACACAGACCACGCCCAATTACTCTGGTAAGTCTTCAAGGTAGACTCCCAAACCTTCACAGACTTCGTTCACCGGCAATCCACAATTCCTCTTGGATGCTCAGAACGCGACGCCTAACCGTCTGGAGGATGCACAGTCCTCAAGTGTAATAAGTCTTCAGATCACTCAGACAAGAAGACTTAAGTGATGCCCAATTACTCTGGCTCTGGGTGGTTAGGGCTTTTCTCCTCACTAAGAATTTTCTCTCAAAGGCTTCGAGGTGGGTTGCTCTCAAACGACAAAAGCCGTGCACTGAAATCTGAGCAGCCAACCGTTTATGGTTGTGGGGGTGGACTATTTATAGCCACTCGGCAACCCGACCTGATTTGTCCGAAATGACCCTGGGTCACTAAGGAACTGACACATGTACTAACGGTCGGATTTCGAACTCTCACGGCAACTTTACTTGGGCTGCAAGCAAAGTTGACTTGTCTGACTCTAGACAAGATTTTCTCTTATTGTCTTCACTCGAAGACATAGGATTTGAATTAGGCATCACTTCAGTCATCCTGACTGGTTCTCTTGGACCCCACTTAACAGTACGGTGGTTCCTATGACACAACATGAATAAAGTAAAACTACGAAGGATCTAAGTCTTCGAGTTCCAAAGGCTTCATGGGGAGTCTTCATGTGTCATTGTCTTCGACATGAATGTCTTCATGAACCACCATTGTCTTCAATGTCTTCGTACATTTTTAGGGGTGGCCTCTGGTAACTAAACCGAATCAATGAGGGACTTCTACCTGTGTTATTCTGCAATTCTCACAAACACATTAGTACCTCAACTGGGTTTGTCGTCAATACTCCAAAACCAACTAGGGGTGGCACTAGATGCACTTACAATCTCCCCCTTTTTGGTGATTGATGACAAACTAGTTGAAGTTTTCAACGGGGAATATAATTTGTGAAATTGTAAAGGAATTGTCTTCATAAGCTGCAAGGGCTCCCCCTGAAGATGTGCATATAACTGATTTGCTTCTGGAACGCAAATGCACATAGCAGGTTGTATTTGTGGGAATCCACTTCAACTTATGATGACAATCCATCATGCACATAAAGATGTATGAAGATAATGATATGCATAATGAAAAATGGACGTCTGTGAAATGATAAGAGTGCGGAAATTATCGTCATACATGCGGAATTTATCTTCGCACAAACACAGTGGAAAACATAGTAGCAGACGACCATCAAGTTTAAGTGTTACAACTCAAAGAACCAAATGTAGCAAAACGAGAGTTGTAAGCACGAAGCAAGATATAATAAAGCACCCGCCCTTTTTATTGACCCGCTTGAAGACTTTAAACATCATATGCTTCTCCCCCTTTTGTCAGTGATGACCAAAAAGGTTTGAAGACATAGAGTTTTCTACGCGTTCCCAGGCGCAGCAGGGTCGGTTGAGGCGTTTGGTGGTGCTGGCGAGCTTGGTGCAGTGACGACGCGCGCTGAAGAAGGTGGTGGTGATGTAGCGTCGTCTTCTTCCTCAATGATTTTTCCCGTCACTGTGGCAGCAGAGGAAGAGAACTCGGATTCTTCAAGAGACGGAGTCCCACGCAACACAGCTTTCCTGGGGGGTGTGGAGTCAAACTTGAATCTTTCTTTGAAGCCATCCTCTTGCAATTCAGCTTCAGTGCACATCATTGTGAGGCCTTTCCAAGTGCGGCGACAGGTTTCATGTGCGATGAAGGCGTTCTTGGTGGCCAGATTCCTGATGCGATTGACGTCTTGCATGATACTGCGCATCTGCCTTTTGAGCCAGTCGTGATGCCTATCTTGCTTTTGATGCAGAGCCACAAGAAGTTCACGATCAGTGAGTGTACGAGCGCGTTTCTTGGGTCTCTGTGCAGCTTCGCTGTCAGTGGCTTCAGTGGATGCAGGGGCACGTGTGGTGCCAGCCATTGGATAGACTCTGGAAATGGCGTCAACACCTTCATCATGTTGAGTGAAGCTTTGGTGTTCTGCATTCTGAAGACTTAGTGGCTGTTTGGCAGGGTCAGGATAAATAGCTTCAGCAGAGGTGTCCACATCAGGTAAGAAGATTCTGTGGTTGCGGGCTGAGGGTTGATATGATATTGCAGAGTGGAGCTTGATTAACCTCATAACCCATGGAGCATAAATCTTCAGACCAAAGAGATCTGAGCCAGACGCAGCAAGTTGACGGATGAAGAGATCCTGGGCATTGAAGCATTTGCCGTGCAGGATGCAGAAGATGAGAGTCTTCATGGCACCTTCAACCTTGGCATATCGAGAGTGCCCCTTAATGGGCCATAGAGTCCGCCTGATGATGTGATAGATAGTTCTAGGCAGGTACTCGAAGTCTTCAACGAAGAACTCCGTTGGGTAAGGTGCGTCAGAAGGCAATGGCTTCATCATTGAGAGCATCTGACTCATATTTGGCTCAGGTCGCTGAAATATGCTCTCAACTGCGTCAGCATGGAGTTGGCAGCCTTCTTCGAAGATTTCGCCTGGAGTGGGTAGGCCGGTGAGCTCAATGATATCAAATGCATTGGCTTCATGATGGACGTTGCCGGTCATCCACTCCAGGACCCAAGTCTTCGGATCTCTGTTGTAGCCCTTGATGTGCAATGTGGCATAGAACTGGAGCAGAAGCTCTTCGTTCCAGTGCTCTTCATCCGTGACAAACGGTAGCAGGCCAACTTGCTTGAAGCAGTCCAGGGCTTCTTCCAGACCAGGCAGACCAGCAAAAGCTTCAACTTCAAGGCGCTGATGTGGAAAGATACGGCTCTGGTTGTAGAGGACGCAGGAGTAGTAGCTGCGCTGTGGGTAGCTCCAGAACCTATCTGACACAATCTTTTCCCTTGAGTAAGGGTTCTTGGAGCGGTTGAAGAAGGTGTTATCTGCCCTAAAGCTATTGACATTGAAGGAGCCAGGAGCAGTGACTGGACCTGGGAACCTTGGCAGTCGTGGGATTGGCTTTTGTACCTGGGGCCTGCGCGCAACATGATAGTTGAACTGTGGTCCGGCAGCAGACACAGGCACAGAAGGGTCAGAGGCAGTAGCTTCAGTATCTCTTGAAGCTGTTGGTTGGTCGGGCTCCACAAATGCTTCAGTATTATGTGTGGCAGCCGCAGTGGTGTCAGCCTCCTTGAGAACTTCTTCTTGCTGGTGCGGGGGACATGGAGCTTGAGGTTCTTCATGCTCTTCTGCATGTTCTTCGGCTGATGCAGCCGGAATGTCGTCAGCAGTCTGAGCCCTTGGTCCTTTGTGAAGCCTACGGAATGCAGGCGACGCAGGTGGAGTTGCAGTGGGCTGGGGCTCATCCTCGTCCTCCTACGGGCGATCTGCCCATGATGCATCTTGGGTGATTGGCGTCAAGGGATGACCAATGCTGATCATTTCGCTCGTTTCAAGCTGAGGAAGGACTGCATCACCTTGCACATTGTCTTGGAGACCAATGTCTTCAGCAGCGTTGGAGTCGGCTGCTGGAATGTCTTCAGCATGCTGAGCCTCTGGGATAGCAGGCTCATGTACGGTCAGTTGACGATCTTCATGAGGAAAGCGAACGGAAAGGGGTTCGACTATCAAGGGCTCTGTGGGAGCAGCCCGAGACTTCTTGGTCTTGCGCTTCTTGATAGTGGGGTCTGAAGGAGAGGCTTCAGGGTGTTTCCTCTTCCTTGCTTTAGCTTCAGCTGTCCTGGTCTTCTTTAGCTCTGAAGCGGTTGAGCGGTGCTTTGGCTTCGAGCCAGGCTTGGCAGTGGGAAAGACAATCGGAACAGCTTCTTGTTGTGGGGCCTCTTGTTCAGCCACAGTGGGCTTCTTCTTTTTCTTGGAGGTCATCCTGGGGTCGATGCCGGGACGCCCAAGTGCCTTTCGCTTCTCCGCCTCATTGTAGGCCTGCACACAGAGATCAGCCAAATTCTTCAGGCGCTCGCGTGAGCCCTGAGCCTCTGCACGTTTCTGCATAAAGTTTTCCTTCAACTCGTGCAGCATGACTTTGAAGTCTTTGACTTCTTGGACGCTGAGCGTGGCCATGTTCTGCTTGAACTGAGCCTTTTCAAAATCTATTTTCTGCTTCAGTTCCACTATGCGCTGGGCAATTGCGAGTTCTAAAGCAATAGCTCCTTGAAAGGCTACGCTGAGGCCAATGGGCAGCTGCAGATCATCGAAGCTGATGTTGAGTGTATCAAACCACTCATCAATGAAGTTGTGGATGATTGCTGCATCAAACAGTGGTAGATTGTTGAAGATTTCAGCCTCCTCCTTGCTCTTGATGAGCTGCTCAAGAGCGTCATCACCAAGATCTTCGTCACTGGACAGATCAATGGCCTCGCAGCGAAGAACGGCAGCGGCAGTGAGCTCTTTGCTAGTGTGTGGCTGTGGCTTCTGGACTTCTTGAGGCTTGGAGACTCGTGATAAGTCTTCAGACTGCACACTTGCTTCAGGAGGTGCAGTGGCCAATGGCTTCGCTCTGGAGATCTTGGGAGAAGTGGCTGGCTTGGAATCTTTTGGCTTCTTCTTCATCTGCTTCGGCTCCGGGGCAGCAGGAGCATCATCAGACTCAGTGTCTGCTGGAGGGTCGTTCACTGCAGTCCCTTGGACTAGTATGCGAGTGATGAGGCCTTTGAGATTGGCATACGGCCCGATGACATTGGGATTTGCGTCGCGTGTGCCATCTGCCCTTGGTTTGGAGGGACCAGGGTTGAAGTCCAACCCAAACTCCTTCTTGTTTCGCTTCGCAGAGTTCTGGGCAAATTGGAAGTTGCGCTTGAACAGAGTGTCATCGCGACACCAGAGAAGGGATGATGGATGTGCGTCAGCTGGCTGTTGTCCCCTGACCATGCATGGAAAGAAGCCTTGAGTAATGGCTTCGTCTCTGGTTCGGGGTACGATATTTTTGTACAAGGCATCTCCCCACGGTCTCTTGATGGCACATTTTTCTGCATATTCCTGAGTGACGAAGCGGTATTGGAACCACTGCTCTGCCCAATATCTTCGAATCCATTGGATTCGTGTCTTGCGCTGACCATAGCTCTCTTCGGGATCAGTTTGGTACATTTCTGCCAAATCTTCAGGCAGATCTTTAGATGTGTCACCACGTCTCTGTCTGCCTCCCTTCCTTGATTGTTTCTCGGATGCCATGAAGCTTAACTTGGAAGGCTTCAAAAGATTCAAAGGCTTCAAAGGCTTCCTTTTGCTTGACCAACAGGAACTGCCTTCGGGTGAATTAATGTGATGCTGTAGGAATTCTGCAAATGAATGCAGACTATGAGAACTAAAATATTCTCCCACGGACATGTACCTGTGACAGCATTAAGGTGCGAGGGAAGGGGAAGAGGTCATATGCATTCTCAAAAGATTTTGAAGATAAATCAGTTTAGAAGATATTGACCTCATCATGCGAAGACATTCACTTTATAGAAAAGGAGTTGGTTCCAGATTTGTACGAACCCATAGATCAGTACAAGTGAGGAATCTAACTACTTCATGAAGAACAAGTGAATATACTAGCCAAGTTATGAGATACAGATGAGAGGGATGAAACTTTGTGTGAATGGAAACCTCTTTTGGCAGAAAGTGATGGAGCTATAGGATCAAAAGAGGCTGTAAAAAGGCTTGTTATTTACCAGACTTGGAACTGCTAGACGAGATGAGAGTTGAGGCCGAGCAGTTCGATCCTCCGTGCCCTAACTTGGCGACGGAAGACACCTAGGGCGACGGCGAAGAGACTGATGTCCGCTGTCGGCGTGAGAACGGCGTCGGAGAGGTCGCGGTAGTGAAGCACTTCGTCGCCGGCGTCGTTGAGAGTTAGCGGTGGCGCTAGGGTTTGTGCGAGGGTGGAAGAAGAGATAATGACCGCAGTGAAACGTGTATTTATAGGGATATGGGCGGCACAGCGCTATTACTCAGGTGCCCCTGGCGATTCGCATCTGATCAGTACATGGCCAGCATGCGGAATTGTGGGGGCAGTTTCACCCCACGCATGCCTGGTTTGTCGGGAGTCGTTCCTACTTCTCCGGAATTCTAGTTGATGGAAAAACATTGAAAGCTGTTCTAAAGTTTGTCTCTGTGTCTTCTTCTGACAAGGATGCAGTGAAGACATTCGACAGTTTCAATAGAGTGCATATGACTTGGAGAGATAGAGTTTGAGGTAGGAAGCATGGAGAGGTGAGGGTCCGATCACATTCACTTAGTTCAAAAGATTCAAACAAGAAGACATAGCTATAAGTGAATGCTGTAGAGGACAGAACACCAGTACATATATAATCAACATAGTGAAGATAATCATGAAGACATGTTGAGATTGAAGCCAAACCAAATGTGAAGACATAGCAAATGTAATGCCATGAGTGAAACACTTCAAGCAGAAAAATTTTGGTGGTGGCGCTACCCACCGTATAGGAAGTATTGGACCCAGACACGGCGCACAATTATCGTGGCGCTCCGAGGTCAAATTCCACGTTAATGTATTCACACTTAGAATGTATGTCTTCATTGATTGAAGATATAAGTTACTTTGTGTGTTGCACATCTAAGTCATCATCATGCATAAGTGTTAGGATGTGTGCCTGATCACAGGACATTTGAGGATTCCAAGATATTTAGCTCACACCGTAACTTGCAAAATCTCTTCTCATCCAAGGGCTTGGTGAAGATATCTGCCAATTGCTCTTCAGTGTTGACGTGTATGATATCAATGTCTTCCTTTGCAACATGATCTCTGAGAAAATGATGACGAATTTCAATGTGCTTTGTCTTCGAGTGCTCAACTGGGTTGTTGGCGATCTTGATGGCGCTTTCGTTGTCGCAGTAAAGTGGCACTTGCTTCAGATGAATGCCATAATCCTTGAGGGTTTGCTTCATCCATAGAAGCTGAGCACAGCAGGATCCAGCAGCAATGTATTCAGATTCAGCAGTGGAGAGAGATACACAGTTCTGCTTCTTTGAAGACCAACAGACAAGTGATCGGCCCAGAAAGTGACATGTGCCTGATGTGGACTTCCGATCAACCTTGTCACCAGCGTAATCAGCATCTGAAAATCTAACCAGATCAAACTCTGAGCCCTTTGGATACCATAACCCTAGAGTTGGGGTGTGAGCCAAATATCAAAGAATTCGCATCACAGCTAAGTGATGCGACTCCTTTGGTGCCGCTTGAAACCGAGCACACATGCAAACACTAAGCATAATATCTGGCCTAGATGCACATAAATAAAGCAAAGAACCAATCATGGAGCGGTATACCTTTTGATCGAACTCTTTACCATTGTCGTCAAGACCCAGATGATGTTTGGCTGGCATTGGTGTTGTGAAGCCTTTGCAGTCTTGCATACCGAACTTCTTCAGGCAGTCTTTGAGATATTTCTCTTGAGATATGAAGATGCCATTGCGTTGTTGCCGTATCTGAAGACTGAGGAAGAATTTCAGCTCCCCCATCATAGACATCTGATATTGCTCTTGCATCATATATCCGAACTCCTCACTGTACTTCTGATTGGTGCAGCCGAAGATAATGTCATCCACGTATATTTGGCACACAAACAGTTCACCATCATATGTCTTTGTGAAGAGAGTGGGATCCAGGGAACCAGGTATGAAGCCTTTGCTCTTCAGGAAGTATTTGAGTGTATCATACCAGGCCCGAGGGGCTTGTTTGAGGCCATATAGTGCCTTTTTGAGCTTGTACACCATGTCGGGATGTTTTGGATCTTCAAACCCAGGTGGTTGCGCAACATACACTTCTTCTTCAATTTTGCCATTGAGGAAGGCACTTTTTACATCCATTTGATACAGGATTATGTTGTGATGATTTGCATAGGCCAGCAGTATACGGATGGCTTCAAGTCTGGCCACAGGAGCAAATGTTTCATCGAAGTCGATTCCTTCCACTTGAGTATATCCTTGAGCAACGAGACGGGCCTTGTTTCTGATGACTTGGCCATGCTCATCTTGCTTGTTGCGGTATATCCATTTGGTGCCTATTATGTTATGCTTCCGTGGATCAGGACGCTTAACCAACTCCCATACATTGTTCAGCTCAAATTGTTGAAGCTCTTCTTGCATAGCTTGAATCCATTCAGGTTCCATAAAGGCTTCATCAATTTTCTTGGGTTCTGTGATTGAAACAAATGCGAAGTGTCCGCAAAAGTTTGCCAGTTGAGTTGCCCTTGAACGAGTCAGTGGACCAGGTGCATTGATGCTATCAATTATTCTGTCAATTTGCACTTCATTGGCAACACGAGGATGTAGGGGTCGAAGACTTTGCTCTTGCTGATCTATGTTGTCATGGGGAGGAATGTCTTCAGGCTGAGCATTGTCTTCATGTGGATCAGGTGCTGAGATGATAAGTTCTTCTTCAAGACGAGCTTCAGAAGGTATAATTTCTCCAGTTCCCATTAGCTTGATTGATTCACTGGCTGGAACTTCATCTAGTACATCTGGTAGTTGCTCTCTTTGTGACCCATTGGTCTCATCAAACCGCACATCCACTGTTTCAACCACTTTGTAGTGAAAGAGATTGAAGACTCTGTAGGAGTGCGAATCCTTTCCATATCCAAGCATGAATCCCTCATGTGCTTTTGGAGCAAATTTTGAGGTGTGGTGAGGGTCCTTGATCCAGCATCTTGATCCAAATACTCTGAAGTAACTTACATTTGGCTTCTTGCCAGTCAAAAGTTCATAAGATGTCTTGTTCATCAGCTTGTGAAGATATACACGGTTGATAGTATGGCATGTAGTGTCAATGGCTTCAGTCCAGAATTTTCTTGGTGTCTTGTACTCATCTAACATTGTTCTGGCCATCTCAATGAGTGTTCTGTTCTTGCGTTCGACGATGCCATTCTGTTGTGGCGTGTACGGAGCTGAGAATTCATGAGTGATGCCCAATGTATCAAGATATGTGTCAAGGCCAGTGTTCTTAAACTCAGTGCCATTGTCACTTCTGATGTGCTTTATCTTGGCGCCATAATTGTTCATTGCCCGATTTGCGAAGCGTCTGAAGACATCCTGCACTTCAGTCTTGTAAAGGATTATGTGCACCCAAGTATATCTAGAGTAATCATCAACAATGACGAAGCCATAGAGGCAAGCAGTAGTGGAGAAAGTTGAGTAGTGGGTAGGGCCGAAGAGATCCATGTGAAGCAGTTCAAAGGGTTGAGTAGTGGTCATGATTGTCTTCGAAGGATGTTTTGCCCTTGTCATCTTCCCAGCTTCACAGGCACCGCATAAGTGATCTTTCTTGAACTTGACGCCCTCGATGCCTATGACATGCTTCTTCTTCGCAAGGGTGTGGAGGTTCCTCATGCCAGCATGCCCAAGTCTTCGATGCCAAAGCCAGCATTCTGAAGCCTTTGTGAGAAGACAAACTGCAAGCTGTGGCCCTGCTGAGAAATCTACCACGTACAAATCATCTTTTCGATACCCTTCAAACACTAGAGACTTGTCAGATTCCATTAGTACCAGACAACGATATTTTCCAAAGATTACAATCATGTTTAAATCGCAAAGCATTGAGACAGACATTAAGTTGAAGCCAAGGGATTCAACAAACATGACTTTATCCATGTGTTGATCCTTTGAGATTGCAACTCTACCTAGACCCAGTACCTTAATTTTACCAGTGTCAGCGAATGTGATGTGGCTCTTGTCAGATGGATGTAAGGTTGAGTCCATAAAGAGACTTCTCTTGCCAGTCATGTGATTTGTACACCCACTGTCAATAATCCATTCTGAAGACTCTGAAGTCACTGGTGTCGTACCCTACAGTGAAGTTAGGGGGATAGGCTTCACGAAGAGTGTTGTGAAGCAAAAACATTTGACGAACCAGTGGATTATGAAAACTTAGATCCAAGTTAGGACAAGTAGGGAGAGTAGCATGCGATTCAGGTACGAAATACATAGTGATGCCATTCGGGCATTTGATCTTGCGCCCCACAAGATTTCTGAGGTCCCCAGCAATAGCATCAGAAGATTTTGGTTTTGTGCTGGAGACCTTTCCCTGCAAAAGAGAGTTAAGCTTTCTTACCCACCCACATCTTCAAGGGTGGCTTAGAAGCAATAAGTCTAAGTGCAGCATCTGAGAATTTTGGCTTTGGAGCCCTGGCAAACAGTCTAGCAGGTGGGCAATAGTACTCATAAGAATAGGCAGAATAGTTTTTGGTCATATGAGAATGACGGTTTGAAGAACCGCTCTCATATGCCTGAGCATGGTTTCCCTGCAAAACATTTGTGTTAGTGCGACTCAGATGAGTCCTCTGCCTGTATGAAGCCTTTGGACCATATGAAGCCTTTGGTCTGAGGTTTGTCTTCTTCATGTGAGGTGTCATGAGGACATTCACAGGAAGATTCTCAAGACACGTTTTTGGAACCTAGATCTTCTTCATAGGCGGTCCATTCCTGCAGTTAGTACCAATGTACCTGGCAAATACTTCACCATTCTGATTCCTAAACAGTTTATAGTTTGCATCAAAGGATTCATCAATGATAATTGGATTAGCACAAGTGAAGCCAGATAGATTGGATGGATCTGATGAGGATTCCTTTGCAGCAACCCATGTGGTTTTGGGGTACTGCTCAGGTTTCCAGTAAGAGCCATCTGCATTAATTTTCCTTACGAACCCAACACCCTCTTTCCTAGGGTTTTGGTTCAGAATCTGCTTCTTGAGGACATCACATAGTGTCTGATGTCCTTTGAGACTTTTGTACATCCCAGTTTCAAGCAATGTCTTCAACCTAGCATTTTCATCAGCAATAGCAGTGGTATCCTCAGTAGAGGGGTTAGTTAGCACTTCAACAGTTGAAGATATTGCAACAGTAGTAGCAGTGGAACATTCAGCAACAGAAATAGCATTATCACGCTCAATGCATTTAAGGCATGGTGGTTCAAATCCTTCCTGAGCAGAACTGATCTGTTCGGCTCGAAGTGACTCGTTTTCCTTTTGAAGATCTTCATGATCCGCTCTCAACTTCTCGAGATCTTGCTTCTTTTGAAGATAATCATAGGAAAGCTTTTCATGAGTAGTTGAGAGAGTCTCAAGACGATCTTCGAGTTCCTGATACTTAACATGAAGATTTTTTATGTCTTCAATTAAGGATTCAGAACAAGTCATTTCAGCACCCAATAGATCATCGCTTCTGTCTAACAGTTTTTGAATATGTTCCATGGCCTTTTGTTGTTCAGTTGCAATTTTAGCAAGTGTTTTGTAACTGGGTTTTGAATCACAATCAGAGTCATCGTCACTAGATGTTCGATAGTGAGTAGTGCGTGTGTTTACCTTGGCACCACGTGCCATGAAGCAGTAGGTAGGAGTAGAGTCGTCCTTGTCATTTGCATCTCTGATGGTGATGGAGTCATTGTCTTCAGTGTTGAAGATGGACTTGGCGACATAGGCTGTAGCCAAACTCGCAATGCCTGAATCAGACTCCTCCTCAGACTCCACCTCTGCCTCCTCAGAAGCGGACTCCTCCTCTGAATCCATTTCCTTTCCAACAAACGCACGAGCCTTGCCAGATGAACTCTTCTTGTGTGATGAAGACTTTGAGGAAGACTTGGACGAAGACTTTGAGTATTTCTTCGTCTTCTTATCGTCAGAGTCAAATTCCTTGCTCTTCTTCTTCCTTCTGTTCTCATTGTCCCACTGTGGGCATTCAGAGATGAAGTGTCCAGTTTTCTTGCACTTGTGACAAGTTTTCCTCTTGTAGTCATGCGCAGAAGCTTCATCATTCCTTGAGCTTGATCGTGAAGACTTTCTGAAGCCTTTCTTCTTGGTGAATTTCTGGAACTTCTTCACAAGCATTGCAAGTTCCCTTCCAATGTCTTCAGGATCATCAGAACTGCTGTCAGATTCTTCTTCAGATGAAAACACAGCTTTTGCCTTCAAGGCACGAGTTCGCCCATAGTTTGGACCGTAGATATCTCTTTTCTCAGAAAGCTGAAACTCATGTGTGTTGAGCCTCTCAAGTATGTCAGACGGATCGAGTGTCTTGAAGTCTGGATGTTCTTGAATCATCAGGGCTAGGATGTCAAATGAACTGTCAAGTGATCTTAGCAGCGTCTTGACGATTTCATGTTTGGTGATCTCAGTGGCGCCGAGGGCTTGAAGCTCATTTGTGATGTCAATGAGCCGGTCAAATGTGTGCTGGACATTCTCATTGTCATTTCGCTTGAAGCGGTTGAAGAGATTGCGAAGAACACTGATTCTCTGATCTCTCTGGGTTGAGATGCCTTCATTGACCTTGGAGAGCCAGTCCCAGACCAGCTTGGATGTCTTCAAGGCACTCACACGGCCATACTGTCCCTTGGTCAGATGACCACAGATAATATTCTTGGCAGTGGAGTCCAGTTGAGTGAACTTCTTGACATCAGCCGCAGTGACACCTTCTCCAGCCTTGGGAACGCCGTTTTCGACGACATACCATAGGTCAACGTCAATGGCTTCAAGATGCATGCGCATCTTATTCTTCCAGTAGGGATATTCAGTTCCATCGAAGATGGGGCACGCAGCGGAGACTTTAATTATCCCTGCAGTCGACATAGCTAAAACTCCAGGTGGTTAAACCGAATCACACAGAACAAGGGAGCACCTTGCTCTGATACCAATTGCAAGTGTGTTATATCGACTAGAGGGGGGTGAATAGGCGATTTTTATGAAAGTCTTCAAAACGTGGAAGTTATGAAGACAAATAGAGTGAACAAGCCTATCACTATGCAGCAGAAGGTAGATTACACAACGCAAGCCATAGTCAAATATACAATACAGTGAAAGCACAGAGACAAATAGCTTCAGTGTAATGAGGATCAGGTTGGAAGAAATTATGAGGCCAAACAGATCATACAGTCAGGTTGTGAAGACAGAAGATACAGCAAGCATGCAATAGCTTCACAATGTGTACTGGTAAGTAAAGGGAGGCGAAGATGAAACCAGTGACACGTTGAAGACAATGATATGTTGGACCAGTTCCAGTTGCTGTGACAACTGTACGTCTGGTTGGAGCGGCTAGGTATTTAAACCAAAGGACACACAGTCCCGGACACCCAGTCCTGAACACGCAGCTCAGGACACCCAGTCCTCACCGTTTTCTCCTTGAGCTAAGGTCACACAGACCCCGCCCAATCACTCTGGTAAGTCTTCAAGGTAGACTCCCAAACCTTCACAGACTTCGTTCACCGGCAATCCACAATTCCTCTTGGATGCTCAGAACGCGACGCCTAACCGTCTGGAGGATGCACAGTCCTCAAGTGTAATAAGTCTTCAGATCACTCAGACAAGAAGACTTAAGTGATGCCCAATTACTCTGGCTCTGGGTGGTTAGGGCTTTTCTCCTCACTAAGAATTTTCTCTCAAAGGCTTCGACGTGGGTTGCTCTCAAACGACAAAAGCCGTGCACTGAAATCTGAGCAGCCAACCGTTTATGGTTGTGGGGGTGGACTATTTATAGCCACTCGGCAACCCGACCTGATTTGTCCGAAATGACCCTGGGTCACTAAGGAACTGACACGTGTACTAACTGTCGGATTTCGAACTCTCACGGCAACTTTACTTGGGCTGCAAGCAAAGCTGACTTGTCTGACTCTGGACAAGATTTTCTCTTATTGTCTTCACTCGAAGACATAGGATTTGAATTAGGCATCACTTCAGTCATCCTGACTGGTTCTCTTGGACCCCACTTAACAGTACGGTGGTTCCTATGACACAACATGAATAAAGTAAAACTACGAAGGATCTAAGTCTTCGAGTTCCAAAGGCTTCATGGGGAGTCTTCATGTGTCATTGTCTTCGACATGAATGTCTTCATGAACCACCATTGTCTTCAATGTCTTCGTACATTTTTAGGGGTTGTCTCTGGTAACTAAACCGAATAAATCAGGGACTTCTACCTGTGTTATTCTGCAATTCTCACAAACACATTAGTCCCTCAACTGGGTTTGTCGTCAATACTCCAAAACCAACTAGGGGTGGCACTAGATGCACTTACACCCAGCGCATAGTTGAACTGAAGCAGAAGATAGATTTTGAAAAGGCTCAGTTCAAGCAGAATATGGCCAAGCTCAGCGTCCAAGAAGTCAAGGACTTCAAGGTCATGCTGCACGAGTTGAAGGAAAACTTTATGAAGAAACATGCAGAAGCTCAGGGTTCGCGTGAGCGCATGAAGACTTTGGCTGACCTCTGTGTGCAGGCCTACAATGAGGCCGAGAAGCGCAAGGCACTTGGGCGTCCCGGCATCGACCCCAGGATGGCCGCGAAGAAAAAGAAGAAGCCCACTGTCGCTGAACAAGAGGCACCAAGGGAAGAAGCTGTTCCGATTGTCTTCCCCACTACCAAGACTGGCTCGAAGCCAAAGCACCGCTCAACCGCTTCAGAGCTTAAGAAGGCAAGGGCAGCCGAAGCTGAAGCAAGGAAGAGGAAACACCCTGAAGCCTCTCTTCCTGACCCCGCCATCAAGAAGCGCAAGACCAAGAAGTCTCGGGCTGCTCCCACAGAGCCCTTGATAGTCGAACCCCTCTCCGTCCGCTTTCCTAACGAAGATCGTCAGCTGACCGTGCATGAGCCTGCTTCCACAGAGGCTCCGCACGCTGAAGACATTCCAGCAGCCGACCCCAACGCTGCTGAAGACATTGGTCTCCAAGACAATGTGCAAGGTGATGCAGTCCTTCCTCAGCTTGAAACAAGCGAAATGATCAACATTGGTCGTCTCTCGACGCCAATCACCCAAGATGCATCATGGGCAGATCGCCCGCAGGAGGAAGAGAATGAGCCCCAGCCCACTGCAACTCCACCAGCGTCGCCTGCATTTCGTAGGCTTCGCAAAGGGCCAAGGGCTCAGGCTGCTGACGACATTCCAGCTGCATCAGCCGAAGAACATGAAGAAGAGCATGAAGAAGAACCTCAAGCTCCATCTCCCCCGCACCAACAAGAAGAAGTTCTCAAGGAGAACGTACCTGAATCCGTCCCTCTCACTACACGTGTTGAGGCTGAAACTATTGCGGCTGCCACAACCAACACTGAAGCCTTTGTGGAGCCCGACCAACCAACAACTTCAAGAGACACTGAAGCTACTGCCTCTGAACCTTCTGTGCCTGAGTCTGCTGTCGGTCCACAGTTCAACTATCATGTTGCGCACAGGCCCCAGGTCTAGAAGCCAATCCCACGACTGCCAAGGTTCCCAGGTCCTGCATCAGCTCCTGGCTCCTTTAATGTCAATAGCTTCAGGGCAGATAACACCTTCTTCAACCGCTCCAAGAACCCTTATTCAAGGGAACGGATTGTATCAGATAGGTTCTGGAGCTACCCACAGCGCAGCTACTACTCCTGCGTCCTATACAACAAAGGCCGTATCTTTCCTCACCAGCGCCTTGAGGTTGAAGCTGTTGCTGGTCTGCCTGGTCTGGAAGAAGCACTGGACTGCTTCAAGCAAGTTGGCCTGCTGCCGTTTATCACAGATGAAGAGCACTGGAATGAAGAGCTTCTGCTCCAGTTCCATGCCACATTGCATATCAAAGGCTACAACAGAGATCCGAAGACTTGGGTCCTGGAGTGGATGATCGGAAATGTCCATCATGAAGCCAATGCATTCGATATCATTGAGCTTACCGGCCTACCCACTCCTGGCGAACTCTTCGAAGAAGGCTGCCAACTCCATGCTGAAGCAATTGAGAGCATATTTCAGCGACCTGAGCCCAATATGAGTCAGATGCTCTCAATGATGAAGCCATTGCTTCCTGATGCACCTTATCCAACTGAGTTCTTCGTTGAAGACTTAGAGTACCTGCCCAGAACTATATATCACATCGTCAGGCAGACTCTATGGCCCATTAAGGGGCACTCTCGATATGCCAAGGTTAAAGGTGCCATGAAGACTCTCATCTTCTGTATCCTGCATGGCAAATGCTTCAACGCTCAAGATCTCTTTATACGCCAACTTGTAGCGTCTGGCTCAGATCTCTTTGGTTTGAAGATTTATGCTCCATGGGTTATGAGGCTAATCAAGCTCCACTCTGCTATCTCCTATCAGCCCTCTGCCCGCAACCATAGAATCTTCTTACCTGATGTTGACACCTATGCTGAAGCCATATATCCTGAGCCTGCCAAGCAACCACTCAGTCTTCAGAATGCAGAACACCAGAGCTTCACGCAGAATGATGAAGGTGTTGAAGCCATCACCAGAGTGTATCCAATGGCTGGCACCACACGTGCCCCTGCATCAACTGAAGCCACTGACAGCACAGCTGCACAGAGACCCAAGAAACGCGCTCGTACACTCACTAACCATGAACTTCTTGTGGCTCTGCACCAAAAGCAAGATAGGCATCACGACTGGCTCAAAAGGCAGATGCGCAGTATCATGCAAGACGTCAATTGCATCAGAAATCTGGCCACCAAGAATGCCTTTGTCGCACATGAAACCTGTCACCGCACTTGGAAAGGCCTCACCATGATGTGCACTGAAGCTGAACTTCAAGAGGATGGCTTCAAAGAAAGATTCAAGTTTGACTCCACACCCCCCAGAAGAGCTGTGCTGCGCGGAACTCCGTCGCTTGAAGAATCAGAGTTCTCTTCCTCTGCTACCACAGTGACTGGAAAAATCATTGAGGAAGAAGACGACGCTACCTCACCACCACCTTCTTCAGCGCGCGTCGTCACTGCACCAAGCTCGTCAGCACCACCAAACGCCTCCACCGACCCTGCTGCGCCTGGGAACGCGTAGAAAACTCTATGTCTTCAAACCTTTTTGGTCATCACTGACAAAAGGGGGAGAAGCATATGATGTTTATAGTCTTCAAGCGGGTCAATAATATGGGCGGGTACTTTATATTTTGCATTTTGCTTCGTGCTTACAACTCTCGTTTTGCTACATTTGGTTCTTCGAGTTGTAACACTTAAACTTGATGGTCGTCTGCTACTTGTTTGCCACTATGTTTTTGCGAAGATAAATTCCGCATGTACGACGATAATTTCCGCACTTACATCATTTCGCAGACGTCCATTTCTCATTATGCATGTCATTCTCTTCATATACCCTTACATGCGTGGTAGATTGTCGTCATAAGTTGAAGTGGATTCCCACAAGTACAACCTGCTATGTGCATTTGCGTTCCAGAAGCAAATCACTTATATGCACATCTTCAGGGGGAGCCCTTGCAGCTTATGAAGACAATTCCTTTACAATTTCACAAATTATATTCCCCGTTGAAAACTTCAACTAGTTTGTCATCAATCACCAAAAAGGGGGAGATTGTAAGTGCATCTAGTGCCACCCCTAGTTGGTTTTGGAGTATTGACGACAAACCTAGTTGAGGGACTAATGTGTTTGTGAGAATTGCAGGATAACACACGTAGAAGTCCCTCATTGATTCGGTTTAGCTACCAGAGATGACCCCTAAAAATGTACGAAGACATTGAAGACAATGGTGGTTTATGAAGACATTCATGTCGAAGACAATGACATGTGAAGACTCCCCATGAAGCCTATGGAACTCGAAGACTTAGATCCTTCGTAGTTTTACTTCATTCATGTTGTGTCATAGGAACCACCGTACTGTTAAGTGGGGTCCAAGAGAACCGGTATGGATGACTGAAGTGATGCCTAATTCAAATCCTATGTCTTCGAGTGAAGACAATGAGAGAAAATCTTGTCCAGAGTCAGACAAGTCAGCTTTACTTGTAGCCCAAGTAAAGTTGCCGTGTGAGTTCGAAATCCGACCGTTAGTACACGTGTCAGTTCCTTAGTGACCCAGGGTCATTTCGGACAAATCAGGTCGGGTTGCCAAGTGGCTATAAATAGTCCACCCCTACAACCATAAACGGTTGGCTGCTCAGATTTTAGTGCACGGCTTTTGTCGTTTGAGAGCAACCCACCTCGAAGCCTTTGAGAGAAAATCCCTAGCAAGGAGAAAAGCCCTAACCACCCAGAGCCAGAGTAATTGGGCATCACTTAAGTCTTCTTGTTTGAGTGATCTGAAGACTTATTACACTTGAGGACTGTGCATCCTCTAGACGGTTAGGCGTCGCGTTCTGAGCATCCAAGAGAAATTGTGGATTGCCGGTGAACAAAGTCTGTGAAGGTTTGGGAGTCTACCTTGAAGACTTACCAGAGTGATTGGGCGAGGTCTGTGTGACCTTAGCTCAAGGAGAAAACGGGGAGGACTGGGTGTCCTGAGCTGCGTGTTCAGGACTGGGTGTCCGGGACTGTGTGTCCTTTGGTTTAAATACCTAGCCGCTCCAACCAGACGTACAGTTGTCACAGCAACTGGAACTGGTCCAACATATCATTGTCTTCAACATGTCACTGGTTTCATCTTCACCTCCCTTTACTTACCAATACACATTGTGAAGCCATTGCATGCTTGCTTTATCTTCTGTCTTCACAACTTGACTGTATGATCTGTTTGGCTTCACAACTTCTTCCTACCTGATCCTCATTACACTGAAGCTGTTTGTCACTGTGCTTTCACTATATTGTATACTTCACTATGGCTTGCGTTGTGTAATCTAACTTCCGCTGCATAGTGATAGGCTTATCCACTCTGTTTGTCTTCATAACTTCCACGTTTTGAAGACTTTCATAAAAATCGCCTATTCACCCCCCCTCTAGTCGATATAACGCACTTTCAGAAAGCATCACCTCTGGAAGGGCCCTAGCTCCAGGACATGTCCTCCAGCTTGGCGGTTTCACCATGGGTGCCCGCTTGGCCGTTAAGCCAAAGGCAGCCCCCGTAATCGCTAAACATCATCTCCGCATCAGCCTCGAACACTCCGAAAAGATGGATCCGGCAGATATCTCATCCTTGAACGAACGGCTAGATCACATCACTGCCCTGGGGGTCGCAACAGACTATGATCGGATTGGGCTTAAACACGATCAGAGGGAAATCAACTTCCCGCCGATCACCCATCTGGTAGCGATCGTGGAGGAACAGGCCGAGAATACTTCTCCCCCTAAGTTAAGAACAAACTATGTTCGGATTTCCGAGCCCTGTGTGTCGGATACCCATCTTCGGGAAGAGACCGTATGTCCTCCGAACATAGAATCAGGCGTTAAGCCCGAAAGTCTCCAGGACCCTCCGGATGCTGGACTAGTGACCTCGAAGATTCTTCAAACTCCGGATCCAATAGTGGGCCAGGGTTCGGATTTCAGCCCGCTCACCCACCACAAGCAATATTTCCCAATAAATTCAGGTCCTCTAGACATATGTGACCTAATGTACATGCGACAGCAACCTCAGGAAATGGTCCATCACTTTTGGGTCAGGTTCCTCCTTGTTAAAAACAAGATTAAAGAATGTTGCGATGACACACTGTTTCAGTTTTTTGCCGCAACTATAGGACGAGGAAATTCTCAATGCTCTCAACCGCCACCGCATACTACACTTCGCAGATTTGGCTCACGTAATACAGAAGTAGTACAGAATGGAAAGCGCATGGAAATCCCAGACGGCCCGATGGGATCCCCCTACCTTTAAGCAGCCCATCGGACGAGCAAAATGAATGCACCCTAACGGAGCACCCGAAAATAATCTCACTGATAAGAAAATGAAATCCTTCACGAGACATAGAACTGTCCTGGACGACTTGCTCGACAAGCCCTATCAGGTACACACAAAACCGAATACCGAACCAACACATAGCCTTCGGGCATGTTGGGTACTTCGACATGTGGCTAAGAGCGGTGAGGCCATCCTCACCAACACCAACCCGGATAAGTACTCTTCAGAGGATGACAATCTTGATGTCTTCACGGTCTTCGAGACCTTTTCTTCAAATAATCGGAGGAAAAGGGCGCTCCGCGACCCCACCGAAGTTAACCAAGTAGCCGCAATAAGCCCTTGGAACGATACGACAATAACTTTTACTGCCGACGATGAACCAAGGGCCAGATCAGTCTGAGCACCTGCTGCCTTGGTCTTAAACCCAATTGTGGATGGATTTCGACTCACCAAGGTGCTCATGGACGGCGGCAGCGGACTTAACCTCATCTACGAGGACACGCTCCATAAAATGCAAATGGACAAGAGTCGCATCGAGCAAAGCGGCACCACCTTTCAAGGAATCAACCCCAGTCGAGAAGCATGATGCTCGGGGAAAATTAAACTTGATGTAGTGTTTGGCACACATGAGAACTACAAGTCCAAAGAGTTGCTCTTCCACGTGGCACCTTTCAATAGCGGATATCACACCCTGTTGGGGTGAGACGCCTTCACACGCTTTCAAGCCATACCCCATTGTGGGTACATGAAGCTCAAAATGCAGGGCCCAATAGAGTTATCACAATCACTAGTGATCCGGGTATAGCACTCCGCGCCGAAAACAAAACCGCATCCTTGGCCCTCAAGGCACTATCTGAGGCCCTCGCGGCTGAGGAGTTAACCACTTTGCGTTCCACAGTGGGCAAAGATGATGTAATCCTCGATAAGAGGCCCAAGTCCACTTCTTTGAAACCAACAAACGAAATAGTTAAATTTCTAGTGCACCCGACGAATCCTAACAAGACAACGTCCGTTGGAGCACAGCTGGATCCGATGGTCGACGTCGCCTTGCAAGCATTCATGCGCGAGAATTGGTACATCCTTGGCTGGCACTGATGTCTACTACACAACCTTCTTCTTGTAGACGTTGTTGGGCCTCCAAGTACAGAGGTTTGTAGGACAATAGCAAATTTCCCTCAAGTGGATGACCTAAGATTTATCAATCCGTGGGAGGCATAGGATGAAGATGGTCTCTCTCAAACAACCCTGCAACCAAATAGCAAAGAGTCTCTTGTGTCCCCAACACACCCAATACAATGGTAAATTGTATAGGTGCACTAGTTCGGCGAAGAGATGGTGATACAAGTGCAATATGGATGGTACAAATAGGTTTTTGTAATCTGAAAATATAAAAACAGCAAGGTAACTAATGATAAAAGTGAGCGAAAACGGTATTGCAATGCGTTGAAACAAGGCCCAGGGTTCATACTTTCACTAGTGCAAGTTCTCAATGATGCTCACATAAAATATAGGAATTGAAACATAAAGAGAGCATCATGAAGAATATAACTAGCACATTTAAGCCTAACCCACTTCCTATGCATAGGGGTTTTGTGAGCAAACAACTTGTGGGAACAAGAATCAACTTGCATAGGAAAGTAAAACAAGGATAACTTCAAGATTTTCAACACATAGAGAGGAAACTTGATATTATTGCACTATGTAAAAGCATATATTCCTCTCTCGTAATAATTTTTAGTAGCATCATGAATGAATTCAACAATATAACCATCACATAAAGGATTCTTTTCATGATCTACAAGCATAGATTTTTTATTACTCTCCACATAAGCAAATTTGTGCTCATGAATAGTAGTGGGAGCAAAATCAACAAAATAACTATCATGTGAGGCATAATCCAATTGAAAGTTAAAATCATGACGACAAGTTTCATGGATATCATTATTCTTTATAGCATATGTGTCATCACAATAATCATCATAGATAGGAGGGATGCTTTCATCATAATAAATTTGCTCATCAAAGCTTGGGGGACAACAAATATCATCTTCATCAAACATAGAATCCCCAAGCTTGTGGCTTTGCATATCATTAGCATCATGGATATTCCAAGAATTCATACTAACAACATTGCAATCATGCTCATCATCCAAAGATTTAGTGCCAAACATTTTAATACATTCTTCTTCTAGCATTTTGGCACAATTATTGGAATCCTTATTTTCACGAAAGATATTAAAAAGATGAAGCATATGAGGCACCCTCAATTCCATTTTTTTGTTTTCTTTCATAGACTAAACTAGTGATAAAACAAGAAAGTAAAAGATTTGATTGCAAGATCTAAAGATATACCTTCAAGCGCTAACCTCCCCGGCAACGGCGCCAGAAAAGAGCTTGATGTCTACTACACAACCTTCTTCTTGTAGACGTTGTTGGGCCTCCAAGTGCAGAGGTTTGTAGGATAGTAGAAAATTTCCCTCAAGTGGATGACCTAAGGTTTATCTATCCTTGGGAGGCATAGGATCAAGATGGTCTCTCTCAAAAAACCATGCAACCAAATAGCAAAGAGTATCTTGTGTCCCCAACACACCCCACACAATGGTAAATTGTATAGGTGCACTAGTTAGGAAAAGAAGATGGTGATACAAGTGCAATATGGATGGTAGATATAGGTTTTTGTAATCTGAAAATATAAAAACAGCAAGGTAACTAATGATAAAAGTGAGAGAAAACGGTATTGCAATGCATTGAAACAAGGCCTAGGGTTCATACTTTCTCCAGTGAAAGTTCTCTCAACAATAGTAACATAATTGGATCATAGAAATATCCCCCAACATGCAACAAAGAGTCACTCCAAAGTCACTAATAGCGGAGAACAAACGAAGAGATTATTGTAGGGTACGAAACCACCTCAAAGTTATCCTTTCTGATCGATCTATTCAAGAGTCCGTAGTAAAATAGCATGAAGGTATTCTTTCCGTTCAATCTATCCTAGAGTTTGTACTAGAATAACACCTTAAGACACAAATTGTAACAGCCTGGATTTTTGCCCTTTTCTTTTTTCCTTTGTTTTCTTGGATTTTCTGTTTTGTTTTGCTTTTCCGTGGATATGTGGTTCTGAAACATGGGAAGATCATGTCTTCCTAGGTTTTATAGTGGCTTGTCACCCCCTTAATCATACCAAGATCATGTCATTTCCATCCTTGACCTGACCCATAATTCTTTTGTTGTAATATTCCTTTTCTGATAAAGGAATAACCCTTAAAACCCTAAGTTGTGAAGCAACCTATATTTATGTCACTCCTAAAATTTTCAAATAATTCTCATAAATTTTTTGGGTAATATCTCCCTCAAATATGGCAAAAATATATCATTGGCCATGTTTCCCATCATGCTCAATAAATTCATTTCCTATTCTGTCCTAAATGGCACATTGTGAAGAAAGTGCTATTTATCTTTGCCCATTTGAACCCAAACTTATTGGAAATATTTTCCTGTCCAGATAATTGACACGTGCCAAAATTCAACTCAATTTGCCTAGTAAATATTCCCGAGCAATTTTTTAAAGTTCCTGTCTGATGGAAGTGATTGTGAAGGAAGTACAAGCTAGGCATATCCAAATGAGTTGTAATTTTGCAAGGTCCTTCCTATGGTCAAGTCATGACTCTCCACCAAATATGAGCTCATGTAACTCATTTATGTGAGCCCAGCCCCAAATCTTAGTTTCAGGTCAGATTTTCAGTTTGTGAATAAACTATATTTTATATTGCTTCAATTTAGCTGAAACTTTACCAGGACATGAACCTACCTATATCAACGCCCTCCACCAAGTTTTACCTCAACTGGTTAATCCAATTGCCCTGTGTAAGTTTTCCAAGTTTTTGTCCAGAATGAAGCTTTGTGAAGCTAGTGCCACTTTGGTATTTCCAAATGGCATGAAACTTTTACAGAAGATTCATATCATCATATAACCCCTCTATGCCAAATTTCAGCTCACAGAAATAAAGTATGTGAGTGTATCATCCAAATCCCCAATTCTGGCCAGTTTTGCACTTTGTACTGCAACCCTCATCTAAAATTCTCCTCTCAGTCTGATTTTTCTTGATCCGCATCACCTTAGTGTGTGATCATCATTAGAAAAACTATTTACCACGTTACGAAGCTGGTTTAACCACAGAGAGTTACAAACACCTTCTTATTGATTTACTTTGGAGCTAAGTGCAAATCTCTTCTTTACCCCTGGACCGATTTATTTCTTCATTTGGACTAAGGGCACCAAGGTCAATCTACTGGACATGGTCGGCCACGCCAAAGAGCGCCGCTTGCGCCAGTGCGCGTGATGATCACGCTTGCGTCATGGCTGAATGCATGCTCTGGCTTGTTCCGGCCACTGTTCTCGTCCCCTCCCTCCTCGTCTCGACCTCCATTAATGTCCCGGAGCTCGCCCGTGCTTGACTGCATCGCCCTGCGTCGCTGCTTCGTCGTGGTTCGCCATCAATGTGCCGCTAGAACAGTGCCCGCGCGATGCCCAGCCACTGACCTCCATTAGAGCACTACTCAAGCTCGCTTGTGAGCTCCAGAGCCTTCCCCTAGGCTATATAAGCGTGCCCCGAGCCCTTCCGCAGCTCATCCACTCCTCACTTGCCTCCCTAGCCCACCGGAGTCCTCGGCCCTCTCTTCTTTTCGCCGGAGGTCGCCATGGCCGACTCAGTTCCTCCTCGGTTCCGGCGAACCTAGCCCCTCCCCTCTCCTCCAGAGCTGTCCACTAGCTTCCCCTCATCACCGCGGTTCTCCCCACCCCACCAGTTCATCGCCGGAGTCCCTCTGGCCGCACCTCCCGGAGCTTGGCCGTCGCCGTTGTTCTCGGGCACCACCCTGACCGAGCCCATCCGGTGCTCCTCTCTCCCTCCCGTCGCCACCAGAGCCTCCACCACTCTCCGGCGAGCCTCCCCAAGTCCTCCACCTCGCCTCCCCGCCGCTGGAGACCCCTGCCCATCACCACCACCGCCCGCCCCTGCCTCTCGGGTCTCCTCCGTCCCCGCGTCCTCCACTCCTCCCCGGCGCCCCCTTTGCCTCTGGACGGGTGCGCCGCGCCGCCCCGTACCTGCCAGTGGCCGCGCCGTGGCCAGAGGCCACCGGAGCTGGCCGGTCCCCTCGTCGCCCCTCCCCTGCTCTGCCGCTGCTTCACGCAAGGAACAGGGCGAGCGGGAGGTAGAGGACGAGCGCCCGTGCCCCTCCCCTGTTCCCTGGGCCTGGCCAGTCAGTGGCCCAGGCGCCCCCGCTGACGTGTCAAGTGGACACGTATTACGGTTAGTACGTGTTCATTCCCCGAAAGCGTATTTTGTTCCTTCTTAGGCTAAAGTGTGTTTTCTATTAAAGAAAACATATATCTCTCTACTACGGCTCTGAATACGTTTTCCTTTTCAGAAAACGCAAACTGCCCGAAGGCGCTTTCTGTTTTTCCACCAGGGGCCTGTTTGCTGAAAAAGTTTCACTGATAGGTCCCTGATCTTCATCTCCTCACAACTTTTCAACCGTAACTCCGATCGAGGTGAAACCAACGCTCACTTCTTCGTCTCGTCGAGCTCTATCTTCTGGTAACATTTTCACCAAGTGTTCTCACAGTGAAAATGACCATTTTTCCCTTGCCTCTAATCAGCCGCCTCCGAGAGGAAACCGTCCGACGTTTCGTTTCGCGGTTTCACCGCACTTCTTCCCAGTGGTTTCTTCATCCCCAGGCAAGCCACAATACCCACTTGAATGATAGACATGCAGTAGCCATGGTTTTCAACTTGAATATTTATTAAAATGTTTGCTTGTTTAAAATATGGTTATCGTTGTTTCGGTAATGATTCTTGGTTAGTGCTTACTTTCTTGCTATGTTGTTATGCACCTGGTTGTCATGCCCTACTAGTTTCTAGTATTCCTTTCATATTCTTATGCTTGCTAGTAGTACATGTTGATGTTGGTGATGGTCTTCGGTGCATGACTGCCGTCTGTCCCGAGTACCGTTGTTATGCATGTTCCATTGCATCCAGTTGGTTAAATGCTTGCATGATGGCATTGTTGATATGTTCTTGCATGATATTTATTGTTTATACTACTGGTCATGCTATGTTTCGGAGAAGTATGTACTTATGATGTTCATGCTAGTCAGTATGCCATGCTTAGTTGGATATGATTCATTGTTGATATGGTGCATAGTTATGTGGTTCTCTCATGATTATGTTGATATCATGCTCATGCATTGTAATTGCATCATGTATTTTATCATGGCTCAGCATATTTGCATTCAAGTTTAACTGGACTAAATTGAACTTGAACATTTGTTGGCTGAGTCATGGTGCCACCATATCGAACTGACTAGTGCAACCACGCTTACCTTTATGGGGAGGTCCTAACTGGGTCTATTGTCGTGCCTCTCGCCGGTGCCTCCAATGAGGGAAGGTTATGGGCGTGCGGTACCCTGGCCCGGTAAGCAGACATAACCTTGTGTGCCTGTTGTTGTTGTTGTTGTTATGGATCCGGGTCCCCGTTTGGGACTGCTTGGCCACGACGGTGGTCGTTGTGTCTTTGGTAGACATGGGGCCACTCAGTACTAGCCCAGTGGGGAGTGAGTCAGAGTGGCCGGGAGAGTGTCATGGAAGTAGATCGGTTTTGTCGGAACACCATTGGTCCACCCGAATGGGAGTGCGAGGCCATGTGTTCCATAGTGTGGGTACAATGTACTAACCTCGGCAGAGTGTATATTAAATCTATCGATAGCCGCGCCTGCGGATAAGGGCCCAGTTCATAGTTGGTCACACTATGAGTCAACAGTAGTAATAATAGTGTGCTTAATAACAACCATGGTTCGATGATGAGATAAGTTGGTTGTGATCACCGGAAGGATCACCGTTTGAGGCCAGGTATTGGTCATGGTTGTGATCGCCGGAAGGATCACTGTTTGAGACCAAGTGTTGGTCATGGTTGTGATCGCCGGAATGATCACCATGGTATCGAGGATACCGAGTTGTTGGATATTCGTGATGTTGTGCGAGAATCATGGGTAAAGATCAAGCTCCTGGTGGTCATTTCATGATTACTACGATATTGTTTATACCAAGCTTGATTTGATCCTGAGATGATCGTGTAATGTCCGAGGTTGGTAAGTTATGCATGTGATGGTTACGAGGTAACCCGAGCAGAATAAATGGTGCATATAGTGTCATCATGTTGCATGCTGGTATCGTAAGATTTACATGTTCATGTCACGATCATATTGTTATAGCAGTATTATGTTCATGTTGTTCATGCCATGACTAGCAGTATTATGTTCATGCCATGTTTTCCCGATGATCTCATGATAATTCCTGCTTAACCTGTAATTGCCATGTTGTTGTTTGTCTTGAATGCTTCTGGTTATTGTGAGCTTGCAAGTACATTCAATGTACTAACCTGGCGTGTCATGCCAGTTTGTAGGTCGTGCCTGGATTGCTTGCTTGTTTGGTGTTGTTCCTGTGTTTGCGAGCTAGGATAAACGTTCCAGCCAGAGTCCCTGCGGATTGGAGTCCATCATCACCGTTCATTGTTCCGCTGCCAGTAGTTGTTCCGTTCCTTCAAGTTGTTATGCTGCTTGTATAGAGCAACCATGGTTGGCGTAGTGTTGCCGAGTTGTTGTTATTCATTGTAATATCGGAACCCATGTATTTGTATTCATTTTGTAATAGAGAGCTGGTTTGTTCTATACTAAGCAGTGCCGTATTCCAAAAGACTTCACCTCGATCTCTGGGCTGGAATACGGGGCGTTCCAGTTTTCTCTAAGCCGGGGTGCCACACAAATCAACCAAAACCCTAATGTCACCTAGATACTCCAATGTCACCTCTAGTATCCGTGGGTATGATTATACGATATGCATCACATGATCTCAGATTCATCTACTCAACCAACACAAAGAACTTCAAAGAGTGCCCCAAAGTTTCTACCGGAGAGTCAAGACGAAAATGTGTGCCAACCTGAAAGTGCGTTATATCGACTAGAGGGGGGTGAATAGGCGATTTTTATGAAAATCTTCAAAACGTGGAAGTTATGAAGACAAACAGAGTGAACAAGCCTATCACTATGCAGCGGAAGTTAGATTACACAACGCAAGCCATGGTCAAGTATACAATATAGTGAAAGCACAGTGACAAACAGCTTCAGTGTAATGAGGATCAGGTTGGAAGAAGTTATGAAGCCAAACAGATCATACAGTCAAGTTGTGAAGACAGAAGATAAAGCAAGCATGCAATAGCTTCACAATGTGTACTGGTAAGTAAAGGGAGGCGAAGATGAAACCAGTGACACGTTGAAGACAATGATATGTTGGACCAATTCCAGTTGCTGTGACAACTGTACGTCTGGTTGCAGCGGCTAGGTATTTAAACCAAAGGACACACAGTCCCGGACACCCAGTCCTGAACACGCAGCTCAGGACACCCAGTCCTCACCGTTTTCTCCTTGAGCTAAGGTCACACAGACCCCGCCCAATCACTCTGGTAAGTCTTCAAGGTAGACTCCCAAACCTTCACAGACTTCGTTCACCGGCAATCCACAATTCCTCTTGGATGCTCGGAACGCGACGCCTAACCGTCTGGAGGATGCACAGTCCTCAAGTGTAATAAGTCTTCAGATCACTCAGACAAGAAGACTTAAGTGATGCCCAATTACTCTGGCTCTAGGTGGTTAGGGCTTTTCTCCTCACTAAGGATTTTCTCTCAAAGGCTTCGAGGTGGGTTGCTCTCAAACGACAAAAGCCGTGCACTAAAATCTGAGCAGCCAACCGTTTATGGTTGTGGGGGTGGACTATTTATAGCCACTTGGCAACCCGACCTGATTTGTCCGAAATGACCCTAGGTCACTAAGGAACTGACACGTGTACTAACGGTCGGATTTCGAACTCTCACGGCAACTTTACTTGGGTTGCAAGTAAAGCTGACTTGTCTGACTCTGGACAAGATTTTCTCTCATTGTCTTCACTCGAAGACATAGGATTTGAATTAGGCATCACTTCAGTCATCCTGACTGGTTCTCTTGGACCCCACTTAACAGTACGGTGGTTCCTATGACACAACATGAATAAAGTAAAACTACGAAGGATCTAAGTCTTCGAGTTCCATAGGCTTCATGGGGAGTCTTCATATGTCATTGTCTTCGACATGAATGTCTTCATGAACCACCATTGTCTTCAATGTCTTCGTACATTTTTAGGGGTCATCTCTGGTAACTAAACCAAATCAATGAGGGACTTCTACCTGTGTTATCCTGCAATTCTCACAAACACATTAGTCCCTCAACTAGGTTTGTCGTCAATACTCCAAAACCAACTAGGGGTGGCACTAGATGCACTTACAATCTCCCCCTTTTTGGTGATTGATGACAAACTAGTTGAAGTTTTCAACGGGGAATATAATTTGTGAAGTTGTAAAGGAATTGTCTTCATAAGCTGCAAGGGCTCCCCCTAAAGATGTGCATATAAGTGATTTTCTTCTGGAACGCAAATGCACATAGCAGGTTGTATTTGTGGGAATCCACTTCAACTTATGATGACAATCCATCATGTATGTAAAGATATATGAAGATAATGATATGCATAATGAAAAATGGACGTCTGCGAAATGATATAAGTGCGGAAATTATCGTCGTACATGCGGAATTTATCTTCGCAAAAACACAGTGGCAAACATAGTAGCAGACGACCATCAAGTTTAAGTGTTACAACTCAAAGAACCAAATGTAGCAAAACGAGAGTTGTAAGCACGAAGCAAAATGCAAAATATAAAGCACCCGCCCATATTATTGACCCGCTTGAAGACTATAAACATCATATGCTTCTCCCCCTTTTGTCAGTGATGACCAAAAAGGTTTGAAGACATAGAGTTTTCTACGCGTTCCCAGGCGCAGCAGGGTCGGTGGAGGCGTTTGGTGGAGCTGGCGAGCTTGGTGCAGTGACGACGCGCGCTGAAGAAGGTGGTGGTGATGTAGCGTCGTCTTGTTCCTCAATGATTTTTCCAGTCACTGTGGCAGCAGAGGAAGAGAACTCTGATTCTTCAAGCGACGGAGTTCCACACAACACAGCTCTTCTGGGGAGTGTGGAGTCAAACTTGAATCTCTCTTTGAAGCCATCCTCTTGTAGTTCAGCTTCAGTGCACATCATGGTGAGGCCTTTCCAAGTGCGGCGACAGGTTTCATGTGCGACAAAGGCATTCTTTATGGCCAGATTCCTCATGCGATTGACGTCTTGCATGATACTGCGCATCTGCCGTTTGAGCCAGTCGTGATGCCTATCTTGCTTTTGGTGCAGAGCCACAAGAAGTTCACGGTCAGTGAGAGTACGAGCGCGTTTCTTGGGTCTCTGTGCAGCTGTGCTGTCAGTGGCTTCAGTTGATGCAGGGGCACGTGTGGTGCCAGCCATTGGGTAGACTCTGGAAATGGCTTCAACACCTTCATCATGCTGAGTGAAGCTCTGGTGTTCTGCATTCTTAAGACTTAATGGCTGCTTGGCAGGCTCAGGATAAATCGCTTCAGCAGAGGTGTCCACATCAGGTAAGAAGATTCTGTGGTTGCGAGCAGAGGGTTGATAGGATATAGTAGAGTGGAGCTTGATGAGCCTCATAACCCATGGAGCATAAATCTTCAGACCAAAGAGATCTGAGCCAGACGCTGCAAGTTGACGTATAAAGAGATCCCGGGCATTGAAGCATTTGCCATGCAGGATGCAGAAGATGAGAGTCTTCATGGCACCTTCAACCTTGGCATATCGAGAGTGCCCCTTAATGGGCCATAGAGTCCGCCTGACGATGTGATAGATAGTTCTGGGCAGGTACTCTAAGTCTTCAACGAAGAACTCGGTTGGGTAAGGTGCGTCAGGAAGCAATGGCTTCATCATTGAGAGCATCTGACTCATATTTGGCTCAGGTCGCTGAAATATGCTCTCAACTGCTTCAGCATGGAGTTGGCAGCCTTCTTCGAAGAGTTCGCCAGGAGTGGGTAGGCTGGTGAGCTCAATGATATCAAACGCATTGGCTTCATGATGGACATTGCCGGTCATCCACTCCAGGACCCAAGTCTTCGGATCTCTGTTGTAGCCTTTGATGTGCAGTGTGGCATAGAACCGGAGCAGAAGCTCTTCATTCCAGTGCTCTTCATCTGTGACAAACGGCAGCAGGCCAACTTGCTTGAAGCAGTCCAGTGCTTCTTCCAGACCAGGTAGACCAGCAATAGCTTCAACCTCAAGGCGCTGGTGTGGAAAGATACGGCCTTGGTTGTAGAGGACGCAGGAGTAGTAGCTGCGCTGTGGGTAGCTCCAGAACCTATCTGACACAATCCGTTCCCTTGAGTAAGGGTTCTTGGAGCGGTTGAAGAAGGTGTTATCTGCCCTGAAGCTATTGACATTAAAGGAGCCAGGAGCGGTTGCAGGACCTGGGAACCTTGGCAGTCGTGGGATTGGCTTCTGTACCTGGGGCCTGTGCGCAACATGATAGTTGAACTGTGGACCGGCAGCAGACTCAGGCACAGAAGGGTCAGAGGCAGTAGCTTCAGTATCTCTTGAAGCTGTTGGTTGGTCGGGCTCCACAAATGCTTCAGTATTGGGTGTGGCAGCCGCAATGGTGTCAGCCTCATCACGTGTAGTGAGAGGGATGGATTCAGGTACGTTCTCCTTGAGAACTTCTTCTTGTTGGTGCAGGGGAGATGGAGCTTGAGGTTCTTCGTGCTCTTCTTCATGTTCTTCGGCTGATGCAGCCGGAATGTCGTCAGCAGTCTGAGCCCTTGGCCCTTTGTGAAGCCTACGGAATGCAGGCGACGCTGGTGGAGTTGCAGTGGGCTGGGGCTCATTCTCTTCCTCCTGCGGGCGATCTGCCCACGATGAATCTTGGGTGATTGGCGTCAAGGGACGACCAATGCTGATCATATCGCTCGTTTCGAGCTGAGGAAGGACTGCATCACCTTGCACATTGTCTTGGAGACCAATGTCTTCAGCAGCGTTGGGGCCGGCTGCTGGAATGTCTTCAGCGTGCAGAGCCTCTGTGAAAGCAGGCTCATGCACGGTGAGCTGACGATCTTCGTTCGGAAAGCGGACGGAGAGGGGTTCGACTATCATGGGCTCTATGGGAGCAGCCCGAGACTTCTTGGTCTTGCGTTTCTTGATGGTGGGGTCTGAAGGAGAGGCTTCAGGGTGTTTCCTCTTCCTTGCTTCAGCTTCGGCTGTCCTTGTCTTCTTAAGCTCTGAAGCGGTTGAGCGGTGCTTTGGCTTCGAGCCAGGCTTGGCAGTGGGGAAGACGGTCGGAACAGCTTCTTGTCGTGGGGCCTCTTGTTCAGCCACAGTGGGCTTCTTCTTTTTCTTAGCGGCCATTCTGGGGTCGATGCCGGGACGCCCAAGTGCCTTTCGCTTCTTGGCCTCATTGTAGGCCTGCACACAAAGATCAGCCAAATTCTTCATGCGCTCACGCGAACCCTGAGCCTCTGCACGTTTCTGCATAAAGTTTTCCTTCAACTCGTGCAGCATGACTTTGAAGTCTTTGACTTCTTGGACGCTGAGCGTGGCCATGTTCTGCTTGAACTGAGCCTTTTCAAAATCTATCTTCTGCTTCAGTTCCACTATGCGTTGGGCAATTGCGAGTTCTGAAGCAATAGCTCCTTGGAAGGCTACGCTGAGGCCAATGGGCAGCTGCAGATCATCGAAGCTGATGTTGGGTGTATCAAACCACTCATCAATGAAGTTGTGGATGATTTCTGCATCGAACAGAGGCAGATTGTTGAAGATTTTAGCCTCCTCCTTGCTCTTGATGAGCTGCTCAAGAGCATCATCGGCAAGATCTTCGTCACTTGACAGATCAATGGCCTCGCAGCGAAGAACGGCAGCGGCAGTGAGCTCTTTGCTAGTGTGTGGCTGAGGCTTCTTGGCTTCTTGGGGCTTGGAGACTCATGATAAGTCTTCAGACTGCACACTTGCTTCAGGAGGTGCAGTGGCCAATGGCTTTGCTCTGGAGATCTTGGGAGAAGCGGCTGGCTTGGAAGCTTTTGGCTTCTTGTTCATCTGCTTCGGCTCCGGGGCAGCAGGAGCGTCATCAGACTCAGTGTCTGCTAGAGGGTCGTTCACGGCAGTCCCTTGGACTAGAATGCGAGTGATGAGGCCTTCGAGATTGGCATACGGCCCGATGACATTGGGATTTGCGTCGCGTGTGCCATCTGCCCTTGGTTTGGAGGGACCAGGGTTGAAGTCCAACCCAAATGCCTTCTTGTTTTGCTTCGCAGAGTTCTGAGCAAATTAGAAGTTGCGCTTGAACAGAGTGTCATCGCGACACCAGAGAAGGGATGAAGAATGTGCGTCAGCTGGCTGTTGTCCCCTGACCATGCATGGAAAGAAGCCTTGAGCAATGGCTTCGTCTCTGGTTCGGGGTACAAGGTTTTTGTACAGTGTGTCTCCCCATGGTCTCTTGATGGCGCACTTTTCTGCATATTCCTTGGTTACGAAGCGGTATTGGAACCACTGTTCTGCCCAATATCTTCGAATCCATTGGATTCGTGTCTTGCGCTGACCATAGCTCTCTTCAGGATCAGTTTGGTACATTTCTGCCAAATCCTCAGGCAGATCCTTAGACGTTTCACCATGTCTCTGTCTGCCTCCCTTCCTCGCTGGTTTTTCTCCTACCATGAAGCTTAACTTGGAAGGCTTCAGATTCAAAGTCTTCAAAGGCTTCCTTTTGCTTGACCAACAGGAACTTGCTGCGGGTGAATTGATGTGACGCTGTAGGAACTCTGCAAATGAATGCAGACTTTGAGAACCAAAAGATTCTCCCACGGACATGTACCTGTGACAGCATTAAGGTGTGAGGGAAGGGGAAGAGGTCATATGCATTCTCAGAAGATTTTGAAGACAAATCAGTTTATAAGATATTGACCTCATCATGCAAAGACATTCACTTTATAGAAAAGAAGTTGATTCCAGATTTGTACTAACCTATAGATCAGTACAAGTGAGGAATCTAACTACTTCATGAAGAACAAGTGAATATACTAGGCAAGTTATGAGTTGCAGATGAGAGAGATGAAACTTGTGTGAATGGAAACCTCTTTTGGCAGAAAGTGATGGAGCTATAGGATCAAAAGAGGCTGTTAAAAAGACTTGTTATTTACTAGACTTGGAACTGCTAGACGAGGTGAGAGTTGAGGCCGAGCAGTTTGATCCTCCGTGCCCTAACTTGGCGACGGAAGACACCTACGGCGACGGCGGAGAGATGGATGTCCGCAGTCGGCGTGAGAACGGTGTCGGAGAGGTTGCGGCAGTGAAGCATTTCGCCGCCGGCGTCGTTGAGAGTTAGCGGTGGCGCTAGGGTTCGTGCGAGGGTGGAAGAAGAGATAATGACCGCAGTGAAACGTGTATTTATAGGGATATGGGCGGCACTGCGCTATTACTCAGGTGCCCCTGGCGATTCGCATCTGATCAGTACGTGGCCAGCATGCGGAATTGTGGGGGCAGTTTCACCCCACGCACGCCTTGTTTGTCGGGAGCCGTTCCTACTTCTCCGGATTTCTTGTTGATGGAATAACATTGAAAGCAGTTTTAAAGTTTGTCTCTGTGCCTTCATCTGACAAGGATGGAGTGAAGACATTGGACAGTTTCAATAGAATGCATATGACTTGGAGAGATAGAGTTTGAGGTAGGAAGCATGGAGAGGTTAGGGTCCGATCACATTCACTTAGTTCAAAATATTCAAACAAGAAGGCATAGCTATAAGTGAATGCTGTAGAGGACAGAACACCAGTACATATATATAATCTACATATTGAAGATAATCATGAAGACAAATTGAGATTGAAGCCAAACCAAATGTGAAAACATAGCAAATGTGACGCCTTGAGTGGAACACTTCAAACAGAAAATTTGGTGGTGGCGTTACCCACCGTATAGGAAGTATTAGACCCAGACACGGCGCACAATTATCATGGCGCTCCGAAGTCAAATTCCATGTTAATGTATTCACACTTAGAATGTATGTCTTCATTGATTGAAGATGCACGTTACTTTGTGTGTTGCACATCTAAGTCATCAACATGCATAAGTGTTAGGATGTGTGCCTGATCACAGGACATTTGAGGATTCCAAGATATTTAGCTCACACCGTAACTTGCAAAATCTCTTCTCATCCAAGGTCTTGGTGAAGATATCTGCCAATTGCTCTTCAGTGTTGACGTGTATGATATTAATGTCTTCCTTTGCAACATGATCTCTGAGAAAATGATGACGAATTTCAATGTGCTTTGTCTTCGAGTGCTGAACTGGGTTGTTGGCGATCTTGATGGCGCTTTCGTTGTCGCAGTAAAGTGGCACTTGCTTCAGATGAATGCCATAATCCTTGAGGGTTTGCTTCATCCATAGAAGCTGAGCGCAGCAGGATCCAGCAGCAATGTATTCAGATTCAGCAGTGGAGAGAGATACACAGTTCTGCTTCTTTGAAGACCAACAGACAAGTGATCGGCCCAGAAAGTGACATGTGCCTGGTGTGGACTTCCGATCAACCTTGTCACCAGCGTAATCAGCATCCGAAAATCCAACCAGATCAAACTCTGAGCCCTTTGGATACCATAACCCTAGAGTTGGGGTGTGAGCCAAATATCGAAGAATTCGCTTCACAACTAAGTGATGCGACTCCTTTGGTGCCGCTTGGAACCGAGCACACATGCAAACACTAAGCATAATATCTGGCCTAGATGCACATAAATAAAAGCAAAGAACCAATCATGGAGCGGTATACCTTTTGATCGAACTCTTTACCATTGTCGTCAGGACCCAGATGATGTTTGGCTGGCATTGGTGTTGTGAAGCCTTTGCAGTCTTGCATACCGAACTTCTTCAGGCAATCTTTGAGATATTTCTCTTGAGATATGAAGATGCCATTGCGTTGTTGCCGTATCTGAAGACCGAGGAAGAATTTCAGCTCCCCCATCATAGACATCTGATATTGCTCTTGCATCATATATCCGAACTCCTCACTGTACTTCTGATTGGTGCAGCCGAAGATAATGTCATCCACATATATTTGGCACACAAACAGTTCACCATCATATGTCTTTGTGAAGAGAGTGGGGTCCAGGGAACCAGGTATGAAGCCTTTGCTCTTCAGGAAGTATTTGAGTGTATCATACCAGGCCCGAGGGGCTTGTTTGAGGCCATATAGTGCCTTTTTGAGCTTGTAAACCATGTCAGGATGTTTTGGATCTTCAAACCCAGGTGGTTGTGCAACATACACTTCTTCTTCAATTTTGCCATTGAGGAAGGCACTTTTTACATCCATTTGATACAGAATTATGTTGTGATGATTTGCATAGGCCAGCACTATACGGATGGCTTCAAGTCTGGCAACAGGAGCAAATGTTTCATCAAAGTCAATGCCTTCCACATGAGTATATCCTTGAGCAATGAGACGAGCCTTGTTTCTGACGACTTGGCCATGCTCATCTTGCTTGTTGCGGTATATCCATTTGGTGCCTATTATGTTATGCTTCCGTGGATCAGGACGCTTAACCAACTCCCATACATTGTTCAGCTCAAATTGTTGAAGCTCTTCTTGCATAGCTTGAATCCATTCAGGTTCCATAAAGGATTCATCAATTTTCTTGGGTTCTGTGATTGAAACGAATGCGAAGTGTCCGCAGAAGTTTGCCAGTTGAGTTGCCCTTGAACGAGTCAGTGGACCAGGTGCTTTGATGCTATCAATTATTCTGTCAATCTACACTTCATTGGCAACACGAGGATGTAGGGGTCGAAGACTTTGCTCTTGCTGATCTACGTTGTCATGGGGAGGAATGTCTTGAGGCTGAGCATTGTCTTCATGTGGATCAGGTGCTGAGATGATAAGTTCTTCTTCAGGACGAGCTTCAGAAGGTATAATTTCTCCAGTTCCCATTAGCTTGATTGATTCACTGGCTGGAACTTCATCTAGCACATCTGGTAGTTGCTCTCTTTGTGACCCATTGGTCTCATCGAACCGCACATCCACTGTTTCAACCACTTTGTAGTGAAAGAGATTGAAGACTCTGTAGGAGTGCGAATCCTTTCCATATCCAAGCATGAAGCCCTCATGTGCTTTTGGAGCAAATTTTGAGGTGTGGTGAGGGTCCTTGATCCAGCATCTTGATCCAAATACTCTGAAGTAACTGACATTTGGCTTCTTGCCAGTCAGAAGTTCATAAGATGTCTTGTTCATCAGCTTGTGAAGATATACACGGTTGATAGTATGGCATGCAGTGTCAATGGCTTCAATCCAGAATTTTCTTGGTGTCTTGTACTCATCTAACATTGTTCTGACCATCTCAATGAGTGTTCTGTTCTTGCGTTCGACGATGCCATTCTGTTGTGGCGTGTATGGAGCTGAGAATTCATGAGTGATGCCCAATGTATCAAGATATGTGTCAAGGCCAGTGTTCTTGAATTCTGTGCCATTGTCACTTCTGATGTGCTTTATCTTGGCGCCATAATTGTTCATAGCCCGATTTGTGAAGCGTCTGAAGACATCCTGCACTTCAGTCTTATAAAGGATTATGTGTACCCAAGTATATCTAGAGTAATCATCAACAATGACGAAGCCATAGAGGCAAGCAGTAGTGGAAAAAGTTGAGTAGTGAGTGGGACCGAAGAGATCCATGTGAAGCAGTTCGAAGGGTTGAGTAGTGGTCATGATTGTCTTCGAAGGATGTTTTGCCCTTGTCATCTTCCCAGCTTCACAGGCACCGCATAAGTGATCTTTCTTGAACTTGACGCCCTCGATGCCTATGACATGCTTCTTCTTCGCAAGGGTGTGGAGGTTCCTCATGCCAGCATGCCCAAGTCTTCGATGCCAAAGCCAGCATTCTGAAGCCTTTGCGAGAAGACAAACTGCAAGCTGTGGCCCTCTTGAGAAATCTACCACGTACAAATCATCTTTTCGATACCCTTCAAACACTAGAGACTTGTCAGATTCCATTAGTACCAGACAACGATATTTTCCAAAGATTACAATCATGTTCAAATCGCAAAGCATTGAGACAGACATTAAGTTGAAGCCAAGGGATTCAACAAACATGACTTTATCCATGTGTTGATCCTTTGAGATTGCAACTCTACCTAGACCCAGTACCTTACTTTTACCAGTGTCAGCGAATGTGATGTGGCTCTTGTCAGATGGACGTAAGGTTGAGTCCATAAAGAGACTTCTTTTGCCACTCATGTGATTTGTACACCCACTGTCAATAATCCATTCTGAAGACTCTGAAGTCACTGGTGTCGTACCCTACAGTGCAGTTAGGGGGATAGGCTTCACGAAGAGTGTTGTGAAGCAAAAACAATTGACGAACCAGTGGATTATGAAAACTTAGATCCAGGTTAGGACAAGTAGGGAGAGTAGCATGCGATTCAGGTATGAAATACATAGTGATGCCATTCGGGCATTTGATCTTGCGCCCCACAAGATTTTTAAGGTCCCTAGCAATAGCGTCAGAAGATTTTGGTTTTGTGCTGGAGACCTTTCCCTGCAAAAGAGAGTTAAGCTTTCTTAACCACCCACATCTTCAAGGGTGGCTTAGAAGCAATAAGTCTAAGTGCAGCATCTGAAAATTTTGGCTTTGGAGCCCTAGACAACAGTCTAGCAGGTGGGAAATAGTACTCATAAGAATAGGCAGAATAGTTTTTGGTCATATGAGAATGACGGTTTGAAGAAGCGCTCTCATATGCCTGAGCATGGTTTCCCTGCAAAACATTTGTGTTAGTGCGACTCAAATGAGTCCTCTGCCTGTATGAAGCCTTTGGACCATATGAAGCCTTTGGTCTGAGGTTTGTCTTCTTCATGTGAGGTGTCATGAGGACATTCACAGGAAGATTCTCAAGACACGTTTTTGGAACCCAGATCTTCTTCATAGGCGGTCCATTCCTGCAGTCAGTACCAATGTACCTGGAAAATACTTCACCATTCTGATTCTTAAACAGTTTATAGTTTGCATCAAAGGATTCATCAATGATAATTGGATTAGCACAAGTGAAGCCAGATAGATTGGATGGATCTGCCGAGGATTCCTTTGCAGCAACCCATGTGGTTTTGGGGTACTGCTCAGGTTTCCAGTAAGAGCCATCTGCATTAATTTTCCTCACGAACCCAACACCCTCTTTCCTAAGGTTTTGGTTCAGAATCTGCTTCTTGAGGACATCACATAATGTCTGATGTCCTTTGAGACTTTTGTACATCCCTGTTTCAAGCAATGTCTTCAACCTAGCATTTTCATCAGCAATAGCAGTGGTATCCTCAGCAGAGGGGTTAGTTACCACTTCAACAGTTGAAGATATTGCAACAGTAGTAGCAGTGGAACATTCAGCAACAGAAATAGCATTATCACGCTCAATGCATTTAAGGCATGTGGTTCAAATCCTTCCTGAGCAGAACTGATCTGTTCGGCTCAAAGTGACTCGTTTTCCTTTTGAAGATCTTCATGATCCGCTCTCAACTTCTCAAGATCTTGCTTCTTTTGAAGATAATCATAGGAAAGCTTTTCATGAGAAGTTGAGAGAGTCTCAAGACGATCTTCGAGTTCCTGATACTTAACATGAAGATTTTTTATGTCTTCAATTAAGGATTCAGAACGAGTCATTTCAGCACCCAACAGATCATCGCTTCTGTCTAACAGTTTTTGAATATGTTCCATGGACTTTTGTTGTTCAGTTGCAATTTTAGCAAGTGTTTTGTAACTGGGTTTTGAATCACAATCAGAGTCATCGTCACTAGATGTTTGATAGTGAGTAGTGCGTGTGTTTACCTTGGCACCACGTGCCATGAAGCAGTAGGTAGGAGTAGAGTCGTCCTTGTCATTTGCATCGGTGTTGGTGATGGAGTCATTGTCTTCAGTGTTGAAGATGGACTTGGTGACGTAGGCTGTAGCCAGACTCGCAATGCCTGAATCACACTCCTCCTCAGACTCCACCTCTGCCTCCTCAGAAGCGGACTCCTCCTTTGAATCCATTTCCTTGCCAACAAACGCACGAGCCTTGCTAGATGAACTCTTCTTGTGTGATGAAGACTTTGAGGAAGACTTGGACGAAGACTTTGAGTATTTCTTCGTCTTCTTATCGTCAGAGTCATATTCCTTGATCTTCTTCTTCTTTCTGTTCTCATTGTCCCACTGTGGACACTCAGAGATGAAGTGTCCAGTTTTCTTGCACTTGTGACATGTTTTCTTCTTGTAGTCATGAGCAGAAGCTTCATCATTCCTTGAGCTTGATCGTGAAGACTTTCTGAAGCCTTTCTTCTTGGTGAATTTCTGGAACTTCTTCTCTAGCATTGCAAGTTCCCTTCCAATGTCTTCAGGATCATCAGAACTGCTGTCAGATTCTTCTTCAGATGAGGACACAGCTTTTGCCTTCAAGGCACGAGTTCGCCCATAGTTTGGACCGTAGATATCTCTTTTCTCAGAAAGCTGAAACTCATGTGTGTTGAGCCTCTCAAGTATGTCAGACGGATCGAGTGTCTTGAAGTCTGGACGTTCTTGAATCATCAGGGCTAGGATGTCAAATGAACTGTCAAGTGATCTTAGCAGCGTCTTGACGATTTCATGTTTGGTGATCTCAGTGGCGCCGAGGGCTTGAAGCTCATTTGTGATGTCAGTGAGCCGGTCAAATGTGTGCTGGACATTCTCATTATCATTTCGCTTGAAGCGGTTGAAGAGATTGCGAAGAACACTGATTCTCTGATCTCTCTGGGTTGAGATGCCTTCATTGACCTTGGAGAGCCAGTCCCAAACCAGCTTGGATGTCTTCAAGGCACTCACACGGCCGTACTGTCCCTTGGTCAGATGACCACAGATAATATTCTTGGCAGTGGAGTCCAGTTGAGTGAACTTCTTGACATCAGCCGCAGTGACACCTTCTCCAGCCTTGGGAACGCCGTTTTCGACGACATACCATAGGTCGACGTCAATGGCTTCAAGATGCATGCGCATCTTATTCTTCCAGTAGGGATATTCAGTTCCATCGAAGACGGGGCATGCAACGGAGACTTTAATTATCCTTGCAGTCGACATAGCTAAAACTCCAGGTGGTTAAACCGAATCACACAGAACAAGGGAGCACCTCGCTCTGATACCAATTGAAAGTGCGTTATATCGACTAGAGGGGGGGGGGGTGAATAGGCGATTTTTATGAAAGTCTTCAAAACGTGGAAGTTATGAAGACAAACAGAGTGAACAAGCCTATCACTATGCAGCGGAAGTTAGATTACACAACGCAAGCCATGGTCAAGTATACAATATAGTGAAAGCACAGTGACAAACAGCTTCAGTGTAATGAGGATCAGGTTGGAAGAAGTTATGAAGCCAAACAGATAATACAGTCAAGTTGTGAAGACAGAAGATAAAGCAAGCATGCAATAGCTTCACAATGTGTACTGGTAAGTAAAGGGAGGCGAAGATGAAACCAGTGAGACGTTGAAGACAATGATATGTTGGACCAGTTCCAGTTGCTGTGACAACTGTACGTCTGGTTGGAGCGGCTAGGTATTTAAACCAAAGGACACACAGTCCCGGACACCCAGTCCTAAACACGCAGCTCAGGACACCCAGTCCTCACCGTTTTCTCCTTGAGCTAAGGTCACATAGACCCCGCCCAATCACTCTGGTAAGTCTTCAAGGTAGACTCCCAAACCTTCACAGACTTCGTTCACCGGCAATCCACAATTCCTCTTGGATGCTCAGAACGGGACGCCTAACCGTCTGGAGGATGCACAGTCCTCAAGTGTAATAAGTCTTCAGATCACTCAGACAAGAAGACTTAAGTGATGCCCAATTACTCTGGCTCTAGGTGGTTAGGGCTTTTCTCCTCACTAAGGATTTTCTCTCAAAGGCTTCGAGGTGGGTTGCTCTCAAACGACAAAAGCCGTGCACTGAAATCTGAGCAGCCAACCGTTTATGGTTGTGGGGGTGGACTATTTATAGCCACTTGGCAACCCGACCTGATTTGTCCGAAATGACCCTGGGTCACTAAGGAACTGACACGTGTACTAACGGTCGGATTTCGAACTCTCATGGCAACTTTACTCGGGTTGCAAGTAAAGCTGACTTGTCTGACTCTGGACAAGATTTTCTCTCATTGTCTTCACTCGAAGACATAGGATTTGAATTAGGCATCACTTCAGTCATCCTGACTGGTTCTCTTGGACCCCACTTAACAGTACGGTGGTTCCTATGACACAACATGAATAAAGTAAAACTACGAAGGATCTAAGTCTTCGAGTTCCATAGGCTTCATGGGGAGTCTTCATATGTCATTGTCTTCGACATGAATGTCTTCATGAACCACCATTGTCTTCAATGTCTTCGTACATTTTTAGGGGTCATCTCTGGTAACTAAACTGAATCAATGAGGGACTTCTACCTGTGTTATCCTGCAATTCTCACAAACACATTAGTCCCTCAACTAGGTTTGTCATCAATACTCCAAAACCAACTAGGGGTGACACTAGATGCACTTACACAACCCCTATACATAAGTTCATGAGGTCACGGAACTCACAAGTTGATCACCAAAACATACAACAAGTGGATCGCATGAATATCCCATTGTCACCACAGATAAGCACATGCAAGACATACATCAAGTGTTCTCAAATCCTTAAAGACTCAATCCGATAAGATAATTTCAAAGGGAAAACTCAATCCATTACAAGAGAGTAGAGGGGGAGAAACATCATAAGATCCAACTATAATAACAAAGCTCGCGATACATCAAGATCGTGTCGAATCAAGAACACGAGAGAGAGAGGGAGAGAGATCAAACACATAGCTACTGGTACATACCCTCAGCCCCGAGGGTGAACTACTCCGTCCTCGTCATGGAGAGCATCGGGATGATGAAGATGGTCATCGGAGAGGGATTCCCCCCTCCGGCAGGGTGCCGGAACGGGTCTAGATTGGTTTTTGGTGGCCCATTAACATCCAAAATAGATAATATAATAGCATGGAGCAATCAAAAATTATAGATACATTGGAGACATATCAAGCATCCCAAGCTTAATTCCTGCTCGTCCTCTAGTAGGTAAATGATAAAAATAGAATTTTTGATGTGGAATGCTACCTAACATAATTATCAATGTAATTTTCTTTATTGTGGCATGAATGTTCAAATCTGAAAGATTCAATACAAAAGTTTAATATTGACATGAAAATAATAATACTTCAAGCATACTAACAAAACAATAATGTCTTCTCAAAATAACATGGCCAAAGAAAGCTATCCCTACAAAATCATATAGTTTGGCTATGCTCTATCTTCATCACACAAAATATTTAAACCATGCACAACCCCGACGACAAGCCAAGCAATTGTTTCATACTTTTGATGTTCTCAAACTTTTTCAATCTTCACGCAATACATGAGCGTGAGCCATGGACATAGCACAATAGGTGGAATAGAATGGTGGTTGTGGAGAAAAAAAGGAGGAAGATAGTCTCACATCAACTAGGCGTATCAACAGGCTATGGAGATGCCCATCAATAGATATCAATGTGAGTGAGTAGGGATTGCCAGTCAACGGATGCACTACAGCTATAAGTGTATGAAAGATCAACAAAAGAAAACTAAGTGGGTGTGCATCCAACTTGCTTGCTCATGATGACCTAGGGCATTTGAGGAAGCCCATCATTGGAATATACAAGCCAAGTTCTATAATGAAAAATTCCCACTAGTATATGAAAGTGAAAAAATAGGAGACTCTCTATCATGAATATCATGGTGCTACTTTGAAGCACAAGTGTGGAAAAAGGATAGTAACATTGCCCCTTCTCTCTTTTTCTCTCATTTTTGGTGGGCTTCTTTGGCCTCTTTTTTTTTCATCCGGAGTCTCATCCCGACTTATGGGGGAATCATAGTCTCCATCATCCTTTCCTCACATGGGACAATGCTCTAATAACGAAGATCATCACACTTTTATTTACTTACAACTCAAGAATTACAACTCGGTACTTAGAACAAATATGACTCTATGTGAATGCCTCCAGCGGTGTCCCGGGATATGCAATGAATCAAGAGTGACATGTTTGAAAGAATTATGAAAGGTGGCTTTGCCACAAATATGATGTCAACTGCATGATCATGCAAAGCAATATGACAATGATGAAGCGTGTCATAATAAACGGAATGGTGGAAAGTTGCATGGCAATATGTATCAGAATGGCTATGGAAATTCCATACTAGGTAGGTATGGTGGATGTTTTGAGGAAGGTAAATGGTGGGTTTATGGTACCGGTGAAAGTTTCGCGGTATTGGAGAGGCTAGCAATGGTGGAAGGGTGAGAGTGCGTATAATCCATGGACTCAACATTAGTCATAAAGAACTCACATACTTATTGCAAAAATCTATTAGTTATCGAAATGAAGTATTACACGCATGCTCCTAGGGGGATATATTGGTAGGAAAAGACCATCGTTCGTCCCCAACCACCACTCATAAAAACAAAAAGCACAATAATAACAGAGGCTAGATGAATTATTTATTACTAAACATGAACAAAAAGTAAAGAACAAAAATAAAATTGGGTTGCCTCCCAACACGCGCTATCGTTTAACGCCCCTAGCTAGGCATGATGATTTCAATGATGCTCACATAAAAGATAGGAACTGAAACATAAAGAGAGCATCATGAAGAATATAACTAGCACAATTAAACCTAACCCACTTCCTATGCATAGGGATTTTGTGAGCAAACAACTTGTGGGAACAAGAATCAACTTGCATAGGAAAGTAAAACAAGGATAACTTCAAGATTTTCAACACATAGAGAGGAAACTTGATATTATTGCAATATGTAAAAGCATATGTTCCTCTCTCATAATAATTTTTAGTAGCATCATGAATTAATTGAACAGTATAACCATCACATAAAGCATTCTTTCATGATCTACAAGCATAGAATTTTTATTACTCTCCACATAAGCAAATTTGTGCTCATGAATAGTAGTGGGAGCAAACTCATCAAAATAACTATCATGTGAGGCATAATCCAATTGAAAGTTAAAATCATGATGAAAAGTTTCATGGATATCACTATTCTTTATAGCATACAGTTCATCACAATAATCATCATAGATAGGAGGGATGCTTTCATCATAATAAATTTGCTCATCAAAGCTTGGGGGACAAAAAATATAATCTTCATCAAACATAGAATCCCCAAGCTTGTGGCTTTGCATATCATCAGCATCATGGATATTCAAAGAATTCGTACTAACAACATTGCAATCATGCTCATCATCCAAAGATTTAGTGCAAAACATTTTAATACATTTTTCTTTTAGCATTTTGGCACAATTATTGGAATCTTTATTTTCACGAAAGATATTAAAAAGATGAAGCATATGAGGCACCCTCAATTCCATTTTTTAGTTTTCTTTCATAGACTAAACTAGTGATAAAACAAGAAACTAAAAGATTCGATTGCAAGATCTAAAGATATACCTTCAAGCGCTAAACTCCCCGACAAGGGCACCAGAAAAATCTTGATGTCTACTACACAACCTTCTTCTTGTAGACGTTGTTGGGCCTCCAAGTGCAGAGGTTTATAGGACAGTAGCAAATTTCCCTCAAGTGGATGACCTAAGGTTTATCAATCCGTGGGAGGCATAGGATGAAGATGGTCTCTCTCAAAAAACCCTGCAACCAAATAGCAAAGTGTCTCTTGTGTCCCCAACACACCCCATACAATGGTAAATTGTATAGGTGCACTAGTTCGGCGAAGAGATGGTGATACAAGTGCAATATGGATGGTAGATATATGTTTTTGTAATCTGAAAATATAAAAACAGAAAGGTAACTAATGATAAAAGTGAGCGAAAACGGTATTGCAATGCGTTGAAACAAGGCCTAGGGTTCATACTTTCACTAGTGTAAGTTCAATCAACAATAATAAAATAATTGGATCATATAACTATCCCTCAACATGCAACAAAGAGTCGCTCCAAAGTCATTAATAGCGGAGAACAAACGAAGAGATTATTGTAGGGTACAAAACCACCACAAAGTTATCCTTTCTGATCGATCTATTCAAGAGTCCGTAGTAAAATAACAGGAAGCTATTCTTTCCGTTCAAGCTATCCTAGAGTTCGTACTAGATTAACACCTTAAGAGACAAATCAGCCAAAACCCTAATGTCACCTAGATACTCCAGTGTCACCTCAAGTATCCGTGGGTATGATTATACGATATGCATCACACGATCTCATATTCATCTATTCAACCAACACAAAGAACTTCAAAGAGTGCCCCAAAGTTTCTACCAAAAAGTCAAGAGAATACATGTGCCAACCCCTATGCATTAGTTCACGAGGTCACGGAACTCGCAAGTTGATCACCAAAACATACATCAAGTGGATCACGTGAATATTCCATTGTCACCACAGATAAGCACATGCAAGACATACATTAAGTGTTCTCAAATTCTTAAAGACTCAATCCGATCAGATAACTTCAAAGGGAAAACTCAATCCATTACAAGAGAGTAGAGGGGGAGAAACATCATAAGATCCAACTATAATAGCAAAGCTCGCGATACATCAAGATCGTGCTGAATCAAGAACATGAGAGGGAGAGAGAGAGAGAGATCAAACACATAGCTACTGGTACATACCCTCAGCCCCGAGGGTGAACTACTCCCTCCTCGTCATGGAGAGCGCTGGGATGATGAAATGGCCATCGGAGAGGGATTCCCCCCCTCCGGCAGGGTGCCAGAACGGGTCTAGATTGGTTATCGGTGGCTACAGAGGCTTGTGGCAGCGAAACTCCCGATCTAGGTTATTTTCTAGAAGTTTGGGGATATATAAGAGGCGTTGGCGTCATGAACAAGTCAAGGGGGTCCACGAGGTGGCCATGAGGTAGGGGGCATGCCCAGGGGTAGGGCGCGCCCCACCCTTGTGGTGGCCTCAGGACTCTTCTGGTCCAAAAATGGTCTCCTTCAATTTTCAGGTCAACTAGACTCCGTTTGATATTCCTTTTCTGCGATACTAAAAAACAAGGAAAAACAGAGGATAATATAATATAATAGCATGTAAATGCATATAAAACATCCTAGATGGATAATATAATATCATGGAACAATCAATAATTATAGATATGCTGGAGACCTATCAGGCACCCTTCGAATATGCCAGGAATCCCATGCAAACTGGTCGAACACAGCCTCAACATAATAAAGGGGTTCAAACCAGTCAAGCAAACGCTGCGACGATTTTCTAAACCCAAACGACAAGCTATGGGGGAGGAGCGAGCCAAATTACTTGAAGCCAGGTTCATTAGAGAGATCAAACACCTGGACTGGCTGGCAAACCTGTTCATGGTACCAAAGAAGGATAAATCCTGGCGCCTTTGTGTCGATTTCAAGGACCTCAATAAGGCTTGCCCTAAGGACCCTCTCCCACCGCCCCGCATTGACCAAATCATTGACGCGACCACAGGACATCACTCACTGTGTTTCCTCAACGCATACTCCGGATACCATCAAATTAAGATGAAGGAGTCCGACGAAGCTGCAACAACATTCATGATATGTCTCAAATGTATCTACTTTTCCAAACACTTTTGCCCTTGTTTTGGACTCTAACTTGCATGATTTAAATGGAACTAACCCGGACTGCCTCTCTTTTCAGCAGAATTGCCATGGTGTTATTTTTGTGCGGAAATAAAAGTTCTCGGAATGGCCTGAAAATCCACGGAGACACGTTTTGGAATTAATGAAAAATGTTGGCAAAAGAATCTGCATCAGGGGCCCACACCCTGTCCACGAGGGTGCAGGCCCCCCTGGGGCGCGCCCCCTGCCTTGTGGGCCCCATGGGACTCCACCGACCTCAACCCCAACTCCACATATTCACTTTTTTTGAGGGTTGAAACAGTAGGAAAGGCTCCTACTGCATATATTACCAACTCACAAGCAGTATAGAGTTCGAGAGTTATGTTACATATACACTAGGGGGGCAGTGTTGACAATGGTACAATTTTCCACAAGGTGAAAGCTATTGCTACAACAGAGAGTTAATCACTTGCGCGACCAGTTGCTTCTTGTGGGGGGGGGGACTCGGTAGTTGATGTCAGCAAAGTACCTCTTGAACCTAGCTAGCCAGGAAGAGATCGAGGGGGCGACCTGTCTGAAGTAGTTATTGTTTCTCTCTTTCCATATGCTCCAGGTTGCTACCAAGAAAACGTCCATGATCATCTTCCTTCTATGCAAAGTCTTGAGGTGTATCACAAGCTCCATTCTGTTACCTTGCGAGGGCCAGTAAATGTTGAGTTTTCCCCAGCAGGTCGTGCTGAATGGGCAATGGAAAAACAGGTGCTCGATGGTTTCTTCCACATGGTGCCCACATAAAAGACAATCAATGTTGTTACCAATGTTATAGTGTCTTCTCTTGAGCATGTTTCACGTGTTGAGGCGACCTGAGAGCAGGAACCAGCCAAAAACCTTGATTTTAGGGATGCTTTTGGCTTTCCAAAGCCACATGTGTGCATCATGAGCAACTATCTCTCTGAAGAAGAATGCACAGTACTCCTTGGTTTTGAATTCGGCAGATCCCCAAGTGTATGTCCAGGCATCATCAGAGGCGTTCATCATCATAGTGCTAACTTCCTCTTGGAGGGCTCTCAGTTCATCATACGCTTGGGTAGAGAGGGGCAAATGGAAGGCTTCGTCAAGATGGGTGATTGAGAGGAATTGACGTACTGACGCGTCTTCATTATTTGTAAAGGAGAAAGCACGCGGGTACGTATCTGATAGTATGGAATTGTTCCAGTCATCCTTCCAAAACAGAGCCGTGTCTCCCGACCCCATGTTCACCTTAGTGACCCCTCTGTAGACGGGCGTTAGTTTTACAAGCTGGCGCCACCAGAAGGAGCCGCATGATGCCGCAGTGTGGGGGACAGTGGATGCATAGTACGTGTCCCAAATCAGGTGTACCCAGGGTGTGTCCTTTTTATTGTAAAACTTGTGCAGTAGCTTAAGGAGCAATGCTTCATTATGAACTTTAAGATTTAGAATCCTAAGGCTGCCATTATTCTTTGGTCGACACACCATGTCCCAGGCCGCAAGTGAGTTACTCTCCTCACCATCATCAGTTTTCTTCACCCAGAGCCCGTGTCTTCGAATCTTGTCAAATCGTTCATTGATTTTTGGCGGGAGTTTAAGGATCCACATATTCACTTTCGGGGAGAAAAAAATCAGAGAGAAGGATTCATCGCATTTTACGATACGGAGCCGCCGCCAATCCCTAATCTTCCTCGGGAGGGCTGATCTGGAGTCCGTTCGGGGCTCCGGAGAAGGGAATCTGTCGCTATCGTCATCATCAACCATCCTCCATCACCAATTTCATGATGCTCACTCCTGTGCGTGAGTAATCCCATCATAGGCTTGCTGGACGGTGATGGGTTGGATGAGATTTACCATGTAATCGAGTTAGTTTTGTTAGGGTTTGATCCCTAGTATCCATTATGTTCTAAGATTGATGTTGCTATGACTTTGCTATGCTTAATGCTTGTCACTAGGGCCCGAGTGCCATGATTTCAGATCTGAACCTATTATGTTTTCATGAATATATGTGAGTTCTTGGTCCTATCTTGCAAGTCAATAGTCACCTACTATGTGTTATGATCCAGCAACCCTAAAGTGACAATAATCAGGACCACTCCCGGTGATAACCGTAGTTTGAGGAGTTCATGTATTCACAATGTTAATGCTTTGGTCCGGTACTCTATTAAAAGGAGGCCTTATTATCCCTTAGTTTCGAAAATAGGACCCGGCTGCCACGGGAGGGTAGGACAACAGATGTCATGCAAGTTCTTTTCCATAAGCACGTATGACTATATTCAGAATACATGCCTACATTACATTGATGAACTGGAGCTTGTTCTGTGTCACCCTATGTTATCATCAAGCTAGTTTTTATCACGCTCATATGATTCGCGTTTGTTACTTTGATAATTTGATATGTGGGTGGACCAGTGCTTGGGTATTGCCCTTCCTTGGACAAGCATCCCACTTATGATTAACCCCTCTTGCAAGCATCCGCAACTACAAAAGAAGTATTAAGGTAAACCTAACCATAGCATGAAACATATGGATCCAAATCAGCCCTTACGAAGCAACTCATAAACTAGGGTTTAAGCTTCTGTCACTCTAGCAACCCATGATCTACTTATTACTTCCCAATGCCTTCCCCTAGGCCCTAACAATGGTGAAGTGTCATGTAGTTGACGTTCACATGAGACCACTAGAGGAAAGACAACATACATCTCATCAAAATATCGAACGAATACCAAATTCATATGACTACTTATAGAAAGACTTCTCCCATGTCCTCAGGAACAAACGTAACTACTCACAATTCATATTCATGTTCATTATCAGAGGGGTATTAATATGCATAAAGGATCTGAACATATGATCTTCCACCAAATAAACCAACTAGCATCAACTACAAGGAGTAATCAACACTACTAGCAACCCACAGGAGCCAATCTGAGGTTTTGGGCCAAAGATTGGATACAAGAGATCAACTAGGGTTTGAGAGGAGATGGTGCTGGTGAAGAGGTTGATAGAGATTGACGCCCTTCCACTGAGAGGATCGATGGTGATGACGATGGTGATGATTTCCCCCTCCCGGAGGGATGTTTCCCCGGCAGAACAGCTCCACCGGAGCCCTAGATTGGTTCCGCCTCGTGGCGGCAGAGTTTTGTCCCGTGAGCTTGCTTATGATTTTTCCAGGGCGAAAGACTTCACATAGCCAAAGATGGGCACCGGAGGCCTGCCAGGGGGCCCACGAGGCAGGGGGTGCGCCCAGGGGGTAGGGCGCACCCCCACCCTCGTGGATGGTGGGTGGCCCCCCTCTGGTGCTTCCTTCACCCAATATTTTTTATATATTTTGAAACTGACTTCCATGAAGTTTCAGGACTTTTGGAGTTGTGCAGAATAGGTCTCTAATATTTGCTCCTTTTCCAGCCCAGAATTCTAGCTGTCGGCATTCTCCCACTTCGTGTAAACCTTGTAAAATAAGAGAGAATAGGCATAACTATTGTGACATAATGTGTAATAACAGCCCATAATGCAATAAATAGCGATATAAAAGCATGATGCTAAATGGAAGTATCAAGTACTACCGGAGTTCTTCAAAGATGTATCTCCGAAGAGGAGGGACGACAACTCTTTGATGAAATACATGCTGGTCTCGGTGGCCATCACGCCGTAGCTCGGGCCCTCGTAAGTAAGGCCTTTCGTACATGTTTCTTTTGGCCCACAGCTCGAGCAGATGCACAGGCCCTTGTATAGCGCTGTGTCGGATGCCATCTATTCGCCAATCAAAGTCACATGCCGCCCACCGCCCTAAAAACAATCCCAATTACTTGGCCTTTTGCGGTCTGGGGGCTAGATATGGTCGGACCCCTTAAAGGGGGGGAGACACAAAAAGAAATATTTGCTGGTTATGGTGGATAAATTCACTAAGTGGATAGAGGCCAAACCAGTAAAAATGGCTGAAGCTGGGCCGGTGATGGACTTTATATCCGGTGTTGTACACCGTTATGGTGTCTCGCATAGTATCATGACTGACAATGGCTCTAACTTTACAGCCGATGAGGTAGAAAATTGGTGTGCTAACCTAGGCATTAAGCTCGATTACACCTCCGTATATCACCCTTAGACAAACGGTCAGGTCGAATGGGCTAATGCCCTGATAATGAGCGGCATTAAACCCAGACTAGTGCGATCCCTACGGGAGTCAGATAAACACTGGGTCAAGGAACTTAATTCCTTACTGATACATCTCCGATGTATCTACTTTTCCTAACGCTTTTCCTCTTGTTTTGGACTCTAATTTGCATGATTTGAATGAATCTAACCCCGGACTGATGTGTTTTCAACAGAACTACCATGGTGTTGTTTTTGTGCAGAAATACAAGTTCTCGGAATGGAACGAAACTTTGCGAGGAATTTTTATATAATATATAAGAATTTCTGGAGCCAAGACCTACCGAAGGGGGCCACCTAGGTGGGCACAACCCACCAGTGCACGCTCCCCTCACCAGACCCGCCCAAGTGGGTTGTCCCCACCTAGTGGCCCTGCAGACCCTAAAACCGATGCTATAAAATCCTATTTTCCAGAAAAAATCAGGGAGAAAGAATTATCGTGATCCACGAGACGGAGCCGCCGCCACCTCCTGTTCTTCATCGGGAGGCCAGATCTGGAGTCCGTGTGGGGCTCCGGAGAGGGGGATCTTCATTCTTCGTCATCACCAACCCTTCTCCATCGCCAATTCCATGATGCTCCCCACCAGGAGTGAGTAATTCCTTCGTAGGCTCGCTGATCGGTGAGGAGTTGGATGAGATTCATCATGTAATCGAGTTAGTTTTGTTAGGGCTTGATCCCCAGTATCCACTATGTTCTAAGATTGATGTTGCTATGACTTTGCAATGCTTAATGCTTGTCACTTTGGGCCCGGGTGCCATGATTTTAGATCTGAACCGTTTATGTTATCACCATTATATCCATGTTCTAGATCTGATGTTGCAAGTTATAGTCACCTATTACGTGTTATGATCCAAAAACCCCGGAGTGACAATAATCGGGACCACTCCCAGTGATGACCGTAGTTTGAGGAGTTCATGTATTCACTATGTGTTAATGCTTTGTTCCGGTTCTCTATTAAAAGGAGGCCTTAATATCCCTTAGTTTCCAATATGGACCCCGCTGCCACGGGAGGGTAGGACAAAATATGTCATGCATGTTCTTTCCAAAAGCACGTATGACTATTTACGGAATACATGCCTACATTATATTGACGAACTGGAGCTAGTGCCGTATCTCCCTAGATTCTAACTGTCTCATGATGAATATCATACAACAAGTCACCTATCCAATGCCTATGAATTTATCCTATATTGTTTTGCTAAGTTACTACTTCTATCATCACTGTTACACTTGCTACAAAACTATTGCTACTATTACCATTACCATTGCTGTTGCTACTATTATCAAAATTATCATACTACTTTGCTACTGATCACTTTGCTGGAGATAATTAATCTCCAGGTGTGGTTGAATTGACAACTCATCTGCTAATACCTTCAAATATTCTTTGGCTCCCCTTGTGTCAAATCTATAAATTTGGGTTGAATACTCTACCCTCGAAAACTGTTGTGATCCCCTATACTTGTGGGTTATCACGTACTCTGGGGACTGCGAACAACGCCCAATCGTATGACTGGATATACACCCTTCTTCATGGTGTACGACGCAGAGGCTGTCTTGCCTTGTGACATTATTCATGACTCACCTCGAGTGCGCATGTACAAAGAGAGAGAAGCTGAGCTTGATTGGCAGGACGACCTAGATGGCCTGGAGGAGGAACACGAAGTGGCAAAAGCCTGTTCCACATTCTATCAACAATAGGCTCGGAGATACCAAAGCAAAGAAGTGCGGGCCAAGGCCTACAACGTCGGCGAACTCGTTTTACGCCTCCCAGAGAAGAAAAAGGACAAACTCAAAGCAAAATGGGAGGGTGAAGGAAATATGCCCTAGAGGCAATAATAAAGTTGTTATTTATATTTCATTATATCATGATAAATGTTTGTTATTCATGCTAGAATTGTATTAACCGAAAACTTAGTACATGTGTGAATACATAGACAAACAGAGTGTCCCTAGTATGCCTCTACTTGACTAGCTCGTTGATCAAAGATGGTTATGTTTCATAACCATAGACATGAGTTGTTATTTGATTAACGGGATCACATCATTAGGAGAATGATGTGATTGACATGACCCATTCCATTAGCTTAGCACCCGATCATGACACATCTCTGGTCCCTAGTATGCCTCTACTTGACTAGCTCGTTAATCAAAGATGGTTAAGCTTCCTAGCCATGGACATGTGTTGTCATTTGATGAACGGGAGCACATCATTAGAGAATGATGTGATGGACTAGACCCATCCGTTAGCTTAGCACTATGATCATTTAGTTTGTTGCTATTGCTTTCTCCATGACTTATACATGTTCCTATAACTATGAGATTCTGCAACTCCCGAATGTCGGAGGAACACTTAGTGTGATATCAAATGTCACAACGTAACTGGGTGATTATAAAGATGCTCTACAGGTGTCTTCGATGGTGTTTGTTGAGTTGGCATAGATCGAGATTAGGATTTGTCACTCCTATTGTCGGAGAGGTATCTCTAGGCCCTCTCGGTAATGCATATCACTATGAGCCTTGCAAGCAATGTGACTAATGAGTTAGTTACGGGATGGTGCATTACAGAATGAGTAAAGAGACTTGCGGGTAACGAGATTGAACTAGGTATAATGATACCAATGATCGAATCTCGGGCAAGTAACATACGAATGACAAAGGGAACAACGTATGTTCTTATGTGGTTTGACGGATAAAGATCTTCGTAGAGTATGTAGGAGCCAATATGAGCATCCAAGTTCCACTATTGGTTATTGACCAGAGATGTGTCTCGGTCATGTCTACATAGTTCTCGAACCCGTAGGGTCCACACGCTTAACGTTCAGTGACGATCGATATTATGAGTTTATGTGTTTTGATGTACCAAAGGTTGTTTAGTGTCCCGGATTTGATCACGGGCATGACGAGGAGTCTCGAAATGGTCGAGACATAAAGATCGATACATTGGAAACCTATGTTTGGACATCGGAATGGTTCCGGGCGAGTTCAGGAATATACCGGAGTACCAGGTGGTTACCAGAACCCCCCGAGAAGTATATGGGCCTTATTGGGCCATAGTGGGAGAGAGGAGAAGGAATCCTAGAAAGGGGCGCGCCCCTAGCCCAATCCGAATAGGGTGGGGCGCTGGCCCCACCTTTCCTTCCTCCTTCCTTCCCCTTCCTTCCTCTCCTAGTCCAACTAGGGAAGGGGGGAATCCTACTCCCGGTGGGAGTAGGACTCCTCCAGGGCGCGCCATAGAGGGAAGGCCCTCCCCCTCCTCCACCCCTTTATATACGGGGGAGAGGGCACCCCATAGGGACACAAGTTGACAATTGTCTTAGCCGTGTGCGGTGCCCCCCTCCACCATAATCCACCTCATCCATATCGTAGCGGTGCTTAGGCGAAGCCCTGTTCTGGTAGCTTCATCATCACCGTTATCACGCCGTCGTGCTGACGAAACTCTCCCTCAACACTCAGCTATATCTAGAGTTCGTGGGACATCACCGAGCTGAACGTGTGTCGATCACGGCGGTGCCGTACCTTCGGTGCTAGGATCGGTCGGATCATGAAGACGTTCGACTACATCAACCGCGTTGTCATAACGCTCCCGCTTACGGTCTACGAGGGTACATGGACAACACTCTTCCCCTCTCATTGCTATGCATCACCATGATAGATCTTGCGTGCGCGTAGGATTTTTTTGAAATTACTGCGCTCCCCATCAGTGGCATCTGAGCCTGGTCTATGCATAGATGTTATATGCACGAGTAGAACACAAAGGAGTTGTGGGCGTGGGTATATACATATTTCTTGCTGTCACTAGTTGATTCTTGATTTAGTGGTATTGTTGGACAAAGCGGCCCAGATCGACATTACGCGTATGCTTACGCGAGACTGGTTCTACCGACGTGCTTCGCACATAGGTGGCTAGTGGGTGTCTGTTTCTCCAGCTTTAGTTGAATCGGATTCAATGAACAGGGTTCTTTCTGAAGATCAAAAAGCAATCACTATACCAAGTTGTGGTTTTTCGATGCGTAGGTAAGAACGGTTCTTGCTCAGCCCATAGCAGCCACCTAAACTTGCAACAACAAAGTAGAGGACGTCTAACTTGTTTTTGCAGGGCATGTTGTGATGTGATATGGTCAAGACATGATGCTAAATTTTATTGTATGAGATGATCATGTTTTGTAACGGAGTTATCGGCAACTGGCAGGAGCCATATGGTCGTTGCTTTATTGTATGAAATGCAATCGCCATGTAATTGCTTTACTTTATCACTAATCGGTAGCGATAGTCGTAGAAGCAATAGTTGGTGAGAGGACAACGATGCTTCGATGGAGATCAAGGTGTCAAGCCGGTGAAGATGGTGATCATGACGGTGCTTTGGAGATGGAGATCAAAGGCACAAGATGATGATGGCCATATCATATCACTTATATTGATTGCATGTGATGTTTATCCTTTATGCATCTTATTTTTCTTAGTTTGGCGGTAGCATTATAAGATGATCTCTCACTAAATTTCAAGATAAAAAGTGTTCTCCCTGAGTATGCACCATTGCTACAGTTCGTCGTGCTGAGACACCACGTGATGATCGGGTGAGATAAGCTCTACGTTCACATACAATGGGTGCAAGCTAGTTTTGCGCACGTAGAATACTTGGGTTAAACTTGACGAGCCTAGCATATGCAGATATGGCCTCGGAACACTGAGACCGAAAGGTCGAGCGTGAATCATATAGTTGATATGATCAACATAGTGATGTTCACCATTCAAAAATACTCCATCTCACATGATGACCGGACATGGTTTTGTTGATATGGATCACGTGATCACTTAGATGATTAGAGGGATGTCTATCTAAGTGGGAGTTCTAAAGTAATTTGATTAACTGAACTTTAATTTATCATGAACTTAGTCCTGGTAGTTTATGCATATCTATGTTGTAGATCAATAGCTCGCATATAGTTCCCCTGTTTTATTTTTGATATGTTCCTAGATAAAAATAAGTTGAAAGATAATAGTAGCAATGATGCGGACTGGGTCTGTGATCTGAGGATTATCCTCATTGCTGCATAGAAGAATTATGTCCTTGATGCACCACTAGGTAATGAACCTATTGCAAGATTAGATGCAGACGTTATGAACGTTTGGCAAGCTCGGTATGATGACTACTTGATAGTTTAGTGCGCCATGCTTTACTGCTTAGAACCGGGACTACAAACACCATTTTGAACACCACAGAGCATATAAGATGTTCCAAGAGCTGAAATTGGTATTTCGGACTCATGCCCGAGTCAAGAGGTATGAGACCTCTAACAAGTACTTTGCCTACAAGATGGAGGAGAATAGCTCAACTAGTGAGCATGCGCTCAGAATGTCTGAGTACTACAATCGCTTGAATCAACACTACAGGAATCAGCTACTTTGCCGTCTGCCATAGCGGACGGCAAAGGCACGAACGGTGGACGGCAAAGGCCTTTGCCGTCAGCGGTGGACGGCAAAAGGCTCCGGTAAAGTAGGCTTCGGTAAACAGGTTCTTTGCCGTCAGCTACTGACGGCAAAGTCTTTGCCGTCTGCGGCGGACGGCAAAGAGTCAGTGGCAGACGGCAAAGACGGCGGACGACAATAGTTGCGCTGTCAGTCCGTTAAGTGGCTAACGGAAGGCCTTTGCCGTCTGCCGCTGACGGCAAAATTTCTAGGGTCTTTGCCGTCCGCTGTATGATGTCATCTACACGTCACTACGTGGCAGGTTCTTTGCCGTCTGCCACTGACGGCAAAGTCTTTGCCGTCTGCCACTGTAGGCAAACTGACCAAACGGGTCAGCTCCCAGGAAGCACAGGTGGACGCCACGTGGCTTCTTTGCCGTCCGCGGCAGACGGCAAAGAGCAGGTTGCCGTCGGTGGCAGACGGCAAAGAGCCTGCATATTGGCTCTTTTATCTGTTTTTTATTAAATCCAACAATTTTCATCACAAATATATATGACATATATAGATATATTTCAAAAGGCCATTACAGAGCAAACATATAAGATATCCAACACATAACTTCATCATCCAACCATATATATTACATGCATAGTTCCATCATACATAACAAGTTCAACATAGAGGCATCCAACCATATATATTACAATAGTTTCATCCAAGGATACATGCATAGTTCAACGATACAAAAGAAATAGAGAAAGGGATAAGGAGCACTCCATCTATGCAAGCTTTCGTCAAGTGAATGAAATCTGCAAAATGAAAAATAAGAAAGTTAGAACAAGAAGAGTAGAACAAGAAGAAGACTAGAACAAGAAGAGTATGTCATTTATGAGCTAACTTACGTGAAATGGATCATATATGAGCTAACTAAGTTGAAATGGGTCGTTTATGAGCTAGCTAAGGTGAAATGGATCATTTATGAGCTAACTTAGTTGAAATGGGTCGTTTATGAGCTAGCTAAGGTGAAATGGATCATTTATGAGCTAACTTAGTTGAAATGGGTCGTTTATGAGCTAAGTAAGGTCAAATGGATCGTTTATGAGCTAACCTAGGTGCAATGGATCGCTTATGAGCAAACTTAGGTAAAATGCATCATTTTAGAGGTAACCTAGGTAAGATGGATCATTTTGGAGCTAACCTAGGTAAAATGGGTCATTTTAGAGCTAACTTCGATAGAATGGATCATTTATGAGCTAAGTAAGGTTAAATGGATCATTTTAGAACTAACTTAGGTAAAATAGATCGTTTATGAGCTAACTTAGGTAAAATGGATCGTTTTTGAGCTAACTAAGGTGAAATGAATCGTTTTTGAGCTAACTAAGGTGAAGGGCATCATTTTTGAGCTAACTAAGGTGAAATGGATCGTTTTTGAGCTAACTAGGTGAAATGAATCGTTTTTGAGCTAACTAAGGTAAAATGGATCATTTTTGAGCTAACTTAGGTGAAATGGATCGTTTTTGAGCAAACTTAGGTGAAATGGATCATTTAAGAGCTAATTTAGGTGAAATGGATCGTTTTTGAGCTAACTAAGGTGAAATGGATCGTTTTTGAGCTAACTAAGGTGAAATGGATCATTTTTGAGCAAACTTAGGTGAAATGAATCATTTAAGAGCTAATTTAGGTGAAATGGATCGTTTTTGAGCTAACTAAGGTGAAATGGATCGTTTTTGAGCAAACTTAGGTGAAATGGATCATTTAAGAGCTAATTTAGGTGAAATGGATCGTTTTTGAGCAAACTTAGGTGAAATGGATCATTTAAGAGCTAATTTAGGTGAAATGGATCGTTTTTAGCTAACTTAGGTGAAATGGATCGTTTAGGAGCTACTCTAGGTAAATTGGGTCATTTTAGAGCTAACTTGGATAAACTGGATCATTTATAAGCTAACCTAGGTAAGATGGGTCATTTTGGAGCTAACTTAGGTAAAATGGATCGTCTATGAGCTAACTAAGCTAATTATGCAATTTTTGACATAAGTAAGCTAAGTATAGATCGTTTTAGAGCTAACTTAGGTAAAATGGATGGTTTTGGAGGTCAGTAAGCTTATTAAGTCATTTTGGAGGAGAAGAAGCTAAGTCTACGTCATTATGGTAAGCATTGGAGGAAATAAAGCTAAGTCTAGGTCTTTATGCATGTGTTAAGCAAAACACTAGATAAACTTACCAAGATCCAGGAGGTGTAGGAGCGGGGTGGCTCGTGTCGGTAGCTGGAGAAGGATCGTGTGATGCTTGTCTGGAGTTATGCTGCACCAAAGATCATTTCCAATGTCTTGTTAGCATGATGACACTCAAATGTTAAGACTAGCAAGTAATGTCCATTCAAATAAAACTTACCGTGGTCCCAGGAGCAATCACTGGCATCGGCGGAGCGGTCTGACCTGTCTTCTCGCACACAGACTGCACATTTGGTTTTGACGACTCAGTCATACTAGTTAGTAATGAGACAAACACTATATGAATGTTTTGGCTAATCTACAGAAGAAACTTACCACAAGGAGCTCGTACATGGCCCTTGCCTGCATGTCATTCTATGCCCTCTCCTCCTCCAGCATCTTTGTCGTCCTCTCCTCCAACTCCCGCTGCCTCTCCGCCGCCTCCGCCAGAAGTTTCTCTGTTCTATCTCTCTCACTCTGTATAGCAGCCTGCAATACCACTCACACGACCATTTGTAATCATTGATGGAAGCGCACACAATGTAATGGAGAAAGATAACTGAGTACGTATCACTAACCTTGATGGCGAGTTGCACTGGCCGTTCACGAGGCCTTATCTCAGGAGCGGAGCTCGACTGGCGCGCCTTGATCTCCGGGAGAGTGCTAGGACAACGGATAAGTCCATCTCCAATGGCTATGGAGCCATGGGACCTCCCACCACCAGATATCATCAACAGCTCTGGATCAATGGGACCCTGGCTCGGGTTAAAGTCCTCCCCTTTCCTCGCCTTCCCCTCATCTCTATATCTCACGAGCTTGTTATGGGAGGAGATGTTGGTGAAGTTGTTTGCATCATCGAGGTCAGACTGAGAGAAAGCCTTGACTTTCTTGAAAGAGGCAGTGTGGGCCATGGCATACAGGTCATACACCTCTGGCACCTTATCCGCCTTATTGTAGCGTGCCTGAAAGAGAGAAACAATGAAAATTAGTAATTAAAGGGCTCAAGCTAGCATGATGAATGAATTGCATGAATCATGAAGCAAACCACATACCCAGTTGCGCCCGAACTGATATAAGTTGGAGCTGCCTTGATGGTGTGGCACACCTTCCATTTGGGCACGTTTGTCCTTGGCCTCCTTGTGGAGGGCTAGCCATCGTTGTGAGCACCACTCATCGACCAACACCTCCCAACAATCCATCCGATCCGCACACCATCTCGGAGGCGCCTAAGTTAGCAAATAGAAACTTGAGCGCTACGGCTAAGAATTACTAAATGAAGGAACTTAAGTAGAGAAGGCCTTAAGAATTACCTTCATGTACTGCTCCTTACTCAGCAACTTATCGCGGCACGCCGGCTTGGTCTTCTTGATACCACGCAAGGCGTAGTAGTCTCGAACAGCCTGCACCCGAGCCTCGTGCCGTAAGTTCTGGAGTAGGCGCTTGCAGACGTTCTCGATAACATGTGCCGCGTCCTCCTCGTATCCCTCCTCACACCTGTAGAATGTCTGCAATCAAATGAGACAATGTTGATTAGTACAATTAATAACTAGCTAGTTGAAGATTTTTAAATGTGTAAAGGAGAAATTACCCAGAACTTTCTGATCACCATGTCTGCCCTCGTGTCACACACGACACCGTCGATAATCTCATTTGGCGGGGCCGGGGCAGCCACGTAGTGCTCCCAGCTCAATCCAAGCTCTGGAAGCCGACCCTCACCAGGCAACGTGACAAACCCGGGGAAGTTTTGCCGGCAAAGAACTCCAAGGACGGAGTTGGGCCGGCGGACACTATGATGGTGGTCCCAACCCCTGCAGCATGACAAGGCCAACGCATTAGTTATTTGAAAAAACATGAATGCACAAGGTACAAAAATATTAAATGCACTTACGTACCTCTCCCCATCAGGGAAAATCAACCACCTCTGCTCGCGGGTCACCGGCACGGACGGGAGCCGTGTAGCACCACGCTGGTAGACGGTGCCCCCCTCCTCCTCAAGATCAGTCGGCTCCCCGCCATCATCAGCATGGCCACTCGGCTCCTCGGGCTGATCCGGCCAGGTACCCCATCCGGACGTGTGCTCCTCCGGGGTCACGTGGGCCGAACTCTCGTGGGCCGAAGACCCGTGGACCGGAGGCTCGTGGACCGGAGTCCGTGTAGCCTCCTCCTCGGACGAGTCCACCCTAGCAGTCACGTGCTCGGGTGAAATGGCTGGGGGTGGCGGCGAGGAAGGCACCGTAGCAGTCACCCTACCTCCTCTCCCACGACCACGTGCCCCACCTTGTCTCTTCCTACCTCGTCCCCTGCTGGGCACCACGGTCGACGAAGAAGGGCCCGGCGGTGTGGCCATACTGTCCAGCAACGCTCGGCGGAGAGGTGCGTCTGGAATGGAAGACCTCAGACCACGCTCCCGACCAGCGCCCACCATCTTTCAACACCTGCCATGACAAACAGTAAACGAAATTAGTACAACATAAAAAAGACCGACATGAATAATAATATGTGTATCACTTAAGTGTATCATCATCAAGTACAACTTAAAAAAATGTAATACCTGACACTACTAATAATCTCGATCAGTATCATCAATAAATGCATAATCATCATCATCACTATAATCAATGACGGGCTCATAGGGTTCATTGGCATCAACATGTGCAAGGCCACCTTGACGTAATCGGTCAAGCATTGACAGGTCATCCGCAGCAGTAACCTCTTCTTGTTCCGGCTCTTCTTGTTCCTCCTCTGGGGTGATGTCGGATTCATTGTCGCTGTCTACTTCAATGTTTTGGGGTGAAGTATAGCGGTTCTTGAAACGCTTTTTGGAAAGACGTGTCTCTTGGAAGAATTCTCCTTCATATGTGTCTGGGTTAATGTGAGGTTCATAATCCTCTTCCTTTGGGGGAGAAAGTCTAGCACGTGGTGGCACTTCATAAACGACATCCCAACCTTTCAGATTTGGATTAGTTTGGCAGGCCCACGGTAGATAGAATACTTGGGTCGCCTGTTGAGCCATAATATAGACATCAGGAACATCTAAATGAGTGCTTTGGTTGATTTCAACTAGCCCTACATGTTCATGAGTCCTTCTAGTCTCCTTCGGCTGAAACCAATAACATTTGAAGACTACGACATTCGGTGGGTTTTCACCATAGAACAGAAGTTCATAAATTGCTTCAACTCTCCCATAATACTCGGTACCTCCTTCACCGATAGCAGATACACAACAATTTGTTGACTTTTGGTCCGCCATCGATAGCTCTTTGCCATAGGTACGAAAGCGATACCCGTTGATGTCGTACTTGTCAAATGAACGGACCTTATAGTCAAAACCATTAGCGACTTGTCTCAATTCGGCGTCCATAGAATCTGAATTAGCCTACAGGTTTAATATGAAAGGATTGTTGCATTATGCACAAATTAGCGAATGAAATGAAATTGTCTAATAGAAATTACCGTTTGTTTGAACCAAGAGATGAAACCGGGATAGCCACCTCCTTGCTTTGCGAGAAGCTCATACTCTTCGACGGAATCCTTTTGGATCTCCGCTCCATACGAGAATATGGTAACGTATCGACTGTATGACATATCCAGGAATAAGAGTAGTTCAAAGGAAATAGAAGTTGCGAAACAATGTACCGAGAACTTACTCGATGTACGGCCGCACTTCTATCAGGTTGTTGAAGATATACAACGAAATGGTCCGCCATTCTTCGTTATCCAAACATACTGGATGTGAAACACTAGCTGGTGCGAGATTCCCTTTGAATAGGCTGAGGTTGGATCCACCCTTTTTAGGCTCGTCAACATTGTACCGAGGCTTTGGATTATGCAAATGACGATTTTTGGCTTCGTAGTGCGCTGTTACGAAGTTTGCCGCCTCCTCTGTAATGAATGCCTCAGCCATCGATGCTTCAATTCTACGTTTATTTTTACATTTTTCTCGAAGCGTCTTCTGCATCCTCTTAGTTGGGTAGCACCAACGATTTTGCACGGGCCCCCCCAATCTTGCCTCGGTCGGGAGATGCAAAATCAAATGCTGCATTGGATTAAAGAAGCCCGGTGGAAAGATCTTCTCTAACTTGCAGATCAACTCCGGCGCCAACTCTTCCATTTCTTCTAGCATGCCAGGCGATAGTTCTTTCGCACAAAGAACACGGAAGAAATAGCTGAGTTCTGCCAGTACTAGCCATTCATCCTCAGGGATGAAGCCACGCAACATCACCGGCATTACCCGCTCAATCCATATGTGCCAATCATGACTCTTGAGACCAAATATCTTCAGTTTATCAAGATTCGCTCCCCTCTTTAGATTCGCTGCATACCCATCGGGAAACATCAACTGCTGTTGCACCCACAAGAGAATTTCCCTCATAGCTGGCCTTCCAAGATTGAACCATGCCTTTGGCTTCGTCCAGTTCTGCTTTCCTTTCGGTTCTTTCATGTTTTGTAACGGCCTATCACATAGCGCCTCCAGATCGACTCTGGCCTTAGTATTATCCTTTGACTTCCCATCTATGCCGAACAATGTACCAAAAAGTGCCTCGGCGATATTCTTCTCAGTGTGCATCACGTCGATGTTGTGTGGGCAAAGGAGGTCTTTGAAGTAAGGCAGATCCCATAAGCATGTTTTGTGAGTCCACGCGTGCTTAGTATTATACCCCTTGAAGTACCCTGGACGTTGTGGATCTGGCTCGAGAGCGTTTAACTGATCCAGGGTCTGTTGGCCTGTCAATGCAGGTGGTGCAGAGTTTTTGACAACTCTACCCCTGATGAAGTTCTTCTTGTCTTTCCTGAACTTATGGCGAGGATCCAGGAACTGTCTATGCATGTCGAAGCAAGAAAACTTGCGACCGGCCTGAAGCCAACGAAACTCAAGAGCTCCCTTGCATGTGGGGCACGGGAACCTTCCATGCACACACCAGCCAATGAATAGCGCATACGCCGGCAAGTCATGCGTCGAGTACATGTACCAGACATGCATTATGAAGTTCCGTTTGCTAAAGGCGTCGTATGTCTTGAACCCATTATCCCAGGCTTCTTGCAATTCGTCCTTAAGTGGCTGCATGTACACATTCATATTTTTGCCCGGATAGTTGGGTCCTGGAATTATCAACGTCAGGAAAATGTTCTTTCTTTGCATAATCTGTCCGGGGGGAGATTGAGTGGAAAGACAAATACGGGCCAACAACTATATTGGGCTGCCGTCATACCAAACACACTGAACCCATCCGTGCTGATGCCGACTCGAGGATGCCTCGGATCTGCCGCTTTGTCAGCATGTAATTCATCAAACTTTTTCCACGCAACACCATCCGATGTGTGTACCATCATCAGATTCCCATCTGCATCTAGTTCGGTTCTTTTGCCTGTTTTGTGCCATGTCATCTGTCTGGCCGTCTCTTCGACCATGAAAAGACGTTGAAGTCTTGGTACGATTGGCATATACCGAAGAACACTAACGGGGATTTTGGTCTGTGTCTTCTCACCCATACCGTTGTCTACCACAATATACCTGGAAGACTTGCAAATGGGACAATAGTTCAAGTCCGCATAGTCAAGCCTAAATAAGGCACATCCTTTCTCACAGGCATGTATCTTCTCATAGGGCATCTTCAGTGCACGGAGGATTTTGTCCGACTGGTAGAGGTTTGCAGGCATTACATGGCCTTTGGGTAGAAAGCGTCCAAATACTGTCATAATTGCGTCATAGCATTCTCTGCCCAAGTTGAACTGAGCCTTCAGAGCCATTACTTGTGAGATGGCATCCAACTAACAAAGCTCAGTGTGCTCGTGGAGCGGACGTTTCGAAGACTCCAACATTTCATTGAAGGCCTTTGCAGATTCCTCCATCTCCTCGTCCGAATCCCGAGCATCATCATAGTCTTGCACCATGTTTTCCATCCCGGTACCATGCTCGCCGGTGCGACGACGATCCACCTCAGCTCGGTCACGTTGGGCAGACTCACCATGAAATGTCCACACCGTATAATCGGGCGTAAAACCACTCTTCTGCAGGTGTTTGCCCATTTCAGCCTCTGTCTTCTTTTCCCAATTGCCGCACCGGAAACAGGGGCACCAGGTTTTCTTTTGGCCATTTGCAAATGCGGCTTGCACAAACCCCTTAGTTTTTGTGAACCATTCAGCGCTCCATTTGTTCTGACCAGTGTGACCGGTATACATCCAAGCACGGTCACTCATCTTGACTTTCAGAGCTACTGGACACACAACAATTATATATGTAATTCACCATGTATATATTCATCAGTTGATCTACTTTGTCAATTTTATTACGTCCATGCAACCTACACTCTAATAGGTAATGATAGGTCCTAATCCCACCCGTGTATGTGTAGATTGGGTTCATTTTCCCATGCTATGCTCCGGATCCGACGCAAAATTTCGGCAGCACCTCCCCGCTGTTCTCCTGATACACGTCTCTGCAATAAACAGAGAGGATGTGTACCCGGAGAACAACAGGGGAGGCACTGACGAAATATATGCGTCGGATCCGGAGCAAAGCATATGGGAAAACGAACCCAATCTACACATACTCGGGCTGTCCATGGATAGCGTTGGACAATTCGAAAGAATCAAGGTTATAAATATGCAAATGCATGCATATTTATAACTATGACGCTTTCGAACGGGAGACACATATTGGTTACGCATACTGATGATTCAAGACACATATATAGCTAGCTATCAAGTTTCATCGGAATAGATCAAATAATTAATGGGGGAGGAGGACTTGTCATTTGTGCTCACCCACGAACGAAGGGGCAGAGCTCGTCAAACGCACAGCGAGGTCGTCGAACACCAAACCTCGCAGCGATAAAACAACTGCACATTTAAAACTACACGATCAACACAATTATAGATGATGTTTTTCATAACTAAATCGAAAAATATATGACCTAACTAATAATTCACAAATATATGACCCCGTCGGCCTCTGGAAGGCCAAAGAACACCTTAATTTTCGGGAGGTGTCGGTGGTCGGGGTGCCCTGTCGGTGTCGGGGTGCCGTGTCGGGGTCGGGGTCTCGGGGTCGGGTTGTCGGGTCGGGGTGCCGGGTCGGGGTCGGGGTGCCGTGTCGATGTCGGGGTCGGGGTGTCGGGTCCGACTCGCGGTCGGGGTCAGGGTCTCGGGGTCGGGGTGTCGGGTCGGGGTGCCGGGTCGGGGTCGGGGTGCCGTGTCAGTGTCGGGGTCGGGGTGTCGGGTAAGGCCCGGGGTCTCGGGGTCGGGGTCTCGGGGTCGGGATGTCGGGTCAGGCTCGGGGTCGGGGTCTCAGGGTCGGGGTGTCTGGTCGGGGTGCCGGGTCGGGGTCGGGGTCAGGGTGTCGGGTTGGGGTCGGGGTGCCATGTCCGTGTCGGGGTCAGGGTGTCGGTGTCGGGGTGTCGTGTCGGTGTCGGGGTCGGGGTCTCGGGGTCGGGGTGTCGGGTTGGGGTCGGGGTGCCGTGTCCGTGTCGGGGTCGGGGTGTCGGGTCAGGCTCGGGGTCGGGGTGTCGGGGTCGCGGTCGGGGTCGGGGTGTCGGGGTCGGGGTCTAGGGGTCGGGGTCGGGGTCGGGGTGTCGGGGTCGGGGTCTAGGGGTCGGGGTGCCGGGTCGGGGTCGGGGTGCGGTGTCGGGTCGGGGTGCCGTGTCGGGTCGGGGTGCCGTGTCGGGTCGGGTTTTTTTTCCTCTTTTTTCCTTTTCTTCTTCTTCCTTTTCTTCCTTTTCTTCCTTTTTTTTCCTTCTTCTTCTTCTTCTTCTTCTTCTTCCTCCTTTCCTTTTTCCTCTTCTTCTTCTCCCCCTCTCCTCTTTTTTTTTCTTCTTTTTCCTCTTCTTCTTTTTTCTTCTCCTCCTCCTCTTCTTCTTCTCCTGATCTCCTCTTTTTTCTCTTTTTCTTCTTTCCTAAAACTAAACTAAACCTAAAACTAAAAAAACAGAAAAAGAAAAAAACTAAATCTAAACCTAAAACTAAACTAAGACTAAACCTATAAACCTAAAACTAATCCTAAAACTGAAACTAAATCTAAACTAAACATAAACCTAAAACTAAAAAAACAGAAAAAAAGAAAAAAAGGAAGAAGATCACCTGCAGGGTGGAGGAGGGGGGCGGTGCGGCCTGGGGCGGTGGAGGAGCTGGGCGAGGCGGCCTGGGGCGGCGGAGGAGGGGGGCGGGGCGGCCTGGGGCGGCGGCGCCGGGCCCGGCCGGGGCGGCGGGGCGCGGAGGTGCCGGGGCGCCGGGGCGTGGCGGCGCCCAGACGGCAGGGCGGTGGGGGCGGCGGGGGTGACGGGGTGGGGGGCGCCGGGGCGGCGGCGGGGGGCGCTGGGCCGGCGGCGGGGCGTGGTGCGACGGGGCGGTGGAGGTGGGAGAGAAAGAGAGAGAGAGAGGGGGGTGTGGGGCGCGGCCCCATTAACGTTACATGGGGCCTACCTCTTTGCCATCCGCCACCCTTTGCCGTCCGCCTTCTTGCTCTTTGCCGTCCGCTAGCGGACGGCAAAGAGGGGGCCCGTTAGGTTTTTTTTTTGCAGCTCGTCAGTGGGGCCCCTCCCTCTTTGCCGTCCGCTAGCCGACGGCAAAGAATCTTTGCCGTCCGCTAGCAGACGGCAAAGAACTGGCTGATGGCAAACTTGGTCTTTGCCATCGCCAGTTCTTTGCCGTCTGCTTTTTGGAAGCTGATGGCAAAGAGGTTCTTTGCCGTCCGCTAGCGGACGGCAAAGAACTGGCAGATGGCAAACTAGCTGATTCCAGTAGTGCAAGTGGGAGTTAGTCTTCCAGATAAGATAATGATTGACAGAGTTCTCTAGTCACTATCATGAAGTTACTCAAACTTCGTGAGGAACTATAATATGCAAGGGATGACGAAAAAGATTCCCGAGCTCTTCATGATGCTGAAATCAATGAAGGTAGAAATCAAGAAAAGCATCAAATGTTGATGGTTGACAAGACCACTAGTTTCAAGTAAAAGGGCAAAGGGAAAGAAAGGGAACTTCAAGAAAGAATGGCAAGCAAGTTGCCACTCCCGTGAAGAAACCTAAAGCTAGGCCTAAGCCTGAAACAGAGTGCTTCTACTGCAAAGGGAAAGGTCACTGGAAGCGGAACTACCCCAAATACTTGGCAGATAAGAAGGATGGCAAAGTGAACAAAGGTATATTTGATATATAGATTATTGATGTGTACTTTAGTAGTGTTCATAGTAGCCACTGGGTATTTGATACTGGTTCAGTTGCTATGATTAGTAACTTGAAACAGGAGTTATAAAATGAACAGAGACTAGTGGGCAATATGACGATGTGTGTTGGAAGTGATTCAAAGATTGATAAGATCACCATCGCACACTCCCTTTACCTTTGGGAGTAGTGTTGAACCTAAAATAAATGTTATTTGCTGTTTGCGTTGAGCATAATATGATTGGATCATGTTTATTGCAATATAGTTATTTATTTAAGTCAAAGAATAATTGTTATTCTGTTTACATGAATAAAACCTTCTATGGTCATTCACCCTAGGTGAATGGTTTATTGAATCTCGATTGTAGTGATACACATATTCATAATATTGAAGCCAAAAGATGCAAGGTTAATAATGATAGTGCAACTTATTTGTGGCACTGCCGTTTAGGTCATATTGGTGTAAAGCGCATGAAGAAACTCCATGCCGATGGAATTTTGGAATCACTTGATGCTTGCGAACCATGCCTCATGGGCAAGATGTCTAAGACTCCGTTCTTCAGAACAATGGAGCGAGCAACTAACTTAATGGAAATAATACATACTGATGTATGCGGTCCAATGAGTGTTGAGGCTTGCGACGGGTATCGTTATTTTCTGACCTTCACAGATGATTTGAGCAGATATGGTATATCTACTTAATGAAACATAAGTATGAAACATTTGAAAAGTTCAAAGAATTTCAGAGTGAAGTGGAAAATCATCGTAACTAGAAAATTAAGTTTCTACGATCTGATCGTGGAGGTGAATATTTGAGTTATGAGTTTGGTCTTCATTTGAAACAATGCGGAATAGTTTCACAACTCACGCCACCTGGAACACCACAACGTAATGGTGTGTCCGAATGTCGTAACCGCACTTTATTAGATATGGTGTGATCTATGATGTCTCTCACTGATTTACCGCTATCATTTTGGGGTGATGCTTTAGAGACAATTGCATTCACATTAAATAGGGCACCATCAAAATCATTGAGACGACACCTTATGAACTGTCGTTTGGCAAGAAGCCCAATTTGTTGTTTCTTAAAGTTTGGGGCTATGATGCTTATGTGAAAAAGTTTCAACCTTATAAGCTCGAACCTATATCGGAGAAATGCGTCTTCATAGGATACCCAATGGAAACTGTTGGGTACACCTTCTATCACAGATCCGAAGGCAAGATATTCGCTGCTAAAAATGGATCCTTTCTAGAGAAGAAGTTTCTCTCGGAAGAAGTGAGTGGGAGGAAACTAGAACTTGACAAGGTAATTGTACCTACTCCCTTATTGCAAAGTAATTCATCACTGAAATCAGCTCTAGTGATTCCTACACCAGTAAGTGAGGAAGCTAATGATGATGATCATGAAACTTCTGACCAAGTTACTACCGAACCTCGTAGGTCAACCAGAGTAAGATCTGCACCAGAGTGGTACGGTAATCCTGTTCTGGAGGTCATGTTACTTGACCATGACGAACCTACGAACTATGATGAAGCGATGATGAGCCCGGATTCCACAAAATGGCTTGAGGCCATGAAATCTGAGATGAGATCCATGTATGAGAACAGAGTGTGGACTTTGGTTGACTTGCCCAATGATCGGCAAGCCATTGAGAATAAATGGATCTTCAAGAGGAATACAGACGCTGATAGTACTATTACTATATACAAAGCTCGAATTGTCGCAAAAGTTTTTTGACAAGTTCAAGCTGTTGACTACGATTAGATTTTCTCACTCGTAGCGATGCTTAAGTCTGTCCGAATCATGTTAGCAATTGCCACATTTTATGAAATCTGGCAAATGGATGTCAAAATTGCATTCCTTAATGGATTTCTTAAAGAAGAGTTGTATACGATGCAGCAAGAAGGTTTTGTCAATCCTAAAGGTGCTAACAAAGTGTGCAAGCTCCAGCGATCCATCTATGGACTGGCGCAAGCATCTCGGAGTTGGAATATATGCTTTGATAAAGTGATGAAATCGTATGGTTTTATACAGACTTGCGGTGAAGCCTGTATTTACAAGAAAGTGAATGGAAGCACTACAACCTTTCTGATAAGTATATGTGAATGACATATTGTTGATCGGAAATGATGTAGAATTTTCTAGAAAGCATAAAGAAGTTTTTTCAAATAAAGACCTCGGTGATGCTACTTACATATTTAGCATCAAGATCTATAGAGATAGATCAAGACGCTCGATATATTTTTCAATGAGTACATACCTTGACAAGATTTTGAAGTAGATCAAAATGGAACAGTCAAAGAAGGAGTTCTTACCTGTGTTGCAAGGTGTGAAGTTAAGTAAAGACTCAAAACCCGACCACGACAGAAAATAGAAAGAGAATGAAAAGTCATTCCCTATGCCTCAGCCATAAGTTCTATAAAGTATGCTATGCTATGTATCAGACCTATTGTGTACCTCACCAAGAGTTTGACAAGAGGGTACAATAGTGACCCAGGAGTGGATCATTGGACAACCATCAAAATTATCCTTAGTGGACTAAGGAAATATTTCTCAGTTATGGAGGTGATAAAAGAGTTTGTCGTAAAGAGTTACGTCGATACAAGCTTTTTACACCAATCTAGATGACTCTAAGTCTTGATCTAGATAAATATTGAAAGTGGGAGCAATTAGCTAGAGTAGCTCCGTGCAGAGTATTGTAGACGAAATTTGCAAAATACATACAGATCTGAATATTGCAGACCTGTAGACTAAACTTCTCTCACAAGCAAAACATGATCACTCTTTGGCTATTAATCACATAGCGATGTGAACTAGATTATTGACTCTAGTAAACCCTTTGGGTATTAGTCACATGAAGATGTGAACTATTGGTGTGAAATCACATGACGATGTGAACTAGATTATTGACTCTAGTGCAAGTGGGATACTGAAGGAAATATGCCCTAGAGGCAATAATAAAGTTGTTATTTATATTTGCTTATATCGTGACAAATGTTTATTATTCATGCTAGAATTGTATTAACCGTAAACTTAGTACATGTGTGAATACATAGACAAACAAAGTGTCCCTAGTATGCCTCTACTTGACTAGCTCGTTAATCAAAGATGGTTAAGTTTCCTAGCCGTGGACATGTGTTGTCATTTGATGAATGGGATCACATCATTAGAGAATGATGTGATGGACTAGACCCATCCGTTATCTTAGCACTATGATCATTTAGTTTATTGCTATTGCTTTCTCCATGACTTATACATGTTCCTATGACTATGAACACTTTGTGTGCTATCAAACGTCACAACGTAACTGGGTGATTATAAGGATGCTCTACAGGAGTCTCCGATGGTGTTTGTTGAGTTGGCATAGATCGAGATTAGGATTTGTCACTCTGATTGTCGGAGAGGTATCTCTGGGCCCTCTCAGTAATGCACATCACTATAAGCCTTGCAAGCAATGTGACTAATGAGTTATTTATGGGATGATGCATTATGGAACGAGTAAAGAGACTGCCGGTAACGAGATTGAACTAGATATAATGATATCGATGATCGAATCTTGGGCAAGTAACATACCGATGACAAAGGAAACAATGTATGTTGTGATGCGGTTTGACCGATAAAGATCTTCGTAGAATATGTAGGAGCCAATATGAGCATCTATGTTACGCTATTGGTTATTGACTAGAGATGTGTCTCGGTCATGTTTACATAGTTCTCGAACCCGTAGGGTCCGCACGCTTAACGTTCGATGACGATCAGTATTATGAGTTTATGTGTTTTGATGTACCGAAGGTTGTTCGGAGTCCCGGATGTGATCACGGGCATGACGAGGAGTCTAAAAATGGTCGAGACATAAAGATCGATATATTGGAAGCCTATGGTTGGACACCGAGATGGTTCCGGGTGAGTTCGGGAATATACCGGAGTACTGGGAGGTTACCAGAATGTAACAACCTAGATTTTGGCCCTTTTCTTTTTCTTTTGATTTATTGGTTTTTGCTCTAATTTTTCTTTTTGGAGTGGTTCTGTGGCCTTGTCACCTGGGAAATCATCCTCATTTCCCCTCCCAAGTGGCTCATCATTCTCAAAACCTTTCCAAGATCATGTCACTTCACTCTTTGACCAAACCCTAAAATCTTTTTCTAGGGAATATTCCTTTTTATATTGCTTTGGGTCATATATTGCTCAAATATGCCCAAACCTCATCTTGTTCAGTTCAAAAATAATTCTCCAATATTCGTTCTTCACTTCTGTCCAGAGTGGCACTTTCTGAAGGAAGTGTCACCTATCCAATCTTATTTGCTCCCAAACTTCTTGGGCATTATTGGATGTCCAAATAATGGCCACACGTCAAAATTAGACTTTATTTGCCTACCCCATCTTCCTCAGTGATTTTTCAAAGTTTCTGTCAAACAGAAGCCATTGTGAAGGAAGTGCTAGCTAGGTCTATCCAAAAGAGTTGAAATTTTGCATGCCTCTTCATGTGCTCATATTAAACCCTGCACCGAATTTCAGCCCCATCCAATCATCCATGTGAGCACAGGACCAAATCTTTGATTCTGGCAATATTTTCAGGTTGTGAAGCAAGTGCATTTTATATTGCTTCATTAATTCTGAGAAAATACCAGATTGTTCTCCTACCTATATAACTTCTCTCTACCAAGTTTGGCACCATTTCACTTGGCCAATATTTCTCCAAAATGCTTGCAAGATTCTGGTCAGTGAAGATAGCTGTGAAGGAGGTACCATTTTGGTGAATCCAATTGGTATGAAACTTAAACAACATCTTTATATGATCAAATCATGAAGCCTTGCCAAATTTGAGCTCAAGTTTCATCACCATGTGAGTGCATCATCCAAATCTCATTTCTGGACTAAATATGCAGTTGTGAAGAAACTATGATTTATCTTGGTCCATATCTTCTCAAAATTACCAGGATGAAAGTCATTCTTTCCCTCAACCTCACAGAAAAACTCTATGGCTCCAAAACTCTTCCTGTTGATCACCAGTGCTCACTCAAGTTTACTGCAGTAAACTTCAGAGGGTGATTACCAGTTAACCTTAGCAGTTTTAATCGATCTACCACCACGGTTGCAACCTCCCCTGGATGGACTACGCCCTAGACAATGTTTGCCAACCCTTGGCATCTTCTCCTTGCCAGTCTGCGCGGTGACCACCAACTTTGCATGTAGTGCGCGCGTCCAAAATGGCTTCTTGCTCGGGCCCCTCCTCTGCTCGGCGTCTCAATAAGCACGAGCATGTCTAGCAGTTTTACCGTGTCATCGCTGTCCTCCTGGACCTCTCTCCCTCTCGGTTAAACCCCTCACTGACGCTCGCCGACACTCACCCACGGGCGCACTGTGGCCGACCAAGCATTAATGGCGCCGTGGCTTCTTCCTCTTCTTGTCCCCAAGCTCCGGTCGTCTCCGTGACCTCTGCGGCTCGTCCGCACCCTCCTCGTCGCGTTCCCATGCCCCCCCGTGATCACTGGCCATCACCAGAGCCTCGGCCGGACGTGCCCGGTGACACTCGAGCCCGTGCCCCTCGCCCCCGCCTATATAAGGAAGCCCGACCCCCCTCCGAGCTCGTCACCAGCCTTGCCTCGCTCCACTACCCCTTCCTAGCCTCTCATTCGAGCTCGAGAGCTCCTCTTCCCCTCTGTTGGCCGCCATGGCCGCCACCCCCTCCGGCCTAAATTCCGGCCAACCATGCCTCCCCTCTCCTTCTTTCCACCTCCATGAGCCCCACCAACTCCGGCGGACCCTCCTAGTTCCTCGTTTCGTCGCTGGAGCTACTGTGACCGCGACCCCAAGTCTTGGCCGCCGCCTCTGTCCTCGGACACCGCGAATCCCGTCGCCCTGCTGCTCCTTCCCGGCCGCCATGCGTGGTCTGAACGGGAGCGGGGCATCTGCCCGTGGCCGCCGGTGGCCTCCCCCTGGCCTGAGACGGCCAGGACCCCGCCGGCGTCGCGCCCTCCCTTGGTTTCCTCTGTTTCTGGTCGGGGGGAGCGAGGAGGAGGACGATGACCTGATCAGCTCTCCCTGACCCCACCTGGCAGTGACCCAAGCGGCCGGTCCCGCTGCTGCATGTTGACCCGCCCGGTCCACGTGGATAAGTGATGGGCCCCAGCCCTGTGGAACCCGCCCGTCAATGACCCGAGTGCCTGGCCCCGGCTCTGTTCGCGTGGCAAGTGGAAGCATCAACTCTCGAGTACGTTTTCGCTTTCGGAAAGTGTATTTTTGCTCTCCTTCAGACAGAGTACGTTTTCTTTTATTGAAAGCGTATTTTCTATCTGTTTCAGCCTAGAATACGATTCCCCGAGGCAAAGGCGTATTTCTTCGTAGTGCACGTTATGTTTTTCCAGCCAAGGGCCTGTTTGTGATGATTTCATTACAGATGGGTCCCTGACAGAAAAACCCTTATATCTTTTTACTCCCAACTCCAAATCAGGTGATTCCAAAGCCCACTTCTTCGTTTCGTCGAGCCGTTCTGATGGAACAATTTTCACCATGTTTTGACATTCTGAAAATGACCATTTTCCCCTTGCGCTTAATCAGCCCCCTCCGAGGATGAACGTTTTCCGGCGATTCTTTTCGCGAGCTTCTCGCACTTTCTCCCTGGTGATTTCTTCCACCCCAGACAAGCCACATCCTCCATTTGCATGATTGCAATGCAGTGACATGGTTTATTCATTTGAACTTGTTTAAAACAGTGCATTAGCTATGTATGATTTGTTCATGGCATTTCCCGGAGTATTGTTTAGAGCTTTATATTGCCATGATATTGGTTGGAGTTCTAGGATTAATATTTTGATGATTATGTGGATGATATGTGCCTTTGGATTCTTAGTGGCTATTATGATTATTTTTTATGATGGTATCTGGTATTATTTTGAAGTATTACTTTGGATATCATGCTGCCTTTGGATTATTAGTGGTTAGTGTGATTATTTTGCATGATGCTAGTTGATGTTCTGTTGCTTGGAGTATTATTTTCGGAAATGATGTTTACATGTGGATCTTAGCCGAATAGCTTTATTCTTGTTATTGGAGTAGTAGGATTATGATTTTCGGATTCATCATGACAGTAGTGTAGTGCTACACTTGGAGTATTTTGAGATGATGATATTATGCTTGGATTATTTGTTGGTTATTGCTATGAGTTGGATTATAGTTTGATAGTTGATATTGGAGTATCAATTATCACAGTTATATTTTTTGGGATAAATTCCGTCATTAAGTTGGTCAGGTGCCACCGAACCGGGCTCTTCTAGTGCAACCACATTTGCCTTATGGGAAGGCCCTAATGTAGTCTATTGCCATGTCTCTCGCCGGTGCCTCCAACGAGGGAAGGTTATGGGCGTGCGTACCCTGGCCCGGTAAGTAGACATAACCTTGTGTGCCCATAGTTGTTAGGCGCCCTTTTGTCCCCGTTGGGACATTTATGTTTTGGCCACGACGGTGGTCGTTGTGTCTTTGGTAGACACGGGCGACCCAGGACTAAACCCAGAAGGGATGTTGGTCGGAGTGGCCGGGAGAGTGTCATGGCAGTAGATCAGTTTTGTCGGAACGCCGTTGGTCCACCCGAATGGGAGTACGAGGCCATGGGTTCTGTGGTGTGGGTAAAGTGCGCTACCTCTGCATAGTGTACTTGTTTAAACTATCGATAGCCGCATCCTCGGTCATGGGCATGGGTTCATACTAGGTCCCACCATTCGATCAACACTCACATGACGGAATGACTTGTAGGTGATATATATATATATGTTGATATATATATATATATATGTTGACATTTGAGCAGTATAGATTGGCAGGATGTTGATGATGATGTTGGAGACCAAGTGTTGGTCGTGCACTACAAAAAAAATACACTTCCGTGATGATATGTGTTTGTCACAGTAGGTCTCTTTTTTGTCATGCATGTACATCCATGACAAATTTATGACAGAATCAAGATAGTCATACCTGTGTTGTCGTAGAAGTGTTCCATGACATTACCAAAATTATCATCACAGAAGTGTCCACTTCCATGACGATAAATCACGCGTGACAGAAGTGCTTTCGTCAAGGGTGACCGACACGTGGCATCCACCGTAACGGAACGCCATTAAGCTATCGGGTCAGGTTTTGGATCCGATAACCCGTTAACAACCCCGACCAATGGGGATTTTCCACGTGTAAAATCATCATTGGCTAGAGGAAACACGTGTCGGCTCATCGTTGGGACAGATGTCATCCACTCATTGGACAGGAGGCGCCTATGATAGGTCGACTTGTGGCACGGCTAAACAGTGGCCCATTCCGATGAAAAAGGCCGACCCAGTAAAAATTAGCAGGCCGACCCATATAAGGCCTACTCGTGTCAGGTCCATTTAAGCCCACGGCCCATACGAGATGTCCCAATTCGGCCCCTTAAAGATTTGACACCATTGCAGCCCATCGTCAGTTCGAGCCCGTTAACAACCCGCTATATATTTGGGCTCAATATCGGCCCGATGAGATTTCGGCCTGTTAACGGCCCATTTAATGGATGGGCCAATTTTCAGGATGTACATCTTTCGGCCTTTTAGCGACCCATTTAAATGTTGGGCTAATTTCCGGCCCGGTGTGTCTTTCAGCCTATTGACGGCCCATAAATCTGATAGGCCATTTGTAGTCATACCTGAGTTTCGGCCTTTTAGCGGCCCATTTAAGTGTTGGGCCAATTTCTGGCCCGGTGTCACTTTCAGCCTTTTGACGGCCCATAAATCAGTTGGGCCAATTGTAGTCGGACCTGAGTTTTGGCCTTTTAGTGACCCATTTAAGTGTTGGGCCAAATCCCGGCCCTGTGTGCCTTTCGGCCTGTTAACGGACCATAAATGAGTTGGGCCATTTGTAGTCGGACCTTAGTTTTGGTCTCTTAACGGCCCATGCCCTTCATGGTCCAATACCAGCCCGGTTTCTCTTTCGGCCTGCTAAAGGCCCACAACATAGTTGGGCCGTTTACAATACGACTTGACTTTCGGCCTCTTAGCGGCCCATGCTCTTCATGGTCCAATACAAGCCTACTGTCTCTTTCGTCCTGCTAAAGGCCTACAGTATAGTTGAGCCATATGTAGCCCAAACTTAGTAACGGCCTATGAAATAAATTGGGGCCACCTGTTGCCCGCTTCGATGTCGGCCTGTTAACGACCCGGGAGGTAAGAGTGCCGACCATTAACTTTCTGCCTATTAACGGCCCATTAACTTAATGGGCCCACTAAAGTTCGTTCATGTCTTTAGGCCAAATTAGATAATTTGAGCCCATTACGACGAGCAAAGGTACGGCATACAGGGAATAACGTTGCACATCCAGAATATATTACAGGAAATTACATCCACTTGGCAATCAAAGATTGATGCCAGTGCAAATAAATGAGCAGAACCTAACCATATACAACGTCACAATCTGCAACCTCAGCACAGATGACGCCCATAAGCATGTGGGCAAGTTCTTGCTGCTTTGCCACATTGTCTCTGAAAACATTGATCAGTTGTTGTGTCGCACGACTCTGCACATCTGATTCATCCACCATTTCCATCATTGCTTCAGCCATTAATTGGTTCACAAACATACATTTATTCCATCGCATTCGTGACAGAGGATACTGAACAGATTCAGATGGCGATTTTCGCAGGCTTGTATTATTGATAGTGGAGAGTGTCTTGACCATTGCATCATAACATAAATTAGGACGGGAACCAAACAGATTAATCATGAGTTATTTCCATATTACCTGGCCTAGATTTACTGGAAAGAAACAATGGGGTTGCCTTGCTGTTTTCAGAGTTTGTCTTCTTATCTTCAGCAGCCTACACAAAATTAACACACTAGCATTGCTATCATTGGCCAAGTCCGATAATAGGAAAGCAACATTGACACAACGAACGTTTGGGCAACTAGCCTACACCAAATTAACACAATATGGCATAGCTATCATCAGCCAGGTAATGTAATACGAAAGCAACATTGACACAATGAATGAATGGGCAACCAGAGAAGCACTACAATTCAATAATGTGCGTGATATGAGATAGCACATTCATGCAGCCCAGTACGCAAAACTACCAGGCAGTTTTCCTTACAAAAATCAACATTGGCGCCTTTAACATTTTGCTACAACTAATTTTAGATCAGATAAAGGTTAGATTTAGGCCGATTAACAAAATACATGCCGATGTAAAAATATAGTGATATAAAACAGGTACTTACATTAGCACTGGAGCACAGAGAATTCCCGCAAGATATTTTCCTCGAATACGATCCTAATGGAGGAAGTCTTGTATCGTTTAACCTTATTTTCTAAAAGAGAGACGGGTAAGAAACATGTAGAAAATATGATCAAAATGCTATAAAATTTCATGATGCGAGGATACGCACACGCTTCTTAGAATGGAGTTGACATTCTTTTGCTGGACTAGAGCGGACTAGTTCTTTGGCCACTGGAATCTGCTTATTATCAGCGGGAGTTGGGTTTCTCTGTGTTGGAGTAGTATCTATGAAAAATGGAGTTGGTTTATCATCTCCTGGCGTTTGGATCTTTTGCAAAGACCTGGTTTGTAACCCTTCAGATTCTAACATAGCCGTCTTCCCCTTGCATGCCTTATATAGAAGAATGGTGATTCAGTTATAAAACATGCTACAGCAGAAATGGAATAGGTACCGAAGAATAGAAAGGCATGACATATTGACATGTATTCACTCCATCCGGAAATAAATGGATGGGTCTAGGCGTATTTCAGTTCTAGATACATCCAGTTTTATCCATTTCTGCGACATTTAATCCGGACGGAGGGAGTATGATGTAAGAGCTAGGGATACGACAGGACAACATAGTAAAAAAACACTGAAAAACACACTACAGAACCAAAGTATTCAAACCCACTGATATGAGATAGTACACTCATGCAGCTTAGGATACAAAACTACCACGCAATTTTCCTTGCAAAAATCAACATTGTGGCCTTTAATCATACATTTTGCTACAACTAAATTTAGATCAGATAAAGGTTGGATTCACGCCGATTAACAAAATACATGCTGATGTAAAAATATAGTGATATACAATTGGTACTTACATCTACATTGGAGCACAGAGAATTCCTGCAAGAATCTTTCCTCATAAATGATACCATTGCAAAAAATCTTCTATCTGTTAAGCTTATTTTCTAAAAGAGAGATGGGTAAGAAACATGTAGAAAATATGATCAGCATGCTATAAAATTTCATGATGCAAGGATACGCACATGCTTCTTAGAATTGAGTTGACATATTTTTGCTGGACTGGAGCGGACTAGTTCTTTGGCCAGCGGAATCTGCTTATTATCAGTAGGAGTTGGGTTTCTCTGTGCTGGAGCAGTATCTTTAAAAACTAGAGTTGGTTTATTATCTACTGGCGTTTGGATCTTTTTCAAAGGCCTTATTTGTAACCCTTCAGATTCTAACATAGTTGTCTTCCCCTTGCATGCCTTGTATAGAAGAATGGTGCTTTAATTATAAAACATGCAGCAACAGAGAGATGGAATAGTTATCGAAGAATAGAAAGGCATGACATATTGACATGTATTCCCTCCATCCGGAAAAAATGGATGGGTCTAGGCGTATTTCAGTTCTAGATACATCCTTTTTTATCCATTTCGGAATACATACAGAAATAACTAAGGCAATATACACGTGTATGATTGGGAAAATAAGATGGCATTGCAACAGATCTCTAGAACAACACTTCAATGTAAAAAAATATGGTATGGTAGACAGATGAAATACATACTGATGAATAACAATGCATAAGATATTCAGAAGCATGATGTCCAAACTAAGCAGATGGCATTGCGATAGAGTAGAATGACAGTACTTAAATTTGAAAACATGTTATCATGAATGGAATAGGTACTGAAAAATAGGAAGGCATGACATATTTACATGCATGATCGGCATGCTAAGAACATGGCATTGTAACAGAGTAGATACACTCCAGGACATTATATGCATGTTGTACCCATATCACAGGCCAAGTTAGAGCTAGGACCTTGTGGGGTGAAGAGGATTCATCATCTTTCTGCAAGTCTTCTGAAGAACTGACTTTACATGTTCCATCATATTGGGTATCATTGACATCAAGTTGATTGGCCTTTACATTGCTCCGTGAGGTTCTTGTGGACATATCAGTGTGTGCAATTATATCTGACATGCATGGAAGACAACTAGTAGTTAGATTTATGTAATGAGTGCCTATAGGAGACAACATAAATAGTAGGACTGGGGTTAACTAGCAGCAACAGGTCTCATAAACTAAAGGGAGAACACAGATGAAAGCTACAGAATATGTATCGTTTGTACTCGAGATTAACTAGATGGCACACAAAAGTATTAAAGAACAACATAGGAAATACTAGAAGTGGTATAATACTATAATCACCAGCCTGTGGGATAGCATTGGCTGATGGATGATAACTATGGAACAGTGTTACCTAAAGAACAAGTATCTTAGCTGAACTATGGAACAACGTTAACTCCTGAACAAGACCCGTAAGAGATCAGCATGAATATACAGTGGAACGTGATGATCTATTTTCCATGCTTAGATGAATAACAAAGCCATAAATGTTGCACACAAGTAAGATGAGGGTACAACTTATCTGGCTGCCATCCATAGGAGTGAGCATCATGTGCTGACATGTGGATGGCCCTGCAGTTTTTGTGGCTGTGCATGTCGGGCTTGCGCATTCGATGCGGGGAACTGTTGAGTGGGGACTATAGCTCCCTTCTGGTGTATGCTTCCCTTGTTGGAGCAGCTGCGGTGAGTCGGAAGACGGTGTGTTTGAAGATGCAGATAACACATAATGTTAAGAACGACATATCTCTTTGATCTGAAGAAATACACTAAGAGATCAACAGCAAGGTACGAGAGTGGTCACACGTCTGTTGACTGAAGACTAAATTGGGGTCACACGATTTTATATTATTTTGGTACTGTCCAATCTATGCCGGATGGCTGGCCGTCTTGTGCCTCCCGGCTGACACTGTTCGGAATCTTCCCCGAAGAACCAGCGACCAACGGCAGAGCAGCCCGCCTTCGCCGTCCGTGGCCCCGGCCAAAACCCCGCTCCCCGCCCCACCCGCACTGCCGTGGTTGCGCCACCCCCAGGCCAATCCACAAAGACTCCCTGTCATCCAGATCCGGCAGTGGCAGTACCTTCAACCACGCAACTCTAAAAGATAGCCATCTAAGCGCTGCTTCCGCGGCGAACTTTGCAGCCCCGCACCCTTACGTTAGACACCAGCCAACCGGCAGCCTAGGAGCTCTGCCGCCTCGAGGGGTGCTGCTTCCCATTCCAAATCGATTGGCCTAGAATAAAAATTCAGACAACTGACGCCTAAATAAAGTGATTTGAGATGAGGGTGCGACCTATCTGGCGGCATGGTGAAGTAGGCAGGTCCAGCTGCCGAGTCGGTGAGGCCGACGCGGTTGTGGTGGCGACCGGCGGCAGGGAAAGAGTGATGCCGCGATGGTCGACGGCTACGCCAAAGCAGCGCCAGGACTCTGGACGGATCGAAAGTTGGAGCTGCTCCGACACCGTGAACAACGGTGGGGGTGAATCAGCTCCGGTATGGTTCACGCGGCCATCATCGAGGCAGCACCAGCAGCACGGAGTAAGAGGCGCACGACCCAGTGCACGATGGCAAATGGACGGCATCTCCGGCATTAGGGAGGAGGGTGGCTGTGAAATTACTACGGTGGGGGGCGCCATGGAGGTGGGGCTGAGGTTTCGCGGCTCGGGAGAAGGGAGCTTCCCGGGGAGAAGGTGATTTGGCACCCACGAGGTATGAATGGGGGCGGGCGGGGGAAATTGGGAGGGGAGTGGAACCTTGTCTTACGGACGCATTTGTCTGAAATGTGAGGGGGAGTTACAGTTCTACCCTTGCCTATAGGATTCTTGGCTTGGGTCTGTGTACTGAGGGTCGGGGATAGTAGAGTAACTTTGCTTCTCTGGGCGGGAGCGATTTCGGGCGAGGAGGGTGTGTTTTGAACTATAGTGGGCGTGAGCGATTTCGGGCGAGGAGAGCGTGTTTTGAAATAGTGGGCGCAAGCTATTTCGGGCAAGGAGAGCGTGTTTTGCCGACCATGGTTTATGAATTATTCGGCACATGTCATTTCGGCCGAGGAGAAGGCGCGCTTGGATGAAGTTATGAACCTACCCTCGATGTACAATGGGCCAATTGATGCGTGTCCCACATAGGACGGTAATTTCGCGTCTCCCATTTATTTGCTCGGGCGAATTCCACCGAGTATAGAGGATGTTTAATGGTTCTTTCAAATTTTGGGAGAACCAGCATCCATGTCTACCTTACCAAGTCGATTCGGATCAAATTTTGAAATATTAGCTTGCCACTTCTTTTTTAGACGGAGAGATGATGCTCGGGAGTAATGTGTTTTTACATGCTCGTTGCTAGCGATTTACTATATGACAAATAATTGACCCACTCAAAAACGCGAATCAAACCCAAAATGAAATATCTCGATTCAATGAAATAGCTTGTTCACTAGGTCAAAATAGTGAACTAAATCCAAAATTGAACACCTCAATCGAGTAGCATGTTGTACAGTATTATAGTACTCCATGAACATGTTGAAAGTCAAATTAATGAACTTGTTTGATATACGCATATATCCGTTCATGTGTGGATTGCAGACAACATGTTCTCCAATTTAAATATTTGAATGCAAGTTTATGTCGAAACATGGTTTATATCAGTCTTTCATGCATAAAATGCGACCTCCCCCTCTCCCGGACTCCTGGTCTCTCTCTCTCTCTCGCCGACAATCTTCAATTCTGTCGCACGCATCCGACACAAAAACCTTGTTCGTCCCTCTCCCTTTCTCTCCATCCCTCTCTCTCTCTCTCTCTCTCTTTGTGTGCGTGGGGGGGGGGGGTCTTTCTAGTTTGCATGCATATATACACCATCTATAGGTCTCTCTCGCACACTATGTATGATACTCTAGCAAGTCCAAGCTAGATATCGTGGGTGCACTCATCGTATGCACACAGATATCATGGGTGCACTCATCATACGCACTCATCGTACGCACACCATCTATGGCTCTTTGCCTATAACTCTCTCACACACCACTATGTCGTCTCGGAGCTCTTCCCCCCCTCTCTCAAACTCTCCATCCACCTGGGTCACACATACACATGCATGTATCACTCTCACTCGATAGGCCCATCTAAAACTCTATCTCTCCCCCTCGTTCTCTCTCCATCTCACATGCGCGCACACACAATCTCATGCCCAGCTAGCCAAGTATGATGGTCTGTCACTCAATTGTAGGCACCTGTAGTCCCCCCTATATGTATATGACTAGCTAATCTTAGTCTCCATCACAAACATGTGCATGGTCTATCTTGGTTTCTCTCAGAGCATCTTTCTATCGCGCACGCACTCCCTTGATCTCCCACCCATATAGTCCCCTCACGATCTCGACGGGATCTCTCTATCACAAACACACCCTCTCTCCCTCCTCATGCGTCCATGCCATCCATGTGTCCCTCTCGACCTTTGTTCCTTGTTGGCCACACCTCTATTGGACATGTGCTACAGGGGTGTCTCTCTCCGTTGCAAACAATCACACACTAGCTATCTTCGTGTATCTCCTCGCCTCGCTTTTCCATCTCAGAGATGCATGCGTGATATGTTCGCATAAGAAACGAAAAAACACACACTCTCTCTAATTTATCGTTTGTTGTCACTTTCTCTTTCACATACATACTATTTTTGCACACTTACTCATTCTCCTTCACACGCACTTGATCTGTCTCGACTGAGGCACTCTCCTTGGTCCATAGCATATAGATTTATTGAAAAGTCAAACATCACAAAGTTTGACCATGTACGTGGAGAAAAAGAATTACATCTAGTACGGCAATCATATGCCATTAGATTCACCATGAGATGTAGTTTTGTATGATGTCTCTTTGGTATTGTAGATATAAATAACATTTGCATAAACCTGATCAAAGTTTCCAAAGTTTGACTTCTAAAAAATTTACATGCTCTGCATTATCGAGCGGATGGAATATCTCTTTCCCCCTCTCAGCTATCTGACGCACCACTCAGCCTTATCGGGGCTCCTCAATCTCTATCAAACTTTATTCGTCAGTTTGGTTCGTGACGTGACCCTCATGCCTTGATGGCCGGTACTGCTTGGTGTGGACGTGAGATGTAAAATATTTCTGCCTGGCCAGGCTTGTGTGGTGCTGAAGCGTTTGGTTCATGCTTGGGCCAGGCAAAGCATCAACATCCCATCAATCAATCCATGCATCAATTATTTAATGCTAATATCCATCCATGTTGTTGTTAGCCTCGTGGACACACGACCAGGCACGACCAGGCGTTCGAAATCGGTCGCCTGGGCCAGGCTACTTGCAGTGTCTGGAGTTCAGCCAGGCTAATTAAAGTGCAAGGGAACCTAGGCCAGGCGGGCTTTCTTTTTCACAGGGTAGCAACCAAACAAGCATGCATGAAATCAAGCCACAACCCCAGGCCAGGCAAAAGATGCTCAGGACGCAAGCCAAATTGGCCTTATATCTCCCTGGTTCACACATACACATGTCTCGCTCGCGCTATACATATAGACCCATCCAACACTCTCCGCCCTTGTTCTCTCTCCATGTGACACGCACCCCCCCTAAGTACCATAATCCCTCAATCCATTATAGGCGCAAGCACCCCCCCCTCCAAAGTATGATTATCTCTTACTAGCCAACAGGAACACACATATTGTCTCCTTCCATCCATACGTCTATCTCGATATCTCCCGGGGCATCTTCTATCGCGCACACACCTTGTCACCCGATCTCCCACCCATGTAGTCCCATCACGATCTCCATGGGATCTCTCTATGACAAACATACACTCTCTCCTCCCCATGTCTGCATTTTCTTCATACGTCTCTCTTGACCTCTCTCCCTTGTTTGTCAGACCCCTCTTGGCCACGTGCTAGGGGTCTTGCTCTCTCGGTTCCAAACAACCACACACTATCTCCTCACCTTGCCTCTATTGTCAAAGATGCATGTGTGATATGTTTGCATAAGACAAAAACGCTTTTTATCTACTTTTATCATGTGTTGTCCATGTCTCTTTCACACATGCACACACACACTTCTCTCTCTCTCTCTCTCTCTCTCTCTCTCTCTCTTGTTAGGGACTCTGTCACGTCCATAAGCGTATGGATGTTTTGAAAAGTCAAACCTCAGAAATGTTTGACCAGGTATATGTGGAGAAACACATTTACATCTGGAACGATCATTAGATTCATCACAACATGTACTTACTTCATACTATCATTTATCTTTGATATTGTAGATATAAGTAATTTCTTTATAAACTTGGTCAAAGTTTCAAAAGTTTGACTTAAAAAAATGTTGGAACTACATTATCGAACGGAGGGAGTAGCTCTTTCTCTCTCTCTGCTATCTCTCACGGGCCTCCCCTCTCACTCAAACTCTCTATACCGACGGATTATACGCTCACTTTGTCAGCGTATAGCTCCGTATATTGTTTAGTTGACCGGTCAACCAAACCACATGCTGCCTTGTCAGCTCGTGTTCTGTATCTTCGTGTGCTAGCCCATGTGGCAGTGGGTGAAAATAAGTAAACTAGAGGCCCATCTGACACGCAATGAAGTAAACAAAGTTGAAACCACTCGGGGTAGCACCCCGCACGCTAGTAAATTGAGGGAGCATTGAGGACAAACTTCTTGCGCGCGAAGGACGCACTCGCGCACAATTCACCACTGCGCGGCGGCATGCACAGAAGGACGCACTCGCGCACGCCCAACACACAACACACACCACCACACGTGTACATATCTAGGAGTAGAAGGCCATGGAAAAATCTGGCACGATGGCCGCTGCCGGAGCCGTCCACCCCCAATCTTCGTGTTCTGTGCAATGCACGGGCATCTACGCACGGGAAATTATGTCGAACAGGGCTAGTTGTAAGCAGGCTAGGTCTACAGCCATGATGATAGTGACTGCAGACGGTGAGGCTGACTATGGTATGCTGAACACGGGGCCTATACTCAGGTGTCATCTCCGGCGCAGGGTCTTGTAACTTCACTCTGAGGAGCAGCACGTAATAATTTGACCAACGGGTAGTACAGTGCTAGTACTCCTACTACTACATTGGTAGTACTACTACTAGTACTAGTAGCACCACCGTCTGGATTTAGGAGTACTACCACGTCCACCGGCACCGAGGAATGTCTCCAGGTAGTATTGCTTGAGGCCGCCAGGGCGAGGGGCCGCTTGGACGACAGCTTCGTCTCCTTGTTCGACGAGGTCCTCGTCGGTTTCCTCGACAAGTTCACCGTCGTCAAGAAGCTTGCGGACGACTTTGACGTAAGCCTCTAGCCGACACGCCCAGGCTCTGCAATGCCTGCCACCCTCAACGGCCACTATGGTAACAACCTCTTCGATGCACTGGTGGCCCTGCGACTGCCCGCCGTCGCGTCGGAGAATGTCCACCTCGGGGTCGCGCTCGCCGCACAGCGCCTGGCGCAGCAAGACACCATCGACATAATCACCCACGTCTACACGCAAATCATGCACAAGGACTACTTCATGCAAGAGGAGGACGATAGGACGCTGGCCTTCTTGGAGCGCAGGGCAACCTTGAACGACATTGTTCAGAAGCACGTTGAGCTCGCCGCCAACGCCGCTGCTCCTCACATGTCGGTTGGTGACCCGGCGCACTAGGGCGTGAGGATGTCGTTGAACGTTGATGGATCCGTATGTATTTATATCTTTCCATCAAATCCATGTAGTAGTATATGATACTACAGTAATTATCTTACCTTTCGCATCAACTTCATAATTTTCGTGCGTACTCCATGCATGAACGGCGCCAGAACCAAACTTCTCATTACTCTAGGCAAAATCGTTATTTTCTATCTATCGGTCGCGCCATGGAGCAGAACCAAATTTTACAAGTTATGAGTTCAAAAGGAAAAGCCTGCCGTGTTCGCGTCGCACCCCCACACGGTTGGTCCGGCAGGCCGCTCAAGCGGGAATGCGTGCGGTGTTGCATTTTCACTTACAAGTGGGACCGCAGTTGAGCAAATAGACTATCGGCAAACCCCCACCATGCCCACCCCGCGATGGCTGAGAAAACAGGAGGGAGAAGAGATGGCTATAGCACGGACTCCAAGAAAATTGGTGTCAGATTGGACTCGTGTGGGTGGCGTGTGCCGTACTGCTAGACGTGAATCCTACTGACTTATGGCCCATGCCACCCCACTATATCGAGCCTATATGGAGGTACGTAGAACAAATTTCCTACAGTCCGTGCTCAGCCCTCCTCTATCTCTCTTCTCAGCCAGCCAGCAGACGCACGGAGCCCATCGTCTGTTTGCTCACATGCGGCCCCACATGTCAGTGAAAACGCAAGAGGACCCATCGAACCTGCACATCTTTCACCTCGACATGCTGGTGATGAAAAACAAATCCAATAAAGATCTTCGGTGGCCGCTTTTGGAGTTACTCAAGGTAGTAACATTCTATTTACAGTTTAACCCAAGATGCACATCTCGTGGCTTCAACTAGCACTCTATTTTCTTTCATGACACGACCTGGATGCTGGATGTCCCACGTGTCGGCAAAAGGAGGAAGAACCCGACCAAATCTTCGGTTCTGCTCTCGGATTTGACTAGTTGTTCTAACTTAAAATTTTTATTGTGTACTCCTTCCGTTCCAAAATACTTGACTTCCATTTGTCCAAAAATGTATGTACCTATATACTAAGACATGTCTAGATACATATATATTTTGACAAATAGAAGGCATGTATTGTGCAATAGAGGGAGTAGAATGGATGCAAGTTTTTGTATTGGGAAGAAGAGTACATCCATATATTGATAGAGCACAATTTAGTAGATGTTCTATCACTTTTAGCTAGCACAGACGCAAGATCGAGCCTTCGCAGATCAACAATGAATGCATCGAGAAGGCACTAATCCAACTTACAGGAGTAGTAAAATGTATTCTTGTGGTTCTTGTTTTCTTTGGTCTTGCTTTTCTAGTCAAAATTATCATTGGAGTCCGTGTAAAACGGAGGTGCATTTGGGGTCGTGCATTGGAGTTGGCCTTACAAGTGGGACCGCAGTTAAGGAAACCGACTATCGGCAAACCCCCACCTTGCCCACTGCGTGATGGCTGAAGTTAGAGAAACGACGAGGTTGAAGAGATTGCTCTAGCATGGACTCCAAGAAATAATATGGTGTCAGATGGATGTCGTGGTGGTGGCGTGTGCCATACTCCTGGACGTGAATGCTTGTTCTGGCCCATGCCACCCTACTACTCCCTACTACTTACTCCTACTATATAGTACTAGTATCAAGGATTCGAGGTGCTGGTTACGTACAGCGAACACATTAACATATGCCTACAGTAAAAACACCCGCCCGACACGCGAAGCATCTGAAGCTAGTACAAATAGTGTACTACTATTGTTGATTGGCCTCATCCTATAACCTGTTGCAATGCATGTACAATTATTTATTTGGAAAATATTTTTTTGCCTCGTCGCACCACTCACTCAGAGAAGCGACTCGAAAGCCATTCATAAATTTAGTAAGTTTATCACACGCATATCATTTTATTACATACAACAGGTCATCAACCCACATCAACAACGAGGATACATTATAAATACTAAAGTTTTCACCACACAACAAATAACAAGCAATGAAATGAACTTCAACTCAACCATTCCTCAGCGTTGGAAACGCTTGCTTTGAACCACACGTGATTCTCTGGGACGGGCCATCGATTGTCGATCTAGAAACCAATGCAGGACTGATCATCCAGGCTGAAGCGGCCTACTATATCCCTGCCTGGGTAGGGAACCACACAAATGTCCGAGGTATAGACACAGTTGCTTCTCATAAATGTGTCAATAGCAGTTGGATCGCCTTTCACCATCATTGGATAGTTTTGTCCAAGGAAGAACGAGTTTTCTCCAAGACTATCAGTTCTGTACCAGGGAGAAGGAGTTGGCGCTAGCACACTAGTATCCATCCCGAATACCATGCAACGGGTGCTGGAATAGGTCCGGAGAGTGCGACCATGGGAGACACCTGCTTCCTTAGCAGTAACATCATCAGTGGGCTGTATACACACAAGAAGAGGTGATCCATCGGAATTAGTTGCCAGGCGCCACAGAGTATATGGGCGCTGCTCATCCTCATGCTCGTGATCATCACCATCGTCATATCCCCCTTGGTTATAAAATTTTTCAAGTATAGGTGGTGGGATGTTCACAGGACCTTGGAAACACAAGAAGAAGGTTAATTAGTAAAGGGAAACTTGCTAACCCGCATGCACGTGGATGAAACAATTATAATTATGGTGGAAGACAAACGTACCGAAACTATGAGGATGCCATGCAAAAACAGTGCCACGAGTGGTGGCAGCAAACACAAGGCGCTCGTATTGAATTGCATCATAGTACTCATCCGTGTACAGAAACTGATTTTTGAGCAATATCCATCGAGTGAAACCATCAAGGAAGGCAACAAGCTTGTCGAAGATAGCAACAACATCATAGTTGTAATTCTAAGAGCGGTTGGGATCTCGACAAATTGCTATCTTCCATAGAATACAGTCACCATGATCGTATTTGAATGTGCGTACATTACCGGTGTGCTCAACCTCTGGGCAGTGTGTTGAGATTTTTGGAAGTGGAACCCGGTGACGAGTGCACACTTTCACAAGTTCCCACTCGCAGTTGGACCCAATGTAAACAACCCAATCTCCATTTGCGCCCGCCCAAGCCTTGCCCTCAAGCGATGGCATCTTAACATCATATGTATCATTATCAAGCGGCATCAACTTGCACAAGGCGAGGCCTCCATCATGCCGGCGCCAGTCATCATCAGGGTCACGGCGAAGAAGATAGGGGAGATCAAACCGCTCCTTGACTCTTGGGTTCTTTGTAGTGATGTTATTAGTTGAGTCGAGAATGGGCTTGAACGAACCTGCCATGCTAGCCGAGGTGATGACGTCGCACCGATCAATGAGTTCCTCCACCATGTCATCTTTCAGACTGGGGCAAGAATAATGGGGTCGTTTCCGTCCTGTTCCCTCCATGGAGAAGACGATCCAACAATGGCAGAAGAAAGGGTGAAGGGCTGAAGGAAAATGGAGGAGGGAGAGGAAGAGCATGTGACAACAGTTCCAAATCGAGAGGGAAAGGCGAAGAGTCGGTGGACGGTTGCGAGTTTGCCACGGTTCACGAAGAGGCGCCCCGACCTACACGTCCATTTGGAAATACTCCTACTACTCGCCGTCGTGTCACTGATATGTTGGAACGGGACCACATGTCAACAAAACATGGTGTGTAATTTCTCGTGCAAAATGCGATCTGGCCGCATTGGCCCGAGGTGCCACATTAGTTATCGACCTTTATTTTTTTAATGGTGTGCCGATCAGTTTTGAAGCATGACTAACTGGTACTGTACATAGAGAAAATATAAACTACTCTACTACTACTCCACCTCCAGTACTAGTAGTATAAAAAAGATATATAGGCTGGAGCTTGAGCGCTTTCTTGCTAAGGGCTGCCCACTTGCTTCTCACACTACCACCCTCTCTCCAGATCTAAAAAAGACGGCCCCTCTCTCCCTCCTCACCAGTGGTCACAGATCCGTCGGGGAAGAAAAGGACGTGCAACATTGACGCACTCGTCATCGGCGAGCGAGGTCACGCACTGACGACAAGGCCGTCCTCTCAAACCTAGCGCCCGCGCGGGACGGCCTCTGTCGATGTCAAAACCGGCAGATCTCGGGTAGGGGGTCCCGAACTGTGCGCCTAGGCGGATGGTAATAGGAGGCAGGGGACACGAAGTTTTACCCAGGCTCGGGCCCTCTTGATGGAGGTAAAACCCTACGTCTTGCTTGATTAATATTGATGATATGGGTAGTACAAGAGTAGATCTACCACGAGATCAGAGAGGCTAAACCCTATAAGCTAGCCTATGGTATGATTGTATGTTATTGTTTTGTCCTACGGATTAAAACCCTCCGGTTTATATAGACACCGAAGGGGGCAAGGGTTACACAAGGTCGGTTACAAAGGAGGAGATATACATGTCCGTATTTCCTAGCTCGCCTTCCACGCCAAGTAGAGTCCCATCCGGACACGAGACGAAGTCTTCAATCTTGTGTATTCATAGCCCAATAGTCCGGCCAAAGGATATAGTCCAGCTGTCCGGAGACCCCCTAATCCAGGACTCCCTCAGTAGCCCCCGAACCAGGCTTCAATGACGATGAGTCTGGCGCGCAGTGTTGTCTTCGGCATTACAAGGCGGGTTCTTCTCCAACTTTCAAGTGTTCGTAAGCAGTGTCCGGCTCCATAAATGTTGAACCTCTCGGCTTCTGTGCCCAATACGGGCTATCTCCCACGCGTCGAATGAATACGAGGCGCCAGGGCATTTTTACATTCGCCCCCCTAGCCAAAGAAATAAATTGTCTATTAAAGGGATGTGGATTCTTAGATCCGATCCATATCATCCTCCCCTAGCGAGAATTCATCAGAGCGTGCTTCGGAAAGATCCATTCCAGCATGTCCGACCTCCGCAGCTCCTCGTCCCGCCCCATAGCCCTAAGCCCGGTGATTGGGAGAGGTGTTCAGTCCCGCATAGTCAATTAGTCGAGCTGCAGACTAAGTGATTTCTCCCTCCGGTGTATATGGTGCCCATTCGAGCCAGGCTCGCCACCTATAATGGCGGGGCGCAAGTGGAGAGCCTTCCTTGTCCCTCCATGGGAGAACGGGTCTGCCTTGTTCCTTATTTACTAAGGGGACTCGGATTTCTAATTCATCCATTCCTCCGCGGGCTCCTGGAGTTCTACGGCCTCCAATTACACAATCTCACCGCTGTCTCCATTCTACATATCGCCGGCTATGTTGCTCTCTACGAGTTGTTCCTGGGCTGCGAGGCTCACTTCGAGCTGTGGAAAAGGCTATTCTGCCTTGTCCCTCGCACACAGAGGGAATCACTTTATCAAGTGGGCGAAGCCGAAATATGGCACATCGCCGATACCGGATACCTGTCCGGTACCCCGAAGAGGCCGTCCGAAGACCGGCCTTCAGAATGGTTCTACATGGAGGACGTCCCCCTTCCGGACCTTGTTCGGCGGGGTCTTCCTGAGTTCAACAATGCTCCTTTGAAGAAGCGCCGAAGTTGGCGCCCACGGAGCCCCCAGGCGGAAGACAACGGAGAAGTCCTTTATCTGATGAACCGGATCAAAGCACTGGCTCCATTAGCATTGACAATAATCGAAGTTATGTCTTGTGGGCACCCCTTGTGGTGTTATAACGGGGCGGATGACACCACCCGCTGCGGGCGTAAGGGTCCGGACAATGCTGCCGCTCTAGTGAAGATTCTGTCCGAACTGTTCAAGGGTGAGGAGGAGGAGTTCACCCGTATCAAGCCATGAGATGGATTCTCCATGTAAAATCCTCCAAGCTGGGTAAGTTATATCTCCCTGCTCCCATTTTTCCCGCATTCTTTATCGTAAGTATTCACCTTGCCACTTTGCGGCAAGAACTGCTAAAAGCCATAAAGGAGGTCAGCAGCCCCTCTCCACAACCAGAAGACCCTGACCGGGCCCTCGACTTCGGACTTGAAGAAGATCCGGTTATATTTGTGGAACTGATAGACTGGCAGTTCTATCAGTTAAGCTGCGACGATGCCCTGGTTGCCATTACGGCTGACTATCCTGGATTGCTCCCTGCATCGCAGGTAAGAAAAATCAAAAAGTCCCAACTCCAAAACTAGGATCCCCTTTTAGGCACTTCACCCACCATATACACATGGCATCTTTTACAGGGAAGGCATTCGGGATGCCCTGCCGAACCCGCAGCAACTCGCCAACAAGAGGTACCGAGGCCGGGTAGGGCAAAAAGGAAGGCGGTCAGGACGGAGACGCCGGCGCAAATTTATAGGAAACCCCACTTCGTGGTTGTCATCTTTCTCAAAATGTAATGACGCCCGCGTTTCTTTAACAGAAAGAACGCTCGCCGGAATATGTCCGGCGATGCTGCCAATCAAGCTTCCACCAGTCGAGCGCCAGGACCGGACATGGAGGCGGAAGGCGATATGGGGCAGGCGCCGGATAATTCCCCTACAGAGGATGTGGATAGATTATCCGCTACAAACTCAGAAGTGGAAAGCGCCGTGAATCATAGGCGCCGCCGGGCCATACTCCACGATGCTTGTTTCTCCCCAGAGGCGTTCGATGCCTTCAATTCTGGAGAGGCGTACCTCTGTGCTTCTCAAGATGGTCTAGCCAGAGCCACGGATCAGTATGTAAAGGATGTACGGGTGAGTAAACCTGACGATTTATATGTATCAGTAGCCCCTGAGACTTGAAATAGTTAGCAGAACTGATTTAAGGATCATCTTTTAATGTGCAGGTTCTTACGGAGAAGAATACTAGGCTGTCCCAGGAGCTGGAGGAATGCAAGACCCAACTGGGGGCCGCTCTTGCCGCATTGCAGGAACAGAAAAAGCCTCACACTGGTAACATTTACTTTAAAGAATGGTGGTTACCATATAGTGTGCAGCGTGTCTGCAGATCTAACAGTTGATTTTGCAGATGAGTCCGGAGAAAGTCCGGGGGACCAACATGTTATGCGACAGCTAGAGGCTGGCAAACGCGTGCTGACTAAGGTTATGCTGGAGAAAAACAATCTCCAAGACGCCAACATTAAGCTGAACGTGGAACTAAAAGACGTTCGGGGCCAGCTTGCAGACTCCGAGAAGGAGAATAAGCGGCTTCGGCGCGGTATTTTCGGTAAGTATTTGAACGAATCCTTTTTAAAGGAGTTCGGCGAAGAAGTTGTCTAACAGCGTTATGTCTGTAGGTATGCTGATGGGTCGTCCCGCGGAGGAAATGCCCGGGTCTGCAGGTGATCTTCTATCCGAGCTGTCACATCTGCACGAACAAGTTCGACAAGTGATGCAGGGTGTTGCCCAGGCCTTGTGGCCGTCCGTCTCCCTGCCAGAAGGCGTTGCAGGGCTTGCAAAGAAGCTAAAGGGAGCACGGCGGCGCTTCCGTTTATGGAACATATCAGCCTACCGACAGGATGCCAGAGAAGCCAGGGCCATGGTGAAGACGCGGTATACCAAGGCAGACCCAAATCACATGGCCGGGGTCGGACCTGTGGGGCCTGACGGAAGAGAGATCCCTGTCAGCTTAGTTTATGGGCAAGTAGAATTAGCCACAAAGTATTCTCAACAGGATTGTAAGCTGGACCGCCTATTGGATGGTATAGAGGAGGAATTTAGTCAGTCCGTATGACTATGTAATTAAAGTGACATGTATAATGCCTTCTAGCCGGATTGTAGATCATTTGTCGTTGCGGACCTTTTCGCTTCAACCTCCGGGCCCGATAGTCCGGAGTGAATCCGAATACTCGTTCAGTTATATAAAACTGGGGTATGCGTGGAGACCAGGCGTAGGGGTCATTAGTGCTTTACCAGACAAGTACTCAACTAGTTATGTTATATTACATGGGTAGTAAGAAACATCTTCCAGGGAGAATAGTTCCGTTAAGGGTTCCTTTCCCTGGGTAAGCATGCCCTAAAGTGCATGTCAATACTGCGATAAGAAACACAGAAAAAGCATCTGGGGGCAGATATGGACAATAAATAAAATCATATTTTGTTCACCAACCGAATATTCCCTTAAGAACGCTAGCTTTCGGCTTCACCCAGTCTAAGGTACGCATCTGGCTGACCCGGCTGTAACAATCGCAGAGGTGCTCCCCTTATGCCCTAACCGAATTAACGAGAATGTAGGGCATAAATAAAAGAGCTAGGCAACCCAGCTTGGCCAAAACTTAACTCATATCGATGCATATAATGGTGAAAAAATGTACATGCGGAAGTATAACACATGTGTTGGGCGTGAGGCCCAGATAAATAATTTAAGCTTCTATGAAAGAAGCCCCCGGGTATGAAGAGTGCGGCTAGCGCATCTGTAATGTACAAGTGAGGCACAAGGTGACCCTTGAAGGCCTAGAGAAATAATAAGAGAAAGAAAGAAAGGGAAACAAGACAGATGATGTATATACAGAAAATGGACAAAGGGAGGGGACTAACATAGAGTCCGATGCTAGGCGTAGAATCTTCGGAGCCTGGACGCGTTCCATGGGTTTGGCTCGAGTCGACTAGTCGATGCATCCCGCAGTCGGTATGCTCCACCGGTCAGACTTGGTCAATAATGAAGGGACCTTCCCATTTGGGCTCGAGCTTGTTCTTTTTCTTATCCGGCAGGCGTAGAACTAGTTCGCCAATGTTATAAGTTTTGGCCCGTACTTCTCTGCTTTGGTAGCTGTGAGCCCGTTGCTGATAAAAAGCGGAACGGGCTTTGGCTACGTCGCGCTCCTCCTCCAAGGTGTCCAAACTGTCTTGCTGATCGAGCTCGGCTTCTCTTTCTTCGTACATGCGCACTCGAGGTGAGTCATGAATTATGTCACAGGGCAAGACTGCCTCTGCGCCGTACACCATAAAGAACGGTGTATATCCGGTACTACGATTCGGCGTGGTCCACAGCCCCCAGAGTACAGAGTCGAGCTCCTCTACCTAGTGCGTGTCAGACTCCGTTAAGGAACACACTAATCTAGGTTTAATATCGCTCATTATACGACCGTTTGCTCGCTCGACTTGACCGTTGGTTTGTGGGTGATAGACTGAAGCATAATCGAGCTTGATGCCCATTTTGCTGCACCAGAGTTTTACCTCGTCGGCCGTGAAGTTTGTGCCATTGTCAGTGATGATGCTGTGGGGGATGTCATAACGGTGTACAACCCCGGATATGAAGTCTATCACCGGTCCGGATTCAGCTGTTTTAACAGGTTTGGCCTCTATCTGTTTAGTGAATTTGTCCACCATGACCAGTAAGTATTTTTTTCTTGTGGGTTCCCCCTTTAAGGGGGCCAACCATGTCAAGCCCCCAGACCGCAAAGGGCCATGTAATGGGGATTGTTTGGAGGGCGGTGGGTGGCATGTGACTTTGATTTGCAAAGAGCTGGCAACCGGCGCAACGTTGGACCAAGTCCTGTGCGTCTGCCCGGGCTGTTGGCCAATAGAATCCTGTGCGGAAGGCCTTGCTTACAAGGGCCCGGGCTGCAGCGTGATGACCGCCGAGTCCGGCATGAATTCCTGCCAAAAGATTCCGCCCTTCCTCTTCGGAGATGCACCTTTGAAGGACTCCGGTAGTGCTTTTTTTGTACAATTCTCCCTTGTGGACCCTGTAGGCCTTGGATTACCGCACTATGCAGCGTGCCTTATTTTATTCCACCAGAAGTTCCTGTCTAGTTAGCTAGACCAGGAATGGTTCTGTCCACAGGGCAATAATGGCTATTATTACATGGGCTGAAGGTGTTATTTCGGTGGCAGAGCCTCCGATTGTGTCAGAGTATTCGGTATCGGGCATTTTGGCCGGGTCCGGACTATTGTTACCGGTGTCTCCTTCCCATACTACGGATGGCTTGAACAGCCTTTCCAGAAACATGTTGGGAGGGACCTTATCGCGTTTTGCACCGACGCGGGCGAGGACATCTGCCGCCTGATTGTTTTCTCGAGCCACATGGTGAAATTCGAGCCCCTCGGACCGAGCTGACATTTTTAGGATGGCGTTTCGATAGGCTGCCATTTTCGGATCCTTGGCGTCAAAGTCTCCATTTATTTGGGATATTGCGAGGTTTGAATCCCCACGCACCTCCAGGCGTTGAATTCCCATGGAGACTGCCATCCGAAGACCATGCAACAGAGCCTCATATTCGGCTGCATTGTTGGAGTCTGTATACAATATTTGCAGTACGTAATGAACGGTATCCCCGGTTGGGGATGTCAGGACGACGCCAGCCCCTAGACCGGCCAGCATTTTAGAACCGTCGAAGTGCATGATCCAGTTGGAGTATGCGCCATACTCTTTAGGGAGTTTGGCCTCCGTCCATTCGGCGACAAAGTCGGCCAATACTTGCGATTTAATGGCTCGTCGGGGTTTGTATGTTATGTCGAACGGGAGGAGCTCAATGGCCCATTTGGCAATCCGGCCCGTAGCGTCGCGGTTGTTTATAATATCATTAAGTGGCACTTCCGAGGCTACCGTAATCGAACACTCTTGAAAGTAGTGTCGTAGCTTTCGGGACGCCATCAATACCGCATAGGCTATATTTTGATAATGTGGGTACCATGATTTGCATGGAGTGAGGACATTGGATACATAGTATACTGGCTTTTGAAGAGGGAATTTATGTCCGGTAGCTTCTCGTTCGACGACGAGCACTGTGCTTACAACTTGATGAGTTGCCGCAATGTACAATAGCATTGGTTCGCCAATGTTTGGCGCGGCCAGGATTGGGTTGGTTGCCAAAATGGCCTTTATTTCTTCCAATCCGGCTGTGGCAGCGTCCATCCACTTGAAGTGTTCGTTGCGCCGAAGAAGGCGATAAAGGGGTAAAGCTTTTTCTCCTAAGCGGGAGATAAAGCGGCTTAGATCCGCCATGCATCCAGTTAACTTCTGGATTTGTTTGAGGTCTGTTGGTGTAGCCAACTGTGACAAAGCTTGGATTTTGGCCGGATTAGCTTCGATACCTCTCCTGGAGACAATGAACCCAGGAGATTTCCGGCTGGTATGCCGAAAACGCATTTTTCCGGATTGAGCTTGATGTCGTATGTTCGGAGGTTGTCGAATGTGAGCCTCAGGTCGTCTATCAGAGAGTCGACGTGTTTGGTTTAAACAACCACATAGTCTACGTATGCCTCTACTGTTTTGCCGATTTGTTTCTCCAGACATGTCTGAAATGCGCTGATATGTTGCACCGGCGTTCTTGAGCCCCAAAGGCATTGTGTTAAAACAGAAGGGACCGTATGGTGTGATGAATGCCGTTGCGGCTTGGTCGGGATCCGCCATCTTGATTTGGTTGTAACCGGAGTATGCGTCGAGGAAACACAATGACTCGTGTCCTGCGGTAGCATCAATGATTTTATTGATGCGTGGGAGGGGGAAGGGATCCTTTGGGTAAGCTTTATTGAGGTCTTTGAAATCGACACAAAGGCGGAGGATTTGTCCTTCTTTGGTACCATCACCAGGTTTGCTAGCCAGTCCGGGTGTTTTATTTCTTTGATGAATCTGGCCTCCAATAACTTGGCTAGTTCCTCTCCCATGGCCTGTCTCTTAGGTTCGGAGAAACACCAAAGAGCTTCCTTGACCGGCTTGAATCCCTTTAGGATATTGACGCTATGCTCAGCCAGCCTGCGTGGGATTCCTGGCATGTCTGAGGGATGCCAGGCGAATATGTCCCAGTTCTCGCACAGGAACTCTCGTAGTGCGACGTCCACAGCGGGGCTTAGCTGTGCCCCGATGGAGGCTGTTTTTGTAGGGTCCATTGGGTGGACTTGGAATTTGACTATTTCATCCGCTGGTTTAAAAGAGGTGGACTTGGATCTCTTGTCGAGTATCACGTCGTCCCTGTCCACTATGGAGCGTAGCGTGGTTAATTCCTCGGCCGAGAGGGCTCCGAATAATGCCTCGAAGGCCAATGCAGCTGTTTTGTTTTCGGCGCGGAGTGCTGTGTCCGGATCGCTGGTGAGAGTGATGATTCCATTGGGCCCGGGCATTTTGAGCTTCATGTACCCGTAATGGGGTACGGCTTGGAAGATTGTGAATGCCTCCCGTCCTAAAAGAGCGTGATAACCACTGCTGAACGGGGCCACTTGGAATGTAATTTCTTCGGACCTGTAATTATCCGGCGTGCCGAATACCACATCTAGTGTGATTTTCCCAGCATAGCGTGCTTCCCGACTGGGGAAGATTCCTCTAAAGGTTGTGCTACTTTGCTCAATGCGGTTCCAGTCTATTTCCATCTTTTGAAGAGTTTCCTCATAGATGAGGTTTAATCCGCTGCCGCCGTCAATGAGTACTTTGGTGAGTCGAAAGCCGTCCATGATTGGACTGAGGACCAGTGCGGCTGGTGCTCGGGCTATTCGGAATTTAGGTTCATAACTGGCATTAAAGGTAATAGCCGTGTCACTCCATGGATTTATTGTTGCTACGTGGCAGATTTCGGCCATGCTGCGGAGTGTTCGCTTGCGTCTATTATTTGACGCGAAGGTCTCAAAGACCATTAACACCGTATTGTTATCCACGGGATGGTGCTCTGTGGTATTTGGGAGAAGTAAATCCTCACCACTTTTGGCCACCTGCCGGAGTATCCAACATGCTTTAAGGTTGTGCATTGGTATTGTATCCGCTGTACTATGAATTTTGCAGGGTCCGTTGAGCCATCCTTCCAGTACAGTTCCATACCCTGTAGAGGGTTTTTGCTTTTTGGTAGTTGACCCGGGTGTATTGTGATAATGCACCCTTTTGTTTCGGACTGGGTTTGTATTCAGGGCCGGATTATCCCAAAAGTTTATTTCTGTTTTCTAGGCACTTTCCATTGCACAGTACTTTCGTACTATGAACGCCAAGTCAGCAAAGCGTGTTATCTCATGGCGATTTATGCCGTTAAAGATTCCCTTGTCCGTGCAATTATTGCAGAAAAATAGGATTGCGTCTTCCTCGCGACAGTCCTTAACCTTGTTCATCGCAAGGAGGAATCTGGCCCAATAGTGATGTACTGTTTCCTGGGGCTCTTGCCTGATGTGGGAAAGATCGCTTATGTTTGGGTGGGTGGGTGGAATTGAATCCAAACCCTCACCTGATCTGCGATCCAGGGGCCGAGGAATTTCCAATTTTGGAAGTTCCGGTTCCGGAGTGTGACCTGATAATCCTGGCCTGCTGCCTGACTCTAAGTTCAGGGATTGGATGTTGTCCTCCTACGAACGGGCGTCTGGCTCAGAGAGCTTGGGAATCCGGACATAGTTGGTCCTCAAGATGGAGGAAAGGTCGCCGCATTGTTCCTCCACCACTGCAATATGATGGGTGACCGGTGGAGAGTTAATCTCCCTTTGATCGGGTTTAAGCCCAATCCGATCATAGTCCGCAGCGACTCCCAAGGCGGCGATGCGATCTAAGAGCTCGTTTAAGGAGGCGAGCTCCATTGGATCCATCTGTTCAGCCAGTGCCGATTTGACGTGGAGGCTATTTTCGATGGCCTGAGAAGTCATCGTCGGCGCGGCGGCCGAACATGCGGTCATGATGAAACCGCCTAGCCGGAGAGTTTGGCCGACAGCCAAAGCTCCCCCGACAGTAGTACCGTCTTTAAAGACGAGACGAGACATCCTTCCTTCTGGTGATGGCACAGAGGAACTCTCAATGAAAGCACCAATGTCGATTGTCAAAACCGGCGGATCTCGGGTAGGGGGTCCCGAACTGTGCGTCTAGGCGGATGGTAACAGGAGGCAGGGGACATGAAGTTTTACCTAGGTTCGGGCCCTCTTAATGGAGGTAAAACCCTACGTCCTGCTTGATTAATATTGATGATATGGCTAGTACAAGAGTAGATCTACCACGAGATCAGAGAGGCTAAACCCTAGAAGCTAGCCTATGGTATGATTATATGTTATTCTTGTGTCCTACGGACTAAAACCCTCCGGTTTATATAGACACCGAAGGGGGCTAGGGTTACACAAGGTCAGTTACAAAGGAGGAGATATACATATCCGTATTGCCTAGCTTGCCTTCCACGCCAAGTAGAGTCCCATCCGGACACGAGACGAAGTCTTCAATATTGTATCTTCATAGTCCAACAGTCCGGCCAAAGGATATAGTCCGACTATCCGGAGACCCCCTAATCCAGGACTCCCTCAGCCTCCGTCCCCAAGCTCACTGCCATAGTGTGTGCGGAGGACGACGACCACGAGCGAAGCCATGTCCCGCCAACCCTCAGGTATGCTACCTCTTTTTGAACCATAACCTTGTTCTATTGCCCCATCTGCTACGTTGTTGCATGTGGATCTTTTTCTGATCCACCATCTTCCCAATTTGCCATCCTCTGCTCTGCTGGCCACGCAGACGAAAACCATAATTTGCACTATTAAAGGAAACCCTACTTCATGCAGACTAATCCATGTCTAGGTCGAATAAGGAAAGGAAGGGAGACTGTACTGTCCAAGAGAGTAGGCATCGAACCCGCATCTAGGTTGCAAAGGGGAAAATCAGTAGCTAAGGAACGAGTCTCGTGTCTCTTGGTTGAAGAAGGGTAGAAAGGCATGACAACGCAATAGAGAATGACCAGGTCGTTCGGTTTGTTGTCCTCGCATAGGGAAAAGGTGGCTAAAGAGAGCAAAAATGGGACGTAATCCACATATGCTGCCTAGATTGTGTTGCTCTAGGCAACCATACCTCCCTCACCACTCTGCGTCCGTGGAGGTACATCGTACTGGTGCGCCCACTGTCCGAATGGGCCTCCCATGCTCTTATTGCCACTATTTTTGCTGTTAGTATAACGCCATCAGTCAAGTCAAGCAATGCTACTACTGAAGTGATGCCACATTTAACTAATGCTGCTCTCAGTCTAATGCCACCGATAAATTTAAGTAATGCCATTTAATGTCACTGGATTATTTCAGGGTTAGCTGTTGATTGTGGATGTATTAAAGATTTTTCAGCTAAGGCATTCTAATGCTGTTGCACAGCCAGTATACCAACGATGAAACTTGTTACTACCTTCAGATTTTTGCACTTTAATGCTTATAGATTACATACCTCACTTTCATGAGATAAGTTAATTTTTTTGTACAGTGTCACCAAAATGCCAAGGCGCTCATGTCATTTTATTTTAGTTAAACTGCGCAGACAATTATGAAGACAAGAGGAAAGGTCAAGAGTGGGCACCTCCTCCTCCGGCTGTTCTCTTGATTCGTTCGATCAAGTTTTCATGTTTGATCGATTATCAAGATTGGGATAGCAATTTTTAAGGTCCCCCCGAGTTCGAAATGATATTTAAATTGGAGGTACATGGTTTGCAATTTTTTATACTGTCATTAGTTAATAATGCTAGTTACCTTCAGACTTTTGTATTTCGTTTAATGCTCATGCAGAGCTAGTATACCAATGCTGAAACTTGTTACCTTTACATTTTGTATTGTTAATTCTTATAGAAACCTTCCAGTGCTAGAGTTTATTGAAATTTGTTAAGTAAAACCATTGTACTGTACCCTTTAATAAACTAACTACTCTACTGTTGCACTAGCCACTGGATTAGTGTATATTTGTAGTATTCGAATGGTGTTGCATTAGCGTATGGACATAAATAAAGTGTGGCAAGCTTTCCCAGATATGAGCTCAAGAAAACTACTACCTGTTTTTCTAAATACTATACGTTTGGGTACTTTAAATTGAACCGTGAAAATGTCTTATATTAAGGAACAAAGGGTGTAGAGTTCACTCAAATTATCCAGGTAAAGCTAGGCACACCTTTGTTAAATTAATGTTCATTATGTTAACGGAGGAGGTCTGTATGTTTGTCTCTAATGCCTGCCGACTACATACCTGACATCATGATGTAATGTTAAGTCATTTCCTTTTGTACAGTGTCACTGAATTGTCAAGGCAGTGATGGAATTTTATTTTAGTATAACTGCACAAAATTTGCTTAAAAGAAGAGGAATGGTCAGGAATGGCTCAGTTTTTCAGAAAAAACTATGTATGCCTTCCTGACATCAGCCGCTGTTGCTTTATTTATTCCTTCAAACAGGTGGTTAGAAACAGTCTTGCTACCTTTTCCCATTATGAAATTGGAATGCTTATATTTGTGAGTCTATGCTTCAACTAGTGCCACTTTTAGAGTAATCGCACATTCAATATCTATGCAAACAGGGATGCTCGATTTTAGTGGAACTGCACAAAAAGTCCAACTGGTTCAACATTAGGAGCATGTTTTTTCCAAACCTTTATATACAATTGGTGGCACTATGAGCTGTTCATTACGAAGGTACATGGTTTGCTACTCTTTTTGTACTGTCATTAGATAGTAATACTAGTGGTTTGCATGTGAATTTATTGGCAGGGTGGACCTACATTGGAGGTGCAGGACAGGATTCAATGATTGGATGCTCAATTTCGGTTGTATTGATTTCACCTCTTCCATCACTACGAACATGGATATCCTTGGTCTGATGAACAATAGGCGCTATATTTCTGCTCTGAACCAGCAAATCAATTCAGTATGAAATTGGCCAGGGCAAAACATAACTGTATCACATTGTCCAGTGCAGAACATGACAGATGCTAAGCGGAAGAGACATGTTTAAACCGAAAATACAAGGTGTGGTATATGTTTACTAGCTGCTTGATATTTGTGCAGACAGAGATGTCTGCCCGTTGCTATTTGGCAAACAAACAAAGTGTCCACAATTTTGGTTGAACTGCACAAGAGAATAGTATAGTCACTGCATGCAGTGCCATTTGAATATAGACATAGAAAGATCACTTCATGGACTACAAAAAAGTAGTACTGTACTATTTATTGGCCAACACTAGGTGCTTCATTGCTTTGCTCTGATTATACAATGGGCATCATTTTGCCTAAGTTAAAGTTTGTATTCCGAAAATAGTCTCGCGGTGTGATCGAGAGAAGACCAAATCATATTGCAGTGGATGTTCCTCCATCATGTGTGGTTCATTCTCATGGTTCCAGCTGTTGGTGAGACCACTTACATTTGTAAGAGGGATTTTAGACTTCACAACCAAATTTGTCTTTCAGTCTGTACTGAATGTTGGCCAAGAGAAGCATCCATGTTAGTAGGAAGAACAAATGTTTTTTCTAGATCTCTGCTTTTGGGCTACATATTTGTATATGATCTGTTATTGTGTATCTTAATATTTTTTGTTGGTGTTCTGGGAATGGGGGTCCCCAGACTTGCCTGCCTGCGGCCTGCGGCGTGGCTCAAAGGAGGCCCAGCATGGCCCATCTTCATCAGCACGAGACTCAAGACCCTCGCGAGGGGCCGAGCCTCGCGAGGCGAACGACGCGGAGCTTCCTCAGGCACGGCCTCGTCAGGTTGGCTCGCGAGGAGGTGGAGAGATCAAGGCGGAGTACCTCGCGAGGTGCCCGTGACGCAAGCCATGACGACTCAGGGCGCCAGGCGGGCGCCAGCGCGCGCAGCGTCCTTCTTTCCTCTTTGGTGCAAAGGGGCAAGCGCAGCCGCGGAGTACCGAGGCATCAGGCAAAGGTTGCCGTTTCGGTGCAACAAGACCAAGACCAGGAGGACTACGAGACGTAGGTCACCATGGAGCCCGGGACGGCGTCATCACCAGAGCTTTGCGCAGGCGAAGACTGCTTTTGTCAGGATAGTTGATGCTTGTTGTCCCCCTTCAAATTAGCCCGCCATTGTTGGCTCCCTTCCTGCTCGATATTTGGGAAGAGGACCAGGGCCTCTATAAATAGGACCAGCCACCCACACGACAAGGGGGTTCGGTTCGGTCAGGTTCATTCGTTCGGTTCAAGTAGTAAAGGGGAGCGAAAGAGAGAGAGAGAGACAAGGGTGACTGAACTCCTCCTAGTAGTTCATCGCCCCAGCCAAGAGCAGACCCTCGCGAGGCTGTTCTTCCTTGTATTGTTCATCATCATCAGCCCCAGAGGCAATCCACCAAACACACACTGGAGTAGGGTATTACACCACAACGGTGGCCCGAACCAGTATAAATCTTGTGTCTCTTGTGCAGTTCTTTCTGTAGTTTTAGATCTTTCGAGACGGGGAGGTAGAAGGCGTAATCTCCGCGTGCACCCCAGTGTTCGAACCTTAAGGGTCTGCCGGAACCCGAGATCCGACATTTGGCGCGCCAGGTAGGGGTGCGCCGGAATTCGTCGTCCACCACCCCGCACTCCTCCGACCGTCGCATCCTGGTCCGACGCACGTCAGGCTCGTGCCGAGCGCCAAGCCGCCATCGCTTCTCGCATCGCCCAGACGGCGCCCGTCGGCGACCGTCCTCATCGTTCCCCATCGCCCGCCGTCAATGCCGCCACCGGCCCGGCGGGGGGCGAGCAGCAAGCGTCGTCCCAGCATCCCTCCGTGCGGCAAGACGGCCACACTGCCACTCCATCGCTCACGCCCGCTGGTTCTTCGTCTCGCGCGCTCCGCGCACCCATGGAGGCTCGAGCTGCGCTCCTCGCGGCAAACGAGCTCCTGCGCTACCGTCCCGTCGACAACATCTACGAGGAGTGGCTCGACCGCGTCGCCGAGCTTGTCCACGCCGCAGGGGGCTCTCCTGCGCCGTCCGCTCCTCTGTGCCACACCCCGCCTCGTGCGGGCAACGAAGCCCCGGAGGCGTACTAGCCACCTCCTCCCCAAGAAGATGCCGAAGCTCCAAGGCGCGTGGCCCCCGGGAGGAACCCGCTCCGTCAGGCGCCAGCGCAGCAAGAACGGAGCTGCCAAGAGATCCCTCGCCCGCAAGGAGCCGCCCGGGCGCTCCCTGCTCCGGCGCACCGTGACCCTACACCAGCTCCGGCACACCAAGACCCCGCACTGCTCCTAGCTGCAGCGCGAGGGAACCCTCAAGACCAAGCTCTCCCCCAGCCGAGGCCTTTCGTGGCCACCGCAGGCTGCCGTGCCTACACCACCGAGCTGCGAAGCGTCGCGTGGCTCGGCAAGTTCAAGCCGGACCTGCCTCCACGTTACGACGGCACGACTGACCCAGCGGAGTTCCTCCAGCTCTACGAGCTGGGCATCAAAGCTGCCAGCGGGGACGAAAAGGTTATGGCGAACTGGTTCCCCATGGCGCTCAAGGAAGGAGCTTGCACCTGGCTACTGAATCTGGCTCCAGGCACGATCTCTTCCTGGGACCAGATGCGCACTCACTTCATCGCCAACTTCCAAGATACTCGTGAACGGCCGCCCGCCGTGAGCGACATGCGCCGCATCAAGCAACAACCCGGAGAGACCCTGCAAAAGTACATCCAGCGCTTCAATAGCGCACGCCTCAAGATCCCCAAGGTGTCCGAGGAGGCCGTCATCTCGGCCTTCTCTGATGGCGTGCGCGACGTCAAGATGAAGGAGGAGCTGGCGATGCATGAAGACCTGTGCACCTCCCTGGAGCTGTTCAACTTGGGGACCAAGTGCGCCAGGGCTGAGGAGGGACGCCTCTCCCTCCTCGAGCTGCCTGCCGCAGACCCAGAAGAGAAGAAGCCCAAGGCCAAGGACGTGAAGTGCAAGGGGGCTTCCGTGCTCGCAGCAGAACCAGACACCAAGCAGGGCAAAGATCTGCCTGAGTCCTCCAGGGGCAGCCGGTACTGTGTGTACCACGACCTCCACACCCACAACACCAACGAATGCCAAGAACTCTGTGCCGTGCGGGAAGGAAGGATCGGTCGTCGTCCCGATCGCGCCGATCGGGGCTACGACCGAGGAGGAGGAAGAAACGCAGGATGCTAGGAAGACCGTGGCCCGCGCCAAGGGTGGCGCGATCAGCCTCGCGAGGATCGGTGGCGAGACCTGCCTCGCGAGGGGGACTGGAGGGATCAGCCTCGTGAGGATCGCCCGCAAGGCAACACAGGCCTCCCTCCACTGCCGCCTCAGCCAAGGAGGAATGAGGACCACCATCAAGACGAGGGGGCTGGGGGCTTCCAGGAGCCACGCGCGATCGCCTGCATCCTGGGCAGAGCTCAAGCCCTAGCCTCCCAACGCATCTTCAAGCAGTTTGCCCACAAGGTGAACGCAGCCCTCCCCAGGCTCGAAGCAACGCGCCCTCTCAGGTGGTCGGCGTGCGCCATCACATTCAGCTCAGCGGATCAACTCAAGTGTGCAGCCACCGCTGGCGTCCTCCCGATGCTCTGCTCCCCAGTCATCAGCAATGTACTGGTCACCAAGACCCTCATCGATGGTGGGGCAGGACTCAACATCCTGTCTGTGGAAACGTTCAACAATCTCCAAGTGCCCTACGACCAGCTTCAGCCAACCAAGCCCTTCTCCGGAATCACCGATGGTTCCACGATCCCGATTGGGTGGGTCCGCCTCCCTATCACCTTCGGGGCGCGCGACAACTACCGCACCGAGCTCATTGACTTCGACATTGCCCACATCCGCCTGCCGTACAACACCATCCTCGGGTACCCAGCGCTGGCCAAGTTCATGGCCGTAACTCACCATGGCTACAACGTCCTCAAGATGCCAGGGAGTGGCGGAATCATCACGGTGCCCTGTGAAGAGAGGGATGCAGTGTGTTCCCTGGAGCGGGCCTTTCAGGCCGCGTCACTGGAAGACCCGGATCGTGGAAGCAGGAGGCTTCTCGAGACCACCCCCAAGAAGAAGAAAGCATCATCCGGACCGGCCCCTCGGGAGGCAGGCCCCTCAGGGCCCGCGTCTGCCCAGGGGAACACCCCCCCATCGCATAGGAAAGCGCGCCCGCACCCTCCTCAGGCAGGGCTCGGGGGCTCTTCCCTAGAGGGCCACCGACCTGGCCAGGGTCACGAGGGAGGCGCTTTGGCATCACGTGGAGGTGTGTTTCGAAGCGCGTTTCCCGCAAGAAGGAGCAATGCAAGGAGGGTCAGACCCGCAGGAGTTCATCGACAGAACCATTCAAGAACTACAGGAATCAAGGATCATGAGAGGTTGCCGCCGTCTACCGGCTGCGGCTCCCCATCCAGGCGAGGATGGTGGGCTGCGCATCTGCATCGATGTACCAGGGCTCAACCAAGTTGCTACCACGGAGCGCCTCTGGCCCTCACGAGTGGGGCACTGCCGGGGTCCGCCCCACAGCTACGTTCGCATGCCTTACGGCCTTCCGAGCGCGGGTGCTACGCGCCAGCGCCTCAAGAGGAGCATCATGAAGGCTCCAGAAGATAGGCGTTCCGCAGCCCTAGCAGAGATGGAGATGACTCGTGAAGGACTACCAGTGCCCTCGGAGCCTCCCGAGGCCCCTGGGCCTGGGGGCTCGTGAGGATCGGCTCCCGCAGCCTCTCGAGTCTGCTGCACCAACACCCCTTCGCCCTCGACACCCTCAGGTGACATCTTACAAGTTTCATTTTCAGCTGGGAGCGCCCTCCCAGGGCTGCATCGTTCCCAGGCCGCGTGGGTCCGTCCCTGCGGTTTGTATCCCTAGCTATTTTCACGTCGTTAGCTTTCTTTGTTGGGGGCGCCCCTCGGGCTGCATCATCGCCAAGTCGCTCGGGCCAGGCCCAGTGGCATGTACCTCCCTAGCGTTTATTTCCGGTTATGCATTCGCCCATCATGCATGATTACTTGATGCCTGTCCACGGCACCTTTTCTTCTCCATGTCAACCACTTGAACGTTAAAGGGGGGGGGTACCTGTGCATCGCGACTCAGGGCTCTTACTGGCTCTCCAGCCCTCACCCTCTGGTCATGTCCACGACATCGCGACCTGGCATACCAGCGACGGCTGACACAAGCTCGGGGGCCGGGACCCGAGGACGTAGAGTGCCGGCATCTAACCAAGTCTGCAAGAACACAGCTCAAGATAAGGCCCACTGCCAGGCGCAACCCGCCTAGAGGTAGGGCCCTGTGAGTCCCGCGCTGGCTCACGGGTGCCCAGATGCACCTCACCTAGCCCTACCGTGCCGACCACGTGTCAGGGCGGGGCTGTAGACGCCCCGGGGGCTCCTCCCGAAGGGGAGCCCCCTCCCACGTACCAATGGAAGCACCATGCTCCGCGCTGGCTGACGACACTGCCGAGGAGCGGCTATGCCCGTACACATACGGAAGCGCTATGCACCGCGCTGGTGATAAACAACTGAGGGTGGCCCTCGGTCCGCATCAACCTCAGGGAGCCTAGAGCTCAGTGTCTAGCCTCATTGCAACGCCTCCCCTCGGGAGCGCTGCGTGAGGGGGCTAGGCACGGGGGCTGCGCCTGGGTCACGCCCGGACGCATGCCACCCAGCCAGGCCCCTCGGGCCTGGTTCGTCGCGCGCCCCTCCCCGAGCGGAGCCAAGGTATGAAGGCCGTTTGAGCGTCAAGGGGGACCCCTGAGCATCGCGACTCAGGGGCCTAACTGGTCCCGTAGCCCCTCACTCCTTAGTTCTGAAAGGCTACGCTGGGTGAGGCACGCGCGGGGCCGGGCTCTTCAGACGTAGAACGGTGGTCCCACTCGCATCTCACCTAATCACATGCTGTTTGCGCATCAAGGGGGACTCCTGAGCATCGCGACTTAGGTGCCTAACTGGCTCCGTAGCCGCTCACTCCTTTGGTCCCATCCTGGTTTCCGGTCGGGGCTAATGCTGGGTGAGGTACGCGCGGAGTCGGGCTCTGCAGATGTAGAACGGAAGATTCACCTACATCACACCTCCCTACTTGTTGTTTGTGCGCTAAGGGGGACTCCTGAGCATCGCGACTCAGGAGCCTAACTGGTTCCGTAGCCCCTCACTCCTTTGGTCCCGTCCTGGTTTCCAGTCGGGGCTAATGCTGGGTGAGGTACGCGCGGGGCCGGGCTCTGCCGGCGTAGAACACAAGCAAGTAGGGAGGGAAGGCATAAAATTCAAAGAACTTAAAGGCGAATATTACAGTCCATACTATTGTCACAATACCAAACGCAAGTTTAAACGCCTCCCCGAGGCATGATGCATGATGCAGGAATTAAAAACACGGCAGGAGCAGCAGCGGGTGACTTGGTGGCGGTGGAGTAGCGCGGGTGGCCTCGCCTCACGGAGCGGCAGAATCGGAAGCACCCTGCTTCGGCTTGGAACTGAAGGCCCGGAACTTCCCCAGCAGAGCTTCCGCGCGGCCCTTCATGGCCTCGGCAGTGGCGGCAGCACCCTCGCCGCTTACCGGCTCCAGCAGGCCGTCAAGGTCGGCGCTGGGGTCGCGAAGGTAGATGTGGGTGAAGACCCGCGTCAGCGCAACAGAAGACATGACACGCGCCTCGGCCTCGGTCGTGGGGCCTAGGCCAAGGGTGACATCCTCAAGGGCACGAACCAGGAAGGGGAGCAGCTTGGCGGGTCGTCTTCGGCGCCGGCCAGCGGGCTCTCCAATCCACTGGCGTAGAGCGTCTTCAGCAAATCACGAGCCTTCTTCTCCATGTCTGCGAAGGCCACGCGATCCTCGGCGAGAACCTTGGCCTTGCTGTCCAGCTCGACCCTCATCGCCTCCAGCTCCTCCCCCAGCGCACTTAGGCGGTCGCGGCGCTTCTTGAGCTTGGCCTCCCGGCCCTCGACGGCCTCCTCGCGAGCCTTCATGCCTTCTTCTTGCTCCCGGCGAAGACGAACCTCCTTCGCGAGCTGGTCCCGCAGGCCTTGCAGCTTGTCCTCCAGCGCCTTGCAACGACCGCGGACTTCAAACACCTCCCCCAAGGCTACGTCATGAGGAGCCTTTGCCACAAGGATGGCCTGCCTATCCTCGTCGCAGGCCGTCGAGGCTTGAACCAGCGCCGCCCGGATCGAGGCGTCGGAGCGAATCCATACCGAAGCTAGCTCCAAGCGCCCAGCCACTAGGCGAGGGTCGGCACCAAGAAGATCCTGCTGCAGCCGGTCCAGTCCAGCAACAGCATGCTCCAGGACGGCAGGAGGAGTCGGGGAAGCAGCAGCTGTCGGAACGGAGGAAGCAGGCGGCGACGTCAACACCACAGCGTCCTGAGGTGGAGCCTGCTGCACCCCAGCGGCTATGATGGCGGCAGTGGGCAAAGGCACCACGGGAGTCACTTGGGCCAAGGGGGCTGAGCTCGCCCCAGCCAGCTCGACCAGGCCTCGCAAGGACGACCGGGCAGGAGAAGCCCGCACACCGTGGTCACCCTCCTCCGCAGGCGGAGGCGCCGCCACGGATGAAGCCTCAGGAGCCCCCTTCAGCTTCTTCGCCACGGGCTCCAGCCTGTTCAAGAGATGTGAACGTCAAGCCTCCGCGGCGGAACAAGAAATAGAGACAAGGGGAGAGCACTTACGGGTCGTCGCTGGTGAGCTCGAGCAGCGTCCGGCCAAACATGAAGCCTGACAGCCGGCTGGAAGGGTCAACCTCGGAAGTAGGAGGCGCGCCTGCAGGCTGCCTCGGGGCAGATGCAGTCCCGCGGGAGATCAACCCGGTCCTGTCCTTCTTTGGGATCGGGGGTGAGCTCCCGCCGACCTGCTCGTCTCCATCCTCATCATCATCATCGCTCCAAGAAAGGCAGAGGCCGCGGGGCCTGCGCCGGGGGAGGGGAGCCCTCGACTCTCCATCGGTTGCCCCAGATTCGGGCCCCTCTCCCTGCTCCTCTTTGTCCTCCTCCTTGCTGGAGGCGCCGGAGGGCACATCCACCGGTCCTTCGGAAGCCGCCACGGGCACGAGCCCATCCCCGTTAAAAACGGGCCTGGACTTCACCACCTGCTCCCAGTCGTCGCGAAGGAACAAGGGCTTGGGAGCACCCTGCAACCTTGCTACCTCGCCCCCGACCAGAGATTGGAGTACTGCGGCCAAATCTTCGGCACTCAAGGCCGCGGGGCTTGGATGAGGCCTCCACATCAGAGGTGAGTACTGCCGGAGTGGAGCCAGCTGGTGCTCCAGGAACTCCTTCAGCAGCGACGCGCCGGTCAACTTCGCCGCTGCCATGCTGGCCGGCCTCAAGTCCGCGTCCATCTTCTCCAGCACCAGTCTCGCGCGAGGGTCCATGAGCTCCACTCGGCCATAGTCGTCGGGGCTCGCGGGCGGCTCCGCGGGCAAAATCAGCCTAGGATGGACGCGCCCGGCATCTACCAAGACCCACTTGCTCCGAAAGCCCTCAATCCTCTTCCCGGGATTCGAGATGGCAATGGTGCCGCCGTACGCAACAAAGCCCGCGCACGCAGAAGGAGAGCCGTGAGTGACCCAGAGGGAGAAGTAGTGGTGCAGCAAGGCCACCGAAGGCTGCACCCCTACGTGGGCCTCGCAGTAGTAAGCGAAGATTGCCAGAAGAAGAACAGAGTTGGGGTGGAGATGCAGAGCCTGCAAGTTGTAATGGCGGAGGACAGAGAAGAAGAACTCGGAGAAGGGAGGCACCAGGCCCGCAGCAATGGAGCTTACAAAGAGAGGATAAAAGGTGCTCCCTCGGCCCTCAGGGGTGGCGGAGCCGGCCTTGAACACCTTCTTCCCGTCGACGCCCTGCGCCGCCGCCATCCGGCGCAGCTGGTCAAGGCCAGCCTTGGACACATTTGGCAAGTCCAGAGCAGGAGAATACCAGGCTTCGGCCGGACGCTGGCGAGGCGCCACGGCTTCCTAGGTCACGCGGCCGGAGTAGATCTGGAAGTTTGAAGGAAGAAATGGAAGGCGCAAGAAAGGGAATCTGAGCAGCGACCGGAGAAAGCAAAGGCCAAGTCTGGGCAGATGCCGCTCCTTTATCAACCTGCGCGGTTGCTGAGGCACTCGCGTCCCATCAACCGCCACGTGGCGCCCAAGGCCGCAGGCCCTAGGCTGTTAGGGCCTGCGGCGCTTCACCCTTGCCCTTTCGCCTCTCGGCATGGCCAAGTCCAGGCGCGCCTTGGGCCCGGCCGGGGGCTACTGTCGGCATTCTGGGAATGGGGGTCCCCAGACTTGCCTGCCTGCGGCCTGCGGCGTGGCTCAAAGGAGGCCCAGCATGGCCCATCTTCATCAGCACGAGACTCAAGACCCTCGCGAGGGGCCGAGCCTCGTGAGGCGGATGACGCGGAGCTTCCTTAGGCACGGCCTCGTCAGGCTGGCTCGCGAGGAGGCGGAGAGATCAAGGCGGAGTACCTCGCGAGGTGCCCGTGATGCAAGCCATGACGACTCAGCGCGCGCAGCGTCCTTCTTTCCACTTTGGTGCAAAGGGGGCAAGCGCAGCCGCGGAGTACCGAGGCATCAGGCAAAGGTTGCCATTTCGGTGCAACAAGACCAAGACTAGGAGGACTACGAGATGGAGGTCACCATGGAGCCCGGGACGGCGTCATCACCAGAGCTTTGCGCAGGCGAAGACTGCTTTTGTCAGGATAGTTGATGCTTGTTGTCCCCCTTCAAATTAGCCCGCCATTGTTGGCTCCCTTCCCGCTCGATATTTGGGAAGAGGACCAGGGCCTCTATAAATAGGACCATCCACCCACATGGCAAGGGGGTTCGGTTCGGTCAGGTTCATTCGTTCGGTTCAAGTAGTAAACGGGAGCGAAAGAGAGAGAGAGAGAGAGAGAGAGAGACAAGGGTGACTGAACTCCTCCTAGCAGTTCATCGCCCCAGCCAAGAGCAGACCCTCGCGAGGCTGTTCTTCCTTGTATTGTTCATCATCATCAGCCCCAGAGGCAATCCACCAACAACACACTGGAGTAGGGTATTACACCACAACGGTGGCCCGAACCAGTATAAATCTTGTGTCTCTTGCGTAGTTCTTTCTGTAGTTTTAGATCTTTGCGAGACGGGGAGGTAGAAGGCGTAATCTCCGCGCGCACCCCAGTGTTCGAACCTTAAGGGTCTGCCGGAACCCGAGATCCGACATTTTTGTTGTTGATTTGTTATTGTATATCTTAATATTTTTGTATATAAACTTGGTCAAAGTTTGTAAAGCTTGACTTTGACCAAAGCTAATATGCGAACTAAAAAAACGGAGGGAGTACCTCCTTTCCGGTTTGCAGGGCTTAATTCAAACCTCTCGCCAACCAAGGTACTCCCTCCGTCCGGGATTTATTAGTCCCGTGAGCAAAGCAGCAAGACCAAGGCATGGCAATAATTAACGGCATGTAGAAGTTTAAGCCTAATTAATTCCAGCGATTTAAGTGGCTGCATGCGTGCCCTCGGCTGCGACTCATTGCATGCTGCTTTGCGTACTGCCTGTGAGCGATTCTGAGTGCCTGCATGTAGCCGGCCATAATTAAGGCAGCTAACTGATGCGAAAAAACATAGTCTTTAAATCTGTGGAATCATTATTGACAAGGAGGGAGATGATTCGAGTGCACTCGTTTGACCGCCATGCCGGCGTGCGACCCAGACGGGACGGGACGACACAGTCACAATTTCAGTTTCTCTAGTTTTCCATGGCAAGCTGGCGCGCTAACCCATTATGCATTGAATTCCGTTGACCGCCGTGCTACCTTCCGCCTATAAGTACTGTTTCCCAGCCTTCTTAGGTGCCACCGTGACCCAACTCGCCATATCCTCATAAGCCCCCACCGGCCCGACGTCGCTCGCCACGTCCGCCATGCCCCCGCCCGTCCGCGGTTGGCGACGCCGGAGGCGGTCATCGCCGGAACTAGTGTTCGGGTTTTCACTGGAAGGCAAACGGAGGGGGGAAGCATTCTATCTGTCTTTAGATGGCAATGCAGAGATCGAGGAGTTGTTGGAGCACGACCGCATGGCGGAGGAGCAGGAGTTGTTGGAGCGCGACCGCCTGGTGGAGGAGCAGCGTATCACCGATTTGCGCCACCAGCGGGAGATGGAGCAGCAGCGCACAGAGGCTCTGAGTCGCGAGCAGAGCACCCGCAACTGGGTCGACTACTTGGAGGCCGGCGCTCGGCAAATAGCCCTGGAGGCTGTCGGGCACGCACGGGTCCGCGATGCCGATTTTTACTACCAGCTCGTCAAGTGGGTTTCTCGCTTGGAAGCCGAAGCTTCGGTGGACCACCCCGGCATGGAAAGGGCGAACGCGCGTGAGCAATGCACCCTAAAACACCTCTGGCAAGTCCGAGGCGAGGCGGAGAACGCCGGTGCCGGCGTTTAGCATGGACAACAGATGGCGGCCGGCATCGTCTAGTTAGCTAAGATTAAGTTAGTACTTGTACGCTACTGGAGTGTTAGTGGGAGTAGATAGTTAACTTGGCTATGATGGTTGTCAACGTGGAAGTTCAGTACTCTATATGTGGATCAGACCTGTTATTTTGGTCTGAATGTTGAACTTCTCGTTTGAACGTATGGAATGGGCTGTTATTTTTTTAAATGGGTTGTATTTGTCCTTCACGGTTTAGAGGCTGACTCGTGGGCCTAGCAAGTTGACGCGTAGACAATCTGGAGATGATTGTACGTGGAGAGGATGACAGCAGGGACCCGCCAAGGTCATGGCAGTACGCAAGCAAGTGCCTCCTTATTTCAAGCCAATAAAAAAATGGCTCCTCCTACTGGATTTCTGACATCTGGGTCCCATGCCATTGTCAACATAGTCAATAAACGAGAGAATTGCACAATGAGCGGCTGACACCAGGGACCCAGCAGCTCGCCCAGTTATTTTTGTTTTGGGTTAATTTGATAAATGCCACTCCAAATCTAGTGTATCCGAGAAATGCCACTGCAATTTCCAAACTTTGAAAAATGCCATTTCATGCCATTTCTAGTGGCATTTTTCGAAGTCTGGAGTGGCGTTTTTCAAAGTTTGCAAACTGCAGTGGCGTTTTTCAAAGTTTGCAAAAATTGCAGTGGCATTTTTCAAAGTTTGGAAATTGCAGTGGTATTTTTATGAATCGCCATAATTGGAGTGGTATTTATCTAATTTGTTTTTGAGACGGAAGCAGGGTGTCAACTGGGCTGTGCGGGACACTTTGGCCTGCCTAGACAGCCTTTTCTTTTATGTTTACCACACACCAGCCCAGTAGTTTTTTTCTTTCTGAAAATGGCTAGCCCAGTTCTTTTGTGATTTGTCAAGTAAGTCGCTTTATTAGGCATGTTGGGCTACAAATCTTTCAAGACGAGGAGAGCTTCATTCGGCTGGCCGAGAAAATGGCCTATCAGTAATGAGAAATGGGCTGTACATTTTTAAAACACATCAAACCGGCAATTATTTTTAAATATCTTTTTTTCATTTCAGATTTTAAATTGCATTGATTTTTATGGGTGGACAATTTATTGGATTTTATATTGATATACATTTATTTTTAAAATTAGTCTGAATGTGACTCGAAATTTCGGGATTAAAAACAGTTCAGACCGCACCGACATATGCAAAATTTCGTATAATTTTTTAACCGTGGCCACAATATGGGATGTAATGCTAACATAAGGAATATGGGCTCCAAAAAACCCGTAAGAATTAGCAAATGGGCTGTAAATTATTTGAAATAATGGCAGATGGGCTGTATGCTGTTTTCCACAGATTTGAGGCTTTCCACAGATGGCTTGTATACTATTGGATGTCCATCCAACGGCCGTCGTGCTTCTTCAATCTCTACTCTTCCTCCTCCAGCCGCTCAAACAAGCGCCGGCGGGACTGCCTGCTCCCTCCTCCCCACGGCCGGTTATGCTACCGCGCAGGCCTCACCGCCCCACCGTACTCCCATCGCTGGCCTAGCCATCCCTCTACTCACCCACACCTGCTGTTATTCTCCGGCGACGGCAGACGAACCAGTAAACCCTCGTACAGTCATACTCCCCTCCGCGTGGGAAACAAAAACAATGGCCGAGTCTTCCCTGCCTCCGTGTCGTTCCCTTCCTAGGCCTCGCCGTCGTCCACCGCCCTGGTGCTCTCGGCGTGGCGTGGTCAGCGTGGTCAACGACCGACATGCATCTGAAGTGGAGTGTACGTGGAGAGGCTGACAGCTGGGTCCACGGCCGCACGCAAGGAAATGCCTCCTTATTACGCGCAAAATAATGATTTCCTCCACCTGACATCTGGGACCCACCGAAACGGCCTCTGTATTTCACGAAAAAAACGTTACCGCCGCTGACAGCTCGGACCCACCAGCTATATCTTCGCACGCAAGGAAGTGCCTCTTTATTACGCACAAAAAATATGAATACTCCCCCTACTAGCTGGGAACCCGTATAGTGGGCCTACTAAGTTGACGGGGACGAAGGGCTTTGTCAACTTAGTGAATATGCACGATTCTAGCTCGACTGACCGTACGATGTCCATCCAACGGCCGTAGTGCTTCTTCAACCTCTGGTCTTCTTGCTCCAGCCGCCAAAGCAGCGCCGGTCGTGCCGCCTGCTCCTGCCTCCCGTGGCCGGCTGTGCTGCCGCGGAGGCCTCACCGCCCCCATACTACTCCCACCGCTGGCCAGGCCATCCCTCCACTCCACTCACCCACACCCCCTGTTATTCTGCAGCGACGGCAGCGCAGCCGAACCAGTGAACCCTCGTACTCCTCTCCACGTGGGCATCCACCGCCGCGTCTTCCCCGGCTCCACGTCGTCCCCTTCCTAGGCCTCGCCGTCGTCCACCGCCGTGGTGCTATCGGGGCGGCGTGGTCAATGTGGTCAACAACCGAATTCCATCAGAAGAATACTGTACGTGGAGAGGCCGAAACCTGGGTCCACGGCAGCCGCAAGGAAGTGCCTCCTTATTACGCAGAAAATAATTATTCCTCCACCTGACAGCAGGGACCCACCGGACGCCCACCAGTATATCGCGAAAAAATGTTTGGCCCTGACTGCTGGGACCCACCCGACGGGCCACCAATTTCGCGAAAAAAACGTTCCCCCTGCTGTCAGCTCGTACCCACCTGAAGTGCCTCCTTATTATGCACAAAAAATGAATACCCCCTGCTAGCTGGGACCCACCTTGGTGAGAGGCCGACTTGTGGGCCTACTAAGTTGACGGGGATGGAGGGCTTTGTCAACTTAGTCAATATGCACGATTCTAGCTCCAGTGACCGTACGATGTCCATCCAACGGCCATAGTGCTTCTTCAACCTCTGTTCTTCTTGCTCTAGCCGCCCAAACCAGCGCCGGTCGTGCCTCATGCTCCTACCTCCCGTGGCCGGCTGCAATGCGGCGGAGGCCTCACTGCCCCCTACTACTCCCACCACTGGCCAGGCCATCCCTCTACTCACCCACACCCCTGTTATTCTGCGGCGATGGCAGCCTCACACCGCAGCGAACCAGTGAACCCTCGTACTCCTCTACGCGTGGGCATGCACTGCCGCGTCTTCCCCGGCTCCGCGTTGTCCCCTTCCTAGGCCTCGCCGTCGTCCACCGCCCTGGTGCTCTCGGCGCGGCGTGGTCAACATGGTCAAGGAACGGCTTCCATCGGACGTGGACTGTACGTGGAGAGGTCAAGCTGGGTCCACGGCCGCAACAAGGAAGTGCCTCCTTATTACGTGCAAAATAATTATTCCTCCACCTGACAGTGGGGACCCACTGGAAGGGCCACTGTGTTTCGCCCCCCTGACTGCTGGGACCCACAAGCTACATCTTCGCACGCAAGGAAGTGCCTGACAGTTGGGACCTACCTGGTCGAAGCGTACTTAGCGTTGTCATTCTGGTCGCGAACGTGTACGTACATATATACTGGTGGATGTAGAGGCGCGCACATGTCGTAGTAGAGGCGGCCAGGGTGCAAGAAAGAAAATACGGCCACGTATGTGTACATACGGGCGGGGTCTCAAACGCCTATTCGCGCATACGTACGGCGAGGGCTCGTTGACATGGCTGGGTCGGAGCAGAGAAACAGCGTCGTCGTCGTGTTCATGGGGAGGCAACGGAATGCGTCATGTTCATGGGGAGGCAACAGAATGTGTCGTGTTCATGGGGAGGCAACGGAACGTGTGGGAGCCAACCGGCTGGGTCGGAACGGAATGCGTGGTCGTGTTCATCGGGAGGGCTTGGATGGAACAGGCGATGGAAACGAGGCCTGGCGTACCGCACAACGAAGGAAACGGACCTCCTGCGTTCGGAATGGGGTCCTGTTGATCGGGAGGGGTCTGGCATACCGCAAAACGGAGGAAACGGACCTCCTACGGTCGAAACGGGGGTCCTGTTGATCGGGAGGGGTGTGGCGTACCGCAAAACGGATAAAACCGACTTGTGTTAGAGCGCTACGGTCGAAACGGGGGTCCTGTTCATCGGGAGGGGTGTGGCATACCGCAAAACGGGACTCCACGGGATACTGTTCATCTCCACCGTCGACCCCCTCCAGCCTCCACGAGCTACTGTTCATCCACTGTCGACCTCCTCCAGCCTCCACCTACGACTGTTCATCCATGGGCTCCTGTTCATCTAGCCTCCACCGCGCGCTACTCCACCGGCTACTATTCAACCAGCCCTCTCCATGGGCTCCTGTTCAACCACCCCTCCACAGGCTACTGTTCATCCTGCCCTTCACCGTCTACTGTTCATCCCGCCCTCCACGGGGTGGTCCTGTTCATCCATCCCTCCACGGGGTCCTTTTCATCCAACCCCAAGCGACTCGATCGATCGGGGTCCTGTTCATCCAGAGGCAACACCATGGGGTCCTGTTCATCCACCCCCACCAGGAACTGTTCATCAACCCCCCCCCCCCCCCCCCGCAACGCTCACTATTCATCCAGAGGCAGCATCGATTGGCTTCAGTTAGCAGCAGTAGCGAAGGAATCGCTCGATCGGGTTCAGTTAACAGCCATCGATCGATCGCTCGGGTTCAATAATGCGTAGCCTGCAGTGTAATCGCTCGGGTTCAGTTAGAGCCCAACGCCTCGCTCGGATTCAGTTAGAGCCAACGCCTCGCACACACACGCATACGTGTACGAGAGAAATGCGCATCGCTTGGCCCCCGACCTCCCACCGTAACCGGGAACTCCCCAAAATTCCCCCCCTCGCTTCTACCACGGTTTTTTCCATCATGGACGGCCCAAAGAATGTCATGCAGCTGCGTCTCCGTCCCGCCCAGGACGAAAAGCCCATTTTCTGTCATGATTTTTTGTCATAGAAGTAGGAGCCCACAACATCTATGATGATACCGGGTTTTGTCACAATTATCGTCATAGAAGTGTCATATGTATGACATAAATTTTCTTCGTTCAGCCCAAAATGTCACGGATGTGTCTTTTTTTGTAGTCGTGGTAGTGATCACCGGAAAGATCAACGTTTGAGACCAAGTGTTGGTCATGGTAGTGATCGCCGGAAAGATCACCGTTTGAGACCAAGTGTTGGTCATGGTAGTGATCGCCGGAAAGATCACTGTTTGGATTTGATCACGGGGTGATCGAGATGGTATATTGCTTGGCCGGTCAGCCAAGAGTGATATGGTTATGGAGATCTGAGATGGTGATTTATTAGTATTGTATCAGTTTCATACCATGCTTAGTAGTTGTTTCATCATAATAGTTGTTAATTTAATTAACCCGTTAAATGCTATGTTATTGTCTTGCCTTGATGTTTATGGTTGTTGTGAGCTTGCAAGTACATTCAATGTACTGACCTGGCGTGTCATACCAGATTGCAGGTGATGCCATGATTGCTTGCTTGCTTGTCGAGGTTGCCGTGCGTGCAAGCTAGAGCGTGTCCCAACCAGAGTCCCTGCAGAGTGGAGTTCACCACCTTCGTCGTTGTTCCACTCCTAGAAGTATTCCGCCGCTACGAGTTGTTCTACTGCTAGCATAGAGCAAGTGTAGTATCGCAGGCGTAGTGTCGCCGTGCTGATCTGCTTCGTGGTATCATCAGACCCTTGTATTATTATTATTATTATTATTATTGTTATTATTATTATTGTAATAAGAGCTGATTTGTCCTATGTCAAGCAGTGTCGTATTCCGGAGACTTTTCCACGATCTCTGAGCTAGAATACGGGGCGTTCCGGGTTCTCTGAGCCGGGGTGCCACACGGAACCCTCTGGGAAGTGTATGGGCCTTATTGGGCCATAGTGGGAGAGAGGAGAAGGAAGCCTAGGAGGGGGCGCCCCCAAGCCCGATCCGTATTGGGTGGGGGACCAACCCCCTTTCCTTCCTCCTTCCTTCCCCTTCCTTCCTCTTCCTTCCTCTCCTAGTCCAACTAGGGAAGGGGGGAATCCTACTCTCGGTGGGATTAGGACTCCTCCAGGGTGCGCCATAGAGGGCCGACCCTCCCCTCCTCCACTCCTTTATATATGGGGGAAGGGGGCACCCCATAGGGACACAAGTTGACAGTTGTCTTAGCCATGTGCGGTGCCCCCCTCCACCATAATCCACCTCGGTCATATCATAGCGATGCATAGGGGAAGCCTTATTCCGTTAGCTTCATCATCACCGTCATCATGCTGTCGTGCTGACAAAACTCTCCCTCGATACTCAGCTAGATCTAGAGTTTGTGGGACGTCACCGAGCTGAACGTGTGCAGATCGTGGAGGTGCCGTACCTTTGGCACTAGGATTGGTTGGATCGTGAAGACGTTCGACTACATCAACCGTGTTGTTATAACGCTTCCACTTATGGTCTACGAGGGTACGTGGACAACACTCTTCCCCTCTCATTGCTATGCATCACCATGATAGATCTTGCGTGTGCGTAGGAATTTTTTTGAAATTACCGCGTTCCCCATCAGAGGGTCCCTTCATGATCGATGATGTTCTCAGAGGAGGAGCCTATCGCCTTCGTAATGCATCGGATAACCGCCTCGAGCCAAATCCATTGAACACTGCTCAACTTTGAAGATTCTACACATAAGTTCGGCCATACTATTTTTTGTCCCCTTTTTCTTTCTCCTCTTCATCTATTTTTCGTTTTCTCGTTTTTGTACGATTTCAATGATATGTTCGGATAAGCCGAACACTTGAGGGGTACACATCCTTAAATGTATATATGCCATCATGACTGGGGGCTTCTTTAACTAAAGCTTGTCATTATTTTGATCCTGGAGCTCACAATATAAGTGTCGTTTGCTGATATACATCATTTTTGCCATTATATGCACCTCTATGACTTAAATTTTTGCCAAGCTGGGTTGCTTGGCTCCTATGTTTATGCAATACGTTCCCGATTGTTCGGCTAGGGCGGTAATGGAGCACCTCTGCGATTGTTACAACCGGGTCACCGGACATGTACCTCAGATGGGTGAAGCCGAAAGCTAGCATTCTTAACAGAATAAGTGGCCGGCAATCAAACGACAGATTGTTACATTTTTGTAACCACTCCAACACCGCGGCACGCATAATTGCAGTATGCCAGCCCAAGGAAAGGAACCCTTAATAGAACTATTTTTCTTGGAAGATGTTTCTTACATATGTAATATAACATACAGCCCGAACTAACACTTCTTGTCTGTTTGAGCACAATGACTAGGTTGCCTACTTTCCAGACATAATAAATGCTTCTTTTTGAAAAATATCCGGAAACACTCCACCATTTCTTGGGGTTCGGAGGTTCAAGCCAAAAGCCTGCGATGACAAACTTTTTACATGTTCGGATAAAGGTACAAGGTTGATCAATATACTCAATTATAAACCTATTCCTTATCTATTCCATCTATAAGACTGCCTAATTTACAGTCTTCCTGCGAATACTTCACAGCTACCATTACTTGGTCATACACCAAGTTCACTGGAATTTCTTTACCGTCCAATCCTTGTGGTCCCACCCGGGCCATATGATTTGGATTAAGTTTGGTGAAACGTGTCTTCACCATGGCCCAGGCATCTCATGCGCCTTCTTGGTAGGCGGATGTCTTCCATAGCTCAAATGGTGCATGGAACCCTTGAACTGGTCTGCCAGGCCCTCCATACTTTCTAGAGGGGTATCAGATGGCCATAAAGCCCTCACCATACTTTTCATGGCTTTTCGGCCCCGAGCATGTACCACAAACAGTTCCTTCAACACGTCACCTTAAAGTCCGGATACTTCTTCCTCCGGTCGACCAGTCAACATGCCTGCTGCAAAAGAGTCATGACATTCCGAATTACGAGATTACACATGGGCACCTAGAATGGTTCTAAATAAGAGAGGAAGACATACCGAATATGTCTCCTTTCAGCTTCTCATTTTCCTTCTAAGTGGCTGATAACTGAGCCTTTAAGCTCTCTATCTCTTCCCATAGTTTGTCTTTTCCCTTGTCGTGTTTATTCTTCCCGGATGCACTCGTTGTGTCCTTTTTCATTTCCGCCAATTCAGCGGTGACAACATTTAGCTGTGTCTGATTCGCTTCTAGCTCCTGGAATAGCGCGGTATTTTTCTCTTTGAGAACCTGCGGGTCATAGCGATCCTTAAATCGGTTTACCTCACCACTTCAAGTGTAGGGGGCTACTGGCACATGACTATCAAAAATTGTGTAAACTTTTACCTGTATGTCCTTTGAGAACAGATGAATGACTCCGGCAAGACCGTCTCGAGGAGGTCAGATATATGCATCCACCAAGCTGAGTGCGGTAAACACTTGCTCGGAAAAGGCCAGAGTGCGCATAGCCTCTTCTAATCGAATATGATTCATCATGCTCTCCACTTTGGAATTCGTGACTGATACGCCATTCGAATCCTCTTAAGGAGGCGGAACTGGCATTGCATTGGCTCTTGTTCTAATTGGCAAGTCTGGCACCAGATTGGCAGACACTCGGCTTACCGGATGTTTTCCCACCGTATGCCGCGTACTCCTCCTGACATCAAGGATAAAATGAGACTTTTAAAAATATAGACTTGTGCCTAGGCATGTATTAAGCAAACATACCTCTTGGAAGACTGTGAGGTTTCGGCAGCACTCCCGGTCCCTTTTCGTTTTGAACAATGGCCTTGAGTCAGAGCCACCCTTGAGGAGGTATGGTCCCTAGAGCACCGATCCTATTAAAATCCAGGTCGGTACGACAGATAAAAATGCAAATAGGGATTTCCCTATAAGAGCCCTCCGAATACTCACGACGTGGAAGGGATAGTGACGGGGGTAGTAGACGGTGATAGCCACTTCCGAGTCGTCAAGGCTCGCTTGATAAAATACCGCATCATCGAACTATATATATATGTCCGGATCCTCGCAAAAGCTAGGGTCTTCTTCATGGTTATGATCCTCTGGCTGTGGAGCAGGACAATGGACATCCTCGGTCATCTTCCTCCATGACTATTTGTGGCAACAAAGGGCAAAAATGATTAGTATCTATAACAGCAAATAAAATAACACAAACGATCGAAATCTTACCCATTCAATCGGGTTGTACATGGAATAGCATTCCCGGTAGTCCAACTGGAGAAAATCTTCTTTCTCACCCTTATATAGACCGGCCAGGATTGTGGCCACATCGGCTGAGGTATCCGGACCCTTCCGTTTGTAGCGGGACGCGTCATCTTCCCCGTTGTAACACCATAAGGGAGTTACTCTAGATTGGAGAGGCTGGACACACCTTTTTATCGCAATAGCCATGACCTCGACTATAGAGAGCTCGCTATAGGGCTAGCAACCTGTCCTTGCAGACCAACCTCTTTCTCTCTGCACTATCCTCCTCCTTGGGACTTCGGGGACGCCAGTTGAGGCGCTTCTTTAAAGGAGCACTGGAAAATTCTAGAAGGCCGCACCGTACGGGGTCTGGCAGTGGGACATCATCTATATATAACCATTCCGAAGACCACTGTGGGTATACCTCTTTGGGAGTTCCAATGGGGTATCCGGATCCGGCGATGCGCCATACTTCGGCGCCGCCCACTTCAAGTATGGAGCCTCCTGGCTGGTGGGGAACGAGGAAAAAGAACTTTTTCCATAATTCAAAATGGGCTTCAATGCCGAGGAACAGTTCAGAAAGGGCGGTGAAACCTGAGATGTGCATAATCGAACCTAGGGTAAGATTGTGCAGTTGGATGCCATAAAATTCCAATAGGCCCCTGAGAAAGGGATGGATTGGAAATCCTATGCCCCGCAGCAAGAATGGAACGAAGCACACTCTCTCCTCCTTATTGGGGTTGGGGAAATTCTTAGCCATCACATCGTTGCCGATCGAAGCCAATCCTGCTCAAACAAGGACTAGATCTACGAGTGGGAGAGAGCCATGCGTGTGGAGACGGCTCAGCTGAAGATGATGCACAAAGCAACTTTGCCAATCACCCTCTTGAGGGCCATGCGGTTGCGAAGAGGAGGCCGGGGCCCTGTCCATGTTGGAGAGCTTTGTTCGTGGCTAGTTTTGATGGTTTTCCTTTTGCATGGTGTGAGATGGCATTTGGGGATCTACATTTACTTATATAGATGTCGTCCAAGCGCGGTGAGTGGATTATTTGCAAAAAATCATGGACCGTTTGTATTCGCCCAGCATGCGGAAATTGAAGTGATGAAAGGGAGGAATAATAAAAGATAGAAACATCGAGGTCGCGGCCGGACTATCGTTAGTACGAATTATAATGAAGAACCCGCCTTGCAAAGCTGAAGACATAAGCCAGATACTACATCGTCATTGAAGGAAAGTTCGGGGGCTACTGAAGGAGTCCTGGATTAGGGGGTCCCCGGGTGTCTAGGCTGTGTGTTATGGGCTAGACTGGTGGGCCGTGAAGGTGCAAGGTAGATGACCTTCCCACATGTCCGGATAGGACTCTCCCTTGCGCGGAAGGCAAGATTGACACGCGGATGTATAGTTTCCTTCCTCTATAAACTGACTCTGCACAACCCTAGGCCCCTCTGGTGTCTATATAAACTAGAGGGTTTAGTCCGTAGAGGCTATCAGAATTCATATAGGCTAGACATCTAGGGTTTAGCCACAAGGATCTCGAGGTAGATCGACTCTTGTAACCCCTATATTCATCAAATACAGTCAAGCAGGACATAGGGTTTTACCTCCATTAAGAGGGCCCAAACCTGGGTAAACATCATGTCCCCTTTGTCTCCTGTTACCTTCGATCCTCAAACGCATAGTTCGGGACCCCCTACCCAAGATCGGCCGGTTTTGACACCGACAGTAACCTCCCTTCGCCCCGACGTAATCTCTACTTAAACATGGTCCTCAATGCTACTTATTGAGCTTGTGTTGGTTTTCCATTGAAGAGGAAAGGGTGATCGATGCAGCAAAGTAGAGATAAGTATTTCCCTCTGTTATAGAACCAAGGATCAATCTGGCCGGAGGTACAAGCAAGTCCCCAATCTATGCACCTGCAGAAACAATCAAACACTTGCACCCCACGCGATAAAGGGGTTGTCAACCCCTTCACGGTCAATTGCAAAGGTGACATCAGAAAGAGATAGACAAAACTAAATAAAAGATTACTAAATATTTTTGGGTTTTTTGGTTTATAGATCTGAAAATAAAAGATTGCAAAATAGTAGATCAGAAACAAATATGACGGAAAATAGACCCGGGGGACATAGGTTTCACTAGAGGCTTCTCTCATGAAGGCAAATAATACGATGGGTGAACAAATTACTGTCTAGCAATTGATAGAAAAGCGCAAAGTTATGACGATATCCAAGGCAATGATTATGCATATAGGCATCACGTCCGTGTCAAGTAGACCGACTCCTGTCTGCATCTATGTTGGGGGTTGCTGATCCCACGCACACCTATGGGGATCGGCGGACCGAGCCCCTTTCGGTTCGGCAGGGGGCGGTGGATCCACAAAAAGCAGATCGAGGCGAACGCACGAGCGAGACGATCGGTTTACCCAGGTTCGGGACGCACGGATGTGTAAAACCCTACTCCTGCTTTGGTGGTTGTATTGAGTTCTTGCTCGGGAGCGACGAGTGCTACAATACACTCAAGCAGCTGGTGAGACCGTGCGTGAGAATGACCGTCCTCCCTCCCCACTGTTGCGCATGGGCCTCCTTTTATATGTCTATGGGGTCACCAACAGGTGGCAACAGAGGTGGGGGTAAAAATGTAAAAGAGGTGGTAGTTGCTCCACCGCCTACAACAGACGTATCATACCTAACCCTGACGGCAGGGGACAAGGGCATTAAATTCCTGTCTGTGTCACCTAGACGGTACAGAGAGGGACCGCTAGGAACGCCACCGTTTGCCATGATGGCTATCTTGTCAGTGCTTGCTTGCCACCGCATGCCCCTGGCTGCCCAGCCTCCCGCCATGTACGCCAGGAGCGGTCCCAGAGCGACACATTGGTGGGTGAGCTGGAGCGCGGGTTGCGGAGTAGTAGCTTGCCGCGGCAAGCGCCTTGCCGCGGATGTTGCCTTGTCGCGTCGGGGAGCTTGTCGCTCACCGGGTCTTGTCGGGACGCGCAGTGCGCTGCAGCGAGCTTCTTGAGATGCTTTGGTTGTCTTCCCGGCAAGCTCCTCTTGCCGGGGTCTTGTCTCCTTCCTGGCAAGCTCCTCTTGCCGGGGCCTTGTTTCCTTCCCGGCAAGCTCCTTTTGCCGGGGTCTTGTCTCCTTCCCGGCAAGCTCCTCTTGCCGGGGCCTTGTCTTGCTCTTGGATACTTTGTTCTTGAATGGCCCCAAAGGAACCACGGAGGGTCTTGGTGGTCGCCCGGCAAGCCTTGCCGCGGGTCGCTGCGACTGCCCGTGCACAAGTTCGGGGTACTAAGGTACCCCTACTTTAGTACACCGACAGGAGCCCCCGGGCCTGGGCCATACACGGTGCCGAGCGCTGTTGGGCCAGGCCCAAAACAGTGCACGGGCACGCGCGGCCTAGGTCACGCCATAACTCACTCCGCATCCACAGAGCCCTCCCCGCATGGCACGCGTCAAACGCGGCATCGTGGGAGAGATCATGGGTGGTTTTCGAGGTGCCCACTCCCCACGATCATGGGGTGGGGAGGGGGCGCCTCGTTCATCGCCTTAGTTCCGCACGTCTGCCACGCGGCTCCCATGCACTTGGGGCTGCGGATGGCGGAGGCGAAAAACCGGGCCGTCACGGATCGAGGCAGCGGGTCGGCCCCAGCTCCCTGCTCTCCCCGCGTCTTGATTCACTGAGCGGGGCGGCCGAGTCCCCACCTCGCTCCTTTATAAGGAGCGGGAGGGGAGGACGGAAGCCCGCATTGTCCCATCTTCTCCTTCCTTCAGCTTCTGCTCTCCTTCCCCTCATTCGCCATGGAGAAAGGGAACCCTGGTCCTTCGTCAGTGGCGGCGAGGGTTGCCGCCAGACAACGCATCCCTCCCTCTCCCGCACCCGTGGTGGCGGAGCCAGCGGTAAGGGGAAGAGGGAGGGGGCGAAGTCATGGACGCGGTCGAGGACGAGGCCGCGGCACTCGGGGAAGAGGTGGACGGGGCGGCGCGTCGGCCTCGCCTCCGCCAGCGGCTCCTCTTCCCACGGGGGTCCATGTTGGGGACGACCCCCGCGAGTTCTTCGTCAGGCTGCGCCAGGCGCCACATCGTCGACTCCGACTCCCAGCTCCGTTTGCGGGCGCGATGGAGCTGGATCCGCCCGAGACGCTGAGACTGCACATGAGGGGCTGTGGGATCAGCGGCACGCGAGTCCGCGTCGAAGTCCCAGCCCCCGGCGTGATGTATCTTGGTCGAGGGTGGAAGACGTTCGCCCGTATCCACGGCTTGACGGAGGGGCTCACCCTCCTTTTCAAGTTGGTGGAGGGCGATCTCCTCTCCGTCAAGGTCTTCGGGTGCTTCGGCACTCGGGCGAAGTGCTGTGTGGACAGCTCCTCCGATAACGAAGGCCCCTCCTCGAGCGAGAGTGACGAGGAGGGGAGCGACAGCGACGACGAGGGTAGCGGGCGGCAGGACGGCGGGTCCGACTAGGTGCCGGGGCGCCGCTCCGTGCGGCACCGGTGACCCCATCATCCGTGTCGCCGGCTCCTTGAACTCCCCGGGGTCGTCTCCTTGGGCGGCTGGCGTAGGGAGGCTGCGGAAGAGGAAGAGGGCTAGCGGCAAGGCCGTCAAGCCGGAGTACGAGGGCGTGGTGCCCTCGACAGCGTGCTGACGTCCTGCCGCCTCGTCTTCGAGCCCAACTTCGAGCGCCGCCATCACCGTCTAGCCTTGACGGCCCCCGGGATGTTCTCTTGGTTTCTTTTGGCACCCGTAGCTCGCCTAGGTGCCCCTTTTGCCCTTCTCGCCTCCTTGACCTACCTCCTAAAGAGAGGGACAAGAAAAGGATTACGGGCATCTTATCTTTTTAATTTGTAAGCCTTCGGGCCTTAGTTGCATTTAAAACTTGTAATCCTCTCTTTCATGTTTTTCATTCTCTATGGACTGTACCTGAGCGGTATGTTATTTAATGAAAAGGGGATGTTTGCCGGGTCATTTGTCTCGCGGGTAGAACCCACATCAAGTAGCAAATCCTTGGTATCTTTCAGATAGACACCCCTTCCCCGGCAACAGGCCCTGCCGTCTTCCCGCGTCGCTCGACCCTTCTCACGCTTTTGACGGAGGTAGGGATGAGGCGGGTGCTGCCCCTCGTTTCATCCCTTTGCTGCCGCGACTACAACCAAAACTTGGCCCCAGGAATGAGCCCCAGGGCCTAGAGCTAAGGGAGCACGGTAGTTTCCGGGAAGAAACGAGGTTTCATATTCCCCAGTCCATAGGAGAATGCATGAAGAGGGATGAAAGACTTATCTGAGATTGCAGCCCCCGGCAACTCTGGCTTGCCATGGGTGAAACTTGGTACTTGCAGCCCCCGGCAACACTGGCTTGCCGGGGTCCAGATGCCGGCACGTCCTTCTTCTCCTTTTCGTCCCCAGGCGGTCCGGCAAGTATATGCGGGCCCTGCGAACCAAAGGAAACGAAAGAAAGGCAAAGGGACGCACACTCGACCTCTAAGTTAGGGGTTAGCTGCTGTTAAGCACTATCAACCCTAACCAAGGACTCGACTCGACCTAGCATGCATGCTATAACTCTGGGCGCTAGCGCTTCATTTACTTGTGCTCAGGGTCTGCGCCTGGCTTTGGACAAAGGATTACATGCAACAGCGGCAAGACTTGTACAAATGGGTGGTTGCCGGACAGGGTCCGACAACCGCGCCTCACGGGCAAAGCTTGCGTAGATGCGCAATATTCCAGGAGTTGCTCACTGGTACGCCATCTTCGGTCCCAAGGCGGACTACGCCGAGCCTGGTGACTCGCTTCACCTAGTAAGGGCCTTCCCACTTCGGCGTCAACTTGTTGGAAATCTTGGCGGACTGATCACGCCAAAGACACAAGGTCGCCTTCCTCGAAACTTCTGGCGTCAACTTTGCGGCTATGGTAGCGGCGCAAAGTTTGCTGGTAGCGAGCGGCTCGCACAGCAGCCTGAAGACGATCTTCCTCACGGAGCAGCGCGTCATCCTGCCGCAGCCGCTCTTGCTCAAGCTCATCATAAGCAAGCACTCGAGGTGACCCGTATACGAGTTCCGTGGGGATAGCTGCCTCTGCTCCATAGACTAGAGCAAAAGGTGTCTGGCCGGTGGCTCGATTTGGCGTCATTCTGATCGACCAAAGAACCACCGGCAGCTCCACGCCAAAGCCTCTGCCGGAGAGGCGGGCGACGGCGGCGAACAGTGCGAGGAACGAGATATGCTCGGACTTCTAACTGCGTTAGAAGGAGCAACATCTCGTCCGAGCGACCGCGCCATGCTTGCGCTAGAGATGTCGGCGTGCATGCTGATCCTGAGCACTCCGGGATCCGCCAGCTTGATCTTGGCCCAACAGACATATGGTACCGTGGGTACCATGACGCTGCTGGTCCCGCACCTCCTAAGACGGGCGCGGTGCGTGTACGGACGCCGAGGTCTTGGAGTGCGCGCGGTCGTTGTGGGAGGCGACCGCGCCGCCGACGTGTGGCGCAACCTGGTCCTTGGACCTGGCAGCGCCATGGGTCTCCCCATCCGCGCCCGTTCTCCCGCCGGCGCCTACTCCACCAGCCGTTCGCTCTGGCGACGGTGGGCTCGGCGCAGACGGAGCAGCTGCCTCCGAAATCTTCTTCTTCGTCTGCATGTTGATGAAGATGATGAAGATTCGGCTCGTGCGAACGCTGGAACAGGTTTGCATAACCTCGACACACCCCCTACCTGGCGCGCCAAAGATGTCGGGGGTTGCTGATCCCACGCACACCTATGGGGATCGGCGGACCGAGCCCCTTTCAGTTCGGCAGGGGGCGGTGGATGCACAAAGAGCAGATCGAGGCGAACGCACGAGCGAGACGATTGGTTTACCCAGGTTCGGGCCGCACGGATGCGTAAAACCCTACACCTGCTTTGGTGGTTGTATTGAGTTCTTGCTCGGGAGCGACGAGTGCTACAGTACACTCAAGCAGCTGGCGAGACCGTGCGTGAGAATGGTCGTCCTCCCTCCCCACTGTTGCGCATGGGCCTCCTTTTATATGTCTAAGGGGTCACCGACCGGTGGCAACAGAGGTGGGGGTAAAAATGTAAAAGAGGTGGTAGTTGGCTCCACCGCCTACAACAGACGTATCATACCTAACCCTGACGGCAGGGGACAAGGGCATCAAATGCCTGTCTGTGTCACCTAGATGGTACAGAGAGGGACCGCTAGGAACGCCACCGTTTGCCACGATGGCTATCTTGTCACCGCTTGCTTGCCACCGCATGCCCCTGGCTGCCCAGCCTCCCGCCACGTATGCCAGGAGCGGTCCCAGAGCGACACGTTGGTGGGTGAGCTGGAGCACGGGCTGCGGAGTAGTAGCTTGCCGCGGATGTTGCCTTGTCGCGTCCGGGAGCTTGTCGCTCACTGGGTCTTGTCGGGACGCGCAGTGCGCCGCAGCGAGCTTCTTGAGATGCTTTGGTTGTCTTCCCGGCAAGCTCCTCTTGCCGGGGCCTTGTCTTGCTCTTGAATACTTTGTTCTTGAATGGCCCCAAAGGAACCACGGAGGGTCTTGGCGGTCGCCCGACAAGTCTTGCCGCGGGTCGCTGCGACTGGCCGTGCACATGTTCGGGGTACTAAGGTACCCCTACTTTAGTACACCGACAATCTACTACTATTACTCCACACATCGACCGCTATCTAGCATGCATCTAGAGTGTTAAGTTCATAAAGAATGGAGTAACGCCTTAAGTAAGATGACATGGTGTAGAGGGATAAACTCAAGCAATATGATGGAAACCCCACCTTTTTATCCTTGATGGCAATAATACAATACGTGTCTTGCTACTCTTACTTTGTCACTGGGTGAAATCATGCAAGATTGAACCCAAAACTGAGCACCTCTCCCATTGCAAGAAATACCAATCTGGTTGGTCAAACCAAACCGATAATTCGAAGAGAAATACAAAGATATCAAATCATGCATATAAGAATTCAAGGAAGATTCAAATAATATTCATAGATAATCTGATCACAAATCCATAATTCATCGGATCTCGACAAACACACCGCAAAAGAAGATTACAATGGATGGGTCTCCAAGAGCATCGAGGAGAACATGGTATTGAGAATCAAAGAGAGAGATGAAGTCATCTAGCTACTAGCTATGGACCCACAGGTATGAGGTAAACTACTCACGCTTCATCGGAAGGGCAATAGGGTTGATGTATAAGCCCTCCGTGATCAAATCCCCCTCCGGCAGATTGCCGGAAAGAGGCCCCAAGATGGGATCTCACGAGTACAGAAGGTTGCGGTGGTGGAAAAGTATTTTCATGGATCCCTCTGAGGGTTTTGGAATATATGTGAATTTATAGGATGAAGAGGTAGGTCAGGGGACTCCCGAGGGAGCCAGAGGTAGGGGGCGCGCCCTCCACCCTTGCTGCGGCCTCGCGCGTCTTCTGACTTGGAGTCGAAGTCCTATGGGTGTTGTCTAGTCCAAGAAAAATCATCACAAAGTTTTATTCCCTTTGGACTCCATTTGATATTCCTTTTCTACAAAACTCAAAAACAAGGGAAAAAAGCAAAAACTAGCACTGGGCTCTGGGTTAATAGGTTAGTCTCAAAATTAATATAAAATAACATATTAATGTGCACAAAACATTCAAAACAGATAATATAAGAGCATGGAACAATAAAAAAAATCATAGATACGCTGGAGACATATATGTCTCCAGCGTATCTATGATTTTTTTATTGTTCCATGCTGTTATATTATCATTGTTGGATGTTTTATAATCATTTTATATCATTTTTTGGTACTAACCAATTAACATAGTGCCAAGTTCCAGGTGCTATTTTTTTGGATATATCATTTTATATCATGGAAGTCCAAACGCAGCGGAACTTTTTGTGGATTTTTTGGACCAGAAGACATCCAATGGGCCGGAGAAGCACCTAGGGGTGCTCCGAGGGGAGCACAACCCAAAAGGGCGCGCCTGGAGGCCCAGGCGCGCCCTGGTGGGTTGTGCCCACCTCAGGTGCCTCCCGGACCGCCTCTTTACTCTATAAATACCCCATTATTTCAGAAACCCTAGGGGAGTCGACGAAAATCAATTCCAGCCGCCGCAAGTTCCGGAAACACCAGATCCAACCTAGACACCATCACGGAGGGGTTCATCATGTCCATTGGTGCCTCTCCGATGATGCGTGAGTAGTTCTTCGTAGATATACGGGTCCGTAGTTAGTAGCTAGATGGCTTCCTCTCTCTCGTTTGATTCTCAATGCAATGGACTCTTGGAGATCCATATGATGTAATTCTTTTGCGCTGTGTTTGTTGGGGTCCGATGAACTTTGAGTTAAGACCAGATCTATCTTTTTATCCATGAAAGTTGTTTGAGTCGTCTTTCATCTCTTATATGCATGGTTGCCTATAACCTCGTATTCCTTCTCCGATATTTGGGTTTTGTTTGGCCAACTTGATCTATTTATCTTGCAATGGGAAGAGGTGCTCTATGATGGGTTCGATCTTACGGTGCTTGATCCTAGTGATAGAAGGGGAACTGGCACGTATCTATAGTTGCTATTAAGGATAAAAAGATGGGGCCTATTTCTACATAAATATATCTTGTCTACATCATGTCATTGTTCTTATTACATTACTCCGTTTCTCCATGAACTTAATACACTAGATGCATGCTGGATAGCGGTCAATGTGTGGAGTAATAGTAGTAGATGCAGGCAGGAGTCACTCTACTAATCTTGGACGTGAGGCCTATATAATGATCATTGCCTGGATATCATCATGATTATTTGAAGGTCTATTAATTTCAAACAGTAATTCGTTTACCCACCATTTGCTATTTTTCACGAGAGAAGCCACTAGTGAAAACTTCGGCCGCCGGGTCTCTTCCTTAATATATTTTCCTTTGCGGTCTATTTTCCTTTGCTTTTATTTTCAGATCTATTAAACAAAAAAAATACAAAAGTACCTTGCTGGAATTTATTTTATTTGGTGTTTGATCTATCAACTTATTACAACTCTCTCACGTCCATTTGCCAATTTATGGCACCGTTACCTGAAAGGGATTGACAACCCCTTTAATACATCGGGTTGCGAGTATTTGTTATTTGTGTGCAGGTGCTATTTACTAGTGTTGCTTGGTGCTCCTACTGGTTCGATAACCATGCTTTCATCACTGAGGGAAATACCTACCATCGCTTTGTGATAACCCACGAGTATTGGGGGTCAATTGTAGCCTCTTTCGATAGGTAAGAGTGTTGGACCAAACGAGGAGCTAATGGTAGAACAAGTATTCCCTCAAGTTCTATCGACCACCGATACAACTCTACACATGCTTTACATTTGCTTTACATAGAACAAGTATGAAACTAGAAGTACTTTGTAGGTGTTGTAGGCTAGGTTTGCAAGATAATAAAGATCATGTAAATAAAAGCTAGGAGCTGTTTAGATAAAGAAACAACTAAGTTAGTTTTAGTAGAGAGATTTTTGTCACAAGAAAGCTATTTGTCCCTAGGCAATCGATAACTAGACCGGTAATCATTATTGCAATTTTATATGAGGGAGAGGCATAAGCTAACATACTTTCTCTTCTTGGATCATATGCACTTATGATTGGAACTCTAGCAAGCATCCGCAACTACTAAAGATCATTAAGGTAAAACCCAACCGTAGCATTAAAGTACCAAGTCCTCTTTATTCCCATACGCAAACAACCTACTTACTCGGGTGTGCGCTTCTGTCACTCACGCCACCCACCATAAGCAAATCATAAACATATTGCAAGCCCTACAGTGAGGATCCCTCATGCTTGCGTGACACGGATAGCACCATAGTATAGCACCAATAATAAAACATGCAACTCAAACCAATCACGATCATCAATGAACCCATATGACAAAATGAATCTACTCAAACATCATAGGCTATCCATGCATCATTGGGAAATAATATATAGCATTGAGCACCATGTTTAGGTAGAGATTACAGCAAGTAAAAGAGAGGTTACTCCACTGCATAGCGGGGGGAAGAGTTGGTGATGACGACGGTGAAGTTGTTGGTGTAGATCATTGTCGCGATGATGGCCCCGGCGGCGTTCCGGCTTCACCGGGAGAGAGGGGAGAGAGCCCCCTTCTTCTTCTTCCTTGATCTGTCACCTAGATGGGAGAAGGGTTTCCCCTTTGGTCCTTGGCTTCCATGGCAGCGAAGGGGCGGGAGCCCCTCCTAGATTGGATCTCTCTCTCTGTTTCCTTCTGTTTCTGTGCTCCCAAATTCTAGCCTTTCACCATTTCTTAAATTCCCGGAGATCCATAACTCCGATTGGGCTGAAATTTTAACACAATTTTTATCTAGATATTAGATTCCTTGCGTCCAAAGTACACCTCCGATTGACTTACAGGGTGTCCACAAGGGTGGGGGGCACGCCCGTCATCCTTGTGGGGCCCTAGGGCATCGTCTCGCGTTGATTCTTTTTCCCAACAATCACATATATTCCAAAAATAATCTACGCAAGTTTTTATACCGTCTGGACTCTGTTTGATATGGATTTATTGTGAAACAAAAAACATGCAATAAACAGGAACTGGCACTGCACACTAGATAAATATGTTAGTCCCAAAAATAGTATAAAAAGATGCCAAAAGTATGTAAAAGTTGTAGAATATTGGCATGGAACAATAAAAAATTATAGATACGACGGAGACGTATCACTGTGCTGCATCATCCCTTCCTCTTTAGGGAAATACCGACGTAGTCCTATCAGACATCGTCACTCAGCTCCATATATTATTTCCCATTGATGTTTGGCTATCCTATGAACTTTGAGTAGATCCGTTTTGTCCTATGGGTTGATAGATGATCATGACTGGTTTGAGTTTTATATTTTATTTTGGTGTTGTCCTACGGTGCCCTCCATGTCGCGCAAACGGAGGGATCCCCATTGTAGGGTGTTGCAATACATTTATGGTTCGCTTATGGTGGGTGGCGTGAGTGACAGAAGCACATACCCGAGTTTGGGGGTCATTGCGTCTGGGATAAAGAGGACTTGATACTTAATGCTATGGTTGGGTTTCACGACCTTAATGATCTTTAGTAGTTGCAGATGCTTGCTAGAGTTCCAACCATAAATGCATATGATCCAAGTAGAGAAAGTATGTTAGCTCACGCCTCTCCCTCATATAAAATTGCAACAATGATCACCGGTTTAGTTATCAATCACCTAGGGACAAATGACTTTCTTGTTGACAAAAGCTATCTACTTTTATTACCTTGCAATTTATTCATAGTTTTACTCTCGCAAGTACTCAGTTTTATTCTTGCCAAATAGTTTCCTACTTGTTTTAGGTAAAGCAAACGGTAAGTGTGCGTTGAGTTGTATCGGTGGTCGATAGAACTTGAGGGAATATTTGTTCTGCCTTTAGCTCCTCGTTGGGCCCGACACTCTTATTTATCAAAAAAGGCTACAAACGATCCCATACACTTGTGGGTTATCACAACATTGCTGACATATGGGCCGAGGAAATGATGACTTGGGTGCTTACATGTGGGACCAATCATTGTTTTTTCAGTGACGATGTGTCATTCGACCGGTCAATAATTTGGACATGTGGGCCCATTGTAGTGTTGACGTGGAAGCTGGGAAGTGGGTACATATGTGGGTGACGTGGCTTATTACATGTGGGACCCTGGTGACGACGTCCATAGCTGTCACAGTTTGTGGGCTCGGTCAGTTTGTTTTATATTGAAAAATTGTCGGGCATATTTGATACAGAATTCTAATATTTGACAATTTCATATGAATTTGTGCAAATTTTAAATTTGAATGAAAATTGAGTTGTCGCTGCTTTTATTAAACCACAAAATTGAAAATTGTCAAACAGACTGTCTGAGACATTACAATAACCAACCATGGTACAAAGCCATAGTATTAAATTATACACATGACTTAGTTTCACGACATCCCGGCACCGGAACCCTGACGATGTACCTAACCAAGACATTAAGTTCGTCAAGTATCATTTTGATAGCCGTAGTTTTTGTCTTCCTTCGCATTGTTGACGAGTGCAAGTTTTCTCTCCTCCTCCTGGAGGCGAATGTTGATAGATAGAATACGGTTGTGCTGATCAAACACCCCCAATTTCATATCCTCAATGCCAAACTAAACCGATAGTTCGAAGAGAATTATAAATATATCAAATCATGCATATAAGAATTCACAGAAGATTCAAATAATATTCATAGATAATTCGAACATAAATCCACAATTCATTGGATCTAGACAAACACACCGCAAAAGAAGATTACATCGGATAGATCTCCAAGAACATCGAGGAGAAGATGGTATTGAGAATCAAAGAGAGAGAAGAAGCCATCTAGCTACTAGCTATGGAACCATAGGTCTGAGCTAAACTACTCACGCTTCACCGGAAGGGCAATAGATTTGATGTAGACGCCCTCCATGATTGAATCCCCCTCCAGCAGGGTGCTGAAAAAGGCCCCAAGATGGGATCTCACGGGAACAGAAGGTTGCAGTGGTGGAAAAGTGTTTTCATGGATGCTTCTCGAGGTTCCGAAATATATGTGGATATATAGGATGCAGAACTAGGTCAGGGGGTCATGGGGGGCCCACAAGGTAGGGGGTGGGCCCTAACCCCTGGGCGCACCCTCGACCCTTGTGGTCGCCTCGTGGCTCTTCTGACTTGATCTCCAAGTCCCCTGGGTGTCTTCCGGTTCAAGAAAAATCATCGTGAAGGTTTTATTCCGCTTGGTATTCCTTTTATGTGAAGCTAAAAAATAAGAAAAAAACAGAAAGTGGCACTGGGCTCTAGGTTAATAGGTTAGTCCCAAAAAATAATATAAAATAGCATATTAATTTACATAAAACATCCAAAGCATATAATATAAGCATGGAACAGTAAAGAATTATAGATACATTGGAGACATATCAAGCACCCCCAAGCTTAATTCCTGCTCATCCTCGAGTAGGTAAATGATAAAAATAGAATTTTTGATGTGGAATACTACCTAACATATTTATCCATGTAATTTTCTTTATTGTGGCATGACTGTTCAGATCCATAAGATTCAAAACAAAATTTTAATATTGACACGAAGACAATAATATGTCAAGCATACTAACAAGGCAATTATGCCTTCTCAAAGAAAGTTATCCCTACAAAATCATATAGTCTGGCTATGCTCCATATTTATCACACAAAATATTCAAATCATGCACAACCCCGATGACAAGCCAAGAATTTTTTTCCATACTTTTGGTGTTCTCAAACCTTTTCAACTTTCACGCAATACATGAGTGTGAGCCTTGTACATAGCACTATAGGTGGAATAGAATATGGTGGTTGTGGAGCAAACAAAAAGAAGGAGATAGGGTTTGTTTGGGTTGTGACCACCGTGCACCTTTGCAGAATTTTGGTCATGACCCAAAGCTTGGTCTTTGTTTGGATGGTTGTGAATTTGTTGGCATGCCAATGAACTCTAGCCAACTCTAGTTCATTTTTCTTGCCAATGTTTGCCAAATCATGGGAAACAAAAACCTCAACTAAAATTTTCGCTAGCCAATGCTTTGGTGGGGCAACCTTGGGCACAAACCAAACACACCCATAGTCTCACATCAATTAGCCGTATCAACGGGCTATGGAGCCCTTCAATAGATATCAATGTGAGTGAGTAGGGATTGCCATGCAACAGATGCACTAGAGTTATAGGTTTATGAAAGCTCAAAAAGAAACTAAGTGGGCGTGCATCCAACTCGCTTGGTCACGAAGACCTAGGGCAATTTGAGAAGCCCATCATTGGAATATACAAGCAGAGTTCTATAATGAAAAATTCCCACTAGTATATTAAAGTAACAATATAGGAGACTCTCTATCATGTTGATCATGGTGCTACTTTGAAGCACAAGTGTGGAAAAAGGATAGTAACATTGCCCCTTCTCTCATTTCTCTTTTTTTCTGTGGACTTCTTTGGCCTATTTTATTTTTTGTAAAGTCCGAAGACTCATCCCGATTTGTGGGGGAATCATAGCTTCCATCATCCTTTCCTCGCATGGGACAATTCTCTAATAATGATGATCATCACACTTTTATTTACTTACAACTCAAGAATTACAACTCGATACTAGTACAAAATATGACTCTATATGAATGCCTCCGGCGGTGAGCCGGGATGTGCAATGACTCAAGAGCGACATGTATAAAAAGTGATGAAAGGTGGCTTTGCCACAAATATGATGTCAACTACATGATAATGCAAAGAAATATGACAATGACGAAGTGTGTCATAATAAACGGAAAAGTGGAAAGTTGCATGGAAATATATCTCGGAATGGGGATGGAAATGCCATAATAGGTATGTATGGTGGCTGTTTTGAGGAAGGTATATGGTGGGTTCATGGTACCCGCGAAAGTTGCGCGGCACTAGAGAGGCTAGCAATGGTGGAAGGGTGAGAGGGCGTATAATCCATGGACTCAATATTAGTCATAAAAACTCACATACTTATTGCAAAAATCTATTAGTCATCAAAACAAAGTACTATGTGCATGCTCCAAGGGGGATAGATTGGTAGGAAACGACCATCGCTCGTCCCCGACTGCCACTCATAAGGAAGACAATCAATAAATAAATCATGCTCCGACTTCATGACATAACGATTCACCATACGTGCATGCTATGGGAATCACACACTTTAAGACAAGTATTTCTACAATCCACAATTACTCACTAGCATGACTCTAATATCACCATCTTTATATCTCAAAACTGTCATAAGGAATCAAACTTCTCATAGTATTCAATGCACTTTATATTAAAGTTTTTATTATATCCCTCTTGGATGCCTATCATATTACGACTAAATTTATAACCAAATAAAATTACCATGATGTTTAAAGAGACTCCCAAAATAATATAAGTGAAGCATGAGAGTTCAATAATTTCTATAAAATAAAACCTCCACTGTGCTCTAAAAAGATATAACTGAAGCACTAGAGCAAAATTGCCTAGCTCAAAAGATGTAAGTGAAGCACATAGAGTATTCTAATAAATAACGATTCATGCATGTCACTCTCAAAAGGTGTGTACAGCAAGGATGATTGTACCAAACTAAGAAACAAAGACTCATATCATACAAGATGCTCCAAGCAAAACACATATCATGTGGTGAATAAAAATATAGCCTCAAGTAAAGTTACCGATAGACGAAGACGAAAGAGGGGATGCCTTCCGGGGCATCCCCGATCATAGGCTCTTGGTTGTCCTTGAATATTACCTTGGGGTGCCTAGGGCATCCCAAGCTTAGGCTCTTGCAACTCCTTATTCCATAGCCCATAAAATCCTTACCCAAAACTTGAAAACTCCACAACACAAAACTCAACAAAAAATCTCATGAGATTCGTTAGTATAAGAAAATAAATCACCACTTACGATACTATTGTGAACTCGTTCTTTATTTATATTGGTGTAATATCTACTTTATTCCAACTTCTCCATGGTTCATACCCCCCGATACTACTCACAGATTCATCAAAATAAGCAAACAACACAAAGAAAACAGAATCTGTCAAAAACAGAACAGTGTGTAGCAATATGTAACTCTCAAATACTTCTGTAACTCCAAAACTTATGAAAAATTAGGAAAACATAGGAAATTTGTATCTTAATCTTCTCAAAAAGAATCAGTATTTTATCATGCTTATGTTAGAAATGAGAATTGCTTTCCTGAGCACAAAAGTTTCTTTTTTTCGGGAAGATCAAATCAACTATCACCGTAAGCTATCCCAAGGGTCTTACTTGGCACAAACACTAATTAGAACATCAAAACATAATTACTACAGAGGTAAGAATGTTTATTTTATTAAAGAACAATAGAAAAACAAAAACACAAAAATTAAATTGGGTTGCCTCCAAACAAGCGGTATTGTTTAACGCCCCTAGCTAGGCATAAAAACATAGATCTAAGCATTGTCATCTTTGGTATGCAATCCGTAAGTAGCTCTAATAATAGATTCATATGGCAACATAATTTTGTTTCTAGGAAAGTGTTACATGCCCTTCCTTAACGGAAATTTAAATCTAATGTTTTCTTCTTTCATATCAATAATTGCACCAATCGTTCTAAGGAAAGGTCTACCAAGAATAATAGGACATGTAGGATTGCAATCTATATCAAGAACAATGAAATCTACGGGCACATAATTCGTATTTGCAATAATAATAACATCATTAATCCTTCCCATAGGTTTCTTAGTAGTGGAATCCGCAAGATGCAAATTTAAAGAACAATCATAAAATTCACGGAAACCTAGCACATCACATAAAGTTTTTGGAATAGTGGAAACGCTAGCACCCAAATCACACAAAGCATGGCACTCATAATCTTTAATATTAATCTTAATAGTAGGTTCCCACTCATCATAAAGTTTTCTAGGAATAGAAACTTCCAGTTCAAGCTTTTCTTCAAAATATTGCATCATAACATTAACGATATGTTTAGTAAAAGCTATATTTTGATTATAAGCATGAGTAGAATTCAACATGGATTACAACAAGGAAATACAATCTATCAAAGAACAATTATCATAATTAAAATCCTTGAAATCCAAAAGAGTGGGTTCATTGATACTTAAATTTTTGACCACTCCAATCCCACTTTTATCAATTTTTGCATCAAGATCTAAAAACTCCGAATCATTGGGATGACTTCTAACTAAAGTTGACTCATCTCCAGTCACATATTTATCAAGATTTATATTGGAAAACAAAGATTCAATAGGAGTCACAACAATCACTTTAAGATCTTCATCATTATTTAAAGACTCCGGTTTAGCGGCCATATTGTTACCAAAGTAGCTTGTTTATTAGAAATTGGGCCTACTAAATTTTCAAGATGAGCAAACAGAGATTTCAAACCACAAAATTCCTTAGACATATCATCGAGCTCCTTATTCATATATCCCATAAAACTTTTCTGCTCCTTAAGCTCATTTCTAAAGAAAATATTATGCTCAACTTGTAAAGACATGAAGCTCCTAACATTATTTTCAGTTTCTTTCATCCTCCTATCGTAAGGATCAACATTCTTTGGTTGAGCCATAAAGGAAGGAAGACACACCTGAAGGAAATATACCCTAGAGGCAATAATAAAGTTATTATTTATTTCCTTATATCATGATAAATGTTTATTATTCATGCTAGAATTGTATTAACCGGAAACATAATACATGTGTGAATACATAGACAAACTTAGTGTCACTAGTATGCCTCTACTTGACTAGCTCGTTAATCAAAGATGGTTATGTTTCCTAACCATGAACAAGGTGTTGTTATTTGATTAACAAGGTCACATCATTAGTTGAATGATCTGATTGACATGACCCATTTCATTAGCTTAGCACCCGATCGTTTAGTATGTTGCTATTGCTTTCTTCATGACTTAAACATGTACCTATGACTATGAGATTATGCAACTCCCGTTTACCGGAGGAACACTTTGTGTGCTACCAAATGTCACAATGTAACTGGGTGATTATAAAGGAGCTCTACAGGTGTCTCCAAAGGTAGATGTTGGGTTGGCATATTTCAAGATTAGGATTTGTCACTCCGATTGTCGGAGAGGTATCTCTGGGCCCTCTCGGCAATGCACATCACATAAGCCTTGCAAGCATTGCGACTAATGAGTTAGTTGCGAGATGATGTATTACGGAACGAGTAAAGAGACTTGCCGGTAACGAGATTGAACTAGGTATTGGATACCGACGATCGAATCTCGGGCAAGTAACATACCGATGACAAAGGGAACAACGTATGTTGTTATGCGGTCTGACCGATAAAGATCTTCGTAGAATATGTAGGAGCCAATATGGGCATCCAGGTCCCGCTATTGGTTATTGACCAGAGATGTGTCTCAGTCATGTCTACATTGTTCTCGAACCGTAGGGTCCGCACGCTTAACTTTACGATGACAGTTATTATGAGTTTATGCATTTTGATGTACCAAAGTTAGTTCGGAGTCCCGGATGTGATCACGGATATGATGAGGAGTCTCGAAATGGTCGAGACATAAAGATTTATATATTGGAAGCCTATATTTGGATATCAGAAGTGTTCCGGGTGAAATCGGGATTTTACCGGAGTACCGGGAGGTTACCGGAACCCCCCGGGAGCCATATGGGCCTTAATGGGCTTTAGTGGAAAGGAGAAAGGGGCAGCCCAAGGTGGCCGCGCGCCTCCCCCCTCCCCTAGTCCTATTAGGACTAGGAGAGGTGGTCGGCCCCCCCTCTCTCTCTTTCCCCCTCGGGGAATCCTAGTCCAACAAGGATTGGGGGGGGGGAGTCCTACTCCCGGTAGGAGTAGGACTCCTCCTGCGCCCTCCTCCTGGCCGGCGGCCCCTCCCCTTGGCTCCTTTATATACGGAGGCAGGGGACACCTCTAGACACACAAGTTGATCATTGAGATCGTTCCTTAGCCGTGTGCGGTGCCCCCTGCCACCATATTCCACCTCGATCATATCGTTGTAGTGCTTAGGCGAAGCCCTGCATCGGTAGAACATCAAGATCGTCACCACGCTGTCATGCTGACGGAACTCCTGCCCGATGCTTTGTTGGATCGGAGCACGGGGATCGTCATTGAGCTGTACGTGTGCTAAGAACTCAGAGGTGCCGGAGTAACGGTGCTTGGATCGGTCGGATCGGGAAGACGTACGACTACTTCCTCTACATTGTGTCAACACTTCCGCACTCGGTTTGCGTGGGTACGTAGACAACACTCTCCCCTCTCGTTGCTGTGCATCACCATGATCTTGCGTGTGCGTAGGAATTTTTTTGAAATTACTATGTTCCCCAACAGTGGCATCCGAGCCTAGGTTTTATGGTTTGATGTTATTTGCACGAGTAGAATACAAGTGAGTTGTGGGCGATATAAGTCATACTGCCTACCAGCATGTCATACTTTGGTTCAGCGGTATTGTTGGACGAGACGACCCGGACCAACATTACGCGTACGCTTACGCGAGACCGATTCCCCCGACGTGCTTTGCACACAGGTGGCTTGCGGGCGACTGTCTCTCCAACTTTAGTTGAACCGAGTGTGGCTACGCCTGGTCCTTGCAAAGGTTAAAACAGAGTCTATTTGACAAACTATCGTTGTGGTTTTGATGCGTAGGTGAGATTGGTTCTTGCATAAGCCCGTAGCAGCCACGTAGAACTTGCAACAACAAAGTAGAGGACGTCTAACTTGTTTTTGCAGGGCATGTTGTGATGTGATATGGTCAAGACATGATGCTAAATTTTATTGTATGAGATGATCATGTTTTGTAACCGAGTTATCGGCAACTGGCAGGAGCCGTATGGTTGTCGCTTTATTGTATGCAATGCAATCGCGATGTAATGCTTTACTTTATCACTAAGCGGTAGCGATAGTCGTGGAAGCATAAGATTGGCGAGACGACAACGATGCTACGATGGAGATCAAGGTGTCGCGCCGGTGACGATGGTGATCATGACGGTGCTTCGGAGATGGAGATCACAGGAACAAGATGATGATGGCCATATCATATCACTTATATTGATTGCATGTGATGTTTATCTTTTATGCATCTTATCTTGCTTTGATTGACGGTAGCATTATAAGATGATCTCTCACTAAATTATCAAGAAGTGTTCTCCCTGAGTATGCACCGTTGCGAAAGTTCTTCGTGCTGAGACACCACGTGATGATCGGGTGTGATAGGCTCTACGTTCAAATACAACGGGTGCAAAACAGTTGCACACACGGAATACTCAGGTTATACTTGACGAGCCAAGCATATACAGATATGGCCTCGGAACACGGAGACCGAAAGGTCGAGCGTGAATCATATAGTAGATATGATCAACATAGTGATGTTCACCAATGAAACTACTCCATCTCACGTGATGATCGGACATGGTTTAGTTGATTTGGATCACGTGATCACTTAGAGGATTAGCGGGATGTCTATCTAAGTGGGAGTTCTTAAGTAATTTCATTAATTGAACTAAAACTTATCATGAACTTAGTACCTGATAGTATCTTGCTTGTTTATGTTTGATTGTAGATAGATGGCTCGTGCTATTGTTCTGTTGAATTTTAATGTGTTCCTTGAGAAAGCAAAGTTGAAAGATGATGGTAGCAATTACATGGACTGGGTCCGTAACTTGAGGATTATCCTCATTGCTGCTCAGAAGAATTACGTCCTGGAAGCACCGCTGGGTGCCAGGCCTGCTGCTGGAGCAACACCAGATGTTATGAACGTCTGGCAGAGCAAAGCTGATGACTACTTGATAGTTTAGTGTACCATGCTTTACGGCTTAGAATCGGGACTTCAACGACATTTTGAACATCATCGAGCATATGAGATGTTTCAGGAGTTGAAGTTAATATTTCAAGCAAATGCCCGGATTGAGAGATATGAAGTCTCCAATAAGTTCTATAGCTGCAAGATGGAGGAGAACAGTTCTGTCAGTGAGCATATACTCAAAATGTCTGGGTATAATAATCACTTGATTCAGATGGGAGTTAATCTTCCAGATGATTGCGTCATTGACAGAATTCTCCAATCACTGCCACCAAGCTACAAGAGTTTTGTGATGAACTATAATATGCAAGGGATGAACAAGACTATTCCCGAGCTCTTCGCAGTGCTGAAAGCTGCGGAGGTAGAAATCAAGAAAGAGCATCAAGTGTTGATGGTTTACAAAACCACTAGTTTCAAGAAAAATGGCGAAGGGAAGAAGAAGAGGAACTTCAAGAAGAACGGCAAGCAAGTTGCTGCTCAGGAGAAGAAACCCAAGTCTGGACCTAAGCCTGAAACTGAGTGCTTCTACTGCAAGCAGACTGGTCACTGGAAGCGGAACTGCCCCAAGTATTTGGCGGATAAGAAGGATGGCAAGGTGAACAAAGGTATATGTGATATACATGTTATTAATGTGTACCTTACTAATGCTTGCAGTAGCACCTGGGTATTTGATACTGGTTCTGTTGCTAATATTTGCAACTCGAAACAGGGACTATGGATTAAGTGAAGATTGGCTAAGGACGAGGTCACGATGCGCGTGGGAAACAGTTCCAAAGTCGATGTGATCGCAGTCGGCACGCTACCTCTAAATCTACCTTCGGGATTAGTATTAGACCTAAATAATTGTTATTTGGTGCCAGCGTTGAGGATGAACATTATATCTGGATCTTGTTTAATGCGAGACGGTTATTCATTTAAATCAGAGAATAATGGTTGTTCTATTTATATGAGTAATATCTTTTCTGGTCATGCACCCTTGAAGAGTGGTCTATTCTTGTTGAATCTCGATAGTAGTGATACACATATTTATAATGTAGAAGCCAAAAGATGCAGAGTTGATAATGATAGTGCAACTTATTTGTGGCACTGCCGTTTCGGTCATATCGGTGAAAGCGCATGAAGAAACTCCATACTGATGGACTTTTGGAACCACTTGATTATGAATCACTTGGTACTTGCGAACCGTGCCTCATGGGCAAGATGACTAAAACACCGTTCTCCGGTACTATGGAGAGAGCAACAGATTTGTTGGAAATCATACATACAGATGTATGTGGTCCGATGAATGTTGAGGCTCGTGGCGGATATCGTTATTTTCTCACCTTCACAGATGACTTAAGCAGATATGGGTATATCTACTTAATGAAACATAAGTCTGAAACATTTGAAATGTTCAAAGAATTTCAGAGTGAAGTTGAAAATCATCGTAACAAGAAAATAAAGTTTCTACGATCCGATCGTGGAGGAGAATATATGAGTTACGAGTTTGGTGTACATTTGAAAAATTGTGGAATAGTTTCGCAACTCACGCCACCCGGCACACCACAGCGTAATGGTGTGTCCGAACATCATAATCGTACTTTACTAGATATGGTGCGATCTATGATGTCTCTTACTGATTTACCGCTATCGTTTTGGGGATATGCTCTAGAGACGGCCGCATTCACGTTAAATAGGGCACCATCAAAATCCGTTGAGACGACGCCTTATGAACTATGGTTTGGCAAGAAACCAAAGTTGTCATTTCTGAAAGTTTGGGGCTGCGATGCTTATGTGAAAAGGCTTCAACCTGATAAGCTCGAACCCAAATCGGAGAAATGTGTCTTCATAGGATATCCAAAGGAAACTATTGGATACACCTTCTATCACAGATCCGAAGGCAAGACTTTTGTTGCTAAATTCAGAAACTTTCTTGAGAAGGAGTTTCTCTCGACAGAAGTGAGTGGGAGGAAAGTAGAACTTGACGAGGTAACTGTACCTGCTCCCTTGTTGGAAAGTAGTACATCATAGAAAACTGTTTCTGCGACACCTACACCAATAAGTGAGGAAGTTAATGATAATGATCATGAAACTTCAGAACAAGATACTACTGAACCTCGTAGATCAACCAGAGTAAGATCCGCGCCAGAGTGGTACGGTAATCCAGTTCTGGAAGTCATGCTACTAGATCATGATGAACCTACGAACTATGAAGAAGCGATGGTGAGCCCAGATTCCGCAAAGTGGCTTGAAGCCATGAAATCAGAGATGGGATCCATGTATGAGAACAAAGTATGGACTTTGGTTGACTTGCCCGATGATCGGCAAGCAATTGAGAATAAATGGATCTTCAAGAAAAAGACTGACGCTGACGGTAATGTTACTGTCTATAAAGCTCGACTTGTCGCAAAAGGTTTTCGACAAGTTCAAGGGGTTGACTACGATGAGACCTTGTCACCCGTAGCGATGCTTAAGTCTGTCCGAATCATGTTAGCAATTGCCGCGTTTTATGATTATGAAATTTGGCAGATGGATGTCAAAACTGCATTCCTGAATGGATTTCTGGAAGAAGAGTTGTATATGATGCAACCGGAAGGTTTTGTCGATCCAAAGGGAGCTAACAAAGTGTGCAAGCTCCAGCGATCCATTTATGGACTGGTGCAAGCCTCTCGGAGTTGGAATAAACGCTTTGATAGTGTGATCAAAGCATTTGGTTTTATATAGACTTTCGGAGAAGCCTGTATTTAAAAGAAAGTGAGTGCGAGCTCTGTAGCATTTCTGATATTATATGTGGATGACATATTGCTGATTGGAAATGATATAGAATTTCTGGATAGCATAAAGGGATACTTGAATAAGAGTTTTTCAATGAAAGACCTCGGTGAAGCTGCTTACATATTAGGCATAAAGATCTATAGAGATAGATCAAGACGCTTAATTGGACTTTCACAAAGCACATACCTTGACAAGATTTTGAAGAAGTTCAAAATGGATCAAGCAAAGAAAGGGTTCTTGCCTGTGTTACAAGGTGTGAAATTGAGTCAGACTCAATGCCCGACCACTGCAGAAGATAGAGAGAAAATGAAAGATGTTCCCTATGCTTCAGTCATAGGCTCTATCATGTATGCAATGCTGTGTACCAGACCTGATGTGTGCCTTGCTATAAGTTTAGCAGGGAGGTACCAAAGTAATCCAGGAGTGGATCACTGGACAGCGGTCAAGAACATCCTGAAATACCTGAAAAGGACTAAGGATATGTTTCTCGTATATGGAGGTGACAAAGAGCTCACCGTAAAAGGTTACGTTGATGCAAGCTTTGACACTGATCCGGATGATTCTAAATCGCAAACCAGATACGTGTTTACATTAAACGGTGGAGCTGTCAGTTGGTGCAGTTCTAAACAAAGCGTCGTAGCGGGATCTACATGTGAAGCAGAGTACATATCTACTTCGGAAGCAGCGAACGAAGGAGTCTGGATGAAGGAGTTCATATCCGATCTAGGTGTCATACCTAGTGCATCGGGTCCAATGAAAATCTTTTGTGACAATACAGGTGCAATTGCCTTGGCAAAGGAATCCAGATTTCACAAGAGGACCAAACACATCAAGAGACGCTTCAATTCCTTCCGGGACCTAGTCCAGGTGGGAGACATAGAGATTTGCAAGATGCATACGGATCTGAATGTTAAAGACCCGTTGACTAAGCCTCTTCCACGAGCAAAACATGATCAGCACCAAGGCTCCACGGATCTGAATACTGTGTAATCTAGATTATTGACTCTAGTGCAAGTGGAAGACTGAAGGAAATATTCCCTAGAGGCAATAATAAAGTTATTATTTATTTCCTTATATCATGATAAATGTTTATTATTCATGCTAGAATTGTATTAACCGGAAACATAATACATGTGTGAATACATAGACAAACTTAGTGTCACTAGTATGCCTCTACTTGACTAGCTCGTTAATCAAAGATGGTTATGTTTCCTAACCATGAACAAGGTGTTGTTATTTGATTAACGAGGTCACATCATTAGTTGAATGATCCGATTGACATGATCCATTTCATTAGCTTAGCACCCAATCATTTAGTATGTTGCTATTGCTTTCTTCATGACTTATACATGTTCCTATGACTAAGAGATTATGCAACTCCCTTTTACCGGAGGAACACTTTTCGTGCTACCAAACGTCACAACGTAACTGGGTGATTATATAGGAGCTCTACAGGTGTCTCCAAAGGTAGATGTTTGGTTGGCGTATTTCGAGATTAGGATTTGTCACTCCGATTGTCGGAGAGGTATCTCTGGGCCCTCTCGGTAATGCACATCACATAAGCCTTGCAAGCATTGCGACTAATGAGTTAGTTGCGAGATGATGTATTACGGAACGAGTAAAGAGACTTTCCGGTAACGAGATTGAACTAGGTATTGGATACCGACGATCGAATCTCGGGCAAGTAACATACCGATGACAAAGGGAACAACGTATGTTGTTATGCGGTCTGACCGATAAAGATCTTCGTAGAATATGTAGGAGCCAATATGGGCATCCAAGTCCCGCTATTGGTTATTAACCAGAGATGTGTCTCAGTCATGTCTACATTGTTCTCGAACCATAGGGTCCGCACGCTTAACGTTACGATGACAGTTATTATGAGTTTATGCATTTTGATGTACCGAAGTTAGTTCGGAGTCACAGATATGATCACGGACATTATGAGGAGTCTCGAAATGGCCGAGACATACAGATTGATATATTGGAAGCCTATATTTGGATATCGGAAGTGTTCCGGGTGAAATCGGGATTTTACCGGAGTACCGGGAGGTTACCGGAACCCCCCGGGAGCCATATGGGCCTTAATGGGCTTTAGTGGAAAGGAGAAAGGGGCAGCCCAAGGTGGCCACGTGCCTCCCCCCTACCCTAGTCCTATTAGGACTAGGAGAGGTGGCCGGCCCCCTCTCTCTCTTTCTCCCTCGGGGAATCCTAGTCCAACTAGGATGGGGGGGGGGGAGTCCTACCCCCGGTAGGAGTAGGACTCCTCCTGCGCCCTCCTCCTGTCCGGCGCCCCCTCCCCCTTGGCTCCTTTATATACGGAGGCAGGGGACACCTCTAGACACACAAGTTGATCATTGAGATCGTTCCTTAGCCGTGTGCGGTGCCCCCTGCCACCATATTCCACCTCGATCATATCGTTGTAGTGCTTAGGCGAAGCCCTGCATCGGTAGAACATCAAGATCGTCACCATGCCGTCGTGCTGATGGAACTCCTCCCCGACGCTTTGCTGGATCGGAGCCCGGGGATCGTCATTGAGCTGTACGTGTGCTAAGAACTCGGAGGTGCCGGAGTAACGGTGCTTGGATTGGTCGGATCGGGAAGACGTACGACTACTTCCTCTATGTTGTGTCAACGCTTCCGCTGTCGGTCTGCGTGGGTACGTAGACAACACTCTCCCCTCTCGTTGCTGTGCATCACCATGATCTTGCGTGTGCATAGGAATTTTTTTGAAATTACTACGTTCCCCAACAACACCAACACACGGGCAAACCAAAAGACGAACGGAACAAGGGCGAACAAAAGGAAAATATTTTCGAAATCGTTTTAGAAGTGGGGGAGAGGAAAACAATGGGAAACTGGTGAATAATGTAATGCAAGAGATGAGAGTTTTATCATGGGTACTTGGTATGTCTTGAGTTGGTGTAGATCTCCCCGGCAACGGTGCCAGAAATTCTTCCCGCTACTTTTTGAGCTTGCGTTGTTTTTTCCCTTGAAGAGGAAAGGTGATGTAGCAAAGTAGAGATAAGTATTTCCCTCAGTTTAGTAACCAAGCACTAGTGCAGAATCATGCTTTGGTCCCGGTTTGTAAGGACCTTTAGTCCTAGTTCTTCAACCAGCACTAAAGGGTGGGGACTAAAGGTGCCCGCCTTTAGTCCCAGTTGAACACAAACTGGGACCAAAGGCCCACCACATGGCACGAGTCCACTAAAGAATTTTTTGATTTTTTTTGAAAAAATGATTTTTTTTCAAATTTTTCAAAGTTCTAAACTATTTGACAATTTAATGTCTAATCAACCCTCATCACTGCTCAAGTGTGGAGCACTCATTATTCCAATTCGTCTAACTTCCCAGCCGGCGTCATGGACTTAATACGGCAGATGCCCTAGCAAAAGGACTTAGCTGTGGAGCCATCGCAAGTAGGTTAGCTTGAAGGGGTTGAATGGGAAAAAGGACACAGAGAGTTTACCCAGGTTCGGCCCCTCTTAATGTGGTAAAAGTCTACTCCTGCTTTAGGTTGTATTGCTTGGGTTTTGATTAGTAGGGAGCGAATACACTTGTCCTAGCTCTCGATTGATTGTTTCTTGAGTTAACCCACCGTCGGGTACCCTTTATATACAGGTTGATGCCCGGCGGCTTACAGAGTCCCGTCCGGCTCACACAAACATGACCGGCTCGGTTTCTAACTAAGCTTGCCTTACAGAACAAGTTAAACATATGGCGGCTCACACCTGTGGGCCTCAAGTCGTCTCCTGGTCTTGGGCCTTCAATTGGCTTGCTCTATGAACCACCATCTACATGTCTTTTTGGACCCTATCAGGCCTCTTCGTCATAAGTTGCCAATGGCATGGCCCGGCCCCTCCTGGGCGGGTTATACCCAGTAGTTATATCCCCAACATTAGGCCCCGGGTTGATTTGAACTTGTTCACATCAATCTTCACCAATTGTCTTTAGCAGAATCTTCCATTATCAATTCCTTTCCAATTCGCTGTAAACCGCCATGATGTCACATCACTGAACCGCGGTAACCCGCCATGACATCACTGCACATTAACTTCGGACAAAGACCAGGACATCTCAACAGATCTTTATCTTAATAGACCTCCCAAGAAACGAGGCGTCCATATAGCCACATAATCATTTTCGGCCTCCTTGATTCCCACGCATGTCGTCTAGTCACCTCCTTATAAATAGGGAAAGCGGGGCCTCCTCTTCACTTTTTACCCTTGCTCCCTCGTCTTCATCTTCCTCCTTGCGACGCCTCTGTGAACCTGAGCTCCGCCGCCGCCGACCCTCATCAACTCCATCTACTCCGGCTGCTGCATCAACTTGAATAGACCAGAAAACTGCGGCGCACCTCCGCTGCACATAAGCTCAGTAAGTACTCATCTTCCACATAGCAAATCTGCATTAGGGTTTCCACCGTTCATCGGTGTTCTTCACCGTTCTTCATTCTTCTCCTTAGAAGACATAGTTGGATCTGCACATGACACCCAAGTTGTGCGAAGTAGTTTTAGCATCCCTTTCCAGCCGCAAAAGGTCCCCTTTCTGTACAAGATCCCATCTGAGCACATGCGTTCTTCCACTGCCACAACCTTAGGTTTGAGATTTATTTTATTTTTTGAGCTGCTGTAGATCCAAAATCATAGAACTGATCCGTGGAACCTGTTTTTTCAGTAATTAGCAAAATTGTCACTTATAGATCTCCAGATACTTGTGAACTACAGCCGTGCGGGCGGCTCATATGATAGGCCGTAACCCGCCAAACACCATTAGCCCCACTTTAAACCATCAGTATATGTTCAGAATCTGTATAACCCCGCATCGTCTACCAGTTTAACCACGCCAACCTTTATGACATGCATACTCTGCATCCAAATTGGCCTTGCATAGTGTATTTTCTTTCTCATCACTGGACGGTTTAACATCCTAACCTTAACCCCGGCAGTATTTCCTTTATAGGCTTTTCAGCAACAAAATGACCAAAACCATCACTTCATGCAACTAGGTCACCTCCCGGGTTACAGAACAAACGCCGAATGAACATGTTCAAGTGGGCGTCTTAGTTGCAAAGAACGTTATCCACCTGAGAGTCCCAGGAACCGAGACCACCCCTGACCCAAAAGAAGGCGAAGTTGTAGTTTTTACTGATCACATGCTCCGAGGGTTCACTCTACCCGGCTAAAAATTCTTTTGTGATGTGCTGAATTTATTCCAACTCCATCCGCAAGATATTGGGCCCAACTCTGTTTCAAACATCTGCAATTTCCATATTTTTTGTGAAGTGTACCTTCAACAAGATCCCACTATAGAATTGTTCGGAGAATTCTACTACCTAAACTGCCAGACCGAGTTCACAGATGGGCCCAGCCTAGAACTAGGTGGCATTTCAATTCAGAGACGGAAAGAAGCCACTTTTCCTGCCGCTGCACCTCCTAGACATCCTATGGACTGAAACCAGACTTGGTTTTCCTGCAAGGATACATCTCCAGAGGGTGAAAATCCTCTTCCGGGTTACCGTGAAAGCCGTCTTAGTAACATACATCTTCTCCGAGAACGGATCAGCACAGAAGAACGGGCCAAATATATGCCCATTTTCTCAAAGATTAGAGCCTTAATGGGTAATGGTTTGACTGGAGTCGATCTGGTTCGATGTCGCATTGCATGGAGAATCTTACCCTTAAGCCGCCGATCCGTCTTAATGTGTGAGTATATCGGCAATGTCAAAGAACCGCTGCGTTACTCTCTAATCCGTCTGGAAGATAAATAGATTAATCATATGACTAAGACTCTGCTCAACGAGAGTTTAGAGACTTCCAGCAATGTGGGGCTAAACCCCTTCTGCACCCTCAACAAGCCCGCAGTTGTAAGTATTTTCGAGCAATTTTTATAAGCTCATTATATCTCTCTCTGTCTTCTCAATATTACTTGATTTTTGCAGGTTGGTTCCCCCTTTTGGAATAAGAAACTCCAAGATAAGCCGGCCAACAAGACCGGAACCAAAACCAAGGCTTCCAAGAAGCCTTCAAAAAAGAAGGTAGATGCAACTGATCTATTCACTTTGGATGATGAGTCGGAGGTAGAACTTGACTCCCTTGGCTCTTTCTTTGTTCATCTTATTAACACTGATTACTATTAGGATGACGCGGAGGCCAGCGATGCAGATGGTGAAGAGGTAACTATCCTTTCCTCCAACTCAGAACCTCTGCCAAGATAGAAAGTTTGTCAAGCGAGACGGAAAATAAGGTTTTCTCACCCTTTAACCTACTTGAATCCCAACTTTATTTTGAAGAAGCAGCAGCATGAAGTTCCCCACACGACCCGGAACAATGGCGGTGGGATTCTCTCCTCCGACTTACCCAACACGTTGGCTCCTCGCAAGCGCCGAGCAGAGCTTTCATAGATTTCTGACTTAGATTTTCCAAAGGCGGGTCTTATGACAACCCCTTAACCATTCCGATTCAAATTATCAGGAAACTTCTCACTCCTCATCTGGTGACTCCACTGGGACTCAGACCCCCCTCTTCAAAGTCGCCCCAGAGTAAGAACATTGAATTTCTTTGCTTTTAAATAATTTGTTAATCATCATGCTAATGTCTTTGTGTCTCATCACCAGAGATAAAGCCAAACCAATCAAGAAATTGAAGATAAGTAAGTCGGGCGATGACACCAACAGCACTAAGCCGGAGAAGCAAATGATGTCAATGGCTTCCCATAAGACTCTTGAAGCTGCCACTAATGATCCACCGCCAGACGAGCACAATGTCACCGTGGACTCTATGGATGTTAACCTGTCCAATGCTAAGCCGCCAAGTCCCATCAAGCTTGCTGAACAAGAGGCTGAAGATGTTATTGTCACTGGGGTTGTCTTCACAGAGCTGGGCAACCCCATTGTCTTATCAAAACATAGCGCTAAGGAAGAGTTTTCAGCCGCTCAGAAAGGCAAGTGGAAGTTGGACTTGGAGAGTTGTGCCCAGTTTAACGCCCATGAGATCCACGCGGGCTATTTGAACCACCTTCATACAAGTCGCGACTTTGAAGCTTAGATTCAATTAATATCTCAATGACATAGTAAACCGGCCTTTGAACCGGATATTCCTTACCTGACTCCTTCCTTTCTACAACAACCACTACGCTGATGGCTCTGCTGTTAGCAGCCACATATAAAAGCAAGGGCTCCTTATCAATTGGAGCTGCAAGAACCAGCGGCCCAGCTAACTGTTTTTAAGCGCCTCGAACGCCTGATTTGCAGCATCACTCCAGACAAAGTGATCTGTTTTCTTCATCATCTGGTATAGAGGGATAACTTTTTCTCCCAACCGGCTTATAAACCGTCTCAAAGCCGCAATACGACCTTCCAAACGCTGGACGTCATTGATACATGACGGCTTAGCCAAAGAAGTGATAGCTTTAATTTTCTCCAGGTTAGCTTTAGTGCCTCTCTCAGAGACCAAAAAGCCCAAGAGCTTGCCTGCTGGCACCCCAATGACACATTTAGCCGGGTTAAGCATCATCTTGTAGACCCGGAGGTTGTCAAAGGTCTCCTTCATATCATCTAACAGGTCTCATTCTTCCTGGATTTTACAACAATATCATCCACATAAGCATGAACATTGCGCCCAATTTGGCTATGGAGGAAATTCTGAACACAACGCTGATAAGTCGCCTGGGCACTCTTGAGCCCAAAGGCATAGACACGTAGCAGAAGGCTCCAAAAGGAGTGATAAAAGATGTCTTCTCCTGGTCCTTAACTGCCATCTTGATCTTATAATAACCAGAATAAGCATCTAAAAAACTCAAACGCTCACAACCTGCCATAGCTTCAATGATCTGATCAATACGAGGGAGAGCAAAAGGATCAGTTGGACAGGCCTTGTTAAGGTCAATGTAATCCACACACATACGCCAAGTGTTGTTTTTCTTAAGTACCAGCACTGGGTTTGCCAACCATTCAGGATGAAAAACTTCAATAATAATCCCAGCCGCCAAGAGCTGGGCCACTTCATCACCAACGGCCTTGCGCCTCTCTTCATTAAAGCGACGAAGGAATTGTTTGACCGGTTTAAACTTTGGATCAATATTGAGAGTGTGCTCAGCGAGTTCCCTCAGTACACCTGGCATGTCTAAAGGCTTCCATGCAAAGATGTCTCGGTTCTCACAGATTAACTCGATGAGCGTGCTTTCCTATTTTAGATCCAAATTAGCACTGATACTGAACTGTTCGGATGAATCGCCAGGAACAAAATCAACCTGCTTGGTATCATATGCCGACTTAAACTTCAACAAGGGGTCATGCTCTGTGGTTGGCTTCTTCAAGGGGGTCATATCCGTCGGGTTAACATTATCTTTGTAGAGCTTCAACTCCTCTATTGCACAAATAGACTCAGCATAGGTAGCATGGCGCTCTTCACACTCCATAGCTATCTTCCTGTTTCCATGCACCATGATGGTACCCTTACAACCTGACATTTTAAGCTGCACATAAACATAACAAGGTTCTACCCTCAATTTGGCATAAGCCGGCCGTCCAAACAAGGCGTGATACGGGCTCTTGATCTTGACCACCTCAAAACTCAATGTTTCAGCCTTGTAGTCATGCTCATCACCAAATGCCACTTCCAAGGCTATCTTACCCACCGGATATGTCGACGTACCAGGCACCACCCCATGGAAAATAGTAGAAGACGGCTTTGTCGGTGTTCTGGGAACGGGGGTCCCCAGACTTGCCTGCTTGCGGCCCACGGCGTGGCTAAGCCAACAAGCCGTACGGCCCATTTTCACCAACAAATCATCCAAGACCCTCGCGAGTGTCCAAGCCTTGCGAGGCGGACGACGCAAGACCTCCTCTGGAGTAGCCTAGCCAGACAGGCTCACGAGGAGCGGAGATATCAAGGCGGGGCAAACCTCACGAGGCCCTCGTGATGTGAGCCATGACGCACGACACCAGGCGGGCGCCAGCACGCAGCGTGCTTGTTTCCTCTTTGGTGCAAAGGAGGCTAGCATAGGCGAAGAGTAACGAGGCATCAGGAAAAGGTTGCTATATCGGTGCAACGAGACCAAGACCAGGAGGACGGCAAGACGGAGGTCATTGTGGAGCCCAAGACAACGTCACCACCAGAGCTTTTCGCAGGCGAAGACCACTTTTGTCAGGATAGCTTGTACTAGTTGTCCCCCTTCAAATTGGCCCGCCATTGTTGGCTCCCTTCCCACTCGATATTTGGGAAGAGGACCAGGGCCTATATAAGTAGAGCTAGCCACCATAGTAGAGGCATCTCATCTTACCTTGATCCAACACAATAGAGAGCCTACTCACAAGAACACCTCAACCTCAGGAGGTTGTTCTCCCCTTGTACTGTTCATCATTAGCCCTAGAGGCAATCCACCACCACCACACTCGAGTAGGGTATTACACCACAGTGGTGGCCCGAACTAGTATAAACCTCGTGTCTTTCTGTGTTGCAAGTTTGTCTGCGAGATCTTAGTGAACTAGGGCGCAGATCGGAAGGAAGGAAAGACTTCGCGCACCCCAGTTCGAACCTTAAGGGTTTGCCAGAACCCCAATCCAACATTTGGCGCGCCAGGTAGGGGTGCGCCGTAGATTCCCTTCCATCAGTTCATCGCTCCGTTGCTCCGTCTTCTCCATGGCGGACTCTCGTCGTGCTCAAGCTCAGTGTTGGGCTGCCCTCACCACCCGCATCGCTCAGACGGCTCCCGCCGGCGGGCCACATCGCCTTTCTCCGTCTCCCGCCGCCAACGCTGCCATCGGCCCGGCGGGAAACGAGCAGTAGGCATCCTCACTGCATCCTTCGGTGCGGTAGGACGGCCGCACCGCCACTCCATCGTTGACCCCTATCGGTTCTTCGTCTCATGCGCACTGCGCTCCCATGGAGGCACCGGCAGCGCTCCTCACGATGAACGAGCTCCTGCGCTACCGCCCCGTCGATGACCTCTACGAGGAGTGGCTCGACCGCGTCGCCATGCTCGTCCGCGCCGCAGGGGGCTCTCCGGCGCCGTACCACTCTCTGCCTCCCCCACAACCAGCCGCGGGCGACGGGGCCCATGGCGTGCTTCCACCACCTCAGCCCCAAGACGGCGCCTTGGCACCAAGGCGCGCGGCTCCGCGGCATGATTCGCCACGCCCGGCGCCCGCGCGCGAAGAGAGTAGCTGCCAAGAAATTCCGCGGCCGCGAGAAGCTGCACCTGCGCTCTCCGCGCCACCTCGTCAAGACCGTGCACCGCCCGCAGCGGTGCAATGCGGACCTCGTCAAGACCAAGCTCCACATCTGAAGCGGGCCCCGACAACCATGGCTGGCTGCCGCACCTTCATCCCTGAGCTGCGTAGCGTCGCCTGGCCGGCCAAGTTCAAGCCGGATCTGCCTCCTTGCTACGACGGTGCCGCAGACCCCATGGAGTTCCTGCAGCTCTATGAGCTGAGCATCGAAGCAGCCAACGGCGACAAAAATGTCATGGAAAACTGGTTTCCCATGGCTCTCAAGGATGGAGCTCGCTCCTGGCTCCTGAACCTGCAGCACGGCTCAATCTCCTCCTGGGACGAGATGCGCGACCGCTTCGTCGCCAACTTCCAGGGCACTCGCGACCGCCCACCGGCCGCGGGTGATCTACGCCGCAGCAGGCGGCAACCAGGAGAGACCCTCCAGAAGTACATCCAGCGCTTCAACAACACCTGCCTCAAGATCCCCAAGGTCACGAACGAGGCCATCATCTCCGCGTTCTCCGACGGCGTCCGTGACGTCAAGATGAAGGAAGAGCTCTCCATCCACGAGGAGCTCTGCACATCTCAGGAGCTGTTCAACATGGCGACCAAGTGCGCAAGAGATGAGGAGGGAAGCCTCTCTCTCCTTGAGCAGCCAGCCATGGGCGCAGAGGAGAAGAAGGCCAAGGCCAAGGACGTGAAGTGCAAGGAGGCAGCTGTGCTCGTAGCGGAGCCCGACATCAAGCGGGGCAGAGATCAGCCCGAGTCATCCAAGAACGGCCGACTGTTCCGCGCCTTCCACAACCTGAACACCCACAACACTAGCGACTGTCAAGAGCTCAGAGCCATATGAGAAGGACGCTACGGTCGATGCCCCAAGCGCAATGACCGGGGCTACGGCCGCGGAGGAGGACGTGGAGGCGGACGTTGGACAACCGTGGCCCGCACTGGGAGCGGCGCGACCGGCCTCGTGAGGACCGCTGGGAGGTGCAACCTCGCGAGGGCGCCTGGAGGGACCCGCCGTGTGAAGATCGCCCCCATGGAAACGCCGGTCTTCCCCCGCTGCCGCCACCAAGAAGGGACGACGACCACCACCAGCATGAGGGGGCTGTGGGCTTCCAGGAGCCGCGTGCGATCGCCTGCATCTTGGGCAGCGCCTAGGCCCCAGCCTCTCAGTGCACCTTCAAACAGTTTGCTCATGAAGTGAACGCGGCGCTCCCCAAACTCGAGGCCACATGCTCGCTCAGGTGGTCCCAATGCACCATCACTTTCAACTCGGCAGATCAGCTCAAGTGCGCAGCCACCGCTGGCGCCCTCCCTATGCTGTGTTCCCCAGTCATCAGCAATGTGCAGGTCACCAAGACCCTCATCGACGGTGGCCCAGGGCTCAACCTCCTGTCCGTTGACATGTTCGACAACCTCCAAGTGCCTTATGAATAGCTCCAGCCCACCAAGCCTTTCTCAGTAGTGACCGACGGCTCCACCACACTGATAGGGCAGGTCCGCTTATCTGTCACCTTCAGGGAGCGCAAGAACTACCGCACCGAGCTCATCGACTTCGACGTCGCGCACATCCGTCTACCGTACAATGCCATCCTCAGGTATCCGGACCTGGCCAAGTTCATGGCAGTCACTCATCACGGCTACAACGTTCTCAAGATGCCAGGAAGTGGAGGAATCATCACGGTCCCGTGTGAAGAGAGGGATGCGGTGTGCTCCCTCGAGCGCGCCTTTCAAGCCGCAGCAATCGGCGACCCCGACAGCAGAAATGAAGGCCCTTAGGAGGCCATCCCCAGGAAGAAGCAGCCACCCCGTGCAGGACCTCAGGAGGATGGTGTCGCGGCAGGAGCCTCATCGAGGCCAGCGCCCGCTCCAGGGGCGCCTCCCTCCATCGAATAGGAAGGCGCGCACAGCGCCCTCCTCAAGCAGGGCTCGGGGACTCTCTTCTGGAGGACCTCAGACCTTGCCAACCTCACGAGGGAGGCGCTTGGGCACCACTTGGAGGCGTGCTTCACGGCACGTGACCCTCAGGAGAGCACAGGGCAAGGAGTGCCCACCACTCAGGAGTTCATCACCAGGACCACCCAGGAACTGCAAGAAACAAGAGCCATGCGCGGCGACAGGCGCCCACGAGGCGCAGCTCCACATCCTGGCGAGGATGCCGGGCTGCGTGTCTGTATCGATGTCCCAGGGCTCAACAGAGCCGCATCTCAGGAGCGTTTCTGGCCTTCGCGTGTGGGCCGCTGCAAGGGCCCGCCGCACAGCTACGTTCATATGCCCTTTGGCTTGCCGAGCGTGGCGTCGGCCTATCAGCGCAACATGCGAGGTGTCATGGCGGCTTAGGAAGCCAGGTACCACGCCATTCTGGAGGAGATGGAGATGGTCTTCAGGGAACCTCCCGAGCCCCCAGAGCCTCCCGAGGCTCAGGGTTCTGGCGGCTCATAAGGAGTCATTTCTTCAATGCACGCCTTCAAATGCACCAACTCTACTTCGTCTACAGAACCAGGTGACATCTTCCAAGCTCGTTTAGCTGGGAGCGCCCCTCGGGCTGCATTATTCCCAGACCGCGTGGGTCCATCCCTGCGGCATGTATCCCTTTTGCTTATATCTTCATCTTACCTTGTTACGGGCGCCCCTCGGGCTGCATCATCCCCAAGCTGCTCGGGCCGGACCCGGTGGCATGTATCTTCCTGCATTTATCCAAATTGATATACTCTCCATGCTTAAACCACCCACTGCTATCACCTGCTCTATTGCTGCCCACCACGGGTCTGTTCATCCTATGCAATTCGCTTGCACGTTAAAAGGGGGGCTCCTGAGCATCACGAGCCAAGAGCTCTTACTGGCTCTCCAGCCCTCACCCCCTGGCCTTGACCACGTCATCGCGACCTGGCATACCAGGGGCTGCTGAGCTCGCTCGAGGGCCGGGACCTGAGGACGTAGAGTGCTTGCATCTAATAGCCTTGCAAGGATATACAATCACCAAGACTGAAGACCAAGCACAACCTGCCTTGAGGTAGGGCCTCGTGAGTCCCGCGCTGGATCACGAGTGCCCAGATACACCTCGCAGCCCTGCCGTGCAAGCCACGTGTCAGGGAGGGGCTGTACACGCCCCGGGGGCTCCTCCCGGAGGGGGGCCCCATCCCACGCTCAAGTGGAAGCACCATGCTCCGCGCTGGCTGTCGACACTTCCGAGGAGCGGTTATGCGCGTGCGCAAGTGGAAGCACTATGCTCCACGCTGGTGATAAACCACTGAGGGCGGCCCCACGGTTGTACCTACCTCAGGGAGCCCAGAGCTCAGCGCCCAGTCTCACCACAACGCCTCCCCTCAGGAGAGCCGCACAAGGGGGCTAGGCACGGGGGCTACGCTCGGGCTACGCCCAAGCGCACGCTGATACGTCTCCAACGTATCTATAATTTTTGATTGCTCCATGCTATATTATCTACTGCTTTGGACATTATTCGGCTTTATTATCCCCTTTTATATTATTTTTGGGACTAACCTATTAACCGGAGGCCCAGCCAAGAATTGTTGTTTTTTGCCTGTTTTAGGGATTCGAAGAAAAGGAATATCAAACGGAGTCCAAACGGAATGAAACCTTCGAGAACATGATTTTCTCATAGAATACAGCTTAGGAGACTTGGACCCTATGTCAAGACACGTAACAGGAGGCCACGAGGTAGGGGGCGCGCCTAGCCCCCCCAGGCATGCCCTCCACCCTCGTGGGCCCCCTGTTGCTCCACCGATGTACTTCTTCCTCCTATATATACCCACGTACCCCCAAACGATCAAAGACGGAGCCAAAACCCTAATTCCACTGCCGTAAATTTTTGTATCCACGAGATCCCATCTTGGGGCCTGTTCCGGAGCTCCACCAGAGGGGGCATCGATCATGGAGGGCTTCTACATCAACACCATAGCCCCTCCGATGAAGTGTGAGTAGTTTACCTCAGACCTATGGGTCCATAGATAGTATCTAGATGGCTTCTTCTCTCTTTTTGGATCGCAATACAATGTTCTCCCCCTCCCTTGTGAAGATCTATTCAATGTAATCTTCTTTTCGCGGTGTCTTTGTTGAGACTGATGAATTGTGGGTTTATGATCAAGTCTATCTACGAATAATATTTGAATCTTCTCTGAATTCTTTTATGTATGATTGGTTATCTTTGCAAGTCTCTTCGAATTATCAGTTTGGTTTGGCCTACTAGATTGATCTTCCTTGCAATCGGAGAAGTGCTTAGCTTTGGGTTCAATCTTGCGGTGTCCTTTCCCGGTGACAGTAAGGGCAGCAAGGCACGTATTGTATTGTTGCCATCGAGGATAACAAGATGGGGTTTTCTTCATATTGCACGAGTGTATCCCTCTACATCATGTCATCTTGCTTAAGGCGTTACTCTGTTTATAACTTAATACTCTAGATGCATGCTGGATAGCGGTCGATGAGTGGAGTAATAGTAGTAGATGCAGGCAGGAGTCAGTCTACTTGTCTCGGGCATGATGCCTATATACATGATCATACCTAGATATTCTCATAACTATGCTCAATTCTATCAATTTCTCAACAGTAATTTGTCCCCCATCGTAGAATACTTACGCTCTCAAGAGAAGCCACTAGTGAAACTTATGGCCCCCGGGTCTATCTTTATCATATCAATCTCCTACTACTTAGTTATTTACTTTACTATTTACTTTGCCTTTATTTTACTTTGCATCTTTATCATAAAAATACCAAAAATATTATCTTATCATATCTATCAGATCTCACTCTCGTAAGTGGCCCTATAGGGATTGACAACCCCTATTTGTGTTGGTTGCGAGGATATATTTGTTATGTGCAGGTACGAGGGAATCACGCGTAGCCTCCTACTGGATTGATACCTTGGTTCTCAAAAATTAAGGGAAATACTTACGCTACTTTGCTGCATCATCCCTTCCTCTTCGGGGAAAACCAACGCAGTGCTAAAAGAGGTAGCAAGAATGATTTCTAGCGCCATTGCCGGGGAGGTCTACGCAAAAGTCAACATACCAAGTACCCATCACATACCCTTATCTCCCTTGTTACATTATTTGCCATTTTCCTCTTGTTTTCCTCTCCCGCACTTCACCCTTGTCATTTTATTTGCCCTCTCTCTCTCTCTCTCTCTCTCTCTCTCTCTCTATGCTCCCTCTATTCGCCTCTTTTTGCCCGCTTGCTTTTTGTTTGCTTGTGTGGTAGTTTGTTTGCTTATCGTTATGGCTAGTTCTTTACCTTCTGCCTCTATGTCTGAAATTTGGGATACTATTGTCGATAATAATTTTGATGCTCCTACTAAAGAACCCACTATCTCACATATAAAAAGATTCCGTGTTGGTAGTGGTAATATTATTGGAAAATGAGTTATTCAAGATTTCTTTACTTGTGCAGGTGCTTTACCCTCTATGGGTAGTTCTATCCTTCATATAACTAGTAGTCTTGCGGACGCTATTGCCATGCTTATAGTTGAACTTGAAAGGCAATTCATGCACATGCATCCTTCCATACAAAGGATTTTCCTAGAATTTTCTAATATTGCGCATTCTTCTGTTAAGCGTGCCGTTACTATCTTTTTGGCTCATGAGTTTCAATTCATAATAAAAGAGGCCAAAGAAATCTTTGCGCATTATAGGGTGGACGCTTGTCGTCCTCCCATAGAGGCCATCCTCTTTGATCAAGAAGAAATAATGCGTTTTCAATCTCTAGACTATGTTGCTTTCATTGAAAATCTTAGAAAAAGGGTGCCTACCAATGTTTTAGTTGATAGAATTTCTCAACTTAATGATGATTTGGCTATTCAAAATAATGAATTGGGATATTCTCTTGAATATAGGCTCACAAAGTTCTGTCAAAAGAATGCTTATAATGATGAATTGGTTGCGCAATATTAAGGACCGAAGGAGTAACCTATACCTCCCAAGGTTGATCTTGGAGACTTTTGTCGCAATAAATTTAGCCCTTTTGATTACTTTTTCTTGCCTCAAAGAAAACTTTCTTCTGAACGTAGATAATATGAAATGAGTTTTAATAATCTATCTTACTATTATGGCAATACCTAGATCTATTCTTGCTTGTTATGCCTAGCTAGGGGCGTTAAACGATAGCGCTTGTTGGGAGGCAACCCAATTTTATTTTTATTTCTTGCTTTTTGCTCCTGTTTAGTAATAAATAATTTATCTAGCCTCTGTTTTGGTTTGTGTTTTTGTGTTTAATTAGTGTTTGTGGCAAGTAGAACCGTTGGGAAGACTTGGGGAAAGTCTTGTTGAAGTTGCTGTAAAAAACAGAAACTTTAGCGCTTACGAGAACTGTTGTCATTTTTATTTGGAAAGTTATATTTAGTTAATTATTTTTTCATATGATTAATAGATAAGTTCCTCACGTCCAGAAATTTATTTTAGAATTTTTGGGGTTACAGATCTTGCGCTAGCTACACATTACTACACACTGTTCTGTTTTTGACAGATTCTGTTTTCCGTGTGTTGTTTGCTTATTTTGATGAATCTATGGCTAGTAAAATAGTTTATGAACCATATAGAAGTTGGAATACATTAGGTATAACACCCATATAAATAAATAATGAGTTCATTACAGTACCTTGAAGTGGTCTTTTGTTTTCTTTCGCTAACGGGGCTCATGAGATTTTCTACTTTAAGTTTTGTGTTGTGAAGTTTTTAAGTTTTGGGTAAAGATTTGATGGATTATGGAACAAGGAGTGGCAAGATCCTAAGCTTGGGGATTCCCATGGAACCCCCAATATAATCTAAGGACGCCTAAAATCCAAAGCTTGGTGATGCCCCGGAAGGCATCCCCTCTTTCGTCTACTTCTATCGGTAACTTTACTTGGAGCTATATTTTTATTCGCCACATGATATGTGTTTTGCTTGGAGAGTCTTGTATTATTTGAGTATTTTGCTTGTTAATTTACCACAATCATCCTTGATGTACACACCTTTTGAGAGATCCATACATGATTTGGAATTTGTTAGAATACTCTATGTGCTTCGCTTATATCTTTTGAGTTATATAATTTTGCTCTTATGCTTCACTTATATCTTTTAGAGCACGGTGGTGGATTTGTTTTATAGAAACTATTGATCTCTCATGCTTCACTTAGATTATTTTGAGGGCTTAATAGCATGGTAATTTGATTAAAATCCTAATATGCTTGGTATGCAAGATTAATAATAAAATTTTCTTATGAGTGTGTTGAATACTAAGAGAAGTTTGATGCTTGATGATTGTTTTGAGACGTGGAGGTAATAATATCAAAGTCGTGCTAGTTGAGTAGTTGTGAAATTGAGAAATACTTGTGTTGAGGTTTGCAAGTCCCGTAGCATGCACGTATGGTAAACGTTATGCAACAAATTTGAAACATGAGGTGTTATTTGATTGTCTTCCTTATGAGTGGCGGTCGGGGACGAGCGATGGTCTTTTCCTACCAATCTATCCCCCTAGTAGCATGTGTGTAGTACCGAGGTTTTTGATGAATTGTAGATTTTTGCAATAAGTATGTGAGTTCTTTATGACTAATGTTGAGTCCATGGATTATACGCACTCTCACCCTTCCATCCTTGCTAGCCTCTTCGGTACCGTGCATTGCCCTTTCTCACATTGAGAGTTGGCGCAAACTTCGCCGGTGCATCCAAACCCCGTGATATGATACACTCTTTCACACATAAACCTCCTTATATCTTCCTCAAAACAGCCACCATACCTACGTATTATGGCATTTCCATAGCCATTCCGAGATATATTGCCATGAAACTTTCCATCATTCCGTTCATCATGACACATTCATCATTGTCATATTGCTTAGCATGGTCATGTAGTTGACATAGTATTTGTGGCAAAGCCACCATTCACAATTATTTCATACATGTCGCTCTCGGTCCATTTCATATCCCGGTACATCACTGAAGGCATTCATATAGAGTCATCTTTTGTTCTAGTATCGAGTTGTAATCATTGAGTTGTAAATAAATAGAAGTGTGATGATCATCATTTTCTAGAGCATTGTCCCAAGTCGGGAATATAAAAAAAGAAGAAATGCCATAAATAAAGAAAAGCCCCAAAAAAAGAGAAAGGCCATAAAAACGAAAAGGCCCAAAAAAAGAGAAAAGAAAAAAATGAGAGAAAAAGAGAGAAGGGACAATGTTACTATCCTTTGCCACACTTGTGCTTCAAAGTAGCACCATGATCTTCATAGTAGAGAGTGTCTCATGTTATCACTTTCATATTCTAGTGGGAATTTTTCATTATAGAACTTGGCTTGTATATTCCAACAACGGGCCTCCTCAAGTGCCCTAGGTCTTCGTGAGCAAGCAAGTTGGATGCACACCCACTAGTTTCTTTTGTTGAGCTTTCATACATTTATAGCTCTAGTGCATCCGTTGCATGGCAATCCCTACTCCTTGCATTAACATCAATCGGTGGGCATCTCCATTGCCCATTGATTAGCCTCGTTAATGTGAGACTTCCTCCTTTTTTGTCTTCTCCACATAACCCCCCTCATTATATTCTATTCCACCTATAGTGCTATGTCCATGGCTCACACTCATATATTGCGTGAATGTTTATAGGTTTGAGATTACTAAAGTATGAAACAATTGCCTGGCTTGTCATCGGGGTTGTGCATGATGATAGCATTCTTGTGTGACGAAAATGAAACATGACTAAACCATATGATTTTGTAGGGATGAACTTTCTTTGGCCATGTTATTTTGAGAAGACATAATTGCTTCGTTAGTATGCTTAAAGTATTATCATTTTTATGTCAATATGAACTTTTGTCTTGAATCTTTCGGATCTGAATATTCGTACCACAACTAAGAAGAATTACATTAAAATTATGCCAAGTAGCACTCCGCATCAAAAATTCTGTTTTTATCATTTACCTACTCGAGGACGAGCAGGAATTAAGCTTGGGGATGCTTGATACGTCTCTAATGTATCTATAATTTTTGATTGCTCCATGCTATATTATGTACATTTTCAGACATGATTGGGCTTTATTATCCACTTTTATATTATTTTTGGGACTAACCTATTAACCGGAGGCCCAGCCCAGAATTGCTATTTTTTGCCTGTTTTAGGGTTTCGAAGAAAAGGAATAACAAACGGAGTCCAAACGGAATGAAACCTTCGGGAACTTGATTTTCTCATCGAATACAACTCAAGGGACTTGGACCCTACGTCAAGACACGTAACAGGAGGCCACGAGGTAGGAGGCGCACCTACCCCCATCCCCCCCAGGCGCACCCTTCACCCTCGTGGGCCCCTGTTGCTCCACCGACATACTTCTTCCTCCTATATATACCCACGTACCCCCAAACGATCAAAGACGGAGCCAAAACCCTAATTCCACCACCGTAACTTTCTGTATCCACGAGATGCCATCTTGGGGCCTGTTCCGGAGCTCCGCCGGAGGGGGCATCGATCACGGAGGGCTTGTACATCAACACCATAGCCCCTCCGATGAAGTGTGAGTAGTTTACATCAGACCTACGGGTCCATAGTTAGTACCTAGATTGCTTCTTCTCTCTTTTTGCATCTCAATACAATGTTCTCCCCCTCTCTTGTGGAGATCTATTTGATGTAATCTTCTTTTTGCGGTGTGTTTGTTGAGACTGATGAATTGTGGGTTTATGATCAAGTCTATCTACGAATAATATTTGAATCTTCTCTAAATTATGTTATGTATGATTGGTTATCTTTGCAACTCTCTTCGAATTATCAGTTTGGTTTGGCCTACTAGATTGATCTTTCTTGCAATGGGAGAAGTGCTTAGCTTTGGGTTCAATCTTGCGGTGTCCTTTCCCGGTGACAGTAAGGGCAGCAAGGCAGGTATTGTATTGTTGCCATAGAGGATAACAAGATGGGGTTTTATTCATATTGCATGAGTCTATCCCTCTACATCATGTCATCTTGCTTAAGGCGTTACTCTGTTTATAACTTAATACTCTAGATGCATGCTGGATAGCGGTCGATGAGTGGAGTAATACTAGTAGATGCAGGCAGGAGTCGGTCTACTTGTCTCGGACGTGATGCCTATATACATGATCATACCTAGATATTCTCATAATTATGATCAATTATGTCAATTTGTCAACAGTAATTTTATTCACCCACCATAGAATACTTATGCTCTCGAGAGAAGCCACTAGTGAAACCTATGGCCCCTGGGTCTATCTTTATCATATCAATCTCCTACTACTTAGTTATTTACTTTGCTATTTACTTTGCATCTTTATCATAAAAATACCAAAAATATTATCTTATCATATCTATCAGATCTCACTCTCGTAAGTGGCCCTATAGGGATTGAGAACCCTTATTTGCGTTGGTTGCGAGGATTTATTTGTTTTGTGCAGGTACGAGGGACTCGCGCGTAGCCTCCTACTAGATTGATACCTTGGTTCTCAAAAACTGAGGGAAATACTTACGCTACTTTGCTGCATCATCCCTTCCTCTTCGGGGAAAACCAACGCAGTGCTAAAAGAGGTAGCACACGCCACCCAACCAGGTCCCCCGGACCTGGGCATCGCGCGCCCCTCCCGAGGCCTCGGCGAGGGCAGGTATGGAAATTGTTTGCATGTCAAGGGGGACTCCTGAGCATCGCGACTCAAGAGCCTAACTGGTCACGTAGCCCCTCACTCCTTGGTCCGTCCTGGTCTCCGGTCGGCCCAATGGCGGTTGAGGTATGCGCGTGGCCGGGCTCTACCGACGTAGAACATTGATCTATCCTCACGAACTCTCCCTATATGCTGTTTTCGCGTCAAGGGGGACTCTTGAGCATCGTGACTCAGGAGCCTAACTGGTCACGTAGCCCCTCACTCCTTGGTCCGTCCTGGTCTCCGGTCGGCCCAATGGTGGTTGAGGTATGCGCGGGGCTCGGCTCTGCCTACATAGAACGCAAAGCAAATCGGAAGGAAATCGCAAAATCTCGAAGTAAATATTACACGCATATTGTTCTCACAATACCAAATGAAAAGTCTAAATGCCTCCACGAGGCCAGATACATGTCGCAGGAATGAAACGGGAAGAATAGTCGCAGGTCACCCCTGGGTATCGCCATCGCCTGCGGAAGCTCCTTCGTAGGCAATGATGTTCTCACCTTCACCACCAGCCGTAGGATCCGCGGCGTCGCTAGATAGAGGATCGGAGATGAAGCCGCGGAACCTCCCCAGCAAGGTCTCCACTTGACCTTGTACAGCCGCGGCGGCGGCTTCGCAGTGATCTTCAGCCACAAGCTCCAGGAGCTCGTCAAGGCGAGCACTGGGGTCGCGGAGGTGCAGATGACTGAACACGTGAGTCAGTGCGGCTGAAGACAGGACGCGAGCTTCTGCCTCCGCCATGGGACAGAGGCCATCAAGGACCTCCTCAAGCGCCTTCACCACGAGAGGAAGCAGCTGGGCGGGGCCGTCCTCGTCGGTGTCCAGCGGCTTCCCTAGGCCGTGCTCGTAGAGTGTCTTCAGCGCCTTGCGAGACCTCTTCTCGAGATCGACAAAGGCCACGCGGTCTTCGGCCAGGACTCGCGCCTTGGCATCAAGATCGGCCTTCCTCGTCCCCATCTTCCGCTCCAACTCTTCCAACCGGTGGCGCTCGGTGGCCTGCTTCTTCCCCAGCTCCACCAGCTCAGCATCACGGTTCTTGACGGCTTCCTCCCGGGCCTTCATCTTTTCCTCCTTCGCTTGGCGACAGCGTAACTCTTCGGCGTTCTTGTCGTGCAGGCTCTCCAACTCACCCTCCAGCACTTGGCAGCGGTCACGGGCGGCCTTGGCATCTTTCAGCGCCGCATCACGATCGGCTGCAGCGCTGGCGGCTCCTTGCTTCTCCTCCCCGGAAGCCGCAGCAGCCTGGCCCAGCGCCGTGCGAACCGCCATGTCGGAGTGAAGCCAGCCAGAGGCCAAATCCAGACGCCCGGCCACCAGGCGCGGGTCCGCGCTCAGGGGATCCGCCTGCAGCTGGGTCATCTCCGAAAGGGCACGCTCCAAGAAAGCAGCAGGAGCAGAAGAACCAGGGAGTGGAGGTGCTGTGGTAGGAGGAAGCGACAAAGTTACTAGGGTTTGGGAGACCGCGGATGCTGGAGCAGCTGGGACCTCGTCAGCCGTGCCAAGCACCGGCACCTCCGGAGCCAGCGGGACCACGGGGGCTGATTCCACGCGGCGATGTTCCTCTTGGCCCCGCGAGGAAGACCGAGCTGGGGAGATGCGGGCGCTGCTGCCTCCTTTCTCTGCGGAGGAAGGCACGGCCGCCATATCCTCCTTCCTCTTCTTCGCCGAAGATGCCGGCCTGATCAACCAAGGGCGAGTGTCAGGAAATAACAAGTACCGGCAGGGATAAAGCGAAGCTCGAGACACCTACCGGTCCACCGCGAGGTACTCCACCTTTCGCTTGTGAAGCTTGAAGCCTGACAGCATCGGGACCTGAAGGGCAGGCGTTCAGGCTCCAGCGGTGCCAGGCGGTGCGGAGGCAGAACTGGATCCAGCAACAGGAGGTGTTGGGGTGGAGGCGGCACAACGGACCACCAGCGACGACCTACCCTTTGTCGGGATGAGGGGTTGCTCCCTCTCCCCTTGGTAGGCGTCGGCTTCGGTATCATCAGGAAGGGCATGGAGAATGTCGTCCTTGCTCAGAGGGGAAGTCTACCCCACCTTTTCTGGGGTCTTCTCCGAGTCCACCTCCTCTCCCCCCCTCTCCGCGGGACTCGCCAGAAGACACCTCCATCGGTTTCTGCACCATAGGAGCTCCCGGAAGGGCCGGCGGCACCAGCCAGCGCGCAGCAAAAGTCGGCTTGGAGGTGATGAATTCCTCCCAGTCCCTGTGTTGGAACAGGGGAACGAAGGCGCTAGGAGGATTCTCCTGGTTGTCCACGACTATGAGGCGCAGGACGGTGTCCAATTCATCTCCAGGCAGGTCCCCTGGCCTCAGGCAGGTCTTGTTTTCCTCCTCTTCAAGCTCCCAGAGGGGGCGCGCGCGCGCCTGGAGTGGGGAAACCCGCAGCATCAAGAACTCCCTCAGGAGCATCTCCCCCGTTATCTTGGCCGCCCTTGCGTTGCTCGGCTTCAGGTCGGTCATCATCTGCCCCAACACTGACGATGCCCGCTCGTCGACAAGCTCTGCCTTGGGCCACCCCTTGCCCTACCACGGCGCCTCCGTCGGAAACACCAGGCACGGATGGGCGTACTTGGCGTCCATCATGACCCACTTGGATCAAATGTTGTCGGCTCTCTTCCCGGTGCTCGAGATCGAGTTGGCCTTGCAGCAGACAATGAAATTAGCGCATTCAGAGGCATGCTCGCCGTTGACGCGGAGGAAGGAGAAATGGCGCAGGAGCGCCATGGACGGCATCACGCCCAGGTACGCCTCACAGTAGTAGGCACAGATGGACAGGAGGAGGACAGAGTTGGGATCGAGGTGCAATGCCTGCAGTCCGTAGTGGCCGAGGACTTCATAAAAGAAATCATGGAAGGGAGGAACCAACCCAATAGCGACGCTGCTCGAGAAGAAGGGGAATAAGGTGCTCCCCTCAGGCTCCGGCTCATTGGACGCAAGCCGGAGCTCCATCTTCCCCCACTCGTTGCTCTCTCCCGCTGTCAGCAGGCGCACGGAGGCGAGGCTCTTCTCCATGACGGTGGGCGCCTCAAGAGCGGGCTCGTACCAAGCCGGTGCCGAGGAAGTCTTGAACTTGCGCGGCGCCATGAGCGGCAGATGCAGAGCAAGCCTAGGGCAGATCTGGAGGTAGCGGCGGTGAAGAGTGAGAAAGGGGATCTGGAGCGAGGCAAGGAAGAAGCAACGAAGGCACGTGCTACCTGCGCCAGCCTTTTGTCAGGTCAAGCAGTTGCCGAGGCAGCATGGGGAAGCGGAGACGCCCACGTCCAATTAACCGCCACGCGTCAACCAAGGCCGCAGGCTTTGGGGGCCCATGGCGCTCCGTACTTGGCCCTTGGCTTCGCCGCGAAGCCAAGCCTGAGTGAACCTTGGGCCCGGGGGCTACTATCGGCGTTCTGGGAATGGGGGTCCCCAGACTTGCTTGCCTGCGGCCCACGGTGGCTAAGCCAGCAAGCCGTACGACCCATCTTCACCAACAAAGCATCCAAGACCCTCACGAGGGTCCAAGCCTCGTGAGGCGGACGATGCAAGACCTCCTCTGGAGTAGCCTAGCCAGGCAAGATCACGAGGAGCGGAGATATCAAGGAGGGGCAAACCTCACGAGGCCCTTGTGACGTGAGCCATGACGCATGACACCAGGCGGACGCCAGGCGGGCGCCAGCTCGCGCAGCGTCCTTGTTTCCTCTTTGGTGCTAAGGAGGCCAGCACAGGCGAAGAGTACCGAGGCATCAGGCAAAGGTTGGTATATCGGTGCAACGAGACCAAGACCAGGAGGACGGCAAGACGGAGGTCATCGTGGAGCCCAAGACAGTGTCACCACCAGAGCTTTTCGCAAGTGAAGACCACTTTTGTCAAGATAGCTTGTACTAGCTACCCCCCTTCAAATTGGCCTGCCGTTGTTGGCTCCCTTCCCGCTCGATACTTGGGAAGAGGACTAGGGCCTATATAAGTAGAGCTAGTGAAAGTGCATTATATCGACTAGAGGGGGGGGGGGTGAATAGGCGATTTTTATGAAAGTCTTCAAAACGTGAAGGTTATGAAGACAAACAGTACAAATATGCCAATCACTTAAGCAGCGGAAGTTAGATTACACTAGGCAAACCATGGTCAAGTATTCAATAGAGTGAAAGCACAAGACAAGTAGCTGCGATGTAATAAGGATCAGGTAGGAAGAAGTTATGAAGCCAAACAAATCATACAGTTATGTTGTGAAGACAGAAGATAAAGCAAGCATGCAAATGGCTTCATAGTGTGTAACAGAAAGTGAAAGGAAATGAAGATGAAACAAGTGACACGCTAAAGACAATGATTTGTTGGACCAGTTCCAGTTGTTGTGACAACTGTACGTCTGGTTGGAGCGGCTAGGTATTTAAACCAAAGGACACACAGTCCCGGACACCTAGTCCTAAACATGCAGCTCAGGACACCCAGTCCTCACCGTTTTCTCCTTGAGCTAAGGTCACACAGACCTCGCCCAATCACTCTGGTAAGTCTTCAAGGTAGACTCCCAAACCTTCACAGACTTTGTTCACTGGCAATCCACAATTTCTCTTGGATGCTCAGAACGCGACGCCTAACCGGCTGGAGGATGCACAGTCCTCAAGTGTAACAAGTCTTCAGATCACTCAGACACGAAGACTTAAGTGATGCCCAATTTACTTTGGCTCTGGGTGGTTAGGGCTTTTCTCCTCGCTAGGAATTTTCTCTCAAAGGCTTCGAGGTGGGTTGCTCTCAAACGACAAAAGCCGTGCACTGAAATCTGAGCAGCCAACCGTTTATGGTTGTAGGGGATGGACTATTTATAGCTACTGGGCAACCCGACCTGATTTTTCCGAAATGACCCTGGGTCACTAAGGAACTGACATGTGTACCAACGGTCAGATTTCAAACTCACACGGCAGCTTTACTGGGGCTGCAAGTAAAGCTGACTTGTCCGACTCTGGACAAGATTTGCTCTCATAGTCTTCGCTCGAAGGTATAGGTTTTGAATTAGGCATCACTTTAGTCATTCTGACTGGTTCTCTTGGACCCCACTTAATAGTACGGTGGTTCCTATGACTCAACACAAATGAAATAAAACTACGAAGAATCTAAGTCTTCGAGTTCCATAGGCTTCACGTGGTGTCTTGTCTTGTCATAGTCTTCAATGTGAATATCTTCAGATACCACCATTGTCTTCAATGTCTTTGTACATTTTTAGGGGTCATCTCTGGTAGTAAAACCGAATCATTGAGGGACTTCTACCTGTGTTATCCTGCAATTCTCACAAACACATTAGTCCCTCAACTAGGTTTGTCGTCAATACTCCAAAACCAACAAGGGGTGGCACTAGATGCACTTACAATCTCCCCCTTTTTGGTGATTGATGACAAACTAGTTGAAGTTTTCAACGGGGAATATAATTTGTGAAATTGTAAAGGATTTGTCTACATAAGCTGCAAGGGCTCCCCCTGAAGATGTGCATATAAGTAATTTGCTTCTGGAACGCAAATGCACATGGTAGGTTGTAATCCACTTCAACTTATGATGACAATCCACCATGCATGTAAAAGTATATGAAGAGAATGACATGCATAATGAAAAATGGACGTCTGCGGAATAATATAAGTGCGGAAATTATCGTCGTACATGCGGAATTTATCTTCGCAAAAACATAGTGGCAAACAAGTAGCAGACGACCATCGAGTTTAAGTGTTACAACTCAAAGAACCAAATGTAGCAAAACGAGAGTTGTAAGCACGAAGCAAAATGTAGCAAAATATAAAGCACCCGCCCATATTGACCCGCTTGAAGACTATCAACGTCATATGCTTCTCCCCCTTTTGTTAGTGATGACCAAAAAGGATTGAAGACATAGAGTTTTCTACGCGTTCCCAGGCGCAGCAGGGTTGCTGGAGTTAGTTGGTGGTGCTGAAGAGCTTGGTGCAGGGTCGACGCGCGCTGGAGGAGGTGGTGGTGATGTAGCGTCGTCTTCTTCCTCGATGATTCTTGCAGTCACCGTGGTAGCAGAGGAAGAGAACTCAGAATCTTCAAGTGATGGAGCTCCGTGCAGCACAACTCTTCTGGGTGGTGTGGAGTCAAACTTGAATCTCTCTCTGAAGCCATCCTCATGAAGATCAGCTTCAGGGCACAGCATTGTGAGGCCTTTCCAGGTGCGGCGACAAGTTTCATGAGCAACGAATGCATTCTTGGTGGCAAGATTTCTGATGCGATTGACATCCACCAAGAGGCTTTTCATCTGTCTCTTCAACCAGTCGTGATGCCTATCTTGCTTTTGGTGAAGGGCCACAAGAAGCTCTCGGTCATTGAGGGCACGAGCGCGCTTCTTGGGTCGCTGAGCAGTTGCGCTGTCAGTGGCTTCAGTTGATGCAAGTGCACGTGTAGTGCCAGCCAACGGGTACACCCTGGAGATGGCTTCAACACCTTCAACGTTCTGCGTGAAGCTCTGGTGTTCTGCATTCTGAAGACTTAAGGGTTGCTTGGCAGGCTCAGGATATACAGCTTCAGCAGAGGTGTCCACATCTGGCAAGAAGATCCGATGGTTGCGGGCCGAGGGCTGATATGAAATCGCAGAATGAAGCTTGATCAGCCGCATAACCCAAGGAGCATAAAACTTCAAGCCAAATAAATCTGAGCTGGATGCCGCAAGCTAGCGTATGAAGAAGTTCTGCGCATTGAAGCATTTTCCATGAAGGATGTAGAATATGAGAGTCTTCATTGCACCCTCAACCTTGGCATGTGGAGAGTGTCCCTTGAGGGGCCAGAGAGTCCGCCTGATGATGTGATATATGGTTTTGGGCAGGTACTCTAAGTCTTCAATGAAGAACTCAGTTGGATAGGGTGCATCATGGGGCAATGGCTTCATCATTGAAAGCATCTGACTCATATTTGGTTCAGGCCTCTGAAATATGCTTTCAATTGCTTCAGCATGTAATTGGTAGCCTTCTTCGAAGAATTCGCCAGGAGTGGGTAGGCCCGTAAGCTCAATGATATCAAATGCATTGGCTTCGTGATGGACATTGCCGGTCATCCACTCCAGGATCCAAGTCTTCGGATCTCTGTTGTATCCTTTAATGTGGAGGGTGGCATAGAATTGAAGCAGAAGCTCTTCATTCCAGTGCTCTTCATCAGTTACGAACTGCAGCAGACCCACTTGCTTAAAGCAATCCAAAGCTTCCTCCAAACAGGGCAGTCCAGCAATGGCTTCAACATCAAGGCGCTTGTGCGGGAAGATGCGACCTTGGTTGTAGAGGATGCAGGAGTAGTAGCTGCGCTGAGGATAGCTCCAGAACCTATCAGATACAACCCTTTCCCTTGAATAGGGGTTCTTGGAGCTGTTGAAGAACGTGTTGTCGGCCTTGAAGCTAGTGATGTTGAAGGAGCCAGGAGCTGATGCAGGACCTGGGAACCTTGGCAGTCAAGGGATTGGCGTCTGGACCTGAGGCCTGTGCTCAACATGGTAATCAAATTGATGACCTGCAGCAGACTCGGGAACAGACGTATCTGGATCAGTAGCTTCACTGTCTTCAGAAGCTTTGGGTGGGGAGGGCGCCACATTGGCTTCAGTGTTGGTTGTGGCAGCCTCAACATTTCCAGCCTCCACTTGTGTAGTTGGAGGGACAGACTCCGGCCCGTTTTCCTGGAGAACGTTTTCTTGGTGGAGCGGGGGAGTTGGAGCTTGTGGTACTTCTTCATGCTCTTCGGCTGATGCAGCCGGAATGTCATCAGTAGAGTCCTGAGGCCTTGGAACTTTGCGAAGCCTGCGAAATGCAGACGATGCTTGTGGAGTTGGAGTGGGCTGGACCTCAGATTCTTCTTCCACTTGTGGGCGATCTGCCCATGATGCATCTTGTGCAATTGGCGTCAGAGGACGACCAATGCTGATGAGTTCGCTTGTCTCAAGCTGAGGAAGGGCTGCATCATCTTGTACATGGTCCTGATGACCAATGTCTTCAGCAGCGATGGGGTCGGCTGCTGGAATATCTTCAGCTTCAGGAGCCTTTGTGGGAGCAGGCTCATGAACTGTCAGCTGACGATCTGCGTCAGGGTAGATGACAGATAGGGGTTCAGCCATCAAGGGCTCTGTGGGAGCAGCCCGAGTTTCCTTGATCTTGCGCTTCTTCTTGGTGGGATCAGAAGGCGAGGCTTTAGAGTGTTTCCTCTTCCTTGCTTCAGCTTCGGCTGTCCGTGTCTTCTTGAGCTCTGAAGCGGTTGACCGGCTCTTTGGCTTCGAGCCAGTCGTAGCAGTGGGGAAGTCAGTCGGAACAGCTTCTTGCCTTGGTGCCTCTGGTTCAGCCACAGCAGGCTTCTTCTTTTTCTTTGCGGCCATCCTGGGGTCGATGCCGGGACGCCCAAGTGCCTTGCGCTTTTCGGCCTCATTGTAGGCCTGCACACAGCGATCAGCCAGAGTCTTCATTCACTCCCGCGAACCCTGAGCTTCTGCACGTTTCTTCAGAAAGTTCTCCTTTAACTCGTGCAATATGATCTTGAAGTCCTTGACTTCTTGGACGCTGAGCCTGGCCATATTCTGCTTGAACTGAGCCTTTTCAAAACCAATTTTCCGCTTCAGTTCAACAATGCGTTGGGAAATTGCATGTTCTGAAGCAATAGCGCCATGGAAGGCGACGCTGAGGCCAATGGGCAGCTGCAGATCATCGAAGCTGATATTTGGTGTAGCAAACCACTCATCAATGAAGTTGTGGATGATTGCTACATCGAACAGAGGCAGATTGTTGAAGATTTCAGCCTCCTCCTTGCTCTTGATGAGCTGCTCAAGAGCGTCATCTCCCAGATCTTCGTCGCTGGACAGATCAATGGTTTCGCTCCGCAGAATGGCAGCAGCTGTGAGCTCTTTGCCTGTGTGTGGCTGAGGCTTCTTGGCTTCTTGGGGCTTGGAGACTCGTGATAAGTCTTCAGACTGCACACTAGCTTCAGGAGGTGCAGTTGCCAATGGCTTCGCTCTTGAGATTTTGGGTGAAGGGGCCGGCTTTGAAGCTTTTGGCTTCTTCATCTGCTTTGGCTTCGGCGCAGCAGGCGCGTCATCAGACTCAGTGTCTGCTGGAGGGTCATTCACGGCAGTCCCTTGGACTAGGATGCGGGTGATGAGGCCTGCAAGATTGGCATACGGACCGATGATATTGGGTTCGGCGTCACGTGTGCCATCCGCCCTTGGAGAGGAGGGACCAGGGTTGAAGTCTAACCCCAACTTCTTCTTGTTTTGCTTCACAGAGTTCTGGGCAAATTGGAAGTTGCGTTTGAACAGATTGTCATCGCGACACCAGAGGAGAGATGACGGATGTGCTTCAGCTGGCTGTGGTCCTCGGACCATGCATTGGTAGAAGCCTTGAGCAATGTCTTCGTCTCTGGACCTGGGTACGAGATTTTTGTATAGTACGTCTCCCCACGGTCTCTTGATGGCGCACTTCTCCGCATACTCCTGAGTGACGAAGCGGTAGTGGAACCATTGTTCTGCCCAATATCTTTGAATCCCTTGGATTCGAGTCTTGCGCTGACCATAGTTCTCTTCAGGGTCTGTTTTATATATCTCTGCCAGTTCATCAGGCAGATCTTTGGATGTTTCCCCATGTCTCTGTCTTCCCCCCTTCCTTGCTGCTGTTTCTGAAGCCATAAACCTTAACTTGGAAGGCTTCAAGATGTTCAAAGGCTTCAAAGGCTTCCGTTTGCTTGACCAATAGGAACTGGCTTCAGGAGAGTTGATGTGATGCTGTAAGTATTCCGCAAATGAATGCAGACTATGAGAACCAAAGGATTCTCCCACAGACATGTACCTGTGACAACATTAAGGTGCGAGGGAACGGGAAGAGGTCATATGCATTCTCAGAAGATTTTGAAGATAAATCGGTTTAGAAGACATTGACCATAGCGTGCGAAGAGATTCACTCATAGAAAAGAAGTTGGTTCCAAATTTGTACGAACCCACAGATCAGTACAAGTGAGGAATCTAACTACTTCATGAAGCACGAGTGAATATACTAGGAAAGTTATGAGATGCAGACTGAGACAGATCTAACTTGTGTGAATAGAAACTTCTTATGGCAGGAAGTGACCGAACTATAGGATCAAGAGAGGCTGTAAAAAGAGGTTTTATTTACCACACTTGGAACTGCTAGACAGAGTGGGAGATGAGGCCGAGCAGTTTGATCCTCCGTGCCCTAACTTGGCGACGGAAGACACCTACGGCGATGGCGGAGAGAGTGATGTCCGCGGTCGGCGTGAAAACGGCGTCAGAGAGGTTGCGGCAGTGAAGCGCTTCGTCGCCGGCGTCGTCGAGACCTAGCCGTGGCGCTAGGGTTCATGCGAGGGAGGAAGAAGGAGAAGGAGATAATGACCGCGGTGAGTGTGTATTTATAGTCATAGGGGCTGCACTGCGCTATTACACAGGTGCCCCTGGCGATTCGCATCTGAACAACACGTGGCCATCATGCAGAGTCTCGGGGGCAGTTCCACATCCCACACACGCCTGGATTGTCTGGTGGTCGTTCCTACTTCTCTGGATTTCTTGTGGATGGATGAGCATTGAAAACGGTTTTAAAGTTTTTCTCTGTGTCTTCTACTGACAAGGACGCAGAGAAGACCTTCGACAGTTTCAATAGGATGCATATGACTTGGAGAGATAGAATTTGAGATAGAAAGCATGGAGAGATTAGGGTCCGATCACATTCACTTAGTTAAAAAGATTCAAAACAAGAAGACATAGCTATAAGTGAATGCTGTAGAGGACAGAACACTAGTATATATATATACATATATATATATATATAATCCATGTAATGAAGATAATCATGAAGATATGTAGAGATTGAAGCCAAACCAAATGTGAAGACATTGCTAGGTAACGCCATGAGTGAAGCACTTCAAAAATAGAACGTTTGGTGGTGGCGTTAACCACCGTATAGGAAGTATTAGACTCAGACACAGCGCACAATTATCGTGGCGCTCCGAAGTCAATTTCCACATTAATGTATTCACACATAGAATATATGTCTTCATTGATTGAAGATATACGTTACTTTGTGGGTTGCACATCTAAGTCATCAATATGCATAAGTGTTAGGATGTGTGCCTGATCACAGGACATTTGAGGATTCCAAGATATTTAGCTCACACCGTAACTTGCAAAATCTCTTCTTATCCAAGGGCTTGGTGAAGATATCTGCCAATTGCTCTTCAGTGTTGACGTGTATGATATCAATATCTTCCTTTGCAACATGATCTCTGAGAAAGTGATGATGAATTTCAATGTGCTTTGTCTTCGAGTGCTGAACTGGGTTGTTGGCGATCTTGATGGCGCTTTCGTTGTCGCAGTAGAGAGGCACTTGCTTCAGTTGAATGCCATAGTCCTTGAGGGTTTGCTTCATCCATAGAAGCTGAGCACAGCAAGGTCCAGCAGCAATGTATTCAGATTCAGCAGTGGAGAGGGATACACAGTTCTGCTTCTTTGGAGACCAACACACAAGTGATCGTCCCATAAAGTGACATGTGCCTGATATAGACTTTCGATCAACCTTGTCACCAGCATAATCAGCATCCGAGAATACAACCAGATCAAACTCTGAGCCCTTTGGATACCACAATCCTAGAGTTGGGGTGTGAGCCAAATATCTAAGAATTCGCCTCACTGCTAAGTGATGCGACTCCTTTGGTGCCGCTTGAAATCGAGCACACATGCAAACACTAAGCATAATATCTGGCCTAGATGCACATAAATAAAGCAAAGAACCAATCATGGAGCAGTATACCTTTTGATCAAACTCTTTACCATTGTCGTCAGGACCCAGATGATGTTTGGCTGGCATTGGTGTTGTGAAGCCTTTGCAGTCTTGCATACCGAACTTCTTCAGGAAATCTTTGAGATACTTCTCTTGAGATATGAAGATGCCATTGCGTTGTTGCCGTATCTGAAGACCGAGGAAGAATTTCAGCTCCCCCATCATAGACATCTGATATTGCTCTTGCATCATATATCCGAACTCCTCACTATACTTCTGATTGGTGCAGCCGAAGATAATGTCATCCACATATATTTGGCACACAAACAGTTCACCATCATATGTCTTCGTGAAGAGAGTGGGATCTAGGGAGCCAGGTATGAAGCCTTTGCTCTTCAGGAAGTATTTGAGTGTGTCATACCAGGCCCGAGGGGCTTGTTTGAGGCCATATAGTGCCTTATTGAGCTTGTAAACCATGTCAGGATGTTTTGGATCTTCAAACCCAGGTGGTTGTGCAACATACACTTCTTCTTCAATCTTGCCATTGAGAAAGGCACTCTTCACATCCATTTGATATAAAAGTATGTTATGATGATTTGCATAGGCCAGCAGTATGCGGATGGCTTCAAGTCTGGCCACAGGAGCAAATGTTTCACCGAAGTCAATGCCTTCCACTTGAGTATATCCTTGAGCAACGAGACGAGCTTTGTTTCTGACCACTTGACCATGCTCATCTTGCTTGTTGCGGTATATCCATTTGGTGCCTATTATGTTATGCTTCCGTGGATCAGGACGCTTAACCAATTCCCATACATTGTTCAGCTCAAACTGATGAAGCTCTTCTTGCATTGCTTGAATCCACTCAGGTTCCATAAAAGCTTCTTCAACTTTCTTGGGTTCTGTGATTGAAACGAATGCGAAATGTCCGCAGAAATTTGCCAGTTGAGTTGCCCTTGAACGAGTCAGTGGACCAGGTGCATTGATGCTGTCAATTATTCTGTCAACCTGCACTTCATTGGTAACACGAGGATGTATGGGTCGAAGACTTTGCTCTTGCTGATCTATGTTGTCGTGGGTAGGAATGTCTTCAGGCTGAGCATTGTCTTCATGTGGATCAGGTGCTGAGATGATAAGTTCTTCTTCAGGATGAGCTTCAGAAGGTATAATTTCTCCAGTTCCCATTAGCTTGATTGATTCACTGGCTGGAACTTCATCTAGCACATCTGGCAGTTGCTCTCTTTGTGAACCATTGGTCTCATCAACCGCACATCCATTGTTTCAACCACTTTGTAGTGAAAGAGATTGAAGACTCTGTAGGAGTGCGAATCCTTTCCATATCCAAGCATAAAGCCCTCATGTGCTTTTGGTGCAAATTTTGAGGTGTGGTGTGGGTCCTTGAGCCAGCATCTTGAGCCAAATACTCTGAAGTAACTGACATTTGGCTTCTTGCCAGTTAGAAGTTCATAAGATGTCTTGTTCAGAAGCTTGTGAAGATAAACACGGTTGGTTGTATGGCATGCAGTGTCAATGGCTTCAGGCCAGAATTTTGTTGGAGTCTTGTACTCATCTAGCATTGTTCTGGCCATCTCAATGAGTGTTCTGTTCTTGCGTTCGACGACGCCATTCTGCTGTGGCGTGTACGGAGCTGAGAATTCATGTGTGATGCCCAAGGTATCCAGATATGTATCAAGGCCAGTGTTCTTGAATTCAGTGCCATTGTCACTTCTGATGTGCTTTATCTTGGCATCATAATTGTTCATAGCCCGATTTGCGAAACATCTGAAGACATCCTGCACTTTAGTGTTGTAAAGGATTATGTGCACCCAAGTATATCTAGAGTAATCATCAACAATGACAAAGCCATAGAGGCAAGCAGTAGTGGAAAAAGTTGAGTAGTGAGTTGGACCAAAGAGATCCATGTGAAGCAGTTCGAAGGGTCGAGTAGTGGTCATAATTGTCTTCGAAGGATGTTTTGCCCCTGTCATCTTCCCTGCTTCACAGGCACCGCATAAGTGATCTTTCTTGAACTTGATGCCCTCGATGCCTATGACATGCTTCTTCTTCGCAAGGGTGTGGAGGTTCCTCATGCCAGCATGCCCAAGCCTCCGATGCCAAAGCCAGCATTCTGAAGCCTTTGCCAGAAGACATACTGCAAGCTGTGGCCCTGCTGAGAAATCTACCACATACAGATCATCTTTCCGATACCCTTCAAACACTAGAGACTTGTCAGATTCCATTAGTACTAGGCAACGATATTTTCCAAAAATTTACAATCATGTTCAAATCGCAAAGCATTGAAACAGACATTAAGTTGAAGCCAAGGGATTCAACAAACATGACTTTATCCATGTGTTGATCCTTTGAGATTGCAACTCTACCTAGACCCAATACCTTACTTTTACCAGTGTCAGCAAATGTGATGTGGCTCTTGTCGGATGGACGTAAGGTTGAGTCCATAAAAAGATTTCTTTTGCCAGTCATGTGATTTGTACACCCACTATCAATAATCCATTCTGAAGACTCTGAAGGCGCTTGTGTCGTACCCTACAGTGCAGTTAGGGGGATAGGCTCCATGAAGAGAATTGTGAAGCAAAAACATTTGACGAACCAGTGGTTTATGAAAACTTAGATCCAAGTTAGGACTAATAGGAAGAGTAGCATGCGTTTCAGGTACGAAATACATAGTGATGCCATTCGGGCATTTGATCTTGCGCCCCACAAGATTTTTAAGGTCCCCAGCAATAGCGTCAGAAGATTTTGGTTTTCTGCTGCAGACCTTTCCCTGCAAAAGAGAGTTAAGCTTTCTTAACCACCCACATCTTCAAGGGTGGCTTAGAAGCAATAAGTCCAAGTGAAGCATCTGAGAATTTTGGCTTTGGAGCCCTAGCAAACAGTCTAGCAGGCGGGCAATTGTACTCATAAGAATAGGCAGAATAGTTCTTGCTCATATGAACATGACGGTATGAAGAACCGCTCTCATATGCCTGAGCATGGTTTCCCTGCAAAACATTTGCGTTAGTGCGACTCAGGTGAGTCCTCTGCCTGTATGAAGCCTTTGGACCATATGAAGCCGTCTGAGGTTTGTCTTCTTCATGTGAGGTGTCAAGAGGACATTCACAGGAAGATTCTCCAGACACGTTTTTGGAACCCAGATCTTCTTCATAGGCGGTCCATTCCTGCAGTTAGTACCAATGTACCTGGCAAATACTTCACAATTCTGACTCTTAAATAGTTTATAGTTTGCATCAAAGGATTCATCAATGATAATAGGATTAGCACAAGTGAAGCCAGATAGATTGGATGGATCTGCTGAGGATTCCTTTGCAGCAACCCATGTGGTTTTGGGGTACTGCTCAGGTTTCCAGTAAGAGCCATCTGCATTAATTTTCCTCACGAACCCAACACCCTCTTTCCTAGGGTTTCGGTTCAGAATCTGCTTCTTGAGGACATCACATAATGTCTGATGTCCTTTGAGACTTTTGTACATCCCTGTTTCAAGCAATGTCTTCAACCTAGCATTCTCATCAGCAATAGCAGTGGTATCCTCAGCAGAGGGGTTAGTTACCACTTCAACTGTTGAAGATATTGCAACAGCAGTAGCAGTGGAACATTCAGCAACAGAAGTAGCATTATCACGCTCAATGCATTTAAGGCATGGTGGTTCAAATCCTTCCTGAGCGGAACTGATCTGTTCGGCGCGAAGTGACTCATTTTTCTTTTGAAGATCTTCATGAGCCGCTCTCAATTTCTCAAGATCTTGCTTCCTTTGAAGATAATCATAGGAAAGCTTTTCATGAGTTGTTGAGAGAGTATCATGACGATCTTCAAGTTCCTGATACTTAACATGAAGATTTTTTATGTCTTCAATTAAGGATTCAGATCGAGTCATTTCAGCACCCAACAGATCACCGCTTCTGTATAACAGTTTTTGAATATGTTCCATGGCTTTCTGTTGTTCAGTGGCAATTTTAGCAAGTGTTTTGTAGCTGGGTTTTGATTCACAATCAGAGTCATCGTCGCTAGATGTTTGATAGTGAGTAGTGCATGTGTTTACCTTGGCACCGCGTGCCACGAAGCAGTAGGTAGGAGTAGAGTCGTCCTTGTCATTTGCATCGGTGTTGGTGATGAAGTCATTGTCTTCAGTGTTGAAGATGGACTTGGCGACGTATGCTGTAGCCAGACACGCAATGCCAGAATCAGGCTCCTCCTTAGACTCCATCTCTGCCTCCTCAGAAGCGGACTCCTCCTCTGAATCCATTTCCTTGCCAACAAACGCACGAGCCTTGCCAGTTGAGCTCTTCTTGTGTGATGAAGACTTTGAGGAAGACTTGGAAGAAGACTTTGAGTATTTCTTCTTCTTCTTCTTGTCGTCAGAGTCATATTCCTTGCTCTTCTTCTTCTTTCTGCTCTCATTGTCCCACTATGGACACTCAGAGATGAAGTGTCTAGTTTTCTTGCACTTGTGACATGTTTTCTTCTTGTAGTCATGAGCAGAAGCTTCATCATTCCTTGAGCTTGATCGTGAAGACTTTCTGAAGCCTTTCTTCTTGGTGAATTTCTGGAACTTCTTCACTAGCATTGCAAGTTCCCATCCAATGTCTTCAGGATCATCAGAACTGCTGTCAGATTCTTCTTCAGATGAGGACACAGTTTTTGCCTTCAAGGCACGAGTTGGCCCATAGTTTGGACCGTAGATATCTCTTTTCTCAGAAAGCTGAAACTCATGTGTGTTGAGCCTCTCAAGTATGTCAGACGGATCGAGTGTCTTGAAGTCTGGACGTTCTTGAATCATCAGGGCTAGGATGTCAAACGAACTGTCAAGTGATCTCAGCAGCGTCTTGACGATTTCATGTTTGGTGATCTCAGTGGCGCCGAGAGCTTGAAGCTCACTTGTGATGTCGGTGAGCCGGTCAAATGTGTGCTGGACATTCTCATTATCATTTTGCTTGAAGCGGTTGAAGAGATTGCGAAGAACCCTGATTCTCTGATCTCTCTGGGTTGAGATGCCTTCATTGACTTTGGAGAGCCAGTCCCAGACCAACTTGGATGTCTTCAAGGCACTCACACGGCCATACTGTCCCTTGGTCAGATGACCACAAATGATATTCTTGGCAGTAGAGTCCAGTTGAGTGAACTTCTTGACATCAGCAGTAGTGACACCTTCTCCAGCCTTGCGAACGCCGTTTTCGATGACATACCATAGGTCGACGTCAATGGCTTCAAGATGCATGCGCATCTTGTTCTTCCAGTAGGGATATTCAGTTCCATCGAAGACGGGGCACGCAACAGAGACTTTAATTATCCCTGCAGTCGACATAGCTAAAACTCCAGGTGGTTAAACCGAATCAGACAGAACAAGGGAGCACCTTGCTCTGATACCAATTGAAAGTGCGTTATATCGACTAGAGGGGGGGTGAATAGGCAATTTTTATGAAAGTCTTCAAAACGTGAAAGTTATGAAGACAAACAGTAGAGATATGCATATCACTATGCAGCGGAAGTTAGATTACACTAGGCAAGCCATGGTCAAGTATTCAATAGAGTGAAAGCACAAGACAAGTAGCTGCGATGTAATAAGGATCAGGTAGGAAGAAGTTATGAAGCCAAACAAATCATACAGTTATGTTGTGAAGACAGAAGATAAAGCAAGCATGCAATGGCTTCATAGTGTGTAACAGAAAGTAAAAGGAAGTGAAGATGAAACCAGTGACACGCTGAAGACAATGATTTGTTGGACCAGTTCCAGTTGCTGTGACAACTGTACGTCTGGTTGGAGCGGCTAGGTATTTAAACCAAAGGACACACAGTCCCGGACACCCAGTCCTGAACACGCAGCTCAGGACACCCAGTCCTCACCGTTTTCTCCTTGAGCTAAGGTCACACAGACCTCGCCCGTTTATGGTTGTAGGGGATGGACTATTTATAGCCACTGGGCAACCCGACCTGATTTGTCCGAAATGACCCTGGGTCACTAAGGAACTGACATGTGTACCAACGGTCAGATTTCAAACTCACACGGCAGCTTTACTTGGGCTGCAAGTAAAGCTGACTTGTCCGACTCTGGACAAGATTTGCTCTCATAGTCTTCGCTCGAAGGTATAGGTTTTGAATTAGGCATCACTTTAGTCATTCTGACTGGTTCTCTTGGACCCCACTTAACAGTACGGTGGTTCCTATGACTCAACACAAATGAAATAAAACTACAAAGAATCTTTGTCAGTCAAATTCATACAACGAAAAGTATCATAAGAAAGTATATTGATACTGCTGGCCCCGTCCATAAGCACCTTCGTGAACTTGTATCCTCCAACCTGAGGAGCAACCACAAAGCCAGTTGACCCAGATTGTCAACCCGGGGCAGATGATCCTCACAACTCCATACAATGGGCTGCTCTGACCATCGCAAGTATCGAGGGACTGCCGGCTCAATCGCGCTCACTGCTCGTTTATGAATCTTCTGGTACCGCTTGCATAAACTTGTGGTAAAACCATGATACTGGCCACTATTTAGCTGCATTGGATTACTCTGATAACCAGACTAATCCTGCTGATTGCCTTGACCGGGCTGAGGGAGACCTGGATTCGGGGGTCCTCAGGTGTCCGGCCTATTCGAGCATGGGCCTGGCTGATGGGCCGTGAAGATAGACCGAAAGATTGTTCCCCGTTTTCGGATTGGACTCCTAGATGCATGGAGGACAAAATTGGAGATCGGATGTATTGTTTCCTTCTATTGTAAGCCACCTCTGGTGTATATATAAACCAGAGGGGTTAGTCCATAGGGATCATCGTAATTCATATAGGCTAGACATCTAGGGTTCTAGCCATTACGATCTTGAGGGAGATCGACTCTTGTATCCCCTATACTCATCAAATACAATCAAGCAGGAAGTAGGGTTTACCTCCATTAAGAGGGCCCATACCTGGCTAAACATCCTGTTCCCTGTGTCCCTTGTTACCTTCGATCCTTAGACGCACAGTTCGGGACCCCCTACCCGAGTTCGGCCGGTTTTGACAACGACATTGGTGCTTTATTGAGAGTTCCTTCGTGTTGTCGATAGAAGGTGAAGGAAATATGCCCTAGAGGCAATAATAAAGTTATTATTTATTTCCTTATATCATGATAAATGTTTATTATTCATGCTAGAATTGTATTAACCGGAAACATAATACATGTGTGAATACATAGACCAACAGAGTTTCACTAGTATGCCTCTACTTGACTAGCTCGTTAATCAAAGATGGTTATGTTTCCTAACCATGAACAAAGAGTTGTTATTTGATTAACGAGGTCACATCATTAGTTGAATGATCTGATTGACATGACCCATTCCATTAGCTTAGCACCCGATCGTTTAGTATGTTGCTATTGCTTTCTTCATGACTTATACATGTTCCTATAACTATGAGATTATGCAACTCCCGTTTACCGGAGGAACACTTTGGGTACTACCAAACGTCACAACGTAACTGGGTGATTATAAAGGAGTACTACAGGTGTCTCCAATGGTAGATGTTGGGTTGGCGTATTTCGAGATTAGGGTTTGTCACTCCGATTGTCGGAGAGGTATCTCTGGGCCCTCTCGGTAATATACATCACATAAGCCTTGCAAGCATAATAACTAAGATGTTAGTTATGAGATGATGTATTACGGAACGAGTAAAGAGACTTGCCAGTAACGAGATTGAACTAGGTATTGGATACCGACGATCGAATCTCGGGCAAGTAACATACCGATGACAAAGGGAACAACGTATGTTGTTATGCGGTCTGACCGATAAAGATCTTCGTAGAATATGTAGGAGCCAATATGGGCATCCAGGTCCCGCTATTGGTTATTGACCGGAGACGTGTCTCGGTCATGTCTACATTGTTCTCGAACCGTAGGGTCCGCACGCTTAACGTTACGATGACAGTTATTATGAGTTTATGCATTTTGATGTACCGAAGGTTGTTCGGAGTCCCGGATGAGATCACGGACATGACGAGGAGTCTCGAAATGGTCGAGACGTAAAGATTGATATATTGGAAGCCTATGTTTGGACATCGGAAGTGTTCCGAGTGAAATCGGGATTTTACCGGAATACCGGGAGGGTTACCGGAACCCCCCGGGAGCCAAATGGGCCAACATGGGCCTTAGTGGAAAGGTGAGAGGGCAGCCCACATAGGGCTGCGCCTCCCCCCTCTCCCTAGTCCTATTAGGACTAGGAGAGGGGCCGGCCACCTCTCTCTCTCTCCCCTTTGAAGGAATCCTAGTTGGACTAGGATTGGAGGGGGGAGTCCTACTCCCGGTAGGAGTAGGACTCCTCCTGCGCCTCCTCCTGTTTGGCCGGCCAGCCCCCCTCCCTCCAACCTTTATATACGGGGGCAGGGGACACCCCAAGACACACAACTTGATCCTTGAGATCGTTCCTTCGCCGTGTGCGGTGCCCCTGCCACCAAATTCCACTTCGATCATACCGTTATAGTGCTTAGGCGAAGCCCTGCGTCGGTAGTACATCAAGATCGTCACCACGCCATCGTGCTGACGGAACTCTTCCTCGACGCTTTGCTGGATCGGAGCCCGAGGAACGTCATCGAGCTGAACGTGTGCTAAGAACTCGGAGGTGCCGGAGTAACGGTGCTTGGATCGGTTGGATCGGGAAGAAGACGTACGACTACTTCCTCTACATTGTGTCAACGCTTCCGTTGCGATCTACTAGGGTACGTAGATCAGACTCTCCCCCTCGTTGCTATGCATCACCATGATCTTGCGTGTGCGTAGGAAAATTTTTGAAATTACTGCGTTCCCCAACAGTGGCATCCGAGCCTAGGTTTTATGGTTTGATGTTATATGCACGAGTAGAACACAAGTGAGTTGTGGGCGATACAAGTCATACTGCCTACCAGCATGTCATACTTTGGTTCGGCGGTATTGTTGGGTGAGACGATCCGGACCAACCTTACGCGTACTCTTACGCGAGACCGGTTCCCTTGACGTGCTTTGCACATAGATGGCTTGCGGAAGACTGTCTCTCCAACTTTAGTTGAACCAAGTGTGACTACGCCCGGTCCTTGAGAAGGTTAAAACGGAGTCTATTTGACGAACTATCGTTGTGGTTTTGATGCGTAGGTGAGATGAGTTCTTACTTAAGCCCGTAGCAGCCACGTAAAACTTGCAACAAACAAAGTAGAGGACGTCTAACTTGTTTTTGCAGGGTATGTTGTGATGTGATATGGTCAAGACATGATGCTGATTTTATTGTATGAGATGATCATGTTTTGTAACCGAGTTATCGGCAACTGGCAGGAGCCATATGGTTGTCGCTTTATTGTATGCAATGCAATCACGATGTAATGCTTTACTTTATTACTAAGCGGTAGTGATAGTCGTGGAAGCATAAGATTGGCGAGACGACAACGATGCTACGATGGAGATCAAGGTGTCGCACCGGTGACGATGGTGATCATGACGGTGCTTCGGAGATGGAGATCACAAAGCACAAGATGATGATGGCCATATCATATCACTTATATTGATTGCATGTGATGTTTATCCTTTTATGCATCTTATCTTGCTTTGATTGACGGTAGCATTATAAGATGATCTCTCACTAAATTATCAAGAAGTGTTCTCCCTGAGTATGCACCGTTGCAAAAGTTCTTCGTGCTAAGACACCACGTGATGATCAGGTGTGATAGGCTCTACGTTCAAATACAACGGGTGCAAAACAGTTGCACACGCGGAATACTCAGGTTATACTTGACGAGCCAAGCATATACAGATATGGCCTCGGAACACGGAGACCGAAAGGTCGAGCGTGAATCATATAGTAGATATGATCAACATAACGATGTTCACCATTGAAAACTACTCCATCTCACGTGATGATCGGTTATGGTTTAGTTGATTTGGATCACGTGATCACTTAGAGGATTAGAGGGATGTCTATCTAAGTGGGAGTTCTTAAGTAATATGATTAAATTGAACTTAAATTTATCATGAACTTAGTCCTGGTAGTATCTTGCAAATCATGTTGTAGATCAATAGCTCGCGTTGTTGCTTCCCTACGTTTATTTTGATATGTTCCTAGAGAAAATTATGTTGAAAGATGTTAGTAGCAATGATGCGGATTGGATCCGTGATCTGAGGTTTATCCTCATTGCTGCACAGAAGAATTATGTCCTTGATGCACCGCTAGGTGACAGACCTATTGCAGGAGCAGATGTAGACGTTATGAACGTTTGGCTAGCTCAATATGATGACTACTTGATAGTTTAGTGCACCATGCTTAACAGCTTAGAATCGGGACTTCAAAGACGTTTTTGAACGTCATGGACCATATGAGATGTTCCAGGAGTTGAAGTTAATATTTCAAGCAAATACCTGAGTTGAGAGACATGAAGTCTCCAGCAAGTTCTATAGCTAAAATATGGAGGAGAATCGCTCAACTAGTGAGCATGTGCTCAGATTGTCTGGGTACTACAATCGCTTGAATCAAGTGGTAGTTGATCTTCCAGATAAGATAGTGATTGACAGAATTCTCTAGTCATCATCACTAAGTTAGTAGAACTTCGTGATGAACTATAATATGCAAGGGATAACGGAAACAACTCCCAAGCTCTTCGTGATGCTGAAATCAACGAAGGTAGAAATCAAGAAAAACATCAAGTGTTGATGGTTGACAAGACCACTAGTTTCAAGAAAAGGGCAAAGGGAAGAAGGGGAACTTCAAGAAGAACGGCAAGCAAGTTGCTGCTCAAGTGAAGAAGCCCAAGTCTGATCCTAAGCCTGAGACTAAGTGATTCTGCTGCAAAGGGACTAGTCACTGGAAGCGGAACTACCCCAAGTGATTGGCGGATAAGTAGGATGGCAAAGTGAACAACAGTATATTTGATATACATGTTATTGATGTGTACTATACTAGTGTTTATAGCAACCCCTCAGTATTTGATGCTAGTTCAGTTGCTAAGATTAGTAACTCGAAACGGGAGTTGCAGAATAAACAGAGACTAGTTAAGGGTGAAGTGACGATGTGTGTTGGAAGTAGTTCCAAGATTGATATGATCATCATCGCACACTCCCCTATACTTTCGGGATTAGTGTTGAACTTAAATAAGTGTTATTTGGTTTTTGCGTTGAGCATGAATATGATTTTATCATGTTTATTGTAATACGGTTATTCATTTAAGTAAAAGAATAAATTGTTGTTCTCTTTACATGAATAAAACCTTATATGGTTACACACCCAATGAAAATAGTTCATTGGATCTCGATCTTAATAATACACATATTCATAATATTGAAACCAAAAGATGCAAAGTTAATAATGATAGTGCAACTTATTTGTGGCACTGCTGTTTAGGTCATATTGGTATAAAGCGCATGAAGAAACTCCATGCTGATGGGCTTTCGGAATCACTTGATTATGAATCACTTGATGCTTGCGAACCATGCCTTTTGGGCAAGATGACTAAAACGCCGTTCTCCGGAACAATGGAGCGAGAAAAGATTTATTGGAAATCATACATACTGATGTATGTGGTCCGATAAATATTGCTCGCGACAGGTATCATTATTTTCTGATCTTCACAGATGATTTGAGCAGATATGAGTATATCTACTTGATGAAACATAAGTCTGAAACATTTGAAAAGTTCAAAGAATTTCAGAGTGAAGTGGAAAATCATCGTGACAAGAAAATAAAAGTTTCTACGATATGATCGCAGAGGTAAAATATTTGAGTTATGAGTTTGGTCTTCAATTAAAAACAATGTGGAATAGTTTCACAAAATCATGCCACATGGAACACCACAGCATAATGGTGTGTCCGAACGTCATAACCGTACTTTATTGGATATAGTGCAATCTATGATGTATCTTACCGATCTACCACTATCGTTTTGGGGTTATGCATTAGAGACAGCTGCATTCACGTTAAATAGGGCACCATCTAAATCCGTTGAGATGACACCATGTGAACTATGGTTTGGCAAGAAACCTAAGCTGTCGTTTCTTAAAAATTTGGGGTTGCGATGCTTATATGAAAAGGTTTCATCCTGATAAGCTCAAACTCAAACGGAGAAGTGCGTCTTCATAGGATATCCAAAGGAAACTATTGGATAAACCTTCTATCACAGATCCGAAGGCAAGACTTTTGTTGCTAAAATTCGGAAACTTTCTGGAGAAGGAGTTTCTCTCGAAAGAAGTGAATGGGAGGAAAGTAGAACTTAACGAGGTAACTGTACCTGCTCCCTTATTGGAAAGTAGTACATCACAGAAAAATGTTTCTGTGACACCTACACCAGTTAGTGAGGAAGCTAATGATGATGATCATGAAACTTCAGAACAAGACACTACTGAACCTCGTAGATCAACCAGAGTAAGATCCGCGCCAGAGTGGTACGGTAATCCTGTTCTGGAAGTCATGCTACTAGATCATGATGATCCTACGAACTATGAAGAAGCGATGGTGAGCCCAGATTCGGCAAAGTGGCTTGAAGCCATGAAATCTGAGATATGATCCATGTATGAGAACAAAGTATGGACTTTAGTTGACTTGCCCGATGATCCGCAAGCCATAGAAAATAAATGGATCTTCAAGAGGAAGACGGACGCTGATAGTAGTGTTACTATCTACAAAGCTAGAATTGTCGCAAAAGGTTTTCGACAAGTTCAAGGTGTTGACTACGATGAGATTTTCTCACTCGTATCTATGCTTAAGTCTGTCCGAATCATGTTAGTAATTGCCGCGTTTTATGAAATCTGGCAAACGGATAAACAAAACTGCATTCCCTAATGGATTAATTAAAGAAGAGTTGTATATGATGCAACCAGAAGGTTTTGTCAATCCAAAAGGTGCTAACAAAAAGTGCAAGCACCAGCGATCCATCTGTGGACTGGTGCAAGCATCTCGGAGTTGGAATATACGCTTTGATGAGTTGATCAAAGCATATAGTTTTATACAGACTTGCGGTGAAGCCTGTATTTACGCGAAAGTGAGTGGGAGCACTACAGCATTTCTGATAAGTATATGTGAATGACATATTGTTGATCGGAAATAATGTAGAATTATTCTGTAAAGCATAAAAGGAGTGTTTGAAAGGAGTTTTTCAAAGAAAGACTTCGGTAAAGCTGCTTACATATTGAGCTTCAAGATCTATAGAGATAGATCAAGACGCTTGATAAGTTTTTCAATAAGTACATACCTTGACAAGATTTTGAAGTAGTTCAAAATGGAACAGTCAAAGAAAAAGTTTCTTGCCTGTGTTACAAGGTGTGAAGTTGAGTAAAGACTCAAAGCCCGACCACGGCAGAAGATAGAAAGAGAATGAAAGTCATTCCCTATGCCTCATTCATAGGTTCTATAAAGTATGCCATGCTGTGTACCGGATCTATTCTATACCTGCACTGATTTGGCAAGGGAGTACAATAGTGATCTAGGAGTAGATCACTAGACAGCGGTCAGAATTATCCTTAATGAAATAAGGAAATGTTTCTCGATTATGGACGTGACAAAAAGGTTCGTCGTAAAGGGTTACGTCGATGCAAGTTTTTGACACTGATCCAGATGATTCTAAATCTGGATACATATTGAAAGTGGGAGCAATTAGCTAGAGTAGCTCCGTGTAGAGCATTGTAGACATAGAACTTGCAAAATACTTACGGATCTGAATGTGACAGACCCGTTGACTAAAATTATCTCACAAGCAAAACATGATCACACCTTAGTACTCTTTGGGTGTTAATCACATAGATATGTGAACTAGATTGCTGACTCTAGTAATCCCTTTGAGTGTTGGTCACATGACGATGTGAACTATGGGTGTTAATCACATGGTGATGTGAACCATTGCTGCTAAATCACATGGCGATGTGAACTAGATTATTGACTCTAGTGCAAGTGGGAGACTGAAGGAAATATGCCCTAGAGGCAATAATAAAGTTATTATTTATTTCCTTATATCATGATAAATCTTTATTATTCATGCTAGAATTGTATTAACCGGAAACATAATACATGTGTGAATACATAGACCAACAGAGTGTCACTAGTATGCCTCTACTTGACTAGCTCGTTAATCAAAGATGGTTATGTTTCCTAACCATGAACAAAGAGTTGTTATTTGATTAACGAGGTCACATCATTAGTTGAATGATCTGATTGACATGACCCATTCCATTAGCTTAGCACCCGATCGTTTAGTATGTTGCTATTGCTTTCTTCATGACTTATACATGTTCCTATAACTATGAGATTATGCAACTCCCGTTTACCGGAGGAACACTTTGGGTACTACCAAACGTCACAACGTAACTGGGTGATTATAAAGGAGTACTACAGGTGTCTCCAATGGTAGATGTTGGGTTGGCGTATTTCGAGATTAGGGTTTGTCACTCCGATTGTCGGAGAGGTATCTCTGGGCCCTCTCGGTAATATACATCACATAAGCCTTGCAAGCATAATAACTAAGATGTTAGTTATGAGATGATGTATTACGGAACGAGTAAAGAGACTTGCCAGTAACGAGATTGAACTAGGTATTGGATACCGACGATCGAATCTCGGGCAAGTAACATACCGATGACAAAGGGAACAACGTATGTTGTTATGCGGTCTGAAGATAAAGATCTTCGTAGAATATGTAGGAGCCAATATGGGCATCCAGGTCCCGCTATTGGTTATTGACCGGAGACGTGTCTCGGTCATGTCTACATTGTTCTCGAACCGTAGGGTCCGCACGCTTAATGTTACGATGACAGTTATTATGAGTTTATGCATTTTGATGTACCGAAGGTTGTTCGGAGTCCCGGATGAGATCACGGACATGACGAGGAGTCTCGAAATGGTCGAGACGTAAAGATTGATATATTGGAAGCCTATGTTTGGACATCGGAAGTGTTCCGGGTGAAATCGGGATTTTACCGGAATACCGGGAGGGTTACCGGAACCCCCCGGGAGCCAAATGGGCCAACATGGGCCTTAGTGGAAAGGTGAGAGGGCAGCCCACATAGGGCTGCGCCTCCCCCCTCTCCCTAGTCCTATTAGGACTAGGAGAGGGGCCGGCCACCTCTCTCTCTCTCCCCTTTGAAGGAATCCTAGTTGGACTAGGATTGGAGGGGGGAGTCCTACTCCCGGTAGGAGTAGGACTCCTCCTGCGCCTCCTCCTGTTTGGCCGGCCAGCCCCCCTCCCTCCAACCTTTATATATGGGGGCAGGGGACACCCCAAGACACACAACTTGATCCTTGAGATCGTTCCTTAACCGTGTGCGGTGCCCCCTGCCACCAAATTCCACTTCGATCATACCGTTACAGTGCTTAGGCGAAGCCCTGCGTCGGTAGTACATCAAGATCGTCACCACGCCGTCGTGCTGACGGAACTCTTCCTCGACGCTTTGCTGGATCGGAGCCCGAGGAACGTCATCGAGCTGAACGTGTGCTAAGAACTCAGAGGTGCCGGAGTAACGGTGCTTGGATCGGTTGGATCGGGAAGAAGACGTACGACTACTTCCTCTACATTGTGTCAACGCTTCCGTTGTGATCTACTAGGGTACGTAGATCAGACTCTCCCCCTCGTTGCTATGCATCACCATGATCTTGCATGTGCGTAGGAAATTTTTTGAAATTACTGCGTTCCCCAACAGAAGGATCGATGGCTCGTCTCTCCATTAAGGACGATATTATTTCTGGAGGGGCCCTAACTCTGGGACAGGTCCTACAACGTGGCGGTTTTACCATAGGCGCTCGCTCGGCCATCAAGACAACGGCGGCCCCCGTAATCGCCAAACATCATCTCCACATCAGCCTCGAACAGTCTAAAAAGAAGGATCTGACAGGTGTCTCGTCCTTGAACGAGCTGGTCGATCACATCGCCGCCCAGGGGGTCACAACAGACTATAATCGGATTGGGCTTAAACCCGATCAAAGGGAAATCAGGTCCTCGCCGGTCACCCACCTGGTAGCGGTTGTTGAGGAATGAGCCGAGAATCGCTCTCCCCCTAAATTAAAGGGAAAATTGATTTTATACCCTTAGTTGTGTCACACTCGGTAGGTTTGCCCCTAGTTTCGGAAAACACTCATTCTTGTCCAACTCACTTTGGTTTTCTAATGCTTTTGCCCTTCCGGCACGGTTCTGTCTAGTCAGCGCCGTTTGACCGCTACCGGCGGTAGTTTTTGGACATTTTTACCCCTCATGCGGATAACCCTCAGTACCCCTTCGTCCTCAGCTAGCTCACGTGAAAAACAGAGGGAGGGAAGACACAACAAGTTTGAAGCAGGAAGCGGGAAGCGGGAGAGAAAGGAGCGGTGCACATGGCGAGCTCGGGGTCGTCCTCCTTCTCACCGGCGACCGGAGAGGTAACTAGTCCTTTGAATCTATGATTTTGGTGCTCCTCCACCCCATCCCACTTGAATCTAGGGATTTCTAGGGTTTGTGACATTTGGGGGAAATTTTACCTATGTTTTAGGTCGATGGGGTCGGGATTGTGCAACATTCGTCGGAGTTTTATCTTCCCGACGAGTCCTATTCCGGCTTGGAGTTTTTGTCGAAGCATCGCTGCCCTGGTCATGGCCTTGTCCCTGCCCGCCGTGTATCATGGGGAGGAGCTAGCAGTGGCCGCCGTTTTTTAGGTTGTCCATTAGATGTAAGTTTTTGGAATTTGTGATAGATTTAGTTTTTGTTGATTTGTACTCTCTAATGTTGATTACTCTGACTTGCAATTAGTTACCAAAAGACTGTGAATGGGTGGTGTGGGTTGACCCAGCTCCTCCATTGCGTGTTGCCCTTGCTTTTGAAGACTTGCACGCAGAGGTTGAAGGCAGTTAGATCAACTGTCACCATCTGAAGAAGGAAAACATGGAGCTGGCAAGGAAGAACAGGGCTTTGAAGAAGAAAGTTAGAGAGAGAGATGAGATGTTGCTGGTGTGGGCATTGCTATTAGTTGGAATTGTTATGTTTGTTGTACTGGTATGGTAGATGTAGTTTATCGATGTATCTGAAGTGAAGATGTTGATGGAACCCTACTTTGTTTGATGTAACTTTGCAGTTGCAGTTGAATTGATGTCACTTTATCTGATGTCGTCGACGATGCTGACGACAAATCTTATATGATGAGTCCAAATGTGGATGGTAGATGAAGATTTGTCGTCGACGATGTCGACGACAAATCTTATGTGATGAGTCCAAATGTGGATGGTAGATGAAGATTTGTCGTCGACGTCTTCGAGGACAAATCTAAATGAGACCAAATGTGGATGGTGTAGAAACAAATCAACATGAAGTTGAACAACAAAATAGTGATGGACAAAGGAGATAGCAGCAAGCAGCAAACAGTGCATTAAGCAAGCAACAAACATTAAGCAAGTGCATAATAGTCAGTGCATTAAGCACTCAGAAGTTCACATAGTCAAGTGCACAGATCAACATCTAGTTCATAACAGCATCAAAACAAATAGAGCACAATACTTAAACATCTAGAACTTTAATTTTTTGCTCCTGGTGTTCTTGGCTGGGTTTGTAGCTTCCCTTGCCTTGCTTCTAGTGTTCCCCATCACCATCTGAGACTGAAACTTACCCCACCGGGATCTGACGTGCAGATGTGGTGCCCTCACCGCCCTGACTGCCACCAAAGCTGCCTTCAACGCCCTCCCGTGCCGATGCGCTGCTCTTCCCACCGTCGACGACGCCACCGCCGCCATTTCCGCCATCCAATGGTGATGGGGACACTGTCTGGTCGTGCGCCCAGCCACGGCCCTTGCGTTGCGATGTGCCACCCTCCCGTGCCAATGCGGTGCCCTTCTTGCGGCGCCCGCCGCTGCCACCTAGGGTTTCTCCATCCTCCCCCATCGCCCGGCCTGGAAACGGATGTGGTGCGAGGATTGGTTTGTGGATCTGGTGGTGAGCCGCCAGTGGCGACTAGGGTTTCTGACGGGGGAAAGAGAGTGAGAATGGGGAACGATAGAGTGAGAGTGGTGTCGGAGTAAATAGCCATGGGTAGCCTAGCCGGCTTCCCCTGGCCCATCAGAAAAAATTACGAGCCCGTCCGGCTCTCAAGAAGACTCAAGACCTAAGGGCGCCTCCTCCCTTTGCCGGCTATCTTCTAGGCCGGCTTCGGGGGCGGCCCGCCTTTTACCCTCATGAAGAAAGTCATGGGAGGGCCGACTACGAGAAGCCGGCTGCGACAAGGCCGACTCCAAGAGGCCGGCTCCCATAAAACGGTCAAGGCCGTACCCGCAGAGTACGCGTCCACCCCTCGATGATGAAGCAGGGCGTGGCTACAGTGGAGCCTGCCACCTCCAAAACCCGGAGCGCGCCTGGTACAGTGCGCCGTACGGGTGGCCGCGACCCGTCCGGCGCGGCACTGTTGCCACGGCGGCCCTGACGCCGTCCATGACGGGCCACCCGCGTGGCCCCCGAGGCGGCGGGCCCCTTCGGACAGAGAGATATCAAAGGCGGCCACACCTTCCCCCAAGTCGGCCTGATGAGGAGCCAGCTCCCCGTAGCCGGCTCGCCATCATCCTCGAAGGAGACGCCCATTAAAGAGACAAGATACGGCGGGGCTACAGTAATCGCCCGCCAGGGCGGCGGTACTGTAGCCACGCTTACCCCGACCAAGCTTGCGTCAACCGCACGGAGCAATAGTAACCAGCCACCAACCAGGCCCTGGATAGTGGGGCCTGCCTGTCGACCAGGGAGCCAGCAGCCGGCGGGACCCACCAGTCGGCGGGCCCCAGCAGCCGGCGCAGAAGCCGGCGAGCACAGTCACACACAGCTGGGCCCCGCGCCCAGCTGGATTACCATTGTACCCCCGGGGGGTAGGCCTATATAAACCCCCCGGTGCACCCATCCAAAGGGCGGGGGGACTCTCAAGCTAGACTTAGACACCACACAAGGAGAAGAGGTAAGCTAGCTGTGCCCTTCTTCCTCCTTCCACCCAAACAGCTCAAGGAGCGTTGTGTAGCTACTTGTTCATTTAGTAACCATGCGGAGACCCCGCAGAGCAGCAGTAGGGGTGTTATCTCCTCGGAGAGCCCTGAAGCTGGGTAAGATTCGCCGACGTGCATGTCTTCGCCTTATCCCGTTTCCAGGCACCGGCGATGTTTTATTGGCTCCCACAATGATAAGCCACCCGTTGGCATATGTCGCACCTACCACCCGACATTTGGCGCCCACCGTGGGGCCAGGTGCACCGTCGTCCGAAGAACAGTTCTGGATGGGAACCCTTTTCCTCCCCCGCGAGCGTAGCCAGCCCGGCTCACCCGATGGCACTTGCCACGACGCGCTGCGTGGCGTCACCAACATCTGCGCGGCAAGCGGCCTCGCCGACCTCTTCGACAAGGCCCGCATCTCCGACGAGCTTGCCTCCGATGCGGGCACCGACCACCTCGCCAACCTCCTCGGCCAGCTCCATGTCTCCAGCGAGCCCGCTGCGGACTTGGAGTCGGTTGGCTCCACCGACCCGATGCCTGTCGACTCCGACACGGCATCCTACGACACCTTCCCCACCAACGTCACGATCTACAACGACCCGCTCCCTCCGGCCGGCGATTGCAATACCGTCACCACTGAGGTGATGGTTATCGGCCACGACAGCCCGACCGACGAGGGCGCCCACGATGCCCCGCATGTGGAGGCCCACGACTTGTCCGTCCCCCTCCCGGCTGATGCCGGCGACGAAGTACTGGAGGCACGCCGCCTCGCCCTCCTCGCAGAGGGCCGGCGGCTGGCCTCCGTAAGACGCCTCACCGAGGCCTACCAGCGCGAAGCTGGCCGCGCCGCCTTCGGCACGCCGGCTCCGGCTGGCCCAAGCCAGGCTGGTGCGGTCAGGCAACGCGGTGCCGTCATTGCCGACACGCTTGGAGTCGATCGCCCGGTCTACGCCACACCGCTCGAGAACCTGCGCGCCGCCCAGGCGGCTGTAGATGAGCTGGACGGCTTGGAAGCCGAAGACCTCCCCCACATGACGCGGCGTATACAACAACTAATTGACGCGGCCGCTCGGCGGCACGAGGCCGACGCCTGCGCGGGAAGCCCCTCCCCGCGCCGCGATCACGGCGCGACTTCCCGATCGCCGACTACGAGCAACACCCGCGCGCGGCGCGAGAAAGAACCGGCTTCCAGCCGAAGCCGGACCCGAATCTCCATCGAACGAGACGCGGACGGCCGCCCCCGAGCCATGGAATGGCGGGGCACCCCGCCTCCGCCTCGAGCTCGTGGAGAGAGATACCCCACCCCGCCTCCAGTGGCGCACCCGACTCTCAGCGGCCGGCTCGGTCGCCGCGAAGGAGTCGGCGAAAATGACGCCCGCCACCGGATCGACCGCCTGGCCAGATCCCTGGCGCTAGAAGAAGAAGACGATGTCGGCCCGCCCTGCTTTGGCCCCCGCATCCGCGACGAGCCCTTCCCCAAAGGGTTCTCGCTCCCAAGAGACACGCCCAAGTACAACGGCTCGGTGAAGCCGGAAGACTGGCTGACCGACTACTCCACAGCCGTCAGCATCGCCAATGGCAACCGGCGCGTTGCCGTGAAGTACGTGCCCCTCATGCTGGAAGGCACGGCACAGACTTGGCTTAACAGCCTCAAGCCTCTCAGCATCAACAGCTGGGTAGATTTCAGTGAAGCCTTCGTTCACAACTTCACCAGCACCTACAAGCGGGCTCCCAAGCCCAGACAGCTCTCCCTGTGTGTGCAGGGCCCAGCCGAGTCCACTTGCGACTACCTCACACGTTGGGCCGAGCTCCGCAACTCTTGCGAAGGGGTGCATGAGGTGCAAGCCATCGAATACTTCACTGCCGGGTGCCGAGAGGGCACCCTCCTCAAGCACAAGCTCCTTTGCGACGAGCCGACTACCCTTGACGAGCTCCTGAACATCGCCGACAAGTACGCCACCGCCGACTCCTCGATGAAGACCGAGCTCCGGGTGGACGCGTCCGAAAAGTGCTCAATCCGGTGCCCCAAGCACCGGCTGGAGATTCCGGCCGACGCCAACACCAGAATGATCAGAAGCGCAAAGGCCCTGCGCCGCCTCCCGCTAGCCGGCAGGTGGCCACGGTCGAAGACGCGCCGCCTGAGGGCCGGCCCGCGCCCAAGAAGCCCAAGGGCGGCCGGCCGGCTTGGCAGCCGGCCTTCTCCTATGAACAAACCCTCGACGCCCCGTGCAAGTTCCATAGCGGCGCGAAGCCGTCCAACCATACGACCCGAAAGTGTAACTAGCTCGCCCGAATCTCCAAGGGCGAAGGGCTCACGCCGACTCCGCCTGCCGGCCCGCCGCCTCCGGCTCCGCTGCCCAAGGCCGCTCGGCCCGCGGTCGACGCCGTGTAGGACGAGTTCCCTGATGAGCAAGCATCTTACGTCGTCTTCACGAGCCAACCCGAAGACCGGCACAGCAAGCGCCGAGAGCAACAAGAAGTCAATATGGCCACCGCCAACCCAGTCGGCCACATGCATTGGTCGGAAATCCATTAGCTGGAGCCGGGCTGACCACCCAGAGGTGGTGCCGTCCCCCACATGGAAACCAAAACATGCATACAATAATATTTACACAAAGGACCTCCAGAGAGGTCACCATCCAACATTGTTCGATACACCCCCAGTGGGTGGAATTGCGGAAACTTAAAAATAGTTCGAAAAGGCAAAAGCAGGAACAACAGGGACGGCAGATCAAGCCGGCGGGGCTGCTGACGAGCCAGGCTGGGCGGTGGAGACGGTCGTGCCGGCTGAAGGAGCGGCCGGCTGGCCAACTTCGGCCAGATCACTGCCTCCGGCAGAGGGCGTGCTCCCGCGCGGCTCGTTGCTGGAAGCACGGTCGGCTTGAGGGCGGTCGGTCGTCTCACCAGCCGGCTCGGCGTCTCCACCGTCTTCTTCCTTGTCATCCTCGCCCTCGTCGCTGGAGGCAATCTCCTTGGCCAAGTCCTCGCCTTCCGCCGGGTTCAGCCCGAACCACTCCTCCGGCTGGGCGATGCCGTCGTCATTGAGTTCCGGCGCGAAGACGCTGGTGTCGGTGCACTCGGCGATCGTCGAGGCGCGCTGCGCGATCGCCGGCCGCACCTCCTCCAGCTCCGCATCGGCCTCCAGCCGCCAAGTCCGCAGCTGGTCCAGGCTTAGCCCTGGGTACCATGCGCGGACGAACTCCAACGCATGCCCGGCTCCGAGACGGGCTGCCGACGCCTTCCAAGCCTCGAAGCGGCCGACTGCGACTTCTAGCCAGTCGGCGGTCCGACTTGGGGTGCGGGGAATCATCTGGCCGGGCCAGAGCGCGGCCAGCACCTGCGCCCCGGCATGTTGGAGCAGGCGGAGCATCCGATGGGCCGGCTGCAGTCGCGCTTGGATGGCAATGAGCTGCTCCGACAGCGTTTGATTTGCATCCGGCGCAATGACAACCCCAGCCTAACAGCGCGCCTCGCGATGGGCCTCGATGGCTTGGGTGGCAAGGACGGAGTGGCCGGGAAAGTAATATGCGCAAAGTAACAAGCACAAGTCAGAATAAAACCCCAGGCGGCCGGCAAATGGAGGAAGGGCAAGAAAGGCGGCTTACCATCGATCAGATCTTCGATTCGGCCGAAGCCTTCCTCCAGCGCCTGGCGCGTCTCGGCCCAGCTCGCCGCCTTGATCTTGAACTCCGCCTTCAGGGCAGCCTCGCTGTCCTGCGCCTTCTGCAGGGCCGCCTTATGGCTCTCTTCCTGGTCGGCCAGTTTCTTGACCAGGCGGTCGCACTCCCGAACCAAGTCGGCATACTCGGCGTCCCTGGCACGAAGAGCGGTCTGTGCCTCGCCGAGCTCCCTCCGCAAGTCGGCATTGGCCCCTACATGAGCAAGAGACAAAGAGAAAGAGTCAATAAGGGAAAGGTTATCAAGAAAGATCCGACCCGACTGCGCTGCAGTCGGCCCGGATCTCGGGGACTACACCTAGTGGGTGCGCTGTCGCGCCCCCACGAGGGACAGGTAAGAGCAATATACTTACGTCGGCTGCTGGCCAGGTCTTCGGTCCTCCGGCTCAGCTCCCGAGCCTGTGAGTTGAAGGCGGCAGCACGAGAGTTGTGATAATCCTAAAGACCAGACAGAAAACAGAGTTAAGATAGCCGCCGAGAAAGATCCGACCCGACTGCGCTACAGTCGGCCCGGATCTCAGGCACTACACCCAGTGGGTGCACTAGCGCGCCCCCACGGAAAAAATCAGAGGATCAGAGCAGTCGACACGTAAAAAACTTACCCAGATTGCAGACCACGTCGATAGAAACTCCTGAGTAAATTGCTGCAGGAGGGCGGCTTGAGCCTGCCGCCGGCTCCGAACCCCTTGGGTCGCCACATTCAGCTTGCCACTTCCTCCGCTGGGAGTCCACCCAGACGTGGCGGAACTGGCCGCCTCCAAGGCTTCTACCGTCTGGTTGGCGCCCGCGACTTGGCGCGTGTCCAGCGGGGCCATGCTCCCTCCGGCGCGCTGGCTCGCCACCAGCTGAATTTCAAGACCGGCTCCGGCCTCGGGTGCGGCCCGGGACGGCTCCTCCGGCACCGCCAACGACTGGCCGCCTTCGCCCACTCCGGCTGGCGCTGCCGGCGGCGTCCTCTCCGCGAAGACCTCGAAGAGCTCATCCCTCTGCGTCGGCGGCTGATCGGGGGTGATCTCCTCCGCCGTGGGCAACGGGATGTCCGGGTCCATGGTGCGGAGGGGGATGGCGAGCAGCGGAGGCCGGCTATGCATGCCCTCCGCCTCCATCTCCGCGGTCGCCCGCTCCAATGGAGTCTCGGCTGCCGCATCCGCTCGCTCCATCGCCGCCCAAGCGGCCTCCCGCTCCGCCGCCTCCCTCTCTTCTCACGCCTCGCGGGCGTTCCGCTCCGTGGCTTCCGCAAGATCAGCGCGGGGGTCCACGCGGCGGGGCCCTAAAGATCCAGCCGCCGGCCCAACCACAGAGCCGCCTGGGCCTCGCTCAAGGGAAGTGGTGCCCTGCTCAGAAATCGGAGAAGGGTTAGAACAAAGGAAGACAACAAAGAACAAGCACGCAAGCGGCCAAAGGGCTTACGATGAAACCGCTGGAGGTTGCTTCACCGCCTTCCGGAAACGGGCCGCCTTCGCCGCCGCTTCGTCTCGCTTCGTTGCCGCGGCGGAGGCCCTCGTTATCTTTGGCCGGCTGCCGAAGAGAGGAAGCGCGGCCCGGCACTTCGCCGTTCCACCACCGACAGCCGGCACGGCGGACGAGCCCGCGCTGTGGCGATCGGTTGCCGGCTGGTGGCGCGGGATTTCTTCGGCGTCGGCGTCGTCCGGCCAGTCGTCAAAACTGGTCGAGAGCCCCGTGCCTCTGGGCTCGGCGACGTCCCCCGTGGCAGCGTCATCCATGGTGGCCGCCCCCAAATCCGGGTCGTCGATGTCGTCTACCGTACGGTCCGGGGCATACAGGCGTTCGACTCCTGTCGCCCCGGCTGGCGGCGGAAGAAGAGGGTTCTGACAAAAAAAAGAGCCGCCTGGTCAGAAGCCGGCCGGCATAAGCCGGCTGATGACAGAAAGAAGGACTTACCACGGGCGGAGGATGGGCGCGGGAGTACGGCGCCTTGCCGTATTGCCAGTCATCGGCGAGCTTGAGGTTGGCGATGTAGTTCACCATGAGCGCCACCTCGGCATGGGGCATGTCCCATGTGCTCAGCCGGCAAGGGTCGAAGCGGCCGGTCATCTGGCATAGCATGAGGGGCCGGCTCTGAAAGGGAAGGATCCGGCGCTCGACGAAGGCGGCCACCAAGTCGGCTCCGCGCAGGCCTTCCGACTGGATCATTACCCGAAGCCGGGCGATGGCGGCGTTCCCAGCCGGAGATAAGGACTTGGACCTGAAGCCCCAAGACGGCTGCCTCCCAGCCGGCGGGCCGGCTATGTTCTTGACGTAGAAGTATGATTTTTGCCAGAGCTTCACCGATTGGATTAAAGGAATGTGCGGGAAGGGGTTGTTCTCGCTTGACCTCTTCATCGTGATGAAGGCCCCGCAGGGTGCGGGCACGCCGGCGATGACGGTGCCGAGCTTGTTTTGGAAGAGCTCCGCCCAAAGCTCCAGCATGGGCAGCACTCCCAACAAGCCTTCGCAGAGAGAGACGAAGGCCGACAGCAGCATCACCGCGTTGGGCGTGAGGTGATGCGGCTGGAGACGGTAGAAGTCGAGGAAGGAGCGCATGAACCCACTCGCCGGGAAGCCGAAGCCACGCAGGAAATGCGTGCGGAAGACGACGCGCTCACCTTCCTTAGGCGCCGGCGAGATTTCCGCCTCCGGTGCCAGACGAGCCTGCACGAGGTTGGCAGCGGGCAGGCGTCGGGTCCGGCGGAGAAACTCTATGTGGTCTTCATGGACGTTGGAGCCGTCCCACGAGCTCGACAGCGCCATGGACATGACGGCGTGGGCAGGCTGCGACGGGAGGATGCGCCGGGCGCGGAAGAATAAGAAAGGAAAGAAAGGGGAGGAGAACAAGGAGGGACGGGGAGCGGGGGAGCGAGCAAGCTTTTGTCTCTCCCCCTCCCCCTCCTACTTGTAGGCTCGTGCGCTGGAGCCTAGGAGGCGCGGCGTGGGGGATCGTGGGGATCGATCGTGCCCACCTCCCCCATGCCCCGCGTTTATTGCGCGCATTGAAGACATGAAGAAACGGCCGCGGGGAGGCGAGCAGTCCCCTCGGGCCACAGAAGATCTGCGCCCAGGCCAAGGCCGAGGACTGGCAGGCCCGGGCTTGCGGCGGCGTCCCGTCGCACGCGTGCAACGGCAGGATATCTCCACCGCGTGGCCCGTCGTGGGGCCCGCGGGCTGCCCGCGGGTCAACCATGGTCATAATAATAAACAAACAAGTTCTCCAAAGTCGGCCTACGACGGCAAGGTCGGCTCCTCAGGGTATGAAGCTGGCCAAGCTTCTCGTCCCTCTGTCCGCCGCGAAGCTCGCCCAGCTTCGGGGACTACTATCGTAGTAAATAGCCATGGGTAGCCTAGCCGGCTTCCCCTGGCCCATCAGAAAAAATTACGAGCCCGTCCGGCTCTCAAGAAGACTCAAGACCTAAGGCCGCCTCCCCCCTTTGCCGGTTATCTTCTAGGCCGGCTTCGGGGGCGGCCCGCCTTTTACCCTCATGAAGAAAGTCATGGGAGGGCCGACTACGAGAAGCCGGCTGCGACAAGGCCGACTCCAAGAGGCCGGCTCCGATAAAGCGGTCAAGGCCGTACTCGCAGAGTACGCATCCACCCCTCGATGATGAAGCAGGGCGTGGCTACAGTGGAGCCTGCCACCCCCAAAACCCGGAGCACGCTTGGTACAGTGCGCCGTACGGGTGGCCACGACCCGTCCGGCGCGGCACTATTGCCACGGCGGCCCTGACGCCGTCCACGACGGGCCACCCGCGTGGCCCCCGAGGCGGCGGGCCCCTTCGGGCAGAGAGATATCGAAGGCGGCCGCACCTTCCCCCAAGTCGGCCTGATGAGGAGCCGGCTCCCCGTAGCTGGCTCGCCATCATCCTCGAAGGAGACGCCCATTAAAGAGACAAGATACGGCGGGGCTACAGTAATCGCCCGCCAGGGCGGCGGTACTATAGCCACGCTTACCCCGACCAAGCTTGCGTCAACCGCACGGAGCAACAGTAACTAGCCACCAACGAGGCCCTGGATAGCGGGGCCTGCCTGTCGACCAGGGAGCCAGCAGCCGGCAGGACCCACCAGTCGGCGGGCCCCAGCAGCCGGCGAGCACAGTCATAGACAGCTGGGCCCCGCGCCCAGCTGGATTACCATTATACCCCCGGGGGGTAGGCCTATATAAACCCCCCGGTGCACCCATGCAAAGGGCGAGGGGACTCTCAAGCTAGACTTAGACACCACACAAGGAGAAGAGGCAAGCTAGCTGTGCCCTTCTTCCTCCTTCGACCCAAACAGCTCAAGGAGCGTTGTGTAGCTACTTGTTCATTTAGTAACCATGCGGAGACCCCGCAGAGCAGCAGTAGGGGTGTTATCTCCTCGGAGAGCCCTGAAGCTGGGTAAGATTCACCGGCGTGCATGTCTTCGCCTTATCCCGTTTCCAGGCACCGGCGATGTTTTATTGGCTCCCACAATGATAAGCCACCCGTTGGCATATGTCGCACCTACCACCCGACAAGTGGGAATGAGTTGGTTAGGTCGACCGAGGGGCAAGCCGTGTCCAAAAACTAGTGGCGGTAGTGGTCAAACGGCGCTGACTGGACGGAACGGTGACGGAAGGGCAAAAGCATAAGAAAACCAAACTGGTTCGCGCAAGAACGATGGTTTTCGGAAACTAGGGGCAAACCTGCCGAGGGCTACACAACTAAGGGCACCAAATTAATTATCCCTAAATTAAACACCAGCTATGTTCGGATTTACGAGCCCTGCGAGTCGGGTATCCATCCTCGAGAAAAGACTTCATGTCCTCCAAACACAGGATCGAGCATTAAGTCCGGAAGTCTTGAGGACCTTACTAATTCTGAATTGGTGACCTCAAAGACTCTTCAAACTCCGGATCCAATAGTGGGTCAGGGCTCGTATTCCAGCCCACCCACCCAACACAAGCAATATTCCCCAAGCAATTCAGGTCCTCTAGGCGTATGTGACCTAATGTATGTACGGCAGCAACCTCAGGAAACGATCCATCACTGTTGGGCCAGATTCCTCCTTGTTAAAAAACAAGATTAAAGATTGCCGCGACGACGACGTGTGTCGGTGTCAAAACCGGCGGATCTTGGGTAGGTGTTCCGAAACTGTGCATCTAGGCGGATGGTAACATGAGACAAGGGACACAATGTTTTTACCTAGGTTCGGGCCCTCTCGATGGAGGTAAAACCCTACTCCTGCTTGATTAATATTGATGATATGGGTAGTACAAGAGTAGATCTACCACGAGATCAAAGAGGCTAAACCCTAGAAGCTAGCCTATGGTATGATTGTTGTTCGTCCTATGGACTAAAACCCTCCGGTTTATATAGACACCGGAGAGGGCTAGGGTTACACAGAGTCGGTTACAATGGGAAGAGATCTACATATCCGTATTGCCAAGCTTGCCTTCCACGCCAAGGAAAGTCCCATCCAGACACGGGACGAAGTCTTCAATGTTGTATCCTAATAGTCCAAGAGTCTGGCCAAAGGTTATGGTCTAGCTATCCGGAGACCCCCTAATCCAGGACTCCCTCAGTAGCCCCTGAACCAGGCTTCAATGACGATGATTCCGGCGCACAAATTGTCTTCGGCATTGCAAGGCGGGTTCCTCCTCCGAATACTTCATAGAAGATTTCGAACACAAGGATAGTGTCCGACTCTGCAAAATAAGTTCCACATACTGTCGTAGAGAGAATAATATTTACACAAATCTAATCTACTGACGTATTCCGTAGCGTGTCATCACGCCACAGCCAAGCCTTTATTTGAACCATTTTTACTGTCCCACCTCAGCGCGTTTTGCGAGGCGGTTTCCTTGGCACGTCTTGTCAAAGCAGAGATCATGTCCCCTTATCCCGGGATTCTCATGAATACAGGCGTGGGTAACCCTACCGCACCATTGATTACATCACTTGGGAGATAACCGAGTTTTACCAGGCTGGTGGGGATGCATAGTTTCGTCCGCCCATATAAGGTGATAAGGATCCACCTTTCCATCCATGCCTTCTTCCTCCTTTGCTCATCCATTTTCGCGCACTCAAGCTCCAGCGCCCAAGTCCGCATTCCCCACCTCAACCTTCTCCAGCCATGTCTGGAGTGGGAGGCCAGTGGATGGTCTCCTCCGTTACGGAGGGACACATCAAGAAGCTGAGCAAAGCCGGATACTTGTCTGACGACATCGCGCACCGGCTCCCAGACGAGGGGCAGCTCATCCCCACCCCCAGGCCCCATGAGAGGGTGGTGTTCCTCACCCATTTCCTCCGCAGACTAGGCTTCCCTCTCCACCCATTTGTCCCGGGACTCATGTTCTAATATGGCCTGGACTTCCACAATCTGGCCCCGAACTTCATCCTCAACATCTCAGCGTTCATCGTCGTGTGCGAGGCCTTCCTCTGCATCCAGCCCCACTTTGGCCTATGGCTGAAGACCTTCAAAGTCAAGCCGAAGGTAGTGGGTGGCCGCCAGGCGGAGTGCGGAGGCGCCATAGTGGGCAAGATGCCCAACGTCCTATGGCTCGAGGGCTCCTTTGTGGAGAACATAAAGGGGTGGCAATTGGGGTGGTTTTACATCACGAAGCTGCGTGACCCTGAATGGGTCGCAGCCCACGAGTTCTGATCCGGAATCCCTACACGGCACACCTGCTGGAAAGAGAAGGGCCTGCCGTGGGGTAAAAAAGGAGAGCTGACCGGACTCCAAACATGCGTCCAAAACATGCTGAGCAAGAAGCTCAAACTTGTTAACATAGTCCAGGTCGTGCTCATTCGCCGGATCCTCCCGTGCCAACAACGGGATTTCATCTTGTGGGAGCTCAACCCGGCCAAGCACCGAACTCTGAGCAGGCTCTTCGACACAACGTACGAAGATGCCTGGAAGGTGCTATTCAAGGGCGCCGAGGTGCCCGCATCCTCTACCGAGGATCGCGGATTCTGCGCGCAGCGTCAAGCCAACGCGGTAAGCTGTTTTTACCTCTTACAGGATATTTGCCTATAATAGTTTGACTCTATGCGGGATCTAAGCCGCCATGCCTTTCACAGGACTGGCAGAGGATGGCCGAATAGATCAACTGTCCGGCTCCTTTGCCCGAAGACCTAGCGTACGCCCGCTTGGCGGAGCTGCTGGTTCTGGCACCTTACGTGGTGCCGGAGAAGAAGGCCACGGGAACCCGAAAGAGTTCCCGATGCCCGGTGGAGTCGGACTCATCGTACGATGACTCCGAGGCGCACTCCTCCCACGAAGACGAGGAGGAGGAAAGAGAGGTCTCTTCCCTAGCAGGGGGAGAAAAGAAAAGGAAGGCTGCCCCAACTGGGCAGGCCGGAGGGTCCAAGAAAGGGAGGACCCTCCCTACGGACTACTCCACCAATGCCGACGACGGCGAAGAGGAGTGGCCGCTCAGGGCCAAGCCCCTGGCAAAATCGTAAGTATTCGGATACCTGAGTGACTCATGGCATTCCTTTATTGCACAGCTTCTCCTGACGCCGAATATAATTATGCAGTCCGCCCAAAGCCCGGCTCGACGTGTCGTCGAGCGGCTCCCCGGATTCGTCGGATGTGGATAGTTTTTCACTTCCGACCGCTACCTCCCCCCGCCCTATGGACGACGCTGAGGTGTTGTCCCAAAAGGTTCCAAGCCAGGAGGAGCTGGTCCTAGAGGCGCCGCAAGGCAACATCCCGGACTCCAGGCGCAAAGGGGAAAAAGTGCCCAAGGGCTCCATGTCCGGCCCTGGGTCGGACACCACACTGGAACCTTCAATGGTTCCGGAGTCCAGCAGGCGCCCCCTAGTAAGAAGGGCAAGCCTACGACGCCGGTGACCTCGGTCCAACTGGAGGCACCGGATAATTTGCTGGAGGTACTTAACGGCGCCTCCATCGACGAGGAGCACTGCACTATTATGAGTGCAGTGATCCAGAAGGTTCAGTCCGCCAAAAGCGGGCTGACTAAAGCCTGTGCCAGCCTACTAGCAGGCTTTGAGGTATGTGAAAAATATGTGAAAATATTACCACATAGACAGTAGCCCCTGATGCTCTGTTTGGCGTTCAGAAAGAAAAGCCGAATAGAGGATCTAACAACATTCGCAGGAGTCTAACATAATTAAGTCAATATGCGTATGCAGGCTTCGCTGCTGGCCTCTTCCGCACTGACCGCGGAGGTGGATGCGCTGAAGCAGAGACTCGAGTGGTCCGAGCAAGATAGTAGCCCCTGATGCTCTGTTATAGCCCGGCTATCCAGACACCACCTAATCCAGGACTCCCTCAACGTGGTTTCAGTTTTTTGCCGCAACTGTACGGACAAGGGAATCCTCAATGCCCTCAACCGCTACCGCATACTGCACTTTGCAGATATGACACAAATAGTACAGAAGTACTATGCAATGGAAAGTGCCTGGCAAGCCCAGACAACCCGGTGGGAACCTCCTACCCTTAAGTAGCCCACCGATCGGGCAAAAAGGATGCACAATTACGGGCACCCGATCATCAGTCTATTGACAAGAAATCAAGCCCTTCGAACTATCCTTGACGAATTGCTCGACATGCCCTCCCAGATACACACGACGCCGAATACCGAACAACCACATAGCCTTCGGGCATGTTGGGTACTCCGGTAGGTGGCTAAGAGCGGCGAGGCCATCCTCGCCATCACTACTCCAGAGAAGCACTCTTCGGAGGATAACGATCTCAATGTCTTTACGGTCTTTGAGACCTTTTCTTCAAATAATCGGCGCAAAAGGGCGCTACGCGACCTCGCTGACGTTAACCAAGTAGCCGCAATAAATCCTTGGAATGATACGGCGTTAACTTTTACCACTGATGATGAACCAAGGGCCCGATTAGTCTGAGCACTAGCCGCCTTGGTCTTAAACCTAATTGTGGACGGCTTTCGACTCACCAAAGTGCTAATGGACGGTGGCAGCAGTCTGAACCTCATCTACAAAGACACACTCAATAAAATGCAAATGGACAAGAATCGCATCGAGCAAAGAGGTACCACAGTTTGAGGCATTATTCACAGTCGAGAAGCACGATGCTCGGGGAAAATTAAGCTCAGTGTAGTATTCGGCACGCCGGAGAACTACAGGTCCGAAGAGTTGCTCTTCCACATGGCACCTTTCAATAGCAGATACCACTCCCTGTTGGGGCGAGACGCCTTCACACGCTTTCAAGCCATACCCCATTACGGGTACATGCAACCCAAAATGTCAGGGCCCAACGAAGTTATCACTATCACCAGTGATCCGGATATAGCACTTCGTGCCGAAAACAAAACCACATCCTTGGCCCTTGAGGCACTATCCGAGGCCCTTGCGGCCGAAGAGCTAACCAATCTGTCTTCCAAATTGGACAAATATGATGTAATCCTCGACAAGAAGCCCAAGTCCACTTCTTTTAAGCCAGCAGATGAAATAGTCAAATTTCAAGTGCACCCGACGGATCCTAACAAGACAGCCTCCATTGGAGCATAGCTGGACCCTATGGTCGACGTCGCTTTACGAGCATTCCTGCGCCAAAATTGCGACATCTTTGCCTGGAATCCTTCGGATATGCCAGGAATCCCATGGAGACAGGCCAAGCATAGCCTCAACATAATAAAGGCGTTCAAACCAGTCAACCAAACACTACGACGATTTTTCGAAGCCAAACGGCAAGCTATGGGGGAGGAGCTAGCCAAACTACTAGAAGCCGGGTTCATCAGAGTGATCAAACATCCGAACTGGCTAGCGAACCTGGTCATGGTGCCGAAGAAGGATAAATCCTGGCACCTCTGTGTCGATTTCAAGGACCTCAACAAGGCTTGCCCTAAGGACCCCTTCCCGCTGCCTCGCATTGACCAAATCATTGATGCAACCGTAGGACACGACTCACTATGTTTCCTCGACGCATACTCCGGATACCATCAAATCAAGATGAAGGAATCCGACGAGGCCGCAACGGCATTCATTACCCCGTACCAGCCTTTCTGCTTCAACACTATGCCTTTCGGACTCAAAAACGCCGGCTTCACTTACCAATGGATGATTCAAACATGTCTCGAAAACAAATCGGCGAGACAGTGGAGGCATACGTAGATGATGTGGTCATTAAGACTAAACATGTCGAATCATTCGTAGACGATCTACGCCTCACATTCGACAACCTCCGAACATATGACATACGACTCAATCCGGAAAAATGTGTTTTCGGCATTCCAGCCGTAAAATTACTCGGGTTCACTGTTTCCAATAGAGGAATCAAAGCGAATCGAGCCAAAATCCAAGCCTTATCACAACTGGAAATGCCAACAAAACTTAAAGCAGGTCCAAATACTAGATGGGTGCATGGCAGCATTGGGCCACTTTATCTCTAGATTAGGAGAAAAAGCGCTGCCACTTAATCGACTGCTCCGACGCACGAACCACATTGAATGGACGGATGCGACTATAGCCGAATTGGATGAAATAAAACCTTGTTAGCAAGCAACCAATCCTTGCCACACCAAGTGTTGACGAACCTATGTTGCTATACATATCTTCGACTCACCAGGTGGTCAGCGCTGTACTCGTCGTCGAACGAGAGGAAGAGGGACATAAATTCCCACTCCAGAGACCAGTGTACTATGTATCGGCGGTCCTTACACCATGCAAATCGCGATATCCACACTATCAAAAGATAGCGTATGCGGTCCTCATGGCATCCCGGAAGCCGCGGCACTACTTTCAGGAGTGTTTGATCACGGTGGAATCCGAAGTACCACTCAATGACATCATAAATAATCGAGATGCCACCAGTCGCATAGCTAAATGGGCCACTGAGCTCTTACCATTTGAAATAACATAAAAGCCACGCCGAGCCATTAAATCTCATGTGTTGGCCGACTTTGTTGCTGAATGGACAGAAGTCGAACTCCCTAAACAGTACAACACATACTCCAACTGGGTGATGTACTTCGGCGACACTAAAATGTTAGCTGAACTGGGGGCCGGTGTCATCCTAACATCCCCTACAGGGTACACAGTCCGCTACGTATTACGAATCATGTATACGGACTCCAACAACGTGGCCGAATATGAGGCACTACTACATGGCCTCCGAATGTTTGTTTCTATGGGCATTCAATGCCTAGAGGTGCGTGGGGATTCGAACCTCGCGGTATCCCAAATAAATGGAGAATTTGATGCAACAAGACCCAAAATGGTGGCATATCAAAACACCGTACTCAAAATATCAGCTTGGTTAGAGGGGCTCAAGTTCCATCACATTGCTCGAGACAGTAATCAAGCAGCGGACATCCTTGATCGAAAGGGCAATAAAGGCGACCCCGCCCATCTAACACCTTTGTGGAAAGGATCTTCAAGCCATCGATGGTCTGTGTCGGGGATATACCCCACGGTATGACCCGGCTGGAGTTATAACCCGGCTGGGACTTGGTAAACCGGTAGATGGTAAACCGGCAGAGAGTTAAGACAGATGGTTAAGACGGATGGTAATCCGGCAGATGATAACCCGGAAGGTGTTAAGTCAGATGATAACTCGGCAGGTGTTAACTCAGATGATAACCTGGCAGGTGTTAAGTCAGATGATAACCCGATAGGTGTTAAGTCAGATGATAAGCCGACAGGTGTTAAGTCAGAGGATAACCCGGTAGGTGTTAAGTCAGATGATAACCTGACGTGTGTTAAGTCAAAGGATAACTCGGGAGGTGTTAAGTTAGATGATAACTCGTCAGGTGTTAAGTCAGATCATAACCCGGCAGACAGTCATAACCCGGCAGACAGGGTCGCCTGGGGTTAACAAGCCCGAGACGTTAAGAAGCCCAAGAAGTTAAAAAGCCCATGAAGAGAAGTCGAAATAGTTTAAGTCTTAATCCGAGTTGGACTCTACATGTAGCCCGCCCCTTCAAACATATATAAGGAGGGTTAGGGCACCCCAAATAGGAAGAAAAACAATCTTAAGGGTTAGACACAACTAGGAGAGCCGGTTTACGGTGACTCCCTCGTGGTGATAATAATACCTAGCCACAAACAACATGTAGGGTTGTTACTGGATGATGTTTCCCGGGGCCCGAAGCTGTCTAAACCCTGTCTTGTGTTGCGTCTCTCGATTTCGCTCAACCCCTCTCAAGATACCACATAGATGTGTTGGCCTCATGACTAAGTCCTGACATTAGGACATCTGCCGTGACAATTCCACGACAGTTGGCGCCCAACGTGGGGCCACGCACGGTGTTGTTGAGTTCTTGGAGGGATCTTTTCTAGGGTTCAAGAAGCTCGCAATTAACCAAAAAAATTCACGTCGTTTCCCGGTTCATCGTCTCCCAATTCATCAGCTTAGACTAAAAGGAATTGGCGAAGATTGCGATCTGTTCGCCGCCACAATTGCGTGATCCGCCATAGCACAGTTGTTTTCTCTATAGACGTGATCCGCCTAGACCAAAAGAAAGTCAATCTCCGTTTTTGCCTCATCATGCAAGGGCGTATGCTGTGTATCAAATCACCGGGCCATCGATCGTAAAAGCGCGCATGCATAATCTTCAGTTGAGATCAGCCAAGACCAGAAATGTCATTGCGGCGACAGCAAGAAAAACCAGAAGTTGTTTTGTCATAAAAGTTTGCCATGAGAAGGGAAGATTGCTTAATCATATTGGATGGAGTACTAGTCCATGTGAGAATCAAATCAGCAAGACACGTCAAGGTGAATCAATTATTACAAAGTGAAAGAAGACCACGACTCGGTTTGGTCAACTCATCATGACTCGGAAATGGATACGGCCGTAGTTTGGTTTTGATATGCTACCCGCCGGTTCGCTTTGGCCAGAGCTTCAAATCGCGGCGAGTCTGAGTCGCCTCTCGGGTCCTCAAGTCGCCTCCCCAGGCGCGCGTCCACACATGCGGCCTCGCCTCTTGCTGCCGTTTTTGCAATGGCCCGAGGCCTCTCCGCGGTTACCCACCCTTGCCGGTGGAGTCGTCCACTGCGGCCACGGCTACAACCGACTGGGCGGCACCGCCATTGAACCGGCTACCTGCTTCGACATGCCTGTCGAGATACCACATCTGTTCTAACCCACCCGCGGTCACCTCTTAGCATCGTCACAGCTATTCTAACACGCCTGTTCTGATCTGCCGCACCGCTCGATTCCAGCCTCTGCCAAACGCTCCCGAAGAGCCGCCGCCATTGCCATCTTCGCTTCAGCCAGCCAGTCGCCTCACCGGTCCTCGCTGCTTAATGATATGTCCATTTTGCATCATGCTTTTATATCGATATTTATTGTATTATGGGCTGTTATTACACATTATGTCACAATACTTATGCCTATTCTCTCTTATTTTACAAGGTTTACATAAAGAGGGAGAATGCCGACAGCTGGGATTCTGGGCCAGAAAAGGAGCAAATATTAGAGACCTATTCTGCACAGCTCCAAAAGTCCTGAAACTTCACGGAAGACGTTTTTATAATATATAAACAATACTGAGCGCAAGAAGTTCACCAGGGGGGCCACACCCTACCCACGAGGGTGGGGGCACGCCCTACCCCCTGGGCGCGCCCCCTACCTCGTGGGCCCCCTAGTGGCCCTCCGATGGCCATCTTCTGCTATATGGAGTCTTTCGATGAGGAAAAAAATCATAAGCCATCTCCTCAGATGAAACTCCGCTGCCACGAGGCGGATCCAATCTAGGGCTCCTGCAGAGCTGTTCTGCTGGGGAAACTTCCCTCCGGGAGGGGGAAATCATCGCCATCGTCATCACTAACGCTCCTCTCATCGGGAGAGGGCAATCTCCATCAACATCTTCACCAGCACCATGTCCTCTCAAAACCCTAGTTCATCTCTTGTATCCAATTCTTGTCTCCAAGTCCGAGATTGGTACTAGTAGGTTGCTAGTACTGTTAATTACTCCTTGTAGTTGATGCTAGTTGGTTTATTTGGTGGAAGATCATATGTTCAGATCCTATATGCATATTAATACCCCTCTGATTATGAACATGATTATGCTTTGTGAGTAGTTACGTTTATTCCTGAGGACATGGGACAAGTCTTGCTATTAGTAGTCATGTGAATTTGGTATTCGTTCGATATTTTGATGAGATGTATGTTGTCTCTCCTCTAGTGGTATTATGTGAACGTCGACTACATAACACTTCACCATTATTTGGGCCTAGAGGAAGGCATTGGGAAGTAATAAGTAGATGATGGGATTGCTAGAGTGACAGAAGCTTAAACCCTAGTTTATGCGTTGCTTCGTAAGGGGCTAATTTGGATCCATATGCTTCATGCTATGGTTAGGTTTACCTTAATACTTTTGTTGTAGTTACGGATGCTTGCAATAGAGGTTAATCATAAGTGGGATGCTTGTCCAAGTAAGGACAGTTCCCAAGCACCGGTCCACCCACATACCAAATTATCAAAGTACCGAACACGACTCATATGAATTTGATGAATACTAGCTTGACGATAATTCCCATGTGTCCTCGGGAGCGCTTTTCTCTATATAAGAGTTTGTCCAGGCTTGTCCTTTGCTACAAAAAGGATTGGGCCACCTTTCTGCACTTTATTTACTTTTGTTATTTGTTGCTCGTTACAAATTATCCTATCGCAAAACTATCTATTACCACTTATTTCAGTACTTGCAGAGAATACCTTGCTAGAAATCGCTTATCATTTCCTTCTGCTCCTCGTTGGGTTCGACACTCTTACTTATCTAAATGACTACCATAGATCCCCTATACTTGTGGGTCATCAAGACTCTTTTCTGGCGCCGTTGCCAGTGAGTGAAGCGCCTTTGGTAGGTGGAATTTTGTAAGGAAAAATTTATAGTGTGCTGAAATTTACTGTCATTTGTTGCTATGGAAAGTAATCCTCTGAGGGGCTTGTTCTGGGTATCTTCACCCCGACCAATAGAGCAAAGATTTGCTCCTCAACCTACTGAACATACTGAAAATGAAAATGTCTGCTTTGAAATTCCTTCGGGTATGATAGAAAAACTGCTAGCTAATCCTTTTGGAGGAGATGGAACAACGCATCCTAATGAGCACCTAATATATGTGGATGAAGTTTGTGGATTATTTAAGCTTGTAGGTGTACCCGGAGATGTTATTAATAAGATGGTCTTCCCTTTATATTTGAAGGAAGATGCATTGACATGGTATAGGCTATGTGATGACACAGGGTCATGGAACTACAAACGATTGAAATTGGATTTCATCAGAAGTTTTATCCTATGCATCTTGTTCATCGTGATCACAATTATATATATAATTTTTGGCCTCGCGAAGGAGAATGCATCACTCAAGCCTGGGGGAGGCTTAAATAAATGTTATATTCATGCCCCAATCATGAGCTCTCAAGAGAGATGATTATTCAAAATTTATATGCTCGACTTTCTGATAACAATCGCACCATGCTCGATACTTCTTGTGCTAGCTCTTTTATGATGAAGACTATTGAATTCAAATGGGATTTATTGGAAAGAATTAAACGCAACTCTGAAGATTGGGACCTCGACGAAGGTAAGGAGTCAGGTATGACACCTAAGTTTGATTGTGTTAAATCTTTTATGGATACCGATGTTTTCCGCAAATTTAGCACTAAATATGGACTTGACTCTGAGATAGTAGCTTCTTTTTGTGAATCTTTTGCTACTTATGTTGATCTCCCCAAGGAGAAGTGGTTTAAATATCATCCTCCCATAGAAGTAAAATTAGCTGAACCTATTCAAGTTGAAGAAAAGACGATCACTTATAATGATCCTATTGTTCCTACTTGTTGTGTTGAGAAACCACCTTTCCCTATTAGGATAAAGGATCATGCTAAAGCTTCAACTTAGTAAAAGCAATATTAGAACATATGCACCCCCTGAGAAAGTCAAAGTTGAACCTAATATTGCTATTGTTATAGATCTTTTGGCTAATAATATTGATGGGCATGTTATTTATTTCGGTAATGAAACTGTTAGAATTGCTAAACCTTCTGCTAAAGATAAACCTAGACCTGTGGTAGGCATGCCTGTTATTTCTGTTAAAATAGGAGATCATTGTTATCATGGCTTATGTGATATGGGTGCCAGTGCTAGTGCTATACCTCATGACTTATACAAAGAAATTATGCATGATATTGCACCTGCGGTGATAGAAGATATTGATGTCACAATTAAACTTGCCAATGGAGATACTATTTCAACAATTGGAATTGTTAGAGATGTTGAAGTCTTGTGTGGGAAAACTAAATATCTTGTTGATTTTCTTGTTCTTGGTTCCCCACAAGATAGCTTTTGTCCCACTATATTTGGTAGACCCTTCTTAAACACTTTTAATGCCAAGATAGACTGCAACAAGGATGTTATTGCTATTGGTTTAGGTGATATGTCTCATGAGTTTAATTTCTCTAAATTTAGTAGACAACAGCTTGAAGAAGAATTACCTAGTAAGGATGAAATTATTGGTCTTGCTTCTATTGTCGTACCTCCTAGTGATCCTTTAGAACAATATTTGCTAGACCATGAAAATGATATGTTTATGAGTGAAAGAAGGGAAATAGATGAAGTATTCTTTAAACAGGAACCTATTCTGAAACACAATTTGCCTGTAGAAATCCTAGGGGAACCTCCACCACCCAAGGGTGATCCCGTGTTTGAGCTTAAACCGTTGCCTGATACTCTTAAATATGCTTATCTTGATGAGAAAAAGATATATCCTGTTATTATTAGTGCTAACCTTTCAGAGCATGAGGAAGAGAGATTATTGAAAACTCTGAAGAAGCATTGTGCTACTATTGGGTATACTCTTAATGATCTTAAGGGCATTAGTCCCACTCTATGTCAACATAAATTAAATTTGGAAGAAGATGCTACACCAGTTCGTCATCATCAACGACGGCTGAATCCTAAAATGAAAGAAGTGGTAAGAAAGGAAATACTAAAACTCCTGGAGGCGGGTATAATCTATCCTGTTGCTGATAGTCAGTGGGTAAGTCCTGTCCATTGTGTCCCTAAGAAGGGAGGTATTACTGTCGTTCCTAATGATAAAGATGAATTGATTCCTCAAAGAATTATTACAGGTTATAGGATGGTAATTGATTTCCACAAATTAAATAAGGCCACTAAAAAGGATCATTACCCCTTACCTTTTATCGATCAAATGCTAGAAAGATTATCCAAACATACACATTTTTGCTTTCTAGATGGTTATTCTGGTTTCTCTCAAATACCTATGTCAGCCAAAGATCAATCAAAGACTACTTTTACTTGCCCTTTTCGTACTTTTGCTTATAGACGTATGCCTTTTGGTTTATGTAATGCACCTGCTACCTTTCAAAGATGCATGATGGCTATATTCTCTGACTTTTGTGAAAAGATTTGTGAGGTTTTCTTGGACGATTTCTCCGTGTGTGGATCTTCTTTTGATGATTGCTTGAGCAACCTTGATCGAGTTTTGCAGAGATGTGAATAAACTAATCTTGTCTTGAATTGGGAAAAGTGCCACTTTATGGTTAATGAAGGTATTGTCTTGGGCATAAAGTTTTTGAAAGAGGTATTGAGGTTGATAAAGCCAAGGTTGATGTTATTGAAAAGATGTCATGTCCCAAGGACATCAAAGGTATAAGAAGTTTCCTTGGTCATGCCGGTTTTAATAGGAGGCTCATTAAGGACTTCTCAAAAATTTCTCGGCCTCTGACTAATTTATTACAAAAAGATATACCATTTGTTTTTGATGATGATTGTGTAGAAGCATTTGAAATACTTAAGAAAGCATTGATCTCTGCACCTATTGTTCAGCCACCTGATTGGAATTTACCCTTTGAAATTATGTGTGATGCTAGTGATTATGCTGTAGGTGCTGCTCTAGGGCAAAGAGTTGATAAGAAATTAATCGTTATTCAATATGCTAGTAAAACCCTAGACAATGCTCAAATAAATTATGCTACTACTGAAAAATAATTCTTAGCAGTTGTATTTGCTTGTGATAAGTTCAGACCTTATATTGTTGATTCTAAAGTAACTATTCACACTGATCATGATGCTATTAAATATCTTATGGAAAAGAAAGATGCTAAACCTAGACTTATTAGATGGGTTGTCTTGCTACAAGAATTTAACTTACATATTGTTGATAGAAAGGGAGCTGAGAACCCCGTTGCAGACAACTTGTCTAGGTTAGAAAATGTGCTTGATGACCCACTACCTATTGATGATAGCTTTCCTGATGAGCAATTAAATGTCATAAATGCTTCTCATACTGCTCCATGGTATACTTATTATGCTAATTACATTGTTGCCTAATTCATACCACCTAGTTTCACATACCAGCAAAAGTAAAAGTTATTCTATGATTTGAGGCATTAGTTTTGGGATGACCCACATCTTTATAAAGAAGGAGTAGATGGTGTTATTAGACGTTGTGTACCTGAGCATGAACAGGAACAGATCCTACGCAAGTGTCATTCCGAAGCTTATGGAGGACACCATGCTGGAGATAGAACTGCACATAAGGTATTGCAATCTGGTTTTTATTGGCCTACTCTCTTCAAGGAAGCCCGTAAGTTTTTCTTATCTTGTGATGAATGTCAAAGAATTGGTAATATTAGTAGACGTCAAGAAATTCCTATGAACTATTCACTCGTTATTGAACCATTTGATGTTTGGGGCTTTGACTATATGGGACCTTTTCCTGCCTCTAATGGTTATACACATATTTTAGATGTTGTTGATTATGTTACTAAGTGGGTAGAAGCTATTCCAACTAGTAGTGCTGATCATAACACTTCTATTAAAATGCTTAAAGAATTTATTTTTCCAAGATTTGGAGTCCCTAGATATTTAATGACTGATGGTGGTTCACATTTTATTCATGGTGCTTTCTGTAAAATGCTTGCTAAGTATGATGTTAATCATAGAATTGCCTCCCCTTATCACCCTCAATCTAGTGGTCAAGTAGAATTGAGTAATAGAGAGATCAAATTAATTTTGCAAAAGGCTGTCAATAGGTCTAGAAAGAATTTGTCCAAGAAACATGATGATTTATTATGGGCCTATAGAACTGCATATAAAAATCCTATGGGTATGTCTCCGTATAAAATGGTTTATGGAATAGCATGTCACTTACCTCACGAACTAGAACACAAGGCATATTGGGCTATTAAAGAGCTCAACTTGCCGGTGAGAAGAGGTTATTTGATATTAGCTCACTCGATGAATGGAGAACCCAAGCCTCCGAAAATGCCAAGTTGTTTAAAGAAAAAGTTAAAAGATGGCATCATAAAAGGATACAAAAGTGTGAGTTTAATGTAGGTGATTATGTATTGCTATACAACTCTCGTTTAAGATTTTTTGCAGGAAAACTTCTCTCTAAATGGGACGGTACTTACGCTATCGAGGAGGTCTATCGTTCCGGTGCCATAAAAATCAACCACTTCGAAGGCACAAATCCGAAGGTGGTGAACGGTCAAAGAATCAAACATTATATCTCTGGTAATCCCATAAATGTTGAAACCAATGTTACTGAAACCGTAACCCGGAGGAATACATAAGGGACACTTTCCGGAACGTTTCAGACTCGAAAAAGGAATATGTATTTGGTACGGTAAGTAAACCGACTCCAAAACAGTTTTTAAGGCAATATTTTTCCGTTTTGGAATATTTAGAAAAGTAGAAAAATAAGAAGCAGTCCGGGAAGGACACGAGGCCTCCACAAGGGTGGAGGGCGCGCCCTACCCTACTGGGCGTGCCCCCTACCTCGTGGGCACCTCGTGCGCTCTCCGGACTCCGTTTTCTTACATGATACGTATTTTGGTTGGTAAAAAATCATTATATAATCTCCCTAGGGTTTTGACTCTTGTATCACGCAAATATTCTCTGTTTTTTTTGAGTTGTCCTGTTGCAGATTAGAGCAACATGTCGTTCCAGGATTCGGAAGGAGAAAGCTATGTGGCTGATTACTTTGCGGATCCGAAGGTCTATGGGGATGTGGAGCATTGTGGTTGGACTACGGAAGAAGAAGAGGACTATGAAGCCAAGGGAAGGGAGGAGACGAGCTTAGAAGAAGACGAAGTCCCATTACCTCAACCTGGGGACATGCATGTGGAGTTCAAAAAGTCAAGCCTCCCGGATAGAGTAAAGAAACCTAAGATAGAGTTTATCCCTTTTCACCTCTTGCAGGAAAACAAGCAGGAACTATGCAAAAAGATACTGAGCCTGGAGCAGGAGATCGATGACCTAAGGGACCAAAACTCTATCCTCAAGCGTAAATTAAGGAAGAAACCTACGCCATCAACAAAACCATCACCTTCTCCACCAACAAAGAAGAATTGAGCATCGGGTATGGGCACTCCCCTTGGCAACTGCCAAGCTTGGGGGAGTGCCCCGGTATCGTATCACCATCACTTTAATCTTTACCGTTTTTCTTAGTTTGATCCTTTTGGTAATATCTTGATCTAGTAGAATAAAGTTTATGGCATGATCTAGTTTTGAGTTTTGCTTTATGATCCCTCTATGTAATCGAGTCCGTGAGCTATATATATAATAAAGATTAGTGTTGAGTCAAGGGCTTGGTTATTTTGCCATGATCCTATGTGAATGAAAGGAAAGAGAAATAAATAGAAAGGAAACAAAGAGATCATATGGATCTTATGGAGAGTAATGAGCTCACATAGAAAAAGTATGATGAATAAAAGTTGTTGAGAGTTGACAAACATAGTTTTGGTCATCGTTGCAATTAATAGGAAGTAATAAAGAAAGAGAGGTCTTCACATATAAATGTACTATCTTGGACATCTTTTATGATTGTGAAGCACTCATTAAAATATGACATGCTAAAGAGTTGACGTTGGACAAGGAAGACAATGTAATGGGTTATGTTTTCTTACATCTGAGATAAATTATATTGTCATGGATCATACAACATGGTTGAGCTTGACTTTCCCCCTCATGCTAGCCAAATTCATCGCACCAAGTAGAGATACTACTTGTGCTTCCAAATACCCTTAAACCAGTTTTGCCATGAGAGTTCACCATACCTACCTATGGATTGAGTAAGATCCTCCAAGTAAGTTGTCATCAGTGCAAGCAATAAAAATTTCTCTCTAAATATGTATGACATATTAGTGTGGGAGAAAATAAGCTTTATACGATCGTGTGATATGGAAGAAATAAAAGCGACAGACTGCATAATAAAGGTCCATATCACAAGTGGCAATATAAAGTGACGTTCTTTTGCATTAAGATTTTGTGCATCCAACCGTAAAAGTGTATGACAACATCTGTTTCGCTCTGCGAAGGACCTATCTTTTACTTTTACCTCCTACCTTGCATAAGAGTCACGGTGATCTTCACCCTTCCTTTTTACATTTTATCATTTGGCAAGCACAGTATGTTGGAAAGATCCTACTATATATGGCTAATTGGATGTGAGTTTTCATGAACTATTATTGTTGACATTACCCTTGAGGTAAAACATTGGGAGGCAAAACTATAAGCCCATATCTTTCTCTGTGTCTAATTAAAACTCCATACCCATAAGTATTGCGTGAGTGTCAGCAATTGTGAAAGACTATATGATAGTTGAGTATGTGGACTTGCTGAAAAGCTCTTATATATTGACTCTTTCCTATGTTATTATAAATTGCAATTGCTCCAATGACTGCGATTATAGTTTGTTAGTTTTCAATGAAGTTTACGATTCATACTTGAAATTGTGATTGAATTATTACTCTAGCATAAGAAATCATATGAAAAGAGTTATGTAAGTTGTTGTTCTAAGAATGATCATGATGCCCTCATGTACATATTTTACTTTTATCGACACCTCTATCTCCAAACATGTGGACATATTTTTCGATTTTGGCTTTCGCTTGAGGACAAGCGAGGTCTAAGCTTGGGGGAGTTGATACGTCCATTTTGCATCATGCTTATATATCGATATTTATTGCATTATGGGTTGTTATTACACATTATGTCACACTACTTATGCCTATTCTCTCTTATTTTACAAGGTTTACATAAAGAGGGAGAATGCCGGCAGCTGGGATTCTCGGCTGGAAAAGGAGCAAATATTAGAGACATATTCTGCACAGCTCCAAAAGTCCTGAAACTTCAAGGAAGACGTTTTCAGAATATAAAAAAATACTGAGCGCAAGAAGTTCACCAGGGGGGCCACACCCTGCCCGCAAGGGTGGGGGAGCGCTCTACCCCCTGGGCGCGCCCCCCTACCTCGTGGGCCCCCTGGTGGCCCTCCGATGGCCATCTTCTGCTATATGGAGTCTTTCGATGAGGAAAAAAACATAAGCCATATCCTCGGACGAAACTCCGCCGCCACGAGGCGGAACCTTGGCGGATCCAATCTAGGGCTCCAGCAGAGCTATTCTACCACGGAAACTTCCCTCCTGGAGGGGGAAATCATCGCCATCGTCATCACCAACGCTCCTCTCATCGGGAGAGGGAAATCTCCATCAACATCTTCACCAGCACCATTTCCTTTCAAAACCCTAGTTCATCTCTTGTATCCAATTCTTGTCTCCAAGTCCGGGATTGGTACTAGTAGGTTGCTAGTAGTGTTAATTACTTCTTGTAGTTGATGCTAGTTGGTTTATTTGGTGGAAGATCATATGTTCAGATCCTATATGCATATTAATACCGCTCTGATTATGAACATGATTCTGCTTTGTGAGTAGTTACGTTTGTTCCTGAGGACATGGGAGAAGTCTTGCTATTAGTAGTCATGTGAATTTGGTATTCGTTCAATATTTTGATGAGATGTATGTTGTCTCTCCTCTAGTGGTGTTATGTGAACGTCGACTACATAACACTTCACCATTATTTGGGCCTAGAGGAAGGCATTGGGAAGTAATAAGTAGATGATGGGTTTCTAGATTGACAGAAGCTTAAACCCTAGTTTATGCGTTGCTTCGTAAGGGGCTGATTTGGATCCATATGCTTCATGCTATGGTTAGGTTTACCTTAATACTTTTGTTGTAGTTGCGGATGCTTGCAATAGAGGTTAATCATAAGTGGGATGCTTGTCCAAGTAAGGACAGTACCGAAGAACCGGTCCACCCACATACCAAATTATCAAAGTACCGAACGCGAATCATATGAACATGATGAAAACTAGCTTGACGATAATTCCCATGTGTCCTCAGGAGCGATCTTATCTATATAAGTGTTTGTCTAGGCTTCTCCTTTGCTACAAAAAGGATTGGGCCACCTTGCTGCACTTTATTTACTTTTGTTATTTGTTGCTCATTACAAATTATCCTATCACAAAACTATCTGTTACCACTTCTTTCAGTACTTGCAGAGAATACCTTGCTGGAAACCGCTTATCATTTCCTTCTGCTCCTCGTTGGGTTCGACACTCTTACTTATCGAAAGAACTACGATAGATCCCCTATACTTGTGGGTCATCACTTGAGTCGCCCATTGGGCCGCACCCAAAGTCGCACCAGTGGCTTGCCGTTGCCACGAGCCGCCCCGTTTTTTCCTCCTCACGCTGTTGTTGAACTGCCGGAGCATCCTCGGGCGTCACTCCTGCCAAGCCGCGCCGGACTACTCCGACGGCTCCATAAAGCCGTCTGTCCACTACCGGGTCAACGGGGGCCGGCCATTGCCGGGTCAGCTCTGTTTTTTCTGCGTCGCCGTCACCCCTTTGTAGGGCCAACCTCAACATGCACGCGGTGTGCCGCCATTGTCCGAGCCACTACGGCCTTAAAGCGCCACTCGGAGCTGCCATGAACCGCCGAGTTGCTGCTGCATCCAAACTCGCCTTTGTTCCTGCTGCACATTGACCCGTCTCATTGGTCTTTGTTCAGTGTCGAGCCACCTGGGCCTTGCCGACCTCGCGCCCGTCCGGGTCACGCCAGCAGCCGGCCACTTCCGATTTACCTCGCTACCGCAGCACATCTCCACCGGGTCACCTTGCTGCCCCCACGGCCTGCTGAGTCGCCGACCCTGCCGAGTCTTTGTCCTGAGCCGCCGTCTATGGGGCCACCCGGACTGGATCACCGCTCGTGATTGCCTTCTATGCCGCTTCACGCAGTTTTGCACCGCCGGGTCACGACCCGTGGCTCCGTCCGCAAGCCGGCCTCCTCTATGTAGAACCGGCCTCACTGCTTACTGCGCCGGACTCTACCCCTCCTTGCCTCTGCTGAACCGGCCTTGCTCAATGGCCCGGGACACTCCAGTCGCCCCTTGTGCTGACTCCCTTCTCCCACAGACGCGGTACCCCTTTGTCGTCTCGTTCCGAGCCACCACGAGCCACCCTGCCGGCTTCCGTGGTCAGCCGCCGTGCCGGATCTTCCCCGTTGCCTTAGGCCTCGCCGTTGTCCAGGACTCCTCTGAGACGCCCTGCAAACTGCTCCTTTCCCGTGTGCCTACACTGATTGAAATAACAAAAAAGAAAAGTCAAAGTGGGCAAAGTGTTGAAAAAGGGTTACAACAGAGGGTCACGTGGATGTTATGCTACATCACATCATCCGCTCAAGGTGCATGTACTATTCAGTGTTATATGGCACCAGCATCTGCGTTCATCCGACAAAAACAAAATCGGGTGTTATCCCTCCTATATATTTTATCAGTACATTTTAATTTCTCTAAGAACTATTACACTACCATATTCGTGTTTTTATATATAGCTAAAATTGTTGTTATACTGCGGTTATAGAGGATGCACTGGCAATGTTCTACAATGACGTTTTCCTCCGTGTCACATTACCCGCTGAACGGATGGCCGGTTCGCGCGTCCACACCGGTTTACAACACGGAGGACAACTTGCTCGTCCGTACCGGTTTACAATGTCGCGGCTGATTCATTTGTGTGTTCCCACGACCGACTCGACCGTGATTGATTTCAGCTTTACCGGGGTGATTTTCAACTCCACGGTGGATAATTTCTGGCCTAATATATTAGGTGAAATCTATCTAGTATATTTTTATATTATATATTGCTTTCTTTAAAAGAGCAATTACTCTGGCTCACAAGTTTTCCAATGCAGGACAAGGTGTCTACTGCAAAAGGGACCATTATCTCACTAAGCTATTAATGACTCATACCGGTTTATATTACGGTCAAATATGGAGAGTCTCAAGCCAACTCCTCGAGTAGTCATAAGACTCGGGGACTATGATGACATGACTTAGTAAATGTTGCCAGTTTGAGCAGATTCAAGAACTCCGGGTCATTGGAGGGAAGATAACCCGATCCCATAGGCTACCGCTATATTGGTGAAAATTTAAAAGCCGTCAGAAAATTTTCGGCTCTAAATGAAAATTCTGATAAAATCCGGTTCAAGAGAATTCTGTCTCCCACAAAGCTTTGAAGCTCTCAATATCCGGCTCAAATTTCGGGTCAAGAAGAATAATCTCTCCCAAGTTCGAGTTCTCAGGAAAAATTAAAGGGACGAAAGAGAGTCTATTGCAAAAGCACAGCTCAAACTATGTGCCCCTTGAGCACAGCTCACAATATCACTTGGGGGCTTGGTCGTATTCGAACCATAGCTACACCTCTTGATTGGCATAAGGCCATCAGGGAAATCACTTGGGGGCTTGGTCGTATTCGAACCATAGCTACATCTCTTGATCGGCGTAAGGAAACCAGGGAAATCACTTGTGGGCTTGGTCGTATTCGAACCATAGCTACACCTCTTGATTAGCGTAAGGCTTCCTGGGAAATCACTTGGGGGATTGGTCGTATTCGAACCATAGCTACACCTCTTGATCGGCGTAAGGCCACCAGGGAAATCACTTGGGGGCTTGGTCGTATTCGAACCATAGCTACACCTCTTGATCGGCGTAAGGCCACCAGAATAATCACTTGGGGGCTTGGTAGTATTTGAACCATAGCTACACCTCTTGATTGGCACAAGGCCACCAGGATAATCACTTGGGGGCTCTGGTCGTATTCGAACCAAAGCTTATACCCTCTTGATTTTTTAGGTTTATTTTGATGAAGTTTATAATGCTTTATGAATATAATTTACATATGTTTATTAACCCGGCCTGGCTTTCGACTATAAGTCGCCAGTATATATTTGGATGTTGCCATTGAAATCATGCGCTTATAAATCATTGCATATATTATTCGAATCTTTAATAGCCAACATGGCTAGATTTTTATTATGGTTATCAATAACCAGTATTATGATTGAGGTTTTCAAAGTCGCTTTAGCGCAATGGATATTATTTTATCGATGGATATGATTTATTCTACAATAGAAGGAATAGTCCCGAGTCGCTGCAGGCTTACGACCCGACACATGGGGGCTACATTATTCAAATTGATATTACATCAAATATGCAAGTCCCATGTCACTGCCAACATGCACCATGGCACTTGGGGGCTAATGCAAAGTCATTTTTTGATCACCTTATTGAAGACCCGACTCATCACATTGTAATGAGCCGGCCCTTGGGGGATACCAATTGCTCCTGTCAACAATTCAAGGTACACAAGTCTTAATCCATTATATTGAAGGGTCCACTCCTCAGTTGGTAAAGCACAAAGCTCTTAACCTTGTGGACGTCGGTTCAAGCCCCATGACGGGAGTTACATCATATGATGTTATTTTCAATGAAGTATATATAAAGTCCCAGCTCAGTATTATCTTACTGAGCCGGCCCTTGGAGGCTACATGTTGTTGTTAAAGTCTACATGATCATATTTTCAAAGTCCCAGCTCAATATTATCTTACTGAGCCGGCCCTTGGAGGCTACACTGGTTGAAGTTTTTATGAGAATCAGGCAATTGCAAGTCCCAGGTTCCTGCAAGCATGACAACCCGACACTTGGGGGCTACATATGTGGAATACTCAGTTCTGATTAGTGATTGAGATGAAAAACCTGGATTTCTTCAAGCTTGTGACATTCAGATTGAAGCAATTCTTAAGCTATTACTACATTACCTTCTTAAGACTTGGGGGCTACAAGTGATAGGCATATCAGAGGTATATTTTCAAAGCTGATGTTAACAAACAGTTATGACCGGGTGTCATCAATATTTATAAACCGGAAATTTTGGCAATGATAAACTGGCAAGTTCACATCCTTAAGCCGGTTGAAGATCAGATGAGTATTTCAAAGACCAATATTTTTGTTAGGCATTGGGAGCTGAATCAAATGAATTATTCTTCACAACTTTTCTCTGTGACAAACCAATGCAGAAAATTGATTGTGAAGCTGGCCTGTTGACCCGGATTTTCTAGAAGGAAATGACAAGGACTTAAGGATGATTCGGGATCAGCTTAACATGGATAAATCCAAATTAAACTGGGGGCTAATGTCGGGGATATACCCCGCGGTATGACCCGGCCAGAGTTATAACCCGGTTGGGACTTGGTTAACCGGCAGATGGTAAACCGGCAGAGAGTTAAGACAGACAGTTAAGATAGATGGTTAAGACGGATGGTAATCCAACAGATGATAACCCGGCAGGTGTTAGGTCAGATGATAACCCGGCAGGTGTTAAGTCAGATGATAACGACACAGGTATTAAGTTAGATGATAACCCGACAGGTGTTAAGTCAGATGATAACCCAGCAGGTGTTAAGTCAGATGATAACCCGGCAGGTGTTAAGTCAGATGATAACCCGGCAGGTGTTAAGTCAGAGGATAACCCGGCAGGTGTTAAGTCGGAGGATAACCCAACAGGTGTTAAGTCAGATGATAACCCGACATGTGTTAAGTCAGATCATAACCCGGCAGACAGTCATAACCCAGCAGACAGGGTCGCCTGGGGTTAACAAGCCCGAGACATTAAGAAGCCCAAGATGTTAAGAAGCCCATGAAGAGAAGTCAAAATAGTTTAAGTTTTAATCCGAGTTGGACTCTACATGTAGCCCTCCCCTTCAAACATATATAAGGAGGGGCAGGGCACCCCAAAGGGGAAGAAAAATAATCTTAAGGGTTAGGCACAACTAGGAGAGCCAGTTTACAGCGACTCCCTCGTGATGATAATGAGACCTAGCCACAAACAACTTGTAGGGTTGTTATCAGATGATGTTTCCGGGGCCCAAAGCTGTCTAAACCCTGTATTGTGTTGCGTCTCTCGATTCCGCTCAACCCCTCTCAAGCTACCACATAGATGCGTTGGCCTCACGACTAAGTCCTCACATTAGGACATCTGCCGTGACAATTCCATGACAGTCTGGCAGGATGAGAGGGAAATACTAGTCCGGAGTCGTTCATACACCCAGATGCCGAACACAATTCTAATATCATCAGGGGCTCTGGCACCAAAATGACACCTTCCTCCCATGTAATCATGGTTGTCATTGCTGCATGGACCGAGCCTTTCCTGGCCTACCTGAATAGGTAGGAGCTCCCTGACGACCAGGATGAGGCCATCGCATAGTTAGACGCTCTAAAGCCTACAAAGTTCATGAAGGCGAACTCTACAAGTAAAGTACTACTGGAGTTCTTCAAAGATGTGTCCTCGAAGAGGAGGGACGACAACTCTTGGCCGAAATACATGCTGGCCTTGGCGGCCATCATGCTGCAGCTCGGGCCCTCGTAGGAATGGCCTTCCATCCAGGTTTCTTTTGGCCAATGACCCGAGCAGACGCACAGGCTCTGGTATAGCGTTGTGTGGGATGTCAGCTTTTCGCCAATCAAAGTCATATGCCGCCCACTACCCTAAGAACAATCCCCGTTAGTTGGCCCTTTGCGGTTTGGGGGCTAGATATGGTCGGACCCCTTAAAGGGGGAAGCCACAAGAAGAAATATTTGCTGGTTATGGTGGATAAATTCACAAAATGGATAGAGGCCAAACCAGTAAAAACGGCTGAAGTTGGGCCTGTGACCAACTTTATATCCGCCGTTGTACACCGTTATGGTGTCCCGTACATCATCATTACTGACAATGGCTCTAACTTCACAGTCGATGAGGTGAAAAATGGTGTGCTAACCTGGGCAAGCTTGATTACGCCTTCATATACCACCCTCAAACAAACGATCAGGTCGAAATGGGCTAACAGCCTGATAATGAGCGGCATCAAACCTAGACCAGTGCGATCCCTACGGGAGTCAGATAAACACTGGGTCGAGGAACTTGATTCCGTACTCTTGGGACTGTGGACTATGCCCAATCGCACGACCGGATACACCCCCTTTTTCATGGTGTACGGTGCAGAGGCTGTCCTGCCCTGGGACATTATTCATGACTAACCTCGAGTGGGCATGTATGAAGAGAGAGAAGTCGAGCTCGATCGGCAGGACGACCAAGACGGCCCGGAGGAGGAACACGATATTGCAAAAGCCCGTTCCGCATTCTATCAACAACAAGCTCGGAGATACCAAAGTAGAGAAGTGCGGGCGAAGACTTAAAATGTTGGTGAACTCATTTTACGCCTCCCAGAGAAGAAGAAGGACAAGCTCAAACCAAAACGGGAGGGCCCCTTCATTATAGATGAAGTTCTCACAGGAGGAGCCTATCGCCTTCGTGATGCATCGTATAATTGCCTAGAGCCAAATCTATGCAACGCTGCTCGGCTCCGAAGATTCTACGCATAAATTCGGCCATACTTCATTTTTATTCCTTCTTATCCTCTTCATTTTGTTTTTATATGATTCCCAAAATGTGTCTGGATAGCCGAACACTTGACGGGTACACATCCCACACCATGACTGGGAGCTTCTTTAACCGAAGCTTATTATTATTCCGAGCCTGGAGCTCACAATATATGTGTCGTTTGCTCTTATATACCCTTTCTGCCATTATATGCACCTCTATGACTTAAGTTTTTGCCAAGTTGGGTTGCCTTGCTCCTGTGTTTATGCCATACGTTCCCGATTATTCCGCTAGGGCATAAAGGGAGCACCTCTGCGATTGTTACAACCGGGTCATCCGGACATGTACCTCAGACAGGTGAAGCCGAAAGCTAGCGTTCTTAAGAGAATAATTGGTCGGCAATCAAACGACAGACTGTTACATTTTGGTAACTCTTCAAACATACATACAACTTTTTCCATATTGCGGACCAAAGCCACAACGCGTATAATTTTAGCACACCAACCCAAGAAAGGAACCCTTAACGGAATTATTCTCCTTGGCAGATGTTTCTTCCATATGTAATATAACATACATCCCGAACTAAAATTTTTGTCTGTTAGAGCACAATGACCGGGTTGCCTTGTTTCCAGACAGAGTGAGTGCTTCTTTTCACTCCAAATAGTATCCGGAAACACTCCAACATTTTGGTTTGGAGGTTAAAGCCAAAAGCCTGCGATGACAAATTTTTCACAAGTTCGGATAAAGGTACAGGTCGCATACGTACATTAATACATAAAATCGAATACATATTTCTTATCTATTGCATCTATAAGACTGTCTGACCTACAGTCTTCCTACGAATACTTCGCAGCTATCATTACTTGGTCATACACCAAATTCACTAGAATTTCTTTCTCGTCTGGTCCCTGTGGTCCTACTCGGGCCATATGATTTGGATCCAGCTTGGTGAAGCTTGTTTTCACCATGGCCCAGGCTTTTCGTGCGCCTTGACGTCAGGCGGATGTCTTCCATAGCTCAAACCGACATTGGGCACCTTGGAACAAGTTTGTCAGGCCCTCCATACTTTCTAGGGGGGTATCAGATGGCCATAACGCCTTCACCATACTCTTCATGGCTTTCCAGGCCCGAGCATGTACCACCGACAGTTCCCCTCAGCACGTCACCTTGAAATCCGGATACTTCTTCCACCGGTCGACCAGTTAATAGGCCTGCAACAAGAGAGTCATGACATTCCGAATTATGAACTAAAGATAAGCCCCTAGGGTGGTTTGCAATAAGAAAGGAAGACATACCAAATATGCCACCCTTTAGCCTCTCATTTTCTTTTTGTGTGGCCCATAACTTAGCCCTTAAGCTCTCTATCTCTTCGGATTGTCTGGTTTCTTCCTCCTCATGTTTCTTCTCCTAGGAGGTGTTCATTGTGGCCTTTTTCATTTCCGCCAGTTCGGCGGTGATGGCATTCAGCTACATTTGGTTTATTCTCAACTCCAGGGCTAGCGCAGTGTTCTTCTCTTTAAGAACCTGCAGGTAGTATCGATCCTTAAATTGGGTTTCTTCACCGCTTCAAGTCTCGGGGGCTACTGGCATATAACTATCAAAATTGCATAAACTTTTACCTGTATATCCTTTGAGAACAACAAAGCGACTCCAGCAAGTCCGTCTCGAGCGGCTCGGATGTATGCATCCACCGAGCTGAGTGTGGTAAACTCTTGCTCGGAAAAGGCCGAAGCGCGCATGGCCTCCTTCAATCGACGGTGATTCATCACACTCTCCACTTCGGAATTCGCGACTAACACGTCGTCTGAGTCCTCATGAGGATTCGGACCTGGAATTGCATCGGTTCTCATCCGAGTTAACGAGTCTGGAACTGGATTGGCGGAGATTCGGCTAACAGGGCGTTTTACCAATCCCTGCCGCGTATTTCTCCTGACATCAACGATAAAAAGGAGACTTTAAACAATCCTGCCTCATGCCCAGGCATGTATTAAATACACATACCTCTTGGAAGACTGTGAGGTCTCTGCAACACTCCCAATCCCCTTTCATTTTGAACAACGACCTTGCATAGGGGCTGCCCTTGAGGAGGTATGGTCTGCTGAGCGCCGATCCTATTAAAATCCGCATCAGTAAAATGGATAAAGTTGCAAGTAGGGGCTTCCTTTTAAAGAGCCTCCAAATACTTACAATGGAGAAGGGATAGGGGTGGGGGTAGTCAACTGTAATAGTTACTTCTGAGCCATCAAGGCTCGCTTAGTAAAACAGTCCGTCCTCAAGTAGGGTCTTGATCGCGATCGTGATCCTCTGGCTGTGGGACGGGGCAGTGAATGTCCTCGATCATCTTCCTCCATGACTGTTGCATAAATACCAACAGACAAAACTTGGTCAGTATCCCGTGACAACAATAAAGCAACACAGGTAGTCGAAATCTTACCCATTCGATTGGGTTGTACATGGAGTAACCTTCCTAGCAGCTCAAACGGAGGAAGTCTTCCTTTCCGCCCTTATACAAATCTACCAAGATCATGGCTAGCTCGGCTAGGGTGTCCGGACCCGTGTGTCTGTAGCGGGACGCGTCATCTTCTCTGTTGTAACACCCTAAGGGAGTTACGCTGGATTGGAGAGTTGGACACATCTTTTTATGGCAATAGCCATAACCTCGATTATCGTGAGCTTGGTATGGGCAAGTAATTTGACCTTGCTGACCAACCTTTTTACTTCCACACTGTCCTTCTCATTGGGACATCGGAGACGCCAGTTGAAGCGCTTCTTTAAAGGGGCACTGGAAAACTCAGGAAGGTCGCGCCGAACTGGGTCCGGCAGTGGGACGTCATCCATGTAGAACCACTCCGAAGACCACTGTGGGTATACTTCTTTGGGAGTTCCTATGAGGTATCCGGATCCGGCTATACGCCATACTTCGGCACCGCCCACTTCAAAAATAGAGCCTCCTCGATGGCGGGGAACAAGGCAAAAGAATTTCCTCCATAGTTCAGAATCGGGCTCGATGCGTAAGAACAGTTCGCAGAGGGCAACAAAACCTGAGATGTGCAGAATCGAACCTGGGTTGAGGTTGTGTAGTTGGATGCCGTAAAATTCAATAGGACCCTGAGAAAGGAATGGATTGGAAATCCTAGGCCCCGCAGCAGGAATGGGACAAATCAAAACCTCTCCTCCTTATCGGGGTTGGGGAAGTTCTCAGCCATCACATCGTTGCCGATTGAGGCCAATCCCACTCGAACGGGGACTGGATCTGTGAGGGGAAGATAGCCCTGCCTCTGGAGTCGGCTTAGCTGAAGATGAGGCACTGAGCAACTCTGCCAATCACCCTCTTGAGGGCCATTGGGGCGCGGCGAGGAGCCTGGGGCACTGGCCATGTTGGAAGGCTTTTTCGTAGCTAATCTTGATGGTTTTCCTTTTGCGTGATGTGAGATGGCATTTGGGGATCTAAATCTCCTTATATAGATGTTATCTCAGCGCGATGATGGGATTATTTACAAAAAATCATGGACCGTTCATGTTCACCCAGCGCGTGAAATCGAAGCGACGGCAGGAAGAGGTCATAAAGACGAAACATAGAGGTCAGAACCGGACTATCATTGGTCTGAAGTATAATGAAGAACCCGCCTTCCAAAGCCGAAGACATAAGCCGGATACTACGTCATCACTGAAGGCAAGTTCGGGGGTCCTCAGGTGTCCTCAGATGTCCGGCCTGTTCGAGCATCGGCCGGGCTGATGGGCCGTGAAGATAGATCGGAAGATTGTTCCCCGTGTTCGGATGGGACTCCTGGATGCGTGGAGGACAAGATTGGAGACCAGATGTATTGTTTCCCTCTGTTGTAAACCGTCTCTATACCCCTCTAGTGTATATATAAACCTGAGGGGTTAATCCATAGGGATCATCAGAATTCATATAGGCTATACATCTAGGGTTCTAGCTATTACGATCTCGAGGAAGATCGACTCTTGTAACCCCTATACTCATCAAATACAATCAAGCAGGACATAGGGTTTTACCTCCATTAAGAGGGCCCGAACCTGGGTAAACATCGTGTTCCCTGTGTCCCTTGTTACCTTCGATCCTCAAACGCACAGTTCGGGACCCCCTACCCGAGATCGGCCGGTTTTGACACCAACACGTGCTGCTGAATGAAACTGCCTTCGTTGCCTTGGCCCTTAAATCCAGAGTTTGAACCGCCACCTCTAAACCAGGCCCGTGAGAGCCGGATCCTGACCCGCCCCGCGGGCCATGATTATCATGATAAAACCCAGAATTTCTACACACCCTCATGATGAAGCAATCTTTCCATAGATGAGTGGGCGGCTTGTCTTGAGAACCATGCTTTGGGCAAGGCTGATTCATTATTGCCTCAAGGTTGAATTTTGGCCCACCAAAGCAGGGCATTGATGATTTCCCCTTACAACATTGATTATTATTTGGCGTATTGGTATTAGCCACAAACTCCAAACCACCGTCAGTTTGCTTGCGCTTTCCGTTATTACCTTGACCCGCCATATTATGATGTTGTCCCTTTGCATTATCATTCTTGTTCCCCTTGCCAGCCTCCTCTTCATCAGACTTAGGGTCCTTTGTGTTATTAGAGTCGGCGTATTTGATAAGAGCCACCATGATCTCTCACATATCATTGCAGTGGCGCTTAAGCCGCCCTAGCTTCTGTTTGAGGGGAAGGAATCGGCAATTTTTCTCCAAGATCAGGACGGCTGAGCCGGCGTTGATGCTATCCAATGAGTGGATAATAGCCGAAATCTGGCGTACCCAATGGGCGGTTGACTCGCCCTCATTCTGGATACAAGTGTCTAAATCAAGAATCGACAGAGGCTGCTTGCATGTGTCCTTGAAATTCTGAATAAAGCGTGTCTTCAATTCAGCCCATGATATGATGGAGTTAGGTGGCAGTCCTTTTAGCCAGGTGCGAGCCGGCCCATCCAACATCATGGTGAAATACTTAGCGCACACAGCATCATTGATGTCCAACATCTGCATGGCCCGCTCATAGCTCTCAATCCAAGCCTCCGGGGGTTGATCCGCTATGTAATTGGGCACCTTGCGGGGGCCCTTAAAATCCTTGGGCAGGCGCTCATTACGCAAAGCCGACACTAGGCATAACACACCAATGGTTTTGGAGATCATCCCAGCTTCCACAGACATCGACGTGTTATGCTGAGGCTGCTCATGAGCTGCTAACTGAGCCGCCAGCTTAGCCTCCCGATGTGCCCTGCCCTGATCCACCAAAGCCTAGGCATTGTTATCAGTACGCGGCGGGTCATGCCCACGGGGCTGGTTACGGTGCCGCTCACTGCTCGAAACCGCCGGCGACTCAATGCGCCGGCTATAACTTCGGCTATGATGTGGAGTTGAATGAATCCGCTCATGGATGTATGAGTACGCCGCTTGCTGAGCTACTGCTGTCTGAAGAAGCTCTCCTGCCCTTTGTATCTCAACCGCTGCGGGAGACTCTCCTTGCACCGGGAGAGCCGCTAGCCGTGACGCCGCAGCAATCATGTTATCCAAAGGGTTAGAATAATGACCCGGCGGTGTCGGCACTTGCTGAGGTGGGGTCAAATTCAAAAGAGGCGGGTCTGCAACACGTGGTTGAGTCGTCGCCCCGGTCACGGGCGCCTTGACAACCCGGTTTACCTCGGGTGGATTACTTGGTCCAGCCCCAGACGTGTTGAAAAGATTCCTCGCATCATACTCCAAAGGTAAATGACTCTGGTGCCTTCTTCACAGAACGACGTTAGATGCATTCTGATCCAAGCTTAACCAGAAATTTTCTGCTTGAATCCATTGTGATGCAGCGTCCAGGGCGGCTCGTTCTGTCGCCATCCTAGCATTCTCAGCATTGAGCTCCTCCTTGGCCTGACCTATCTCATCTCGCAGCTTCGCAACATCCACCTTATGTTGTGCTTGAGTCTCTGGTGTTACCTCTCCAGCAAATAAGGTTGCGAAAGCATCCAAGAGCTCGGATAAAACTTGAGCCAGCGGGCACACATAGCCGCTCGCCCTGCTGTCGCCGCGGCCGTTGAGCTGGAAGTCATAGCTATAGCAGTTGATGAACTTTGCACCGGTTGCATGCCTGCCATGAAGATCGCGACTCTATTTGGCGGCTCATAAGGGTCCAGAATACTGTTGCCATCGGAATAGCCCCCAAGCCCGCTATCTTGCAATTGATACATTGAATCAGTCTCGCCGGTTGAGGACTCATCATCAGAATAGATGGCCATCTCTCCACTGGACACAGATCCTTCCTCAAGATCCACCCCAGGGATGAAACCAACAAAAGTGTGCTTCACGACACTTTGAACCTTGGCGGGTCGTGTGCGCTGAGCCGTCTTGATGATGCCGGTGCAGGCGTCCGGCTCAGGCTCCGTCTCGCTGATCTTGCTGATGAAGACGTGGATTCCGCCGAAGGGGACCCGGTACCCGTACTCAGTTGAGTCGGCCTCGGGGCCCCAACCAACGTCGTCGATGTAGAGTTTGCCGCGGCGGCTCTTGGTCATCCAGTCGGCAGAGTATCCCTTGATCCCTGCGAAGTTGCCCTTCAAGAACTTGAAACCACCGTGCTCTGGCCCCACGGTGGGCGCCAACTATCGTGGACTTAACATGGCAGATTCCCTAGCTAAAGGACTTATGCGTTGAGTCATCAAAACTAGGTTAGCTTGAAGGGGTTGAACGGGACAAAGGACACACAGAGTTTACCCAGGTTTGGCCCCTCTAAACGAGGTAAAAGCCTACTCCTGCCTTAGGTTGTATTGCTTGGGTTTCAATTACTAGGCAGCGAATACGCTTAACCTAGTGCTCGATTGATTGTTTCTTGAGTTAACCCGCCGTCGGGTCATCCCTTTATATACAGTTTGATGCCCGGCAGCTTATAGAGTCCCAGCAGGCTCACACAAACGTGACATGCTCGGTTTCTAACTAAGCTTGCCTTACAGAACAAGTTAAACATATGACGGCTCACACCAGTCCGCCTCAAGTCATCTCTGGATCTTGGACCTTCAATTGGCTTGCTCGATGAACTGCCATCATCATGTCTTCTGGGACCCTATCGGGCCTCTTCGTCATAAGTCGCCAATGGCATGACACGGCCCCTCTTGGGCAGGTTATACCTAGTAGTTACATCCCCAACAGCCGGTCACCCATCCCCTCACTACTCCAGCCTGATCAGGCTTAACTTTCGAGTTCTATTCCCCTAGCTTCCATGTATGCACTTGTTTTTTTCCTAACAATTGTAAGCTATCAATCCTATTAACCCTTAGGAGTTTAGCTTGAGCATGAAGTCACATGTTTCACCATTTGAGTTTGAAACTATTATTCTAAAAAACTATAATTATTTATTAACACTAATATTTTGTGAATAAGTAGTTTGATCATGGTTTGACCAAAATTCAAAACACTTAAATTTGAGGATAACTTTTTTCTTTTAGAACTTGAGGATTCTAAAATTTACAAAACATCCTATGACGGTCGAAATCGGAACTGCCTTTTTGTGCTGAACATTTTGATATATTATACATTTTTTCGACATCGTATGCAAAAGTTATAGTCGTTCTACTTTTCATAACACTTTTTTCTCCAAAACATGTTGAAATTTGTGTTTTTAAATTTCCCTAACTAGTAGATGTAGTAACATAACTACATCTCAAAGGATTTTTATTTTTGAAGTTTTTATCATTTTATTTTATTTTTTAACTAAAAAGGCGATTCAGGGGGTAGAGTTTGAAAATTGCAGAAACCCATTAGTCTTGGTTGGAGCCTTTCAGTCCTGGTTGGTGGCTCCAACCCGGACTAAAGAGCTAACCTATAGTCCCGGTTTGTGTCACAAATCGGGACTAAAGGGGCTCATTGGGCCCCGACCTGACACCAGCCCGCCACCACCACTTTAGTCCCGGTTTATGATAGAAATGAGGACTATAGGTGCACCATGAACCGGGACTAATGATGACGTAATCAAACCAGGACAAATGGTCACATTAGTACCGGGCCGTAATTGAACCGGGACTAATGACGTGAACGTAAGGTCATTTTTCTTCCAGTGAAAGTATCAGTCCAGCATGAGAAGAACACACAAATCACCAATACCTGCACAAACAATCAAACACTTGCACCCAACACGGTAAAGGGGTTGTCAATCCCTTCACGGTCACTTGCAAAGGTGAGATCTGATAGATATAGATAAATAAAACTAAACAAAAGATAAAATATTTGTGGCTTTTTAGTTGTATATATAGATCTGAAAGTAAAAGATGGAAAAATAGTAGATCGGAAACTAATATGATGGAAAATAGACCAGGGGCCATAGGTTTCACTAAAGTATTCTCTCTTGAAGGCAAATAATACGGTGGGTGAACAAATTACTATCGAGCAATTGATAGAAAAGCGCAAAGTTATAACGGTATCCAAGGCAATGATTATGTAATATAGGCATCAAGTATGTGTCAAGTAGAGCGACTCCTGCCTGCATCTACAACTATTACTCCACACATCGACCGACTCCTGTGTGCATCTAGAGTATTAAGTTCATGAAAAACAAAGTTACGCCTAAGTAAGATGACATGATGTAGAGGAATAAGCTCAAGCAATATGATGTAAAACCCATCTTTTTATCCTCGATGACAACAATACAATACATGCCTTGCTACCCCTACTTTGTCACTGGGTGAGGACACCGCAAGACTGAACCCAAAGCCAAGCACTTCTCCCATTGCAAGAAAAACCAATCTAGTTGGCCAAACTAAACCAATAATTCGAACAAAATTACAAAGATATCAAATCGTGCATATAATAATTCAGAGAAGATTAAAATAATATTCATAGATAATCTGATCATAAATCCACAATTCGTCGAATCTCAACAAACACACCGCAAAAGAAGATTACATCGGATAGATCTCCAAGAACATCAAGGAGAACATGGTATTGAGACTCAAAGAGAGAGAAGAAGCCATCTAGCTACTAGCTATGGACCCATAGGTCTGAGGTAAACTACTCACGCTTCATCGGAAGGGTAATAGAGTTGATGTATATGCCCTCCGTGATCGAATCCCCCTCCGGTAGGGTGCCGGAAAAGGCCCCAAGATGGGATCTGACGGGAACAGAAGGTTACGGCGGTGGAAAAGTGTTTTCGTGGATGCTTCTGGAGGTTCAGGAGTATATGTGAATATATAGGACGCAAAACTAGGTCAGGGGAGTCATAGAGGGCCCACAAGGTAGGGGCGCGCCCTACCCCCCTAGGCGCGCCCTCCACCCTTGTGGTCGCCTCGTGGCTCTCCTAACTTGATCTCCAAGTCTCCTGGTTGTCTTCTGGTCTAAGAAAAATCATCGCAAAGGTTTTATTCCATTTGGACTCTGTTTGGTATTCCTTTTTCGCGAAGCTAAAAAACAAGGAAAAAACATAAACTCGCACTGCGTTCTAGGTTAATAGGTTGGTCCAAAAAATAATATAAAATAGCATATTAATGCATATAAAACTTCCAAAACATATAATATAATAATGTGGAACAATCAAAAAATATAGATATGTTGGAGACATATCATTAGGACATGCTCAACTGCTTCTGGATCTTCCTGTTGCACTACCAGTGCACTAATAAGTGGTTCAAATTGTTGTTTCTAGGGCCAAAGGCTTGCAGTAAGGTCATCAATTGAATGTAAAAACTTTCCTTACATAAAAATACGTACAGGTTACATCATATGGAAGAATTCCAAATGCTATAGATGCAGCTGCCGTAATATACAATGGCATGGTGAACAAAGATCAAAAGTAAGGAAGTGTTTACAGAAAAGAGTTGGCCCACTCATGAGATGAACTCGTTTTATCTTTGATTTGATTGAGATGGGTAATACATATGCATTAAGAGACATGAGCTATTTGAACTTTTTAAGGAGCACATGTGGACCCTTAGTCGCCACTTCTGGTTGATGATGATAATATTCCTACCATAATGTACTTGAAGACATTAAATTGTAATGAACAATTTACATCCCATGATACATGGCAGAGAAAGAAAATATATTCATAACACAGATGAAGAGTTTCCAATAACGCTGACCCGTACATCTTTAGTCGTGGCCAAATCTGCATAGTTTTGTTCACTTTCAGTGCCACATTCAATCATAACTTCATGGTGTGTACATCTATGTCACTACTGTAGGACGGAACATACGCGACAGTCCAATCAGAGACCCTTCGATGAAACTGTGTGTGATGCATTAAATGCAAATGGTGATGTAATAAAACTGTCAAAAAAGATACAAAATGTTTGCGATGGCGGACAAATCAAACACGATTCGGATTATAGTTGTGTGTGTGATGCTGAAAGTGCAACTATTCCCTCGGCGGTTTTGGTAATTCATAACAACATACTGCTCATTGAAATAATATTCACTCAAGTTGATTATTTCAGAAAGTTCAATGATTGAAATGGCATGGACTACAGATGTGGACCCCTCAAAATGCTAAGGACAAATATTGGCAAAAGCTCAAGACTCTTCATTTCTATTTTAGTGATCCAAGATCACATTGAGTTCATAGGAAAAAGCCAATACTATTAAAAGGGGATGAATTTTTGCTTAATGGTCTACTTGCACAAAAGGCTTAGTGATATGGTCCAAATCCCTCAACCACTTTCTCAAATCCAAATATGTCCTAAACCTAAAGGAAAACTCGACCCAACCGATTTGATCCACTCAGCGCACCGAGTTCACTTGACATAGCCATAGCCAGAAACCCTAATCAGTTCGGTCTCACGGATAGGGATTTCGGTCTCATCGAGATGGGATTGCAAACTCTTTGTTTCCATTCGCAACATTTCGGTCTCACCCAAATGAGCGATCGGCCCCACCGAGTTCGCAGTGCAAACTCTCTGTTGCCCTTTCATTATTTTTCTATATCACTAAAAGAAGCGATCGGTCCCGCTGAGTTTGCCTGACAAACTCTCTGTTAGCCTATTACTAAAATCGGCCTCACTGAGTTCACGTAATCGGTCAAACCGAGATGTGGTTTGCCCTAACCCTAGCTTATCGGTCCCAGCGAGTTGATCATGTCGGTCCCACCGAAAAGCCTAATGTTCACATTTTGAACTGAATCAGTCTCACCGAGTTCTTCTATTCGGTCTGACCGAGTTTGCTCAAATGTGTGTAATGGTTAGATTTTATGTGGAGGCTATATATACCACTCCACCGTCCTCTCCATTTGTGAGAGAGCCATCAAAATGTGCCTACACTTCGACTGCTCATTTTTTGAGAGAGAACCACCTAGTCATGTGTTGATCCCAAGACAATCCAATCCAACCACAAGAATCTTGATCACTAGACTTCCCCAAGTTGCTTTCCAGTCAAATCATCTTTCCACCATAGCCAAACCTGAGAGAGAGAGTGGACTATTCGGGAGACTATCACTTGAGGCCCAAGAGCAAGGAGTTCATCATCAACGCATCATCTATTTCCTTTTGGAGAGTGGTGTCTCCTAGATTCGTTGGGTGTCACTTGGGAGCTTCGTCAAGATTGTGGAGTTGAACCAAGGAGTTTGTAAGGGAAGGAGTTCGCCTACTTCGTGAAGATCTAACCAAGTGAGGCAAGTCCTTCGTGGGCGATGGCCATGGTGGGATCGACAAGGTGCTTCTTCGTGGACCCTTTGTGGGTTGAGCCCTCCGTGGACTCGCCCAACCGTTACCCTTCGTGGGTTGAAGTCTCCATCAACGTGGATGTTCGATAGCACCACCTACCAGAACCACGCCAAAAATCTTCGTGTCTACATTGCACGCCAAAAACCTTCATATGAAATGTTTTACATTCCGCTGCTATACTCTTAGAATTGCATGTGTAGGTTGATTGCTTGACTTGTGCCAACTTGCTAAAATCTTCCAAGACTTAAAATTGGGAAAAGGCTAGATTTTTATTTGGTCAAGTAGTCTAATCACCCCCCTGTAGACCTACTTTCGATCCTACAAGTGGTATCACAGCTTTGGTCTCCATTTGCCTTGGTTTCCATAGCTTTGGTGATCATAGCCTTGGTCTCACAACCTAGGAGAGTATGCGTCTAGCGAGGAAAACTACCACCGTAGAGGTCCTTACTTTGATGGTAATAATTTTGCTAGTTGGAAGCATAAGATGAAAATGCATGTTCTTGGACATAACCTTGCCGTTTGGGCTATTGTGTGTATTGGCTTGCAAGGTGAATTCTTCGATGGAAGTGAGGGAGTCCAGGACTAAGGGGTCCTCGGGCGTCCGGCCTGTTATCCATGGGCCGGACTGATGGGCTGTGAAGACATGAAGACCGAAGACTATACCTGTGTCTGGATTGGACTCTCCTTGGCGTGGAAGGCAAGCTTGGCGACCGACTATGAAGATTCCTTCTTATGTAACCGACTCTATGTAAACCCTAGATCTCCCCCCCGGTGTCTATATAAACCGGAGGGGTTAGTCCGGAAATGATATATTCATTACCATAGTCGTACAGGCTAGGCTTCTAGGGTTTAGCCATTATGATCTCGTGGTAGATCAACTCCTGTAACACTCATATTCATCAAGATCAATCAAAGCAGGACGTAGGGTATTACCTCCATAGAGAGGGCCCAAACCTGGGTAAACATCGTGTCCCCTGTCTCCTGTTACCATCGATCCTAGACTCACAGTTCTGGACCCCCTACCCGAGATCCGCCGGTTTTTGACACCGACATTGGTGCTTTCATTCAGAGTTCCACTGTGCCATCAACGAAAGGTTCGATGGCCCATTCAATCGTCTATAGCTACGCTGTCCAAGGAGAAACCTTCCTCCCCGGACATACTTTCGTGTTCCGTGGCTTCGTACTGTGGGCCAACTCGCTTGGCCATTTGGAGCAGATCAATAGCTACGCCCCTAGCCACCAGGTCAGATTTGGAAGCTTGAACTACGTCGCGGATATCCGTGGAGACTTGATCTTCAATGGATTTGAGACCGCAGCGATCGCCCCCCCTCGCCCCGATGAACATGACTTAAATCTGTCATCGGATCACATCTAGGAGATGGTCCCTGTTGCTGCAAATGCCCTAGAACCGGAGCAGATCGTGCCATCCGAGGCCATGGAGTCCGTGGCGTTGGAGCCGTACACGGACACTACACATCGGAATATTTGCGTCAATGGAACTCCGGACTTGTCTCCGGCTATAACTCCCGGGCCGGGCATGCCCACAGACACCGAGCTGGATCGGTTATCAATTCTCGAATTTAGCGCCGCAGACATCTTCCAGCACTCACCTTTGGGTGATGTGCTAAACTCTATAAAGAACTTGTCCATGGAGAAGGACTCACAGCCGAACTATGTTCGGTTCGAGCCAGAGGCTGATGATGGGAAATTTCGCTTCCCACCCGCCACCCACTATATAGCCACTGTCGATGACCTAACCCATGTGCTTGATTATGGCTCCGAAGACATCGACGGTATGGACGACGACGCCGACATGGAGCAAGGCCAAGACCCGCCGTTTACTGGACGTTGGACGACCACCTCTTCGTACGATATGTACATGGTCGACACACCTAAAAAAGCTAGCGACAATGACAAAGGAGATTCAGTTGCGACTAAACGTTCTGAGACATAGTCCATGCGCCGGCGCCCTAAACGCCGCTCTAAGGCTCGTCACTCAAATAATGGCAACACTAGCACAAGAGAAAATAGTACTCCGGGTGACGCCGAAAACAATGAAGACCCTGTCGGGGCTGCATCCGAATAGGAGGAACAAGACAACGGGCAAGATAACCCTGATAAACTGGCCATGCCCAATGACCCAGACAATGATAGTTATCGTCTAGTCTCCAAGGATGATGAGAGCCTCGGCAACAAGGAATTCATTATGCTTGAGGCACCCCTCCAGCAGGAGCGCTTCAAGCGCCAGCTAATAGCCACTCCAAGAAGACTGAAGAAGAAGAAGCAGCAGCTCCAAGCTGATCAGGACCTGCTCATTGACAGGTGGACTGATGTCCTGATAGCCGAGGAATACGGCCTCGAGCGCCCAGCCAAGAGTTACCCAAAGCGCAGACTGCTACCTCAGTTCGATGCGGAGGCACTAGATCCCATACCTCCCTCATGCAATGTGGACCGACCACCACGTGGTCGGGATAGTGCAGCGGACCGACCACCCCGCGGTCGGGATAAAATGCCAACTCATGCCGAACAACAGCCTGCCCCACCTCCTCGCAAAAACAGGGACAGAATAGCTTGGGACCATACATACGACCTTTGGCAGGAGCTGGATAGCAAAGTAGGACACACCAGATCAATCTACGGATTGCGTGGACGCTTCCCGACTCGGGATGACACCTACCTATTCAGACGTGACAAACCTAGTCACACCTGGGGCGATAATTGCAGACGAACTGCATCGGTGGTGCGCCGCGACGCGGCCCAATATAGAGGCACCGCACACCCTCTCTGCTTCACAGATGAGGTGCTGGATCATGAGTTCCCCGAGGGGTTCAAGCCCGTAAATATTGAATCATACAACGGAACAACCGATCCCGCCGTATGGATTGAGGACTTTATTCTCCACATCCACATGGCCCGTGGAGACGACCTCCACGCCATCAAATACCTCCCACTAAAGCTCAAAGCGCCAGCTTGACACTGGCTAAACAGCCTGCCCGAGAATTCCATCGGCAGCTGGGAGGACTTGGAAGCGGCCTTCCTTGAAAACTTCCAAGGAACATATGTCCGGCCACCCGATGCCGATTACTTAAGCCACATAGTTCAACAACCTAGAGAATCATCCAAAAAATTCTGGACTAGGTTCCTAACCAAAAAGAACCAGATCATTGACTGTCCGGATGCCGAAGCCCTAGCGGCCTTTAAACACAGCATCCGTGACGAATGGCTAGCACGCCACCTTGGCCAAGAAAAGCCGAAGTCCATCGCAGCCCTTACGGCACTCATGACCTACTTTTGGGCTGGTGAAGACAGCTGGCTGGCTCATAGTAAAAACACAGCCAACGAGACAGGCCCCTCCGAGGCCAAGAATAGCTCCGGCAAGCTTCGGCGCAACAGACACAAACGTCGAAGCAATGGCGACAACACTGATGACACCACCGTTAACGCCGGATTCAGTGGCTCCAAGTCCGGCCAGCGAAAGAAGCCCTACAAAAGGAACAGTGAGGGACCATCCAGCCTGGATCACATACTCGATCGTCCGTGCCAGATACATGGTACCCCAGATAAACAAGCCAATCACACCAACAGAGACTATTGGGTTTTCAAACAGGCTGGCAAGTTAAATGCCGAAAACAAAGAAAAGGGATCACAAAGTGAGGACGAGGACGAAGAGCCCCGGCAGACGAACACTAGGGGCAAAAGAAGTTTCCCCCTCAAGTCAAAATGGTGAACATGATATACGCTACACACATCCCCAAAAGGGAGCGTAAGCGAGCACTCAGGGACGTCTATGTAGTAGAGCCAGTCGCCGCAAAATTCAATCCGTGGTCATCATTTCCAATCACCTTAGATCGTCGAGATCACCCAACTAGTATCCGACATGGGGTTCAGCCGCACTGGTCCTCGACCCAATCATCGACGGATTTCAACTAACACGAGTCCTAATGGACGGTGGTAGCAGACTCAACCTGCTCTATCAGGACACAGTGCGGAAGATGGGATTAACCCCTCACAAACCAAACCAACAAAGACTACCTTTAAAGGAGTCAAACCAGGCGTAGAGGCCCGCTGTACGGGCTCAAGCATGCTGGAGGTTGTTTTCGGTTCTCCGGACAACTTCTGAAGCGAAGAGCTAATCTTCGATATCGTCCCCTTCCGGAGCCGGCTACCACACACTGCCCGGACAAACCGCATTTGCTAGATTCAATGCAGTACCACACTATGCTGATCTCAAGCTCAAGATGCCCGGTCCATGCGGCGTCATAACAGTCAATGGCAATACTGAACGCTCCCTCCGAACAAAGGAGCACACCGCCGCCCCTAGCAGGAGAGGTACAGAGCGGCCTTCTCAAGCAGCACCATACTACGGCTGCCGAGCCCCTGGACATCACTAAGAGGTTTCGGAGTACACTGCAACAGGACAACATGGCTCATCAAGAGCTCGATTAGCAATTCGGCCTACATCCCAGTCCCGATGAAGTACTGGCATTCTTACCATGCATACATAATTACGTACTCAAAATTCCATGGACATCGACGGAGGCACAAGCTAGCCCGGGATCTACAGTTCGGCTAGACCGATCCCAAACACACATATAACTTTACTATTTCCTTTTTCCTTTTTTACAGGTTTCTCTTATGCGAGCCTCTTTCGACGACATGATTTATGGTCCCGTCAAAGGACAAATACACTGGATCGACACGGAGCACAGGCGCACACGGGCAGCCCCAGAGGCCAATCCAATGATTACTCTAACCATTCTCGGACCCGCACGCAGCTCACCTCCGGTTGTGGCATGTCAAATAGTCGTTTGCTTATTGCATTATTTTGTCCTAATGTGCTTGGACGCATTAACCCAACTATAATGGAAACAGTTCTTGATCCAAGTTCAAGGGCCCTAGATCCTATCTCTGTTCTCACTCTGTTTTCCTTTAAATTACTTACTTTCTAGCAACTGTACACTGTGGTACGTTTCATATTTGCGAGGGGCACCACACCGCCCCATGCTACCTCTTGAGCACTGCGTTGGTTTTCCCCGAAGAGGAAGGGATGATGCAGCAAAGTAGCATATGTATTTCCCTTAGTTTTTGAGAACCAAGGTATCAATCCAGTAGGAGGCTACGCGAGAGTCCCTCACACCTGCACAAAACAAATAAATCTTCGCAACCAACGCAAATAGGGGTTGTCAATTCGTATAGGGTCACTTATGAGAGTGAGATCTGATAGATATGATAAGATAATATTTTTGGTATATTTATGATAAAGATGCAATGTAAAATAAAGGCAAAGTAAATGGCAAAGGAAATAACTAAGTAGTAGGAGATCAATATGATAAAGATAGACCCAGGGGCCATAGGTTTCACTAGTGGCTTCTCTCAAGAGCATAAGTATTCTATGATGGGTGAACAAATTATTGTTGAGCAATTGACAGAATTGAGCATAGTTATGAGAATATCTTGGTATGATCATGTATATAGGCATCACGTCCGAGACAAGTAGACCGACTCCTGCTTGCATCTACTACTATTACTCCACTCATCCACCGCTATACAGCAAGCATCTAGAGTATTAAGTTAAAACAGAGTAACGCCTTAAGCAAGATGACATGATGTAGAGGGATAGACTCATCCAATATGAAGAAAACCCCATCTTGTTATCCTCGATGGCAACAATACATTATGTGCCTTGCTGCCCTTACTGTCACTGGGAAAGGACACCACAAGATTGAACCTAAACCTAAGCACTTCTCTCATTGCAAGAAAGATCAATCTAGTTGGCCAAACCAAACTAATAATTCGAAGAGACTTGAAAAGATAACCAATCATACATAAAAGAATTCAGAGAAGATTCAAATATTATTCATAGATAGACTTGATCATAAACCCACAGTTCATCGGTCTCAACAAACACACCGCAAAAAGAAGATTACATCGAATAGATCTGCACCAGAGAGGGGGAGAACATTGTCTTGAGATCCAAAAAGAGAGAAGAAGCCATCTAGCTACTAACTGTGGACCCATAGGTATGAGGTAAACTACTCACATTTCATCGGAGAGGCTATGGTGTTGATGTAGAAGCCCTCCGTGATTGATGCCCCCTCCGACGGAGCTCCGGAAGGCCGCAAGATGGGATCTCATGGATACAGAAAGTTACGTTGATGGAATTAGGGTTTTGGCTCCGTCTTTGATCGTTTGGGGGTACGTGGGTGAGGGAGTCCTGGATTAGGGGGTGTCCGGATGGCCGAACTATACCTTCAGCCGGACTCCTGGACTATGAAGATACAAGATTGAAGACTTCGTCCCGTGTCTGGAAGGGACTTTCCTTGGCGTAGAAGGCAAGGTTGGCGATACGGATATGTAGATCTCCTACCATTGTAACCGACTTTGTGTAACCCTAACCCTCTCCGATGTCGATATAAACCGAAGGGTTTTAGTCCGTAGGACAACATACAGAACAACAATCATACCATAGGCTAGCTTCTAGGGTTTAGCCTCTCCGATCTCGTGGTAGATCTACTCTTGTACTACCCATATCATCAATATTAATCAAGCAGGACGTAGGGTTTTACCTCCATCAAGAGGGCCTGAACCTGGGTAAAACTTCGTGTCCCTTGCCTCTTGTTACCATCCGGCCTAGACGCACAGTTCGGGACCCCCTACCTGAGATCCGCCGGTTTTGACACCGACATTGGCGCTCTCGTTGAGAGTTCCTCTGGGTCATCGTCGTTAGGCTTGATGGCTCCTACGATCATCAATAGCAATGTAGTCCAGGGTGAGACCTTCCTCCCTGGACAGATCTTCGTCTTCGGCAGCTTCGCACTGCGGGCCAATTCACTTGGCCATCTGGAGCAGATCGAAAGCTATGCCCCTGGCCATCAGGTCAGATTTGGAAGTTTAAACTACAAGGCTGACATCCGCAGGGACTTGATCCTCGACAGATTCGAGCCACTGCGGAGCGGGCCGCACTGTCACGACAAACATGATCTAGCTCTATCGCCGAACAGTGCCCTGGAGGCCGCACCCGCATCGGCTTCGACCCTTAATTCGGAGCCAACTGCGCCGATCTTGGATGGGTGGTTGGACGCCGCCTCGGGGGCTGCGATCCCAACGGCGATCGAGCCGAACACTAGCCCCGCACTCTGTGAGACTTGTGACTCCAAGGAGCCGGACTCCTCTCCGGACTCCGAACCCTCCGCGCCCCTGCCAATCGAATCCAATTGGGCGCTGATCATGGAGTTTACTGCCGCGGACATCTTTCAGCACTCGCCTTTCGGCGAAATTTTGAAGACACTAAAGTCTCTCTCTCTTTATCAGGAGAGCCCTGGCCGGACTATGTTCAGCAAGGTTGGGATAAGGACGATGAAGAAATTCAAAGCCCACCCACCACCCACTTTGTAGCCACTGTCGACGATTTAACCAAGATGCTCGACTTCGACTCCGAAGACATCGATGGTATGGACGCCGATGCAGGAGACGATGAAGAACCAGCGCCTATTGTTCCCTGGAAAGCCACCTCGTCATATGACATATACATGGTGGACACCCCACAAGAAGGAGATGGCGATGGAACAGCGGAGGATGACCCCTCCAAGAAACAGCCTAAGCGCCGGCGTCAGCGGCGCCGCTCAAAATCCCGCCAAAGCAAATACGGTAATTCCACCACGGGAGATAATAATACTCCGGAGATTGTTGGAAATATGTCCTAGAGGCAATAATAAATTAGTTATTATTATATTATATTTCATTGTTCATGATAATCGTTTATTATCCATCCTAGAATTGTATTGATAGGAAACTCAGATACATGTGTGGATACATAGACAACACCATGTCCCTAGTAAGCCTCTAGTTGACTAGCACGTTGATCAATAGATGGTTACGGTTTCCTGACCATGGACATTGGATGTTGTTGATAACGGGCTCACATCATTAGGAGAATGATGTGATGGACAAGACCCAATCCGAAGCCTAGCACAAAGATCGTGTAGTTCGTATGCTAAAGCTTTTCTAATGTCAAGTATCATTTCCTTAGACCATGAGATTGTGCAACTCCCGGATACCGTAGGAATGCTTTGGGTGTACCAAACGTCACAACGTAACTGGCTGGCTATAAAGGTTCACTACAGGTATCTCTGAAAGTGTCTGTTGGGTTGGCACGAATCGAGACTGGGATTTGTCACTCCGTGTAAACGGAGAGGTATCTCTAGGCCCACTCGGTAGGACATCATCATAATGTGCACAATGTGATCAAGAAGTTGATGACGGGATGATGTGTTACGGAACGAGTAAAGAGACTTGCCGGTAACGAGATTGAACAAGGTATCGGGGTACCGACGATCGAATCTCGGGCAAGTATCGTACCGATGGACAAAGGGAATTGTATACGGGACTGATTGAATCCTTGACATCGTGGTTCATCCGATGAGATCATCGTGGAGCATGTGGGAGCCAACATGGGTATCCAGATCCCGCTGTTGGTTATTGACCGGAGAGCTGTCTCGGCCATGTCTGCATGACTCCCGAGCCCGTAGGGTCTACACACTTAAGGTTCGATGACACTAGGGTTATAGGGAATAGATGTACGTGGTTATCGAATGTTGTTCGGTGTCCCGGATGAGATCCCGGATGTCACGAGGAGTTCCGAAATGGTTCGGAGGTAAAGATTTATATATGGAAGTCATCATACGGTCACCGGAATAATTCGGGTGTTACCGGTATTGTACCGGGACCACCGGAGGGGTTCCGGGGGTCCACCGGGAGGGTCCACCTTCCCCGGAGGGCCCTATGGGCTGTATGTGGAGAGGGACCAGCCCCTTAGTGGGCTGGGCGCCTCCCCCCTAGGGCCCATGCACCTAGGGTTTGGGGGAACCCTAAAGGAGGGCGCCCCCCTTGCCTTGGGGGCAAGGCAACCACCCTTAGCCGCCGCCCCCTCCTCAGATTGGATCTGAGGGGGCCGGCCCCCCTCTCACTTGCCCCTATATATTTGTGGGGATTGGGAGGGCAGCCGCACCCAAGTTCTGGGGCAGCCCTCCCCCTCTCCCAAGTTCTCCTCTTCTCCTACGGTGCTTGGCGAAGCCCTGCAGGATTACCACGCTCCTCCTTCACCACCATGCCGTCGTGCTGCTGCTGGATGGAGTCTTCCCCAACCTCTCCTTCTCCCCTTGCTGGATCAAGGCGTAGGAGACGTCACCGGGCTGTACGTGTGTTGAACGTGGAGGTGTCGTCCATTCGGCACTAGGATCATCGGTGATTTGGATCACGACGAGTACGACTCCATCAACCCCGTTCACTTGAACGCTTTCGCTTAGCGATCTACAAGGGTATGTAGATGCACTCCCCTTCCCCTCGTTGCTAGATTACTCCATAGATTGATCTTGGTGATGCGTAGAAAATTTTAAATTTCTGCTACGTTCCCCAACAGAGAGTGCCGAGGAAAACCCCCTCCAGCAAGATTCAACACAGGAGGATGGAGAAGCCAGCCCTCATGAGAGAGCGGCAGACAGAGAGGTCAAGGACGATAATTATATTCCTCCCTCCGAAGACAAGGCAAGCCTCGACGACGACGAATTCGTCATGCCAAAGGATCCCGTCGAGCAAGAGCGTTTTCAACACGGGCTTATGGCCTCGGCAAGAAGCCTCAAGAAAAACAGCAACAACTTAAAGATGATCAAGATTTGCTAGTCGACAAATGGACTAAAGTCCTTGCGGCCGAAGAGCATAAACTCGAACGTCCCTCCAAGAGCTACCCAAAGCGCAGGTTGCTACCCCGATTAGAGGAGGAAGGACTTAAACCTTCATCACCAGCACTTGATACAGCCGACCGGCCACCTCGTGGCCACGACAGAGAGGCCTCTCGGCCCTCCACTCAAGCCACACCCCGCACCAAGGCACGGGAAAATGCGCCAGACCTGCAAGATATGTTGGAGGACAAGGCAAGGCAAACAAGATATATATACGTAGGCGCCCCACGACTCGAGACGCTAACCGTCATGCCGGACACAAATCCGGTAGGGTCGAACACAGTAGACAAAGCTCATTGGAGCTACGTCGTGATATAGCCCAGTATAGAGGCGCTGCACACCCACTATGCTTCACAGATGAAGTAATGGGTCATCAAATCCCCGAGGGTTTCAAACCCGTAAACATCGAATCATATGATGGCACAACAGATCGTGCGGTATGGATTGAGGATTATCTCCTTCATATCCACATGGCCCGCGGCGATGATCTCCACGCCATCAAATACCTCCCACTCAAGCTTAAGGGACCAGCTCGGCATTGGCTTAACAACTTGCCAGCACTCGACAATTTCCAGGCACTTATGTGCGACCACCAGATGCCGATGACCTAAGCCACGTAATTCAGCAGCTAGAGGAATCGGCCAGGCAATTCTAGACACGGTTCCTAACAAAGAAAAATCAAATAGTCGACTATCCGGACGCAGAGGCCCTAGCAGCCTTCAAGCACAATATCCATGACAAGTGGCTTACCCGACACCTTGGACAGGAAAAGCCGAAATCTATGGCAGCACTCGCGACACTCATGACCCGCTTTTGCACGGGAGAAGACAGCTGGCTTGCTCGTAGCAACAATATGACCAAGAACCCTGGTAATTCGGATACCAGGGACAGTAGTGGCAGGTCGCGTCGCAACAAGCAGAAGCGCCGCATTAACAGCGACAATGCTGAGGATACGGCAGTTAATGCCGGATTCGGAGGATATAAATCCGGTCAGCGGAAAAAGCTATTCAAAAGAAATCCTGGCGGCCCGTCCAGTTTGGACCGAATACTCGACCGCTTGTGCCAGATACATGGCACCCTCGAAAAGCCGGCCAATCACACCAACAGGGATTGTTGGGTGTTCAAGCAGGCAGGCAAGTTAAATGCCGAAAATAAAGACACGGAGCTGCATAGCGATGACGACGAAGAGCCCCAGCCGCCGAATAACAGTGGACAAAAGGGTTTTCCCCCACAAGTGCGGACGGTGAACATGATATACGCAACCCACATCCCCAAGAGGGAGCGGAAGCGCGCGTTAAGGGACGTATACGCGGTAGAGCCAGTCGCCCCAAAGTTCAACCCATGGTCCTCCTGCCCGATCACCTTTGATCGAAGGGACCATCCCACTAGCACCTGTCATGGCTGATTCGCCGCATTGGTTCTAGACCCAATCATTGACGGATTTCATCTCACTAGAGTCCTTATGGACGGCGGCAGCAGCCTGAACCTGCTTTACCAGGATACAGTGCGGAAAATGGGCATAGATCCCTCGAGGATTAAGCCCACCAAAATGACCTTTAAAGGCGTAATACCAGGTGTAGAGGCCAACTGTACAGGCTCAGTCACAATTGAAGTGGTCTTCGGATCTCCGGATAATTTCTGAAGTGAGGAGTTAATCTTCGACATAGTCCCATTCCGCAGTGGCTATCAAACACTGCTCGGGCGAACAGCATTCACCAAGTTCAATGCGGTACCGCACTACGCATACCTTAAGCACAAGATGCCAGGCCCTCGAGGAGTAATTACGGTCAATGGAAACAACATACGCTCTCTCCGAATGGAGGAGCACACGGCGGCCCTTGCAGCGGAAGTACAAAGCAGCCTCTCCAGGCTGTTCTCCAGTCCGGCCATTAAACGTCTGGACACCGTCTAGCACGCCTGGAGTAACATACAACAAGACCGCCTGGCACGTTCCGAGAAGGCGTAGCAATGCGGCCCCAACCCTAGCCCTCGCAAAAATGTGACGCTAGTACTTCGCGTACATAACTACGATCTAGAAATACCAAGCGTACAGGGGGAGGGGCACCATCACGGCACGCCCGAAACACGGCTTAAACTGCACCAGGGGCTGCCGATTTTTTAATTTTCTCTTACTTTCAGGACTCCACTGTTCAGAAGGCCTATTTGGCAGTTCAATTGCCGCACAAACGATGCAAGAATCAGGGAAGCAGACAAGCCATGCCGCATTACGGAACTCCCAGGTGGTCTCTATCACGATCAGTATACCTGTTTCGCATACCATTCCGCAGCCTGCCCCTGGAACGGACATGTTAAATAGTCCAACCTTTTGCTTATTGCATTATTAGTATCGTTCTGCTTTGATCGCAGCTGTCAGGACCCCGATTCTAAGCCACATCGATCTAGCCGGTAACACCTCATATCACTTTGCGGCCTCACGCACGGTATCCCACGGGTGTCGCCTTACCATGGCCCGGGACCGTTTGCGCCTTTTGGCTCGCTTATATGACAATGTCGCTAGCATCCATATGACCGAGAACCTGGGCCGACATGGCTAGTCGTGAACCCAAAGCGGCACAGACCTATGGAGACAGGCATACATGAATCACAACGAACATGTCGGTCATCAACAAGTGATTCCGGGCTGTAGCACTGGGCTAACAGGACTCCGGGAAATCCCGGGCTGTAGCAGGCTAGACAGGACTCCGGAGATCACCGCGTGACATTTCCCCGAAGGGACAAACATAGGGACGAAGTGAAACACATGCCGGCCAGTCAAGCGTCCTGAACAGTAGTGCTGGGCTAGCAGGACTCCGGTGAACCGGGCTGTAGCGGACTACTATGGCTCGAGGAGCACTAGACTACATTTCCCCATAAGAAAGGCTGCGAAGGACAAACAACTAGATTGTCGGATCCCACTCATACCAAGCATTTCAATCATACATACAATATGCTCGATATGAGTACATACAACATGGCATCACAACAAAACTCTACAACTCAAGTACTTTATTTAAAGGCTCCAGGGAGCCATACATAACATATCCATACAGGTAGGGGTCACATGACCCGACACTCAAGTCATACAGTCATACAAGCACATGCGGAAGCAACTAGTCTGAGTACAGACTCTAGAAAGAAAGAAGGCTTCTCGAAGCCTGTCTATCTACATAGGGCCCTCCATGGCCTGGATCACCACCTGGGTGGCTAGTCACTCGTCGATGTCAAGGTCTACGTAAAACCCATCGGAGGGGGCAGTGTTGTCGTCTGAAAACAATAAATAAGCAAACATGAGTACAAAGGTACTCAGCAAGTCTTCCATCAGAACCTACTGTACATGCTCATTCTCAAGAAGGTGGTGGGGTTTATGCAGCAAGCCAGCTTTGACTCTTGGCTAAGCTATCCTACGGAATCTTTTAGCAAAATAGTTTTCGCACACGAGTCCACTACTCACCATCACAATACTCCACCGTGGATCCTCCCTCGTATCCTGCGAGGGGGCCATCCTCGGTACTCACACTTATCTTGAGTCTTTTAGAAGTATCCATTAACTTGTCTATGAGCTGTATAGGCAACCAAGTAGTCCTTTACCGCGGACGCGGCTATTCGAATAGTTTTATACCCTGCAGGGTGTACTTCGTCATACACGCTTTCACCGCTTACCGCCGTCTACACGACATGTACTCGGCAACCTTCAAGCGGAAGCCCAGCGAGGGTGTCGGCCACGGCCTACCTAAACACCTAAGCCCCTAGTCTAGGTTATCGCCTATCCAGGTTCCATCCGCAGGGAGTCCGGCCGAGGTTTCCACATACGGCCCCGAACGATGTGAACAGGGTTCCCGAGACACCAAACGGGTGACCCGGTACACCGTGCCACGGTGTATCTACCGCAACATAGCCCACCCCTAGGGTCAGCTCTACGCACGGCCGCCAACACATATCCTACAAACACCAGAAACTATTTGCAACTCCTGGACAGATTAGTAGGGTGGCTAAGAAGCCGAGAGGGTCCATTTGTTTCGGGCCCAATGTACGGTAGTAACTGCATCTTAAATCACACATACAGATCTCAGTTCTTATGGACGGCCTCAATGAAACAACCCACCATGTACTCCTACATGGCCTCTCATCGATACCTTTACCAAAACATGTTCAACACATCCCTCATATTACTGGCACAAGCATTTCACTCTAGCCCATCACCCAGATGAACCAGACCTGACACAACTCTAAGCATAGCAGGCATAGCAAGGTAGGTATCACAAAACATGGCTCAATCAACTCCTACACATGCTAGTGGGTTTCATCTAGTTACTGTGGCAATGACAGGTCATGCAGAGGATAAGGGTTCAACTACCGTAGCACACAGCAGTTTGAATCGTGTTGTCTTAATGTAGTAAACAAGAGCAGGAGCGAGAACATGGGTTGTATCGGAATGATCAATGGTTGCTTGCCTGATGGAGTGGTAATGGGATACTGCCCTTCAGTTGGATACTCGTGAATATCCTCGGAGGCAGAACCTACCACGAAGAACACAACCGAGCACAATCAACACATGACGATATGCAACAATATGATGCATGCTATGACATGGCAATATGGATGTGTCTTGAGCTAATGCAACTAGTTATGATTTAAATGAAGTTGGTTTGAGTACAAGATTCAAATTCCAACCCCATATATGATTATTTAAATGCCCTTTATTTGTTTTGTCCAAAACAGAGGACAAGCATTGTTCAAACATGCATGAAAATGGTACAGATGGATTCCTTGAATTTTTCTGATAATTTTTCATATATAATTTGTCTCATTTGGAGTTATGGTTGAATTTTTATGAATTTTTGAAGTTTTGGGTATTTTCTGGAATTTCCTGAATTGTTTTTAAACTAGAAAATGATTTACTGCATCAGCTTGACGTCATGATGATGTCAGCAAGTCAACAGGGTGCGTCCGGGTCAAACCTGACCAGTGGGTCCCACTGGTCAGTCTCACAGTGCTGGCTCGAGTCACAGACAGGTGGGGCCAGTCAAAGGCCACGTCAGAAAGTCAAACTGACGTGTGGGGCCAGCTGGGTTAATAACTAATCTAAACAGAACATTAAGTTAAACTAAACATGCACTGGGCCCACATGGCAGTGGCTCTAGGGAGTTTTAGCAGGGTCATTAGCACTAATTAAGCCAGCGCCACGTCAGCTCGCCAGAGCTTGGCCGGCGGCAACCAAATACGCGGCGGGGTTTCACCGGAGTTGCTCGGGTTTTGCCTACAGGCCACCATTTGATGCGCGGAAGGGCGTGTTTGAAAGAGGGGAGCGAGGCGCATCTGCGGGTGGCCGTGGTTCGAGTGGGGGTGGACGCAGTCAACGGCGGCGAGCTCGGTTGCGGCCGCCGGAGTTCGGGCGCCGATGAAAACGACGACGCCGTGCATGGGAGGATCAACGGCCATATGAACGGGGCCGATTGGCCACCGGAGCCTCGTCGCCGGCGAGCTCGGGCGGCGACGCAGTTCGGTCATCAAGGGGGCAACGGCTATGGCGATCAATTGAAGCGGGGAAGAGGGGGAAACGGTGGCGGAGCTCACAGGGAGGTCGATGAGTAGCTCAGCGGGCTCGGGGAAGCTTCTGCAACGGTGAATTGACGACGGCGATCTCCGGGCACCGGAGATGAAGACGACGACGCTCGGGTCGACTGGGGCCTCCTCTGGTCGCGTGCTTCGGGTGTGTAGCTCCACGGGGTCAGGGCGCAGCCCAGGGACGCAGAGAGGGAGCGAGGGGGTGGCTGTGGCTGCGGTGAACAGCGTCGGTGGCGACGGGCGCGTTCGGTGGCGTCGTAGGGAGAGAGCAGAGGAGGGGATGAGCACGGGGGAGGGGAATGAGAGGGCCAGGGGGTGCGTGGCCGTCTCCGTAGCGCGGCTAGGAGGCCAGGGGGGCTGCCACCGCGAAGCAGGAGGTGGAGACCTCCGGTGTGCGCTGCTGGCACGCAGCTGCTTCGGGGCGAGGGGAGGAGGACGACGGGCGAGGTGCTGGTGGGCTGGGCCGCTGGTGGCCTGGCGCTGGGCCAGGTGGATGGGCTACAGGTGGGCCAGGTAAGGTCCAGGTGAGCCTCTGTTCTTTTCCTAATTTATTCTGTTTTTCTATTTCTGTTATTCTGTTTTGATTTAGTTTAAATACTAAATCATTTTATAAAATCCTGAAAATATTTATGGACACTTTTTGAAATATTTCAGTGGCCCAAAAATAGTTCCAACATTATTTGAGCATTTGAATTATTTAATAGTATTTAAATGCCCAAATTCAAATATTTATGAATTAAGTCAATGCCCCTTTTGTTGACCTAAAATTATATGCACCATTTTTCCCAAGGGTTCTAACCCAAGGCAAAGAGGGTGAACATTTTTGAAGGGCATTTCAGGTTCATTGAATTTATTTTTAGTAAACCCTAGTTGATTTCAGGGGGGGGTGCTGGGGGTTCTGCTTTCCCCATTTCAATTTTCTGATGAAGGTAAACATGATGCACACTCTAATGCATAACCTAGCTAGGGTGTGACAACTCACCCCCACTCAATAGAATCTCGTCCGAAGATTTAGGATCATCTGGGAAGAAGGCGGGGTACTCGAGTCGAAGACGATCCTCCCTTTCCCAAGTGGCTTCTTCCTCGGAATGGTGTGACCATTGAACCTTGAGAAACTTGATATTATGACGTCGAGTGGTACGCTCGGCTTCATCAAGGATACGAACGGGGTATTCCCGATAAGAAAGGTTATCTTGTAAGTCAAGCGTTTCGTGGTCCACTCCACGGATAGGATCTGCGAAGCAACGCCTGAGTTGCGAAACGTGGAAGACATCGTGAACTCTGGAAAGATGCGGAGGTAGTTCCAATTGGTAGGCAACTTCTCCTCGTTTGGCAAGAATGCGAAAGGGTCCAATGTAACGAGGAGCCAATTTGCCTTTGATACCGAAGCGATGGGTTCCCTTTAACGGGGTAACCCGAAGGTAAGCTTTCTCGTCAATTTCAAATGTCATAGGCTTATGCTTACGATCATATTGACTCTTTTGGCGAGATTGGGTTGTTTTCAATTTCTCACGAATAACGCGAACCTGCTCTTCTGCTTCCTGAATCATATCCGGGCCAAAGAGTTGTCTTTCCCCGGTTTTTGACCAGTTAAGAGGCGTTCGACATTTTCGTCCATCGAGAACTTCGAGGGGAGCCTTGCCCAAACTAGCTTGATAGCTATTGTTATAGGCAAACTCCGCGAATGGAAGGCATTTCTCCCAACTCATTCGGAACGAGATAACAGAAGCTCGGAGCATATCTTCCAGAATTTGATTTACTCGCTCTACTTGACCACTTGATTGAGGATGGAAGGCGGTGCTAAAGGAGAGATGAGTTCCATAGCATTTTGGAAACTTTCCCAAAATCGAGAGGTGAAGAGACTTCCACGGTCTGAGTTAATTTCCAATGGGACACCATGAAGAGACACTATTCGGGAGATGTATAGGTCAGCTAGCTGGCTAGCAGTGATACTCTCACGAACAGGTAGAAAATGGGCTACTTTGGAAAGACGGTCGATCACGACGAAGATGGCATTATTCCCTCTCTTGGTCCTGGGAAACCCAGTGATGAAATCCATACTGATTTTGTCCCATTTCCATTCAGGAATAGCCAAAGGTTGAAGGGTGCCAGCAGGCCGTTGATGCTCTGCTTTAACACGACGACAAACGTCGCAATTAGCAATGTATTGAGCGATTTCTCTCTTCATCCTAGTCCACCAAAACCTCTGGCGTAGGTCTTGATACATTTTGGTACCACCGGGATGAATGGTGAGAGGGGATTCATGAGCTTCCTTAAGGATCAGTCGCCTCAGGTTTCGCGCCTTCGGAACCACTAGGCGATTCCCAAAGTATACAACACCTTGATCATCAATGGAGAAACAATCCACGACTCCTTTTTTAACGTTTCTCTTGATACGGGAAATTCCCGGATCTATCTTCTGTGCCTTGATGACCTGATCCGTAAGGGTAGGTTCCGCTACCAGGGTGGATAGGAATCCTTGAGGAACAATGTGAAGATTAAGCTTGCGAAATTCCTCATGGAGAAGTGGTTGACTTTGTTGTAACATCAGGTTGTTACAGTAGGACTTACGACTTAATGCATCGGCCATGACATTGGCCTTGCCAGGGGTCTAAGTTATTCCTAAGTCGTAATCCGAGATCAACTCGACCCAACGTCTTTGCCTGAGATTCAAATCTGGTTGGGTGAAGATATATTTCAAGCTTTGGTGATCGGTGAATATCTCACAACGATTACCGAGGAGGTAATGTCGCCAGGTTTTGAGTGCATGGACTACAGCTGCAAGCTCTAGATCATGTGTGGGATAATTTTCCTCATGTGGGTGTAATTGCCGTGAAGCATAGGCAATTACCTGACGATCTTGCATGAGTATGCAACCTAGTCCTTGTCGCGAGGTGTCGCAATAGATAATAAAGTCCTTGGAAAATCTGGTGGTACCAGTACGGGAGCAGATGTCAGGCGTCTTTTCAGTTCCTGAAAACTGAACTCGCACTGTGGAGTCCACTCGAACTTTTTATCTTTCTTGAGGAGTTCAGTTAGAGGTTTAGCAACCTTGGAGAAATTCTCGACGAAGCGGCGGCAATAGCTCGCTAGGCCAAGGAAACTCCGAACTTGCTTGACCGTAACAGGTGGAGTCCAATCAAGAACGGCTTGAACTCGCTCGGGATTGACAGCAATACCCTTACCAGAGATTACATGGCCTAGATAGGTCACTTCTGACAACCAAAATTCACACTTGGAGAATTTGGCATAAAGGCAATGCTCTCGAAGTTTCATCAATACCAGCCTTAGATGTTCGGCATGTTCCTCTTCATTCTTGGAGTAGATGAGTATGTCATCGAGGTATACTACGACGAATTTGTCCAAGTACTCCATGAAAACCGAGTTCATTAACCGGGAGAAAGTGGCCGGGGCATTGGTTAAACCGAAGGACATGACGGTGTACTCGTATTGGCCATAACGAGTAACAAAGGCCGTTTTGGGAATGTCCCCATTTCTGATTTTGATTTGATGGTAGCCCAGCCTCAAATCCATCTTGGAGAAGACTGAGGATCCAGCGAGCTGATCATACAGGTCGTTGATACTGGGAAGCGGGTATTTGTTCTTGATGGTGACCAGATTGACAGGTCGGTAATCCACAACCATTCGATCCGTTCCATCCTTCTTCTTGACGAAGAGGACGGGGCAAGCCCAAGGAGAGGAGCTAGGACGGATGAACCCTTTGTTCAAGGACTCATCGAGTTGGTTCTTAAGCTCGGCTAGTTCTAAGGGTGACATCTTGTAGGGTCTTCTAGCAATTGGAACGGTTCCTGGAACAAGGTCTATCACAAACTCGACATCCCGGTCAGGTGGAACACCTGACAGTTCTTCCGGAAACACATCCGGGAAGTCTCGGACTACCGGAACGTCCTCAAGGTCTGGAAGAGGGTTGGCATTGAGAGAGTAAAGTTGGCGCTTGGCCACTCGAGTTAAGACATTAACTGTCTTGCCCGAGGGATGAGTAAGTTGAACGGTTCTAGTGGCACAATCGATCTTGGCATAATGAGCCGACATCCAGTCCATACCCAAGATGATGTTTATGTCGGAGGACTTGAGAGCTATTAAAGATGCGAGGAAAACAAGCCTATCGACAAGAATTTCGTTCCCATGGCTTACCTTAGAAGTTTGCCATTTGGAACCCGGAGTTTGAATTACCATGGAAGTGGGCATGTCACAGAATGTCGTGTTATGCAACCGAGCATAATTCTCGGATATGAATGAATGAGATGCTCCAGTATCGAAAAGAACAGATGCCGAATGGCAGTTAACAAGGAGCGTACCAAGGACGACGTTGGGATCCTCATGAGCCTCTTCGGCTGAAACATAGTTGACATGGCCACGTGCAGTAGTGGCCGGCTTGGCGTAGAAAGTCTTTCCCGCGGTCTTACCACGGCCAACGGACTTTCCAGCTTGATTGGGGTTGTTCTGGGGACACTCTCGACTATAGTGACCCGGTTCTCCGCACTTGAAGCATGTTACCATAGTGGGGCGTGGAGCAATATTAGCAGCGGGGCCACCATAGGGCTTGGACGGTGCAAATTGCTGGTTGGGACGAGGCGCCTCAAAGGATGGCCTTGGGGTGAATCTGGGTGGCAGTGCGGTGCTTGGAATCCACACCCGGCGCTTCTGAGCTCCAGAGCCGGATGAAGACCCAAAATCACGAGAGTGCTTGCGTGAAGCGTCATAATCAGTCTGGCCTGTCTCAGCACTGATAGCTTTATTGACCAGCTTCTGGAAGGATGTGCACTCGTGCAGACGGAGATCGCGGCGAAGCTCAGGGCTAAGTCCCTTACGGAACCTTGCCTGCTTCTTGGCGTCAGTAAAAACCTCTTCAGGAGCATAGCGTGCCAGGTTCCCAAATTCTCGGCTATATGCATCCACAGTCAGCCTTCCTTGGGTGAAGTTACAGAACTCCTCCCTCTTGCGATCCATAAGTTCTTCCGGAATGTGATGCTCACGGAAAGCCTCGCTGAACTCAGCCCAGGTAGTGATTTGGCCGACCGGGCGCATAGCTTCGTAGTTTTCCCACCAATGGCTAGCGGGGCCCTCGAGATGATAAGCAGCATAGGTAACCTTGTCGGCTTCAGCTACGTTGGCAGAACGTAGCTTGTGGGTGATGCTGCAAAGCCAATCATCCGCGTCGAGGGGCTCGACGGAATGGTTAAACTTTGGTGGGTACAGCTTGATAAAGTCGTTGATTGACACCAAGTCATTTCGTGGGTGGCGTGTAGTGTTCTGCTCAATCCTCTCCAGCAGGCGGTTGGTCTCACGCTTGTTCCTTTCCGCCTCCAGCATCACTTCGGCCAGGGAAGGCGGGTGAGGCAAATTTTCACCTCTAGCTGCATTGGCTTCCCCCTGCTCCGGGGCAGCAGGGTTGCCGCGGGTGTTGACCATCCTAGGAGGAAAACAAGACAACGGTTTAGACAAGGATGGCTCAAACTTAACAGGGAAGTGCAGAATGTAAAGGATAACGCGGAATGCAGAGATGCTCATTCGTATGCCATGGTAATATAAAACTTCCATATATACACCAACGGTCATACTCGTCATACATAGTTTAGTACAAGCCCACGCTACAGTACAACTATGAAGGTAGACGTTACATCTCATCGGAGGCATTCCGAGTCCCTATACATTATTTGTCTACACCTCCGGAATCGATTACACACCAAGTCGTATTCCACAAGTCACACAGGACAGTGGAGATACAACTACTACAATACTAGTGGTACTACTACTAACTCAGATAGCTCCGTAGTAGTCCTCATAGAAGTCACCTCCATAGCCTGGAAGTTCAACGTGATCATCCGGAAACAGACGGTCCTGAGGAGCCTGTGGACCATAGGGGCTAGGATAAGGTCTTGGACCAACAAACGGTGGCCTGCGGGGACCAAGGGGTGGGGTGATGCCTCCCACATCACGCCAATCCACCATGTCTGGCAGAGCTGCTCTCACAGGATACAGATCCTTGGTATCCATACATCCCGCTTACACCGCGGGTGCAAACCGAGTCAATGTGGCCCAATGATCAGCACGGGTATTAAAGAGCTCCAGCCTCAAGGCCCGATTCTCTCGGTCCTTATCTTCGAGCATCTCAGTGGTGGTACGAGTTAATGAGTCCTCCTGAGTGGAGTCAGCATAGATAGCCAGAAGATACCCCTGCGCTCCCGGAAGTGAAGCTGGCATGTAACGGAAGTCAGTGTTCCGAAGCAGGCCAGTCCGGACTCGCAAGATGGTCATCATGGAATAGGCAGCATCCTGCACAGCCATCTCAATGGTAACTCCGAGTCCATAGGAACAGTGAAGGGGCTCGGTAGATCCAGGATAGGAAGGAAATATCCTGACGGTGCATAAATACTGGCTTTGATTAAAGTCGCGGAACTGCTCTTCAACAGTGTATTCGGGATACCAACGGTATCCTGTCTCGATCATGACCCGGACCAACATAGCAGTATGGCCGGGCACGTCGAGGCACCTGGTCAGGCGAACCACTTGATTTTGAGACTGGTTGGCCATCTGAAAGCACAACCACAAGACAAAGACATCAGAATTCCTAGGGAAAATTGGGCAGCATAACGGCTGTAAATGCTCAGAAAAAGATTTGAGACATCCACAACAGTTCACAATACCGCTCAACAGCATCATATCAAGGTTCTGATTCAAATAGCAACGTACTAAAATAGTAGAAACTGGACTGGAACTCATAGCAATAATCCTATGAACTACTACGGATTAGTAACACGTGAACCTGATAGAAGAAGAGAGCCTAGTCCTTAACCCACGTTGAATGAGAAGAGAATGACTCAGATCAGAAGCATAGGGTAAAGGAGTAAAAGAACCTTACGTTCCCTCCCACAATCAATTCCCTTACATATAACTAAAGCATTTCTAGACTCGACATCGACCAGTTTGGCTGAACGAACCTACAGGCAGTCCGGCTCTGATGCCAACGCTGTCAGGACCCCGATTCTAAGCCACATCGATCTAGCCGGTAACACCTCATATCACTTTGCGGCCTCACGCACGGTATCTGTTGGCGACCGTTGCAGAAAACAAACATTTTCCTACTCGTTTCACCAAGATCATCTAGGAGTTCATCTAGCAACGAGTCACGAGATGCATCTACATACCTTTGTAGATCGCAAGCGGAAGCGTTCATTAGAACGAGGTTGATGTTGTCGAACACGACGTGATCCAAATCACCGATGACCAGCGCCGAACGGACGGCACCTCCGCGTTCAACATACGTACGGGACGGGAGACGTCTCCTCCTTCTTGATCCAGCAAGGGGAAAGGAGAGGTTGACGAAGATCCAGCAGCACGATGGCGTGGTGGTGGATGCAGGGCGTCACGACAGCAGGGCTTCGCCGTGTACTACGAGAGATGAAGAAGTAACGGGGAGAGAGGGAAGCACCAAAGGCGTGGGGATGAAGTCCCTCCTCTCCCCCACTATATATAGGGGTGCCAGGGGGGCGCCGGCCCTGGTAGATGGGATCTACCAGGGGGGGCGGCGGCCAGGGGTGGGGGGCTTGCCCCCCAAGCAAGGGGGCGCCCCCCTTAGGGTTCCCCCCCCCCAACCCTAGGCGCATGGGCCTTGGGGGGGCTGGCGCCCCAGCCCACTATGGGCTGGGTTCCCTCCTATTTCAGCCCAAGGGGCCCTCCGGGATAGGTGGCCCCACCCGGTGGACCCCCGGGACCCTTCCGGTGGTCCCGGTACAATACCGGGTACCCCGAAACTTGTCCCGATGGCCGAAACTGCACATCCTATATATAATTCTTTACCTACGGACCATTCCGGAACTTCTCGTGACGTCCGGGATCTCATCCGGGACCCCGAACAACATTCGGGTTAATGCATATACTTATCTTCACAACCCTAGCGTCACCGAACCTTAAGTGTGTAGACCCTACGGGTTCGGGAGACAAGCAGACATGACCGAGACGACTCTCTGGCCAATAACCAACAGCGGGATCTACATACCCATGTTGGCTCCCACATGCTCCACGATGATCTCATCGGATGAACCACGATGTCGAGGATTCAATCAACCCCGTATGCAATTCCCTTTGTCAATCGATATGTTACTTGCCCGAGATTCGATCGTCGGTATCCCAATACCTCGTTCAATCTCGTTACCGGCAAGTCACTTTACTCGTACCGTAATGCATGATCCCGTGACTAGATACTTGGTCACTTTGAGCTCATTATGATGATGCATTACCGAGTGGGCCCAGTGATATCTCTCCGTCATACGGAGTGACAAATCCCAGTCTTGATCCGTGCCAACCCAACAGATACTTTCGGAGATACCCGTAGTCTACCTTTATAGTCACCCAGTTACGTTGTGACGTTTGGTATACCCAAAGCACTCCTACGGTATCCGGGAGTTGCACGATCTCATGGTCTAAGGAAAAGATACTTGACATTGCAAAACTCTAGCAAAACGAACTACACGATCTTTATGCTATGTTTAGGATTGGGTCTTGTCCATCACATCATTCTCCTAATGATGTGATCTCGTTATCAATGACATCCAATGTCCATAGTCAGGAAACCATGACTATCTGTTGATCAACGGGCTAGTCAACTAGAGGCTTACTAGGGACATGTTGGTGTCTGTTATTCACACATGTATTACGATTTCCGGATAACACAATTATAGCATGAATAAAGACAATTACCATGAACAAGGAAATATAATAATAATGCTTTTATTATTGCCTCTAGGGCATATTTCCAACAGTCTCCCGCTTGCACTAGAGTCAATAATCTAGTTACATTGTGATGAATCGAACACCCATGGAATTCTAGTGTTGATCATGTTTTGCCCTAGGGAGAGGTTTAGTCAACGGATCTGCTACATTCAGGTCCGTATGTAGTTTACAAATTTCTATGTCTCCATCTTGAACATTTTCACGAATGGAGTTGAAGCGACGCTTGATGTGCCTTGTCTTCTTGTGAAACCTGGGCTCCTTGGCAAGTGCAATAGCTCCAGTGTTGTCACAAAAGAGCTTGATTGGCCCCGACACATTGGGTATGACTCCTAGGTCGGTGATGAACTCCTTCACCCATATTGCTTCATGTGCTGCCTCCGAGGCTGCCATGTACTCCGCTTCACATGTAGATCCCGCCACGACGCTTTGCTTGCAACTGCACCAGCTTACTGCCCCTCCATTCAAAATATACACGTATCCGGTTTGTGACTTTGAGTCATCCAGATCTGTGTCGAAGCTAGCGTCGACGTAACCCTTTACGACGAGCTCTTCGTCACCTCCATAAACGAGAAACATCTCCTTAGTCCTTTTCAGGTACTTCAGGATATTCTTGACCGTTGTCCAGTGTTCCTTGCCGGGATTGCTTTGGTATCTTCCTACCAAACTTACGGCAAGGTTTACATCAGGTCTGGTACACAGCATGGCATACATAATAGAACCTATGGCTGAGGCATAGGGGATGACACTCATCTCTTCTATTTCTTCTGCCGTGGTCGGACTTTGAGCCGAGCTCAATTTCATACCTTGTAACACAGGCAAGAACCCCTTCTTAGATTGATCCATATTGAACTTCTTCAATATCTTATCAAGGTATGTACTTTGTGAAAGACCTATGAGGCGTCTCGATCTATCTCTATAGATTTTGATGCCTAATATATAAGCAGCTTCTCCAAGGTCCTTCATTGAAAAACTCTTATTCAAGTAGGCCTTAATGCTGTCCAAGAGTTCTATATCATTTCCCATCAAAAGTATGTCATCTACATATAATATGAGAAATGCTACAGAGCTCCCACTCACTTTCTTGTAAACGCAGGCTTCTCCATAAGTCTGCGTAAACCCAAACGCTTTGATCATCTCATCAAAGCGAATGTTCCAACTCCGAGATGCTTGCACCAGCCCATAAATCGAGCGTTGGAGCTTGCACACCTTGTCAGCATTCTTAGGATCGACAAAACCTTCCGGCTGCATCATATACAATTCTTCCTTAAGGAAACCATTAAGGAATGCTGTTTTGACGTCCATTTGCCATATTTCATAATCGTAAAACGCGGCAATTGCTAACATGATTCGGACGGACTTTAGCTTCGCTACCGGTGAGAAAGTCTCATCGTAGTCAACCCCTTGAACTTGTCGATAACCCTTAGCGACAAGCCGAGCTTTATAGATGGTCACATTACCATCCGCGTCTGTCTTCTTCTTAAAGATCCATTTATTTTCTATGGCTCGCTGTTCAACGGGCAAGTCAGCCAAAGTCCATACTTCGTTTTCATACATGGATCCTATCTCGGATTTCATGGCTTCTAGCCATTTGTCGGAATCCGGGCCCGCCATCGCTTCTTCATAGTTCGAAGGTTCACCATTGTCTAACAACATGATCTCCAAGACAGGGTTGCCGTACCACTCTGGTGCGGAACGTGTCCTTGTGGACCTTCGAATTTCAGTAGGAGCTTGATCAGAAGTATCTTGATCATTATCATTAACTTCCTCTCTAGTCGGTGCTGGTACCTCAGGAACATTTTCTTGAGTTGCGCCATTTTCCGGTTCAAGAGGTAATACTTCATCAAGTTCTACTTTCCTCCCACTTACTTCTTTCGAGAGAAACTCTTTCTCTAGAAAGGATCCATTCTTGGCAACAAAGATCTTGCCTTCGGATCTGAGGTAGAAGGTATACCCAATAGTTTCTTTTGGGTATCCTATGAAGACGCATTTTTCCGACTTGGGTTCGAGCTTTTCAGGTTGAAGTTTCTTGACATAAGCATCGCATCCCCAAACTTTTAGAAACGACAGCTTAGGTTTCTTTCCAAACCATAATTCAAACGGTGTCGTCTCAACGGATTTCGACGGAGCCCTATTTAAAGTGAATGCGGCAGTCTCTAAAGCATAACCCCAAAAAGATAGCGGCAGATCGGTAAGAGACATCATAGACCGCACCATATCTAATAGAGTGCGATTACGACGTTCGGATACACCGTTACGCTGAGGTGTTCCAGGCGGCGTGAGCTGTGAAACTATTCCACTTTTTCTTAAGTGTGTGCCAAATTCGTGACTCAAGTATTCTCCTCCACGATCTGATCGTAGAAACTTGATTTTCCTGTCACGTTGATTCTCAACCTCACTCTGAAATTCCTTGAACTTTTCAAAGGTTTCAGACTTGTGTTTCATTAAGTAAATATATCCATATCTACTCAAATCATCAGTGAGAGTAAGAACATAACGATAGCCACCGCGAGCCTCAACACTCATTGGACCGCACACATCAGTATGTATGATTTCAAATAAGTTGGTTGCTCGCTCCATTGTTCCTGAGAACGGAGTCTTGGTCATTTTACCCATAAGGCATGGTTCGCACGTGTCAAATGATTCATAATCAAGAGACTCTAAAAGTCCATCAGCATGGAGCTTCTTCATGCGTTTGACACCTATGTGACCAAGGCGGCAGTGCCACAAGTATGTGGGACTATCATTATCAACCTTACATCTTTTGGTATTCACACTAAGAACATGTGTAGCATTATGCTCGAGATTCATTAAGAATAAACCATTCACCATAGGAGCATGACCATAAAACATATCTCTCATATAAATGGAACAACCATTATTCTCGGATTTAAATGAGTAGCCATCTCGAATTAAACGAGATCCCGATACAATGTTCATGCTCAAAGCTGGTACTAAATAACAATTATTGAGGTTTAAAACTAATCCCATAGGTAAATGAAGAGGTAGCGTGCCGACGGCGATCACATCGACTTTGGAACCATTCCCGACGCGCATCATCACCTCGTCCTTCGCCAGTCTCCGTTTATTCCGTAGTTCCTGCTGTGAGTTACAAATGTGAGCAACTGCACCGGTATCAAATACCCAAGAGCTACTACGATTACTGGTAAGGTACACATCAATCACATGTATATCACATATACCTTTTGTTTTGCCGGCCTTCTTGTCTGCTAAGTACTTGGGGCAATTCCGCTTCTAGTGTCCGCTCCCCTTGCAATAAAAGCACTCAGTCTCGGGCTTGGGTCCATTCTTTGGCTTCTTCCCGGCAGCTTGCTTGCCGGGCGTGGCAACTTCCTTGCCGTCCTTCTTGAGGGCTTTCTTACCCTTTCCCTTCTTGAACTTAGTGGTTTTATTGACCATCAACACTTGATGTTCCTTCTTGACTTCTACCTCCGCTGATTTCAGCATTGAGAACAACTCAGGAATGGTCTTTTGCATCCCCTGCATGTTGAAGTTCATCACAAAGCTCTTGTAGCTTGGTGGAAGCGACTGGAGGATTCTGTCAATGACCGCATCATCCGGGAGATTAACTCCCAGCTGAGTCAAGCGGTTATGTAATCCAGACATAGTGAGTATGTGTTCACTGACAGAACTGTTTTCCTCCATCTTACAACTGAAGAACTTGTCGGAGACCTCATATCTCTCGACCCGGGCATGAGCTTGGAAAACCATTTTCAGCTCTTCGAACATCTCATATGCTCCATGTCTCTCAAAACGCTTTTGGAGCCCCGGTTCTAAACTGTAAAGCATGCCGCACTGAACGAGGGAGTAGTCGTCAACACGTGTCTGCCAAGCATTCATAACGTCTTGGTTCTGTGGGACGGGAGCTTCACCTAGCGGTGCTTGTAGGACGTAATCTTTCTTGGCAGCTATGAGGATGATCCTCAGGTTCCGGACCCAGTCCGTATAGTTGCTACCATCGTCTTTCAGCTTGGTTTTCTCTAGGAACGCGTTGAAGTTGAGGACTACGTGGGCCATTTGATCTACAAGACATATTGTAAAATATTTTTAGACTAATGTTCATGATAGTAAAGTTCATCTAATCAAATTATATAATGAACTCCCACTTAGATTAGACATCCCTCTAGTCATCTAAGTATTGCATGATCCGAGTTAACTAGGCCGTGTCCGATCATCACGTGAGACGGACTAGTCAACATCGGTGAACATCTTTATGTTGATCGCATCTTCTATACGACTCATGCTCGACCTTTCGGTCTTCCGTGTTCCGAGGCCATGTCTATGCACATGCTAGGCTCGTCAAGTTAACCCTAAGTGTTTTGCATGTGTAAAACTGTCTTACACCCGTTGTATGTGAACGTAAGAATCTATCACACCCGATCATCACGTGGTGCTTCGAAACGACGAGCTTTAGCAACGGTGCACAGTTAGGGGAGAACACTTCTTGAAATTGTTATGAGGGATCATCTTATTTACTACCGTCGTTCTAAGTAAACAAGATGCAAAACATGATAAACATCACATGCAATCAAATAATAAACGTGACATGATATGGCCAATATCACATAGCTCCTTTGATCTCCATCTTGGGGCTCCATGATCATCTTGTCACCGGCTTGACACCATGATCTCCATCATCATGAATCTCCATCATCGTGTCTCCATGAAGTTGCTCGCCAACTATTACTTCTACTACTATGGCTAACGCGTTTAGCAATGAAGTAAAGTAATTTACATGGCATTTCTCAATGACACGCAGGTCATATAAAAGAATAAAGACAACTCCTATGGCTCCTGCCGGTTGTCATACTCATCGACATGCAAGTCGTGATTCCTATTACAATAGCATGAACATCTCATACATCACATATAGATCATTCATCATTCATCACAACTTTGGCCATATCATATCACAAACCACTTGCTGCAAAACAAGTTAGACGTCCTCTAATTGTTGTTGCAAGTTTTACGTGGCTGAATTAGGGTTCTAGCAAGAACGTTTTCTTACCTACGTGAAAGCCACAACGTAATTTGTAAACTTCTATTTACCCTTCATAAGGACCCTGTTCATCGAATCCGCTCCAGCTAAAGTGGGAGAGACAGACACCCGCCAGCCACCTTATGCAACTAGTGCCTGTTAGTCGGTGGAACCGGTCTCACGTAAGCGTACGTGTAAGGTTGGTCCGGGCCGCTTCATCCCACAATACCGCTGAAGCAAGAAAAGACTAGTAGCGGCAAGAAGGTTGACAAATCCACGCCCACAACGAATTGTGTTCTACTCGCGCAAGAAGAACTACGCATAGACCTAGCTCATGATGCCACTGTTGGCGAACGTTGCAGAAAACAAAAAATTTCCTACTCGTTTCACCAAGATCATCTAGGAGTTCATCTAGCAACGAGTCACGAGATGCATCTACATACCTTTGTAGATCGCGAGTGGAAGCGTTCGTTAGAACGAGGTTGATGTTGTCGAACACGACGTGATCCAAATCACCGATGACCAGCGCTGAACGGACGGCACCTCCGTGTTCAACATACGTACGGGACGGGAGACGTCTCCTCCTTCTTGATCCAGCAAGGGGAAAGGAGAGGTTGACGAAGATCCAGCAGCACGACGGCGTGGTGGTGGATGCAGGGCGTCACGACAGCAGGGCTTCGCCGTGTACTACGAGAGAGGAAGAAGTAACGGGGAGAGAGGGAAGCACCAAAGGCGTGGGGATCAAGTCCCTCCTCTCCCCCACTATATATAGGGGTGCCAGGGGGGCGCTGGCCCTGGTAGATGGGATCTACCAGGGGGGGCGGCGGCCAGGGGTGGGGGGCTTGCCCCCCAAGCAAGGGGGCGCCCCCCTTAGGGTTCCCCCCCAACCCTAGGCGCATGGGCCTTGGGGGGGCTGGCGCCCCAGCCCACTATGGGCTGGGTTCCCTCCTATTTCAGCCCAAGGGGCCCTCCGGGATAGGTGGCCCCACCCGGTGGACCCCCGGGACCCTTCCGGTGGTCCCGGTACAATACCGGGTACCCCGAAACTTGTCCCGATGGCCGAAACTGCACATCCTATATATAGTTCTTTACCTCCGGACCATTCCGGAACTTCTCGTGACGTCCGGGATCTCATCCGGGACCCCGAACAACATTCGGGTTACTGCATATACTTATCTTCACAACCCTAGCGTCACCGAACCTTAAGTGTGTAGACCCTACGGGTTCGGGAGACAAGCAGACATGACCGAGACGACTCTCTGGTCAATAACCAACAGCGGGATCTGGATACCCATGTTGGCTCCCACATGCTCCATGATGATCTCATCGGATGAACCACGATGTCAAGGATTCAATCAACCCCGTATGCAATTCCCTTTGTCAATCGATATGTTACTTGCCCGAGATTCGATCGTCGGTATCCCAATACCTCGTTCAATCTCGTTACCGGCAAGTCACTTTACTCGTACCGTAATGCATGATCCCGTGACCAGATACTTGGTCACTTTGAGCTCATTATGATGATGCATTACCGAGTGGGCCCAGTGATATCTCTCCGTCATACGGAGTGACAAATCCCAGTCTTGATCCGTGCCAACCCAACAGATACTTTCGGAGATACCCGTAGTCTACCTTTATAGTCACCCAGTTACGTTGTGACGTTTGGTATACCCAAAGCACTCCTACGGTATCCGGGAGTTGCACGATCTCATGGTCTAAGGAAAAGATACTTGACATTGCAAAACTCTAGCAAAACGAACTACACGATCTTTATGCTATGTTTAGGATTGGGTCTTGTCCATCACATCATTCTCCTAATGATGTGATCTCGTTATCAATGACATCCAATGTCCATAGTCAGGAAACCATGACTATCTGTTGATCAACGGGCTAGTCAACTAGAGGCTTACTAGGGACATGTTGGTGTCTGTTATTCACACATGTATTACGATTTCCGGATAACACAATTATAGCATGAATAAATACAATTACCATGAACAAGGAAATATAATAATAATGCTTTTATTATTGCCTCTAGGGCATATTTCCAATAGTATCCCACGGGTGTCGCCTTACCATGGCCCGGGACCGTTTGCGCCTTTTGGCTCGCGTATATGACAATGTCGCTAGCATCCATATGACCGAGAACCCGGGCCGACATGGCTAGTCGTGAACCCAAAGCGGCACAAACCTATGGAGACAGGCATACATGAATCACAACGAACATGTCGGTCATCAACGAGTGATTCCGGGCTATAGCACTGGGCTAACAGGACTCCGGGAAATCCCGGGCTGTAGCAGGCTAGACAGGACTCCGGAGATCACCGCGTGACATTTCCCCGAAGGGACAGACATAGGGACGAAGTGAAACACATGCCGGCCAGTCAAGCGTCCTGAACAGTAGTGCTGGGCTAGCAGGACTCCGGTGAACCGGGCTGTAGCGGACTACTATGGCTCGAGGAGCACTAGACTACATTTCCCCATAAGAAAGGCTGCGAAGGACAAACAACTAGATTGTCGGATCCCACTCATACCAAGCATTTCAATCATACATACAATATGCTCGATATGAGTACATACAACATGGCATCACAACAAAACTCTACAACTCAAGTACTTTATTTAAAGGCTCCAGGGAGCCATACATAACATATCCATACAGGTAGGGGTCACATGACCCGACACTCAAGTCATACAGTCATACAAGCACATGCGGAAGCAACTAGTCTGAGTACAGACTCTAGAAAGAAAGAAGGCTTCTCGAAGCCTGTCTATCTACATAGGGCCCTCCATGGCCTGGATCACCACCTGGGTGGCTAGTCACTCGTCGACGTCAAGGTCTACGTAAAACCCATCGGAGGGGGCAGTGTTGTCGTCTGAAAACAATAAATAAGCAAACATGAGTACAAAGGTACTCAGCAAGTCTTACATCAGAACCTACTGTACATGCTCATTCTCAAGAAGGTGGTGGGGTTTATGCAGCAAGCCAGCTTTGACTCTTGGCTAAGCTATCCTACGGAATCTTTTAGCAAAATAGTTTTCGCACACGAGTCCACTACTCACCATCACAATACTCCACCGTGGATCCTCCCTCGTATCCTGCGAGGGGGCCATCCTCGGTACTCACACTTATCTTGAGTCTTTTAGAAGTATCCATTAACTTGTCTATGAACTGTATAGGCAACCAAGTAGTCCTTTACCGCGGACGCGGCTATTCGAATAGTTTTATACCCTGCAGGGGTGTACTTCATCATACACGCTTTCACCGCTTACCGCCGTCTACACGACATGTACTCGGCAACCTTCAAGCGGAAGCCCAGCGAGGGTGTCAGCCACGGCCTACCTAAACACCTAAGCCCCTAGTCCAGGTTATCGCCTATCCAGGTTCCATCCGCAGGGAGTCCGGCCAAGGTTTCCACATACGGCCCCGAACGATTTGAACTGGTTTCCCGGGACACCAAACGGGTGACTCGGTACACCGTGCCATGGTGTATCTACCGCAACATAGCCCACCCCTAGGGTCAGCGCTACGCACGGCCGCCAACACATATCCTACAAACACCAGAAACTATTTGCAACTCCTGGACAGAGTACTAGGGTGGCTAAGAAGCCGAGAGGGTCCATTTGTTTCGGGCCCAATGTACGGTAGTAACTGCATCTTAAATCACACATACAGATCTCAGTTCTTATGGACGGCCTCAATGAAACAACCCACCATGTACTCCTACATGGCCTCTCATTGATACCTTTACCAAAACATGTTCAACACATCCCTCATATTACTGGCACAAGCATTTCACTCTAGCCCATCACCCAGATGAACCGGACCTGACACAACTCTAAGCATAGGAGGCATAGCAAGGTAGGAATCACAAAACATGGCTCAATCAACTCCTACACATGCTAGTGGGTTTCATCTAGTTACTGTGGCAATGACAGGTCATGCAGAGGATAACGGTTCAACTACCATAGCACACAGCAGTTTGAATCGTGTTGTCTTAATGCAGTAAACAAGAGCAGGAGCGAGAACATGGGTTGTATCGGAATGATCAATGGTTGCTTGCCTAATGGAGTGGTAACGGGATACTGCCCTTCAGTTGGATACTCGTGAATATCCTCGGAGGCAGAACCTACCACGAAGAACACAACCGAGCACAATCAACACATGACGATATGCAACAATATGATGCATGCTATGACATGGCAATATGGATGTGTCTTGAGCTAATGCAACTAGTTATGATTTAAATGAAGTTGGTTTGAGTACAAGATCCAAATTCCAACCCCATATATTATTATTTAAATGCCCTTTATTTGTTTTGTCCAAAACAGAGGACAAGCATTCTTCAAACATGCATGAAAATGGTACAGATGGATTCCTTGAATTTTTCTGATAATTTTTCATATATAATTTGTCTCATTTGGAGTTATGGTTGAATTTCTATGAATTTTTGAAGTTTTGGGTATTTTCTGGAATTTCCTGAATTGTTTTTAAACTAGAAAATGATTTACTGCGTCAGCTTGACGTCATGATGATGTCAGCAAGTCAACAGGGTGCGTCCGGGTCAAACCTAACCAGTGGGTCCCACTGGTCAGTCTCACAGTGCTGGCTCGAGTCACAGACAGGTGGGGCCAGTCAAAGGCCACGTCAGAAAGTCAAACTGACGTGTGGGGCCAGCTGGGTTAATAACTAATCTAAACAGAACATTAAGTTAAACTAAACATGCACTGGGCCCACATGGCAGTGGCTCTAGGGAGTTTTAGCAGGGTCATTAGCACTAATTAAGCCAGCGCCACGTCAGCTCGTCGGAGCTTGGCCGGCGGCGACCAAATACGCGGCGGGGTTTCACCGGAGTTGCTCGGGTTTCGCCTACAGGCCACCATTTGACGCGCGGAAGGGCGCGTTTGAAAGAGGGGAGCGAGGCGCATCTGCGGGTGGCCGTGGTTCGAGTGGGGGTGGACGGAGTCAACGGCGGCGAGCTCGGTTGCGGCCGCCGGAGTTCGGGCGCCGATGAAAACGACGACGCCGTGCATGGGAGGATCAACGGGTGGCACCTACGTGTTCTGCAGGCTCTCACAAAGCCAACGGCCATATGAACGGGGCCGATTGGCCACTGGAGCCTCGTCGCCGGCGAGCTCGGGCGGCGCCGCAGTTCGGTCATCAAGGGGGCGAAGGCTACGGCGATCAATTGAAGCGGGGAAGAGGGGGAAACGGTGGCGGAGCTCACAGGGAGGTCGATGAGTAGCTCAGCGGGCTCGGGGAAGCTTCTGCAACGGTGAATTGACGACGGCGATCTCCGGGCACCGGAGATGAAGACGACGACGCTCGGGTCGACTGGGGCCTCCTCTGGTCGCGTGCTTCGGGTGTGTAGCTCCACGGGGTCAGGGCGGAGCCCAGGGACGCGGAGAGGGAGCGAGGGGGTTGCTGTGGCCGCGGTGAACGGCGTCGGTGGCGACGGGCGCGTTCGGTGGCGACGTAGGGAGAGAGCAGAGGAGGGGATGAGCACGGGGGAGGGGAATGAGAGGGCCAGGGGGTGCGTGGCCGTCTCCGTAGCGCGGCTAGGAGGCTAGGGGGGCTGCCACCGCGAAGCATGAGGTGGAGACCTCTGGTGTGCGCTGCTGGCACGCAGCTGCTTCGGGGCGAGGGGAGGAGGACGACGGGCGAGGTGCTGGTGGGCTGGGCCACTGGTGGCCTGGCGCTGGGCCAGGTGGATGGGCTACAGGTGGGCCAGGTAAGGTCCAGGTGAGCCTCTGTTCTTTTCCTAATTTATTCTGTTTTTCTATTTCTATTATTCTATTTTGATTTAGTTTAAATACTAAATCATTTTATAAAATCCTGAAAATATTTATGGACACTTTCTGAAATATTTCAGTGGCCCAAAAATAGTTCCAACATTATTTGAGCATTTGAATTATTTAATAGTATTTAAATGCCCAAATTCAAATATTTATGAATTAAGTCAATGCCCCTTTTGTTGACCTAAAATTATATGCACCATTTTTCCCAAGGGTTCTAACCCAAGGCAAAGAGGGTGAACATTTTTGAAGGGCATTTCAGGTTCATTGAATTTATTTTTAGTAAACCCTAGTTGATTTCAGGGGGGGGGTGCTGGGGGTTCTGCTTTCCCCATTTCAATTTTCTGATGAAGGTAAACATGATGCACACTCTAATGCATAACCTAGCTAGGGTGTGACAGCAGCCCTTTTTAATAAACATTGCATAGCTTTTGTCTCTCTTTGCATTAATCTTTTTTTACAAATATATGTTCCTTAACGACATGTTGCACCCGTACACTTTGGTACGGCCAAAATATGCCAGGGGCTTTAGTACGCCTCAATATGGTGTGATAAGTCCGAACACTTTAACAAGTGCGGCACCCCGAACTTATAGCATTATATGCATCGGCTCCGAATCATGTCTTGGGTCAATAGTTGGGTTTGCCCGGCTCCTATGTTTTGGTGACTTACGTTCCGCTGTGTCGGCTAAGGTAGTACTAGGAGAACTACTACGATTGTGCCCCAGTTGAGCTGGGTCGAGCACCTCAGTATAGAAAGCTAAAACTGACTGTCATGATGAAGCGAGAGCTGGTCGCTGTTCAAGAGGTTTTTCAAGTCCCAAAAGACTTATGCCGCTTAGAGCGAGGAGTCGGCTCTGTCCGTCCAAGGCGTGGATAGCGCCCCGAACTCGGTCTTCCAAATACCAGGGGCTTCGCCGAAATTTAAAATTATAGAATTCTATGGCTAACTAAGAGTGTTCACGCATTATAGTCTGATTGCCTTGTTCGCTGTGCTGAGCGCCTCCCTCGAAGGAGCCAAACATGGGAAAAAGAGCCCTCATGTTTATCCCCGAACACCCCAGCACTAGCGGCACGGAGGCAGAAGCCGACGACTCGCCATCTCTCAGAATTGATAAACAGCTGCACAGAAGGTAATATTTTAAATTCCAGCAGCATTGCTTAGCGCATATGAACTAGTTTTCAGCGCACATGACAAAATGAGCGAGTTTTACACAAAATTACATCCCTGGAACATTCATCCACCACAAGGCGGGAACCCTTCAGAACATCCGTATAATAATTCTTGGGTTGCGATGCTCTTTCCCCGGTGGTGGCCCGTCCTTCACAAGCTTCTTAGCATCCAGCTTGCCCCAGTGCACCTTAGCACGGGCAAGGGCCCTATGGGCACCTTCAATGCAGACGGAGCGCTTGATAACTTCGAGCCTTGGACAAGCCCCCACCAGCCGCCACACCAGCCCGAAATAGCTCTCAGGCAGAGCGTCTCCAGGCCACAGCCAAACTATGAGGCCCTTCATGGCCTGTTCGACCGCCTTGTGGAGCTCGACCAGTTGCTTTAGCTGGTCACTTAGGGGCATGGGGTGTCTGACCACAGCATACTGAGACCAGAACACCTTCCCTGTTGAGCTTCCCTCCTCGGCTCGATAGAATACGGCGGCATCGGACACGCTATGGGGAAGATCTACGAACGCTCTTGGAGAGCTCCGGATTCGGGTAAGTAACAAGTAACTCACGTTTATGTGTTTGCTTTGCATAAAGAATGCCTTACCCGCCGCTATCTTTTTCACCTCATCCAACTCCTGGAGGGTCTTCTGGGATTCGGCCTTGGCAGACTTGGCATTTTCAATAGCCATGCGAGCTCGGACGCTCGCTTCTTTGAGTCAAGCTCCAAACTCTCATGTTTTTTCATGAGATCCTGGAGCTCTTGCCGCACCTTGCCAACCTGGGCCTCACACTTCTCCCGCTCGGTGTGCTCCGTGGCCGCCCTCTTCTCGGCCCCGGATAGCGCTTGCTTATGGGTCGCCACCTCAGACGTTGCCCCTACAATAGCCACGATAATCCTGTCATTTTTTGCAATTGCACTTTATATATATATATATATATTTATTTATTTAAACAAGGTATTTCTTACCTTCCTTGTCCTCGAGCTTGGCACGCCCGAGCTCTTGCTTGGATTGCTCGAGGTTCTGCTTTAGCGTGTCCACTTCCGCAGTAAGTGCGGCGGACGCCAGCAGAGAAGCCTACATACGCATATTGACTCCTTTTTGTTAGACTCCTGTGAATTTTATTTGATCCTCTATTCGGCTTTAATTCCCGAACGCCAAACAGGGCATCAGGGGCTACTGTCTATGCGGTAATATTATTTACACATTCTTTACTTACCTCAAAGCCTGTTAAAAGGATAGCACAAGCTTCAGTCAGTCCGCTCTTGGTGGACAGAACTTCTGGACCACCGCACTCATAATGGTGTGGTGCTCCTTGTCAATGGAGGCGCCTTTGAGCACCTCCACAGATTGTCCGGCGCCTCCGGTTGGACGGGGGTCACCGGCATGGTGGGCTTGCTCCTCTTGGAAGGAGGTCGCCCGCCGGACTCTGGAACCTTTGAAGGTTCCCGAGCGGTGTCCGGCCTAGGGCCGGACTTGGAGCCCTGGGGGGTTTTATCCCCTTTACTCCTGGAGTCCGGGAGGTCGCCTTGCGGCGCCTCCAGGACCACCTCCTCCTGACTTGGAACCTGTTGGGACAATACTTCGGCGTCGTCCGTAGGGCGGGGGGAGGTGGCCGTCGGAAGCGAATTCACATCCGACGAGTCCAGTGAACCGCTCGACGACACGTTGAGCCGGTCTTTGGGTGGGCTGCATAATCATATTCGACATAAGGGAAAGCCGTGCAATAAAGGAATACTATGAATTACTCTGGTATCCGAACACTTACGATTTCACCAGGGGCTTGGCCCTGAGCGGCCACTCCTCTCTGCCGTCGTCGACGTCGGTGGAGTAGTCCGGAGGAAGGGTTTTCCCCTTCTTGGACCCTTCGGCCTCCCCAGTGAGGGCGGCCTTCCTTTTCTTCTCTCCCCCGCTGGAGGGGGAGAGGTCTCTTCTTCCTCCTCCTCGTCTTCACGGGAATAATGCGCCTTGGATCCGTCTGATGATGAACCCGACACCTCCTGGCGCCGGGCTCTTTTTCGAGTCCCCATGGCCTTCTTTGTGTCCTTGTTCTCCGGCACCACATAGGGTGCTGGAACCAGCAGCTTCGCCAAGCGGGCATCGGCTGGGTCTTCGGGCAAACGAGCCGGACAGTTGATCTGTCCGGACTTCGCCTGCCAAACCTGTCAAAGGTAAGGGAGCTTAGATCCCGCATAGAGTTAAACTATGAAAAACTAATACCATGTAAAAGGTACAAACAACTTACCACGCTAGCGTGACGCTGCGCGCTGAATCCGCGATCCTCGGTAGCGGATGCGGGAGCCTCGGCGCCCTTGAAAAGCACCTTCCAGGCATCTTCGTAAGTCGTGTCGAAGAGCTTGCTCAGAGTTCGGTGCTGCGCCGGGTTGAACTCCCACAGATTGAAGGCCCGTTGTTGACACGGGAGGATCCGGTGGATGAGCATGACCTGGACTACGTTGACAAGCTTGAGCTGCTTGTCCACCAGGGTTTGTATGCATGTTTGCAGTCCAGTCACCTCTCCTTTGCTGCCCCACGACAGGCTCGTCTCTTTCCAGGACGTGAGCCACGTTGGGGGTCCGGACCGGAACTCGGGGGCTGCGACCCACTCAGGGTCGCGCGGCTCGGTGATGGAGAACCAACCCGATTGCCACCCCTTCGGGGTCTCCACAAAGGAGCCCTCGAGACATAAGACGTTGGGCATCTTGCCCACCATGGCACCTCCGCACTCCGGCTGGTTGCCGCGCACCACCTTCGGCTTGACATTGAAAGTCTTAAGCCACAGGCCGAAATGGGGGCGGATGCAGAGGAAAGCCTCGCACACGACGATAAACACCGAGATGTTGAGGATGAAGTTCGGGGCCAGATTATGGAAATCCAGGCCGTAGTAGAACATGAGTCCCCGGACGAATGGGTGGATAGGAAAGCCCAGTCCGCGGAGGAAGTGGGGAAGGAACACTACCCTCTCATGGGGCCTTGGGGTGGGGAGGCGCTGCCCCTCTTCGGGAAGCCGATACGCGATGTCGTTAGACAAGTATCCGGCCTTCCTCAGATTTTTGATGTGTCCCTCCGTGACAGAGGAGACCATCCACTTGCCTCCCGCTCCGGACATGGCTGGAGAAGGTTGAGGTGGGGAGTGCAGATTTGGGCGCTGGAGCTCGAGTGCGCGAAAAAGGATAGGCAAAGGAGGAAGAAGGCGTAGGTGAAAAGTTGGATCCTTATCCCCTTATATGGGTGGACGCAACTACGTGTCCCCACCAACCTGGTAAAACTCGCTTATCTCCAAGCGCCGTAATCAATGGCGCGGCTGGGTTACCCACGCCCGTATTGATGAGAATCCCGGAATAAGGGGACACGATCTCTGCTTTAACAAGACGTGCCAAGGAAACCGCTTCGCATGACGCGCTGAGGTGGGATAATAAAACGATTCAAATAAGGGCTTGGCCGTGGTGCGTCACACTACGGAATACGTCAGCAGATTAGATTTGTGTAAATATTATTCTCTCTTTGGCAATATGTGGAAACTTATTTTGCAGAGCCGAACACTATCTTTGTGTTCAAAATCTTCTATGAAGTACTTGGAGGAGGAACCCGCCTTGCAATGCCGAAGACAATCTGCGCGCCGGACTCGTCATCATTGAAGCCTGGTTCAGGGGCTACTAAGGGAGTCCTGGATTAGGGGGTGTCCGGATGGCCGGACTATACCTTCAGCCGGACTCCTGGACTATGAAGATACAAGATTGAGGACTTCGTCCCGTCTCCGGAAGGGACTTTCCTTGGCGTAGAAGGCAAGGTTGGCGATACGGATATGTAGATCTCCTACCATTGTAACCGACTTTGTGTAACCCTAACCCTCTCTGGTGTCTATATAAACCGGAGTGTTTTAGTCCATAGGACAACATACATAACAACAATCATACCATAGGCTAGCTTCTAGGGTTTAGCCTCTCCGATCTCGTGGTGGATCTACTCTTGTACTACCCATATCATCAATATTAATCAAGCAGGACGTAGGGTTTTACCTCCATCAAGAGGGCCCGAACCTGGGTAAAACTTCATGTCCCTTGCCTCCTGTTACCATCCGGCCTAGACGCACAGTTCGGGACCCCCTACCTGAGATCCGCCGGTTTTCACACCGACAGTGGTTATATATAGGAGGAAGAAGTATGTCGGTGGAGCAACAGGGGGCCCACGAGGGTGGAGGGCGTGCCTGGTAGGGTAGGGCACGCCCCCCTACCTTGTGGCCTCCTGTTACGTGCCTTGATGTAGGGTCCAAGTCTCCCAGGTTTTATCTGTTAAGAAAATCACGTTCCCGAAGGTTTCATTCTGTTTGGACTCCGTTTGATATTCCTTTTCTTCGAAACCGTAAAACAGGCAAAAAACAGCAATTTTGGGCTGGTCCTCCGGTTAATAGGTTAGTCCCAAAAATAATATAAAAGTGGATAATAAAGCCCAATAATGTCCAAAACAGTAGATAATATAGCATGTAGCAATCAAAAATTATAGATACGTTGGAGACGTATCAAGCATCCCCAAGCTTAATTCCTGCTCGTCCTCGAGTAGGTAAATGATAAAAACAGAATTTTTGATGCGGAGTGCTACTTGGCGTAATTTTAATGTAATTCTTCTTAATTGTGGTATGAATATTCAGATCTGAAAGATTCAAGACAAAAGTTCATATTGACATCAAAATAATAATACTTCAAGCCTACTAACAAAGCAATTATGTCTTCTCAAAATAACATGGCTAAAGAAAGTTATCCCTACAAAATCATATAGTCTGGCTATGCTCTATCTTCACCACACAAAATATTTAAATCATGCACAACCCCGATGACAAGCCAATCAACTGTTTCATACTTTTTACATTCTCAAAACTTTTTCAATATTCACGCAATACATGAGCGTGAGCCATGGATATAGCACTATAGGTGGAATAGAGTGGTGGTTGTGGAGAAGACAAAAACGGAGAAGATAGTCTCACATCAACTAGGCCTATCAACGGGCTATGGAGATGCCCATCAATAGATATCAATGTGAGTGAGTAGGGATTGCCATGCAATGGATGCACTAGAGCTATAAGTATATGATAGCTCAAAAAGAAACTAAGTGGGTGTGCATCCAACTTGCTTGCTCATGAAGACCTAGGGCATTTTGAGGAAGCCCATCACTGGAATATACAAGCCAAGTTCTATAATGATAGATTCCCACTAGTATATGAAAGTGATAACATGAGAGACTCTCTACTATGAAGATCAAGGTGCTACTCTGAAGCACAAGTGAGGGAAAAGGATAGTAACATTATACCTTCTCTCTTTTTCTCTCATTTTTTATTTTTTTTCCTTTTCTTCCTCTTTTTATTTGGGCCTTTTCTATTTTTTATGGCCTCTTTTTTTCTTCTTTTTTATTTTTCGTCCGGAGTCTCATCCCGACTTGTGGGGGAATCATAGTCTGCATCATCCTTTCTTCACTGGGACAATGCTCTAATAATGACATCACACTTTTATTTTTCTTACAACTCAACAATTACAACTCGATACTTAAAACAAAATATGACTCTATATGAATGCCTCCGGCGTTGTACCGGGATATGCAATGACTCATGAGTGACATGTATGAAAGAATTATGAATGGTGGCTTTGCCACAAATACGATGTCAACTACATGATCATTCTAAGCAATATGACAATGATTGAGGGTGCCATAATAAACGGAATGGTGGAAAGTTGCATGGCAATATATCTCAGAATGGCTATGGGAATGCCATAATAGGTAGGTATGGTGGCTGTTTTGACGAAGGTATATGGTGGGTGTATGATACCGGCGAAAGGTGCGCGGTATTAGAGAGGCTAGCAAAGGTGGAAGGGTGAGAGTGAGTATAATCCATGGACTCAACATTAGTCATAAAGAAGTCATATACTTATTGCAAAAATCTACAAGTTATCAAAGCAAAGTATTACCCGCATGCTCCTATGGGGATAGATTGGTTGGAAAAGACCATCGCTCGTCCCCGACCGCCACTCATAAGGAAGACAATCAATAAATAAATCATGCTCCGACTTCATCACATAACATTTCACCATACGTGCATGCTACGAGAATCACAAGCTTCAACACAAGTATTTCTCAAATTCACAACTACTCAACTAGCACAACTTTAATATCACCATCTCTACATCTCAAAACAATTATCAAGTATCAAACTTATCATAGTATTCAACACACTCATAAGAGAATTTCTTTATTCTTGAATACCTAGCATATTAGGATTTAAAGCAAATTACCATGCTATTAAGACTCTCAAAATAATCTAAGTGAAGCATGAGATATCAATAGTTTCTATAAAATAAATCCACCACCGTGCTCTAAAAGATATAAGTGAAGTACTAGAGCAAAATTATATAACTCAAAAGATATAAGCGAAGCACATAGAGTATTCTAACAAATTCTAAATCATGTATGGCTCTCTAAAAAGGTGTGTACAGCAAGGATTATTGTGGTAAACTAACAAATAAAGACTCAAATAATACAAGACGGTCCACGCAAAACACATATCATGTGGTAAATAAAAATATAGCTCCAAGTAAAGTTACCGATAGAAGTAGATGAAAGAGGGGATGCCTTCCGGGGCATCCCCAAGCTTTTGCTTTTAGGTGTCCTTAGATTATATTGGAGGTTCCATGGTCATCCCCAAGCTTAGGCTCTTGCCACTCCTTGTTCCATAATCCATCAAATCTTTACCCAAAACTTGAAAACTTCACAACACAAAACTTAAAGTAGAAAATCTCGTGAGCTCCGTTAGCGAAAGAAAATAAAAGATCACTTCAAGGTAATGTAATGAACTCATTCTTTATTTATATTGGTGTTATACCTACTGCATTCCAACTTCTCTATGGTTTATAAATTATTTTACTAGCCATAGATTCATCAAAATAAGCAAACAACACATGAAAAACAGAATCTGTCAAAAACAGAACAGTCTGTAGTAATCTGTAGCTAGCGCAATATCTGGAACTCCCCAAATTCTAAAATAATTTTCTGGACGTGAGGAATTTAGCTATTTATCCTCTGCAAAAAGAATTAACTAAATATCACTTTCCAAATAAAAAGGACAAAAGTTCTCGTGGGCGCTAAAGTTTCTGATTTTACAGCAAGTTCAACAAGACTTTCCCCAAGTCTTTCCAACGGTTCTACTTGGCACAAACACTAATTAAACACAAAAAACACAACAAAAACGGAGTCTAGATAAATTATTTATTACTAAACAGGAGAAAAAAAGCAAGGAATAAAAAATAAAATTGGGTTGCCTCCCAACAAGCGCTATCGTTTAACACCCCTAGCTAGGCATAACAAGCAAGAATAGATCTAGGTATTGCCATCTTTGGTAGGCAATCCATAAGTGTCTCTCATAATAGATTCATAAGGTAATTTAATTTTCTTTCTAGGAAAGTGTTCCATGCCTTTCCTTCATGGAAATTGGAATCTAATATTTCCTTCCTTCATATCAATAATTGCACAAATCGTTCTAAGGAAAGGTCTAGCAAGAATAATAGGACATGAAGGATTGCAATCTATGTCAAGAACAATAAAATCTACGGGCACATAATTCCTATTTGCAACAATAAGAACATCATCAGTTCTTCCCATAGGTTTCTTAATAGTGGATTCCGCAAGGTCCAAGTTTAGAGAGCAATCATCAAAATCACGGAAACCTAACAAATCACACAAAGTCTTTGGAATCGTGGAAACACTAGCACCCAAATCACATAAAGCATAGCATTCATGATCTTTAATTTTAATTTTAATAGTTGGTTCCCACTCACCATAAAGTTTTCTAGGGATATAAACTTCTAATTCAAGTTTTTCTTCATAATATTGCATCAAGGCATCAACGATATGTTTAGTAAACGCTTTATTTTGACTATAAGCATGAGGATAATTTAGCACGGATTGCAACAAGGAAATACAATCAATAAAAGAGCAATTTTCATAGTTAAATTCCTTGAAATCCGTAATAGTGGGTTTAGCAACATCTAGGGTTTTAATTCTTCAATCACACTTTTATCAAATTTAGCATCAAGATCAACAAATTCCGAATTCTTGGAACGCCTTCCAGGTAAAGGTGGATCATATTCAGTCCCATCATTATCAAGATTCATATTGCAAAACAAAGATTTAATAGGGGTCACATCAATAACTTTTAGATCTTCATCTTTATTTTCATAGAAACTAGAAGAACACGCCCTTATAAAGGCATCTTTCTTAGCACGCATCCTAGCGGTTCTTTCTTTGCACTCATCAATGGAAATTCTCATGGCTTTGAGAGACTCATTGATATCATGCTTAGGTGGAATAGATCTCAGTTTCAAAGAATCAACATCAAGAGCAATTCTATCAACGTTCCTAGCCAAATCATCAATCTTAAGCAATTTTTCTTCAATCATAACATTAAAATTCTTTTGCAAAGCAATAAATTCTTTAATATTAGATTCAAAATCAGAGGGCATCTCATTATAATTTCCATATGAATTGTTGTAGGAATTACCATAATTATTTGAGGAATTACTAGGATAATGCCTAGGGTTCAAATTTCCTCATGTTGTTACCAAAATTGTTCCTACCAACAAAATTCACATCCATAGATTCATTATTATTCTCAATCAAAGTAGACAAGGGAATATCATTAGGATCAGAAGAAACACTCTTATTAGCAAATAATTTCATAAGTTCATCCATCTTTCCACTCAAAACATTAATTTCTTCTATCGCATGCACCTTTTTATTAGTAGATCTTTCAGTATGCCATTGAGAATAATTAACCATAATATTACCTAGGAGTTTAGTAGCTTCCCCTAAAGTGATTTCCATAAAAGTGCCTCCCGCGGCCGAATTTAAAAGATTTCTAGAAGAAAAATTCAATCCGGCATAAAAAATTTGTATAATCATCCACAAATTTAAACCATGATATCGTTTGTGCAATTTTTGTATAATCATCCACAAATTTAAACCATGATATCTTTCAGTATGCCATTGAGAATAATTAACCATAAGCAATCCTCTAGTTGTAACAATAATCATGCTAAATCCAATGTTGTTGCTTCTAGTAGTTTTCTTGATTCCACTAACGATTCTCTTGGACAAGTTACACTTGAGCAAGAAAATAGATTATTGAAGGGAATTATAGAGAAAGGTGTTCACAAGAGCCTTGCGGAAGTAAGCAATTTGAGGAAATTGTACGCAAGCAAGGAAGGCACCAGAAGAATCAAGGTGTTGGTTTTGAACGCAAGTTCAGTGCTAATGGAGTTGAGTGGGAAGAAGATCAATACCCCAAAACGAAGTTTGTTCCTCAACAAGAGAAGTAGATCCTACTTCTTTCAAAGGAACACAATCTCAAGATGATCTTCCACCACAATACCACAAGCTAAAAGGCAAGGACAAGCTTTAGGAAGAGATTGATGCATTTGAAGGAGCTCCTAAGGCCTTGGTCAAGTGGGTTCCCAAGACTACATCAAGTTCTACTTCATCAAGTATGACTACAACTCCAAGGATTCCCATCAAGATGATGTGGATTCCAAACAAGAAGAACTAGAGAGTTCTTGAGGGTGACTCCGCCAATAAACTTCACTTATATTCATTTGGCAAGGATAAGTGCAATAAACTTTCACATCTTGCACTAGTTCAAGGAGTCACAGACCCTCTTGTTGGTAAGACAAGGGACAAGGTAACCTAATGCTTTCACGGACAACATCATGTGTGAACTTCACTCTATGTCCATAGATATCCTTTGTGTGTTCCTTGTGGGACTAACCCATGTAGGTACCGAAAGTGCAACTCACTCCAAAGGATTGCTCTGAATGATATACATCAACTTTGAGCATATACATCTTCAATGCCTACATGAAGTCATCATCGACAAAACCCAAGGTTAGTTCATCCCTCTTATGGGGGATATCACATCTGGGGGAGCTTTGCTCTAAAAATTGAGCTAAAGCAACTCTAATGGTGTGAACACAACAATGCTTTATGTAAAAGTGGTAACCCCACTTATGCTAAAATGATGAGTATGACCTATGATCAAATGTTCTCATTTGAATCCCCAGTCAATATACTCATATATAGATGACCCAGCCATCGCCAATTGCTTGATAGATGCTAGAGTGTTTGTGCATGCCTTGCCACATATTTCATTTGCTATCTTATTGAGTGACCATGTCGGTTGCATATTTTTTATCATTCGAGGACATACATTTGTTGCCTTGTTTGTTTGGCTTTTCTCTTTGCCAAATAGATGGACAAGAATGCATAAGAACTCCCTCTAGCTATCTATGATTTTCTCGTCTGAAACTCTATTCATGCTACATCACAAAGTTTGAACTAGTCGAATTCGAACGCTCTAGGTGCGGAGCACTCGAAGTCACCGATCTGTCAAGGGCTTAACTTCCAAAACTTCTTTGTGCATTTAGGTCTAACCGATCCATTCCATTCGGTCACACCGAGTCCATTAAGTAGATCTAGGTTTCAATCTCAGTGCAACCGATTTGAACCCTTCGGTCACACTGAGTTGCAGCAACCGCTTGAGATTCTACATCTCGGTGCCACCAAGTTGTTCCGCTCGTCACACCGACAGAGTCTGGATGCAGACTCGAGGGTCTCCGGATCGTCTACTCATCTCCTGCGACCTCCTACCGCTGGTCTTCACCGCCGTCAATGGCAATCTTCACCGCCATTGTTGCCGTAGCGGGTTCATCACCAAGCTAGGGTATGAACTCGACCCTTTGTGCTTTCCCCACTACGATTCTTAGCACAAAGATAAATGCCCATATGACACGTCTCCAACGTATCTATAATTTTTGATTGTTCCATGATGTTATATTATCAATCTTGGCTGTTTTATAATTATTTTATAGCCATTTTATATTATTTTTTGGTACTAGCCTATTGACATAGTGCCAAGTGCCAGTTGTTGTTTTTTCCATGTTTTTTACATCGCAGAAAATTAATATCAGATGGAGTCCAAATGCCCTGAAACTTTACGGAGAATTTCTATGGGCCAGGAGGAACACAACGGGCCCTGGCTATGCCTGGGGGTGCCCCGAGGGAGGCACTACCCACCAGGGCACGCCAGGAGGCCCAGGAGCGCCCTTGTGGGTTGTGCCCACCTCGGGTGCCCCCCAGACCACATCTTTGCTCTGCAAATACCCCAATATTCCAAAGACCCTAGGTGAGTCGACGAAATATTCATCCAGTTGCCGCAGTGTCCAGAACCACCATATCCAATCTAGACCCCATCTCCAATGGGGTTCACCACCTCCATTGATGCCTCTCCGATGATGTGTGAGTAGTTCTTTGTAGACCTTCGGTCCGTAGTTAGTGTTGGGAACGCAGTAATTTCAAAAATTTCCTACTTACACGCAAGATCCATCTAGGTGATGCATAGAAACGAGGGGGGAGAGTGTTGTCCATGTACCCTCGTAGACCTTAAGCGGACGCATTATGACAACGCGGTTGATGTAGTCGTACATCTTCACGATCCGACCGATCCTAGCAGCGAAGGTACGACACCTCCGCGATCTGCACACGTTCAGCTCGGTGACGTCCCACGAACTCTAGATCCAGCTGAGTGGCAAGGGAGAGCTTCATCCGCACGACGGCGTGATGACGGTGATGACGAAGTTACCGACACATGGCTTCACCTAAGCACTACAATGATATGAACGAGGTGGAAATCTATGGAGGGGGGCACCGCACACGGCTAAGAGACCAACTTGTGTGTCTATGGGGTGCGCCCCTCCCCCGAATATAAAGGAGTGGAGGAGGGGAGGGCCGACCCTCTCTGTTGCGTGCCCTAGGGGAAGTCCTACTCCCATCCAGAGTAGGATTCCCCACTTTCCCTAGTTGGAGTAGGAGAGGAAGGAAGGAGGAAAGAGGGAGAAGGAAAGGGGGGCGCCACCCCCCTTCCCTAGTCCAATTTGGACCCAAGGGGAAGGGGGCGTGGCCTGCCCTGGCTTCCCCTCTCTCTTTGCACTAAGGCCCAATAAGGCCCATATACTCCCCGGGGGGTTCCGGTAATCCCCCGGTACTCCGTAAATGCCCAAACTGACCCGGAACCATTTCGATGTCCAAACGTAGGCTTCCAATATATCGACCTTTATGTCTCGACCATTTTGAGACTCCTCGTCATGCCCGTGATCACATCCGGGACTCCGAACAACCTTTGGTACATCAAAACACATAAACTCATAATACCGACTGTCACCGAATGTTAAGTGTGTGGACCCTACAAGTTCGAGAACTATGTAAACATGACCGAGACTCATCTCCGGTCAATAACCATTAGCGGAACTTGGATGCTCACATTGGTTCCTACATATTCTACGAAGATCACTATCGGTCAAACCGCATAACAACATACGTTGTTCCCTTTGTCAACAGTATGTTACTTGCCCAAGATTCGATCGTCGGTATCTCAATACCTAGTTCAATCTCATTACCGGCAAGTCTCTTTACTCTTTCTGTAATGCAACATCCCATAACTAACTCATTAGTTACATTGCTTGCAAGGCTTATAGTCTTGTGCATTACCGAGAGGGCCCAAAGATACCTCTTCGATACACGGAGTGAAAAATCCTAATCTTGATCTATGCCAACTCAACATAAACCATTGGAGACACCTGTAGAGCATCTTTATAGTCACCTTGTTACATTGTGACGTTTGATAGCAAACTAAGTGTTCCTCCGGTATTCGGGATTTGCATAATCTCATAGTCATAGGAACATGTATGAGTTATGGAGAAAGCAATAGCAGTAAACTAAACGATCAAGTGCTACACTAACGGTTGGGTCAAGTCAATCACCTCATTCTCTAGTGATGTGATCTCGTTCATCAAATGACAGCTCTTTTGTCCATGGCTAGGAAACTTAGCCATCTTTGATTAATGAGCTAGTCAAGTAGAGGCATACTAGTGACACTCTGTTTGTCTATGTATTCACCCATGTATTAAGTTTCCGGTTAATACAATTCTAGCATGAATAATAAACATTTATCATGATATAAGGAAATATAAATAACAACTTTATTATTGCCTCTAGGGTATATTTCCTTCAGTCTCCTACTTGCACTAGAGTCAATAATCTAGATTACAGTGTAATGATTCTAACACCCATGGAGTCTTGGTGTTTATCATGTTTTGCTCGTGAGAGAGGCTTAGTCAACGGGTCTGCAACATTCAGATCCGTATGTATCTTGCAAATCTCTATGTCTCCCTCCTGGACTTGATCACGGATGGAATTGAAGTGCCTCTTGATGTGCTTGGTTCTCTTGCGAAATCTGGATTCCTTTGCCAAGGCAATTGCACTAGTATTGTCACAGAATATTTTCATTGGACCCGATGCACTTGGTCTAACACCTAGATCGGATATGAACTCCTTCATCCAGACTCCTTCATTTGCTGCTTCCGAAGAAGCTATGTACTCTGCTTCACAAACAGATCCCGCCACGACGCTCTGCTTGGAACTGCACCAACTGACAGCTCCGCCATTTAATAAAAATACGTATCCAGTTTGTGACTTAGAGTCATCTGGATCAGTGTCAAATCTTGCATCGACGTAACCGTTTACGAGTAGCTCTTTGTCACCTGCATAAATGAGAAACATATCCTTAGTCCTTTTCAGGTATTGCAGGATGTTCTTGACCGCTGTCCAGTGATCCACACCTGGATTATTTTGGTATCTCCCTGCTAAACTAATAGCAAGGCACACATCAGGTCTGGTACACAACATTGCATACATGATAGAACCTATGGCTGAAGCATACGAAATGACTTTTATTTTCTCTCTATCTTCTGTAGTGGTCAAGCATTGAGTCTGACTCAACTTCACACCTTTTCACAGAGGCAAGAACCCTTTCTTTGCTTGATCCATTTTGAACTTCTTCAAAACTTTATCAAGGTATGTGCTTTGCGAAAGTCCAATTAAGCGTCTCGGTCTATCTCTATAGATCTTGATGCCCAATATATAAGCAACTTCACCAAGGTCTTTCATTGATAAATTCTTATTCCAGTATCCTTTTATGCTATTCAGAAATTTAGTATCATTTCCGATCAGCAGTATGTCATCTACATATAATATCAGAAATGCTACAGAGCTCCCACTCAGTTTCTTGTAAATACAGGCTTCTCCAAAAGTTTGTATAAAATCATATGCTTTGATCACACTATCAAAGCGTATATTACAACTCCGAGAGCCTTGCACTAGTCCACAAATGGATCGCTGGAGCTTGCACACTTTGTTAGCACCTTTTGGATCGACAAAACCTTCTGGTTGCATCATATACAACTCTTCTTTAAGATATCCATTAAGGAATGCAGTTTTGACATCCATTTGCGAAATTTCATAATCATAAAATGCGGCAATTGTTAACATGATTCGGACGGACTTAAGCATCGCTACGAGTGAGAAGGTCTCATCGTAGTCAACTCCTTGAACTTGTCAAAAACCTTTTGCAACCACTCGAGCTTTGTACACAGTAACAATACCATCAGCGCCAGTCTTCTTCTTGAAGATCCATTTATTCTCTATGGCCTGCCGATCATCGGGCAAGTCAACCAAAGTCCACACTTTGTTCTCATACATGGATCACATCTCATATTTCATGGCCTCAAGCCATTTTGTGGAATCTGGGCTCATCATAGCGTCCTCGTAGTTTGTAGGTTCGTCATGGTCAAGTAACATGACCTCCAGAACAGGATTACCGTACCACTATGGTGCAGATCTTACTCTGATTGACCTATGAGGTTTGGTAGTAACTTGATCAAAAGTTTCATGATCATCATCATTAGCTTCCTCACTGGTGTAGGAATCACTGGAACTGATATCTATGATGAACTACTTTCCAATAAGGGAGTAGGTACAATTACCTCGTCAAGTTCTACTTTCCTTCCACTCACTTCTTTCGAGAGAAACTCCTTCTCTAGAAAGGATCCATTCTTAGCAACGAATATCTTGCCTTCGAATCAATGATAGAAGGTGTACCCAACAATCTCCTTTAGGTATCCTATGAAGACACATTTCGCCGATTTGGGTTCGAGCTTATCATGTTGAAGCGTTTTCACATAAGCATCGCAGCCCCAAACTTTAAGAAATAACAACTTGGGTTTCTTGCCAAACCATAGTTCATAAGGTGTCGTCTCAACGGATTTCAATGGTGCCCTATTTAACGTGAATGTAGCCGTCTCTAAAGCATAACCCCAAAATTATAGTGGTAAATTGGTAAGAGACATCATAGATCCCACCATATCTAGTAAAGTGCGGTTACGACGTTCGGACACACCATTACGCTGTGGTGTTCCAGGTGGCATGAGTTGCGAAACTATTCCGCATTGTTTCAAATGAAGACCAAACTCGTAACTCAAATATTCACCTCCATGATCAGATTGTAGAAACTTAATTTCTTGTTACGATGATTTTCCACTTCACTCTGAAATTTTATGAACTTTTCAAATGTTTCAGACTTATGTTTCATCAAGTAGATATACCTATATCTGCTCAAATCATCTGTGAAGGTAAGAAAATAATGATACCCGCCGCGAGCATCAACACTCATCTGACCGCATACATCAGTATGTATTATTTCCAACAAGTCTGTTGCTCGCTCCATTGTTCCAGAGAATGGAGTCTTAGTCATCTTGTCCATGAGGCATGGTTCGCAAGCATCAAGTGATTAATAATCAAGTGATACCAAAAGTCCATTAGCATGGAGTTTCTTCATGCGCTTTACACCAATCTGACCTAAACGGCAGTGCCACAAATAAGTCGCACTATCATTATTAAACTTATATCTTTTGGCTTCAATACTATGAACATGTGTATCACTACTCTCAAGATTTCGTAAAAATAGACCACTCATCATGGGTGCATGACCATAAAAGATATTATTCATATAAATAGAACAACCATTATTCTCTGATTTAAATGAATAACTGTCCCGCATCAAACAAGATCCAGATATAATGTTCGTGCTTAAAGCTAGCACCAAATAACAATTATTCAGGTCTAAAACTAACCCCAAAGGTAGATGTAGAGATAGCGTGCCGATGGTGATCACATCGACTTTGGAACCATTTCCCACGCGCATCGTCACCTCATCCTTAGCCAATCTTCGCTTAATCCGTAGCCCCTATTTCGAGTTGCAAATATTAGCAATAGAACCAGTATCAAATACCAAGGCGCTACTGCGAGCATTAGTAAGGTACACATCAATAACATGTATATCAAATATACATTTCACTTTGCCAACCTTCTTCTCCGCCAAATACTTGGGGCAGTTCCGCTTCAAGTGACCAGTCCCTTTGCAGTAGAAGCACTCAGTCTCAAGCTTAGGTCCAGGCTTGGGCTTCTTCACTTGAGCATCAACTTGCTTGTTTTTATTCTTGAAGTTCCCCTTCTTCCCTTTACCCTCTTTCTTGAAACTGGTGGTCTTGTTGACCATCAACACTTGATGCTCCTTCTTGATTTCTACCTCTGCAGCCTTTAGCATTACGAAGAGCTCGGGAATCGTCTTATCCATCCCTTGCATATTATAGTTCATCACAAAGCTCTTGTAGCTTTGTGGCAGTGATTGAATAACTCTGTCAATGACACTATCATCAGGAAGATTAACTCCTAGCTGAGTCAAGTGGTTGTGGTACCTAGACAATCTGAGTATATGTTCACTGATAGAACTATTCTCCTCCATTTTGCAGCTGTAGAACTTATTGGAGACTTCATATCTCTCAATCCGGACATTTGCTTGAAATATTAACTTCAACTCCTGGAACATCACATATGCTCCATGATGTTCAAAATGTCATTGAAGTCCCGGTTCTAAGCCGTAAAGCATGGCACACTGAACTATCGAGTAGTCATCAGCTTTGCTCTGCCAGACGTTCATAGCATCTAGTGTTGCTCCTGCGGCAGGCTTGTCACCCAGCGGTGCTTCTAGGACGCAATTCTTTTGTGCAGCAATGAGGATAATCCTCATGTTACGGACCCAGTCCGTGTAATTTCTACCATCATCTTTCAACTTATCTTTCTCTAGGAACATATTAAAATACAACGGAGCAACAGCACGGGCCATATATCTGCAACAACATAGACATGCAAAATACTACCGGGTACTAATTTCAGAATAAATTAAAGTTCAATTAATCATATTACTTAAGAATTCCCACTTAGATAGATATCCCTCTAATCATCTAAGTGATCACGTGATCCAAATCAACTAAACCATGTCCGGTCATTATGTCAGATGGAGTAGTTTTCAATGGTGAACATCACTATGTTGATCATATCTAGTATATGATTCACGCTCGACCTTTCGGTCTCAGTGTTCCGAGGCTATATCTGCATATACTAGGCTCGTCAAGTTTAACCCGAGTATTCCGTGTGTGCAAAACTGGCTTGCACCCATTGTATGTGAACGTAGAGCTTATCCCACCCGATCATCACGTGGTGTCTCAGCACGACGAACTATAGCAACGGTGCATACTCAGGGAGAACACTTGTACCTGGAAATTTAGTGAGAGGTCATCTTATAATGCTACCACCGAACTAAAGAAAATAAGATGCATAAAGGATAAACATCACATGCAATAATTATAAGTGATATGATATGGCCATCATCATCTTGTGCCTTTGAAATCCATCTCCAAAGCACAACCATGATCACCATCATCACCAGCTTGACACCTTGGTCTCCATCGAAGCATCATTGTCGTCTCGCCAACTATTAGTTCTACGACTATTGCTACCGCTTAGTGATAAAGTAAAGCAATTACATGGCGATTGCATTTCATACAATAAAGCGACAACCATATGGCTCCTGCCAGTTGCTGATAACTCTGTTACAAAACATGATCATCTCATACAATAAAATTTAGCATCATGTCTTGACCATATCACATCACAACATGCCCTGCCAAAACAAGTTAGACGTCCTCTACTTTGTTGTTGCAAGCTTTATGTGGCTGCTACAGGCTGAGAAAGAACCGTTCTTACCTACGCATCAAAAACCACAATGTGGTATAGTGATTGCTTTTTGATCTTCAGAAAGAACCATGTTCATTAAATCCGATTCAACTAAAGTTGGAGAAACTGACACCCACCAACCACCTATGTGCGAAGCACGTTGGTAGAACCAGTCTCGCGTAATGTCGGTCTAAGCACTTCATCCAACAATACCGCTGAATCAAGAATCAACTAGTGATGGCAAGCAATATGTATATACCCACGCCCACAACTCCTTTGTGTTCTACTCATGCATATAACATCTATGCATAGACCTGGCTCTAATGCCACTGTTGGGAATGCAGTAATTTCAAAATTTTCCTACGCACACGCAAGATCCATCTAGGTGATGCATAGCAACGACAGGGGAGAGTGTTGTCCAGTACCCTCGCAGACCGTAAGTGGAAGCGTTATGACAACGCGGTTCATGTAGTTGTACGTCTTCACGATCTGACCGATCCTAGCACCGAAGGTACGACACCTCCGCGATGTCCACACGTTTATCTCGGTGACGTCCCACGAACTCTAAATCTAGTTGAGTGTCGAGGGAGAGCTTCTTCAGCATGACAGCATGATGACAGTGATGATGAAGTTACCGACGTAGGGCTTCACCTAAGCACTACAACAATATGACCGAGGTGGAAATCTATGGAGGGGGGCACTGCACACGGCTAAGAGATCAACTTATGTGTCTATGGGGTGCCCACTCCCCCGTATATAAAGGAGTGGAGGAGGGGAGGGCCGGCTTTCTCTATGGCGCGCCCTAGGGGGAGTCCTACTCCCATCGGTAGTAGGATTCCCCCCTTTCCCTAGTTGGAGTAGGAGAGGAAGGAAGGAGGAAAGAGGGAGATGGAAAGGGGGGCGCCACTCCCCTTCCCCAGTCCAATTCGGACCCAATGGGAAGGGGGTGCGTGGAATGCCTAGCTTCCCCTCTCTCTTTCCACTAAGGCCCAATAAGGCCCATATACTCCCAAGGGGGTTCCAGTAACCCCCCGGTACTCTAGTAAATGCCCGAACTCACCCGGAACCATTCCGATGTCCAAAGATAGGCTTCCAATATATCGATCTTTATGTCTCTACCATTTGAGACTCCTTGTCATGCCCGTGATCACATCCGGGACTCCGAACAACCTTTCGTACATCAAAACACATAAACTCATAATACAGATCGTCATCGAACGTTAAGCGTGCGGACCCTATGGGTTCGAGAACTATGTAGACATGACCGAGACTCATCTCCGGTCAATAACCAATAGCGGAAACTGGATGCTCATATTGGTTCCTACATATTCTACGAAGATCTTTATCGGCCAAACCGCATAACAACATACGTTGTTCCCTATGTCATGGGTATGTTACTTGCCCGAGATTCGATCGTCAGTATCTCAATACCTAGTTGAGTCTCGTTACCGGCAAGTCTCTTTACTCGTTTCGTAATGCAACATCCCATAACTAACTCATTAGTTACATTGCTTGCAAGGCTTATAGTGATGTGCATTACCGAGAGGGCCCAGAGATACCTCTCCGATACACAGAGTGACAAATCCCAATCTCGGTCTATGCCAACTCAACAAACACCATCAGAGACACCTGTAGAGCATCTTTATAGTCACCTAGTTACGTTGTGATGTTTGATAGCACACTAAGTATTCCTCCGGTATTCGGGAGTTGCATAATCTCATAGTCACAGGAACATGTATAAGTTATGGAGAAAGCAATAGCAGTAAACTAAACGATCAAAGTGCTAAGCTAATCTATGGGTCAAGTCAATCACATCATTCTCTAATGATGTGATCCCGTTCATCAAATGACAACTCTTTTGTCCATGGCTAGGAAACTTAACCATCTTTGATTAAAAAGCTTGTCAAGTAGAGGCATACTAGCGACACTCTGTTTGTCTATGTATTCACACATGTACTAAGTTCTATCAATTGCCCAACAGTAATTTGTTTACCCACCGTTTGCTATTTTTCTCGAGAGAAGCCACTAGTGAAACCTACGGCCCCTGGGTCTCTTTCTTATTTATTTGCCTTTGTGATCTATTTTTCTCTTGCTTTTATTTTCAGATCTACTAAACCTGTAAGTGCATCTAGTGCCACCCTTAGTTGGTTTGGAGTATTGACGACAAACTTGGTTGAGGGACTAATGTGTTTGTGAGAATTGCAGGATAACATAGGTAGTAGTCCCATATTCATTCGGTTTACCTACCAGAGATGACCCCTAAATATGTGTGAAGACATTGAAGATAATGGTGGTCTATGAAGATATTCACATTGAAGACTATGACATGAGAAGACATCAAATGAAGACTATGGAGTGCGAAGACATAGTTGTTTCGGTTTTCTTATTTGTTGAGTCATAGGAACCACCGCACTATTAAGTGGGGTCCAAGTGAACAATGTCAGGGTGACTGATGTGATGCTCAACCAAATTCTTTGTCTTTGGGCGAAGAAAATGAGAGCAAAACTTATCCAGAGCTGGATGAGTCAGCTTTACTTGTAGCCCAAGTCAAGTTGCCGCGTGTGTTTGAAATCTGACTGTTGGACACGTGTCAGTTCATTAGTGACCCAGGGTCATTTTGGACAAATTCAAGTCAGCTTACCTCGTGGCTATAAATATCCCACCCCTACACCATAAATTGGTGGCTGCTCAGAGTTATTGCACGGCTTTTATCATTTGAGAGCAACCCACCTCCGAAGCATTTGAGAGAGAGATCCTTGTGAGGACAAAGCCGAAAACACCCAGAGCCAAAGAGTGTTAGGCATCACTGAAGTCTTTCTATTCGCGTGATCTGAAGACTTGTTACACTTGAGGACTGTCTATCCTCCAGCCGGTTAGGCCTCGCATTCTGAGCATCTAAGAGTCATTGTGGATCGCCGGTGAACAAAGTCTATGAAGGTTTGGAAGTCTACCTTGAAGACTTACCAGAGTGATTGAGTGAGGACAGTGTGTCCTTAGCTCAAGGTGAATAAGGTGAAGACGCGGTCTTCTGAGTTAAATCTCAGCCTCCCTAACCAGATGTACAGTTGTCACAGCAACTGGAACTGGTCTATCAAATCCTTGTCTTCACCAAGCTACTGGTTCTATCCTTCACTTCCCTTTAGTTTACAGTTTGTCTTCATGAAGTCACTGCCTGCTTGTATATGATCTGATCGACTTCACTGAGTGAAGACTGTTTACTCTTTGGCCTTGCACTGTCTTCCACCCTCATCCTTACTACCTAGCTGCTGATAGTCTTCGCGCTTTCACTTAATTGCTTACTTGACTATGTCTTGTCTAGTGTAGTCCACCTTCCGCTGCATATTAATAGGTTCATTTCTATCGTTTGTCTTCAAAGCCCCCCGTGTTTTGAAGACTTTCATAAAAATCGCCTATTCGCCCCCCTCTAGTCGATAAGAAGCACTTTGAATTGGTATCAGAGCAAGGTACTCCCTTGTTCTGTGTGATTCAGTTTAGCCACCTGGAGTTTTAGCTATGTCAACTGCAGGGATAATCAAACTCTCCGTTGTGCCCTGTCTTCGATGGCACACATTAACCCTACTAGAAGAATAAGATACGAATGCATCTTGAAGCCATTGACGTCAATCTCTAGTATGTCATCAAGAATGGTGTTCCCAAGGTCGGTGAAGGTGTCACCACTGCCGATGTCAAGAGGTTCATTCAACTGGACTCGACCGCCAAAAACATCATCTGTGGTCACCTGACCAAAGGACAGTACGGCCGTGTGAGTGCACTGGAAGCTGCGAAACTAGTCTGGGACTGGCTCTCCAAGGTCAACGAAGGCGTCTCAACCTAGAGAGACTCAAGGATTAGTGTTCTTCACAACCTCTTCAACTACTTCAAGAGAAATGACAATGAGAATGTCCAGCTCACATTTGATCGCCTCACTGATATCACAAATGAACTTCGCGCACTCGGCGCCACTGCGATCACCAAGCACGAAATCATCAAGACGCTTCTGAGATCGCTTCTAAGACTCATTCAACACCTTGGCCCCGATGATTGAAGAATGCCCTGACTTCAAGACTCCCGATCCGTTTGACATACTTGAGAGGCTCAACACACATGAGTTCCAAAATCTGAGAAAAGATATATCTATGGTCCTAACTATGGCCGAACTCGTGCTTTGAAAGCAAAAGTTGTTTCCTCATCTGAAGAAGAATCTGACTGCAGTTCTGAGGATCCTGAAGACATTGGAAAGGAGCTTGCTATGCTTGTGAAGAAGTTCCAAAGGTTCACCAAGAAGAAAGACTTCAGAAAGTCCTTAAGATCGAACTCAAGAAACGATGAAGCGTCCTCACATGACTACAGGGAGAGAACATGCCACAAGTGCAAGAAACCTGGTCACTACATCTCTGAGTGTCCTCAGTGGGATAATGAGACCAAGAAGAAGAAGAAGAAGAAGAAGAAGAGCAAGGAATATGATTCTGATCAAAGCAAGAAGAAGAAATCCTCAGAGTCTTCTTCCATGTCTTTGTCGAAGTCTTCATCACACATGAAGAGCTCATCCAGCAAGGCTCGTGCGTTTGTTGGCAAGGAGATGGATTCAGAGGAGGAGTCTGCATCTGAGGAGGCAGAGGTGGAGTCTGAACAGGAATCTGATTCAGGCGGCAAGCCTGGCTCTAGCTTTAGCATATGTCGCCAGTCCATCCTCAACACTGAAGACAATGGCTTCGTCACCAACACTGATGCTAATGATGAGGATGACTCTGCTCCCGCCTACTGCTTCATGGCACGTGGTGCCAAGGTAAACTCACGCGATACTTACTTTCAAACCTCAAGTGAAGATGACTCTGAATGTGAATCTAAACCTAGATACGAAACACTTGCTAAAATTGCAACAAAACAACAAAATGCTATGGAACATATTCAAAAGTTGATAGACAAAAGCGACGACCTATTGGACGCGGAAATGACTCGAACTCAGTCCTTAATTGAAGACATTAAAAATATTCACATTAAGTATGAAGAGCTTGAATGTCATCATGAAACACTCTCAACTACTCATGAAAAGCTTTCCTATTATTATCTTCAAAGGAAGCAAGAGCTGGAGAACTTGAGATCGGCTCATGAAGTTCTACAAAAGAAGAACGAGTCACTCCGCGCTCAACAGATCAGTTCCGCTCACGAAGACTTTGAGCCACCATGTTTAAAATGTCTTGAGCGTGATAATGTTGCTTCTATTGCTGGATGTTCTATTGCTACTACTGTTGTTGGATGTTCTACTGCTACTACTGTTGCTATGTCTTCGACTACTGATATGGTAACTAACCCCTCTTTTGACGATACCACTACCATTACTATTGAGAATGTCGGGTTGACGACATTGCTTGAAACAGGGATGTAAAAAAATCTCAAAGGGCATCGGACACTATGTGATGTCCTCAAGAAACAGATTCTAAACCGAAACCCTAGGAAAGAGGGTGTTGGGTTCGAGAGGAAAATGAATGTTGATGGTTCATACTGGAAGCCTGAGCAGTACCCCAAAACCACATGGGTCGCTCCAAAGCAACCTTCAGTGGATCCATCTACCCTATCTGCCTTCACTTGTGCTAACCCTATTTGTCGGTGTCCTGGGTACGGGGGTCCCCGGACTTGCCTGCCTGCGGCCCATGGCATGGCTGGACTGGCAGTTCTGTATGGCCCATCTTCATCGACAAGGCATTCAAGACCCTCACGAGGGGCCAAGCCTCGAGAGGCGAACGACGCAAGACCTCCTCAGGAGCGGCCTCGCCAGGAAGGCTCACGAGGGGCGGATGGATCAAGGCAAGGCAAACCTCGTGAGGTCCGCGTGACGTGAGCCATGATGATCGAGACCAGGCGGCCGCCAGGCGGGCGCCAGCACGCGCAGTGTCCTTGTTTCCTCTTTGGTGCCAAGGGGGCAAGCGCAGGCGCGGAGTACTGAGGCATGAAGCAAAGGTTTCCATATTGGTGCAATGAGACCAAGACCAGAAGGACAGTAGGACAGAGGTCACCATGGAGCCCAAGAGGGCGTCATCATTAGAGCCTTTGGCAGGCGAAGACCACCTTTTGTCAGGATAACTCATACTAGCTATCCCCTTTTGAATTGGCCATTGTTGGCTCCCTTCCCACTCAATATTTAGGGAGAGAACCAGGGCCTATATAAAGTAGAACTAGCCACGACAGTGAGGGGAGAGGATCGACCTCATCACAAGTCCAAAGCAGATCCAAGATCATCTCACGCACACAAGTTCACCAAGCATAAGAACACCTCAACCTCAGGAGGCTGTTCTTCCCCTTGTTACCGTCGTCCATCAGCCCAAGAGGCAATCCACCACCACCACACTAGAGTAGGGTATTACACCACTACGGTGGCCCGGACCAGTATAAATCTTGTGTATTTTTGTGTTGTGGAGTTCGTTGAGTTCATCTACGAGATCTTAGAGACCTAGGGCGTGGATCGATAGGGAGAAAACCTTCGCGCGCACCCATTGTTCGAACCTCAAGGGTTTGCCGGAACCCGTGATCCGACATTTGGCGCACCAGGTAGGGGCGCGCCGAAGCTTCCTTCGGTCGCTCCGCGCTCCGTTGCTTCGCCGTCTCCATGGCAGACGGGCACCACGCTCGTGCCGGGCACCGGGCTACGCTCGCCGCCCACATTGATCACATGGCTCCCGTCGGCGGGCCGCCTCGTCGTTCCCCGTCGCATGCCGCCAATGGCGCCACCGGCCCAGCGGGGAACGAGCAGCAAGCATCCTCGTTGCATCCCTTGGCGCGGCGGGACAGCCGAACCGCCACTCCATCACTGACGCCGGCCGGTTCTTCTTCCCATGCACGTCGCCATCCCATGGATGCACGGGCTGTGCTCCTCATGGTGCATGAGCTCCTGCGCTACCATCCGGTCGATGACCTCTACGAGGACTGGCTCAACCGCATCGCCGAGATGTTGGGGAACGTTGCAGAAAACAAAAATTTTCCTACGGTTTCACCAAGATCCATCTATGAGTTCATCTAGCAACGAGTGATCAGATTGCATCTACATACCTTTGTAGATCACGCGCGGAAGCGTTCAAAGAACGGGGATGAGGAAGTCGTACTCGACGTGATCCAAATCACCAGAGATCCTAGCGCCGAACGGACTACAGCTCCGTGTTCAACACTCATACGGTAAGTGTGACGTCTCCTCCTTCTTGATCCAGCAAGGGGGGAGGAGAGGTTGATGAAGATCCAGCAGCACGACAACATGGTGGTGGATGCAGGGGTCACCGTAGCAGGGCTTCACCGTTCTACTGCGAGAGGGAGAGGTGTAGCAGGGGAGAGGGAGGCGCCAAGACTCAAGGGTGCGGCTGACCCTCCCTCCCCCCTTTATATAGGCTCCCCTAGGGGGGCCGCCGGCCCTAGGAGATGGGATCTCCTAGGGGGGGGCGGCGGCCAAGGGTGGAGTGGCCCCCAAGGCAAGTGGGGCGCCCCCCACCCTAGGGTTTCCAACACTAGGCGCAGGGGGTGGGCCAAGGGGGGCGCACCAGCCCACTATGGGCTGGTTCCCCTCCCCACTTCAGCCCATGGGGCCCTCCGGGATGGGTGGCCCCACCCGGTGGACCCCCGGGACCCTTCCGGTGGTCCCGGTACAATACCGGTGACCCCCGAAACTCTCCCGATGGCCGAAACTGCACTTCCTATATATAATTCTTCACCTCCGGACCATTCCGGAACTCCTCGTGACGTCCTGGATCTCATCCGGGACTCCGAACAACTTTCGGGTTACTGCATATTCATATCTCTACAACCCTAGCGTCACCAAACCTTAAGTGTGTAGACCCGGACATATAGACATGACCGAGATGGCTCTCCGGTCAATAACCAACAGCGGGATCTGGATACCCATGTTGGCTCCCACATTCTCCTCGATGATCTCATCGGATGAACCATGATGTCGAGGATTCAAGCAACCCCGTATAAAATTCCCTTTGTCAATCGGTATGTTACTTTCCCGAGATTCGATCGTCGGTATCCCAATACCTCGTTCAATCTCGTTACCGGCAAGTCACTTTACTCGTACCATAATGCATGATCCCATGACTAGACACTTGGTCACTTTGAGCTCATTATGATGATGCATTACCGAGTGGGCCCAGAGATACCTCTCCGTCATACGGAGTGACAAATCCCAGTCTTGATCAGTGTCAACCCAACAGACACTTTCGGAGATACCCGTAGTATACCTTTATAGTCACCCAGTTACGTTGTGACATTTGGTACACCCAAAGTATTCCTACGATATCCGGGAGTTACACGATCTCATGGTCTAAGGAAAAGATACTTGACATTTGGAAAAACTCTAGCAAACGAACTATACGATCTTGTGCTATGTTTAGGATCGGGTCTTGTCCATCACGTCATTCTGCTAATGATGTGATCTCGTTATCAATGACATCCAATGTCCATAGTCAGGAAACCATGACTATCTGTTGATCAATGAGCTAGTTAACTAGAGGCTTACTAGGGACATGTTGGTGTCTAAGTATTCACACATGTATTATGATTTCTGGATAACACAATTATAGCATGAATAAAAGACAATTATCATGAACAAGGAAATATAATAATAATCCTTTTATTATTGCCACTAGGGCAATATTTCCAACAGTCTCCCACTTGCACTAGAGTGAATAATCTAGTTACATTGTGATGAATCGAACACCCATGGAATTCTGGTGTTGATCATGTTTTGCTCTAGGGAGAGGTTTAGTCAACGGATCTACTACATTTAGGTCCGTATGTACTTTACAAATATCTATGTCTCCATCTTGAAAATTTTCACGAATGGAGTTGAAGCGACGCTTGATGTGCCTGGTCTTCTTGTGAAACCTGGGTTCCTTGGCAAGTGCAATAGCTCCAGTGTTGTCACAGAAGAGTTTGATCGGCCCCGACGCATTGGGTATGACTCCTAGGTCGGTGATGAACTCCATCACCCAAATTGCTTCATGCACTGCCTCCGAGGCTGCCATGTACTCCGCTTCACATGTAGATCCCGCCACGACGCTCTGCTTGCAACTATACCAGCTTACTGCCCCACCATTCAAAATATACACGTATCCGGTTTGTGACTTAGAGTCATCCAGATCTGTGTCGAAGCTAGCGTCGACGTAACCGTTTACGACGAGCTCTTCGTCACCTCCATAAACGAGAAACATTTCCTTAGTCCTTTTCAGGTACTTCAGGATATTCTTGACCGCTGTCTAGTGTTCCTTGCCAGGATTACTTTGGTACCCACCTACCAAACTTACGGCAAGGTTTACATCAGGTCTGGTACACAGCATGGCATACATAATAGAACCTATGGCTGAGGCATAGGGGATGACACTCATCTCTGCTATATCTTCTTCCGTGGTCGGACATTGAGCTGAGCTCAATTTCACACGTTGCAACACAGGCAAGAACCCCTTCTTAGACTGATCCATATTGAACTTCTTCAATATCTTATCAAGGTATGTGCTTTGTGAAAGACCTATGAGGCGTCTTGATCTATCTCTATAGATCTTGATGCCTAAAATATAAGCAGCTTCTCCAAGGTCCTTCATTGAAAAACTCTTATTCATGTAGGCCTTAATGCTGTCCAAAAGCTCTATATCATTTCCCATCAAAAGTATGTCATCTACATATAATATGAGAAATGCTACAGAGCTCCCACTCACTTTCTTGTAAACGCAGGCTTCTCCATAAGTCTGCATAAACCCAAACGCTTTGATCATCTCATCAAAGCGAATGTTCCAACTCCGAGATGCTTGCACCAGCCCATATATCGAGCGTTGGAGCTTGCACACCTTGTCAGCATTCTTAGGATCGACAAAACCTTCCGGCTGCATCATATACAATTCTTCCTTAAGGAAACCATTAAGGAATGCCATTTTGACGTCCATTTGCCATATCTCATCATCATAGAATGCGGCAATTGCTAACATGATTCGGACGGACTTCAGCTTCGCTACCGGTGAGAAAGTCTCATCGTAGTCAACCCCTTGAACTTGTCGATAACCCTTAGCGACAAGCCGAGCTTTATAGATGGTCACATTACCATCCGCGTCTGTCTTCTTCTTAAAGATCCATTTATTTTCTATGGCTCACCGCTCAACGGGCAAGTCAGTCAAAGTCCATACTTCGTTTTCATACATGGATCCTATCTCGGATTTCATGGCTTCCAGCCATTTGTCGGAATCTGGGCCCGCTATCGCTTCTTCATAGTTCGAGGGTTCACCATTGTCTAACAACATGATTTCCAAGACAGGGTTGCCGTACCACTCTGGTGCGGAACGTGTCCTTGTGGACCTACGAAGTTCAGTAGCAACTTGATCTGAAGTTTCATGATCATCATCATTAACTTCCTCTCTAGTCGGTGCAGGCACCTCAGGAACATTTTCTTGAGTTGCACCACTTTCCGGTTCAAGAGGTAATACTTCATCAAGTTCTACTTTCCTCCCACTTACTTCTTTCGAGAGAAACTCTTTCTCTAGAAAGGATCCATTCTTGGCAACAAAGATCTTGCCTTAGGATCTGAGGTAGAAGGTATACCCAATAGTTTCTTTAGGGTATCCTATGAAGACGCATTTTTCCGAGTTGGGTTCGAGCTTTTCAGGTTGAAGTTTCTTGACATAAGCATCGCATCCCCAAACTTTTAGAAACGACAGCTTAGGTTTCTTCCCAAACCATAATTCATACGGTGTCGTCTCAACGGATTTCGACGGAGCCCTATTTAAAGTGAATGCGGCAGTCTCTAAAGCATAGCCCCAAAATGATAGCGGTAAATCGGTAAGAGACATCATAGATCGCACCATATCTAATAGAGTGCGATTACGACGTTCGGACACACCATTACGCTGAGGCGTTCCAGGCGGCGTGAGTTGTGAAACTATTCCACATTTTCTTAAGTGTGTGCCAAATTCGTGACTCAAGTATTCTCCCCCACGATCTGATCGCAAGAACTTGATTTTCCTGTCATGTTGATTCTTAACCTCACTCCGAAATTCCTTGAATTTTTCAAAGGTCTCAGACTTGTGTTTCATTAAGTAGACATACCCATATCTACTCAAGTCATCAGTGAGGGTGAGAACATAACGATAGCCACCGCGAGCCTCAACACTCATTGGACCGCAAACATCAGTATGTATGATTTCCAATAAGTTGGTTGCTCGCTCCATTGTTCCTGAGAACGGAGTCTTGGTCATCTTACCCATGAGGCATGGTTCGCACATGTCAAATGATTCGTAATCAAGAGACTCTAAAAGTCCATCTGCATGGAGCTTCTTCATGCGTTTGACACCTATGTGACCAAGGCGGCAATGCCACAAGTATGTGGGACTATCATTATCAACCGTACATCTTTTGGTACTCACACTATGAATATGTGTAGCATTACGCTCGAGATTCATTAAGAACAAACCATTCACCATCAGAGCATGACCATAAAAAATATCTCTCATATAAATAGAACAACCATTATTCTCGGATTTAAATGAGTAGCCATCTCGTATTAAACGAGATCCTGATACAATGTTCATGCTCAAACTTGGCACTAAATAACAATTATTGAGGTTCAAAACTAATCCCGTAGGTAAATGTAGAGGTAGCGTGCCGACGACGATCACATCGACCTTGGAACCATTCCCGATGCGCATCGTCACCTCGTCCTTCGCCAGTCTCCGCTTATTCCACAGCTCCTGCTTTGAGTTACAAATGTGAGCAACTGCACCGGTATCAAATACCCAGGAGCTACTACGAGTGCTGGTAAGGTACACATCAATTACATGTATATCACATATACCTTTCGTTTTTCCGGCCTTCTTGTCTGCTAAGTATTTGGGGCAGTTCCGCTTCCAGTGACCACTTTCCTTGCAATAAAAGCACTCAGTCTCGGGCTTGGGTCTATTCTTTGGCTTCTTCCCGGAAGCTTGCTTTCCGGGCGCGGCAACTCCCTTTCCGTCCTTCTTGAAGTTCTTCTTACCCTTGCCTTTCTTGAACTTAGTGGTTTTATTCACCATCAACACTTGATGTTCCTTTTTGACTTCTACCTCTGCTGATTTCAGCATTGCAAATACTTCAGGAATGGTCTTTTCCATCCCCTGCATATTGAAGTTCATCACAAAGCTATTGTAGCTCGGTGGAAGTGACTGAAGGATTCTGTCAATGACCGCGTCATCCGGGAGATTAACTCCCAGCTGAGTCAAGCGGTTATGTAACCCAGACATAGTGAGTATGTGCTCACTGACAGAACTGTTTTCCTCCATCTTACAGTTGAAGAACTTGTCGGAGACTTCATATCTCTCGACCCGGGCATGAGCTTGAAAAACCATTTTCAGCTCTTCGAACATCTCATATGCTCCGTGTCTCTCAAAACGCTTTTGGAGCCCCGGCTCTAAGCTGTAAAGCATGCCGCACTGAACGAGGGAGTAATCATCGGTACGTGTCTGCCAAGCGTTCATAACGTCTTGTTCTGCAGGGAGAACAGGTGCTTCACCTAGCGGTGCTTGTAGGACATAATCTTTCTTGGCAGCTATGAGGATGATCCTCAGGTTCTGGACCCAGTCCGTATAATTGCTGCCATCGTCTTTCAGCTTGGTTTTCTCTAGGAACGCATTGAAGTTGAGGACAACGTTGGCCATTTGATCTACAAGACATATTGTAAAAAAATTTAGACTAAGTTCATCTAAATCAAATTATTCAATGAACTCCCACTCAGATAGACATCCCTCCAGTCCTCTAAGTATAACATGATCCGAGTTAACTAGGCCGTGTCCGATCATCACGTGAGACGGACTAGTCAACATCGGTGAACATCTTCAAGTTGATCGTATCTTCTATACGACTCATGCTCGACCTTTCGGTCTACTGTGTTCCGAGGCCATGTCTGTACATGCTAGGCTCGTCAAGTCAACCTAAGTGTTTGCATGTGTAAATCTGTCATACACCCGTTGTATGTGAACATTGGAATCTATCACACCCGATCATCATGTGGTGCTTCGAAACAACGAACTATCGCAACAGTGCACAGTTAGGGGGAACACTTTCTTGAAATTATTATGAGGGATCATCTTATTTACTACCGTCGTTCTAAGTAAACAAGATGCAAAAACATGATAAACATCACATGCAATCAAATAATAATAGTGACATGATATGGCCAATATCACATAGCTCCTTTGATCTCCATCTTGGGGCTCCATGATCATCTCGTCACCGGCATGACACCGTGATTTCCATCATCATGATCTCCATCATCGTGTCTCCATGAAGTTGCTTGCCAACTATTACTTCTACTACTATGGCTAACATGTTTAGCAATAAAGTAAAGTAATTTGCATGGCGTTTCTCAATGACACACAGGTCGTACAAAAAATAAAGACAAATCCTATGGCTCCTGCCGGTTGTCATACTCATCGACATGCAGGTCGTGATTCCTATTACAATAGCATGAACATCTCATACATCACATATATATCATTCATCATTCATCACAACTTTGGCCATATCACATCACATAACACTTGCTGCAAAAACAAGTTAGACGTCCTCTAATTGTTGTTGCAAGTTTTACGTGGCTGCAATAGGGTTCTAGCAAGAACGTTTTCTTACCTATGTGAAAGCCACAACGTGATTTGTCAACTTCTATTTACCCTTCATAAGGACCCTTTTCATCGAATCCGCTCCAACTAAAGAGGGAGAGACAGACATCCGCCAGCCACCTTATGCAACTAGTGCATGTCAGTCGGTGGAACCGGTCTCACATAAGCGTACATGTAAGGTTGGTCCAGGCCGCTTCATCCCACAATACCGCTGAAGCAAATTAAGACTAGTAGCGGCAAGAAAGTTGACAACATCTACGCCCACAACAAATTGTGTTCTACTCGTGCAAAGAAAACTACGCGTAGACCTAGCTCATGATGCCACTGTTGGGGAACGTTGCAGAAAACAAAATTTTTCCTACGGTTTCACCAAGATCCATCTATGAGTTCATCTAGCAAAGAGTGATCGGATTGCATCTACATACCTTTGTAGATCATGCGCGGAAGTGTTCAAAGAACAGGGATGAGGAAGTCGTACTCGACGTCATCCAAATCACCGGAGATCCTAGCGCCGAATGGACGGCACCTCCGCGTTCAACACATGTACGGTCAGCGTGACATCTCCTCGTTCTTGATCCAGCAAGGGGGGATGAGAGGTTGATGAAGATCCAGCAGCACGACAGCGTGGTGGTGGATGCAGGGGTCACCGCAGCAGGGCTTCGTCGTTCTACTGCGAGAGGGAGAGGTGTAGCAGGGTAGAGGGAGGCGCCAAGACTCAAGGGTGCGGCTGCCCCTCCCTCCCCCCCTTTATATAGGCTCCCCTAGGGGGGCGCCGGCCCTAGGAGATGGGATCTCCTAGGGGGGCGCCGACCAAGGGTGGAGTGGCCCCCAAGCCAAGTGGGGCGCCCCCCCCCCCCCACCCTAGGGTTTCCAACCCTAGGCGCAGGGGGTGGGCCAAGGGGGGTGCACCATCCCACTATGGGCTGGTTCCCCTCCCCACTTCAGCCCATGGGGCCCTCCGGGATGGGTGGCCCCACCCGGTGGACCCCCGGGACCCTTCCGGTGGTCCTGGTACAATACCGGTGACCCCCGAAACTCTCCCGATGGCCGAAACTGCACTTCCTATATATAATTCTTCACCTTCGAACCATTCCGGAACTCCTCGTGACGTCCGGGATCTCATCCGGGACTCCGAACCACTTTCGGGTTACTGCATATTCATATCTCTACAACCCTAGCGTCACTGAACCTTAAGTGTGTAGACCCTACGGTTTCGGGAGACATGTAGACATGACCGAGATGGCTCTCCGGTCAATAACCAACAGCGGGATCTAGATACCCATGTTGGCTCCCACATGCTCCTCGATGATCTCATCGGATGAACCACGATGTCGAGGATTCAAGCAACCCCGTATACAATTCCCTTTGTCAATCGGTATGTTACTTGCCCGAGATTCGATCATCGGTATCCCAATACCTCGTTCAATCTCGTTATCGGCAAGTCACTTTACTCGTACCGTAATGCAAGATCCCGTGACCAGACACTTGGTTACTTTGAGCTCATTATGATGATGCATTACCGAGTGGGCCCAGAGATACCTCTCCGTCATACGGAGTGACAAATCCCAGTCTTCATCCGTGTCAACCCAACAGACACTTTCAGAGATACCCGTAGTATACCTTTATAGTCACCCAGTTACGTTGTGACGTTTGGTACACCCAAAGTATTCCTATGGTATCCGGGAGTTACACGATCTCATGGTCTAAGGAAAAGATACTTGACATTTGGAAAAACTCTAGCAAACAAACTATATGATCTTGTGCTATGTTTAGGATCGGGTCTTGTCCATCACATCATTCTCCTAATGATGTGATCTCGTTATCAATGACATCCAATGTCGATAGTCAGGAAACCATGACTATCAGTTGATCAAAGAGCTAGTTAACTACAAGCTTACTAGGGACAAGTTGGTGTCTAAGTATTCACACATGTATTACGATTTCCGGATAACACAATTATAGCGTGAATAAAAGACAATTATCATGAGCAAGGAAATATAATAATAATCCTTTTATTATTGCCTCTAGGGCATATTTCCAACACGAGCTTGTCCGCGCCGCAGGGGGCTCCACTGCGCCGCCTCGCCCTCCGCCAGCTACGGGTGACATAGCTCATGGAGCCCCTCCACCACCTCAGCCCCAAGACGGCGCCCTGGCGCCAAGACGCGCGGCTCCGCGACGCGACCCGCTGCCTCCCGCGCCCGCGCGTGAAGAGAGATGTTGTCAAGAAGTCCTTCGGCCACAACAAAATGCTTCGCCGCTCCTCGCACCACCGCGCCAGGACCGGCTGCTGTGGCAAGTCCGCGCGCCACCTGTAGCGGCAGGGCACGGACCCCATCAAGACCAAGCTCCACCACCAAGGCGGGTCCCGATGACCACAGCTGGCTGCCGCGCTTTCACCCCCGAGCTGCGCAGTGTCGCCTGGCCAAGCAAGTTCAAGCCAGATCTGCCTCCTCGCTACGACGGCACCCCCGACCCCGAAGAGTTCTTGCAGCACTATGAGCTGAGCATCGAAGCGGCCAACAGCGATGAGAAGGTCATGGAGAACTGGTTTCCCATGGCTCTCAAGGAAGGGGCCCGCTCCTGGCTCCTGAACCTGCCTCCGGGCTCAATCTCCTCCTGGGACGAAATGTGCACCTGCTTCATCGCCAACTTCCAGGGCATTCGCGACCGCCCCTCCCCCCCCCCCGTCACGGGTGACCTGCACCGCATCAAGCAACAACCAGGGAGACCCTGCAGAAGTACATTCAGCGCTTCAACAGCGCACGGATCAAGATCCCCAAGGTGACCGATGAGGCCATTATCTTTGTGTTCTCCGATGGTGTCTGCGACGTCAAGATGAAGGAGGAGCTCGCCATCCATTAAGAGTTTTGCACGACCCTGGAGTTGCTCAACATTGCGACCAAGTGTGCTAGAGCTGAGGAGGGGCGCTTCTCCCTCCTCGAGCTCCCTACTGCGGATCTAGAGGAGAAGAAAGCCAAGGCCAAGGACGTGAAGTGCAAGGGAGTAGCCGTGCTCGCGGCAGAACCAGACACCAAGCGTTCCAGAGACCAACTAGAGTCATCCAAGGGCGGTCGTCCGTTCTGCGCCTTCCACAACCTGAACACACACAACACCAGCGACTGTCAAGAGCTCAGAGCCATTCGCGAAGGGCGCTTCGGTCAACGCCCCGAGCACGGCGACCGGGGCTACGACCGAGGAGGACGACATGGTGAGTGGCGCAATCGGCCTCATGAGGATCGCTGGCAGGATCAGCCTCGCAAGGGCGCCTGGAGGGATCAGCCTCGTGAGGATCGTCCTCAAGGCAACGCCAGACTCCCTCCGCTGCCACCATGGCCAATAAGGAATGACAAACACCATCAGGACAAGGGGCTGGGGGCTTCCACACTACAAAAAAAAGACACATCCGTGACATTTTGGGCTGAACGAAAAAAATTCTGTCATACATATGACACTTCTATGATGATAATTGCGACCAAACATCATAGATGTGGTGGGCTCCTACTTCTATGACAAAAAATCATGAGAGAAAATGGGCTTTTCGTCCTGGGCGGGCCGGAAAGGCAGCTGCATGACATTCTTTGGGTTGTCCATGACGGAAAAAACCGTGGTAGAAGCGAGGGCGAGGAAAATTTCGGGGAGTTCCCGGTTACGGTGGGAGGTTGGGGGCCGAGCGATGCGCGTTTCTCTTGTACACGTACGCGCGTGTATGCGAGGCGTTGGCTCTATCTGAACCCGAGCGATTGCACTGCAGGCTACGCGTTACTGAACCTGAGCGATCGATCGATGGCTGTTAACTGAACCCGATCGAGCGATTCCTTCGCTACTGCTGCTAACTGAGGCTGGTCGATTGGATGAACAGTGAGCGTTGTGGGGGGGGGGTGGATGAACAGTGAGCGGTGGTGTTGCCTCTGGATGAACAGGACCCCGTGGTGTGGAGGGCTGGATGAACAGTAGACGGTGGAGGGGTGCCCATGGAGGGGTGGTTGAACAGGACCTCGTGGTGTGGAGGGCTGGATGAATAGTAGACGGTGGAGGGGTGGTTGAACAGTAGCCGGTGGAGTAGCGCGCGGTGGAGGCTGGATGAACAGGAGCCTGAGGAGGCTGGAGGAGGTCGACGGTAGCCCGTGGAGGCTGGAGGACGTCGACGGTGGAGATCAACAGTATCCCGTGGAGTCCCGTTTTGCGGTACGCCACACCCCTCTCAATGAACAGGACCCCCGTTTTGACTGTAGGAGGTCCGTTTCGTCCATTTTGCGGTACGCCACACCCCTCCCGATCAACATGTCGGGTGGTAGGAGCGACACATGCCAACGGGTGGCTTATCATTGCGGGGGCCAATAGAACATCGCCGGTGCCTGGAAACGGGATGAGGCGAAGACATGCACGCCGGCGAATCTTACCCAGCTGCAGGGCTCTCCGGGGAGATAATACCCCTACTGCTGCTCTGCGGGGTCTCTGCATGGTTACTCAGGGAACAAGTAGCTACAATGCTCCTCGAGCTGTTTTGGGTGGAAGGAGGAAGAAGGGCTCGGCTCAGCCTGCTCCTTCTCCTTGTATGGTGTCTAGGTCTAGAAAGAGAGTTCCACCCTTTGCATGGGTGCACCGGGGGGTTTATATAGGCCTACCCCCCAGGGGTACAATGGTAATCCGACTGGGCGCTGGGCCCAGCTGTCTGTGACTATGCTCGCCGGCTTCTCCGCCGGCTTCTGGGGCCCGCCGGCTGGTGGGTCCCGCCGGCTGCCGGCTCCTGGGTTGACAGGCCGGCCCCACTGGCCAGGGCCTGGTCGGTAGCTGGTTACTGTTACTCCATGTCGTTAACGCAGGCTTGGTCGGGGTAAGCGTGGCTACAGTAACGCCGCCTTGGCAGGCGATTACTGTAGCCCCGCCGCATCTTGTCTCCTTAATGGGTGTCTCCTTCGAGGAGGGTGGCGGGCCGGCTAGGTGAAGCCGGCCCTCTATCTTGTCGGCTTGAGAGGAGGTGCGGCCGCCTTCGGCATCTCTTTGCCCGAAGGGGCCCACCACCTCGGGGGCCACGATGGCGGCCCGTCGTGGACGGCGTCAGAGTCGCCGTGGCTACAGTGCCGTGCCGGGCGGGCCGCGGTTGCCCGCACGACGCGTTGTACCAGGCGTGCTCCGGGTTTTGGGGGTGGCAGGCTCCACTGTAGCCACGCCCTTGCTTCATCATTGCAGAGTGGACGCGTACATCGCGGGTACGGTGTTGACTGCTTTATGGGAGCCGGCCTGGCAGTAGCCGGCCTCGTCGTAGCCGGCCCTGCCCTAGCCGGCCCTCCACAGCTTTCTTCATGAGGGTGAAAGGGCGGGCCACCCCCGAAGCCGGCCAGGAAGGTAGCCGTCCAGGGGGGAGGCGGCCTAAGTCTTGAGTCTTCTTATGAGCCGGATGGGCTCATAGTTTTTTCTGAGGGGCCAGGGGAAGCCGGCTGGGCTACCCATGGCTATTTACCCCGACAGTAGTCCCCGAAGCCTGGCGAGCTTCACGGCAGACGGAAGGACGGGAAGCTTGGCCAGCTTCATTCCCTGAGGGGCCGACCTCGTCGTTGCAGCCGACTCCGGAGCACTTTTTTTTGTTATTAAGGTGACCGTGGTTGACCCGCGGGCTGGCGGCGGGCCCCACGATGAGCCACGTGGCGGGGAGGTCCTGCCATCGCACGCGCGTGACGGGACGCCGCCGTAGGCCCGGGCCCGCCACTCCCTGGCCTCGGCCCGGGCGCAGATCTTCTGTGGCCCGAGGGGACTGCTCGCCTCCCCGCAGCCGTTTCCTCGCGTCATCAAGGCGAGCAATTAACGCGGGCGTGGGGGGGGGATGGGCACGATCGATCCCCACGATCCCCCACGCCGCGCCTCCTCGGTTCTGGCGCACACGCCTACAAGTAGGGGGGGAGGGGGAGAGGCAAAGGCCCGTTCGCTCCCCCGCTCCCCGTCCCTCCTGCTCCTCTTCTTCTCCTTCTTCTTCCTCGCGCCCGACGCAGTCTCGCGCCGTAGCCCACCCACGTCGCCATGTCTCTGGCGCTGTCAAGTTCGTGGGACGGGTCCAATGTCCATGAGGATCACATTGAATTCCTCCGCCAGACCCGGCGCCTGCCCGCCGCCAACCTTGTGCAGGTGCGTCTGGCGCTCGCGACGGAGGTCTCGCCGGCACCAGAGGAAGGCGAGCGCGTCGTCTTCCGTACGCACTTCTTGCGTGGCTTCGGCTTCCCGGCGAGCAGCTTCATGAGCTCTTTCCTTGAATTCTACAACCTCCAGCCGCATCACGTCACGCCCAACGCGGTGATGCAGCTCTCGGCCTTCGTCTCCCTCTGCGAAGGTTTCTTGCGGGTGCTGCCGACGCTGGAGGTTTGGGCGGAGCTGTTCCAGAACAAGCTCGGCACCGTCTCCGCCGGCGTGCCGGCTCCCTGCGGCGCCTTCATCGCGATGAAGAGGGCAAGCGACGAAAACCCCTTCCCTCACATTCCTCTGATCCAGTCTGTCAAGCTTTGGCAGAAATCCTACTTCTACGTCAAGAACATCGCCCCGCACGGCGACTACGTCAATCTGCCAGCTTACGTAGCCGGCCTGCCGGCTGGGAGGTGGCCGTCTTGGGGCTACAGGTCGAAGTCCTTGTCTCCGGTTGGGAATGCCTCCATCGCCCGGCTTCGGGTGATGATCCAGTAGGAAGGCCTGTGCGCATCCGACCTGGTAGCCGCCTTCGTCGAGCGCCGGATTCTGCCCCTCCAAAGCCGGCCGCACATGATGTGCCAGATGAGCGGCCGGTTCGACCCTTGCCGGCTGAGCACATGGGAGATGCCCCATGCCGAGGTGGGTTTGATGGTGAACTACATCGCCAACCTGAAGCTCACCGACGAGTGGCAATTCGGCAAGGTGCCGTACTCCCGCGCCCATCCTCCGCCTGTGGTAAGTCCTTCTTCTTGTTGTCTGCCGGCTTGAGCCAGCTGGCTTCTAACCAGGCGGCTCTTCTCTTTTTTCTTTTTATCAGAATCCTCTCCTCCCGCCGCCATCCGGGGCGGCTGGAGTCGAACGCGAGTATGCCCCGGACCGCACGGTGGACGACCTCGACGACCCGGACCTTGCCGCAGTCGCCATAGAGGACGCCGCCACGGGGGATGTCGCCGAGCCTGGCGGCACGGGGCTCTCGGCCAGTTTCGACGACTAGCCGGATGATTTTGAGGCTGAAGAAATCCCGTGCCACCAGCCGGCAACCGACCGCCGCAGCGCGGGCTCGTTTGCCGCGCCGACTGTCGGTGGTGGAAAGGGGAAACGCCGGGCCGCGCTCCCACTCTTTGGAAGCCGGCCGAAGAAGCCGAAGGCCTCCGCTGTGGCCACGAAGCGTGACGAGGCGGTGACGAAGGCGGCCCGCTTCCGGAAGGCGGTGAAGATGCCTCCATCAGTTTCCGCGTAAGCCTTCTAGCCGCCTACGTGCTTGTCATACTGAAGTCTTCCTTTACTTGAATTCTTCTCTGATTTCTTGAGCAGGGCGCCGCTCTCCCTCGATCGAGGCCCAGCCGGCTCCATGGTCGGGCCGAGTGCCGGATCCTCAGGGTCCCGCCGAGTGGACCCCCGCGCCAAACTTGCAGCAGCCACGAAGCGCAACGCTCGCGAGGCGCGTCGAGAGAGGGAGGCGGCAGAGCGGGAGGCGGTGGAGCGGGAGGCCGCCCAGACGGCGCCGGGGCGAGCGAGCGCGGCGACTGAGCTCCGTCGGAGCGGTCGGTCGCGGAGACGGAGGCGGAGGGCGCGCGTAGCCGGCCTCCGCTGCTCGCCATCCCCCTCCAAACTTTGGATCCGGACATCCCTCTGCCCACGACGGAGGAGATTATCCCCGAGCAGCCACCGGTGCAGAGGGACGAAGTCTTCGAGATTTCCGCGAAGAGGACGCCGCCGGCAGTGCCAGCCGGAGCGGGCGAAGGCGGCCAATCGTCGGTGGTGCCGGAGGAGCCGGCTCGGGCCGCGCCCGAGGCCGGAGCCGGTCTTGAGATCGAGCTGGCGACGGGCCGGCATGCCGGAGGGGGCACGGCCCCGCCGGACATGCGCCGAGCCGCGGGTGCCGAGCAGACGGCAGACGCCTTGGAGGCGGCCAGCTCCGCCACATCCGGGTGGACTCCTAGCGTAGGGAGCGGCGAGCTGAACGTCGCGGCCCAAGGCGTTCGTAGCCGGCTGCAGGCACAGGTCTTCCTCCTGAGGCAATTTACTCAGGACTTTCTGTAGACGCGGTCTGCAATCCGGGTAAGTCTTCACTCGTTGACCGTTCTGGTCCTTTGAATTTTTTCCGTGGGGGCGTGCTAGCGCACCCACTGGGTGTAGTCCCCGAGATCCGGGCCGACTGCAGCACAGTCGGGTCGGATCTTACTCGACGACTATCTTGACTGTTTTTCCTGATCTCTTAGGATTATCATAACTCCCAGGCTCGGGAGCTGAGCGGGAGGACCGAAGACCTCGCCAGCAGCCGGCGTAAGTGTTTTGTCTTTATTTGTTTCTCGTGGGGGCGCGACAGCGCACCCACTGGGTGTAGTCCTCGAGATCCGGGCCGACTGCAGCGCAGTCGGGTCGGATCTTCCTTGACGACTTTTCCTTTGCTGACTTTTTCTCTGTCTTTTGGTCGTGCAGAGGCCAATGCCGACCTGCGGAGGGAACTCGGCGAAGTGCAGGCCGCTCTTCGCGCCAAGGACGCCGAGTACGCCGACTTGGTTCAGGAGCGCGACCGCCTGGCCAAGAAACTGGCCGACCAAGAGGAGAGCCACAAGGCGGCCCTGCAAAAGGCGCAGGATGGCGAGGCTGCCCTGAAGGCGGAGTTCGAGGCCAGGGAGGCGAGCTGGGCCGAGACGCGCCAGGCGCTGGAAGAAGGCTTCGGCCGGATCGAGGATCTCATCGATGGTAGGCCGTCTTTCTTGCCCTTCTTCCATCTGCCGGCCGCCTGCGGCTTTGTTTTGACTCGTGTGTGCTGTCTTGCGCAGAGTACTTTCCCGGCCAATCCGTCCTTGCCGCCCAAGCCATCGAAGCTTACCGCGAGGAGCGCCGTCAAGCTGGAGTTGTGATTCCGCCGGATGCGAATCGGACGCTGTCGGAGCAGCTCATCGCCATCCAGGCGCGGCTGCAGCCGGCCCATAGGCTGCTACGCCGGCTCCAACGCGCCGGGGTGACGATGCTGGCCGCGCTCTAGCCCGGCCAGACGATTCCCCGCACCCCAAGCCGGACGGCCGACTGGCTCGAAGTCGCAGTCGGCTGCTTCGAGGCCTGGAAGGCGTCCGCAGCCCGCCTTGGAGCCGGGCGTGCGCTGGAGTTCGTCCACGGTGGTACCCAGGGCTAAGCCTGGACCAGCTACGGACTTGGCGGTCAGAAGCCGACGCGGAGCTGGAGGAGGTGCGGCCGGCGATCGCGCAACGAGCCTCGACGATCGCCGAGTGCACCGACACCAGTGTCTTCGCGGTTGAGCTCAACGACGATGGCCCCGCCCAGCCGGAGGAATGGTTCGGGCTGAACCCGGCGGACGGCGAGGACTCGGCCGAGGAGATCGCCTCCAGCGACGAGGGCGAGGACAACGAGGAGGAGGAGGACGGCGAAGATGCCGAGCTGACTGGTGAGACGGCCGACCATCCTCCAGCCGACCATGCCTCCAGCAACAAGCCACGCGGGAGCGCGGCCTCTGCCAGAGGCGACGATCAAGCCGAGGTTGGCCAGCCGGCCGCTCCTTCAGCCGGCACGACTGCTTCCACCGCCCAGCCCGGCTTGTCCGCGGCCCCGCCGGCTTGATCTGCCGTTCCTTTTGTTCCTGTTTTACTTTTTCGAACAATTTTAAGTTTCTGCAATTCCACCCACTGGGGGTGTATCGAACAATGTTGGATGTCGACCTCTCTGGAGGCCTTTTGTGTAAATATTAATATATGCATGTGTTGGCGTTCATTCAAGTGTACTTTTTGTCCTTAGGCTCTTTCCTTTGCCGCCTTCCCTCTTTGGGAAGGCAAGTACTTGAGCTTTCTTGGATTTGAAGCAGACTGAATGTAAGCCGGCCGGCCGGCTACTCTGGTAGCCGGTCGGCGGGAGGCAGCAAGCCGGCTTTTGTTATATATGTGAGCCAGTTTGGTCCCTAGCCGTTTTTCATGTGCGCACCCTTCCCGGCTTGTGACTCTTGCCAGCCGGGCAGTCGGTTCTTCGAGCTGCGATTTCGTCTAGAGCCAAGCCTGGGTGTCGGCACATTACTTGTCTGACCGCGGGTAGGGCTCCTAATATAACTCTAGTCGGCTAGTCCCCGGGCCGACTCGTCGGACCCGGTACCAGACAAAATAAATGAGTAGGTGATATCATACGCATGATAACTTTCATTCATAAAATAAAGGGTGGCATTCCCCGAGTCTTTCTCGGGGAGCCTACTGTTTCGTACTTAATACAAAAGTGGGCACAATACATACTGAATTTTAACTGTAAAACTTCTGAAGGAGATTTGCGTTCCATGGTCGCTCCGACTCCTTGCCGGAGTCGTCTCTCTTGCATGCCTTCGGCTTCTGCGCGTCGATGAGGTAGTAGGCATCGTTGCCCAAGGCTCTGCTGATGATGAAGGGGCCTTCCCAGGGGGCTGCGAGCTTGTGCTGGCCGGCTGTTTGCTGGATCAGTCGGAGCACAAGGTCGCCCTCCTGGAAGGATCTTGGTCGGACCCTCCGGCTATGGTAGCGGCGCAAACCCTGCTGGTAGATGGCAGACCGGCTGAGGGCTAACAGCCGGGCCTCTTCCAGCAGGTCGACGCCGTCTTCTCGTGCTTCTTTGGCTTCCGCTTCCGTGTACATTCTTACCCGAGGCGAGTCGAACTCGATATCTGTTGGGATGACTACCTCGGCACCATATGCAAGGAAGAAGGGAGTGAAGCCGGTTGATCTGTTGGGAGTAGTGCGCAGACTCCATAGGACAGCCGGCAGCTCATCGAGCCAGCAGTCGGCTGAACGCTCCAGAGGTACGACCAGACGGGGCTTGATGCCAGACAAAATGAGGCCATTTGCTCGCTCCACTTGGCCGTTTGACTACGGGTGGGCGACTGATGCAAGGTCCAGCCGGATACCTTGCGCAGCGCAGAACCGTGCCAAGGCACCTTTGGCGAAGTTCGTGCCGTTGTCGGTGATGATGCTGTGCGGTATGCCGTACCGGGTTGTTATATCTGCAATGAAAGTCACTGCAGTCGGTCAATTCAGCTTCTTGATCGGCTTCGCCTCGATCCACTTGGTGAATTTGTCGACGGCGACGAGCAAATGTGTCATGCCGCCGCACGCCGTCTTGAATGGGCCCACCATATCCAATCCCCAGACGGCAAAGGGCCAGGTGATGGGAATGGTCTTGAGTGCCGAAGCCAGCATGTGTTGCTGCGAGCTAAAAAGCTCGCAGCCTTTGCAGTGTTTGACTAGCTCTTTGGCGTCGTCCAAAGCAGTCGGCCAGAAGAAACCGTGGCGGAAGGCTTTGGCGACAAGTGATCTTGATGCGGCTTGGTGGCCGCACTCTCCTTGGTGTATATCCCTGAGGATCGCGATGCCTTTCTCCTGCTGGACGCATTGCTGCAACACTCCGGTGGCGCTGCGCTTGACAAGCTCTCTGTTGACGATTGTGTATGCTCCAGCCCGGCGCTGGACTTGTCTTGCTTCGTTTTTGTCAGCCGGCAGGTCATGGTTTACCAAAAGTTGCGGATGGTTTGGGCCCATGATGGAGCGGCGACTTCCTCTGCCACCAATGTGGCCACAGCCACCAGGGTGGGCGCGCTGGGTAATGCAGTGCTGGAGTCGGCTGCCGCTTGCTGTGCTGAAGAAGTCCCTAGGCCGGCTACCGCAGTTCCCGGGCCGGCTACCGCAGTCCCCGAGCCGGGTGCGGCAGTCCCCGAGCCAAATATTGAAGTCCCCGGGCCGGCTGCTTGATTCTTCGAGCCGGACCCGGCCTCCTCGGGGTTAGGCGGCACGAAGATGGAGTCGGATTCCGGAGACGGCTTGATTGATGGCTTGTGGAGGCGCTATAGGGCGACGCCGGTTGGTATTGCTTGCCGCGTGGAGCCTATTCGGGCCAGAGCATCTGCTGGCTCGTTGTCGGCTCGCGGTACGTGAAGGAATTCACACCCGTCGAAGTATCCGCTGATTTGCTGCACTAGGAAGCGGTAGCTCGCCATGTTTGTGTCCTTGGCATCCCAGTCGCCAGAAGATTGCTGCACCACCAAATCCGAGTCGCCATAGCACAGGATCCGGCGGATGCCAAGTTCTTTGGCAAGCCGGAGCCCGTGTATGAGCGCTTCGTACTCGGCTATGTTGTTGGAGGCGGCGAAGTGGATCTGCAGCGTGTATCTGAGCTTGTCGCCCTTTGGAGAGGTAAGGACGACGCCGGCTCCCAAGCCGGTGCGCATCTTTGATCCGTCAAAGTGCATGCGCCAATGGGTGGAGTCGGGCGCTGGTGGTAAGTACTGGGTCTCGGCCCAGTCGACGAGGAAGTCGGCCAGCGCTTGCGTCTTGATGGCGGTGCGGGGTTGGTAGAAGATCGTGTAGGGGGCCAGCTCGATGGCCCATTTAGCCACCCGGCCAGATGCATCCCGGCTGCCTATGATCTCGGCCAGCGGGGCAGTGGATACGACCGTGATGGGATGCTCTTGAAAGTATGGCTTCAGCTTCTTGGCGGCGAAGTACACACCATAGCACATCTTCTGATAGTGCGGGTAATTTTGCTTCGAGGCGGACAACACCTCGCTCAGGTAATAAACCGGCCTCTGGACCGGCTGGGCTCGGCCTTCTTCGGGGCGTTCGACCACAATGACGGTGCTGACCACCCGGCTAGTGGCGGCAATATATAGGAGCATGGGCTCCTTCTCAGTTGGTGCCGCCAAGACAGGTGGCGTGGACAGCATTTTCTTCAGCTCGTGGAAAGATTGGTCGGCCTGGTCATTCCACTCAAAGTGAGTGCTCTTCTTCATGAGGCGGTAGAGGGGGAGAGCTTTTTCTCCAAGCTGGCTGATGAAGCGGTTCAGAGAGGCCAGGCACCCGGTGAACTTCTGAATCTCTCTGAGCTTGGTTGGGACCGCCATCCTCTCGATGGCCTTGATCTTCACAGGGTTGCACTCTATGCCGCGTTCGGAGACCAGAAAACCTAGGAGCTGGCCGGCTGGCACTCCGAACACGCATTTCTCCGGGTTGAGCTTGATCCGGAACCGGCGCAGGTACTCGAATGTCTCCTTCAAGTCTTCCAGCAGAGTGCCACGCTTCTCCGTCTTCACCACAACATCATCCACGTAAACGTGGGCGTTCTTGCCGAGCTGCGTGAGGAGGCACTTCTGCATGCAACGCTGAAAAGTGGCGCCGGCATTCCTCAAGCCGAACGTCATAGTCAGGTAGCAGAAGGCTCCAAACGGCGTGATGAAGGCGGTCTTCAGTTGGTCATCCGGGTTCAGCTTTATCTGGTGGTATCCCAAGTAGGCATCCAAAAAGCTCAACAGCTCGCATCCGGCTGTGTAATCTATGCACATGCGCCACTTGTTATTCTTTTTCAGCACGAGAACCGGGTTCGCGAGCCACTCGGGGAAGAAAACTTCCATGATGAAGCCGGCTGCGAGAAGCCGGGCTATCTCCTCCCCTACGATCCTTCTCTTCTCCTCTGACAGTCGGCGGAGGGGCTGCTTGACTGGTTTAGCATCCTCTTGTACGTGCAATTTGTGCTCGGCGAAATCCTTCGGAACACCCGGCATGTCTTTGGGGGACCATGCAAAGATATCCCGATTCTCACAGAGGAAATCGACGAGCTCGCCTTCCTATTTGCTATCCAGGCTCGCCCCAATGATGGCAAACCTCTCGGGGTGCTCGGGGTCGAGCTGTATCTTCTTGGTCTCCTTGGCCGGCTGGAAAGATCCTTGGGCATCATACTCCATGGAGTCGGCGGGTTGGTTTAGCTGCTTGTTGGCCAGGGCCACGACCCTGTCCAGCGTCTTCTTCTCTGCAGTGATCACGAGGGATTCGGCCAGCCGGCTGCTGGCCGCGGCGCAGTCGGCGGACTTCTTGTAGTCGCCGGCGATGGTGATGACACCCTTGGAGCTCGGTATCTTTATCTTGAGGTAAGCATAGTGGGGGACCGCCATGAACTTGGCCAAGGCGGGTCGGCCAAGCAAGGCATGGTAAGGGCTCTCTAGGTCCACCACCTCGAACCAGATTGCTTCCCAGCGGAAATGATACTTGCCCCCAAAGAGTACATCGATCTTGATCTTGCCGATGGGGGCACAGGACAAACCGGGTACGATGTCGTGGAACACCATTCAAGTTGGCGCAAGCTGCTTTGCCTTGACACCCAGCTTCTCCATGGTGTCGCGGTACAGGATGTTGATGCTGCTTCCGCCGTCGATCAGCACGCGGGAGAAGCGTGCGGCACGCGTATCCGTTGCAAGCGTGGCCTCCAGGACCAATGCGTAGGAGCCGGGGGACGGCATCACCTCTGGGTGGTCGGCCCGGCTCAAACTGATGGGTTTCTCTGACCAGTGCATGTGGCCGGCTGGGCTGGCGGCGGCCACATTGACTTCTTGTTGCTCTCGGCGCTTGCTGCGCCGGTCTTCGGGCTGGCTCGTGAAGACAACATAAGATGCTTGCTCATCGGGGAACTCGTCCTGCACGGCGTCGACCGCGGGCCGGGCGGCCTTGGGCGGCGGAGTCGGCGTGAGCCCTTCGCCCTTGGAGATTCGGGCGAGCCAGTTGCATTTGCGGGTCGTGTGGTTGGACGGCTTCGCGCCGCTGTGGAACTTGCACGGGGCATCAAGGGTTTGCTCGTAGGAGAAGGCCGGCTGCCAAGCCGGCCGGCCGCCCTTGGGCTTCTTGGGCGCGGGCCGCCCTTCAGGCGGCGCGTCTTCGATCGTGGCCACCTGCCGGCTAGCGGGAGGCGGCGCAGGGCCCTTGCGCTTCTGATCGTTCGGGTGTTGGCGTCGGCCGCCATCTCCAGCCGGCGCTTGGGGCGCCGGATTGAGCACTTTTCCGGATGCGTCCACCCGGAGCTCGGTCTTCATTGAGGAGTCGGCGGTAGCGTACTTGTCGGCGATGTTCAGGAGCTCGTCGAGGGTAGTCGGCTCATCGCAGAGAAGCTTGTGCTTGAGGAGGGTGCCCTCTCGGCACCCGGCAGTGAAGTATTCGATGGCTTGCACCTCGTGCACCCCTTCGCAGGAATTGCGGAGCTCGGCCCAACACGTGAGGTAGTCGCGAGTGGACTCGGCTGGGCCCTGTACGCACAGGGAGAGCTGTCTGGGCTTGGGAGCCCGCTTGTAGGTGCTGGTGAAGTTGCGAACGAAGGCTTCAGTGAAATCCACCCAGCTGTTGATGCTGAGGGGCTTGAGGCTGTTAAGCCAAGTCCATGCCGTGCCTTGCAGCATGAGGGGCACGTACTTTACGGCAACGCGCCGGTTGCCATTGGCGATGCTGACGGCTGTGGAGTAGTCGGTCAGCCAATCTTCCGGCTTCACCGAGCCATTGTAATTGGGTGTGTCTCTTGGGAGCGAGAACCCTTTGGGGAAGGGCTCGTCGCGGATGCGGGGGCCAAAGCAAGGCAGGTCGACATGGTCTTCTTCTTCTAGCGCCAGGGATCGGGCCAGGCGGTCGATCCGGTGGCGGGCGTCGTTTTCGCCGACTCCCTCGCGGCGACCAAGCGGGCCGCTGAGAGTCGGGTGAGCCACTGGAGGCGGGGTAGGATATCTCTCTCCGCGAGCTCGAGGCGGAGGGGGGGTGCCCTACCATTCCATGGCACGGGGGCGGCCGTCCGCGTCTCGCTCGATGGAGACTTGGGTCCGGCTTCTACTGGAAGCCGGCTCTTTCTCGCACCGCGCGCGGGTGTTGCTCGTAGTCGGCGACCGGGAAGTCGCGCCATGTTCGCGGCGCGGGGGAGGGCTCCCCGCGCAGGCGTCAGCTTCGTGCCGTCGTGCGGCCGCATCGATGAGTTGCTGGATGCGCCGCGTCATGTGGGGGAGGTCTTCGGCTTCCAAGCCGTCCAGCTCGTCTACGGCTGCCTGGGTGGCGCGCAGGTTCTCGAGCGGGGTGGCGTAGACCGGGCGATCTACTCCGAGTGTGTCGGTGATGACGGCGCCGCGTTGCCTGACAACGCCGGCCTGGCTTGGGCCAGCCGGAGTCGGCGTGCCGAAGGCGGCGCGGTCAGCTTCGCGCTGGTAGGCCTCGGTGAGGCGTCTTACGGAGGCTAGCCGCCGGCCCTCCGCGAGGAGGGCGAGGTGGCGTGCCTCCAGAACTTCGTCGCTGGCGTCAGCTGGAAGGGGGGCGGACAAGTCTTGGGCAGCCGCGCGTGGGGCGTCGCGGGCGCCCTCGTTAGTCGGGCCGTCGAGGCCAATAACCATCACCTCGGGGGCGTCAGAATCGCGATCGCCAGCCAGAGGGAGCGGGTCGTTGTAGACCGTGACGTTGGTGGGGAAGGTATCGTAGGATGCCGTGTCGGAGTCGACAGGCATCGGGTCGGTGGAGCCAACCGACTCTAAATCCGCAGCGGGCTCGCTGGAGACGTGGAGCTGGCCAAGGAGGTTGGCGAGGTGATCTGCGCCCGCATCGGAGGCAAGCTCGTCGGAGATGCGGGCCTTGTCGAAGAGGACGGCGAGGCCGCTAGCCACGCAGATGTTGGTGACGCCATGCAGCGCGTCGCGGCAAGCGCCATCGGGCGAGCCGGGCTGGCTACGCTCGCGAGGAAGGAAAAGGGTTCCCATCCAGAACAGGTCTCCGGACGACGGTGCACCTGGCCCCACAGTGGGCGCCAAATGTCGAGTGGTAGGAGCGACATATGCCAACGGGTGGCTTATCATTGCGGGGGCCAATAGAACATGGCCAGTGCTTGGAAACAGGATGAGGCGAAGACATGCACGCCGGCGAATCTTACCCAGCTTCAGGGCTCTCCGGGGAGATAATACCCCTACTGCTGCTCTGCGGGGTCTCCACATGGTTACTAAGGGAACAAGTAGCTACAATGCTCCTCGAGCTGTTTTGGGTGGAAGGAGGAAGAAGGGCTCGGCTCAGCCTGCTCCTTCTCCTTGTATGGTGTCTAGGTCTAGAAAGAGAGTTCCACCCTTTGCATGGGTGCACCGGGGGGTTTATATAGGCCTTCCCCCCCCCGGGGGTACAATTGTAATCCGACTGGGCGCTGGGCCCAGCTGTCTGTGACTATGCTCGCCGGCTTCTCCGCCGGCTGGTGGGGCCCGCCGGCTGCCGGCTCCTGGGTCGACAGGCCGGCCCCACTGGCCAGGGCCTGGTCGGCAGCTAGTTACTGTTACTCCATGTCGTTGACGCAGGCTTGGTCGGGGTAAGCGTGGCTATAGTAACGCCGCCTTGGCGGGCGATTACTGTAGCCCCGCCGCATCTTGTCTCCTTAATGGGCGTCTCCTTCGAGGAGGGTGGCGGGCTAGCTAGGTGAAGCCGGCCCTCTATCTTGCCGACTTGAGAGGAGGTGCGGCCGCCTTCGGCATCTCTCTGCCCGAAGGGGCCCACCGCCTCGGGGGCCACGCTGGCGGCCCGTCGTGGATGGCGTCAGAGTCGCCGTGGCTACAGTGCCGTGCCGGGCGGGCCGCGGTTGCCCGCACGATGTGCTGTACCAGGCGTGCTCCGGGTTTTGGGGGTGGCAGGCTCCACTATAGCCACGCCCCTGCTTCATCATTGCAGAGTGGACGCGTACATCGCGGGTACGGCGTTGACTGCTTTATGGGAACCGGCCTGGCAATAGCCGGCCTCGTCGTAGCCGGCCCTGCCATAGCCGGCCCTCCACAGCTTTGTTCATGAGGGTGAAAGGGCGGGCCGCCCCCAAAGCTGGCCAGGAAGGTAGCCGGCCAGGGGGGAGGCGGCCTAAGTCTTGAGTCTTCTTATGAGCTGGATGGGCTCATAATGTTTTCTGAGGGGCCAGGGGAAGCCGGCTGGGGTACCCATGGCTATTTACCCCGACACAACAAGACCGCCGTTTCGACTGTAGGAGGTCCGTTTCCTCCGTTTTGCGGTACGCCACACCCCTCCCGATCAACAGGACCCCCGTTTCGACCGTAGGAGATCCGTTTCCTCCGTTTTGCGGTACGCCACACCCCTCCTGATCAACAGGACCCCCGTTTCGACCGTAGGAGGTCTGTTTCCTCCGTTCTGCGGTACGCCAGGCCTCGTTTCCATCGCCTGTTTCGTCCACACCCTCCCAATGAACACGACCACGCATTCCATTCCGACCCAGCCGATTGGCTCCCACGCGTTCCGTTGCCTCCCGATGAACACGACGCATTCTGTTGCCTCCCGATGAACACGACGCATTCCATTGCCTCCCCATGAACATGACGCATTCTGTTGCCTCCCCATGAACACGATGCATTTCGTTGCCTCCCCATGAACACGACGACGACGCTGTTTCTCTGTTCCGACCCATCCATGTACATGAGCCCTGGCCGTACGTATGCGCGAGTAGGCGTTCGAGACCCTGCCCGTATGTACACATACGTGGCCGTATTTTATTTCTTGCAGCCTGGCCGCTGTACATATGTGTACATGCTACGTGTGCGCCTCTACTATGACACGTGCGCGCCTCTACATCGACCAGTATGTACGTACACGTTCGCGACCAGAATGACAACGCTACGCACACTTCGACCAGGTGGGTCCCAACTGTCAGGCACTTCCTTGCCTGCGAAGATGTAGCTGGTGGGTCCCAACAGTCAGTCATGGGGCGAATCATTTTCTTTTTTTTGCCCGGAGGCACTTCCTTGCGTGCGAAGGTGTAGCTGCTGGGTCCCAGCAGTCAGGGGGGCGAATCGTTTTTTTGCCCGGACGCACTTCCTTGTGTGCGAAGGTGTAGCTGGTGGGTCCCAGTAGTCGGGGGGGGGGGGGGGGGGGCGAGTCGTTTTTTTGGACGCACTTCCTTGCGTGCGAAGATGTAGCTGGTGGATCCCAGCAGTCAGGGGGCGAATCATTTTTTTCTGAACGCACTTCCTTGTGTGCGAAGATGTAGCTCGTGGGTAGCAGCAGTCAGGGGCGAATCATTTTTTTGCCAAATACGATGGCCCATCCGGTGGGTCCCCGCTGTCAGGTGGAGGAATAATTATTTTGCGCGTAATAAGGAGGCACTTCCTTGCGGCTGTCGTGGACCCAGCTGTCAGCCTCTCCATGTACAGTCCATGTTCGATGGAAGTCGTTCCTTGACCACGTTGACCACGCCGCGCCGAGAGCACCAGGGCGGTGGACGACGGCGAGGCCTAGGAAGGGGATGACGCGGAGCCGGGGAAGACGCGGTAGTGGATGCACACGTGGAGAGGAGTACGAGGGTTCACTGGTTCGGCTACACTGCCGTCGCCGCAGAATAACAGGGGTTGTGGGTGAGTGGAGGGATGGCCTGGCCAGCGGTGGGAGTAGTAGGGGGCGGTGAGGCCTCCGCGGCAGCACAGCCGACCACGGGAGGCAGGAGCAGGCGGCACGACCGACGTTGCTTTGGGCGGCTGGAGCAAGATGACCAGAGGTTGAAGAAGCACGACGACCGTTGGATGGACATCATACGGTCACTGCAGCTAGAATCATTTATATTGACTAAGTTGACAAAGCCCTTGGTACGTCAACTTAGTAGGCCCATAGGTCAGCTTCCAAAACGGTGCGCCCAAATGTCAGGGGAAGGAATCATTTTTTGGGCGGGTGAAGCTAGAATATCCGAGATTGAAGAAGAAGCACGGCATCCATTGGATGGACATCCAACGGCCACTGCTGCTAGAACCGTGTGTTGATTATAAGTTGACAAAGCCTTGCATACGCGTCAACTCTGTTTTTTAGGGGATGCGTCAACTTAGTAAGGCCAGAAATGTGTGGCAGAGAACTTATAGCCCATTTGAGATTTGTAAGAATGTGTAGGCTATTTTTGAATTCTAATGGAATTTACTACAGCCCATTTACAGTTTGTTAAAAGTACAGCCCATTTCAACCAACCTTTCAAAACAGAATTCAATAAAATTTCCCACATTTTAATGGGATCCGAAATATTTTTATCCCGAAATTTCTAGTCAGATTAAATACAATTTCAATATAAATTTATATTACGTCAAAATCTAACGAAATATTGCGCTCGCAACAATTAATGAAATTAAAATTTTCAATATCCAAAAATAATATTTTATAAAGTAATCACATGTTTGGTGCATTTTTTATAGTTACTGCCCAGTTTTTATAATAACATCCCATTTATTATTTCTTAAAGCCCATTTTCTTGTTAAGCCTAATGCATCCCTCCTAGGAAATATTTGCAGCCCAGCGGGGTGGAGAATAACAACTTGACCTAGCCTGGGTATTCCTAAAAAAAATATAGCTGGGCTAGCCATTTTCAGCTTGAAAAAATTTAATATCTGGCCTGGGCTAGACGGGCCACAGCCCGCCCAATTAATACCTGCATCGATGTTTTCCTTGTTGTTCAGAGGAGAAAAATTAATATCTGGGCTAAACATCGAAAAACTCTGCAGTGCTCGCACCTCAAAAACACAAATACTGCTCGAGCTGCTTCTTGTGCAATTCTCTCGTTTATTGACTACTACATAGGTTGACAATGGTGTGGGACCGTGATGTTAGGAAACCAGGAGCAAGCAAAATAAATTATAGTTATATATATATATAATAAGGAGGCACTTGCGTACGTGAGGCTGTGGACCTGGTGGGTCCACATTGTCATCCTCTCCAAGTAAAGTCATTTCCTCGCCCGCGCGCTCTTTCCACCTGAAACAGGCAGTGCCGCCCGCCCTGCTTCTTGGTGTCCATCCATCCATCGGCCTCCCACATTAATGATACGCGGTTGCCGAGGCGGCTACTCCGGCGCCACACGTCTGTCCCTCCGCCCGCCCACCATTGCTATATAAACTGTTGCGCCGGCCATAGCCGTAGTCATCCGCATCCGTTCTATTTCTCCTGTCCACACCACTACTGCCCACCATGGCTTCCTCGCGCTCCAGTGCTCTTCGGGGCGGGCTGACGATGGACCACAAGGAGATGGTAGCCATTACTGCCGACCGGCTGGCCGGCAGGCAGCCGGAGGACGACGACGTCCCAATGGAGAACATGGTAGTCGATGATCCGGCACCAACCCCCTCCTCCCCGCCATCCTCGCTGGTGCATTGCACCATGACCATCGGCGAGGCCCGTGCCCAATATATGGACAGGGTGAGGCAGATGCGTGAGGAGCAGTTCTGGGAGGCGCAGGCCGACGCTGCCTACAACCACCATCTCCTCGACGAGCACCTGCAGGCGGAGGACTAGATCGCCGCGGAGCAGGCGGAGCAGGAGGCGCTGCTCGACTCATACCGCTCCGCCCGCAAGGGCCGCCTCGAGCGCTGGCGGTACCACATGCAGGTGGGGGAGGCTGCGGCTGCCTACAAAGAGGCTAGCAAAGAGAGAGATGAAGGGGGCGAGGCGCTGTTTGGCCAGACCGAGGATGAGGCAGAGGACAATGCCGGCTCTGACGAGTCCCCGCTCCGCTGGCGTCGACGAGGCCCCGCGGCACCAACAACGAGGCAGAGGACACCGCCGGCTCCGCCGAGGCCTCGCCCCGCCAACAACGAGGCAGAGGACATCGCCGGCTCAGCCGAGGCCCCACCCTGCCAGCAACGTGGGTGAGGATTTCCACCGCTCCGCTGAGGCACCGCCCGCCGGCAACGAGATAGAGGATATCGCCGGCTTCGCCGAGGCCTCGCCCCGCTCCCAACGTGGCCGCGCCACATAGAAAATAAGGAAGAGTAGAACACGGTAGGTCGGCACCGCTCGGGTCCAAGTAAGGCCACCACTGCTACCCTCTGGTTGCAGCCAAGCTAGGCGGGTTGACCATTGACGGCCGGTTAGCTTCTTGGCGGCGACATGGAGTCGGAGAGCTGCGCTGGAGAAGAACGCTGCTTCTACTTAACTGATGGTGCAGTTGGCTGACTGACACGTGGGCCCAACAGGCCACATGTCAGTTACACAACTGCACCTGTAGTTAAGTCACTGAAGCTTTTGTTCGGCTCAGCGGGATACAAGTGGGTAGCTTCGGTTAATTAATTATACCTCCAGCGCACCCTTTTTAGTTGAAGAATGTATGAAATGTAATGAAATCCGGCATGTTTATATGTAATCCAACCGTGTATGAATGAATTTATTTCCATTAGTTTGAATTCCTGTATCACTGGCATTGGATGAACATGCAAAACAATACATACTAGCATTATTCCCAGGGTGATCACCTTGTTTGCAGCAGTTTCACATGTACTCCCTCCAGTCCTTTCTAGTCTGCATACAAGTTTTTTCTGTAGTCAAAGTATGTCTACTTTGACCAATCTTATACAAAAAAGTATGCACTTTCACAATGTGCAAAGTAAAAAGGAACAGAAGGAGTACAAAGAGTTTGAGCAGCTTTTTAGCGTTTCTGTACATTGCAATCAAACACACAGGCCTGGAAATTCATGGAGAACATTCAAAACAATCGATGATTATGCATCTCGGCGACTCACATGTCAGAGGCAATATTTACTTCACAACTAAAGAATAAAGAAAAAATTGATCGACACTGCTGACAGCAAAGGGCGTCCCATTCGAAAATATCAAACTCATGTCTTGCTAAAACCAATGAGCAAAATTGGACAAGGTTGTCCCATTCCAAAATATCAAATGCCTACGATTGTGGAATGGGAAGGGTTTGCCATCAGTTCGGACATTGACATGGCACCTCGTGCTAAATAGACCAACTATTCTTTTTGTGCAGTTCCACCAAAATCAACCAAATTCGTGCGTAGCTTGTATGATTTCTCCCTTATATGTTGCAACACCTTGAACTTATCGGCACCTCCTTTCTTGTGGTGGAAATGAATGATTCGATGTATTCATGAACATTTTGTGCAGTTCCCATTGAAATCAAGCTGAGCACCCCTGTTTGCACAAATACAAAAAAATGATTAGTATAAAGCAAACTGTACTATGAATTGACAGTTTCAACAGGCACATACATGGTCCATGTAGAGCACACTTTTAGAAAAATGGAACTCACCAGAAAGAATCCTAGAACAACATTGTACTCGTGCATCACAGAAAAAAATTGGAGATTTGTCAGTCCTTCTGAGCTGAAATTAGTTTGGTCTTGTGGGGAGTAATGTAACCATCCTTCAACTGCTCCTTCTGATGAGAAGATAGACAGGGCTACTTCATCCTGGCATAATCAGAAATAGTCACTTCACGTACTCCATATTCTTCTTCAGAGGAAGATGATCATGTTGTGCAACGACAAGAGGACTACTAAATGCTAGCATCCATGTTTGCTCAAAAAAAGGAAAGGAAATATTTAAAACAGCACAGATGAAGCACTTCTCAAGGACAATACCACTTTTTCATGACAGTATCTAAACAGTAGCACAACACCATTAGAGATGACAAAGCTCAATCATATGGATGAAATCAGTGGGCGAGTACCAACCTTTGTTAGGAGGCTTATTGTGTAGAGCATACAGATGAAGCACTTCTCCGGAACCATCTGTTGCTATCTACGGTGGTGGCCATACTTACTATATACTCCTCGATTGGTTTAATGTTTCCAACATCTTCTTGTGTAGTTCCACTAAAATATATGGTATCTTGAAAGAAGATCCCTGTTTGCACAAGTAGAGATAATTACATATTACATTAAGAGTGGCATCAAATCAGTGGCATAACAATTGCTCGTTACAGCCATAGCAATAAATTAAGATGCAAAACTATATCATTACTTGTGTCATCACAAGTCCAGTGCTTCATTACAGCACCGGGAGTTGATTTTCTTCCGCTTGTTCTTCCCCTTCATCACTTGGTTCAATAACGGACAAGCTTCGCCTTCCATTTAAGATTTGGCATGTCAATTAGGGAGCACAAGTATAGTTCTAAACTTAATTTTCTGATGAAAGTGGTAAAATACAGGCCAACAGTTGTGAAATATCCTTATCTTACCTCAATGGGATATCACGGTGCACATATAGATTCGAAGTCTTGTCTCCATTTGTGAAGTTCACTAAAATAAAGCAACATTATCGTACAAGTAGCACAACATATGAAAGCACACTGCAGAATCATGTGAAAGAAGGCTAGCCCTGACCTCTCATGTTGCGGAATTCAAAAAACTCACAAGAAGAAGATCTGAACCAAATTCTCCCTAACGGATAGGAAATAAGATCTCCTCTTGTGCAGTTCCACTAAGATCAAGCAATCAAGCAACATTGTCGGTGTGAAATTTTGGTTGAACTGCACAAAACACTCTTAAAACAAAAGTGTTTTGTGCAGTGCAACAAAAGGTCACAATGGCAACGAGGTGAAGTAGATAACCCTATTTACACAGAGGTGCAAAGGAAACAATTAGTGGTCAATAACGGTGGATGACACAGAAGCCAACAAAAAGAAGCATCTACCTTATCTAAATGGGAAAGAAAGCAAGACAGTAGCATTTCTCAAACGGTGGCATTGATTAATATTAACATCGAGATTATATTAACAATAAAATTCGTTAAACATGTAATTTGCTTTTAACTATGGCATTGCATCAATTTTCCAGTGGCATTATTAGAGGGTATTTTTTTACAGGGACATTTTGGTGTAGGGACTAAAAACACTCCATGTCAGTCCCATCTAAACCAAACAGGAGGGACTTTTAGGGACTAAAAGTGGGCATTTGGGACTAAAGAAAGAAGACCCCGAGGGAGTCTTTTTGGGACTTTTTCCAACAGTTGCCCCTACCGCGCATCGCACCTTGTCTCTATTAGTTCATTACTAGGGGTAACATGGTCTTTTAGCATGTCATTTAATAACCTCTAGTCCATGTTTAGTCCCTGGAACCAAGCAGGTAGGGACTAGGGAGTTTTTAACCAAACGGGGCCTTAGATTAACAACAGCTAATGAGTTGCATGGGATAGTGGACGCACCAGCACCATGTGCAACTACCGATGTACTATGGTCATGCACAGTCTGTTGTAACAAAGAACAAACAACCAAAGAGCACATTTGTGTTGGTCCCAGTTTTGTTATCTTTAGACACCTTTCCCTATGTGAGCGCAGCAAATCTAGTCCTGCTCAAACTCTACAGCCTTGTCCCTTCCTTTCCTTTTTGAACTAGTACTTTTGCCCCTTCCTTTCCTCTTTGAACCACATCCTAGATTTATGCGATACAACTTTCCCCACTGCTTTCCCCCATTCCTTTCCTCTTTGAACCACGTCCTAGATTCATGCTATACAACTTCCCCCCTTCATTTCCTGTTTCAACCACGTCTTAGATCATGCTATATACAACTTTTCCCACTACTTTCCCCCACTCCTTTCCTCTTTGAACCATGTCCTAGATTCATGGTATATATGCAGCTAGAGCAATGCATGTGGAGTAAGTAAATTATACCTTAAGGTTCTTGGGGCGTGGTTCGGTGGGCGACGGGACATCGGCAAAGAAGAAGGGGTCGGAGGCCCTCCTGCACCGCCGCTGGGTGGAAAGTGAACAGCTGCGCCGGTAGTCCGTCACCGACGGCGACAGCGTGAAGCCTCCTTCCCTTGCCGGCGGACGGATCCTACCGACTCTTTGTGCAGCAGTGAGGGGAGAGAGAGGCCAACGAAGTCTTGTTTAGATCTGGAGAGGGCGAGAAAGTGTGAAGAGAGCAACTACAAGCGTTGAGTCTCCAGCGGGAGAGAGCGAGAGAGTGTGAAGAGAGCAACTACAAGCGCCGAGGCTCCAGTGTGTATAAATATACTAGAGAGAGAGTGTGAAGCATGCAAGCCCTAGAAAATATTTTGACCAGTCAAAGAATCCTCCTGGCACAAATTTTGCTCAAGTGTAGTTATCGAACCCGAGGCCTCAAGTTTGATGAGCAAACAGGCTAACCAGCTACACAACCCTCCCGTTATGTTCAACGACTGGGAAATAACCTTTTATACATTCCTGAATTCGTGTGACAAGCATGTCGTGTTTTTTTGTGTGTGTGGGAGTCATTGGGATTTCAATCATAATCGTGTCATGTGGCTTTGGTGGTTAGACTATCCATAGTGGTGCAGAAATAATGCAGCCTTCGTCACCTTACCTCTCTCCATGTAGTACGTTGGGTCCCACCAGTTAGAGGGTGAAACAAACAAATTAATAAGAAAAATCAAATGTGCCAGCGGTGCTTCTTACCTCACACATCTCGCTACTGCTCAGGAACACTGTCCAATTGATCCCTCTGTTCGCTCACGTACTATTTTAAGTGAATCCTTATTATAACATGCACACAAATTTTGGGCACTTGTATTCGACTTAAGTCAGTGTGCCACCGTATCTCATATACTTATTACTCTCTCCGTCTAGGTGTAATAAGTCACGTTAGAAGGTGCAACGGGACCAAGGTGCATGCGTGCGTGTGTGTGTGTGTGTTTAACAGCATGTGTGTGTTAGAGAGAGCGACATATCGACCTACTCCTACAGAGAGATGTTGTGTTGTGTATGATTTTAGCGTGTCCGGTAGGGACATGCGGACAGCTGCCACACCCACTCCTGACCAGCTTGGCCCACCCAAAGCCCCTCCATCGCCCGCGCGCGCTTCCCGCCTTAAACGGTCAGCGCCGCTCCAAAGAATCGGTGCCGCATTCATGCCCGGGCAGAGCGGACGCGACCTCTCACTGGCGTAGGAGTGATGGTTGCTTCGTCCGTCCAACTTACTGCTGGGTCTATGTGATTTGACGGCTCATTGGTCTTTATTACTGAGGTGGTACGACTGCTGGATGTCGCACGCTTTCGGCGAAAGGAGGTACTACTACTAGATTACAATTTTCTCCATTCTTATAGAAGAGGCGTGCAAGAGCAGTGAAAACACGCAGGGTCAATGATTACATGGCCCACCTCACACTATCACCGATTGGCACCTAACTCTTTACACAGTACTCCCTCCGTTCCTAAATATTACTAGATGAGTCCCCGCACGTTGCCGCGGAACAGCGGTATATCTCTCTGCGCAAAATTATCGATTTCGTAGAACAAAAAAAAACTCTATAACCGCATGACAAATGTGGTAGCCAAACTAAATAAACTCCCATCATCATTAGATCATCCCACGTAAGGAAAAAACATCAGCCAACTCCTCCTGCATAATGGGATTATATTTTTCTTTTTGACCTGTTAATGGGACTTAAAAGCTCACTTACATGCATGCTACCGGTGCATGCTTGCATGCAGACATGTTGATGTGATTTAAAACCCACTCACATGCATGTGCCACGGTATTTTTGCATGCTTGCATGTGGCTTCGTGCGGAGCCTCTCAACGTCTAGATCAGACGGCTATTATGGACTGATTTACTTCATCTAATGGCTACATCAATTTTGATGATGTGTCTCAAGGAGAGGATAGAGAATTCCTAGTAGTGGGGGCTAGCTATTACTAGAAGATAAGTCTTTGTAGAGGTTCCACTACATACGGAACAAAATGAATGAATCTACACTTAAAATGCATCTATATACATCCGCATGTGGTTCATGGTGAAATATCTACAAAGTCTTATATTTAGGAACAGGGGAGACGGCGTACTAAGCAAGCTTATCCTCGTTCTGCGAGTTGACGGGACACATCAAAAGTACTCTGGTGTATAGAGCCTTGCGTCTAAGGTAGGCCCCACATGGTTTGCCTCTTTTTTAACATAACACGTCAAGTCGCAATTTGTTTGTTCACCCGTGGTAGACGATCCTCCCTCCACCAAGTGGACAACCAGTACACGTGCCAAACACTACTAGGAAAAGGGCTATAGATGATATGGCCACTAATGGCGCACCAGACATGTGGTGCGCGATTAGTATATACTAATGGCGCACCATGTGTAGGTGCGCCATTAGTGTCCAAATACTAATGGCGCACCACATCCACGGTGCGCCATTAGTAACAATTTTTTTTCATTTTTTTAAAAACTAGTAATGGCGCACCAGTGGATAGTGCGCCATTACTAGTTAAACTAGTAATGGCGCACCACATCCACGGCGCGCCACTAGTAAATTTTTTTCAAATTTTTTTATTTATTTTTTCAAAACTAGTAATGGCGCAACAGTGGACAGTGCGCCATTACTAGTTAAAACTAGTAATGGTGCACTGCCAACTGGTGCGCCATTACTAAGTTTTTTAAAAAAAATTCAGATTTTTTTTCTCAAAACTAGTAATGGCGCACCGTGGGTGTGGTGCGCCATTACTAGTTTAACTAGTAATGGCGCACCACTCCCACGGTGCGCCATTACTAACTTGGCCCAAAACTTCCACCGAGTGCACCCCCCCTGGACCGCCTTTTCAGTTTAAAAAAATAAAAGGAATTGATGGAAATGTCAAAAAAATAAAAGAAAATAAGTTTCCCATGTGATATGTGGTCTAGTTGTTGGGAAAATTTACAAATATGAATTTCGACTTTATTTGCGAAATCTCTGTGGAATTTGTAAAAGGGACAATTACATTTATGCCCCTAACTGGAACCCACTACTCAAATTTGTCCCTAATTTCAATGTGTGCTCAAATTTGCCCCTCTGCCGTTAGTTGCCCTTATAGAAATGCCATTCTGCGCCGTTACCGTCCGGTCAAACAACTTTGACCATCTCGAAAAAATAGTAAAAAAATTCAAAAAAATCTGAAATTTTGTGGGATTGAAGCTACTCATGTGCTCAAGGTGCGTGCAAATTTTCGTGCTATTTAGACATACCAGGAGCTCCTTGCAAAGGAAAACAATAAATCTATACATCTTTGAATAGTAAATTCAAAAAAATAGCAAGAAAATTCAAAAACATTTGAAATTTTTTGGCATCCAAGATGCTCGGGGGCACAAGGCGTGTGCAAAATTTTGTTATCAAATGACATGCGACGAGCTCTTGCAAAAAAAAACCAAAATAGTGTATTTTTTAGAAGTTTTTTTCTGAGACAAATTTTGTTTTTTTTCTCCACGAGCTCCTACAATGTCCAAACACAAAAAAATTTGCACACGCCTTCCACACCTAAGCATCTTGGATTCCAAAAGAATTCATATTTTTTTTGAATTTTTTGCTATTTTTTTGAATTTACGGTTCACACGCGTACATATTTACTGTTTTTTCTTCGCCGCGAGCTCCTAGAATGTCCAAACAACATGAAAATTTGCACACACCTTGCGAACCTGAGTACCTTCGATCCCACAAAATTTCAGATTTTTTTGACTTTTTTTGCTATTTTTTCGAGATGGTCAAAGCTGTTTGACCAGACGGTAACGGCGCAGAAGGGCATTTCTATAAGGGCAACTAACGGCAGAGGGGCAAATTTGAGCACACATTGAAATTAGGGGCAAATTTGAGTAGTGGGTTCTAGTTAGGGGCAGAAATGGAATTGTCCCTTTGTAAAATGGGCATAACTTTTCCATACGAACTCGGATTAAAAAGTTTCCTATATGAAAAATCATCTACTCGAAAAGTTACCCCGTTAAACATTTTCAAAATCCCCAAAAACCAACAGAAAAAAAGTTACGAGGCTTTTAAGATCCGAGGCAAAAAAATTCAAAAAATTTCAAACTTACTAGCGGCGCACCATATGCTAGGTGCGCCACTAGTAACAGAAAAAAATTGGTTTCGAAAAAAAATTTGAATTATTTTTCAAAATATGATACGTAATATGACCGGGATGTTTGAAATATCTTTTCAAAATTTCATCATACTCATGAACTAAGTCCTAGACATTAACAAGGTTTAATAGGATTGATATGATAGATATATCAACAAGTGCCTGTGAAGTCAGGTGGTGCTGGGGTTGGATAGAACTACGAAGTTAAGCGTGCTCGGGCTGGAGTAGTGTGAGGATGGGTGACCTTTCGGGAAGTTTGACCAAAAAGTGTGATTTGACCTGAGATTAAGGATATTGACCCGAGATTAAGCCATAGTGACCCGAGATTAAGAAAATTTTAAAAAAATTTGAAAAAAATTGCTACTAATGGCATATACTAATGGTGCACCGTGGGCGATACTAATGGCGCACCGGTGGTGCGCCACCGGTGGTGCGCCATTAGTAAAAAAATCTAATGCCGTGGTGCTAGTGGCGCACCTGTAGTGCGCCATTAGTAGCGAAAACAGGTGCGCCACTAGTAGCCCTTTTTTAGTAGTGAAATTACCACGTGGGCTGCCTTTTTCATACAGAAATGAGCTTCACCGTGCACCCGCGCGGGTGTGGTTGGGAAAGAGACGGGAGTACGTGCGCTGTGCATGCACCTCTTCTCTTCGTGCACGTCCCCCACCTACGTGGGTGTGTGTGAGAGATACAAACCTCTTTCATGAGTGTTTTTTGTTTTGGGTGGGGGGTGGGGTGGGGGTTGATTTCGTGAATTATTTGTGGGAATATGTGTTGATGACATCTCAAACAAAATTTTGCATGCAATGTGTGTGAAATGGAGGCCTATCCATATCATACATAGAGGGTCAGTCAATCCACGAGAAGAGAGGGAGGGGTCATAGCTATCGATAGAGTCGAAGAGAGGATCAAGTGGGTGGGTGCGAGATCAATGAAGAGAGCCATCGAAATTGTGTGTGTGTGTGTGTGCAAGTCAAAGATATAGGGCAACTGGCCTACGGGAACGTTAGAGGGCACATGTCAAGTTTGTGTGTGGCAGGGAGACATGACTAGAGCACTCGATGTATCGGTGTGTGTGGGGGGAGGGCGGTGGGGGAGGGTTAGGCAGAGGCCTAACTATAGAGGTAGAACGACTCGTATATGTGTTGAGAAGGAGAGACCCAGCTATGTCTTGAGGGAGATCGGTCGACATCCATACATAACTAAAGGATGGGAAATATGATGGGAGAGAGAGAGAGAGGAGAGAGAGAGAGAGGGAGGGAGAGGGAGGGAGAGGGGTAGAGTGCTGGATGGGTGATCGAGTTGCTTCTCGAAGATGGTGGGAGAGGCCTACTAGACAAACTGAGGGTGGAACTGCAATAAGAGTGGGGATGTGTTTCTGTGTGTGCCTGTGCATGATAGATCTGTCGGGACGCATCCATGGATGATGAAGGGGAACCATGTGTTTGGTAAGCAAACCTAACTAGATCAGTAGATCAATTGTTGTTTGTCGGAGGAAGGGAGAGACACAACTAATGAGGTAGATCGATTGACGTGTGGGTAAAAACGAGTTATAAGGACCTAGCTAGCTATATGTATAGCGAGAGATCGTCGGTGTACGTCCATTTGTTAGAGGCAAATAAGGCCCAGCGAGACGGATAGACAGAGAGAATGGAGCTAGGAGGTGGTGCGAGAGGCCCAACTACTGGCTAGATAGGGGGAGGAGTGTGCGGTTGTGAGAGCGATGAAAAGAGGGGCGAGAGTTTACACGTGTGTCGGACCGTATGAGAGACACGAGGCAAGGACACATAAAGGAGGAGATTGAAGGTGTGTTTGTATGTTGTAGGCAGGCATCGCTGGAGAGGTTTATCGATTGGTGTGTGTCGGAAAGGAGTTGTGGAGACTCTGGGAGAACGACCTAAAGAAAAAATGAATGTGCCCGGTGGATAGAATGCCGAGCGAGGGGGAGGGCGAGGAGGGCGTGTGCATGCACGAGAGAAAGTTAGTGGTAGGTACAAAGGTTAGAGGATAGTGTGGGTGTAAGAGACTAACAAAGATCATAATTTGATATGAAAGCGGATTCATATATTTGAATAGGAGATCATAGTGTTTTAAACATTGCATGCATGAATATAGCGGTGATACATGTGCTGTGCACATGTTATACCCTAATGTGATAATGCATGGCGTTTGCAACTCACATAAATGCCGAACAATCTAAACCATACTATACATCAAACAATCTCACATTTTATTTGAATTTGTGATAATGTGTGGCGTGTGCAGCTTACAACTAAATATCGAACAATCTAAACAATACTATATATCGAACATTCTCACATTTTATTTGAATTTTGGTAATGTGTGGTGTTTGCAACTCACATCTAAATACTTGTAGGCATAGGGGGCGGGGCACCATACATAATGTGATAAACACATTGTACATATGAGACGTGGTTTAGATTATGAAGATCTAGCTAGTGCTAGAAATGTAATGAGATTTGAAATCAAAATAAAGTGGATTCAAAAAATCTAGTTCGAGTTCATATAGTACACATAGTTCATATGTAACTCAAGACTAATCATGTGGTGTGCTATGAAGATAATACACAAATGATGGTTTAACTTGACAATAATGATGATTGTAGATCTTACTAAAACAGAGAAACGAATTCAAATGCTTTGACTTCACAACAATCATTACTGTAGATCTTACTCAAATAGAGAAACGAATTCAAATTTAGTTCATAATGAAGCAGTAGTATATATGTTTGGAATGCACTAAAACTTTCATTTGAGTAGTAGGTTGCATGCATTATACATGTAGTGAAATATTTTAATTGAACATAACGTGAATTCGATGTTTTGAATGACATTTGTAGTGCGCATTGATTTGGTACAGTACACGTTAGGCTTGTCCGGAAATTTCAACCCGCGCCTTGTTAGCCCGAAATATTTAAGATATATCTTTGTCTCGTTGTGCTCCCACAACTCCCTCCATCTCAACCCGCGCCTTCCTATTCTGAAATTACAACGCGCGTGAAAACTCCCACCTCCTGTGAAATCCCGACACGTGAAATGCCCGTGGTACCCTTGAACCAAAAGAACCACCTCAAATCGGTGGGGGTACTTTTGTAACTTACCCCACATTTCGGACAAGCGCGTCTCTAAGCCATGGTTCCCCACTGCCATCCCATCCGCCCACCCATTCGTACCCCGAGGCCGCGAAAACCCGCGACGAAACCCCACACCCTTCTCCATCCGCCACCCAGCCGGAGCCTCTTCCCCAACGATGTCGTCCATAACAACACCTCGACGTCCCTCATCCACCGTACCGGATGAGGATCCGTCGTTGATCTCATCGTCCCGCCGGTTCAGCTACCCCGTCCTCCACCTCCAAGGAGCTGCCCCGATGTTCCCCTCGTCTTTCGCGCCACCTCCATTCCCACACTGCCGTCTTCTCCTGCACCAACAGAAGAGCATCATCATCACCGTTTCCTCGAATGAAGCTGCGGCCTAATCGGCGCCACCATAGAGGTTGTACACTAATCGCCGCATTTTCTTCTGGATTCGATCTCACGGTGCTGCCGGCGCTCGGTCCCGAGCCGACACGACGTGGCTCCATCCACGGCGGTGTCGCCGGCCACTTCCTCCACGGCGTCGCTCCCTCGGCGGCGACGTCCACATTAGTAGGAGCTACTACTGCTTTAGCTCATGCTCGCACTGCTCCTCTACTCTTGCTCTCGGTCCCCTGCCTGGTCTGCTCTTGCTATTTCTCTTGCTCGCGCTGCTGCTCTCGCTATTTCTCTTGCTTGCGATGCTGCTTCGATTTAGCTACACTTCAGTGACTGAATCAACTTTTGGGTCAGTTGATTTTCAGGGTGTGGGGGGGCTCGCCGTGGTGAAGGAAGAACCAACCGCAGCGGGGATGGGGCCTCGCCAGAGAGGTACCCCACTATCTATCTTAGGGTTCAGGATGGGGGCGGAGGTCGCCGGCGATGGCGGGGCGTTGGCGGGGCGGTGGCGTGGGGATCGCTGGAGAAAAAGCTCGGCACGGGGGGGGGGGGGGTAGGGGGATGGCCGGGGGCGGACCGGCGGTGGGGAGTGTTTTCTGGATGTGCAGGGCGGCGCACCGCCGGCCGCGGGCGGCGGGGGGCTGCTGTTTGGCCGGTGGTGGCTGGCGGCTCAGGGGGGTGGAGATTGAAGATGAACCACAGGCCCTTGATTTCGTATCAAACGGTGCAAAATCGACTGACCAGAGATGAAAAAGTCAGTCGACCGATGTGTAGCCTCACCTTGCTAGTGCGTTCAGTTTCGACAGCAAAATTCAGTTTCGACAGCACAATTCAGTTTCGACAGTTAAGTTCAGTTTCAAAAGTTAAGTTAAGTTTCGAAAGTTAAGTTCAGAGATGAGCGGCTGATGTATTTTACATCTAGCACTTTGTGGTTACGTATTTTACGTCATGTATTGGAGATGCTATTAGAATTCCACTCAGGTTCACGTTGTTCATTGTCTCTGTTGTTTTGCTTCAGCCTCGGCGTCGTACAACTCACCGGAGCTGCTCCAATGACGAAACCCTCCCTCACAGCGGAGCAATACCTCAGGCTCCATCTCCATACGCCTAAGCTCTTCTTCCCCTCCTCCGACAGCAAAGTCAGCCGGAGCATCCTCACCGGCCAACCCAATCACGATGAGATCGACATGGCTTCTCCAAAGAGGTTGTACACTTGTTGCATCTCTTTTTTACTCTACATGTTATATATATTGTCCACTGAGCACACGGATTTGTTCCTTTAGTGTCTCCTTGAAATAAAAAACGTAGGAATTTTAATTTTCACTTGTCCTCCTTTTCAAATTCCCATTCATGAAGCACAAGACTAAGAGATAGTAGCATAATAGCATTATAACCGTACATATTCTTGTGGTTTGACTTAATCTCACCATGCTTCTTTGCATCCTGTGATCTTCCAATTATTGTGAATCAAACACCCAGATTGGCCGAAATCATGTGTTTTTAAATTCTCTGTTTTGCACGTGCATTCCTATCCTGTTCCTTTCTATTTCCTATCCCTGCATTGCTGGAACCCTCCAATTCAAACGAGCCCTTACAGAATTACTTCTCTTACAGATAGATGTCAAAGAAAACCTTGCGTGGTTTGTCCCGCTCCTGTTGCGCCGTCGTCCACCCCAGCTCAGCTGCTCCAACGACAGAAGGGTCCAGCACAGCAGGGATCCGGCCTCCAGACTGTCTTTCGCCGCCTCAAATCTTTTTCCCCACCGCTAGCAGCCATGAAAATTGCATTACCATCATCAACCGAGCAAATGACCTCGAGGACTACATGGGTCCGCAAGAGAGGTCGCAATCTTTTGTGTTTGCTAATGTTATGCATCGCTTAATATTACATGCTACTTTATCGTCCTGTTCACCAATTAGACTCTAAGTCAGCTCCAAACTAATGGTTAAAATTGAGTTTTTAAATGGTTGTGCGGTACATATCGGGGCCACTATCAATAGTATCTATCTACTATCTGGTTAATCTCCGGTGTCTACTATGAGTTTCATGTTGGGTGGGAAACAAACAGTGAAGAAGCCATTATCTGTATTTTTAACTAAAGCCATTATCTGCCTGCTATTATTGGTTTTGGCTCTATCCACAGGTTTCTACCATCACTCTGGATTTCTGCACGCACTGCTTACATAGTCTCACTATGTTTTATTCCTATGCAAGAAAGTTATCGTAAACAATGGAACTGAACATGTAGAGCAAAAGAGACGAGCCTTGTGTGGCAATAAAATTTCATGCAGATGTCGCTCCATGGTAGGCGCAAAGGCAGGCCCCTCCATCCATTTCGGATTGTAATCGAGAGGAAGATATCTGTTCTGAGGGGGATTCGGAAGGAGAAGACAACTCCTATTTACCCCCTGAGGTCTTCGCTCTAACTTGGCATGCTAATGTTGGTTATAGCATGCATATGGTGTCTTGCATTGCTTACTGTATACATCAAATATGTCATCTGCTTAGTTTAGACATCCTTTGTGCGAATGCCATCTGTTTAGTTTATTCATCGTTTATGTGAATTATGCAACGCCATCTTGTTTAGCCAGGCATCATATATGTGAATTTTGCAATGCCATCCTGCTTAGCCAGTCATCTTGTATGTAAATTATATCAGGCCATCCTTTTTTTCATTACATATTACATTTGTCAACAATGTTAGTACATTCAACTGCTCTTTGTGTGCATCAGCCATTTGACATGGTGATGGCAAATTCTGGAGTGAAAACAAGGTCTTCAGAGCAGACTATGCTCTCTGACGAAGCGCATATCTCGCTGGTTATGAATAGCTCCTCAGAGGAGGATTCAGAGACAGATGACCCATCCTATTCCCCCCCATAGGTGTATGCTCTAACTTGGCAGGGTTATGTTGCTCATATCATGTGTATGGTGTCTCGCATTGCTATTCATTTGACTAGTTTAGACATGCTTTATGTGAATGCCACCTGTTCAGTGTCTAATTACCATATATGTGAATTATGCATTGCCATCTTGTTGCAAGACATTGTATATGTGAATTATACAATGTTATATTGTTGCAAAGGCATTATATATGTGAATTATGCAATGCCATGCTGTTTAGCCAATCATCATGTATGTGAATTATATCATGCTATCATTTTTTGTATTACGTGTTCCATTTGTCGACAACATTTGTATATTAAACTACTCTTCCTGTGCATCAGGCATTTGAAGCGGTGATAGAAGTATATGGAGTGAAAACAAGGTATTCAGAGTAGACATTGCTACCTACTGAAGCAGACATCTTGCTGGTTACAGAGATGTAGGATCGAAAGTATGTCTAGAGGGGGGTGATTAGACTACTTGACCAAATAAAAACTTGACCTTTTCCCAATTTTAGTTCTTGGCAGATTTTAGCTATTTTAGGACAAGTCAAGCAATCATCAGACAATTCAAGCAAGCATGCAAAGAGTATATTGGCAGCGGAAAGTAAAGCATGCAACTTGCAAGAATGTAAAGGGAAGGGTTTGGAGAATTCAAACGCAATCGGAGACACGTATGTTTTTCCCGTGGTTCGGATAGGTGGTGCTATCCTACATCCACGTTGATGGAGACTTCAACCCACGAAGGGTAACGGTTGCGCGAGTCCACGGAGGGCTCCACCCACGAAGGGTCCACGAAGTAGCAACCTTGTCTATCCCACCATGGCCATCGCCCACGAAGGACTTGCCTCACTAGCGGTAGATCTTCACGAAGTAGGCGATCTCCTTGCCCTTACAAACTCCTTGGTTCAACTCCACAATCTTGTCGGAGGCGCCCAAGTGACACCTAGGCAATCTAGGAGACACCACTCTCCAAGAAGTAACAAACGGTGTGTTGATGATGAACTCCTTGCTCTTGTGCTTCAAATGATAGTCTCCCCAACACTCAACTCTCTCTCATTGGATTTGGATCTAGTGGAAAGAAGGTTTGAGTGGAAAGCAACTTGGGGAAGGCTAGAGATCAAGATTCATATGGTAGGAATGGAATGTCTTGGTCTCAACACATGAGTAGGTGGTTCTCTCTCAGAACATATGAGTTGGAATTGTGTATGTGTTCTGATGGCTCTCTCCAAGAATGAAGAGGAGGTGGAGGGGTATATATAGCCTCCACACAAAATCCAACCGTTACACACAATCTACCAATCTCGGTGTGACCGAATCAATAAACTCGGTCGGACCGAAAAGGTAAACCTAGTGACCGTTAGAGATTTTCGGTGGGACTGACATGCAACTCGGTAGGACCGATTCTGTTAGGGTTTGGGCATAACGTAATCTTGGTGAGACCGATTACACAAACTCGGTGAGACCGATTTTGGTAATAAGCTAACCAGAGAGTTGGTCAGGCAAACTCGGTGGGACCGATTTGCTCTTTCGGTGAGACCGAAAAATTACAAAAGGGAAACACAGAGTTTACATTGCAATCTCGGTGGGACCAATTCGCTCTTTCGGTGAGACCAAAAAGTTACAAAAGGGAAACAGAGAGTTTGCAACCCCATCTCGGTGAGACCGAGATCCCTATCGGTAGGACCGAATTGCTAGGGTTTGGTAGTGGCTTATGACAAGTGAAAACTCGGTGGCGCCGGATAGAAAGAATTGGTATGACCGAGTTTGGCTTAGGGTTTAGGTCATTTGTGGATATGGGAAAGTAGCTGAGGATTTCGGAGCATATCATTAAGCACATGAAGCAAGAGGCTCATTAAGCAACACCTCATCCCTCCTTGATAGTATTGGCTTTTCCTAAAGACTCAATGTGATCTTGGATCACTAAAATATAAAATGAAGAGTCATGAGCTTTTGAGCTTGAGCCAATCCTTTGTCCTTAGCATTTTGAGGGTTCCACTTTCACATCCATGCCATGCCAATCATTGAGCTTTCCTGAAATAATCATCTTGGAATAGCATTAGCTCAATGAGCTATATGTTGTTATGAATTACCAAAACCACCTAGGGATAGTTCCACTTTCAATCTCCCCCTTTTTGGTAATTGATGACAACATATAGATCAAAGCTTCGACAAAAGATAATAAGCATGAAACATATCGTCGCTTTGAGAAGTATGTGACAAGTAAGAGCTCCCCCTAAATTTGTGCATATTTAAAATTTGCTTTGGACTGCAAATGCACAAAGAGTTAGAGTCATGGGTTACTCTTCCATGTCACATACATCTTGGTGGAGCGCTAAAAAATGATAAGAATGAAGTACATGCACTCATCACCAAGAATAGTGAATGATCTCATAAGATAGATAGGATAATAGCATTAAGCAAACATTAAGTGTAGCTGATGATCAAACACATGATCATCGATGTCTCATAGATAATGACGTAGTATCTCACACAAAAGCAAACGAAGTTCGAAAAACCACCAAATAAAACAAGAGATAATAAAAGCAACACTCTCTCTCGAAGCCTATGATCTGTACATTTTCTCCCCCTTTGGCAACAAGTTACCAAAAAGTTCCTAGAAAATGCATAGTGCTAAGTCGATACTCAGGCTTGATCTTCAGGTGGTGGTGGAGTCCGGATCACTCCAAGGACGAAGGCTTCCGTAGATGCTGAAGTAGGCGCTGGAGCTGAAGTAGATGTTGGAGTTGGAGCTGATGTTGCGGCTGGAGCTGAGGCGGTTGCTCTTGTGTCAGGAACTGGCACTGCAGACGACCTCGGAGCTCGGGGCACTCTGGCAAAGGCATCAGTTGTAGTGTTGCCTCTCCTCTCCTGCATGTCATCCTGGAGCTGCTCCACTACAGACTGAATCTCTGTCACTTTGACATCCAAATCATAGAACTTTTGTTCCATGATCCTCTCTAAGCTTGCCTGGTTTTGAGTTAGGGTGGCTAGTCCTTGCTCAATCCGCAGGTTGGATGCAATCAAGTAACCAAGCTGCTCTTGTTTGGTTTTCAGAAAATATTCATATGCCTCCTCTTGAGTAGGCATCTTGGCAGCTTTCTCCTTCCTAGCCTTCTCCTTCTTGGCTTGTGCTTGGGCAGATGATGGCTCATTCTCAGTCATGACCACTTGATTATCTTCAAAGTCCGGACGGATAGGCAGGTGTTCCTTGTCCAACAGGTATATGCCCGTGTCCATCTTGGAGTTGATGAGCTCCTGAATCTGTGGGGCATATCCACAGCTCCTCTTCTGGTCTGCTGCTGTCCTCTTAATGGTCTCTACCATTAGGCTCATCACCTAGAATTTCTGAGGCACGTCAAAGATATGATGCAAGTTGATCGCGTGGCCTCTGATCATCTTGTGATCTCCAGACTTGGGCAATAAGGTGTGCCTAAGTATCCAATTGATAGTGGGCAGCCCTGATAGAAGGTAATGTACTGAGCCAAACTTGAAAGTGTCAAGTGCTTCATTTGGAATCCCCTTGTACATGTTGGACATGGAGTTGTGGTCCATCTTCTTCTTGGAATAAATGTCCAAGTCATCTGCTTGCTCCTCTAGGGCATTAATTAGCTGAGCCCATTTAGCAACTGTAGACTGGTACCTCGTACCCTCTGACATCCAAATTATCCTACCATCTTGATAAAAATGGGCTGTGGAGTAGAACTGCATGATGAGTTCCTCGTTCCACTTTGTGAGCTTCTGCCCAACAAAGTCCTCTACTCCACACGCCTTGAAGTTGTCCTGCACTCCAGGGTAGTACTCTTTGTTATCCTTGATGTATTGCCAATCGACCCATCTCATGTCACAGACAATGGGCTTCTTGTCTAGCAGCACTGTCTCATAGAAATCTTGCTGCTCCTTGGTGTGAAACCTGTAGTCAACTGCAGTCCTTCTCCTTGAAACATATGGGTTTGCTTCTCTCCACTTCCGGAGCCCTGAATCTCTCCTGAGTTTCATATCCTCAGCCACAGGATGAGCATCGTTGTGGTCTGGGATCTTGGGCTTGAGCTTCCTAAGAACATTCTCTTCCTCTTCTTCTACAGCTTCAGGCACTGGGGCCTTGTTCTTCTCAGCAGCTGGGATGCTTCTTGTATTCCTCTTTGGCTTGGGCTTTGGAGCTGGCTTGGCCTTGGAAGCAGCTGCCCTTGATCTTATGGCATCACCCATCAGCTTGGGTGCCTTTGGTGCTGGTGCAGCCACTTCTTCTTCTTCCTCCTCATCTTCCATGATGGAAGCTTTGCCAAGCACTCTGGCTACAGTTTTCTTCACCCTTTCCTTCCTCTTCTTGCCCTCAGCAGCTACTGGCTCTATGGGAGTGGGCTTCTCAGTTGAAGCTCTAGCCTTTGACATAGGCTGCCTGCCTGCTGGCCTTTTGAACTTCAACCCTGGCTTTATACCCTGTGCTGGCTCAACTCTCTTGGAGGTTGCTTCCTCTTCTGCCACATAATCCTCATTTTCTGAGTCTAAGGTTCTCTTCTTCCTCTGTCTTGTGACAGCTTTAGGCAGATTGCTAGGGGTGCTTCTGCTGCCATCATCTGAGGAACTTGAGGGACTAGTGCCCTCACTCAGTTGCACTTGCTGTTCTGACAGGTTCTGGCTATCACTTTGGTGTGACATGATGCAAACTCTAACTGCTGACCCTTTCAATAGGTTATAGATGAGATAGAGTAGATGAGCATCACAAAATGCAGAGATTTTTGCAAAAGAATAATTCAAAAACTTAGTTTTAGTTTCCCACTGAAAGCATCTCGGATCTACCGATTTCTAAACTCGGTGATATCGAAGCAGTTTTGGAACCTAAACTAGTGAACTCGGTCAGACCGAATCACAGTTCGATGGCACCGAGACTGCTAGGGTTTCACATAATTCCAAAATCGGTCACACCAATAAGTAATTCTCGGCCAGACTGAGTCTCACTTGTGCAATGGCATAAGCCAAATCGGTGGGACCGAGTTTTTCAACTCGGTGGGTCCGAGATGGTTTCGGCGGAAACCTAACCCTAAAATTTTCAAATTAAACCTAATCTACGAGTTCATTGACTGGATAGGAGTTTATCAAACGTGGCAAGAATCATGATGATCACAATGTGCTAGGAATCGGATTGGAGAATAGCACAAAGATCGAGTCCATACCCTAGTTCGGCGGAGACTCGCTATGGCGGCAACGGCGGGGTAGATTCCCGTTGACGGCGACGGAGACCAGCGACTGGAGGCGGCTGGCGGCGAGGAGACGATCCGAAGACCAAGTTGGCAGAGTAGGCTATCGCACGGGCGAAGGGTTTCAGAGAAATTTCCAAATTTTTGCCCGTGACTATATATAGCCCGACCCTGTCGGTGTGACCGAGTGGAACAACTCGGTGGCACCGAGATGCATAACTGCGAGCAGTTACTGCAACTCGGTGTGACCGAAAGGTTCAAATCGGTTGAACCAAGATCGAAAACCTAGATCAACTTAATGATCTCGGTAGGACCGAAAGTGGGGAATCGGTCAGACCGAGAATCACAAAGAGGTTTTGGAAGTTTAAGTCTATGACGAATCGGGGACTCCGAGCGCTCCTCACACAGAGTGGTTCGAATCTGACTTGATCAAATTTTGTGATGTAGCATGAATAGAGTTTGAGACGAGAAAAGCATAGATAGCTAGAGGAGGTTCTTAGGCATTCTTGTCCATCCACTTGGCAAAAGGAAATAAATCCAAACAATCAAAACAACAAGTGGATGTCCTCGAATGAGTAAAATATGCAACCAACATGCTCACACAATAAGATGGCAAATGAAATATGTGACAAAGCATGCACAACCAATTCTAGCATCTATCAAGCAATTTGCGATGACTAGGTCATCTATATATGAGTATATTGACTTAGGAGTCAAGTGAGAACACTTGATCATAGGTCATACTCATCGTTTAAGCTCAAGTGGGGTTACCACTTTTACATAAAGCATTGTTTTGTTCACATCTTTAGAGTTTCTTTAGCTCAAGTCGTAGAGTAAAGCTCCCCCTAGATGTGATATCCCCCTAAGAGGGATGAACTAACCTTGGGTTTTGTCGATGATGACTTCATGTAGATGTTGAAGATGTGGATGCTCAATGTTAATGTAGATCACTTGCAGCTATCCATTTGAGTGAATTGCACTTTCAATACCTACATGGGTTAGTCCCACAAGGAACAAAGAAGGATATCCATAGATATAGAGTGATGCACACACAAGATGATGTCCATGAAAACTTTTAGGTTACCTTGTCCCATGTCTTACCAACAAGAGGGTTTGTGACTCCTTGAACTAGTGCAAGATGTGGAAGTTGATTGCACTTGTTCTTGCCAAAATGATAAGAGTGAAGTATGTTGGCGGAGTCACCCTCAAGAACTCTCTAGTTCTTCTTCTTTTGGATCCACATCATCTTGATGGGAATCCTTGGAGTTGTAGTCGTACTTGATGAAGTGGAACTTGAAGTAGTCTTGGGAATCCACTTGACTAAGGTCTTAGGAGCTTCTTCAAATGCATCAAGTTCCTCTTGAAGCTTGTCCTTGCCTTTTTGATTGTAGTCTAGTGGTGGAAGATCATCTTGAGCTTGTATCCCCTTGAAGGAAGTATCATACTTCTCTTGTTGAGGAACAAACTTTGTCTTGGGGTATTGATCTTCTTCCCACTCAACTCCATTAGCATTGAACTTTCGTTCAAAACCAACACCTTGATTCTTCCGGTGCATTCCTTGCTTGCACACAATTTCCTCGAATTGCTTACTCCCGGAAAGGCTTTTGTACACTCCTTTCTCTATAATTCCCTTCAATAAGCTATTTTCTTACTCAAGTGTAACTTGTCTAAGAGAATCATTAGTGTAATCAAGAGAACTACTAGAAGCAACAATATTGGATTTAGCATGATCATTGTTACTAATAGAGGAAGAATCTTTCTGGTTCTTGTTACTAGACTTGACTTGAGGCATGTAAGTGGATAAGAGTAAACGCTTGGAAATGTAAGAAGAACTTTTCTGGCGGAGATCATCATTGATTGCTTTTAAAAACTCATGCTCTTACTCAAGATTGAGCTTTTCAAAGCGTAATTTCTCATGAGCTCTTAAAAGTTCTCGATGATCTTCGAAGATAGTTTCATGAGCTAACTTAAGAGTGTTTAGTTCTTTAGTTAGAGCCTCAATCCTCTCCTTATCATTTTCATTCGTTTTATCTTGATTAGCATGATTAATTGACGTTTCATCATAGTATTCATCACTAGAGTTGTCAACAAGCAAATCATCATCACCTAACAAGTCATCTTCATCACTATTAAAATCAACATACTCGGGGTGTGTTACCTTAGGACCTTTGGCCATGAAGCATCTTCCAATTCCTTCATTTGGTGAATCAAATATGTCGTAGGAGTTGGATGACACAAGTGCTAGACCGGCAACACCTTCATCTTGAGTATCTTCGGAGTCGGGGTGATAACTTCTCTCGGAGTGGCTATCGGAGTCGGAGCCGGATACCCATTCACCAACATGAGCTTGATGTCTTCATTTTGTGTAGCTCCTTGATGATTTTTCCTTCCTTTCCAAATCCTTGCTTCTCCGTGAGTATCTTTGTTCATAACGATCATCTCTACTCCTTCTCTCTCCTGGTGGTGAATCTTTGCTTCTTCTTTTTGGAGAATCTTCTCTTCTCTTGTAGGGAGCCGTACACTCATTGGAATAGTGTCCGGGTCTTCCAAAATTGTAGCAGTTTCGCTCTTGACTAGAAGATCTTTTGTCATTGTAGGACCTTGACTTGAAGCTTGTATCTTTACTTCTACTCTTGTAGAACTTGTTGAAGTTCTTCACCATTAAGCTCAATTCTTCGTTGAAGTTTTGTTTCTCACTTGATGATGTAGGGGCTTCACATGAGGCTTTGTAGGCACCACTTGATTTGTTGTGAAGTTCCTCTTTATCCTTAAGTGACATCGCATGAGCAACAATTCTTCCAATAACTTCCGTTGGCTTGAGATCTTTGTAATTGGGCATCATTTGGATCAACGTGCACACGGTATCATACTTTCCATCCAAGGCTCTTAGAATCTTATTGATGATGAATCTATCGGTCATCTCTTCACTTTGTAAGGAGGCAATCTCATTTGTGATGAGACCAAGCCTAGAGTACATTTCAGTGACACCTTCACCATCCTTCATTTTGAACTTGTCAAGTTGACTTTGAAGCACATCCAACTTGGATTCCTTGACGGAGTCGGTACCTTTGTGCATATCAATCAAAGTGTCCCAAATTTCCTTTGCATTCTCAAGACGGCTGATTTTGATGAATTCTTCGGGGCATAATCCATTGAAGAGAATATCACAAGCTTGAGCATTGTATTGCAACATCTTCAACTCATCCGCGGTAGCTTCACGGTTTGGTTCTCTCCCATCAAAGAAGTCACCTTGCAAACCAACACACACAATAGCCCAAACGGCGGGGTTATGTCCAAGAATATGCATTTTCATTTTATGCTTCCAACTAGCAAAATTAGTACCATCAAAGTAAGGACCTCTATGGTGATAATTCCCCTCGCTAGACACCATACTCTCCTAGGTTGTGAAACCAAGGCTATGACCACCAAAGGCTATGGAGATCAAAGCAAATGGAGACCAAAGCTCTGATACCACTTAGAGGATCGAAAGTATGTCTAGAGGGGGGGTGATTAGACTACTTGACCAAATAAAAACTTGACCTTTTCCCAATTTTAGTTCTTGGCAGATTTTAGCTATTTTAGGACAAGTCAAGCAATCATCACACAATTCAAGCAAGCATACAAAGAGTATATTGGCAGCGGAAAGTAAAGCATGCAACTTGCAAGAATGTAAAGGGAAGGGTTTGGAGAATTCAAACGCAATCAGAGACACGGATGTTTTTCCCGTGGTTCGGATAGGTGGTGCTATCCTACATCCACGTTGATGGAGACTTCAACCCATGAAGGGTAACGGTTGCGCGAGTCCACGGAGGGCTCCACCCACGAAGGGTCCACGAAGTAGCAACCTTGTCTATCCCACCATGGCCATCGCCCACGAAGGACTTGCCTCACTAGAGGTAGATCTTCACGAAGTAGGCGATCTCCTTGCCCTTACAAACTCCTTGGTTCAACTCCACAATCTTGTCGGAGGCTCCCAAGTGACACCTAGCCAATCTAGGAGACACCACTCTCCAAGAAGTACCAAAACCACCTAGGGATAGTTGCACTTCCAAGAGATCTCCTCAGAGGAGGGTTCAGAGACTGATGACCAGTCCTATTTCCCCCAAAGGTCTATGCTTAAACTTGGCAGGGTTATATTACCCATGTCATGCATGTTGTCTTGCATTGCTTTGTTTTTACATCATATATGGATTGCCATCTTCTTACTTGCTTACTATATAAATCATATATTTGAATTATATCATGCCATCATGTTTACATAGTACATACACATCATCTATCTGAATTATGGCTTGGCAACCCATTTAATAAAGACATCATATAGTTATATCATCTCATCCTGTTTAGTGTTCACAGTCATCATATTTTGAATTATGGCATTCCAACGTATGTGAATTATGGCATGCCAACCTATTTAATAAACACATTATATAGTTATGTCATGTCATCCTATTTACATAGTCTCATATTTTGAACTATGTCTTTCCATCTTTTTTAGTTAGCCATCATAATGTGAAATTGTGTCATGCTATCCTGTTTAGTTAGCCATCATATATGTGAAATTGTGTCATGCTATCCTGTTTGGTTAGACAACATAAATATGAATTATTTCATGCCCTCTTTTATTCCCCACTATCCATTGCACCTGTATATCATACAATGTCTATACTTTCAATTACTTTTCGTGTTTATCAGCCATTTGAATTGGAGAGCGTGATGGTAGTATCTAAGGGAGTAACAACGCGGTCTTCAAAAAAGATAGTGCTACCAGTTGATGCAGATAGAACCACGGTTGTACTTGCCCAAGGACCAGATGCACCACACATAACCCAGACTCTCGCAGATTGTACCCCTTCCCAGTTGGACAGAGAACCAGCTACACCCCTTCTAACCCCAACCCCGGCAGATAGTAACCCAGTTCCAGTTGACACAGCACCGTCTCCACCATAGAGCACCCAGACAGGAGCAGTTAGTAAGGGAACTGCATTGCCCAAAGCACGAGGACCACCACTCCGAATCCCAACTCAATGCTTAAAGGAGAAGAAGATTTGTTCTCAGGTCAGGTTCTATAGCTATGGTTCATACTCCTTTGCTCTTGCATTACTGTATTTACTCATACCAACTATTTTCAAATTTGAAGGATGGAATTGAAACTCCAATGGCGCAACTGGTATGTTTTAAACCTGTTTCTTTAACTGGTTTGCTCTTGTAACCTGCTCTATGTTGATTTTAGTTTCAATTGAATAAACAGTTATATTCTGTCTATTCTTATATTCTGTCTATTCTGCTTTGTCTATTTTGCTTTGTCTTGAACAAATATTATTTGAACTGTGTCTCTATCTTGATTTGGCAACAAAAACTAGAATGATATAGACCATAAAGTGACCGTGGTACATAGATATATGTTTGTTTCATGCTGTTATCCTGTCCACTTTACTACTTAACTCATTTTCCAAAATGAGTTTCATATACAACATGGTAAACATGGGATGTGTCTGCTTGTTTCTCTTTTAGAATGCAGACAAAATATTGGAGAACAGTACTGCGTTATCCAATGATAAAGGAAGTAATGCAGATAAGGTTCAAGATGTTGAGACATCCCTATTGGTCTCCAAGAAAGCTGATAAAAACTATCTTGACGACAGTGAGGGAACCCAAAAGTCCTGTCTTGATGTAGTGTTCGAGTTACTGACCACTACTGCTGGCACAAGCTCTTCGAACTCGCTGCCTGAATCAGTTCGTCTTCTTGTGTCTCAAGTTCAAGTTGAAAGACATCGATCAGATGTGCTGCGACAGGAAGCTGAAGGACTGAGGAAGTCCCTACAGAATTCAGATGGATATTTTCTGGTGCAATAGCAAGTGCTGGAGGATTTAAGCACCAAACAAGAGAAAGTTAATAAGCTTGCTAAGCATCTTGCCAGCAATATGGGTACCCAGGATATTGTTTCTTGAGATCTTCTGAAGTGGTTTCTGTTCTAGATTTTTTTTGCTGCGACATTTATGTGCGCTGGTCGCCAACTTTGACAACCAGTGTATATTATATGCTGCTTTGTTCCCTATATTTGCACTGGTGGCGAACTTTGATGCCCAATGGATGTAATATGTGTAATAGCCGTGATAGCCTAGCGTTAGTTGCTTGCTTACTTATTTCCTTGTTGTCTTGTTTATTTGTTTGCTTGTAGTCATTGCAGTTCTTTTTCTGCGGTTAGCTAGTGGCTGCAATAACCTATTTTTTAAAACTAGGCCACATTAACCATGGGCTAATATTTACTGTAGTGACACTGGGCCTCCTACTGGCCGTAGAAACAGTGGGCCTTCTACGGGCCGTAGAAACAATGGGCCTTCTACGGGCCATAGAAACAATGGGCCTTCTGTGGGCCATATCATCAATGGGCCTTATACGGGCCGTATGATCGATTGGCCAAACATGGGCCAAACAGAGTGTATTATGCCCGTAAACGGGCTAGAGTTGGAATCGTCCGTTCATGGGCCTACCATAATGGGCCATCATTAATAGGCCGTATTTGATGACGCTATGAAAACGGCCCAACGTATTAACAGACCACAAATGGGCCGACTGTAACCACGGGCTGAATTGGGCCCACAAGCAGAAATAACAGTAACGGGCCATAAGTAAACGAATGCTAGAAATGAGCCCAAGAATAAATGGGCTCTGAGAAGGCCGAAATATAACATGGGCTGGAAACGGCCCAATGGAATAATGGGCCATTAATGGGTATAAAGTGATGCAATGTTCATTACAGGCCAGTTTCACCACGGGCCGTCAATGGGTGTAAAGTGATACACTGTTCATTATAGGCCAGTTTCACCACGGGCCGTTAATAAGCCAAGAGTTACATAGGGCCTCATATGGGCCGAAAGACGTCATGGTCCATACATGCGCCAGAAGTGAAAACAGGCTGGAATCATATTGGATGGCCCAGATGACGCTACTGGGCCTAATTCAGATAGGGCGTAACAGGCTGTGGGTTAGCGGGCTATAAATGGGCTATATGTGAACAAGACATTAACAGGCTTTCCATGGGCCGGCCCGCCACCTTTTGACCAAGTCAAATGGGCCGGCCTTTTCACACGAATGGGCCTCTGTCGACGTATCATAGGCGCCTTCCGTCCAATGAGTGGATGACATCTGTCCCAGCAATGAGTCGACACGTGTTTCCTCCAGTCAATGATGATTTTACACGTGGAAAATCCCCATTGGTCGGGGCTGTTAACGGGTTATCGGATCCAAAACCCGACCCGATAGCTTAACGGCGTTTCGTTTACGGTGGATGCCACGTGTCGGCCACCCTTGATAAAGCACTTCTATGACGCGCGACTTATTGTCATGGAAGTGGACACTTCTGTGATGATAATTTTGGTAATGTCATGGAACACTTCTACGACGGCACGGGTATGACTATCTTGATTCTATCATAAAATCGTCATGGATGTACATGCATGACAAAAAACGCGACCTACTATGACAAACACGTATCATCACGGAAGTGTATTTTTTTGTAGTGCCAGGAACCACATGCTATCTACTGGATCTTGGGCGGAGCCTAGGCCCCAGCCTTGCAGCGTATCTTCAAGCAGTTTGCTCGCGAAGTGAATGCAGTCCTCCACAAGCTCGAAGCCACGCGCCCGCTCAGATGGTCCCAGTGCCCCATTACGTTCAACTCGGCAGACTAGCTCAAGTGCGCAGCTACTGCTGGCACCCTCCTGATGCTTTGCTCCCCAGTCATCAGCAACGTGCAAGTTACCAAGACCCTCATCGACGGCGGCGCAGGGCTCAACATGCTGTCCGTCGACACGTTGAACAGCCTCCAAGTGACGTATGACCAGCTTCAGTCCACCATGCTTTTCTCAGGAGTGACCGACGGTTCTACCACACTGATAGGGCACGTCCGCCTCCCAGTCACCTTCAGGGAACGCAAGAACTACCGCACCGAGCTCATTGACTTCGACATCGCGCACATCCGTCTACCGTACAACGCCATCCTCGGGTATCCAACCCTGGCCAAGTTCATGGTGGTGACCCATCACGGCTACAATGTCCTCAAGATGCCAGGAAGCAGTGGGATCATCACGGTCCCATGTGAAGAAAGAGATGCGGTGTGCTCCCTCGAGCGTGCCTTCCAAGGAGCAGCAATCGACGACCCCGACAGCAAGGGCGAGGGTCCTCCTAAGGCCATCCCCAAGAAGAGGAAGCAGCTGCGATGTGGAGGACCTCAGCAGGGTGACGCCGCGGCTAGAGTCTCGTCAGGATCAGTGCCCGCTCCAGGGGTGTCTTCCTCCATCGCATAGGAAGGCGCTCCCGGCGCCCTTCTCGGGCAAGGCTCCAGGGCTTTCTTTCGGAAGGCCTCAGACTTTGCCCACATCACGAGGGAGGCGCTTGGGCACCACTTGGAGGCGTGCTTCGCGGCACGTTTCCCTTAGGAGGGCAAAGGGCAAGGATTGCCCACCGTTCAGGAGTTCATCACCAAGACCACCCAGAAGTTTCAAGACGCAAGGGCCATGCGCGGCGACCGCCGCTCGCGAGATGCAGCTTCCCATCCAGGCGAGGATGCCGGGCTGCGTGTCTGCATCGACGTTCTAGGGCTCTACAGGGCCGCTTCTCAGGAGCTTTTCTGGCCTTCGCGCGTGGGACGCTGCGAGGGCCCACCGCACAGCTACGTTCGCATGCCCTTTGGCCTACCAAGTGTATCATCCGCCTACGAGTACAACTTGCGGCGCATCCTAGCAGATTAGTAAGCCAGGCACCACGCCGTCCTGATGGAGATGGAGACGGTCCTCAAGGAACCACTTGAGCCCCCAGAGCCTCCCGAGGCTCGGAGCTCCGGAGGCTCGTGAGGAGCAACCCCTTCGCCGTGCACCTTCAACTGCCTCAACTCTCCTTCATCAACATGACCAGGTGACACCTTTGCAAGTTCATTCAGCTGGTAGTGCCCCACAGGCTGCATCATTCCCAGGCCGCGTGGGTCCGTCCTTGTGGCATGTACCCCTTTTCCTATGTCTTTATCTTACTTTGTTGGGGGCGCCCCTCGGGATGCATCATCCCCAAGTCGCTCGGGACTGACCTAGTGGCACGTATCTCTCATGCACTTTCTTAAGCCTGCTACTCTCATGTTCGATCTACCTATGATTACTACTTGATTGATCGCCACCCATCATGGGGACCGCATGACGGCCATCTTTCTTCAGGACCCTTCGCGTGAGTAAATTGAGCACGACGTTTGTGCTCGGCTCCGTCCCTGTAGCGTCGATAAATCCAATGGCTGAGCTCTGTCTGGCGGGCCGGCCCCGTTTACGTCACCTCCTGGGGCCGTTGGTCCTTGGCCTTATCACGCGATAACCTCCGGAGATTTGCTCGGAGCGGGTTGTCTGACCACCTCGCAGGTCCAGCACCGCAAACAAGAGCAAGACCAGGCGCAACTCGCCTTGAGGTAGGGCCTCGTGAGTCCCGCGCTGGCTCACGAGTGCCTAGATACACCTCGTCTAGCCCTGTCGTGGAAGCCACATGTCAGGGCGGGGCTGTACACACCCCGGGGGCTCTCTGCAGATGGAGCCCCCCGCCCACACACAAGTGGAAGCACCATGCTCTACGCAAGCCGTCGACACTACCGAGGAGCAGCTATGCCCGTGCACAAGCGGAAGCACTATGCTCCGCGCTAGTGATAAACATCTGAGGGCGGCTTCATAGTCGTACCAACCTCATGGAGCCCCAGAGCTCAGCGTCCGGCCTCACCGCAACGCCTCCCCTCAGGAGAGCCGCGCGAGGGGGCTAGGCACGGGGGCTACGCTCGGGTCATGCCCAAGCGTATGCCACCCAGCCAGGTCTCCCGGACCTGGTCGTCGCACGCTCCTCCCGAGCCGAGCCTCTGTGAGGGCAAAGGTATAGAGACTGTTTGCACATCAAGGGGAACTCCTGAGCATCGCGGCTCAGGATCCTTACTTGTCACGTAGCCCCTCACTCCTTGGTCCGTCCTAGTCTCCGGTCGGCCCAATGGTGGTTGAGGTATCCGTGCGGCCGGGCTCTGCCGACGTAGAACATCAACATATCCTCGCGTACTCTCCCTGTAAGCTATTTGCGCGTCGAGGGGGAGTCCTGAGCATCGCGACTCAGGAGCCTAACTGGTCACGTAGCCCCTCACCCCTTGGTCCGTCCTGGTCTCCGGTCGGCCCAACGGCGGTTGAGGTATGCGCGGGGCCGGGCTCTGCCGACACAGAACACAGAGCAAATAGAAAGAAAATCGCAAAATCTCGTAGAAAATATTACAAGACATATTGTACTCACAATATCAAATGAAAGTTTTAAAGCCTCCACGAGGCCTGATACGTATTGCAGGAATGAAACAGGAAAGCGGCCGCAGGTCACCCCTGGACACCGCCATCTCAAGGATCGGTGGCATCGCCAGTCGAGGGAGCGAGGACGAAGCCGCGGAACTTCTTCTGCAGGTCCTCCACCAGACCTTTCATGGCTGCGGCGGTGGCCGCACAATATTCATCAGCTACATGCTCCAGCAGCTCGTCAAGACGAGCATTGGGGTCGCGAAGGTACAGATGGCTGAAGACACGCATCAGCGCAGCCGAAGAAAGGACACGAGCCTCTGCCACTACAAGAAATATGTCAACTTATGACCTTCTATCAGTGACCCTCGAAGAATTGGTCATAAATTTATGACCATTTTAGACCAATTGGTCAAAAGCTGTGCAGGGGCTCCAAACCCTAAACCATTGCAACCATTTTGGTCAGAAAGGTCGTAATTTCCTTACACGAAATGGTCACAAAGCAAACAGTGCTATTCCGCTACCTTATTTCTAGTTGTTAATGACCAATATAGATGGTCATAGCCTTGTAGATTGTGGTGGGTTGTGATGACTAGGCGCCATCTCATCAGTTTTGCCTATGTGTCATGTCCATGTGGCAGTTTTTGCCCTAGGTTGTGAAGCAACCTATATTTCTATCATTCCCAAAATTCCCAAAAAAATCTCATAAATTCTTTGGGGCATATCTTCATCAAATATGTAAAAAATCCTTCCTTGCCTAGTTCAAAACTAATTTAACAATATTCATTTTCCTATTCTCTTCACAACAACACTTTATGAAGGAAGTGCTATTTATATATTCTTGATTGCCCTCGGAATTTTTGGGCACTCTTTCCTATCCAAATTATTACCGCATGACAAAATTCAGCTCCATTTGCCTAGCAAATCTTCCTCGACAAATTTCCAAAGTTTTTGTCCACCTAGAAGCATTGTGAAGGAAGTACCTTTTTTATATCTCTAAATGACATGAAATTTATACCGTTCCTTCATATGCCCAAATTATCAACCTCCTTCAAATTGCAGCTCAGTCAAATCATCTATGTGAGCCCAGGTTCAATTTATATTTTATGGCCAAATTGGCACGTTGCAAAGCAAGTGTTAAATAGACCCCTCCTATTACCCTCAAACTTTTCGGGCACTCTTCCATACCCAAATCATTGCCACATGATAATATTCAGCTCAATTTTCCTAGTAAATCTTTCTCGGGAAATTTTCAAAGTTTCTACCTCGAGAGAAGCTTTGTGAAGTAAGTACTAGCTAGGCTCACCCAAATGATCTGAAAATTTACCAGAGCATGACCATACCTAAGTAACTTACCTACACGAATTTTGAGCTCATTTCATTCATTCAATCTCTCTCACTAGTTTTCCCAAGTTCCTGTCCATAGAAGAGCATTGTGAAGGAAGTACTACTTTGGCATGTACAAATGGTATCAATTTTCTACAATGCTTTCCTATGCCCAAATAACCATCCTCCACAAAATTTCGGCTCACTCCATTCAATATTTTGAGCCTAGCTTCAACATTCATATTTTTGTCCAGCGTGGTACTTTGCAAAGCAAGTACCACCTAGGATCCTCCTTTTGAGCTAAAAATTTGTGAAGACATTGTCCTTAGTAGATTATCTTCCTCAGCCAAAACTCACGCCCATTGGCCATGTGCATTTCCCGTACCGCTAATCAAACACTTGCCTGCTAATTCATGTTTGAGCATCGATAGGTCTCCTCGTGAGAATCTTATGTTGTAATTTTCTTCCTAGCACAAACCTGGGGAGTGGCCAACCCACTAGACATGCCTAGGCCGCCCAGAACACATGGCAACATTACGGTCACGCGGTGACCACGTGACGGGCATGCGAGTTTACGCGCTCTAGAGTAGGGGGCCTCGGCCACCGCCCAAACTTCGACGTATCGCCACGAATCCATGTATTTATGATTAAATAGGTACTTATGTAACTAGAAATGATTTTTGGAAAAAATAAATAGTAAACTATGATGCAACTGCAATTCAAATTTGACCCGCTTCCAGCTGAACCGGCGGGAATTTGTCTTTTTCACCAGAGGTGTATCAAAACTTTTGACATCCAACCATTTTGTCAATTGTGCATTAAATATGGCCTAGTATTTTAGAAATTTGATTTGGTCTGATTTTGCAACAAATATATGGTAGGTCCTTCACAAAAAAAACTCATTTCGGGCACTCGGAAAATTTAAAATGGTTTTTCCGTGCAAAGAAAATGGAAACTCCCTTAGGAAACATTGTTTGCAATTCCAATATGCACCCATGTGCACAATATGAGATCATTTGAACAAACTATGCCAAGAATGTGGCCATAAGATTGAGTTTTTGGCTTGAAAGCCATTGATCTCCACACGTGATAGCTCGTTTCTGAGAACACTTTTTTAAAATAATAGCCGTATTACAAGTTTATTATTTTTCCTGGGAACTTGGCCACATATAATGACACAATGCGAAGGTTTCCCAATTTTTTGATTTTTTTTGAATTTTTTATGCCCGTTTCAAAATGCGGTCAAAACGGCGGGAATGACCGTTCCTAGCTAGTGGTTGAATCTTGGATTTTTTTGGTGTTTCTCTGATTAAATAGATACTTATGTACCTAGAAATGATTTTTGGAAAAAATAAAGAGCAAACTACAACGCAGCTACAGTTCAAATTTGACCCTCTTCCAGCTAAATCGGTGGGAATTTGTCTTTTTCACCAGAGGTGGATAAAAACTTTTTACACCCAACCATTTGGTCAAATGTGCAATAAATATGGCCTAGTATTTTAGAAAAATGATTTGGTACAATTTTGCAAGATACATATGGTAGGTCCTTCATAAAAAAACACATTTTGGTCACTTAGAAAATGAAAAATGGTTCTTTTGACCAAAGAAAATGAAAACCTCCCAAATCAACATTGTTTGTCATGCCTAAATACACACATGTACAAAATATTGGTTTATTTGAACTAACTATAAGAGGTTAAATGTTTGCCTGAATAAGAGGGACCAAACTATAAAAGAAAAAACAAAAAATGCTTAATTATGATTGGTGGAACCAGCTGTGGCATGGATCAGTGACATGGCAAACATCTGTCCATCCATCCATCCATCCATCTGTCCGTCCATCCACCCCTCCGCTCTCTCAGCTAACCCTAGCGCTCGTAGATCCCTCCCCTCGCTGCCACCCGCCCCTCCCCTCGCCGCCACCCGCCCCTTCCCTCGCAGATCCATCCTTCCCCTCCCTCCTTCCCCTCTGGCAAGATCACCGTGCTCTACTCCTCCCTCCTTCCCCTCCGGCAAGATCGCCGTGCTCTGCTCCTCCCTCCTTCCCCTCCGGCAAGATCCCACATCCATCGATCCATCCTCAACCGGAACCCCTCTCCCGATGCCAGATCCAATATTCCTCCCTCCCTCCTCGCCCCGGCTCCCTGCTCCTCTCCCCTTCCAGATCACCGCCACCACCTCCCTCCTCCTCCCTCGCCCCGGTTCCCTGCTATGCCGAGGCCGCCGTCGGGAGATCCGACTTCGCCGATGGGAATGGGGATGGATCCGCCATGCCCGAGCGCTCCATCCTCGTCGACAGGGATGACTACATCCTGGCCTCGGCGCTTCCGGCAGCGGCGGCTCATCTCCTTCCTCGGGCACCACAGCTTCAACCGCACCATGGATGTGTAAGCACGCAGTCGTGTCTCCCCCTCCCCCCTTCAAACCTGCCTCTGCGAATGCATCTCTCGATCCGGGCAACGCACACGCGCGCGCAGGTTGGTGACCCAGACGGACCTAGCCGAGCTGGTGGATGCGGGCTTCTGGGACATGGCCATCGACTACCTCTCCCGCTTCCTGCCCTCCGACCGCCTGCTGGGCGTCCACGGTCGCGCCCTCTTCCACTACCTCCGCGTGCACAAGGCCATCGACGACATGCTCGCCGGAGCCCCGGAGGCGCGCTCCGTCACCACCGCCCTCGACCAGTGCATCATCCGCCACCCCACCAAGAGCCACGCCGTCACCAGGCTTCGCGCCATCTTCTCCTCCCTCCTCTGCTCCAAGCGATACAGGTAAAATACAACATTGCTAGCTATCGCTGCAAGTCTGCAATCGATTTGATAGATAAAATGAGCATTGGTCCGTCAGATGGGATCTTGATTTTGTTGCGTTGCTTAGGGCTGTTATAATGCCCGTGTCAGGTGTAGCTGCAGAGATGCTGGGCAGTGTGTATGGATACAATGTCCATGCGTGGAAGAACTAAAATTCAGTTAATGTCCATGCTGTTAGTCATCTAGTTTGTAGGATCGGAGTGACTGCCTGCTGCCATTTGCTTGTGTTCCATCTTTGTTGAATGTACCTACCATCATACCTGTGGTGTTTTAAGCATCTTGGATCTCAATATATGGTGTCGAAACTGTTGAAAGAAAATGATGTAAGAGTTGTCCTGCTTGTTTTAATCATTTCCCTGGATATGTTTCTCTGTTTAGCTTTCTCGCTGGAATGGCGCTCTGCTTTGTGATGCGGAGCTTCTGAATCTTTGTGGTGGAATCTTGTTATTTTAATTATATGTCATTGTATCTCATATTTCTGCACTTTTTCTTCTGGAGCAGAAACATTAAGGTTGAACTTATAGAAGCTTACCCATATCATTCATGTTCTCGGTGGTGGATTACTACTGTAGTATTATGCTGTCTACTGCTTTTAACCTTGGAGTCTACTGCTCTTAACATAGCTCTGTTTTCACCTTTAGGCTCCAAGTAGATCTGAAAGTCAGCCTCTCCAATTTTCCTTGGAGTCTACTGCTCTTAACATCATTGTACTATGTGCAGAAAGAAGATGAATGAAATCCTTGTCACTTCATTTCCAGGTAAGACCGGAGCTGTATGGAGATAGTAATGCTAGGTTCTTCACTCACTGGACAGTAAGTATTGTTTGCACAAACAAAATGTTCGCCTTTTGCCTGGTCTCATTGCCTCGGATTCAGTTTAACTAAACGTGCATTTCACAGACTGGTGCGTACCAAGAGACGGGGTGCTACAACCACAACTGCCATGGGTTTGTCTAGACGACCAACAAGTTAGCCATCGGCGCGGCTATCACGCCACAATCGGTGTACAACGGGTGGCAGTTTGATATTAATCTGATGATATGGAAGGTAAATGCCATTTCAGAATCACTGTTGTAATTTTCATTTTTGAAGAAGAATTGGTTGATCTGCATGGCAAATGCATGATGATTAGGAATATGATCATGTCTCCTGTAGAATTGGATTTCTCTGGCCGTTCCGTAAACTAAATTTGGTTCGGTTAAAAAACTGCACTACCTGACAGTTTTGGGCAGCGAGCTTCTAACTGAAAAACGAGTTTGTTATGCTCATAATTTCAAGTTGGCCTCTACATATGAGTTGTAAAGCATGCTCTAAGGTTTCCGTAGAGTACTCGTTTGCTTCGTTTGGATGTATGGTTTGAGAGCAGCCGTCTATTTAGTTTGCTGTCCAGAAATATAGTACAGTTTAATGTCGGTGGTGGTCTTGTCTTAGATAGACTCTGTAGTGTATTAATCTCACTGGGTAGAGTGGCCTACTTGCACACTTTTATTGACTCGTTGGTTACTGATTACTTTCGAGCGAGTAGCACATGTCTCAAGCAACTGTAGTATTCCTTTCCCTGAATTGCTCCCTTGTTTTGCTGTGGCCGTATGCTCCGTGGTCAATGATGCGTGCTGTATACATTTTAAAACCAAAATTGGAGTTGTTTTAGTTGTGCATATTAGAACTGAATTATGCTCTGTTTTGCTGTAGTTGTATGCTCTTATTGCTAAATTGTTTAGTGGGTTGTTCAAACTAAACTCGTCCAGTCAGCTTGCTATGATGTATTGTATATGACTGTACTTCAGACGTCTTGTAGAATTAGGTGTGGCAATACATCTGAAGTACAGTAATATACAATACATCATAGTATAGTAATATACAATATCTTGCTATGAAAGATTGTAGAATTCTTTTAGTTGTTGCTTCTCATGTATACATCAGTTGTTGTGATTACATCTTCATTACATTATAGACATCTGCATTTCTGTGAAATTTTGTTAAATATATATTTTCTAGATTGTCTATACACTAAACCTGGAGGTTTGAATATCTACTCCAGGAATGAAGATGGTACTCTAATGCCTTTGTTCACCCTTTTACAGGAGCTCCAGGCCTAGGAAATTTCAAGTTCGAAACGGCGTGTAGCCCTAGCAATAAAGATTTGTTCTGTTTGACTGTAATAAACTGTAAATATTATAGTACTGTAATAGTAGGCATATCAGGGTTGTAATAGACTATGCATAGATTGTAATAGACTATGTACAGTAGCTCCAGGCCTAAGAAATTCTACATTTTTTCTGTTCTATTTAAAATATTGATTATTTGTGTGATTTGAAGACGTGTGAAATGGAAACCTGATTAGTGGGCCCATTTGTGAAAATAATCTAAACAATGCTCACATTTTTGACATGTGGGACCAATATAGGAGATTATGACAAGTGGGATCCATCTGACTTGTGGGACCAGATTGAAAAATATATACTGAAAAACTAAAAAGGCCATGGCCCAAAATATAAAAAAGGCCAAATTGTTGGGCCAGGCCCATGTAGCTAGACAAAATTCATAGAAAAAATATATAGTAAAAAGGACGAATTGTTGGGCTAAGCCCATGTAGAAAACCGAATTGGACCGGGCTGAAACTTGTGCCACATCAGCTTGCCACGCTAGATGGCTACATGGCCTGGGGAGGTTGCTAGTGACCAAAACGCCACAGTAGACGTATTTTGGTCATAAATGTCTACGACCATTCCAGAAGAAAGGTCGCTATAGTCAGTTTATGACGGCCAGCTTTTGACCTTATGTTTTTGGTCAAAAAAAGGTCACAAATGGAAATTTGTGACCATTCAGTGACCAATAGTGGTGGTCACAAGTTGACATATCTCTTGTAGTGCGCGTCAGCCATAGGGCCGATGCCCTCCACGACTTCCTCAAGTGCCTTAACCAAGTAGGGATGCATCTGAGCAGGGCCATCCTCGTCGGTGGTCAGCGGCTTCTCCAGGGCCTTCTCGTACAATGACTTCAGCACCACGCTGGACCTCTTCTCAAGAAGCGAGAAGGCCTCACGGTCTTCGGCCAGGACCTTTGCCTTGGCATCAGCTCAGCCTCCCTCGTCTTCGCCTTCTGCTCGAGTTCCTCTAGTCGGCTACGCTCCGCAGCCTGCGCCTTCGTCAGTTCCCCAGCTCAGCATCGCAGCCCTTGATAGCGTCCTCCCGAGCCTTCATCTCCTCCTCCTTCGCTTCGCGGTCGCGTGCTTCTTTTGCGCGCTCGTCGCGCAGCCTCTTCAGCTCGCCCTCTAGCTCTCGGCAGCGGTCGCGGGCGGCCTCGGCGTCCTTCAGCGCCGCCTCGCGATCGGCCGCAGCTCTGGCAGCGGCCTGCTTCTCCTTGTCGGAGGCCGCCGCGACCTGGCTCAGCGACGCTCGAACGGCCAAGTCGGAGTAAAGCCAGCCTGAGTCCAGCTCCAGGCGCCTGACCACTAGGTACGGGTCTGTGATACGTCTCCGTCGTATCTACTTTTCCAAACACTTTTGCACTTGTTTTGGACTCTAACTTGCATGATTTGAATGGAACTAACCCAGACTGACGCTGTTTTCAGCAGAATTACCATGGTGTTATTTATGTGCAGAAACAAACATTCTCGGAATGACCTGAAAGTTCACGGAGCATCTTTTCAGAAAATATGAAAATACCTGCAAAAGATAAAGGCCAGGGGGCCCGCCACCTGTCCATGAGGGTAGGGGGCGCGCCCCCTACCTCGTGGGCCCCCTGTTGCCTCTCCGACTCCGACTCCAACTCCATATATTGTGTTTTAGGGAGAAAAAAATCAGAGAGAAGAAATCATCGCGTTTTACGATACGGAGCCGCCACCAAGCCCCAGAACCTCTCGGGAGGGCTGATCTGGAGTCCGTTCGGGGCTCCGGAGAGGGGAATCCATCGCCATCATCATCACCAACCATCCTTCATCCTCCATCACCAATTTCATGATGCTCACTGCCGTGCGTGAGTAATTCCATCGTAGGCTTGCTGGACGGTGATGGGTTGGATGGTATCTATCATGTAATCTAGTTAGTTTTGTTAGGGTTCACTAGTAGAAAAAGGGCCGTCAGTCCCGTACTAATGCCTATCCCTTTAGTCCCGGTTCAATCCAGAACCGGGACTAATGGGCGCGGCCATGTGGAGCTCCACCTTTAGTCACGGTTGGTAACACCAACTGGGAGTAAAGGAAATTTTATGATTTTTTTTTTTGAAATTTTTTTATTTTCAAATTTCTGAATTATTTTAACATCTAGTCTGTAATCACCACCCGTCATCACTTCTCAATTTATCCTCTAATCACCCCTCATCATTCCAAATCATCTAACTTCTCGAACGGTCACCCATCCTCCCACTCCCCCAGCCTGAGCACGCTTAACTTCCGGGTTCTATTCTCCCTCGCTCCAAGTCTGCACTTGTTGTTTTCCTGACAATACTAAGATGTCAATCCTATTAACCTAATATATTGAAACTATTGTTTGACCATAGTTTGCCCACTGTTTGAATTTTTTTCTTGAGCATGAAGTGACACATTTCATAGTTTTATTTTGAAACTATTGTTTTAAAAAGCAATAATTATTTAGTAACACTAATATTTCTTGAATAATTAGTTTGACCATAGTTTGACCAGATTTGACCAAAATTGAAATAACAGAAATAATTATTTAGTAACACTAATATTCTAGAATAATTAGTTTGACCATTGTTTGACCATAGTTTGCCCACTGTTTGAATTTTTTTCGATTTTTTTCACTCTAGATCTTAAAAGCCCCGTAACTTTTTTCTATTAGGTTTTTGAGGATTTTGAAAATGTTTAACGGGGTTCCCTCATTAAATTCGGATGTAACTTTTCGAGTAGATGATTTTTCATATAAAAAACTTTTTCATCCGAGTTAGTATTTAAAACTTTCCCATTTTTACAAATTTCAGAGAGATTTTGCAAATAAAGTCAAAATTCACATTTGCAAATTTTCCCAACAACTAGACCACATATCACATGGGAAACTTATTTTGTTTTATTTTTTTTGACATTTCCATCATTTTCTTTTATTTTTTTTAAACTGAAAAGGCGATCCACAGGGGGGGGGGGGGGTGGGGGGGTAGAGTTTGAAAATGGGACCTTTAGTACCGGTTCGTGGCACGAACTGGGACTAAAGGTCTCAACCCCATTAGTCCTGGTTCGTGCATCAAACCGGGACTAAATGTCTAATCTTTAGTCCCGGTTTGAGGCACGAACCGGGACCAATGGTTGTGGGCCAGGAGCGAGGCCCATTGGTCCCGGTTCGTCCCACCAACCGGGACCAAAAGGACCAAATGAACTGGGATCAATGGCCCACGTGGCCCGGCCGGCCCCCTGGGCTCACGGACTGGGACCAATGCCCCCATTGGTCCCGGTTCTGGATTGAACCCGGACTAATGGGCTGACCCGGCCTGGACCAAAGCCCTGTTTTCTACTAGTGGTTTGATTCCTAGTATCCACTATGTTCTAAGATTGATGTTGCTATGACTCTTCTATGCTTAATGCTTGTCAATAGGGCCCGAGTGCCATGATTTCAGATCTGAAACTGTTATGTTTTCATCAATATATGAGTGTTCTTGATCCAATCTTGTATGTCTATAGTCACCTATTATGTGTTATGATCCATTAACCCCAAAGTGACAATAATCGGGATACTTACCTGTGATGACCGTAGTTTGAGGAGTTCATGTATTCACTATGCGTTAATGCTTGGTTCCGGATCTCTATTAAAAGGAGGCCTTAATATCCCTTAGTTTTCATAAGGACCCCGCTGCCACGGGAGGGTAGGACAAAATATGGCATGCAAGTTCTTTTCCATAAGCACGTATGACTATGTTCGGAATACATGCCTACATTATATCAATGAACTAGAGCTAGTTCTGTGTCACCCTAGGTTATGACTGTTACATGATGAACCACATCCGGCATAATTCTCCATCACCGGTCCATTGCCTACGAGCTTTCCATATATTGTTCTTCGCTTATTTACTTTCCCGTTGCTATTGCTATCATCACTACAAAATACCAAAAACACTACTTTTACTACTGTTACCTTTTGCTACCGTTACCACTACTATCATATTACTTTGCTACTAAACACTTCACTGCAGATACTAAGTTTCCAGGTGTGGTTGAATTGACAACCCAGCTGCTAATACTTGAGAGTATTATTTGGCTCCCCTTGTGTTGAATCAATAAACTTGGGTTGAATACTTTACCCTCGAAAACTGTTGCGACCTCCTATACTTGTGGGTTATCAAGACTATTTTCCGGTGCTGTTGCCGGGGAGCATAGCTCTATTCTTTGAGTCACTTGGGATTTATATCTGCTTATCATTATGAATAACTTGAGAGATCCAAAAACCAAGATTTATCCCTCAACTATGAGGGGAGGTAAGGAACTGCCATCTAGCTCTACACTTGATTGACCTTCTGTTTTGAGTAAGCTTGCGACACTTAAAACTGCTTCTGCTATTCGTTCTGATATGTCGCATGTTATTGATGATGCTACTTCTGCTATACATGATACTTATGATGAAACTACTTCTATGCGTGATACTACTGTGCCACTTGGTGAATTCCTTGATGAACAACTTTCTAGGGCTAGAGAGATTGAAAATATTGAATCTAATAATACTGATGAAAGTGATGATGAAGAATCACTTGTTATTCCTAAGGGTTATGTTTTTGATCAAGAAGCTTCTTTAGCTATTTTAGCTTGCAAAAATAGAAATGAACTCAAAAGGCTATTAGTTAAATGGAGTAAGCAATCTCTAAATGCTAGAATGAAACCTGACCCTGCTTTTGCTACTTCACCTATCTTTGTTACTGATAAGGATTATGAATTCTCTGTTGATCCTGATATAATTGCTTTCGTTGAATCTGATCCTTTTCATGGTTATGAATCTAAAACTATTGTGGCACATCTTACTAAACTAAATGATATACCTACCCTATTTACTAAAGATGAGAGAACTCGCTACTTTCATATCCTCAACATATTTCCGTTCTCATTAAAGGGTGATGCTAAGACATGGTTTAATTCTCTTGATCCTGGTTGTGTGCGTAGTCCCCAGGATATGATTTATTACTTCTCTGCTAAATATTTCCTTGCTCATAAGAAACAAGCTGCTTTAAGGGATATATATAATTTTGTGCAAATTGAAGAAGAGAGTCTCCCAGAAGCTTGGGGGAGGCTTCTCCAATTACTTAATGCTTTGCCTGATCATCCTCTTAAGAAAAATGAAATACTTGATATCTTTTATAATGGACTAAATGATGCCTCCAGAGATTACCTGGATAGTGGTGTTGGTTCTGTTTTCAGGGAAAGAACACCGGATGAAGCTGAAATTCTATTGAATAATATGTTGACAAATGAAAATAATTGGACACCTCTGGAGCCAATTCCTGAGCCTATTCCTAAACCAACTCCGAAGAAGAGGGGTATTCTATTTCTTAGTCCTAAAGATATGCAAGAGGCAAAGAAATCTATGAAACAAAAAGGTATTAAAGCTGAAGATGTTAAGAATTTACCACTTGTTAAAGAAATACACGGTCTTAATTTACCGCCTGTTGAAGAAACATATGATCTTAATCCTTCACCTATTGAAGAAACTCATGGTCTTAATAACCCGACACAGGTAGTAAAGGTAAATTCTCTCTATAGATATGATAAAGCTGAAATCCCATTTACTAAATTTGCTAGCCCATGCTTAGATGAGTTTGATAAATTTATGGCTAAGCAAGAAGATTTTAATGCTTATTTTGGTAGACAATTGAAATACAATTCAAATATGCTTGAACACTTGGGTGATTATATGGCTAATGTTAAAGTTGAACTTAAACTTATTAGTAAACATGCTTCTATGGTTACCACTCAAGTAGAACAAGTACTTAAAGCTCAAAATGATTTGCTCAATGAATTGAATAGTAAAGATAATGATAATGATGTTAGAGTGGCTACTAGAACTGGTAAAATGACTCAGCAACCTTTGTATCGTAAATGCCACCCTAAGAGAATTGAGCAAGATTCTCAGAGAAATAATATAGATGCACCTAGTCCTTCTAAAAGGAATAAAAAGAAAAATGATAGGACTTTGCATGCTTCTAATGAACCTATTACTGAAACACCTGAGAATCCAAATGATATTTCTATTTCTGATGCTAAAACACAATCAGGTAATGATCCTGTAACTAGTGATAATGTTAATGAAAATGTTCATAATGATGCTCAACCTAGTAATGATAATGACATAGAAATTGAACCTTCTGTTGATCTTTATAACCCACAATCAAAGAATCAACGTTATGATAAGAAAGACTTTGTTGCTAGGAAACTGAAGGAAATATGCCCTAGAGGCAATAATAAAGTTATTATTTATTTCCTTATATCATGATAAATGTTTATTATTCATGCTAGAATTGTATTAACCGGAAACATAATACATGTGTGAATACATAGACCAACACAGTGTCACTAGTATGCCTCTACTTGACTAGCTCGTTAATCAAAGATGGTTATGTTTCCTAACCATGAACAAAGAGTTGTTATTTGATTAACAAGGTCACATCATTAGTTGAATGATCTGATTGACATGACCCATTCCATTAGCTTAGCACCCGATCGTTTAGTATGTTGCTATTGCTTTCTTCATGACTTATACATGTTCCTATGACTATGAGATTATGCAACTCCCATTTGCCGGAGGAACACTTTGGGTACTACCAAATGTCACAAAGTAACTGGGTGATTTTAAAGGAGTACTACAGGTGGCTCCAAAGGTAGATGTTGGGTTGGCGTATTTCGAGATTAGGATTTGTCACTCCAATTGTCGGAGAGGTATCTCTGGGCCCTCTCGGTAATACACATCACTTAAGCCTTGCAAGCATTTCAACTAATGAGTTAGTTGCGGAATGATGTATTACGGAACGAGTAAAGAGACTTGCCGGTAACGAGGTTGAACTAGGTATTGGATACCGACGATCGAGTCTCGGGCAAGTAACATACCGATGACAAAGGGAACAACGTATGTTGTTATGCGGTCTGACCGATAAAGATCTTCGTAGAATATGTAGGAGCCAATATGGGCATCCAGGTCCCGCTATTGGTTATTGACCGGAGATGTGTCTCGGTCATGTCTACATTGTTCTTGAACCGTAGTGTCCGCACGGTTAACGTTACAATGACAGTTATTATTAGTTTATGCATTTTGATGTACCGAAGGTTGTTCGGAGTCCCGGATGTGATCACGAACATGACGAGGAGTCTCGAAATGGTCGAGACGTAAAGATTGATATATTGGAAGCCTATGTTTGGACATCGGAAGTGTTCCGGGTGAAATCGGGATTTTACCGGATTACTGGGAGGGTTACCGGAACCCCCCGGGAGCCAAATGGGCCTACATGGGCCATTGTGGAAAGGTGAAAGGGGCTGCCAAGGAGGGCTGCACACCTCCCCCCTCCCCTAGTCCTATTAGGACTAGGAGAGGTGGCCGGCCACCTCTCTCTCTTTCCCTCTCACTTTTTTTCCAAGGATTCCTAGTTGGAATAGGATTTGGGGGGGAGTCCTACTCCCGGTAGGAGTACGACTCCTCCTGCGCCTCCCTCCTTTGGCCGGCCAGCCTCCCCCCTTCATCCTTTATATACGGGGGCAGGGGACACCCCAAGACACACAAGTTGATCCTTGAGATCGTTCCTTAGCCGTGTGAGGTGCTCCCTGCCACCAAATTCCACCTCGATCATACCGTTGTAGTGCTTAGGCGAAGCCCTGCGTCGGTAGTACATCAAGATCGTCACCACGCCGTCGTGCTGACCGAACTCTTCCTCGACGCTTTGCTGGATCGGAGCCCGAGGATCGTCATCAAGCTGAACGTGTGCTAAGAACTCGAAGGTGCCGGAGTAACGGTGCTTGGATCGGTCGGATCGGGAAGACGTACGACTACTTCCTCTACGTTGTGTGATCACTTCCACAGTCGGTCTGCGTTGGTACGTAGACAACACTCTCCCCTCTCGTTGCTATGCATCACCTTGATCTTGCGTGTGCGTAGGAAATTTTTTGAAATTACTACGTTCCCCAACAGTGGCATCCGAGCCAGGTTTTTATGGTTTGATGTTATTTGCACGAGTAGAACACAAGTGAGTTGTGGGCGATACAAGTCATACTGCCTACCAGCATGTCATACTTTGGTTTGGCGGTATTGTTGGACGAGACGATCCGGACCAACCTTATGCGTACTCTTACGCGAGACCGGTTCCCTCGACGTGCTTTGCACATAGATGGCTTGCGGAAGACTGTCTCTCCAACTTTAGTTGAACCAAGTGTGGCTACGCCCGGTCCTTGAGAAGGTTAAAACAGAGTCTATTTGACGAACTATCGTTGTGGTTTTGATGCGTAGGTGAGATAAGTTCTTACTTCAGCCCGTAGCAGCCACGTAAAACTTGCAACAACAAAAGTAGATGACGTCTAACTTGTTTTTGCAGGGCATGTTGTGATGTGATATGGTCAAGGCATGATGCTGATTTTATTGTATGAGATGATCATGTTTTGTAACCGAGTTATCGGCAACTGGCAGGAGCCATATGGTTGTCGCTTTATTGTATGCAATGCAATCGTGATGTAATGCTTTAGTTTATTACTAAGCGGTAGTGATAGTCGTGGAAGCATAAGATTGGCAAGACGACAACGATGCTACGATGGAGATCAAGGTGTCGCGCCGGTGACGATGATGATCATGACGGTGCTTCGGAGATGGATGTCACAAAGCACAAGATGATGATGGCCATATCATATCACTTATATTGATTGCATGTGATGTTTATCTTTTTCTTAGCGGAGGCCTCCGCCCTGTCGGCCTCCGCCTTCTCCAGGTGGAGGGCCTCTTCTTCATTGTGCCTCTCCTGCACATTCCGCTCCGTTGCCTCCCGGAGGTCAGCAGCGGGGTCAATCCACCGAGTGGCGGCGGACGTCTCCGCTGACCCCATGACGGAGGCGGCGGCGACCTGCTCAAGAGAGAGCGGAGCCCTGAAAAAAGAGGGGCAAGCAGAGACTCAGACAAATCACGAAGAAAGAATAAAACTTTGAAGACAGAATACTTACGCGGAGACCAACGGCGGCTTCTTCACTTCCTTACGGAAGCGGATGGCCTTCGCGGCTACCTCGTTCCGCCGGGTCGCCGCAGCCGAGCCCTTGGGCTTCTTCGGCCGACAGCCGAACAAGGTCGGCACGGCCCTGCGCTTCTTCCCGCCGCCTGGAGCGCCCGGCGCGGCAGAAGAGCCCGCGCCAGGCTGTCTGGCTCCTGGCCGATGGCGAGGGGTGACTTCTCCCTCGGCGCTGTCTTCAGGCCAGTCGGCGAAGGTAACCGAAGGCCTGAAGTCGCCTGCTGTCCCTCCTCCTCCATCAGAGTCGTCTTCCAGAGCCACCGCCCCCAGATCGGGGTCGTCGACGTTGCTCTCCGCCGGGTCGGCGACGAACTCACGGGCCGGCCCCAAGGTGCCGGCTGGTGGATGAAGAAGGGGATTCTAACCAAAGCCGAGTGGTCAAAACAAAACTCGGCAAGAAGAAGACAATCTAAAGAAAGAAAAGAAAGGCGACTCACCACGGGCGGGGGGTTGGCGCGGGAGTACGGCTCCTTGCCGAATTGCTTGTCCTCCAGGTGCCTGCTGTCCGAGAGGTAGTTCACCATGAAGGCCACCTCGTCATGAGGCATGTCCTTGGTGCACATCCGACTCGGGTCATGGTGCCTGCTCATCTGGCATATCATGTGAGGGCGGCCTTGGAGTGGGAGGACTCGGCGCGAGACAAAGGCGGCCAGCAGGTCCTGACCAGTCAGACCCTTCGACTGCGTCAGCACTAGGACTCGCATGATGGCGCCGGCTCCCGCAGGCCTCAGCGACTTGGCCCGGTACGACCAGTTGGGCAGTCTCCCAGCCGACGGACCGGCTTCGAAAGCTAGCAGATTGACCCAGTCGCGCCTCGTGGCGACGTTCCTGACATAGAAGTAGGATCTCTGCCACATCTTCACCGACTTTATCAGCGAGATGGAGGGGAAGGGGTTGTCGGCTCCTGACCTTCGCACGGCGATGAAGGCACCGCATTGAGCCGGCACACCCGCGGCCTGGGTGCCGAGCTTGGAGAAGAAGAACTCCCCCAGAGCTCGAGGGTGGGGAGGACTCCGAGGAAGCCTTAGCACAAGGCCACGAAGGCGGACAGCAGCCCCATTGTATTGGGGGTGAGGTGGTGCGGCTGGAGGCCGTAGAACTCCAAGAAAGACCGGAAAAAGCTGCTCGCCGGCAGCCCTAGCCCGCGCAGGCAGTGCGAGCGGAAGATGACCCGCTCGCCCTCCTGCGGGGTGGGGGAAATCTCCCCCTCTGGCGCAAGACGCACCTGCACGCGATCCTTGCTGGGAAGCCGACGGGTCCGGCGGAGGAACTCGATGTGGTCTTCATGAACCTCGGAACCGAACCAGGTGCCGGAACGCACTAGGGGAGGTGCGGCAGCGGAGGAAGAACTCATCACGAGCTGTTGCCGCGGCGTTTGCCGGAGCTTGGGTGTGTGGCGGCGCGAAGAAGAGAAGAGGAAGGAGGAGTGCGAGGAGCGGCAAGGAGGAAGAGAGCGAGGAGTAGTGGGAAGGAGGGGCGCGCGTGCCCCCCTCTTCCCCCTACTTATAGCCCTGTGGGCTGCGAAGCCGAGGGGGCGGACGTGGGGATTTACTGTGCCCACAACCCCACGACGCCCACAATCCACGTAAAGTTACTGCGCGCAATAACTCCACGGGAATCCCAACCGTCCACCGGGGCCGCAGCGGATCCGCTTGGGCGCCGAGGCACGGTAGTGGCGGGCCCTGCCCGTGGGCTTGTCCCGTCGCACGCGTGGGCTGGCAAGACGGCCTAGCCACGTGCCTTCGCGTGACAGGCCAAGAACGAGCGGCGACCTAGAGGCTTAGCTAGCACGCCACTTCAAATCCCGCCGTGACGTTCGAAATACCGAGCAAGTCGAGATTGAGTGAAGTCCGAGTTGAGCAAGTCCGACTCCTTCTAGACGGCCCGGCAAAAGTCAATCAAGACCATTTGTTGAGTACCCGGAAAGAGAAACTGCTGAGGCTTCTCGGCCGATCGTCCATGGCGCCTCACCGGCTTCGGGGACTACTGTAGGAGTAATGGGCCATGGGTAGGCCAACCCGAGTCCCATAACCTTTCAATACATCGGGGCAGGCTGCACCCCTCAAGACCCCAGGCCGAAGAGCCGTCTCCTGAGGAGTCGGCGGCAGGGCGGCCGACTGCCCGCTCACGGCCGAGTTCTAGGGATGACTTCCAGAGAAGCCAGCTTTGGGGAGTCGGCCGGCGACTCCAGCAAACCCATGACCTCATCAAAGGGGACGGGGCAGAGGCGTGGCTACAGTGAAGCCCACTCCCGCCCCTCACCAAGGGCAGGCATGGCCAAAGCATGCCGTACCCGGGAAGATCTCCGTGCGGCGTGGCACTGTTGCCCGGCCGGCCCTGACATTAGCACCACCGTACCAAGTCCTGCGCCCACGACGGCTTGTCTGTACGGCCTGGAGGCAGCGGGGCCCACTAGTCAGCGAGACCTCAGGAGACGGCGGGAGAACCACCAGTCGGACCCATCGGGAGTCAGCCCGGGGGAGTCGGCCGAGGCCTCCCCCGGGGCCCACGCGCCATTAATCAAGATGAGATGGGGAGTGGCCACAGTGATCGCCCGCCAGGCGGCGGGGCTGTTGCCACGACCCCATGACCAAGCCTGCGTCATCAGATGCATGGCTACAGTAATCAGCGGCCGGCAAGACCCGCCCATGGCGGACGCGGCCTGTCGGCTCGGTACCAGACCAGTCAGCGGGCCCCAGCAGTCGGCGGAGAAGTCGGAGGTCGGAGGCACTGACGGCTGGGCCTGCACCCAGTCGAATTACCATTGTACCCCTAGGGGGTAGGCCTATATAAACCCCCCAGGGCACCCATGCAAGGGGTTGGATCCCAGTAGTTCTAGACCATACCAGATAGAAGGAGAGAGCTAGCCTTGCCCTCTTCTACCACCAGAAACAGCTCAAGGAGCCACCGTGTAAACACTTGGCCATAGTGATCATGCGGGGACCCCGCAGAGCCACAGTAGGGGTATTATCTCCCCGGAGAGCCCCGAAGCTGGGTAAGATTCGCCGGCGTGCGTGTCTTCGCCTCATCCCGTTTCCAGGCACCGGCGACGTTCTACTCGCCCCCACCATGGTAAGCCATCCGTTGGCATATGTCGCACCAAACCCCCGACAGGTTAGTTCCGTTCAAATCATGCAAGTTATAGAGTCCAAAACAAGGGCAAAAGTGTTTGGAAAAGTAGATACAACGGAGATGTATCAACTCGCCCAAGCTTAAACCCTTGCTTGTCCTCAAGCAATTCAGTTGACAAACTGAAAGTGATAAAGAAAAACTTTTACAAACTCAGTTTGCTCTTATTGTTGTAAATATGTAAAGCGAGCATTCAAGTTTTCAGCAAAGATTATAACTAACCACATTTGCAATAACGCATAGGTCTCAAGTTTACTCATATCAATAGCATAATCTACTAGTGAGCCATAATAATAAATCTCGGATGACAACAGTTTCTCAAAACAATCATAATATGATATAACAAGGTGGTATCTCGCTAGCCCTTTCAAAGACTGCAAAACATAAATGCAGAGCACCTTTAAAGACCAAGGACTGACTAGACATTGTAATTCATGGTAAAAGAGATCCAGTCAAGTCATACTCAATGTAAATTAACAATAATGAATGCAAATGACAGCGGTGCTCTCCAACTGGTGCTTTTTAATAAGAGGATGATGACTCAGCACAAAAGTAAATAGATAGGCCCTTCGCAGAGGGAAGCAGGGATTTGTAGAGGCGCCAGAGCTTGGTTTTGAAACAGAGGTGAATAATATTTTGAGCGGTATACTTTCATTGTAAACATAACAACCAAGAGATGGCGAAATCTTCCATGGTACACACATTATAGGCGGTTCCCAAACAGAATGGTAAAGTTTATACCCCCCCTTCCGCAAACAAGCATCAATCCATGGCTTGGTCGAAACAACGAGTGCATCCAACTAACAAGAGTCCCAGGGGGAGTTTTGTTTGCAATTATTTTGATTTAGATTGCATAAAGCATGGGACTGGGCATCCCGGTGACCAGCCATTTATCTCGTGAGTGAGGAGAGGAGTCCACTCCTCTTGAGAATAACCCGCCTAACATGGAAGATACAGACAACCCTAGTTGATACATGAGCTATTCGAGCATACAAAACAGGATATTTATTTGAAGGTTTAGAGTTTGGCACATACAAATTTACTTGGAGCGGTAGGTAGATACCGTATATAGGTAGGTATAGTGGACTCATGTGGAATAACATTGGGGTTTAAGGGATTGGATGGACAAGCGGTATTCCCGCTTAGTACAGGTGAAGGCTAGCAAAAGACTGGGAAGCAACTAGCTAGAGAACGACAACAGTCATTAACATGCATTAAAATTAATCAACACCAAATGCAAGCATGAGTAGGATATAATCCACCATGAACATAAATATCGTGAAGGCTATGTTGATTTTGTTTCAACTACATGCGTGAACATGCACCAAGTCAAGTCACTTAAATCATTCAGAGGAGGATACGACCCTATCATACCACATCATAACTATCTCAATAGCATGTTGGCACGCAAGGTAAACCATTATAACTCATAGCTAATCAAGCATGGCACAAGAAACTATGATCTCTAATTGTCATTGCAAACATGTTTATTCATAATAGGCTGAATCAGGAATGATGAACTAATCATATTTACAAAAACAAAAGAGGTCGAGTTCATACCAGCTTTTCTCATCTGAGCCAGTCCATCATATATCATCATAATTGCCTTTCACTTGCATGACTGAACGATGTGAATAATAATGATAGTGCACATGCATTGGACTAAGCTGGAATCTACAAGCATTCAATAAACAGGAGAAGACAAGGCAATATGGTCTCTTTTGTCAGATCAACATTTATGCATCTAAGAGCCACTTCAACAATTTAATCATGGTCTTCTCCTATCGACCCCCAAATAAAAGAAAAGAAATAAAACTATTTACACGGGAAAGCTCCCAACAAGCAAAAGAAGAACATGAAATCTTTTTGGGTTTTCTTTTTAATTACTACTACAAGCATGGAAATTAAACTGATTAAAAGCTACAACTATTTTTTTTGTTTTTCTTAAGGTTTATTAAACACACAAGAATAAAGCATAAAAAGGGAAATGAACTAGCATGGATGATACAATGAAAAAGTATGAGCACCGACATCTAGCAATGAGTGTGTGACCATAAATGTAATGTCGGTGGGAAATACGTACTCCCCCAAGCTTAGGCTTTTGGCCTAAGTTGGTCTATGGCCACGGCTGGCCTGACGGATATCCATAATAGTAGTTGGGGTCGTAATGAGAAGATGAAGAGGAAGACTCCGATTGCCATTGGCTGACAATCATCTCCGGATCCCACTGGTAATTAGACTATCATGAAGGATCGACCTGTGGTTCCGGCTCTGGCTCCATGGCCGGTGCAGGGTTCCGGTAGGCGTTGATAGCCTTCAACGGAACAAGGTACTGGACTACAGATAAATCAAACAAAGAAGGAGCAGGCAGGGTGATAGTCTAAGGATGATGTTTATTAAAGAACAATTGATATTTAAGCTCTCCTTCCCTATTCTTAACAATAAAATCTTGTGCCAGCATACTTTTATAATCTAGATAAACATGAGGCAGCACTTTTTCTTCCTTCTCATAATGCCTAATAGGTATGTTAAAATGTGCAGCTAGGCGTGAAGCATAGATGCCTCCAAAGATGGGCCCCTTTGTATGGTTCAGACTTAACCGTTTGGCAATAATGTCGCCCATACTAACAGAGTTATCACCATATAAACCGTGGAGCAAAATAATAATATCAGGGATGCTAAGGTTTCCACAGTTTCCACAACCAATTAAGAAATGACTAGCAAATAATGCAAAATAACATAAAACAGGAAAATGTATGCTAGTGATTCGTGCATCGGAAACATTCCTTGTTTCCCCTACAGTGATAGTATCAATAAACCCCTCCACATCCTCGCGATGTGGTTCTTCTGTCTTGCCCTCAAAAGGGACTAAAAAAACCCGACAGAAATCATAAAGTGACATCTCCTTATGCTCATCATATAAATAAAACTCCATCGTAGGTGGTGAGCTCCTAGAATGGAAATGAAAGTTTTGCACAAAGATATTTGTGAGTAAGAGATACTGATCGCATTGGTCATGAAGGAAAGCGGTAAGGCTTGCATTCTTAGCCAATTCATGAAAATCTTCATAAATCCCGACTGCTCTCAAGAAATCCTCGGAAGGCCATTCACACGCCCGAACCTCCATGGTGCGCGGCAGATTATACTTAGGCTTCGATGCCTTTTCCTTCGAGCTTTGGCTTGATGAGCCCCTAAAAGTCTCCTCATCATTTTCTGAAAAATTCTGAAATTTTTAGTAACTCCAAAATAAAAGTAAACCAAACTCAACAATATTGATAGCAACTACTCCTACAAGTGCCTAGGGCCTATATCATGCATCAAAACTACTTTTGACCATATAAATTTGACATGCAAGCTCAAGAACAGGGTCACCTAAGCAGCAAAAATTTGCAATGAATAAAGCAGTAGAACAAAAACTAATTGGACCAATGGAGGAGTCACATACCAAGGAACAATCTCCCCAAGCAGTTTTGTGAGAGGTGCTTTGAGCAAGGAGGTCGAAAATGGAAGCAAAATGAGCTAGAACTCGGGTTTGAGCTGGTTATTCATGTTTGTGGGAGGAAGAAGAAGTGTATGGGTGAAAGGATAAGTGGAGGAGGGCCACCGTGGGCCCACGAGGCATGGGCACGCGCCCAGGGGGTAGGGTGCGCCCTCCACCCTCGTGGGCAGGTGGTTGACCCCCTGCTGTGTTCTTAGTGCCAAATATTCTAGAAAAAAATCATATTTAAATTTTAGGGCATTTGGAGAACTTTTATTTTCAGGGTATTTTTATATTGCACGGATAATCAGATAACAGAAAGAAAAATATTTATTTTTATTTTATTTAATATAAATAACAGAAAGTAAAAGTGGGGTACAGAAGGTTGTGCCTTCTAGTTTCATCCATCTCATGATCATCAAAAAGAATCCACTAACAAGGTTGATCAAGTCTTGTTAGCGAACTCATTCCGAATAACATGGAACCGAAGAAATTTCGAATAACACTATGTTACCTCAACGGGGATATGCACATCCCGAATAATAAGAATATGATATTTCTTCTTGATAGTAGGAAGAGAAAATTCAAAACCTCCAAATATAATCGATGGCATTATTCCAATAGAGTTGATACTATGAACTTTAGGTTGTTTCCTCGGAAAGTGTACCGTGTGCTCATTACCATTAACATGAAAAGTGACATTGCCTTTAGTGCAATCAATAACAGCCCCTGCAGTATTCAAAAAGGGTCTTCCAAGAATAATAGACATACTATCGTCCTCGGGAATATCAAGAATAACAAAGTCCGTTAAAACAGTAACGTTTGCAACTACAACAGGCACATCCTCACAAATACCGACAAGTATAACAGTTGATTTATCAGCCATTTGCAATGATATTTCAGTAGGTGTCAACTTATTCAAATAAAGTCTACGATATTAAGAGAGAGGCATAATACTAACACCGGCTCCAAGATCACATAAAGCAGTTTTAACATAGTTTCTTTGAATGGAGCATGGTATAGTTGATACACCGGGATCTCGAAGTTTCTTTGGTATTCCACCCTTAAAAGTGTAATTAGCAAGCATGGTGGAAATTTCAGCTTCTGGTATCTTTCTCTTATTTGTAATTATATCTTTCATCTACATAGCACAAGGATTGGTTTTGAGCATATCAGTTAATCGCATACGCAAAAAGATAGGTCTAATCATTTCAGCAAAGTGTTCAAAATCCTCATCATCTTTTTTCTTGCATGGTTTGGTAGGAAAAGGCATGGGTTTCTGAACCCAAGGCTCTCTTTCTTTACCATGTTTCTGTTGGGGAACGTAGTAATTTCAAAAAATTTCCTACGCACACGCAAGATCATGGTGATGCATAGCAACGAGAGGGGAGAGTGTTGTCTACGTACCAACGCAGACCGACTGCGGAAGCGATCACACAACATAGAGGAAGTAGTCGTACGTCTTCCCGATCCGACCGATCCAAGCACCGTTACTCCGGCACCTCCGAGTTCTTAGCACACGTTCAGCTCGATGACGATCCTCGGGCTCTGATCCAGCAAAGCGTCAAGGAAGAGTTCCGTCAGCACGACGGCGTGGTGACGATCTTGATGTACTACCGACGCAGGGCTTCGCCTAAGCACTACAACGGTATGATCGAGGTGGAATTTGGTGGCAGGGAGCACCGCACACGGCTAAGGAACGATCTCAAGGATCAACTTGTGTGTCTTGGGGTGTCCCCTGCCCCCGTATATAAAGGATGAAGGGGGGAGGCTGGCCGGCCAAAGGAGGGAGGCGCAGGAGGAGTCCTACTCCTACCAGGAGTAGGACTCCCCCCCAAATCCTATTCCAACTAGGAATCCTTGGGAAAAAGAGAGAGGGAAAGAGAGAGATGTGGCCGGCCACCTCTCCTAGTCCTAATAGGACTAGGGGAGGGGGGAGGTGCGCAGCCCTCCTTGGCAGCCCCTTTCACCTTTCCACAATGGCCCATGTAGGCCCATTTGGCTCCCGGGGGGTTCCGGTAACCCTCCCGATAATCCGGTAAAATCCCGATTTCACCCGGAACACTTCCGATGTCCAAACATAGGCTTCCAATATATCAATCTTTACGTCTCGACCATTTCGAGACTCCTCGTCATGTTCGTGATCACATCCGGGACTCCGAACAACCTTCGGTACATCAAAATGCATAAACTCATAATAACTGTCATCGTAACGTTAAGCGTGCGGACCCTACGGTTCGAGAACAATGTAGACATGACCGAGACACATCTCCGGTCAATAACCAATAGCGGGACCTGGATGCCCATATTGGCTCCTACATATTCTACGAAGATCTTTATCGGTCAGACCGCATAACAACATACGTTGTTCCCTTTGTCATCGGTATGTTACTTGCCCGAGACTCGATCGTCGGTATCCAATACCTAGTTCAACCTCGTTACCGGCAAGTCTCTTTACTCGTTCCGTAATACATCATTATGCAACTAACTCATTAGTTGCAATGCTTGCAAGGCTTAAGTGATGTGTATTACCGAGAGGGCCCAGAGATACCTCTCCAACAATCGGAGTGACAAATCCTAATCTCGAAATACACCAACCCAACATCTACCTTTGGAGCCACCTGTAGTACTCCTTTATAATCACCCAGTTACGTTGTGATGTTTGGTAGTACCCAAAGTGTTCCTCCGGCAAACGGGAGTTGCATAATCTCATAGTCATAGGAACATGTATAAGTCATGAAGAAAGCAATAGCAACATACTAAACGATCGGGTGCTAAGCTAATGGAATGGGTCATGTCAATCAGATCATTCAACTAATGATGTGACCTCGTTAATCAAATAACAACTCTTTGTTCATGGTTAGGAAACATAACCATCTTTGATTAACGAGCTAGTCAAGTAGAGGCATACTAGTGACACTGTGTTGGTCTATGTATTCACACATGTATTATGTTTCCGGTTAATACAATTCTAGCATGAATAATAAACATTTATCATGATATAAGGAAATAAATAATAACTTTATTATTGCCTCTAGGGCATATTACCTTCAGTTTCCTAGCAACAAAGTCTTTCTTATCATAACGTTGATTCTTTGATTGTGGGTTATCAAGATCAACAACAGGTTCAATTTCTATGTCATTATCATTACTAGGTTGAGCATCATTATGAACATTGTCATTAACATTATCACTAGTTACAGGATCATTACCTGATTGTGTTTTAGCATCAGAAATAGAAATATCATTTGGATTCTCAGGTGTTTCAGTAATAGGTTCATTAGAAGCATGCAAAGTCCTATCATTTTTCATTTTATTCCTTTTAGAAGGACTAGGTGCATCTATATTATTTCTTTGAGAATCTTGCTCAATTCTCTTAGGGTGGCCTTCACGATACAAAGGTTGCTGAGTCATTTTACCAGTTCTAGTAGCCACTCTAACATCATTATCATTATCTTTACTATTCAATTCATTGAGCAAATCATTTTGAGCTTTAAGTACTTGTTCTACTTGAGTGGTAACCATAGAACCATGTTTACTCATAAGTTTAAGTTCAACTTTAAAATTAGCCATATAATCACCCAAGTGTTCAAGCATATTTGAATTGTATTTCAATTATCTACCAAAATAAGCATTAAAATCTTTAATGCTTGGTTCAATATATGAGTGTTCTTGATCCAATCTTGCATGTCTATAGTCACCTATTATGTGTTATGATCCGTTAACCCCAAAGTGACAATAATCGGGATACTTACCTATGATGACCGTAGTTTGAGGAGTTCATGTATTCACTATGCGTTAATGCTTGGTTCCGGATCTCTATTAAAAGGAGGCCTTAATATCCCTTAGTTTTCGTAAGGACCCCGCTGCCACGGGAGGGTAGGAAAAAATATGGCATGCAAGTTCTTTTCCATAAGCACGTATGACTATGTTCGGAATACATGCCTACATTATATCAATGAACTAGAGCTAGTTCTGTGTCACCCTAGGTTATGACTGTTACATGATGAACCACATCCGGCATAATTCTCCATCACCGGTCCATTGCCTACGAGCTTTCCATATATTGTTCTTCGCTTATTTACTTTCCCATTGCTATTGCTATCATCACTACAAAATACCAAAAACACTACTTTTACTACTGTTACATTTTGCTACCGTTACCACTACTATCATATTACTTTGCTACTAAACACTTTACTGCAGATACTATGTTTCCAGGTGTGGTTGAATTGACAACCCAGCTGCTAATACTTGAGAGTATTGTTTAGCTCTCCTTGTGTTGAATCAATAAACTTGGGTTGAATACTTTACCCTCGAAAACTGTTGCGACCCCCTATACTTGTGGGTTATCAAGACTATTTTCTGGTGCCGTTGCCGGGGAGCATAGCTCTATTCTTTGAGTCACTTGGGATTTATATCTGCTTATCATTATGAATAACTTGAGAGATCCAAAAACCAAGATTTATCCCTCAACTATGAGGGGAGGTAAGGAACTGCCATCTAGCTCTACACTTGATTGACCTTCTATTTTGAGTAAGCTTGCGACACTTAAAACTGCTTCTGCTATTCGTTCTGATATGTCGCATGTTATTGATGATGCTACTTCTGCTATACATGATACTTATGATGAAACTACTTCTATGCGTGATACTACTGTGCCACTTGGTGAATTCCTTGATGAACAACTTTCTAGGGCTAGAGAGATTGAAAATATTGAATCTAATAATACTGATGAAAGTGATGATGAAGAATCACTTGTTATTCCTAAGGGTTATGTTTTTGATCAAGAAGCTTCTTTAGCTATTTTAGCTTGCAAAAATAGAAATGAACTCAAAAGGCTATTAGCTAAATGGAGTAAGCAATCTCTAAATGCTAGAATGAAACCTGACCCTGCTTTTGCTACTTCACCTATCTTTGTTACTGATAAGGATTATGAATTCTCTGTTGATCCTGATATAATTGCTTTCGTTGAATCTGATCCTTTTCATGGTTATGAATCTAAAACTATTGTGGCACATCTTACTAAATTAAATGATATAGCTACCCTATTTACTAAAGATGAGAGAACTCGCTACTTTTATATCCTTAACATATTTCCGTTCTCATTAAAGGGTGATGCTAAGACATGGTTTAATTCTCTTGATCCTAGTTGTGTGCGTAGTCCCCAGGATATGATTTATTACTTCTCTGCTAAATATTTCCTTGCTCATAAGAAACAAGCTGCTTTAAGGGATATATATAATTTTGTGCAAATTGAAGAAGAGAGTCTCCCAGAAGCTTGGGGGAGGCTTCTCCAATTACTTAATGCTTTGCCTGATCATCCTCTTAAGAAAAATGAAATACTTGATATCTTTTATAATGGACTAAATGATGCCTCCAGAGATTACCTGGATAGTTGTGTTGGTTCTGTTTTCAGGGAAAGAACACCGGATGCAGCTGAAATTCTATTGAATAATATGTTGACAAATGAAAATAATTGGACACCTCTAGAGCCAATTCCTGAGCCTATTCCTAAACCAACTCCGAAGAAGAGGGGTATTCTATTTCTTAGTCCTAAAGATATGCAAGAGGCAAAGAAATCTATGAAAGAAAAAGGTATTAAAGCTGAAGATGTTAAGAATTTACCACTTGTTAAAGAAATACACGGTCTTAATTTACCGCCTGTTGAAGAAACATATGATCTTAATCCTTCACCTATTGAAGAAACTCATGGTCTTAATAACCCGACACAGGTAGTAAAGGTAAATTCTCTCTATAGATATGATAAAGCTGAAATCCCATTTACTAAATTTGCTAGCCCATGCTTAGATGAGTTTGATAAATTTATGGCTAAGCAAGAAGATTTTAATGCTTATTTTGGTAGACAATTGAAATACAATTCAAATATGCTTGAACACTTGGGTGATTATATGGCTAATGTTAAAGTTGAACTTAAACTTATTAGTAAACATGCTTCTATGGTTACCACTCAAGTAGAACAAGTACTTAAAGCTCAAAATGATTTGCTCAATGAATTGAATAGTAAAGATAATGATAATGATGTTAGAGTGGCTACTAGAACTGGTAAAATGACTCAGCAACCTTTGTATCGTAAATGCCACCCTAAGAGAATTGAGCAAGATTCTCAGAGAAATAATATAGATGCACCTAGTCCTTCTAAAAGGAATAAAAAGAAAAATGATAGGACTTTGCATGCTTCTAATGAACCTATTACTGAAACACCTGAGAATCCAAATGATATTTCTATTTCTAATGCTAAAACACAATCAAGTAATGATCCTGTAACTAGTGATAATGTTAATGAAAATGTTCATAATGATGCTCAACCTAGTAATGATAATGACATAGAAATTGAACCTGCTGTTGATCTTTATAACCCACAATCAAAGAATCAACGTTATGATAAGAAAGACTTTGTTGCTAGGAAACTGAAGGAAATATGCCCTAGAGGCAATAATAAAGTTATTATTTATTTCCTTATATCATGATAAATGTTTATTATTCATGCTAGAATTGTATTAACCGGAAACATAATACATGTGTGAATACATAGACCAACACAGTGTCACTAGTATGCCTCTACTTGACTAGCTCGTTAATCAAAGATGGTTATGTTTCCTAACCATGAACAAAGAGTTGTTATTTGATTAACAAGGTCACATCATTAGTTGAATGATCTGATTGACATGACCCATTCCATTAGCTTAGCACCCGATCGTTTAGTATGTTGCTATTGCTTTCTTCATGACTTATACATGTTCCTATGACTATGAGATTATGCAACTCACATTTGCCGGAGGAACACTTTGGGTACTACCAAATGTCACAACGTAACTGGGTGATTATAAAGGAATACTACAGGTGGCTCCAAAGGTAGATGTTGGGTTGGCGTATTTCGAGATTAGGATTTGTCACTCCAATTGTCGGAGAGGTATCTCTGGGCCCTCTCGGTAATACACATCACTTAAGCCTTGCAAGCATTGCAACTAATGAGTTAGTTGCGGAATGATGTATTACGGAACGAGTAAAGAGACTTGCCGGTAACGAGGTTGAACTAGGTATTGGATACCGATGATCGAGTCTCGGGCAAGTAACATTCCGATGACAAAGGGAACAACGTATGTTGTTATGCGGTCTGACCGATAAAGATCTTCGTAGAATATGTAGGAGCCAATATGGGCATCCAGGTCCCGCTATTGGTTATTGACCGGAGATGTGTCTCGGTCATGTCTACATTGTTCTTGAACCGTAGTGTCCGCACGCTTAACGTTACGATGACAGTTATTATGAGTTTATGCATTTTGATGTACCGAAGGTTGTTCGGAATCCCGGATGTGATCACGAACATGACGAGGAGTCTCGAAATTGTCGAGACGTAAAGATTGATATATTGGAAGCCTATGTTTGGACATCGGAAGTGTTCCGGGTGAAATCGGGATTTTACCGGATTACCGGGAGGGTTACCGGAACCCCCCGGGACCCAAATGGGCCTACATGGGCCATTGTGGAAAGGTGAAAGGGGCTGCCAAGGAGGGTTGCGCACCTCCCCCCTCCCCTAGTCCTATTAGGACTAGGAGAGGTGGTCGGCCACCTCTCTCTCTTTCCCTCTCTCTTTTTCCCAAGGATTCCTAGTTGGAATAGGATTTGGGGGGGGAGTCCTACTCCCGGTAGGAGTAGGACTCCTCCTGCGCCTCCCTCCTTTGGCCGGCCAGCCTCCCCCCCTTCATCCTTTATATACGGGGGCAGGGACACCCCAAGACACACAAGTTGATCCTTGAGATCGTTCCTTAGCCTTGTGCGGTGCTCCCTGCCACCAAATTCCACCTCAATCATACCGTTGTAGTGCTTAGGCGAAGCCCTACGTCGGTAGTACATCAAGATCGTCACCACGCCGTCGTGCTGACGGAACTCTTCCTCGACGCTTTGCTGGATCGGAGCCCGAGGATCGTCATCGAGATGAACGTGTGCTAAGAACTCGGAGGTGCCGGAGTAACGGTGCTTGGATCGGTCGGATCGGGAAGACGTACGACTACTTCCTCTATGTTGTGTGATCGCTTCCGCAGTTGGTCTGCGTTGGTACATAGACAACACTCTCCCCTCTCGTTGCTATGCATCACCATGATCTTGCATGTGCGTAGGAAATTTTTTGAAATTACTACGTTCCCCAACAGTGGCATCCGAGCCAGGTTTTTATGGTTTGATGTTATTTGCACGAGTAGAACACAAGTGAGTTGTGGGCGATACAAGTCATACTGCCTACCAGCATGTCATACTTTGGTTTGGCGGTATTGTTGGACGAGACAATCCGGACCAACCTTACGCATACTCTTACGCGAGACCGGTTCCCTCGACGTGCTTTGCACATAGATGGCTTGCGGAAGACTATCTCTCCAACTTTAGTTGAACCAAGTGTGGCTACGCCCGGTCCTTGAGAAGGTTAAAACGGAGTCTATTTGACGAACTATCATTGTGGTTTTGATGCGTAGGTGAGATAAGTTCTTACTTAAGCCCGTAGCAACCACGTAAAACTTGCAACAACAAAAGTAGAGGACGTCTAACTTGTTTTTGCAGGGCATGTTGTGATGTGATATGGTCAAGGCATGATGCTGATTTTATTGTATGAGATGATCATGTTTTGTAACCGAGTTATCGGCAACTGGCAGGAGCCATATGGTTGTCACTTTATTGTATGCAATGCAATCGCGATGTAATGCTTTACTTTATTACTAAGCGGTAGTGATAGTCGTGGAAGCATAAGATTGGCGAGACGACAACGATGCTACGATGGAGATCAAGGTGTCGCGCCGGTGACGATGGTGATCATGACGGTGCTTCGGAGATGGAGATCACAAAGCACAAGATGATGATGGCCATATCATATCACTTATACTGATTGCATGTGATGTTTATCTTTTTTATGCATCTTATCTTGCTTTGATTGACGGTAGGATTATAAGATGATCTCTCACTAAATTATCAAGAATTGTTCTCCCTGAGTATGCACCGTTGCAAAAGTTCTTCGTGCTGGGACACCACGTGATGATCGGGTGTGATAGGCTCTACGTTCAAATACAACGAGTGCAAAACAGTTGCACACGCGGAATACTCAGGTTATACTTGACGAGCCAAGCATATACAGATATGGTCTCGGAACACGGAGACCGAAAGGTCGAGCGTGAATCATATAGTAGATATGATCAACATAATGATGTTCACCAGTGAAAACTACTCCATCTCACGTGATGATCGGTTATGGTTTAGTTGATTTGGATCACATGATCACTTAGCGGATTAGAGGGATGTCTATCTAAGTGGGAGTTCTTAAGTAATTTGATTAACTGAACTTAAAACTTATCATGAACTTAGTACCTGATAGTATCTTGCTTGTTTATGTTGATTGTAGATAGATGGCTCGTGCTGTTGTTCCGTTGAATTTTAATGCGTTCCTTGAGAAAGCAAAGTTGAAAGATGATGGTAGCAATTACATGGACTGGGTCCGTAACTTGAGGATTATCCTCATTGCTGCACAGAAGAATTACGTCCTGGAAGCACCGCTGAGTGCCAGGCCTGCTGCTAGAGCAACACCAGAAGTTATGAAGGTCTGGCAGAGCAAAGCTGATGACTACTCAATAGTTCAGTGTGCCATGCTTTACGGCTTAGAACCGGGACTTCAACGACGTTTTGAACGTCATGGAGCATATGGGATGTTCCAGGAGTTGAAGTTAATATTTCAAGCAAATGCCCGGATTGAGAGATATGAAGTCTCCAATAAGTTCTATAGCTGCAAGATGGAGGAGAACAGTTCTGTCAGTGAGCATATACTCAAAATGTCTGGGTATAATAATCACTTGATTCAATTGGGAGTTACACTTCTGGATGATTGCGTCATTGACAGAATTCTCCAATCACTGCCACCAAGCTACAAGAGCTTTGTGATGAACTATAATATGCAAGGGATGAACAAGACTATTCCCGAGCTCTTCGCAATGCTGAAAGCTGCGGAGGTAGAAATCAAGAAGGAGTATCAAGTGTTGATGGTTAACAAAACCACTAGTTTCAAGAAAAAGGGCAAAGGGAAGAAGAAGGGAAACTTCAAGAAGAATGGCAAGCAAGTTGCTGCTCAAGAGAAGAAACCCTAGTCTGGACCTAAGCCTGAAACTGAGTGCTTCTACTGCAAGCAGACTGGTCACTAGAAGCGGAACTGCCCCAAGTATTTGGCGGATAAGAAGGATGGCAAGGTGAACAAAGGTATATGTGATATACATGTTATTGATGTGTACCTTACTAATGCTCGCAGTAGCACCTGGGTATTTGATACTGGTTCCGTTGCTAATATTTGCGACTCGAAACAGGGACTACAGAATAAGCGGACACTGGCAAAGGACGAGGTGACGATGCGCGTGGGAAACGGTTCCAAAGTCGATGTGATCGCGGTCGGCACGCTACCTCTACATCTACCTTCGGGATTAATATTAGACCTAAATAATTGTTATTTGGTGCCAGTGTTGAGCATGAACATTATATCTGGATCTTGTTTGATGCGAGACGGTTATTCATTTAAATCAGAGAATAATGGTTGTTCTATTTATATGAGTAATATCTTTTATGGTCATGCACCTTTGAAAAGTGGTCTATTTTTGATGAATCTCGATAGTAGTGATACACATATTCATAATGTTGAAGCCAAAAGATGCAGAGTTGATAATGATAGTGCAACTTATTTGTGGCACTGCCGTTTAGGTCATATCGGTGTAAAGCGCATGAAGAAACTCCATACTGATGGGCTTTTGGAACCACTTGATTATGAATCACTTGGTACTTGCGAACCGTGCCTCATGGGCAAGATGACTAAAACACCATTCTCCGGTACTATGGAGAGAGCAACAGATTTGTTAAAAATCATACATACCGATGTATGTGGTCCGATGAATATTGAGGCTCGTGGCGGATATCGTTATTTTCTCACTTTCACAGATGATTTAAGCAGATATGGGTATATCTACTTAATGAAACACAAATCTGAAACGTTTGAAAAGTTCAAAGAATTTCAGAGTGAAGTTGAAAATCATCGTAACGAGAAAATAGGGTTTCTACGATCTGATCGTGGAGGAGAATATTTGAGTTACGAGTTTGGTGTACATTTGAAAAATTGTGGAATAGTTTCGCAACTCACGCCACCCGGAACACCACAGCATAATGGTGTGTCCGAACGTCGTAATCATACTTTAGTAGATATGGTGCGATCTATGATGTCTCTTACTGATTTACCACTATCGTTTTGGGGTTATGCTTTAGAGACGGCCGCATTCACGTTAAATAGGGCACCATCAAAATCCGTTGAGATGACGCCTTATGAACTGTGGTTTGGGAAGAAACCAAAGTTGTCGTTTCTTAAAGTTTGGGGCTGCGATGCTTATGTGAAAAAGCTTCAACCTGATAAGCTCGAACCCAAATCGGAGAAATGTGTCTTCATAGGATATCCAAATGAAACTATTGGATACACCTTCTATCACAGATCCGAAGGCAAGACTTTTGTTGCTAAATTCGAAAACTTTCTTGAGAAGGAGTTTCTCTCGAAAGAAGTGAGTGGGAGGAAAGTAGAACCTGACGAGGTAACTGTACCTACTCCGTTATTGGGAAATAGTACATCACAGAAAACTGTTTCTGGGAGACCTACACCAATAAGGGAGGAAGTTAATGATGATGATCATGAAACTTTAGATCAAGATACTACTGGACCTCGTAGATCAACCAGAGTAAGATCCGCACCAGAGTGGTACGGTAATCCTGTTCTGGAGGTCATGCTAAAAGATCATGATGAACCTATGAACTATGAAGAAGCGATGGTGAGCCCAGATTCCGCAAAGTGGCTTGAAGCCATGAAATCTGAGATGGGATCCATGTATGAGAACAAAGTATGGACTTTGGTTGACTTGCCCGATGATCGGCAAGCAATTGAGAATAAATGGATCTTTAAGAAGAAGACTGACGCTGATGGTAATGTTACTGTCTACAAAGCTCGACTTGTCGCAAAAGGTTTTCGACAAGTTCAAGGAGTTGACTACGATGAGACTTTCTCACCCGTAGCGATGCTTAAGTCTATCAGAATCATGTTAGCAATTGCTGCATTTTATGATTATGAAATTTGGCAAATGGATGTAAAAACTGCATTCCTGAATGGATTTCTGGAAGAAGAGTTGTATATGATGCAACCGGAAGGTTTTGTCGATCCAAAGGGAGCTAACAAAGTGTGCAAACTCCAGCGATCCATTTATGGACTGGTGCAAGCATCTCGGAGTTGGAATAAATGCTTTGATAGTGTGATCAAAGCATTTGGTTTTATACAGACTTTTGGAGAAGCCTGTATTTACAAGAAAGTGAGTGGGAGCTCTGTAGCATTTCTGATATTATATGTGGATGACATATTACTGATTGGAAATGATATAGAATTTCTGGATAGCATAAAGGGATACTTGAATAAAAGTTTTTCAATGAAAGACCTCGGTGAAGCTGCTTACATATTAGGCATAAAGATCTATAGAGATAGATCAAGACGCTTAATTGGACTTTCACAAAGCACATACCTTGACAAGATTTTGAAGAAGTTCAAAATGGATCAAGCAAAGAAAGGGTTCTTGCCTGTGTTACAAGGTGTGAAGTTGAGTCAGACTCAATGCCCGACCACTTCAGAAGATAGAGATAAAATGAAAGATGTTCCCTATGCTTCAGCCATAGGCTCTATCATGTATGCAATGCTGTGTACCAGACCTGATGTGTGCCTTGCTATAAGTATAGCAGGGAGGTACCAAAGTAATCCAGGAGTGGATCACTGGACAGCGGTCAAGAACATCCTGAAATACCTGAAAAGGACTAAGGATATGTTTCTCGTATATGGAGGTGACAAAGAGCTCACTGTAAGAGGTTACGTTGATGCAAGCTTTGACACTGATCCGGACGATTCTAAATCGCAAACCGGATACGTGTTTACTTTAAACGGTGGAGCTGTCAGTTGGTGCAGTTCTAAACAAAGCGTCGTAGCGGGATCTACATGTGAAGCGGAATACATAGCTGCTTCGGAAGCAGCAAACGAAGGAGTCTGGATGAAGGTGTTCATATCCGATCTAGGTGTCATACCTAGTGCATCGGGTCCAATGAAAATCTTTTGTGACAATACTGGTGCAATTGCTTTGGCAAAGGAATCCAGATTTCACAAAAGGACCAAACACATCAAGAGACGCTTCAATTCCATCCGGGATTTAGTCTAGGTGGGAGACATAGAGATTTGCAAGATACATACGGATCTGAGTGTTGCAGACCCATTGACTAAGCCTCTTCCACGAGGAAAACATGATCAGCACCAAGGCTCCATGGGTGTTAGAATCATTACTGTATAATCTAGATTATTGACTCTAGTGCAAGTGGGAGACTGAAGGAAATATGCCCTAGAGGCAATAATAAAGTTATTATTTATTTCCTTATATCATGATAAATGTTTATTATTCATGCTAGAATTGTATTAACCGGAAACATAATACATGTGTGAATACATAGACCAACACAGTGTCACTAGTATGCCTCTACTTGACTAGCTCGTTAATCAAAGATGGTTATGTTTCCTAACCATGAACAAAGAGTTTTTATTTGATTAATGAGGTCACATCATTAGTTGAATGATCTGATTGACATGACCCATTCCATTAGCTTAGCACTCGATCGTTTAGTATGTTGCTATTGCTTTCTTCATGACTTATACATGTTCCTATGACTATGAGATTATGCAACTCCCGTTTGCCGGAGGAACACTTTGGGTACTACCAAACGTCACAACGTAACTGGGTGATTATAAAGGAGTACTACATGTGGCTCCAAAGGTAGATGTTGGGTTGGCGTATTTCGAGATTAGGATTTGTCACTCCGATTGTCGTAGAGGTATCTCTGGGCCCTCTCGGTAATACACATCACTTAAGCCTTGCAAGCATTGCAACTAATGAGTTAGTTGCGGAATGATGTATTACGGAACGTGTAAAGAGACTTGCCGGTAACGAGGTTGAACTAGGTATTGGACACCGACGATCGAGTCTCGGGCAAGTAACATACCGATGACAAAGGGAACAACGTATGTTGTTATGCGGTCTGACCGATAAAGATCTTCGTAGAATATGTAGGAGCCAATATGGGCATCCAGGTCCCGCTATTGGTTATTGACCGGAGATGTGTCTCGGTCATGTCTACATTGTTCTCGAACCGTAGGGTCCGCACGCTTAACATTACGATGACAGTTATTATGAGTTTATGCATTTTGATGTACCGAAGGTTGTTCGGAGTCCCGGATGTGATCACGAACATGACGAGGAGTCTCGAAATGGTTGAGACGTAAAGATTGATATATTGGAAGCCTACGTTTGGACATCGGAAGTGTTCCGGGTGAAATCGGGATTTTACCGGATTACCGGGAGGGTTACCGGAACCCCCCGGGACCCAAATGGGCCTACATGGGCCATTGTGGAAAGGTGAAAGGGGCTGCCAAGGAGGGCTGCGCGCCTCCCCCCTCCCCTAGTCCTATTAGGACTAGGAGAGGTGGCCGGCCACCTCTCTCTCTTTCCCTCTCTGTTTTTCCCAAGGATTCCTAGTTGGAATAGGATTTGGGGGGGGGGGGGAGTCCTACTCCCGGTAGGAGTAGGACTCCTCCTGCGCCTCCCTCCTTTGGCCGGCCAGCCTCCCCCCCTTCATCCTTTATATACGGGGGCAGGGGACACCCCAAGACACACAAGTTGATCCTTGAGATCGTTCCTTAGCCGTGTGCGGTGCTCCCTACCACCAAATTCCACCTTGATCATACCATTGTAGTGCTTAGGCGAAGCCCTGCGTCGGTAGTACATCAAGATCGTCACCACGCCGTTGTGCTGACGTTACTCTTCCTCGACGCTTTGCTGGATCGGAGCCCGAGGATCATCATCGAGCTGAACGTGTGCTAAGAACTCGGAGGTGCCGGAGTAACGGTGCTTGGATCGGTCGGATCGGGAAGACATACGACTACTTCCTCTATGTTGTGTGATCGCTTCCGCAGTCGGTCTGCGTTGGTACGTAGACAACACTCTCCCCTCTCGTTGCTATGCATCACCATGATCTTGCGTGTGCGTAGGAAATTTTTTGAAATTACTACGTTACCCAACAGAAACATGGCAAAGAAAGAGAGCCTTGGGTTCAGAAACCCATGCCTTTTCCTACCAAACCATCCAAGAAAAAAGATGATGAGGATTTTGAGCACTTTGCTGAAATGATTAGACCTATCTTTTTGCGTATGCGATTAACTGATATGCTCAAAACCAATCCTTGTGCTAAGTAGATGAAAGATATAATTACAAATAAGAGAAAGATACCAGAAGCTGAAATTTCCACCATGCTTGCTAATTACACTTTTAAGGGTGGAATACCAAAGAAACTTCGAGATCCCGGTGTATCAACTATACCATGCTCTATTCAAAGAAACTATGTTAAAACTGCTTTATGTGATCTTGGAGCCGGTGTTAGTATTATGCCTCTCTCTTAATATCGTAGACTTTATTTGGATAAGTTGACACCTACTGAAATATCATTGCAAATGGCTGATAAATCCACTGTTATACTTGTCGGTATTTGTGAGGATGTGCCTGTTGTAGTTGCAAATGTTACTATTTTAATGGACTTTGTTATTCTTGATATTCCCGAGGATGATAGTATGTCTATTATTCTTGGAAGACCCTTTTTTGAATACTGCAGGGGCTGTTATTGATTGCACTAAAGGAAATGTCACTTTTCATGTTAATGGTAATGAGCACACGGTACACTTTCCGAGGAAACAACCTAAAGTTCATAGTATCAACTCTATTGGAATAATGCCATCGATTATATTTGGAGGTTTTGAATTTTCTCTTCCTACAATCAAGAAGAAATATCATATTCTTATTATTCGGGATGTGCATATCCCCGTTGAGGTAACATAGTGTTATTCGAAATTTCTTCGGTTCCATGTTATTCGGAATGAGTTCGTTAACAAGACTTGATCAACCTTGTTAGTGGATTCTTTTTGATGATCATGAGATGGATGAAACTAGAAGGCACAACCTTCTGTACCCCACTTTTACTTTCTGTTATTTATATTAAATAAAATAAAAATAAATATTTTTCTTTCTGTTATCTGATTATCCGTGCAATATAAAAATACCCTGAAAATAAAAGTTCTCCAAATGCCCTAAAATTTAAATATGATTTTTTCTAGAATATTTGGCACTAAGAACACAGCAGGGGGTCAACCACCTGCCCACGAGGGTGTCGGGCGCGCCCTACCCCCTGTGCGCGTCCCCATGCCTCGTGGGCCCACGGTGGCCCTCCTCCACTTATCCTTTCACCCATACACTTCTTCTTCCTCCCACAAACACGAATAACCAGCTCAAACCCGAGTTCTAGCTCATTTTGCTTCCATTTTCGACCTCCTTGCTCAAAGCAGCTCTCACAAAACTGCTTGGGGAGATTGTTCCTTGGTATGTGACTCCTCCATTGGTCCAATTAGTTTTTGTTCTACTGCTTTATTCATTGCAAATTTTTGCTGCTTAGGTGACCCTATTCTTGAGCTTGCATGTCAAATTTATATGGTCAAAAGTAGTTTTGATGCATGATATAGGCCCTAGGCACTTGTAGGAGTAGTTGCTATCAATATTCTTGAGTTTGGTTTACTTTTATTTTGGAGTTACTAAAAATTTCAGAATTTTTCAAAAAATGATGAGGAGACTTTTAGGGGCTCATCAAGCCAAAGCTCGAAGGAAAAGGCATCGAAGCCTAAGTATAATCTACCGCGGACCATGGAGGTTCGGGCGTGTGAATGGCCTTCCGAGGATTTCTTGAGAGCAATCGGGATTTATGAATATTTTCATGAATTGGCTAAGAATGCAAGCCTTACCGCTTTCCTTCATGACCAATGCGATCAGTATCTCTTACTCACAAATATCTTTGTGCAAAACTTTCATTTCCATTCTAGGAGCTCACCACCTACAATGGAGTTTTATTTATATGATGAGCATAAGGAGATGTCACTTTATGATTTCTGTCGGGTTTTTTTAGTCCCTTTTGAGGGCAAGACAGAAGAACCACATCGCGAGGATGTGGAGGGGTTTATTGATGCTATCACTGTAGGGGAAACAAGGAATGTTTCCGATGCACGAATCACTAGCATACATTTTCCTGTTTTATGTTATTTTGCATTATTTGCTAGTCATTTCTTAATTGGTTGTGGAAACTGTGGAAACCTTAGCATCCCTGATATTATTATTTTGCTCCACGGTTTATATGGTGATAACTCTGTTAGTATGGGCGGCATTATCGACAAACGGTTAAGTCTGAACCATACAAAGGGGCCCATCTTTGGAGGCATCTATGCTTCACGCCTAGCTGCACATTTTAACATACCTATTAGGCATTATGAGAAGGAAGAAAAAGTGCTGCCTCATGTTTATCTAGATTATAAAAGTATGCTGGCACATGATTTTATTGTTAAGAATAGGGAAGGAGATCTTAAATATCAATTGTTCTTTAATAAACATCATCCTTAGACTATCACCCTGCCTGCACCTTCTTTGTTTGATTTATCTGTAGGCCAGTACCTTGTTCCGTTGAAGGCTATCAACGCCTACCGGAACCCTGCGCAGGCCATGGAGCCAGAGCCGGAACCACAGGTCGATCCTTCATGATAGTCTAATTACCAGTGGGATCCGGAGATGATTGTCAGCCAGTGGCAATCGGAGTCTTCCTCTTCATCTTCTCATTACGACCCCAACTACTATTATGGATATCCGTCAGGCCAGCCGTGGCCATAGACCAACTTAGGCCAAAAGCCTAAGCTTGGGGGAGTACGTATTTCCCACCGACATTACATTTATGGTCACACACTCATTGCTAGATGTCGGTGCTCATACTTTTTCATTGTATCATCCATGCTAGTTCATTTCCCTTTTTATGCTTTATTCTTGTGTGTTTAATAAACCTTAAGAAAAACAAAAAAAATAGTTGTAGCTTTTAATCAGTTTAATTTCCATGCTTGTAGTAGTAATTAAAAAGAAAACCCAAAAAGATTTCATGTTCTTCTTTTGCTTGTTGGGAGCTTTCCCGTGTAAATAGTTTTATTTCTTTTCTTTTATTTGGGAGTCGATAGGAGCAGACCATGATTAAATTGTTGAAGTGGCTCTTAGATGCATAAATGTTGATCTGACAAAAGAGACCATACTGCCTTGTCTTCTCCTGTTTATTGAATGCTTGTAGATTCCAGCTTAGTCCAATGCATGTGCACTATCATTATTATTCACATCGTTCAGTCATGCAAGTGAAAGGCAATTATGATGATATATGATGGACTGGCTGAGATGAGAAAAGCTGGTATGAACTCGACCTCTTTTGTTTTTGTAAATATGATTAGTTCATCGTTCCTGATTCAGCCTATTATGAATAAACATGTTTGCAATGACAATTAGAGATCATAGTTTCTTGTGCCATGCTTGATTAGCTATGAGTTATAATGGTTTACCTTGCGTGCCAACATGCTATTGAGATAGTTATGATGTGGTATGATAGGGTGGTATCCTCGTCTGAATGATTTAAGTGACTTGACTTGGTGCATGTTCACGCATGTAGTTGAAACAAAATCAACATAGCCTTCACGATATTTATGTTCATGGTGGATTATATCCTAATCATGCTTGCATTTGGTGTTGATTAATTTTAATGCATGTTAATGACTGTTGTCGTTCTCTAGCTAGTCGCTTCCCAGTCTTTTGCTAGCCTTCACCTGTACTAAGCGGGAATACCGCTTGTGCATCCAATCCCTTAAACCCCAATGTTATTCCACATGAGTCCACTATACCTACCTATATACGGTATCTACCTACCGCTCCAAGTAAATTTGTATGTGCCAAACTCTAAACCTTCAAATAAATATCTTGTTTTGTATGCTCGAATAGCTCATGTATCAACTAGGGTTGTCTGTATCTTACATGTTAGGCGGGTTATTCTCAAGAGGAGTGGACTCCTCTCCTCACTCACGAGATAAATGGCTGGTCACCGGGATGCCCAGTCCCATGCTTTATGCAATCTAAATCAAAATAATTGCAAACAAAACTCCCCCTGGGACTCTTGTTAGTTGGATGCACTCGTTGTTTCGACCAAGCCATGGATTGATGCTTGTTGGCGAAAGGGGGGGGGGATAAACTTTACCATTCTGTTTGGGAACCGCCTATAATGTGTGTAGCATGGAAGATTTCGCCATCTCTTGGTTGTTATGTTTACAATGAAAGTATACCGCTCAAAATATTATTCACCTCTGTTTCAAAACCAAGCTCTGGCACCTCTACAAATCCCTGCTTCCCTCTGCGAAGGGCCTATCTATTTACTTTTGTGCTGAGTCATCATCCTCTTATTAAAAAGCACCAGTTGGAGAGCACCGCTGTCATTTGCATTCATTATTGTTAATTTACATTGAGTATGACTTGACTGGATCTCTTTTACCATGAATTACAATGTCTAGTCACTCCTTGGTCTTTAAAGGTGCTCTGCATTTATGTTTTGCAGTATTTGAAAGGGCTGGCAAGATACCACCTTGTTATATCATATTATGATTGTTTTGAGAAAGTGTTGTCATCCGAGATTTATTATTATGGCTCGCTAGTAGATTATGCTATTGATATGAGTAAACTTGAGACCTATGCGTTATTGCAAATGTGGTTAGTTATAATCTTTGCTGAAAACTTGAATGCTCGCTTTACATATTTACAACAACAAGAGCAAACTGAGTTTGTAAAAGTTTTTCTTTATCACTTTCAGTTTGTCAACTGAATTGCTTGAGGACAAGCAAGGGTTTAAGCTTGGGCGAGTTGATACGTCTCCATTGTATCTACTTTTCCAAACACTTTTGCCCTTGTTTTGGACTCTATAACTTGCATGATTTGAATGGAACTAACCTGTCGGGGGTTTGGTGCGACATATGCCAACGGATGGCTTATCATGGTGGGGGCGAGTAGAACGTCGCCGGTGCCTGGAAACGGGATGAGGCGAAGACATGCACGCCGGCGAATCTTACCCAGCTTCGGGGCTCTCCGGGGAGATAATACCCCTACCACGGCTCTGTGGGGTCCCCGCATGATCACTATGGCCAAGTGTTTACACGGTGGCTCCTTGAGCTGTTTCTGGTGGTAGAAGAGGGCAAGGCTAGCTCTCTCCTTCTATCTGGTATGGTCTAGAACTACTGGGATCCAACCCCTTGCATGGGTGCCCTGGGGGGTTTATATAGGCCTACCCCCCAGGGGTACAATGGTAATTCGACTGGGTGCAGGCCCAACCGTCAGTGCCTCCGACCTCCGACTTCTCCGCCGACTGCTGGGGCCCGCCGACTGGTCTGGTACCGAGCCGACAGGCCGCGTCCGCCATGGGCGGGTCTTGCCGGCCGCTGATTACTGTAGCCATGCATCTGATGACGCAGGCTTGGTCATGGGGTCGTGGCAACAGCCCCGCCGCCTGGCGGGCGATCACTGTGGCCACTCCCCATCTCATCTTGATTAATGGCGCGTGGGCCCCCGGGGGAGGCCTCCGCCGACTCCCCCGGGCTGACTCCCGATGGGTCCGACTGGTGGTTCTCCCGCCGTCTCCTGAGGTCTCGCTGACTAGTGTGCCCCGCTGCCTCCAGGCCGTACAGACAAGCCGTTGTGGGCGCAGGACTTGGTACTGTGGTGCTAATGTCAGGGCCGGCCGGGCAACAGTGCCACGCCGCACGGAGATCTTCCCGGGTACGGCGTGCTTTGGCCATGCCTGCCCTTGGTAAGGGGCGGGACTGGGCTTCACTGTAGCCACGCCTCTGCCCCGTCCCCTTTGATGAGGTCATGGGTTTGCTGGAGTCGCCGGCCGACTCCCCAAAGCTGGCTTCTCTGGAAGTCATCCCTGGAACTCGGCCGTGAGCGGGCAGTCGGACGCCCTGCCGCCGACTCCTCAGGAGACGGCTCTTCGGCCTGGGGTCTTGAGGGGTGCAGCCTGCCCCAATGTATTGAAAGGTTATGGGACTCGGGTTGGCCTACCCATGGCCCATTACTCCTACAGTAGTCCCCGAAGCTGGTGAGGCGCCATGGACGATCGGCCGAGAAGCCTCAGCAGTTTCTCTTTCCGGGTACTCAACACATGGTCTTGATTGACTTCTGCCGGGCCGTCTAGAAGGAGTCGGACTTGCTCCACTCGGACTTCACTCAATTTCGACTTGCTCGGTATTTCGAACGTCGCGGCGGGATTTGAAGTGGCGTGCTAGCTAAGCCTCCAGGCCGCCGCTCATTCTTGGCCTGTCACGCGAAGGCACGTGGCTAGGCCGTCTTGCCAGCCCACGCGTGCGACGGGACAGGCCCACGGGCGGGGCCCGCCACTACCGTGCCTCGGTGCCCAAGCGGATCCGCTGCGGCCCCGGTGGATGGTTGGGATTCCCGTGTAGTTATTGCGCGCAGTAACTTTACGTGGATTGTGGGGGTCGTGGGGTTGTGGGCACAGTAAATCCCCACGTCCGCCCCCTCGGCTTCACAGCCCACAGGGCTATAAGTAGGGGGAAGAGGGGAGCACGCGCGCCCCTCCTTCCCACTACTCCTCGCTCTCTTCCTCCTTGCCGCTCCTCGCACTCCTCCTTCCTCTTCTCTTCTTCGCTCCGCCACACAACCAAGCTCCGGCAAACGCCGCGGCAACAGCTCGTAATGAGTTCTTCCTCCGCTGCCGCACCTCCCCTAGTGCGTTCCGGCACCTGGGACGGTTCCGAGGTTCATGAAGACCACATCGAGTTCCTCCGCCGGACCCGTCGGCTTCCCGGCAAGGATCGCGTGCAGGTGCGTCTTGCGCCAGAGGGGGAGATTTCCCCCACCCCGCAGGAGGGCGAGCGGGTCATCTTCCGCTCGCACTGGCTGCACGGGCTGGGGCTGCCGGCGAGCAGCTTTTTCCGGTCTTTCTTGGAGTTCTACGGCCTCCAGCCGCACCACCCCACCCCCAATACAGTGGGGCTGCTGTCCGCCTTCATGGCCTTGTGCTAAGGCTTCCTCGGAGTCCTCCCCACCCTTGAGCTCTGGGGGGAGTTCTTCTTCTCCAAGCTCGGCACCCAGGCCGCGGGCGTGCGGGCTCAATGCGGTGCCTTCATCGCCGTGCGAAGGTCAGGAGCCGACAACCCCTTCCCCTCCTTCTCGCTGATAAAGTCGGTGAAGATGTGGCAGAGATCCTACTTCTATGTCAGGAACGTCGCCACGAGGCGCGACTGGGTCAATCTGCTAGCTTTCGAAGCCGGTCCGCCGGCTGGGAGACTTCCCAACTGGTCGTACCGGGCCAAGTTGCTGACACCTGCGGGAGCCGGCGCCATCACGCGACTCCGAGTGCTGACGCAGTCGAAGGGTCTGACTGGTCTGGACCTGCTGGCCGCCTTTGTCTCGCGCCGAGTCCTCCCACTCCAAGGCCGCCCTCACATGATATGCCAGATGAGCAGGCACCGCGACCCGAGTCGGATGTGCACCAAGGACATGCCTCATGACGAGGTGGCCTTCATGGTGAACTACCTCTCGGACAGCAGGCACCTGGAGGACAAGCAATTCGGCAAGGAGCCGTACTCCCGCGCTAACCCCCCGCCCGTGGTGAGTTGCCTTTCTTTTCTTTCTTTAGATTGTCTTCTTCTTGCCGAGTTTTGTTTTGACCAGTTGGCTTTGGTTAGAATCCCCTTCTTCATCCACCAGCCGGCACCTTGGGGCCGGCCCATGAGTTCGTCACCGACCGGGCGGAGAGCAACGTCGACGACCCCGATCTGGGGGCGGTGGCTCTGGAAGACGACTCTGAGGGAGGAGGGGGGACAGCAGGCGACTTCAGGACTTCGGTTACCTTCGCCGACTGGCCTGAAGACAGCGCCGAGGGAGAAGTCACCCCTCGCCATCGGCCAGGAGCCAGACAGCCTGGCGCGGGATCTTCTGCCGCGTCGGGCGCTCCAGGCGGCGGGAAGAAGCGCAGGGCCGTGCCGACCTTGTTCGGCTATCGGCCGAAGAAGCCCAAGGGCTCGGCTGCGGCGACCCGGCGGAACGAGGCAGCCACGAAGGCCATCCGCTTCCGTAAGGAAGTGAAGAAGCCGCCGTTGGTCTCCGCGTAAGTATTCTGTCTTCAAAGTTTTATTCTTTCTTCGTGATTTGTCTGAGTCTCTGCTTGCCCCTCTTTTTTTAGGGCTCCCCTCTCTCTTGAGAAGGTCGCCGCCGCCTCCGTCATGGGGTCAGCGGAGACGTCCGCTGCCACTCGGTGGATTGACCCCGCTACTGACCTCCGGGAGGCGACGGAGCAGAATGTGCAGGAGAGGCACAATGAAGAAGAGGCCCTCCACCTGGAGAAGGCGGAGGCCGACAGGGCAGACGCCGAAGCGACGAGCGCCGCACCTGTGAGGTGGGTGCGAGGAGGCGGCACAGGGCCGCTGAACCGGGCGCTCCTAGACGTCTAGCCGAAGCTCCGTGCTAAGGGCATCGCTCTCCAAAGTTGCACCAAGGCGTTGCTAGCGTCGCGGGCAGCCGTCCGGGTATGTTTTTTTCCTTTGGTCTTTGTTTTCTTGCTCCTCTCTGTGGGGCGCGCCAGCGCACCCACTGGGTGTAGTCCCTGAGTTTCGGGCCGGCTGCTGAGCAGGCGGCCCGGAACTCCAATTGATGAACTTCTGGGTACTAACTTTGTCTGAAATGCTTGTCGCAGGATTACCACAACCTCCGCGTCACTGCCTTCAACCGTAACATTGAAGAGCTCGGTAAGCGGACCGCCGAGTTGGCGGAGAGCCGGAGTAAGTCCTTGAAAGTGCAACTATCCCTATGTGGTTTTGGTAATTCATAACAACATATAGCTCATTGAGCTAATGCTATTCCAAGATGATTATTTCAGGAAAGCTGAATGATTGGCATGGCATGGATGTGAAAGTGGAACCCTCAAAATGCTAAGGACAAAGAATTGGCTCAAGCTCAAAAGTTCATGACTCTTCATTTTATATTTTAGTGATCCAAGATCACATTGAGTCTTTAGGAAAAGCCAATACTATCAAGGAGGGATGAGGTGTTGCTTAATGAGCCTCTTGCTTTATGTGCTTAGTGATATGCTCCAAAATCCTCAACCACCTTTCCATATCCACAAATGACCTACACCCTAAGCCAAACTCGGTCATACCGATTCTTTCAATCCGGCGCCACCGAGTTTCACTTGTCATTTGCCACTGCCAAACCCTAGCAATTCGGTCCTACCGATAAGGATCTCGGTCTCACCGAGATGGGCTTGCAAACTCTCTGTTTCCCTTTCGTAACTTTTTGGTCTCACCCAAAGAGCGAATCGGTCCCACCGAGAATGCAAGGTAAACTCTATGTTTCCTTCTTGTAACTTTTCGGTCTCACCGAAAGAGCAAGTCGGTCCCACCGAGTTTGCCTGACCAACTCTCTGGTTAGCTAATTGCCGAACTCGGTCTCACCGAGTTTGTGCGATCGGTCTCACTGAGATTACGTTATGCCCAAACCCTAACCGAATCGGTCCTACCGAGTTGCATCTCAGTCCCACCGAAATTCCTAATGGTCACTAGGTTTACTATTTCGGTCAGACCGAGTTTTCTGATTCGGTCCCACCGAGATTGGTAGATTGTGTGTAACGGTTGGATTTTGTGTGGAGGCTACAAATAACCCTCCACCACCTCTTCATTCGAAGACAGAGCCATCAGAACCCATACACCATTCCTATTCATATGTTCTAAGAAAGAACCACCTACTCATGTGTTGAGACCAAGATATTCCATTCCTACCATATGAATCTTGATCTCTAGCCTTCCCCAAGTTGCTTTCCACTCAAATCTTCTTTCCATCAGATCCAAATCCTATGAGAGAGAGTTGAGTGTTGGGGAGACTATCATTTGAAGCACAAGAGCAAGGAGTTCATCATCAACACACCATTTGTTACTTCTTGGAGAGTGGTGTCTCCTAGATTGGCTAGGTGTCACTTGGGAGCCTCCGACAAGATTGTGGAGTTGAACCAAGGAGTGTTTAAGGGCAAGGAGATCGCCTACTTCGTGAAGATCTGCCGCTAGTGAGGCAAGTCCTTCGTGGGCGATGGCCATGATGGAATAGACAAGGTTGCTTCTTCGTGGACCCTTCGTGGGTGGAGCCCTCCGTGGACTCGCGCAACCGTTACCCTCCAAGGGTTGAAGTCTCCATCAACGTGGATGTAGGATAGCACCACCTATCCGAACCACGGGAAAACATCCGTGTCTCAAATTGCGTTTGAATCCTCCAAACCCTTCCCTTTACATTCTTGCAAGTTGCATACTTTACTTTCCGCTGCCAATAAACTCTTTGCATGCTTGCTTGAATTGTGTGATGATTGCTTGACTTGTTCTAAGATAGCTAAAATCTGCCAAGAACTAAAATTGGGAAAAGGCTAAGTTTTTATTTGGCCAAGTAGTCTAATCACCCCCCTCTAGACATACCTTCGATCCTACAAGTGGTATCAGAGCTTTGGTCTCCATTTGCCTTGATCTCCATAGCTTTTGATGGCACTAATTTTGCTAGTTGGAAGCATAAAATGAAAATGCATATTCTTGGACATAACCCCGCCGTATGGGCTATTGTTTGTGTTGGCTTGCAAGGTGAGTTCTTCGATGAGAGGGAACCAAACCGTGAAGCTACCGCGGATGAGCTGAAGATGTTGCAATACAATGCTCAAGCTTGTGATATTCTCTTCAACGATTGTGCCCTGAAGAATTCAATAAAATCAGCCGCCTTGAGAATGCAAAGGAAGTTTGGGATACTTTGATTGATATGCACGAAGGTACCGACTCCGTCAAGGAATCCAAGTTGGATGTGCTCCAAAGTCAACTTGAAAAGTTCAAGATGAAGGATGGTGAAGGTGTCGTTGAAATGTACTCTAGGCTTGCTCTCATCACAAATGAGATTGCCGGCTTAGGAAGTGAAGAGATGACCGATAGATTCATCATCAAGAAGATCCTAAGAGACTTGGATGGGAAATATGATACCGTGTGCACATTAATCCAAATGATGCCCAACTACAAAGATCTCAAGCCAACGGAAGTAATTGGAAGGATTGTTGCTCATGAGATGTCACTCAAGGATAAAGAGGAACTTCACAATAAATCAAGTGGTGCCTACAAAGCGTCATGTGAAGTACCCACATCATCAAGTGAGAAACAAAACTTCAATGAAGAATTGAGCTTAATGGTGAAGAACTTCAACAAGTTCTACAAGAGTAGAAACAAAGATAGAAGCTTCAAGTCAAGGTCCTACAATTACAAAAGATCTTCTAGTCGAGAGCGAAACTGCTATAATTGTGGAAGACCTGGACACTATTCCAATGAGTGTACGGCTCCCTACAAGAGAAGAGAAGATTCTCCAAAAAGAAGAAGCAAAGAATCTCCACCAAGAGAGTGAAGGAGTAGAGATGATCGTTATGAACGAAGATACTCACGGAGAAGCAGGGATTCGGAAAGGAAGGAAAAATCATCAAGGAGCTATAGAAAACGAAGACATCAAGCTCATGTTGGTGAATAGGTATCCAGCTCCGACTCCGACAGCCACTCCGAGAGAAGTTATCACTCCGACTCCAAACATCCTCAAGATGAAGGTGTTGCCGGTCTAGCACTTGTGTCAACCAACTCCTACGACATATTTGACTTACCAAATGAAGGTGTTGCCGGTCTAGCACTTGTGTCAACCCACTCCTACGACATATTTGACTCACCAAATGAAGGAATTGGAAGATGCTTCATGGCCAAAGGTCCTAAGGTAACACACCCCGAGTATGTTGATTTTAATAGTGATGAAGATGACTTGTTAGGTGATGATGACTTGCTTGTTAACAACTCTAGTGATGAGTACTATGATGAAACATCAATTAATCATGCTAAAATGAATGACAATGATAAGGAGAAGATTGAGGCTCTAACTAAAGAACTAAACACTCTTAAGTTAGCTCATGAAACTATCTTCGAAGATCATCGAGAACTTTTAAGAGCTCATGAGAAACTACGCTTTGAAAAGCTTAATCTTGAGCAAGAGCATGAGTTCTTAAAAGTGATCAATGATGATCTCCGCAAGAAAAGTTCTTCTCACATTACCAAGCATTTACTTTTATCCACCTACATGCCTCAAGTCAAGACTAGTAACAAGAATAAGAAAGATTCTTCCTCTAGTAGTAACAATGATCATGCTAAATCCAATATTGTTTCTTCTAGTAGTTCTCTTGATTCCACTAATGATTCTCTTAGCCAAGTTACACTTGAGCAAGAAAATAGCTTATTGAAGGGAATTGTAGAGAAAGGTGTTTACAAGAGCCTTGCCGGGAGTAAGCAATTCGAGGAAATTGTGCGCAAGCAAGGAATGCACCGGAAGAATCAAGGTGTTGGTTTCAACGAAAGTTCAATGCCAATGGAGTTGAATGGGAAGAAGATCAATACCCCAAGACAAAGTTTGTTCCTCAACAAGAGAAGTATGACACTTATTTCAAGGGGACACAAGCTCAAGATGATCTTCCACCACAAGACTACAAGCAAAAAGGCAAGGACAAAGCTTCAAGAGGAGATTGATGCATTTGAAGAAGCTCCTAAGACCTTAGTCAAGTGGGTTCCCAAGACTACTTCAAGTTCCACTACATCAAGTATGACTACAACTCCAAGGATTCCCATCAAGATGGTGTGGATCCAAAAGAAGAAGAACTAGAGAGTTCTTGAGGGTGACTCCGCCAACATACTTCACTCTTATCATTTTGGCAAGAACAAGTGCAATCAACTTCCACATCTTGCACTAGTTCAAGGAGTCACAAACCCTCTTGTTGGTAAGACAAGGGACAAGGTAACCTAAAGTTTTCATGGACATCATCTTGTGTGTGCATCACTCTATGTCTATGGATATCCTTGTTTGTTCCTTGTGGGACTAACCCATGTAGGTATTGAAAGTGCAATTCACTCAAATGGATAGCTCCAAGTGATCTACATCAACATTGAGCATCCACAACTTCAACATCTACATGAAGTCATCATCGATAAAACCCAAGGTTAGTTCATCCCTCTTAGGGGGCATATCACATCTAGGGGGAGCTTTACTCTAAGACTTGAGCTAAAGCAACTCTAAAGATGTGAATACAACAATGCTTTATGTAAAAGTGGTAACCCCACTTGAGCTTAAACCATGAGTATGACCTATGATCAAGTGTTCTCACTTGACTCCTAAGTCAATATACTCATATATAGATGACCTAGTCATCGCAAATTGCTTGATAGATGCTAGAATTGGTTGTGCATGCTTTGCCACATATTTCATCTGCCATCTTATTGTGTGAGCATGTTGGTTGTATATTTTACTCATTCGAGGAAATCCACTTGTTGTTTTGATTGTTTGGCTTTCTTCTTTTGCCAAGTCGATGGACAAGAATGCCTAAGAACCTCCTCTAGCTATCTATGCTTTTCTCGTATCAAACTCTATTCATGCTGCATCACAAAACTTGATCAAGTCAGATTCGAACCACTCTGTGTGAGGAGCGCTCAGAGTCCCCGATGCGTCATGGACTTAAACTTCCAAAACCTCTTTATGAATCTTGGTCTGACCGATACTCCATTTTCGGTCCTACCGAGTTCATTAAGTTGATATAGGTTTTCGATCTCGGTGCAACCGATTTGAACTTTTCGGTCACACCGAGTTGCAATAACTGCACACAGTTTTGCATATCGGTGCCACCGAGTTGTTCCACTCGGTCACACCGACAGGGTCGGGCTATATATAGTGACGGGCAAAATTTTGGAAATTTCTCCGAAACCTCTTCGCCCGCGTGATAGCCTGCTCTGCCTTCGTGGTCTCCGGATCGCCTTCTCGCCGCCAGCAGCCTCCAGTCGCTGGTCTCCGCCGCCGTTAACGGAATTCTGCCCCGCCATTGCCGCCGTAGCGAGTCTCCGCCGAACTAGGGTACGGACTCGATCTTTGTGCTATTCTCCACTCCGATTCCTAGCACATTGTGATCATCATGATTCTTGCCACGATCGAAACACTCGTATCCAGTCAATGAACTCGTAGATTAGCTTTAATTCGAAAATTTTAGTGTTAGGTTTCCGCCGAAACCATCTCGGACCCACCGAGTTGAAAAACTCGGTCCCACCGATCTGGCTTTTGCCATTGCACAAGTGAAACTCGGTGTGACCGAGAATAACTTATCGGTGCGACCAATTTTGGAATTCTGTGAAACCCTAGCAGTCTCGGTGCCACCGAACTGTGAGTCGGTCTGACCGAGTTCACCAGTTCTGGTGCCAAAACTGCTTCGGTGTCACCAAGTTTGAAAATCGGTAGATCCGAGATGCTTTGTGTGGAAAACTAAAACTAAGTTTTTGAATTAATCTTTTGCAAAAATCTCTGCCTTTTTTGATGCTCATCCACTCCTTCTTATCCATAATCTATTCACAGGGTCAGCAGTCAGTTTGCAACATGTCTGATCAAAGTGACAGCCAGAATGTGTCTGAGCAGCAAGTTGTGATGAGTGAGGGCACTAGCCCCTCAAGTTCATCTGATGATGGCAGCAGGAGCACCCCCAGGAATATGCCTAAGGCTGCCACACGTCAAAGGAAGAAGAGACCGTCTGATTCTGAGGATGAAGACTATGTGGCAGAGGAAGAGGCCACATCAAAGAGAGCTGAGCTAGCAGCAGGCACAAAGCTAGGGCTGAAAATCAAAAGGCCAGCAGGCAGGCAGCCCATGTCAAAGGCTAGGGCTTCAACTATGAAGCCTGCTCCCATTGAGCCCATTGCTGCTGTGGGCAAAAAGAGGAAAGAGAGGGTCAAGAAGACTGTAGCCAGAGTGCTTGGGAAGGCCTCCATCATGGTAGATGAGGAAGAAGAAGAAGAGGTTGCTGCACCAGCACCCAAGGCAGCCAAACTCATGGGACATGCTATAAGGTCAGGAACAGCTGCATCCAAGCCCAAGGAAGCACCTAAGGCTGCATCTAAGCCTAAGAGTGCACCAAAGAGAAACACACGAAGCATCCCAGCTACGGAAAAGAACAAGGCCCCAGTGCCTGAAGCTATCGAAGAAGAGGAAGAGAGTGTCCTTGGGAAGCTCAAGCCCAAGATCCCAGACCACAATGATGCTCATCCTGTGGCTGAGGATATGAAGCTCAGGAGAGATTCAGGGCTGAGGAAATGGAGAGAAGCAGATCCGTATGCTTCTAGGAGAAGAACTGCCGTGGATTACAGATTTCATACCAAGGAGCAGCAAGATTTCTATGAGACTGTTTTGCTTGACAAGAAGCCAATCGTTTGTGACATGAGATGGGTCGACTGGACCTACATCAAGGACAATGAAGAGTACTACCCCGGTGTATTTGACAGCTTTAGTGCTTGTGGAGTTGCAGACTTTGTTGGGCAGAAGCTCACAAAGTGGAACGAGGAGCTGATCATGCAATTCTACTCCACAACACACTTTTATCCGGATGGCAGGATCACATGGATGTCAGAGGGTACAAGGTACCAATCCACTGTTGAAGAATGGGCGAAGTTGATCAATGCCCCAGGGGAGCAAGCTGATGACTTGGACATTTATGCCAAGAAAAAGATGGATCACAACTCCATGTCCAACATGTACAAGCAGATCCTGAATGAAGCGCTCGACACATTCAAGTTTGGCTCAGTGCACTATTTGCTCTCAGGATTGCCTACGATCAACTGGATCCTTAGGCACACCCTTCTGCCCAAATCTGGAGATCACAAGATGATCAGAGGTCACGCGATCAACTTGCTTCATGTCTTTGACGTGCCTCAGAAATTCAAGGTCATGAGTCTCATTGTGGAAACAATCAAGAGGACAGCAGCAGACCAAAAGAGGAGTTGTGGGTATGCCCCACAGATTCAGGAGCTCATCAACTCCAAGATGGGCACGGGCGTGTATTTATTGGATAAGGAACACCTGCCCATCCGTCCAGATTTTGAGGATAACCAAGTGGTTATGACTGAGAATGAACCCTCGTCTGCCCATGCACAAGCTCAGAAGGAGAAGGCGAAGAAGGAGAAAGCAGCCAGGATGCCTACTCAAGCGGAGGCATCTTATTACTTCTTGAAGACCAAACAAGAGCAGCTCAGTTACCTGATTGCGTCCACCCTGCGTATTGAGCAAGGACTTGCCACCCTAACTCAGAACCAGGCGAGCCTAGAGAGGATCATGGAACAGAGGTTCTATGACATGGACATCAAGGTGACAGAGATACAGACCGCCGTGGAGCAGCTTCAGGAGGACATGAATGAGAGGAGAGGCGGGACAATGACTGATGCTTTTGCCAGGGTGCCACGAGGTCCGAGGTCGTCTGCACTGCCAGTTGCTGACACCAGAGCCACAACGTCTGCACCAGCTACAGCCTCAGTTCCACCAGCTCCAGCATCCACCACAGCCTCAACTCCTACCACATCTGCTGAAGGCTTCATCCTTGGCGTGCTCCGGACTCCACCACCCCCTGAAGATCAAGCCTGAGCGTCGACTTAGCACTATGCATTTTCTAGGAACTTTTTGGTAACTTGTTGCCAAAGGGGGAGAAAATGTATAGATCATAGGCTTCGATAGAGAGTGTTGCTTTTATTCTCTCTTGTTTTTATTTGGTGGTTTTTCAAACTTTATTTGCTTGCGTGTGCGATACTATGTCATTATTCGTGAGACATCGATGATCAAGTGTTTGATCATAAGCTACACTTAATGGTTGCTTAATTCTTGCTAAATATTATCATTCTATCTATCGTTTGTGATCATTCACTATTCTTGGTGATGAGTGCATGTATTTCAATCTTATCATTTTTTAGCGCTCCACCAAGATGTATGTGACATGGAAGAGTAACCCATGATTCTAACTCCTTGTGCATTTGCAGTCCAAAGCAAATTTTAAAATATGCAAAAATTTAGGGGGAGCTCTTACTTATCACATACTTCTCAAAGCGACGATGTATTTCATGATTATTATTATTTGTCGAAGCTTTGATCTATATGTTGTCATCAATTACCAAAAATGGGGAGATTGAAAGTGCAACTATCCCTAGGTAGTTTTGGTAATTCATAACAACATATAGCTCATTGAGCTAATGCTATTCCAAGATGATTATTTCAGGAAAGCTCAATGATTGGCATGGCGTGGATGTGAAAGTGGAACCCTCAAAATGCTAAGGACAAAGAATTGGCTCAAGCTCAAAAGTTCAAGACTCTTCATTTTATATTTTAGTGATCCAAGATCACAATGAGTCTTTAGGAAAAGCCAATACTATCAAGGAGGGATGAGGTGTTGCTTAATGAGCCTCTTGCTTTATGTGCTTAGTGATATGCTCCAAAATCCTCAACCACCTTTCCATATCCACAAATGACCTAAACCCTATGCCAAACTCGGTCATACCGATTCTTTCAATCCGGCGCCACCAAGTTTCACTTGTCATTTGCCACTGCGAAACCCTAGCAATTGGTCCTACTGATAAGGATCTTGGTCTCACCGAGATGGGCTTGCAAACTCTCTGTTTCCCTTTCGTAACTTTTCGGTCTCACCGAAAGAGTGAATCGGTCCCACCGAGAATGCAACGTAAACTCTATGTTTCCTTCTTGTAACTTTTCGGTCTCACCGAAAGAGCAAGTCGGTCCCACCGAGTTTGCCTGACCAACTCTCTGGTTAGCTAATTGCCGAACTTGGTCTCACCGAGTTTGTGCGATCGGTCTCACCGAGATTACGTTATGCCCAAACCCTAACCGAATCGGTCCTACCGAGTTGCATCTCAGTCCCACCGAAATTCCTAACGGTCACTAGGTTTACTATTTCGGTCAGACCGAGTTTTCTGATTCGGTCCCATCGAGATTGGTAGATTGTGTGTAACGGTTGGATTTTGTGTGGAGGCTATAAATAACCCTCCACCACCTCTTCATTCGAAGAGAGAGCCATCAGAACACATACACCATTCCTACTCATATGTTCTGAGAAAGAACCACCTACTCATGTGTTGAGACCAAGATATTCCATTCCTACCATATGAATCTTGATCTCTAGCCTTCCCCAAGTTGCTTTCCACTCAAATCTTCTTTCCATCATATCCAAATCCTATGAGAGAGAGTTGAGTGTTGGGGAGACTATCATTTGAAGCACAAGAGCAAGGAGTTCATCATCAAGACACCATTTGTTACTTCTTGGAGAGTGGTGTCTCCTAGATTGGCTAGGTGTCACTTGGGAGCCTCCCACAAGATTGTGGAGTTGAACCAAGTAGTTTGTAAGGGCAAGGAGATCGCCTACTTCGTGAAGATCTACCGCTAGTGAGGCAAGTCCTTCGTGGGCGATGGCCATGAAGGAATAGACAAGGTTGCTTCTTCGTGGACCCTTCGTGGGTGGAGCCCTTCGTGGACTCGCGCAACCGTTACCCTCCGTGGGTTGAAGTCTCCATCAACGTGGATGTAGGATAGCACCACGTATCTGAACCACGGGAAAACATCCGTGTCTCCAATTGCGTTTGAATCCTCCAAACCCTTCCCTTTACATTCTTGCAAGTTGCATGCTTTACTTTCCGCTGCCAATAAACTCTTTGCATGCTTGCTTGAATTGTGTGATGATTGCTTGACTTGCTCTAAGATAGCTAAAATCTGCCAAGAACTAAAATTGGGAAAAGGCTAAGTTTTTATTTGGTCAAGTAGTCTAATCACCCCCCTCTAGACATACTTTCGATCCTACAAGTGGTATCAGAGCTTTGGTCTCCATTTGCCTTGATCTCCATAGCTTTTGGTGGTCATAGCCCTGGTTTCACAACCTAGGAGAGTATGGTGTCTAGCGAGGGAAATTATCACCATAGAGGTCCTTACTTTGATAGCACTAATTTTGCTAGTTGGAAGCATAAAATGAAAATGCATATTCTTGGACATAACCCCGCCGTATGGGCTATTGTTTGTGTTGGCTTGTAAGGTGAGTTCTTCGATGGGAGGGAACCAAACCGTGAAGCTACCGCGGATGAGTTGAAGATGTTGCAATACAATGCTCAAGCTTGTGATATTGTCTTCAACGGATTGTGCCCCGAAGAATTCAACAAAATCAGTCACCTTGAGAATGCAAAGGAAATTTGGGATACTTTGATTGATATGCACGAAGGTACCGACTCCGTCAAGTAATCCAAGTTGGATGTGCTCCAAAGTCAACTTGACAAGTTCAAGATGAAGGATGGTGAAGGTGTTGCTGAAATGTACTCTAGGCTTGCTCTCATCACAAATGAGATTGCCGGCTTAGAAAGTGAAGAGATGACCAATAGATTCATCATCAAGAAGATCCTAAGAGCCTTGGATGGGAAATATGATACCGTGTGCACATTAATCCAAATGATGCCCAACTACAACGATCTCAAGCCAACGGAAGTAATTGGAAGGATTGTTGCTCATGAGATGTCACTCAAGGATAAAGAGGAACTTCACAATAAATCAAGTGGTGCCTACAAAGCGTCATGTGAAGTCCCCACATCATCAAGTGAGAAACAAAAATTTAATGAAGAATTGAGCTTAATGGTGAAGAACTTCAACAAGTTCTACAAGAGTAGAAACAAAGATAGAAGCTTCAAGTCAAGGTCCTACAATGACAAAAGATCTTCTAGCCGAGAGCGAAACTGCTATAATTGTGGAAGACCCGGACACTATTCCAATGAGTGTATGGCTCCCTACAAGAGAAGAGAAGATTCTCCAAAAAGAAGAAGCAAAGAATCTCCACCAAGAGAGAGAAGGAGTAGAGATGATCGTTATGAACGAAGATACTCACAGAGAAGCAAGGATTCGGAAAGGAAGGAAAAATCATCAAGGAGCTATACAAAACGAAGACATCAAGCTCATGTTGGTGAATGGGAATCTGGCTCCGACTATGACAGCCACTCCGAGAGAAGTTATCACTCCGACTCCGAAGATACTCAAGATGAAGGTGTTGCCGGTCTAGCACTTGTGTCAACCAACTCCTACGACATATTTGACTCACCAAATGAAGGAATTGGAAGATGCTTCATGGCCAAAGGTCCTAAGGTAACACACCCCGAGTATGTTGATTTTAATAGTGATGAAGATGACTTGTTAGGTGATGATGACTTGCTTGTTGACAACTCTAGTGATGAGTACTATGATGAAACATCAATTAATCATGCTAAAATGAATGACAATGATAAGGAGAAGATTGAGGGTCTAACTAAAGAACTAAACACTCTTAAGTTATCTCATGAAACTATCTTCGAAGATCATCGAGAACTTTTAAGAGCTCATGAGAAACTACGCTTTGAAAAGCTTAATCTTGAGCAAGAGCATGAGTTCATAAAAGCAATCAATGATGATCTCCGCAAGAAAAGTTCTTCTCACATTGCCAAGCATTTACTTTTATCCACCTACATGCCTCAAGTCAAGACTAGTAACAAGAATAAGAAAGATTCTTCCTCTAGTAGTAACAATGATCATGCTAAATCCAATATTGTTGCTTCTAGTAGTTCTCTTGATTCCACTAATGATTCTCTTAGCCAAGTTACACTTGAGCAAGAAAATAGCTTATTGAAGGGAATTATAGAGAAAGTTGTTTACAAGATCCTTGCCGGGAGTAAGCAATTCGAGGAAATTGTGCGCAAGCAAGGAATGCACCGGAAGAATCAAGGTGTTGGTTTTGAACGAAAGTTCAATGCCAATGGAGTTGAATGGGAAGAAGATCAATACCCCAAGACAAATTTTGTTCCTCAACAAGAGAAGTATGACACTTCTTTCAAGGGGACACAAGCTCAAGATGATCTTCCACCACAAGACTACAAGCAAAAAGGCAAGGACAAGCTTCAAGAGGAGATTGATGCATTTGAAGAAGCTCCTAAGACCTTAGTCAAGTGGGTTCACAAGACTACTTCAAGTTCCACTACATCAAGTACGACTACAACTCCAAGGATTCCCATTAAGATTGTGTGGATCCAAAAGAAGAAGAACTAGAGAGTTCTTGAGGGTGACTCCGCCAACATACTTCACTCTTATCATTTTGGCAAGAACAAGTGCAATCAACTTCCACATCTTGCACTAGTTCAAGGAGTCACAAACCCTCTTGTTGGTAAGACAAGGGACAAGGTAACCTAAAGTTTTCATGGACATCATCTTGTGTGTGCATCACTCTATGTCTATGGATATCCTTGTTTGTTCCTTGTGGGACTAACCCATGTAGGTATTGAAAGTGCAATTCACTCAAATGGATAGCTCCAAGTGATCTACATCAACATTGAGCATCCACATCTTCAACATCTACATGAAGTCATCATCGACGAAACCCAAGGTTAGTTCATCCCTCTTAGGGGGGATATCACATCTAGGGGGAGCTTTACTCTAAGACTTGAGCTAAAGCAACTCTAAAGATGTGAATACAACAATGCTTTATGTAAAAGTGGTAACCCCACTTGAGCTTAAACCATGAATATGACCTACGATCAAGTGTTCTCACTTGACTCCTAAGTCAATATACTCATATATAGATGACCTAGTCATCGCAAGTTGCTTGATAGATGCTAGAATTGGCTGTGCATGCTTTGCCACATATTTCATCTGCCATCTTATTGTGTGAGCATGTTGGTTGCATATTTTACTCATTCGAGGACATCCACTTGTTGTTTTGATTGTTTGGCTTTCTTCTTTTGCCAAGTGGATGGACAAGAATGCCTAACAACCTCCTCTAGCTATCTATGCTTTTCTCGTATCAAACTCTATTCATGCTGCATCACAAAACTTGATCAAGTCAGATTCGAACCACTCTGTGTGAGGAGCGCTCGGAGTCCCCGATTCGTCATAGACTTAAACTTCCAAAACCTCTTTATGAATCTCGGTCTGATCGATACTCCATTTTCGGTCCTACCGAGTTCATTAAGTTGATCTAGGTTTTCGATCTCGGTGCAACCGATTTGAACTTTTCGGTCACATTGAGTTGCAATAACTGCACACAGTTTTGCATCTCGGTGCCACCGAGTTGTTCCACTCGGTCACACCGACAGGGTCGGGCTATATATAGTGACAGGCAAAATTTTGGAAATTTCTCCGAAACCTCTTCGCCCGCGTGATAGCCTGCTCTGCCTTCATGGTCTCCGGATCGTCTTCTCGCCGCCAGCAGCCTCCAGTCGTTGGTCTCCGCCGCAGTCAACGGAATTCTGCCCCGCCATTGCCGCTGTAGCGAGTCTCCGCCGAACTAGGGTACGGCTCGATCTTTGTGCTATTCTCCACTCTGATTCCTAGCACATTGTGATCATCATGATTCTTGCCACGATTGAAACACTCCTATCCAGTCAATGAACTCGTAGATTAGGTTTAATTCGAAAAATTTTGGGTTAGGTTTCCGCCGAAACCATCTCGGAACCACCGAGTTGAAAAACTCGGTCCCATGGATCTGGCTTTTGCCATTGCACAAGTGAAACTCGGTCTGACCGAGAATAACTTATCGGTGCGACCGATATTGGAATTCTGTGAAACCCTAATAGTCTCGGTGCCACCGAACTGTGACTCGGTCTGACCGAGTTCACCAGTTCTGGTGCCAAAACTGCTTCGGTGTCACCGAGTTTGAAAATCGGTAGATCCGAGATGCTTTCTGTGGAAAACTAAAACTAAGTTTTTGAATTAATCTTTTGCAAAAATCTCTGCCTTTTGTGATGCTCATCCACTCTATCTTATCCATAATCTATTCATAGGGTCAGCAGTCAGTTTGCAACATGTCTGATCAAAGTGACAGCCAGAATGTGTCTGAGCAGCAAGTCGTGATGAGTGAGGGCACTAGCCCCTCAAGTTCTTCTGATGATGGCAGCAGGAGCACCACCAGGAATCTGCCTAAGGCTGCCACTCGTCAAAGGAAGAAGAGAACGTCTGATTCTGAGGATGAAGACTATGTGGCAGAGGAAGAGGCCACATCAAAGAGAGCTGAGCCAGCAGCAGGCACAAAGCCAGGGCTGAAAATCAAAAGGCCAGCAGGCAGGCAGCCCATGTCAAAGGCTAGGGCTTCAACTGTGAGGCCTGCTCCCATTGAGCCCATTGCTGCTGAGGGCAAAAAGAGGAAAGAGAGGGTCAAGAAGACTGTAGCCAGAGTGCTTGGGAAGGCCTCCATCATGGTAGATGAGGAAGAAGAAGAAGAGGTTGCTGCACCAGCACCCAAGGCAGCCAAACTCATGGGAGATGCTATAAGGTCAGGAACAGCTGCATCCAAGCCCAAGGAAGCACCTAAGGCTGCATCTAAGCCTAAGAGTGCACCAAAGAGAAACACATGAAGCATCCCAGCCGCGGAAAAGAACAAGGCCCCAGTGCCTGAAGCTATCGAAGAAGAGGAAGAGAGTATCCTTAGGAAGCTCAAGCCCAAGATCCCAGACCACAACGATGCTCATCCTGTGGCTGAGGATATGAAGCTCAGGAGAGATTCAGGGATGAGGAAATGGAGAGAAGAAGATCCGTATACTTCTAGGAGAAGAACTGCCGTGGATTACAGATTTCATACCAAGGAGCAGCAAGATTTCTAAGAGACTATTTTGCTTGACTAGAAGCCAATCGTTTGTGACATGAGATGGGTCTACTGGACCTACATCAAGGACAATGAAGAGTACTACCCCGGTGTATTTGACAGCTTTAGTGCTTGTGGAGTTGCAGACTTTGTTGGGCAGAAGCTCACAAAGTGGAACAAGGAGCTGATCATGCAATTCTACTCCACAACACACTTTTATCCGGATGGCAGGATCACATGGATGTCAGAGGGTACAAGGTACCAATCCACTATCGAAGAATGGGCGAAGTTGATCAATGCCCCAGAGGAGCAAGCTGATACCTTGGACATTTATGCCAAGAAAAAGATGGATCACAACTCCATGCCCAACATGTACAAGGAGATCCCGAATGAAGCGCTCGACACGTTCAAGTTTGGCTCAGTGCACTATCTGCTCTCAGGATTGCCTACGATCAACTGGATCCTCAGGCACACCCTTCTACCCAAATCTGGAGATCACAAGATGATCAGAGGTCACGCGATCAACTTGCTTCATGTCTTTGACGTGCCTCAGAAATTCAAGGTCATGAGTCTCATTGTGGAAACAATCAAGAGGACAGTTGCAGACCATAAGAGGGTTGTGGGTATGCCCCACAGATTCAGGAGCTCATCAACTCCAAGATGGGCACGGGCGTGTATTTATTGGATAAGGAACACCTGCCCATCCGTCCAGATTTTGAGGATAACCAAGTGGTTATGACTGAGAATGAACCCTCGTCTGCCCATGCACAAGCTCAGAAGGAGAAGGCGAAGAAGGAGAAAGGTGCCAGGATGCCTACTCAAGCGGAGGCATCTGATTACTTCTTGAAGACCAAACAAGAGCATCTCGGTTACCTGATTGCGTCCACCCTGCATATTGAGCAAGGACTTGCCACCCTGACTCAGAACCAGGCGAGCCTAGAGAGGATCATGGAACAGAGGTTCTATGACATGGACATCAAGGTGACAGAGATACAGACCGCCGTGGAGCAGCTCCAGAAGGACATGAATGAGAGGAGAGGCAGGACCACGACTGATGCTTTTGCCAGGGTGCCACGAGGTCCGAGGTCGTCTGCACTGCCAGTTGCTGACACCAGAGCCACAACATCTGCACCAGCTACAGCCTCAGTTCCACCAGCTCCAGCATCCACCACAGCCTCAACTCCTACCACATCTACTGAAGGCTTCGTCCTTGGCGTGCTCCGGACTCCACCACCACCTGAAGATCAAGCCTGAGCATCAACTTAGCACTATGCATTTTCTAGGAACTTTTTGGTAACTTGTTTCCAAAGGGGGAGAAAATGTATAGATCATAGGCTTCGAGAGAGTGTGTTGCTTTTATTCTCTCTTGTTTTTATTTGGTGGTTTTTCGAACTTTGTTTGCTTGCGTGTGCGATACTATGTCATTATTCGTGAGACATCGATGATCAAGTGTTTGATCATAAGCTACACTTAATGGTTGCTTAATGCTTGCTAAATATTATCATTCTATCTATCGTCTGTGATCATTCACTATTCTTGGTGATGAGTGCATGTATTTCAATCTTATCATTTTTTAGCGCTCCACCAAGATGTATGTGACATGGAAGAGTAACCCATGATTCTAACTCCTTGTGCATTTGCAGTCCAAAGCATATTTTAAAATATGCACAAATTTAGGGGGAGCTCTTACTTATCACAAACTTCTCAAAGCGACGATGTATTTCATGATTATTATTATTTGTCGAAGCTTTGATCTATATGTTGTCATCAATTACCAAAAAGGGGGAGATTGAAAGTGCAACTATCCCTAGGTGGTTTTGGTAATTCATAACAACATATAGCTCATTGAGCTAATGCTATTCCAAGATGATTATTTCAGGAAAGCTCAATGATTGGCATGGCATGGATGTGAAAGTGGAACCCTCAAAATGCTAAGGACAAAGAATTGGCTCAAGCTCAAAAGTTCAAGACTCTTCATTTTATATTTTAGTGATCCAAGATCACATTGAGTCTTTAGAAAAAGCCAATACTATCAAGGAGGGATGAGGTGTTGCTTAATGAGCCTCTTGCTTTACGTGCTTAGTGATATGCTCCAAAATCCTCAACCACCTTTCCATATCCACAAATTACCTAAACCCTAAGCCAAACTCGGTCATACCGATTCTTTCAATCCGGCGCCACCGAGTTTCACTTGTCATTTGCCACTGCCAAACCCTAGCAATTCGGTCCTACCGATAAGGATCTCGGTCTCACTGAGATGGGCTTGCAAACTCTCTGTTTCCCTTTCGTAACTTTTCGGTCTCACCGAAAGAGTGAATTGGTCCCACCGAGAATGCAAGGTAAACTCTATGTTTCCTTCTTGTAACTTTTCGGTCTCACCGAAAGAGCAAGTCGGTACCACCGAGTTTGCCTGACCAACTCTCTGGTTAGCTAATTGCCGAACTCGGTCTCACCGAGTTTGTGCGATCGGTCTCACCGAGATTACGTTATGCCCAAACCCTAACCGAATCGGTCCTACCGAGTTGCATCTCAGTCCCACCGAAATTGCTAACGGTCACTAGGTTTACTATTTCGGTCAGACCGAGTTTTCTGATTCGGTCCCACCGAGATTGGTAGATTGTGTGTAACGGTTGGATTTTGTGTGGAGGCTATAAATACCCCTCCACCACCTCTTCATTCGAAGAGAGAGCCATCAGAACACATACACCATTCCTACTCATATGTTTTGAGAAAGAACCACCTACTCATGTGTTGAGACCAAGATATTCCATTCCTACCATATGAATCTTGATCTCTAGCCTTCCCCAAGTTGCTTTCCACTCAAATCTTCTTTCCATCAGATCCAAATCCTATGAGAGAGAGTTGAGTGTTGGGGAGACTATCATTTGAAGCACAAGAGCAAGGAGTTCATCATCAACACACCATTTGTTACTTCTTGGAGAGTGGTGTCTCCTAGATTGGCTAGGTGTCACTTGGGAGCCTCCGACAAGATTGTGGAGTTGAACCAAGCAGTTTGTAAGGGCAAGGAGATCGCCTACTTCGTTAAGATCTACCGCTAGTGAGGCAAGTCCTTCGTGGGCGATGGCCATGATGGAATAGACAAGGTTGCTTCTTCATGGACCCTTCGTGGGTGGAGCCCTCCGTGGACTCGCACAACAGTTACCCTCCGTGGGTTGAAGTCTCCATCAACGTGGATGTAGGATAGCACCACCTATCTGAACCACGGGAAAACATCCGTGTCTCCAATTGCGTTTGAATCCTCCAAACCCTTCCCTTTACATTCTTGCAAGTTGCATGCTTTACTTTCCGCTGCCAATAAACTCTTTGCATGCTTGCTTGAATTGTGTGATGATTGCTTGACTTGCTCTAAGATAGCTAAAATCTGCCAAGAACTAAAATTGGGAAAAGGCTAAGTTTTTATTAGGTCAAGTAGTCTAATCACCCCCCCTCCAGACATACTTTTGATCCTACAGTCCCCCCTCTTTTTTTTCTCTACGGGGGCGCGCTAGCGCACCCGCGGGCTGTAGTCCCCGAGATTCGGGACGGCTGCTGAGCAGCCGAGCCGGATCTCCCCGGCGACCTACTTTATTGACAACTGTTGTCTTTCTTCCTTTCCTTCAGGAGCCAACGCTGCTCTTCAACAGTAGCAGCGCGAAGCCAACTCCGCCCTGCGCGCCAAAGTGGAGGAGTGCAGCAAGCTCGCCACAGACCGCGATCTGCTGGCCACTCGGTTGGCAGAGCAGAAGGAGCTGCTTGTGAAGTCACAGAGGGAGGCGGAGGAGACGGAAACCGCCCTCTTGGCCGAATTCGCGAGCGAGCGCTCCTCCTGGTCTGACAAGGAGGCGCTGCTGTCCTCCAGCTTCCACGAGATTGAAGACATCGTTGATGGTGAGCCTCTTTATTTTCTTTCTTCGAGCTGCCGACTTAGATCGTGCAGACTCCTGGTTTTTGACTTCCTTCTTCATTTCTTCGTGTCTATGCAGACTTCTTCCCTGGGCAGTCGCAGGCCGCCATCCAAGCCATCGAGGCTGACCGTGAAGGTCGGAGGGCGCAGAGATCGCCGCCGATGCCCCCCGAACTCTTGACGAGCACATCCTGAGCATCGAGGCTCGCCTCCGGCCGGCTCACCGGATGCTGCGCCGGCTCTAGCGCGTCGGTGCCTAGGCGATTGCCGCCCTTTGGCCGGATGTGCAGGCTCCGCGCACCCCCAGCCTAACGGCCAACTGGCTGGAGGTCACGGCTGGTCGTCTTGAGGCCTGGAAGGGCTCTTCGGCCCGGGCTGGAGCGTGCCAGGCCTTGGAGTTCGTCAAGGTGTGGTACTCGGGGCTAGATCTAGACCGGTTGGCCACGCTTCGGTCGAAGGCCCAGCCGGAGCTGGCGGCTGCGGAAGACGCCCTCATCAAACATGCTGCGGCGATCGACGAGTACATGGACACCAGCATCTTCGTCCCCGAGTGGTCTGAAGACGGTGAGGAGGTACCACCGGAGTGGTTTGGGATGAACCCAGACTACGACGAAGACTCAGCGGAGAAGATTGGCTCCAACGTCGAGGAGGAGGACGAAGCAGAGGATTGAGGTGAGGCGGAGGCACCAGAAGACGGAGCAGACGGCCAGCCTCAGGCCGATCGCGCCTCCAGCAACGAGCCGCATGCGACCGAGTCGACTGCCGCCGGAGGTGATCAAGCCGAGAATAGCCAGCCTGCTGCCTCGACGCGTGACGCTGGCGCCTCCTTGACCCTCCGAATCCGTCTCCTCCCTCCTAAGCTGCCGCTGTATCTTTCATTTTATCTGCTTCAGTACGCTTTGAAGAACTTGTTAATTCGCACAATTCCACCCATGGGGTGTATTTTGATCCTCTACTCGACAATTCGGCCAAAGGCCTATGTTATGTAAATATATATATCTATATTTTCTTGCTCATTGTTCTTTTGGCTTTTTTCCTTTGCCGCTTTCTCTTAGTTGCCTGCCTTGCCAATCGGACAGCCGCTCTGCGGACTGTTGCTGGATCAAGTGCTAGGCTACTTTGGGAAAGCAAGTACTTAGCCAATTTCAAGATTGTTTGAGCAAGTTGGATAGAAGACGACAATTCGACTATCTGAGAGTCGGTTTACGAGAGACTGGAAGCCATCTTGAGCTATGTTTTATGCTTTGAGCCCTTAACCCTTTTTCATGCGAACACCCATTCTACCTTACCTCTGCCCACTATACAGTCGCTCTGTGAGCTGCGGCTTCTGACAGAAGATGGTTTAGGTGTTTACACACTACTTGTCCGGCTGCAGGAAGCATTTCATAGTGCAAGGTGGCAAGTCCACGGGTCGACTTGTCGAGCCCGGGCTAAGCGGCATGACAAAGAGTAACATACTTGTAGGCATAATTTTTATCATACAGACAAAAGAGGGCAGTCCCCGAGCTCGTCTCGGAGGGCCCGAAGTCTTGGTACTTTAATACAAAAGGTAGCATGGTACATACTGCATCAACTGTAAAATCTTCGGAGGAGATTTGCATTCCATGGCCGCTCTGTCTCCTTGTCGGAGTCATCCCTCTTGCGTGCTGGGGGCTTCTGAGCGTCGATCAAGTAGTAGGAATCGTTGCCCAGTACATTGCTGATGATGAAAGGGCCTTCCCAGGGTGCCGACAGCTTGTGTTGGCCGGCTGTTCGCTGGATCAGCCGGAGCACAAGGTCGCCTTCTTGGAAAGATCTTGGCCTGACCTCCCTGTTGTTGTATCGGCGCAGGCTCTGCCGCTAGATGCTGGACCGACTGAGTGCCAACAGCCGGCCCTCTTCCAGCAGATCGACGCCGTCTTGTCGTGCTTCTTCTGCTTCCTCCTTGGTGTACATGGTGACTCGTGGGGAGTCAAACTCTATGTCCGTTGGGATGACGGCTTCGGCACTGTAGACGAGGAAGAAGGGCGTGAAGCCAGTTGACTTGTTTGGAGTCGTGCGCAGACTCCAGAGAACGGCTGGCAGCTCGTTGAGCCAGCAGCCAGCCGAGTGCTCCAGAGGCTCGATCAACCGAGGCTTGATGCCGGACAGGATGAGGCCGTTTGCTCGCTCCACTTGGCCGTTTGACTACGGATGGGCGACGGACGCTAGGTCCAGTCGGATGCCCCGTGTTGCGCAGAAACGGGCCAAGGCGCCTTTGGCAAAAAAAATCCCGTTGTCGGTGATGATGTTGTGTGGTATGCCGTACCGAATTGTGATATCGGTGATGAAGGTCATGGCAGTCGGACCGTTCAGTTTCTTAATTGTCTTCGCTTCCACCCATTTGGTAAACTTGTCCACTGCAACAAGTAGGTGAGTTAAACCACCCCGTGCTGTCTTGAATGGTCCCACCATGTCTAGACCCCAAACTGTGAAAGGCCAGGCAATGGGGATGGTCTTGAGCGCAGAAGCCGGCTGGTGCGGCTTGGAGCTGAACTTCTGGCACCCTTTGCATTTTTGGACCAACTCCTTGGCCTCTTCCAAGGCCGTCGGCCAGAAGAAACCGTGCCGAAAGGCTTTGGCGACGAGTGCTCTTGAAGCCGCATGGTGGCTGCATTCGCCTTGCTGGATGTCTTTGAGAATCGCCTGGCCTTGCTCTGGCTCTACGCAACACTGGTAGACACCAGTGATGCTGCGCCTAACCAGCTCTCTGTTGATTATGGTATAGGCTGCCGCCCAGCGTTGTACTTGCTGAGCTGAGGTCACATCAGTTGGTAGCTCTTTGTTCACCAGGAATTTGAGGATGGGCTGGGCCCATGAGGGTGCTGCTATTTCTTTGACTACTAGAACTACGACTTGGACGAGGGCGGCTGGGCTGGAAGGCGGCGGTTTGGAGTCAACAGCCGCTTGCTGGGTTGATGAAGTCCCCAGGCCGATTGGCGTGGTCCTTGGGCTGAGTTCTAGAATCTTCAAGTCCGTGACCGCAGTCCCCGAGCCGGGCTCGACTGTGGCGGCTTTGGAGTCATCTGCCAAAGTCCCCGTTCCGACTACCGGAGCTCTGGAGTTAGATCCTCCGTATTCAGGAGGAGCCGGCACAAAAATGGAGTCTGATTCTGGTGAAGGCTTGACAGACGGCTTGAGGAGGCGTTGATGGGTGACGCCAGATGCTATTGCTTGGCGGGTAGAGCCGATTCGTGCCAAGGCGTCTGCTTGGTCGTTGTCGTTTCTTGGCACATGGAGGAACTCACACCCTTCGAAATACTCGCAGAGTTGCTGCACGAGGAAACGGTAGCTCGCCATGTTTGCGTCTTTCGCGTCCCAGTCGCCAGATGACTGCTAGACCACTAAGTCCGAGTCGCCATAACACAAGATCCGGCGGATGCCAAGTTCTTTGGCAGGCCGGAGCCCGTGAATGAGCGCCTCGTACTCGGCAACATTGTTGGATGCGGCAAACTGGATTTGCAGTGCATACTTGAGCTTGTCGCCTTCGGGAGAGGTGAGGACGACACGGGCTCCCAAGCCGGTGCGCATGTTGGAGTCGTCGAAGTGCATCCGCCAATGGGTGGAGTCAGGCGCTGGAGGCAGTTACTGGGTCTCGGCCCAGTCGACGAGGAAGTCGGCCAGTGCTTGTGATTTGATAGCGGTGCGGGGCTGGTAGTAGATGGTGTAAGGATCCAGCTCTATTGCCCACTTGGCCACTCGACCAGAAGCATCTCGGCTACCGATGATCTCGTCAAGTGGAGCTGTGCAGACCACCGTGATTGGATGCTCTTGAAAACAAGGCTTCAATTTCTTGGCAGCAAAGTGTACGCCATAGCACATCTTCTGGTAGTGGGGGTAGTTCTGCTTGGAGGTCGACAGTACCTCGCTCAGGTAATATACAAGTCTCTGGACAGGCAGCGCGTTGCCTTCCTCCTTGTGCTCCACTACCATGACTGTGCTGACTACCCGGCTGGTGGCAGCGATGTACTGGAGCATAGGTTCCTTAGGAGTCGGAGCCGCCAGGACGGGTGGAGTAGTCAGCATGTTCTTCAACTGGTGAAAAGCTTCGTTCGCCTTATGGTTCCACTCGAAAAAAGTTGTCTTCTTCATGAGTTGGTATAAGGGGAGAGCTTTCTCGCCAAGCCGACTGATGAATCGGCTGATGGATGGTAAGCAGCCGGTGAACTTCTGCACATCCAGCAGTCGGCTGGGTACCTCCATTCTCTCGATGGCCTTGATTTTTACTGGGTTGCATTCTATGCCGCGTTCAGAGACCGGGAAACCTAGCAGCTGGCTAGCTGGTACTCCGAAGACACATTTCTCGGGGTTGAGCTTGATCTGGAACCGGCGTAGGTTCTCAAAGGTCTCCTTGAAGTCTTCCAACAGTGTTCCACGCTTTTCCGTCTTCACCACCACGTCATCTACGTAGACGTGGGCGTTCCTGCTGAGCTGCTTGAGGAGGCACTTCTGCATGCAACGCTGAAAGGTGGCGCCGGCATTCCTCAAGCCGGACGTCATGGTGAGGTAGCAGAATGCTCCAAACGGCATGATGAAGGCGGTCTTCAATCTGTCATCCAGGTTCAGCTTGATCTGGTGATATCCCGAGTATGCATCCAAGAAACTCAACAACTCGCATCCGGCTGTGGAGTCTATGTCGGGTGGTAGGAGCGACATATGCCAACGGGTGGCTTATCATTGCGGGGGCCAATAAAACATCGCCGGTGCCTGGAAACAGGATGAGGCGAAGACATGCACGCCGGCGAATCTTACCCAGCTTCAGGGCTCTCCGGGGAGATAACACCCCTACTGCTGCTCTGCGGGGTCTCCGCATGGTTACTATATGAACAAGTAGCTACAATGCTCCTTGAGCTGTTTTGGGTGGAAGGAGGAAGAAGGGCTCAACTAGCTTGCTTCCTCTCCTTGTATGGTGTCTAGGTCTAGATTTAGAGTCCAACCCTTTGCATGGGTGCACCGGGGGGTTTATATAGGCCTACCCCCCGGGGGTACAATGGTAATCCGGCTGGGCGCAGGGCCCACCTGTCTGTGACTATGCTCGCCAGCTTCTGCGCCGGCTACTGGGGCCCGCCGGCTGGTGGGTCCCGCCGGCTGCCAGCTCCTTGGCCGACAGGCAGGCCCCTCAAGCCAGGGCCTGGTCGGTGGTTGGTTACTGTTACTCTGTGTTGTTGACGCAGGCTTGGTCGGGGTAAGCGTGGCTACAGTAACGCCGCCTTGGCGGGCGATTACTGTAGCCCCGCCGCATCTTGTCTCCTTAATGGGCGTCTCCTTCGAGGAGGGTGGCAGGCCGGCTATGGGAAGCCGGCCCTCTATCTTGCCGGCTTGAGAGGAGGTGCGGCCGCCTTCGGCATCTCTCTGCCCGAAGGGGCCCACCGCCTCGGGGGCCATGCTGGCGGCCCATCGTGGATGGCGTCAGAGCCGCCGTGGCTATAGTGCCGCGTCGGGCGGGCCGCGGCCGCCCGCACGGCGCGCTGTACCAGGCGTGCTCCGGGTTTTGGGGGTGCCAGGCTCCACTGTAGCCACGCCCCGCTTCATCATTGCAGGGTGGACGCGTACATTGCGGGTACGACTTTGACTGCTTTATGGGAGCCGGCCTTGCTGTAGCCGGCCTTGCTGTAGCCGGCTTCTCGTAGTCGGCCCTCCATAGCTTTCTTCGTGAGGGTAAAGGGCGGGCCACCCCTGAAGCCGGCCTAGGAGGTAGCCGGCTGAGGGGGGAGGCGGCCCTGGGTCTTGAATCTTCTTGAAAGTCGGCCGGGCTTGTAATTTTTTCTGATGGGCCAGGGGAAGCCGGCTAGGCTACCCATGGCTATTTACTCCGACAGTAGTCCCCGAAGCTGGGCGAGCTTCATGGCGGACAGAGGGACGAGAAGCTTGGCCAGCTTCATACCCTGAGGAGCCGACCTTGCTGTCATAGGCCGACTTCAGAGAGCTTTCTTGTTTATTAATGTGACCGTGGTTGACCCACGGGCTGGCCGCGGGCCCCACGACGGGCCATGTGGCGGAGAAGTCCTGCCGTCGCACGCGCGTGATGGGACGCCGCCGCAGGCCCGGGCCCACCACTCCTTGGCCTCGGCCCGGGCGCAGATCTTCTGCGGCCCGAGGGGACTGCTTGCCTCCGCGCAGCCGTTTCCTCATGTCTTCAAGGCGCGCAATTAACGCGGGGCGTGGGGGAGATGGGCACGATCGATCCCCACGATCCCCCACGCCGCGCCTCCTCGGCTCCGGCGCACGAGCCTACAAGTAGGAGGGGGAGGGGGAGAGACAAAGGCTCGTTCGCTCCCCCGCTCCCTGTCCCTCCTTGCTCTCCTTCTTCCCTTTCTTCTTCCTTGCGCCCGACGCAGCCTCCTGCCGCAGTCCGCCCACACCGCCATGTCCATGGCGTTGTCAAGCTCGTGGGACGGGTCCAACGTCCACGACGACCACATCGAATTTCTCCGCCAGACCCGGCGCCTGCCCGCCGCCAACCTCGTGCAGGTTCGCCTGGCGCCGGAGACGGAGATCTCGCCGGCGCCAGAGGAAGGCGAGCGCGTCATCTTCCGCATGCATTTCTTGCGTGGCTTCGGCTTCCCGGCGAGCGGCTTCATGCGATCCTTCCTCGACTTCTACAACCTTCAGCCGCATCACCTCACGCCCAATGCGGTGATGCAGCTGTCGGCCTTCGTCTCTCTCTGCGAAGGCTTCTTGGGAGTGCTGCCGACGCTAGAGCTCTGGGCGGAGCTCTTCCAGAACAAGCTCGGCACCGTCTCCGCCGGCGTGCCAGCTCCCTGCGGGGCCTTCATCGCGATGAAGAGGGCAAGCGACAACAACCCCTTCCCGCACATTCCTCTAATCCAATCGGTCAAACTCTGGCAGAAATCTTACTTCTTCGTCAAGAACGTCGCCCCGCACGGCGACTACGTCAATCTGCCGGCTTACGTAGCCGGCCCGCCGGCTGGGAGACGGCCGTCTTGGGGCTTCCAGTCCAAGTCCTTGTCTCCGGCTGGGAACGCCTCCATCGCCCGGCTTCGGGTGATGATCCAGTCGGAAGGCCTGCGCGGAGCCGACCTGGTAGCCGCCTTCGTCGAGCGCCGGATTCTTCCCCTTCAGAGTCGGCCCCACATGTTGTGCCAGATGAGTGGCCGCTTTGACCCTTGCCGGCTGAGCACATGGGAGATGCCCCATGCCGAGGTAGCACTTATGGTGAACTACATCGCCAACCTTAAGCTCACCGACGACTGGCAATTCAGCAAGGCGCCGTACTCCCGCGCCCATCCTCCGCCTGTGGTAAGTCCTTCTTTCTGTCATCAGCAGGCTTGAGTCGGCCGGCTTCTGACCAGGCGGCTCTTCTCTTTTCTCTTTTATCAGAACCCTCTTCTCCCGCCGCCAGCCGGGGCGGCTGGAGTCGAACGCCAGTATGCCCCGGACCGCACGGTAGACGACCTCGACGACCCGGACTTGGCTGTAGTCGCCATGGAGGACGCCGCCACGAGGGACGTCACCGAGCCCGAAGGCACGGGGTTCTCGGCCAGTTTCGACGACTGGCCGGATGACTTCAACGCTGAAGAAATCCCGCGCCACCAGCCGGCAACCGACCGCCACAGCGCGGGCTCGTCCGCCGCGCCGGCTGTCGGTGGTGGAAAGGCGAAACGCCGGGCCACGCTTCCTCTCTTCGGTAGCCGGCCGAAGAAGACGAGGGCCTCCGCCGCGGCCACGAAGCGAGACGAAGCGGCGGCGAAGGCGGCCCGCTTCTGGAAGGCCGTGAAGAAACCTCCAGCAGTTTCCGCGTAAGCCCTCTGACCGCTTGCGTGCTTGTTTTTTGTTGTCTTCCTTTGTTCTAACTCTTCTCTGATTTCTGAGCAGGGCGCCGCTCTCCCTCGAGCGAGGCCCAGGCGGTTCTGTGGTCTGGCCGGGTACTGGATCTTCAGGGCCCCGCCGCGTGGACCCCCGCGCCGATCTTGTAGAAGCCACGGAGCGGAACGCTCGCGAGGCACGACAAGAGAGGGAGGCGGCGGAGCGGGAGGCCGCCCGGGCGGCGACGGAGCGAGCGAACGCGGCGGCCGAGACTCCATCGGAGCGGGCGGCCGCGGAGGCGGAGGCGGAGGGCACGCATAGCCGGCCTCCGCTGCTCGCCATCCCCCTCCACACCTTGGACCCTGACATCCCGCTGCCCACGGCGGAGGAGATCACCCCCGATCAGCCGCCGGTGCAGAGGGATGAACTCTTCGAGATCATTACGGAGAGGACGCCGCCGGCAGCCCCAGCCGGAGCAGGCGAAGGCGGCCAGTCGTCGGCGGTGCCGGAGGAGCCGGCCCGGGCCGCACCCAAGGCCGGAGCCGGTCTTGAAATCGAGCTGGCAGCGAGCCAGCGCGCCGGAGGGAGCACGGCCCCGACGGACATGCGCCGAGCCGCGAGTGCCGACCAGACGGCAGACGCCTTGGAGGCGGCCAGCTCCGCCACGTCCGGGTGGACTCCCAGCGGAGGAAGCGGCGAGCTGAACATGGCGGCCCAAGGGATTCGGAGCCGGCTGCAGGCACAGGCCGGCCTCCTGAGGCAATTTACTCAGGAGTTTCTGTCGACGCGGTCCGCAATCCGGGTAAGTTTTTTACTTGTTGACTGCGCTGTTCCTCTAATTCTTTCCGTGGGGGCGCGCTAGCGCACCCACTGGGTGTAGTCCCCGAGATCCGGACCGACTGCATCACAGTCGGGTCGGATCTTACTCAACGACTATCTTAACTGTTTTCTGTCTGATCTTCAGGATTATCACAATTCTCGTGCCGCCGCCTTCAACTCCCAGGCTCGGGAGCTGAGCCGGAGGACCGAAGACCTGGCCAGCAGCCGACGTAAGTGTATTGCTTTTATCTGTCTCTCGTGGGGGTGCGACAGCGCACCCACTGGGTGTAGTCCCCGAGATTCGGGCCGACTGCAGAGCAGTCGGGTCGGATCTTCCTTGACGACTTTTCCCTTGCTGACTTTTTTTTCTTTTCTCTTTGTCTTTTGCTCGTGCAGAGGCCAACGCCGACTTGCGGAGGGAACTCGGCGAAGTGCTGGCCGCTCTTCGTGTCAGGGACGCCGAATACGCCGACTTGGTTCAGGAGCGCGACCGCCTGGTCAAGAAACTGGCCGACCAGGAGGAAAGCCATAAGGCGGCCCTACAGAAGGCGCAGGACGGCGAGGCTGCCCTGAAGGCGGAATTCGAGACCAGGGAGGCGAGCTGGGCCGAGACGCGCCAGGCGCTGGAAGAAGGCTTCGGCCGAATCGAGGATCTGATCGATGGTAAGCCGCCTTTCTTGCCCTTCCTCCATCTGCCGGCCGCCTGAGGTTTTGTTTTGACTTGTGCTTGCTTTCTTGCGCAGAATACTTTCCCAGCCACTCCGTCCTCGCCGCCCAAGCCATCGAGGCCCATCGCGAGGCGCGCCGTCAGGCCGGAGTTGTTATCCCGCCGGATGCGAATCGGACACTGTCGGAGCAGCTCATCGCCATCCAAGCGCGACTGCAGCCGGCCCATCGGCTGCTCCGCCGGCTCCAACGTGCCGGGGCGCAGGTGCTGGCCGCGTTCTGGCCCGGCCAGACGATTCCCCGCACCCCAAGCCGGACTGCCGACTGGCTAGAAGTCGCAGTCGGCCGCTTCGAGGCTTGGAAGGCGTCCGCAGCCCGTCTCGGAGCCGGGCGTGTGCTGGAGTTCGTCCGCGCATGGTACCCAGGGCTAAGCCTGGACCAGCTACGGACTTGGCGGTTGGAGGCCGACGCGGAGCTGGTGGATATGCGGCCGGCGATCGCGCAGCGCGCCTCGACGATCGCCGAGTGCACCGACACCAGCGTCTTCGCGCCGGAGCTCAATGATGATGGCGTCGCCCAGCCGGAGGAGTGGTTCAGGCTGAACCCGGCGGAAGGCAAGGACTCGGCCGAGGAGATCGCCTCCAGCGACGAGGGCGAGGACAACGAAGAGGAAGACGGCGAACATGCCGAGCCGACTGGTGAGACGCCCGACCACCCTCAACCCGACCGTGCCTCCAGCAACGAGCCACGCGGGAGCGCGCCCTCTGCCGGAGGCGATGATCAGGCCGAAGTTGGCCAGCCGGCCGCTCCTCCAGCCGGCACGACCGCCTCCACCGCCCAGCCCGGCTCATCAGTGGCCCCGCCGGCTTGATCTGCCATTCCTATTGTTCCTGCTTTTGCTTTTTCGAACAATTTTAAGTTTCCGCAATTCCACCCACTGGGGGTGTATCGAACAATGTTGGATGTCGACCTCTCTGGAGGTCCTTTGTGTAAATATTAATGTATGCATGTGTTGGCTTCCATTCAGGTGCACTTTTTTATCCTTAGGCTTTTTCCTTTGCCGCCTTCCCTCTTTGGGAAGGCAAGTACTCGAGCTTTCTTGGATTTGAAGTAGACTGAATGTAAGCCGGCCGGCCGGCTACTCTGGTAGTCGGTCGGCGGGAGGCGGCAAGCCGGCTTTTGTTATATATAAGCCCGTTAGTCCCTAGCCGTTTTTCGTGTGCGCACCCTTTCCGGCTTATGACTCTTGCCAGCCGGGCAGTCGGTTCTTCGAGCTGCGATTTTGGCAAGAGCCAAGCCTGGGTGTCGGCACATTACTTGTCTGACTGCGGATAGGGCTCCTAATATAACTCCAGTCAGCTAGTCCCCGGGCCGATTCGTCGAACCCGGTGCCGGACAAAATAAATGAACAGGTGATATCATACGCATGATAACTTTCATTCATAAAATAAAGGATGGCAGTCCCCGAGTCCTCCTCGGGGAGCCTATTGTTTCATACTTAATACAAAAGTGGACATAATACATACTGCATTTTAACTGTAAAACTTCCGAAGAAGATTTGCATTCCATGGTCGCTCCGACTCCTTGCCAGAGTCGTCTCTCTTGCGTGCCTTCGGCTTCTGCGCGTCGATGAGGTAGTAGGCATCGTTGCCTAGAGCTCTGCTGACGACGAAGGGGCCCTCCCAAGGGGCTACGAGCTTGTGCTGGCCGGCTGTTCGCTGGATCAGCCGAAGCACAAGGTCACCCTCCTGGAAGGATCTTGCTCGGACCCTCCGGCTGTGGTAGCGGCGCAAACCCTGCTGGTAGATGGCAGACCGGCGGAGGGCTAACAGCCAGCCTTCTTCCAGTAGGTCGACGCCGTCTTCTCTGGCTTCTTTGTTTCCGCTTCCGTGTACATGGTTACCCGAGGCGCATCAAACTCGATGTCTGTTGGGATGACTGCCTCGGCACCATATACAAGGAAGAAAGGAGTGAAGCCGGTTGATCTGTTTGGGGTAGTACGCAGACTCCATAGGACAGCCAGCAGCTCATCGAGCCAACAGCCGGCTGAACGCTCCAGAGGTACGACCAGTCGGGGCTTGATACCGGACAGGATGAGGCCATTTGCTCGCTCCACTTGGCTGTTTGACTGCGGGTGGGCGACTAACGCAAGGTCCAGCCGGATACCTCACTACAGGAATCAGCTACTTTGCCGTCTGCCACGGCGGACGGCAAAGGCACGAACGGCGGACGGCAAAAGGCTCCGGCAAAGTAGGCTTCGGTAAACAGGTTCTTTGCCATCTGCTACAGACGGCAAGATCTTTGCCGTCCGCGGCGGACGGCAAAGAGAGAGCGGCAGACGGCAAAGACGGCGGACGACAATAATTGCGCTGTCAGTCTGTTAAGTGGCTAACGGAAGGCCTTTGCCGTCCGCCGGTGACGGCAAAATTTCTAGGGTCTTTGTCGTCCGCTGTATGATGTCATCTACACGTCACTATGTGGCAGGTTCTTTGCCGTCTGCCACTGACGGCAAAGTCTTTGCCGTCTGCCACTGTAGGCAAACTGACCAAATGGGTCAGCTCCCAGGAAGCACAGGTGGATGCCGCGTGGCTTCTTTGTCGTCCGCGGCAGACGGCAAAGAGCCCGTTGCCGTCGGTGGCAGACGGCAAAGAGCCTGCATATTGGCTCTTTTTTCTGTTTTTTCATATACCCAACCATTTTCACAGCAAATAGATGATACATATATATTTTTCACATGGCAAGTTCACAGCAAACATATGAGATATCCAACACATATAATTTCATCATACATGCATAGTTCCGTCAACCATACATAGCAAGTTCAACATACATGCATCCAACCATACATATTACAATAGTGTCATCCTACCATACATGCATAGTTCATAGATACAAAGGAAACATAGTTCATCCAAACAAGCACTCCATCTATGCAAGCTTCCGTGAAGTGAATGAATTTTGCAAAATGGGAAATAAGAAAGTTAGAAGAAGAAGATTAGAAGAAGAAGAAGAAGAAGAAGTAGAAGAAGAAGAAAATGAAGAAGAAGAAGAATATATATGACATTTATGAGCTAATTTAGGTGAAATTGATCATTTGTGAGCTAACTTAGGTGAAATGGATCGTTTATGAGCTAACCTAGGTGCAATGGATCGCTTATGAGCAAACTTAGGTAAAATGCATCATTTTAGAGGTAACCTAGGTAAGATGGATCATTTTGGAGCTAACCTAGGTAAAATGGGTCATTTTAGAGCTAACTTCGGTAGAATGGATCATTTATGAGCTAAGTAAGGTTAAATGGGTCATTTTAGAGCTAACGTAGGTAAAATGGATCGTTTATGAGCTAACTAAGGTAAAATGGATCATTTTAGTGTTGGGGAACGTAGTAATTTCGAAAAATTTCCTACGCACACGCAAGATCATGGTGATGCACAGCAACAAGAGGGGAGAGTGTTGTCTACGTACCAACGCAGACCGACTGCGGAAGCGATCACACAATGTAGAGGAAGTAGTCGTACGTCTTCTTCCCGATCCGACCGATCCAAGCACCGTTACTCCGGCACCTCCGAGTTCTTAGCACACGTTCAGCTCGATGATGATCCTCGGGCTCCGATCCAGCAAAGCGTCGAGGAAGAGTTTCGTCAGCACGACGGCGTGGTGACGATCTTGATGTACTACCGACGCAGGGCTTCGCCTAAGCACTACAACGGTATGATCGAGGTGGAATTTGGTGGCAGGGGGCACCGCACACGGCTAAGGAACGATCTCAAGGATCAACTTGTGTGTGTTGGGGTGTCCCCTGCCCCCGTATATAAAGGTTGGAGGGAGGGGGGCTGGCCGGCCAAAGAGGGGAAGGCGCAGGAGGAGTCCTACTCCTACCGGGAGTAGGACTCCCCCCTCCAATCCTAGTCCAACTAGGAATCCTTTAAAGGGGAGAGAGAGAGAGGTGGCCGGCCCCTCTCCTAGTCCTAATAGGACTAGGGAGAGGGGGGGAGGCGCAGCTCTATGTGGGCTTCCCTCTCACCTTTCCACTAAGGCCCATGTTGGCCCATTTGGCTCCCGGGGGGTTCCGGTAACCCTCCCGGTAATCCGGTAAAATCCCGATTTTACCCGGAACACTTCCGATGTCCAAACATAGGCTTCCAATATATCAATCTTTACATCTCGACCATTTCGAGACTCCTCATCATGTCCGTGATCTCATCCGGGACTCCGAACAACCTTCGGTACATCAAAATGCATAAACTCATAATAACTGTCATCGTAACGTTAAGCGTGCGGACCCTACGGTTCGAGAACAATGTAGACATGACCGAGACACGTCTCCAGTCAATAACCAATAGCGGGACCTGGATGCCCATATTGGCTCCTACATATTCTACGAAGATCTTTATCGGTCAGACCACATAACAACATACGTTGTTCCCTTTGTCGTCGGTATGTTACTTGCCCGAGATTCGATCGTCGGTATCCAATACCTAGTTCAATCTCGTTACCGGCAAGTCTCTTTACTCGTTCCGTAATACATCATCTCACAACTAACATATTAGTTGCAGTGCTTGCAAGGCTTATGTGATGTGTATTACCGAGAGGGCCCAGTGATACCTCTCCGACAATCGGAGTGACAAACCCTAATCTCGAAATACGCCAACCCAACATCTACCATTGGAGACACCTGTAGTACTCCTTTATAATCACCCAGTTACGTTGTGACGTTTGGTAGTACCCAAAGTGTTCCTCCGATAAACGGGAGTTGCATAATCTCATAGTTATAGGAACATGTATAAGTCATGAAGAAAGCAATAGCAACATACTAAACGATCGGGTGCTAAGCTAATGGAATGGGTCATGTCAATCAGATCATTCAACTAATGATGTGACCTCGTTAATCAAATAACAACTCTTTGTTCATGGTTAGGAAACATAACCATCTTTGCTTAACGAGCTAGTCAAGTAGAGGCATACTAGTGACACTCTATTGGTCTATGTATTCACACATGTATTATGTTTCCGGTTAATACAATTCAAGCATGAATAATAAACATTTATCATGATATAAGGAAATAAATAATAACTTTATTATTGCCTCTAGGGCATATTTCCTTCAGTCTCCCACTTGCACTAGAGTCAATAATCTAGTTCACATTGCCATGTGATTTAGCAGCAATAGTTCACATCACCATGTGATTAACACCCATAGTTCACATCGTCATGTGACCAACACTCAAAGGGTTTACTAGAGTCAGTTATCTAGTTCACATATCTATGTGATTAACACCCAAAGAGTACTAAGGTGTGATCATGTTTTGCTTGTGAGATAATTTTAGTCAATGGGTCTGTCACATTCAGATCCGTAAGTATTTTGCAAGTTCTATGTCTACAATGCTCTACACGAAGCTACTCTAGCTAATTGCTCCCACTTTCAATATATATCCAGATTGAGACTTTATATTCATCTGGATCAGTGTCAAAAACATGCATTGACGTAACCCTTTACGACGAACCTTTTTGTCACGTCCATAATCGAGAAACATATCCTTATTTCACTAAGGATAATTCTGACCGCTGTCCAGTGATCTACTCCTAGATCACTATTGTACTCCCGTGCCAAATCAATGCAGGGTATACAATAGATCTGGTATACAGCATGACATACTTTATAGAACCTATGGCCAAGGCATAGGGAATGACTTTCATTCTCTTTCTATCTTCTGCCGTGGTCGGGCTTTGAGTCTTACTCAACTTCACACCTTGTAATACAGGCAAGAACTCTTTTTTTGACTGCTCCATTTTGAACTACTTCAAAATCTTGTCAAGGAATGTACTTATTGAAAAAACTTATCAAGCGTCTTGATCTATCTCTATAGATCTTGAAGCTCAATATGTAAGAAGCTTCACCGAAGTCTTTCTTTGAAAAACTCCTTTCAAACACTCCTTTATGCTTTACAGAATAATTCTACATTATTTCCGATCAACAATATGTCATTCACATATACTTTATCAGAAATGCTGTAGTGCTCCCACTCACTTTCTCGTAAATACAGCCTTCACCGCAAGTCTGTATAAAACTATATGCTTTGATCAACTCATCAAAGCGTATATTCCAACTCCGAGATGTTTGCACCAGTCCACAGATAGATCGCTGGAGCTTGCATATTTAGTTAACACCTTTAGGATCGACAAAACCTTCTAGTTGCATCGTATACAACTCTTCTTTAGCAAATCCATTAAGGAATGCAGTTTTGTTTATCCCTTTGCCAGATTTCATAAAATGCGGCAATTGCTAACATGATTCGGACAGACTTAAGCATAGATACGAGTGAGAAAATCTCATCGTAGTCAACACCTTGAACTTGTCGAAAACCTTTTGCGACAATTCTAGCTTTTCAGATAGTGACACTACTATCAGCGTCCGTCTTCCTCTTGAAGATCCATTTATTTTCTATGGCTTGCCGATCAACGGGCAAGTCAACCAAAGTCCAAACTTTGTTCTCATACATGGATCCCATCTCAGATTTCATGGCTTCAAGCCACTTTGCGGAATCTGGGCTCACCATCGCTTCTTCATAGTTCGTAGGCTCGTCATGGTTAAGTAACATGACCTCCAGAACAGGATTACCGTACCACTCTGGTGCGGTTCTCACTCTGGTTTACCTACGAGATTCGGTAGTAACTTGATCTGAAGTTACATGATCATCATCATTAGCTTCCTCACTAATTGGTGTAGTAGTCACAGGAACAGATTTCTGTGATGAACTACTTTCCAATAAGGGAGAAGGTACAATTACCTTATCAAGTTCTACTTTCTTCCCACTCACTTCTTTCGAGAGAAACTCCTTCTCCAGAAAGTTTCCGAATTTAGCAACAAAAGTCTTGACTTCGGATCTGTGATAGAAGGTGTATCCAATAGTTTCCTTTGGATATCATATGAAGATGCACTTCTCCGATTTGAGTTTTGAGCTTATCGGGATGAAACTCTTTCATATAAGCATCGCAACCCCAACTTTAAGAAACGACAACTTTTGTTTCTTGCCAAACCATAGTTCATAAGGCGTCGTCTCGACGGATATAGATGGTGCCCCTTTCTTACGTGAATGCAGCAGTCTCTAATGCATGACCCCAAAAACAATAGTGGTAAATCGGTAAGAGAAATCATAGATTGCACTATATCCAATAAAGTACGGTTATGACGTTCGGACACACCATTATGATGTGGTGTTCCAGGTGGCGTGAGTAGTGAAACTATTTCACATTGTTTTAACTGAAGACCAAACTCGTAACTCAAATATTTGTCTCCGCGATCAGATCGTAGAAACTTTATTTTCTTGTCACGATGTTTTTCACTTCACTCTGAAATTCTTTGAACTTTTCAAATGTTTTAGACTTATGTTTCATCAAGTAGATATACTCATATCTGCTCAAATCATTTGTGAAGATCAGAAAATAATGATACCTGTCGCGAGCCTCAATATTCATCGGACCACATACATCAGTATGTATGATTTCCAACAAATCTTTTCTCGCTCCATTGTTCCGGAGAACGGCGTTTTAGTCATCTTGCCCAAAAGGCATGGTTTGCAAGCATCAAGTGATTCATAATCAAGTGATTCCGAAAGCCCATCAGCATGGAGTTTCTTCATGCGCTTTATACCAATATGACTTAAACATCAGTGCCACAAATAAGTTGCACTATCATTATTAACTTTGCATCTTTTGGTTTCAATATTATGAATATGTGTATTATTAAGATCGAGATCCAATGAACTATTTTCATTGGGTGTGTAACCATATAAGGTTTTATTCATGTAAACAGAACAACAATTTATTCTTTTACTTAAATGAATAACTGTATTACAATAAACATGATCAAATCATATTCATGCTCAACACAAACACCAAATAACACTTATTTAGGTTCAACACTAATCCCGAAAGTATAGGGGAGTGTGCGATGATGATCATATCAATCTTGGAACTACTTCCAACACACATCGTCACTTCACCCTTAACTAGTCTCTGTTTATTCTGCAACTCCCGTTTCAAGTTACTAATCTTAGCAACTGAACTAGTATCAAATACTGAGGGTTTGCTATAAACACTAGTAAAGTACACATCAATAACATGTATATCAAATATACTTATGTTCACTTTGCCATCCTTCTTATCCGCCAATCACTTGGGGTAGTTCCGCTTCCAGTGACCAGTCCCTTTGCAGTAGAAGCACTTAGTCTCAGGCTTAGGATCAGACTTGGGCTTCTTCACTTGAGCAGCAACTTGCTTGCCGTTCTTCTTGAAGTTCCCCTTCTTCCCTCTGCCCTTTTCTTGAAACTAGTGGTCTTGTCAACCATCAACACTTGATGTTTTTGTTGATTTCTACCTTCGTTGATTTCAGCATCACGAAGAGCTTGGGAGTTACTTTTGTCATCCCTTGCATATTATAGTTCATCACGAAGTTCTACTAACTTGGTCATGGTGACTAGAGAATTCTGTCAATCACTATCTTATCTGGAAGATTAACTCCCACTTGATTCAAGCGATTGTAGTACCCAGACAATCTGAGCACATGCTCACTAGTTAAGCGATTCTCCTCCATCTTTTAGCTAGAGAACTTGTTGGAGACTTCATATCTCTCAACTCGGGTATTTGCTTGAAATATCAACTTCAACTCCTGGAACATCTCATATGGTCCATGACGTTCAAAACGTCTTTTGAAGTCCCGATTCTAAGCCGTTAAGCATGGTGCACTAAACTATCAAGTAGTCATCATATTGAGCTAGCCAAACGTTCATAACGTCTGCATCTACTCCTGCAATAGGTCTGTCACCTAGCGGTGCATCAAGGACATAATTCTTCTGTGCAGCAATGAGGATAAACCTCAGATCACGGATCCAATCCGCATCATTGCTACTAACATCTTTCAACACAATTTTCTCTAGGAACATATCAAAATAAAACGCAGGGAAGCAACAACGCGAGCTATTGATCTACAACATGATTTGCAAAATACTACCAGGACTAAGTTCATGATAAATTTAAGTTCAATTTAATCATATTACTTAAGAACTCCCACTTAGATAGACAACCCTCTAATCCTCTAAGTGATCACGTGATCCAAATCAACTAAACCATAACCGATCATCACGTGAGATGGAGTAGTTTTCAATGGTGAACATCAATATGTTGATCATATCTACTATATGATTCACGCTCGACCTTTCGGTCTCTGTGTTCCGAGGCCATATCTGCATATGCTAGGCTCGTCAAGTTTAACCTGAGTATTCTGCGTGTGCAACTGTTTTGCACCCGTTGTATTTGAACGTAGAGCCTATCACACCCGATCATCACGTGGTGTCTCAGCACGAAGAACTTTTGCAACGGTGCATACTCAGGGAGAACACTTCTTGATAATTTAGTGAGAGATCATCTTATAATGCTACCGTCAATGAAAGCAAGATAAGATGCATAAAAGGATAAACATCACATGCAATCAATATAAGTGATATGATATGGCCATCATCATCTTGTGCTTGTGATCTCCATCTCTGAAGCATCGTCATGATCACCATCGTCACCGGCGCGACACCTTGATCTCCATCGTAGCATCGTTGTCGTCTCGCCAATCTTATGCTTCCACGACTATCACTACCGCTTAGTAATAAAGTAAAGCATTACATCGCGATTGCATTGCATACATTAAAGCGACAACCATATGGCTCCTGCCAGTTGCCGATAACTCGGTTACAAAACATGATCATCTCATACAATAAAATCAGCATCATGCTTTGACCATATCACATCACAACATACCCTGCAAAAACAAGTTAGACGTCCTCTACTTTGTTGTTGCAAGTTTTACGTGGCTGCTACGGGCTTAAGTAAGAACTCATCTCACCTACGCATCAAAACCACAACGATAGTTCGTCAAATAGACTCCGTTTTAACCTTCTCAAGGACCGGGCGTAGTCACACTTGGTTCAACTAAAGTTGGAGAGACAGTCTTCCGCAAGCCATCTATGTGCAAAGCACGTCGAGGGAACCGGTCTCGCGTAAGAGTACGCGTAAGGTTGGTCCGGATCGTCTCACCCAACAATACCGCCGAACCAAAGTATGACATGCTGGTAGGCAGTATGACTTGTATCGCCCACAACTCACTTGTGTTCTACTCGTGCAAATAACATCAAACCATAAAACCTAGGCTCTAATACCACTGTTGGGGAACGTAGTAATTTCGAAAATTTTCCTACGCACACGCAAGATCATGGTGATGCACAGCAACAAGAGGGGAGAGTGTTGTCTACGTACCAACGCAGACCGACTGCGGAAGCGATCACACAACATAGAGGAAGTAGTCGTACGTCTTCTTCCCGATCCGACCGATCCAAGCACCGTTACTCCGGCACCTCCGAGTTCTTAGCACACGTTCAACTCGATGACGATCCTCGGGCTCCGATCCAGCAAAGCGTCGAGGAAGAGTTTCGTCAGCACGACGGCGTGGTGACGATCTTGATGTACTACCGACGCAGGGCTTCGCCTAAGCACTACAACGGTATGATCGAAGTGGAATTTGGTGGCAGGGGGCACCGCACACGGCTAAGGAACGATCTCAAGGATCAACTTGTGTGTGTTGGGGTGTCCCCTGCCCCCGTATATAAAGGTTGGAGGGAGGGGGGCTGGCCGGCCAAAGAGGGGAAGGCACAGGAGGAGTCCTACTCCTACCGGGAGTAGGACTCCCCCCTCCAATCCTAGTCCAACTAGGAATCCTTTAAAGGGGAGAGAGACAGAGGTGGCCGGCCCCTCTCCTAGTCCTAATATGACTAGGGAGAGGTGGGGAAGCGCAGCTCTATGTGGGCTGCCCTCTCACCTTTCCACTAAGGCCCATGTTGGCCCATTTGGCTCCCGGGGGGTTCCGGTAACCCTCCCGGTAATCCGGTAAAATCCCGATTTTACCCGGAACACTTCCGATGTCCAAACATAGGCTTCCAATATATCAATCTTTACGTCTCGACCATTTCGAGACTCCTCATCATGTCCGTGATCTCATCCGGGACTCCGAACAACCTTCGGTACATCAAAATCATAAACTCATAATAACTGTCATCGTAACGTTAAGCGTGCGGACCCTACGGTTCAAGAACAATGTAGACATGACCGAGACACGTCTCCAGTCAATAACCAATAGCGGGACCTGGATGCCCATATTGGCTCCTACATATTCTACAAAGATCTTTATCGGTCAGACCGCATAACAACATACGTTGTTCCCTTTGTCATCGGTATGTTACTTGCCCGAGATTCGATCGTCGGTATCCAATACCTAGTTCAATCTCGTTACCGGCAAGTCTCTTTACTCGTTCCGTAATACATCATCTCACAACTAACATATTAGTTGCAGTGCTTGCAAGGCTTATGTGATGTGTATTACCGAGAGGGCCCAGAGATACCTCTCCAACAATCGGAGTGACAAACCCTAATCTCGAAATACGCCAACCCAACATCTACCATTGGAGACACCTGTAGTACTCCTTTATAATCACCCAGTTACGTTGTGACGTTTGGTAGTACCCAAAGTGTTCCTCCGATAAACGGGAGTTGCATAATCTCATAGTTATAGGAACATGTATAAGTCATGAAGAAAGCAATAGCAACATACTAAACGATCGGGTGCTAAGCTAATGGAATGGGTCATGTCAATCAGATCATTCAACTAATGATGTGACCTCGTTAATCAAATAACAACTCTTTGTTCATGGTTAGGAAACATAACCATCTTTGATTAACGAGCTAGTCAAGTAGAGGCATACTAGTGACACTCTATTGGTCTATGTATTCACACATGTATTATGTTTCCGGTTAATAAAATTCAAGCATGAATAATAAACATTTATCATGATATAAGGAAATAAATAATAACTTTATTATTGCCTCTAGGGCATATTTCCTTCATTTAGAACTAACTTAGGTAAAATGGATCGTTTATGAGCTAACTTAGGTAAAATGGATCGTTTTTGAGCTAACTAAGGTGAAATGTCGGGACCCCGATCCTAGGTCACACCGATCTAGCATGTAACACATCATATCACTTTGTGGCCTCACGCACGGTATTTCCACGGGTGCCACCTTACCTGGGCCGGGACCGTTTGCGCCTTTTGGCTCACGTATATGATAGTGTCGCTAGCATCCATATGACAAAGAACCCGGGCCGACATGGCTAGTCGTGAACCCAAAGCGGCACTACCCCATGGGGACAGGCATACATGAATCAACCTCGAGCATGTCGGTCAACAGCGTGTGAATCCGGGCTGTAGCACTGGGCTAACAGGACTCCGGTAACCCGGGCTGTAGCAGGCTAGGCAGGACTCCGGATGTCACCGCGTGACATTTCCCCGAAGGGACAGACATAGGAACGAAGTGAAACACATGCCGGCCAGTCAAGTGTCCTGAGCAGTAGTGCTGGGCTAGCAGGACTCCGGTGATCCGGGCTGTAGCGGACTACTATCGCTCAGAAGCACTAGACTACATTTCCCCATATGATAGGCTGCCAAGGATAAACAACTAGATAGTCGGATCCCACACATACCAAGCATTTCAATCATACACACAATATGCTCGATATGGGTGAATACAACATGGCATCACAACATAACTCTACAACTCAAGTATTAATTCATTAGGCTCCGAGGAGCGAGATATTACAAGCATGGGTCTCATGACCCAACAATCATAGCATACAATTCAAACACATGGGGAAGCTTAACATGTCTGAGTACAGACATCTATAAATGGAAAAGGCTAAGAAGCCTGACTATCTACCAGATCCTATCGAGGGCACAAGATCGTAGCTGAGGTATCAAGCTAAACGTCGAAGTCCACGCGGAACTACTAGCGAGACTGAAGTCTCTCTGCAAAACATAAATTAAGCAAACGTGAGTACAAAGGTACTCAGCAAGTCTTACATCAGAACTAACTACATATGCATCGGTATCAACAAGGGGGGGTGGTGGAGTTTAACTGCAGCAAGCCAGCTTTGACTCAGTGGCTAACCTAAACTACGATTGCGAGCAACTCTTTTGAGGTGGCGCACACGAGTCCACATATTCACCAATCAATACACCACTATGGATCCGCTCCCGTCTCCCTACGAGAAGGCCATTCATAGCACTCACGCTTATCTTGCGAGTTTTAGGGTATCCACTTTCACTTGTCTATGAACTATGCAAGGGGTCCACGTTTCCATATCCGAGGAATCCGGCTATTCGAATAGATATTGATAACCCTGCAGGGGTGTACTTCTTCACACACGCTCTCACCACTTATAGCCCTGTACACGTCATGTACCTCGGCAACCTTCAAGCGGAAACCGGGCGAGGGTGTCGGCCACGGCCTACCTAAACACTTAAGTCTCTAGTCCAGGTTTATCGCCTATGCGGGTTCCATCCACGAGGAGATCCGGCCGGAGTTTCGCTCACAGCCCCAAACGATGTGTGCAGGGTTCCCGAGACACCAAACGGGCGCCCGGTACACCGTGCCACAGTGTATCTACCGCAACATAGCCCACCCCTAGGGTCAGCGCTACGCACGACCGCCAACACATATCCTACAAACACCAGAAACTAGTTGCAACTCCTGGACAGAGTACTAGGGTGATTAAGAAGCCGAGAGGGGCCATTGGTTTCGGGCCCAATGCGTGGTAGTAACTGTTCATGGATCACAGACACAGAACTCAGTTCCTGAGGACGGCTGCAATGAGACAACCCACCATGTACTCCTACATGGCCTCTCACCGCTACCTTTACCAAATCGTGTTCACACACTTAGCTCTCAACAGTAGGATATGTTTACACACCTCCGATTCATCCCCGATGAATCGGACCTAACTCAACTCTAAGCAGTAGCAGGCATGACAACAAGCATGAATGAGTAGGCACATCAGGGCTCAAACAACTCCTACTCATGCTAGTGGGTTTCATCTATTTACTGTGGCAATGACAGGTCATGCAGAAGATAAGGGGTTCAACTACCGCAACAAGTAACAGATGAATCGTTGTTGTCCTAATGCAGTAAAAGAGAGCAGGAGCGAGAGAGGGGGATTGTATCGGAATGAACAAGGGGGTTTTGCTTGCCTGGCACTTCTGAAGATATCATTGGGTCTTCATCAGTGTCAACGATCACATCGTCGGTACAACGTCTATCGAGAGGGGAAAAATACCGGCAATAGGAGAAAGAAACATAATCAATGCAATGCACAATATGATGCATGATCATGACATGTCAATATGCTGTGGTTTGAGCTAATGCAACTAGCTATGATTTAAATGAAGTTGGTTTGAGTGCAAGATTCAAATTCCAACCCCATACATGATTATTTAAATGCCCTTTATTTGTTTTGTCCAAAACAGAGGACAAACATTGTTCAAACATGCATGAAAATGGTATAGATGGATTCCTTGAATTTTTCTGATAATTTTACATATATAATTTATCTTATTTGGAGTTACGGTTGATTTTCTATGATTTTTAGAAGTTTTGGGCATTTTTTGAAAATAATAAATCATTTAGGATTTATTTAACTTCCAGAAAAAGGCTTTACTGCATCAGCATGACGTAAGAATGACGTCATCAGGTCAACTGTGGCTGGCCAGGTCAAACCTGACCAGTGGGTCCCACTGGTCAGTCTCACAGTGCTGGCTCGAGTCACAGACAGGTGGGGCCAGTCAAAGGCCACGTCAGAAAGTCAAACTGACGTGTGGGCCAGCTGGGTTAATAACTAATCTAAACAGAACATTAAGTTAAACTAAACATGCACTGGGCCCACATGGCAGTGGCTCTAGGGAGTTTTAGCAGGTTCATTAGCACTAATTAAGCCAGCGCCACGTCAGCTCGCCGGAGCTTGGCCGGCAGCGACCAAATATGCGGCGGGGTTTCACCGGAGTTGCTCGGGTTTCGCCTACAGGCCACCATTTAACGCGCGGAAGGGCGCGTTTGAAAGAGGGGAGCGAGGCGCATCTGCGGGTGGCCGTGGTTCGAGTGGGGGTGGACGGAGTCAACGGCGGCGAGCTCTCTTGCGGCCGCCGGAATTTGGGCGTACACCGAACTGGGGCTACGGAGCACGGCATGAAGATCTGGTGGGTGGGCTCGGCTTCTGGGAGCGCCCTGAGTGCAGCGATGGGTTCGGACGCATGCTTGCACGGTCGTAGTCGCGGTGGCGACATGGCCGGCGGCGAGGAGCTGTCGGCTCCGATGGCCAGGGGGCTAGAAGGCATGGGCGAGCATGGGGGGGAGAGGGGAAAGAGGCAGGGGCTCACGGCGAATCCGGTAGAGGCAACGGCGAGGCCGGGGAGGGACTGGAGCAAGCGAATCGACGGCGGCGGTCGTCGGTGCCGAAGCTTGATGACGACGAAGATGCCGGCGATGAAGGGCTCCCGAGGTCGTGTGAGACAAAGTGCAGGACGAGGGAGGCACGGCGGAGCTCGGGGCCGCGTCGGAGAGGTGAGGGGATGGCTGTGGCCGCGGTGGCAGCGAACGGCGGCGACGGCGCGTTCGGGTGTGCGAGAGAGAGAGAGCGAGGGAGAGATGGAGGGGGAGAGTGAGGAGGTCAGGGGGGTCCAGAGGAAGCGCGTGGCGCTCGGGGACGATTCCAGCAGCGGCAAGCTAGCAGGAGGTGGCCGGACGCGTGCTCGCGCGCGCCGGCCACGCGCTCGTCCTCCTGGCGAGGGGGAAGACGACAGGGAGGAGCCCTGGTGGGCTGGGCCGTCCAGCTACAGTGCTGGGCCGGTTGGTGGCGCCAGGTAAGTGGCCCAGTGGCCTACTCTCTCTCCTGTTTTTTTCTAATTTAATTCTGTTTTCTAATTTGCAGTTTTGTTTTGAATTTGGTTTTGAAGCCAAATCAATTTTGTTGCTTCTGGAAATATTTTTAGAAGCTAAAGGAATTAAACCAAAGCTCCACAAAAATATTGCAGAATTATTGGACCTATATTTATTTAATAGTAAATATAAATCCAATTCAAATAGCTATTGATTTAATTCAAATGCCCAGAATAAATATTTCTGTGAATCCAAAAATATTGGTTTGAATTTTACCTCTTGCCGATATTTTTATAGCTTAACAGGAACATTTTATTGGGTTATTTGAAGCAATTTTTAATGTTGATCATTTTTTTTGAATGATGTCTGAGGCTTTCAGCTTTCCCCAATTCAACTTTCAAAAATTTAGACATGATGCAACCACCAAGCTAGTCCAAGGCCAAAGTAGGGCTAGGGATGTGACATGAAATGAATCGTTTTTGAGCTAACTAAGGTGAAGGGCATCATTTTTGAGCTAACTAAGGTGAAATGGATCGTTTTTGAGCTAACTAAGGTGAAATGAATCGTTTTTGAGCTAACTAAGGTAAAATGGATCGTTTTTGAGCTAACTTAGGTGAAATGGATCGTTTTTGAGCAAACTTAGGTGAAATGGATCATTTAAGAGCTAACTTAGGTGAACTGGATCGTTTTTGAGCTAACTAAGGTGAAATGGATCGTTTTTGAGTTAAGTAAGGTGAAATGGATCATTTTTCAGCAAACTTAGGTGAAATGGATCATTTAAGAGCTAATTTAGGTGAAATGGGTCGTTTTTGAGCTAACTAAGGTGAAATGGATCGTTTTTTAGCAAACTTAGGTGAAATGGATTATGGATCGTTTTTGAGCAAACTAAGGTGAAATGGATCATTTAAGAGCTAATTTAGGTGAAATGGATCGTTTTTAGCTAACTTAGGTGAAATGGATCGTTTAGGAGCTACTCTAGGTAAATTGGGTCATTTTAGAGCTAACTTGGATAAACTGGATCATTTATAAGCTAACCTAGGTAAGATGGGTCATTTTGGAGCTAACTTAGGTAAAATGGATCGTCTATGAGCTAACTAAGCTAATTATGCAATTTTTGACATAAGTAAGCTAAGTATAGATCGTTTTAGAGCTAACTTAGGTAAAATGGATGGTTTTGGAGGTCAGTAAGCTTATTAAGTCATTTTGGAGGAGAAGAAGCTAAGTCTACGTCATTATGGTAAGCATTGGAGGAAATGAAGCTAAGTCTAGGTCTTTATGCATGTGTTAAGCAAAACACTAGATAAACTTACCAAGATCCAGGAGGTGTAGGAGCGGGGTGGCTCATGTCGGTAGCTGGAGAAGGATCGTGCGATGCTTGTCTGGAGTTACGCTGCACCAAAGATCATTTCCAATGTCGTGTTAGCATGATGACACTCAAATGTTAAGACTAGCAAGTAATGTGCATTCAAATAAAACTCACCGTGGTCCTAGGAGCAATCACTGGCATCGGCGGAGCGGTCTGACCTGTCTTCTCGGACACAGACTGCACATTTGGTTTTGACGACTCAGTCATACTAGTTAGTAATGAGACAAACATTACATGAATGTTTTGGCTAATCTGCAGAAGAAACTTACCACAAGGAGCTCGTACATGGCCCTTGCCTGCATGTCATTCCGTGCCCTCTCCTCCTCCACCATCTTTGTTGTCCTCTCCTCCAACTCCCGCTGCCTCTCCGCCGCCTCCGCCAGAAGTTTCTCCGTTCTATCTCTCTCACTCTGTATAGCAGCCTGCAACACCACTCACATGACCATTTGTAATCATTGATGGAAGCGCACACAATGTAATGGAGAAAGATAACTGAGTACGTATCACTAACCTTGATGGCGAGTTGCACTGGCCGTTCACGAGGCCTTATCTCAGGAGCGGAGCTCGACTGGCGCGCCTTGATCTCCGGGAGAGTGCTAGGACAACGGATAAGTCCATCTCCAATGGCTATGGAGCCATGGGACCTCCCGCCACCAGATATCATCAACAGCTCTGGATCAATGGGACCCTGGCTCGGGTTAAAGTCCTCCCCTTTCCTCGCCTTCCCCTCATCTCTATATCTCATGAGCTTGTTGTGGGAGGAGATGTTGGTGAAGTTGTTTGCATCATCGAGGTCAAACTGAGAGAAAGCCTTGACTTTCTTGAAAGAGGCAGTGTGGGCCATGGCATACAGGTCGTACACCTCTGGCACCTTATCCGCCTTATTGTAGCGTGCCTGAAAGAGAGAAACAATGAAAATTAGTAATTAAAGGGCTCAAGCTAGCATGATGAATGAATTGCATGAATCATGAAGCAAACCACATACCCAGTTGCGCCCGAACTGATATAAGTTGGAGCTGCCTTGATGGTGTGGCACACCTTCCATTTGGGCACGTTTGTCCTTGGCCTCCTTGTGGAGGGCTAGCCATCGTTGTGAGCACCACTCATCGACCAACACCTCCCAACAATCCATCTGATCCGCACACCATCTCGGAGGCGCCTAAGTTAGCAAATAGAAACTTGAGCGCTACGGCTAAGAATTACTAAATGAAGGAACTTAAGTAGAGAAGGCCTTAAGAATTACCTTCATGTACTGCTCCTTACTCAGGAACTTATCGCGGCACGCCGGCTTGGTCTTCTTGATACCACGCAAGGCGTAGTAGTCTCGAACAGCCTGCACCCGAGCCTCGTGCCGTAAGTTCTGGAGTAGGCGCTTGCAGACGTTCTCGATAACATGTGCCGCGTCCTCCTCGTATCCCTCCTCACTCCTGTAGAATGTCTGCAATCAAATGAGACAATGTTGATTAGTACAATTAATAACTAGCTAGTTGAAGATTTTTAAATGTGTAAAGGAGAAATTACGCAGAACTTTCTGATCACCATGTCTGCCCTCATGTCGCACACGACACCGTCGATAATCTCATTTGGCGGGGCCGGGGCAGCCACGTAGTGCTCCCAGCTCAATCCAAGCTCTGGAAGCCGACCCTCACTAGGCAACGTGACAAACCCTGGGAAGTTTTGCCGGCAAAGAACTCCAAGGACGGAGTTGGGCCGGCGGACACTATGATGGTGGTCCCAACCCCTGCAGCATGACAAGGCCAACGCATTAGTTATTTGAAAAAACATGAATGCACAAGGTACAAAAATATTAAATGCACTTACGTACCTCTCCCCATCAGGGAAAATCAACCACCTCTGCTCGCGGGTCACCGGCACGGACGGGAGCCGTGTAGCACCACGCTGGTAGACGGTGCCCCCCTCCTCCTCAAGATCAGTCGGCTCCCCGCCATCATCAGCATGGCCACTCGGCTCCTCGGGCTGATCCGGCCAGGTACCCCATCCGGATGTGTGCTCCTCCGGGGTCACGTGGGCCGAACTCTCGTGGGCCGAAGACCCGTGGACCGGAGGCTCGTGGACCGGAGTCCGTGTAGCCTCCTCCTCGGACGAGTCCACCCTAGCAGTCACGTGCTCGGGTGAAACGGCTGGGGGTGGCGGCGAGGAAGGCACCGCAGCAGTCACCCTACCTCCTCTCCCACGACCACGTGCCCCACCTCCTCTCTTCCTACCTCGTCCCCTGCTGGGCACCACGGTCGACGAAGAAGGGCCCGGCGGTGTGGCCATACTGTCCAGCAACGCTCGGCGGAGAGGTGCGTCTGGAATGGAAGACCTCAGACCACGCTCCCGACTAGCGCCCACCATCTTTCAACACCTGCCACGACAAACAGTAAACGAAATTAGTACAACATAAAAAAAGACCGACATGAATAATAATATGTGTATTCACTTAAGTGTATCATCATCAAGTACAACATAAAAAAATGTAATACCTGACACTACTAATAATCTCGATCAGTATCATCAATAAATGCATAATCATCATCATCACTATAATCAATGACGGGCTCATAGGGTTCATTGGCATCAACATGTGCAAGGCCACCTTGACGTAATCGGTCAAGCATTGACAGGTCATCCGCAGCAGTAACCTCTTCTTGTTCCAGCTCTTCTTGTTCCTCCTCTGGGGTGATGTCGGATTCATTGTCGCTGTCTACTTCAATGTTTTGGGGTGAAGTATAGCGGTTCTTGAAACGCTTTTTGGAAAGACGTGTCTCTTGGAAGAATTCTCCTTCATATGTATCTTGGTTAATGTGAGGTTCATAATCCTCTTCCTTTGGGGGAGAAAGTCTAGCACGTGGCGGCACTTCATAAACGACATCCCAACCTTTCAGATTTGGATTAGTTTGGCAGGCCCACGGTAGATAGAATACTTGGGTCGCCTGTTGAGCCATAATATAGACATCAGGAATATCTAAATGAGTGCTTTGGTTGATTTCAACTAGCCCTACATGTTCGTGAGTCCTTCTAGTCTCCTTCGGCTGAAACCAATAACATTTGAAGACTACGACATTCGGTGGGTTTTCACCATAGAACAGAAGTTCATAAATTGCTTCAACTCTCCCATAATACTCGGTACCTCCTTCGCCGATAGCAGATACTCAACAATTTGTTGACTTTCGGTCCGCCATAGATAGCTCTTTGCCATTGGTACGAAAGCGATACTCGTTGATGTCGTACTTGTCAAATGAACGGACCTTATAGTCAAAACCATTAGCGACTTGTCTCAATTCGGCATCCATAGACTCTGAATTAGCCTACAAGTTTAATATGAAAGGATTGTTGCATTATGCACAAATTAGCGAATGAAATGAAATTGTCTAATAGAAATTACCATTTGTTTGAACCAAGAGATGAAACCGGGATAGCCACCTCCTTGCTTTGCGAGAAGCTCATACTCTTCGACGGAATCCTTTTGGATCTACGCTCCATACGAGAATATGGTGACGTATCGACTGTATGACATATCCAGGAATAAGAGTAGTTCAAAGGAAATAGAAGTTGCGAAACAATGTACCGAGAACTTACTCGATGTACGGCCGCACTTCTATCAGGTTGTTGAAGATATACAACGAAATGGTCCGCCATTCTTCATTATCCAAAGATACTGGATGTGAAACACTAGCTGGTTCGATGTGTGTACCATCATCAGATTCCCATCTGCATCTAGTTCGGTTCTTTTGCCTGTTTTGTGCCATGTCATCTGTCTGGCCGTCTCTTCGACCATGAAAAGACGTTGAAGTCTTGGTACGATTGGCATATACCGAAGAACACTAACGGGGATTTTGGTCTGTGTCTTCTCACCCATACCGTTGTCTACCACAATATACTTGGAAGACTTGCAAATGGGACAATAGTTCAAGTCCGCATAGTCAAGCCTAAATAAGGCACATCCTTTCTCACAGGCATGTATCTTCTCATAGGGCATCTTCAGTGCACGAAGGATTTTGTCCGACTGGTACAGGTTTGCGGGCATTACATGGCCTTTGGGTAGAAAGCGTCCAAATACTGTCATAATTGCGTCATAGCATTCTCTGCCCAAGTTGAACTAAGCCTTCAGAGCCATTACTTGTGAGATGGCATCCAACTGACAAAGCTCAGTGTGCTCGTGGAGCGGACGTTTCGAAGACTCCAACATTTCATTGAAGGCCTTTGCAGATTCCTCCATCTCCTCGTCCGAATCCCGAGCATCATCATAGTCTTGCACCATGTTTTCCATCCCGGTACCATGCTCGTCGGTGCAACGACGATCCACCTCAGCTCGGTCACGTTGGGCAGACTCACCATGAAATGTCCACACCGTATAATCGGGCGTAAAACCACTCTTCTGCAAGTGTTTGCCCATTTCAGCCTCTGTCTTCTTTTCCCAATTGCCGCACCGGAAACAGGGGCACCAGGTTTTCTTTTGGCCATTTGCAAATGCGGCTTGCACAAACCCCTTAGTTTTTGTGAACCATTCAGCGCTCCATTTGTTCTGACCAGTGTGACCGGTATACATCCAAGCACGGTCACTCATCTTGACTTTCAGAGCTACTAGACACACAACAATTATATATGTAATTCACCATGTATATATTCATCAGTTGATCTACTTTGTCAATTTTATTACGTCCATGCAACCTACACTCTAATAGGTAATGATAGGTCCTAATCCCACCCGTTTATGTGTAGATTGGGTTCATTTTCCCATGCTATGCTCCGGATCCGACGCAAAATTTCGGCAGCACCTCCCCGCTGTTCTCCTGATACACGTGTCTGCAATAAACAGAGAGGATGTGTACCCGGAGAACAACAGGGGAGGCACTGACGAAATATATGCGTCGGATCCGGAGCAAAGCATATGGGAAAACGAACCCAATCTACACATACTCGGGCTGTCCATGGATAGTGTTGGACAATTCGAAAGAATCAAGGTTATAAATATGCAAATGCATGCATATTTATAACTATGACGCTTTCGAACGGGAGACACATATTGGTTACGCATACTGATGATTCAAGACACATATATAGCTAGCTATCAAGTTTCATCAGAATAGATCAAATAATTAATGGGGGAGGAGGACTTGTCATTTGTGCTTACCCACGAACGAAGGGGCAGAGCTCGTCAAACGCACGGCGAGGTCGTCGAACACCAAACCTCGCAGCGATGAAACAATGGTGGTGGGGGGGGCGACGGGGCGGTGGGGGGCCGGGGCGGCGGCGGGCGGCGGCGGGGGCAAGAGGCGGCGGCGGCGGGGGTGCGTGGTGGGGTGCGGGGCGGGACGAAGTGGTGAGAACAGAGAGGCGGGCGGGGGGCACGGGCCGTTAGATAGTGCCCTCTTTGCCGTCCGCCTCTCTTTGCCGTCCGCCACTTTGCCTCTTTGCCGTCTGCTGGCGGACGGCAAAGAGGTGGCCCGTTAAGTTTTTCCCAAATGGGCGGGGGGTGGGGGCCACCTCTCTCTTTGCCGTCTGCCAGCTGACGGCAAAGATTCTTTGCCATCTGCCAGCAGACGGCAAAGAACTGGCGGACGGCAAAGAGCTTCTTTGCCGTCTGCCAGTTCTTTGCCGTCTGCTTTTTGGTAGCTGATGACAGAGAGCTGCTTTGCCGTCAACTAGCAGACGGCAAAGAGCTAGCAGATGGCAAATTAGCTGATTCCAGTAGTGCCTTGTGCAGCGCAGAACCGTGCCAAGGCACCTTTGGCAAAATTCGTGCCATTGTCGGTGATGATGCTGTGCGGTACGCCGTACTGGGTTGTTATATCTGCAATGAAAGTCACCGTAGTCGGCCCATTCAGCTTCTTGATCGGCTTCGCCTCAATCCACTTGGTGAATTTGTCGATGGCGACGAGCAAATGAGTCATGCCGCCGCGCGCCGTCTTGAATGGGCCCACCATATCCAATCCCCAGACGGCAAAGGGCCAGGTGATGGGAATGGTCTTGAGTGCTGAAGCCGGCATGTGTTGCTGTGAGCTGAAAAGCTGGCAGCCTTTGCAGTGATTGACTAGCTCTTTGGCGTCGTCCAAAGCAGTCGGCCAGGAGAAACCGTGGTGGAAAGCTTTGGCGACAAGTGATCTTGATGCGGCGTGGTGGCCGCACTCTCCTTGGTGTATATCTCTAAGGATTGCAATGCCTTTCTCCTGCTCGACGCATCGCTGTAAGACACCAGTGGCGCTGCGCTTGACAAGCTCTCTGTTGACGATTGTGTATGCTCCGGCTCGGCGCTGGACTTGTGTCGCTTTGGTTTCGTCAGCCGGCAGATCTTGGTTCACCAAAAAGTCGCGGATGGTTTGGGCCCATGATGGAGCTGCGACTTCCCCAGCCGCCAAAGTGGCTACAGCCACCAGGGTGGGCGGGCTGGGTAATGAAGTGCTGGAGTCGGCCACCGCTTGCTGTGCTGAAGAAGTCCCTGGGCCGGCTACTGCAGTCCCCGGGCCGGCTACCGTAGTCCCCGAGCCGGGTGCAGCAGTCCCCGAGCCGGGTACTACAGTCCCCGAGCCGGGTACTGCAGTCCCCGAGCCGAGTATTGAAGTCCCCGGGGCGTTCGACCACAATGACGGTGCTGACCACCCGGCTAGTGGCGGCAATATAAAGGAGCATGGGCTCTTTCTCAGTCGGTGCCGCCAAGATAGGCGGTGTGGACAACATTTTCTTCAGCTCGTGGAAAGCTTGGTCGGCCTGGTCATTCCACTCAAAGTGGGTACTCTTCTTCATGAGGCGGTAGAGAGGGAGGGCTCTCTCCCCAAGCCGGCTGATGAAGCGGTTCAGAGAGGCCAGGCACCCGGTGAACTTCTGAATCTCTCTAAGCTTGGTTGGGACCGCCATCCTCTCGATGGCTTTGATCTTCACAGGGTTGCACTCTATGCCGCGTTCGGAGACCAGAAAGCCTAGGAGCTGGCCGGCTGGCACTCCGAACACGCATTTCTCAGGGTTGAGCTTGATTCGCAACCGGCGCAGGTTCTCGAATGTCTCCTTCAAGTCTTCCAGCAGAGTGCCACGCTTCTCCGTCTTCACCACAACATCATCCACGTAGACGTGGGCATTCTTGCCAAGCTGCGTGAGGAGGCACTTCTGCATGCAACGCTAAAAAGTGGCGCCGGCATTCCTCAAGCCGAACGTCATAGTCAGGTAGCAGAAGGCTCCAAAGGGCGTGATGAAGGCGGTCTTCAGTTGGTCATCCGGGTTCAGCTTTATCTGGTGGTATCCTGAATAGGCATCCAAAAAGCTCAACAGCTCGCATCCGGCTGTGGAGTCTATCACTTGATCAATTCTGGGCAGAGCGAAGGGATCTTTTGGGCAGGCTTTGTTGAGGCTTGTGTAATCTATACACATGCGCCACTTGTTATTGTTTTTCAGCACGAGAACCGGGTTCGCGAGCCGCTCGGGGATGAAAACTTCCATGATGAAGCCGGCTGCAAGAAGCCGGGCTATCTCCTCCCCTACGATCCTTCTCTTCTCCTCTGACAGTCGGCGGAGAGGCTGCTTGACTGGTTTGGCGTTCTCCCGCACATGTAATTTGTGCTCGGCGAAATCCTTCGGAACACCCGCCATGTCCTTGGGGGACCATGCAAAGATATCTTGATTCTCACGGAGGAAATCGATGAGCTCGCCTTCCTATTTGCTATCCAGGCTCGCCCCAATGACGGCAAACCTCTCGGGGTGCTCGGGGTCGAGCTGTATCTTCTTGGTCTCCTTGGCCGGATGGAAAGATCCTTGGGCATCATACTCCTTGGAGTCGGCGGGCTGGTTTAGCTGCTTGCTGGCCAGGGCCACGACCCTGTCCAGCATCTTCTTCTCTACGGCAATCACGAGGGATTCGGCCAGCCGGCTGCTGGCCGCTGCGCAGTCGGCGGACTTCTTGTAGTCGCCGGAGATGGTGATGACACCCTTGGAGCTTGGTATCTTCATTTTGAGGTAAGCGTAGTGGGGAACCGCCATGAACTTGGCCAAGGCGGGTCGGCCAAGCAAGGCGTGGTAAGGGCTCTCCAGGTCCACCACCTCGAACCAGATTGCTTCCCGGCGGAAATGATCCTTGCCCCCAAAGAGTACATCGATCTTGATCTTGCCGATGGGGGCGCAGGACAAACCGGGTACGATGCCGTGGAACACCGTTCGAGTCGGCGCAAGCTGCTTTGCCTTGACGCCCATCTTCTCCATGGTGTCGCGGTACAGGATGTTGATGCTGCTTCCACCGTCGATCAGCACGCGGGAGAAGCGTGCGGCGCGCGTATCCATTGCAAGGGTGGCCTCCAGGACCAAAGCGTAGGAGCCGGGAGACGGCATCACCTCTGGGTGGTCGGCCCGGCTCCAACTGATGGATTTCTCTGACCAGTGCATGTGGCCGGCTGGGCTGGCGGCAGCCACATTGACTTCTTGTTGCTCTCGGCGCTTGCTGCGCCGGTCTTCGGGCTGGCTCGTGAAGACAATGTAAGATGCTTGCTCATCGGGGAACTCGTCCTGCACGGCGTCGACCGCGGGCCGAGCGGCCTTGGGCGGTGGAGCCGGAGGCGGCGGGCCGGCAGGCGGAGTCAGCGTGAGCCCTTCGCCCTTGGAGATTCTGGTGAGCCAGTTGCATTTGCGGGTCGTGTGGTTGGACGGCTTCGCGCCGCTATGGAATTGCACGGGGCGTCGAGGGTTTGTTCGTAGGAGAAGACCGGCTGCCAAGCCGGCCGGCCGCCCTTGGGCTTCTTGGGCGTGGGCCGCCCCTCAGGCAGCGCATCTTCGACCGTGGCCACCTGCCGGCTAGCGGGAGGCGGCGCAGGGCCTTTGTGCTTCTGATCGTTCTGGTGTTGGCGTCGGCCGCCATCTCCAGTCGGCGCTTGGGGCGCCGGATTGAGCACTTTTCCGGACGCGTCCACCCGGAGCTCGGTCTTCATCGAGGAGTCGGCGGTGGCGTACTTGTCGGCGATGTTCAGGAGCTCGTCGAGGGTAGTCGGCTTATCGCAGAGAAGCTTGTGCTTGAGGAGGGTGTCCTCTTGGCACCCGGAAGTGAAGTATTCGATGGCTTGCACCTCGTGCACCCCTTCGCAGGAGTTGCGGAGCTCGGCCCGACGCGTGAGGTAGTCGCGAGTAGACTCGGCTGGGCCCTGTACGCACAGGGAGAGCTGTCTGGGGTTGGGAGCCCGCTTGTAGGTGCTGGTGAAGTTGCGAACGAAGGCTTCAGTGAAATCCACCCAGCTGTTGATGCTGAGAGGCTTGAGGCTGTTAAGCCAAGTCCGTGCCGTGCCTTGCAGCATGAGGGGCACGTACTTCACGGCAACGCGCTGGTTGCCATTGGCAATGCTGACGGCTGTGGAGTAGTCGGTCAGCCAGTCTTCTGGCTTCACCGAGCCGTTGTACTTGGGCGTCTCTCTTGGGAGCGAGAACCCTTTGGGGAAGGGCTCGTCGCGGATGCGGGGGCCAAAGCAAGGCGGGCCGACAACATCTTCTTCTTCTAGCGCCAAGGATCTGGCCTGGCGGTCGATCTGGTGGCGGGCATCATTTTCGCCGACTCCCTCGTGGTGACCAAGCCGGCCGCTGAGAGTCGGGTGCGCCACTGGATGCGGGGTAGGGTATCTCTCTCCGCGAGCTCGAGGCGGAGGTGGGGTGCCCCGCCATTCCATGGCTCGGGGGCGGTCGTCCGCGTCTCGCCCGATGGAGAATTGGGTCCGGCTTTGGCTGGAAGCCGGCTCTTTCTCACGCTGCGCACGAGTGTTGCTCGTAGTCGGTTATCGAGAAGTCGCGCCGTGGTCGCGGCGCGGGAGAGGGCTCCCCGCGCAGGCGTCGGCTTCGTGCCGCCAGGCGGCTGCATCGATTAGTTGCTGTATGCGCCGCGTCATGTGGGGGAGGTCTTCGGCTTCCAAGCCGTCCAGCTCATCTACGGCCGCCTGGGCGGCGCGCAGGTTCTCGAGCAGGGTGGCGTAGACCGGGCGATCCACTCCAAGCGTGTCGGCGATGATGGAGCCGCATTGCCTGACAGCACCAGCCCGGCTTGGGCCAGCCGGAGCTGGCGTGCCGAAGGCGGCGCGGTCAGCTTCGTGCTGGTAGGCCTCCGTGAGGCGTCTTACGGAGGCTAGCCGCCGGCCCTCCGCGAGGAGGGCGAGGCGGCGCGCCTCCAGAACTTCGTCGTTGGCGTCAACCGGAAGGGGGTGGACAAGTCGTGGGCCGCCGCGCATGGGGCGTCGCGGGCGCCCTCGTCAGTCGGGCCGTCGTGGCCGATAACCATCACCTCGGTAGCGTCAGAATCGCGATCACTAGCCGGAGGGAGCGGGTCGTTGTAGACCGTGACGTTGGTGGGGAAGGTGTCATAGGATGCCGTGTCGGAGTCGACAGGCATCGGGTCGGTGGAGCCAACTGACTCCAAATCCGCAGCGGGCTCGCTGGAGACGTGAAGCTGGCCGAGGAGGTTGGCGAGATGATCGGTGCCCGCATCGGAGGCAAGCTCGTCGGAGATGCGGGCCTTGTCGAAGAGGTCGGCGAGGCTGCTCGCCGCGCAGATGTTGGTGACGCCATGCAGCGCGTCGTGGCAAGCGCCATCGGGCGTGCCGGGCTGGCTGCGCTCGCGAGGAAGGAAAAGGGTTCCCGTCCAGAACAGGTCTCCGGACGACGGTGCACCTGGCCCCATGGTGGGCGCCAAATGTCGGGTGGTAGGAGCGACATATGCCAACGGGTGGCTTATCATTGCAGGGGCCAATAAAACATCGCCGGTGCCTCGAAACGGGATGAGGCGAAGACATGCACGCCGACGAATCTTACCCAGCTTCAGGGCTCTCTGGGGAGATAACACCCCTACTGCTGCTCTGCGGGGTCTCCGCATGGTTACTATATGAACAAGTAGCTACAATGCTCCTTGAGCTGTTTTGGGTGGAAGGAGGAAGAAGGGCTCAGCTAGCGATGTACCGGAGCATAGGTTCCTTAGGAGTCGGAGCCGCCAGGACGGGTGGAGTAGTCAGCATCTTCTTCAACTGGTGAAAAGCTTTGTCCGCCTTATGGTTCCACTCGAAAAAAGTTGTCTTCTTCATGAGTTGGTATAAGGGGAGAGCTTTCTCGCCAAGCCGACTGATGAATCGGCTGATGGATGGTAAGCAGCCGGTGAACTTCTGCACATCCAGCAGTCGGCTGGGTACCTCCATTCTCTCGATGGCCTTGATTTTTATTGGGTTGCATTCTATGCCGCGTTCAGAGACCAGGAAACCTAGCAGCTGGCTAGCTGGTACTCCGAAGAAACATTTCTCGGGGTTGAGCTTGATCTGGAACCGGCGTAGGTTCTCAAAGGTCTCCTTGAAGTCTTCCAACAGTGTTCCACGCTTTTCCGTCTTCACCACCACGTCATCTACGTAGACGTGGGCGTTCCTGCTGAGCTGCTCGAGGAGGCACTTCTGCATGCAACGCTGGAAGGTGGCGCCGGCATTCCTCAAGCCGAACGTCATGGTGAGGTAGCAGAATGCTCCAAACGGCGTGATGAAGGCGGTCTTCAATCTGTCATCCAGGTTCAGCTTGATCTGGTGATATCCCGAGTATGCATCCAAGAAACTCAACAACTCGCATCCGGCTGTGGAGTCTATGTCGGGTGGTAGGAGCGACATATGCCAACGGGTGGCTTATCATTGCGGGGGCCAATAAAACATCGCCGGTGCCTGGAAATGGGATGAGGCGAAGACATGCACGCCGGCGAATCTTACCCAGCTTCAGGGCTCTCCGGGGAGATAACACCCCTACTGCTGCTCTGTGGGGTCTCCGCATGGTTACTATATGAACAAGTAGCTACAATGCTCCTTGAGCTGTTTTGGGTGGAAGGAGGAAGAAGGGCTCAGCTAGCTTGCTTCCTCTCCTTGTATGATGTCTAGTTCTAGATTGAGAGTCCAACCCTTTGCATGGGTGCACCGGGGGGTTTATATAGGCCTACCCCCCGGGGGTATAATGGTAATCTGGCTGGGCGCGGGGCCCAGCTGTTTGTGACTATGCTCGCCGGCTTCTGCGCCGGCTACTGGGGCCCGCCGGCTGCCGGCTCCTTGGTCGACAGGCAGGCCCCTCAAGCCAGGGCCTGGTCGGTGGCTGGTTGCTGTTACTCCGTGCTGTTGACGCAGGCCTGGTCGGGGTAAGCGTGGCTACAGTAACGCCGCCTTGGCGGGCGATTACTGTAGCCCCACCGCATCTTGTCTCCTTAATGGGCGTCTCCTTCGAGGAGGGTGGCAGGCCGGCTATGGGAAGCCGGCCCTCTATCTTGCCGGCATGAGAGGAGGTGCGGCCGCCTTCGGCATCTCTCTGCCCGAAGGGGCCCACCGCCTCGGGGGCCATGCTGGCGGCCCGTCGTGGATGGCGTCAGAGCCGCCGTGGCTACAGTGTCGTGCCGGGCGGGCCGTGGCCGCCCGCACGGCGCGCTGTACCAGGCGTGCTCCGAGTTTTGGGGGTGGCAGGCTCCACTATAGCCACGCCCCGCTTCATCATTGCAGGGTGGACGCGTACATTGCGGGTACGACTTTGACTGCTTTATGGGAGCCGGCCTTGCTGTAGCCGGCCTTGCTGTAGCCGGCTTCTCGTAGTCGGCCCTCCACAGCTTTCTTCGTGAGGGTAAAGGGCGGGCCGCCCCCGAAGCCGGCCTAGGAGGTAGCCGGCTGAGGGGGGAGGCGGCCCTGGGTCTTGAATCTTCTTGAAAGTCGGCCGGGCTTGTAATTTTTTCTGATGGGCCAGGGGAAGCCGGCTAGGCTACCCATGGCTATTTACTCCGACAGTCTATCACCTGGTCAATTCTTGGTAGAGCAAATGGGTCCTTGGGGCAGGCCTTGTTGAGGCTCGTGTAGTCAATACACATGGCGCCATTGCTTGTTCTTCTTTAGCACCAGGACCGGATTTGCCAGCCACTCCGGGAAGAAAACTTCCATAATGAAGCTGGCTCCTAGGAGTCGGGCTATCTCTTCTCCGACAACTCTTCTCTTTTCTTCTGATAAGCGGCACAGGGGCTGCCTGACCGGCTTTGCATCAGATCGGACATGTAACTTGTTCTCGGCGAAATCCGTCGGTACACCTGGCATGTCCTTGGGAGACCATGCGAAGATGTCCCGATTCTCATGGAGGAAATCGACGAGCTCACCTTCCTATTTGCTGTCGAGGTTTGCACCTACGACGGCGTACCTCTCTGGGTGCTCCGGATCCAAGGGTATCTTCTTTGTCTCTTTGGCCGGCTTCAACGAACCTTCGGCTTCCGACTCCTTCGGGTCGGGCGATATCTCCGGCTGCTTGCCGGCCATCGCCACAACTAGTTCAAGGAGTCGCTTCTCGGCTGCGATCACCAGGGACTCGGCCAGCCGACTGCTCTCGGCCACGCAAGCGGACGACTTCCGGTAGTCCCCATCCATAGTCAGAATTCCCCTGGAACTGGGCATCTTCATCTTGAGGTAGGCGTAGTGGGGGACCGCCATGAACTTGGCCAAGGCGGGTCGGCCAAGTAGCGCATGGTATGGGCTCTCAAGGTCCACCACCTCAAACCAAACATACTCTCTTCGGAAGTGATCTTTGTCCCCAAAGAGGACGTCAATCAGGATCTTGCCGATTGGTGAGCAGGAAAGCCTAGGAACAATGCCGTGGAACACAGTCCGGCTATCCTAAAGCTATCTTTGCTTGATTCCTAACTTCTCCATGTTGTCCTTGTACAGGATATTGATGCTGCTGCCCCCGTCTATCAGAACTCGTGAGAAACGCGCGGCCCATTTGTCCGTGGCAAAGGTGGCGTCCAGGACCAAGGCGTAGGAGCCCGGACTCGGCATCACTTCTGGGTGGTCAGCCCTGCTCTAGCTGATGGGCTTCTCAGACCAGTGCATGAACTCTGGCGTCTCTAAGGCTACTGTGTTCACCTCTTGTCGCTGCAGCCACCTGCTGCGTCGATCATCAGCCACACTGGTGAACACCACATAGGCTCCATGCTCTTCAGGGTATTCGTCTTGTACTGCGCCAACTGGCCTGACTGTCGGCTGCTGGGGTGGAGGCGAAGGCGGCTGCCCAGCGGGCGGGGGTGGCAGGAGGCCGTCTCCCTTGGTGATCCTGGTGAGCCTGTGGCACTTCCGGATGGTGTGATTCGATGGCTTTACGCCACTATGGAACTTGCAAGGTCCATCCAAGGTCTGCTCATAGGAGAAGGCCAGCAACCAGTTTGGCTTGCCGCCTTTCTGTCTGTAGCACGTTCAAGTAGATGTGTCTAGAGGGGGGTGATTAGACACTTAATGCTAAAGTTGCAATTTTTAAGCCTTTTTGGTTTAAGTGTAGTTTAGGCATAATTTCAGCATTCACAATACATATCAAGCAAGCATGCAAAGAGTGAATACGCAACGGAAAGTAAAGCATGCAACTTGCAAGAATGTAAAGGGAAGGGTTTGGAGAATTCAAACGCAATTGGAGACACGGATGTTTTTCCCGTGGGTCGGATAGGTGGTGCTATCCAACATCCACGTTGATGGAGACTTCAACCCATGAAGGGTAACGGTTGCGCGAGTCCACGGAGGGCTCCACCCACGAAGGGTCCACGAAGAAGCAACCTTGTCTATCCCACCATGGCCATCGCCCACGAAGGACTTGCCTTACTAGCGGTAGATCTTCACGAAGTAGGCGATCTCCTTGCCCTTACAAACTCCTTGGTTCAACTCCACAATCTTGTTGGAGGCTCCCAAGTGACACCTAGCCAATCTAGGAGACACCACTCTCCAAGAAGCAACAAATGGTGTGTTGATGATGAACTCCTTGCTCTTGTGCTTCAAATGATAGTCTCCCCAACACTCAACTCTCTCTCATAGGATTTGGATCTGGTGGAAAGAAGATTTGAGTGGAAAGCAAATTGGTGAAGGCTAGAGATCAAGATTCATATGGTAGGAATGGAATATCTTGGCCTCAACACATGAGTAGGTAGTTCTCTCTCAGAACATATGAGTTGGAAGTGTACATGTGTTCTGATGGCTCTCTCTCCGAGTGAAGAGGAGGTGGAAGGGTATATATAGCCTCCACACAAAATCCAACCGTTACACACAATTTACCAATCTCGGTGGGACCGAATCAACAAACTCGGTCAAACTGAAATAGTAAACCTAGTGACCGTTAGAGATTTTCGGTGGCACTGACATGAAACTCGGTAGGACCGATTTTGTTAGGGTTAGGGCATAACGTAATCTCGGTGAGACCGATTACACAAATTTGGTGAGACCGATTTTCGTAATAAGCTAACCAGAGAGTTGGTCAGGTAAACTAGGTGGGACCGATTTGCTCTTTCAGTGAGACCGAAATGTTACAAAAAGGAAACAAAGAGTTTACATTGCAATCTCGGTGGGACCGATCCGCTCTTTCGGTGAGACTGAAAAGTTACGAAAGGGAAACAGAGAGTTTGCAATCCCATCTCGGTGAGACCGAGATCCCTATCGGTAGAACCGAATTGCTAGGGTTTGGCAGTGGCTTATGACAAGTGAAACTCGGTGGCGCCGGATAGAAAGAATCGGTAGGACCGAGTTTGGCTTAGGGTTTAGGTCATATGTGGATATGGGAAAGTAGTTGAGGGTTCTGGAGCATATCACTAAGCACATGAAGCAAGAGGCTCATTAAGCAACACCTCATCCCTCCTTGATAGTATTGGCTTTTCCTAAAGACTCAATGTGATCTTGGATCACTAAAATATAAAATGAAGAGTCTTGAGCTTTAAGCTTTAGCCAATCCTTTGTCCTTAGCATCTTGGAGAACTTCCCACAACCTTTAGTCCATGCCACTCCATTGTTGAACTTATCTGAAACATACTAGATAGAAACATTAGTCCAACAAGAGATATGTTGTCATTAATTACCAAAACCACCTAGGGAGCACTTGTGCTTTCACTGTCGCTTGGGCGGAGGCTGCTCTTCTGGCTACTGGGCTTCAACGGTCGCAACCTGCCGGCTGCCGAAAGCCGGCTGCGGGGCCTTGCGCTTGTTGTCACCCTGCTGTTGTCACCGGCCGGCATCTGCCGCCGGATTTCTTGGAGCCTGAGGACCTACTTTGCCAGTCATGCTGATTTGAATTTCCGCCTTCATGGAGGAGTCGACCGTGGCGTACTTGTCCGCTATGATCAGCAGCTCGTCGAGGGTTTCTGGCTCATCGCAGAGGAGCTTGTGCTTGATGAGGGTGCCTTCTCGGCACCCGGTTGTGAAGTACTCGATGGCCTGCACCTCGTGCATGCCCTCGCAAGAGTTCCGGAGCTCAACCCAACGCGTGAGGTAGTCGCGAGTCGACTCGTCAGGACCTTGCACGCATAAGGAGAGCTGACGAGGCTTGGGAGGATGCTTGTACGTGCTGGTGAAGTTGCGGACGAACGCTTCAGTGAAGTCGACCAACTGTTGATGGTGCGGGGCTTTAGGCTGTTCAGCCATGTCCGGGCCGTGGCCTGGAGCATGAGCGGAACGTACTTTACGGCGACACGCTTGTTGCCGTTTGCTATGCTGACAGCCGTGGAGTAGTCGACTAGCCAGTCTTCCGGCTTTACAGAGCCGTTATACTTGGGCGTGTCTCTTGGGAGCGTGAACCCTCTGGGAAAGGGCTCGTCCCGAATGCGGGGCCCGAAACAACGCGGACCCAGCTCGTCTTCTTCTTCCAGCGCCAGGGACCAGTGAAGTCGGTCGATCCGGTGGCGGGCATCATTCTCTCCAACTCCCTCTCAGCGGCCAAGGCGGTCACCGAGAGTCAGATGGTCAACAGGCGGCGGGGAGACTCGCCTCTCCTTGCGGGGAGGGGGAGGCGGACAGTCGTCCCGTCATTCCACTCCTCTCGGGCAGCCATCTCGGTCGCGCTCTATGGAAATTCGAGTCGGACTGTGGCTGATAGCCGGCTCCTTGTCCTTTCTTCCTCGGTGCGGGTCGTCGTTTGGCCGCTGCGGTGCTTCCGTGCTGCAGCCGGCCTCGTTCTGCGTGGCGGCCGCGTGTAGGAGCCGCTGGACTCGCTCCATCATGAGGCGGCGTTCTTCGCCCTCGAAATTGTCTAGCTCATCCGCCGCTGCCTGGGCGGCTCGGATGTTCTCCGCCGGTGTAGCGTACATGGGGTGGTTAGCCCCAAACAGGCCGGAGAAGGCTACGCCGCGCTGCTGGACCGCGCCAAGGCGGCTGGGCCCTACCGGGGCCGGCGAGCCGCGAACGGCGCGATCCATCTCCCGTTGGTAAGCTTCTGACAAGCGTCTCATGCTGGCTAGCTTCTTCGCGCCTTCAACGAGCTGAAGGCGGCGCGCTTCTAATGTTTCCGCGTCAGCATCTTCCGGAATGGGCGCAGTCAGGTCTTAAAGCGCTGCGCCGAGTGAGTCCGGCGCTCCTCCGCCAGGGAACTCGTCATGACTGATGACTAGCACCTCGGTGACAGTGCTTCTGTTGCTTTCTGCGTGGGGGAGAGGTTCGTCGTAGAGCACCATGTTGGTGGGAAACGCGTCGATCGACGTAGTGTCGGAGTCGACCAGCATCGGGTCGGTGGAGCCTACGGACTCCAAGTGTATGGCAGGCTCGCCGGAAACGTGGAGTTGATCGAGGAGGCCCGCGAGGAGGTTTTCCGGGCCGCCCGCGCCTACGTCGGACGCAGGTTCATCGGAGAGGCGGACCTCGCGACAAGTTCAGCCAAGGAGCTGGCTGCGCAGGCGATCTCAACACCGCACAGCGCATCGATGCAAACTTCGCCTGGCATGCCTGGCTGGCTGCGCTCGCCAGGGAGGAAAAGGGTTCCCGTCCAGAATAGATCTCCGGACGGCAGTGCACCAGGCCCCACGGTGGGCTCCAAATGTCGGGGGTTTGGTGCGACATATGCCAACGGATGGCTTATCATGGTGGGGGCGAGTAGAATGTCGCCGGTGCCTGGAAACGATGATGAGGCGAAGACATGCACGCTGGCGAATCTTACCCAGCTTCAGGGCTCTCCGGGGAGATAATACCCCTACTACTGCTCTGCGGGGTCTCCGCATGATCACTATGGCCAAGTGTTTACACGGTGGCTCCTTCTATCTGGTATGGTCTAGAACTACTGGGATCCAACCCCTTGCATGGGTGCCCTGGGGGGTTTATATAGGCCTACCCCCAGGGGTACAATGGTAATTCGACAGGGTGCAGGCCCAGCCGTCAGTGCCTCCAACCTCCGACTTCTCCGCCGACTGCTGGGGCCCGCCGACTGGTGGGCCCTGCCGACTGGTCTGGTACGGAGCCGACAGGCCGCGTCCGCCGCGGGCGGGTCTTGCCGGCCGCTGATTACGGTAGCCGTGCTTCTGATGACACAGGCTTGGTTATGGGGTCGTGGCAACAGCCCCGCCGCCTAGCGGGCGATCACTGTGGCCACTCCCATCTCATCTTGATTAATGGCGCGTGGGCCCCGGGGGAGGGCTCGGCCGACTCCCGACGGGTCCGACTGGCGGTTCTCCCACCGTCTCCCGAGGTCTCGCTGACTGGTGGGCCCCGCTGCCTCCAGGCCTTACAGACAAGCCGTCGTGGGTGTAGGACTTGGTACTATGGCGCTGATGATAGGGCCGGCCGGGCAACAGTGCCACGCCGCACGGAGATCTTCCCGGGTACGGCGTGCTATGGCCATGCCTGCCCTTGGTAAGGAGCGGGAGTGGGCTTCACTGTAGCCACGCCTCTACCCCGTCCCCTTTGATGAGGTCATGAGTTTGCTGGAGTCGCCGGCCGACTCCGCAAAGCCGGCTTATCTGGAAGTCGTCCCTGGAACTCGGTCGTGAGCGGGCAGTCGGCCGCCCTGCCGTCGACTCCTCAGGAGACGGCTCTTCGCCCTGGGGTCTTGAGGGGTGCAGCCTGCCCCGATGTCTTGAAAGGTTATGGGACTCGGGTTGGCCTACCCGTGGCCCATTACTCCGACATAAGCCGGACTGATGCTATTTTTAGCAGAATTACCATGGTGTTATTTATGTGCAGAAACATACTTTCTCGGAATGTCCTGAAAGTTCACGGAGCAACCTTTCAGAAAATACGAAAAATACCTGTAAAAGATGAAGGCCAGGGAGCCCACCACCTGTCCACGAGGGTGGGGGGCACGCCTGCCCCCCTAGGGCGCGCTCCTACCTCGTGGGCCCCCTGTTGCCTCTCCGACTCCAACTCCAACTCCATATTGTGTTTCGGGGAGAGAAAAATCAGAGATAAGAAATCATCGCGTTTTATGATGCGGAGCCGCCACCAAGCCCTAAAACCTCCCGGGAGGGCTGATCTAGAGTCCGTTCGGGGCTCCGGAGAGGGGAATTCGTCGCCATCGTCATCATCAACCATCCTCCATCACCAATTTCATGATGCTCCCCGCCGTGCGTGAGTAATTCCATCATAGGCTTGCTGGACGGTGATGGGTTGGATGGGATCTATCATGTAACCGAGTTAGTTTGGTTAGGGTTTGATCCCTAGTATCCACTATGTTCTGAGATTGATGTTGCTATGACTTTGCTATGCTTAATGCTTCTCACTTGGGCTCGAGTGCCATGATTTCAGATCTGAACCTATTATGTTTTCATCAATATATGAGTGTTCTTCATCCTACCTTGCAAGTCTATAGTCACCTATTATGTGTTATGATCCGTTAACCCCGAAGTGACAATAGTCGGGATACTTACTTGTGATGACCGTAGTTTGAGGAGTTCATGTATGCACTATGTGTTAATGCTTTCCGGTTCTGTATTAAAAGGAGGCCTCAATATCCATTAGTTTCCGTAAGGACCCACTACCACGGGAGGGTAGGACAAAAGATGTCATGCAAGTTCTTTTCCATAAGCACGTATGACTATGTTCGGAATACATGCCTACATTATATCAATGAACTGGAGCTAGTTCTGTGTCACGCTAGGTTATGACTGTTACATGATGAACCGCATCCGGCATAATTCTCCATCACCGGTCCATTGCTTACGAGCTTTCCATATATTGTTCTTCACTTATTTACTTTCCTGTTGCTATTGCTATCATCACTACAAAATACCAAAAACACTACTTTTACTACTGTTACCTTTTGCTACCGTTACCACTACTATCGTATTACTTTGCTACTAAACACTTTACTGCAGATACTAAGTTTCCTGGTCTAGTTGAATTGACAACTCAGCTGCTAATACTTGAGAGTATTCTTTGGCTTCCATTGTGTTGAATCAATAAATTTGGGTTGAATACTTTACACTCGAAAACTGTTGCGATCCCCTATACTTGTGGGTTATCAGTCTGCTCCCAGGAGGTCTTCTCGCAGCGTGGCCTTCCCCGAGAAGACACGCTCCAAGGCGGCTGAGGAAGCAGAAGAATTTGGGGCAGAGGAGCAGCAGGAGGAGGAGGTGACTCTGTTACCAGACCCTGGAAGAGCGAGGGCTCCGAAGCCCTTGGGACCTCATCAGCAGAGCCAGATGCCGGAACTTCCAGAGCCAGCGGGGCCACGGGGGCTGGTCCATCCTGTCGGTGCTCCTCTTGGCCTCGCAGGGGCGACCGGGCTGGGGAGGTGCGGGTGCTATCGCATATCTTCTCCGCAAAGGGAGGCACGGCCGCGGCATCCCCTTCCTCTTCTTCGCTGAAGACTGCAGCCTAATCAACCAGGCGAATGTCAGAAAACAACATGTACAAACAGGAACAAGATGAAACTCGAAGCACTTACTGATCCACAGCGACATAGTCCACCCTCCGCTTGGTGAGCCTAAAACCCTAAAGCGTCGGAGCCTGAGGAGTGGGCACAGGGGCTCCGAGAGCAGAAGACGGCGCAGCGGTAGGACCGGAGCCGGTCCCAAGCGGCACCACGTCGGAGGCAGCATCTCGAGAGACCAGTGACGATCTACCCCTTGTCGGGATGAGGGGCAGCTCCCTCACCTCCTGGTGGGTAATGACCTCGGCGTCGTATGGTAGGGCACGGAGGATGTCGGCCTTGCTCAAAGGGGAGTTCTCCCCCATCCCCTTGAGGATCTACTCCGATTCCTCCTCCTCCTCTTCCTCCTCGCGAGACTCATCAGAAGACACCTCCACCGGCTTTGGTGTTGCGGAGGCCCCAGCGAGCACCGGTGGCACCAGCCCACGCACGTCAAAGGTTGGCCTGGAGGCAACAAATTGCTCCCAGTCCTTGCGATGGAACAAAGGAAGAAAGGCGCTTGGCGGGTACTCTTGGTTGTCCCCAACCAAGAGGCGCAGAACTATAGTCAGCTCGTCATCACGCAGGGCCACCGGGCTCAGACGAACCTTGTCTTCTTCGTCTCCAAGCTTCCACAAGGGGTGCATGCGCGCCTGGAGTGGAGCAACGTGCAGCGTAAAGAATTCCCTCAAGAGCATGACCCCAGTCACCTTGGCCGCCTTCGCATTAACCGGCTTCAAATCGGTCTTCATCTGCTCCAACACCGAAGATGCCCGCTCGTCGATGAGCTCTACAAGAGACCACACCTTGTCAGACTGGGCGCCTCTGTCGGCAGTTCCAAGCGCAGATGGGCGCACTTGGCACTCATCATGACCCATTTGGCCCTAATGTTGTCAGCCCTCTTCCTGGTGTTCAAGATCGAGTTGTCCTGGCCGGCCGCGATGAAGTTGGCGCACCCAGAGATATGGCCACCGGTGACACGGAGGAAGAAGAAGTGGCGCAGTAGTGCCACGGACGGCATCACGCCCAGCTACGCCTCGCAATAGTAGGTGAAGATAGACAAGAGAAGAACGGAGTTGGGATGGAGATGGAGCGTCTCCAACCCAAAGTGGTCGAGGACCTCGAAAAATAAATCAGAAAAGGGGAGAACCAACCCGGCGGCGATGCTGCTCGTGAAGAAAGGGAAGAAGGTGCTTCCCTCAGGCTCCGGCTCGTCGGAGGCAAGCCGGAGCTCCGTCTTCCCCCTCTCATTGCTCGCCCCCGCCGTCAGCAAGCGCATGGCGGCAAGGTTCTTCTCCATGACGTTGGGCGCATCGAGGGCTGGCTCGAACCAGGCCAGCGTCGAGGAGGACTTGACCTTGCGCGACGCCATTAGTTGATGTGGAGCGATGTTGAAGAGGATCTGGAAGTTCCGGCAGAAAGAAGCGAGAATGGGGATCTGAAGCAAGGCGAGGAAGAAGCAAAGAAGGAAAGCGCTGCCCACGCCAGCCTTTTTGTCAAGTCGGGCAGTTGCCGAGGCAGCATGGGGAACCGGAGACGCCCACGTCCAATCAACCGCCACGCGTCAACCGAGGCTGCAGGCTTTGGGGGCCCGCGGCGCTCCGTGCTTGACCCTTTGGCTTCGCCTTGAAGCCAAGCCAGAGCGCGCCTTGGGCCCGGAGGCTACTATCGGTGTCCTCGGAACGGGGGTCCCTAGACTTGCCTGCCTGCGGCCCATGGCGTGGCTGGACTCGCAGGTCTGTATGGCCCATCTTCATCGACAAGGCATTCAAGACCCTCGCGAGGGGACAAGCCTCGTGAGGCGTGTGACGCAAGACCTCCTCAGGAGCGGGCTCGCCAGGTAGGCTCACGAGGGGTGGAGGGATCAAGGCAAGGCAAACCTTGTGAGGTCCGTGTGGCGTGAGCCATGACGATCGAGACCAGGCGGGCGCTAGCACGTGCAGTTTCCTTGTTTCCTCTTTGGTGCCAAGGGGGCAAGCATGGGCGCGGAGTATCGAGGCATCAAGCAAAGGTTTCCATATTGGTGCAATGAGACCAAGACCAGAAGGCGGTAGTACGGAGGTCACCATGGAGCCCAAGACGGCGTCATCATTAGAGCCTTTGGCAGGTGAAGACCACCTTTTGTCAGGATAGCTTGTACTAGCTGTCCCCTTTCGAATTGGCCGTTGCTGGCTCCCTTCCCTCTCAATATTTGGTGAGAGGACCAGGGCCTATATAAGTAGAACTAGCCACCACAGTGAGGGGAGAGGATCGACCTCATCACAAGTCGAAAGCAGATCCAAGATCATCTCACCCACACAAGTTCACCAAGCACAAGAACACTTCAACCTCAGGAGGCTGTTCTTCCCCTTGTAACTGTCCTCCATCAGCCCAAGAGGCAATCCACCACCACACTGGAGTAGGGTATTACACCACAACGGTGGCCCGATCCAGTATAAATCTTGTGTCTTTCTGTGTTGTGAGTTTGTTGAGTTCATCTGCTAGATCTTAGTTAGCTAGGGCATGGATCGATAGGGGAAAACTATAAATTTAAGAATCAGAATGATGATGTGTTTGCCAGGTATATTGGTACTAACTGCAGGAATGGACCACCTTTGAAGAAGATCTGGGTGCCCAAATGTTGTCTGGAGAAACTTCCTGAAATGTCATCATGACACCAACAGGGAAGAAGAAATACCCCAGACCAAAGGCTTCATATGGTCCAAAGGCTTCATACAGACAGAGGACTCACCAGAGTCACCCTAACACCAATGTTTTGCAGGGAAACCATACTCAGACTTATGAATATGAGCGTGTTTCGTCAAACCGCTATGTTCATAAGACCAAGAACTATTCTACTTATTCTTATAAGTATTATTCACCTCCTGCAAGGCTATTTGCTAGGTCTCGAAAGCCAGAGTTCTCAGATGCTGCACTTAGACTCACTGTTTGTAAGCCGCCCCTAAAGATGTGGGTGGTTAGGAAAAATTAACTCTCTTTTGCAGGGAAAGGTCTCCAGCCAGAAATCAAAGGCGTTTAATGCTTATGCTGGGGACCTAAAACATCTTGTGGGCGCAAGATAAAATGCCCTAATTGTCTTATTATGTATTTTGTTCATGTATTCCTTGACAATCATCCTATTTATCCTAACCAAGACCTGAACTTTCATAATCCGCTTGTTCGTCAAATGTTTATGCTTCACATTTCCCTTGGTGAAACCTATCCCGTAACTGCACCGTAGGGTATGACACCAAAGGCTTTTGAGTGGATTATGGATAGTGGATGCACTAACCTCATGCATGATTGGTGATCGAAGTCTTCTCATGGACTCAACCTAACGTCCATCTGACAAGAGTCACATCACATTTTTTGACACTGGTAAAAGCAAGGTATTGGGTGTAGGTAGAGTTGCAATCTCAAAGGATCAGCACATGGATAAAGTGATGCTTGTTGAATCCCTTGGTTTCAACTTAATGTCTATCTCAATGCTCTGTGATCTGAAGATGATTGTGATGTTTGGAAAATATCGTTGCCTTGTGCTTATGGAATCTGACAAATCTCTAGTCTTCGAAGGGTATCCAAAGGGCGATTTGTACATGGTAAATTTCTAAGCAGGACCACAGTTGGCTGTATGTCTTCTAGCAAAAGCTTCAGAGTGCTGGCTCTGGCATCGGAGGCTAGGTCATGCTGGCATGGGGAACTTGTACACTCTCGCGAAGAAGAAGCATGTAGTAGGCATCGAGGGCATCCAGTTCAAGAAGGATCATCTGTGTGGTGCCCGCGAAGATGGAAAGATGACTAGGATCAAGCATCCCTCGAAGACAATCATTACGACATCACGTCCCTTCAAACTGCTTCACATGGACTTATTCGGCCCTACCCACTACTCTACACTTACTACCACTGCTTGCCTCTATGGTTTCGTCATTGTTGAGGATTACTCAAGATACACATGGGTACACATAATTCTCTGTAAGAATGAAGTGCAAGATTTCTTCAGAAGATTCGCCAATAGTGCCATGACGAACTATGGCATCAAGATCAAGTACATCAGAAGTGACAACGGCATAGAATTCAAGAACACCGGCCTCGACACTTATCTTGATACATTGGGCATCACTCATGAGTTCTTAGCTCCATACACACCTTGGAAGAATGGCATCATGGAGCGCAAGAACTGAACCCTCATTGAGATAGCACGGACGATGCTTGATGAGTACAAGACACCAAGGAAGTTCTGGCCTGAAGCCATTGACATTGCATGTCACGTCATCAACCGTGTTTATCTTCACAAGCTTCTAAAGAAGACATCATATGAGCTACTAACTAGTAAGAAGCCAAACGTCAGTTACTTCAGTGTATTTGGTGCTAGGTGCTGGATCAAGGATCCACATCACAGTTCCAAATTTGCACCGAAAGCACATGAAGGTTTTATGCTTGGTTACGAAAAGGATTCACACTACTATAGAGTCTTCGACCTCTTTCACTATAAAGTGGTTGAAACTATGGATGTGCAGTTCGATGAAACTAACAGCTCGCAAAGAGAGCACCTGCCAAATGTGCTAGATGAAGTACCACCAAGTGAATCCATCAAGCTCATGGGTATTGGAGAAATCATACCTTCAGAGGCTCAGGCTGAAGAAGAGCTCATCATCTCTGCACCAAATCAACCCAAAGACAATTCTCAGCTTGAAGTCAATGCCAATAATGAAGACAACGATCAGCAAGACCAAAGTCTTCGTCCAGTGCATCCTCGTGTTGCAAATTAAGTGGAGATTGAGAAAATAATCAATAGCATCAATGCACCTGGTCCACTCACTCGTTCAAGAGCTACACAGCTAGCAAATTTCTGTGGGCACTTTGCATTTGTCTCTATATCTGAACCCAAGAAAGTTGCTAAAGCCTTCATGGAACCTGATTGGATTCAAGCGATGCAAGAAGAGCTTCAATAGTTTGAGATGAACAATGTGTGGGAACTGGTTAAGTGCTCTGATCCTTGCAAGCACAATATCATTGGCACCAAATGGATCTACCGCAACAAGCAACATGAGCATGGTCAAGTTGTCAGAAACAAGTCTCGTCTCATTGCTTAAGGTTACACTCAAGTAGAAGGAATTGACTTCGATGAAGCCTTTGCTCCTGTGGCTAGGCTTGAAGCCATTCGCATACAACTAGCCTATGACAACTATCATGACATCCTTCTATATCAAATGGATGCGAAGAGTGCCTTCCTGAACGGGAAAATTGAAGAAGTGTATGTTGCACAACCACCTGGTTTTGAAGACCCAAAGCGTCCTGACCTGGTATACAATCTCAACAAGGCACTGTATGGCCTCAAACAAGCCCCTCGTCCTTGGTATGACACACTCAAAGACTTCCTGAAGAGCAAATGCTTCAAACCTGGTTCCCTGGATCCCACACTCTTCACGAAGACATATGATGGAGAATTGTTTGTCTGCCAAATCTATGTAGATGACATTATCTTCGGCTACACTAACAAGAAATACAATTATGAATTTGGACACATCATGCAAGAGCAATATCAGATGTCCATGATGTGTGGGCTGAAATTCTTCCTAGGTCTTCAAATCCCTCAGCAGAGCAACGACATCTTCATATCACAAGAGAAATACCTCAAAGATTGCCTAAAGAATTTTGGAATGCAATACTGCAAAGGATACATGACAGCAATGGCAACCAAAAGTCATCTGGGCCCCGACGACAATGATAAACAGTTTGTGCAAAAGGTATACCGCTCCATGATTGGTTCTTTACTCTATTTATGTGCATCTAGGCCAGATATAATGCTTAGCGTTTGCATGTGGGCCCGATTCCAAGCGGCACCAAAGGAGTCGCATCACTTAGCTATGAAGCGAATTCTTTGATATTTGGCTTACACCCCAACACTAGGATTATGGTATCCAAAGGGCTCAGAGTTTGATCTAGTTGGATTCTTAGATGCTGATTATGCTGGTGACAAGGTTGATCGCAAGTCCACATCAGGCACATGTCACTTTCTTGGATGATCTCTTTTCTGCTGGTCTTCAAAGAAGCAGAACTGTGTATCTCTCTCCACTGTTGAATCTGAATACATTGCAGCTAGATCTTGTTGCACTCGTCTTCTATGGATGAAGCAAACTCTCAAGGACTATGGAATCCACCTGAAGCATGTGTCACTCTACTGCGACAATGAAAGTGCCATCAAGATTGCCAATAACCCAGTTCAGCACTCGAAGACAAAGCACATTCAGATCCGTCATCATTTTCTCAAAGATCATGTCATGAAGGAAGATATTGATATCATTCATGTCAACACTGAAGAGCAATTGGCAGATATCTTCACAAAGCCCTTGGATGAGAAAAGGTTTTGCAAGTTGCGTTGTGAGCTAAATATCTTAGAATCCTCAAATGTCCTTTAATTGGACACACATCCTAACGCTTATGCATGTTGATGAGTTAGATGCGCCACAATAATTGTGCGTCGTGTCTGGGTCTAATACTTCCTATACGGTGGGTAACACCACCACCAAAATCCTTTTGAAGCGTTTCATGTGGCATCATAATTGCATAGTCTTCGCATTTGGTTTGTATTCAACATTGATTTGACTTCAAGGTTTATATATATATATTCGTGTTCTGTCCTCTACAGCATTCACTTATAGCTATGTCTTCATGTCTTCATGCTTGAATCTTTTCTTGATCTAAGTGAATGTGATCGGACCCTAATCCTCTTCTGTGCTTCTTCCTCAAATTCTATCTATCCAAATCATATGCATTCTATTGAAACATGTCGATTGTCTTCTCTGAGTCCTTCTTAGCAGAAGACAAAGAGATGATCATTTAAATCTATTTTAATGCCATATCCTTTATGCCCAAAAACCGGAGAAGCCAGAACGACCACCCGACAATCCAGGCGTGCATGGGAACATGGAACAACCTCCAATGAGTTGCATATGCAAGCCACATGTCCTTCAGATGTGAACCACTAGGGGCACCTGCGTAATTACGTTGTGCTGTCCCTATCCCTATAAATACACACTCACCGCGGTCATTATCTCTTCTTCCACCTCGCCACCTTGCACAAACACTAGCGCCTCCGCTAGCTCACGACGATGCCAGAGACGAAGCGCTTAGCTCTCGCGACCTCTTCGCGCCATCCTCACGCCAGCCGCGGACTTCGTCCTCTCCGCCGTCACCGTAGGTATCTTCCTTCGCGAAGTTAGGGCACGGAAGATTGAACTGCTAGGCCTCCAACTCTACCTCGGCTAGCAGTTTGTCCGCGGTAATTAAATCTTACTTTTTACTGTCTTTTAGATCCGTCAGATCCATCCACTTCAACCAAAAGTGGTTTCTTCATTTCCAAATATGGATCCATCCTTATCTGCATCTCATATCATGCCAAGTATATTCACTTATGCTTCATAAATAGTTAGATTCCTCACTTGTACCTATTCATGGATTCGTACAAATCTGGAACCGACTCCCTTCAAATCAGTGAATGTCTTCGCTCTATGAGATCAATGTCTTGAAACCGATTTTTCTTCAAAATCTTCTGAGAATGCATATGACCTCTTCCCCTTCCCTTGCACCTTAAGGCTATCACGGGGACATGTCTGTGGGAGAATCCCTTGGTTTTCATAGTCTGCATTCATTTGCAGAGTTCTTACAGCACCACATTCACTCACCTGAAGCCAGTTCCTATCTGACCAGCAAAAGGAAGCCATTCACTGTCTTGAAGCCGTCTAGTCTGAATATAATGGCAACAGAGAAATCAGCTAGAAAGGGCGGCAGGCAGCACCGTGGAGATACAACTAAGGATTTACCTCCAGATATGTTTGAGCTATACAAGTCAGATCCTGAGGAAAGCTACAACCAGCGCAAGACCCGGATCCAATGGATTCGAAGATATTGGGCAGAAGAATGGTTCATGTACAGATTTGTGACTGCTGGATATGCTGAAAAGAACGCCATCAAGCGCCCCTGGGGAGATATTCTATACAGAAATCTAAAACCCAAGTCCAAGTCTGAAGCCATTTCTCAAGGCTTCTACCCTTTCATGGTCCGAGGACCGAAGCCAGAGAATGCCGACCCATCATCTATGCTATGGTGTCGCGAAGACAATCTCTTCAAACGCAACTATCAATTTGCCAAGGAGTCGGCCACCAAGAACAAAAAGGAGTTTGGCCTCAACATCAGCCCTGGTCCGTTTGCTCCGAGGGCTGACAGCACATGCGATGCCAATCTGTCAGAGTAATGGGCCACGGGTAGGCCAACCCGAAGCCCATAACCTTTCGAGGCATCGGGGCAGGCTGCGCCCCTCAAGACCATAGGGCGAAGAGCCACCTCCTGGGGAGTCTACGGCAGGACGGCCGACTACCGCTCATGGCCGAGTCCCAGGGGCGACTTCCAGAGAAGCCGTCTTTGGGGAGTCGGCCGGCAACTCTAGCAAACCTTGACCTCATCGAGGGGGACGGGGCTGGGGCGTAGCTACGATGAAGCCCACTCCCCGCCCCTTACCAAGGGCAGGCATTGCTACAGCACGCCGTACTAGGGAAGATCTCCATACGGCGTGGCAATATTGCCTAGCCGGCCTAGACATTAGCATCACTGTACCTGGTCCTGCGCCCACGACGGCTTGTTTGTACGACCTGGAGGCAGCGGGGCCCACCAGTCAATGAGACCTCGGGAGATGGCGGGAGAACCGTCAGTCGGACCCGTTGGGAATCGGCCCGGGGGAGTCGGCTAAGCCCTCCCCCGAGGCCCACACGCCATTAATCAAGAGGAGATGGGGTGTGGCCACAGTGATCGCTCGCCAGTCGGTGGGGTTGTTGCCACGACCCCATGACCAAGCTTGTGTCATCAAGAGCACGGCTACAGTAATCAGCAGCCGGCAAGACCCGCCCGCGGCGGACGCGGCCTGTCGGCTCTGTACCAGACCAGTCGGCGGGGCCCACCAGTCGGCGGGCCCCAGCAGTTGGCAGAGAAGCCGAAGGTCGGAGGCACTGACGGCTGGGGCCGTGCCCAGTCAAATTACCATTGTACCCCTGGGGGTAGGCCTATATAAACCCCCCCAGGGCACCCATGAAAAGGGTGGGATCCCAGTAGTTCTATACCACACCAGATAGAGGGAGAGAGCTAGCCTTGCCCTCTCCCACCACCAGACCCAGCTCAAGCAGCAGTAGGGGTGTTATCTCCCCGGAGAGCCCCGAAGCTGGGTAAGATTCGCCGGCGTGCATGTCTTCGCCTCATCCCGTTTCCAGGCAGCGGCGACGTTCTACTCGCCGCCACCATGATAAGCCATCCGTTGGCATATGTCGCACCCAACCCCCGACATTTGGCGCCCACCTTGGGGCATGGTGCACCGCCGTCTGGAGATCTGTTCTGGACAGGAACCCTTTTCCTCCCTGGCGAGCGCAGCCAGCCAGGCACGCCAGACGAAGTTTGCATCGACACGCTGCGCGGTGTTGAGATCGCCTCCTCGAGGGCCTCCTCGATCAACTCCACGTTTCCGGTGAGCCTGCCGTAGACTTGGAGCCCGTAGGCTCCACCGACCCGATGCTGGTCGACTCTGACACTTCGTCGGTCGATGCATTCCCCACCAACGTGGTGGTCTACGATGAACCCCTCCCCCATGCGGAGAGCGACGGAAGCACCGTCACTAAGGTGCTGGTCATCAGTCATGACGAGTTTCCTAGCGGAGGGGCGCCCGACTCGCTCGGCGCGGTGCTGCAAGACCTAGCTGCGCCCATTCTGGAAGATGTTGACGCAGAGACGTTAGAAGCGCGCCGCCTTCAGCTTGTTGAAGGCGTGGAGAAGCTGGCCAGCATGAGACGCTTGTCAGAAGCTTACCAGCGGGAGATGGATCGCGCTGTTGGCGGCTCGCCGGCCCCGGTAGGGCCCAGTCGCCTTGGCGCGGTTCAGCGGCGTGGCGTAGCCATCGCCAGCCCGTTTTGGGCTAGGCGCACCGTGTATACCATGCTAGCGGAGAACATCCGAGCCGCCCAGGCAGCGGCAGATGAGCTGGACAATTTCGAGGGCGAAGAGCGCCGCCTCATGATGGAGCGAGTCCAGCGGCTCCTCGACGCGGCCGCCGCGCAGAACGAGGCCGGCTGCCGCATGGAGGCGCCGCAGCGGCCAAACGATGACACACACCGAGATCAAGGCGCGACGTCTCTAACGCCGACTGGCGGTGCCCGAGGAAGAAAGGACAAGGAGCCGGCTGTCAGCCATAGTCGAACTCGGATTACCATAGAGCGCGACCGAGACGGCCGCCCGAGAGCAGTGGAACGACGGGACGACTGTCTGCCTAATCCTCCCCCCAAGGAGAGGCGAGTCTCCCCGCCGCCTGTTGACCATCCGACTCTCGATGACCGCCTTGGCCGCCGAGAGGGAGTTGGAGAGAATGTCGCCCGCCACCGGATCGACCGACTTCAGCGGTCCCTGGCGCTAGAAGAAGAAGATGAGCTGGGTCCGCCTTGTTTCGGGCCCCGCATTCGGGATGAGCCCATTCCCAGAGGGTTCATGCTCCCAAGAGACACGCCCAAGTATACCGGCTCCGTGAAGCTAGAAGACTGGCTAGTCGACTACTCCACGGCTGTCAGCATAGCAAACGGCAACAAGCGTGTCACCATAAAGTACGTTCCGCTCATGCTCCAGGGCACAGCCCGGACATGGCTAAACAGCCTAAAGCCCCACAACATCAATAGCTGGGTCGACTTCACTGAAGCATTCGTCCGCAACTTCACCAGCACATACAAGCGTCCTCCCAAGCCTTGTCAGCTCTCCTTGTGCATGCAAAGTCCTGAGGAGTCAACTCGTGACTACCTCACGTGTTGGGCTGAGCTCCGGAACTCCTGCAAGGGCATGCACGAGGTGTAGGCCATCGAGTACTTCGCAGCCGGGTGCCGAGAAGGCACCCTCCTCAAGCCAAGCTCCTCTACGATGAGCCAGGAACCCTTGACGAGCTGCTGATCATAGCGGACAAGTACGCTACGGCCGACTCCTCCATGAAGACGGAAATTCGAATTAGCACGACTGGCAAAGTAGCTCCTCCGGCTCCAAGAACTCCGGCGGCGGACGCCGGCCGGCGACAACAGCAGGGCGACAACAAGCGCAAGGCCCCGCAGCTGGCTTCCAGCAGCCGACAGGTCACGACCGTTGAAGCCCAGCAGCTAGAAGAGCAGCCTCAACTCAAGCAACAGAAAGGCGGCAAGCCGAACTGGTTGCCGGCCTTCTCCTACGAGCAGACCTTGGATGGACCTTGCAAGTCCACAGCGGCACGAAGCCGTCGAATCAAACCACCCCGAAGTGCCACTGGCTCACCAGGATCGCCAAGGGAGACGGCCTCCGGCCACCCCCGCCTGCTGGGCAGCCGCCTTCGCCCCAGGAGTCGGCAGACAGGCCAGTCGGCGCACTACAAGACGAATACCCTGAAGAGCACGGAGCCTACATGGTGTTCACCAGTGTGGCTGATGATCGACGCAGCAGGCGGCTGCAGCGACAAGAGGTGAATGCATTAGCCTCAGAGACGCCAGAGTTCATGCACTGGTCTGACAGTCCCATCAGCTGGAGCACGGCTGACCACCCAGAAGTGATTGCGAGTTCGGGCTCCTACGCCTTAGTCCTGGACGCCACCTTTGCCACGGACAAACGGGCCGCGCATTTCTCGCGAGTTCTGATAGATGGGGGCAGCAGCATCAACATCCTGTACAAGGACACCATGGAGAAGTTAGGAATCAAGCAGAGACAGCTTCAGAACAGCCGGGCTGTGTTCCACGGCATTGTTCCTGGGCTTTCCTGCTCTCCAATCGGCAAGATCCTGATTGACGTCCTCTTTGGGGACAAAGATCACTTCTGAAGAGAGTCTGTTTGGTTTGAGGTAGTGGACCTTGAGAGCCCATACCATGTGCTACTTGGCCAGCCCGCCTTGGCCAAGTTCATGGTGGTCCCCCACTACACCTACCTCAAGATGAAGATGCCCAGTTCCAGGGGAATTCTGACTGTGGCCAGCGACTACCGGAAGTCATCCGCTTGCGCGGCCGAGAGCAATCGGCTGGCTAAGTCCCTGGTGATTGCAGTCGAGAAGCGACTCCTTGAGCGAGTTGTCGCGATGGCCGGCAAGCAGTCGGAGATATCACCCGACCCGAAGGAGTCGGAAGCCGAAGGTTCATTCAAGCCGGCCAAAGAGACAAAGAAGATACCCTTGGATCCGGAGCACCGAGAGAGGTACGCCGTTGTAGGTGCAAACCTCGACAGCAAATAGGAAGGCGAGCTCGTCGATTTCCTCCGTGAGAATCGGGACATCTTCGCATGGTCTCCCAAGGACATACCAGGTGTACCGACGGATTTCTCCGAGCACAAATTACACGTAAGATCTGATGCAAAGCCGGTCAGGCAGCCCCTGCGCCGCTTATCAGAAGAGAAGAGAAGAGTTGTCGGAGAAGAGATAGCCCGACTCCTAGCAGTCGGCTTCATTATGGAAGTTTTCTTCCCGGAGTGGCTGGCAAATCTGGTCCTGGTGCTAAAGAAGAACAAGCAATGGCGAATGTGTATTGACTACACGAGCCTCAACAAGGCCTGCCCCAAGGACCCGTTTGCTCTACCGAGAATTGATCAGGTGATGGACTCCACAGCCGGATGCGAGCTATTGAGTTTCTTGGATGCGTACTCAGGATATCACCAGATGAAGCTGAACCTGGCTGACAGATTGAAGACCGCCTTCATCACGTCATTTGGAGCATTTTGCTTCCTCACCATGACGTTCGGCTTAAGGAATGCCGGCGCCACCTTTCAGCGTTGCATGCAGAAGTGCCTCCTCAAGCAGCTCGGTAGGAACGCCCACGTTTACGTGGACAACGTGGTGGTAAAGACGGAAAAGCAAGGAACATTGCTGGAAGACCTCGAGGAGACCTTTGAGAACCTACGCCGGTTCCAGATCAAGCTCAACCCCGAGAAGTGTGTCTTCGGAGTACCAGCCGGCCAGCTCCTAGGTTTCCTGGTCTCTGAACGCGGCATAGAATGCAACCCAGTAAAAATCAAGGCCATCTAGAGAATGGAGGTACCTAGCCGACTGCTGGATGTGCAGAAGTTCACCGGCTGCTTGGCGTCCATCAGCCGATTCATCAGTCGGCTGAGCGAGAAAGCTCTCCCCTTATACCAACTCATGAAGAAGACCACTTTTTTCGAGTGGAACCATAAGGCGAACGAAGCTTTCCACCAGTTGAAGAAGATGCTGACTACTCCACCCGTCCTGGCGGCTCCGACTCCCAAGGAACCTATGCTCCTGTACATCGCCGCCACCAGCCGAGTAGTCAGCACAGTCATTGTAGTAGAGCGCAAGGAGGAAGGGAAGCCTCTACCTGTCCAGAGACCAGTATATCACCTGAGCGAGGTACTGTCGACCTCCAAGCAGAACTACCCCCACTACCAGAAGATGTGCTATGGCGTGCACTTTGCTGCCAAGAAATTGAAGCCTTACTTTCAAGAGCATCCAATCATGGTGGTCTGCACGGCTCCACTTGCCGAGATCATCGGTAGCAGAGATGCCTCTGGTAGAGTGGCCAAGTGGGCCATAGAGCTGGCTCCTTACACCATCTACTACCAGCCCCGCACCGCCATCAAACCACAAGCACTGGCCGACTTCCTCGTCAACTGGGCCGAGACCCAGTACCTGCCTGTAGTGCCTGACTCCACCCATTGGCGAATGCACTTCGACGGCTCCAAGATGCGCACCGGCTTGGGAGCCGGCATCGTCCTCACCTCTCCGAAAGGCGACAAGCTCAAATATGCACTGCAAATCCATTTTGCCGCCTCCAACAATGTGGCCGAGTACGAGGCGCTCATTCACGGGCTCTGGTTTGCCAAAGAACTTGGCATCCGCCGGATCTTGTGTTATGGCGACTCGGACTTAGTGGTCCAGCAGTCATCTGGCGACTGGGACGCGAAAGACGCAAACATGGCGAGCTACCGTTTCCTCGTGCAGCAACTCAGTGGGTATTTCGAAGGGTGCGACTTCCTCCATGTGCCAAGAAACGACAACGACCAAGCAGACGCCTTGGCACGAATCGGCTCTACCAGCCAAGCAATACCATCTGGCGTCGCCCTTCAACGCCTCCTCAAGCCGTCTGTCAAGCCTTCACCAGAATCAGACTCCATTTTTGTGCCAGTCCTCCCGAAGACGGCGGATCCGACTCCAGAGTTCCGGCAGTCGGAACGAGGACTTTGGCGGGCGACTCCAAAGCTGCCACAGTCGAGCCCGGCCCGGGGACTGCGGTGACGGACTCGAAGATTCCAGAACTTGGCCCAAGGACCGAGCCAGTCGGCCTGGGGACTTCATCAGCCCAGCAAGCGGCTGTTGACTCCAGCCCGCCGCCTCCCAGGCCAGCCGCCCTTGTCCAAGTCACAGTTCTGGTAGTCGAAGAAATAGCAGCACCCTCATGGGCCCAGCCCATCCTCATATTCCTGGTGACAAAGAGCTAACAACTGATGAGACCTCAGCTCGGCAAGTACAACGCCAGGCAGTAGCCTATACCATAATCAACAGAGAGCTGGTCAGGCGCAGCGTCACTGGTGTCTACCAGCACTGCGTAGAGCCAGAGCAAGGCCAGGCGATCCTCAAAGACATCCATCAAGGCGAATGTGTCCACCATGCGGCTTCAAGAGCACTCGTTGCCAAAGCTTTTCGGCACGGTTTCTTTTGGCCGACCGCCTTGGAAGAGGCCAAGGAGTTGGTCCAAGCCGCACCAGCCGGCTTCCGCGCTCAAGACCATCCCCATTGCTTGGCCTTTCGCAGTTTGGGGTCTAGGCATGGTGGGACCATTCAAAACAGCACGAGGTGGTCTAACTCACCTACTTGTCACAGTGGACAAGTTCACCAAGTGGGTGGAAGTGAAGCCAATTAAGAAACTGAACGGTCCAACTGCCGTGACCTTCATCACCGATATCACAATTCAGTACGGCATACCACACAGCATCATCACCGACAACGGCACAAATTTTGCCAAAGGCGCCTTGGCCTGTTTCTGCGCAACACAGGGCATCCAACTGGACCAAGCGTCCGTTGCCCACCCGCAGTCAAACGGCCAAGTGGAGCGAGCAAACAGCCTCATCCTGTCCGGCATCAAGCCTCGGTTGATCGAGCCTCTAGAGCGCTCGGCTGGCTGCTGGCTCGACGAGCTGCCAGCCGTCCTCTGGAGTCTGCGCATGACTCCAAACAAGTCAACCGGCTTCACGCCCTTCTTCCTCGTCTACGGCACCGAAGCCGTCATCCCAACAAACATAGAGGTCGACTCCCCACGAGTCACCATGTACACCGAGGAGGAAGCAAAAGAAGCACAACAAGACGGCGTCGATTTACTGCAAGAGGGCCGGCTGTTGGCACTCAGCCGGTCCAGCATCTACCAGCAGAGTACTAGGCAACGACTCCTACTACCTGATCGACGCTCAGAAGCCCCGAGCACGCAAGAGGGACGACTCTGGCAAGGAGACAGAGCGGCCATGGAATGCAAATCTTCTCCGAAGATTTTACAGTTGATGCAGTATGTACCACGCTACCTTTTATATTAAAGTACCAAGACTTCGGGCCCCCCCGAGACGAGCTCGGGGACTGCCCTCTTTTATCTGTATGATAAAAATTAGGCCTACAAGTATGTTACTCTTTGTCATGCCGCTTGGCACCGGGCTCGACAAGTCGGCTCGGGGACTTGCCGCCTTGCACTATGAAATGCCTCCTGCAGCCGGACAAGTAGTGTGTAACACCTAAGCAGTCTTCTGTAAGAAGCCACAGCTTGCAGAGCGACTGTACGGTGGGCAGATGTAAGGTAGAATGGGTGCTCGCACGAAAAATGGCTAAGGACTCAAAGCATAAAACATAGCTCAAGACGGCTTCCATACTTTCTCGCAAACTGACTCTCGGACAGTTGGATTGTCGTTCTCTATCCAATTTTCTCAAACAATCTTGAAATCGGCTAAGTACTTGCTTTCCCAAAGTAGCCTAGCACTTGACCCTGCAACAGTCCGCTGAAGCGGATGTCCGATTGGCAAGACAGGCAACTAAGAGAAAGCGACAAAGGAAAACAGCCAAAAGAACAATGAGCAAGAATATATATATATATATATATATAACATAGGCCCCTGGCCTAATTGTCGAGTAGAGGTTCAAAATACACCCCGTGGGTGGAATTGTGCGAATTAACAAGTTCTCCAAAAGACTACTGAAGCAGATAAAACAAAAGACACAACGGCAGCTTTGGAGGCGGCAGACAGATTCAGGGGGTCGGAGGAGGCGCCAGTGTCACGCGTCGGGGCGGTCGGCCGACTAGTCTCGGCTTGATCGCCTCCGGCAGCAGTCAGGTCGGTCGCACGCGGCTCGTTGCTGGAGGCGCGGTCGGGCTGAGGCTGGCCGTCTGCTCCATCTTCTGGTGCCTCCGCCTCGCCCTCGTCCTCCACCTCGTCCTCCTCCTCGATGCTGGAGCCAATCACCTCCGCCGAGTCTTCGCCGTAGTCTGGGTTCATCCCAAACCACTCCGGCGGTACCTCCTCGCCACTTTCAGACCGCTCAGGGACGAAGATGCTCGTGTCTGTGTACTCGGCGATCACCGCAGCACGCTTGACGAGGGTGCCTTCTACAGCTACCAGCTCCGGCTGGGCCTCCGACCGAAGCGTGGCCAACCGGTCTAAATCCAGCCCCAAGTACCACGCCTTAACGAACTCCAAGGCCCGACGCACTCCAGCCCAGGCCGAAGAGCCCTTCCAGGCCTCGAGGCGTCCAGCCGCGACCTCCAACCAGTTGGCCGTCAGGATGGGGGTGCCCCGAGCCTGCATATCTGGCCAAAGGGTGGAAATCGCCAGGGCACCGACGCGCTGAAGCCGGTGCAGCATCCGGTGAGCCGGCCGAAGGCGAGCCTCGATGCTCAAGATGTGCTCATCAAGAGTCCGGGGGGCATCGACGGCGATCTCCGCGCCCTACGCCCTCCGACTTTTGCGATCGGCCTCGATGGCATGGATAGCGGCCTGCGACTGCCCAGGGAAGAAGTCTGCAAAAGACACGAAGAAACGAAGAAGCAAGTCAAAAACCAGAAATCGGCACAATCTAAGTCGGCAGCTCGAAGAAAGAAAATAAAGAGACTCACCATCAACGATGTCTTCAATCTCTTGGAAGCCGGAGGATAGCAGCGCCTCCTTGTCAGACCAGGAGGAGCGCTCGCTCGCGAACTCGGCCAAGAGGGTGGTTTCTGTCTCCTCCGCCTCCCGCTGCGACTTCGCAAGCAGCTCCTTGTGCTCGGCCAACTGAGTGGCCAGCAGATCGCGCTCTGTGGCGAGCCTGCTGCACTTCTCCCCTTTGGTGAGCAGGGCGGAGTTGGCTTCGCTCAGCTGCTGTTGAAGAGCAGCATTGGCTCCTAAAGGAAAGAAAGAAAGACAGCAGTCGTCAATAAAGAAGGTCGCCGGGGAGATCCGGCCCGACTGCTCAGCAGTCGGCCCGAATCTCGGGGACTACAGCCCGCGGGTGCGCTAGCGCGCCCCCGCGGAGAAGAAAAAAGAGGGAAGGACGTACTCCAGCTCTCCGCCAAATTGGCGGTCCGCTTGCCCAGCTCTTCAACATTACAGTTGAAGGCAGTGATGCGGAGGTTGTGGTAATCCTGCAACAAGCATTTCAGACAAAGTTAGTACCCAAAAGTTCACCAATTGGAGTTCCGGGCCGCCTGCTTAGCAGCCGGCCCGAACCTTGGGGACTACACCCAGTGGGTGCGCTGGCGCGCCCCCACAGAGAGGAACAAGAAAAACAAAGGCCCAAAGAAAAGACATACCTGGACGGCTGCCCGCCACGCTAGGAACGCCTTGGTGCAGCTCTGGAGGGCGTCGCCCTCAGCGCGGAGCTTCGCCTGGACGTCCCGGAGCGCCCAGTTCAGCGGCCCTGTGCCGCCTCCCCGCACCCACCCAACAGGCGCGGCGCTCGTCGCTTCGGCGTCTGGAGCCGCTGAGATGGCTGTGCCGGCTTCCAGGGGGCGGGGTGCCAAAGTCGCCTTCTCCAGGCGACGGCGCGCTAGCGAGCCGACCTGGAGGAGTAGCCTTGCCACTGCCTCGTCTTCGGTCGGCGGCACCGGAGGGTCCGCTGGCTGCTCGCCTTGCACGCCTTCAGATGGCGGCGGAGGCGGCGGCGGAACGTTTGCGCCCGGAGTAGGGGGCTTGCCGCCTTCCCTCTCCTCGACCAGGTTCTCCCTGCCGGCTTCACCAGTCTGCCCCATGAACTCCGGGGGCGGCGGCGCAGAGTTCAGCAGGGTAACAAGCAAGGCCGACTGGCCGCGTGCGGCTTCCTTAGCCCGCTGCTTCACCGCGGCGGTGGCTTCTTCCTCCGCTAGTTTTTTCTTAGCGGAGGCCTCCGCCCTGTCGGCCTCCGCTTTCTCCAGGCGGAGGGCTTCGTCTTCGTTGCGCTTCTCCTGCACATTCCGCTCCGTCGCCTCCCGGAGGTCGGCTGCGGGGTCTATCCGCCGAGTGGTGGCGGGCGTCTCCGCTGACCCCATGATGGAGGCGGCAGCGACCCGCTCAAGAGAGAGAGGAGCCCTGAAGAAAGAGGGGCGAGCAGAGACTCAGACAAAACACGAAGAAAGAATAAACTTTGAAGCTAGAATACTTACGCAGAGACCAACGGCGGCTTCTTCACTTCCTTATGGAAGAGGATGGCCTTCGCGGCTGCCTCGTCCCGTCGGGTCGCCGCAGCCGAGCCCTTGGGCTTCTTCGGCCGGCTGCCGAACAAAGTCGGCGCAGCCCGGCGCTTCTTCCCGTCGCCTGGAGCGCCCGACGCGGCAGAAGAGCCCGCGCCCCGCTGGCTGGCTCCTTGCCGATGGCGAGGGGCCACTCCTCCCTCGGCTCGTCTTCAGGCCAGTCGGCGAAGGTAGCCGAGGGCCTGAAGTCGCATGTTGTCCCTCCTCCTCCCTCGACGTCATCTTCCAGAGCCGCCACCCCCAGATCGGGGTCGTCGACGTCGCTCTCCGCCCGATCGGCGACGAACTCACGGGCCGGCCCCGAGGTGCCAGCTGGTGGGTGAAGAAGGGGATTCTAACCAAAAGCAGACTGATCGGAACAAAACTCGGCAAGAGGAAGACAATCGAAAGAAAGAAAATAAAGGCGACTCACCACGGGCGGGGGGTTGGCGCGGGAGTATGGCTCCTTGCCGAATCGCCAGTCCCCCGGGAGCCTGCTGTCCGAGAGGTAGTTCACCATAAGGGCCACCTCTCCATGAGGCATGTCCTTGGTGCACATCTGACTCGGGTCGCGCCCCCCGCTCATCTGGCATATCAGGTGATGGAGGCCTTGGAGTGGGAGAACTCGGCGCGAGACGAAGGGGGCCAGCAGGTCCGGACCAGTCAGACCCTCCGACTGTGTCAGCACTCGGAGTCACGTGACGGCGCCGGCTCCCGCAGGCGTCAGCGACCTGGCCCGGTACGACCAGTTGGGCAGTCTGCCAGCCGGCGGGCTGGCTTCGAAAGCCGACAGATTGACCAAGTCGCCCCTCGTGGTGACGTTCCTGACGTAGAAGTAGGACCGCTGCCACATCTTCACCGACTTCAACAGCGCGATGGAGGGGAAGTGGTTGTCGGCTCCTGTCCTTCGCTCGGTGATGAAGGCGCCGCACAGAGCCGGCACGCCCGCGGCCTGGGTGCCGAGCTTGGAGAAGAAGAACTCCCCCCAGAGCTCGAGGGTGGGGAGGACTCCGAGGAAGCCTTCGCACAGAGCCATAAAGGCGGACAGCAGCACCACTGTGTTGGGGGTGAGGTGGTGCGGCTGGAGGTCGTAGAACTCCATGAACGACCAAAAGAAGTTGCACACCGGCAGCCCCAGCCCGCGCAGGCAGTGCAAGCGGAAGATGACCCGCTCGCTCTCCTGCGGGGTAGGGGAAATCTCCCCCTCCGGCGCGAGATGCACCTGCATGCGGTCCTCGCCGGGAAGCCGACGGGTCCGGCGGTGGAACTCAATGTGGTCTTCATGGACTTCGGAACCGTCCCAGGTGCCGAAGCGCAGCGAGGGAGGCGCGGCCGCAGAGGAAGAGCTCATCGCGAGCTGTCGCTGCGGTGATCGCCGGAGATTGGGCGTATGGTAGGGTGACGAAGAGACGGGGAAGCAGGAGAGCGAGGAACTGCGAGGAGGAAGAAAGCAAGGGGTAGTGGGATGGACGGGCACGCGTGCCCCCTTCTTCCCCCTACTTATAGCCCCATGGGCTGCGAAGCCGAGGGGGCGAACGTGGGGATTTACTGTGCTCGCAACCCCATGCCCCCCACGATCCACGTAAAGTTACTGCGCGCAGTAACTTCACGGGAATCCCAACCATCCACCGGGCCGCAGCGGATCCGCTCGGGCACCGAGGCGCGGTAGTGGCGGGCCCTGCCTACGGGCCTGTCCCGTCACGCGCGTGGGCTGGCAGGATGGCCTGGCCACGTGCCCTCGCGTGACAGGCCAAGAACGGGTGGCGGCCTGCAAGCTGAGCTAGCACGCCACTTGAAATCCCGCCGAGACGTTCGAACTACCGAGCAAGTCAGAATTGAGTGAGTCTGAGTTGGGCGAGTCCGACTCCTTCTAGTCATCTCGGCAGAAGTCAATCAAGACCGTGCGTTGAGCACCCGGAGAGATAAACTGCCGAGGCTTCTCGGTCGATCGTCCGCGGCGACTCACCAGCTTCGGGGACTACTGTCGGAGTAATGGGCCACGGGTAGGCCAACCCAAAGCCCATAACCTTTCAAGACATCGGGGCAGGCTGCGCCCCTCAAGACCACAGGGCGAAGAGCCGCCTCTTGGGGAGTCTACGACGGGATGGCCGACTGCCCGCTCACGGCCAAGTCCCAGGGGCGACTTCCAGAGAAGCCGGCTTTGGGGAGTCGGCCGGCGAATCCAGCAAACTGTGACCTCATCGAGGGGGACGGGGCAGGGGCGCAGCTACGATGAAGCCCACGCCCCGCCCCTTACCAAGGGCAGGCATGGCTACAGCACGCCGTACTAGGGAAGATCTCCCTGCGGCGTGGCACTGTTGCCCAGCCGGCCCAGACATCAGCATCACTGTACCTGGTCCTGCGCCCACGATGGCTTGTCTATACGTCCTGGAGGCAGCGGGGGCCACCAGTCAGTGAGACCTCGGGAGACGGCGGGAGAACCGCCAGTCGGACCCATTGGGAGTCGGCCCGGGGGAGTCGGCCGAGCCCTCCCCCGGGGCCCACGCGCCATTAATCAAGAAGACATGGGGAGTGGCCATAGTGATCGCCCGCCAGGCGGCGGGGCTGTTGCCACGACCCCATGACCGAGCTTGCGTAATCAAGAGCACGGCTACAGTAATTAGTAGCCGGCAAGACCCGCCCACGACAGACGCGGCCTGTCGGCTCCATACTAGAGCAGTCAGCGGGGCCCACCAGTCGGCGGGCCCCAGCAGTTGCCGGAGAAGCCGGAGGTCGGAGGCACTGACGGCTGGGGCCGCGCCCAGTCGAATTACCATTGTACCCATGGGGGGTAGGCCTATATAAACCCCCTAGGGCACCCACGCAAAGGGTGGGATCCCAGTAGTTCTATACCACACCAGATAGAGGGAGAGTGCTAGCCTTGCCCTCTCCCACCACCAGACCTAGCTCAAGGAGCAACCGTGTAAACACTTGACCATAGTGATCATGCGGAGACCCCGCAGAGCAGCAGTAGGGGTGTCATCTCCCTGAAGAGCCCCGAAGCTGGGTAAGATTCGCCGGCGTGCATGTCTTCGCCTTATCCCGTTTCCAGGCACCGGCAACGTTCTACTCACCCCCACCATGATAAGCCATCCGTTGGCATATGTCACACCCAACCCCCGACACAATCCCAATGTCATCGGCCCCTTCTACAACTTCAATGGCCTTCTCTCTCATATAGCTGTACAGAGGGTTACGGTGGAGCAGTCTACTGATGACGCAGACTCTGAAGATTCGCCAGCACCACCAAAGCCGAAGCCTAAGAAGTCAAAGGCTTCAAAGCCCTCTGCCTCACCAAAAGCTTCTTGTGTGAAGCCATTGGCCACTCTACCTCCTGAACCCAGTGTGCAATCTAAAGATGTGTCTCGTGTGTCCAAGAAGGCCGAGAAGACCAAGAAAGCCAAGAATCCCAAGAAGATTTCCGGGCATGAACTGACTCCAGCTGCCGTTCTTAGGAACGAAGAAGACACCATTGATCTGTCAAGTGATGAAGATCTTGGTGATGACGCACATGAGCAACTCATCAAGAGCAAACAAGAGTCAGAGATCTTCAACGATCTTCCCCTATTTGATGTTGATATCTTGAACAACTTCATCGACAAGTGGTTTGATGATCAGACCATCTGTATTGATGATCTTCAGCTGCCGATGGACATCAGCGTCACATTTCACGGAGCTATTGCCAATGAGCTGGCCGTGGCTCGGAAGATAGTCGAGCTCAAGAACAAAATTGACTATGAGAAGGATCACTTCAAGAAGAACATGGCCAAGCTCAATGTGGCAGATGTTTAGATCTTCAAGAAGATGTTTCATAAGCTCAAGGAACAGTTTCACAAGTGTCAGATTTCGGGTTCCGGCAGACCCTTAAGGTTCGAACACTGGGGTGCGCGCGGAAATCTCGCCTTCAACCTCTCCGTCTCGAGGGGATCTAAACTACTAAAAGAACTGCATGAACAATACAAGGAAGGACAGCCTCGCGAGGGTCTGTTCTTGGCTGTGGTGATGAACTGCTGTGAAGAGTTCAGTCACCCTCTTTCTCTCTCTCTCTACTTGTGAACCAAACGAACCAACCGAACCCAACCGAACAAAAAACCGAACCTCCCCTGCTATGTGGGTGGCTAGTCCTATTTATAGAGGCCCTGGTCCTCTCCCCAAATATTGAGCGGGAAGGGATCCAACAATGGCGGGCTAATTTGAAGGGGGACAGCGAGTACATCTATCCAGACAAAAGCAGTCTTCGCCTGCCAAAGGCTCTGGTGATGACACCGCCCTGGGCTCCATGGGGACCTCCGTCTCGCAGTCCTCCTAGTCTTGGTCTCGTTGCATCAAAGTGGCAACCTTTGCCTGATGCCTCGGTACTCCGCTGATACGCTGGCTCCCTTTGCACCAAAGAGGAAAGAGGGACGCTGCGCACGCTGGCACCCGCCTGGTGCCCTGTGCCGTCATGGCTTGCGTCGTGGGCACCTCGTGAGGTACCCCGCCTTGAACTCTCCGCCCCCTCGCGAGTCAGCCTGACGAGGCTGTGCCTGAGGATGCGCCGCGTCGTCCGCCTCGCGAGGCTTGGCCCCTCACGAGGGTCTTGAGCCTCGTGTTGATGAAGATGGGCCGCGCTGGCCCCCACTTGAGCCACACCACAGGCCGCAGGCAGGCAAGTCTGGGGACCCCCGTTTCCAGAACACCGACAGTAGCCCCCAGGCCCAAGGCGCGCATGGACTTGGCCGTGCCGAGAGGCGAAAGGGCAAGGGCGAAGCGTCGCGGGCCCTAAGAGCCTGCGGCCTTGGGCGCCGCATGGCGGTTGATTGGACGTGGGCGGCACCGTTCCCTCACGCTTCCTTATCGTGCGCCCTGCTAGGCGGACTGGTAGTTGTACACAGCCGCCCCCTTCCCTGTTGCCCGGGTGTCCTCTGTTCTTCCTTCTTTCGAGCGCCTCCCCCTGCCTTCAATCCAATCTCGAATCCCCCCTCCTTCCCATCGCCATGGCTCCGACGGGGAAGGAGAGAGCTGAGAAATCCGTGCCTTCGTCTTGTGCGCCGCCAGCGGTGGCCCCCCTCGTCGGTCGATCGACTGTGCTCAACCAAGAGTGCCTCGGCAGGGACAGCTTGGCCCTGGCCAGCGTCTTCAACGAGTGCGGAAGGACGACTGCCTGGCCCGCGTCCCACTTCTCCATTGACAGGACAGCCACTGAGGTCCCATGTTTTACCGACCCCTTGTGGGCGGGCCTGGTTCCCCCTTTCTCCCATTTCTTCAATGCCGTGCTTTCGCATTATCAGATCCACTTAGTGCATCTAAGTCCTAAGTCCATCACCCTCCTTTTGGTCTTTGCCTTCATTTGCGAAGCCATGGTGGGCGTCCCTCCTTCGATCGCCCTGCTGCGCCACTTCTTCTCACTGCGTCTTGTCAATCCTTCCCAGCACTAGGCATGCACGAGCTTTGCTGCCGAGCCTGCATCCGAGGCGTCTGGAATTGACTTCCAACTCCCCCAGCCCGCGGCCGGGTTCCACGAGCGATGGTTGTATGTGGACGCAGGGGTGCCCAGCCCCCTGCTATCGGAGCCGACCTCGCCTGCCATCCCCAATTCGGGTTGGGGCCAGGAGACGCTGAAGAGCCCTCGGCTTGTCTTCATCTGGCCCCGCTTCGCGCTCCGGAGGAAACTTGGCGTGACAGCGCCCAAAGTGGTGAAGGAGTTTCTGTTGTGCCGTGTCGCTCCCCTGCACCGGCACTCTCGCCGAATGTGGGCCTTCCAGGGGCGCGAGGACGACATGAGGCTCCAGGAAGAAGACCTCGCTCCTGCGGCGCTGAAGTTGACGCTCCTGACTTTGGCCGGGGACCCCAATCCTGGCAACATCCAGCAAGGCGGGGCCTTGCTATATCTCTGTCAGAGCAAGGCTGACTTAGTGAAGCAGATGCCCGACTTCGATGAGTGGGGGTTGCGCCCCGCCAGTCTCCAGGGGCCTCGCGAGGACCCTGTAGTGGTGACTCCCCTCTCAACCGGCCAAGGCGACTCCTCCTCAAGCGGCAAAGAAGGGAGACAGGAGGCGCCTGAGGTCGAGGAGGCTCCGGAGGAGGGGGCGGCGTTGTGCGCCGCTCGTGAGGGGACGGCTCCGGAGGAGGGTGCGGCGCCCGAGGCTGCTCGTGAGGAGACAGCTCCCGAGGCTCGTACTACTATGGCTGAAGGTAGTAGGCGGCCGCTCCCAGCGCCCGGGGCTGGGGCCTTGGAGGCCCTGGTCTCGGCTTCTGACGAGGTGATTGACGGCACGCGCCGGGCGGGCGCTCCCGGCGCGGGCCGTCCTGGTGCCTCGTCCTCATGGCAGGTTGATCCTTGCGCTCATCTCTTGGGCCGCTTCCGCGTGGACTTCGAGGCCCTCCGGAGGAAGAGGGAGGCTCTGGGTGTTGACTCCCCTTGCCGTGTGCTGAAGCGCAGGAAGTACTTCGCCACAGATGAGTAAGTCTTTTTCCTCTCTGACTCCTGATCCCCTTGTTGCTTTCGCTGATTCTTGCTCCGCAGGCCCCTTCCGACTGAGATCACGGGAGGCGCCGAGGCACCTCCTCCCTCGGCTTCGCCTCCTCCGCCATCCTCAAGTGCTCCGAGCAGCTCTGCCCTCGTGGTGAGGGCGTCTGATGGGGCGGATCGTCCCGAGTTGCGCCGCGGCCCTTCATTCCCCGCGCTTTTCCTTCGCGGGCCTTCTCAGGGGACAGCCAGCCTGTCGGGTACCGCCTGTCTGGTCTTGCACTGCGACTGGTTGAGGTGCCACCTACGCCCCTCATCTGGAGGCGGGCTGATCCTTGGTCGGGCTTCTGATGTGGCGCGTCCGGCCATTGCGAGGTCGCCAGCCCCCAGCCCCCAGCCCGGAGGGGGAGCGATGACCCGCAGCCCCCAGCGCCTGCTTGGGGCGGATGATGACACGAAGGATGTGCTCGAGCGCGCTCGGGAGCGCCGCTCGCGCCGCCAAGGGTTCCTTCGACGAGCGGCCGACACGGTGGACCTGCTTGGGGAAGAGCTTGCCGCTGAAGATGCTCGCCTGGAGGCCGAGGGCCTGCACCTAGCTGCAGGGAGGCGTGAGCTGGAGGCCGCCGTCGCCCTTGCGCGCCGCCAATGCGACCTTGATGATGAAGAAGCGAAGGCGTCGCTGGAGGCCTCCCGAGTGGCCCGCTCCCAGGCCATCGAAGAGGCCCGGAGAGCTGACGAGTGGCGAGAGGCGGCGGAGGAGCGAGCTCACGAGCTCCTGGCCCGATGCCACTCATTGGAGGAGCAAGCGGAGCTGCGCGAGGCAGCCCTCGCGTCGATGGAGGTGGCCTTCGGTGACCGAGCTGAGCTTTAGAAGCGCGAGGAAGCGTTGGTGCTGGAGGCCGCCGAACGCTCCCGTGAGTATGAGAGGCCGGAGACGTGGGAGCGCCTAGTGACGCAGGCGGAGTACGGCGTTGCTGCGCGGGGAAGCGCGTGTCCTGGAGGAGGTTTGTCGTCGGGTGGCGATGGTGCGCCAAGGCCTCGAGCGTGAGTTCGAGGGGAAGCTGGGGATGATCCGGGCCAAAGCCGAAGGCAGAACCGCAGCCCTGAGGACCCAACGGGACGAGGCGATGCGGCTGGCCGCCTCTCACGCCGAGGTGCTCCGCCTTCGCCAACGGATGGAAGAGGCCGAGGCTGTCGAGCGCCAGAACACCGACGAAATACGCCAGCGGCGGCTCCTGGAGCACACCCATGGCCCAATGTTCACCATGCTCAGGGAGAGGGCCAACTCGGCCTTGGGCAACATCTGCGAGCCGTCTGTCGGTGAGCCACACACGATCAACTACGTCGGTAACCTGCAGTTCTTCACCGCCGTGGTGGCGGAGCTGGAGGTGCGGTCGGTTAGGGCCGACAGGTTGGTGGAGGAGAGGAGCCACGCCTTGCTCAAGCGCGCCTTCTCTCGTGTCTTCAGCCATCTTCAGAACATGAATCCCCGCTTCGACTTCGACGCCGTCATCGCCCTAGTCCCCCAGGCCGTCCGGGACGACCTGTCGCGCTGGGTGGAGGATAACGTGGACGCCCTCGTTAGGGCCTTTGCTTTGGACGACAGCGACGTGGTCGTGGGTGCTGACGAGGATGGCACGGCAAGCGACCCTGACGCCGCCGGCAGCGATGCAGGCATCGATGGCGAGCTCGGTGACTCCGGCGAGGGCTCAGGAGGTGCTTCCGGGGACGCATTGTGGGATTGGTCCGACTGAGAGCGTATCGCTCCTGTCCTTTTCACTCTGCATGAATAGAACTCAGGCTTTCGACCTGGTGGTGTGTGAGAGCATTTTGGGAGGGGAAGCCCCTCATGTAAAAACCCGTGTCTATCATATCAGTAGTAACAAATTTGCGCTTGCGCCCGATGGTGGGCTGGTTTACCTTTGTCCCACGCTGGTTCCAAGGCAGCCTGTAGGAGGGTGCGACGCCTTGGGCGCTTTCTAGCTGGGTCCTCAGGATGTGAGGTTGTTGCTGATGAGAAATTCCTCATGCGTTGGCCTTCTACACGGGCCCTGAGCCTTGTCCCGAACGCGATGACTTCACAAGCACTCGCCTTGCTTCGCAGGCTCCGGGCGTTTCCCTCGAGCGTGACAGCTTCACAGGCGCTCGCCTTGCTTCGCAGGCTCTGGGCCTTTTCCTCCAGTGCGAGAGCTTCACAAGAACTCGCCTTGCTTCACAGGCTCTGGGCCTTTTTCCTCGATCGCGAGAGCTTCACAGGCACTCGCCTTGCTTCACAGGCTCTGGGCCTTTTTCCTCGATCGCGAGAGCTTCACAGGCACTCGCCTTGCTTCACAGGCTCTGGGCCTTCTTCCTCGATCGCGAGAGCTTCACAGGCACTCGCCTTGCTTCACAGGCTCTGGGCCTTTTTCCTCGATCGCGAGAGCTTCACAGGCGCTCGCCTTGCTTCACAGGCTCTGGGCCTTTTCCTCGAGCGCGAGAGCTTCACAGGCACTCGCCTTCCTTCACAGGCTCTGGGCCTTTTTAAATAGGAAAACCTCCGCAGGCCCCCAAAAATCCTCCCGAGGGGGAGTAACAGCGGCAGTCTGGGTTGCGCACGAGCCAGGCCTGGCCCGACTCGCGAGGGGCTCGCGAGGGGAGGTAGCTGTGACGGAGCGGTAACCAGAACGTGAGAAATGGCTCGAGCGAGAATAAGCACCCCTTCCCCGAACACACGCAAATCTCAAATTCGAATCCAACTTAAATCCAGCGGAGGAAAGCAACAGCCAAAGGGAAAGGCAACAAAAGGCAGACAAAAAGCCGCGTCCCGCACCTAATCTAGTCTTCGACGTCTTCTCACCAGCACGGAGCTAAGTGCTGTCCACTGGGCATGGGAGGGAGCCCCAGGGCCTGAGGCCGGCACCCCTGAGACTCCGGGGCGTGTACAGCCCCACTCATTATTACGTGAGAGTGTCACGGGGCGGCGAGCTTCACAGGCACTGGGCCTTCTTCACAGGTATAGGCCTTGCTTCATATCGCCAGACGAGGGCCCCGCCTTGTGCCACACTCTAGTGCCACCAGCAATGACCGGAACCCAGGACACCGCCCGATGGGGTAGAGCGGTCGCCAGTGGTTCCCCCGACGACCACGGGTCCTCTGCCAGGGGCAGGCCCTGAGGCACCTCCCCAGCAGAGGGCCTACTTCCTGAGAACGCCTTGCTCCGAACGCCGTGGTGGTGATGTCGGATCCCGGCCCCTCCCCTGCAGCCCCCTGCACTTTCCTCCTGAGGGGTGAGGGGTCGTAGGAGCGGGGCAGCCGCTCGCTGCGGCGACCTGCACCCCCTGCGATCCACGGTTAGCATATACCTGCCCCTAAAGAGTTAGCGGCGCCCGGTGATCGCTGCCTCCAGCGTGGCCAGCGGGCTCGTCCTGGGGCGCCAGGAAGGGCTCAGCCTCCATCACCTCGTCCCCCCAGCTGGGGCCGAGGAGTGAGCCCTGCCCGTCCTCGTGAGGGTGTCCTTGGTCCACCATGCGGGGCACGTACTCTTCCGTCGCCGTCATCCCGTACGCCATGCCGTGGCGCCCCGCATGCCATGCGCCCCCACCTATCATGCCTGCCACTGGGTGGCAATGCGGCCGCCCTCCGGGGCCGCGGGTCACGTCGAGTCCTCCTCCATCGCGGGCCGGGGGAGGGGGCAGCGCCGCCACCGGTCCGGTGCTCACAGCTTCACTGGCGTCGGAGTAGCCTTGAAGCCCGCGGGCGTGTGCGGAGCCCCGTGCGGGTCGCTGTGGGCTTGAGGTGGGAGCTGGGTGGAGAAGGGGTGAGCCCCCGAGGCGGCGAAGCCCAGGAGCTCCTCCACTCGCTCTAGCAGCACGTCGTGGCCGCCCTCCAGCAACCTGCATCGCAGCAGCTCTCGGGCCACCGTGAGCGCGGCCCTCGAATTCGCCTGCTCCCGGCGGGTGTATGGTGTCGTTGTCGCAGCGTGATTGGAGGCCCTTGCCGCCGACCGGGCCTGCCGTGGCGTAAGAGTTGCGGAAGTCTGTTCGCGTCGCTCGGGGCCCGCAGTGCCCTGCGGACCGCGAGCTGCCTGCAGCGCGGGGTCGCCCGAGGCGAGCGGTTCTGCGCGTTTGGGCCATGCATCCCACGGGTCGGGGTTGACCTCCTGGTCGCCGGGCATGGCAATGAAGACGCGACGGGCATGGAGCGGTGGAAGACGAATTCCGGCGCAACCCTACCTGGCGCGCCAAATGTCGGATTACGGGTTTCGGCAGACCCTTAAGGTTCGAACACTGGGGTGCGCGCGGAAATCTCGCCTTCAACCTCTCCGCCTCGAGGGGATCTAAACTACTAAAAGAACTGCACGAAAGACATAAGATTTATACTGGTTCAGGCCACCGATGTGGTGTAATACCCTACTCCAGTGTGTGGTGGATGGATTGCCTCCTGGGGCTGGTGTGGATGAACAATACAAGGAAGGACAGCCTCGCGAGGGTCTGTTCTTGGCTTTGGTGATGAACTGTTGTGAAGAGTTCAGTCACCCTCTTTCTCTCTCTCTCTCTACTTGTGAACCAAATGAACCAACCGAACCCAACCGAACAAAAAACCGAACCTCCCCTGCTATGTGGGTGGCTAGTCCTATTTATAGAGGCCCTGGTCCTCTCCCCAAATATTGAGCGGGAAGGGATCCAACAATGGCGAGCTAATTTGAAGGGGGACAGCGAGTACATCTATCCTGACAAAAGCAGTCTTCGCCTGCCAAAGGCTCTGGTGATGACACCGCGCTGGGCTCCATGGTGACCTTCGTCTCGCAGTCCTCCTGGTCTTGGTCTCATTGCACCGAAGTGGCAACCTTTGCCTGATGCCTCGGTACTCCGCTGATACGCTTGTTCCCTTTGCACCAAAGAGGAATGAGGGACGCTGCACGCGCTGGCACCCGCCTGGTGCCCCGTGTCGTCATGGCTTGCGTCATGGGCAGCTCGCGAGGTACCCCGCCTTGAACTCTCTGCCTCCTCGCAAGCCAGCCTGACGAGGCTGTGCCTGAGGATGCGCCACGTCGTTCGCCTCGCGGGGCTTGGCCCCTCGCGAGGGTCTTGAGCCTCGTGTTGATGAAGATGGGCCACGCTCGCCCCCCACTTGAGCCACGTCGCAGGCCGTAGGTAGGCAAGTCTGGGGACCCCCGTTCCCAGAACGTCGACAATAAGAATCATGAAGAAGCAAAAGGTTCAAGAGAGCGCATGAAGTACTTTGCACAGAAATGTGTTCAAGGGCACAATGAGGCTGAGAAGCGCAAGGCTCTTGGGTGTCCTGGCATCGACCCAAGAATGGCTGCCAAGCCAACAAAGAAGTCTTTTGTGGCCTGAACTGAAGCATCAAGGCAAGAAGAACCTCGCATTGTCATCCCTGCCAGCATGACAGGCTCGAATCCTATGGTCACCTCAGCAGCTTCAGAACTAAAGAAGACAAGGATAACTGAAGTTGATGCTAGGAAGTGCAAGCACAAGAAAGCTTCTGACGAGGCACCAGCCAAGAAGAAGTTTAAGACAAATTCTTCAAAGAAAGAGCATGCTGCGGACTCTGAACCCCTTGTTTTTGAGCCCATTTCTGTTGCTCGTCCAGCCTCCACCAACCAAGGGCGTTGCCTTGTAATCCATGAGCCTTCTTTCACAGAGGCTCCTAAGAATGAAGAAGTTCCAGTTGTTGACCCCACCATAGATGAAGACATTGGTCGTGAAGACAATGTAGAATATGATGAAGTCCTTCCTCAACTTGAGCACCAAATGGTATCATCGCCTGTTCTTACGAACAACAAACTCATCAGCATTGGTCGTCCATTGACGCTAATTTCTCAGGATGATTCATGGGTAGATCGCCCTCAACAAGACACCCCCATTCATGATGAGACACCTAGAACTCCACCACCTCAAGTCACCACTCCGGTACTTGACGATGAAAACTACATGGTGCAGACCACTCCATCACCAAAGGCGTCGCCCGCATATCGCAGGCTTCGCAAAGGCCCCAGGCCGCAGGTCACCATGTCGAGCATTGCAGAAGGGGAAGTGCACCAAAGCTCAGCAGCACGTCAAGTGTTTCCTGAAGCCACCCCTACTGTGAATATCTCCGAGTCTGAGGCCCAAGCTGCTCAAGACATTTCGGCTACATCGCTTGATGAAGATCAAGGAGGAAGAGAAGAAGAAAGAGTTGCCACACCCCCTGCTATAGAACCAGTCATTCTCGAGGAGAATGTGATTGTGCCCACCCCTCCTGTTATTGAGAAAATACAGGTTGAAAACATTGAGGCTGCCACCAACAATGATGTTGAAGCCAATGACGTTGTCATGACCGAAGACGCTGTGGAGCCTAAAGCTAATGTGGTGCCTGAAGCTAATGTGGTGCCTGAAGCTCATGTGCAACCTGATGCCAATGTGCATGCCGAAGCCACTATTCCACCTCCAAGGCCTCGCACAATTGAATAGGCCTTTGATCGTGGAAAGCTGGTCACTGTGAAATGGCCTATATTGGCTCCTCCCACTGCTCTTGGACCCTAGTATGACTACCATGTCGAGCAGAGGCCTCAGGTTCAGAAGCCGAAGCCAAGGCTGCGAAGGCTTCCCGACGTGGCTACATCGCCAGGATCTTTCCATGATGCCAGCTTCAGAGCACACAACACCTCCTTCGAGAACGCCAAGAACCCTTAATCAGAGCCAAAGATCTCTTCCGATTGATTTTGGAGCTATCAGTAGCGCAGCTATTACTCCTGAATCTTTCCACGGACAAAGAGCACTAGAATGAAGACCTTCTCCTGCAATTCTATGCAACACTTCATATTCACAGCTACAATTGGGATCTGAATACATGGATTCCTGAGTGGATGACAGGAGATGTGCATCATAAGCCAAAGCTCAAGACATCATTGAGCTTACTTCCCTTCTGACTCTAGGCGAAATCTATGAGCTTGGTTGTCAGTGTCATCGTGATGAATTGCAGAGTATCTTCCAGAGGCCTGAACCCAATATGAGTGAGATGTTAAGTATGATGAAGCCATTGCCTTCTGATGCTGAATATCCCAAGGAATTCTTAGTCAAAGACTTCGAGTACTTTCCACGCACAGTCTATCATATTCTGAGGTGTACTCTATGGCCAATCAAGGGACACTCAGCTGAAGCCAAACTTGAAGGAGCCATGAAGACTTTGGTGTTTTACATCATCAATGGCATCAGATTCAACACCCAGGATTTCTTCATCAGACAACTTGCTGCATCCGGGATTGATCTGTTTGGCCTGAGGTTCTATGCTCCATGGGTGATGCGCCAAATCAAGCTCCATTCAACTATTGACTATCAGCCCTCAGCGCTTAATCACATTGTCTTCATGACTGAGGTTGATTTGTCCTACCTAGAGCCTACCAAGCAACCTCTATATCTTCACAATGTTGATCATCAAAGCTTCACACAACCAATAGAGGGAATTCATGTCCCCAATGCTGCAATACTGCTTATCCTCTGGCTGGCAATGTGCGTGTGCCCCATCATGCAAACACCGAAGCCACTGATAGTACTATTGCCCAAAGGCCTCAAAAGTGCTCTCGTGTACTCATTGGCCGAGAGCTTCTCATGGCCTTACATCAGAAGCAGGATAAGCATCATGACTGGCTCAAGCGTCAGATGCAGATTATCTTGGTGGATGTCAATCACATTCCAAACTTGGCCACCAAGAACTCATTCGTTGCAAATGAAGCCTGTCGGCGGTCCTGGAAGAGTCTCACACTGCTATGCTCTGAAGACGATCTTCGCGAAGATGGCTTCACTAAGGGCTTCGAGTTTGATTCCATGCCTCCACAAAATGCAAGCTGGTGCTGCACTCCCTCCATTGAAGATTCTGAGCGTTCATCTTCGGCTGCAACTATGGTTGCGAGAGTCGTCGATGAAGTAGACGGCGCCACTTCACTAATATAACCATGGCTTATCTGCATCTCGACACTACATCAGGCCTGTCTGCACCACCGAACTCCAACATCGACCCTGCTCCTTCATCTAATCTTGATGGGAACGAGTAGATGCTTTATGTCGTCAAACCTTTTTGGTCATTACTGACAAAAGGGGAGAAGCATATGAGTTGATAGTCTTCAAGCGGGTCCTAATGGGTGGTTGCATTATTTTTGCTAAGTCTTTACAACTCTCGTCTTTTGAAACATTTGGTTCTTTGAGTTGTAACACTTAAACTTTATGGTCCTCTACTACTTTATTCTGCTACCTTGTGATGCGATGATAAATTCCACATGAAGCCATTCCGCAGACATCCATTTTTCATTATGCATGTCATTATGTTCATTATCTTTTTATATGCATGATGAATTGTCTTCATAAGTTGAAGAGGATCTCCACAAAGTAAAACCTGCCATGTGCATTTGCATTCAAAAGCAAACTACCTATATGCACATCTTCAGGAGGAGCCTTTTGCTATTTATGAATACAATACCTCAATCCTTAAACTTTCACATACTTTTATCCCTGTTGAAAACTTCAACCGGTTTGTCATCAATCACCAAAAACGGGGAGATTGTAAGTACATCTAGTGCCACCCTTAGTTGGTTTTGGAGTATTGACGACAAACTTGGTTGAGGGACTAATGTGTTTGTGAGAATTGCAGGATAACACAGGTAGTAGTCCCATATTGATTCAGTTTACCTACTAGAGATGACCCCTAAAAATGTGTGAAGACATTGAAGATAAAGGTGGTCTATGAAGGTATTCACATTGAAGACTATGACATGAGAAGACATCGAATGAAGACTATGGAGTGCGAAGACATAGTTGTTTCATAGTTTCCTTTTCTTCTTTGTTGAGTCATAGGAACCACCGCACTTTTAAGTGGGGCCCAAGTAAACAAGTTCAGAGTGACTGATGTGATGCTCAACCAAATCCTATATCTTCGAGTGAAGACAATGAGAGCAAATCTTATCCAGAGCTGGATGAGTCAGCTTTACTTGTAGCCCAAGTCAAGCTACCGCGTGTGTTTGAAATCTAACTGTTGGACATGTGTCAGTTCCTTAGTGACCTAGGGTCATTTTGGACAAATCAGGTCGGGTTGCCTCCTGGCTATGAATAGCCCACCGCTACACCATAAATTGGTGGCTGCTTAGAGTTAGTGCACGGCTTTTGTCATTTGAGAGCAACCCACCTCCGAAGCATTTGAGAGGGAGAGATCCTTGCGAGGACAAAGCCCAAAACACCCAGATCCAAAGAGTGCTAGGCATCACTAAAGTCTTTTTGTCCACGCGATGTGAGACTTGTTACACTTGAGGACTGTGAATCCTCCAACCGGTTAGGCGTCGCATTCTGAGCGTCCAAGAGTCATTGTGGATCGCCGGTGAACGAAGTCTATGAAGGTTTGGAAGACTACCTTGAACACTTACCATAGTGATTGAGCGAGGACTATGTCTCCTTAGCTCAAGGGGAATAAGGTGAAGACACGTTCTTCTGAGTTAAATCTCAGCCTCCCTAACCAGACGTACAGTTGTCACAGCAACTGGAACTGGTCTACCAAATCCTTGTCTTCACCAACCTACTGGTTCTATCCTTCACTTCCCTTTACTTTATAGTTTGTCTTCGTGAAGTCACTGCCTGCCTGTATGATCTGATTGACTTCACTGAGTGAAGACTATTTACTGTTTGGCCTCATACTGTCTTCCATCCCGGTCCTTACTACCTAGCTGTTGATAGTCTTCGTGCTTTTACTTCATTGCTTACTTGACTATGGCTTGCCTAGTGTAGTCTACCTTCCGCTGCATATCAATAGGTTCATTTCTATCATTTGTCTTCAAAGCCCCCGTGTTTTGAAGAATTCCATAAAAATCACCTATTCACCCCCCCTCTAGTCGATAACTAGCACTTTCAAATCCAAAAACCCAAAAATACTTTGCTGCAATTTAGACTTTTTTAGTTATTTGGCGTTCGATCTATCAATCTACTACAAATTTACATCATGTCTGTTTGCCTATCTTGAGGTGACGTACCATGGAAGGGATTGACAACCCCTCTAACACGTCGGGTTGCGAGAAGTTGTTATTTGTGTGCAGGTGCTGTTTACGTTGTCTTGCTTGGTTCTCCTATTGGTTCGCTAACCTAGGTTTCATATCTAAGGGAAATAGCTACCGCCGCAGTGCTGCATCATCCCTTCCTCTTAGGGGAAATACCGACACAGCTTCAAGGGACATCAAAAGGAATTTCTGGCGTCGTTGCCGGGGAGAATCATCAAGACATACCAGGTTCCTAATCACAAACCTCATCTCCTCACAATTTACATTATTTGCCATTTGCCTCTCGTTTTCCTCTCGCCCACTTCACAAAAATTTATCGTCTTATTCGCCTCTCTTTTTCGTTCGTCATTTTCTCGTCAGGTCTATCCTTTGCTTGCAATCATGAGTGGTTTCAGTATGGCACCAACAGATGATGGCCTTACTCCTAAGATTCGACGTAAGGGCAATCTAGATGCTAAAACTTTTATCTTGGGGAAAGGGAGTGTTATGGGAAAAGAACGTATCCAAGAATTTTTCAATTGTGTTGGGAATCTAAGTCTTGATGATGAGCCTATACTTAAAACTTCTAGATCTTATGCAGATGTTATTTCAACAGTAGTTTTGAAACTTGAAAGTAAATTTATTCGTACCCATCCTACTTTGCAAAAGATTATTTTTTGAGCTTCCTCCTATAAAGAGTCCTAGAGCTAAAAAGTTGGCCACTCTTGTCTTTATGAATGAATTTGATTATATAATACGGGAAGCTAGGGAAATCTTTGATTTTTATGGTATGAATCGTGAAAAACCTGTGATAGAAGAAATTCTCTACAATAGTGATTAAGCTTTTAGACACTTGCTAGGGATAATAAAATATTTTATGAGAATCTCAAAAAGGAAGTCCCTGTTCTAGATATAATACAACAAGTTTTCAATAATGTTAATCAACATTACTCTTGGAATGTTGCGGGAAATCAAAAAGGGTATGATGAACATCAACTTAGGAATGCTAAGGTTTCTATGGATAGTAAGTTTTATGATGTGTTCACAAAACCCCATGATGAAAACACCTCTAAGAAGGTTAAGAAGAAGGCTGACAAAATTTAGATCCTTGCTTTATGCCTAGCTAAGGGCGTAAAACTATAGCGCTTGTTGGGAGGCAACCCAATGAATAAAATTTATTTATGCTTTTTGCTTTCTGTTCTTGAGTGTCGACATAATTATGCTACTGTTATGATTGTGTTTTTCATGTTTTAATTAGTGTTTGTGCCAAGTAAAGCCTTTAGGATCTTCTTGGGTGATAGTTGTTTGATCTTGCTGAAAAACAGAAACTTTTATGCTCACGAAAATAATTTTCATTTTTTACCAGGGAGCGGTAAAATACCTATTCCACTTGCCGGAGATCAATATACAAATTTCTCAGGTCTTCCTAATGTTTCAGAATTTTTGGAGTTACAGAAGTATTCGAAATATTCAGATTGCTATAGACTGTTCTGTTTTAACAGATTCTGTTTTCTTTGTGTTGTGTCCTTATTTTGACGGCTCTATGGTTTTCTTTGATGAGTTTTTGCCATAGAAAAGTTGGAATACAGTAGATATAATACAAAAACAAAATATGAGTTGGTTTTATACAATACTTATAGTAGTGATTTATTATTGTTATACTAACGGATCTCACGAAGGTTTTTGTTGAGTTTTTGTGTGATTGAAGTTTTCAAGTTTTGGGTTATCTTACGATGGATAAAGGAATAAAGGATAGAAGATCCTAAGCTTTGGGATGCCCGACATCCCAAGCTATTATCCAAAAATGAGCAACCAACTAAGCTTGGGGATGCCCCCGAGTGGCATCCCCTGTTTCTTCTAACGACCATCGGTATTTTACTCGAAACTATATTTTTATTCATCACATGATATGTGTTTTGCTTGGAGCGTCTTGTATGATATGAGTCTTTGCTTGTTTTATTTTGTGTCTTAAGTCATCAATCCTTGATAGAAAAATCTATTTGAGAGAGCAAAAATTATGTCATGACTTGTTGGAATTGCTCTCTATGTTTCACTTATATTTTTATGAGCTATGGACTTGCTCTAGTGCTTCACTTATATCTTTTTTTGAGCATGGTGTGCTTTAGTATTTTTGAAGAAATCCTCTCTTGCTTCACATAGATTTATTTGAGATTTAGTAAAATTTTCAAGAAATTCTCTATTGCTTCACTTAAATTAATTTGAGAAAAAAATATTATGCGCATGATCTTTACTTATATTTGTTTGAGCTTATGCAAAGCAACACATAAAAATTAGTCCCAACGTGATAGATATCCAAGAAGGATATAATAAAAACTTTCATGAAGATCATTGGACAAAATAAACTTGATTCTTAGTAATAGTTTTGAGATATGATGATGTGATATGTGAGTCATCTTGATGAGTAATTATGCTTTAGTAAGAATATTGGCGTTAAGGTTTGCGATTCCCTATGCAAGTACGAAAGTCAATAGTCATGCAATGAAATTACATCCTACTTGTGGTGCATTATTCGGTGTTATTTATGCTTAATGCTTGCTTATGAGATTATCCGTTTCTTGGTTGGTCGCTTCTCAATCTCTTGCTAGCCTTCATTTTGGACTAAGTTTGATCTCTACTTGTGCATCCAAAAACCTTTAAACCAGTTTTGCCACATGAGTCCACTATATCTACCTATATGCGGTATACTTTTGTCGTTCTAAGCAAATTTGTATGTGCCATCTCTCATTTTCAAACTAAACTTCTCTTTTGTGTGTTTGTTTCACTCGCGGAGCGGTGAGGGGTGCACTACAAAAAAAAGACACATCCGTGACATTTTGGGCTGAACGAAAAAAAATTCTGTCATACATATGACACTTCTATGACGATAATTGTGACAAAACCCGGTATCGTCATAGATGTGGTGGGCTCCTACTTCTATGATAGAAAATGGGCTTTTCGTCCTGGGCGGGCCGGAGACGCAGCTGCATGACATTCTTTGGGCCGTCCATGACGGAAAAAACCATGGTAGAAGCAAGGGCGAGGAAAATATCGGGGAGTTCCCGGTTATGGTAAGAGGTCGGGGGTCGAGCGATGCGCGTTTCTCTTGTACACATATGCGCGCGTGTGCTAGGCGTTGGCTCTAACTGAACCCGAGCGATTGAACTGCAGGCTACGCGTTACTGAACCCGAGCGATCGATAGATGGCTGTTAACTGAACCCGATCGAGCAATTCATTCGCTACTGCTGCTAACTGATGCCGATCGATGTTGCCTCTAGGATGAATAGTGAGCGTTGCGGGGGGGGGGGGGGGGGGGTTGGATGAACAGTGAGCGGTGGCGTTGCCTCTGGATGAACATGACCCCGTGGTGTGGTGGAGGGCTGGATGAATAGTAGACGATGGAGGGGTGCCCGTGGAGGGGTGGTTGAACAGGACCCCGTGGTGTGGAGGGCTGGGTGAACAGTAGACGGTGGAGGGGTGCCCGTGGAGGGGTGGTTGAATAGGACCCCGTGGTGTGGAGGGCTGGATGAACAGTAGGCGGGGGACAGGTGCCCGTGGAGGGGTGGTTGAACAGTAGCCGGTGGAGTAGCGCGCGGTGGGGGCTGGATGAACAGGAGCCCATGGAGGCTGGAGGAGGTCGACGGTAGCCCGTGGAGGCTGGAGGAAGTCGACGGTGGAGATGAACAGTATCCCGTGGAGTCCCGTTTTGCGGTACGCCACACCCCTCCCGATGAACAGGACCCCCATATCGATCGTAGGAGGTCTGTTTCATCCGTTTTGCGGTACGCCACACCCCTCCCGATCAACAGGACCCCCGTTTCGACCGTAGGAGGTCTGTTTCCTTCGTTTTGCAGTACGCCACACCCCTTCCGATCAATAGGACCCCTGTTTCGACCAAAGAAGGTTTGTTTCATTTGTTTTGCGGTACGCCAGACCCCTCTCGATGAATAGGATCCCGTTTCGAATGTGGCTGGTTGAACACAAGGCTGTTTCCTCCGTTCTGCGGTACGCCAGGCCTCGTTTCCATCGCCTGTTCCGTCCAAGCCCTCACAATGAACACGACCACACATTCCGTTCCAACCCAGCCGGTTGGCTCCCACGCGTTCCGTTGGCTCCCGATGAACACGACGCATTCCGTTGCCCCCCATTAACACAACGCATTCCATTTCCTCCCCATGAACACGACGACGATGTTGTTTCTCCGTTCCGTTCCAGCCAGGTCAACGAGCCCTCGCCGTATGTATGCGTGAGTAGGCGTTCGAGACCCCGCCCGTATGTACACATACGTGGCCGTATTTTCTTTCTTGCACCCTAGCCGATGTAGGTATGTGTACATGCTACATGCGTGCCTCTACTACGACACGTGCGCGCCTCTACATCCACCAGTATATATCTATGTACAGATTCGCGACCAGAATGACAATGCTACATACGCTTCGACCAGGTGGGTCCCGACTGTCAGGCACTTCCTTGCATGCGAAGATGTAGCTGGTGGGTCCCAGCAGTCAGGGGGGCGAATCGTTTTGTTTTTTTGCCCGGACGCACTTCCTTGTGTGCGAAGGTGTAGCTAGTGGGTCCCAGCAGTCAGGGGGGAAACTTTTTTTCGCGAAATACGGTGGCCCGTCCGATGGGTCCCCGTTGTCAGGTGGAGGAATCATTATTTTGTGCGTAGTAAGGAGGCACTTCCTTGCTGCGGCCATGGACCCAACTGTTAGCGTCTCCATGCACCGTACTCTTCCGATGTAAGTCGGTCATTGACCACATTGACCACGCCGCGCCGAGAGCACCACGGCGGTGGACGACGGCGAGCCCTAGGAAGGGGACGACACGGAGGCAGGGAAGACCCAGCAGTTGTTTCCCACGCGGAGGGGAGTACGACTGGACGAGGGTTTACTGGTTCGTCTGTCATCGCCAGAGAATAACAATAGGTGTGGGTGAGTAGAGGGATGGCTAGGCCAGCGATGGGAGTATGGTGGGGCGGGGAGGCCTGCGCGGCAGCACAGCAGGCCGCAGTGAGGAGGGAGCAGGCAGTCCCGCCGGCGCTTGTTTGAGCAGCTAGAGCAGGAAGAGCAGAGATTGAAGAAGCACGACGGCCGTTGGATGGACATCCAACATTGAGTTCTTGTGCGTCAACCTTTTTTAGGAAAGCCTCAAATCTATGGAAAACAGCATACAACCCATCTGCCATTATTTCTAATAATTTACAGCCCATTTGCTAATTCTTAAGGTTTTTTTGGAGCTCATATTATTTTTGTTAGCATTACAGCCCATATTGTGACCATGGTTAAAAAATTATACGAAATTTTGCATATTTTGGTGCGGTTTGAGCTGTTTTTAATCCCGAAATTTCGAATCACATTCAAACTGATTTTAAAAATAAATGTATATCAATATAAAATCCAACAAATTCTCCACACATAAAAATTAATGTAATTTAAAATCTTGAAATGAAAAAAAGATATTTGAAACTAATTGCCGGTTTGATGTGTTTTAAAAATGTACAGCTCTTTTCTCATTACTGATGGGCCATGTTCTCGGCCAGCCGAATGAAAGCTCTCCTCGTCTTGAAAGATTTGCAGCCCATCAGGCCTGACAAAGCGACTTATTTGGCAAATCACAAAAAAACTGGGCTGTGGCCACGGACCCAGCTGTCAGCCTCTCCACGTACAGTACTCTTCCGATGGAAGTCGTTCCTTGACCACGTTGACCATGCCGCGTGAAGAGCACCACGGCGGTGCACGACGGTGAGGCCTAGGAAGGGGACGACGTGGAGCCGGGGAAGACGTGGGAGTGGAAGCCCGCGCAGAGAGGAGTACGAGGGTTCACTCATTCGGCTGCGGTGTGAGGCTGCCATCGCCACAGGGCCTGGCCAGCGGTGGGAATAGTAGGGGGCGATGAGGCCTCTGCGGCAGCACAGCCGGTCACGGGAGGCAGGAGCATGTGGCACGACCGGCGCTGCTTTGGACGACTAGAGCAAGAAGACCAGAGGTTGAAGAAGCACTACGGTCATTGGATGGACATCGTACGGTCACTGGAGCTAGAATTGTTCATATTGACTAAGTGGACAAAGGCCTTCGTCCCCGTCAACTTAGTGGGCCCACAAGTCAGCCTCCCACCAAGGTGGGTCCTAGCTAGCCGGGGGAGTATTCATTTTTTTGCGCGTAATAAGGAGGCACTTCCGGTGGGTCCGAGCTGACAGCAGGGGAATGTTTTTTTCGTGAAATACGGTGGCCCGTCTGGTGGGTCCCAGCAGTCAGGGGGAAACAATTTTTTCACAAAACACTGGTGCCCCGTCCGGTGGGTCCCCGCTGTCAGGTGGAGGAATAATTATTTTCCGCGTAATAAGGAGGCACTTCCTTGCGGCTGCCGTGGACCCAGCTGTCAGCTTCTCCCACGTACAGTACTCTTTCAATGGAAGTCGGTCGTTGACCACATTGACCATGCCGCGCTGAGAGTACCACGCGGTGGACGACGGAGAGGCCTAGGAAGGGGACGATGCGGAGCCGGGCAAGACACGGTAGTGGATGCCCATGCGGAGAGGAGTACGAGCGTTCACTGGTTCGGCTGCGGTGTGAGGCTGCCGTGGCCGCAGAATAGTTGGGGGTGTGGGTGAGTGGAGGGATGGCCTGGCCAGTGGTGGGAGTAGTATGGGGGCGGTTAGGCCTCCGCGGTAGCATAGCCGGCCATGGGAGGCAGGAGCAGGCGGCACGACCGGTGCTGCTTTGGGCGGCTGGAGCAAGAAGACCAGAGGTTGAAGAAGCACTATGGCCGTTGGATGGACATCATACGGTCACTGAAGTATTGACTAAGTTGACAAAGCCCTCCGTCCCCGTCAACTTAGTAGGCCCACAAGTCATCCCAACAATATGGTGGCTCCCAGCTAGCAGGGGGGTATTCATTTTTTTGGTCGTAATAAGGAGGCACTTCCTTGCGTGCGAAGATATAGCTGGTGGGTCCGACCTGTCAGCGGGGGGGAGGGGGGGCGTTTTTTCGCGAAATACAGAGGCCCTTCTCGTGGGTCCTAGCTGTCAGGCGGAGGAATCATTATTTTGCGCGTCATAAGGAGGCATTTCCTTGCGTGCGGCCGTGGACCCAGCTGTCAGCCTCTCCACGTACAGTCCACTTCCGATGGATGTCGTTCATTGACCACGTTGACCAGGCTGCACCGAGAGCACCAGGGCGGTGGACGACGGCGAGGCCTAGGAAGGGAATGACATGGAGCCAGGGAATACTCCGTAGTTGTTTCCCAAGCGGAGGAGTACGAGGGTTTACTGGTTCGTCTGCCGTCGCCGAAGAATAACAGCGTGTGTGGGTGAGTAGACGGATGGATAGGCCAGCGATGGGAGTACGGTGGGGCCGTGAGGCCTGTGCGGCAGCATAGCCGGCCGCGGGAGGAGGGAGCAGGCTGTCCCGTTGGTGCTTGTTTAAGCGTCTGGAGTATGAAGAGCAGAGATTGAAGAAGGATGATAGCCGTTGGATGGACATCCAACAGTCACTGCTCTTGTGTGTTGACTAAGTTGACAGGGCGTTGCGTGTGCATCAACCTTTTTTTATGAAAGCATATGCGTCAACCTGTAGTAGGCGCACAAGTCAGCCTCAAATCTATGGAAAACAGCATACAGCCCATCTGCCATTATTTCTAATAATGTAAAGCCCATTTGCTAATTCTTCAGAATTTTTTGGAGCCCATCTTCTTTTTGTTAGCATTCCACCCCATATTGTGGCCACAGTTAAAAAGTATACGAAATTTTGCATATTTCGGTGCGGTCAACTGTTTTTAATCCAGAAATATCAATTCACATTCAAACTATTTTGAAAAATAAATTATATAAATATAAAATCCAAATAATTGTCCACGCATAAAAATCAATGGAATTTAAGATCTTTTAATGAAAAAAATTGAAACTAATTCCCGGTTTGATGTGTTTTAAAAATGTACAGCCCATTTCTGGGCAAACCGAATGAAACTCTCCCTGGCTTGAAAGATTTGCGGCCCAGCAGGGACGATAAAGCAAGTAGGCCTTGTTTGGGTATTTCTTTAAAAAAATAGAACTAGGCTAGCCATTTTTAGCAAGAAAAAAACACAACTGGGCTCATGATGTGGTAAGCATAAATAAAACCCTGGCTAGACGGGCCACAGCCCCCGCACAGCCCCGTTCTTACCCTGATCCGTCGCTAAAACTAGTATAAATAACAACTACTTGTTCCTCAAAAAAAACTACACGACTTGCTGGGTCCCTGGTGTCAGCCACTCGTAGTGTAATTCTCTCGTTTATTGACTACGTTGACAATGGCGTGAGCCCCAGATGTCCAACCATTAGGAGGAACCATATTTTTGGGCTTGTACTATAGAGGCACTTGCTTGCGTACTGTCATGATGCTGGCGGGTCCCTACTATCATCCTCTCCACGTACAGTCATCTCCTTGTTCCTCTCGGTTGTTGACGACGTTGACAACGCAAGAGTGCGGCGCACCGCGCACGGCGAGCGAACCAAGGCCGCAAGGCGGAGGGCGATTGCGAGGCCTCGGGCAGAACAAACCGGAGTCGTTGAAGATGCGCCGGTCCAGTCGCAGGCGGAGGGGACTACGAGGGTTGACTGGTTCGGGCACGGGTATGTGTTGGGGCTAACATCGCCGGAGAATAACATGACGTGTGGGGGAATAGAGGGAGGGAATACCCAATGTTGGAGGGTACGTACGGTAGGGCGTCGGAGGCGCAGCCAGCCATGGGAGGCGGGAGCAGGCGGAGCCGACGGGGTGGTTTGGTTTGGGCGGCTGGAGGAAGAAGAAGACAAGAGATAGAAGATACACGACAGATGTTGGATGTCAATCCAATGGCTGGTAGGCAGAATCGTTTGTTGACTGGCTAGTAAGTCTACACCACCTTGGATAGCCTATTTCCTTGCGGGTCCCAAATGTCAGAATCCAACCCTGTCACGGTCATGCGGCCTTTCCTTTGAAAATTTACAGCCCATTTGGTGTGCTAGTTCGAAATAAGTTTGTGGGTGCTGGTGGGGGATAATCGCTTGGCTTCTGTAATGCACAGTGAGCTCATGCAGCCGGCAAGAGTGATGTTATTTCCCTTGGTTGGGATTTGTTACAATTTTTCACGCTAAATTAAACGAATGGCAAGCCATTTGCCTTGTTTCAAAGAAAATATGACAGTCACAGCCGAGTTGAAAAGGGCAGGAACATCTAACTCCAGCTTACAAACTGTGCAAAAGCACGAGGGTTAATTGTTCATCAGGTTTACAAAAAAACAGATTGAAAAGGGCAACAACATATAACTCCAGCAGTGTTTTCGGCAGTCACAATCAAATGGATCGGTCAGGTCCATAGAATGAACATCCTGGGTCGTAAAATTTACTGGATTATGACCACAATATGTTGTAAATAGAAGCCCGGGACGTTCGTTAGCTCTTTTGCCCACCTGAAACTTCTTTTTTTGCTCTTCGACTTACCCATCCGTCAATTCAGTAAATATATGGGCTTTTGAATTGATTTTACTATTTACTAGTGTGGATGGGCTGTTTTGTCTTAGGCCCAGAGAAACAATTACTACTAGTAAAGTGGAGAGACTCAACAACTACCCAGAAAAACAATTACTACTAGTACACTAGAAACACTCTACCGCTTCTGGCTCCTCCTAGGTCATTGAAACGTCTCCCTCTACTGAATGCCGTTATACTTTTGTTCACTGACATGCGGGCCATGCAGCGTGCGGGCCCAAATGCCATCCACCAAATTAGAAGGCAGTATGCAGCCGGAGAGTCACCCCGGTCGTAGCGCGGTAGTAACGAGCCGTCGTATCACAAAACCCCACCTCCCCGCAGTCTAAGTTTGACGGACGAAGCAATAATCATTTCACTCTTCGCTGAATCCCCGGATACACCCCGGATACACCCGCCGGTGGTCGTTACTCCTAGCGGGATCTAGACTGTCCCCACAGATCAATACTAGTCTTTTCTGCGCACTTTGTCCTCACTCGTGCGCACCCGGGAGCAACATCCCGGTCGGTCACCCATCCTGACACTACAACAAGCTGAGCACGCTTAACTTTGGAGTTCTGTCCGAATGGGCTCCCGAAAAAGAAGGAATTCCTTATTGGTATGAGTAGTCTATCATCCCTAATAAGCCAGGCTATCACATACACACCCCCACTCAGAGGAACCGACGTCCTCGTCGGGCTACAAGAACGTTCCCTCTTGGCACAAACGTCTGTGCTTCCAGTCCGGTACATGTGCCATGCCGGGTGCCACGACGGGTCACAAACTTCATGAACAACATGACCACGCACCTGTCCGCAACCATCCGTGTAACCGCGAGGGTAGGCTCTGATACCAACTTGTAATGCCCCGGACACACCCGCCAGTGGTCGTTACTCCTGGCGGGATCTAGACTGGCCCCACAGATCAATACTAGTCTTTTCTGCGCACTTTGTCCTCACTCGTGCGCACCCGGGAGCCACTTCCCGGTCGGTCACCCATCCTGACACTACTCCAAGCTGAGCACGCTTAACTTTAGAGTTCTGTCCGAATGGGCTCCCTGAAAAGAAGGAATTCCTTATTGGTATGAGTAGTCTATCATCCCTAATAAGCCAGGCTATCACACAACACTCACATCTGCCACTGTTCTTCTCTCCGAACAAAGGGAAGGGAAGGGGATCCGTGATGTTGGTATATTTTCGTTCAGATAAAAAAAAGAACGTTTGCAAAGCAGTAACCGATCATCACTCTCTTTTTTGTTTCATTGTCATTGTGATTGTGTTTTCCTTTCAGTGGTCTACTAGTACTCGTCAGTTTCATGATGGACCAAGGAGAACCAGGCAAAGATCTGCCGATATTGGAGCAGACGTGGGAGGCTGATCCCCATGAGACAGAGAGATCCAAGAAGATGGAGGCAACCACCGAGCCGACCCCAGATACGCTCACGCCCACTACTGAGATGGTCAACGCCCTGTTTGAGGTTACAACCCCCGTGGCACTACAGGAGCAGTTTTCCCCCTTCAAGGATGTGTCCCCCCACCCCCGCAGAGCTGCCCACGGTGATTTCCTTCTTTGCCGATCTCGATTGTGGTGATTTTTTTAGAAAAGGAAGTATGTGGTGATTAATAATGCAAAAAATTTATTAGCTTCGATGCCATGCTATACATAGTGGTTTAAATAACTTGTGTTTCTTATACTGAAAAGTAATTCAGAATTTGTTTCTGTTTCAATTAGAGCCCTGATGCAGACAAGGATTGTGTGGTTGTACATGTCACTCGCTATGAGGCGGACGACCTGAATATACGCACTGGGAAAACATAGTTCTTAGGCTCTTGGATCCTAGAGGCCATTTGCGGTTATACCAATGAAGAGTTGTATTCCAGCCTCACTGTTGTCAGGCGTGTTGTCCAGGGTGTACTAAAGCATAAGAAGTTCAAAGCTACTCCTTCGTTTGTGAGGCATATTGTTCTTGTAAAGCTTACGCGGGAAGATGACGTGGCATGCCTCCACAAACAGGTTTATCAGTGGCAAGGCCACAAGGTTGTCTTCACGAAGGTTCACAGGATTGAGCTGCTGCAGGACGACCTCGATGATGTTCATGGCAAGGTCCATCTTGTGTCCAACCCAAATTAGATCGAGGCATGAAATAGTTGCCCCAACTAGTGTTTAATAGTAGTTTGGATTGTGTATAATTATCCGAACCTTGCCTGTTATCGACCCCTCTGGGGCTAGTACTCTGTTTGAATCTGTCTATGGGAACTGCTGCTACTTTTGTGTGCCCGTGAATCATGTGAGAACCATCGTAACTGTTGCCGAAACAGATGCATCCTCACTAGTTTTTTCATGAATATGGCATGGTAAGACATAAGTTGTCACGGTTTATCATACGAGCAGTGTGTGTTTTGATGAAATAGAGCACTTGTTCGAGAACCGTGCGCTGACGTATACATAAGTACTTGTAAACACTGTTGGTGCTACCCCACTAGTAAGAAGTTGTGCAAAACACGGCACATTGGCTCAGTTCGCTGCAACACTAGGCTATCGACCAGCTAACAATCAACAATCTGCTGTCTGACATATAAGCAACTATGTATCTTGTTATAGTGCTTCATGCAGTTAATTGAGGCTACAATGTAATAAATTCCAAACATTCACACGCTAGTCCAGCGCTCATGTGGAACACTCACACTAAACTCGTCTTCATAAAAAACTTGAAAAGCATAAGTTAAGAAATTTTATGCATCTCAATGATTCATAGAACATAACAAACATATACTAGTTCACAGCAAAAGACAAAGTTATGAGAAGGTTTACAAATCAGGAAAAAACAAGCAAGGCTTCTCTGAGCAAAGGGCATCCCGGCAGGCTTAAATTTCCTGGAGTTACTCTAGTTTTTTCTTGTTGCCACCATCCAGGGTTAGGATCTCTCATTCCAGAATACTTGTGGTCTCAGCCGGAATGCTGAACTAAACCATGCAATGTACTGACCAGCTGAAATGCTTGTGCATTCCACTAAATTTAGGCACCGCTATTTGCAGAAATAAGGAGACCACAATGCCTCTTGTCCGCGCACCTGTCCAAAAAACCGCCATGCAGCCATGCCAGCTAGTCCTTGGTCCATGGATGAACTGGTAGAAAGTGCATTCTGGACTAGGATGCAGTTGTTTTCGCTCGTCCCTGCACTGCAATCAGGAAGTAAAACATACGAATCAGCTTCTTTTAGATTGTGTTGGTCATTCTACCTTAGTTACTACCAATGTAGGGATACCTTGAAGACGGGAGGTTAGACGATGACAACGAGGCATAGCCATCTCATTTTGCACAGTTGTACTAAAACTGAGGTGTGTGCTTTTGATTGCGCGGATAGAAACGATATGGAGACATACATCCCGAAACGATATGGAGACAGACATCCATGTTTGCACAAATACGAAATACGGTTATTTAAACAGTGACAGATATTACTACTCTCCCCCGTTTCCTCTTAGAACCAACTCCTAGATTCATGCTACAGCTTTCCCACTTTCTTCCCTATTTGAACCAACGCTTTGAGTCAGCTGTATGAACTAGCTTTACTTCTAATAATAGTAGAAGTCTAGGTGGCTTTGGAACAGCGGACGGAAGTAGAAAAGGATCCACACGAAGGGGGCTGGGGCAGTAGAGCAAGGCAGGTTTCAAAGGAATATATACTTGAGGGTCGTCGGCATGTGGCAAATATGGCATCAGAGGCCGCATCTTGGCCACAATACCGCAGGGAGGAAGAGGGGGTCGGAGGCCCTCCCGAGCCGGCGCTCTTTTGGAGAGAACGGCAAGGCCGCCGATCGAGACGCGCGGGCAGCCGTTGGTCTCCTCCCTCGCCGCCGACGACAGCGTGAATGACGCACCTACACCCCTGCCCCAGTCGAGGTTGTCCGGTCAGATTTGTGACCAGCCGTGAGCTGAGAGAGAGTGTGGCCACCTATGTGTTGCTTAGATCTGGAGAGCATGAGAGAGTGAACGAGAGGAACCCTAGTAAAGCAAGTGCTAAGGCTCCTGCTTTTATATATAGTGGAGTGATTTTGTTGTACCCGCTTCAAAAAAAATGCGCTCCTACGTGTACCCGCGAGTGGGTGTGAGAGAACTAGTGCGTGCGTGCACCGCTTCTCTTCGTGAGAGTACAATATACTATGCCCAAAGAACGTTCGCCGCAAGAGTAATAGTATAAGTGTGTGACGTGTGAGCTAAAATAAAGTGTGCGCGTCGTCTTTTGTTTTTTAGAAGTTCTGAGGGTAGGGTCTGAAGAGCACATATGTGCGTGACGTCTACCTGCAGATAGACAGTGGGTCCGACGTGCGAGTCTGTGGGAGGACTCGGGAGAGTCGTGACTCGTGAGGGTGCGTGTGCATGAGAGAGAGAGGGGGGCACATATCAATGCAATGCATGTGTCAGTAAATCATTACCCGACAAACGTTCGCCACAAGCCTTTTCCTGACGAACGCCATAAGAACCGTTAGATCGGCATCCGACAGTGTCAGTTTTGCCATGTGATTTAGCAGAACAACCACTCCTCCTACACACAAATCTTCCACGTGAGTGTTAGCAACTGCCGTATGCTCCCTCCGTTCCGAAATGCAGTGCATATAGCTTTATTGAAAATTCGAACCTCGCAAACTTTTACCGAGTTTTCGTGTACCAAATTGCACATGTAGAATACCATGTATATATCATTTCATTCATCTCCAAGAGGTAACTATAAAGATGGGTGAGGAGTCTACAAATAAAGACCATCATATCACATGCAGCAATTTCAAGCAACCTTTAGTGTCGAGGAATATCATAGGAACTCTATATGATATGATTTTTATAGGATTTTTTTCCTTTAGAGCCAATTGGTTCATAGGAATAGATTCATATACTCCACATTTCAAAGGAAATAAACATGATATCATTTCTATAGCTTTAGAGCCACTTGGTTCATATGAATGGATTCCTATACTCCCTTAATTTCAAAGGAAAATAAACATTGGCGTATATTCAATAGAAAAGTTCCTATGATATGAACCAAATTACATCTCTTTTCTAATCTCTCCTCATAGGAATTGAGATACATGTCATCTCTAGATTCAATAGAAAAGTTCCTATGATGTGAACCAAATGACATCTCTTTTCCAATCCCTACTCATAGGAATTGAGATGCTCCATGTCATCTCTTTCCCTACAACTTCCATGTATACATCTTCTATTCCTAAATAGATAGTACAACCCACTAGTAGCTTTTTTCCAAAACATGCAACTATGGCACAAGAACTATATAATGTGCCAATAACTTTGAAAGATGGTTGTTGGATGAAGCTAACCGGACAGTGCAGAGATAGGCAAATCCGAGCACTACTGGTCATTGGATATCATCAACATTCCACCAGATCTGCCACATGTACAATTTAGAAGACTCCATGGTTGAACTTAAGCATAATGCACAAACCTCAAAACACAAGCACTTCTCCTTTGTTCTAGAATCTTCTGTATAATAATTGATTATTTTTTTCTAAATGAATTGCCATTATTTGTTTTTACTTTATGATTTACAATGCACAACCCCATGAATCTCAACATTTTTATAAAACTAATTGATTTTGAATGAGATGAACTATAAGAACTAAACGAACATCTACATCATGCATATATGACTCAAAGCTTTACATGCTATAGTGTGTATTTATTCATAATTTGGTTTCGGAATCTCATGTGTTCAATACATGTGTACCTTACTAGTTTTGAGTAGAGTAGCAAATTTCATGCGGCCGCGGGTATATCAAAATGCAAGGCCCATGCATCATTGCCTTTCGGTTGAACCTACATCCACAATTTTTTGTACGTACTATATCTCCACTGGTCCCCGAACCCAAAATGTTGCCTCGTTCCCGTAAAACCAAGTGGCCCACACATATTTAAGGCGTCGACTCGAACCCGTTTACTACGACGTGGCCCCGCACGCCGTAGTACTCCTACAAACCCTACCACCGCACTCATCATCGGTTTTCTTCAAGAGGACGAGGGAGAAGCCGATTTGTAGTGGAGGCGCTTTCAAAAAAAAGGATCTGTAGTGGAGACCTCTACCATAGGGTGCCCTAGGTAGCTGCTGCACGCATCATTGTTTTCTCTTTTCTTTATGCTCTTGCGCCCTAGAGTGAAATGATGGTTGCTTCGTCCGTCCAGCTCAATGCGGGAAAGGTGGGGCTTTGTGATTTGACCCCTCATTGCTCATTTTCTACTACTGCGGCGCTACGTCCGGGGTGCCACCAATTCCAACCGCTGCTCCGAACTGTAATTTGGTGCATCGCACGTGGAACAAGACGGTGGATGAGCTACATGTCGGCCAAAGGGGTCCTGTTAAGTGTGTCGCCATTTCGTGTGCGGACTGGCCCTGCTTGAGTTGCTACGCCAACACGATAGGTGTAGCCTACCACTTGGGTTTGCTCCTTGGTGAATCCTGACTATATTGATCTAAAAACATACGTGCTGAACTACCCTCTCCATCTTGGTTTTTTTATTTTTAGGCGTCTCGGTTTATAGGGCCTGCACGTAGTTCTAGGTCATCCATTTGACTAACTAAATATGAGTTACTATGTCACAAAAAGTATATCATTGGATTCTTAAGCGGATGTAGTTGTATTTAAAAGTCGAGGGCGGGGCTTTTCCTGAACGGTAGGCGGGGCAGTTCCGCCTAGTCGGTTCGACAGAGACGGAAGAAGACGAGGGAGTAGGCTGCTACAAACGTAGGGTTGTGTGATTTGACAGCGAGTTACTGTTGGACAGGTGGGGCCCCGTGATTTGACTTGCCATTATCATTTTAACTGTGGCACTACGACCAATGTGAGTCTCCCGATTCCTGTCCACCTCCATACAGGTGCCTCTCCCAATGCTCCACCATGTAGTAGAGGCTGGCTCTTGCATGAGAGCCCACTTCTCCACTTTTTCCTTGCCTCTCTTTCCTCCACATATGCAAAAATGCCATGTAAAGTGCATTATTGTACTTACTTTTACTTGCTCCTATAGGTGCTTAAGCTTGCCACATAGGCATAAAGTCTGATGTGGCAAGTTAATCAAGAAGAGAGAGACTAGTTTGGTGACCCAAGGAAGAAACGGTGCTAAGCGCCTGTACCTAGGTGAAAAGACAATTTTGAGTCTATAGCTAATTAAATGAAGCAAACTTAGCAACACCATTTCATTGGAAGAGGTCACTCCTTGGCAAATGCAATAAATACTAGTACTCCGTGTGTCCCATAATATAAGAACGTTTTTGGCACAACACTAGTGTCAAAAACGTTCTTATATTATGGGACGGAGGGAGTACAAAGAAAGAGATAGAGAGGAGTAAAAAAATACACTTATAGCCAACCTTGTTGTAGTATGGGTGACTAAGTGATGACTATGGATGACATGCCAACATCAGATAGCCTAACACACCATGTTAAATCTCCAAGGGCGCGACCGCGCGAGCGACGCGACCGTCATGGTAGGCGCGACCATGATACGGGCTGCTGGCAGCCCTTGGATCTGAGATCAAACGGTCGCATGCTAAGTTGCTGAAAATTTGCAGAATAACCCTCCAGGATAGGATATTCACCCATAGGTCTAGAATCACGCCATGCAACCATTCAATCTCAGATCCAAGGACACTCGGAAGCCCCTATCGTGGGAGAATGGAAAGCCACTACTGTCGGATTCACAGGTTCCGACAGACCCTTAAGGTTCGAACATTGGGGTGCACGCGGAGATCTGGCCTTCTACCTCCCCATCTCACAAAGATCTAAACTACTAAAGGAACTGCACAAGGGACACAAGATTTATACTGGTTCAGGCCACCATTGTGGTGTAATACCCTACTCTAGTGTGTGGTGGATGGATTGCCTCCTGGGGCTGGTGATGATGGACAGTACAAGGAAGAACAGCCTCGCGAGGGTTTGTTCTCGGCTGGGGTGATGAACTGCTGGGAGGAGTTCAGTCACCTCTCTCTCTCACACACACATACTCTCTCTGTTTGCTAGTCGGATCCACATGCCGAACCGAACCGAACCCAACCCCTTTGCTACGTGGGTGGCCGGTCCTATTTAGAGGGGCCCTGGTCCTCTTCCCAAATATCGAGTGGGAAGGGAGCCAACAATGGTGGGCTAATTTGAAGGGGGACAACAAGTACTCTTATCCTGACTAAAGTTGGTCTTCGCCTGCAAAAGACCCTGCGGTGACGCCGTGCTGGGCTCCATGGTGACCTCCGTCTCGTACTCTGCTTGGTCCTGGTCTCGTTGCACCGAAATGGCAACCTTTGCCTGATACCTCGGTACTCCGCGGTTGCGCTTGCCCCCTTTGCACCAAAGAGGAAAGAAGGACACTGCGCGCGCTGGCGCCCGCCTGGCACCCTCGATCGTCATGGCTTGCATCATGGGCACCTCGCGAGGTACCCTGCCTTGATATCTCCGTCTCCTCGCGAGCCAGCCTGAGGAGGCTGCGCCTGAGGATGCGCCGTGTCGTCCGCCTCGCGAGGCTTGGCCCCTCGCGAGGGTCTTGAGTCTTGTGCTGATGAAGATGGGCCATGCTAGGCCTCCTTTGAGCCACGCCGCAGGCCGCAGGCAGGCAAGTCTAGGGACCCCCATTCCCAGAACACCGATAGTAGCCCCCGGGCCCAAGGCGCGCATGGGCTTGGCCGTGCCGAGAGGCGAAAGGGCAATGGCAAAGCGCCGCGGGCCCTAACAGCCTGCGGCCTTGGGCACCGCGTGGAGGTTGACGGGACATGGGCGTCTCCACTTCCCCACGACGCCTCGGTGATCGCGCGAGGTGGACAAGGTCCTACATGCAAATCATGTCATGATTACCTGCGATCGTGGAGGCCGGCGGTTGGCCTTCGCCGGCTATATGTACGAAGCTGTGCGTGCCCTTCTAGTCTATTCCTCCTGGCTTCTCCTTCTTCCCGATCCTTGCTCCATCTTGCTGAGATGGCTCCGATCCGCCGGTTCTCTGTAGCGGAGAAGGGAAAGGCTCCTCGAGAGGGGCCAGACCCGCTCCCGCCGTAGAAACGGCTCGCCCTTTGCAGCCGGGGCGAGGAAGACCGTCAGGTGGAGCCGAGGCCCCGGTGCGAGCGGGCTCCGCCGGGGTTCCCACTTCCTTTGTATTGCCACGCCGAGGGCCCCGAAGGTGTCGATGCTGATCTCCGCGGTCGGCGCCATCGTAGGCGCCGTCGGGTCACGAAGGCATGGGTCGTTCCTCCTGGAGTCCACGCCGAGGTCTCCTCCCTAGAGTTCGTGCTCCACGTCGTCGTTCCTCTCCAGTCCTGGATCCGTCTGCCTCCCTTCTTCGCCTCCATCGTCCCTCCAGGAGGGCCTCTGGAGCTCTGGCTCTAGCACGCCGGCTGCAGCGCCCTCGCGACCGAGGCAGAGGTCGTGGTCACCGCCCCGGGCGAGGTCTACTTGTCCCGCGGCTGGAGAGAAGTCGCCTGGGTCTGCAAGGAGAGGGGCGTCTTCGCGGTCCACCTGGAGTTTGATGGCGCTGCGGTGATGTTCTTCAATGTCCTCGACGCGATTGGGCGCAGGCTGGAGTGCTGCCCTGGGAGAGGTGGCTAGGACCTTGCCCTGGTGAGGGCTAGGCCCGTCGACCGCTCCCTTGGCGGAGGCGCCGGGGGGTCCAGCGACTCCAGCGAAATCGTCGCGACTCCGGAGACGAGCGACGACAGCTATGAGCCCCCGAGCCGGCGCCGCTCCCGGAGCAGGGCGGGCTCGTCAGGCCGTCGCCGACCCTGATCTGGATGGGGTTGGCGCCGGCGCCTGACGGCCCACTGTTGATGATGGAATCTTTTGCAGGAGCCCGTGTAATTAGGACTCCTTAGGATCCGTTCCCTGCGAGGAATCAAAATGCGCCCCACGGGGGCTTGTAAGGTGTCTGTAGTCCCGTTTGTTAATACATGACCTTCGCTATAGATTTGTGCGAGTTGCTGATTTCGTCATAGCTTAGTTCTCCCTTTCGAACCTCGCGAGGGCTTGGTGCTCTGCGTCAACAGGTCCCAGTCCCAAGGCGGCGTCAGCCGTCGCTGGTATGCCAGGTCGCGATGCCGTGGTCAAGGCCAGGAGGTGAGCGACCCGGGGTCCGGTAAGAGCCCCTGAGTCGCGATGCTCAGGAGGTCCCCTTTGGCGCCCAAGCAGCCGTCGCTCGGTGAGAAAGGGAAGCAACGTTGCTAGTACGGAATTGCTTCGGGTGCGGGGGTAGTGCCATGGTAGCCGGTGCTTCAGGTGGTGACTTATCTCGAGAGTCAGGGATTATTCCTGCTGTGCCGTCGGGTTCGCACGTTGGTAGGAGCAGAATCGCTCGGCAAGGTCCTCGCGAGCCCCTTCTCCCTCACTTCTGCTCCCCTTTTTGCTCTACGTCCTCGGGTCCCGGCCCTCGAGCTGGTCTCAGCCGTCGCTGGTATGCCAGGTCGCGATGCCGTGGACAAGGCCAGAGGGTGAGGGCTGGAGAGCCAGTAAGAGCCCTGAGTCATGATGCTCAGGCACCCCCCCTTTAACGTGCAAGCGGTTCGCGTGGGCGAGGGTGAAGGGAACCTCGTGAGGGCCTTGGCTAGCGCAGTCCCCTCCAAGGATCCTGCAGGTTCATCACAGAAAGAAGATGGGGTTGCCATGGCAGTCATAGTCGATCGTTAGTCGCTCAAGAGCTCGCTAGTTGGAGTAGGTGAGGTGTATCTGGGCACCCGTGAGCCAGCGCGGGACTCACGAGGCCCTACCTCCAGGCGGGTTGCGCCTAGCACTGGGCCGTATCTTGAGATGTGTCCCTGGAAAATTTGGTTAGATGCCGGTACTCTATGTCCTCGGGTCCCGGCCCTCGAGCTTGTCTCAGCCGTCGCTGGTATGCCAGGTCGCGATGCCATGGACAAGGCCAGAGGGTGAGGGCTGGAGAGCCAGTAAGAGCCCTGAGTCGCGATGCTCGGGCACCCCCCCTTTAACGTGCAAGTGGCCGACATGGAGAAGAAAGGATGCCGCGGACAGGCACCATGCAGTTAAGCGTGATAGGCAATGCATAGTTGGAAATAAACGGGAGGGAGATACACGCCGCTGGGTCTGGCCCAAGTGGCTTGGGGATGATGCAGCCCAAGGGGCGCCCCCTACAAGGAAAACTAACGACCGAAAGATAAAAGGGGATACATGCCGCATGAACGGACCCACGCGGCCTGGGAGTGACGCAACCCTGGAAGGGTGCTCCTGGCTGGGAATGAAGCTTGGAAGATGTCACCTGGGGATATCGTCGGCGAAGTGGCGTTGGTGCAGCAAGCTTGATGGGCTGCAGAAGCTGATCCTCACGAGCCCCCAGGCCCCGGGGCCTCGGGAGGCTCCGGAGGCACCACTGGCTCCTCACGAGCTGTCTTCATCTCCGCCAGGGCCGCGGAACGCCTGTCTTCCTGAGCCCCCATGATGCCCCTCATGAGGCGCTGGTGTGTCGCAGCCATGCTCGGCAGGCCGTAAGGCGTGCGAACATAGCTGTGGGGTGGACCCCCGCAGCGCCCCACTTGCGAGGGCCAGAGACGCTCCGTCGTGGCGATCTGATTGAGCCCTGGCACGTTGGCGCAGACGCGCAGCCCACCATCCTCGCCTGGGTGTAGGGCCACAGCTAGTAGGCGGCGGCAACCTCTCATGATCCTTGTCTCCTGTAGTTCTTGAATGGCCTTGTTAACGAACTCCTGCTGGTCTGACCTTCCTTGCCTGGCTCCTTCTCGGGGGAAATGTGCTTCGAAGCACGCCTCCACATGGTGCCCAAGCGCCTCCCTCGTGACCTTGGCTAGGTCGATGGCCCTCGAGGTGAGAGCCCCCGAGCCCTGCCTGAGGAGGGTGCTGGGCACGCTTCCCTATGCGATGGAAGGAGGGTCCTCCTGGGCAGAGACGGGCCCTGAACGGCCTGCCTCCTGAGGGGCTGAGGCTGACGACGTCTTCTTTTTCTTGGGGGTGGTCTCAGGAAGCCTTCTGCTTCCGCGATCTGGGTCTTCTAGCGACGTGGCCTGATAGGCACTCTCTAGGGAACACACTGCATCCTTCTCTTCACAGGGCACCGTGATGACCCCGCCACTTCCTGGCATCTTGAGGACGTTGTAGCCGTGGTGAGTCACAGCCATGAACTTGGCCAGCGCTGGGTGCCTGAGGATGGCGTTGTACGGCAGGCGGATGTGGGCGACGTCGAAGTCGATGAGCTCGGTGCAGTAGTTGCTGCAAGCCCCGAAGGTGACAGGGAGGCGGACCTGCCCGAACGGGACTATGGAACCGTCGGTGATCCCGGAGAAAGGCTTGGTCGGCTGAAGTTGGTCATATGGCACTTGGAGGTTGTTGAATGTTTCCAAGGACAGGACGTTGAGCCCTGCCCCTCCGTCGATGAGGGTCTTGGTGACCAGCACGTTGCTGATGACTGGGGAGCAAAGCATCGGGAGGACTCCTGCCGTGGCCGCGCACTTGAGCTGGTCTGCTGAGCTGAACGTGATGGCGCACGCTGACCACCTGAGGGGGCACGTTGCTTCGAGCTTGGGGAGAACTGCATTCACTTCGCGGGCAAACTGCTTGAAGATACATTGAGAGGCTGGGGCTTCAGCTCCGCCTAGGATGCAGGCAATTGTGCGCGGCTCCTGGAAGCCCCCAGCCCCTCGTCTTGATGGCGGTCTTCGTTCCTCCTTGGCTGAGGCGGCAGCGGAGGTAGGCCTGTGTTGCCATGAGGGCGATCCTCACGAGGCTGATCTCTCCAGTCTCCCTCGCGAGGCAGGTCCCGCCAGCGGTCCTCGCGAGGTTGGTCGCGCCACCCCTGGCGTGGGCCGCAATCTTCCTAGCGTCCTGGGTTTCTTCCTCCTCCTCGACCATAGCCCCGGTCAGCACAGTCAGGGCGACGGCCGATCCTTCCTTCTCGCACGGTGTGGAGTTCTTGACATTCGTTGGTGTTGTGGGTGTGGAGGTCATGGTACACATAGTACAGGCTGCCTCTGGAGGGTTTGGGCAGATCCCCGCCCCGCTTGGTGTCTAGTTCTGTGGCGAGTACGGCAGCCCCCTTGCGCTTCACGTCCTTGGCCTTGGGCTTCTTCTCTTCTGGGTCCGCGGCAGGCAGCTCGAGGAGGGAGAGACGTCACTCCTTAGCCCTGGCGCACTTGTTCGCCAAGTTGAACATCTCGAGGGAGGTGCAGAGGTCTTCGTGCATCGCCAGCTCCTCCTTCATCTTGACGTCGCGCACGCCGTCGGAGAAGGCCGAGATGATGGCCTCCATGGACACCTTGGGGATCTTGAGGCACATGCAGTTGCAGCGCTGGATGTATTTTTGCAGGGTTTCTCCGGGTTGTTGCTTGATGCGGCGCATGTCGCTCACGGCGGGTGGCCGGTCGCGAGTACCTTGGAAGTTGGCGATGAAGCGGGCGCGCATCTGGTCCCAGGAGGACATCGTGCCTGGAGCCAGATTCAGGAGCCAGGTTCGAGCTCCTTCCTTCAGCGCCATGGGGAACCAGTTCGCCATGACCTTTTCATCCCCGCTGGCAGCCCTGATGTCCAGCTCATAGAGCTGGAGGAACTCTGTGGGATCAGTCGTGCCGTCGTAGCGAGGAGGCAAGTCTGGCTTGAACTTGCCGGGCCATGCGACGGTGCGCAGCTCAGCGGTGTAGGCACGGCAGCCTGTGGTCGCCACGAAAGGCTTCGGTTGACGGAGAGCTTGGTCTTGAGGGTCCCCACGCGCTGCAGGTAGGAGCAGAGCGGGGTCTTGGCGCGCCAAAGATGGAGCAGGGTCGCGGCGTGCCGGAGCAGGGAGCACCCTGGCAGCCCCTTGCGGGCGAGGAACTTCTTGGCAGCTCCGTTCTTGTTGCGCTGGCGCCTGACGGAGCGGGTTCCGCCCAGGGGCCAAGCGCCTTGGAGCCATGGCATCTTCTTGGTGGGGAGGCAGCTAGTGCACCTCTGGAGCTTCGTTGCCCGCGCGGGGCGGAGTGTGGCGCAGAGGAACGGACGGCACGGAAGAGCCCCCTGCGCCGCGAACAAGCTCGGCGATGCGATCGAGCCACTCTTCGTAGACGTCATCGACGGGGCGGTAGCGCAGGAGCTCGTTTGCCACGAGGAGCGCAGCTCGAGCCTCCAAGGGTGCGCGGGGCGCGCGGGACGAAGAACCGGCTGGTGCGAGTGATGGAGTAGCGGTGCGGCCGTCTTGGCGCACGGACGGATGCTGAGACGATGCTTGCTGCTCGCCCCCCGCCGGGCCGGTGGCGGCGTTGACGGCGGGCGACGGGGAACGACGAGGAGGCCCGCCGACGGGGGCCGTCTGGGCGACGCGAGAAGCGATGGCGGCCCGGCGCTCGGCGCGGGCCCGACGAGCGTCGGACATGGATGCGACGGTCAGAGGAGAACGGAGTGGTGGAGGACAGATTCCGGCGCACCCCTACCTAGCGCGCCAAATGTCGGATTCACGGGTTCCGGCAGACCCTTAAGGTTCGAACACTGGGGTGCGCGCGGAGATCTGGCCTTCTACCTCCCCGTCTCACAAAGATCTAAACTACTAAAGGAACTGCACAAGGGACACAAGATTTATACTGGTTCGGGCCACCATTGTGGTGTAATACCCTACTCCAGTGTGTGGTGGATGGATTGCCTCCTGGGGCTGGTGATGATGGACAGTACAAGGAAGAACAGCCTCGCGAGGGTTTGTTCTCGGCTGGGGTGATGAACTGCAGGGAGGAGTTCAGTCACCTCTCTCTCTCACTTAGTCTCTCTGCTTCCTAGTCGGATCCACATGCCGAACCGAACCGAACCCAACCCAACCCAACCCAACCCCTTTGCTACGTGGGTGGCCGGCCCTATTTATAGGGGCCCTGGTCCTCTCCCCAAATATCGAACGGGAAGGGAGCCAACAATGGCGGGCTAATTTGAAGGGGGACAGCAAGTACTCTTATCCGGACTAAAGTTGGTCTTCGCCTGCGAAAGACCCTACGGTGACGTCGTGCTGGGCTCCATGGTGACCTCCGTCTCGTAGTCCGCTTGGTCCTGGTCTCGTTGCACCGAAATGGCAACCTTTGCCTGATACCTCGGTATTCCGCGGCAGCGCTTGCCCCCTTTGCACCAAAGAGGAAAGAAGGACGCTGCGCGCGCTGGCGCCCGCTTGGCACCCTCGATCGTCATGGCTTGCGTCATGGGCACCTCGCGAGGTACCCTGCCTTGATATCTCCATCTCCTCGCGAGCCAGCCTAAGGAGGCTGCGCCTGAGGATGCGCCGTGTCGTCCGCCTCGCGAGGCTTGGCCCCTCGCGAGGGTCTTGAGTCTTGTGCTGATGAAGATGGGCCATGCTGGGCCTCCTTTGAGCCACGCCGCAGGACGTAGGCAGGCAAGTCTGGGGACCCCTGTTCCCAGAACGTCGACAACTACCCTGCCATTCACACGCTGGCAGTTCGCTCCTACTCGTCCCCGCACGTCCTTCAATACTACGGCGGTTCACACCTAGTCGTCCCGTCCATTCACATTACGGCAGTTCCACTAATCATAACCCTCCTCCCAAATCCTTGGCGTCCCAAATCACCACGATTGGCGGTGAGTACAAGGTTAGAACCATCACCGGTGATGAGTTCAACGTCATCTACACCCGTTCTTCCGGGATGGTTAAAGGATGCCTTTCTCGCTTCAGACGCATGTTCGAAGACTCAGGTGATGAGTAGGTCGATGGGCTATATATTGAGTACACCACAGTCCTGGGACCAGAGAAGGATCTAAAGGACGAAGAGAGGAACAAGCCCGTCGTGATCCAGGTTTGCGTGCATGACTTACGCTTGGTCTACCACATATGCAATGCCGATGTTGAGTACCAGGATTTTAAGGACTTCCTCCAGAGCAACCTAGTCAAATTCATTAATGTAGACTTTGGTAACGACAAAGAAGTCCTGCGCCGGATAGGCCTCGTTCTAGGCAACACCTTCGACCTCCAGAAGAATCGGCTGGTGTCCTCTCGTCAGCCTTCAATGCTGACCCTGGTAGGAGCCATGGTTCATCGTTCATACGGTAAACTGGAGAAACCTCCATACACGTTTCATCATCATGCATGGCAGCGGAATGTACTAGATATAGACCACATTCACTGCGCTGCAATGGATGGCTACCTTTGCTTCAATATCTACAAGGGTTGGATGAAGGGCAACAGGCAAGTGTGCGGTTCAAGCAAAGAAGTATCGGCCAAGAGGGAGAGGGACAAGGACGAAGTCGAGGAAGTGGACGATGACTCCGAGTAAAGTGGCAGTGTCGTTGCTCATGGTGGTTCTAAACTTCTAATGAAGTGTCTACCGGATTAGTTGCATAGTTTAATTTCAGGTGTGCTTAGTTTAATTTGAGGGGTGTGTTTTGCTGAGCCCCCAGCAGAACTATGTTATGTTTCTTCTCGTTACTTTAACTCTTCAGTATGTACATACTACTAGTATTTCTTTAATAGAATTTAGCACCCCAATTAAGCACATACTAGCTTTTTTAATAGTACTATATGCATAATTTGGCAACGAGCACTCTCTATATGTACCACCTTTTTTTAATTTCAATTTTTGCTCCATGGCGCAATCCATCGATAGTACTACTATACAAAAGTATACATTTTTTAAAAGGCTAGAGTACTATTCATCACATATATAGCCAGTTAAATTCTCAACCTAGAACGACGTGCATGCCATGTAGTAAACCGATATGGAGGAAGTATAGTAAAAATGAGGCGATTTTACCGAGCGATCCGCAGGGGACCATGGCCTGTCATGCGGTCCCACGTGTCATGATGTACCAAGGTGATGCGCATGTCCCTCTTGAGGCAGAAGCAATACTACGTGGTTTGAGATGATGGCGAACCGAAGTGTGAAATAATGGTTGCTTCGTCAGTCTGGGAAGGTGCGGCATTGTGATTTGACGTCTCATTGCTCATTACTTCGTCACTCACCACCACACCCCACTCCTCCTCACCTTATCTCTCATCTTTCTCCCTCCATTTTTATATACAAGGGGCCACTATCAAAATTACAATTTGCAGCTATACAAGGCCACTAACACTAATCGATGCAATATTAATGGTGTTTGCCTCATGGTACTAGCAAAGGAGGACATTAATTATCCCTTGCATGCATGCGGGAGTTTGTAAAAAAATGCATCTTGATGTTCCGTGCAATGCACAGGCATCTTGCTAGTCCATGAAAACAACACATGGCAAAATTCCACGGCGAATGAGGGATTTGAATCTGTTGGGAGGGGCTGTTTGGATCTTGTCCGGGGTAGCCAAAATATTGGCGACCCTTTTGTCCATCGGTGCCTTTGCCACCGATGAACGAGGAAAGGCTCGGGTGCTCATGCTGTCATGCATCCTCCGGTGCTCATGTTGGAGACGAGCTCGCACGAGCTGTGTTTTTTGTCCCACAACACCACCCGAGCCGCCCGCAGACCGACCGGTGACCCGCAAATTATGCCATCCAACAATAGCCGCACACATTATGACAGCAACTCAACCAACCGGACGAAATTCACGCAAACATGTAGAGAAACTGATATTTCATATAAACAACGATGGAAATCATATAAAATACCGGATTTTCATACAAACATGACGGATTTCATTATTTTCAAATGAACTACGCGGTGCTAGTTCTGGGCAACACATGTATATAATACCTGGCCTAAATGGTCACCCGCCGATCGATTTGTGTTCCTCATGTCCGGCAGCACGATCACCGGACTGCCGGGAGCCCGGGAGGTATATGCTTTAGTGCAAAGGACGGCTCGCTTCCCCACTGCCCAACTGATATCATTGGCTGGTGCTGAAGATGATGGTGGCCGACACCGGTTCGAGTTCATCACCGGCCACTACTTCGCCATGGCCGGCACCGGCTCGAGTTCATCCTAACATTCCCCTCTTCCGTGGAGCCGATGCGTGATTGACGAAGGTCCTCGCAACAAAACAATCCAGCAAGACACCTGTTGTGTACGCCGGCGACGCCTCTGCGGTGGCCTTCATGGGACCCAAGCGGCGGGGGCCTCCCGTGTTCTACCTCTCCTCGATGATGGCGGTGGACATGGAGGTGCTCGCCACCGACTCGTCGCCCTTCGCGCACCCGGCTTTTGTCGCTGCTTGCATGGCGCGGCCGCAGGCATGGGAGTCTCGGCCACAGAAACAGGAGACGCGGTATGAGGCGCGGCATGGACGGCAGCAACAATGCCCGTGCGCCGCTCCTTGTCGAGCTGGCCTGAAGCAGCGAGTTACTGAACCGTGCGCCGGCTTGGGGCGGCAACTGGCTCCGTCGGGCAAGGGGAGGGAGGTGGATCAGCGAGCTTCATAGCTCGTATCCGGCGGGCTACCCAGCCGGCTTGGATACGGAATAACTACTCTTCGTAAGCCATTGTAAGAGTGGACAAAATGGTGGAGGAGATAGGGGAGCGGTGGAGGTGTGCGATTCTTGGCCGGCATTTGGCCTCGTTTAAATAGGAGATTAAATAGAGAGCGGACGGGAGGAGCTCGGCCGGTGTTGCGTTTAATGCCGGCCCGGTCATGAACGGACGTGTGTCCAGAGTGGGTTTCCCGGCTTCCACACGGGCGGGTTTCATGGAGGCGTTTGAGTGCGGCACGGAGGCGTGTTCAGCCGGGCGTGCCGTGAGTGGCGCCCTTGACTCTAACCTAGGACACCACGCCGTTCTTCAACAGACATGTGGGCTCTTTGGGTGCATGGCTTGCATGTCAGTGACCCAACCCAGGCAGCGCACAGCAGAGGAACCTTTGGTGGGCCAGGGCGGTCAGAAGCGGGCATTTCATAAACGGATGATTGTTCATTGAGTGTGATGTCATCTTTTTCATGTTGATAAGCCTACAATGTTGATAGCCCATTCGATACGTTGTGATTCATAAATACCGCTGCAAACATCAATGTTCTTCTTATCACAGATAAGATTGATTAATAGCCGTAACAATCCATGTCCTTAACAAAGGGTGCATGCACGTATAGGTTGAGCGTGTGCCTTGCGTCGTGTGTTGTGTGCATGCAAGCGTGCGAGTATTGCGTGCATGCAAGGGTACGTTTCAGTGTTGCATGCATGGGTGTGTATGTGCGTGTGTTCGTGAGTGCATGTGTACGTGTCAGTGTTGCATGCCAGCATGTGTGTGTGTGTACGTGTCATTGTTGCACGCCTACATGCGTGCGTGCATGTGTACGTGCGGGGTGAGGCTACACGTCAGTCGACTGACTTTTTCATCTCTGGTCATTAGATTTTCCAGCCTTTGGACACGAAATCAAGGGCCTCCAGGTTATCATCAAACTCCACCCCCCTTGAGCCGCCAGCCACCACCGGCCGAACCGCCAGCCCCCGCCGCCTGCGGCCGGCCCGCCCTCCCCGAAACCACTCCCCACCGCCGGTCCGCCGCCACACCGGCAATCCCTCGAGTCCCCCCTCCCCCCGCCGAGCTTTTTCTCCGGGGATCCCCACCCCACCGCCCAATGAACGCCCCCCCAACCGCCGGTGACTGCCAACCACAGGTCTCACGACTTCGAATACCCACCGACCACTAATTTATTACCATGTATGTCCTTCACATACGCGCTGACGGGTGGGCCCTATGGTAATGTGCGGTGCTGAATGTGGACCATTTGACTGGTCAATTGATCGTGTTATCAACAAATTACGGAGCTGTATGGTGAGCCAGTGACCGTATGATCACCCTAAAATGTACTCCTATTTTATTAACATAGTACAAACTCAAACTACCATTTCATTCTTTCATATACGGGCTGACAGGTGGGCCCCACGGTTACGCGCCCCGATGGTGCAACACTAGTTGCGCAGCGTGGAACGTTTGACTGGTCAATTAATTGTGTCATCAACAAAATACAGAGTTGTATGGGTGAGCCAGTGACCGTATAATCATGATATGTATTTGTTTAACACGGTACAGATGCAAGTGCTCATATATACGCGCAAGCACTCACCGCTATAAGTGCACACACGCGAGCCCTACCCCTATGAGCACCTTCGAGAGAGTGGGCCAGCATATATGATCTTGAGATTTTACGAAGTCATCATAGGTGCCTCGTAGTCGAGTGGAACGTCTCTTCCCATCGAACGTACATCGCTGGAAAATACTGAAATTATCACAAGATAAATGAGAGCACCGGGACATTAACCTTGGTGGGCTCGAGAAACCACTGCCCTCTAACCATCCAACCACATGTTGGTTACCACGACAAAATGTATGTGGCGACCGTGATGAGCTTATTCTGAAGTCCAGTGACCATATCTTGCTTTCGCTTCAAATACAATGACCCTAAGTGTCGTCAACAAAATACAGAGCACGCATCAAATGCAAAGTCCATCAATGTCATCAACAAAATATGGAGACGTATCGTGAGCTAGATACCGTTGTACTATTGTATATGCTTATTTTGTTAGTGGACGATTGCGTGTGTGGTGTGGTGGGCACATCATTTCTAGTTGTGGTGGGTCAACATGAAGACTCATGGGTCGGTTCCATCCTGTGCCACATATAGGTTGGACCGAGACGTGTTATACGAAGACCCATGTGGAGGACTCGGCGTACAACACGAAGCTACCAGAGTCGCGGAGGACTCTATCCCACTGGTGATAAGCCAACTATATATGATTTGTAACCCTAGGCCCTTAGTATGTTATACAAGCTTGGGGGCTAGTTCGTCGATAGTATACACACACGCACAATGCCTGGTATTCACGTGTACTTTGTACACACCCCTACACTAATATACAGTACCAGGAGTAGGCTCTTTCTTCTACTACAAGGGTCCGATCCGAACTAGGGTAAAACATTGCCCTGTATTACCATCTAGCCTAACAGCCAGGGATATCCTACCGAATGATATGATGAAATCATATCTGCCAACTACTAAGAGAGAGGTGTGTCGGGGGGAAATGTGTGCGAGAGAGGCCTAAAGATAATGTGCGTGCGGGAGACACGTAGGCACATATATGTGTGTATAGAGGGCTAGTAGAGACCGTGCATGTGTATATACGCATGTGAGAGAAATAGTGTTTTCCAACTGAGATTAGTGAAAAGATTGGTACATAGTAGTCAGAAAGAAAGAGAGAGAGAGAGAAACAGACAGAGCATGTGCGTGAGACACCCTGACACCCTGAGAGAGATTGTGAGCATGCGTGAAAGAGAAACTATGATGCATATAAAGTGTGTGCACTTATGCGTTAGATAGAGAGAGATATAACGCATTTGTGAGAACGGGGCGTGGCATAGTGCATCTACGTGTAAAAGGCGGTTCTACGCATTAAATTAAAATATAAATGGCATTATTATTTATGGATGAGATAATGAATTTTGCAAATTGCGTATGGACGAAAATTGGTCTATCAGACACCCATACTCTATTGACTTCTAGCATGTGCATGTGTTTATTTCATATTATCGATCCATAGAGTGATAGCGGTTTGAAATACAGGCAATGGATGCTTTTGCAATTCATATATAAACATTAATTAGTGCACTCCATGTTGTTAGTGTGAAGCACTTTATACATTTGTCACTTGCATGGATACATTCCAAATTGCTAGCTACGAAATAGAATACATGTCGAATTCAACATAAAGGGGGCTTCGAAGATTCTAATTCATAGGAAGTGCATTCATATATTTGAACCCGACATAAGGGCACTTGTAAATCAGATGTAAAAGGGGGCATCATTCTTTGTTGTGAGTTTGAACATGCTATATATATTCATACGCATATCTAACTTTTTTTTTGCAACCATGGAGATTATATCTGGAACCATGCATGAACTGAGGTAAGTTGCATATTTTTTAATATATGCTCATGTACAATGTATATTCAAATGTACCCCCTCCATTCCAAAATAATCGTAGCTTTACGATTTTCAAGAGTAAAGATTTGTGAAGTTTGACAAATCCTGAAAGTTCAATTCAAGAGAACCGAAAAGGTTAATGCTTCTGCTCCCAAATATTGAACGAAGCGCCAAATAGGCCTCTAGTCGCCCGAAACCGCGCGAGACTAATGTTTTGGTGGTAGGAAATTACTGTCCTGACTCTGGGCCATATAGCCTATGAGCCCGATGTCCAAAGGTCTAAACCGGGGTAGGTTTGTAACTTCACCAAGACGCCAGTCTCAACCGCCTCAGAGAAGCATTCATACGCCATGGGCGCCTACCCATGTGCTCGGCCGAAATCTATCCCGCCCACATTTGGGACACCTGACATGACTGTCCTACCCCCAACCTGCAATATGTCCGAAATTTTAGATGGGGCAAAGTTTGTAACTTTCCCCAAATTTCAAACAAGCGCTTCTCAAACCGAAACATTGTTCCCCCTTAGTTCCCCGCCTCCCTCCGTTTCCCCATTCATACTCCGTGGGCGCGAAAACGCCCTCTCCACCAGCCGCGAAACCCCAGCCTCCTCCGTCCTCCACCCCATAATGGCCAATCCACCGCCGCCCTCCTCCATCACGCCGGAGCCGGTACCCCAACGTTGTCGTCCAACGCAACCGCAACCGCAATGCCCTCAACGACTTAAAAGTTGAAGCCGAGGCAGAGCTGCCTCCATGACGCCGACGCTGACGTGCGCCGTACCAGAACCACTCCGACCACGTCGTCCTGCACCTCACTACTGCGGCCCCACTGTCGCAACCGTCCACCGCACCGGAGTTGTTCCCGCTATGCCGTCGTTCGCCGCCTCGGATCTTCTTCCCCACCGCCGACAGACAGCCACCGCACCACACTCAACAACTTGGTCATGGGTTCGTCCAAGGCAGCACCGTCCTCCACAACATCTAGTTTCCGGCGAACAACAAGAAGATCGTCGAAAAAACAGAAGGAGGACACAACACTGCCAACAGAAAGAGGTACTCCTCTGCCCTTATTCGTGCAAATCTTACGTCTCCGCTCACACCGTATTCATCCCACAAAGAAACTAATTGAGCGCTTCTTACTGCATCTTCTTCGTGATACTAAATGCACAAGGTTTCCTCCCTTTTACTATTTCACCTTTGCTAGAGGTCAGTAGCCCGCCTGGATGTCAATTCAGGGTCAGTCGAACCGCAATTAAAAGAAGCAGCACCCGCTTAGGCGCGCGGAGCACCTAGTCCGCCTATTCCCCGGGGAAGCGGCGCATCGGTGTCTATCATAGGGGTGTGGGGCACAGGAGCTGCTTGCGCCCGATCTGGAGGTCGGCGGGGCTTGAATGGATGGCTGGGGGGCGTTGCCAAGCACGGCGGTGCGGTGAGGTCGAGGGGAGGGCGCAGGCAGGGGAGGAATACTGGGCCGGTGGTCGCTGGCGTTTCGAGGAAGATCGTCAACACTGACTGGCTGGAGGTAGATGAAGGCGACCTACCCGTTCTTTGTACACTGGACGGTGCAGAAAAATGGACTGACCTATTTTCTTTCAATCGACTGTTATTTTCATAGAATCCTGTAGTAACTTAGTGTGCCATGCATGTTGTAGAGCTATCATATGTCTCCCGTCATTATTTCTCACCGACCAGCTATCTGCTACCTTTACATTGTACTAATTGTGCACACACTTCACCCATACTCACACTATTGTTTTTTTATGCATGGGTATTTCAGACTCTGACGCAGTGTTGATGAATGTAGAAAAGAAAAGACAGAAGTCGCTCCTGTGTAATTCGAAGATAAGCACTAAGCGTTTCAGCGCTCTAATGGGTGAAGTGTCAGCAGTTGGAGACAGTAAACGTAGCTCTGCAGTTGATGATCTCAATTGCCACACACAACCAACCCAGGTGCTTGCTTTAACTTTGCGTTGTCAAATGTGGTTGCATGTTGCATATGGTGTCTAGCTTGTATTCCTTCCAATTTGGTTAAATTGCATCTGCTTACTTTACACATTATACCTTTGATAATGACATGCCTTCCTATTTTTGATACATACTACATATGTCTATTAACCATGTTCGTACATCAAACTAATGCTCTTTTGTATCCCTCGTCAATCACTTATGATGAGACAGTCACCCGAGTGGGTTACTGTGAGACGCCCTACTCGTTTAAAGAGTGCAGTGTCATCCTCCCCATATGATTCTCAAGAAACAGGAAGGCTAAATGAACATAGTCAACGTAGCTCTCTAGTTGATCACCGCAATTCCCCCACACCACCATCGCAGGTGCTTGCTCTTACTTGGCAGTGTGATATGTGGTTGCATGTTGCATATGGTGTCTACCTTGTAATGCTTCTAATTAGGGTAAATTGCATCTGCTTAGTTAACACATTATACCTGTGAATATGACATGCCTTCCTGTTTTTGGTACATACTACGTCTTTCTATTAACCATGTTCTTACATCAAACTACTTTTCTTGTGTATCCCTCATCAATGCTCCTAATTTGTTAAATAGCATCTCCTTAGCTTACACATTATACATGTGAATATGACATGCCTTCCTGTTTTTGGTACATACTACATCTGCCTATCACACCAAGTTCTTGTGTATCCTGCGTCTATCGCTTATGATGAGACAGTCACGCGCGTGGGTTAATATGAGACGCAATACTCTTATAAAGAATGCAATTTCATCCTCTCCACATGATTCTAAAGAAACAACAAGCCTAAATGAAGAAATTTAATGTAGCTCTGTACCTGAAGACCGCACTTCCCCTACACCACCATCACAGGTGCTTGCTCTAACTTCACAGTGTGATATGTGGTTGCATGTTGCATACGGTGTCTAGCTTGTAATGCTTCTAATTAGGGTAAATTGCATCTGCTTAGTTTACACACTATACCTGTGAATATGACATGCCTTCCTATTTTTGGTACACACTACATCTATGTGTTAACCTTGTTCTTACATGAAACTACCTCTCTTCTGTATCATGCATCAATCAGTTACGATGAGTCACCTTTATTCATTGCATATTGCATATTATTTCTAGCATGTTGCCATGTATTGCTTCTAATTTGGTCAAATACATTTGTTAGGGCACCCTTTTAATTTGGCAGAGTGATATTGGTTTCATCTTTCATATGGTTTCATCTTTTAATTTGGTCAAATACATCCGAGTAGTGTTCGTCAGTATCATGCATGAATGAGTTCTGAAGAGCGAATTTTATTCCTTTTTCTTATTGGTTTAACTTCACAATGCGAAATCATTACAGCTGAAGGAAATTAGTCCGGCAGTGGATCATGGTGGTCCTTTGGAGCAACTCAAACAGGGGGTCTCTACAGATTCTACTCCGCCATCCTCACAACAAGATTCGCAAGACAACACAAGGCTGGACAGTCAACGTAGCTGTGTATATGATGAGCACATCTCCCCTACTCCACCATCATAGGTGCTTGCTCTAACTTGACACTATTATATGTGGTTGCATGTTGCGTATGATGTCTAGCTTGTATTGCTTCTAACTTGAATTGCATCTGCTTACTTTACACATAATGCCTGTGAATATGACACGTGTTCCTGTTTCTAGAACATACATGTACATGATGAGCACATCTCCCCTACTCCACCATCACATGTGCTTGCTCTTACTTGGAACTGTTATACGTGGTTGTGTTTTCCATCTGATGTCTAGTTGTTATTGCTTCTGATTATGTTGAATTGCATCTGCGTAGCTTACAACTTATACCTGCAATGATCACTTACCCGTAGGAAACATTTAACTTGGGACTGTGATGTAGGTTGCATCTTGCATTGTCTTCTAGCTTGTACTGCTTCCAATTTCTTGAAATGGCACTTACGACGAGACACTTTTTCCCTGATAGAGTGATATTGATTGCATGTTCATATGGTGCCTAGCTTTCATTTCTTCTAATTTTGTTGAAATGCCTTCCGCTTACTGTTTTTTCATACATATTCCATCCTCCTATCATACGTGTGAATATGAAACGTTGTCTTTTTGTATATATTCCATCCTCATATCCTGCGCTTGCCTTACATCAAAGTAGTGTTCATCTGTATCATGCATCTACCAGTTATGCAGAGCTAATTTTATTCATCTTCTTGTGGTTTTGACTTCATAAGGCAATATCAGAAAATAGGAAGGAAAAGAGTAAGTTAGGGGATGTTGGTGGTCCTCCGCACCGACGCAAATAGAGACTCTCTAGATTTGCCCCTGCTACTGCTAATGAAGTTGAAGTTCCAAGTCTACATGATGAGTTCATCTCCCGTACTCCACCATCGCAGGTGCTTGCTCTAAGTTGACAGTTTGTAATTGGTTTCATGTTGCATATGTTGTCTAGCCTGTATTTCTTCTATTTTGATTAAATTGCACCTGCTGAGTTTATACGTTATACATGTGCATATGACATGGCTTTCTGTGTCTAGAATACACTCCATCTATCTATCATACCATGTTCTTACATCAAAGTACTGTTGTTGTGTATCCCGCATCGGTCACTCATGATTGGACGCTTTTAACATGGCAGTTTGATAGTGGTTGCATCTTGCCTTGATTTCTATGTTGTATTGCTTCTAATGGTGTCTAGCTTGCATTACTTCTATTTTCTTGAAAATCCTTCTGCTTTGTTTGCACATCGTAGCTATGAATATGCCACGCCGTCCTGTTTTTCTTACATATTCCATCCTCATACGGTTGTCTTACATCAAAGTATTGCTTGTCTGTATCATGATTTCTGAAGAGTGATTTTATTCTTTTGTGTTGTGGGTACAGGTTGACATGGCAAAGTCAAAAAAGAGCAAGGAAAATAATATAGTAGGGAGTGTTGTTACTCGTCGGGTGAAACGGAAAAGGTTCTACCGTCGAGATTCTGCTGGCACTTATAGTGCAGCAGAAGGTCCAAGTCCATCGGCTAAATCTACAAACACAGTATCACCTGCTCCACCAGCTGCAGCATCCGCTTCAACTGTACCAACATCTCAACCAGTTACTCGTTCGTTTTCTCCAGAACTGGCCAGTTCCCAAGCTGCCTTCACACCTAACACTACTTCTGAAGCACTTCTGACACAACGGAACTTGGCAAGATCAGATGAACCTCATGAGCATCAACACCAAGACGGTACCTGACCAAGTCAAGTTGCAGTTGCATCCTCCTTTATATGTACTCTCACGGTTTGATGTACACTAACACTTTCCATATTCGTTGTTGAACTAGCACCACGGCGCAAGCAGAAACAAACATCAGGGATAATGCTTGACAGATTAATAAAATCTAAAGGAGGAAGAACGGAGATCCATTTTGAGGCAGGTTTAAAAAGGCCACGTGATACTAGAGAGTCAGCCAAGTTAGTATCAGAGGCAGCCGTTGCCGTTAGGTGTCATGCACGTATCCTCCCAATGTGGATCTAGTAGAGGAATGAGAAAGACAATACCCATTTTAACACCTTCCTTGACCATTTATCCGTAAGTGATGTTTTTCATCGCAATTTGTAATATTGTCTTGCTCTGTCCCATACTTTCTAGCTTCCTCCTAATAAGACTCACATTCTTTTTTCAACAGATGAGGTTCAAGTTGGATCCGAAAGATGATGCAACTAAACAAGCATGCACTCATGTGTTTTAGTCTGCTCTGCGATAGTATCGGTACCACCTTAGAAAATCTCACTTTGAAGGCAAGGCTAACAATGAAATCGCCCAAACATATCCAGTGGAATATATTACAGATGAAGACTGGACAGCCCTCGTTAAACAGTGGTCTGATCCAAAGTATCAGATAGGCTATATGTATTTGATTAGACCACATATTGAACGTGTATTTATGTATGTGCCTTACAAGTGTATCTTCTTCTAGGCTAAATGTTTGAAGAACAAAACCAACCGTTCTAAAGTGAAATTCCAACAGATAACAGGATCTCGTAGCTATATTGCACACTGCGAGGCTCTTGTAAATAGCTGCTACTTCCTTCTTTTTTGTGCCATATTATGGTATCTATATTGACTTGGTCCAAATACAGAGGAAAGCCCGTGCGGACCAAAAAGAACCTGAACCGAATGCAGTGCAAATCTTCAAGGATTGCCACACCATCAAGATGAAGGGCATGAGCACACCAGTTCAAGCTGCTGTTGTAAGTCCTTTTACTCCTCTTGCCTTGAACTGATTGGTATTGAGATGTGTTCATTTAACTACTTGGTTTGCAGCCAATGTCAGTTACTCTATTCACTTTTATTCACAGTTGTCTTAACGTATCATTTCACCTTACATGGTTTAAAAGAGATGAAGGATATTCTTTTGGTCTTGATCTGTAATCTAGTTGTTATGTTCACGTGCGCACACAATGATAAAATAGCCTGTTTGTTTTATATCTGTTTGCCCATGATATGAATGATGTCATACTATGTTCATCCTACTTTAAACCATGTCTGTTTATCCTTAGATGTCAACGAATGTGAGGAAATAGACAATACAGTAGGCATGCTACATGGACATATGTTCCAAAAGTGATTTTATTATGTAGTTGGCACTACAATACATGCTAATGTATTACAGTAGTTCGCAAAAATAAGTTATGTATAAACGTTTAACCTACTTTGTTTGTTTTTGTCTCATTACTAACTTATCTGGTACACTAATCTACAAGTTCAAACTTTCAGGAAGCTATGGAACAAATGATTGAACAACCACAACCACCTGAAGGTGATGAGGCTACTACAGGCACAATGTCACCTCTTGCTGCAGTGCGTTAGTATCTCTCCACTAACAGTGCAAAAAGCAACTTCCTGCATAATTCTGGGTTGGTTGTCAAGGTAACCTCGTCCAAATTGCCTACTGAACAAAATCTTCCTGCTAGACAGAGTGATATATCTGTGCTCCAGACACAAGTCCAATCCCTAATGGACGTTGTTTCGGAAACAAGAATAGTGGTTGAGAAATGTCGTCAAGATATGAATGGTTTTTAAACTAGACTATCAGACATTCGCTTCGTTGTTCAAGGGCAATGGCGGAAAAAAGCTGGAGATCGTGCTGCTCCATCAGATTCTACAGCCTGAAACATTAGCACTCAGGTCAAATGATCTGTGCTTCTATACATCTGATGGTGCTTTTATCTGGAAGGACTGTAAACTTTATGCCAATAGGCCTTTTGTTGTATGGTTGGAATTTATTTTGTTGTGATACAACATTTATGATGTTGCCTCAGGCTGCAGTAATTACGACGCTATTTTGTATAGTGTAGGTTTATCTTAGTAATGTATTCGGCTGAAAGCTTCGTAGGTGCCCAACATGCCAACATTCGTCGGGCCCATTCCAATTGGGCTAAAAACGATTACAGGCCGAAATTGGCATGTAGCCCACTAAAAATATCTGGGCCTAAATCAGCATAAGATTTCATATTTGTGTGGTAGGCCCGTGCCCATAGTGGGCCTTTAACAGGCCTAAACATAATTTGGGCCCTCAATAAAAATAGGCCGTTTACAGGTGTAAATATCTCGATCCCATAAAAAACATGGGCCTTTAATAGACCGAAAGTGAGATTGGGCCCTGATCATGCCAAATAACCCACTGGACTTAGCAGGCCGAAATGGTGGCCCATTTACGATGCGGATCTTTGACAGGCCGAAATTCGGACGGGCCGTAAATGCGCCGACCTAATACACGGGCCTTTAACAGGCCAGAACTTTGGTCGGGCTAGATTATCATCATTTTTATATGGGTCGTTAATGGGCCCGATATGACATTGGGCCACATATGGCCCATGGTTTACGTCCGGCGTTAACAGGCCGAAAGTGGCCCAAAGCTATAGCGGGCCTCTAGCAGGCTGAATGTCAGACATGCCCGAATATGACCCAAATCCTTCACGGTCGTTTATGGGCCGAAAGTTTTGATGGCCTGTAAATGGGCCCAAATGAAGTCGTACCTTTAACAGGCCGGAAATACACTGGGCCGTAATTCGGCCCAGTTACTTAGCGGACTGTTAACGGGCCATAAGTGACCATGGGCCGGGTTCATGACAAGTTTAGGACAGGCCGTTGATGGGCCGATTTGACAGAGAATGTTGGGCCTTTAGCTGGGTCGGCCCATTATGGTCTGTAGAATCTTGTGGGCCTTTAGCTGGGCCGGCCCATCGTGGTCTGCAAAATCTTATGGGCCTTTAGCTGGGCTGGCCCATTATGGTCTGCAAAATCGTGTGGGCCTTTAGCTGGGCTGGCCCATTATGGTCCGCTAAATTTTGTGGGCCTTTAGCTGGGCCGGCTAATTATGGTCGGCTAAATCTTATGGGCCTTCGGTTGGGCTGGCCCATTTAAACTTTGTGGGCCACTTTTGGGACGGTCCATGTGTCAACCTATCATAGGCCCATCTCAACCATTGGATGAGTGACACCTGTGCCAACGCGGAGCTGAAGCGTGGATCCGTCAGCCAATGAGAATTTTACACGTGGAAAATCGGCATTGTTCGTGGCTGTTAACGGGTTATCGGATCCAAAATCCAACCCGATTGCTTAACGGCGTTCCGTTACGGTGCATGCCACGTGTCGGTCACCCTTGACGAAAGCACTTCTGTGACGCGCGATTTATCGTCATGGAAGTGGACACTTCCGTGATGATAATTTTGGCAATGTCATGGAACACTTCTACGACAGCACAGGTATGACTATCTTGATTCTGTCATAAATTTGTCATGGATGTACATGCATGACAGAAAACGCGACCTACTGTGACAAACACGTATCATCACAGAAGTGTATTTTTTTGTAGTGGTGGCTAATATTTTCCAAGCTAGATGTGTTATTCTCATGATGACTGTTTATTCACTTGTCATTGCACGAGAGTAAGGCAAAGGTATTAGGGATGCCCATTCCCAAAATGCAAAAATGAATTTACTTTATGTTGTCAAATAATAAATTCCTTGGAAAGCGTTGGTATGGAGGGCACCCGTGGATACAGTTAGCCATGGAAAGTGAAAGTATGGTGGAAAAATGAATAAACTTTATTTTTTGTTTGGGAACCGACTATGATATATCTATGCATGGAAAGTATTGGGAACTCTAAGTCGTTTTCGTTGGTGGGATGGATACACCTCCTAAAATGTTTTTATCTCTAAGTTTTTCGCTTTGAGCTCTAACACCTCTACAAATCCCTACTTCCCTCTGTGAAGGGCCTTTCTTTTTACTTTATGCAATTTTTTTGAGTCTACATCTCCTCTTATAAAAGCACCAACTAGGAGGCAATATGATTGTACTTAAGTATTGGGTATAACTAATATTTGAATGTGTTTCATGAATGGATCAATGGTTGAGCATGACAGGCTAGGCATAACTTATTTCAATGTTGATATTTTGAAAGACATGGTTGCTTGGTGATATGCTTGAGTATTTAAATTATCATGTCAAAACTAGACTATTACTTTGAACAACTAAAAGTCCGAATGTCCATGCTATAAAGAAAAGAAATATGATATGACATGTTAGGCACCATTCCACATCAAAAATTTGTTTTTATCACTTGGGGATGCTGATACGTCTCCAACGTATCTCTAATTTTTTATTGTTCCATGTTGTTATATTATCAATCTTGGATGTTTTTTAATCATTTTATAGCCATTTTATATCATTTTTTGGTACTAACCTATTGACATAGTGCCAAGTGTCAGTTGCTACTTTTTCAATGTTTTTTACATCACAGAAAATCAATATCAAACGGAGCCAAATGCCCTGAAACTTTACGGAGAATTTTATGGGCCAAAAGGAACACAACGGGGCCTGGCTGTACCTGGGGGTTCCCTAAGGGAGGCACAACCCACCAGGGCGCGTCAGGAGGCCCAGGCGCACCCTAGTGGGTTGTGCCCACCTCGGGTGCCCCCCGGACCGCCTCTTTGCTCTCTAAATACCCCAATTTTGCAGAAACCCTAGGAGAGTCGACGGAATATTCATCCAGCTGCCGCAGAGTCCAGAACCACCAGATCCAATCTAGACACCATCCCGGATGGGGTTCACCACCTCCACTGGTGCCTCTCCGATGATGCATGCGTAGTTATTTGTAGACCTTCGGGTCCGTAGTTAGTATCTAGATGGCTTCATCACTCGCTCTTGATTCTCAATACAATAGTCTCTTGGAGATCCATATGATGTAACTCTTTTGCCGTGTGTTTGTTGGGATCTGATGAACTTTGAGTTTATGATTAGTCATATCTTTTTATATCCATTAAAGTTATTTGACTTTCTTTGATCTCTTATATGCATGATTGCTTATAGCCTCGTATTTCTTCTCCGATATTTGGATTTTGTTGGGCCAACTTGATCTATTTATCTTGCAATGGGAAGAGGTGCTTGGTAGTGGGTTCGATCTTGCGGTGCTTGATCCCAGTGACAGAAAGGGAAACAACACGTATGTATCGTTGCTACTAAGGATAAAACGATGGGATCTATCTCTACATAGATAGATCTTGTCTACATCATGTCATCATTCTTATTGCATTACTCCATTTCTCCATGAACTTAATACACTAGATGCATGCTGGATAGCGATCGATGTGTGGAGTAATAGTAGTAGATGAAGGCACGAGTCGGTCTACTAATCTTGGACGTGATGCCGATATCATGATCATTGCCTGGATATCGTCATAATTATTCAAAGTTCTATCAATTGCCCAATAGTAATTTGTTTACCCATCATTTGCTATTTTTCTCGAGAGAAGCCACTAGTGAAACCTACGGCCCTCGAGTCTCTTTCTCATATATTTTCCTTTGCGATCTATTTTTCTATTGCTTTTATTTTCAGATCTACTAAACCAAAAACCCAAAAATACTTTGCTGCAATTTATTTTTATTTAGTTATTTGGCGTTCGATCTATCAATCTACTACAAATTTACCTCACGTCCGTTTGCCTATCTCGAGGCGCCATACCCCGGAAGGGATTGACAAGCCCTTTAACATGTCGGGTTGCGAGAAGTTGTTGTTTTTGTGTAGGTGCTATTTACGTTCTGTTGCTTGGTTCCCCTACTATTTCGATAACCTTGGTTTCATATCCGAGGGAAATACCTACCGCCGTTTTGTGCTACATCATCCCTTCGTCTTTGGGGAAATACTGATGTAGCTTCATGCGAGATCACCATACTCTTGCCATCATTGAGACAACTCTACCCAGTGCAAAACTCCGTTAGATTAGATTTGATGCAAAATTTAGGTATAGGTTTCCGCCGAACTCATCTTGGACCGACAAATATTAGGATTTCGGTCTCACCGATTTGGCTCACGCCATATCACAAGTATTTTTCAGTCTAACTGAAACGTACTAATCGGTGTGAATGAGTTCATTTCTCTGTGAAACCCTAGCAACTCAGAGTCACCAAACTGCATCTCTGTCTGACCGATCAGGCATGTTTAGAATCCATCGCTGCTTCGGTGTCATCGAGTTGGTAATATCGGTAGCTCCGAAATGCTTTCTGCAGAAAACTAAAACTAAGTTTTTGACTCATTTGTTTGGCAAAATGGTCGTGCTTTTTGATACTCATATACTCCATCTCAACCTATCTATTCACAGGGTCAGCTTTCAGTATGAGAGATGTTAGACCAGAGTGACAGCCAGAACAAGTTAGAAGAGCACCAGAATCTCAGTGAGGGCACTAGCCCCTCCAACAGCATTTCTAATGATGGAAGAAGAAGCACCCCAAAGCAACATGCCCAAGGCAGCAACAAGGACGATGAGGAAGAGAAACTCGGATTCAGAGGATGAAGATTTTGTGGTTGAAGAGGAGGTCACTTCCAAGAAGAAGTTGACCAAGAAAGAACATGCCGCTGTTGCTGGAATCAGGCCAGGAATGAAAGTGAAGGCTCCTACTCAGAGAAAGCCTACGTCAAAAGCCATGGCCTCAACACTTGAAATCTTGAAATCAAAGGAAGAAGAGGCTGCTGGAGGTAAGAAGAGAATGGAAAGGGTCAACAAGACCATGGCTAGAGTGATTGGAAAGCCTTCCATGATGGAAGCCTGATGAAGATGAAGAAGAGGAAGAAGATGTTGCACCTTCACCCAAGACACAGAAACTTATGGGTGATGCAATTAAGTCTGGGTTGTTACATCCAAGCCCAAGACTGCTCCAAAGCAATCTACACCCAAGAGATCAACTAGAAACATCCCTGCTGCAGAGAAGAACAAGGCCCCAGTGCCTGGATCTCAAGAAGAGGAAGAGCCCCAAGTGCTCAGAAAACTCAAGGCCAAGATACCTGATCATGATGAAAATCATCCCATTGCTGAAAACATGAAGTTGAGGAAAGATGCAGGTCCCAGACTATGGAGGCAAATAGATCCTTATGCAACAAGGAGAAGGACTGCTGTGGATTACAGGTTCCACACCAAGGAACAACATGATTTCTATGAGACAGTTCTCCTAGACAAGAAGCCCATAGTTAGTGACATGAAGTGGGTCGACTGGACTTTCATTGATGACAATGAAGACCACTTTCCTGGAGTTCGTAAGAGCTTCAGAATAAATGGATTGGATGCTTTCCTGATGCAATTCTACTCCACTGCCCATTTCTACCCAGATGGCAAGATTGTCTGGATGATAGAGGGTACTAGGTACCGATCTTCCATTGCTGAGTGGGCTGAGCTAATCCACGCACCTGAAAAAGGAGAGAATGACACTGATGTTTATGCTAAGCCCAGGAAAGGCCACAACTCCATGGCACACATGTACAAGCACTGGTATAGCAACGTGCTATACAAACGGTTTTTAACCCCTTTCCGCGATGGCATTTGGACCCGTTGCCAAGTGAGTGTGGGCGATAGGGGGTCCTTCCCACACGACCCACAAACCTTCGGGGATAGGACCTCCTGGCACACAAAATGAGCCCGTGTGCGATCTGGCGGGGCATCGAAACCCAATTGTTTATGTTCGTATGTACAACCCACACGGTGAATCCCAGAAAATAATTTTCGTTCATATGTATATCACACATAGTTCTTTGTGTGGAAACGTTTGGGCCAGGTGGCCTAACGCAACCACTTCGCTGCTGGAAGCTGTGTGTGATTGTTAGTTGATCGAACACGCCTACTTTCTAGAAACCGTGTGGATTGTTTGAGTTCGTCGCCCACGGTGCTGTCTGAGTAACCGTCTGCAATAGAAAACCCAAATAAGCAGGGTAATTAGCCTATTATTGATAATCCATATACTAATCAAATTGATATTTCTTATAGAACACACCAGATATTTCATATCCGTATAACAGCAACCAGGATTTCATAATCGAATTACATCAGATAGCTTCGGCACTCAGTTATGCCATTACACAACAACACCAAGTTTCACATGCAACATCAAAAACCTTTGGAAAGTAGCATCATACACGGTAAATATATAGATGATTCTCATCTGGGAAACTGTAGAAGCGGAAGCCAAATATTGAGCCTTAAGTGATGTTGAATGTCCTTGCAACTTCAGGCCAGTGGCTATGGATAATTGCCCGCCCAACCTTCATCCTCTTTAGCAAGACTTCAATATTGTACCATGGGTGTTGAATGAATACCTTCATCGCCTCTTGACCATGCAGGTGGTTTGAGAGGTAATCATCGGTGAACTGCTTTGAAAAGTATTGAAAACAAAGATATGCATAAATCATTGTTATAAATTTTGAAATGGTGCAAGGGGTCAAAACAAGCTAAAAGAGTTAGTACCATCCTATAGTTGACTGATGTCTTCTTCATTGTGCAAACAAAGATCTTGCTGTTATTCATTCAAAGTTTTTTCATCCTAACAATCTTTCTGAGTTTCTTGACTTGGCTGATATTCATGGATATCTCATTTCCCCATATGCAAAATGGGTCGAATAGTGGGTCTAAGCCTCTGACAGCAAGACCTACATGTGCAAGACCAAATTGTAAGAAACCTGAATATTAGAATGATTCCCACAACTGCACAATAATGTTCTATTAGCCAAAGGACCATGCTTGAACAAACCTCGATGGTAAACTGTAGTGTCTCCCATTGTTTCCCTGCAACATACATAAGGAAGATCTTGATCAGGTTAACTGAGAGTTGCCATACTATCAGTAGAATATGTATTGAGTACAGCCAAATTCGATTGGTGTCGCATGCATAACAATACAAAATTGTATCCACAGCAAATGAAAATCAAATTGTAGAACTGAACGAAACAGTTAAATGGATACCAGACCAATTGAACCAAAATAGTTAACTGAGCACGACATTGCAGAATAGAAACATGTACTAGAAGATAAGACAGTTAACAAAACAAATAATGCTAGAGAACAGTACTACGAAATGTAGCAATTGTTGGACCAAAGTGTTAACTGAACATTACATTTCAGAGGACCAAACTGTTAACTGAACATCAGATTGCATATTAACATTATAGAGGACAAATCACAAGAAGGAACTGGCGGTGGCCTCGAGAAAAAAATACGAGTTGTATTTTAAAGTAGACAACCGCGTGGCGGTGTCGACGGTGGCCTCGAAGACGAGGTGCTCCTCCAAGATCTGGCGATCGGCACGCATGGCAGTGATAACCCACAAGTATAGGGGATCGCAATAGTTTTCGAGGGTAGAGTATTCAACACAAATTTATAGATTCGACACAAAGGGGAGCCAAAGAATATTTGAAGGTATTAGCAGCTGAGTTGTCAATTCAACCACACCTGGAGAATAATTATCTGTAGCAACGTGATCAGTAGCAAAGTAATATGATAGTTTTAATAATAGTAGCAGTAGAAATGTTAACGGTAACAGTGGTAGCAATAGTTTTCTAGCAAGTGCAACAGTAACGATAGCAGTAGTAACTTAGCAAGAACAATATAAGATAAATTCATAGGCATTGGAGCCGTGACTTGTTGGATGATATTCATCATGAGACAGTTATAACCTAGGGCGATACGGCACTAGTTCTAGTTCATCAATATAATGTAGGCATGTATTCCGTAAATAGTCATACGTGATTATGGAAAGAACTTGCATGACATCTTTTTTCCTACCCTCCCGTGGCAGCGGGGTCCAATTGGAAACTAAGGGATATTATGGCCTCCTTTTAATCGAGAACCGGAACAAAGCATTAACACATAGTGAATACATGAACTCCTCAAACTACAATCATCACCGGGAGTGGTCCCGACTATTGTCACTTCGGGGTTGCTGGATCATAACACGTAGTAGGTGACTATAACTTGCAAGATCGGATCTAGAATATGGATATAATGGTGATAACATAAATGGTTCAAATATGAAATCATGGCACCCGGGCCCAAAGTGACAAGCATTAAGCATGGCAAGTCATAACAACATCAATCTTAGAACATAGTGGATACTAGGGATCAAGCCCTAACAAAACTAACTCGATTACATGATGAATCTCATCCAACTCCTCACCGACCAGCGAGCCTACGAAGAAATTACTCACTCCCGGTGGGGAGCATCATGGAATTGGCGATGGAGAAGGGTTGGTGATGACGAAGAACGAAGATCCCCCTCTATGGAGCCCCAAAGGACTCCAGATCTGGCCTCTCAATGAAGGACAGGAGGTGACGGTGGCTCCGTCTCATGGATCACGATAATTCTTTCTCCCTGTTTTTTCTGGAAAAATGGGATTTTATAGCATCGGTTTCAGGGTCTGCGGGGCCACCAGGTGGGGACAATCCACCTAGGCGTGCCAAGAGAGGCGATGCGCCCTGGTGGGTTGTGCCCACCCAGGTGCCCCACTCCGGTAGGTCTTGGCTCCATGAACTCTTTTGCTCTTGTTTGCATAAATAAGCTAAAACAGCACCTAGGTTTTCAGCCAACATTATAACTAACCATGCCGACAATAACTTTTAAAGATTATATTAACTCATATCAATGACATAATCAGCTAGCGAGCAATAATAAGGTATCTCAAACAACAAAACATTGTCAAAACAACCATTATATAATATGACAATAGTGGTATCTCGCTAGCCCTTTCTGAGACCGCAAAACATAAATGTCGAGCACCTCCAAAGTCCAAGCAGCGACTAGACATTGTAATTCATGGTAGAAAAGATTTAGTCATGATGCACCCAACATTAGCTACACACAATGCATAAGTCATGACAGCAATGCTCTCAGATTCTAGCGCTTGTTTTAGAAGGTGATGACACAACATAAAAGTAAATAGATAGTCCCTCCGCAGAGGGAAGCAGTGATTTGCAGAGGTGCCAGAGCTCAAGTTTTTAAAAACAGAGGTAAATGATATTTTGAGACATGCACCCTTCTCATTTACTTCACGACCATCAATTATCAATATCTTCCATGCTAAGCACGCTAGTGGTGGTTCACAAGCGATAAAAGAAAAGGTTTTGACTCCATTGGGAGTTTTTGTTTGATTATTTGTAAGCTTTTTCTGTTTGCAGTTTGGGACTAGGCATCCCTATTGCCGCCCTTTTTTCATGCGATGGCGAGTGAATAAACACTTGACCTTGGAATAACCCGCTTAGCATGGAAGATACCGACCACCTCCTGTCATTCCACGAACAATCCAGGCACACAAAAAGGATGAAAAAATTAGAAGTTTTTAGAGGTGGCACATGCAAACTCACTTAGGATGGCAGGGTAATACCGCATATAGGTAGGTATGGTGGACTCATCTGGAATAACTTTGGGTTCAAGGTTTTTGCTGTACAAGAAGAATTCCCACTTAGTACAAGCGAAGGCGAGCAATTAGGTTGAGAAGCGGCCAGCTAGAGAGCAACAACGGTCATAAACATGCTATTGGACACTAGCATGAGTAGAATATGAACACCATGAACATAAATATCATAGAGGCTATGTTGGTTTTGATTCAACTACATGCAAGAACATGCGCCATGTCCAGCCACTCGAACATTCAGAGGAGGACACCATATCATCATACTACATCACAATCATTTTAACGCAATGTTGATATCCAAGATAAATCATTATCCACTCCTAGCTACTTATGCATGGCATGAGAAACTATAATCTCTAATTGTTATTTCAAACATTTTTAATCATAATGGGTTGAAGCATGGATACTAGGTTAAACATATTTACACAACCAAAACAAGTCGAGTCCGTACCCGTTTCTCTCTGACATGGCCAGTTCATTGAATATCGTCATTATTGCCTTTCGCTTGCACGGCCAAACGATATGAAAATAATAATAGTGCAAGAGTGTCGTGGACTGAGCTGGAATCTGCAAACATTCTATTCAACAGGAGAAGACAAGGTAAAATCTGCTCTTTATTAGATCAACAGTTATTCATATGAGAGCCACTCGACATTTTTTCATGGTCTTCTCCTTGATACAACTCGAATAAAAAGAAAAGAAATTCAGAAAAACACACTGAAATATTTTTGGAGTTTTTTGGTTTTCTTGAACAAGCAAATAAAAGGGAAAAGCGAAAACGAGAAAAACTATTTACATGGGAAAGCTCCCAACAAGCAAAAGAAGAACAATGAAATCTTTTTGGGTTTTCTTTTTAGCACTACAACTAAGCATGCAAAGAAAGTAAATTAACTACAACTATTTTTTGGTTTTTCTAAGGTTTTTCAAACACACAAAAATAAAGCAAGAAAAATAAATCTAAACATGGATGATACAATGAAAAGGTGCGAACACCGACAAATGGAATAAATGGACATGAATGTAATGTCGGTAAGAAACACGTACTCCCCCAAGCATAGGCTTTTGGCCTAACTTGGTAATTGATCAGAAGCCTGGATAGCAGTTGGGGTACTGAGAAGAAGGCATCCACTGGTCCCATTGTTGAGGCTCTTCCTCCTCCTCTATAGCAGCCTCACCGTTCCAGTAGGCGATGATGTCCGTAGGCATAATCCTATATCTGTCCCTGGTAATAGGATCAAACCAAGGAGGAGCAGGCAATTGAATAATATCACGAGTTTCAGTGCTTAAAACCAAGTTATAAGGAATAGGGATGTCAGGGTAATCTCGTCCAATAAAATGGTGGTGCTCCATGGCTGTGCGGTCTATGTAAACCTTGGTCAAAGGGTAATCATGAAGGCGTATCTCAACATTGAAGTGAGCCGCGAAACGAGTAGTGAAAATCCCATCATGTATTTTACCCTTGGACTTATTAATGTGGAGGCGACATGCCACAATAGCTCCCAAGCTATAAGTGTTGCCGCCCTCTAATGCACGACACAAAACAGCAAGGTCTGGTGAGCTGAGCGCACCCACCTTCTCTCTATCAAGCAAGCATTTTGCAATGAAAAGAGAAAAGTAGTGAACAGAAGAAAAATGCAAGCCAGCGGTAGTGATAGCAGACACCCCTCTCTCATCTCCCACTGTCAAGGTACGATCATGCATATATTATAAAATTCAGTAAGTGGTATCTGATGGCGTTCAGCATATAAATAAAACCGTACTTCAGGAGGATTATTCCTAGAGAGGAAATTAAAACTTTGAACAAATAAGTTTGTGAGGAGATGATACTGTTCGCATTCAGCTGTGATGAAGTCGGTGAGGCTGGCACTAGCAGCATATTGTGTGAACTCCTGAAGGATTCCAGCCTCTTCCATGAACGGGGTGTGCGGCCATTCGCACGGCCGTACTTCCGCCAACTTCTAAAGATGGAGATCACTGGCAGATAACTCCCCAATAACACCCTTGGAATTCTTCTTGGAGCCAAACTTCCTAAAGATATTCATGGTTTTCCTATGAAAAAAATCTAAAATTTATTAGCCCACAAATTTTTCTCAATAAAACTTCACAAAATTAATAGAAACTACTCATAGGGATACATAGAGGCCATAGCAAGCATTCAAACTAATTAGAACTCTAAGAATTCAACATCCAAGCTCATCTACAACAACACCAAGAGTAGCTAATTTTTCAAAATATAAACCACTAAAACAAAAACTAATTGGACAAATGGTGGAGTCACATACAAAGCAACAATCCCTGGAAACAGTTTTGGAAACGGAGCTTCGAGCAAAGAGATCGAAATTCGCGGGTTTGAGAGCAAGAACACACACACACACACACACACACACACACAGAGAGAGAGAGAGAGAGAGAGAGAGAGAGCAATGGAGAATTTTTCTGGAGGTAGGTGATGATGTGGTGTAAAGAGATAAATGACAGGGCCCATGTGGGGACCATAACCCACCAAGGCGCGCCTGGGGGTCCTCGCATGCCCAGGTGGATTGTGCCCACCTAGTGCACCTCCCTCTGATATTATTTGCACCAGAAATTCAGAAATATTCAGGAAAAAACGTATTAAATTTTCAGGGCATTCTAAGAACTTTTATTTTTGGTTCATTTATTATTGCACGGGAAATTCAAAAAATAGACAAAACATGGCATTTGATTTTATTTAACTAATAAAAATAGAAAACAAAAAGTAGGGACAGAAGGTAGTGCTTACTAAATTCATCGACTTATACCGCTCAAAAATGATATATTAATAAGGTTGATCAAGTCTTATTAACAACCACTTTCGATTAGCATGAAACCGAAGAACTTCCGTAAATCACTAAGTTACCTCAACAGGGATTTGGATGTCCCCAACAATAAGCATTTCATATTTCTTTTTAATAGTAGGTAGAGGTATTTGAAAACTTCCAATAGTAATTGTCGGAGACTTTTCAATAACATTAATACCATTCACTTGGAATTTTTTCTTTCGAAAGTGCCGGTATGCTCATTACCATTGATATGACAAGTGACCTTGCTTTTGTTGCAATCAATAACAGCCCCTGCAGTATTCAAGAAGGGTCTGCCAAGGATAATCGACATGTTGTCGTCTTCGGGCATCTCAAGTATAACAAAGTCAGTCAAAATAGTAACATTAGCAACAACAACGGGCACATCCTCATAGATACCGATAGGTATGGCAGTTGATTTATCAGCCATTTGCAAAGATATTTCAGTAGGTGTGAGTTTATTCAAATCAAGTCTTTTATATAAAGAGAAGGGCATGACACTAACACCAGCTCCTAAATCACACAAAGTAGTTTTCACATAATTATTTTTAATGGAGCAAGGTATATTTGATATTCCCGGATCTCCAAAAATTTTAGGTACTCCATGCTAAAAAGTATAATTAGCAAGCATAGTGGTGATTTCAGCTTCCGGTATTTTTCTCTTATTAGTGATGTTGTCTTTCATATGCTTTGCATAAGGAGGCATTTTCAAGATATGAGTCAAGCGAGTGCGCAAAAAGACTGCCCTCGGCATTTCAGCAAAGCGTTCAAATTCTTCTTCATCATTCTTTTTAGTTGATTTAGGTGGAAAAGGCATTGGTTTTTGAACCCATGGTTCTCTTTCTTTACCGTGTTTTCTAGCCACAAAGTGTCTTTTATCATACCTTTTATTCTTTGGTTGTGGGTTATCAAGATCAATAGGTGGTTCTATCTCAACATCATTGTCCGATTCTTTATTATTATTAGGTTGAGAGTCATCATGAACATCAGCATATATTTTTCATTATCACTATGTGAGTGTTCATTACCAGACTGAGTTTCAGCATCAGAGATAGAAACTTCATTTTCATTGTCAGGGGTGTTTTCAATTTCAGGTTCACTAGGAGCATGCATAGTCCTATCATTTTTCTTCTTCCTTTTCTTTTTAGAAGAACTAGGTGCAGTGGTGTTGTTCCTTTGTGAATCCTGTTCAATTATTTTAGGGTGTCCCTCAGGATAAATGGTTCCTGAGTCATTTTACCTCCTCTAGTTGCAACTCTAAAAGCAAAGTCATGTATATTATTATTCATTTCATCAAGCAATTCTCTTTGAGATTTAGTAACTTGTTCTAATTGAGTTTGAACCATAGAAGCATGCTTTCCAATACCACTAACATCATTTGAGATTCTAAATAACAAGTCACTCAAGCGAGCAATCATATCAGAATTGTATTTCAACTGTTTCATAATATTTGCATTGAAGCGATCTTGTTTTCTAATGTAGTTTTCAAACTCATAAAGGCATTGGCTAGGATGCATATTGTGAGGATTGTCATTATCATTGAACTTCATTAAAGAATTTACCTCTACCACATTAGGCAGTGGTGGTGTATTAAGCCCATGTATTTCTTCAATAGGAGGTAAATTTTTAACATCCTCAGCTTTAATACCTTTTTCCTCCGGCGCCAACCTCGTGCGGGTCCGCCTGGCGCCGGAGACGGAGATCTCGCCGGCACCGGAGGAAGGCGAGCGGGTCGTCTTCCGCTCGCACTTCCTGCGCGGCTTCGGCCTTCCGGCGAGCGGATTCCTACGCTCCTTCCTCGAGTTTTACAATCTACAGCCGCATCACCTCACGCCCAACGCGGTGATGCTGCTGTCGGCCTTCGTGTCTCTCTGCGAAGGCTTCTTGGGCATTCTCCCTACGTTGGAGCTACGGGGAGAATTCTTCTAGAGCAAACTCGGCACCGTCGTCGTGGGCGTGCCCGCCCCCTATGGGGCTTATATCGCCATGAGGAGGTCAGGCGAGAACAATCCATTCTCGCCCATCCCCCTAATCCAGTCGGTGAAGGTATGGCAGAGGTCGTACTACTACGTGAAGAACGCCGGTACGCCCCCGAGAGGAGACAACATCAATCTACCGGCCTACGTAGCCGGCCCGCCGGCTGGGAGGCCGCCCTCATGGAGCTTCCGGTCCAGGTCCCTGCCTCAGGCCGGGAACGCCGCCGTCTCCCGGCTTCGGGTGATGATCCCATCGGAAGGCCTGCGCGGGTCCGACTTGGTGGCCGCCTTTGTGGAGCGCCGGATTCTTCCTCTCCAACGTCGGCCCCATATGATGTGTCAGATGAGCAGCCACTTCGACCCAAGCTGGCTGAGCACCTGGGAGATGCCTCATGCGGAGGTGTCGCTCATGGTTAATTACATCGCTAATTGCAAGCTCGGTGCCGACTGGCAGTACGACAAGGCGCCGTATTCTCGCGCCAATCCTCCGCCCGTGGTAAGCTTTCCTCTCTTTCTTCTCTTTTTGTTGATAGCCGGCTACATGACGGCCGGCCTTTGATCAGTTGGCTCTTTTTACCAGAACCACCTTCTTCCGCCGCCGCCCGAGGCGGCAGGGATAGAACGCCAGTAAGCCCCCGACCGCACGGTGGACGACGTCGATGATCCGGATCTGGGGGCGGCCGCCATGGAAGACGCCGTTGCGGGGGACAACGCCGAGCCCAGAGGCACAGGGCTTACCGCCAGCTTCAAGGACTGGCCGGATGATGCCGAGGTAGAAGTCGCCCCGCGTCGCCAGCTGGCGGCCGACCATCAAGGCGCGGGTTCGTCCACCGCACCGGCTGCAAGCAGCGGCGCACAGAAGCGCCGGGCCGCGTCAACCCTCTTCGGCAGCCGGCCGAAGAAGCCCAAAGCCTCCGCCGCGGTGACCAAACGAGATGAGGCGGCCGCGAAGGCGCCCGCTTCCGCAAAGCGGTGAAGCAGCCTCAGGCAGTCTCAGCGTAAGTCGTCGATTGCTTGGACGCATGTTTTTCATTGTTTTTCTTCTGTTTTGAGCATTCTTCCTGACCTTTCTCCGCTTGATGGACAGGGCGCCACTTTCCCTTGAGCGGGGCCCGGGCGGCTCCGTGGTTGGGCCGACTGGAGGGTCTTCAGGCCCCCGCCGCGTGGGCCCCCTCGCCGACCTCAGGGAGGCCACGGAGCGGAACGCCCGTGAGGCGCGGGAGGAGCAGGAGGCGGCGGAACGGGCAGCCGCCCAGGCGGCAAAGGAGCGGGCTGACGCGGCAGCCAAGGCCCAGGCGGAGGCGGCGACCGCGGAGATGGAGGCGGAGGGTTCGCGCAACCAGCCTCCGTTGCTCGCCATCCCCCTCCGATCCGTGGCCCCGGACGCCCCATTGCCCCTGGCGGAGGAAATCGTTCAAGACCCGCCACTGATAGAGAGGGGAGAGGACCTCGTGGTCTTCGCGCAGAGGGCGCCAGCGACGGCGCCAACCGGAGCGGGCCACGGCGGCCAACCGTCAGCGGCACCGGAGTAGCCGGCCAGGGGAGAGCCGGAGGGCGGAGCTGGCCTTGAGGTGCAGCCGGTGGCGTGTCAGTGCACGGGGGGAAACGCGGCTCCGCCGGAGTCGCGCCGAGTTGCGGGCGCCGGCCAGTCGACGGAGGCCCTGGAGGTGGCCACCACCACCACATCCGAGTGGACTCCCAGTGGGGGGACTGGCGAGCTGAATGTGGCGGCCCAAGGGGTCCGAAGCCGGCTTCAAGCGCAGGCCGCCTTGCTGCAGCAGTTCACCCAGGAGTTCCTGTCGACGCGGACCACCATCCGGGTGAGTTTTTTATTCTTGGCCGCGTTGGTTTCTTGATTTCTTTCGTGGGGGCGCGTCAGCGCACCCACTGGGTGTAGTCCCCGAGATTCGGGCCAACTGCTGAGCAGTCGGGTCGGATCTTTCTTGACGACAACCTTATTCTTGCTTCCTGTCTGAACTTTCAGGAATATCATAACTCCCGTGCTGCCGCCTTCAATTCCCAGGCTCGGGAATTGGGCCAGAGGACCGACGACCTGGTCAACAGCCGAAGTAAGTGCTCAAACTTGTCTATCTCCTGTGCGGGCGCGTCAGCGCACCCACTGGGTGTAGTCCCCGAGATTCGGGCCGACTACTGAGTAGTCGGGTCGGATCTTCCTTGACGACTTTTTCCTTATTGGTTTTCTCTTTTGTCCTTCGTGCTTTCAGGGGCCAACGCCGACTTGAGGACGGAGCTCGGCGAAGCGCAGGCCGCTCTTCGCACCAAGGATGCCGAGTACGCCGCCTTGATCCAGGAGCGTGACTGCCTGGCCAAGAAGCTAGTTGACCAGGAGGAGAGCCACAAGGCAGCACTGCAGAAAGTGCAGGACAGCGAGGCCGCCCTGAAGGCGGAGTTTGAGACTGAGGCGGCGAGTTGGGCTGAGACCCGGCAAGCGCTGGATGAAGGCTTCGGCCGCATCGAGGACTTGATCGACGGTAAGCACCTTCCTCGCTCCTCTCCCACCTCTTGCCACATGGGTTTTGGCCTGACTTGTGTTGCTGCCTATTTTCTTGTGCAGACTACTTTCCTGGCTATTCCGCCTTCGCCGCCCAAACCATTGAGGCCCATCGCGAGGCGCGCCGTCAGGCGGGGGTCATCATCGCGCCGGACGCAAACCGGACGCTGGAGGAGCAGCTGTTGGCAATCCAAGCGCGGCTGCAGCTGGCTTACCGGATGCTTCGCCGGCTCCAACGTGCCGGGGCCCAGGTGCTGGCCGCCCTCTGACCCGGCGAGACGATCCCCCGCACCCGAGCCGGACCGCTGACTGGCTGGAGGTCGTAGTTGGTCGTTTTGAAGCTTGGAAGGCGTCGGCGGCCCGTCTTGGAGCCGGGCGGGCGTTGGAGTTCGTTCGCGCTTGGTACCCGGGGTTGAACCTGGACCAGCTGCGCACTTGGCGGCTGGAGGCTGACGCGGAGCTGGAAGAAGTGCGGCCGGCTATCGCCCAGCGTGTTTCAACGATCGCCGAGTGCACCGACATCAGCGTCTTCGTGCCTGAAATCAATGATGATGGCGTTGCCTAGCCGGAGGAATGGTTCAGTCTGAACCCGGCGGTGAGCGAGGACTCGGCAGAGGAGATCGCCTCCAGCGACGAGGGCGAAGATGACGAGGAAGAGGGTGGTGATAACGTCGAGCCGGCTAGTGGAACAACCGGCCGGCCTCAGGCTGACCGTGCCTCCAGCAACGGGGCACGCGGAAGCGCGCCCTCTGCGGGAGGCGGTGATCAAGCCGAGGTTCGCCAGCCGGCCACTCCTTCAGCTGGCACAACCGTCTCCACCGACCAGCCCGACTCGTCAGTCGCTCCGCCAGCTTGACCTGCCGTCCTTATTTTTCCTGCTAGTTGTCTTTTGAACAATCTTTGAGCTTTCGCAGTTCCACCCACTGGGGGTGTATCCAAACTATGTTGAATACTGGCCTCTTGGAGGATTTTTATGTAAATATTATTATGTGCATGTTTGGTTTCCATTCGCGTATGCTTTTTATCCTTAGGCTTTTTCCGTTGCCGCCTTCCCCCTTTGGGGAGGCAAGTACTCGAGCTTTCTTGGATTGAAGTGAAGTGAATGGAAACCGGCCGGCCGGCTACTTTGGTAGTCGATCGGTGGTAGGCGGCAAACCAGCTTTCGTTATATTAGTCCGTTGGTCCCTAGCCATTTTTCGTGTGCGCATCCTTTCCTGCTTTTGACTCTTGCCAACCGAACAGCCGGTTCTTCGAACTGCGGCTTTGGCAAGCGCTAAGCCTGGGTGTCGGCACACTACTTGTCTGACCGCGGGTAAGACTTCTAATATAACTCCAGTCGGCCAGTCCCCGGGCCGACTAGTCGAACCCGGTGCCGGACAAAACAAGTAAATGAAATGACAAGGTCATAAGCATGATACTTTTCATTCATAGATAAAAGATTGCAGTCCCCGAGTCCTCCTCGGGGGGCCTATTCTCTCGTACTTAGTACAAAAGTTTAACGTGATACATACTGCATTTCAACTGTAAAATCTTCGAAGGAGGTTGGCGTTCCATGGTCGTTCCGACTCCTTGCCGGAGTCATCTCTCTTGCGTGCCTTGGGCTTCTACGCGTCGATTAGGTAGTAGGAGTCGTTGCCTAGAGCTCTGCTGATGACGAAAGGCCCTCCCAAGGGGCCGAGAGCTTGTGCTGGCCGGCTGTTCGCTGGATCAGCTGGAGCACAAGATCGCCCTCTTGGAAAGATCTTGGCCTGACCTTCCGACTGTGGTAGCGGTGCAACCCCTGCTGGTAGATGGCAGACCGGCTGAGGGCTGACAGCCGGCCTTCTTCCAGCAGGTCGACGCCGTCTTCTCGTGCTTCCTTGGCCTCCGCCTCCATGTACATGGTTACCCGGGGCGAGTCGAACTCGACGTCGGTTGGGATGATCGCCTCGGCACCGTACACGAGGAAGAAAAGAGTGAAGCCGGTTGACTTGTTTGGGGTAGTGCGCAGACTCCAGAGGACAGTCGGCAGCTAGTCAAGCCAAAAGCCGGCTGAACGCTCCAGTGGCACGACCAGTCGGGGCTTGATGCCGGAGAGGATGAGGCCGTTGGCTCGCTCGACCTGGCCGTTTGACTGTGGGTGGGTGACGGACGCTAAGTCCAGCCGGATACCTTGTGCCGCGCAGAAACGTGCCAAGGCTCCTTTGGCAAAATTCATGCCATTGTCGGTGATGATGCTGCGTGGCATGCCGTACCAAGTTGTTATGTGTGCGATGAATGTCACAGCAGTCGACCCATTCAGCTTCTTGATCGGCTTTGCCTCAATCCACTTGGTGAATTTGTCCACAGCGACGAGCAAATGCGTCATGCCGCCGCGTGCCGTCTTGAATGGGCCCACCATGTCCAGTCCGCAAACGGCGAAGGGCCAGGTTATGGGAATGGTCTTGAGTGTCGAAGCCGGCATGTGTTGCTTGGAGATGAAGAGTTGGCACCCTTTGCAATATTTGACTAATTCTTTGGCGTCGTCCAAAGCAGTCGGCCAGAAGAAACCATGGTGGAAAGCTTTGGCGACGAGTGATCTTGAAGCCGCATGGTGGCCGCATTCTCCTTGGTGAATGTCTCTGAGGATTGCAATGCCCTTCTATTGCTTGACACACCGTTGGAGGACTCTAGTGACACTGCGCTTGACAAGCTCTCTGTTGACGATCATGTATGCTCCGGCTCGGTGTTGGACTTGTCTTGCCTCTGTTTCGTCAGCCGGCAGATCTTGGTTTACTAGGAAGTTGAGGATGGACTGAGCCCACGACGGAGCCGTGACCTCTTCTGTTGCCAGTGTGGCTACTGCCACCAGGGTGGGCGGGCTGGGTGATGAAATGCTGGAGTCGCCCGCCGGCTGTTGTGTTGGTGCAGTCCCCGGGCCGGCTACTGCAGTCCCCGAGCCTGGTGTGGCAGTTACCGAGCCGGCTGCCGAAGTCCCCGGGCCGACTACTACAGTCCTGGGGTCGCCTGCTTGGTTCTTCGAGCCGGACCCGGCCGCGTCGGGGTCGGGCGGTATGAAGATGGAGTCGGACTCTGGAGACGGCTTGAGGAGACGTTGTAGAGCGACGCCGGTTGGTATTGCTTGCCGAGTGGAGCCAATTCAATCCAGGGCATCGGCTGGCTCGTTGTCGGCTCGCGGTACGTGGAGGAACTCGCATCCTTCAAAGTATCCGCTGAGTTGTTGAACCAGGAAGCGGTAGCTTGCCATATTTGCATCCTTGGCGTCCCAGTCGCCGGATGATTCCTGGACCACCAAGTCCGAGTCGCCATAACATAGAATCCGGCGGATGCCGAGTTCCTTGGCAAGTCGGAGTCCATGTATGAGCGCCTCGTACTCGGCTACATTGTTGGAGGCGGCAAAGTGAATCTGCAGCGTGTATCTGGGCTTGTCGCCCTTGGGAGAGGTGAGGACGACGCCGGCTCCTAAGCCGGTGCGCATCTTGGACACGTCGAAGTGCATGCGCCAATGGGTGGAGTCGGGAGCCGGTGGCAGGTACTGGGTCTCGGCCCAGTTGACGAGGAAGTCGGCCAGTGCTTGGGACTTGATGGCGGTGCGGGGCTGATAGAAGATCGTGTAAGGGGCCAGCTCGATGGCCCACTTCGCCACCAGGCCGGATGCATCCCGGCTGCCTATGATCTCGGCCAGCGGGGCGGTGCATACGACCGTGACGGGATGCTCTTGAAAGTAGGGCTTCAGCTTCTTGGCGGTGAAGTACATGCCATAACACATCTTCTGGTAGTGCGGGTAGTTCTGCTTTGAGGCGGACAGCACCTTTGCTCAAATAATACACCGGCCTCTGGACCGGCTGGGCTCAGCCTTCTTCTGGGCGTTGGACTATGATGACGGTGCTGACCACCCGGCTGGTTGCGGCAATGTAAAGGAGCATGGGCTCTTTCTCAGTCGGCGCCGCTAGGACGGGCGGCGTGGCCAGCATCTTCTTCAGCTCGTGAAAAGCTTCGTCGGCCTGGTCGTTCTACTCGAAGTGAGTGCTCTTCTTCATGAGGCGGTAGAGAGGGAGAGCTTTCTCTCTGAGCCGGCTGATGAAGCGGTTCAAGGAGGCCAAGCATCCGGTGAACTTCTGGATTTCTCGAAGCTTGGTAGGGATCGCCATTCTCTCGAGGGCCTTGATCTTCACCGGGTTGCATTCGATGCCGCGTTCGGAGACCAGGAAGCCTAGGAGCTGGCCGGCTGGCACTCCGAACACGCATTTCTCGGGGTTGAGCTTGATTTGGAACAGGCGCAGGTTCTCAAATGTTTCTTTCAGGTCTTCCGGCAAGGTGCCGCACTTCTCCGTCTTCACCACAATGTCATCCACGTAAACGTGAGCGTTTTGCCGAGTTGCTTGAGGAGGCACTTCTGCATGCAGCGCTGAAAAGTGGCACCGGCATTCCTCAAGCCGAATGTCATAGTCAGGTAGCAGAAGGCTCCAAATGGCGTGATGAAGGCGGCCTTCAGGCGGTCATCCGGGTCTAGCTTTATCTAGTGATATCCTGAGTAAGCATCCAAGAAACTCAACAGCTCGCATCCGGCCGTGGAGTCTATCACTTGGTCAATCCTTGGCAGGGCGAAGGGATCTTTGCTGAAGGCCTTGTTGAGGCTTGTGTAGTCTATACACATGCGCCACTTGTTGTTCTTCTTCAAGACGAGGACCGGGTTGGCGAGCCACTCTGGAAAGAAGACTTCCATAATGAAGCCGGCTGCCAGAAGCCGGGCTATCTCCTCCCCTACAATCCTTCTCTTCTCCTCTGATAGTCGGCGGAGGGGCTGCTTGACTGGTTTCGCGTCTTCTCGGACGTGTAGTTTGTGCTCGGCGAATTCCTTCGGAACACCCGGCATGTCCTTGGGGGACCATGCAAAGATGTCCTGATTCTCACGGAGGAAATCGGCGATTTCGCCTTCCTACTTGCTGTTCAGGCTTGCCCCGATGACGGCAAACCTCTCGGGGTGCTCGGGGTCAAGGGGTATCTTCTTGGTTTCCTTGGCCGGCTGGAAAGATCCTTGGGTATCATACTCCTTGGGGTCGGGGGACTGGTTCAGCTGCTTGCTGGCCAGGGCCACGACCCGGTCCAGTGTCTTCTTCTCTTCGGCAATCACAAGGGACTCGGCCAGCCGGCTGCTGGCGGCAGCGCACTCAGAAGACTTCTTGTAATCGCCGGCTATGGTGATGATGCCCTTGGAACTTGGTATCTTCATCTTGAGGTATGCATAGTGGGGAACCGCCATGAACCTGGCCAAGGCGGGTCGGCCAAGCAACGCGTGGTAGGGGCTCTCCAGGTCCACCACTTCAAACCATATTGCTTCCCGGCGGAAATGCTCCTTGTCCCCAAAGAGTACATCAATCTTAATCTTGCCAATGGGGGTGTAGGACAAACCGGGTACGATGCCACGAAACACTGTCCGAGTTGGCGTGAGCTCCTTCGTCTTGACATTCAGCTTCTCCAGGGTGTCGCGGTACAGGATGTTGATGCTGCTCCCGCCGTCTATCAGCACGCGGGAGAAGCGGGCGGCGCGTCTGTCCGTCGCGAGGGTGGCTTCTAGGACCAACGCGTAAGAGCCGGGAGACGGCATCACCTCTGGGTGATCGGCCCGGCTCCGGCTAATGGGCTTTTCTGACCAATGCATGTGTCCGGCGGGGTTGGCAGTGACCACGCTGACTTCCTGGTGCTCTCGGCGTTTGCCGCGCCGGTCTTCGAGCTGGCTTGTAAAGACGACGTAGGTTGCTTGCTCGTCGGGGAACTTGTCGTGCACGGCTCCGACTGCGGGCCGAGCGGCCTGGGGCGGCGGAGCCGGAGGCGGCGGGCCGGCAGGGGGAGGCGGCGTGAGCCCTTCGCCTTTGGAGATCCGGGTGAGCCAATGGCACTTCCGGGTTGTGTGGTTGGATGGCTTCGCGCCGCTATGGAATTTGCACGGGGCGTCAAGAGTTTGCTTGTAGGAGAAAGCCGGCTGCCAAGCCGGCCGGCCGCCCTTGGGCTTCTTGGGCGCGGGCCGCCCTTCAGGCGGCGTGTCTTCGACCGTGGCTACCTGCCGATTAAAGGGAGGCGGCGCAGGGCCCTTGCGCTTTTGGTCGTTCGTGTGTGGGCGTCGGCCGGAATCCCCTGCCGGCGTCTTGGGCGCCGGGTTGAGTACTTTCCCGAACGCGTCTACCCGGAGCTCGGTCTTCATCGAACAGTCGGCGGTGGCGTATTTGTCGGCTATGTTCAGAAGCTCGTCGAGGGTAGTCGGCTCGTCGCAGAGGAGCTTGTGCTTGAGGAGGTGTCAGGACCCCGATTCTAAGCCACATCGATCTAGCCGGTAACACCTCATATCACTTTGCGGCCTCACGCACGGTATCCCACGGGTGTCGCCTTACCATGGCCTGGGACCGTTTGCGCCTTTTGGCTCGCGTATATGACAATGTCGCTAGCATCCATATGACCGAGAACCCGGGCCGACATGGCTAGTCGTGAACCCAAAATGGCACAGACCTATGGAGACAGGCATACATGATTCACATCAAACATGTCGGTCATCAACGAGTGATTCCGGGCTGTAGCACTGGGCTAACAGGACTCCGGGGATCCCGGGCTGTAGCAGGTTAGACAGGACTCCGGAGATCACCGCGTGACATTTCCCCGAAGGGACAGACATAGGGACGAAGTGAAACACATGCCGGCCAGTCAAGTGTCCTGAACAGTAGTGCTGGGCTAGCAGGACTCCGGTGAACCGGGCTGTAGCGGACTACTATGGCTCGAGGAGCACTAGACTACATTTCCCCATAAGAAAGGCTGTGAAGGACAAACAACTAGATTGTCGGATCCCACTCATACCAAGCATTTCAATCATACACACAATATGCCCGATATGAGTACATACAACATGGGATCACAACAAAACTCTACAACTCAAGTACTTTATTTAAAGGCTCCAGGGAGCCATACATAACATATTCATACATGTAGGGGTCACATGACCCGACACTCAAGTCATACAGTCATACAAGCACATGCGGAAGCAACTAGTCTGAGTACAGACTCTAGAAAGAAAGAAGGCTTCTCGAAGCCTGTCTATCTACATAGGCCCTCCATGGCCTGGATCACCACCTGGGTGGCTAGTCACTCGTCGACGTCAAGGTCTACGTAAAACCCATCGGAGGGGGCAGTGTTGTCGTCTTAAAACAATAAATAAGCAAACATGAGTACAAAGGTACTCAGCAAGTCTTACATCAGAACCTAATATACATGCTCATTCTCAAGAAGGTGGTGGGGTTTATGCAGCAAGCCAACTTTGACTCTTGGCTAAGCTATCCTACGGAACCTTTTAGCAAAATAGTTTTCGCACTCAAGTCCACTACTCACCATCAAAATACCCCACCGTGGATCCTCCCTCGTATCCTGCGAGAGGGCCATCCTCGGTACTCACACTTATCTTGAGTCTTTTAGTAGTATCCATTAACTTGTCTATGAACTGTATAGGCAACCAAGTAGTCCTTTACCACGGACGCGGCTATTCGAATAGTTTTATACCCTGCAGGGGTGTACTTCATCATACACGCTTTCACCGCTTACAGCCGTCTACACGACATGTACTCGGCAACCTTCAAGCGGAAGCCCAGCGAGGGTGTCGTCCACGACCTACCTAAACACCTAAGCCCCTAGTCCAGGTTATCGCCTATCCAGGTTCCATCCGCAGGGAGTCCGGCCGAGGTTTCCACATACGGCCCCGAACGATGTGAACAGGGTTCCTGAGACACCAAACGGGTGACTCGGTACACCATGCCACGGTGTATCTACCGCAACATAGCCCACCCCTAGGGTCAGCGCTACGCACGGCCGCCAACACATATCCTACAAACACCAGAAACTATTTGCAACTCCTGGACAGAGTACTAGGGTGGCTAAGAAGCCGAGAGGGTCCATTTGTTTCGGGCCCAATGTACGGTAGTAACTGCATCTTAAATCACACAAGAGATCTCAGTTCTTATGGACGGCCTCAATGAAACATCCCACCATGTACTCCTACATGGCCTCTCATCGATACCTTTACCAAAACATGTTCAACACATCCCACATATTACTGGCACAAGCGTTTCACTCTAGCCCATCACCCAGATGAACCAGACCTGACGCAACTCAAAGCATAGCAGGCATAGCAAGGTAGGAATCACAAAACATGGCTCAATCAACTCCTACACATGCTAGTGGGTTTCATCTAGTTACTGTGGCAATGATAGGTCATGCAGAGGATAAGGGTTCAACTACCGTAGCACACAGCAGTTTGAAACGCGTTGTCTTAATGCAATAAACAAGAGCAGGGGCGAGAACATGGGTTGTATCAGAATGATCAATGGTTGCTTGCCTGATGGAGTGGTAACGGGATACTGCCCTTCAGTTGGATACTCGTGAATATCCTCGGAGGCAGAACCTACCACGAAGAACACAACCGGGCACAATCAACACATGACGATATGCAACAATATGATGCATGCTATGACATGGCAATATGGATGTGTCTTGGCCTAATGCAAGCTAAAACAGAAGGGTAATTGCTTATTTGAACCAAAGGTTCAAGTGTTAGCTCATTTAACTTGATCATATTAGTGCATCACCGTATATTGCATAAACAGCAGGTTTAACTTGTTCTGACATGCATGAAACCAGTACCAATGGATAGCTTGGATTTTTCTGATAATTTTTCATATATAATTTGTCTCATTTGGAGTTATGGTTGAATTTCTATGAATTTTTGAAGTTGAGGCAATTTTCTGGAATTTTCTATATAAAATTAAATCCAGAAAAAGAGTTATTGCGTCAGCATGACATCACCCTGATGTCAGCAGGTCAACTGGGCGCCTCCAGGTCAAACCTGACCAGTGGGGTCCACTGGTCAGTGACACAATCAACTAACCAAGTTGATTAGCCCTAACTAACTTAGTTAGCCGGGCGGGGCCCGCATGTCAGTGGCTCATCTAATTAGCTAAGTTTATTAACACTAACTAACCTAACACTAATTAAGCAGGCGCCTGGGCCCACACGTCAGTGAGTCAGGGGGGAGTCAACCCAGCCAACCGGGGTCAAAACACGCCGGAGTTGACCCGCGGCTCGTCGCCGGCAAGGCCAGAGACGGCGGAGGGGCTCGGAATTCCTCCTCCGGCGACCAAATGGCCAGCGGAGGGCATCTACGCGGAGCTGGGACTCGCCTGCATCCATCTGTGCACACGGCAGGGGCTGAGATGGCCCGAGCTCGCCGGAGGCAAGCTCGCGGCGGTGGCCGGAGTTAGGGCCTGGTGCGGGTTAGCGCTGTGGTGTCCTAACGAGCGAGGCGATGGGCTAGCAGAGCGCTACGCGATGCGGGGAGTAGGTTAGGCACGCCGGGGTGACCTAATGGTCACCGGAGCTGCGCCGACGATGAGCTCAGGCGGCGGCGTGCTACGGCCAGCTACGAAACGATGGGCTACGGCGAGCGGCAAGCCACGGGGTTAGGGGCAAAACGTGCAGGAGCTCATGGTGATCTCGCAGAGCAGCTCAATGGGCTCGGGGAAGCTTCGGTTGCCGCGAATTCGACGGCGGCGATCCACGGTGGCCGATATCAAAGACGAGATGGTGGCGACGTGGTAGGGGCTCCCGCGGGGCGTGGCTCCGTGAGGAGGAAGACGGGGTCGAGGCGGAGCCTCTAAGCTGGTCAGGGAAGCGAGGGGGAGGCGGTGGCCGTGGTGGAGCTTGTCGGCGCTCTCGGGCTCATGGCGGTTGCGCGGGAGAGAGAGCAGAGGAGGGGATGAGCACGGGGGAGGAGGAATGAGAGGGCCAGGGGGTGCGTGGCCGTCTCCGTGGCATTGGGAGGGAGTCCGGGAAGCAGGAGGTGGCGCGCAGGGGGGAAGGTGGCGCGCGCGCGTGCCGGCGAGCGTCGGGCACACGCCCGCGTCCTTCTGTCCGAGGAGGGGGACGACAGGAGGCCGCGGGGTGGGCTGGGCCGCCAGCTGGAGATGGGCCAGGTAAGTGGCCCATGGCCTTTCCCTCTTTATTTTTTTGTGTTTTTCTATTTCTGTTATTCTGTTTTGATTTAGTTTAAATACTAAATCATTTTATAAAATCCTGAAAATATTTATGGACACTTACTGAAATATTTCAGTGGCCCAAAAAATAGTTCCAACATTATTTGAGCATTTGAATTATTTAATAGCATTTAAATGCCCAAATTCAAATATTTATGAATTAAATCAATGCCCCTTTTGTTGACCTAAAATTATATGCACCATTTTTCCCAAGGGTTCTAACCCGAGGCAAAGATGGTGAACATTTTTGAAGGGCATTTCAGGTTCATTGAATTTATTTTTAGTAAACCCTAGTTGATTTCAGGGGGGGTGCTGGGGGTTCTGCTTTCCCCATTTCAATTTTCTGATGAAGGTAAACATGATGCACACTCTAATGCATAATCTAGCTAGGGTGTGACAACTCACCCCCACTCAATAGAATCTCATCCCGAGATTTAGGATCATCTGGGAAGAAGGTGGGGTACTCGAGTCGAAGACGATCCTCCCTTTCCCAAGTGGCTTCTTCCTCGGAATGGTGTGACCATTGAACCTTGAGAAACTTGATATTATGACGTCAAGTGGTACGCTCGGCTTGATCAAGGATACGAACGGGGTATTCCCGATAAGAAAGGTTATCTTGTAAATCAAGCGTTTCGTGGTCCACTCCACGGATAGGATCCGCGAAGCAACGCCTGAGTTGCGAAATGTGGAAGACATCGTGAACTCTGGAGAGATGCGGAGGTAGTTCCAATTGGTAGGCAACTTCTCCTCGTTTGGCAAGAATGCGAAAGGGTCCAATGTAACGAGGAGCCAATTTGCCTTTGATACCGAAGCGATGGGTTCCCTTTAACGGGGTAACCCGAAGGTAAGCCTTCTCGTCAATTTCAAATGTCATAGGCTTATGTTTACGATCATATTGACTCTTTTGGCGAGATTGGGCTGTTTTCAACTTCTCACGAATAACGCGAACCTGCTCTTCTGCTTCCTGAATCATATCCGGGCCAAAGAGTTGTCTTTCCCCGGTTTCTGACCAGTTAAGAGGCGTTCGACATTTTCGTCCATAGAGAACTTCAAAGGGAGCCTTGCCCAAACTAGCTTGATAGCTATTGTTATAAGCAAACTCCGCGAATGGAAGGCATTTCTCCCAACTCATTCCGAACGAGATAACAGAAGCTCGGAGCATATCTTCCATAATTTGATTGACTCGCTCTACTTGACCACTTGATTGAGGATGGAAGGCGGTGCTAAAGGAGAGATGAGTTCCCATAGCATTTTGGAAACTTTCCCAAAATCGAGAGGTGAAGAGACTTCCACGGTCTGAGTTAATTTCCAATGGGACACCATGAAGGGACACTATTTGGAAGATGTATAAGTCAGCTAGCTGGCTAGCGGTGATACTCTCACGAACAGGTAGGAAATGGGCTACTTTGGAAAGACGGTCGATCACGACGAAGATGGCATTATTTCCTCTCTTGGTCCTGGGAAACCCAGTGATGAAATCCATACTGATTTTGTCCCATTTCCATTCAGGAATAGCCAAAGGTTGAAGGGTGCCAGCAGGCCGTTGATGCTCTGCTTTAACACGACGACAAATGTCGCAATTGGCAATGTATTGAGCGATTTCTCTCTTCATCCTAGTCCACCAAAACCTCTGGCGTAGGTCTTGATACATTTTAGTACTATCGGGATGAATGGTGAGAGGGGATTCATGAGCTTCCTTAAGGATCAGTCGCCTCAGGTTTCGCGCCTTCGGAACCACTAGGCGATTCCCAAAGTATACGACACCTTGATCATCAATGGAGAAACAATTCATGACTCCTTTCTTAACGTTTCTCTTGATACGAGAAATTCCCGGATCTATCTTCTGTGCCTTGATGACCTGATCCGTAAGGGTAGGTTCCGCTACCAGGGTGGATAGGAATCCTTGAGGAACAATGTGAAGATTAAGCTTGCGAAGTTCCTCATGGAGAAGTGGTTGACTTTGTTGTAACATCAGGTTGTTACAGTAGGACTTACGACTTAGTGCATCGGCCATGACATTGGCCTTGCCAGGGGTGTAAGTTATTCCTAAGTCGTAATCCGAGATCAACTCGACCCAACGTCTTTGCCTGAGATTCAAATCTGGTTGGGTGAAGATATATTTCAAGCTTTGGTGATCGGTGAAGATCTCGCAACGATTACCGAGAAGGTAATGTCGCTAGGTTTTGAGTGCACGGACTACAGCTGCAAGCTCTAGATCATGTGTGGGATAATTTTCCTCATGTGGGTGTAATTGCCGTGAAGCATAGGCAATTACCTGACGATCTTGCATGAGTATGCAACCCAGTCCTTGTCGCGAGGCGTCGCAATAGATAATAAAGTCCTTGGAGAAATCTGGTGGTACCAGTACGGGAGCAGATGTCAGGCGTCTTTTCAGTTCCTGAAAACTGAACTCGCACTATGGAGTCCACTCGAACTTTTTATCTTTCTTGAGGAGTTCAGTTAGGGGTTTAGCAACCTTGGAGAAATTCTCGACGAAGCGGCGGCAATAGCTCGCTAGGCCAAGAAAACTCCGAACTTGCTTAACCGTTTCAGGTGGAGTCCAATCAAGGACGGCTTGAACTCGCTCGGGATTGACAGCAATACCCTTACCAGAGATTACATGGCCTAGATAGGTCACTTCTGACAACCAAAATTCACACTTGGAGAATTTGGCATAAAGGCGATGCTCTCGAAGTTTCATCAATACCAGCCTTAGATGTTCGGCATGTTCCTCTTCATTCTTGGAGTAGATGAGTATGTCATCGAGGTATACTACGACGAATTTGTCCAAGTACTCCATGAAAACCGAGTTCATTAACCGGGAGAAAGTGGCCGGGGCATTGGTTAAACCGAAGGACATGACGGTGTACTCGTATTGGCCATAACGAGTAACAAAAGCTGTTTTGGGAATGTCCCCGTTTCTGATTTTGATTTGATGGTAGCCCAACCTCAAATCCATCTTGGAGAAGACTGAGGATCCAGCGAGCTGATCATACAGGTCGTTGATCCTGGGAAGTGGGTATTTGTTCTTGATGGTGACCAGATTGACAGGTCGGTAATCCACAACCATTCGATCCGTTCCATCCTTCTTCTTGACGAAGAGGATGGGGCAAGCCCAAGGAGAGGAGCTAGGACGGATGAACCCTTCGTTCAAGGACTCATCGAGTTGGTTCTTAAGCTCGGCTAGTTCTAAGGGTGCCATCTTGTAGGGTCTTCTAGCAATTGGAACGGTTCCTAGAACAAGGTCTATCACAAACTCGACATCCCGGTCAGGTGGAACACCTGGCAGTTCTTCCGGAAACACATCCGGGAAGTCTCGGACTACCGGAACGTCCTCAAGGTCTGGAAGAGGGTTGGCATTGAGAGAGTAAAGTTGGCGCTTGGCCACTTGAGTTAAGACATTAACTGTCTTGCCCGAGGGTTGAGTAAGTTGAACGGTTCTAGTGGCACAATCGATCTTGGCATAATGAGCCGACATCCAGTCCATACCCAAGATGATGTTTATGTCGGAGGACTTGAGAGCTATTAAAGATGCGAGGAAAACAAGCCTATCGACAAGAATTTCGTTCCCATGGCTTACCCTAGAAGTTTGCCATTTGGAACCCGGAGTTTGAATTACCATGGAAGTGGGCATGTCACAGAATGTCATGTTATGCAACCGAGCATAATTCTCGGATATGAATGAATGAGATGCTCCAGTATCGAAAAGAACAGATGCCGGATGGCAGTTAACAAGGAGCGTACCAAGGACGATGTTGGGATCCTCATGAGCCTCTTCGGCTGAAACATAGTTGACATGGCCACGTGCGGTAGTGGCCGGCTTGGCGTAGAAAGTCTTTCCCGCGGGCTTACCACGGCCAACGGACTTTCCAGCTTGATTGGGGTTGTTCTGGGGACACTCTCGACTATAGTGACCCGGTTCTCCACACTTGAAGCATGTTACCACAGTGGGGCGTGGAGCAACATTAGCAGCGGGGCCACCATAGGGCTTGGGCGGTGCAAATTGCTGGTTGGGACGAGGCGCCTCAAAGGATGGCCTCGGGGTGAATCTGGGTGGCAGTGCGGTGCTTGGAATCCACACTCGGCGCTTCTGAGCTCGAGAGCCGGATGAAGACCCAAAATCACGAGAGTGCTTGCGTGAAGCGTCATAATCAGTCTGGCCTGTCTCAGCACTGATAGCTTTATTGACCAGCTTCTGGAAGGATGTGCACTCGTGCAGACGGAGATCACGGCGAAGCTCAGGGCTAAGTCCCTTGCGAAACCTTGCCTGCTTCTTGGCTTCAGTAGAAACCTCTTCAGGAGCATAGCGTGCCAGGTTCCCATATTCTCGGCTATATGCATCCACAGTCAACCTTCCTTGGGTGAAGTTGCAGAACTCCTCCCTCTTGCGATCCATGGGACCTTCCGGAATGTGATGCTCACGGAAAGCCTCGCTGAACTCAGCCCAGGTAGTGATTTGGCCGACCGGGCGCATAGCTTCGTAGTTTTCCCACCAATGGCTAGCGGGGCCCTCGAGATGATAGGCAGCATAGGTAACCTTGTCGGCTTCGGCTACGTTGGCAGAACGTAGCTTGTGGGTGATGCTGCGAAGCCAATCATCCGCGTCGAGGGGCTCGACGGAATGGTTAAACTTTGGTGGGTACAGCTTGATAAAGTCGTTGATTGACACCAGGTCATTTCGTGGGTGGCGTGCAGTGTTCTGCTCAATCCGCTCCAGCAGGCGGTTGGTCTCACGCTTGTTCCTTTCCGCCTCCAGCATCACTTCGGCCAGGGAAAGCGGGTGAGGCAAATTTTCACCTCTAGCTGCATTGGCTTCCCCCCGCTCCGGGACAGCAGGGTTGCCGCGGGTGTTGACCATCCTAGGAGGAAGCAAGACAACGGTTTAGACAAGGATGGCTCAAACTTAACAAGGAAGTGCAGAATGTAAAGGATAACACGGAACGCAGAGATGGTCATTCGTATGCCATGGTAATATAAAACTGCCATATATACACCAACGGTCATACTCGTCATACATAGTTTAGTACAAGCCCATGCAACATTACAACTATGAAGGTAGACGTTACATCTCATCGGAGGCATTCCGAGTCCCTATACATTATTTGTCTACACCTCCGGAATCGATTACACACCAAGTCGTATTCCACTAGTCACGCAGGACAGTGGGGATACAACTACTACAATACTAGTGGTACTACTACTAACTCAGATAGCTCCGTAGTAGTCCTCATAGAAGTCACCTCCATAGCCTGGAAGTTCAACGTGATCATCCGGAAATAGACGGTCCTGAGCAGCCTGTGGACCATAGGGGCTAGGATGAGGTCTTGGACCAACAAACGGTGGCCTGCGGGGACCAAGGGGTGGGGTGATGCCTCCCACATCACGCCAATCCACCATGTCTGGCAGAGCTGCTCTCACAGGATATAGATCCCTGGTATCCATACATCCAGCTTGCACCGCGGGTGCAAACCGAGTCAACGTGGCCCAATGATCAGCACGGGTATTAAAAAGCTCCAGCCTCAAGGCCCGATTCTCTCGGTCCTTATCTTCGAGCATCTCAGCGGTGGTACGAGTTAATGAGTCCTCCTGAGTGGAGTCAGCATAGATAGCCTGAAGATACCCCTGCGCTCCCGGAAGTGAAGCTGGCATGTAACGGAAGTCAGTGTTCTGAAGCAGGCCAGTCCGGACTCGCAAGATGGTCATCATGGAGTAGGCAGCATCCTGCACAGCCATCTCAACGGTAACTCCGAGTCCATAGGAACAGTGAAGGGGCTCGGTAGATCCAGGATAGGAAGGAAATATCCTGACGGTGCAGAAATACTGGCTTTGATTAAAGTCGCGGAACTGCTCTTCAACAGTGTATTCGGGATACCAACGGTATCCTGTCTCGATCATGACCCGGACCAACATAGCAGTATGACCGGGCACGTCGAGGCACCTGGTCACGCGAACCACTTGATTTTGAGAATGGTTGGCCATCTGAAAGCACAACCACAAGACAAAGACATCAGAATTCCTAGGGAAAATTGGACAGCATAACGGCTGTAAATGCTCAGAAAAAGATTTGAGACATCCACAACAGTTCACAATACCGCTCAACAGCATCATATCAAGGTTCTGATTCGAATAGCAACGTACTAAAATAGTAGAAACTGGACTGGAACTCGTAGCAATAATCCTATAAACTACTACGGATAGTAACACGTGAACCTGATAGAAGAAGAGAGCCTAGTCCTTAACCCACGCTGAATGAGAAGAGAATAACTCAGATCAGAAGCATAGGGTAAAGGAGTAAAAGAACCTTACGTTCCCTCCCACAATCAATTCCCTTACATATAACTAAAGCATTTCTAGACTCGACATCGACCAGTTTGGTTGAACGAACCTACAGGCAATCCGGCTCTGATGCCAACGCTGTCAGGACCCCGATTCTAAGCCACATCGATCTAGCCGGTAACACCTCATATCACTTTGCGGCCTCACGCACGGTATCCCACGGGTGTCGCCTTACCATGGCCCAGGACCGTTTGCGCCTTTTGGCTCGCGTATATGACAATGTCGCTAGCATCCATATGACCGAGAACCCGGGCCGACATGGCTAGTCGTGAACCCAAAATGGCACAGACCTATGGAGACAGGCATACATGATTCACATCGAACATGTCGGTCATCAACGAGTGATTCCGGGCTGTAACACTGGGCTAACAGGACTCCGGGGATCCCGGGCTGTAGCAGGCTAGACAGGACTCCGGAGATCACCGCGTGACATTTCCCCGAAGGGACAGACATAGGGACGAAGTGAAACACATGCCGGCCAGTCAAGTGTCCTGAACAGTAGTGCTGGGCTAGCAGGACTTCGGTGAACCGGGCTGTAGCAGACTACTATGGCTCGAGGAGCACTAGACTACATTTCCCCATAAGAAAGGTTGCGAAGGACAAACAACTAGATGGTCGGATCCCACTCATACCAAGCATTTCAATCATACACACAATATGCCCGATATGAGTACATACAACATGGCATCACAACAAAACTCTACAACTCAAGTACTTTATTTAAAGGCTCCAAGGAGCCATACATAACATATTCATACAGGTAGGGGTCACATGACCCGACACTCAAGTCATACAGTCATACAAGCACATGCGGAAGCAACTAGTCTGAGTACAGACTCTAGAAAGAAAGAAGGCTTCTCGAAGCCTGTCTATCTACATAGGCCCTCCATGGCCTGGATCACCACCTGGGTGGCTAGTCACTCGTTGACGTCAAGGTCTACGTAAAACCCATCGGAGGGGGTAGTGCTGTCGTCTGAAAACAATAAATAAGCAAACATGAGTACAAAGGTACTCAGCAAGTCTTACATCAGAACGTACTATACATGCTCATTCTCAAGAAGGTGGTGGGGTTTATGCAGCAAGCCAGCTTTGACTCTTGGCTAAGCTATCCTACGGATCCTTTTAGCAAAATAGTTTTCGCACTCGAGTCCACTACTCACCATCACAATACCCCACCGTGGATCCTCCCTCGTATCCTGCGAGAGGGCCATCCTCGGTACTCACACTTATCTTGAGTCTTTTAGTAGTATCCATTAACTTGTCTATGAACTGTATAGGCAACCAAGTAGTCCTTTACCGCGGACGCGGCTATTCGAATAGTTTTATACCCTGCAGGGGTGTACTTCGTCATACACGCTTTCGCCGCTTACCGCCGTCTACACGACATGTACTCGGCAACCTTCAAGCGGAAGCCCAGCGAGGGTGTCGGCCACGGCCTACCTAAACACCTAAGCCACTAGTCCAGGTTATCGCCTATCCAGGTTCCATCCGCAGGGAGTCCGGCCGAGGTTTCCACATACGGCCCCGAACGATGTGAACAGGGTTCCCGAGACACCAAACGGGTGACTCGGTACACCGTGCCACGGTGTATCTACCGCAACATAGCCCACCCCTAGGGTCAGCGCTACGCACGGCCGCCAACACATATCCTACAAACACCAGAAACTATTTGCAACTCCTGGACAGAGTACTAGGGTGGCTAAGAAGCCGAGAGGGTCCATTTGTTTCGGGCCCAATGTACGGTAGTAACTGCATCTTAAATCACACATACAGATCTCAGTTCTTATGGATGGCCTCAATGAAACAACCCACCATGTACTCCTACATGGCCTCTCATCGATACCTTTACCAAAACATGTTCAACACATCCCGCATATTACTGGCACAAGCGTTTCACTCTAGCCCATCACCCAGATGAACCAGACCTGACACAACTCTAAGCATAGCAGGCATAGCAAGGTAGGAATCACAAAACATGGCTCAATCAACTCCTACACATGCTAGTGGGTTTCATCTAGTTACTGTGGCAATGACAGGTCATGCAGAGGATAAGGGTTCAACTACCGTAGCACACAGCAGTTTGAAACGCGTTGTCTTAATGCAGTAAACAAGAGCAGGGGCGAGAACATGGGTTGTATCGGAATGATCAATGGTTGCTTGCCTGATGGAGTGGTAACGGGATACTGCCCTTCAGTTGGATACTCGTGAATATCCTCGGAGGCAGAACCTACCACGAAGAACACAACCGAGCACAATCAACACATGACGATATGCAACAATATGATGCATGCTATGACATGGCAATATGGATGTGTCTTGGCCTAATGCAAGCTAAAACAGAAGGGTAATTGCTTATTTGAACCAAAGGTTCAAGTGTTAGCTCATTTAACTTGATCATATTAGTGCATCACCTTATATTGCATAAACAGCAGGTTTAACTTGTTCTGACATGCATGAAACCAGTACCAATGGATAGCTTGGATTTTTATGATAATTTTTCATATATAATTTGTCTCATTTAGAGTTATGGTTGAATTTCTATGAATTTTTGAAGTTTAGGAAATTTTCTTGAATTTTCTATATAAAATTAAATCCAGAAAAAGAGTTATTGCGTCAGCATGACATCACCCTGATGTCAGCAGGTCAACTGGGCGCCTCCAGGTCAAACCTGACCAGTGGGGTCCACTGGTCAGTGACACAATCAACTAACCAAGTTGATTAGCCCTAACTAACTTAGTTAGCCGGGCGGGGCCCGCATGTCAGTGGCTCATCTAATTAGCTAAGTTTATTAACACTAACTAACCTAACACTAATTAAGCAGGCGCCTGGGCCCACACGTCAGTGAGTCAGGGGGGAGTCAACCCAGCCAACCGTGGTCAAAACACGCTGGAGTTGACCCGCGGCTCGTCGCCGGCAAGGCCAGAGATGGCGGAGGGGCTCAGAATTCCTCCTCCGGCGACCAAATGACCAGCGGAGGGCATCTACGCGGAGCTGGGACTCGCCCGCATCCATCTGTGCACACGGCAGGGGCTGAGATGGCCCGAGCTCGCCGGAGGCAAGCTCGCGGCGGTGGCTGGAGTTAGGGGCTGGTGCGGGTTAGCGCTGTGGTGTCCTAACGAGCGAGGCGATGGGCTAGCAGAGCGCTACGCGATGCGGGGAGTAGGTTAGGCACGCCGGGGTGACCTAATGGTCACCGGAGCTGCGCCGACGACGAGCTCAGGCGGCGGCGTGCTACGGCCAGCTACGAAACGACGGGCTACGACGAGCGGCAAGCCACGGGGTTAGGGGCAAAACGTGCAGGAGCTCACGGTGATCTCGCAGAGCAGCTCAATGGGCTCGGGGAAGCTTCGGTTGCCGCGAATTCGACGGCGGCGATCCACGGGGGCCGATGTCAAAGACGAGATGGTGGCGACGTTGTAGGGGCTCCCGCGGGGCGTGGCTCGGTGAGGAGGAAGACGGGGTCGAGGCGGAGCCTCTAAGCTGGTCAGGGAAGCGAGGGGGAGGCGGTGGCCGTGGTGGAGCTTGTCGGCGCTCTCGGGCTCATGGCGGTTCCGCGGGAGAGAGAGCAGAGGAGGGGATGAGCACGGGGGAGGAGGAATGAGAGGGCCAGGGGGTGCGTGGCCGTCTCCGTGGCATTGGGAGGGAGTCCGGGAAGCAGGAGGTGGCGCGCAGGGGGGGAGGTGGCGCGCGCGTGTGCCCGCGAGCGTCGGGCACACGCCCGCGTCCTTCTGTCCGAGGAGGGGGACGACAGGAGGCAGCGGGGTGGGCTGGGCCGCCAGCTGGAGATGGGCCAGGTAAGTGGCCCATGGCCTTTCCCTCTTTATTTTTTGTGTTTTTCTATTTCTGTTATTCTGTTTTGATTTAGTTTAAATACTAAATCATTTTAAAAAATCCTGAAAATATTTATGGACACTTACTGAAATATTTCAGTGGCCCAAAAAATAGTTCCAACATTATTTGAGCATTTGAATTATTTAATAGCATTTAAATGCCCAAATTCAAATATTTATGAATTAAATCAATGCCCCTTTTGTTGACCTAAAATTATATGCACCATTTTTCCCAAGGGTTCTAACCCAAGGCAAAGAGGGTGAACATTTTTGAAGGGCATTTCAGGTTCACTGAATTTATTTTTAGTAAACCCTAGTTGATTTCAGGGGGGGTGCTGGGGGTTCTGCTTTCCCCATTTCAATTTTCTGATGAAGGTAAACATGATGCACACTCTAATGCATAATCTAGCTAGGGTGTGACAGGAGGGTTCCTTCTCGGCACCCGGTAGTGAAGTATTCGATGGCTTGCACCTCGTGCACCCCCTCACAAGAATTGCGGAGCTCAGCCCAATGCGTGAGGTAGTCGCGCGTGGACTCGGCTGGGCCCTGTACGCACAGGGAGAGCTGCCTGGGCTTGGGAGCCCGCTTGTAGGTGCTGGTTAAGTTGCGGACGAAAGCTTCGGTGAAATCTACCCAGCTGTTGATGCTGAGAGGCTTGAGGCTGTTGAGCCAGGTCCGCGCCGTGCCCCGCAGCATGAGGGGCATGTACTTTACGGCAACGCGCCGGTTGCCATTGGCTATGCTGACCGCTGTGGAGTAGTCGATCAACCAATCTTCCGGCTTCACGGAGCCGTTGTACTTGGGCATGTCTCTTGGGAGCGAGAACACTTTGGGGAAAGGCTCGTCGCGGATGCGGGGGCCGAAACAAGGCGGGCCGACATCGTCTTCTTCTTCCAGCGCCAGGGATCGCGCTAGGCGGTCGATCCAATGGCGGGCGTCATTCTCGCCGACTCCTTCGCGGAGACCTAGTCGGCCGCTGAGAGTCGGGTGCGCCACAGGCGGCGGAGTGGGATATCTCTCTCCACGGGGCCAAGGCGGAGGCGGGTTGCCCCGCCATTCCATGGCTCAGGGACGGCCGTCCGCGTCTTGCTCGATGGAGATTCGGGTCCGGCTTCGGCTGGTAGCCGGCTCTTTCTCGCGCCGCGCGCGGGTGTTGCTCGTAGTCGGCGTCCGTGACGTCGCGCCGTGATTTCGGTGCGGGGGAGGGCTTCCCGCTCGGGCGTCGGCTTCGTGCCGCCGTGCGGCCACGTCAATCAGCTGCTGTATGCGCCGGGTCATGTGGGGGAGTTCTTCGGCCTCCAAGCTGTCCAACTCGTCCACGGCCGCCTGGGCGGCACGCAAGTTCTCGAGCGGAGTGGCATAGACCGGACGGTCGACTCCCAGCGCGTCGGCAAGGACGGCGCCGCGTTGCCTGACAACGCCGGCCCGGCTTGGCCCGCCCGGGGCCGGCGTGCCGAAGGCGGCGCGGTCAGCTTTGTGCTGGTAGGCCTCATTGAGGCGTCTCACGGAAGCCAGCCTCCGACCCTCCGCGAGGAGGGCGAGGCGGCATGCCTCTAGTGCTTCGTCATCGGCGTCAGCCGGGAGGGGGACGGACAAGCCGTGCGCTGCCGCGTGCGGGGCGTCGTGGGTGCTCTCGTCGGCCGGGCCGCCATGGCTGATGACCATCACCTCAGTGGTGATAGTATCGCGGCCGTCGGTCCGAGGAAGCGGGTCATTGTAGATCGCGACGTTGGTGGGGAAGGTGTCGAAGGAGGCCGTGTCGGAGTCGACAGGCATCGGGTCGGTGGAGCCAACCGACTCCAGGTCCACAGCGGGCTCACTGGAGACATTTAGCTGGCCGAGGAGGTTGGCGAGGTGGTCGGTGCTCGCATCGGAGGCGAGCTCGTCGGAGATGCGGGTTTCGTCAAGGAGATCGGCGAGGCTGCTCGCCGCGCAGATGCTGGTGACGCCTTGCAGCGCATCGTGGCAAGCGCCATCGAGCGTGCCGGGCTGGCTACGCTCGCTGGGGAGGAAGAGGGTTCCCGTCCAGAACAGGTCTCCGGACGACGGTGCACCTTGCCCCATGGTGGGCGCCAAATGTCGGGTGGTAGGTACGACATATGCCAGCGGGTGGCTTATCATTGTGGGAGCCAGTAAGACATCGCCGGTGCCTGGAAACGGGATGAGGCGAAGACATGCACGCCGGCGGATCTTACCCAGCTTCGGGGCTCTCCGTGGAGATAACACCCCTACTGCTACTCTGCGGGGTCTCCGCATGATCACTAGATGAACAAATTGCTACACAATGCTCCTTGAGCTGTTTTGGTGGAAGGAGGAAGAAGGGCACGGCTAGCTTGCTTCTTCTCCTCTGATGGTGTCTAAAACAAGCTAGGGGTCGAACCCTTTGCATGGGTGCCCCGGGGGGTTTATATAGGCCTACCCCCCGGGGGTACAATGGTAATCCGGCTGGGCACGGGGCCCAGCCGTCAGTGACTGCGCTCGCCGGCTTCTGCGCCGGCCGCTGGGGCCCGCCGACTAGTGGATCCCGCCAGCTGCCGGCTCCTTGATCGACAAGCAGGCCCCACCATCCAGGGCCTGGTCGGTGGCCGGTTACTGTTTCTATATTCTGATGACGCGGGCTTGGTCGTGGTAGGCGTGGCTACAGTACCGCCGCCCGGCGGGCGATTACTGTAGCCTCACCGTGTCTTGTCTCCTTAATGGGGCGTCTCCTTCGAGGAGGATGGCAAGCCGGCTGTGGGGAGCCGGCTCTCTCTCGGACCGGCTGGGAGGAGGTGTGGCCGCCTTCGGGTGTCTCTCTGCCCGAAGGGACCCACCGCCCGTGGGCCACGCTGATAGTCCATCGTGGATGGCGTCAGGGTCGTCGTGGCAATAGTGTCGCGCCGGGCGGGTCGTGACCACCCATACGGCGCACTGTTCCGGTCGTGCTCCGGGTTTTGGGGGTGGCAGGCTTCACTGTAGCCACGCCCCGCTTCATCGTCGCTAGGTGGATGCAAACTTTGAGGGTACGGTCTCGACCGCTTTATGGGAGCCGGCTTCTTGGAGTCGGCCTTCTCGCGGCAGGCTTCTCGAAGTCGGCCCTCCCATGGATTTCTTCATGAGGGCTAAAGTCGGGCCGCCTCCCGAAGCCAGCCTGGATGACAGCCGGCAAGGGGAAGGCGGCCCCATGTCTTGGGTTCTTGAGAGCCGGACGAGCACGTAATTTTTTCAGGAGGGCCAAGGGAAGCCGGCTAGGCTACCCGTGGCTATTTACTCCGACAAAGATTTTTCTTTATACTTGCATAATAATTTCTACAGATCATCTCTATCTCTGCAACCAAGAATATCTCTAGTTGTCTCCTCATTCATAACATAACCTTCCGGTAACTTAGGCAATTCATATCTAGGAAGGCTAGTTCTAGCAGGTGTTTCAGGAGTTTCAGTTTGAAGCTCATAATCAGATTCAACAACATCATGTTGTATTACTCTAGCAATTTGTTTATCAGGAAATTCACCAAGTGGCACATCATCATTATCAAGCAAGGTACTAGCATCATCATAAGCATTATCCATAGCAGAAGTAGCATCATCAATAACTTGTGACATATCAGAATTAATAGCATGTGGTGGTGTTGCAAGTTTACTTAGAACAGAAGGTGAATCTAAAGCAAAAATGGATGTCAGTTCCTTACCTCCCCTTGTCCTTGAGGAAAAAATCTTAGTCTTAGCATCCTTCAGATTCTTCATAGTGATAATATGATAATAATCCCAAGTGACTCAACAAATATAGCTATGCTCCCTAGCAACAGCGCCAGAAAAAGGTCTTGATAACCCACAAGTATAGGTGATTGCAACAGTTTTCGAGGGTAGAGTATTCAACCCAAATTTATAGATTCGACACAACGAGAGCCAAAGAATATTTGAAGGTATTAGCAGCTGAGTTGTCAATTCAACCACACCTAGAGATTAATTATTTGCAGCAACATGATCAGTAGCAAAGTAATATGATAGTTTTAATAATAGTAGCAGTAGAAATGGTAACGGTAACAGTGATAACAATAGTTGTGTAGCAAGTGCAACAGTAACGATAGCAATAGTAACTTAGCAAGAACTATATAAGATAAATGTGTAGGCATTGGATCGTTGACTTGTTGGATGATATTCGTCATGAGACAGTTATAACCTAGGGTGATACAGCACTAGCTCCAGTTCATCAATATAATGTAGGCATGTATTCCGTAAATAGTCATACGTGCTTATGGAAAGAACTTGCATGACATGTTTTGTCCTACCCTCCCGTGGTAGCAGGGTCCTATTGGAAACTAAGGGATATTCAGGCCTCCTTTTAATAGAGAACCAGAACAATGCATTAACACATAGTGAATACATGAACTCCTCAAACTACGGTCATCATTGGGAGTGGTCCCGACTATTGTCACTCCGGGGTTGCTGGATCATAACACATAGTAGGTGACTATAACTTGCAAGATCGGATCTAGACCATGGATATAATGGTGATAACATAAACGGTTAAGATCTGAAATCATGGCACCCGGCCCAAAGTGACAAGCATTAAGCATGGCAAAGTCATAGCGACATCAATCTTAAAACATAGTGGATACTAGGAAACAAGCCCTAACAAAACTAACTCGATTACATGATGATTCTCATCCAACTCCTCACCGACTAGCGAGCCTAGGAAGGAATTACTCACTCCTAGTGGGGAGCATCATGCAATTGGCGGTGGAGAAGGGTTGGTGATGACGAAGAACGAAGATCCCCGTCTCCGGAGCCCCAAACGGACTCCAGATCTGGCCTCCCGAAGAAGAACAGGAGTTGACAGCGGCTCCGTCTCGTGCATCGTGATAATTCTTTCTCCCTGATTTTTCTGTAAAAATAGGATTTTATAGCGTCGGTTTCAGGGTCTGCGGGGCCACCAGGTGGGAACAACCCACCTGGGAGTGCCAGGGGAAGGGGGCGCGCCCTGGTGGGCTGTCCCCACCCAGGTGCCCCTCTCCGGTAGGTCTTGGCTCCAGAAATTCTTGTTTATTGTATAAAAATTCCTCGCAAAGTTTTGTTCCATTCCGAGAACTTTCATTTCTACACAAAAACAACACCATGGTAGTTCTGCTGAAAACAGCGTCAGTCCGGAGTTAGTTTCATTCAAATCATGCAAATTAGAGTCCAAAACAAGAGGAAAAGCATTAGGAAAAGTAGATACGTTGGAGATGTATCAGGCAGCCATAGCGACCTCGTGCGTGCATGCGGCTGCATGCTACTGAGATCCATGTTATATTGCATGCAAAATGGTTGTGGGCGGCGCTTAATTGGAGGAGGGGGCAGTGATATTGGCGGAAGATGTAGCCCCGTCGGTCGGGGCATGTGGGACGGCAAAGGAGGATGGAGTGGGTGGGTGTGGATTACCTGACCATATCGACGAGGCCGCGCAGCAGGAAGAAGCGTTGGCGGCGAGGAGCCCGCGCAACAAGAAGAAGGGTCGCCGGCGAGGAGGCGGTGCTGCAAGAAGAAGGGTAGCCGGCGAGGAGGCGGCGCTGCAAGAACAAGGGTCGCCGGCGAGGAGGCTGAGCTCCCAGTAAGCAGCACTGAAGGTTTGGACTTGGAAAGCAAGGAGGAACAGTGGAAATGTCGCTTTTTGTGGGAGGGAGGGGTGGGGAGATAGATATTTCCGTGGTGGCAAAAAAATTTCGCTTGATGCCGCGAGAAACTGGCGCGCAAGTGTGGTTCAATCGGGGACAGTGGACTGTAGACGACGAAGCTTCCTGCGTAAGCCAGACAAGACGGTGCGCCAAGATATATTATATCGCATCCCACACTGTTCTTTCTAGTAAACTGTTTGTGGTATACCTGAAATTTTTTCATTATGTTTTGAAAGACAAAATGGTGTTACAGACGGAAAGGATGGTGTTTGAATTGCTAGAACATTGACGTACAGCGAACATGCAACTAGTGCATGCGTGCCATGTTTAAATTTGGAATTATTCCGGGTTCATTTGGCATTTTTATGCATAAATTGAGTTTGTGGGCATTTAATGTGCATAATTCAAATTTGAACTACAAGCACATGCTCAAGTGCACCAAAGTTTCTTGAAAAATCACATGTGTGTCTTTGGGTGTATTTATAGGTCCCATGAAAGAAATGGGAATGAAATTCAAACATCTCGGCGTCGTGGCTCGGTAGGAAAGATTAAGAAACTTGGTTTTTTAATTCTTGTAAATCCAAAACACGCCTGAAAATCATGAAACTTGGCATGGTGTCATGACATGGCACCAATAGGTTGCAGTAATTTTTTTGGCCGAATTGGGACAAGCTTTCGTGTAAGCTTCTTGCAAACCGGAGCTTCCCTCAAGAAGGCTCGTGGTTCCTAGAGGGAATGTGTCACCTCCGTGTGCGAAACGACATACATACACTGCCTTCTCCCGCCTTAATTTTTTACATAGGAAGATTAGACCAAATAGAAGTATCGTGCTAAATTTTGGAATTATTCGAGGTTCATTTTGCCTTTTTATACATTAATTGAGTTTCTGGGCATTTAATGTGCATAAATTCAAATTTCAACTACAAGCACATGCTCTAGTGCACCAAAGTTGGTTGAAAAATCACATGTGTGTCCTTGTGTGAATTTCTAGGACCCATGCAAGAAATGGGAAGAAATTCAAACATCTGTCGTGGCTCGGACAGAAAGATTGAGAAACTTGGTTTTTTAATTCCTGTAAATTGAAAACACGCTTGAAAATCATGAAACTTGGCATGGTGTCATGACATGGCACCAACATGCTGTAGTAATTTTTTTGGCCGAATTGGGACAAGCTTTGGTGTAAGCTTCTTGCAAACCGGAGCTTCCCTCAAGAAGGCTCGTGGTTCCGAGCGGGAATTGTCACCTCTGTGTGCGAAACGACATACGTACACTGCCTTCTCCCGCCTTAATTTTTTACACAGGCGGATTAGACCAAATAGAAGTATCATGCTAAATTTTGGAATTATTCCGGGTTCATTTGGCCTTTTTTATACATTAATTGAATTTTTGGGCATTTAATGTGCATAATTCAAATTTAAACTACAAGCACATGCTCCAGTGCACCAAAGTTGGTTGAAAAATCACATGTGTGTCCTTGGGTGAATTTCTAGGTCCCATCCAAGAAATGGGAATGAAATTCAAACATCTGGGCGTCGTGGCTCGGCCGGAAAGATTGAGAAACTTGGTTTTTTAATTCCTGTAAATCCAAAACATGCCTAAAAATCATGAAACTTGGCATGGTGTCATGACACTGCAGGAACATGCTGTGGTAATTTTTCTGTCGGATTTGTGAAGGCACACACATTAACAATCAACAAACTCGTTTTGCAACAAGTGTTGTCACATTACAAATCAGAAACACAAGTATTATTGAAATCGTGGGCGTTCTACTTACCAATTACGTGCCGACACGTGTCCCCTTTTTTATTGGCTAGGAGGTGCCATGCGGGGTAGCTATTTGAGTACGGGAGGCGTGCGATCAGACCCCTGCATATTCTCATCAGGAGGAGAGCCCTTTAACCTCTACCCGCCGTGAACCTCCCTCCCAATGTCTCCATTAATGGCGCCCGAGCCCCTCTTCTACGATGTGGCTATATGTCTCACTGGAGTGAGATTTAAGAGAGAAAAATGAAAATCTAAAAAGAAAGTTTTGCATTGATCTTGATGTAAGATCCGATGGACATATATAGCATCGACTGTGACTATAGCAAGCATGATGAATATAAGGACGATGACAATGGATAATAAGTGTCTTACATTTTTAGGAACATGATTAAAAAAGCCACATGCGGCAACGCCCGAAATACACAAGGGCAAAAGAAGAAGGAAGACAACGATTTGGCTCGCTGATCTCTACTTTCTTGATGCGTTGCTACAGGCCGCGAGAACTAGTCTCTGTGGCGAGCGGTGGTGAGCTCTTTCTTGTCCTCAAGATGCTGCTTGAGAGCATCCACGGATTCCTCCACCAGCCTTCTACGCTCGATGCGCAACATGGCATTCTCATCCATAAGTTTCTCGAGGATGACGCCGGTCCTCTTCAACAAGGCAGTGGTCTCCTCCCGCTGCTCCACACTTCTGATGATCTTCACCCTTAGTAGGTCGCAATCAGCTAGGAGCTTCGCATTTCTCTCATTTAGTTGTCGGATCACGCCGGTAGCCTGTTCAAAAGAGCTTTTCATGTCGTCCTGCACCCTCGCCTAGTCGGAGTTCTGATCCATCTGGCTATGGACGATTGCATGCATGCGCCTGTAAGAGTCCTCACCTGCCCGCGAGACATTTTCCCACGTCGTCGCGGCGTGGGAGGACATCTCTTCTGCATTCGCGGTACAGCGGGACATTTCTTCTGCTTCCGTGGCGTGGCCGGACCCGTCTGCTGCATCGACGGAGCGGCGGGACCTACATGCTACTTCGGCGGCGTGGCGGGACCGCGGTGCTGCTACGGCCGCGCGGTGGGACATGTCGGCTACATTCGCGGCGAGGCGGGACATCTCTCGTGCTTCCGCTTCCATGCTCGCATCTCCCTGGTGGCAATCTCTTGACCCAGAACTCACATTGTCCCTGGCAGACGCAAGAGAACGATGATGAATGACTTGTTTGTTTTTGTGGACGAGGAGTTGAGGAGGAATGTGCAGTCATCTTGGAGTAGTAGTATTTATAACCGAGTACTAATATGCTCCTAAGTGGGAAATCGTTTAGGTTTTGTTTGGTGTGAACAGGTTTGCAATTTGGAATGTGACGGGGCGCAGGCTCAAAATTTATTGACGGTTATAAGTGCGGCACTATTCCGGAAAGTCATGACATGGGCACGTACGCCTTCTCGGCCACGTACATGGCGTTTGCACCATAGGGTGCACCACAATAGGCAATGTTAGCACACGTCTTGTTCCAACAACCGTGCGCGCTCGTTATTATCATCGCACCCACTTCTTTTAATTAGAATATGTGTTCCTGTCTAGCGCACACACATTGATCTATCTAACTATTTCAGTTTGTTGTGGCTAATCACGGACAGTTCATCCATGTGAAGTGTATGCCATCAATCGCAGATACTTTTATCTGGCTGACCCATTTCTGTTCTGTTGCCTAATCGCAAATAGTTAATCCTTCTGAAGTGTATACCCTCAATCGCACACACTTTTATCTAGCTTCCCGTTTCTATCGTTCCTCCTCATCAAAAATAGTTTATCCGAGTGAACCGTATGTTGTATATTGCACACGCCTTCATCTGTCTACATGTTTCTTTTGTTCCGCCTCGTAGCAAATAGTTCATTAAACTGAACCGTATGCCCTGCAGCGCACACGCAACTAAAATCTGAACCGTGTTTGATGGCTCCGCCATCGCAAATGTTTTGCACCTTTTTGACGGTTCTTTTACACCACTGTTTGTGATTATTGGATCGCACATAGTTTTGTCGAAGGGTCTCTGATTGTAGTGTCGTGTTAGCAGCATCATGCAGTAGTGAAGGAGATACCAGATGATGCCTTGGAGACACACAAGTTTGGCTCAGTTTACTATCTGCTGTCAGGACTGCCAACCATCAACACAATTTTGAGGCACACTTTGTTGCTTAAATCTGGAGCTGACAGGATGATCAGACGACATTCCATCAACTTGCTACATATGTTATGTGCCAGAGAAGTTCAAGGTGATGACCTTGATAGTTGAAACTGTTAAGAGGACTACAACTGATCAGAAGAGATCATGTGGCTATGCTCGACACATTCAGATGCTCATCAACTCCAAGGTGGGCATAGACACATATCTACTTGATAGAGAGCACCTTCCCTTGAGGCCAGATTTTGAGGACAACATGGTTGTCAAGGATGCCTCACATCCTACATCTGTAGAGGCTCAAGAGAAGAGAGAGAATGCAAAGGCAGAAAAGGCTTCCAAGATTCCAGATGCCTCAACTGCAAATCTCAAGACCAAGCAGGACCAGCTCAGCTATCTACTTGAAGCCACAGTGAGGATTGAGAAAGGACTAACCACCCTGACTCAAAACCAAGAAAGTCTTGAGAGAATCATTGAAACAAAATTCTATGATCTAGACTTGAAGGTCACAGAGATTCATACAGCAGTTGAGGAACTCCAAGAAGAAGCATAGGAGAGGAGAGGAAGAACTACAACAAATGCTTATCAAAGGTTGCCTAGAGCACAAAGGTCTGCAGCTGTGCCAGTCAGTGACACAAGGGCCACAACTTCAGCACCTGCAGCCACAACCTCAGTTGCCCCTCCAGTGGCAACCCCTCCAGTTTCTCAGACATCAGCCGAAGTCTTTGCAGATGATGTCCTCTCCACGCCATCTTCGCACTCCGGAGCTCCCGGAGATCGTTCTTAGAGTGTCGTATAGCACTATGCATTTTCGAGCTTTTTGGTAACTTGTTGCCAAAGGGGGAGAAAATGTATAGATCATAGGCTGAGAGAGAGAGAGAGAGTTTTTCTTTTTATTGGTTTCTCTTGCTACTTATTTGCTTGTGTGTTTGCTACAATATTTGTGCTTGTGTGTGAGATACTCATGTGATCATGTGATTGATCATACTATGCTTTAATGTGTGTGCTTAAGTGATGCTATCCTATTACTTGTGTATGATCAATCATATTTGTCTTGGTGATGAGTGCATGCTATTTATATTTTCTCATTTTGACGACTCCACCAAGATGTACGTGACATGGAAGAGTAATCCATGATCATAATCAATTCTGCATTTGCATTCAAAAGCAAATTTTAAATAATTCACAAATATAGGGGGAGCTCTAGGTTATCACATACTTCTCAAAGCGACGATACATTTCATTCTTATTATCATTTGTCCAAGCTTTGATCTATATGTTTTCATCAATTACCAAAAGGGGGAGGTTGAAAGTGCAACTATTCTCTGGGTGGTTTTGGTAATTCATAACAACATATAACTCATTGAACTAATACCCACTCAAGTTGATTATTTCAGAAAGTTCAATGATTGGCATGGTATGGACTAGAGATGTGGACCCCTCAAAATGCTAAGGACAAATATTGGCAAAAGCTCAAGACTCTTCATTTCTATTTTAGTGATCCAAGATCACATTGAGTCCATAGGAAAAGCCAATACTATTAAAAGGGGATGAGGTGTTGCTTAATGGTCTACTTGCTCAAAATGCTTAGTGATATGCTCCAAATCCCTCAACCACTTTCTCAAATCCAAATATGTCCTAAACCTAAAGTCAAACTCGGCCCCACCGATTTGATCCATCCGGCGCCACCGAGTTCACTTGACATAGCCATAGCCAGAAACCCTAATCAGTTCGGTCTCACCAATAGGGATTTCGGTCTCACCGAGATGGGATTGCAAACTCTCTATTTCCCCTTGTAAAGTTTTGGTCTCACCGAAATGAGCGATCGGCCCACTTGTGTTCACAGTGCAAACTCTCTGTTTCCTTTTCGTAACATTTCGGTATCATCAAAAGGAGTGATCGGTCCCACCGAGTTTGCCTAACCAACTCTCTGTTAGCCTATTACTGAAATCGGTCTCACCGAGTTCACATAATCGGTCAAACCAAGTTGTGGTTTTCCCTAACCCTAGCTTATCGGTCCCACCGAGTTGATCATATCGGTCCCACCGAAAAGCCTAACATTCACATTTTGAACTGAATCGGTCTCACCGAGTTCATCTATTCGGTCTGACCGAGTTGGCTCAAATGTGTGTGATGGTTAGATTTTGTGTGGAGGCTATATATACCCCTCCACCATCCTGTCCATTTGTGAGAGAGCCATCAGAATGTGGCTACACTCCCACTACTCATTTTCTGAGAGAGAACCACCTGCGCATGTGTTGAGACCAAGACATTCCAATCCAACCACAAGAATCTTGATCTCTAGCCTTCCCCAAGTCTCTTTCCACTCAAATCATCTATCCACCATAGCCAAACCTGTGAGGGATTGTTGAGTGTTGGGGAGACTATCATTTGTAGCACAAGAGCAAGGAGTTCATCATCAACACACCATCTATTACCTTTTGGAGAGTGGTGTCTCCTAGATTGGTTAGGTGTCACAAGGGAGCCTCCGTCAAGATAGTGGAGTTGAACCAAGGAGTTTGTAAGGGCAAGGAGATCGCATACTTCGTGAAGATCTTCCCAAGTGAGGCAAGTCCTTCGTGGGCGATGGCCATGGTGGGATAGACAAGGTTGCTTCTTCGTGGGTGGAGCCCTCCGTGGACTCGAGCAACCACTACCTTCGTGGGTTGAAGTATCCATCAACGTGGATGTATGATAGCACCACCTATCGGAACCACGCCAAAAATCTCCGTGTCTACATTGTGTTTGCCTTTCCAAACTCCTCCCTTTACCTTCATATGCAATGTTTTACATTCCGCTGCTATACTCTTAGAATTGCATGTCTAGGTTGATTGTTTGACTTGTGCCAACTTGCTAAAATCTGCCAAGACTTAAAATTGGGAAACGGCTAGATATTTATTTGGTCAAGTAGTCCAATCACCCACCTCTAGACCTACTTTCGATCCTACAGATGTGTGGCATATGGTTAATCCAGAAGAACTATTTGCGATGAGCCAGAACAACAGAAACAGACAGCCATATCAAGGTGTGTGCGATATACGGCATACAGTTCACTAGGATGAACTGTATGTGATTATGGAACACAACAGAAACGAACGGCGAGATCAAGGTGTGTGTGATATATGACAATATGACATACAATTCACTCGGATGAACTGTTTTCGATTAGGCAACATAACAGAAATGGTTCAACTTAACAAGATGTGTGTGATATTGATGTCGCTTGAAACTGAGTCGGTATTCCCCCCAAAGAGGAAGGGATGATGCGGTACAGCTACGGTAGGTATTTCCCTCAGTTGTGAAACCAAGGTATGAATCTAGTAGGAGAAACAAGCAACACTATGTAAACGGTACCTACACACAAAGAACAAATACTCGCAACCTGACGCGTAAGAGGGGTTGTTAATCCCTCCCCGATAAAAAGATAAATTGCTTTGTGGTAGATTAGACAAATAGATCTCGATAAAATTCAATATAAAATAAATAACAAAAAAGTGAAACAAGGTATTTTTGGGTTTTTTGGAAATACAGATCTGAAAATAAAAGAAATAAAAATATATCTCAAGGCAAATATGATAAAGAATAGACTTGGGGGCATAGATTTCACTAGTGGCTTTTCTCGAGAAATAGCACACTGTGGGTAAACAAATTACTGTTGGGAAATTGATAGAAGATCGAATAATTATGACAATATCCAAGGCAACGATCAATATATAGGCATCAGGTCCAAGATTAGTAGACCGACTCCTGCCTGCATCTACTACTATTACTCCACACATTGACCGATATCCAGCATGCATCTAGTGTATTAAGTTCATGGAGAAACGGAGTAATGCAATAAGAACGATGACATGACATAGACAAGATCTATTCATGTAGGAATAACCCCTGTCTTGGCATCCTTAATAGAGACGATACAGGTGTGTCTTGCTGCCCCTTCTATCACTGGGAAAGAACACCACAAGATCGAACCCATCACAAAGCACCTCTTCCCATGGCAAGAAAAATTTATCTAGTTAGCCTAACTAAACCAAAGATTCGAAGAAGAAATACGAGGCTATAAATAATCATGCATATCAAAGATCAAAGAATACTCAAATAATATTCCTGGATATAGATCTGATCATAAACTCACAGTTCATTGGATCCCAACAAACACGCCGCAAAAAGAGTTACATCATATAGGTCTCCTATAGACCATTGTATTGAGAATCAAAAAGAGAGAAGAAGCCATCTAGCTACTGCCTACGGACCCGTAGGTCTATGGTGGACTACTCACAAATCATCAGAGAGGCACCAATGAGGATGATGAACCCCTCCATGATGGTGTTAGATTAGATCTCGTGGTTCTGGAACTTGCGGCGGCTGGAATTGTGTGTCGTCGACTCCCCTAGGGTTTCTGGAATATTTGGGAATTTATAGGGCGAAGAGGTAGTGCAGGGGGCTCCATGGGGGGCACAACCCCCCTAGGCATGCCCTGGTGGTTTGTGGTCCCCATGGGCCTCCCCTCTGATACTTTCTTGGCCCATTGGGTGTCTTCTGGTCCAGAAAAAATCTCCAAAGTTTTGCAGCGTTTGGACTCCGTTTGGTACTGATATCCTGTGAAGTAAAAAAAAGCAAAAGCAGCAACTGGCACTAGGCACTATGTCAATAGGTTAGTCCCAAAAAAGATATAAAGTTGCTACAAGATGAATATAAAACATCCAACAATGATAATATAACATCATGTAACAAACAAAAATTAAAGATACGTTGAAGATGTATCAGCATCCCCAAGCTTAATTCCTGCTCGTCCTCGAGTAGGTAAATGATAAAAACAAAAATTTTTATGTGGAATGTTGCCTAACATGTTCATCACATATTCTTTTCTTTTGTAGCATGGACATTTGTACTTTTATATGGTTCAAAGCAATAGTCTAGTTTTTACATGAAGATTTCAATACTCAAGCATATCAACAAGCAACCATGTCTTTCAAAATATCAACACTAAAGAAAGTTCCTAGCCCATCATGCTCAATCATTGATCCATTCATGAAACACACTCGCATATTAGCTACATACAATGCTCAAGTATTATCATATAGTGCTCCCTAGTTGGTGCTTTATAAGAGAAGATGGAGACTCAAATAAAAATAAAAAATGCATAAAGTAAGTAGAAAGGCCATTCGGAGGGGGGAGTAGGTAATTGGAGAGGTGCCAGAGCTCAAAGCTTAAGTATTGATTTTGGGAGGCATACTTTTCCCGTCAACGAAAATGACCGAGTAATTCCCAACACTTTCCATGCTAGATATATCATAGGCGGTTCCCAAACAGAAAATAAAGCTTATTCTTTTCTCCACCATTCTTTCACAATCCATGGCTAGTTGCATCCACGGGTGCCTTCCATACCAACACTTCCCAAGGAATTTATTATTTGACAACACAAAGTAAATTTCGTTTTCATTTTGGGACTGGGCATCCGTATTACCACCGCACTCTCACGCAATGACAAGTGAATAAACACTCATCTTGAGAATAACACATCTAGCATGGAAAATATTGGCCACCCCCTGCTGCTTCATGAGCGATACGAGCACACAAAAAGGAAATTCATTTTGAAAATTAGATATGGCGCATACAAATTTACTTAAAATGACACAGAAATACCACATATAGGTAGGTATGGTTGACTCATATGGCAAAACTGGGTTTAAAGATTTTGGATGCACGAGTAGTATTTCTACTTAGTACAAGTGGATGCTAGCAAATAGATTGAGAAGTAACCAACCAAGAAACAAAAAATCCCATAAGCGAGCATTAAGCATAACTAACACCGAATAGTGCACCATAAGTAGGATATAATTTCATTGCATAACTATTTACTTTCGTGCTTGCATAGGGAATCACAAACCTTACCACCAATATTCTTACTAAAGCATAATTACTCACCAATATGACTCACATATCACTATCATCATATCTCAAAACTATTGCAAAGAATCAAGTTTATTTTGTCCAATGATCTTCATGAAAGTTTTTATTATATCCCTCTTGAATATCTATCACTTTGGGACTAGTTTCATATATTGCAATTGCTGTTGAATAGCTCAAATATATTTAAGTGAAGAACATGACCATAATTTTTTTCGTCTCTCTAAATAATCTAAGTGAAGCATGAGATAATTTCTTCAAAAATTTACGAATGCTCAAATAAATATAAGTGAAGCATGAGAGCATTTCTTCAAAAATATTAAAGCACACCATGCTCAAAAAGATATAAGTGAAGCACTAGAGCAATTCCATAGCTCAAAATTTTTAAGTGAAGCACATAGAGCAAGTCTATCAAATCATAGCATAATTTTGGCTCTCGCAAATAGGTGTGTCCAGCAAGGATAGATGTCACAAACTAAAAAGCAAAACAAATAAATACTCATATAATACAAGATGCTCCAAGAAATACTCAAGATATGTGATACGTCTCCAACGTATCTATAATTTTTAATTGTTCCATGCTATTATATTATCAACCTTGGATGTTTTTTATGCATTTCTATGATATTTTATATGATTTTTGGGACTAACCTATTAACCTAGAGCCCAGTGTCACTTTCTCTTTTTTCCTCGTTTTAGAGTATCGCAGAAAAGGAAAATCAAACGGAGTCCAATTGACCTGAAACTTCATGGAACTTATTTTTGCACCAGAAGAAGCCCACGGAGTATCAGAGTTGGACCAGGAGAGTCCCGGCCTGCCCACGAGGGTGGGGGCGTGCCCACCCCCCTGGGCACGCCCCTTGCCTCGTGGACAGCCCGTAGGGCCACCGACGTACTTCTTCCTCCCATATAAACCCATATACCCTAAAAACTTCGAGGGGCACAATAGATCAGGAGTTCCGCCGTTAGAAGCCTCCGTAGCCACCGAAAGCCAATCTAGACCCGTTCCAGCACCCTGCCGGAGGGGCAATCCCTCTCTGGTGGCCATCTTCATCATCCCGGTGCTCTCCAGGACGAGGAGGGAGTAGTTCTCCCTCGGGGCTGAGGTTATGTACCAGTAGCTATGTGTTTGATCTCTCTCTATCATGTTCTTGAGGTGGTACGATCTTGATGTATCGTGAGCTTTGCTATTATGGTTGGATCTTATGATGTTTCTCCCCCTCTACTCTCTTGTAATGGATTGAGTTTTCCCTTTGAAGTTATCTTATCAGATTGAGTCTTTAAGGACTTGAGAACACTTGATGTATGCCTTGTGTGGGATACCCATGGTGACAAAGGGGTATTCTATGATCCACTTGATGTAAGTTTTGGTGATCAACTTGCGGGTTCTGTGACCTTGGGAATCTATGCATAGGGGTTGGCACACGTTTTTGTCTTGACTCTCCGGTAGAAACTTTGGGGCACTCTTTGAGGTTCTATGTGTTGGTTGAATAGATGAATGTGAGATTGTGTGATGCATATCATATGATCATACCCACGGATACTTGAGGTGACATTGGAGTATCTAGGTGACATTAGGGTTTTGGTTGATTTGTGTCTTAAGGTGTTATTCTAGTACGAACTCTAGGGCTGTTTGTGACACTTATAGGAATAGCCCAATGGAATGATTGGAAAGAATAACTTTGAAGTGGTTTCATACCCTACCATAATCTCTTCGTTCGTTCTCCGCTATTAGTGACTTTGGAGTGACTCTTTGTTGCATGTTGAGGGATAGTTATGTGATCCAATTATGTTATTATTGTTGACAGGACTTGCACTAGTGAAAGTATGAACCCTAGGCCTTGTTTCAACGCATTGCAATACCGTTCGTGCACACTTTTATCATTAGTTACCTTGCTTTTTTTATATTTTCAGATTACAAAAACCTTTATCTACTATCCATATACCACTTGTATCACCATCTCTTCGCCGAACTAGTGCACCTATACAATTTACCATTGTATTGGGTCTGTTGGGGACACAAGAGACTCCTTGTTATTTGGTTGCAGGGTTGCTTGAGAGAGACCATCTTCATCCTACGCCTCCTACAGATTGATAAACCTTAGGTCATCAACTTGAGGGAAATTTGCTACTGTCCTACAAACCTATGCACTTGGAGGCCTTACGTTGTCTACAAGAAGAAGGTTGTGTAGTAGACATCAAGCTCTTTTCTGGCACCATTGCCGGGGAGGTTAGCACTTGAAGGTATATCTTTAGATCTTGCAATTGAGTCTTTTAGTTTCTTGTTTTATCACTAGTTTAGTTTGTAAAAGATAATTACAAAAAATGGAATTAAGTTTGCCTCATACGCTTCATCTTTTTAATATCTTTCGTGAGTATGATGGAAAGGAAAATTATGCCAAAGTGTTAGAAGAGGAATGCATTAAAATGTTTGGCACTAAATCTTTGAATAATGAGCATGATTTCAATGTTGTTAGTATGAACTCCTTGAATATCCATAGTACTAATGATGATTGCACTAGTTATGATGAAAATGTCTCCTATAAACATGTCAATTTTTGTGGAGTGCATTGGGTTTGCAAGTACACACCAAATAGGGAAGATAGATATTGCAAGAGGCATAAGCATTTTGAAACTAAATTGTTGCAAGAAGGGCTAGATGTTTGTGCTGGAAGATTCAATATTTATTGCCGTCCTTGTGAACTTTGCAATGAACATGGTCATTTAAAGCTCCGATGCTATTTGTTTCATGATCAAGTCGTGACCAAAAATTGTGATAACTTGATTACCCTTGAGCATCATAAAGAGCTTAGTCTTCTTTTGGGTTATGAAGAAATGAGACGTATAACTGAGGGTATTCCAAAATTTAATCTCGGTAAATTTCTTGATTTTGATCTAGAGAAAATTTATATGTATTGTGCGGTGAATTGTATTGAAAATCCTTATATTGCCAATTACATAAAGAAAAGAAAACAAATAGAAGATGAAGATAATATTAATGAAAGGGAAGAGACTTCCCAATATCTTCCTATTATTTCTTCTGATGAATCAGGTAATGAGGAGGAGCCTTCTATTCAACCAATCTCATTAATAAGGAGCTCCAAAAAGAAGATTAAACCCACACATGATGTGAAGAAGAAAAACAAAAGATGGAGAAGCAAAGGTAGAAAGGTATCTCTCCCAAATGATGTTACTCCTACTACTCATTGTGATGATGATAATTGCTATACTATTGGTGCTATCCAAACTATTAATGATGAGAGTGATTATGCTTATGATATGAAAAGGCCCAAGCTTGGGGGTGCTATGTTTGATGAAGATGATGTTTTAGAGAATATATTTGCTACAATTAATGTTTGTCCCAAGCTTGGGGATGCTACGTTTAATGAAGATGATATTTTTAGTCTCCCAAGTTTTGATATGCAAATTTATAATGTTGATAGCATGCCTCCTACTTATGATGACTATATTGATGAAAGTGGGTTTGGAAGAGTTTCAACTTTAGGAAGTAATGATCCCACTATTTTGGAGGATGTTGAATCTTATTATGATAATTATGAAAGTGGATTTGGAGAGGTCATGACTTTATTTAGTGATGATTCCACTATCTTGGAAGAGGTTTCAATCGATTATGATGAGAACAAAGTTGCTACTTATGATAATTATTGTGATGATACATATGCTATAAAAAGTAGTGATGATTATATTTATAAAACTTGTCATGATTATGATTACCCTTTTCTGAACATTACTCTTTTAGTGTGGAAACAATTTATAGTATTCGAGTCTCTTATGATACTCCCACTAATCCGATTGAGAAGAATTTTGCTTATGTGGAGATTAGTAAATTTTCTATGCTTGTAGATAATGAAAAGAATGCTTTATGTGATGGTTATATTGTTGAATTCATTCATGATGATAATGAAAATTATTATTAGTTAGGAATATATGCTTGTAGGAATTTTGCAATAATATCAAGCTCCCTCTCTATGTGCTTAAAGTTATGAAGTTATGCTTGTTTTACCTTCTTATGCAAGTTGATTCTTGTTACCATAAGTTTTTTGCTCACAAAATTCCTATGCATAGGAAGTGGGTTAGACTTAAATGTGTTAGTCATATTCTTTATGATGCTCTCTTTATGTTTCAATTCTTATCTTTTATGTGAGCATCATTGAAATCATCATGCCTAGCTAGGGGTGTTAAACGATAGCGCTTGTTGGGAGGCAACCCAATTTTATTTTCGTTCCTTGCTTTTTGTTCCTGTTTAGTAATAAATAATTCATCTAGCCTCTGTTATGATTGAGTTTTTATGTTTTAATTGGTGTTTGTGCCAAGTAGAACCGTTGGGAAGACTTGGGGAAAGTCTTGTTGATCTTGCTGTAAAAAACAGAAACTTTAGTGCTCACAAGAAATTCTGCCATTTTTTATTAGAGAGTGATATTTAGTTAATTATTTTTGCAGATGATTAATATATAAATTCCTCACGTCCAGAAATTTATTTTAGAATTTTATGAAGTTTGCGTTAGTTATAGATTACTACAGACTGTTCTGTTTTTGACAGATTCTGTTTTTCGTGTGTTGTTTGCTTATTTTGATGAATCTATGGCTAGTAAAAGAGTTTATAAACCATAGAGAAGTTGGAATATAGTAGGTTTAACACCAATATAAATAAAGAATGAGTTCATTACATTACCTTGAAGTGGTGTTTTGTTTTCTTTCGCTAACGGAGCTTACGAGTTTTCTGTTAAGTTTTGTGTTGTGAAGTTTTCAAGTTTTGAGTAAAGATTCGATGGACTATGGAATAAGGAGTGGCAAGAGCCTAAGCTTGGGGATGCCCAAGGCACCCCAAGGTAATAATCAAGGACAACCAAGAGCCTAAGCTTGGGGATGCCCCGGATGGCATCCCCTCTTTCGTCTCCGTTCATCGGTAACTTTACTTGGAGCTATATTTTTATTCGCCACACGATATGTGTTTTGCTTGGAGCGTCATTTTATTTTATATAGTTTTGCTTGCTGTTTGAATAAAATACCAAGATCTGAAATTCTTAAATGTTAGAGAGTCTTCATATAGTTGCATGATTATTCGACTACTCATTGATCTTCACTTATATCTTTCAGAGTAGTTTGTCATTTGATCTAGTGCTTTGCTTATATCTTTTTAGAACACGGCGGTGGTTTTGTTTTTAAGAAATAGATGAACTCTCATGCATCACTTATATTATTTTGAGAGTCTTTAGAACATCATGGTAATTTGCTTTGGTTATGAATTTAGTCCTAATATGATGGGCATCCAAGAGGGATATAACACTGGTAGAAAAAGGGCCTGTTGTCCCGGTTCATAAGGGCCTTTAGTCCCGGTTCTGGAACCGGGACTAAAGGGTCGGTACTAATGCCTATCCCTTTAGTCCCGGTTCAATCCAGAACCGGGACTAAAGGGCGCGACCACGTGGAGCTCCACCTTTAGTCCCGGTTGGTAACACCAACCGGGACTAAAGGAAATTTCATGATTTTTTTTTTGAAAAAAGTTTTTGAAATTTTTTTTTGAATTTTTTTTTCAAATTTCTGAATTATTTTAACCTCTAGTCTGTAATCACCACCCCTCATCACTTCTCAATTTATCCTCTAATCACCCCTCATCATTCCAAATCATCTAATTTCCCGAACGGTCACCCATCCTTCCACTCCCCCAGCCTGAGCATGCTTAACTTCCGGGTTCTATTCTCCCTCGCTCCAAGTCTGCACTTGTTGTTTTCCTAACAATACTAAGATGTCAATCCTATTAACCTTCAGGAATTTTGCTTGAGCATGAAGTGACACATTTCATAGTTTTATTTTGAAACTATTGTTTTAAAAAACAATAATTATTTAGTAACACTAATATTTCTTGAATAATTAGTTTGACCATTGTTTGACCGCAGTTTGACCACAGTTTGACCAGATTTGACCAAAATTGAAATAACTGAAATAATTATTTAGTAACACTAATATTCTAGAATAATTAGTTTGACCATTGTTTGACCACATTTTGCCCACTGTTTGAATTTTTTTCGATTTTTTCACTCTAGATCTTAAAAGCCCGGTAACTTTTTTCTATTAGGTTTTTGAGGATTTTGAAAATGTTTAACGGGGTTCCCCCGATTAAATTTGGATGTAACTTTTCGAGTAGATGATTTTTCATATAAAAAACTTTTTCATCCGAGTTAGTATGCAATAGTTATGCCCATTTTTACAAATTTCAGAGAGATTTTGCAAATAAAGTGAAAATTCACATTTGCAAATTTTCCCAACAACTAGACCACATATCACATGGGAAACTTATTTTCTTTTATTTTTTTGACATTTCCATCATTTTCTTTTATTTTTTTAAAAATTGAAAAGGCGATCCACGGGGGGGGGGGGGGGGGGGTAGAGTTTGAAAATGGGACCTTTAGTACCGGTTCGTGGCACGAACCGGGACTAAAGGTCTCAACCCCATTAGTCCCGGTTCGTGCCTCAAACCGGGACTAAAGGTCTAATCTTTAGTCCCGGTTGGAGGCACGAACCGGGACCAATGGTTGTGGGCCAGGAGCGAGGCCCATTGGTCCCGGTTCATCCCACCAACCGGGACCAAAAGGTCCAGATGAACCGGGACCAATGGCCCACGTGGCCCGGCCGGCCCCCTGGGCTCACGAACCGGGACCAATGCCCCCATTGGTCCCGGTTCTAGACTGAACTGGGACTAATGGGCTGACCCGGCCTGGACCAAAGCCCTGTTTTCTACTAGTGTAATAAAAACTTTCACATAAGTGCATTGAATACTTAGAGAAGTTTGATACTTGATAATTGTTTTGAGATATGGAGATAGTGATATTAAAAGTTGTGCTAGTTAAGTAGTTGTGAATTTGAGAAATACTTGTGTTGAAGTTTGTGATTCTCGTAGCATGCACGTATGGTGAACCGTTATGTGACGAAGTCGGAGCATGATTTATTTATTGATTGTCTTCCTTATGAGTGGCGGTCGGGGATGAGCGACGGTCTTTTCCTACCAATCTATCCCCCTACGAGCATGCGCGTAGTACTTTATTTCGATAACTAATAGATATTTGCAATAAGTATGTAAGTTCTTTATGACTAATGTTGAGTCCATGGATTATACGCACTCTCACCCTTCCACCATTGCTAGCCTCTCTAGTACCGCGCAACTTTCTCCAGTACCATAAACCCACCATATACCTTCCTCATAACAGCCACCATACCTACCTATCATGGCATTTCCATAGCCATTCCGAGATATATTGCCATGCAACTTTCCACCGTTCCGCTTACTATGACACGCTCCATCATTGTCATATTGCTTTGCATGATCATGTTGACATCGTATTTGTGGCAAAGCCATCGTTCATAATTCTTCCATACATGTCACTCTTGAGTCATTGCACGTCTCGGTACACCACCGGAGGCATTCATATAGAGTCATATCATGTCCTAATTATCGAGTTGTAATTCTTGAGTTATAAGAAAATAAAAGTGTGATGATCATCATTATTAGATCATTGTCCCAGTGAGGAAATGGTGATGGAGACTATGATTCCCCCACAAGTCGGGATGAGACTCCGGACGAAAAAAGAGGCCAAAGAAGCCCAAATAAAAAAAGAGGCCACAAAAAAAGAGAAGGCCCAAAAATAATAATAATAAAATAAAATAAAAAGATGAGAGAAAAAGGGAGAAGGGGCAATGCTACTATCCTTTTACCACACTTGTGCTTCAAAGTAGCACCATGATCTTCATGATAGAGAGTCTCCTATGATCTCACTTTCATAAACAAGTGGGAATTTTTCATTATAGAACTTGGCTTCTATATTCAGATGATGGTCTTCCTCAAAATGCCCTAGGTCTTCGTGAGCAAGCGAGTTGGATGCACACCCACTTAGTTCATTTTGTTGAGCTTTCATACACTTATAGCTCTAGTGCATCCATTGCATGGCAATCCCTACGCACTCACATTGATATCTATCAATGGGCACACTACAAAAAAAGACACATCCGTGACATTTTGGGCCGAACAACATTTTTTTGGTCATACATATGACACTTCTATGATGATAATTGTGACAAAACACGGTATCATCATAGATGTGGTGGGCTCCTACTTCTATGACAAAAAATCATGACATAAAATGGGCTTTTCGTCCTGGGAGAGCCGGAGACGCCGCCGCATGACATTCTTTGGGCCATCCATGACGGAAAAACCGTGGTAGAAGCAAGGGCGAGGAAAATTTCGGGGAGTTCCCGGTTACGGTGGGAGGTCGGGGGCCGAGCGATGCGCGTTTCTCTCGTACATGTACGTGCGTGTGTGCGAGGCGTTGGCTCCAACTGAACCCAAGTGAGGCGTTGGGCTCTAACTGAACCCGAGCGATTACACTACAGGCTACGCATTACTGAAACCGAGTGATCGATCGATGGCTGTTAACTGAACCCGAACGAGCGATTCCTTCTCTACTGCTGCTAACTGAAGCCGATTGATGGGATGAATAGTGAGCGTTGCGGGGGGTTTGGATGAACAGTGAGCGGTGGCATTGCCTCATGATGAACAGGACCCCATGGTGTGGTGGAGGGCTGGATAAACAGTAGACGGTGGAGGGGTGCCCGTGGTGGGCTGGATGAATAGGACCCCGTGGTGTGGTGGAGGGCTGGATAAACAGTAGACGGTGGAGGGTGCACATGGAGGGGTGGATGAACAGGACCCCGTGGTGTGGAGGGCTGGATGAACAGTAGACGGTGGAGGGGTGGTTGAACAGGACCCCGTGGTGTGGAGGGCTGGATGAACAGTAGACAGTGGAGGGGTGCCCGTGGAGGGGTGGTTGAACAGGACCCCGTTGTGTGGAGGGTTGGATGAACAGTAGACGGTGGAGGGGTGGTTGAACATTAGCCGGGGGAGTAGCGCGCGATGGAGGCTGGATGAACAGGAGCCCGTGGAGGCTGGAGGAGGTCGACGGTGGAGATGAACAGTATCCCGTGGAGTCCCGTTTTGCGATACGCCACACCCCTCCCGATGAACAAGACCCCCATTTCGACCGTAGCGCTCCAACACAAGTCCGTTTCCTCCGATTTGCGGTACGCCACACCCCTCCCGATCAACAGGACCCCTGTTTCGACCGTAGGAGGTCTGTTTCCTCCGTTTTGTGGTACGCCAGACCCCTCCCGATGAACAGGATCCCGTTTCGAACGTGGCCGGTCGAACACAAGGCCGTTTCCTCGTTTTGCGATACGCCAGGCCTCGTTTCCATCGCCTATTCCATCCAAGCCCTCCCGATGAACACGGCCACGCATTCCGTTCCGAACCAGTCGGTTGGCCCCCACGCGTTCCGTTGCCTCCCCATGAACACGATGCATTCCGTTGCCTCCCCATGAACACGATGCATTCCGTTGCCTCCCCATGAACACGACGCATTCCATTGTCTCCCCATGAACACGACGACGACGTTGTTTCTCTGTTCTGACACAGCCGTGTACATGAGCCCTGGCTGTACGTATGCGCGAGTAGGCGTTCGAGACCCCTCCCGTATGTACACATACGTGGCCGTATTTTCTTTCTTGCACCCTGGCCGCTGTACGTACGTGTACATGCTACGTGCACGCCTCTACTACGACATGTGCGCGCCTCTACATCGACCAGTATGTACATACACGTTCTTAACCAGAATGACAATGCTACGTACGCTTCGACCAGGTGGGTCTTGACTGTTAGGCACTTCCTTGCCTGCAAAGATGTAGCCGGTGGGTCCCATCAGTTAGGGGGCGAATCTTTTTTTTGCCCAGACGCACTTCCTTGCGTGCGAAGATGTAGCTGGTGGGTCCCAGCAGTTAGGGGGAAAAGTTTTCTCGCGAAATACAGTGGCCCGTCCGGTGGGTCCCAGCTGTCAGGTGGAGGAATCATTATTTTCCGCGTAATAAGGAGGCACTTCCTTTGTAACGCCCTTGATGCGACTATATCTCCAACGTGTCGAACCACGACTTAGAGGCATAACCGCATTGAAAGCATTGTCGCAAGTGAGGTAATCTTCACACAACCCATGTAATACATAAGGGAAAAGAGATACATAGTTGGCTTACAATCGCCACTTCACACAATACATGAATAAAGCATTACATTCATCCAAATACACTCAAGGTTCGACTACGGAAACAAAATAAAAGAAGACTACCCAAAAAGAGACACAGATCCCCGATCGACCCCAACTAGGCTCCACTACTGATCAACTAGAACGAAGCAACACAAAGGACAAGATCTTCATCGAGCTCCTACTTGAGCTTGGTTGCGTCATCTGCACGGTATCATCGGCACCTGCAAACTGGTTTTGGAAGTATCTGTGAGTCACGGGGACTCAGCAATCTCACACCCACGCGATCAAGACTATTTAAGCTTATGGGTAAGGTAAAGGTATGAGGTGGAGCTGCAGCAAGCGAATAGCATATATGGTGGCTAACCTATTCGCAAAAGAGAGCGAGAAGACAAGGCAAAATCACGGTCGAACAACTATGATTAAGAAGTGATCCTAGAACAACCTACGTCAAGCATTACTCCAACACCGTGTTCACTTCCCGGACTTCGCGGAGAAGAGACCATCACGGTTACACACACGGTTGATGTATTTTAGTTAAGGTCAACTTCAGGTTTTCTACAACTGGACATTAACAAATTCCTATTTGCCCATAACCGCGGGCACGGCTTTCGAAAGGTCAAATCCCTGCAGGGGTGTCCCAACTTAGCCCGTCACAAGGTCTCATGGTCAATGAAGGATATTCCTTCTAGCGGGAAGACCCTATCAGACTTGGAATCCCGCTTACAAGACATTTCGACAATGGTAAAACAAGACCAGCAAAGCCACCCAGATGTGCCGACATCCCGATAGGAGCTACACATATCTCGTTCTCAGGGCACACCGGATGAGCCAGACATCGGGTAAGCCAGCCCAGGGTTGCCCCTGGTAGCCTCGGACATCGCTCAGTTGGACCAACACTTAGAGAAGCACTGGCCCGGGGGGGTTAAAATAAAGATGACCCTTGAGCCGGCCGACTCAAGGTAAAGAAAAGGCTAGGTGGCAAATGGTAAAACCAATGTTGGGCCTTACAGGAGGAGTTTTATTCAAGGCGAACTGTCAAGGGGTTCCCATTATAACCCAACCGTGTATGGAACGCAAAATCCGGGAACATAACACCGATATGACAGAAACTAGGGCGGCAAGAGTGGAACAAAACACCAGGCATAAGGCCGAGCCTTCCACCGTTTACCAAGTATATAGATGCATTATTAGATAAGAGATATTGTGATATACCAACAAGTAAACATGTTCCAACAAGAAACAACATCTCCATGTTCCAACAAGGAACAAACTTCAATCTTCACCTGCAACTAACAATGCTATAAGAGGGGCTGAGCAAAGCGGTAACATAGCCAAACAACAGTTTGCTAGGACAAGGTGGGTTAGAGGCTTGGTTTCACAATATGGGAGGCATGATAAGCAAGTGGTAGGTATCGCAGCATAGGCATAGCAAAAGAGCGAGCAACTAGCAAGCAAAGGTAGAAGTGATTTCGAGGGTATGGTCATCTTGCCTGAAATCCCGCAAGGAAGAAGAACGAGTCCATGAAGAAGTCAAACGGACATAGTCAAACTGGTCCTCACAAACGCGACGTTACCGGAACCAACCCGAACAAGCAACACCGGAAATAAGCAAACAACATAGTAAACAACCACCACATAAGCATGACATGATGCACAACCAAGTATGATGCATGTTTGGTTTAATATGCATGGCATGGCAAAGAGCACAAGCAATCCTACAAATTAAATGGAGGTCAATATGCAACGGAGTTGCATATTGAAGAAAACACCACATGACTTATTTAGTTCTCTCTCGTTTAGGTACTCAACAATATTAAATGTTGTTAAACATGGCAAGAGGAGAAGCATAATAAAACTACCTAATTAGGAAAGTTTAAATGAGGCCGGAACAACAAATAACAATTCCGGTAGATCCCCATATCCATTTATCAATTTGGTGCAACAACAATTTTTAAACATTTTAATTGTTGTTATCATGATGTGGATGACATGAAAAAATTTATGCAAGGTTTTATGATAAGGTTATCAAGAGCATATTATGAAGCATTTGTCACCGAGGCGGAAACGGAAGGGGTGCCATGGCAATGATAACGAAAGCGGTGCCACGGCAACGTCCCGGTTTCGGTAACTCGATTGAGATACCGATGCAAAGGAGAAGTGTGCGGATGCGTGCAATAGATGGTGGGGCGTTCCCGGATTCCGGGTGTCCCATGAGTCGACGACGGTGACAAGGAAAAAGAGGGGCAACGTGCACCGACAATTCGGGCACGGCGCAAGATCGACCATCTCATACATCACACATGCATTCGTTCACGGGCGGCGTCTCAAGGGTTATACCTTTGAAGCGTGTGTTATTGGAGGGGGTTCGAGTCGGCGTACAGGAAGTAGTGGAAGTAGACGTACTCGGACGTCGAGGGAAGTAGTGGTTCACGCGACGGTAGTCGAAGTAGTCGTTCTCGCACACTCTAGGGTCGAGGGTAGAGGTTCTCGTGATCTCGGCGATGGTAGTGGTACATGTTTATCGTCGCACGAGTTTCATAGATGTTCATGTCATCGGTGTCGAGGTACTTGTGGTCTTTGGACTTTCCAGTCCCGTTCTTGCGATGGTAGTCATTCACGTTCGTTTCGGAGAGGTACTTGATGACTCCAAACCCTTCGCGGTCGACGGTAGTTGAACTTGATGCTTGCGGTGCACATGTCTTCGTCAACGGTAGTAGTACAAGGTCGTCGTGGGAAGTGGTCGTACTCGCGAACTTGTCGAAAACAGGGTCTCGATCGTCGGTATAGGTACTTGGTGAAATCCACAGGTGTCAGTAGTTGTACATGGTCTTCGCATTGTAGTCTGACTTGGCGAATCCAAAACGTTCATCGGTAGTGGAACTTGGCAGTCTCGATGGTCGTCTTGGTACTTGTCGAACGGAATCCACCAAGGTGGTCTTGTGTCCCTAGATTCAGTGGCCTTGGCAACGACAAAAGGGGCAGCATCACGTATCATGCTTGGCGAGGGGATACAAGTGAGAGGCCATGGCAGCGGCAAGACGAGCAGCAGCATCACGTGTCACGGACAGAGGAGGTGCTGCCGGGCGCTGATGGTGGTGGAGCATTGGAAGTCAACGCGGGCTCCCGGTGACAACGACGACGAACAGAGGCGCGCAGAGAAGCAGCCGTCCGGCGATGGAGCAGAGGCATCCATGGCCAGCGACCCAAGGTGTCGAAGATGGCCGGATCCGGGCCAGCTGGGGTTGGGGAGGCGAGGTAGCAGGCCGGTGGCGGGGCTTGGCGCGGTTGGAGGACAGGACCGTGGGGCGGAGGAAGGCGGCGCCAGCGTCAACTGGTGCTCCAGGAAGGTCGAGGAGGCAGGGGCGCGGCGTGCAGCATGGATGCAACGGTGCGGCGCTGGAGCATGGCAAAGTAGCGCAGCAGTGGCGAGCTCGGGGCAAGGGCAGCGCCATAGGAGGGGTTCGAGGGAGATCAAGGAGAGGAACAAGGGAAGTGGGGGTGGCCCTGGGGATCGATAGGGAGATGGGGATCGGGATGCGGGCATCGGGCGCGTGCATCCTCTCCTGGCGGTGCGAGGTTAGCGAGAGGAGGGAGAGATGGGAGATGGGGATCGGGCTGCGGTACTAGGGTTAGAGAGCGGGACTGGGAAGCGGGTCGGCCTGGACTGAGGCCCAAGTGGCCAGCTGGGCTACTCTCTCTCTCTCTCCCACTCCTTTGATTTTTTTTAAAAGCAGAGAACTAAAAGAAAGGAAAAAGGACAGAGGAGAAGGTTGAAGAAGAATTTGGACAAGCGGTAAATTTTCTTGGACTCACAACAATATTTTTGGTCCGAGAAAATAAGAAGTGGCAAGATTGAATGATAAGAATTCAAACTCATTTGAATTTAATTCAAATGGGTATGAACTAGAAAGAGGTTTTAGGAGTGCCCAAAAATGTTGAGATTTTTGGTAAAGCTTCGGAAAGTGAAGAAAGAATTTAGGGCAAAGTTTCGAGACCAAACTTGAAGCAGAAAAGACACGGAATTATTTTGCAAGTGTGTTTATGGGTGAATCCAAATTATTGGAATATTTAATATAGCTCTCTAAATATCGAGAGAATATGTTGTAAAGAGAATCACCATGTGAATTCCCTCGGTTTAAATGGATCAAAGATCCATGCCATTTATTTAGTTGAGATGCAAAACGACTTATGACATGATGACATATTGCAATGCACATGATGCAATGAACCAAAACGAAACACCCGACAACACCCGGAAACATGGAAGGCATCTGAAGCTCCAGTCTTGGGGCGTTACAACACTCCACCACTACGAGAGGATCTCGTCCTGAGATCTAGGATGGCACCGGAGGGAAAACAGAACAGAAAAGAGAAGAGGTAAAACTAAGCTGCCTCTTTGACAAACGAGCGAAACCAAAGAACCTTGAGAGGTTACACCATTTTGAGAAAAGAATACAACGAAGATGAACGAAGTTGAAAACACTCTGGTAGAAAAGAGGAACAAGGAAGAACAACTTCGGGCAGCACTCCGATTGAAAAGAAAAAGGAGTTGAATAAGAACTTGGTAAGATGAGAAGATACTTGATGAAATCACAACATACTGCGTCCGGAACTATTGAATGAATGGAACAAGGGGTAGGAAAGATCTCAGACAGCACTCTGGTTGAAAATAGTGCAAGGCTTGATAAGGCGAAAAGAACTAGAGCAGAGGACACAACGCTCCGGTTAAATTGATAAGCATGAAAAGAACATGGTCCTGACAATCCGAGATGATGAGTGAAAAGAGCAACACCTCAACGCCTCTGTAAGAGTTAAAAGAATGGAATCAAAAGAACGGAGAAGAAAACAACATCTTCTACCTCAAATTAGCTTGAAAGCATCTTTAGGAGATGGGTCGAACGGAATTGTTGGAAAACCAACAACGAAATGGATAAGCTTGATATGTACTTATAGAAGACATCCCAAAATTATGAGGTGCCAACTTGCCACTCACGGAAAATATTTGATTGGATTGATATTACAAGGAGACGAGAAACTATCTCACCGGGAGGATAAAAGAAGAACTTGGATCATTTATAAGCACCATAAATAGCAACAATCCTTAGGGGAAGCTTTAGGTGAAATATAACCCAAGATAACTCAAATGATGAGATTGATGGATTTAAAATAACTCAGTCCTGACAACTTGCGAATCATGAAACACGAAAGAAATTATCAAGAATGACATAATACCACCTCCAATGATACGGTAGAAAGAATTGCACACCGGATTGTAATGATGAATAAAGCTTGAACTCCTCTGAAAAGAATCTTGATGAACACTTCGAAAAAGAATTAAATCCTTTATGAACCATCATGTAGAACCTCCATGAAGAACTCCGGTAAACGAAAGAATGAACAAACAAAAGGAAAGAGAAGTTGAAAACATAAAGTGAAACCTTGTAATAATTAGATGGATCTTCACGATGAAATAATTGAGAAAAAACATGGAACTCCGGGAAAAGAAAGATGAAGCAATTGAAACCGAGAATTTTGATGAGGCTCCGGAATAAGGAATTGAGTTCCCTCGATGAAACAAGAATAAGAATTACATTATGCTTATCCTTCACCAATTAAATTGATGAAAATCACGGATTTGGCATACAACTTAATCTCAAAGAAAGGATTAAGAGAGATATAATCAAACTTGAGAAGGTCTTCAACGAACGACCGGAATGGTTGAAACAACGAATAAATTGATACAATAACAAAGGAAGAGAAAACTTGAACGAGCCACCGGTAAGAATTGAAAATGAACGAAGTAAAAGGGATGGATCACCAGGTAAGAATTGTGAAAAGAATGAAGATACTTGAGACAATCTAGATACATTAGAACGAAGGGATCACGACTGATTAGAGATCACTTGACCGATGCATCGGTAAAATTTAGAGAAAGAGAGCTGAAAGCTGAGAATGAATAAATCTTAGATGATGAGCTTCGGGGAAAAGAAATGGAAAACAACTCATGAAATGCTCCAGATGGGTGAAAAGAATTCTCACAATCAAAAAATAATTATGAGAGGATGGCCTTAAACTAGATCCACGAATCATGAAGAGAATTGAGCAAGATTGAGAGAAAATCTTCTTCGGTCTTCCAATCTAAGAATGACTACGAGAAACACCACCATGAATTATTTAGACACTCCGGAAGAACCAAAATGAAGAGGTTGAGCCAACGATAAAAAGAATTCGACAGATCTTGGAGAAAAACATAAGGCTGATGGTAATTCATTCTTACGTCAAACTTTAGAAAAGAATTTGAGAAGCTCCGGAAAAATAAGAAGAGTCAGGTAAGATCCTGGGAAAAGACCTGTGGGTTAGGGCCCACTGAGAAGATACACCATTGAACAATTTAAAAGGAAGATTGCACCGGTTGAATTAAATGCCTTGAATGAGGTAACATCCTCAAAATATCTTGGACAGAATGATAATGGAGACACAAATCTTCTTAGATATTATCAGCACTCCGAAACAAATGAATAGCGAGAAATGACTAAATGTGAGGTGCACCGGCATGAGAAGGCATTTGAAATATGGAAAAGAATATGATCAACACCGAAAGCTTGAATTGGATTCACCGGAGAAGAAAAAGAATGAAGAATGATTAACTTGAGACTCCGTTAGCATCTTCATGAGAATCACCGGATAAGAATATTGACAGAAAAAGGATGGAGAGACCTCCCAAGAATAAAAGGGTACTTGATAAAGAAATTGGATTCCTTGAAGAAAAAGGGTGGGTGGGTGGGAAAACAAAGTCAACTTGGAACGGATGAAGACAATACCATTGAGAAGAACTAGTAATAGATCTTGTGGATGTAGAGATGATCGGATTCACTTGAAGAGAAAAAACACCGGTGAAAAGGATTGACATGACAATATCAATTATCATGAAGGATTGGTATTCACCTCAGAGTATGAGAACACCGTTTAGGAAAGGTATGCAATCAACACTTGACTTCGAAGCAACTCGAATACCACAACTCAACACAAAACAAAGGATTGGCTTGCAAAATAAGCCGGAACAAACATATGATAGAGATTTTGTCCGAAGTTTTCATGGTGGGGCCTACACAGGCTCGATCATACAACACCATCATGTACAAGGCAGTGCACATGACATACGAAGCGTCCCAGAGTCGGCATAGCCAAGGACTCTTTAAGACACAAGAGACCACTATAAAACCAACCGTGGATAGGCGGACCACTAGACGTCGAACCCCAATTTCATATCATACATCTGTCGGAAAGATATCCTAGGAGCTACTCGAATTCCCACTTATAAACTCCCGAAATTTTCCGGTTATGCAATCAGGTGTTGGGGATACAGGGGAACCATAATATATCACCCAAAACTAGCAAATCCTACATCCAGCTGTATCCATCCTTCAACACATAACCAAGAAACCTTCAGAAATTGTCTACCTAAACCTTCGAAAAGCATCCATTATACGAGTTATGGCAATACTCCCAAACTTCCACCCCAGTACTGGGTGGCGTCGAGGTTATCTCACCAACAACTGCATAAAAGAGATTTTTGATGTGGGCGAAACTAAACTCAGGTATTCCAGAACTGCAATGATAAAATTGTGACAACAACACCTCAGAGCTCAACTCCCCGGGACACTTCCACAACCCCTAAATGTTAGTAGGCACCAAGAACAATGTTCTCGTCACAAAACCATCGGAACGATTCCAAGATACCCGCGTGATCCTAAAACTTTTTTTGTGAAATTTGAGAAGAGAAGAGTCAAAACTCTACGTCAGGATGCCTTGCCAGAGCGATGAAGGGACTGGGGAGTAAAAAAAGAATTCCTAAATTCTCCAATATATAATTCCTAAATGACTCAAAACATTTTTTCTAGACTCAACAACGTCAGCTAATTCGATCAAGCAGGGGGGGCTCCTATGGTCGGGGAAGGCTTTGATTACCAACTTGTAACACCCTCGATGCGTCTATATCTCCCACATGTCAAAGCACAACTTAGAGGCATAACCGCATTGAAAGCATTGTCGCAAGTGAGGTAATCTTCACACAACCCATGTAATACATAAGGGAAAAGAGATACATAGTTGGTTTACAATCGCCACTTCACACAATACATGAATAAAGCATTACATTCATCCAAATACACTCAAGGTCCGACTACGGAACCAAAATAAAAGAAGACTACCCCAAAAGCGACACAGATCCCCGATCGACCCCAACTGGGCTCCACTACTGATCAACTAGAACGAAGCAACACAAAGGACAAGATCTTCATCGAGCTCCTCCTTGAGCTTGGTTGCATCATCTGCACGGTATCATCGGAACCTGCAAACTGGTTTTGGAAGTATCTATGAGTCACGGGGACTCGGCAATCTCACACCCACGCGATCAAGACTATTTAAGCTTATGGGTAAGATAAAGGTATGACGTGGAGCTGCAGCAAGTGACTAGCATATATGGTGGCTAACCCATTCGCAAAAGAGAGCGAGAAGAGAAGGCAAAAGCACGGTCGAACAACTATGATCAAGAAGTGATCCTAGAAGAACCTACGTCAAGCATTACTCCAACACCGTGTTCACTTCCCGGACTCCGCCGAGAAGAGACCATCACGGTTACACACGCGGTTGATGTATTTTAATTAAGGTCAACTTCAGGTTTTCTACAATCGGACATTAACAAATTCCCATCTATCCATAACCGCAAGCACGGCTTTCGAAAGTTCAAATCCCTGCAGGAGTGTCCCAACTTAGCCCATCACAAGCTCTCACGGTCAACGAAGGATATTCCTTCTAGCGGGAAGACCCGATCAGACTCGGAATCCCGGTTACAAGACATTTTGACAATGGTAAAACAAGACCAGCAAAGCCACCCAGATGTGCCGACAAATCCCGATAGGATCTGCACATATCTCGTTCTCAGGGCACACCGGATGAGCCAGACGTCGGGTAAGCCAGCCCAGGGTTGCCCCTGGTAGCCTTGGACATCGCTCAGTTGGACCAACACTTAGAGAAGCACTGGCCCAGGGGGTTAAAATAAAGATGACCCTTGAGCCGGCCGACTCAAGGGAAATAAAAGGCTAGGTGGCAAATGGTAAAACCAATGTTGGGCCTTGCTGGAGGAGTTTTATTCAAGGCGAACTGTCAAGGGGTTCCCATTATAACCCAACCGCGTATGGAACGCAATATCCGGGAACATAACACCAATATGATGGAAACTAGGGCGGCAAGAGTGGAACAAAACACCAGGCATAAGGCCGAGCCTTCCACCCTTTACCAAGTATATAGATGCATTAAGTAGATAAGAGATATTGTGATATCCCAACAAGTAAACATGTTCCAACAAGGAACAACATCTCCATGTTCCAACAAGGAACAAACTTCAATCTTCACCTGCAACTAACAACGCTATAAGAGGGGCTGAGCGAAGCGGTAACATAGCCAAACGACGGTTTGCTAGGACAAGGTGGGTCAGAGGCTTGGTTTCACAATATTGGAGGCATGATAAGCAAGTGGTAGGTATCGCATCATAGGCATAGAAAAAGAGCGAGCAACTAGCAAGCAAAGATAGAAGTGATTTCGAGGGTATGGTCATCTTGCCTGAAAGCCCGCAAGGAAGAAGAACGAGTCCATGAAGAAGACAAACGGACGTAGTCGAACAGGTCCTCACAAACGTGACGTTACTGGAACCAACCCGAAGAAGCAACACCGGAAAGAAGCAAACAACATAGTAAACAACCACCAGATAAGCATGACATGATGCATAACCAAGTATGATGCATGTCCGGTTTAATATGCATGGCATGGCAAAGAGAACAAGCAATCCTACAAATTAAATGGAGCTCAATATGCAACGGAGTTGCATATTGAATAAAACACCACATGACTTAGTTAGTTCTCTCTCGTTTAGGTACTCAACAATATTAAATGTTGTTAAACATGGCAAGAGGAGAAGCATAATAAAACTACATAACTAGGCAAGTTTAAATGAGGCCGGAACAACAAACAACAATTCCGGTAGATCCCCATATGCATTTATCAATTTGGTGCAACAACAATTTTTAAACATTTTAATTGTTGTTATCATGATGCGGATGACATGAACAAATTTATGCAAGGTTTTATGACAAGATTATCAAGAGCATATTATGAAGCATTTGTCATCGAGGCGGAAACGGAAGGGGTGCCACGGCAATGATAACGAAAGCGGTGCCACGACAACAATAACGGAAGCACTGCCACGGCAACGTCCCGGTTCCGGTAACTCGATTGAGATGCCGATGCAAAGGAGAAGTGTGCGGATGCGTGCAACAGATGGTGGGCGTTCCCGGATTCCGGATGTCCCATGAGTCGATGACGGTGACAAGGAAAAAGAGGGGCAACGTGCACCGACAATTCGGGCACGGCGCAAGCTCGAGCATCTCATACATCACACATGCATTCGTTCACGGGCGGTGTCTCAAGGGTTATACCTTCGAAGCGTGTGTTATCGGAGGGGGTTCGAGTCGGCGTAGAGGAAGTAGTGGAAGTAGACGTTCTCGGACGTCGAGGGAAGTAGTGGTTCACGCGACGGTAGTCGAAGTAGTCGTTCTCGCACGCTCTAGGGTCGAGGGTTCTCGTGATCTCGGTGATGGTAGTGGTACATGTTTATCGTTGCACGAGTTTCCGTAGACATTCATGTCATCGGTGTCGAGGTACTTGGGGTCTTCGTACTTTCCGGTCCCATTCTTGCGACGGTAGTCATTCACGTTCGTTTCGGAGAGGTACTTGATGACTCCAAACCCTTCACGGTCGACGGTAGTTGAACTTGATGCTTGCGGTGCACATGTCTTCGTCAACGGTAGTAGTACAAGGTCGTCGTGGGAAGTGGTTGTACTCGCGAACTTGTCGAAAACAGGGTCTCGGTCGTCGTTATAGGTACTTGGTGAAATCCATGGGTGTCAGTAGTTATACATGGTCTTTGCGTTGTAGTCTGACTTGGTGATTCCAAAACGTTCATCGGTAGTGGAACTTGGCGGTCTCGACGGTCGTCGTGGTACTTGTCGAAAGGAATCCACCAAGGCGGTCTTGTGTCCTTGGATTCAGTGGCCTTGGCAAGGACAAAAGGGGCAGCATCACGTAGCATGCTTGGCGAGGGGCTACAAGTGAGAGGCCATGGCAGCGGCAAGACGAGCAGCAGCAACACGAGTCACAGACAGAGGAGGTGCTGCCGGGCGCTGATGGTGGTGGAGCAGGGGAAGTCAACGCGGGCTCACGGTGACAACGACGACGAACACAGGCATGCGGAGAAGCAGCCGTCCGGCGATGGAGTAGAGGCGTCCATGGCCAGTGACCCAAGGTGTCGAAGATGGCCGGATCCGGGCCAGCTCGGGTTGGGGAGGCGAGGTACCAGGCCGGTGGTGGGGCTTGGCGCGGTTGGAGGACAGGACCGTGGGGCGGAGGAAGGCGGGCGCCGGCGTCAACTGGTGCTCCGGGAAGGTCAAGGAGGCAGGGGCGCGACGTGCAGCAAGGATGCAATGGTGCGGCGCTGGAGCATGGCAAAGTAGCGTAGCAGTGGCGAGCTCGGGGCAAGGGCAGCACCAGAGGATGGTTTCGAGGGAGATCGAGGAGAGGAACGAGGGAAGTGGGGGTGGCCCTGGGGAACGAGAGGGAGATGGGGATCGGGATGCGGGCATCGGGCACGTGCATCCTCTCCTGGTAGCGCGAGGTTAGCGAGAGGAGGGAGAGATGGGAGATGGGGATCGGGCTGCGGTACTAGGGTTAGAGAGCGGGACTGGGAAGCGGGCCGGCCTAGACTGAGGCCCAAGTGGCCAGCTGGGCTACTCTCTCTCTCTCCCCCCCCCACTCCTTTGATTTTTTTTAAAACAGAGAACTAAAAGAAAGGAAAAAGGATAGAGGAGAAGGTTGAAGAAGAATTTGGACAAGCGGTAAATTTTCTTGGACTCACAACAATATTTTTGGTCCGAGAAAATTAGAAGTGGCAAGATCGAATGACAAGGATTCAAACTCATTTGAATTTAATTCAAATGGGTTTGAACTAGGACGAGGTTTTAGGAGTGCCCAAGAATGTTGAGATTTTTGGTAAAGCTCCGGAAAATGAGGAAAGAATTTAGGGCAAAGTTTGGAGACCAAACTTCAAGCAGAAAAGACACGGAATTATTTTGCAAGTGTGTTTATGGGTGAATCTAAATTATTGGAATATTTAATATAGCTCTCTAAATATCGAGAGAATATGTTGTAAAGAGAATCACCATGTGAATTCCCTCGGTTTAAATGGATCAAAGATCCATGCCATTTATTTAGTTGAGATGCAAAAAGACTTATGACATGATGACATGATGCAATACACATGATGCAACGAACCAAAACGAAACACCCGACAACACCCGGAAACATTGAAGGCATCTGAAGCTCCGGTCTTGGGGCGTTACATCCTTGCTGCGGCCATGGAGCCACCTGTCAGCCTCTCCACGTACAGTCCACGTCCGATGGAAGTCGTTCCTTGACCACGTTGACCACGTCGCGCTGAGAGCACCAGGGCGGTGGACGACGGCGAGGCCTAGGAACGGGACGACACGAAGGCAGGGAAGACTCGGCAGTTGTTTCACACGCGGAGGGGATTACGACTGTATGAGGGTTTACTGGTTCGTCTGTCGTCGCCAGAGAATAACAGCAGGCGTGGGTGAGTAGAGGGATGGCTAGGCCAGCGATGGGAGTACGGTCGGGCGATGAGGCCTGCGCGGCAGCACAGCCGGCCGTGAGGAGGAGGGAGCATGCAGTCCCGCCGGCGCTTGTTTGAGAGGCTGGAGCAGGAAGAGCAGAGATTGAAGATGCACAACGGCCATTGGATGGACATCCAACAGTCAGTGCTTGTGCGGCAACCTTTTTTTAGGAAAGCCTCAAATCTGTGGAAAACCGCATACAGCCCATCTGCCATTATTTCTAATAATTTACAGCCCATTTGCTAATTCTTAAGGTTTTTTTTGGAGCCCATATTCTTTTTTTAGCATTACAGCCCATATTGTGGCAACGGCTGAAAAATTATACGAAATTTTGCATATTTTGGTGCTATCCGAACTGTTTTCAATCCCGAAATTTCGACTCACATTCAAAATTATTTTAAAAATAAATGTATATCAATATAAAATCCAACAAATTCTCCATGCATAAAAATTAATGTAATTTAAAATCTTGAAATGAAAAAAAAGATATTGAAACTAATTGTCGGTTGATGTCTTTTAAAAATGTACAACCCATTTCTCATTACTGATGGGCCATTTTCTCGGCTAGCCGAATGAAAGCTCACCTCGTCTTGAAAGATTTGCAGCCCAACAAAGCGACTTACTTGGCAACTCACAAAAAACTGGGCTATGGCCGTGGACCAAGCTGTCAGCCTCTCCACGTACAGTACTCTTCCGATGGAAGTCGTTCCTTGACCATGTTGACCACGCCGCGCGGAGAGCACCGCGGCGGTGGACGACGGCGAGGCCTAGGAAGGGGACGACGCAGCAGTGGAAGCCCGTGCAGAGAGGACTACGAGGGTTCACTACTTCGGCTGTGGTGTGAGGCTACCGTCGCCGCAGGGCCTGGCTAGCGGTGGGAATAGTAGGGGCAGTGAGGCCTCTACGGCAACACATCTAGCCATGGGAGGCAGGAGCATGCGGCACAACCGGCGCTGCTTTGGGCGGCTGGAGCAAGAAGACCAGAGGTTGAAGAAGCACTACGGTTATTGGATGGACATCGTACGGTCACTGGAGCTAGAATCGTTCATATTGACTAAGTTGACAAAGCCCTTCACCCCCGTCAACTTTGTAGGCCCACAAGTCAGCCTCCCAGCAAGGTGGGTCCAAGCTAGCCGGGGGAGTATTCAATTTTTTGTGCGTAATAAGGAGGCACTTCCGGTGGGTCTGAGTTGACAACGGGGGGAACGTTTTTTCGTGAAATACGGTGGCCCGTCCGGTGGGTCCCAGCAGTCAGGGGGAAACGATTTTTTTGCAAAATACTGGTGGCCCGTCCGGTGGGTCCCTGCTGTGAGGTGGAGGAATCATTATTTTCCGCGTAATAAGGAGGCACTTCCTTGCTGCCGCCGGGGACCCAGTTGTCAGCCTCTCCACGTACAGTCCACGTCCGATGGAAGTCGTTCCTTGACCACATTGACCACGCTGCGCCGAGAGCACCAGGGCGGTGGACGACGGCGAGGCCTAGGAAGGGGACAACGCGGAGCCAGTGAAGACGCGGCAGTGGATGCCCACGCAGAGAAGAGTATGCGGGTTCAGTCGTTCGGCTGCGGTGTGAGGCTGCCGTCGCCGCAGGGCCTGGCCAGCGGTGGGAATAGTAGGGGTGGTGAGGCCTCCACGGTAGCACAGCCGGCCATGGGAGGCAGGAGCAGGCGGCACGACCAACGCTGCTTTGGGGGGCTGGAGCAAGAAGACCAGATGTTGAAGAAGCACTACGGCCGTTGGATGGACATCGTACGGTCACTGCAGCTAGAATCGTTTATATTGACTAAGTTGACAAAGCCCTTGGTACGTCAACTTACACTACAAAACAAATACACTTCCGTGATGATACGTGTTTGTCACAGTAGGTTGCTTTTTTTGTCATGCATGTACGTCCATGACAAATTTATGACAGAATCAAGATAGTCATACCTGTGCTGTCATAGAAGTGTTCCACGACATTACCAAAATTATCATCACGGAAGTGTCCACTTGCATGACGATAAATCGCGCATCACAGAAGTGCTTTCGTCAAGGGTGACCGACACGTGGCATCCACCGTAACGGAACGCCGTTAAGCTATCAGGTCGGGTTTTGGATCCGATAACCTGTTAATAGCCCCGACCAATGGGAAATTTCCATGTGTAAAATTCTTATTGGCCGGACGAAACACGTGTCAGCTCGTGAGTGGGTCAGATAGGCGCCTATGATACGTCGACACATGGCACGGCCCAACAGAGGCCCATTCCTATGAAAAGGCCGGCCAGTTTGACTTAGTCAAAAGCTGGCGGGCCGGCCCATGGAAAGCCTATTAACGGCCTGTTCGAATATAGCCCATTTACAGCCCGCTAACCCAAGGCCCGTTATGCCCTATCCGAATTAGGCCCAGTAGCATCATCTGGGCCATCCAATATGATTCCAGCCCGTTTTCACTTCTGGCCCATGTATGGCCCATGACGTCTTTCGGCCCATATGAGGCCCTATGTATCTCTTGGCCTACTAACGGCCCGTGGTGAAACTGGCCCGTAATGAACAGTGTATCACTTTACACCCATTAACGGCCCATGGTGAAACTAGCCCGTAATGAACAGTGTATCACTTTATACCCATTAATGGCCCGTTATTCCATTGGGTGTTTCCAGGCCATGTTATCTTCCGGCCTTCTCAGAGCCCATTTATTCTTGGGCTCATTTCCAGCGTTCGTTTACTTACGGCCCGTTACTGTCATTTTCTGCTTGTGGCCCAAATTCAGCCCGTGGTTACAGTCGGCCCGTTTGTGGTCCGTTAATATGTTGGGCCGATTTCATAGCGTCATCAAATACGGCCTATTAACGATGGCCCTTTATGGTCGGCCCATGAACGGACGATTCCAACTCTAGCCCATTTACGACCATAATGCGGTCGGTTTGGCCCATGTTTGGCCAATCTATTATACGGCCCATATAAGGCCCATTGATAATATGGCCCGCAGAAGGCCCATTGTTTCTACAGCCCGTAGAAGGCCCACTGTTTCTACGGCCAGTAGGAGGCCCAGTGTCACTACAGTAAATATTAGCCCATGGTTATTGTGGCCTAGTTTTAAAAAATAGGTTATTGTAGCCACTAGCTAATCGCGGAAAAAGAACTGCAATGACTACAAGCAAACAAATAAACAAGACAACAAGGAAATAAATACGCAAGCAACTAACGCTAGGCTATCACGGCTATTACACATATTACATCCACTGGGCATCAAAGTTCGCCACCAGTGGAAATATAGGGAACAAAGCAGCATATCAGATACACTGGTTGTCAAAGTTGGCGACCAGCGCAAATAAACGCCGCAACAAAACAAATCCAGAACTGAAACCACTTCAGAAGATCTCAAGAAACAATATCCTGGGTACCCATAATGCTGGCAAGATGCTTAGCAAGCTTATTAACTTTCTCCTGTTTCGCGCTTAAATCCTCCAGCACTTGCTGTTGCACCAGAAAATATGCATCTGAATTCTGCAGGGACTTCCTCAGTCCTTCAGCTTCCTGTCACAGCACATCTAATCGATGTCTTTCAACTTGAAGTTGAGACTCAAGAAGAAGAACTGATTCAGGCAGCGAGTTTGAAGAGCTTGTGCCAGCAGTAGTGGCCAGTAAGTCGAACACTACATCAAGACAGGACTTTAGGGTTCCCTCACTGTCGTCAAGATAGTTTTTATCAGCTTTCTTGGAGACCAACAGGGATGTCTCACTATCTTGAACTTTATCTGCATTACTTCCTTTACCATTGGATAACGCAGTACTGTTCTCCAATATTTTGTCCGTGTTCTAAAAGATAAACAAGCAGACACATGACATGTTTACCATGTTGTATATGAAACTCATTTTGGTAAATGAGTTCAGTAGTAAAGTGGACAGGATAATAACATGAAACAAACATATATCTATGTACCATGGTCACTTTATGGTCTGTATCATTCTAGTTTTTGTTGCCAAATCAAGATAGAGACACAGTTCAAATAATATTTGTTCAGGACCAAGCAGAATAGACAGAATATAACTGTAGGTAACTATAGAGCAATAACAACACTTGTAATGTGCATGACATGAGAACATAACTGTTTATTCAATTGAAATCGAAATCAACATAGAGCAGGTTACAACAGCAAACCAGTTAAAGAAACAAGTTTAAAACATACCTATTGCACCATTGGAGTTTCAATTCCATCCTTCAAATTTGAAAATAGTTGGTATGAGTAAATACAGTCATGCAAGAGCAAAGGAGTATGAACCATAGCTACAGAACCTGACCTGAGAACAAATCTTCTTCTCCTTTAAGCGTTGAGTTGGGATTTGGAGTGGTGGTCCTCGTGCTTTGGGCACTGCATTTCCCTTACTAATTGCTCGTGTTTGGGTGCTCTATGGTGGTGACGGTGTTGTGTCAACTAGAACTGGGTTATTATCTGCCGGGGTTGGGGTTAGAAGGGGTGTAGCTGGTTCTCTATCCAACTGGGTAGGGGTACAATCTGCGAGAGTCTGGGTTATGTGTGGTGGATCCGGTCCTTGGGCAAGTACAACCGTGGTTCTATCTGCATCAACTGGTAGCACTATCTTTTCTGAAGACCTTGTTGTTACTCCCTTAGATACTGCCATCACGCTCTCCAATTCAAATGGCTGATAAACAAGAAAAGTAATTGAAAGTATAGACATTGTATGATAGATAGGTGCAATGGATAGTGGGGAATCAAAGAGGGCATGAAATAATTCATATTTATGTTGTCTAACCAAAAAGGATAGCATGACACAATTTCACATATATGATGGCTAACTCAACAGGATAGCATGACACAATTTCACATTATGATGGCTAACTAAAAAAGATGGAACGAAATAGTTCAAAATATGAGACAATGTAAACAGGATGACATGACATAACTATATAATGTGTTTATTAAATAGGTTGGCATGCCATAATTCACATACATTCACGGATAGAATGCCATAATTCAAAATATGATGACTGTAAACACTAAACAGGATGGGATGATATAACTATATGATGTCTTTATTAAATGGGTTGCCATGCCATAATTCAGATAGATGATGTGTATGTACTATGTAAACATGATGGCATGATATAATTCAAATATATGATTTATATAGTAAGCAAGTAAGCCGAAGGCAATCCATATATGATGTAAAAACTAAGCAATGCAAGACAACATGAATGACATGGGTAATATAACCCTGCCAAGTTTGACCATAGACCTCAAGAGGAAAATAGGACTGGTCATCGGTCTCTGAATCCTCCTCTGAGGAGCTCTCTCCAAACAGCAAGATGTCTGTTTCAGTAGGTAGCATTGTCTGCTCTGAATACCTTGTTTTCACTCCAGATACTTCCATCACCACTTCAAATGGCTGATGCACAGGAAGAGTAGTTGAATATACAAACGTTGTCGAGAAATGGAACACGTAATACAAAAAAAGATAGCGTGATATAATTCACATACATGATGATTGGCTAAACAGCATGGCATTGCATAATTCACATATATAATGCCTTTGCAACAAGATATCATTACATAATTCACATATATAATGTCTTGCAACAAGATGGCAATGCATAATTCACATATATGGTAATTAGACACTGAACAGGTGGTATTCACACAAAGCATGTCTAAACTAATCAAATGACATAGCAATGTGAGACACCATACGCGCGATATCAGCAACATAACCCTGCCAAGTTAGAGCATACACCTCGGGGGGGATAGGACTGGTCATCTGTCTCTGAGTCCTCCTCTGAAGAGCTATCTGTAACCAGCGAGATATGCGCTTCGTCAGATAGCATAGTCTGCTCTGAAGACCTTCTTCTCACTCCAGAATTTGCCATCACCGTGTCAAATGGCTGATGCGCACGAAGAGCAGTTGAATGTAATAACATTTTTGACAAATGTAATATGTAACCCAAAAAAGGATGGCCTGATATAATTTACATATAATATGACTGGCTAAGAAGGATGGCATTGCAAAATTCACATATATGATGCCTGGCTAAACAAGATGGCCTTGCATAATTCACATAAACGATGAATAAACTAAACAGATGGCATTCGCACAAAGGATGTCTAAACTAAGCAGATGACATATTTGATGTATAAATTAAGCAATGCAAGACACCATATGCATGATATTACCAACATCAGCATGCCAAGTTAGAGCGAAGACCTCAGGGGGTAAATAGGAGTTGTCTTCTCCTTCTGAATCCCCCTCAGAACAGATATCTTCCTCTCGATTACAATCTGAAATGCGTGGAGGGGGCTGCCCTTGCGCCTACCATGGAGCGACGTCTGCATGAAATTTTATTGCCACGCAAGGCTCGTCTCTTTTGCTCTACATGTTCAGTTCCATTGTTTACAATAACTGTCATGCATAGGAATAAAACATAGTGAGATTATGTAAGGAGTGCATGCAGAAATCCAGAGTGATGGTAGCAACCCGTGGATAGACCCAAAACCAATAATAGCAGGCAGATAATGGCTTCAGTTAAAAAATACATATAATGGCTTCTTTACTATTTGTTACCCACCCAACATGAACCTCATAGTAGACACTGGAGATTAACCAGATAGTAGATAGATACTATTGATAGCGGCCCCGATATGTACCCCACAACAATTTAAAAACTCAAGTTTGACCATTAGTTTGGAGCTGACTCAGAGTCTAATCGGTGAACAGGATGATAAAGTGGCATGTAATATTAAGCGATGCATAACGTAAGTAGACACGAAAGAGTGAGACCTCTCTTGCGGACCCGTGTAGTCCTCGAGGTCATCTGCTCGGGTGATGATGGTAGTGCAGTTTTCATGGCTACCAGCTGCGAGGAAGAAGATCTGAGGCGGCGAAAGACAGTCAGGAGGCCGGATCCCTGCTGTGCTGGACCCTTCTGTCATTGGAGGAGCTGAGCTGGGGTGGATGACGGCGCAGCAGGAGCGGGACAAACCACGCAAGGTTTTCTTTGCCAACTATCTATAAAAGAAGTAATTATGTAAGGGCTCGTTTGAATTGGAGGATTCCAACAATGCAGGGATAGGAAATAGATAGGAATAGGATAGGAATGCACGTGCAAAACAGAGAATTTAAAAACACAGGATTTCTGCCAATTTGGGTGTTTGATTCACAACAATTGGAAGATCACAGGATGCAAAGAAGCATGGTGACATTAAGTCAAACCACAAGAAAATGTACGGTTATAATGCTATTATGCTACTATCTCTTAGTCTTGTGCTTCATGAATAGGAATTTGAAAAGGAGGACAAGTGAAAATTAAAATTCCAACGTTTTTTTCTTTCAAGGAGACACTAAAGGAACAAATCCGTGTGCTTAGTGGACAATATATATAACATGTAGAGTAAAAAAGAGATGCAACAAGTGTAGAGCCTCTTTGGCGAAGCCATGTGTATCTCAGCGTGATTGGGTTGGCCGGTGAGGATGCTCCAGCTGACTTGGCTGTCGGAGGAGGGTAGGAAGATCTTAGGCGTCTGGAGATGGAGCCCGAGGTACTGCTCCGCTATGATGGAGGGTTTCATCGTTGGAGCAGCTCTGGTGAGTTGTACGATGTCGAGGCTGAAGCAGGACAAGAGAGACAACGAACAACATTAACCTGAGTGGAATTCTAATAGCATCTCCAATACATGACGTAAAATACATAACCACAAAGTGCTAGATGTAAAATACATCAGCCGCTCATCTCTGAACTTAACTGTCGAAACTGAACTTAACTATCGAAACTGAACTTAACTATCGAAACTGAATTTTGCTGTCGAAACTGAATTTTGCTGTCGAAACTGAATGCACTAGCAAGGTGAGGCTACACGTCGGTCGATCGACTTTTTCATCTCTGGTCAGTTGATTTTTCAGCTGTTGGATACGAAATCAAGGGCTTGCGGTTCATCTTCAACCTCCCCCCCTGAGCCGGCCAAACAGTAGCCCCCCGCGGCCCGCGGCCAGCGGTGCGCCGCCCCGCCCGCCCCGAAAACACTCCCCACCGCCGGTCCGCTGCCGCCCCGGCCATCCCTCTAGGCCACCCTATGCCGAGATTTTTCTCTGGCGATCCCCACGCCACAGCCCCGCCAACGCCCCGCCACCGCCGGCGACCACCGCCCCCATCCTGAACCCTAAGATAGATAGTGGCGTATCTTTCCGGCGAGCCCCCCTCCCTGTTGCGAGCCCCCCCACCACCTGAAAATCGACTGACCCAAAAGTCAATTCAGTAGACTGAAGTGTAGATAAATCGGAGCAGCATCGCAAGCAAGAGCAAGAGCAGCAGCATGAGCAAGAGCAATAGCAAGAGCGGACCAGGCAAGGGACCGAGAGCAAGAGCAGAGCAGCAGCGCAAGCGAGAGCTAAAGCAGCAGTAGGTCCTACTGATGTGGACGTCGCCGCTGTGGGAGCGACGCCGTGGAGGAAGTGGCCGGCGACGCCGCCATGGATGGAGCCACGCCGTGTCGGCTCGGGACCGAGCGCCGGCAGCACTGTGAGATCGAATCAAGAAGAAAATGCGGCGATTAGTGTACAACCTCTTTGGTGGTGCCGATTAGGCCGCAGTTTCATCCGAGGAAACGGTGATGATGATGCTCTTCCAATGGTGCAGGTGAAGACGGCGGTGTGGGAATGGAGGTGGCGCGAAAGACGAGGGGAACATCGGGGCAGCTCCTTGGAGGTGGAGGACGAGGTGGCTGAACCGGCGGGACGATGAGATCGACGACGGATCCTCATCCGGTGCGGTGGATGAGGGACGTCGAGGTGTTATTGTGGACGACGTCGTCGGGGAAGAGGCTTCGGCTGGGTGGCGGACGAAGCAAGGTGTGGGGTTTCGTCGCGGGTTTTCGCGGCCTTGGTGTATGAATGGGTGGGCGGATGGGATGGCAGTTGGGAACCATGGCTTAGAGACGCGCTTGTCCGAAATGTGGGGTAAGTTACGAAAGTACCCCCACCGATTTGAGGCGGTTCTTTCGTTTTAGGGGTACCACGGGCATTTCGCATGTCTGGATTTCACGGGAGGTGGGAGTTTTCGCGCGCGTTGTAATTTCGGAATATCAAGGCGCGGGTTGAGATGGAGGGAGTTGTCGGAGCACAACGAGAGAAAGATATATCTTAAATATTTCGGGCTAACAAGGCGCGGGTTGAAATTTCCGGACAAGCCTAACGTCTATTGTCCCAAATCAATGCGCCATACAAATGTCATTCAAAACTTTGAATTCATGTTATGTTCAATTAAAATATTTCACTACGTGTATAATGCATGCAACCTACTACTCAAATGAACGTTTTAGTGCATTCCAAATGTATATACTACTGCTTCAATATGAACTAAATTTGAATTCGTTTCTCTATTTGAATAAGATCTACAGTAATGATTGTTGTGAAGTCAAAGCATTTGAATTCGTTTCTCTGTTTTAATAAGATCTACAATCATCATTATTGTCAAGTTAAACCATCGTTTGTGTATTATCTTCACAGCACACCACATGATTAGTCTCGAGTTACATATGAACTATGTGTACTCCTATATGAACTCCAACTAGATTTTTTGAATCCACTTTATTTTGATTTCAAATCACATTACATTTCTAGCTCTAGCAAGATCTTCATAATCTAAACCATGTCTCATATGTATAATGTGTTTATCACATTATGTATGGTGCCCCGCTCCCTACGCCTACAAGTATTTAGATGTGAGTTGCAAACACCACACATTACCACAAATTCAAATAAAATGTGAGAATGTTCGATATATAGTATTGTTTAGATTGTTTGATATTTAGTTGTAAGCTGTGAATGCCACACATTATCACAAATTCAAATAAAATGTGAGATTGTTTGATGTATAGTATGGTTTAGATTGTTCGGCATTTAGGTGTGAGTTGCAAACGCCATGCATTAGCACATTATGGTATAACATGTGCACAACACGTGTATCACCGCTATATTCATGCATGCAATGTTTAAAACACTATGATCTCCTATTCAAATATATGAATCCGCTTTCATATCAAATTATAATCTTTGTTAGTCTCTTACACCCACACAATCCTCTAACCTTTGTAGCTACCACTAACTTTCTCTCGTGCACACTACTAGGAAAAGGCCTACTAATGGAGCACCAGTTTTGCCTACTAATGGCGCATCACTGGTGCGCCATTAGTATCACGCCACTAGTATTTATTACTAATGGCGCACCACCCAGTGCGACATTAGTATATAACACCATGCGCCATTAGTATGCCTCCCAGGGGCCATATTTAACCATGTGCTTTGGAACACTAATGGCGCACTCTTTGATGATGCGCCATTAGTATACTTTGGCATACTAATGGCGCACTCTATAGTGATGCGCCATTAGTATGAATATTAGGGTTTTTTTACTTTTCTAATTTTTGCACATGTTACAAAATATATTATTTGACAGAATATAGACAGTAGCACACAACAACAGCAGATTCATCGAATACAATAGAAGATTAGTCTCCGAATACAATTCATCATATTAGTCTCCGAATTCAAAAGACCGAACAAAGATAAAACATTACAAGTATCGAGACTGCGAGTATCGAGTTTGTCTTCACATTATAAGTCGATATCGATCATCTAAACTACCATCACATAGAAGAGAGCTGCGGTCATCACAATGAGCATCATCGCGATGAAACTAGTCTTGATCCGGTTCCTCCAATGCTCCCTCCTCTCTCCCACTAGATAGCGGGCGTATCTAGATTCCGCCTCCGCCCTAGTGGTGTACCCTTTGTAACTGTTACCGCTGAAACGGTGAACCTGTCTCTGACACTCCTCCCAGTCATCGTAGACTCCGGGAACCTTACCCTTGTACACGACATACGACGGCATCTCTATGCGCAAGCCAAACAACAGACAATACATACATAGGCAATATATAAGTATGCAACAAAAGGATCGGAAGAGAAAAGCAAGACATTAATAGCATGATTCATGGTCCTACTAATAAATAGCATCGATTACATCTAAGTTGAACGACTGTCCAAACCAAAGAGACATACAATTCATTAAAGTTTAATTACAACATGAGCCAATCAATGTTTCAGAACTACACATCACTACTTTCGACTCGACTCATGGACAAGAGCGTGGATGAAGCCGCCGTCTGTCGTGATGGTCATGAAATCGCGGGCGTTGTCAGCCTGCATTTGTAGCATTCCGTCTATCTCAATGTTGGACGGTTGATATCTAAGGAAGAACAGCCCCGAGGTATGAAGGACATCTTGATGGATGATGTCCGCAAACTCCGACTGGATGCAAAAGAATTCTTGTCTGATGTCCGCGTCCTAGATTGCCGACAAGCTCGCGGCCCAATCTTTGAGACTATTTGGTAGCAGAAGGTGATGATGGTCCCATACGATCGCCCGCATGTGATGGAGGGCAAAGTAGGCATCCTTCTGACCGCCAGGCGGCTGCTTGACGCAGCAGAACGTCGTATTGTAGGCGAACACGTGCTTGCCGTACTTACAAACTGCCCTGATGAAGGTGCCTCCAGATTTGGCGTAGCCGGGGAGAACATCATCAAGAACTTTCTTGATATTTGTGTAGTCTATCTTGGAGTTACGGTTCGGGTCGAAATACGTGGCCGTGGAATATTTCGGGCTTAAGAGGATGAGTGTGCAATGTGTGTCACTGCACAGAACACGGAATGTTAGAAAAAAAGAACGATCAAAATCTAACAAATCATATGTTACGAGGCGGTTAAGGGATGACTTACTCGGCAAAGTAAGCCACAAGGAAGTTATCCTTATCTGGGTTTGCCAAAATGACGTCTTCGAGGTGTGAACTCGCGACATGGCGGTCCCCAGCGCTGCTCAAGAGCTTGGCACGCATGTAGAAGGGGTCGACGATCACGATGTCCGGGGTCTTGTCTCTAATGATCCGCATCTCCATACTCAGTGAAAACAACCGAACAAAGGTGTAGTGCAGCGGATGAAGGTTGAACATAGCAAAGATGTCATCAAACCGCAGGACGATCGTACCCCTGATAGCGCCATCCACAAAGCCCTTGCCCTCTGGCACCTTGGCCACGAAAACAGGGTATGCCACATCATTCTCTCTGAGACGCCGCTTCTCCAAAGAAAGAACACTGTCGTGCAGACTCCGCATAGCACCGGTTGCAGCATTGAGCATATTTGTCGGTAGCATCGCCCTACCCGCCACATGCACCCTCCTCGAGATATCCTTAGGTGAAGGTGGCCCGTCCTGAGCACGGATCGTACTCGGTGCCGGCTGGCTTGCACCGGCGGGCTTTTTAGTCGACCGTTTCCGGCCCTTCTTCTTGATCTGCTGTAATGGGACCGAGTTCTGCTCACAGACCGCCTTCTTGAGCGTGTTGGGGCTGATAATATTTGGCACCTCCGCTATCTGAGGCTTGGTGAAGGCGGCAGCTAGAGGCATCTCCTGAGAACTGAACGCCAGACGACGCCTGTTGCAATTGGGATTCTCCGCCGTACCAGCTAGATCGCGGTCGTCTTGTTTGGGTTCTTGAGAAGGAGGCCCGCAGAACTCATCACCGTACCCATGCTCGGCAAAGTACTTATCGACATTGGTAAATGTACCATCGTCGTTGTCGTCATCGTCCGGATCCTGTGCCATATGCATGTCCGGATCCTGTGCCATAGGGATGTCCGGCATGTCCGGTAGCGTTGCGGCGTTCTTGCCATGGCTTGGCGCCGGCACGACTGGCGGTCTTGTCTATGGGGTGGTGTCCCCCGCCCCCAAACGAATCTGGCTCTTCGGCCAAAGCAGGGGCCAGCTTACGCAGGCGCTGAGGGTCATCTCATCTTCTTCGTCGGCCCCAGCGGGTCGAATCGGAGGTAACAGCTCGTCGCAGCCTGGCAGCACCCGAACCACTTCAACCCTATACATTGTGGGTGGCATCGGATTACCGTGGAACACGGGGTTGCCTAGTTGAATGATTCTGCCCTTGGTGACATCGACCAACTTGCCGCCCACGAAGTGCAGGAGAGTGCAAGGAACATCGGCGGCGCCCTGTGAAAACATGTAGGGCGTCAGGGATGCCCAGTCAAAGGCAAGGAGATGAAGTCCTCGGCCGAGAGGCTTAGTTACCGTGATGCCGTCGAGCTCGGCTAATGTCGAGGCACCGCCAACGGCGGACGTGCAACCGACGGAGGGGACGCTTGCTGGCGAGGTGCCGACCGGCGTACACTCGGGTGCATTAAGCTCCAATGCCGGTGTCAGAGACACCAATACCACCGCCGCCGGAGACACCAATGGTGCCGCCGCCGGAGACACCAATGGTGCCGCCGCCGTAGACACCAATACCGCCGCCGCCGGAGACACCAATGGCGTCACCTGCGCGTTGTGCGAGTTGCTGGCCGTGAAGCTGGGAATCGGGGGCGGCCCCTGTTGGCCACCCGCAATCCACGTCGTTATCCCATGAATCAAGGTAGGCATAATGCCGGTGAGTGTCGATCCCAGTTGTTGTTGCACTTACTCTTGGACCATCTCCGGAATCTGCGCCACTTGCGCCTTGAGTGCTTCAACCTCGCGCGACTGGCTTTCCGAGCTGGTCTTTTTCTCCTTTCGCCCGCCAGCGGCATAGTATGACGACCATTTTGTGGACAAGCCTTTGCCGGCCACACGACCAGCTGACGTCGGCTTATGGAGCTTATCCCTGTTTTTCATTATGTTCAACGCCCTATTCAAAGGGGTGTCGAAAGGGGAGCTCTGAGACGACCCCGCGCTACTGCTTTCTTTGTCCTGCGGAAGGAACGTGAACCATTTAGAAATATTGGGGATTAATTAGAATGCAACTATATGGAGCTAATTATGTGGGGGTGTATTCCTTACCAGAACAAGCTCAAGCTCCTTGGTCTTCGGATCCGTGGTAAGCTCCTTTGTTACCGGGTCCTCCTTGTACCGGGCCCTGAGAAAGTTCCTGGTCTGCTTGTCACTGTATTTCTCGAAGCGGGGCGGTAGGCCTTGCTCGGCATGCTCCGCGTCCTCCTTGTCCCATACAGGCTCCACCACTCTGTAACCGCCGGGACCGAGTTGGTGGACCCCTATGTTCAACTGCCGCATTTCTTTCCCCCACTGACTTGATTCGGAGGTTGCGGGGCTCTCGCACTTGATCTTGAACTCCTTGTAGTCATCTTCGCTCATCAAAGGATATTTCGCCTTGATCTTCTCATAACTATCACCTTTGTCAATCATTGCCTTCACTATGCTTTTCCAAGTAGACAGGGCCGTGCCCATCGACATGAGGGCGGCACCGTTCACTTTATTACCCGAGAGGCGTGTGTTTGCGAACTCAGCGGGGAACTTGTATCGTTCGTGCAGCTTCGTGAAGAGGAGGTTGCGCAAATTCCCTCGGTCCTTATGCCTTAGGTTCTCGGTGTTGATTGAGGCGATGCTCCGGAGAATGCACCCGAGCTGAATCGAGTACCCCTTGACTATGTGTTTGGGCGCCGTCGGATGCCCGTCGGAGTTCACTTCAGTAAATTCCGTTGCCTCTTCAGTTGGCTGCCATCTGTGCGTGCGCCGCCATCATCAGTGGTGGCATCCGCGGCGCCATCATCAGTGGTGTCATCCCCGACGCCACTAGGGGTTGTGTAGTCAGGATCGGTGTCTTCCGCGGCGTCCTCATAGCGGTGAGGTTCTTCCTCCAACTCCTGCGATAGCTCCTAGAATTTCCTGCCGCCCGAACCGCCGACCTCATCGTTGTGGGCCATGTTTCACTCTAAATAGGACAAACTTTTGGTCAAAAAGTTGGTTATTGTCAAGGAACAAGATCATGGTCTCATCATTTAGGGTTTGTTGACACCGAGGCATCCTAAAAGCTAAGCTTTTATCATTTAGGGTTTGTCGATGCCGAGGCACCCTAAAAGCCTAGGCGTACATCATTTAGGTTCTCATCGACACTAAGGCACCCTATAGAAGCCAAGTTAAGTTTTCATCATTTAGGGTTTATCGATGCCGAGGCACCCTAGGTTGGGCCTAATCAGTTGGCACTAATCACTTGGCTCTATTGCCACCTATGTTGGGTTTATCATCTAGGGTTTATCGATGCTAAGGAGAATTCTAAGTTGGGCCTAATCACTTGGCTCTATTGCCACCTCTGGTTTAATGCAACAAGAATGGCGGGGCAGTTGATCCTACTTAACTAAGTACTAAGATACCCCAGCCCATGCATTAGTCACAAGTACCCCATATGTCCTATTTTTAGCAAAGTCATGCTAAAATTCACGGAAAATTTTAGCATGACCTTTGCTGAAAATAGGACATATGGAGTACCCGAATTTGCCGGAACGGAAGTTAATCGACATTCCGGCAAACTCAAGGGCCTCTCGGGGTACCTGCAAAATCATTATCCCCGCGTAATGAAGTCGCCAATGGGTCATTTCAGAAGATCACAAGTAGCATCGTCACAAGTACAACATCATCACAAGTACAGCAGCAGCAGCAATGAATACAGGCATAACAGCAGCAGCAGTAGTTAAGAAAAAGTTGCAGAAGCTTGTAAAACTATACTTTGAAGTTGAAGCTTTTAAGAAGAAGAAAATCCAGCCGGATAACTTTCCTCCTTAAATCACTACACTATTGACTGTTCACTCACTACACTGTTGACTGTTCATTCACCAAATTTACCATACAAATAGGAGTACTGTACTAGAGTTCTCTAACATCCAAATAACTCATGATGGCGCAAAAAGTTCAAATGGTGAGTAGCTTAGCTTGGCATGTATCAGACTCATTTGTGCACTGGTAACTAGTTTTTTACAGCAACCAATAACAACACTGATCAGGGAGTTGCCTGCATATTTCTAAAAGAGAAGGAAAATTATGTTTGCTCGTAAACTTGCTGGAGGCTACAAAACTAGTGTAAGTTATTGGTTTTCTACACACACTTAGTTCCAATTCATGACCATTTCAAGTTAAATGTTCTTCCTGTCTTCCAGGCCCATCTAAGCATGTCCGTCCACTCAATAACTCTGCGACTACTTCTAATGGAGGAGAGGAGGAACAACAGAGGTGGCTACTCACATCTGCTTCTGGTGGGTGTTGAGGTAGGACTTCTCGCAGTACTCGGAGGTGGAGTAGAGCTGCGGCCATAGGTTCTTGAGCTCCTGCATCAAGACGGCCACCAGTACTAATGTGTTAACAAATTTCGGCCAGTATATGTGTATAACCAAGACAAAGCTCCTGCTCTCTCAAACTGAATGTTACTGCTAAGCTTTGATTTCAGGTCAAGACGGTGCAGATAAAACAACTTAACCTTTTTCCTTTCATATATCACCAGTCATTGCACGTTGCACTGCTAACATGTTTAAACCAAAACATTTGCTCATCTAAAGCATTATCACAAACACCTATCATGCAAAATCCTTTCACAAGTAAACTTTAACATGCACCGGAAAAAATCGTGCAGCAAGTATTCATCAGGAAATGGCCATCGTTATATTCTCACAATACCCAATCTAGCGCACGTACTCATCCAATGCAAAAATTAGGGGAAAAATGAACAGACAGAGGATGCAAGAGGAAGGAGGGAGGGGTGAGGGAAGAGGAAGGAGGAAGAAGGGGGGACGTAGGAGTGGTGGCTACCTGCCTATGGATTGGTCGCCGACGTAGCTCCGCGAGGAGGCGTTGCTAGGCGGGAGGCGCTGCTGGTGGGAGCGGCTGCTCGACGGAGGGAGGCGCTGCTGGGCTCCTGTGCCGGCTGCGGGGCAGCGGAGGCTTCGGACGACTGGGTGCGCCGCGGCGTCGGGCTGGCAGTCGTGGTGGTAGGCCGTCGGCGGTGAGGACCGAGACGGCGAGGCGGGGCGCGGGGGTTGTCGGAGCGGAAGGAGGGGGCGTGAGGGTGTGGCGAGGGGGGGGAGTGTATCTGGCGAGGGAGGGATGAAGGGATTGGGCGAGAGCTAGGGGGAAGATTACTAATGGTGCACCCCCTGGCGGTGCGCCATTAGTATGTTTTTTTATAGCAATGGCGCACCCCAGAGCGGTGCGCCATAAGTAAAAAAAAATTTAGATAGTAATGGCGCACCAGCCAGCGGTGCGCCATAAGTAATTTTATAATTATTATTTTTTGCATCTAATATTTTTTTAGAAAATGAATATGAATATGAAACAGTAATAATTTTGTATAAAAACAATAATAATTTTTTAAAAAATATCATCAAATTTGTTATTTGAAAATATTTATGAATATAAAAAAATATCATCAAATTCGTTATTTGAAAATATAATCAAATTTGTTTTTTTGGATTTTTAGTTGCATTCATTTGTGACGGTGGAGCGGGGGAGGGTGCGGGGGGTCGTCGGCGGCGGTCGAGCGGGGGAGGGTGTGGGGGGTCGTCAGCGGCGGTGGAGCGGGGGAGGGTGAAGGGGTGTCCTCGGCGGCGGTGGAGCGGGGGAGGGTGTGGTGGGTCGTCGGCGGCGGTGGAGCGGGGGAGAGGGTGCGGGCCCGGGGGTCGTCGGCGGCGGCGGAGCGAGGGGAGGGTGCGGGGGTGCTAATGGCGCACCACAAAGACATGCGCCATTAGTAACCCAACATACTAATGGCGCACCACACAGACATGCGCCATTAGTAGTTTTGCAAAAAAGTAAAAAATAATAATTTTTATACTAATGGCGCACTTTGGCACAGTGCGCCATTACTAGTTTAAACTAGTAATGGCGCACTATGCAACGGTGCGCCATTAGTAGTTTTGCAAAAAAGAAAAAAAATACAGTAGTGGCGCACTCTATGGCTGGTGCGCCATTAGTAGTTCTAACTACTAATGGCGCACTCTGCCCAGATGCGCCATTAGTATGTTTGAAAAAATGAAAAAAAAACTTTTTTTACTAGTGGCACACCAAGTGCCTGGTGCGCCATTAGTGTCTTCCACACTAATGGCGCACCACATGTCTGGTGCGCCATTAGTGTCAATTCCATTTATAGCCCTTTTCCTAGTAGTGGCATGCACATGCCCTCCTCGCCCTCCCCCTCCCTCGGCATTCTATCCACCTGGCACATTCATTTTTTTCTTTAGATCGTTCTCCCAGAGTCTCCACAACTCCTTTCCGACACACACCGATCGATAAACCACTCCAGCGGTGCCTGCCTACAACATACAAACACACCTTCAATCTCCTCCTTTATGTGTCCTTGCCTCGTCTCTCTCATACGGTCAGACACACGTGTAAACTCTCGCCCCTCTTTTCATCGCTCTCACAACCGCACACTCCTCCCCCTATCTAGCTAGTAGTTGGGCCTCTCGCACCACCTCCTAGCTCCATTCTCTCTGTCTATCCGTCTCGCTGGGCCTTATTTGCCTCTAACAAATGGACGTACACCGACCGATCTCTCGCTATACATATAGCTAGCTAGGTCCTTATAACTCATTTTTACCCACACGTCAAACGATCTACCTCATTAGTTGTGTCTCTCCCTTCCTCCGACAAACAACAATTGCTCTACCGATCTAGTTAGGTTTGCTTACCAAACACATGGTTCCCCTTCACCATCCATGGATGCGTCCCGACAGATCTATCACGCACACGCACACACAGAAACACATCCCCACTCTTATTGATAAAATTGTAGTTCCACCCTCAGTTTGTCTAGGAGGCCTCTCCCACCATCTTCGAGAAGCAACTCCATCACCCATCCAGCACTCTACCCCTCTCCCTCCCTCTCCCTCCTTCTCTCCCTCCTCTCTCTCTCTGTCCCATCATATTTCCCGTCCTTCAGTTATGTATGGATGTTGACCTATCTCCCTCAAGACATAGTTGGGTCTCTCCATCTCGACACATATACGAGTCACTCTACCTCTATAGTTGGGCCTCTGCCTACCCCTCCCAACACCCCCTCCCACCCACACACACCGATACATCGAGCGCTCTAGTCATGTCTCCCTGCCACACACAAACTTGACATGTGTCCTCTAACGTTCCGGTAGGCTAGTCGCCCTATAACTTTGACTTGTACACACAAACAATTTCGATGGCTCTCTTCATCGATCTCGCACCCACCCACTTGATCCTCTCTTTGACTCTATCGATAGCTATGACCCCTCCCTCTCTTCTCGTGGATTGCCCGACCCTCTATGTATGATATGGATAGGCCTCCATTTCACACACATTGCATGCAAAATTTTGTTTGAGATGTCATCGACACATATTTCCACAAATAATTCACGAAATCAACCCCCACCCCACCCCCACCCCAAAACAAAAAACACTCACGAATGCGGTTTGTATCTCTCACACACACCCCACGTAGGTGGGGGACGTGCACGAAGAGAAGAGGTGCATGCACGGCGCACGTACTCCCGTCTCTTTCCCAACCACACCCGCGAGGTACACGGTGGAGCTCATTTCCGTATGAAAAAGGCAGCCCACGTGGTACTTTGGCACGTGTACTGGTTGTCCACATGGTGGAGGGAGGATCGTCTACCACGGGTGAACAAACAAATTGCGACTTGACGTGTTATGTTAAAAAAAGAGGCAAACCATGTGGGGCCTACCTTAGAGGCAAGGCTCTATACAATGGAGTACTTTTGATGTGTCCCGTCAATTCGCAGAAAGAGGAGAAGCTTGCTTAGTACACCGTCTCCCCCGCCCACGGGCGCAGTGGTTCGCAGGATGAGGTGAAGCTTTCTTACCACGCCTTACGACCGCTCCCTCGCCCACGCGCGCGGTGGCTCACAGCCCGAGGAGAAAATTTTACTACTCCCTCCGTTTACTCCTCGTCCCTACAATCTTGGTTATAGAGATTATACTATCATATTGTTTGGAATATATATGTCCGTTAGTAGATTTCAATATGAACAACTAGTACATACTCCAAACACAGATGTATATAGACGTATTTTAGAATGTAGATTCACTCATTTTGCTCTGTATGTAGCACTCTCCCTCGCCCCTCGACCCTCGCCCACGTGGAGGATGTGAAGCAATTCATTCGGTCTCATATAGCCAGAACGATATATACTTCACTACCATTATTGCTTGACTTCCCAAAGAGGCGAAGAGCCAATCGCAAGGTTAATATCTTGGATATGCCAAGCGCAAGGTTATAGGAGAATGAGTAGTAGGTGTCGCGTCATTTATAAATAAAGTTTTTTTTTTCAGTGGCACGTACGCAATATGATAGGTTCATATGGAGAGAAAAGGAAACCTCTCCACTATATACATAGTCAGGACGGGCCAGCCTACATGGTTGCTTGCTGGGGTTTCTCTCTTCACACTCTCTCGCACAAAACGACTATGGCCACATCTATAACATCCCGGCGGATCACGTCCGCTTGGGGAAGGGGTGGATGCTTAGTGTATAAGCGGTGGCCGTCGCCGACGGTGAAAAACCACTATCGGCATGTCCCGATCAGGGGTCCCCGCCGTTCTCCCTCACAAAGCCGGTGAGGTTGCCTTCGTCCCTTGCTCACTGCCGCGACGTGGGCAGTTGCCGCCTCCCGCCACCCTCCTCAAGGTTGAGCTACGTCCCTCAGGTACAACTCCCTTTACAGCCGGTTTCCACCATTGCTCTAGCTGCCCACATCACTCCCTCTGGATATTTGTCTACTTCTTTGCCCCGCACATACCTCTACTGGCTTCTACATACTGTATTCGTGATGAGTTTATGTCTCATCAACTAGTCCCAGTAATCTTATTCTAATCACGCTTGTTCAATTTCTTTGCCACAGGGATGCTCATCTCGATTTTGGTGAAACTGCACAAAATGATCCGATGGTCAAAAGGTTGCAAACTTCATTTATTAGGAAGCTCGAACGTTGCCAGCAAATTGAAGCCTAGTCAGGGTTCACGGTTCAAGGGCTAGGGACTGCACGGATCTTTTTTTCTTTAGCTGCCTTTGTTCCAAAATAAGTGTCAACTTTAGTAGTAGTACAACTTTGTACCAAAGTTTGCACAAAGTTGAGAAACTTATTTTGGAACGGAGGGAGTACATATTTGCTATGATCTGTCAATCATTGAGATGCAATAGCATGCATGTTAGTCTCCTTTGTATTTGATGAAATGTTGCGACGGGCAACCTTGGACGCAAGATACATGTAACAGAAGCTGGAAGCTTCATAGCATTGTACAAATTTATCTCGTTGATAAATTACAGTACATACTATACTAGTACTTCCTCCATTCCTAAATATAAGTCCTTGTAGAGATTTCACCCTGAACCACATGCGGATCACTGAGCCTGCGTGGTTTCACTGCTCTTGCACGCCTCCGCTGTAAGAATGGAGAAAATTGTAATCTAGTAGGTATACCTCCTTTCGCCGAAAGCATGGGACATCCAGCAGTCCTACGACCTCAGTAATAAAGACCAATGAGCCGTCAAATCACATAGACCCAGCAGTAAGTTGGACGGACGAAGCAACCATCACTCTTGCGCCAATGAGAGGTCGTGTCCGCTCTACCCGGGCATGAATGCGGCATCGATTCTTTGGAGCGCCACTGACCGTTTCGGGCGGGAAGCGCGCGCGGGCGATGGAGGGGCTTTGGGTTGGCCAGGCTGGTCAGGAGCGGTCGTGGCAGCTATCCGCATGTCCCTACCGGACACGCCCGGAAACGAGAGGATGCACCAACTCTCGCAGCTAAAATCGTACACTACACAACATCTCTCTGTAGGAGTAGGTCAATCTATCGCTCTCTCTAACACACATGGTGTTAAACACACATGCGCGCACACACGCGCGCACACGCACCCACCTTGGTCCCGTTGCACCTTCTAACGTGACTTATTACACCTAGACGGAGGGAGTAGTAAGTATACGAGATACGGTGGCACACTGACTTAAGTCGAATACAAGTGCCCAAAATTTGTGTGCATGTTATAATAAGGATTCAGGAACATAACGGGAGGGTTGTGTAGCTGGTTAGCCTATTCGCTCATCAAACTTGAGGTCTGGGGTTCGATAACTACACTTGAGCATAATTTGTGCCAGGAGGATTCTTTGACTGGTCAAAATGTTTTCTAGGGTTTGCACGCTTCACACTCTCTCTCCAGTATATATATACACGCTGGAGCCTCAGCGCTTGTAGTTGCTCTCTTCACACTCTCTCGCCCTCTCCTGCTCGAGCCTCAGCGCTTGTAGTTGCTCTCTTCACACTCTCTCGCCCTCTCTCGCTGGAGCCTCAGCGCTTGTAGTTGCTCTCTTCACACTCTCCCGCCCTCTCCAGATCTAAACAAGACTTCGTTGGCCTCTCTCTCCGCTCACTGCTGCTCAAAGAGCCGGCAGGATCCGTCCGCCGGGAAGGGAAGGAGGCTTAACACTGTCGCCGTTGGCGAGGGACTACCGGCGCAGCTGTTCACTTTCCACACAGCGGCGGCGTGGGAGGGCCTCCGACCCCTTCTTCTTCGCCGCCGTCCCGTCGCCCGTCAAACCACGCCCCAAGAATCTTAAGGTATAATTTACTTACTCCACATGCATTGCTCTAGCTGCATGTATACCATGAATCTAGGACGCTGTTCAAAGAGGAAAGGAGTGGGAAAAGTTGTACATAGCATGAATCTCGGACGTGGTTCAAAGAGGAAATGAAGGGGGAAAGTTGTATAGCATTAATCTAGGACGTGGTTCAAAGAGGAAAGGAATGGGGGAAAGTAGTGGGGAAGGTTGTATCGCATAAATCTAGGACATGGTTCAAAAAGGAAAGGAAGGGACAAGGCTGTAGAGTTTGAGCAGGACTAGATTTGCTGCGCTCACATAGGGAAAGGCGTCTGATAATAAAACTAGGACCAACACAGACTGACGCGCAGTTTTTTAGTCCCTACAGCAAAATGTCCCTGTAAACAAACACCCTCTAATAATGCCGCTGCAAAATTGATGCAATGCCATAGTTAAAAGCCAATTAGATGTTTAACAAATTTTATTGTTAATATAATCTCTATGTTAATATTAATCAATGCCACCGTCTGAGAAATGCTACTGTCTTTCTTTCTTTCCCATTTAGATAAGGTAGATGCTTCTTTTTGTTGGCTTCTGTGTCATCCACCGTTATTAACCACTAATTGTTTCCTTTGCACCTCTGTGTAAACATGGTTATCTGCTTCACCTTGTTGCCATTGTGACCTTTCGTTGCACTACACAAAACACTTTTGTTTTAAGAGTGTTTTGTGCAGTTCAACCAAAATGTCACACCGACAACGTTGCTTGATTGCTTGATCTTAGTGGAACTGCACAAGAGGATATCTTACTTCCTATCCATTAACGCGAATTTGGTTCAGATCTTCTTCTTGTGAGTTGTTTGAATTCAGCATCATGAGAGGTCAGTACTAGCCTTATTTCACATGATTCTGTAGTGTGCATTCATATGTTCTGCTACTTGTACGATAATGTTGCTTGATTTTAGTGAACTGCACAAATGGAGATAAGACTTCCAATCTATATGTGCACCGTAATATCCCATTGAGGTAAGATAAGGATATTTCACAACTGCTGGCCTGTATTTTGCCACTTTCATCAGAAAATTAAGTTTAGTACTATACTTGTGCTCCCTAATTGACATGCCAAATCTTACATTGAAGGCGAAGCTTGTTTGTTATTGAACCAAGTGATGAAGGGGGAGAACAAGGGAAAGAAAAACAAAAATCAACTCCCGGTGCTGTAATGAAACACTGGAACTGTGATGGCACAAGTAATGATATAGTTTTGCATCTTAATTTATTGCTATGGCTGGAAAGAGCAATTGTTTTTCCACTGATTTGATGCCACTCTTAATGTAATATGTAATTATCTCTACTTTTGCAAAAAGGGATATTCTTTGAAGATACCATATATTTTAGTGGAACTGGACAAGAAGATGTTGGGAACATTAAACTAATCAAGGAGTATATAGTAAGCTTGGCCACCACCGTAGATGCTTCATCTGTATGGTCTACACAATAAGCCTCCTGACAAAGGTTGGTACTCGCCCACTGATTTCATCCATATGATTGAGCTTTGTCATCTCTATTGGTGTTGTGCTACTATTTAGATACTGTCATGAAAAAGTGGTATTGTCCTTGAGAAGTGCTTCATCTGTTCTGTTTTAAATATTTCCTTTCCTTTTTTTCGAGCAAACAGTGATGCTAGCATTTAGTAGTCCTCTTGTCGTTGCACAACAGGATCATCTTCCTCTGAAGAAGAATATGGAGTACGTGAAGTGACTAGTTCCGATTATGCCAGGATGAAGAAGCCATGTCTATCTTATCATCAGAAGGAGCATTTGAAGGATGGTTACATTACTCCCCACAAGACCAAACTAACTTCAGCTCTGAAGGACTGACAAAATCTCCATTTTTTTGCTGTTGTTCTAGGATTCTTTCTGGTGAGTTCCATTTTTCTAAAAGTGTGCTCTACATGGACCATGTATGTGCCTGTTGAAACTGTCAATTCATAGTACAGTTTGCTCTATACTAATCACTTTTTTGTATTTCTGCAAACAGGAGTGCTCAGCTTGATTTCAATGGGAACTGCACAAAATGTTCATGAATACATTGAATCATTCATTTCCACCACAAGAAAGGAGGTGCCGATAAGTTCAAGGCGTTGCAACATATAAGGGCAAAATCATACAAGCTACGCGCCAATTTGGTTGATTTTGGTGGAACTGCACAAAAGAACAGTTGGTTTATTTAGCACGAGGTGCCATGTCAATGTCCGAACTGATGGCAAACCCTGTCCATTCCACAATCGCATGCATTTGATATTTTGGAATGGGACGACCTTGTCAAATTTTGCTCATTGATTTTAGCAAGACATGCGTTTGATATTTTCGAATGGGACACCCTTTGCTGTCAGCAGCGTCGATCAATTTTTTCTTTATTCTTCAGTTGTGAAGTAAATATTGCCTCTGACATGTGAGTCACTGAGATGCATAATCATTGATTGTTTTGAATGTTCTCTATGGATTGCCAGGCCTGTGTGTTTGACTACAATGTACAGAAACGCTAAAAAGCTGCTCAAACTCTTTGTACTCCTTCTGTTCCTTTTTACTTCGCACATTGTGTAAGTGCATACATTTTTGTATAAGATTGGTTAATGTAGAGATACTTTGACTGCAGACAAAACTTGCATGCAGACTAGAAAGGACCGGAGGGAGTACACGTGAAACTGCTGCAAACGAGGTGATCACCCCGGGAATAATGCTAGTACGTATTGTTTTGCATGTTCATCCAATGCCAGTGATACAGGAATTCGAACTAATCGAAATAAATTCATTCATACACGGTTGGATTTCATATAAACATGCCGGATTTCATTACATTTCACCTATAAAGGGGTGCGCTGGATGTATAATTAATTAACCGACCTAGCTTGTCATAGCGATTAGAGCAACTAGGAGCCTAATGATCAGGATCACCACATGAAAAACACCTTTCTTCTTGTCATTCTTCTTCTTGAAGTTCGTGTGTTGCACAGCCTTGTTCTTCCCATAAACTTTGCTTTACCATCAAACTTGCCCTTGTTCTTGAACTTGTGGGGCTGGAAGTTCTTCTGTACCATATTGGCACTAGATCCTCCCTCAATTCCTCAAGCATGTGTGTCCTTTGCTCTCGCCTTTTCTTCCACATCAAGAGTGCCAATGAGATCCACGAAGGAGGAAGCTTGGTGATGAAGGAGGTATAATTAATTAACCGAAGCTACCCACCTGTGTCCCGCTGAGCCGAACAGAAGCTTCAGTGACTTAATTGCAGGTGCGTTTGCGTAACTGACATGTGGCATGTTGGGCCCACGTGTCAGTCAGCCAACTGCACTAGCAGTTAAGTAGAAGCAGCGTTATTCTCTAGCAGAACTCCCTGACTCCACGTCACCGCCAAGAAGCTAACCGGCCGTCAATGGTCAACCCGCCTAGCTTGGCTTCAACAGGAGGGTAGCAGCGGTGGCCTTACTTGGACCCGAGCAGCGGCGACCTACCGTGTTATACTCTTCCTCGTTTTCTATGTGGCGCGGCCTTGTTGGCAGCGGGGCGGGGCCTCTGCGGAGCCGGCGATGTCCTTTGTCTCGTTGCCGATGGGCAGCGCCTCAGCGGAGCGGTGGAAATCCTCCCCCGCGTTGCCGACAGGGTGGGGCCTCGGCTGAGCCGGCGATGTCCTCTGCCTCGTTGTTGGTGGGGCGGGGCCTCGGCAGAGCCGGCGGTGTCCTCTGCCTCGTTGTTGGCATCGCAGGGCCTCGGCAGAGTAGGGCCTCATCGACGCCAGCGGAGCAGGGACTCGTTGGAGCCGGCATTGTCCTCTTCCTCGTCCTCGGTCTCGCCAAACAGCGCCTCGCCCGCTTCATCGCCCTCTTTGCTAGCCTCTTTGTAGGCGGTCGCAGCCTCCGCCACCCGCATGCGGTACCGACAGCGCTTGAGGCGGCCCTTGCGGGCGGAGCGGTACGAGTCAAGCAGCGCCTCCTGCTCCGCCCGCTCCGCGGTGATCCGCTCCTCCGCCTGCAGTTGCTCCTGGAGGAGATGGTGGTTGTAGGCGGCGTGGGCCTGCGCCTCCCGGAACTTCTCCTGACGCATCTGCCTCACACTGTCCATATATTGGGCACGGACCTCGCCGATGGTCATGGTGCAATGCACCGGCAAGGATGGCGTGGAGGAGGGGGTTGGCGCCGGATCGTCGACTACCATGTTCTCCATTGGGACGTCGTCATCCTCCAGCTGCCTGCCGGCCAGCCGGTCGGCAGCAATGCCTGCCATCTCCTTGTGGTCCGTCGTCCGCCCGTCCCGAAGAGCACTGGAGTGCGAGGAAGCCATGGTGAGCAGTAGTGGTGTGGATGGGAGAAAGGGAACGGATGGGGATGACTGCGGCTATGGCCGGCGCAGTAGTTTATATAGCAATGGTGGGCGGGCGGAGGCACGGATGTGTGGCGCCGGAGTAGCCGCCTCGGCAACCGTGTATCATTAATGTGGGCGGCAGATGGACGGACGGACGGCACTTGTGTCGTTTGAAGGCGGAGTAATCGCCTGCACCAGGAAGCGGGGCGGGCGGCGCTGACTGTTTCGGGTGGAAAGCGCGCGCGGGCGAGGTGATGACTTTACTTGGAGAGGATGACAATGGGGACCCACCAGGTCCATAGCCTCACGTACACAAGTGCCTCCTTATTATATATATATATCTGTGTGTGTGTGTGTGTGTGTATAAAACTATACTCCCTCCGTCTAGGTGAATAAGTCGTATCAGAAGGTGCATCACGACCTAGGTGCAAGCATATTGGTGGAAAAGAAGAATATTTCTCTCTTCTAGACACAACATTTAATCACAGCAGTTAAGAGGATGCTTTATTAGCTACCCATGCAGGCCATCATAATTCATAGCATGCAAAGCGCTTTTATTTCTTTCCTAATAACCGCATGGATGTGCTACATGCATTGGTCCTTGCCCGAGCAAAAAAAGGGAGGAAAGGGGTTTCCACGGGAGACAACGAGGCAGAGGTGGAAGCGCTCGCAGGAGTAATTTATTTTGCTTCCCCCTAGTTTCCTGACATCACGGTCCCACACCATTGTCAACCTATGTAGTAGTCAATAAACGAGAGAATTGCACAAGAAGTGGCCGACAGCTGGGACCAAGCAGCTCGAGCAGTATTTGTGTTATTTAGGTGTGAGCACTGCAGAGTTTTTTGATGTTTAACCCAGATATTAATTTTTCTCCTCTGAACAACAACGAAAACATCGCTGCAGGTATTAACTGGGCAGGCTGTGGCCCGTCTAGCCCTAGCCAGATATCCAGCCCAGATATTAATTTTTTCAAGTTGAAAATGGCTAGCCTAGCTATACTTTTTTTTAGGAATACCCAGGCAAGGTCAAGTTGTTATTCTCCACCCCGCTGGGCTGCAAATCTATCCTAGGAGGGATGCATTAGGCTTAACAAGAAAATGGGCTTTAAGAAATAATAAATGGGATGTAATTATAAAAACTGGGCAGTAACTATAAAAAAATGCACCAAACACGTGATTACTTTATAAAGTATTATTTTTGGATATTGAAAATTTTAATTTCATTAATTGTTGCGAGCGAAATGTTTCGTTGGATTTTTACGTAATATAAATTTATTTAATCTGACTAGAAATTTCAGGATAAAAATATTTCGGATCCCATCAAAATGTGGAAAATTTTATTGAATTCTATTTTGAACGGTTGGTTGAAATGGGTTGTACTTTTAACAAACTGTAAATGGGCTGTAGTAAATTCCATTAGAATTCAAAAATGGGCTACACATTCTTACAAATCTCAAATGGGCTATAAGTTCTCTGCCACACACTTCTGGCCTTACTAAGTTGACGCATCCCCAAAAAAACAGAATTACCGCATATGCAAGGCTTTGTCAACTTATAGTCAACACACGGTTCTAGCAGCAGTGGCCGTTGGATGTCCATCCAACGGATGTCGTGCTTCTTCTTCAATCTCGGATATTCTAGCTTCACCTGCCCAAAAAATGATTCCTCCCCCTGACATCTGGGGCGCACCGTTTCGAAAGCTGACCTGTGGGCCTACTAAGTTGACGTACCAAGGGCTTTGTCAACTTAGTCAATATAAACGATTCTAGCTGGAGTGACCGTACAATGTCCATCCAATGGTCGTAGTGCTTCTTCAACCTCTGGTCTTCTTGCTCTTGCCGGCCAAAGCAGCGCCGGTCGTGTCGCCTGCTCCTACCTCCCATGGCCGGCTGTGCTGCCGCAGAGGCCTCACCGCCCCCTACTATTCCCACCGCTGGCCAGGACCTGCGGTGACGGTAGCCTCACACCGCAACCGAACGAGTGAACCCTCATACTCCTCTCCGCGTGGGCATCCACTGCCGCGTCTTCACCGGCTCCGTGTCGTCCCCTTCCTAGGCCTCGCCGTCGTCCACCGCCCTGGTGCTCTCAGCGCGGCGTGGTCAACATGGTCAAGGAACGACTTCCATCGGACATGGACTGTACGTGGAGAGGCTGACAGCTGGGTCCACGGCGGCAGCAAGGAAGTGCCTCCTTATTACGCGGAAAATAATGATTCCTCCACCTGACAGCAGGGACCCACCGGACGGGCCACCATATTTCACGAAAAAATGTTTCCCCCCTGACTGTTGGGGCCCACCAGCTACACCTTCGCACGCAAGGAAGTGCGTCCGGGCGAAAAAACGATTCGCCCCCCTGACTGCTGGGACTCACCAGCTACATCTTCGCACGCAAGGAAGTGCGTCCGGGCAAAAAAAAGAAAACCAAAACGATTCGCCCCCCCCCCCCGACTGCTGGGACCCACCAGCTACATCTTCGCATGCAAGGAAGTGCGTCCGGGCAAAAAAAACGATTCGTCCCCTGACTGCTGGGACCCACCAGCTACATCTTCGCAAGCAAGGAAGTTCCTGACAGTCGGGACCCACCTGGTCGAAGCGTACGTAGCGTTGTCATTCTGTTCAGGAACGTGTACGTACATACTGGTCGATGTAGAGGCGCGCACATGTCGTAGTAGAGGTGCGCACGTTTCGTAGTAGAGGCGCGCACGTAGCATGTACACGTACGTACAGCGGCCAGGGTGCAAGAAAGAAAATACGGCCACGTATGTGTACATACAGGCGGGGTCTCGAACGTCTACTCGCGCATACGTACGGCGAGGGCTCGTGTACATGGCTGGGTCGAAACAGAGAAACAGCGTCGTCGTCGTGTTCATGGGGAGGCAACAGTATGCGTCGTGTTCATCGGGAGGGAACGCGGCTGGGTCGGAACGGAATGCGTGGTCGTGTTCATCGGGAGGGCTTGGACGGAAGAGGCGATGGAAACGAGGCCTGGCGTACCACACAATGGAGGAAACGGACCTCCTACGGTCGAAACGGGGGTCCTGTTGATCGGGAGGGGTGTGGCGTACCGCAAAACAAAGGAAACGAACCTCCTACGGTCGAAACGGGGGTCCTGTTGATCGGTAGGGGTGTGGCGTACCGCAAAACGAAGGAAACGGACATCCTACGGTCGAAACGGGGGTCCTGTTGATCTGGAGGGGTGTGGCGTACCGCAAAACGGAGGAAACGGACTTGTGTTGGAGCACTACGGTCGAAACGGGGGTCCTGTTCATCAGGAGGGGTGTGGCGTACCGTAAAACGGGACTCCACGGGATACTGTTCATCTCCACCGTCGACCCCCTCCAGCCTCCACGAGCTACTGTTCATCCACCGTCGACCTCCTCTAGCCTCCACGGGCTCCTGTTCATCCAGCCTCCACCACGCGCTACTCCACCGGCTACTGTTCAACCACCCCTCCACCATCTACTGTTCATCCAGCCCTCCACACCACGGGGTCCTATTCAACCACCCCTCCATTGACACCCCTCCACCATCCACTATTCATCCTGCCCTCCACACCACGGGGTCCTGTTCATCCACCCCTCCACGGGCACCCCTCCACCGTCTACTGTTCATCCAGCCCTCCACCACACAACGGGGTCTTGTTCATCCAGAGGCAACGCCACCGCTCACTGTTCATCCAAACCACCCCCCCCCCCCCGCAACGCTCACTGTTCATCCCATCGATCGGCTTCAGTTAGCAGCAGTAGCCAAGGAATCGCTTGATCGGGTTCAATTAACAGCCATCGATCAATCGCTCGGGTTCAGTAACGCGTAGCCTGTAGTGCAATCTCTCAGGTTCAGTTAGAGCCCAACGCCTCGCTTGGGTTCAGTTAGAGCCAATGCCTCGCACACATGCGCGTACGTGTACGAGAGAAACGCGCATCGCTCGGCCCCTGACCTCCCACCGTAACCGGGAACTCCCCAAAATTTTCCTCCCCCTCGCTTCTACCATGATTTTTTCCGTCATGGACGGCCCAAAGAATGTCATGCAGCTGCGTCTCCGGCCCGCCCAGGACGAAAAGCCCATTTTCTGTCATGATTTTTTGTCATAGAAGTAGGAGCCCACCACATCTATGATGATACCGGGTTTTGTCACAATTATCGTCATAGAAGTGTCATATGTATGACAGAAAAAAAATCTTTCGACCCAACATGTCACGGATGTGTCTTTTTTTGTAGTGTTAGTAGGCTCATAGGTCAGCTTCCGAAACGGTGCGCCCAGATGTTAGGGGGAGGAATCATTTTTTCGGCTGGTGAAGCTAGAATATCCGAGATTGAAGAAGAAGCACGGCATCCGTTGGATGGACATCCAACGGCCACTGCTGCTAGAACCGTGTGTTGACTATAAGTTGACAAAGCCTTGCATATGCGTCAACTCTGTTTTTTTAGGGGACGCGTCAACTTAGTAAGGCCAGAAGTGTGTGGCAGAGAACTTATAGCCCATTTGAGATTTGTAAGAATGTGTAGCCCATTTTTGAATTCTAATGGTATTTACTACAGCCCATTTACAGTTTGTTAAAAGTACAACCCATTTCAACCAACCATTCAAAACAGAATTCAACAAAACTTCCCACATTTTGATGGGATCCGAAATATTTTTATCCCGAAATTTCTAGTCAGATTAAATACAATTTCAATATAAATTTATATTACGTAAAAATCCAACGAAACATTGCGCTCGCAACAATTAATGAAATTAAAATTTTCAATATCCAAAAATAATATTTTATAAAGTAATCACGTGTTTGGTGCATTTTCTTATAGTTACTGCCCAATTTTTATAATTACATCCCATTTATTATTTCTTAAAGCCCATTTTCTTGTTAAGCCTAATGCATCCCTCCTAGGAAAGATTTGCAGCCCAGCGGGACGGAGAATAACAACTTGACCTTGCCTGGGTATTCCTAAAAAAGTATAGCTAGGCTAGCCACTTTCAGCTTGAAAAAAATTAATATTTGGGCTGGATATCTGGCCTGGGCTAGACGGGCCACAGCCCGCCCAATTAATACCTACAGCGATGTTTTCGTTGTTGTTCAGAGGAGAAAAATTAATATTTGGGCTAAACATTGAAATACTCTACGGTGCCCACACCTCAAAAACACAAATACTGCTTGAGCTGCTTGGTCCCAGCTATCGGCCGCTTCTTGTGCAATCCTCTCGTTTATTGACTATTACATAGGTTGACAATGGTGTGGAACCGTGATGTCAGGAAACCAGGGGGAAGCAAAATAAATTACTCCAGCAAGCGCTTCCACCTATGCCTCGTTATCTCCCGTGGAAACCCCTTTTCTCCCTTTTTTGCTCAGGCAAGGACCAATGCATGCAGCATGTCCATGCGGTTATTAGGCAAGAAATAAAAGCGCTTTGCATGCTATGAATTACGATGACCTGCATGGGTAGCTAATAAGGCATCCTCTTAACTGTTGTGATTAAATGTTGTGTTTAGAAGAGAGAAATATTCTTCTTTTCCACCAATCTGCTTGCACCTAGGTCGTGATGCACCTTCTAATACGACTTATTCACCTAGACGGAGGGAGTATAGTTTTATAAATATATATATATATATATATATATAATAAGGAGGCACTTGCGTATGTGAGCCTATGGACCTGGTGGGTCCCCATTGTCATCCTCTCCAAGTAAAGTCATCTCCTCGCCCGCGCGCGCTTTCCGCCCGAAACAGTCAGGGTCGCCCGCCCCGCTTCCCAGTGCAGGCGATTGCTCCGCCTTCAAACGACACAAGTGCCGTCTGTCCGTCCATCTGCCGCCCACATTAATGATATGCGGTTGCCGAGGCGGCTACTCCGGCGCCACACGTCCGTCCCTCCGCCTGCCCACCATTGCTATATAAACTGTTGCGCCGGCCCAGGTTCTCTGTCATATGGATGCTAGTGACACTATCATATACGTGTGCCAAAAGGCGCAAACGGTCCCGGGCCATGGTAATGCAACACCCGTGGGAATACCGTGCGTGAGGCCGCAAAGTGATATGAGGTGTTACAGGCTAGATCGGTGTGACTTCGAATCAGGGTCCTGACAGCTTTGGTATCAGAGCCTGACTGCCTGTAGGATTACCAAGCCAAGCTGGTCGAAGTCGTGTCTAGAAATGCTTTAGTTATATAAGGGAATTGATTGTGGATGGGAACGTAAGGCTCTTTTTACTCCTTATCCACACGACCTTCTGATCTGAGTCATCTTATCTTTTCTATGGGGTTAAGAACTAGGCTTCTCTTCTATCTCTCAGGATGACGTGTTACTAAACCGTAGTTGCCTAGGATTGTTGAGTTCAAGCCTCAGTTCAGTTCCTACTACTTCCATATGTTCATAGCTGGCCTCAGAACCTTGATATTGTGATGTTGAGAGGTTATGCCACCATCTTTGCAGGATGTCTCAAATCATTTTGAGCATTTACAACCGTTATGCTGTCCGAGTCATCCCAGGTTTCTAAATAGTCTGATGCACTTGCAAATCTTTCCTCCATGTTTCCGTTGTGTTTTTGGGCCAGATTAAGCACACTAATCGGTGTGTTGAGGTACTTTGTTGGCTTGACGTGTATGTTGGAGTTGGTACTATGACCCTAGGTGTCCTCGAGAATTTAGCAATGCTTCCGTATCCCCGGTGTGATGATTCTGGCCATCATTCTTGAAAGCATCCCGTGATGCTATTTAGTAGTAGGTATTCTACGCGTGTGTTCTTGACCCAAGAATCACTCTGTTCACCTCCTGTTGATATTGTTGCTAGTTCCTTTAGGATATTAGTAACCTTTGCGATAGTCCTCGAGGTCCGTGGTATTTCCTTCTTCCAAATACCATGAACCATTAAGGCAGAAGTTCTTTGAACCAAAAGATCACCATTAGAGTACTCCTGAGGAGTTCTCCATCCATAATTGTGATTCTTCCAGTTCTACCTTTCTGCATGGGTTATCCGAAAGAAATATGTTGAACTCGTTCGACATACTAATCTATGCATCCACAACTCAGAAAGTTATATGTTCCTTTGAGTTGTCCCCCTTCAGTTATAATACGACCTTCATCTATCAATTGATAGTCAGGAGTGGTCGTGCACTCGTGTTATCGATGCCTATTACTCTTGTGCTTCGTCAAGCCATTCTATTCCAGAATGACTAGGAGAAACAAACTCCAGTACCTCATCCATTTCTAGGGTTGGGTCAAAGAAGTTGTATTCCGCAGATCAAATTGCCAAACCAGCTTTTGATTCTGTTCTACCCTGAAGTATTGCTCTCTTTATGTGAGGAATATCATAGGAATTGCACAACCTCCTATGAACTTTTGATACAGTGATACTTCTTGCCATCATTATTCATCCCTCGGTCCCCGTGTTATTGTAACCGGATCACCAACAAGTGAACCATGATGCGTGAAATCTACACTCCTAGCAACTCCGTTGCTTGGTAGTTAAATGGACAATAACCTCATTCTTAGGGTGTTGATTTCTGAATCATCACCCTAAGGTTTATCGTGTTACCTAGTCCATTTTCCCTGGTGCGCTCCTCGATCAACGAGATAGGATTGTGTCAATCCATCACTCTCTTGATCACATCGTCTTGCCCTAAAAAGCAAGATTGTTCTCGAGCTTGGTAACATATCGGTGGTTCGTGACTTTCCGATTATCTTCTCGGAAGTGTTACCAGGTTGTCGCCTGACCGTTATGTTGAGCTCGTGATCAAGCTGGTTTCTTGTAAACCACCCCTTCTCCAAGAATCTGTGTTGGATACCCCCGAGCTAGTTGGTTAAGCTAAACAACAACTTGGAGAGTTGGAAGATGGAAGCTTGTTTGACTTAGTTCATGATAAGGGATATCTTTGTGTGTGTGTGCGTTGAAGAAAGATGATATCTTCATCGATTGGTCCCTGTGATTAGTTGTTGGATCTATTGTCTTATCAAAATTTCGACTTGAGTATGGGCTATCATCAAGTCAAATCAGAACCAACGATGTTCGTAATGTTGTTTTACTCGTGGTTCATCCCCCGATCATACACCATTACATCTTTTGGTCTGACCAATGTTATCACCGTGTTCACATGACGGTGGAAGTCCAGTGATATGGAAATTCCGATGAGTTGCTATTGAGCCCATCAACATCATTTTGTCTCCCCCATGATTCATGCTGAACATCAACCTAGTGTTGAAAACTTGTGTAAGCATTTTCTTCGTGCCCCATTCATGAAGTATATGTTTGGATGACAGAAGTGACTTCCTATCATTCATGTGTATTCGATGCAAGTTGCCGCCGTGAATGTGAGAGAGTTAGTTTTGCTTCCTTTGGAATCGTCCCAAGCCAGTCATGCATGTGCAAAGTATACTATTGTTTGGTATATTAATTACCTCCACCCCATATGTATTCCCTAGCACTCCAAGCCACTGATTGATTTTCTCAAGGAAAAGGAATTTGTTGTGTTAATTCTAGATCATGCACAAGACTCTGATACCCTCGATGATGGTTCCCAACCAGAACTCCATAGTGTTTTATTGTAAGACTACTACATGGTCATGTTTGTCTCGGATAACGTGTTCACACGTATGTAGCAGAACCAACTCATGTTTTGGAGCTTACTATCGTAGTTCATTTCCCGAGAATCTTGCAATGTCATCTTGCCGATTTGTGTTGCAAACTTTCATTTTTCCATCCGGACATGCTGTCTGAAATATTCTATTACCATCCAGATCTGAATCTCAGGCAGATATGATGGTTGGAACTTTTCAAATATCTATGATGTAGGTCCTGCCAAGGTTGAAGTTCTGGCCGACACACCTAGCCAGAAGATCTATTATTGTAGTATCTTGAATGAGCAATTTGGCCACCTCCCCATAAGGATTTCGTAGGATTTACTTCTGAAATTGTTCCTTATGGATTCTTGTACTCCCGAAGTCTAACCTTTTACTTGATGTTCTAGATACCAAACCATATCAATAAATGGGTTACGTTAGCACATCAAGGAGTGTCGGGTGGTAGGAGCGACATATGCCAATGGGTGGCTTATCATTGCGGGGGCCAATAAAACATCGCCGGTGCCTGGAAACGGGATGAGGCGAAGACATGCACGCCGGCGAATCTTACCCAGCTTCAGGGCTCTCTGGGGAGATAAAACCCCTACTGCTGCTCTGCGGGGTCTCCGCATGGTTACTATATGAACAAGTAGCTACAATGCTCCTTGAGCTGTTTTGGGTGGAAGGAGGAAGAAGGGCTCAGCTAGCTTGCTTCCTCTCCTTGTATGGTGTCTAGGTCTAGATTGAGAGTCCAACCCTTTGCATGGGTGCACCGGGGGGTTTATATAGGCCTACCCCCCGGGGGTACAATGGTAATCTGGCTGGGCGCGGGGCCCAGCTGTCTGTGACTATGCTCGCCGGCTTCTGCGCCGGCTACTGGGGCCCGCCGGCTGGTGGGTCCCGCCGGCTGCCGGCTCCTTGGTCGACAGGCAGGCCCCACAAGCCAGGGCTTGGTCGGTGGCTGGTTACTGTTACTCCATGCTGTTGACGCAAGCTTGGTCGGGGTAAGCGTGGCTACAGTAACGCCGCCTTGGCGGGCGATTACTGTAGCCCTGCCGCATCTTGTCTCCTTAATGGGCGTCTCCTTCGAGGAAGGTGGCAGGCCGGCTATGGGAAGCCGGCTCTCTATCTTGCCGGCTTGAGAGGAGGTGCGGCCGCCTTCAGCATCTCTCTGCCCGAAGGGGCCCACCGCCTCGGGGGCCACGCCGTCAGAGCCGCCGTGGCTACAGTGCCGCGTCGGGCGGGCCGTGGCTGCCCGCACGGCGCACTGTACCAGGCGTGCTCCGGGTTTTGGGGGTGGCACGCTCCACTGTAGCCACGCCCCGCTTCATCATTGCAGGGTGGATGCATACCTTGCGGGTACGACTTTGACTGCTTTATGGGAGCCGGCCTTGCTGTAGCCGGCCTTGCTTTAGCCGGCTTCTCGTAGTCGGCCCTCCACAACTTTCTTCATGAGGGTAAAGGGCGAGCCGCCCCAAAGCCGGCCAGGAAGGTAGTCGGCTAGGGGGGAGGCGGCCCAGGTCTTGAATCTTCTTGAGAGTCGGCCAGGCTCGTAATTTTTTCTGATGGGCCAGCGGAAGCCGGCTAGGCTACCCATGGCTATTTACTCCGACAGTAGTCCCCGAAGCTGGGCGAGCTTCACGGCGGACAGAGGGACGAGAAGCTTGGCCAGCTTCATACCCTGAGGAGCCGACCTTGCTGTCGTAGGCCGACTTCAGAGAGCTTTCTCATTTATTAATGTGACCGTGGTTGACCCGCGGGCTGGCCGCGGGCCCCACGACGGGCCACGTGGCGGAGAAGTCCTGCCGTCGCACGCGCGCGACGGGATGCCGCCGCAGGCCCGGGCCCGCCACTCCTTGGCCTCGGCCCGGGCGCAGATCTTCTATGGCCCGAGCGGACTGCTCGCCTCCCCGCGGCCGTTTCTTCGTGTCATCAAGGCGCACAATTAACGCGGGGCGTGGGGGAGATGGGCACGATCGATCCCCACGATCCCCCATGCCACGCCTCCTCGGCTCCGGCGCACGAGCCTACAAGTAGGAGGGGGAGGGGGAGACAAAGGCTTGTTCGCTCCCCCGCTCCCCGTCCCTCCTTGCTCTTCCTCCCTCCTTTCTTCTTCCTCGCGCCCGACGCAGCCTCCCGCCGCAGCCCGCCCACGCCGCCATGTCTATGGCGCTGTCAAGCTCGTGGGACGGGTCCAACGTCCACGAAGACCACATAGAATTTCTCCGCCAGACCCGGCGCCTGCCCGCCGCCAACCTCATGCAGGTTCGCCTGGCGCCGGAGACGGAGATCTCGCCGGCGCCAGAGGAAGTTGAGCGCGTCGTCTTCCGCACGCATGTCTTGCGGGGTTCGGCTCCCCGGCGAGCGGCTTCATGCGATCCTTCCTCGACTTCTACCATCTCCAGCCGCATCACCTCACGCCCAACGCGGTGATGCAGCTGTCGGCCTTCGTCTCTCTCTGCGAAGGCTTCTTGGGAGTGCTGCCGACGCTGGAGCTCTGGGCGGAGCTCTTCCAAAACAAGCTCGGCACCGTCTCCGCCGGCGTGCCCGCCCCCTGCGGGGCCTTCATCGCGATGAAGAGGGCAAGCGACAACAACCCCTTCCCGCACATTCCTCTAATCCAATCTGTCAAACTCTGGTAGAAATCGTATTTCTACGTCAAGAACATCGCCCCGCATGGAGACTACGTCAATCTACCGGCTTACGTAGCTGGCCCGCCGGCTGGGAGGCAGCCGCCTTGGGGCTTCCGGTCCAAGTCCTTGTCTCCGGCTGGGAACGCCTCCATCGCCCGGCTTCGGGTAATGATCCAGTCGGAAGGCCTGCGCGGAGCCGACCTGGTGGCCGCCTTCGTCGAGCGCCGGATTCTTCCCCTTCAGAGCCGGCCCCACATGCTGTGCCAGATGAGCGGCCGCTTCGACCCTTGCCGGCTGAGCACATGGGAGATGCCCCATGCTGAGGTAGCACTTATGGTGAACTACATCGCCAACCTCAAGCTCACCGACGACTGGCAATTTGGCAAGGCGCCGTACTCCCGCGCCCATCCTCCGCCTGTGGTAAGTCCTTCTTTCTTTCATCAGCCGGCTTGAGTCGGCCGGCTTCTGACCAGGCGGCTCTTCTCTTTTCTCTTTTATCAGAACCCTCTTCTCCCGCCGCCAGCCGGGGCGGCTGGAGTCGAACGCCAGTATGCCCCGGAACGCACGGTAGACGACCTCGACGACCCGGATTTGTCCGCGGTCGCCATGGAGGACGCCGCCACGGGGGACGTCGCCGAGCCCGGAGGCACGGGGCTCTCGGCCAGTTTTGACAACTGGCCGGATGACGCCGACGCCGAAGAAATCCCGCGCCACCAGCCGGCAACCGACCGCCACAGCGCGGGCTCGTCCGCCGCGCCGGCTGCCGGTGGTGGAAAGGCGAAACGCCGGACCGCGCTTCCTCTCTTCAGTAGCCGACCGAAAAAGACGAGGGCCTCCGCCGCGGCCACGAAGCGAGACGAAGCGGCGGCGAAGGCGGCCCGCTTCCGGAAGGCGGTGAAGAAACCTCCAGCTGTTTCCGCGTAAGCCCTCTGGCCGCTTACGTGCTTGTTTTTTGTTGTCTTCCTTTGTTCTAACTCTTCTCTGATTTCTGAGCAGGGTGCCGCTTTCGCTCGAGCGAGGCCCAGGCGGCTCTGTGGTCGGGCCAGGCGCTGGATCTTCAGGGCCCCGCCGCGTGGACCCCCGCGCCGATCTTGCAGAAGCCACGGAGCGGAACGCCCACGAGGCGCGACAAGAGAGGGAGGCGGCAAAGCGGGAAGCCGCCCGGGCGGCGACGGAGCGAGCGAACGCGGCGGCCGAGACTCCATCGGAGCGGGCGACCGCGGAGACGGAGGCGGAGGGCACGCATAGCCGGCCTCCGCTGCTCGCCATCCCCCTCCACACCCTGGACCCGGACATCCCGCTGCCCACGGCGGAGGAGATCACTCCCGATCAGCCGCCGATGCAGAGGGACGAGCTCTTCGAGGTCTTCGCGGAGAGGACGCCGCCGGCAGCGCCAGCCGGAGCAGGCAAAGGCGGCCAGTTGTCGGTGGTGCCGGAGGAGCCGGCCCGGGCCGCACCCGAGGCCGGAGCCGGTCTTGAAATTGAGCTGGCGGCGAGCCAGCGCGCCGGAGGGAGCACAGCCCCGCCGGACCCGCGCCGAGCTGCGGGTGCCGACCTGACAGCAGACGCCTTGGAGGCGGCCAGCTCCGCCACATTCGGGTGGACTCTCAGCGGAGGAAGCGACGAGCTGAACGTGGCGGCCCAAGGGATTCGGAGCCGGCTGCAGGCACAGGCCGGCCTCCTGAGGCAATTTACTCAGGAGTTTCTGTCGACACGATCCGCAATCCGGGTAAGTTTTCACTTGTTGACCGCTCTGGTCCTTTGATTTTTTCCATGGGGGCGCGCTAGCGCACCCACTGGGTGTAGTCCCGGAGATCCGGGCCGACTGCAATGTAGTCGGGTCGGATCTTTCCCGACGACTATCTTAACTCTGTTTTCTGTCTGATTTTCAGGATTATCACAATTCTCGTGCCGTTGCCTTCAACTCCCAGGCTCGGGAGCTGAGCCGGAGGACCGAAGACCTGGCCAGCAGCCGACGTAAGTGTATTGCTTTTATCTGTCTCTCGTGGGGGCGCGACAGCGCACCCACTGGGTGTAGTCCCCGAGATTCGGGCCGACTGCAGAGCAGTCGGGTCGGATCTTCCTTGACGACTTTTCCCTTGCTGAATTTTTCTCTTTTCGTCTTTTGCTCATGCAGAGGCCAACGCCGACTTGCGGAAGGAGCTTGGCGAAGTGCAGACCGCTCTTCGTGCCAAGGACGCCGAGAACGCCGACCTGGTTCAGGAGCGCGACCGCCTGGCCAAGAGACTGGCCGATCAGGAGGAAAGCCACAAGGCGGCCCTACAGAAGGCGCAGGACGGCGAGGCTGCCCTGAAGGCGGAGTTCAAGACCAGGGAGGCGAGCTGGGCCGAGACGCGCCAGGCGCTGGAAGATGGCTTCGGCCGGATCGAAGATCTGATCAATGGTAAGCCGCCTTTCTTGCCCTTCCTCCATCTGCCGGCCGCCTGAGGTTTTGTTTTGACTTGTGCTTGCTACCTTGGGCAGAATACTTTCCCGGCCACCCCGTCCTCGCCGCCCAAGCCATCGAGGCCCATCGCGAGGCGCCCCGTCAGGCCGGAGTTGTGATTCCGCCGGATGCGAATCGAACGCTGTCGGAGCAGCTCATCGCCATCCAAGCGCGACTGCAGCCGGCCCATCGGCTGCTCCGCCGGCTCCAACGTGCCGGGGCGCAGGTGCTGGCCGCGCTCTGGCCCGGCCAGACGATTCCCCGCACCCCAAGTCGGACTGCCGACTGGCTAGAAGTCACAGTCGGCCGCTTCGAGGCTTGGAAGGCGTCCGTAGCCTGTCTCGGAGCCGGGCATGCGTTGGAGTTCGTCCGCGCAGCACGCCTCGACGATCGCCGAGTGCACCGACACCAGCGTCTTCGCGCCAGAACTCAATGATGACGGCATCGCCCAGCCGGAGGAGTGGTTCGGGCTGAACCCGGCGGAAGGCGAGGACTCGGCCGAGGAGATCACCTCCAGCGACGAGGGCGAGGACGACGAGGAGGAAGACGGCGAAGACGCCGAGCCGACTGGTGAGACGGCCGACCGCCCTCAAGCCGACCGTGCCTCCAGCAACGAGCCACGCGGGAGCGCGCCCCCTGCCGGAGGCGATGATCAGGCCGAAGTTGGCCAGTCGGCCGCTCCTCCAGCCGGCACGACCGCCTCCACTGCCCAGCCCGGCTCGTCAGCGGCCCCACCGGCTTGATCTGCCGTTCCTATTGTTCCTGCTTTTGCTTTTTCGAACAATTTTAAGTTTCCGCAATTCCACCCACTGGGGGTGTATCGAACAATGTTGGATGTCGACCTCTCTGGAGGTCCTTTGTGTAAATATTAATGTATGCATGTGTTGGCTTCCATTCAAGTGCGCTTTTTTATCCTTAGGCTTTTTCCTTCGCCGCCTTCCCTCTTTGGGAAGGCAAGTACTCGAGCTTTCTTGGATTTGAAGCAGACTGAATGTAAGCCGGCCGGCCGGCTACTCTGGTAGTCGGTCGGCGGGAGGCGGCAAGCCGGCTTTTGTTATATATAAGCCCGTTAGTCCCTAGCCATTTTTCGTGTGCGCACCCTCTCCGGCTTACGACTCTTGCCAGCCGGGCAGTCGGTTCTTCGAACTGCGATTTTGGCAAGAGCCAAGCCTGGGTGTCGGCACATTACTTCTCTGACTGCGGGTAGGGCTCCTAATATAACTCTAGTCGGCTAGTCCCCGGGCCGACTCGTCGAACCCGGTGCCGGACAAAATAAATGAACAGGTGATATCATACGCATGATAACTTTCATTCATAAAATAAAGGATGGCAGTCCCCGAGTCCTCCTCGGGGAGCCTACTGTTTCGTACTTAATACAAAAGTGGACATAATACATACTGCGTTTTAACTGTAAAACTTCCGAAGAAGATTTGCATTCCATGGTCGCGCCGACTCCTTGCCGGAGTCGTCTCTCTTGCGTGCCTTCGGCTTCTGCGCGTCGATGAGGTAGTAGGCATCGTTGCCTAGAGCTCTGCTGACGATGAAGGGGCCCTCCCAGGGGCTGCGAGCTTGTGCTGGCCGGCTGTTCGCTGGATCAGCCGGAGCACAAGGTCACCCTCCTGGAAGGATCTTGGTCGGACCCTCCGGCTGTGGTAGCGGCGCAAACCCTGCTGGTAGATGGCAGACCGGCTGAGGGCTAACAGCCGGCCTTCTTCGAGCAGGTCGACGCCGTCTTCTCTTGCTTCTTTGGCTTCCGCTTCCGTGTACATGGTTACCCGAGGCGAGTCGAACTCGATGTCTGTTGGGATGACTGCCTCGGCACCATATACAAGGAAGAAAGGAGTGAAGCCGGTTGATCTATTTGGGGTAGTACGCAGACTCCATAGGACAGCCGGCAGCTCATCGAGCCAACAGCCGGCTGAACGCTCCAGAGGTACGACCAGTCGGGGCTTGATGCCGGACAGGATGAGGCCATTTGCTCGCTCCACTTGGCCGTTTGACTGCGGGTGGGCGACTGACGCAAGGTCCAGCCGGATACCTTGTGCAGCGCAGAACCGTGCCAAGGCACCTTTGGCGAAATTCGTGCCGTTGTCGGTGATGATGCTGTGCGGTACGCCGTACCAGGTTGTTATATCTGCGATGAAAGTCACCGCAGTCGACCCATTCAGCTTCTTGATCGGCTTCGCCTCAATCCACTTGGTGAATTTGTCAACGGCGACAAGCAAATGTGTCATGCCGCTGCGCGCCGTCTTGAATGGGCCCACCATGTCCAATCCCCAGACGGCAAAGGGCCAGGTGATGGGGATGGTCTTGAGTGCCGAAGCCGTCATGTGTTGCTGGGAGCTGAAAAGCTAGCAGCCTTTGCAGTGTTTGACTGGCTCTTTAGCATCGTCCAAAGCAGTCGGCCAGAAGAAACCGTGGCGGAAGGCTTTGGCGACAAGTGATCTTGATGCGGCGTGGTGGCCGCACTCTCCTTGGTGTATATCCCTGAGGATTGCAATGCCTTTCTCCTGCTCGACGCATCGCTGCAAGACTCCGGTGGCGCTGCACTTGACAAGCTCTCTGTTGACGATTGTGTATGCTCCGGCCCGGCGCTGGACTTGTCCCGCTTTGGTTTCATCAGCCGGCAGATCTTGGTTCACCAGAAAGTTGCGGATGGTTTGGGCCCATGATGGAGCGGCGACTTCCCCTGCCGCCAAAGTAGCCACAGCCACCAGGGTGGGTGGGCTGGGTAATGAAGTGCTGGAGTCGGCCGCCGCTTGCTATGCTGTAGAAGTCCCCGGGCCGGCTACCGCAGTCCCCGAGCCGGGTGCGGCAGTCCCCGAGTCGGGTACTGCAGTCCCCGAGCCGAGTATTGAAGTCCCCGGGCCGACTGCTTGACTCTTCGAGCCGGACCCGGCCCCATCGGGGTTAGGCGGCACGAAGATGGAGTCGGATTCCGGAGACGGCTTGATGGATGGATTGAGGAGGCGCCGTAGGGCGACGCCGGTTGGTATTGCTTGCCGTGTGGAGCCTATTCGGGCCAGAGCATCTGCTGGCTCGTTGTCGGCTCGCGGCACATGGAGGAATTCACATCCATCGAAGTATCCGCTGATTTGCTGCACTAGAAAGCGGTAGCTTGCCATGTTTGCGTCCTTGGCGTCCCAGTCGCCAGAAGATTGCTGAACCACCAAATCCGAGTCGCCATAACACAGGATCCGGCGGATGCCGAGTTCCTTGGCAAGCCGGAGCCCGTGTATGAGCGCTTCATATTCGGCTACTTTGTTGGAGGCGGCGAAGTGGATCTGCAGCGTGTATCTGAGCTTGTCGCCCTTAGGAGAGGTAAGAACGATGCCGGCTCCGAAGCCGGTGCGCATCTTGGATCCGTCAAAGTGCATGCGCCAATGGGTGGAGTCGGGAGCTGGCGGTAAGTACTGGGTCTCAGCCCAGTTGACGAGGAAATCGGCCAGTGCTTGCGACTTGATGGCGGTGCGGGGTTGGTAGAAGATCGTATAAGGGGCCAGCTCAATGGCCCATTTAGCCACCCGGCCGGATGCATCCCGGCTGCCTATGATCTCGGCCAGCGGGGCAGTGCATACGACCGTGATGGGATGTTCTTGAAAGTACGGCTTCAGCTTCTTGGCGGCGAAGTACACGCCGTAGCACATCTTCTGGTAGTGCGGGTAATTTTGTTTCGAGGCGGACAGCACCTCGCTCAGGTAATAAACCGGCCTCTGGACCGGCTGGGCTCGGCCTTCTTCGGGGCATTCGACCACAATGACGGTGCTGACCACCCGGCTAGTGGCGGCGATATAAAGGAGCATGGGCTCTTTCTCAGTCGGTGCCGCCAAGACAGGCGGCGTGGACAACATTTTCTTCAGCTCGTGGAAAGCTTGGTCGGCCTGGTCATTCCACTCAAAGTGGGTACTCTTCTTCATGAGGCGGTAGAGAGGGAGGGCTTTCTCTCCAAGCTGGCTGATGAAACGGTTCAGAGAGGCCAGGCACCCGGTGAACTTCTGAATCTCTCGAAGCTTTGTTGGGACCGCCATCCTCTCGATGGCCTTAATCTTCACAGGGTTACACTCTATGCCGCGTTCGGAGACCAGAAAGCCTAGGAGCTGGCCGGCTGGCACACCGAACACGCATTTCTCAGGGTTGAGCTTGATTCGGAACCGGCGCAGGTTCTCGAATGTCTCCTTCCAGTCTTCCAGCAAAGTGCCACGCTTCTCCGTCTTCACCACAACATCATCCACGTAGACGTGGGCATTCTTGCCGAGCTGCGTGAGGAGGCACTTCTGCATGCAACGCTGAAAAGTGGCGCCGGCATTCCTCAAGCCGAACATCATAGTCAGGTAGCAGAAGGCTCCAAACGGCATGATGAAGGCGGTCTTCAGTTGGTCATCCGGGTTCAGCTTTATCTGGTGGTATCCCGTGTAAGCATCCAAAAAGCTCAACAGCTCGCATCCGGCTGTGGAGTCTATCACTTGATCAATTCTGGGCAGAGCGAAGGGATCTTTTGGGCAGGCTTTGTTGAGGCTTGTGTAATCTATACACATGCGCCACTTGTTATTCTTTTTCAGCACGAGAACCGGGTTCGCGAGCCACTCGGGGAAGAAAACTTCCATGATGAAGCCGGCTGCGAGAAGCCGGGCCATCTCCTCCCCTATGATCCTTCTCTTCTCCTCTGACAGTCGGCGGAGAGGCTGCTTGACTGGTTTGGCATCCTCCCGCACATGTAATTTGTGCTCGGCGAAATCCTTCGGAACACCCGGCATGTCCTTGGGGGACCATGCAAAGATATCCCGATTCTCACGGAGGAAATCGACGAGCTCGCCTTCCTATTTGCTATACAGGCTCGCCCCAATGACGGCAAACCTCTCGGGGTGCTCGGGGTCGAGCTGTATCTTCTTGGTCTCCTTGGCCGGCTGGAAAGATCCTTGGGCATCATACTCCTTGGAGTCGGCGGGCTGGTTTAGCTGCTTGCTGGCCAGGGCCACGACCCTGTCCAGCGTCTTCTTCTCTGTGGCAATCACGAGTGATTCGGCCAGCCGGCTGCTAGCCGCGGCGCAGTCGGCGGACTTCTTGTAGTCGCCGGCGATGGTGATGACACACTTGGAGCTTGGTATCTTCATCTTGAGGTAAGCGTAGTGGGGGAGCGCCATGAACTTGGCCAAGGCGGGTTGGCCAAGCAAGGCGTGGTAAGGGCTCTCCAGGTCCACCACCTCGAACCAGATTGCTTCCCGGCGGAAATGGTCCTTGCCCCCAAAGAGTACATCGATCTTGATCTTTCCGATGGGGGCACAGGACAAACCGGGTATGATGCCATGGAACACCGTTCGAGTCGGCGCAAGCTGCTTTGCCTTGACACCCAGCTTCTCCATGGTGTCGCGGTACAGGATGTTTATGCTGCTTCCACCGTCGATCAGCACACGGGAGAAGCGTGTGGCGCGCGTATCCATTGCAAGGGTGGCCTCCAGGACCAAAGCGTAGGAGCCGGGGGACGGCATCACCTCTGGGTGGTCGGCCCGGCTCCAGCTAATGGATTTCTCTGACCAGTGCATGTGGCCGGCTGGGCTGGCGGCGGCCACATTGACTTCTTGTTGCTCTCGGCGCTTGCTGCGCCGGTCTTCAGGCTGGCTCGTGAAGACAACATAAGATGCTTGCTCGTCGGGGAACTCATCCTGCACGGCGTCGACCGCGGGCCGAGTGGCCTTGGGCGGCGGAGCCGGAGGCGGCGGGCCGGCAGGCGGAGTTGGCGTGAGCCCTTCGCCCTTGGAGATTCGGGCGAGCCAGTTACATTTGCGGGTCGTGTCGTTGGACGGCTTCGCGCCGCTGTGGAACTTGCACGGGGCATCAAGGGTTTACTCGTAGGAGAAGGCCGGCTACCAAGCCGGCCGGCCGCCCTTGGGCTTCTTGGGCGCGGGCCGCCGCTCAGGCGGTGCATCCTCGACCGTGGCCCCCTGCCGGCTAGCGGGAGGCGGTGCAGGGCCTTTGCGCTTTTGATCGTTCTGGTGTTGGCGTCGGCCGCCATCTCCAGCCGGCGCTTGGGGCGCCGGATTGAGCACTTTTCCGGACGTGTCCACCCAGAGCTCGGTCTTCATCGAGGAGTCGGCGGTGGCGTACTTGTCGGCGATGTTCAGGAGCTCGTCGAGGGTAGTCGGCTCATCGCAGAGAAGCTTGTGCTTGAGGAGGGTGCCCTCTCGGCACCCGGCAGTGAAGTATCTCTCTCCACGAGCTCGATGGAGATTTGGGTCTGGCTTCGGCTGGAAGCCGGCTCTTTCTCGCGCCGCGCGCGGGTGTTGCTCGTAGTCGGCGATCGGGAAGTCTCGCCGTGGTCGCGGCGTGGGGGAGGGCTCCCCGCGCATGCGTCGGCTTCGTGCCGCCAAGCGGCCGCGTCGATTAGTTGCTGGATGCGCCGCGTCATGTGGGGGAGGTCTTCGGCTTCCAAGCCGTCCAGCTCGTCTACGGCTGCCTGGGCGGCGCGCAGGTTCTCAAGCGGGGTGGCGCAGACCGGGCGATCCACTCCAAGCATGTCGGCGATGACGGCACCGCGTTGCCTGACAGCACCAGCCTGGCTTGGGCCAGCCGGAGCCGGCGTGCCGAAGGCGGCGCGGTCAGCTTCGCGCTGGTAGGCCACGGTGAGGCGTCTTACGGAGGCTAGCCGCCGGCCCTCCGCGAGGAGGGCGAGGCGGCGCGCCTCCAGAACTTCGTCGTTGGCATCAGCCGGAAGGGGGGCGGACAAGTCATGGGCCGCCGCGCGTGGGGCGTCGCGGGCGCCCTCGTCAGTCGGGCCATCGTGGCCGATAACCATCACCTCAGTAGTGTCAGAATCGCGATCACTAGCCGGAGGGAGCGGGTCGTTGTAGACCGTGACGTTGGTGGGGAAGGTGTCGTAGGATGCCGTGTCGGAGTCGACAGGCATCGGGTCGGTGGAGCCAACCGACTCCAAATCCGCAGCGGGCTCACTGGAGACGTGGAGCTGGCCGAGGAGGTTGGCGAGATGATCAGTGCCCGCATCGGAGGCAAGCTCGTCGGAGATGCGGGCCTTGTCTAAGAGGTCGGCGAGGCCGCTCGCCGCGCAGATGTTGGTGACGCCATGCAGCGCGTCGCGGCAAGCGCCATCGGGCGAGCCGGGCTGGCTACGCTCGCGAGGAAGGAAAAGGGTTCCCGTCCAGAACAGGTCTCCGGACGATGGTGCACCTGGCCCCACGGTGGGCGCCAAATGTTGGGTGGTAGGAGCGACATATGCCAACGGGTGGCTTATCATTACGGGGGCCAATAAAACATCGCCGGTGCCTGGAAACGGGATGAGGCGAAGACATGCACGCCGGCGAATCTTACCCAGCTTCAGGGCTCTCCGGGGAGATAACACCCCTACTGCTGCTCTGCGGGGTCTCCGCATGGTTACTATATGAACAAGTAGCTACAATGCTCCTTGAGCTTGCTTCCTCTCCTTGTATGGTGTCTAGGTCTAGATTGAGAGTCCAACCCTTTGCATGGGTGCACCAGGGGGTTTATATAGGCCTAACCCCCGGGGGTACAATGGTAATCTGGCTGGGCGCGGGGCCCAGCTGTCTGTGACTATGCTCGCCGGCTTCTGCGCCGGCTACTGGAGCCCGCCGGCTGGTGGGTCCCGCCGGCTGCCGGCTCCTTGGTCGACAGGCAGGCCCCACAAGCCAGGGCCTGGTTGGTGGCTGGTTACTGTTAGTCCGTGCTGTTGACGCAGGCTTGGTCGGGGTAAGCGTGGCTACAGTAACGCCGCCTTGGCGGGCGATTACTGTAGCCCCGCCGCATCTTGTCTCCTTAATGGGCGTCTCCTTCGAGGAAGGTGGCAGGCCGGCTATGGGAAGCCGGCTCTCTATCTTGCCGGCTTGAGAGGAGGTGCGGCCGCCTTCGGCATCTCTCTGCCCGAAGGGGCCCACTGCCTCGGGGGCCACGCTGGCGGCCCGTCGTGGACGGCGTCAGAGCCGCCGTGGCTACAGTGCCGCGCAGGGCGGGCCGTGGCTGCCCGCACGGCGCGCTGTACCAGGCGTGCTCCGGGTTTTGGGGGTGGCGGGCTCCATTGTAGCCACGCCCCGCTTCATCATTGCAGGGTGGACGCGTACCTTGCGGGTAGGACTTTGACTGCTTTATGGGAGCCGGCCTTGCTGTAGCCCGCCTTGCTGTATCCGACTTCTCGTAGTCGGCCCTCCACAACTTTCTTCATGAGGGTAAAGGGCGAGCCGCCCCGAAGCCGGCCAGGAAGGTAGTCGGCTAGGGGGGAGGCGGCCCAGGTCTTGAATCTTCTTGAGAGTCGGCCAGGCTCGTAATTTTTTCTGATGGGCCAGGGGAAGCCGGCTAGGCTACCCATGGCTATTTACTCCGACAAGGAGAACATTAGAAGCGGAGTGCTAAATGTCTCTCGGTCGATCATCCAGATTTTGTTTCATTGGCCTCACTAAGGTGAAATCTGAGAAGGTGTTACCTTCCTTTGCATCTGCATCATCCATCACTATTCATCATGGTAGTATGTTGTGTTGCCACGATCCTTGACACAGATGTTGGTAAAACCTTGATGAATATGGAAATGCTCAAGTTCTTGAAAGAACGCTCAGTCACTAGGTTATATCCTTGGTATCAACTGGAATGTGCCTTCCATTTGCCGAGTTGTTCTATAACCGTAGTTTCCTTTCCAAACTGAGTATGCCATCCTCTCGAATTCTTTCAAACGATCAATTGTGACTTGCCTCAGGCTGGTATGAAGAGTTTCAATGATCTATGGATCAAAAGTAATTCTTTTTGCCACTTAAGGTAATAATTTTACGAGTCACCTCCCCCAAGGTGCCCCGTTGTGGAATCATGGCAATCAACCTCCTCGCTACTTTGAAACCATGCAGCATCCTACTCCAGCGCGGAATTGTTGCCTACCAAATTAAACCTTTGTCAATTCTTTCTTCCCTTCCTCTCGATGTGTGTTTTGTGTCTCAGCTCAAGAGATGTTTCAACATCTCGCTCCATGAGTTGATCTTGAGTTACCCGATCTTTGAGAAGATCATTTTTTGTGGAGTTTCTTCCTATCGTCGTCGTGTTGGTTGAAGATCTCGTAAGCAAAGATGTCAAGATTAATTTGAAGCAATAAATCAACATCTTCGAGGAGGACAGTCGGATCGTGAAGGTCGTGTTAGCTTTGTCTCCCCTCTGTCTCCTTACTCCACGTCTTGAATCTCGAGACGAGATTCTTGTTTAGTGGGGGTGAGTTGTCACATCCCTACATTTACCTTGTCCTAGACTAGCTAGTCATGTGTGCATCATGTTTAAATTTCAATAAATTTGAATTGGGGACTGTTGAAACCGTAGCACAGATGAATCCAACTAGGTTCATATAAAAAATCATTTTCAATGATCCCAAAATTCCTTTGGAAAAGTTCATCATTTTTGAATTGGTCTAGAACCTCTGCCAAAAATGGTTCACATTTTCCTAGGTCACTTTCGATTTTTGAATGAATTCATAAAGTATTTGAATTTGGGCATTTAATTGCTATAAATAATTAAAATGTCCAAATAATTCTGAAAGTGGTTGAGGGCTATTGGAAATATTTTCAAAAGTGCCCACAATTATTTTCAGGGTTTTTGAAAATGCCTTAGAATTTTATTTAAGTCAAAACAATTACAGTAAAATAGAAAACAGAAACTAAATTACGAAAGAGAGAGAAGGAACCTCACCTGGGCTTACCTGGCGGCCCAAGTGGCCGGCCCAGCCCACCACCGCGGCACTCTGTCGCCTTCCTCCTCGCGCCAGTAGGCAGAGGGCGTGTGCCCGTGGCGCGCCGGCACGCGCCAGCCACCTTTTCCCTGCCTGGCTACCCCCTCCTCCCCCTGGATGTCTCTCGCGATGCCACGCACCCCCTGCACCGGCCACCTCTGGCTCCCTCTCTCATCCCCATCGAGCGGAGCTCGTCGCCGCCGCTCCGTGTTGCCGTGGCCACTGCCACTGTCTTGCCTCGCTGACGTGTCCCTGAGCTCCGCCACGACCTCGTTATCCTGCCCGCCGAGCCAAGCAACCGGGGGATCTCTACATCGCCGGTGACATCATCTTCTTTGGATCACCGCCAGTCGATTCGTGCCATCGAGGACGTCCCCGAACCCACTGAGCTGCTCTACGTCTTCCCTGTGAGCTAACGCTTCCTCCCCTTCTCTTTCTACCGCCGGTTGCGCGCCCTAGCTAGATCCACCACCGAGCCCAAGGGCTCATCACCGTCGGCCATGTCACCACCGCCACTGCAGCCACTGAAGCTTGCGCCTGAGCGTTGCCCCGTGCTCAGAACGCTCCCAGGAGCCGAGCATACCCACCCGTTCGATCTGCCGTGCCCCCTAGCGCCAAACCGAACATGCCCGAACTCCGGCCGCCGCCTAGCTCCTCGCCGCCGCCTACTCCAGCCATACAAGCCTCCGGCGTCCGCCCTTCTGGATGCACCGCACTCACCGCCGCCATTAGACGCAAACGGCGAGGCAAATGGTCACCCGTAGCTCAATCCTGCAGCGTCTCCGTCGTCGGTTTTGGTCGCCGCCGGCCGAACTCCGGCGATGTCGGCGTGGCCCATCACTAGTCACTAATGACCCTGCTAATTAACCCCCTGACCCACTTACATACGGGCCCCACGCCCTTAATTAACAATAGTTTAGTTTCTGATTAGATTTAACTAATAACAGTGGCCCCACAAGTCAGAGTTGAGGTGCTGACGTGGCCGTTGACCGGACCCACCTATCTGTGTCACTAACTGATACTGAGTCGATGACACATGGGTCCCACTGTCAGGTTTGACTCTGCTCAGGCGTTGTTGACCTGCTGAGGTCAGCATGACCTAATGCTGATGCAATAAGTCATTTTCTGGATTTAAAATAATTCAGAAAATTGCAGAAAATATCCAAAACTTCAAAAAATCATAGTAATTCAACCGTAACTCCAAATCAAACAAATAATATATGAAAAATGATCAGAAAAATCTAATCTATCCATCTGTACTGTTTTCATGCGTGTTCGAGCAAGTTAACCTCACTGTTTAGGATGAAACATGATTTGGACAAATTTGATTATAGATTTGGAGTTGGAATTTGATCTAGCTTTGAAATCCACTTCAATTAAAATGACTTTTTGTTGCATTAGCCCAAATCACAGCATATTGCCATGTCATGATCATGCATCATATTGTGCATTGCATTGATTGTGTTCTTCCTTGTTTGCCGGTAATTGTCCCCTCTCGGTAGACGACGTTCCGATGATGAGATTGATGACACCGATGAAGAACTATATTATCTTCAAAAGTGACAAGCAAGCAAACCCCCCTTGTTCATTCTGATACAATCCCACTCTCTCGCTCCTGCTCTCTTTTACAGCATTAGGACAACAATGTTTCAACTATTACATGCTGCGGTAGCTGAACCCCTTTCCTCAGCATGACCTGTCATTGCCATAGTAAATAGATGAAACCCACTAGCATGAGTAGGAGTTGTTTGAGACCTTATGTGCCTACTCATTCATGTTTGTTTGTCATGCCTGCTATTGCTTAGAGTTGAGTCAGGTCTGATTCATCGGGAATGAATTGGAATGTGGTGAACATGTCCTACTGTTTAGAGCTAAGTGTGTGAACACGATTTGGTAAAGGTAACGGCGAGAGGCCATGTACGAGTACATGGTGGGTTGTCTCATTGCAGCCATTCTTAGGAACTAAGTTCTGTGTTTGTGATCCATGAACAGTTAATACCACACATTGGGTTCCGGTAACTCGACCCCTCTTGACTTATTAATCCACTCGATCTCTGTCTAGGAGTTGCAACTAGTTTCTGGTGTTTGTAGGTAGTGTTAGTAGTCTACCAAGTGGCACCCGGTACAGGTGGGCTTGGGATAGACTAGGCACAGTGGCCCGGTGTACCAAGTGGCACCCGGATGGTGGACTTGGGAACCCTGTACACATAGTTTGGGGCCATGAGTGACACCCCGGCCGGATCTCCTTGTGGATGGAACCCGAATTGGTGATAAACTTGCACGAGAGACTTGTGTGATTAGTCAGGTCGTGGCCGACTCCCTCACCAGGCTTCCGCTTGAAAGATGCCGAGATACACGATGTGTACATGGTGGTAAGTGGCGAGAGCATGTGTGAAGAAGTACACCCCTGCAGGGTTATCATTATCTATTCGAATAGCTGGATTCCTCGGATATGGAAACTTGGACCCCTTGCATAGTTCATAGACAAGTGAAAGTGGATACTCTAAAATGCGCAAGATAAGTGTGAGTGTTATGGATGGCTTTCTCGCAGGGAGACGGGAGCGGATCCATAGTGGTGTATTGGTATGGTGAATTTGTGGACTCGTGTGCGCCACCTCAAAAGAGTTACTTACAGTCGTAGTTCAGGTTAGCCACCGAGTCAAAGCTGGCTTGCTGCAGTCAAACTCCACCACCCCCTTTGTTGATACTGATGCATATGTAGCTAGTTCTGATGTAAGTCTTGCTGGGTACATTTGTACTCACGTTTGCTTAATTTATGTTTTGCAGAGAGACTTCAGTCTCGCTAGTAGTTCCACGTGGACTTCGATGTTTAGCTTGATACCTCAGCTACGATCTTGTGCCCTCGGCAGGATCTGGTAGATAGTCAGGCTTCTCAGCCTTTTTCATTTATAGATGTTTGTACTCAGACATGTTAAGCTTCCGCATGTGCTTTGACTTATATGCTCTGAATGTTGGGTCATGAGACCCATGTTTGTTTTTTCTTGCTCCTCGGAGCCTAATGAATAAATACTTGAGTCGTAGAGTTATGTTGTGATGCCATGTTGTATTTACACATATCCAGCATATTGTGTGTATGATTGAAATGCTTGGTATGTGTGGGATCCGACAACCTAGTTGTTTTTCCTTGGTAGCCTCTCTTATGGGGAAAAGTAGTCTTGTGCTTCCATGAGCCATAATAGTCCGCTACAGCCCAGTTCACCGGAGTCCTGCTAGCCCAGCACTATTGCTCCGGCGCACTTGACTGGCCGGCATGTGATTCACTTTGTTCCTATGTCTGTCCCTTCGGGGAAATGTCACGCGATGACATCCGGAGTCCTGCCTAGCCTGCTACAGCCCGGGTTCCCGGAGTCCTATTAGCCCAGTGCTACAACCCGGATTCACACGTTGCTGACCGACATGCTCGATGTTGATTCATGTATGCCTGTCGCTATAAGTTAGTGCCACTTTGGGTTCACGACTGGTCATGTCAGCCCGGGTTCTCTGTCATATGGATGCTAGCGACACTATCATATACGTGAGCCAAAAGGCGCAAACGGTCATGGGCCATGGTAAGGAGACACCCGTGGGAATACCATGCGTGAGGCCGCAAAATGATATGAGGTGTTACAGGCTAGAATGGTGTGACTTCGAATCGGGGTCCTAACAAGTGATTAGTATAGAGCAAACTGTACTATGAATTGACAGTTTCAACAGGCACATACATGGTCCATGTAGAGCACACTTTTAGAAAAATGGAACTCACCAAAAAGAATCCTAGAACAACATTGAACTCGTGCATCATAGCAAAAAATGGAGATTTTGTCAGTCCTTCTGAGCTGAAGTTAGTTTGGTCTTGTGGGGAGTAATGTAACCATCCTTCAACTGCTACTTCTGATGATAAGATAGACAGGGCTTCTTTATCCTTTCATAATCGGAACTAGTCACTTCACGTACTCCATATTCTTCTTTAGATGAAGATGATCCTGTTGTGCAAAGACAAGAGGACTACTAAATGCTAGCATCACTGTTTGCTCGAAAAAAAGGAAAGGAAATATTTAAAACAGCATAGATGAAGCACTTCTCAAGGACAATACCACTTTTTCATGACAGTATCTAAATAGTAGCACAACACCAATAGAGAAGACAAACCTCAATCATATGGATGAAATCAGTGCGCGAGTACCAACCTTTGTCAGGAGGCTTATTGTGTAGAGCATACAGATGAAGCAATTCTCCGGAACCATCTGTTGCTATCTATGGTGGTGGCCATGCTTACTATATACTCCTTGATTAGTTTAATGGTTCCAACATCTTCTTGTGCAGTTCCACTAAAATATATGGTATCTTCAAAGAAGATCCATGTTTGCACAAGTAGAGATAATTACATATTACATTAAGAGTGGCATCAAATCAGTGGCAAAACAATTTCTCGTTCCAGCCATAGCAATAAATTAAGATGCAAAACTATATCATTACTTGTGTCATCACAGTTCCAGTGCTTCATTACAGCACCGGGAGTTGATTTTTGTTTTTCTTCCCCTTGTTCTTCCCCTTCATCACTTGGTTCAATAACAAACAAGCTTCGCCTTCAATGTAAGATTTGGCATGTCAATTAGGGAGCACAAGTATAGTACTAAACTTAATTTTCTGATGAAAGTGGCAAAATACAGGTCAGCAATTGTGAAATATCCTTATCTTACCTCAATGGGATATTACGGTGCACATACAGATTGGAAGTCTTGTCTCCATTTGTGCAGTTCACTAAAATCAAGCAACATTATCGTACAAGTAGCACAACATATGAATGCACACTGCAGAATCATGTGAAAGAAAGCTAGTACTGACCTCTCATGATGCGGAACTCAAACAACTCACAAGAAGAAGATCTTAACCAAATTCGCCTTAACGGATAGGAAGTAAGATCTCCTCTTGTGCAGTTCCACTAAGATCAAGCAATCAAGCAACATTTTCAGTGCGACATTTTGGTTGAACTGCACAAAACACTCTTAAAACAAAAGTGTTTTGTGTAGTGCAATAAAAGGTCACAATGACAACGAGGTGAAGCAAATAACCCTGTTTACACAGAGGTGCACAGGAAACAATTAGTGGTCAATAACGGTGGATGACACAGAAGCCAACAAAAAGAAGCATCTACCTTATCTAAATGGGAAAGAAAGCAAGACAGTAGCATTTCTCAAACGATGGCATAGATTAATATTAACTTAGAGATTATATTAACAATAAAATTCGTTAAACATGTAATTTGCTTTTAACTATGGCATTGCATCAATTTTCCAGCAGCATTATTAGAGGGTGTTTGTTTACAGGGACATTTTGGTGTAGGGACTAAAAAAACTCCGTGTCAGTCCCATCTAAACCAAATAGGAGGGACTTTTCGGGACTAAAAGTGGGCATTTTGGACTAAAGAAAGAAGACCCCGAGGGAGTCTTTTTGGGACTTTTTCCAACAGTTGCCCCTGCCACGCATCGCACATTGTCTCTATTAGTTCATTACTAGGGGTAACATGGTCTTTTAGCATGTCATTTAATAACCTCTAGTCCATGTTTAGTCCCTGGAACCCAATAGGTAGGGACTAGGGAGTTTTTCGCCAAACAGGGCCTTATATTAACAACAGCTAATGAGTTGCACGGGACAGTGGACGCACCAGCACCATGTGCATCTACCGATGTACTGTGGTCATGCACAGTCTGTTGCAACAAAGAACAAACAACCAAGGAGCATATTTGTGTTGGTCCTAGTTTTGTTATCTTTAGACGCCTTTTCCTATGTGAGCGCAGCAAATCTAGTCCTGCTCAAACTCTACAGCCTTGTCCCTTCCTTTCCTTTTTGAACTAGTACTTTCACCCGTTCCTTTCCTCTTTGAACCACGTCCTAGATTTATGCGATACAACTTTCCCCACTACTTTTCCCCATTCCTTTCCTCTTTGAACCACGTCCTAGATTAATGCTATAAAACTTTCCCCCTTCATTTCCTCTTTGAACCACGTCCTAGATTCAAGCTATATACAACTTTTCCCACTACTTCCCCCTACTCCTTTCCTCTTTGAACCACGTCCTAGATTCATGGTATACATGCAGCTAGGGCAATGCATGTGGAGTAAGTAAATTATACCTTAAGGTTCTTGGGGCATGGTTCGGCGGGCGACGGGACAACGGCGAAGAAGAAGGGGTCGGAGGCCCTCCCACGCTGCCGCTGGGTGGAAAGTGAACAGCTGCGTCGGTAGTCCCTCGCCGATGGCGACAGCGTTAAGCCTCCTTCCCTTCCCCGCGGATGAATCCTGCCGGCTCTTTGAGCAGCAGTGATGGGAGAGAGAGGCCAATGAAGTCTTGTTTAGATCTGGAGAGGGCGAGAGAGTGTGAAGAGAGCAACTACAAGCGCTGAGGCTCCAGCAGGAGAGGGCGAGAGAGTGTGAAGAAAGCAACTACAAGCGCTGAGGCTCCAGCGTGTACATATATACTGGAGAGAGAGTGTGAAGCGTGCAAACCCTAGAAAACATTTTGACCAGTCAAAGAATCCTCCTGGCACAAATTATGCTCAAGTGTAGTTATTGAACCTGAGACCTCAAGTTTGATGAGCGAATAGGCTAACCAGCTACACAAGCCTCCCGTTATGTTCAACGAGAGGGAAATAACCTTTTATACATTCCCGCATTCATGTGACAAGCATGCCGTGTTTTTTTTGTGTGTGTAGGAGTCATTGGGATTTCAATCATAATCGTGTCGTGTGGCTTTGGTGGTAAGACTATCCACAGTGGTGCGGAAATAATGCAGCCTTAGTCACCTTACCTCTCTCCACATAGTACGTTGGGTCCCACCAGTCAGAGGGTGAATCAAACAAATTAATAAGAAAAATTAAAAGCACCAGCGGTGTATCTTACGTCACACATCTCGCTACTGCTCGGGGACACTGTCCAATTGATCCCTTTGTTCGCCCACGTACTATTTTAAGTGAATCCTTATTATAACATGTGCACAAATTTTGGGCACTTGTATTCACTTAAGTCAGTGTGCCACCGTATCTCGTATACTTAGTACTCCGTCTGTCTAGGTGTAATAAGTCACGTTAGGTGCAACGGGACCAAGGTGCGTGCGTGTGGATGTGTGTGTGTGTGTGTGTGTGTGTTTAACACCATGTGTGTGTTAGAGAGAGCGACAGATCGACCTACTCCTACAGAGAGATGTTGTGTAGTGTACGATTTTAGCCGCGAGGGTTGGTGCATCCTCTCGTTTCCGGGCGTGTCCGGTAGGGACATGCGGATAGCTGCCATGCCCGATCCTGACCAGCCTGGCCCACCAAAAGCCCCTCCATCGCCCGCGCACGCTTCCCGCCCGAAACGGTCAGCGCCGCTCCAAAGAATCGATGCCGCATTCATGCCCGGGCAGAGCGGACGCGACCTCTCACTGGCGCAAGAGTGATGGTTGCTTCGTCCGTCCAACTTACTGCTGGGTCTATGTGATTTGTCGGCTCATTGGTCTACGCAAAGAAGTAGAGAAATATCCACATGGAGTGATGTGGGCAGCTGGAGCAGTGGTGCAAGCCGTCTGTAAAGGGAGTTGTACCTGAGGGCGTAGCTCAACCTTGAGGAGGGCGGCGGGAGGCGGCAACTGCCCACGTCGTGGCAGTGAGCAAGGGACGAAGGCAACCTCACCGGCTTTGTGAGAGAGAATGGCAGGGACCCCTGATCGGGACATGCCGACAGTGGGTTTTCGCCATCGGCGACGGCCACTGCATCTACACTAGGCATCCACCCTTCCCCAAGCGGACGTGATCCGCCGGGATGTTAGAGATGTGGCCACAATCGTTTTGTGCGAGAGAGTGTGAAGAGAGCAACCCCAGCAAGCAACCGTGTAGGCTGGCCCGTCCTGACTATGTATAGTGGAGCGGTTTCCTTCTCTCCATATGAACCTATCATATTGCGTACGTGGCACTGAAGAAAAAAAAACTTTATTTATAAATGACACGGCACCTACTACTCGATCTCCTATAACCTCGCGCTTGGCATCTCCAAAATATTAACCTTACGATTGGCTCTTCGCCTCTTCGGGAAGTCGAGCAATAATGGTAGTGCAGTATATATCATTCTGGCTATATGAGACTAAATGGATTGCTGCACGTCCACCACGCGGGCGAGGGTCGAGGGGCGAGGGAGAGTGCTACATACGGAGCAAAATGAGTGAATCTACACTCTAAAATTCGTCTATATACATCATTGTTTGGAGTATGTACTAGTAGTTCATATTGAAATCTACTAAAGGACATATTTATTCCAAACAATATGATATAATCTCTATAACCAAGGTAGTAGGGACGAGGAGTAAACGGAGGGAGTAGTAAATTTTTCTCCTCGTCCTGTGAGCCACCGCGCGCATGGGCGAGGGAGTGGGCGTAAGGCGTAGTAAGAAAGCTTCACCTCATCCTGCGAGCCACCGCGCCCGTGGGCGGGGGAGACGGTGTACTAAGCAAGCTTCTCCTCATTCTGCAAGTTGACAGGACACATCAAAAGTAATCCAGTGTATAGAGCCTTGCCTCTAAGGTAGGCCCCACATGGTTTGCCTCTTTTTTAAAAAAATAACACGTCAAGTCGCAATTTGTTTGTTCACCCGTGGTAGACGATCCTCCCTCCACCAAGTGGACAACCAGTACACGTGCCAAATTACCACGTGGGCTGCCTTTTTCGTACAGAAATGAGCTCCACCGTGTACCCGCGCGGGTGTGGTTGGGAAAGAGACGGGAGTACGTGCGCCGTGCATGCACCTCTTCTCTTCATGCATGTCCCCACCTACGTGGGTGTGTGTGAGAGATACAAACTACGTTCGTGAGTGTTTTTTGTTTTGGGGTGGGGGTGGGGTGGGGGTTGATTTCGTGAATTATTTGTGGGAATATGTTTTGATGACATCTCAAACAAAATTTTGCATGCAATGTGTGTGAAATGGAGGCCTATCCATATCATACATAGAGGGTCAGGCAATCCACGAGAAGAGAGGGAGGGGTCATAGTTTTTGATAGAGTCGAAGAGAGGATCAAGTGGGTGGGTGCGAGGTCGATGAAGAGAGCCATCGAAATTGTGTGTGTGTACAAGTCAAAGATATAGGGCGACTAGCCTACCGGGACGTTAGAGGGCACACGTCAAGTTTGTGTGTGGCATGGAGACATGACTAGAGTGGTCGATGTATCGGTGTGTGGGGGGGGAGGGGGTGGTGGGAGGGGTTGGCAGAGGCCTAACTATAGAGGTAGAACGACTCGTATATGTGTTGAGAAGGAGAGACCCAGCTATGTCTTGAGGGAGATCGGTCGACATCCATACATAACTAAAGGATGGGAAATATGATGGGAGAGAGAGAGAGGAGAGAGAGAGGGAGGGAGAGGGGTAGAGTGCTGGATGGGTGATGGAGTTGCTTCTCGAAGATGGTGGGAGAGGCCTACTAGACAAACTGAGGGTGGAACTACAATGTTATCAATAAGAGTGGGGATGTGTTACTGTGTGTGCCTGTGCGTGATAGATCTGTCGGGACGCATCCATGGATGATGAAGGGGAACCATGTGTTTGGTAAGCAAACCTAACTAGATCAGTAGATCAATTGTTGTTTGTCGGAGGAAGGGAGAGACACAAGTAATGAGGTAGATCGATTGACGTGTGGGTAAAAACGAGTTATAAGGACCTAGCTAGCTATATGTATAGCGAGAGATCGTCGGTGTACGTCCATTTGTTAGAGGCAAATAAGGCCCAGCGAGACAGATAGACAGAGAGAATGGAGCTAGGAGGTGGTGCGAGAGGCCCAACTATTGGCTAGATACGGGGAGGAGTGTGCGGTTCTGAGAGCGATGAAAAGAGGGGCGAGAGTTTACACGTGTGTCGGGCCGTATGAGAGACACGAGGCAAGGACACATAAAGGAGGAGATTGAAGGTGTGTTTGTATGTTGTAGGCAGGCATCGCTGGAGAGGTTTATCGATTGGTGTGTGTCGGAAAGGAGTTGTGGAGACTCTGGGAGAACAACCTAAAGAAAAAAAAATGAATGTGCCCGGTGGATAGAATGCCGAGGGAGGGGGAGGGCGAGGAGGGCGTGTGCATGCACGAGAGAAAGTTAGTGGTAGCTACAAAGGTTAGAGGATTGTGTGGGTGTAAGAGACTAACAAAGATCATAATTTGATATGAAAGCGGATTCATATATTTGAATAGGAGATCATAGTGTTTTAAACATTGCATGCATGAATATAGCGGTGATACATGTGTTGTGCACATGTTATACCATAATGTGATAATGCATGGCGTTTGCAACTCACATAAATGCTGAACAATCTAAACCATACTATACATCAAACAATCTCACATTTTATTTGAATTTGTGATAATGTGTGGCGTTCACAGCTTACAACTAAATATCAAACAATCTAAACAATACTATATATCGAACATTCTCGCATTTTATTTGAATTTGTGGTAATGTGTGGTGTTTTCAACTCACATCTAAATACTTGTAGGCGTAGGGGGCGGGGCACCATACATAGTGATAAACACATTATACATATGAGACATGGTTTAGATTATGAAGATCTAGCTAGAGCTAGAAATGTAATGTGATTTGAAATCAAAATAAAGTGGATTCAAAAAATCTAGTTGGAGTTCATATAGGAGTACACATAGTTCATATGTAACTCGAGACTAATCATGTGGTGTGCTGTGAAGATAATACACAAACGATGGTTTAACTTGACAATAATGATGATTGTAAATCTTATTAAAACAGAGAAATGAATTCAAATGATTTGACTTCACAACAATCATTACTGTAGATCTTATTCAAATAGAGAAACGGATTCAAATTTAGTTCATATTGAAGCGGTAGTATATACATTTGGAATGCACTAAAACATTCATTTGAGTAGTAGGTTGCATGCATTATACACGTAGCGAAGTATTTTAATTGAACATAACATGAATTCAAAGTTTTGAATGACATTTGTAGGGCGCATTGATTTGGTACAGTACACGTTAGGCTTGTCCGGAAATTTCAACGCGCGCCTTGTTAGCCCGAAATATTTAAGATATAGCTTTGTCTTATTATGCTCCGAAAACTCCCTCCATCTCAACTCGCGCCTTGCTATTCCAAAATTACAACGCATGCGAAAACTCCCACCTCCTATGAAATCCCGACACGCGAAATGCCCGTGGTACCCCTGAACCGAAAGAACCGCCTCAAATCGGTGGGGGTACTTTCGTAACTTACCCCACATTTCGGACAAGCGTGTCTCTAAGCCATGGTTCCCCACTGCCATCCCATCCGCCCACCCATTAGTACACCGAGGCTGCGAAACCCCGCGACGAAACCCCACACCGTGCTCCGTCTGCCACCCAGCCGGAGCCTCTTCCCCGACGACGTCGTCCACAGCAACACCTCGACGTCCCTCATCCACCGTACCGGATGAGGATCCACCGTCGATCTCGTCATCCCGCTGGTTCAGCCACCCCGTCCTCCACCTCCAAGGAGCTGCCCCGATGTTCCCCTCGTCTTTCGCGCCACCTCCATTCCCACACCGCCATCTTCACATGCACCACCAAAAGAGCATCATCATCACCATTTCCTCGGATGAAGTTGCGGCCTAATCGGAGCCACCAAAGTGGTTGTACACTAATCGCCGTATTTTCTTCTTGATTCGATCTGACGGTGCTGCTAGCACTCGGTCCCGAGCCGACATGGCGTGGCTCCATCCACGGCGGCGTCGCCGGCCTCTTCCTCCATGGCGTCGCTCCCTCGGTGGCGACATCCACATCAGTAGGACCTGCTGCTGCTTTAGCTCTCGCTCGCGCTGCTGCTCTGCTCTTGCTCTCAGTCCCCTGCCTGGTCTGCTCTTGCTATTGCTCTTGCTCGCGCTGCTGCTCTCGCTCTTACTCTTGCTTGCGATGTTGCTCCGATTTAGCTACACTTCACTCCGATGCCGCTAGGGTGAAGGAAGAACCAGCTGCAGCGGGGAGGGGGGCTTGCCGGAGAGGTACCCCACTATCTATTTTAGGGTTCAGGATGGGGGCGGTGGTCACCGGCGGTGGCGGGGCGTTGGCGGGGCGATGGCGTGGGGATCGCCGGAGAAAAAGCTCGGCATGGGGGGCCTAGAGGGATGGTCGGGGCAGCGGCGGACCGGCGGTGGGGAGTGTTTTCGGGGCGGGCGGGGTGGCAGGGGGCTGTTGTTTGGCCGGCTCAGGGGGGTGGAGGTTGAAGATGAACCGCAGGCCCTTGATTTCGTATCCAACGGCTGCAAAATTGACTGACCAGAGATGAAAAAGTCAGTCGACCGACGTGTAGCCTCACCTTGCTAGTGCATTCAGTTTCGGCAGCACAATTCAGTTTCGACAACAAAATTCAGTTTCGATAGTTAAGTTCAGTTTCGACAGTTAAGTTCAGTTTCGACAGTTAAATTCAGTTTCGATAGTTAAGTTCAGAGATGAGCGGCTAATGTATTTTACCTCTAGCACTTTGTGTTTATGTATTTTACATTATGTATTGGAGATGCTATTAGAATTCCACTCAGGTTAACGTTGTTCGTTGTCTCTCTTGTCCTGCTTCAGCCTCGGCGTCGTACAACTCACCGGAGCTAATCCAATGACAAAACCCTCCATCACAGCAGAGCAGTACCTCGGGCTCCATCTCCAGACGCCTAAGATCTTCTTCCCATCCTCCGACAGCCAAGTCAGCCGGAGCATCCAAACCGGCCAACCCAATCACGCTGAGATCGACATGGCTTTGCCAAAGAGGTTGTACACTTGTTGCATCTCTTTTTTCTCTACATGTTATATATATTGTCCACTGAGCACACGGATTTGTTCCTTTAATGTCTCCTTGAAAGAAAAAACGTAGGAATTTTAATTTTCACTTGTCCTCCTTTTCAAATTCCTATTCATGAAGCACAAGACTAAGAGATGGTAGCATAATTGCATTATAACCGTACATTTTCTTGTGGTTTGACTTAATCTCACCATGCTCCTTTGCATCCTGTGATCTTCCAATTGTTGTGAATCAAACACCCAGATTGGCAGAAATCCTGTGTTTTTAAATTCTCTGTTTTCCACGTGCATTCCTATCCTATTCCTGTCTATTTCCTATCCCTGCATTGTTGGAATCCTCCAATTCAAACGAGCCATTACATAATTACTTCTCTTACAGATAGTTATCAAAGAAAACCTTGCGTGGTTTGTCCCGCTCCTGCTACGCCATCGTCCACCCCAGCTCAGCTGCTCAAATGACAGAAGGGTCCAGCACAGCAGGGATCCGGCCTCCAGACTGTCTTTCGCCGCCTCAGATCTTCTTCCCCACTGCTAGCAGCCATGAAAACTGCACTACCATCATCAACCGAGCAGATGACCTCAAGGACTACACGGGTCTGCAAGAGAGGTCACACTTTTTCATGTCTTCTTACATTATGCATCGCTTAATATTACATGCTACTTTATCGTCCTGTTCACCGATTATACTCTGAGTCAGCTCCAAACTAATGGTCAAACTTGTGTTTTTAAATGGTTGTGGGGTACATATCGGGGCCGCTATCAATAGTATCTATCTACTATCTGGTTAATCTCCGGTGTCTACTATGAGTTTCATGTTGGGTGGGAAACAAACAGTAAAGAAGCCATTATATGTATTTTTTAACTGAAGCCATTATCTGCCTACTATTATTGGTTTTGTGTCTGTCCACAGGTTGCTACCATCACTCTGGATTTCTGCATGCACTCCTTACATAATCTCACTATGTTTTATTCCTATGCATGAAAGTTATTGTAAACAATGGAACTGAACATGTAGAGAAAAAGAGACGAACCTTGTGTGGCAATAAAATTTCATGCAGACGTCGCTCCATGGTAGGCGCAAAGGCAGCCCCCCTCCATGCATTTCGGAGTGTAATCGAGAGGAAGATATCTGTTTTGAGGGGGATTCAGAAGGAGAAGACAACTCCTATTTACCCCCTAAGGTCTTCGCTCTAACTTGGCATGCTGATGTTGGTTATATCATGCATATGGTGTCTTGCATTGCTTACATTATACATCAAATATGTCATCTACTTAGTTTAGACATCCTTTGTGCGAATGCCATCTGTTTAGTTTATTCATCGTTTATGTGAATTATGCAACGCCATCTTGTTTAGCCATGCATCATATATGTGAATTTTGCAATGCCATCCTGCTTAGCTAGTCATCTTATATGTAAATTATATCAGGTCATCCTTTTTTCCGTTACATATTACATTTGTCAACAATGTTATTACATTCAACTGCTCTTCATGTGCATTAGCCACTTGACACGGTGATGGAAAATTCTGGAGTGAAAACAAGGTCTTCAGAGCAGACTATGCTATCTGACGAAGCGCATATCTCGTTGGTTACGGATAGCTCCTCAGAGGAGGATTCAGAGACAGATGACTAGTCCTACCCCCCCCCCCCCTGAGGTGTATGCTCTAACTTGGCAGGGTTATGTTGCTCATATCGTGCGTATGGTGTCTCGCATTGCTATGTCATTTGATTAGTTTAGACATGCTTTGTGTGAATGCCACATGTTCAGTGTCTAATTACCATATATGTGAATTATGCATTGCCATCTTGTTGCAAGACATTATATATGTGAATTATGCAATGATATCTTGCTGCAAAGGCATTATATATGTGAATTATGCAATGCCATGCTGTTTAGCCAATCATCATGTATGTGAATTATATCATGCTATCATTTTTTTGTATTACGTGTTCCATTTGTCGACAATGTTTGTATATTCAACTACTCTTCCTGTGCATCAGCCATTTGAAGCGGTGATGGAAGTATCTGGAGTGAAAACAAGGTATTCAGAGCAGACAATGCTACCTGCTAAAGCAGACATCTTGCTGGTTACAGAGAGCTCCTCAGAGGAGGATTCAGAGACTGATAACCAGTCCTATTTTCCCCCTGAGGTCTATGCTCAAACTGGACAGGGTTATATTACCCATGTCATGCATGTTGTCTTGCATTGCTTAGTTTTTACATCATATATGGATTGCCATTTGCTAACTTGCTTACTATATAAATCATATATTTGAATTATATCATGACATCATGTTTACATAGTACATACACATCATCTATCTGAATTATGGCATGGCAACCCATTTAAGAAAGACATCATATAGTTATATCATCTCATCATGTTTAGTGTTTACAGTCACCATATTTTTAATTATGGCATTCTATCCGTGAGTGTATGTGAATTATGGCATGCCAACCTATTTAATAAACACATTATATAGTTATGTCATGTCATCCTGTTTACATAGTCTCATATTTTGAACTATGTCTTTCCATATTTTTTAGTTAGCCATCATAATGTGAAATTGTGTCATGCTATCCTATTTAGTTAGCCATCATATATGTGAAATTGTGTCATGCTATCCTATTTGGTTAGACAACATAAATATGAATTATTTCGTGCCCTCTTTTATTCCCCACTATCCATTGCACCTGTCTATCATACAATGTCTATACTTTCAATTACTTTTCTTGTTTATCAGCCATTTGAATTGGAGAGCGTGATGGCAGTATCTAAGGGAGTAACAACACGGTATTCAGAAAAGATAGTGCTACCAGTTGATGCAGATAGAACCACGGTTGTACTTGCCAAAGGACCAGATCCACCACACATAACCCAGACTCTCGCAGATTGTACCCCTACCCAGTTGGATAGAGAACCAGCTACACCCCTTCTAACCCCAACCCCGGTAGATAATAACCCAGTTCTAGTTGACACAACACCGTCACCACCATAGAGCACCCAAACACGAGCAATTAGTAAGGGAAATGCAGTGCCCAAAGCACGAGGACCACCACTCCAAATCCCAACTCAACGCTTAAAGGAGAAGAAGATTTGTTCTCAGGTCAGGTTCTGTAGCTATGGTTCATACTCCTTTGCTCTTGGATGACTATATTTACTCATACCAACTATTTTCAAATTTGAAGGATGGAATTGAAACTCCAATGGCGCAACAGGTATGTTTTAAATTTGTTTCTTTAATTGGTTTGCTGTTGTAACTTGCTCTATGTTGATTTCAGTTTCAATTGAATAAACAGTTATGTTCTCATGTCATGCACATTACAAGTGTTGTTATTGCTCTATAGTTACCCACACTCATATTTTGTCTACTTTGCTTTGTCTTGAACAAATATTATTTGAACTGTGTCTCTATCTTGATTTGGCAACAAAAACTAGAATGATATAGACCATAAAGTGACCATGGTACATAGATATATGTTTGTTTCATGTTGTTATCCTATCCACTTTACTACTGAACTCATTTACCAAAATGAGTTTCATATGCAACATGATAAACATGTGATGTGTCTGCTTGTTTCTCTTTTTGAATGCAGACAAAATATTGGAGAACAGTACTGCGTTATCCAATGGTAAAGGAAGTAATGCAGATAAGGTTCAAGATAGTGAGACATCCTTGTTGGTCTCCAAGAAAGCTGATAAAAACTATCTTGACGGCAGTGAGGGAACCCAAAAGTCCTGTCTTGATGTAGTGTTCGAGTTACTGGCCAGTACTGCTAGCACAAGCTCTTCGAACTCGCTACCTGAATCAGTTCATCTTGTTGAGTCTCAACTTCAAGTTGAAAGACATCGATCAGATGTGCTACGACAGGAAGCTGAAGGACCGAGGAAGTCCCTGCAGAATTCAGATGCATATTTTCTAGTGCAACAGCAAGCGCTGGAGGATTTAAGCGCCAAACAAGAGAAAGTTAATAAGCTTGCTAAGCATCTTGCCAGCATTATGGGTACCCAGGATATTGTTTCTTGGGATCTTCTGAAGTGGTTTCAGTTATGGATTTGTTTTGCTGCGGCATTTATTTGCGCTGGTCGCCAACTTTGACAACCAGTGTATATGATATGCTGCTTTGTTCCCTATATTTGCACTGGTGGCGAACTTTGATGCCCAGTGGATGTAATATGTGTAATAGCAGTGATAGCCTAGCGTTAGTTGCTTGCTTATTTATTTCCTTGTTGTCTTGTTTATTTGTTTGCTTGTAGTCATTGCAGTTCTTTTTCCGCGGTTAGCTAGTGGCTGCAGTAACCTATTTTTTTAAAACTAGGCCACAATAACCATGGGCTAATATTTACTATAGTGACACTAGGCCTCCTACTGGCCATAGAAATAGTGGGCCTTCTATGGGCCGTAGAAACAATGGGCTGTATTATCAATGGGCCTTATACGGGCCATATAATCGATTGGCCAAACATGGGCCAAACAGACCACATTATGGTCGTAAACGGGCTAGAGTTGGAATCGTCCGTTCATGGGCCGACCATAACGGGCCATCGTTAATAGGCCGTATTTGATGACGCTATGAAATCAGCCCAACGTATTAACGGACCACAAACAGGCCGATTGTAACCACGGGCGGAATTTGGCCCACAAGCAGAAAATGACAGTAACGGGTCGTAAGTAAACGAATGCTGGAAATGAGCCCAAGAATAAATGGGCTGTGAGAAGGCCGAAACATAACATGGGCTGGAAACGGCCCAACGGAATAACGGGTCATTAATGGGTATAAAGTGATACATTGTTCATTACGGGCCAGTTTCACCACGGGCCGTTAATGTGTGTAAAGTGATACACTGTTCATTATGGGCCAGTTTCACCACGGGCAGTTAGTCGGCCAAGAGTTACATAGGGCCTCATATGGGCAGAAAGATGTCATGGGCCATACATGGGCCAGAAGTGAAAACGGGCTGGAATCATATTGGATGGCCCATATGACGCTACTGGGCCTAATTCGGATAGGGCGTAATGGGCCTTGGATTAGCGGGCTGTAAATGGGCTATATTCGAACAGGCCATTAATAGGCTTTCTATGGGCCGGCCCGCCAGCTTTTTACCAAGTCAAGCGGGCCGGCCTTTTCACAGGAATGGGCCTCTGTTGGGCCATGCCATGTGTCGACGTATCATAGGCGCCTTCCGTCCAATGAGTGGTTGACATCTGTCCCAACGATGAGCCAACATGTGTTTCCTCCAGCCCATGATGATTTTACATGTGGAAAATCCCCATTGGTCGGGGCTGTTAACGGGTTATCGGATCCAAAACCCGACCCGATAGCTTAACGGCGTTCCGTTACGGTGGATGCCACGTGTCAGTCACCCATGACGAAAGCACTTCTGTGACGCGCGATTTATCGTCATGGAAGTGGACACTTCCGTGATGATAATTTTGCTAATGTCATGGAACACTTCTACGATAGCACAGGTATGACTATCTTGATTCTGTCATAAATTTGTCATGGATGTACATGGATGATAGAAAACGCGACCTACTGTGACAAACACGTATCATCACGGAAGTGTATTTTTTTGTAGTGGCATCTCCATAGCCCGTTGATACGCCTAGTTGATGTGATACTATATTCTCCTTTTTGTCTTCTCCACAACCACCATCCTATTCCACCTATAGTGTTATATCCATGGCTCACGCTCATATATTGCGTGAAGATTGAAAATTTTTGAGAACATCAAAAGTATGAAACAATTGCTTGGCTTGTCATCGGGGTTGTGCATGATTTGAATACGTTGTGTGGTGAAGATGGTGCATAGCCAGACTATATGATTTTGTACGGATAACTTTCTTTGGCCATGTTATTTTGAAGAGACATAATTGCTTAGTTAGTATGCTTGAAGTATTATTATTTTATGTCAATATTAAACTTTTGTCTTGAATCTTATGGATCTGAATATTCTTGCCACAATAAAGAGAATTACATGGATACATATGTTAGGTAGCATTCCACATCAAAATTTTGTTTTTATCATTTACCTACTCGAGGACGAGCAAGAATTAAGCTTGGGGATGCTGATACGTCTCCAATGTATCTATAATTTTTTATTGTTCCATGCTATTATATTATCAACCTTGGATATTTTTTATGCATTTATATGCTATTTTATATGATTTTTGGGACTAACCTATTAACCTAGAGCCCAGTGCCAGTTTATGTTTTTTCCTTGTTTTAGACTATCGCAGAAAAGGAAAATCAAACAGAGTCCAATTGGCCTGAAACTTCATGGGACTTATTTTTGGACCAAAAGAAACCCACGGATTATCGGAGTTGGACCAGGAGAGTCCCGGGCTGCCCACGAGGGTGGGGGGTGCGCCCACCCCCCTGGGCGCGGCCCCCTACCTCGTGAACAGCCCGGAGGTCCACCGACGTACTTCTTCCTCCCATATATACCCATATACCGTAAAAACTTCGGGGAGCACAATAGATCGGGAGTTCCGCCGCCAGAATCCTCCGTAGCCACCGAAAACCAATCTAGACCCGTTTTGGCACCATGCCGGAGGGGGGGATCCCTCTCCAGTGGCCATCTTCATCATCCCGGTGCTCTCCATGACGAGGTGGTAGTAGTTCTCCCTCGGGGCTGAGGGTATGTACCAGTAGCTATGTGTTTGATCTCTCTCTCTCTCTCTCGTGTTCTTGAGGTGGTACGGTCTTGATGTATCGCGAGCTTTGCAATTATAGTTGGATCTTATGATGTTTCTCCCCCTCTACTCTCTTGTAATGGATTGAGTTTTCCCTTTGAAGTTATCTTATCGGATTGAGTCTTTAAGAACTTGAGAACACTTGATGTATGTCTTGCGTGGGATACCCGTGGTGACAATGGGGTATTCTATGATCCACTTGATGTATGTTTTGGTGATCAACTTGCGGGTTCCGTGACCATGGGAATCTATGCATAAGGGTTGGCACACGTTTTCGTCTTGACTCTCCGGTAGAAACTTTGGGGCACTCTTTGAGGTTCTATGTGTTGGTTGAATAGATGAATGTGAGATTGTGTGATGCATATCGTATAATCATACCCATGGATACTTTTGGTGACATTGGAGTATCTAGGTGACAATAGGGTTTTGGTTGATTTGTGTCTTAAGGTGTAATTCTAGTACGAACTATAGGGTTGTTTGTGACACTTATAGGAATAATCCAACGGATTGATTGGAAAGAATAACTTTGAGGTGGTTTCGTACCCTACCATAATCTCTTCGTTCGTTCTCCGCTATTAGTGACTTTGGAGTGACTCTTTGTTGCATGTTGAGGGATAGTTATGTGATCCAATTATGTTATTATTGTTGAGAGGACTTGCACTAGTGAAAGTATGAACCCTAGGCCTTGTTTCAACGCATTGCAATACCGTTTGTGCTCACTTTTATCATTAGTTACCTTGCTGTTTTTATATTTTCATATTACAAAAACCTTTATCTACTATCCATATACCACTTGTATCACCATCACTTCGCCGAACTAGTGCACCTATACAATTTACCATTGTATTGGGTGTGTTGGGGACACAAGAGACTCTTTGTTATTTGGTTGCAGGGTTGCTTGAGAGAGACCATCTTCATCCTACGCCTCCTACGGATTGATAAACCTTAGGTCATCCACTTGAGGGAAATTTGCTATAGTCCTACAAACCTCTGCACTTGGAGGCCCAACAACGTCTACAAGAAGAAGGTTGTGTAGTAGACATCAAATATGTGACGAATAAAAGTATAGCTCCAAGTAAAATACCGATGGTCGTTACAAGAAAGAGGGTATGTATTCCGGGGCATACCCAAGCTTAGTTGCTTGGTTCTACTTGGATATTATCTTGGGGTGCCATGGGGCATCCCCAAGCTTAGGCTCTTTTCTCTCCTTATTCCTTCATCCATCGTGATCTCACCCAAAACTTGAAAACTTCAATCACACAAAACTTAACAAAACCTTTGTGAGATCCGTTAGTATAATAAAGCAAGTCACTACTATAAGTACTGTTGCAAACCCATTCATATTTTATTTTTTTCATTATATCTACTATATTCCAACTTTACCATGGCTTATATCCCCAGATACAATCCATAGATTCATCAAAATAGGCACACAATGCAAAGAAAACAGAATCTGCCAAAAACAGAACAATCTGTAGTAATCTGGAAACTTGGTATACTTTTGTAACTCCAAAACTTCTGAAAATTAGGACAATGTGGGGAATTTGTATATAAATTTTGTGTAAAAACTTCAGAATTTTATCACACTTCTGTGATTTATGAAAATTATTTTACTGGACACAAAAGTTTCTGTTTTTCAACAAGATCAAATCAACTATCACCAAACATGATCCCAAAGGCTTTACTTGGCACAAACACTAATTAAAACATAAAAAGCACAATCATAACAGCAACATAATTGTTCAAACACTTAGGAACAGAAAGAAAAAGGCAAAAATAAAATTATTCATTGGGTTGCCTCCCAACAAACGCTATCGTTTTATGCCCCTAGCTAGGCATAATACATAGATTCAAGTATTGTCATCTTTTGTTTCCAAATCCTCAATCACACAACTAGAATTTTTCAAAGATTTAGCATGCGTACTTTCAATAAAAGTACTTCTAGGGATAAGATTGAAGGATTCATTCTTGCAACTAGGATCTTTTATCACTTCAATAAAATTGGGATGGATACTAATCATTTTAAGATCTTCTTTATTAGGAGTTGCACCGTTGTTCTTAGTAACTTGACTGGTCTTGCTAATTTTTACATGAGTTTTTTTCAATACTATTAGCAAAAGAAAAAGGCCAGCTTAAGTTACAAAAAATTTCTTCCAACTTATCGATCCGAGAAGGGCTTTCTCCAATTCTTTCGTTAACTATGGTTTCCTTCTCCCTTGGTAATTCTAAAACATCACCCGCTTTTGACTCAAATTTATTAGCAAGATTCTGCATCTTTTTATACAAAGTTTCAATTTACTCTAAGATGACTATCTTCTTTCAATATCATCTAATCTTTGCATAACATGCTCAAGAGTTAAGATTGTTTCATTAATAATGATAAGTGGTGCACCCACTAATTCTTCCATGGCATTAAAAGCATCCAAAGATGGACACATCAAGAAATTTCCATAGGTAATCGTATCAACGACGAATCTATACCAAGTGGTGATGCCCACATAAAAACTGCGAAGAAGAATAACGGTAGATTGCTTACGAACAGATCTATTATGAGCATTGTAAATCCTATACCAAGCATCTTTTAGATTCTCCCCTCCCCTTTGTTTAAAATTAAGAACCTCATTCTCGGGAGTACACGCAACAGAGGAAGAACTAGCCATAACGACAAAGCAAGCAAGATCGCAAACAAAAAGAGATCTTACAAGAAAAAGTTGAACGAAAAAGAAAGCGAATAAAACGACGAATTTTTGTGAAGTGGCGGAGATGAAAATGAGAGGAAAATGGCAAATAATGTAAATTGCATGGAGATGAGATTTGTGATTAGGAACCTGATAGATGTTGACGATGTCTCCCCGGCAACGGCTCCAGAAATTGGCAAGTTAACGGGAGGACTTGATCCTCCCCGGCAACGGCGCCAGAAATTTCTTTTGATGTCGCTTGAAACTGCATTGGTATTTCCCCAAAGAGGAAGGGATGATGCAGCATAGCTATGGTAGTTATTTCCCTCAGTTGTGAAACCAAGGTATCAATACAGTAGGAGAACCAAGCAACACTATGTAAATGGTACCAGGGGGTGGGCGCGCCCCCTACCTCGTGGCCTCCTTGAAGCTTCCCTTACGTAGACTCCAAGTCTTCTGGGCTTCTTCTGATCCAAAATAAGTTCCGTGAAGTTTCAGGTCATTTGGACTCCATTTGATTTTACTTTTCTTCGAAACCCTAAAATAGGCAAAAAAAACAAAAACTGGCACTGGGCTCTGGGTTAACAGGTTAGTCCAAAAAATGATATAAAAGTGTATAATAAAGCCCACAAACATCCAAAACAGTAGATAATATAGCTTGGAGCAATCAAAAATATAGATACGTTGGAGACGTATCAGCAGAAAAGAGCTTGATGTCTACTACACAACCTTCTTCTTGTAGACGTTGTTGGGCCTCCAAGTGCAGAGGTTTGTAGGACAGTAGCAAATTTCCCTCAAGTGGATGACCTAAGGTTTATCAATCCGTAGGAGGCGTAGGATGAAGATGGTCTCTCTCAAGAAACCCTACAACCAAATAACAAAGAGTCTCTTGTGTCCCCAACACACCCAATACAATGGTAATTGTATAGGTGCACTAGTTCGGCGAAGAGATGGTGATACAAGTGGTATATGGATAGTAGATAATAGTTTTTGTAATCTGAAAATATAAAAACAGCAAGGTAACTAATGGTAAAAGTGAGCGTAAACGGTATTGCAATTCTAGGAAATAAGGCCTAGGGTTCATACTTTCGCTAGTGCAAGTTCCCTCAACAATAATAACATAATTGGATCATATAACTATCCCTCAACATGCAACAAAGAGTCACTCCAAAGTCACTAATAGCGGAGAACAAACGAAAGAGATTATGGTAGGGTATGAAACCACCTCAAAGTTATTCTTTCCAATCAATTCGTTGGGCTATTCCTATAGGTGTCACAAATAGCCCTAGAGTTCGTACTAGAATAACACCTTTAGACACAAATCAACCAAAACCCTAATGTCACCTAGATACTCCAATGTCACCTCAAGTATCCGTTGGTATGATTATACGATATGCATCACACAATCTCAGATTCATCTATTCAACCAACACATAGAACCTCAAAGAGTGCCCCAAAGTTTCTACCAGAGAATCACGACGAAAACGTGTGCCAACCCCTATGCATAGGTTCATGGGCGGAACCCGCAAGTTGATGACCAAAACATACATCAAGTGAATCACGTGATATCCCATTGTCACCACAGATACGCACGGCAAGACATACATCAAGTGTTCTCCAATCTTAAAAGACTCAATCCGATAAGATAACTTCAAAGGGGGAAACTCAATCCATTACAAGAGAGTAGAGGGGGGAGGAAACATCATAGGATCCAAATATAATAGCAAAGCTCGCGATACATCAAGATCGTATCATCTCAAGAACACGAGAGAGAGAGAGAGAGAGAGATCAAACACATAGCTACTGGACATACCCTCAGCCCTGAGGGAGAACTACTCCCTCCTAGTCATGGAGAGCACCGGGTTGATGAAGATGGCCACCGGAGAGGGATTCTCCCTCCGACAGGGTGCCGGAACGGGTCTAGATTGGCTTTCGGTTGCTACAGAGGCTTCTGGTGATGGAACTCCCAATCTATTGTGCTCCCGGATGTTTTAGGGTATATGGAGATATATAGGCGGAAGAAGTACGTCAGGGGGGCCACGAGGGGCCCACGAGGGTGGAGGGCGTGCCCCCTACCTCGTGGCCTCCTCGAAGCTTCCCTTACGTAGACTCCAAGTCTTCTGGGCTTCTTTTGATCCAAAAATAAGTTCCGTGAAGTTTCAGGTCATTTGGACTCCATTTGATTTTCCTTTTCTTCGAAACCCTAAAATAGGCAAAAAAAACATAAACTGGCACTGGGCTCTGGGTTAATAGATTAGTCCAAAAAATGATATAGAAGTGTATAATAAAGCCCATAAACATACAAAACAGTAGATAATATAGCTTGGAGCAATCAAAAATTATAGATACGTTGGAGACGTATCAGCATCCCCAAGCTTAATTCCTGCTCGTCCTCGAGTAGGTAAATGATAAAAACAGAATTTTTGATGCGGAGTGCTACTTGGCATAATTTTAATGTAATTCTTCTTAACTGTGGCATGAATATTCAGATCCATAAGATTCAAGACAAAAGTTCATATTGACATAGAAATAATAATACTTCAAGCATACTAACTAAGCAATTATGTCTTCTCAAAATAACATGGCCAAAGAAAGCTATCCCTACAAAATCATATAGTCTGGATATGCTCCATCTTCACCACACAACATATTTAAATCATGCACAACCCTGATGACAAGCCAAGCAATTGTTTCATACTTTTGATGTTCTCAAACTTTTTCAATCTTCAGGCAATACATGAGCGTGAGCCATGGACATAGCACTATAGGTGGAATAGAATGGTGGTTGTGGAGAAGACAAAAAGGGAGAACATAGTCTCACATCAACTAGGCGTATCAACGGGCTATGGAGATGCCCATTAATAGATATCAATGTGAGTGAGTAGGGATTGCCATGCAACGGATGCACTAGAGCTATAAGTGTATGAAAGCTCAAAAAGAAACTAAGTGAGTGTGCATCCAACTTGCTTGCTCACGAAGACCTCGGGCATTTTGAGGAAGCCCATCATTGGAATATACAAGCCAAGTTCTATAATGAAAGATTCCCACTAGTATATGAAAGTGACAACATAGGAGACTCTCTATCATGAAGATCATGGTGCTATTTTGAAGCACAAGTGTGGTAAAAGGATAGTAGCATTGTGCCTTCTCTCTTTTCTCTCATTTTTTGGGCCTTCTCTTTTTTATGGCCTCTTTTCTCTTCTTTTTTTATTTGGGCTTCTTTGGCCTCTTTTGTTTATTTATTTTCGTCTGGAGTCTCATCCCGACTTATGGGGGAATCATAGTCTCCATCATCCTTCCTCACTAGGACAATGCTCTAATAATGATGATCATCACACTTTTATTTTCTTACAACTCAAGAATTACAACTTGATACTTAGAACAAGATATGACTCTATATGAATGCCTCCGGCGGTGTACCAGGATGTGCAGTGACTCATGAGTGACATGTATGAAAGAATTATGAACGGTGGCTTTGCCACAAATACGATGTCAACTACATGATCATCCAAGCAATATGACAATGATGAAGCATGTCATAATAAACGGAACGGTGGAAAGTTGCATAGCAATATATCTCGGAATGACTATGGAAATGCCATAATAGGTAAGTATGGTGGCTGTTTTGACGAAGGTATATGGTGGGTTTATGGTACTGGCGAAAGTTGCGCGATATTAGAGAGGCTAGCATTGGTGGATGGGTGAGAGTGCTTATAATCCATGGACTCAACATTAGTCATAAAGAACTCACATACTTATTGCAAAAATCTATTAGTTATCAAAACAAAGTACTGCGCGCATGCTCCTAGGGGGATAGATTGGTAGGAAAAGACCATCGCTCATCCCCGACCGCCACTCATAAGGAAGGCAATCAATAAATAAATCATGCTCCGACTTCATCACATAACGGTTCACCATACGTGCATGCTACGGGAATCACAAACTTCAACACAAGTATTTCTCAAATTCACAACTACTCAACTAGCATGACTCTAATATCACCATCTCCATATCTCAAAAGAATCATCAAGTATCAAACTTCTCTTAGTATTCAATGCACTCATAAGAGAATTTTATTATTAATCTTGTATACCTAGCAAATTAGGATTTTAAGCAAATTACCATGCTATTTAAGACTCTCAAAATAATCTAAGTGAAGCATGAGAGATCAATAGTTTCTATAAAACAAAACCACCACCGTGCTCTAAAAAGATATAAGTGAAGCACTAGAGAAAATGACAAATTACTCCAAAAGATATAAGTGAGGATCAATGAGTAGTCGAATAATTATGCAACTATGTGAAGACTTTCTAACATTTAATAATTTCAGATCTTGATACTTTATTCAAACAGCAAGCAAAGAAAAATAAAATGGCATTCTAAGAATAGCAAACATTGTGTGAAGAAGCAAAAACTTAGGATCAACTGAAACTAACTGATAGTTGTTGAAGAAGAAAGGTGGGATGCCAACTGGGGCATCCCCAAGTATAGATGCTTGAGACTTCTTGAAATATTATCTTGGGATGCCTTGGGCATCACCAAGCTTGAGCTTTTGTGTCTCCTTAATTCCTCTCATATCACGGTCTTCCTAAATCTCAAAAGCTTCATCCACACAAAACTCAACAAGGACTCGTGAGATAAGTTAGTATAAACCATTGCCAAAACCTTATCATACTCTACTGTAGCAAATAACTAAAATTATTATTCAACATTGCATACTAAATGCCTCTGCATATTTAATAGTCCTATCCTCAAATAGAATAATTAAATAAGCAAACATATGCAAACAATGCAAACATAACAGCAATCTGCATAAACAGGACAGTCTGTAAAGAATGCAGAAACATCCATACTTACCAAGCTCCAAAAAGGATGAAAGAAAATTCCCACTGCAGTAAATTTATCAGAGCTTAATATGCAAAAGGTTTCAACATTTTATCACATTCTTACTTTTCTAGGGGATTATTTCAACAGCGGTAAACTTTCTGTTTTCAAACAGCAACATGAAGACTTGTAAAATAGGCATAGTAAAGGCTATCAATGCCACTTTTATTGAAATAAAATATGCAAAACAATGTTATAAATAAAATCAAGCAAATACTAATAAAATAAATTGACTCTCCAAGCAAAACACATATCATGTGGTAAATAAAAATATAGCTCCAAGTAAAGTTACCGATGGAAGTAGACGAAAGAGGGGATGCCTTCCGGGGCATCCCCAAGCTTAGGCTCTTGGTTGTCCTTGAATATTACCTTGGGGTGCCTTGGGCATCCCCAATATTAGGCTCTTTCCACTCCTTATTCCATAGTCCATCGAATCTTTACCCAAAACTTGAAAACTTCACAACACAAAACTTAAAGTAGAAAACTTGTGAGCTCCGTTAGTATAAGAAAATAAGTCACCACTTCAAGGTACTGTAATGAACTCATTCTTAATTTGTATTGGTGTTAAACCTACTGTATTACAACTTATCTATGGTTCATACCCTCCGACAGTACTCATAGATTCACCAAAATAAGCAAACAACACATCGAAAACAGAATCTGTCAAAAACAGAACAGTATGTAGTAATCTGGACCAAACGTATACTTATGGAACCCAAAAAATTCTAAACTAAATTTCTGGACCTGAGGAATTTATCTATTAATCATATGCAAAAAGAATTAACTAAATAGCACTCTCCAATAAAAAATGGCAGCAATTCTCGTGAGCGCTAAAGTTTCTGTTTTTGATAGCATGATCAACAAGACTTTCCCCAAGTCTTCCCAACGGTTCTACTTGGCACAAACACTAATTAAAAATAAAAACTCAATCATAACAGAGGCTAGATAAATTATTTATTACTAAACAGGAGGAAAAAGCAAGGAACAAAAATAAAGTTGGGTTGCCTCCCAACAAGCGCTATCTTTTAACGCCCCTAGCTAGGCATGATGATTCCAATGATGCTCACATAAAAGATAAGAATTGAAACATAAAGAGAGCATCATGAAGGATATGAATAGCACATTTAAGTCTAACCCACTTCCTATGCATAGGGATTTTGTGAGCAAACAACTTGTGGGAACAATAATCAACTAGCATAGGAGGGCAAAACAAGCATAACTTCAAAACTTTAAGCACATAGAGAGGAAACTTGATATTATTGCAATTCCTACAAGCATATTGTCGGTGTCAAAACCGGCGGATCTCGGGTAGGGGGTCCCGAACTATGCGTCTAGGCGGATGGTAACAGGAGACAAGGGACACGATGTTTTTACCCAGGTTCGGGCCCTCTCGATGGAGGTAAAACCCTACTCCTGCTTGATTAATATTGATGATATGGGTAGTACAAGAGTAGATCTACCACGAGATCAAGGAGGCTAAACCCTAGAAGCTAGCCTATGGTATGATTGTTGTTCCTACGGACTAAAACCCTCCGGTTTATATAGACACCGGAGAGGGCTAGGGTTACACAGAGTCGGTTACAATGGTAGGAGATCTACATATCCGTATCACCAAGCTTGCCTTCCACGCCAAGGAAAGTCCCTTCCGGACACGGGACGAAGTCTTCAATCTTGTATCTTCATAGTCCAGGAGTCCGGCCGAAGGTACAGTCCGGCTATCCGGACACCCCCTAATCCAGGACTCCCTCAATAGCCCCCGAACCAGGCTTCAATGACGACGAGTCCGGCGCGCAGACTGTCTTCGGCATTGCAAGGCGGGTTCTCCTCCAAATTCCGTGTACCTGTTGAATAATGTCTGGTTTCTTGTAAATGTAGCGCTCCTTAGCTTCTATGTCCAATAATGGCCGTCTTCCACGTGTCAAACGAATATGAAAAGTCAGGGTGTTTTTACATTTACACCCCTAGCCGCGTGAATGAGCCGCCTATTTAAGGGAACGAGGATTTAGATCCAAACCACACCTTCTCCCCTCTGTGAGTATTCATCAGAGCGTATCCGACAGAGGTCCATTCTATCATGGCCGGCCGCCGCAGCTCCTCCTCTCGCCCTTCCAGCCCTCAGCCTGGAGATTGGGAGAGATGCTCCATCCCGCACAGCGAGCTAGTGATGCTCCAGACCAAGGGATTTCTCCCCCCGGCCTATATGGTCCCGGTTCGAGCCGGACTTGTCACCTATAATGGCGGAGAGCAAGCGGAGAGCGCCCCCAATCCCTCCAAAGGAGAGCGGGTATGCCTTGTCCCTTACTTAATAAGAGGGCTCAGATTTCCAATTCATCTGTTTCTCCGGGGGCTCCTGGAGTTCTATGGCCTCCAGCTGCACAACCTCACGCCTGCCTCCATATTGCATATCGCGGGCTCCGTAGCCCTTTGCGAGCTGTTTTTGGGCTGCGAGGCTCATTTCACGCTGTGGAAAAGGCTATTCTGCCTTGTGCCCCGTTCTCAGAAGGGGTCAATATATCAAGTGGGTGGAGCCGAAGTGTGGCACATCGCCAGGACCGGATATCTATCCGGAACCCCAAAGAAGGCGTCCGAGGACTGGCCTTCGGAATGGTTTTATATAGAGGACGTCCCGCTGCCGGATCCTATCCGGATCGGCTTCGACAGTGCTCCCCTAAAGAAGCGCCTAAGTTGGCGTCCACGGAGCCCTCCGAGGGAAAGTGACAAGGATGCTCTTTACCTGATGGGCCGGATAAGATTGTTAGCTCATTCCGGACTGACCATGATCGGGGTCATGGCCGCATACATCATGCGAAGGGTGCAGCCGCTTCAGTATACAGGCCACCCCATGTGGGACTTCAACAGGGAGGACGACGCCACCCGCCACGGCCGTAAGGGGCCGGATTAGGATGCCGCTCTAATAAAGATCTTGTCCGCTTTGTACAAGGGAGAAGAGGAGGAATTTCTCCGCGTCAACCCACAGGGTGGATTTTCTATGTACAATCCCCCAAGTTGGGTAAGTGGACACTTTTACTTGACCATCCGTTTTATATTCCCATCGTTAAATATTCAGTCTAACGACTTCAACGCAGGAACTACGCCAGGCTGTTAAAGAAATAAACAGCCCTCCTCCACAACTCGAGGATCCGGGACGGTCCCTCGACCCGGCCTCTCAAGAGGATCCGGACTTATCTGTGGAGCTGATTGATGGGGTGTTTCATCAATTGAGCAAGGACAACGCCTTGGTGGCCATTACGGCCGATTACCCAGGGCTACTCCCAGCCTCACAGGTAACTGAGACCGAAGTCCCGGCACTTTGAAAAGGGATCTATCCTCGCGTGTTTTCAATTGCCGTATGACTACCGTGTTTTACAGGGGAGGTCCTTGAGACGGGAGGACGAGCCTGCGGCGACTAGCCAACGAGGGGCGGCAAGGCCCCGCGGGCTGAAAAGAAGTGCGTTCCGGACTGAGACGCCGGCGCAAAGGTATAGCGTGTCATCTTATTCCCAGGCGTTATTCCTTCAAGGCATATTAACGCTCGTGCTCTCTTCAGGACGAAGAGACCTCGCCGGACTATATCTGGAGAGGTTGCCAATCACGCCTCCACCAGCCAGGCTCCAAAGCCTGGTCCGGAAGCGGAGGCGAGCACAAGGCGCGCACCGGACACTCCTCCAACAAAGGATGCGGACTGGCTGTCTGCCACCAATTCCGAGGTGGAGAGTGCCATGAACCACAGGCATCGGAAGACAGTTCTCCGCGACGCTTGTTTCTCCCAAGAGGCATTGGATGCCTTCAATTCGGGATATGCGTACCTCCGTGCCACTCAAAATGGTCTAGCCAGAGCCACGGAGCAATATGTAAAAGACATACGGGTAAGAAAATTTTGGTAATTATATATATACCAGTAGCCCCCGAGACTTGAAACAGTTAGAATAACTGATTTAAGGATCATTTGTTATGCAGGTTCTTATAGAAAAGAATACCCTACTGTCCCAGGAGCTGGAAGAGTGCAAAGCCCAACTTGAGGTCGCACTAGCCGTGGCAGGGGAGCCGAACGAGACCCCCTCTGGTAATATACAGATAAGTATTTTGCGAAGTGCGGCGTGGGTGAAAATCTGACAAATGAAATTGCAGTTGGTGCCGGATTAAATCCGGAAGAGCAACAACTCCTACGCCTGCTGAAGGCTGGTGAGAGCGTGCTGACAAAGGTGAGGCAGGAGAAGAACGATTTCCAAGATGCCAACACCAACCTGGGCGTTGAACTGAAGGATGTTCGTGCCCAGCTGTTGGACTCCGTTAAGGAGAATCAGCGGCTTCGACGAGGCATATTAGTAAGTGCTTAAATGAACTTTGAAAAAAGAGTTGGGCGAGGAAGTCGACTAACAGAGTAATGTCTGTAGGTATGCTAACAGGTTGTCCTGCAGAGGAAATGTCCGGTTCTATGGTTGACCTTCTTCCTGAGCTCTCACAACTGCATGAGCGAGTTCGGCAGGTGATGCAAGGCATCGCCCAGGCCTTGTGGCCATCCGTCTCCATGCCCGAAGGCCTTGGAGAGCTTGTAGAGAAGCTGAAGGGAGCGCGGCGACGCTTCTGATTGTGGAAGATGTCGGCCTGCCGTCAAGGCGCCAAGGAGGCCTGGGCCATGGTGAAGACGCGGTACACAAAGGCTGATCCAAACCACATGGCCGAAGTCGGACCCGTGGGGCCCGATGGGAAGGAGATCCCTGTGAGCTTAGTATACGGCCAAGTAGAATTGGCCGCAAAGTACTCCCAATAGGACTGTAAACTAGACAACCTGTTAGATGGTATTGAACAGGAATACAATCAGTCAGATTGACTATGCAATTTTAATTGACATGTGTAATGCCTTCTAGCCGGATTGTAGATCATTTGTCATGGCCGACCTTTTCGCTTCAGCCTCGGGACCTGACGGTCCGGAGTGTGTCCGAATACCCTCGCGGTTATATAAGAACCGGGGTATGCATGGAGACCAGGCGTACGGGTCATTAGTGCTTGAACAGACAAGTGCCCAACTAGTTATGTTATATTACATGGTTAGTAAGAAACATCTTCCAGGGAGAATAGTTCAGTTAGGGGTTCCTTTCCCTGGGAGGCATGCCCTAAAGTGCATGTCCATTCTGCGAAAAGAGACGCAGGAAAAGCATCTGGGGGCATATAGATAAATAAGTGAAGAAAAAAAGATCATCTTTAGTTCACCGACCAAATATTCCCTTAAGAACGCTGGCTTTCGGCTTCACCCAGTCTGAGGTACACATCCAGCTGACCCGTCAGTAACAATCGCAGAGGTGCTCCCTTTACCACCTAGCCGAACAATCGGGAACGTAGGGGTAAGCACAGGAGCCAGGCAGCCCAGCTTGGCCAAAATTTAAGTCATATCGATGCATATAATGGTGAATAAAAGGTACATGCGGAAGTGTGACACATGTGTTGGGCATGAAGCCCGTATAAATAAGCTTCTGTTTAAAGAAGACCCCAGGTTTAATGAGCACGGATAGCGCGTCACTTTATGAGTCTTTAAAGGCTATAAGAGAGAGGGAGGGGAGAAGGAGAGAAATGTGAGACAGAAAGTATATAAAAAATGGACAGAGGAAGGAGACGAACACAGAGTCCGGCGCTAGGCATAGAATCTTCGGAGACGGGTTGCGTTCCATGGGTTCGGCTCGAGTCGGTTATCCGATGCATCTCGCAGGCGGTACGCTCCACCAGTCAGGACTTGGTCAATTATGAAGGGACCTTCCCAGTTGGGCTTGAGTTTGTCCTTTTTCTTGTCCGGCAGGTGTAGAACTAATTCGCCAACGTTGTAATTTTTGGCCCGTACTTCTCTGCTTTGGTATCTTCGAGCCTGCTGTTGATAGAATGCGGAAAGGGCTTTTGCCACGTCACGCTCTTCGTCCAAGGCGTCCAAACTGTCTTGCCGATCGAGCTCGGCTTCTCTTTCTTCGTACATGCGCACTCGAGGTGAGTCATGAATTATGTCGCAGGGCAAAACTGCCTCTACGCCATACACCATGAAGAATGGTGTGTATCCGGTGGTGCGATTCGGCGTGGTCCGCAGCCCCCAGAGTACGGAGTCGAGCTCCTCTACCCAGTGCATATTAGATTCCTTAAGGGACCGCACTAATCTGGGTTTGATGCCGCTCATGATAAGACCATTTGCACGTTCGACCTGGCCGTTAGTCTGTGGGTGATAGACGGAAGCATAATCAAGCTTGATGCCCATGTTTTTGCACCAGAGTTTTACCTCGTCGGCCGTAAAGTTCGTGCCATTATCAGTGATGATGCTATGGGGGACACCGTAACGGTGTACAAGCCCAGATATAAAGTCTATCACCGGTCCGGATTCGGCCGTCTTAACAGGCTTGGCTTCTATCCATTTGGTGAACTTATCCACCATGACCAGTAAGTATTTTTTTCTTGTGGGTTCTGCCTTTATCCGGAGACCATGTAAAAGGGCCTCATATTCGGCTCCATTGTTGGAGTCTGTGTACATTATCTGGAGTACGTATTGAACTGTGTCTCCTGTGGGGGACATCAAAACGACGCCAGCCCCTGGACCGGCCAACATTTTGGAGCCGTCGAAGTGCATGACCCAGTTTGAATACGTGCCGTACTCTTAGGGAGTTCGGCCTCCGTCCATTCTGCGATGAAGTCGGCCAAAACTTGTGACTTGATAGCTCGCCGTGGCTTGTAATTTATGTCGAACGGGAGGAGCTCAATGGCCCATTTTGCAATCCGTCCCGTCCCATCGCGATTGTTTATAATATCGTTAAGTGGCACTTCCGAGGCTACTGTTATTGAACACTCTTGAAAGTAGTGTCACAGCTTCCGGGATGCCATAAATACCGCGTACGCAATCTTTTGATAATGCGGGTACCGTGACTTGCACGGAGTAAGGATAGTGGACACATAGTAGACCGGCTTTTGAAGGGGGAATTTGTGTCCGTCCGTTTCTCATTCGACGACGAGCACTGCGCTTACAACCTGATGGGTTGCTGCAATGTATAATAGCATTGGTTCGCCAATGTTTGGCGCGGCCAGGACTGGGTTTGTTGCCAAGATGGCTTTTATTTCGTCGAGTCCGGCCGTGGCTGCATCCGTCCACTCAAAGTGTTCGGTGCATCGAAGGAGGCGGTAAAGGGGTAGGGCCTTTTCTCCCAAGCGTGAGATAAAGCGGCTTAGAGCCGCCACGCATCCGGTTAATTTTTGTGTTTGTTTGAGGTCCTTCGGGATATCCAATTGTGACAGAGCTCGGATCTTGGCTGGATTTGCTTCAATTCCTCCATCGGATACAATGAAGCCCAAGAGCTTTCCAGCTGGAACGCCGAAAATGCATTTTTCCGGGTTGAGCTTGATGTCGTATGTTCGGAGGTTATTGAATGTTAGCCTCAAGTCGTCTACTAGAGATTCAACATGCCTTGTTTTAACGACCACATCATCTACGTATGCCTCCACTGTTGTGCCGATCTGGTTTGCCAGACATGTCTGAATCATGCGCTGATATGTTGCGCTAGTGTTTTTGAGCCCGAAGGGCATTGTGTTGAAGCAGAATGGGTCGTATGGTGTGATGAATGCTGTTGCGGCTTGGTCTGACTCTGCCATCTTTATTTGATGGTAGCCGGAGTATGCGTCGAGGAAAGACAACGAATCGTGTCCTGCGGTAGCGTCGATAATTTGATCGATGCGGGGGAGGGGGACGGTATCCTTTGGGCAAGCCTTGTTAAGGTCTTTAAAATCAACGCACATGCGCCAGGATTTGTCCTTCTTTGGTACCATCACCAGGTTTGCTAGCCAGTCCGGGTGTTTTATATCTTTGATGAATCCGGCCTCCAATAGCTTGGCTAGTTCCTCTCCCATGGCCTGTCTCTTAGGGCATCTCCAGCCGTTGGCCCCCCAGGAGGGGCAAAAAATCGCCCCCTGGGGGTGCGCCGGCGCTAAACCGCGCACTGGGGGCGTGATGCCCCCTAGTCGCGGTGCCCACGGTTAGTCAAAAAAGTCAAAAACGGTGCAAAACGACTCAAATTTAATGCAAACATCGGTGAGTTCGTTCAAACTTCAACATATTTTACAAAAAAGAAAAAACTTTCGTGGGCTACCCCCGCCGTCTCCCTCGCCGCCCGCCTCGCCGCCCGCCCACGCGGTTTTACATGCCGAGGAGGCTGTAGAACCGCGTGTAGTCACCGCCGTCGTTGTCATCGTCGTCGCCGCCCCCGCATGCGCCTCCGCCGTCCCTGCTGCATCCCTCCCCTAGTTGGCACGGCGGGTTGGACGGTCCGGCGACGTCGTTGTAGTCGTCGTCGCTGTCGAGGACCACGATGCCGTGCTCGTCCTCCCGCCCACGCTTGCGGGCGGCGATCTCCTCCAAGGCCCGGCGCTGCCGGACCATCTCGTCGTGGAGGTAGTCATCCCGCGCCCACCGCAGGGCGTCCTTGTCGGAGATGCTGCACTGGGCTATCTCCTCGTACTCCGTGGGGAGGCCGAGCTCCGGCTTGGGCTCGACGAGGACGAAGCGGCCAGTGGGTGGGGAGGCATTGGCGCCGATGCGGATGCTGGAGCTGTGGTTGCGCGCGCTGACCGGCGTGCCCTGGGGCTCCGGCTTGACAGGGCGGAGGCAGGGCGAGCCACCGGACGAGGAGGAGGACCCCCCCGGTCTCCATGTGCCTCGGGGTCAAGGAGCTTCCCCGGCAGCGTGAGAAGGACGGGGGAGCGGGGTACTCGAGGCGCGGCGTATTGCCGCCCTCGATGTACTCGAGGACGGCCTCCAATGTGCGCCCGGGCACGCCCCACCACTGGCGCTGGCCATTGGAGTTGAGCCTGCCGGAGGGTATGACGCCGTTGGTGGCCTCGATCTGCTCGGCGTGCGGCGGAAGTAGGGCTCCCAAAGCGGGCTGTCGGGGACGTACCATGGCCCCTCCCTCGCCGCCCGCGGCAGGGATGCGCGGATGCGTGCGATCTCCGCACGCCGCGCCGCCTCGGTGGGTGGTGTGGCACCGGCACACCGTCGGCGCTGATCCTCCAAGCCCCGGGCACCCGCATGTCCGGCGGGACCGGGTACTCGGCCTCGAAAAGGAGGCAAGCCTCGTTCTCGTGGAGATGGCGGCGGCCGAAGCCGTTCGCCGCCGTACCGTCGTCTCGGAAGCGCTCGGCCATGGGTGCTGGAGACGGCGAGAGAGAGAAGAGGGGGGAACGATGACGGCGAGAGAGGAGAGGGAGCAATGATGATGGCGAGAGAGTACGAGTTGCCGAGTGCGCTGGGGCGCGTCTTATATAGCCCGAGGCGCCGCCCCGTGTGCGAGCCGCCGTGAGCACGCGTGGCGGGCGAGGGAGGGCGAGGGACGCGCGTCATCCGGCCTTCACCGTGCCGCCCGTGAGCATCAATGGCGCAGGCTGACCGGTGCGGCAGCGCGGCAGCTTTGGCATTGATTCGCCACGGGAAACGAGGTGATGAGGATGACGAAGGGGCGAGAAGAGGGTAGAGTCACTGACGCGGCGGGCCCGCGGCTTTTTCGCGCCAAAACAGTTCGCCCCGGCGCCCCGGGCGCCCCCCAGCGCGCCGGGTTCAGCCTGGGTCTGCCGGCGCTGTTTTCGGCCCAAGCCGGCGAAAATCGGGCTCCTGGGGGCGCGACTGGGCCGTTTTTTCGGCGCCGGCGGAAAAAAACGCCTAGGGAGGCCTTCCTGGGGGCGCGGTTGGAGATGCCCTTAGGTTCAGAAAAACGCCGAAGAGCCTGTTTGACTGGCTTGAATCCTTTTAGGATATTTAAGCTGTGTTTGGCCAGCCTGTGTGGGATTCCTGGCATGTCTGAAGGGTGCCAGGCGAAAATGTCCCAGTTCTCTCATAGGTACTCTCGCAGTGCGGCGTCTACATCAGGGTTTAACTGTGCCCCGATGGAAGCTGTTTTATTGGGGTCCGTTGGATGGACCTGGAATTTGACTATTTCGTCCGCCGGTTTAAAGAAGGTGGACTTGGATCTTTTGTCGAGTATCACATCGTCCGTATTCACCGTGGAGTGCAGCGCAGTCAGTTCCTCAGCCGCTAGGGCTTCGGATAGCGCCTCGAGGGCCAGTGCGGCTGTCTTGTTTTTGGCGCAGAGTGCTATGTCCGGATCACTAGCGAGAGTGATGATTCCGTTAGGCCCGGGCATCTTGAGCTTCATGTACCTGTAATGGGGTATTGCTTGGAAGATTGTAAACGCTTCCCGTCCTAGCAGAGCGTGGTATCCGCTACTGAACGGGGCCACTTGGAACGTGACCTCTTCGGACCTGTAATTATCCGGCGTGCCGAACACCACATCTAGTGTGATTTTTCCTGTACAACGACCTTCCCGACTGGGGATTATTCCTCTAAAGGTTGTGCTGCTTCGCTCAATGCGGTTCCAGTCTATTTCCATTTTTTGAAGGGTTTCCTCATAAATGAGGTTCAATCCGCTACCGCCATCCATGAGTAAATTGGTAAGATGAAAGTCGTCCACTATTGGACTGAGGACCAATGCAGCTGGTGCTCGGGCTGTTCGGAATTTAGGTTCATCACGGGCGTTAAAAGTAATAGCCGTGTCACTCCATGGGTTTATTGTTGCTACTTGGTAGACTTCGGCAAGGCTGTGGAGTGTTCTTTTTCGCATATTATTTGATGTGAAAGTCTCGAAGACTGTTAATACCGTACTGGTGTCTCTAGGGTGGCTTTCTGTGGCTTCTGGAATTAGAAGATCTTCACCAATTTTTGCCACCCGCCGGAGTATCCAACATGCTCTAAGGCTGTGAGTTTGTGTGGCGCCCTCTGCACTGTGAATTTTACAGGGTCCATTAAGCCATCCTTCCAGTACGGTTCCATGCCCTATAGAGGGCTTTTGCTTTTTGGTATTGAACCCGGGTGTTTGGTGATGATGCGCCCTTTTATTTCGGACTGGGTTTGTATTCAAGGCCGGATTGTCCCAAAATTTTATTTCGGTTTTCCAGGCGCTTTCCATCGCACAGTACTTTCGTACTATGGACGCCAAGTCAGCGAAGCATGTAATATCACGGCGACTTATGGCATTGAGGATTCCCTTGTTCGTGCAATTATTGTAGAAGAATGAAATTGCGTCTTCCTCGCGGCAGTCCTTTATCCTGTTCATAACCAGGAGGAATCTGGCCCAGTAATGATGTACTGTTTCTTTGGGCTCTTGCCTAATTTGGGATAGATCACTTATGTACGGGTGGGTGGGTGGAATCAAATCCGAAACCTCACCCAATCTGAGACCCAGAGGCCAAGGAGTTTCCGAACTCATAAGTTTGGATTCTTGGATGATGTCCAATGAATCTAGCCCGTCGCCTGACTTTAAGTTCAGGTCTTGAGTGATGTCCTCCCCTCCATGGGTATCCGGCTTGGAGGGATCGGGAATCCGGACATAGCTAGTCCTTAAGATAGATGAAGGGTCGCCGCACTGTCCCTCTACCACAGCAACGTGATGGGTGACCTGGGGAGAGTTAATCTCCCTCAGATCGGGTTTAGGCCCAATCTGGTCGTAATCTGTAGCGACTCCCAGGGCGGCGATGCGATCCAAGAGCTCGTTTAGGGAAGAGAGCTCCATTGGATCTAGCTGCTCGGCGAATTCTGAGCTGACGTGAAGATTGCTTTCGATGACCCGAGAGGTCATCGTCGGCGCAGCAGCCGAACAGGTGGTCATAAGGAAACCACCTAGCCTGAGAGTTTGGCCGACAACCAAAGCTCCCTTAGCAACGATGCCGTCTTTAAAGACGGGATGAGGCATCCTTCCTGATGGCGACGGCACAGAGGAACTCTCAATGAAAGCACCAATGTCGGTGTCAAAACCGATGGATCTCGGGTAGGGGGTCCCGAACTGTGCATCTAGGCGGATGGTAACAGGAGACAAGGGACACGATGTTTTTACCCAGGTTCGGGCCCTCTCGATGGAGGTAAAACCCTACTCCTGCTTGATTAATATTGATGATATGGGTAGTACAAGAGTAGATCTACCACGAGATCAAGGAGGCTAAACCCTAGAAGCTAGCCTATGGTATGATTGTTGTTCCTACAGACTAAAACCCTCCGGTTTATATAGACATCGGAGAGGGCTAGGGTTACACAGAGTCGGTTACAATGGTAGGAGATCTACATATCCGTATCGCCAAGCTTGCCTTCCATGCCAAGGAAAGTCCCTTTCCGGACACGGGACGAAGTCTTCAATCTTGTATCTTCATAGTCCAGGAGTCTGGCCGAAGGTATAATCCGGCTATCCGGACACCCCCTAATCCAGGACTCCCTCATATATGTTCCTCCCTCATAATAATTTTCAGTAGCATCATGAATGAATTCAACAATTTAACCAGCACCTAAAGCATTCTTTTCATGATCTACAAGCATAGAAATTTTATTACTCTCCTCATAAGCAAAATTCTTCTCATTCGGGATAGTGGGAGTATCATAAAAGACTTGGATACTATAAATTGTTTCCACATTAAAAGAGTAATGTTCAGAAAAGGGGTAACCATAATCATGACATGTTTTATAAATATAATCCTCGCTACTTTTTATATCATATGTATCATCACAATAATTATCATAAGTAGGAGGCATGTTATTATCATTATAAATTTGCATATCAAAACTTGGGATACTAAAAATATCATCTTCATTAAGCGTAGCATCCCCAATCTTGGGACAAACATTAATTGCAGCAAATATATTCTCAAAAACATCATCTTCATCAAATATAGCATCCCCAAGCTTGGGCCTTTTCATATTATAAGCATAATCACTCTCATCATTAATAGTACGGATAGCACCAATAGTATAGCAATTATCATATTCTTCCAAGCAAGTGCCAAAAAGATATTCAAGATCATAAGAAGTACCATTATCTTCCACAATTATATTTTCATGATGCACAATAGTAATAGGAGCAGCATTATTTGAGAGAGATATCTTTTTACCTCTCTTCCTTTTTCTTTTCTTCTTCTTGACCACATCATCTGTGGGTTCAATCCTCTTTTTGGAGCTCCTTATTAATGAGATTGGTTGAATAGGAGGCTCCTCCTCGTTACCTTATTCATCATAAGAAATAATAGGAGGGGATTGGGAAGCCTCTTCTCTTTCATTAGTATTCTCTTCATCTTCTATTTGTTTTCTTTTCTTTATGTAATTGGCAATATAAGGGTTTTCAATACAATTCACCGCACAATACATATAAATTTCCTCTAGATCAAATCCAAGAAGTTTATAACGGGCAAATTCTGGAAGATAATTAGTTTTACGTTTCATTTCTTCGTAACGCATAAGAAAACTAAGTTCATTATGATGTGCAAGGGAAATCAAGTCATCACATTTTTTGGACACGATACGATCATGAAACAATTTGCATTGGGTATTGAAATGATCATTTTCATTACAAAGCTCACAAGTATGGCCAATATAATTTAAATTTTCAGCACATTCATCTAGCCTTTCTTGCAACAATTTAGTTTCTAAATGCTTATGCCTCTTGCAATATCTATCTTCCCTATTTGGTGTGTTCGTACAAACCCAATGTACTCCACAAAAATTGACATGTTTATAGGAGACATCATAACTAGTGCAATCATCATTTGTATCATGGATATTCAAAGAATTCATACTAACAACATTGCAATCATGCTCATCATTCAAAGATTTAGTGCCAAACATTTTATAGATTTCTTCTTCTAGCACTAGAGCACAATTTTCCTTTCCATCATACTTACGAAAGATATTAAAAAGGTGAAGCATATGAGACAAACTCAATTCCGTTTTTTATAGTTTTCTTTTATAAACTAAACTAGTGATAAAACAAGAAACTAAAAGACTCGATTGCAAGATCTAAAGATATACCTTCAAGCACTAACCTCCCTGGCAACGACGCCAGAAAAGAGCTTGATGTCTACTACACAACCTTCTTCTTGTAGATGTTGTTGGGCCTCCAAGTGCAGAGGTTTGTAGGATAGTAGCAAATTTCCTTCAAGTGGATGACCTAAGGTTTTTCAATCCGTAGGAGGCGTAGGATGAAGATGGTCTCTCTCAAGCAACCCTGCAACCAAATAACAAAGAGTCTCTTGTGTCCCCAACACACCCAATACAATGGTAATTGTATAGGTGCACTAGTTCGGCGAAGAGATGGTGATACAAGTGGTATATGGATGGTAGATAATAGTTTTTGTAATCTGAAAATATAAAAACAGCAAGGTAACTCATGGTAAAAGTGAGTGTAAACGGTATTGCAATGCTAGGAAATAAGGCCTAGGGTTCATACTTTCGCTAGTGCAAGTTCCCTCAACAATAATAACATAATTGGATCGCATAACTATCCCTCAACATGCAACAAAGAGTCACTCCAAAGTCACTAATAGCGGAGAACAAACGAAGAGATTATGGTAGGGTACGAAACCACCTCAAAGTTATTCTTTCCAATCAATCTGTTGGGCTATTCCTGTAGGTGTCACAAACATCCCTAGAGTTCGTACTAGAATAACACCTTAAGACACAAATCAACCAAAACCCTAATGTCACCTAGATACTCCAATGTCACCTCAAGTATCCTTGGGTATGATTATACGATATGCATCACACAATCTCAGATTCATCTATTCAACCAACACATAGATCCTCAAAGAGTGCCGCAAAGTTTCTACCAGAGAATCACGACGAAAACATGTGCCAACCCCTATGCATAGGTTCATGGGCGGAACCCGCAAGTTGATCACCAAAACATACATCAAGTGAATCGCGTGATATCCCATTGTCACCACAGATACGCACGGCAAGACATACATCAAGTGTTCTCAAATCTTTAAAGACTCAATCCGATAAGATAACTTCAAAGGGGGAAACTCAATCCATTACAAGAGAGTAGAGGGGGAAGAAACATCATCGGATCCAAATATAATAGCAAAGCTCACGATACATCAAGATCGTATCATCTCAAGAACACGAGAGAGAGAGAGAGAGAGAGAGAGAGAGATCAAACACATAGGTACTAGTACATACCCTTAGCCCCGAGGGAGAACTACTCCCTCCTCGTCATGGAGAGCACCGGGATGATGAAGATGGCCACCGGAGAGGGATTCCCCCTCCAGCAGGGTGCCGGAACGGGTGAGGGAGTCCTGGATTAGGGGGTGTTCGGGTAGCCGGACTATACCTTCAGCCGGACTCCTGGACTATGAAGATACAAGATTGAAGACTTCGTCACGTGTCCGGATGGGACTTTCCTTGGCGTGGAAGGCAAGCTTGGCGATGCGGATATTCAAGATCTCCTACCATTGTAACCGACTCTATGTAACCCTAACCCTATCCGGTGTCTATATAAACCGGAGGGTTGTAGTCCATAGGCAATCAACTCCATACACAACAATCATATCATAGGCTAGTTTCTAGGGTTTAGCCTCCTTGATCTCGTGGTAGATCTACTCTTGTAGTACCCATATCATCAATATTAATCAAGCAGGAGTAGGGTATTACCTCCATCGAGAGGGCCCGAACCTGGGTAAAAACATCGTGTCCCTAGTCTCATGTTACCATCCGGCCTTGACGCACAGTTCGGGACCCCCTACACGAGATCCGCCGGTTTTGACACCGACATTGGTGCTTTCATTGAGAGTTCCTCTGTGTCGTTGCCTTTAGGCCCGATGGCTCCTTTGATCATCAACAACGATGTGTTCCAGGGTGAGACTTTTCTCCCCGGACAGATCTTCGTCTTCGGCGGCTTCGCTCTGCGGGCCGATTCGCTCGGCCACCTTGAGCAGATCGAAAGCTACGCCCCTGGCCATCAGGTCAGGTTTGGAAGCCTAAACTACACGGCCGACATCCGCGGGGACTTGATCTTCGACGGATTCGAGCCACAGCCAAGCGCGCCGCACTGTCTCGATGGGCATGATGTAGCTCTGCCGCCGAACAGCGCTTTGGAGGCCGCACACGCACCGGTTCCGACCATTGATTCGGAGCCTACTGCGCCAATCGACGATGAGCGGTTGGACGTCACCTCGGGGGCTGCGATCCCAAAAGCGATCAAGCCGAACGCTAGCCCCACACTCTGCACGGCCCGTGACTTCGAGGATCCGGACTCTTTCCCGGACTCTGAACCCCCCGCGCCCCTGCCAATCGAATACGATTGGGCGCCGATAATGGAGTTCACCGCCGCAGACATCTTTCAGCACTCGCCTTTTGGTGATATCCTGAACTCTCTCAAGTCTCTCTCCTTATCAGGAGAGCCCTGGCCGAACTACGGTCAGCGAGGATGGGATATGGACGATGAAGAAATTCAAAGCCCACCCACCACCCACTTTATAGCCACTGTCGACGATCTAACCGACATGCTTGACTTCGGCTCCGAAGACATCGACGGCATAGACGACGACGTAGGAGACGAATTGGAACCAGCACCTGTAGGGCGCTGGAAGGCCACCTCGTCATATGACATATATATGGTGGATACTCCAAAAGATGGAGATGGTGATGGAATAGTGGGGGATGACGCCCCCAAGAAACAACCAAAGCGCCGGTGTCAGCGGCGCCGCTCTAAATCCCGCCAAAGAAAAAATGGTGATTCCGGCACGGGAGATAATACTACCCCAGATAGCGCTGAAGGACACCCACCTCGGCAAGATTCGGCACAGGATGATGGAGAAGCCAACCCTCATGAGAGAGCGGCAGACCGCGAGGTCGAGGATGATAACTATACGCCTCCCTTCGAAGACGAGGCAAGCCTCGATGACGAAGAATTCGTCATACCATCAGACTCCGCTGAACAAGCGCGTTTTCAACACAGGCTTTTAGCCACGGCAAGCAGCCTCAAGAAAAAGCAGCAACAGCTTAGAGCTGCCCAAGATTTGCTAGCGGACAGATGGGCTGAAGTCCTTGCGGCCGAAGAGTACGAACTCGAAGGCCCCTCCAAGAGTTACCCGAAGCGCAGGCCGCTACCCCGATCAGAGGAGGAAGCACCTACATCACCAGCACACGACATAGCAGACCGGCCACCTCGCGGCCGCGACAGAGAGGCCTCTCGGCCCTCCACCCAAGCCATGCCCCGACGCCGCTCAACTAAGGCACGGGAAAATGCACCCGACCTGCGAGACATACTGGAGGATAAGACAAGACAAACAAGATCGATCTACGGATCGCGCAGGCGCCCTATGGCATGTGACAATGATATTCACTCTGGATACAATAAATCCGGACGGGCCGAACACAACAGACATAGCTCTTCCGAGCTGCGTCGTGATATAGCCCAGTACAGAGGCGCCGCACACCCGCTATGCTTCACGAATGAAGTAATGGATCATAAAATCCCAAAGGGTTTCCAACCCGTAAACATCGAATCATACGATGGCACAACAGACCCGGCGGTATGGATCGAGGATTATCTCCTTCACATCCACATGGCACGTGGCGATGATCTACACACCATCAAATACCTCCCGCTCAAACTTAAAGGACCAGCCCGACATTGGCTTAACAGCTTGCCAGTAGACTCAATCGGTTCTTGGAAGGACCTGGAAGCCGCATTCCTCGACAACTTCCAGGGCACTTACGTGCGACCACCGGATGCCGACGACTTAAGCCACATAATTCAGCAACCAAAGGAATCGGCCAGACAATTCTGGAGACGGTTCCTAACAAAGAAAAACCAGATAGTTGACTATCCGGACGCAGAGGCCCTAGCAGCCTTCAAGCATAACATCCGCGACGAGTGGCTTGCCCGGCACCTGAGACAGGAAAAGCCGAAATCCATGGCAGCCCTCACGACACTCATGACCCGCTTTTGCACGAGAGAAGACAGCTGGCTAGCTTGCAGTAACAACTTATCAAAGAACCCTGGTAATTCGGATACCAAGGACAAAAGTGGCAGGACACGTCGGAATAAACAAAAACGCCGCGTTAGCAGCGATAGCAATGAAGACACGGTAGTCAATGCCGGATTCAAAGGCTATAAATCCGGACAGCGGAAAAAGCCATTCAAAAACAATAGTCAGGGCCCGTCCAGTTTGGACCAAATACTCGATCGCTTGTGTCAGATACATGGCACCCCCAAAAGGCCAGCCAATCACACTAACAGAGATTGTTGGGTGTTCAAGCAGGCAGGCAAGTTAAGGGTCGAAAACAGAGACAAGGGGCTGCACAGCGACGACGAAGAGCCCAAGCCGCCGAACAACAATGGACAGAAGGGCTTTCCCCCACAAGTGCAGATGGTGAACATGATATACGCAACCCACATTCCCGAGCGGGAGCGGAAGCATGCGCTATGGGACGTATACGCGATAGAGCCAGTCGCCCCAAAGTTCAACCCATCGTCCTCCTGCCCGATCACCTTTGATCGAAGGGACCATCCCACCAGCATCCATCATGGCGGCTTCGCCGCATTGGTTCTCGACCCAATCATCGACGGATTTCATCTTACAAGAGTCCTCATGGACGGCGGCAGTAGCTTGAACCTGCTTTATCAGGATACAGTGCGGAAAATGGGCATAAATCCATCAAGGATTAAGCCCACAAGAAAAACCTTTAAAGGTGTTATACCAGGTGTGGAAGCCAACTGTATAGGCTCAGTAACACTTGACGTGGTCTTCGGATCCCCGTACAATTTCCGAAGTGAAGAGTTAATCTTCGATATAGTCCCGTTTCGCAGTGGCTATCACGCCCTGCTCGGACGAACCGCATTCGCAAAATTCAATGCGGTGCCGCACTACGCATATCTCAAGCTCAAAATGCCAGGCCCTCGAGGAGTAATTACGGTTAACGGAAACACCGAACGCTCCCTCTGTATGGAGGAGCATACGGCGGCTCTCGCAGCGGAGGTACAAAGTAGCCTTTTCAGGCAATTCTCCAGTCCGGCCATTAAAAAGCTAGACACTGCCAAGCGCGCCCGGAGTAACCCACAGCAGGACCGCCTGGCACACTCCGAGCAAGCGTAGCAATGCGGCCCCAACCCCAGCTTTCGCGACATAGCGAAACCAGTACCTCGCGTAGATAACTACGCCCTTGAAATACCATGGGCACAGGGGAAGGGGCACAATAACGGCACGCCCAAAATACGGCTTAAAACATACTAGGGGCTGCCGGATTCTTTTTTAATTTTTTCTTACTTTCAGGACTCCATACTTCGGACGACCTATTCGGCAATTCGACTGCTGCACAAATGATGCAAGATCCAGGGAGGCAGACAAGCCATGCCGCATTATGGAACTCCCAGGTGGTCTCTGTTACAAGCGGTATACGTGTTTTAAATACAATTCCGCGGCCTGCCCTTGGTCAGGACATACTGAATAGTCCAATATCTTTTTCTTACCGCGCTATTTGTATCGTCCGGCTTTGATAAATAGCCTCTCTATAAACAATGCTTAGCTTCTTGTCTATTTTTGGCATTGTCTTCTTTTTACATTTATGTTTATTAAATGACATGATTGCACCCGTACACTATGGTACGGCAAACACACCAGGGGCTTCAGTACCCCTCATAATGGTGTGAGAAGTCCGTACACTTTCACAAGTGCAGCACCCCGAACTTATAGCACTATATGCATCGGCTCCGAATCATGATTTGGGTCAATAGTTGGGTTTGCCCGGCTCCTATGTTTTGGTGCCTTATGTTCCACTTTATCGGCTAAGGTAGCACTAGGAGAACCACTATGATTGTGCCCCGGTTGAGCTGGGTTAAGCACCTCAGTGGAGAAAGCTAAAACTGACTGTCATGATGTGGCGAGAGACCGGTCGCTGTTCGAGAGGTTTTTCGAGTCGCTAAAGGCTTATGCCGCTTCGAGCGAGGAGCCGGCTTTGTCCGGCCAAGGCATGGATAGCGCCCCAAACTCGGTCTTCCGAACTAGGGGCTTCACCGAAATTTAAAATTATAGAGTTCTATGGCTAAGTGAGAGTGTTCAAGCATTATAGTCCAATTGCCTGGTTCGTTGTGCTGAGCGCCTCCCTCGAAGGACCCAACTATGGGAAAAAGAGCGCTCAGGTTTATCCCGAACACCCCAGCACTAGTGGCACGGGGGCAGAAGCCGACGACTGGCCATCTCTCAATTTTTTATAAACGGCCGCACAGAAAGTAATATTTTAAATTCAATAAGCATTGCTTAGCGCATATGAACAAGTTTTCAGTGCACAGGATAAACACGAGCGAGTTCATTCAAAAATTACATCCTTGGTACATTCATCCGCCACAAGGCGGGCACCAGCAAGAACATCCTTGTAATAGTTCTCGGGCTTGCGATGCTCCTTCCCCGGCGGCGGCCCGTCCTTCACAAGCTTCTCACCGTCCAGCTTACCCCAATGCACCTTTGCACGGGCAAGGGCCCTACGGGCACCTTTGATGCAGACGGAGCACTTGATGACCTCGAGCCTTGGACAAGCCTCCACCAGCCGCCGCACCGGTCCGAAGTAGCTCCCAGGCAGGACCTCTCTAGGCCACAGCCGAACTATGAAGCCCTTCAGGGCCTGTTCGGCCGCCTTGTGGAGCTCGACCAGCTGCTTCAGCTGGTCGCTCAAGGGCACAGGGTGTCCGGCCTCAGCGTACTGAGACCAGAACACCTTCTCCGTCGAGCTGCCTTCCTTGGCTCGGTAGAATGCGGCGGCATCGGATACGCTGCGGGGAAGATCTGTGAATGCCCTTGGAGAGCTCCGGATTCGGGTAAGTAACAAGTAGTTTACTTTTATATGTCTGCTTTGCATGTAGAATGCCTTACCCGCCGCTATCTTTTTCACCGCATCCAATTCCTGGAGGGCCTTCTGGGCTTCGGCCTGGGCAGATTTGGCAGTTTTAAGGGCCACAGCAAGCTCGGACGCTCGCGTCTTCGAGTCAAGCTCCAAACTCTCATGTTTTTTCATGAGAACCTGAAGCTCTTGCCGCACCTCGCCGACCTGCCCCTCAAATTTCTCCCGCTCGGTGTGCTCCGTGGCCGCTTTCTTCTCGGCCTCGGACAGCGCCTGCTTGAGGGTCGCCACCTCAGTTGTGGCCCCTACAATAAGCAGTATACTCCTGTCATTTTAAGCAATTGCGCCTCCCTATAGGCATTTTTTCTATAAGGTATTTCTTACCTTCTTCCTCCTCGAGCCGCCGCTTGGCAAGGCCGAGCTCTTGCTCGGTCCGTTCGAGGCCCTGCTTCAGGACACCCACCTCCGTAGTCAGTGCGGCGGTGGATAGCAGCGAAGCCTGCATACACATATTGACTCGTTTTTAATAGACTCCTGCGATATTTAGATCCTCTATTCGGATTTTCTTTCCGAACGCCAAACAGAGCATCAGGGGCTACTGTCTATGCGGTAATATTTTTACATATTTTTACTTACCTCGAAGCCTGTTAGAAGGCTAGCGCAAGCTTCAGTCAGTCCGCTCTTGGCGGACTGAACCTTCTGGATCACCGTACTCATAATAGTACGGTGCTCCTCGTCGATGGAGGCGCCGTCAAGCACCTCCAGCAGATTGTCCGGCACCTCCGGTTGGACGGAGGCCGCCGGCCCAGAAGGCTTGCTCCTCTTGGAAGGAGTTCGCCTACCGCGGTCCGGAACTGTTGAAGATTCCGGCGTGGTGTCCGGCACAAAGTAGGACTTGGAGCCCTGGGGGGTATTGTCCCCTTTACTCCTGGAGTCCGGGAGGTCACCTTGCGGCTCCTCCAGGACCACCTCCTCCTGCCCTGGAGCTCGTTGCGACGCCACTTCGGCGCCATCCGCAGTGCGGGGGGAGACAGCGGGCTGAACTGAGTTCACGTCCGATGAATCCAAGGAGCCGCTCGACGACTCGTCGAGTTCGGCCCGGGGCGGGCTGCATAATTATGTTCGACATTAGGGAAAGCTGAGCGAAAAAGGAACATCATGAGTTACTCTGATATCCGAACTTACGATTTCGCCGGGCGCTTGGCCCTATCTGTCCACTCCTCTTCGTCCTCTTCGGCGTCGGGGGAGTAGTTTGGCGGAGGGGTCTTCCTCTTCCTGGACCCTTCGGCCTCCCCCGTTGGGGCGGCCTTCCTTTTCTTTCCTCCCCCCGCTGGAGGGGGAGAGTGTTCTTCTTCCTCCTCCTCGTTCTCGCGGGAGGAGGGCGTCTTGGATTCGTCGGATGACGAGTCTGACATCACCACATTACGGGTACTCCTTCGAGTCCCCGTGGCCTTCTTCCTCTTGGCCTTCTTCTCCGGCACCACATAAGGTGCCGGAGCCAGCAGCTTCGCCAGTAGAGCTGGGGCTGGGTCTTCGGGCAGCAGAGCTGGACAGTTAATCAGTTCGGCTATCGCCCGCCAAGCCTGTCAAAGGTAAGGGAGTTTAGATCCCGCATAGAGTCAAACTATGAAAAAAGCTTAACATCCTGTAAAAGGTGTAGATGGCATACCTTGCTAGCGTGACACTGCGAGCTGTATCCGCGGTCCTCGGAAGCGGATGCGGGAGCCTCCGCGCCCTTGAATAGCATCTTCCAAGCGTCCTTGTACGTCGTGTCGAAGAGCCTGTTGAGGGTTTGATGCTGCGCCGGGTCGAACTCCCACAGATTAAAATCCCGTTGTTGGCAGGGGAGGACCCGGTGGACGAGCATAACCTGGATTATATTAACAAGCCGGACTGGCTTGTTCACCAGGGACTGGATGCATGTTTGCAATCCGGTCACCTCTTTTTCATCACCCCATGACAGGCCCGTCTCTTTCCAGGACATAAGCCGCGTGGGGGGTCCGGATCGGAACTCGGGGGCTGCGGTCCATTCCGGATCGCGCGGCTCGGTGATATAAAACCACCCGGATTGCCATCTCTTTAGGGTCTCGACGAAAGAGCCCTCGAACCATAGGGCATTGGCCATCTTGCCCGCCATGGCGCCCCCGCACTCCGCCTGGCTGCCACGCACCACCTTGGGCTTGATGTTGAAGGTATTGAGCCAGAGGCCGAAATGGGGGCGGACGCGGAGAAAAGCCTCGCACACAACGATAAACACCGAGATGTTGAGGATGAAGTTCGGAGCCAGATCGTGGAAATCCAGGTCGTAGTAGAACATGAGCCCCCAGATAAATGGGTGGAGTGGAAAACCCAGTCCGCGGAGGAAGTGGGAGAGAAATACTACCCTCTCATGGGGCCTCGGGGTGGGGATAAGCTGCCCCTCTTCGGGAAGCCGGTGTGCGATGTCCTTGGACAGGTATCCGGCCTTCCTTAGCTTCTTAATTTTGCCCTCTGTAACGGAGGAGACCATCCACTTGCCTTCCGCTCCCGACATTGCTGGAGAAGGTTGAGGTGGGAAGTGCGGGCTTGGGCGCTGGAGCTCGGGTGCGCAGGAGATGGATAGGCAGAGGAGGAAGAAGGCGTAGGTACAAAGGTGGATCTTTATCCCCTTATATGGGCGGATGCGAATATGCGTCCCCACCAGCCTAGTAAAACTCGCTTGCCTCCCAAGCGCCATGATAAGTGGCGCGGTTGGGTTACCCACGGCCGTATTGATGAGAATCCCGTAAAAGGGGGGTACATGATCTTTGCTTCGACAAGACGTGCCAAGGAAACTGCCTCGCAAAACATGCTGAGGTGGGAAAGTGAAAACGATTCGAGTGAAGGACTTGGCTGTAGTGTGATGACGCACTGCGGAATACGTCAGCAGATTTGATTTGTGTTAATATTATTCTCTCTATGGCAATATGTGGAAGCTTATTTTGCAGAGCCAGACACTACTCTTGGTGTTTACAATCTTCTATGAAGGACTTAGGGGGAACCCGCCTTGCAATGCCGAAGACAATTTGCGCGCCGGACTCGTCGTCATTGAAGCCTGGTTCAGGGGCTACTGAGGGAGTCCTGGATTAGGGGGTGTTCGGGTAGCCGGACTCCTGGACTATGAAGATACAAGATTGAAGACTTCGTCCCGTGTCCGGATGGGACTTTCCTTGGCGTGGAAGGCAAGCTTGGCGATGCGGATATTCAAGATCTCCTACCATTGTAACCGACTCTATGTAACCCTGACCCTATCCGGTGTCTATATAAACCGGAGGGTTGTAGTCCGTAGGGAATCAACTCCATACACAACAATCATATCATAGGCTAGCTTCTAGGGTTTAGCCTCCTTGATCTCGTGGTAGATCTACTCTTGTACTACCCATATCATCAATATTAATCAAGCAGGAGTAGGGTATTACCTCCATCGAGAGGGCCCGAACCTGGGTAAAAACATCGTGTCCCTAGTCTCCTGTTACCATCCGGCCTTGACGCACAGTTCGGGACCCCCTACCCGAGATCCGCCGGTTTTGACACCGACAACGGGTCTAGATTGGCTTTCGGTGGCTACGTAGGCTTCTGGCGGCGGAACTCCCGATCTATTGTGCTCTCGGATGTTTTTAGGGTATATGGAGATATATAGGTGGAAGAAGTACGCCAGGGGTCCACGAGGGTGGAGGGCGCGCCCAGGGGGTGGGCGCGCCCTCCTACCTCGTGGCCTCCTCGAAGCTTCCCTTACGTATACTCCAAGTCTTCTGGGCTTCTTCTGATCCAAAAATAAGTTCCGTGAAGTTTTCGGTCATTTGGACTCCGTTTGATTTTCCTTTTCTTCGAAACCCTAAAATAGGCAAAAAACAGAAACTGGCACTGGGCTCTGGGTTAATAGGTTAGTCCAAAAAATGATATAACAGTGTATAATAAAGCCCATAAACATCCAAAACAGTACATAATATAGCTTGGAGCAATAAAAAATTATAGATACGTTGGAGACGTATCATGTCTCCCCGGCAACGACTCCAGAAATTGGCAAGTTAACGGGAGGACTTGATCCTCCCCGGCAACGGCGCCAGAAATTTCTTTTGATGTCGCTTGAAACTGCGTTGGTATTTCCCCAAAGAGGAAGGGATTATGCAGCACAGCTATGGTAGTTATTTCCCTCAGTTGTGAAACCAAGGTATCAATCCAGTAGGAGAACCAAGCAACAGTATGTAAATGGTACCTGCTCTGACATAGCTTTTTCAAATCCAGAATTCCAGGTGCCGGTATTTTCCCTCTTTGTATAAACCTTGCATATTATGAGAGAAAAGGCATTAGAATTACTCCAGAAAGTGTTATAATGCATAAAAACACTATAAATAACAGTAGGAAAACATGATGCAAAATGGACATATCAGACAAGCATGGGTAGGGATTTTCGTCAGGTTCCCTGAGGCCATTCCTCTTGATTATCTTTATAAGAGAGGCCATCCCTTTTTATTTTCCAACTGTTTCTTTGGCAATAAGTAACTGGCTGGTATTTTTTCCTTTTAAAAAAATTACATGAAAGTTTTTACATATGTTTACATTTCACTCAAATCTCGCCCGGGGCGAGCACTCTAGATCAAATGTCGCTTAAGAAAATGTTGGACCTGTTCTAAAATAAAAATCGTCATGCCAAAACGGCGATAAAGAAATTTGGCTTACCTGTGAGCTCTAGCAGTTAGTTTGGGTGCATCCTAAACCCCAGTTATGAATTATTCCGTAAGGGGATATTTTAGCTAATTGCTTAACGTTATGGTTAGATTTATCTTAATTATTTATCTTTATAATTGTGGATGCTTGCATGAAGAGTATAATGATAAGTAGGCATTTCTCCAAGTAAGGGCAATACCTTAGCTCTGATCCACCCATATAACACTTACCAGGGCAGTGAATGTAATTTGATGAATTGTGGTGAAAGTAACTTAACGATATTCACGTGTGTCCTAAAGAGCGTTTTAATCACTATAAGAAGTATCACCGTCTTGTCCTTATCATAATTAAGGATTGGGTGACTTGCTTCACCTTGTTATGTTTGTTACTTATTACCTTGTTACAAATTATCTTGCTGCCAAACTATTTGCCAAAGCCATCTTACAACACTTGAAGTGAAAACCTTGCTAAAAATGCCTATCAATTTCTAAACAGATCAAGGGGCCTCCCTATTTTCAAATGCTTTGTGCTAGTCAAAACCGATCAAGAGGCCTCCCTATTTTCAAGGAAATATGCCCTAAAGGCAATAATAAAGTTGTTATTTACATTTCCTTATATCATGATAAATGTTTATTATTCATCCAAGAATTGTATTAACCATAAACTTAGTACATGTGTGAATACAATGACAAACAGAGTGTCCCTAGTATGCCTCTACTTGACTAGCTTGTTAATCAAAGATGGTTAAGTTTCCTGACTATAGACATGTGTTGTCATTTGATGAATGGGATCACATCATTAGAGAATGATGTGATGGACAAGACCCATCCGTTAGCTTAGCATTATGATCGTCTAGTTTTATTGTTATTGCTTTCTTCATGACTTATAGATATTCCTCTGACTATGAGATTATGCAACTCCCGAATACTGGAGGAACACCTTGTGTGCTATTAAACATCACAACATAACTGGGTGATTATAAAGATGCTCTATAGGTGTCTCCGAAGGTGTTTGTTGAGTTGGCATAGATCGAGATTAGTGATGTGCACACCAATATCACAGGTATACTTGGGGGGTCTCCAACTGTTGAACAAAAGACAAGCACGGCCATTTGTTTTGATGCAAGTATACGAGAGTCTTCACGTTATAATCTTCCGACCATGTTACAGCTTGGGTCTTTTTGTTTTGAGGTTTCACCCGACGAGCCAGAGAAGGATATAGTGAAGCCAAACTTCAGGACCCCTCCAACATGAATTTATGAATACTACTTTTCATGTCTGCTGGAGTAGTGCCAAGCATGCAGGCAAACAAATCGTTACTTAAGTCTAAATTAGCAATAGGTGATCAGCATGGACGGATGGATTAATTAGTTTTCTAATTAAAGAGTACTACTTAGAGTTGAGTCCCGTACAAGTTCTGTTTAGCTAGTTTAGTTTTTCTCTCCGAGATGTAAAAGGAGAGGATATCGCATGTTAGTTTAGGTCATCGAGTCGGTTAGATATTTTAGGCCAGCTTATATAAAGGAGGAGTCGTGAGTCTTGTAAGGCAGATTAGTTTTGAGTTGAATAGAAAAATACCATAGTACGCCTCATGGCGAGGGGCACCAGAGATACGTTCTTGCGATCCCTAGGGTTTTGTTGTTGCTGTTCCTGTATTGATCTCGTATCAATATTCGGTACAAGTCTACTCCTTTGGCTTCTTGCTATATCGTTTTGATCCAAAGGCTTTTCTTCTTTGTCTGTTTGTTTTATTCTGCCATGGTTGCTGCTGCCGTTCATTGCTGTCTCGCAAATACCGTGAAAGATCGGGCTGTGACTCGCACAATTTAGCAACTCGCTAGTCTGTGCTTCATCAAGTGGTATTCAGAGCTAAGGTTGTTCACGGTACGGCGTTGATCAAGATGTCAACCTCGGTCAACAAGGATGGCGAGGCTGCTGCTGATTCTGAGGAAGTTGTACTTCCAGTGTATGCGGATGATATTCCTCAAAATATTCTGGATGGTTTTGACCACGCATGAAACTACATCAAGCAATGTCATGATGCGCTCGGCAAAAGGATAGATGTCTGATCACTCGGTTCGATGGTTTAGCCGACCTCATCAATATGCCACCGACGAGTTTTGCCCAACCACAGACTGCTCCGGCTGCTCCACTGCATTATGCACCACTAGCTCGCGACGGACATGCTGGTGTGCATGATCGCCGTTTGGCGGCACAACCTCATGCTGGAGATGATGGTTTCGATGATGGCATTGACCATGCAGGGTACGCACCATGACCACGACACTATGAGCCTTGTCCTGAAACTTCCGTTCGTGGTGGAGTGCATGACCGAGTTGGTCAAGTTGTGCGTGTGCCTTTGGATGATGGAATTGGGAGCATAAAACTTTCAATCCCTTCATTCTCCGGCGAGTGTGAACCAGAAGGCTATTTGGAGTGGGAGATGCGTGTTGATCAAATTTTTTATGCCCATCATTATAGCGAGGAGAAGAAAGTTCAACTTGCTGGAATTGAGTTCACCGGTTACGCGCTAATTTGGTGGAATTAAATTTGTCGTTCAAGACATCGCCCAATAACTTGGCGAGGTATGAAAGAATTCATGAGGCGTCGTTTTGTTCCTAAGCACTATAAAAGAGATATGTACAACAAGTTGCTGCGGCTCTCTCAAGGTAATATGAGTGTTGATGAATATTATAAGGAGTTGGAATTGCTTGTGATACGTACAGGGACAACAGAGGATCCGGAGGCAACCATGGCACGTTTCTTTAACGAGCTAAATATTGAGGTGCAGGATCGTATTGAGATGGTGGTCTACTAAAACATACAAGATCTTGTGCACCAAGTTGTGCGTGCAGAACAACTAATTAAGCGACACCAAGTCAACACAGTTCCCAGTACCACTTTGAACACATGGCGACCCTAGCAGCATAAGAATGAGGATGTTGGTCATAGCTCCAGGGCGACATCATCAAATCTCTCTCATGGTTCCGTGCAAAAGGATGCTTCAAAATCAGGACTTTTGATGGTTGATTCTAGTGCACAATCAACTGAACGCACTGGTGACATAGAGTGTTTCAAGTGTGGAGGAAGGGGACATATGAAGCATGAATGTCCTAATGAGAAAAGAGTGTTGCTCACGAGAGATGGCTACGCATCCGCTAGTGATGAAGAGGCAGTTTCTGACACTTCTAGTGAAAAATCTAAGGATGTTGAAAATGTGATTGCGAGTTTTGAAGCTGGTGAATCATATCCTTCACTAATGGTGCAACGAGTGCAAAAGTATCGCATTGAGAATAAGGGACAACGTTGGAATATTTTTCAGACTCAATGCAAAGTCAATAACACCAATTGTAAGTTGATTATAGATGGAAGAAGCTACACCAACGCAGTCAGCAAGGGATTGGTGGAAGCTTTGGGGTTACCTGCATGGAAGCACCCTCAGCCACACCATGTCGAGTGGATGTATCATACATGGAAGTTGAAGGTTACACATAAGGTGCAAGTGAAATTTTCAATTGGCGATTATACTGATATGGTGATATGTGATGTTTTGTCAATGGATGTGTGCCATATGTTGTTGGGAAGACCATGGCAATATGATCATGGAGCCACACACGATGGGAGGTCCAACACTTATTCATTTTGGAATAATGGAAAATGACATGTGTTGAGACCAATGTTTGCTAGTGCCATCAAGATAGATGCTAATGTTTCATTAGAACAAAAGATCACAAAGGTGACTTCGAAGCCGAGGACGGCTTCGATTCAAGAGGGAGAGGATGATGTGCACACCAATATCACAGGTATACTTGGGGGGTCTCCAACTGAACTGCTGAACAAAAGACAAGCATGGCCATTTGTTTTGATGCAAGTATATGAGAGTCTTCACGTTATATTCTTCCGACCATGTTACAGCTTGGGTCTTTTTGTTTTGAGGTTTCACCTGACGAGCCAGAGAAGGATATAGTGAGGCCAAACTTCAAGACCCCTCCAACATGAATTAATATGAGTACTACTTTTCATGTCTGCTGAAGTAGTGCCAAGCATGCAGGCAAACAAATCGTTACTTAAGTCTAAATTAGCAATAGGTGATCAGCGTGGCCGGATGGATTAATTAGTTTTCTAATTAAAGAGTACTACTTAGAGTTGAGTCCCGTACAAGTTTTGGTTAGCTAGTTTATTTTTTCTCTCCCAGATGTAAAAGGAGAGGATATCACATGTTAGTTTAGGTCATCGAGTCGGTTAGATATTTTAGGCTAGCTTATATAAAGGAGGAGTCGTGAGTCCTGTAAGGGAGATTAGTTTTGAGTTGAATAGAAAAATACCATAATATGCCTCACGGCGAGGGGCACCAAAGATACGTTCTTGTGATTCCTAGGGTTTTGTTGTTGTTGTTCCTGTGTTGATATCGTATCAAAATTCGGTACAAGTCTACTCCTTTGGCTTCTTGCTATATCGTTTTGATCCAAAGGCTTTTCTTCTTCTTCGTCTATTTGTTTTATTCTGCGACGGTTGCTGCTGCCGTTCATTGCTGTCTCGCAAATACCGTGAAAGATCGGGTTGTGACTAACACAATTTAGCAACTCGCTAGTCTGTGCTTCATCAATTAGGATTTGTCACTCCGTGTATCAGAGAGGTATCTCTGGGCCCTCTTGGTAATGCACATCACTATAAGCCTTGCAAGCCATGTGACTAATGAGTTAGTTGCGGGATGATGCATTACGGAATGAGTAAAGAGACTTGCCGGTAACGAGATTGAACTAGGTATGATGATACCGACGATCGAATCTTGGGCAAGTAACATACCGATGACAAAGGGAATGACGTATGTTGTTATGCGGTTTGACCGATAAAGATCTTCATAGAATATGTAGGAGCCGATACAAGCATCTAGGTTCTGCTGTTGGTTATTGCCTGGTGATATGTCTCGGTCATGTCTACATAGTTCTCGAACCCGTAGGGTCCTCACGCTTAACGTTCGATGACGATTTGTATTATGAGTTATGTGTTTTTGAATACCGAAGTTTGTTCGGAGTCTCGGATGAGACCACGGACATGACGAGGAGTCTCGAAATGGTCAAGAGGTAAAGATTGATATATTGGAAGGTTATATACAGACACCGGAATGGTTCTGAAGAAGATCGAGAATTTTTTGGAGCACCGGGAGGTTACCGGAACCCCTCAGGAAAGTTATTGGGCCTAATGGGCCATAATGGAGGAGAGGAGGTAGGCTACAGGAGGTGGGGTGCGCCCCCCCTTGCCCCAATCCGAATTGGACAAGGGGAGGCAGCACGGCCCCCTATTTTCTTCTCCCTCTCCCTCCTTTCCCATTTCCCCCTCTCCGTTGGAAGGAAAGGGGGCGAATCCTACTAGGTTTGGAGTCCTAGTAGGACTCCCCCCCTTTGGCGCACCTCCCCCTTGGCCGGCCTCCTCCTCCCCCCTCCTTTATATACGTGGGCAGAGGGCACCCCAAAGGCACAACATCAATTTTCTTAGCCGTGTGCGCTGCCCCCCTCCACAGTTTACCACCTCGGTCATATTTGTCATAGTGCTTAGGCAAAGCCCTGTGCGGATCACATCATCAACACCGTCACCACACCGTCGTGCGTACGAAACTCTCCCTCGACCCTCTACTGGATCAAGAGCTCGAGGGACGTAATCATGCTGAACGTGTGCTGAACACGGAGGTGCCATACATTCGGTACTTGGATCGGTTGGATCGTGAAGACGTTCGACTACATCAACCGTGTTACTAAACGCTTCCACTTTCGGTCTACGAGGGTACATGGACACACTCTCCCGTCTCGTTGCTATGAATCTCCTAGATAGATCTTGCGTGATCGTAGGAATTTTTTTGAATTACTACGTTCCCCAAGAGTGGCATCCGAGCCAGGTCTATGCGTAGATGATATATGCATCAGTAGAACACAAAGAGTTGTGGGTGATAATAGTCATACTTCTTACCACCAATGTCTTACTTTGATTCGGCGGTATTGTTTGATGAAGCGGCCCGGACCGACATTACATGACCGTGTTCATGAGACTGGTTCTACCGACGTGCTTCGCACATAGGTGGCTAGTGGGTGTCTGTTTCTCCAACTTTAGTTGAATTGAGTTTGACTACGGTCGGTCCTTGTTGAAGGTTAAAACAGCACACTTGATGAAAAATCGTTGTAGTTTTGATGCGTAGGTAAGAACGCTTCTTGCTAGAAGCCCGTAGCAGCCACGTAAAACTTGCAACAACAAAGTAGAGGACGTCTAACTTGTTTTTGCAGGGCATGTTGTGATGTGATATGGTCAAGACGTGATGAGATATGAATTGTTGTATGAGATGATCATGTTTTGTAAAAGTTATCAGCAGCTGGCAGTAGACTTATGGTTGTCGTCTTATTGTATGAAATGCAATCTCCATGTAATTGCTTTACTTTATCACTAAGCGGTAGCGATAGTCGTAGAATCAATAGTTGGCGAGATGACAACAATGCTACGATGGAGATCAAGGTGTCAAGCCGGTGACGATGGAGATCATGACGGTGCTTTGGAGATGGAGATCAAAGGCACAAGATGATGATGGGCATATCATGTCACATATTTTGATTGCATGTGATGTTTATCCTTTATGCATCTTATTTTGCTTAGTATGGCAGTAGCATTATAAGATGATCCTTCACTAAATTTCAAGGTATAAGTGTTCTCCCTGAGTATGCACCATTGCTACAGTTCGTCGTGCCAAGACACCATGTGATGATCAGGTGTGATAAGCTCTACGTTCACATAGAACGGGTGCAAGCCAGTTTTGCACATGCAGAATACTCGGGTTAAACTTGACGAGCCTAGCATATGTAGATATGGTCTCAAAACACTGAGACTGAAAGGTCGAACATGAATCATATAGTAGATATGATCAACATAGTGATGTTCACCATTGAAAACTACTCCATCTCACATGATGATTGAACATGGTTTAGTTGATATGGATCATGTGATCATTTAGATGACTATAGGGATGTCTATCTAAGTGGGAGTTCTTTAGTCATATGATTAATTGAAATTTAATTTATCATGAACTTAGTACCTGATAGTTTTTGCATATCTATGTTGTTGTAGATCAATGGCCCGTGCTACCGTTCCCTTGAATGTTAATGCGTTCCTAGAGAAAGCTAAGTTTAAAGATGATGGTAGCAACTACACGGACTGGGTTCGTAACTTGAGTATTATCCTCATTGCTACACAAAAGAATTACATCCTGGAAGCACCGCCAGGTGCAAGATCCGTTGCACAAGCAACTCGAGACGTTCTGAGCGTCTGGCAGAGCAAAGCCGATGACTACTCGATAGTTCAGTGTGCCATGCTTTACGACTTAGAATTGGGACTTCAAAGACTTTTTGAACGTCATGGAGCATATGAGATGTTCCAGGAGTTGAAGTTAATATTTCAAGCAAATGCCCGAGTTGAGAGATATGAAGTCTCCGACAAGTTCTAAAGCTGCAAAATGGAGGAGAATAGTTCTGGCAGTGAACACATAATCAGAATGTCTGGGTACCATAACAAATTGACTCAACTGGGAGTTAATCTTCCTGATGATAGTGTCATTGACAGAGTTCTTCAATCACTGCCACCAAGCTATAAAGGCTTCATGATGAACTATAATATGAAAGGGATGGAAAAGACAATTCTCGAGCTCTTCGAGATGCTAAAGGCTGCGGAGGTAGAAATCAAGAAGGAGCATCAAGTGTTGATGGTGAACAAGACCACTAGTTTCAAGAATAAGGGCAAAGGGAAGAAGGGGAACTTCAAGAAGAATAGCAAGCCAGTTGCTGCTCAAGGGAAGAAGCCCAAGTCTGGACCTAAGCATGAGACTGAGTGCTTTTACTGCAAAGGGACTAGTCAGTGGAAGCGGAACTGCCCCAAGTATTTGGCGGATAAGAAGGATGGCAAAGTGAAAGGTATATTTGATATACATGTTATTGATGTGTACCTTACTAATGCTCGTAGTAGCGTCTGGGTATTTGATACTGGTTCTGTTGCTCATATTTGCAACTCGAAACAGGGGCTACGGATTAAACGAAGATTGGATAAGGATGATGTGACGATGCGTGTGGGAAATGGTTCCAAAGTCAATGTGATCGCCGTCATCACGCTACCTCTACATCTACCGTCGGGATTAGTTTTAGACGTAAATAATTGTTATTTGGTGCCAGCATTGAGCATGAACATTATATCTGGATCTTTTTTGATGCAAGACGGTTATTCATTTAAATCAGAGAATAATGGTTGTTCTATTTATATGAGTAATATATTTTATGGTCATGCACCATTGATGGGTGGTCTATTATTGTTGAATCTCGATTGTAGTGATACACATATTCATAATATTGAAGCCAAAAGATGCAAGGTTAATAATGATAGTGCAACTTATTTGTGGCACTGCCGTTTAGGTCATATTGGTGTAAAGCGCATGAAGAAACTCCATGCGATGGGCTTTTGGAATCACTTGATTATGAATCAATTGATGCTTGTGAACCATGCCTCATGGGCAGGATGACTAAGACTCCGTTCTCCGGAACAATGGAGCGAGCAACTGACTTATTGGAAATAATACATACTGATGCATGCGGTCCGATGAGTGTTGAGGCTCGCGGCGGTATCATTATTTTCTGACCTTCACAAATGATTTGAGCAGATATGGATATATCTACTTAATGAAACATAAGTCTGAAACATTTGAAAAGTTCAAAGAATTTCAGAGTGAAGTGGAAAATCATCGTAACAAAAAAAGTTTCTATGATCTGATCGTGGAGGTGAATATTCGAGTTATGAGTTTGGTCTTCATTTGAAACAATGTGGAATAGTTTTGCAACTCACGCCACCTGGAATAGCACAACATAATGGTGTGTTCGAACGTCGTAACCGTACTTTATTGGATATGGTGCGATCTATGATGGCTCTTAATTACTGATTTACCGCTATCGTTTTGGGGTTATGCTTTAGAGACAACTGCATTCACGTTAAATAGGGCACCATCTAAATCCTTGGAGACGACACCATATGAATTGTGGTTTGACAAGAAACCTAAGATGTTGTTTCTTAAAGTTTGGGGCTGCGATGCTTATGTGAAAAAGCTTCAAACTGATAAGCTCGAACCTAAATCAGAGAAATGTGTCTTCATAGGATACCCAAAGGAGACTGTTGGGTACACCTTCTATCACAGATTCGAAGGCAAGATATTCATTGCTAAGAATGGATCCTTTCTAGAGAAGGAGTTTCTCTCGAAAGAAGTGAGTGGGAGGAAAGTAGAACTTGATGAGGTAATTGTACCTTCTCCCGAATTGGAAAGTAGTTCATCACAGAAATCAGTTCTAGTGATTCCTACACCAATTAGTGAGGAAGCTAATGATGATGTGAAGGAAATATGCCCTAGAGGCAATAATAAAGTTATTATTTATTTCCTCATATCATGATAAATGTTTATTATTCATGCTAGAATTGTATTAACCAGAAACATAATACATGTGTGAATACATAGACAAACATAGTGTCACTAGTATGCCTCTACTTGACTAGCTTGTTGATCAAAGATGGTTGAGTTTCCTAGCCATAGACATCAGTTGTCATTTGATCAATGGGTTCACATCATTAGGAGAATGATGTGATTGACATGACCCATTCCGTTAGCTTAGCACTTGATCGTTTAGTTTACTGCTATTGCTTTCTTCATGACTTATACATGTTCCCATGACTATGAGATTATGCAACTCCCAATTACTGGAAGAACACTTTGTGTGCTACCAAACATCACAACATAACTGGGTGATTATAAAGGTGCTCTATAGGTGTCTCCGATGGTGTTCGTTGAGTTGGCATAGATCGAGAATAGGATTTGTCACTCCGATTATCGGAGAGGTATCTCTGGGCCCTCTCGGTAATGCACATCACTATAAGCCTTGCAAGCAATGTTACTAATGAGTTAGTTACGGGATGATGCAGTATGGAACGAGTAAATAGACCTTCCGGTAACGAGATTGAACTAGGTATTGAGATACCGATGATCGAATCTCGGGCAAGTAACATACCGATGACAAAGGGAACAATGTATGTTGCTATGCGGTTTGATCGATAAAGATCTTCGTAGAATATGTAGGAACCAATATGAGCATCCAGGTTCCGCTATTGGTTATTGACCGGAAACGTGTCTCGGTCATGTCTACATAGTTCTCGAACATGTAGGGTCTGCACGCTTAAAGTTCTATGACGATCGGTATTATGAGTTTTTGTGTTTTGATGTACCGAACATAGTTCGGTGTCCCGGATATGATCACGAACATGAAGAGGAGTCTCGAAATGGTCGATACATAAAGATTGATATATTGGACGACTATGTTCGGACACCGGAAGTGTTACGGGAGGTTTCGGACATATACCGGAGTACCAGGGGGTTACCGGAACCCCTCGGGGAGTATATTGGGCCTAATGGGCCTTAGATGGAGAAGAGGAGGGGCGGCCAGGGCAGCCGTGCGCCCCCTCCCCCTCTAGTCCGAATTGGACAAGGAGGGGGGCGGCGCCCCCCTTTGCTTCTCTTCTTCTCTCCCTTCCTCTCCTACTCCTACTCCTACTTGGAAGGGGGGAGTCCTACTCCCGGTGGGAGTAGGACGCCTCATGGGGTGCGCCATAGGAGGCCAGCCCCCTCCCCCTCCTCCACTCCTTTATATACGAGGAGGGGGCCACCCCTTGGAGACACAACAATTGATCATTGATCTTTTAGCCGTGTGCGGTGCTCCCCTCCACCATAATCCACCTCGGTCATATCGTAGCGGTGCTTAGGCGAAGCCCTACGTCAGGAGCTTCATCAACACCGTCACCACGCCGCCGTGCTGACAAAGCTCTTCCCGGAAGCTCTATTGGATCGTGAGTTTGCGGGACGTCACGGAGCTGAACGTGTGCTGAATGCGGAGGTGCCGTACATTCGGTACTGAGGATCGGTCGATCATGAAGACGTACGACTACATCAACCGCATTGTCATAACGCTTCTGCTCATGGTCTACGAGGGTACGTAGATGACACTCTCCCCTCTTGTTGCTATGTATCACCATGATCTTGCGTGTGCTTAGGAATTTTTTTGAAATTACTACGATCCCCGACATGATGATCATGAAACTTCAGATCAAGTTACTACCGAACCTCGTAGGTCAACCAGAGTACGATCCGAACCAGAGTGGTATGGTAATCCTATTCTGGAGGTCATGTTACTTGACCATGATGAACCTACGAACTATGAGGAAGCGATGATGAGCCCAGATTCCGCAAAATGGATTGAGGCCATGAAATTTGAAATGGGATCCATGTATGAGAACAAAGTGTGGACTTTGGTTGACTTGCCGGATGATCGGCAAGCAATAGAAAATGAATGGATCTTCAAGAAGAAGACTGACGTTGAAGGTAATATTACTGTCTACAAAGCTCGGCTTGCTGCGAAAGGTTTTCGACAAGTTCAAGGAGTTGACTATGATGAGACCTTCTCACCCGTAGCGATGCTTAAGTCTGTTCGAATCATGTTAGCAATTGCCGCATTTTATGACTATGAAATTTGGCAAATGGATGTCAGAACTGCATTCCTTAATGGATATCTTAAAGAAGAGTTGTATAAGATGCAACCATAAGGTTTTGTCGATCCTAAAGGTGCTAACAAAGTGTGCAAGCTCCAGCGATCCATTTATGGACTAGTGCAAGCCTCTCGGAGTTGGAATATACGCTTTGATAGTGTGATCAAAGCATATGGTTTTATACAGACTTTTGGACAAGCCTGTATTTACAAGAAAGTGAGTGGGAGCTCTGTAGCATTTCTAATATTATATGTGTATGACATATTGTTGATTGGAAATAATACAGAATTTCTGGATAGCATAAAAGGATACTTGAATAAGAATTTTTCAATGAAAGACCTCGGTGAAGCTGCTTATATATTGGGTATCAAGATCTATAGAGATGTATCAAGATGCTTAATTGGACTTTCACAAAGCACATACCTTGATAAAGTTTTTAAGAAGTTCAACATGGACCAGTCAAAGAAAGGGTTCTTGCCTGTATTGCAAGGTGTGAAGTTGAGTCAGACTCAATACCCGACCACTACAGAAGATAGAGAGAAAATGAAAGTCATTCCCTATGCCTCAACCATAGGTTCTATCATGTATGCAATGTTGTGTACTAAACCTGATGTGTGCTTTGCTATTAGTTTAGCAGGGAGGTACCAAAGTAATCCAGGAGTGGATCACCAGACAACGGTCAAGAACATCCTAAAATACCTTAAAAGGATTAAGGATATGTTTCTCGTTTATGGAGGTGACAAAGAGCTTATCGTAAATGGTTACATCGATGCAAGCTTTGACACTGATCCGGATGACTCTAAGTCACAAACCGGATACGTATTTATATTGAATGGTGGAGCTGTCAGTTGGTGCAGTTCCAAGCAGAGCGTCGTGGCGGGATCTACGTGTGAAGCAGAGTACATTGTTGCTTCGGAAGCAGCAAATGAAGGAGTCTGGATGAAGGAGTTCATATCCGATCTAGGTGTAATACCTAGTGCATCGGGTCCAATGAAAATCTTTTGTGACAATATTGGAGCAATTGCCTTGGCGAAGGAATCTAGATTTCACAAGAGAACCAAACACATCAAGAGACGCTTCAATTCCATCCGCGATCAAGTCAAGGAGGGTGACCTAGAGATTTGCAAGATACATACGTCTCTGAATGTCGCAGACCCGTTGACTAAGCCTCTCTCACGAGCAAAACATGATCAGCACCAAGACTCCATGGGTGTTAGAATCATTACTATGTAATCCAGATTATTGACTCCAGCGCAAGTGGGAGACTGACGAAAGTATGCCCTAGAGGCAATAATAAAGTTGTTATTTATATTTCCTTATATCATGATAAATGTTTATTATTCATACTAGAATTGTATTAACCGGAAACTTAGTACACGTGTGAATACATAGACAAACAGAGTGTCCCTAGTATGCCTCTACTTGACTGGCTCGACAATCAAAGATGGTTAAGTTTCCTAACCATAGACATCCGTTGTCATTTGATGAGCGGGATCACATCATTATAGAATGATGTTATGGACAAGACCCATCCATTAGCTTAGCATTATGATCGTCTAGTTTTATTGCTATTGCTTTCTTCATGACTTATATATATTCCTTTGACTATGAGATTATGCAACTCCCGAATACCGAAGGAACACCTTGTGTTCTATTATACATCACAACATAACTGGGTGATTATAAAGATGCTCTATAGGTGTCTCCGGAGGTGTTTATTGAGTTGGCATAGATCGAGATTAGGATTTGGCACTCCGTGTATCGGAGAGGTATCTTTGGGCCCTCTCGGTAATGCACATCACTATAAGCCTTGCAAGCCATGTGACTAATGAGTTAGTTGTGGGATGATGCATTACGGAACGAGTAAAGAGACTTGCCGGTAACAAGATTGAACTAAGTATGATGATACCGACGATCGAATCTTGGGCAAGTAACATACCGATGGCAAAGGGAATGACGTATGTTGTTATGCGGTTTGACCAATAAAGATCTTTGTCGGTGTCAAAACCGGCAGATCTCGGGTAGTGGGTCCCGAACTGTGCGTCTAGGCCGGATGGTAACAGGAGGCAGGGAACACGATGTTTTACCCAGGTTCGGGCCCTCTTGATGGAGGTAAACCCTACGTCCTGCTTGATTAATATTGATGATATGGGTTGTACAAGAGTAGATCTATCACGAGATCAAGGAGGCTAAACCCTAGAAGCTAGCCTATGGTATGATTGTTGTATATGGAGTTGATTCTGTCCTACGGACTACAACCCTCCGGTTTATATAGACATCGCATAGGGTTAGGGTTACATAGAGTCGGTTACAATGATAGGAGATCTTGAATATCTGCATCGCCAAGCTTGCCTTCCACGCCAAGGAAAGTCCCATCCGGACACGGGACGAAGTCTTCAATCTTGTATCTTCATAGTCCTGGAGTCCGGCTGAAGGTATAGTCCGGCTACCCGAACACCCCCTAATCCAGGACTCCCTCAGTAGCCCCCGAACCAGGCTTCAATGACGACGAGTCCGGCGCGCAGATTGTTCGGCATTGCAAGGCGGGTTCTTCTCCAAATCTTGTGTACCTGTAGGAATAATGTCCGATTTTTGTAATGTAGTCCTCCTCGGCTTCCACGCCCAATAATGGCCATCTTCCACGTGTTTTACGAATGCGAAAATCCGGGGCGTTTTTACATCCACACCCCTAGCCGTATAAACGAGCCGCCTATTTAACGGGATGGGGATTTAGGTCCGAACCACATCTTCTCCTTTCCGCGAGTTATCATCAGAGCGCTTCTAGCAAAGGTCCATTCCAACATGACCAGCCGTCGCAGCTCCTCCCCTCGCCCCTCCGGTAACAAACCCGGGGACTGGGAGAGTTGCACCATCCCGCATAGCGAGTTAGTGTCGCTTCAGGCCAAGGGATGTCTCCCTCAGGCATACATGGTCCCGGTCCGAGCCGGTCTCGCCACCTACAATGGCGGAAAACAAGCGGAGAGCACCCCCAATCCTTCTAAAGGAGAGCGGGTGTGCCTCGTCCCCTATCTAATAAGGGGACTGGGATTTCCAATTCATCCATTTCTCCGCGGGCTTCTGGAGTTCTGCGGCCTCCAGCTGCACAATCTCACGCCCGCCTCCGTATTGCATATTGCGGGTTTCATCGCCCTTTGCGAGCTATTTTTAGGCGTTGAGGCTCATTTTGCGCTGTGGAAGAGGTTATTCTGCCTGGTGCCCCGTTCTCAAGAGGGGTCCATATACCAAGTGGGCGGAGCCGAAGTATGGCGCATTGCCGGGACCGATACCTATCCGGAACCCCAAAGAAGGCGTCCGAGGACTGGCCTTCGGAATGGTTTTACATAGATGACGTCCCGCTGCCAGACCCAATCCGGGTCGGTCTCCCAGAGTTCAACAGTGCTCCATTGAAGAAACGCTTGAGCTAGCGTGCGCGGAGCTCTCAGAGAGAAAGCGACAGAGACGTCCTTTACCTAATGGGCCGGATAAGACTGTTGGCTCATTCCGGACTAACCATGATTGGAGTCATGGCCGCATGCATTATGCGGGGGGTGCAGCCGCTTCAATATAGAGGCCACCCCATGTGGGATTTCAACGGGGAGGATGACGCCACCCGTTACGGTCGTAAGGGGCCGGCCTCAGCTGCCGCTCTAGTAAAGATCTTATCCTCTTTGTACAAGGGAGAAGAGGAGGAATTCCTCCGCGTCAACCCTCAGGCCGGATTTACTATGTACGATCCTCCAAGTTGGGTAAGTGAACAATTGCGCTTGCCCGTTTGTTTTATACTCCCACGGTTAGATATGTAGTCTAACGACTTCAGTGCAGGAACTGCGACAGGAGGTAAAGGATATAAACAGCCGCCCTCCATAGCCCGAGGACCCAGAACGGTCCCTCGATCCGGACACCGAAGAGGATCCGGACATATCGGTGGAGCTTATTAACGGGGTGTTCTATCAGCTAAGCAAGGACAATACCTTGGTAGCCATCATGGCTGATTACCCAGGGTTAATCCCGGCCTCCCAGGTGACAGAAACCGGAGTCTCATTCCCTTGAGAGATATTCCACTCTCACGTATTCCGGTGTTTCTGACGACAATCGTGTTTTGCAGGGGAGATTTCCGAGGAAGGAGGCCGAACCTGCGGCGGCTAGCCAACGAGGGGCCGCAGGGCCCCGTGGGACAAAAAGGAATGCGGTCCAGACTGAGATGCCGGCGCAAAGGTATAGCGCACCCTCTGTTTCCCTGGCGTTATTCTGTCAGGGCATATTGACGTTCGTGCTATCTTCAGAACGAAGAGACCTCGCCGGACTACATCCGAAGAGGTTGCCAATCGCACCTCCACCAGCCAGGCTCCAACGTCTGGCCAGGAAGCGGAGGCGAGCACAAGGCGCGCACCGGGCGCTCCTCCGACAGAGGATGAGGACAGGCTGTCTGCCACAAATTCTGAAGTGGAGAGTGCCATGAACCACAGGCGTCGCCGGACAGTTCTACGCGACGCTTGTTTCTCCCAAGAGGCTTTAGATGCCTTTAATTCGGGAGATGCATACCTCCGTGCCACTCAAAATGGTTTAGCCAGAGCCACGGAGCAGTATGTAAAAGACATACGGGTAAGAAAATTTTGGTTAAACATATATATGCCAGTAGCCCCCGAGACTTGAAGCAGTTAGAGCAACTGATTTAAGGATCATTTAATATGCAGGTTCTTACAGAGAAGAATACCGTACTGTCCGAGGAGCTGAAAAAGTGCAAGGCCCAACTAGAGGCTGCACTAGCCGCAGCAGGGGAGCCCAAAGAGACCCCCTCAGGTAAGATACACTTCGAAAGATTAGTATTGTGCGGTGTGGGTGCAAATCTGACAAATCATGTTGCAGATGGCGCCGGACTCGATCCGAAAAAGCAACAACTCTTACGCCGGCTAAAGGCCAGTGAGAGTACGTTGACAAAGGTGAGGCGAGAGAAGAATGATCTTCAGGATGCCAACACCAGGCTGGACGTCGAACTTAAAGATGTCTGTGGCCAGCTATCGGACTCCACGAGGGAGAATCAGCGGCTTTGACGCGACATATTTAGTAAGTGCTTGACCGAACTTTGAAAAAAGAGTTCGGCGAGGAAGTCGACTAACAGAGTAATGTCTGTAGGTATGCTCATAGGTCGTCTTGCAGAGGAGATGCCCGGTTCTACGGGTGACCTTCTTCCCGAACTCTTGCAACTGCACGAGCGAATTCGGCAGGCGATGCAGGGTATTGCCCAAGCCTTATGGCCTGCCCACTCCATGCCCGAGGGCCTTGGAGAGCTTGCGGAGAAGTTGAAGGGAGCTCGGCGGCGCTTCCGGTTGTGGAAGATATCGGCCTGCCGACAAGGCGCTAGGGAGGCTTGGGCCATGGTGAAGACCCGTTTTACGAAGTCTGACCCAAACCACATGGCCGAGGTCGGACCAGTGGGGCCTGACGGGAAGGAGATCCCTGTGAGCTAAGTATACGGCCAAGTAGAGTTGGCCGCGAAGTATTCCCAGCAGGACTGTAAATTAGACAGCCTGTTAGATGGTATAGAAGAGGAATACAATCAGTCAGAATGACTATGTAATTTTGAATTGACATGTGTAATGCCTTCTAGCCGGATTGTAGATCGTTTGTCATTGCCGACCTTTTCGCTTCAACCTCGGGACCTGACGGTCCGGAGTGTGTCCGAATACCCTAGCGGTTATATAAGAACCGGGGTATGTGTGGAGACCAGGCGTAGGGGTCATCAGTGCTTTATCAGACAAGTGCCCAACTAGTTATGTTATATTACATGGTTAGTAAGAAACATCTTCCGGAGAGAATAGTTCCGTTAAGGGTTCCTTTCGCTGGGAGGCATGCCCTAAGGTGCATGTCCGGACTGCGTGAAGAGACGCAGAAAAAAAAAGCATCTGGGGGCGCATAAAGTGAGTAAAAAGATCATCTTTTATTTCACCGACCGAATATTCCCTTAAGAACGCTAGCTTTCGGCTTCACCCAGTCTGAGGTACACATCCGGCTGACCCGGCAGTAACAATCGCAGAGGTGCTCCCTTTACCGCCTAGCCAAACAATCGGGAACGTAGGGGTAAGCACAGGAGCCAGGCAACCCAGCTTGGCCAAAACTTAAGGCATATCGATGCATATAATGGTGAAGAAAAAAGGTACATGCGGAAGTTTGACGCATGTGTTGGGCGTGAAGCCCGTATAAATAAGCTTCTGTTAAAGAAGCCCCCGGGTTTAATGAGCGCGAGTGGCGCGTCACTAGATGAGCCTTTAAGGGCTATAAAAGAAAAGAGGGGAAGGAGAGAAATGTAAGACAGAAAAATGCAAAAAATGGACAGAGGAAGGAGACGAACACAGAGTCCGGCGCTAGGCATAGAATCTTCGGAGACGGGTGGCGTTCCACGGGTTCGGCTCGAGTCGGTTATCCAACGCATCACGCAGGCGGTACGCCCCACTAGTCAGGACTTGGTCGATTATGAATGGACCTTCCCACTTGGGCTTGAGTTTGTCCTTTTTCTTATCCGGCAGGCGTAGAACTAGTTCGCCAACATTGTAATTTTTGGCACGTACTTCTCTGCTTTGATATCTTCGGGCCTGCTGTTGATAAAATGCGGAGCGGGCTTTTGCCACGTCACGCTCCTCCTCCAAGGCGTCCAAGTTGTCCTGCCGATCGAGCTCGGCTTCTCTTTCTTCGTACATGCGCACTCTAGGTGAGTCATGAATTATGTCGCAGGGCAGAACTGCCTCTGCGCCGTACACCATAAAAAATGGTGTGTATCCGGTGGTGCGATTTGGCGTGGTCCGCAGCCCCCATAGCACGGAGTCGAGCTCCTCTACCCAGTGCGTGTTAGATTCCTTGAGGGACCGCACCAGTCTGGGTTTAATGCCGCTCATGATAAGACCATTTGCACGTTCGACCTGGCCGTTGGTTTGTGGGTGATAGACGGAAGCATAATCGTGCTTGATGCCCATGTTTTTGCACCAGAGTTTTACCTCGTCGGCGGTAAAGTTTGTACCGTTATCGGTTATGATGCTGTGGGGGACGCCATAACGGTGTACAACCCCGGATATGAAGTCTACCACAGGTACGGATTCGGCCGTTTTAACAGGCTTGGCTTCTATCCATTTGGTGAATTTGTCCACCATGACCAGTAGGTATTTTTTCCTATCGGTCCCACCTTTAAGGGGTCCGACCATGTCAAGCCCCCAGACCACAAAAGGCCAGGTGATGGGTATAGTTTGGAGTGCGGTGGGTGGCATATGGTTTTGGTTGGCAAAAATTTGGCAACCAGCGCATCGTTGGACTAGGTCCTGAGCGTCTGCCCAGGCCGTCAGCCAATAAAAGCCTGTACGGAAAGCCTTGCTAACAAGGGACCGAGCAGCGGTGCGGTGACCACCGAGTCCGGCATGAATTTCAGCCAGAAGGTTCCACCCTTCCTCTTTGGAGATGCACCTTTGAAGGACTCTGGTAGCGCTTTTCTTATAAAGCTCTCCCTCATGGACTCTATAGGCTTTAGATCGCCGCACTGCGCAGCGGGCCTCGTTTTGGTCCTCCGGGAGTTCCTGCCTAGTAAGGTAGGCTAGGAATGGTTCTGTCCATGGGGCGACAACCGCCATTATTACGTGGGCTGAAGGTGTAATTTCATTGGCAGAGCCTCCAATTGTGTCAGATTGTTTGGCATCGAGTGGTGCGGCTGGGTCCGGGCTGTTATTTGCGGGTTCCCCCTCCCATGCTACGGATGGCTTGAACAATCTTTCCAAAAAGATGTTGGGGGGAATGCATCGCGTTTTGCTCCGATGCGTGCCAGGACGTCCGCTGCTTGATTGTTTTCTCGAGCTATATGGTGGAACTCCAGCCCTTCGAACCGAGCTGACATTTTTAGGACGGTGTTGCGGTAAGCTGCCATTTTTGGGTCCTTGGCATCGAAGTCTCCATTTATTTGGGATATCGCGAGGTTTGCATCCCCGTGTACCTCTAGGCGCTGGATACCCATGGATACTGCTATCCGGAGACCATGTAGGAGGGCCTCATATTTGGCTGCGTTGTTGGAATCCGTGTACATGATCTGGAGCACATATTGGACTGTGTCTCCTATGGGGGACGTCAGGATGACGCCAGCCCCCAATCCGGCCAACATTTTGGAGCCGTCGAAATGCATAATCCAGTTTGAATATGTGCCGTACTCTTTAGGGAGCTCGGCTTCCGTCCATTCTGCGACGAAGTCGGCCAAAACTTGCGATTCAATAGCTCGCCGTGGCTTATAGGTTATATTGAATGGGAGAAGCTTGATGGCCCATTTTGCAATCCGGCCCATTGCATCGCGGTTGTTGATAATATCGTTGAGTGGTACTTCCAAGGCTACTGTTATGGAACACTCTTGAAAGTAGTGTCGTAGCTTCCGGGATGCCATGAATACCGCGTATGCAATCTTTTGATAATGCGGGTACCGTGATTTGCATGGAGTGAGGACAGTGGACACGTAATAGACCGGCCTTTGAAGGGGGAATTTGTGTCCGTCCATTTCCCGCTCGACAACGAGCACTGCGCTGACAAGTTGGTGTGTTGTTGCAATGTACAATAACATTGGTTCACCAGTGATTGGCGCGGCCAGGACTGGGTTTGTTGCCAATATGGCTTTTATTTCATCAAGTCCGGCCGTGGCGACATCCGTCCACTCAAAGTGTTTGGTGCGCCAAACGAGGCGATAAAGGGGTAGTGCCTTTTCTCCCAAGCGGGAGATGAAGCGGCTTAAAGCCGCCACGCATCCAGTTAATTTTTGTATTTGTTTAAGGTCCTTTGGGACATCCAATTGTGACAAAGCTCGGATCTTGGCTGGGTTTGCTTCAATTCCTTTACCGGATACAATGAAGCCCAAGAGTTTTTCAGCTGGAACACCGAAGACGCATTTTTCTAGGTTGAGCTTGATGTCATATTTTCGGAGGTTATCGAATGTAAGCCTCAAGTCATTTACTAGGGATTCAACATGTCTTGATTTGATGACCACATCATCCACATACGCCTCCACTGTTTTGCCGATCTGGTTTGCCAGACATGTCTGGATCATGCGCTGATATGTTGCACCGGCGTTTTTCAGCCCGAAGGGCATTGTGTTGAAGCAGAATGGGCCGTATGGTGTGATGAATGTTGTTGCAGCTTGGTCTGATTCTGTCATCTTGATTTGATGGTAACCGGAGTATGCGTCGAGGAAACACAACAAATCGTGTCCTGCGGTGGCATCGATAATTTGATCGATACAGGGGAGGGGGAAGGGATCCTTTGGGCAAGCCTTGTTAAGGTCTTTAAAATCGACACACGGGCGCCAGGATTTGTCCTTCTTTGGTACCATCACCAGGTTTGCTAGCCAGTCCGGATGTTCTATGTCTCTGATGAATCCAGCCTCTAATAGCTTGGCTAGCTCCTCTCCCATAGCCTGTCTCTTGGGTTCGGAAAAACGCCGAAGGGCTTGTTTGACAGGTTTAAATCCTTTTAGGATATTTAAGCTATGTTCGGCCAGCCTGTGTGGGATCCCTGGCATGTCTGAAGGGTGCCAGGCTAAGATGTCCCAGTTCTCTCGTAGGAACTCTCGCAGTGCGGCGTCTGCATCAGGGGTCAGTCGTGCCCCGATGGAAGCTGTTTTATTGGGGTCCGTTGGATGGACCTGGAATTTGACTATTTCGTCAGCTGGCTTGAAGGACATGGATTTGGATCTCTTATCGAGTATCACATCATCCTTGTTAACCATGGAGCGCGGCGCAGTCAGTTCCTCGGCCGCTAAGGCTTCGGATAGCGCCTCAAGGGCTAATGCGGCCGTCTTGTTTTCGGCGCGGAGTGCTATGTCCGGATCACTAGCTAGAGTGATAATTCCATTGGGCCCGGGCATCTTAAGCTTCATGTACCCGTAATGGGGTATTGCTTTGAAGATTGTGAATGCTTCCCGCCCTAGTAAAGCGTGATATCCGCTCTTGAACGGGGCCACCTGAAACATGACTTCTTCGGACCTGTAATTATCCGGCGTGCCGAACACCACATCTAGTGTGAATTTTCCTGTGCAACGCGCTTCCCGACTGGGGATTATTCCTCTAAAGGTTGTGCTGCTTCGCTCGACGCGGTTCCAGTCTATTTCCTTTTTTGAAGGGTTTCCTCATAAATGAGGTTCAGTCCGCTACCTCCATCCATGAGCACCTTTGTGAGGCGAAAGTCGTCCACTATGGGACTGAGGACCAATGCGGCTGGTGCTCGGGCTGTTCGGAATCTAGGTTCATCACTTGCGTTGAAGGTAATGGCAGTGTCGCTCCATGGATTTATTGTTGCAACTTGATAGACTTCGGCAAGGCTGCGGAGTGTTCTTTTTCACACATTGTTTGATGCGAAAGTCTCGAAGACTGTGAGAACGGTACTAGTGTCCTTGGGCTGGCTTTCTGCGGCCTCCGGAATTAAGAGGTCTTCGCCGATTTTGGCCACCTGCCGGAGTATCCAACATGCTCTAAGGCTGTGAGTTGGTGTGGCGTCCTCTGTACTATGAATTCTATAGGGTCCATCAAGCCATCTTTCCAGTATGGTTCCATGCCCTGTAGAGGGTTTTGGTTTTTTGGTGTTTATCCCGGGTGTCTTATGATAATGCACCCTCTTAGTTCGGACGGGATTACTATTCAAGGCCGTATTATCCCAAAAATTTATTTCAGTTTTCCAGGCGCTTTCCATCGCACAGTATTTTTGTACTATGGACGCCAAGTCAGTGAAGCGTGTGATATCACGACGACTTGCGGCGTTAAGGATTCCCTTGTCCGTGCAATTATTGCAGAAAATTGAGATTGCGTCTTCCTCGCGGCAATCCTTTATCCTGTTCATAACTAGGAGGAATCTGGCCCAGTAATGATGTACTGTTTCCTCGGGCCTCTGCCTAATTTGGGAGAGATCGCTTATGATCGGGTGGGCGGGTGTCGTTGAATCTGAAACCTCACCCAATCCAATATTCGGAGGCCGAAGAGTTTCCGAACTCTGAAGTTTGGATTCTTGGATGTTGTCTAGTGAATCTGGCCCATTGCCTGATCCTAAGCTCAGGTCTTGAGTTACATCTCCCCCTCCGCGGATATCCGGCTTGGAGGGGTCGGGAATTTGGACATAGCTAGTCCTTAAAATAGATGAAGGGTCGCCGCACTGCGTCTCTACCACGGCTACGTGGTGGGTGACTTGGGGAGAGTTAATTTCTCTTAGATCGGGTTTAAGCCCAACCTGGTCGTAATCCGTAGCGACCCCCAGGGCGGTGATGCGATCCAAGAGCTCGTTTACGGAAGAGAGCTCCATTGGATCTAGCTGCTCGACGAGCTCCGAGCTGACGTGTAGGTTGCTTTTGATGACCCGAGAGGTCACCGTCGGCGCAACAGCCGAACAGGCGGTCACGAGGAAACCACCTAGCCGGAGGGTTTGGCCGAGAGCCAAGGCTCCCTTAGCAACGGCGTCGTCTTTAAAGACGGGAGGAGGCATCCTTCCTGATTGTGACGGCACAGAGGAACTCTCAATGAAAGCACCAATGTCGGTGTCAAAACCGGCGGATCTCGGGTAGTGGGTCCCGAACTGTGCGTCTAGGCCGGATGGTAACAGGAGGCAGGGAACACGATGTTTTACCCAGGTTCGGGCCCTCTTGATGGAGGTAAAACCCTATGTCCTACTTGATTAATATTGATGATATGGGTAGTACAAGAGTAGATCTACCACGAGATCAAGGAGGCTAAACCCTAGAAGCTAGCCTATGGTATGATTGTTGTATATGGAGTTGATTCTGTCCTACGGACTACAACCGTCCGGTTTATATAGACACCGGATAGGGTTAGGGTTACATAGAGTCGGTTACAATGATAGGAGATCTTGAATATCCGCATCACCAAGCTTGCCTTCCACGCCAAGGAAAGTCCCATCCGGACACGGGACGAAGTCGTCAATCTTGTATCTTCATAGTCCTGGAGTCCGGCTGAAGGTATAGTCCGGCTACCCGAACACCCCCTAATCCAGGACTCCCTCAATCTTCATAGAATATGTAGGGGCCAATATGAGCATCCAGGTTCCGCTATTGGTCATTGACCGGAGATATGTCTCGGTCATGTCTACATAGTTCTCGAACCCGTAGGGTCCGCACGCTTAACGTTCGATGACGATTTGTATTATGAGTTACGTGTTTTTGATGACCGAAGTTTGTTTGGAGTCCTAGCTGAGATCACAGACATGACGAGGAGTCTCGAAATTATCGAGAGGTGAAGATTGATATATTAGAAGGTTATATACGGACACCGGAATGGTTCCGAAGAAGATCGGGGATTTTTGGGAGTACCGGGAGGTTACCAGAACCCCCCGGGAAAGTTATTGGTCCTAATGGTCCATAGTAGAGGAGAGGAGGCAGGCCACAGGAGGTGGGGCGCGCCCCCCTTGCCCCAATCCGAATTGGACAAGGTGAGGGGGCACGGACTGTTGGGGAACGTAGTAATTGCAAAAAAAATCCTACGCACATGCAAGATCATGGTGATGCATAGCAACGAGAGGGGAGAGTGTTGTCTACGTACCCTCATAGACCAGAAGCGGAAGCGTTAGCACAACGCGGTTGATTTAGTCATACGTCTTCACAGCCCGACCGATCAAGCACCGAAACTACGGCACCTCCGAGTTCTAGCACACGTTTAGCTCGATGACGATCCCCGTACTCTGATCCAATAGAATGTCGGGGAAGAGTTCCGTCAGCACGACGGCATGGTGACGATCTTGATGTTCTACCGTCGCAGGGCTTCGCCTAAGCACCGCTACAATATTATCGAGGATTATGGTGGAGGAGGGCACCGCACACGGCTAATAGATCTCAATGATCAATTGTTGTGTCTAGAGGTGCCCCCCTTCCCTCGTATATAAAGGAGCAAGGGGGAGGGGCGGCCGGCCAGGAGGAGGCGCGCCAGGGAGGAGTCCTACTCCTACCGGGAGTAGGACTCCCTCCTTTCCTCCAACTAGGAGAGGGGGAAGGAAGGGAGAGAGGAGAGAAAGGAAAGGGGGGGCGTCGCCCCTCCCTCCTTGTCCAATTCGTACTAGAGGGGGAGGGGGCGTGCAGCCTGCCCTGGCCGCCCCTCCTCTGCTCCACTTTGGGCCCATGAGGCCCATTAACCCCGGGGGGTCCGGTAACCCCCCGGTACTCCATTTTATATCCGATAACTCCCGGAACCATTCCTGTGTCCGAATATAGTCGTCCAATATATCAATCTTTATGTCTCGACTATTTCGAGACTCCTCGTTATGTCTGTGATCACATCCGGGACTCCGAACTCCTTCGGTACATCAAAACTCATAATATAACTGTCATTGAAAACCTTAAGCGTGCGGACCCTACAGGTTCGAGAACAATGTAGACATGACCGAGATACGTCTCCGGTCAATAACCAATAGCGGAACCTGGATGCTCATATTGGCTCCCACATATTCTACGAAGATCTTTATCGGTCAAACTGCATAACAACATACGTTGTTCCCTTTGTCATCGGTATGTTACTTGCCCGAGATTCGATCGTTGGTATCTCAATACCTAGTTCAATCTCGTCACCGGCAAATCTCTTTACTCGTTCCGTAGTACATCATCCTGGAACTAACTCATTAGTTGCAATGCTTGCAAGGCTTAAGTGATGTGCATTACTGAGAGGGCCCAGAGATACCTCTCCGACAATCGGAGTGACAAATCCTAATCTCGAAATACGCCAACCCAACAAGTACCTTCGGAGACACCTGTAGAGCACCTTTATAATCACCCAGTTACATTGTGACGTTTGGTAGCACACAAAGTGTTCCTCCGGTAAACAGGAGTTGCATAATATCATAGTCGTAGGAACATGTATAAGTCATGAAGAAAGCATTAGCACCAAACTAAACGATCAAGTGCTAAGCTAACGGAATGGGTCAAGTCAATCACATCATTCTCCTAATGATATGATCCCGTTAATCAAATGACAACTCATGTCTATGGTTAGGAAACATAACCATCTTTAATCAACGAGCTAGTCAAGTAGAGGCATACTAGTGACATATTGTTTGTCTATGTATTCACACATGTATTATGTTTCCGGTTAATACAATTCTAGCATGAATAATAAACATTTAACATGATGTAAGGAAATAAATAATAACTTTATTATTGCCTCTAGGGCATATTTCCTTCAGTCTCCCACTTGCACTAGAGTCAATAATCTAGTTCACATCACCATGTGATTTAATACCAATTGTGAACATCACCATGTGATTAACACCCATAGTTCACATCGACATGTGACCAACACCCAAAGGGTTTACTAGAGTCAATAATCTAGTTCACATCGCTATGTGATTAACACCCAAAGAGTACTAATGTGTGATCATGTTTTGCTTGTGAGATAAGTTTAGTCAATGGGTCTGCCACATTCAGATCCGTACGTATTTTGCAAATTTCTATGTCAACAATGCTCTGCACGAAGCTACTCTAGCTAATTGCTCCCACTTTCAATATGTATCCAGATTGAGATTTACAGTCATCTGGATCAGTGTCAAAAACTTGCATCGACGTAACCCTTTACGATGAACCTTTTGTCACCTCCATAATCGAGAAACATATCCTTATTCCACTAAGGATAATTTTGACCAATGTCCAGTGATCTACTCCTAGATCACTATTTTACTCCGTTGCCAAACTCAGGGCAGGGTATACAATAGGTCTGGTACACAGCATAGCATACTTTATAGAACCTATGGCTGAGGCATAGGGAATGACTTTCATTCTCTCTCTATCTTCTGACATGGTCGGGTTTTGAGTCTTACTCAACTTCACACCTTGTAACATAGGCAAGAACTCCTTCTTTGACTGTTCCATTTTGAACTACTTCAAAATCTTGTCAAGGTATGTACTCATTGAAAAACTTATCAAGTGTCTTGATCTATCTCTATAGATCTTGATGCTCAATATGTAAGCAGCTTCACCGAGGTATTTCTTTGAAAAACTCCTTTCAAACATTCCTTTATGCTTTGCAGAATAATTCTACATTATCTTCGATCAACAATATGTCATTCACATATACTTATCAAAAATGTTGTAGTGCTCCCACTCACTTTCTTGTAAATACAGGCTTCACCGCAAGTCTGTATAAAACTATATGCTTTGATCAACTTATCAAAGCGTATATTCCAACTCCGAGATGCTTGCACCAGTCCATAGATGGATCGCTGGAGCTTTCATATTTTATTAGTACCTTTAGGATTGACAAAACCTTCTAGTTGCATCATATACAACTCTTCTTTAATAAATCCATTAAGGAATACATTTTTGTTTATCCACTTGCCAGATTTCATAAAATGCGGCAACTGCTAACATGATTCGGACAGACTTAAGCATAGATACGAGTGAGAAACTCTCATCGTAGTCAACACCTTGAACTTGTCAAAAACCTTTTTTGTGACAATTCTAGCTTTGTAGATAGTGACACTACTATCAGCGTCCGTCTTCCTCTTGAAGATCCATTTAATATCAATGGCTTGCCGATCAATGGGCAAGTCAATCAAAGTCCATACTTTGTTCTCATACATGGATCTCATCTCAGATTTCATGGCCTCAAGCCATTTCACGGAATCTGGGCTCATCATCGCTTCCTCATAGTTCGTAGGCTCGTCATGGTCAAGTAACATGACCTCCAGAACAGGATTACCGTACCACTCTGGTGCGGATCTCACTCTAGTTTACCTACGAGGTTCGGTAGTAACTTGATATGAAGTTACATGATCATCATCATTAGCTTCCTCACTAATTGGTGTAGTAGTCACAGGAACAGATTTCTATGATGAACTACTTTCCAATAAGGGAGCAGGTACAGTTACCTCATCAAGTTCTACTTTCCTCCCACTCACTTCTTTCGAGAGAAACTCCTTCTCTAGAAAGGATCCATTCTCAGCAATGAATAACTTGCCTTCGGATCTGTGATAGAAGGTGTACCCAACATTTTCTTTTGGGTATCATATGAAGACGCACTTCTCCGATTTGGGTTTGAGCTTATCAAGTTGAAACTTTTTCACATAAGCATTGCAACCTCAAACTTTAAGAAACGACTGCTTAGGTTTCTTGCCAAACCATAGTTCATATGGTGTCATCTCAACGGATTTAGATTGTGCCCTATTTAATGTGAATGTAGCTGTCTCTAATGCATAACCCCAAAATGACAGTGGTAGACCGGTAAGAGACATCATAGATCGCACTATATCTAATAAAGTACGGTTATGATGTTCAGACACACCATTACATTATGGTGTTCCGGGTGGCGTGAGTAGTGAACCTATTTCACATTGTTTTAACTGAAGGCCAAACTCGTAACTCAAATATTTTACTTCTGCGATAATATCGTAGAAACTTTCACTTTTGTTACGATGATTCTCCACTTCACTCTGAAATTTTTTGAACTTTTCAAATGTTTCAGACTTGTGTTTCATCAAGTAGATATACTCATATCTGCTCAAATCATCTGTGAAGATCAGAAAATAATGATACCTGCCATGAGCCTCAATATTCATCGGACCACATACATCAGTATGTATGATTTCCAACAAATCGGTTGCTCGCTCCATTGTTCTGGAGAATGGAGTCTTAGTCATCTTCCCCATGAGGCATGGTTCGCAAGCATCAACTGATTCATAATCAAGTGATTCCAAAAGCCCATCAGCATGGATTTTCTTCATGCGCTTGACACCAATATGACCTAAATGGCAGTGCCACAAATAAGTTGCACCATCATTATTAACTTTGCATCTTTTGGTTTCAATATTATGAATATGTGTATCACTACGATCGAGATCCAACGAACCATTTTCATTGGGTGTGTAACCATATAAGGTTTTATTCATGTAAATAGAACAACAATTTATTCTCTTACTTAAATGAATAACCGTATTGCAATAAACATGACCAAATCATATTCATGCTCAACGCAAACACCAAATAACACTTATTTGGGTTCAACACCAATCCCAAAAGTATAGGGAGTGTGCGATGATGATCATATCAATCTTGGAACCACTTCCAACACACATCGTCACTTCACCCTTAACTAGTCTATGTTCATTCTGCAACTCCCGTTTCAAGTTACTACTCTTAGCAACTGAACGAGTATCAAATACCGAGGGGTTGCTACAAACACTAGTAAAATACACATCAATAATCTGTATATCAAATATACATTTGTTCACTTTGCCATCCTTCTTATCCGCCAAATACTTGGGGCAGTTCCGCTTCCAGTGACCAGTCCCTTTGCAGTAGAAGCACTTATTCTCAGGCTTAGGACCAGACTTGGGCTTCTTCACTTGAGCAGCAACTTGCTTGCCGTTCTTCTTGAAGTTCCCCTTCTTCCCTTTGCCTTTTTCTTGAAACTAGTGGTCTTGTATACCATCAACACTTGATATTTTTCTTGATTTCCACCTTCATCGATTTTAGCATTACGAAGAGCTTGCGAATCGTTTCCGTTATCCCTTGCATATCATAGTTCATCACGAAGTTCTACTAACTTGGTGATGGTGACTAGAGAATTATGTCAATCACTATTTTATCTAGAAGATTAACTCCCACTTGATTCAAGCAATTGTAGTACCCAGACAATCTGAGCACATGCTCACTGCTTGAGCTATTCTCCTCCATCTTTTAGCTATGGAACTTGTTGGAGACTTCATATCTCTCAACTCGGGTATTTTCTTGAAATATTGACTTCAACTCCTGGAACATCTCATATGGTCCATGACGTTCAAAATGTCTTTGAAGTCCTGATTCTAAGCCGTTTAAGCATGGTGCACTAAACTATCATGTAGTCATCATATTGAGCTAGCCAAATGTTCATAACATCTGCATCTGCTCTTGCAATAGGTTTGTCACCTAGCAGTGCATCAAAGACATAATTCTTCTGTGCAACAATGAGGATAAACCTCAGATCACGGATCCAATCCGCATCATTGCTACTAACATCTTTCAACTTAGTTTTCTCTAGGAACATATCAAAAATAAAATAGGGGAGCTAAACGCGAGCTATTGATCCACAACATAGATATGCTAATACTACTAGGACTAAGTTCATGATAAATTAAAGTTCAATTAATCATATTACTTAAGAACTCCCACTTAGATAGACATCCCTCTAATCCTCTAAGTGATCACGTGATCCAAATCAACTAAACCATGTCCGATCATCACGTGAGATGGAGTAGTTTCAATGGTGAACATCACTATGTTGATCATATCTACTATATGATTCACGCTCGACCTTTCGGTCTCCGTGTTCCGAGGCCATATCTGTTATATGCTAGGCTCGTCAAGTTTAACCTGAGTATTCTGCGTGTGCAACTATTTTGCACCCGTTGTATTTGAACGTAGAGCCTATCACACCCGATCATCACGTGGTGTCTCAGCACGAAGAACTTTCGCAACGGTGCATACTCAGGGAGAACACTTATACTTTAATAATTTAGTGAGGGATCATCTTATAATGCTACCGTCAATCAGAGCAAGATAAGATGCATAAAAGATAAACATCACATGCAATCAATATAAGTGATATGATATGGCCATCATCATCTTGTACTTGTGATCTCCATCTTCGAAGTACCGTCATGATCACCATCATCACCGGCGCGACACCTTGATCTCCATCGTAGCATCGTTGTCATCTTGCCAATCTTATGCTTCCACGACTATCGCTACCGCTTAGTGATAAAGTAAAGCATTACAGCGCGATTGCATTGCATACAATAAAGCGACAACCATATGGCTCCTGCCAGTTGCCGATAACTCGGTTACAAAGCATGATCATCTCATACAATAAAATTTATCATCATGTCTTGACCATATCACATCACAACATGCCCTGCAAAAACAAGTTAGATGTCCTCTACTTTGTTGTTGCAAGTTTTACGTGGCTGCTACGGGCTTAGCAAGAACCGTTCTTACCTACGCATCAAAACCACAACGATAGTTTGTCAAGTTGGTGTTGTTTTAACCTTCGCAAGGACCGGGCATAGCCACACTCGGTTCAACTAAAGTTGGAGAAACTGACACCCGCCAGCCACCTGTGTGCAAAGCACGTCGGTAGAACCACTCTCCCGTAAGCGTACGCGTAATGTCGGTCCGGGCCGCTTCATCCAACAATACCACCGAACCAAAGTATGACATGATGGTAAGAAGTATGACTTATATCGCCCACAACTCACTTGTGTTCTACTCGTGCACAACATCAACACATAAAACCTAGGCTCGGATGCCACTGTTGGGGAACATAGTAATTTCAAAAAAAATCCCACGCACACGCAAGATCATGGTGATGCATAGCAACGAGAGGGAAGAGTGTTGTCTACGTACCCTCACAGATCGGAAGCGGAAGCGTTAGCACAACGCGGTTGATGTAGTCGTACGTCTTCACGGCCCGACCGATCAAGCACCGAAACTACGGCACCTCCGAGTTCTAGCACATGTTCAGCTCGATGACAATCCCCATTCTCCGATCCAGCAGAATGTCGGGGAAGAGTTCTGTCAGCACGACGGCGTGGTGACGATCTTGATGTTCTACCGTCGCAGGGCTTCGCCTAAGCACCGCCACAATATTATCGAGGATTATGGTGGAGGAGGGCACCACACACGGCTAATAGATCTCAAGGATCAATTGTTGTGTCTAGAGGTGCCCCCCTCCCCCGTATATAAAGGAGCAAGGGGGAGGGGTGGCCGGCCAGGAGGAGGCGTGCCAGGGAGGAGTCCTACTACTACCGGGAGTAGGACTCCCTCCTTTCCTTGTCCAACTAGGAGAGGGGGAGGAAGGGAGAGAGGAGAGAAAGGAAGGGGGGCGCCGCCCCTCCCTCCTTGTCCAATTCGTACTAGAGGGGGAGGGGGCGTGCAGCCTGCCCTGGCCGCCCCTCCTCTGCTCCACTTTGGGCCCATGAGGCCCATTAACCCTCGGGGTGTTCCGGTAACCCCCCGGTACTCCGTTTTATATCCGATAACTCCCGGAACCATTCCTGTGTCCGAATATAGTCATCCAATATATCAATCTTTATGTCTCGACTATTTCAGACTCCTCGTTATGTCTGTGATCACATCCGGGACTCCGAACTCCTTCGGTACATCAAAACTCATAAACTCATAATATAATTGTCATCGAAAACCTTAAGCGTGCGGACCCTACGGGTTCGAGAACAATGTAGACATGACCGAGACACGTCTCCGGTCAATAACCAATAGCGGAACCTGGATGCTCATATTGGCTCCCACATATTCTACGAAGATCTTTATTGGTCAGACCGCATAACAACATACATTGTTCCCTTTGTCATCGATATGCTACTTGCCCGAGATTCGATCGTCGGTATCTCAATACCTAGTTCAATCTCGTCACCGGCAAGTCTCTTTACTCGTTCCGTAATACATCATCCTGCAACTAACTCATTAGTTGCAATGCTTGCAAGGCTTAAGTGATGTGCATTACCGAGAGGGCCCAGAGATACCTCTCCGACAATCGGAATGACAAATCCTAATCTCGAAATACGCCAACTGTTACGGCATATCTCTCTCAAGGTAGTTTTGGTGATTGATGACAACATATTTGCGGACTAATCTTGTGCGTTGAATTATTCTCAGATTCTCCCCTGGCACGAGACGCTTTCTTCCCCTCGGAGTGTATTTCAAGACGGTGTAGCTCTTTCGTTTCTTTCTAGGTGGACTAGTTGCGTAGAGGGCACCGTACTATCAAGAGGGAGTCCGCTGGGGTTTTGCTTGGGTGGAATCATCATGTACACATCAGCTTCTCACCCTCCGAGCTTTTCCTGTCCATTGAAGAGATCTCTCCTCTCTTCCTTGTTCTGTCTAGGTCTAAGCGGCAGTACCGCGCACCCAGCGGTAGTACCACTGAGAAGCCACAAGCGACAGTACCGCTTCGCAGCGGTAGTACCGTCGTGGCTCCACAGCAGTAGTACCGCTGGGGGCATGGCACCTCCGCTGGTCCTCAGCTTATTTGAGAGATCCCTTCTCTCTCGTGCGCGCGCCCCGGCGGTAGTACCGCACTGCCTGCGGTACTACGGCCGAAGGGTCACAAGCGGCAGTACCGCTTTACAGCGGTACTACCGCCCTTGACCCCACTGCCTTAGTACCGCTAGGTAGTTTGGCTCCTACCGCCTCGATTCGAGAGGTCTTTCTATCATGTTGGGTTTTGCGGCACTAGTCACGGTTGTAGTGGTGGTAGTACCGTTCCAGGAGCGGTAGTACCGTTCCAGGAGCGGTGGTACCGCCCTACCACCGTGGTAGTGCCGCATTTGGGTCTGTTCCCTACTAAGTCTCCTCAGCGCGGTAGTACCGCTGGTTGGCGCGGCAGTACCGTCGCCTGGCGGTAGTACCGCCCCCTCTCAGCGGTAGTACCGCCCTGTGCGGGGCTGGTTGGTGGGGGGCAACGGGATTGTTGCCCCCACTATAAAAGGGAGTCCCCTTCCTCCTTCTCACCCACCTCTTCCTCCCCCAAGCTCCATTTATTGCTCAAGCTCCATTAAATACTCCAAGCTTCATTTCCGCCCGATCTATCTCTCTAGCCAATCAAATTTGTTGATTTGCTCGGGAGTGGTTGAGAAGGCCCCGATCTACACTTCCACCAAGGGATTTTCGATTCCCCCACTCATCCCTAGCGGATCTTGTTACTCTTGGGTGTTTGAGCACCCTAGACGGTTGAGGTCACCTCGGAGCCATATTCCATTATGGTGAAGCTTCGTGGTCTTGTTGGGAGCCTCCGATTAAGTTGTGGAGATTGCCCCAACCTTGTTTGTAAAGGTTCGGTCGCCGCCTTCAAGGGCACCAATAGTGGAATCACGGCATCTCGCATTGTGTGAGGGCGTGAGGAGAATACGGTGGCCCTAGTGGCTTCTCGGGGAGCATTGTGCCTCCACACCGCTCCAACGGAGACGTACTTCCCCTCAAAGGAAGGAACTTCGGTAACACATCGTCGTCTCCACCGGATCCACTCTTGGTTATCTCTTACCTTTACTTGTGCAAGCTCTTTATTGTTTCTACCCTTGCTTGCTTGTATGCTTGTTGTTATTGCATCATATAGGTTGCTCACCTAGTTGCACATCTAGACAACCTACTTTGATGCAAAGTTTAATTTGGTAAAGAAAAGCTAAAAATTGGTAGTTGCCTATTCACCCCCCCCCCTCTAGTCAACCATATCGATCCTTTCAATTGGTATCAGAGCCTCGTCTCTTTATTAAGGACTTTACTGTCCAAAGAGTATGGTTGATACTGTAGACGGTGTGGAGGAACACTCCGGTGTGAATCCGATCTCGTCTACGGGAGATGGGGGAACTTCGGTCTCTCGTGAGGAGTTCAATGTGGCCTTGGAGACATTGAAAACCTCCATGACGACCGAAGTTGAAAGCATGTTTACTAAATTTCTTGAGGGGCTTAAACTATCCACCGCACCGTTGAAAGTGGGTGATTCCGCCAACAAGGTGTCGGATGCTATCCCCGACAAGGGGGAAGCTAGTAGTGAAAAGGCTCCTTCTTCTAGTGGCAAGAATGGCACCGGCATCTTTGCCCATGTGGAACCACCACTTTTTTATGGTGGACCGGTTCCTTCCACTCATTTGAATCATGCCGGTCCTCCCCCTAAGATTGTGAAAAATGAGGATTTTGATTCTTGGGTTTACCGCTTTAAACGTCATTTAAATCATGTGAACACTAACCTTTGGAGAATCATTGAAGAAGGTTTCTATCCACATGATCCAAGCAACTTCACTCCTCGAGAAGCCGCGGACAATCAATTCAATGAGAATGCTCTCTTCATCATTCAAGATGCAATTCCACCCGAAGACCTACCTCATCTTCGTCCCTTCGCCTTGGCCAAAGATGCATGGCATTGTGTCGTGTCTCTCTACCGGGGAAGCGCAAGCATTCAACGCTCCAACTATGAAGTGGTACAAGATGAGGCCGATGAGTTTGCAATGAAGGAAGATGAAGAACCTTGTGAGCTTTATCGGAGAGTAACCAAACTCGCGGTCTCACTACGAGATCACGGGAGCAAGGACACGGATGACAATTGGATCAAGCGCAAATTCCTCAAGGCAATGATGCCCTACCACAAGGCCATGTCCTCCATCATTCGTCAAAGACCGGACTTCCACACTTTGACCTCAAGCGAAGTGTTGGATGAGTTTGTGGCCATGAACATTTTGGACAAGACCGCCGACAATGCGGTGCTCCATTCTCAACGGGCAAAGAAGCCTAACCTTGCATTGAAGGCCAAGCTCACCGTGGAAGAAGAAGAAGAGGAAGAAGAGGAGAGCAACCCCGAAGATACGAAGTATGCATATCATGAACACATGGCACTTGCTTCAAGGCAATTTTGGAGCAAGAAAAACTCGAGGCCCAACTTTAGCAAAAACAACTCGAGTGGCACAAGGGGCAAGCAACGTGTAAGAACTTGCTACAATTGCGGCAATGTGAGTCATTTCGTTGCGGAATGCCCGTATGAGAAGAGGGAAGACAATGGTGGCAAACTCATCCAAAAGGACAAGGCCAAGTCGTTCCCCAACAGGAACAACTTCACCAAGAAGACTCCTCCCAAGGCTTTGGTTGTGCAAGAAGAGTACAATGAGGATGATGACGATGATGAAGATGATGAGTCGGTTTCCATGGCCTCCGTTGCCATTGCAACAACGTCACGGGTGTCTCTCTTCGACTCACCCAACGAGAGCATCACCGCCAAGTGCCTCATGGCTAAAGCCACCAACAAGGTAACCTCCAACATCAAAACTACCATCATTAATCATCCTTCCCAAACAGATAGCATTAATGAACTTGAGGGAGCTAATGTGGAGGCTAACGAGTTTGAGGCTTTTATGGGCAAACTCAAGGGAAAATCCAAGAAGCACTTTGTTGCTCTCTTGGAACAACTTGGTGAGGCCAATGACATGATCGAGGCTCACGAAGACACCATCTCTAAGATGGAAGGGCATAGTCGTGGCTATGCCGATGAGATTTCGGATCTTTCCAATGCTCTTGAGGAAGAGTGTGGTCTTCGTTTGGCTCTTGAGGAGTCACACAACGTTGATCATGCTAAGTTAAAGAAAGATTATGATCATGCCCTCATTGTTTCTCGTGTGCTAAATTCCGAGAAGGCCAAACTCAGGGTTGATCTTGCTAGACTCAAAGAGGAGTTTGATATACTTGACAAGGCCCACAAGGCCTTGAAGGGTATTCACGCTAGTCTCAAGGAGTCTCATGATCAACTCCAAGTGAAGCTAACTAAGGAGAAAGCAACTTTTCCTCATATGGTTTTAATTGATAATGCAAATGCTACTAACCCGTGTTGTGAGCATATACATCTTGTTGAGGAAAATGCTAAGTTGAAGGAGCAACTTGAGAGAGGTCTTGAGACTTGCATACAAGGCAAGAAGAACCTCAACGATCTCTTGATCAACCAAAAGGGAGGTGTGGCCAAGGAAGGGGTTGGGTACGTGCCCGACTCCAAGAACAAGAAGAAGAATGACAAGACCAAACGACCTCCTCCCCTCATGCAAACCTTTGTGAGGGAGGGAGAGAGTGCCCCCGAGGAGAAGAAGAAGAACAATGTCAAGAAGGGCAATGTCATACCTCCCAACAAAGCCCGCGATTTTAATCCTTCTTATGTGTTATGCCATGCTAGTGATGGGCATGTTTATGCCAAATTTGTTGGTTCTCTTCATGAGTACATTGAATGGTCTATTTGGGTTCCTAAGACCCTTGTTACTAACATCAAAGGACCCATTACAAAATGGGTACCTAAAACCAAGCATTGATCTCTTGTAGGTGTTTGCTTCCGGTGGTGGATCATGGTTGCTCGATAGCGGAGCTACAAATCATATGACCGGAAGCAAGGACTTGGTGGTGGACGTGCACAAAGTTCCATCTATGCCCACCAATGTCGAGTGGGGTGATGCCTCATCCTCTAAGGTATTGGGACTTGGCAAGGTGGTCATCTCTCATGATCTCACGATCGAGAAGGTCATGCTTGTTGAGTCCCTTGCATACAATTTACTTTCCGTTCGTCAACTTGCAACCATGGGCGTTGCCACTTTCTTTGATATCGATACCGTGGCCCTCTTGTGGAGCAAGACTCTTAAAGTAGCTTTTGTTGGGCATGTCGAGAATGGTCTATATGTGATTAACTTTTCGGAGCGACCCACTAAGACCGCGACATGCCTAATGGCTAAAGTTGATGTGGGATGGCTTTGGCATCGCCGTTTAGCCCATGTCAATATGAGATCTTTGCAAAGTCTTCTCAAGGGGGACCATGTCCGTGGACTAACGAATGTTAGCTTTGTTAAAGATCATGCTTGCAGTGCCTGTATCGAAGGAAAGCTACATGAGAAGGCTCACCCTCCCACGACTATCATTTATTCAAAGAGGCCCTTGGAGCTCCTTCACACGAATCTTTTTGGGCCCCCATCCTTCGATAGTCTTGGAGGTAGGAAGTATTGCTTGGTGATTGTGGATGACTACTCAAGGTACACATGGGTGTATTTCTTCAAGAGGAAGAGCGAGACCCAACAAACCGTCATTGACTTTGCAAATGAAGCACAACGTCAACACAATGCAAAGATCTTGACAATAAGAAGTGACAATGGCACCGAGTTCAAGAACTACACCTTGGATGAATTTCTTAGTGATGAGGGAATCAAGCATCAATATTCCACACCATACACCCCTCAACAAAACGGTGTTGCGGAGAGGAAGAACCGGACGTTGATGGATGCGGCAAGCACCATGATGGCGGAGTTCAAGTCTCCATACAACTTTTGGGCCGAAGCCATCAACACCGCGTGTCATGCATCCAATCGGCTCTACCTCCGCAAGGGCTTGAACAAGACCCCATATAAGATACTCACCGGTAACAAGCCCAACCTCAAGTACTTCCGGGTATTCGGGTGTAAGTGTTTCATTCTCAAGAAAGGTGTTCGGTTGTCTAAATTTGAGGCTAGAGCTTATGAGGGCATATTTGTTGGTTATGCTACAAACTCTCATGCTTACCGTGTCCTCAATAAATCCACGGGACTTATTGAGGAGACGTGTAACATGGAGTTTGATGAGAATAACGGCTCCCAAGTGGAGCAAAGTGGCACTTGTGGTGTAGGTGATGAAATTCCTCCTCAAGCCATAAGAAGAATGGGTGTTGGTTTCATCCTACCCATTGAGGAACCCCTTATGGCCGAAGGAGAAGGACAATGCTCCACTCAAGTGGAGCCATCACCAACCCAAGGCCCACATGCTTTCGAAGAACAAAGTGAAGGCCCTCAACCTCATGAACAAGACCAAGGGCAAGATCATACTCAAGATAGTGTTGACACACCAAGTGATGCCCAAGGTCAAGTTCTCTCCCTCGAGCAAGTTCAAGATCAAGAACAAGTTCATGACGACACTCAATATGATCAAGTAACCGCTCCTCAACTCACCACCGAGGAGGAATTAGAGCGTCGTGCCGCCAAGGTTGCTTCCAAGCTCTCCACCAAGGATCATCTCATGATGAATGTGCTTGGAAGCTTAAGAAAGGGGGTAAGCACTCGTAGAAAATTAGCAAATTATTGTGAGCATCACGCGTTTGTCTCTTGTGTGGAGCCCCACAAGGTCTATGAGGTGCTAGAAGATCCGGATTGGCTCAATGCCATGCACGAAGAACTCAACAACTTCGAGCGCAACAAAGTGTGGAGATTGGTGCCAAGGCCAATGGGGAACCATAATGTCATTGGAACCAAGTGGATATTCAAGAACAAGCAAGATGCCCATGGGATTATCATTCGCAACAAGGCTCGTTTGGTAGCACAAGGCTACTCCCAAGTCGAGGGTATCGACTACAGTGAAACCTTTGCTCCCGTTGCTCGTCTTGAATCCATTCGCATGTTGATTGCATATGCTTCTCATCATAACTTTAAGTTACAACAAATGGATGTGAAGAGTGCTTTTCTTAATGCTCCCATTAATGAATTGGTTTACGTCAAGCAACCCCCTGGGTTCGAGGATCCCTACTTCCCCGATCATGTGTATCAACTCGATAAGGCACTCTATGGCCTTAAACAAGCCCCACGTGCGTGGTATGACCACCTTACCGAGTTGTTACAAGACCGTGGTTTTGAAGTTGGGCTAATCGACCCCATTCTTTTTACTAAGAAGGTCAAAGTGGAGTTGTTTGTGTGCCAATTATATGTTGATGATATTATCTTTGGTTCTCCTAACAAAGCTTTCAATGAGGAATTTGCCGCTCTCATGACCTCAAAGTTCGAGATGTCCTCCATGGGAGAGTTGAAGTTCTTTCTAGGGTTCGAAGTGAAGCAAAGAAGAGAAGGAACTTTCATCAATCAATCCAAATACATCCAAGACATGCTCAAGAGATTCAAGCTAAGTGACGTCAAGCCGGCTTCCACTCCAATGCCCACCAAGTGCCAACTTGACTTAGATCCCAATGGTAAAGTGGTGGATCAAAAAAGGTATATCGTTCCATGATTGGATCCTTGCTTTACCTTTGTGAATCTAGACTGGACATCATGTTGAGTGTGGGAATTTGTGCATGGTTTCAAGCCTCACCTAAGGAAAGTCACTATGTGGCGGTCAAACCTATCTTTCGATATTTGGCTCATACCCCAAACTTTGGCTTATGGTACCCAAGAGGATCAAACTTTAAGATTGTAGGGTACTCGGATTCCGATTGGGCGGGAGACAAAGTGGATAGGAAGTCCACTTCCGGAGGGTGCCAATTCCTTGGTTGCTCTTTGGTAAGTTGGTCTTCCAAAAAGCAAAGTTGTGTGCCTCTCTCGTCCACCGAAGCGTAGTATGTGGCGGCCGGTAGTTGTTGTGCACAACTCTTATGGATGAGGCAAACTTTAAAGGATTACGGTGTCACTTGTGACAAAGTGCCTCTTTGGTGTGACAACAAAAGTGCCATCAAGATCTCTCTCAACCCGGTGCAACACTTCAAGAGGAAGCATATTGAGATTCGGTATCACTTCATCCGGGATCACATTAGGCAAGGAGAGATCGAGCTCAACTACGTCAACACTCATGATAACCTTGCAGATATCTTCACGAAGCCCTTGGATGAAGCAAGATTTCGTGAGTTAAGGCATGAGCTAAATATCATTGATTCGAGCAATGTTGCTTGAACTCGCGCACACCCTATCATGCTCAACTTGTTGTCTAGTTTAGGTGTAGGCATGGACATATGTAGCAACCAAACCTCAAACAGTTTGATCTCTGTGCTCCGGTGTCATCCCTGGATCAGTAATGCTGACACCACACAGTACTTCGAAGGATTTATAGCAGAGTGGCAATCACACACTTATTACAACGATGACTCCGAAGAGAACTTATTACATAAATATGGCTTAAGGCCATCTAGTGTCGATAACAGCGGAAGACTTGGAAGGTAAATGGGTCCATCAACTCCAACGGCATCACTGAGTATAGAACCACGACCTAAAAGCACCTTAATCATCGTCTGAAAAGTCTGCAACATTAACGTTGCAGCCCGAAACGGGTCAGCACATGGAATATGCTGGCAAAGTAACACATAGAGAATGATGGAATGAAACAGCTATACTATATGCATATTTGGCTGGTGGAAAGCTCTATGGTTACTGTTTTGCGTAAAGCCAATTTTTCCCTACTGCAAAGGAATAAATTTATTTAACTATCATGGTGGTTGTTAAACATTGAGAATGGTTGATAGCACTCTCAATCCCAATTAAAAGTAGAATTAAAACCCAACAATATTAATTAGAAGTAACATGTTGAGATTCACATGATATTCAAATACTAGATACTCAAGATTGTCCATAACCGGGGACACGGCTAATCATGATTAGTTTGTTACACTCTGCAGAGGTTTGCGCACTTTTCCCCACAAGACTCGATCGCCTCCGTTGGATTTCTCGCACTACACGGTGTTTGAGAAACGGATGACCGAGACATAGTCTTTCAGAAGCGCTAGCACCTTACGGTGGATAGACCGGTACACCTACTTTCCCCTACATCTGCTAGTCTACCCTGTAAGAGTTCGCACGACTTAGTCAACTATGCCAGAGCCCATATTGGCTTGTGGCTGCACACGTAAGTGTTTAGCATGAAAGATCTTATGATCCCTTTGAGCCTGGGTGGCGGTCCATAAAAAAACAGGCAAGTCCTGATAGACATCAGGTGCCTCAATCCACCCAGATGTGTGTTTAAGTTGCCACCTTAGATAAACCATTAAAATTATCAATCTCACATTTGTCACGGATATCACTCACCCAATCCACGTCTACTAGCATAGCATGGCATAATAAGCAAACGCAGAAGTAACTCCCAAAGGTTTCAAAATAAACAGGTAATAGGTACTACCTCATCTACTTCCCATCCCACAATTTAATTAGATCCTGATCATGCAATGTGTGAGGATGGATCTAATGCAATAAAACTGGGTTGTAGAAAAGGTATGATCAAAGTGTTACTTGCCTTGCTGATGATCCGCGAGTCCTAGGGATTCGAAGTAACAAGCGGCGCAATCCGGGTAATCTATCGCAGACAAACAACAAGCATACAGTAAGTACTCATCTAATGCACAGGTAAAACTCGAACAAAAGATCGAACCAGATAGTTCAACTTAAGAGCTCTGGTTGAGAAGAAAGAAAGAACCGAACGAAGAAACCGAAAACAAACGGCGGAAAACAACTCGGTTCTAGCAAGTTGAATCTAGGTCAAATTTTACCATAGCAAAACTTAGTTCAAGTTGATTACTCGGAACGACAGTTTCAAAACGAAACTCCAGGCGCTTGAATCACCTGATTCCGATAAATGAGCGAGAAGATAAACTAGAAAGGCGATCGGATCTGAGATCGCGATCGCGGAATAAATCCGACAAGAAGAAAGAGAAGAACGGTTGAACGAACGGACGTTCGTTAACCTAGAAGAAATCCGGTGATCACATTCGTTAGAAAGAACGGTCCGGCGAACGATCTCGGGCAACTAAATCGGAAAAGAAGACGGATCCGATCTAGGGTTTCGGAGAAGAAAACCGATCGTAAAACCGATCTAGAAAACCGGAACGATTTTGCCAAGAACCGGAGAGAAAAACGAATCGGAAAAAACGAATCGGAACGATTAGAAGAAAACGATCCGATGAGAAGAAAAGATGTAGCACGTGCTACCTCCGGCGAGGTCTCCGGCAAGGAACTCCGGCGGCGTGGGCGTAGGGCGGCGGTGGCAAGGTGCGACGGCTGCGCGGGTGTGGGGGTGCGGCACGGGTGGTGGGGTGGCGCGGCAGCGGCGGGGCACTAGGGCGGCGCGGTGCGTGACGCAGGGCGCGGCGGCGTGGGCGAGGTGGTGCTTGGGGCTTTGGGGCCTTGGATTTGATGTGTTTAGAGGGGGGGTGTGTGGGTATTTATATTGGGGAGGAGGAGAAAACTTGGTGTAGGGGTCAAGGAAATAGACTAGGATTAGGAAAGAAAAGAGGGAAAAGATCTAGAAAAAAACGAAAGTAGATGAATCCTACTAGGAATCAAAAGCAAAGGCGGCTCCCTGGCCTCCTGCGCCTGGGCGCGGCGCGCGCTAGCGATGGCCCTGGCCATCCTGGCCGGCGGCTGGCTCGGTTGCTGGGCCTTTGGCCCAGCGCTCGGGATTTTTTTTAAATCGGTTCCGCGCTCGAAAAAAACGGAAACAGATCTAAACGAACTCCAAATCTAATAAAGTAAATTTTCCCCGACTCCTAAAAATGAGTCGAACAAAATGAACTTTTCTCCGGGCCTAAAATGCAAACTTTTAAAACGCGCATTTTTCCCTATCCAAATAAAAGGCAAATAAAACTCCAATAAAACCAAATGATCCTCTTTTCAAAATTTGAGAAGACTCAAATATGAAAAAGACGAAATCTCCAACTCTCTCCGAGGGTCCTTGAATTGCGTGAAATTTCTAGGATCGCCAAAATGCAAGAAAATATGATATGCATGATGATCTATGTATAACATTCCAAATTGAAAATTTGGGATGTTACAAACCTACCCCCCCTTAAGATGAATCTCGCCCTCGAGATTTGGGTTGGCTAAAAAATAGGTGAGGGTGGTCCTTGAGCAAATCTTCTTCTCTCTCCCAGGTGGCTTCATCCTCTGAGTGGTGGTTCCACTGAACTTTGCAAAACTTGATAACCTTGTTGCGGGTAACTCTGCTGGCAATCTCAAGAATCCTGACTGGTTTCTCCTCATACGTTAGGTCGTCCTTCAACTGAATCGCTTCAAGCGGCACTGTATCTCTTAACGGTACCTCCGCCATCTCGGCGTGACATTTCTTCAGCTGGGAAACATGGAATACGTCATGAACTCCTGACAGTCCCTCAGGTAATTCCAACTTATACGCGACTTCTCCCATATGTTGCAAGATCTTATATGGTCCAACGAAACGCGGTGCTAACTTTCCCTTAACTCCAAAGCGCTTAACTCCTCGAAGTGGGGATACTCGGAGATAAACTCTATCTCCGGTTTCGTAAACTGTCTCCTTGCATTTAGAATCTGCGTAGCTCTTCTGCCTGGACTGGGCTACCTTGAGCCTATCGCGAATCAACTTAACTTTCTGTTCAGACTCCTTAATCAAATCTGGTCCAAAGAACTGACGGTCTCCAACTTCGTCCCATGACAATGGTGTCCTGCACCTCCTTCCGTACAAAGCTTCGAAAGGTGCCATCTTCAAACTAGTTTGATAACTGTTGTTATACGAAAACTCCACATACGGCAAATTATCGTCCCAACTAGATCCATAATCTAGTGCACAAGCTCTTAGCATATCTTCCAAAATCTGATTGACTCTCTCGGTCTGTCCATCTGTCTGCGAATGAAAAGTGGTGCTGAACTCTAGCCTGGTTCCTAAAGTTTCATGCAACTGATTCCAAAACTTTGAGGTAAATTGGGTTCCTCTATCTGATACAATACTCCTCGGAACTCCATGCAAACAAATGATCCTAGTCATGTATATCTTTGCCAACTTAGCACTGGTGTAAGTGGTCTTAACTGGAATGAAATGTGCTACCTTCGTCAAACGATCAACTACTACCCATATCGAGTCATATCCTGCTTTCGTCCTGGGTAATCCTGTGATAAAATCCATGCCTATATTATCCCACTTCCATTCGGGTATCGGCAATGGTTGTAACAATCCGGCTGGCTTCTGATGCTCTGCCTTTACTCTATGACATACGTCACAAACTGCTACATATGCTGCAATATCCTTCTTCATTCCGGTCCACCAGAATGTCTCCTTCAAATCCAAATACATCTTGGTATTTCCTGGGTGAATCGAATAGGGTGAATCATGTGCCTCTTGCAAAATCAACTTCCTGATCTCCGGGTCATTTGGCACATAAACACGGTCCTCAAACCATAGGGTATCGTGCTCATCCTCACGAAATCCCTTTGCTTTTCCTTTGCTTAGTTTCTCCTTTATAGCAGCAATCTCCTTGTCAGATTTCTGAGCTTCTCTGATTTTATCCATCAACGTTGACTGAATCTCCAATGCTGCCACATAGCCTTTCGGAACTATCTCTAAACTTAGTTCACGAAGGTGTTCTGCTAACTCCTTGGATATTTCTCCCGTCATCAACGTATTGACGTGGCTCTTGCGGCTCAATGCGCCTGCTACTACATTAGCTTTACCGGGATGGTAATGCAATCTCATATCATAATCCTTGATGAGCTCCAACAATCTCCTTTGTCTGAGATTCAACTCCTTCTGCGTGAAAATGTACTTCAAACTCTTGTGATCCGTGTACACCTCGCAATGATTTCCAATGAGGAAATGTCTCCATGTCTTCAATGCATGCACTACGGCTGCTAACTCCAAATCATGCGTAGCATAATTCAACTCTTGAGGTTTCAGTTGTCGTGAAGCATACGAAACAACTCTTCCTTCCTGCATAAGCACTGCTCCAAGTCCTCGATGTGAAGCGTCGCAATACACCTCATAATCCTTGGTCTGATCTGGCAAAATCAATACTGGTGAGGTAACCAATCGTTTCTTCAACTCCTGGAAACTAGCCTCACACTCCTCAGTCCACTTGAACTTGATATCCATCTTCAACAACTCTGTCATAGGCTTCGCAATCTTTGAAAAATTCTCAATGAATCTCCGGTAGTATCCTGCGAGTCCAAGAAAACTCCGGATCTCTCCAACTGTTGTTGGTGTTTCCCATTTGGTTACAGTCTCAACCTTTGTGGGGTCAACTGCTATCCCTTCTCCGGATATAACGTGTCCGAGGAATCCTACTTACTTCAACCAAAACTCACATTTGCTAAATTTGGCATATAACTGATGTTCCCTTAGCTTCTCCAATACCAAACGCAAATGTTCCTTATGCTCTTCTTCATTCTTCGAATAAACCAGGATATCATCAATGAACACTACGACGAACTTATCCAAAAACTCCATAAACACTTTGTTCATCATGTTCATAAAATAGGCAGGTGCGTTAGTCAATCCAAATGACATAACGGTATACTCATACAGTCCATATCTTGTGGTGAAAGCTGTCTTAGGAATATCCTGCTCTCGAATCTTCAACTGGTGGTACCCTGATCGCAAATCGATCTTGGAAAACACCTTAGCTCCTTGCAAACGATCAAACAGATCATTTATCATTGGCAGTGGGTACTTGTTCTTGATGGTTACTTCATTCAATCCACGATAATCAACAACCATCCTTAATGATCCATCCTTCTTCTCCACTAGAAGTACGGGTGATCCCCAAGGCGAAGAACTTGGGCTAATGTAACCTTTCTCCAATAACTCCTTAATCTGATTCTTAATTTCTACCAAATCCTTTGCTGGCATCCGGTATGGTCTCTTTGATATTGGTCCAGTGCCTGGCAGTAGCTCAATCAGAAACTCAATGTCTCTATCCGGTGGCATGCCTGGCAACTCTTTAGGAAATACATCAGGAAAATCCTGTACCACTGGTACTTCTTCCTGCACGACTCCTGTCAGGCAATTTACTTATGTCCTATTTGGCACATGCCAGGATACATACTTGATCCTTCTTCCTTCCAGCATTGTAAGCAAAATTGACTTACTAGCACAGTCAATATTCCCTTCATACTTTGATAACCAATCCATGCCTAATATCACATCCAATCCTTGAGATTCCAATACTATTAGGTCTGAGGGAAAAACATAGTTACCAATCCTTAATGGTAACCCGGGGTCATGTCTCGGAGGCATCTGAGGGTTTAGAAAAGAAGAGAAATAAGAATAGAATGAGGTCTAAAGAGAAAACACTACCCCAATGCACATGAGCAAATTCACACAAAATCACTTCATTCAATTCAACAAGGGCATACAATCGATCTAGCTATCGCAAAAGTACTTGAACTATAGTGTTTACATGGGGGGAAATACTACTAATATTTGGTGGTCATCTAGAAATTTGAACCGGTGGAAGACTCCATGATGTCCGCTCCAGCTTCGTCTTCAAATTCGGGTTCACTTGGATCCGAATCGGTGTCGTCGATGATGATGTAGTTATCCGGGCATGCGACGTACTCGCCTTCCTCCTTGGATGCTAACTTCCTCTTGAGTTCTTCAATCTCTTGCTTAAGATCGCAGTTGTGTCTTGCTAGAGCTACGATCTCATCCATGTAGTCCTTGCGTGTAGCCTTCAGTTCTCCTTCTAGCTCGATGATCCTTGTCTTCGCATTCTTCAACTCCATCATGTCATTGCACATCTGGTTCTCGTGGCGTCGAATTTGCTGGTTTAACTCCTGGATGAATGCTGCAATGGATCTATCCTTCTTGGTGGTGACTAAATCCCATTGTTCATCTCAGCGTCCGCAAATCTGGTAGATAGTGTCCTTGAGGTCTTCTTGATAAACTTCTCCAATGTGTCCTATGGTGATATGGGCTGCCATGCTCTTTCCCAGACTCCAGGTTGGTGCATTGAAAACACTATCTATGGGCTTCGTGATTGGCGCGAATGTTCTTCCCGGAACATGAGCTTGAATCTTCCAGCGCTCCTCTTCAGGTAAAGTGGCGTTGAAGGTTCTCGTGAAACTTGGTAATCCAATGTTTAGGTACTTGGTGACTTCCTTCAAGTGAAATCCAAAAGGTGTGCCTTCATCCGGTTGAGCGTACTTAATCTTTGCGTCCTTCATCCTAAAGAGTAGAATAGATGAGGAGTTAGAAAATGAGGAGAGAATAGTGATCTATGGCTTTAACTTAGTGGTCGTGTCCTACAGTCAGTGTGTGCTCTGATACCATCTCTGTAGCGACCAAACCTTAAACAGTTTGATCTCTATGCTCCGGTGTCATCCCTGGATCAGTAATGCTGACACCACACAGTACTTCGAAGGATTTATAGCAGAGTGGCAATCACACACTTATTACAATGATGACTCTGAAGAGAACTTATTACATAAATATGGCTTAAGGCCATCTAGTGTCGATAACAGCGGAAGACTTGGAAGGTAAATGGGTCCATCAACTCCAACGGCATCACTGAGTATAGAACCACGACCTAAAAGCACCTTAATCGTCGTCTGAAAAGTCTGCAACATTAACGTTGCAGCCCGAAACGGGCCAGCACATGGAATATGCTGGCAAAGTAACACATAGAGAATGATGGAATGAAACAGCTATACTATATGCATATTTGGCTGGTGGAAAGCTCTATGGTTACTGTTTTGCGTAAAGCCAATTTTCCCTACTGCAAAGGAATAAATCTATTTAACTATCATGGTGGTTGTTAAACATTGAGAATGGTTGACAGCACTCTCAATCCCAATTAAAAGTAGAATTAAAAACCCAACAATATTAATTAGAAGTAACATGTTGAGATTCACATGATATTCAAATACTAGATACTCAAGATTGTCCATAACCGGGGACACGGCTAATCATGATTAGTTTGTTACACTCTGCAGAGGTTTGCGCACTTTTCCCTACAAGACTCGATCGCCTCCGTTGGATTTCTCGCACTACACGGTGTTTGAGAAACGGATGACCGAGACATAGTCTTTCAGAAGCGCTAGCACCTTACGGTGGATAGACCGGTACACCTACTTTCCCCTACATCTGCTAGTCTACCCTGTAAGAGTTCGCACGACTTAGTCAACTATGCCAGAGCCCATATTGGCTTGTGGCTGCACACGTAAGTATTTAGCATGAAAGATCTTATGATCCCTTTGAGCCTGGGTGGCGGTCCATAAAAAAATAGGCAAGTCCTGATAGACATCAGGTGCCTCAATCCACCCAGATGTGTGTTTAAGTTGCCACCTTAGATAAACCATTAAAATTATCAATCTCACATCTGTCATGGATATCACTCACCCAATCCACGTCTACTAGCATAGCATGGCATAATAAGCAAACGTAGAAGTAACTCCCAAAGGTTTCAAAATAAACAGGTAATAGGTACTACCTCATCTACTTCCCATCCCACAATTTAATTAGATCCTAATCATGCAATGTGTGAGGATGGATCTAATGCAATAAAACTGGGTTGTAGAAAAGGTATGATCAAAGTGTTACTTGCCTTGCTGATGATCCGCGAGTCCTAGGGATTCGAAGTAACAAGCGGCGCAATCCGGGTAATCTATCGCAGACAAATAACAAGCATACAGTAAGTACTCATCTAATGCACAGGTAAAACTCGAACAAAAGATCGAACCAGATAGTTCAACTTAAGAACTCTGGTTGAGAAGAAAGAAAGAACCGAACGAAGAAACCAAAAACAAACGGCGGAAAACAACTCGGTTCTAGCAAGTTGAATCTAGGTCAAATTTTTATCGTAGCAAAACTTAGTTAAAGTTGATTAGTCGGAACGACGGTTTCGAAATGAAACTCCAGGCGCTTGAATCACCTGATTCCGATAAACGAGCGAGAAGATAAACTAGAAAGACGATCGAATCTGAGATCGCGATCGCGGAATAAATCCGACGAGAAGAAAGAGAAGAACGGTTGAACGAACGGACGTTCGTTAACCTAGAAGAAATCCGGTGATCACGTTCGTTAGGACGAACGGTCCGGCAAACGATCTCGGGCAACTAAATCGGAAAAGAAGATGGATCCGATCTAGGGTTTCGGAGAAGAAAACTGATCTAGAAAACCGGATCGATTTCGCGAAGAACCGGAGAGAAAAACGAATCGAAAAAAACGAATCGGAATGATTAGAAGAAAACGATCCGATGAGAAGAAAAGATGTAGCGCGTGCTATCTCTGGCGAGGAACTCCGGCGGCGTGGGCGGAGGGCGGCGGTGGCAAGGTGCGGCGGCGGCGCGGGTGTGGGGGTGCGGCGCGGGTGGTGGGGTGGCGCGGCAGCGGCGGGGCACTAGGGCGGCGCGGTGCGTGACGCAGGGCGCGGCGGCATGGGCGCGGTGGTGCTTGGGGCTTTGGGGCCTTGGATTTGATGTGTTTAGAGGGGGGTGGGTATTTATATTGGGGAGGGGAGAAAACTTGGTGTAGGGGTCAAGGAAATAGACTAGGATTAGGAAAGAAAAGAGGGAAAAGATCTTGAAAAATAATGAAAGTAGATGAATCCTACTAGGAATCAAAAGCAACGGCGGCTCCCTGGCCTCCTGCGCCTGGGCGCGGCGCGCGCTAGCGATGGCCTTGGCCATCCTGGCCGGCGGCTGGCTCGGTTGCTGGGCCTTTGGCCCAGCGCTCGGGATTTTTTTTAAATCAGTTCCGCGCTCGGAAAAAAAACAGAAACAGATCTAAACGAACTCCAAATCTAATAAAGTAAATTTTCCCCGATTCCTAAAAATGATTCGAACAAAATGAACTTTTCTCCGGGCCTAAAATGTAAACTTTTAAAACGCGCATTTTTCCCTATCCAAATAAAAGGCAAATAAAACTCCGATAAAACCAAATGATCCTCTTTTCGAAATTTGAGAAGACTCAAATATGAAAAAGACGAAATCTCCAACTCTCTCCGAGGGTCCTTGAGTTGCGTGAAATTTCTAGGATCGCCAAAATGCAAGAAAATATGATATGCATGATGATCTATGTATAACATTCCAAATTGAAAATTTGGGATGTTACAACATAGGGGGAGTGTTGTTCTCTTAATGAACTCTCCCTCCCCCCATTATGCATAAATTGATCAAGTCTTTCACCTTAGCCATTGTTGATGGCACTTGTGCTTCAAAGGCGAGTTTTGGTCATGGGCCCATTGTTAAAATCTTCGCGGTGCCATAGCTTTTGACTCAAACATAGGTGGCCTCGGCCACCGCCCTCTTTTGAAGAGGTGTGTCTTGGTTGTTTGCTGTTGTGCTTTGTTGTTTCTCTCTTGCCGTTTTTGTCGTTTCGTCGAGCTAAAGCCGTGTCTGTTTAGTTGCCGTGGCGTGCTGGGTGGTATTACCGCTGGTGGTGCGCGGTACTACCGCTGAGGGACGGGACCTAAGGGTTAAGTCGAGGCAGGGGGAGGTTTCTTCTCCCCCATACCCATACACTTCGCCCCTCTTGTCTCTTCCTCTCTCCAGCCTCCTCTTGCCACGGGAGGGCTCCGGCGGATCTCCGTCTCCGGGGCGTCCCTCTCCATTTCCTTTGGTGGAGTCGATCCCCACCTCGTCCTCTTGCCATGGATGCCGGTATTTCCCCCGTTCCTTCTTTTGTTTTGTCTCCTTTTAGTTCTTGTTTCTTAGGGGCAATGGTGGTTGCATCTCTAGATTTTTGGCGAAATCTAGGCATGAGTTGGTTGGAGAAGGCAACTAGACTTTCTAGATTAGAGTTTGGTAGGATTATTTTTGAATTTGGTAGGCCGGCAGTGCCGGATCTGACCACGGTAGTAGGAAACCACTGTTTCACCGCCTCGTGCTATGAAACTGTTGTTTATCCGCCTCAAGCCGTACTACCGCTCCCTTTGGAGCGGTACTACCGCTTGACCTAGAGCGGTACTATCGCTCCCTTTGGGGCGGTACTACCGCAGGCAGGTCATGGTACTACCGCTGCATGCCAATTTCCATCATTCTCCTGCCTTACCTTGATCTTTTTGTTGTGTTTGTTGGCTTATGCTCGTTCTTTCTGGTTGTTTTGCGTTGTTCTTGTGTTTGGCTCCAGGTGATGACCGTTCCGAGCAGCACGGTCGCCGTATCAACCCCGGGCGTGCCACATCAAAATGCTACCGCACCTCAGAGCCTGCCGGTGGTTCCTCGAGCACCCAACCGCCTCCAGCAAGTGCTTCTGCAAGTGTTCCTCCACCTCCTCAGCAATTGAAGCGAGCCGCCAACAAGCCAAAAGGGAAGACTATGACTGAGATGACCAACAAGGAGTTTTGGGAGAAGCGTCGCCGCAACCCCTATGCGGTGGACCAGGAACCCACTTTGGTCAACCGCCCGTTCTGGAACCGCTTTTAGTTTGCCATCTACTTTGATGTGATCAAGGCCAAGAAGAATCTTTTTGTTGATGTTCGCTCCATTGACACTGATGCTATGGAGAAGGATCTGGAGTACTTTGGCGAAGCTCTTCAGATGTGCACTCAGCTAAACATTCTCAGGATCATGCAATTCAATAAGGATTTCGATGCGGATTTGGTGGCTCAATTCTATGCCACCGTCCACCTTGGGACGGATGTCGACAGGACTCTGACATGGATGACCAATGGCAAGCTGCTTTCTGCCAAGTGGAAGGCTTTCATGGAGTTACTTGATGTGGTGGATACCGGGCTTGAGACTCCTGTCGGTTTCCGTCTTCACTGCAATGCTACATCCACCCACAAGCAAGCCCTTTGGCCCTACTGCACTGTGAAGGTTCACCCAGTCACTCAGAAGAAGACCTATGAGTTGTCTCCGTATCTGGACATTCTTCATCGCATATTCCATGAGACTCTCTTCCCTTGGATCGGGAATCTGGATATGGTCCACTCTTACCTCGTGGACATGCTCCTTTTCTATCAGCATGAGAAGGAAGCAAGCACTGGAGAGAGCCTAGATATCTCTCATGTCATGTGGTCTGAACTTCTATTTGCCGTGTCTGAGCGCAAGTGTCCTATCTATGGTCCATTCATCATGAGGCTCATTGAGAGGGCTTGGGCACAGACTTATCCCAGAGTGCTGCTAGAGACTGGAGACTTGGTGTCTCATGAGATCAAGCGTCTGAGGAAGAAGGATAACTGGACAGCGCCCCACACAGGGGGTCCATCTGCTACTGCTACCACAGGGGGTTCGTCTGCTGATGCTGTTGCTGCTGCTGCCATGGGGACCGAGGGTGAGGCTGCTACTGATGATCATGAGGAGAACTTTGGCCCCTCTAGTGCAGAACCGTCGTGGGCACAGAAGCTTAAGCGCAAGATGAAGAAGCTTTTCTGCATGGAGTCTCATGGTCAGTACATGACTCATGTGGTGTATAAGCATGCCAGGACGCGCCACAAGGAGCTCATGCGTTAGATGGGAGCAACTGTTGTTAGTGGGTCTGAGGGTCAGATCACTGAAGAGGAGGACTGGATTCATCAGAATTGCCACTGGACTGACTCCGATGCCGAGCAGTTTTCGACCCATAATGAAGATGCAGAGATGTGATGTTCGAGACCTTCCCCTCCCATCACCTGGAGTCGTAGTGTCACTCTATGCCCTTTTTGGTGTCTCGCTGCCAAAGAGGGAGAGAGTGTAGGGATTTGCTTCTTGTGTCATGCTTTGAGTCGTCTTGTGTTTTCTTGTGTGTTCCTTCTTTGGTTTGGTTTGGTGTGAGACCTAAGTCCTAGTCATATGGTGTAAGACATATGCTCCCTATCGCTACCTTATTACTTATGTCACTTCAGAGTACTGTAGTTTATATTGAGATGCATGCTTGTCCTGTTTATTCTCTTCTCTCATATATCTTGTGCTTAGTGTTGTTGGACTATAAAATATAGGGGGAGTGTTGATCCGAATGTGTGTGTCGTGCCTTATCTTGGTGCACACATTTTGGGGGAGCCTGTCTATATTTTGTAGTTCTTAGTTTTGTTCGTTTTAATTCTTTTCCTTGCGCAAATCCCTTGTTGTCATCAGTCCACCAAAAAGGGGGAGATTGTTACGGCATATCTCTCTCAAGGTAGTTTTGGTGATTGATGACAACATGTTTGCGGACTAACCTTGTGCGTTGAATTATTCTCAGATTCTCCCCTAGCACGAGACGCTTTCTTCCCCTCGGAGTGTATTTCAAGACGGTGTAGCTCTTTCGTTTCTTTCTAGGTGGACTAGTTGCGTAGAGGGCACCGTACTATCAAGAGGGGGTCCGCTGGGGTTTTGCTTGGGTGGAATCATCACTTACACATCAGCTTCTCACCCTCCGAGTTTTTTCTGTCCATTGAAAAGATCTCTCCTCTCTTCCTTATTCTGTCTAGGTCTAAGCGACAGTACCGCGCACCCAGCAGTAGTACCGCTGAGAAGCCACAAGCGGCAGTACCGCTTCGCAGCGGTAGTACCGCTGTGGCTCCACAGCACTAGTACCGCTGGGGGCCTGGCACCTCCGCTGGTCCTCAGCTTATTTGAGAGATCCCTTCTCTCTCTCTCTCGCCCCAGCGGTAGTACCGCACTTGCTGCGGTACTACGGCCGAAGGGTCACAAGCGGCAGTACCGCTCCACAGCGGTACTACCGCCCTTGACCCCACTGCCATAGTACCGCTGGGTAGTTTGGCTCCTACCGCCTTGATTCGAGAGGTCTTTTTCTTGTGTCGGGTTTTGCGGCACTAGTCACAGTTGTAGTGGCGGTAGTACCGCTCCAGGAGCGGTAGTACCGCCCTACCACCGTGGTAGTACCGCATTTGGGTCCGTTCCCTACTAAGTCTCCTCAGCGCGGCAGTACCGCTGGTTGGCGCAGCAGTACCGTCGCCTGGCGGTAGTACCGCCCCTCTCAGCGGTAGTACCTCCCTGTGCGGGGCTGGTTGGTGGGGGGTAACGGGATTGTTGCCCCCATTATAAAAGGGAGTCCCCTTCCTCCTTCTCACCCACCTCTTCCTCCCCCAAGCTCCATTTATTGCTCAAGCTCCATTAAATACTCCAAGCTTCATTTCCGCCCGATCTATCTCTCTAGCCAATCAAATTTGCTGATTTGCTCGGGAGTGGTTGAGAAGGCCCCGATCTACACATCCACCAAGGGATTTTCGATTCCCCCACTCATCCCTAGCGGATCTTGTTACTCTTGGGTGTTTGAGCATCCTAGACGGTTGAGGTCACCTCGGAGCCATATTCCATTGTGGTGAAGCTCCGTGGTCTTGTTGGGAGCTTTCGATTAAGTTGTGGAGATTGCCCCAACCTTGTTTGTAAAGGTTCGGTCGCCGCCTTCAAGGGCACCAATAGTGGAATCACGGCATCTCGCATTGTGTGAGGGCGTGAGGAGAATACGGTAGCCCTAGTGGCTTCTTGGGGAGCATTGTGCCTCCACACCGCTCCAACGGAGACGTACTTCCCCTCAAAGGAAGGAACTTCGGTAACACATCCTTGTCTCCACAGGATCCACTCTTGGTTATCTCTTACCTTTACTTGTGCAAGCTCTTTATTGTTTCTACCCTTGCTTGCTTGTATGCTTGTTGTTATTGCATCATATAGGTTGCTCACCTAGTTGCACATCTAGACAACCTACTTTGATGCAAAGTTTAATTTGGTAAAGAAAAGCTAAAAATTGGTAGTTGCCTATTCAACACCCCTCTAGTCAACCATATCGACCCTTTCACCAACCCAATAAGTACCTTCAGAGACACATGTAGAGCACCTTTATAATCACCCTGTTACATTGTGACGTTTGGTATCACACAAAGTGTTCCTCCGGTAAACGGGAGTTGCATAATCTCATGGTCATAGGAACATGTATAAGTCATGAAGAAAGCATTAGCACCAAACTAAACGATCAAGTGCTAAGCTAACGGAATGGGTCAAGTAAATCACATCATTCTCCTAATGATGTGATCCCGTTAATCAAATGACAACTCATGTCTATGGTTAGGAAACATAACCATCTTTGATCAACGAGCTAGTCAAGTAGAGGCATACTAGTGACATAATGTTTGTCTATGTATTCACACATGTATTATGTTTCCGGTTAATACAATTCTAGCATGAATAATAAACATTTATCATGATATAAGGAAATAAATAATAACTTTATTATTGCCTCTAGGGCATATTTCCTTCACGGACCCCCTCTTTCCTTCTCCCTCTCCGTCCTTTCCCCTTTCCCCCTCTCCGTTGGAAGGAAAGGGGGGCGAATCCTATTAGGTTTGGAGTCCTAGTAGGACTCCCCCCCCCCTTGGCGCACCTCCCCCTTGGCCGGCCTCCTCCCCCCCTCCTTTATATACGTGGGCAGAGGGCACCCCAAAGGCACAACATGAATTGTCTTAGCCGTGTGCGGTGCCCCCCTTCACAGTTTACCACCTTGGCCATATTGTCGTAGTGCTTAGGCGAAGCCCTATGCGGATCACATCTTCAACACTGCCACCACACCGTCGTGCTGACAAAACTCTCCCTCGGCCCTCTACTGGATCAAGAGCTTGAGGGACGTTATCGTGCTAAACGTGTGCTGAACACGGAGGTGCCGTACGTTCGGTACTTGGATCGGTTGGATCGTGAAGACGTTCGACTACATCAACCGCGTTACTAAACGCTTCCGCTTTCGGTCTACGAGGGTACGTGGACACACTCTCCCATCTCGTTGCTATGCATCTCCTAGATAGATCTTGCGTGATCGTAGGAAATTTTTTGAATTACCACGTTCCCCAACATATTTATCCTGGCGACGACGATGGGCGACACTGAGGAAACGTTTCTAAAAAACGTGGTTAAAGGGGGAAACACCCTCCTTTAACTTTACGTTGTTAGGTAGAAGTGAGTCCTCGGACAGGGGTGGACAGGTACGCAACCTTGTGTGTCTACCATTGCACCACATGTTTCTGAAAATGCGCACATTCATTACATTTATTATGTTCCATATTTGAATGAGTTGACCATAACAAGCATCGGCAAGGACTTTTGCTGGTTGCCCCTTGGCCACTACTCTTGATTTTATTTTAAACGAGGCTATTCCTTTTGATTTTCCAACTATTTTTTGGTAAGTAACCAACTGATGGTTATTTTATTTATAAAAATTGCATCACAATTTTTACATATGTTTACATTTCACTAAATTCCCGCATGGGCCCATCATCTTGGCTCACATACACTCGCCAAATGTTTGACCTTTTCCGAAATAAAAATAGTCATGCCAAAACAGCGCTAAAGCAATTTAATTAGCTTGTGTGTGAGCTTGAGTTGTTAGTTTGGGTGCATCCTAAAATGTATTATACATGTTGTGCAACTATCCCCCCCCCCCCCCCCCCCCCAAGGTACGTAAATCAATTAGGTTTGCTCTTAAGTTTATTTTCTTGTAGTTTTGGAATATCCACCGTGATATAAGCTCCCGCACCACACTGCAAGATCCTCCTAGCTCACAAGAGCTGATGATTTTTTAGGTAATTAGAAGTGTTCTTGTATAGTTTTGTGCAGTTTTCAAAAGAAACCTAGATAAGTACTCCCTCTGTAAAGAAATATAAAAGTTTTTAGATCGGAGGGAGTACGGCACAAACTCAGCATGAGAAGACAAAACGAATACCAGTATAATAAGTACACTTGTCATAGCAAATAACCAAGTTGGCTAAACCGACCTCGAGCTGGTGCATACGGCTGTGCAAATGACGGTCAAATAGCCTCTCAGGCCAAGACAAGGTAATAGCGTTGCCAATCACCCAATAGGGCCAAGGGGGAAAGCATTTTGGCTTGCGAGTTCAAGCTATAGTTTCGGTGCATCCTATTATACTTTTTGGTGCAAGTGATCCCTTTTTGTTCAAGGTACATAAATCAATTGTACATATGTTTGTTTGTAGTTTTGTGTAATAGTCATCGTCGTATAAGATTCCACACCACACATGCACCAGCTCATGCGTTTTATGTCAACAAGGTAATCCCTCGAGAACACTACATGCTCCTAACTTACATTTTTTATTTTAAACGTGCACAAAAGCTTTGTCTCTTCTCATTAATTAAGTTTACATGACATATCCGATGATGGGAATACAGGGAAAAGGGCTCCTCTCATGGTATGATCGATTTCGAATGCTTTGTGCCAGTCAAAAACTCATATAGAAGCTTCCCCATTTATCTCGGCGACCATGACGAAGGACATTGAAGAAACGTTTTTGAAAACGCCCACAATCATTACATTCATTGTGTTCCGTATTTGCACGAGCTAACAAGCATGTGTAGGGCTTTTCGCGGGGTCGCTCTTGATTATCTTTACAAGCGAGGCCATCCTTTTCGATTTTTCAATTGTTTCTTTGGCAGTAATTAACCAGCTAATTTTTTTCTGTACAGAGGGAGTACATGTCACTCGGGTTGAGCACTCTAGCGCACATGTCACTCACGAAGATGCTGGACCTGTTCCAAAATAAGAACCGTCATGCCAAAACGGCGCTAAAGCAACCTGGTTTACATGTGAGCTCGAGCAGTTAGTTTGGGTGCCTCCTAAAATTACCCAAATGATAAATGCCACATGTGTGACACCAAGCAACCCCGCCCTGACGTTTCTACAACTAAAGTTGCCATCCGAACAGGAAAAAAACAAAACTAAAAAAAGAACTGAAACTTGCCATCCGAAAAAAAGAGTTGTCATCCCACACCATACTACAAGATCCTCCAAGCTCACCAGAGCTGATGCATTTTCAAAAGAAGTGTAGATAAGCTCAGCATCTCACAAGACAAACGCATATGCCATTACAATAAGCACACTTGTCCTAGCAAATAACCAAAGCGACCCCGAGCTCGGCTGGCGCAAACGGCCCGTGCAAACGACGAGCAAATAGCCCCTCAGGCCGGGACAAGGACAGCAACAAAGAAAGAAAGAAAATTGTTTCACGAGGCGAAGGGATAATTTTATACTGCTGCCAATCAGATGAGGCAGGCAGGGGGCGGCGAGCGAGCGAGGGGGGAAGGAAAAGATAGATAGATACGCGGGAGACGTGCGGGCGTACAGGCAGAGAGAGTGGGAGAGGGAGTGAGTCCACCTCAGCTTCAGGTGAGCTGGCCGGTGGCCGCTGGGGCATTTTTCTATTTCTGCGGCCTGCCCGGTTTCCAATTCCGACGAGCCAAAACAGACGGAGGGGAAAGGAGCCGGGGGAGGGGGAAAAAACGGGGGAATAAAAAGGGAAAGAAATAAAGCGAGAGGCGAATCCCAATTCCCCAAGTAGTACCACGCACGAGAGGGGGGCGGGGAGGGAGGAGGGCAGCGCGCACACTCTAGGCGAGGGAGGGGAGGAGCGAGGAGGACTACAAGAGAGGAGAGAGAGGCGGGGGGCGAGGGGCAGCGGCAGAGGGCTGCAGCAGGGCCAGAAGCATTAGAAGGGGCAGTTGTAACCAAGTGGCAGCAGTAGATAGAGCCATCTATCTATCTCTCTCTACAGGTATAAATCCATCCTCGCTCGCTTCCTCGCTCGCTTCCTTGCTTGCTCGCTCGCTCGCGCATCTGGTAGGAGTTGGTGGTGGGGAGGGAGGGGATTTCTCGGGCGCCGCGGCCATGGGGGCGCGCTGATTGGGCCGCCGGCCGCGATCTTCCAGTCCGGATTTCCTCGGGCGGGCCCGCGCGTGATCTTCCCATGGGTTCGATTTGTTCTTCTTGTTGTTAGGTGATTCTTTCTTGCCCCTCCCGCGCGTGTTCTTCCTTTTTCTGTTGGATTGGGTTGGACTGGATTGGACCCCTGCTTCTCCGCCTGGATTCGGGTCGCCCGGCGGGGCCGCCGCGGAGGGTGGAGGGAAGATTTGGTTTGGTTCTCCGGGGGGAGCGATTTGGGGGGCGGGGCGGCGGATCGGCTGGGTTCTCGCCGGAAGATTCGATTTTTACGCCTTGTTTTCTTCACGCGCCCCTCTCAGATCTCAAATGCCCCTGTTCCTGATCCGTTTCTTCTCGCCGATTTCCTCCGCGCTTACTTTCCTCCCTCCCCTCCCCTGTTAATTCCATTCCATTATTGTTGCAGATCGCGGCTAGGAGATCAGCGAGCACGCCCAGATTTCTCCCTTTCCGGATCAATCTCATCCGAGAGGATAATAAGCCGTCGTCCGGGAGCAGCAAGCAAGGGAGGGGGAGGAGAAGCCATGATGCTGGAGGGCAAATCCTGCCTCGTCTCGCGCTCCCTGCCCAGCTACTGCGACCCGGACTCCGACTGGGCGTTCCTCCTCAGCGGCACCAAGCGCCCCGCGCCGGAAGACTTCGGCGCGGAGGACATGGAGGAGGTAGACGCCGGCGGCAGCAGCGGGAAGCGCAGCAAGTCGCCTTCCCCGCAGCCGCACACGCCGGACATCACCGAGAGCCACGGCTCCAGCCGCCATGCCTCCTCAGGCAGCGGCGGAGGGGAGCAGCAAGGCTCTGGAGCCAATCTCATTGGCGAGATTGGCCGGGACCTCTCCATCAACTGCCTCCTCCGGCTCTCCAGGTCGGACTATGGCTCCGTCGCCTCCCTCAACAGGGACTTCAACTCCCTGGTGCGCAACGGGGAGATCTACCGCCTGCGGCGGCAGAGTGGCTTCGCCGAGCATTGGGTCTACTTCTCCTGCAATGTCCTGGAGTGGGACGCCTATGACCCCTACAGGGAGCGCTGGATCCAGGTGCCCAAGATGCCACCGGATGAATGCTTCATGTGCTCTGACAAGGAGTCCCTGGCTGTGGGCACCGAGCTGCTTGTGTTTGGGATGGCACACATTGTCTTCAGATACAGCATCCTGACCAATTCATGGACAAGGGCTGATCCCATGAACTCTCCCCGGTGCTTGTTTGGATCAACAAGCGTCGGTGAGAAGGCCTATGTCGCTGGAGGCACCGATGCTTCTGGAAAGATCCTGAGCTCTGCAGAGATGTATGACTCTGTGACACACACTTGGACACCCCTTCCCAGCATGAATAGGGCTAGGAAGATGTGTTCTGGTGTGTTCTTGGATGGCAAGTTCTATGTGATCGGTGGTGTTACCAACAACAACCAGGTACTGACATGTGGTGAGGAATATGACTTGAATCGGGGGTCGTGGAGGGTCATTGAGAACATGTCTGAGGGCCTCAATGGAGTGACTGGTGCTCCTCCACTCATTGCAGTTGTCAACAATCAGCTTTATGCGGCTGATTACAGTGAGAAGGATGTGAAGAAGTATGACAAGCTGAATAATAAATGGATCGCTCTTGGGAAATTGCCCGAGCGGTCTGTGTCTATGAATGGATGGGGCCTTGCTTTCCGAGCCTGTGGTGACCGGCTGATTGTCATTGGAGGCCCAAGGACTTCTATTGGTGGCATCATTGAGCTTAATTCATGGGTTCCCGATGAGCAACCGCCTGTGTGGAATTTGGTTGCCACACGGCAATCCGGGAACTTCGTGTATAACTGCGCTGTGATGGGTTGCTGAGTCCACTGAATAAAGATTGGATGCAGTGGATATTTATGAAGGATGATAGTATGCACAAAGGCAGCCCGTTCAATTGCTCCAGCCCTGATTCTTCGTAGCGATTTATGCCTTCTGCCCAGTTAACTGGACATCTGCTGAGCGGCAGCACTCATGTAACCCTTGAGTTCTAATACTTCTGTTTTCCTTGCTAATCCATTTCTACATTTGCAATTTGGATCAACAGCTCGTGATTTCAAAGATACGAGACTATGCAAAAACAGTGTTATATTAATAATCTAGAAACAACTTCCAGAATGCTCGCCTTTCACTGTTGATGATGAACAACCTGTTAAGCAATACTTGCTTTATCTTTGGCTGCAACTAGAGCATGTTTATCAATTCACTGCCATGTCTCTTATTCATCCAGTTTGCTTCATGATATGCTTCTCTGAATTGTGTTATCAGCTTGTAAGTTGGTAAAGATATGTTGTTTTGCTGGTCGCGAATTTGTATGTGCTATTAGATGCTGGTATTGTTCTAGTTTTAGTTGTGCTGGTTCGCTTGTGGGTTTGTTTGGCTCGGTGTTTTAGATCATGTTTCCATGTACTGATGTTTGCGTTAGTCAGCTGAGTCAAGTTTCAGTTGTTCTGTTTCTGATGGAGTGTCAAAGCAGGAGGTAGTTTTCAAAACTAGATCATTTTACTGGCCATTTAGTGGCAAGTTTCCTGGGAGTTGTCGACCCTTCTGCCTGTAGTTGTGTTATCAGCCTACAAGTAAGTCTCCTCATGGTTTTACTCTATCATTGAATTACCCCCTAGCTGATTGATTCTGCATGTTCTGTTCTAGCTATTTCAGCAAATTGATGTCATCCTCTATTAGCAATGTTGCAATAGGGGAACGTATATATCATTAGTAATGTTAAAAGGAAGTGATGCATTTGCAACTGCTGTTTATTAATCTTTTTGAGTGAGCTATCTCTGACCGACCATTTGTTTGAACCGTATTTGTGATCCGTAGGGCATACATTCTTCTTCTGTTTTGGGCATTTAGATTTGCATACATGCTTCTTCCTGTGTGGTGGCATCCATCTTACATTGCCCCTGGATTTCTGGAATGAGAGGCGAATGGTGGTGCGCTGCGAGTTCAGATGGCGGCGCTTGCCATATAAAAGAAGCCTCTGTACTCTGTCGACGTCGACCCCTTGCAAACATATATGTGGTAAAAAGAAACCTTGTAGATCCTGCCATTTGGAGCAAGAACATGGTTGTGAGCCGAGGACTGCTGCACTCCTTCATATATCATCTTGCATAATGTGGCAACCTTTTGTTCATCGCCCTCTGTACTCTGTCGACGTCGACCCCTTGCAAACATATATGTGGTAAAAAGAAACCTTGTAGATCCTGCCATTTGGAGCAAGAACATGGTTGTGAGCCGAGGACTGCTGCACTCCTTCATATATCATCTTGCATAATGTGGCAACCTTTTGTTCATCGCCTTACACGAGTGAGAAATAGCATTGTGCATGACAGGAAACTCTGGTTGTAGAAATTTAGTCGTGCGAGCTTTTTCCGGAGCAGCGAGACGTTTTGAATCGCCACGGATCTCGTTTGCGTTATCGTGTTTGTGTTTGTATTGCAAGCCCAGTTATTTGTTGAAACAAAGCAAGCTTTGAGGAGTGAATTCGCAGGCACTTGCTCCTGAGCTTTGCTTCCCGCCGTGAAAGGAACACCCCTGCTGTCCCTTGCAAGGCAGAGAAGAAGTAGTAGCGGTAGAACCACACGTGCCGATCGGCGCGTGCTCGCTGAGCCAGTGCCTTCCCTTGGACCGGTCTTTGCCGTCGGGTCGGGTCAGAGAAGCCTTTCGCTCCGTCCGGTCCGGTCCAGTCCCGCTCCCGTAGCAGCAGTACGACCCGACGCTACGCTACATTTTGTTCCCCTGGCCACTTGGCGGGGGCGAGCGACCCAGCCCGACACAACTCTGCCGCCGATACTCGCTGACCGTTCCGTGCGCCAATGGAAAAAGGGAAAAAACACAGGGAGAAACGTTCCTCCTCTCCACCAGGGCCACAGGCACGAGGACGCTTTGCTACCTGGACGAAATCATCAGCAGCAGCCTCCCTGCCGTGCAGTGTTGCGTTGCGTGAAGCTTCCTTCTTCTGACCCTGGACGGCTAGGAGGCTAGCACTCGTAGCAGCCATCGAAGGAAGGAAGGGTGGATGGATTCCCCTGGAGCGTGCTGGTGGAAGCGTACGCCTCGTGCCACCTTTACAGCGCGGCCGCTTGCGTTGCGGCGGTACCACCTTTTCTTTCCTCCCTTGGTTCTCCTCCGGCGGGCGGGGCGGGGCGGGGCGGGGTCTAGAATAATTTCAGCCGTGGCCGTCGCTGTTGTGCCGTTCCGGGCATCCAGTTCTGTCGTGCGCGCCGCTGCAACCGGCACCTGCGTCTGCGTGCGAGGCCGATCGATGGATCGACAGCTCGCACGCACGCACATGCGCCCCAGCGCTCCAGAGAGATGATAATCTCATCTGCCTCTGCCGCGCCCAACCACTGTCTTTAGTCCCCTGTCCCGCCCCGTTTAGCCCTCCCCTCTCTCTCTCTCTGGGTGCCAGCCACAGCTTCCAAATCTGTTCGCGTATGTATGTGCCCGATTTGTTCTTGTGCCATCGACCAACAAGAAAATTAGGCGAGTTAATAATTACCCCCTGGCGTCCTTCTGGATGGATGGAGGAACCTTTATCTTCCCCCCTCACCGAATAATCACCGCAATTTCGTCCGGTTTACACGCCCGCAGGTGTCATTTGCGGCCCGGGACGGGATTGGAGAACATTTTTGGGTGGAGAATATGTACATCTATCTGCCTATCTATCCATCCATCTACCCATCTCTCGTCTCCATCGAGCATATGAAACCATGCCCCCCTCACCTCACCTCATCTTCAACTTTATATATTCCCGCGCGGCCGGTTTAATGCGCCCCGAATTTTTTCACCAAATGGCCTCCACTGTTTAATTTGTCCCAAGAGTGATCGGCACGCCAGGGCGAGCGAGCGAGCGTACGTGCTGTCATTTTCCTCCCTTTCTCCCCTGCATGCCTCCTCCCTCCTTTGCATGGCCGGAGAATCATCCCGCGTGAACGCTGAGGTGAAGCATGGTGGTGACGCGTCCACGCAAGTGGGGAGATGCTACCCTTTCCGTTCCGTCTCTTTCCTTCTCCGTTCGGAACAATGCACATCAGATCTTCCTACCGGCCGGTCTTCGCCGTCGGGTCGCCGTCGCGGCTTGGCCGTTCCCATGTGGCGGCGACAGCGACGGGCGGTAGCCGTCTGCGGCGCCGGCGACGGGCTCTCGGGTTCGCGCCTCGTGCCGTCAGACCATTGACGGCGTCTCCGGGTCAAACTTTACGGCTCTGGTAAAACGCACGCAAAGCTTGCGTTTGACCTGTCCCCCTTTTTTCCCGTCTGTTTGCTTGTTGGGCTGGAAGTGAAGTGTGGTCCGGTTTCGGCCTGCTGTTTTTTTTTGCGGGTGGTTTAGGCCTGCTGATTAACGAATGGGCTTCTCGAGTGTTAACTAGGCATCTACTGAGGCCCTTATCCAGGTCCATGTGGCCTGTCTCTTTGGAAAAGAGGCCCAGGTCTGTTGGCTTGTTTCTCTGTGTCTCTCGCACGGTTGAGACCTCGAGAAAGATTCAGGCAGATAGGCAGGCTGCAGCTACCGCGCACACAGAAGGCAGGCTAGGCCGAGGTCTGACTGTCCTTTTGCTGCTGGGGCTCCGTCTTGAATTCCCGAGGAGGCCGGCCCGGCAGCAACAGCAGCGAGGCAGCAGCAGAGGAACAGGACCAAGGTGAGCGAGTAGCAGTAGCGATCTGCCCATGTTGAGCGCAGCAGAGCAGAGGAAATTCAGTGAAGCCGCAAGGCCCAAGCTAGCCGCTAGATAGTACTCCTACTGCTGCTGCATCTCGTAGTACTACTGGAGTACTTTCACCCACCCCACCCCCCGTCCGTCCATTCCTTCACCGGCGGCCGTTCGCTTTTGTCGTCACGGTTTCACCTCCTCCTGATCTCCTGTCATGGCCTGTAAAAAACGTTTGGATTCAGGCTCTGTCGCGTCAGTTCACGTGTTGGCAAGGGCAGAGGCTTCTCGCTTTGTCTCGACGTACGCACGCGGTAGATCGCCTCGCCTCGCCTCGGAGATTCGCTGCGCCTCGCGGTGGTAGTATCAGGCCGCGCGCGCGCGTCACGGTGGCCTGCCGGCGGGGAATCCGCGGGTGCCGCCGCACAATCAGCGGGGCATCATGCCGCAATCATCCACTGGTGACGAGCGAGCCCGGTCTCCGCTCGGCCCGGCGGATCGGCGGTGAATCGTACCGCTGCGTCTGCATGTCCCGTCGCCTTTCGGCACTCTGCAGCGGCCGCACGGCGAGTAGGCCGGTGCATGTGGCCTTGTCAGGGCAAGTACTGACAATGTTGCAAAGGGCAGTACCCTCTCTGTCAAAGGGAGAAAATGGATGACACATCCCACTCGCCGCTTAAGGCCTGATACAATACAAGATGCTTGAAGAAAATAAACCAAGTTTTTCTTGAACATCGATGTTTATTCATAGAGAACAGACAATTAATTAAACATCTCTTGTGTAGAAATAAGCACTAATACTTTAGAAAAATCCAATTTATTTTCCTAAGCACCTCCCTAAACAACTGGCATTGTACAAGGCCTAAGGCCAACTCCAACGCTCCACTCCAAAGAGATGGACGTCCGTTTGATCCGGATTTGGTCCATTTGTGATGGGAAAATGGACGCCCATGTTCGGTTTCGGCTGGCCTCGTGTTGAGGCACCCAACGCACCGTCGCGGGTCCAACTTGATTGCGTGGGTCATAAAAAATACCCACAAAAATGCATGAAAAATATATATGAAAAAAGTATTATAGAATAGCTTAAAACATAATCTTCTATATCTAAATAGCTAGCCCCACTAACATATTTCTTTCAACATGCAAGCATGCCACGTCATCAAGCAACATGCATGACAAAAGGCCCACCACAACATGCATTCATGCACATGAAAATGTCCACCTAAACATGCAAACATATATTAGATATTTTACGATACATTAATCAAACACAATAAAGCATATGGATTTGCAATTTTAGTTTTTGTAGTATCACTATTCACGTTCCATAGAAATTCACGTTCCATAGAAATCACATATCATCGAAATATACTGCAAATATTCCCGCAACAACGTGCAGGGTATCATCTAGTTAAACAGTCCGCCGTCGTCACGGCCCATGCACACTAATTAAGATGAAATTAAAAAAAACTTAAGAAAGATAATGCGGCCGCCCCGCACGCTGTAGAAGCCTTTGTCGTCGAAGCCACCGTCTTCAGGCGCCACCATCGTCGTTGTCGCTCGTCAGGTCGATGTACGGTGGGGTGGTCCAGAAGTGGGGCAGGATGCCCCAGTACGGGCCGGGCGCGGGCTGTGCAAGCGGAGGGGGCGGTGGTGCGGCTGGTGGTGACCACGGAACCCATACACGCTCGTCCGTGGGCTCCTCCTTGACCTCCTGCTTGACGTCCAACTCCGGCACATACACGTCGCCGAAGGCGACAACTCGAGCATCTCCTTCAGGCCCTCCCACTCCTTCTCCTATTGGCACCTTTACTCCAGCTCGAGCATCTCCTTCAGGCCCTCCCACTCCTCCTCCTGTTGGCACCTGTACTCCCGCTCGAAGTCCTCCATGACGGCCTGCAAGAGCCGCTCCCCCCTCGGCCGTCATGGCGGGAGGCTGCGGGGTGGCGGCGACGGGGTGGGAGATGATGTCGGCGTCAGGCCGTGCACCCGCTTGCGGCCGCGGACTCTTGGCGGGCTCGGTGCGCGCGCACGAGTGGCACGGGCCGCACTTTGGGACACATGGGGCGGGTTATGACCACGACCGACAAAAAAGGTTTGTGGGCACATGTCGTGCTTATCCTGGAACCATGTGTCCCAGAGGGGCGAGTCGACGGCATACCTGTGGTCGGAGAGGAGCTCGCGCGGAATCTGGGCGCGACAGAGGGCGATCTCCTGGGGGCGGGCACGACCAATCACCGGGACGGGGGGAATGGGCACCCGATCCGGGCTCAGATGCCACACATTGGGGAGGTGTGCATCTGACCGCGGCAGCGGTGCGCTGGCCTCCCAGTACCGGCGGCACACTTTGACCTTGACGTAGGGTCGGAAGCGTGGCGCGGCCACCGGCGGGGAGATGGAGGCCGGCGAGGTGGAGTGGCTAGCCGCGCTTCCGGGCGAGGCGGACGGCGACCCCGCCTCGCAGTCCTGCTTGCACTTCTTGCCTGGGTGCCACTTCCAGAACCCCATGGCCGGCGGGGAGCGAGGTGGACGACAGCTAGGGTTTGTTGTCTCTGATGGGGGGAGGGCAATGGTGGGAACTGGACGGAGACGGGTAAGTGGAAGTGGCAGTGGAAGTCCATGGCTTCGCCATAAAAAGGACGTGGCCGAGGGCCGTCTCGGTGGCTGACTTGCGGCCCCGACCAGCCGTGCACTTTGACTAGGGTCGGTGGGAGGTAGTTGGACGGCCGACACGCGGGCACGAGGCGAATGCCGAGACGCCGCGTTCCCGTCCGTTCGTTGTCCTCGCGGCCGCAAAGCTCGCTCAACTATGCACCAGGAATGGGTCGAGCTGGACGAAAAACAGACGCGGTTTGAGGATGGGGTTGCGCGTCGGGTTCGCTCGTCTGTCCGTTTGGGCCCAAACGGATCCAGTCGAACCATTTGGGGTCTTGCGTTGGAGTTGGCCTAAGAGCAGCGCCGAACCCAAATGGACACATATTTTTGTCTGTTTTTTGTCCGTTTGGGTCGGTCGTCTGCACTTTTTGCGTTTGGGTCGGCCATGCACCTAACGCAAGGACGCATTTTCGTCCTCACGGCCGGCCGACCGTGTTTTTTGAAGGAAATATGCCCTAGAGGCAATAATAAAGTTATTATTTATTTCCTTATATCACGATAAATGTTTATTATTCATGCTAGAATTGTATTAACCAGAAACATAATACATGTGTGAATACATAGACAAACAGAGTGTCACTAGTATGCCTCTACTAGACTAGCTCGTTAATCAAAGATGGTTAAGTTTCCTAACCATGAACAAAGAGTTATTATTTGATTAACGAGGCCACATCATTAGTTGAATGATCTGATTGACATGACCCATTCCATTAGCTTAGCACCCGATCGTTTAGTATGTTGCTATTGCTTTCTTCATGACTTATACATGTTCCTATGACTATGAGATTATGCAACTCCCGTTTGCCGGAGGAACACTTTGTGTGCTATCAAACGTCACAACGTAACTGGGTGATTATAAAGGAGCTCTACAGGTGTCTCCAATGGTAGATGTTGGGTTGGCGTATTTCGAGAATAGGATTTGTCACTCCGATTGTCGGAGAGGTATCTCTGGGCCCTCTCGATAATACACATCACTTAAGCCTTGCAAGCAATGCAACCAATGAGTTAGTTGCGGGATGATGTATTACGGAACGAGTAAAGAGACTTGCCAGTAACGAGATTGAACTAGGTATTGGATACCGACGATCAAATCTCGGGCAAGTAACATACCGATGACAAAGGGAACAACGTATGTTGTTATGCGGTCTGACCGATAAAGATCTTCGTAGAATATGTAGGAGCCAATATGGGCATCCAGGTCCCGCTATTGGTTATTGACCGGAGACGTGTCTCGGTCATGTCTACATTGTTCTCGAACCGTAGGGTCCGCACGCTTAACGTTACGATGACAGTTATTATGAGTTTATGCATTTTGATGTACCGAAGGTAGTTCGGAGTCCCGGATGTGATCACGGACATGACGAGGAGTCTCGAAATGGTCGAGACATAAAGATTGATATATTGGAAGCCTATATTTGGATATCGGAAGTGTTCCGGGTAAAATCGGGATTTAACGGATTACCGGGAGGTTACCGGAACCCCCCGGGAGCCATATGGGCCTTATTGGGCTTTAGGGGAAAGGTGAAAGGGGCTGCCATGATGGGCTGCGCGCCTCCCCCCTCCCCTAGTCCTATTAGGACTAGGAGAGGTGGCCGGCCACCTCTCTCTCTCTTCCCCCCTTGGGAATCCTACTTGGAATAGGATTGGTGGGGGGGGGAGTCCTACTCCCGGTAGGAGTAGGACTCCTCCTGCGCCCTCCTCTTGGCCGGCCAGCCCCTCCCCCTTGGATCCTTTATATACGAGGGCAGGGGGCACCTCTAGACACACAAGTTGATCATTGAGATCGTTCCTTAGCCGTGTGCGGTGCCCCCTGCCACCATATTCCACCTCGATAATACCGTTGTAGTGCTTAGGCGAAGCCCTGCGTCGGTAGTACATCAAGATCGTCACCACGCCGTCGTGCTGACGGAACTCCTCCCCGAAGCTTTGCTGGATCGGAGCCCGGGGATCGTCATCGAGCTGTACGTGTGCTAAGAACTCGGAAGTGCCGGAGTAACGGTGCTTGGATCGGTCGGATCGGGAAGAAGACGTACGACTACTTCCTCTACGTTGTGTCAACGCTTCCGTTGCGATCTACAAGGGTACGTAGATCAGACTCTCCCCCTCGTTGCTATGCATCACCATGATCTTGCGTGTGCGTAGGAATTTTTTTGAAATTACTACGTTCTCCAACAGTGGCATCCGAGCCTAGGTTTTATGGTTTGATGTTATTTGCACGAGTAGAACACAAGTGAGTTGTTGGCGATACAAGTCATACTGCCTACCAGCATGTCATACTTTGGTTCGGCGGTATTGTTGGACGAGACGACCCGAACCAACCTTACGCGTACGCTTACGCGAGACCGGTTCCCCCGACGTGCTTTGCACACAGGTGGCTTGCGGGCGACTGTCTCTCCAACTTTAGTTGAACCGAGTGTGGCTACGCCCGGTCCTTGTGAAGGTTAAAATGGAGTCTATTTGACAAACTATCGTTGTGGTTTTGATGCGTAGGTGAGATTGGTTCTTGCTTAAGCCCGTAGCAGCCACGTAAAACATGCAACAACAAAGTAGAGGACGTCTAACTTGTTTTTGCAGGGCATGTTGTGATGTGATATGGTCAAGACATGCTTTTATTGTATGAGATGATCATGTTTTGTAACCGAGTTATCGGCAACTGGCAGGAGCCATATGGTTGTCGCTTTATTGTATGCAATGCAATCGCGATGTAATGCTTTACTTTATCACTAAGCGGTAGCGATAGTCGTGGAAGCATAAGATTGGCGAGACGACAACGATGCTACGATGGAGATCAAGGTGTCGCGCCGGTGACGATGGTGATCATGACGGTGCTTCGGAGATGGAGATCACAAGCACAAGATGATGATGGCCATATCATATCACTTATATTGATTGCATGTGATGTTTATCTTTTTATGCATCTTATCTTGCTTTGATTGACGGTAGCATTATAAGATGATCTCTCACTAAATTATCAAGAAGTGTTCTCCCTGAGTATGCACCGTTGCCAAAGTTCGTCGTGCCCAGACACCACGTGATGATCGGGTGTGATAAGCTCTACGTCCATCTACAACGGGTGCAAGCCAGTTTTGCACACGCAGAATACTCAGGTTAAAACTTGACGAGCCTAGCATATGCAGATATGGCCTCGGAACAAGGAGACCGAAAGGTCGAGCGTGAATCATATAGTAGATATGATCAACATAACGATGTTCACCATTGAAAACTACTCCATCTGACGTGATGATCGGTTATGGTTTAGTTGATTTGGATCACGTGATCACTTAGAGGATTAGATGGATGTCTATCTAAGTGGGAGTTCTTAAGTAATTTGATTAATTGAACTTAAACTTATCATGAACTTAGTACCTGATAGTATCTTGCTTGTTTATGTTGATTGTAGATAGATGGCTCGTGCTGTTGTTCCGTTGAATTTTAATGCGTTCCTTGAGAAAGCAAAGTTGAAAGATGATGGTAGCAATTACACGGACTGGGTCCGTAACTTGAGGATTATCCTCATTGCTGCTCAGAAGAATTACGTCCTGGAAGCACCGCTGGGTGCCAGGCTTGCTGCTGGAGCAACACCAGATGTTATGAACGTCTGGCAGAGCAAAGCTGATGACTACTCGATAGTTCAGTGTGCCATGCTTTACGGCTTAGAATCGGGACTTCAACGACGTTTTGAACGTCATGGAGCATATGAGATGTTCCAGGAGTTGAAGTTAATATTTCAAGAAAATGCCTGAATTGAGAGATATGAAGTCTCCAATAAGTTCTATAGCTGCAAGATGGAGGAGAACAGTTCTGTCAGTGAGCATATACTCAAAATGTCTGGGTATAATAATCACTTGATTTAGATGGGAGTTAATCTTCCAGATGATTGCGTCATTGACAGAATTCTCCAATCACTGCCACCAAGCTACAAGAGCTTCGTGATGAACTATAATATGCAAGGGATGAACAAGACTATTCCTGAGCTCTTCGCAATGCTGAAAGCTGCGGAGGTAGAAATCAATAAGGAGCATCAAGTGTTGATGGTTAACAAGACCACTAGTTTCAATAAAAAGGGCAAAGGGAAGAAGAAGGGGAACTTCAAGAAGAACGGCAAGCAAGTTGCTGCTCAGGAGAAGAAACCCAATTCTGGACCTAAGCCTGAAACTGAGTGCTTCTACTGCAAGCAGACTGGTCACTGGAAGCGGAACTTCCCCAAGTATTTGGCGGATAAGAAGGATGGCAAGGTGAACAAAGGTATATGTGATATACATGTTATTGATGTGTACCTTACTAGAGCTCGCAGTAGCACCTGGGTATTTGATACTGGTTCTGTTGCTAATATTTGCAACTCGAAATAGGGACTACGGATTAAGCGAACACTGGCAAAGGACGAGGTGATGATGCGCGTGGGAAACGGTTCCAAAGTCGATGTGATCGCGGTTGGCACGCTACCTCTACATCTACCTTCGGGATTAATATTAGACCTAAATAATTGTTATTTGGTGCCAGCGTTAAGCATGAACATTATATCTGGATCTTGTTTGATGCGAGATGGTTATTCATTTAAATCAGAGAATAATGGTTGTTCTATTTATATGAGTAATATCTTTTATGGTCATGCACCTTTGAAGAGTGGTCTATTTTTGATGAATCTAGATAGTAGTAATACACATATTCATAATGTTGAAGCCAAAAGATGCAGAGTTGATAATGATAGTGCAACTTATTTGTGGCACTATCGTTTAGGTCATATCGGTATAAAGCGCATGAAGAAACTCCATACTGATGGGCTTTTGGAACCACTTGATTATGAATCACTTGGTACTTGCGAACCGTGCCTCATGGGCAAGATGACTAAAACACCGTTCTCCGGTACTATGGAGAGAGCAACAGATTTGTTGGAAATCATACATACCGATGTATGTGGTCCGATGAATATTGAGGCTCGTGGCGGATATTGTTATTTTCTCACTTTCACAGATGATTTAAGCAGATATGGGTATATCTACTTAATGAAACATAAGTCTGAAACATTTGAAAAGTTCAAAGAATTTCAGAGTGAAGTTGAAAATCATCGTAATAAGAAAATAAAGTTTCTACGATCTGATCGTGGAGGAGAATATTTGAGTTACGAGTTTGGTGTACATTTGAAAAATTGTGGAATAGTTTCGCAACTCACGCCACCCGGAACACCACAGCGTAATGGTGTGTCCGAACGTCGTAATCATACTTTACTAGATATGGTGCGATCTATGATGTCTCTTACTGATTTACCGCTATCGTTTTGGGGTTATGCTTTAGAGACGGCCGCATTCACGTTAAATAGGGCACCAGCAAAATCCGTTGAGACGACACCTTATGAACTATGGTTTGGCAAGAAACCAAAGTTGTCGTTTCTTAAAGTTTGGGGCTGTGATGCTTATTGAAAAAGCTTCAACCTGATAAGCTCGAACCCAAATCGGAAAAATGTGTCTTCATAGGATACCCAAAGGAGACTGTTGGGTACACCTTCTATCACAGATCCGAAGGCAAGACATTCGTTGCTAAGAATGGATCATTTCTAGAGAAGGAGTTTCTCTCAAAAGAAGTGAGTGGGAGGAAAGTAGAACTTGACGAGGTAACTGTACTTGCTCCCTTATTGGAAAGTAGTACATCACAGAAAACTGTTTCTGCGACACATATACCAATTAGTGAGGAAGCTAATGATGATGATCATAAAACTTCAGGACAAGATACTACTGAACCTCGTAGATCAACCGGAGTGAGATCCACACCAGAGTGGTACGGTAATCCAGTTCTGGAAGTCATGCTACTAGATCATGATGAACCTACGAACTATGAAGAAGCGATGGTGAGCCCAGATTCCGCAAAGTGGCTTGAAGCCATGAAATCTGAGATGGGATCCATGTATGAGAACAAAGTATGGACTTTGGTTGACTTGCCCGATGATCGGCAAGCAATTGAGAATAAATGGATCTTCAAGAAAAAAAGGCTGACGCTGGCGGTAATATTACTGTCTATAAAGCTCGACTTGTCGCAAAAGGTTTTCGACAAGTTCAAGGGGTTGACTACGATGAGACCTTCTCACCCGTAGCGATGCTTAAGTCTGTCAGAATCATGTTAGCAATTGCCGCATTTTATGATTATGAAATTTGGCAGATGGATGTCAAAACTGCATTCCTGAATGGATTTCTGGAAGAAGAGTTGTATATGATGCAACCGGAAGGTTTTGTCGATCCAAAGGGAGCTAACAAAGTGTGCAAGCTCCAGCGATCCATTTATGGACTGGTGCAAGCCTCTCGGAGTTGGAATAAACGCTTTGATAGTGTGATCAAAGCATTTGGTTTTATACAGACTTTTGGAGAAGCCTGTATTTACAAGAAAGTGAGTGGGAGCACTGTAGCATTTCTGATATTATATGTGGATGACATATTGCTGATTGGAAATGATATAGAATTTCTGGATAGCATAAAGGGATACTTGAATAAAAGTTTTTCGATGAAAGACCTCGGGGAAGCTGCTTACATATTAGGCATAAAGATCTATAGAGATAGATCAAGACGCTATTGGTTATTGACCGGAGACGTGTCTCGGTCATGTCTACATTGTTCTCGAACCGTAGGGTCCGCACGCTTAACGTTACGATGATAGTTATTATGAGTTTATGCATTTTAATGTACCGAAGGTAGTTCGGAGTCCCGGATGTGATCACGGACATGACGAGGAGTCTCGAAATGGTTGAGACATAAAGATTGATATATTGGAAGCCTATATTTGGATATCGGAAGTGTTCCGGGTAAAATCGGGATTTTACCGGATTACCGGGAGGTTACCGGAACCCCCCGGGAGCCATATGGGCCTTATTGGGCTTTAGTGGAAAGGTGAAAGGGGCTGCCATGATGGGCTGCGCGCCTCCCCCTCCCCTAGTCCTATTAGGACTAGGAGAGGTGGCCGGCCACCTTTATCTCTCTTCCCCCCTTGGGAATCCTACTTGGAATAGGATTGGGGGGGGAGTCCTACTCCCGGTAGGAGTAGGACTCCTCCTGCGCCCTCCTCTTGGCCGGCCAGCCCCTCCCCCTTGGATCCTTTATATACGGGGGCAGGGGGCACCTCTAGACACACAAGTTGATCATTGAGATTGTTCCTTAGCCGTGTGCGGTGCCCCCTGCCACCATATTCCACCTCGATAATACCGTTGTAGTGCTTAGGCGAAGCCCTGCGTCGGTAGTACATCAAGATCGTCACCATGCCGTCGTGCTGACGGAACTCCTCCCCGAAGCTTTGCTGGATCGGAGCCCGGGGATCGTCATCGAGCTGTACGTGTGCTAAGAACTCGGAAGTGCCGGAGTAACGGTGCTTGGATCGGTCGGACCGGGAAGAAGACGTACGACTACTTCCTCTACGTTGTGTCAACGCTTCCGTTGCGATCTACAAGGGTACGTAGATCAGACTCTCCCCCTCGTTGCTATGCATCACCATGATCTTGCGTGTGCGTAGGAATTTTTTTGAAATTACTACGTTCTCCAACATTTTTATCAAACATTTGGAAATTTGACCCTAGTTTACATAGTTCAAACAAAATACAAACGTCTTATGTAGTTTCAACCAAACAAATATATCATAGTGTGCAAGCCAAACAAAAATTAAATTATCTCAAATACATTTTTAAAAAGATGCATCTATTGGTTGCCAATGTGAGCCCACATATACTCAACCAAATCATTTTGTAGCTGAATGTGAGTGGCGGCGTCAGACGAGCGAGGTCTCCGCGCTTTTGTCCACTTCAGGAAGGGCCGGGCGCGGGGGCGAGGTGATCTTGGCGGCAACGTCAGGGAAGCTGTGTCAGCGGTGCGGCGAGGTGGTGGTGGCAACCACGTTGGAAGGTGGCGTGCTATGGGCGAGGAGGTATGCGGGTGCGGACGGCTGGCCTGGGCATCGGAATTGGGCGGCGGCAACGGGGTGGGATGGCCGGGTGTGCTGGTTGTTGATGGGAGGAAAAGAATGGCCTATGTGCCACCGACTAACATGCCAGGGGAGAAGTAGGCGGGCGTCACGTGCGTTTGCCTCGTGTCCGCGTCGACGTAAACGAGGCCCAAATTTGGGCCTCCAGTGGACAAAAGCGGGCAAACGTCTCTTTGGGTCGGCACATTGGGCTGACTTTTGTGTTCGTTTTGACCCAAACGAACACGCAGAGGAAATGAATCGGTGCGTTGGAGTTGCTCTAACCGGTGACATTGTACAGTACATTTGATTTTCACACATCCGCGCACTGTGAGATTTTGAAATTTTTATGTAGTTAGCCGCACTCCATAGCCGCAGAACAGCCGCATAATTCGAAATAAAAAACATCCCAAATTAAAACATAAACTTCAATCTGTCGATAATACCTAATTATTACATAATTCATCAAATTCATAATATCAAATGCAACACAAATACAACAGAGTTCTTGCAAAATACAACAAACAAAGAATGAAACTAGTAGGTTTTTTGTCATGTCATTTTCAGTACTCCTCCACAAATTTTTCTGAAGTTCATTGTCAGTATTGTCATCTCTACTTTCATGGTGTACCCTCATGGAGCGTATGATTCGTTCCTCTTTTCTAATCGGCATAACGTGTACATCCATGAGAGCATAGAAGGTGTAATCCAAATCCCGCCCGCGCTCATTCTTAATGATCATATTATGGATGATCATGCAAGCAGTCATGATGTATCAAAGGTTTTTCTAATCCTAGGATCTAGAAGGTCCTCTCATAATAGCAAATTGGGATTGCAAAATCTCAAATTCCCTCTCAAAATATTTCCTAGCCGCCGCTTAAGCTTGTGAAAATAGAGTCATTTGTTACTTTGGGAGCTTTGGATTGGCTTCACAAAAGTACTCCACTTCGTATAGATCTCATCTGCTAGGTCGTACCCAAAGTTGTAGGTGCATCCACTTGCTTCGAAGGTCACTGGTGGAGCTTCTCCATTTGTTAACTTGGCAAAAAGATGTGACCGATCAAGCACATTGATGTCGTTGCAAAATTCAGGCATCCCAAAATATGAATGCCAAAGTCTCTTGATAGGCAGCGACCTCAAGAATGATGGTGGCTGATGAGTGATATGTTTACACTCATTTCAACCTTGTTTAAACTAAGATACTTCACTAAAAGAGAGATATTCGTTCCGATATTTCCACTAATCACTAATGAATGCAAAGGATTTCACAAATCCTCTCTTTAATATTTTTCACAGGAAATGGGCTAATAAGGGAAGATATCGTGTGGGAGTAAGGAAAGGAAGGAGAATGGAGAAGAAACAAATTATCAGGAGGCGTCAAAGGGACTCCGGAACAAAAGATGCTGTTCCATGCGACCGCGGGTGTCCGTATGAGCGGTTGTTTGGCATGGAAACCGAGGCAACCCGTCCACCTAAACAACTTTTATTAATGGGACGGAGCAGAGGAGGAGCGTTAAGCACAACCACAACCCATTCATCTTCATCTTTATCCACAAACCCTTGTTGCCACCATTTCCACCACCATAGCCCTCTCTCATCTACTTCATACTTGTAATCATGCATCGCACAAGGCATCTACTTTAATGCATATTGCAATCAATCAATCTCAAGATGTGTTCTTCAATGATTTCTTCCCGCAATCTGATCTCGATGTGTGAGTAGTCCGGTAAGGTATGGGGTGAGGCATGAGCCTTGCAACCCTTGGTATTTGTTGAAGGGGTCAATGGAATCCTTTGACACAACGTCTTGTATGTGTAAAATAAAATTGCATCATGAAGTTTCTCTTCTCTTCTCCGCTATCTGCATCCTTGCAGCTACCTAGGATGATGGAGACTAGGCACTGGTGAGGCTAGGAGCAAGGGGACCATGAAGTATTATACCGAACATTGGTGACATTAAGGCTTAGTAGGGTAACATGGATCATATCCTTGGGGATACATGAGGTGTAGTCATTGAACGCCCAAAGATTTTGTCTAGTATTATTATCTTAATTATCGGGGCAACTCTGCGAGATGGATAGGGCCTTCGGTAGGACAATTGATTCTTGATGCAGGACTCGCGCTACTCAGGATGTTATTTGTACACACCCCATCCCAAACGAAGCAAGCACCTCTTGATGGGTTGCTTCCCAAGCACAAACTCATCCCCATACATTATTTGTATTATAAGTGTTTGAATCACTATTTTCTTGTTGATCCGGTCAAAAGCTGGATTTGACACTTTAGCAAAAGCTTGCTAGAGACCATCGCTTCAAGGGAATCTCCCTCTCGTGGGTTTGATAACCCAGGGTCACCTCTGGGGAAATAGGTGCGGGATACTCTTTTTAGTCCCAATACCGAGTCAACAAAAAGGAGATATCAAGCCTTTTTTTGGCGCCATTGCCGGAGAGGAGTTCAGTGTTCCTAGTCTTTGTATCTAGAGTTTTGTTAAAGTTATTTTTCAATTTTTGTCTTCTCTTTTCAGTTTTAGTTTTAGTTTTATTTTGTTGCAAGTCTGGTCAGTTAATTTTTTCCCAAAATGTTACTATGGCTGGTAATCTTGTGAGTTTTGCTACTCTTAGCAACAATTTGATGTTTGAACCTATAGCACAACCTGATGTTGCAGCTACAGAATGTGAGGTCAAACTGAACCTAGTTTCCATGGTTCAACAGGACCAATATGGAGGCTCTGCTTCTGAAGATGCATGTATGCATTTACATAATTTTACTGAATTGTGCAACATGACACACATAAAGGATTATGATCCAGATGCTCTAAAAATATGCTTATTTCCTTTCTCTTTGAGAGGAAAGGCTAATGAATGGGCCGGGCCGGGCCGGGCTTGGGCCGGGCCTAGAAAAGCCCATGGCAAAAAACTGAGGCCCTCCCAGGCCTTACAATCGGGCCTACTTTTCAAGCCCAAGCCCGGCCCATCTTGTAAAAAGCCCTGAAAAGCCCTTAGGGCTTAGGGCCGTGGGCCGGGCCTCTTCCCTAAAATGCCAATATGCCAAGCCCAAGCCCGTCCAGGCCCTGCTGATGGGCTCAAAACTCAAGCCCAAGCCCGGCCCATGGACAAGCCCATCGGGGCCTAGGCCCTGGATTTTAGGGCCAGGCCTGGGTGGGCCAACAGGGCCGGGCCTGAGATGGCTAGGACTACTTCTTAGGATGCCTGTTGCAACAATTTTTTTATCTATGTTTTGCCCACCTGCAAAAATTATGCAATTACGTTCTCATATTACAGGTTTCAAGCAGGAGGAATGTGAGCCACTAGCGCTTGCGTGGGATAGAATGAAAGAAGCAATAAGAAATTGCCCCAATCATGGAATGTAGGAGTGGTTAATTCTTCATATGTTTTATAATGGCTTGAATCATATGTCGAAAACTATGCTTGATACAGATGTAGGAGGAACAATCATGGGAAAACCCATAGAAAATGTCAAGAAGATACCAGATGATATGCAAGAGAACCATGCCCAATGGCATGTTGAAAGAACCTCCACCAAGAAGGTGAATGCTTACAAGAAGATAGGTCAGAGTTGACTACCTAGCTAGAAGAACTTATATCTTTGATGAAAGGTAAAGAGGAGGTAAATGTCAATGCCATCACTAATGAAGATACCGGTGATGTGAATTTTACTGGTCGTAATAGCTATAATCCCAATTGGAAAAACAATAGTTATGCTCCTAAACTTCCTTATCGTAATAATGGAGGAGCATCAAATAATTTTTGAGGAGCTAATGGTAGCAATAGAAATACTCTTGAACAAATCCATAAAACTTTTATTGCTAGCCGAACTGAGTAGAATGAAAATTCCAAGAATATCTTGAAGAATCATGATAACTTACTCAGTCAATTAACCGCCAAAGTTGTTGGAAAAAAATGATGTGAAGATACTTGAAGCCAGATCCAAGAATATGGAGGAACAAGTGGCAAAGATAGTAGACAACCAAACCTTGATTTTCGCCAAAATGGTAAGAAGCAATGAAGAGAAAGCGGAGGTACTTGACACAAGTCATGTGCCAGAGCACAATTATGCTGTTGCAGATTTTGTCAAGATGATATCCATGAAGCATCCACTAACGGAGGTAACTAACGACGAGGCATATAATGCCTTTTTTGAACACGTTGCAACCAAGGTACGTGAACTTGATGATGAAAGAAAATAGTTATTCAGTAAGTTACCAGCTAAGCAAGAGGATGCTTTTGAACCAACTATAGAGATTGAGATAGGACTTAATAAGTTCAGTGCTTTATGTGATCTAGGGGCAAGTGTTTCCACTATCCCCAAATCTGTTTATGATAGTCTCATTCTTGGTCCTTATATCGATACTAAAATCATATTGAATATGGCTAATTCTACTTTTACTTAGGTAGTAGGCATTAAGCATGGAATTATAGTTCAAATTAGTAATGTCCCTATCGTGATTGATTTAGTCATAGTAGATATGCATGAAGATCCAATTGCTCCTATAAACGTTGATAGACCTTTTCTAAGGACTATCAAAGCTATGATAAATGTGTTTGAGGGAAATGTTCATTTTGATTTACCAGCTAAATATCCTTTTATAAGGCATTTCCCCAGGAAAAAGAAATTGAAGACCTACACATGAGGAGGCATCAGTTTGAACGTTGGAAACTATGGTCTCTGCATTCTAGGACCACCTTGATCACCAGTACGGTCGTGCTATCTCACCGAAAACAAGTGCTTAGTGGGAGGCAGCCCATGTAAATAACATAGACAAGTTAGTTTCTGTTTTGTTTTTAATAAAAGAGTGATTGAAGTTCCATGTGAAGAAGTTAGTTTGGAAGAGTTATTCTAATGAAGGCTTAGTATTGTGTAAGATGATTTATATGATAGTTGATGTTTGAATGTGTGGATATATGTCTATGTATTTCTATGGAACTAACACCGCATGAAATCGAATAAAAATCCAAGTTTTAGAATGGCCCTTCTTGGAACAGCAGCGGTTGTATGGGCGGTTGTTTGACCTACAGGAAGTTTTAGCACAAGACAATAGAGGAAACACAGTGAAGGAAGACATTTCAAAGGGGCGCAAATGGCCGTTTGAGCAGTCATTTTGATTCTCTATAGAAACCATTGCTAAGTCCAGAGCGTTCGACGGCGTTCCAAACGGGCACACATGCCTGTTCGAGCGACCATTTGACATCATCGACCAGAAGCACAAAAGGAATAGAACAAACGACGACGTTCAAAATGGACACCGACGCTCGTTTCAACTGCACAGAGGCAAAGGTAAGTGATCAGGAAGAAGGACAGTGTTTCATGCGGGCACTTGCGCCCGTATGAGCGGTCATTTGGAACCCTGGCGGCTCTAATAAGCCCAAGGAAGGAGGTATTTCGCCCCCATCCCTCTGCTTTCTTCTTCTTCCTCCAAACCTCTCCAAACCCTAGCAAAAATTTGCGTTGTCTCTCTACTTGTTCGTTTTCGAATCCTTCCATGTGATCGATCTACGGTATGTTTCTCCTCAGATCTCCAGCTTATTCTTCGCAAATCTGTGTTCTTCGTACCTAGTGCTACTTCTTGAGCTTGCATTGGTTTTTCCCTTGAAGAGGAAATGGAGATGCAGCAGAGTAGAGACAAGTATTTCCCTCAGTTTGAGAACCAAGGTATCAATCCATTAGGAGACAACACACAAATCACCAATACCTGCACAAACAATCAAACAACTTGCACCCAACGCGATAAAGGGGTTGTCAATCCCTTCACGGTTACTTGCAAAAGTGAGATCTGATAGAGATAGATGAAAGTAAACAAACGGTAAAGTAAATATTTTTGGTTATAGATCGAAAAGTAAAAGATGGCAAAATAGTAGATTGGAAACTTATATGATGGAAAATACATCCTAGGGCAATAGGTTTCACTAGAGTTTTCTCTCATGATAGCAAATAATACCGTGGGTGAACAAATTACTGCCGAGCAATTGATAGAAAAGCGCAAAGTTATGATGATATCTAGGCAATGATTATGAAATATAGGCATCACGTCCGTGTTAAGTAGACCGAAACGATTCTGCATCTACTACTATTACTCCACACATTGACCGACTCCCACCTGCATCTAGAGTATTAAGTTTATGAAGAACAGAGTAACACATTAAGTAAGATGACATGATGTAGAGGAATTAACTGAAGCAATATGATGAAAACCCAATCTTTTTATCCTCGATGGCGACAATACAATACGTGCCTTGCTGCCCCTACTGTCACTGGGAAAGGACACCGCAAGATTGAACCTAAAGCTAAGCACTTCTCCAATTGCAGGAAAAACCAATCTAGTTGGCCAAACCAAACCGATAGTTTGAAGGGAATTACAAAGATACCAAATCATTCATAAAAGAATTCAGAGAAGATTCAAATAATATTCATAGATAAGCTGATCATAAATCCAAAATTCATCGGATCTCGGCAAACACACCGCAAAAAGAGTAATACATCGGCTAGATCTCCAAGAACATCGAGGAGAACATGGTATTGAGAATCAAAGAGAGAGAAGAAGCCATGTAGCTACTAGCTATGGACCCGTAGGTCTGTGGTAAACTACTCACGCTTCATCAGAAGGGCAATAGAGTTGATGTAGTAGCCCTCCGTGATTGAATCCCCCTCCGACAAGGTGCCGGAACAGGTCCATAGATGGGATCTCACGGGTATAGATGGTCGCACGATGGAAAAGTGTTTTCGTGGATGCCCCTGGTGGTTTGGGAATATATAGGTGAAATAATTATGTCAGGAGGGTCACGGGGGGGGGGGGGGGGGCAAGAGAGGGGGGCGCGCCCTACCCCCCGAAGTGCGCTGATACGTCTCCAACGTATCTATAATTTTTGGTTGTTCCATGCTATTATATTATATGTTTTGGATGTCTAATGGGATTTAATATGCACTTTTATATTATTTTTGGGACTAACCTATTAACCGAAGGCCCAGTGCAAATTGCCCATTTTTGCCTATTCCAGTGTTTCGTAGAAAAGGAATATCAAACGGAATGAAACCTTCGCGAGGATCTTTTTTGGAACAAACGCAGTCCATGAGACTTGGAGTGGAGGTCAAGGAAGTAACGAGGCGGCCACGAGGTAGGGCGGAGCGGCCCCCACCCTCATGGGCCCCTCGTGGCTCCACCGACCTACTTCTTTCGCCTATATATCTTTTACCCTGAAAACATCCAGGGAGCCACGAAACCACTTTTCCACCGTCGCAACCTTCTGTACCCGTGAGATCCCATCTGGGGACCTTTTTCGGCGACCTGCCGGAGGGGGATTCGATCACGAAGGGCATCTGAAGGAAATATGCCCTAGAGGCAATAATAAAGTTATTATTTATTTCCTTATATCATGATAAATGTTTATTATTCATGCTAGAATTGTATTAATCGGAAACATAATACATGTGTGAATACATAGACAAACTTAGTGTCACTAGTATGCCTCTACTTGACTAGCTCGTTAATCAAAGATGGTTATGTTTCCTAACCATGAACAAGGTGTTGTTATTTGATTAACGAGGTCACATCATTAGTTGAATGATCTGATTGACATGACCCATTTCATTAGCTTAGCACCTGATCGTTTAGTATGTTGCTATTACTTTCTTCATGACTTATACATGTTCCTATGACTATGAGATTATGCAACTCCCGTTTACCGGAGGAACACTTTGTGTGCTACCAAACGTCACAACGTAACTTGGTGATTATAAAGGAGCTCTATAGGTGTCTGCAAAGGTAGATGTTGGGTTGGCGTATTTCGAGATTAGGATTTGTCACTCCGATTGTCGGAGAGGTATCTCTGGGCCCTCTTGGTAATACACATCACATAAGCCTTGCAAGCATTGTGACTAATGAGTTAGTTGCGAGATGATGTATTACAGAACGAGTAAAGAGACTTGCCAGTAACGAGATTGAACTAGGTATTGGATACCGACGATCGAATCTCGGGCAAGTAACATACCGATGACAAAGGGAACAACGTATGTTGTTATGCGGTCTGACCGATAAAGATCTTCGTAGAATATGTAGGAGCCAATATGGGCATCCAGGTCCCGCTATTGGTTATTGACCGGAGATGTGTCTCAGTCATGTCTACATTGTTCTCGAACCGTAGGGTCCGCACGCTTAACGTTACGATGACAGTTATTATGAGTTTATGCATTTTGATGTACCGAAGTTAGTTCGGAGTCCCGGATGTGATCACGGACATGACGAGGAGTCTTGAAATGGTCGAGACATAAAGATTGATATATTGGAAGCCTATATTTGGATATCGGAAGTGTTCTGGGTGAAATCGGGATTTTACCGGAGTACCGGGAGGTTACCGGAACCCCCCGGGAGCCATATGGGCCTTAATGGGCTTTAGTGGAAAGGAGAAAGGGGCAGCCCAAGATGGCCGCGCGCCTTCCCCCTCCCCTAGTCCTATTAGGACTAGGAGAGGTGGCCGCCCCCCCTCTCTCTCTTTCCCCCTTGGGGAATCCTAGTCCAACTAGGATTGGGGGGGGGGAGTCCTACTCCTGGTAGGAGTAGGACTCCTCCTGCGCCCTCCTCCTGGCCGGCCGCACCCTCCCCCTTGGCTCCTTTATATACGGAGGCAGGGGCACCTCTAGACACACAAGTTGATCCACGTGATCGTTCCTTAGCCGTGTGCGGTGCCCCCTGCCACCATATTCCACCTCGATCATATCGTTGTAGTGCTTAGGCGAAGCCCTGTGTCGGTAGAACATCAAGATCGTCATCACGCCGTCGTGCTGACGGAACTCCTTCCCGAAGCTTTGCTGGATCGGAGCCCAGGGACCGTCATCGAGCTGTACGTGTGCTAAGAACTCGGAGGTGCTGGAGTAACGGTGCTTGGATCGGTCGGATCGGGAAGAAGACGTACGACTACTTCCTCTACGTTGTGTCAACGCTTCCGTTGCGATCTACAAGGGTACGTAGATCAGACTCTCCCCCTCGTTGCTATGCATCACCATGATCTTGTGTGTGCGTAGGATTTTTTTTGAAATTACTACGTTCCCCAACAGTGGCATCCGAGCCTAGGTTTTATGGTTTGATGTTATTTGCACAAGTAGAACACAAGTGAGTTGTGGGCGATATAAGTCATACTGTCTACCAGCATGTCATACTTTGGTTCGGCGGTATTGTTGGACGAGACGACCCGGACCAACCTTACGCGTACGCTTACGCGAGACCGGTTCCCCCGACGTGCTTTGCACACAAGTGGCTTGTGGGCGACTGTCTCTCCAACTTTAGTTGAACCGAGTGTGGCTACGCCTGGTCCTTGCGAAGGTTAAAACAGAGTCTATTTGACAAACTATCGTTGTGGTTTTGATGCGTAGGTGAGATTGGTTCTTGCTTAAGCCCGTAGCAGCCACGTAAAACTTGCAACAACAAAGTAGAGGACGTCTAACTTGTTTTTGCAGGGCATGTTGTGATGCGATATGATCAAGACATGATGCTAAATTTTATTGTATGAGATGATCATGTTTTGTAACCGAGTTATCGGCAACTGGCAGGAGCCATATGGTTGTCGCTTTATTGTATGCAATGCAATCGTGATGTAATGCTTTACTTTATCACTAAGCGGTAGCGATAGTCGTGGAAGCATAAGATTGGCGAGACGACAATGATGCTACGATGGAGATCAAGGTGTCGCGCCGGTGACGATGGTGATCATGACGGTGCTTCGGAGATGGAGATCACAAGCACAAGATGATGATGGCCATATCATATCACTTATATTGATTGCATGTGATGTTTATCTTTTATGCATCTTATCTTGCTTTGATTGACGGTAGCATTATAAGATGATCTCTCACTAAATTATCAAGAAGTGTTCTCCCTGAGTATGCACTGTTGCGAAAGTTCTTCGTGCTGAGACACCACGTGATGATCGGGTGTGATAGGCTCTACGTTCAAATACAACGGGTGCAAAACAGTTGCACACGCGGAATACTCAGGTTATACTTGACGAGCCAAGCATATACAGATATGGCCTCGGAACACGGAGACTGGAAGGTCGAGCGTGAATCATATAGTAGATATGATCAACATAATGATGTTCACCGATGAAACTACTCCATCTCATGTGATGATCGGACATGGTTTAGTTGATTTGGATCACGTGATCACTTATAGGATTAGAGGGATGTCTATCTAAGTCGTAGTTCTTAAGTAATATGATTCATTGAACTTAAATTTATCATGAACTTTGTACCTGATAGTATCTTGCTTGTTTATGTTGATTGTAGATAGATGGCTCGTGCTGTTGTTCCGTTGAATTTTAATGCGTTCCTTGAGAAAGCAAAGTTGAAAGATGATGGTAGCAATTACATGGACTGGGTCCGTAACTTGAGGATTATCCCCATTGCTGCACAAAAGAATTACGTCCTGGAAGCACCGCTGGGTGCCAGGCCTGCTGCTGGAGCAACACTAGATGTTATGAACGTCTGGCAGAGCAAAGCTGATGACTACTTGATAGTTCAGTGTGCCATGCTTTACGTCTTAGAATCGGGACTTCAACGACGTTTTGAACGTCATGGAGCATATGAGATGTTTCAGGAGTTGAAGTTAATATTTCAAGCAAATGCCCGTATTGAGAGATATGAAGTCTCCAATAAGTTCTATAGCTGCAAGATGGAGGAGAACAGTTCTGTCAGTGAGCATATACTCAAAATGTCTGGGTATAATAATCACTTGATTCAGATGGGAGTTAATCTTCCAGATGATTGTGTCATTGACAGAATTCTCCAATCACTGCCACCAAGCTACAAGAGCTTCGTGATGAACTATAATATGCAAGGGATGAACAAGACTATTCCCGAGCTCTTCGCAATGCTGAAAGCTGCGGAGGTAGAAATCAAGAAGGAGCATCAAGTGTTGATGGTTAACAAAACCACTAGTTTCAAGAAAAAGGGCAAAGGGAAGAAGAAGGGGAACTTCAAGAAGAACGGCAAGCAAGTTGCTGCTCACGAGAAGAAACCCAAGTCTGGACCTAAGCCTGAAACTGAGTGCTTCTACTGCAAGCAGACTGGTCACTGGAAGCGGAACTGCCCCAAGTATTTGGCAGATAAGAAGGATGGCAAGGTGAACAAAGGTATATGTGATATACATGTTATTGATGTGTACCTTACTAATGCTCGCAGTAGCACCTGGGTATTTGATACTGGTTCTGTTGCTAAAATTTGGAAATCGAAACAGGGACTACGGATTAAGCGAAGATTGGCTAAGGACGAGGTGACGATGCGCGTGGGTAACGGTTCCAAAGTCGATGTGATCGCGGTTGGCACGCTACCTCTACATCTACCTTCGGGATTAATATTAGACTTAATTAATTGTTATTTGGTGCCAGCGTTGAGCATGAACATTATATCTGGATCTTGTTTAATGCGAGACGGTTATTCATTTAAATCAGAGAATAATGGTTGTTCTATTTATATGAGTAATATCTTTTATGGTCTTGCACCCTTGAAGAGTGGTCTATTCTTGTTGAATCTCGATAGTAGTGATACACATATTCATAATGTAGAAGCCAAAAGATGCAGAGTTGATAATGATAGTGCAACTTATTTGTGGCACTGCCGTTTAGGTCATATCGGTGTAAAGCGCATGAAGAAAGTCCATACTGATGGACTTTTGGAACCACTTGATTATGAATCACTTGTTACTTGCGAACCGTGCCTCATGGGCAAGATGACTAAAACACCGTTCTCCGGTACTACGGAAAGAGCAACAGATTTGTTGGAAATCATACATACAGATGTATGTGGTCCGATGAATATTGAGGCTCGTGGTGGATATCGTTATTTTCTCACCTTCACAGATGATTTAAGCAGATATGGGTATATCTACTTAATGAAACATAAGTCTGAAACATTTGAAAAGTTCAAAGAATTTCAGGGTGAAGTGGAAAATCATCGTAACAAGAAAATAAAGTTTCTACGATCTGATCATGGACGAGAATATTTGAGTTACGAGTTTGGTGTACATTTGAAAAATTGTGGAATAGTTTCACAACTCACGCCACCCGGAACACCACAGCGTAATGGTGTGTCTGAACGTCGTAATCGTACTTTACTAGATATGGTGCGATCTATGATGTCTCTTACTGATTTACCGCTATCGTTTTGGGGATACGCTCTAGAGACGGCCGCATTGACGTTAAATAGGGCACCATCAAAATCTGTTGAGACGACGCCTTATGAACTATGGTTTGGCAAGAAACCAAAGTTGTCGTTTCTGAAAGTTTGGGGCTGCGATGCTTATGTGAAAAAGCTTCAAACTGATAAGCTCGAACCCAAATCGAAGAAATGTGTCTTCATAGGATATCCAAAGGAAACTATTGGATACACCTTCTATGTGTCTTCATAGGATATCCGATCTAGGTGTCATACCTAGTGCATCGGGTCCAATGAAAATCTTTTGTGACAATACTGGTGCAATTGCCTTGGCAAAGGAATCCAGATTTCACAAGAGGACCAAGCACATCAAGAGACGCTTCAATTCCATCCGGGATCTAGTCCAAGTGGGACACATAGAGATTTGCAAGATACATACGGATCTGAATATTGCAGACCCGTTGACTAAGCCTCTTCCACGAGCAAAACATGATCAGCACCAAGGCTCCATGGGTGTTAGAATCATTACTGTGTAATCTAGATTATTGACTCTAGTGCAAGTGGGAGACTGAAGGAAATATGCCCTAGAGGCAATAATAAAGTTCTTATTTATTTCCTTATATCATGATAAATGTTTATTATTCATGCTAGAATTGTATTAACCAGAAACATAATACATGTGTGAATACATAGACAAACTTAGTGTCACTAGTATGCCTCTACTTGACTAGCTCGTTAATCAAAGATGGTTATGTTTCCTAACCATGAACAAGGTGTTGTTATTTGATTAACGAGGTCACATCATTAGTTGAATGATCTGATTGACATGACCCATTTCATTAGCTTAGCACCCGATCGTTTAGTATGTTGCTATTGCTTTCTTCATGACTTAGACATGTTCCTATGACTATGAGATTATGCAACTCCCGTTTACCGGAGGAACTCTTTGTGTGCTACCAAATGTCACAACGTAACTTGGTGATTATAAAGGAGCTCTACAGGTGTCTCCAAAGGTAGATGTTGGGTTGGCGTATTTCGAGATTAGGATTTGTCACTCCGATTGTCGGAGAGGTATCTCTGGGCCCTCTCGGTAATGCACATCACATAAGCCTTGCAAGCATTGTGACTAATGAGTTAGTTGCGGGATGATGTATTACGGAACGAGTAAAGAGACTTGCCGGTAACGAGATTGAACTAGGTATTGGATACCGACGATCGAATCTCGGGCAAGTAACATACCGATGACAAAGGGAACAACGTATGTTGTTATGCGGTCTGACCGATAAAGATCTTCGTAGAATATGTAGGAGCCAATATGGGCATCCAGGTCCCGCTATTGGTTATTGACCGGAGATGTGTCTCAGTCATGTCTACATTGTTCTCGAACCGTAGGGTCCGCACGCTTAACGTTACGATGACAGTTATTATGAGTTTATGCATTTTGATGTACCGAAGTTAGTTCGGAGTCCCGGATGTGATCACGGACATGACGAGGAGTCTTGAAATGGTCGAGACATAAAGATTGATATATTGGAAGCCTATATTTGGATATCGGAAGTGTCGTGGTGAAATCGGGATTTTACCGGAGTACCGGGAGGTTACCGGAACCCCCCCGGGAGGCATATGGGCCTTAATGGGCTTTAGTGGAAAGGAGAAAGGGGCAGGCCAAGATGGCCGCGCACCTTCCCCCTCCCCTAGTCCTATTAGGACTAGGAGAGGTGGCCGGCCCCCCTCTCTCTCTTTCCCCCTTGGGGAATCCTAGTCCAACTAGGATTAGGGGGGGGGGGAGTCTTACTCCCGGTAGGAGTAGGACTCCTCCTTTGCCCTCCTCCTGGCCGGCCGCACCCTCCCCCTTGGCTCCTTTATATATGGAGGCAGGGGGCACCTCTAGACACACAAGTTGATCCACATGATCATTCCTTAGCCGTGTGCGGTGCCCCCTGCCACCATATTCCACCTTGATCATATCATTGTAGTGCTTAGGCGAAGCCCTGCGTCGGTAGAACATCAAGATCGTCATCATGCCGTTGTGCTGACGGAACTCCTCCCCGAAGCTTTGCTGGATCGGAGCCTGGGGATCGTTATCGAGCTGTACGTGTGCTAAGAACTCGGAGGTGCCGGAGTAACGGTGCTTGGATCGGTCGGATCGGGAATAAGACGTACGACTACTTCCTCTACGTTGTGTCAACGCTTCCGTTGCGATCTACAAGGGTACGTAGATCAGACTCTCCCCCTCGTTGCTATGCATCACCATGATCTTGCGTGTGCGTAGGAATTTTTTTGAAATTACTACATTCCCCAACAGCATCTACATCAACACCATAGCCTCGCCAATGACGTGCCAGTAGTTTATCACAAACCTTCGGGTCCATAGTTATTAGCTAGATGGCTTCTTCTCTCTCTTTGGATCTTAATACAAAGTACTCCTCGATGTTCTTGGAGATATATTCGATGTAATTCTTTTTGCGGTGTGTTTGCCGAGATCCGATGAATTGTGGGTTTATGATTAAGATTATCTATGAATAATATTTGATTCTTCTCTGAATTCATATATGCATGATTTGATATCTTTGCAAGTCTCTTTGAATTATCAGTTTGGTTTGGCCTACTAGATTGGTCTTTCTTGCAATGGGAGAAGTGCTTAGCTTTGGGTTCAATCTTGCGGTGTCCTTTCCCAATGACAGCCGGAGCAGCACGGCACGTATTGTATTGTTGCCATCGAGGATAAAAAGATGGGTTTTATATCATATTGCTTGAGTTTATCCCTCTACATCATGTCATCTTGCCTAATGCGTTACTCTGTTCTTATGAACTTAATACTCTAGATGCATGCTAGATAGCGGTCGATGTGTGGAGTAATAGTAGTAGATGCAGAATCGTTTTGGTCTACTTGACACAGATGTTATGCCTATGTTCATGATCATGCCTAGATATCATCATAACTATGCGCTTTTCTATCAATTGCTCGGCAGTAATTTGTTCACCCACCGTAATATATGCTATCTTGAGAGAAGCCACTAGTGAAACCTATGGCCCCCGGGTCTACTTTACATCATATTATTTTCCCGTCAACTAGCCATTTCTGTCGCTGTTTATTTTGCAATCTTTAATTTTCAATCTACACAACAAAAATACAAAAAATATTTATCTTATTATCTCTATCAGATATCACTTTCGTAAGTGACCGTGAAGGGGTTGACAACCCCTTTACCGCATTGGTTGTGAGGTTCATGTTTGTTTGTGCAGGTACTAGGCGACTTGCGTGTAGTCTCCTACTGGATTGATAGCTTGGTTCTCAAAAACTGAGGGAAATACTTACGCTACTTTGCATCACCCTTTCCTCTTCACGGGAAACCAACGCATGCTCACGAGGTAGCAAAAAGGATTTTTGGCGCCGTTGTCGGGGAGATCTATACTCAAGCCAAGACATACCAAGTACCCATCACAAACTCTTATCCCTCGCATTACATTATTTGCCATTTGCCTCTCGTTTTCCTCTCTCCGACTTCACCCTTGCCGTTTTATTCGCCTCTTTTCCGTTCGCCCTTTTTCCGTCCGCCTTCGTTCGCTTGTCTCTTGTGTGTCTGCTTGCCCTGATGGCCTTGCCTAAAAGCATTGATCCTCACCTTAGAAGGTTGGAAGAAATTGAGAACAACATTAGAAGCTTTATGTCTTTGCAATTTGAGAATAATAATTTCTTCAGAAATGAGCTTAAAGAACAAAAAAGTTTTATGGAGTACATGAATAAAGAGCTTGATGATATGTCTAAGGAATTTTATGGTTTGAAATCTCAGTTTGCCCATCTTGAAAATTTAGTAGGCCAAATTTCGGATAAGCAAGCCACTTAGTTAATAAGATGGCCGCTAAACCAGAAGATCTAGAGGATAATAAAGACGAAGATCTAAAAGTGATTGGTGTGTCTCCTATTAAATCTTTGTTTGCTAACATGAATCTTGATAAATATGGGACTGGAGATGAGTCAACTTTAGTTAAAAGGCGTCCCAATGATTTAGAGTTTTTAGATCTTGATGCAAAAATTGGTAAAAGCGGGATTGAAGAGGTCAAAACTTTACATATCAATGAACCCACTATTTTGGATTTCAAGGAATTAATTATGATAATTGCTCTTTGATAGATTGTATTTCCTTGTTGCAATCTGTGCTAAATTCTCCTCATGCTTATGATCAAAACAAAGCTTTTATTAAACACATTGTTGATGCTTTAATGCAATCCCATAAAGAAAAGCTTGTACTAGAAGTTTCTATCCCTACAAAACTTTATGATGAGTGGGAACCTACTATTAAAATTAAGATTAAAGATCATGAATGCTATGCTTTATGTTATTTGGGTGCTAGTGTTAGCACAATTCCAAAAACTTTGCGTGATGTGCTAGGTTTCCGTGAATTTGATGATTGATCTTTAAATTTACATCTTGCAGATTCCACCATTAAGAAACCTATGGGAAGGATTAATGATGTTCTTATTGTTGCAAATAGGAATTATGTGCTCATAGATTTCATCGTTCTTGATATAGATTGCAATCCTACATGTCCTATTATTCTTAGTAGACCTTTCCTTAGAAAGATTGGTGCAATTATTGACATGAAGGAGGGAAATATTAGAATCCAATTTCCATTAAGGAAAGGCATGGAACACTTACCTAGAAATAAAATTAAATTACCTTATGAATCTATTATGAGAGCCACATATGGATTGCATACCAAAAATGACAATACCTAGATCTATTCTTGCTTTTATGCCTAGCTAGGGGCGTTAAACGATAGCGCTTGTTGGGAGGCAACCCAATTTTATTTTTGTTCCTTGCTTTTTGTTCCTGTTTAGTAATAAATATATCATCTATACTCTGTTATGATTGTGTTTTTTTATGTTTTAATAAGTGTTTGTGCCAAGTAAAGCCTTTAGGATTTTTTGGATGATTGTTATTTGATCTTGCTGAAAAAAATAGAAAGTATGCGCTCACGAGAATAATTTTCATTTTTTACCAGAGAGCGACAAAATACTGAGTCGAATTGCAGTAGATCAATATACAAATTATTTAGGACGTCCTAATTTCTTAGGATTTTTGGAGTTACATAAGTATTCAAAACCCACAGATTACTACAAACTATTCTGTTTTTCACAGATTCTGTTTTTGGTGTGTTGTTTGCTCATTTTTGATGAATCTATGGCTAGTATCAGGGGGTATGAACCATAGAGAAGTTGGAATATAGTAGGTTTAACAACAACTTAATTAAAGTATGAGTTTATTACAGTACCTTAAGGTGGTGATTTGTTTTCTTATACTAACGGAGCTCATGAGATTTTTTGTTGAGTTTTGTGTTGTGAAGTTTTCAAGTTTTTGGGTAAAGATTTGATGGATTTTGGAACAAGGAGTGGCAAGAGTATAAGCTTGGGGATGCCCAAGGCACACCAAGGTAAAATCCAAGGACAAAAAAAGCCTAAGCTTGGGGATGCCCCAGAAGTCATCCCCTCTTTCGTCTTCGTCTATCGGTAACTTTACTTGAGGCTATATTTTTATTCACCACGTGATATGTGTTTTGCTTGGAGCGTCTTTGATGATTTGAGTCTTTGCCTTTTAGTTTACCACAATCATCCTTGTTGTACACACCTTTTGGAGAGACACACATGAATCGGTATTTATTAGAATACTCTATGTGCTTCACTTATATCTTTTGAGCTAGATAATTTTGCTCTAGTGCTTCACTTATATCTTTTTAGAGCACGGTGGTGGTTTTATTTTATAGAAATTATTGATCTCTCATGCTTCACTTATATTATTTTGAGAGTCTGTTAGAACAACATGGTAATTTTCTTTGGCTATAAAACTAGTCCTAATATGATAGGCATCCAAGATGGGTATAATAAAAACTTTCATATAGAGTGCATTAAATACTATGAGAAGTTTGATTCTTGATAGTTGTTTTGAGATATAAAGGTGGTAATATTAGAGTTGTGCTAGTTGAGTAATTGTGGAATTGAGAAATACTTGTGTTGAAGTTGGCAAGTCCCGTAGCATGCACGTATGGTAAACGTTGTGTGACAAATTTGAAGCATGGGATGTTCTTTCATTGCTTTCCTTATGAGTGGCGGTCAGGGACGAGCGATGGTCCTTTCCTACCAATATATCCCCCTAGGAGCATGTGCGTAGTGCTTGGTTTTGATGACTTGTAGATTTTTGCAATAAATATGTGAGTTCTGTATGTCTAATATTGAGTCCATGGATTATACGCACTCTCACCCTTCCATCATTGCTAGCCTCTTCGGTACTATGCATTGCCCTTTCTCACCTCAAGAGTTGGTGCAAACTTCGCCGGTGCATCCAAACCTCGTGATATGATACACTCTATCACACATAAGCCTCCTTATATCTTCCTCAAAACAGCCACCATACCTACATGTAAGGCCCGGATAATCAAGCTACAGTAATCCCCTACTAATGATGCCAAGTCATCACTGTTGCTGTTGCTAATCTCACTTTGATTCAAAACCAATTCAAATTAAATTTCAAAATAAAGTCAAATATATTATTTCTCCAAACAGCAAAAAAATGTTTGCTTGGTTGCAAATATTCACTAACTAAATGTCATGAGTGATTCAACATCATTTGAGATAGCTAATTTCCCCTGGGAATTAAAGCAGTTCCAAATCAGCATTTTTAAATGCTTTTACATTTGTGAAAAATCCAAATCAATTCAAACTCCTCCCAAACTTTTTGCGGCCGGTGCCAAATATTGTAATGTATTTATTTGGCCAAGTCCCACTATTTATAGAACTCCTTTTGGCAGCTCAAATATTGCATACCATTTTTTCTCTAAAAAAAGAAAAGAGCAAAAGAAAGGAAAAAGGAAAAGAGAGAAGTCCCCCCTCCTGTTTCTCCCCTGGGCCTCGACCCACCCGAAGCCAACCCAGCCCCCATAGCCCCCTCAGTCGCCTTCGACCTCCCGCTATAGGAGGGCCACCGAGAGCGCGCGTCCTCGTCGTTGCCCTTGAACCACCTCGCCACCTACGCTGCTATAGGGAGCCGTAGGAGGATAAGAGCATCTCCGAGCCCTTCCCCCTCTCGTCAGAAATATCTCCACCTCGCCCTCTCTCTCTCTCGCCCATGCCCCCCCTCCTCAGATCCTCTTTCACCCAACCGCTCCTGTGGTCGCCGGCGTGCACCACCGCGGCGACCGGCACCCCTGCGCCCTCCTGTCGAGTCCACGAGCCCCTCCGCCGGTCGTTCGCCTCGTCGACCTCGACCATCGGCTCGAGCTCAGCGTCGTTGCAATACCCCGTTCTAGGTCGTCTTCAACCTCGGACCACCGCCGACATTCCTCTTTGATTCCGGCGCCGTCGAGCCCTCCCCGAGCCCAATTATGCACATCTACAGGGCCGTAGTGTGCCCCCACTCCCTTTCCCTGTCTCCATGCCTCGAATCCGTGCTCCTAGCCATCACTGCCATCATGACAGAAGCCCACCACTCGCCATGGCCGTAGCTCAGTGTCCGCATACGCGCTCCTGCTGCTCTTGTGTCGCTTCTACTGATGCCGCTGCTCTGCCTGCTGCTACTACACCATTGCTGCCGTCGCCTGTGCCGCATTTCCCCTCCAGCATGCCCACGCGCACCCCGGCCACGTCCCATGCTCGCCGTGCCTGCGCCAACCGCGCGCCTGCCCCTGCCGCTACGGCCGCTCACTTGCCGTTGCCGTGCCTGCCTTGCCTCGCCTGCTTTTCCTCCTGCCATGCTGTAGCCTCGCCCCGGCCCCGCAGTAGCTGCCGCTGCCTTCCCGCCCTCCTTCGCGCCGACGCTTGTCCTCGCCGGCACAGCCGACCCGCCTCTGCGTCCGCCGGCACCCGTCGCCCCGCATCCCCTGCCGTGACCTGATTGGCCCTTTCGCTCGCTGGCCGCCGCCCTCAACCGCCGCAGCCCCACGCTGCTGATCCACCCCGTAGCCACCTCCGGCGTCCGGTGCCCGCGCCTGCTAGTGCGTCCCCTCGCCCGTGGCCTCGGGCACGGGCGCCCACGCCCACGCCCGCCCCCTGTTTCACCCAGCGCCCGCAAACCCCCCTGGGCCACTTACACGCGGCCCCCAGTGCCCTGGCCATTTTTTTTCAAAAAAATATATGTTTAAAAAAATAGTAATTAAATTAATTAATTAATTAATTAGATTAATCTGGTTTAATTATGCTAATTACCTAGTTTAACTAATTAAAACTGTTAGTTAGTCAAATGTGTCAATGACAGGGGGCCTGAAGGAAATATGCCCTAGAGGCAATAATAAAGTTATTATTTATTTCCTTATTTCATGATAAATGTTTATTATTCATGATAGAATTGTATTAACCGGAGACATAATACATGTGTGAATACATAGACAAACAGAGTGTCACTAGTATGCCTCTACTTGACTAGCTCATTAATCAAAGATGGTTATGTTTCCTAACCATGGACAAAGAGTTGTTATTTGATTAACGGGATCACATCATTAGTTGAATGATCTGATTGACATGACCCATTCCATTAGCTTAGCACCTGATCGTTTAGTATGTTGCTATTGCTTTCTTCATGACTTATACATGTTCCTATGACTATGAGATTATGCAACTCCCGTTTGCCGGAGGAAAACTTTGTGTGCTACCAAACGTCAAACGTAACTAGGTGATTATAAAGGAGCTCTATAGGTGTCTCCAAAGGTACATGTTGGGTTGGCATATTTCGAGATTAGGATTTGTCACTCAGAATGTCGGAGAGGTATCTCTGGGCCCTCTCGGTAATGCACATCACTTAAGCCTTGCAAGCATTACAACTAATGAGTTAGTTGCGGGATGATGTATTACGGAACGAGTAAAGAGACTTGCCGGTAATGAGATTGAACTAGGTATTGGATACCGACGATCGAATCTCAGGCAAGTAACATACCGACGTCAAAGGGAACAACGTATGTTGTTATGTGGTCTGACCGATAAAGATCTTCGTAGAATATGTAGGAGCCAATATGGGCATCCAGGTCCCGCTATTGGTTATTGACCGGAGACGTGTCTCGGTCATGTCTACATTGTTCTCAAACCGTAGGGTCTGCACGCTTAAGGTTTCGATGACAGTTATATTATGAGTTTATAAGTTTTGATGTACCGAAGGAGTTCGGGGTCCCATATGAGATCAGGGACATGACGAGGAGTCTCGAAATGGCCGAGACGTAAAGATCGATATATTGGACGACTATATTCGGACTTCGGAAAGGTTCCGAGTGATTCGGGTATTTTTCGGAGTACCGGAGAGTTACGGGAATTCGCCGGGAGAACTATTGGGCCTTATTGGGCCATACGAGAAAGAGAGAGGGGCTGCCTAGGGAAGGCCGCGCCACCCCCAAGGCCTAGTCCAAATTGGACTAGGGGGAGGGGCTGCGCCCCTTCCTTGTTTCCTACTCCTACTACATGGAAGGACTCCTAGTTGGACTAGGAAAGGGGGAATCCTACTCCCGGTGGGAGTAGGACTCCCCTAGGGCGCGCCATAGAGAGGGCCGGCCCTCCCCTCCTCCACTCCTTTATATACGGGGGAAGGGGGCACCCCATGGACACACAAGTTGATCTTTGAGATCGTTCCTTAGCCGTGTGCGGTGCCCCCTGCCACCATATTCCACCTCGATCATATCGTTGTAGTGCTTAGGCGAAGCCCTGCGTCAGTAGAACATCAAGATCGTCACCACGCCATCGTGCTGACGGAACTCCTCCCCGAAGCTTTGCTGGATCGGAGCCCGGGGATCGTCATCGAGCTGTACGTGTGCTAAGAACTCGGAGGTGCCGGAGTAACGGTGCTTGGATCGGTCGGATCGGGAAGAAGACGTACGACTACTTCCTCTATGTTGTGTCAACGCTTCCGTTGCGATCTACAAGGGTACGTAGATCATGCTCTCCCCCTCGTTGCTATGCATCACCATGATCTTGCGTGTGCGTAGGATTTTTTTTGAAATTACTACGTTCCCCAAAAGTGGCATCCGAGCCTAGGTTTTATGGTTTGATGTTATTTGCACGAGTAGAACACACGTGAGTTGTGGATGATATAAGTCATACTGCCTACCAGCATGTTATACTTTGGTTCGGCGGTATTGTTGGATGAAGCGGCCCGGATCGACATTACGCGTACGCTTACGCGAGACTGGTTCTACCGCCGTGCTTTGCACACAGGTGGCTGGCGGGTGTCAGTTTCTCCAACTTTAGTTGAACCGAGTGTGGCTACGCCCGGTCCTTGCGAAGGTTAAAACGGAGTCTATTTGACGAGCTATCGTTGTGGTTTTGATGCGTAGGTGAGGTTGGTTCTTACTTAAGCCCGTAGCAGCCACGTAAAACTTGCAACAACAAAGTAGAGGACGTCTAACTTGTTTTTGCAGGGCATGTTGTGATGTGATATGGCCAAGACATGATGCTAAATTTTATTGTATGAGATGATCATGTTTTGTAATCAAGTTATCGGCAACTGGCAGGAGCCATATGGTTGTCGCTTTATTGTATGCAATGCAATCGCGATGTAATGCTTTACTTTATCACTAAGCGGTAGCGATAGTCGTGGAAGCATAAGATTGGCGAGACGACAACGATGCTACGATGGAGATCAAGGTGTCGCGCCGGTGACGATGGTGATCATGACGGTGCTTCGGAGATGGAGATCACAAGCACAAGATGATGATGGCCATATCATATCACTTATATTGATTGCATGTGATGTTTATCTTTTTATGCATCTTATCTTGCTTTGATTGCCGGTAGCATTATAAGATGATCTCTCACTAAATTATCAAGAAGTGTTCTCCCTGAGTATGCACCGTTGCGAAAGTTCTTCGTGCTGAGACACCACGTGATGATCGGGTGTGATAGGCTCTACGTTCAAATACAACGGGTGCAAAATAATTGCACACGCAGAATACTCAGGTTATACTTGACGAGCCAAGCATATACAGATATGGCCTCGGAACACGGAGACCGAAAGGTCGAGCGTGAATCATATAGCAGATATGATCAACATAGCGATGTTCACCAATGAAACTACTCCATCTCATGTGATGATCGGACATGGTTTAGTTGATTTGGATCACGTGATCACTTAGAGGATTAGAGGGATGTCTATCTAAGTGGGAGTTCTTAAATAATATGATTAATTGAACTTTAAATTTATCATGAACTTAGTCCTGGTAGTATTTTGCAAATTATGTTGTAGATCAATAGCTCACGTTATTGCTTCCCTGTGTTTATTTTGATATGTTCCTAGAGAAAATTGTGTTGAAAGATGTTAGTAGCAATGATGCAGATTGGATCCGTGATCTGAGGTTTATCCTCATTGCTGCACAGAAGAATTATGTCCTTGATGCACCACTAGGTGACAGACCTATTGCAGGAGCAGATGCAGACGTTATGAACGTTTGGCTAGCTCAATATGACGACTACTTGATAGTTTAGTGCACCATGCTTAATGGCTTAGAATCGGGACTTCAAAGACGTTTTGAACGTCATGGACCATATGAGATGTTCCAGGAGTTGAAGTTAATATTTCAAGCAAATACCCGAGTTGAGAGATATGAAGTCTCCAACAAGTTCTATAGCTAAAAGATGGAGGAGAATCACTCAACTAGTGAGCATGTGCCCAGATTGTCTGAGTACTACAATCGCTTGAATCAAGTGGGAGTTAATCTTCCAGATAAGATAGTGATTGACAGAATTCTCTAGTCACCATCACCAAGTTAGTAGAACTTCGTGATGAACTATGATATGCAAGGGATAACGGAAACAATTCCCAAGCTCTTCGTGATGCTGAAATCGATGAAGGTAGAAATCAAGAAAAACATCAAGTGTTGATGGTTAACAAGACCACTAGTTTCAAGAAAAGGGCAAAGGGAAGAAGGGGAACTTCAAGAAGAACAGCAAGAGAGTTGCTGCTCAAGTGAAGAAGCCCAAGTCTGGTCCTATGCCTGAGACTAAGTGCTTCTACTGCAAAGGGACTAGTCACTGGAAGCAGAACTGCCCCAAGTATTTGGCGGATAAGAAGGATGGCAAAGTGAACAAAAGTATATTTGATATACATGATGTGTACTTTACTAGTGTTTATAGCAACCCCTCAGTATTTGATACTGGATCAGTTGCTAAGAGTAGTAACCCGAAACAGGAGTTGCAGAATAAACAGAGACTAGTTAAGGGTGAAGTGATGATGTGTGTTGGAAGTAGTTCCAAGATTGATATGATCATCATCGCACACTCCCCTATACTTTCGGGATTAGTGTTGTACCTAAATAAGTGTTATTTGGTTTTTGCGTTGAGCATGAATATGATTTGATCATGTTTATTGCAATACAGTTATTCATTAAAATCAGAGAATAATTGTTGTTCTGTTTACATGAATAAAACCTTCGATGGTCATACACCCAATGAAACAAGTTCGTTGGATCTCGATCGTAGTGATACACATATTCATAATATTGAAACCAAAAGATGCAAAGTTAATAATAATAGTGCAACTTATTTGTGGCACTGCCGTTTAAGTCATATTGGTGTAAAGCGCATGAAGAAACTCCATGCTGATGGGCTTTTGGAATCACTTGATTATGAATCACTTGATGCTTGTGAACCATGCCTTATGGGCAAGATGACTAAAACACCGTTCTCCGGAACAATGAAGCAAGCAACAGATTTGTTGGAAATCATACATACTGATGTATGTGGTCCGATGAATATTAAGGCTTGCAACAGGTAGCATTATTTTCTGACCTTCACGGATGATTTGAGCAGATATGGGGATATCTACTTGATGAAACATAAGTCTGAAACATTTGAACAGTTCAAAGAATTTCAGAGTGAAGTGGAAAATCATCATGACAAGAAAATAAAAGTTTCTACGATATGATCGCAGAGGTAAAATATTTGAGTTACGAGTTTGGCCTTCAATTAAAACAATGTGAAATAGTTTCACTACTCACGCCACCTGGAACACCATAGTGTAATGGTGTGTCCGAACGTCATAACCGTACTTTATTAGATATAGTGCGATCTATGATGTCTCTTACCGATCTACCACTATCGTTTTGGGGTTATGCATTAGAGATAGCTACATTCACGTTAAATAGGGCACCATCTAAATCCGTTGAGACGACACCGTATGAACTATGGTTTGGCAAGAAACCTAAGCCGTCGTTTCTTAAAGTTTGGGACTGCGATGCTTATGTGAAAAAGTTTCAACATGATAAGCTCGAACCCAAATCGGAGAAGTAAATCTTCATAGGTTACCCAAAGAAAATGTTGGGTACACCTTCTATCACAGATCCGAAGGCAAGTTATTCATTGCTGAGAATGGATCCTTTCTAGAGAAGGAGTTTCTCACGAAAGAAGTGAGTGGGAGGAAAGTAGAAAACTTGATAAGGTAATTGTACCTTCTCCCTTATTGGAAAGTAGTTCATCACAGAAATCTGTTCTTGTGACTAGTACACCAATTAGTGAGGAAGCTAATGATGATAATCATGTAACTTCAGATCAAGTTACTACCGAATCTCGTAGGTAAACCAGAGTGAGATCCGCACCAGAGTGGTACGGTAATCCTGTTCTGGAAGTCATGTTACTAGACCATGACGAACCTACGAACTATGAGGAAGCGATGATGGGCCCAGATTCCGCGAAATGGTTTGAGACCATGAAATCTGAGATATGATCCATGTATGAGAATAAAGTATGGACTTTGATGGATTTGCCCGTTGATCGGCAAGCCATAGAAAATAAATGGATCTTCAAGAGGAAGACGGACGCTGATAGTAGTGTTACTATCTACAAAGCTAGAATTGTCGAAAAAGGTTTTCGACAAGTTCAAGGTGTTGACTACGATGAGAGTTTCTCACTCGTATCTATGCTTAAGTCTGTCCGAATCATGTTAGCAATTGCCGCATTTTATGAAATCTGGCAAATGGATAAACAAAACTACATTCCTTAATGGATTTAAAGAAGAGTTGTATATGATGCAACCAGAAGATTTTGTCAATCCTAAAGGTGCTAACAAAATATGCAAGCTCCAGCGATCCATCTATGGACTGGTGCAAGCATCTCGGAGTTGGAATATACGCTCTGATAAGTTGATCAAAGCATATAGTTTTATACAGACTTGCGATGAAAGCCTGTATTTACAAGAAAGTGAGTGGGAGCACCACAACATTTCTGATAAGTATATGTAAATGACATGTTGTTGATCGGAAATAATGTAGAATTATTCTGCAAAGCATAAAGGAGTATTTGAAAGGAGTTTTTCGAAGAAGGACCTCGGTGAAGCTGCTTACATATTGAGCATCAAGATCTATAGAGATAGATCAAAACGCTTGATAAGTTTTTTCATTGAGTACATACCTTGACAAGATTGTGAAGTAGTTCAAAATGGAACAGTCAAAGAAAGAGTTCTTGCTTGTGTAACAAGGTGTGAAATTGAGTAAGACTCAAAGCCCGACCACGGCAGAAGATAGAAAGCGAATGAAAGTCATTCCCTATGCCTCAGCCATAGGTTCTATAAAGTATGCCATGCTATGTACCAGAGCTATTGTATACCCTACACTGATTTTGGCAAGGGAGTACAATAGTGATCTAGGAGTAGATCACTAGACAGCGGTCAAAATTATCCTTAGTGGAATAAGGATATGTTTCTCGATTATGGAGGTGACAAAAAGGTTCGCCGTAAACGGTTACGTCGATGCAAGTTTTGACACTGATATGGATGACTCTAAGTCTCGATCTAGATACATATTGAAAGTGGGAGCAATGAGCTAGAGTAGCTCCGTGCAGAGCATTGTAGACATAGAAAATTGCAAAATACATAATGGATCTGAATGTGAAAGACCCGTTGACTAAGATTCTCTCACAAGCAAAACATGATCACACCTTAGTACTCTTTCGGTGTTAATCACATAGCGATGTGAAGTAGATTACTAAATCTAGTAAACCCTTTGGGTGTTGGTCACATGGCGATGTGAACTATAGGTGTTAATCACATAATGATGTGGACTATTGATGTTAATCACATGGCCATGTGATCTAGATTATTGACTCTAGTGCAAGTGGGAGACTGAAGGAAATATGCCCTAGAGGCAATAATAAAGTTATTATTTATTTCCTTATTTCATGATAAATGTTTATTATTCATGCTAGAATTGTATTAACTGGAAACATAATACATGTGTGAATACATAGACAAACAGAGTGTCACTAGTATGCCTCTACTTGACTAGCTCGTTAATCAAAGATGGTTATGTTTCCTAACCATGGACAAAGAGTTGTTATTTGATTAACGGGATCACATCATTAGTTGAATGATCTGATTGACATGACCCATTCCATTAGCTTAGCACCCGATCGTTTAGTATGTTGCTATTGCTTTCTTCATGACTTATACATGTTCCTATGACTATGAGATTATGCAACTCCCGTTTGCCGGAGGAACACTTTGTGTGCTACCAAACGTCAAACGTAACTGGGTGATTATAAAGGAGCTCTATAGGTGTCTCCAAAGGTACATGTTGGGTTGGCGTATTTCGAGATTAGGATTTGTCACTCAGAATGTCGGAGAGGTATCTCTGGGCCCTCTCGGTAATGCACATCACTTAAGCCTTGCAAGCATTACAACTAATGAGTTAGTTGCGGGATGATGTATTACGGAACGAGTAAAGAGACTTGCCGGTAACGAGATTGAACTAGGTATTGGATACCGACGATCGAATCTCAGGAAAGTAACATACCGACGACAAAGGGAACAACGTATGTTGTTATGCGGTCTGAACGATAAAGATCTTCGTAGAATATGTAGGAGCCAATATGGGCATCCAGGTCCCGCTATTGGTTATTGACCGGAGACGTGTCTCGGTCATGTCTACATTGTTCTCGAACCGTAGGGTCCCCACGCTTAAGGTTTCGATGACAGTTATATTATGAGTTTATTAGTTTTGATGTACCGAAGGAGTTCGGAGTCCCGGATGAGATCAGGGACATGACGAGGAGTCTCGAAATGGTCGAGACGTAAAGATCAATATATTGGACGACTATATTCAGACTTCGGAAAGGTTCCAAGTGATTCGGGTATTTTTCGGAGTACCGGAGAGTTACCGGAATTCGCCGGGAGAACTATTGAGGCTTATTGGGCCATACGAGAAAGAGAGAGGGGCTGCCTAGGGCAGGCCGCGCGCCCCCCAAGGCCTAGTCCGAATTGGACTAGGGGGAGGGGCTGCGCCCCTTCCTTGTTTCCTACTCCTACTACATGGAAGGACTCATAGTTGGACTTGGAAAGGGGGAATCCTACTCCCGGTGGGAGTAGGACTCCCCTAGGGCGCGCCATAGAGAGGGCCGGCCCTCCCCTTCTCCACTCCTTTATATACGGGGGCAGGGGGCACCCCATGGACACACAAGTTGATCTTTGAGATAGTTCCTTAGCCGTGTGCGGTGCCCCCTGCCACCATATTCCACCTCGATCATATCGTTGTAGTGCTTAGGCGAAGCCCTGCATCGGTAGAACATCAAGATCGTCACCACGCCGTCGTGCTGACGGAACTCCTCCCCGAAGCTTTGCTGGATCGGAGCCCGGGGATCGACATCGAGCTGTACATGTGCTAAGAACTCGGAGGTGCCGTAGTAACGGTGCTTGGATCGGTCGGATCGGGAAGAAGACGTACGACTACTTCCTCTACGTTGTGTCAACGCTTCCGTTGCGATCTACAAGGGTACGTAGATCATGCTCTCCCCCTTGTTGCTATGCATCACCATGATCTTGCGTGTGCGTAGGAATTTTTTTGAAATTACTACATTCCCCAACAGGCCCCACCCCCTATTGACCAGTCAAACGTTGACTGGTCAACTGGAACCCCCTGGCCCACCTGTCAGCCTCTGGTACACTTCTGTGTACACAAAGCTGGGTGCACCTAGCTTTCAGTCCTTAACTTTGAGTTAATAATAAATCCAGAAAATGTTTAAATCTTTGAAAATTCATAGAAAATAAATTGTAGCTAGGATCAAAAAACTTTATATATGAAAGTTGCTCTGAACGACGAGACGAATTCGAATACACAGCCCGTTCGTCCGCCACGCGTCCCTAGCATAAGGAACATGCAACAATCCACCTCCGATCCGTCTGTCCGAAAATGCAAAACACCGGGAAAACTTTCCCGGGTTTTCCCCCTTTGCCAGTATCACCTAGTACTGCATTAGGTCACCTCTAGCACCGCGTATTGCCATGTTATGCTTTGATTGCTTTGTTACTTATTGTGCCCCCCTCCGTTATTTCTTTCCGGTAGACCCCGAGACCGCTGCTGGTACCCCTGTGATCGACTACATCGATGACGAACCCTTCTTGCCAGAGCAACCAGGCAAACCCCCCTTTGATCATCCCGATATCGCCCATTCCATTCTCTCATGCTTGCATTAGATTTTGCCACTGTTATTGTTTGCTCCTATTCTAAAGCATAGCCTGCTTTTCTAACCTATTTATTGTTACCTTACCTGCTTATCTTAAATTGCTTAGTATAGGTTGGTTAGTGATCCATCAGTGACCCCCACCTTGTCCCTGTTGCCCCTGCTTCATCATCGATGACTCGATCAACGTGATCGATGTCCAGGCCCCGACACTACACATCACCCCCTAGCTGTACGACTCTGCGGAGTTACTATTGAGTGTCGAGGGTGACACCTCATACATCACTCCTGATGAGATCTCTGTAGTGTAGCTATTCGGTCGTGGTCATCAAGGGTGATTTCCTCCTTAACCACTTCCTATATGACTCTGTCGTGCAACCCCTCAAGTGTGAACCCTCGAGGGTGGTTCCTCTTACGTCCACCTTGATGATTACATCGAGTGGAATTCACCAAGGGTGGATCCTCAGGGTTCCCCTTGGTGTTACACACACAATTACTATGGTTACTATGACTTTACACTGAACCATGTTACTAAAGATGAGTCGGCCTTGAGGGGTACCCGCGCGAGCTTAAGTCCGAGTGATGTGGACTCGGGTTGACCTGGAAGGTGCCCGTGAGATACTTACGAGGCGTGGCCGGGCATTCTTAGCCCTTGCCACAAGTACTCGAGATGGGGTGACGGGGTCACATCGATCATGAGTCTCTGCTCGTTACCGCATGCTCCAAATCCACTATGATTTGGATGTTTGATTCGAGGGCCTCTGGCCTAATAGCACTAACCATCACGTGGGCATAGTATGGGCATTCTACATCGTATACATCAGCCGAAGCTTAATAGACGTGAGCGACTAAGCGGCACGCGCCGGGTTGGACCGGAACGCCTCGCCTTGTATAAGGGAGGCTAGGTCTGCTCACCGGCCGCCCACGCAAGGTGCAGGAATTACCCAGGCGATGGCCCAAGACCCCTGGGGGCATAGGTTTAGTCCGACGGGCAGACCTCTTTATTAAGACTAGGTTGGGTTGCAGCGTATCATTTGGCCGAGACCGGGCATGACCCGGGAAAGTGTGTCCGGCCGGAGTTAATCGAGCGTGGTGGGTAAGTTTGTGCACCCATGCAGGGAAGAAAACATCTATCGATAGCATGTCCTACGTTAATGGACACTTGGAGTTGTATCCCGGTCGATACAACTAGAACTGGATACTTGTGATGAGAAATGGATTGTGATGAGAAATGGATAGTATGGCTCTGGGATTGCTTTCTCGCAGGGAGTCGAGAAAGGATCTCTGGGCGGGGTTGATAACACTACGAATACTACTTTACTTTATGCTACTCTTATCTCTTATGATGCTACAAGATGCTTGGAGCCGCTTGAAGATACTTGTCTTCAATAGGCTAGGCTTTCCCCTTCTCTTCTGGCATTCTGCAGTTCAATCCACATATACTACCCATTTCATTGACACCGATGCGTATGTAGTGTAGATCCTTGCTTGCGAGTAATTTGGATGAGTAATCACGGTTGCTTTGCTCCCCCTTTTCCCCCTTTCTTCTTCTTTCCGGTTGACGCAACCAGATATCGGAGCCCAGGAGCCAGACGACACCACCGACTACTACTACTACCACGAGGGTGCTTACTACTACGTGGAGGCCGCCGACGACTAGGAGTAGTTAGGAGGCTCCTAGACAAGAGGCCTTGCCTTTTCGATTGATGTTGCTTTTGTGCTAGCCTTATGAAGGCAAACTTGTCTAACTTATGTCTGTACTCAGATAATGTTGCTTCCACTGACTCTTGTGTATTCGAGCTTATGTATTCGAGCCCTCGAGGCCCCTGGCTTGTAATATAATGCTTGTATTATTTTAATTTGTGTCTAGAGTTGTGTTGTGATATCTTCTTGTGAGTCCTTGATCTTGATCATACACATTTGTGTGTATGATTAGTGTACAATTGAATCGAGGGTGTTACAAGTTGGTATCAGAGCTGACTGCCTGTAGGTAGCCCCCTTTCCAACTCCTTGGACGAAGTCGAGTCTAGTCATTGGAAAACTTTTACTAACATTGTTGTGTGGCTTACGGGCCCACATCACAAATGTGTGGTACTAGGATCTTTTATTCCTCGTCTATACTCTGGGACTCTGATCTCTTGTCTATTCGGGTTAAACATTTTACTAACTCTGACATTAGGCTCTCATACCCACTTCCTCCCAGAGAGCCCCGACATTATCGATGATCGCTTGCTTCGCCAGAAGATTCTGCACATACTCCTCGATCTTTCACGAGACACTGTGCCAACTGCCTTGCAGTTCCCGACCACCGATAATCCCCGTGAATGACATCCTTGCCGCTTGTATCTTCATCCCCAGCTACTCTTATTATTACAAGATACCCCTAGTTCGTTCTGAGAATCGTTTGTGCCTTTTGCTTTGCAGCTTCTTTTTGCACCGCGGATAATTCACTTAACCAGGGTTCGTTCGTCCCCAGTTGTTCCTATGATTTCCAAAATATCTAAAAATGCTATCTGATCTTTCAAAAATCCTATGCAGCCTATTGCTCTTGATTCTCCTTGACTGCTTGCATTAGGATTAATTCCATATGTCTAGCAATATTCTTTATAATTCTTTGTGATTGTCTTTCTGTTCCTATGGGTTCAACATGTGTGTGAATACTCGTAATCAACAATTAATCCTTGGTAATTTTCTTTCCGTCTCAGACATCCTTCCAGATATGAGCTGGTTCTTGCCCAATCCAGATCGGGTGCACCTCTGAGTCTATTCAACTTACTCATCTTTTGATCAGAGCCTCTGCTTCTAATCCTTCGTCTTGAAATCATAATTTCTTTGTACCCAAGCATCAAATTGTTCAGTTGTTTCTATAATCTAATGCCTTTGCATTCTTTCCTTCTTCTGATTGAGTACTCATACTCACATCAGATCCATTGAGGACCACTAAATCCATTGTTGGATTATTATCTGGCAGTGTCCTTCATATTCAAAACTTTGTGCACTCTTTCCCTGATACATATTGCCTCCGGTAAATTATATCATCTTCTTTGACTTCGATACTCTACTTTCGAACTTGTATCTTTTGCTTGGTTGATGGTTGTATAGATTCATAAAAATACCCTGATGGGTTGAACTTATGCCTTCCATAATCCGTGTGAACCCGAGAGTTCTCATGAGTCTTACTTTTCTGGTACTTCACCAGATAAATTTTCAGCACTACAAATTTCTTCGAAAACGAGAAGTGAATGAAAGGTTATGCATTGAAGAAGTGGGAGTCGACCTTGAACTTTTGTGTTCATGCCCATGGACCCGATGTAGAACTTATCATGGAAGCTGCTCGTAAAAATAATTATTTCTTTGGTACAAGCTCATCTTGTATCTATGAATTGATCCTTTGCAATCATGGCTCCGACCATATTTCCTCCTTGATTCCATTTTGCCAGATAAGTTAAAAAATACTTATACTTTGCAAATCATTTCTCCCGTACAGCCTCTGCTCGGATTTACCTTCCGGCATTACACATAGTACTTGATACTGGGAAGTTTTATACCCCATCACATCATTCCTACCCTGATCGGCTATATTTTTATCGTGTCAACTATTAACTGTGCTACCTAGTCCTTCCGGAGCACAATTTTAAAGATGAGCTAAGCTTACATCGATCTTCCTCATCACATTGTTTCTCCTTGAACAACAAGCTTGATTTTGAGTTTGTGTCATACCCGTGGTTCCAATAACCTTTCGCTTTATCATTCCTTTAACTTGATGACGTTGCCGATTCATTACATCTTCATAAAATCTCTTGACAAATGTGTCGTGATCATCATCAACATTCTGAGCTCTTCCAGGATATCGACTGAATTCATGATGAGGAATACCATCCTTGCCCCTCAATGATTTGTGTTATCATCGAAAACATTCTTGCCTCCCCAACATGAATCTGTTGATATAAATTTTGTAAATACATCCTTTTTGACATGTCGATGGATTTTTGCTGAAACCATCGGCCACCTCCTCATCTTCCCTGATAAAATTGCATGAGGTGTTCAAGTAATTCCCGATGGATCCTTTGTGTTCCCAAGGTCCGGCCTTTACCTGATGACCATGTCAATGCTATCCAAAAGTATGACTGTGTTACTCCAAACATCATTAAGAACATTGGAGGCGCAGTGCTAAAGGTTTCTTGATCAATTTTCCAAACACCGTTGTATGGTTAAACATCATAATTCTCCTTGCCCCATTAACTATGGATAATTACTTGATGTCCCGTCGTGTATATCATGCTCTGTTTGTTCTTGGGAAGCATATACTCTAATACTTTTGTATAAGCACCTTTTCCTTTCCATTGGTTTGGTTAAACTAATAACCACATTTTCCTTTCCATTGTTTTGTTTAACCTTTCTTGTGATCTATATGATCTAAGAAGTAATAGTTCCCTGCTTATGCAAACACCTCGTGTACAATTTGTTTGTAAGACCTTGTTATTATTGTTGTCGATATCCCGGTAACCACCGATGGATGAGAACTTTGCCTATTGGTCCGCCTCATTTCAACTAGCAGGAAAATGGTTCTCTTCGTCCCTCGCCCTTGGTACCAACGTTGTTGACAACATAACTGACATGCTATCCTTTAACCTGCCTTGCTATCTTGACCGTGCAAAATGATTAGCGCCTTCCTGCTTTTAACCCACATGGTGGGCCCATAACCCACAGTTCCACATGATCGAAACCTGACTTCCTGTACAACCTTGATTCCGAAATATTCTTGGCACTCGGCTTCATATGTAATACATGAGCTAACTTCCTCACCATGTTTCATTTCGATATCAGAGGCAACATTATTCTTCTTTGCTCTGAACCCCTTAATCACCTATTTTAGGCATCAACTGGATGCCTACCTAGTTAAAACTTGTTCAATCTCCGTATAGCACTCTCGATACGTCCTGGTGCTTCTAAAACCTCCTTCCTTGAGATAACTACCGGATGCCGATCCTTTCAGACATTTGTCCTTATAGCTTCCCCCTTACTCCACCTCTTAAATCTCGGGACGAGATTTCTTGTAGTGGAGGAGATTTGTAACGCTCGGATAATCAAGCTACAATAATCCCCTACTAATGATGCCAAGTAATCACTGTTACTGTTGCTAATCTCACTTTGATTCAAAACCAATTCAAATTCAATTTCAAAATAAAGTCAAATAAATTATTTCTCCAAACAGTAAAAAAATGTTTGCTGGGTTGCAAATATTCACTAACTAAATGTCATGAGTGATTCAACATCATTTGAGATAGCTAATTTCCCCTGGGAATTAAAGCAGTTCCAAATCAGCATTTTTAAATGCTTTTCCATTTGTGAAAAATCCAAATTAATTCAAGCTCCTCCCAAACTTTTTGTGGCAGGTGCCAAATATTGTAATGTATTTATTTGGCCAAGTCCCACATTTTACAGAACTCCTTTTGGCAGCTCAAATATTGCATATCATTTTTTCTGTAAAAAAGAAAAGAGCAAAAGAAAGGAAAAAGGAAAAGAGAGAAGTCCCCCTCCTGTTTCTCCCCTGGGCCTCGGCCCACCCGATGCCAACCCAGCCCCCATAGCCCCCTCGGTCGGCTTCGACCTCCCGCTACAGGAGGGCGGCTGAGGGCGCGCGTCCTTGTCGTTGCCCTCGAACCACCTCGCCACCTGCGACGCTACAGGGAGCCGTAGGAGGATAAGAGCATCTCCGAGCCCTTCTCCCTCTCGTCAGAAATATCTCCACCTCGCCCTCTCTCTCTCTCTCTCTCTCTCGCCCGTGCCCCCCTTCCTCAGATCCTCTTTCACCCAACCGCTCCCGTGGTCGCCGGCGTGCACCATCGTGGTGACCGGCACCCCTGCGCCCTCCCGTCGAGTCCACGAGCCCCTCCGCCATTTTCCTGGTCAACCTCGACCATCGGTTCGAGCTCAGCATCGTCGTAATGCCCCGTTCGAGATCGTCTTCAACCTCGGACCACCGCCGGCATTCGTCTTCGATTCCGGCGCTGTCGAGCCCTCCCCGAGCCCACTTATGCACATCTACATGGCCGTTGTGAGCCCCCACTCCCTTCCCTTCTCTCCGTGCCTCGAATCCATGCTCCTAGCCATCGCTGCCGTCGCAACCGAAGCCCACCACTCTCCATGGCCGTAGCTTAGTGTCCGCGTACGCGCTCCTGCTGCTCTTGTGTTGCTTCTACTACTGCCGCTGCTCTGCCTACTGCTACTGCTCCATTGCTGCCGTCGCCCGCGCCGCGCTGCCCCTCCAGCATGCCCATGCGCGCCCCAACCACGTCCCATGGTCGCCGTGCCCGCGCCAACTGCGCGCCTCACCCCTGCCGCCGCGGCCGCTCACTTGCCGTTGCCGTGCCTGCCTTGCCTCGACTGCTTTTCCTCCTTCCATTTGTCTGTCGTGTCGTAGCCTCGCGCCGGCCCCGCAGTAGCTGCTGCTTCCTTCCCCGCCCTCCTGCGCGCTGACGCTCGTCCTCGCCGCCATAGCCGACCCGCCTCTATGTCCGTCGGCACCCGTCGCCCCGCATCCCCTGCCGCGACCTGCTTGTCCCCTCCACTTGCTGGCCGCCGCCCTCAACCGTCGTAGCCCCATGCCGCCGATCCACCCCGCGGCCACCTCCGGCGTCGGCGCCCACTAGCACATCCCCTCGCCCGTGGCCTCAGGCACAGGCGCCCACGCCCATGCCCACCCCCTGTTTCCCCCAGCGCCCGCAAACCCCCTGGGCCACTTACACGCGGGCCCCAGCGCCCTGGCCTTTTTTTTATAAAAATATATATGTTTAAAAAATAGTAATTAAATTAATTAATTAAATTAATCTGGTTTAATTAGGCTAATTACCTAGTTTAACTAATTAAAACTGTTAGTTAGTCAAATGTGTCAATGACACGGGGGCCCACCCCCTGTTGACCAGTCAAACATTGAATGGTCAACTAGGACCCCCTGGCCCAATTGTCAGCCTCTGATACACTTTTGTGTACACAGAGCTGGGTGCACTGATGACCCACAAGTATAGGGGATCATTTGTAGTCCTTTCGATAAGTAAGAGTGTCGAACCAACGAGGAGCAGAAGGAAATGATAAGCGGTTTTCAGCAATGCATTCTTTGCAAGCACTGAAATAATAGGCAACAAATAGTTTTGTGATAGGATAATTTGTAATGTGTAACAAGTAACAAAAGTAAATAAAGTGCAGCAAGGTGGCCCAATCCTTTTTATAGCAAAGGACAAGCCTAAACAAACTCTTATATGATGTAAAGCGCTCCCGAGGACACATGGGAATATCGTCAAGCTAGTTTTCATCACGCTCATATGATTCGCGTTTGGTACTTTGATAATTTGGTATGTGGGTGGACTCGTGCTTGGGTACTGTCCTTACTTGGACAAGCATCCCACTTATGATTAACCTCTATTGCAAGCATCCGCAACTACAACAAAAGTATTAAGGTAAACCTAACCATAGCATGAAACATATGGATCCAAATCAGCCCCTTACGAAGCAACGCATAAACTAGGGTTTAAGCTTCTGTCACTCTAGCAACCCATTATCTACTTATTATTTCCCAATGCCTTCCTCTAGGCCAAAATAATGGTGAAATGTCATGTAGTCGATGTTCACATAACACCACTAGAGGAGAGACAACATACATCTCATCAAAATATCGAACTAATACCAAATTCACATGACTACTAATAGCAAGACTTCTCCCATGTCTTCAGGAAGAAACGTAACTACTCACAAAGCATATTCATGTTCATAGTCAGAGGGGTATCAATATGCATATAGGATATGAACATATGATCTTACACCAAATAAACCAACTAGCATCAACTACAAGGAGTAACTAACACTACTAGCAACCCCCAGGTACCAATCCCGGACTTGGAGACAAGAATTGGATACAAGAGATGAACTAGGGTTTTGAGAGGAGATGGTGCTGGTGAAGATTTTGATGGAGATTGCCCTCTCCCGATGAGAGGAGCATTGGTGATGACGATGGCGATGATTTCCCCCTCCCGGAGGGAAGCTTCCCCGACAGAACAGCTCCGCCAGAGCCCTAGATTGGTTCCACCAAGGTTCCGCCTCGTGGCGGTGGAGTCTCATCCGGAAAGATGGCTTATGATTTTTTCCTCATAGAAAGACACCATATAGCAGAATATGGCCATCAAAGGGCCACTAGGGGGCCCACGAGGTAGTGGGGTGGGCCCAGGGGGGTAGGGCGCGCCCCCACCCTCGTGGGCAGGGTGTGGCCCCCTGGTGAACTTCTTGCGCTCAGTATTTTTTATATATTCTGAAAATGTCTTCCATGAAGTTTCATGACGTCTTGAGCTATGCAGAATAGGTCTCTAATATTTTCTCCTATTCCAGCCAAGAATACCAGCTGCCGGCATTCTCCCTCTTTATGTAAACCTTGTAAAATAAGAGAGAATAGACATAAGTATTGTGACATAATGTGTAATAACAGCCCATACTGCAATAAATATCGATATAAAAGCATGATGCAAAATGGACGTATCATGCACCTAGATTTTAGTCTTTAATTTCGAGTTAATAATAAATCCGAGTTAATAATAAATCTAGAAAATGTTTAAATCTTTGAAAATTCGTAGAAAATAAACAGTAGCTCGGATCGAAAAATTTTATATATGAAAGTTGCTCAGAACGATGAGGCAAATCCGAATCCGCAACCCGTTCGTCTGCCACGCGTCCCTAGCATAGTGAACATGCAACAATCCACCTCCGGTCCATCTGTCTGAAAATGCAAAACACCGGGAAAACTTTCCTGGGTGTTTCCTCCCTTTGCCGGTATCAACTAGTACCGCGTTAGGTCACCTCTAGCTTTTATTTCTTCCATATCAGACGATCGTATAAAGCTTCAATCATACATATTTAGAGAGCAATTTTTATTGCTTGCACCGATGACAACTTACTTGAAGGATCTTACTCAATCCATAGGTAGATATGGTGGACTCTCATGGCAAAACTGGTTGAAGGGTGTTTGGAAGCACAAGTAGTATGTCTACTTGGTGCAAAGGATTTCGCTAGCATGAGAGGGAAAGGCAAGCTCAATCTTGTTGGATGATCCAAGATAATATAATTCATCTCAGATGTAAGAAAACATAACCTATTATGTTGTCTTCCTTGTCCAACGTCAACTTTTTAGCATGCCATATTTTAATGACTGCTCACAATCATAAAAGATGTCCAAGATAGTATATTTATATGTGAAAACCTCTCTTTCTTTATTACTTCCTATTAATTGGAACGACGACCAAACTTTGTTTGTCAACTCTCAACATCTTTTATTCATCATACTTTTTCTATGTGAGCTCATTACTCTCCATAAGATCCATATGATCTCTTTTATTCTTTCTCTTTTCTTTTATTCACTTAAGATTATGGCAAAACAATCAAGCCCTTGACTCAACACTAATATTTATCATATATAGCTCACGGACTCGATTACATAGAAGGATCATAAAGCAAAACTCACAACTAGATCAGACTAAGAACTTTTATTCTACTAGATCAAAATATTATCAAAAGGATCGAACTAAGAAAAGCGGTAAAGATAAAGGTGATGTTGATACGATACCGGGGCACTCCCCCAAGCTTGGCAGTTGCCAAAGGGAGTGCCCATACCCATATGATTATGTCTCCTTTGTTGGTGAAGAAGTTGATGGTGATGATGGATAGTCGCACATCGAGCGTAGGAGGTCTTCTAACTTGCGCATAATTCCTTTGAGTGCGATGATATGCTCCTTCAACAATATATTTTCACGTGTGAGATGCTTATTTTGTATACGAGCTAACTCAATCATCTTAAAAGCTTCGATCTCAGTTGGGGTAAGAAGATTGTGATCAAGTTGAAGGATGTCTTCCATTGCCGGAACTTGGTCCTCCATGGCGTTCTTGATCCCTTCATCCTTGTTGATCTCCATGGGTTCTTCTCTCTTCAGCTCTATCTTCATTAGCCAAGCATCGTTGCCCTCATTGTTGGAGGAGGAGGGAGACGACATGATGCTTGGTGTTGAAAACCCTGGCAGAAAATAGCTCGAAACAAGAACAGAGGATTTTTGCGTGATACGATGGTCAAAACCTTCGGGAGGTTATATAATGAATTTTTACCGACCAAAATATGTGTCGTGTAAGAAATGAAGTCCGGAGAGCACACGAGGTGCCCACGAGCCTGGGCACGCCCTCCACCCTCGTGGAGGCCTCGTGTCCTTCCCGGACTGCTTCTTATTTTTCTATTTTTCTAAATATTCCAAAACGGGGAAATATTGCCATAAAAACTGTTTTGGAGTCGGTTTACTTACCGTACCACATACCTATTCCTTTTTGGAGTATAGAACGTTCCGAAAAGTGTCCCTTATGTTTTCCTCCGGGGTTACGGTTTCAATAACATTGGTTTCAACATTTATAGGATTACCTGAGATATAATGTTTAATTCTTTGACCGCTCACCACCTTCGGATTTGTGCCTTCGAAGTTGTTGATTTTTATGGCACCGGAACGGTAGACCACCTCGATAACGTAAGTACCTTCCCATTTAGAGAGAAGTTTTCCTGCAAAAAAATATTAAACGAGAGTGGTATAATAACACATAATCACCTACATTAAACTCACGCTTTTGTATTCTTTTGTCATGCCATCTTTTAACCTTTTCTTTAAATAATTTGGCATTCTCATAGGCTTGGGTTCTCCATTCATCAAGTGAGCTAATGTCAAATAACCTCTTCTCACCGGCAAGTTTGAAATCATAATTGAGCTCTTTAATAGCCCAATAAGCCTTATGTTCTAGTTCGAGAGGTAAGTGACATGCTTTTCCATAAACCATTTTATACGGAGACATACCCATAGGATTTTTATATGCAGTTCTATAGGCCCATAATGCATCATCAAGTTTCTTTGACCAATTCTTTCTAGATCTAGTAATAGTCTTTTGCAAAATTAATTTGAGTTCTCTATTACTCAATTCTACTTGACCACTAGACTGTGGGTGATAAGGAGATGCAATTCTATGATTAGCATCATATTTAGCAAGCATTTTACGGAAAGCACCATGAATAAAATGTGAACCACCATCAGTCATTAAATATCTAGGGACTCCAAACCTTGGAAAAATAACTTCTTTAAGCATCTTAATAGAGGTGTTATGATCAGCACTACTAGTTGGAATAGCTTCTACCCACTTAGTAACGTAATCAACAGCAACTAAAATATGTGTGTATCCATTGGAGGCAGGAAAAGGTCCCATATAGTCAAAGCCCCATACATCAAATCGTTCAATAGCAAGTGAATAATTCATAGGAATTTCTTGATGTCTACTAATATTACCAATTCTTTGACATTCATCACAAGACAAGACAAACTTACGAGCATCCTTGAAGAGAGTAGGCCAATAAAAACCGGATTGCAATACCTTATGTGCAGTTCTATCTCCATCATGGTGTCCTCCATAAGGTTCAGAGTGACACTTGCGTAGGATCTGTTCCTGCTCATGCTCAGGTACACAACGTCTAATAACACCATCTACTCCTTCTTTATAAAGGTGTTGGTCATCCCAAAAGTAATGCCTCGAATCATAGAATAACCTTTTCTTTTGCTGGTATGTGAAACTAGGTGGTATAAATTTAGCAACAATGTAATTAGCAAAATCAGCATACCATGGAGCAGTATGAGAAGAATTTATGACATTTAATTGTTCATCAGGAAAGCTATCATCAATAGGTAGTGGGTCATTGAGGGAGTCCTGGATTAGGGGGTGTCTGGATGGCCGGACTATACCTTCAGCCGGACTCCTGGACTATGAAGATACAACATTGAAGACTTCGTCCCGTGTCCGGAAGGGACTTTCCTTGGCGTGGAAGGCAAGCTTGGCGATACGGATATGAAGATCTCCTACCATTGTAACTGACTTTGTGTAACCCTAACCCTCTCAGGTGTCTATATAAACTGGAGGGTTTTAGTCCGTAGGACAACGTACACATCAACAATCATACCATAGGCTAGCTTCTAGGGTTTAGCCTCTTCGATCTCGTGGTAGATCTACTCTTGTACTACCCATATCATCAATATTAATCAAGCAGGACGTAGGGTTTTACCTCCATCGAGAGGGCCCGAACCTGGGTAAAACTTCGTGTCCCTTGCCTCCTGTTACCATCCGGCCTAGACGCACAGTTCGGGACCCCCTACCCGAGATCCGCCGGTTTTGACACCGACATTGGTGCTTTCATTGAGAGTTCCTTTGTGTCGTTGCCGTCAGGCTCGATGGCTCCTACGATCATCAATAGCGATGCAGTCCAGGGTGAGGCCTTCCTCCCCGGACAGATCTTCATCTTCGGCGGCTTCGCACTGCGGGCCAATTCGCTTGGCCGTCTGGAGCAGATCAAAAGCTATGCCCCTGGCCGTCAGGTCAGATTTGGAAGTTTAAACTACACGACTGAGATCCGCGGGGACTTGATCTTCGATGGATTCGAGCCACTGCCGAGCGCGCCACATTGTCACGACGAGCATGATCTAGCTCTGCTGCCGAATAGTGCCCTAGAGACCGCACCCGCATCGGCTCCGACCCTTAATTCGGAGCCAATTGCGCCGATCGAGGATGGGTGGTTGGACGCCACCTCGGGGGCTGCGACCCCAACGACAATTGAGCCGAACACCAGCCCCGTACTCTACGAGACTCGTGACTCCAAGGAGCCGGACTCCACTCCGGACTCCGAACCCTCCACGTCCCTACCGATCGAATCCGATTGGGCGCCGATCATGGAGTTCACTGCCGTAGACATCTTTCAGCACTCGCCATTCGGCGATATCCTGAAGTCACTGAAGTCTCTCTCTCTTTATCAGGAGAGCCCTAGCCGGACTACGGTTAGCAAGGTTGGGGTACGGACGATGAAGAAATTCAAAGCCCACCCACCACCCACTTTGTAGCCACTGTCGACAACTTAACCGACATGCTCGACTTCGACTCCGAAGACATCGACGGTATGGACGCCGATGAAGGGGATGATGAAGAACCAGCGCCTACTAGGCCCTGGAAAGCCACCTCGTCATATGACATATACATGGTGGACACCCCAAAAGAGGGAGATGGAGATGGAACAACGGAGGATGACCTCTCCAAGAAACAGCGTAAGCGCCGGTGTCAGCGGCGCCGCTCAAAATCCCGCCAAAACAAATATGGTGATTCCAGCACGAGAGATAATAATACTCCGGAAAGCGCCGAAGAAAACCCCCTCCAGCAAGATTTAGCACAGGAGGATGGAGAAACCAACCGTCTTGAGAGAGCGGCAGACAGAGAGGTCGAGGACGATAATTATATGCCTCCCTCCGAACACGAGGCAAGCGTCGACGACGACGAATTCGTCGTGCCAGAGGATCTCGTCGAGCAAGAGCGTTTTCAACGCAGGCTTATGGCCACGGCAAGAAGCCTCAAGAAAAAACGGCAACAGCTTAGAGCTGATCAAGATTTGCTAGTCGACAGATGGACTAAAGTCCTTGCGGCCGAAGAGCATAAACTCGAACGCCCCTCCAAGAGCTACCCAAAGCGCAGGTTGCTACCCCAATTAGAGGAGGAAGCACTTGATGCGGCCGACCGGCCACCTCGTGGCCGCGACAAAGAGGCCTCTCGGCCCTCCACTCAAGCTGCACCCCGTAGCAAGGCACGGGAATATGCACCGGACTTACGAGACATGTTGGTGGACAAGGCAAGGCAAACAAGATCGATCTACGGATCGTGTGAGCACCCCACGGCTCGAGACGGTAACCGTCACGCCGGCCACAAATTCGGCAGGGCCGAACAAAGTAGACAAGGCTCATTGGAGCTACGTCATGATATAGCCCAGTACAGAGGCGCCGCACACCCACTATGCTTTACAGACGAAATAATGGATCATCAAATCCCCGAGGGTTTCAAACCCGTAAACATCGAATCATATGATGGCACAACAGATCCTGCGGTATGGATCGAGGATTATCTCCTTCATATCCACATGGCCCGTGGCGATGATTTCCATGCCATCAAATACCTCCCACTCAAGCTTAAAGGACCAGCTCGGCATTGGCTTAACAACTTGCCAATAGGATCAATCAGTTGTTGGGAGGACCTGGAAGCCGCATTCCTCGACAATTTCCAGGGCACTTATGTGCGACCCCTAGACGCTGATGACCTAAGTCACGTAATTCAGCAGCCAGAGGAATTGGCCAGGCAATTCTGGACATGGTTCCTAACAAAGAAAAATCAAATAGTCGACTGTCCGGACGCTGAGGCCCTAGCAGCCTTCAAGCACAATATCCATGATGAGTGGCTGGCCCGGCACCTTGGACAGGAAAAGCCGAAATCTATGGCAGCACTCACGACACTCATGACCCACTTTTGCGCGGGAGAAGATAGCTGGCTTGCTCGTAGCAACAATATGACCAAGAACCCTGGTAGTTCGGACACCAAGGACAGTAGTGGCAGGTCGTGTCGCAACAAGCAGAAGCGCCGCATTAACGGCGACAATGCTGAGGATACGATAGTTAATGTTGGATTCAGAGGCTCTAAATCCGGTCAGCGGAAAAAGCCCTTCAAAAGGAATCCTTGGGGCCCGTCTAGTTTGGACCGAATACTCGACCGCTTGTGACAGATACATGGCACCCCCGAAAAGTCGGCCAATCACACCAACAGGGATTGTTGGGTGTTCAAAAAGGCAGGCAAGTTAAACGCCAAAAATGAAGACAAGGGGATGCATAGCGATGACGACGAGGAGCCCCGGTCACCGAACAACAATGGACAGAAGGGTTTTCCCCCACAAGTGCGGACGGTGAACATGATATACACAACCCACGTCCCCAAAAGGGAGCGGAAGCGCGTGTTAAGGGACGTATACGCGGTAGAGCCAGTCGCCCCAAAGTTCAACCCATGGTCCTCCTGCCCGATCACCTTTGATCGAAGGGACCATCCCACTAGCATCCGTCATGGCGGATTCGTCGCATGGGTTCTAGACCCAATTATTGACGGATTTCATCTCACTAGAGTCCTTATGGACGGCGGCAGCAGCCTGAACCTACTTTACCAGGATACAGTGTGGAAAATGGGCATAGATCCCTCGAGGATTAAGCCCACCAAAACGACCTTTAAGGGCGTAATACCAGGTGTAGAGGCCAACTGTACAGGCTCAGTCACACTCGAAGTGGTCTTCGGATCTCCGGATAATTTCTGAAGTGAGGAGTTAATCTTCGACATAGTCCCGTTTCGCAGTGGTTATCACGCACTGCTCGGGCGAACCGCATTCGCTAAGTTCAATGCGGTACCGCACTACGCATACCTTAAGCTCAAGATGCCAGTCCCTCGAGGAGTAATTACGGTCAATGGAAACACCGAACGCTAGCACACGGCGGCCCTTGCAGCGGAAGTACAAAGCAGCCTCTCTAGGCAGTTCTCCAGTCCGGCCACTAAACGACCGGACACCGTCAAGCGCGCCTAGAGTAACCTACAACAAGACCACCTGGCACGATCCGAGCAGGCGTAGCAATGCGGCCCCAACCCCAACCCCCGTAAAAAGGCGATGCTAGTACTTCGCGTACATAACTACGCTCTAGAGATACCATGGGTACAGGGGGAGGGGCACCATCACGACACGCCCAAAACACGGCTTAAACCATGCCAGGGGCTACCGATTTTTTAATTTTCTCTTACTTTCAGGACTCCATCCTTCGGAAGGCTTGTTCGGCAGTTCAATTGCCGCACAAACGATGCAAGAACGAGGGAAGAAGACAAGCCACACCGCATTATGGAACTCCCAGGTGGTCTTTATCACGAGCAGTATACCTGTTCCGCATACTATTCCGCAGCTTGCCCCTGGAATGGACATGTTAACTAGTCCAACCTTCCACTTATCGCATTATTTGTATCGTTCTGCTTTGATCGCAGCCCTTTTTAATAAACAATGCATTGCTTTCATCTATTTTTGCATTACCTTTTTTCTTTATATATGTTCCTTAACGACATGTTGCACCCATACACGTTGGTACGGCCAAAATACGCCAGGGGCTTTAGTACCCCTCAATATGGTGTGAGAAGTCCGAACACTTTAACAAGTGCGGCACCCCGAACTTATAGCATTATATGCATCGGCTCCGAATCATGTCTTGGGTCAATAGTTGGTTTGCCCGGCTCCTATGTTTTGGTGCCTTACGTTCCGCTATATCGGCTAAGGTAGCACTAGGAGAACCACTGCGATTGTGCCCCAGTTGAGCTGGGTCGAGCACCTCAGTGGAGAAAGCTAGAGATGACTGTCATGATGAAGCGAGAGCTGGACGCTGTTCGAGAGGTTTTTCGAGTCCCTAAAGACTTATGCCGCTTAGGGCGAGGAGCCGGCTCTGTCCGGCCAAGGCGTGGATAGCGCCCCGACCTCGGTCTTCCGAATACCAGGGGCTTCGCCGAAATTTAAAATTATAGAATTCTATGGCTAAGTGAGAGTGTTCACGCATTATAGTCCGATTGCCTTGTTTGTTGGGCTGAGCGCCTCCCTCGAAGGACCCAAACATGGGAAAAAGAGCGCTCAGGTTTATCCCCGAACACCCCAGCACTAGCGGCACAGGGGCAGAAGCCGATGACTCGCCATCTCTCAGAATTGATAAACAGCCGCATAGAAGGTAATATTTTAAATTCCAACAGCATTACTTAGCGCATATAAACAAGTTTTTAGCGCACAGGACAAAACGAGCAAGTTTCACTCAAAAATTACATCCCTAGAACATTCATCCGCCACAAGGCAGGCACCCTTCAGAACATCCTTATAGTAATTCTCGGGCTTGCGATGCTCTTTGCCCGGCGGTGGCCCGTCCTTCACAAGCTTCTCAGCATCCAGCTTGCCCCAGTGCACCTTAGCACGGGCAAGGGCCCTATGGGCACCTTCAATGCAGACGGAGCGCTTGATGACTTTGAGCCTTGGACAGGCCTCCACCAGCCGCCGCACCAGCCCGAAATAGCTCCCAGGCAGAGCCCCTCCAGGCCACAGCCGGACAATGAGGCCCTTCATGGCCTGTTCGGCCGCCTTGTGGAGCTCGACCAGTTGCTTCAGCTGGTCGCTCAGGGGCACGGGGTGTACGGCCTCGGCATACTGAGACCAGAACACCTTCTCTGTCAAGCTTCCCTCCTCGGCTGGATAGAATGCGGCGGCATCGGACACACTCCGGGGAAGATCTGCGAACGCTCCTGGAGACCTCCGGATTCGGGTAAGTAAAAAGTAACTCACGTTTATGTGTTTGCTTTGCATAAAGAATGCCTTACCCGCCGCTATCTTCTTCACCTCATCCAACTCCTGGAGGGTCTTCTGGGATTCGGCCTTGGCAGACTTGGCATTTTCAATAGCCACCGCGAGCTCGGACGCTCGCGTCTTTGAGTCAAGCTCCAAACTCTCATGTTTTTCCATGAGAGCCTGGACCTCTTGCCGCACGTTTCCAACCTCGGCCTCATACTTCTCCCGCTCAGTGCGCTCCGAGGCCGCCCTCTTCTCGGCCTCGACCAGCGCTTGCTTAAGGGTCACCACTTCAGATGTGGCCCCTACAATAGCCACGATAATCCTATCATTCTTTGCAATTGCACCTTTTTATATATATTTAAAAACAAGGTATTTCTTACCTTCATTGTCCTCGAGCTGCTTCTTGGCACGCCCGAGCTCTTGCTCGGACCACTCGAGGTTCTGCTTTAGCGTGTCCACTTCCGCAGTCAGTGCGGCGGACGCAAGCAGAGAAGCCTGCATATGCATATTGACTCATTTTAGTTAGACTCGTGCGAATTTTATTTGATCCTCTATTCGGCTTTTCTTCCCGAACGCCAAACAGACCATCAGGGGCTACTGTCTATGCGGTAATATTATTTACACATTCTTTACTTACCTCAAAGCTTGTTAAAAGGCTAGTACAAGCTTCAGTCAGTCCGCTCTTGGTGGACTGAACCTTCTGGACCACCGCACTCATAATAGTGTGGTGCTCCTCGTCGATGGAGGCGCCTTGGAGCACCTCCAACATATTGTCCGGTGCCTCCGGTTGGACGGGGGCCACCGGCACGGTGGACTTGCTCCTCTTGGAAGGAGGTCCCCCGCCGGACTCTGGAACCTTTGAAGGTTCCGGAGCGGTGTCCGGCCTAGAGCCGGACTTGGAGCCCTGGGGGGTTTCATCCCCTTTACTCCTGGAGTCTGGGAGGTCACCTTGCGGCGCCTCCAGGACCACCTCCTCCCGGCTTGGAACCTGTTGGGACAACACTTCGGTGTCGTTCGTAGGGCAGGGGGAGGAAGCCGTCGAAAGTGAGTTCACATCCGACGAGTCCAGTGAGCCACTCGACGATGCGTTGAGCCGGTCTTTGGGTGGGCTGCATAAACATATTCGACGTAAGGGAAAGCTGTGCAATAAACGAATACTATGAATTACTCTGGTATCCGGATACTTACTATTTTGCCAAGGGCTTGGCCCTGGGCTGCCACTCCTCTCCGCCGTTGTCGGCGTCGGTGGAGTAGTCCGAAGGAAGGGTTTTCCCCTTCTTGGACCCTCCGGCCTCCCCAGAGAGGGCGGCCTTCCTTTTCTTATCTCCTCTTGCTGGAGGGGGAGAGGTCTCTTCTTCTTCCTCCTCGTCTTCACGGGAGGAATGCGCCTCGGAACCATCGGATGATGGATCCGACACCTCCTGGCGCCGGGCACTCTTTCGAGTCCCCGCGGCCTTTTTTGCGGCCTTCTTCTCCGGCACCACATTGGGTGCCGGAACCAGCAGCTTCACCAAGCGAGCGTACGTTGGGCCTTCGGGAAAAGGAGCCGGACAGTTGATCTGTCCGGATGTTACCTGCCAATCCTGTCAAAGGTAAGGGAGCTTAGATCCCGCATGGAGTCAAACTATGAAAAACTGATACCCTGTAAAAGGAAAAAACAACTTACCGCGAGAGCGTGACTGTGCGCACTGAATCCGCGATCCTCGGTAGCGGATGCGGGAGCCTCGGCGCCCTTGAAAAGCACCTTCCAGGCATCTTCGTATGTCGTGTCGAAGAGCGTGCTCAGAGTTTGGTGCCGCGTCGGGTCGAACTCCCACAGGTTGAAAGCCCGTTGTTGACACGGGAGGATCAAGCGGATGAGCATAACCTGGACTACGTTGACAAGTTTGAGCTTCTTGTCCACCAGGGTTTGGACGCATGTTTGGAGTCCGGTCAGCTCTCCCTTCTTACCCCACGACAGGCCCGTCTCCTTCCAGGAGGTGAGCCACGTAGGGGGTCCGGATCGAAACTCGGGGGGTGCGACCCATTCGGCATCGCGTGGCTCGGTGATGTAAAACCACCCTGATTGCCACCCCTTCAGGGTCTCCACAAAGGAGCCCTTGAGCCATAGGATGTTGGCCATCTTGCCCACCATGGCGCCTCTGCACTCCGCCTGGTTGCCGCGCACCACCTTCGGCTTGACGTTGAAAGTCTTGAGCCATAGGCTGAAATGGGGGCGGATGCGGAGGAAGGCCTCGCACACGACGATAAACGCCGAGATGTTGAGGACGAAGTTCGGGGCCAGATCGTGGAAATCCAGGCCGTAGTAGAACATGAGCCCCCGGACAAATGGGTGGAGAGGGAAGCACAGTCCATGGAGGAAATGGGGGAGGAACACCACCCTCTCATGGGGCCTAGGGGTGGGGATGAGCTGCCCCTTTTCGGGAAGCCGGTACGCGATGTCGTTAGACAGGTATCCGGCCTTCCTCAGCTTTTTGATGTGTCCCTCCATGACGGAGGAGACCATCCACTTGCCTCCCGCTCCGGACATGGCTGAAGAAGGTTGAGGTGGGGAGTGCGGACTTGGGCGCTGGAGCTCGAGTGCGCAAGAATGGGTAGGCGAAGGAGGAAGAAGGCGTAGGGGAAAAGGTGGATCCTTACCCCCTTATATGGGTGGATGCAACTACATGTCCCCACCAGCCTGGTAAAACTCGCTTATCTCCAAGCGCCGTAATCAATGGCGCGGTTGGGTTACCCACGCCCGTATTGATGAGAATCCCGGAATAAGGGGACATGATCTCTGCTTTAACAAGACGTGCCAAGGAAACCGCCTCGCATGACGCGCTGAGCTGGGATAATGAAACGACTCAGATAAAGGCTTGGCCGTGGTGTGTCACGCTATGAAATACGTCAGCAGATTAGATTTGTGTAAATATTAGTCTCTCTATGGCAATATTTGGAAACTTATTTTGCAGAGCCGGACACTATCTTTGTGTTCAAAATCTTCTATGAAGTACTTGGAGGAGGAACCCGCCTTGCAATGCCGAAGACAATCTGCGCACCGGACTCGTCGTCATTGAAGCCTCGTTCAGGGGCTACTGAGGGAGTCCTGGATTAGGGGGTGTCCGGATGGCCGGACTATACCTTCAGCCGGACTCCTGGACTATGAAGATACAAGATTGAAGACTTCGTCCCGTGTCCGGAAGGGACTTTCCTTGGCGTGGAAGGCAAGCTTGGCGATACGGATATGAAGATCTCCTACCATTGTAAACGACTTTGTGTAACCCTAACCCTCTCCAATGTCTATATACACCGGAGGGTTTTAGTCCGTAGGACAACGTACACATCAACAATCATACCATAGGCTAGCTTCTAGGGTTTAGCCTCTTCGATCTCGTGGTAGATCTACTCTTGTACTACCCATATCATCAATATTAATCAAGCATGACGTAGGGTTTTACCTCCATCGAGAGGGCCCGAACCTGGGTAAAACTTCGTGTCCCTTGCCTCCTGTTACCATCCGGCCTAGACGCATAGTTCGGGACCCCCTACCCGAGATCCGCCGGTTTTGACACCGACAGTCATCAAGAACATTTTCTAACCTAGACAAGTTGTCTGCAACGGGGTTCTCAGCTCTCTTTCTATCAATAATATGCAAATCAAATTCTTGTAGCAAGAGAACCCATCTAATAAGTCTAGGCTTAGCACCTTTCTTTTCCATAACATATTTAATAGCAGCATGATCCGCGTGAATAGTTACTTTAATATAAGGTCTAAACTTATCACAAGCAAATACAACTGCTAATAATTCTTCTTCAGTAGTAGCATAATTTCTCTGAGCATTATCTAGAGTTTTACTAGCATATTGAATAACATTTAATTTCTTATCCACTCTTTGCCCTAGAACAACACCTTCAGCATAATCACTAGCATCACACATAATTTCAAAAGGTAAATTCCAATCAGGTGGCTGAACAATCGATGCAGATATTAATGCTTTTGTAAGTATTTCAAATGCTTCTACGCAATCATCATCGAAAACAAATGGTATATCTTTTTGTAATAAATTAGTGAGAGGCCGAGAAATTTTGGAGAAGTCCTTAATGAACCTCCTATAAAACCCGACATGGCCAAGGAAACTTCTTATACCTTTGATGTCCTTGGGACATGGCATCTTTTCAATAGCATCAACCTTGGCTTTATCAACCTCAATACCTCTTTCAGAAACTTTATGCCCCAAGACAATACCTTCATTAACCATAAAGTGGCACTTTTCCCAATTCAAGACAAGATTAGTTTCTTCACATCTCTGCAAAACTCGATCAAGGTTGCTTAAGCAATCATCAAAAGAGGATCCATAAACTGAAAAATCATCCATGAAAACCTCACAAATCTTTTCACCAAAGTCAGAGAATATAGCCATCATGCATCTTTGAAAGGTAGCAGGTGCATTACATGAACCAAAACGCATACGTCTATAAGCAAAAGTACCAAAAGGGCAAGTAAAAGTAGTCTTTGATTGATCATTGGCTGACACAGGTATTTGAGAGAAACCAGAATAACCATCTAGAAAGCAAAAATGTGTATGTTTGGATAATCTTTCTAGCATTTGATCGATACAAGGTATGGGGTAATGATCCTTTTTAGTAGCTTTATTTAATTTGCGTAAGTCAATTACCATCCTATAACCTGTAATAATTCTTTGTAGGATCAACTCATCTTTATCATTAGGAACGACAGTAATACCTCCCTTCTTAGGGACATAATGGACATGACTTACCCACTAACTATCAGCAATGGGATAAATTATACCTACCTCAAGAAGCTTTAGTATTTCCTTTCTTACCACTTCCTTCATCTTAGGATTCAGCCATCGTTGATGATCACAAACTGGTTTGGCATCTTCTTCTAAATTTATTTTGTGTTGACACAGAGTGGGACTAATGCCCTTAAGATCATCAAGAGTATATCCAATAGCAGCACGGTGCTTCTTCAGAGTTTTCAATAATCTGTCTTCTTCATGCTCTGAAAGGTTAGCACTAATAATAACATGATATATCTTTTTCTCATCAAGATAAGCATATTTAAGAGTACCAGGTAATGGTTTAAGCTCAAACACGGGATCACCCTTGGGTGGAGGAGGATCCCTTAGGATTTCAACAGGCAAATTGTGTTTCAGGATGGGTTCCTGTTTAAAAAATACTTCATCTATTTCCCTTCTTTCATTCATAAACATATCATTTTCATGGTCTAGCAAATATTGTTGTAAAGGATCACTAGGAGGTACGATAATAGAAGCAAGACCAATAATTTCATCTTTACTAGGCAATTCCTCTTCACGGTGTTGTTTACGAAATTTAGAGAAATTAAATTCATGAGACATATCACCTAAACCAATAGTAACAACATCCTTTTTGCAGTCTATCTGAGCATTAACAGTGTTCAAGAAGGGTCTACCAAATATAATGGGACAAAAGCTATCTTGTGGGGAACCAAGAACAAGAAAATCAGCAAGATATTTAGTTTTCCCACACAAGACTTCAACATCTCTAACAATTCCAATTGGTGAAATAGTATCTCTATTGGCAAGTTTAATTGTGACATCAATATCTTCTATCTTAGCAGGTGCAATATCATGCATAATTTCTTTGTATAAGTCATGAGGTATGGCACTAGCACTGGCACCCATATCACATAAGCCATGATAACAATGATATCCTATTCTAACAGAAATAACAGGCATGCCTACCAAAGATCTAGGTTTATCTTTAGCACATGGTTTAGCAATTCTAGCAGTCTCATCACGGAAATAAATAACATGCCCATCAATATTATCAGACAAGAGATCTTTAACAATAGCAATATTAGGTTCAACTTTAACTTGCTCAGGAGGTGTATAAGTTCTAATATTGCTTTTACGAACCACAGTTGAAGCTTTAGCATGATCTTTTATCCTAACAGGAAAAGGTGGTTTCTCAACATAAGCAGTAGGAACAATAGGATCATTATAAGTGATAGTCTTTTCTTCAACTTCAATAGGTGCAGCTACTTTTACTTCTATGGGAGGATGATATTTAAACCACTTCTCCCTAGGGGGATCAACATGAGTAGCAAAAGATTCACAGAAAGAAGCTACTATCTTAGAGTTAAGTCCATATTTAGTGCTAACTTTGCGGAAAACATCGGTATCCATAAAAGATTTAACACAATCAAATTTAGGTGTCATACTTGACTCCTTACCTTCATCGAGGTCCCAATCTTCAGAGTTGCGTTTAATTCTTTCCAATAAATCCCATTTGAATTTAATAGTCTTCTCATAAAAGAGCCAGCACAAGAAGTATCGAGCATGGTGCGATTGTTATCAGAAAGCCGAGCATATAAATTTTGAATAATCATTTCTCTTGAAAGCTCATGATTGGGGCATGAATATAACATTGATTTAAGCCTCCCCCAAGCTTGGGCGATGCTTTCTCCTTCGCGAGGCCAGAAATTATATATATAATTGCGATCACAATGAACAAGATGCATAGGATAAAACTTCTCATGAAATTCCAATTTCAATCGTTTGTAGTTCCATGACCCCGTATCATCACATAGCCTATACCATGTCAATGAATCTTCCTTCAAAGATAAAGGGAAGACCTTCTTCTTAATAACATCTCCGGGTACACCTGCAAGCTTAAATAATCCACAAACTTCATCCACATATATTAAGTGCTCATCAGGATGCCTTGTTCCGTCTCCTGCAAAAGGATTAGCTAGCAGTTTTTCTATCATACCCGAAGGAATTTCAAAGCAGACATTTTCATTTTCAGTAGGTTCAGTAGGTTGAGGAGCAACTCTTTGCTCTACTGGTAGGGGTGAAGATACCCCGAACAAGCCCCTCAGAGGATTACTTTCCATAGTAACATGTGACAGTAAATTTCAGCACACTATATAAATTTTTCCTTACCAAATTCCACCTACCGAAGGCGTTTCACTCCCCGGCAACGACGCCAGAAAAGAGTCTGGATGACCCACAAGTATAGGGGACCTATCGTAGTCCTTTCGATAAGTAAGAGTGTCGAACCCAACGAGGAGTAGAAGGAAATGATAAGCGGTTTTCAGCAAGGTATTCTCTGCAAGCACTGAAATAATAGGTAATAGATAGATTTGTGATAGCATAATTTGTAATGAGTAACAAGTAACAAAAGTAAATAGAGTGCAGCAAGGTGGCCCAATCCTTTTTGTAGCAAAGGACAAGCCTGGACAAACTCTTATATGATGTAAAGCGCTCTCGAGGACACATGGGAATATCGTCAAGCTAGTTTTCATCACGCTCATATGATTCGCGTTCGGTACTTTGATAATTTGGTATGTGGGTGGACCGGTGCTTGGGTACTGTCCTTACTTGGACAAGCATCCCACTTATGATTAACCTCTATTGCAAGCATCCGCAACTACAACAAAAGTATCATGGTAAACCTAACCATAACATGAAACATATGGATCCAAATCAGCCCCTTACGGAGCAACACATAAACTAGGGTTTAAGCTTCTGTCACTCTAGCAACCCATCATCTACTTATTACTTCCCAATGCCTTCCTCTAGTCCCAAATAATGGTGAAGTATCATGTAGTCGATGTTCACATAACACCACTAGAGGAGAGACAACATACATCTCATCAAAATATCAAATGAATACCAAATTCACATGACTACTAATAGCAAGACTTCTCCCATGTCCTCAGGAACAAACATAACTACTCACAAAGCATATTCATGTTCATAATCATAGGGGTATTAATATGCATATAGGATCTAAACATATGATCTTCCACTAATTAAACAAACTAGCATCAACTACAAGGAGTAATTAACACTACTAGCAACCCACATGTACCAATCCCGGACTTGGAGACAAGAATTGGATACAAGAGATGAACTAGGGTTTTGAGAGGAGATGATGCTAGTGAAGATGTTGATGGAGATTGCCCTCTCCCGATGAAAGGAGCGGTGGTGATGACGATGGCAATGATTTCCCCCTCCCGGACGGGAGTTTCCCCGGCAGAACAGCTCCGCAAGAGCCCTAGATTGGTTCCGCCAAGGTTCCGCCTCGTGGCGGCGGAGTCTCATCTGTAAAGATGGCTTATGATTTTTTTCTCATCGAAAGACTCCATATAGCATAAGATGGCCATCGGAGGTCCACTAGGGGGCCCATGAGGTAGGGGCGCATGCCCAGGGGGTAGGGCGCGCCCCCACCCTCGTGGGCAGGGTGTGGCCCCCCCCTGGTGAACTTCTTGTGCTCAATATTTTTTATATATATTCCTAAAATGTCTTCCGTGAAGTTTCAGGACATTTGGAGCTGTGCAGAATAGGTCTCTAATATTTGCTCATATTCCAGCCCAGAATCCCAGCTGCCGGCATTCTCCCTCTTTATGTAAACCTTGTAAAATAAGCTAGAATAGACATATGTATTGTGACATAATGTGTAATAACAGCCCATAATGCAATAAATATCAGTATAAAAGCATGATGCAAAATGGACGTATCATGCACCTAGCTTTTAGTCTTTAATTTCGTGTTAATAATAAATCCAGAAAATGTTTAAATCTTTGAAAATTCGTAGAAAATAAACCGTAGCTCGGATCGAAAAACTTTATATATGAAAGTTGCTCAAAATGACGAGACAAATCCGAATTCGCAGCCCGTTCGTCTGCCACATGTCCCTAGCATAGTGAACATGCAACAATCCACCTCCGGTCCGTTTGTCCGAAAACGCAAAACAGCGGGAAAACTTTCCCGGGTGTTTCCTCCCTTTGCCAGTATCACCTAGTACTGCGTTAGGTTACCTCTAGCACCGCTTATTGCCATGTTATGCTTTCTGATGCTTTGATTGCCCTGTTACTTATTGTGCCCCCCCCGTTATTTCTTTCCGTAGACCCCGAGGCCGCTGCCGGTACCCCTGTGATCGATTACATCGACGACAAACCCTTCTTTCCAGAGAACCAGGCAAGCCCCCCTTTGATCATCCCGATATCGCCCATTCAATTCTCTCATGATTGCATTAGATTCTGCTACTGTTATTGTTTGCTCCTATTCTGATGCATAGCCTGCTTTTTAACATGTTTATTGTTACCTTACCTGCTTATCATAAATTGCTTAGTATAGGTTGGTTAGTGATGCATCAATGACCCCCACCTTGTCCTTGTTGCCTTTGCTTCATCATCGACGACTCGATCAACGTGATCGACATCCAGGCCCCGACACTGCACATCACCCCCTAGTTGTACGACTCTGCGGAGTTACTATCGAGTGCCGAGGGTGACACCTCATACATCACTCCTGATGAGATCTCTGTAGTGTAGCTATTCGGTCGTGGTCATCGAGGGTGATTTCCTCCTTAACCACTTCTGATACAACTCTGTCATGCAACCCTTCAAGTGTGAACCCTCGAGGGTGGTTCCTCTTACGTTCACCTTGATGATTACATCGAGTGGAATCCACTGAGGGTGGATCCTCAGGGTTGCCCTTGGTGTTAGACACACAGTTACTATGGTTACTATGACTTTACACTGAACCATGTTACTAAAGATGGCTCGGCCTTGAGGGGTACCCACGCGAGCTTAATTGCAAGTGATGTGGAGTCAGGTTTACCTGGAAGGTGCCCGCGAGATACTTACGAGGCGTGGCCGGGCATTCTTAGCCCTTGCCGCAAGTACTCGAGACGAGGCGACGGGGTCACATCGATCGTGAGTCTCTGCTCGTTACCGCGTGCTGCTAATCCACTACGATTTGGATATTTGATCCGAGGGGCCTCTGGCCTGATAGCACTAACCATCACGTGGGTATAGTATGGGCGTTCTGTGTCGTATACATCAGCCGAAGCTTAATAGACGTCAGCGACTGAGCGGCGCTTGCTGGGTTGGACTGGAACGCCTTGCCTTGTATAAGGGAGGCTAGGTCTGCTCACCGACCGCCCACGCAAGGTGCAAGAGTTCCCGGGGCGATGGCCCAAGACCCCTGGGGGCATAGGTTTAGTCTGGAGGGCTGACCTCTTTATTAAGCCAAGGTCGGGTTGCGGCGTATTGTTTGGCCGAGGCCGGGCATGACCCAGGAAAGTGTGTTCGGCCGGAGTTAATCAAGCGTGGTGGGTAAGTTGGTGCACCCCTGCAGGGAATAGAACATCTATCGATAGCCTGTCCTACGGTAACAGACACTTAGAGTTGTATCCCAATCGATACAACTAGAACTGGATACTTGTGATGAGAAATGGATTGTGCTGAGAAATGGATAGTATGGCTCTGGGATTGCTTTCTCGCAGGGAGTCGAGAAAGGATCTCTGGCCGAGGTTGATCACACCACTACTACTTTACTTTATGCTACTCTTATCTCTTCTGATGCTGCAAGATGCTCGGAGTTGCTTGAAGATACTAGTGTTTGATAGGCTAGGCTTTCCCCTTCTCTTCTGGCATTCTACAGTTCAGTCCACATATACTACCCATTTCATTGACACCGATGCATATGTAGTGTAGATCCTTGCTTGCGAGTACTTTGGATGAGTACTCACGGTTGCTTTGCTCCCCCTTTTCCCCCTTTCTTCTTCTTTCCAGTTGACGCAACCCGTGTTGGAGCCCAGGAGCCAGACGACACCACCGACTACTACTACTACTACTACCACGAGGGTGCTTACTACTATGTGGAGGCCGCCGCCGACTAGGAGTAGCTAGGAGGCCTTGCCTTTTCGATTGATGTTGCTTTTGTGCTAGCCTTCTTAAGGCAAACTTGTCTAAGTTATGTCTGAACTCAGATAATGTTGCTTCCACTGACTCTTGTGTTTTCGAGCTTATGTATTCGCGTAGCGACCAGACCTCAAACGGTCTGATCTCTGTGCTCCGGTGTCATCCCTAGATCAGTAATGCTGACACCACACAGTACTCGGAGGATTTATAACAGAGTAGCAATCACACACTTATTACATCGAGTTTCTCCATAGAGAACTTATTACAATAAATATGGCTTAAGGCCATCTAATAACGATAACAACGGCAAGCTTGGAAGATAAGTGAGTCCATCAACTCCAATGGCATCATTGAGTATAGAACCACGACCTAAAACTCCTTAATCGTCGTCTAAAAAGTCTGCAACATTAACATTGCAGCCCGAAACAGGTTAGCACATGGAATATGCTGGCAATGTAACACATAGAGAGTAATGGAATGAAACAGCTATACTATATGCATATTTGGCTGGTGGAAAGCTCTATGGTTACAGTTTTGCGTAAAGCCAATTTTTCCCTACTGCAAAGGAATAAATTTATTTAACTATCATGGTAGTTGTTAAACATTGAGAATGGTTGACAGCATTCTCAATCCCAATTAAACATCATTATTAAACAAAACCCAACAAAATTAATTTAGAGTAACATGTTGAGATTCACATGATAATCCAGGTACTAGGTACTCAAAACGTTCATAACCGGGGAAACGGCTAACGATGATTAGTTTAATACACTCTGCCCCACAAGACTCGATCGCCTCCGTTTGGTTTCTCGCATTACATGGTGTTTGAGAAACGAATGACCGAGACATAGTCTTTCAGAAGCGCTAGCACCTTACGATCGGGTAGACCGTACGACCTACATCCCCTACATCCGCTAGTCTACCACTTTAAGAGTTCGCATGACTTAGTCAACTATGTTAGAGCCCATAATAGCTCGTGGCTGCACACGGAAGTTTCCAGTATGAAAAATCTCATGATCCCTTTGAGCCTGGGTGGCAGTCCAAAAGAAAACACGCAAGTCCTGGATTACCCAGGTGCCTCAATCCACCCAGATGTGTGTTTAAGTTGCCACCTTAGATAAACCGTTAATTAACAATCTCATATCTGTCATGGATATCACTCACCCAATCCAAGTCTACTAGCATAGCATGGCACAATAAGCAAACGTAGAAGTAACTCCCAAAGGTTTGATATATAACAGGTGATAGGTACTACCTCAACTACTTCCCATCCCACAATTTAATTAGATCCTAATCATGCAATGTTTGAGGATTGATCAAATGCAATAAAACTGGGTAGTAGAAAAGGTATGATCAAAGTGTTACTTGCCTTGCTGATGATCCGCGAAACCTAGCGATTCGAAGTAACAAGCGGCGCACTCCGGGTACTCTATCGCAAACAAACAAACAAACAAGCATACAATAAGTACTCATCTAATGCACAGGTAAAAGTCAAATAAGAGATCTAACCAGAAGGTTCAACTTAAGAACTCCGGTTGGCAAAAAGAATCAAATCGAACGAAGCAACGAAAGTCAAACGGCGAAAGAAATCAACTTCGTTCTACTAATCTGGATCTAAGGCAATTTTTATAGTAGCAAAAACTTGTTTAAGTTGGTTAAACAGATAGAGGGTTTCGAGACGAAACTCCAGACGCTTGAATCGCCTGATTCCGATAAACGAGCGAAAAGTTATACTAAAAAGAAAATCGGATCAGAAATCGCGATCAGAAAAATCGCGGATTTAATCGGAGAAAAAGAAAACCGACAAACATTCGCTAGAACGAACGAATGCTCGCTAATTAAATAAAAAAACCGGCGCGGACTTCGAGGCAACCTCGGGCGGCGTGCGACGGCGAGGCGGCGGCGGGCGGCGACGGCGGCAGCGCTGGCTAGGGCCGGCTCGGGGCTGGGGCTAGGGTTTGGCTTCGGCTGGGCCTCCCCCCGGCTTATAAAGCCTAGCGGGCCAGGAGTCCGGGTCGGACACGGCCCGTTAGGTCGGTTCATTTTTTTTAAATAATTACGCGCGGAAGAAAAATAAAAAGAAATACTAAACGGACTCCAAAAATACCGAAATGAATTTTCCCGGGCTTCTAAAATCAAGCCGCACAAGGTGAACATTTATTTGGGGCCTAAATACGATTTTGAAAAACGCACATTTTTCCTAAATTAAAATAAAATAATGAAAAACTCCAAAAATAAATATTATTTGATTTTATTATTAAATCCTCAATATTTATTTATTTTGGGAAAGTCATTTTATTCCCTCTCTTTTATTTTTGTAATAGAAATAGTTGACGATAAAATAATAAAAATCAAATGATCCTATTCTTATAATTTGAGAAAACTCAAATATGAAAATAATGAATTTCCCAACTCTCTCCGTGGGTCCTTGAGTTGCGTAGAAATTTCTAGGATCAACCAAAATGCAAAATAAAATATGATATGTATTGATGATCTAATGTATAACATTCCAAGTTGAAAATTTGGGATGTTACAAACCTACCCCCTTAAGATGAATCTCGCCCTTGAGATTCGGGTTGGCTAGAAAATAGGTGAGGGTGGTCCTTGAGTAAATCTTCCTCTCGTTCCCAGGTGGCTTCGTCCTCCGTGTGGTGGTTCCACTAAACTTTGCAAAACTTGATAACCTTGCTGCGAGTGACTCGACTCGCAAACTCGAGAATCTTAACTGGTTTCTCCTCATAGGTCAAATTGTTATCCAACTGGATTGCTTCCAACGGCACTGTGTCTCTCAAAGGTATGTCAGCCATCTCCGCGTGACACTTCTTCAACTGAGAAACGTGGAACACATCATGAACTCCTGACAATCCTTCGGGCAATTTCAACTTGTAGGCCACTTCTCCCATACGCTCCAAAACTCGATATGGTCCTACAAATTGTGGTGCTAACTTTCCCTTAACTCTGAAATCCTTTGTTCCTTGAAGTGGTGATACTCGAAGATAAGCTCTATCTCCAACTTCGTAAGCTGTCTCCTTGCGTTTATAATCAACATAACTCTTCTGTCTGGACTGGGCTATCTTGAGCCTATGGCGAATCAATTTCACGTTCTTTTCAGACTCTTTAATCAAATCAGGTCCAAACAACTGGCGGTCTCCAACTTCGTCCCATGACAACGGTGTCCTGCACCTCCTTCCGTACAAGGCTTCGAAAGGGGCCATCTTTAAACTAGTTTGGTAACTGTTGTTGTAAGAGAACTCTGCATATGGCAAATTGTCGTCCCAACTAGATCCATAGTCTAGCGCACAAGCTCTCAGCATGTCCTCCAAAATCTGATTGACTCTCTCGGTCTGTCCATCTGTGTCACAGCCCTAGATTTTGCTTGCCATTAGTTGCCTTAAAGCATCCATACATCATGTTTATTTTTAAATTAAATTTGAAATGGGGATGATCAAACCCTAGCACCACATGAAATTCAAATAGGTTCAAATAAAATCTTTTTCAATGAACCCAAAATGCTCTAAGAAAATTTCATGATTTCTGGTTAAGGTGCAAACCTTTGCTAAAAATGATGAATATATTTTTAGGTCATTTTTGGATTTTTGAATTAACACAAAAGTATTTGAGTTGGAGCCATTTAAATGATATATATATATATATATTTTAAATGGTCCAAATATTCTGAAGTTATTTGTGGAGCTCTGGAATAGTTTATCTAACATCCACAATAATTTCCAGAATTTATTAAAATGATTTAGTGCCTAAACTAAATCAAAACAAACAGAACAAAATAAGAAAAATAGAAAAGAGAAATAAATGGTAAGAACAGAAACTTACCTGGGCCAACTCACCTGTGCAGCCACCTAGCAGCCCAAGTGGCCGGCCCAGCCACCTGGCCCAGCCCACCGCAGCCCCTCCGTCGTCTTCCTCCTCACGCCAGTAGGCAGGGCGCGTGGACGCCGCACGCGCGCCAGCTCCTGCTTCCACCGCGGTGCCCCGGCTCTTCTGGATGCGCCACGGAGACGCCCCGCACCTCTCTCACTCTCTCTCGTTCCTTCCCTTCCTCTCCCTCGCTCTCTCTCACCGCGCCCAAGTACTGCCCTCGCCGCCGACACCGTTCTCCGCAGCCACCGTGCACCCCACCCTCCGCCGATGCGCCAAGAAGCTTCGCATCGTCCTCCTCTTCGTCCTTAACGAGCCACGCATCACCGGAAGCAGTGGAGCCTCGCCATCGAGCTCGACCCCACTGCCTCTGCACCGAGATCACCGGCAACGCCACGTCGCCGTCCGGCCTCCCCCAAGCCAGCTGACCTGCTCATCGACCTCACCGTGAGCACCCGAGTCTTTTCCCCCTAAAGCCATGCCTGAGTTCTCACCGTAGCCGTCGATTCCATGTTAACCGAATCAGGCTGCCGCCCGAGCTCGCCCGCGACGAGGCACCGGTGACCAAATGGTCCCGTGCATATGCTCGTTGGCCTTGTGAGCGCTTGTAGAAACCGTAGGTGCTAACCGCTGGTCCTCCCGCGTGCCGTGTCATCGATTCCGCCGACGCCCGTGGATCTACCGCCGCCAAACCTCAATGCCGGCGAGATTCCGGCCACCTCGCGCCCTCCCACTGCCATGGCTGGATGCGCACGAGCCCCAGCTCGCCGTAGAACCCAACCACGTCGCAATCCGTGCCCTGTGGGCAATTTCTGAGCCATTCCGCCGCTGCGGCACCTCGCCGGCGAGTCAACCCCGGCTAAACGCCGGCAGGTTGACCCTGTTGACTGAGTTGACCGGGTGGGCCCAGTTTGACCCATGGGTCTATGACAGGTGGGGCCCGCCCTGCTAACTAACCCAGGATTAGCGCTAACTAAATTTAGTTAGCTTAACTAACTACTGACTAGTGGGACCCACTAGTCAGGTTTGACTTGGACCCTCTCCATTGACCTGCTGACGTCACACCGACGTCATGCTGATGTAGTAATAGGCTTTTCTGGATTTATTCTTATTCAGGAAATTTCAGAAAATAGCCAAAACTTCTAAAAATCATAGAAAATCAACCGTAACTCCAAATGAAATAATTTATATATGAAAAATTATCAGAAAAATGCAATCTATCCATCTGTACCATTCTCATGCATGTTTGAACAAGTTAACCTCACTTACTAGGGCAATTCATGATTATGGAATAAATGGTAATTAGTTTTGGAGTTAGAATTTGCTATAGGTTTGAATTCCACTTCAATGAATATGACTAACTATTGCACTAGATCAATTCAGTACTTTAATATGACATATCATTCATATGAATGTGCATTGCATTGATTGTGGTTCCCTTCTGTGTTTGCCGGTGGTTGTTCCCTCTTAGTAGACGATGTTTCCGACGACGTGATCGATGACACCGATGAAGAGTTATATTATCTTCAGAAGTGCCAGGCAAGCAAAACCCACTGTTCAATCTGATACAACCCCATTCTCTCGCTCCTGCTCTCTTTTACTGCATTAGGACAACAACGTTTCAACTGTTACATGTTGCGGTAGCTGAACCCCTTTCCTCTGCATGACCTATCATTGCCACAGTAAATAGATGAAACCCACTAGCATGAGTAGGAGTTGTTAGAGCCCTAATGTGCCTACTCATTCATGTTTGTTTGTCATGCCTGCTACTGTTTAAAGTTGAGTCAGGTCTGATTCATCGGGGATGAATTGGAATGTGGTGAACATGTCCTACTGTTGAGAGCTAAGTGTGTGAACACGATTTGGTAAAGGTAGCGGTGAGAGGCCATGTAGCAGTACATGGTGGGTTGTCTCATTGTAGCCGTCCTTAGGAATAGAGTTCTGTGTTTGTGATCCATGAACAGCTACTACCACTCATTGGAATGCTTAAGTGCCCCTCTCGACTTATTAATCAACTCGATATCTGTCCAGGAGTTGCAACTAGTTTCTGGTGTTTGTAGGTAGTGTTAGTAGTCTACCAAGTGGCACCCGGTACAGGTGGGCTTGGGACAGACTAGGCACAGTGGCACGGTGTACCAAGTGGCACCCGGATGGTGGGCTTGGGAACCCTGTACACATTGTTTGGGGCCGTGAGCGACAACCCGGCCGGATCTCCTTGCGGATGGAACCCGAACAGGCGATAAACCTGGACTAGAGACTTGTTGGTTAGTCAGGTCGTGGCCGACTCCCTCGCCCGGCTTCCGCTTGAAGGTTGCCGAGGTACATGACGCGTACAGGGCGATAAGTGGCGAGAGCATGTGTGAAGAAGTACACCCCTGTAGGGTTATCATTATCTATTCGAATAGCCGGATTCCTCGGATATGGAAACTTGGACCCCTTGTACAGTTCATAGACAAGTGGAAGTGGATACTCTAAAACTTGCAAGATAAGCGTGAGTGCTATGGATGGCGTTCTCGTGAGGAGACGGGAGCGGATCCATAGTGTTGTATTGGTATGGTGAATTTGTGGACTCGTGTGCACCACCTCAAGAGTTACTTGCAGTCGTAGTTCAGGATAGCCACCGAGTCAAAGCTGGCTTGCTGCAGTCAAACTCCACCACCCCTTTATTGATAACCGATGCATATGTAGATAGTTCTGATGTAAGTCTTGCTGGGTACATTTGTACTCACGTTTGCTTATTTTATGTTTTGCAGAGAGACTTCAGTCTCGCTAGTAGAACCACGTGGACTTCGACGTTTAGCTTGATACCTCAGCTACGATCTTGTGCCCTCGGTAGGATCTTGTAGATAGTCAGGCTTCTGAGCCTTCTTCTTTTGTATTTGTCTGTACTCAGACAAGTTAAGTTTCCGCGTGTGCTTTGACTTGTATGCTCTGAATGTTGGGTCATGAGACCCATGTTTGTAATATCTCGCTCCTCGGAGCCTAATGAGTAAATACTTGAGTCGTAGAGTCTTGTTGTGATGCCATGTTGTATTTACACATATCGAGCATATTGTGTGTATGATTGAAATGCTTGGTATGTGTGGGATCTGACAATCTAGTTGTTTATCCTTGGCAGCCTCTCTTATGGGGAAATGTAGTCTAGTGCTTCCATGAGCCATAGTAGTCCGCTACAGCCCGGTTCACCGGAGTCCTGCTAGCCCAGCACTACTGCTCAGGACACTTGACTGGCCGGCATGTGTTTCACTTTGTTCCTGTGTCTGTCCCTTCGGGGAAATGTCACACGATGACATCTGGAGTCCTGCCTAGCCTGCTACAGCCCGGGTTCCCGGAGTCCTGTTAGCCCAGTGCTACAACCCGGATTCACACGCTGCTGACCGACATGTTCGAAGTTGATTCATGTATGCCTGTTGCCATGGGTTAGTGCCGCTTTGGGTTCACGACTAGCCATGTCGGCCCGAGTTCTCTGTCATATGGATGCTAGCGACACTATCATATACGTGAGCCAAAAGACGCAAACGGTCTCGGGCCATGGTAAGGCGACACCCGTGGGAATACCGTGCGTGAGGCCGCAAAGTGATATGAGGTGTTACCAGCTAGATCAGTGTGACTTGGAATCGGGGTCCTGATAGCTTTGGTATCAGAGCCTGACTGCCTGTAGGATTACCAAGCCAAACTGGTCGAAGTTGAGTCTAGAAATGCTTTAGTTATATAAGGGAATTGATTGTGGATGGGAACGTAAGGCTCTTTTACTTCTTATACCTCATGCCCTCTGATCTGAGTCATCCTCTTCTCTTCTACGGGGTTTAAGAACTAGGCTTATCATCTATCTATCAGGATGACGTGTTACTAATCCATAGACTTATAAGATTGTTGGATTTAAGCCCCAGCTCAGTTTCTACTACTTTCGTGTGTTCATAATTGGTCTCGGAACCTTGATATTGTGCTTCTGAGTGGTTATGCCACTATATTGCAGGATGTCTCAAATATTTTTGAGCATTTATAGCCGTTATGCTGTCCGAGTCATCCCAGGTTTCTAACTAGTCTGATGCATTTGCAAATTCCTTCCTTCTGTTTTCGATGTTCCTTTGGGCCAGGTTAACCACACTGATCATCGAGTTGAGGTACTTCTTTGCCTCCGCGTATATGTTGGAGCTATTATTATGACCCTAGGTGTCTTAGAGGACCACCTAATAATCTATCCATGTTTTGTGTTTCCAGTGTGATGAATCTGGCCACCATTCTCAAAAGCATCCCGTGATGCCATTTAGTTAGCAGGTATTCTATTCCTGGGTTCTTGAACCCGAGATTCGCCCTACTTACCTCATGTTGATAGTGTTGCTAGTTCCTTTAGGATATTAGTAACCTTTTCATTAGTCCTCGAGGTCCGTGGTATTTCCTTCTTCCAAATACCATGAACCATTAAGGCAGAAGTTCTTTGAACCAAAAGATCACCATTAGAGTACTCCTGAGGAGTTCTCCATTCATAATTGTGACTCTGCCAGTCCTACATCTCGACATGGGTTATCCGGAAGAAACCTGTTGAACTTGGTTCGACATACTAATCTATGCATCCACAACTCAGAAAGTTATATGTTCCTTGAGTTGACCCTCCTCAGCTGTATTCCGACCCTAGTCTGTCAATTGTTGATCAAGAGTAATTGTGCATCCATGTTATCGATGTTTATTATTCTTGTGGTCCATCAAGCCATCCTATTCCAGAATGACTAGGAGAAACAAACTCCAGAACCTCATCCATATCTAGGATTGGGTCAAAACAATTGTATTCCATAGATCAAAATGCCAATCTAGCTTTTGCTTTGCTCTACCTTGGAGTGTTACCATCTTTATGTTAGGAGTGTCATGAGAATTGTACCACCTCTTATGAATTCTTGACGCAGTAATACTTCTTGCCATCATTGTTCATTCCTCGGTTCCGTGTTATTGTAACCGGAGTGCCGACAAGTGTACTGTGATGTGCGAAATCAATACTCCTAGCAACTCCGTTGCTTGGTAGTTAATGGACAATACTCTCATTCTTAGCGTGTTGGTTATTGAATCATCATCCTAAGATTGATCGTGCTACCTAGTCCTTATTTCCGGTGCACTCTTCGTTCTTTGTGTTAGGATTGAATCCCTTGCTCTTATGATCATGTCGTCTTGCCTTGGGAAGCAGGATTGTTCTCGAGCTTAGAGACATATCGGTGGTTCGTGATTTTTCGGATATCTTCATGGGAGTATCACCAGGTCGTCCCCTAACCGATATGTTGAGTTCGTGATCAAGTTGCTTTTCCAATAAACCACTCTTTCTCCAAGAATCTGTGTTGGATACCCTGAGCTAGTTGGTTGAGCTAGAGAACAACTTGGAGAGTTGGAAGATGAAAGCTTGTCCCGCTTAGTTCATCTCCAAAGGGATATCCTTGTGTGTTGTGTGTGTGTTGAAGAAAGATGATATCTTCATCGATTGGTCCTCATGATCAGTTGTTGGATCTATCTGTCTTGTCAAAACTTTGACTTGAGTATGGGCTATCCTCAAGTCAAATCAGAATCAACGATGTTCGTAATGTTGTCTTACTCGTGGTCCATCCCTTGAGCATACACTATTACATCTTTTGGTCTGACCAATGCTATCACCGTGTTCACATGATGGTGGAAGTCCAGTGATATGGAAATTCCGAAGAGTTGCTATTGGGCCCATCAGCAGCATCTTGTCTCCCCCATGATTCGTGTTAAACATTAAGCTAGTGTTGGAAACTTTGTAAAGAATGCCTTCATGTTCCGTTCATGAAGCATATGTTTGGATGAAAGAAGTAACTTCCTCTCATTCATGTGCATTCGATGCAAGTTGCCGCCGTGAATTTGAGAGAGTTAGTTTTGCTTCCTTTGGAATCGTCCCAAGTCAGTCATGCATGTGCAAAGTATACTATGGTTTGGTAGATTAATTACCTCCACTCCATATGAATTCCGTAGCGCACCAAGCCACTGATTGACTTGTTCTAGGTAAAGAAGTCTAATTTGAGTGCACAAGACTTCGTTATCCTCGATGATGGTTCCCCACCTGAACTCGGTAGTATTTTATTATAAGACTACTATGTGGTCATACTTGTCTGGGACAACGTGTTCACCTGTTGTAGCAGAACCAGCTCATGTTTTGGAGCTTGCTATCGCAGTTCATTCCCCGAGAATCTCGCAACGTCGTCTCGTCGATTTGTGTTGCAAACTTTCATTTTCTTTCTAGACTCGATGAGTCTGGAATATCCTGACACCAACCAGATCTGAATCTCAGGCAGATATGATGGTTGGAGCATTTTCCAAGAACTATAATATTGGTCCCTCGATAACCGGTAAAGTGGATGTCGTGGCCAACACATCCAGCCGGAAGACCTATTATTGTAGTATCTCGATTGAAGAAAGTTGGCCACCTCCCCATGAGGATTTCATAGGATTTACCTCCATAGTTAATCCTTACGGATTCTTGTGCTCCTGAACTCTGACCTTTTACTTGATGTTCTAGATACCAAACCATATCAATAAATGGGTTATCCTAGCACATCAAGGAGAACATTAGAAGCGGAGTGCTAAATGTCTCTCGGTCGATCATCCAGATTTTGTTCCCTTGGCCTCGCTAAGGTGAAATCTGAGAAAGTGTTATCTTCCTTTGCATCTACATCATCCATCACCATTCATCATGGTGGTATGTTGTGTTGCTAGGATCCTTGACACGGATATTCGTAAACCTTGATGAATATGGAGATGCTCAAGTTCTTGAGAGCACGCGCAAGCACTAGGTTTTACCGTTGGCGTTAACTGGGATTTGCTTCCAGTTTCCTCGGTTATGTTATAACCATTTCAAACAGTGGACTCACTCTCGACTGTTGAGTTCTTCCCCAGTTACCAGAATCATTCCCAACATTTGCATTTTGTTCCCAGCTTGCACCTCAGTAGTTGTTGTTCAGGATCATCTTCAAAAGTGGACTTACCATGGGTCCCATCCATTTCCGATGATAAGCAAAATCATCCATTGCGTTGTCTTCAACAAGGTAGTCCACATCATCCATCCTAGTCGGAGTATGCCATTCTTTCGAACCCCTTCCAACGATCGATTGTGATTACCTCAGGTTGGTATAAAGAGTTTCAATGAACTTTGTATCAAAAGTAATTCTTTTTGCCACTTAAGGTAATAATTTTACGAGTCACCTCCCCTAAGGTGCCCCGTTGTGGAATCATGGCAATCAATCTCCTCGCTACCTTGAAACCATACACCATCCTACTCCAGCGTGGGTTTGTTGCCTACCAAATTGAACCCTTGTCATCTGCTTCTTTTCATGGATTGTGATATGTGCTTTGTGTCTCAACTCAAGAGGTGTTCTTACGTCTCATTCCGTGAGTTGATCTTGTATCCACTCTTGTGAGGTTGTCTTGCTCTCTTGTCGCCATGTTGGATGAAGTTCTCAAAGCAAAGATGTCAAGATCAATATGATGCAATGAATCAACATCTTCGAGAAGACCAATTGGATCGAGAAGATAGTGTTAGCTTTGTGTCCCCTCTGTCTTCTTACCTCACATCTTGAATCTCGGGATGAGATTATTGTTTTAGTGGGGGTGAGTTGTCACAGCCCTAGATTTTGCTTGCCATTAGTTGCCTTAAAGCATCCATGCGTCATGTTTATTTTTCAATTAAATTTGAAATGGGGATGATCAAACCCTAGCACCACATGAAATTCAAATAGGTTCAAATAAAATCTTTTTCAATGAACCCAAAATGCTCTAAGAAAAGTTCATGATTTCTGGTTAAGGTGCAAACCTTTGCTAAAAATGATGAATATATTTTTAGTTCATTTTTGGATTTTTGAATTAACACAAAAGTATTTGAGTTGGAGCCATTTAAATGCTATATATATATATATTTTAAATGGTCCAAATATTCTGAAGTTATTTGTGGAGCTCTGGAATAGTTTATCTAACATCCACAATAATTTCCAGAATTTATTAAAATGATTTAGTGCCTAAACTAAATCAAAACAAACAGAACAAAATAAAAAAAATAGAAAAGAGAAATAAATGGTAAGAACAGAAACTTACCTGGGCCAACTCACCTGTGCAGCCACCTGGCAGCCCAAGTGGCCGGCCCAGCCACCTGGCCCAGCCCACCGCAGCCCCTCCATCGTCTTCCTCCTCACGCCCGTAGGCAGGGCGCGTGGACGCCGCGCGCGCGCCAGCTCCTGCTTCCACCGCGGCACCCCAACTCTTCTGGATGCGCCATGGAGACGCCCCGCACCTCTCTCACTCTCTCTCATTCCTTCCCTTCCTCTTCCTCGCTCTCTCTCACCGTGCCCGAGCACTGCCCTCGCCGCCGACACCGTTCACCGCAGCCACCGCGCACCCCACCCTCCGCCGACGCGCCAAGAAGCTTCGCATCGTCCTCCTGTTCGTCCTTGACGAGCCACGCATCGCCAGAAGCAGTGGAGCCTCGCCATCGAGCTCGACCCCGTCGCCTCTGCACCGAGATCGCCGGCAACGCCACGTCGCCGTCCGACCTCCCCCGAGCCAGCTGACCTACTCATCGACCTCACCGTGAGCACCCGAGTCTTTTCCCCAGCCATGCCTGACTTCGCACCGTAGCCATCAATTCCATGTTAACCGAATCACGTCGCTGCCCGAGCTCACCGGCGACGTATCACCGGTGACAAAATGGTCCCGTGCATATGCTCGTTGGCCTTGTGAGCGCTTGTAGAAACCGTACATGCTAACCGCTAGTCCTCCCGCGTGCCGTGTCATCGATTCCGCCGACGCCCGTGTCTCTGTCGCCGCCAAACCTCAATGCCGGCGAGATTCCGGCCACCTCGCGCCCTCCCACTGCCACCGCTGGATGCGCACGAGCCCTAGCTCACCGTAGAACCCAACCACATCACAATCCGTGCCCTATGGGCGATTTCTGAGCCATTCCGCCGCCGCGGCACCTCGCCGGGGAGTCAACCCCGACTAAATGCCGGCGGGTTGACCCTATTGACTGAGTTGACCGGGTGGGTCCAGTTTGACCCCTGGGTCTATGACAGGTGGGGCCCGCCCTGCTAACTAACCCAGGATTAGCGCTAACTAAATTTAGTTAGCTTAACTAACTACTGACTAGTGGGACCCACTAGTCAGGTTTGACTTGGACACTCTCCATTGACCTACTGATGTCACACCGACGTCATGCTGACGCAGTAATAGGCTTTTCTGGATTTATTCTTATTCAGGAAATTTCAGAAAATAGCCAAAACTTCTAAAAATCATAGAAAATCAACCGTAACTCCAAATGAAATAATTTATATATGAAAAATTATCAAAAAAATGCAATCTATCCATCTGTACCATTCTCATGCATGTTTGAACAAGTTAACCTCACTTACTAGGACAATTCATGATTATGGAATAAGTGGTAATTAGTTTTGGAGTTGGAATTTGCTATAGGTTTGAATTCCACTTCAATGAATATGACTAACTATTGTACTAGGTCAATTCAGTACTTTAATATGACATATCATTCATATGAATGTGCATTGCATTGATTGTGGTTCCCTTTTGTGTTTGCCGGTGGTTGTTCCCTCATAGTAGACGATGTTTTCGACGACGTGATCAATGACACCGATGAAGAGTTATATTATCTTCAGAAGTGCCAGGCAAGCAAAACCCCCTTGTTCATTCTGATACAATCCCACTCTCTCGCTCCTGCTATCTTTTACTACATTAGGTCAACATCGTTTCAACTGTTGCATGTTGCGGTAGCTGAACGCCTTTGCTCTGCATGACCTGTCATTGCCACAGTAAATAGATGAAACCCACTAGCATGAGTAGGAGTTGTTTGAGCCCTGATGTGCCTACTCATTCATGTTTGTTTGTCATGCCTGCTACTGTTTAAAGTTGAGTCAGGTCTGATTCATCGGGGATGAATTGGAATGTGGTGAACATGTCCTACTGTTGAGAGCTAAGTGTGTGAACACGATTTGGTAAAGGTAGCGGTGAGAGGCCATGTAGGAGTACATGGTGGGTTGCCTCATTGCAGCCGTCCTTAGGAACCGAGTTCTGTGTTTGTGATCCATGAACAGCTACTACCACGCATTGGAATGCTTAAGTGCCCCTCTCGACTTATTAATCAACTCGATATCTGTCCAGGAGTTGCAACTAGTTTCTGGTGTTTGTAGGTAGTGTTAGTAGTCTACCAAGTGGCACCCGGTATAGGTGGGCTTGGGACAGAGTAGGCACAGTGGCACGGTGTACCAAGTGGCACCCGGATGGTGGGCTTGGGAACCCTGTACTCATCGTTTGGGGCCGTGAGCGACACCCCGGCCGGATCTCCTTGCGGATGGAACCCGAATAGGCGATAAACCTGGACTAGAGACTTGTTGGTTAGTCAGGTCGTGGCCAACTCCCTCGCCTGGCTTCCGCTTGAAGGTTGCCGAGGTACATGACGTGTACAGGGCGATAATTGGCGAGAGCGTGTGTGAAGAAGTACACCCCTGCAGGGTTATCATTATCTATTGGAATAGCCGGATTCCTCGGATATGGAAACTTGGACCCCTTGTACAGTTCAGAGACAAGTGGAAGTGGATACTTTAAAACTCGCAAGATAAGCGTGAGTGCTATGGATGGCGTTCTCGTGAGGAGACGGGAGCGGATCCATAGTGGTGTATTGGTATGGTGAATTTGTGGACTCGTGTGCGCCACCTCAAGAGTTACTTGCAGTCGTAGTTTAGGATAGCCACCGAGTCAAAGCTGGCTTGCTGCAGTCAAACTCCACCACCCCTTTATGGATAACCGATGCATATGTAGATAGTTCTGATGTAAGTCTTGCTGGGTACATTTGTACTCACATTTGCTTATTTTATGTTTTGCAGAGAGACTTCAGTCTCGCTAGTAGAACCACGTGGACTTCGATGTTTAGCTTGATACCTCAGCTATGATCTTGTGCCCTCGGTAGGATCTTGTAGATAGTCAGGCTTCTGAGCCTTCTTCTTTTGTAGTTGTCTGTACTCAGACAAGTTAAGTTTCCGCGTGTGCTTTGACTTGTATGCTTTGAATGTTGGGTCATGAGACCCATGTTTGTAATATCTCGCTCCTCGGAGCCTAATGAGTAAATACTTGAGTCGTAGAGTCTTGTTGTGATGCCATGTTGTATTTACACATATCGAGCATATTGTGTGTATGATTGAAATGCTTGGTATGTGTGGGATCCGACAATCTAGTTGTTTATCCTTGGCAGCCTCTTTTATGGGGAAATGTAGTCTAGTGCTTCCATGAGCCATAGTAGTCCGCTACAGCCCGGTTCACCGGAGTCCTGCTAGCCTAGCACTACTTCTCAGGACACTTGACTGGCCGGCATGTGTTTCACTTCGTTCCTGTGTCTGTCCCTTCGGGGAAATGTCACACGATGACATCCGGAGTCCTGCCTAGCCTGCTACAGCCCGGGTTCCCGAAGTCCTGTTAGCCCAGTGCTACAACCCGGATTCACACGCTGCTGACCGACATGTTCGAAGTTGATTCATGTATGCCTATTCCCATGGGTTAGTGCCGCTTTGGGTTCACGACTAGCCATGTCGGCCCGGGTTCTCTGTCATATGGATGCTAGTGACACTATCATATACGTGAGCCAAAAGACGCAAACGGTCCCGGGCCATGGTAAGGCGACACCCGTGGGAATACCGTGCGTGAGGCCGCAAAGTGATATGAGGTGTTACCAGCTAGATCGATGTGACTTGGAATCGGGGTCCTGACAATCTGTTTGTGGATGAAAAGCTGTACTGAATTCTAACCTATTACCCAATGTTTCATGCAACTGCTTCCAGAACTTTGAGGTAAACTGGGTTCCTCTATCTGATACGATACTCCTCGGAACTCCATGCAGACATACGATCCTAGTCATGTATATCTTTGCTAACTTCGCACTGGTGTAAGTGGTCTTTACCGGGATGAAATGAGCTAGCTTCGTCAATCGATCAACTACAACCCAAATTGAGTCATAGCCTGAATGAGTCCTGGGTAATCCCGTGATAAAATCCATGCCTAACTTATCCCAGTTCCATTCGGGTATCAGCAATGGTTGTAGCAATCATGCCGGCTTCTGATGCTCTGCCTTTACTCTCTGACATACATCACAAACTACTACGTACTCCGCAATATCCTTCTTCATTCCGGTCCACTAGAAAATATCCTTCAAATCCAAATACATCTTGGTATTTCCTGGGTGAATCATGTGCCTCTTGCAGTATCAACTTCTTGATATCCGGGTCATTGGGCACGTAAACACGGTCTTGAAACCATAGGGTATCGTGCTCATCCTCAGGAAATCCCTTAGCCTTTCCTTTGCTAAGTTTCTCCTTTATAGAGGCAATCTCCTTGTCAGTCCTCTGAGATTCTCTGATTCTATCCATCAAGGTTGACTGAATCTCCAATGCTGCTACATAGCCTCTCGGAACTATTTCCAAACATAACTCTCGAAGATTTTCGGCTAACTCCCTTGGTATTTCTCCCATCATTAACGTATTGACATGGCTCTTACAGCTTAATGCGTCAGCTACTACATTAGCCTTTCCGGGATGGTAATGCAATCTCATATCATAATCCTTGATGAGCTCCAACCATCTCCTTTGTCTGAGGTTTAACTCCTTCTGTGTGAAAATGTATTGCAAACTCTTATGATCCGTATACACCTCACAATGGTTTCCAATGAGGAAATGTCTCCATGTTTTCAATGCATGCACCACGGCTGCTAATTCCAAATCATGCATAGCATCATTCAACTCATGAGGCTTAAGCTGTCATGAGGCATATGAAACAACTCTCCCTTCCTGCATAAGCACTGCTCCAAGTCCTTGACGTGAAGCGTCGCAATACACCTCATAATCCTTGGTCTGGTCCGGCAAAATCAACACTGGTGAAGTAACCAAATGTTGCTTCAACTCCTGGAAACTAGTCTCACATTCCTCCGTCCATATGAACTTGGTATCCTTCTTCAACAACTCAGTCATAGGCTTCGCAATCTTTGAGAAATTCTCAATAAATCTCCGGTAGTATCCTGCGAGTCCAAGAAAACTCCGGATCTCTCCAACTGTTGTTGGTGCTTCCCAATTGGTCACGATATCAACTTTAGTGGGATCAACTGCTATACCTTCTCCAGATATAACGTGTCCGAGGAATCCTACTTCCTTCAACCAAAATTCACATTTGCTAAACTTGGCATATAATTGATGTTCTCTGAGCTTTCCAAGAACCAAACGCAAATGTTCCTTATGTTCCTCTTCATTCTTTGAGTAAACCAGGATATCATCAATGAACACCATGACGAACTTATCCAAGAACTCCATAAACACTTTGTTCATCATGTTCATAAAATAGGCAGGTGCATTAGTCAGACCAAATGACATAACGGTATACTCGTACAGCCCATACCTGGTGGTAAAAGCTGTCTTAGGAATATCCTGTTCTCGAATCTTCAACTGGTGGTATCCTGATCGTAGATCGATCTTGGAAAATACCTTAGCTCCTTGCAATCGATCAAACAAATCATTGATCATTGGTAGTGGGTACTTGTTCTTGATCGTTACTTCATTCAATCCTCGATAATCAACAACCATCCTTAATGATCCATCCTTCTTCTCCACTAGAACTACTGGCGATCCCCAAGGTGAAGAACTTGGGCGAATATATCCTTTATCCAGTAACTCCTTAATCTGCTTCTTAATTTCCACCAAATCCTTTGCAGGCATCCTGTATGGTCTCCTCGATATTGGCCCTGTGCCTGGCAATAGCTCAATCAAAAACTCAATGTCTCTATCTGGTGGCATGCCTGGCAACTCCTCTGGAAATACATCAGGGAAATCCTTCACTACTGGTACTTCCTCCTGCACAACTCATGTTAAGCAATTTACCTAAGTCCTCTTGGGCACATGTCGGGATACATACTTGACCCTTCGCCCTTCTGGTGTGGTAAGCAAAATTGACTTACTAGCACATTCCATATTCCCTTCATACTTTGATAACCAATCCATGCCTAATATCACATCCAATCCTTAGGATTCCAATACTATTAGGTCTGAGGGAAAAACATAGTTACCAATCCTTAAAGGTAACCGATCAGACCATCGACTGGCCATATACTCCGCTCCAGGCGAGGTTACTAACATGGGTGACCTAAGGGCTTGGGTTGACAGGTTATACTTATCCACAAATCCCCATGATATGTATGAATGCGATGCACCAGTATCGAAAAGAACAAGTGCAGTAAATGACTTAACCAAAAACTTACCTATTACTGCATCAGGCTGAGCTTCAACCTCCTCCACACTAACGTGGTTCACCTGTCCCCTGTTGAAAGGGTTCGGCTTCTTCCCAGAGCTTCCATTGCTATTTCCATTTTGTAATTCAGGACATTCATTGGCGTAATGTCTGGTCTTCGAACACTTAAAGCAAGTGACTTGACTCAGGTCTTTCTTGGCTGGGGTTGATGGGTTGGTGCGGTTCTGGCCGTTGCTTCCTCCATTACCATTACCATTCCTGATGCCATTGTGATTGTGCGAGCTACCTCCTCCATGGGTATGCTGAAAATGTCCTCTCGGTCTAGGGGTAAAACGTGGCTTTGGCCGAGCTCCTGAATTGTACTTTCCTTGTGCATACTTCCTCTTGCGGTTCTCAATTTGCTGCTGCTTCCCTTCAATCATAAGAGTACGGTCTACCAACTCCTGGTAGTTGTTGAAGGTTGCTACCATCAACTGCATGCTCAACTCATCATTCAATCCTTCTAGAAATTTCTCCCGCTTAGCTGCATCCGTAGCAACGTCATCTGGGGCATAACGTGCTAACTTACTAAAGTCCTCCACATACTGGCCAACTGTCCTTCCTCCCTGGTCCAAGTTGCGAAACTCACGCTTCTTCATGGCCATAGCTCCTGCTGAAACATGGGCAATACAAAAAGCCTGCTGAAACTGGTCCCATGTGATAGTGTCGACAGGGAAAGTGGCTGTGAAATTTTCCCACCATGATGCTGCGGGTCCTTCAAGGCGATGTGCGGAAAACTTCACCTTCTCCGCGTCTGTGCATCCTGCGGTGGTCAACTCTCTAGCTGTCTTGCGGAGCCAATCATCTGCTACTATTGGCTCAGTGCTACTGGAAAACACCGACGGATTCAGCCTAAGAAAACGGGCTAAGTGATCAACAGGTGGTGGTGGTGGGTTGTTGTTGTTGTTCCCCTGATTCTGATTCTGGACTAGCAACTGCATCAATGTGTTCTGCTGCTGAATCAACTGGGTGAGCTCCGGTGGAAAGGTAAATCTGGGGTCACGTCTCGGAGGCATCTGAGGGTTTAGAAAAAAATGAGATATAAGATTAGAGGGGGTCTATAGAGAAAACACTACCCATATGCATATGAGGCAAAAGCAAACAATTCACTTCATTCAATCAATCAAACAAGGGCATAGAATTGTTCTAACTATCGCAAAAGTGCTCGGACTACTATATTTACATGGTGTTCTACTACTACTGATGAGGTGGTCTACTAGAAATATTCTTCGGTTGCAGACTCCATGATATCTGCTCCAGCTTCATCAACATAGTCATCATTGCTACTATCTGGGTCCAAATCGGTGTCGTCGATGATGATGTAGTCTTCCGAGCGTATCTCTTTGGGTTCTTCGTCTTCATCTACTGGTGTAGGGCCTCCCATAAATATCCCGATCTTCATTCTTAGGTCGGCATTCTTGTCCACTAATACTTCAATTTCTTCTTCATAATCTTCACGTGTAGCCTTGAGTTCTTCCTCCAGTTCCTTGATTCTTGTCTTAGCCTTCTTCAGATCTATCATGTCAGCGCACATCTGGTTCTCCTGTCGTTGAATGTGCTGGTTTAATTCCTGGATAAAAGCTGCAATTGATCTATCCTTCCTGGTGCTGATCATCTCCCAGTGCTCATCTCGGCGTCCACAAATCTGGTAGATAGTATACTTGAGATCATTGTGGTATACTTCTCCAATGTGTCCCATGGCGATGTGAGCTGCCATGCTCTTTCCTAGACTCCAAGTTCGTGCATCAAAAGAAAACTCTATGGGCTCAGTGACTGGCATGAACATCCTTCCTGGAACTTGAACTTGAATCATCCAGTGCTCTTCTTCAGGTAAAGTGGCGTTGTAGGTTCCGGTGAAGCTTGGTACTCCTATGTTCAGGTATCTAGTGACTTCCTTCAAGTGACGTCCAAAGGGTGTATTTTCATCCGGTTGTGTGAACTTGTTCCTTGCATCCGCCATCCTAAAAGAGTAGAAAAGATGAGAGGTCAGAAGAGAAGAGAGTGAATAGTGATCTAGGTCTTTAACTTAGTGGTCGTGTCCTACAGTTAGTGTGTGCTCTGATACCATCTGTGTAGCAACCAGACCTCAAACGGTCTGATCTCTGTGCTCCGGTGTCATCCTTGGATCAGTAATGCTGACACCATACAGTACTCGGAGGATTTATAACAGAGTAGCAATCACACACTTATTACATCGAGTGTCTCCATAGAGAACTTATTACAATAAATATGGCTTAAGGCCATCTAATAACGATAACAAGGGAAGGCTTGGAAGATAAGTGAGTCCATCAACTCCAACGGCATCACTGAGTATAGAATCACGACCTAAAACTCCTTAATCGTCTGAAAAGTCTGCAACATTAACATTGCAGCCCGAAACGGGTCAGCACATGGAATATGCTGGCAATGTAACACATAGAGAGTAATGGAATGAAACAGCTATACTATATGCATATTTGGCTGGTGGAAAGCTCTATGTTTATAGTTTTGCGTAAAGCCAATTTTTCCCTACTGCAAAGGAATAAATTTATTTAACTATCATGTTAGTTGTTAAACATTGAGAATGGTTGACAGCATTCTCAATCCCAATTAAACATCATCATTAAACAAAACCCAACAAAATTAATTTAGGGTAACATGTTGAGATTCACATGATAATCCAGGTACTAGATACTCAAAACGTCCATAACCAGGGACACGGCTAACCATGATTAGTTTAATACACTCTGCAGAGGTTTGCGCAATTTTCCCCACAAGACTCGATCACCTCCGTTTGGTTTCTCGCACTACATGGTGTTTGAGAAACGGATGACCGAGACATAGTCTTTCAGAAGCGCTAGCACCGTACGATCGGGTAGACTGTACCACCTACATCCCCTACATCTGCTAGTCTACCACTGTAAGAGTTCGCACGAATTAGTCAACTATGCCAGAGCCCATAATAGCTTGTGGCCGCACACAGAAGTTTCTAGTATGAAAAATCTCATGATCCCTTTGAGCCTGGGTGGCGGTCCAAAAGAAAACAGGCAAGTCCTGGATTACCCAGGTGCCTCAATCCACCCAGATGTGTGTTTAAGTTGCCACCTTAGATAAACCATTAATTAACAATCTCACATCTGTCGTGGATATCACTCACCCAATCCACGTCTACTAGCATAGCATGGCACAATAAGCAAACGTAGAAGTAACTCCCAAAGGTTTGATATATAACAGGTGATAGGTACTACCTCAACTACTTCCCATCCCACAATTTAATTAGATCCTAATGAAGCAATGTTTGAGGATTGATCTAATGCAATAAATCTGGGTAGTAGAAAAGGTATGATCAAAGTGTTACTTGCCTTGCTGATGATCCGCGAAACCTAGCGATTCGAAGTAACAAGCGGCGCACTCCGGGTACTCCATCGCAAACAAACAAACAAGCATACAATAAGTACTCATCTAATGCACAGGTAAAAGTCAAATAAGAGATCTAACCAAAAGGTTCAACTTAAGAACTCCGGTTGGCAAAAAGAATCAAATCGAACGAAGCAACGAAAGTCAAACGGCGAAAGAAATCAACTTCGTTCTACTAATATGGATCTAAGGCAGTTTTTATAGTAGCAAAAACTTGTTTAAGTTGGTTAAACGGATAGAGGGTTTCGAAACGAAACTCCAGGCGCTTGAATTGCCTGATTCCGATAAACGAGCGAAAAGTTATACTAAAAAGAATATCGAATCAGAAATAGCGATCAGAAAAATCGCGGATTTAATCCGAGAAAAAGAAAACCGACGAACGTTCACTAGAACGAACGAACGGACGAACGCTCGCTAATTAAATAAATCAGAAAACCGATCTATTAAAAAGAAACCGAAACTAAAAAAACCAACGATTTTTCGAAAAAAAATAAAAAAAACCGGCACGGACTTCGTGGCGACCTCGGGCGGCGTGCGGCGGCATCCGGCGAGGCAGCGGCGGCGGGCGACGGTGGCGCTGGCTGGGGGCGGCTCGGGGCTAGGGCTAGGGTTTGGCTTCGGCTGGGCCTCCCCCCGGCTTATAAAGCCTAGCGGGCCAGGAGTCCGGGTCGGACACGGCCCGTTAGGTCGGTTCGTTTTTTTTTAAAATAAATACGCGCAGAAGAAAAATAAAAAGAAATACAAAACGGACTCCAAAAATCCCGAAATACATTTTCCCGGGATTCTAAAATCAAGCCGCACAAGGTGAACATTTATTTCGGGCCTAAATGCAATTTTGAAAAACGCACATTTTTCCTAAATTCAAATAAAATAACGGAAAACTCTGAAAATAAATCTTATTTGATTTTATTATTAAATCCTCAATATTTCTTTATTTTGGGAAAGTCATTTTATTCCCTCTCTCATATTTTTGTAATAGAAATAGTTGATGATAAAATAATAAAGATCAAATGATCCTATTCTCATAATTTGAGAAAACTCAAATATGAAAATAATGAATTTCCCAACTCTCTCCGTGGGTCCTTGAGTTGCGTAGAAATTTCTAGGATCAACCAAAATGAAAAATAAAATATGATATGCATTGATGATCTAATGTATAACATTCCAAATTGAAAATTTGGGATGTTACAATTCGAGCCCTCGAGGCCCCTCGCTTGTAATATAAAGCTTATATTATTTTAATTTGTGTCTAGAGTTGTGTTGTGATATCTTCCCGTGAGTCCTTGATCTTAATCATACACATTTGTGTGTATGATTGAATCGAGGGCGTTACACTACCTATTATGGCATTTCCATAGCCATTCCGAGATATATTGCCATGCAACTTTCCACCGTTCCGTTTATTATGACACGCTTCATCATAGTCATATTGCTTTGCATGATCATGTAGTTGACATCGTATTTGTGGCAAAGCCACAATTCATAATTCTTTCATACATGTCACTCTTGATTCATTGCGTATCCCGGTACACCGCCGGAGGCATTCACATAGAGTCATATTTTGTTCTAAGTATCGAGTTGTAATTCTTGAGTTGTAAGTAAATAAAAGTGTGATGATTTTTATTATTAGAGCATTGTCCCATGTGAGGAAAGGATGATGGAGACTATGATTCCCCCACAAGTCGGGATGAGATTCCGGACGAATAAAAGAGGCCATAAAAAAAGAGAAAAAGGCCCAAAGAAAAAAGAGAGAGAAAAAGAGAGATGGGGCAATGTTACTATGCTTTTACCATAGTTGTGCTTCAAAGTAGCACCATGATCTTCATGATAGAGAGTCTTCTATTTTGTCACTTTCATATACTAGTGGGAATTTTAAATTATAGAACTTGGCTTGTATATTCCAATGATGGGCTTCCTCAAAATGCCCTAGGTCTTCGTGAGCAAGCAAGTTGGATGCACACCCACTTAGTTTCTTTTGTTGAGCTTTCATATATTTATAGCTCTAGTGCATCTGTTGCATGGCAATCCCTACTCCTTGCATTGACATCAATTGATGGGCATCTCCATACCCCATTGATTAGCTGCGTCAATGTGAGACTTTCTCCATTTTTTGTCTTCTCACACAACCTCCATCATCATATTCTATTCCACCCATAGTGCTATGTCCATGGCTCACGCTGATATATTGCGTGAAATTTGAAAGAGTTTGAAAAGGCTAAGTATGAAACAATTGCTTGGCATGTCATCGGGGTTATGCATGATGGGAGAATTTTGTGTGACGAAAATGAAGCATGGCCAAACTATATGATTTTGTAGGGATAAGCTTTCTTTGGCTATGTTATTTTAATAAGACATAAATGCTTGGTTAGCATGCTTGAAGTATTATTATTTTTATGTCAATATTAAACTTCCGTCTAGAATATTTTGGATTTAAACATTCATGCCACAATAAAGAGAATTACATTGAAAATTATGCTAGGTAGCATTCCACATCAAAAATTCTGTTTTTATCATTTACCTACTCGAGGACGAGTACGAATTAAGCTTGGGGATGCTTGATATGTTTCCAACGTATCTATAATTTTTGATTGTTCCATGCTATTATATTATCTGTTTTGGATGTTTAATGGGCTTTAGTATGCACTTTTATATTATTTTTGGGACTAACCTATTAACTGAAGGCCTAGTGCAAATTGCTGTTTTTTTGCCTATTTCAGTTTTTCGTAGAAAAGGAATATCAAACGGAATCCAAACGGAATGAAACCTTCGCGAGGATGTTCTTTTGGAACAAATGCAATCCAGGAGACTTGGAGTGGAGGTCAAGGAAGCAACGAGGCAGCCACGAGGTAGGGAAGCACGCCCAGGGGGGCAAGCTCGCCCCCCACCCTCGTGGGCCCCTCGTGGCTCCACCGACCTACTTCTTTTGCCTATATATATAGTCTTATACCCTTAAAACATTCAGGGGAGCCACGAAACCAATTTTCCACCGCCACAATCTTCTATACCCGTGAGATACCATCCGGGGACCTTTTTCGGCGATCTGCCGGAGGGGGATTTGATCACGGAGGGCTTCTACATCAACACCATAGCCTCTCCGATGATGTGTGAGTAGTTTACCATAGACCTTCGGGTCCATAGTTATTAGCTAGATGGCTTCTTCTCTCTCTTTGGATCTCAATACAAAGTTCTCCTTGATGTTCTTGGAGATATATTCGATGTAATTCTTTTTGTTGTGCGTTTGCCGAGATTCGATGAATTGTGGGTTTGTGATTAAGATTATCTATGAACAATATTTGATTCTTCTCTGAATTCTTATATGAATGATTTGATATCTTTGCAAGTCTCTTCGAATTATCAGTTTGGTTTGGTCTACTAGATTGATCTTTCTTGCAATGGGAGAAGTGCTTAGCTTTGGGTTCAATCTTGCGGTGTCCTTTCCCAGTGACAGCAGGGGTAGCAAGGCAATATTGATTGTTGCCATCGAGGATAGAAACATGGGGTTTATATCACATTGCTTCAGTTTATCCTTCTACATCATGTCATCTTGCCTAATGCATTACTCTGTTCTTACGAACTTAATACTCTAGATGCATGCTGTATAGCGGTCGATGTGTGGAGTAATAGTAGTAGATGCAGAATCGTTTCGGTTTAATTGACACGGATGTGATACCTATGTTCATGGTCATGCCTAGATATCATCATAACTATGCGCTTTTCTATTACTTGCTCGACAGTAATTTGTTCGCCCACCGTAATATATGCTATCTTGAGAGAAGCCACTAGTGAAACCTATGGCCCCCGGGTCTACTTTACGTCATATTATTTTCCCGTCAACTAGCCATTTCCGTCGCTGTTTATTTTGCAATCTTTACTTTTCAATTTATTCAACAAAAATACCAAAATATTTATCTTATTATCTCCATCAAATCTCACTTTCGTAAGTGACCGTGAAGGGATTGGCAACCCCTTTATCGTGTTGGTTGCGAGGTACTTGTTTGTTTGTGCAATTACTAGGCGACTTGCATGTAGTCTCCTACTGGATTGATACCTTGGTTCTCCAAAACCGAGGGAAATACTTACGCTACTTTGCTGCATCACCCTTTCCTCTTCAAGGGAAAACCAACACATGCTCAAGAGGTAGCAGTGCCCTCCATCCTTGTGGCCGCCTCGTGGCTCCTCCGAATTCATCTTCAAGTCTCCTGGATGTCTTCTGGTCCAAGAAAAATCATCACAAAGGTTTTATTCCGTTTGGACTCCGTTTGATATTCCCATTCTGTGAAACTCAAAAACAAGAAAAAAAAAACAGAAACTCGCACTAGGCTCTAGGTTAATAGGTTAGTCCCACAAATAATATAAAATAGCATATTAATGCATATAAAACGTCCAAGATAGATAATATAATAGCATGGAACAACAAAAAATTATAGATACATTGGAGATGTATCAAGCATCCTCAAGCTTAATTCTTGCTCGTCCTCGAGTTGGTAAATAATAAAAATAGAATTTTTGATGTGGAATGCTACCTAACATATTTATCCATGTGATTCTTCTTTATTGTGGCATGAATGTTCAAATCCATAAGATTCAAAACAAAAGTTTAATATTGAAAAAAACGATAATACTTCAAGCATACTTACAAGGCAATTATGTATTCTCAAAATAACATGGCCAAAGAAAGCTTATCCCTACAAAATCGTATAGTCTGGCTATGCTCCTGCTTCATCACACAAAATATTAAAATCATGCACAACCCCGATGACAAGCCAAGCAATTGTTTCATACTTTTGATGTTCTCAAACTTTTTCAACTTTCACGCAATACATGAGCGTGAGCCATGGACATAGCACTATAGGTGGAATAGAATATGGTGGTTGTGGAGAACACAAATAGAAGGAGATAGTCTGATATCAACTAGGCGTATCAACGGGCTATGGAGATGCCCATCAACATATATCAATGTGAATGAGTAGGGATTTCCATGCAATAGATGCACCAGAGCTAAAAGTTTATGAAAGCTCAAAAACAAACTAAGTGGGTGTGCATCCAACTCGTTTGCTCACAAAGACCTAGGGCAATTTGAGGAAGCCCATCATTGAAATATGAAAGCGACAAGATAGGAGACTCTCTATCATGAAGATCATGGTATTACTTTGAAGCACAAGTGTGGTAAAAGGATAGTAACATTGTCCCTTCTCTCTTTTTCTCTCATTTTTTTATTTGGGCATTCTCTTATTTTTTTGGCCTTTTTTAATTTTTCGTCTGGAGTCTCATCCTAACTTGTGGGAGAATCATAGTCTCCATCATCCTTTCCTCACATGGGACAATGCTCTAATAATGAAGATCATCACACATTTATTTACTTACAACTCAAGAATTACAACACGATACTTAGAACAAAATATGACTCTATATGAATGCCTCTGGCGGTGTACCGAGATGTGCAATGAATCAAGGGTGACATGTATGAAAGAATTATGAACGGTGGCTTTGCCAAAAATACGATGTCAACTACATGATCTTGCAAAGCAATATGACAGTGATGAAGTGTGTCATAATAAACGGAATGATGGAAAGTTGCATGGCAATATATCTCGGAATGGCTATGGAAATGCCATAATAGGCAGGTATGGTGGTTGTTTTGAGGAAGGTATATGGTGGGTTTATGGTACTGACGAAAGTTGCGTGGTTAGAGAGGCTAGCAATAGTGGAAGGGTGAGAGTGCGTATAATCCATGGACTCAACATTAGTCATAAATAACTCATACACTTATTGCCAAAATCTATTATTATCTAAAAGAAGTACTATGTGCATGCTCCTAGGGCGATAGATTGGTAGGAAAATACCATCGCTCGTCCCCGACCGCCACTCATAAGGAAGACAATTAATAAATAAATCATGCTCCGACTTCATCACATAACGGTTCACCATACGTGCACGCTACCGGAATCACAAAATTTAACACAATTATTTCTACAATTCACAATTACTTACTAGCACGACTCTAATATCACGATCTTTATATCTCAAAATAGTTATAAGGAATCAAACTTCTCATAGTATTGAATGCACTTTATATGAAAGTTTTTGTTATATCCCTCTTGGATGCCTATCATATCAGGACTAAATTTATAACCAAAGCAAATTACCAAGCTGTTTAGAGACTCTCAAAATAATATAAGTTAAGCATGAGAGTTCAACAATTTCTATAAAATGAAACCACCGCCGTGCTCTAAAAAGATATAAGTGAAGAACTAGAGAAAAATTGCCTAGCTCAAAATATATAAGTGAAGCACATAGAGTATTCTAATAAATTATGATTCATGCGTGTCCCTCTTAAAAGGTGTGCACAACAAGGATGATTGTGGCAAACTAAAAAGCAAAGACTCATATCCTACAAGATGCTCCAAGCAAAACACATATCATGTGGTGAATAAAAATATAGCCTCAAGTAAAGTTACCGATAGACAAAGTCGAAAGAGGGGTTGCCTTCTGGGGCATCCCCAAGCTTAGCCTCTTGCCATTCCTTATTCCATAGTCCATCAAATCCTTACCCAACTCTTGAAAACTTCACAACACAAAACTCAACATAAAATCTCATAAACTCCGTTTGTATAAGAAAATAAATCACCACTTTTGGTACTGTTGTGAACTCATTCTTTATTTATATTGGTGTAATATCTACTTTATTCCAACTTTTCCATGGTTCATACCCCTCGATACTACCCATAGATTCATCAAAATAAGCAAACAACACATAGAAAATAGAATCTGTCAAAAACAAAACAATCTGTAGTAATCTGGATAGTTCGAATACTTCTATAAATACAAAAAATATGAAAAATTAGGACAACAGGGGAAATTTGTTTATGAAGCTTGTGTAAAAACTTCAGAATTTTATCACGTTTCTATGGTTTTAAAAATTCTAGGACTCGGCGCAAAAGTTTCTGTTTTTCAGCAAGATCAAATCTATTATCACAGTAAGCCATCCCAAGGTCTTACTTGGCACAAACACTAATTAAAACACAAAACCACATCTAACTAGAGGCTAGATTAATTATTTATTGCAAAATAGCAAGGAAAAATATTGGGTTGTCTCCCAACAAGCGCTTTTCTTTAAAGCCTTTTTGCTAGGCGTTGATAATTTTAATGATGCTCACATGAAAGATAGCAATTGAAACACAAAGAGATTATCATAAAACATGTGACAAACACATCTAAGTCTAACATACTTCCTATGCATAGGCATTTTATAAGCAAACAAATTATCAAGGCAAGCAAATCCTAGCATATGCAAAGGAGAAGAAAGAAACAAAAGCAAACTCAACATAACGAGAGGTAATTTAGTAACATGAGAATTTCTACAGCGATATTTTCCTCTCTCATAATAATTACATGTAGGATCATAATAAAATTCAACAATATAACTATCACATAAAATTTTCTCTTTATCATCTTGATGCATGCAAAGTTGACACTCTTCCAAAATTGTGGGATCAACATAAAAATAAAGTCATTACCTCTCCAAGCCCACTTTTATCAAAAAATTCATGAGATTGATCATGCTCCAAAGTAGTGTGATCATTATTACCTAGAGTTGACACTCTTCCAAACCCACTTTCAATATTATTGCAAACATATTCAACATGGGCCACGTGTAGGCTAACCCAGGCCCAGAACCTTTCAAGACATTGAGGCAGACTGCACCACTCGAGACCCCAGGACGAAGAGCCGCCTTCTGAGAGTCGGCGGCGAGGCGGCCAGCTGCCCACTCGTGGCCAAGTCCCGGGGACGACTTCAGGGCGAGCCGACCACTGACTGGCGACTTCCAGAGAAGCCGGCCTTGGGGAGTCGGCCCGTGACGCCAACAACCCTCATGCCCTCATAAAGAGGGACGGGACGGGGAGTGGCCACAGTAAGGTTCGCTCCCACCCCTTTTCCAAGAGCAGGCATGGCTACAGTATGCCGTACCCGCGGAGATCTCCGCGCGGCACGACACTGTTGCCATGCCGGCCCTAACATCAGCCCCAGGGGCGGAGCCCTGTGCCCATGACGGCCTGCTGGTACGACCCAAGGATGATGGGTCCCACTAGTAGGCGGGCGTACGAAAGACAGCGAAAGCACCACCAGTCCACCCGGATGGGAGTCGACCACCAGAAGTCGGCCGGCCCCTCCCACGGGCCCCACGCGCCATTAATCATACACGACAAGTAGTGGCCACAGTGATCGCCCACCAGACGGTGGGGCTGTCAGCACGACCTCATGACCGAGCCTGCATCATTAGAGGCACGACTACAGTAATCTACGGCCGGGAAAGACCCGCCCGCGGCGGACGCGCCTTTCGGCTCCACACCAAGCCAGTTGGCGGGGCCCACCAGTCGGCGGCCCCCAGGAGTCGGCGGAGAAGACGGCGGCCAGAGAGACTGACGGCTGGGCCCGCGCCCAGCCGGATTACCATTGTACCCCTGGGGGGTAGGCCTATATAAACCCCCCAGGGCATCCATGCAAAGGGTTGGAATCCATTAGCACTAGACCAGATCATATAGGAAGGAGAGAGCTAGCCTTGCCTACTCCTACCTCCAGGAAGCAGCTCAAGGAGCAACCGTGTAAACACTTTGCCATAGTGATCATGCAGAGACCCCGTAGAGCAACAGTAGGGGTATTATCTCCCTGGAGAGCCCTGAAGCTGGGTAAGATCCGCCGGTGTGCATGTCTTCGCCTTATCCCGTTTCCAGGCACCGGCGACGTTTTACTCGCCCCCACCATGATAAGCCATCCTTTGGCATATGTCGCACCCAACCCCCGACATTTGGCACCCACCGTGGGGCATGGTGCACCATCGTCTGGAGACCTGCTCTGGACGGGAACCCTTTTCCTCCCGGGCGAGCGCAGCCCGCCCGGCACGCCAGACGGAGTTTGCACTGACGCGCTGCACGTCGTTGAGATCGCCTATGCAGCCAGCTGCCTTGCCGATCTTGTCGGCGAGGTTTGCCTCTCTGATGAACCTGCATCCAACGCAGGCACGAGCGGCCCCGAGAGCCTCCTCGCGGGCCTCCTCGACCAACTCCATGTCGTTGGCGAGCCTGCCGTGGACTTGGAGTCTGTAGGCTCCACCGACCCGATGCTGGCCGACTCCAACACCGCGTCGCTCAACGCGTTCCCCACCAACGTGGTGGTCTACGACGAGCCTCTCCCTCACGCGGAGAGTGACGGAAGCACCGTCACCGAGGTGCTCGTCATCGGTCATGACGAGCCTCCCGGCGGAGGGGCGCATGACCCACTTGGCGCGGCACTGCAAGACCTGACTGCGCCCATTTCGGAAGACGCAGACGCGGAGACGTTGGAGGCGCACCGCCTTCAGCTTGTCGAAGGCGCGAAGAAGCTGGCTAGCATGAGACGCTTGTCAGAAGCCTACCAGCGTGAGATGGATCGCGCTGTAGGTGGCTCGCCAGCCCCAGCTGGGCCTAGCCGCCTTGGCGCGGTCCAGCAATGCGGCGTGGCCATCGCCAACCTGTTCGGGGCAAGTTGCCCTGTGTACGCCACGCCTGCGGAGAACATTCGAGCCGCCCAGGCGGCGACGGATGAGCTGGACAACTTCGAGGGCGAAGAGCGCCGCCTGATGATGGAGCGAGTCCAGCGGCTCCTCGACGCGGCTGTCGCGCAGAACGAGGCCGGCTGCCGCACGGAGGCACCGCAGCGGCAAAACGACGACCTTCGCCGAGATCAAGGCGCGACGTCTCGGACGCCGACTGGCGGTGCCCGAAGAAGGAAAGACAAGGATCCGGCTGTCAGCCACAGTCGGACTCACATTACCATAGAGCGCGACCAAGACGGCCGCCCAAGAGGAGTGGAACGACGGGACGACTATCCGCCTCCTCCTCCTCGCAAGGAAAGGAGAGTCTCCCCGCCGCCTGTTGACCATCCGACTCTCGGCGACCGCCTTGGCCGCCAAGAGGGAGTAGGAGAAAACGACGCCCGCCACCGGATCGACCGACTTCACCGATCCCTGGCGCTGGAAGAAGAAGACGAGTTGGGTCCGCCTTGTTTTGGGCCCCGCATTCGAGACAAGCCCTTTCCCAAAGGGTTCACGCTCCCAAGAGACACGCCCAAGTACACCGGCTCCATGAAGCCGGAGGACTGGCTGGTTGACTACTCCACGACTGTCAACATAGCGAATGGCAACAAGCGTGTCGCCGTAAAATACGTTTCGCTCATGCTCCAGGGCACGGCCCGGACATGGCTGAACAGCCTGAAGCCTCGCAGCATCAATAGCTGGGTCGACTTCACCGAAGCATTCATCCTCAACTTCACAAGCACGTACAAGCGTCCTCCCAAGCCTCGTCGGCTTTCCTTGTGCATGCAAGGCCCCAACGAGTGGACTCGCGACTACCGCACGGGTTGGGCCGAGCTTCGGAACTCCTGTGAGGGCGTGCACGAGGTGCAGGCTATCGAGTACTTCATCGCCGGGTGCAGAGAAGGCACCCTCCTCAAGCACAAGCTCCTCTGCGACGAGCCAGAAACCCTCGACGAGCTGCTGATCATAGCAGACAAGTATGCCACGGCCGACTCCTCCATGAAGGCGGAGATTCAAGTTAGCGCAACTGGTAAAGTGGCCCCTCAGGCTCCAAGAACTCCGGCAGGAGACGCCAGTCGGCGGCAACAGCAGAACGACCACAAGCGCAAGGCCCCGCAGCCGGCAGGTCGCGACAGTTGAAGACCAGCAGCCGGATGGGCAGCCTCCACCCAAGCGACGGAAAGGTGGCAAGCCCAACTGGTTGCCGGCTTTCTCATACGAGCAGACTCTGGATGGCCCTTGCAAGTTCCATAGTGGCGCGAAGCCATCGAATCACACCACCTGGAAGTGCCACTGGCTCACCAGGATCGCCAAAGGAGATGGCCTCCTACCTCCCCCACCTGCTGGGCAGCAGCCTCCGCCTCCGCCCCAGCAGCCGGCTGTCAGGCCGGTTGGCGCAGTACAAGACGAGTACCCCGAAGAGCACGGAGCCTACGTGATATTTACCAGCATGGCTGATGACCGACGCAGCAGGCGGCTGCAGCGACAAGAGGTGAATGCGTTAGCATCAGAGGCGCCAGAGTTCATGCACTGGTCCGAGAAGCCTATCAGGTGGAGCAGGGCTGATCACCCAGAGGTGATGCCGAGTCCGGGCTCTTATGCCTTGGTCTTGGATGCCACCTTTGCCACGGATAGACGAGCCGCTCATTTCTCGCCAGTTCTGATAGACGGAGGCAGCAGCATCAACATCCTGTACAAGGACACCATGGAGAAGTTAGGAATCAAGCAAAGACAGCTTCAGAACAGCCAACCTGTGTTCCACGGCATTGTTCCCGGTCTTTCCTGCTCACCAATCGACGAGATCCTGATGGACGTCCTCTTTGGAGACAAAGATCACTTCCGCCGAGAGTCAGTTTGGTTTGAGGTGGTGGACCTCGAGAGCCCATACCATGCATTACTTGGCTGACCCACCCTGGCCAAGTTCATGGCGGTCCCCCACTATGCCTACCTCAAAATGAAGATGCCCAGTTCCAGGGGAATTCTGACCGTAGCCGGCGACTAACGGAAGTCGTCTGCCTGTGCGGCTGAGAGTAGTCGGCTGGCCGAGTCCCTGGTGATCGCGACCGAGAAGCGGCTCCTTGACCGGGTTGTGGCGATGGCCGGCAAGCAGCTAGAGGTGTCGCCTAACCCAAAGGAGTTGGAGGCTGATCGTTCGTTCAAGCCGGCCAAAGAGACAAAGAAGATACCCTTGGATCCAGGGCACCCAGAGAGGTACGTTGTCGTAGGCGCAAACCTTGACATCAAATAGGAACACGAGCTCATCTATTTCCTCTGTGAGAATCGGGACATCTTCGCATGGTCCCCCAAAGACATGCCAGGTGTACCGACGGAATTCGCCGAGCACAAGTTACACGTCCGATCTGATGCAAAGCCGGTCAGGCAGCCCTTGCACCGCCTGTCAGAAGAAAAGAGAAGAGTTGTCGGAGAAGAGATAGCCCGACTCCTAGCATCCGGCTTCATTATGGAAGTATTCTTTCCAGAGTGGCTAGCCAACCCGGTCCTGGTACTGAAGAAGAATAATTAGTGGCGAATGTGTATTGACTACACAAGCCTCAACAAGGCTTGCCCCAAGGACCCATTTGCTTTACCAAGAATTGATCAGGTGATAGACTCCATAGTCGGATGCGAGCTGTTGAGCTTTTTGGATGCATATTCAGGATATCACCAGATCAAGCTGAACCCGGCTGACAGACTGAAGACCGCCTTCATCACGCCATTTGGAGCCTTCTGCTACCTCACCATGACGTTCGGCTTGAGGAATGCCGGCGCCACCTCTTAGCATTGCATGCAGAAGTGCCTCCTCAAGCAACTCGGCAGAAATGCCCACGTCTACGTGGACGATGTGGTGGTGAAGACGGAAAAGCGTGGAACACTGCTGGAAGACCTCAAGGAGACCTTTGAGAACCTGCGCCGATTCCAGATCAAGCTCAACCCTGAGAAGTGCGTCTTCGGAGTACCAGCCGGCCATCTCCTTGGCTTCTTGGTCTCTGAGTGCGGCATAGAGTGCAACCCTGTAAAGATCAGGGCAATTGAAAGGATGGAGGTACCTAGCCGACTATTGGATGTGCAAAAGTTCACCGGCTGCTTGGCATCCATCAGCCGATTCATCAGTCGGCTGGGCGAGAAAGCTCTCCCCTTATACCAGCTCATGAAGAAGACCACTTTTTTTGAGTGGAACGACAAGGCGGACGAAGCTTTTCTCCAGTTGAAGAAGATGCTGACTACTCCACCCGTTCTGGCGGCTCTGACTTCTAAGGAACCTATGCTCCTGTACGTCGCCGCCACCAGCCGGGTTGTCAGCATAGTCATTGTAGTGGAACGCAAGGAGGAAGGCAAGGCATTACCTGTCCAGAGACCGGTATATTACCTGAGCAAAGTACTGTCGGCCTCCAAGCAGAACTACCCCTACTACCAGAAGATGTGCTATTGCATGCACTTTGCCGCCAAGAAATTGAAGCCTTACTTTCAAGAGCATCCAATCACTGTGGTCTGCATGGCCCCACTTGCCGAGATCATCAGAAGCCGAGATGCTTCTGGCCGAGTGGCCAAGTGGGCCATAGAGCTGGCTCCCTTCACCATCTACTACCAGCCCCGCACCGCCATCAAGTCACAAGCACTGGCCGACTTTCTCGTCGATTGGGCCGAGACCCAGTACCTACCTCCAGCGCCCGACTCCACCCATTGGCAGATGCATTTCAACGGCTCCAAGATGCGCACTGGCTTGGGAGCCGGCGTTGTCCTCACTTCTCCTAAAGGCGACAAGCTCAAATACGCACTGCAAATCCATTTTGCCGCCTCCAACAACGTCGCCGAGTACGAGGTCCTCATTCACGGGCTCAGGCTTGCCAAAGAACTTGGCATTCGCCGGATCCTATGTTATGGCGACTCAGACTTAGTGGTCCAGCAGTCGTCTGGCGACTGGGACGTCAAAGATGCAAACATGGCGAGTTACCGTTTCCTCGTGCAGCAACTCAGTGGGTATTTCGAGGGGTGCGAGTTCCTTCATGTGCCAAGAAACGACAACAACCAAGCAGACGCCTTGGCACGAATCGGCTCTACCCGCCAAGCAATACCATCCGGCGTCGCCCTTCAACGCCTCCTCAAGCCGTCTGTCAAGCCTTCACCAGAATCAGACTCCATTTTTGTGCCGGCTCCTCCCGAAGAAGTCGGATCCGACTCCAAAGCCCCAACAGACGGTACGGTGATTTTGGCTGATGGCTCCAAAGCCGCCATAGTTGAGGCCGGCCCAAGGACTTCAGAACCCGGCCCGGGGACTGCGGCGGCCGGCCCGAAGACTCCAGAACTCAGCCCAAGAGCTGCGCCAGTCAGCTCGGGGACTTCATTAATCCAGCAAGCAGTTGTTGACTCCAACCTGCCGTCTCCGAGCCCAGCCGCCCTCGTCCAAGTGGCAGTTCTAGCAGTCGAAGAAATAGCAGCACCCTCATGGGCCCAGCCCATCCTCAAATTTCTGGTGAGCAAAGAGATGCCGACTGATGAGACCTTAGCTCGGCAAGTACAACGCCGAGCGGCATCCTACACCATAGTCAACAGAGAGCTGGTCAGGCGCAGCGTCACTAGTGTCTACCAGCGCTGCGTAGAGCTAGAGCAAGGCCAAGCAATTCTCAAAGACATCCATCAAGGCGAGTGCGGCCACCATGCGGCTTCAACAACACTCGTCGCCAAAGCTTTCCGACACAGTTTCTTTTGGCCAACGGCCTTAGAAGAGGCCAAGGAATTGGTCCAAAAATGCAAAGGGTGCCAGAAGTTCTGCTCCAAGCCGCATCAGCCGGCTTCGGCACTCAAGACCATCCCCATTGCCCGGCCTTTCGTAGTTTGGGGTCTAGACATGGTGGGACCATTCAAGATGGCACGAGGTGGCTTAACTCACTTACTTGTCGCGGTGGACAAGTTCACCAAGTGGATAGAAGCGAAGCCAATCAAGAAATTGAACGGTTCGACTGCCGTGACTTTCATCTCCGACATCACAATTCGGTATGGCATACCACAAAACATCATCACTGACAATGGCACGAATTTTGCCAAAGGCGCCTTGGCCCGTTTCTGTGTGACACAGGGCATCCGACTAGACCTAGCATCCGTCGCCATCCACAGTCAAACGGCCAGGTGGAGCAAGCAAACGGCCTCATCCTGACCGGCATCAAGCCCCGACTGATCGAGCCTCTGGAGCGCTCGGCTAGCTGCTGGCTCGACGAGTTGCCAGCCATCCTCTGGAGTCTGCGCACGACTCCAAACAAGTCAACCGGCTTCACGCCTTTCTTCCTCGTCTATGGTGCTGAAGCTGTCATCCCAATGGACATAGAGTTCGATTCCCCGCGAGTCACCATGTACACCGAGGAAGAAGCAGAAGAAGCACGACAAGACGGTGTCGACCTGCTGGAAGAGGGCCGGCTGTTGGCACTCAGCCGGTCCAGCATCTACCAGCAGAACCTGCGCAGATACTACAACAAGAAGGTCAGGCCGAGATCTTTCCAGGAGGGCGACCTCGTACTCCGACTAATCCAGCGAATAGCCGGCCAGCACAAGCTGTCGGCACCTTGGGAAGGCCCCTTCATCATCAGCAAAGTGTTCGGCAACGACTCCTACTACCTGATCGACACTCAGAAGCCCCGAGCATGCAAGAGGGACGACTCCGGCAAAGAGACAGAGCCGCCATGGAATGCAAATCTCCTCCGAAAATTTTACAGTTAAACGCAGTATGTATCACGCTACCCTTTGTATTAAAAGTACCAAGACTTTGGGCCCCCCGAGAGGAGCTCGGGGACTGCCCTCTTTTATCTATATGATAAGAAATATGCCTTCGAGTATATTTCTCTTTGTTATGCCGCTTGGCACCGGGTTTGACTAGTCGGCCCGGGGACTTGCCGACCTGCACTATGAAATGCTTCCTACAGCCGGACAAGTAGTGTGTGGTGTCTAAACCATCTCCTGCCAGAAGCCGCAGCTCGCAGAGTGACTGTCTGGTGGGTAGGAGTAAGGAAAAATGGGCGTCCACATGAAAAATGGCTAAGGACTAAAAGCACAAACATAGCTTAAGGCCGGCTTCAAGCCTTTTTTCGCAAACCGACTCTTGAATAGTCGGCTTGCCGCCTTCTATATGACTTGTTAAACAACCCTAAAAATGGCTAAGTACTTGCCTTCCCAAAGTGACCAAGAATTTGATCCAGCAGCAGTCCATGGAGCGGCTGTCTGACTGACAAAGACGGCAACTGAGGGAAGACAGCAAAGGAAAAAGCCAAAAGAACAATGAGCAAGAAAGATAGAAGTCGGATGAATATTTACATAACAAAGGCCTTTGGCCAAATCTTCGAGCAGAATTTCAAAATACACCCAGTGGGTGGAATTGTGCAGATTAACTAGTTCTTCAGAAACTATTAGAACTGATAAAACAAAGACAAGGTGGCAGCCTAAGGGGCGGCAGACGGGTTTGGAGGATTGGAGGAGACGGCGGTGTTGGATGTTGGGGCGGCCGGCTGGGTGGTCTCGGCTTGATCACCTCCGGCATCAGTCGGCTCGGGCGGGCACAACTCGTTGCTGGAGGCACGGTCGAGCTGAGGCTGGCCGTCTGCTCCGTCTTCCGGTGCCTCCGTCTCGCTTCCGTCCTCCGCCTCGTCTTCCTCCTCGACGCTGGAGCCGATCACCTCTGCCGAGTCCTCGCCGTAGTCGGGGTTCAGCCCAAACCACTACGGCGGCACCTCCTCGCCGTCTTCAACCCGCTCGGGGACAAAGATGCTGGTGTCGGTGTACTCGGTGATCGCCGCCGCACGTTTGACAAGGGCGTCTTCCGCGGCTGCCAGCTCCGGCTGGGCCTCTGACCGGAGTGTGACCAGCCGGTCTAGGTCCAGCCCCGGATACCATGCCTTGACGAATTCCAAGGCTCGGCGCGCTCCGGCCCGGGCCGAGGAACCCTTCCAGGCCTCAAGACGGCCAGCCGTGACCTCCAGCCAGTCGGCAGTTCGACTGGGGGTGCGCGGAGCCTGCACGTCTAGCCATAGGGCGTCGATCGCTTGGGCGCCGACACATTGAAGCCGGTGCAGCATCTAGTGGGCCGGCCGCAGGCGAGGCCCAATGCTCAAAATATGCTCGTCAAGCGTCCGAGGGGCATCAGCGGCGATCTTCGCGCCACCCGCCCTCCGCTCCTCGCGGTCGGCCTCGATAGCTTGAATGGCGGCTTGCGAGTGCCAGGGAAGAAGTCTGCCAAGATGGAAAGAATGAAGAACAAGTCAAAAAAACGAGGAGTCGGCTTGACATATAGTCAGCGGCTCGAAGAGGGAAAGCAAAGAAGCTCACCGATGATGAGGTCCTCGATCTCGTGGAAGCCGGAGACCAGCATTGCCTCCTTGTCGGTCCAGGAGGAGCGCTCGCTCGCGAACTCGGCCAGGAGGGCGGCTTCCGCCTCCCTCTGCGTCTTCGTAAGCAGCTCCTTCTGCTTGGCCAATTGTGTGGCCAGCAGATCGCACTCTGCAGCGAGCTTGCTGCACTCCTCCCCCTTGGCGCGCAACGCGGAGTTGGCTTTGCTCAGCTGCTGTTGAAGAGCAGCGTTGGCCTCTGAAGAGAAAGAAGAAAGAAGATGTTAAGTCATCAACGAAGAAGGTCGCCGGGGAGATCCGGCCCGACTCCTCAGTAGTCGGCCCGAATCTCGGGGACTACAGCCCGCGGGTGTGCCAGCGTGCCCCTACAAAGAAGAAAAAGGACTCACTCCGGCTCTGCGACAAGTCGGCAGTCCGCTTGCCCAGCTCGTCAATGTTGCGGTTGAAGGCGGTCACACGGAGGTTGTGATAGTCCTGCAACAAGTATTTCAGAACAAAGGTTACTACTCGGAACTTACCAATTGGAGTTCCGGGCCGCCTGCTCAGCAGCCGGCCCAGAACTTGGGGACTACACCCAGTGGGTGCGCTGGCGCGCCCCCATAGAGAGAAACAAGAAAACAGGGACAAAGGAGAAAGCATACCCAGATGGTTGCCCGCGACTCCAGGTGCACCTTGGTGCAGTTCTAGATGGCGTCGCTCTCGGCTCGTAGCTTCATCTGGACATCCAGAAGCGCCTAGTTCAGCGGGCCCGTGCCGCTTGCTTGCACCCACCCAATGGGCGCGGCACTCATCGCCTCGGCGTCTGGAATCATCGAGCTGGCGGTGCTGGTCTCCAAGGGGCATGGCGCCGAAGTCGCCTTCTGAAGACGGCATCACGTTGGCGAGCCGACTTGAAGGAGTAGCCTCGCCACGGCCTCGTCTTCAGTCGGTGGCAAGGGCGGATCCGCTGGCTGTTGGCCTTGCGCGCTTCTAGACGGCAGTGGGGGCGGCTGTGGCGGCGCGACCACGTCCGGCACGGGGGCGTCACCGCCGCCTCTCTCCACGATCGGGAACTCACCACCGGCTTCCCCTGACTGCCCCGTGAACTCCATGGGCAGCGGCGTGGAGTTCAAAGGGGTGACGAACACCACTGACCGTCGGGGCGCAACTTCCTTAGCCGGCTGCTTTGCCGCAGCGGCGGCCTCGGCCGCCTCCAGCTTCTTCAGGGCGGAGGCCTCTGCCTTCTCGGCCTCCGCTTTCTCCCCGCGGGCGGCCTCGTCCTCCTCGCGCTTCTCTCGCGCGTTCCGCTCCGTCACCTCCCGAAGGTTGGCGGCGGGGTCAATCCGCCGAGTGGTGGCAGACGTCTCCACCGACCCCATAATGGAGGCGCCGGCAACCCTCTCAAGAATGAGGGGAGCCCTGAGACGAGAAAAGCATATGAAAAATTTAGACAAGATCAACAAAGAGAAAATAAAGATAAGGGATGGAGGCACTTACGCAGAGACCAGCGACGGCTTCTTCACTTCCTTGCAGAAGCGGTTGGCTTTCGCGGCCGCCTCTTCTCGCGTGGTCGCGGCGGCCGCTCCCTTGAACTTCTTTGACCGGCCACCAAGTGTACTCAGCCCGGCCCGGCGCTTCTTCGCACCGCCTTGAGTGTCCAAGCCGGCAGAGGAACTCGCGCTTGGCTGGCCGGCTTTTGGCTGGCGACGCGGGGCGACTTTTCCCTCGGCCTCGTCGTCAGGCCAGTCGGCGAAAGTGGACGAAGGCCTGGAGCCGCCTGCTTCTCCTCCTCCTCCCTCGACGTTGGCTTCCATGGCTGCCGCCCCCAAGTCGGGATCGTCGACGTTGCTTTCCGCCCGATGGGGGACAAAATGACGAGCCGGCCCCGCGGTGCCTGCCGAAGGGGGGACGAGAGGATTCTGATTCAAAACAAAAAACGGTTAGATTTGACAAGTCAGACTCGGCAGCAAAAGAAACAGAAGAAGAAGGAAGACGACTTACAATAGGCGGGGGGTTGGCGCGCGAATACGGCTCCTTGCCGAACCACCAGTCCATCGAGAGACCGCAGTTCGCGATGTAGTTCATCGTGTTCACCACCTCCGGCATGAGGCATGTCCTTGGAGCACATCCGACTCGGGTCCCGGTGACCGCTCATCTGGCAGATCAGGTGAGGTTGGCCTTGGAGTGGGAGTACTCGGCGCACCACGAAGGTGGGTAGCAAGTCGGCCCCGGTCAGGCCCTCCGACTGCGTCAGCACTCGGAGTCGCGCGACGGCGGTGGCACCAGTGGGAGACAGCGTCCTGGCTCGGTGTGACCAGCTGGGGAGCCTTCCAGCCGGCGCGTCGGCTTCGTAAGCCTGCAGGTTGACCCAGTCACCTTCTGGGGCGACGTTCTTCACATTAAAATATGACCACTGCCACATCTTCACTGACTTAATCAGTGCGATGGTGGGAAACAGATTGTCGGCCACTGATGTCCGCATCGCGATGAATGCACCGCACTGGGCCGGCACGCCGGCGACATGTGTGTCGAGCTTGGATTGGAAGAACTCCCCCAAGAGCTCGATGGTGGGGAGAACACCGAGGAAGCCTTCGCACAGGGTGGCGAAGGCAGCCAGCAGCATCACTGTCGGATTTCGGGTTCCGGCAGACCCTTAAGGTTCGAACACTGGGGTCCGTGCGGAGATCTCGCCTTCAACCTCTCCGTCTCACTAGGATCTAGACTACTAAGGGAATCACACAAGAGACACAAGGTTTATACTGGTTCGGGCCACCATTGTGGTGTAATACCCTACTCCAGTGTGTGGTGGATGGATTGCCTCTTGGGGGCTGGTGACGATGAACAATACAAGGAAGAACAGCCTCGCGAGGGTCTGTTCTTGGCTGGGGTGATGAACTGCTATGGGGAGTTCAGCCACCTCACTCTATCTCTCTCTTTCTCTCTTCCTCTCTACCAGATCCCAACTGACCAACCGAACCGAACCCCTTGCTATGTGGGTGGCTAGTCCTATTTATAGAGGCCCTGGTCCTCTTCCCAAATATTGAGCGGGAAGGGAGCCAACAATGGCGGGCTAATTTGAAGGGGGACAACGAGTACATCTATCCTGACAAAAGCAGTCTTCGCCTGCCAAAGGCTCTGGTGGTGACGCCGGGCTGGGCTCCATGGTGACCTCCGTCTCGTAGTCCTCCTGGTCTTGGTCTCGTTGCACCAAAGTGGCAACCTTTGCCTGAAGCCTCGGCACTCTGCGGATATGCTTGTCCCCTTTGCACCAAAGAGGAAAGAAGGACGCTGCGCGCGCTGGCACCCGCCTGGTGCCTCGAGTCGTCATGGCTTGCGTCATGGGCACCTCGCGAGGTACCCCGCCTTGAACTCTCCGCCTCCTCGCAAGCCAGCCTGAGGAGGCTGTGCCTGAGGATGCGCCGTGTCGTCCGCCTCGCGAGGCTTGGCCCCTCGCGAGGGTCTTGAGCCTCGTGTTGATGAAGATGGGCCGCACTAGGCCCCCACTTGAGCCACGCCGCAGCCCGCAGGCAGGCAAGTCTGGGGACCCCCGTTCCCAGAACGCCGACAGTAGCCCCTGGGCCCAAGGCGCGCATGGACTTGGCCGTGCCGAGAGGCGAAAGGGCAAGGGCGAAGCGCCACGGGCCCTAACAGCCTGTGGCCTTGGACACCGCGTGGCGGTTGATTGGACATGGCGTCACCGCTTCCCCACGACGCCTTGGTGATCGTGCGAGTCGGACAAGTCCCTGCATGCAGAACTTGTTATGATTACCTGTGATCGTGGAGACCGGCGGTTGGCCTTCACCGACTATAAGTACGACACCGCGCATGCCCGTCCAGTCCATCTCTTCTTGCTCTCTCCTTTGCCTTAGTTCTTGCTCCGTCTTGGTGTGATGGCTCCGATTCGCCGGTCTTTGCAGCGGAGAAGGGAAAGGCTCCTCGAGAAGGGCCAGACCCTCTCCCGCCGAAGAAGTGACTCGCCCATTGCAGCCAGGACGAAGAGGACCATCCGGCGGCGGCGAGGCCCTGGGGCGAGCGGGCTCCGCCGGGGTTCCCGCTGCCCTTGTACGCCCACGTGGAGGGCCCCGGAGGTGTTGATTCCGATCCCCGCGGTCAGCGCCGTCGTCGGCGCTGTCGGGTTACGAAGGCGTGGGTGGTTCCTCCTAGAGTCCATGCCGAGGGCTCCTCCCGTGAGTTCGTGCTCCACGTCGTCACTCCCCTTCAGTCCTGGATCCGCCTTCCTCCCTTCTTCGCCTCCATCGTTCCTCCAGGAGGGCCCCTGGAGCTCCAGCTGCAGCACGCCGACTGCAGCGCCCCCGTGACCGAGGCCGAGGTCGTTGTCGCTGCCCCAGGCGCGGTCTACATGTCCCGCGGCTGGAGGGAGATCGACCGGGTCTACAGGGAAAGAGGCGTCTTCGCGGTCCACCTGGAGTACGATGGTGCGGCGGTGATGTTCTTCAAGGTCTTCGATGCGATCGGGCAGAGGCGCCCGAGGGTCCAGCGATTCCAGTGAAGGCTTCGCGACTCCGGAGACGAGCGACGACAGCTACGAGCCCCCGAGTCGTCGCCGCTCCAGGAGCAGGGCGGACGCGTCAGGCCGTCGCCAACCTTGATCTGGATGGAGTTGGCGCCGGTGCCTGACGGCCCACTGTTGATGATGGCGTCTCCCGCAGTAGCTCATGTAGTTAGCATCCCTTAGGATTCGTTCCCTGCGAGGAATCAGAATGCGCCCCGTGGGGGCTTGTAAGGTGTCTGTAGTCCTGTTTGTTAATATGTATAACCTTTTGACGTGGATCCGTGCGAGTTGCCAACTCCGTTATAGTTCAGCCTTCCCTTTCGCACCTCACGAGAGCTTGGTGCTCTACGCTGACAGGTCCCAGTCCCAAGGTGGTGTCAGCCGTCGCTGGTATGCTAGGTCGCGATGCCGTGGTCAAGGCCAGGAGCTGAGCGACCCGAGGTCCGATAAGAGCCCCTGAGTCACGATGCTCAGGAGGTCCCCTTTGGCGCCCAAGCAGCCGTCGCTTAGTGAGAAAGGGAAGCAACGTCGCTAGTACAAAGTTGCTTTAGGTGCGGGGGTAGCGCTGCAGCAGCCAGTGCCGTGGGTGGTAACTTATCTTGAGGATCAAGGGCCGTTCCAGGTGTGCCGTTGGGTCCGTGCGTAGGCAGGAGCGGAATCGCTCGGCAAGGTCCTCGCGAGGCCCCCTCTTCCCCGCCTCTACTCCCCTTTCTGCTCTACGTCCTCGGGTCCCGGCCCTCAAGCTTGTCTCAGCCGTCGCTGGTATGCCAGGTCGTGATGCCGTGGACAAGGCCAGAGGGTGAGGGCTGGAGAGCCAGTAAGAGCCCTGAGTCGCGATGCTCAGGCGCCCCCCCTTTAACATGCAAGCGGTTCACCCGGGCGAGGGCGAAGGAAACCTCATGAGGGCCTCGGCTTGCGTGGTTCCCTCCAGGGGTCCTGCAGGGTCATCACAGAAAGAAGATGGTGTTGCCATGGCGACCGTTAGTCGATCGTTAGTTACTCAAGAGCTTGCTGGTTGGAGTAGGCGAGGTGTATCTGGGCACCCGTGAGCTAGAGCGGGACTCACGAGGCCCTACCTCTGGGCAGGTTGCGCCCGGCACTGGGCCGTATCTTAGAATGTGTCCCTGCAAAATTTGGTTAGATGCCGGTACTCTACGTCCTCGGGTCCCGGCCCTCGAGCTTGTCTCAGCCGTCGCTGGTATGCCAGGTCACGATGCCATGGACAAGGCCAGAGGGTGAGGGCTGGAGAGCCAGTAGGAGCCCTGAGTCGCGATGCTCAGGCACCCCCCCTTTAACGTGCAAGTGGCCGACATGGGAAGAAAAGATGCCGCGGACGGGCACCGTGCAGCTAAGCATGATAGGCAATGCATAGTCGGAAATGAACGCTAGGGGGATACATGCCGCTGGGTCTGGCCCGAACGGCTTGGGGATGATGCAGCCCGAGGGGCGCCCCCAACAAGGCAAACTAACGACGGAAAGGTAAATGCAGATACATGCCGCGGGGACAGACCCACGCGGCCCGGGAGTGATGCAACCCTGGGAGGGTGCTCCCAGCTGAGAACGGAACTTGAAAGATGTCACCTGAGGATGTCGTCGGCGTAGTGGCGTTGGTGCAGCAGACTTGACGGGCTGCAGAAGCCGATCCTCACGAGCCCCCAGGCCCCGGGGCCTCGGGAGGCTCCGGAGGCGCTGGTGACTCCTCGCGAGCTGCCCCCATCTCCGCCAAGGCCGCGGAACGCCTGTCTTCCTGAGCCTCCACGATACCCCTCATGAGGCGCTGGTACGCCGCAGCCATGCTCGGCAGGCCGTAAGGCATGCGAACATAGCTGTGGGGTGGACCTCCGCAGCGCCCCACTTGCGAGGGCCAGAGGCGCTCCGTTGTGGCGATCTGATTGAGCCCTGGTACGTCGACGCAGACGCGTAGCCCACCATCCTTGCCTGGATGTGGGGCCACGGCTGGCAAGCAGCGGCAAGCTCTCAGGATCCTTGTCTCCTGTAGCTCTTGAATGGCCTCGTCAACGAACTCTTGCTGGTCTGATCTTCCTCGCCTGGCTCCCTCTCGAGGGAAACGTGCTGTGAAGCACGCCTCCACATGGTGCCCAAGCGCCTCCCTCGTGACCCTGGCTAGGTCGGTGGCCCTCCAGGAGAGAGCGCCCGAGCCTTGCCTGAGGAGGGCGCCGGGCGCGCTTTCCTATGCGATGGAAGGAGGGTCCCCCTAGGCAGACACGGGCCCTGAGGGGCCGAGCCTGACGACGTCTTCCCCTTCTTGGGGGTGGTCTCGGGAAGCCTCCTGCTTCCGCGATCTGGGTCCTCTAGCGACGCGGCCTGATAGGCTATCTCCAGGGAACACACTGCATCCTTCTCTTCACAGGGCACCGTGATGACGCCGCCACTTCCTGGCATCTTGAGGACGTTGTAGCCGTGGTGAGTCGCAGCCATAAACTTGGCCAGCGCTGGATACCCGAGGATGGCGTTGTACGGCAGGCGGATGTGGGTGATGTCGAAGTCGATGAGCTCGGTGCGGTAGTTGCTGCGAGCCCCGAAGGTGACAGGGAGGCGGACCTGCCCGATCGGGACTGTGGAACCATCGGTGATCCCGGAGAAAGGCCTGGTTGGCTGAAGCTGGTCGTAGGGCACTTGGAGGTTGTTGAATGTTTCCACGGACAGGACGTTGAGCCCTGCCCCGCCATCGATGAGGGTCTTGGTGACCAGCACGTTGCTGATGACCGGGGAGCAGAGCATCGGGAGGACTTCTGCAGTGGCCGCGCACTTGAGCTGGTCTGCCGAGATGAACGTGATGGGGCACGCCGACGACCTGAGGGGGCGCGTTGCTTCGAGCTTGGGGAGAACTGCACTCACTTTGCGGGCAAACTGCTTGAAGATATGTTGGGAGGCTGGGGATTGAGCTCCGCCCAGGATGCAGGCGATCGCGCGTGGCTCCTGGAAGCCCCCAGCCCCCTCGTCTTGATGGCGGTCTTCGTCCCTTCTTGGTGGAGGCGGCAGCGGAGGTAGGCCTGCATTGCCATTAGGGCGATCCTCGCGAGGTTGATCCCTCCAGTCTTCCTCGCGAGGCAGGTCCCGCCAGCGGTCCTCGCGAGGCTGGTCGCGCCACCCCGGGCGCGGGCCGTGATCTTCCCAGCGTCCTGGGTTTCTTCCTCCTCCCCGGCCGTAGCCCCGGTCAGCACGGTCAGGGCGACGGCCGATCCTTCCTACTCGCACGGCGCGGAGCTCTTGACATTTGTTGGTGTTGTAGGTGTGGAGGTCATGGTACACACAGTACCGGCTGCCTCTGGAGGGTTCGGGCAGATCCTTGCCCCGCTTGGTGTCTGGTTCTGCCGCTAGTACGGCAGCCCCCTTGCGCTTCGCGTCCTTGGCTTTGGGCTTCTTTTCTTTTGGGTCCGCGGTAGGCAGCTCAAGGAGGGAGAGACGTCCCTCCTCAGCCTTGGCGCACTTGTTCGCCAAGTTGAACAGCTCCAGGGAGGTGCAGAAGTCTTCGTGCATCGCCAGCTCCTCCTTCATCTTGACGTCATGCACGCCATCAGAGAAGGCGGAGATGATGGCCTCGTCGGACACCTTGGGGATCTTGAGGCACGCGCTGTTGAAGCGCTGGATGTACTTTTGCAGGGTCTCTCCGGGTTGTTGCTTGATGCGGCGCATGTCGCTCACGGCGGGCGGCCGGTCGCGAGTACCTTGGAATTTGGCGATGAAGCGGGCGCGCATCTGGTCCTAGGAGGAGATCGTGCCTGGAGCCAGATTCAGGAGCCAGGTTCGAGCTCCTTCCTTGAGCACCATGGGGAACCAATTCGCCATGACCTTTTCATCCACGCCGGCAGCCTCGATGCCCAGCTCATAGAGCTGGAGGAACTCTGCGAGATCGGTTGTGCCTTCTTAGCGAGGAGGCAGGTCGGGCTTGAACTTGCCGGGCCACGCGACGCTGCGCAGCTCAGTGGTGTAGGCGCGGCAGCCCGCGGTGGCCACGAAAGGCCTCAGTTGGTGGAGAGCTTGGTCTTGAGGGTCCCCACGCGCTGCAGCTAGGAGCAGGGCGGGGTCTTGGCGCGCCGGAGCTGGAGCAGGGTCGCGGCGTGCCGAAGCAGGGAGCACCCTGGCAGCCCCTTGCGAGCGAGGAACTTCTTGGCAGCTTCGCTCTTGCTGCGCTGGCGCCTGACGGAGCGGGTTCCGCCCAGGGACCAAGCGCCTTGGAGCCATGGCCTCTTCTTGGAGGGGAGGTGGCTGGTGCACCTCTGGAGCTTTGTTGCCCGCGCGGGGCGGAGGGCGGCGCAGAGGGACAGACGGCGCGAAAGAGCCCCCTACGGCGCGGACAAGCTCGGCGACGTGGTCGAGCCATTCTTCGTAGACGTTGTCGACGGGACGGTAGCGCAGGAGCTCGTTTACCGCGAGGAGCGCAGCCCGAGCCTCCAAGGGTGTGCGGAGCGCGTGGGACGAAGAACCGGCTGGAGCGAGTGATGGAGTGGCGGTGCGGCCGTCTTGCCGCACGGATGGGTGCTGAGACGATGCCTGCTGCTCGCCCCCCGTCGGGCCGGTGGCGGCGTTGACGGCGGGCGACGAGGAACGACGAGGACGCCCACCGACGGGGGCCGTCTGGGCGACGGGAGAAGCGATGGTGGCCCGGCGCTCGGCGCGGGCCCGACGAGCGTCGGACATGGATGCGACGGTCGGAGGAGAATGGAGTGGTGGAAGACAGATTCCGGCGCACCCCTACCTGGCGCGCCAAATGTCGGATTTAGGGTTCCGGCAGACCCTTAAGGTTCGAACACTGGGGTGCGCGCGGAGATCTCGCCTTCAACCTCTCCGTCTCACTAGGATCTAGACTACTAAGGGAATCACACAAGAGACACAAGGTTTATACTGGTTCGGGCCACCATTGTGGTGTAATACCCTACTCCAGTGTGTGGTGGATGGATTGCCTCTTGGGGGCTGGTGACGATGAACAATACAAGGAAGAACAGCCTTGTGAGGGTCTGTTCTTGGCTGGGGTGATGAACTGCTATGGGGAGTTCAGCCACCTCTCTCTATCTCCCTCTTTCTCTCTTCCTCTCTTCCAGATCCCAACTGACCAACCGAACCGAACCGAACCCCTTGCTATGTGGGTGGCTAGTCCTATTTATAGAGGCCCTGGTCCTCTTCCCAAATATTGAGCGGGAAGGGAGCCAACAATGGCGGGCTAATTTGAAGGGGGACAGCGAGTACATCTATCCTGACAAAAGCAGTCTTCGCCTGCCAAAGGCTCTGGTGGTGACGCCGGGCTGGGCTCCATGGTGACCTCCGTCTCGTAGTCCTCCTAGTCTTGGTGTCGTTGCACCGAAGTGGCAACCTTTGCCTGATGCCTCGGTACCCCGCGGGTATGCTTGTCCCCTTTGCACCAAAGAGGAAAGAAGGACGCTGCGCGCGCTGGCACCCGCCTGGTGCCTCGAGTCGTCATGGCTTGCGTCATGGGCACCTCGCGAGGTACCCTCCTTGAACTCTCCGCCTCCTCGCGAGCCAGCCTGAGGAGGCTGTGCCTAAGGATGCGCCGTGTCGTCCGCCTCGCGAGGCTTGGCCCCTCGCGAGGGTCTTGAGCCTCGTTTTGATGAAGATGGGCCGCACTGGGCCCCCACTTGAGCCACGCCGCAGGCCGCAGGCAGGCAAGTCTGGGGACCCCCTTTCCTAGAACACCGACAATCACCGTGTTCGGAGTAAGGTGGTGTGGCTGGAGCCCGTGGAACTCCAAGAAGGAGTGGAAGAAACCGCTCGCCAGCAGTCCTAGGCCGTGCATGAGGTGCGAGCGGAATATGACCCGCTCGCCCTCCTCCGGCGCCGGCAATATCTCTCCCTCCGGCGCGAGGCGGACCCGCACTAAGTCCCTGGCAGGCAGCCGCCGTGTCTGGTGGAGGAACTTGATGTCGTCATCGTCAACCTTGGAGCCATCCCACACTCTGGAGCGAAGAGCAGGAGGCGCGACGGCAGAGGAGGAGCTCATCGCTGCGGGCACAGCGTGGTTCAGAGCAACAACGGCAAAAGAAGAAGAAGCAAGAAGGAGCGAAAGGAAGTGGGGAGAATGGGCGCGCGTGATTCGCCGCTCCCTCCCCCGCCTACTTGTAGGCTCGTGGGCTAAGAAGTCGAGGGGGCGGACGTGGGATTAACTGCGCCCGGGACCCCACGACCCCCACGATTTACCACACGAAGTTACCACGCACAATAACCGCGTGGGAACCCCAACCGTCCGCGGCCGCAACGGATCCGTTCGCATGCCGAGGCACGGTAGTGGCGGGCCCCGCCTGTAGGCCTGTCCTGTCGCGTGCGTGGGCAATCAGACTAGCTCCGCCACATGGCGCCTCGTGACGGTTCAACCACGGGCGGCAACCCGGAAGCTTATCAGGCACGCAGCGTGAACTCCGCCGCAACGTTCAAACTTCTTTAGGGGCAAGTCGGCCTTAAGCAAGTCTGACTCCAACTAGTCGACTTCACAGAAGACGGCTAGTGAAGCCCAGATCCGACCGCCGGAGAGAAGAAACTGTTGAGGCTCCATGACATGTCGCCCTTGGAGCCTCACCAGCTTCGGGGACTACTGTCGGAGTAATGGGCCATGGGTAGGTTAACCCAGGCCCAGAACCTTTCAAGACATTGAGGCAGAGTGCGCCCCTCATGACCCTAGGACGAAGAGCCGCCTTCTGAGAGTCAGCGCCGAGGCGGCCGGCTGCCCACTCGCGGCCGAGTCCCGGGGACGACTTCAGGACGAGCCGACTCCTGACTGGCGACTTCCAGAGAAGCCGGCCTTAGGGAGTTGGCCCACGACGCCAACAACCCCCATGCCCTCATATAGAGGGACGGGACGGGGAGTGGCCACAGTAAGGTCCGCTCCCACCCCTTTTCCAAGGGCAGGCGTGGCTACAGTACGCCGTACCAGCGGAGATCTCCGTGCGGCGTGACACTATTGCCATGCCGGCCCTAACATCAGCCCCAGGGAGCGGAGCCCTGTGCCCACGACGGCCTGCTGGTACGACCCAGGGATGATGGGTCCCACCAATCGGCGGGCGTACGAAAGACGGCGAAAGCACCACCAGTCGGCCCGGATGGGAGTCGGCCACCAGAAGTCGGCTGGCCCCTCCCACGGGCCCCACGCGCCATTAATCAGACACAACAAGTAGTGGCCAAAGTGATCGCCCGCCAGACGGCAGGGCTGTCGCCACGACCTCATGACCGAGCCTGCGTCATTAGAGGGACGGCTACAGTAATCTGCGGCCGGCAAAGACCCACCCGCGGCGGACATGGCCTGTCGGCTCCACACCAAGCCAGTCGACAGGGCCCTCCAGTCCCCGGGGCCCACCAATCGGCGGGCTCCAAGAGTCGGCGGAGAAGACGGCGGCCAGAGAGACTGACGGCTGGGCCCGCGCCTAGCCGGATTACCATTGTACCCCTAGGGGGTAGGCCTATATAAACCCCCAGGGCATCCATGCAAAGGGTTGGAATCTAGACCAGATCATATAGGAAGGAGAGAGCTAGCCTTGCCTTCTCCTACCTCCAGGAAACAGCTCAAGGAGCAACCGTGTAAACACTTGGCCATAGTGATCATGCGGAGACCCCGTAGAGCAGCAGTAGGGGTAATATATCCCCGGAGAGCCCTGAAGCTGGGTAAGATCCGCCGGCGTGCATGTCTTCGCCTTATCCCGTTTCCAGGCACCGGCGATGTTCTACTCGCCCCCACCATGATAAGCCATCCTTTGGCATATGTCACACCCAACCCCCGACAAGATGTATCCATGTTAAATAGTTAATAGTGCTTACACCACTATTATCAATGCGGTATTTGCAGTTTGGGAACTCAGTCTGGTTGGCAGGTGAAGAGATGTATTTCTTATCATCACATTAAATGTCTTCCTCAATGACCTAATGAATGTGTAAGATGAAGCCATTTTAGAAATTATATTTTGAAGCATGGCAGATAACAAAGGCAATTAATGACACATGATAGAGATCCCACTTGTAAGAGATTCGAAAATAGGGTTAGGTTGAGCTAATCTTTGGTAAGGTTAAAGTAGTGATTTTTGCCTGAAAGGAGGAAAACAAATAACTCTCACTGTCTACTTAAACCGTGTCACAATACATTTTTCTTTCACATGACAATCCAAATGATGTAAAATTTTGGAAACAATAAATTGCCATCATTAGTTTAAATGTCATGTGGGATATGTGTATCCTACATTTTCGAAGTAGCTTGGCCTCGTGTAAGTGGCTAATACATTTCTCACAGATGTTTCCAGGAAAAAAGAACATGGAGACAGTGATATAGTTCTATGACAAATAAACAACCACATGGGAATTTTATATTTTGTGGAAGAAATGACAAATGCTCCCGTCCATTTAGGTACATGCATGGGTATATGAATGAACTAGCTAAATCTTACTGTAGATGGTATGAGCTACAATCGTAATTCAAAATGCCCTATAACAAGTCCAAAATAAGATTCATGTACCAGGGAGATTTTTCTGGATGTTTATAGTAGATACCTTCCACCTTGTATATATTGCAGTAAAACCATCTATTTGTTCATGTGACATTACCCTGCCAATATTTCTTTCTAAAACTTCATGTAGCTAAGATCAGTTGGATCAAACATAACATGAGCATGGAGTCCTAGCCATCATGATGAAACCTGCAATATAAATGCATGTAGTGCGAGCAAAGTATGCCCAGAAATTATGACGTTTTACACTTTAACCAAGCAAACAGGAAAGATCACGGTAGCGCTATTCAGGAACAGATGGCCGTCTTTTCTGCTTGGATGGGGTGTGTGTGTGTTAGAATGAGATGTCATCAGAAATTAGGTGGGAGTATACAACAGAAAGAAGATGGTATAGTGTTCACTCGAATCATAGAATGGCATTTACTTATAACAAAATTTGAAAACTAGAATAAGATGTATTCACTATTTAGTAATAGAGGGAGTATAAGATGTACGATTCTTTAGTTGGGGTGGTGGCTAAAATGAGAGTATCCATGGTAAATAGTCAATGGTAGTCAATCTGGTAAGTTGGGTGATGTTTGTGTTTTTATCAGCGCATCAATTGCCTAGCTAAATGACCTGATGAATCTGTGTGATAAAGCTATTTTAGGGATCATATTGTTATGCTTGATAAATAATAAATTCAATGAATTATACATGACAGAGATCCCACTAGACATAGATTCAATAGGGTTAGTTTGAGCTAATCTTCGGTCACATCAACTAGTGATTTTTGCCTCAAAGGCTCGTACAAATAACTCTTCCCACTCTCTTATTGAATGGTGTCATGGTACTTTTTGCTTTCACATGACACATCCACACAATGTCATTCTTTCAATTATTTGCCACAATTAGTTTCCATATCATGTGGGGTAAGTGTACCCTACATTTTTATAAGAGCATGGCCTTGTATGAGTGGCTCAAACATTTTCATAGACGATGCCAAGGAAAAGAACATGGAGACAATCCCATGTAATGAACAATTATCTATAGATATAGTTCTATGTCACGTAAAGAACAACATGGTCATTTTATATTTTTGGAAGAATGGCTAGTGCTCCAGTCCATTTTGATACCTACAGTGGTATATGGAGGAACTAGCCCAGGCTTATTCTACATAGTATGAGCTAGCTATTTAATTCAGAAGACCCTAATAACATGTCCAAAATAAGAATAATGTTCCCGGGAGATTTTTTGGATGGTTATAGCAGATCCCTTCCACCTTCTCTATGATTCAAATAAAGCCATGTATTAGTTAATGGGACATTGCCCTACCAATCTTTCCTTCTAAAGATCCAAGCAGTACATGATCAGTTGGATTAAACTTAACACTAGCAGAGAGTCCTGGCCATGGTGATGAAACCTGCAATATAAAGCATGAAGTTCAACCAAAACATGCCCGTAAATCATGATGTAAAGAACAATTATCTGCTGATATAGTTTAATACCAGCTAAAGAATAAAATGGTCATTTTATATTTTGTGGAAGAAATGACTAGTGCTGCCCTCCAGCTTAATACCTACAGGACTATATGAATGAACAATCCAGGATTTACTCTAGATAGTATGAGCTAGCTAGTTAATTCAGAAAGCCGTGATAATTAGTCCGAAATAAGAACATGTACCCATGAGATTTTCTAGATGTGGATAATAGATTCCTTCCACCTTCTCTTTGGTTGGAATAAGACTATCTATTAGTCATGGGATGCTGGCCGACCAATCTTTCCTTCTAAATATCCACGTAGTAAAAGGTCCATTGGCTCAGACTTAATAGCAATAGCAACTCCAGGCCATCATGATGAAACGTACAATATAAAGCATGAAGTGCAGCCAAAATTTGCCCAAAAATCAAGACATTTCACATCTTTAACCATGAGGCAAAGTAAACATCACGATAGCACTATTTAGGAATAGATGCTCATGTATTCTTCTTGGGAGGGTGCGGCATTCAATGAAACAAAGGTGGTGCAGAGTTCACATGGATCGTAAAAAGACATGCATTTGTAACAAGTTTTGGAAAATAGAATGAGATGCATTGAGGAATAGAGGTGTACGACGTATATTAGATTTTAATTGGGGGGTTGGGGGCTATAATGATATGTATTTATGTATTGTTGATGGTATTTTTATTACTATTTCGAATGTAGTATTTGCAGTTTGGGAACTCAATCGGGGAAGGCGAGCGATGAGTTGTGTGTCTTATCATCACATCCATTGTCTTCCTCAATGACCTAATGAATAAGTGAGATAAATCTATCTTAGGAATCGCGTTTTGATGCTTGACAAATAACAAATTCAATTAATGATACTTCATCGAGAACCCACTTCACAGAGATTCTAAAATAAGTTAGTTTTAGCCAATCTTCGGTAAGGTCAAAATAGTGATTTTGGCATCAAAGGATGGAAATAAATAACTCAAAGGTGGGAAATAAATAACTCTTCCCACTGTCTGCTTAAATTGTGCCCTGGAACATTTACCTTTCACATGACACATCCACACGTTGTCAAATATTAATTTTCTTTGCCACTACTAGTTTCAATGTCACTAGGGGTATGTGTATCCTGCATTTTCATTGTAGCTTGGACTTGTGTAAGTGGCTCATACATTTTGATAGATGCTTCAAGGAAAATGAACATGGAGACAGTGTCGAGTAAATAACAATTCACTATTGATATAATGTTATGCCATGTAAAGAACAACATGGTCATTTTATATTTTGTGGAAGAAATGATTAGTGCTCCCGTGAATCTTGATACCTACAAGGGCACATGAATTAACTAGACATGACTTATTCTAGATAGTATGTGCTAGCAATTTAATTCAGAATGCCCTGATAACAAGTCAAAAATAAGAATAATGTAGGAGGGAGATTTTCCGAATGTGCATAGTAGATTCCGTCCACCTTGTCTATGGTTGGCATAAAACAATCTATTAACTCATGGGACACTGCCATGCCAATCTTTCGTTATAAATATCCAAGTAGGACAAGAACACTTGGATCAAACTTAGCACCAGCAAGGAGTCCTGGCCATCATGATGAAACCTACGATACAAAGAATGAAGTGCAACAAACCGATGCCCAGAAATCATGGCGTTTTACGCCTTCAACTAAGATACATAGAAGAGTTAATGATACCGCTATTCAGGAGTAGTTGGTCACCTATTCCTCTATGATGGTGTATGCGGTATTAAATGGCATCATAAATATGGAGGGGGAGGGGTATACAATAGAAAAATGTGGTGTAGAGTTCATTCAAATTATAGAATGACAGGCATTTGTAACAAATTTTGTAAACTTAATGTGATGTATTCATGAATAGACGATGCACAAATTGTACAAGATTTTAATTGGGGGGCAATAATGAGATGTATCCATGTTAAATAGTTAATCATGCTTACACCACTATTATCAATGCGGTATTTGCAGATTGGGAACTCAGTCTGGTTGGCGGGTGATGAGATGTATTTCTTATCATCACATTAAATGTCATCCTCAATGACCTAATGAATGTGTGAGATAAAGCCATTTTAGAAATTATATTTTGAAGCCTGGCAGATAACAAATGCAATTAATGACACATGATAGAGGTCCCACTTGTAAGAGATTCGAAAATAGGGTTAGGTTGAGCTAATCTTTGGTAAGGTCAAAGTAGTGATTTTTGCCTCAAAGGAGGACAATAAGTAACTCATCTCACTGTCTACTTAAACTGTGTCACAATACATTTTGCTTTCACATGACAATCCAATTGATGTAAAATTTTGGAAACAATAAATTGCCATCGTTAGTTCAAATGTCATGTGGGATATGTGTATCCTACATTTTCGAAGTAGCTTGGCCTCGTGTAAGTGGCTAATACATTTCTCATAGATGTTTCCAGGAAAAAAAGAACATGGAGACAATGATAGGTAAAGAACAATTATCTACTGATATAGTTTTATGAAAAATAAACAACAACATGGCCATTTTATATTTTGTGGAAGAAATGACAAATTCTCCCATCCATTTTAGATACATGCATGGGTATATGAATGAACTGCCAGATCTTACTGCAGATGGTATGAGCTACAATCGTAATTCAAAATGCCCTGATAACAAGTCCAAAATAAGAATCATGTACCAGGGAGATTTTTCTGGACGTTTACAGTAGATACCTTCCACCTTCTATATGTTGCAATAAAACCATCTATTTGTTCATGTGACATTACCCTGCCAATATTTCCTTCTAAAAGTTCAAGCAGCTAAGATCAGTTGGATCAAACTTAACATGAGCATGGAGTCCTAGCCATCATGATGAAACCTGCAATATAAATGCATGAAGTGCGAGCAAAATATGCCTAGAAATTATGAAGTTTTACACTTTAACCAAGACACAAAGGAAAATCACGGTAGCACTATTTAGGAATAGATGGTCGTCTTTTCTTCTTGGATGGTGTGTGTGTTAGAATTAGATGTCATCAGAAATTAGGTGGGGGTATACAATAGAAAGAAGATGGTGTAGAGTTCACTCGAATCATAGAATTACATTTACTTGTAACAAATTTTGAAAACTAGAATAAGATGTATTCACTATTCAGTAACATAGGGAGTATAGGATGACCGATACTTTAATTGGGGTGGGGGCTAGAATGAGATGTATCCATGGTAAATAGTCAATGGTATTCAATTGAAGGAAATATGCCCTATAGGCAATAATAAAGTTATTATTTATTTCCTTATTTCATGATAAATGTTTATTATTCATGCTAGAATTGTATTAACCAGGAACATAATACATGTGTGAATACATAGACAAACATAGTGTCACTAGTATGCCTCTACTTGATTAGCTCGTTAATCAAAGATGGTTAAGTATCCTAAACATAGACATGATTTGTCATTTGATTAATGGGATCACATCATTAGGAGAATGATGTGATTGACTTGACCCATTCCGTTAGCTTAGCACTTGATCATTTAGTATGTTGTTATTGCTTTCTTCATGACTTATACATGTTCCCATGACTATGAGATTATGCAACTCCCATTTACCGGAGGAGCACTTTGTGTGCTACCAAACATCACAACGTAACTGGGTGATTATAAAGTGCTCTACAGGTGTCTCCGAAGGTACTTGTTGAGTTGGCATATTTTGAGATTAGGATTTGTCACTCCGATCGTTGAAGAGGTATCTCTGGGCCCACTCGGTAATACACATCACTCTAAGCCTTGCAAGCCTAGTAACTAATGAGTTAGTTGCGGAATGATGTATTACGAATCGAGTAAATAGACTTGCCGGTAACGAGATTGAAGTAGGTATTGAGATACCGACGATCGAATCTCGGGCAAGTAACATACCGATGACAAAGGGAACAACATATGTTGTTATGCGGTTCGGCCAATAAAGATCTTCATAGAATATGTAGGAGCCTATATGAGCATCCAGGTTCCCCTATTGGTTATTGACCAGAGACGTGTCTTGGTCATGTCTACATATTTCTCAAACCCGTAGGGTCCGCACGCTTAACGTTCGGTGACGATTTGTATTATGAGTTTATGTGTTTTGATGTACCGAAGGTAGTTAGGAGTCCCGGATGAGATCAGGGACATGATGAGGAGTCTCTAAATGGTTGAGACATAAATATCGATATATTGGACGACTATATTCAGACATCGGAAAGGTTCTGAGTGATTCGGGTATATTTCGGAGTACCAGAGAGTTACACTAGTAGAAAAAGGGTCAAACGTGAAGCACATTAGTGTCGGTTTGAATTTGAGCCGGCACTAATGTGTACATTAGTGCCGGTTCCAATGGCTAGCCGGGCCGCTCTCATTAGTACCGGTTCGTGGCGAACCTTTAGCACCAGTTCATGCCACGAACCGGTACTAAAGTGAGTGGTGGCAGGATGTTGTCAGTCCGGGGCCCCTCCAGCACCTTTAGTACCGGGTCGTATCATGAACCGGTACTAAAGGTCGTCCTACATAGACCCTTCGTCCACCCGAGCTCGCTCTGTTCTTCCCCTTTCCCCTCTCCTCTCTGTTCTTTCTCTTCTTCCTCTCAAGCTCATCACACATTTTGCCCAAGATTTGAAGGCCCCCATCCATTCAAATGATCACAAAGGTTAGCAACTCTTTCCTTTCATCTCTCATTGCTAGATTAGCTCGTGCAATGCTTTATATAGTGATTGATTTTTGAGTTTAATAGTTTGGGAGGAATTATATATATGTGCTAGTATTTGATTTATATGCAATTTGAGGTCAAAAATAACACTTAGTTTTGCATAGGTAGGTGTGGTTTACTTAGTACCTTCTAAATCTCCGTCGTAACCACCGTCGATCGCTCGCAACGTCCCGTCGCCGGAACCACCTTGTGGTGAGCCTCTTGTTCATGAAGTTTTATATAAAAAAAATGATGTTTGTGTGATTTGGATATATAGTTACTCGTATAATTATCTTACCCATACGTTGTTCGTTATGCATAGTGCCATGGTTTTGATATCCATCCCCGTCGACCTTCGTCCGGGTTATGATTCGGATGTGGTATATTCTCTTTTAAAACTATTCATTGCATGTCGTGTTTATGACAAATTATGCCCATCAAGTTGACTTAGATATTTGTATGTAGGAGGTAGTTGAACCCGAAATTCCAACCGACCCTATTGTCGAGAGGTTTAATTTAGTTGAAAAAGAAAATGAGGATTTGAAGGAAAATTGAAAAGAATTGAGGGGGAGAAGATGGAATTGGAGTTGCATGTTGCCGATGTCGTCGATGATCACAAGATTAAGATGGAGAAAATACGCTTGAAGATTAGAAAGATTAGAAAATATGCCATTCATAGTGAGGCTTGGTATCATTATGCTGTTGGATCAATTGTTACCTTAGTTGCGATCTTGATCGCATTTGTTGTTGCATTGAAATTCTTTAGCTAGAGAGTTATTTGTTTGTTGCATTGAAGTGTTGTATGCTCTTTATGTATGAACTTTATGTATTGTATTAATTTGATGTTTTCGGTGCTGTGTATTTTAGATGAGCCGGCAATGGATGTACGATGACCGATGCTCTCCTGAGTTCATTAATGGCGTGCGTACTTTTCTGCTTGTGGCTGAGGCAAACAAGCGAGCGGATGGTTTTATGCATTGTCCATGTGCTGGCTGTAAGAATGGTCGCAATTACTCTATGTCAAGAACAATTCACGTCCACCTGTTTGAGTCCGGTTTCATGCCCCACTATAATGTTTGGACCAAGAATGGAGAAAGAGGCGTTATGATGGAAGACAATGAAGAAGAAGAGGACGACGACAGCTATCCTGGCCATGGGTTCCCTGAATACGATGATACAACAATGAGGGAAGAAGCTGAGCCGGTAATGCGGGAAGAAGCTGAGCGAGCAATGCGGGAAGAAGCTGAAGAAGAGGCATCAGATGAGCCCGTTGATGATCTAGGTTGGGCCATTGCCGATGCAAAGAGAAACTGCGCAAGTGATTTGGAGAAGAAGAAGTTGCAGGGCATGCTAGAGGATCACAAAAAATTGTTGTACCCGAATTGCGAAGGTGACAAGAAAAAGCTGGGCACCACACTGGAATTGCTGCAATGGAAGGCAGAGAATGGTGTATCTGACAAGGGATTTGGAAAGTTGCTGGTAATGATAAAGGATATGCTTCCAAAGGACAACGAATTGCCCGAGAGTACGTACCAAGCAAAGAAGGTTGTCTGCCCTCTAGGGTTAGAGGTGCAGAAGATACATGCATGCCCTAATGATTGCATCCTCTACCGCCGTGAGTACGAGGATTTGAACGCTTGCCCGATATGCGGTGCATTGCGCTATAAGATCAGCCGTGATGACCCTGGTGATGTCGAGGGCGAGCGCCCCAGGAAGAAGATTCCTGCCAAGGTGATGTGGTATGCTCCTATAATACCACGGTTGAAACGTTTGTTCCAAAACAAAGAGCATGCCAAGGCGATGCGATGGCACAGAGAAGATCGTAAGAAAGACGGAAAGTTGAGAGTACCCGCTGACGGGTCGCAGTGGAGAAAAATCGAAAGAAAATACGGGAAGGAGTTTGCAGATGATGCAAGGAACGTATGGTTTGGTCTAAGCGCAGATGGCACTAATCCTTTTGGGGAGCAGAGCAGCAACCATAGCACCTGGCCTGTGACTCTATGTTTGTATAACCTTCCTCCTTGGTTGTGCATGAAGCGGAAGTTCATTATGATGCCAGTGCTCATCCAAGGCCCTAAGCAACCCGGCAACGACATTGATGTGTACCTAAGGCCATTAGTTGAAGAACTCTTACAACTGTGGAATGGAACAGGTGTACGTGCGTGGGATGAGCACATGGGGGAAGAATTTGACCTAAAGGCGTTGCTGTTCGTGACCATCAATGATTGGCCTACTCTTAGTAACCTTTCAGGACAGACAAACAAGGGATACCGCGCATGCACGCACTATTTGGACAGTATATATTTGGCTAATTGTAAGAAGAATGTGTACCTAGGACATCGTCGACTTCTTCCGAGCAGACATCCCGTAAGAAAAAAGGCAAGCATTTCTCCGGTGAGGCGGATCACCGGACGAAGCCTCGCCACCGTAGTGGTGCTGATGACATGATATGGCCAAGGATTTGAAGGTGGTCTTTGGAAAGGGTCCTGGTGGATAACCTGTTCCGAATGACGCTGACGGACGTGCACCCATGTGGAAGAAGAAATCTATATTTTGGGACCTGCCCTATTGGAAAGACCTAGAGGTCCGCTCCGCAATCAACGTGATGCACGTGACGAAGAATCTTTGTGTGACCCTTCTTGGCTTCTTGGGCGTGTATGGGAAGACAAAAGATACACCTGAGGCACGGGAGGACCAGCAACGTATGCACGAAAAAGACGGCATACATCAGGGTCATGCAAGCTACGCTCTTACCAAAGAAGAGAAGGAAATCTTCTTTGAATGCCTGCTTATATTAATGTACCGTCTGGCTTCTTGTCGAATATAAAGGGAATAGTAAACATGGCAGAGAAAAAAGTTCCAGAACCTAAAGTCTCATGACTGCCACATGATTATGACGCAACTGCTTCCGGTTGCATTGAGGGGGCTTCTACCGGAAAATGTTCGATTAGCCATTGTGAAGCTATGTGCATTTCTCAATGCAATCTCTCAGAAGGTAATCGATCCAGAAATCATACCAAGGTTAGAGAATGATTTGGTGCACTGTCTTGTCAGTTTCGAGTTGGTGTTCCCACCATCCTTCTTCAACATCATGACGCACGTTTTGGGTCCTGTATTTCTACTATGTGAAGAGATTAACGTTTTGGGTCCTGTATTTCTACACAATATGTTCCCCTTTGAGAGGTTCATGGGAGTCTTAAAGAAATATGTTCATAACCATGCTAGGCCAGAAGGAAGCATCTCCAAGGGCCATGAAAATGAGGAGGTCATTGAGTTTTGTATTGACTTTATTCCTGACCTTAAGCCGATTGGTGTTCCTGAATCGCGGCATTAGGGCAGACTGGATGGAAAAGGCACGCTAGGAGGGGAACAAATAATATGTATGGACGGACATTCTCTCACTGAAGCACACTACACAGTTCTACAGAATTCCGCCTTGGTGGCTCCGTATATGGATGAACACAAGAATTTTCTATGCTCCAAACACCCGAAGCGGTCTGATGACTGGATTACACGTGAACAAACTAGGAGTTTCGCCAGCTGGTTGCAGACACGTACCATGCATGACACCTCTATTGAAGATGACCTGTACTTGCTGTCCGAGTTACCATCTTCGAATATAATGACTTTCAAAGGGTACGAGATAAATGGTAATACATTTTACACGATCGCCCAAGATAAGAAGAGCACCAACCAAAATAGTGGTGTCCGCTTTGATGCAGAAACCAAGACAGGAAAGGAAACATATTATGGTTATATACAGGACATATGGGAACTTGACTATCGATGTGGTTTGAAGGTCCCTTTGTTTCGGTGCAAATGGGTCAATATGACACGAGGCGGGGTAACGGAAGACCCGCTGTACGGAATGACAATAGTGGATCTCAACAATCTTGCGTATACAGACGAACCATTCGTCCTAGCCAATGATGTGGCACAGGTTTTCTATGTGAAGGACATGTCTACCAAGCCAAGAAAAAGAAAAGATAAGGAACCGAATGCGTCGTACGATGAGCCAAAGCGGCACATAGTTCTTTCTGGGAAGAGAAACATCGTGGGAGTGGATGACAAGACAGACATGTCAGAAGATTATGACAAGTTTGATGAAATTGCTCCATTCAAAGTGAATATTGACCCGAGCATCCCGTTAAATGATGAAGATTTTCCATGGTTACGACGCAAAGGGACACACGCGAAGAAAAAGTTTCACACCCAAAGATCTGGGATGTGATCGGCTTCACTATCATCACTTTCTTCTGTGTTTCACACCCAAGAGGGAATCTCTGTAATAGTTAGGGTAGTTATGTGTTTTGGCATTGGAAACGCGAAGAAATTTTATGTGCAAACAAATTCTTTCATGCCTTTACTGATTTTTAAGCTAAATGACGCTGAAATTGAAAAGCATTTCAAATGAACTCAGAAAAGGTTGAAAGTTGGCATGGTATCATAATTTCACCCACATAGCATGTGCAAAAAAGTAGAGAGGGTTACCCCAAAAACTGGATGCACTTCGTGTACTAAATGCACAATCTCTTTCGAAGTATCAGGGTTTCGGACAAAAACTCATCCGTTACAAAAGGCATTTAATTTTTTAAAATAACCTAAGCATTACCAAACTGAATATAATGATAAAACGCACTAATATTAAACATAAGAAAAAAGAATCACTGAAAAATCTATTCTCAAAGTTAAGTTATTCACAAACTAGTGATTCACACAAATTTCAAATAAATCAAAATTTAAACTATTCAAACTTGTAAACTACCGGTACTAACAGAAACTCTAAATACAGCAAAAAAACAACTCAAACAAAAATAAATAAAGCAAAAAAATAAGAAAAAAAGCCCACCTACTACGCCACAGCGGCCTGCACACGACTAGAAACCCAACCTGTTGCTGGGCCAGGATGCAGGGCCGCAAAGGCCCAGTAGGCCCACAGGGCAGCATAGAACATTTAGGCCCAGTAGGCCTGCTTTGGAGAGGAGCTCGAGGGAGCTACCGCACCGGGGCTTATAAACCAGTGCGGACGCCCCTCGGCTAGCGATGTGGGACTAAATATTTCGCACCGCACCTGTGCCAGCGCACCCCCTTTAGTGCTAGGTGGTAGCACCAACCGGTACTAAAGGGGGGGCCTTTAGTACCGGTTGGAGCCACCACCCGGCACTAAAGGGGGTGCGGTTCCCGCCGCTTGGCCCGGCCAAAACAGGCCTTTAGTACCTGTAGGTGGCTCCAACCGGTACTAAAGGTCCATCCTATATAACTAAACACTTCAAAAATTTCAGTTTCTCCTCTGATTCTTCTCCTCTGCCCCATCGCCCGCCGCCCCCGTCTCCATAACCCTCGTCACCGCCCCCATCCCCGTCGTTGCCGCCCCGTCGTCCCTGTCCCCGTCGTCCCCGTCGTCACCGCCGCGCCGTCCCGGCCCATCCCGCGTCGTCCCCGTTCCCGTCATCGCCGCCCCGTCCCCGTCGTCGCCGCCTTGGCCCGTCCCCATCGTCGCCGCCCCGTCCCTGTCCCCGTCGTCGCCATCCCCGTCGTCGCCGCGCCCGTCGCCGTCCCCGTCGCCGCCCCCCGTCGCCTCTCGCCTCGCCGGTGAGCACACACACACATATAGCATTGTTAGAAATTTTTCTTTTTTTAGTTATAGAAATAGTTAGTTATATAGCATTGTTAGAAATGTTATAGAAATGTTAGAATTGTTAGAAATTTTTCTATTTTTTAGTTATAGAAATAGTTATAATTGTTAGAAATTTTTCTGTTTTTTAGTTATAAAAAAGTTAGAAAATTTTCTTTTTTTAGTTATAGAAATATTAGAAATGTTATACAAATGTTAGTTATATATATAGAAATGTTATAATTTTTTCCGTTTTTTAGTTATAGAAATATGAGAAATGTTATAGAAATGTTAGTTATATAGCATTGTTAGAAATGTTATAGGAATGTTAGTTATATAGAAATGTTAGTTATCAAAATCCAATCATTAAAAAATGTTACTTTTTGCGGGCATATAGCTAGTATTTGTTCTCGACGATGCCCGGCCCGCATCCTCGCCGTCGACCCGTCCGCGACGATGTCCGGCTGACCCATGTCCGGGACTGGGCTCCGCCGGGCTAGCACTGGGAGTTGCTGCCTGGAGGGGCGCGCCGCTTGATGAGGAACCCGGCCCCGGGTCCCGTCGTCGACCCTGATCTCGTTTGGTGGCTTTCGCGTGGGCCAGTTTCGGTGCGGAGGGAGCCGGCCCCGCCGGAGGTGGCACGTCGCCGTGTCAGGGAGGAGGATGAGCACGTCCATCGCTACATGGTTGCGTTAGAGGGCGGCAGGTTCTCCAATACCTGGCAGTTTCTTCAGGGATCTCACTTCAGCTATGATCCTGTGATGGTTCCTTCTCTTTGGGTGTCCACCGCCCGCGCCGCAGGAACCGCGAGTGTCCTAGATTCTTTTGTAGTATTCGATCTTTATTAGCTACCTAGCCAGTGATGTACTCGATATATAATATTCGAGACGATGTATTCGAGATTATATATTATTCGAGACGATGTATTCGAGATTATATCTATTATTCGAGATGATGTATTAGAGATTATATCTATTATTCGAGACGATGTATTCGAGATTATATCTATTATTCGAGACGACGTATTCAAGATTATATTCGATGATGCTTATTATGTACTATGATTGATTTAGTTTTTCCTTATTAATTGATTGCATCCATGCATTGTAATTTGAATATATTTCTTTTGGATTAGTTAAACAAAACCTATGGCGGACAATACCGGCAGAGAGGGAGAAGAGGCCCTATTCAATATCATACGCAATCCTCGCGGGCCAGATGATGATCAGAATGAAGAAGATTATGACGGCTCCGAATATCTAAACAACACCGGGGAGGGTGATATGATATTCGATCGCGACGACCGAATTGATGAAGTCGTGAACTATGAACATGATGAAGAAAATGTTGATCTTGAAACAACAAAGACCGGCGAGGTATATATATTTATATAAGCAGGCATCTGGTGATCATCACATGTTTTAGATGACTTGAAGATATATTAACGAATCGATCTTTCTTCTTTCAGCCATCCGGATCGAGCAAATCTTCAGGCAACATGACGAAACGAGGCCCGAACAAAAAGTTGAAGGAGGGCATAAAGTACAATATCAAGGCAATCAGACCTAATGGCGAACCATTCGCGCCTAAGAAGATTGCGGACAAGTTCGTTCGTCAGTGCAGAGTTCTTGTGAAGGACCAACTCCCGATCTCCCTTCAAGAATGGAGAGAGCCATCAAAGCCACATCCAGGAGTTACTTTTGTCAACAACAGCCAAAAACAATTGCTTTGGGAAACACTCATGGAACATTTCACCCTACCAGATCATTTCACAAATGTAGATGTGGAGAAAGTCAAGGACGCTGCTCTTAGGAAGATGGCGGTTGCATTCAAGAACCACAAGATTCGTGAATGGGCCAAGTACGTCAACGAAGGAAGGAAGACTCCAGTATTCGAGGGAACACTAGAGAACCAAAGTGCTTATTGGGACGATTTCGTGAAATTCAAGGATTCGGAATTATCTAAGGAACGGTCGAGAATAAACAAGGCCAATGCCGCACAAAAGGATAAGTTCCATAAGCTCGGGCCAGGTGGCTATGCGGTGGGAATCCCTAAGTGGGATAAGTCTGGGAAAGAGATGCTGGATGCAGGTGTCACTCCAGAAACATTAAGCTGGCCCCCAGGTGCAGGACTTGGTTCTATGTGCATGGGGGGAGTTGGACCCGAAGTCAGGCAAAGTTTCCAAGAAGGCATGTCTAGATGGAGCCAAAGATAAGCTACTTGTTGCAATAGAAGAGGCTCGATCCAGGTTGTTCGAGCCCAACAGAGAGAACGACGAGCTTACGCGTGCCCTGGGAAATCCTGAACACCCGGGAAGAACACAAGGCGTGGGCGCTATTCCGTGGTATGAGGGTTTTTCGGACTGGAACGCCGACTACAGAACCCGTGCGAGAAAGAAGATTGCGGAGGAGAAGGAGAGGAAGATGGAGGAGGAGCAGAGGAAGCTAGACTATGAACGCCTTCAAGGCCTAGAATCAGCGCACGCGGACTTGGCAATCAAATTCCAGCGGCAGGAGGAGCAGATCAACTTACTTCGCCAGCAAAGGGGGTCTCAACATCTAGTGGATGATCCACCAATGGATAGCACCGTCCCATCCATGCCGAGTAGGAGCGTGGGTTCCGCCCCGGGCGACGCATTGCTGGATAGCTACCTAGTGGATGACATCATGGAGAACACTAACTGTGAGCTACACTTCAAAATGAAGAACATATCCATGAAGGTGGTGGACGCCCTTGCTTTTACAAATTCCCCCGAGGCAACCTTCCATTGCAACCCGATTCCGGCGGGCTATGCTCGTGTCTTGGTTGATGAGGTGGTGGACCAATATTCGGGGCTAGAGCTCGACATTCCTGGAGGTGACGATGAGCACACACTAGGAGAGGCCAACCATCATATCATCCTATGGTGAAAGGATTGCATCATCTTTCGAAGGCCACCGACACCGCGTCATCCGACTCCTCGTCGCAGTCCGCCACCGAATCAGCAGACTCCCACTCCTCCAAGTCCACCAACGCGTCAGGCCACTCCTCCTCCAAGTCCGGCATAGTTTCAGGCCACTCCTCCTCCAAGTCCGGCAAAGCATCTGGCCACTCCTCCTCCAAGTCCGGCACAGCTTCACGCCACTCCTCCTCCAAGTCCGGCACAGCTTCAAGCCACTCCTCCTCCTCCAACTCAGCCATGTTAGCCGTCTTCGCCGCCTCAGCAATCATGGAAGAGAGCCGCCTCAGCTATGGTGCGTAGCGGTACAAGTCGAGGTAGTACTGTAGGTACAGGCGGAGGCAAGCGATTTCAATATGGTCCAAGCCTCGCGCCTCTTCCGCAGAGGCCTTACGACAAGTCCGAGGAGGAAAACGTAGCCATATCGAAGGCCGAGGTGGAAGCCCATTTTGCACCAAAACCGCCACCGCCGCCAAGGGAGAAAGTGCCTGTGGACAAGATTGACCACTTCATTCGTATGGCTAGACCACCAGCTCCCAAGCCTGTTGACACTGACTATGAGCGCCACCTCAGGAAGTTAAATCGAGCACGTCTACAGAAAGAGGCGAGCTCGAGCTCGAGCAAATCAGCTAGCAAAAAATGCGGTAAAACCGTTCCCCAGCTGGGAGAACAGGCGGCGCAATCAATCCCCCCGCTTGTTGTGCCAACAACACATGAGAGTAGGCGCGCCCAATATTATTGTGGGCAAACCGTTAACGTTCCTGGGCTGGGCGATGTGGTAATAACCGAGGAGCATATTGCGCAGGCTGAATCGATCAGGATCACTGTTGGACAGCTCTTCGATATCGAGCCCATGTCTCCGACTAGAGAGGAGGAAATAAGACGGAAATATGCCCGGGGCCAACCTTTGGTCGAGTCAGAGGAGGTCAATAAGCTCCCAACGAGAATGTATGCATTGCATCAATGGTACATGGACATTACCAAGATTTCCAATCGAGAGTCCCTCATGGTGAATGTCAACGAGGAGCATTACTACCATAAGAAAGCTGTGACCATTGAGTATTCAGAACTTTTTCAGCTATACAATAAAGACACACTCGACAAATCTATCGTCACTTGCTATTGTCTGTAAGTGATTTATTTCTGTAATTTAAGTCTCAAGCTAGCTAATCATTTTGGTCAATCATTACCTTTAATTATCCTCACTATATTCTTTTCTGTGGTATTATGCAGGATGAAGATTTATGAAATGAAAAAAGGTGGACGCTATGGCATTGGGTTCGTTGACCCAAATACCATTAATGAATACACATGGAAAATAGATCCATATCACGCAAAATGTGTAGAGGAAAGCATGCTACAGTTCTTCGAGGAACTCAAATACAGTGAAGATATACTACTTCCTTACAACTTCTAGTGAGTCACACTGTCTTGTACTACAAATTCTGTTTTTCCCTACTAGCTATAGCTACATGTTTTTGCTTACATATATATGCCCGCTTAATTAAGACATGCAAACGTGTGTGCATGCAGATTTCACTGGATCTTGTTAATCATTAAAGTTGATGAAGGAACAGTTGAAGTACTAGACTCGCTACTTAAGAAAGCAAGTGACTACAGCATCGTGAAGGGGATAGTCAACAGGTAATTTCAATCATTATTAACTATATCTTGGCCTATTTAATTAGTTCGTCATTTCCTAATAACAACTATTTAATTACCCATTTATTCATTTTCTTTGTCGGTGGACAGGGCTTGGGCAAAGTTCATCAGGGTCACCCCAGGCCCATGGAAACAAAGTCTGAAATGGTATCGACCCAAGGTAAGTAATTAAGTAGTACTAGCTAGCTGCCATCTCTTTAACTATCATGCTTGATTAATTATTATCTGATCAAAATTCCATTCTCGTAAAGGCCCTGAAGCAGGCGCCGGGGAATGATCTATGTGCATACTACGTTTGCGAGAACATTCACATGATGGCGTCTAAAAGGAGCAAATCTCAAAGACAGGAGTGGGTACGATATCGATTGTCAGAACACTATTCACAATTTTTACACCATTATCGATATCTAGTCACACAACTAATAGACATGCATATTGATCTCCTTCTTAACAGTTCAAAGCGGTGCGGGACAAGCTCCTAGCAGAGGACCGCATAGAAGCAATTCAAGAGGAAATAGCGGGATTTTTGCTCGACCAGGTCATAGATCCCAAAGGAGAATACTATTACCCGCTACCACCCCCATGAACCACTTCCAATTGTTATCATGCTCCGAAGGCAGCAATTAGCTAGGCTAATGCCACTGGCTCCAAAGGCACCAATTAGGAGAAATTGTATATATATCTATATATACATGTGTGTATATATGTGTGAATTAATTAATGGTAGTTGTGAGACATTTGATGATATATATATATATATTATGATCGGTTCTACTAGAAATTCTATTTATATATATGCATAACGTGTACAATATGTAGTATCGTAAAATACCAGGAAACGAAGAAGAATTAAATGGAAAACACAAAATTAAATGAAAAAGAAATCATAAACCCAAAACCCCCCCAACATTTTAATACCCCTGAAGCTGGCTCGCGCCACGTGGTTGCCCTTTAGCACCGGTTCGTGCTGAACCGGTACTAAGGGGGGGGGCTTTAGTGCCTACATTTTAGCACCGGTTACCAAACCGGCACTAAAGGGGCTTATGAATCGGTGCTATTGCCCGGTTCTACACTAGTGTTACGGGAATTCGCCGGGGAGTATATGGGCCTTATTGGGCTTTAGGGGAAAGAGAGAGGAGAGGCTGCGCGCCCCCTCCCGAGTGCTTAGTCTGAATTGGACTAGGGGGAGGGGTGGCGCCCCCTCCTTCCTTCTCTTCTCTTTTCCCTTTCCTTCTCTCCTACTATTACTACTTGGAAGGGCTCCTAGTTCTACTAGGAAAGGGGGAATCCTACTCCCGATGGGAGTAGGACTCCCCTAGGGCGTGCCATAGAGAGGGCCGGCCCTCCCCCTCCTCCACTCCTTTATATACGGGGGGGGGGGGGGCACCCCTTGGAGACACAACAATTGATCATTGATCTTTTAGCCGTGTGCGGTGCCCTCCTCCACCATAATCCACCTCGATCATATTGTAGCAGTGCTTAGGCGAAGCCCTGCGTCGGTAGCATCATCATCACCGTCATCACGCTGTCGTGCTGACGGAACTCTCCCTCGAAGCTCTGTTGTATCGGAGGTCGTGGGACGTCATCGAGCTAAACGTGTGCTGAACTCGGAGGTGTCGTGCATTCGGTACATGGATCGGTCGGATCGTGAACACGTACGACTACATCAACCGCGTTGTGCTAACGCTTCCGCTTATCGTCTATGAGGGTACATGGACGATACTCTTCCCTCTCATTGCTATGCATCACCATGATCCTGTGTGTGCGTAGGAATTTTTTTGAAATTACTACGTTCCCCAACAGTGGCATCCGAGCCTAGTTTTATGCGTAGATGTTATATGCACGAGTAGAACACAAGTGAGTTGTGGGCGATACAAGTCATACTGCTTACCGACATGTCACACTTTGGTTTGGCGGTATTGTTGGATGAAGCGGCCTGGACTGATGTTATGCATATGCTTACGTGAGACTGGTTCTATCGACGTGCTTTGCGGGTGTCAGTTTCTCCAACTTTAGTTGAACCGAGTGTGGATACGCCCGGTCCTTGAGAAGGTTAAAACATCACTAACTTGATGAACTATCGTTGTGGTTTTGATGCGTAGGTAAGAACGGTTCTTGCCCAACCCATAAGCAAGATAGCAGGAGCTCCGTGGCCAAAAGGTTCCTTTCCAGAGGTGTCCGGATTATGGCAACGGGACTGGTTTTACATCACAGCTCCCAGAAGTGCCAAGTGGGTGGCTGCCCCTGCTTTCCGCTCGGGCCCTCCACCACAACTGATGTCATGGATTAGCAGAGGACTGAGCTGGGTCCAGCCAAGGACATGCCTATACTGCAGAGCCGCATTCAAAATCTCTTCGAAGGAGATTTCAGTCTGGTTACGGTGGTGCAAGTCATGCTGGTTCGTCGAGTCCAGCCTTGCAAACGCCGGCCCCTCCGCATGTGGGAGTTCAACCCAGAAGGGGCGCACACTGTTCAGAATTTCCTCGGCCTGACGCACGAGGAGATGTACAAATCATTCTTCGGACCCCAAATAGACTGTCCGGATACTACCGAGGATGTGGGCCTGAGCAGCAACCATACCGCCGACCAAGTAAGTAATCCTTTAGCCAAACACACTGTCTTTCATTTACCATGACGTCATTCTGAGAAATCGCTCTTTGACCAGGACTGGCTAACAAGGGCGAAGATGATTCGGTGTTTGGCCCCCCTTCCTGAGGGTTTGTAGAATCCGGTACTGGAAAAGATGCTCGAGCTAGCACCTTGCCCGGAGCTCTCAAAGGAAGATAAAGGGGGGAATAATGAAGTCGAAAGCGGGCCCCCATCACTACCAATTCCAACCGAGGGAATGAGCGCCTCCGTGAAGGAGGATAACCAAGGGGAAGAATCTGACCTTCTCTCGCTTCGGGGAAGGAAGAGGACTGCCTCTGAAGATCCGGAAACCGAGGCTTCCAAACGGGAGAAGAAGTCTCCACCAGAGGGTCCTGCCTTGGTGGGTGCTTTTGCCGCACAAAGTCCGTGCGAGGATCAGCCCTCCAACGAGCTGTAAGTAATCAAAAAGTACTTTAATAGTGGAGATATACTACCTTACCTCTGAGGAAAATAATCGAAGTGTTTATCTTGCAGTTCGGATCTTAGCCCTTCTCAGCAGAGCTCGTCTTCGGGGGATCTTCTTCCGGAGATGATGGAGAGCGAAATGCCTAACCCGGACTCCCCCGCTCAAGAAACGGGCGACCTTGAAGTGTCGTCGCGGAGGGCCTCTCCAGATCCGGTGAGGCCAGAAGATAATCCTATAGTCACCCGAAGTCCCCAGCGTCCGGCTCTTGAAGAGAGCAAACAAAAGAGTCCGGCACCATCTGGTATGCGGTCGGACGTACTGAGGGAGCTGTTGGAGCGAGCGGCCATGTCAGAAGAACACCGTACGTTGATGGGTACAGTGATGGAAAGAATTTCGTCCGCTGAAAGCGGATTGCATGAAGCCTTTATGAGTCTACTGACGGGCTTTGAGGTACGTGAAATGATATACTTTTTGATAGTACCGCACATTTTTAGGTGTGCCCTGTGTAGATAGTAGCCCCTGAGACTCTGGTCGTCGTCGAGAACGGCGCCGAACAGAGGATCGTAGTCCTAGGTAATAACCATACCGCTTTATGTGCAGGTGATGGGAGCTCCGGTGGCTGGCTGGACTAATGAGTTTGCCGAACTAAAGCGGCAACTGGATGCGGCAGATGCCAACATCGAGCTTGTTAACAAGCGGCTTGACAAGGCACATGGTAAGTAATGTTTTTCCGGTCAATGTCACATAGTAAGAGCATCATGATGCCAGTATCTTTAATATGTTGTGACTGCAGATGGAGCTGCCGCCATGGAGACCCTTCGGGCAGAACTTGCCCGAGCGAACGAACAAACAAGGATTAGTAATGCGGCCGCTTTAAAGGCGGCCGAAGAGTTAAGAGCCGAGAAGGCCGTGCATCGTGAGAGAAAAGCAAAGATGGCCAAGATGGCTGTAAAGTTAAAAGACACTGTCGACCATTGCCGGTTCCTTGAAGAAGAAAACCGAGCGAAGGCGACGGACCTCAAAACGGCCATGATGGCGGCCAAAGACACCCGCTCTGCCGTGAGGGCAAAGAACGAAGAGCTGCGTGAAGCTGGTGATATTGTGGCTGGGAAGCCCTTTTTGCTGTGGATGAAGTTCGGAGATCCGCGGTATGCCCCTCTGGATCGGCTGTGGTGTTCGGCAGATGCATATCTGGATTTGACGGCGAGTGCTGTCGATGCGGCCGAATACTTCTGAGATCAAACAGATCGTGAAGTGGACAAGCTATTCTGGTCGTAATTTAACGTTCCAGAGCAGCCACTTCCCTTGACTGCTCGGCTAGCCGAATGGGCCGAACTCAATAGATTGTCCGGACTCGCCATGAGGTCCGTCGTAGATCATCTGTGGCCGAAAAAACCGAAGCCGAACAGCTATTTCATCTTAGTGCAACAGTTCCATGGAGCGGTGCCGCGCATCAATGCGATGAAGAGGTCAGCGTGTATAGAAGGCTCGCGGATGGCCCTTGCCCGTGTCAAAGCATACTGGGCGGACATGGCTGCTACCACTGTTGCGGCGCAGGGTTCGGCCATAGGCCGAGTGGCTGCCGAGCACTATTTTTAAGAAGTTCTTGAGGGTGCTCGTTTGATAGAGGCCGAGTGCTCGAAGAATATTATGTTTGAGTGACATGTATTCCCATTGTAAAAACAATGTTTTTATGAAATTTATCAAGGTTGTATTTATACTTTTGCCCGAAAGTAATATGATGCCGACTGTGCGGCCGTTTATGTATACATGCGTATAACTTGAAAGATTGCAGTCATTGGCTTCAGCCCCCACGCATATAATGCGGGGGTGTTCGCAGAAGACGTGTATTCACACTTAATCCAACGTCTTGGTCCTAATAAGTAGGTGATGGCGCAGCGAACTTGGCAACCGGACTATAATGCTTTAACACTTTCACTTAGCCATAGGAGTTTGGCAGTGGGGCTACTATATAGCCCCTGGTGGCTCCGCACTCATCCAAATTCGGGGTGCATACATGCCTGGCCGAGAAACGGCCTTTCATTAAGGCAGAGGAATTCTAACATTCCGATAGGTCATCGAGTGGTTGACCAGTCTCACGCAATATCATGACAGTCAGTTTTCGGCTTTCTCTACTGAGGTGCTCGTCCGGATGAACCGGGGCACAATCGTAGCAGTTCTCCTGGTGCCGCCTTAGCCGATAGAGCGGAACATAAGGCAGCAAAACACAGGAGCCGGGCAAACCCAATATTTGACCAAAGACATGATTCGGAGCTGATGCCGATGGTCGAAAGTGATCGGTTGAGACGACCAGTGGCAGGACTCCGGGGTGATAGGTGATAACCCACAAGTATAGGGGATCGCAACAGCTTTCATGGGTATAGTATTCAACCCAAATTTATTGATTCGAGACAAGGGGAGCCAAAGAATATTCTCAAGTATTAGCAGCTGAGTTGTCAATTCAACCACACCTGGAAACTTGGTATCTGCAGCAAAGTGTTTAGTAGCAAAGTAATATGATAGTGGTGGTAGGGGCAACAAAAGTAAAGACAACAAAAGTAATGTTTTTGGTATTTTGTAGTGATTGTAACAGTAGCATCTGGAAAGTAAATAAGCGAGAACCAGTATATGGAAAACTCGTAGGCACCGGATCAGTGATGGGTAATTATGCCGGATGCGGTTCATCATTTAACAGTCATAACATAGGGTGACACAGAACTAGCTCCAATTCATCAATGTAATGTAGGCATGTATTCCGTATATAGTCATACATGCTTATGGAAAAGAACTTGCATGACATCTTTTGTCCTACCCTCCCGTGGCAGCGGGGTCCTATTGGAAACTAAGTGATATTAAGGCCTCCTTTTAATAGAGAACTGGAACAAAGCATTAGCACATAGTGAATACATGAACTCCTCAAGCTATGTTCATCACCGGGAGTGGTCCCGATTATTGTCACTCCGGGGTTGCCGGATCATAACACATAGTAGGTGACTATAGACTTGCAAGATAGGATCAAGAACTCACATATATTCATCAAAATATAATAGGTTCAGATCTGAAATCATGGCACTCGGGCCCTAGTGACAAGCATTAAGCATAGCAAAGTCATAGCAACATCAATCTCAGAACATAGCGGGTACTAGGGATCAAACCCTGACAAAACTAACTCGATTACATGATAAATCTCATCCAACCCATCACCGTCCAACAAGCCTATGATGGAATTACTCACGCACGGCGGTGAGCATCACGAAATTGGTTATGGAGGATGGTTGATGATGACGACAGCGACGAATCCCCCTCTCCGGAGCCCTGAACGGACTCCAGATCAGCCCTCCCAAGAGGTTTTAGGGCTTGGCAGTGGCTCCATATCGTAAAACGTGATGATTTCTTCTCTCTCATTTTTTTTCTCATGGAAACTCAATATATGGAGGTGGAGTTGGAGTTGGAGACACAACAGGGGGCCCACGAGGTAGGGGGGCATGCCATAGGGGGGGCACCCCCCACCCTCGTGAGAAGGGTGTGGGCCCCCTGGTCTTCATCTTTGGCGAGGATTTTTTATTGTTTTTTCTAAGATGTTCCGTGGAGTTTCAGGTCATTCCGAGAATACTTGTTTTCTGCGCATAAAACAACAACATGGTAATTCTGCTGAAAACAACATTAGTCCGGGTTAGTTCCATTCAAATCATACAAGTTAGAGTCCAAAACAAGGGCAAAAGTGTTTGGAAAAGTAGATACGACAGAGATGTATCAACTCCCCCAATCTTAAACCCTTTCTTGTCCACAAGCAATTCAGTTGACAAACTGAAAGAAAGAAAGAAAAACTTTTACAAACTCTGTTTGCTCTTGTTGTTGTAACGATGTCAAGCCATCATTCAAGTTTTCAGCATAGATCATAACTAACCACATTTGAAATAATTCTCATGTCTCACAATTACTCATATCAATATCATAATCAACTAGCAAGTCATAATAATAAATCTCGGATGACAACACTTTCTCAAAACAATCATAATATGATATAACAAGATGGTATCTCGCTAGCCCTTTTTGAAACCGCAAAACATAAATGCAGAGCACCTTTAAAGATCAAGGACTGACTAGACATTGTAATTCATGGTAAAAGAGATCCAATCATAGTCATACACAATATAAATTAACAGTGATGAATGCAAATGACAGCTGTGCTCTCCAGCTAGTGCTTTTTAATAAGAGGGTGATGACTCAACATAAAAGTAAATGGATAGGCCCTTCGTAGAGGGAAGCAGGGATTTGTAGAGGTGCCAGAGCTCGGTTTTGAAATAGAGATAAATTGTATTTTGAGCGATATACTTTCATTGTCAACATAACAACTAAGAGATGGCGATATCTTCCATGCTAAACACATTCTAGGCGGGTCCCAAATAGAATGGTAAAGTTTATACTCCCCCTCCACCAACAGGCATCAATCCATGGCTTGCTCGAAACAACGATTGCCTCCAACATACATCAGGTCCCAGGGGGAGTTTTTTTGCAATTAATTTTGATTTAGTTTGCATAAAGCATGGGACTAGGCATCCCGATGACCAGCCATTTTCTTGTGAGTGAGGAGCGGAGTCCACTCCTCTTGAGAATAACCCGCCTAACACAGAAGATAAGGACAACCTTTGTTGATACATGAGCTATTCGAGCATACAAAACAAAATGTTTATTTGAAGGCTTAGAGTTTGGCAGATACAAATTTACTTGGAACGGCAGGTAGATACCACATATAGGAAGGTATAGTGGACTCATCTGGAATAACTTCGGGGTTTAAGGGATTGGATGCACAAGCAGTATTCCCTCTTAGTACAACTGAAGGCTAGCAAAAGATTGGGAAGCGACCAACTAGAGAGCGACAACAGCCATGTACATGCATTCAAATTAACAAACATTGGATGCAAGCATGAGTAGAATATAATTCACCATGAACATAAATATCGTGAAGGCTATGTTGATTTTGTTTCAACTACATGCGTGAACATGTGCCAAGTGAAGTCACTTAAATCGTTCAAAGGAGGACACCACCCCATCATACCACATCATAATCATCTCAATAGTATGTTGGCACACAAGGTAAACCATTATAACTCATAGCTAATCAAGCATGGCAGAAGCAACTATGATCTCTAATTGTCATTGCAAACAAGTTTATTCATAATAAGCTGAATCAACAACGAGGGACTCATCATATTTACAAAAACAAAAGAGGTCGAGTTCATACCAGCTTTTCTCATCTCAGTCAGTCCATCATATATCATCATAATTTCCTTTCACTTGCACGACCAAACGGTGTGAATAATAATAAGAGTGCACGTGCATTGGACTAAGCTGGAATCTATGAGCATTCAATAAACAGGAGAAGACAAGGCAATATGTGCTCTGGGTTAAATCAACAATAATGCATATAAGAGCCACTTCAACAATTTAATTATGGTCTTCTCCTATGGACCCCCAAAGAAAAGAAAAGAAATAAAACTATTTACACGGGAAAGCTCCCAACAAGCAAAAGAAGAACAGAAAATATTTTTTGGTTTTTCTTAAGGTTTAACAATCACACAAGAAGAAAGCAGGGAAAAGAAAATAAAATAGCATGGATATTACAGTGAAAAAGTATGAGCACCGACATTTAGCAATGAGTGTGTGTGAACATAAATGTAATGTCGGTAAGAAATACGTACTCCCCCAAGCTTAGGCTTTTGGCCTAAGTTGGTCTATGGCCATGGCTGGCCTGGCGGATATCCATAATAATAGTTGTTGGGGTCGTACTGTGATGAGGAAGAATAGTTGGGATCATACTGTGATGAAGAAGAAGACTCTAACTGCCACTGGCTGATAGTCATCTCTAGATCCCAAGAATAAATAGATTGTCGTGGAGGCTCGTCTTGTGGCTCCTGTTCTGGGGCTGGTGCAGGATTCTTGTAAGCTTGGATGGCAGCCCACGTAATGAGGTAGGGTCCTACAAAATTAAACAAAGAAGGAGCAGGCAACGTAATAGTTTAAGGATGATGTTTGTTAAAGAACAATTGATACTTAAGATCTCCTGCCCTATTCTTAACAATAAAATCAAGTGCCACCATACTTTTATGATCTAGATAAACATGGGGCAGCACCTTTTCTTCCTTCTCAGCATGCCTAATAGGTATGTTAAAATGTGCAGCTAGGCGTGTGGCATAGACGCCTCCAAAGATGGGACCCTTAGTACGGTTCATACTTAACCGTCTAGCAATAATACCGCCCATACTAAAAGTGTTATCACTGTATAAACTGTGGTGCAGAATAATTATATCAGGGATACTAAGGTTTCCACTATTTCTGCGTCCAATTAAACAACGACTAGCAAATAATGCAAAGTAACGTAAAACAGGAAAATGTATGCTAGTGATTCGTGCATCGGAAACCTTTCTAGTTTCTCCTACAATGATAGTACCAATAAACCCAGCCACATCATCATGATGTGGTTCTTCTGTCTTTCCCTCAAAAGGGATTAAACAAATCCGACAGAAATCATAAAGTGACAACTCCTTATGCTCATCATATAAATGAAACTCCACCGTAGGTGGTGAGCTCCTAGAATGAAAATGAAAGTTTTGCACAAAGGTATTTGTGAGTAAGAGATACTGATCGCATTGGTCGTGGAGGAAAGCGATGAGGTCTGCATTGTGAGCCAATTCATGAAAATCTTCATAGATACCGGCTGCTCGCAAGAAATCTTCAGAAGGCCATTCACACGCCCGAATCTCCGTGGTGCGCGGCAAATTATACTTAGGCTTTGGTGCATTTTCCTTCGAGCTTTGGCTCGATGAGCCCCTCAAAAATCTCCTCATTATTTTTCTGAAACAATCTGAAATTTTTAGTAACTTCAAACAAAAGTGAACCAACTTCAATAATATTGATAGCAACTACTCCTACAAGTGCCTAGAACCTATATCAAGCATTAGAACTACTTGGAACCATATAAATTTGACATGCAAGCTCAAGAACATGGTCACCTATGCAGCACAAATTTGCAAAGAATAAAGCACTAGAACAAAAACTAATTGGACCAATGGAGGAGTCGCATACCAAGGAACAATCTCCCCAAGCAGTTTTGCGAGAGGTGCTTTGAGCAAGGAGATCGAAAATCACAACAAAAGTGGCTGGAACTCGTGTTTGAGTTGGTTTTTTCGGGTTTGTGTGAGATAGAGGAAGAAGATGGGTGCTGGGATAAGTGGAGGAGGGCCACCGTGGGCCCACGAGGCAGGGGGCGCACCCTATAGGGGGGGCCCACCCTCGTGGCCAGGTGGCAGCTCCTCCCGTGGTATTTTTTTTGCACAGTAAATCCTCAAGTTTTCCTAAAAAAATCATATTAAATTGGCACGGCATTCTGAGGACTTTTATTTTCGGGATATTTTTATATTGCACGGATAAGTGAGGAAACAGACAGAAAAATACTATTTTACTTTATTTCTACTAATTAACAGAAAATATAGAGAGGGTACAGAAGGTTGTGCTTCTAGTATCATCCATCTCATGCTCATCAAAAAGAATCCACTAGCAAGGTTGATCAAGTCTTGTTAACAAACTCATTCCGATAATCATGAAAGCGGAGAAATTTTGAATAACACTAAGTTACCTCAACGGGGATATGCACATCCCCAATAGTAAGAATATCATATTTCTTCTTGACAGTAGGAAGAGGGAATTCAAAGCCTCCAAATATAATCGATGTAATCTTTCCAATAGGGTTGATACTATGAACTTGAGGTTGTTTCCTCGGAAAGTGTACCGTATGCTCATTACCATTAACATGAAAAGTGGCATTGCCTTTGTTGCAATCAATAACAGCCCCTGCAGTATTAAGAAAAGGTCTTCCAAGAATAATAGACATACTATCATCCTCAGGAATATCAAGAATAACAAAGTCCGTTAAAATAGTAACGTTTGCAACCACAACAGGCACATCCTACAGATACCGACAGGTATAGCAGTTGATTTATCAGCCATTTGCAAAGATATTTCAGTAGGTGTCAGCTTATTCAAGTCAAGTCTATGATATAAAGAGAGAGACATAACACTAACACCAGCTCCAAGATCACATAAAGCAGTTTTAATATAATTTCTTTTAATGGAGCAAGGTATAGTAGGTACTCAGGGGTCTCCAAGTTTCTTTGGTATTCCACCCTTAAAAGTATAATTAGCAAGCATGGTGGAAATTTCAGCTTCCGGTATCTTTCTTTTATTAGTAATGGTATCCTTCATATATTTAGCATAAGGATTTGTTTTGAGCACATCGGTTAATCTCATACGCAAAAAGATATGCCTAATCATTTCAGCAAAGCGCTCAAAATCCTCATCATCCTTTTTCTTGGATGGTTTCGGAGGAAAAGGCATGGGTTTCTGAACCCAAGGTTCCCTTTACCATGTTTCCTAGCAACAAAGTCTCTTTTATCATAACGTTGATTCTTTGATTGTGGGTTATCAAGATCAACAGCAGTTTCAATTTCTACATCATTATCATTACTAGGTTGAGCATCATCATGAACATCATCATTAATATTTTTACTAGGTTCATGTTCATTACCAGATTGTGTTTCAGCATCAGACATAGAAATATCATTTGGATTATCAGGTGGTTCAGCAATAGGTTCACTAGAAGTTTGCACAGTTCTATCATTTTTCTTCTTCTTCTTCTTAGAAGAACTAGGAACATCAATATTATTTCTTTGAGAATCTTGCTCGATTCCCTTAGGGTGGCCTTCAGGATACAAAGGTTCCTGAGTCATTCTACCAGTTCTAGTAGACACTCTAACAACATAATCATTTTTCTTACTATTCATTTCATCAAGCAGTTCTTTTTTAGCCTTAAGTACTTGTTCTACTTGAGTGGTAACCATAGAAGCATGTTTGCTAACAAGTTTAAGTTCACCTTTAATATCAGCCATATAATCACCCAAGCATCTAATCATATAAGCATTTTCTTTTAATTGTCTACCAAAATAAGCATTGAAGTCGCCTTGCTTAAACATAAAGTTATCAAACTCATCCAAGCACTGACTAGCAATTTTAGTAGGAGGGACTTCAGCTTTATCATATCTATAGAGAGAATTTACCTTTAATACCTGTGTCGGGATATCGGGATCAGGAGGTTCTTCAATAAATAAATAATTAAGATCATATGTTTCTTCAACAGGCGGTATATTAAGACCATGTATTTCTTCAATAGGAGGTAAATTCTTAATGTCTTCAGCTTTAATACCTTTTTCTTTCATAGATTTCTTTGCCTCTTGCATATCTTCGGGACTGAGAAATAGAACACCTCTCTTCTTCGGAGTTGGTTTAGGAATAGGCTCAGCAATTGGAGCATGAGCTGGCTCGGGAGTTGGCTCAGGAGGTGCCCAATTATTTTCATTTGTCAACATATTATTCAATAGAATTTCAGCTTCATCCGGTGTTCTTTCCCTGAAAAGAGAACCAGCACAACTATCTAGGTAATCTCTGGAAGCATTGGTTAGTCCATTATAAAAGATATCAAGTATTTCAGGTTTCTTAAGAGGATGATCAGGCAAAGCTTTAAGTAACTTGAGAAGCCTCCCCCAAGCTTGTGGGAGACTCTCTTCTTTAATTTGCACGAAGTTGTATATTTCCCTCAAAGCAGCTTGTTTCTTATGAGCAGGGAAATATTTAGTAGAGAAGTAATAAATCATATCCTGGGGACTACACACACAACCAGGATCAAGAGAATTAAACCATATCTTAGCATCACCCTTTAATGAGAACGGAAATATTTTGAGTATATAAAAGTAACGCGATCTCTCATCATTAGTGAACAGGGCAGCTATATCATTTAACTTAGTAAGATGTGCCACAACAGTTTCAGATTCATAGCCATAAAACGGATCAGATTCAACCTAAGTAATTATATCAGGATTAACAGAGAATTCATAATCCTTATCAGGAACACATATAGGTGAAGTAGCAAAAGCAGGGTCAGGTCTCATTTTATCTCTAAGTGATTCTTTGTTCCATTTAATTAATAACCTCTTAAGCTCATATCTATCTTTGCAAGCTAAAATAGCGGCAAAAGATTCCATATCAAAAAGATAACCCTCAGGGATAACAGGCATATTTTCATCATCACTATCATCATCGTATTCAGATTCAATAATTTCTTTTTCTCTAGCCCTAGCAATTTGTTCATCAAGAAATTCACTAAGGGGCACAGTAGTATCATGCATAGAAGTAGTTTCATCATAAGTATCATGCATAGCAGAAGTGGCATCATCAATAACATGCGACATATCAGAACGAATAGCAGAAGCAGGTGTAGGTGTCGCTAACTTACTCATAACAGAAGGTTAATCAAGTGCAGAGCTAGATGGCACTTCCTTACCTCCCCTTGTAGTTGAGGGATAGATCTTGGTTTTTGGATCTCTCAAGTTCTTCATAGTGTCCAGCAGATATAAATCCCAAGTGACTCAAAGAATAGAGCTATGCTCCCCGGCAACGGCGCCAGAAATTAGTCTTGATAACCCACAAGTATAGGGGATCGCAACAGCTTTCGAGGGTATAGTATTCAACCCAAATTTATTGATTCGACACAAGAGGAGCCAAAGAATATTCTCAAGTATTAGTAGCTGAGTTGTCAATTCAACCACACCTGGAAACTTAGTATCTGCAGCAAAGTGTTTAGTAGTAGAGTAAAATGATAGTGGTGGTAGCGGCAACAAAAGTAAAGACATCAAAAGTAACATTTTTGGTATTTTGTAGTGATTGTAACAGTAGCAGCAGGAAAGTAAATAAGCGAGAACCACTATATGGAAAACTCATAGGCACCGGATCAGTGATGGATAATTATGCCGGATGTGGTTCATCATGTAACAGTCATAACATAGGGTGACACAGAACTAGCTCCAATTCATCAATGTAATGTATGCATGTATTCCGTATATAGTCATACGTGCATATGGAAAAGAACTTGCATGACATATTTTGTCCTACCCTCCCGTGGTAGCGGGGAACTATTGGAAACTAAGGGATATTAAGGCCTCCTTTTAATAGGGAACCGGAACAAAGCATTAGCACATAGTGAATACATGAACTCCTCAAACTATGGTCATCACCGGGAGTGGTCCCGATTATTGTCACTTCGGGGTTGCCGGATCATAACACATAGTAGGTGACTATAGACTTGCAAGATAGGATCAAGAACTCACATATATTCATGAAATCATAATAGGTTCAGATCTGAAATCATGGCACTCGGGCCCTAGTGACAAGCATTAAGCATAGCAAAGTCATAGCAACATCAATCTCAGAACATAGTGGATACTAGGGATCAAACCCTAACAAAACTAACTCGATTACATGATAAATCTCATCCAACCCATCACCGTCCAGCAAGCCTATGATGGAATTACTCACGCACGGCGGTGAGCATCATGAAATTGGTGATGGAGGATGGTTGATGATGACGACGGCGATGAATCCCCCTCTCCGGAGCCCCGAACGGACTCCATATCAGCCCTCCCGAGAGGTTTTAGGGCTTGGCGGCGGCTCTGTATTGTAAAATGCGATGATTTCTTCTCTCTCATTTTTTTCTCATCGAAAATCAATATATGGAGGTGGAGTTGGAGTCGGAGACGTAACAGGGGGCCCACGAGGTAGGGGGCGCGCCCTAGTGGGAGGCGCCCCCCACCCTCGTGAGAAGGGTGTGGGCCCCCTGGTCTTCATCTTTGGCGAGGATTTTTTATTGTTTTTTCTAAGATGTTCCGTCGAGTTTCAGGTCATTCCAAGAATATTTGTTTTCTGCACATAAAACAACACCATGGTAATTCTGCTGAAAACAGCATCAGTCTGGGTTAGTTCCATTCAAATCATACAAGTTACAGTCCAAAACAAGGGCAAAAGTGTTAGGAAAAGTAGATACGACGGAGACTTATCAATAGGCCCTTGGGCATATTTCTCTGGGAGTGCCGCTTTGTTTCTCCCCTTGATCATGTGTAACACGTTCACTGTTTTGACTTCTGGTGGAAATTTCTTTTGTTCCCCAGTGTCTTGCTTGAGAGGCTCATCCTCGTCTTCGCTTGGTGTATCCTCCCCCTTGTGTACGGTGTTGAGTTTGCCAGACTGCTTGAAGACCCAACATTCTCTATGGGTATGATTAGCGGGTTTACTAGGGGTGCTATGGATTTGACATATTTGGTCCAGTATTTTGTTTAAGCTGGACTGTTCGTCTCTACTGCCTTTAGAGGGTGGCTTTTGCTGACCTGGCCAAGAGCTTCTGAATCCGGCATTTACTGACGTGCTCTTCGGGCTGTCTTCTTTATTCCGGCGCGTATTATTTTTGCTGCGTCGTGATTTCCCATTTCCATCTCTAACTTTGGATGTACTTGGGTCACTGGTGCTGCATCTGGCTAGCCAGCTGTCCTCACCCACGCAAAAGCGGGTCATGAGGCTTATTAATGCTGCCATTGTTCTCGGCTTTTCTTGGCCGAGGTGTCTGGCAAGCCATTCGTCGCGGATGCTATGCTTAAAAGCTTCCAAGGCTCCGGCGTCCGGACAGTCGACTATTTGGTTCTTTTTAGTAAGAAACCTGTTCCAAAGCTTTCAGGCTGACTCTTCGGGTTGTTGAGTTATATGACTCAAATCGACCGCGTTTGGAGGTCGGACATAAGTCCCTTGAAAATTTGCTCGAAAAGCGTCTTCGAGCTCTTCCCAGCTTCCAATGGAGCTTTCGGGGAGGCTTTTAAGCCAGTGCCTTGTTGGCCCTTTGAGTTTGAGGGGTAAATACTTAATGGCCTGGAGATCATCTCCACGAGCCATATGGATATGGAGGATATAGTCCTCAATCCAGACCCCTGGGTCTGTTGTTCCGTCGTATGCCTCTATGTTTACGGGTTTGAATCCCTCTGGAAATTCATGGTCCAGCACCTCGTCGGTGAAACATAGGGGGTATGCAACACTCTTGTATCTGGGTGTACCGCGTTGTTCGGATGTTTGTTGTGTTGTATCGTATGCTGGAGCGTGCTTGCGTGGTCCATAGATGGATCTGGTTGCGCCATCCTTTTGATGCGAGCCCTTGCATGGATCGCGTATTGGCTTACGTGCGGTGTTGTTTGCCGCTCTATATTGGCCGTGAGGTCGTCTATCCAGCCAGATGGCCATTTTAATTTTTGGTTGTGGGGGATCTAAGGCCTCCTCATCGAATTTAGGTAGCAACTTCTGCTTCGGGTAGCTCTTGGTGGGGTGATTACCGCCGTACTTTGCTGCTGTGTTGAGCACTTTACTCCATCTAATTCTGAGTGTGTCTTGTGCAGCCTTGAGCCTTTGCTTCTGTTTTTTTAGACTCCTCGCGGTGGCAACGAGCCTTTGATGGGCATTCTGTTGCTCCGGGTGTCTGTCCGGTGTGATGTCGTCCGGACTATTATCTTTGACAGAGTCGGGTTGTTCGGTTTAATTCTCCGTGTTGCCGTGGTCCGGCAATGGTTCACCCTGCTCTAACGCTAGGTCTATATGATCGTTGTTTCTGCCGAGGCAGGATTTGGAGCGGCGCTTACGTCACCGCTTTGACTGCTTCTCGAGGGGACAACCCTTTGTTGCATCCTTACGTTCCTTGTCGTCGTCTTCTTTTGGTGTGTCCACCATGTATACGTCATGTGATGAAGTGGGTGTCTAGTGCCCTGTGGGCAGTGGTTCCTGTTCGTCTCCTGCATCGTCGTCCATACCGTGGATGTCTTCAGAGTCGGAGTCGAGCATGTCGGTTAAGTCATCAATAGTGGCTACTAAGTGGGTCGTGGGTGGGCGGCGAATTTCTTCGTCATCCGCATCCCAATCCTGCGGGACATATTTCGGCCAGGACTCTCCTGATAAGGAGAGAGACTTTAATGAATTCAGTATGTTGTTGAAGGGCGAGTGCTGAAAGATATATGCGGAGGTAAACTCCATGATCGGCGCCCAACCGGATTCGATGGGAACGGGCGCAGGCGGTTCGAAGTCCGTGGCCGGAGAAGTATCCGGCAGTTTAACAACACGGCTCTCGTGAAGGGTAAGATCAATATTCGGCTCGATCGCCGTTGGGGATGCGGCCTCTGTGGCGGGGTCTATCCACCCGTCCATGGGAGGTGCAACTGGCTCCGAATTAAGGGTCAGAGCGGCTGTCGGTGCGATTTCTTGAACACTGTCCGATGGCAGAGCTAAATCGTACTCATCATGATCGCGTGACGCACAAGGCAGGGGCTCAAATCCGTCGAAGATCAATTCTCCGCGGATATCAGCTGTGTAGTTTAAGCTTCAAAACCTGACCTGGTGGCCAGGGGCGTAACTTTTGATCTACTCCGGATGGCCAAGCAAGTTGGCCCGCAGTGCGAAGCCGCCGAACACAAAGATCTGTCCGGGGAGAAAAGTCTCACCCTGGACTGCATCGCTATCCATGATAGTAGGAGCCATCAAGCGTAACGGTGACGACACAGAGGAACTCTCAATGAAAGCACCAATGTCGGTGTCAAAACCGGCGGATCTCGGGTAGGGGGTCCCGAAGTGTGAGTCTAAGGCGGATGGTAACAGGAGGCAGGGGACACGATGTTTTACCCAGGTTCAGGCCCTCTTGATGGAGGTAAAACCCTACGTCGTGCTTGATTAATATTGATGATATGGGTAGTACAAGAGTAGATCTACCACGAGATCAGAGAGGCTAAACCCTAGAAGCTAGCCTATGGTATGATTGTCTGTTATTGTGTCCTACGGACTAAAACCCTCCGGTTTATATAGACACCGGAGAGGGCTAGGGTTACACAAGGTCGGTTACAAAGGAGGAGATATACATATCCGTATTGCCTAGCTTTCCTTCCACGCCAAGTAGAGTCCCTTCCGGACATGAGACAAAGTCTTCAATCCTGTATCTTCCTATTCCAACAGTCCGGCCAATGGATATAGTCCGCCTGTCCGGAGATCCCTAATCCCGGACTCCCTCAATAGCATTATAAGATAATCTCTCACTAAATTTCAAGACAAAAGTGTTCTCCCTGAGTATGCACCGTTGCCAAAGTTCGTCGTGCTGAGACACCACGTGATGATCGGGTGTCATAATCTCTATGTTCATATACAACGGGTGCAAGCCAGTTTTGCACACGCAGAATACTCGGGATAAACTTGACGAGCCTAGCATATGAAAATATGGCCTCAGAACACTGAGACCGAAAGGTCGAGCATGAATCATATAGTAGATATGATCAACATAGTGATGTTCACCATTGAAAACTACTCCATCTCACGTGATGATCGGACATGGTTTAGTTGATTTGGATCACATGATCACTTAGATGATTAGAGGGATGTCTATCTAAGTGGGAGTTCTTAAGTAATATGATTAATTGAACTTAAATTTATCATGAACTTAGTTCTGGTAGTATTAGCATATCTATGTTGTAGATCAATAGCTCGCGTTTAGCTCCCCTCTTTTATTTTTGATATGTTCCTAGAGAAAACTAAGTTGAAAGATGTTAGTAGCAATGATGCGGATTGGATTCGCGATCTGAGGATTATCCTCATTGCTGCACAGAAGTATTATGTCATTGATGCACCGCTAGGTGACAGAACTATTGCAGGAGCAGATGCAGAAGTTTTGAACGTTTTGACAAAAGCTCGGTATGATAACTACTTGATAGTTTAGTGCACCATGCTTTACGGCTTAGAACCGGGACTTCAAAAATGTTTTGAACGCCACGGAGCATATATGATGTTCCAAGAGTTGAAATTGGTATTTCATACTCATGCTCGTGTCGAGAGGTATGAGACCTCTGACATTACTTTGCCTACACGATGGACGAGAATAGCTCAACCAGTAAGCATGTGCTTAGATTGTCTGAGTAATACAATCACTTGAATCAAGTGGGAGTTAATCTTCCAGATAAGATAGTGATTGACAGAGTTCTCTAGTCACTATCACCAAGTTGCTAGAACTTCATGATGAACTATAATATGCAAGGGATAACGGAAACGATTCCCAAGCTCTTCGTGATGCTAAAATCGACAATGGTAGAAATCAAGAAAGCATCAAATGTTGATGGTTAACAAGACCACTAGTTTCAAGAAAAGGGCAAAGGGAAGAAGGGGAACTTCAAGAAGAATGACAATGTAGGATCGAAAGTATGTCTAGAGGGGGGGGTGATTAGACTACTTGACCAAATAAAAATCTAGCCTTTTCCCAATTTTAGTTCTTGGCAGATTATACCAACTTTGAACAAGTCAAGCAATCTTAAAACAATTCAAGCAAGCATGCAAAGAGTATATGAGCAGCGGAAAGTAAAGCATGCAACTTGCAAGGATGTAAAGGGAAGGGTTTGGAGGATTCAAACGCAATTGGAGACACGGATGTTTTGTCGTGGTTCCGATAGGTGGTGCTATCGTACATCCACGTTGATGGAGACTTCAACCCATGAAAGGTAATGGTTGCGCGAGTCCATGGAGGGCTCCACCCACGAAGGGTCCACGAAGAAGCAACCTTGTCTATCCCACCATGGCCATCGCCCATGAAGGACTTGCCTCACTAGCGATAGATCTTCACGAAGTAGGCGATCCCCTTGCCCTTACAAACTACTTGGTTCAACTCCAGAATCTTGTCGGAGGCTCCCAAGTGACACCTAGCCAATCTAGGAGATACCACTCTCCAAGAAGTAACAAATGGTGTGTTGATGATGAACTCCTTTCTCTTGTGCTTCAAATGATAGTCTCCCCAACACTCAACTCTCTCTCACAGGATATGGATTTGGTGGAAAGAAGATTTGAGTGGAAAGCAACTTGGGGAAGGCTAGAGATCAAGATTCATATGGTAGGAATGGAATATCTTGGTCTCAACACAAGTGTAGGTGGTTCTCTCTCAGAAAATATAGGTTGGAAGTGTAGGTTTGTTCTGATGGCTCTCTCCATGAATGAACAGGAGGTGGAGGGGTATATATAGCCTCCACACAAAATCTAACCGTTACACATAACTTTCCAAACTCGATGGGAGCGAATGGTTAAACTCGGTCGGACCGATTTAGCAAAGCTAGTGACCGGTTAGGGTTTTCGGTGGGACCGAAATGCAACTCGGTAGGACCGATATGATTAGGGTTAGGGCATAACGTAATCTCGATGAGACTGATTACACAAACTCGGTGAGACCGATTTTGGTAATAAGCTAACCAGAGAGTTGGTCAGGTAAACTCAATGGGACCGATCGCTCATTTCGGTGAGACCGGAACGTTACGAAGGGAAAACAGAGAGTTTACATTGCAATCTCAATGGAACCGATCACTCATCTCGGTGAGACCGAAACGTTACGCAGGGAAATAGAGAGAGTACAACCCCATCTCGGTGAGACCGAGATCCCTATCGGTGAGACCGATTTGCCTAGGGTTTGTGGCAGTGGCTATGACATTTGAAACTCGGTGGCGCCGGATAGAAAGAATCGGTGGGGCCGAGTTTGACTTTTGGTTTAGGTCATATGTGGATGTGAGTAAGTAGTTGAGGGTTTTGGAGCATATCACTAAGCATTTGGAGCAAGAACCTCATTTAGCAACACCTATCCCTCCTTGATAGTATTGGCTTTTCCTATAGACTCAATGTGATCTTGGATCACTAAAATAGAAAATGTAGAGTCTTGAGCTTTGAGCTTGAGCCAATCCTTTGTCCTTAGCATTTTGAGGGGTCCACTTTTCTCATCCATGCCAATCATTGAGCTTTCCTGAGATATTAATCTTGAAGTAGCATTAGCTCAGTGAGCTATATGTTGTTAGGAATTACCAAAACCACCTAGGGATAGTTGCACTTTCAATCTCCCCCTTTTTGGTAATTGATGACAACATATAGATCAAAGCTTTGACGAATGATAATAAGAGTGAAAAACATTGTCGCTTTGAGAAGTATGTGAAAAGCAAGAGCTCCCCCTAAATTTGTGCATAGTTTAAGATTTGCTTTGGACTGCAAATGCACAAAGAGTTAGGACCATGGGTTACTCTTCCATGTCACATACATCTTGGTGGAGCGCTCAAAATGATAATAATTACTCCCTCCATTTGGAATTACTTGTCGCAGAAATGGATGTATCTAGACGTATTTTAGTTCTAGATACATCCATATTCGAGACAAGTAATTCCGAACGGAGGGAGTAAAATACATGCACTCATCGCCAAGCAAAGTGAATGATCATATAAAAGGATAATGTCATCCAACAAGCATTAAGGTTGCATATGATCAAACACATGATCATCCAATCAAGCACAAAGTATAAAGTATCTCAACCAAGCAAATAAACGAAGTTTAACCACCAAACAAAGAGAGAGAATAAAAAGCAACACTCTCTCTCGAAGCCTATGATCTATACATTTTCTCCCCCTTTGGCAACAAGTTACAAAAAAGTTCATAAAAAATGCATAGTGCTAGATCGACACTCAGGCTTAGTCTTCAGGTGGTGGTGTAGACAGAACTCCAAGAACGAAGGCATCAGTCAATGTAGATGGAGCTGGTGGCACTGAAGCTGTAGCTGGTGCAGATGAGGTAGCTCTGGTGTCTGGAATAGGCATTGCAGCAGACCTCTGACCTCTGGGCACTCTAGCAAAAGCATCAGTGGTTGTCTTGCCCTTCTTCTCCTCAACTTCATCCTGAAGTTTCTCAATGACTGACTGGATCTCAGTGACCTTGACATCTAAGTCATAGAACTTCTGCACCATGATCCTCTCCAAGCTCTCCTGGTTTTGAGTCAGGGTAGCCAATCCCTTCTGAATCCACAGGGTGGAGGCAATCAAGTAGCCAAGCTGATCTTGCTTGCTCTTCAGAAGATACTGAGATGCTTCTTCAGTAGTTGGCATCCTTGCAGCCTTTTCGGCCTTTGCCTTCTCCTTCTTGGCTTGTGCGTGCACAGAAGATGGTTCATTTTCATCCATCACCAGAGTGTTGTCCTCAAGGTCTGGGTAGATGGGCAGGTGCTCCTTGTCCAGCAGATATGTGCCAGTGCCCATCTTGGAGTTGATCAGCTCCTAGATCTGTGGGGCATACCCACAACTCGTCTTCTGATCTGCAGTTGTCCTCTTTATGGTTTCCACAATTAGGCTCATGAATTTGAACTTCTGTGGGACATCAGAGATGTGAAGCAAGTTAATTGCATGGCCTTTGATCATCTTGTGATCACCTGACTTTGGCAAGAGAGTGTGCCTGAGGATCCAGTTGATAGTTGGCAAGCCTGACAGAAGGTAATGTACAGATCCAAACTTGTGTGTCTCAATAGCAGCATCTAGGATCTCCTTGTACATGTGTGCCATGGTGATGTGATCCTTCTTCTTCTTGGCATAGACATCCAAGTCATCTTCACTATCTTCTGGGGCATTGATCAACTTAGCCCATTCTGCAGCTGTGGACTGGTACCTAGTACCTTCAGACATCCAGACAATCATTCCATCTGGGTAGAAGTGAGCTGTGGAGTGCAACTGCATGATGAGCTCATCATTCCATTTTGTGAGCTTCTGAGCCACAAACTCATCAACTCCACAAGCCTTGAACCTGTCATATACACCAGGGAAGTGATCCACGTTTTCCTTAATAAATGACCAATCGACCCATCTCATGTCACACACTATGGGCTTCTTGTCAAGCAAGATGGTCTCATAGAAGTCCTGTTGTTCCTTTGTATGGAACCTGTAGTCCACAACAGTCCTTCTCCCGGTGGCATACGGATCAGACTCTCTCCATAGCCTTAGACCAAAGTCCTTTCTGACTTTCATGTTCTCTGCAACTGGATGAGCATCATTGTGATCTGGAATTTTTGGCTTCAACTTCCTCAAGACAACAAAATCATCTTCTTCTTTCATTGCAGCTTCAGGCATTGGGGCCTTGTTCTTCTCTGCTGCTAGGATGTTCCTGGTGCTCTTCTTGGGTGCAGTTTTGGGTTATGGAGCAGCTGGCTTAGGAGTTCCTTTGGGCTTAGATGGAGCAGCCCGTGATCTTATGGCATCTCCCATAAGCTTTTGAGCTTTAGGTGCCGGTGCAACATCCTCTTCCTCTTCCTCTTCTTTAGAGTCATTCATGATTTAAGATCTCCCAAGAACTTTGGCAGTGGTCTTCTTGACCCTTTCCTTCCTTTTCTTTTCTGCCACAACCTGCTCTTTGGGTGCAGATCCCAAAGTCTCTTGAGTAGATGCTCTTGCTTTAGACATTGGAGCTCTCTTGGTAGGAACCTTTTGCTTCATCCCTGGCTTGGTGGCAGCAGCTGTGCCATATTCCTTTTTCAGGACTTCCTCTTTGAGGTGGTTTCTTCTTCCTCAGCCACATAGTCCTCATCCTCTGACTCTGAGGTTCTTTTTTTTGCTGGCCCTTATGGTAGCCTTTGGCAGATTGCTGGGTGTGCTCCTGCTTCCATCATCTGAGTTGCCAGAGGGACTAGTGCCCTCACTCAAGTGAACCTGCTCCTCAGACTTGTTCTGACTGTCACTCTGATCTGACATGATGCAAACACTGACAGCAGACCCTGTGAATAGATTATAGATGAGGTGGATGAGCATCACAAAGTACAGAGGTATTTGCAAAATAATGAATTAAAAACTTAGTTTTAGTTTTTCACAGAAAGCATTTCAGATCTACCGATTTGCAAACTCAGTGATACCGAATCAGCTTTTGGAACCTAAACTAGTGAACTCAGTCAGACTGAGTCATAGTTTGGTGGCACCAAGACTGGTAGGGTTTCACAAAGTGCTGAACTCGGTCACACAGATTGTAATTCTCGGTCAGACCGAGAATCACATGTGCAATGGCCTGAGCCAAATCGGTGGAACCGATTTCATCAACTCGGTCGGTCCGAGATGGTTTGGGCGGAAACCTAACCCTAAATTTTCAATTCATGACTAAACTAAGGAGTGTTTTCGATGGATAGATTGATCTCAATCATGGAAAGATACATGGCAAAGCAATGTGTTGGGGAATCAGAGTTAGAACAACACAAAGTTCAAGTCCATACCCTAGTTCGGTGATGAACTTGCTACGGCGGCAACGGCGGAGACGATCCCGTTGACGGCGGCGGAGACCAGCGATAGGAGGCGGCTGGTGACGAGGAGGATGATCCGGAGACCCAGGGAGGCAGAGCAGGCTAAGCGCGGGTGAGGAGGTTCGGAAAGTTTTCCAAAATTTGACCTGTGGATATATATAGCCTAACCGTGTCGGTGTGACCGCGTGGAACAACTCGGTGGCACCGAGGTTCATAACTGCAAGCAGTTACTGAAACTCGGTGTGACCGAAAAGTTCAAATCTGTAACATCCCAAATTTTCAATTTGGAATGTTGTACGTTAGTTAATCACTGCATATCATATTTTATTTGCACTTGGCCTGATCCAGAAATTCTATGCAACTCAAGGACCCACGGAGAGAGTTGGGGATTTCGTTATTTTCATATTTGGGTTTTTCTCAAATTTAGAAAATAGGATCATTGATTTTATTTATTTTATCTTCAATTATTTCTATAATAAAAATATGAGAGAGGGACTAAAATGACTTTCCCAAAATAAGGAAATATTGAAGGTTTAATAAAAAAATCAAGTAACATTTTATTTCGGAGTTTTCTCGCTATTTTATTTGAATTTAGGAAAATTGCACGTTTTCAAAACTCCATTTTAGGGCCAAGAAAATTTTCATCTTGTTCTAAATATTTTATTTAGACGGTTAAAATTTGTTTTGGCATTTTTAGATTTTTATTTATTTTTCTAGGATTTTTCTTAGTTCGGCAGGATTTTTTTAAAAAAAATCTCCGTGCTCGACTGGGCCGAAGGCCCAGCCGAGTCAGGCCGGCCCGCGCCGCCGCCGCCTTCCCAGCGCCGCGCTGTCGCCGACCCGGACTCCAAGTCCGAGCCGGACTCCTCCGCGCCGCCGCCTTGCCCCTTCCCCAAGCCGCAGCCCCCCTCTTAAATAGCCGCCGCCGCCTTCCCCACCACGCCACCCGACCCGCCCCTCCGCCGAAAGCAGCAGCAGCAGCCGCCGCCGCTGCAGCCCCGCCACCCCACGCTGCCCCGCCGCCGCACCGGAACCCCACCGGAGCCGAGCCGAGGTAGCCGCCCCGCCGCCCCGGTTTTCTAAAGAAACCGATCCGGTTTTTTTCTAGAAAACCCTAGTTTCATTTTTTTGAAATAGATTGGTTTTTCTGGTTTATTTTATTTAGCGAGCGTTCGCCCATTCGTTCGTTTTAACAGATGAATTCACCATTTAGTTTCAGTTATCGAATGTTCGTTCGTTAATTTGTTCGTCAGTTTTTCTTTTTCTCGGATTTTCCGCGGTTATTTCTGATCGCGATTTCTGATCCGATTTTCGTTCTAGTCTAACTTTTCGCTCGTTTATCGGAATCAGGTGATTCAATCGCCTGGAGTTTCGTCTCGAAACCCTCTTTCCGTTTAACCTACTCAAACAAGATCCCGATTAGTAAACGAAGTTTGTTTCTTTCGCCGTTTGACGTTCGTTGTTTCTTTCGTCGTTTAGTAAACAAAGTTTGTTTCTTTCGCCGTTTGTCGTTTGTTGCTTCGTTCGATTTGATTCTGTTTACAAACCGAAGTTCTTAAGTTGAACTTTCTGGTTAGATCTCTTATTTGAGTTTTACCCATGCATTAGATGAGTACTTATTGTATGCTTGTTTGTTTGCGATAGAGTACCCGGAGTGCACCGCTTGCTACATTGAATCTATAGGTTTCGCGGATCATCAGCAAGGCAAGTAACACTTTAATCATACCTCTTTACTACCCAGTTTTTATTGCATTAGATCAATCCTCAAACAATTGCATGATTAGGATCTGATTAATATGTGGGTTTTGGGAAGTAGATGAGGTAGTGCCTATTACCTATTTTATTATCAAACCCTTGGGAGTTACTTCTACGTTTGCTTGTTATGCCATGCTATGCTAGTAGACGTGGATTGGGTGAGTTTATCCATGACATATGTGAGATTGTTAAACTAATAGTTTATTTAAGGTGGCAACTTAAACAGACATCTGGGTGGATTGAGGCACGTGGGTATTCCAGCGATTGCCTATTTTTCTTTATGGACCGCCACCCGGGCTCAAAGGGATCATGAGATTATTCAAACTAGAAACTTCCGTGTGCAGCCACAAGCTACTATGGGCTCTAGCATAGTTGACTAAGTCGTGTGAACTCTTACAGTGGTCGACTAGCAGATGTAGGGGATGTAGGTTGGTACTGTCTACCCGATCGTAAGGTGCTAGCGCTTCTGAAAGACTATGTCTTGGTCATCCGTTTCTCAAACATCTTGTAGTGCGAGAATCCCAACGGAGGAGATCGAGTCTTGTGGGGAAAAGTGCGCAAACCTTTGCAGAGTGTATAAACTAATCATGGTTAGCTGTGTCCCCGGTTATGGACGTCTTGAGTATCTAGTACTTGGATTATCATGTGAATCTCATCATGTTACTTTACTTAATATTGTTGGGTTTTAAATGATAAAGCTTAATTGGGATTGAGAGGATGCATATCTTCTCAATGTTCAACAACCACCATGATAGTTAATAAAAAATTTATTCCTTTGCAGTAAAGAAAAATTGGCTTTATGCAAAAACTGTAACCATAGAGCTTTCCACCAGCCATATATGCATGTAGTATAGCTTTATTCTTTCATTACTCTCTATGTGTTACATTGCCAGCATATTCCAAGAAGAACCCTTTTTCGGGCTGCAACGTTCATGTTGCAGACTTTTCAGACGACGAGTAAGGTGCCTTTAGGTCGTGGTTCTATACTCAGTGATGCCACTGGGGTTGATGGACTCACTTATCTTCCATGTCTTCCGCTGTTATCGTCATTAGATGGCCTTAAGCCATATTTACTGTAATAAGTTCTCTTTTGAGACATTCGATGAAATAAGTGTGTGATTGCTACTCTGTTATAAATCCTTCAAGTACTATGCGTGTCAGCATTACTGATCCAGGGATGACACTAAAGCGCAGAGATCAGACTGTTTGAGGTCTGGTCGCTACAAGATGGTATCAGAGCACACGCTGACTGTAGGACACGACCACTAAGCTAAAGCCCTAGATCACTAGTCCCTCTTTTCACTTCTGACTCCTCATATTTTCTACTCTTTTAGGATGGCGGATGCAAGGAACAAGTTCACGCAACCGGATGAAGATACACCCTTTGGACGTCACTTGAAGGAAGTCACTAGATACCTGAACATCGGAGTACCAAGCCTCATCGGAACCTACAACGCCACTTTACCTGAAGAGGAGCGCTGGATGATTCAAGTTCAAGTTCCAGGAAGGAAGTTCATGCCCGTCACTGAGCCCATAGAGTTTTCCTTTGATGCACCAACCTGGAGTCTAGGAAAGAGCATGGCAGCCCACATCACTATGGGATGCATTGGAGAGGTCTACCATAAGGATCTCAAGGATACTATCTACCAGATTTGTGGGCGCCGAGATGAGCAATGGGAGATGATCAGCACCAGGAAGGATAGATCAATTGCAGCTTTTATCCAGGAGTTAAACCAGCACATTCGACGCCAGGAGAACCAGATGTGTGCAGGCATGATACACCTGAAGAAAGCCATGACCAAGATCACGGAGCTGGAAGAAGAACTCAAGTCTACACATGATGGATATGAGGAGGAAATAGCAACACTCGTGGAGAAGAAGGATGACCTGAAGAAGAAGCTAAAAGTATTCATGGGATTTCCCGCGATTGGAGAAGACGAAGATTGCACTTGTCCAGAGAACTACATCATCATCGACGACACCGACTCAGACCCAGACGATAGCGATGATGACTATGTTGATGAAGCTGGAGCAGATATCATGGAGTCTTCATCGGAGCAGTTTTTCTAGTCGACCACCATAACAGTAGTAGTATTCCCCCATGTATCAAGTATAGCCCGAGCACTTTTGTAACGATAGATAGACCGTTGTATGCCCTTCTTTGAATTGAATGAAGTGATTTTGTGTGCATTTGCCTCATGTGCATATGGGTAGTGTTTTCTCTCTAGACCCCATTCAATTCTATATTCTCATCTTTTCTAAACCCTCAGATGCCTCTGAGACGTAACAATGGATTTGCTTTCCCATCGGAGCTCACTCAGTTAATCCAGCAGTAGAATGCCTTGATGTAGTTGCTAGTCCAGAATCAGAATCAGAGGAACAACAACAACAACCCACCACTGCCATGACCTTTTGACCATTTAACCCGTTTTCTTAGGCTGAATCCATCGGTGTTCTCCAGTAGCACCGAGCCTATAGTTGTAGATGATTGGCTCCGGAAGACAGCAAGGGAGTTTACCACAGCAGGATGCACAGATGCGGAGAGGGTGCATTTTGCCGCACATCAGCTTGAAGGACCCGCAACATCATGGTGGGAGAATTTCACAGCCACTTATCCTATCAACACTGTCACATGGGATCAGTTCCAGCAGGCTTTCCATACTGCCCATGTTTCATCAGGAGCTATGGCCATGAAGAAGCGTGAGTTTCACAAATTGCGCCAAGGAGGGCGGGCAGTTGGCCAGTATGTGGATGACTTTAGTAAGCTAGCACGTTATGCCCCAGATGATGTTGCTACGGATGCAGCTAAGCAGGAGAAGTTTCTAGAACGACTGAATGATGAGTTGAGCATGCAGTTGATGGTAGCAAGTTTCAACAACTACCAAGAGTTGGTAGATCTCACTCTTATGATTGAAGGGAAGCAGAAGCAGATTGAAAACCGCAAGAGGAAGTATGGACAAGGGAAGTACAATTCTGGATCTCAGCAGAAGCCACGTTTTACCCCTAAACCGGGAGGACATTTTCAGCATACCCATGAAGGAGGTAGCTCGGACAATCATAATGGCCCCAAGACTGGTAATGGGAATGGAGGAAGCTAAAGGAAATATGCCCTAGAGGCAATAATAAAGTTATTATTTATTTCCTTATATCATGATAAATGTTTATTATTCATGCTACAATTGTACTAATCGGAAACATAATACATGTGTGAATACATAGACAAATAGTATGTCACTAGTATGCCTCTACTTGACTAGCTCGTTGAATCAAAGATGGTTAAGTTTCCTAGCCATAGACATGAGTTGTCATTTGATTAATGGGGTCACATCATTAGAGAATGATGTGATTGACTTGACCCATTCCGTTATCATAGCACTTGATCGTTTAGTTTGTTGCTATTGCTTTCTTCATGACTTATACATGTTCCTATGACTATGAGATTATGCAACTCACGTTTAACGGAGGAACACTTTGTGTGCTACCAAATGTCACAATGTAACTGGGTGATTATAAAGGTGCTCTATAGGTGTCTCCGAAGGTACTTGTTGGGTTGGCGTATTTCGAGATTAGGATTTGTCACTCCGATTGTCAGAGAGGTATCTCTAGGCCCACTCGGTAATGCACATCACTATAAGCCTTGCAAGCATTGCAACTAATGAGTTAGTTACGGGATGATGTGTTACGGAACGGGTAAAGAAACTTGCCGATAACGAGATTGAACTAGGTATTGAGATACCGACGATCGAATCTCGGGCAAGTAACATACCGATGACAAAGGGAACAACACATGTTGTTATGCGGTTTGACCGATAAAGATCTTCGTAGAATATATAGGAGCGAATATGAGCATCCAGGTTCCCCTATTGGTTATTGACCGGAGACGTGTCTCGGTCATGTCTACATAGTTCTCGAACCCGTAGGGTCCGCACGCTTAAAGTTCGATGACGGTTATATTATGAGTTTATGTGTTTTGATGTACCGATGGAGTTCGGACTCCCGGATGAGATCGGGGACATGACGAGGAGTCTAGAAATGGTCGAGACATAAAGATTGATATATTGGATGACTATATTCGGACATCGGAAATGTTTCGAGTGATTCGGGTATTTTCGGGAGTACCGGGGAGTTACGGGAATTCGTATTGGGCCTTAATGGGCCATACGGGAAAGGAGAGAAAGGCCTCAAAGCGTGGCCGTACCCCTCCCCATGGGCTGGTCCGAATTGGACTTGGGAGGGGTGGCGCCCCCTTCCTTCCTTCTCCTTTTCCCTTCCCTTTCCTCCCCCCTACTCCTACTACTTGGAAGGGCTCCTAGTTCTACTAGGGAAATGGGGAATCCTACTCCCGGTGGGAATAGGACTCCCCTAGGGTGTGCCATTGAGAGGGCCGGCCCTCCCCCTCCTCCACTCCTTTATATACGGGGACAGGGGCACCCCAAAGACACAACAATTGATCTCTTGATCTCTTAGCCGTGTGCGGTGCCCCCCTCCACCATAATCCACCTCGATCATATCGTAGCGGTGCTTAGGCGAAGCCCTACATCGGTAGAACATCATCATCGTCACCACGCCGTCGTGCTGACGAAACTCTCCCTCAACACTCGGCTGGATCGGAGTTCGAGGGACGTCATCAAGTTGAACGCGTGCAGAACTCGGAGGTGCCATGCGTTCGGTACTTGATCTGTCGGATCATGAAGACGTATGACTACATCAACCGCGTTGTGCTAAAGCTTCCACTTTCGGTCTACGAGAGTACGTGGACAACACTCTCCCCTCTCGTTGCTATGCATCGCCATGTTCTTGCGTGTGCGTAGGAATTTTTTGAAATTACTACGTTCCCCGACAGTGGCATCCGAGCCAGGTTTTATGCGTTGATGTAATATGCATGAGTAGAACACAAGTGAGTTGTGGGCGATATAAGTCATACTGCTTACCAACATGTCACACTTTGGTTCGGCGGTATTGTTGGATGAAGTGGCCCAGACCGACATTACGCATACGCTTACACGAGACTGGTTTGACCGTCGTGCTATGCACATAGCTGACTAGCGGGTGTCAGTTTCTCCAACTTTAGTTGGGCCGAGTGTGGCTACGCCCGGTCCTTGCGAAGGTTAAAACAACACCAACTTGACAAACTATCATTGTGGTTTTGATGCGTAGGTAAGAACCATTCTTGCTAAGCCCGTAGCAGCCACGTAAAACTTGCAACAACAAAGTAGAGGACGTCTAACTTGTTTTTGCAGGGCATGTTGTTATTTGATATGGTCAAGACGTGATGAGATATAAGTTGTTGTATAAGATGATCATGTTTTGTTGAAGTTATCAGCAACTGTCAGAAGCCTTATGGTTGTCTCTTTATTGCATAAGATGCAAGCGCCAAATAATTGCTTTACTTTATCGCTACGCGATAGCAATAGTTGCAAGAGCAATAGTTGGCGAGACAACCTTGTGACGACACATTGATATAGATCAAGATGATGGAGATCATGGTGTCATGCCAGTGACGATGGAAATCATGACGATGCTTTGGAGATGGAGATCAAAGGCACAAGATGATGATGGCCATATCATGTCACACATTTTGATTGCATATGATGTTTATCTTTTATGCATCTTATCTTGCTTTGACTGACGGTAGCATTATAAGATGATCTCTCACTAAATTTCAAGATAAAAAGTGTTCTCCCTGAGTATGCACCGTTGCCAAAGTTCGTCGTGCCCAGAGACCACGTGATGATCGGGTGCGATAAGCTCTGCGTCCATCTACATCGGTTATGGTTTAGTTGATTTGGATCACGTGATCACTTAGAAGATTAGAGGGATGTCTTTCTAAGTGGGAGTTCTTAAGTAATATGATTAATTGAACTTAAATTTATCATGAACTTAATCCTAGTAGTATTAGCATATCTATGTTGTAGATCAATAGCTCGCGTTTAGCTCCCCTATTTTATTTTTAATATGTTCCTAGGGAAAACTAAATTAAAAGATGTTAGTAGCAATGATGCGGATTGGATCCGTGATCTGAGGTTTATCCTCATTGCTGCACATAAGAATTATGTCCTTGATGCACCGCTAGGTGACAAACCTATTGCAGGAGCAGATGCAGATGTTATGAATGTTTGGCTAGCTCAATATGATGACTACTTGATAGTTTAGTGCACCATCCTTAAACGGCTTAGAATCGGGACTTCAAAGACATTTTGAACGTCATGGACCATATGAGATGTTCCAGGAGTTGAAGTTAATATTTCAAGTAAATACCCGAGTTGAGAGATATGAAGTCTCCAACAAGTTCTATAGCTAAAAGATGGAGGAGAATAGCTCAAGCAGTGAGTATGTGCTCAAATTGTCTGGGTACTACAATCGCTTGAATCAAGTGGGAATTAATCTTCCAAATAAAATAATGATTGACAGAATTCTCTAGTCACCATCACCAAGTTAGTAGAACTTCGTGATGAACTATAATATGCAAGGGATAACGGAAACGATTCCCAAGCTGTTCGTGATGCTGAAATCGACGAAGGTAGAAATCAAGAAAAGCATCAAGTGTTGATGGTAAACAAAACCACTAGTTTCAAGTAAAAGGACAAAGGGAAGAAAGGGGAACTTCAAGAAGGACAGCAAACAAGTTGCTGCTCAAATGAAAAAACCCAAGTCTGGACCTAAGCCTGAAACTGAGTGCTTCTACTGCAAAGGGACTGGTCATTGGAAGCGGAACTACCCCAAGTAATTGGCGGATAAGAAGGTTGGCAAAGTGAGCATAGGTATATCTCTACTACTATTAAACAAGCCAACATATACATCGCTACACGCACCCCGTCTAACATACACACAACAACCTAAAGCAATTAGAGCCATACAATCAGACCTGCTTGATTAGATCTAACCGTTAAATAACAATAACTCTTGTCAAAAGTACGTTTAGCAATTTCAAATGGCGGACGAAAACTCTGCCATCGCACGCCCCGCTGGAACCGTCGCCCTGCATCAAACCGAAGAAAGCCACCCCTTCCCCACGACGCCCTCTTCCCCACGCCGCCGCACCTCCATATGCAGCCCATCCCTAGAACCGGTGGCCATGGTGCTCATGGGGACGGCGGCACCGACGCTAGCTATTTCTATTTGGGACGTCGCGGGTGGCGGAGCTTCAGGCCATCCGTGAAGCTCTACCACAGCCTCAGATACGGATAATTGAATCTGCAGTTGATTCCTGCACCAGGCGTGTAGCGCCCCAATCTCCATTGATTGGGTTAATTGGATTCTGGGTATACTAATTCCTGTGTCATGTCTTTTAGGTACACATATTTCTCCCACTCCGAGTCGCTGATCGCATTGGTGCATTGGAAGTCAACCAGAGATGGACTCGCGACGGCGCGCGACAGTAGGGATAGGCAGGGCGCCCCATGCAGGACAACAGCGAAAGGCTAGCAATAGGCTGCACGAGCGCAGCGAGCAAGGGACAGCAGCAGGCACCAGGCGGCCAAGATTCCATACGCAATAAGGGTAGGAACCGGCCGATGGGAAGCTCGTCAGGTGCTATCTTTGCCTCTGTGTCTACTTACAATTTTGGAGTTTAGACCGTTGCACCTATTCATTACAGATCAAGAAATGTGTGAATGGATTCGATTTTACTTGCAGCAACGTCATGGAAGGTTAATTTCTGCAATACATTTTCTGAATCTTTTGTTGGCGGGTAATACATTTTCTGAATCATAAGTTAAGGAATATATTTTCTGTTGGCCTCGGCGGGGTCCCTCTCCTCCCCCGAGCAGTGGTGGCGGAGCGGGACGCAGCGGGCTCAGCCTGCGTCTGTGGCGGCAGGGTCCCTCTCCTGGTGGCAGTGCGGACGCCGTGCTGGGTGAGGGGCTAAGCGGCGGAGCTACATGTGGCGGGCCTTATGGCACGGGCATGCAACAGTGCCATGGAGGGCGTCGTGTGTGAAGGAGGCACTTTCCTCTAGCTTCCGGTGTGCCATGGCATAGGCCTCCGTGTCATACTAGCCTATATGTTTTGGTTCTTGGGATTCTTATGAACATTGAAGTATTCTCCTGAATTTCCCCATCCATTGAAGTCCTACAGAACTCTCTATTTTGGTCCTAATGTTTGGTTTGCAGGTCATGCTATTGCTGGGCTATGCTTCCTCTGCTCCACGTTGTGGTCACCGTTGTTGCAACAGATATTACAGGTTCTCAGCGAGTTGCATTTGACAAGAGCATTTGCGGTGCATACTTTCAGAAATAAACAAACCTCATTCGCGGTTAAAGTTATATCATGAAACACACCCTATCTACCTTTGTTCTACTGATTTTCTGTCCATTGGCTGCCTTAAAAGGGTGGATATACTCTCAGCCTACAAAAAAGCTAGATAAATCTAACATATAGCTTCAGGACTTTCAATGTTCAGAACTTTATCAAAGGTTGGATATACTCTCAGCCTACAATGAAGAGAGAAACAGAGGAGCTAAAATTTAAGTGAATAGAAAGTGTTGTTGTGGACCTGTAATTGACAAGTATACATATTATTGTTTTCCACACTACAAAAAAATGATGAGCATGGTCAACCTTCTTGCTCTCAGGAGACTCATGTTTATTGAGCAGGATTACCATCAAGGTAAAGCCGATGGGGCTCATCACCACCACCACGCACAAGGACCGACCAAGCCTGCAAAGGTAGTTTCACTGTCGAAACTGCATTTTTCTTGTAAATACTTGGTAATTAGGTGTCTTAGTTCTTAATGTAATGTTTGGGAGTAACCAAGGATAATATAATTATCATTACATATTTTTTCATTCTTTATTTATCATATGAGGAAATCCACCCGCCTTTTCTGATTTCTGAAAGTTTAAGATGATTTTGGGCATACCAAGCTTAAAGAATATATCTCGCAAGTAAGTTTGATATACTCTCGATACATCTTGATATATATGATATCCTCACTACTTTTAGGATGATATTGTAGACTTGGGCTTTCTTTATGGAAAAAATAGTTGATCCAAACCGACACCATGTATTCTTATGGATGTATGAGCCATCTCACTATATGTGGAGCTTTTCGCTTGCGCCAAACTTACTTTATTTTATGTGTTGTCAGTGTAATCTCCAATTTCGTTCCCATGTATACCATTACTCTTCTCAAGGTCTTGCAAATGCATCACGTGTATCTTTTCAGCTTGCAAATTAGATATTTTGATTGATACATGCATATTGTTGAAATATTGGTGCGTTGGAAGACTATGGATGGAATTAACAAACTAACTAAACCTATGAAATCGGCCAACTCCTGGTTGTTGTTCCTTACCTCATGGCTAGCCGTGACCGTGTAATCTTGTTTATGGTCCTTGCTGGCCTTGAGTAATATACATACAGGTGGGGATCCTCTCCCCCCTGATGATTCCTCAAAAAAAAAACTAAACCTATGAAACAAATCCAGGATGCATTGACAGATCCTCTTGAAGCTTTTGCTAATTTCAACAAGTTAATATTTAAGATTTATTATAACCTTGCATTTCATTATTTTAGCTGAATCACTTACCAATTATCATCTATACTATTGCACAAAATGCGCAGGATTTACCACATGAGGAACTTGAAGAATTGGAGGTAGTAGTGTGTGTCTTGTCAACAAGCAAGCAATTCTCTCTGCTCCACCGAAAGCTACAACTGGTGAGGGAGTCCTGGATTACGGGGTGTCTGGGTAGCCGGACTATACCTTCAGCCGGACTCCAGGACTATGAAGATACAAGAGTGAAGACTTCGTCCCATGTCTAGATGGGACTTTCCTTGGCGTGGAAGGCAAGCTTGGCGATGCAGATATTCAAGATCTCCTACCATTGTAACCGACTTTGTGTAACCCTAACCCTCTCCGATGTCTATATAAACCGGAGGGTTTTAGTCCGTAGGCCAACTTCATCATACAACAATCATACCATAGGCTAGCTTCTAGGGTTTAGCCTCCTTGATCTCGTGGTAGATCTACTCTTGTACTACCCATATCATCAATATTAATCAAGCAGGACGTAGGGTTTAACCTCCATCAAGAGGGCCCGAACCTGGGTAAAACATCGTGTTCCTTGCCTCCTGTTACCATCCGACCTAGACGCACAGTTTGGGACCCCCTATCCGAGATCCACCAGTTTTGACACCGACATTGGTGCTTTCATTGAGAGTTCCTCTGTGCCGTCGCAATCAGGAAGGATGCCTCTTGCCGTGTTTAAAGACGGCGCCGTTACTAAGGGAGCCTTGGCTGTCGGCCAAACTCTCCGGCTAGGCGGTTTTCTCATGACCGCCTGTTTGGCCGTTGCGCCGACGGTGACCTCTCGGGTCATCAAAAGCAATCTTCACGTCAGCTCGGAACTCGTCGAGCAGTTAGATCCAATGGAGCTCTCTTTCGTAAACGAGCTCTTGGATCGCATCGCCGCCTTGGGGGTCACTACGGATTATGACCAGGTTGGGCTTAAACCCGATCTAAGAGAAATTAATTCTCCCCAAGTCACCCATCACATTGCCGTGGTAGAGGCACAGTGCGGCGACCCTTCATCTATCTTAAGGACTAGCTACGTCCGGATTCCCGATCCCTCCAAGCCGGACACCCGCGAAGGGGAGGATGTAACTCAAGACCAGAACTTAGAATCAGGCAACGGGCTAGATTCACTGGACAACATCCAAGAATCCAAACTTCAGAGTTCGGAAACTCCTTGGCCTCTGAGTCTTAGATTGGGTGAAGTTCCGGATATAATTCCACCCACCCACCCGAACATAAGCGATCTATCCCAAATCAGCCAAAAGCCCGAAGAAAAAGTACATCATTACTGGGCAAGGTTCCTCCTTGTTATGAACGGGATAAAGGACTGCCGCGAGGAAGACGCAATCTCAATCTTCTGCAATAATTGCACGGACAAGGGAATCCTCAACGCCATAGGTCGTCGTGATCTTACACGCTTCGCTGACTTGGCGACCATAGTACAAAAGTACTGTGCGATGGAAAGCACCCGGAAAACCGAAACTAAATTTTGGGACAATCCGGCCCTGAATAGAAACCTCATCCGAAATAAAAGGGTGTATCATCATCAGACACCCGGGTTAAAAACCAAAAAACCAAAACCCTCTCCAGGGCGTGGAACCGTATTGGAGGGATGGCTTAATGGACCCTATAAAATTCATAGTACAGAGGACGCCACACCAACTCATAGCCTTAGAGCTTGTTGGATACTCTGGCAGGTGGCCAAAAGGGCGAAAATCTCCTAATTCTGGAGGCTGCAGAAAGCCACCTCAGGGACTCCAGTACAGTCTTAACAGTCTTCGAGACTTTCGCATCAAATAATATGCGAAAGAGAACACTCCGAAGCCTCGCCGAAGTCTATCAAGTAGCAACAATAAACCCATGCAGTGACACGGCTATTACTTTTAATGCCAGTGATGAACCTAAATTCCGAACAACTCGAGCACCAGCCGCATTGGTACTCAGTCCTATAGTGGACCGCTTTCGCCTCACCGAGGTACTCATGGACGGAGGCAGCGGATTGAACCTCATTTATGAGGAAACCCTTCAAAAAATGGAAATAGACTGGAACCGCATTGAGAAAAGTAGCACAACCTTTAGAGGAATAATCCCCAGTCGGGAAGCGCGTTGTACAGGAAAAATCACACTAGATGTGGTGTTCGGCACGCCGGATAATTATAGGTCCGAAGAGGTCACATTCCAAGTGGCCCCGTTCAGTAGCGGACACCACGGTCTGCTGGGGTGGGAAGCGTTTACAATCTTCCAAGAAATACCCCATTACAGGTACATGGAGCTCAAGATGCCCGGGCTGAACAAAATCATCACTCTCGCTAGTGATCCGGACATAGCACTCCGCGCTGAAAACAAGACAGCCGCATTAGCCCTTGAGGCACTGTCCGAAGCCCTAGCGGCTGAGGAACTGACTATGCTGCGCTCCGCGGTAAACAGGGACGATGTGATACTTGGCAAAAGATCCAAGTCCACCTGCTTTAAACCAACGGATGAAATAGTCAAATTCTAGGTCCATCCAACGGACCCCAATAAAAGAGCTTCCATCGGGGCACGATTAAGCCCCGATGTAGACGCCGCACTGCGAGAATTCCTAAGGGAGAACTGGGACATTTTTGCCTGGCACCCTTCAGACATGCCAGGAATCCCACGCAGGCTGGCCGAACACAGCTTAAATATCCTAAAAGGATTCAAACCTGTCAAACAAGCCCTTCGGTGTTTCTCTGAGCCCAAGAGACAGGCAATGGGAGAGGAGCTAGCCAAACTATTGGAGGCCGGATTCATCAGAGACATAAAACATCCGGACTAGCTAGCAAACTTGGTGATGGTACCAAAGAAGGACATATCCTGGTGCCTGTGCGTTGACTTCAAAGACCTTAACAAGGCTTGCCCAAAGGATCCCTTCCCCCTCCCCCGCATCGATCAAATTATCGACGCCACTACAGGACATGATTCGTTGTGCTTCCTCGACGCATACTCCGGTTACCATCAAATCAAGATGGCCGAGTCAGACCAAGCCGCAACGGCATTCATCACCCCATATGGCCCATTCTGCTTCAACACAATGCCTTTCGGGCTCAAAAACGCCGGCGCAACATATCAGCGCATGATTCAGACATGTCTGGCAAACCAGATCGGCAAAACAGTAGAGGCATACATGGATGATGTGGTCGTAAAAACAAGACATGTAGAATCTCTAGTAGACGACTTGAGGCTTACATTTGACAACCTCCGAGCATATGACATCAAGCTAAATCCGGAAAAATGCGTTTACGGCGTTCAAGCCGAAAAGTTCTTGGGCTTCATTGTATTCGGTAGAGGAATCGAAGCAAATCCAGCCAAGATTCGAGCTCTGTCACAATTGGATATCCCAAAGGACCTCAAACAAATACGAAAATTAACCGGATGCGTGGCGGCTCTAAGCCACTTTATCTCCCGCTTGGGAGAAAAGGCGCTACCCCTCTATTGCCTCCTTCGGCGCACCGAACACTTCAAGTGGATGGATGCTGCCACAGCCGGACTCAAGGAAATAAAAGCCATATTGGCAACAAACCCTGTCCTGGCCGCGCCAAACATCGGCGAACCAATGCTATTGTACATTGCAGCAACCCATCAAGTTGTCAGCGCAGTACTCGTCGTCGAGCGGGAAACGGACGGACACAAATTCCCCCTTCAAAAGCCGGTTTACTATGTGTCCACTGTCCTCACCCCATGAAAATCATGGTACCCACATTATCAAAAGATTGCATATGCGGTATTCATGGCCCGAAAGCTACGACACTACTTTCAAGAGTGTTCAATCATAGTAGCATCGGAAGTACCACTCAACGATATTATAAACAACCGTGATGCAACGGGCCGGATTGCAAAATGGGCCATCGAGAACCTCCCGTTCGACATAACTTATAGGCCATGGCGAGCTATCAAATCGCAAGTTTTGGCCGACTTTGTCGCAGAATGGACGGAGGCAGAACTCCCTAAAGAGTACGACACATATTCAAACTGGATCATGCACTTCGACGGTTCCAAAATGTTGGCCGGACTAGGGGCCGGTGTCGTTTTGACGTCCCCCACAGGAGACACAGTTCAATACGTACTCCAGATTATGTACACGGACTCCAACAATGCAGCCGAATATGAGGCCCTTTTACATGGCCTCCGGATGGCAGTATCCATGGGCATTCAATGCCTAGAGGTGCGCGAGGATTCGAACCTCGTGATATCCCAAATAAATGGAGACTTCGATGCCAAGGATCCAAAAATGGCAGCTTACTGCAACGCCGTCCTCAAAATGTCAGCTCGGTTTGAGGGGCTCGAATTTCACCATATAGCCCAAGAAAACAATCAGTCGACAGACGTCCTGGCACGCATCGGTGCAAAACGCGATGCGGTCCCCCCAACATCTTCCTGGAAAGGCTGTTCAAGCCATCCGTAGTATGGGAAGGGGAACATGGCAATATTAGCCCGGACCCAACCGCACTGCCGACGCCGAACAATCTGACATAATCGGAGGCTCTGCCAATGAAATCAGAACCTCAGCCCACGTACTAATGGCCGTTATCGCCATGTGGACAGAACCATTCCTAGCCTACCTTACTAGGCAGGAACTCCCAGAGGACCAAAATGAGGCACGCTGTATAGTGCGGCGATCTAAAGCCTATAAAGTCCATGAGGGAGAACTTTATAAGAAAAGCACTACCGGAGTCCTTCAAAGGTGCATCTTCGAAGAGGAAGGGCGGAACCTGCAGGCTGAAATTCATGTTGGACTCGGTGGCCATCACGCCACAGCCCGGTCCCTTGTAAGGAGGGCTTTCCGTACAGGCTTTTATTGGCCAAAGGCCCGGGCGGAAGCTCAGGACTTGCTCCAAAAATGCGTCCGGTGCCAGCTTTTTGCAAACCAAAGCCATATGCCACCCACCGCCCTCCAAACTATCCCCATCACTTGGCCTTTCGCGGTCTGGGGGCTTGACATGGTGGGACCCCTTAAAGGTGGAACCCCCAAGAAAAAATATTTACTGGTCATGGTGGATAAGTTCACCAAATGGATAGAAGCCAAGCCTGTTAAGACGGCCGAATCCAGACCTGTGATAGACTTTATATCCGGGGTCGTACACCGTTATGGCGTCCCCCACAGCATCATCACCAATAACGGCACGAACTTTACGGCCGATGAGGTAAAACTCTGGTGCAAAAACATGGGCATCAAGCTCGATTACGCTTCCGTCTATCACCCACAAACTAACGGTCAGGTCGAACGTGCAAATGGTCTCATCATGAGCGGCATCAAACCCAGATTAGTGCAGTCCCTCAAGGAATCTAACACGCACTGGGTAGAGGAGCTCGACTCCGTACTCTGGGGGCTATGGACCACGCCGAATCGCACCACCGGATACACACCATTTTTATGGTGTACGGCGCAGAGGCAGTCTTGCCCTATGACATAATTCATGACTCACCTCGAGTGCGCATGCACGAAGAAAGGGAAGCCGAGCTCGATCGGCAGGACAGTTTGGACGCCTTAGAGGAGGAGCGCGACGTGGCAAAAGCCTGTTCCGCATTCTATCAACAGCAGGCTCGAAGATATCAAAGCAGAGAAGTGCGGGCCAAAAACTACAACATTGGCGAATTAGTTCTACGCCTGCCGGACAAGAAAAAGGACAAGCTGAAGCCCAAGTGGGAAGGTCCCTTCATAATCGACCAAGTCCTGACTGGTGGAGCATACCGCCTGCGAGATGCGTCGGATAACCGACTCGAGCCGAACTCATGGAACGCAGCCTGTCTCCGAAGATTCTATGCCTAACGCCAGACTCTGTGTCTGTCTCCTTCCTCTGTCCATTTTTTACATGTTCTGTCTTACATTTATCTCCTTCCCCTCTTTTCTTTTATAGCCCTTAAAGGCTCCTTAAGTGACGTGCTACTTGCGCTCATTAAACCTGGGGGCTTCTTTAATAGAAGCTTATTTACTCGGGCTTCACGCCCACCACATGTGTCAAACTTCCGCATGTACCATTATATGCATTGATATGACTTAAGTTTTGGCCAAGCTGGGTTGCCTGGCTCCTTTGCTTACCCCTACGTTCCCGATTGTTCGGCTAGGTGGTAAAGGGAGCACCTCTGCGATTGTTACTGCCGGATCAGCCGGATGTGTACCTCAGACTGGCTGAAGACGAAAGCTAGCATTCTTAAGGGAATATTCGGTCGGTGAACTAAAAGATGACCTTTTTTACTTATTTATATATATGCCCCCAGATGATTTTCCTGCGTTTGCAGTCCGGACATGCACTTTAGGGCATGCCTCCCAGAGAAAGGAACCCCTAACGAAACTATTCTCTCTGGAAGATGTTTCTTACTAACCATGTAATATAACATAACTAGTTGGGCACTTGTCTGATAAAGCACTAATGACCCCTACGCCTGGTTTCCATGCATACCCCAGTTCTTACATAACCGGTAGGGTATTCGGACACACTCCGGACCATCAGGTCCTGAGGTTGAAGCGAAAAGGTCGGCAACGACAAACGATCTACAATCCGGCTAGAAGGCATTACACATGTCAATTAAAAATTACATAGTCAGTCTGACTGATTGTATTCCTCTTCAATACCATTTAACAGGCTGTCTAACTTACAGTCCCGCTGGGAATACTTTGCGGCCAATTCTACTTGGCCGTACACTAAGCTTATAGGGATCTCCTTCCCGTCAGGCCCCACAAGTCCGACCTCGGCCATGTGGTTTGGGTCAGACTTCGTGTACCGCGTCTTCACCATGGCCCAAGCCTCCCTAGCGCCTTGTCGGCAGGCCGATATCTTCCACAACCGGAAGCGCTGCCGAGCTCCCTTAAGCTTCTCCGAAAGCTCTCCAAGGCCCTCGGGCATAGAGTGGGAAGGCCATAAGGCTTGGGCAACGCCTCGCATCGCCTGCCGAACTCGCTCGTGCAGTTGCGAGAGCTCGGGAAGAAGGTCACCGGTAGAACCAGGCATCTCCTCTGCAGGACGACCCGTTAGCATACCTACAGATATTACCCTGTTAGTCGACTTCCTCGCCGAACTCTTTTCTTTCAAAGATTCGCTTAAGCACTTACTAAATATGCCGCGTCGAAGCCGCTGATTCTCCTTAGTGGAGTCCGACAGCTGGCCACGAACATCTTTAAGTTCAACGTCCAGCTTGGTGTTGGCATCCTGAAGATCATTCTTCTCCGCCTCACCCTTGTCAGCATACTCTCACCGTCCTTTAGCCGGCATAAGAGTTGTTGCCTCTTCGGATCGAGTCCGGTGCCATCTGCAATATGATTTGTCAGATTTACAACCACGCCGCACTTTGCAAGACACTAATCTTTCGAAGTGTATCTTACCAGAGGGGGTATCTTTGGGCTCCCCTGCTGCGGCTAGTGCGGCCTCTAGTTGGACTTTGCACTCTTCCAACTCCTGGGACAATACGGTATTCTTCTCTGTAAGAACCTACATAACAAATGATCCTTAAATTAGTTACTCTAACTGTTTCAAATCTCGGGGGCTACTGGTATATATATATTTACCAAAATTTTCTTACCCGTTTGTCTTTTACATACTGCTCCGTGGCTCTGGCTAAACCATTTTGAGCGGCACGGAGGTACGCATCAACCAAATTGAAGACATCTAATGCATCTTGGGAGAAACAAGCGTCACGAAGAACTATTCAGCGACGCATGAGGTTCATGGCACTCTCCACCTCGGAATTGGTGGCAGACAGCCTGTCCGCATCCTCTGTCGGAGGAGCGTCTAGTGCGCGCCTTGTGTTCACTTCCGCTTTCGGGCCAGGCGTTGGAGCCTGGCTGGTGGAGGCGCGATTGGCAACCCCTCCGGATATAGTCCGGCGAGGTCTCTTCGTCCTGAAGATAGCACGAACGTTAATATGCCCTGAAGGAATAACACCAGGGAAAAGGAGGGTGCGCTATACGTTTGCGCCGGCGTCTCAGTCCGGACTACATTCCTTTTTACCTCACGGGGCCCTGCGGCCCCTCGTTGGCTAGCCGCCATAGGTTCGGCCTCCCGCCTCAGAAACCTCCCCTGCAAAACACGGTAGTTGTCTGGAAAACTGAAATGCGTGAGAATGGATTCCTTCTCAAGGGGATGAGACTCCGCTCTCTATTACCTGGGAGGCCGGGATTAACCCTGGTAATCAGCCGTAATGCCCACCAAGGCGTTGTCCTTGCTCAATTGATGGAACACTCCATCAATCAGCTCCACGGATATGTCCGGATCCTCTTGAGAGGCCGGGTCGAGGGACCTTCCTGGGTCTTCGGGTTGTGGAGGAGGGCTGTTTATTTCCTTAACAGCCTGGCGCAGTTCCTGCATTGAGGTCGTTAGACTAAATATTTAACAATGGGAATACAAAACAGATGGGCAAGTAAATGCGGCCGCTGACCCAGCTTGGTGGATTATGCATAGAGAATCCACCCTCTGGGTTGACGCGGAGAAATTCCTCCTCTTCTCCCTTATACAAAGTGGACAAGATCTTTAGTAGAGCGGCAGCCGAATCCGGCCCCTTACGGCCGTAGCGGGTGGCGTCGTCCTCCCCGTTGAAGTCCCACATGGGGTGGCTTCTATAGTGAAGTGGCTGCACCCCCCGCATAATGCATTCGGCCATAACCCCGATCACTGTCAGTCCGGAATGGGCTAACAATCTTATTCGGCCCATCAGGTAAATGATGTCCCTGTCACTTTCCTTCTGGGGGCTCCATGGACGCCAGCTCAGGCACTTCTTTAAGGGAGCACTGTCGAACTCAGGGAGGCCGATCCGAACAGGATCCGACAGCGGGACGTCCTCTATATAAAACCATTCCGAAGGCCAGTCTTCGGACGCCTTCTTTGGGGTTCCGGATAGATAACCGGTCCCGGCGATGCGCCACACTTCGGCTCCGCCCACTTGATACATTGACCCCTCCTTAGAGCGGGGCACCAGGTAGAATAACCTCTTCCATAGCGCGAAATGAGCCTCAACACCCAGGAATAGCTCGCAAAGGGCGACGAAGCCCGCGATATGCAATATAGAGCCGGGCGTGAGATTGTGTAGCTGGAGGCCGTAGAACTCCAGAAGCCCGCGGAGAAATGGATGAATTGGAAATCCAAGTCCTCTTATGAGATAAGGGACGAGGCACACCCGCTCTCCATTGGAAGGATTGGGGGTGCTCTCCGCTTGCTCTCCACCATTATAGGTGGCGAGTCCGGTTGGACCAGGACCATATTGGCCTGAGGGAGAAATCCCTTGGCCTGAAGCGACACTAGCTCGCTGTGCGGGATGGAGCACCTCACCCAGTCTCTAGGTTTAGGACTGGAATGGCGAGAGGAGGAGCTGTGACGGTTGGCCATGTTGGAATGGACCTTTGCTGGAGGCGCTCTGATGATTACTTGCGGGGAGGAGAAGGTGTGGTTTGGATCTGAATCCCCATCCCATTAAATAGGCGGCTCGTTTATGTGGCTACGGGTGTGAATGTAAAAACACCCTGACTTTTCGCGTTCGTTTGACACATGGAAGACGTCCATTATTTGGCGTGGAAGCCAAGGTTCGCCACATTACGAAAATCGGACATTATTCAACAGGTACACGGAATTTGGAGAAGAACCCGCCTTGCAATGCAGAAGACAATCTGCGCGCCGGACTCGTCGTCATTGAATCCTGGTTCGGGGGCTACTGAGGGAGTCCTGGATTAGGGGGTGTCCGGGTAGCCGGACTATACCTTCAGCCGGAGTCCAGGACTATGAAGATACAAGATTGAAGACTTCGTCCCGTGTCAGGATGGGACTTTCCTTGGCGTGGAAGGCAAGCTTGGCGATGCAGATATTCAAGATCTCCTACCATTGTAACCGACTTTGTGTAACCCTAACCCTCTCTGGTGTCTATATAAACCGGAGGGTTTTAGTCCATAGGCCAACTTCATCATACAACAATCATACCATAGGCTAGCTTCTAGGGTTTAGCCTCCTTGATCTCGTGGTAGATCTACTCTTGTACTACCCATATCATCAATATTAATCAAGCAGGATGTAGGGTTTTACCTCCATCAAGAGGGCCCGAACCTGGGTAAAACATCGTGTTCCTTGCCTCCTGTTACCATCCGACCTAGACGCACAGTTCGGGAGCCCCTACCCGAGATCCGCCGGTTTTGACACCGACAACTGGAGATGAATAACTTGTTGCACTACAAGCTGAAACTTTGCTATGACCAGGTTAATGTTTGATCTTCTGTTAGATCGATTTGTGAATTTTACTATATACTTTCACATGATTAATTCACTGGTGCATGATGAATACATACACAAGTGAATGTGCACATATGATTGTAATATTAGTCAATACGTGCATTGCACGTGCACACTTACTAGTTTGATATACATGTTATTGATGTGTACTTTACTAATGTTTATAGCAACCCCTTAGTATTTGATACTAGTTCAGTTCCTAAGAATAGTAACTCGAAACGGGAGTTGCAGAATGAATAGAGACTAGTTAAGGGTGAAGTGACGACGTGAACTGGAAATGGTTCCAAGATTGATATGATCATCATCACATACTCCCTATACCTTCGGGATTAGTGTTAAACCTAAAATAAATGTTATGTAGTGTTTGCATTGAGCATTGAATATGATTTGATCATGTTTATTGCAATACGGTTATTCATGTAAGTTAGAGAATAATTGTTGTTCTGTTTACAAGAATAAAACCTTCTATGGTCATATACCTAATGAAAATGGTTTGTTGGATCTCAATCATGGTGATACACATTTTTATAATATTGAAGCCAAAAGATGCAAAGTTAATAATGATAGTGCAACTTATTTGTGGCACTATCATTTAGGTCATATTGGTGTAAAGCGCATGAAGAAAATCCATGCTGATGGCTTTTGGAATCATTTGATTATGAATCAGTTGATGCTTGCGAACCATGCCTCATGGGCAAGATGACTAAGACTCCATTCTCCGGAACAATGAAGCGAGCAACAGATTTGTTGGAAATCATACATACTGATGTATGTGGTCCGATGAATATTGAGGCTCACGGCAGGTATCATTATTTTCTGATCTTCACAGATGATTTGAGCAAATATGAGTATATCTACTTGATGAAACATAAGTATGAAACATTTGAAAAGTTCAAAGAATTTCAGAGTGAAGTGGAGAATCATCATAACAAAAATAAAAGTTTCTATGATATGATCGCAGAAGTAAAATATTTGAGTTACGAGTTTGGCCTTCAGCTAAAACAATGTGAAATAGTTTCACTACTCACGCCACCTGGAACACCACAGTATAGTGGTGTGTCCGAACGTCATAACCGTACTTTATTAGATATGGTGCGATCTATGATGCCTCTTACCAATTTACCACTATCGCTTTGGGGTTACGCATTAGAGACAACTACATTCACATTAAATAGGGCACCATCTAAATCCGTTGAGACGACACCATATGAACTATGGTTTGGCAAGAAACCTAAGCTGTCGTTTCTAAAAGTTTGAGGTTGCAATGCTTATGTGAAAAAGTTTCAACCTGATTAGCTCAAACCCAAATCGGAGAAGTGCATCTTCATAGGATACCCAAAAGTAAATGTTGGGTACACCTTCTATCACATATCCGAAGGCAAGATATTTATTGCTGAGAATGGATCCTTTCTAGGGAAGGAGTTCCTCTCGAAAGAAGTGAGTGGGAGGAAAGTAGAAATTGATGAGGTAACTGTACCGGCTCCCTTATTGGGAAGTAGTTCATCATAGAAATTTGTTCATGTGACTACTACACCAATTAGTGAGGAAGCTAATGATGATGATCATGTAACTTCATATCAAGTTACTACCGAACCTCGTAGGTAAACTAGAGTGAGATCTGCACCAGAGTGGTACGGTAATCCTGTTCTAGAGGTCATATTACTTGACCATGACGAGCCTACGAACTATGAGGAAGCGATGATGAACCCAGATTCCACGAGATGGCTTGAGGCCATGAAATCTGAGATGAGATCGATGTATGAGAACAAGTATGGACTTTGATTGCCTTGCCCATTGATCAGCGAGCCATTGAGATTAAATGGATCTTCAAGAGGAAGACGGACGCTGATAGTAGTGTTACTATCTACAAAGCTAGAATTGTCACAAAAAGGTTTTCAACAAGTTCAATGTGTTGACTACGATGAGAGTTTCTCACTCGTATCTATGCTTAAGTCTGTCTGAATCATGTTAGCAATTGCCGCATTTTATGAAATCTGGCAAATGGATAAACAAAACTACATTCCTTAATGGATTTATTAAAGAAGAGTTGTATATGATGCAACCAGAAGGTTTTGTCAATCCTAAAGGTACTAACAAAATATGCAAGCTCCAGCGATCCATCTATGGACTGATGCAAGCATCTCGGAGTTGGAATATACGCTTTGATAAGTTGATCAAAGCATATAGTTTTATACAGACTTGCGATGAAGCCTGTATTTACAAGAAAGTGCGTGGCAGCACTACAGCATTTCTGATAAGTATATGTGAATGACATATCGTTGATCGGAGATAATGTAGAATTATTCTGCAAAGCATAAAGGAATGCTTGAAAGGAGTTTTTCAAAGAAAGACCTCGGTGAAGCTACTTACATATTGAGCATCAAGATCTATACAGATAGATCAAGACGCTTGATAAGTTTTTTCAATGAGTACATACCTTGACAAGATTTTGAAGTAGTTCAAAATGGAACAGTCAAACAAGGAGTTCTTTCCTGTGTTACAAGGTGTGAAGTTGAGTAAGACTCAAAACCCAACCACGGCAGAAGATAGAGAGAGACTGGAAGTCATTCCCTATGCCTCAGCCATAGGTTCTATATAGTATGCCATGCTGTATACCAGACCTATTGTATACCCTGCCCTGAGTTTGGCAAGGGAGTACAATAGTGATCTATGAGTAGATCACTGGACATTGGTCAAAATTATCCTTAGTGGAATAAGGATATGTTTCTCGATTATGGAGGTGAAAAAAGGTTCGTCGTAAAGGGTTACGTCGATGCAAGTTTTGACACTGATCCAGATGACTCAAAGTCTCAATCTAGATACATATTGAAAGTGGGAGCAATTATCTAGAGTAGCTCTGTGCAGAGCATTGTTGACATAGAAATTTGCAAAATACATATGGATCTGAATGTGGCAGACCCGTTGACTAAACTTCCCTCACAAGCAGAACATGATCACAACTTAGTACTTGTTGGGTACTAATCACAGAGCGATGTGAACTAGATTATTATTGAGTCTAGTAAACCCTTTGGGTGTTGGTCACATGACGATGTGAACTATGGGTGTTAATCACAAGGTAATGTGAACTATTGATGTTAAATCACATGGCGATGTGAACTAGATTATTGACTCTAGTGCAAGTGGGAGACTGAAGGAAATATGCCCTAGAGGCAATAATAAAGTTATTATTTATTTCCTTATATCATGATAAATGTTTATTATTCATGCTACAATTGTATTAATCGGAAACATAATACATGCGTGAATACATAGACAAACAGTATGTCACTAGTATGCCTCTACTTGACTAGCTCGTTGAATCAAAGATGGTTAAGTTTCCTAGCCATAGACATGAGTTGTCATTTGATTAACGAGGTCACATCATTAGAGAATGATGTGATTGACTTGACCCATTCCGTTAGCATAGCACTTGATCGTTTAGTTTGTTGCTATTGCTTTCTTCATGACTTATACATGTTCCTATGACTATGAGATTATGCAACTCACGTTTACTGGAGGAACACTTTGTGTTCTACCAAACGTCACAACGTAACTGGGTGATTATAAAGGTGCTCCACAGGTGTCTCTGAAGGTACTTGTTGGGTTGGCGTATTTTGAGATTAGGATTTGTCACTCTGATTTTCAGAGAGGTATCTCTGGGCCCACTCGGTAATGCACATCACTATAAGCCTTGCGAGCATTGCAACTAATGAGTTATTTGTGGGATGATGTGTTACGGAACGAGTAAAGAGACTTGCCGGTAAAGAGATTGAAGTAGGTATTGAGATACCGACGACCGAATCTCGGGCAAGTAACATAACGATGACAAAGGGAACAACGTATGTTGTTATGCAGTTTGACCGATAAAGATCTTCGTAGAATATGTAGGAGCCAATATGAGCATCTAGGTTCCACTATTCGTTATTGACCGGAGACGTGTCTCGATCATGTCTACATAGTTCTCGAACCCATAGGGTCCGCACGCTTAAAGTTCGATGACGGTTATATTATGAGTTTATGTGTCTTGATGTACCGAAGGAGTTCGGTGTCGCGGATGAGATCGGGGACATGACGAGGAGTCTCGAAATGGTTGAGACGTAAAGATCGATATATTGGATGATTATATTCGGACATCGGAAAGGTTCCGAGTGATTCGGGTATTTTCGGGAGTACCGGGGAGTTACGGGAATTCGTATTGGGCCTTAATGGGCCATACGGGAAAGGAGAGAAAGGCCTCAAATGGTGGTCGCACCCATCCCCATGGGCTAGTCCGAATTGGACTAGGGAGGGGGGCGCCCCCTTCCTTCCTTCTCCTTTTCCCTTCCCTTTCCTTCCCTCCTACTCCTACTAGTTGGAAGGGCTCCTAGTTCTACTAGGGAAGGGGGAATCCTACTCCTGGTGGGAGTACAACTCCCCTAGGGCGTGCCATAGAGAGGGCCGGCCCTCCCCCTCCTCCACTCCTTTATATACGAGGGCAGGGGGCACCCCAAAGACACAACAATTGATCTCTTGATCTCTCAGCCATGTGCGGTGCCCCCCTCCACCATAATCCAGCTCGATCATATCGTAGCGGTGCTTAGGCGAAGCCCTGCATCAGTAGAACATTATCATCGTCACCACGCCGTCGTGCTGACAAAACTCTCCCTCAACACTCGGCAGGATCGGAGTTCGAGGGACGTCATCGAGTTGAACGTGTGCAGAACTCGGAGGTGTCGTGCGTTCGGTACTTGATCGATCGGATCGTGAAGACGTACGACTACATCAACCGCGTTGTGCTAACGCTTCTGCTTTCGGTCTACGAGGGTACGTGGACAACACTCTCCCCTCTCGTTGCTATGCATCACCTTGTACTTGCATGTGCGTAGGAATTTTTTTAAATTACTACGTTCCCCAATAGAAGCAACAGCCAGACCCATACCAACCCATCAACACCAGCCAAGAGAGACCTGAGCCAAGTCACTTGCTATAAGTGCCAGAAGACTGGACATTACGCCAATGAATGTCCTGAAGCCCAGAATGGGAATGGCAATGTAAGCTCTGGGAAGAAGCCTAACCCTTTGAATAGGGGACAGGTGAACCACGTTAATGTGGGGGAGGTTGAAGGTCAGCCAGATACGGTAATAGGTAAGTTTTTGGTTAAGTCATTTACTGCACTCATTCTTTTTGATACTGGTGCATCGCATTCATACATCTCAAGGGAATTTGTGGACAAGTATAACCTGCCAACCCAAGCCCTTAGGTCACCCATGTTAGTAACCTCGCCTGGAGCAGAGTATATGGCTAGTGTATGGTGTGATCGATTACCATTAAGGATTGGTATCTATGTATTTCCCTCGGACCTAATAGTATTGGAATCTCAAGGATTGGATGTGATATTAGGCATGGATTGGTTATCGAAGTATGGAGGGAACATTGAATGCGTCAGTAAGTCAGTTTTGGTTACGATGCCAGAAGGAAGAAGGATCAAGTATGTATCCCGGCATGTGCCGAAGAGGACTCAAGTAAATTCCTTATCAGGAGTTGTGTAGGAGGAAGTACCAGTGGTGAAGGATTTCCCTGACGTATTTCCAGAGGAGTTGCCAGTCATGCCACCGGATAGAGATATTGAGTTTTTATTGAGCTTTTGCCAGGCACAGGGCCAATATCTAAGAGACCATATAGGATGCCCGCAAAAGATTTGGAGGAGATTAAGAAGCAGATTAACGAGTGATTGGATAAAGGTTATATTCGCCCAAGTTCTTCGCCTTGGGGATCACCAGTACTTCTAGTGGAGAAGAAGGATGGATCGTTAAGGATGGTTGTTGATTATCGAGGATTGAATGAAGTAACAATCAAGAACAAGTACCCACTGCCGATGATCAATGATCTGTTTGATCGATTGCAAGGAGCTAAGGTATTGTCCAAGATCGATCTGCAATCAGGATACCATCAGTTGAAGATTTGAGAGCAGGATATACCTAAGACGGCTTCTACCACCAGGTATGGGTTGTACGAATATACCGTTATGTCATTTGGTCTGACTAACGCACCTACATATTTCATGAACATGATGAACAATGTGTTTATGGAGTTTTTGGATAAGTTCGTAATGGTGTTCATTGATGATATTTTGGTCTATTCAAGGAATGAAGAGGAGCATAAGGAGCATTTGTGTTTGGTACTTGAGAAGCTCAGAGAACATTAGTTATATGCCAAGTTCAGCAAATGTGAGTTTTGGTTGAAGGAAGTTGGATTCCTCGGACACGTTATATCCGGAGAAGGTATAGCAGTAGATCCCACCAAGGTTGTAACGGTGACAAATTGGGAAGCACCAACAACAGTTGGAGAGATCCGGAGTTTTCTTGGACTTGCAGGATACTACCGGAGATTCATTGAGAATTTATCAAAAATTGCGAAGCCTATGACGGAGTTGTTGAAGAAGGATACCAAGTTCAAATGGACTGAGGAATGTGAGGCCAGTTTCCAGGAGTTGAAGAAACGTTTGGTTACATCACCAGTATTGATTCTGCCAGATCAGAGCAAGGATTATGAGGTGTATTGCGATGCTTCACGTCGAGGACTTGCAGCAGTGCTTATGCAGGAGGGAAGAGTTGTTTCGTATGCTTCACGACAGCTGAAACCTCATGAGTTGAATTATGCTACGCATGATTTGGAGTTAGCAGCCATAGTGCATGCATTGAAGACTTGGAGACATTTTCTCATTGGAAACCATTGTGAAGTGTACATGGATCACAAGACTTTGAAGTATATTTACATGGAGAAGGAGCTAAATCTCAGGCAAAGGAGATGGTTGGAGCTCATCAAGGATTATGATATGAGATTACATTATCATCCCGGAAAGGCTAACGTAGTAGCCGATGCACTGAGCCATAAGAGCAATGTCAACACACTAATGGCGGGAGATTTACCGAAGGAGTTAGCCGAAGACCTTCATGAGCTATGTTTGGAGATAGTTCCGAGAGGCTATGTAGCAGCATTGGAGATTCAGTCTACTTTGATGGATAAGATCAGAGAAGCTCAGAAGACTGACAAGGAGGTTGCCTCTATAAAGGAGAAGATGAGCAAAGGAAATGTTAAGGGATTTCGTGAGGATGAGCATGATGCCCTATGGTTTGGAGACCGTGTTTATGTGCCTAACGACCAGGAGATCAGGAAGTTGATTCTGCAGGAGGCCCATGATTCACCATATTCGATTCACCCAGGAAATACCAAGATGTATTTGGATTTGAAGGATACTTTTTGGTGGGCCGGAATGAAGAAGGATATTGCAGAGTATGTAGTAGTTTGTGATGTATGTCAGAGAGTAAAGGCAGAGCATCAGAAGCCAGCAGGATTGCTACAGCCATTACCGATACCCGAATGGAAGTGGGATAACCTAGGCATGGATTTTATCACGGAATTACCCAGGACCTGTTCGGGCTATGACTCGATATGGGTTATAGTCGATCGCTTGACGAAGGTAGCTCATTTCATCCCAGTAAAGACCGCTTACACCAGTGCTAAGTTGGTAAAGATATACATGACCAGGATCGTATGTCTGCATGGAGTTCCGAGGAGCATTGTATCAGATAGAGGAACCCAGTTTACCTCAAAGTTCTGGAATTAGTTGCACGAAACTTTGGGTACCAGGCTAGAGTTCAGTACAGCTTTTCATCCACAGACAGATGGACAGACCGAGAGAGTCAATCAGATTTTGGAGGATATGCTGAGAGCTTTTGCGCTAGATTATGGATCTAGTTGGGACGACAATTTGCCATATGCAGAGTTCTCTTACAACAACAGTTATCAATCTAGTTTGAAGATGGCCCCTTTTGAAGCCTTGTACGGAAGGAGGTGCAGGACCCCATTGTTGTGGGATGAAGTTGGAGACCGCCAGTTGTTTGGACCGGATTTGATTAAGGAGTCTGAACAGAAGGTGAAATTGATTCACGATAGGCTCAAGGTAGCCCAGTCCAGGCAGAAGAGCTACGCAGATTCTAAACGCAAGGAGACATTTTACAAAGTCGGAGACCGAGTTTATCTTCGAGTATCTCCACTTCGAGGAGTTAAGCGTTTTGGAGTTAAGGGAAAGCTAGCGCCATGCTTTGTGGGACCCTACAAAGTTTTGGGACGCATGGGAGAAGTTGCTTATAAGTTGGAATTGCCTGAGGGATTGTCGGGAGTTCACGACGTGTCCCACGTCTCCCAGTTGAAGAAGTGCCACATAGAGATGGCGGACATACCGCTGAGAGATACAGTGCCGCTGGAAGCAATTCGGTTGGATAGTGATTTGACCTATGAGGAGAAACCAATCAAGATTCTTGAGTATGCCAGCCTAGTCACCCGCAGCAGGTTATCAAGTTTTGCCTGAGCGATTGCCTGTTTTTCTTTATGGACCGCCACCCAGGCTCAAAGGGATCATGAGATTATTCATACTAGAAACTTCCATGTGCAGCCACAAGCTACTATGGGCTCTAGCATAGTTGACTAAGTCATGCGAACTCTTACAGTGGTAGACTAGCAGATGTAGGGGATGTAGGTTGGTACTGTCTACCCGATCGTAAGGTGCTAGCGCTTCTGAAAGACTATGTCTCGATCATTCGTTTCTCAAACATCTTGTAGTGCGAGGATCCCAACGGAGGAGATCGAGTCTTGTGGGGAAAAGTGTGCAAACCTCTACAGAGTGTATAAACTAATCATGGTTAGCCGTGTCCCTAGTTATGGATGTCTTGAGTATCTAGTACTTGGATTATCATGTGAATCTCATCATGTTACTTTACTTAATATTGTTGGGTTTTAAATGATAATGCTTAATTGGGATTGAGAGGATGTCTATCTTCTCAATGTTCAACAACCACCATGATAGTTAAATAAAAAATTTATTCCTTTGCAGTAGGAAAAAATTGGCTTTAGGCAAAAACTGTAAACATAGAGCTTTCCACCAGCCATCTAAGCATGTAGTATAGCTTTATTCTTTCATTACTCTCTATGTGTTACATTACCAGCATATTCCATGTGCTGGCCTGTTTTCAGGCTGCAACGTTCATGTTGCAGACTTTTCAGACAACGAGTAAGGTGCCTTTAGGTCGTGGTTCTATACTCAGTGATTTCATTGGAGTTGATGGACTCACTTATCTTCCAAGCCTTCCGTTGTTATCGTTATTAGATGGCCTTAAGCCATATTTACTGTAATAAGTTCTCTTTTGAGACATTCAATGTAATAAGTGTGTGATTGCTACTCTGTCATAAATCCTTCAAGTACAGTGTGTGTCAGCATTACTGATCCAGGGATGACACTAAAGCACAGAGATCAGACTGTTTGAGGTCTGGTCGCTACAAAATCAGTTGCACCGAGATTGAAAACCTAGATCGACTTAGTGATCTCGGTATGATGGAAAGGGTTGAATCAGTCAGACTGAAATGCACAAAGAATGTTTGGAAGTTTAAATCTATGACGAATCGGGGACTCCGAGTGCTCCTCACACAGAGTGGTTCGAATCTGACTTGATCAAACTTTGTGATGCAGCATGAATAGAGTTTGAGACAAGAAAAGCATAGATAGCTAGAAAAGGTTCTTTGGCATTCTTGTCCATCCACTTGGCGAAAAGAAAAAGAAACCAACCAATCAAAACAACAAGTGGATGTCCTCGAATGAGTAAATTATGCAACCAACATGCTCACACAATAAACTGACAAATGAAATATGTGGCAAAGCATGCACAAACAATTCTAGCATCTATCAAGCAATTGGCGATGACTAGGTCATCTATATATGAGTATATTGACTTAGGAGTCAAATGAGAACATTTGATCATAGGTCATACTCATCATTTAAGCAAAAGTGGGGTTACCAGTTTTACATAAAGCATTGTTGTGTTCACACCATTAGAGTTGCTTTAACTCAATTATTAGAGCAAAGCTCCCCCTAGATGTGATATCCCCCCTAAGAGGGATAAACTAGCCTTGGGTTTTGTCGATGATGACTTCATGTAGGTGTTGAGTATGTGGATGCTCTAAGTTGATGTAGATCATTCGGAGCTATCCTTTGGAGTGAGTTGCACTTTCAATACCTACACGGGTTAGTCCCACAAGGAACAAACAAGGATATCCATAGACATAGAGTGATGCACACACAAGATGATGTCTATGAAAGCATTAGGTTACCTTGTCCCTTGTCTTACCAACAAGAGGGTTTGTGACTCCTTGAACTAGTGCAAGATGTGGAAGTTGATTGCACTTGTTCTTGGCAAAATGATAAGAGTGAAGTATGTTGGCAGAGTCACCCTCAAGAACTCTCTAGTTCTTCTTCTTTGGGATCCACACCATCTTGATGGGAATCCTCGGAGTTGTAGTTCTACTTGATGAAGTGGAACTTGATGTAGTCTTGGGGACCCACTTGACCAAGGCCTTAGGAGCTTCTTGAAATACATCAATTTCCTCTTGAAGCTTGTCCTTGCCTTTTTGCTTGTGGTCTTGTGGTGGAAGATCATCTTGAGCTTGTGTCCCTTTGAAAGAATAGGATCATACTTCTCTTGTTGAGGAACAAACTTCGTCTTGGGGTATTGATATTCTTCCCACTCAACTCCATTGGCATTGAACTTTCGTTCAAAACCAATACCTTGATTCTTCCGGTGCCTTCCTTGCTTGTGTACAATTACCTCGAATTGCTTACTCCCGGCAAGGCTCTTGGAAACACCTTTCTCTATGATTCCCTTCAATAAGCTATTTTCTTGCTCAAGTGTAATTTGGCTAAGAGAATCATTAGTGGAATCAAGAGAACTACTAGAAGCAACAACATTGGATTTAGCATGATTATTGTTACTACTAGAGGAAGAATCCTTCTTGTACCTATTACTAGACTTGACTTGAGGCATGTAAGTGGATACGAGTAAACGCTTGGCAATATAAGAAGAACTTTTCTTGCGAAGATCATCATTGATTGCCTTTAAGAACTCATGCTCTTTCTCAAGATTGAACTTCTCAAAATGTAATTTCTCATGAGTCCTTAAAAGTTCTCGATGATCTCCTAAGATAGTTTCATGAGCTAACTTAAGAGTGTTTAGTTCTTTAGGTAGAGACTCGATCGTATCCTTATCATTGTCATTCGTTTCATCTTGATTAGCATGATTAATTGAAGTTTCATCATAACATTCATCACTAGAGTTGTCAAAAACTAAATTATCATCACCTAACAAGTCATCTTCATCACTATTGAAATCAACATACTCGGGGTGTGATACCTTTGGACCTTTGGCCATGAAGCATCTTCCAATTCCTTCATTTGGTGAATCAAATATGTCGTAGGAGTTGGTTGACACAAGTGCTAGACCGACAACACCTTCATCTTGAGTATATTCGGAGTCGGAGTGATAGCTTCTCTCGGAGTGACTGTCGGAGCCGGATACCCATTCACCAACATGAGCTTGATGTCTTCGTTTTGTGTAGCTCCTTGATTACTTGTCCTTCCTTTCTGAATCCTTGCTTCTCCAGGAGGGTCTTCGTTCATAATGATCATCCCTACTCCTTCTCTCCCTCGATGGTGATTCTTCTCTTCTACTTCTTTTGGGAGAATCTTCTCTTCTCTTGTGGGGAGCCGTACACTCATTGGATTAGTGTCCGGGTCTTCCACAATTGTAGCAGTTTCACTCTCGACTAGAAGATCTTTTGTCATTGTAGGACCTTGACTTGGAACTTCTCTCTTTGCTTCTATTCTTGTAGAACTTGTTGAAGTTCTTCAGCATTAGGCTCAATTCTTTATTGAAGGTTTGTTTCTCACTTGATGATGTGGGAGCTTCACATGAGGCTTTGTAAGCACCACTTGACTTGTTATGGAGCTCCTCCTTATCCTTGAGTGACATCTCATGAGCAACAATTCTTCCAATGACTTCCGTTGGCTTGAGATCTTTGTAATTTGTCATCATTTGGATCAATGTGCAGACGGTATCGTATTTTCCATCCAAGGCTCTTAGGATCTTCTTGATGATGAATTTGTCGGTCATCTCTTCACGTCCTAAGCCAGCAATCTCATTTGTGATAAGAGCAAGCCTAGAGTACATTTCAGTGACACCTTCACCATCCTTCATTTTGAACTTGTCAAGTTGACTTTGAAGCACATCCAACTTGGATTCCTTGACGGAGTCGGTACCTTCGTGCATATCAATCAAAGTATCCCAAATTTCCTTTGCATTCTCAAGACGGCTGATTTTGTTGAATTCTTCGGGGCACAATCCGTTGAAGAGGATATCACAAGCTTGAGAATTGTATTGCAGCATCTTCAACTCTTCCGCGGTAGCTTCATGATTTGGTTCTCTCCCATCAAATAATTCACCTTGCAAGCCAACACACACAATAGCCCAAACAGCGGGGTTATCCAAGAATATGCATTTTCATCTTATGCTTCCAACTAGCAAAATTAGTACCATCAAAGTAAGGACCTCTACGGTGGTAATTTCCCTCGCTAGACGCCATACTCTCCTAGGTTGTGAAACCAAGGCTATGACTTCCAAAAGCTATGAAAATCAAGGCAAATGGAGACCAAAGATCTGATACCACTTGTAGGATCGAAAGTATGTCTAGAGGGGGGTGATTAGACTACTTGACCAAATAAAAATCTAGACTGTTCCCAATTTCAGTTCTTGGCAGATTTTAGCAACTTTGAACAAGTCAAGCAATCTTAACACAATTCAAGCAAGCATGCACAGAGTATATGAGCAGCGGAAAGTAAAGCATGCAACTCAAGAATGTAAAGGGTTTGGAGGATTCAAACGCAATTGGAGACACGGATGTTTTGTCGTGGTTCCGATAGGTGGTGCTATCGTACATCGACGTTGATGGAGACTTCAACCCATGAAGGGTAACAGTTGCACGAGTTCACGGAGGGCTCCACCCATGAAGGGTCCACGAAGAAGCAACCTTGTCTATCCCACCGTGGCCATCACCCACGAAGGACTTGCCTCACTAGCGGTAGATCTTCACGAAGTAGGCGATCCCCTAGCCCTTACAAACTCCTTGGTTCAACTCCACAATCTTGTCGGAGGCTCCCAGGTGACACCTAGCCAATCTAGGAGACACCACTGTCCAAGAAGTAACAAATGGTGTGTTGATGATGAACTCCTTGCTCTTGTGCTTCAAATGGTAGTCTCCCCAACACTCAACTCTCTCTCACAGGTTATGGATTTGGTGGAAAGAAGATTTGAGTGGAAAGCAACTTGGGGAAGGCTAGAGATCAAGATTCATATGGAAGGAATGGAATATCTTGGTCTCAACACAAGTGTAGGTGATTCTCTCTCAGAAAATAAAGGTTGGAAGTGTAGGTTTGTTCTGATGGATCTCTCCATGAATGAAGAGGAGCTGGAGGGGTATATATAGCCTCCACACAAAATCTAACCGTTACACATAACTTTCCAAACTCGGTGGGACCGAATGGTTAAACTCGGTCGGACCGATTCAGCAAAGCTAGTGACCGTTAGGGTTTTCGATGGGACCGACATGCAACTCGGTAGGACCGACATGATTAGGGTTAGGGCATAACGTAATCTCGGTGAGACCGATTACACAAACTCGGTGAGACCGATTTTTGTAATAAGCTAAACAGAGAGTTGGCCAGGTAAACTCGATGGGACCGATCGCTCATTTCGGTGAGACCGAAACGTTACGAAGGGAAAACAAAGAGTTTACATTGCAATCTCGGTGGGACCGATCGCTCATCTCGGTGAGACCGAACCGGTATGAAGGGAAATAGAGAGATTACAACCCCATCACGGCAAGACCAAGATCCCTATCGGTGAGACCGATTTGCCTAGGGTTTGTGGCAGTGGCTATGCCATTTGAAACTCGGTGGCGCTAGATAGAAAGAATCGGTGGGGCCGAGTTTGACTTTTGGTTTAGGTCATATGTGGATGTGAGAATGTAGTTGAGGGTTTTGGAGCATATCACTAAGCATTTTGAGCAACAACCTCATTAAGCAACACCTCATCCCTCCTTGATAGTATTGGCTTTTCCTATAGACTCAATGTGATCTTGGATCACTAAAATAGAAAATGTAGAGTCTTGAGCTTTGAGCTTGAGCCAATCCTTTGTCCTTAGCATTTTGAGGGGTCCACTTTTCTCATCCATGCCATGCCAATCATTGAGCTTTCCTGAGATATTAATCTTGAAGTAGCATTAGCTCAATGAGCTATATGTTGTTTGGAATTACCAAAACCACCTAGGGATAGTTGCACTATCAGGCAAGCAGGTTTCTGCTCAAGTGAAGAAGCCCAAGTATGGACCTAAGCCTGAGACTAAGTGCTTTTACTGCAAAGGGACCAGTCACTGGAAGCGGAACTACCCCAAGTATTTGGCGGATAAGAAGGATGGCAAAGTGAACAAAGGTGTGTTCGATATACATGTTATTGATGTGTACTTTACTAGTGTTTATAGCAACCCCTCGGTATTTGATACTAGTTCAGTTGCTCAGAGTAGTAACTTGAAACAGGAGTTGCAGAATGAACAGAGACTAGTTAAGCGTGAAGTAACGATGTGTGTTGGAAGTAGTTCCAAGAATGATATGATCATCATCGCACACTCCCTATACTTTCGGGATTAGTGTTGAACCTAAATAAGTGTTATTTGGTGTTTGCGTTGAGCATGAATATGATTTGGTCATGTTTATTGCAATACGGTTATTCATTTAAGTTAGAGAATAATTGTTATTCTGTCCACGTGAATAAAACCTTCTATGGTTATACACTCAATGGAAATGGTTTGTTGAATATCGACCGTAGTGATACACATATTCATAGAAAGAAGTGAGTGGGAGTAAAGTAGAACTTGATGAGGTAACTGTACCTGCTCCCTTATTGGAAAGTAGTTCATTACAAAAATCTGTTTCTGTGACTCCTACACCAATTAGTGAGGAAGCTAATAATGATGATCATGTAACTTCAGATCAAGTTACTACCGAACCTCGTAGGTCAACCAGAGTGATACGGTAATACTGTTCTGGAGGTCATGTTAATTGACCATGACGAACATGCAAACTATGAGGAAGCGATGATGAGCCCAGATTCCGTGAAATGGCTTGAGGCCATGAAATCTGAGATGGGATCCATGTATGAGAACAAAGTGTAGACTTTGGTTGACTTGCCCAATGATCGGCAAGCCATAGAAAATAAATGGATCTTCAAGAGGAAGACGGACGCTGCTGGTAGTGTTACTATCTACAAAGCTAGACTTTTCGAAAAAGGTTTTGACAAAGTTCAAGGTGTTGACTACAATGAGATTTTCTCATTCGTAGCGATGCTTAAGTCTGTCCGAATCATGTTAGCAAATTGCCACATTTTATGAAATCTAGCAAATGGATGTCAAAGCTACATTCCTTAATGGATTTATTAAAGAAGAGTTGTATATGATGCAACCAGAATGTTTTGTCGATCCTAAAGGTGCTAACAAAATGTGCAAGCTCCATCGATCCATCTATGGACTGGTGCAAGCATCTCAGAGTTGTAATATACGCTTTGATGAGTTGATTAAAGCATATAGTTTTATACAGAATGGTGGTGAAGCCTGTATTTACAAGAAAGCAAGTGGGAGCACTACAACATTTCTGATAAATATATGTGAATGCCATATTGTTGATCGGAAATAATGTAGAATTTTATGGAAAGCATAAAGGAGTATTTGGAGGGAGTTTTTCAAATAAACATCTCGGTGAAGCTACTTAAATATTAAGCATCAAGATCTATAGAGATAGATCAAGATGCTTGATATGTTTTTTCAATGAGTACATACCTTGACAAGATTTTGAAGTAGTTCAAAATGGAACAGTCAAAGAAAGAGTTCTTACCTGTGTTACAAGGTGTGAAATAGAGTAAGACTCAAAGCCGACCACGGCAGAAGATAGAAAGAGAATGAAAGTCATTCCCTATGCCTCAGCCATAGTTTCTATAAAGTATGCCATGATGTGTACCAGATCTATTGTATACCCTAGACTAAGTATAGCAAGGGAGTACAATAGTGATCTAGGAGTATTGACAGCGGTCAAAATTATCCTTATTGGAATAAGGATATGGTTCTCGATTATGGAGGTGACAAAAGGTTCATCGTAAAGGGTTACATCGATGAAAATTTTGACACTGATCTAGATGACTCTAATTCTCAATTTGGATACATTTTGAAAGTGGGAGCAATTAGCTAGAGTAGCTCCGTGCAGAGCATTGTTGACATCGAAATTTGCAAAATATATACGGATCTGAATGTGGCAAACCCGTAGACTAAACATCTCTCATAAGCAAAACATGATCACACCTTAGTACTCTTTGGGCGTTAATCACATAGCAATGTGAACTAGATTATTGACTCTAGTAAACCCTTTGGGTGTTGGTAACATGACGATGTGAACTATGGGTGTTAATCACATGGTGATGTGAACTATTGGTGTTAAATCACATGGCGATGTGAACTAGATTATTGACTCTAGTGCAAGTGGGAGACTGAAGGAAATATGCCCTAGAGGCAATAATAAAGTTATTATTTATTTCCTTATTTCTTCATAAATGTCTATTATTCATGCTAGAATTGTTTTAACTGGAAACATAGTACATGTGTGAATACATAGACAAACATAGTGTCACTAGTATGCCTCTACTTGACTAGCTCGTCAATCAAAGATGGTTAAGTTTCCTAACCATAGACATGAGTTGTCATTTGATTAATGGGATCACATCATTAGGAGAATGATGTGATTTACTTGACCCATTCCGTTAGCTTAGCACTTGATCGTTTAGTATGTTGCTATTGCTTTCTTCATGACTTATACATGTTCCTTTGACTATGAGATTATGCAACTCCCATTTACCGAGGAACACTGTGTGTGCTACCAAACGTCACAACGTAACTGGGTGATTATAAAGGTGCTCTACAGGTGTCTCCGAAGGTACTTGTTGAGTTGGCATATTTCGAGATTAGGATTTGTCACTCCGATCGTCGGAGAGGTATCTTTGGGCCCACTCGGTAATACACATCACTATAAGCCTTGCAAGCACTGTAACTAATGAGTTAGTTGCCGGATGATGTATTACGGAACGAGTAAAGAGACTTGCTGGTAATGAGATTGAACTAGGTATTGAGATACCGACGACCGAATCTCGAGCAAGTAACATACCGATGACAAAGGGAACAACTTATGTTGTTATGCGGTTTGACCGATAAAGATCTTCGTAGAATATGTAGGAGACAATATGAGCATCCAGGTTCCGCTATTGGTTATTACTGGAGACGTGTCTCGGTCATGTCTACATAGTTATCGAACCCGTAGGGTCCACACGCTATAAATATTCGGTGATGATTTGTATTATGAGTTTATGTGTTTTTATGTACCTAAGGTAGTTCAGAGACCCGGATGAGATTGGGGACATGACGAGGAGTCTCGAAATGGTCGAGATGTAAAGATCGATATATTGGACGACTATATTCGGACATCGGGAAGGTTCCGAGTGATTCAGGTAATTTTTGGAGTACCGGAGAGTTACGGGAATTTGCCGGGGAGTATATGGGCCCTATTGGGCTTTAGGGGGAAGAGAGAGGAGAGGCTGCGCCCCCCCCCAATGCTTAGTCCGAATTGGACTAGGGGGAGGGGCGGCGCCCCCTCCTTCCTTCTCTTCTCATTTCCCTTTCCTTCTCTACTACTCCTACTACTTGGAGGGGCTCCTAGTTCTACTAGGAAAGGGGGAATCCTACTCCCGGTGGGAGTAGGACTCCCCTTATGATGCCCGGATAATCAAGCTATAGTAACCTCTGCTAATGATGCCATGTCACCACTCTTACTGTTGTAAATCTCACGATGGTTCAATCCCGTTCGAATTCAAAAATTCAAAATCAAGTCAAACGGTAAAGTTTTCAAACATTAAACTTAAAATGTTCTAGAGGTGGCAAATAATGCTTAGGTAATTATGGTGGAGGAGCACATTTTGTGTAAAATAATTAAAAGCACTAAACTAAATAAAACAGTGGCTTATACAAATAATTAAATGCATTTTATAAATATTAAAACATTAAACTATTTTATTCGGTATGAGAAATTAATGTGGCAAAAGAGTATTTATAAATACTAATTTAGGGGCTACTGGTATATTTTATAAAAGTAAAAATAAATAAAACAAAAGAAACTACAAAAAACAGAAACAAACAAAAAAAGGGGAGGAAAGAGAGAAAGGCCCCCCACTGGGCTTCGGCCCAGCAGGCCGGCCCATTCGGCCATAGGCCCAGGCCGCCCCCCACTCCCCCATAACCCCTGGGCGACCAAACCCTAACCCAACCGAACCCGGCCCCACTCCCCCCCCCACTCGCTCCCACTCCCCCTCTCCCGATCCGATCTGGATCGGGATCGATCCCCCGCAGCTCGACCCCCGACGCTGGCAATCTCCCGTCGCCGCCTTGTACTCCTCGCCCCTCCTCTCCGTCGCCTAACCGACCCCCCAGCGCCACGGTGCCGCCCCATCGTCCTCGTCTCCTCCTCGTCGCCAACGCCGTCGACACACGCCGCCGCCTCGACCTCGTCTCCTCCCCGTCGACGCCGTCCCCGTCCCCTCCACCACGGTCCTCCCCGACCTCCACCGAGCATGCTGACCAGACCCCTCGCTCCCCCGGTGAGCCTCTGTGCCGGATGCGCCCTCCCGTGCCTCCTCCGACCATGCCTCGCGCCGCGAACCCCCCGTGTCACCGATCCCCGCATGCTCGCGCCCATGGCCGCGCGCGCACACGCACGCACCGTCCCGCTCATGCGCGTGCTCCAGCGCCCCTGCCGCGTGCCCGCTGCTGCTTCCCCGCGGCCTCGCCCCTCGCTGGTGCCCCGCTCCGACGCCCCACCGCTCGCCTGCGCCGCTTCCTCTGCCACGGACGCGCCCCCCTCGCTCGTCTCTCCTCACCCCCCCCCCCGATGCGGGCCCAGGACCGCCGCTCCCCCTCGTTGGCACACCTCCGGTCGCCTGGCCTCGCCCGCAGCCCCCCCCCCCCTGCGCCGCTGCGGCCACTCGTCGTTGTGGCCGTTGGCGCCCAGCGCGGCCGCGCCATTTCCCCTTGTCATCCTGGGCGGGTGCCCAGCGCCCGCACGGGCGATGCTCGTAACTCGAGCGCACGCTAAGCACCCCCCTGTGCCACTGACAGTGGGGCCCACGCCCTAGAACCTGTTTAAAAAAATAGAATTAAAAGAATTGAAAAATTAAATAAAAATGATAGTAATAATATTAATAAATTTAATTAATTAATTAATTAATTAATTAATTAACTTAATTAATTCTGGTTTAATTAACCTAATTAGCTAATTAATCTAATTAACTATTGCTAATTAGCTAATCAGTCAATGACATGCGGGACCCACGCGTTAGTTTGACCAAGTCAACTAACTGTTGATTGCTGACATCACCCTGATGTCATGCTGACATCATAATGGAATTTCCAAATTAATTTAATTCTGTTAATTCCAAAAATGATTAAAAAATTTGAAAATTAAAATAAATTAAACCGTAGCTCGGATGGAAAAACTTTGTACATAAAAGTTGCTCAAAACGACGAGACGAACCCGGACTCGCAGCTCGTTCGTCCGCGACGCATCCCTAGCATAGCGAACACGCAATTTTCCCCCTCCGGCTCCTCTGCCCGAAAACGCGAAACACCGGGGATACTTTCCCGGATGTTATCCCCCTTCACCGGTATCACCTACTACCGCGTTAGGGCACCTCTAACGTTGTTACTTGTCATGTCACGCATCACTATGCATATGCTTGCTTAAATATTTATTGTTTCTCCCCCCTCTTCTCTCGATAGACACCGAGACCGACGCCGCTGCTACCCAGTACGACTACGGAGTTGACGACCCCTCTCTCTTGCCAGAGCAACCAGGCAAGCCCCCCCCCTTGATCACCAGATATCGCCTATTCTTCTCTATACTGCTTGCATTAGAGTAGTGTAGCATGCTACTGCTTTCGATTAATCCCATTCTACTGCATAGCCTGTCCTTGCTACTACTGTTGTTACCTTTACCTGCTATCCTACTGCTTAGTATAGGATGCTAGTGTTCCATCAGTGACCCTACACTCTTGTCCATCTGCCATGCTATACTACTGGGCCGTGATCACTTCAGGAGGTGATCACGGGCATATACTATATACTTTACACTATTACATTACCTGTGATACTGTTCGGAGATGGGGGCTGAAGGGGCAGGTGGCTCCATCCCGGTAGAGGTGGGCCTGGGTTCCCGACGGCCCCCGACTGATACTTTGTGGCGGAGTGACAGGGCAGGTTGAGACCACCTAGGAGAGAGGTGGGCCTGGCCCTGGTCGGCGTTCGCGGATAATTAACACGCTTAACGAGATCTTGGTATTTGACCTGAGTCTGGCTACTGGCCTATACGCACTAACCATCTACGCGGGGACAGTTATGGGCACTCGACGTCGTGGTATCAGCCGAAGCCTTCGTGACGTCAGCGACTGAGTGGCGCGCGCCGTGTTGGGCCGCGTAACGCAACTTCCTTTGTAATGGAGGTTGCTAGGTCTGCTCACCGGCCGCGTTCGCAACGTGCAGGTGTGCAATGGGCGATGGGCCCAGACCCCTGCGCCATAGGATTTAGACCGGCGTGCTAACCTCTCTGTTGTGCCTAGGTAGGGCTGCGATGTGTTGATCTTCCGAGGCCGGGCATGACCCAGGAAAGTGTGTCCGGCCAAATGGGATCGAGCGTGTTGGGTTATGTGGTGCACCCCTGCAGGGAAGTTAATCTATTCGAATAGCCGTGATCTTCGGTAACAGGACAACTTGGAGTTGTACCTTGACCTTATGACAACTAGAACTGGATACTTAATAAAACACACCCTTCCAAGTGCCAGATACAACCGATGATCGCTCTCTCACAGGGCGACGAGGGGAGGATCATCGGTTAGGATTATGCTATATGACGCTTGGAGGACTTTAGTCTACTCTTTTCTACATGCTGCAAGATGGAGGTTACCAGAAGCGTAGTCTTCGAAAGGACTAGCTATCCCCCTCTTATTCCAGCTTTCTGCAGTTCAGTCCACATATAATAGCCTTCTTCCAATTGATACCAATGCATACATATGTAGTATAGCTCCTTGCTTGCGAGTACTTTGGATGAGTACTCACGGTTGCTTTCTCCCTCTTTTCCCCCTATGCCTTCTACCTGGTTGTCGCAACCAGATGTTGGAGCCCAGGAGCCAGACGCCACCGTCGACGATGACTCCTACTACACCGAAGGTGCCTACTACTACGTGCTGCCCGCTGATGACGACCAGGAGTAGTTAGGAGGATCCCAGGCAGGAGGCCTGTGCCTCTTTCGATCTGTATCCCAGTTTGTGCTAGCCATCTTATGGCAACTTGTTTAACTTATGTCTGTACACAGATATTGTTGCTTCCGCTGACTTGTCTATGATCGTGCTCTTGTATTCGAGCCCTCGAGGCCCCTGGCTTGTAATATGATGCTTGTATGACTTATTTTATTTGTAGAATTGTGTTCTGATATCTTCCTGTGAGTCCCTAATCTTGATCGTACACGTTTGCGTGTATCATTAGTGTACAATTAAATCGGGGGCGTCACACCCATAGGGCGCGCCATAGAGAGGGTCGGCTCTCCCCCTCCTCCACTCCTTTATATACGGGGAGGGGGCACCCCTTGGAGACACGACAATTGATTATTGATCTTTTAGCCGTGTGCGGTGCCCTCCACCATAATCCACCTCAGTCATATCATAGCGGTGCTTAGGCGAAGCCCTACGTCGGTAGCATCATCATCACCGTCATCACGCCGTCGTGCTGACGGAACTCTCCCTCGAAGCTCTGTTGGATCGAAGGTCGTTGGATATCATCGAGCTGAACGTATGCTGAACTCGGAGGTGACGTGCGTTCGGTACTTGGATCAGTCGGATCGTGAAACGTACGACTACATCAACCGCGTTATGCTAACGCATCCGCTTACGGTCAACGAGGGTACATGGACGATACTCTTCCCTCTCGTTGCTATGCATCACCATGATCCTGTGTGTGCGTAGGATTTTTTTTGAAATTACTATGTTCCCCAACATCAATATGGTAAGTTGGGTGATGAGTTGTGTTTTTATCAGCGCATCAATTGCCTAGCTAAATGACCCGATGAATCTATGTGATAAAACTATTTTAGGGATCATATTGTTATGCTTGGTAAATAATAAATTCAATGAATTATACGTGACAGAGATCGTACTTGACATAGATTCAATAGGGTTAGTTTGTGCTAATCTTCGGTCACATCAAATAGTGATTTTTGCCTTAAAGGAGGGAACAAATAACTCTTCCCACTCTCTTATTGAATGGTGTCATAGTACTTTTTTCTTTCACATGACACATCCAAACAATGTCGTTCTTTCAATTATTTGCCACAATTAGTTTCTATATCATGTGGAATAAGTGTACCCTACATTTTTATTAGATCATGGCCTTGTGTGAGTGCCTCAAACATTTTCATAGACGATGCCAAGAAAAAGAACATGGAGACAATCCCATGTAAAGAACAATTATCAATAGATATCGTTCTATGCCACGTAAGGAACAACATGGTCATTTTATATTTTTGGAAGAATGGCTAGTGCTCCATTCCATTTTGATACCTATAGTGGTATATGGATGAACTAGCCCAGACTTATTCTACGCAGTATGAGCTAGCTATTTAATTCAGAAGTCCCTCATAACAAGTCCAAAATAAGAATCATGTACCTGGGAGATTTTTTGGATGTGTATAGCAGATCCCTTCCACCTTCTCTATGTTTCAAATAAAGCCATGTATTAGTTAATGGGACATTGCCCTCCCAATCTTTCCTTCTAAAGGTCCAAGCTGTACATGATCAGTTGGATTAAACTTAACACTAGGAGGGAGGCCTGGCCATGGTGATGAAACCTGCAATATAAAGCATGAAGTGCAACCAAAACATGCCCGTAAATCATGATGTCAAGAACAATTATCTGCTTATGTAGTTTAATACCAGGTAAAGAATAACATGGTCATTTTATATTTTGTGGAAGCAATGATTAGTGTTGCCGTCCAGCTTAATACCTACAGGAGTATATGAATGAATAATCAGGATTTACTCTAGATAGTATGAGCTAGATAGTTAATTCGGAAAACCCTGATAACTAGTCCAAAATAAGAATCATGTACCCGGGAGATTTTCTAGATGCGAATAACAGATTCCTTCCGCCTACTCTTTGGTTGGAATAAGACTACCTATTAGTTATGGGATGCTGGCCGACCAATCTTTCCTGCTAAACATCCAAGTAGTAAAAGATCCATTGGATCAAACTTAATAGCAATAGCAACTCCAGGCCATCATGATGAAACGTACAATATAAAGCATGAAGTGCAACCAAAATATGCCCAAAAATCAAGAAATTTCACATCTTTAACCATGAGGCAAAGAAAACATCAAGATACCACTATTTAGGAACAAAATCTCACGTATTCTTCTTGGGAGGGCGTGGCATTCAATGAAACAAAGGTGGTGCGGAGTTCACATGGATCGTAAAAAGACATGCATTTGTAACGAGTTTTGGAAAATAGAATGAGATGTATTGAGGAACAGAGGTGTACAAGGTGTATTAGATTTTAATTGGGGGGGTTGGCTATAATGAGATGTATTCATGTATTGTTGATGGTATTTGTATTACTATTTTGAATGCAGTATTTGCAGTTTGGGAACTTAATCAGGTAAGGCGAGCGATGACTTGTGTTTCTTATCATCACATCAATTGTCTTCCTAAATGACCTGATGAATATGTGAGATAAATCTATCTTAGGAATCGTTTTTTGATGCTTGACAAATAACAAATTCAATTAATGATACATGATAGAGAACCCACTTGACAGAGATACTAAAATAAGTTTGTTTTAGCTGATCTTTGGTCAGGTCAAAGTAGTGATTTTGGCCTCAAAGGAGGGAAATAAATAACTCAAAGGAGGGAAATAAATAACTCTTCCCAGTTTCTGCTTAAATTGTGCCATGGAACATTTACCTTTCACATGACACATCCACACATTGACAAATATTAATTTTCTTTGCCACTACTAGTTTCAATGTCACTAGGGTATGTGTATCCTGCATTTTCATTGTAGCTTGGACTTGCATAAGTGGCTCATACATTTTGATAGATGCTTCAAGGAAAAAGAACATGGAGACAGTGTCAAGTAAATAACAATTCACTATTGATATATTGTTATGCTATGTAAAGAACAACATGGTCGTTTTATATTTTCTGGAAGAAATGATTAGTGCTCCCGTGAATCTTGATACCTATAGGGGCACATGAATGAACTAGACATGACTTATTCTAGATAGTATGTGCTAGCAATTTAATTCAGAAGGCCCCAATAACAAGTCAAAAAAAAGAATAATCTAGGAGGGAGATTTTCTGAATGTGCATAGTAGATTCCGTCCACCTTCTCTATGGTTGGAATAAAATCATCTATTAATTCATGGGACACTGCCATGCCAATCTTTCCTTATAAATATCCAAGTAGGAAAAGATCACTTGGATCAAACCTAGCACCAACAAGGAGTCCTGGCCATCATGATGAAAACCTACAATACAAAGAACGAAGTGCAACTAAACGATGCCCAGAAATCATGGCGTTTTACGCCTTCAAATAAGATACATAGAAAAGTTCACGATACCGCTATTCAGGAGTAGATGGTCACTTATTCCTCTAGGATGGTGTGTCCGGTATTGAATGCATCATAAATATGGAGGGGGAGGGGTATACAATAGAAAAAGGTGGTGTAGAGTTCATTCAAATCATAGAATGACATGTATTTGTAACAATTTTTGTAAACTTAATGTGATGTATTCAAGAATAGAGGATGCACAAGTTATACAAGATTTTAATTGGGGGGCAAGAATGAGATGTATCCATGTTCAATAGTTAATCATGCTTACACCACTATTATCAATGCGGTATTTGCAGTTTGAGAAGTCAGTCTGGTTGGCGGGTGATGAGATGTATTTCTTATCATCACATTAAATGTCTTCCTTGATGACCTATTGAATGTGTGAGATAAAGCCATTTTAGAAATTATATTTTGATGCCTAACAGATAACAAACGCAATTAATGACACATGATAGAGATCCCACTTGTAAGAGATTCGAAAATAGGGTTAGGTTGAGCTAATCTTTGGTAAGGTCAAAGTAGTGATTTTTGCCTCAAAGGAAGAAAATAAATAACTCATCTCACTATCTACTTAAACTGTGTAACAATACATTTTGCTTTCACATGGTAATCCAAATGATGTAAAATTTTGGAAACAATAAATTGCCATCGTTAGTTTAAATGTCATGTGGGATATGTGTATCGTACATTTTCAAAGTTGCTTGGCCTCGTGTAAGTGGCTAATACATTTCTCACAGATGTTTCCAGGAAAAAAGAACATGGAGACAGTGATAGGTAAAGAACAATTCTCTAGTGATATAGTTTTATGACAAATAAACAACAACATGGCCATTTTATATTTTCTGGAAGAAATGACAAATGCTCCCATCCATTTAGATACATGCATGGGTATATGAATGAACTAGCCAGATCTTACTGTAGATGGTATGAGCTACAATCATAATTCGAAATGCCCTGATAACAAGTCCAAAATAAGAATCATGTACTAGGGAGATTTTTCTGGATGTTTATAGTAGATACCTTCCACCTTCTATATGTTGAAGTAAAACCATCTATTTGTTCATGTGACATTACACTGCCAATATTTCCTTCTAAAAGTGCAAGAAGCTAAGATCAGTTGGATCAAACTTAACATGAGCATGGAGTCCTAGCCATCATGATGAAACCTGCAATATGAATGCATGAAGTGCGAGCAAAATATGCCCAGAAATAATGAAGTTTTAGAGTTTAACCAAGACACAAAGGAAAGATCACGATAGCACTATTTAGGAACAGATGTTCGTCTTTTCTTCTTCGATGGTGTGTGTGTTAGAATTATATGTCATCAGAAATTAGGTGGGGGTATACAACAGAAAGAAGATTGAATAGAGTTCACTCGAATCATAGAATGACATTTACTTGTAACAAAATTTGAAAACTAGAATAATATGTATTAACTATTCAGTAATAGAGGGAGTATAAGATGTATGATACTTTAGTTGGGATGGGGGCTAGAATGAGATGTATCCATGGTAAATAGTCAATGGTACTAAATCTGGTAAGTTGGGTGATGAGTTGTGTTTTTATCAGCGCATCAATTGCCTAGGTAAATGACGAGATGAATCTGTGTGCTAAAGCTATTTTAGGGATCATATTGTTATGTATGGTAAATAATAAATTCAATGAATTATACATATAGAGATCCCGCTTGGCATAGATTCAATTTTGTTAGTTTGTGCTAATCTTCGGTGACATCAAATAGTGATTTTTGCCTCAAAGGAGGGAACAAATAACTATTCCCACTCTCTTATTGAATGGTGTCATAGTACTTTTTGCTTTCACATGACACATCCACACAATGTCATTCTTTCAATTATTTGGCACAATTAGTTACCATATCATGTGGATTAAGTATACCCTACATTTTTATAAGAGCATGGCCTTGTGTGACTGGCTCAAACATTTTCATAGACGATGCCAAGAAAAAGAACATGGAGACAATCCCATGCAAAGAACAATTATCTATAGATATAGTTCTATGACACGTAAAGAACAACATGGTCATTTTATATTTTTGGAAGAATGGCTAGTGCTCCAGTCCATTTTGATACCTACAGTGGTATCTGGATGAACTAGCCCAGACTTATTCTACGTTGTATGAGCTAGCTATTTAATTCAGAAGTCCCAGATAACAAGTCCAAAATAAGAATAATGTACCCAGGAGATTTTTTGGATGTGTATAGCAGATCCCTTCCACCTTCTCTATGATTCAAATAAAGCCATGTATTAGTTAATGTGACATTGCCCTCCCAATCTTTCCTTCTAAAGGTCCAAGCTATACAGGATCAGTTGGATTAAACTTAACACTAGCATGGAGTCCTGCCCACGTTGATGAAACCTGCAATATAAAGCATGAAGTGCAACCAAAACATGCCCGTTAATCATGATGTAAAGAACAATTATCTACTGATATAGTTTCATACCTGGTAAAGAATAACATGGTCATTTTATATTTTGTGGAAGAAATGACTAGTGCTGTCGTCCAGCTTAATACCTACAGGAGTATATGAATGAACAATCCAGGATTTACTCTAGATAGCATGAGCTAGCTAGTTAATTTAGAAAGCCCTGATAACTAGTCCATAACAAGAATCATGTACCAAGGAGATTTTCTAGATGCGGATAATAGATTCCTTCCACCTTCTCTTTGGTTGGAATAAGACTATCTATTAGTAAGGGGATGCTGGCCGACTAATGTTTCCTTCTAAATATCCAAGTAGTAATAGATCCAATGGATCAAACTTAATAGCAATAGCAACTCCAGGCCATCATGATGAAACATACAATATAAAGCATGAAGTGCTGCCAAAAGATACCCAAAAATCAAGAAATTTCACATCTTCCACCATGAGGCAAAGAAAACATCACGATACCACTATTTAGGAACAGATGCTCACGTATTCTTCTTGGGGGCGCGGCATTCAATGAAACAAAGGTGGTGCAGAGTTCACATGGATCGTAAAAAGACATGCATTTGTAACAAGTTTTGGAAAATAGAATGAGATGTATTGAGGAACAGAGGTGTACAAGGTGTATTAGATTTTAATTTGGGGGTTGGCTATAATGAGATGTATTCATGTATTGTTGATGGTATTTGTATTACTATTTCAAATGCAGTATTTGCAGTTTGGGAACTCAATCAGGTAAGGCGAGCGATGAGTTGTGTTTCTTATCATCACATCAATTGTCTTCCTCAATGAACAGATGAATATGTGAGATAAATCTATCTTAGGAATCGTCTTTTGATGCTCCAGAAATAACAAATTCAATTAATGATATATGATAGAGAACCCACTTGACAGAGATACTAAACTAAGTTTGTTTTCGCTGATCTTTGGTCAAGTCAAAATAGTGATTTTGGCCTCAAAGTAGGGAAATAAATAACTCTTCCCACTGTCTGCTTAAATTGTGCCATGGAACATTTACCTTTCACATGACACCTCCACACGTAGTCAAATATTGATTTTCTTTGCTACTACTAGTTTCAATGTCACTAGGGTATGTGTATCCTGCATTTTCATTGTCGCTTCGACTTGCGTAAGTGGCTCATACATTTTGATAAATGCTTCAAGTTAAAAGAACATGGAGACAATGTCAGGTAAATAACAATTCACTATTGATATATTGTTATGCCATGTAAAGAACAACATGGTCATTTTATATTTTGTGGAAGAAATGATTAGTGCTACCGTGAATCTTGATACTTAGACGCATGAATGAACTAGACATGACTTATTCTAGATATTATGTGTTAGCAATTTAATTCAGAAGGCCCTGATAACAAGTCAAAAATAAGAATAATGTAGGAGGGAGATTTTCTGAATGTGCATAGTAGATTCCGTCCACCTTCTCTATGGTTGGAGTAAAACCATCTATTAATTCATGGGACACTGCCATGCCAATCTTTGCTTATAAATATCCAAGTAGGACAAGATTACTTGGATCAAACCTAGCACCAGCAAGGAGTCCTGGCCATCATGATGAAACCTACAATACAAAGAATGAAGTGCAACAAAACGATGCCCAAAAATCATGGTGTTTTACGCCTTCAACTAAGATAAATAGAAAAGTTCACGATACCACTATTCAGGAGTAGATGGTCACTTATTCCTCTAGGATGGTGTGTGAGGTATTAAATGGCACCATAAATATGGAGGGGGAGGGGTATACAATAGGAAAAGGTGGTGTAGAGTTCATTCGAATCATAGAATGACATGTATTTGTAACAAATTTTGTAATCATAATGTGATGTATTAAGGAATAGACGATGCACAAGTTAAACAAGATTTTAATTGGAGGCAAGAATGTGATGTATCCATGTTAAATAGTTAATCGTGCTTACACCACTATTATCAATGCGGTATTTGCAGTTTGGAACTCAATCTGGTTGGGGGGTGATGAGATGTATTTCTTATCATCACGTTAAATGTCTTCCTTAATGACCTAATGAATGTGTGAGATAAAGCCACTTAGAAATTATATTTTGAAGCCTAGCATATAACAAATGCAATTAATGACACATGATAGAGATCCCACTTGTAAGAGATTCGAAAATAGGGTTAGGTTGAGCTAATCTTTGGTAAGGTCAAAGTAGTGATTTTTGCCTCAAAGGAGGAAACTAAATAACTCATCTGACTATCTACTTAAACTGTGTAACAATACATTTTGCTTTCACATGGTAATCCAAATGTTGTAAAATTTTGGAAACAATAAATTGCCATATTTAGTTTAAATGTCATGTGGGATATGTGTATCGTACATTTTCAAAGTAGCTTGGCCTCGTGTAAGTGGCTAATACATTTCTCACAGATGTTTCCAGGAAAAAAGAACATGGAGACATTGATAGGTAAAGAACAATTCTCTACTGATATAGTTTTATGACAAATAAACAACAACATGGCCATTTTATATTTTGTGGAAGAAATAACAAATGCTCCCATCCATTTAGATACATGCATGGGTATATGAATGAACTAGCCAGATCTTACCATAGATGGTATGAGCTTCAATCGTAATTCAAAATGCCCTTATAACAAGTCCAAAATAAGATTCATGTACCAGGGAGATTTTTCTGGATGTTTATAGTAGATACCTTCCACCTTCTATATGTTGCAATAAAACCATCTATTTGCTCATGTGAAATTACCCTGCCAATTTTTCCTTCTAAAAGTTCAAGCAGCTAAGATCACTTGGATCAAACTTAACATGAGCATGGAGTCCTAGCCATCATGATGACACCTACAATATAAATGCACGAAGTGCGAGCAAAATATGCCCAGAAATTTTCAAGTTTTACACTTTAACCAAGACACAAAGGAAAGATCACGGTAGCACTATTCAGGAACAGATGGTTGTCTTTCCTTCTTTGATGGTGTGTGTCAGAATTAGATGTCATCAGAAATTAGGTGGGAGTATACAACAAAAAGAAGATGGTCTAGAGGTCACTCGATTCATAGAATGACATTTACTTGTAAGAAATCTTGAAAACTAGAATAATATGTATTAACTATTCAGTAATAGAGGGAGTATAGGATGCACGATACTTTCATTGGGGTGGGGGCTAGAATGAGATGTATCCATGGTAAATAGTCAATGGTACTCAATCTGGTAAGTTGGGTGATGAGTTGTGTTTTTATCAGCGCATCAATTGCCTAGCTAAATGACGAGATGAATCTGTGTGATAAAGCTATTTTAGGGATCATATTGTTATGTTTGGTAAATAATAAATTCAATGAATTATACATGACAGAGATCCCGCTTGACATAGATTCAATAGTGTTAGTTTGAGCTAATCTTCGGTCACATCAAATAGTGATTTTTGCCTCAAAAGAGGGAACAAATAACTCTTCCCACTCTCTTATTGAATGGTGTCATAGTACTTTTTGCTTTCACATGACACATCGACACAATGTCATTCTTTCAATTATTTGCCATAATTAGTTTCCATATCATGTGGAATAAGTGTACCTTGCATTCTTATAAGAGCATGGCCTTGTATGAGTGGCTCAAACATTTTCATAGAAGATGCCAAGAAAAAGAACATGGAGACAATCCCATGTAAAGAACAATTATCTATAGATATAGTTCTATGTCACATAAAGAACAACATGGTCATTTTATATTTTTGGAAGAATGGCTAGTGCTCCATTCCATTTTGATACCTACAGTGGTATATGGATGAACTAGCCCAGACTTATTCTATGTAGTATGAGCTAGCTATTTAATTCAGAAGTCCCAGATAACAAGTCCAAAATAAGAATAATGTACCCAGGAGATTTTTTGGATGTGTATAGCAGATCCCTTCCACCTTCTCTATGATTCAAATAAAGCCAAGTATTAGTTAATGGGACATTTCCCTCCCAATCTTTCCTTCTAAAGGTCCAAGCTGTACAGGATCAGTTGGATTAAACTTAACACTAGCATGGAGTCCGGGCATGGTGATGAAACCTGCAATATAAAGCATGAAGTGCAACCAAAACGTGCCCGTAAATCATGATGTAAAGAACAATTATCTGCTGATATAGTTTAATACCAGGTAAAGAATAACATGGTCATTTTATATTTTGTGGAAGAAATGACTAGTGCTACCATCCAGCTTAATACCTACAGGAGTATATGAATGAACAATCCAGGATTTACTCTAGATAGTATGAGCTAGCAAGTTAATTCGGAAAGCCTCGATAACTAGTCCATAACAAGAATCATGTACCAAGGAGATTTTCTAGATGCGGATAATAGATTCCTTCCACCTTCTCTTTGGTTGGAATAAGAGTATCTATTAGTTATGCGACGCTGGCCGACCAATCTTTCCTTCTAAATATCCAAGTAGTAAAAGATCCAATGGATCAAACTTAATAGCAATAGCAACTCCAGGCCATCATGATGAAACATACAATATAAAGCATGAAGTGCTGCCAAAAGATACCCAAAAATCAAGAAATTTCACATCTTCAACCATGAGGCAAAGAAAACATCACGATACCACTATTTAGGAACAGATGCTTATGTATTATTCTTCGGAGGGCGCGGCATTCAATGAAACAAAGGTGGTGCAGAGTTCACATGGATCGTTAAAAGACATGCATTTGTAACAAGTTTTGGAAAATAGAATGAGATGTATTGAGGAACAGAGGTGTACAAGGTGTATTAGATTTTAATTTGGGGGTTGGCTATAATGAGATGTATTCATGTATTGTTGATGGTATCTGTATTACTATTTCGAATGCAGTATTTGCAGTTTGGGAACTCAATCAGGTAAGGCGAGCGATGAGTTGTCTTTCTTATCATCACATCAATTGTCTTCCTCAATGAGCTGATGAATATGTGAGATAAATCGATCTTAGGAATTGTCTTTTGATGCTTGAAAAATAACAAATTCAATTAATCATACATGATAGAGAACCCACTTCACAGAGATACTAAAATAAGTTTGTTTTCACTGATCTTTGGTCAGGTCAAAATAGTGATTTTGGCCTCAAGGGAGGGAAATAAATAACTCTTCCCACTACCTGCTTAAATTGTGCCATGGAACATTTACCTTTCACATGACACATCCACACGTAGTCAAATATGTATTTTCTTTGCTACTACTAGTTTCAATGTCACTAGGGTATGTGTATCCTGCATTTTCATTGTAGCTTCGACTTGCGTAAGTGGCTCATACATTTTGGTAAATGCTTCAAGTTAAAAGAACATGGAGACAGTGTCAGGTAAATAACAATTCACTATTGATATATTGTTATGCCATGTAAAGAACAACATGGTCATTTTATATTTTGTGGAAGAAATGATTAGTGCTACCGTGAATCTTGATACCTACAAGGGCACATGAATGAACTAGACATGACTTATTCTAGATATTATGTGCTAGCAATTTAATTCAGAAGGCCCTGATAACAAGTCAAAATAAGAATAATGTAGGAGGGAGATTTTCTGAATGTGCATAGTAGATTCCGTCCACCTTCTCTATGGTTGGAGTAAAACCATCTATTAATTCATGGGACACTGCCATGCCAATCATTGCTTATAAATATCTAAGTAGGACAAGATTACTTGGATCAAACGTAGCACCAGCAAGGAGTCCTGGCCATCATGATGAAACCTACAATACGAAGAACGAAGTGCAACAAAACGATGCCCAAAAATCATGGTGTTTTACGCCTTCAACTAAGATAAATAGAAAAGTTCACGATACCACTATTCAGGAGTAGATGGTCACTAATTCCTCTAGGATGGTGTGTGAGGTATTAAATGGCATCATAAATATGGAGGGGGAGGGGTATACAATAGAAAAAGGTGGTGTAGAGTTCATTCGAATCATAGAATGACATGTATTTGTAACAAATTTTGTAATCTTAATGTGATGTATTAAGGAATAGACGATGCACAAGTTGAACAAGATTTTAATTGGAGGCAAGAATGCTATGTATCCATGTTAAATAATTAATCATGATTACACCATTATTATCAATGCGGTATTTGCAGTTTAGGAACTCAGTCTGGTTGGCGGGTGATGAGATGTATTTCTTATCATCACATTAAATGCCTTCCTTAATGACCTAATGAATGTGTGAGATAAAGCCATTTAGAAATTATATTTTGAATCCTAGCATATAACAAATGCAATTAATGACACATGATAGAGATCCCACTTGTAAGAGATTCGAAAATAGGGTTAGGTTGAGCTAATCTTTGGTAAGGTCAAAGTAGTGATTTTTGCCTCAAAGGAGGAAACTAAATAACTCATCTGACTGTCTACTTAAACTGTGTAACAATACATTTTGCTTTCACATCGCAATCCAAATGATGTAAAATTTTGGAAACAATAAATGGCCATCGTTAGTTTAAATGTCATGTGGGATATGTGTATCGTACATTTTCAAAGTAGCTTGGCCTCGTGTAAGTGGCTAATACATTTCTCACAGATGTTTCCAGGAAAAAGAACATGGAGACATTGATAGGTAAAGAACAATTGTCTACTGATATAGTTTTATGACAAATAAACAACAACATGGCCATTTTATATTTTGTGGAAGAAATAACAAATGCTGCCATCCATTTAGATACATGCATGGGTATATGAATGAACTAGCCAGATCTTACCGTAGATGGTATGAGCTACAATCTTAATTCAAAATGCCCTGATAACAAGTCCAGAATAAGATTCATGTACCAGGGAGATTTTTCTGCATGTTTATAGTAGATACCTTCCACCTTCTATATGTTGCAATAAAACCATCTATTTGCTGATGTGAAATTACCCTGCCAATATTTCCTTCTAAAATTTCAAGCAGCTAAGATCAGTTGGATCAAACTTAACACATGAGCATGGAGTCCTAGCCATCATGATGAAACCTGCAATACAAATGCATGAAGTGCGAGCAAAATATGCCCAGAAATTTTCAAGTTTTACACTTTAACAAAGACACAAAGGAAAGATCACGGTAGCACTATTCAGGAACAGAAGGTCGTCTTTCCTTCTTCGATGGTGCGTGTTAGAATTAGATGTCATCAGAAATTAGGTGGGAGTATACAACAGAAAGAAGATGGTATAGAGTTTACTCGATTCATAGAATGACATTTACTTGTAACAAATCTTGAAAACTAGAATAATATGTATTAACTATTCAGTAATAGAGGGAGTATAAGATGCACGATACTTTAATTGGGGTGGGGGCTAGAATGAGATGTATCCATGGTAAATAGTCAATGGTACTCAATCTGGTAAGTTGGGTGATGAGTTGTGTTTTTATCAGCGCATCAATTGCCTAGCTAAATGACGAGATGAATCTGTGTGATAAAGCTATTTTAGGGATCATATTGTTATGTTTGGTAAATAATAAATTCAATGAATTATACATGACAGAGATCCCGCTTGACATAGATTCAATAGTGTTAGTTTGAGCTAATCTTTAGTCACATCAAATAGTGATTTTTGCCTCAAAAGAGGGAACAAATAACTCTTCCCACTCTCTTATTGAATGGTGTCATAGTACTTTTGGCTTTCACATGACACATCCACACAATTTCATTCTTTCAATTATTTGCCACAATTAGTTTCCATATCATGTGGAATTAGTGTACCCTGCATTTTTATAAGAGCATGGCCTTGTATGAGTGGCTCAAACATTTTCGTAGACGATTCCAAGAAAAAGAACATGGAGACAATCCCATGTAAAGAACAATTATCTATAGATATAGTTCTATGTCACGTAAAGAACAACATGGTCATTTTATATTTTTGGAAGAATGGCTAGTGCTCCAGTCCATTTTGATACCTACAGTGGTATATGGATGAACTAGCCCAGACTTATTCTATGTAGTATGAGCTAGCTATTTAATTCAGAAGTCCCAGATAACAAGTTTAAAATAGGAATAATGTACCCATGAGATTTTTTGGATGTGTATAGCAGATCCCTTCCACCTTCTCTATGATTCAAATAAAGCCATGTATTAGTTAATGGGACATTGCCCTCCCAATCTTTCCTTCTAAAGGTCCCAGTTGTACAGGATCAGTTGGATTAAACATAACACTAGCATGGAGTCCTGGCCACGGTGATGAAACCTGCAATATAAAGCATGAAGTTCAACCAAAACATGCACGTAAATCATGATGTAAAGAACAATTATCTGCTGATATAGTTTAATACTAGGTAAATATTAACATGGTCATTTTATATTTTGTGGAAGAAATGACTAGTGTTGCCGTCCAGCTTAATACCTATAGGAGTGTATGAATGAACAATCCAGGATTTACTCTAGATAGTATGAGCTAGCTAGTTAATTCGGAAAGCCCTGATAACTAGTCCATAACAAGAATCATGTACCAAGGAGATTTTCTAGATGCAGATAATAGATTCCTTCCACCATCTCTTTGGTTGGAATAAGACTATCTATTAGTTATGGGATGCTGGCCAACCAATCTTTCCTTCCAAATATCCAAGTAGTAAAAGATCCAATGGATCAAACTTGATAGCAATAGCAACTCCGGGCCATCATGATGAAACATACAATATAAAGCATGAAGTGCTGCCAAAAGATACCCAAAAATCAAGAAATTTCACATCTTCAACCATGAGGCAAAGAAAACATCACGATACCACTATTTAGGAACAGATGCTCACGTATTATTCTTGGGAGGGCGGGGCATTCAATGAAACATAGGTGGTGTAGAGTTCACATGGATCGTAAAAAGACATGCATTTGTAACAAGTTTTGGAAAATAGAATGAGATGTATTGCGGAACAGAGGTGTACAAGGTGTATTAGATTTTAATTTGGGGGTTGGCTATAATGAGATGTATTCATGTATTGTTGATGGTATCTGTATTGTAGATGGTATGAGCTACAAACGTAATTCAAAATGCCCTGATAACAAGTCCAGAATAAGATTCATGTACCAGGGAGATTTTTCTGGATGTTTATAGTAGATACCTTCCACCTTCTATATGTTGCAATAAAACCATCTATTTGCTCATGTGAAATTACCCTGCCAATATTTCCTTCTAAAAGTTCAAGCAGCTAAGATTAGTTGGATCAAACATAACATGAGCATGGAGTTCAAGCAAGTAAGTTGGGTGATGAGTTGTGTTTTTATCAGCGCATCAATTGCCTAGCTAAATGACCAGATGAATCTGTGTGATAAAGCTATTTTAGGGATCATATTGTTATGTTTGGTAAATAATAAATTCAATGAATTATACATGACAGAGATCCCTCTTGACATAGATTCAATAGGGTTAGTTTGAGCTAATCTTCGGTCACATCAAATAGTGATTTTTGCCTCAAAAGAGAGAACAAATAACTCTTCCCACTCTCTTATTGAATGGTGTCATAGTACTTTTTGCTTTCACATGACACATCCACACAATGTCATTCTTTAAATTATTTGCCACAATTAGTTTCCATATCATGTGGAATAAGTGTACCCTGCATTTTTATAAGAGCATGGCCTTGTATGAGTGGCTCAAACATTTTCATAGACGATGCCAAGAAAAAGAACATGGAGACAATCCCACATAAAGAACACTTATCTATAGATATAGTTATATGTCACGTAAAGGACAATATGGTCATTTTATATTTTTGGAAGAATGGGTGGTGCCCCAGTCCATTTTGATACCTACAGTGGTATATGGACGAACTAGCCCAAAATTATTCTATGTAGTATGAGCTAGCTACTTAATTCAGAAGACCCTGATAGCAAGTCCAAAATAAGAATCATGTACGCGGGAGATGTTTTCGATCTGTATAGCAGATCCCTTCCACCTTCTCTATGATTCAAATAAAGCCGTGTATTAGTTGATGGGACATTGCCCTACCAATCTTTCCTTCGAAAGGTCCAAGCAGTACATGACCATTTGGATCAAACTTACCACTAGCAGGGAGTCCTGGCCATGGTGATGAAAGCTGCAATATAAAGCATGAAGTGCAACCAAAACATGCCCGTAAATCATGATGCAAAGAACAATTATCTATTTGATATAGTTTAATGCCAGGTAAAGAATAACATGGTCATTTTATATTTTGTGGAAGAAATGACTAGTGCTGTCGGCCAGCTTAATACCTACAGGAGTATATGAATGAACAATCCAGGATTTACTCTAGATAGTATGAGCTAGCTAGTTAATTCGGAAAGCCCTGATAACTAGTCCAAAATAAGAATCATTGTCGGTGTCAAAACCGGCGGATCTCGGGTAGGGGGTCCCGAACTTTGCGTCTAAGGCGGATGGTAACAGGAGGCAGGGAACACGATGTTTTATCCAGGTTCGGGCCCTCTTGACGGAGGTAAAACCCTACGTCCTTCTTGATTAATATTGATGATATGGGTAGTACAAGAGTAGATCTACCACGAGATCAGAGAGGCTAAACCCTAGAAGCTAGCCTATGGTATGATGGTATGTTGTCCTACGGACTAAAACCCTCAGGTTTATATAGACACCGGAGGGGGCTAGGGTTACACAAGGTCGGTTACAAAGGAGGAGATGTACATATCCGTATTGCCTAGCTTGCCTTCCACGCCAAGTAGAGTCCCATCCGGACACGAGACGAAGTTTTCAATCTTGTATCTTCATAGTCCAACATTCCGGCCAATGGATATAATCCGGCTATCCGAAGACACCCTAATCCAGGACTCCCTCAGTAGCCCCCGAACTAGGCTTCAATGATGATGATTCCGGCGCGCAGTGTTGTCTTCGGCATTACAAGGCAGGTTCTACTCCAATTTTCAAGTGTTCATAAGCAGTGTCCGCCTCCATAAATGTTGAATCTCTTGGCTTCTATGCCCATTAAGGGCTATCTCCCACGCGTCGAATGAATACGAGGTGCCAGGGCGTTTTTACATTCGCCCCCTAGCTAGATAAATAAATTGTCTATTAAAGGGATGGGGATTCTTAGATCCGATCCATACCATCCTCCCCCAGCGAGAATCCATCAGAGCGCATTTCGGAAAGATCCATTCCAGCTTGGCCGACCTCCGCAGCTCCTCCTCCCGCCCTCGTAGCCCTAAGCCCGGTGATTGGGAGAGGTGTTCAGTCACACACAGTCGATTAGTCCAAACTGTAGACTAAGGGATTTCTCCCTCCGGCGTATATGGTGCACATTCTAGCCGGGCTTGCCACCTACAATGGCAGGGAGCAAGCGGAGAGCTTTCCCTGTCCCTCCATGGGGAAACGGGTTTGCCTTGTTCCTTATTTACTAAGGGGACTCGGATTTCCAATTCATCCATTTCTCCGCGGGCTCCTGGAGTTCTACGGCCTCCAATTACACAATCTCACCCCTACCTCCATTCTTCATGTCGCCGGCTATGTTACTCTCTGTGAGTTGTTCTTGGGCTGCGAGGCTCATTTCGAGCTGTGGAAAAGGCTATTTTGCCTCATCCCTCACATACAGAGGAGATCACTTTATCAAGTGGGCGGAGATGAAATATGGCGTATCGCCGATACCGGATACCTATCCGGTACCCCGAAGAAGTCGTCCGAAGACTGGCCTTCCGATTGGTTTTATATGGAGGACGTTCCCCTTCCGGACCCTGTTCGGCGGGGTCTTCCTGAGTTCAACAATGCTCCTCTGAAGAAGCGCCGAAGTTGGCGCCCACGGAGCCCCCAGGCGGAACACAACGGAGAAGTCCTCTATCTGACGAACCCCTTGTGGTGTTATAACGGGGCGGATGACGCCACCCACTGCGGGCGTGTAAGGGTCCGGACAATGCTGCCGCTCTAGCGAAAATTCTGTTAGAACTGTTCAAGGGTGAGGATGAGGAGTTCACCCGCATCAAGCCACGTGATGGATTCTCCATGTACAATCCTCCAAGCTGGGCAAGTTATATCTCCCTGCTCCCATGTTTCCCGCATTCTTTGTCGTAAGTATTCACCTTGCCACTTTGCGGCAGGAACTGCGAAAAGCCATAAAGGAGGTCAGCAGCCCCTCTCCACAACCAGAGGACCCTGATCGGGCCCTCGACTCCGGACTTGAAGAAGATTCGGTTATATTCGTGGAGCTGATAGACCGGCAGTTCTATCAGTTAAGCTACGATGATGCCATGGTGGCCATTACGACCGACTATCCCGGACTGCTCCCTGTATCGCAAGTAAGAAAAACCAAAAATCCCAACTCCAAAACCAGGATTCCCTTTTAGGCACTTCACCCACCATATACACATGGCATCTTTTACAGGGAAGGCATTCGGGACGCCCAGCCGAACCCGCAGCAACTCGCCAACAAGAGGCACCGAGGGCGGGTAGGCCAAAAAGCAAGGCGGTCAAGACGGAGACGCTGGCGCAAAGGTATAAGAAAAACCCCGCTCCATGGTTGTCGTCTTTCTTGAAATGTAATGACGCCCGTGTTTCTTTAACAGAAAAAATGCTCGCCGGAATATGTCCAACAATGTTGCCAATCACGCTTCCACCAGTCGGGCGCCAGGACCGGACATGGAGGCAGAAGCCGATATGGGGCAGGCGCCGGATAATCCCCCTACAAAGGATGTAGATAGATTATCCGCTACAAACTCAGAAGTGGAAAGCGCCATGAACCATAGGCGCCGCCGGGCCGTACTCCGTAACGCTTGTTTCTCACCAGAGGCGTTTGACGCCTTCAATTCTGGATAGGCATACCTCCGTGCTTCTCAAGATGGTCTAGCCAGAGCCATAGATCAGTATGTAAAGGATGTACGGGTGAGTAAATCTGACGATTTATATGTATTAGTAGCCCCTAAGACTTGAAACAGTTAGCAGAACTGATTTAAGGATCTTCTTTATTGTGTAGGTTCTTACAGAGAAGAATACTAGGCTATCACAGGAGCTAGACGAATGCAAGACCCTACTACAGGCTGCTGTGGCTGCCTTTCAGGAACCGAAAAAGTCACCTGCTGGTAGCATTTACTTTAAAGAATGATGCTACCATATAACATGCGGCATGGCTGCAGATGTAACAACAGATGTTGCAGATGAATCCGGAGAGAATCCGGAGGACCAGCATGTTATGCGACAGCTAGAGGCTGGCAAACGCGTGCTGACTGAGGTTAGGCAGGAGAAAAACAATCTCCAAGACGCCAATATTAAGCTGAACGTGGAACTAAAAGATGTTCGGGGCTAGCTTGCAGACTCCGAGAAGGAGAATAAGTGGCTTCAGCGCGGCATTTTCAGTAAGTGCTTGAACAAATCCTTTTGAAGGAGTTCGACGAAGAAGTTGACTAACAACGTTATGTCTGTAGGTATGCTGACGGGTCGTCCCGTGGAGGAAATGCCCGGGTCTGCGGGTGATCTTCTGTCCGAGCTGTCACATCTGCACGAACTAGTTCGACAGGTGATGCAAGGTGTTGCCCAGGCCTTGTGGCCGTCCGTCTCCCTGCCAGAGGGTGTTGCCGAGCTTGCGGAGAAGCTCAAGGGAGCATGGTGGCGCTTCTGATTGTGGAAGATATCAGCCTACCGACAGGGTGCCAGAGAAGCCTGGGCCATGGTGAAGACACGGTATACCAAGGCAGACCCAAATCACATGGCCGAGGTCGGACCTGTGGGTCCCGACAGGAAAGAGATCCCTGTTAGCTTAGTTTATGGGCAAGTAGAATTAGCCGCAAAGTATTCTCAACAGGATTGTAAGCTAGAGCACCTGTTGGATGGTATAGAAGAGGAATTTAGTCAGTCTGCATAACTATGTAATTAAAGTGACATGTATAATGCCTTCTACCCAGATTGTAGATCATTTGTCATTGCGTACCTTTTCGCTTCAACCTCCGGGCCCAATAGTCCGGAGTGTATCCGAATACCCGCTCAGTTATATAAGAACCGGGGTATGCGTGGAGACCAGGCATAGGGGTCATTAGTGCTTTATCAGACAAGTACCCAACTAGTTATGTTATATTACATGGGTAGTAAGAAACATCTTCCAGGGAGAATAGTTCCATTAAGGGTTCCTTTCTATCGGTGTCAAAACCGGCGGATCTCAGGTAGGGGGTCCCGAACTGCGCGTCTAGGCCGGATGGTAACAGGAGGCAAGGGACACGAAGTTTTACCCAGGTTCGGGCCCTCTCGATGGAGGTAAAACCCTACGTCCTGCTTGATTAATATTGATGATATGGGTAGTAAAAGAGTAGATCTACCACGAGATTGGAGAGGCTAAACCCTAGAAGCTAGCCTATGGTATGATTGTTGTTCTATGTTGTCCTACGGACTAAAACCGTTCAGCTTATATAGACACCGGAGAGGGTTAGGGTTACACAAAGTCGGTTACAATGGTAGGAGATCTACATATCCGTATCGCCAAGCTTGCCTTCCATGCCAAGGAAAGTCCCTTCCGGACACGAGACAAAGTCTTCAATCTTGGATCTTCATAGTCCAAGAGTCCGGCTCAAGGTATAGTCTAGCCATCCGGACACCCCCTAATCCAGGACTCCCTCAGTAGCCCCTGAACCAGGCTTCAATGACGACGAGTCCGGCGTGTAGATGGTCTTCGGCATTGCAAGGCGGGTTCCTCCTCCAAGTACTTCATAGAAGATTTCGAACACAAAGATAGTGTCCGGCTCTGCAAAATAAGTTTCCACATATGGCCATAGAGAGAGTAATATTTACACAGATCTAATCCGTTGACATATGGCCAAGCCTTTATTCGAATCATTTTATTATCCCACCTCAGCGCGTCATGCGAGGCGGTTTCCTTGGCACGTCTTGTTAAAGCAGAGATCATGTCCCCTTATTCCGGGATTCTCATCAATACGGGCGTGGGTAACCCAACCGCTTCTAGGACTCCTAGACTATAGGCAAGTCCAAACGGCCACGGAGAGGACACTTGATATTCACCCTCTTTATAAAGGGACAAGGCTCTTACTTTTTTCCCTCCTGTGCTCAATCGAATCCTTCCCCCACCTTAAGCTCAAACACCCAAGGTTCAGGTCAGGTGCTCCGAACCTTCAATCATGTCCAGATCTAGCCTTGAAGGCCGATGGGTGCCTTCCTCCGTCACGGAAGAAGACATTAAAAAGTTGAGGGAGGCCAGATATCTGACCGCCGAGGTTGTGCATCGGCTGCCCGCCCGAGGGCAGGCCGTCCCCTCCCCCGAACCCAATGAGAACGTCGTGTCCGTCTCCCACTTCCTCCGAGGTCTAGGACTTGCTTTGGATCCTTTCGTCAGGGGTTTGATGTTTTATTACGGGATAGATTTCCATGATCTAGCTCTAGAATCCTTTCTTCATGTCATGACATTTATTGTCGTGTGTGAGGCCTTCCTCCGGGTTACCCCTCACTTTGGCCTGTGGCTCAAAACCTTTGAAGTAAAGCCGAAGATGATCAAGGGGCAACATGCAGCGTGTGGAGGTGCCTCAATATGCAAGATGGCGGGAGCTCCATGGCCCAAAGGTCCCGTTCCAGAGGTGTCTGAATTGTGGCAACAGGAGTGGTTCTACATCATGGCTCCTAGAAAGTGCCAAGTGGGCGGCCGCCCCAGTTTTCCACTCGGGCCATCCACCACAACTGATGTCATGGATCAGCAGAGGTCTAAGCTGGGGTCCAATCAAGGACGTGCCTATACTGCAAAGCCGCATTCAAGATCTCTTCAATGGAGATTTTAGTTTGGTTGCGGTAATACAAGTTATGCTGGTTCGTCAAGTCCAGCTTTGCAAACGCCGGCCCCTTCGCTTGTGGGAGTTCAATCCCGAGGGGCCGCGTGTGATTCAAAATTTCCTCATCCTGACGCACGAGGAGATGTACAAGTCATTCTTTGGACCTCAGGTAGAGTGTCCGGAAATTACCGAGGACATGGGCGTGAGCAGTAACCGCGCTGCCGAACAGGTAAGGAATCTTCCGGCCGAATGCACTATCTCTCACTTGTTACAAAGTTATTTCTGAGAGTTCGCTTTTTGACCAGGACTGGCTGACAAAGGCGAAGTTGATTCTGTGTTCGGCCCCCCTCCCCGAGGGTTTGGAGAATCCGGTATTGGAAAAGATGCTCCAGGTCGCACGTTGCCCGGAGCCCTTGAAGGAAGATACTGGGGAGGATAATACCGGCAGACGTGGGCCCCCAACGCTGCCCATTCTAACCAAGGGAGCGAGCGTCTCCATGAAGGAAGACGACCGGAGGAGGAAAAGGACTGCGCCCGGGGATTCGGAAGCCGAAGCTTCGAAACGGGAGAAGAAGTCTCCCACAGAGGGTCCTACCTCAGGGGGTGCCTTTGTTGCACAAAGTCCGCGGGGGGATCAATTCTCCAGCGAGTCGTAAGTGACGCGAAATATTTTAATAGTATATGTATGCCATCTTTTTCTTCTGAGAAAATAACCACCGCATATATGTTTGTAGTCCGGGTCTTAGCCCCTCTCAAATGAGCTCGTCTTCGGGGGATCTTCTTCCGGAGATGATGGAGAGCGAAACGCCCCCTCCGGACTCCTCCGCTCTGGAAGCGGGCGACCCCGAAGTGTCGTCGCGGAGGGCCTCTCCGGGTCTGGTGAGGCCAGAAGATAATCCCATTGACCCCCGAAGCTCCAAGTGTCCGGCTCCCGAAGAGAGCGGAAAAAAGAGTCTGGCACCGTCTGGTGTGCGAACGGATGTTCCGAGGGAGTTGGTGGGGCGAGCGGCCATCTCAGATGAACACCGTGTGCTGATGAATACGGTGATGGAGAGAATCTCGTCCACCGAAAGCGGATTGCATGAAGCTTTTATGAGTCTACTGACAGGCTTTGAGGTACGTAAAATAATGTATGATAGTCCTGCACATGCTAGGTGTGCCCTGTGTAGATAGTAGCCCCTGAGACTCTGGTTGTCGTCGGAAACGACGACGAATAGAGGATCATATTCCCAGGTAATAGCCATACTGCCTCTATGTGCAGGTGATGGAAGCTCCGGTGGCTAGCCGGACTAGCAAGTTTGCCCATTTTAAACGGCAGTTGGATGCGGCAGACGCCGACATAGAGCTTGTTAACCAAAGGCTTGACGAGGCACATGGTAAGTGTCATTATCTGGTAAATGCCACATAGTAAGAGCAGCATGATGCCAGTATCTTTAATATGTTGTGACTGCAGATGGAGCTGCCACTGTTGAAGCCTTGCGGGCAGAACTTGCCCGGGCCAAGGAACAAGCGAGGTTTAGTAATGCGGCTGCTTTGAAGGCGGTCGGAGAGTTGAAAACCGAGAAGGCCACGCATGGCGAGAGCCGAGATAAGATAGCCAAGATGGCCATAGAATTAAAAGCCGTCGCCGACTGTTGGCGGGTTCTTGAAAAGGAAAACCTAGAGAAGGCATCGGACCTTGAGAAGGCTGCTGCGACGAGAAAAGACATTTGCTCTGCTATGAGGGCGAAGAAGGAGGAGCTGCGGGAAGCCGGGGATATTGTAGCTGGGAAATCATTTATGTTGCGGAGGAAGTTCGGAGATCCATGGTATGCCTCTCTGGATCGGCTGTGGAGTTCGGAGGATGTGTATATGGATTTGGCAGCGAGCGCTGCCGATGCGGCCAAGTACTTCCCGGGTCAGATGGACCGTGAAGTGGACCAGCTGTTTTGGACACAATTCCATTCTCCCGAGCGTCCGCTTTCATTGACTGACCAATTAGCCGAATGGGCCGAACTGAATAGGTTGTCCGGACTCGCCATGAGGTATGTTGTGGATCAGCTATGGCCGGAAAGGCCAAAACCGAACAACTATTTCAGCTTGGTGCAGCAGCTCCTTGACGTGGTGCCGCGCATTAATGCGGTGAAGAGGTCGGCGTGCATAGAGGGCTCACGGATGGCCTTTGCCTGTGTTAAAGCATACTGGGCGGAGATGGTTGCTACCACAGTTGCAGCGCGGGATTCGGCCATAGGTCGAATGGCTGTTGAGCACTACTTTAAAGAAGTTCTTGAGGGTGCTCGTTTGATAGAGACCCAGTGCTCAAAAAATATTATGTTTGAGTGATATGTAATCTCATTGTAAGCGAAATGCTTTTATAAATTTTTATAAGGCTATTTTTATACTTTTTCCTGAAAGTAATATGATGCCTCCTGGGCGGCCGTTTATGTATACATGTGTATAACCTGAAAGATTGCAGCCGTTGGCTTCGACCCCCAAGCATATAATGCAGAGGTGCTCGCTAAAAACACGCGTTCACACTTAACCCAACGTCTTGGTCCTATTAAGGAGGTGATAGCGGAGCAAACGAGGCAACCAGACTATAATGCTTTAACACTTTCACTTAGCCATAGGAGTTTGACAGTGGGGCTACTAGATAGCCCCTGGTGGCTCCGCACTCTCCCGATCCCGGGGTGCGTACATGCCTGGCCAGAAAACGGCCCTTCGTTAAGGCGGAGGAATTCTAACATTCCAATAGGTCATCGAGTGGTTGACCAGTCTCACACTATATCATGACAGTCAGTTTTCGGCTTTCTCTACTGAGGTGCTCGTCCGGATGAACCAGGGCACAATCGCAGTAGTTCTCATGGTGCTACCTTAGCCGGTAAACCGGAACGTAAGGCACCAAAACACAGGAGCCAGGAAAACCCAACATTTGACCAAAGACAATGATTCGGAGCTAATGCATATGGGGCCAAACTCGCGACGCCGAACACTCCCTAAGGTATTCGGTCTTTGTGGTATAAACCGGGCCTAAATAATGGCCTTTGTAAGAAGCCCCTTGTGTCCAGGTACGTGCATTGTTCTGGCGTGGCCACATGCCAAGACGTCAGTATCCTTCTCAACGGTGGATATGTATCAACAAGAGACAGTAAAAAAGGTTTACGCAGGGTCTTAATCTAAAAAGAATCCTTGGGGCGGGTCCCTGCTGCACGTCTGCGCCTGTGTCTCCGTTGTGCCGTATCCTAGACGGCTGTAGCACGATGATCGTCTGTAAAAGAGAGTAATTTAGGTGAAAAAGTTATTGTGCAAAAAGGATAGTTTTTAAAGAAACCATGTATAATTCAAGATGAGAGAAATTGCCACTTGTCTGCACACGTTGAGCCCCTTGTATTGACAAATAGGGGTGTGACCATTTATTCGGTATAAATAGCGGCGCCGGACTTGATTAGTTGTGTTTGAGGTCTTGATGACCTATTGGATGCTTTCGCTGGTCCGAGCGCCTTTAGTGTGCGGCTGCCAAGGCAGCCGCACTCTCTTCGGCGCGCAGAGATCGCTTGATATTTCCTTTCACTGAAATGATGCCACGTGGACTGGGCATCTTGAGTGTGAGGGAGGCGTAGTGTGGTATTGCATTAATGCGAGCGAAAGCTTCGCGTCCGAGCAATGCTTGATAGCCACTTTGGAACGGAGCGATGTGGAAGGTTAAATGCTCGCGACGGAAGTTATCAGGGGAGCCGAATATAACTTGTAGTAGGAGGGAGCCCATACAACAAGCCCATGGGCCTAGCGTACCTCCTTTAAAGGTAGTATTGCTATGGCGAATTTTTGTTGGGTCTAACCCCATCCCGCGGATTGTATCCTGATATATTAGGTTTAGACTGCTGCCACCGTCCATGAAGACTCGTGTGAAGTGATATCCGCCAATTACTGGGTCTAATACCAGGGCAGCCCATCCTGCGTGTCGGATACTTGCTGAGTAATCGTGATGGTCGAAAGTGATCGGTTGAGCCGACCAGTGGCAGGACTTTGCGGTGACAGGCACTTGGGTATATTTTCTTGGGAGTGTCGCGTTGTTTTTTCCCTTGATCACGTGTAAAACGTTTACTGTTTTGACTTTTGGTGGAAATTTCTTTTGTTCCCCAGTGTCTTGCTTGGGAGGCTCGTCCTCATCTTCACATGGTGTATCCTCCCCCTTGTGTACGGCGTTGAGCTTGCCGGACTGCTTGAAGACCCAACATTCTCTATGGGTATGATTAGCCGGTTTACCAGGGGTACTATGGATCTGACATACTTGGTCCAGAATTTTGTTGAGGCTGGACAATTCATCCCTGGTGCCTTTAGAGGGCGGCTTTTGCTGACCTGGCCGAGAGCTTTTGAATCGGGCATTTACTATCGTGCCCTTCATGTTGTCTTCTTTATTCTGGCGTTTATTATTGCTGTTGCGCCGTGATTTCCCATTTCCATCTCTAACTTCAGATGTACAGGGGTCGCTAGTGCTGCATCTGGCTAGCCAGCTGTTCTCACCCGCGCAAAAGCGGGTCATGAGGCTTATTAATGCGGCCATCGTTCTCGGCTTATTTTGGCCGAGGTGTCTGGTGAGCCATTCGTCACGGACGCTATGCTTAAAAGCTGCCAAGGCTTCGGCGTCCGGACAGTCGACAATCTGGTTCTTTTTAGTAAGAAACCTGTTCCAAAGCTTTCGGGCTGACTCTCCGGGCTGTTGGGTTATATGACTCAAATCGTCCGCATCCGGAGGTCGGACATAAGTCCCTTGAAAATTTGCCCGAAAGGCATCTTTGAGCTCTTCCCAACTTCCAATGGAGCTTTCGGGGAGGCCTTTAAGCCAGTGACGAGCTGGCCCTTTGAGCTTGAGGGGTAAGTACTTGATGGCGTGGAGATCATCTCCTCGAGCCATATGGATATGAAGGATGTAGTCCTCAATCCAGACCCCATGGTCTGTTGTTCCGTCATATGCCTCTATGTTTATGGGTTTGAATCCCTCTGGAAATTCATGGTCCAGCACCTCATCGGTGAAACATAAGGGGTGTGCGGCACCCCAGTAGCTGGGTGTACCGTGTTGTTAGGATGTTTGTTGTGTTGCATTGTATGCTGGGGCGCGCTTGCATGGTCCATAGATGGATCTTGTTGCGCCGTCCTTTGGGTGCGAGCCCTCGCATGGGTCGTGTGTTGTATTGTGAGTTGCGTTGTATGCCGCTCTGTGTTGGTAGAGGGGTCGCCTATCCATCAAGGTGGCTGCTTTGATATTTGGTTGTGGGGGGTCCGAGGCCTCCTCATCGAATTCAGGTAGCAGCTTCCGCTTTGGGTAGATCTTGGAGGGGCGATTGTCGCCGTACCTCACTGCTATGTTGAGTATTTTACTCCATCTGATTTGGAGTGTGTCTTGCGCAGCCTTGAGCCTTTGCTTATGCTTTTTAAGACTTCTCACAGTGGCAACAAGCCTTTTACGGGCATTCTGCTGCTCCGGGTGCCTGTTCGGCGTTATGTCATCCGGACTATTATCCTTGATAGAATTTGTTTGTTCGGTTTGATTATCTGGATTGCCGTTGTCCGGCAGCGGTTCGCCCTGCTCCAGCGCTGGGTCTGTGTGATCATTATTTCTATCAAGGCGGGATTTGGGGCGGCGCTTGCGTCGCCGCCTTGACTGCTTCTCGAGGGAACAAGCCTTCGGTGCGTCCTTCCGCTCCTCGTCGTCATCTTTTGGTGCGTCCACCATGTATACGTCATATGGTGAGGTGGGCGGTGGTTCTTCTTCGCCTCCCGCATCGTCGTCCATACCGTCGATGTTTTCAGAGTCGAAGTCGAGCATGTCAGTTAAACGTCGACAGTGGCTACAAAGTGGGTGGTGGGTGGGCTTTGAATTTCTTCATCGTCCGTATCCCAACCTTGTTGACCGTAGTACGGCCAGGGCTCTCCTGATAAAGAGAGAGCCTTTAGTGTCTTCAGAATATCGCCGAAAGGCGAGTGCTGAAAGACGTTCGCGGTGGTAAACTCCATGATCGGCGCCCAATCGGATTCGATCGGCAGGGGCGCGGAGGGTTCGGAGTCCGGCTCCTTGGAGTCACGAGTCTCGCGGAGTCTGGGGCTGGTGTTTGGCTCGATCGCCGTTGGGATCACAGCCCCCGAGACGGCGTCCAACCACCGATCCTCAATCGGCGCAGTCAGCTCCGAATTAAGGGTCAAAGCCGATGCCGGTGCGGCCTCCAAGGCACTATTCGGCGGCAGAGATAGATCATGCTCGTCGTGACAGTGCGGCACGCTCGGCAGTGGCTCGAATCCGTTGAAGATCAAGTCCCCGCGGATGTCAGCCGTGTAGTTAAACTTCCATATCTGACCTGACGGCCAGGGGTATAGCTTTCAATCTGCTCCAGATGGCCAAGTGAATTGGCCCGCAGTGTAAAGCCGCCGAAGAAAGAGTTCTGTCCGGGGAGATAAGTTTCACCCTGGACCGCATCACTATCGATCATAGTAGGAGCCATCAAGCCTGATGGCGACGACATAGAGGAACTCTCAATGAAAGCACCAATGTCGGTGTCAAAACCGGCGGATCTCGGGTAGGGGGTCCCGAACTGCGCATCTAGGCCGGATGGTAATAGGAGGCAAGGGACACGAAGTTTTACCCAGGTTCGGGCCCTCTCGATGGAGGTAAAACCCTACGTCCTGCTTGATTAATATTGATGATATGGGTAGTACAAGAGTAGATCCACCACGAGATCGGAGAGGCTAAACCCTAGAAGCTAGCCTATGGTATGATTGTTGTTCTATGTTGTCCTACTAACTAAAACCCTCTGGCTTATATAGACACTGGAGAGGGTTAGGGTTACACAAAGTCGGTTACAATGGTAGGAGATCTACATATCCGTATCACCAAGCTTGCCTTCCACGCCAAGGAAAGTCCCTTCCGGACACGGGACGAAGTCTTCAATCTTGTATCTTCATAGTCCAGGAGTCCGTCTGAAGGAATAGTCCGGCCATCCGGACACCCCCTAATCCAGGACTCCCTCACTTTCCCTGGGTAAGCATGCCCTAAAGTGCATGTCCGGACTGCGATAGGAAACGCTGGAAAAACATCTGGGGGCAGATATGGATAATAAATAAAAATAATCTTTTGTTCACCGACCGAATATTCCCTTAAGAATGCTAGCTTTCGGCTTCACCCAGTCTGAGGTACACATCCGGCTGACCCGGCAGTAACAATCGCAGAGGTGCTCCCCTTATGCCCTAGCCGAATTAACGGGAACGTAGGGCATAAATACAAGAGCCAGGCAACCCAGCTTTGCCAAAACTTAAGTCATATCGATGCATATAATGGTGAAAAAAGGTACATGCGGAAGTATAACACATGTGTGGGGCATGAGGCCAGATAAATAATTTAAGCTTCTGTGAAAGAAGCCCCCGGGTATGAAGAGTGCGGCTAGCGCATCTGTAATGTGCAAGCGAGGCACCAGGTGACCCTTGAAGGCCTAGAGAAATAATAAAAGAAAGAAAGAAAGAGAAACAAGACAGATAATGTATATGCAGAAAATGGACAAAGGGAGGGGACTAACATAGAGTCCGGTGCTAGGCATAGAATCTTCGGAGCCTGGCCGGATTCCATGGGTTCAGCTCGAGTCGACTAGTCGATGCATCCTGCAGTCGGTACGCTCGACCAGTCAGAACTTGGTCAATAATGAAGGGACCTTCCCATATGGGCTCGAGCTTGTTCTTTTTCTTATCCGGCAGGCGTAGAACTAGGTCGCCAACGTTATAAGTTTTGGCCCGTACTTCTCTGCTTTGGTATCTACGAGCCTGTTGCTGATAAAATGTGGAACGGGCTTTAGCTATGTCACGCTCCTCCTCTAGGGTGTCCAAACTGTCCTGCCGATCGAGCTCGGCTTCTCTTTCTTCGTACATGCTCACTTGAGGTGAGTCATGAATTATGTCACAGGGCAAGATTGCCTCTGTGCCGTACACCATAAAGAAGGGTGTGTATCCGTTACTACGATTCGGCGTGGTCCGCAGCCCCCAGAGTACAGAGTCGAACTCCTCTACCCAGTGCATGTTAGACTCTGTTAATGAGCGCACTAATCTGGGTTTAATGCCGCTCATTATAAGACCGTTTGCTCGCTTGACTTGACCGTTGGTTTGTGCATGATAGACTGAAGCATAATTGAGCTTGATGCCCATTTTGCTGCACCAGAGTTTTACCTCGTCGGTCATGAAGTTAGTGCCATTATCAGTGATGATGCTGTGGGGGACGCCATAACGGTGTACAACCCCGGATATGAAGTCTATCACCGGTCCGGATTCGGCTGTTTTAACAGGTTTGTCCTCTATCCATTTGGTGAATTTATCCACCATGACCAATAAGTATTTTTTCTTGTGGGTTCCCCCTTTAAGGTGTCCAACCATGTCAAGCCCCCAGACTACAAAGGGCCATGTAATGAGGGTTGTTTAGAGGGCGGTGGGTGGCATGTGGCTTTGATTTGCAAAGAGCTGGAAACCGGTGCAGCGTTGGACCAAGTCCTGTGCATCTGCCCGGGCCGTTGGCCAATAGAATCATGTACGGAAGGCCTTGCTTACAAGAGCCCGGGCTGTGGCGTAATGACCGCCGAGTCCGGCGTGAATTTCTGCCAAAAGATTCTGTCCTTTTTCTTCGGAGATGCACCTTTGAAGGACTCCGGTAGTGCTTTTTTGTACAATTCTCCCTCATGGACCCTATAGGCCTTGGATCACCGCACTATGCAGTGTGCCTCATTTTGGTCCTCCGGAAGTTCCTGTCTAGTTAGGTAGGCCAGGAATGGTTCTGTCCACGGGGCAATAATGGCCATTATTTCGTGGGCTGAAGGTGTTATTTCAGCGACAGAGCCTCTGATTGTGTCAGAGAGTTCGGTATCGGGTATTTTGGCCGGGTCCGGACTGTTGTTACCGGTGTCCCCTTCCCATACTACGGATGGCTTGAACAACCTTTCCAAAAATATGTTGGGGGACCGCATCACGTTTTCCCGAGCCACATCGTGAAATTCGAGCCCCTCGAACCGAGCTGACATTTTTAGGACGGCGTTTCGATAGGCCGCCATTTTTGGATCCTTGGCGTCAAAGTCTCCATTTATTTGGGATATTGCAAGGTTTGAATCCCCAAGCACCTCCAGGCGTTGAATGCCCATGGAGACTGCCATCCGAAGACCATGCAATAGAGCTTCGTATTTGGCTGCATTGTTGGAGTCTGTATACAATATTTGCAATACGTACTGAACGGTATCTCCGGTTGGGGACGTCAGGACGACGCTAGCCCCTAGACCACCCAGCATTTTAGAACCGTCAAAGTGCATGATCCAATTGGAGTATGCACCGTACTCTTAGGGAGTTTGGCCTCCGTCCATTCGGCGACGAAGTTGGCCAATACTTGCGATTTAATGGCCCGTCGAGGTTTGTATGTTATGTCAAATGGGAGGAGCTCAATGGCCCATTTAGCAATCCGGCCCGTAGCATTGCGGTTGTTTACAAGATCATTAAGTGGCACTTCCGAGGCTACTGTAATCGAACACTCTTGAAAGTAGCGTCGCAGCTTCCGGATTGCCATGAATACTGCATAGGCTATCTTTTGATAATGTGGGTACCGTGATTTGCATGGAGTGAGGACAGTGGATACATAGTATACCAGCTTTTGAAGAGGGAATTTATGTCCGGCAAGTTCTCGTTCGACAATGCGTACTACGCTTACAACTTGATGAGTTGCCGCAATGTACAACAACATTAGTTCGCCGATGTTTGGCGCGGCCAAGATTGGGTTGGTTACCAAAATGGCCTTTATTTCTTCCAATCCGGTTGTGGCCGCGTCCGTCCACTCGAAGTGTTTGGTGCGCCGAAGGAGGCGATAAAGGGGTAAAGCCTTTTCTCCTAAGCGGGAGATAAAGCGGCTTAGAGCCGCCATGCATCCAGTTAACTTCTGGATTTGTTTGAGGTCTGTTGGGCTAGCCAAGTGTGACAAAGCTCGGATTTTGGCCGGATTAGCTTCAATACCTCTACTGGAGACAATGAAACCCAGGAGCTTTCTGGCTGGTACGCCAAAAACGCATTTTTCCGGATTGAGCTTGATGTCGTACGTTAGGAGGTTGTCGAATGTGAGCCTCAAGTCGTCTATCAAAGAGTCGACGTGTTTGGTTTTGACAACCACATTGTCTACGTATGCCTCTACTATTTTGCCGATTTGTTTCTCCAGACATGTCTGAATCATGCGCTGATATGTTGCACCGGCGTTTTTGAGCCCAAAAGGCATTGTGTTAAAGCAGAAGGGACCGTATGGTGTGATGAATGCCTTTGCGGCTTGGTCAGATTCCGCCATCTTGATTTGGTGGTAACCGGAGTATCCATCGAGGAAACACAATGACTCGTGTCCTACGGTAGCATCAATGATTTGATCGATGCGTGGGAGGGGAAGGGATCCTTTGGGCAAGCTTTATTGAGGTCTTTGAAATCGACACAAAGGCGCCAGGATTTGTCCTTCTTTGGTACCATCACCAGGTTTGCTAGCCAGTCCGGGTGTTTTATTTCTCTAATGAATCCGGCCTCCAATAACTTGGCTAGTTCCTCTCCCATGGCCTGTCTCTTAGGTTCGGAGAAACGCCGAAGAGCTTGCTTGACCGGCTTGAATCCCTTTAGGATATTGAGGCTATGCTCGGCCAGACTGCGTGGGATTCCTAGCATGTCTGAGGGATGCCAGGCGAATATGTCCCAGTTCTCGCGCAGGAACTCTCGTAGTGCGGCGTCCACAGCGGGGTTTAACTGTGCCCCAATGGAGGCTGTTTTTGTAGGGTCTGTTGGGTGGACTTGGAATTTTACTATTTCATCCGTTGGTTTAATAGAGGTGGACTTGGATCTCTTGTCGAGTAGCACGTCGTCCCTGTCCACATTGGAGCGTAGCGTGGTTAATTCCTTGGCCGAGAGGGCTTCGGATAATGCTTCGAGGGCCAATGCAGCTGTCTTGTTTTCGACACGGAGCGCTATGTCCGGATCGATGGTGAGAGTGATGATTCCTTTGGGCCCGGGCATTTTGAGCTTCATGTACCCGTAATGGGGTACGGCTTGGAAGATTGTGAACGCCTCCCATCCTAAAAGAGCGTGATAACCACTGCTGAACGGGGCCACTGGGAATGTAATTTCTTCGGACCTGTAATTATCCGGCGTGGCGAATACCACATCTAGTGTAATTTTCCCAGCACAGCGTGCTTCACGACTGGGGATGATTCCTCTAAAGGTTGTGCTACTTTGCTCAATGTGGTTCTAGTCTATTTCCATCTTTTGAAGAGTTTCCTCATAGATGAGGTTCAATCCACTGCCGTCGTCCATGAGTACTTTGGTGAGTCAAAAGCCTTCCACGATTGGACTGATGAAAGCACAAGTGCTCCCTAGGTGGTTTTGATAATTGATGACAACATATCTCTTGTTGGACTAATGTTTTCACCTAGTATGTTTCAGATAAGTTCAACAATGGAGTGGCATGGACTAAAGGTTGTGGGAAGGTCTCCAAGATACTAAGGACAAAGGATTGGCTAAAGCTTGAAGTTCAAGACTCTTCATTTCACATTTTACTGATCCAAGATAACATTGAGTCCATAGGAAAAGCCAATACTATCAAGGAGGGATGAGGTGTTGCTTAATGAGCCTCTTGCTCAAGTGCTTAATGATATGCTCCAAAACCCTCAGCTACTTTCCCATATCCACAAATGACCTAAACCCTAATTCAAACTCGGTCATACCGATTCTTTCAACCCGGTGCCACCGAGTTTCACATGTCATAGCCACTGCCAAACCCTAATCAATTCGGTCTCACCGAGATGGGCTTGCAAACTCTCTGTTACCTACTGCATTACTCTCGGTCCCACCGAGATATGCAATCGGTCCCACCGAGTTTGCTTGGCCAACTCTCTGTTTTGCTTATTACTCAAATCAGTCCCACCGAGTTTGAGTAATCGGTCAAACCGAGTTTTGGATTTTCCCTAACCCTAGCACATCGGTCCCACCGAGTTGTTCAAATCGGTCCCACCGAAATTCCTAACGGTCACTAGGTTTACTATTTCGGTCCGACCAAGTTCTCTGATTCGGTCCCACCGAGATTGGTAAATTGTGTGTAACGGTTGGATTTTGTGTGAAGGCTATAAATACCCCTCCACCTCCTCTTCACTTGGGAAGAGAGCCATCAGACTAAGCCTACACTTCCAGCATCCTATTTCTGAGAGAGAACTACCTACTCATGTGTTGAGGCCAAGACATTCCATTCCTACCATATGAATCTTGATCTCTAGCCTTCCCAAGTTGCTTTCCACTCAAATCTTCCTTCCACCAGATCCAAATCCTATGAAAGAGAGTTCAGTGTTGGGGAGACTATCATTTGAAGCACAAGAGCAAGGAGTTCATCATCAACACACCATTTGTTACTTCTTGGAGAGTGGTGTCTCCTAGATTGGCTAGGTGTCACTTGGGAGCCTCCGACAAGATTGTGGAGTTGAACCAAGGAGTTTGTAAGGGCAAGGAGATCGCCTACTTCGTGAAGATCTATCGCTAGTGAGGCAAGTCCTTCGTGGGCGATGGCCATGGTGGGATATACAAGGTTGCTTCTTCATGGACCCTTCGTGGGTGGAGCCCTCCGTGGACTCGCGCAACCGTTACCCTTCGTGGGTTGAAGTCTCCATCAACGTGGATGTTGGATAGCACCACCTATCCGAACCACGGGAAAAACATCCGTGTCTCCGATTGCGTTTGAATTCTCCAAACCCTTCCCTTTATATTCTTGCAAGTTGCATGCTTTACTTTCCGCTGCCTATATACACTTTGCATACTTGCTTGATATGTATTGTGAGTGTTGAAATTATGCTTAAACTCCACTCAAACCGAAAAAGCTAAAAAATTGCAACTTTGGCATGAAGTGTCTAATCACACCCCTCTAGACACATCTACTTTAGGGTCCTACAAGTGGTATCAGAGCTTTGGTCTCCATTGCCTTGGTTTAATCACCATTGGAGGAAGATGGATGTGTCTACTTTAGGGAGTCTTAGACATAGAGTGCCTATTCTTGATGGAGAATATTTTCATGAGTGGAAAAATGAGATGCTTGTAATCTTCAACCAACATCATTTGAACAAGTATATTGCTAGCCCTTGTGCACCTCACATTGATCCTTTGCATCCTACCCTAGATGAAGATATTGACATGATTCGCAATCTTAGAACTATTGAGCTCATCATTAGAGGATTGCCCAAAAACTTGATTACTAGTTTGCCTACTCTTAATTGTGCTTATACTATATGGAAATTTCTTGAGGAACGATTTCCCGACCATTCCTTCAAAAATTTGGAGAAAATTCTCCATAAATCTATTGCCTTGAGTAAGATGAACTCTAGTGATCCTAACTTTGGTGATTGTCTACTTGAGCTTGCCAATCTCAAGCGAGCTAAGGGAGATGTTGGAATCATTAGTGATATTATATTCGAAGCTATAAGAATTCATAAAAGTGACCATTTTGATGATCATTTATCTAATGAATTACCCTCTCTAGGAAATGATGAGTCACAAGATCATGGTGAACATGAATACTATGGTGATGATGATGATAGTGACTTCAATATTGATGATGCAATGAGACACTTTGGTCTTACGACAAATCTTCGGGGATATGAATTAGGAGGAAAGGAATGGGTTCTTGATAGTGGATGTACTGATCATATGACCGGAGATGAGGAGATGTTCCGTGAACTTGCTGAAAATGACGGCCCTCGAAAATATGTCACCTTTGGTGATAATTCAAAGGGTAAAGTAGTTGGCCTTGGTAAGGTGGCCATCTCACATGATAGTTCCATTCAAAATGTCATGCTCGTTGAATCTCTCGGCTAAAACTTACTTTCAGTATCTAGACTTGCTGATTTCGGTTTAAATGTCCTATTTACTGAGGTAGATTGCCAAGTGTTTCATCGACACAATCATGAAATGGTCTTTACCGGTATGCGTAAAGGTGACCTTTACATTGTCGACTTCTCTAAAAAGGCACAACCTAAAACTTGCTTTATTGCTAAATCCTCAAAAGGTTGGTTGTGGCATAGACGACTAGGTCACGTTGGCATGAGAAATCTTGACAAGCTTATTAAAGGAAATCATATCCTTGGAGTTAACGATGTCATATTTGATAAGGATAGACTTTGCAGTGCTTGTCAAGCAGGTAAACAGGTTGGAGGAAGACATCCCGTGAAGAACATCATGACCACAAGGAGACCACTCGAGCTACTTCATATGGATCTTTTTGGTCCCAACGCCTACAAGAGTCTCAGTGGAAATTCTTTTGGCCTAGTTATAGTTTATGATTTTTCAAGATTTACGTGGGTGTTCTTTCTTAATGACAAGTCGCAGGTCCAGAAGATCTTCAAAAACTTCGCTAGGAAGGCCCAAAATCAGTTTGACGTGAAGATCAAGAAGGTTCGGAGTGACAACGGAACAGAGTTCAAGAACGTAAATGTGGACACCTTTCTTGACGAAGAAGGGATTTCACACGAGTTCTCGGCTACGTACACACCTCAACAAAATGGAGTTGTTGAGAGGAAGAACCGGACGCTCATCAAAATGGGAAGAACAATGCTTGATGAATACAAGACGCCAAAGCACTTTTGGGCAGAAGCGGTTGAGACAGCTTGCCATGCAACAAATCGCTTGTATCTTCACAAGCTACTCGGCAAGACGGCATACGAGCTCCTCACCGATAACAAACCCCAAGTTGGATACTTTCGAGTATTCGGCTCAAAGTGCTACATTCTTGATAAGCATCATCGTTCAAAGTTTTCTCCTAAATCTCATGAAGCTTTCCTACTTGGTTACGGCTCAAACTCTCACACTTACCGTGTCTACAAAAATTTCACCCGAAAGGTTGAAGAGACGGTAGATGTGAAGTTTGATGAATCTAATAGCTCGCAAGTAGAGCAATTGCCAATTTATGTAGGAGATAAAGACCCTTCAGAAGCAATCCAAGACTTGCCCATAGGCAAAGTTCGTCCAACAGAGGTGAAGGAGAGTACTTCATCCGTCCAAGTGGAGGCTTCTACTACACAACAAGGTGAACCAAGAATTGATGCGGAAGCATCCACAAGTGGGACACACCAAGATGAAGAGGACAAGGAAATGCATCAAGACGAACATCAACAACCTCCTTCTCCACCACGACAAGACAATGACAACGTCAACAATGAAGAAGGCCAAGAAGAAGAACAAGATGAAGAAAATGTTCAACAAAGACCCAAGCAAAAGCTCTCACGAGTTCGAGCAAGAATTTCCAAAGATCATCCCGTCGAGCAAATTTTCAATGATATACAAACCGGGAGAATCACTCGCTCAAAAACTCGTTTAGCTAACTTTTGTGAAAACTATTCATTCATCTCTAGCATTGAACCTATGAAGGTTGAAGAAGCATTGGAAGATCCGGATTGGATAAACGTCATGCATGAAGAGCTACACAACTTCGAGAGAAACCAAGTTTGGACATTGGTTGAGAAGCCCGACGACAACCACAGCATCATTGGTACAAAATGGGTGTTTCGCAACAAGCAAGATGAAGATGGACAAGTGGTTCGCAACAAAGCACGTCTCGTCGCCCAAGGGTACACACAAGTCGAAGGTATGGACTATGGTGAGACTTATGCTCCCGTTGCTAGACTTGAGTCCATTCGCATCTTACTTGCCTATGCTAATCACCATAACATCACCTTGTACCAAATGGACATTAAAAGTGCTTTTCTAAATGGTGAAATAGAGGAGGAAGTTTATGTCAAACAACCTCCCGGCTTTGTCGATCCTAAGAAACCTAATCATGTTTACAAACTTCACAAAGCTCTTTATGGTCTTAAACAAGCTCCTAGAGCATCGTATAAATGCTTGACCAAGTTCCTTATTGCAAGTGGTTTTGAAATTGGTAAAATTGATTCTACTCTTTTCACTAAAAGGGTTAATGGAGACCTATTTGTATGACAAATTTATGTTGATGATATCATATTTGGTTCAACTAACCCTCTCTTTAGTGAAAAGTTTGGAAAGCTAATGTCAGAAAAGTTTGAGATGTCCATGATGAGTGAACTCAAATTCTTTCTCGGTTTGCAAATCAAGCAAACTAAGGAAGGTACATTTGTCTCTCAAACAAAGTACACCAAGGACTTATTCAAGAAGTTCAATATGCAAGAATGCAAAGATATGTCTACACCCATGCCTACTAGTGGACATAATGATTTTACCAAAGATGGTGAACCAGTTGATCAAAAGGTTTATCGCTCTATGATTGGTTCATTGTTATACCTATGTGCTTCACGTCCCGATATTATGCTAAGTGTGTGTATGTGTGCAAGATATCAAGCTGCCCCTAAAAAATGTCATCTTAAGGCTGTGAAAAGGATAGTTAGATACTTAATTCATACACCAAATTTTGGCATTCGGTACCCTAAGAGGTCTTATTTTGATCTTGTTGGCTATTCCGACTCGGATTATGCCGGAGACAAGGTTGATAGAAAGTCAACTTCGGGTACTTGTCAATTTCTTGGTAGATCCCTTGTGTCTTGGTCCTCCAAGAAACAAAACGCAGTATCCTTATCCACCGCCGAAGCGGAATACATTGCCGCTGGTTCATGTTGTGCTCAATTACTTTGGATGACCCAAACTCTTAAAGATTATGGGATCTATGTGAAACATGTTCCACTGCTTTGTGACAATGAAAGTGCTATCAAAATTGGTCATAATCCTGTACAACATTCTCGAACTAAACATATTGAAGTTTGTCATCATTTCATTCGAGATCATGTTGCTAAGGGTGACATAAATCTTAAGCATCTTCGCACTGATAAGCAATTAGCGGATATATTCACTAAACCACTTGATGAGAAAGTGTTTTGCAGGTTGAGAGGAGAATTGAACATCATTGATGCTTCGAACTTGGAGTAGGAACTCCATTGGATACATGCAAGACATGAGCTTATAACTAATCCATGATATATCTCTTATGATGACTATCTTATGTCTTGGATATATTTGTACCTTGCATGTTGTCTAACCCATGTAGGTGCTTGGTTGAATCTAATTCCATGAGATTGCGACTCACTCACATCTTGAGCAATCTCTACATCACCAAGTCTTTACACGATGGTGGTTGAAGACAAGGACGCACAAAATCATTCAAACATATCCTTTGACAAATCCTATGTTGAGCTTCATGAATGTCACTTTTGGATACACAAGTGCTTTTTCCTTGCAAAAACTAATCCATGTAGGTAGATGAACTCAAACTCCAAGTGGTGCTCCAAACTCTTGATGGGCTACATCAACCAAGAGCACCCACACAAGTTCAACTGCATGAGCAAGAACCACACCACCACCCAAGGTATGTTGTTCCATCTTAGAGAAGCTTTACTCCGAGACATGAGTCAAAGCAACTCAACAAGATGTGAATACATCAAGATGCTTAAACGAAAAATGGTAACCCCATTTTGAGCTTAAACGATGAGTATGACCTATGATCAAGTGTTCTCACTTGACTCCTAAGTCAATATACTCTAACATAGGTGACTATGTCACCGCCCAACGCTAGATGAAGTTCTCTTGTGTTCCTTCTTTGTGTTATTGCATTTGTCTCATGCTTGTTTATTTGTTCCCTTCTCTTTTTCAAAAAAAACCTTCATCTAGATCTTTTAATTCATTGCAAATCTTTGTGAGATCTTACATGTCTAGTGAGCTGAGGTGACAAGTGTTTTTCTCTGTGTAAACTCGGTTTCACCGACTTGCAATCATCGGTCCAACCGAATCTTTTCGGTACCACCAAAATATGCCACTCGGTGCCACCGACTTTGCAGTCAGAAAAACAGTTTGCCACTTGTTCTACATTTCTTCTCTCCAGCTCCACTCAATGAATCTTGTCCTCTACAAGCATCACAATTTTATTCTTTGCTTTATGCTGAGTCTCAAGGACCAACCCTATTCGACGGATTCCAGAAAAACCTTCTTGGAAATTGATGTCAAAGGGGGAGAGAGAGATCACATCAAAGCCTATATTCAGGGAGAGAGAGATCACATCAAAGCACTAAAGGGGGAGAGAAAGTCTCAAGGAGTCTCAAGGATCCCAGACGTCCCAGATAATGTATTAAGGGGGAGAAAGAGATCTCTAGGGGGAGAGACAATACTCAAGGATCCCAGATGCTTGATGTTCAAGAGGAGAGATGTCACATGTCTTTTTAGGGGGAAAGACATATTCATGTGTATCCTTCAGCTCTGATTTTCTGTTCCCTATCTTCTCCCAATATCCCATGAAAGATTCAGGGGGAGCAAGACACCCATGGGAAAGAAATTAGTCAAATTTATTGCATATCTTTATTCTTGGGGACATGTTGAATTCAATGTAGTACCTAGGACTTACTCTCTACATGTCATCCCAGTCTTGGTATTCTTGTGGTTTCTTTTGTTTGCTCTGGCTAGTGGATGTACCTGTGTTATCTAACCTTGTTTGTGCAGGTTCATTCCATCCTAAGCCAACTTAAGACTACAAGGTAAGTGTATGCATCAAAATCATGAGTATGAGGAATTCTTGCCTATGTACATACTATTTGCAAGAAGGACTCATGAGCATGAAGGTATTTTCCTTAATAATCTTTTGCTCTAATGCATATGGCCAAGATACATGTAACACATTGCCTACTCTGTCATGATTATGCTCTCACATGCTTCTATATTTTATATTCACTTGATTGCATACATGTAGGGGGAGCCTATGGTTGTTACATGTCCTTCCAAAGCTTTACTTACTATTCTTTGTATCTTTATCTAAAGCTTTGATGTATGTTGCCATCAATTACCAAAAAGGGGGAGATTGAAAGCACAAGTGCTCCCTAGGTGGTTTTGATAATTGATGACAACATATCTCTTGTTGGACTAATGTTTTCACCTAGTATGTTTCAGATAAGTTCAACAATGGAGTGGCATGGACTAAAGGTTGTGGGAAGGTCTCCAAGATACTAAGGACAAAGGATTGGCTAAAGCTTGAAGTTCAAGACTCTTCATTTCACATTTTAGTGATCCAAGATCACATTGAGTCCATAGGAAAAGCCAATACTATCAAGGAGGGATGAGGTGTTGCTTAATGAGCCTCTTGCTCCAGTGCTTAATGATATGCTCCAAAACCCTCAGCTACTTTCCCATATCCACAAATGATCTAAACCCTAATTCAAACTCGGTCATACCGATTCTTTCAACCCGGCACCACCGAGTTTCACATGTCATAGCCACTGTCAAACCCTAATCAATTCGGTCTCACCGATGGGATCTCGGTCTCACCGAGATGGGCTTGCAAACTCTCTGTTACCTACTGCATTACTCTCGGTCCCACCGAGATATGCAATATGTCCCACCGAGTTTGCTTGGCCAACTCTCTGTTTTGCTTATTACTCAAATCGGTCCCACCGAGTTTGAGTAATCGGTCAAACCGAGTTTTGGATTTTCCCTAACCCTAGCACATCGGTCCCACCGAGTTGTTCAAATCGGTCCCACCGAAATTCCTAACGGTCACTAGGTTTACTATTCGGTCCGACCGAGTTCTCTGATTCGGTCCCACCGAGATTGGTAAATTGTGTGTAACGGTTGGATTTTGTGTGAAGGCTATAAATACCCCTCCACCTCCTCTTCACTTGGGAAGAGAGCCATCAGACTAAGCCTACACTTCCAGCATCCTATTTCTGAGAGAGAACTACCTACTCATGTGTTGAGGCCAAGACATTCCATTCCTACCATATGAATCTTGATCTCTAGCCTTCCCAAGTTGCTTTCCACTCAAATCTTCTTTCCACCAGATCCATATCCTATGAAAGAGAGTTGAGTGTTGGGGAGACTATCATTTGAAGCACAAGAGCAAGGAGTTCATCATCAACACACCATTTGTTACTTCTTGGAGAGTGGTGTCTCCTAGATTGGCTAGGTGTCACTTGGGAGCCTGCGACAAGATTGTGGAGTTGAACCAAGGAGTTTGTAAGGGCAAGGAGATCGCCTACTTCATGAAGATCTACCGCTAGTGAGGCAAGTCCTTCGTGGGCGATGGCCATGGTGGGATAGACAAGGTTGCTTCTTCGTGGACACTTCATGGGTGGAGCCCTCCGTGGACTCGCGCAACCGTTACCCTTCGTGGGTTGAAGTCTCCATCAACGTGGATGTAGGATAGCACCACCTATCCGAACCACGGGAAAAACATCCGTGTCTCCGATTGCGTTTGAATTCTCCAAACCCTTCCCTTTACATTCTTGCAAGTTGCATGCTTTACTTTCCGCTGCCTATATACACTTTGCATACTTGCTTGATATGTATTGTGAGTGTTGAAATTATGCTTAGACTCCACTCAAACCGAAAAAGCTTAAAAATTGCAACTTTGGCATGAAGTGTCTAATCACCCCCCTCTAGACACATCTACTTCAAGGTCCTACAACTGAGGACCAGTGCGGCTGGTGCTCGGGCTATTCAGAATTTAGGTTCGTCACTGGCATTGAAGGTAATAGCCGTGTCACTCCATGGATTTATTGCTGCTACGTGGTAGTTTTCGGCCATGCTGCGGAGTGTTCGCTTGCGCCTATTATTTGACGCGAAGGTCTCAAAGACTATTAACACCGTATTGTTATCCATGGGATGGTGCTTTGTGGTATTTGGGAGAAGAAAATCCTCACCACTTTTGGCCACCTGCCGGAGTATCCAACATGCTCTAAGGTTGTGCGTTGGTATTGTATCCGCTGTACTATGAATTTTGCAGGGTCCGCTGAGCCATCCCTCCAGTACGGTTCCATGCCCTGTACAGGGTTTTTGCTTTTTGGTAGTTGACCAGGGTGTATTGTGATAATGCACCCTTTTATTTCAGACTGGGTTTGTGTTCAGGGCCGGATTATCCCAAAAGTTTGTTTCGGTTTTCCAGGCACTTTCCATCGCACAGTACTTTCATACTATGGATGCCAAGTCAGTGATGCTTGTTATCTCACGGTGATTTATGGGGTTAAGGATTCCCTTGTCCGTGTAATTATTGCAGAAAAATAGGATTGCGTCTTCCTCACGATAGTCCTTAACCTTGTTCATCGCAAGGAGGAATCTGGCCCAATAGTGATGTACTATTTCCTGGGGCTCTTGCCTAATGTGGGAAAGATCGCTTATGTTTGGGTGGGTGGGTGGAATTGAATCCGAACCCTTACCCGATCTGGGATCCAGGAGCCGAGGAGTTTCCAATTTTCGAAGTTCCGGTTCCGGGGTGTTACCTGATAATCTTGGCCCGCTGCCTGACTCTAAGTTCAGGGAATGAATGTTGTCCTCCCGCGAACGGGCGTCCGGCTCGGAGAGATCGGGAATCCGGACATATTTGGTCCTCAAGATAGAGGAAAGGTCGCCGCAATGTTCCTCCACCACTGCAATATGATGGGTGACCGGTGGAGAGTTAATCTTCCTTTGATCGGGTTTAAGCCCAATCCGATGATAGTCCGTAGCGACTCCCAAGGCGGCGATGCGATCCAAGAGCTCGTTTAAGGAGGCGAGCTCCATTGGATCCATCTGTTCAGCGAGTGCCGATTTGACGTGGGGGCTGTTTTCGATGACCCGAGAAGTCATCGTCGGCGAGGCGGCCGAACAGGCGGTCATGATGAAACCGCCTAGCCGGACAGTTTGGCCGACAGCCAAAGCTCCCCCAACAGTAGTACCGTCTCTAAAGATGATATGAGACATCCTTCCTTCTGGCGGCGGCACAGAGGAACTCTCAATGAAAGCACCAATCTCGGTGTCAAAACCGGCGGATCTCGGGTAGGTGGTCCCGAACTGTACGTCTAAGGCGGATGGTAACAGGAGGCAGGGAACACGATGTTTTACCCAGGTTCGGGCCCTCTTGATGCAGGTAAAACCCTACGTCCTACTTGATTAATATTGATGATACGGGTAGTACAAGAGTAGATCTACCACGAGATCAGAGAGGCTAAACCCTAGAAGCTAGCCTATGGTATGATTGTATGTTGTCCTACGGACTAAAACCCTCCGGTTTATACAGACACCGGAGGGGGCTAGGGTTACACAAGATCGGTTACAAAGGAGGATATGTACATATCCGTATTGCCTAGCTTGCCTTCCACGCGAAGTAGAGTCCCATCCAAACACGAGACGAAGTCTTCAATCTTGTATCTTCATAGTCCAAAAGTCCGGCCAAAGGATATAATCCGGCTGTCCGGAGACCCCCTAATCCAGGACTCCCTCAATCATGTACCCTGGATATTTTCTAGATGTGGATAACAGATTCCTTCCACCTTCTCTTTGGTTGGAATAAGACTATCTATTAGTTATGGGATGCTGGACGACCAATCTTTCCTTCTAAATATCCAAGTACTAAAAGATCCATTGGATCAAACTTAATAGCAATAGCAACTCCAGGCCATCATGATGAAACCTACAATATAAAGCATGAAGTGCAGCCAAAAGTTGCCCAAAAATCAAGACATTTCACATATTTAACCATGAGGCAAAGAAAACATCATGATACCACTATTTAGGAATAGATGCTCGCGTATTCTTCTAGGGAGGGCGCGACATTCAACGAAACAAAGATGGTGCAGAGTTACATGGATCGTAAAAAGACATGCATTTGTAACAAGTTTTGGAAAATAGAATGAGATGTATTGAGGACCAGAGGTGTATGAGGTGTATTAGATTTTAATTGGGGGGGGGGGTTGGCTATAATGAGATTTATTCATGTATTATTGATGCTATTTGTATTACTATTTTGAATGCAGTATTTGCAGTTTGGGAACTCAATCATGTAAGACGGGCGATGAGTTGTGTTTCTTATTATCACATCAATTGTCTTCCTCAATGACCTAATTAATATGTGAGATAAATCTATCTTAGGAATCGTCTTTTGATGCTTGACCAATAACAAATTCAATTAATGATACATGATAGAGAACCCAATTGACAGAGATTCTAAAATAAGTTTTTTTAGCTGATCTTCGGTCAGGTCAAAATTGTGATTTTGTCTGCAAAGGAGGGAAATAAATAACTCTTCCCACTGTCTGCTTAAATTGTGCCATGGAAAATTTACCTTTCACATGACACATCCACACGTTGTCAAATATTAATTTTCTTGGCCACTACTAGTTTCAATGTCACTAGGGTGTGTGTATCCTGCATTTTCATTGTAGCTTGGACATGCGTAAGTGGCTCATACATTTTGATAGATGCTTCAAGGAAAAAGAACATGGAAACAGTGTCAGGTAAATAACAATTCACTATTGACATACTGTTATGCCATGTAAAGAACAACATGGTTGTTTTTTATTTTCTGGAAGAAATGATTAGTGCTCTAGTGAATCTTGATACCTACAAGGGCACATGAATGAACTAGACATGACTTATTCTAGATAGTATGCACTAGCAATTTAATTCGGAAGGCCCTGATAACAAGTCAAAAATAAGAATAATGTAGAAGGGAGATTTTTTGAATGTGCATACTAGATTCCGTCCACCTTCTCTATGGTTGGAATAAAACCATCTATTAATTCATGGGACACTACCATGCCCACCTTTCCTTATAAATATCCAAGTAGGACATGATTACTTGGATCAAACCTAGCACCAGCAAGGAGTCCTGGCCATCATGATGAAACCTACTGTACAAAGAAAGAAGTGCAACAAAATGATGCCTAGATATCATGGCATTTTACGCCTTGAACTAAGATACATAGAGAAGTTCACGATACCGCTATTCAGGAGTAGATGGTCACTTATTCCTCTAGGATTGTGTGTGTGGTATTAAATGGCATCATAAATATGGAGGGGGTACATAATAGAAAAAGCTGGTGTAGAGTTCATTCAAGTCATAGAATGACATGTATTTGTAACAAATTTTGTTAACATAATGTGATGTATTCAGGAATACATGATGCAGAAGTTGTACAAGTTTTAATTGGGGGCAAGAATGAGATGTGTCAGGGATATTACTACTGGATGTAAACCTGTAACGTCCCAAATTTTCAATTTGGAATGTTATACATTAGATCATCATTGCATATCATGTTTTATTGCTTTTCCGTTTGTAATCTTTGAAAATCCTAAGCAACTCAAGGATCTTCGGACAGAGTTGGGGATTTCCTGGTTTTCATATTTGATTCTTTTATCAAATAATGAAACGAGGATTTGATTTTAATTATTTCTCTTCGAAAAATATTTCACTATAAAAATTAAAGAGAGGAGATAATATGATTTCTCCAAAATAAATGAAATATTGGAGGAAAAATATTAAAATCATTAACTTGTTTTTGTTGTTTTTATTCAGATTTATTTGCATTAGAAAAAGTACATGTGTTTCAAAACTGCATTTTAGGGCCACGAAAATGTTCATCTTGTTCTAAATATTTTATTTAGACAGTGAAATTTTGTTTTGGCATTTTTAGATTTTTTATTTATTTTTCTAGGATTTTATTTCTGTCGGCGGAATTATTTAAAAAAGGAGTTCCCGCACCCGACTGGGCCTAAGGCCGTGCCGAGCCAGGCCGGCCCAGCCGCTGCTTCCTGCGCGCGCGCGGGCCGCCGCCGCCGCCACTCGGACCGGATTCCGAGTTGGACTCCACTTGCCGCCCCGCCTTGGCCCCTACTCCAAGCCGCCGCCGCCCCCGCCCTTATATACCGCCGCCCTCGCCACCCCAATAGCACACCGCAGCCACCACCGCCCCGCGCTGCGCCAAGCCCCGCCGCCTAGCCCCGCCGCCCGCGCCGCCTAGCCGCCGCCACCGCCGCAGCCGAGCGCCGCTGCCGCCCCCGCGAGCCGCCGCCCGGCCGCCCACACCTCGCCTCACCGGACCTTTCGCCGGTGGGAGTCGCCGGACTCCGCCGCCGGTTTTTTTATAAAAACCGTCTGGTTTTTTTAGAAACCCTAGATCCGTTTTTTTGGTTTCACCGGTTTTTCTCGGTTCTCCTAGTTAGCGGACATTCGTCCGAACGTTCGTTTTAACGAACGGTTCTTCGCCCGTTAGATACAGCTAACGAACGCTCATCGCGATTTATTCCACGATTTTCCCTGATCGCGGTTTCTAATCCGATCTTAGTTTCTGTTTTTCTTTTCGCTCGTTAGTCGGAATCAGGAGATTCAAGCGCCTGGAGTTTCGTCTCGAAACCCTCTTTCTGTTTAACCAACTCAAACAAGTTTTCTCTACTGTAAAATTTGACCTAGTTTCAGATTAGTAAATGAAGTTTCTTTCTTTTGCCGTTTGAGTTTCGTTGCTCCGTTTGATTTGATTCTTTCTGCGTAACGGAGTTCTTAATTTGAACTTTCTGGTCAACCTCTTTTATTTGAGTTTTGTTTGTGCATCGTTTCTCGTTACATATGTATGCTATTGTTTCCTTGCGATAGAATTCCCGGAGTGCGAAGCGTGTTACTACGAGTCTCTAGGATTCGCGGATCGTCAGCAAGGCAAGTAACACTTTGATCATACCCCTTTATCACCCAGTTTTTATGCATTAGTTCCAATCCTCAAACATTGCATGATTAGGATGTCATTAACTTGTGGGTTGGGAAGTAGTTGAAGAGATAGAACCTATTGCCCTGTTATATTCAAACCTTGGGAGTTACTTCTACGCTTGCTTATATTACTATGCTATGCTTTGCTCGTAGACGTGGTTTGGGTTTGAGTGAAATCCATGACAGATGTGACTTTGTTAATTAATGGTTCAACTTAAGGTGGCAACTTAAATTAACATCTGGGTGGATTGAGGCACCTGGAGTACCCAGTGTTGTCTGTATTTTTTTGGAAATCCCGGAGTACCCATGTGATCTTCCTATGGACCGCCACCCAGGCTCAAAGGGAACTGAGATGATTCATGCTAGAAACTTCCGTGTGCAGTCACAAGCTATTATGGGCTCTAGCATAGTTGAGCAAGTTACGTGAAGCTCTTGAAGAGGCAGATCAACAGGTAGTGGGATGTAGGTTTGGTATGGTCTGTCCGGAGTAGAGAGTTAATGTTACTGAAAGACTGTGTCTCGGTCATCCGTTTCTCAAACACCCTGTAGTGAGAGAAAACCAACGGAGGCGATCGAGTCTTGTGGGGAAAAGTGCGCAAACCTCTGCAGAGTGTACAATCTAATCATGGTTAGGTGTGTCCCCGGTTATGGACAATTCTTGAGTATCTAGTACTTGGGTTATCACATGTATCTCATCAGTTTTAATTAATATTGTTGGGTTGTTAATCACTTTAATTGGGATTGAGTTGGAGGAACCTTCTCAATGATGTTTCAACTACCATGATAGTTAAATTAAAATCTATTCCTTTGTTGTAGGGAGAAATTGGCTTTTCGCAAAAACTATAAGCATAGAGCTTTCCACCAGCCATATATGCATGTAGTGATAACATTATTCTGTTCTTGCTCTACTGTGTTATTTTGCGAGCATATTTCATGTGCTGACCCGTTTTTGGGCTGCAACATATTATGTTGCAGACTTTTCAGACCAGGAGTAAGGTTCGTTAGGTCGTTGCCGTGTAGCTCAGCTATGCCGTTGGAGTTGATGGACTCACTTTATCTTCCAAGCCTTCCGCCGTTATCGTATTAGATGGCCTTAAGCCATATTATTGTAATAAGTTCTCTCTTGAGACATTCGATGTAATAAGTGTGTGATTGCTACTCTGTTATAAATCCTTCGAGTACTGTGTGTGTCAGCATTACCGATCTAGGGATGACACTGAAGCACAGAGACTTGACCATCTGAGGTCGCGTCGTTACAAGATGGTATCCGAGCACATGCTGAGTGTAGGACATGACCACTAAGATAAATCCTAGGTCACACTTCTCTTCTCATTTCTAACTCCTCTCCATTTTCTACTCTTTAGGATGACGGAGATGAAGAACAAGTTTGCACAAACGGATGAAGACACTCCTTTTGGACGCCACTTGAAGGAAGTCACTAGGTACTTAAACATTGGAATACCAAGCTTCACCGGGATGTACAATGCCACTTTACCTGAAGAGGAGCGCTGGATGATTCAAGTACAAGTTTCGGGAAGGACGTTCTCGCCCACTTCTAAACCCATAGAGTTTTCTTTCGAAGAACCCACCTGGAGTCTAGGCAAGAGCATGGCAGCCCACATTACCATTAGACGCATTGGAGAAGTTTACAACAGGGAGCTTAAGGACACTATTTACCAAATATGCGTGTGCTGAGACGAGCAATGGGAAGTAATCAGCACCAGGAAGGATAGATCCATTGCAGCTTTCATCCAGGGGTTAAACCAGCACATCCGACGTCAGGAAAACCAGATGTGCGTGGACATGATGGACTTGAAGAAGGCGAAGACTAGGATCATCGAACTAGAGGAAGAACTCAAGTTTAAACGCGACGGAAATGAGGAGGAAATCAAGACACTACTGGAGAAGAATGACGACCTAGTCAAGAAGATCGGAGTATTCATGGGGGGACCAGCACCGGGAGATGAAGACGAAGATCCCACTTGCCCGGAAAACTACATCATCATCGAAGAAACCGATTCCGATCCTAGTGATGATGACTTTGAAGATGAAGCTGGAGCAGACGTCATGGAGTCTTCCACCGATCAAGATTTCTAGATGACTACCATATATTACTAGTATTCCCCCATGTATTTAGTAGTAGTTGAGCACTTGTGCGATAGTTCTAGATCGTTTGTATGTCCTTGCTTGATTGATTGAGTGAATTGAGTGTGTTTGTCTCATGTGCATATGGGTAGTGTTTTCTCATTAGACCTCTTTTCTATTCTAATCTCTTCCATCTAAACCCCTCAGATGCCTCCGAGACGTGACACCGGTTTTGCCTTCCCACCGGAGCTCACCCAGTCGATCCAACAGCAGAATGTGTTGATGCAATTGCTAGTTCAGAATCAGGGCAACAACAACAACAACAACAACCCGCCGCCTGTGGACAACCTAGCCTGTTTTCTAAGGTTACAGCCGCCGGTGTTTTCCAGTAGCACCGAGCCCATAGTTGCGGACGATTGGCTACGCCGTATTGGAAGGGAGTTGACCACCGCAGGTTGCACAGATGCTAAGAGAGTGCACTTTGCCGCACATCAATTGGATGGACCAGCAGCCTCATGGTGGGAGAATTACACAGCCACTTTTCCTATAGCCAATGTCACTTGGGACCAGTTTCAGCAAGCTTTCCGCATAGCCCATGTCTCCACTGGAGCTATGCAAATGAATAAGCGGGAGTTCTGCAACTTATGTCAGGGGAACCGTACTGTGGCTCAGTACATGGATGAGTTTAGCAAGTTATCTCGCTACGCCCCTGATGATGTGGCCACAGATGCCGCGAAGCAGGAGAAGTTTATGGAAGGGCTGAATGATGAGATGAGTATGCAGTTGATGGTAGCAACCTTCAACAACTACCAGGAGTTCGTAGACAAGGCTCTTATGATTGAAGGGAAGCAGCAGTAGATTGAGAGCCGCAAGAGAAAGTATGGACAAGGGAAGTATAACTCAGGAGCTCAGCAGAAGCCTTGCCTAACCCTGAACTCAGGAGGACGTGTTCATAACCATGGAGGTCACAACCACACTGGAGGAGGATCGCATAACCACAATGGATCTAAGAAAGGGAATGGGAACGGAACCAACAATAATCATAACCGCCCCAACCCAGCCACACCCGCCAAAAGGGACTTAAGTCATGTTACTTGTTTCAAGTGCGGGAAGAATGGACACTACGCCATGGAGTGCCCTGAAGGAAACAATGGAAATGGAAATGGGAGCGCTGGGAAGAAGCCAAATCCATTCAACAAAGGACAAGTGAACCATGTTAACGTGGAGGAGGTTGAAGAGCAGCCGGACGCGGAAATAGGTAAGTTTTTGGTTAAGTCATTTACCGCTCTTGTTCTTTTCGATACTGGTGCATCGCATTCATACATATCAAGGGGATTCATGGATAAGTTTAAGCTACCAACCCTGACCCTTAGGACCCCTCTTTTAGTGAGTTCATCCGGAGCAGAGTTTATGGCTAGCCGATGGTGTGACCAGATACCCTTAACCATTGGTACACATGTTTTTTCGTCCGACCTAATTATCTTGGAGTCACAAGGATTGGATGTGATATTGGGTATGGACTGGATGTCAAAGTTTGGAGGAAGCATTGACTGTGCTAGTAAGTCGATTTATCTCACCACCCTAGAAGGAAAAAGGATTAAGTATGTATCCAGGCATGTGCCTAGGAGGAGTCAGGTGAATGCCCTTACGGGAGTTGTTCAGGAGGAAGTGCCTGTAGTAAAGGATTACTCGGATGTTTTTCTAGAGGAGTTACCAGGCATGTCACCGGATAGACATTGAGTTTTCGATAGAGCTGTTGCCAGGTACAGGACCAATATCCAAGAGACCCTATCGGATGCCCGCAAATGATCTAGAAGAAATTAAGAAACAGATCAAGGAGTTATTGGAGAAAGGATACATCCGAAGAAGTTCATCACCTTGGGGAGCCCCAATACTTTTGGTTGAGAAGAGGGATAAATCCCTGAGGATGGTTGTTGATTATCGAGCATTAAATGAAGTGACGATTAAGAACAAGTACCCACTACCGATGATCAATGATCTGTTTGATCAGTTGCAAGGAGCTAAAGTGTTTTTGAAGATCGATTTGCGATAGGGGTATCATTAGTTGAAGATACGAGAGAAGGACATACCGAAGACAGCGTTCACAACACGATATGGATTATACGAGTACATGGTCATGTCATTTGGACTGACTAACACCCCTACCTATTTCATGAGCATGATGAACAAGGTGTTCATGGAGTATTTGGACAAGTTTGTTGTGGTGTTTATTGATGATATTATGGTATACTCGAAGAACGAGGAGGAGCACAAGGAGCATTTGCGCTTAGTTCTCGAGAAACTCAGGGAAGACCAGTTCTATGCTAAGTTTAGCAAATGCGAATTTTGGTTGAAGGAAGTCGGGTTCCTTGGACATGTTATATTGGGAGAAGGTATAGCAGTAGACCCCAGCAAAATTCAGTCAGTCACTGAATGGTTGGCACCCACTTCAGTTAGCGAGATCCGCAGTTTTCTTGGACTCGTAGGATACTACCGGAGATTCATCGAGAATTTTTCCAAGATTGCAAAGCCAATGACTGAACTGTTGAAGAAGGATACTAAGTTTAAATGGACAGAAGATTGCGAGGCAAGTTTCCAGGAATTGAAGAAACATTTGACTATAGAGCCAGTGCTAACACTGCCAGATATACATAAGGAGTTCCAAGTGTACTGCGATGCCTCATGCTTAGGACTTGGATGTGTGCTCATGCAGGACGGGAGAGTTGTTTCGTTTGCCTCACGACAACTAAAACCTCATGAGTTGAACTATGCTATGCATGATTTGGAGTTAGCAGCCATAGTGCATGCATTGAAGACCTGGAGACATTACCTTATTGGAAACTGTTGTGATGTGTACACGGACCATAAGAGCTTGAAGTACATTTTCACTCAGAAGGAACTGGACCTTAGACAAAGGAGATGGTTGGAGCTTATAAAGGATTATGACATGAAGCTACACTATCATCCAGGAAAGGCCAATGTCGTAGCAGACGCTTTGAGCCGGAAGAGTTATGCTAATATCCTTGAAAGTAAGGGATTGCTGAAGGAGTTAGCAGAGAATATCATGGAACTTCGATTGGAGATTGTTCCTAGAGGATCCATTGCAACAATGGAGGTCCAGTCGACATTGCTGGACAAGATTCGGGAAGCTCAGAAGGAGGACAAGGAGATTGCCGAGATAAAGGAGAAGATGAGCAAAGGAAAGGCCAAAGGTTTTCATGAAGATGAGCACGATCCCCTATGGTTTGAGGACCGAATCTATGTGCCCAATAACCAGGAGATCAGGAAGTTAATACTTCAAGAGGCCCATGACTTACCATACTCGATACACCTCTGAAACACCAAGATGTATTTGGATTTGAAGGAACATTTCTGGTGGACCGGTATGAAGAAGGATATTGCCGAGTATGTAGCCGTATGTGATGTATGTCACCGCGTGAAGGCAGAGCATCAGAAGCCAGCAGAACTGTTTACAGCCTATGCCGATACCCGAATGGAAGTGGGATAAACTGGGCATGGACTTTATCACCGGACTGCCCAGGACCAAAGCGGGATATGATTCCATATGGGTAGTAGTTGATCACTTGACCAAAGTAGCTCACTTCATCCTAGTGAAAACCACCTATACAAGTGCAAAGTTGGCCAAGATATATATGTCCAGGATCGTATGTCTCCATGGAGTTCCGAGGACCATCGTATCAAATCGAGGAACACAGTTTACCTCAAAGTTTTGGCACCAGTTGCACCAGACTTTGGGAACGAGATTGGAGTTTAGTACATCATTTCACCCGTAGACGGATGGACAAACAGAGAGAGTCAACCAAATTTTGGAGGACATGTTGAGAGCATGTGCGCTAGATTATGGATCTAGTTGGTAAGACAATTTGCCATACGCAGAGTTTTCATACAACAACAGCTATCAGGCCAGTTTGAAGATGGCACCGTTTGTAGCCCTGTATGGACGAAGGTGCAGAACACCGTTGATGTGGGATGAGGTAGGAGACCGACAGTTGTTTGGACCAGACTTGATCAAGGAGTCTGAGGAGAAGGTTCAATTGATTCGTGACAGACTGAAGATTGCTCGTCCAGACAGAAGAGTTATGCAGACTCAAAACGCAAGGAGGTAACCTATAAAATTGGAGACCGAGCATATCTGTGAGTATGACCCTTGCGAGGAGTGAAACGTTTTGGAGTTAAGGGAAAGTTAGCCCCGAGATTTGTAGGACCGTATCGTATTTTGGAACGGATGGGAGAAGTTGCCTACAAGTTGGAGTTACCCAAGGAATTGTCAGGAGTTCATGACGTGTTCCACCTTTCACAGCTGAAGAAGTGTCATGCTGAGATGGCAGATATACCGCTAAGAGATACAGTACCCCTGGAGGCGATTCAGTTGGATAGTGATTTGACTTATGAGGAGAAACCAGTTAAGATTCTTGAGTTTGCCAGCAAAGTCACCCGCAGTAAGGTTATCAAGTTTTGCAAAGTTCAGTGGAGCCACCATACCGAAGATTAAGCCACCTGGGAACGAGAGGATGATCTCCGCAAAGACCACCCGCACCTATTTTCTAGCCAGCCCGAATCTCGAGGGCGAGATTCATCTTAAGGGGGGGGGGGGTAGGTTTGTAACATCCCAAATTTTCAATTTGGAATGTAATACATTAGATCATCATTGCATATCATGTTTTATTGCTTTTCCATCCGTAATCCTCGAAAATCCTAAGCAACTCAAGGATTTTCGGAGAGAGTTGGGGATTTCCCGGTTTTCATATCTGATTCTTTTATCAAATAATGAAACGAGGATTTGTTTTAATTATTTCTCTCTGAAAAATACTTCACATTAAAAATTAAAGAGTGGAGATAATACGACTTCTCCAAAATAAATGAAATATTGGAGGAAAAATATTAAAATCATTAATTTGTTTTTGTTATTTTTATTCGGATTTATTTGCATTAGAAAAATTGCATGTTTTCAAAACTGCATTTTAGGGCCAAGAAAATGTTCATCTTGTTCTAAATATTTTATTTAGACGGTGAAAATTTGTTTTGGCATTTTTAGATTTCTATTTATTTTTCTAGGATTTTATTTCTGTCAGAGGAATTTTTTTAAAGGAGTTCCCGCGCCCGACTGGGCCTAAGGCCCAGCCGAGCCAGGCTGGCCCAGCCATCGCCGCCGCGGCCTCCTGCGTGCGCGTGCGCCGCCGTCGCCGCCACTCGGACCGTAGTCCGAGTTGGACTCCACTTGCCGCCCTGCCTTGGCCCCTACTCCAAGCCGCCGCCCCCAACCTTATATACCGTCGCCCCCGCCACCCCAACACCCCACCGCAGCCACCGCCGCCCCGCGCCAAGCCCCGCCGCCTAGCCGCTGCCGCCGCCGCCGCCCCGCCGCCGCAGCCGAGCGCCGCCGCCGCCCCGCCGCCCGCACCTCGCCTCGCTGGAACCTTTGGCCGGAGGTAGTCGCTGGACTCCGCTGCCGTTTTTTTTATAAAAACCGTCCGGTTTTTTTAGAAACCCTATTTGTTTCGCCGGTTTTTCTCGGTTCTCCTAGTTAGCGGACGTTCGTCCTAATGTTCTTTTAACGAAGGGTTCTTCGTCCATTAGATACAGCTAATGAACGCTCATTCGTTAGTCTATTTGTCAGTTTTCTTTTATCGGATTTATTCCGTGATTTTCTCTGATCGTGATTTATGATCCGATCTTAGTTTCTATTTTTCTTTTTGCTCGTTAGTCGGAATTAGGCGATTCAAGCGCCTGGAGTTTCGTCTTGAAACCCTCTTTCCGTTTAACCAACTCAAACAAGTTTTCTCTACTATAAATTTGACCTAGTTTCATAGTAGTAAACAAAGTTTCTTTCTTTCGCCGTTTGAGTTTCGTTGCTCCGTTTGATTTGATTATTTTTGCGTACTGAAGTTCTTAATTTGAACTTTCTGGTCAACCTCTTTTATTTGAGTTTTGTTTGTGCATCGTTGCTTGTTAGTTATGTATGCTATTGTTTGCTTGCGATAGAATTCCCGGAGTGCATAGCGTGTTACTACGAATCTCTAGGATTCGCGGATCGTCAGCAAGGCAAGTAACACTTTGATCATACCCCTTTATCACCCAATTTTTATGCATTAGTTCCAATCCTCAAACATTGCATGACTAGGATGTCATTAACTTTTGGGTTGGGAAGTAGTTGAAGAGGGAGAACCTATTGCCCTGTTATATTCAAACCTTGGGAGTTACTTCTACGCTTGCCTATATTACTATGTTTTGCTATGCTCGTAGACGTGGTTTGGGTTTGAGTGAAATCCAAGACAGATTTGAGTTTGTTAATTAATGGTTCAACTTAAGGTGGCAACTTAAATTAACATCTAGGTGGATTGAGGCACCTGGAGTACCCAGTGTTGTCTGTAATTTTTTGGAAATCCCGGAGTACCCGTGTGATCTTCCTATGGACCGCCACCCAGGATCAAAGGGAGCTGAGATGATTCATGCTAGAAACTTCTGTGTGCAGCCACAAGCTATTATGGGCTCTAGCATAGTTGAGCAAGTTACGTGAAGCTCTTGAAGAGGCAGATCAGCAGGTAGTGGGATGTAGGTTTGGTATGGTCTGTCCGGAGTAGAGAGTTAATGTTACTGAAAGACTGTGTCTCGGTCATCCGTTTCTCAAACACCCTGTAGTGCGAGAAAACCAACGGAGGCGATCAAGTCTTGTGGGGAAAAGTGCGCAAACCTCTGCAGAGTGTACAATCTAATCATGGTTAGCCGTTGAAGGAAATATGCCCTAGAGGCAATGATAAAGTTATTATTTATTTCCTTATATCATGATAAATGTTTATTATTCATGCTAGAATTGTATTAACCGGAAACATAATACATGTGTGAATACATAGACCAACAGAGTGTCACTAGTATGCCTCTACTTGACTAGCTCGTTAATCAAAGATGGTTATGTTTCCTAACCATGAACAAAGAGTTGTTATTTGATTAACGAGGTCACATCATTAGTTGAATGATCTGATTGACATGACCCATTCCATTAGCATAGCACCCGATCGTTTAGTATGTTGCTATTGCTTTCTTCATGACTTATACATGTTCCTATAACTATGAGATTATGCAACTCCTGTTTACCGGAGGAACACTTTGGGTACTACCAAACGTCACAACGTAACTGGGTGATTATAAAGGAGTACTACAGGTGTCTCCAATGGTAGATGTTGGGTTGGCGTATTTCGAGATTAGGGTTTGTCACTCCGATTGTCGGAGAGGTATCTCTGGGCCCTCTCGGTAATATACATCACATAAGCCTTGCAAGCATAATAACTAAGATGTTAGTTATGAGATGATGTATTACGGAACGAGTAAAGAGACTTGCCAGTAACGAGATTGAAATAGGTATTGGATACCGACGATCGAATCTCGGGCAAGTAACATACCGATGACAAAGGGAACAACGTATGTTGTTATGCGGTCTGACCGATAAAGATCTTTGTAGAATATGTAGGAGCCAATATGGGCATCTAGGTCCCGCTATTGGTTATTGACCGAAGACGTGTCTCGGTCATGTCTACATTGTTCTCGAACCGTAGGGTCCGCACGCTTAACGTTACGATGACAGTTATTATGAGTTTATGCATTTTGATGTACCAAAGGTTGTTCGGAGTCCCGGATGAGATCACGGACATGACGAGGAGTCTCGAAATGGTCGAGACGTAAAGATTGATATATTGGAAGCCTATGTTTGGACATCGGAAGTGTTCCGGGTGAAATCGGGATTTTACCGGATTGCCGGAACCCCCCGGGAGCCAAATGGGCCTACATGGGCCATTGTGGAAAGGTGAAAGGGGCTGCCAAGGAGGGCTGCGCACCTCCCCCCTCCCCTAGTCCTATTAGGACTAGGAGAGGTGGCCGGCCACCTCTCTCTCTTTTCCTCTCCCTTTTTCCCAAGGAGTCCTAGTTGGAATAGGATTGGAGGGGGGAGTCCTACTCCCGGTAGGAGTAGGACTCCTCCTGCGCCTCCCTCTCTTTGGCCGGCCAGCCCCCCTCCCTCCAACCTTTATATACGGGGGCAGGGGACACCCCAAGACACACAAGTTGATCCTTGAGATCGTTCCTTAGCCGTGTGCGGTGCCCTCTGCCACCAAATTCCACCTCGATCATACCGTTGTAGTGCTTAGGCGAAGCCCTGCGTCGGTAGTACATCAAGATCGTCACCACGCCGTCATGCTGACGGAACTCTTCCTCGACGCTTTGCTGGATCGGAGCCCGAGGATCGTCATTGAGCTGAACGTGTGCTAAGAACTCGGAGGTGCCGGAGTAACGGTGCTTGGATCGGTCGGATCAGGAAGAAGACGTACGACTACTTCCTCTACGTTGTGAGATCGCTTCCGCGGTCGGTCTGCGTTGGTACGTAGACAACACTCTCCCCCTCGTTGCTATGCATCACCATGATCTTGCGTGTGCGTAGGAAAATTTTCGAAATTACTACGTTCCCCAGCAGTGGCAACCGAGCCTAGGTTTTATGGTTTGATGTTATTTGCACGAGTAGAACACAAGTGAGTTGTGGGCGATACAAGTCATACTGCCTACCAGCATGTCATACTTTGGTTCGGCGGTATTGTTGGACGAGACGATCCGGACCAACCTTACGCGTACTCTTACGCGAGACCGGTTCCCTCGACGTGCTTTGCACATAGATGGCTTGCGGAAGACTGTCTCTCCAACTTTAGTTGAACCAAGTGTGACTACGCCCGGTCCTTGAGAAGGTTAAAACGGAGTCTATTTGACGAACTATCGTTGTGGTTTTGATGCGTAGGTGAGATGAGTTCTTACTTAAGCCCGTAGCAGCCACGTAAAACTTGCAACAACAAAGTAGAGGACGTCTAACTTGTTTTTGCAGGGCATGTTGTGATGTGATATGGTCAAGGCATGATGCTGATTTTATTGTATGAGATGATCATGTTTTGTAACCGAGTTATCGGCAACTGGCAGGAGCCATATGGTTGTCGCTTTATTGTATGCAATGCAATCGTGATGTAATGCTTTACTTTATTACTAAGCGGTAGTGATAGTCGTGGAAGCATAAGATTGGCGAGACGACAACGATGCTACGATGGAGATCAAGGTGTCGCGCCGGTGACGATGGTGATCATGACGGTGCTTCGGAGATGGAGATCGCAAGCACAAGATGATGATGGCCATATCATATCACTTATATTGATTGCATGTGATGTTTATCCTTTTATGCATCTTATCTTGCTTTGATTGACGGTAGCATTATAAGATGATCTCTCACTAAATTATCAAGAAGTGTTCTCCCTGAGTATGCACCGTTGCAAAAGTTCTTCGTGCTGAGACACCACGTGAAGATCGGGTGTGATAGGCTCTACGTTCAAATACAACGGGTGCAAAACAGTTGCACACGCAGAATACTCAGGTTAAACTTGACGAGCCTAGCATATGCAGATATGGCCTCGGAACACAGAGACCGAAAGGTCGAGCGTGAATCATATAGTAGATATGATCAACATATTGATGTTCACCATTGAAAACTACTCCATCTCACGTGATGATCTGTTATGGTTTAGTTGATTTGGATCACGTGATCACTTAGAGGATTAGAGGGATGTCTATCTAAGTGGGAGTTCCTAAGTAATTTGATTAACTGAACTTAAACTTATCATGAACTTAGTACCTGATAGTATCTTGCTTGTTTATGTTGATTGTAGATAGATGGCTCGTGATGTTGTTCCGTTGAATTTTAATGCGTTCCTTGAGAAAGAAAAGTTGAAAGATGATGGTAGCAATTACACGGACTGGGTCCGTAACCTGAGGATTATCCTCATTGCTGCACAGAAGAATTACGTCCTAGAAGCACCGCTGAGTGCCAGGCCTGCTGCAAGAGCAACACCAGAAGTTATGAACGTCTGGCAGAGCAAAGCTGATGACTACTCAATAGTTCAGTGTGCCATGCTTTACGGCTTAGAACCGGGACTTCAACGACGTTTTGAACGTCATGGAGCATATGAGATGTTCCAGGAGTTGAAGTTAATATTTCAAGCAAATGCCCGGATTGAGAGATATGAAGTCTCCAATAAGTTCTATAGCTGCAAGATGGAGGAGAACAGTTCTGTCAGTGAGCATATACTCAAAATGTCTGGGTATAATAATCACTTGATTCAATTGGGAGTTACACTTCCAGATGATTGCGTCATTGACAGAATTCTCCAATCACTGCCACCAAGCTACAAGAGCTTTGTGATGAACTATAATATGCAAGGGATGAACAAGACTATTCCCGAGCTCTTCGCAATGCTGAAAGCTGCGGAGGTAGAAATCAAGAAGGAGCATCAAGTGTTGATGGTTAACAAAACCACTAGTTTCAAGAAAAAGGGCAAAGGGAAGATGAAGGGGAACTTCAAGAAGAACGGCAAGCAAGTTGCTGCTCAAGAGAAGAAATCCAAGTCTGGACCTAAGCCTGAAACTAAGTGCTTCTACTGCAAGCAGACTGGTCACTGGAAGCGGAACTGCCCCAAGTATTTGGCGGATAAGAAGGATGGCAAGGTGAACAAAGGTATATGTGATATACATGTTATTGATGTGTACCTTACTAATGCTCGCAGTAGCACCTGGGTATTTGATACTGGTTCTGTTGCTAATATTTGCAACTCGAAACAGGGACTACAGAATAAGCGGACACTAGCAAAGGACGAGGTGACGATGCGCGTGGGAAACGGTTCCAAAGTCGATGTGATCGCGGTCGGCACGCTACCTCTACATCTACCTTCGGGATTAATATTAGACCTAAATAATTGTTATTTGGTGCCAGCGTTGAGCATGAACATTATATCTGGATCTTGTTTGATGCGAGACGGTTATTCATTTAAATCAGAGAATAATGGTTGTTCTATTTATATGAGTAATATCTTTTATGGTCATGCACCCTTGAAAAGTGGTCTATTCTTATTGAATCTCGATAGTAGTGATACACATATTCATAATGTAGAAGCCAAAAGATGCAGAGTTGATAATGATAGTGCAACTTATTTGTGGCACTGCCGTTTAGGTCATATCGGTGTAAAGCGCATGAAGAAACTCCATACTGATGGGCTTTTGGAACCACTTGATTATGAATCACTTGGTATTTGCGAACCGTGCCTCATAGGCAAGATGACTAAAACACCGTTCTCCGGTACTATGGAGAGAGCAACAGATTTATTGGAAATCATACATACCGATGTATGTGGTCCGATGAATATTGAGGCTCGTGGCGGATATCGTTATTTTCTCACCTTCACAGATGATTTAAGCAGATATGGGTATATCTACTTAATGAAACATAAGTCTGAAACATTTGAAAAGTTCAAGGAATTTCAGAGTGAAGTTGAAACTCATCGTAACAAGAAAATAAAGTTTCTACGATCTGATCGTGGAGGAGACTATTTGAGTTACGAGTTTGGTATACATTTGAAAAATTGTGGAATAGTTTCGCAACTCACGCCACCCGGAATACCACAGTGTAATGGTGTGTCCGAACGTCGTAATCGTACTTTACTAGATATGGTGCGATCTATGATGTCTCTTACTGATTTACCGCTATCGTTTTGGGGTTATGCTTTAGAGACGGCCGCATTCACGTTAAATAGGGCACCATCAAAATCCGTTGAGACGACGCCTTATGAACTATGGTTTGGCAAGAAACCAAAGTTGTCATTTCTTAAAGTTTGGGGCTGCGATGCTTATGTGAAAAAGCTTCAACCTGATAAGCTCGAACCCAAAGCGGAGAAATGTGTCTTCATAGGATACCCAAAGGAAACTGTTGGGTATACCTTCTATCACAGATCCGACGGCAAGACATTCGTTGCTAAGAATGGATCATTTCTAGAGAAGGAGTTTCTCTCGAAAGAAGTGAGTGGGAGGAAAGTAGAACTTGACGAGGTAACTGTACCTACTCCGTTATTGGGAAATAGTACATCACAGAAAACTGTTTCTGTGAGACCTACACCAATAAGAGAGGAAGTTAATGATGATGATCATGAAACTTTAGATCAAGATACTACTGAACCTCGTAGATCAACCAGAGTAAGATCCGCACCAGAGTGGTACGGTAATCCTGTTCTAAAAGTCATGCTACCAGATCATGATGAACCTACGAACTATGAAGAAGCGATGGTGAGCCCAGATTCCGCAAAGTGCCTTGAAGCCATGAAATCTGAGATGGGATCCATGTATGAGAACAAAGTATGGACTTTGGTTGACTTGCCCGATGATCGGCAAGCAATTGAGAATAAATGGATCTTTAAGAAAAAGACTAACGCTGATGGTAATGTTACTGTCTACAAAGCTCGACTTGTCGCAAAAGGTTTTCGACAAGTTTAAGGAGTTGACTACGATGAGACTTTCTCACCCGTAGCGATGCTTAAGTCTGTCAGAATCATGTTAGCAATTGCCGCATTTTATGATTATGAAATTTGGCAAATGGATGTAAAAACTGCATTCCTGAATGGATTTCTGGAAGAAGAGTTGTATATGATGCAACCGGAAGGTTTTGTCGATCCAAAGGGAGCTAACAAAGTGTGCAAACTCCAGCGATCCATTTATGGACTGGTGCAAGCATCTCGGAGTTGGAATAAACGCTTTGATAGTGTGATCAAAGCATTTGGTTTTATACAGACTTTTGGAGAAGCCTGTATTTACAAGAAAGTGAGTGGGAGCTCTATAGCATTTCTGATATTATATGTGGATGACATATTACTGATTGGAAATGATATAGAATTTCTGGATAGCATAAAGGGATACTTGAATAAAAGTTTTTCAATGAAAGACCTCGGTGAAGCTGCTTACATATTAGGCATAAAGATCTATAGATATAGATCAAGATGCTTAATTGGACTTTCACAAAGCACATACCTTGACAAGATTTTGAAGAAGTTCAAAATGGATCAAGCAAAGAAAGGGTTCTTGCCTGTGTTACAAGGTGTGAAGTTGAGTCAGACTGAATGCCCGACCACTGCAGAAGATAGAGGGAAAATGAAAGATGTTCCCTATGCTTCAGCCATAGGCTCTATCATGTATGCAATGTTGTGTACCAGACCTGATGTGTGCCTTGCTATAAGTTTAGCAGGGAGGTACCAAAGTAATCCAGGAGAGGATCACTGGACAGCGGTCAAGAACATCCTAAAATACCTGAAAAGGACTGAGGATATGTTTCTCGTATATGGAGGTGACAAAGAGCTCACCGTAAGAGGTTACGTTGATGCAAGCTTTGACACTGATCCGGACGATTCTAAATCGCAAACCGGATACGTGTTTACTTTAAACGGTGGAGCTGTCAGTTGGTGCAGTTCTAAACAAAGCGTCGCAGCGGGATCTACATGTGAAGCGGAGTACATAGCTGCTTCGGAAGCAGCTAACGAAGGAGTCTGGATGAAGGAGTTCATATCCGATCTAGGTGTCATACCTAGTGCATCGGGTCCAATGAAAATCTTCTGTGACAATACTGGTGCAATTGCCTTGGTAAAGGAATCCAGATTTCACAAAAGAACCAAACACATCAAGAGACGCTTCAACTCCATCCGGGATTTAGTCCAGGTGGGAGACATAGAGATTTGCAAGATACATACGGATCTGAATGTTGCAGACCCGTTGACTAAGCCTCTTCCACGAGCAAAACATGATCAGCACCAAGGCTCCATGGGTGTTAGAATCATTACTGTGTAATCTAGATTATTGACTCTAGTGCAAGTGGGAGACTGAAGGAAATATGCCCTAGAGGCAATAATAAAGTTATTATTTATTTCCTTATATCATGATAAATGTTTATTATTCATGCTAGAATTGTATTAACCGGAAACATAATACATGTGTGAATACATAGACCAACAGAGTGTCACTAGTATGCCTCTACTTGACTAGCTCGTTAATCAAAGATGGTTATGTTTCCTAACCATGAACAAAGAGTTGTTATTTGATTAACGAGGTCACATCATTAGTTGAATGATCTGATTGACATGACCCATTCCATTATCATAGCACCCGATCGTTTAGTATGTTGCTATTGCTTTCTTCATGACTTATACATGTTCCTATAACTATGAGATTATGCAACTCCCGTTTACCGGAGGAACACTTTGGGTACTACCAAACGTCACAACGTAACTGGGTAATTATAAAGGAGTACTACAGGTGTCTCCAATGGTAGATGTTGGGTTGGCGTATTTCGAGATTAGGGTTTGTCACTCCGATTGTCGGAGAGGTATCTCTGGGCCCTCTCGGTAATATACATCACATAAGCCTTGCAAGCATAATAACTAAGATGTTAGTTATGAGATGATGTATTACGGAACGAGTAAAGAGACTTGCCAGTAATGAGATTGAAATAGGTATTGGATACCGACGATCGAATCTCGGGCAAGTAACATACCGATGACAAAGGGAACAACGTATGTTGTTATGCGGTCTGACCGATAAAGATCTTCGTAGAATATGTAGGAGCCAATATGGGCATCCAGGTCCCGCTATTGGTTATTGACCGGAGACGTGTCTCGGTCATGTCTACATTGTTCTCGAACCGTAGGGTCCGCACGCTTAACGTTACGATGACAGTTATTATGAGTTTATGCATTTTGATGTACCGAAGGTTGTTCAGAGTCCCGAATGAGATCACGGACATGACGAGGAGTCTCGAAATGGTCGAGAAGTAAAGATTGATATATTGGAAGCCTATGTTTGGACATCGGAAGTGTTCCGGGTGAAATCGGGATTTTACCGGATTACCGGGAGGGTTACCGGAACCCCCCGGGAGCCAAATGGGCCTACATGGGCCATTGTGGAAAGGTGAAAGGGGCTGCCAAGGAGGGCTGCGCACCTCCCCCCTCCCCTAGTCCTATTAGGACTAGGAGAGGTGGCCGACCACCTCTCTCTCTTTTCCTCTCCCTTTTTCCCAAGGAGTCCTAGTTGGAATAGGATTGGAGGGGGGGTCCTACTCCCGGTAGGAGTAGGACTCCTCCTGCGCCTCCCTCTCTTTGGCCGGCCAGCCCCCCTCCCTCCATCCTTTATATACGGGGCAGGGGACACCCCAAGACACACAAGTTGATCCTTGAGATCGTTCCTTAGCCGTGTGCGGTGCCCCCTACCACCAAATTCCACCTCGATCATACCGTTGTAGTGCTTAGGCGAAGCCCTGCATCGGTAGTACATCAAGATCGTCACCACGCCGTCGTGCTGACGAAACTCTTCCTCGACGCTTTGCTGGATCGGAGCCCGAGGATCGTCATTGAGCTGAACGTGTGCTAAGAACTTGGAGGTGCCGGAGTAACGGTGCTTGGATCGGTCGGATCGGGAAGAAGACGTACGACTACTTCCTCTATGTTGTGAGATCGCTTCCGCAGTCGGTCTGCGTTGGTACGTAGACAACACTCTCCCCCTCGTTGCTATGCATCACCATGATCTTGCGTGTGCGTAGGAAAATTTTCGAAATTACTACGTTCCCCAACAGCCGTGTCCCCAGTTATGGACAATTCTTCAGTATCTATTACTTGGGTTATCACATGTATCTCATCACTTTTAATTAATATTGTTGGGTTTTTAATCACTTTAATTGGGATTGAGTTGGAGGAACCTTCTCAATGATGTTTCAACTACCATGATAGTTAAATTAAAATCTATTCCTTTGTTGTAGGGAAAAATTGGCTTTTCGCGAAAACTATAACCATAGAGCTTTCCACCAGCCATATATGCATGTAGTGATAGCATTATTCTGTTCTTGCTCTACTGTGTTATTTTGCCAGCATATTCCATGTGCTGACCCATTTTCGGGCTGCAACATACCAGGTTGCAAACTTTTCAGAGGAGGAGTAAGGTTCGTTAGGTCGTTGTCGTGCAGCTCAGCTATGCCGTTGGAGTTGATGGACTCACTTTATCTTCCAAGCCTTCCGTTGTTATCGTATTAGATGGCCTTAAGCCATATTATCGTAATAAGTTCTCTCTTGAGACATTTGATGTAATAAGTGTGTGATTGCTACTCTGTTATAAATCCTTCGAGTACTGTGTGTGTGAGCATTACCGATCCAGGGATGACACTGAAGCACAGAGACTTGACCATCTGAGGTTGGGTCGCTACAAAACCGGCCAGGAGTAGTGATACATTGGATAATTTTTGATTGCTCCATGCTATATTATCTACTATTTTGGGAAATATTGGGCTTTATTTTCCACATTTATATTATTTTCGGGACTAACCTATTAACCGGAGGCCCAGCCCAGATTTGCTATTTTATGCCTATTTCGGTGTTTCGAAGAAAAGGAATATCAAACGGAGTCGAAACGGAACGAAATAAACTGGAGAAGCTATTTTCAGAACGAAAGCCACCGGATAGACTTCGAATCCATGTCCGGAGATACGAGAGGTGCTCACGAGGGTGGGGGCGCGCCCCCTGCCTCGTGGGGCCCCCATAGCTCCTCTGACGTACTTCCTGCACCCATATATATCGTCGTACCCTAAAACTTCCAGGGAGCACAATAGATCGGGAGTTCCGCTGCTAGAAGCCTCCGTAGCCACCAAAAACCAATCTAGATCTGTTCCGGCACCCTGCCAGAGGGGGCAATCCCTCTCCGGTGGCCATCTTCATCATCCTGGTGCTCTCCATGATGAGGAGGGAGTAGTTCTCCCTCGGGGCTGAGGGTATGTACTAGTACCTATGTGTTTGATCTCTCTCTCTCTCGCTCTCTCTCTCTCTCTCGTTTTCTTGATTTGGCACGATCTTGATGTATCGCGAGCTTTGTTATTATAGTTGGATCTTATGTTTCCCCTCCCCCTCTACTCTCTTGTAATGAATTGAGTTTCCCCTTTGAAGTAATCTTATCATACTGAGTCTTTAAAGATTTGAGAACACTTGATGTATGTCTTGCCGTGTGTATCTGTGGTGACAATGGGATACCACGTGATTCACTTGATGTATGTTTTGGTGATCAACTTGCGGGTTCCGCCCATGAACCTATGCATAGGGGTTGGCACATGTTTTCGTCGTGATTCTCCGGTAGAAACTTTGGGGCACTCTTTGAGGTCCTTTGTGTTGGTTGAATAGATGAATCTGAGATTGTGTGATGCATATCGTATACTCATACCCACAGATACTTGAGGTGACATTGGAGTATCTAGGTGACATTAGGGTTTTGGTTGATTTGTGTCTTAAGGTGTTATTCTAGTACGAACTCTAGGGCTGTTTGTGACACTTATAGGAATAGCCCAACGGATTGATTGGAAAGAATAATTTTGAGGTGGTTTCATACCCTACCATAATCTCTTCGTTCGTTCTCCGCTATTAGTGACTTTGGAGTGACTGTTTGTTGCATGTTGAGGGATAGTTATGTGATCCAATTATCTTATTGTTATTGAGAGGACTTGCACTAGCGAAAGTATGAACCCTAGGCCTTGTTTCCTATCATTGCAATACCGTTTACACTCACTTTTATCATTAGTTACCTTGCTGTTTTTATAATTTCAGATTACAAATACCTTTATCTACTATCCATACACCACTTGTTTCACCATCTCTTCGCCGAACTAGTGCACCTATACAATTTACCATTGTATTGGGTGTGTTGCGGACACAAGAGACTCTTTGTTATTTGGTTGCAGGGTTGCTTGAGTGATACCATCTTCATCCTACGCCTCCTACGGATTGGTAAACCTTAGGTCATCCACTTGAGGGAAATTTGCTACTGTCCTACAAACCTCTGCACTTGGAGGCCCAACAACGTCTACAAGAAGAAGGTTGTGTAGTAGACATCAAGCTCTTTTCTGGCGCCGTTGCCGGGGAGGTGAGTGCTTGAATGTATATCTTTAGATCTCGCAATGGAGTCTTTTAGTTTCTTGTTTTATCACTAGTTTAGTTTATAAAAGAAAATCAAAAAATGGAATTAAGTTTGCCTCATACGCTTCATCTTTTTAATATCTTTCGTGAGTATGATGGAAAGGATAATTGTGCTCAAGTGCTAGAAGAAGAAATCTATAAAATGTTTGGCACTAAATATTTGAATGATGAGCATGATTGGAATGTTGTTAGTATGAATTCCTTGAATATCCATGATGCTAATGATATGCAAACCCACAAGCTTGGGGAAGCTATGTTTGATGAAGATGATATTTTTTGTTCCCCAAGTTTTGATGAGCAAATTTATTATGATGAAAGCATGCCTCCTATCTATGATGATTATTGGGATGAAATGTATGCTTTAAAGAATAATAATAACCATGAAACTTGTAATCTTGATCTTAATTTTCAATCACATGATAGTTATTTTGTTGAGTTTTCTCCCACTATTATTCATGAGAAGAATTTTGCTTATGTGGAGAGTAGTCAATTTTCTATGCTTGTAGATCATGAAAAAAATGCTTTAGATGCTGGTTATATTGTTGAATTCATTGATGATGCTACTGAAAATTATTATGAGGGAGGAATATATGCTTGTAGGAATTGCAATAATATCAAGTTTCCTCTCTATGTGCTTAAAATCTTGAAGTTTTGCTTGCTTTACCTTCCTATGCTAATTGATTATTGTTTCCATAAGTTATTTGCTCACAAAATCCCTATGCATAGGAAGTGGGTTAGACTTAAATGTGCTAGTCATATTCTTCATGATTCTCTTTTTATGTTACAATTCTTATCCTTTATGTGAGCATCATTGAAATCATCATGCCTAGCTAGGGGCATTAAAAGATAGCGCTTGTTGGGAGGCAACCCAACTCTATTTTTGTTCCTTGCGTTTTGTTCCTGTTTAGTAATAAATAATTCATCTAGCCTGTTTTCATATGTGGTTTTATGCTTTTAATTAGTGTTTGTGCCAAGTAGAACCTTTGGGAAGACTTGGGGAAAGTCTTGTTGATCATGCTGTAAAAAACAGAAACTTTAGCACTCACGAGAATTGCTTCCATTTTTATTTCGAGAGTGCTATTTAGTTAATTCTTTTTTCAGGTGATTAATAGATAAATTCCTCAGGTCCAGAAATTTATTTGAGAATTTTATGAGGTCCAGAAGTATACGTTTGATCCAGATTACCACAGACTGTTCTGTTTTTGACAGATTCTGTTTTTTATTTGTTGTTCACTTATTTTGATGAACCTATAGCTAGTAAAAAAGTTTATAAACCATAGATAAGTTGTAATACAGTAGGTTTAACACCATTATAAATAAATAATGAGTTCATTACAGTACCTTGAAGTGGTGATTTATTTTCTTATACTAACAGAGCTTTCAAGTTTTCTGTTAAGTTTTGTGTTGTGAAGTTTTCAAGTTTTGGGTAAGGATTTGATGGACTATGGAATAAGGAGTGGCAAAAGCCTAAGCTTGGGGATGCCCAAGGCACCCCAAAGTAATATTCAAGGACAACCAAGAGCCTAAGCTTGGGGATGCCCCGGAAGGCATCCCCTCTTTCGTCTTCATTCATCGGTAACTTTACTTGGAGCTATATTTTTGTTCACCACATGATATGTGTTTTGCTTGGAACGTCAATTTATTTTGTTAGGGTTTTCTTGCTGTTACTTAGAACAATGTTTTGCATCTTTTATTTCAATAAAAGTGGCATTGATAGCCATTACTATGCCTATGTTACAAGTATACATGTCGCTGTTTGAAAACAGAAAGTTTACCGCTGTTGCAATAATTCCCTAGAGAAGTCAGAATGTGATAAAATGTTGAAACCTTTTTCATATTAAGATCTGATAAATTTACTACATTGGGAATTTTATTTAGTAATTTTTGGAGCTAGGGAAGTATGGATGTTGCAGCATTCTTTACATACTATCCTGTTTAGGCAGATTTTTGTTATGTTTGCATTGTTTGCATATGTTTGCTTCTTTGATGATTCTATTTGAGGATAGGACTATTAAATATGCAGAGGCATTTAGTATGCAATGTTGAATAATAATTTTAATGGTTTGCTACAGTAGAGTATGATAAGGTTTTTGCAATGGTTTATACTAACTTATCTCACGAGTCCTTGTTGAGTTTTGTGTGGATGAAGCTTTTGAGATTTAGGGAGACCGTGATATGAGAGGAATTAAGGAGACACAAAAGCTCAAGCTTGGGGATGCCCAAGGCACCCCAAGATAATATTTCAAGAAGTCTCAAGCATCTAAGCTTGGGGATGCCCCGGTTGGCATCCCACCTTTCTTCTTCAACAATTATCGGTTAGTTTCGGTTGATCCTAAGTTTTTACTTCTTCACATGATGTTTGCCATTCTTAGAATGTCACTTTATTTTGCTTTGCTTGTTGTTTGAATAGAATACCAAGATCTGAAATTATTAAATGTTAGAGAGTCTTCACATAGTTGCATAATTATTCAACTACTCATTGATCTTCACTTACATCTTTCAGAGTAGTTTGTCATTTGCTCTAGTGCTTCACTTATATATTTTAGAGCATGGTGGTAGTTTTATTTTGAAGAAACAGATGAACTCTCATGCTTCACTTATATTATTTTGACAGTCTTAAATAGCATGGTAATTTGCTTAAAATCCTAATATGCTAGGTATTCAAGAATAATAAAATTCTCTTATGAGTGTGTTGAATACTATGAGAAGTTTGATACTTGATAATTGTTTTGAGATATGGAGATGGTGATATTAGAGTCATGTTAGTTGAGTAGTCGTGAATTTGAGAGATACTTGTGTTGAAGTTTGTGATTCCCGTAGCATGCACATATGGTGAACCGTTATGTGATGAAGTCGGAGCATGATTTATTTATTGATTACCTTCCTTATGAGTGGCGGTCGGGGATGAGCGATGGTCTTTTCCTACCAATCTATCCCCCAGGAGCATGCGCGTAATACTTTGCTTTGATAACTTGCAGATTTTTGCAATAAGTATATGAGTTCTTTATGACTAATGTTGAGTCCATGGATTATACGCACTCTCACCCTTCCACCTTTGCTAGCCCCTCTAGTACCGCGCAACTTTCGCTGGTACCATAAACCTACCATATACCTTCCTCAAAACAGCCACCATACCTACCTATTATGGCATTTCCATAGCCATTCCGAGATCTATTTCCATGCAACTTTCCACCGTTCCGTTATTATGACATGCTTCATCATTGTCATATTGCTTGCATGATCATGTAGTTGACATCATATTTGTGGCAAAGCCACCGTTCATAATTCTTTCATGTCACTCATGAGTCATTGCACATCCCGGTACATGGCCGGAGGCATTCATATAGAGTCATATCTTGTTCTAAGTATCGAGTTGTAATTCTTGAGTTGTAAGTACATAAAAGTGTGATGATCATCATTATTAGAGCATTGTCCCAGTGAGGAAAGTATGATGGAGACCATGATTCCCCCACAAGTCGGGATGAGACTCCGGACGAAAATAAATAAATAAAAGAGGCCAAAGAAGCCCAAATAAAAAAAGAAAAAAAGAGGCCATAAAAAAGAGAAAGTCCCAAATAAAAAAATAAAAAAAAAAAAAAGAATGAGAGAAAAAGAGAGAAGGGGCAATGCTACTATCCTTTTACCACACTTGTGCTTCAAAGTAGCACCATGATCTTCATGATAAAGAGTCTCCTATGTTGTCACTTTCATATACTAGTGGGAATCTTTCATTATAGAACTTGGCTTGTATATTCCAATGATGAGCTTCCTCAAAATGCCCTAGGTCTTCGTGAGCAAGCAAGTTGCATGCACACCCACTTAGTTTCTTTTGGAGCTTTCATACACTTATAGCTCTAGTGCATCCGTTGCATGGAAATCCCTACTCACTCAGATTGATATCTATTGATGGGCATCTCCATAGCCCGTTGATACGCCTAGTCGATGTGAGACTATCTTCTCCCATTTTGTCTTGTCCACAACCACCATTCTATTTCACCTATAGTGCTATGTCCATGGCTCACGCTCATGTATTGCGTGAAGATTGAAAAAGTTTGAGAACATCAAAAGTATAAAACAATTGCTTGGCTTGTCATCGGGGGTTGTGCATGATTTAAATATTTTGTATGGTGAAGATGGAGCATAGCCAGACTACATGATTTTGTAGGGACAACTTTCTTTAGCCATGTTATTGTGAGAAGACATGACTGCTTAGTTAGTATGCTTGAAGTATTATTATTTTTATGTCAAAATGAACTTTTGTCTTGAATCTTTCGGATCTACATATTCATATCACAAGTAGGAAGAATTACATTGAAATTATGCCAACTAGCATCCCACATCAAAAATTATCTTTTTATCATTTACCTACTCGAGGACGAGCAGGAATTAAGCTTGGGGATGCTTGATACGTCTCCAACGTATCTATAATTTTTGATTGCTCCATGCTATATTATCTACTGTTTTGGGCAATATTGGGCTTTATTTTCCACTTTTATATTATTTTTGGGACTAACCTATTAACGGGAGGCCCAACCCAGATTTTTTGTTTTATGCCTATTTCAGTGTTTCGAAGAAAAGGAATATCAAATGGAGTCAAAATGGAACGAAATCAACTGGAGAAGTTATTTTTGGAACGAAAGCCACCGGATAGACTTGGACTCCATGTCAGGAGATACAGGAGGTACTCACGAGGGTGGGCAGCGCTCCCCCAGGGCGCCCCCCCTGCCTCATGGGTCCCCCGTAGCTCCTCCGATGTACTTCCTGCACCCATATATATCGTCGTACCCTGAAACTTCCAGGGAGCACAATAGATCGGGAGTTCCGCCGCCAGAAGCCTCCGTAGCCACCAAAAACCAATCTAGACCCGTTTAGGCACCCTACCGAAGGGGGCAATCCCTCTTCGGTGGCCATCTTCATCATCCCGGTGCTCTCCATGACGAGGAGGGAGTAGTTCTCCCTCGGGGTTGAGGGTATGTACCAGTAGCTATGTGTTTGATCTCTCTCTCTCTCTCGTGTTCTTGATTTGGCACGATCTTGATGTATCGCGAGATTTGCTATCATAGTTGGATCTTATGTTTCCCCTCCCCCTCTAATCTCTTGTAATGAATTGAGTTTCCCCTTTGAAGTAATCTTATCGGATTGAGTCTTTAAAGATTTGAGAACACTTGATGTATGTCTTGCTGTGCGTATCTGTGGTGACAATGGGATACCACGTGATTCACTTGATGTATGTTTTGGTGATCAACTAGCGGGTTCCGCCCATGAACCTATGCATAGGGGCTGGCACACGTTTTCGTCGTGATTCTTCGGTAGAAACTTTGGGGCACTCTTTGAGGTCCTTTGTGTTGGTTAAATAGATGAATCTGAGATTGTGTGATGCATATCGTATAATCATACCCACGGATACTTGAGGTGACATTGGAGTATCTAGGTGACATTAGGGTTTTGGTTGATTTGTGTCTTAAGGTGTTATTCTAGTACGAACTCTAGGGCTGTTTGTGACACTTATAGGAATAGCCCAACGGATTGATTGGAAAGAATAACTTTGAGGTGGTTTCATACCCTACCATAATCTCTTCGTTCTTTCTCCGCTATTAGTGACTTTGGAGTGACTCTTTGTTGCATGTTGAGGGATAGTTATGTGATCCAATTATGTTATTATTGTTGAGAGGACTTGCACTAGCGAAAGTATGAACCCTAGGCCTTGTTTCCTATCATTGCAATACCGTTTACGCTCACTTTTATCAATAGTTACCTTGCTGTTTTTATAATTTCAGATTACAAATACCTTTATCTACTATCCATATAACACTTGTTTCACTATCTCTTCGCTAAACTAGTGCACCTATACAATTTACCATTGTATTGGGTGTGTTGGGGACACAAGAGACTCTTTGTTATTTGGTTGCAGGGTTGCTTGAGAGAGACCATCTTCATCCTACGCCTCCTACGGTTTGATAAACCTTAGGTCATCCACTTGAGGGTAATTTGCTACTGTCCTACAAACCTCTACACTTGGAGGCCCAACAACGTCTACGAGAAGAAGGTTGTGTAGTAGACATCAAGTAGCCAGGTTAACTTTATGAAGATTAGAAGCCCATGAAGACATAAGAATGATGGCGCTTTATGAAGGCCCAAGGCCCAAAGGCGAGTTAAGGCCTGTAGATGTAAACCGACCTTATTATGTAACTTGCATTGTAAGATAGGAAGTATAGAGACCGAACCTGACACTTTTATGATCCGGCTTCGGGACTCTGTAACCGGTGGGCGTCAACCTGTGTATATAAAGGGACGACCCGACCACAGCTTGAGGACAGGAAACAACAACTCGAGGGCCAGTCAAAGCGGATTCGCTCCCCGGTCATCGAAACCTTAGCAATACCAATCACAAACTAGACGTAGGCTTTTACCTTCATCGAAGGGGGCGAACTAGTATAAAATCCCCGTGTCCCCTTTAAGCTAACCCGTTGCGATGGCTCCACGACTAAGTCCTTTAACAAGGACATCTTCCGTGACAAACCCACGACAGTTGGCGCCCATCGTGGGGCTATCGCATGATGGTTTCGAGTTCTTAAAGGGCAGATTTGATGGACTCAAGGGATACGCTGTGGGCCGGATGACGAAGAGTCGTCGCGGCAAGCTCTACATCGACAACGCGGGATGGGGCCCCGAGGCCGATTCAATCGAATACGGGTACCGGGTCCCCTTTGGTGGGATTCACGTCTTCATTGGCAAGATTGGCGAACTGGGCCTTGAGCCGGACACCTGCACCGACATCATCGAGATGGCTCAGCGTGCAAGCCCGTCCCCGATTCAGCCCATGGCGAAGCATGTTTTCGTAGGTGTCATCCATGGGGCAGAGTATGAGGATGGACCGGCATCCGATGGAGAAACCGTTGTTTGCTCCGACAACAAGTCTTCTGGAGAAACCGAATCGCTCTATCAGTTGCAGGATGGCCGGATTAGTGGAGGATCCGAGGGCAACAGTATTCCAGACTCCCCTGATCTGCCAAACCGGGCCACTATCTTCATGGCCGGTACACAGTCAGCGCCCCACTCATCAACCGCCGCAGCAATACTCTCCGGTTCAGCAACGGCCATGCCGGCAGGGGCAGGGAGCTCTGCGCCACCTTCGGCTCAAGTTGTCTGACTTGTTCGACGCTTTGGCAACATTGATGGCCGCAGAGGTGGATGCAGCGGCCCGAGATCAGTACAATGTGGAGATTGCAAAGGTGAAAGATCAGATGACTCAGGCTAAAGCAGACCTAGCAGCAGAGAACGCTAGGATGGCTACAGAACGGGCCGATTTGGAAGCTCAGGCCTACCGGCTTAGGCTGGATCAGAATGCTTCAGAGGAAGTCATGAGAGGAAGATACCGATCGCATCTCTCGACGAGTTATGAGCCAAGAAATCTCTTCAATAGCCAGGAGCAGGAACGAGTAACCAGCCAATATTAAACCGGACAGAGGCGCCAGGAACAGGAGCGCCGGTTCAGCCACGCACGACGGACCAGCATCGTCAGAACAACATTGTGTCACAGTATGTTCCAACACCTCCCGGGCATTACTCCAACCCGTTGGATAACATTGTGGCCGCCGCTTCACGGTTGGCAGCCCTCCCAACCAACGGTGAATCACCAGTTGCAATTGAGGCACGACGGGCCAAAGATCTCCTTCAGGCAGCTCTAAACCAGCAGCAGGCATATTCACACAGTCGTGAGAGGATTTATTCCACCCCCCGTCTAAGCCGGAGCTACAGCAGGCACGCTGAGGATGAACCGGCCGTGTCAAGTAGTGCATGTCGCCGTAACTCGCCGCGAGGGCACAACCCGGCAGGGGGAGGTGCTAATGCGCAGGATGTGGTGGATCATGGTCGTGCACATCGAGAGGCCGAGTTAGCAGCTCTGCACGGAGCTTGCCAACTTACTCCGGTTCACCCTACCGCTTCAGTAGAACCAGGTGTGGTATTCAGTTCCATAGGGGTGCCATGTCTTACCCTCGCTTTGCGTAATATGAGACTGCCCAAGGATTTCAATGGACCTCGTAAGGTACCCAATTACACCGCCGATCTGGAACCAGAGGCATGGGTTGAAAGATACGAGATGGCAATGGAGATGTTGGATGTGGATGAAGCAGTATGTGCTAAATACTTCACCATGATGTTGGAAGGAACAACTCGTACTTGGTTGAAGAGCTTACCATCTAACTCTGTCGGATCATGGGCCGAATTGAAGCACCGGTTTATCTAGAACTTCAAAGATACTTGTAAGTAGCCCATGTCAATTGTGGATCTGGCCGCTTGTGTACAAGAGGATGGGGAGTCCACGACCCATTGGGTAAAGCGGGTCTCAGGTATTTTGCATTCATCGGATCGTACCAATGCAGATACCATAGTACTAACGTTGGAGGGCAATTGTCGTTTTCTTCCGCTCAAACCGAAGTTAGGAAGGCTCAAACGTCACTGCAATGATATGTAAACACTTATGGCCGCTTTGGTTAAATACACCGATTCAGATACTACCAAAGACCCTAACTCAGAGGAGGACAAACCGGGGAAGGGAAAAAGAACATCATAACCAAGGGTCAGCAGCATAATCCGGCAGGCCATGGAATAATGGTAAGCGCAAGGCTGACAACAGCTTGGACTTTGTGGCTAACACCAATGCTCAGGACAATGGTCAGCTCCGTAAGGGCAAGCAACCCCAGAGAGGCGGAGGTTCAGGCCCCAATTTGGAGCGCCTGTTAAACCAACCTTGTCCAAAGCATGGATCAAAGGAGAAGCCAGCATCGCATCTTTGGAAGGATTGTTATATCATGCGAGATTTCAAGAATTCCAATATGTTTCAGTATGATAATGGCCCGCCCGGCGGTTCAGGAGGTGGTTTCCACGGGCCGGGTTATGGAGGCGGAAGCTCCGGTACAGGAGTTCAGGGCAATCAAACCAGAAACAACAATCAATGGAATCAGGGCAACCAGGGAGGTTACAACCATCAGGGGAACCAGTAGCAGCAGTAGCAGTCGGGTTATCAGAGCAATCCTAAGCAGTTAAATAGTGGGCAATATCATGTCTTCCCCACTAGCTTCTGTAAGCGTGATCAGAAGCTTCACAAGAGGGCAGTAAACTCTGTTGAACCGGTGGTGCCTCAGTATTTGCGCTGGTCTGAGCAACCCATTTTGTGGAGTAGAGAGGATCACCCGCCCCGAGTTGAGAATCCGGGTCATCTGGCCTTAGTGGTGGCCCCTCAAGTGGGGGGATAAAAGTTGACTAAAGTACTCATGGACGGGGGAAGTAGTATCAACATCCTATATTATGATACCTTCCGTCGTATGGGGTTGACAGATAAGAATCTTAAACCGTCAAACACCGTTTTCCATGGTGTAGTGCCTGGTAAGTCTGCATATCCAGTGGGCAAGATAGCCTTAGAGGTGGCTTTTGGAGATGATCACAATTCAAGATCAGAAACATTGAATTTTGAGGTGGTAAAAAACAAAAGTCCGTATCATGCTTTGTTTGGGCGACCGTTTTACGCTAAGTTCATGGCGAGGCCGTGTTATGTTTACCTACAGCTTAAAATGCCAGGTCATAAGGGGACCATCACAGTACACGGGAGTAGGAAGATCACTTTGGAATGTGAGGAAGGTGATGCGGCTTATGCTGAGTCGGTTTGTGCCACGGAGTAGCTGAAGTTTTATAAAGACCAAGTTGATCCGGCAGATATGACTTCTTTGAAAAAGCTAACTACGGAACATGATCTGGCGTTGAAGTTTAAATTGGCCACAGATAACAAGGTGGTTGATTTTGTTCCTACCGATTCATCCAAGCAGCTCAGCATCAGCGCTAACCTGGAGCCCAAATAGGAAAGCGCGCTCATCAAGTTCATCTGTGAGAACCGGAAAATCTTTGCATGGAAACCTTCTGACATGCCAGGTGTACTGAGGGAACTCGCTGAGCACACACTTAACATTGATCCTAAGTTTAAACCGGTCCGGCAGTTTCTCCGCCGCTTCAATGAAGAAAGGCGCAAGGCTATTGGTTAAGAGGTAGCTCGGTTGTTGGCCGCAGGGTTTATCATGGAGGTCTTTCACTCGGGGTGGTTGGCTAATCCGGTGCTGGTTCTTAAGAAAAATGGCACTTGGCGTATGTGTGTAGATTACACAGACTTGAACAAGGCTTGCCCTGTAGATCCCTTTGCCCTCCCTCGTATTGATCAGATTATTGATGCTACGGCGGGTTCTGGCCATTTTTGTTTTCTGGACGCTTATTCTGGTTATCATCAGATCAAAATGGCAGTTAAGGACCAGGAGAAGACGGCTTTTATAAATCCTTTTGGAGCCTTCTGCTATGTCTCTATGCATTTTGGGCTCAAGAGTGCCCAGGTGACTTATCAACGCTGTGTTCAGAATTGTCTTCATAAGCAGATTGGGCGCAATGTTCATGCGTATGTAGATGATATTGTGATAAAGTCCAGGAAGGAGGAAACATTGACAGATGATTTGAGAGAAACCTTTGACAACCTCCGGGTTTACAAGATGATGCTCAATCCGGAAAAGTGTGTCTTTGGTGTCCCAGTAGGCAAACTCTTGGGTTTTCTGATGTCAAACAGAGGCATTGAGGCTAATCCGGAAAAGATCTCAGCAATTACATCTTTGTCTAGACCGGCGTGTATTAATGATGTTTAACGTTTAGCCGGCCGGATTGCGGCTTTGAGCCGGTTTATCAGTCGTCTTGTTGAGAAGGCTATCCCTCTATATCAGATGCTAAAGAAAACGGATGATTTTGTCTAGAGTAAGGCGGCTGATAAAGCATTTGAGGATCTGAAGAGGCAGTTAGCTGAACCGCCTGTGCTGTTATTCCTGTATGTGGCTGCTAATGCCCGAGCTGTTAGCATGGCCATTGTGGTGGAGCGCAACTGCGCAAGGAAGCTGGAAAGGAATATCCGGTTCAACGGTCGGTTTATTATATCAGTGAGGTGCTCATTGAATCAAAGCAGAGGTATCCACATTGGCAGAAGCTGGTGTATGTTGTGTTTATGGCAAACCGAAAGCCCAAACATTATTTTTAGGGTCATCCTATCAAAATGGCCAGTTCTGCCCCTCTGGGAGATATCATTCAAAACAGAGAAGCAACTGGCCGGATTGCTAAGTTGGCTATTGAGCTTGGACCTCACAGGCACAAATACACACCTCGCACAGCAATTAAATCCCAAGCGCTTGTGGACTTCATCAATGATTGGACAGAGTTGCAGGAACCAGAGGAAAAGCCAGATAACACACATTGGACTATTCATTTTGATGGATCCAGAAAGTTGGAGGGTTCGGGGGCTAGAGTCATACTAACTTCCCCACGAGGTGACAAGTTTTGTTATGTCCTCCGTTTAATGTTCCCTTTTACTAACAATGCAGCTGAGTATGAGGCCTTACTCCACGGTCTTCGGATGGCTAAAGAGATGAATTTAAGCCAGGTTAAGTGCTTTGGGGATTCAGATCTGGTGGCTCAACAGGTGTCTGGCACTAGGGATTCTAAAGACCCACTCATGGCTGCATATCGACGAGAGGTGGACACAGTGGCTAGCCACTTCAAGGGTTATCAGGTGGACCATCTAGGCCGGCGAAAGAACGAAGCGGCAGACGCTTTAAGCCGCCTTGGTTCTCAGCGTAAACCGGTCCCACCAAATGTCTTTCTTGACGTGCTGCATAATCCGTCGGTCAAGGTACCAACAGAGGAGGAGTTGGCTATTCCTGATCCGAAGGCTCAATTGGTGGCAGCTTTGCATGTCATACCGGATTGGACAATCCCATACCTGGCTGACATGAACCGGGGCGAGTTACCAGAGAATGAAACTGTGGCCCGGCAGATAATCCGGTGTTCTAAGTCGATGACCATACTGAACGGGGAGTTACATCATTACAGCGTCTCAGGGGCAATTCAGCGTTGTGTCTCTCCTCAAGAGGGTCGTGAGATTTTGCAAGAAATCCATGAAGGGGATTGTGGTCACCACGGCGGTTCAAAGTCTTTAGTAGCTAAAGCTTTTCGCCACGGTTTTTATTGGTTAACAGCTCACGCCGATGCGGACGACTTAGTCAAAAGATGTGACAGTTGTCAAAAATTCGCACGCCGTGCTCATATTCCGACTCAGGAGTTGAGGATGATTCCAATAACTTGGCCATTTGCGACTTGGGGGCTTGATATGGTTGGACCCTTCAAACGATCCAAGGACAAAAAGACCCACTTGTTAGTGGCGGTTGACAAATTCACCAAATGGGTAGAAGCAGAGCCAGTCAGTAATTGTGATGCGGCCATGGCGGTTCAGTTCACCAAAAAGGTGATATTCCGGTTTGGCTTTCCACACAATATTATAACTGATAATGGTACTTGTCGATGTCAAAACCGGCGGATCTTGGGTAGGGGGTCCCGAACTGTGCGTCTAGGCCGTATGGTAACAGGAGGCAAGGGACACTAAGTTTTACCAAGGTTCAGGCCCTCTGGATGGAGGTAAAACCCTACGTCCTGCTTGATTAATATTGATGATATGGGTAGTACAAGAGTAGATCTACCACGAGATCGGAGAGGCTAAACCCTAGAAGCTAGCCTATGATATGATTGTTGTTGTGTATGTTGTCCTACGGACTAAAACCCTCCGGTTTATATAGACACCGGAGAGGGTTAGGGTTACACAAAGTCGGTTCCAATGGTAGGAGATCTACATATCCGTATCGCCAAGCTTGCCTTCCACGCCAAGGAAAGTCCCTTCTGGACACAGGACAAAGTCTTCAATCTTGTATCTTCATAGCCCAGGAGTCCGGCTGAAGGTATAGTCCGGCTATCCGAACACCCCCTAATCCAGGACTCCCTCAGTAGCCCATGAACCAGGCTTCAATGACGACGAGTCCGGCGCGTAGATTGTCTTCGGCATTGCAAGGCGGGTTCCTCCTCCAAGTACTTCATAGAAGATTTTGAATACAAAGATAGTGTCTGTCTCTGCAAAACAAGTTTCCATATATTGCCATAGAGAGAATAATATTTACACAAATCTAATTTGCTGACGTATTCTGTAGTGCGAAACACCACAACCAAGCCTTTATCCGAGTCGTTTTATTATCCCACCTCAGCGCGTCATGCGGGGCAGTTTCCTTGGCATGTCTTGTTAAAGCAGAGATCGTGTCCCCTTATTCCGGGATTCTCATCAATACGGGCGTGGGTAACCCAACCGCGCCATTGATTACGTGGCTTGGAGATAAGCGAGTTTTACCAGGTTGGTGGGGACACGTAGTTGCGTCCACCCATATAAGGGGATAAGGATCCACCTTTTCACCTACGCCTTCTTCCTCCCTTTCTTATCCATTCTCGCACACTCGAGCTCCAGCGCCCAAGTCCGCACCCCCACCTCAACCTTCTCCAGCCATGTCCGGAGCGGGAGGCAAGTGGATGGTCTCCTCCGTCATGGAGGGACACATAAAAAAACTGAGGAAGGCCGGATACTTGTCTAACGACATCGCGTACCGGCTTCCCAAAAAGGGGCAGCTCATCCCCACCCCTAGGCCCCATGAGAGGGCACTACGGGAAACAGGAGATTTGCCGTCGGTATTTTCTTTGCCGTCAGCATTTTATCGGGAAGGACGGCAAAGAAAGGGTTTGCCGTCATCAGCAGACGGCAAAAAAAAACTAACAGCAAAATATACTTTGCCGTCAGAGGAAAAAAACACAGACGGCAAAGCCCTCACTTTGCCGTCTACAAAAAGAAATACATACGACAAAGATCTTTGCCATCTAAGTTTTTTATTTGAGATGACAAATAGCTCACTTTGCCGCCTGCAAAAAAAATACAGCTGGCAAATATCTTTGTTGTCTGTGTTTTTAATTACAAACGACAAAGTATGCACTTTGCCGTCTGTAATTAAAAACACAGACGGCAAAGAAGAAGCACACCACGCGGATCGATCCCACCGATCGATGAGATGGCGTGATCTGGTCCACCCAACATGCACTCCCACGATGGGTAGCCCCACCCACCGATCTTTCTCTCTCCCTTATCCCACGATTGCTCTCCCATGTGATTTATCTGTCTCCCACGTACCCCTCTTTCTCTCTCTCTCTCTCTCTCACGGGGCAGAGTGCAACGGCGAGAAGGAGCGGCGCGGGCGAGGAGAGAAAGTGGCGCGACGGCACGGCGCGGGCCGGCGAGCAGCGCGGCCCCCTCCCTCCAGCGCCTCCTCACTCCAGGCAACGCGGCCTCCTCCCTCTGGCGCCTCCTCCTTCCGGCGCCTCCTCACTCCGACGAGCAGCACGGCACGGGCGGCGAGCAGCACGGCTTCCTCAGTCCAGCGAGCGGTGTGGCGGCGCGGCCTCCTTCCTCTGGCGCCTCGTCACTCCAGCGAGCCGCACGGGCGGCACGGCACGTGCCGGTGCACAGCGCGGCCTCCTCACTCCGGCGAGCAGTGCGGGCGGCGCGGCGCGGCCTTCTCCTTTCGGCGCCTCCTCCTTCCAGCGCCTCCTCGCTCCAACGAGCAGCGCGGCACGGGCGGTGAGCAGCACGGCTTCCTCACTCCGGCGAGCAGCGTGGGCGGCGCGGCCTCCTCCCTCTGACACCTCCTCACACCAGCGAGCAGCGCGGGCGGCACGACGCGAGCAGTGCGGCCTCCTCACTTCGGCGAGCAGCGCGGGCGGCGCGGCCTTCTCCCTCCGGCGCCTCCTCACTCCAGCAAGCAACGTGGCCTCCTTCCTGAGCCTCCTCACTCCGGCGTGGCCTCTGTCCAGCGCGGCCTCCTCCTCTCCCTCCGTCGCGGGTCCTCCCTTCGGCAGAGGCGCTTTTCTCCGGTGAAGTCGGGCGCAACCAACAGCTCTACTCCGGCGAGTTCGGCGTGGTGAGCAGCTTGGTTGTTGGGCGCGTGCGGCCTCTGCTCTATGCGTGCGTGCGGCAAGCATCTCTGCCCCGGCGAGCTCTGCAGAAGATGCTCTGGATGTGCAGTGGACAAGACTGTTGGTCTATTTTTTTAATAAAAGAAAATGCTTTGCCGTCTGTGTTGTTTCTGCCTAATGGCAAAGAAGTAGTCTGCCTGACGGCAAAACACTGATGCCGTCCGTCTGGGCTGCGGGTCTGTTAGGTCGCAATTTTTGCCGTCTGGCTGGCCTCCCTGACGGCAAATACAATTGGCTGACGGCAAAGTCTTTGTCGTCATACATAAAAAATAGCAAACGGCAAAGTATTCTTTGCCGATTAATCTTTGCCATCTACTTCCTGACGGCAAACTCTTTGCTGTCTGGATTTACGTCTTTGCCGTCTGTGATCCACAGACGGCAAATTACCTGTTTCCTGTAGTGGGGTGGTATTCCTCCCCCATTTCCTCCGCGGACTGGGCTTTCCTCTTCACCCATTTGTTCGGGGGCTCATGTTCTACTATGGCCTGGATTTCCACGATCTAGCCCCGAACTTTGTCCTCAACATCTTGGCGTTTATCGTCGTGTGTGAAGCTTTCCTCCGCATCCGCCCCCATTTCGGCCTATGGCTCAAGACTTTCAATGTCAAGCCGAAGGTGGTGCACAGCAACCAGGTGGAGTGCGGAGGCGCCATGGTGGGCAAGATGCCCAACGTCTTATGGCTCGAGGGCTCCTTTGTGGAGACCCTGAAGGGTTGGCAATCGGGGTGGTTTTACATCACCGAGCCGCGCGACCCCAAATGGGTCGCAACCCCCGAGTTTCGATCTGGACCCCCTACGCGGCTCACCTCCTAGAAGGAGACAGGCCTGTCGTGGGGTAAAAAAGGAGAGTTCACCGGACTCCAAACATGCATCCAAACCCTGGTGGACAAGAAGCTCAAACTTGTCAACGTAGTCCAGTTTATGCTCATCCGCTTGATCCTCCCGTGTCAACAACGTGCTTTCAACCTGTGGGAGTTCGACCCGGGACGGCACTGAACTCTGAGCAGGCTCTTTGACACGACGTACGAAGATGCCTGGAAGGTGCTTTTCAAGGGCGTCGAGGACCCCGCATCCGCTACCGAGGATCGCGGATTCAGTACACAGCGTCACGCTCATGCGGTAAGCTGTTTTTTCCTTTTACAGGGCATCAGTTTTTCATAGTTTGACTCCATGCGGGATCTAAGCTACCTTACCTTTGACAGGATTGGCAGGAGACGTCTGGACAGATCAACTGTCCGGCTCCTTTGCCCGAAGGCCCAGTGGATGCTCGTTTGGCGAAGCTGCTGGTTCCAGCACCCCATATGGTGCCGGAGAAGAAGGCCACGGGGACTCGAAACAGTGCCCGGCTCCTGCAGGTGTCGGATCCCTCATCCGACGACTCCAAGACGCACTCCTCCCATGAAGACGAGGAGGAGGAAGAAGATACTCCTCCCCCTCCAGCGGGGGAAGGGAAGAAAAGGAAGGCCGCCCCAACTGGGGAGGCTGAAGGGTCCAAGAAGGGGAAAACCCTTCCTGCGGACTACTCCACCGATGCCGACGACGGCCGAGAGGAGTGGCCTCCTAGGGCCAAGCCCCTGGCTAAATCGTAAGTATCCGAATACCCGAGTAATTCATAGTATTCCTTTGTTGCACAGCTTTCCCTTATGTCGAATATGTTTATGTAGCCCACCCAAAGACCGGCTCGATGCATCGTCGAGTGGTTCACTGGACTTGTCGGATGTGAATTCGCTTCCGACGGCTTCCTCCCCCCGCCCTACGGACGACACCGAAGTGTTGTCCCAACAAGGTCCAATCCGGGAGGAGGTGGTCCTGGAGGCGCCGCAAGGCAACCTCCCGGACCCCAGGAGTGAAGGGGACAGAATCCCCCAGGGCTCCAAGTCCGGCCCTAGGCCGGACACCGCTCCGGAACCTTCAAAGGTTCCACAGTCCGGCGGGCGACCTCCTTCCAAGAGGAGCAAGACCATCGTGCCAGGGACCCCGTCCAACCGGAGGCACTGGACAATCTATTGGAGGTGCTCAAAGGCGCCTCCATCGACGAGGGGCACCGCACCATTATGAGTGCGGTGGTCCAGAAGGTTCAGTCCGCCAAGAGCGGACTAACTGAAGCTTGTACTAGCCATTTAACAGGCTTTAAGGTAAGTAAAAAATGTGTGAATAATATTACCGCATAGACAGTAGCCCCTGATGCTCTGTTTGGCGTTCGGGAAGAAAAGCCGAATAGAGGATCAAAATGAAATTCGCAGGAGTGTAACAAAAAGGAGTCAATATGCGTATGCAGGCTTCTCTGCTGGCGTCTGCCGTACTGACTGCGGAAGTGGACACGCTAAAGCAGAACCTCGAGCAGTCCGAGCAAGAGCTCGGGCGTGCCAAGAAGAAGCTCAAGGAGAAGAAAGGTAAGAAATACCTTGTTTTAAAAAAAAGGTGCAATTGCAAAAAATGACAGGATCATCGTGGCTATTGTAGGGGCCACGTCTGAGGTGGCGACCCTTAAGCAAGCACTGGTCGAGGCCGAGATAGGGCGGCCACGGAGCGCACCGAGCGGGAGAAGTATGACGCCAAGATTGGAAGGTGCGGCAAGAGTTCTAGGCTCTCATGGAAAAACATAAGAGTTTGGAGCTTGACTCAAAGACGCGAGCGTCCGAGCTCGCGGTGGCTATTGAAAATGCCAAGTCTGCCAAGGTCGAATTCCAAAAGACTCTCCAGGAGTTGGATGAGGTGAAGAAGATAGTGGCGGGTAAGGCATTCTTTATGCAAAGCAAACACATAAACATGAGTTACTTGTTACTTACCCGAATCCGGAGCACTCCAGGAGCGTTCGCCGATCTTCCCCAGAGTGTGTCCGATCCGGCCGCATTCTATCGAGCCGAGGAGGGTAGCTCAACAGAGAAGGTGTTCGGGTCTCAGTATGCTAAGGCCGGACACCCCGTGCCCCAGAGCGACCAGTTGAAGCAACTGGTCGAGCTCCACAAGGCGGCCGAACAGGCCATGAAGGGCCTCATAGTTCGGCTGTGGCCTGGAGAGGCTCTCCCTGGGAGCTATTTCGGGCTGGTGCGGCGGCTGGTGGAGGCCTGTCCAAGGCTCGAAGTCATCAAGTGCTCCGTCTGCATTGAAGGTGCCCGTAGGGCCCTTGCCCGTGCTAAGGTGCACTGGGGCAAGCTGGATGCTGAGAAGCTTGTGAAGGACGGGCCACCGCCGGGGAAAGAGCATCACAAGCCCGAGAATTATGATAAGGATGTTCTGAAGGGTGCCTGCCTTGTGGCGGATGAATGTTCTAGGGATGTAATTTTTGTGTGAAACTTGCTCGTTTTGTCCTGTGCGCCGAAAACTTGTTCATATGCGCTAAGCAATGCTGTTGGAATTTAAAATATTACCTTCTGTGTGGCTGTTTATCAATTCTGAGAGATGGCAAGTCGTCGGCTTATGCCCCCGTGTCGCTAGTGCTGGGGTGTTCGGGAATAAACCTGAGCGCTCTTTTTCCCATGTTTGGGTCCTTCGAGGGAGGCGCTCAGCCCAACGAACAAGGCAATCAGACTATAATACGTGAACACTCTCACTTAGCCATAGAATTCTATAATTTTAAATTTCGGCGAAGCCCCTGGTATTCGGAAGACCGAGTTCGGGGCGCTATCCACGCCTTGGCCGGACAGAGCCGGCTCCTCGCTCTAAGCGGCATAAGTCTTTAGGGACTAGAAAAACCTCTCGAACATCGACCAGCTCTCGCTTCATCATGACAGTCAGTTTTAGCTTTCTCCATTGAGGTGCTCGACCCAGCTCAACTGGGGCACAATCGCAGTGGTTCTCCTAGTGCTACCTTAGCAGATATAGCGGAACGTAAGGCACCAAAACATAGGAGCCGGGCAAACCCAACTATTGACCCAAGACATGATTCGGAACCGATGCATATAATGCTATAAGTTCGGGGTGCCGCACTTGTTAAAGTGTTCGGACTTCTCACACCATATTGAGGGGTACTAAAGCCCCTGGCGTATTTTGGCCGTACCAAAGTGTACGGGTGCAACATGTCGTTAACGAACATATATATATATATATATATATAAGAGTAATGCAAAAATAGACAAAAGTTATGCACTGTTTATTAGAAAGGGTTGCGATCAAAGCAGAACGATACAAATAATGCGATAAGCAAAAGGTTGGACTATTTAACATGTCTGTTCCAGGGGCAAGCTGCGGAATAGTATGCGAAACAGGTATACTACTCGTGATAGAGACCACCTGGGAGTTCCGTAATGCGGCGTGGCTTGTCTGCTTCCCTGGTTCTTGCATCGTTTGTGCGGCAATTGAACTGCCGAACAGGCCTTCCGAAGAGTGGAGCCCTGAAAGTAAGAGAAAATTAAAAAAATCGGCAGCCCCTGGTGCGGTTTAAGCCGTGTTTCGGCCTTGCCATGATGGTGCCCCTCCCCCTGTACCCATGGTATTTCTAGAGCGTAGTTATGTACGCGAAGTACTGGTGTCGCATTTTTGCGAGGGCTGGGGTTGGGGCCGCATTGCTACGCCTGCTCGGATCGTGCCAGGCGGTCTTGTTGTAGGTTACTCCGGGCGCGCTTGACGGTGTCTGGTCGTTTAATGGCCGGACTGGAGAACTGCCTGGGGAGGCTACTTTGTACTTCCGCTGCAAGGGCCGCCGTGTGCTCCTCCGTTCAGAGGGAGTGTTCGGTGTTTCCATTGATGGTAATTACTCCTCGAGGGCCTGGCATCTTGAGCTTAAGGTATGCGTAGTGCGGTACCTCATTGAACTTGGCAAATGTGGTTCGCCCGAGCAGTGGGTGGTAGCCACTGCGGAATGGGACTATGTCAAAGATTAACTCCTCGCTTCGGAAATTATCCGGAGATCCGAAGACCGCTTCAAGTGTGACTGAGCCTGTACAGTTGGCCTCTACGCCTGGTATTACGCCTTTAAAGGTTGTTTTGGTGGGCCTAATCCTCGAGGGATCTATGCCCATTTTCCGCACTGTATCCTGGTAAAGCAGGTTCAGGCTACTGCCGCCGTCCATAAGGACTCTAGTGAGATGAAATCCGTCAATAATTGGGTCTAGAACCAATGCGGCGAATCTGCCATGACGGATGCTAGTGGGATGGTCCCTTCGATCAAAGGTGATCGGGCAGGAGGACCATGGGTTGAACTTTGGGGCGTCTGGCTCTACCGCGTATATGTCCCTTAACGCGCGCTTCCGCTCCCTTTTGGGGATGTGGGTTGCGTATATCATGTTCACCGTCCGCACTTGTGGGGGGAAACCCTTCTGTCCACTGTTGTTCGGCGGCCGGGGCTCCTCGTCATCATCGCTATGCATCCCCTTGTCTTCATTTTCGGCATTTAACTTGCCTGCCTGCTTGAACACCCAACAATCCCTGTTGGTGTGCCGGCTTTTTGGGGGTGCCATGTATCTGGCACAAGCGGTCGAGTATTCGGTCCAAACTGGACGGGCCTCTAGGATTCCTTTTGAATGCCTTTTTCCGCTAACCGGATTTAGAGACCCTGAATCCGGCATTAACTGCCATATCCTCAGCATTGTCACCGTTAATGCGGCGCTTCTGCTTGTTGCAACGCGACCTGCCACTACTGTCCCTGGTATCCGAATTACCAGGGTTCTTGGTCATATTGTATGAGCAAGCCAGCTGTCTTCTCCCGTGCAAAAGCGGGTCATTAGTGTCATAAGTGCTGCCATAGACTTTGGCTTTTCCTGTCCTAGGTGCCGGGCAAGCCACTCGTCGCGGATATTGTGCTTGAAGGCTGCTAGGGCCTCCACGTCCGGACAGTCGACTATTTGATTTTTCTTTGTTAGGAACCGTGTCCAGAATTGCCTGGCCGATTCCTCTGGCTGTTGGATCACGTGACTTAGGTCATCGGCGTCTGGGGGTCGCACATAAGTGCCCTGGAAATTGTTGAGGAACGTGGCTTCCAGGTCCTCCCAACAACTGATTGATCCTGTTGGCAAGCTGTTAAGCCAATGCCAAGCTGGTCCTTTAAGCTTGAGTGGGAGGTATTTGATGGCGTGGAAATCATCGCCGCGGGCCATGTGGATATGAAGGAGATAATCCTCGATCCATACCGCAGGATCTGTTGTGCCATCATATGATCCGATGTTTACAGGTTTGAAACCCTCGGGGATTTGATGATCCATTACTTCATCCATGAAGCATAGTGGGTGTGCGGCGCCTCTGTACTGGGCTATATCATAAAGTAGCTCCAATGAGCTTTGTCTACTATGTTCAGCCCTACTAGATTTATGTCCAGCGTGACGGCTATTGTCTCGAGTCGTGGGGCGCCCACACGATCTGTAGATCGATCTTGTTTGCCTTGCCTTGTCCTCCAACATATCTCGCAGGTCTGGCGCATTTTCCCATGCCTTGGTACGGGGAGCGGCTTGAGTGGAGGACCGAGAGGCCTCTCTGTCGCGGCCACGAGGTGGCCGGTCGGCCGTATCAAGTGCTTCCTCCTCTAATCGGGGTAGCAACCTGCGCTTTGGGTAGCTCTTGGAGGGGCGTTCGAGTTTATGCTCTTCGGCCGCAAGGACTTCAGTCCATCTATCGACTAGCAAATCTTGATCAGCTCTAAGCTGTTGCTGTTTTTTCTTGAGGCTTCTTGCCGTGGCCATAAGCCTACGTTGAAAATGATCTTGCTCGACGGGATCCTCTGGCACGACGAATTCGTCATCGTCGAAGCTTGCCTCGTCTTCGGAAGGAGGCATATGATTATCGTCCTTGACCTCTCTATCTGCCGCTCTCTCATGAGGGCTGGTTTCTCCATCCTCCTGTGCTGAATCTTGCTGGAGGGGGTTTTCTTCGGCACTCTCCGGAGTATTATTATCTCCCATGCTGGATCGCCGTATTTGTTTTGGCGGGATTTTGAGCGGCGCCGCTGGCGCCGGTGCTTAGCTGTTTCTTGGAGGGCTCAACCTCTGCTGTTCCATCGCCATCTCCTTCTTTTGGGGTGTCCACCATGTATATGTCATATGACGAGGTGGCTTTCCAGGGCCCGATAGGCACTGGTTCTACATCGTCTCCTTCATCGGCGTCAATTCCGTCGATGTATTCGGAGTCAAAGTTGAGCATGTCGGTTAAATCGTCGATAGTGGCTACAAAGTGGGTGGTGGGTGGGCTTTGAATTTCTTAATCGTCCGTACCCCAACCCTGCTGACCGTAGTCCGGCTAGGGATCTCCTGATAAAGAGAGAGAATTTAGTGTCTTCAGAATATCGCCGAAAGGCGAGTGTTGGAAGATGTTCGCGACAGTAAACTCCATGATCGGCGCCCAGTCAGATTCGATTGGAAGGGACGCAGAGGGTTCGGAGTCTGGAGAGGAGTCCGGCTCCTTGGAGTCACGAGTCTTGCAGAGTGCTGGGCTAATGTTATGCTCGATCGCCGTTGGGATCGCAGCCCCGAGGCGGCGTCCAACCACCCATCCTCGATCGGCGCAGTTGGCTCCGAATTAAGGGTCGAAGCCGATGCGGGTGCGGACTCCAGGGCACTGTTCGGCGGCAGAGCTAGATCATGCTTGTCGTGACAGTGTGGCGCGCTCGGCAGTGGCTCAAATCCGTCGAAGATCAAGTCCCCGCGGATGTCAGCCGTGTAGTTTAATCTTCCAAATCTGACCTGACGGCCAGGGGCATAGCTTTCGATCTGCTCCAGATGGCCAAGTGAATTGGCCCGCAGTGCGAAGCCGCCGAAGACGAAGATCTGTCCGAGGAGGAAGGTCTCACCCTGGACTGCATCGCTATTGATGATCGTAGGAGCCATCGAGCCTGACGGCGACGACACAGAGGAACTCTCAATGAAAGCACCAATGTCGGTGTCAAAACTGGCGGATCTCGGGTAGGGGGTCCCGAACTGTGCGTCTAGGCCGGATGGTAACAGGAGGCAAGGGACACGAAGTTTTACCCAGGTTCGGGCCCTCTCGATGGAGGTAAAACCCTGCGTCCTCCTTGATTAATATTCATGATATGGGTAGTACAAGAGTAGATCTACCACGAGATCGGAGAGGCTAAACCCTTGAAGCTAGCCTATGGTATGATTGTTGTTGTCTATGTTGTCCTACGGACTAAAACCCTCCGGTTTATATAGACACCGGAGAGGGTTAGGGTTACACAAAGTCGGTTACAATGGTAGGAGATCTACATATCCGTATCGCCAAGCTTGCCTTCCACGCCAAGGAAAGTCCCTTCCGGACACGGGACGAAGTCTTCAATCTTGTATCTTCATAGCCCAGGAGTCCGGCTGAAGGTATAGTCCGGCTATCCGAACACCCCCTAATCCAGGACTCCCTCGGTACTAACCTGTCAAAGGGAGATATGGAGGAATTTTGCCAACGTGAGCACATCCGGCTTGATATAGAATCAGTGGCTCACCCCCAATCTAATGGTCAAGCGGAGAGGGAAAATCAAGAAATTTTGCGAGGTATTAAACCCCGGATTATGGTTCCTTTGAAATGAACACCGGGTTGTTGGGTTGAGGAGTTACCTGCTGTGTTATGGAGCATCAACACCACACCCAACAGATCTACGGGTTACACACCTTTCTTCATGGTTTATGGAGCGGAGGCAGTTCTTCCTAGTGACATCCGTCACGACTCGCCCCGTGTGGCAGCTTATGTTGAAGCTGATAATGAGAAGGCACGTCAGGATTCCCTGGACCTGTTAAATGAAGAGCATGATCTTGCAGCAGCATGTTCGGCGATTTATCAACAAGATCTCTGACGTTATCACAGCCGCCGGGTTAAGACCAGAACTTTTCAAGAGGGCGATCTGGTGCTTCGGCTCATCCAGGATTAGACTGATATGCACAAGTTATCCCCACCTTGGGAAGGACCTTTTGTGGTCAGCAAGAATCTGCACAACGGGTCATACTACCTCATTGATGTTCGAGAGCACATAGACTCACGTAAATCGGAGGAGGAGACCAAGCGGCCATGGAATATAGCTCTTCTTTGGCCTTACTATACTTGAGCCACAGGCTCTTCATATGTACATATTTATGACAATGTATATATTATATAATAAACCGGAGCCTCGAATAAAGCGGGGTCTCTGTTCTTTTTACATCATGTGTGTGCTTACAAGAGTTTCTACTGACAAAGCGGAGTTTTGTTAAACCGGTCTCTGTAGCCGGACGGATATAATGATAATCACTAGGGGGCTTGGTCATATCTGAACCATAGCTACACCTCTTGATTGGTTTGATACCACAAAGGGATATCACTAGGGGGCTTGGTTGTTGTCACACCATAGCTACACCTCTTGATCGGTTTAACACCACAAAGGTATATCACTAGGGGGCTTGGTTGTTATCACACCATAGCTACACCTCTTGATAGGCGTTAAGCCAAAAGGAAATTATGTGGAGCCAAAGAGAGTTTGTTGCATTAAGCACAACTCAAACATAGGTAACCACCGAGCACAACTCACATATTACTTGGGGGCTCTTTGCTTCTCAAAGAACAATGAGTTTTGAACCCTTGTAGTAGGCTATCAAGCCAGGCTTGGAAGTCAGGTGTATTCACCTAAAACCCTGGGTTATCCTGCCTCTTTAATTAAGTCACTCCGTCCAGGTAAACCTGGTATGACCCATCGAACGTTTGACAAGTCAATCCCATGGACCCTGAACTTGTCAAAGTTAAATCGGTGATTGGTTAAAGATTGAGGTCCATCTAAAAAAGGCTTTGCAAAATGGTTTAACTCAGCGGCCTGGCAGCCCATGAAAATCCTCGATTTGGAGCCTGGCAGCTCGTAAAAAGCCTCGCATGTTCTCTTTGAGTTCTATTTGCCATGTTTTTCGCCTTTGTTGAGGTTCATAATATCTTCTGATAAACCGGCGTCCTTGACCCGGCTTAGCTTTCAACTATAAGTTGTCAGTACATGATCAGACATAATCTGGCGTTCATTAACCCAGCCTGGTTTTGACTAACAAGTCGCCAGTGTTATAAGGAAAACCCGGTGTTTATTATATCCCGATACAGTTTATTATCATAATCCGGCAAATTAAGGATGGAGTTATCAATGCTCCAGATTGGTGTTTACACCTTTACCATACAAGCAGTTGGTCAGCCAACGAGGTATGTTGCGGATATTTTTTTATACAAACTTTGATTATCCATCTAAGTATTCTATATTTTTGGGCATCATGACCCGTCCAGTGGTAAACCACTAGGATACTTTCAAGTTCTTGTATCCAGGAACACAAATCATCAAGGGCTATGCATAAATAGATCCCAAAAAGTGGAGCAAGTTTTCACAATATCAAAGCACCACAAAAACATGCTCGATGGTATGACAGATAAAGGAGTTTTTGCTATCCTATTACAAGAAGCTTCAAAACAGCTCCAATTGAATAATTGTTTTTAAAGCATTGGCACACAATAGCTGGTAAACCGGCTGCCGGTTTAAGATGCTTCGCCTGGACGGTTTGATGGTTGAGGGTCATTTGGTGCAATCACTTCTTCATCCCTCCCAAGACGCTGGAAATTAACCGTTGACCAATCGATTCCGGTTAAAGCTTGCAATACGGCTTCTTCATGGATAAGGCTGGAGGGGTTAATGTCAGGAGCGTAAGTATGCTTACGGATTGGAGGCACAAGTTCTTCGGCTTCATGGATTTCGGCAGGCTGTCTCTTCCCTTCAGTGTCGTAAGCCGGCTGGAAATGAGATAAGTCTGTGTCTTCTGCCAGTTTGCTGGCTATTGGCCACATCTCTTTTGTCGGCCTTCGGAGATCATCATTGTTGAAGTCTGAACTGTCCTCCTTCACACCTGGATATCCTTTAATGATGCCATCCGCTTCAAGATCCAGAATCCATGCTTTGGCCCGAATTAGTGCGGTCAGCGCTCCTGCTCTTGTGGCTGCCTTCTTTAGTTCGGTAATCCGGGCTGGTAACATGGCCAGCTTCTCAAGAGTTTCTTTAATCAGTGATGGCTCTGATTTATTGTAGGATGCAGTGCATATAGCACGATGGGATCCAGAGTAAAGCTGTTCTATTAAAGTATAAGCCGCTTTAAGCTTCATCCGCATATCAGCACCCAAATGAGTAATGCGAGTGCCTGTCATGGTTTAATATCAGCCAGACTGGTAAACAATAAGGTCTCATGAATTGGACAAACAACATAAGGAGATACTTACCAAATACAGCGGATGCCATAACGTTGATTTGCCGCTTCAAACCAGTCAGTTCATCTAGAACTGGCTTCAGGGCTGCTTCGGCATCCTCAGCTCTTTTGGGTAAACCGGCCTTCTCGGTTTCCCAGTCAGCACGTTCTTTGTTAAAAGACTCCTTTAGCTTTTCCATAGCTGCTAGGGCTTTGGTCAGCTCCTCCTTGGCTTGCACAGCCTCTGCTTGTTGGGACTTCACGTTCTCTTGCAAATCAGCGGTTTGGGCATCTCTATTGATTAGCTCGGCCTGTAACAAGCGAAGATATGTCAACAACAAGATATGTATTTTCAAAGTACTAAGTGTATAAAAAGTTATGCACTTCATACTTGGGGGCTAATGCCTATTTGCTCTATTATTAATACATCTTTTATAAGTCTCCATAATAATGCAAGCATTCTCCCTGACACTTGGGGGCTAATGTACATCTGTTCAAAATGGACGCATGGATTTTAAGACCCGGATTACCTCGCAAAGCTAAACCGACCCTTGGGGGTACACTGAGGAAAGCTACATAATTGCATTGGTGTAGTATCAGGTTTTGTTTTCACTAAGGACCTGACATTTTGAGGGTCCGCAAGAGAGGATTAAGGTATTACAAAGTCCTAATTTAAGATTAACATCATAAAACGGCCCTTGGGGGTTACTTGGGCTAGGGTTTCAACTTTGGAATCAAGAAATAAAGGGAGATGAAAATACCTCATAGCGTTCCTTCATCAGGTTCACCAAACCGGCTTCATAGTCACGGTTTGAGTGCAGACGGTTTAAGAAACCGGAGTGAAGTTCTTCAGCACTGAGATGAGCATAGCTTGATAAGTCAGTACTCCATTTACCCTTTTCCCTGGCAGCACGCTCTTCTTTGGCACTATGTTTGGCCAAGATTACAGGATGGCCAGGAGAGCTATGGCCCATGCTAGTAAGGATAACATCATCTCCTTGGCCTTCAGTAGTTTTTGCGGGTGATGTACCTCTCATCGGACTAGCCCGGTTTTGAGCTGCCGGTTCAGTGTCAGGCACAGCAGGATCAACTTCTAGTTGTACATCAATATTCCGGTCTTGAAGGGGTGGTTCATCAAAGGTAGCTTTAGGATGAGGACCCTCCGGTTCACGAGTTTGGTCCAGTTCGCCTATTTGCTCTTCTTCAAAAACCGCCTGGTCTTCTGATGGATTGTTGACCCGAGCTTTCTTGCTGGGTCTGGCTTTGGCTCTTCAAACAAAATTAAAAGAGGTTTAGCATATTATTCAAGATTTGCAACGCATTTGAAGAAAGGGTTTGAATGCTTACCCAGCTACAGTTTTAAGAGGAGGGAGTTGGGTTGCCGTTGACTCACCAGAAGATGAGGGAGGTGTCACCTGATAATTTGAATCAAATGGATTAAGAGGTTGTCTAAAATAACCTGCCTTGGGATAAGAATTGTCAGAAGTGGGAGAGACCTCAGATCGGCGCTTCCGAACTGGGGTATCAGGTAAACCGGCCGAAGTGACCTGTTGGCCACTTTGCCGGGTTGTTCGGCGAGCTTCATGCTGCTGCGTCTTCAAAATAAATGTTGGATCCAAGTAAGCAAGAGGATGAGAAAAGCTTACTTTCTAGACTGCTTGACGGGTTTTTTGTGTTGGCATAGAGTCTGAACCGGAGGAAAGGGTAATTACCTCTACATCATTAGCCTGGCTGCCTTCTACATCCTCCTAATAAAGATCATTGTTAATGAGGTGCATGAAAAAGGAGCCAAGTGAGTCAAGTTCTACCTCAACTTCCGGATCATCTGCATCTTCATCAAGTTCCATGGTGATCCGGTTAGCCGTTTTGCATTTTGAGGTACGCTTGACGGCTTTGGTTTTGGGACGGGATGGCTTTACCGCTGTATCTACGGATTTCCGTTTCCAGAAGGGATCATCACCCTGTTCATACACAAACAGAAGAAAGTTTGCAAGTTGAACAATTTAAAGATATCAAAGATAAAAAGGAAGCATAGTGCTTACAGCAGGCGGTTTATTTTGAGTGTAGAAGGGGTTCAAGCAGGTTTGGCGACAGACTGATTCCGGTTCATTCAAAATTTTCTTAACACCTTCAGTGACCTCTTCATCGGTTATCTGAATGTTGATGTGGCGTTGGGGGTCTTCTAATTCGCCGGTATACTCACACATTAAACCGGGGCGGCGGCTTAGTGTCAAGACGCTCCAAAATATCCAGCAACGCACAAAATCAACGCCTGATAAACCATTGGCCATAGAGGCCCGGATCTTGGCTAGTTGAGGGGCATATTTGGCCCGTTCTGTAGAACTTAAACGTTGCATCATTGGATGAGTGTTGGAAAGCCGGTGATCACGGTAGCCTGGAAGAGGGTTGTCATCTTCAGGAGAGGTATCTTTGCGGTAGAACCAAGTCTGGTTCCATTCCTTAGGGTGACTGTGTAGTTTGGCATGAGGGAATTCAACTTCCTTCCGCTTTTGAATAGAGATAGCACCAAGTTCAGTGTTGGGACCATTTACAAATTATGTATGCCGGTTCAGATGAAAAATGTCCCGGAACAGCTCAGCAGTTGGTTCTTCTTGTAAGTACACTTCACAGAAGACTTGGAAGTTGCATAGATTGGACAATGAGTTGGGTCTGACATCTTGAGGATGGAGTTGGAAGACGGCAAGAACATCTCGGAAAAACTTCGACCCGGGCGGTTTGAAACCACGACCTATGTGGTCGACAAAGACCACTACCTCACCCTGCCTCGGGGTAGGAGGATTCTCTATTCCTGGAACTCGCCACCGAATTTCCGTTTTCTTGGGCAAGGTGTCGATACTGACCATTCCGTTCAATTGTTCTTAGGTGATCCGGGAAGGAGCCCAGTTACAAGCGACAAACTGTTTGGCCATTGTGAAACAAAAAGCTGAAAAAGAAATGCCGGTTTACGAATCATTCATGGTGGTGCGCAAGATGCAATGGAATAAAGATATACAGATGTGTGAAATTGCGTAAACTAGAGACTGATACAATAATGAATGACAAGGTCATATCAAGTGTACACATGTGTTGTTAAACCGAACTGTTACAATGAATGTAAAGAGGATTTGCCGGTTTACCAAGGGACTAATGATATGACATAGATTGTTTTACAAGGGTAAACCGCCTACATGGTAGGGAGGATATAGATCTAAGGCGAAAAAGGCTAAGTAAGGTAAAACAGATTTCACAATTTGGCGTGAGAAATTCAGATCTACAGTGCGTTGGATAATCAAAATATATTCTGTTCTAATCTCAAGTGCTCAAAAGGTTCAGTAAGTTCAGATGAGTTTGATATCAAGCAGATGCCTTAACAAGAAGAAAGGAGTTTAAGCTACAAAGGGCGCTGAAAACAATCGGATATAACTGGCCATTGGTATTACTAAGGGAGGAACGGCTTCAGGTTAAGCAGAACACTGAACCCTAATGGTGGATCTGGGGTGAGGAGAAGAGGAACTTACTGGTGCAGGAGGAAGCAGCGGAGGGTCACCACGTGTCTCTGGTAACGGTCAGGTTGATGCAGCGGCCTTTGTCGAAACAGAGGGGAAGCTCGGTGACGGCGGCGGCGCTCAGGGGCAGCGAGGTCGTGAGGAGGAAGAAGAAGTGAAGGAGACGAAGGGGGAAAAGGAGAAGGACCTATGGTCCTATTTATAAGGCAAAGCGATAAAGTGACAAGTGCGGGAATCGAGGAACTCAAAGATGGATAGTTTAATAATGGTGTCGCCTCGAGGATTGGATATGCATTAATGAAGGTAATCTTCGGCTTCAATGAATAGATGACGTTAGGGCGGTTTATTATGATCCTGGAGTATGACGTCATGGCGGTTTACAAGATCAAGGTGAAGATGCAAAGGAGGAGTTTTTTCTAACTGTTGAAGATTAACATGAACAAGTTCAAACCAATCTGGGGCCTAATGTTGGGGATATTACTACTGGACGTAAACCGGCCAGGAGTATCCGGGTTAACTTTATGAAGATTAGAAGCCCATGAAGACATAAGAATGATGGCGCTTTATGAAGGCCCAAGGTCCAAAGGCGAGTTAAGGCCTGTAGATGTAAACCGACCTTATTATGTAACTTGAATTGTAAGATAGGAAGTATAGAGACTGAACCGGACACGTTTATGATCCGGCTTCGGGACTCTGTAAACCGGTGGGCGTCAACCTGTGGATATAAAGGGATGACCCGGCCACGGTTTGAGGACAGGAAATAACAACTCGAGGGCCAGTCAAAGCGGATTCGCTCCTCGGTCATCAAAACCCTAGCAATACCAATCACAAACTAGACGTGGGCTTTTACCTTCATTGAAGGGGCCAAACTAGTATAAAATCCCCATGTCCCCTTGTCTTGTTTAACCCCTTTAAGCTAACCCGTCGCGATGGCTCCACGACTAAGTCCTTTCACAAGGACATCTGCCATGACAAACCCACGGCAAGATGTATCCATGTTAAATAGTTAATCATGCTTACACCACTATTATCAATGCGGTATTTGCAGTTTGGGAACTCAGCCTGGTTTGCGGGTGATAATATGTATTTCTTATCATCACATTAAATGTCCTCCTCAATGACCTAATGAATGTGTGAGATAAAGCCGTTTTACAAATTATATTTTGAAGCCTGGCAGATAAAAAATGCAATTAATGACACATGATAGAGATCCCACTTGTAAGAGATTCAAAAATAGGGTTAGGTTGAGCTAATATTTGGTAAGGTCAAAGTAGTGATTTTTGCCTCAAAGGAGGAAAATAAATAACTCATCTCACTGTCTACTGAAACTGTGTCACAATACATTTTACTTTGACATGACAATCCAAATGATGTAAAATTTTCGAAACAATCACTACAAAAACAATACACTTCCGTGATGATACGTGTTTGTCACAGTAGGTCGTGTTTTCTGTCATGCATGTACATCCATGACAAATTTATGATAGAATCAAGATAGTCATACATGTGCTGTCGTAGAAGTGTTCCATGACATTGCCAAAATTATCATCACGGAAGTGTCCACTTCCATGACGATAAATCGCGCGTCACAGAAGTGCTTTCATCAAGGGTGACCGACACGTGGCATCCACCGTAACGGAACGCCGTTAAGCTATCGGGTCGGATTTTGGATCCGATAACCCCTTAACAGCCACGACCAATGCCGATTTTCCACGTGTAAGATTCTCATTGGCTGACGGATCCAACGGGTGAGATGGGCCTATGATATGTTGACACATGGACCGGCCCAAAAGTGGCCCAAAAAGATTAAATGGGCCGGCCCAACCAAAGGCCCATAAGATTTAGCGGACCATAATGGGCCGACCCAGCTAAAGGCCCACAAAATTTAGCGAACCATAATGAGCCGGCCCAGCTAAAGGCCCACACGATTTTGCAGACCATAATGGGCCGGCCCAGCTAAAGGCCCACAAGATTTTGCGGACCATAATGGGCCAGGCCAGCTAAAGGCCCACAAGATTCTACCAACCATAATGGGCCGGCCCAGCTAAAGGCCCAACATTCTTTGTCAAATCGGCCCGTCAACGGCCTGTCCTAAACTTGTCATCAACACGGCCCATGGTCACTTCTGGCCCGTTAACAGTCCGCCAAGTAATTGGGCCGAATTATGGCCCGGTGTATTTCCGGCCTGTTAAAGGTTCGGCTTCATTTGGGCCCATTTACAGGCCATCAAAACTTTCGGCCCATAAACGACCGTGAAGGATTTGGGTCATATACGGCCATGTCTGACATTCGGCCTGTTAGAGGCCCACTATAGCTTTGGGCCACTTTCTCCCTGTTGTCATTTTCGGCATGTTAAAGCCGGACGTAAACCATGGGCCATATGTGGCCCAACGTCATATTGGGCCCATTAACGGCCCATATAGAAATGACGATAATCTAGCCCGACCGAAGTTCCGGCCTGTTAAAGGCCCGTGTATTAGGTCGGTGCATTTACGGCTCGTCCAAATTTCGGCCTGTTAAAGTCCAGTGGGCTATTTGGCACAATCAGGGCCCAATCTCACTTTCGGTCTATTAAAGGCCCATGTAGTTTATGGGCTCGAGATATTTACACCTGTAAATGGCCTATTTTTACTTGAGGGCCCAGATTATGTTTAGGCCTGTTAAAGGCCCACTATGGGAACGGGCCTACCAGAAAAATATGAAAACTTATGCTGATTTAGGCCCAGATATTTTTAGTGGGCTACATGCCAATTTCGGCCCGTAATCATTTTTAGCCCAATTGGAATGGGCCTGACGAATGTTGGCTTGTTGGCCTCCTACGAAGCTTTCGGCCAATTACATTACTAAGATAAACCTACACTATACAAAAATAGCGTCGTAATTACTGTAGCTTGAGGCAGCATCATAAATGTTGTATGACAACAAAATAAATTCCAACCATACAACAAAAGGCCTGTTGGCATACAGTTTATAGTCCTTCCAGATAAAAGCACCATCAGATGTATAAAAGCACAGATCATTTGACCTAAGTGCTAATGTTTCAGGCTGTAGAATCTGATGGAGCAGCACGATCTCCACCTTTTTCCGCCATTGCTCTTGAACAACAAAGCGAATATCTGATAGTCTGGTTTCAAAACCATTCATATCTTGACGACATTTCTCAACCACTATTCTTGTTTCCGAAACAACATCCATTAGGGATTGGACTTGTGTCTGGAGCACAGATATATCACTCTGTCTAGCAGGAAGATTTTGTTCAGTAGGCGACTTGGACGAGGTTACCTTGACAACCAACCCAGAATTACGCTGGAAGGTGCTTTTTGCACTGTTAGTGGAGAGATACTGACGCACTGCAGCAAGAGGTGACATTGTGCCTGGAGTAACCTCGTCACCTTCAGGTGGTTGTGGCTGTTCAATCATTTGTTCCATAGTTTCCTGAAAGTTTGAACTTGTAGATTAGTCTACTAGATAAGTTACTAATGAGACAAAAACAAAGTAGGTTAAATGTTTATACATAACTTATTTTGGTGAACTACTGTAATACATTAGCATGTATTGTAGTGCCAACTACATAATAAAATCACTGTCGGAACATATGTCCATGTAGCATGCCTACTGTATTCTCTATTTCCTCACATTCGTTGACATCTAAGGATAAAGAGACATGGTTTAAAGTAGGATGAACATATTATGACATCATTCATATCATGGGCAAACAGGTATAAAACAAACAGGCTATTTTATCATTGTGTGCACACGTGAACATAACAACTAGTTTACAGATCAAGACCAAAAGAATACCATTCATCTCTTTTAAAGCATGTAAGGTGAAATGATACGTTAAGACAACTATGAATAAAAGTGAACAGAGTAACTGACATTGGCTGCAAACCAAGTAGTTAAATGAACACATCACAGTACCAATCAGTTCAAGGCAGCAGGAGTAAGGACTTACAACAGCGGCTTGAACTGGTGTGCTCATGCCCTTCATCTTGCTGGTGTGGCAATCCTTGAAGATTTGCCCTGCATTCGGTTCAGGTTCTTTTTGGTCCGCATGGGATTTCCTCTGTATTTGGAACAAGTCAATATAGATACGATAATATGGCACAAAAAAAGAAGGATGTAGCAGCTATTTAAAAGAGCCTCGCAGTGTGCAATATAGCTACGAGATCCTCTGGTCTGTTGGAATTTCACTTTAGAACGGTTGGTTTTGTTCAAATAATTAGCCTAGAAGAAGATACACTTGTAAGGCACATACATAAATACTGTCGGCGTTCTGGGAACGGGGGTCCCCAGACTTGCCTGCCTGCGTCCTGCGGCGTGGCTCAAATGGGGGCCTAACATGGCCCATCTTCATCAAGCACAAGACTCAAGACCCTCGCGAGGGGCCAAGCCTCGCGAGGCAGACGACACGGCGCATCCTCAGGCGCAGCCTCCTCAGGCTGGCTCGCGAGGAGACGGAGATATCAAGGCGGGGTACCTCGCGAGGTGCCCGTGACGCAAGCCATGACGATCGAGGGTGCCAGGCGGGCGCCAGCGCGCGCAGCGTCCTTCTTTCCTCTTTGGTGCAAAGGGGGCAAGCGCAGCCGCGGAGTACCGAGGCATCATGCAAAGGTTACCATTTCGGTGCAACGAGACCAGGACCTAGCGGACTATGAGACGGAGGTCACCATGGAGCCCAGCACGGCGTCACCGCAGTCTTTTGCAGGCGAAGACCACCTTTAGTCAGGATAAGAGTACTTGCTGTCCCCCTTCAAATTAGCCCGCCGTTGTTGGCTCCCTTCCCGCTCGATATTTGGGAAGAGGACCAGGGCCTCTATAAATAGGGACCGGCCACCCACATAGCAAAGGGTTCGGTTTTCCGTGGGGAAGTACAGAGAGTAGAGAGAGAGAGAGAGAGAAGGGGACTGAACTCCTCCCAGTAGTTCGTCGTCCCAGCCAAGAACAGACCCTCGCGAGGCTGTTCTTCCTTGTATTGTTCATCATCACCAGCCCCAAAAGGCAATCCATCCACCACAGACTGGAGTAGGGTATTACACCACAATGGTGGCCCGAACTAGTATATATCTTGTGTCTCTTGTGTGATCCTTTTAGCAGTTTAGATCTTTGCGAGACGGGGAGGTAGAAGGTGTGATTTCCGCGCGCACCCCAGTGTTCGAACCTTAAGGGTCTGCCGGAACCCGAAATCCGACATTTGGCACGCCAGGTAGGGGTGCACCGGAATCCGTCTCCCACCGCTCCATTCTCCTCCGCCATCGCTTCTCGCGTTGCCCAGACGGCCCCCATCGGTGGGCGTCCTTGTCGTTCCCCTTCGCCCACCATCAACGCCGCCACCGGTCCGGTGGGGGGTGAGCAGCAGGCATCATCTCAGCACCCGTCCGTGCGGCAAGACGGCCGCACCGCTACACCATCACTCGCACCAGCCGGTTCTTCGTCACGCGCGCTCCGCGCACCCTTGGAGGCTCGAGCTGCGCTCCTCGCGGCAAACGAGCTCCTGCGCTACCGCCCCCTCGACGACGTCTATGAAGAGTGGCTTGACCGCGTCGCCGAGCTTGTCCACGCCGCAGGGGGCTCTTCCGCGCCGTCCGTCCCTCTGCGCCGCACTCCGCCCCGCGCGGGCAACGAAGCTCCAGAGGCGCACCAGCCGCCTCCCCTCCAAGAAGATGCCATGGCTCCAAGGAGCTTGGCCCCTGGGCGCAACCCGCTCCGTCAGGCGCCAGCGCAGCAAGAGCGGAGCTGCCAAGAAGTTCCTCGCCCGCAAGGGGCCGCCAGGGCGCTCCCTGCTCCGGCACGCCGCGACCCTGCTCCAGCTCCGGCGTGCCAAGACCCTGCCCTGCTCCTAGCTACAGCGTGTGGGGACCCTCAAGACCAAGCTCTCCACCAACCGAAGCCTTTCGTGGCCACCGCGTGGCCCGGCAAGTTCAAGCCTGACCTGCATCCTCGCTATGACGGCACGACCGATCCCGCAGAGTTCCTCCAGCTCTATGAGCAGGGCATCGAGGCTGCCAGCGGGGATGAAAAGGTCATGGCGAACTGGTTCCCCATGGCGCTCAAGGAAGGAGCCCGAACCTGGCTCCTGAATCTGGCTCCAGGCACGATCTCCTCCTGGGACCAGATGCGCACCCGTTTCATCGCCAACTTCCAAGGTACTCGCGACCGGCCGCCCGCCGTGAGCGACATGCGCCGCATCAAGCAACAACCCGGAGAGACCCTGCAAAAATACATCCAGCGCTTCAACAGCGCGCGCCTCAAGATCCCCAAGGTGTTCGAGGAGGCCATCATCTCGGCCTTCTCTAACAGCGTGCGCGACGTCAGGATGAAGGAGGAGCTGGCGATGCACGAAGACCTTTGCACCTCCCTGGAGCTGTTCAACTTGGCGAACAAGTGCGCCAGGGCTGAGGAGGGACGTCTCTCCCTCCTCGAGCTGCCTGCCGTGGACCCAGAAGAGAAGAAGCCCAAGGCCAAGGACGCGAAGCGCAAGGGGGTTGCCGTACTCGCGGAAGAACCAGACACAAAGCGGGGCAAGGATCTGCCCGAATCGTCCAGGGGCAGCAGGTACTGTGTGTACCACGACCTCCACACCCACAACACCAACGAATGTCAAGAAGTCCGCGCCATGCGAGAAGGAAGGACCGGCCGTCGCCCTGATCATGCTGACCGGGGCTACGGACGAGGAGGAGGAAGAAACCCAGGACGCTGGGAAGATCGCGGCCCGCGCCCTGGGTGGCGCGACCAGCCTCGCGAGGACCGCTGGCGGGACCTGCCTCGTGAGGGAGACTGGAGGGATCAGCCTCGTGAGGACCGCCCTCGTGGCAATGCAGGCCTACCTCCACTGCCGCCTCAGCCAAGGGGGAACGAAGACCGCCATCAAGATGAGGGGGCTGGGGGCTTCCAAGAGCCGCGCGCAGTCGCCTGCATCCTAGGAGGAGCCCAAGCTCCAACCTCTCAACGTATCTTCAAGCAGTTCGCCCGCGAAGTGAATGCAGTTCTCCCCAGGCTCGAAGCAACGCGCCCCCTCAGGTGGTCGGCGTGCGTCATCACGTTCAGCTCGGCAGACCAGCTCAAGTGCGCAGCCATGGCGGGAGTCCTCCCGATGCTTTGTTCCCCAGTCATCAGCAACGTGCTGGTCACCAAGACCCTCATAGATGGTGGGGCAGGGCTCAACATCCTGTCCGTGGAAACATTCAACAACCTCCAAGTGCCCTATGACCAGCTTCAGCCGACCAAGCCTTTCTCCGAGATCACCGACGGTTCCACAGTCCCGATCGGGCAGGTCCGCCTCCCTGTCACCTTCGGGGCTCGCAGCAACTACCGCATCAAGCTCATCGACTTCGACGTCGCCCACATCCGCCTGTCGTACAACGCCATCCTCGGGTACCCAGCGCTGGTCAAGTTCACGGCTGCGACTCACCACGGCTACAACGTCCTCAAGATGCTAGGAAGTGGCGGCGTCATCACGGTGCCCTGTGAAGAGAAGGATGCAGTATGTTCCCTGGAGCAAGCCTATCAGGCCGCGTCGCTAGAAGACCCAGATCGCGGAAGCGGGAGGCTTCCTGAGACCACCCCCAAGAAGAAGAAGACATCGTCAGGCTCGGCCCCTCAGGAGGCAGGCCCTTCAGGGCCCGTCTCTGCCCAGGGGACCCTCCTTCCATCGCATAGGGAAGCGCGCCCAGTGCTCTCCTCAGGCAGGGCTCGGGGGCTCTCACCTGGAGGGCCACCGACCTAGCCAGGGTCACGAGGGAGGCGCTTGGGCACCATGTGGAAGCGTGCTTCGCGGCATGTTTCCCCCGGGAAGGAGCCAGGCGAGGAAGGTCAAACCAGCGGGAGTTCGTTGACAAGGCCATTCGAGAACTACAGGAGACAAGGATCATGAGAGGTTGCCGCCGCCTACCAGCCGCGGCCCCACATCCAGGCGAGGATGGTGGGCTGCGCGTCTGTGTCAACGTACCAGGGCTCAATCAGATCGCCACGACGGAGCGTCTCTGGCCCTCACAAGTGGGGCGCTGCGGGGGACCACCCCACAGCTATGTTCGCATGCCCTACGGCCTGCCGAGCATGGCTGCGGCGCACCAGTGCCTCATGAGGGGCATCATGGAGGCTCAGGAAGACAGGCGTTCTGCGGCCTTGGCAGAGATGAAGACAGCTCGCGAGGAGTCACCAGTGCCTCCGGAGCCTCCCGAGGCCCCGGGGCCTGGGGGCTCGTGAGGATCAGCTTCCGCAGCCCACCGAGTTTGCTGCACCAACGCCACTTCGCCGACGACATCCTTAGGTGACATCTTTCAAGTTCCATTCCCAGCTGGGAACGCCCTCCCAGGGTTGCATCACTCTCAGGCTGCGTGGGTCCGTCCCTGCGGCATGTATCCCCTTTTATCTTTCGGTCGTTAGTTTGCCTTGTTGGGGGCGCCCCTCGGGCTGCATCATCCCCAAGCCGCTCGGGCCAGACCCAGCGGCGTGTATCTCACTCACGTTTATTTCCAACTATGCATTGACTATCATGCTTGATTGCATGATGCCTGTCCACGGCATCCTTTCTTCTCCATGTCGGCCACTTGCACATTAAAGGGGGGGGGGGTGCCTGAGCATCGCGACTCAGGGCTCTTACTGGCTCTCCACCCCTCACCCTCTGGCCTTGTCCATGGCATCGCGACCTGGCATACCAGCGACGGCTGAGACAAGCTCGAGGGCCGGGACCCGAGGACGTAGAGTACCGGCATCTAACCAAATTTTGCAGGGACACATCTCAATCTATGGCCCAATGCCAGGCGCAACCCGCCTAGAGGTAGCGCCTCGTGAGTCCCGCGCTGGCTCACGGGTGCCCAGATACACCTCACCTAGCCCTACCATGCCGGCCAAGTGTCAGGGCGGGGCTGTAGACGCCCCGGGGGCTCGTCCCGGAGGGGAGCCCCCTCCCATGTACCAGTGGAAGCACCATGCTCCGCGCTGGCTGACGACACTGTCGAGGCGCGGCTATGCCCGTACACATACGGAAGCGCTATGCTCCGCGCTGGTGATAAACAACTGGGGGTGGCCTCCGGGCCGCATTAACCTCAGGGAGCCCAGAGCTCAGTGGCTGGCCTCCTCGCAACGCCTCCCCTCGGGAGTGCCGCGCGAGGGGGCTAGGCACGGGGGCTACGACTGGGTCACACCCAGACGTACGCCGCCAAGCCAGGCCCCTCGGGCCTGGTTCGTCGCGCGCCTCTCCCCGAGCAGAGCCAAGGTATGAAGGCCGTTTGCGCGTCAAGGGGGACCCCTAAGCATCGCGACTAAGGGGCCTAACTGCTCCCGTAGCCCCTCACTCCTTAGTTCTGAAAGGCTATGCTGGGTGAGGTATGCGCGGGGCCGGGCTCTGCAGACGTAGAACGGTAGCCCCGCTTACATCGCACCTCATCACCCGCTGTTTGCGCGTCAAGGGGGACTCCTGAGCATCGCGACTCAGGAGCCTAACTGGCTCCGTAACCCCTCAGTCCTTAGTTCCGAAAGGCTATGCTGGGTGAGGTACGCGCGGAGTCGGGCTCTGCAGACGTAGAACAGAAGATACACCTACATCGCACCTCCCTACTTGTTGTTCACGCGCCAAGGGGGACTCCTGAGCATCGTGACTCAGGAGCCTAACTTGTCACGTAGCCCCTCACTCCTTTGGTCCCGTCCTGGTTTCTGGTCGGGGCTAATGCTGGGTGAGGCATGCGCGGGGCCGGGCTCTGCCGGCGCAGAACACAAGCAAGTAGGGAAGAAAAGCATAAAATTCAAGGACCTTAAAAGCAAATATTATAGTCCATACTGTCGTCTCAGTACCAAACGCAAGTTTAAATGCCTCCCCGAGGCGTGATGCACGTGCAGGAATTGAAGGGAGAACAGGGATGGAACGGAGTCACTTGTCGGCGGCGAAGCTGTGCGGAGCGGCCTCGCCTCATGGAGCAGCGGGGCCGACAGCGCCTTGCCTTGGCTTGGTGGTGAAGGCCCGGAACTTCCTCAGCAGCGCCTCCGCGTGCCCCTTCACGGCTTCGACAGCGGCGGCAGCACCCTCGCCGCTGACCAGTTCTAGCAGGCCGTCGAGGTCGGCGTTGGGATCACGGAGGTAGACGTGGGCGAAGACCCGCGTCAGTGCAGCAGAAGACAAGACGTGCGCCTCGGCCTCGGCCGCAGGGCCGATGCCAAGGGCGACATCCCCAAGGGCCTTAACCAGGAAGGGAAGCAGCTTGGCGGGGCCGTCCCCGTCGCTGGCCAGCGGGCTGTCCAGGCCGCTCTCGTAAAGCATCTTCAGCGAAGCACGGGCATCTTTCTCCATGTCCGCGAAGGCCACGCGATCCCGGGCCTTAGCGTCCAGCTCGACCTTCGTCACCTCCAGCTCCTTCTTCAACGCACCTAGGTGGTCACGGCGCTTCTTGAGCTTGGCCTCCTGGTCCTCGAGCGCCGCCTCGCGCGCCTTCGGCCCCTTCTCCAGCTCTTGGCGCAGGCGGACCTCCTCCGCAAGCTGGCCCCGCAGGCCTTGCAGCTTGTCCTCCAGCGCCTTGCAACGGCCGCGGACTTCAACCACCTCTCCCAGGGCCGCGTCTCGAGCAGCCTTCGCCTCGAGGGTGGCCTCCCTCTCTCCGTCACAGGCCGTTGAGTCCTGAACCAGCGCCGCCCGAATCGAAGCATCAGAACGAATCCACCCTGAAGCCAGTTCCAGGCGCCCGGCCACCAGGCGAGGGTCGGCGCCGAGAAGATCCTGCCGCAGCCGGTCCAGCTCGGCGATGGCACGCTCCAAGATGGAAGAAGGAGGCAGAGAAACGTCGGCGCGCCCCAGGACAACAGGAGGAGCCGGGGAAGCAACGGTCAGTGGAATTGCAGGAGAAAGTAGCGGCTGCGAGGCCGCAGTGCCTTGAAGCGGAGTCCGCGGCGCCTCCATAGCCATAGCAGCGGTGCCAGACGAGGGAACCTCCGGAGTCACTTGGGCCATGGGGGCTGAGCTCGCCCCAGCCAGTTCAGCCAAGCCTCGCAAGGATGCGCGGGCAGGAGAGGCCCGCGCGTCACGATCTACCTCCCCTGCAGGCGAAGGCGTCACCGCAGGTGGGGCCTCGGGGGCTCCCTTCGGCTTCTTCGCCGCAGGCGCCAGCCTATTCAAGAGAAGCAATCATTAAGCCTCGTCAGCGGAACGAGAAACGAAAGACTAAGGATCAAGCACTTACGGGTCTTCACCGGTGAGCTCGGGCAGCCTCCGGCCTAACTTGAAGCCTGACAACCGGCTGGAAGGGTCGACCTCAGAAGCAGAAGGCGCGTCCCCGGTTCGCCCTGGAGTCAGGACGGACCCGCGGGAGATCAGCCCGGTCCTGTCCTTCTTCGGGATCGTGGGCGAGCTCCCGCTACCCAGAACATCATCATCATCATCATCATCATCATCGTCATCGCTCAGAGAAAGGCGGAGAGTGCGGGACACGCGCCGGGAGAGGGGAGCCCTCGACTCTCCGTCAGTCGCCCTAGAGTCGGGCCCCTCTCCCCGCTCCTCTTCCTCCCCCTCATCGCTGGAGTCACCGGAGGGCACATCCACCGGTCCTTCAAAGGCCACCACGGGCACGAGCCCGACCCCGTTAAAAACAGGCATGGACTTCACCACCCGCTTCCAGTTGTCACGAAGGAACAAGGGCTTGGGAGCGCCCTTCGGCCTTGCCACCTCGCCCCCGACCAGAGATTGGAGAACCGCGGTCACATCCTCTTCGTCCACAGCCTCGGGGCACGGATGAGGCCTCCACATTGGAGGAGAGTACTCCCGAAGCAGGGCCAGCTGGTGCAACAGGAATTCCTTCAGCAGCGACACGCCGGTCAACTTCGCCGCCGCCATGTTGGCCGGCCTCAGGTCCGCATCCATCTTCTCCAACACCAGTTTCGCGTGGGGGTCGGTGAGCTCCGCTCGGCACCAGTCGCTGGTGCTCACGGGTTGCTCCGTGGGCAAGATCAGCCGAGGGTGGATGCGCCCGACATCTGCCAAGACCCACTTGCTCCTGAAGCCCTCAATCCTCTTCCCGGGATTCGAGATGGCAATGGTGCCGCCATACGCGACAAAGCCCGCGCACGCAGAAGGAGAGCTGCCGGAGACCCGGAGGGAGAAGTAGTGGCGCATCAGGGCCACTGAAGGCTGCACCCCTACGTGGGCCTCGCAGTAGTAAGTGAAGATCGCCAGAAGGAGGACAGAGTTGGGGTGGAGATGCAGAGCCTCCAAGTCGTAATGGCGGAGGACGGAGAAGAAGAACTCGAAAAAGGGAGGCACCAAGCCCGCAGCAATGGAGCTTACAAAGAGAGGGTAAAAGGTGCTCCCTCGGCCCTCGGGGGTGGCGGAGCCGGCCTTGAACACCTCCGTCCCGTTGACACCCTGTGCTGTCGCCATCCGGCACAGCCGGGCAAGACTCGCCTTGGACACATTCGGCAGATCCGGAGCAGGGGAATGCCAAGCTTCGGCCGGAGGCTGGCGAGGTGCCATGGCTTCCTAGGTCGCGCAGCTGGAGTAGATCTGAAGTTTGGAGGAAGGAAGGGAAGGCGCAAGAAAGGGGATCTGAGCAGCAACCGGAGAGAGCAAAAGGCGAAGTCTGGGCAGATGCCGCTCCTTTACCAACCTGCGCAGTTGCTGAAGCACCCACGTCCCGTCAACCGCCACGCGGCACCCAAGGCCGCAGGCTATTAGGGCCCGCGGCGCTTCACCCTTGCCCTTTCGCCTCTCGGCATGGCCAAGCCCATGCGCGCCTCGGGCCCTGGGGCTACTGTCAGTGTTCTGGTAACGGGGGTCCCCAGACTTGCCTGCCTGCGGCGTGGCTCAAATGGGGGCCCGACATGGCCCATCTTCATCAAGCACAAGACTCAAGACCCTCGCGAGGCGGACGACACGGCGCATCCTCAGGCGCAGCCTCCTCAGGCTGGCTCGCGAGGAGACGGAGATATCAAGGCAGGGTACCTCGCGAGGTGCCCATGACGCAAGCCATGATGATCGAGGGTGCCAGGCGGGCGCCAGCGCGCGCAGCGTCCTTCTTTCCTCTTTGGTGCAAAAGGGGCAAGCGCAGCCGTGGAGTACCGAGGCATCAGGCAAAGGTTGCCATTTCGGTGCAACGAGACCAGGACCAAGCGGACTACGAGACGGAGGTCACCATGGAGCCCAGCACGGCGTCACCGCAGAGTCTTTCGCAGGCGAAGACCACCTTTAGTCAGGATAAGAGTACTTGATGTCCCCCTTCAAATTAGCCCGCCATTGTTGGCTCCCTTCCCGCTCGATATTTGGGAAGAGGACCAGGGCGTCTATAAATAGGGACCAGCCACCCACGTAGCAAAGGGTTCGGTTTTCCGTGGGGAAGTACAGAGAGTACAGAGAGAGAGAAGGGGACTGAACTCCTCCCAGTAGTTCGTCGCCCCATCCAAGAACAGACCCTCGCGAGGCTATTCTTCCTTGTATTGTTCATCATCACCAGCCCCAAAAGGCAATCCATCCACCACACACTAGAGTAGGGTATTACACCACAATGGTGGCCCGAACCATTATAAATCTTGTGTCTCTTGTGTGATCCTTTTAGCAGTTTAGATCTTTGCGAGACGGGGAGGTAGAAGGTGTGATTTCCGTGCGCACCCTAGTGTTCGAACCTTAAGGGTCTGCCGGAACCCGAAATCCGACAAATACAAGTTCAATATGTGGTCTGATCAAATACATATAGCCTTCCTGATACTTTGGACCAGACCAGTGTTTAACGAGGGCTGTCCATTCTTCATCTACAATATATTCCACTAGAGATGTTTGGGTGATTTCATTGTTAGCCTTGCCTTCAAAGTGAAATTTTCTAAGGTGGTACCGATACTGTCGCAGAGCAGACTGAAAAACATGAGTGCATGCTTGTCTAGTTGCATCATCTATTGGATCCAACTTGAACCTCATCTTTTGAAAAAAGAATGTGAGTCTTATTATGAGGAAGCTAGAAAGTATGGGACAAAGCAAGACAATGTTACTAATTGTGATGAATAACATTACTTACGGATAAATGGTCAAGGAAGGTGTTAAACTGGGTATTGTCTTTCTCATTCTTGTACTGGATCCACGTTGGGAGGATACGTGCATGACACCTAACAGCAACGGCTGCCTCTGATACTAACTTGGCTGACTTTGTAGCATCACGTGGCCTTTTTAAACCTGCCTCAAAATGGATCTCCATTCTTCCTCCTTTAGATTTTGTTAATCTGTCAGGCATTATCCCTGATGTCTGTTTCCGCTTGCGCCGTGGTGCTAGTTCAACAATGAATATGGAAAGTGTTAGTGTACATCAAACTGTGAGAGTACATATAAAGGAGCATGCAACTGCAACTTGACTCGGTCAGGTACCGTCTTGGTGTTGATGCTCATGAGGTTCATCTGATCTTGTCAAGTCTTGTTGTGTCAGCAGTGCTTCGGAAGTAGTGTTAGGTGTGAAGGCAGCTTGGGAACTGGCCAGTTCCAGAGCAAACGAATGAGTAACTGGTTGAGATGCTGGTACAGTTGAAGCGGATGCTGCAGCTTGTGGAGCAGGGGATACTGTGTTTGTAGATTTAGCCGGTGGACTTGGACCTTCTACTGCACTATAAGTACCAGCAGAATCTCGACGGCAAAACCTTTTCAGTTTCACCGGACGAGTAACAACACTCCCTACTATATTATTTTCCTTGCTCTTTTTTGACTTTGCCATGTCAAGCTGTACCCACAACACAAAAGAATAAAATCACTGTTCAGAACTCATTGATGCATGATACAGACAAGCAATACTTTGATGTAAGACAACTGTATGAGGATGGAATATGTAAGAAAAACAGGACGACATGACATATTCACAGCTACGATGTGCAAACTAAGCAGAAGGATTTTCAAGAAAATAGAAGTAATGCAAGCTAGACACCATATGAAAGATGCAACCAATATTACTCTGCCAAGTTAAAAGTGTCTTGTCATAAGTGGCAATTCGAAAAATTGGAAGCAGTACAACATAGAAATCAATGCAAGGTGCAACCACTATCAAACTGCCATGTTAAATGCGTCCAATTATGAGTGACTGATGCGGGATACACAACAACAGTACTTTGATGTAAGAACATGGTATTATAGATAGATGCAGTGTATTCTAGACGCAGAAAGCCATGTCACATGCACATGTATAACGTATAAACTCAGCAGGTGCAATTTAATCAAAATAGAAGAAATACAGGCTAGACAACATATGCAACATGAAACCAATTATCACACTGTCAACTTAGAGCAAGCACCTGCGATGGTGGAGTACGGGAGATGAACTCGTCATGTAGACTTGGGACTTCAACTTCATTAGCAGTAGTAGTGGCAAATCTAGAGAGTCTCTATTTGCGTCGGTGCGGAGGACCACCAACATCCCCTAACTTACTCTTTTCGTTCCTATTTTCTGATATTGCCTTATGAAGTCAAAACCACAAGAAGATGAATAAAATTAGCTCAGCATAACTGGTTGATGCATGATACAGACGAACACTACTTTGATGTAAGGCAAGCGCAGGATAGGAGGATGGAATATATACAAAAAAGACAGCGTTTCATATTCACACATACGATAGCGTGTCTTATGGGTAAGTAATCGTGGCAGGTATAAGTTGTAAGCTACGCAGATGCAATTCAACATAATCAGAAGCAATACAAACTAGACATCATACGGAAAACGCAACCACGTATAACAGTTCCAAGTAAGAGCAAGCACCGGCGATGGTGGACTAGGGGAGATGTGCTCATCATGTACATGTATGTTCTAGAAACAGGAACACGTGTCATATTCACATGCATTATGTGTAAAGTAAGAAGATGCAATTCAAGTTAGAAGGAATACAAGCTAGACATCATACGTAACATGCAACCACATATAATAGTGACAAGTTAGAGCAAGCACCTGTGATGGTGGAGTAGGGGAGTCATCATCTACATAGCTACGTTGACTGTCCAGCCTTGTGTTGTCTTGCGAATCTTGTTGGGAGGATGGCGGAGTAGAATCTGTAGAGACCCCCTGTTTGAGTTGCTCCGAAGGACCACCACATCATCCATTGTCGGACTAATTTCTTCAGCTGTAATGATTTTGCATTGTGAAGTCAAACCAATAAGAAAAAGGGATTAGAAACACTGCAAGACACCATATGGAAGACACTGCAAAACACATCAAACCGGGAATTAGTTTCAAATTTTTTTCATTACAAGATCTTAAATTCCATTGATTTTTATGCGTCGACAATTATTTGGATTTTATATTTATATAAATTATTTTTCAAAATAGTTTGAATGTGAATCAATATTTCTGGATTAAAAACAGTTGACCGCACCGAAATATGCAAAATTCCGTATACTTTTTAACCGTGGACACAATATGGGGTGTGATGCTAACGAAAACAAGATGGGCTCCAAAAAAATTCTTAAGAATTAGCAAATGGGTTGTACATTATTAGAAATAATGGCAGATGGGCTGTATGCTGTTTTCCTCATATTTGAGGCTGACTTGTCACTAGTAGAAAAAGGGCCTACAGTCCCGGTTCGTAAGGGCCTTTAGTCCCGGTTCTTGAACCGGGACTAAAGTGTCGGTACTAATACCTCCTCCCTTTAGTCCCGGTTCAATCCAGAACCGGGACTAAAGCCCCTCCACGTGGGCAGTAGGCAGAGCCCAGGCAGGAGACCCTTTGGTCCCGGTTGGTGGCACCAACCGGGACCAATAGGCATCCACGCGTCAGCATTTCTGTGGCTGGGGTTTTAGTTTTTTTTGAAGGGGGGTTTGGGGGTTTTGGGGGGTTAATTTAGGTGTTTCATATATTGTGTTAGCTAGCTATAATTAATAGAGAGAAGTGTCCTCTCTTATGTCCGTGCTTGGTCGATGCTACGTACTATACATACGTATAGAGAGGACTAGACATGCTGGCTAGCTAGTAAGCAAACGAAGGAAACAGAAGACCGTCATGAACATATATGCATACAGAGAGAAGTGATATCGACCACCTCTCCTACTCCGAGAGATTGGTCGAACAACAAGTTCTCGTATATCTATCTGACACTACCGGCTACATATATACAGTAATTATCTCTTACAAATATAATCAAACGGAGTCAGGTTTAACATAGAATTCTCCGTCTTCAGGGATCACGTGGTCAAGATAGAATGCCGCCAATTCCTCTTGAATTCCTCGCATGCGAGCTGGTGCTAGGAGTTCATCCCGCTTCCGAAACATCTAATTTAAAGAAGGGGGTCAATACATATATATATGTATGAATGAAACTCAACACAAATGATGGTAATAAAATAAAATTGTGAATGTTGTTATTTACGTACTTCATATTGTTCCACAGTGTAGCCCCGCTCACAGGTCGTGTGGCGGATGGACTCGCAAACATAGTATCCACAGAAATCATTCCCTTGTTCCTGCCACAACCACTTTACAAGAAATAGAGGTTAATCAAACTGATAGGCAAGAATGCCAAATGGTATTGATGAAACTAGCGCTTGAATGACTAGTAGATGCACTTAAAATGCTACTATAGCTAGTACTTACTTTCGGGTGTCTAAATTGCAGCTCCTTCGACAGTCCCGGAGCTTTTCTGGTGAATTTTCTCCAAACCCTGCCGGACAAAGAAAACAATTACTTGATATATCAGGAAATGAACAAAGTTGCTGATATGGTGGATAATGATCGATTTAACTTACTTCTCGAGTATTTGAGTCATGTCTGCACAGTCCTTGGGATCTTTTCGTCTTGAGTCTAAGACAGTTACTAGTCTCTGCTCAAGCTTAATATGTAGGAGAATATAGTGGAAACTGCACACGCATGCATAACTCATCAATTACATTACTATAACCTTGACTAATATATAAGGGAAACCGAATACGCACAAGAAAGTAACACTCACTTGAAGTTGTAAGGAAAGAGTATTATATCTTTGTTTTGATTTATTATCAACGATTGTAGCATGCTGGCCTCGGTTTCTACGGCATGAAATTTAACCTGAGTTGCATCTATGAGATATGTGTTAATGAACCCAATATCACCGACTTGTCTTTTCTTCAATTCGACGATCTTCAATCTGCATAATATAGTGAGGATGATTATAAATACATGCAATGAAAGAGCTAAGCTATATAGAGAAACTTAATGACAGAAGTAGTACTACTTACAAACAGTAGCAGGCGACCGTTGTTTTATCGAGGGCCAATTGATTGAAAAACTGATAGAAATCCTCAAATGGAACATGCAACAGATCAATTCCAACGAGGTCATGCTCCTTTTTAACTTTCAAATACAAAGTACTCCTCCCCCCAGAGTCTCTGCAGATTTTCAAGTACCAATCATGCAATCTTCGCATCATCATTGATAGAGATCTTTCATCTTTGACGAGAGGCTTCCCGTACTCGTATCTTTGTATCTGCATCTCCATGGGTTCATAATGTACTTCGTCGGGTAGGTAATCTGCAAGATTGCTATAACCGGGCACCATCGTCGGATCATTAGCGACGTTGTGGCTAGGCACCTTGAGCGGGGGGCATGATTGCTTCGCTTCTTTGCCGAGCTGGGCAATTTGTTTCCCAGCTCGCCGTTCTTTCAGCCTTTGAACACTGACAGTACTTCCCGACCGCTCCGCTTTGGCAAATTCCTTTCCAATAATGCGGTCATAGTTTCCTTTCGGCGGATCAGACTTCAGTGGTTTTGTTAGGGCAGCCAGAGTGCGCTTCACTTTCACCCGATCTACCTTCTCCTCCGGAGGTGGATGTTTCTTTGCTTTCACCCCTTCAAAGAATTTCCTCACTTCTTCTCACGCGATCTCGGCGTTCTCCTCCTGGGTCCTCTCGTATGGTAACTTCTCTGGAGTCTTCAGAGAAGGACCGAATATGTATGATCTCCCGCCTCTGGTTGTACTGCTAGACGCCGACCGAGCAGACGAAGCAGTTGTCTTCTTTACTTGCTTAAGAGGCGGAGGAGAAGGACTACGACCCGCCAGAGCAGCTGGAGCGGCGGCAGGTCTGTTCCGCCCTTGCTGACGAGGCGGAGAAGGAGGAGGCTGGCTGCTCGGGCGCGTCAGCGCAGGCGGAGACGGAGGCGGAGTGCCGCCACGCGCTGGAGAAGGAGCCGGCCGAGGGCCCTGATCGTCTCTCGCCGGAGGAGGAGGCGGTGGAGGAGGCGGAGTGCCCTGACTCGCCGGAGGAGGAGGAGGAGGCGGAGGCGTCCAGTTCGGAAGGTTGATGAGGTCCTTCCGCCATAGGCATGGAGTCTTCAGAGCAGACCCCAGCCGAGTCTCCCCTTCACCGGTAGGGTGGTCAAGCTGGAGGTCCTCAAATCCCTCCATTATCTCATCCACCATCACCCTAGCATATCCTTCTGGAATCAGCCGGCAGTGAAAAGTTGCGCCGGGTTCAGTAGGATAAACAGAGCCAACAGCCGCCTTGACCTTCAAATTCATCCATTGCGTCATAAGGTGGCAATTTTGAGACTCCGTTATAGCATCCACAGGATAGCTGGCAGGAGCCGTCAAGGCATGCTCCGGCTGAAGCAGCTCGGTGGAAGCCACGCTGCTTCTGCGCTGAGATGGCGGGGTAGCTTCGGGGGAGGCTTCGGCAGTACGTTTGCTGCGATTTGCTTCTCGTTCCTCTATCGCTTGTACCCTTGCGTGCAGCGCCTGCAGTTCGGTCTGCTGCACTTTTTTCCTCCTCTCATGGGATTTGTAACCGCCTGCGTCCGGAAACCCAACCTTCCACGGAACGGAGCCTGGCGTGCCTTGTGTCCGTCCAGGGTGCTCAGGATTCCCGAGGGCCATTGTGAGCTCGTCGTGCTCTCTGTCTGGAAAGAACATCCCTTCCTGCGCTGCTTCGATATACTGGTTAAGCTTACGGACTGGTATGTCCATTTGTTCGTTCGTCCAAATGCACTTCCCTGTTTCAGGGTCCAAGGTTCCGCCAGCCCCGAAGAACCAAGTCCGGCAACGGTCTGGCCAGTTATTTGTCTCTGGTTCGATCCCTTTATGAACCAGATCATTCTCAACCTTGGACCACTTAGGCCGGGCTACGAGGTAGCCACCTGACCCCGTGCGATGGTGAAGCTTCTTCTTCGCAGCATTTTGCTTGTTTGTCGCCGACATCTTCTGACTCTTTTCCGATGTCTTGTAGGCCACAAATGCGGGCCGGTGATCTCTGATCTTTTCATATCTGCCCTTGAATTCTGGTGTCTCTTTTTTATCGACAAACCTATTCAGCTCTTTCTTCCGCCTCCTGAATAGATCTGCCATCCTCTTCAGAGCAAAAGACTTGATTAATTTCTCTTTAATTGGGTTGTCTGGATTATCCTCTGGCGGTAGGGTGAAATTTGACTTCAGCTCAGTCCAAAGATCATTTTTCTGCATATCATTGACATAAGACACCTCAGGGTCTTTTGTAGCCGGCTTAAACCATTGCTGGATGCTTATCGGGATCTTGTCCCTAACCAGAACCCCGCACTGAGCAACAAATGCGCTCTTTGTCTGGAGGGATTCAATAGGTTGGCCGTCCGGCGCGATTGCTGTGATCTCAAGCTTTTTATCCGAGCTCAACTTTTTCTTCGGGCCTCGTCTCTTTACCGAAGTTGTGCTCGATTTGGAGGGCTAGAAAAAAGAACAAAGACTTAATTAATATGTGTACATACCAAAACAATGAATGCATCAATCAGCTAGTCAGCATAGGCTTAACTAATATATATACCTGGCCGGACTCGGTTCGGTCACCGGAGCCGTCATCATGGTCTCCTTCTTGCACTGGCATTGGTCACTGGAGCCGTCCTCATGTTCTTCTTCTTGCACCGGCATTAGGTCACTGTAGCCAGCTTGTTCACCCTCTCCTTCCAGACCATCGGTTTCGTTGAGATAGTACGAGATGGCATCACTTCCTTGCGCGATTTTCTCCCTCAACAACGCTTCTTTTGTTGCTTCGTCTAGGGCGGTGTCCATAGTTTCTACAAATATTTACAACATGGCAATTATTATTCAAACATGACAGATGGATATATTAGTGCCAAACGTAGAACTAGCTACCTAATCATAGTAAGCTATCGGGAGGGGGTATATATCGACAACGATGACACTACACGCTCGTTCCCGATAAAAAAAAGAGGAAGAAGAAGAAAAAAAGAGGAGAAGAAAGAATAGAGGAGAAGAACCCTCGAACCCTAGACGACCCTCTTCTTCCTCTCATGTTCGAGAGGATCGCCAAGGGGTCGGGAGGTTGCCTAGTGTCAAAGGATTCAACAAAACCATGTCTTCATCATTAGGCGAAAGTAACATGTGCATGATGGTACGAAGCTCTTCAAAGTTGTTCTGGAACGGACTCCCAAATAGGATAATTCGCTTTTTGGTACAAAGTTCAGCAAGAGCCTTCCGAATATCACTATTTGGAAGGCCTTTGCTGAATTGGTACCAAAAGGCGGATTATTCTATCCGGGACTCCATTCCAAAACAACTTTGCAGAACTTCGTACTAACATGCCCTGGTTACTTCCGGCTAATGATGAAGGCATGGATTTCTTCAATACTTTGACACTAGGAAACCTCTCTCGACCCCTCGGCGATCCTCGACCCCTGGAACCCTCGATGACCCTCGAACCCTCGACGACCCTTGAACCCTCGACCCCTCGACGATCCTCTTCTTCCTCTCATGTTCGAGAGGATCGCCGAGGGGTCGGGAAGTTGCCTAGTGTCAAAGGATTCAAGAAAACCATGTCTTCATCATTAGGCGAAAGTAACATGTGCATGATGGTACGAAGCTCTTCAAAGTTGTTCTGGAACGGACTCCCAGATAGGATAATTCGCTTTTTGGTACAAAGTTCAGCAAGAGCCTTCCGAATATCACTATTTGGAAGGCCTTTGCTGAATTGGTACCAAAAGGCGGATTATTCTATCCGGGACTCCATTCCAAAACAACTTTGCAGAACTTCGTACCAACATGCCCTGGTTACTTCCGGCTAATGATGAAGGCATGGATTTCTTTTTCTTCTTTTTCTTCTTTTTTCTTCTTCTTATTTATTTCTCCTCTTCTTTTCGGTAGAGGAGACCCTAAATAGCTAGCAAGTATCGTGGGTGTGAGATACATGTGGCCTTCGGTGTCGGCCACTACATCCACGTCCCACAAGTGACGTGGGCGTCGAAGACCGCGCCACTTGTGGGATGTGGATGTAGTGTCCGACACCGACGGTACATGTATCTCACACCGACGATACTTTCTATTTAGGGTTTCTCCTCTATCGCTCGGCGACCCTCTCGACGACCCTCGTTCCCGATAAAATAAAGAGGAAGAAGAAGAAGAAAAAAGAAGAGAAGAAAGAATAGAGGAGAAGACTTCCTCTTCTTCCTCTCCTCTTCTTCCCCTTCTTCCTCGCCTCTCTCATGAATGTCCGGCGTTCTCGACCCCCCCCCCCCGCCCCCCCGTGTCGAAGAAAAAAAGAAGAAAAAAAGAGGAGAAGAAGAAAGGAATAGAGGAGAAAAGAGAAAATAGAATATATATTCTATTTTTCTCTTCTTCTCCTCTATTCCTTTCTTCTTCTCCTCTTCTTTTTCTTCTTTTTTTCTTCTTCTTATTTATTTCTCCTCGTCTTCCTCTCCCCTCTCGGCGACCCTAGACCCCCTCTCGACCCTCGACCCCTAGGCGACCGTCGACCCCCTTTCGACCCTCGACCCCTCCCGATAAAAAAAAGATGAAGAAGAAAAAAAAGGGGAGAAGAAAGAATAGAGGAAGCTCCTCTATTCTTTCTTCTCCTCTTTTTTTCTTCTTCCTCTTCTTTTTTATCCTCTTCTTCCTCTCATGTTTTTCCCCGATAACATTTTTTTCTCCAAGATAGTTAGTGTTCCCGAATGAACCGGAGGGGGACATTGGTCATATTTTCTATGAATGTTCTATATACATACATCCATCGATATCATTCCATACATACATATACATCTACATTATATATGAACAAAAAAATATCACAATTCATCATACATACATCTACAGTATATATGAACAAAAATTATAAACGTTCTCCCCAACTCATACATACATACATACATCTACATCATATCAATATTTTGCAAATTAAGGAGAGGAAGGAGAGGATGGGGCGGTAGGTACCTCTCCCAGAGGGATCGGGGAGGAGACGCGGGCGGCCGGCGTCGGGGGCGACAGCGACGAGGACGGGCTCGGGGTCGGCGAGGGCGAGGGCAACGGCGGGGCGCGCTCGACGGCGGCGGACGGTGGAGCTCGGGGGCGCGCCGGGCAGGAGCTCGGGGGCTCGGGGACGGCGGAGCTCGAGGGCGAGGGCGAGGGCGACGGCGGGGCGGCTCGGGGTCGACGACGACGGCGAGGCAGGGCGCGCTCGGGGGCGGGGCAGGGGCAACGGCGGCGACGGCGAGGCGAGCAGAGGGGCAGCTTGGCGGCGACGTCGGGGCAGGATCGAAGAAACTGTACCAAAATTTTCACAAGTGTGGCTTATATAGATGGAGCATTGGTCCCGGTTGGTGGCACCAACCATGACCATTGCCCCGTTTAGTCCCGGTTGGTGCCACCAACCGGGACCAAAGGCCTCTTTTCGGCAGCCCAAAGGGCGGGAAGCGAAGGCCATTGGTCCCGGTTGGTGGCACCAACCGGGACAAAAGGGGGGCAATGGTCACGGTTGGTGCCACGAACCGTGACCAATGCCACCTTTAGTCCCGGTTGGTGCCACCAACCAGGACCAATGCCCTTGTGCTGCCCCGCGCCCAAAAGTTTAGTCCCACATCGCTAGCTGAAGGGCGCCGGCACCAGTTTATAAGCTCTGCTGCCTCCTCCCTCTTGAACTCCTCTGAACTGCAGGCCTATGGGCCTAATTTGACACTGCTTTGCCTGTGGGCCTATTGGGCCTTCTGCGGGCCTGAATCCTGGCCCATGTAGGGTTTCTAGTCGTATTCAGGCCATGGAGGCCCAGTAGGTGGCATTTTTTTTGGTTTTTTCTTTTTTATTTCTACATTTTTTTGGTTTTTTATTTTTTTTATTTCTACTTAAAACTAAATACTTATAGTTTTTTAGTGATTTCTTTTTGCTTTTATGTCACAAAAATTATAAACTTTCTGTTAGTGCCATTAGTTTTAAATTTTAAATAGTTTGAATTTGAATTTTTAAAAATTTGTGTTAATCACTAGTTTATGAATAACTTTACTATAAAATTATAATTTTTTTCTATTTATTTTTTATTTCTACTTACAACTAAATACTTACAGTTTTTTAGTGATTTCTTTTTGCTTTTAGGTCACAAAAATTATAAACTTTCTGTTAGTGCCATTAGTTTTAAATTTTAAATAGTTTAAATTTGAATTTTTAAAAATTTGTGTGAATCACTAGTTTATGAATAACTTTACTATAAAATTAGAATTTTTTTTCTTCTTTGCTATTTATTTTTTATTTATACTTACAATTAAATACTTATAGTTTGATTTTAGGTCACACAAATTATATTCTTTTTGCTATTGAAGAATATTATAGTTTTATTTTAGTTGATCATAACATACAATTTTAATTGATTGTTTTTATTTTCATAAAAGTTTTGTAGTTCATTCTGTTTGCTATTAATTCATTCTTTGAGCTAAATGACTCCGAAATTGGAAAGCATTTCAAAATGAACTCTGAAAAGGTTGAAAGTTGGCATGGTATCATCATTTCACCCACATAGCATGTTCCAAAAAGTAGAGAGGGTTACGACAAAAACTTGATGCACTTCGTGTACAAAATGGACAATCACTTTCGAAGTATCAAAGTTTCAAACCATAAGACATGAAATCATTTCAAATGAACTCTGAAAAAGTTGAAAGTTGGGATGGTATCATAATTTCACCCACATAGCATTTGCTTATTGCGGGAGAAAGTCTTCACTTTTTCTTCGCTTGTGTCATTTGCTTATTGCGCCGTAACCATGGATAATCTTCATTGTTTATCAGGATGCTTGGGTCAGCCTTGACATTGAAGGGAGGAATTTCATGAAACTTTTCATAATCTTCAGACATGTCTGTCTTGCCGTCCACTCCCAGGATGTCCCTTTTTCCCAAAAGAACTATGTGGCGCTTTGGCTCATCGTATGATGTATTCGCTTCCTTATCTTTTCTTTTTCTCGGTTTGGTAGACATTTCCTTCACATAGATAACCTATGCCACATCATTGGCTAGGACGAACGGTTCGTCAGTGTACCCAAGATTTTTCAGATCCACTGTTTTCATTCCGTACTGTGGGTCTACCTGTACCCCGCCGCCTAACAGATTGACCCATTTGCACTTAAACAAAGGGACCTTAAAATCAGGTCCGTAGTCAAGTTCCCATATGTCCACTATGGAACCATAATATGTATCCTTTCCGCTCTCGGTTGCTGCATCAAAGCGGACACCGTTGTTTTGGTTGGTGCCCTTTTGATCTTGGGCGATCGTGTAAAATGTATTCCCATTTATCTTGTATCCTTTATAAGTCAATATAGTCAAAGATGGTCCCTTGGACAACAAGTACAACTCATCACAAACAGTGTTGTCACCTCTGAGACGTGTTTCCAACCAACTGCTGAAAGTCCTGATGTGTTCACATGTAATCCAGTCGTTGCATTGCTCCGGGTGTTTGGAGCGCAGACTGTTCTTGTGTTCATCGACATACGGGGTCACCAAGGTAGAGTTCTGTAGAACTGTGTAGTGTGCTTGAGACCAAGAATATCCGTCCCTGCATATTATTGAGTCTCTTCCAAGAGTGCCTTTTCCAGTCAGTCTCCCCTCATACCGCGATTTAGGGAGACCTATCTTGTTAAGGCCAGGAATGAAGTCAACACAAAACCCGATAACATCCTCTGTTTGATGGCCCATGGAGATGCTTCCTTCTGGCCTAGCGTGGTTACGGACATATTTCTTTAGGACTCCCATGAACCTTTCAAAGGGGAACATATTGTGTAGAAATACGGGCCCCAGGATGACAATCTCGTCAACTAGATGAACTAGGACGTGCGTCATGATATTGAAGAAGGATGGTGGGAACACCAGCTCGAAACTGACAAGACATTGCGCCAGATCACTCCTTAGCCTTGGTACAATTTCTGGATCGATCACCTTCTGAGAGATTGCATTGAGGAATGCACATAGCTTCACAATGGCTAATCGGACGTTTTCCGGTAGAAGCCCCCTCAATGCAACCGGAAGCAGTTGCGTCATAATCACGTGGCAGTCATGAGACTTTAGGTTCTGAAACTTTTTCTCTGGCATATTTATTATTACCTTTATATTCGACGAGAAGCCAGTCGTGACCTTCATACTGAGCAGGCATTCAAAGAAGATTTCTTTCTCTTCTTTCGTAAGAGCGTAGCTGGCAGGACCTTTATACTGCTTCGGAGGCATGCTGTCTTTTTCGTGCAAACGTTGCAGGTCCTCCCGTGCCTCAGGTGTATCTTTTGTCTTCCCATACACGCCCAAGAAGCCTAGCAGGTTCACGCAAAGGTTCTTCGTCACGTGCATCACGTCGATTGAGGAGCGGACCTCTAGGTCTTTCCAGTAGGGTAGCTCCCAAAATATAGATTTCTTCTTCCACATGGGTGCGTGTCCCTCAGCGTCATTCGGAACAGCTAGTCCACCGGGACCCTTTCCAAAGATTACGTAGTGTAAATCATTGACCATAGCAAGCACGTGATCACCGGTGCGCATGGCGGGCTTCTTCCGGTGATCTACCTCGCCTTTGAAATGCTTGCCTTTCTTTCGACATTGATGGTTGGTCGGAAGAAATCGACGATGGCCCAGGTACACATTCTTCCTGCATTTGTCCAGGTATATACTTTCAGTGTCATCTAAACAGTGTGTGCATGCGTGGTATCCTTTGTTTGTCTGTCCTAAAAGGTTACTGAGAGCGGGCCAATCGTTGATGGTCACGAACAGCAACGCCTTAAGGTTAAATTCCTCCTGTCTGTGCTCATCCCACGTACGTACACCGTTTCCATTCCATAGCTGTAAAAGTTCTTGAACTAATGGCCTTAGGTACACATCAATTTCGTTGCCGGGTTGCTTAGGGCCTTGGATGAGAACTGGCATCATAATGAACTTCCGCTTCATGCACATCCAAGGAGGAAGGTTATACATACATAGAGTCACGAGCCAGGTGCTGTGATTGCTGCTCTGCTCCCCGAAAGGATTAATGCCATCCGCGCTTAAAGCAAACCATACATTCCTTGGGTCCTTTGCAAACTCATCCCAGTACTTTCTCTCGATTTTTCTCCACTGCGACCTGTCAGCGGGTGGTCTCAACTTCCCATCTTTCTTTCGGTTCTCACTGTGCCATCGCATCAACTTGGCTTGCTCTTCGTTTCTGAACAGACGTTTCAACCGTGGTATTATAGGAGCATACCACATCACCTTCGCAGGAACCCTCTTCCTGAGAGGCTCGCCGTCAACATCACCGGGGTCATCTCGTCTGATCTTATACCGCAACGCACCGCATACCGGGCATGCGTTCAAATCCTTGTATGCATCGCGGTAGAGGATGCACTCATTAGGGCATGCATGTATCTTCTCGACCTCCAATCCTAGAGGGCATACGACCTTCTTTGCTGCGTATGTACTGTCGGGCAATTCGTTATCCTTTGGAAGCTTCTTCTTCAATATTTTCAGTAGCTTCTCAAATCCTTTGTCAGCCACAGCATTCTCTGCCTTCCACTGCAGCAATTCCAGTACGGTACCGAGCTTTGTTTTGCCATCTTCGCAATTGGGGTATAACCCTTTTTTGTGATCCTCTAACATGCGATCGAACTTCAGCTTCTCCTTTTGACTAATGCATTGCATCCTTGCATCGACAATGACCCGGCGGAGATCATCATCATCGGGCACATCGTCTGGCTCCTCTTGATCTTCAGCAGCTTCACCCGTGGCAGCATCATTGGGCACATCGTCTGGTTCCTCTTGATCTTCACCAGCTCCCCCCGTTGCAGCATCACCGTATTCAGGGGGCACATAGTTGTCATCATACTCTTCTTCTTCGCCGTCTTCCATCATAACCCCTATTTCTCCGTGCCTCGTCCAAACATTATAGTGTGGCATGAAACCCTTGTAAAGCAGGTGGGAGTGAAGGATTTTCCGGTTAGAGTAAGACCTCGTATTCCCACATTCAGTGCATGGACAACACATAAAACCATTCTGCTTGTTTGCCTCAGCCGCATCGAGAAACTCATGCACGCCCTTAATGTACTCGCGGGTGTGTCTGTCACCGTACATCCATTGTCGGTTCATCTGTGTGCATTATATATAATTAAGTGTCCAAATTAATAGAAGTTCATCATCACATTAAAACCAAAGTGCATACATAGTTCTCATCTAATAACATATAGCTCTCCAGAGCATCTAATTAATTAAACCATACATTGAAACTATGTAAAACATTTCAATGCGAAAACAAATGCGATCATAATCGCAACCAAGGTAACAATTGATCCAACGGCATAATGATACCAAGCCTCGGTATGAATGGCATATTTTCTAATCTTTCTAATCTTCAAGAGCATTGCATCCATCTTGATCTTGTGATCATCGACGGCATCCACAACATGCAACTCCAATATCATCTTCTCCTCCTCAATTTTTTTTATTTTTTCCTTCAACAAATAGTTTTCTTCTTCAACTAAATTTAACCTCTCGACAAGGTCGGTTGGCATTTCCGATTCACATACATCCTAGATAAATAAAATCTATGTCACGTTGGTCGGCATAATTTTCATAAACAATAAATGAACCAATATTTATAAAGATAATATACATACCAAATCCGAATCATAGACAGGACGAGGGCCGACGGGGGCGGATACCAAAACCATCGCACTATATAAGATGCAATAAAAATGTAAGAAAATGATACAAGTATCTATCTAAACATACAAGTAAGAATATTTTTCCTTTCAGAAAGAAGATAAGAACAAGAGGCTCACCACGGTGGTGTCGGTGATGAGATCAGCGCGGGTCATCGACGGCGGTGAAGACGGGGACGGGGCATGACGGACCGCTAAATCTAGACAAATCTCGAGGAAAATGGAGCTTGGAGGTCGAGCTTCGAGAGGAGAAAGCTTAAGTAGTGTGGCTTGGGCATTCCATCGAACACCTCATGTGCATAGGAGGTGAGCTAGAGCACCACAAACCCCTCTCCCCCTCGGCCAGAAAAACAGAACACTGGGTGCTCTGCTCTTACGCGAGGGGGGTATATATAGACACCTCATTGGTCCCGGTTGGTGGCATGAGCCGGGACTAAAGGGGAGCCTTTGGTCCCGGTTCAAGCCACCAACCGGGACCAATGGTGGTGGGCCAGGAGCGAGGCCCATTGGTCACGGTTCATCCCACCAACCGGGACCAAAAGGTCCAGATGAACCGGGACCAATGGCCCACGTGGCCCGGCCAGCCCCCTGGGCTCACGAACCGGGACCAATGCCCACATTGGTCCCGGTTCTAGACTGAACCGGGACTAATGGGCTGATGCGGCCTGGACCATAGCCCTGTTTTCTACTAGTGTGTGCGCCTACCACAGGTTGACGCGTATGCTTTCATAAAAAAAGGTTGACGCACACGCAACGCCCTATCAACTTAGTCAACACACGAGAGCAGTGACTGTTGGATGTCCATCCAACGGCTGTCGTGCTTCTTCAATCTCTGCTCTTCATGCTCAAGCCGATCAAACAAGCACCGGCGGGACTGCCTGCTCCCTCCTCCGCGCAGCCGGCTGTGCTGCCGCGCAGGCCTCACCGCCCGACCGTACTCCCATCGCTGGCCTAGCCAACCCTCTACTCACCCACACCTGCTGTTATTCTCCGGCGACGGCAGACGAACCAGTAAACCCTCATACAGTCATACTCCCCTCCGCGTGGGAAACAACTGCCTAGTATTCCCTGGCTCCATGTCGTTCCCTTCTCAGGCGTCACCATCGTCCAGCGCCCTGGTGCTCTCGGCGTGGCCTGGTCAACGTGGTCAATGATCGACATCCATCGGAAGTGGACTGTACGTGCAGAGGCTGACAGCTAGGTCCATGGCCGCACGCAAGGAAATGCCTCCTTATTACGCGCAAAATAATGATTCCTCCACCTGACAGCTAGGACCCACAGGAAGGGCCTCTGTATTTCGCGAAGAAAACGTTCCCCCCGCTGACAGGTCGGACCCACCAGCTATATCTTCGCACGCAAGGAAGTGCCTCCTTATTAAGCCCAAAAAAATGAATACCCCCTGCTAGCTGGGACCCACCATATTGTTGGGCTGACTTGTGGGCCTACTAAGTTGACAGGGACAGTGACCGTATGATGTCCATCCAACGGCCATAGTGCTTCTTCAACCTCTGGTCTTCTTGCTCCAGCCGCCCAAAGCAGCTCTGGTCGTGCCGCCTGCTCCTGCCTCCCGTGGCCGGCTGTGCTACCGCGGAGGCCTCACCGCCCCCATACTACTCCCACCATTGGCCAGGCCATCCCTCCACTCACCCACATTCCCTATTATTCTGCGGCGACAGCAGCCTCACACCGCAGTGTAACCAGTGAACGCTCGTACTCCTCTCCGCGTGGGCATCCACTGCCGCGTCTTGCACGGCTCCGTGTCGTCCCCTTCCCAGGCCCCGCTGTCGTCCACCGCCATGGTGCTCTCGGCGCGGCGTGGTCAATGTGGTCAATGACCAACTTCCATCGGAAGAGTACTGTACATGGAGAGGCTGACAGCCGGGTCCACGACAGCCACAAGGAAGTGCCTCCTTATTACGCGGAAAATAATTATTCCTCCACCTGACAGCGGGGACCCATCGGACATGCCACCATTATTTTGCGAAAAAAATCATTTCCCCCTAACTGCTGGGACCCACCGGACGGGCCATCGTATTTCGCAAAAAAAGCATTCCCCCCGTTGTGAGCTCGGACCCACCGAAAGTGCCTCCTTATTACGCACAAAAAAAATGAATACTCCCCCAGATAGCTGGAACCCACCTTGCTGGGAGGCTGACTTGTGGGCCTACTAAGTTGACGGGGATGAAGGGTTTGCCAACTTAGTCAATATGAATGATTCTAGGTCCAGTGACCATACGATGTCTATCCAACGGCCATAGTGCTTCTTCAACCTCTGGTCTTCTTGCTCCAGCCGCCTAAAGTAGCGCCGGTTGTGCCGCATGCTCCTGCCTCCCATGGCCGGCTGTGCTGCCGCAGAGGCCTCACCGCCCCCTACTATTCCCACCGCCGGCCAGGCCCTACGGCGACGGCAGCCTCACACTGCAGCCGAACCAGTGAACCCTCGTAGTCCTCTCCGCCCGGGCTTCCACTGCCGCGTAGTCCACCGCCGTGGTGCTCTCCGCGTGGCGTGGTCAAGGAACGACTTCCATCGGAAGAGTATTGTACATGGAGAGGCTGACAGATGGGTCCACGGCCACAGCCCAGTTTTTTGTGATTTGCCAAGTATGTCGCTTTGTCAGGCCTGTTGGGCTGCAAATCTTTCAAGACGAGGAGAGCTTTCAATTGGCTGGCCGAGAAAATGGCCCATCACTAATGAGAAATGGGCTGTACATTTTTAAAACACATCAAACCGGCAATTAGTTTCAAATATCTTTTTTTTCATTTCAAGATTTTAAATGACATTAATTTTTATGCGTGGAGAATTTGTTGTATTTTATATTGATATACATTTATTTTTAAAATCAGTTTGAATGTGAGTCGAAATTTCGGGATTAAAAACAGTTCGGACCACACCGAAATATGCAAATTTTCTTATAATTTTTTAACCATTGCCACAATATGGGCTGTAATGCTAACAAAAAGAATATGGGCTCCAAAGAAAACCTTAAGAATTAGCAAATGGGCTGTAAATTATTAGAAATAATGGCAGATGGGCTATATGCTGTTTTCCACAGATTTGAGGCTTTCCTAAAAAAAGGTTGACGCACAAGCACTAACTGTTGGATGTCCATCCAACGGCCATCGTGCTTCTTCAATCTCTGTTCTTTCTGCTCCAGCCGCTCAAACAAGCGCCGGCGGGACTACCTGCTCCCTCCTCCGCGCGGCCGGCTGTGCTATCGCGCAGGCCTCACCGCCCGACCGTACTCCCATTGCTGGCCTAGCCATCCCTCTACTCACCCACACCCGCTGTTATTCTCCGGAGACGGCAGACAAACCAGTAAACCCTCGTATAGTCGTACTCCCCTCCGCGTGGGAAACAACTACCGAGTCTTCCCTGCCTCCGTGTCGTCCCCTTCCTAGGCCACGCCGTCGTCCACCGCCCTAGTGCTCTTGGCGCGGCATGGTCAACGTGGTCAAGGAACGACTTCCATCGGACATGGACTGTACGTGGAGAGGCTGACAGCTGGGTCCACGGCGGCAGCAAGGAAGTGCCTCCTTATTACGCGGAAAATAATGATTCCTCCACCTGACAGCAGGGACCCACCGGACGGGCCACCGCATTTCACGAAAAAAATGTTTCCCCCTTGACTGCTGGGACCCACCAGCTACACCTTCGCACGCAAGGAAGTGCGTCCGGGCAAAAAAAACAATTCACCCCCTGACTGCTGGGACCCACCAGCTACATCTTCGCACACAAGGAAGTGCGTTCGAGAAAAAAAACCAAAACGATTTGCCCCCTGACTGCTAGGACCCACTAGCCCCCGACTACTGCGACCCACCAGCTACATCTTCGCACGCAAGGAAGTGCGTCCGGGCAAAAAAAATGATTCACCCCCTGATTGCTGGGACCCACCAGCTACATCTTCGCAGGCAAGGAAGTGCCTGACAGTCGGGACCCACCTGGTTGAAGCTTACGTAGCATTGACATTCTGGTCGCGAACGTGTACGTACATACTGGTTGATGTAGAGGCGCATACGTGTCGTAGTAGAGGTGCGCACATGTCGTAGTAGAGGCGCGCACGTAGCATGTAGACGTATGTATAGCGGCCAGGGTGCAAGAAATAAAATATGGCCACGTATGTGTACATACGGGCGGGGTCTCGAATGCCTACTCGCGCATACGTATGGCGAGGGCTCGTGTACATGGCTGGGTCGGAATGGAGAAATAGCGTCGTCGTCGTGTTCATGGGTCGGAACGGAATGCGTGGTCGTGTTCGGGAGGGCTTGGACGGAATAGGCGATGGAAACGAGGCCTGGCGTATCGCACAATGGAGGAAACGGACCTCCTACGATCGAAACGGGGGTCCTCTTGATCGGGAGGGGTGTGGCATACCGCAAAACGGAGGAAAGGGACCTCCTACGGTCGAAAAGGGGGTCCTGTTGATTGGGAGGGGTGTGGCGTACCGCAAAACAGAGGAAACAGACCTCCTATGGTTGAAACGGGGGTCCTATTGATCGGGAGGGGTGTGGCGTACCGCAAAACGGAGGAAACAGACTTGTGTTGGAGCGCTACGGTCGAAACGGGGGTCCTGTTCATCGGGAGGGGTGTGGCGTAACGCAAAACGGGACTCCACGGGATACTGTTCATCTCCACCGTCGACCCCCTCCAGCCTCCATGAGCTACTGTTCATCCACCATCGACCTCCTCCAGCCTCCACGGGCTCCTGTTCATGCAGCCTCCACCACGCGCTACTCCACCGGCTACTGTTCAACCACCCATCCACCGTCTACTGTTCATCCAGGCCTCCACACCACGGGGTCCTGTTCAACCACCCCTCCACGGGCACCCCTCCACCGTCTACTGTTCATCCTGCCCTCCACACCATGGGGTCCTGTTCATCCACCCCTCCACGGGCACCCCTCCACCATCTACTGTTCATCGAGCCCTCCACCACACCACGGGGTCCTGTTCATCCAGAGGCAACGCCACCGCTCACTGTTCATCCACCCCCCCACAACGCTCACTGTTCATCCCATCGATCGGCTTCAGTTAGCAGCAGTAGCCAAGGAATCGCTCGATCGGGTTCAGTTAATAGCCATCGGTCGATCGCTCGGGTTAAGTAACGCGTAGCCTGCAGTGCAATCGCTCGGGTTCAGTTAGAGCCCAACGCCTCGCTCGGGTTTAGTTAGAGCCAACGCCTCGCACACATGCGCATACGTGTACGAGAGAAACGCGCATCGCTCGGCCCCCGACCTCCCACCGTAACCGGGAACTCCCCGAAATTTTCCTCCCCCTCGCTTCTACCACGGTTTTTTCCATCATGGACGGCCCAAAGAATGTCATGCAGCTGCGTCTCCGGCCCGCCCAGGACGAAAAGCCCATTTTCTGTCATGATTTTTTGTCATAGAAGTAGGATCCCACCACATCTATGATGATACCGGGTTTTGTCACAATTATCGTCATAAAAGTGTCATATGTATGACAGAAAAAAAATTCGTTTGGCCCAAAATGTCACGGATGTGTCTTTTTTTGTAGTGAATAAATTTCCATCATTAGTTTAAATGTCATGTGGGTTATGTGTATCCTACATTTTCATAGTAGCTTGGCCTCGTGTAGGTGGCTAATACATTTCTCACAGATGTTTCCAGGAAAAAAGAACATGGAGATAGTCATAGGTAAAGAACAATTCTCTACTGATATAGTATTATGACAAATAAACAACAACACGACCATTTCATATTTGTGTAAGAAATGACAAATGCTCCCGTCCATTTAGATACATGCATGGGTATATGAATGAACTAGCCAGATCTTAGTATAGATGGTATGAGCTACAATCGTAATTCAAAATTCCCTGATAACAAGTCCAAAATAAGAATCATGTACCAGGGAGATTTTTCTAGATGTTTATAGTAGATACCTTCCACCTTCTATATGTTACAATAAAACCATCTATTTGTTCATGTGATGTTACCCTGCCAATATTTCGTTCTTAAAATTCAAGCAGCTAAGATCAGTTGGATCAAACTTAACATGAGCATGGAGTCCTAGCCATCATGATGAAACCTGCAATATAAATGCATGAAGTGCGAGAAAAATATGCCTAGAAATTATGAAGTTTTACACTTTAACCAAGACACAAAGGAAAGATCACGGTAGCACTACTCAAGAATAGATGGTCGTCTTTTCTTCTTGGATGGTGTGTGTGTTAGAATTAGATGTCATCATAAATTAGGTGGGAGTATACAACAGAAAGAAGATGGTATAGAGTTCACTTGAATCATAGAATGACATTTACTTGTAACAAATTTTGAAAACTAGAATAAGATGTATTCACTATTCAGTAATAGAGGGAGTATAGGATATATGATACTTTAATTGGAGTGGGGGCTAGAATGAGATGTATCCATGGTAAATAGTCAATGGTACTCAATCTGGTAAGTTGGGTGATGAGTTGTATTTTTATCAGCGCAAGAATTGCCAAGCTAAATGATCTGATGAATCTGTGTGATAAAGCTATTTTAGGTATCATACTGTTATGCTTGGTAAATAATAAATTCAATGAATTATACATGACAGAGATCCTTCTTGACATTGATTCAATAGGGTTAGTTTGACCTAATCTTCGGTCACATCAAATAGTGATTTTTGCCTCAAAGGATGGAACAACTAACTCTTCCCACTCTCTTATTGAATGGTGTCATAGTACTTTTTGCTTTCACATGACACATCCACACAATGTCATTCTTTCAATTTTTTGCCACAATTAGTTTCCATATCATGTGGAATAAGTGTAGCCTACATTTTCATAAGAGCATGGCCTTGTGTGAGTGGCTCAAACATTTTCATAGACGATGCCAATAAAACGAACATGGAGACAATCCCATGTAAAGAACAATTATCTATAGATATAGTTCTATGGCACGTAAAGAACAACATGGTCATTTTATATTTTTGGAAGAATGGCTAGTGCTCCAGTCCATTTTGATACCTACAGTGTCTATGGACGAACTAGCCCAGACTTATTCTACATAGTATGAGCTAGCTATTTAATTTAGAAGACCCTTATAACAAGTCCATAATAAGAATCATGTACCCGGGAGATTTTTTGGATGTGTATAGCAGATTCTTTCCGTCTTCTCTATGATTCAAATAAAGCCATGTATTAGTTAATGGGATATTTCCCTACCAATCTTTCCTTCTAAAGGTCCAATGATCAGTTGGATTAAACTTAACACTAGCAGGGAGTCCTGGCCATATCGATGAAACCTACAATATAAAGCATGAAGTGTAACCAAAACATGCCCGTAAAGCATGATATTTTACAACTTTAACGAAGACATAATATAAAGCGCATGATGCCACTATTCAGGAAAAATGGTCGTGTATTTTTATTGGATGGTGTGTGCTAATATTAAATAGCATCGTACATTGAAAGGGGGAGATGTATACTATGGTCGGAAAGGTAGTGCAGTGTACACTTGGATCGTGGAGTGACATGTATTTGTAACAATTTTGGAAAACAAGAACAAGATGTATTCAGACATAAAGAGAGTACTAGAAATACTATCTCTTAATTGGGGGTGGACTAGAATGGTTTTTATTCATTTTAAATAGTCAATTGTACTTACATCACTATTATCAATGTGGCAATTCCAATTTGGGAATTCAATCTGGCAAGGCGAATGATCAGTTGTCTTGCTCAATGACCTGATGAATCTGTGAGATAAAGTTATTTTGAGAATCATACTTTGAACCCTTTTTTATTCCACTTATCTCAACAAAAAGCTATCTACCTTTTTTATTCACAAACCTACGTTCTCGTACCATAAAAATGCATTGTCAATAAATGACCATGTTAAAAACTAGCCAGACAAATGCAAAATTTGTCAACTAAGCATTCATCTATCAATCACACGAATCCTTTAGTAAATAATAGCAGTGTACGTCATGGCCAACAAAATATAGGGTTCCTCCGCCTTTGTCACCCCTGCTCTACCAGTAGATTGCTGGCCTTCTCCTCCTCTATTAGCTCTATTGATGGGGTGTCTGGGAGGCTCCAATCTAGTGGTGGGATTTCTGGCTACCCATCTGATTATGTCCTTTGGTGATCCAGAAATGGACCAGAAAGGATTCTCACATTTTTTCCCGGAGGTAACCCTGAGTTATCAAATCCATGAGAGGACAGTGTCATTTAAGCTAAGGTTTCAAACAAGCTTTTGCTAGAGGATTAATTCCAACTTTTGTCCAGATTGTAAATAAAGCTGACACTAAAAACACATATAATAAAAAGGCACGGGTATGAGAACTTATTCTTAAAACCATATATTTGTGTCGGGACCAGAAATTATATTAGTTTGTGCTCTGGAAGTCATCCATCAAGATGTTCTTTTTATGTATGAAAGTGGGGGATGTGTCCAAATTATATCTTGACCAGCATGCCTACATCAAGAGTTAGTTGTCCAACCGAAGGACCTACCCATTGCAAGGGATTGCCTTGATAATTAAGATTGCAATAATCAAACAAAAGCATTGGGCATTTAGTGACAACACGTTTTGAATCCCCAAGGATAAGATCTATGTTATCGTGCTAAACCTTTCTATCACTAGTGTTCAGAATAACACTTCGCGGTCTCCCTGCCCTTAGCATCTCCGTGGCTCGGTCTCCATGATCTTGCATAACTGTTGGGATGAAGAACACAAGCGAGACAAGAGACACCTAGGGAACAATTTTATGTTACAGATACGAGACTGAAAGATCGTGGAAGTCGCCTATAGGGGGTGAATAGGCGCTTTAAAAAATTTGCGGTTTAGGCTTGAAAAAATGCGGAATTAAACTAGCATTTAATTTGTCAAGCACAAAACGTAAATCGACTAGGTTGTGCACCAACAACTTATGCTAAGCAAGATAAATAACTAAGTGATAGAAAGATATATATCATGTCATTGATGTGATCATTGACCGTTATGTTACATATACGTTACATGTTGCTGATTTCTGTATGGAGGTACCGTTGACAGAACCGAAGGAACAAGAGGTGAGACCAACCTTCAGGACCCCTTGTACGTCAATCCAAATCAGTTCTGTACCAATCCGTATTGGTTCAGTTATGCAGTCAAGTTTGTCTGGTCCTGCTATTTTAAAGCGTTGAATTTAGTCCAAAAGAATCTGAATGGATCAGGCAAGGAGAGGTAACCAGGCTAGGGTCAAATTGCTACGTGAAGTTCCTTTTATTTTTGGAGTCCGAAGATTGCATGCATGGAGTACTAGTTTTTTGGTCATGAGTCTCTAGCTTTGTTAGGTAGGAAATCCTATGCGATCAATGTGGCCAGAAAATTTTATTTGGTAATTAGAGTTTGTTAGAATCTACAGTTGGCGCGATATGTGTGTGTTGCCTATATAATGGGCTGGCTATGGCCGTGTATAAGGGAGTTTAGTTTGGAGTTGAGAAAGAAAATAGAAATCGCATCATGTCGGGATGCACCAAAATTATCTTTGTTTGTTGATCCACGAGGGGTTCGATAGCTGCTGCATGTAGGGATTAATCTGATTCATTCCGTACGTAAGTTTTTATTCTTTGGTCTTATTGCATATTCTTTGATCCAAAGAACCGATCTGCTACTTTGTCGTCTATTTCTGCTATGATGAGAATTGTTCATCGTGGTACGTTGCTGATTTTCTTGTACCGTGAAAGATTGGGCCAACGAACGACTCGCCATCTAGACAGGTCTCATCAAGTGGTATTCAGAGCAAGGTTTATCACGATGCAATTTTTTTTCTAGTTTTCGAATTGATCTACTTGAGTTGCTGCAAAGGTGAATTCACATAAATCAAATTCAAGTGTGCACAGTGCACATGAAGGAGATGCAGAAGACAAGCTTCCCTTACCCACCTATGATCAGAGTATTGCACCGGCTATTGTGCTAGGATTGGAGGCAACTCGCGACTATGTGCTCAATCGAGTGGGGAGACATATCGACAAAGTTGAGGAAAATCTAGGAAAAAAGATTGCTAATTTGACTGAGGCGGTTCATCAATTGAGACCATGTTCACCACCTAGTGATGGGTCTGCTGCACCGCGTCGTCACCGGAAATTACATGGACAGCGGGTAGGCGAACAAGTTCGCAACAATGGTGAGCATCAAGACCATCAGTCTGAGGGGTTGGTAGCTATTATGAGCCTGTGCGGCGTGCTTATAATCATCATGGAGGTGGCCTATACCATGGGGAAGGACATGAATGTTCGTGGCGCGCCTACGAATATGATGGTATTGGAAGAATAAAAATTTCCATACCGTCGTTTAGCGACAAGGACAATCCATATGATTATTTGGAGTGGGAGATGCGCGTGGATCAGATTTTCGATGGACAATGGTACACCGAGGAGAAAAAGGTTCATGCTGCATCTATTGAGTTCACGTGTTATGCTTTAATATGGTGGAACCAACTATGTTGCGCGGGAGGACGTCCAGAGTCTTGGAATCAGATGAAGAATATCATGAACACTGGTAGAAAACGAGGCTTCCATACGCCCCCATTAGTCCCCAAAACAATCGAACCGCGACCAAAGGGGTCTTTAGTCGCGGTTCAGGAGAAGACCCGCGACCAACTACCTGGGCCCAGCGCCCTCGGTCGACAGCTGGCGGACGGGAGGGGCTTTAGTCCCGGTTGGCGTGGCCAACCGGGACTAAAGCCCATCCAGCTGGCGGACGGGAGGGGCTTTAGTCCCGGTTGGCCTGGCCAACCGCGACTAAAGGCCCATCCCTATATATACTCAGCTCACTTCACTTCACTCGGCTCACTTCACAATTTTCAGAAGGTGGTGGTGGGGTGGTGGTGGGTTTGCTTTTGGTTTCTCCTATGCACACAAGGTGTTTGATGAAATGCCCGAGAGCCTGAAACAAGCCACACTTGAGCTTTCTCATTTATTTTTCCTCCGCGATCGCGGTTAGCAACTCGAACCTTTCATGTGTCATTGATAAAATACGCATGTGTGTAGTTCATTGTTTAATTTGTATTATTTCTAGCTAGTTAGTTTAACAAATGCATGATGGTTAATTATATACATGTGTCATTGATAAAATACGCATGTGTGTAGTTCATTGTTTAATTTGTATTATTTCTAGCTAGTTAGTTTAACAAATACGCATGTGTGTAGTTCATTGTTTAATTTGTATTATTTCTAGCTAGTTAGTTTAACAAGAATTTAAAATGAATTAGTTTTATTTTTCTGATTTTTTTGGTATATAATTGTATTTTTAAGATTTTAAAATGTCAGAAGATTTTAAAAAAGGAAAAAGGAAGAAAAGAAGAAAAAAAAGAAGAAAAACAAGAAAAAGGAAGAAACAAACAGAAGAAAAAAAACAGAAGAAAAAAGGAAGAAAAAAACAGAAGAAAAACAAGAATTTAAAATGAATTAGTTTTATTTTTCTGATTTTTTTGATATATAATTGTATTTTTAAGATTTTAAAATGTCAGAAGATTTTAAAAAAGGAAAAAGGAAGAAAGGAAGAAAAAAAAGAAGAAAAACAAGAAAAAGGAAAAAACAAATAGAAGAAAAAAACAGAAGAAAAAAGGAAGAAAAAACAGAAGAAAAACAAGAATTTAAAATGAATTAGTTTTATTTTCTGATTTTTTTGATATATAATTGTATTTTTAAGATTTTAAAATGAATTAGAAACAAAATAATATAAACTTTAATAAAATAAAATAATTATCATAAAGTAAAATAAATAAGTAATTATCATAAAGTAAAAATAAATAAGTAATTAGAAACAAAATAAAATAAATAAGTTTTTTGTTGTAAGTAGAAACAAAACAAAATAAATAAAGCAAAAATGAAAACAAAAAACAGGCAAAAAATAAAGAATATGCCACCTACTGGGCCACCACGGCTTGAATACGACTAGAAACCCATTAATGGGCCAGGATTCAGGCCCGCAGAAGGCCCAGTAGGCCCACAGGCACATAGTAACAGAATAGGCCCGTAAGCCTGCATTCGAGAGGAGCTCGAAGTGGTGAGCGCAGCCGCGCTTATAAACCACTGTCGAAGCCTCTCGGCTAGCGAGGTGGGACTAAACATCCCACCGCACCGCGCCAGTTCAGCACAGACCCTTTAGTCCCGGCTGGGGAGGCGGACCGCGACTAAAGGGTACCCTTTAGTCGCGGTTGTTGTCCCCAACCGCGACTAAAGGGTCTTTCTGCGCGGGAAAGGAAGCGGCGCCAAAACCCTTTAGTCCCGGCTGGGGAGAGGGACCGCGACTAAAGGGTACCCTTTAGTCGCGGTTGTTGTTCCCAACCGCGACTAAAGGGTCTTTCTGCGCGGGAAAGGAAGCGGCGCCAAAACCCTTTAGTCGCGGTTGGGGAGGGGGACCGCGACTAAAGGGTACCTTTAGTCGCGGTCCTCCTCCCCAACCGCGACTAAAGGTGCGTCTATATATACTGCACTTAGCAGTTTTGCCGCGGCATTCTCCTCTGTCTCCCCAACGCCGATCGACACCGACGCCGACGCCCCCGTCGCCGACGCCGACGCCGAAGCCCTGCCCCGACGCCGACGCCGAAGCCCTGCCCCGACGCCGACGCCGAAGCCCTGCACGCCGCCGCCCCCGTCCCCAGTGAGCGCCGCCTCCGCCCGTGCCTGCCCTTGCTCGCCGCCCTTGCCCTGCCGCCCGCCGCCCGACGCCCTGCCGCCCGCCGCCTGACGCCCTCCGCCCGCCGCCCGCCGCCCGCCGCCCTGCCTGCCGTCCTCCGCAGGAAGAAAGAAAGAATAGAAAGGAAGAAGAAGAAAGGAAGAAGAAGAAAGTAAGAAGAAGAAAGAAAGAAGAAGAAAGAAAGAAAAAAGAAAAAGGAAGAAGAAGAAAGAAAGAAGAAAGGAAGAAGAAGAAAGAAAGAAGAAGAAAGGAAGAAGAAGAAAGAAAGAAGAAGAAAGGAAAAAGGAAGAAGAAAAAACTCAAGAAAAACAAAAGAAAACAAAAAAATAGAAGAAAAACAAAGGAAGAAGAAAAAACAAAAGAAAACAAAAAAACAAACAGAAGAAAAAAACAAAAAAAAGGAGGAAGAAGAAAAGAAAGAAGAAAAAAAGGAAGAAGAAAAAACAAGAAAGAAAAAGGAAGAAGAAAAAAATGAAAACCAAATAAAAACCAAATGAAAACCAAAAGAAAGAAGAAAGAAAAAGGAAGAAGAAAAAAAGAAGAAGAAAGGAAGAAGAAAGGAAGAAGAAGAAAGAAAGTAAAAAGAAAAAGGAAAGAAGAAGAAAGAAAGAATAGAAAGGAAGAAGAAGAAAGGAAGAAGAAGAAAGAAAGAAGAAGAAAGAAAGAAGAAGAAAGAAAGAAAAAAGAAAAAGGAAGAAGAAGAAAGAAAGAAGAAAGGAAGAAGAAGAAAGGAAGAAGAAGAAAGAAAGAAGAAGAAAGGAAAAAGGAAGAAGAAGAAAGGAAGAAGAAGAAAGAGGAAGAAGAAAGGAAGAAGAAGAAAAAAGAATTTTTACTTAAAGAATCTTATTTTTTAATTCCTCCTCCTCTATGTCCCCTTAATCTTATTTTTTAATTCCTTTATACTTAAAGAATTTTTACTACATGCAGGAGTGACATATGGCGGACGACAGAACCGAGCCGCTTAGGGATCCGGAGGCTGAACGTTATTTAATGGACATCATCAACAACGAGATTCCTTATGTGCCGGGCTCAGAATATGAGCAACAAGAGGATGTAGTCTCTTCTTATATGAACCTTGACGGTGACGATGATCGAGAAGGTGAAGGAACGGACATTGTCGACGGAGGTCAACCGTCAACAACCGACGATCTCCAATTGCAAGTAGCAACCACCTCCGGCGAGGTATATATATACATTGAGAGCCTCTCGTGATACAAACTTACTGAAATGTGAATACATATGTATTAACGCGCGCGACTCTCTTTCTTTTTTTAGCCCTCCGGATCGAGTACGACAAAGCAGCGTGGCAAATCCAAGGCGATGAAAACAGGAGAAACATATGCCATTGAGTCTGTCAGTGAAACCGGCAAGCCCCTACAGCACACCTCAAAGTTTGTCAACCAATGCGGAGTCGTTGTTAGAGACAACGTCCCGATCACCGTCCAGGAATGGAAAGAGCCAAAGAAGGCACGTCTTGGTTTCAGTTTTGTCGACAAGAGAACGAAAAAGGATTGCTGGAGAAAGCTTATGGAACATTTCATTCTACCTCCGGAATACAACAAAGTCGATGAATTCGGTAACGAGGTTCCGGGTGGACGTCAGAGGAGGAGGCTAGTTAAAGAGTTCGCTCTTCAGAAGATGGCCGATGCATTCCGGAACTTCAAGAAAAATTTAACCCGTGACTATGTCAACAAGGGCAAGACTCCGGATTTCAATGGACAATATGAGAAACTGAAAGATGATTGGCCAGAATTTGTGAGGCAAAAGCAATCGGACCATTTCAAGGAAATATCGAAAAAAATAAGGATAATGCGGCTAAGAAAAAGTACCATCATATTATGGGGCCAGGAGGATACCGCCTTGCGGACCCTAGGTGGCAGAAGATGGATGAGGACCTGAGGGTGCGAGGAATCCCTCTAGGTACAGAGGGATGGGACCCAAGGGCCAAAAGCTGGTGGTACGGGCATGGGGGATCGCTAGACCCGGAGACAGGGGTGTGTGTTCACCGGCATCGACGCTTTGCTCCGACCCAAGCCCTTATTGACGCAATGACCCAAGCTCAAGCGGGCTTGATCAAGTTCAACAGAGAGAAAGACGCACTGACTTTAGCCCTCGGGAATGATGAACACGGAGGACGTGTACGAGGCAAAGGCAAAGTTTCGTGGAAAGTAGGGTTTTCCCAGGACAATGACCCGTACGGTTACAGAAGCCGTAAGAGAAAGACGGACCGGGATGCAGATCTTATGACGAAGTTTGCATCGGAACTCCATGAGTTGAAGCAGACCGTGCATGAACTATTGAAAGAAAAATCGGCTGCAGGGCCGCATGAAGATCATGAAGCGGATTGCGGAAGCCAGCAGCGGAGAAGCAGCGTGGCTTCCACGGATGCCCCGCCTGGTGCTAGTGCACCGATGATCGAGATTCGTGCACCGGAGCCTCACTACCCCGTGGATGATGTAAAGAAGGTGAAAGACTATGATCTGCATTATCCCGTGGGGAACGTTTCCACGAAGGTAGCTAGCGGCAGTGCTTTACCCTGTAAACCTGGAGCACTCCACCACAACAACCCCATTCCATATGGCTATGCTTGTGTCATGGTGGAAGACATAGTCCAAGGGTTTGAGGACCTGGAGATTGACAAACCTACACCCGAAGGGGATAGCAGACTTGGAGATGTCAAGCGCCAGTTCATTCTATGGAAAAAGAAGTACATAGTGTTTCCAGACGAGGCGCCAAGGCTAGCAAGTCCACCCCCCTCCGATGGTGGTGGTGGTGGTGGCGGTGGTGGCGGTGGTGGTGGTCGTGGTGGTTCACCTACACCTCCTTCACACCATTCGACGCCGTCCCCCGATCCACAACCTCCGGCAGGTACGACGCCCCCCAATCCTCCTTCGGCGGGTACGACGCCCCCCAATCCACCTCCGGCGGGTACGACGCCCCCCAATCCTCCTCCGGCGGGTACGACGCCCCCCAATCCACCTCCGGCAAAGAAGCAGAAGCAGGCGGACAGCAAGGAAACCTGCTCCTGGACTATTAACCCGGACCCTTATGTACCTAAGACCACAAGGGTACCGGAGCCATCGCTGAAGCCTCTCCTCCCAAGGCCTGGGGAACTTAGTGAAGCTGACCTCACATTGGCTGCATCTACTGATTATGAGAAATGGAAGGCGGATATGAAGGCGAAAAAAGTGCCTGAGCCCAAGCAAGTATTCACTGAGAAGCAAAAGAAGTGGGCTAAGGATTTTTTGACGACACCGTCCCAAGCCGAGCTGAATATGCCTGACGACTATGGACATGAACTTCGTAGGCAAGCAAAAAAGCGGGAAACAAGTTGACCAGCTAGGGATGCAGAAGAAACAATCGATCCCCCCGCTCATAGTGAAAGCCGGTCCGGAAGAGGACCCCGAGATCATAGCAGCTGCGGCAGCACTTGGATTGACTGTAGCGGCTGCCATGAAACAAGCGTCCGAGATGGGTTTGACTGTTCGTGCCTTCTTAGACCTTGAGGATGCGCCTGCAGGTGAGATAACATTACAATATGTGCGGAAGGGGCCTCTCGTCGAGCCTGAGAAGGAAAATAGTCTACCAACACAAATGCGAAATCTGCTACGTTGGTACAAGCAATTCATAACATGGGCCGACAAAGAATATGTTTATGCGGATGTTACACATGAGCATCACATCAAACGGTACTCTGTAGAAGTTCATATGAGTGAATTATTCCAGCTGTTCAATCTGCGCGCCCTCGACAAATCTATGCTGAGTTGCTATGTTCTGTAAGTGATTTATTTCTACTTCATCTCGTTCTTCATTGCCTGCACTATATATATATATTGTCCTAAATATATTGTTGCGTACGCTATTATGCAGATTGAAGATTTGGGAATGCAAAATAAGAAACATCCATGATGTTGGGTTCATTGACCCACATATCGTTAATGGACATGTGTTAGAACATCACCACAAAGACATGGAGAAAGACCTGTACAAGTTTCTTAAAAAGCATCAACTCAAAAGTCATATTCTATTTCCTTACCATTTTGGGTGAGTGTTTCTCTCTTGTGCCCATTCTATTTTGTTTACTCCATGCATGGTATGTCTAATCGATGAGTTATGCATGACTGTGCATGTAACGTGTCCGCAGGTTCCACTGGATTCTGCTAAATATTGAACTTCACACCTCCACAGTTCTAATCATGGACTCTAAGGATTCGGATCCAAAGCGTTGGGCCGACATGAGAAAAATGCTGCAAAAGTAATTATTTTCAATCATTTGAGCTCTATATCGATCGGTCTCTTCATTTCCTAATATCAACTAACTAATAAATCCCTTATTCATTTAATTTTCTTTGCCCTGTAGGGTTTGGAGACGGTTCTTAGAAGAAACTGTCGGTGAATTCAAACATGAGCTAGATTTCAGAAAGTTAGTTAATGTGGATAAGCAGCCATCGGGGACCGATCTATGTGGATACTATGTTTGTGAGAACATCCGGAGACAAACCACTGAGCGGAAGGCATCAGCTAGCGTGCGGAACGCGACGGATAACTTGCGGAGGAGGCTTAGTCCAGAAGCTCGCTTCTGACCAATTCAAGAAGAATTAGCAGGATTTTTCATGAGGGAAGTCATCAATCCTAAAGGACAACACTATACCGAGGACGAAGAAATTTATATGCATACCCGAGGTTGAAACATGTTTGAAGTTGTATATGGTCATCCATCCTAATTGTGTATGGAAACTAGTTCGAAGTTGTATATGGTCATCCATCCTAATTGTGTATGGAAACTAGTTCGAAGTTGTATATGGTCACCCGAGATTGAATATATATTATATATTCCTCTTGAATTCTTCTTGTTTGAAATTTCATATGCATGTATATAGAAGCGTAGAATATGTGTACTGAAACTTCATCAAAAATAAAATAAAACACAAAATAAAATATAAAACAAATAAAACACTACAAATTAAAAAGAAACCAGGTTTAGGGGGGCTAAAACCCTAAACCTGCGGAGGAGGCCTTTAGTCCCGGTTGGCCACGAGAGCCGGGACTAAAGGTCCTCGGCCCCGACGGACCACGGGCGCCCACGTGGCGGGCCTTTGGTCCCGGTCAGCCACAAGAACCGGGACTAAAGACTTTTGTCGCGGTCCGTAAGAGCCGCGGCTAAAGGGGGGGGGGGTCTTTTGTCGCGCTTATTTAGTCCCGGTTGCACAGCCGGGACTAAAGGCCGTTGCGAACCGGGACTAAAGGGCTTTTTTCTACAAGTGGAAGAGACGCTTTGTTCCGGAGCACTTCACTAGGACTTTCTACACACGCTTGCAACAAGTTTGGCAAGGTAACTCTAGTGTTGAAGAGTATTATAAGGAGATGGAAATACTATTGATTCGCACAGGGGTAGAGGAGCAAGAATAGGCTACAATGGCACAGTTCATGCATGGTCTAAAATCAAAGATACGAGACCGTGTCGATATGGTTGAATATACGAGACTACAAGGATTATTACACCATGACATTCAAGCGGAGGAGCAAGTAAAGCGTCGTGGTGGTCATGATAATTTCTCAAACTCGATGTGACGTAATTTTCAGCAAGAAGGTGGTGGTAACAGCGGTTCCAAATCAGATTCTAAGCCGGCTACCAAGGAAGTATCTCAACCCAAGGTTGAATCCCCTCATGCTTCTAACTCTCGTACCGGTGATATTGTGTGCTTTAAGTGTGGTGGCAGGGGGCGTACACTAGTAGAAAACGGGTCAAATGTGAAGCACATTAGTGCCGGTTTGAATTTGAGCCGGCACTAATGTGACCATTAGTGTCGGTTCCAATGGCTAGCCAGGCCGCCCTCATACTGGTTCAGGGACAATCTTTAGCACCGGTTCATGCCATGAACCAGTACTAAAGAGAGTGGTGGCAAGATGTTGTCAGTCTAGGGCCCCTCCAGTACCTTTAGTACCAGTTCGTGTTAGGAACCGGTACTAAAGGTCGTTGTACATAAACCCTTCGTCCACCCGAGCTCGCTCTGTTCTTCCCCTTTCCCCTCTATTCTCTGTTCTTCCCCTCTTCCTCTCGAGCTCAACACACATTTTATCCAAAATTTGTCAGGATTTTAAGGCCCCCATCCATTCAAATAATCACAAAGGTTAGCAACTTTGTCCTTTCATCTCTCATTGCTAGATTAGCTCTTGCAATGCTTTATATAGCAATTAATTTGTGAGTTTAGTAATTTGGGAGGAATTATATGTGCTAGTATTTGATTTCTATGCAATTTGAGGTCAAAAATAACACTTTGTTTGCATATGTAGGTGTGGTTTACTTAGTGCCTTCTAAATCTCCGTCATAACCACCGTCGATCGCCCGCACCGTCCTGTCGCCGGCACCACCTTGCGGTGAGCCTCTTGTTCATGAATGTTTTATATAAAAAATTGATGTTTGTGTCATTTAGATATATATTTACTCATATAATTATCTTACCCGTATGTTGTTTGTTATACATAGTGCCATGGTTTTGATATCCGTCCTCGTCGACCCTCGTCCTTGTTATGATTCGGATGTGGTATATTCTCCTTTGAAACTATTTGTTGCATTTCGTGTTTATGACAAATTATGCCCATCAAGTTGACATAGATATTTGTATGTAGGAGGTATCTGAACCGGAAATTCCAACCGACCCTATTATCGAGAGGTTAAATTTAGTTGAAAGAGAAAATGAGGATTTGAAAGAAAAATTGAAAAGAATTGAGGGGGAGAAGATGGGATTGGAGTTGCATGTTGCCGATGTCGTTGATGATCACAAGATCAAGATGGAGAAAATGTGCTTGAAGATTAGAAAATATGCCATTCATAGTGAGGCTTGGTATCATTATGTTGTTGGATCAATTGTTACCTTAGTTGCAATCTTAATCGCATTTGTTGTTGCGTTTAAATTCTTTAGCTAGAGAGTTATTTGTTTGTTGCATTTAAGTGTTGTATGAACTTTATGTATGAACTTGTATTAATTTTGTCTTTTCGGTGTTGTGTAATGAAGATGAGCCAACAATGGATGTACGATGACCGATGGTCTGTTGAGTTCATTAATGGCGTGCATACTTTTCTGCTTGCGGCTGAGGCAAACAAGCGGGCGAATGGTTTTATGCCTTGTCCATGTGCTGGCTGTAAGAATGATCACAATTACTCTACGTCAAGAACCATTCATGTCCACCTGTTTGAGTCCGGTTTCATGCCCCACTATAATGTTTGGACCAACCACGGAGAAAGAGGGGTTATGATGGAAGACCATGAAGAAGAAGAGAACGACGATAGCTATCCTGGCCATGGGTTCCCTGAATATGATTATACAACAATGGGGGAAGAAGCTGAGCCGGCAACGCGGGAAGAAGCTAAAGAAGAGGCATTAGATGAGCCCGCTGATGATCTAGGCCCGGCCATTGACGATGCAAAGAGAAACTGGTGAAGTGATTTGGAGAAGAAGAAGTTGCAACGCATGTTAGAGGATCACAAGAAATTGTTGTACCCGAATTGCGAAGCTGACAAGAAAAAGTTGGGCACCACACTAGAATTGCTGCAATGGAAGGCAGAGAATGGTATACCTAACAAGGGATTTGAAAAGTTGCTGGTAATGATAAAGAATATGCTTCCAAAGGACAACGAATTGCCCGAGAGTACGTATGAAGCAAAGAAGGTTGTCTACCCACTAGGGTTAGAGGTGCATAAGGTACATGAATGCCCTAATGACTCCATCCTCTACCGCGATGATCAGTATGAGGATTTGAACGCTTGCCCGGTATGCGGTGCATTGTGCTATAAGATCAGCCGTAATGACCCTAGTGATGTCGAGGGCGAGCGTCCCAGGAAGAAGATTCCTGCCAAGGTGATGTGCTACGCTCCTATAATACCACGGTTGAAATGTTTGTTCCAAAACAAAGAGCATGGCAAGGCGATGTGATGGCACAGAGAAGACCATAAGAAAGACGAAAAGTTGAGAGTACCCGCTAAAGGGCCGCAGTGGAGAAAAATCGAGAGAACGTACAGGAAGGAGTTTGTAGGTGACGCAAGGAACGTATGGTTTGGTCTAAGCGCAAATGGCATTAATCCTTTTGGGGAGCGGAGCAGCAACCATAGCACCTGGCCCACGACTCTATGTTTGTATAACCTTCCTCCTTGGTTGTGCATGAAGCGGAAGTTCATTATGATGCCAGTGCTCATCCAAGGCCCTAAGCAACCCGGCAACGCCATTGATGTGTACCTAAGGCCATTAGTTGAAGAAATCTTAGAGCTATGAATGGAACAGGTGTACGTGCGTGGGATGAGCACATGGGGGAAGAATTGACCTAAAGGCATTGTTGTTCATGACCATCAATGATTGGCCTGCTCTCAGTAGCCTTTCAGGACAGACAAACAAGGGATACCGCACATGCACGCACGGTTTGGATGATACCGACAGTATATATTTGGATAATTGTAGGAAGAATGTGTACCTTGGACATCGTTGATTTCTTTCGAGCAGGCATCCCGTAAGAAAGAAAGGCAAGCATGTCAAAGGTGAGGTGGATCACCGAACGAAGCCTCACCACCATACTGGTGCTGATGTACATGATATGGTCAAGGATTTGAAGGTAGTATTTGGAAAGGGTCCTGGCGGATAACCTGTTCCGAATGACGCTAACGGATGCGCACCCATCTGGAATAAGAAATCTATATTTTGGGACGTGCCCTATTGGAAAGACCTAGAGGTCCGCTCCACAATCAGCGTGATGCACGTGACAAAGAATCTTTGTGTGACCATGCTTGGCTTCTTGGGCATGTATGGGAAGACAAAAGGTACACCTGAGGCACGGGAGGTCTAGCAACGTATGCACGTAAAAGACGACATACATCAGGGTCATGGCAGCTATGCTCTTACCAAAGAAGAGAAGGAAATATTCTTTGAATGCTTGCTGAGTATTAATGTACCGTCTGGCTTCTCGTCGAATATAAAGGGAATAATAAATATGGCAGAGAAGAAGTTCCAGAACCTAAAGTCTCACGACTGCCACGCGATTATGACGCAACTGCTTCCGGTTGCATTGAGGGGTCTTCTACCAGAAAACGTTCGATTAGCCATTGTGAAGCTATGTGCATTCCTCAATGCAATCTCTCAGAAGGTAATCGATCCAGAAATCATAACAAGGTTAGAGAATGATTTGGTGCAATGTCTTGTCAGTTTCGAGTTGTTGTTCCCACCATCCTTCTTCAACATCATGACACACGTCCTAGTTGACCTATGCGAAGATATAAATGTTTTGGGTCCAGTATTTCTACACAATATGTTCCCCTTTGAGAGGTTCATGGGAATCTTAAAGAAATATGTTCATAACCGTGCTAGGCCAGAATGAAGCATCTCCAAGGGCCATGAAAATGAGGAGGTCATTGAGTTTGGTATTGACTTTATTCCTGACCTTAAGCCGATTGGTGTTCTTGAATCGCGGCATAAGGGCAGACTGGATGGAAAAGGCATGCTAGGAGGGGATCAAATGATATGTATGGACGGAAATTCTCTCACTCAAGCACACTACACAGTTCTACAGGATTCCGCCTTGGTGGCTCCGTATATGGACGAACACAAGAATTTTCTACGCTCCAAACACCCGGAGCGGTCTGATGACTGGATTACACGTGAACAAATGAGGACTTTCGCCGGCTGGTTCCAGACACGTACCATTGATGACGCCTCTATTGAAGATGACTTGTACTCGCTGTCCCAGTTACCATCTTTGAATATAATGACTTTCAAAGGTACGAGATAAATGGGAATACATTTTACACGATGTCGGGGGTGTCTGGTCCCTCGCACACCTATGGGGATCGGCGGACCGAGCCCCTTTTGGTTCGGTAGGGGGCGGTGGATGCACAAAGAGCAGATCGAGGCGAAACACACGAGCGAGACGATCGATTTACCCAGGTTCGGGCCGCACGGATGCGTAAAACCCTACTCCTGCTTTGGTGGTTGTATTGGGTTCTTGCTCGGGAGCGACGAGTGCTAAAGTACACTCAAGCAGCTGGCGAGACCGAGCGTGAGAATGGCCGTCCTGCCCCTCTCTGTTGCGCATGGGCCTCCTTTTATATGTCTAAGGGGTCACCGACACGTGGCAACAGAGGTGAGGGTAAAAAGGTAAAAGGGGTGGTAGTTGGCGCCACCGCCTGCTACAGTCGTATCCTACCTAATTCTGACGGCAGGGGACAAGGGCATTAAATGCCCGTCTGTGTCACCTTGACGGCACAGAGAGGGACCGCTAGGAACGCCACCGTTTGCCACGATGGTTATCTTGTCAGCGCTTGCTTGCCACCGCATGCCCCCGGCTGCACAGCCTCCCGCCACGTACGCCAGGAATGGTCCCAGGGCGACACGTTGGTGGGTGAGCTGGAGCGCGGGCTGCGGAGTAGTAGCTTGCCGCGGCAAGCGCCTTGCCGCGGATGTTGTCTTGTCGCGTCCGGGAGCTTGTCGCTCACCGGGCCTTGTCGGGGCGCGCAGAGCGCCGCAGCGAGCTTCTTGAGATGCTTTGGTTGGTCTTCCTGGCAAGCTCCTCTTGCCGGGGTCTTGTCTCCTTCCTGGCAAGCTCTTCTTGCCGGGGCCTTGTCTCCTTCCCAGCAAGCTCCTCTTGCCGGGGCCTTGTTTACTTTGTTCTTGAATGGCTCCTAAAGGAACCATGGAGGGTCTTGGCGGTCACCTGGCAAGCCTTGCCGCGGGTCGCTGCGACTGCCCATGCACAAGTTCGGGATACTAAGGTACCCCTACTTTAGTACACCGACACACGATTGCCCAAGATAAGAAGAGCACCAACCAAAACAGTGGTGTCCGCTCTGATGCAGCAACCAAGAAGGGAAAGGAAACATATTATGGTTACATAGAGGACATATGGGAACTTGACTATGGACGTGGTTTGTAGGTCCCTTTATTTCGGTGCAAATGGGTCAATATGACATGAGGCGGGGTAACGGAAGACCCGCAGTACAGAATGACAATAGTGGATCTCAACAATCTTGCGTATGCATACGAACCATTCGTCCTAGACAATCATGTGGCACATGTTCTCTATGTGAAGGACATGTCTACCAAGCCGAGAAAAAAAAGATAAGGAAGCGAATGCATCATAAGATGAGCCAAAGCGCCACATAGTTCTTTCTGGGAAGAGAAATATTGTGGGAGTGGATGACAAGACAGACATGTCAGAAGATTATGAAAAGTTTGACGCAATTGCTCCATTCACAGTGAATATTGACCCGAGCATCCAGTTAAATGATGAAGATTTTCCATGGTTACGGCGCAAAGGGGCACATGCGAAGAAATAGTTTCACACCCAAAGATCCGGGATGTGATCAGCTTCACTATCATCACTTTCTTCTGTGTTTCACATCCAGGAGGGAATCTCTGTAGTAGTTAGGGTAGTTATGTGTTTTGGCATTTGAAACGTGAAGAAATTTTATGTTCAAACAAATTCTTTCATGCATTTACTGACTTTTTCAGCTAAATGACCCAGAAATTGAAAGGCACTACAAATGAACTCAGAAAAGGTTGAAAGTTGGCATGGTGTCATAATTTCACCCACATAGCATGTGCAAACAAGTAGAGAGGGTTACTGCAAAAACTGGATGCACTTCGTGTACAAAATAGACAATCTCTTTTGAAGTATCAGGATTTCGGACGAAAACTGATCTGTTACAAACGCATTTCATTTTTAAATAACCTAAGCATTACCAAACTGAATATAATGATAAAACACACTAATATTTAACATCATAAAAAAGAATCACTGAAAAATCTATTTTCAAAGTTAAGTTATTCACAAACTAGTGATTCACACAGAAAGTTTGAAAACTACTGGCACTAATAGAAAGTTTGATATTTTTTGTACCTAAAGCAAAAATATTCACAAAGAAACTCTAAATACAGCAAAAAAACAACTCAAAAATAAATAAAATAAATAAATACAGAAAAAAAATTAAGAAAATAAAAAAGTCCGCCTACTGCGCCATAGCACCCTGCATACGACTAGAAATCCAACGTGTTGTTGGGCCAGGGTGCAGGCCCGCAAAGGCCTAGTAGGCCCATAGGGCAGCACAGAAGAGGTAGGCCCGGTAGGCCTGCTTTGGAGAGGCGCACTAGGGCTTATAAACCAGTGTGGACGCCCCTCGGCTAGCGAGGTGGGACTAAACTTGCCGCACCGCACCTGCGCCAGTGCACCCCCTTTAGTATCGGGTCGTGGCTCCAACCGGTACTAAAGGGGGGGGGGTCTTAAGTACCAGTTGTAGCTACCACCCGGTACTAAAGGGGGTGTGCTTCCCGCCGCTTCGCCTGGCCAAAACAGACCTTTAGTACTAGTTGGTGGCTCCAACCGGTACTAAAGGGGGGTTCTATATAAGAAAACACTTCAAAAAAATTCAGTTTCTCATCTGTCCCTTTGGTTCTTCTCCTCTGCCCCATCGCCGCCGCCCCTCGTTGCCGCCCCCGTCGCCATCCGTCGCCATCGCCACCACCCCTCGTCGTCGCCCCGGCCGTCCCCATCGTCCCCGTCGCCACGCCCCGCCCCGTCGTCCCGCCGTCGTCCCCACCCGGTCCGTCCCCTTCCCTGTTGTCGCCGCTCCGTCCCCATCCCTGTCGTCACCGCCCGTCACCGTCCCCGTCGTCGCCCCCCGTCGCCTCGCCTCACCGGTGAGCTCCTGCCCCGGCCGCCATGTCCACACACACACATTGTTTTTTAGTTATAGGATTTTTTTGTTTTTTAGTTATAGAAATATCTATAGAAATGTTAGCAATTTTTCCTGTTTTTTAGTTATAGAAATAATATAGAAATGTTAGTTATATAGAAATGTTAAAAAAATATTCTGTTTTTTATTTATAGAAATATTTGTAGAAATGTTAGCAATTTTTCTGTTTTTTGTTATAGAAATATTAGAAATGTTAGTTATATGGAATTTGCATATAGAATTTTAGTTATCACAATCCAATCATTTAAAAATGTTACTTTTTGTGGGCATATAGTATTTCTTCTCGACGATGCCTGGCCCGCATCGTCGTCGTCGACCCGTTCGTGACGACATCCGGCTGACCCATGTCCGGGATTGGGCTCCGCCAGGCTGGCACTGGGAGGTGCTACCTGCAGGGGCGCGCCGCTTGGTGAGTAACTCGGCATCGGGTCCTATCGTCGACCCTGATCTCCTTTGGTGGTGTTCGCATGGGCCACATTCGGTACAGAGGGAGCCCTCCGGATCGAGCAAATCTGCTTCTACAGACAGCAGGGCAAAGCGAGGCCCCGGCAAAAAGTTGAAAGCACCAATGTCGGTGTCACTACCAGAGACTACGGTCTTTAAAGGCCAAACTCTCTCAATGAAAGCACCAATGTCGGTGTCAAAACCAGCGGATCTCGGGTAGGGGGTCCCGAACCATGCATCTAGGCGGATGGTTACAGCAGACAGGGGACATGAAGTTTTACCCAGGTTCGGGCCCTCTTGATGGAGGTAAAACCCTACGTCCTGCTTGATTAATATTGATGATATAGGTGGTACAAGAGTAGATCTACCACGAGATCAGAGAGGCTAAACCCTAGAAGCTAGCCTATGGTATGATTGTATGTTATTGTTATTGTGTCCTACGGACTAAAAACCCTCCGGTTTATATAGACACCGGAGAGGGTTAGGGTTACACAAGGTCGGTTACAAAAGGAGGAGATATCCATATCCGTATTGCCTAGCTTGCCTTCCACGCCATGTAGAGTCCCATCCGGACACGAAACGAAGTCTTCAATCTTGTATCTTCATAGTCCAACAGTCGGGCCAAAGGATATAATCCGGCTGTCCGGAGATCCCCTAATCCAGGACTCCCTCAGTAGCCCCTGAACCAGGCTTTCAATGACGATGAGTCCGGCGCGCAGTATTGTCTTCGGCTTTGCAAGGCGGGTTCCTCCTCCGAATACATCACAGAAGAATTTGAATACAAGGATAGTGTCCGACCCTGCAAAATATGTTCCACATACCACGGTAGAGAGAATAATATTTCCGCAAATCTAATTTGCTGACTTGTTTTGGGCCAGTGATTATTCGAACCGTTTCCTTTAACTAGCCCCGCACATAACGCGAGGCAGTTTTTTAACACGTCTTGTCAAAGCAGAGATCGTGTTCCCCTAATTACGGGATTCTCATCAATACGGTCGTGGGTAACCCAATCGTATCTAGGACTCCTAGATTATAGGGAAGTCCCAAATGGCTATGGAGAGGACACTTGATATTCACCCTCTTTATAAAGGGACAAAGCTTTTACTTTTTCCCTCCCGTGCTCAATCGAATCCTTCCCCCGCCTCGAGTTCTAACACCCAAAGCCCAAGTCAGGTGCTCTGGACCTTCGATCATGTCCGGATCTAGCCTTCAAGGCCGGTGGATGCCCTCCTCCGTTACAGAAGAAGATATCAAGAAGTTGAGGGAGGCGAGATACCTGACCGCCGAGGTTTCGCATCAGCTGCCTGCCCAAGGGAGGCCATCCCTACTCCTGAACCCAACGAAGACGTCGTGTTCATCTCCCACTTCCTCCAAGGTCTAGGCCTCACTCTCGATCCCTTTGTTAGGGGGCTGATGTTTTATTACGGGCTAGATTTCCACGATCTAGCCCCGGACTCTTTTCTCCACATCTCGACACTTATTGTCGTATGTGAGGCCTTCCTCCACATTACCCCTCACTTCGGCCTTTGGCTCAAGACCTTTACATGAAGCCGAAGACGGCCGAGGGCAGCATGCAGTGTGCGGAGGTGCATTAATAAGCAAGATTTCTGGAGCTCCATGGCCAAAAGGTTCTATTCCAGAGGTGTCCGAATTGTGGCAACAAGAGTGGTTTCACATCACAGCTCCCAGAAGTGCCAAGTGGGCGGCTGCCCCCGCTTTCCGCTCAGGCCCTCCACCACAACTGATGTCATTGATTAGCAGAGGGCTGAGTTGGGGTCCAGCCAAGGACGTGCCTGTACTGCAAAGCCGCATTCAAAATCTCTTCGAAGGAGATTTCAGTTTGATGATGGTAATGCAAGTCATGCTGGTTCGATGAATCCAACCATGCAAACGCCGGCCTCTTCGCATGTGGGAGGTCAATCCAGAAGGACCACGCGCTATTCAGAGTTTCCTCGGCCTGACGCACGAGGAGATGTATAGATCATTCTTCGGACCCCAGATAGAGTGTCCGGATACTACCGAGGACGTGGGCCTGAGCAGCAACCGCACCGCCGACCAAGTAAGTTATCCTCTAGACGAACACACCGTCTTTCATTTATCATGACGTTATTCTGAGAAATCGCTCTTTGATCAGGACTGGATAACAAAGGGGAAGATGATTCTGTGTTCAGCCCCCCTTCCTGAGGGTTTGGAAAATCCGGTACTTGAAAAGATGCTTGAACTAGCACCTTGCCCGGAGCCCTCAAAAGAAGACAAAGGGGGGAATTATGAGGGCAAGAGCAGGCCTCCACCGCTACCTATTCTGACCAAGGGAACGAGCGCCTCCGTGAGAGAGGATAACCGAGGGGAGGAATCTGACGTTCTCTTACCCCGGGGAAGGAAGAGGACTTCCTCCAAAGATCCAGAAACCAAGGTTTCTAAGGGGGAGAAGAAATCTCCACCAGAGGGTCCTGCCTTGGAGGGTGCTCTCGCCGCACAAAGTCCGCGCAGGGATCAGCCCTATAGCGAGCTGTAAGCAATTAAAAAGTACTTTAATAGTGCAGATATATTACCTTACCTCTGAGGAAAATAACCGAAGTATTTATCTTGCAGTTCGGATCTTAGCCCTTCTCAGCAGAGCTCCTCTTCGGGGGATCTTCTTTCGGAGATGATGGAGAGCGAAACGCCTCCCTCGGACTCCTCCGCTCAAGAGGCGGGCGACCTTGAAGTGTCGTCACAGAGGGCCTCTCCGGATCCGGTGAGGCCAGAAGATAATCCTATAGTCACCCGAAGTCCCAAGTGTCCGTCTCTCGAAGAGAGCAAACAGAAGAATCCGGCACCGTGTGGTAAGCGGTCGGACGTACTCAGAGAGCTATTGGAGCGAGCGGCCATCTCAGAAGAACACCGTACATTGATGTGTACGGTGATGGAAAGGATTTCATCCGCCGAAAGCGGGTTGCATGATGCCTTTATGAGTCTACTGACGGGCTTTGAGGTACATAAAATGATGTACATTTGTGATGGTACCGCACATTTTTAGATGTGCCCTGTGTAGATAGTAGCCCCTGAGACTCTGGTTGTCCCTGAGAACGGCGGCAAACAGAGGATCGTAGTCCTAGGTAATAACCATACTGCTTTAATGTGAAGGTAGTGGGAGCTCCGGTGGCTAGCCGGATTCATGAGTTTGCAGAACTGAAGCGGCAACTGGATGCGGCGGATGCCGACATTGAGCTTGTTAAACAAGAGGCTTGATGAGGCACAGGGTAAGTGGTATTTTCTGGTGAATGCCACATAGTAAGAGCAGCATGATGCCAGTATCTTTAATATGTTGTGACTGCAGATGGAGCTGCCACCGTGGAAACCCTGCGGGCGGAACTTGCCCGAGCCAAAGAACAAGCAAGGATTAGTAATGCGGCTGCTGTGAAGGCGGCCGAAGTGTTGAAAACCGAGAAGGCTGCGCATTGCGAGAGCAAAGAGAAGATGGCCAAGAGGGCTGTAAAGTTAAAAGACACTGTTGACCATTGCCAGTTCCTTGAAAAAGAAAACCGGGCGAAGGTAACGGACCTTGAAAAGGCCACGATGGCGAACAAAGACACCCGCTCTGCTATGAGAGTGAAGAAGGAGGAGCTGCGTGAAGCTAGGGATATTGCGGCTCGGAAGCCCTTTATGCTGCGGAGGAAGTTTGGAGATCCACGGTATGCCCCTCCGGATCGGCTGTGGAGTTCGGCAGACGCATACATGGACTTGGCGGCGAGCGCTGTCGATGCGGCCAAATACTTCCAAGATCAAACAGGTCGTGAAGTGGGCAAGCTGTTCTAGTCGCAATTTAACGCTTCAGAGCGTCCGCTTCCATCGACTGATCAGCTAGCCGAATGGGCCGAACTCAATAGGTTGTCCGAACTCGCCATGAGGTCTGTTGTGGATCAGCTGTGGCCGGAAAAGCCGAAGCCAAACAACTATTTCAGCTTAGTGCAACAGTTCCTTGGTGCGGCGCCGCGCATCAATGCGATGAAGAGGTCGGCGTGCATAGAAGGCTCGCGGATGGCCCTAGCCCGTGTTAAAGCATACTCGGCGGAGATGGATGCTACCACTGTTGCGGCGCAGGGTTCGGCCATAGGCCGAGTGGCTGCCGCGCACTATTTCGAAGAGGTTCTCGAGGGTGCTCGTTTGATTGAGGCCCAGTGCTCGAAGAATATTATGTTTGAGTGACATGTATTCCCATTGTAAACACAAAGTTTATATGAAATTTATTAAGGCTGTGTTTATACTTTTGCCTGAAAGTAATATAGTGCCTCCTGTGCGGCCGTTTATGTATACATATGTATAACCTGAAAGATTGCAGTCGTCGGCTTTAGCCCCCACGCATATAATAAAGAGGTGTTCGCAGAAGACGCGTGTTCACACTTGACCCAATGTCTTGGTCCTATTAAGGAGGTGATAGCGCAGTGAACGAGGCAACCGGACTATAATGCTTTAACACTTTCACTTAGCCATAGGAGTTTGATGGTGGGGCTACTCTATAGCCCCTGGTGGCTCCGCACTCTCCCGAAATCGGGGTGCGTACATGCCTAGCTGGGAAACGGCCCTTCGTTAAGGCGGAGGAATTCTAACATTCCGATAGGTCATCGAGTGGTTGACCAGTCTCACGCTATATCATGACAGTCAGTTTTCGGCTTTCTCTACTGAGGTGCTCGTCCGGATGACCCAGGGCACAATCGTAGTAGTTCTCCTAGTGCTACCTTAGCCGATAGAGCGGAACGTAAGGTACAAAAACATAGGAGCCGGGCAAACCCAACATTTGACCAAAGACATGATTTGGAGCTGATGCATATAGGGCCAAACTCGCGATGCCGAACACTCCCTGATGTATTCGGTCTTTATGGTATGAACCAGGCCTAATAAGTGCCCTTTGTAAGAAGCCCCTGGTGTTCAGGTACGTGCATTATTCTGATGTGGCCACATGCCAAGACGCCAGTATCCTTCTCAATTGTACTGAGAATCCGAGGGATGTGTATCAACAAGAGACAGTAAAAAAAGGTGGACGCAGGGTCTTAATCTAAAAAGAATCCTTGGAACGGGTCCCTGCTACACGTCTGTGCCTGTGTCTCCATTGTGCCGTATCCTGGACGAGTGTAGCACGATGGTCATCTGTAAAAGAGAGGAATTGTCTGCGCGCGTTGAGCCCCTTGTATTTGTGATAGGGGTGTGGCCATCAAACCTGTACGAATTACATACAGCTGCGCCGGACTCGTCTAACCGTGTCCGTGGTCTTGCTGACCTATCGAATACTTTAGTTCGTGAGGCCGTTTTAGTGTGCGGCTGCCCAGGTAGCCGCATTCTCTTCGGCGCGTAGGGATCGCTCCATATTTCCATTTACTGCAATGATGCCACGTGGACTGGGCATCTTAAGCGTGAGGGAAGCGTAGTGCGGTATTGCGTTAAAGCAAGTGAAAGCTTCGCGCCCAAGTAGTGCTTGATAGCCACTTTGGAACGGAGCAATGTGGAAGGTTAAATTTTCATGACGGAAGTTATCGGGGAAGCCGAATATAACTTCTAGTAGTAGGGAGCCCGTGTAGTGAGCCCCTGGGCCTGGCGTTACTCCTTTGAAGGTAGTATTGCTGTGGCGAATTTTCGTTGGGTCTATCCCCATTTTGCGGATTGTGTCCTAATATATCAGGTTTAGCCAGCTGCCCCCGTCCATCAGGACTCGTGTGAAATGGTATCTGTCAATTATTGGGTCTAATACCAAGGCAGCCCATCATGTATGCCGGATATTTGCTGAGTAATCCCGATGGTCGAAAGTGATCGGTTGAGCCGACCAGTGGCAGGACTCCGCGTTCATAGGCCCTTGGGCATATTTTTTTGCGAGTGCCGTTTTATTTCTCCCCTTGATTATGTGTAACACGATTACTGTTTTGACTTCTGGTGGAAATTTCTTTTGTTCCCCAGTGTCTTGCTTGAGAGGCTCATCCTCGTCTTCGCTTGGTGTATCCTCCCCCTTGTGTACGGCGTTCAGCTTGCTGGACTGCTTGAAGACCCAACATTCTCTGTGGTTATGATTAGCGGGTTTACCAGGGGTGCTATGGATCTAACATATTTGGTCCAGAATTTTGTTCAGGCTGGACAATTCACCCCTGGCGCCTTTGGGGGCGGCTTTTGCTGACCTAGCCGAGAGCTTCTGAATCCGGCGTTTACTGCCGTGCTCTTCGGGTTGTCTTCTTTATTCCGGCGCTTATTATTTTTGCTGCGTCATGATTTCCCGTTTTCATCTCTAACTTCGGATGTACTTGGGTCACTGGTGCTGCATCTGGCAAGCCAGCTGTCCTCACCCGCCCAAAAGCGGGCCATGAGGCTTGTTAATGCTGCCATTGTTCTCGCCTTTTCTTGGCCGAGGTGTTTGGCAAGCCATTCGTCGCGGACGCTATGCTTAAAAGCTACCAAGGCTTCGGCGTTTGGACCGTCGACTATTTGGTTCTTTTTAGTAAGAAACCTATTCCAAAGCTTTTGGGCTGACTCTCCGGGCTGTTGAGTTATATGACTCAAATTGTCCGCATCCGGAGGTCGGACATAAGTCCCTTGAAAATTTGCCCTAAATGCATCTTCGAGCTCTTCCCAGCTTCCGGTGGAGTTTTTGGGGAGGCTTTTAAGCCAGTGCCGAGCTGGCCCTTTGAGCTTGAGGGGTAAGTACTTGATGGCGTGGAGATCATCTCCTCAAGCCATATGGATATGGAGGATATAGTCCTTGATCCAGACCCCAAGGTCTGTTGATCTGTTGTATGCCTTGATGTTTACGGGTTTGAATCCCTTTGGAAATTCATGGTCCAGCACCTCATCGATGAAACATAGGGGGTGTGTGGCACCTCTGTATCTGGGTGTACCGCGTTGTTCGGATGTTTGTTGCGTTGCATCGTATGCTGGAGTGCGCTTGCGTGGTCCATAGATGGATCCGGTTGCGCCGTCCTTTTGATGCGAGCCCTCGCGTGGATCGCGTATTGGCCTATGTGCGGTGTTGTTTGCCATTCTATGTTGGCCGTGAGGTTGTCTATCCGGCCAGGCGGCCGTTTTAATTTTTGGTTGCGGGGGATCTAAGGCCTCCTCATCGAATTCAGGTAGCAACTTCCGCTTCGGGTAGCTCTTGGTGGGGCAATTACCACCGTACTTCGCTGTTGTATTGAGTACTTTACTCCATGTGATTTTAAGTGTGTCTTTTGCAGGCTTGAGCCTTTGCTTCTACTTTTTTTAGACTCCTCACGGTGGCAACGAGCCTTTGACGGGCATTCTGTTGCTCCAGGTGTCTATCCGGTGTGATGTCATCCGGACTGTTATCTTTGACAGAATCGGGTTGTTCGGTTTGATTCTCCGTGTTGTCGTGGTCCGGAGATGGTTCACCCTACTCTAACGCTGGGTCTGTATGATCATTGTTTCTGCCGAGGTCGGATTTGGAGCGGCGCTTACGCCGCCGCTTTGACTGCTTCTCGAGGGGACATCCCTTCATTGCGTCCTTCTATTCCTCGTGGTCGTTTTCTTTTGGTGTGTCCACCATGTATACGTCATGTGATGAAGTGGGCATACAGTGCCTTGTGGTAGTGGTTCCTATTCGTCTCCTGCATCGTCGTCCATACCGTCGATGTCTTCGGAGTCGAAGTCGAGCGTGTCGGTTAGGTCATCGACAATGGCTACTAAGTGGGTGGTCGGTGGGCCGTGAATCTCTTCGTCGTCCACATCCCAGTCCTGCCGGACATAGTTCGGCCAGGATCCTCCTGACAAGGAGAGAGACCTTAATGAGTTCAGTATGTCGCCGAAGGGCGAGTCCTGAAAGATATCCGCGGAGGTAAACTCCATGATCGGCGCCCAATCGGATTTGATAGGAACGGGCGTAGGCGGTTCGGAGTCCGTGGCCGGAGAGAGATCCGGCAGTTTGTCAACACGACTCTCGTGCAGAGTAAGGTCGATGTTCGGCTCGATCGCCGATGAGTGTAAGGCCTCCGTGGCGGGGTCCATCCACCTGTCCATGGATGACGCAATTGGCTCCGAATTGAGGGTCGGAGCGGCTGCTGGTGCGATCTCCTGAACACTGTCGGATGGTAGAGCTACATCGTACTCATCATGACCGCATGACGCACAAGGCAGAGGCTCGAATCCGTCGAAGATCAAGTCTCCGTGGATATCGGCCGTGTAGTTCAAGCTTCCAAACCTGACCTGATGGCCAGGGGCGTATCTTTCAATCTGCTCCAGATGGCCAAGCGAATTGGCCCACAGTGCAAAGCCGTCGAATACAAAAATCTGTCCGGGGAGAAAAGTCTCACCCTTGACTGCATCGCTAACGATGATAGAAGGAGCCATCAAGCCTAACGGCGACGACACAGAGGAACTCTCAATGAAAGCACCAATGTTGGTGTCAAAACCGGCGGATCTCGGGTAGGGGTTCCCGAACTGTGCGTCTAGGCGGATGGTAACAGGATGCAGGGGACTCGAAGTTTTACCCAGGTTCAAGCCCTCTTGATGGAGGCAAAACCCTACGGCCTGCTTGATTAATATTGATGATATGGGTAGTACAAGAGTAGATCTACCACCAGATCAGAGAGGCTAAACCCTAGAAGCTAGCCTATGGTATGATTGTATGTTATTGTTGTTGTGTCCTACGGACTAAAAACCCTCCGGTTTATATAGACACCGGCGAGGGTTAGGGTTACACAAGGTCGGTTACAAAGGAGGATATATCCATATCCGTATTGCCTAGCTTGCCTTCCACGCCAAGTAGAGTCCCATCCGGACGTGAGATGAATTCTTCAATCTTGTATCTTCATAGTCCAATAGTCCGGCAAAAGGATATAATCCGACTGTCTGGAGACCCCCTAATCCAGGACCCCCTCAAGGGTGTAAAGTACAACATAGATTCCATCAAAGTTAATGGCGAACCCCTCATGCCTAAGAACATTGCGAACACGTTCGTTCGTCCGTGCGGAGTTCTTGTGAAGGACCAACTCCCGATCTCCATTCAAGAATGGAAAGAGCCAAAAACTAAACGCCCAGATGTTACATGGGTAGATGACAGAGCAAAAGAAAAGCTTTGGGAATCTCTGATGGAACATTTCACCCTACCAGATCATTTAAGTTATGCATATGTGCAGAAAGTCAAGGACGCTGCTCTTAGGAAGATGTCAATTGCATTCAACACCCACAAGAAAACTGTATGGGGAAACTACGTCGCTGCAAAAAGGAAGACTCCAGAATTCCAGGGAACACTGGAGAAGCAAAGAGAACACTGGCCCACTTTCATGAAATTCAAGGAATCAGAATTATCTAAGGAATGGTTGAGAAAAAACAAGGCCAATGCCGCAAAAAGACGCAGTTCCATAGGCTGGGGCCAGGTGGCTACGCGGTGGCAATGCCTAAGTGGGATAAGTCTGAGCAAGAGATGGTGGATTCAGCGGTCACTCCAATTACAAGGAGTGATGTCTACTACACAACCTTCTTCTTGTAGACGTTGTTAGGCCTCCAAGTGCAGAGGTTTGTAGGACAGTAGCAAATTTCCCTCAAGTTGATGGCCTAAGGTTTATCAATCCGTAGGAGGCGTAGGATGAAGATGGTCTCTCTCAAGAAACACTGCAACCAAATAACAAAGAGTCTCTTGTGTCCCCAACACACCCAATACAATGGTAAATTGTATAGGTGCACTAGTTCAGCGAAGAGATGTTGATACAAGCGGTATATGGATGGTAGATAAAGGTATTTGTAATATGAAAATATAAAAATAGCAAGGTGACCAATGATAAAAGTGAGCGTAAATGGTATTGCAATGCGTTGAAACAAGGCCTACGGTTCATACTTTCGCTAGTGCAAGTGCCCTCAACAATATTAACATAATTGGATCACATAACTATCCCTCAACATGCAACAAAGAGTCACTCCAAAGTCACTAATAGCGGAGAACAAACGAAGAGATTATGGTAGGGTATGAAACCACCTCAGAGTTATTCTTTCCAATCAATCCGTTGGGCTATTCCTGTAAGTGTCACAAACAGCCCTAGAGTTCGTACTAGAATAACACCTTAATATACAAATCAACCAAAACCCTAATGTCACCTAGATACTCCAATGTCACCTCAAGTATCCGTGGGTATGATTATACGATATGCATCACACAATCTCAGATTCATCTATTCAACCAACACATAGAACCTCAAAGAGTGCCCGGAAGTTTCTACCGGAGAGTCAAGACGAAAATGTGTGCCAACCCCTATGCATGAGTTCATGGGCGGAACCCGCAAGTTGGTCACCAAAACATACATCAAGTGAATCACGTGATATCTCATTGTCACCACAGATACCCATGACAAGACATACATTAAGTGTTCTCAAATCATTAAAGACTCAATCCGATAAGATTAGTTCAAGGGGAAAACTCAATCCATTACAATAGAGTAGAGGGGGAGAAGAAGCATAAGATCCAACTATAATAGCAAAGCTCGTGATACATCAAGATCGTATCACCTCAAGAACACGAGAGAGAGAGAGAGAGAGAGAGAGAGAGATCAAACACATAGCTACTGGTACATACCCTCAGCCCCGAGGGAGAACTACTCTCTCCTCGTCATGGAGAGCACCGGGATGATGAAGATGGCCACCGGAGAGGGATTTCCCCTCCGGCAGGGTGCCGGAACGGGTCTAGATTGGTTTTCGGTGGCTACGGAGGCTTCTGGCGGCGGAACTCGCGATCTATTGTGCTCTTCGCAGTTTTTAGGGTATATGGGTATATATGGGCGGAAGAAATACATCAGGGGAGCCACGAGGGGCACACGAGGGTGGAGGGCACGCCCAGGGGGGTGGGCGTGCCCCCTGTCTCGTGCTCTCCTCGTTGATCCCCTGACGTGCACTCCAAGTCTCCTGTATTGCTTTCTTTCCAAAAATAACTTTTCCAAAGGTTTCATTCCGTTTGGACTCCGTTTGATATTCCTTTTCTGCGAAACACTGAAACAAGGGAAAAACAGAAACTGGCATTGGGCTATGGGTTAATAGTTTGGTCCCAAAAATCATATAAAAAGCATATAATTGCATATAAAACATCCAAGGTTGATAATATAATAGCATGGAACAATCAAAAATTATAGATATGTTGGAGACGTATCATCATCCCCAAGCTTAATTTCTGCTCGTCCTCGAGTAGGTAAATGATAAAAACAGAATTTTTGATGTGGAATGCTACCTAACATATTTATCCATGTAGTTCTCTTTATTGTGGCAAGAATATTCAGATCCATAAGATTCAAGACAAAAGTTTAATATTGACATAAAAATAATAATACTTCAAGCATACTAACCAAGTAATCATGTCTTCTCAAAATAACATGGCCAAACAAAGCTATCCCTACAAAATCATATAGTCTGGCTATGCTCTATCTTCACCACACAAAGTATTTAAATCATGCACAACCCCGATGACAAGCCAAGCAATTGTTTCATACTTTTGATGTTCTCAAACTTTTTCAATCTTCATCCAATACATGAGTGTGAGCCATGGATATAGCACTATATGTGGAATAGAATGGTGGTTGTGGAGATGACAAAAATGGAGAAGATAGTCTCACATCAACTAGGCGTATGAACAGGCTATGGAGATGCCCATTAATAGATATCAATTTGAGTGAGTAGGGATCGCCATGCAATGGATGCACTAGAGCTATAAGTGTATGAAAGCTCAAAAAGAAACTAAGTGGGTGTGCATCCAACTCGCTTGCTCACGAAGACCTAGGGCATTTTGAGGAAGCCCATCATTGGAATATACAAGCCAAGTTCTATAATGAAAGATTCCCACTAGTATATGAAAGCGACAACATAGGATACTCTCTATCATGAAGATCATGGTGCTACTTTGAAGCACAAGTGTGGTAAAAGGATAGTAGCATTGCCCCTTCTCTCTTTTTCTCTCATTTTTTTAAATTTTTTATTTGGGCCTTCTCTTTTTTTATGGCCTCTTTTCTCTTTTTTTATTTGGGTTTCTTTGGCCTCTTTTATTTATTTATTTATTTATTTATTTATTTTTGTCTGCAGTCTCATCCTGACTTGTGGGGGAATCATAGTCTCCATCATCCTTTCCTCACTAGGACAATGCTCTAACAATGATGATCATCACACTTTTATTTACTTACAACTCAGGAATTACAACTCGATACTTAGAACAAAATATGACTCTATATGAATGCCTCCAGAGGTTTACCGGGATGTGCAATGACTCATGAGTGACATGTATGATAGAATTATGAACGGTGGCTTTGCCACAAATACAATGTCAACTACATGATCATGCATAGCAATATGACAATGATGGAGCGTGTCATAATAAACAGAACGGTGGAAAGTTGCATGGCAATATATCTTGGAATGGCTATGAATGCCATAATAGGTAGATATGGTGGGTGTTTTAAGGAAGGTATATGGTGGGTCTAAGGTACCGGCGAAAGTTGCGCGGTACTAGAGAGGCTAGCAATGGTGGAAGGGTGAGAGTGCGTATAATCCATGGACTCAACATTAGTCATAAGTAACTCACATACTTATTGCAAAAATTTATTAGTTATCGAAACAAAGTATTATGTGCATGCTCCTAGGGGGATAGATTGGTAGGAAAAGACCATCGCTCGTCCCCGACCGCCACTCATAAGGAAGACAATCAATAAATAAATCATGCTCTGACTTCATCACATAAAGGTTCACCGTACGTGCATGCTACGGGAATCACAACCTTCAACACAAGTATTTCTCAAATTCACAACTACTCGACTAGCATGGCTCTAATATTACCATCCTCATATCTCAAAACAATCATCAAGTATCAAACTTCTCATAGTATTCAATGCTCTTTATATGAAAGTTTTTATGATATCCCTCTTGGATGCCCATCATATTAGGACTAAATTCATAACCAAAGCAAATTACCACGCTGTTTAGGACTCTCAAAATAATATAAGTGAATCATGAGAGTTCATCTATTTCTATAAAATAAGACCACCACCGTGATGTAAAAAGATATAAGTGAATCACAAGAGCAAATGACAAACTACTCTGAAAGATATAAGTGAAGATCAATGAGTAGTCAAATGATTATGCAACTATATGAAGACTCTCTAGCATTTAATATTTTAAGATATTGGTATTTTATTCAAACAGAAAGCAAACCAAAATAAAATAAAATGACGCTTCAAGCAAAACACATATCATGTGGCGAATAAAAATACAGCTCCAAGTAAAGTTACCGATGAACAAAGACGAAAGAGGGGATGCCTTTTGGGGCATCCCCAAGCTTAGGCTTTTGGTTGTCCTTGAATATTACCTTGGGGTGCCTTGGTCATCCCCAAGCTTAGGCTCTTGCCACTCCTTATTCCATAGTCCATCGAATCTTTACCCAAAACTTAAAGACTTCACAACACAAAACTTAACAGAAAACTCGTAAGCTCAGTTAGCGAAAGAAAACAAAACACCACTTAAAGGTACTGTAATGAACTCATTCTTTATTTATATTGGTGTTAAATCTACTATATTCAAACTTTTCTATGGTTTATAAACTCTTTTACTAGCCATAGATTCATCAAAATAAGCAAACAACACATAGAAAACAGAATCTGTCAAAAACAGAACAGTCTGTAGTAATCTGTAACTAACTTTGGATCTCAATACAAAGTTCTCCTCGATTCTCTTGGATATCTAATCGACGTAATCTTCTTTTGCGGTGTGTTTGTCGAGATCTGATGAATTGTGGGTTTATGATCAAGTCTATCTATGAACAATATTTGAATCTTCTCCGAATTCTTTTATGTATGATAGGTTTATCTTTGCAAGTCTCTTCGAATTATCAGTTTGGTTTGGCCTACTAGATTGATCTTTCTTGCAATGGGAGAAGTGCTTAGCTTTGGGTTCAACCTTGCGGTGCTCGATCCTAGTGACAGAAAGGGAAACGACACGTATTGTATTGTTGCCATCGAGGATAAAAAGATGGGGTTTATATCATATTGCATGAGTTTATCCCTATACATCATGTCATCTTGCTTAAGGCGTTACTCTGTTCTTATGAACTTAATACTCTAGATGCATGCTGGATAGCGGTCGATGTGTGGAGTAATAGTAGTAGATGCAGGCAGGAGTCGGTCTACTTGTCACGGACGTGATGCCTATATACATGATCATACCTAGATATTCTGATAATTATTCGCTTTTGTATCAATTGCTCGACAGTAATTTATTCACCCACCGTAATACTTATGCTATCTTGAGAGAAGCCACTAGTGAAACCTATGGCCCCCGGGTCTATTTTCCATCATACAAGTTTCCAATCTATTTTATTTTGCTATCTTTACTTTCAATCTATATCATAAAAATACCAAAAACATTTACCTTATTATTATTATCTCTATCAGATCTCACTCTTTCAAGTGGCCGTGAAGGGATTGACAACCCATTTATCGCGTTGGTTGCGAGGTTCTTATTTGTTTGTGTAGGTACGAGGTGACTCGCGCGTGGTCTCCTACTGGATTGATACCTTGGTTCTCAAAACCTGAGGGAAATACTTACACTGCATTGCTGCATCGCCCTTTCTTCTTCAAGGGAAAACCAACACATGCTCAAGAGGTAGCATACGGTAATGTTCCTTGACTTTGGTGTACTGCACAAATGGAGACAAGACTTCCAATCTGTATGTGCACCGTAATATCCCATTGAGGTAAGATAAGGATATTTCAGAATTGTTGGCCTGTATTGTGCCACTTTCATCATAAAATTAATGTCATTGTTTAGTGCTATACTTGTGCAACCTAATTGACATGCCGAATCTTACATTGAAGGAGAAGCTTGTATGTTATTGAACCAAGTGATGAAGGGGAAGAACAAGCGGAAGAAAAACAAAAAATCAACGCCCGGTGCTGTAATTAAGCACTGGAACTGTGGTGACAGAAGTAATGATATAGTTTTGCATCTTAATTTATTGCTATGGCTGGAATGAGCAATTGTTTTGCCACTGATTTCATGCCACTCTTAATGTAATACGTAATTATCTCTACTTGTGCAAACATGGATCTTCTTTGAAGATATGTGACAGCCTGGATTTTGCCTTCTCTCTTTTTCCGTACTTGCCTTCTCTCTCTTTTCCGGACTTGGTTTTTCTCGTGGTTTTTGCCCTGATTTGATTTGGATTTTGGAATCATTTCAAATGGACATGTCACTTGGGCATATCCTAGGCTTTCACCCAAGTGACCTATCTACTTTATTCTTCTGATAAATACTCAAAATAATCAAATAAATATTTTCACAAAAGAAAAATACTCATTTTTCTCTCTGAAACTCACTTCAGAAACTTGTGCTCCAAAGAAACCCCAATTTTCTTGCTCAGAAAAATCTGAGATAATTCCTAAATATTCTTAGAACCTTGGCTCACGTTCCCATGCAAAAATATTGCCCCAATTTTTGGAATATTTATGTTGTAGAAAATAATTTATATTCTGGCCCAAACTTCCAGTTTGTACATCAAGTACATTTTTCCTTGAGCTTTTAGCCTTGATCTTTCTTGAGCTTAAACACCCTCCTAAGAAACCCTAATCCCCAGGAGATCAGCCCTAATGGCCTTGTAGAAGGTGGCCAAACTTGGCGACCAAGTTTCTGGACAGAAACTTTTCAGCTTAGTAGAGTCAAGTCTGGTCGGCCTGGGCATGAACCATCACCTCTCCGAGACTAAACACTACACGATCGAGCGCGTAGACAAGGTTTGGCCTTCCCGGGCGTCGTTTTGACCATGCCAGCTTGGTGACCGCGCGAGGGCACGGCGCCTGGCATTGTCTCGACGCGCTCTGGCTGGCGCTTTCCCCTCTGTTTCGCGCGTGCTCGTTCTAGCGCTCACCGTCGACTGCCGCACGATGCCACAAGCCCCGACCCATCTCCCTTGACCGCTCCCTGGCGCTCACCGACGCCGGAGCCGCCGCAGCAAGCACGGGCGTGTCGCGGCCAAAACGCCATAGTGCGTGCGTGCACTTGTCCACTTCCCCAACCACCTCTTGTGCTCGTCCGCGAGCGTGGGCAAGCTACTGCGTTGATGCTGAGCCTTTGACCCCTCGTCTTGGAGCTTCTCGTCGCCGTTCGCCGCGTGTCCAGGGAGCTCCAGTGGCGACACGTTCCCCCCTTGCTCCGGCTATATAAAGCGACCCCGCCTCAAATCCTGGCCAAGCACCACTCCACACCACCCCCAAGGACACGTAGAACGACCGTAGCTCGGTCGGGTAGGCCTCTGGCCGTCGCCCCGACCAGAGGACTCCGGCGATCCCCACAGCCCAGCCGGCACTCTCCAGGGCCTCTCGAGCTCAATTAGCTGCTTGGACGGGGCCTTGGTGGTCCGTTGGTGCTGCCTGGACGCCGCCAAACCCTCGGAGCCGGCCCTAGCCATCGTCTTCAACCTCTCCAGCGAAACGCGTCCGCCAACGTAGCTTGTGAGCTCAACCACGAGCAGCTCCGTCTACCTCTTGCCAAGCCACGGGTACGGGCAGGTGCGCCTCAAGCCCCTCTGCAATCATATCCCTCTAGCCTAGTCTCAAACCCCCTCATCGCCGGCGTAAGCTCCGGCGAAGCTCCGCCTCTCTCTGATCTCGCTCTCCCCCTCTCTCTCCTGACGCGCGAGACCCACCTGTCGGTCTCACCACTCGCGCCCGAAGCGGTGTGAGTGGAGGCGTATTTTTGTTTTACGCCTTCGGCGTCACCCCCCCCAGGATTTCTGTTTAATTCAAATATTATTTGGAAATTTGAACAAACTTTGACAAGCCACCATTTCTAAACCATAAGTCCAAATGATTTGATTCTTTTTGCATTGTCTTTGTCTCAGAAAGATCTAGCAGCACACCAAAGGGTGGATTTTTCCTTGCTGTCTAGAATTTCTAGTTATTTTCAGAATGTGTTTTGACAATTATGTTTGTTGTTTTAAATTCTTTTTCAGAAGGAGAAGCTTGTCTTGAAGCAAACCAAGAGGGGTGTGGTCCTCTTGTACACTAAGGCAAGCCACACCAACATTTGAATGGTGTTATTTCAATATCTATGATTTTCTACTTGAATATGAGTGTTTATTTGCATTTAAAAATTTGATAGATAAATTTAGTTAATTTCTAGTTACTTTACCATGCTTGATATGCTTGTTTTAGTTACTGGTTGAATGCATGAACGTGTTTGGCTAAGTAGAGTATGTTTTTGCACTATGCATATTGCTATGGAAATTAATGGTAGTTAACTTACTAAATGATATTTTCATTTAAATAAAGAACTAATACAAATATTGCTCGGTAAATAAAATGAGTTATAACCAGAGAAGTTTTGGTTCTAAGTATTGCCAGATGCTTATGTTGTTAAGTTGGATCCATGACTTTAGTTGTTTGCTTTGCATGATGAATAGTGCATGATTGTGGCATTATATCATGTTGATCATAAAAAGTTTTTATCAAAGTTAAACTTGATTAAGTTCAACTTGAACATGATGTTGATCACCTCATGGTGCCACTGAATCGGGTTTTTAATTCAGTGCGACCAAATTTACCTTGTGGGAAGGTCTTGATTCGGTCCTTTGTTGTGGCTCTCACCGGCGCCTCCTGCGAGGGAAGTTTATGGGCTTGCATACCCTGGCCCGGTAGGCAGACATAACCTTGTGTGCTTGTTTTTGTTTTTATGGTACCTTGTCCCTGTTTGGGAACGTTTTGCCATGACGGTGGCCGTTGGTGTCTTTGGTAGACACGGGGCCACCCAAGACCTAGCCCTGAGAGGGAGTTGGTCTGAGTGGCCGGGGAGAGTGCATGACAAAGGGAGGGTTTTGTCGGAATACTTTGGCCCACCCGAATGGGAATGTGAGGCCAGGTGTTCCGTAGTGTGGATAAAGTACGCTACCTCTGCAGAGTGTATTTAATCTATCCGTAGCTGCATCCTCGGTTATGGGCATAACTCGTGAGTAAGTCACACCATGGATCAACTTTTCTAATAAATCTTGCAAACTAATTGATTGTTGTGATGCATTGGTTCGTGGTGGATGATGAACTCTTGTGGTGTTCATGAGTGACCCTGGTATGGTCACCGTTTGGTTACGAGTTAACCGTCTGGTAAGCGAGTCCGTGAGACTCGGTGCACGTATGGTTTGCATTGTGTTGGATATATTACAACTAGGTATAAACCGGCCATGAGGGGCCGGGTTATGCCCACAATGAGTTAGTCATGTTTGAAGCCCATGAAGACAAGAAGTATGGCGCTTGGCGGCAGGAGATTTAACATGAAGGCCCAAGGCCCAAAGGTGGATTATGGCCCATAGACATAAACCATCATATGTTGTGTAACTTATGTTGTAAGGCAAGGAAAGGTAGAAACTGAGCTGGTCACGTTTATGAACCGGCCTCGGGTTTCTGTAAACCACCGGGCGTCAACCTGTGTATATAAAGGGACGACCCAGCGACGGTTTAGGGACAACAAACAATAACTTGAGAGCCAGGCAAAGCGGATTCACTCCCTGGTCATCGAAACCCTAGCAATTCCATCATAACTGGACGTAGGCTTTTACCTTGATCGTAAGGGGCCGAACCAGTATAATCCCTTGCGTCCCTTGTTCGCTTTAACCCCTTTAAGCTAACCCGTCGCGATGGCTCCACGACTAAGTCGTTTCACTAGGACATCTTCCGTGACAATTCCATGATAGTTGGTGCCCACCGTGGGGCTATCGCACAATGGTTTCAAGTTCTTGAAGGGCAGGTTCGAAGGACTCAAGGGATATGCTGTGGGCCGGATGACCAAGAGTCGTCGCGGCAAGCTCTACATCGACGACGCAGGTTGGGGCCCCGGGGCCGGCTTGATCGAGTACGGGTACTGGGTCCCCTTTGGCGGAATACACGTCTTCATCGGCAAGATCGGCGAACCGGGCCCTGAGCCAGACATCTGCACCGGCATCGTCGAGACAGCTCAACATGGAAGACCTGCCCGAGTTCAGCTTGCCGTAAAGCATGCCTTCGTGGAAGTCATCCACGGAGCAGAATCTGAGGATAGATCGGTATCTGGTGGCGAAACCGTCGTTTGCTCTGATGACGAGTCTTCAACCGGAGAGACCGAGTCGTTGTATCAGCTGCATGATGGCCGGGTTAGTGGCGGTTCCGATGGCGATAGTATTTCGGACCTCTCTGATCCACGGAGCCGAGTTGCGATCTTCATGGCCGGTACTCAATTGGTGCAGCATTCTTCTACCGCCGAAGCGGTGATTTCCGATTCAGCAGCTGCGACACCAGCTGGAGCAGGGAGCTCTGCAGCACCGCCGGCTCAACCTTTGTCCAATTTATTTGACACTTTGGCAACATTGCTGGCAACTGAGGTGACGCAGTGAATCAGGATCAGCATAACGCAGAAATTGCAAAGGTGAAGGATCAGATATCTCAAGCTAAGGTAGATCTGGTAGTGGAGAACACCAGGATGGCCGCTGAGCGGGCCGGATTAGAGGCACAGGCCTATCGGCTTGTGCTGGATCAGAGTGCGTCAGATGATGTCATGAGGAGAAGGTACCGGTCTCACCTATCGCCAGTTTACGAGGGAAGGAACCTCTTTAACATGCCAGGAGTAGGCACCAGCAACCAGCCAGTGGTAAACCGGGTGGAGGCACCTAGAACAGGGGCGCCGGTTCAGCCGTGCGCGATGGATCTGCCTCCTTAGAACAATGTCCCATCACAGCACATCTCAACGCCTCCGGGTCATTACTCTAACCCGTTGGACAACATCGTTGCCGCCGCTTCACGATTGGCAGCTCTCCCGATCGATGGTGAGTCTCCAGTAGCAGTTGAAATATGATGGGCTAGGGAGCTCCTTCAGATAGCTTTGACTCAACAGCAGGCTTATTCGCATAGCCGCGAGAGGATTCATTCCACCCCCCCATCCAAGTCGGAGCTATAGCAGGCACATTGATGAACCGGCCGTATCAAGCAGTGCGTGAAACCATAACCCGTTGCTAGGTCATAACCCGGCCGGCGGCGGTGCTAATGCCCAGGATGTGGTGGATCACAGTAGAGCACGTCGAGAAGCCGAGTTAGCAGCACAGTACGCAACCCATCAGCTTACTCCGGTTCGTCCAACAACCTCGGTGGAACCAGGCGTGGTTTTCAGTTCCTTGGGGGTGTCGTGTCTTTACCCTGGCCATACGTAACGTGCAGCTGCCCAAGGACTTCAAGGGTCCTCGTAAGGTGCCCAATTACACTGTTGATTTACCCCCTAAATCATTGGTTGAGAGCTATGAGATGGCAATGGAGATGCTAGACATGGATGATGCGACATGTGCTAAGTACTTCACCATGATGCTGGAGGGGACATCTTGTACTTGGTTAAAAAGCTTACCAGCTAACTCCATTGGATCATGGGCCGAGTTAAAAAGCCGGTTTATCCAGAATTTCAAAGCTACGTGCAAACAGTCCATGTCAATTGTCGACTTAGCCACCTGTGTTCAAGAAGAGGGGAGTCTACAATCCATTGGGTGAAGCGGGTATCAGCCATTTTGCATTCATCAGACCGCATCAATGCTGACATGGCAGTCTTGACATTCGAAGGCAACTGCCGATTTATGCCTTTGAAGCTAAAGTTGGGAAGGCTCAAGCGTCACTTCAATGACATGGCCACGCTTATGGCAGCTCTGGTTAAGTATGCCGATTCAGGTAGTACCAAGGACCTTGAGTCTGAGGATGAAAAGACGGGCAAGGGAAAGAAGAATGGCAGTGCCAAGGGGCAACATCATAACCATGCGGGTCATGGGAACAACGATAAGCGCAAGGTGGATAACAGCTTGGATTTTGTGGCTAACACCAACACCTAGGATAATGGTCAGCGCCGTAAGAGTAAACCGCCCCAGCGGGGTAGAGGTACAGGTCCCAATCTTGAACGTTGGTTAAACGAACCTTACCCAAAGCACGGGTAACGAGAGAGGCCATCTACGCATCTTTGGAAGGATTATTTCATCATGCGGGAGTTTAAAACTTCAAGTTCTTTCCAGTACGACCAGGGACCGCATGGCGGTTCAGGAGGCGGTCCTCATGGGCCGGGTTATGGCGGAGGCAGCTCCGATTCAGGATTTCAAGGCAATCAAACCGGACATGGCAATCAGGGTAACCAGGGCGGTTACAATCATCAGGGGGTCAGCAGCAGCAACAATCGGGTTATCAGAGTAATCCGAAGCAGTTGAATAGTGGGCAGTATCATGTCTTCACCACTAGCCTATGTAAGTTCGATCAGAAGCTGCATAAGAGTGTAGTAAATTCCGTTGAACCGGCGGTGCCCCGTTATCTGCGTTGGTCTGAACAGCCCATTTTGTGGAGTTGAGAGGATCATCCACCCAAGTTGATAATCCGGGTCATCTGGCCTTTGTGGTGGCACCTCAGGTTGGGGGGTACAAGTTCACCGAGGTACTCATGGATGGAGGGAGCAGTACCAATATCCTTTATTATGAAACCTTCTGTCGCATGGGGTTAATGATAAGAATCTTAAACTGTCGAACACCGTCTTTCATGGTGTGGTGCCTAGTAAATCGGCGTACCCAGTTGTCGGCGTTCTGGGAACGGGGGTCCCCAGACTTGCCTGCCTGCGGCCTGCGGCGTGGCTCAAGTGGGGGCCCAGCGTGGCCCATCTTCGTCAACACGAGGCTCAAGGCCCTCGCGAGGGGCCAAGCCTCGCGAGGCGGACGACGTGGCGCATCTCAGGCACAGCCTCGTCAGGATGGCTCGCGAGGAGGCGGAGAGCTCAAGGCGGGGTACCTCCTGAGGTGCCCATGATGCAAGCCATGACGACCCGGGTCACTAGGCGGGTGCCAGCGCGCGCAGCGTCCCTCTTTCCTCTTTGGTGCAAAGGGGGCAAGTGTATCCATGGAGTACCGAGGCAATACGCAAAGGTTTCCACTTTGGTGCAACGAGACCAAGACCAGGAGGACTACGAGACGGAGGTCACCATGGAGCCCAGCGCGGCGTCATCACTAGAGCCTTTGGCAGGCGAAGACTGCTTTTGCCAGGATAGATGTACTCGCTGTCCCCCTTCAAATTAGCCCGCCATTGTTGGATCCCTTCCCGCTCAATATTTGGGGAGAGGACCAGGGCCTTTATAAATAGGACTAGCAACCCACATAGCAAGGGGGTTCAATTCCTGGTTGTTCGGCCCGGGATCTGAGAGAGAAAGAGAGAGAAAGGTGATTGAACTCTTCATAGCAGTTCATCACCACAGCCAAGAACAGACCCTCGCGAGGTTGTTCTTCCTTGTATTGTTCATCCACACCAGCCCCAGGAGGCAATCCATCCACCACACACTGAAGTAGGGTATTACACCACATCGGTGGCCCGAACCAGTATAAAGCTTAGTAGTTTAGATCCCATCGAGACGGAGAGGTTGAAGGCGAGATTTCCACGCGCACCCCAGTGTTCGAACCTTAAGGGTCTGCAGGAACCCGAAATCCGACATTTGGCGCGCCAGGTAGGGGTGCGCCGGAATTCGTCTTCCACCGCTCCGCTCTCCTCCGACCGTCGCATCCATGTCAGACGCCCGTCGGGCCCGCACCGAGCGCCGGGCCGCCATCGTTTCTCGCATCGCCCAGACGGCCCCCGTCGGTGGGCGTCCTCGTCGCTCCCCGTCGCCCGCCGTCGACGCCGCCACCGGCCCGGCGGGGGGCAGGCAGTAGGCCTTGTCTCAGCACCCGCCCGCGCGACGGAGTGACTGCACCACGGCACCGACGCCTCCGGTCGTCGCGGCCCTCCTGGGCGGCTCGCAGGCGCTGCCCACCTGTCGCCACATCAAGCCCTTTGCCCGCCGGGTTAGCACCATCTCTACATGGCAGGGGGCTCCCCTGGACCGGGCGGCGCCCCAGGTCGGCTTGACCTTCAGCTCGGCGGACCACCCCACCAACCTGGTCGGCTCTGGCGCGCTCCCGCTGCTGTGCACGCCCACTATCTGCCGGGTGGCCGGTACCAGGACCCTCGTTGACGGCGGCGCGGGTCTCAGCGTGCTTTCGGTCGAGACTTTCAGCCTCCTCCGCATACCTCGGGAGCGGCTGCAACCCAGTCGATCCTTCTCAGGTGTCGGGGGCGGGTCGTCCAACTCCCTAGGACAGATCCGGCTCCCGGTAACCTTCGGCACCTACGACAACTTCCGCACGGAGGTGGTCGACTTCTACATCGCCCCCATCGGCCTCCCTTACAACGCCATGCTCGGCTACCCAGCTTTGGCTCAATTCATGGCCGCCATGCACCCGGCGTACAACCTCATGAAGATGCCCGGGAGCAGCGGTACCCTCACCGTGCACGGGGACACCGGGGACACCCTGCAAGTACTCAAACTCGCCTTCAAGACCGCGGCGCCGGCACGACCCATTGATGCGGAGACCCCAGAGCCCAAGGGGGCTGCGCCCCGCCAAGAAGAAGCAGTTGTTCACCCAGGACAAAGCAGAAACCAAGCAGATACCCGTCGACGAGGATGCACTAGTAGAAAAAGGGTCAAACGTGAAGCACATTAGTGCCGGTTTGTATTTGAGCCGGTACTAATGGTACCATTAGTGCCGGTTTGAACGGATTTGCATTAATGCCGGTTCGTGTTGAACCTTTAGTACCGGTTCGTGGCGCGAACCGGTACTAAAGGGGTGGTGGCAGGCTGGCATCAGTCCGGGGCCCCACGATCACCTTTAGTACCAGTTCGTGGCACGAACCGGTACTAAAGGGGTCTGACCTATAGTACCGGATTGTGACACAAACCGGCACTATAGGGCAATTTTCAAACTCTACCCCCCCCCCCTGTGGATCGCCTTTTCAGTTTTTTAAAAAAATAAACGAAAATGATGGAAATGTCAAAAAAATAAAAGAAAATAAGTTTCCCATGTGATATGTGGTCTAGTTGTTGGGAAAATTTGCAAATGTGAATTTTGACTTTATTTGCAAAATCTCTCTGAAATTTGTAAAAATGGGCATAACTTTTGCATACTAACTCGGATGAAAAAGTTTTTTTATATGAAAAATCATCTACTTGAAAAGTTACATCCAAATTTAACCGGGGGAACCCCGTTAAACATTTTTAAAATCCTCAAAAACCTAATAGAAAAAAAGTTACGGGGCTTTTAAGATCTAGAGTGGAAAAAATTGAAAAATATTTAAACAGTGGGCAAACTGTGGTCAAACAATGGTCAAACTAATTATTCTAGAATATTAGTGTTACTAAATAATTATTCTAGTTATTTCAATTTTGGTCAAATCTGGTCAAACTTTGGTCAAACTATGGTCAAACTGTGGTCAAACAATGGTCAAACTAATTATTCAAGAAATATTAATGTTACTAAATAATTATTGTTTTTTAAAACAATAGTTTCAAACTCAAACAGTGACACTTCATGCTCAAGCAAAATTCCTGAAGATTAATAGGATTGACATTTTACTATTGTCAGGAAAACAACAAGTGCAGACTTGGAGCGAGGGAGAATAGAACCCGGAAGTTAAGCGTGCTTGGGCTGGAGTAGTGAGAGGGATGGGTGACCGGTCGGGAAGTTAGATGATTTGGAATGAGTGATCCACACTTGAGCAGTTAAGAGAGGTGATTAGAGACTAAATCATCAAATAATTTAGAAAAATTAAAAATAAAAAAAACAATTTTTTTCCAAAATTTTCAAAAAAAGAAATTCAAAAAAAACCTTTAGTACCAGTTGGTAACACCAACCGGTACTAAAGGTCCCCCGTACCAGGGCGTGAGCTCACGCCACGTGGTGGCACTTTAGCGCCGGTTCGTGCTGAACCGGTACTAAAGGGGGGGGGCCTTTAGTGCCGAAATAATAGTGCCGGTTCCATAACCGGCACTAAAGGCCCTTACGAACCGGTGCTATTGCCCGGTTTTCTACTAGTGATGGGTCCTCCAGCGCTAGTTTCACCATAGGCGCCAACCTAGAGCCCGAGTAGGAGGAGGCCTTGGTCAAGTTCCTGCGCTCGAATAAGAAGGTATTTGCTTGGGAGCCGGATCAGCTGGCGGGGATCCCCAGAAGTGTCATCGAGCACCACCTCAACGTATGCCCAAATGTACGCCCCGTGAAGCAGGCTTTCATCACCCAAGAGACCCGCAAGCTAGAGGCTGCAGGGGTCATTCGCGAGGTCCGATACCCAGACTGGTTGGCCAACCCTATCGTTGTGCCCAAGAAGGGGGGGAAAGAACGCATGTGTGTCGACTTCACCAACCTCAACAAGGCATGCCCGCAAGATCCGTTCCCGCTCCCCCGTATCGACCAGATTGTCGATTCCAGTTCGGAGTGCGACCTGCTATGCTTCCTGGATGCCTTCTCCGGGTATCACCAGATCAAGATGGCCGTGGAAGACGTCGAGAAGACTGCTTTCTTGACCCGATGCAGGGTATACTGCTATACATGCATGCCATTCGGGCTACGTAACGCAGGGGAAACCTTTCAGCGACTGATGCACATCACCTTGGGTCAGCAGCTCGGAAGGAATGTCGAAGCCTACGTCGATGACATAGTGGTAAAGTCTCGGGAGGCCAAGACCTTGATACAAGACCCGGAGGAGACCTTCGTGAGCCTCGACGCAGTAAACCTGCGGCTCAACCCGGAGAAATGTGTGTTTGGCGTCCCCTCGGGCAAGCTCTTGGGATTCCTCGTGTCCCATCGTGGCATCGAGGCCAACCCCGAGAAGGTCAAAGCAGTCGAGGACATGAGCCCGCCAAAGACCCTCAGAGAAATGCAGAAGCTCACGGGGCGCGCGACCGCGCTAGGGCGCTTCATCTCCAAACTGGGGGAGCGAGCACTGCCTTTCTTCCAGCTGATGAAGAAGAAAGGGACCTTTGAGTAGACGGAAGAAGCAAATAAGGCGTTTCAAGATCTCAAGAGGTACCTAACCAATCCCCCAGTCATGGTGGCTCCACGCCCTCAGGAGCCCCTGCTACTGTACCTCGCCGCCACACCCTACTCCGCCAGTGCAGCCCTGGTGGCGGTTAGGGAGGAACGCAATCCACAGTGGCAGCCCGGGGCAGGACAAAACAGGAACAAGGAAAGCCTGCAAGAGCCACAACCACAGCTGAGGAGGGTCAGCAGCCGGGAAATGCACCGGGGGCAGGAGAGGCCACCCGACCGTGTAGTCCAACTACCGAGGCCGTGACGCCTCGCGAGGCGCCCTCACCTCCCGAGGGCGCGGCAACCCCAGATGCTCCCAGTCTTGTTGAGCACCCAATTTACTTTGTCAGCACGGTGCTACGGGACGCGAGGGCACGATACCCAATGCCTCAGAAGCTCCTCCTCGCGATACTGATAGCCTCGCGCAAGCTGTGTCACTACTTCCAGGCTCACCCCATCAAGGTCGTCTCGTCATACCCCCTGGAGAGGGTGCTCAGGAGCCCTAACTCAGCCGGAAGGGTCGCTGAGTGGAACGTAGAGCTGCAGGCGTTTCAGCTCGAATTCAGCACAACCAGGGTCATCAAAGGAGCAGCATTGGCGAATTTTGTGGCAGAATGGACAGAGGCACCAGGCCTCAAGACTGACGAGGATCGGTCCCTCTTCCCGGGGAGCGAGGCGCCAGAAGGCTGGGTCATGCACTTTGACAGGGCGTTCTCCAGACATGGTGCTGGGGCTGGAGCGGTGCTTATATCGCCCACTCAGGACAAGCTCTACTACGCCGTACATCTCTGCTTCCAACAAGGTGAAAAGTTCTCCAACAACATAGCGGAATACGAGGGTCTAATAGCGGGCCTGAAGGCCGCGGCAGCCCTGGGGGTGACGCACCTTACCATTAAGGGCGATTCACAGCTCCTCGTGAACTTCTCCAACAAGGTGTACGAGCCAAAAGACGAGCACATGGAACCTTACCTTGCGGAGGTCCGCAGGATGGAGAAGCAGTTCTGGGGGTTGGAGTTGCAGCATGTGCCCCGTGGCACCAATCAGGAGGCCGACGACATCGCCAAGCGGGCATCCAGGCGGCTGCCTCAGGAGCCTAGCGTCTTCGAGGAGAGGCTCTTCAAGCCCTCAGCCTTGCCGTCACTATCAAACATGGCTCAGCCTCGGGAGGAGCTCCCCCAACCACCTACCTCAGGAGCCCCGGTCTGTGGCCCGGCCTCAGGAGCACGCCTGCTCCTGACGATGGAACCTCAGGAGGAGTGCCGGATCACGAAGCTCCGGAGTTAGTTGATGCAAGGGACCATGCCGGAGAGGGAGGAGGAAGCGGAGCGGGTGGCGCGGCAGGCCACTGCGTACTGCATCAGAGACGGAGAACTCTACCGAAAGCGACCAAACGATGTACTCCTGCGTTGCATTTCCAGGGAGCAAGGAAAGGAACTACTGGAGGACATACACGGCGGAGACTGCGGGCACCACTCATCATCGCGGACCCTCGTTGGCAAGGCGTTCCGCAGTGGGTTTATTGGCCTACCGCACTCAATGACGCTGTGGAGCTGGTGAAAGCTTGTGAGGCCTGCCAGTTCCACGCCAAGCAAATCCATCAGCCGGCCGGAGGCCTGCAGACTATACCCCTTTCGTGTCCATTCGCAGTCTGGGGGCTGGACATCCTGGGCCCGTTTCCTCGAGCGCCAGGGGGCTACCGCTACCTCTACGTCGCCGTGGACAAGTTCACCAAGTGGGCTGAAGTGGAGGCCGTCCGCACCATCCCCGCGGGCTCCGTAGTCAAGTTCATCAGGGGCATCGTGAGCCGGTTTGGGGTGCCGAACCGCATCATCACAGACAACGGTTCACAGTTCACTAGTAACCTCTTCAAAACATACTGTGCTAACCTTGGAACGTAGATATGCTATGCTTCAGTGGCGCACCCTCGAAGCAACGGCCAGGCCGAATGAGCCAACGCAGAGGTCCTGAGAGGCCTCAAGACCAGGACATTCAAGAAGAAGCTGGAGGCCTGCGGCCGAGGTTGGCACGACGAGCTTCAATCCGTGCTGTGGTCCGTCCGCACCAGCGCGACCAAGACGACTGGAGAGACCCCATTCTTCCTGGTCTATGGAGCGGAGGCAGTCCTCCCTCACGAGGTCAGACGTCGCTCCGCGCGGGTCCTGGCGTTCGACGAGGCGCAGCAGGACGCCATGTGGGGGACGGACCTTGTGTTGGGGGAGGAACGACGATGGGAAGCCGCACTGTGGGCGGCGAGGTATCAGCAAGCGCTGCGGCGATACCACTTCCGCAACGTCCGCCCCAGGACCCTCGAGGTAGGAGACCTCGTGCTCAGGCGGGTCCTCTCCAGGGAGGGATTGCACAAGCTCTCTCCCATGTGGGAGGGCCCATTCAAGGTTGTTCATGTTTCCAGGCCCGGCTCCGCGCGCTTTGAGACTCAGGAGGGAGTGCCGGTCCAGAACGCGTGGAACATCCAGCACCTCCGGAGGTTCTACCCCTAAGAAAGGCCCGGAGCCTATGAAGCAAGGCGAGTGCCTGTGAAGATCATCTCTTTTGGAAATGCCCGGAGCCTGTGAAGCAAGGCGAATGCCTGTGAAGATCATATCTTTTGGAAAGGCCCGGAGCCCGTGAAGCAAGGCGAGTGCCTGTGAAGATCATCTCTTTTGGAAAGGCCCGGAGCCTGTGAAGCAAGGCGAGTGCCTGTGAAGATCATCTCTTTTGGAAAGGCCCGGAGCCTGTGAAGCAAGGCGAGTGCCTGTGAAGATCATCTCTTTTGGAAAGGCCCGGAGCCTGTGAAGCAAGGCGAGTGCCTGTGAAGATCATCTCTTTTGGAAAGGCCCGAAGCCTGTGAAGCAAGGCGAGTGCCTGTGAAGATCATCTCTTTTGGGAAGGCCCGGAGCCTGTGTAGCAAGCCGAGTGCCTGTGAAGATCATCTCTTTTGGAAAGGCCCGGAGCCTGTGAAGCAAGGCGAGTGCCTGTGAAGCCCTCGGGCTCAAGGAAAAGGCCCAGAGCCTGTGAAGGAAGGCCAATGCCTGTGAAGCTCGCCGCCCTGTGACACTCTCACGTAATAATGAGTGGGGCTGTACACGCCCCGGAGTCTCAGGAGCACCGGCCTCAGGCCCTGGGGCTCCCTCCCACGCCCAATGGCAGCACTTAGCTCTGCGCTGGTGAGAAGACGTCGAAGACTAGATTAGGTGCCAGACGCCGCTTTTCCATTTGCTTTCCGCAGTTGACGTGTTCGTTTGCATTTGGAGCCTTATTGGAGTTATCGCTGTTGCTGATTTATGGTTTGTCGATTTTCGCCCCTCGCTTTGGTTTCTCTCGTGAACAACCTCGCGAGGGATGGTGCTCAGACGCCCTCGCGAGGGTTTCTGCCCTAGCCACAGGAGGGTTTCACGGCCCTGGCGCATTACAGGCGCACCCCTCCTAGTCCGTGCCCCTCGGGTACCACGACGCGCGCACAGGGCCTGGGTCGGTCGCCCCACTCCCCGGCAGGGGTCGAAAGCTATCTACGCACAGGCGGGAAATCAGGAAGTACAAAAATGAGATCAAGGTAATAGCTGAAGCGGCAACATTTCTCAGCACGCCCCAAGGGGGCTCCATGCATCTGTTCTGTTTTACACAGGGAACAAAAGAGAAAGGAAAAAGACGAGCCTGGCACTGCCCCTCCCGCATCGGCCCACGGCGGCGACACAGGCTGCCTCAGGGCCTCAGGCGGACTCCCTCTTGCGCTTCACCGGGGCACGACAGCGGGCGGACGAACCACCACCTCCTAGGCAAACCCGACGGCGCGGGGGAGGATTGCTACCACAGCTGGAGGAGTCGCTTGAGGAAGAGCTGACGAAGCTGGGGGAGTCGCTAACGCTGCCGCCCGCTCGGGCGCCATCTCCCCCATCACCATCGGAGCGGGGCCCGCGGACGCGGTCATCGTCCTCAGGGCAGCACCCCGCGTGGCGACCATCTTCCCCAAACACCCTCACGTACAGGGTGGCGTCGCCATCGAACCTGAAGTGCAGAGTGCACCGACGCTCCAGGCCGCGAGCGCGGGCGAATGCCTGCCAGCCACGAGTGAAGGCCAAGCCCCCGCTGGCGGAGACCTCCAGCGCGACCCACGAGGACCTGCTGCAGCAGCCCTCTACTTGGAGCCAGAGGCCGCCAGGAGCGCCGGCCGGCAGTTCGCCAAGGAGGAAGCGAGGGAGCGGGAGCCGGGCGCGAGCCGGCTCCGCCGACCAAACGATGAATTCCGGCGGCGCCTACACGGTGCGAAAGCGCGGCCTGGGGGAGCGCGCAACCTAGGCGCACCCTCCGGCTGTGGCGGCTTGCCCGCTGCCGCGCTGGGAGCCCCCCCCCATGGCCGCGGGAAGCTGCCGGGGCGGCCACCGGGTGCTTCCGAGGGCGCCCGCGACCACGCTTGGGTGGGGGAGAGGCAGGACCGACCTGGATGGCCTTCCCTTTCTCTCCGGCTGAGTACCTCCTCGATGGAGCCATCACACCAAGACGGAGCAACAACTGAGGCGAAGGAGAGAGCAAGAAGAGATGGACTGGAGGAGCACGCGCGGTGCCGTACTTATAGCCGGCGAAGGCCAACCGCCGGCCCCCGCGATCACAGGTAATCATAACACGATCTGCATGCAGGGACTTTCCCAGCTCGCACGATCACCAAGGCGTCATGGGGAAGCGGAGACGCCACGGCCAATCAACTGCCACACGGCGCCCAAGGCCGCAGGCTGATAGGGCCCGCGGCGCTTCGCCCTTGCCCTTTCGCCTCTCGGCACGGCCTAGTCCATGCGCACCTTGGGCCCAGGGGCTACTATTGGCGTTCTGGGAACGGGGGTCCCCAGACTTGCCTGCCTGCGGCCTGCGGCGTGGCTCAAGTTGGGGCCCAGCACGGCCCATCTTCGTCAACACGAGGCTCAAGGCCCTCGCGAGGGGCCAAGCCTCGCGAGGCGGACGACACGGCGCATCCTCAGGCACAACCTCGTCAGGCTGGCTCCCGAGGAGGTGGAGAGCTCAAGGCGGGGTACCTCGCGAGGTGCCCATGACGCAAGCCATGACGACCCGGGGCACCAGGCGGGTGCCAGCGCGCGCAACGTCCCTCTTTCCTCTTTGGTGCAAAGGGGGCAAGCGTATCTGCGGAGTACCGAGGCATCACGCAAAGGTTGCCACTTCGGTGTAACAAGACCAAGACCAGGAGGACTACGAGATGGAGGTCACCATGGAGCCCAGCGCAGCGTCATCACCAGAGCCTTTGGCAGGCGAAGACTGCTTTTGTCAAGATAGATGTACTCGCTGTCCCCCTTCAAATTAGCCCGCCATTGTTGGATCCCTTCCCGCTCAATATTTGGGGAGACGACCAGGGCCTTTATCAATAGGACTAGCCACCCACATAGCAAGGGGGTTCGATTCCTGGTTGTTCGGCCCAGGATCTGAGAGAGAAAGAGAGAGAAAGGTGACTGAACTCTTCATAGCAGTTCATCACCACAGCCAAGAACAGACCCTCGCTAGGCTGTTCTTCCTTGTATTGTTCATCCACACCAGCCCCAGGAGGCAATCCATCCACCACACACTGGAGTAGGGTATTACACCACATCGGTGGCCCGAACCAGTATAAATCTTGTGTCTTTCGTGCAGCTCTTTTAGTAGTTTAGATCCCATCAAGACGGAGAGGTTGAAGGCGAGATTTCCGCGCGCACCCCAGTGTTCGAACCTTAAGGGTCTGCCGGAACCCGAAATCCGACACCAGTTGGTAAGATAGCTCTAAAGGTTGCTTTTGGATATGATCATGATTCAAGATCAAAAACACTGACTTTTGAATTGGTGAAAATCAAGAGCCCATATCATGCCATGTTTGGGCGACCGGCTTATGCTAAGTTCATGACAAGACCCTGTTATGTTAACCTATAGCTTAAGATGCCGGGTCATAAGGGGACCATCACAGTGCATGGGATCCAGAAGATTGCTTTGGAATGTGAAGAAGGTGATGCGGCCCATGCTTAGTTGGTTTGTGCAACATAGGAGTTGAAGTTTTACAAAGACAATGTTGATCTGGCAGATATGACCTCTCTGAAAAAACCAACTACAGAGGATGATTCGGCTTTGAAGTTTAAATCGGCCGAGAAGACTAAGCTGGTTGATTTTGTTCCTGGCGATTCATCCAGGCAGTTCAGCATTAGTGCTAACCTGGAACCAAAATAGGGAAGCACGCTCATCGAGTTCATCCGTGAGAACCGGGACATGTTTCCATGGAAGCCTTCTGACATGCCAGGTGTATTGAGGGAACTCGCTGAGCACACTCTTAACATAGATCCTAAGTTTAAACCGGTCAGGCAGTTTCTTCGCCGCTTCAATGAAGAAAGGCGCAAGGGCATTGGTGAGGAGGTAGCCCGACTTTTGGCAGCACGGTTTATTATGGAGGTCTTTCACCCTGAGTGGCTAGCTAATCCAGTGCTAGTGCTTAAGAAGAATGGCACTTGGTGTATGTGTGTGGACTATATAGATTTGAACAAGGCATGTCCAGCTGATCCCTTTGCTCTCCCTCGTATTGATCAGATCATTGATGCTACGGCAGGTTGTGACCATTTGTGTTTTCTGGACGCTTATTCTGGTTATCATCGGATCAAAATGGCAGTTAAGGAGCATGAGAAGACATCTTTCATAACTCCCTTTGGAGCCTTTTGCTATGTATCTATGCCTTTTGGGCTCAAGAGTGCCCAGACGACTTATCAACGTTGTGTCCAGAATTGTCTTCATAAACAGATTGGCGCAATGTTCATGCTTATGTGGATGATATTGTGGTGAAGTCCAGAAAGGAGGAAACATTGATAGATGAATTGAAGGATACTTTTGATAACCTCCGGGTTTATAAGATGATGCTTAATCCAGCCAAATGTGTCTTTGGTGTACCGGCAGGCAAGCTCTTGAGTTTTCTCGTGTCTAACAAGGGCATTGAAGCTAATCCGGAGAAGATCAAGGCTATTACGTCTTTGGTTAAACAGGTGTGTATTAACGATGTTCAGTGACTGGCGGGTCGTATTGCAGCATTGAGCCGGTTTATCAGTCGGTTAGGGGAGAAGGCCATCCCTTTGTATCAGATGCTGAAGAAGACGGATGACTTTGTTTGGAGTGAGGCTGCCAATGAAGCATTTGAGAGTCTCAAGCGGCAGCTAGCTGAGCTGCATGTCGTTGCTGCTCCTGTTGATAAAGAGCCTTTGTTGTTATATGTGGCTACTAATGCCCGGGCTGTTAGTGTGGCTATTGTTGTGGAGCGCAAGGAGGTCGGAAAAGAGTATCCGGTTCAACGGCTAGTTTATTATACCAGTGAGGTGCTCATTGAGTCCAAGCAGAGGTACCCACATTGGCAGAAGCTGGTGTATGGAGTTTTCATGGAAAGCCGGAAGCTCAAGCACTATTTTCAAGGCCATCCTATCACTATGGTTAGTTCTGCCCCCTTGGGGGATATAATCCAAAACAGAGAAGCAACTGGCCGGATTGCCAAATGGGCTATTGAGCTTGGACCTCACGGGTTAAAATATATGCCTCGCACAGCAATTAAATCCCAAGCACTTGTGGACTTCATCAATGATTGGACAGAGTTGCAGGCACCGGAGGAAAAGCCGGATAACACTTATTGGACTATTCATTTTGATAGGTCTAGACAATTGGAAGGCTCAGGGGCTGGAGTCATGTTAACTTCCCCATGAGGTGATAAGTTTTGTTATGTTCTTCGTTTAATCTTCCCTTGCACTAACAATGCAGCTAAATATGAGGCCTTGCTCCATGGCCTTCGGATGGCTAAGGAGATGAATTTAAGCCAGGTTAAGTGATTTGGTGATTCGGACCTGGTAGCTCAACAGGTGTCTGGCACTTGGAATTCCAAGGATCCACTCATGGCGGCGTATCGACGAGAGGTGGACATAGTGGCTGGTCACTTCAAGGGTTATTAGGTTGACCATATAGACTAGCGAAAGAATGAAGCGGCAGATGCTTTAAGTCGCTTAGGCTCTCAACGTAAACTGGTGCCGCCCAATATCTTCCTGTATGTGCTACATAATCCGCCGGTCAAGATACGTGCAGAGGAGGATTTGGCTGTTCCTAACCTGGAGGCTCAATTGGTGGCGGCTCTTCACGTTATCCCGGATTGGACAGTCCCATACCTGGCGTACATGAACCGGGGCGAGTTACCGGACAATGAAACTTTGGCCCGGCAGATAATCCGGCGATCGAAGTCAATGACCATTATCAATGGGGAGTTGCATCATTGCAGCGTAACAGGGGCATTTCAGTGTTGTGTGTCTCCTTAAGAAGGCTGTGAGATTTTGCGTGAGATCCACAAAGGAGATTGTGGTCACCACGCCGGTTCAAAATCTTTGGTAGCTAAGGCCTTTCGTCACGGTTTCTATTGGTTGACTGCTCATGTTGATGCTGAGAATTTGGTAAAGAGGTGTGACGGTTGTCGGAAGTTTGCACGCCGCGCTCATGTTCCGTTTCAAGAATTAAGGATGACTCCAATCACTTGGCCGTTTGCAACTTGGGGCTGGATATGGTTGGGCCCTTTAAAAGGTCCAAGGACAAGAAGACCCACCTACTGTTGGCGGTTGATAAGTTCACCAAGTGGGTAGAGGCAGAGCCAGTCAGTAAGTGTGATGTAGCCACGACGGTTCAACTCATCAAAAAGGTGATCTTCCATTTTGGTTTTCCACATAGCATCATAACTGATAATGGTACTAATCTGTCCAAGGGTGCTATGGAAGAATTTTGTCAACGTGAGCACATCCAGCTTGACATATCATCAGTGGCTCACCCCCAAACTAATGGTCAAGCAGAGAGAGCCAATCAAGAGATTTTGAGAGGCATCAAGCCCTGGCTTATGGTTCCCTTAAAGAGGATGCCGGGTTTGTTGGGTGGAGGAGTTACCTTCCGTGTTATGGAGTATCAACACCACACCGAACAGATCTACGGGTTACACGCCTTTCTTCATGGTTTACAGAGCAGAGGCAGTTCTCCCTAGTGACATCCGTCATTACTCGCCCTGTGTGGCGGCTTATGTTGAAGCTGATAATGAGAAAGCACGTCAGGACTCACTGGACCTGTTAGATGAGGAGCGTGATCTCGCAGCGGCATGTTTGGTGATTTATCTACAAGATCTGCGACGTTATCACAGCCGCCAGGTTAAAACCAGAACTTTTCAAGAAGGCGATATGGTGCTCCGGCTCATCCAGGATCAGACTGATATGCACAAGTTGTCCCCACCTTGGGAAGGACCTTTTGTGGTCAGCAAAAATCTGCACAACGGATCATACTACCTTATCGATGTTCGAGAGCACAAAGACTCAGGTAAACCGGAGGAGGAAACCCAACGGCCGTGGAATATAGCTCATCTTTGGCCTTACTATACTTGAGCCACAGGCTCTTCTTATGTACATAATTATGACAATGTATATATTATGATCAATATAATAAACCAGAGCCTCAGCTAAAGCAGGGACTCTGTTATTTTTATTACATCATGTGTGCTTACATGGGGGCTTATGTTTATAAAGAGGAGTTATATTGATCCGGCTTATAAAGCCACACATATCAAAGGAAATCACTAGGGGGCTTGGTCGTATTTGAACCATAGCTACACCTCTTGATCGGCTTGAGGCCAAAAAGAAATCACTAGGGGGCTTGGTCGAATTTGAACCATAGCTACACCTCTTGATCGGCTTAAGGCCAAAAGGAAATCATGTGGGGCCAAAGAGAGTGTTGCAACAGCACAACTCAAACATAGGCACCCACCGAGCACAACTCAAATGTTGCTTGGGGGCTCTTTGCTTCTCAAAGAACAAAGAGCTTGCACCCTTGCAATAGGCTATCAAGCCAGGCTTGGAAGCCAGGTGTATTCACCTAAAACCCAGGGTTATCTTGCCTTTTTTAAGTAAGCCACTCCATCCAGGTAAACCTGGTATGACCCGCCGAGCATTTGACAAGTCAATCTCATAGACCCTGAACTTGTCAAAGTTAAAACGACGATTGGTTAATGATTGAGGTTCATCTTAAAAGGCTTCGAAAAATGGTTTAATTCAGTGGCCTGGCAGCCCATGAAAAGTGCTACCTCTTTTAGCACTGCGTTGGTTTTCCCTGAAGAGGAAGGGATGATGCAGCAAAGTAGCGTAAGTATTTCCCTCAGTTTTTGAGAACCAAGGTATCAATCCAGTAGGAGGCTACGCGCGAGTCCCTCGCACCTGCACAAAACAAATAAATCCTTTTAACCAACGCAAATAGGGGTTGTCAATCCCTATAGGGCCGCTTACGAGAGTGAGATCTGATAGATATGATAAGATAATATTTTTGGTATTTTTATGATAAAGATGCAAAGTAAAATAAAGGCAAATTAAATAACTAAGTAGTAGGAGATTGATATGATAAAGATAGACCCGGGGGCCATAGGTTTCACTAGTGGCTTCTCTCGAGAGCATAAGTATTCTACGGTCGGTGAACAAATTACTATTGAGCAATTGACAGAATTGAGCATAGTTATGAGAATGTCTAGGTATGATCATGTATATAGGCATCACGTCTGAGACAAGTAGACCGACTCCTGCCTGCATCTACTACTATTACTCCACTCATCGACCGCTATCCAGCATGCACCTACAGTATTAAGTTAAAAACAGAGTAACGCCTTAAGCAAGATGACATGATGTAGAGGGATAGACTCATGCAATATGAAGAAAACCCCATATTGTTATCCTCGATGGCAACAATACAATACATGCCTTGCTGCCCTTACTGTCACCGGGAAAGAACACCGCAAGATTGAACCCAAAGCTAAGCACTTCTCCCATTGCAAGAAAGATCAATCTAGTAGGCCAAACCAAACTGATAATTCGAAGAGACTTGCAAAGATAACCAATCATACATAAAAGAATTCAGAGAAGATTCAAATATTATTCATAGATAGACTTGATCATAAACCCACAATTCATCGGTCTCAACAAACACACCGCAAAAAGAAGATTACATTGAATAGATCTCCACAAGAGAGGGGGAAAACATTGTATTGAGATCCAAAAAGAGAGAATAAGCTATCTAGCTACTAGCTATGGACTCGTAGGTCTCAAGTAAACTACTCACACTTCATCGGAGAGGCTGTGGTGTTGATGTAGAATCCCTCCGTGATCGATGCCCCCTCCGGCGGAGCTCCGAAACAGGCCCCAAGATGGGATCTCATGGATACAGAAAGTTGCAACGGTGGAATTAGGGTTTTGGCTCTGTATCTGATCGTTTGGGGGTATGTGGGTATATATAGGAGGAAGAAGTACGTCGGTGGAGCAACAGGGGGCCCACAAGGATGGGGGGCACGCCTGGTAGGGTAGGGCGCGCCCCCCTACCTCATGGCCTCCTGTTACGTGCCTTGACATAGGGTCCAAGTCTCCTGAGTTGTATTCGGTGAGAAAATCACGTTCCCAAAGGTTTCATTCTGTTTGGACTCCGGTTGATATTCCTTTTCTTCAAAACCCTAAAACAGGCAAAAAAACAACAATTCTGGGTTGGGCCTCCGGTTAATAGGTTAGTCCCAAAAATTATATAAAAGTGGATAATGAAGCCCAATAATGTCCAAAACAGTAGATAATATAGCATGGAGCAATCAAAAATTATAGATACGTTGGAGACGTATCAAGTATCCCCAAGCTTAATTCATGCTCGTCCTCGAGTAGGTAAATGAAAAAAACCGAATTTTTGATGCGGAGTGCTACTTGGCATAATTTTAATGAAATTCTTCTTAATTGTGGTATGAATATTCAGATCCGAAAGATTCAAGACAAAAGTTCATATTGACATAAAAATGATAATACTTCAAGCATACTAACAAAGCAATTATGTCTTCACAAAATAACATGGCTAAAGAAAGTTATCCCTACAAAATCTTATAGTCTGGCTATGCTCTATCGTCACCACACAAAATATTTAAATCATCCACAACCCCAATGACAAGCCAAGCAATTGTTTCATACGTTTGACATTCTCAAAACTTTTTCAAATTTCACGCAATACATGAGCCTGAGCCATGGATATAGCACTATAGGTGGAATAGAGTGGTGGTTGTGGAGAAGACAAAAAGGAGAAGATAGTCTCACATCAACTAGGCGTATCAACGGGCTATGGAGATGCCCATCAATAGATATCAATGTGAGTGAGTAGGGATTGCCATGCAACGGATGCTCTAGAGCTGTAAGTATATGGAAGATCAAAAAGAAACTAAGTGGGTGTGCATCCAACTTGCTTGCTCATGAAGACCTAGGGCAATTTGAGGAAGCCCATCATTGGAATATACAAGCTAAGTTCTATAATGAAAGATTCCCACTAGTATATGAAAGTGATAACATGAGAGACTCTCTACTATGAAGATCATGGTGCTACTTTGAAGCACAAGTGTGGTAAAAGGATAGTAATGTTGTCCCTTCTCTCTTTTTCTCTCATTTTTTTAAATTTTTTTATTTGGGCCTTTTCTCTTTTTATGGCCTCTTTTCTTTCTTTTTTTATTTGGGCTTCTTTGGCCTCTTTTATTTATTTTTCGTCCGGAGTCTCATCCCGACTTGTGGGGGAATCATAGTCTCCATCATCCTTTCCTCACTTGGGACAATGCTGTAATAATGATGATCATCACACTTTTATTTTTCTTACAACTCAACAATTACAACTCGATACTTAGAACAAAATATGACTCTATGTGAATGCCTCCGGTGGTGTACCAGGATATGCAATATGACAATGATGGAGTGTGTCATAATAAACGGAATGGTGGAAAGTTGCATGGCGATATATCTCGGAATGGCTATGGAAATGCCATAATAGGTAGGTATGGTGGCTGTTTTGAGGAAGGTATATGGTGGGTGTATAATACCGGCGAAAGGTGCGCGGTATTAGAGAGGCTAGCAAAGGTGGAAGGGTGAGAGTGGGTATAATACAAGGACTCAACATTAGTCATAAAGAAATCATATACTTATTGCAAAAATCTACAAGTTATCAAAGCAAAGTATTACACGCATGCTCCTAGGGGGATAGATTGGTAGGAAAACACCATCGCTCGTCCCCGACCGCCACTCGTAAGGAAGACAATCAATAAATAAATCATGCTCCGACTTCATCACATAACGGTTCACCATACGTGCATGCTACAGGAATCACAAGCTCCAACACAAGTATTTCTCAAATTCACAACTACTCAACTAGCACAACTTTAATATCACCATGTCCATATCTCAAAACAATTATCAAGTATCAAACTTATCATAATATTCAACACACTCATAAGAGAGTTTTATTATTGATCTTGCATACCAAGCATATTAGGATTTTAAACAAATTACCATGCTATTAGGACTCTCAAAATAATCTATGTGAAGCATGAGAGATCAATAGTTTCTATAAAACAAATCCATCACCATGCTCTAAAAGATATAAGTGAAGCACTAGAGCAAAATTATATAACTCAAAAGATATAAGCGAAGCACATAGAGTATTCTAAAAAAATTCCAAATCATGTATGGCACTCTCAAAAGGTGTGCACATCAAGGATGATTGTGGTAAACTAACAAGCAAAGACTCAAATCATACAAGACGCTCCAAGCAAAACACATATCATGTGGTAAATAAAAATATAGCTCCAAGTAAAGTTACCGATAGAAGTAGACGAAAGAGGGGATACCTTCCGGGGCATCCCCAAGCTTTGGCTTTTAGGTGTCCTTAGATTATATTGGGGGTGCCATGGACATCCCCAAGCTTAGGATCTTGCCACTCCTTGTTTCATAATCCATCAAATCTTTACCCAAAACTTGAAAACTTCACAACACAAAACTTAGGATAGAAAATCTCGTGAGCTCCGTTAGCGAAAGAAAACAAAAGACCACTTCAAGGTACTGTAATGAACTCATTATTTATTTATACTGGTGTTATACCTACTTTATTCTAACTTCTCTATGGTTTATAAACTATTTTACTAGCCATAGATTCATCAAAATAAGCAAACAACACACGAAAAACAGAATCTGTCAAAAACAGAATCTGTCAAAAACAGAACAGTCTGTAGTAATCTGTAGCTAGCACAAGATCTGGAACCCCAAAAATTCTAAAATAAATTGATGGACGTGAGGAATTTATCTATTAATCATCTGCAAAAATAATTAACTAAATAGCACTTTCCAAATAAAAATGGATGTAGTTCTCGTGAGCGCTATAGTTTCTGTTTTTTTACAGCAAGTTCAACAAGACTTTCCCCAAGTCTTCCCAACGGTTCTACTTGGCACAAACACTAATTAAACACACAAAAACACAACCAAAACAGAGGCTAGATAATTTATTTATTATTAAACAGGAGCAAAAAGTAAGGAATAAAAATAAAACTGGGTTGCCTCCCAACAAGCGCTATCGTTTAACGCCCCTAGCTAGGCATAACAAACAAGAATAGATCTAGGTATTGCCATCTTTGGTATTAGGAAAGAAAAGAGAAAACTTGCTATCTATAGAATTAATCCTTCTATTTTGATAAAGCACGTGGCTATTAATGGTAGAAGAAAGATTAAGCATGTTATGGAAGTTTGTATCTAGGATGGCCTTTATCTCTTTAATAGATTCATTTTGGTAAGAGAGCAAAAGAGATGTAGATTCAACTTTCTAATTCATGGGGTGCCCAAATATAATTTTAATTTTTTCATAAGTTTCTATGACATCCCCTTCAAGGAAACCTTCTTCAAATATAGAATCTAAGACATGCTTAAAAGAGGAAGGAAGGGCAATATAAAAGCTTTTTAGGTAAACTTCAATTTGATATTGAGGAACATAGCTAGCCCTGATCCTTAGTATTCTATACCAAGCATCTTTCAAAGATTCATCAAGTAAATAACGAAAAATTCCAGAATCCTCTTCATCAAAATTATTAAGACTCTCATTGATAACTCTGGTAGTTTTTTCCATAGTATACTTATTTATAAGTTTAGCGAGGATAGAGGGGTTGTCCAAAGTACTAAAACTCTGGAGAGAACCCCCAACCCTTTTTGATTCAGACATAGCGGAGGAAGGGAAGGCAGAAAGAGAGGGGGAAAAGATAGAGAGGGCAAATAAAACGGCAAAGGTGAAGTGGGGGGAGAGGAAAACGAGAGGCAAATGGAAAATAATGTAATGCGGGAGATAAGGGTATGTGATGGGTACTTGGTATGTTGACTTTTGCATAGACCTCCCCGGCAACGGCGCCAGATATCCTTCTTGCTACCTCTTTTAGCACTGCGTTGGTTTTCCCCGAAGAAGAAGGGATGATGGAGCAAAGTAGCGTAATTATTTCCCTTAGCTTTTGAGAACCAAGGTATCAATCTAGTAGGATGCTACGTGCGAGTCCCTCGCACATGCACAAAACAAATAAATCCCCGCAACCAATGCAAATAGGGGTTGTCAATACCAATAGGGCCACTTATGAGAGTGAGATCTGATAGATATGATAAGATAATATTTTTGGTATTTTTATGATAAAGATGCAAAGTAAAATAAAGGCAAAGTAAATGGCAAAGTAAATAACTAAGTAGTAGGAGATTGATATGATAAATATAGACCCGGGGGCCATAGGTTTCACTAGTGGCTTCTCTTGAGAGCATAAGTATTCTACGGCGGGTGAACAAATTACTGTTGAGCAATTGACAGAATTGAGCATAGTTATGAGAATATCTAGGTATCATCATGTATATAGACATCACGTCCGAGACAAGTAGACCAACTCCTGCCTGCATCTACTACTATTACTCCACTCATCGACCGCTATCCAGCATGCATCTAGAGTATTAAGTTAAAAACAGAGTAACACCTTAAGCAAGATGACATGATGTAGAGGGATAGACTCATGCAATATGAAGAAAACCCCATCTTGTTATCCTCGATGGTAACAATACAATACATGCCTTGCTGCCCTTACTGTCACCAGGAAAGGACACCGCAATATTGAACCCAAAGCTAAGCACTTCTCCCATTGTAAGAAGATCAATCCAGTAGGCCAAACCAAACTGACAATTCGAAGAGACTTGCAAAGATAACCAATCATACATAAAAGAATTCAGAGAAGATTCAAATATTATTCATAGATAGACTTGATCATAAACCCACAATTCATCGGTCTCAACAAACACACCGCAAAAAGAAGATTATATCGAATAGATCTCCACAAGAGAGGGGGAGAACATTGTATTGAGATCCAAAAAGAGAGAAGAAGCCATCTAGCTTCTAACTATGGACCCGTAGGTCTGAAGTAAGCTACTCACACTTCATCGGAGAGGCTATGGTGTTGATGTAGAAGCCCTCCGTGATCGATGCCCCCTCCGGTGGAGCTCCGGAACAGGCCCCGAGATGGGATCACGTGGATACAGAAATTTGCGGTGGTGGAATTCGGGTTTTGGTTCCGTATCTGATCATTTGGGGGTACGTGGCTATATATAGGAGGAAGAAGTACGTCGATGGAGCAACAGGGTGCCCACGAGGGTGGGGGCGCGCCTGGTAGGGTAGGGCGCGCCCCCTACCTCGTGGCCTCCTGTTACATGCCTTGACGTAGGGTCCAAGTCTCCTGAGTTGTATTCGGTGAGAAAATCATGTTCCGAAAGGTTTCATTCCGTTTGGACTCTGTTTGATATTCATTTTCTTCGATACCCTAAAACAGGCAAACAAACAATTCTGGGATGGTCCTCCAGTTAATAGATTAGTCCCAAAAATAATATAAAAGTGGATAATAAAGCCCAATAATGTCCAAAACAATAGATAGTATAGCATGGAGCAATCAAAAATTATAGATACATTGGAGACGTATCAAAAAGCCTTGATTTAGGGCCTGGCAGCCCGTGATAATCCTTGCATATTCTTTTTATGTTTTTTGCCAAGTTTTTCTTCTTTGTTGAGATTTATAATGTTTTATGGGAAACCGGCGTTTATTGACCCGGGTTGGCTTTCAACAATAAAGTTGTAAGTACATGATCAGTTATAATCCTGTGTTTATTGACCCGGTTTGGTTTCTACTACAAGTCACCAGCATTATATATGGATACACATGTGTTTATTATAACCCGGTACGGTTTTATCTTAAACCGGCAAAACATGGAAAGAGTTATCAATACTCAAGATTGGGGTTATAGCCCTAAATATACAAAATTTGGTCAACCAACAGAGTGATTCAATATCACAGGTATCATCTCTTTCATCTTTGATTATTTTCAAAGTACAGCCGTGGTTATAAACCGGCTACAAATTTCGGCATCATGACCCGTCTAGCGGTAAACCGCCAGGACACTTTCAAATTTCTTATATGCAGGAACAGTTTGCATAACACTGCTACGGATTATGAACATAATATATCCTGAAGCATGCTGGATTAATAGTATCAGGCAACATAAATATGCACGATGGCATAGCAGACCAAGTATTTTGAACTAACCTCTTACAAGGCACTTTAAGGCCCAAAAAGAATAATTGTTTTTGGCAAGGGTGGCAGTATGCAGAAAGATAAAACGGCCTCCGGATCATGACTCGTCACCAGGCTGACTTGAAGGCTGTGGGTCGTCTTGCGCTGGTGCATCCTCCTCCTCCTATCTACCCAGTGGCTGGAAATCAATGGTTGCCCAATCGATTCCAGTAAAGCTTGGAACACAGCTTCATCACTTACAAGGTTGGAGGAGTCAACATTAGGGGCATAGGTGTGCTTACGAATTGGCGGAGTAAGGTCTTCTACATCATGTGTTGGCGCAGGATATCTTTTCCGATCAGAATCATTAACCAGCTGATATTGAGAGAGATCCGTTTCATCAGCCAATTTACTTGCTATGGGGCGCATTTCCCTTGTCAACCTTTGAAGATCGTCGTTGTTAAATTCTGAACCGTCCTCCTTTATGCCAGGGTAGCCGCTGCCTATATCCGACGGCTCAAGATCTGGTATCCATGCCTTCACCCGGATTAGCGCAGTCAGCGCACCTGACCTTGCAGCTGATCTTTTTAGTTCGTCCAACCAGGGGGCAGCATTGACAGCTTCTCATTGGTTTCCTTTATCAAGGTTGGAGGTGGTTTGTTATGTGCAGCGGTGCAAATGGCCCATTGGGGTCCGGAATATAACTGCTCTTTCAGCGTATAGGCAGCCTTCAATTTCATCCGCATGTCAGAGCCCAGATGGGTAATGCGAGTCCCTGTGTCATTGCAAGCATCAGTAAACCGGTAACTGATGAGATAAAATATATTGAAGAAACTTCAGATGAGGATACTTACCAAACAGAGCAGAGGTCATGGCATTTATTTGCCGCTTTAAGCCAGTCAGTTCTTCGACCACCGGTTTAAGGGCTGCTTCTGCGTCTTCAGCTCTCTTTTGTAATCTTGTTTTCTCTATGCTCCAATCCGCCCGTTCCTTATTAAAAGCTTCTGTTAGCTTCTCCATGGCTGCTAAGGCACTGGTCAATTCCTCTTTTTCTTTGGAGGTTTCCGCTTGCTGAGATTTGATGTTTTCTTGAAGATCAGCGGTTTGGGCTTCCTTTTTGCTCAGCTCAGCCTATAAGAGAAGGACATATTATGAGGTGGCACTAAATATTCGAAGTACCAAGAACATAACAAGTTATACACTTGGCAGTTGGGGGCTAATGCCTATTTGCTTCATTATTATAATTTTTTTACAAGTCCCAAGCACAATACAAGTATTTTTCTTGACACTTGGGGGCTAATGTATACGTTTGCTCAAAGTAACATTGGTTAAAGTCCCGGTTTAGCTTGAAAAGATAAACCAGCCCTTAGGGGCTACATATGCAAAAGTTACAAGATTACAATGTGAAAATACCGGTTCATCTTAAAAGGATTGACCGACCCTTGGAGGATAAGCATGCAGAGTTGAGATATTGCAAAGTCCCGGTTTAGATTGGCACCATAAATCGGCCCTTGGGGGCTACTCGAGTTGGTACTTGAAATTGGACATAAGAGGGAAAAGGTTATGTAGTTACCTCATAACGCTCCTCTCCTCGTAACGCTTCATAGTCACGGTTTGTGTACAGACGGTTTAAAAAACCAGAATGAAGTTCTTGGGCGTTGAGGTGGGCGTAGCTTGACAAGTCAGTGCCCCACTTGCCTTTGCCCATAGCAGAAAGTTCCTCCTTGGCACTATGCTTTGATAACGCAACATGATTGTCAGGGGTGGTGTGGCCAACGCAAGTAATTATAATATCATCTTCCTTGTCAGCAGCACCTTTTACTGGAGTTGACGGTTTATCAGCAGCCTTAGCCGGACTTGACGGTTTATCATTAGTTTGGACTAGGCTTGCCGGTTTATCATCATGGCCTATTGCGTCAACTTCTACTTGTTCAACAAAATCATGGCCTTGAGGGGGCAGATCATCAAACATGGCATCAGCATTCGTTCCTTCCGGGTCTAGAGTTCTCTCCGATTCAACAACCACATGGTCATCAGACGGTTTACTCACTCGAGCTTTCTTGGTGGGTCTGGCCTTGGCCCTGAAAGGAAAAGATATAAATGTCAGTATAACATGAAAGTATGAAGCGTCAAAAGATTAAGTTTAAAGTATTTACCCAGGAATAGTCTTAAGAGGAGGGAGCTATGTGGCCGTTGACTCGCCAGAAGATGAATGAGGCATTCCCTGATAATTGGAATCAGATGGATTAAGGGGTTGTTGGAAATAACCTGCCTTGGGATAAGAAGGATCGGAAGTGGGTGAGACCTCAGATTGACGCTTCCGAACCGAAGTGTTCGGTAAACCGGCTGAAGTGACTACTTGGCCGTTGTGCCGGGTTGTGCGGCGAGCTTCGTGTTGCTGCTTCTTAAAAAGAAAGTTTGGGTCCAAGTGAGCTAGGGGTGAGAAAATCTTACTTTCCGGAATGCTTGATGGATTTTTTGTGTTGGCAGAGGGTCTGAACCGGAGGAAAGGATAATTACCTCTGCGTCATCGGCTTGGCTGCCTTCAGTGTCATCCTGATAATAATCGTTGTCAATGAGGTGTATGAAAAATGAACCAAGAGAGTCAAGTTCTACCTCCACGCCTGGATCATCAAGGTCGTCATCAAGGTTTAACCCAATGGGTTCAGCTGCCTTCTTCTTGGCGGGTCTCTTGACAACCTTCGTCTTAGGTCGAGTGGTCATAGCCGGTTTATCTTGAGGTTTCTTCTTCCAAAATGGGTCATCAGCCTGTTAAAAGATCGACAGAGGATATAAAAGATTGCATAGTTAAGAATATCAAGTACAAAGCAGGAGTGAGGCAATTCTTACAACTGGCGGTTTATTCAATGTATAAAAGGGACTTAACCCGGTTCTACTGCAGACAGCTTCTGATTCCTTCAGCATCTTCCTAGCAGACTCAGTAACTTCAGCCGCTGTTAGCTGAATATCAATATGACGTCGAGGATCTTTTGAGTCCCCTGTGAACTCACACATTAAAAAGGGGCGACGGCTTAACGGTAAAATACTCCAAGATATCCAGCAACGAACAAAGTCCACTCCTGTCATACCGTTAGCCATGAAAGCTCTGAGCTTGGTGAGTTGTGGTGTGGACTGTTCCTTGGCAGTCAGTCATTGCGGAAATGGGTGTGTGTTGGTAAGACAGTGAGCACAATAACCCGACAGAGGGTTCTCATCTTCAGGGGCAGTGTCCTTACAGTAGAACCAAGTCTGATTCCAATCCTTAGGATGGCTGTGAAGTTTGGTGTGAGGGAAGCTGACATCCTTCCTTTTCTTGAATGGAGACGCCGCCAAATTTAGTGTTGGGGCCATCTACGAATTCAGTACCACGGTTCAATTAGAAAAAAATCCTAGAACAATTCAACAATTGGCTCCTCTTGCAGATAGGCTTCACAAAACACTTGAAAGTCGCAAATATTGGACACAGAGTTGGGTCTAAAATCTTGAGGGTGGATCTGGAAGCTGGCAAGCACATCAAAGAAAAACTAGGATCCGGGCGGTTTAAAACCATGGTTCATGTGATCAACAAATACCACTACCTCGCTGTCTTTTAGGGTAGGATGATTTTCTGGACCGGGAATACGCTAGTGGATTTCGCTTTGTTTTGGTAAAACACCAGTTCTGACGCATCCATCTAGCTGCTCTTCAGTAACACGGGAAGAGACCCAGTTACAAGCATAAAATTGTTTGGCCATTTCGAATGAGGAGCTGGAAAAGAATGATGCCGGTTTAAGACTCATAGTTAGCAAGCATAAAGCATAGCAAGTTAAGGAAAAAGCATTCAAGCATGCAAAATTGTTAAACCGGAGGTTGATGCTATTATAAATGGTAAAGCGACTGGCGGTTTACGAGGGGAGTAATGGATATGGCAGATTATTTTCTAAAGGATAAACCACCTACACAAACAATGAAAGTACAAATCTGAAGCAAAAATGACTAAGTGAGGAAAAACAAGTTTCACAGTTTTACATTGGAATTTTGGATCTACCGCATGTCAGGAAAAGGAAAATAAGTCTAGACCTAAAAAACCAGTACAAAGGAGTTCATCAGTTCTAAGGAGGCCTTTGTACAAGAAAAGGGGATCTACTAGCATCTAAAATGGATATGAAATAGCTACCGCATGAGTTCCATACTTCTTTTAGAACAAAAGAAGATGCAGTGGAGAAACTGTGAAGAATCCGTAAGGAACAACAAAGAACACATAAGAACTTGCAGACCCTAGGGGATCTACAGAGGAAGGGAAGAGGAACTTACCGAAGCTGTTGAAGCAGCGGAGGCGCGCCACGTTTTTCTGGAACAATCAGGTTGATGCAGCGGCTGGAGGTGAAGACGAGGGCGGAGCTTGACGACGGTGGCTGCGCGTACGGGTCAGCTCGGTGATACGTCTCCAACGTATCTACTTTTCCATACAATTTTGCCCTTGTTTTGAACTCTAACTTGCATGATTTGAATGGAACTAACCCGGACTGACACTGTTTTCAGCAGAATTACCATGGTGTTATTTATGTGCAGGAGCAAACGTTCTCGGAATGACCTGAAACTTCACGGAGACACTTTTCAGAAAATAAGAAAAATACATGCCAAAGATAAAGGCCAGGGGGCCCTCCACCTTTACACGAGGGTGGGGGGCGCGCCCCCTACCTCGTGGGACCCCTGTTGCCTCTCCGACTGCAACTCCACCTCCATATATTGAGTTTTGATGAGAAAAAAATCAGAGAGAAGAAATCATCACGTTTTACGATACGGAGCCGCTGCCAAGCCCTAAAACCTCTCGGGAGGGCTGATCTGGAGTCCATTCGGGGCTCCAGAGAGGGGAATCCGTCGCCATCATCATCATCAACCATCCTCCATCACCAATTTCATGATGCTCACCGCCGTGCGTGAGTAATTCCGTCGTAGGCTTGCTGGACGGTGATGGGTTGGATGGGATCTATCATGTAATCGAGGTAGTTTTGTTAGGGTTTGATCCCTAGTATCCACTATGTTCTGAGATTGATGTTGCTAGGACTTTGCTATGCTTAATGCTTGTCACTAGGGCCCGAGTGCCATGATTTCAGATCTGAACCTATTATGTTTTCATCAATATATGAGATTTCTTGATCCTATCTTGCAAGTCTATTGTCACCTATTATGTGTTATGATCCGTTAACCCCGAAGTGACAATAATTGGGATACTTACCGGTGATGACCGTTGTTTGAGGAGTTCATGTATTCACTATATGTTAATGCTTTGTTCCGGTTCACTATTAAAAGGAGGCCTTAATATCCCTTAGTTTTTGTAAGGAACCCGCTACCACGGGAGGGTAGGACAAAAGATGTCATGCAAGTTCTTTTCCATAAGCACGTATGACTATATTCATAATAAATGCCTACATTATATCAATGAACTGGAGCTAGTTCTGTGTCACCCAAGGTTATGACTGTTACATGATGAACCGCATCCGACATAATTCTCCATCACCGATCCATTGCCTACGAGCTTTCCATATAATGTTCTTCGCTTATTTACTTTTCCGTTGCTGTTGCTATCATCACTACAAAATACCAAAAACATTGCTTTTACTACTGTTACCTTTTGCTACCGTTATCACAACTATCATATTACTTTGCTACTAAACACTTTGCTGCAGATATTAAGTTTCCAGGTGTGGTTGAATTGACAACTCAGCTGCTAATACTTGAGAATATTCTTTGGCTCCCCTTGTGTCGAATCAATAAATTTGGGTTGAATACTCTACCCTAGAAAACTGTTGCGGTCCCCTATACTTGTGGGTTATCAAGACTATTCTCTAGCACCGTAGCTGGGGAGCATAGCTCTATTCTTTCAGTCACTAGGGATATATATCTGCTTATCATTATGAAGAACTTGAGAGATCCAAAAACCAAGATCTATCCCTCAACTACGAGGGGAGGTGTCGGTGTCAAAACCGGCGGATCTCGGGTAGGGGGTCCCGAACTGTGCGTCTAGGCCGGATGGTAACAGGAGGCAGGGAACACGATGTTTTACCCAAGTTCGGGCCGTCTTGATGGAGGTAAAACCCTACGTCCTGCTTGATTAACATTGATGATATGGGTAGTACAAGAGTAGATCGACCACGAGATCAAGGAGGCTAAACCCTAGAAGCTAGCCTATGGTATGATTGTTGTATATGGAGTTGATTGCCTACGGACTACAACCCTTCGGTTTATATAGACACTGGTTAGGGTTAGGGTTACATAGAGTTGGTTACAATGGTAGGAGATCTTGAATATCCGCATCGCCAAGCTTGCCTTCCACGCCAAGGAAAGTCCCATCCGGACACGGGACGGAGTCTTCAATCTTGTATCTTCATAGTCCAGGAGTCCGACTGAAGGTATAGTCCGGCTACCCGAACACCCCCTAATCCAGGACTCCCTCAGGAGCCCCTGAACCAGGCTTCAATGACGACGAGTCCGGCGCGCAAATTGTCTTTGGCATTGCAAGGCGGATTCCTCCTACAAGTCCTTCGTAGAAGTTTGTAAACACCAAGAGTAGTGTCCGGCTCTGCAAAATAAGCTTCCACATTTTGCCATAGAGAGAATAATATTAACACAAATCAAATCTGCTGACGTATTCCGCAGTGCGTCATCACACTACAGCCAAGTCCTTCACTTGAATCGTTTTCACTTTTCCACCTCAGCGTGTTTTGCGAGGCGGTTTCCTTGACACGTCTTGTCAAAGCAGAGATCGTGTACCCCCGTTTTACGGGATTCTCATCAATATGGACGTGGGTAACCCAATCGTGCCCGTTAGCATGTTTTCTTGATTAAAGGCGAGTCCCAATCGGTTACGGGGATGGCTCCTGGTATTCAACCTCTTATAAAGAGACCAGGGCCTTACTCCTTTTCTCCAATCCCAAAACAAGTTCGCCCGTTGCCTCGAGTTCCAACACCCTAGGCTCCAGATTCCGGGCGCCTCAGACCTTCGACAATGCCCGTTCTGACCTTCAAGGCCGATGGGTGCCCTCCTCCGTCACGGAGGAGGACGTGCTAAAGTTGAGAGAGGCTAAGTTCTTGACCGCTGAAATTTTGCACAGGTTGCCTGCTCGAAGGCAGGCTATCCCCAGTCCCCAGCCCGGTGAGAGCGTAGTGTTTGTGTCTCACTTCCTTCGGGGGTTAGGCTTCCCGATGGACCCCTTTGTGAGGGGACTACTGTTTTCTTACGGGCTGGAGTTCCATGACTTAGCTCCGGAGTCCATCCTCCATATCTCCTCGTTTATCATTGTATGCGAAGCATTCCTCCGTGTTACCCCTCACTTCAGATTATGGCTCAAGACTTTCAAAGTGAGCCGAAGATGATCAAGGGACGGCACGCAGAGTGCGGAGGCGCTGTTATAAGCAAAAATGCTAATGCTCCATGGCCCGAGGGCTCTTTTTAAGAGGAGCTAGGCTTGTGGCAATGAGAGTGGTTTTATATCACAACTCCCCGGAGCGCCAAGTGGGTGGCGCTTCCTGCCTTTCGCTCGGGTCCCCCACCACGGCTAGCGTCATGGGTTAACAAAGGGTTAGATTGGGGTTTGCCCAAAGACGTGCCCTTGTTATAGGGCCAAATTAAGGATCTCTTGGAAGGAGACCTCAGCTTGGTCAAGGTGACGCAGGTCATGCTAATTCGCCGAATATTGCCCGGCAAACGTCGCCCCTTCGCCTGTGGGAGTTTAATCCAGAGGGACCGCGAGCTCTCCAGAACTTTATGGGCGCAACGCCCGCGGAGATGTATAGACTGTTCTTCGGATCACAAGAGATATGTCTGGATTTAACCGAGGACGCAGGCCTAAGCTGCAATCGCCCGGATACTCAAGTAAGCAACCTTGTGCCCGGACCTTCTATCCATATAATTGTCATAAACATGCCCCTAAAAGAGCCGTCCTTTTAAACAGGAGTGGATAGCGAAGGCAAAGCTGATCAGGTGTCCGGCTCCCCTTCCTGAAACCAGGCCGGATCCCGTGCTGGTCAGGATGCTGGGGATAATGCCTTTGGAGGGGGAGGACAAGAAAGCTATGGCCTCCTCGAAGGAGGCTGCTTCAAAGGGAGGAACCGACAATTCCTCTCCTAAGGGGAAGAAGAGAGCCGCCTCTAACGACCCAGAAACAATGGCCTCGAAACGGGGGAGAAAATCCTCGTCAGAGGGCCGACGCCGGGGAGTTCCTCGGCCGGACTACACCCTCAAGGGGATCAGCCCTCCAGCGAGCCGTAAGTGGAGAAAAGATTTTCCTTTTGAGGGATGACGGAAGTCCTTGATTTATATCTGAGAAGATTAACCAAACCTTTATCTTGTAGCTCGGACCTCAGCCCTTCTCAGCAGAGCTCGTCTTCGGGGGATCTCCTTCCGGAGATGATGGAGAGCGGGACGCCTCCCCCTGCCGTACCGCCTAGCGAGGCGGGCGACCCTGAGGTGTCGTCGCGGAGGGTTTCTCCAAATCCGGCAGGGGCAGAAGGTGGCTATGCGGCCCCCCGAGGTTCTCCGGGTCCGGCCTTCGAAAGAGGTCATGGGACGAGCCCGGCACCGTCTGGTGCTCGGTCGGAGGAGCTAAAGATTCTGCTGGGGCGAGCTTCTATCTTAGAGGAGCACCGTGCATTGATGGGCACGGTGATTGAAAGGATTTCATCCGTAGAGAGCGGATTGTATGAGGCCATCAAAAGTTTACTGACGGGTTTCGAGGTACATTAGATAATGTATACTTTTGTCAGTTGCGCATGAGTAAGATGCGCCCTATGTAGATAGTAGCCCCTGAGACTCTGCGCATCGTCAAGAAATGACGGCACGCGGAGGATCATAGTCCCAGGTCTAAGATGTCGCCTTTGAATGTAGGCGGCAGGGTGTCCGGAATCGAGCCGAACTGACGATTTTGCCGAACTAAAGCGCCAACTGGACGTGGCAGATGCCCACATCACGCTTGTCAATAAGCGGCTTGATGAGGCTCAAGATATGTAATTCCTCAGGCGGCATCAGGTAAGAACAGTTTTATGCCTGTGTCTTACGATGTGTGTGCTTGACGCAGATGGTGCAGCCGCCGTGGAGAGTCTTAGGGCAGAACTTGCCCGAGCTAAAGAACAAGCCAGCGAAAGTGATGCGGCCACCAGGAAAGCCCTTGAAGAGCTGAGAGCCGAATAGGCTGCTCATTGCCGAAGCAAGGAAGAGATGGCCGAGAAGGCCGAAAAGTTAAAAAGCGCTACAGACCGTTGCAGACTTCCTGAAAAAGAAGACCAGGCGAAACAGACGGACTTAGAGAAGGCCGTTGCCAATGCCAAGGACGCGCGCTCTATGATAAGAGCTGCGAAGGAGGAGCTGCGTCAGGCCGAACAGATTGCGGCTGGAAAGCCTTTTATGCTGCGAAGGAAATTTTGTGATCCGAAGTTTGCTCCATTGGACCGGATGTGGAGTGTGAAGGATACCTATCTGGACTTGGCAGCGAGTGCTGCTGATGCGACCGAACACTTTCGAGATCAGAAAGATCGCGAAGTGGAAAAGCTTTTCTAGTCGGAGTTTCACAATCCAGAGTGTCCACTGGCAGTGGATGATCGTTTGGCTCAATGGGCCAAACTGAATAGGTTGTCTGGACTCACCATGAAGTACGTCATGGGTCACCTGTGGCCGGGGAGATCGGAGCCGAAGAGTTATTTCAGCTTAGTGCAGCAATTCCTTGACGCGGTGCCGCGTATAAATGCAATGAAGAGGTCAGCATGCATAGAGGGCGCTAGGATGGCTCTTGCCCATGTTAAGACATACTGGGCAGAGATGGAGACCACCATTGTTGCGTCCTGAGATTCGGACAAAAGCCGAGTTCTCCCCGAGCACTATTTTCAGGAAGTTCTTGAAGGCGCTCGTGTAATAGAGACGCAGTGCCGGAAAGATGCTATGTTATGATAGCATATGTAATTATAAAGTAATATTTTGATAAACTGTAGTGGCCTTTTTTATACTTGTGCCTCCAAGTATTGGGAACACCTCTTATGCGGCCGTTTTAAGATATATATATATATATATATATATATATATATATATATACAAAATCTGAAAGATGGCAGTCGTTGGCTTCAGCCCCCACGCACATAGTGTGGGGGTGCTCGCAGAAGATGGATTTTCACACTTAACCCGACGTCTTGGTCCTACAAACGAGGTGATAGCGCAGCGGGCCAGGCAACCGGACCATAATGCTTTAACACTTTCACTTAGCCATAGGAGTTTGACTGTGAGACTATTTAGGTAGCCCCTTGGGGGCAACTGCGCTCGTCCGAGTTCGGGGCGCGTATGTGCCTAACCGGGAAGCGGCCCTTCATTAAAGCGGAGGAATCCGATAGATTCCGATAGGTCATCGAGAGGCTGACCAGTCTCACGCTACATCATGACAGTCAGTTTTCGGCTTTCTCTACTGAGGTGCTCGCCCGGCCGAACCGGGGCACAATCGTAGTAGTTCTCCTGGTGCTACCTTAGCCGATAGAGCGGAACGTAAGGTAGCCGAACTGAGGAGCTGGGCAACCCAACATTTGACCAAAGACATGATTTGGAGCTGATGCATATAATGCCAAAACTCGCGACGCCGAACACTCCCTAAGGTGTTCGGTCTTTATGAGTGCGGGCGAAACAACACTCTTTATTAAAAAAAGCCCCTAGTGTCCGGGTACGTGCAACAATTCTAACGTGGCCACATGCCAAGACGCCAGCCTCCTCCTTGGTTATATTAGAAAGAAAAAACCAGGGGATGTGTAGCAACAAGAGACAGTAAAAAAGGTTTACGCAGGGTCTTAATCTAAAAAGAATCCTTTAGGACGGGTCCCTACTGCACGTCTGCGCCTGTGTCTCCGTTGTGCCGTATCCTGGACGGGCGCCGCACGACGTTCATCTGTAAAAGAGAGGAACTGAGTTGAAAATGGGTCGTACCGAAAAAGTTTAAAATAAGCAAAGTATAAAGTAAGATATATAAGATTGAGCTTTATTTTCTCTTATTGTATATGCGTGGAGCCCCTTGTGTGGGGGTATATGGCTTCTAGGCCTGCATTAATGATGATTTTGCACCGAACTCGTCTATCCGCGTTCGTGGTCTTGAATGACCTATTTCGAAGTTTTTTGGCCGGTGAGGCCATTTTGCTGTGGGGCTGTCAAAGCGGCCGCACAGTCCTCCGCTTGGGGAGGCGCACTTTAGTGCTTCCCCTTCAAAGAGATGATGCCTCGTGGGCCGGGCATCTTAAGCGTAAGAGATGCATAATGCGGTATTGCGTTAAAGCGAGCCAAAGCTTCGCGTCCCAGTAGTGATTGATAGCGACGTGAGAACGGGACGATATGGAAGGTCAGCTTTTCGCAGCAGAACCGAATATGACTTCGAGCCGGAGAAAACCCATACAATGGGTGTCCGGACCAGGTATTACCCCTTGAAAGGAGGTTTTGCTGCGGCGGATTCTTGCTGGGTTTATCCCCATGTGTTGGATTGTATCCTGATATATCAGGTTTAGTCCACTGTCGCCGTCCATAAGGACATTTGAAAACTGGAGTCCGCCAATTATTGGATCGAGTATCAAGGCAGTCCAGCCTGCATTCTTGATATTTCTAGAATAATCTAGCTGATCGAAGATGATCGGTTTTGATAACCAGTGGCAGGACCCTTTGGGGATGGGCCGTGTGGTGCGTACCTTTACGGGCGCCGCACGTTTTGTTATGTGAAGTGAGTTCACTGTTTTTACTTCTTGTGGGAAGTTCTTTTGTTTCCTGGTGCTCTACTTTTGGGGTTCGTCCTCGTCTTCGCTTGATGTGTCGAGCTCCTTGTGTTCGGCATTGAGTCTGCCGGATTGTTTGAAAACCCAACAGTCTCTGTGGGTATGGATAGCAGGCTTCCCGGGAGTACTGTGTATCTGACATATCCTGTCCAGGATTTTATTTAGGTTGGATGGATTGTCCCTGTTATCCTGTGGGGGCGATTTTGCCTGATTTTGTCGTGAGCCTTTGAATCCGGCATTGACTGCCGTGCTCTTCGGACTTTTGTCCTTAGTCCAGCGACGGTCCTTGTTGCGTCGCGGTTTTCCGTTTCCATCCCTAATTTAGGATGTACTTGGGTCGCTGGGGCTGCACCTTGCCAACCAGCTGTCCTCCCCTGCACAAAAGCGGGTCATGAGGCTTGTTAGCGCGGCCATTGTTCTTGGCTTTTCTTCGCCGAGGTGTCTGGCGAGCCATTCGTCTCGAACGTTATGCCTGAAAGCTGCTACGGCTTCGGCGTCCGGACAGTCAACTATCTGTTTCTTTTTAGTGAGGAATCTATTCCAGAACTGCCGAGCTGATTCTCCGGGTTGCTGAGTTATGTGACTAAGATCGTCTGCATCCGAAGGGCGGACATATGTCCCTTGGAAGTTTGCACGGAAAGTATCCTCGAGCTCTTCCCAGCTTCCAATTGTGTTTTCGGGAAGGCTTTTAAGCCAATGTCGGGCTGGCCCTTTAAGCTTAAGGGGTAAATATTTTATGGTGTGGAGATCATCTCCTATAGCCATGTGTATGTGGAGGATATAATCCTCGATCCAGACTCCAGGGTCTGTTGTTCCATCATATGCCTCTATGTTTACGGTTTTGAATCACTCTGGAAATTCATAGTCCAGGACCTCATCAGTGAAACATAGGGGGTGTGCGGCGCCCCTGTATTTGGGTGTGCCGGATTCTGATGATGGCTTCATAGCGTTGCTTATGAGAGCTTGCTTTCTTGGCCCATAAATGGACCTGACTGGGCCATGATGCGAATCCTTAAGTGGGTCGCATGCCGATTTAGGTGCGGCGCCGCTTGCCGTTTTATGGGGTCGTCTATCCGACCGTGTGGCTTTCTCATTTTTTGAATGCGAGGACTCTAGGGCCTCTTCGTCGAATTCAGGCAGTAGCTTTCTTTTCGGATAACTTTTAGTGCGGCGACTGTCGCTGTATTTATCTGTGGTATTGATTACTTTGCTCCATCTAATCCGGAGTGCATCTTCCGCTGTTTTTAGCTTCCGCTTCTGCTTTTTTAGGCTGCGTGCAGTTGCAACGAGCCTCTCGTGGAGATTCTTCTGCTCCATAGGTTTATCCGGCGTGAGGTCGTCCAGAATGCCGTTTTTGCCGGAGGAGGGATGTTCGGTTTCTCTATCCGTGTTGCCTTGTTCGGACGGTTGCTCTAAGGCCTACTCGTCGTGTACCGGCTCGTCCTGCTCTATGGCTGGGTTTTTGTCGAGGCGGGGCTTGGGTCGGCGTTTACGCCGATGCTTTAATTTCTTTTTGGGGGGTCGATCTCCCGTCCCATCCCCTTTTTCCTCGTTGTCGCTTCCTTTAGGGGTATCCACCATGTACACATCATGAGATGAGGTGGCTGTCCAATGCCCTATGGGCGTTGGCTCGTCGGTATCTCCTGCATCGTCATCCATGCTGTCGATGTCTCCGGAGTCGAAGTTGAGCACGTCTTTTAAATTGTCGATAGTGGCTACCAAGAGGGTGGTGGGTGGGCTTTGAATTTCTTCATCGCCGTATCCCATCCTCGCTGACCGTAGTTCGGCCAGGGCTCTCCTGATAAGGAGAGAGACTTGAGACAGTTCAGGATATCACCACAAGGCGAGTGCTGAAAGATGTCTGCGGCGGTGAACTCCATTATCGGCGCCCAACCGGATTCGATCGGCAGGGGCGCGGGGGGTTCGGAGTTCGGAAAGGAGTCCGGATCCTCGGAGTCACGGATCATGCAGAGTGCGGGGCTAGCGTTCGGCTCGATCGCCTTTGAGATCGAAGCCCCTGAGGTGACGTCCAACCGCTCATCCTCGATTGGTGCAATAGGCTCCGAGTTAGGGGTCGGAACCGATGCGTGTGCGGCTTCCAGGACACTGTCCAGAGGCAGAGCTAGATCATGCCCCTCGAGATAGTGCGGCGCGCTTGGCCGTGGCTCGAACCCGTCGAAGATCAAGTCTCCGCAGATGTCAGCCGTATAGTTTAAGCTTCCAAACCTGACTTGATGGCCAGGGGCGTAGCTTTCGATCTGCTCTAGGTGGCCGAGCGAATTGGCCGGCAGAGCGAAGCCGCCGAAGACGAAGATCTGTCCGGGGAGAAAAGTCTCACCCTGGACCGTATCGTTGTTGATGATCAAAGGAGCCATCGGGCCTAAAGGTGACGACACAGAGGAACTCTCAATGAAAGCACCAATGCCGGTGTCAAAACCGGCAGATCTCGGGTAGGGGGTCCCGAACTGTGCGTCTAGGCCGGATGGTAACAGGAGCCAGGGAACAAGATGTTTTACCCAGGTTCGGGCCCTCTTGATGGAGGTAAAACCCTACGTCCTGCTTGATTAATATTGATGATATGGGTAGTACAAGAGTAGATCTACCACGAGATCAAGGAGGCTAAACCCTAGAAGCTAGCCTATGGTATAATTGTTGTATATGGAGTTGATTGCCTACGGACTACAACCCTCCGGTTTATATAGACACCAGATAGGGTTAGGGTTACATAGAGTCGGTTACAATGGTAGGAGATCTTGAATATCCGCATCGCCAAGCTTACCTTCCACGCCAAGGAAAGTCCCATCTGGACACGAGACGAAGTCTTCAATCTTGTATCTTCATAGTCCAGGAGTCCGGCTGAAGGTATAGTGTGGCTACCCGAACACCCCCTAATCCAGGACTCCCTCAGGAGGTAAGGAACTGCCATCTAGCTATGCACTTGATTCACCTTCTATTTTGAGTAAGCTTGCGACACCTACACCTGCTTCTGCTATTCGTTCTGATATGTCACATGTTATTGATGATGCCACTTCTGCTATGCATGATACTTATGATGAAACTACCTCTATGCCCGATACTACTATGCCACTTAGTGATCTTCTTGATGAACAACTTGCTAGGGCTAAAGAAATTGAAAATATTGAATCTGATGATACTGATGAAAGTGATGATGAAGAACCACTTGCTATTCCTAAGGGTTATGTATTTGATCAAGATGCTTCTTTAGCCATTTTAGCTTGCAGAAATAGAACTGAACTTAAAAAATTATTAGCTAAATGGAGTAAGCAATCCCTAAATGATAGAATGAAACCTGACCCTGCTTTGGCTACTTCACCCATCTTTGTTACTCATAAGGATTATGAATTCTCTGTTGATCCTAATATAATTACTTTGGTTGAATCTGATCCTTTTCATGGTTATGAATCTGAAACTGTTGTGGCACATCTTACTAAATTGAATGATATAGCTACCCTATTTACTAAAGATGAGAGAACTCGCTACTTTTATATCCTTAAAATATTTCCATTCTCATGAAAGGGTCATGCTAAGATATGATTTAATTCTCTTGATCCTGGTTGTGTGCGTAGTCCCGAGGATATGATTTATTACTTCTCTGCTAAATATTTCCCTGCTCATAAGAAACAAGCTGCTTTAAGGGATATACATAATTTTGTGCAAATTGAAGCAGAGAGTCTCCCACAAGCTTGGGGGAGGCTTCTCCAATTACTTAATGCTTTGCCTGATCATCCTCTTAAGAAAAATGAAATACTTGATATCTTTTATAATGGACTAACCGATGCCTCCAGAGATTACCTGGATAGTTGTGCTGGCTCTGTTTTCAGGGAAAGAACACCGGATGAAGCTGAAATTCTATTGAATAATATGTTGACAAATGAAAATAATTGGACACCTCCGGAGCCAATTCCTGAGCCTATTCCTAAAGCAACTCCGAAGAAGAGGGGTATTCTATTTCTCAGTCCTAAAGATATGCAAGAGGCAAAGAAATCTATGAAAGAAAAAGGTATTAAAGTTGAAGATGTTAAGAATTTACCTCCTATAGAAGAAATACATGGTCTTAATTTACCGCCTATTGAAGAAACATATAATCTTAATCCATTACCTATTGAAGAAACTCATGGTCTTGATAACCCAACACAGGTAGTAAAGGTAAATTCTCTCTATAGATATGATAATGCTGAAATCCCATTTACTAAATTTGCTAGCCCATGCTTAGATGAGTTTGATTAATTTATGGCTAAGCAACCTTTGTATATGCTTAGGTAGTAAAGGTAAATTATATGGCTAATGTTAAAGGTGAACTTAAACTTATTAGTAAACATGCTTATATGGTTACCACTCAAGTAGAACAAGTACTTAAAGATCAAAATGATTTGCTTAATGAACTGAATAATAAGAATAATGATAATGCTGTTAGAGTTATGACTAGAGGTGGTAGAATGACTCAGGAACCTTTGTATCATGGAGGCCATCCTAAAAGAATTGAGCAAGATTCTCAGAGAAATAATATAGATGCACCTAGTTCATCTAAAAAGAAGAAAAAGAAAAATGATAGGACTTTGCAGGCTTCTAGTGATCCTATTGTTGAAACACCTGAGAATCCAAATGATATTTCTATTTCTGATGCTGAAACTCAATCTGGAAATGAACCTGAAACTAACGATAATGTTAATAATAATGTTCATGATGATGCCCAACCTAGTAATGATAATGATATGGAAATTGAACCTGTTGTTGATCTTGATAACCCACGATCAAAGAATCAACGTTATGATAAGAAAGACTTTGTTGCTAGGAAACATGGTAAATGAAACCCATGCCCTTTCCTCCCAAACCATCCAAGAAAAAGGATGATGAGGATTTTGAGCGCTTTGCTGAAATGATTAGACCTATCTTTATGCGTATGCGATTAACTGATATGCTCAAAACCAATCCTTATGCTAAGTACATGAAAGATATTATTACAAATAAAAGAAAGATACCGGAAGCTGAAATTTCCACCATGCTTGCTAATTATACTTTTAAGGGTGGAATACCAAAGAAACTTGGAGATCCAGGAGTACCCACTATACCTTGCTCTATTAAAAGAAACTATGTTAAAACTGCTTTATGTGATCTTGGAGCCGGTGTTAGTGTTATGCCTCTCTCTTTATATCGTAGACTTGATTTGAATAAGTTGACACCTACTGAAATATCTTTGCAAATGACTGATAAATCAACTGCTATACTTGTCGGTATTTGTGAGGATGTGCCAGTTGTAGTTGCAAACGTTGCTATTTTAACGGACTTTGTTATTCTTGATATTCCCGAGGACGATAGTATGTATATTATTCTTGGAAGACCCTTTTTGAATACTGCAGGGGCTGTTATTGATTGCACTAAAGGCAATATTACTTTTCATGTTAATGGTAATGAGCACACTGTACACTTTCCGAGGAAACAACCTCAAGTTCATAGTATCAATTCTATTGGAAAAAATCCATCGATTATATTTGGAGGTTTTGAATTTCCTCTTCCTACTGCCAAGAGGAAATATGATATTCTTATTATTGGGGAGGTGCATATCCCCGTTGAGGTAACATAGTGTTATTTGAAATTTCTCCAGTTCCATGTTATTCAGAATGAGTTCGTTAACAAGACTTGATCAACCTTGTTGGTGGATTCCTTTTGATGATCATGAGATGGATGAAACTAGAAGGCACAACCTTCTGTTCCCCACTTTTACTTCCTTTTATTTATATTAAATAAAATAAAATAATTGTTTGTCTGTCTGTTATCTGATTATCCGTGCAATATAAAAATACCTCGAAAATAAAATTTCTCCAAATGCCCTGAAAATTAAATATGATTTTTTCTAGAATATTTGAGGATTTATGGAACATAGAACACACCAGGGGGGGCAACCACCTTGCCACGAGGGTGGAGGGCGCGCCCCCTGCCTCGTGGGCCCACGGTGGCCCTCCTCCACTTATTCCTACACCCACACACTTCATCTTTCTCCTCCAAACAGGAAAAAGCAGCTCAAACCCGAGTCCAAGCTCGTTTTGCTGCCATTTTCGATCTCCTTGCTAAAAGCACCTCTCACAAAACTGCTTGGGGAGATTGTTCCTTGGTATGTGACTCCTCCATTGGTCTGATTAGTTTTTGTTCTAGTGCTTTATTCGTTGCAAATTTTTGCTGCTTAGGTGACCATGTTCTTGAGCTTGCATGTCAAATTTATATGGTCAAAAGTTGTTTTGATGCATGATATAGGCCCTAGGCACTTGTAGTTGTAGTTGCTATCAATATTATTGAGTTTGGTTTACTTTTATTTTGAAGTTACTAAAAAATTTAGAATTTTTTAGAAAATGATGAGGAGACTTTTGAGGGGCTCATCAAGCCAAAGCTCGAAGGAAAAGGCACCAAAGCCTAAGTATAATCTGCCTCGCACCACAGAGGTTCGGGCGTGTGAATGGCCTTCTGAGGATTTCTTAAGAGCAGCCGGGATTTATGAAGATTTTCATGAGTTGGCTCAGACTGCAGGCCTTACCGCTTTCCTCCATGACCAATGCGATCAGTATCTCTTGCTCACAAATACCTTTGTGCAAAACTTTCATTTTCATTCTAGGAACTCACCACCTACGGTGGAATTTCATTTATATGATGAGCATAAGGAGATGTCACTTTATGATTTTTGTCGGGTCTGTCTAGTACTTTTTGGGGGCAAGATAGAAGAACCACATCATGATGATGTGGAGGGATTTATTGACACTAGCACTATAGGGGAAACAAGGAAGGTTTCCGATGCACGAATCACTAGCATACATTTTCCTATTTTACGCTACTTTGCATTATTCGCTAGTCGTTGCTTAATTGGTCGCGGGAACTGTGGAAACCTGAGTATCCCTGATATTATTATTTTGCACCACGGTTTATACGGTGATAACTCTTTTAGTATGGGCAGCATTATTGCCAAACGGTTAAGTCTGAACCGTACCAAGGGCCCCATCTTTGGAGGCATCTATGCTACACGCTTAGCTGCACATTTTAACATACCTATTAGGCATGCTGAGAAGGCAGAAAAAGTGATGCCCCGTGTTTATCTAGATTATAAAAGTATGGTGGCACATAATTTTATTGTTAAGAATCGGGAAGGAGAGCTTAAATATCAATTGTTCTTTAATAAACATCATCCTGAGACTATTACGTTGCCTGCTCCTTCTTTGTTTGATTTGACTGTAGGCAAGTACCATGTTCCGTTGACGGCTATTCACGCCTACCGGAACCCTGCACCAGCCGAGGAGCCAGAGCCGGAACCACAATTTGATCCTTCACGATAGTCTAATTACCAATGGGATCCGGAGATGATTGTTAGCCAGTGGCAATCTGAGCCTTCTTCTTCCTCATCACAGTACGACCCCAACAACTATTATTATGGATATCAGCCAGCCCAGCCGTGGCCATAGACTAACTTAGGCCAAAAGCCTAAGCTTGGGGGAGTACGTATTTCCCACCGACATTACATTTATGTTCACACACTCATTGCTAGATGTCGGTGCTCATACTTTTTCATTGTATCATCCATGCTAGTTTAATTTCCTTTTTATGCTTTCTTCTTGTGTGTTTAATAAACCTTAAGAAAAACAAAAAAAATTAGTTGTAGTTTTTAATTAATTTACCTTCCATGCTTGTAGTAGTAACTAAAAAGAAAACCCAAAAGGATTTCATGATCTTATTTTGCTTGTTGGGAGCTTTCCCGTGTAAATAATTTTATTTCTTTCTTTTCTATGGGGGTCTATAGGAGAAAACCATAATTAAATTGTTGAAGTGGCTCCTATATGCATTATTGTTGATCTGACAAAATAGCCCATATTGCCTTGTCTTGTCCTGTTTATTGAATGCTTGCATATTCCAGCTTAGTCCAATGCACGTGCACTATTATTATTATTCACATCTTTCGGTCATGCAAGTGAAGGGCAATTATGATGATATATGATGGACTAGCTGAGATGAGAAAAGCTGGTATGAACTCGACCTCTTTTGTTTTTGTAAATATGATTAGTTCATCGTTCCTAATTCAGCCTGTTATGAATAAACATGTTTGCAATGACACCTAGAGATCATTGTTCTTGTGCCATGCTTGATTAGCTATGAGTTATAATGGTTTACCTTGCGTGCCAACATGCTATTAAAATGGTTATGATGTGGTATGATAGGGTGGTATCCTCTACTGAATGATTTAAGTGACTTGACTTGGCACATGTTCACGCATGTAGTTGAAACAAAATCAACATAGCCTTCACGATATTTATGTTCATGGTGGATTATATCCTACTCATGCTTGCATTCGGTGTTGATTAATTTTAATGCATGTTCATGACTGTTTTCGCTCTCTAGCTAGTCGCTTCCCAGTCTTTTGCTAGCCTTCACCTGTACTAAGCGGGAATACTGCTTGTGCATCCAAACTCCTTAAACCCCAAAGTTATTCCACATGAGTCCACTATACCTACCTATATACGGTATCTACCTGCCGTTCCAAGTAAATTTGTATGTGCCAAACTATAAACCTTCAAATAAATATCCTGTTTTGTATGCTCAAATAGCTCATGTATCAACTAGGGATGTCTGTATCTTTCATGTTAGGCGGGTTATTCTCAAGAGGAGTGGACTCCGCTCCTCACTCATGAGATAAATGGCTGATCACTGGGATACCCAGTCCCATGCTTTATGCAAACTAAATCAAAATAATTGCAAACAAAACTCCCCCTGGGACTCTTGTTAGTTGGAGGCACTCGTTGTTTCGAGCAAGCCATGGATTGATGCTTGTGGCGGAAGGGGGAGTATAAACTTTACCATTCTATTTGGGAACCACCTATAATGTGTGTAGCATGGACGATATCGCCATCTCTTGGTTGTTATGTTGACAATGAAAGTATACCGCTCAAAATATTATTCACCTCTGTTTCAAAACCGAGCTCTGGCAGCTCTACAAACCCCTGCTTCCCTCTGCGAAGGGCCTATCTATTTACTTTTATGCTGAGTCATCATCCTCTTATTAAAAAGCACCAGTTGGAGAGCACCGCTGTCATTTGCATTCATTACTGTTAGTTTACATTGAGTATGACTTGACTGGATCTCTTTTACCATGAATTACAATGTCTAGTCAGTCCTTGGTCTTTAAAGGTGCTCTGCATTTATGTTTTGCGGTCTCAGAAAGGGCTAGCGAGATACCACCTTGTTATATCATATTATGATTGTTTTGAGAAAGTGTTGTCATCCGAGATTTATTATTATGGCTCGCTAGTTGATTATGTGATTCATATGAGTACACTTGAGACCTACGCGTTATTGCAAATGTGGTTAGTTATAATCTTTGCTGAAAACTTGAATGCTGGCTTTACATATTTATAACAACAAGAGCAAACAGGGTTTGTAAAAGTATTTCTTGATCACTTTTAGTTTGTCAACTGAATTGCTTGAGGACAAGCAAAGGATTAAGCTTGGGGGAGTTGATACGTCTCCAACGTATCTAATTTTCCAAACACTTTTGCCCTTGTTTTGGACTCTAACTTGCATGATTTGAATGGAATTAACCCAGACTGACGTTGTTTTCAGCAGAATTACCTGACGGTGTTATTTATGTGCAGGAGCAAACGTTCACGGAATGACCTGAAACTTCACGGAGACACTTTTCAGAAAATAAGAAAAATAGCTGCCAAAGATGAAGGCTAGGGGGCCCACCACCTTGCCATGAGGGTGGGGGGCGCCCCCCTACCTCGTGGGCCCCCTGTTGCCTCTCCGACTCCAACTCCACCTTCATATATTGAGTTTCGATGAGAAAAAAATCAGAGAGAAGAAATCATCGCGTTTTACGATATGGAGCCGCCACCAAGCCCTAAAACCTCTCGGGAGGGCTGATCTGGAGTCCGTTCAAGGCTCCGGAGAGGGGAATCCATTGCCATCATCATCATCAACCATTCTCCATCACCAATTTCATGATGCTCACCGCCGTGCGTGAGTAATTCCATCGTAGGCTTGCTGGACGGTGATGGGTTGGATGGGATCTATCATGTAATCGAGTTAGTTTTGTTAGGGTTTGATCCCTAGTATCCACTATGTTCTGAGATTGATGTTGCCAGGACTTTGCTATGCTTAATGCTTGTCACTAGGTCCCGAGTTCCATGATTTCAGATCTGAACCTATTATCTTTTCATCAATATATGATTGTTCTTGATCCTATCTTGCAAGTCTATAGTCACCTATTATGTGTTATGATCCGTTAACCCCGAAGTGACAATAATCGGTATACATACCGGTGATGACCGTAGTTCAAGGAGTTCATGTATTCACTATATGTTAATGCTTTGTTCCGGTTCTCTATTAAAAGGAGTCCTTAATATCCCTTAGTTTCCATAAGGACCCCGCTGCCACGGGAGGGTAGGACAAAAGATGTCATGCAAGTTCTTTTCCATAAGCACGTATGACTATATTCGGAATACATGCCTACATTATATCAATGAACTGGAGCTAGTTCTGTGTCACCCTAGGTTATGACTATTACATGATGAACCGCATTCGACATAATTCTCCATCACCGATCCATTGCCTACGAGCTTTCCATGTATTGTTCTTCGCCTATTTACTTTTTCGTTGCTATTGCTATCATCACTACAAAATACCAAAAACATTGCTTTTACTTTTGTTACCTTCTGCTACCGTTATCACCACTATCATATTACTTTGCTACTAAACACTTTGCTGCAGATATTAAGTTTCCAGGTCTGGTTGAATTGACAACTCAGCTGCTAACACTTGAGAATATTCTTTGGCTCCCCTTGTGTCGAATCAATAAATTTGGGTTGAATACTCTACCCTCGAAAACTGTTGCGATCCCCTATGCTTGTGGGTTATGACTCAGCACGAGGAAGAAGAAGCGAAGAGGCAAGAGGGGGCAAATTAAAAGCACCCCCCATTCTTATTTATAAGGTGAAAGGATAAGTGACAGGCGCAAAAATCGAGGAGCCCAAAAGTTGGATATGTGACAGAGCGGTCGCCTCGATTGTCGGAGGCTCATTAATGAAGGTGAGGTATATTCAATTTTTAAACAGATGACGTCATGGCAAGTTATTACGTACCTGGAGGATGACGTCATGGCGGTTTACAAGATTTATGCGAAGGTGCGGAAGGAGGAATTTTTCTAAGTGTTGAAGATTGACATGAACAAGTTCAAATCAATCTGGGGCCTAATGTTAGAGATATTACTACTTGGTATAAACCGGCCATGAGGGCCTAGGTTATGCCCATAATGAGTTAGTCATGTTTGAAGCCCATGAAGACAAGAAGTATGGCGCTTTACGGCAGGAGATTTAACATGAAGGCCCAGGGCCCAAAGGTGGATTAGGGCCCATAGACATAAACCATCATATGTTATGTAACTTATGTTGTAAGGCATGGAAAGGTAGAAACCGAGCTGTGCATGTTTATGAACCGGACTCGGGATTCTGTAAACCATCGGGCGTCAACCTCTGTATATAAAGGGACAACCCGGCGGCGGTTTAGGGACAACAAACAATAACTCGAGAGCCAGGCAAAGCGGATTCGCTCCCTGGTCATCAAAACCCTAGCAATTCCATCATAACTGGACGTAGGCTTTTACCTTCATCGTAAGGGGCCGAACCAGTATAATCACTTGCATCCCTTGTCCACTTTAACCCATTTAAGCTAACCCGTCGCGATGGCTCCATGACTAAGTCCTTTCACTAGGACATCTGTCGTGACAATTCCACGACACATTGCATTTGTAGTTTTCTTGCATTGATTTAACCGGATTAATTATCATGATATTGTATGTCATCGTGCTTATGTTTGTTGTGATCTTGAAAGTACATTCAATGTACTGACCTGGCGTGTTATGCCAGCTTTCAGGCAAGTCGGTTCGCATCGGAGCACATCTCGCGTCTAGGCCGTGTCCACGTCAGTGTCCCTATGCTATGGAGTGCCACCTCGTCGTTCTTCCGCTGCTGCGTAGTTTGTGTGATCGAGGCCCCGTCATGTTCATTAAATAATGTACATACTGTCCAGAAGCACCGTGTGTGCCGCTTGGCCTCGTATCTCGATGTAATATCAGACCTATATAGTCCGCTAGCATCAATAAAGCGGTTGTTTCTGTAGCATGTTATTGTGTATTGCCACAAGACTCGATCTCCGGGCTGGCAATGCAGGGTAAACCGGTTGATCTGAGCCGGGGTGCCACAACGCTTGGTATCAGAGCCGCGCTGATTGTAGGACACGCTAGACCGTTAGTGCGTTAGTGAAACGGCAGATAGCTTCGTTTGAGTGTCGGTAGGCATAGGAATTGGTTGTTGCATTGCATGCATGTTTTATTTGTTATTACTAACTGTATGGTTTTTGAGTGTAGATGGCACCAGTACCGATCTTGTACCATCTTGAGCCAGCTCCGTACAAATCGCCGCACCTACTTCAGAACGTGTGGCGACGACTCTACCAGAGGGTGCTGATCTAGAGTATCGAGTGTATCCCGATCATCTGGCCGGATCATTGTATGAGTATTATGCTGAGGTCACTCTACACCACAGTTCCCCTTCCGGCGCTTACACTCGTTCGACTAAGGGTGGTCTTGCTTCTACGCCATCTCTGGCAGTTCGGTTTGCTGCTCTCGAGGCTCTTGTAGACTTACACTACAACGAGGTTCGCATGTACACCCACCCTGGTCTTTTTCTATTACCCATCTTTGCACGAGAATGGGTGTATCCGCTTTCCCTTGATTAATCTGGTGTGCGATCGTCCCACTAGCCACCTTTCTCACTACATCACCACTAGTTATCTCCTGAACTATGAGTTAGCTCGGGAGCTTTGACGCGCTCGCACCGCTCTCGCAGCTGCTCATATGAGGAACCCTCTTCCCACTGTCATCTATACTTCTGCTCCGGTTTCATCCCCCTCCGTTCCCCTGACGACCTCGCAGAGTACTGTTAACCTTCTGATGGTGAACCCTCGCAGCGCTCCTGGTGCATGGTCTTCCCTTGTCACTACTCTTGCTGCTCCTATGCTTAGATCCCATCCCCCGCCTGCCCCTGAGGGAGAGCCCTCAAGGCAGCGTCGTCGCGTCTCTTGTGATCTGGAGGTCTCTATTATTAGTTTAGGATCAGGGTCTGGCTCAGGAGACGAGCCTGAAGTAGCACCGACCGAGCAGTAGACCGTTAGAGTATCGCTATAGTCATGAGCATGATGTATGGATGTAATCGCAGTTATCATGATGCGTAGTTTCATGTGCGAGGGTAGTAGACCCGTTGTGATGTTTACTTTTATGTTGGTACTATGTATAATTATATGGAACTTCTTATTTGCCTTTGTTTTTCATTTGCTGCTTTCTTCCGGGATTTTTCATTGGCTTTCCTCCCGTTTGGAATTTTCTCATCATGGTTGCTATGTATTGGGAAAACGAAAAATAGGATGACGCGTGGGGGCGACTGTCGGTGTCAAAACCGGAGGATCTCGGGTAGGGGTCCTGAACTGTGCGTCTAGGATCGATGGTAACAGGAGACAAGGGACACGTTGTATACCCAGGTTTGGGCCCTCTCTATGGAGGTAATACCCTACGTCCTGCTTGATTGATATTGATGAATATGGGTGTTACAAGAGTTGATCTACCACGAGATCATAATGGCTAAACCCTAGAAGTCTAGCCTATGTGGGTATGGTAATGAATATATGTGTTGTCCTTTTCGGACTATCCCCTTTGGTTTATATAGACACGAAGGGGATCTAGGGTTTACATGGAGTCGGTTACATAAGAAGGAATCTTCGGTCGCCAAGCTTGCCTTCCACGCCAAGTAGAGTCCAATCCGGACACGAGTACGACCTTCGGTCTTTGTGTCTTCACAGCCCATTAGTCCGGCCCATGGATTATAGGCCAGACGCCCGAGGACCCCTTAGACCAGGACCCCCTCAGTAGCCTCTGAACCTGGCTTTCAAGGACGAGAAGTCCGGCGTGCAGATTGTCTTCGGAATTGCATGGCGGGTTCTCCTTTCTCCGAACTCCAAGATAGTCTTCGGATGCAATGAGAGTATCCGGACCTGTCACTTACCACACACAACCGCAGAGAGAACATATTTTTGACACAAGTTCTCTCCGCTGACAGCTTTTTACAACACGACATTACGCTTGTCTGGTCATAATTTTGAACCGCTTTTCGTCTGGCGCTCCACGTCTTGAGACGTGGCTGCCATTGGCACGTCTTGTCAAAGCAGAGATCGTGTGCCCTAATCGCGGGATTCTCATCAACGTGGGCATGGGTAACCCAACTGTGATGTTTATACAACCCTTGGGAATAGGCGAGTTTTTAGGACGAGTGGGGAGGCGCTTGATATTCGCGGCCTTTATAAGGGGATAAGGACACTCTCCCTTTACCCACACCCTTCTTCATCTTCAGTCTTTCCGTCCTCGAGCTCTAGTGCCCAATCTTTTAGCTTTTCCTTGTTCGAGAAGGCACTCTAATCATGTCCGGATCCGGAGCTAGAGGCAAGTGGATGGCCTCCTCCGTTAAGGAGAAGGATATCACGGCGCTCCGATAGGCCAGCTACCTAGCCAAGGAGATTGATCACCGAATCCCGGCAAAAGGGCAAATCGTCCCCACCCCCGAGCCCCATGAGAGGGTTGTGTTTCTCACACACTTCATCCGTGGGCTGGGATTCCCTCTTCATCCATTTGTCCATGGATTGATGTTTTACTACGGGCTAGACTTCCACGATCTATCCCCCAACTTTATCCTCAATATCTCTGCATTCATAGTTGTGCGCGAAGCCTTTCTCTGCATCCCACCTCACTTTGGCCTGTGGCTGAAGACTTTTAATGTAAAGCCAAAGGTGGTGCGTGGCCAACACGCCGAGTGCGGAGGTGCCATGGTGGGCAAGATACCCAATACCACCTGGCTCGAAGGCTCCTTTGTAGAGACGATGAATGGATGGCAATCGTGGTGGTTCTATATCAACGAGCCGTGCGATGCCAACTGGGTGGTGGCTCCCAAATTTTGATCCGGAGTCCCGATGCGGCTTACCTCCTGGCAAGAGAAGGGCCTGACCTGGGGATCTTTGGAAGAGATCACGGGGGCTTCAAACATGCCTCCAGAATATGATAACCCGGAAGATTAAGATCATTGATGTGATCCAGGTCATGCTTGCATGCCGGATCCTTCCATGTCAGCGTCGGACCTGTTATTTGTGGGAGTTTGATTCGGCCGAGCACCAGATGCTGCTAAGGCTTTTCGGCACAATGCACGAAGATATCTGGAAGGTTCTCTTCAAGGGAAGCGAGACGCCGCCACCCTTGACCAAAGATCGCGGGCTCAACTTTAAGCATCAGCCCAATTCGGTAAGCCATCATGGCATAGTCTTTAAGGACACACTTTGAGGAAGGATACTAAGCCTTCTTATCAATTTCTTTTTCAGGCCTGGGTCGACTGATGAAGCTATGTACCTAGGGTAGGGTCATGGACCTGTCCATCTTACCCTCCCCAAGGACATCTTTACAAAGAATCAGAAGCAGTCGAAGCAAAAACATCATCCACTCGACCATGAAGATGTGCTCACTCGACTTCCTTGAAGACACTTGACCACCTTGAGGACACTCGACCACTAGAAGACGAGAAGCCCTCCACTCTGCAACGGTCGTGACTTAAACCATAGCATTATGGGCATTTATAACACTTTATTGTAGATGTTACCAGTAACACCCCACCTTTATGAAAATTGAACCTTGTGTAACGGAGGGGGGCTGGTGTCCTGGCACACTCTATATACGCCACCGCCCTCCTCTGGGACAAGGGTTCGCACTTTTGTAAACAAACACACACATATAATCCAGTCGACCGCCTCAGGGCACCGAGACGTAGGGCTGTTACTTCCTCCGAGAAGGGCCTGAACTCGTAAAACTCGTGTGTACAACTACTCCATAGCTAGGATCTTGCCTCCTCATACCTACCCCCCATTCTACTGCCAGTCTTAGATCCACGATAGTTGGCGCCCACCTTGGGGCAGGTGTCTTAGCGACTTATTGGAGAATTTGCAATTTTTCCGATCCCCATCTTCATGGTTCCAGGCGGAGGTTTGGCTGAGGGCCGCGAGATCCGTCTCGGCACGCTCGTGTTTGTCGCCGATGACTCCGCTTGGCTTCAGGAGGCACCACTTGACGTCGATGCGCTCCCCGCCCGCGGGGCGACGCACTTTTCACGCGTGTGTCCGCGGCATCCTCTTGCGGCAACCTTCGACCCAGTACCTGTCGACTCCTACGGCTTTCCCCCTCCCTGCGACCCACCGGAACAAGCGCACCGGTCGGTCGAGGGTTCTAAAGTGGGTGAGCCATGCGGTGGCCTGCCAGTCGGCCACCCCTCAAGTCGCGGCGCTCGAGCCCAACGAGTCTCTACGGCCTGTTCGATCTGTCGACTGGCTCCGTAGAGACTGCATCCGAGTGTGGCGGCAATGACTCAGCAGCGGAAGTCCTGATGGTCAATGGACCACGCGGTCCTCCTAGCTTCGATCGTGAAGACGGAGGTGACGGGAACGGCGATCCATCGCGCGTTCACGAGGAGTACCGCCCCGAGCCTCTCTCCTCGCAGCAGAGAGAAGAACTTCGTCGCCGAAAAATGGATGCCCTGCATACTCCTATAGTTGGAGAAACGCCCGAGGCCCAGGCCTTGGAACAGGCTCGCTTGGCCAATCTGGCTGAGCACACTCGGCTGGAGAACCTACAGCGCGCACTCGACGATTGCGCTCGTCAATGTGCTCCTGAGTCCTGCCGACGCCAACTTTTCCCACCTCCGGCTCAGGTTTACCGGACACCGATCCAAAACCTAGCAGCTGCTTCCCGGATAGCAGAGTCGATTCAACCTTCCTAGTCAGAAGCTGGCCAAGGTCTGGCGCAGATTAGGGCCCTGCTCCGGGCGGCAGGAGAGCAGAATACGGCCGTGTCTCAGTCACGGGATAGGATCCATAGCAGATCTGTGGTCACAGATACGGTCCAGTCGGCCCATAGCCCGAGATCGCCCCCGAGGCGTGAGGGACGTGGAGAGCGGCATGATCAGTACAGAAACCAGGAGCAGTATGATCGTCGAGCCGATCGCGATGGTCGCCGTCGAGTGCCCATGCCTCCTCCAAGGAGTGGGTCGTACGTGCCGCGGCCACATGAGGACAGGCGCCCTAACAGCGTCGGAAGAGCTATTCCAGTCGACCCTAGGGAGCCAAGCTTTGATGTGAGATCTATTCTCATACAAGGCTTGGTTGACAGAAATAGAGCTCACCGAGATGGCCATGACAGAGGCCCGCAAACCAGCAACAGGGTACATGTCTCTGGCCGAGAGTGCTTCAGCAGAGCTATCAGAGCTGCAGTGATTCCCCCAACTTCAGGTTGGCGACTGGAGTCAATAAGTTCACCAGAGAGTCCAAGCTTGACACCTGGCTCGAAGACTACCGAGTGGCTGTCCATATTGGTGGCAGCAATGATGAGGTCGCCATGAAACACCTTCCTCTAATGTTGGAGGGCTCGGCTAGGGCGTGGCTAAATCAGTTGTCGCCGGGCAGCATCTATACTTGGGAAGATCTCGCCTGAGTGTTTATCAGAACGTTTGAGGGTCCTTGCAAGCGGCCAGCAGGTTTGACAGAATTATAGTGTTGCGTCCAGAAACCGAATGAAACTTTGAGAGATTATATCCAGAGGTGGATCACCCGGCACCACACGGTAGAAGATGTGTCTGATCATCAGACAATTTGTGCTCTCAAGGAAGGCGTCAGGTACCGGGAGTTGAATCTAAAATTCGGTCGGACAGGGAACATGACTTTGACTCGGGTGATGGAAATCGCCACCAAGTATACCAATGGTGAAGAGGAGGAGCAACTGTGGAGCGGCAAGCACAAAGCAGTCGCCCATGAAGCCGGAGGAGGAAACTCCAGTCAGAAACAAAAACGCAAGGCCGAACCAGCTGCTCCGGGTGAGGCCTTGGCTGTGGTTCAAGGAAAGTTCAAGTGGAAGCCCAAAGGGTCGTGGAACCCCAAGAAGGTAAACGATCAAGATGGAAATGACGTGTTGGATCTGCCATGCCATATCCACACCAAAAAAGATGAAGAAGGTAATTTCATTTACCCAAAGCATACCACTCGACAGTGTCGGCTCCTGATCCAGCAGTTCCGAGAGAAACAACCAAGGAAAAGGAGAAGGGGGCAGACAAGGCTGAGAGTGAAGGGGAAGATGATGATGGTTATCCTCACGTGAATTCCACTCTGATGTTTTTTGCTGATGTTGAAAACAGGAGTCGATTGAAAGTCATCAACAGAGAAGTGAACATGGTCGCTCCGGCGACACCCAATTACTTGAAATGGTCGCAGAGTGCCATTATGTTCGACCAGTCTGATCACCCAGCGCACATTGCCACCCCTTGGAGGCAAGCGCTGGTGGTCGACCCGGTGGTCGAAGGCACTCGACTGACAAAGGTCCTGATGGACGGTGGCAGTGGCCTGAACATTCTGTATGCAGAAACATTGAAAGGAATGGGCATTCCGATGTCCAGCCCAGTGAAAGCCATATGAGTTTCCATGGTGTCATCCCAGGCAAGAAGGCTACGTCCCTCGGTCAGATTGCACTCGACGTGGTTTTCGGTGATGCCAAAAATTACCGCAAAGAAAAGTTAACGTTTGAAGTCGTGGATTTTTAGAGTGCGTATCATGCAATTCTGGGCAGGCCAGCTTATGCACGATTCATGGCTCGACCTTGTTATGTGTACCTCAAACTAAAGATGCCTGGTCCCAGAGGAGTGATCACTATCTCTGGTAATTGGAAAAAGGTGGAAGAGTGTTTCCAGAAGGGCTCAAAGATCGCCGATGCCCAGATGGCCTTGGCAGAATTGCAAGAATACCAGAAAAAATGCAGACCCAAGTGACTTGTAGCGAGCCAAGAAGCCAGCCACGGATTCAACATTCCAGTCATCTGGCGAGACGAAGTTTGTTCACATTCACCCGATGGACCCCAATGTAGCTCTGACCCACATTTCGACCACACTTGACTCCAAATAGGAAGAAGCGCTCATCCAGTTCCTCTGTGAGAACTGGGACATGCCAGGTGTTCCCAGGGGACTGGCTAAGCATCGTTTGTGAGTCGACCCGAAAGTGAAACCAGTCAAAGAGCATCTTCGACGGTCCGCCGTCCAGAAAGGAAAAGCAATCGGCGAAGAGGTGGTTCGGCTTTTGGTAGCTGAGTATATCCGAGAGATTTTACCACTCGAGTGGTTAGCCAATGTTGTCATGGTCCCAAAGAAAGATGGATCACTCCGCATGTGCATCGATTTCAGGCATATCAATCGGGCCTGCCCGAAAGATCACTTCCCTCTCCCTCGCATCGATCAGATAGTCGAGTCGACTGCTGGGTGTGAGTGTTTGTCCTTTTTGGATGCCTACTCCGGGTACCACCAGATCCGTCTGTACGGACCCGACGAAATAAAGACAACTTTTATCACCCCGTTTGGGTGCTTCTGTTATGTCACAATGCCATTCGGCTTGAAGAATGCCGGAGCCACATTTTATGCGAATGATTCAGAAGTGCCTGCTCACTCAGATCAGTCAGAATGTGGAAGCATACATGGATGACATTGTGGTCAAGTCATGCAAAGGTTCCGACCTGCTGACCGACCTTGCTAAAACCTTTGCCAACCTCAGAAGGTATGATATCAAGCTCAATCCAGCAAAGTGTACGTTTGGAGTTCCAGACGGAAAGTTACTCGGTTTTCTTGTTTCCGAACAAGGAATCGATGCTAACCCAGAGAAAGTAGGCGCTATACTCCGAATGAAACGCCCTGTGCATGTGCATGATGTCCAGAAGCTTACTGGTTGCTTGGCTGCCCTAAGTCAATTCATTTCTCACCTCGGTGAAAAGGCGCTGCCCCTTTACCGATTGATGAAGAAATTAGATACGTTCGAGTGGACTCCAGAAGCTGATATAGCATTTGCAGAGCTAAAAGCCCTGCCTTCCACCCAGCCAGTGCTTGCTGCTCCAATCAGTAAAGAGCCTCTTTTGCTTTATATAGCAGCCACTGTACAAGTCGTCAGTACAGTACTTACAGTCGAGCGGGAAGAAGAAGGAAAAGCGTACAAGGTTCAACACCCAGTTTATTATATTTCTGAAGTCCTGACCCCATCAAAGCAGAGATATCCTCACTATCATAAGCTTGTCTATGGAATTTACATGACCACGAAGAAGGTTGCGCACTACTTCTTAGATCACCCTATTACAGTCGTCAGCGACGCTCCATTGTCAGAGATTCTACACAACAGATGCAACTGGTCGAGTGGCAAAATGGGCGATTGAACTCCTTCCCTTGGATATCAAGTTTGAGGCAAAGAAAGCTATCAAGTCCCAAGCAATAGTAGATTTCCTCGCCGAGTGGATCGAACAGCAACTGCTGACTCAAGTTAACTCTTAGCACTGGACCATGTTCTTTGACGGATCCAAGATGTTGAGCGGTTCTCGTGCTGGAGTAGTTCTGGTATCCCCCCGAGGAGACAAGCTCAGATATGTCCTCCAGATTCACTTTGATTCCTCCAACAATGAAGCAGAATACGAAGCACTCCTGTATGGGTTGTGCATGGCCATCTCACTCGGCGTCCATCGCCTCATGGTGTACGACGACTCAGATTTGGTAGTTAATCAAGTGATGAAGGTGTGGGACATCAGAAGCCCAGCCATGACTGGTTACTGCAATGCGGTGAGAAAGCTTGAGAAGAAGTTCGAGGGGTTAGAACTCCACCACATCCCCCGATTGAAAAATCAAGAAGCCGATGAATTGGCAAAGATAGGTTCCAAGAGAGAAGCCATTCCCAACAATGTGTTCTTTGAGCATATTCACACGCCGACAGTTCAGGAAGACCCTTTCACTGAAGAGCCCCCACAACCCAAGAGTGCCATGGATCCGACTGAAGTCGAGGTCCCAGCTATTGTCGACCTAATCATAGAGGTTCTGGCCATTACTCCTGATTGGACGGTGCCCTACATTGCATACATCCTCAGGAAAGAGCTCCCAGAGGATGAAGAAGAATCTCGACAAATCGTTCGCCGATCTAAAGCTTTTACTGTGATAAGAGGGTAGTTGTTCAGAGAAAGTGTGACTGGAGTCGGTCAGAAGTGCATAACACCAGAAGAATGTCGAATGATCGTCAATGACATCCACTCGGGGACCTGTGGCCACCATGCATCCTCTCGGGCCATCGTGGCTAAAGCATACCGAGCTGGATTCTATTGGCCACGAGCAAATGAGATGGCGAAAGATATAGTCGACAGATGTGAAGGCTGTCAATTTTACTCCGATATGTCTCACAAGCCAGCATCAGCCCTGAAGACCATTCCCCTCGAATGACCCTTCGTTGTTTAGGGACTGGATATGGTTGGACCGCTGAGGATCGGCAGAAGCGGCTTCACTCACATGCTCATTGCAGTCGACAAGTTTACCAAATGGATTGAAGCCAAACCCATCAAGAACCTTGACGCCAGCACCGCTATCAGTTCTATAAAAGAATTGACGTTCAGATATGGAGTCCCACACAACATCATCACGGACAATGGCTTGAACTTCGATTCCGATGAGTTCAGAATTTTCTGCGCCTCTCAGGGCACTCGAGTCGACTATGTTTCTGTTGCTCACCCGCAGTCGAACGAACAAGCAGAAAGAGCCAATGGCCTAATTCTCAAAGGACTGAAGCCCCGACTGATGCGTGATCTCAAACACGTAGCAGGTGCTTGGGTTGATGAACTTCCGTCAGTTCTATGGGATTGAAGGACAACTCCTAATTGGACGACTGGAACAACTCCTTTCTTCTTAGTCTATGCAGCCAAAGCTGCTCTGCCAAGTGACTTGCTCCACAACGCACCCCAAGGTGAACTCTTCTCCGAAGCAGAAGCAGAGCAGGCCCGGCAAGATTCAGTTGATCTCTTAGAGGAGGAAAGAGAGATGGCCTTGATCCGCTCGACCATTTATCAGCAAGATTTGCGTCGATTCCACGCCAGGAATGTGAGGGGTCGGGCCTTTCAAGAAGGAGACTTGGTTCTTCGAGTGGATCAACAGAAACCACACAAGCTCGCTCCAACTTGGGAAGGCCCCTTCATCGTCACCAAAGTTCTCCACAATAGAGCATACCATCTTTACAGTATGGAGCATCAGAAAGACGAGCCACGGGCTTGGAACGCGGAGCTACTCCACCCCTTTTATACTTAAACACGCGTTTGAATAAAATATAATAAGCAACACCTTTTGTAATTCGTTTATCAAAGACAAGAGCTTATGGTACTCTCATTCGATTGTGTTGCTCTTATTTACTCCTGAAATCCCCCAGTGGGTGGGCTAAGTCACGAATCCGTTCCGCCTAAGTTCAAAAAAATCCTACTGAGTGAAAAGCAATCCTTCCACTCGGGGGCTTAGCTGCAGTCAAGTACTCGCCTAAGCTCTCTCACTAAGAGGCTTAATGGCAGTCCAACACTCGCCTAAGTTTGAAAAAATCCTACCGAGTGGAGAGCAGTCCTCTCACTCGGGGGCTTAGCTGCAGTCGAGCACTCGCCTAAGTTCTCTCACTAAGAGGCTTAACGATAGTCCAGCACTTGCCTAAGTTTGAAAAATCCTACCGAGTGGAGAGCAATCCTCCCACTCGGAGGCTTAGCTGCAGTCGAGCACTCGCCTAAGTTCTCTCACTAAGAGGCTTAACGGCAGTCCAACACTCGCCTAAGTTTGGAAAAATCCTACCGAGTGGATAGCAATCCTCCCACTCGGGGGCTTAGCTGCAGTCGAGCACTCGCCTAAGTTCTCTCCCTAAGAGGCATAACGACAGTCTAGCACTCGCCTAAGTTAGAAAAAACCCTACCGAGTGGAGAGCAATCCTCCTACTCGGGGGCTTAGCTGCAGGCGAGCACTCGCCTAAGTTCTCTCACTAAGAGGCTTAACGGGAGTCCAGCACTCGCCTAAGTTTGAAAAAATCCTACCGAGTGGAGAGCAATCCTCCCACTCAGAGGCTTAGCTGCAGTCGATCACTCGCCTAAGTTTGGAAAAATCCTACCGAGTGAAGAGCAATCCTCCCACTCGGGGGCTTAGCTGCAGTCGAGCACTCGCCTAAGTTCTCTCACTAACAGGCTTAACGGCAGTCCAGCACTTGCCTAAGTTTGAAAAAATCCTACCGAGTGGAGAGCAATCCTCCCACTCGGGGGCTTAGCTGCAGTGGAGCACTCGCCTAAGTTCTCTCACTAAAAGGCTTAACGGCAGTCCAGCACTGGCCTAAGTTTGAAAAAATCCTACCGAGTGGAGAGCAATCCTCCCACTCGGAGGCTTAGCTGCATTCGAGCACTCCCCTAAGTTCTCTCACTAAGAGGCTTAGAGGCAGTCCAGCACTCGCCTAAGTTTGGAAAAATCCTACCGAGTGGAGAGCAATCCTCCCACTCGGGGGCTTAGCTGCAGTCCAGTACTCGCCTAAGTTTGATACCCATCCCTATCCGCAAGGACGACGAGGTGCAGGTCGAATGCAACCTTCTTCTTCGGAGCTGCGGCACAAATACAATGTCTGCTCCATCCCTATCCACAAGGATGACGTGGTGCAGGTCGACTACAACCTTCTTCTTCGGAGCTGCGGCACAAATACAACGTCCGCTCCATCCCTGTCCGCAAGGACGATGAGGTGCAGGTCGACTACAACCTTCTTCTTCGGAGCTGCGGTACAAATACAACGTCCGTTCCATCCCTATCTGCAAGGACGATGAGGTGCAGGTCGACTGCAACCTTCTCCTTCGGAGCTACGCCACAAATACAACGTCCGCTCCATCCTTATCTGCAAGGACGACGAGGTGCAGGTCGACTGCCACCTTCTCCTTCGGAGCTGCGGCACAAATACAACGTCCGCTCCATCCCTATCCGCAAGGACGAAGAGGTGCAGCAAGCAAAGTCCATTCGAAGGCAAACACAAGCACATTCGGAGATAAACCAAATTCAAATAAATACTAAAAGGTTCCAAGCAGCGAATCAAAGGTAATCGGGCACCAAGACCGAAGGAGTTTAACGGTTACAGAAACCACTCGGCATTCCGAGGCAAATTTAAAGCGTATCCAAGTTTCATAAGATTGTTCACTCAGCCGGAGGAGGACTGGCAGGCTCCACGAATGGGTCCAGATTGATCCCATCACCGATCTGAGTGGCGGCAGCAATGGAAGTCTCCATGAAGGACTAGAAGTCATGCTTTTTGGTGTTAGTGACTTTGATCACAGCCAGCTTGTCTTCACGAACCTCCTTGCAATTGGCTGGCACCAGGGACAGCGCCATGTCAGCACCCTACCGGGCGGAGGATTTCTTCCATTCTTTCACTCGGTCAGGGATCTCGTTCAGTCGAGTCATCATAGATTCTAGATCATGCCAAAGCGTCGCCTCCGGCCAAACCGTCGAATCGATTTGAGAGACAACCTCCTTCAGGCGTGCGAGGTAGCTTGCGGTGCTGGCGATACGGGACTCCATTCGGAGCATGTTCATCGCAGTTTCGTCGCAGACCAGGGAAGCGATAGGGTCCAGACCTGTCTCGACCCTTCTAGTTTCTTCGTGAAAGTCTTGACAAAGTTCTGTAGCCGAAAGTCAGTTCAATCAACCGAGCAAAATCCGATGGCAAGCATCAACACAGTCAGATTAAAAGAAATACGTCCCAGCATGAGATAAAGCTTCTTGGCGAGGGTCCTCAGATAAGCTTCTATGTCGTTCCTCTTGCGGATCGCAGACTCCATCTTTTCGTTCAGGGCGACCTTATCCTTCTTCAGGTTGGTCACTTCGCGGTTAGCTTCATTAAGACAAGATGTCAGTCTAGTCACCTCTCCTTCAAGCATTCCGACTGAAGCAAGCTTCTTGTCTGTGAGAGCGGTTTTGTCTAGGGCTGCTTTTTGCGCGGCGGCGAGGTCCGAGTCCTTCTTGTCCAGAGCCAACTTCATTTTCTCTGCAAAAGAAATAATCGAATGAAAAAAGAGATCAAAGAGATATATTGAAATTCAGTCGGCAATCAGTTACCTTCCATACCAGCGGCCTCGTCTTGAGCTTTTTTCAGATTTTGCTGAGCCAATTCCAAGTCTAAGTTGAGTTGCCTCTGCTTCTCTTCGAGTTCGGCAAACTTGGAGATGAGAGTAAAAGACTTCTAAAGGAGGCAAGAGACAGGTCAATCGATAGGTTCAAAAGCAGTTCATTTTCGAGTGAATAAAACCTAAAGAAGTGGACAACAAGCTGTTCAGACCCCGGTCGACTGCCAGCAGTCGACCGCGGTCTCGGGGACTACACCCAGTGGGTGCACTTGGCGTGCCCCCACCGGTTCTGATCCCACTCGCCCGGCCCGTCGGAGTCGAGTGCAAGGAGTAAAAAAAGAGAGAGAAAGAACAATTGCACCGTCAAGAAAATAAGAACTCAGACCACAGTCAACTGCCAGCAGTCGACCGCGGTCTTAGGGACTAGACCCAGTGGGTGCACTTGGCGTGCCCCCACCGGTTCTGATCCCACTCGCCCAGACCGAGTGGAAGAGCGAAACTACCAAAAACGACAGCAACACCCAGTGGGTCCTCTAATTCAACGCGAACAACAGGAGATTGTGCAGAAGAAGATTTTTTGAGAACAAAAACAGTCGAAAAGTCTACTCACCTGGACGTTGGCCCGAAGAGCAGCACTAGCGTCGTAGGCAGCCTGACTGCTCTCGTGCACTATCTTGACCCGCTCCATCATCATATCAGCCTATCAGATGGCATCCGAAGCCGCTTCCGACTGGTTGTCTGGGATGGGGTAGCTGGTGAAAAAATGTGCAGACGACCTAGGTGCAGCTGCTTGAGGCTCAGTGGTGGTGAGTTGGATAGTTGAAGGAACCACAGGCGCAGTCGACCGCATGGGATGCCCACTCGGCAAGGGTGCAGCGAACGTCACAGCGGCTGTCACAGCCCTAGAATTGGTTGTAACTAGTTGCACAAGCATTCATGCATCCTGTATATATTTATGAAAGTTGAATTGGGGAAAGTGGAAAGCCTCAGAAATCATTTCTAAAAAAATGATCAACATTAAAAATTGCTTCATGTAAACCCAAGAAAATGTTCCTGTTCATTTCTGGAAATATTGGCAAGAGGTAAAATTCAAACCAATATTTTTGGAATCACAGAAATATTTATTTGGGTCTTTGAATTAAGTCAATACTTATTTGAATTGGAGCTACTAATTCCTATAAAATATTTGGTAGCTCCAAATATCCTGAAACTTGGTGAGGGCCTTTGGTTTAAATCAGATAGTGCCCATAAAAGTTTGTAGAATTTCATAAAGTGATTTAGTATTTAAACTAGGTCAAAACATACTGCGGAATAATAGAAAACAAAATTAAAACAGAAAGCAGAGAGAGAGAGAAAGCAAACCTGGCGGCCCAGCTATGGCCCAGTACTGTTGGCCCAGCCCACCTCCTTCCCTTGTCTTCTTCCAGCTGCTGCTAGGAGGACGATGGGCGTGTGCTCGCCGCGCGCGCGCCACCTCCACCCTTCCTGGCTTCCCCCTCGTCGCTCTGGCCCTCCCTCGCGATGCCACGCAGCCCCCGACCTCTCTCGCACTCTCCCTCGCCCTCATCCCCTCTTCTGTCTCTCTCTCTCACGCGCACGGCCGAACGCCACTATCGCCGCCGCCTGCAGTTGCCATGGCCGGAGCCACCTCCTGGCCCTCCGCCTAAGCCCAGAGCTCCGCCACGACCTCTTCTTCATCCCCATCCAGCTACAAATCGCCGGATGCCCCGTGACACCGCCCTGGAGCTCATCTTCAACCTCCTGCACCAAGCGTCGCCGTCATCGATTCGCCGTCACCAGCGCGTCCCTGAGCTCTCTGACAATTCCATTGGATGCGCTGTGAGCTTCCCGTCGCTTCCCCCTAACCCCGTGGCATTTTTCTCGTCGTAGCCGCCTAGCCACCGGAGCCGAGAGCTCCATGCCGCCGGCCATGGCGCCACCATGGCCAGAGCCCGAACCAGCCGCCCCCGCACGCGTCATCGAGCCCGTAGCCACCACCAGCTCCTCCTCCCGTACACCACAACGCCATCTCGGTCAACTCCGTGCGGGCGCCGCTGCGGATGTGCTCATCGCCGTCAGCTCCGACGGCTACGCGACCAACCAGTGGCACCGTTGGACGCGGCACATCCCCAGGGTCCCGTAGAATCCACCCGCGCGACGAATGGTCGCCAGAACAGAGATTCCGGCGTGCCTCCGCCGTCGGTTGGGGTCGCCGGCGGCCTAACCCCGGCCGGCTAACGTGTCAAGTTAGGCTAAAACTAATTAGTCACTAACTACCCTACCTAGTCACTGACATGTTGGCCCATGCCCCACTAACACTTTTAGTTAGGATTAAATTAGCACTAACCATCTCTGTTAATTAGCCTAGTCACACTGACCAGTGGGTCCCAGCCGTCAGGTTTGACTCTGGGCGACTCAGCTGACCTGCTGACATCACAGTGACGTAGTGCTGACGCCATAACTCATTTTCTGGATTAATTATAATTCAGAAAATTCCAGAAAATAGTTAAAACTTCTAAAATTCATAGTAAATCAACCATAGCTCCAAATCAAATAAATTATATATGAAAAATTATCAGAAAAATATGAAGAATCTGTTTATGCCATGATCATGCATGTTTGAACAAGTTAACCTCACTGAATAGGACAAATTATGATTAGGGAAATTTATGAAATAACATTTGGAGTTGGAATTTGATCTTGTTTGAGTTCCATTTCAATCAAATTGGCTAGATATTGCATTAGGTCAATTCAGTACCTTAATATGTCATATCATTCATTCGCTTGTGCATTGCATTAATTGAATGCTGTTATGTTGCCTTGCCGGTAATTGTCCCCTTTCAGTAGACATGTTTCGGCGATATGATCGATGACACCGATGAAGAGCTATACTATCTTCAGAAGTGCCAAGCAAGCAAAACCCCCTTGCTCATTCTGATACATTCCCACTCTCTCGCTCCTTCTCTCTTTTACTGCATTAGGACAACAAGGATTCATCTGTTACTTGTTGCGGTAGTTGAACCCCTTATCCTCTGCATGACCTGTCATTGCCATAGTAAATAGATGAAACCCACTAGCATGAGTAGGAGTTGTTTGAGCCCTGATGTGCCTACTCATTCATGCTTGTTTGTCATGCTTGCTATTGCATAGAATTGTGTCAGGTCTGATTCATTGGGGATGAAACGGAGGTGTGTGAACATGTCCTACTGTTGAGAGCTAAGTGTGTGAACATGATTTGGTAAAGGTATCGATGAGAGGCCATGTAGGAGTACATGGTGGGTTGTTTCATTGAAGCCGTCCTTAGGAACTGAGTTCTGTGTTTGTGATCCATGAAACAGCTACTACCACACATTGGGCCCTAAGATATGACCCCGCTCGACTTACTGACCCCTCTCGTCCTCTGTCCACGAGTTGCAACTAGTTTCTGGTGTTTATAGGATATGTGTTGGCGGCCGTGCGTAGCGCTGACCCTAGGGGTGGGCTATGATGCGGTAGATACACCGTGGCACAGTGTACTGGGCGCCCGTTTGGTGTCTCACAAATCCTGCACACATCGTTCGGGGCTGTGAGCGAAACTCTGGCCGGATCTCCTCGCGGATGGAACCCGAATAGGCGATAAACCTGGACTAGAGACTTGTGCGGTTAGTCAGGTCGTGGTCTACACCCACGTCAGTTTTCGCTTGGAGTCTGCCGAGCACATGTCGTGTGCAGATGCTAAGTGGTGGAAACATGTGTGACGAAGTACACCCCTGCAGGGTATAAAACTATTCGAATAGCCGCGTCCGCGGTAAAGGACTTCTGGGTTGCCTATAACAGTTCATAGACAAGTGAAAGTGGATACTCTAAAATGCGCAAGATAAGCGTGAGTGCTATGGATGGTGTTCTCGTAGGGAGACGGGAGCGGATCCATAGTGGTGTATTGATATGGTGAATATGTGGACTCGTGTGCGCCATCTTAAAAGAGTTACTTGTTGTCGTAGTTTAAGATAGCCACCGAGTCAAAGCTGGCTTGCTGCAGTTAAACTCGACCACCCCTTTTTGTTGATACCGATGCATATGTAGCTAGCGACACTATCATATATGTGAGCCAAAAGGTGCAAACGGTCCCGGGCCATGGTAAGGCAACACCCGTGGAAATACCGTGCGTGAGGCCGCAAAGTGATATGAGGTTTTACCGGCTAGATCGATGTGACTTGGAATCGGGGTCCTGACAGCTTTGGTATCAGAGCCTGACTGCCTATAGGATTACCAAGCCAAACCGGTTAAAGTTGTGTCTAGAAATGCTTTACTTATGTAAGGGAATTGATTGTGGAAGGGAACGTAAGGCTCTTTTTACTCCTTTACCTTATGGCCTTCTGATCTGAGTCAACCTATTCTTTTCTACGGAGTTAAGAACTAGGCTTTTCTTCTATCTCTCAGGATGACGTGTTACTATACCGTAGTTGCCTATGATTGTTGAGTTTAAGCCTCAGTTCAGTTCCTACTAATTCCATATGTTCATGGCTGGCCTCAGAACCTTGATTTTGTGATGTTGAGTGGTTATGCCACCATTTTTGCTGGTTGTCTCAAATCTTTTGAGCAATTACAGCCGCTATGCTGTCCGAATCATCCCAGGTTTCTAAACAGTTTGATGCATTTGCAAATCTCTTCATCCCATTTCTGATGTTCTTTGGGCGAGATTAAGCACACTAATCGGTTTGTTGAGGTACTCCATTGCCTCGACATATATGTTGGAGCTAGTATTATAGCGAACCACCCACTAATCTAGCCATTTTTTATATCCCCTGTGTGATAATTCTGGCCACTTTTCTTAAAAGCATCCCGTGAAGTTATTTAGTATGTAGGTATTCTATTCCTAGGTTTTGAACCCGAGATTCACCCTACTTCATGTTGTTAGTATTTGCTAGTTCCCTTAAGATATTAGTAACCTTGTGATAGTCCTTGAGGTCTGTGGTATATCGTTCTTCCAATACCATGAGCCAATATGGAAGAAGTTATTTGAACCAAAAGATCACAATCAGAGTACTATTGAGGAGTTCTCCATTCATAATTGTGACTCTGCCAGTCCTACCTCTCTGCATGGGTTATCCGAATGAAACATGTTAAACTTGGTTCAACATACTAATCTATGCATCCACAACTCAGAAAGTTATATGTTCCTTGAGTTGACCCTCCTCAGCTGTATTCTGACCTAGTCTATCAAATGATAGTCAGGAATAGTTGTGCATTCGTGTTCATCGATGCCTATTATTCTTGTGGTCCGTCAAGCCATTCTATTCTGGAATGACTAGGAGAAACAAACTCCAGCACCTCATCCATTTCTTGGATTGGTCAAAGTAGTTGTATTCCGCAGATCAAAATGCCAATCCAGCCTTTGTTCTGCTCTACCTCGGAGTATTACCCCCTTTATGTCAGGATTACCATGAGAATTGCACCACCTCTTATGAATTCTTGACGAAGTGATACTTCTCGCCATCATTATCCATTCCTTGGTTCCATGTTGTTGTAACTGGAATGCCGACAAGTGAATTGTGATGTGTGAAATCAATACTCCGAGCAACTCGTTGCTTGGTAGTAAATGGACAATATTCTCATTCTTAGCGTGTTGGTTATTGAATCATCATTCTAAGATAGATTGTGCTACCTAGTCCTTATTTCTGGTGCACTCTTCGATCAATGAGTTAGGGTTATTCAATCCCTTGCTTATTCGATCATATCGTCTTGCTCTGAAAAGCAAGATTGTTCTTGAGCTTAGTAACATATTGGTGGTTCGTGATTTTCTGAATATCTTCTGGGAAGTATTACCAGGTTGTTCCCTGATCGCTATGTTGAGTTTGTGATCATGTTGGTTTTCTCTAAACCATCCATTCTCCAAGAATCTGTGTTGGATACCCCGACCTAGTTGGTTAAGCTAAACAACAACTTCGAGAGTTGGAACATGAAAGCATGTCCGACTTAGTTCATCACTAAGGGATATCCTTGAGTGTGTGTGTGTTGAAGAAAGATGATATCCTCATCAACCGATCCCCGTGATCAGCTGTTGGATCTATTGCCTTGTCAAAACTTTGACTTGAGTATGGGCTATCGTCATGTCAAATCAGAACCAACGATGTTCGTAATGTTGTCTTACTCATGGTTGATCCCTCGAGCATACACCATTACATCCTTTGGTCTGACCAATGCTATCACCATGGTCACATGATGGTGGAAGTCCAGTGATATGGAAATTCCGATGAGTTGCTGTTGAGCTCATCAGTGGCATTTTGTCTCCCCGATGATTCATGTTGAACATTGTGCTAGTGTTGGAAACTTTTTAAGCATTTCCTTCGTGTTCCGCCCATGAGGTATATGTTTGGTGAAAGAAGTGATTTCTCTAAGTTCACGTGCACTTGGTGTAAGCTGCCTCCATGAATTTGAGAAAGGTTTGTTTTTGTTTCCTCTGGTACCATTCCAAGTCAGCTATGCATGTGCGAATGTATTCTATGGTATGGTAGATTAATTACCTCCACTCCATATGTATTTCCTAGCACACCAAGCCACCGATTGAATTGTTCAAGGAAAAGGAGTTGCTGTGCGAATACTAGTTCATGCACAAGGACTTCGATAACCTCAATGATGGTTCCCCACCTGAACTCGGTAGTGTTTTGTTGTAAGACTTCTACATGGTCATGCTTGTCTTGGACAACGTGTTTACATATATGTAGCCGAACCAGCTCATGTTTTGGAGTTTACTATCGTAGTTCAATTCCCGAGAATCTCGCAACATCGTCTCGTCGGTTTGTGTTGCAAACTTTCTTTCCGAACATGTTGTCTGAAATATCCCGTAGCCAACCAGATCTGAATCTTAGGCAGATATGATGGTTGGATCTATTCCAAGTTTTATGATGTAGGTCCCGACAAGGTTGATGTTCTGGCCGACACACCTAGCCGGAAGATCTATCGTTGTAGTATCTTGATTGAGATATTTGACCATCTTCTCCATGAGGATTTAGTGCAACTTATTCTAGAAGTTGTTACTCAGGGGTCGTTGTGCTCTCGGTTAGCTCGATTATGCTAGAACCATCCAAACAGTGGAATCACTCTCTATTGTAGAATTTATCCCCAGTTACTAAAATCATTCCCAACATTTGCATTCTGTTCCCAGCTTGCACCATCGTTGTGCCATTCTATCTTGGACTACCTTCTCGGTAATTCCTGGTCAGGATCATCTTCAATAGTGATACTAACATGGGTCCCATCCATTTCTGATAATAAGCAAAAGCATCCATTGCGTTGTCTTCAACAAGGTAGTCCACATCATCCATTCTAGTCGATATATGCCATTCTTTCAAACCTCCTCGAACGATCGTTTGTGATTGCCTTAGGCTGGCATAAAGAGTTTCAATGATCATTATATCAAAACTAATTCTTTTTGCCACTTAAGGGAATAGCTCTATGAGTCACCCTCCCTGTGGTGCCCCGTTAGGTAATCATAGTAACTTATCTCCTCGCTGCTTTGACTCTCACTCATCATCTCACCTAAGCGTGGGATTGTTGCCTACCAATTTAGACCTTTGTCGTATGTCCCTCTACATCCCTCTTGATATGTGTTTTGTGTCTCAGTTCGCGAGATGTTTCTATGTCTCATTCCGTGAGCTAAGACTGAGCTGCTCGATCTTTGAGAAGATCGATCCTTCTAGAGTTTCTTTTCCCTCTCGTTGTCATGTTGGTAGGAGTTCCTGGAGCAAGACTTCGAGACAATGAAGGTGATCAAATCAACATCCTTATGGAGTGCACCCAGGATCGCGGAGATTGTGTTGGTCTTGTGTCCCTTTTGTCTTCTCACCTCACGTCCTGAATCTCGGGACGAGATTCCTGTTTAGTGGGGGTGAGTTGTCACAGCCCTAGAATTGGTTGTAACTAGTTGCACAAGCATTCATGCATCATGTATATATTTATGAAAGTTGAATTGGGGAAGTGGAAAGCCTCAGAAATTATTTCTAAAAAAATGATCAACATTAAAAATTGCTTCAAGTAAACCCAAGAAAAAGTTCCTGTTCATTTCTAGAAATATTGGCAAGAGGTAAAATTCAAACCAATATTTTTGGAATCACAGAAATATTTATGTGGGTCTTTGAATTAAGTCAATACTTATTTGAATTGGAGCTACTAATTCCTATAAAATATTTGGTAGCTCCAAATATTCTGAAACTTGGTGAGGGCCTCTGGTTTAAATCAGATAGTGCCCATAAAAGTTTGCAGAATTTTATAAAGTGATTTAGTACTTAAACTAAGTCAAAACATACTGCAGAATAATAGAAAACAAAATTAAAACAAAAAGCAGAGAGAGAAAGCAAACCAGGCGGCCCAGCTGTGGCCCAACACTATTGGCCCAACTGCTGCCAGGAGGTCGTCGGGCGTGTGCTCGCCGCGCGCGCGCCACCTCCACCCTGCCTGGCTGCCCCCTCGTTGCTCTGGCCCTCCCTCGCGACGCCACGCAGCCCCCGACCTCTCTCGCACTCTCCCTCACCCTCATCCCCTCCTCTGTCTCTCTCTCACGCGCACGCCGAACGCCACCATCGCCGCCGCCTGCAGTTGCCGCGGCCAGAGGCACCTCCTCGCCCTCCGCCTGAGCCCAGAGCTCCGCCACGACCTCTTCTTCGTCCCCATCCAGCTACACATCGCCGAATGCCCCATGACGCCGCCCTGGAGCTCATCTTCAACCTCTTGCACCGAGCGTCACCGTCGTCGATTCGCCGTGACTAGCGCGTCCTCGAGCTCTCCGACGATTCCATTGGATGCGTTGTGAGCTTCCCGTCGCTTCCCCCTAACCCCGTGGCGTTTTTCACGTCATAGCCGCATAGCCACCGGAGCCGAGAGCTTCGTGCCGCCGGCCATGGCGCCGCCGTGGCCAGAGACCGAACCAGCCGCCCCCGCACGCATCATCGTTCTCCCCACCTCTGCAGGAGCCCGTAGCCACCACCAGCTCCTCCTCCCGTACACCACAATGCCATCCCAGCCAACTCCGTGCGGGCACCGCCGCGGATGTGCTCGTCGCCGTCAGCTTCGGCGGCTACGCGACCAACCAGTGGCACCGTTGGACGCGGCGCATCCCCAGGGTCCCGTAGAATCCACCCGCGCGACGAATGGTCGCCGGAACAGAGATTCCGGCATGCCTCTGCCGTCGGTTGAGGTCACCGGCGGCCTAACCTCGGCCGGCTGACGTGTCAAATTAGGCTAAAACTAATTAGTCACTAACTACCCTCCCTAGTCACTGACATGTGGGCCCATGCCCCACTGACACTTTTAGTTAGGATTAAATTAGCACTAACAGTGTCTGTTAATTAGCCTAGTCACTGACCAGTGGGTCCCAGCCGTCAGGTTTGACTCTGGGCGACTCAGTTGACCTGCTGACGTCACAGTGACGTAGTGCTGACGCCATAACTCATTTTCTGGATTAATTATAATTCAGAAAATTCCATAAAATAGTTAAAACTTCTAAAATTCATATTAAATCAACCATAGCTACAAATCAAATAAATTATATATGAAAAATTATCAGAAAAATATGAAGAATCTGTTTATGCCATGATCATGCATGTTTGAACAAGTTAACCTCATTGAATAGGACAAATGATGATTTGGGAAATTTATGAAATAACATTTGGAGTTGGAATTTGATCTTGTTTGAGTTCAACTTCAATCATATTGGCTAGATATTGCATTAGGTCAATTCAGTACCTTAATATGTCATATCATTCATTCGCTTGTGCATTGCATTAATTGAATGCTGTTATGTTCCCTTGCCGATAATTGTCCCCTCTCAGTAGACGTGTTTCGGCGATATGATCGATGACACCGATGAAGAGCTATACCATCTTCAAAAGTGCCAGGCAAGCAAAACCCCCTTGCTCATTCCGATACATTCCCACTCTCTCGCTCCTAATCTCTTTTACTGCATTAGGACAACAAGGATTCATTTGTTACTTGTTGCGGTAGTTGAACCCCTTATCCTCTGCATGACCTGTCATTGCCACAGTAAATAGATGAAACCCACTAGCATGAGTAGGAGTTGTTTGAGCCCTGATGTGCTACTCATTCATGCTTGTTTGTCATGCCTGATATTGCATAGAATTGTGACAGGTCTGATTCATTGGGGATGAATCGGAGGTGTGTGAACATGTCCTATGGTTGAGAGCGAAGTGTGTGAACAAGATTTGGTAAAGGTATCGATGAGAGGCCATGTAGGAGTACATGGTGGGTTGTTTCATTGAAGCCGTCCTTAGGAACTGAGTTCTGTGTTTGTGATCCATGAAACAGCTACTACCACACATTGGGCCCTGAGATATGACCCCGCTCGACTTACTGACCCCTCTCGTCCTCTGTCCACGAGTTGCAACAAGTTTCTGGTGTTTATAGGATATGTGTTGGCGGCCGTGCGTAGCGCTGACCCTAGGGGTGGGCTATGATGCGGTAGATACACCGTGGCACGGTGTACCGGGCACCCGTTTGGTTTCTCGGGAACCCTGCACACATCGTTTGGGGCTGTGAGCGAAACTCCGGCCGGATCTCCTCGCGGATGGAACCCGAATAGGCGATAAACCTGGACTAGAGACTTGTGCGGTTAGTCAGGTCGTGGTCTACAACCACGTCGGTTTTCGCTTGAAGTCTGCCGAGCACATGTCGTGTGCAGACGCTAAGTGGCGGAAATATGTGTGACGAAGTACACCCCTGCAGGGTATAAAACTATTCGAATAGCCGCGTCCGCGGTAAAGGACTTCTGGGTTGCCTATAACAGTTCATAGACAGGTGAAAGTGGATACTCTAAAATGCACAAGATAAGCGTGAGTGCTATGGATGGCGTTCTCGTTGGGAGACGGGAGTGGATCCATAGTGGTGTATTGATATGGTGAATATGTGGACTCGTGTGCGCCACCTCAAAAGAGTTACTTGATGTCGTAGTTTAAGATAGCCACCGAGTCAAAGCTGGCTTGCTGCAGTTAAACTCCACCACCCGTTTTTGTTGATACCGATGCATATGTAGTTAGTTCTGATGTAAGTCTTGCTGAGTACTTTTGTACTCACGTTTTCTTAATTTATGTTCTGCAGAGAGACTTCAGTCTCGCTAGTAGTTTCGCATGGACTTCGATGTTTAGCTTGATACCTCAGCTACGATCTTGTGCCCTCGGCAAGATCTGGTAGATAGTCAGGCTTCTCGGCCTTTTTCATTTGTAGATGTTTGTACTCAGACATGTTAAGCTTCCACATGTGCTTTGATTTGTTTGCTATGATTGTTGGGTCATGAGACCCATGTTTGTAAGATCTCGCTCCTCGGAGCGTGATGAATAAATTCTGGAGTCGTAGATTTATGTTGTGATGCCATGGTGTATTTACACATATCGAGCATATTGTGTGTATGATTGAAATGCTTGCTATGTGTGGGATCCGACAATCTAGTTGTTTATCCTTGGCAGCCTCTCTTATGGGAAAATGTAGTCTAGTGCCTCCTTGAGCCATAGTAGTCCGCTATAGCCCGGTTCACCGGAGTCCTGCTAGCCCAGCACTACTGCTCAGGACATTTGACTGGTCGGCATGTGTTTCACTTCGTTCCTGTGTCAGTCCCTTCGGGGAAATGTCACGCGGTGACATCCGAAGTCCTGTTAGCCCAGTGCTACAGCCCGGATTCACACGCTGCTGACCGACATGCTCGAGGTTGATTCAGGTATGCATGTCCCCATAGGTTAGTGCCGCTTTGGGTTCACAACTAGCCATGTCGGCCCGGGTTCTCTGTCATATGGATGCTAGCGACACTATCATATACGTGAGCCAAAAGGCGCAAACGGTCCCGGGCCATGGTAAGGCGACACCCGTGGAAATAAATTGCGTGAGGCCACAAAGTGATATGAGGTGTTACCGGCTAGATCGATGTGACTTAGAATCAGGGTCCTGATAGCGGCCCTGCCCGCATCTTCAGCTTTACAGTTCCTGCCGAGCCACCCTGTCAGTTGTTACCTTCTTGCTCTTCCTAGGCTTAGGAGCCGCATCTTTGTTGTCGTGGTATTTCTCACGGGGGGCTTGCGAGTCGACAGATGCCACAAGGGCTTAGTGTGTGGGTAGGACTGCTGCTGATAGGACCGGGAGCGGGTATGCGAGTAGCACGCGGTGGTTTACCCAGGTTCGGGGCTCTCCGGAGAGATAATACCCCTACTCCTGCATGTCTGAGTATATCTGGTACATCTGATACAGAGTCGCTCCTAGAGTTGTATCTAAGATCAGTGCCATAGGCGTCTGACTTGGTATATGCCTATATGAGGCATGCTAGTGGCCGGCCATGCTCATGGCCGTGAGCATATGTGCTCATGTGGGTGGATGGCCGGATAGCTAGCTAACTTGCTAGCTAGTGCTAGTGTGCATGCGTGAGTGTCCATCCTCCTGGATGGATGGATGTGTGGTATATATATAGCGTGAGGTAGTTTAGCATGTAAGCTTGGTGGTGGCGTTGGATGTAAGCTACCTTGGGTAGCTTACATGCCAAGCCATGTAGGCATGGCAAGAGGCATGGTATATGTCATCCTTGTCCCCTGGGATACTTTATAAATCAGTACCCAGGGGACACAGTACACTGTAGATGATGGCACCGCGGTATGGTTGTCTCGTCGATGTCGGGTCGGGCTGTAGTCAGCAGCCGACTGGTTGGCGTAGTCGGCAGCCGGCAGTCGGCAGCCGGCCGGGTAGTGCAGTCGGACGGGGAGCCGGCAGGAGCGGCCGGGCAGTCGGACTGAGGGGCTTTGCTAGCCCTGATGTCTTGAAATATCATCTTGCCATCTTCGGGGTATCCGTGTCCCATTACTCCGACATTCGTCGACGTCTGGAAGGTCAATGATGTTGGGTGGAGCTGCAAGACAGAACATTCGACCCCAAGTGAACCACTCGACCCTTAAAGGATCAAGAATCGAAATCGCAAGAGTTCATACCTGGGTTAGAGGTTACCGCATCCTCCATTTCCTCGTCCCGGTACTAGTATGAAGAGGTCTCTGATGTAGTAGCACAACAAAGGCCCGCATTCAATTGGTTACACCCACTTAATTGAATCCACATAAAGGACAAGTCAGATGGTTACCCGGAGATAGTAGGAACGGTCACTTTGATCCGAGGCAAAGCTTTGGGCAGTTTGGAAGAGATGGCTTTCGGCACATTCGGCGCTGAAAGCGGCGCGACCTTGGATTGCTTTGGAGGCTTCTCAATCAGCGTTGGGGAAGACGTCCTGGGGCGCTTCGAGCATTGCTCGATCGGCATAGCCACCAAGTCCGGAGCGCGTGTCGGGTCATGAGTGTGCTTGGACCTCCTCTCCCTGCGAGGAGGCGAGTCGACTTCTTCCTCATCGGTCGATTCATCGCTCTCCCCATCCTCCTCGGCTTCCAAATGCTCCTCGCCGCTCTCGCCCCCGCTCCCTTCTTCTTCAGTGCCGGGGTCCTGCACTCCATTGGGTATCGAGTACATTTCAATAAGGGCCTGAAAGGATAACAATCAAAAGACATTCAGTCGACCACAAACGGGACATCACTTGGTGAATTAGAAAGATACTTGATAAAACAGAAATATACCTGCTCCGGCTGGCGCGAGTTGTCGAATGGAATCACCCTCCTGGATCCCCGAGGGTTGTCTTTGTTGCCAGTGATTCCCCTCAACAAGTTCTCCAAGATATCCTCGCTAACCTCCTCCGGGTGAATCCGAGTGGTATCTTCGAGCCCAGAGTACATCCACATCGGATGATCGCGTGTCTGAAGAGGTTGGATGCGTCGACCGAGAAAGACCTCCAGCAGATCCATGCCGGTCACTCCGTCGTGGACAAGCTGGATGACCCGTTCAACCAGCTCCTTGATCTGCGCCTTCTCTTCTAGAACTACCTTCAGGGGAGTAGGCTTCTCGACTCGAGCCAAGGAGAAAGGAGGAAGTCCAGTCGACTGGCCAGGGGTTGGCCGATCCTTGCAGTAAAACCAAGTCATCTGCCAGCCCTGGACTGAGTCAGGAAGGATCATCACTAGGAATGTACTCTCGCACATCTGCCAGCTCCTCATCTGGATCCCCAGACCACTGCACATCTCGATCACCCGCGTCCTCTCGTCACTCGACTTGGCCTTTTTGACCGTCTGGGAACGGCAAGTGAAGATGTGTTTGAAAAGCCCCCAGTGCGGTGGACAACCCAAGAAGTTTTCGCACATGGACACGACAGCGGCCAGATAAACTATGGTGTTCGGAGTGAAATGGTGGAGCTGAGCCCCAAAGAAGTTCAAAAAACCCCGGAAGAAAGGGTGGGGAGGCAGTGAGAATCCGCGATCTACGTGGGTTGCTAGGAGGACACACTCACCCTCTCTAGGCTGCGGCTCGGTTTCGTCCCCCGGGAGCCAAGCCGACTTGTGGGGATCAATCCCCCCTCCAACAAGTCGGCGAGGTCGTCCTGCATGATTGCCGAGCGGATCCAGTCGCCCTGGATCCAGCCCGCCGGCAGGCCGGACCTCGACGAGGATCCGCCCCGGCTGGTCCGCTTGCCCTTCGCCTTCGCGGTCGCCTTCTTCGCGCGTTCCAGCACCGCCGTCTTATCCTTCCGCATGGTGGCAGATCGAGCTCGAGCGGAGGTCCGGCAACGCGGCGGAAGCGAGAGTGGCGGAGAGATCGGGAGAAAGAGAAGAGAGAATGGGGGCGCGCGGAGCAGAGGCCTGGCCCAAGACCTTTTATAAGACCTTCCGCCGAGTGGCTCACTAGTGGACCCAAGCGATCTAAACAAATCCCGCAACAGTCGCGCGCGCACTACATGGCGAAAAAGGTGGCGTGGGGATCGAGGAGACTTACCTAATCCGTCCCAATAACCTCGTTTCCTCCCGTCTGGCATGCTTCCCAAAATTCGAATCCCGCGGTATCCGCGGAGAGCGGAACAACCTGTCAGACTGAAGACAAACACCCTCTACATCATCATTCAGAATTCAACCCTGAAAGTTCACTCGACAACAACCATGAATGGACCAAGGCGACTGAGAAAGTAGTCGACGCCGTCTCCTCAACTCATTGTGTCAGGACAAGGCATATTCATAGCACAAAGAGTGGGTCGGAAGTGTTCTCAACCCCTTCCTCACTCGAACCCTGATCCATTCGGGGGCTAATGATGAAGCTATGTACCTAGGGTAGGGTCATGGACCTGTCCATCTTACCCTCCCCAAGGACATCTTTACAAAGAATCAGAAGCAGTCGAAGAGAAAACAGCATCCACTCGACCATGAACATGTGCTCACTCGGCTTCCTTGAAGACACTCGACCACCTTGAGGACACTCGACCACCAGAAGACGAGAAGCCCTCCACTCTGCAATGGTCGTGACTTAAACCATAGCATTATGGGCATTTATAGCACTTCATTGTAGACGTTACCAGTAACGCCCCACCTTTATGAACATTGAACCCTGTGTAACGGAGGGGAGCTGGGGTCCTGGCGCACTCTATATAAGCCACCCCCTCCTCTGGGACAAGGGTTCGCACTTTTGTAAACACACACACACACACACACACATAATCCAGTCGACCGCCTCAGGGCACCGAGACGTAGGGCTGTTATTTCCGCTGAGAAGGGCCTGAACTCGTAAAACTCGTGTGTACAACTACTCCATAGCTAGGATCTTGCCTCCTCATACCTACCCCCCATTCTACTGTCAGTCTTAGATCCATGACATCGACCTAGTGGGACGGATTAATAGTCCGGCTCCACTGCCCGAAGACGAAGAAACCCACTCCTTATGAAGATGCTATTTCCGGCACCTTACGATGTGCCGGAGAAGAAGGTCAAAACCATGGCCAAGGGGACCAGGAGTGGGCTTCGCCGAAGGAGCACTATCAGTGTCAAAACCGGCGGATCTTGGTAGGAGGTCCCGAACTGTGCGTCTAAGGCGGATGGTAATAGGAGGCAGGGGACACGATGTTTACCCAGGTTCGGGCCCTCTTGATGGAGGTAATACCCTACGTCTTGCTTGATTATTCTTGATAATATGAGTGTTACAAGAGTTGAGCTACCACGAGATCAGAGAGGCTAAACCCTAGAAGCTAGCCTATGGTATGATTGTATGTCGTTCTACGGACTAAAACCCTCCGGTTTATATAGACGCCAGAGGGGGCTAGGGTTACACAAGGTTGGTTACAAAGGAGGAGATATACACATCTGTATTGCCTATCTTGCCTTCCACACCAAGTAGAGTCCCATCCGGACACGGGATGAAGTCTTCAATCTTGTATCTTCATAGTCCAACAGTCCGGCCAAAGGATATAATCCGGCTGTCCGGAGACCCCCTAATCCAGGACTCCCTCACACTAGTAGAAAACAGGGCTTTGGTCCAGGCCGGGTCAGCCCATTAGTCCCGGTTCAGTCTAGAACCGGGACCAATGGGGGCATTGGACCCGGTTCGTGAGCCCAGGGGGCCGGCCGGGCCACGTGGGCCATTGGTCCCGGTTCGTCTGGACCTTTTGGTCTCGGTTGGTGGGACGAACCGGGACCAATGGGCCTGGCTCCTGGCCCACCACCACTGGTCCCGGTTCGTGGCATGAACCAGGACCAAAGGCTCCCCTTTAGTCCCCGTTCATGCCACAAACCGGGAATAAAGGGTTTGCCCAGAGTTTAGTCCCACCTCGCCAACCGAATGGGCACCCACACCTGTTTATAAGCCGGTCCCTCTCTGCGTTGTTGAGCTCCTCTCAAAGTGAAAATAGATGCACCTATAGAGGAAATTGGACCTAAATTCATAAACAGAAATTAATTATGAATTTATGTTTAATTTTCTCTATAAGTGCATCTATGTTCACTAACAGAGAAGTTTTTAATTTTTGTGACCTAAAAGAAAAAAGAAATCACTAAAAAACTATAAGTATTTAGTTCTAAGTAGAAATGAAAAAATAAATAGCAAAAAAGAAAAAAATGCCTATAATATTTGTTATGACTAACTAAAATTACCAAATTGAGTAAAGTTATTCATAAACTAGTGATTCACACAAATTTTAAAAAATTCAAATTTAAACTATTCAAATTTTAAAACTAATGGCACTAACAGAAAGTTTATAATTTTTGTGACCTAAATAAAAAAGAAATCACTACACAACAAAAGAACAAAAAAAATGCCACCTACTATTAAATAGCAGGAGAAAGATTGACTCAAAAATCAATTTTAACTATTCTACAAAGTGTTTTCACACAAACTTAGTAAACTAGTGATTCATAAACTAGTGATTCACACAAATTTTAAAAAATTCAAATTTAAACTATTCAAATTTTAAAGCTAATGGCACTAACAGAAAGTTTATAATTTTTGTCACCTAAAAGAAAAAAGAAATCACTAAAAAACTATAAGGATTTAGTTCTAAGTAGAAACGAAAAAATAGAAAAAAAGAAAAAAAATGCCACCTACTGGGCCAGCACGGCCTGAATACGACTAGAAACCCAACCATGGGCCAGGATTCAGGCCCGCAGCAGGCCCAGTAGGCCCACAGGCATTGCAGTGTCCAATTAGGCCCATAAGCCTGCATTTCAGAGGAGTTCGAGAGGGAAGAGGCAGCGGAGCTTATAAACAGGTGCTGGTCACTCTCAACTAGCGAGGTGGGACTAAACTCCCACCACCGCGCCAGCGCAAGGCCATAGGTCCCGGTTGGTGGCACCAACCGGGACTAAAGGGGGGAATTGGTCCCGGTTTGTGACATGTCTGAAGATTATGAAAAGTTTCATGAAATTCCTCCCTTCAAAGTCAAGGCTGACCCAAGCATCCTGATAAACGATGAAGATTATCCATGGTTACGGTGCAATAAGCAAATGGCACAAGCGAAGAAAAAGTGAAGACTTTCTCCCGCAACTATTATGATGATACCATGCCAACTTTGTAACAGACGAGTATGATACCATTCTCCGTTTTGTACATGCACATGCTATGCCAACTTTTCCAGAGTTCATTTCAAATGCTTTAATGTCTTCTGGTTTGGCCCTCGTAATACCATTAATCCCGGTTCACTCCTTGTCAACAATGTTCTCACCAAGAACACTCTCAAGAGGGCAACAAACTTGTCATTCACACAAACTTCAAAAATTCAAATTTTAACTATTCAAATTTGAAAACTAATGGCACTAACAGAAAGTTTATAATTTTTCTAAAACTAAAAACAAAACGAAATTTAAAAATAAAGCAAAAAACAAAAGAAAATAAATAATGCAGAAAACAAAACAAAAAAACTGAAATAAAAATAAAAATAGCTACAATAAGTATTTTGTTGTAAGTAGAAACAAAATAAAATAAATAAAGCAACAAAGAAAACAAAAAAAACAAAAAAGTGTTTTCAAATTTGAAAACTAATGGCAATAACAAAAAGTTTATAATTTTTCTAAAACTAAAAGCATATGAAATTAAAAAATAAAGCAAAAAACAAAAGAAAATAAAATTAATAAAGCAACAAAAAAACAAAAAAAAAATAAAGCAACAAAAAAATGCCACCTACTGGGCCCCCACAGCCTGAATACGACTAGAAACCCATCCATGGGCCAGGATTCAGGCCCGCAGGAGGCCCAGTAGGCCCACAGGCATAGCAGTGACAATTAGGCCCGAAAGCCTGCAATGGAGAGAAGCTCAAGAGGGGTGCGGCAGTGGGGCTTATAAACCACTGCGCACCCCTCTCAACTAGCGAGGTGGGACTAAACTTTCGACATGGGCGCAGCAGCACAAGGCCTTTGGTCCCGGTTGGTGGCACCAACCGGGACTAAAGGGGGGCATTGGTCCCGGTTGGTGCTACGAACCGGTACCAATGACCCCCTTTAGTCCCGGTTGGTGCCTCCAACCAGGACCAAAGGCCAAAGGGCAGGAAGCGGCGACCTTTGGTCCCGGTTGGTGGCACCAAGCGGGACTAACGGGGGCATTCGTCCCGGTTTCTGTCACGAACCGGGACCAATGCTTCGTCTATATAAGTAGCACTTGTGAAATTTTTCATTCAGTTCGTTCTTCCAGGTTTCCGCCTCCGACGCCGTCCCGCGCGGCCGCAGACGCCGTTGCCGCCCCGTCGCCGCGCCGCGCCACCTCACCGTCACCGTCCCGCGCGGCCGCAGACGCCGTCGCCGCCCCGTCGCCGCGCCGCGCCCCCTCACCGTCGCCGTCCCGCGCGGCTGCCGATACCGTCGCCGCCCCGTCGCCGCGCCGCGCCCCCTCACCGTCGCCGCCCCGTCGCCGCGCCGCGCCCCCTCACCGTCACCGCCCCGTCATCGCGCCGCGCCCTCTCATCGTCGCCGTCTCCGCGCCCATCACCGTCGCCGTCGCCGCGCCCCTCACCGTCGCCCCCGTGTCCTGCCGGCCTCCTCGTCGATCGCCGCCCCGGCTCGTTGCGTAATTTCCTAATTTAGATGTGTAATTTAGGATGTAGATTTAATTGAGTTGTTGTAGTTAATTTAGATGCATAGTTTAGATGTATAGTTAATTGAATTGTAGTTAATTTAGATGTATAGTTTAGATGCAAAAGTTAGAATTTTTTACTATTCATACATATTTTTGGTGATATTATTGTTGCATATGCAAAAGTTTGTGTGTTCATATATATGCAAAGAATATGTCAATTTTTCCATAGAATTTTTATGAATTTTTTTTGTTGTAATTTTGTTCATAGAATTTTTATTTTGTTCAAAGATTTTTTATGATTTTTTTCTGTTGTAATTTTGTTCATAGATTTTTTCTGATTTTTTTCTGTTGTAATTTTGTTCATAGAATTTTTATGATTTTTTTTGTTCATAGAATTATCTTTGTCAATTTACGTATATGTTCATATTTAGAAGAAAAAGAGGGAGAGAAAAAAGGAAAATAAGAAGAGGAAGAAGGAGAAGAAGAAGAAGAAGAAGAGGAGGAGAGGAATAACAGGAGAAATAAATAACAAGATGAAAAAGAAGAAAAAAAAGAGGAGAAGAAGAAGGAATAGAGGTCGATATACCCCCCCTCCCCGATAACTTTTAGTAATTAGTACTACTTAGAAAGTGTTTAATGGAATTAGTTAGAACTAGGTAAACTTGTTTATTTTTAGTAAGTACTACATTATTCTATTTATAGTAAGTGCTTAGTAGTTGAACTAGTTGATTAATAAAACTGGTTTATTTTACTATGGAAGTAGTTTATTTTTAGCAAGAAAATTAATAGAACTAGTTTATTTTTTTAGTTAAAGCAATTATTCCCGCATCGACGTGGACGATGCCTATCCCGCATCCTTGTCGTCGAGTCGGCGGAGGACGACACCTGCTTGACCAGATGGGCCATGTCCGGGACTGGGCTCCGCCGGGGTGGTACTGGGAGGCGCTACCTTCCGAGGGGCGTAGCTTGGTGAGGAGCCAGCCCGTCATTGACCCGATCCTTGTTTGGTGGCGGTCGCGTGGGCCAGTGACGGTGCCGAGGCTTCCGGACACCGTGGAGGTGGTACGTCACCGTGTCAGCAAGGAGGACCAGCACGTCCGTCGCTACATGGTTGCGTTGGAGGGCAGGTTCGAGAATACCTGGCAGGTTCTTCAGGGATCTCACTGGAGCTATGATCCTGTGATGGTTCCTTCCCTTTGGGTGTCCACCGCCCGCGCCGATACCCGTCGGGCGCTACGGTTTTAGCTGTACTGGCAATATGTATGATAGTATTCGACGTGTATTAGTGATAATATTCGATGTACGGACACATGGAGATGATGTAGTTTTTCTTATAATTGAATGCATCCTAATTTGAATACTACTTTATTTTGCGATTTGATTTTTCTTATTGAATGCTCAAATTGGAGAGCACTATGCAAGGCATATGCATATGATTAGTTGAATAATAATGATCTAATTTAGTCTTTGAATTATGAACGTATAGGAAATGTCATCATCGGACGACGGAAGTCTCCCGAGGGAGTGCGACTGGTGCCACGACGATCGAGATCAGTGCGACAGGCCTCACCTGGACGATGGTCGGCGCTTCAGCATTAAGCTTGAGGAGACCTTCGAAGTTGAAATGGTACGCAGCGACGACAAGTGTTTTTTTCATAATTAAGCATGACTTCAACTATTTCAACCTGTAATTGTCATCTTTTACAATTCGAGTATAGTTTATCCCATGCCATGCAAGACGCTATGTCTTGGAGAGGATGGATTTTCAAGACCATGAAAATTTTGAAACGAAGAAAATTCACCTAAGGACCCATCATGATGTGGATTTTGAAGTAGAGTTGTATAATGCTGAGAGCGTAACCCATTTTGGTTGCAAAAATTGGGAAACATTTTGCAAATTGTATGGTTTTGATGAGGGTATGCTTGTCACCATGGATCTTGGTGATCCTGAAATCGAGCAAGACAATATGGAAATTTGGGTCCTTGTTGATACGCCTCTAGTTCTACTGCTATGTGAGTTTCTCAAACATAGTTAATTATTAACTAATTTATATTGTTCATTTCAAAATAGTTGACAGCTTATTTCCATTGACAGCTTATTTTGAAGTATCAAAGAATGTGCAGAAGATGGTAGATAGAACTTACTACACCGATGGCTCTGAGTTAACTACCAAGGAGAAAACTCATCTGGTTGGATTTTGTAATGATCTTGAGAATTACAATATCTACAATCGAACTCCTCAACATTATGGTCGATACGTGCCACTAGTGCACGTGTTGAACTACGGTAACTACTATGGAGATACCCTGGTAAGATTTTTTACTATTACGACATCCGTGCATCTTTTTGCATACTTCTAAAACTAGTACATCATTGCTAACTACGAAGTTATTACTATGTTTTTCAACAGAGAATCCCAGAGGATTGTGTGCCTCATTTGATGTATCAGAATGGCGGCAGCCTTCATGTTTTGAACATATATCTAGGTCATCCTACGAATCTCAACTGTCCATACGAGATTTCTAAAAGAAGTGGAGACATGAAAATCAAAGGATGGAAAAAATGTATGGACAGTCGTAAGGACCTTCTTGGAAGCAAAAGGAAGCGAGGCGCAAGAATTGGAGACAGGATGATCTCCATTCTTCATAATGGAGAGTCAGGGTCTATATTGTTTTATGATATTTTACCTTAAGTGTGTTTAGGTCCTACCTGATACTGATGATCATGTGCTAAGAACAATTATGTAGGGTCGGGTTCGATGACTATGAGGATGATGATTGTATGACTTATTATTAATAACGAGTAGAAGTTGTATGATGATGCTTGATTAGTAGGACTTGTTATTATATATGATGATGTATGATGCAAGCATGCATGAGTTATTATATATCTGCGGGTGAAATGAACATAGCAGTAGCTAGCGTTGGTAAACCAAGGATGAAGATATAAGAGAGGACACTTCTCTCTATTAGCTAGCTAATAACAACCTAAAAATAACCCCCTAAACCCCTAAAACAGCCACTTTTTTTAAAAAAAAAAGAAAAACCTCAGGTCCAGCCAGCTGCTGACGCGTGGAAGCCTTTTGGTCCCGGTTTATGTCATCAACCGGGACCAAAAGCCCCCCTGCCTGGGCTGCCGGCAGCGGCTACGTGGATGCCCATCTGTCCCAGTTCTGGTTTGAACCGGGACTAAAGGGGGGAGGTATTAGTACCGACCCTTTAGTCCCGGTTCCAGAACCGGGACAAAAGGCCCTTACGAACCGGGACTACAGGCCCTTTTTCTACCAGTGTCAGTAGCCCCTGAACCAGGCTTCAATGACGATGAGTCCGGTGCGCAGTGTTGTGTTCGGCATTGCAAGGCGGGTTCCTCCTCCGCATACATCATGGAAGAGTTTTGAATACAAGGATAGTGCCCAGCCCTGCAAAATAAGTTCCACATACCACCGTAGAGAGAATAATATTTCCACAAATCTAATCTGCTGACATGTTTTGACAGCATGACATTACGCCATGGCCCGGTTATTATTCGAACCGCTTTTCTCAGCCAGCTCCACACATTTCGCAAGGCGGTTTTCTTGACACCTCTTGTCAAAGCAGAGATCGTGTTCCCCTTATCACGGGATTCTCATCAATACGGACGTGGGTAACCCAACCGCGCCATCAATTATGGCGCCTGGGGAATAAGCGGTTTTACCAGGCAAGTGGGGAGACACATCGCCTCTTCTGCCCTTATAAAGGGACAAGGATTTACTTTTTTCACCCACGCCTTCTTCCTCCTCGCTTACCCATTCCCGCACACTCGAGCTCTAGCGCCAAAGCTCGCGTTCTTCTTCTCAAACCACTCCAAGCATGTTTGGAGCAGGAGGCAAGTGGATGGTCTCCTCCGTCACGGAGGAGAACATCATAAAGTTACGGGAAGCCGGATATCTAGCCGCGTATATCACGCACCGGCTGCATAATGCGGGGCAGATCAACCCAACGCCCGAACCCCATGAGAGGGTAGTTTTTCTTACCCATTTTGTCCACGGACTGGGATTTCCCCTCCACCTGTTTGTTCGCGGGCTCATGTTCTACTATGGGATGGATTTTCATGATCTGTCCCCCAACTTCATCTTCAACATCTCGGTGTTTATCGTCATGTGCGAGGCCTTCCTCCGCATTAAGCCCCACTTCGGCCTATGGCTGAAAACCTTCAAAGTTAAACCGAAGGTAGTGGGTGGCCATCAAGCAGAGTGAAAGGCGCCATGGTGGGCAAGATGCCTAATGTCACTGGCTTGGGGGCACCTATGTGGATACCATAAAGGGGTGGCAATCGGGGTGGTTCTACATCACCGAGCCGCGCGACTCCAACTGGGTGGCGGCCCCCAAATTTCGATCCAGAATCCCCACGCGGCTCACCTCCTGGAAAGAGAAGGGCTTGTCCTGGGGTTCTTCGGTAGAGTTGACCGGACTCTAGACTTGCATCCAGAACATGACAAGCAGAAAAATCAAGCTCGTCAATGTGGTCCAGGTTATGCTCTTCTGCCGGAAACTTCCGTGCCAAAGACGGGCATTCAACTTATGGGAGTTCGACTCGGCCAAGCACTAGACGCTGCAAGAGCTCTATGAAACGAGCACGAGGACGTTTGGAGGGTGCTGTTCAAGAGCGCCGAGATTCCTCCCCACCCCCTCAACGAGGACCGTGAACTCAGCGCAAAGCGCCGCGCCAATCCGGTAGGCTTTTTATATCTCTTAGGGTATCTATTTGCGCTGGTTTAGTTGTGTGCAAGATCTGAACTTCCATGTCATTAACAGGACTGGATAGAGACGGCGAAGCAGGTTGATAGCCCAGCCCCGCTGCCCGAAGATCCTCCAGACGCTCTTCTAACGAAGATGCTGACTCTGGCACCCTATGAGGTGCCGGAAAAGAAGACCAAGAAGAAGGCCGCGGGGACCCGAAAGCGTCTCCGACACAAGGTTGTATCGGAGTCATCGGACGATAACTTCAACATGCAATCCTCCCACGGAAACGAGGAGGAGGAGGAGAAAAGTTCTTCCCTCCCAGCCGGGGGAGACAAGAAAAGGAAGGCCGACCCATCCGGGGAGGCCAAAGGGTCCAAGAAGGGAAGTACCCTCGCTTCGGATTTTGCCATGACGGCCGCTGACATCAGCGACGAGTGGCTACCCAGGGACAAGCCCCTGGCGAAGTCGTAAGTGTCCGGACACCATAGTACTTCATGGTATGTTTTATTGCACTGCCTCTCCTCATGCCGAACATGATTATGCAGTCTGTCCCGAGCTCATCTCGACGTACCCTCGTCGAGCGGCTCTTTGGACTCGTCGGATATGAACAGCGGTTCCCTTCCGACCGCTACCACCCCTCGCCCTATGGACAACGCCGAGGTGTTGTCTCAAAAGGCACCGAGCAAAGCGGAGGTGGTCCTGGGGGTTGCCTCACGGCGACTTCTCGGACCCTGGGTACCAAGGGAGCAAGGCTCCTACGGGCTTCGAGTTCGGGCCCCAGCCGGACACTGTGCCGAAACCTTCGATGGTTCCAGACTCCGGCGGGCGGTCCCCCGTCAAGGGGGGCCAACCATCTATGCCAGTGTCCTCTGTCCAACCAGAGGCACCGGACAACCTGCTGGAAGCGCTTCGCAGCGCTTCCATCGAACAAGAGCACCGCACTATCATGAGTGCGGTGGTCGAGAAGGTTCAGTCCGCCAAAAATGGGCTGACCGAAGCTTGCGCCAGCCTACTAACAGGCTTTGAGGTAAGCAATCAAAATATAAGAAAATATTACCGCATAGATAGTAGCCCCTGATGCTCTATTCGGCGTTCGCGAAGAAAAGCCGAATAGAGCATCAAATAATGACTCAGGAGTCTAATTAGAGTATATCTATGTGTATGTGCAGGCTTCACTGCTGGCCGCTACCGCACGTATTGCGGAGGTCTCTTCGCTGAAGCAGGACCTGAAGCGGTCCGAGGACGAGCTCGGCCTTACCAAGAGGCAGCTCGAAGAGAGCAAAGGTAAGAAATACCCCTGTCTATATAGTTAAAAAGAAGTTCAGGTGTAAAGTAATAGGATCATCATGGATTTGTCAGGGGCCATGACCGAGGTGGCGACCCTGAGGAAGGCGTTGTCCGAGGCCGAAGAGAAAGCGGCCAAAGAACGCATTGAACGGGAGAAGCAAGAAGCCCGAGTAGGCGAGGTGCAGCAAGAGCTCGAGGTTCTCGCCAAAAAGCACGAGTCCTTGGAGCTTGACTCTAAGACGCGAGAGTCCGAGCTCGCGCAGGTGCTTGAAAGCGTCCGGAGCACCAAGGACGAAGCCCACAAGGCCCTCCAGGAGATTAACGCGGTGAAGAAGATAGCAGCGGGTAAGGCATTCATTATGCAAAGCAAGCACGTGAAGGAGACTTTCCTTTTTCTTACCCGAGTTCGGAGCTCTCCAGGAGCGTTTGCAGATCTTCCCCGCAGTGTACTGGATGCCGCGGAGTTCTACCGGGCTGAGGAGGGGAGCTCAACGGAGAAGTTGTTCTGGTCTCAGTATACTGGGACCGAACACCCCGTGCCTTTGAGCGACCAGCTGAAACAGTTGGTTGAGCTTCACAAGGCGGCCAAACAGGCCATGAGGGGCCTTATAATCCGGATGTGGCCTGGCGAGCCCCTGTCCGGCAGCTACTTCGGTCTGGTGAGGCGGCTTGTGGAAGCCTGCCCATGGCTTGAAGTCATCAAGCGGTCCGTCTGCATTGAGGGTGCACGCAGGGCTTTTGCCCGGGCGAAGGTGCACTGGGCGAAGCTGGACGCCGTGAAGCTAGTGAAGGAGGGGTCGCCGGAGGGCAAGGAGCATCGCTGCCCTGAGAATTATTATGAAAGTGTCCTGAAGGGTTCTCGCCTAGTGGCAGATGAGTGTGACAAGGATGTAATTTTTGAATGAACATGCTCATGTGATCTTGTAATACGAAACGAGTTCGTTTGCGCCATGCGATGCTTTCTTAATTCAAAATATTACCTTATGTGCGGCTCTTTATGAAATCTGAGAGTTGTCCAGTCATCGGCTTCTGCCCCCATGTAACTAGTACTGGGGTGTTCGGGATAAACCTGAGCACTCTTTACCCCAATTTTGGGTCCTTCAAGGAAGGTATTCAGGGCAACGAACCAGGCAATCGGACTATAATGCTTTATCACTCTCACTTAGCCATAGAAGTCTATGATTTTAAATTTTGGCGACGGCCTTGGTATTCGGAGGGCCGAATTTCGGGCGCTATACACGCCTAAGCCGGACAAGGCCAACTCCTCGCCCAAAGCAGAAAAAGTCTTTAAGGACTTGAGACCTCTCGAACAGTGACCAGTCTCTCGCCTTATCATGACAGTCGGTTTTTGGCTTTCTCTACTGAGGTGCTCGTCCGGAAGAACCGGGACACAATCGCAGTAGTTCTCCCACCGCTACCTTAGCCGATATAGAGGAACATAACGTACCAAAGCATGGGAGCAGGGCAACCCAACATTTGACCAAAGACATGATTCGGAGCTGATGCATATAATGATATAAGTTCGGGGAGCCGCACTATCGAAAGTGTTCAGACTTCTTACGCCATATTGTGGGGTAAACGAGAACCCCTGGCAAACTGACCGTACCCGAACGTGCGGGTGCGGATTGTCATAAGTGGACATATAAGAGAAAGAAAAAACTTAAATAAGGCAATGACGGTTTCATTATATGCATTGTTATTTAAATAATACATCGAAGCGTACTAGGTACAGGTAGTGCAATAAGGATAAAGTAGGATAATTTGAAATGTCCTATCCCAGGGCAAGCTATGCATAAATAGTGAAAAGCGATTATATCAATTATTACTAGAGACCACCTGGCGGTTCCCGTGTTCATCTTAGCTTCTTGCCACCTTGGTTGTTGCTTCCGGAATGTGTCTGGCAATCGTACTGCCGAAAAGGGCTTCCAGAGAGTTAGGCCCTGAAAGAGAGAAGGAATGACAAAGGTATACAACCCCTAGTGCGGTTAAGCCACAAATGCAGGGCATGTCCTGATCGTGCCCTCGACTATGTCCATGGTATTTTCAATGCGTAGTTATGTACGCACGGCACGGATTTCATCGCTTTATTGGGACTGCGATGGGGGCCGAACTGCTAGGCGATCTCTGATCGTGCCAGGTGATCCTGTTGTAGTTGATTCCGGGCTTGCTTGAAGGTGTCCAGCGGCTATGATGCCGAATGAGTGGTTTGCCTCAACAGGCTGCTTTCTGCTTCTGCTGCAAGGGCCGCAGTGTGCTCTTCCGTACGGAGCGAGCGTTCTGTGTTTCCATTTACTGTTATGACCCCGCGAGGTCCTGGCATCTTGAGCTTGAGGTATGCGTAATGTGGCACTGCATTGAATTTTGCAAATCATGTCCGTTCGAGCAGTGCATGATAGCCACTGCGAAACGGGACGATGTCGAAGATTAACTCTTCGCTTCGGAAGTTTTCTGGTGATCCAAAGACCACCTCCAGTGTGATTGAGCATGTGCAATGGGCCTCTACACCTGGGATGACGCCTTTAAAGGTGGCTTTGCTAGGTTTGATCCTCGAGGGATCGATACCCATTTTTCGCATTGTATCCTGATAAAGCAGGTTTAGGATACTGCCGCCGTCCATAAGGACTCGAGTGAGGTGAAATCCGTCAATGATGGGGTCTAGGACCAGTGCAGTGGATCCGCCATGACAGATGCTGGTGGGGTGGTCCCTGCGATCGAAGGTGATCGGGCAAGCAGACCATGGGTTGAACTTTGGGGCGACGGGCTCCATCGCATAGACGTCCCTTAGTGCATGCTTCCGCTCCCTCTTGGGAATGTGGGTTGCGTATATCATGTTCACCGTCTTCACTTGTGGGGGAAACCCCTTCTGTCCTCCTGTGTTCGGCGGCTGGGGCACCTCCTCGTCGTTGCTATGCAGCCCCTTATCCTTGTTTTCGGCATTTAACTTGCCGGCCTCCTTGAACACCCAGCATTCTCTACTGGTGTGGTTGGTTGGCTTGTCGGGGGTGCCGTGGATTTGACACGAATGGTCTAGTATGCGATCCAGACTAGACGGAGCCGGAGTATTTCTTTTAAATGGCTTTTTCCGCTGACCGGATCTAGAGCCTCTGAATCCGGCATTGACTATCGTATCTTTGGTGTTATCGCCGTTATTGCGGCACTTTGGTCTGTTACAATGTTGCCTACCGTTAACATCTTTGGTATCCGAGGTATCCGGATTCCTCGATGTGTTGCTGCTGCGAGCCAACCAGGTGTCCTCGCCCGCGCAAAAGCGGGTCATGAGTGTCGTGAGGGCTGCCATAGATTTTGGCTTTTCCTAGCTGAGGTGGCGGGCGAGCCACTCGTCGGATGTTATGCTTGAATGCTGCTAGGGCCTCTGCGTCCGGACAATCTACAATTTGGTTTTTCTTAGTCAGGAACCGTGTCCAGAATTGTCTGGCCGATTCCCCTAGCTACTGGGTTATGTGGCTCAAGTCATCAGCAGCCGGTGGCCGCACATAAGTGCCCTGGAAGTTGTCAAGAAATGCGTCTTCCAGATCCTCCCTACTGCCGACGGAATCTGCTGGCAAGCTATTCAGGCAATGCTGAGTTGGTCCTTTGAGTTTTAGTGGGAGGTACTTGATGGCATGTAGATGATCACCGCGAGCCATGTGGATGTGAAGGAGGAAATCCTCGATCCATACAGCGGGATCTGTTGTGCCATCGTATGATTCGATATTTACGGGTTTGAAACCCTCCAGGAATTCATGATTCATAACTTCATCAGTGAAGCATAGGGGGTGTGGGGCACCTCTGTGCCGGGCTATATCCTGGCGTAGTTCCTATGAGTCTTGTCTGCTGTATTCGGCTCGGCCGGATTTACTCTTGGTGTATCCGACGCGACAATCATCGTCCCGTGTGGGCGCACATGCCCGTGTCCCGTATATTGACCTTGTGATTTTTGCCTTACTATCCAATATGTCTCGCAAGTCCTCTGTGTTGCCCCAGGCCTCAGTATTTTTGAGTGAGTGGCGAAGGGGTGCGGGCGGAACTTTAGGCTGAAATGCCTCTCTGGCTCGGCCGCGTAGTGGCCGGTCAGCCGCATCGTACACTGGTGAATGAGGTTTCAATGCTTCCTCCTCGAGGTGAGGTAGCAACCTGCGTTTTGGGTAACTCTTGGACGGGCGCTCGAGTTCATGCTCCTCGGTCGCAAGGACTTCGGTCCACCTGTCTGCTAGCAAGTCTTGATCAGCTCGAAGCTGTTGTTGTTTCTTCTTCAGGCTATTTGCCGTGGCCATAAGCTGGCGCTTGAAGCGCTTTTGCTCGACGGGGTCCTCAGGCACAATAAACTCGTCGTCGCCGAGGCTCGCCTCATCTTCGAAGAGAGGCATGTAATTATCCTCCTCCGATTCTCCATCTGCTGCCTGCTCTCGAGGGCTAGATTGTTCGTCCTCTAGCTCTACATCATGCTGGAGGGGATTGTTGTTCTCTTCGGTGCTATCCAGAGTGTTATTATCTCCTGTGTCGGTATCACTGCTCTTGCTGTGGCGGGACTTAGAGCGGTGCCGCTGACATCGGCGCTTGGCTTGCTTCTTGGAGGGATCACCCTCTGCTGTCTCGTCGCCATTGCCTTCTTTGGGGGTGTCCACCATGTGTATATCATATGATGAGGTGGCGGTCCAGTGCCCTGAGGGCGGTGGTTCCTGTTCGTCTCCAGCTTCGTCGTCCATACCGTCGAAGTCTTCAGAGTCGAAGTCGAGCATGTCGGTTAAGTCATCGACAGTGCCTACTAAGTGGGTGGTGGGTGGGCAGCGAATTTCTTCGTCGTCCGCATCCCATTCTTGTCGGACATAGTTCGGCCAAGGTTCTCCTGACAGCGAGAGAGACCTTAATGAATTTAGCACATCTCCGAAAGGTGAGTGCTGAAAGATATCCACGGAGGTGAACTCCATGATCAGCGCCCAGTTGGACTCGATGGGCACAGATGTGAGCGGCTCGGAGTCTGTGGCCGGAGATGAATCCAGTGGTTCGGCGACACGGCTCTCATAAGGGGTGAAGTCAGTATCCGGCTCTATCGACACTGAGAGTGCGCCCTCCATGGCGGGTTCCATCCCTCTGTTCTCGGATGGCACGACTTGCTCCGGATTATTGGCCAGAGTAGTTGCGGATGCGATCTCCCGAACATTGTCTGACGACAGAGTTATGTCATGCTCGTCGCGACTGTGCGGCGCGTCCGACATGGGCTCGAATCCGTCGAAGATCAAGTCTCCGCAGATGTCAGCCGTGTAGTTCAAGTTTCCAAATATAACCTGATGGCCAGGGGCATAGCTCTCAATCTGCTCCAGATGGCCAAGCGAATTGGCCCGCAGTGCGAAGCCGCCGAATACGAAGATCTGTCCGGGGAGGATACCCTCACCCTGGACCGCATCGAGGGAGCCACCGAGCCTTATGGTGATGGCACAGTGGAAATCTCAATGAAAGCACCAATGTCGGTGTCAAAACCGGCGGATCTCGATTAGGGGGTCCCGAACTGTGCGTCTAAGGCGGATGGTAACAGGAGGCAGGGGACACGATGTTTACCCAGGTTCGGGCCCTCTTGATGGAGGTAATACCCTACGTCTTGCTTGATTAATCTTGATAATATGAGTGTTACAAGAGTTGATCTACCATGAGATCAGAGAGGCTAAACCCTAGAAGCTAGCCTATGGTATGATTGTATGTCGTTCTATGGACTAAAACCCTCCGGTTTATATAGACACCGGAGGGGGTTAGGGTTACACAAGGTCGGTTACAAAGGAGATATACATATCCGTATTGCCTAGCTTGCCTTCCACGCCAAGTAGAGTCCCATCAGGAAACGAGACGAAGTCTTCAATCTTGTATCTTCATAGTCCAACAGTCCGACTAAAGGATATAATCCGGCTGTCCGGAGACCCCCTAATCCAGGACTCCCTCAAGCACCTTGGTCATCTCGTCTGACGATGAGACAGACCCCTCAGCCGCCGACGATGATGACGAGGAGGGAGGCGACTCCCCTCCTGTGAGAGGAAGGGAGAAAAGGGAGGCCTCCACGAGTTTGGAGGCGAAGGCGCCCAAGAGGGGGAGAGGCTCCCTCGCGGATAACTCCGCGTGGGATGTTGATAGCAGTCCAGAGCGACCTCGTCGGACCAGAGGCACCTGGAGAAAAAGTCCCCATGGGTACTGGTGACGGGGCCCGAGTTCCCTTCGGGCCTCAGCTGGATGCCATTCCGGAGATCTACATGGCTCTGGGGTCCAGCGAACGACATTCTCCCCAAGGAGGGAATGTGTCTGTTCCACTGGTGACCTCTGTCCAACCAGAGGCACCGGATAATCTACTGGAGGCGCTACGAGGCGCCTCTATCGTGGATGAGCATCATGTCCTTATGGACACGGTAATAGAGAAGGTTCAGTTTGTCAAAAGCGGACTGACCGAAGCCTGCACCAGCCTTCTAACGGGCTTTGAGGTGAGTAATGTGATTGTAGGAAAAATATCACCATATAGACAGTAGCCCCTGATGCTCTATTTGGTGTTCGGGAGGAAAAGCCAAACAGAGGATCGAGAATAAATATCGCAGGAGTCTAACATGAGTTGTCTGTGTGAATAAGCATGTATCGCTGCAGGCTAGCACTACTCATGCTGCGGAAGTTTCTGGACTAAAGCAGAAACTGGAGCGGGCCGAGGAGGAGCTCGACCTCGTGAAGAAGCAGCTGGAATATAGCCAAGGTATGTAGTAACCTATGGGTACATTTCGAAAACTGAGTAGTCCAGCTGGACTAAAGTGTCATAAACTTTATTAGTGACCATGACCGAGATGGCGACTCTTAAGAAGGCGTTAGCCGAGTCCAAGGACAAAGCGGCCAAGGAACGCGCCACACGCGAGAAGCACGAGGCCCAGATTGGTGAGGCGCAGCAACAGCTCCAGGGCACGATCGAGAGATTTGAGTCCTTGAAGCGTGATCGTAAGGCGCAAGAGTCTGAACTGGCGAAGGCCAGCCGGAGTGCACAAGATGCATGAGCCGAAGCCCGGGACGCCCTCCAGGAAATTCAGGCGGCCAAAGAGATTGCGGCGGGCAATTCTTTCACCATGCAAAGCAAGTATTTAGAAGAAACGTTCCTTCTACTTATCCGAATTTGGGTTTTCCAGGGGCGTTTACGGATCTGCCGCGTAGTATATCAGATGCTGCCGAGCACTATAGAGCCAAAGAAGGGATGTCGACGGAGAAGCTATTCTGTTCCCAATATCATGGACCCGAATATCCATTGTCCTTCAGGGACTAGCTAAAGTAGTTGGCCGAGCTGCACAGGTCGGCAGAGCTAGCCATGAAGGACATGATTGTCCTGTTGTGGCCTGCCGAGCCTATACCTAGCAGCTACTTCGGACTTGTTAAGTGTCTTGTAAGTGCATGTCCGTGGCTCGAAGCCGTGAAGCGGTCGGTCTATATTGAAGGTGCGCGTATGGCCTTTGCCCGCGTCAAGACGCATTGGGCAAAGTTTGATGCCATGAACCTGAAGACCGAGGGTCCGCCGGAGGGCAAGGAGCATCGTCAACCCGAGCTCTATTTCGATGGCGTCCTGGAGGGGTCCCGCCTTGTGGCGGAGCAATGTTCAAAGGATGTAATATTCCCATGAGAACATTTGTGTTATCCTGTCCTGTAATATGGAACAATGATGTTATGTATTATAACGCTTGCAATTTACATTTTACCTCCTGTGCGGCCGTTTATGAAATCTGAGGGTTGACCAGTCATCGGCTTCTGCCCCGACGTAGATAGTACGGGGGTGTTAGGGATAAATATAAACACTCTTTACTCCAAATTCTGGTCCTTAAAGGAGGTGTTTAGCGCAATGAATAAGGCAATCAGACTATGCGGCCTTTACCGCCCTCACTTAGCCATAGGAGTTTGACAATTAAGAAAGTTGGCGAAGCCCCAGGTATTCGGAAGGCCGAACTAGGGGCATTATACACGCCTAATCGGAGGAACCGATTCTTCGCAGGAAGCGGGGAAATCTTTAACGATTTAGAACCTCTCAAACAGCTTACCAGCTCTCGCCGCATCATGACAGTCAGTTTTTGGCTTTCTCTACTGAGGTGCTCGTCCGGAAGAACCGAGACACAATCGCAGTAGTTCTCCCTTTACTACCCTAGCCGATATAGCGGAACGTAAGGTAGTAAGCACAGGAGTCGGGCAACCCAACTATTGATCAAAGACATTATTCGGAGCCGATGCATATAATGCTATAAGTTCGGGGTGCCAAACTATACTGAAAAAGTGTTCGAACTTTTATTGCCGTAATGCGGGGTGTAATGGAGCCCCTGGTGCAGTAATACGTACCATGGTGTACATGTCCAATAAGTAATATATACAAAGGTGAGAAAACAAGAAAATTATGTAATAAGCTGACGCCACCATTCATTCACCATTGTGATGTAATTGGTGCGTTGAGGCGTACTTTGTGCAAACAATGCGATAATCAAGTAAAGCTATTTAACATGCCGTAACCAAGGGCGAGCTGCGTGCGGGTATGTAAAACAAGTATGGCGATCGTTAATAGAGACCACCTGGGGGTTCACTTGTATGCCAGAGCTCCTTGCCTCCTTGGTGTGTTCTGCAAACGGGTTGTCCGCATAGACCTCGAAAAGAGAAAAACCCCGTAATAAAAAGGAAAAGTAAAGGCGTGTGAATCCTAGGGTCAGTCGAGCCGTACAGTGGGTCGCGGCCGAGTTATGCCTCCGGCAATTCCAATGGGGTTTTGAGTGCGTAGTTTATGTACGCGTGGTATTAGTGCCATTGCCTCATCGGGGCTGGGACGGAGGTTAAATTGCTAATTCGGCTCTTCTCGAGCCGAGCTGTCCTGCTGAAGTGTGGTCTGGACCCTCTTGATGATGTCCAGGGGCTCGGCAGCCGGATTATAATGTTGCTTGAGAAGGCCGCTCTGTACCTCTGCTGCTAGGGCGATAGTGTGCTCCCCTTTACGGAGGGAGCATTCCGTGTTTCCATTTACTGTAATGATGCCATATGGGCCGGGCATCTTGAGCTTGAGATAAGCGTAATGTGGCACCGCATTGAATCTAGCGAATGCGGTTCGTCCGAGCAGGACGTGATAGCCGCTGCGAAATGGGACGATATCGAAGATTAGTTCTTCGCTTTGGAAGTTATCCGGGGGACCGAAGACCACCTCCAGCATGATCGAGCCCGTACAACGGGCCTCTATGCCTGGTATAACTCCTTTAAAGGTAGTTGTCGTAGGCTTGATTCGTGAGGGATTAATGCCCATCTTGCATATTGTATCCTGATAGAGCAGGTTGAGGCTGCTACCACTGTCCATTAGGACTCTTGTCATGTGAAATTCGTCGATGATTGGGTCGAGTACCAATACGGCCGAACTGCCATGATGGATGCTAGTTGGATGATCACGATGATCAAAGGTGATCGGGACTGACGACCATGGGTTGAATTTTGGGGCGACTAGCTCTACCGCATAAACGTCCCTGAGTGCCCGCTTGCGCTCTCTTTTGGGGATGTGTGTGGCGTATGTCATGTTCACTGTTTTGACTTGAGGCGGGAATTTCTTTTGCCCCTAGTGTTGGGCTGTCGGGGCTCCTTGTCTTCGTCCTCACTCTGCGATTCCCCTTCCTTTTTTCCGTTGTTTACCTTGCTGGCTTGCTTAAAGACCCGGCAATCTCTGTTAGTATGGTTGGTCGGTTTGTCTGGTATGCCATTTATCTGGCACGGACGATCGAGTATGCGGTCCAAGGTGGATGGTCCTCTGCCTTTCCTTTTATAGGGCTTCTTTTGCTGGCCGGACTTGGAGCCACTGAATCTGGCGTGAATGGTAGTGTCATCGATGTTATCACCATTGCTTCGGTGTTTGTGTCTGTTGCGCCGGAGCTTGTTGGTGTTGCTTTTGGCCTCGGAGGGGCCTGCTTCGTTTGCTGTGTTTGTACTGCGAGCCAGCCAACTATCCTCTCCCATGCAAAAGCGGGTCATAAGTGTCATGAGGGCTGCCATGGACCTCGGCTTTTCTTGGCCTAGGTGGCGGGCGAGCCATTTGTCGTGGATGCTATGTTTAAAGGCCGCTAGGGCTTCGGCATCCAGATAGTCAATGATCTGGTTCTTTTTCATTAGGAACCTAGTCCATAATTTTCTGGCTGATTCTCCAGGTTGTTGAACTATGTGGCTTAAGTCATCAGCATCGGGTGGCCGGACATATGTACCTTGGATGCTGTCAAGGAAGGCTTCTTCCAATTCCTCCCAGCGGCCGATGCAGTTCTCAGGCGAACTATTTAGCCAGTGTGGAGCTGGTCCTTTGAGTTTTAATGGGAGGTATTTGATGGCATTGAGGTCATCTCCTCAGGCCATGTGTATGTGAAGAATAAAATATTTGATTCACACTGCGGGGTCGGTTGTTCCTTTAGGTGTATCAACCATGTACACGCCGTATGAAGAGGTAGCCATCCAACGTCTAGTGAATGGCGGGTCTTGGCCTTGTTCCTTGTCGGCATCATCGTCCAAACCGTCGATGTCCTCAGAGCCATAGTCAATCACGTCGGTTAAGTCATCGATGGTGGCTATGAAGTGGGTGGCGGGTGGGAAGCCAAATTCCTCATCATCCGTCTCTAGCTTGAACCGGACATTGTTCGGCTATGAGTCCTTCTCCAAGGACAAATTCTTTAAATATTTTAGCACGTCACCCAAAGGTGAGTGCTGGAAAACATCAGCGGCGCTGAACTCGAAGATCGATAACCAATCAAGCTCGGCGTCCGTGGGCGTACATAGTCTGGAACTTATAGCCGGAGATGAGTACGGAGTTCCGTTAAAGCGAATATTGCAGGGCGTTGAGTCCATGTGTGGATCCAATGCCGCGGACTCTGCAGCCTCAGATTGCTTGATCTACTTTGTTTCTAAGGTCGTTGTAGCCGCAGGAACCATCTCCTGGGTGTGATCCGATGACAGATTTAAGTCACGTTCATCGAGATGAGGGGGAGCGATCGCCGCGGGCTCAAATCCCTCAAAGATCAAGTCTCCACGGATATCTACGACGTAGTCCAAGCTACCGAATCCGACCTGATGGCCAGGGGCATAGCTGTCGATCTACTCCAGATGGCCAAGCGAGTTGGCCCGTAGTACAAAGCCGTTGAATATGAAGATCTGTTTGGGGAGGAAGATTCTTCCTTGGACAGCGTCATTATTGACGATTGAAGGGGGCATCGAACCTTTAGTAGACGGCACAGTGGAACTCTCAATGAAAGCACCAATGTCGGTGTCAAAACCAGCGGATCTCGGGTAGGGGGTCCGGAACTGTGTGTCTAGGATCGGTGGTAACAGGAGATGAGGGACATGATGTTTACCCAGGTTCGGCCCTCTCTATGGAGGTAATACCCTATGTCCTGCTTGATTGATATTGATGAATATGGGTGTTACAAGAGTTGATCTACCACAAGATCGTAATGGCTAAACCCTAGAAGTCTAGCCTATGTGGGTATGGTAATGAGTATATGTGTTGTCCTTTCCGGACTATCCCCTTTGGTTTATATAGACATCAAGGGGATCAAGGGTTTACATGGAGTCGGTTACATAAGAAGGAATCTTCGGTCGCCAAGTAGAGTCCAATCCGGACACGAGTACGGCCTTCGGTCTTCGTGCCTTCACAGCCCATCAGTCCGGCCCATGGATTACAGGCCGGACACCCGATGACCCCTTAGACCAGGACTCCCTCAGCAGCAGCAGCCAAGCTGGTGAGGAGGTCCCTGTCCATCGCTCCGAAAGACAGATAGGACAATCCCCGAGGCATACCAGCCACCTCCGCCTCCACAGCTACATCCGCCTTCCACCGATCAAATCCTGCGAATGTTTGAAGAAAGAAGGAGCAATGACCTACTTGAAATCCTAAAAAGTGTGGAAGTTATGGTTGGGCAGAATGGAAATCAGAATGGTCATCACTCCAAGCTGTCAGATTTTCAGCGAACCAATCCTCCCAGCTTTAGCCAAATAATTGATCCATTGGACGCCGACGACTGGCTAAGGACCTTTGAGAGGAAACTGGAGATTGCTCGCACCGAAGGAGACAAGGTTCCCTTCTCAACGCATTATCTCGAAGGAGCTGCCGCTGTATGGAGGAATAATGCCAAGGCAATATGGCCTGCAGACGAGGAAATTACTTGGACAAAATTCAAGGATCATTTCCGCAAGTATCATATTCCCACCGGGATCATGAAGATCAAGCAGCACGAATTTCTTCCTCTCACTCAAGGTAGCGCGACCGTCAACGAGTATCTAAACAAATTCAACCATTTGGCCCGCTATTCTCTCCATGATGTTGCCACGGAAGAGCGGAAGATCGACCGGTTTCTTGGAGGCCTGAATCAGCATCTCAGGTGCACTCTCAGCATGTTTGATTTCCCAGACTTCCTGACTGTGGTGAACAAGGCCCTCATCGCAGAAAGGGAACACAAGCTCCTACATGACAACAAGCTAGCTGTTAATGACCACAAGCGCAAATTCGAGCCGAAGAAGGATATGCAACCCGTGCAAAAGGCTCGTACTTGGCAACAGACTCAGGTGGAGTACAAACCCAACTAGCAGCAGAATGTCAACAAGACTAAGACTCAAGTCAAGAATGTCGTGACCAGCCCGGTGCATGAAGACTGTCAGCGCAACAATTCATGTTTCAGTTGTGGTCAAACCGGACACTACACCAAACTGTGTCTCAAGAACAACAAGCACGTAGCTCCATTTCAGCCACAAGTCAATACATGGAGCCGTATTCCGCCCCAGATATGATCCAAGGGCAAATTCATCACATCTCTGCGGACGAAACCCAAGAGGACCCAAAAGCCGTCATTGGTATGTTTCTTGTCAATGACATACCCGCCGTAATTTTATTTGACTCTGGGGCTTCCCACTCTTTTATTTCGCGGGGTTTTGCCTCCCAAAACAATTTTCCTTGCTCGATTTTGGGAAAGCACATGATGGTACAATCCCCGGGATCCCTACTTAGAAGCAATCTCGTCTGCCGAAATTTGGAGATTGACATCAAGGGCGTCAAGTTTCCAACATCGCTGATAATCATCGACTCCAACAAATTGGATGTCATTCTGGGCATGAATTGGTTAACCCAATACCAAGTCTGCATCAGCTGTGTGACCAGAGAAGTTACCCTGAAAAATATGGAAGATTGCACCACAAGTTTTTATGCCTGCAAGCGCATACCCAAGAAAGATATGGTTTTCGTAGCAGTGGCGGAAGAAGTGGAATTAATTCATGTGGTCAGTGAGTATCCGGACGTCTTTCCTAAAGAATTACTAGGCATTTCCACCAGACCGAGAATTGGAGTTCACAATTGATTTGGTGCCTGGAACCACTCCGATACATAAGAAATATTATCGGATGCCTTCCTCAGAATTAGTGGAGTTGAAGAAAAAACTGGATGAGATGCTGCAGAAAGGATACATCCATCAAAGCTCTTCACCATGAGGATCACCAGCGATCTTCGTGGACAAAAAGGATGGCAGTCTACGAATGTGTGTACACTACCGACAGCTGATTGACATCACCATTAAAAACAAGTATCCCCGGCCAAGGATTGACGATCTATTTGATCAACTCAGTGGGGCCAAAGTACTCTCAAAATTTGATTTGAGGACTGATAACCCACAAGTATAGGGGATCGCAACAGTTTTCGAGGGTAGAGTATTCAACCCAAATTTATTGATTCGACACAAGGGGAGCCAAAGAATATTCTCAAGTATTAGAAGCTGAGTTGTCAATTCAACCACACCTGGAAACTTAATATCTGCAGCAAAGTATTTAGTAGCAAAGTAATATGATAGTAGTGATAACGGTAGCAAAAGGTAACAGTAGTAAAAGTAATATTTTTGGTATTTTGTAGTGATGATAGAAATAGCAACGGAAAAGTAAACATGCGAAGAACAATATATGGAAAGCTCGTAGGCAATGGATCGGTGATGGAGAATTATGCCGGATGCGGTTCATCATGTAAGAGTCATAACCTAGGGTGACACAGAACTAGCTCCAGTTCATTGATATAATGTAGGCATGTATTCCGAATTTAGTCATACATGCTTATGGAAAATAACTTGCATGACATCTTTTGTCCTACCCTCTCGTGGCGGCGGGGTCCTTACGGAAACTAAGGGATATTAAGGCCTCCTTTTAATAGAGAACCGGAACAAAGCATTAACACATGGTGAATACATGAAATCCTCAAACTACGGTCATCACCGGTAAGTATCCCGATTATTGTCACTTCGGGGTTAACGGATCATAACACATAATAGGTGACTTTAGACTTGCAAGATAGAATCAAGAACACTCATATATTGATGAAAACATAATAGGTTCAGATCTGAAATCATGGCACTCGGGCCCTAGTGACAAGCATTAAGCATACCAAAGTCATAGCAAGATCAATCTCAGAACATAGTGGACACTACGGATTAAACCCTAACAAAACTAACTCGATTACATGATAGATCCCATCCAACCCATCACCGTCCAGCAAGCCTACGATGGAATTACTCACGCACGGCGGTGAGCCTCATGAAATTGGTGATGTAGGATGGTTTGTGATGACGATGGCGACGGATTCCCCTCTCCGGAGCCCCGAACGGACTCCAAATCAGCGGCGGCTCCGTATCGTAAAATGCAATGATTTCTTCTCTCTGATATTTGTCTCATCAAAACTTAATATATAGAGGTGGAGTTGGAGTTGGAGAGGCAACATGGGGCCCATGAGGTAGGGGGTGTGCCCCCCACCATCGTGGAGAGACAGTGAGCCCCCTGGCCTTCATCTTTGGCAGGTATTTTTCTTATTTTCTGAAAGTGCCCCCGTGAAGTTTCAGGTTATTCCGAGAACGTTTGCTCTTGCACATAAATAACACCATGGTAGTTCTGTTGAAAATAGCGTCAGTCCAGGTTAGTTCCATTCAAATCATGCAAGTTAGAGTCGAAAACAAGGGCAAACGTGTTTGGAAAAGTAGATACATTGGAGACGTATCAACTCCCCCAAGCTTAAACCTTTGCTTGTCCTCAAGCAATTCAGTTGAAAAACTAAAAGTGATAAAGAAAAACTTTTACAAACTCTGTTTGCTCTTGTTGTTGTAAATATGTAAAGCCAGCATTCATGTTTTCAGCAAATATTATAACTAACCACATTTGCAATAATGCATAGGTCTCAAGTTTACTCATATCAATAGCATAATCAACTAGCGAGCCATAATAATAAAACTCGGATGACAACACTTTCTCAAAACAATCATAATATGATATAACAAGGTGGTATGTCACTAGCCCTTTCTGAGACCACAAAACATAAATGCAGAGCACCTTTAAAGACCAAGGACTGCCTAGACATTGTAATTCATGGTAAAAGAGATCCAGTCAAGTCATACTCAATGTAAACTAACAGTAATGAATGCAAATGACAGCGGTGCTCTCCAACTGGTGCTTTTTAATAAGAGGATGATGACTCAGCATAAAAGTAAATAGATGGGCCCTTCGCAGAGGGAAGCAGGGATTTGTAGAGGTGCCAGAGCTCAGTTTTGAAACAGAGGTGAATAATATTTTGAGCGGTATACTTTCATTGTCAACATAACAACCAAGAGATGGCGATATCTTCCATGCTACACATATTATAGGCGGTTCCCAAACAGAATGTTAAAGTTTATGCTCCCCCTTCCACCACAAGCATCAATCCATGGCTTGCTAGAAACAACGAGTGCCTCCAACTAACAAGAGTCCCAGGGGGATTTTTTTTGCAATTATTTGGATTTAGTTTGCATAATGCATGGGACTGGGCATCCCAGTGACTAGCCATTTATCTCATGAGTGAGGAGCGGAGTCCACTCCTCTTGAGAATAACCCGCCTAACATGGAAGATACAGACAACCCTAGTTGATACATGAGCTATTCGAACATACAGCACAGGATATTTATTTGAAGGTTTAGAGTTTGGCACATACAAATTTACTTGGAACAGCAGGTAGATACCGTATATAGGTAGGTATAGTGGACTCATGTGGAATAACTTTGGGGTTTAAGGAGTTTGGATGCACAAGCAGTATTCCCGCTAAGTACAGGTGAAGGCTAGCAAAAGACTGGGAAGCGACCAGCTAGAGAGCGACAACAGTCATGAACATGCATTAAAATTAATCAACAATGAATGCAAGCATGACTAGGATATAATCCACCATGAACATAAATATTGTGAAGGCTATGTTGATTTTGTTTCAACTACATGCACGAACATGTGCCAAGTCAAGTCACTTAAATCATTCAGAGGAGGATACGACCCTATCATACCACATCACAACCATTTTAATAGCATGTAGGCATGCAAGGTAAACCATTATAACTCATAGCTAATCAAGCATGGCACAAGAAACTATAATCTCTAATTGTCATTGCAAACATGTTTATTCATAATAGGCTGAATCAAGAACGATGAACTAATCATATTTAGAAAAACAAAAGAGGTCGAGTTCATACCACCTTTTCTCATCTCAGTCAGCCCATCATATATCGTCATAATTGCCTTCCACTTGCACGACCGAACGATGTGAATAATAATAATAGTGCACGTGCATTGGACTAAGCTGGAATCTGCAAGCATTCAATAAACAGGAGAAGACAAGGCAATATGGGCTCTTTTTTCAGATCAACAATAATGTATATAGGAGCTACTTCAACAATTTAATCATGGTCTTCTCCTATTGACCCCCAAAGAAAAGAAAAGAAATAAAACTATTTATACGGGAAAGCTCCCAACAAGCAAAAGAAGAACATGAAATCTTTTAGGGTTTTCTTTTTAATTACTACTACAAGCATGGAAGGTAAATTAATTAAAAGCTACAACTAATTTTTTTTGTTTTCCTTAGGGTTTATTAAACACACAAGAAGAAAGCATAAAAAGGAAAATAAACTAGCATGGATGATACAATGAAAAAGTATGAGCACCGACATCTAGCAATGAGTGTGTGAGCATAAATGTAATGTCAATGAGAAATACGTACTCCCCCAAGCTTAGGCTTTTGGCCTAAGTTGGTCTATGGCCACGGCTGGCCTGGCGGATATCCATAATAATAGTTGGGGTAGTACTGAGAAGAGGAGGAAGGCTCCGATTGCCACTGGCTGACAATCATCTCCGGATCCCACTGGTAATTAGACTGCCGTGAAGGATTAAATTGTGGTTCCGGCTCTGGCTCCTCGGCTTGTGCAGGGTTCCGGTAGGCGTGGATAGCCATCAATGGAACAAGGTACGTGCCTACAGTCAAATCAAACAAAGAAGGAGCAGGCAAGGTAATAGTCTCAGGATGATGTTTATTAAAGAACAATTGATATTTAAGCTCTCCTTCCCTATTCTTAACAATAAAATCATGTGCCACCATACTTCTATAATCTAAATAAACACGGGGCAGCACCTTTTCTTCCTTCTCATAATGCCTAGCAGGTATGTTAAAATGTGCAGCTAGGCGTGTAGCATAGATGCCTCCAAAGATGGGGCCCTTGGTACGGTTAAGACATAACCATTTGGCAATAATGCTGCCCATACTAAAAGAGTTATCACCGTATAAACCGTGGTGCAAAATAATAATATCTGGGATACTCAGGTTTCCACAGTTTCCGCGACCAATTAAGCAACGACTAGCAAATAATGCAAGGTAGCGTAAAACAGGAAAACGTATGCTAGTGATTCGTGCATCGAAAACCTTCCTTGTTTCCCCTACAGTGATAGTGTTAATAAATCCCTCCACATCATCACGATGTGGTTCTTCTATCTTGCCCCCAAAAGGGACTAAACAGATCCGACAAAAATCATAAAGTGACATCTCCTTATGCTCATCATATAAATGAAACTCCACCGTAGGTGGTGAGTTCCTAGAATGGAAATGAAAGTTTTGCACAAAGGTATTTGTGAGCAAGAGATACTAATCGCATTGGTCGTGGAGGAAAGCGGTAAGGCCTGCTGTCTGAGCCAATTCATGAAAATCATCATAAATCTCGGCTGCTCTCAAGAAATCCGAGGAAGGCCATTCACACGCCCGAACCTCCGCGGTGCGAGGCAGATTATACTTAGGCTTTGGTGCCTTTTCCTTCGAGCTTTGGCTCGATGAGCCCCTCAAAAGTCTCCTCATAATTTTTTGAAAAATTATGAAATTTTTAGTAACTTCAAAATAAAAGTAAACCAAACTCAATAATATTGATAGCAACTACTCCTAGAAGTGCCTATGGCCTATATCATGCATCAAAACTACTTTTGACCATATAAATTTGACATGCAAGCCTAAGAACATGGTCACATAAGCAGCAAAAATTTGCAATGAATAAAGCACTAGAACAAAAAAATAATTTGACCAATGGAGGAGTCACATACCAAGGAACAATCTCCCCAAGCAGTTTTGTGAGAGGTGCTTTGAGCAAGGAGATCGAAAATGGCAGCAAAATGAGCTAGAACTCATGCTTGAGCTGGATATTCGTGTTTGGGAGAGGAAGATGAAGTGTGTGGGTGCAGGAATAAGTGGAGGAAGGCCACCGTGGGCCCACGAGGCAGGGTGGGCACGCCCTCCACCCTCGTGGGCAGGTGCTTGACCCCCCTGCTGTGTTCTCACTTCCATAAATCCTCAAATATTCTAGAAAAAATCATATTTAATTTTCAGGGCATTTGGAGAACTTTTATTTTCAAGGTATTTTTATATTGCATGGATAATCAAATAACAGACAAAAAAATATTTATTTTTATTTTATTTGATATAAATAACAGAAAGTAAAAGTGGGGTACAGAAGGTTGTGCCTTCTAGTTTCATCCATCTCATAATCATCAAAAGGAATCCACTAACAAGGTTGATCAAGTCTTGTTAATGAACTCATTCCGAATAACATGGAACCGGAGAAATTTCGAATAACACTATGTTACCTCAACGGGGATATGCACATCCCCAATAATAAGAATATCATATTTCTTCTTGATAGTAGGAAGAGGAAATTCAAAACCTCCAAATATAATCGATGGAATTTTTCCAATAGAGTTGATACTATGAACTTGAGGTTGTTTCTTCGGAATGTGTATCGTATGCTCATTACCATTAACATGAAAAGTGACATTGCCTTTAGTGCAATCAATAACAGCCACTGCAGTATTCAAAAAGGGTCTTCAAAGAATAATAGACATAGTATCGTCCTCGGGAATATCAAGAATAACAAAGTCCGTTAAAATAGTAACATTTGCAACTACAATAGGCACATCCTCACAAATACTGATAGGTATAGTAGTTGATTTATCAGCCATTTGCAAAGATATTTCAGTAGGTGTCAACTTATTCAAATCAAGTCTACGATATAAAAAGAGAGGCATAACACTAACAGCGGCTCCAAGATCACATAAAGCAGTTTTAACATAGTTTCTTTTAATAGAGTGTGGTATAGTGGGTACTCCTGGATCTCCAAGTTTCTTTGGTATTCCACCCTTAAAAGTATAATTAGCGAGCATGGTGGAAATTTCAGCTTCCGCTATCTTTCTTTTATTTTTAATAATATCTTTTATGTACTTAGCATAAGGATTGGTTTTGAGCATATCAGTTAATCGCATACGTAAAAAGATAGGTCTAACCATTTCAGCAAAGCGCTCAAAATCCTCATCATCCTTTTTCTTGGATGGTTTAGGAGGAAAGGGCATGGGTTTCTGAACCCAAGGCTCTCTTTATTTACCGTGTTTCCGAGCAACAAAATCTTTCTTATCATAACGATGATTCTTTGATTGTGGGTTATCAAGATCAACAGCAGGCTCGATTTCTATATCATTATCATTACTAGGTTGAGCATCATTATGAACATTATTATTAGAATTATCACTAGTTTCAAGTTCATTACCAGATTGAGTTTTAGCATCAGAAATAGAAATATCATTTGGATTCTCAGGTGTTTCAACAATAGGATCACTAGAAGCATGCAAAGTCCTATCATTTTTCTTTTTCTTCTTTTTAGAAGAACTAGGTGCATCTAAATTATTTCTCTGAGAATCTTGCTCAATTCTCTTAGGATGGCCTTCAGGATACAAAGGTTCCTGAGTCATTCTACCAGTTCTAGTAGCCACTCTAACAGCATTATCATTATTCTTACTGTTCAATTCATTAAGCAAATCATTTTGAGCTTTAAGTACTTGTTCTACTTGAGTGGTAACCATAGAAGCATGTTTACTAATAAGTTTTAGTTCACCTTTGACATTAGCCATATAATCACCCAAGTGCTCAAGCATATTTGAATTGTATTTCAATTGTCTACCAAAATAAGCATTAAAGTCTTCCTGCTTAGCCATAAATTTATCAAACTCATCTAAGCATGGGCTAGCAATCTTAGTAAATGGGATTACAGCTTTATCATATCTATAGAGAGAATTTACCTTTACTACCTGTGTCGGGTTATCAAGACCATGAGTTTCTTCAATAGGTAAAGGATTAAGATTATATGTTCCTTCAACAGGAGGTAAATTAAGACCATGTATTTCTTCAATACGAGGTAGTTTTTTAACATCTTCAGCTTTAACACCCTTTTCTTTCATAGATTTCTTTGCCTCTTGCATATCTTCAGGACTGAGAAATAGAATACCCCTCTTCTTCGGAGTTGGTTTAGGAATAGGCTTAGGAATTGGCTCCGGAGGTGTCCAATTATTTTCATTTGTCAACATATTATTCAATAGAATTTCAGCTTCATCCGGTGTTCTTTCCCTGAAAATAGAACCAGCACAACTATCCAGGTAATCTCTCGAGGCATCGGTTAGTACAGTATAAAAGATATCAAGTATTTCATTTTTCTTAAGAGGATGATCAGGCAAAGCATTAAGTAATTGGAGAAGCCTCCCCCAGGCTTGTGGGAGACTCTCTTCTTCAATTTGCACAAAATTATATATATCCCTTAAAGCAGCTTGTTTCTTATGAGCAGGGAAATATTTAGCAAAGAAGTAATAAATCATATCCTGGGGATTACACACACAACCAGGATCAAGAGAATTAAACCATATCTTAGCATCACCCTTTAATGAGAACGGAAATATTTTAAGGATGTAAAAGTAGCGAGTTTTCTCATCTTTAGTGAACAGGGTAGCTATATCATTTAGTTTAGTAAGATGTGCCACAACAGTTTCAGATTCATAACCATGAAAAGGATCAGATTCAACCAAAGTAATTATATTAGGATCAACAGAGAATTCATAATCCTTATCAGTAACAAAGATAGGTGAAGTAGCAAAAGCAGGGTCAGGTTTCGTTCTAGCATTTAGAGATTGCTTACTCCATTTAGCTAATAATTTTTTATGTTCAGTTCTATTTCTGCAAGCTAAAATGGCTAAAGAAGCATCTTGATCAAATACATAACCCTTAGGAATAGCAAGTGGTTCTTCATCATCACTTTCATCAGTATCATCAGATTCAATATTTTCAATTTCTCTAGCCCTAGCAAGTTGTTCATCAAGAAAATCACTAAGTGGCATAGTAGTATCAGGCATAGAGGTAGTTTCATCATAAGTATCATGCATAGCAGAAGTGGCATCATCAATAACATGCGACATAGCAGAACGAATAGCAGAAGCAGGTGTAGGTGTTGTTGGGGACATTACTACTGGACGTAAACCGGGCAGGAGCTGCCAGGTTAACTCCTCGAAGATTAGAAGCCCATGAAGATGTAAGAATGATGGCACTTTACTAAGGCCCATGGCCCAAAGGCGGGTTAAATCTTGTAGATGTAAACCGACCCTGTCATGTAACTTGTTTTGTAAGATAGGAAGGATAGAGACCGAACTGGACACGTTTATGATCCGGCTTCGGGACTCTGTAACCGGCGGGCGTCAACCTATGTATATAAAGGGACGATGCAGCAGCGGTTTAGGGACAGACAACAACTCGAGAGTCAGACAAAGCGAATTCGCTCCCTGGCCTTCGAAACCCCAGCAATACCAATCACAACTAGATGTGGGCTTTTTGTTGGAAATATGCCCTAGAGGCAATAATAAAAGCATTATTATTATATTTCCTTGTTCATGGTAATTGTCTTTATTCATGCTATAATTGTGTTATCCGGAAATCGTAATACATGTGTGAATAACAGACACCAACATGTCCCTAGTAAGCCTCTAGTTGACTAGCTCGTTAATCAACAGATAGTCATGGTTTCCTGGCTATGGACATAAGATGTCATTGATAACGAGATCACATCATTAGGAGAATGATGTGATGGACAAGACCCAATCCTAAACATAGCATAAAGATCGTATAGTTCGTTTCCTAGAGTTTTGCAATGTCAAGTATCTTTTCCTTAGACCATGAGATCGTGTAACTCCCGGATACCATAGGAGTGCTTTGGGTGTACCAAACATCACAACGTAACTGGGTGACTATAAAGGTATACTACGGGTATCTCCGAAAGTGTCTGTTGGGTTGACAAGGATCAAGACTGGGATTTGTCACTCCGTATGACGGAGAGGTATCACTGGGCCCACTCGGTAATGCATCATCATAATGAGCTCAAAGTGACCAAGTGTCTGGTCACGGGATCATACATTACGGTACGAGTAAAGTGACTTGCCGGTAACAAGATTGAACGAGGTATTGGGATACCGACGATCGAATCTCGGGCAAGTAATATATCGATTGACAAAGGGAATTGCATACGAGGTTGATTGAATCCTCGACATCGTGGTTCATCCGATGAGATCATCGTGGAGCATGTGGGAGCCAACATGGGTATCCAGATCCCGCTGTTGGTTATTGACTGGAGAGTCATCTCGGTCATGTCTGCTTGTCTCCCGAACCCATAGGGTCTACACACTTAAGGTTCGGTGACGCTAGGGTTGTGAAGATAAGTATATGCAGTAACCCGAATGTTGTTCGGGGTCCCGGATGAGATCCAGGACGTCACGAGGAGTTCCGGAATGGTCCGTAGGTAAAGAATTATATATAGGATGTGTAGTTTCGGCCATCGGGACAAGTTTCGGGGTACCCGGTATTGTACCGGGACCACCGGAAGGGTCCCGGGGGTCCACCGGGTGGGGCCACCTATCCCGGAGGGCCCCATGGGCTGAAATAGGAGGGAACCCAGCCCATAGTGGGCTGGGGCGCCAGCCCCTAGGGGGCCCATGCGGCTAGGGCTAAGGGGAAACCCTAGAGGGGGCGCCCCCCTTGCCTTGGGGAGCAAGCCCCACCCTAGGCCGCCGCCCCCCTAGTAGATTCCATCTACTAGGGCCGGCGCCCCCCCCATGGCACCCCTATATATAGTGGGGGAGAGGAGGGACTTGACACACCAGCCCCTGGCGCCTCCCTCTCTCCCCGTTACGTCTCTCTTCCTCGTAGTATAGGCGAAGCCCTGCTACTGCGACGCCCTGCATCCACCACCACGCCGTCGTGCTGCTGGATCTTCGTCAACCTCTCCTTCCCCCTTGCTGTATCAAGAAGGAGGAGATGTATCCCGTCCCGTACGTGTGTTGAATGCGGAGGTGCCGTCCGTTCGGCGCTGGTCATCGGTGATTTGGATCATGTTGTGTACGACTACATCATCCCCGTTCGTTGAACGCTTCCGCACGCGATCTACAAAGGTATGTAGATGCATCTCGTGACTCGTTGCTAGATGAACTCCTAGATGATCTTGGTGAAACGAGTAGGAAAATTTTTGTTTTCTGCAACGTTCTCCAATAGTGGGATCATGAGCTAGGTCTATGCGTAGTTCTTCTTGCGCGAGTAGAACACAATTTGTTGTGGGCGTGGATTTGTCAACTTTCTTGCCGCTACTAGTATTTTCTTGCTTCAGCGGTATTGTGGGATGAAGCGGCCCGGACCAACCTTACACGTACGCTTACGTGAGACCGGTTCCACCGACTAACATGCACTAGTTGCATAAGGTGGCTGGCGGGTGTCTGTCTCTCCTACTTTAGTTGGAGCGGATTCTATGAACAGGGTCCTTATGAAGGGTAAATAGAAGTTGACAAATCACGTTGTGGCTTTCACGTAGGTAAGAAAACGTTCTTGCTAGAACCCTAATTCAGCCACTAAAACTTGCAACAACAATTAGAGGACGTCTAACTTGTTTTTGCAGCAAGTGATTGTGATATGATATGGCCAAAGTTGTGATGAATGATGAATGATCTATATGTGATGTATGAGATGTTCATGCTATTGTAATAGGAATCACGGCTTGCATGTCGATGAGTATGACAACCGGCAGGAGCCATAGGGGTTGTCTTTATTCTTTTATATGACCTGCGTGTCATTGAGAAACGCCATGTAAATTACTTTACTTTATTGCTAAACGCGTTAGCCAAAGTAGTAGAAGTAATAGTTGGCGAGCAACTTCATGGAGACACGATGATGGAGATCATGATGATGGAGATCATGGTGTCAAGCCGGTGACAAGATGATCATGGAGCCCCAAGATGGAGATCAAAGGAGCTATGTGATATTGGCCATATCATGTCACGTTTATTATTTGATTGCATGTGATGTTTATCATGTTTTTGCATCTTGTTTACTTAGAACGGCGGTAGTAAATAAGATGATCCCTCATAACAATTTCAAGAAGTGTTCTCCCCTAACTGTGCACCATTGCTAAAGTTCGTCGTTTCGAAGCACCACGTGATGATCGGGTGTGATAGATTCTTACGTTCACATACAACGGGTGTAAGACAGTTTTACACATGCAAAACACTTAGGGTTAACTTGACGAGCCTAGCATGTGCATAGACATGGCCTCGGAACACAGAAGACCAAAAGGTCGAGCATGAGTCGTATAGAAGATGCGATCAACATGAAGATGTTCACCGACGTTGACTAGTCCGTCTCACGTGATGATCGGACACGGCCTAGTTAACTAGGATCATGTAATACTTAGATGACTAGAGGGATGTCTAATCTAAGTGGGAGTTCATTATAATTTGATTGGATGAACTTTATTATCATGAACACTAGTCTAAAATATTATACAATATGTCTTGTAGATCAAATGGCCCACGTAGTCCTCAACTTCAACGCGTTCCTAGAGAAAACCAAGCTGAAAGACGATGGCAGTAACTATACGGACTGGGTCCGGAACCTGAGGATCATCCTCATAGCTGCCAAGAAAGATTATGTCCTACAAGCACCGCTGGGTGACGCACCTGTCCTCCCTGCTGAACAAGACGTTATGAACGCTTGGCAGGCACGTACCGATGACTACTCCCTCGTTCAGTGCGGCATGCTTTACAGTTTAGAACCGGGGCTGCAAAAGCGTTTTGAGAGACATGGAGCATATGAGATGTTCGAAGAGCTGAAAATGGTTTTCCAAGATCATGCCCGGGTCGAGAGATATGAGGTCTCCGACAAGTTCTTCAGCTGTAAGATGGAGGAAAACAGTTCTGTCAGTGAGCACATACTCACGATGTCTGGATTACATAACCGCTTGACTCAGCTGGGAGTTAATCTCCCGGATGATGCGGTCATTGACAGAATCCTCCAGTCGCTTCCACCGAGCTACAAGAGCTTTGTGATGAACTTCAATATGCAGGGGATGGAAAAGACCATTCCTGAAGTATTTGCTCTGCTGAAATCAGCAGAGGTAGAAGTCAAGAAGGAACATCAAGTGTTGATGGTCAATAAAACCACTAAGTTCAAGAAGGGCAAGGGTAAGAAAGCCTTCAAGAAGGACGGCAAGGAGGTTGCCGCGCCCGGCAAGCAAGCTGCCGGGAAGAAGCCAAAGAATGGACCCAAGCCCGAGACTGAGTGTTTTATTGCAAGGGAAGCGGTCACTGGAAGCGGAATTGCCCCAAGTACTTAGCAGACAAGAAGGCCGGCAAAACAAAAGGTATATGTGATATACATGTAATTGATGTGTACCTTACCAGTAATCGTAGTAGCTCTTGGGTATTTGATACCGGTGCAGTTGCTCACATTTGTAACTCACAGCAGGAACTACGGAATAGGCGAAGACTGGCAAAGGACGAGGTGACGATGCGCGTCGGGAATGGTTCCAAAGTCGATGTGATCGCCGTCGGCACACTGCCTCTTCATTTACCTACGGGATTAGTTTTAAACCTCAATAATTGTTATTTAGTACCAGCTTTGAGCATGAACATTGTATCGGGATCTCGTTTAATTCGAGATGGCTACTCATTTAAATCCGAGAATAATGATTGTTCTATTTATATGAGAGATATGTTTTATGGTCATGCTCCTATGGTGAATGGTTTATTCTTTATGAATCTCGAACATAATGCTACACATGTTCATAGTGTGAGTACCAAAAGATGTAAGGTTGATAATGATAGTCCCACATACTTGTGGCACTGCCGCCTTGGTCACATAGGTGTCAAACGCATGAAGAAGCTCCATGCAAATGGACTTTTAGAGTCTCTTGATTATGAATCATTTGACATGTGCGAACCATGCCTTATGGGTAAAATGACCAAGACTCCATTCTCAGGAACAATGGAGCGAGCAACCAACTTATTGGAAATCATACATACTGATGTGTGCGGTCCAATGAGTGTTGAGGCTCGCGGCGGCTATCGTTATGTTCTCACTCTCACTGATGATTTGAGTAGATATGGATATATTTACTTAATGAAACACAAGTCTGAAACCTTTGAAAATTTCAAGGAATTTTAGAGTGAGGTTGAGAATCAACGTGACAGGAAAATCAAGTTTCTACGATCAGATCGTGGAGGAGAATACTTGAGTCACGAATTTGGCACACACTTAAGAAAATGTGGAATAGTTTCACAGCTCACGCCGCCTGGAACACCTCAGCGTAACGGTGTGTCCGAATGTCGTAATCGCACTCTATTAGATATGGTGCGGTCTATGATGTCTCTTGCCGATTTACCACTATCTTTTTGGGGCTATGCTTTAGAGACTGCTGCATTCACTTTAAATAGGGCTCCGTCAAAATCCGTTGAGACGACACCGTTTGAATTATGGTTTGGAAAGAAACCTAAGTTGTCGTTTCTTAAAGTTTGGGGATGTGATGCTTATGTCAAGAAACTTCAACCTGAAAAGCTCGAACCCAAGTCGGAAAAATGCGTCTTCATAGGATACCCAAAAGAAACTATTGGGTATACCTTCTACCTCAGATCCGAAGGCAAGATCTTTGTTGCCAAGAATGGATCCTTTCTAGAGAAAGAGTTTCTCTCGAAAGAAGTAAGTGGGAGGAAAATAGAACTTGATGAAGTATTACCTCTTGAACCGGAAAATGGCGCAACTCAAGAAAATGTTCCTGAGGTGCCTACACCGACTGGAGAGGAAGTTAATGATGATGATCATGAAACTTCTGATCAAGTTACTACTGAAATTCGAAGGTCCACAAGGACACGTTCCACACCAGAGTGGTACGGCAACCCTGTCTTGGAAATCATGTTGTTAGACAACGGTGAACCTTCGAACTATGAAGAAGCGATGGCGGGCCCGGATTCCGACAAATGGCTAGAAGCCATGGAATCCGAGATAGGATCCATGTATGAAAACGAAGTATGGACTTTGACTGACTTGCCCATTGAATGGCGAGCCATAGAGAATAAATGGATCTTTAAGAAGAAGACAGACGCGGATGGTAATGTGACCATCTATAAAGCTCGGCTTGTCGCTAAAGGTTATCGACAAGTTCAAGGGGTTGACTACGATGAGACTTTCTCACCGGTAGTGAAGCTGAAGTCCGTCCGAATCATGTTAGCAATTGCCGTGTTTTACGATTATGAAATATGGCAAATGGACGTCAAAACGGCATTCCTTAATGGTTTCCTTAAGGAAGAATTGTATATGATGCAGCCGGAAGGTTTTGTCGATCCTAAGAATGCTGACAAAGTGTGCAAGCTCCAACGCTCGATTTATGGGCTGGTGCAAGCATCTCGGAGTTGGAACATTCGCTTTGATGAGATGATCAAAGCGTTTGGGTTTACGCAGACTTATGGAGAAGCCTGTGTTTACAAGAAAGTGAGTGGGAGCTCTGTAGCATTTCTCATATTATATGTAGATGACATACTTTTGATGGGAAATGATATAGAACTTTTGGACAGCATCAAGGCCTACTTGAATAAGAGTTTTTCAATGAAGGACCTTGGAGAAGCTGCTTATATATTAGGCATCAAGATCTATAGAGATAGATCGAGACGCCTCATAGGTCTTTCACAAAGCACATACCTTGATAAGGTATTGAAGAAGTTCAATATGGATCAACTAAGAAGGGGTTCTTGCCTGTGTTACAAGGTATGAAATTGAGCTCGGCTCAAAGTCCGACCACGGCAGAAGAAATAGAAGAGATGAGTGTCATCCCCTATGCCTCAGCCATAGGTTCTATTATGTATGCCATGCTGTGTACCAGACCTGATGTAAACCTTGCCGTAAGTTTGGTAGGAAGGTACCAAAGTAATCCCGGCAAGGAACACTGGACAGCGGTCAAGAATATCCTGAAGTACCTGAAAAGGACTAAGGAGATGTTTCTCGTTTATGGAGGTGACGAAGAGCTCGTCGTAAAGGGTTACGTCGACGCTAGCTTCGACACAGATCTGGATGACTCAAAGTCACAAACCGGATACGTGTATATTTTGAATGGTGGGGCAGTAAGCTGGTGCAGTTGCAAGCAGAGCGTCGTGGCGGGATCTACATGTGAAGCGGAGTACATGGTAGCCTCGGAGGCAGCACATGAAGCAATCTGGGTGAGGGAGTTCATCACCGACCTCGGAGTCATACCCAATGCGTCGGGGCCGATCAAGCTCTTCTGTGACAACACTGGAGCTATTGCACTTGCCAAGGAGCCCAGGTTTCACAAGAAGAAAAGGCATATCAAGCGTCGCTTCAACTCCATTCGTGAAAATGTTCAGGATGGAGACATAGATATTTGTAAAGTACATACGGACCTGAATGTAGCAGATCCGTTGACTAAACCTCTCCCTAGGGCAAAACATGATCAACACCAGAATTCCATGGGTGTTCGATTCATCACAATGTAACTAGATTATTGACTCTAGTGCAAGTGGGAGACTGTTGGAAATATGCCCTAGAGGCAATAATAAAAGCATTATTATTATATTTCCTTGTTCATGGTAATTGTCTTTATTCATGCTATAATTGTGTTATCCGGAAATCGTAATACATGTGTGAATAACAGACACCAACATGTCCCTAGTAAGCCTCTAGTTGACTAGCTCGTTAATCAACAGATAGTCATGGTTTCCTGGCCATGGACATAAGATGTCATTGATAACGAGATCGCATCATTAGGAGAATGATGTGATGGACAAGACCCAATCCTAAACATAGCATAAAGATCGTATAGTTCGTTTGCTAGAGTTTTGCAATGTCAAGTATCTTTTCCTTAGACCATGAGATCGTGTAACTCCCGTATACCGTAGGAGTGCTTTGGGTGTACCAAACGTCACAACGTAACTGGATGACTATAAAGGTATACTACGGGTATCTCCGAAAGTGTCTGTTGGGTTGACATGGATCAAGACTGGGATTTGTCACTCCGTATGACGGAGAGGTATCACTGGGCCCACTCGGTAATGCATCATCATAATGAGCTCAAAGTGGCCAAGTGTTTGGTCACGGGATCATACATTACGGTACGAGTAAAGTGACTTGCCGGTAACGAGATTGAACGAGGTATTGGGATACCGACAATCGAATCTCGGGCAAGTAATATATCGATTGACAAAGGGAATTGCATACGGGGTTGATTGAATCCTCGACATCGTGGGTCATCCGATGAGATCATCGTGGAGCATGTGGGAGCCAACATGGGTATCCAGATCCCGCTGTTGGTTATTGACCGGAGAGTCGTCTCGGTCATGTCTGCTTGTCTCCCGAACCCGTAGGGTCTACACACTTAAGGTTCGGTGACGCTAGGGTTGTGAAGATAAGTATATGAAGTAACCCGAATGTTTTTCGGGGTCCCGGATGAGATCCAGGACGTCACGAGGAGTTCCGGAATGGTCCGGAGGTAAAGAATTATATATAGGATGTGCAGTTTCGACCATCGGGACAAGTTTCGGGGTACCCGGTATTGTACCGGGACCACCGGAAGGGTCCCGGGGGTCCACCGGGTGGGGCCACCTATCCCGGAGGGCCCCATGGGCTGAAATAGGAGGGAACCCAGCCCATAGTGGGCTGGGGCGCCAGCCCCTAGGGGGCCCATGCGGCTAGGGCTAAGGGGAAACCCTAGAGGGGGCGCCCCCCTTGCCTTGGGGAGCAAGCCCCACCCTAGGCCGCCGCCCCCCCTAGTAGATTCCATCTACTAGGGCCGGCGCCCCCCCCCCATTGCACCCCTATATATAGTGGGGGAGAGGAGGGACTTGACACACCAGCCCCTGGCGCCTCCCTCTCTCCCCGTTATGTCTCTCTTCCTCATAGTATAGGCGAAGCCCTGCTACTTCGACGCCCTGCATCCACCACCACGCCGTCGTGCTACTGGATCTTCGTCAACCTCTCCTCCCCCCTTGCTGGATCAAGAAGGAGGAGACGTCTCCCGTCCCGTACGTGTGTTGAACGCGGAGGTGCCGTCCGTTCGGCGCTGGTCATCGGTGATTTGGATCGCATTGTGTACGACTACATCATCCCCGTTCGTTGAACGCTTCCGCACACGATCTACAAAGGTATGTAGATGCATATCGTGACTCATTGCTAGATGAACTCCTAGATGATCTTGGTGAAACGAGTAGGAAAATTTTTCTTTTCTGCAACGTTCTCCAACACTTTTACCTTCATCGAAGGGGCCGAACTAGTATAAACTCCCCGTGTCCCCTTGTCCGGTTTAACCCCTTTAAGCTAACCCGTTGCGATGCCTCCACGACTAAGTCCTTTCACAAGGACATCTGCCGTGACAAACCCACGACAGTTGGCGCCCATCGTGGGGCTATCGCACGATTGTTTTGAGTTCTTGAAGGGCAGGTTTGTGGACTCAAGGGATACGCTGTGGGCCGGATGACGAAGAGTCGTCGCGGCAAGCTCTACATCGACAATGCAGGATGGGGTCCCGAGGCCGATTCAATCAAATACGGGTACCGGGTCCCCTTTGGTGGGATTCACAACTTCATCGGCGAAATTGGCGAACCGGACCCTGAGCCGGACATCTGCACTGACATCATCGAGACGGCTCAGCGTGCAAGCCCTTCGTCGGTTCAGCCCGTGGCGAAGCATTTTTTCGTAGGCATTATCCATGGAGCAAAATACAAGGACGGACCGGCATCTGATGGAGAAACCGTTGTCTGTTCCCATGACGAGTCTTCTGGAGAGACCGAATCGCTCTATCAGTTGCAGGATGGATGGATTGGTGGAGGATCCAAGGGCAACAGTATTCCAGATTCCCCTGATCTGCCAAACCGGGCCGCTATCTTCATGGTCGGTACACAGTCGGCGCCTCATTCGTCAGCTGCCACAGCAATACTATCCGGTTCAACAACGGCCATGCCGGCGGGGGTAGGAAGCTCTGCGCCGCCTCCGGCTCAGGTCCTGTCTGATTTGTTCGACGCTTTGCCAACAATGATGGCCGCAGAGGTGGATGCAGCAGCTCGGGATCATCACAACACGGAAATTGCAAAGGTAAAGGATTAGATAGCTCAGGCTAAAGCAGACCTAGCGGTGGAGAACGCTAGGATGGCTACAGAACGGGCTGAGTTGGAAGCTCAGGCCTACCGGATTAGGCTGGATCAGAACGCTTCCGAAGAAGTCATGATAAGCAGGTACCGATCGCATCTCCCGTCGGGTTATGAGCCACGAAATCTCTTCAACACGCCAGGAGTAGGAACTGGTAACCAGCCAATACTGAACCGGGCGGAGGCACCAGGAACAGGAGCGCTGGTTCAACTCTGCACGATGGACCCGCCTCGCCAGAACAACATTGTGCCATAGTATGTACCAACGCCTCCCGGGCATTATTCCAACCCGTTGGACAACATTGTGGCCGCCGCTTCATGCCTGGCAGCCCTCCCAACCGACGACGAATCACCAGTTGCGATTGAGGCACGTCGGGCCAGAGATCTCCTTCAAACGGCGTTAAATCAGTAGCAGGCATATTCGCACAGTCGTGAGAGGATTCATTTCACTCCCCGTCTGAGCCAGAGCTATAGCAGACACGTTGAGGATGAACCATCGTGTCAAGCAGTGCACGTCGCCGTAATTCACCACGAGGATACAACCCGGCAGGGGGAGGTGCTAATGCACAGGATGTAGTGGATCATGGTCGCGCGCATCGGGAGGCCGAGTTAGCATCTCGACATGGAGCTCGTCAACACAGTCCGGTTCACCCTACCGCTTCAGTAGAGCCTGGTGTGGTATTCAGTTCCTTAGGGGGGCCGTGTCTCACCCCCGCTTTGCGTAATGTAAGGTTGCCCAAGGACTTCAAGGGACACCGTAATGTACCAAATTACACCGCCAATTTACAACCAGAGGCGTGGGTTGAAAGCTATGAGATGGCAATGGAGACGTTAGATGCGGATGAGGCAGTATGTGCTAAATACTTTACAATGATGTTGGAAGGAACAACTTGTACTTGGTTGAAGAGCTTACCAACTAACTCTGTCGGATCATGGGCCGAATTGAAGCACCGGTTTATCCAAAACTTCAAAGATACTTGTAAGCAGCCCATGTCAATCGTGGATCTGGCCGCTTGTTTCCAAGAGGATGGGGAATCCACGACCCATTGGGTCAAGCGGGTCTCAGCGATTTTGCACTCATCGAATCGTATCAATGCAGATACCGCAGTACTGACATTGGAGGGCAATTGCCGTTTTCTACCGCTCAAACAGAAGTTAGGAAGGCTCAAACGTCATTGCAATGATATGTCAACGCTTATGGACGCCTTGGTTAACTATGCCGATTCAGATAATACCAAGGACCCTGACTCAGAGGAGGACAAACCGGAGAAAGGGAAGAAGAACAGCAACGCCAAGGGTCAGCAGCATAATTCGGTAGGCCACGGGAACAGTGGTAAGTGCAAGGCCGACAGCAGCTTGGACTTTGTCGCTAACACCAATGCTTAGGAGAATGGCCAGCGCCTCAAGGGCAAGCAGCCCCAGAGGGGCGGAGGTCAGGCCCCAATTTGGAGCGCCTGTTAAATCAACCCTGTCCAAAGCATGGATCAAGGGAGAAGCCAGCATCGCATCTATGGAAGGACTGCTATATCATGCGAGATTTCAAGAACTCCAATATGTTCTAGTATGATAATGGCCCGCCCAGCGGTTCAAGAGGTGGTTTCCACGGGTCGTGTTACGGAGGTGGCAGTTCCGGTTCAGGATTTCAAGGCAATCAAACCGGACACATCAATCAAGGGCACCAAGGCAACCAGGGAGGTTACAACCATCAGGGGAACCACCAGCAGTAGCAGTCGGGTTATCAGAGCAATCCTAAGTGGCTAAATAGTGGGCAATATCATGTCTTCACTACTAGCTTGTGTAAGCGTGATCAGAAGCTTCACAAGAGGGCAGTAAACTCTGTTGAACCGGCAGTGCCTCAGTATTTGCGCTGGTCTGAGCAACCCATTTTGTGGAGTAGAGAGGATTACCCACCCCGAGTTGACAATCCGGGTCACTTGGCCCTAGTGGTGGCCCCTCAAGTTGGGGGATACAAGTTCACTAAAGTACTCATGGACGGGGGAAGTAGTATCAACATTCTATATTATGATACATTCCGCCGTATGGGGTCGATAGATAAGAATGTTAAACCGTCAAATATCGTTTTCATGGTGTGGTTCCTGGCAAGTCTGCATATCCAGTGGGCAAGATAGCCTTAGAGGTGGCTTTTGGAGATGATTATGATTCAAGGTCAAAGACATTGGCTTTTGAGGTGGTGAATATCAAAAGTCCATACCACGCTTTGTTTGGGCGGCCGGCTTATGCCAAATTCATGGCGAGGCCGTGTTATGTTATCTACAGCTTAAAATGCCAGGTCATAAGGGGACTATCACAGTACACGGGAGCAGAAAGAATGCTTTGGAGTGTGAGGAAGGTGATGCGGCTTATGCTGAGTCGGTTTGTGCCAACTACGAACATGATCCGGCGTTGAAATTCAAATCGGCCATAGACACTAAGGTGATTGACTTTGTTCCTGGTGATTCATCCAAGCAGTTCAGCATCAGCGCTAACCTGGATCCCAAATAGGAAAGCGTGCTCATCGAGTTCTTCCGTGAGAACCGGGACATGTTTACATGGAAACCTTCTGACATGCCAGGTGTACCGAGGGAACTCGTTCAGCACACACTTAACATTGATCCTAAGTTTAAACCGGTCAGGCAGTTTCTTTGCCGCTTCAATGAAGAAAGGCACAAGGCTATTGGCGAGGAAGTAGCTCGATTGTTGCCCGCAGGGTTTATCGTGGAAGTCTTTCACCCAGAGTGGTTGGCTAATCCGGTGCCGGTTCTTAAGAAAAATGGCACTTGGCGTATGTGTGTGGATTACACAGATTTGAACATGGCTTGCCCTGCAAACCCCTTTGCCCTCCCTCATATCGATCGGATAATTGATGCTACAGCAGGTTGTGACCGTTTGTGTTTTCTAGATGCTTATTCCGGTTATCATCAGATCAAAATGGCAGTTAAGGACCAGGAGAAGACAGCTTTCATGACTCCCTTTGGAGCCTTCTGCTATGTCTCCATGCCCTTTGGACTCAGGAGTTCCCAAGCAACTTATCAGCGCTGTGTTCAGAATTGCCTTCATAAACAGATTGGGCGCAATGTTCATGCATATGTGGATGATATTATGATAAAGTCGAGAAAGGAGGAAACATTGATAGATGATTTGAGAGAAACTTTTGACAACCTCCAGGTTTACAAGATGATGCTCAATCCGGAGAAGTGTGTCTTCGGTGTTCGGGCAGGCAAGCTCTTGGGTTTTCTGGTGTCAAACAGAGGCATTGAGGCTAATCCGGAAAAAAATTCAGCAATTACATCTTTAGCTAAACCGGCGTGTATCAATGACGTTCAATGTCTGGCCGGCCGGATTGCGGCTTTGAGCCGGTTTATCAGTCGTTTTGAGGAGAAGGCCATCCCTTTATATCAGATGCTCAAGAAAACAGATAATTTTGTCCGGAGCGAGGCAGCTGATAAAGCGTTTGAGGATATGAAGAGGCAGTTAGCTAAACCGCCTGTGCTTGCAGCACCAATCGATAAGGAGCCATTATTGCTATATGTGGCTGCTAATGCCCGAGCTGTTAGCGTGGCTATTTTGGTGGAGCGCAAGAAAGCCTGCAAGGAATATCCGGTTCAACGGCCGGTTTATTATATCTGTGAGGTGCTCATTGAGTCAAAGCAGAGGTATCCACATTGGTAGAAGCTGGTGTATGGAGTGTTTATGGCAAGCCAGAAGCTTAAACACTATTTTCAAGGCCATCCCGTTGTAGTGGTCAGTTCAGCCCCTCTAGGAGATATCATTCAAAACAGAGAAGCAACTGGCCGGATTGCCAAGTGGGCTATTGAGCTTGGACCTCATGGGCTCAAATATGCGCCCCGCACAGCGATCAAATCCCAGGCACTCGTGGACTTCATCAATGATTGGATGGAGTTGCAGGCACCAAAAGAGAAGCCAGATAATACATATTGGAATATTCATTTTGATGGATCCAGGCAGTTGGAGGGCTTGGGGGCTGGAGTCATACTAACTTCCCCACGAGGTGACAAGTTTTGTTATGTCCTCGTTTGATGTTCCCTTGTACTAACAATGCAGCTGAATATGAGGCTTTACTCCACGGTCTTCGGATGGCTAAGGAGATGAACTTAAGCCGCGTTAAGTGCTTCGGGGATTCAGATCTGGTGGCTCAACAGGTGTCTGGCACTTGGGATTCTAAAGACCCACTCATGGCTGCATATCAACGAGAGGTGGATATAGTGGCTGGTCACTTCAAGGGTTATCAGGTGGACCATGTAGACCGGCGAAAGAATGAAGCGGCGGATGCTTTAAGTCTCCTTGGTTCTCAGCGTAAACCGGTTCCACCAAATGTCTTTCTTGACGTATTGCATAATCCGTCAGTCAAGGTACCAAGAGACGAAGAGTTGGCTATTCCTGATCCGGAGGCTCAATTGGTGGCAGCTTTGCACGTCATACCGGATTGGACAATTCCATATCTGGCTTACATGAACTGGGGAGAGTTACCGGACGATGAAACGGTGGCCCGAGAGATAATTCAGCGTTCCAAGTCCATGACCATACTCAATGGGGAGTTACATCGTTACAGCGTTTCAGGAGCACTTCAGCATTGTGTTTCTCCTCAAGAGGGCTGTGAGATTTTATGAGAAATCCAGGAAGGGGGTAGCGGTCACCACGCCGGTTCAAAGTCTTTGGTTGCTAAAGCTTTTCGCCACGGCTTTTACTGGTTAACAGCTCATGCTGATGCGGAGGATTTAGTCAAGAGATGTGACGGTTGTCAAAAATTCGCACGCCGTCCTCACATTCCGGCCCAGGAGTTAAGAATGATTCCAATAACTTGGCCGTTTGCGACTTGGGGGCTTGATATGGTTGGACCCTTCAAGCGATCCAAGGACAAAAAGACCCACCTATTAGTGGCAGTGGATAAATTTACCAAATGGGTAGAACCAGAACCAGTCAGTAAGTGTGATGCGGCTACGGCGGTTCAATTCAACAAAAAAGTGATATTCCGGTTTGGCTTTCCACACAGTATTATAACTGATAATGGTACTAATCTATCAAAGGGAGAGATGGAGGAATTTTGCCAACGTGAGCACATCCGGCTTGATATAGCATCGGTGGCTCACCCCCAATCTAATGGTCAAGCAGAGAGGGAAAATCAGGAAATTTTGAGAGGTATTAAACCCTGGCTTATGGTCCCTTTGAAGCGGACACCGAGTTGTTGGGGGGAGGAATTACCTTCTGTGCTATGGAGCATCAACACCACACCTAAAAGATCGACGGGTTACACACCTTTCTTCATGGTTTATGGAGCGGAGGCGGTTCTCCCTAGTGACATCCATCAAGATTCGCCCCGGGTGGCAGCTTATGTTGAAGCGGATAATGCGACACCACGTCAGGATTCTCTGGACCTGTTAGATGAGGAGCGTGATCTTGCAGCAGCATGTTCGGCGATTTATCAACAGGATCTCCGACGATATCGTAGCCGCCGGGTTAAGACCAGAACCTTTCAAGAGGGCGGTTTGGTGCTCCGGCTCATTCAGGATCAAACTGATATGCACAAATTATCCCCACCTTGCGAAGGACCTTTTGTAGTCAGCAAGAATCTGCACAACGGGTCATACTACCTCATTGATGTTCGAGAGCACAAAGACTCGCGTAAATCAGAGGAGGAGACCAAACGGCTGTGGAACACAGCTCTTCTTCGGCCTTACTATACTTGAGCCATAGGCTCTTCATATGTACATATTTATGATGATGTATATATTATATAAAAAACCGGAGCCGCCATTAAAGCGGGGTGTCTGTTCTTGTTACATCATATGTGTGCTTACAAGGGTTTCTGCTGACAAAGTGGAACTTTTTGATTAAACCGGTCTCTGCAGCCGCACAAATATAAAGAAAATCACTAGGGGGCTTGGTCATATCTAAACCATAGCTACACCTCTTGATCAGTTTGAAACCACAAAAGGAAATCACTAGGGGGCTTGGTCATATCTGAACCATAGCTACACCTCTTGATCGGTTTGAAACCACAAAGGGATATCACTAGGGGACTTGGTTGTTATTACACTATAGATACACCTCTTGATAGGCGTTTTGCCACAAAGGAAATTATGTCGGGCCAAAGAGAGTGTTGCACAAACTCAAACATGGGCACCCACTGAGCACAGCTCACAAAGTTACTTGGGGGCTCTTTTTGCGAAGCAACTAAGAGTTTGAAAGGACTCTTGTAATTGGCTATCAAGCACGGCTTGGAAGCCTGGTGTATTCACCTAAAACCCCGGGTTAACCTGCTTTCATCAAGTAAGCCACTCCTATCCAGGTAATCCTGGTATGACCCGCCGAACGTTTGACAAGTCAATCTTTTACAGACCCTGAACTTGTCGAAGTTAAAATGACGATTGGTTAATTGGAGGCCCATCTTAAAAGGCTTTGTTAAATGGTTTAACTCAGAGGCCTGGCAGCCCATGAAAAGCCTCGATTTGGAGCCTGGCGGCTCGTAGAAAGCCTTGCATATTACTTTTTCGACTCTTGTTTGTTAAAGTTTTTCACTTTAGAAAGGTTCATAATGTCTTCTGATAAACCGGTGTCCTTGACCTAGCTTAACTTTCAACTACAAGTTGTCAGTACAGGATCAGTCATAAACCGGTGTTCGTTACCTCGGTCTGGTTTGACTAAATCGCCAGTGCTATAAAGAAAACACGGTGATTATTATATCCCGGTACGGTTTATTATCATAATCCGGCAAAATAAGGACGGAGTTATCAATACTCCAGATTGGTGTTAACACCTTCTACCATACAAGCAGTTGGACAACCAACAAGGACACTTTGCAAGTTTTTGTATCCAGGAACACAACTCCTTCTGGGTTAAGAATAAATCGATCCCAAAAGGTAGGGCAACTTTTCACATCATCAAAGTGTCACAAAACATTCTCGATGGCATGACAGATACAGAAGTTTTTGCTATCCTATTACATGAAGTTTTCAAACGGCTCCAATTGAATAGTAGTTTTTAAGCATTAGCACACAATAGCTGGCAAACCGGTGGCCGGTTTAAGATGCTTTGTCTGGACGGTTTGATGGTTGAGGCTCAGTTGGTGCGACCACTTCTTCTTCATCCCTCCCCAGACGCTGGAAATCAACCGTCGACCAATCGATTCCTGTTAACGCTTGAAACACAACCTCTTCATGGATAAGGATGGAAGGGTTAATATCAGGAGCGTAGGTATGCTTACGAATTGGAGGTACAAGTTCTTCAACTTCATGGATTTTGGCAGGTTGTCTCTTCCCTTCAGCATCATAAGCCGGTTGGAAATGTGACAAATTTGTGTCCTCTGCCAGTTTGCTGGCTACTGGCCGCATTTCTTTGGTCAGCCTTCGGAGGTCATCATTGTCGAAGTTTGAACTGTCCTCCTTTACACCTGGATATCCGTTGATAATGTCCTCCGCTTCAAGATCAGGGATCCATGCCTTTGCTCTGATTAGTGCGGTTAATGCGCCTGCTCTTGCAGCTGCCTTCTTTAGTTCGGTAATCCAGGCTGGTAACATGGCCAGCTTCTCAAGAGTCTCCTTTATCAATGATGGTGCCGGTTTATTGTAAGCTGTAGTGAAAATAGCCCGCTGGGACCCGGAGTACAACTGTTCAATCAAAGTATATGTCGCTTTAAGCTTCATCCGCATATCTGTGCCCAGATGAGCAATACGAGTGCCTGTGATAGTTTAAAATCAGCATTCCGATCAATAATAAGGTTCCATGAATTGGACACAATGCACAAGGAGATACTTACCAAACACAACAGTAGTCATGGCGTTGATTTGCCATTTCAAGCCGGCCAATTCATCTGCAACTGGTTTCAGGGCTGCCTCAGCATCCTCAGCTCTTTTGGTTAAATCGGTTTTCTCAGTTTCCCAGTCAGCACGATCTTTGTTAAAAGACTCTTTCAGCTTTTCCATCGCTGCCAGGGCTTTTGTCAGCTCCTCTTTTGCTTTTGCAGCCTCTGCTTGTTGAGATTTCACATTCTCTTGCAAATCAGTAGTCCGGGCATCTCTATTGCTTAGTTCGACCTACAACAATGAAGAAATGTCAAACAACAGGTTATATATTTTCTAAAGTACAAAGCATATAACAAGTTATGCACTTCGTACTTGGGCGTTAATGCCTATTTGCTCTGATTCACTACATTTTTTATAAAGTCTCCAGAACAATGCAAGCATTATCCTTGATACTTGGGGGCTAATGTATATCTGTTCAAAACGGACGCATGGATTAAAACTCGGATTACCTTGCAAAGCTAAACCGACCTTTGGGGGCTACGCTGAGGAAAACTGTATCATTACATTAGTAAAGAATCGACCTTGGTTTTCACTAAGGACCTAACACTTTGAGGATCAGTGGGAGATACTTAGAGTGTTACAAAGACCCGGTTCACGATTAACATCATAAAACGACCCTTGGGGGCTACTTGGGCTGACATGTCAACATTGGAGTTAAGAAGTAAAGGGAGATGAAAATAGCTCATAGCGTTCTTTCATTAAATTTACCAAACCGGCTTCATAGTCACGGTTTGAGTGCAGACGGTTTAAGAAACCGAAGTGAAGCTCTTCAGCGTTGAGATGGGCATAACTTGATAAGTCAGTCCTACATTTGCCCTTCTCCCTAGCAGCATGCCCTTCTTTGGCGCCATGTTGGGCCAAAATTACGGGATGGCCAGGAGAGCTGTGGCCCATACCAGTAATAATAACATCATCTCCCTGGCCTTCAGTGGTTTTTGCGGGTGATGACGGAGTTTCAGTATCTCTCATTGGACTAGCCTGGTTTGGAGCTGCCGGTTCAGTGTCAGGCACGGTAGGGTCAGCTTCTGGTGGTTCATCAGTATTCCGATCACAAAGGGGCGGTTCATCAGCGGTGGTTTTAGGATGAGGACCCTCCGGTTCACGAGTTTGGTCCGGTTCACCTCTCTGCTCTTCTTCAAAAACTGCCTGGTCTTCTGACGGATTGTTGACCCAAGCTTTCTTGCTGGGTCTGGCTTTGGCTCTGCAAAATAAATTAACGAGGGTTGGCATCTTATTCAAGATTTGTAACGCATTGGAAGAAAGAGTTTGAAAACTTACCCAGCCACAGTTTTTAGAGGAGGGAGCTGGGTTGCTGTTGACTCGCCAGATGATGAGGGAGGTGTCACCTGATAATTTGAATCGGACGGATTAAGAGGTTGTCTGAAATAACCTTCCTTGGGATAAGAATGGTCAGAAGTGGAAAAGACCTCAGACCGGCGCTTCCGAACCGGCGTATCAGGTAAACCGGTCGAAGTGACCTGTTGGCCACTGTGCCGGGTTGTCCGACGATCTTCATGCTGCTGTGTCTTCAAAATAAATGTTGGGTCCAAGTAAGCAAGAGGATGAGAAAAGCTTACTTTCCAGACTGCTTGACGGGTTTTTTGTGTTGGCATAGAGTTTGAACCGGAGGAAAGGGCAATTACCTCTACATCATCAGCTTGGCTGCCCTCTGTGTCCTCCTGATAAAGATCACTGTTAATGAGATGCATGAAAAGGGACCCAAGTGAGTCAAGTTCTACCTCAACTTCCGTATCGTCAGCATCGTCATCAAGTTCCATGTTGATCCGGTTAGCCATTTTCTGTTTTGACGTCCGCTTGACGGCTTTGGTTTTGGGGCGAGATGGTTTGACCGTTTTATCCCCAGTTGGCTTCACTGCTTTCTCTATGGATTTCTGTTTCCAGAAGGGATCATCACCCTATACATACATACACAGAAGAAGGATTACAAGTTGAACAAATTAAAGATATCAAAGATGAAAAGGAAGTATAGTGCTTATAGCAGGCAGTTTGTTCTTAATACAGAAGGGGTTCAAGCCGGTTTGACTACAGACTAATTCCGATTCATTCAAAATCTTCTTTACAACTTCAGTGACCTCTTCATCGGTCACCTAAATGTTGTAGTGGCGTTGCGGGTCTTCAACATCACCGGTGTACTCACACATTAAACCGGGGCGCGGGCTTAGCGGCAAGACGCTCCAAGATATCCAACAGCGCATGAAATCATAGCCTGTTAAACCATTGGCCATAAAAGCCCGTAGTTTGGCAAGTTGAGGGGCATATTTGGCCCTTTCTGTGGAACTTAAGCAATGCAGCATTGGATGGGTGTTGGAAAGCCGGTGATCACAAAAGCCTGGGAGGGGATTCTCATCTTCAGGAGAAGTATCTCTGCAGTAAAACCAAGACCGGTTCCATTCATTAGGGTGGCTGTGCAGTTTGGCATGAGGAAATTCAACTTCCTTCTGCTTCTGAATTGAGACACCACCAAGTTCAGTGTTGGGGCCATTTACAAATTCTGTGCGCCGGTTCAGATGAAAGAAGTCCCGGAACAGCTCTATAGTTGGTTCTTCTTGTAATTACACTTCACAGAAGACCTGGAAGTTGCATAAATTGGATACTGAGTTGGGTCCGATGTCTTGAGGATGAAGTTGGAAACTAGCAAGCACATCTCGGTAAAACTTTGACCCTGGCGGTTTGAAGCCACGGCCTATGTGGTCGACAAAGACCACTACCTCACCCTGCCTCGGGGTCGGAGGATTTTTTGCTCCTGGAACTCGCCATTTAATTTCAGTTTTCTTAGGCAGAGTGCCGATGCTGACCATATCATTCAATTGTTCCTCGGTGACCCGGGAACGAGCCCAGTTGTAAGCGGTAAATTGCTTGGCCATTGTGGAACAAAAAGATGGAAAAGAAATGTCGGTTTACAAATCACTCATGATGACATGCAAGATGCAATGGAGTAAACGATATACTGACATATGAAATTGCATAAACCGGAGACCAATGCAATAATGGATAACAAGGTAATATCAAAACAAGGGTATCCAGACACTGTCAAATCAGAGTATAACGATGGAGGTAAAAGGCTCCTCCGGTTTACCAGAGGGCTAATGGTATAGATTGCTTATACAAAGGTAAATCGCCGAAGTGATAAGAGGGTAGAAATCTAAGGCAAAAACGACTAGGTAAGGTAAAACAGGTTTCACAACTTGAAGTTGCAAGTTCGGATTTGAGGCATATCAGAAAAGGGAAATATATTCAAAGCCGAAGAAGCAGTACTAAACCAATGGGTGAAAGATCAGATGAGATCTTCTGTTTTGAGATGCATAAATGGAAACAGAGGCTAAAAGCTATCATTATGTAGAACAGATATTCAGAGTTTTGTCAAAGAATCATCATATGAACAAAGAACGCTAGCAAACACCGAAGAACATCGAAACCCTAAAACAGATCCATGGTGGAAAAAAGCAGAGAACTTATCGGAGCTAACGAGGAAGCGGAAAGGCGCCACAGTATTCTGGTGCGTTCAGGGTGATGCAGCGGCCAGGATCGGAGCAGAGGCGACGGTCGACGGTGGCGGCGGAGCTCCGGAGGCTGAGCAGCGCAAGGAAGATGACGCGAAGAGGCACGAGGGGGAAAAGGTGAAAATGACCCCTCGGTCCAATTTATAAAGGCAAGGGATGAGTGTCAGGCGCGAAAATCGAGGGGCCAGAAATTTGGAAGTGAGGCGGAGCTGTCGCCTCGATTATGGGAGACCCATTAAGATGTGTCATACACAAATTTTTTAAACAGATGGCATCATGGCGGTTTACCATGATCCGAGAAGATGATGTCACAGTGGTTTACCAAATTATGAGAAGATGTTGAAGATGAAGTTTTTACTAAGGATTGACATGAACCTGTTCAAATCAATCTGGGGCCTAATGTTGGGGATATTACTATTGGACGTAACTGGACAGGAGCAGTCGGGCTAACTCCTCGAAGATTAGAAGCCCATGAAGATGTAAGAATGATGGCGCTTTATGAAGGCCCAAGGCCCAAAGGTGGGTTAAAGCCTGTAGATGTAAACCGACCCTGTCATGTAACTTGTGTTGTAAGATAGGAAGGATAGAGACCGAACCGAACATGTTTATGATCCGGCTTTGGGACTCTATAAACCGGTGGGTGTCAACCTATGTATATAAAGGGACAACCCGGCAGCGGTTTAGGTATAGACAACAACTCAAGAGCCAGACAAAGCGAATTTTCTCCCTGGCCTTCGAAACCCCAGCAATACCCATCACAACTAGACGTAGGCTTTTACCTTCATCGAAGGGGCTGAACTAGTATAAACTCCCCGTGTCCCCTTGTCCGGTTTACCCCCTTTAAGCTAACCCGTTGCGATGGCTCAACGACTAAGTCCTTTCACAAGGACATCTGCCGTGAAAAACCCACGACAGGTGTCACAAGCCTACTCATGTGCAGAGGTAGATGGCAGTTCCTTACCTCCCCTCGTACTTAAGGGATAGATCTTGGTTTTTGGATCTCTCGAGTTCTTCATAATGAGAAGCAGATATATATCCCAGGTGACTCAAAGAATAGAGCTATGCTCCCCGGCAACGGCGCAGGAAAATGGTCTTGATAACCCACAAGTATAGGGGATCACAACAGGTATCGAGGGTAGAGTATTGAACCCAAATTTATTGATTCGACACAAGGGGAGCCAAAGAATATTCTCAAGTATTAGCAGCTGAGTTGTCAATTCAACCACACCTGGAAACTTAATATCTGCAGCAAAGTATTTAGTAGCAAAGTAATATGATAGTGGTGATAACGGTAGCAAAAGGTAACAGTAGTAAAAGTAATATTTTTGGTATTTTGTAGTGATGATAGCAATAGCAACGGAAAAGTAAATAAGCGAAGACCAATATATGGAAAGCTCGTAGGCAATGGATCGGTGATGGAGAATTATGCCGGATGCGGTTCATCATGTAACAGTCATAACCTAGGGTGACACAGAACTAGCTCCAGTTCATTGATATAATGTAGGCATGTATTCCGAATATAGTCATACATGCTTATGGAAAAGAACTTGCATGCCATCTTTTGTCCTACCCTCCCGTGGCAGCGAGGTCCTTACGAAAACTAAGGGATATTAAGGCCTCCTTTTAATAGAGACCCGGAACAAAGCATTAACACATGGTGAATACAAGAACTCCTCAAACTACGGTCATCACGGTAAGTATCCCGATTATTGTCACTTCAGGGTTAACGGATCATAACACATAATAGGTGACTCTAGACTCGCAAGATAGGATCAAGAACACTCATATATTGATGAAAACATAATAGGTTCAGATCTGAAATCATGGCACTCAGGCACTAGTGACAAGCATTAAACATAACAAAGTCATAGCAACATCAATCTCAGAACATAGTGGACACTAGGGATCAAACCCTAACAAAACTAACTCGATTACATGATAGATCCCATCCAACCCATCACCGTCCAGCAAGCCTACGATGGAATTACTCACGCACGGCGGTGAGCATCGTGAAATTGGTGATGGAGGATGGTTGGTGACGACGATGGCGACGGATTCCCCTCTCCGGAGCCCCGAACGGACTCCAGATCAGCCCTCCCGAGAGGTTTTAGGGCTTGGCGGCGGCTCCGTATCGTAAAACGCGATGATTTCTTCTCTCTGATTTTTTTCTCATCGAAACTCAATATATGGAGGTGGAGTTGGAGTCGGAGAGGCAACAGGGGGCCCACGAGGTAGGGGGGCGCGCCCCCCACCCTCGTGGAGAGACTGTGGACCCCTGGCCTTCATCTTTGGCAGGTATTTTTCTTATTTTCTGAAAAGTGTCTCCATGAAGTTTCAGGTCATTCCGAGAACGTTTTCTTGTACACATAAATAACACCATGGTAGTTCTGCTGAAAACAGCGTCAGCCCGGGTTAGTTCCATTCAAATCATGCAAGTTAGAGTCTAAAACAAGGGAAAAGTGTTTGGAAAAGTAGATACGTTGGAGACGTATCAAGGACTTGATATCATCAACTCAAGATAAAGAAGGAATATATTCCTAAGACCGCGTTCACCACTCGGTACGGTCTATGTGAATACACCGTTATGTCCTTCGGCCTCACCAACACCCTTACTTCTTGATGCATATGATGAACAAGGTGTTTATGGACTTCTTGGATAAATTTGTGGTGGTGTTTACTGATGACATCCTCATTTAGTCCAAGAGCAAGGACGAACACAAGGAGCATCTTCGAGCAGTTCTGCAAAGGCTTCGCGACCATCAGCTTTATGCCAAATTCAGCAAATGTGAGTTCTGGCTCCAACAAGTGGGATTCCTCGGGCATGTCCTCTCAGCAGAGGGAATCTCAGTGGACCCGAGCAAGGTGAAGGATGTACCTTATTGGTCCGCACCCACAACAGTCTCAGAAATCCAGAGTTTCCTTGGCCTAGCCGGATATTATTGCCGTTTTATCGATGGCTTCTCGAAGATCGCCAAGCCAATGACTGAGCTTCTGAATAAAGCTAAGAAGTTCGTATGGACTGAGGACTACGAACAGAGTTTCAATGAGTTAAAAATCAGGCTGACCTCGGCACCAGTATTAACTCTTCCAGACATCTACCGCAGTTTTGATGTCTACTGTGACGCATCCAGAAGAGGATTGGGGTGCGTACTCATGCAAGATGGCAAGGTGGTGGCTTATGCATCTCGATAATTGCGGCAACACGAAGGAAACTGCCCTACTCATGATTTGGAATTGGCCGCGGTGGTGCACGCTTTGAAGATCTGGTGACACTATCTGATTGGAAAGAAGTGGCAGATATTCACCGACCATAAGAGTAGGGCAGCCTGATTTGAACCTTTGACAGCGAAGATGGCTCAAATTGGTTAAGGACTACGACCTCGGGATAAATAATCACCCGGGCAAAGCTAATGTGGTGGCTGACGCCCTCAGCCGCAAACCAGCCAACCTTAATGCGCTAATGGATTCATCGCCTCCTGAGCTTTATGAATAAATCATGCAGCTCAATTTGGTAATCACCGACGCCCGTCTTGCCAATATATTGGAAGTTGCCCCTACTCTCGAAGAAGAAATCCGCAGCACACAAGCAAATGATGAAAGGTTAAAAATATATGTTCAGAAGATGCACCAAGGGCATGCACCAGACATCTCTATGGATCAGCAAGGCTCGCTAAGGTTCCGAGGAAGACTCTGCATACCCAACCAAGGAAGTCTGAAGAAGAAAATATTGGCCGAAGCGCATGAAGCACCATACTCAATTCATCCCGGTGGTACCAAAATGTATGAGGACCTTCATTAGGTATTTTGGTGGGATGGAATGAAGAAAAACATCACATACTTTGTGGCCTGTTGCGACGTACGCAATAAGGTAAAGGCGGAACACCAAAAACCCGCAGGACTCCTCCAACCTCTACCGGTATCCCAACGGAAATGGGATGATATCTGCATGGACTTCATCACCGGACTACCAAGGTCATAGTGGACACCTTAACAAAGGTGGCACACTTCCTTCCTATCCGGACCACATACCGGGAAAATCAACTCGCACAGCTGTAGGTGTCAAGAATCATCAGTCTGCATGGAGTACCCAAGACTATCACCTCCGACCGGGAATCTCTCTTCACCTCCGCATTTTGGTCCCGACTACATCAAGCCTTGGGGACCGCTTTGAAATACATCACGACCTATCATCCTCAGATAGATGGACAGACTGAGTGAGTAAATCAAATACTCGAAGATATGCTCAGGGCATGTACATTGGCCCAAGGAACCAAGTGGGAAGACTGTCTGCCCTATGCCAAGTTTTCCTACAACAACAGTTTCCAAGCCAGCTTAAAGATGTCACCCTATGAAGCCTTGTATGGCCGAAAATGCCGCACTCCATTGAACTGGTCTCAAACTGGAGATAGCCGCATTTTTGGGACTGACTTAATGCTCGAAGCAGAGAAGCAAGTCAAGGAAATCCGTGACAAACTGCAATTGGCCAAATCTCGACAGAAGAGCTACTATGATGCCAAACATCGTCAGATCAGCTTCGAACCCGGAGAACACGTATATCTCCGAGTCACCCCTATGAAAGGAGTCAAGAGGTTCCAGACCCGCGGAAAATTGGCACCTAGGTATATCGGTCCATTCCTCGTCATGGCCAGAGTCGGCACGGTTGCATATCAATTGGAATTGCCACCGGAACTGTTAGAAGTACACAACGTGTTTCACATATCACAGCTATGAAGATGTATCTCGCCACCGGAGAAAAGGACTGATATGGCAGAGATAGAATTGGCTAAGGATTTGACTTATGAGTAAAAGCCAATCAGAATATTGGATCAGACAGAAAGGGTCACCCGCAGCAAAGAAAGAAGGTTTTACAAGGTTCAGTGGGAGCACCACACCGAAGAGGAATTGACCTGGGAAAGAGAGGAATTTTTAAGGACTACATACCCATAATGGTTTTCCCAAGCAACCAAATCTCGAGGACGAGATTCATCTTAAGTGGGGGAGGTTTGCGACAGCCTGGATTTTGCTTTCTCTCTTTTTCCGGACTTGCCTTCTCTCTCTTTTCCGGACTTGGTTTTATCGTGGTTTTTTCCCTGACTTGATTTGGATTTTGGAATCATTTCAAATGGACTTGTCACTTGGGCATATCCTTGGCTTTCACCCAAGTGACCTATCTACTTTATTCCTCTGATAAATACTCAAAATAATCAAATGAATATTTTTCATAAAAGGAAAATATTCATTTTTCTCTCTGAAACTCACTTCAGCAACTTGTGCTCCAAAGCAACCCGAATTTTTCTTGCTTACAAAAATCTAAGATAATTCCTAAATATTCTTAGAACCTTGGATCACCTTCCCATGCAAAAATATTGCCCCACTTTTTGGAATATTTTTGCTGTAGAAAATCATTTCTATTCTGGCCCAAACTTCCAGTTTGTACAGCACGTGCATTTTTCCTTGAGCTTTTAGCCTTGATCTTTCTTGAGCTTAAATACCCTCCTAAGAAACCCTAAACCCCAGGAGATCAGCCCTAATGGCCTTCTAGAAGGTGGCCAAACTTGGCGATCAAGTTTTTGGACAGAAACTTGTCAGCTTAGTAGAGTCAAGTCTGGTCGGCCTGGGCATGAACCATCACCTCTCCTAGACTAAACACTGCACAGTCGACCGCGTAGACAAAGTTCGGCCTCTCCTAGGCGTCATTTTGACCATGCCAGCTTGGTGACCATGTGAGGACACGGCGCCTGGCGTCGTCTCAACGCGCTCTGGCTGGCGCTTTCCCCTCTGTTTCGCGCGTGCTCGTTCCAGCACTCGCCGCTGATTGTCGCACCACGCCACAAGCCCCGACCCATCACCCTTGACTGCTACCTGGCACTCGCCGACGCTGGAGCCACCGCAGCAAGCATGGGTGCGTCACGGCCAAAATGCCACAGTGCGCGCGTGCACTTGTCCACTTCCCTAACCGCCTCGTGTGCTCGTCCGCGAGCATGGGCAAGCTCATGCGTTGACGCTGAGCCTTTGCCCCGTCGTCTTGGAGCTTCTCGTCGCCGTTTGCCGCATGTCCAAAGAGCTCCGGCGGCGACACGTTCCCCCCTTGCTCCGGCTATATAAAGCGACCCCGCCTTGAATCCAAGCACCACTCCACACCACCCCCACGAACACGTAGAACGACCGCAGCTCGGTCGGGCAAGACTCTGGTCGTCACCCCAACCAGAGGACTCCGACGATCGCCGCAGGCCAGCCGCCGCTCTCCAGGGCCTCTCGAGCTCAAGCAGCTGCTTGGGTGGGGCCTTGGTGGTCCGTTGGTGCTACCTGGACGCCACGAAGCCCTGGGAGCCGCCCCTAGTCGTCGTCTTTAACCTCTATGGAGAAACCCGTCCGCCACCGTAGCTTGCAAGCTCAACCAGAAGTAGCTCCGTCCACCTCTCGCCAAGCCACGGGTACGGGCAGGTGCGCCTCGAGCCCCTCTGCAATCCAATCCCTCTAGCCTAGCCTCAAACTCCCTCGTTGCCGGCATAAGCTCCGGCGAAGCTCCGCCTCTCTCTGATCTCGCTTGCCCCTCTCTCTCCTGACGCACGGGACCCACCTATCGGTCTCACCACTCGCACCCGAAGCGGTACGAGTGGAGGCGTATTTCTATTTTACGCCTTCGGCGTCACCCCCCCCCCAGGATTTCTGTTTAACTCAAATATTATTCAGAAATTGGACCAAACTTTGACCAGCCACCATTTCTAAACCATAAGTCGAAATGATTTGATTCTTTTTGCATTGTCTTTGTCTCAGAAAGCTCTACCAGCACACCAAAGGGTGGATTTTTCCTTGTTGTCTAGAATTTCTAGTGATTTTGAGAATGTGTTTTGACAATTATGTTTGTGGGTTTAAATTCCTTTTCAGAAGGAGAAGCCTGTCTTGAAGCAAACCAAGAGGGGTGTGATCCTCCTCTACACTAAGGCAAGCCACTCCAGCATTTGGACAGTGTTATTTCAATATCTATGATTTTCTACTTTAATATGAGTGTTTATTTGCATTTAAAAATTTGATAAATAAATTTAGTGAATTTCTAGGTACTTTACCATGCTTGATATGCTTGTTTTAGTTACTGGTTGAATGCATGAACTTGTTTGGCAAAGTAGAGTAAGATTTTGCACTATGCATATTGCTATGAAAATTAATGGTAGTTAATTTACTAAATGATATTTTCATTTAAATAAAGAACTAATACAAATATTGCTTAAATAAAATGAGTTATAACCAGAGAAATTTTGGTTCTATGTATTGCAAGATGTTTATGTTGTTAAGTTGGATCCATGACTTTAGTTGTTTGCTTTGCATGACGAGTAGTGCATGATTGTGGCATTATATCATGTTGATCATAAAAAGTTTTTATCAAATCTAAACTTGATTAAGTTCAACTTGAACATGATGTTGATTACCTCATGGTGCCACTGAATCGGGGTTTTTAATTCAGTGCGACCACATTTACCTTGTGGGGAGGTCTTGATTCGGTCCTTTGTTCTGGCTCTCACCGGTGCCTCCGCGAGGGAAGGTTATGGGCTTGCATACCTTGGCCCGGTAGGTAGACATAACCTTGTGTGCTTGTTTTTGTTTTTATGGTACCTTGTCCCCGTTTGGGACCGTTTTTCCATGATTGTGGCCGTTGGTGTCTTTGGTAGACACGGGGCCACCCAAGACCTAGCCCTGAGAGGGAGTTGGTCGGAGTGGACGGGGAGAGTGCATGACAAAGGGAGGGTTTCATCGGAATACTTTGGTCCACCCAAATGGAAATGCGAGGCCAGGTGTTCCGTAGTGTGGGTAAAGTGCACTACCTCTGCAGAGTGTATTTAATCTATCGATAGTCGCGTCCTCGGTTATGGGAATAACTCGTGGGTAAATCACACCATGGATCAACTTTTCTAATAAATCTTGCAAACTAATTAATTGTTGTGATGCATTGGTTTGTGGTGGATCATGAACTCTTGAGGTGTTCATGAGTGATTGGTTTCATGTGTGACGCCGGAATGGTCACCGTTTGGTTACGAGTTAACCGTCTGGTAAGCGAGTCCGTGAGACTCGGGGCACGTATGGTTTGCATTGCATCTGTAGTTTTTCTTGCATTGATTTAACCGTATTAATTATCACGATATTGTCTGTCATCGTGTGTATGTTTGTTGTGAGCTTGCAAGTACATTCAATGTACTGACCTGGCGTGTTACGCCAGCTTTCAGGCAAGTCGGTTCGCATCGGAGCGCATCTCGCGTTTAGGCCGTGTCCACGTTGGTGTCCCTGTGCTATGGAGTGCCACCTCGTCGTTCTTTTGTTGCCGTGTAGTTCATGTGATCGAGGCCCCGTCATGTTCATTAAATAATGTACATATTGTCCAGTAGCACCGTGTGTGCCGCTTGGCCTCGTATCTCGATGTAATATCAGACCTATGTAGTCCGCTAGCATCAATAAAGTGGTTGTTTCTGTACCATGTTGTTGTGTATTGCCACAAGACTCGATCTCTGGGCTGGCAATGCAGGGTAAACCGATTGCTCTGAGCCGGGGTGCCACAAGATACCATATATTTTAGTGGAACTGCACAAGAAGATGTTGGAAACATTAAACTAATCAAGGAGTATATAGTAAGCATGGCCATCACAGTAGATAGCAACAGATGGTTCCGGCAGTGACCTACCGTGTTCTACTCTTCCTCATTTTCTCTGTGGCGTGGCCTCGTTTGCAGCGGGGTGGGGCCATGGCGGAGCCGGCGGTGTCCTCTATCTCGTTGCCGGCGGGCGGCGCCTCGGCGGAGCGGGGGAAATCCTCCCCCTCGTTGCTGGTAGGGTGGGGCCTCGGCGGAGCCGGCGGTGTCCTCTGCCTCATTGTTGGCGCCGCAGGGCCTCGGCGGAGCCAGCGGTGTCCTCTGCCTCGTTGTTGGTGTCGTGGGGCCTTGTCGGAGCAGGGCCTCATCGACGCCAGCGGAGCGGGGGCTCATCGGAGCCGGCATTGTCCTCTGCCTCGTCCTCGGCCACGCCAAACAGTGCCTTGCTTGCTTCATCACCCTCTTTGTAGGCTAGCGCAGCCTCGGCCAGCCACATGTGGTACCGCCAGCACTTGAGGTGGCCCTCGCAGACGGAGCGATACGAGTCAAGCAGCGCCTCCTGCTCCACCCGCTCTGCGGCGATCTGCCCCTCCGTCTGCAGGTGCTCCTGGAGGATATGGTGGTTGTAGGCGGTATCACTTGTGCCTCCCAGAACTGCTCCTCACGCTTCTGCCTCACCATGTCCATATATTGGGCATGGGCCTCGCCAATGGTCATGGTGCAATGCACCGGCGAGGATGGCGTGGAGAGGGGGTTGGTGCCGGATCATCGACTACCATGTTCTCCATTGGGACGTCATCATCCTCCGGCTGCCTGCCGGCCAGCCAGTCGGCAGCAATGGCTGCCATCTCCTTGTGGTCCGTCGTTCGCCCGTCCCGAAGAGCGCTGGAGCGCGAGGAAGCCATGGTGAGCAGTACTGGTGTCGACAGGAGAAAGGGAACGGATGCAGATGACTGCGGCTATGGCCGGTCTAGTAGTTTATATAGCCATGGTGGGCGGCGGAGGGACGGACGGATGGCACTTGTGTCATTTGAAGGTGGAGCAATCGCCTGCACCGGGAAGTGGGGCGGGCGGTGCTGACCGTTTCAGGCGGAAAGTGTGAGCGGGCGAGGGAGGCGGTCTGGGTGGGCCAGGGCAGTCAGACTCATGCTTGGCAGCGGGTCGGTCCAGCAGCCGTACATGCTGGCTTGCCAGCTAGCTCGTTGAGCTGAGCGACGACAATCAGATGACGGATGTAGCTTTCAACCAGGAGCCGGCACCACTGTCCAAGCCGGTTCATGCCGTTTTCACCATAGGCCGCACTTCGACGCCCTAATGGCGGAAGAGCTACCAGCGCAGGAGGACCTGTGCTGCAACCTCCGTCTCCTCAATGAGCACCGGTGAACAAGCGAACAACAATGCCGTCGCGGACATGTGGCCCTATGATCCTGGCTTCCCGAATGAGCAGCGGGCGCTGTATCAGACCATCCATAGGTCCCGCCAGGACCTCTCTGTCGTCCTTCGAGTTGTTGCGCTCGCCGTGGCGCCGTCATCTCGCATTGTCAACATGGTCAACAGACATGAGGATGAGGAGATGACTTTACATGGAGAGGATGACAGTGGGGACCCACCAGGGCCATAGCCACACGTACGCAAGTGCCTCCTTATTAGTATATAAAACTATAATTTTTTTGCTTCCTCCTTGTTTCCTGACATCACGATCCCACACCATTGTCAACCTATGTAGTCAATAAACGATAGAATTGCACAAGAAGCGGCCGACAACTGGGACCAAGCAGCTCGAGCAGTATTTGTGTTTTTGAGGTGTGAGCACTGCAGAGTTTTTCTTTAGCGATGTTTGGCCTAGATATTAATTTTTCTCCTCTGAACAACAACGAAAACATCACTGCAGGTATTAACTGGGCGGGTTGTGGCCCGTCTAGCCCAGGCCAGATATCTAGCCGAGATATTAATTTTTTTTAACTGAAAATGGCTAGCCCAGCTATACTTTTTTTTAGGAATACCCAGGCAAGGTCAAGTTGTTATTCTCCGCCCCGCTGGGCTGCAAATCTTTCCTAGGAGGGATGCATTACGCTTAACAAGAAAATGGGCTTTAAGAAATAATAAATGGGATGTAATTATAATAACTGGGCAGTAACTATAAAAAATGCACCAAACACGTAATTAATGTATAAAATATTATTTTTGGATATTGAAAATTTTAATTTCATTAATTGTTGCGAGCGCAATGTTTCGTTGGATTTTACATAATATAAATTTATATTGAAATTGTATTTAATCTGACTAGAAATTTCGGGATAAAAATATTTCGGATCCCATCAAAATGTGGGAAATTTTATTGAATTTTGTTTTGAATGGTTGGTTGAAATGGGTTGTACTTTTAACAAACTGTAAATGGGCTGTAGTAAATTTCATTAGAATTCAAAAATTGGCTGCACATTCTTACAAATCTCAAATGGGCTATAAGTTCTCTGTCACACACTTGTGGCCTTACTAAGTTGACGGGTCCCCTCAAAAAAAAGAGTTGACCCGTATGCAAGGCTTTGTCAACTTATAGTCAACACATGGCTCTAGTAGCAGTGGCCGTTGGATGTCCATCCAACGGATGCCGTGCTTCTTCTTCAATCTCGGATAATCTATCTTCACCCACCCAAAAAATGATTCCACCCCCTGACATCTGGGGCACACCGTTTGGGAAGCTGACCTTTGGGCCTACTAAGTTGACACGTACCAAGGGCTTTGTCAACTTAGTCAATATAAACGATTCTAGCTCCAGTGACCGTACGATGTCCATCCAACGGCCGTCGTGCTTATTCAACCTCTAGTCTTCTTGCTCTAGCCGCCCAAAGCAGCACCGGTCGTGCCGCCTGCTCCTGCCTCCCGTGGCCGGCTGTGCTACCGCGGAGGCCTCACCGCCCCCTACTACTCCCACTGCTGGCCACGCCAGCCCTCCACTCACCCACACCCCCTGTTATTCTGCAGCGACAGTAGCCTCACACCGCAGCCGAACCAGTGAACCCTCGTACTCCTCTCCGCATGGGTATCTGAAGGAAATATGCCCTAGACGCAATAATAAAGTTATTATTTATTTCCTGATATCATGATAAATGTTTTTATTCATGCTAGAATTGTATTAACCGGAAACATAATACATGTGTGAATACATAGACAAACAGAGTGTCACTAGTATGCCTATACTTGACTAGCTCATTGATCAAAGATGGTTATGTTTCCTAGCCATAGACATGAGTTGTCATTTTATTAACGGGATCACATCATTAGGAGAATGATGTGATTGACTTGACCCATTCCAATTAGCTTAGCACTTGATCGTTTAGTTTGTTGCTATTGCTTTCTTCATAACATATACATGTTCCTATGACTATGAGATTATGCAACTCTGGTTTACCGGAGGAACAGTTTGTGTGCTACCAAACGTCACAACGTAACTGGGTGATTAATAAGGTGCTCTACAGGTGTCTCCGAAGGTAGTTGTTGGGTTGGCGTATTTCGATATTAGGATTTGTCACTTCGATTGTCGGAGAGGTATCTCTCGGCCCTCTCGGTAATGCACATCACTCAAGCCTTGAAAGCATGGCAACTAATGAGTTAGTTGCGGGATGATGTATTACGGAATGAGTAAAGAGACTTGCCAGTAAAGAGATTGAACTAGGTATTGAGATACCAACGATCGAATCTCGGGCAAGTAACATACCAATGACAAAGGGAACAACGTATGTTGTTATGCGGTCTGACCGATAAAAATCTTCGTAGAATATGTAGGAGCCAATATGAGTATCCAGGTTGCGCTATTGGTTATTGACCGGAGATGTGTCTCGGTCATGTCTACATAGTTCTCGAACCCGTAGGGTCCGCACGCTTAAAGTTCGGTGACGATCGTAATTAGGGTTTTTGTGTTTTGATGTACCGAAGGTTGTTTGGAGTCCCGGATGTGATCACGGACATGACGAGGAGTCTCGAAATGGTCGAGACATAAAGATTGATATATTGGAAGCCTATATTTGGATATCAGAACCGTTCTGGGTGAAATCGGGATTTTACCGAAGTACCAGGGGTTACCGAACCCCCCCCCCCAGGGGGGGGGGGGTTAATGGGCCTACATGGGCCCTAAGGGAGAAGAGGAGGGCCGGCCAGGGCAGGCCGCGCGCCACCTCCCCCCTAGTCCGAATAGGATAAGGAAGGGGGGCAGCGCCCCCCTTTCCTCTTTCCCCTTCCCCTTTCCTTCTCCAACAAGGCAAGAAGGGGGGGTCCTACTCCCGGTGGGAGTAGGACTCCTCCAGGCGCACCCCTAGGGGCCGGCCGCACATTCCCCCTCCCTACTTGATATACGGGGGCAGGGGGCACCCTGAGGGAGTCCTGGATTAGGGGGTGTTCGAGTAGCCGGACTATACCTTCAGCCGGACTCCTGGACTATGACGATACAATATTGAAGACTTCGTCCCGTGTCCGGATGGGACTTTCCTTGGCGTGGAAGGCAAGCTTGGCGATGCGGATATTCAAGATATCCTACCATTGTAACCGACTCTATGTAACCCTAACCCTATACGGTGTATATATAAACCGGAGGGTTGTAGTCCGTAGGCAATCAACTCCATATACAACAATCATACCATAGGCTAGCTTCTAGGGTTTAGCCTCCTTGATCTCGTGGTAGATCTACTCTTGTACTACCCATATCATCAATATTAATCAAGCAGGACGTAGGGTTTTACCTCCATCGAGAGGGCACAAACCAGGGTAAAACATCGTGTTCCCTGCCTCCTGTTACCATCCGGCCTAGACGCACAGTTCGGGACCCCCAACCCGAGATCCACCGGTTTTGACACCGACATTGGTGCTTTCATTGAGAGTTCCTCTGTGTCGTCACCTTTAGGCCCGATGGCTCCTTTGATCATCAACAACGATATGGTCTAGGGTGAGACTTTTCTCCCCGGACAGATCTTCGTCTTCGGCGGCTTCGCTCTGCGGGCCAATTCGCTCGGCCACCTGGAGCAGATCGAAAGCTACGCCCCTGGCCATCAAGTCAGGTTTGGAAGCTTAAATTACATGGCTGACATCCACGGAGACTTGATCTTCGACGGGTTCGAGCCACGGCCAAGCGCACCGCACTATCTCGAGGGGCATGATCTAGCTCTGCCTCCGGACAGTGTCCTGGAGGCCGCACGCGCATCGGTTCCGACCCCTAACTCAGAGCCTATTGCGCCAATCGAGGATGAGCGGTTGGACGTCACCTCGAGGACTTCGATCTCTAAGGCGATCGAGCCGAACGCTAGCCCCACACTCTGCATGATCCGGGACTCCAAGGATACGAACTCCTTTCCGAACTCCGAACTCCCCGCGCCCCTGCCGATCGAATCCGATTGGGCGCCGATAATAGAGTTCACCGCCGCAGACATCTTTCAGCACTCGCCTTGTGGTGATATCCTGAACTCTCTCAAGTGTCTCTCCTTATCAGGAGAGCCCTGGCCGAACTACGGTCAGCAAGGATGGGATACGGACGATGAAGAAATTCAAAGCCCACCCACCACCCACTTGGTAGCCACGGTCGACAATTTAAACGACGTGCTCAACTTCGACTCCGGAGACATCGACAGCATGGATGATGATGCAGGAGATACCGACGAACCAACGCCCATAGGGCATTGGACACCCACCTCATCTCACGATGTGTACATGGTGGATACCCCTAAATGAAGCGACAACGAGGAAAAAGGGAATGGGACGGGAGATCGACCCTCGAAAAGCAATCAAAGCGTCGGCGTAAACACCGACCCAAGCCCTGCCTCGACAAAAACCCAGCCATAGAGCAGGACGGGCCGGTAGACGACGAGCAGGCCTTAGAGCAACCGTCTGAACATGGCAACACGGATAGAGAAACCAAACATCCCTCCTCCGGCGAAAACGGCATTCCGGACGACCTCATGCCGAATAAACCTATGGAGCAGAAGAATCTCCACGAGAGGCTCGTTGCAACTGCACCTAGCCTAAAAAAGCAGTAGCGGAAGCTAAAAACAGCGGAAGATGCACTCCGGATTAGATGGATCAAAGTAATCAATACCATAGATAAGTACGGCGACAGTCGCCGCACTAAAAGCTATCCAAAAAGAAAGCTACTGCCTGAATTCGACGAAGAGGCCCTAGAGCCCTCGCATTCAATAAATGAAAAAGCCACACGGTCGGATAGACGACCCCATAAAGCGGCAAGCGGCGCCGCACCTAAATCGGCATGCGACCCTGTCACATCCCTAGTTCTATTAATGCCTAGTGCTAGCATCTGGCTTTGCATCATGTCTAAATTTTTGAAAGTTGAATTGGGGAAAGCTGAAAGCCCCAGAAATCAATTAAAAAAATGATCAACATTAAAATCTTTCAAAGAAGTCCAAGAAAATGTTCCTCTTAGTCTCTGAAAATATTGGCAAGAGGTAAAACTTAAAACAATATTTTTGGAATCTCAGAGATATTTATTTTGGGCCTTTGATTTAATCCAATAAATATTTGAATTGGATCTATATTTATTATATAATAAATATATGTTCAATAATTCTGATAAATTGTTGTGGGGCTTTGGAATAATCCATTTAGTCCCTGCAATAATTATCAGAGGTAAAAAAAATAGTTTGGTTCAAAAACCAAATTAAAACCCATTTGCATAAATAGAAAACAGAACAAAAACTAAAACAGAGCAGAAACCCACCTGGGCCACTTACCTGGCGCCACCAACCGGCCCAGCACTGTAGCTGGACGGCCCAGCCCACCAGGGCTCCTCCCTGTCGTCTTCCCCCTCGCCAGGAGGACGAGCGCGTGGCCGGCGCGCGCGAGCACGCGTCCGGCCACCTCCTGCTTGCTTGCCGCTGCTGGAATCATCCCCGAGCGCCACGCGCTTCCCCTCGACTGCCTGCACCTCTCCTCTCTCCCCCTCGAGCACTCTCCCCTCCCCTTTCTTGCTCTCTTCCCCCACCACCGAGCGCGCCCATCGCCGCCGCACGCTGCCACGGCGTCCACCGGCCACCCCTCGACCCCTCTCCGTCTCCGGGAGCTCCGCCATCGTCTACTACATCTCCTCGACGACGGAAGCAAGCCCGGATGCCCGGAAGTGTCGCCATCAAGCTCGTCCCCGCCGCCTCTGCCCGGAGATCGCCGCCGCCGTTCCATCGTCACCAAGCCGTCCCCGAGCCCACCTAGCGTCTCATCCGACTCCTCGTGAGCTCCTCTTCCTCTCCCCTCACTCCGTGCAATCGATTTCGTTCCCTAGCTAGCAGCCCGCCGGACCCGAGAGCTCACCGCCGTCGTAGTTTCCCACCACCGTGGCCAGGGCCACCCCAGCTTGCACCTGAGCCTGTCACCAGGTTCGCTGCACTCCCAGGAGCCCGCAGCACCCTTCGGTCTCCCCTCTAGTGCACCGTAGCGACGATTCCACCATCACCCGAGCTCCGGCCGCCGCCACGAGCTCTGCTCCGACGAGCTATGGCGTTCCCGCCGCCTCCCACCTGCTCCTCTGGATGCGCAAGAGTGTGGGCTACCTCCTGGTGGCTTCGATGCGCCAAACCATCGACTGTGGGTGATTCCTGAGCCGCCCCGCCGTTTCTGTCGTCGCCGGTGACAAGCCGCCGGCGAGTTTGACCTGGCTGACCAGGGGGTTGACCACCCCTGAGTCACTGACATGTGGGCCCAGGGCCCTGTTAACTTTAGTTAAGTTTTTTTTTAATTAAACCTAATCAACCCCGCTGACACTGAAATGTGGGGCCAGCCCCTGCTAATTACCTAGTATAGATTTAACTAAAATAGGATTAGCCCGAGTCACTAACAGGCGGGTCCCCCAGGTCAGGTTTGACCTGGACCGGCCCTGTTGACCAGCTGACGTCACCCTGACGTTGGGCTGACGCAGTAAATCATTTTCTAGTTTAAAAACAATTCAGGAAATTCCAAAAAAATATCCAAAACTTTGAAAAATCATAGAAATTCAACCGTAACTCCAAATGAGATAAATTATATATGTAAAATTATCAGAAAAATTCAAGGAATCCATCTGTACCATTTTCATGCATGTTTGAACAATGTTTGTCCTCTGTTTTGGACAAAACAAATAAAGGGCATTTAAATAATCACATATGGGGTTGGAATTTGAATCTTGCACTCAAACCAACTTCGTTTAAATCATAGCTAGTTGCATTAGCTCAAACCACAGCATATTGACATGTCATGATCATGCATCATATTGTGCATTGCATTGATTGTGTTTCTTTCTCCTGTTGCCGGTATCTGTCCCCTCTCGATAGACGTTGTACCGATGATGTGATCATTGACACTGATGAAGACCCAATGATATCTTCAGACGTGCCAGGCAAGCAAAACCCCCTTGTTCATTCCGATACAATCCCCCTCTCTCGCTCCTGCTCTCTTTTACTGCATTAGGACAACAACGATTCATCTGTTACTTGTTGCGGTAGTTGAACCCCTTATCCTCTGCATGACCTGTCATTGCCACAGTAAATAGATGAAACCCACTAGCATGAGTAGGAGTTGTTTGAGCCCTGATGTGCCTACTCATTCATGCTTGTTTGTCGTGCCTGCTACTGCTTAGAGTTGAGTCAGGTCTGATTCATCGGGGATGGATCGGAGGTGTGTAAACATGTCCTACTGTTGAGAGCTAAGTGTGTGAACATGATTTGGTAAAGGTAGCGGTGAGAGGCCATGTAGGAGTACATGGTGGGTTGTCTCATTGAAACCGTCCTCAGGAACTGAGTTCTGTGTTTGTGATCCATGAAACAGCTACTACCACACGTTGGGCCCTGAAATATGACCCCGCTCGACTTACTGACCCCTCTCGTCCTCTGTCCAGGAGTTGCAACTAGTTTCTGGGGTTTGTAGGATATGTGTTGGTGGCCGTGCGTAGCGCTGACCCTAGGGGTGGGCTATGTTGCGGTAGATACACTGTGGCACGGTGTACCGGGCGCCCGTTTGGTGTCTCGGGAACCCTGCACACATCGTTTGGGGCTGTGAGCGAAACTCCGGCCAGATCTCCTCGCGGATGGAACCCGAATAGGCGATAAACCTGGACTAGAGACTTGTGTGGTTAGTCAGGTCGTGGTCTACACCCACGTCGGCTTTCGCTTGAAGTCTGCCGAGCACATGCCGTGTGCAGACGCTAAGTGGTGGAAACATGTGTGACGAAGTACACCCCTGCAGGGTTATAAATGATCTATTCGAATAGCCGTGTCCATGGTAAAGGACTTCTGGGTTGCCTATAACAGTTCATAGACAAGTGAAAGTGGATACCCTAAAACTCGCAAGATAAGCGTGAGTGCTATGGATGGCCTTCTCGTAGGGAGACGGGAGCGGATCCATAGTGGTGTATTGAATGGTGAATATGTGGACTCGTGTGCGCCACCTCAAAGAGTTGCTTGTAATCGTAGTTCAGGTTAGCCACTGAGTCAAAGTTGGCTTGCTGCAGTTAAACTCCACCACCCCCTTTTGTTGATACCGATGCATATGTAGCTAGTTCTGATGTAAGTCTTGCTGAGTACCTTTGTACTCACGTTTGCTTAATTTATGTTTTGCAGAGAGACTTCAGTCTCGCTAGTAGTTCCGCGTGGACTTCGACATTTAGCTTGATACCTCAGCTACGATCTTGTGCCCTCGACAGGATCTGGTAGATAGTCAGGCTTCTTAGCCTTTTTCATTTATAGATGTCTGTACTCAGACATGTTAAGCTTCCGCATGTGTTTGATTGTATGCTATGATTGTTGGGTCATGAGACCCATGTTTGTAATATCTCGCTCCTCGGAGCCTAATGCATACATACTTGAGTTATAGAGTTATGTTGTGATGCCATCTTGTATTCACACATATCGAGCATATTGTGTGTATGATTGAAATGCTTGGTATGTGTGGGATCCGACTATCTAGTTGTTTATCCTTGGCAGCCTATCATATGGGGAAATGTAGTCTAGTGCTTCTAAGCGATAGTAGTCCGCTACAGCCCGGATCACCGGAGTCCTGCTAGCCTAGCACTACTGCTCAGGACACTTGACTGGCCGGCATGTGTTTCACTTCGTTCCTATGTCTGTCCCTTCGGGGAAATGTCACGCGGTGACATCCGGAGTCCTGCCTAGCCTGCTACAACCCGGGTTACCGGAGTCCTGTTAGCCCAGTGCTACAGCCCGGATTCACACGCTGGTTGACCGACATGCTCGAGGTTGATTCATGTATGCCTGTCCCCATGGGTTAGTGCCGCTTTGGGTTCACGACTAGCCATGTCGGCCCGGGTTCTTTGTCATATGGATGCCAGCGACACTATCATATACGTGAGCCAAAAGGCGCAAACGGTCTCAGGCCAGGTAAGGTGGCACCCGTGGAAATACCGTGCGTGAGGCCACAAAGTGATATGATGTGTTACATGCTAGATCGGTGTGACCTAGGATCGGGGTCCCGACAGACCCACTTAAGGATTCGCATCATGGCCCAGTCAGGTGCATTTATGGGCCAAGAAAGCAAGCTCTCGTAAGCAACGCTATGAAGCCATCATCAGAATCCGACACACCCAAATACAGGGGCGCCGCACACCCCCTATGTTTCACCGATGAGGTCCTGGACTATGAATTCCAGAGGGATTCAAACCCGTAAACATAGAGGCATATGATGGAACAACAGACCCTGGAGTCTGGAGCGAGGATTATATCCTCCACATACACATGGCTAGAGGAGATGATCTCCATGCCATAAAATATTTACCCCTTAAGCTTAAAGGGCCAGCCCGGCATTGGCTTAAAAGCCTTCCCGAAAACACAATTGGAAGCTGGGAAGAGCTCGAGGATGCTTTCCGAGCAAACTTTCAAGGGACCTATGTCCGCCCTCTGGATGTAGACGATCTTAGTCACATAACTCAACAACCCGGAGAATCAGCTCGGCAGTTCTAGAATAGATTCCTCACTAAAAAGAATCAGATAGTCGACTGTCCTGACGCCGAAGCCTTAGCAGCTTTCAGGCATAACGTCTGAGACGAATGGCTCGCCAGACACCTCAGCCAAGAAAAGCCAAGAACAATGGCCGCACTAACAAGCCTCATGACCCGCTTTTGTGCAGGGGAGGACAGCTGGTTGGCAAGGTGCAGCCCCAGCGACCCAAGTACATCCGAAACTAGGGATGGAAACGGAAAACCGCGATGCAACAAGGACCGTCGCTGGGCTAAGGACAAAAGTCCGAAGAGCACGGCAGTCAATGCCGGATTTAAAGGCTCACGACAAAATCAGGAAAAATCGCCCTGCCAGGATAACAGGGACGATCCATCCAACCAACATAAAATCCTGGACAGGATATGTCAGATACACAGTACTCCCGGGAAGCCTGCTAACCATACCCACAGAGACTCTTGGGTTTTCAAACAATCCGGCAGACTCAATGCCGAACACAAGGGGCTCGACACACCAAGCGAAGACGAGGACGAACCCCAAAAGCAGAGCACCAGGAAACAAAAGAACTTCCCACAAGAAGTAAAAACAGTGAACTCACTTCACATAACAAAACGTGCGGCGCCCGTAAAGGTACGCACCACACGACCCATCCCCAAAGGGTCCTACCACTGGTCGTCAAAACTGATCATCTTCGATCAGCTAGATTATTCTAGGAATATCAAGAATATAGGCTGGACTGCCTTGATACTCGATCCAATAATTGGCGGACTCCAGTTTTCAAATGTCCTTATGGACGGCGGCAGTGGACTAAACCTGATATATCAGGATACAATCTAGCACATGGGGATAAACCCAGCAAGAATCCACCGTAGCAAAACCTCCTTTCAAGGGGTAATACCTGGTCCGGACACCCATTGTATGGGTTTTCTCTTGCTCGAAGTCGTATTCGGCTCTGCCGATAACCTCCGCCGTGAAAAGCTGACCTTCCATATCGTCCCGTTCTCAAGTCGTTATCAAGCACTACTGGGACGCGAAGCTTTCGCTCGCTTTAACGCAATACCGCATTATGCATCTCTTATGCTTAAGATGCCCGGTCCATGAGGCATCATCTCTTTGAAGTGGAAGCACTAAAGTGCGCCTTCCCAAGCGGAGGACTGTGCGGCCGCTTTGACAAGCCCCACAGCAAAAGGGCCTCACCGGCCAAAAAACTTCGAAATAGGTCATTCAAGACCACGAACGCGGATAGACGAGTTCGGTGCAAAATCATCATTGATGCAGGCCTTGAAGCCATATACCCCCGCACTAGGGGCTCCACGCATATACACTAAGAGACAATAAAGCTCAATCTTATATATCTTACTTTATACTTTGCTTATTTTAAACTTTTTTGGCACGACCCGTTTTCAACTCAGTTCCTCTCTTTTACAGATGAACGTCGTGCGGCGCCCGTCCAGGATACGGCACAATGGAGACACAGGCACAGACGTGCAGTAGGGACCCGTCCTAAAGGATTCTTTTTAGATTAAGACCCTGCGTAAACCTTTTTTACTATCTCTTGTTGCTACACATCCCCTGGTTTTTTCTTTCTAATATAACCAAGGAGGAGGCTGGCGTCTTGGCATGTGGCTACATCAGAATTTTTGCACGTACCTGGACACTAGGGGCTTTTTTACTAAAGAGTGTTGTTTCGCCCGCACTCATAAAGACCGAACACCTTAGGGAGTGTTCGGCGTCGCGAGTTTTGGCATTATATGCATCAGCTCCGAATCATGTCTTTGGTCGAATGTTGGGTTGCCCGGCTCCTGAGTTCAGCTACCTTACGTTCCGCTGTATCGGCTAAGGTAGCACCAGGAGAACTACTGCGATTGTGCCCCGGTTCGGCCGGGCGAGCACCTCAGTAGAGAAAGCCGAAAACTGACTGTCATGATGTAGCGTGAGACTGGTCAGCCACTCGATGACCTATCGGAATCTATCGGATTCCTCCGCTTTAACGAAGGGCCGCTTCCCGGTCAGGCACATACGCGCCCCGAACATGGATGAGCGTAGTTGCCACCAAGGGGCTACCTAAATAGTCTCACTATCAAACTCCTATGGCTAAGTGAAAGTGTTAAAGCAGTATAGTCCGGTTGCCTGGCCTGCTGCGCTATCACCTCCTTTGTAGGACCAAGCCGTTGGGTTAAGTATGAAAATGCGTCTTCTGCGAGCACCCCCGCACTATGTGCGTGGGGGCTGAAGCCAACGACTGCCATCTTTCAGATTTCATATATATATATCTTAAAACGGCCGCACAGGAGGTGTTCCCAATACTTGGAGGCACAAGTATAAAAATGGCCACTACGGTTTATTAAAATATTACTTTATAATTACATATGCTATCATAACATAGCATCTTTCGGGCATTGTGTCTCTATTACACGAGCGCCTTCATGAACTTCCTGAAAATAGTGCTCGGAGGGTACTCGGCTTTTGTCCAAATCTCGGGACGCAACAATGGTGGTCTCCATCTCTGCCCAGCATGTCTTAACATGGGCAAGAGCCATCCTAGCGCCCTCTATGCATGCTGACCTCTTCATTGCATTTATATGCGGCACCGCGTCAAGGAATTGCTGCACCAAGCTGAAATAACTCTTCGGCTCCGATCTCCCCGGCCACAGGTGACCCATGACGTACTTCATGGCGAGTCCAGGCAACCTATTCAGTTCGGCCCATTGAGGCAAACGATCATCCACTGCCAGTGGACGCTCTGGATTGTGAAACTGCGACCAGAAAAGCTTTTCCACTTTGCGATCTTTCTGATCTCGAAAGTGTTCGGTCGCATCAGCAGCACTCGCTGCCAAGTCCAGATAGGTATCCTCCACACTCCACATGCGGTCCAACGGAGCAAACTTCGGATCACAAAATTTCCTTCGCAGCATAAAGGGCTTTCCAGCCACAATCTGTTCGGCCTGACGCAGCTCCTCCTTCGCAGCTCTCATCATAGAGCGTGCTTCCTTGGCATTGGCAACGGCCTTCTCTAAGTCCGTCTGTTTCGCCTGGTCTTCTTTTTCAAGAAGTCTGCAACGGTCTGTAGCGCTTTTTAACTTTTCGGCCATCTCGGCCATCTCTTCCTTGCTTCGGCAATGAGCAGCCTGTTCGGCTCTCAGCTCTTCAAGGGCTTTTCTGGTGGCCGCATCACTTTCGCTGGCTTGTTCTTTAGCTCGGGCAAGTTCTGCCCTAAGACTCTCCACGGCGGCCGCACCATCGGAGTCAAGCACACACATCGTAAGACACAAGCATAAAACTGTTCTTACCTGATACCGCCGGAGGAATTACATACCTTGAGCCTCATCAAGCCGCTTATGGACAAGCATGATGTCGGCATCTGCCACGTCCAGTTGCCGCTTTAGTTCGGCAAAATTGTCAGTTCGGCTCGATTCCAGACACCCTTCCGCCTACATTCAAAGGAGACATCTTAGACCTGGGATTATGATCCTCCGCGTGCCGTCATTTCTTGACAATGCGCAGAGTCTCAGGGGCTACTATCTACACAGGGCGCATCTTACTCATGCGCAACTGACAAAAGTATACATTATCTAATGTACCTCGAAACCCGTCAGTAAACTTTTGACGGCCTCATACAATCCGCTCTCTACGGATGAAATCCTTTCAATCACCGTGCCCATCAATGCGCGGTGCTCCTCTGAGATAGAAGCTCGCCCCAGCAGAATCTTTAGCTCCTCCGGCCGAGCACCACAAGATGTCGGGCTCGTCCCATGACCTCTTTCGAAGGCTGGACGCGGAGAACCTCGGGGGGCCGCATAGCCAACTTCCGCCCCTGCCGGATTTGGAGAAACCCTCCGCGACGACACCTCAGCGTCGCCCGCCTCACTAGGCGGCACGGCAGGGGGAGGCGTGCCGCTCTCCATCATCTCCGGAAGGAGATCCCCCGAAGACGAGCTCTGCTGAGAAGGGCTGAGGTCCGAGCTACAAGATAAAGGTTTGGTTAATCTTCTCAGATATAAATCAAGGACTTCCCTCATCCCTCAAAAGGAAAATCTTTTCTCCACTTACGGCTCGCTGGAGGGCTGATCCCCTTGAGGGCGTAGTCCGGCCGAGGAACTCCCCAGCGTCGGACCCTCTGACGAGGATTTTCTCCCCCGTTTTGAGGCCATGGTTTTCGGGTCGTCAAAGGTGGCTCTCTTCTTCCCCTTAGGAGAGGAATTGTCGGTTCCTCCCTTCGAAGCAGCCTCCTTCGAGGAGGCCATAGCTTCCTTGTCCTCCCCCTCCAAAGGCATTATCTCCAGCATCCTGACCAGCACGGGATCCGACCTGGTTTCAGGAAGGGGAGTCGGACACCTGATTAGCTTTGCCTTTGCTATCCACTCCTGTTTAAAAGGACGGCTCTTTTAGGGGCAAGTTTATGACAATTATACGGATAGAAGGTCTGGGCACAAGGTTGCTTACTTGAGTATCCGGGCGATTGCAGCTTAGGCCCGCATCCTCGGTTAAATCCGGACACATCTCTTGTGATCCGAAGAACAGTCTATACATCTCCGTGGGCGTTGCGCCCATAAAGTTCTGGAGAGCTCGCGGTCCCTCTGGATTAAACTCCCACAGGCGAAGGGGGCGACGTTTGCCGGGCAATATTCCGCGAATCAGCATGACCTGTGTCAGCTTGACCAAGTTGAGGTCTCCTTCCAAGAGATCCTTAATTCGGCCCTGTAACAGGGGCACGTCTTTGGGCAAACCCCAATCTAACCCTCTGTTAACCCATGACGCTAGCCGTGGTGGGGGACCCAAGCGAAAGGCAGGAAGCGCGACCCACTTGGTGCTCCGGGAAGCGGTGATACAAAACCACTCTTGTTGCCACAAGCATAGCTCCTCTTGAAAAGAGCCCTCCGGCCATGGAGCATCAGCATTTTTGCTTATAACAGCGCCTCCGCACTCTGCGTGCCGTCCCTAGATCATCTTCGGCTCCACTTTGAAAGTCTTGAGCCATAATCCGAAGTGAGGGGTAACACGGAGGAACGCTTCGCATACAACGATAAACGAGGAGGTATGGAGGGTGGACTCCGGAGCTAAGTCATGGAATTCCAGCCCGTAATAAAACAGCAGTCCCCTCACAAAGGGGTCCATCGGGAAGCCTAACCCCCGAAGGAAGTGAGACACGAACACTACGCTCTCTCCGGGCTGGGGACTGGGGATAGCCTGCCTTTGAGCAGGCAACCTGTGCGAAATTTTGGCGGTCAAGAACTTAGCCTCTCTCAACTTTAGCACGTCCTCCTCCGTGACGGAGGAGGGCATCCATCGGCCTTGAAGGTCGGAACCGGACATTGTTGAAGGTCCGAGGCGCCCGGAATCTGGAGCCTAGGGTGTTGGAACTCGAGGCGACGTGCGAACTTGTTTTGGGATTGGAGAAAAGGAGTAAGGCCCTGGTCTCTTTATAAGAGGTTGAATACCAGGAGCCCTCCCCGTAACCGTTTGGGACTCGCCTTTAATCGAGAAAACATGCTAACGGGCACGATTGGGTTACCCATGTCCGTATTGATGAGAATCTCATAAAAGGGGGGCACACGATCTCTGCTTTGACAAGACGTAACCGTTTGGGACTCGCCTTTAATCGAGAAAACATGCTAACGGGCACGATTGGGTTACCCATGTCCGTATTGATGAGAATCTCATAAAAGGGGGGCACACGATCTCTGCTTTGACAAGACGTGCCAAGGAAACCGCCTCACAAAACACGCTGAGGTGGAAAAGTGAAAACGATTCGAGTGAAGGACTTGGCTGTAGTGTGATGACGCACTGCGGAATACGTCAGCAGATTTGATTTGTGTTAATATTATTCTCTCTATGGCAATATGTGGAAGCTTATTTTGCAGAGCCGGACACTACTCTTGGTGTTTACAATCTTCTGTGAAGGAATTGGAGGAGGAACCCGCCTTGCAATGCCGAAGACAATTTGCGTACCGGACTCGTCGTCATTGAACCCTGGTTTAGGGGCTACTGAGGGAGTCCTAGATTAGGGGGTGTTCGGGTAGCCGGACTATACCTTCAGCCGGACTCCTGGACTATGAAGATACAAGATTGAAGACTTGGTCTCGTGTCCGGATGGGACTTTCCTTGCCGTGGAAGGCAAGCTTGGCGATGCGGATATTCAAGATCTCCTACCATTGTAACCGACTCTATGTAACCCTAACCCTATCCGGTGTCTATATAAACCGGAGGGTTGTAGTCCGTAGGCAATCAACTCCATATACAACAATCATACCATTGGCTAGCTTCTAGGGTTTAGCCTCCTTGATCTCGTGGTAGATCTACTCTTGTACTACCCATATCATCAATATTAATCAAGAAGGACATAGGGTTTTACCTCCATCGAGAGGGCCCGAACCTGGGTAAAACATCGTGTTCCCTGCCTCCTGTTACCATCCGGCCTAGACGCACAGTTCAGGACCCCCTACCCGAGATCCGCCGGTTTTGACACCGACACACCCCATGACACACAAGTTGATCTTCGTGATCGTTCCTTAGCCGTCTACGGTGCCCCCTTCCACCATATTCCACCTCGGTCATATCGCGTGCTTAGGCGAAGCCCTGCGTCGGTAGAACATCATCACAGTCATCGCACCGTCGTGCTGACGAAACTCTCCCTCAACACAAGGCTGGATCGGAGCTCGGGGGACATCACCGAGTTGAAGGTGTGCAGAACTCGGAGGTGCCGTACGTTCAGTACTTGGATCAGTTGGATTAGGAAGACGGACGACTACTTCCTCTACGTTATGTCAACGCCTCTGTTGCCGGTCTACGAGGGTACGTAGACAACACTCTCCCCTCTCGTTGCTATGCATCACCATGATCTTGCATGTGCATAGGAAAGTTTTTGAAATTACTACGTTCCCCAACAATATCCACTATCGTGTCTTCCTCGGCTCCGTGTCGTCCCCTTCCTAGGCCTAGCCGTCGTCCACCACCGTGGTGCTCTCGGCGCGGCGTGGTCAATGTGGTCCACGACTTACTTCCATTGGAAGAGTACTATACGTGGACAGACTAACAGCTAGGTCCACGGCAGCCGCAAGGAAGTGCCTCCTTATTACGCGCAAAATAATTATTCCTCCACCTGACAACGGGGACCCACTGGATGGGCCACCGTATTTCACGGAAAAAACGATTCCCCCCTAACTGCTGGGACCCACCAGCTACATCTTCGCATGCAAGGAAGTGCGTCCGGGCAAAAAAACAATTCGCCCCCCTGACAGCTGTGACCCACCAGCTACATCTTCGCACGCAAGGAAGTGCCTGATAGTCAGGACCCACCTGGTCGAAGTGTACATAGCATTGTCATTCTGGTCGCGAACGTGTACGTACATACTGGTCCATGTAGAGGCGGGCACGTGTCGTAGTAGAGGCGCGCACGTAGCATGTACACGTACATACAGCAGCCAGTGTACAAGAAAGAAAATACAGCCACGTACGTACATACGGGCAGGGTCTCGAACGCCTACTCGCGCATACGTACAGCCAGGGCTCATGTACATGGAAGGGTCGGAATGGAGAACTAGCGTCGTCGTCGTGTTCATGGCGAGCCAACCGGCTGGGTCGGAACGGAATGCGTCGTCGTGTTCATCAAGAGGGCTTGGACGGAACAACCGACGGAAACAAGGCCTGGCATACCGCAGAATGGAGGAAACGGCCTTGTGTTCGACCGGCCACGGTCAAAACGGGATCATGTTCATTGGGAGGGGTCTTGCGTACCGCAATATGGAGGAAATGGACCTCCTACGGTCGAAACGGGGTCCTGTTGATTGGGAGGGGTGTGGTGTACCGCAAAACAGAGGAAACGGACTTGTGTTGGAGCGCTACGGTCGAAACGGGGGTCCTGTTCATTGGGAGGGGTGTGGCGTACCGCAAAACAGGACTCCACGGGATGTTGTTCATCTCCACCGTCGACCCCCTCCAGCCACCACGGGCTACTGTTCATCCACCGTTGTGACACTCCAAATTTTTTGATTTGGTTTTCATCAAAAACTTTATTGGATTCTAAAAGAGGGCATTTAAAAAAATTTTCTTTTCCAGAAATCCTTCCTCTTTAAAAACTTCCTTTCACCTTTGGCAAGGATTTCCTTTCCATTTCAATTTTGGTGTTAAAATTTTTGGAAGCTTTTCTTCTGGTTGTTTCCCTCTCAAACTTATTTATTTTTCATTTAAAAAGAAACCCTAGGAGTTTTGGGACTTCTTTCTTTTGAAACCACCCAAGATTTTACTTGTCACAGGTGGTAAAACCACTCCAAAACCTCCCCTCCCTCTTGGAACAACCTAAGTTCTCTGTCCCAACTAAACCAAACAAGTTTTGTATTTTATTTCAAACATTTTTTCATCTCAAATCATTTTTGTCAATTATTTGGAGCCTGAGTCATTTACAAAGCAAGTGCCTTACTCCCTTTGAGTTTTGATCTCAAACCAACTCCTCTGGATTGTCCTTAGCATCCACAACTCAGAACCATCTTGATCCACTCTCCTTCTTTTCAAATTTTTCAAATTTCAGCCTCTGCAAGTTTGGACCAGATTTGCCAAATTTGGTGAAATTCATATCTACACTTCCCCAAAAATTCTACAAAAATTCAGGTAGCCTACTGGAGCAATGAGTAGCCACTCCACCAAAAATCAGCTCTAGAAAAAATCCCTAGAGGCCAGTATCATTCTGTCGAACACCTTGCATGCACTGTATTTTGCACTTTCAGTAGTTCAGTAAAGTTCAGAGTTCAGTGTCGTTTTCTCCTCGCCAGTTTCAGTCATGCGTGGACAGTGCCCTTGGCACGATCCTCGCCGCCTCTCCCTCTTGTCTGGAGTGACGCACGCGCGCTTGCCGCCTTCCGGGCGTCGGTGGCGCCCTGGCCCGCCTGCGCCGGCGTGTCTCGCGGCGGCCGATCCTCCGTAATAGCCGACCGGAAGCAGAACGGCGGCGCAACGCCGTTCGGCGCCGCCCAACGCCCTCTGGCTCTCCGCGTGGCACATGCAAGCCAGCGCAGCCCCGCTGCACAGTCGCCGTGGCCCGGCTAGCACAGAACGCGCTCCCTGCCGCCGACGTGCCGCACGACCGTTCCGTTGGGACAGGCCGTAAACTCCCCCCCCCCCACCCGTGCTGAGCTGGACCCTGAAATGGATCCACTACTCCACCTAGACGATGCCGAAGCCCCTAATCCCACTGCCCAACCCCGGCGCCGCCGTAATCGCTCGCCGGACTTATCCCGTTCGCGGCAACCGCCTCGGGCCGGCTATATATAGCACCCCAAAGCTCCCTCTCGCCCCCGCACACCTCCACTACCTCTCTGGACCCCGAGCAGCTACTAGAAGAGCCTCGAGGGGCCCTTCTTCCTCGACTCCGGCCACCTCGTTCCGCCTCGGCCTCCACCTCGATTCACTCCGGTGAGGCCATCCCCGGCGCCCAGACTTCGTCAGTAGTGGGAAATTTTTGTACAAACTCTACAGAGTCATAAATCTCCAAATCATCTTATCCTTATCCAAATTTTGCGCTGACTTATTCTGACAAGTGCCAGTTTTGGTGACAGATACTCCGGTGAATGTCATGAGCACTAAGCCCGGTTAACAGTTTATTCCTGTGGATGGACTAACCCGTTTATTATCATGAACTGAATATTTATTATGAGTATTATTTACTTGTGGATTAAAGCCCTTTCTGTGATGTCGCTCAGACGTCCGACTGTGGCATTTCTTTTAAAGCCCTTTCTGTGATGTCGCTCAGACGTCCGACTGTGGCATTTCTTTTAAAGCCCTTTTTGTGATGTCGCTCAGACGTCCGACTGTGGCATTTCTTTTAAAGCCCTTTCTGTGATGTCGCTCAAACGTCCGACTGTGGCATTTCTTTTAAAGCCCTTTCTGTGATGTCGCTCAGACGTCTGACTGTGGCATTTCTTTTAAAGCCCTTTATGTGGTGTCGCTAAGACGCCCGACTGTGGCATGATTTTCTATTATTATTTGTTCACCTTTCGAGGCATCGCTCCAGACACCCGATCGGTTCTCATTTATATTTTGTTGGGATTTCAGGCGGACTACCACCGTTTCCCTCGTACTTATTTCGCTATGCAAATTTTTAATTGTGCATTGGAAAGATTATTCATGACGCATTCATGCATGCATCCGTTATATCTTACGTTCGAACTGTCTTGCGAGTACTTTCAAAGTACTCACTGGCTTGTTGATTTGGCCAGATGCTGATGAAGGCGATCTCATGGATGAAGAGTTGGATAGCGAGTCCGACGCCTAGAGGAATCCCAGTCAGTCTCGTGCGACCCTGGTCTTGGTCACTGTTTTATACCCGCTTCCGCAACCCGAATAAAATTATCGAGCCTCACCTCGACGCTCGATGAGATGCCAGTTTGAGAGTCGTGTTCCCACACTCCCCATTATGTTATTCCACCATCACTTTATCCTCGAGTCAGTAGTATGCCACCACACCATTATGTTATATCCGCCATTATGTATAATTATTGGCGCGCTTGTAATAATTTGTTGAGCAGCCCTAGCTCAACCCTGTAATATATTCTATGCTACTGGCTTATTGTATCAAGAACTTGTCTACCAGTGTGGAGGATTTTCTCTCATACTGGATTCAAAAGATTGGTTTCTCAATAAATATTTTTATTGGAAAACCGGTCGTGACAAGCTTGGTACCAGAGCCAGGCTGACTGTAGGAAGCCACTAGGTGCGATCGTTATTCGGTTATTGGCATGGTAGAGCCGATTTAATTTATTTTTTCAATTGTAGTCATTTTCTGACAGTCAGCATAAAATTTATGATCTGACCATTCAGGATTTTTGCCTAATTTTGTAGATGGACGACAACAACTGCGAGTCTCAGACCTTCACCAACGTACCCGATGGGTTCGTCAAGCTTCTCTCCTTCATCGTTCAGGTGGCGATGGGGCCATCCGTGCGCCCAGTCTTCACACTCCGCCAGCACAGAGTCAACGACGGTCTGACCATGCACCAGGCCACGGTGCAGTTCAAGGGAGGGCGTGGTGAGCTACGCTGCTACCTGTTCATGGGAAGAGCCATGCCTACGGAGAGGCATGCTATGCAGATGGCAGCCCGTGAGGCGATAGCCCGCCTCAGGGATGTCCTTCCCGCAATGAAGACTCGTCGCTACCGTTATCTTCCATGCCATGTGCCCTACACCTGCCACTACGCATTCTCCTACCCCAGAGGAGAACGAGACGAGGCTTTTGAGATGCTTATTGAGTATCTCCGGGCTCTGGAGGCAGCCTTCGACAACCTGGTGGACGACTTCGTGGCTGCCCGCATGGACTCAGTTCATGGCTGTGCCGCCAACAGGAGGGAGCTCCTGCTCACCGCACCGCCACTGACTTTTGTCTCGTCCTCAGCATCTCATGCACCTACTCGTCACCTGCCTACCACCGGAGGGTTCACCCAGGCCTTTGCGCCCACTCCAGCGCGCACTACACCACCCGTTGTGCCCACTCCTATTCGTGTTGCTCCGCCCCTGGTACCCGTTCCATCTACCCGACGTGGCTCTTCATGTCTGGAGCCTATTAGTGAGGAGGAGGTCGAGTCCCCAGCCTCACTGCGCCTCACCCTTGGCAGGGCCAAGGAGATCATCGACATTTCCGGCTGAGTGCATTTGCCCGTCATGCGATGTACCGTTTTGTAAGATATGTTTATATGTACATAGGTTGTGAGAAGTAGCTTGTTTGCGCATCATGTAGAACTGGAGGAGTGAACCAGCCTAAATAACATGTCAGGATTATGTACGCATATCCTGAGTGATGTACTGTATAATTATCGCCCGCATGTAAGATATGTAACGAGCAGTCCTTCTCCGTGTGCAAATCAATTTGTTTTCTTAAGTGATCTTGGTCTTTTAAATTATTTGCCATCCTTGTGCATTTTTATTTTTGGAGTTGTTTTTGGCGACCATCTTCACTTTTTCTTATGAATTTTACAAAATATATCCCCAGAGTGAAAAATGTCTCGTCCTTGGACTCGCTCCATGCCTACTCCGCCAGAGGAAAATAATGACACTCAACCAGGCAACAATTTCACGCAAGGGCAGTCGAGTCAACAGGGCAGTGAAACGGCACTTTCCCAAATGTGCCGCCTTTATGAACAGAGTCAGCAACAACATCGTGAAATGATGAACCAAGTCATCAACATGGGAAATTACCATGGACAGTATCCGCAGCATTCCAAGTTATCCGAGCTACAGAAGACGCGTCCCCAAACATTTTCTCATACTGACAAGCCTCTTGAAGCCGAGGACTGGCTTCGGGATATGGAAAGGAAATTAATTATTGCAAAATGTTCAGACCCCGAGAAGGTATTGTACGCTCCGCACTATCTCACAGGAGCAGCCGCATCATGGTGGGAGAATTTTTTGCACATGCATCCAAACGAAGGTGACATAACCTGGGATAATTTCAAGGAAGGTTTCCGCGGTGCACACATTCCTAAGAGTATTATAAAAATAAAAAAGAGAGAGTTCGATGACCTCAAACAAAGGAACTTGACAGTGGTAGATTACAACAGTCAATTTACACTATTGTCTCGCTATGCCAATGAAGAGCGTATGACTGAAAGCAAGAAGATGGAGAAATTCCTTGACAGTCTAGCGCCCGCGCTTAAATGCCAACTGGTCGTGCACACTTTTCCTGATTTTAAGACACTGGTGGACAAAGCCATTACTCTGGAAAATGAGAGACGCGGTCTGGAAGATATCCGCAAGCGAGAAAGGGACCAGACTAACCATGCTCGCAATCCCCGAAGCAAGACAGCTTTTCAAAAGGGTGGGACACACAAATTCCCATCCAATGTTTCACGCCAAATCAAGAATTTTCATGCAAGGGACAAAGAGTTCACATATCGCCCCGGTGTTACTTGTTACGCCTGTGGAGAGGAAGGACACTATGCCAAGCAGTGTCCCAAGCCAAGAAACTCAACCCCAAAGCCAAACAACGGCGGCAATAGTTCAGCGCACAAGCGAAACAATTTCAATCCCAGCAACAACCACAAGAAGGGTCATCTGAACCACGTAACCAAAGAGGAGGCACAAAATGCTCCGGATATCGTACTCGGTACGTTTCCTGTCAACACCATACCCGCAACGGTTTTGTTTGATTCTGGAGCTTCTCACTCTTTCATTTCGAAAAGTTTTGCTTTGCAAAATAAATTTTTGATGCTTCCTTTGGAGAAATCCATGATCATCAAGTCCCCTGGGATTCAACAAGTTACTCAGAATTACTGTCAGAATGTGGTCATTGAGTTCGAAGGATTGGAGTTTCACGCAAATCTTATTGTGTTGGAAAACAAAGGACTGGATGTCATCCTAGGGATGGATTGGTTAACCACCAATAAGGGTTTTATTGACTGTTTCAACCGGACCGTAATCCTCACACACCACCATGGGAAGACAATAAGAGTGTCAGCCAAGGAAGGAAAAATACCCCGGCAACCGAGATTGAATAAGGTAGACGTTTCTGAGCTAAACAAGGTTCCAGTGGTATGTGAATTTCCAGATGTATTCCCTGAAGAACTACCAGGCATGCCACCAGATCGAGAGATAGAGTTCTGCATTGAGCTCGCACCAGGAACCACCCCCATATACAAGAAACCATACAGAATGGCACCATCCGAGTTGGTTGAATTGAGGAAGCAAATAAAAGAATTGCTAGACAAAGGATATATTTGAGCCAGCTCCTCACCTTGGGGATCACCAATTTTATTTGCCAAAAAGAAGGATGGAACACTGAGATTGTGTATTGACTATCGAGCAATTAACATAGTCACAATTAAGAACAAATACCCGATGCCAAGGATAAATGATTTGTTTGATCAACTTGCTCAGGCCAAGGTATTTTGAAAAATTGACTTAAGATCTGGATACCATCAATTAAAAGTGCGAACAGAAGATATCCCCAAAACAGCCTTCACTTCCAGATATGGACTGTATGAGTTCACAGTAATGCCATTTGGGTTAACGAATGCCCCTGCATATTTTGTTCACCTCATGAACAAAGTATTTATGAAATATATGGACAAGTTCGTCGTGGTATTCATCGACGATATTCTAGTATACTCCAAAACACCAGAAGAGCACGCAGAACATCTCAGGATTGTGCTAGGAGAACTCAGGAAACACCAATTGTATGCCAAGTTCAGCAAGTGTGAATTTTGGCTAAAACAAGTAGGCTTTCTAGGCCACGTGCTAACCCAAGACGGTATCGCACTGGACCCAGAGAAAGTCAAGGCCATACTTGGCTGGAAGTCGCCAGCAAGCGTAACAGATATACGTAGTTTCTTGGGAATGGCAGGATATTACCGCAGATTTATTGAAGGATTTTCCACCATAGCCAAGCCTATGACGCAGTTACTCAAGAAAGACAAGAAGTTCGAATGGACAGAAGCCTGTGAAAAGAGTTTCCAAGAGCTAAAGCGAAAATTAACAACAGCACCAGTATTAATTGTGCCAGACATACACAAGAATTTTGAAGTGTTTTGTGACGCGTCCAGAAAGGGTCTCGGATGCGTGTTGATGCAGGAAGGCAAGGTTGTCGCCTATGCTTCAAGGCAACTTTGCAAGCATGAGGAAAATTATCCCACTCATGACTTAGAAATGGCAGCGGTCATTCATGCACTCAAAGAATGGAGGCATTTCTTACTTGGGAACCGATGTGAAATATATACGGATCACAAAAGTCTCAAATATATTTTCACGCAGCCAGAACTAAATTTACGACAAAGACGCTGGTTGGAATTGGTAAAGGATTATGATGTTGGTATCCATTACCATCCAGGGAAAGCGAATGTAGTGGCCGATGCTCTTAGTCGGAACCCCAACTCCGACGAAAACAATCTGCAAAGCTTGAGGCCCGAATTCCAACAAGAATTTGCCAAGCTCAATTTGTTAATGGTCGCAGAAGGCACCATATCAAACTTGGAAATACAACCCGACCTTGTGGAGGAAATTAAAGGAGCTCAGCCCGGTCACCCCAGCATTGAAGGCATCAAAAGAAAGGTGAGTATGGGCAAGGCCTCGGAGTTCGTCATAGACGATGGAGGAATATTGTGGTACGGAGAAAGACTCTGCGTGCCAAACATAGAAGACCTTAAACAGCAAATCCTAGCTGAAGCCCACACCGCCCCGTACTCGATCCACCCTGGCGGGACCAAGATGTATAAGGATATTCAGGAAAGATTTTGGTGGCACGGTATGAAGAGGGACATAGCCACCTTCATTGCACGTTGCGACTCGTGTCAACGCATAAAAGCTGAGCATCAGAGCCCGGCCGGACTACTGCAACCAAACAAGATACCTAAGTGGAACTGGGATGAAATAGGGATGGATTTCATTGTTGGACTACCTCGGTCACAGCATGGGAATGATGCCATCTGGGTCATCACTGACAGGTTAACCAAGGTGGCACATTTCATTCCAGTAAAGACAACCTACAACACTCAGCGGCTTGCCAGGATTTATCTCACCCGCATTGTTTGTCTGCATGGAGTCCCGAAGACTATAATATCCGACAGAGGCACTCAGTTTGTCTCAAGATTTTGGGAGCATTTACAACAGGCTCTGGGAACTCAACTAGCCTTCAGTACCGCATACCACCCACAGACCGATGGACAAACAGAACGCGTAAACCAGGTTTTAGAAGACATGCTGAGAGCATGTGTCCTCACATATGGGACCAGTTGGGAAGAAAGCCTGCCATACGCCGAGTTCGCGTACAACAATAGCTACCAGGCCAGCCTGCAAATGGCACCATTTGAGGCTTTATACGGACGGAGATGTCGTACCCTGTTGAATTGGTCAGAGACCGGAGACAGCCGCATCTTCGGACCAGACATGCTCAGAGAAGCCGAGGAAAAAGTCATGCTAATCAGAGACCGACTTAAGACCGCTCAAAGTCGACAAAAGAGTTATTATGATCAGAAACATCGTAGGGTCAGCTTCAAGCCCGGTGAGTTCGTATACCTGAAAGTATCTCCTATGAGAGGATTGCAACGATTCAAGATTAGAGGGAAACTAGCACCAAGATTCATTGGACCATTTTGTATAAAGGTGCGAAGAGGCACGGTAGCCTACCAGCTAGACTTACCCAAAGAATTATCCGATGTCCACGACGTGTTCCACGTCTCGCAATTGAGGAAGTGCGTGAGCAACCCAGAGAAACAAGTATCCCATGAGAGCATTGACGTGTAGCCAGACCTCACTTATCGGGAACGTCCAGTAAGAATATTAGAGGAGTCTGAAAGGAGAACCCGACAGAAGACCATCAAATTCTTCAGAGTCCAGTGGAGCAATCACACCGACAGTGAAGCTACTTGGGAAAGAGAGGATTTTCTTCGGACAGAGCATCCACACTTATTTAAGGATCAGCTGAAATCTCGGGGACGAGATTTTTCCTAAGGAGGTAGGTGTTGTGACACTCCAAAATTTTTGATTTGGTTTTCATCAAAAACTTTATTGGATTCTAAAAGAGGGCATTTAAAATTTTTTCTTTTCCAGAAATCCTTCCTCTTTAAAAACTTCCTTTCACCTTTGGCAAGGATTTCCTTTCCATTTCAATTTTGGTGTTAAAATTTTTGGAAGCTTTTCTTCTGGTTGTTTCCCTCTCAAACTTATTTATTTTTCATTTAAAAAGAAACCCTAGGAGTTTTGGGACTTCTTTCTTTTGAAACCACCCAAGATTTTACTTGTCACAGGTGGTAAAACCACTCCAAAACCTCCCCTCCCTCTTGGAACAACCTAAGTTCTCTGTCCCAACTAAACCAAACAAGTTTTGTATTTTATTTCAAACATTTTTTCATCTCAAATCATTTTTGTCAATTATTTGGAGCCCGAGTCATTTACAAAGCAAGTGCCTTATTCCCTTTGAGTTTTGATCTCAAACCAACTCCTCTGGATTATCCTTAGCATCCACAACTCAGAACCATCTTGATCCACTCTCCTTCTTTTCAAATTTCAGCCTCTGCAAGTTTGGACTAGATTTGCCAAATTTGGTGAAATTCATATCTACACTTCCCCAAAAATTCTACAAAAATTCAGGCAGCCTACTGGAGCAATGAGTAGCCACTCCACCAAAAATCAGCTCTAGGAAAAATCCCTAGAGGCCTGTATCATTCTGTCGAACACCTTGCATGCACTGTATTTTGCACCTTCAGTAGTTAACCCAAGCATCAATTTGACCTTCGCAGCTCTCCCCGGCGAGGTCCATCTCCACCCGAGCCGCCGTCCGCCGGAGCAAGGCTCGCCGTCGACGTGGTACTCGCCGGCGACCACCACCACCACCAACCGACGCGGAAGGACGTCCTGAGCAAGGAGGTACCCTCCGATCCCCTTACCTCGCCGTGGATCGCCGCCGGTGACCATCGCGGCTCTCGGGCTCCGTCGAGATCTGCCGCCCGTTTTGAAATTTCAAACCTGACAGGTGGGACCTGCCCGTCAGCCTCTCTCTCCCTTTCTAAACGAACCGTTCTCTGGAAGCTATTCTGCCAAATGCGGTTTTCCTCCTGGGCTGGCGTATCCTGTACCGAAGCGTTTTCAGTTTTTATGAGCTAGCCCCTGGAAATATTCTGTTTCATTACACATGAGTCCCCGGACTAAAACCTTTATAACTTTTAAACAGAAAAGTATTTTTGATTGATTCTTTTTCTGTTCTCTTTGGAATTTTGTCTAGTTTTTTATCAGATTTATTTGAAAAAAAAATTGGAATACTTTTTGTGCACTTCTTGGTATTTACGATAGAGCCTATATTTTTTGTATACCGTAGATACCGAAGGAGGTGACGGAGCCGCGAACTTCACCGAGCTAGGCTCCGACTACTCTGAACTAGGCATGCATGTTTTGAACTTTTGATATGATGAGTGTCTTGGCATGTTTTGCATTTAGCTAGTTTCATGGCATGTTGGTGAGCATACCGATGAACGTTATTTTCATGCATGATTAAGGTAAGTGAGCTCGATGATCCATAAGTGGATGGATGTGAGTATGAAAGGCCATGGGTTGGCATGAGGATGGGTAAGATGGCAGTGTTGTAGCATGCCAGTCTTATGCCAGACTATTTGACTACCGTGTCAAATCGTATCGGTCCAGTTCCTCCCTTTTTCTTCCCTGTACTACCACATGTTTTCCGCAAGGAATATGGCTTAGTAAGTTGCAAATTGCTTTCCTGGTACACACCAAAAGGAGAGGCCGGGATGATGGTTCCATGGCCCTGGATTAAAGACAGTCATCCGATCAGGGGGCATGGGTGTTTCCGGTTGGGACCGAGAGGGGGGCACCCCTTAGAGCGCGCGTATATAAATTTGATCCCATGCTATTCGAGATTGTGATCTCCCCGTCTCAAAGATTTTCTTCGACGATGTCGAGGGTGAGTCCTGGCATCGAGAGATAGGATGGGTGTGTACTGGTTAGCTGTGTTTTCTTCCGAAATACCGTCAACGGAACTAGTCCTTCGAGACTAAGGAAATCCGTTAGCTGTGGGAAATTTTTGTACAAACTCTGCAGAGTCATAAATCTCCAAATCATCTTATCCTTATCCAAATTTTGCGTTGACTTATTCTGACAAGTGCCAGTTTTGGTGACAGATACTCTGGTGAATCTCATGAGCACTAAGCCCGGTTAACAGTTTATTTCTGTGGATGGACTAACCCGTTTATTATCACGAACTGAATATTTATTATGAGTATTATTTACTTCTGGATTAAAGCCCTTTCTGTGATGTCGCTCAGACGTCCGACTGTGGCATTTCTTTTAAAGCCCTTTCTGTGATGTCGCTCAGACGTCTGACTGTGGCATTTCTTTTAAAGCCCTTTTTGTGATGTCGCTCAGACGTCCGACTGTGGCATTTCTTTTAAAGCCCTTTTTGTGATGTCGCTCAGACGTCCGACTGTGGCATTTCTTTTAAAGCCCTTTCTGTGATGTCGCTCAGACGTCCGACTGTGGCATTTCTTTTAAAGCCCTTTATGTGGTGTCACTAAGACGCCCGACTGTGGCATGATTTTCTGTTATTATTTGTTCACCTTTCGAGGCGTTGCTCCAGACACCCGATCGGTTCTCATTTATATTTTGTTGGGATTTCAGGCGGACTACCGCCGTTTCCCTCGTACTTATTTCGCTATGCAAATTTTTAATTGTGCATTGGAAAGATTATTCATGACGCATTCATGCATGCATCCGTTATATCTTAAGTCCGAACTGTCTTGCGAGTACTTTCAAAGTACTCACTAGCTTGTTGATTTGGCCAGATGCTGACGAAGGCGATCTCATGGATGAAGAGTTCGATAGTGAGTCCGACGCCTAGAGGAATCCCAGTTAGTCTCGTGCGACCCTGGTCTTGGTCACTGTTTTATACCCGCTTCCGCAACCCGAATAAAATTATCGAGCCTCACCTCGACGCTCGATGAGATGCCAGTTTGAGAGTCGTGTTCCCACACTCCCCATTATGTTATTCCACCATCACTTTATCCTCGAGTCAGTAGTATGCCACCACACCATTATGTTATATCCGCCATTATGTATAATTATTGGCGCGCTTGTAATAATTTGTTGAGCAGCCCTAGCTCAACCCTGTAATATATTCTATGCTACTGGCTTATTGTATCAAGAACTTGTCTACCAGTGTGGAGGATTTTCTCTCATACTGGATTCAAAAGATTGGTTTCTCAATAAATATTTTTATTGGAAAACCGGTCGTGACAACCGTTGATCTCCTCCAGCCTCCACCTGTGACTGTTCATCCACGGGCTCATGTTCATCTAGCCTCCACTGCGCGCTACTCCACCGGCTACTGTTCAACCCGCCCTCTCCCTAGGCTCCTGTTCAACTACCCCTCCATGGGTTACTATTCATCTCGTCTACTATTCATCCGGCCCTCCATGGGGTGGTCCTGTTCATCCAGCCCTCCACGAGGTCCTGTTCATCCAGCCCCAGCCAGCTCGATCCATGAGGGTCCTGTTCATCTAGAGGCAACACCACAGGGTCCTGTTCATCAACCCCCACCAGGAACTGTTCATCCACCCCCCCCCAGCAACGCTCACTGTTCATACAAAGGCAACATCGATCGGCTTCTGTTAGCAATAGTAGCAAAGGAATCGCTCGATCGGGTTCAGTTAACAGCCATCGATCGATCACTCGGGTTCAGTAACGCGTAGCCTATAGTGCAATCGCTCGGGTTCAGTAGGCGAACGCCTCGCCCGGGTTCAGTTAGATCCCAACGCCTCGCACCCACGCGCATGCGTGTATGAGAGAAACGCGCAAACCGCTATGCATCGCTCGGCCCTGACCACCCACCATAACCGGGAACACCCCGATATTTTCCTCGCCCTTGCTTCTACCACGGTTTTTTCCGTCATGGACGGCCCAAAGAATGTCATCAGCTGCGTCTTCGGCCCGCCCAGGATGAAAAGCCCATTTCTGTCATGATTTTTTGTAATAGAAGTCGGAGCCCACCACATCTATGATGATACCAGGTTTTGTCACAATTATCGTCATAGAAGTGTCATAAGTATGACAGAAAAAATTCCATTCGGCCCAAAATGTCAAAGATGTGTCATTTTTTGTAGTCATGCCTTGATCATTCTTTTCCTTCTGGAGCACGCATATGCATTGCATATCATATCTTGCATATCATGCCATGTATTGCATCATGTTTCTTGTGCATTGCACCGTGATTGATTGTTGTTCCATTGCTTGTGTTCTTGCTTTGGGTAGAGCCGAGAGACAAGCATGTGAATGAGGAACCTGTTGAGTACGCTAACGAGGATCAAGCTTTCGACAACTCTGAGAACTTTGCAGGCAAGATGCCCATACCCTCGAAATCACTTCTATCTTTGCTTGCTAGTAGTTCGTTCTAGCGCTACGTCGCGCTACCTACCACTTGTTATATCATGCCTCCCATATTGCCATGTCAAGCCTCTAACCCACCTTCCTAGCAAACCGTTGTTTGGCTATGTTACCGCTTTTGCTCAGCCCCTCTTATAGAGTTGCTAGTTGCAGGTGAAGTTGAAGTTTGTTCCATGTTGGAGCATGGATATGTTGGGATATCACATTATCTCTTATTTTAATTAATGCATCTATATACTTGGTAAAGGGTGGAAGGCTCGGCCTTTTGCCTGGTGTTTTGTTCCACTCTTGCCGCCTTAGTTTCCGTCATACCGGTGTTATGTTCCTTGATTTTGCGTACCTTACGCGGTTGGGTGTTATGGGAACCCCTTGACAGTTTGCTTTGAATAAACCTCCTCCAGCAAGGCCCAACCTTGGTTTTAACACTTTCCACGTAAGCATTTTCCCTTGGGTTTTCACGAGCCCGAGGGTCATCTTTATTTTAACCCCCCCCCCCCCGAGCTAGTGCTCCTCTGAGTGTTGGTCTGAACCGAGCCGCCTGCGGGGCCACCTCGGGGAAACTAGAGGGCTGGTTTTACTCATAGCTTGTCTCATCCGGTGTGCCCTGAGAACGAGATATGTGCAGCTCCTATCGGGATTTGTCAGCACAGCCGGGTGGCTTTGCTAGTCTTGTTTTACCATTGTCGAAATGTCTTGTAACCAGGATTCCGAGACTGATCGGGTCTTTTCGGGAGAAGGAATATCCTTCATTGACCGTGAGAGCTTGTGATGAGCTAAGTTGGGACACCCCTGCAGGGTATAAACTTTCGAGAGCCATGCCCATGGTTATGTGGCAGATGGGAATTTGTTAATATACGGTTGTAGAAAACTTTACACTTGACCTATTTAAAATACATCAACCGTGATGGTCTCTTTTCTGGGGAGTCCGGGAAGTGAACACGGCCTTGTGTTATGCTTGAACGTAAGTAGTTTTAGGATCACTTCTTGATCACTTCTAGCTTCTCGACCGTGCATTGCTTATCTTCTCGCTCTTATTTGTGTATGTTAGCCACCATATATGCTTAGTGCTTGCTGTAGCTCCACCTCACTTCCTTCTCCTACCCATAAGCTTAAATAGTCTTGATCTCGCGGGTGTGAGATTGCTGAGTCCTCGTGACTCACGGATACTTCCAAACAGTTGCAGGTGCAAATGATACCGGTGCAGGTGATGCTACCGAACTCAAGTGAGGCCTCCTGACGTAGAAGTTTTGACTCTCCTCTCCTCAAATTTCATGAAAAAAATTAGGATCACACAGGGATCCTGGAATTGTTCCGATAGTCTTGTGACAAGAACATTGTTCTTGGTGCCTCCTGACATTTAGGGGTTGTGGCAGTGTCCCGGGGAGTTGAGATCTAAGGTGTTGTCGTCACAATATTATTGTTGCAGTTCTGGAATACCTGAGTTTGCCGACATGGAAAATCTCTTTTATGCAGTTGTTGGTGAGATAACCTCGACGCCACCCAGTACTGTGGCGGGAGTTCGGGAGTATTGCCATAACTCGTATAATGGATGCTTTTTGAAGGTTGAGTTACATGATTTCCGAAGGTTTCTTGGTTATGTGTTGAAGGATGGATACAGCTGGATGTAGGGATTGTTAGTTTGGGTGAGATATTATGCTTCCCCTGTATCCTCAACACCTGATGGCAGAACCAGAAAGTTTCGGGAGTTTTATAAGTGGGAATTGAAGTAGCTCTAGTATTTATTCTCGCAGATATTTGGTTTCTGATTGGGTAATCCTTACCACTTATTTGTTCTTATCTGTCCCTTGTTGCTTTATTCATCTACCTTTATCTAAGTGGCTTCTCAACCTAATGGACATGTGATTATTTACCTTGGAATTCATTCGTTCATCCTTGTTCAAATGTTTATTGTGAGACTATATGTTGCCATTTCGATCCATTGATTCAGCTTGTCTATCTATTTATCAAGATTCTAACGGATGTCACCCTCTTCAGGATGGCTCCTCCAACGGGTCAGAATCCGCCACCACCTCCACCTCCGGAGGCATGGCAAGCTGTCATGGCAGCCACCAATGCCAACACTCAGATGCTTTTGCAACTCTTGCAAGAGCGCAACCAAGGGCAAGGCAACCAAGCAAATCAAGGCCAAGGGAATTCCAACAATCAACCTTAGTTTGCTACCCTCAACCAGTTCCTCGCAAACCAGCCGAAGTCTTTTAGCAAATGTGTCAAGGCCACAGACGTCAACGATTGGCTCATGGACATCTGCAAGCATTTTGAATGTAGCAATGTCAGGCCTGAGGACTTTGTCAAGTTTGCTTCGTTTCAACTCAAGGACCAAGCTGTTGAGTGGTTTCAACAATACAGAGATTCCAGGGGAGGTCGTGTGATTACCTGGGATGATTTCCGCCGAGACTTCAAAGCTCATCATGTCCCACCAAGTGTTGCTGAGAGCAAGCCTGAGGAGTTCTGCAATCTCAAGCATGGCAGCATGTCTGTGTATCGATACAATATCCAATTTCAGAAACTTGCTCGCTTCGCTAAACAAGACGTACCTGATGAAAAGAGTATGATCTATCAATTCAGAGGTGGCCTCAGAGAAGATCTGCAGTTAGCTCTCGTGCTTCTTGAGCCGGCTAAGTTCGATCAATTCTATAACATGGCACTAAAGCAAGAAGCTGCTCAGCTCAAGTGTGAGGCTTCAAAGAAGAGAGTTAGGGACGCAGTTCAATCTTCTTCCTCACAAGTGACAGCTAAGCAACAGAAGTTTTGGCTTCCGCCTCCTCCTCCATTTCGCCAGCCCTACCAGCTAAAGAGGAAAGGTGGCAATGGATCCCAACCCAGTCTATCAGAACAAAGCTCAGTCTCAAGCTCCAAGGTCAAGTGCTCCTTATCATCGTCCCCTCTCAGAGGTGACTTGCAACAAGTGTCAGCAGAAAGGGCATTATGCAAACAAGTGCTTCAACCAAAGGCGCCTTCTGCCTTCTCCTCCTATGAAATCTTCCACCAATGCAGTTGTCAAGCATAATTCCAAGTTTGCTAACATGAACATGATGAACGCAACTCAGGCAGAGGATTCTTCAGAAGTGATCATGGGTAATCTTCCTGTTAATGACTTTCATGCAAAAGTCTTATTTGATACCGGTGCATCGCATTCTTCCATGTCATATCCATTTGCATCGAAGCACAATTTTGACACAGAGGTTCTACCTAGAGCATTGCAAGTTGTTTCTCCGACTAAGCGTTTGAGATCTAGCGTGTTGGTTCCGAATGTCGGTATCAAGATGGGAAACTATAAATTTCTGTCTTCTCCAATTGTTCTTGGTGACTCGGATATTGATCTAATTATCGGGATGGACTGGCTTTCTAAGCACGAGGCTCAGCTTGATTGTGCTGCCAGGGAAATTCAATTGACACACTCTTCTGAGGATGTGATCATCTATGTCGCTCGTAATGAAACCATTCGACTATTTTCTCTCAATGAGAAGGGCGAGTTGAATGCCATCTCTCAGATTCCAGTCGTTTGTGAATATCAAGACGTCTTTCCTGAAGAGCTTCCGAGAATGCCTCCTCACCGGCCTGTTGAATTCGTTATCGATCTTGAACCTGGTACGGAACCTGTTTGTAAGCGTCCTTACAAGCTTGGACCAGAGTAGTTGAAGCAATTGAAGAAACAGCACGATGAACAAGAGCGTATGGGTCTGATCAGACCGAGTTCATCTCCATGGCGTTGTGGTGTTCTTTTTGTCCGGAAGAAGGATGGAACGGACCGACTCTGCGTCGACAACCGTCCATTGAACAAGAAGACAATTAAGAACAAGTATCCACTTCCCAACATCAATGAGCTTTTCGAGCAACTCAAAGGTGCCAAAGTATTCTCCAAGCTTGACCTCCGTATGGGTTATCATCAGATTCACATTCGTGAACAAGATATCCCCAAGACAGCATTCAGAACAAGCTATGGTTCTTATGAATATACTGTCATGTCTTTCGGCCTTGTCAATGCTCCTCCAGCGTTCTCTCGCATGATGAACTTCATCTTCAACCCTTACACAGATGATTTCGTCCTGGTGTATCTCGATGATATCTTGGTCTTCTCCAAGAATAAGGAGGATCATGCCAAGCATTTGATATTGGTGCTCGACAAGCTCAGAGAGCATCAATTCTATGTGAAGTTTTCCAAGTGTGAGTTCTAGCTTGATGAGGTTCTTTACCTTGGTCATATCATCTCCGCCAAGGGCATCGCTGTTAATCCTGAGAAGGTGTCTGCAATTGTGAATTGGGAACCTCCTCGGAATGTCAAGAAGCTCCGTAGTTTTCTTGGGCTTACAAGCTATTGTCAAAGATTCGTTGAGAATTTCTCTAAGATTGCAAAGCCTCTTTCCAACCTCCTCCAGAAGCATGTCAAGTATGTCTGGACACCTGAGTGTGAAGTTTTCTATGCTGCTTCCTTGCAAGGTCTCGGCGCTGTGTTAATGCAAGAGAAGAAAGTTGTGGCTTATACCTCTCGTCGGTTGAAGCCCAACGAAAGGAACTACCCCACTCATGATCTTGAGTTGGCGGCAGTTGTTCATGCATTATTAACATGGAGAAATCTCTTGTTGGGAAGGAAAGTGGACATTTTCACATATCATAAGAGCCTCAAGTACATCTTCACTCAACCCAACCTAAACCTCAGGGAGACTCGTTGGGTCGAAATGATTCAAGAGTACAATCTGAGTATTGAATATACTCCAGGCAAGGCCAATGTCATTGCAGATGCTTTGAGCGGGAAGGCTTATTGCAACAGCTTAATTCTCAAGCCCTCCCAACCGGACCTTTATGAAGCTTTCCGCAAACTGAACCTCCAAGTTGTTCCTCAAGGCTTTCTTGCCAACCTCCAAGTATCTCCTACTTTGGAAGATCAAATTCGTGAGGCACAACTCATGGATACCATGGTGAAGAAGGTGAAACATGGGATTGCCAAGAGCCAACCCAAATACAAGTGCTATCGCATTGATGACAAAGACACTCTATTCTTCGAGGACCGGATTGTGGTTCCTAAAGGTGATCTAAGGAAGGTCATAATGAACGAGGCGTACAATTATCTTCTATCCATTCATCCTGGAAGTACGAAGACGTACCATGACCCCAAGCAGTCATATTGGTGGACTCGAATGAAGCGAGAGATTGTTCAATTCGTGAATGAATGTGATGGCTGTCGAAGGGTGAAAGAAGAACACCAATGACCAGTTGGTCTCCTCCAACCTCTTGCTATTCCAGAATGGAAGTTTGACCATATCGAGATGGACTTCGTTACTGGATTTCCTAAGTCAAAGCGTGGAAATGATGCTATTTTCTTTGTCATTGACAAGCTTACAAAAGTGGCTCATTTCCTTCCAATCAAAGAATCTATCACAACAGCTCAGTTGGCAGAGCTATACACCTCCAGGATTGTCTCCTTGCACGGTATTCCGCAATTGATCTCTTCATACAGCAGAAGCATTTTCACTTCTAAGTTCTGGGACTCCTTCCAGCAGGCCATGGGCACCAACATTCGCTTCACCACAGCTTTTCATCCTTAAACAAGCGGCCAAGTCGAGCGAGTCAATCAAATCCTTGAAGATATGCTCAGGGCTTGTGTCATTTCGTTCGGTATGAAGTGGGAGGATTGTCTTCCTTATGCTGAGTTCTCCTACAACAATAGCTTCCAAGCAAGTTTGGGCAAGGCCCCCTTCGAAGTTCTCTATGGCAGAAAGTGTCGTACTTCTCTCAATTGGTCAGAGACTAGTGAACGCCAACTTCTTGGCAATGACTTAATCACAGAAGCTGAAGAAATGTGTAAAGTCATCCGTGAAAATCTCAAAGCCGCGCAATCGCGCTAGAAGAGGTACTATGATAGCAAGCACCGTGAGTTGGCTTCGAGATCGGAGACCATGTCTACCTCCGCGTCTCTCCAATGAAAGGTACTCGTTGCTTCGGTATCAAAGGGAAGCTTGCCCCGAGATATGCGGGTCCTTTCAAGATCATTGGCAAAAGAGGCGACCTCGCCTATCAACTTGAGCTTCCGCCCAACTTCGCAAACGTGCACGATGTGTTTCACATGTCACAGCTTCGCAAGTGCTTCAAGACCCCCGAGCGCACTATCAAATTCAAAGAGATTGATCTCCAAGAAGATCTGTCTTATCATGAGCATCATGTTGCTATTCTTGAAGAAACCGAGCGCAATACTCGCAACAAGTCAATCAATTTCCTGAAAGTGAAGTGGTCACACCATTCTGACCGAGAAGCCACCTGGGAGCACGAGGACCACCTCCGTTCTAAATATCCGGAGTTCTTTCAGTCCTAGATCTCGCGACGAGATCATCTTGTAGTGGTGGAGTGTTGTAACATCCCGGATGTAACTTGCCATATTTGTAACTCCGACTCTTGCCATTTTCGGCTTTATGTTATGATATTCCCTTTGTGGTTGGGTTTTTTCCTCGTTTTTCATTTTTTTTCATGTCGTGCATTTCATATCATCTCATCATGTGCATCGCATTTTCATTCGTGTTTGTCTCATGCATCCGAGCATTTTCCCCGTTGTCCGTTTTGCAATATGACATTCCCACATGCACCCGGCGCATCCCTCTTGTCTCTTTTCGTGAGCGGGAGTTAAACATTCTCGGAATGGGTCGAGATTTGTCAAGTGGCCTTGGTACACCACCAGTAGACCGCCTGTCAAATTTCGTTTCATTTTAAGGCCGTTTGATCCCCAATGGTTAACCGCTTACCGCAAAAGCCTCTTTGGATTGCAGCCCAACACCCCTCCAAAACAACCCAACAACCCATCTAAACCACCTCCATGTTCTCTGTCGTCGGATAACGATCGTGTGGGCAAAAACCGCACCTCATTTGGACACTCCTACCTCCATCTACCTATATATATATGTGTGTGTGTGTGTGTGTGTGTGTGTGTGTGTGTGTCTGTGTGTGTGTCTCCCCTCGAAAAATCGCAGTCCAACCCTACTCTAGCCTCCCCCGTCGCCACCGGACACGTCCTGAGGCGCCGGATGCGTCCGCCACCGCCGCTTGGTGAATCTCAAGCCACCACGTGGCTACCCACCCGCACGCCGCCGCCGCGGCCCGGAGAGCCCGAATCGGGCCCTCCCGGCCCGCCCCACGCCCAGCGCCGCCTGGCCCCGCCGCCTCGCCGCCACCACCGAACCAGCGAGTGCCGTCGCCTGCCACCGCTCCGGCCACCTCCTCCACCACAGCGCCGCCTCCGCCATCGTCGCACCTGTAGCCGGCCCTGCGCACCGCCGCCACCTACGAGCCGACGCCGCCCAAGCTCGCCGCCGAGCGCCCTGGCCACCTCCCTCGCCAGAGTCCCACCTCGCTGGAGTTCGCCAACGTCGCCGGAGTTTTCATCGGAGATCCAGTTCTGGTGGATCAGATCCACCGGTCCCTGATCCAAATGGCCCGCCTCATCCCGTACCACTCCGTCCCGGATCCACCTCGTCCCGCGGTGACTTTCCCGGAGGTTGAATTTCTCTCCCCAGATCTGCAATATTTTGGTGCTACCTTTAACATTCCATATCTACATGCTCGGTCCTCTGATTCTTGCATATGATATATCAAAATGTTCATCTCGTTAAGCTCTTCATGTTAGCATCATTTCCATGCATGTTACTGTCCTTTATGATGCCATTTTCATTGTTGCAAGAGTGCTATAAAATTTTAATTGCTGGTGCTTAGAAGAACATGGTGATTTGTCATTTTTGTTGCATTTGATGTGTGCATTCTATGAACATGAGGTCTACATGTGTTTTGAACTGCATCATGCCATCCTTACGGAGGTGCAAGTCTTGTATTTTTGTGATCTATATGGTGACTAGCACAAGCATGCAAACTAGGCTCCGTGATGTTGTTGTCTTCACGGACTTAGGTTTTTGCTAAGTCTTTTCCTGTTGTTATTTTGATGCCATGTAAACTTGATGCTACCATGAGATCCATGCTTATTTTGGGATACTTCAGTGAGGATGTTTTGAACATGTGGTTATGCTCTATCTATTAATGCCCCTGGTTGCAATTATCGAGTGCTCTAGCATGTCATTTTGTTGCTCTACTTTTTCTATAAAATGTTTCCTGGCAGATTGTAACGTGTTAATCAATATTGCCATGTGTTTTGCTAGTGATCCATGCATCCTAAGAACTTGCTATTTCCATGGTTAGCTTCATGAACATGTAATCTTGCTGTTGGTATGCTTATGTTGTCATTTAATGCCTTCTGGTGAATGGTATGAGCTCACAAAGTTGCTATCATGAATCTGTTTATGCCATGCTCTGTTTTTCACCAAGTCTGAATCTGTTAATGAAACTTGCTATGTTTACATGGGTGCCATTATATCTTCTGTGCCTTTTTGGCTAATGTTCGGTAAGGGACTTTTGATCTATGCTTTTAGTAGAATCATGCCATGCCTTAGGTTTCTATGATATGTTCCTGTAGCATGTTGTTTGCTTGCTCAAAACATTGCTTCCTGATGTTGTTTTTGACATGTTAGTATTTTCACCAAGTCTATGAAGTTGATATCTTTTGCACTTTTGCCATGCTTGTTTGAACCTACTCTAGTGTGATTTAGCCGTTGCTAAGTGTTCATGTTTTGTCAAGCATCTCTTGTACATCACTGCCATATGATTTGTTGCTATGTTGGAGTGCATTAGCTTAGCTTCTTGTTGCATTCTAAGTGGCATCATGTTGTTAATCGTAGTTCCGCATCATCCTTATATTGCTTGGCATTTGCAAACCGTGCATCCGTTTTCGGTGATCCTTATATCGTTTTCGACCAAAATCATCTCATCTTTCCAGCGGCATACTTGGTTTGCTGAGTTGATGCCTTGGTCATTCTTTCCCATCGGGAGCCCACATATGCATTGCATATCATGCCATGTATTTCATCATGTTGCTTGTGCATTGCATCGTGATTGATTGTTGTTCCATTGCTTGTGTTCTTGCTTTGGGTAGAGCTGGGAGACGAGTACGTGAACGAGGAACCTGTTGAGTACGCTAACGAGGATCAAGCTTTCGATAACTCTGAGAACTTTGCAGGCAAGATGACCATACCCTCGAAATCACTTCTATCTTTGCTTGCTAGTTGTTCGTTCCATCGCTATGTCGCGCTACCTACCACTTGTTATATCATGCCTTCCATATTCCCATGTCAAGCCTCTAACCCACCTTCCATGCAAACCGTTGTTTGGCTATGTTACTGCTTTTGCTCAGCCCCGCTTATAGCGTTGCTAGTTGCAGGTGAAGTTGAAGTTTGTTCCATGTTGGAACATGGATATGTTGGGATATCACATTATCTCTCATTTTAATTAATGCATCTATATACTTGGTGAAGGGTGGAAGGCTCGGCATTTTTCCTGGTGTTTTGTTCCACTCTTCTCGCCTTAGTTTCCATCATACCGGTGTTATGTTCCTTGATTTTGCGTTCCTTACGCGGTTGGGTGTTATGGGAACCCCTTGACAGTTCGCTTTGAATAAAACTCCTCTAGAAAGGCCCAACCTTCGTATCAACATTTGCCACCTAAGCCCTTTCCCTTGGGTTTTCGCGAGCCCGAGGGTCATCATTATTTTAACCCCCCCCCCCCCGAGCCAATGCTCCTCTGAGTGTTGTTCCGAACCGAGCCGCATGCGGGGCCACCTCGGGGAAACTCGAGGGTTGGTTTTACTCGTAGCTTGTCTCATCCGGTGTGCCCTCAGAATGAGATATGTGCAGCTCCTATCGGGATTTATCGGCACAGTCGGGTGGCTTTGCTGGTCTTGTTTTACCATTGTCGAAATGTCTTGTAACCGGGATTCCGAGACTGATCGGGTCTTTTCGGGAGAAGGAATATCCTTCGTTGATTGTGAGAGCTTGTGATGGGCTAAGTTGGGACACCCCTGCAGGGTATAAACTTTCGAGAGCCGTGCTCGCGGTTATGTGGCAGATGGGAATTTCTTAATATCCGGTTGTAGAGAACTTGACACTTGACTTAATTAAAATGCATCAACCACGTGTGTAGCCGTGATGGTCTCTTTTCGGCAGAGTCCGGGAAGTGAACACGACCTTTTGTTATGCTTGAACGTAAGTAGTTTTAGGATCACTTCTAGCTTCTCGACCGTGTGTTGCTTCTCTTCTCGTTCTTATTTGCGTATGTTAGCCACCATATATGCTTAGTGATTGTTGCAGCTCCACCTTACTTCCTTCTCCTACCCATAAGCTTAAAGAGTCTTGATCTCGCGGGTGTGAGATTGTTGAGTCCTCGTGACTCACGGATACTTCCAAACAGTTACAGGTGCCGATGATACCAGTGCAGGTGATGCTACCGAACTCAAGTGGGAGTTCGACGAGGATCTGGGTCGTTACTACATTTTGTTTCCTGATGATCAGTAGTGGAGCCTAGTTGGGACGATCGGGGATCTAGCATTTGCGGTTTATCTTCCTTTTCTGTTGGATTTGACCGTAGTTGGTCTTTGAGTGTATTTGGATGATGTATGAATTTTTATGTATCGTGTGATGTGGCGATTGTAAGCCAACTCTTTATCCCTTTCTTATTCAGTACATGGGACTGTGTGAAGATTACCCCTCTTGCGACAAATCTACCATGCGGCTATGCCTCTAAGTCGTGCCCCGACACATGGGAGATATAGCCGCATTGTGGGTGTTACAGCAAGGGAGGTGCTCATGCCCTCTTCCCCTGCCGGTCCGGACGTCAAGATCGCTCGGGCCTAATGGAGAGCAGGCCCCTTACGAGCCACCCCAATGCCTCGACGACGCCTTCGATAGCAACATCCACCAATTACAACCAATATCTTTGGGATACGACTGTGCTCATCTTGGATCGCAGGTGAACCATGCCATGGCCATGCACCTCAGGACGTTGGCCCTGCCCCAAGTAGGTGGAACACACTGGGGGCTGCGCGAGGGGAGCCCGGCGCCAGAGCTCCCCCCGCGCTGCGCTGCACGAGGCGCCAGCACGATGGTGGCGCGCGCCGTCTAGAGGTAGGTCCTCCACCGGGGAAGGCGCTGGCGAGCCCTTCCCCTGGTAGAGGGCATGCGATCACCTCATCACCGCCAGCGTAGGCCCTTGCCCCTTGGTCCCATCCTTGGTTTCAGGACGCCCCAACGGTGGTCCGGGGATGCACAGGGCGGGGTCCCCGTCAGGAGCAAGGAGTGCCCCTCAAATCGCCGCCCGTGACACTCTCACCTAATAATGAGTGGGGTTGTACACGCCCGGAGTCCCCTGAGCGCCGCCCTCGGGCCTCACGGGGGCTCCCACCCACATCCAAGTGGAAGCACCATGCTCCACGCTGGCAGTCGACACTGTCCCCTAATGACTGTGCCCACGCCCAGTGGAAGCACTGAGCTCCGCACTGGTGAGAAGACTAGTGTAGGCGCCGGATGCGGTTGTCTCCTTTGCCCTTTTCTGTAACCCAATTTGCTGTCTTCGGAATGAAATTTTAAGATTCACATGCTTATTAAAAGAAAAGGGCACCCGGGAAATTTCTCCATTTGCGGTGTTTTCTTGCTCTTTGGTTTGTGTTAAGAAGCATGGCTCCTGCCTGCTACTCCCACCTCGGGCGCCCCGCGAGCGTGGGCTGGGTGTGGTGTGCGCACTTGGGCTAGCCCGAGTAGCATCAAGGCCCCCTCGGGGCCAAGGACGTAACTGCCGCAGGCCCGCCTGCGCGCATACCTTGCCAAAGCTTGGTGATTGGCTCCTCGCGCGGCGCTCTCGAGCGAGCCAGCAGGCATGCCAGGAGGCTTTAAGCTCTCATGAGCCCCCGAAGGGCTCTCCCAAGGAGAAGTGCGTCTCTGTGATACAAGAACCCATCCAAGGCCAAGAACACAAAAGATAAGACACACCAACTACTCTAGTCGGCAGCCTCCGGCTCACGATGGAACGTTTCGGAATTAATCTAGAGGGCATATCATTGTTTCATACACTATAGGGGATCCCCCCTCCAAAATTGCTTTCACGCCCCACGGGGCCATACCCGAAATCTTGGCAGGAAAATCAGGGAATTACAAGCCGAGCGGGATGCACTATCGCCGACGTCGCCATCACCGTCAGCTCCGCCCTCTTCGGTCGCAAGTGCAGCCACGTCGTCGGCAAGGGTGAATTCCTTGATCAGGTCGCCCACATGGCCATCCACCCAGCTCACCAAATCACCCTAGGTTACCCTAGGCATGGGGGCTCACATGGTCCAGATTGAGGCTGAGGAGGTAGCTGAAGACGCACGAGAACACGCGCCCGAGGAGGTCTTGGCTCCTGTCTTCGACGAGCTGGCGTGTCCTTGCAGCCCTGCCTTTGAGGCAGGTCACGACTTGGGTGAAGAAGCGGAGGTAGCCGACATCGTCGGCTTCATACGGGTGGGCGACGCTCTCCTCGCAAATGGTGTCCAAGGCCCGGTTCGCCCTGACCCTGAGGTCCTCGAGCATCGAGGAACGCTCGCGCTACAACGTTCGGTGACGGCTCGCATCATCCGAAGCTCTCTCCACGAGGGATGTGACACCCGCGACATGCTATTGAAGTGAGGACAGCTCGGCCTCAGCGGTGGCTCAGGCATCCTCGGCGGCATTCCCACGCCATTCAGCCGTGGCAAGCTCCACCTTGAGGGCATCGGCCTTGCCCTGCAGCTCGGCTTGCCACTGCTTGAAGCGAGACTCCTGGAGCCCCAGATTTCGGCGGTATTCTTCGACCAGGGCCTGCCGAATCCCCGCCTCCTTGTGGTCGACCTCCTGCTGAATTCTCGCCTCCCGAGAGGAAAGGGCGTCCTCGGCCGTGGATACTTGGCAATACATCACCTCCAGTCGCTTGCGCTCCAGGCTGTGCTCCAACTCCTCGAGCGCCATCACTTCATCTGTTTCAAGGCCCGTGGGGCGTCGCCACAGCAGCTCACGATACCCTTCCTCTTGCGGGATACCCCGAGGTTTGGAAGGGGTACGCTGAAGGTTGGCGCGCTGCCCCTAACAGCGAGGGCGGCAATCGCATCCATGGGCGGGGCTCCCCCCGTGCTGCTTGCGAGGGTGTAGACCATCGCCTCAGGTGCACTCGGTGGTGCCTGCCCTCCAGCGGCCACCTCAGAATCGCTCGGCAATGCTCGCCTCCCCCCCTCGACCACCTCTTGGGCGCGTGCCACAGGACCAACAAGCACGGGAACCACCAAGATGGAGTTCTCACGAGGCTCCTCACGGCCCTCGGGAAGTAGCCCCCACTCGTCGAAGCGCGGCATCTTCTCAATGAAGGCCCCCCTCCCCCGTTCGAGCAATTGTACAAGGGGCACCCATAGGTAGGGAGCACAGCAGGTGCTGGGTCACCCGTCAAGAGCTAGAGCACTGTGCGCAGTGTCTTGGAAGGAAGCGAGGGCACCTAAAGCCTCATGGGGTCATCGAGGCCGGTGAAGGACCGCATTGGGCGAGAATGGCGGTGGAGCGGAGCGATGCACCGTCGGACGAACTCCCTCACCACCATCAATGCCGTCACCCCTGCCTCCTTCAGCTTGGCCAGCCTGGACAAGATACGCGCGAGCCACCGGTCGACGAGCTCCACATGTCCCTAGCCGGAGCTCGGCTCCATTGGTGCCAACGAGAGGAGGAGCAGGGGGCTGTGCACAATGGCATCCACATACACCCACTGCTTCCGGAATCCCCTCACATCTAGGCGGAGCGTGAAGTCGATGCCAGAGCCAATTGTCGCCGCCACTGCCTGGAACAATATGCTCCCCGAGCGATGTCTGCTGTCGACTAGAAGGAGCGAGAAGAAATGGCGAAGCGAGGACACGGAGGGAGGAATACCCATGAGGGCCTCGCATAAGAAGGCAAAAGTGGAGAGGAGGATGATTAATCCGGGATCTAGATGCAGTGCAAGGATCTGATAATGCGAGAGCACGGCATTGAAGAAACCAAAGAAAAGGGGGACCAGGCCAGCGAGGACGGCGTGGAGATGAAGGGGGATTTCGGTGGCCTCCATGTCGACCAAGGCCCAAGAGGCAGGCCAGACCATCGAAGAGAGGAGCCGAGACCTTGTCCAGCCCCTCCTAGTTGATCACCGTGGACCGGTCCAACGCAGGTTCCGACCCCGACAAGGGCTCCACGGTCGTGCAGGTATTCCCTTTCTTCTTCAACCTGGGTGCCATGGCGGCGGACTGGATTGGAGCTGACATGGAATCTGGCAAAGGAGGCAGAGCTTGTAGGAAAGAGGAGGACCAGAGGACGAGCGCAATGGGCAACGATGGCTAGGCCGCATTTGCCAGGCAGTTGTCAACTCGAGTAGTTGTTGAGGCAGCATGGAGAAGTGGATACGCCCACGTCCCATCAAGCGCCACGCGTCGGCTCGGTCCACAGGCGATTGGGGCCCGCGGCGCACCCTTGCCCTTTGACTTCGCCTTGAAGCCAAGTCCGAGTGCGCCTTGGGCCCGGGGGCTACTGTCGGCGTTCTGGGAACCAGGGTACCCAAACTTGCCTGCATGCAACCCACAGCATGGCTCCATCAACGGCCTGGTGCGGCCCATCTTTAGCATCGACAAGTCCAAACCCTCGCGAGGGGCCAAGCCTTGTGAGGCGGACGACACCAAGACCTTCGGAGGGAGAAGGCTGGCTCCCGAGGAGCGATTCCTATGCAGGCGCTCACCTCATGAGGTTGAGGTGACGCAAGCCATGACGGCCAATGCCAGGCGGGCGCCAGCAGGCACAGAGCGGCAGGTTTGCTCTTTGGTGATAAGGAGGCAAGCGCAGGCGCGGGATCCCGAGTAATCAGCCAAAGGTTTCCATTCCCGTGCAATGAGACCAAGACCGCCAGGACGGCAGGACAGATGTCATTGCCGAGCCACCACATCGTCACAAGCAGAAGCTTTGCAGGAGAAGACCACCTTTCATTAGGATAAGATGTACTACTTATCCTCCTTCAAACTTGGCCACTGTGGGATCCCTTCCCGCCTTCGTTCGGAGGAAGAGGACCGAGGCCACTATAAATATAGCTTAGCCACCACCATAGGAGGGGATCCTGGATCCAACCAAAACCCTCACTAGCTCACATCCACAAGAACAGGCCTCCTGAGGTTATTCTTCCCCTATACTAGTTCATCATTATCCCCTCGCGAGGCTAATCCACCCCAAAGCAGGAGTAAGGTCTTACACCGCAAGGTGGCCCGAACCTGGGTAAACTACCGTGTCTCTTTCCTTTCATGTTCATCGAGTTAGGCCGTGAGAACAACGAATTGGTTGGCTGAAGAGGTTGAGTTCTTCACACACGCACCGAGGTTGAAACCTCCTTTGGGTCAGCGGAGCCCTGAATCCGACAATGACTATATATAGAATACATGCCTACATTATATTAATGAATTGGAGCTAGTTCCGTGTCACCCTAGATTATGACTGCTACATGATGAATATCACTCGACACAATTATCATTACCGATCCATTGCCTATGAGCTTTCACATATTGAACTTTGCTAAGTTACTTTCATTGCTACCGTTGTTACAATCTCTACAAAATTGCTACTATTACTTTTTCCACCGTTACAGTTACTTCCATATTACTTTGCTACTAAACAATTTGCTGCAGATATTGAGTCTTTTAGGTGTGATTGAATTAACAACTCAGCTACCAATACTTGAGAATATTCTTTGGAGCCCCTTGTGTCGAATCAATAAATATGGGTTGAATAATCTACCCTCAAAAACTGTTGCGATCCCCTATACTTGTGGGTTATCAAGACTTTTTTCTTGCGCCATTGCCGGGGAACATAGTTGTATTTTCTGAGTCACTTGGAATTATATTTGTTGATCACTATGAGGAATCTGAAAGATACCAGAACCAAGATTTTTCCCTCTACTACGAGGGGAGGTAAGGAACTTCCATCTAGCTCTACACTTGATTCACCTTCTGTTTTGTGTAAACTTGGGACACCTACACGTACTATCGATTCCGATATGTCGGATGTTATTGATGATGCTACTTCTGCTATGAATGATGCTTATGATGCTACTACTTTGCTTGATAAAACTGTGCCACTGGGTGAATCACTTGATGAACACCTTGCTAGAGTTAGAGCTATTGATTATGCTGAAGATGATGATATTTCTGAATATGATGAAATTATTGAAACTAAACACTTTGAGACACATGTTAGACCTAGCTCTCCTAGATATGAATTGTTTGTTATGCCTGAGGGTTTTGTTATGGATGGAGAGGTAGCTAGGGACTTTCTCGCTTGTAAGGATAGAGATGATCTTAAGAAATTATTATGCAAGTGGAAAGAAAAATCTTTGCATGCTAGAATGCAATATGATCCTAAGTTTGCTACTCCACCTTTCTTTGTTACTGATAAGGATTATGAATTCTCTGACGACCCTGAGTTAATTACTTTGGTTGAATCTGATCCTTTCCATGGTCATGAATCTGAAACTGTCGTGGCACATCTTACTAAATTGAATGACATAGCCACCCTATTTGCTCATGAGAAGCCACTAGTGAAATCTACGGCCCCTGCATCTATTCTTTATCATATTTGCTTTCTGATCTATTATTTGCCATAGAGATCTATTTTTATTTTATTTTGTCTTCAGATCTATTATTCCAAAAACCCAAAAATACTTTGCTGCACTTTTTATTTGCATCTTTTATTTCGCGTTTTATCGAGATCTATTTATCCAATCTACCACAATTTTTATCCCGTCAACTTGACAATTCCACGCACCGTTACTCGAAAAGGGATTGACAACCCCTTATAGGCATCAGGTTGTAAGTATTTGTTCTTTGTGTGTAGGTATTGTTTACATAGTGTTGCTTGGTTCTCCTACTGGATTGATACCTTGGTTTCATAACTGAGGGAAATACCTACCGTAGTTGTGCTGCATCATCCCTTCCTCTTTGAGGAAATACCGACGAAGCTCCAAGCGACATTAGTCATGAAGATCACCATAAGATCTAAAACTCACAAAGAGAAACACCAAACAAGAATCAAGAAATATGATGCAAGGGTGCAATGGTTTGAGATCTCTATGAACGATACGATCAAGCTACTAACTTGAGAGCCCCCCTTGATAGTACGGCAATCATTTCTATAACCGGTAAAATAGAAATGCTATCAAGGGAAAACCTTTGCCTTGCACATGTTGGGGAACGCAGTAATTTCAAAAAAAATCCTACGCACACGCAAGATCCATCTAGGTGATGTGTAGCAACGAGAGGGGGAGAGTATGTCTACGTACCCTCGTAGACCGAAAGCAGAACCGTTATCAAACGCGGTTGATGTAGTCAAACGTCTTCATGATCCAACCGATCAAGTACTGAACCTACGGCACCTCCATGATCTGCACATGTTCAGCTCGGTGACGTCCCTCGTACTCTTGATCCAGTTGAGGCTGAGGGAGAGTTCCGTCAGCACGACGGCGTGATGACGGTGATGATGAAGTTACCGACGCAGGGCTTCGCCTAAGCACTACAATGATATGACCGAGGTGGAAATCTATGGAGGGGGGCACCGCACATGGCTAAACAATCAACTTGTGTGTCCATGGAGTGATCCCTCCCCCGTATATAAAGGGGGGAGGAGGAGAGGGCCGGCCTAGGAGGAGGCGCGCCCAAGGGGGGCAATCCTACTCCAAGTAGGTCCCCCCTTTCCTATTCCTACTACGAGAAGGAGGAAGGAGGAGGAGAGAAGAAGGAAAGGGGGCCGGCCCCCAAACCCTAAACCAATTCGGTTTGGGCCTAGGAGGCTCGCCCCACCACTTGTCTGCTGCCCTCTTTCTCCAATAGGGCACATTAAGGCCCATTGACTCCTCGGGGGGTTCCGGTAACCTCCCGGTACTCCAGAAAATGCCCGAACTCATCCGGAACCATTCTAGTGTCCAAACATAGCCCTCCAATATATCATGCTTTATGTATCGACCATTTCAAGACTCCTCGTCATGTCCGTGATCACATCCGGGACTCCGAACTACCTTCAGTACATCAAAACACATAAACTCATGATATCGATCGTCATTGAACGTTAAGCCTGCGGACCCTACGGGTTCGAGAACTATGTAGACATGATCGAGACTCACTTTCGGTCAATAACCAGTAGTGGAACCTGGATGCTCATATTGGTTCCTACATATTCTACAAAGATCTTTATCGGTCAAACCGCATAACAACGTACGTTGTTCTGTTTGTCATCGGTATGTTACTTGCCCGAGATTCGATCATCGGTATCTCAATACCTAGTTCAATCTCCTTACTGGCAAGTCTCTTTACTCGTTTCGTAATGCATCATCCCGCGACTAACTCATTAGTCACATTGCTTGCAAGGCTTATAGTGATGTGCATTACCGAGAGTGCCCAGAGATACCTCTTCGATACACGGAGTGACAAATCCTAATCTCGATCTATGCCAACTCAACAAGCACCATCGAAGACACCTGTAGAGCATCTTCATAATCACCCAGTTACGTTGTGACGTTTGATAGCACACAAGGTGTTCCTCCAGTATTCGGGAGTTGCATAATCTCATAGTCAGAGGAACATGTATAAGTTATATAGAAAGCAATAGCAATAAACTAAACGATCATAGTGCTAAGCTAACGGATAGGTCAAGTCAATCACATCATTCTCTAATGATGTGATCCCGTTCATCAAATGACAACTCTTGTCTATGGCTAGGAAACTTAACCATCTTTGATTAACGAGCTAGTCTAGTAGAGGCATACTAGTGACACTCTCTATTTGTCTATGTATTCACACATGTATTAAGTTTCCGATTAATACAATTCTAGCATGAATAATAAAAGTTTATCATGATATAAGGAAATATAAATAACAACTTTATTATTGCCTCTAGGGCATATTTCCTTCAGTCTCCCACTTGCACTAGAGTCAATAATCTAGATTACACAGTAATGATTCTAACACCCATGGAGTCTTGGTGGTAATCATGTTTTGCTTGTGAGAGAGGCTTAGTCAACGGGTCTGCTACATTCAGATCTGTATGTATTTTGCAAATCTCTATGTCTCCTTCCTTGACTTGATCGCGGATGGAATTTAAGCGTCTCTTGATGTGCTTGGTTCTCTTGTGAAATCTGGATTCCTTTGCCAAGGCAATTGCACTAGTATTGTCACAAAAGATTTTCATTGGACCCGATGCACTAGGTATGACACCTAGATCGTATATGAACTCCTTCATCCAGACTCCTTCAATTGCGGCTTCTGAAGTAGCTATGTACTCGGCTTCACACGTAGATCTCGCCACGACACTCTTTTTGGAACTGCACCAACTAACAGCTCCACCATTCAATGAAAATATGTATCCGGTTTGTAACTTAGAGTCATCCAGATCAGTGTCAAAGCTTGCATCGACGTAACCGTTTACGGCGAGCTCTTTGTCACCTCCATAAACGAGAAACATATCCTTAGTCCTTTTCAGGTATTTTAGGATGTTCTTGACCGCTGACCAGTGATCCACTCCTGGATTACTTTGGTACCTCCCTTCTAAACTAATAGCAAGGACACATCAGTTCTGGTACACAGCATTGCATACATGATAGAACCTATGGCTAAAGCATAGGGAATGACTCTCATTTTCTCTATCTTCTGCTGTGGTCGGGCATTGAGTCTGACACAACTTCACACATTGTAACACAGGCAAGAACCCTTTCTTTGCTTGATCCATTTTGAACTCCTTCAAAACTTTATCAAGGTATGTGCTTTGTGAAAGTCCAATTAAGCATCTTGATCTATCTCTATAGATCTTGATGCCCAATATATAAGCAGCTTCACCGAGGTCTTCCATTGAAAAATTCTTATTCAAGTATCCTTTTATGCTATTCAGAAATTCAGTATCATTTCCGATCAACAATATGTCATCCACATATAATATCACAAATGCTATAGCGCTCCCACTCACTTTCTTGTAAACACAGGATTCTCCAAAAGTCTGTATAAAACCATATGCTTTGATCATACTATCAAAGCATATATTCCAACTCCGAGAGGCTTGCACCAGTCCATAAATGGATCGTTGGAGCTTGCATACTTTGTTAGCACCTTTTGGATCGACAAAACCTTCTGGTTGCATCATATACAACTCTTCTTTGAGATATCCATTAAGGAATGCAGTTTTGACATCCATTTGCCAAATGTCATAATCAAAAAATGCGGCAATTGCTAACATGATTCGGACGGACTTAAGCATCGCAACGGGTGAGAAGGTCTCGTCGTAGTTAACTCCTTGAACTTGTCGAAAAACCTTTCGCAACAAGTCGAGCTTTGTAGATAGTAAAATTACCATCAGCATCAGTCTTCTTCTTGAAGATCCATTTATTCTCCATGGCTCGCCGATCATCGGGCAAGTCAACCAAAGTCCACACTTTGTTCTCATACATGGATCCCATCTCAGATTTCATGGCCTCAAGCCATTTTGCGGAATCTGGGCTCATCATCGCTTCCTCATAGTTCGTAGGTTCGTCATGGTCAAGTAACATGACTTCCAGAACAGGATTATTGTACCACGCTGGTGCATATCTTACGCTGGTTGACCTACGGGGTTCGGTAGTAACTTGATCAGAAGTTTCATGATCATTATCATTAGCTTCCTCACTGTCGGTGTCAAAACCGGCGGATCTCCGGTAGGGGGTCCCGAACTATGCGTCTAAGGCGGATGGTAACAGGAGGCAGGGGACACGATGTTTTACCCAGGTTCGGGCCCTCTTGATGGAGGTAAAACCCTACGTCCTGCTTCATTTATTCTTCATTATATGAGTATTACAAGAGTTGATCTACCACGAGATCGGAGAGGCTAAACCCTAGAAGCTAGCCTATGGTATAATTGTATGTTGTCCTACGGACTAAAACCCTCCGGTTTATATAGACACCGGAGGGGGCTAGGGTTACACAAGGTCGGTTACAAAGGAGGAGATATCCATATCCGTACTGCCTAGCTTGCCTTCCATGCCAAGTAGAGTCCCATCCAAACACGAGACGAAGTCTTCAATCTTGTATCTTCATAGTCCAACAGTCTGGCCAAAGGATATAGTCCGGCTGTCCGGAGACCCCTAATCCCGGACTCCCTCAGTAGCCCCTGAACCAGGCTTCAATGACGATGAGTCCGGCATGCAGTGTTATCTTCGGCATTGCAAGACGGGTTCTTTTCCAATTTTGGAGTGTTCGTAAGCAGTGTCTGGCCTCATAAATGTTGAACCTCTTGGCTTCTGTGCCCCATAAGGGCTATCTCCCACGCGTCGAATGAATACGAGGCGCCAATGAGTTTTTACATTCGCCCCCCTAGCCAGATAAATAAATTGTCTATTAAAGGGATGGGGATTCTTAGATCCGATCCATACCATCCTCCCCCCAGCGAGAATCCATCAGAGCGCATTTCGGAAAGATCCATCCCAGCATGGCCGACTTCCGCAACTCCTCCTCCTGCCCCCGTAGCCCTAAGCCCGGTGATTGGGAGAGGTGTTCAGTCCCACACAGTCGATTAGTTGAACTGCAGACTAAGGGATTTCTCCCTCCGGCGTATATGGTGCCCGTCCGAGCCGGGCTTGCCACCTACAATGGCGGGGAGCAAGCGGAGAGCTTCCCCAGCCCCTCTACGGGGGAGCGGGTATGCCTTGTCCCCTATCTATTGAGGGGACTTGGATTTCCAGTTCATCCGTTCCTCCGCGGGCTCCTAGAGTTTTACGGCCTCCAACTGCATAATTTCACCCCTGCTTCCATCTTACACATCGCCGGCTATGTTGCCGTTTGTGAGTTGTTCCTGGGCTGCGAGGCTCATTTCGAGTTGTGGAAAAGGTTGTTTTGCCTCATCCCTCGCACACAGAGGGGGTCACTTTATCAAGTGGGCGGAGCCGAAATATGGCGCATCGCCGAAACCGGATACCTGTCCGGTACTGCGAAGAAGACGTCCGAAGATTGGCTTTTGGAATGGTTTTATATGGAGGACGTCCCCCTTCCGGACCCTGTTCGGCGGGGCCTTCCTGAGTTCAGCAATGCTCCTCTGAAGAAACGCTGAAGTTGGCACCCACGGAGCCCCCAGGAGGAAGATAATGGAGAAGTCCTTTACCTGATGAACTGGATTAAAGCACTGGCTCAATCAGGATTGGCAGTAGTCGAATTTATGTCGATTTGCATAATGCGGGGAGTGCAACCACTTCAATATCGTGGGCACCCCTTGTGGTGCTTCAGCGGGGCAGATGATGCCACCCGCTGCGGGCGCAAGGGTCCGGACAATTCTGCCTCTTTAGCAAAAATTCTATCCGAATTGTTCAAGGGAGAGGAAGAGGAGTTCATCCGCATCAAGCCACGGGATGGATTCTCCATGTACAATCCTCCAAGCTGGGTAAGTTATATCCCCCTACTCTCATTCTTCCCGCATTCTTCGTCGTAAGTATTCACATTGCCATTTTGCGGCAGGAACTGCGAAAAGCCATAAAGGAGGTTAGCAGCCCATCTCCACAACCGGAGGACCCTGACCAGGCCCTCGACTCCGGACTCAAAGAAGACCCGGTCATATTCGTGGAGCTGATAGACCGGCAGTTCTATCAGCTAAGCTGCGATGATGCCATGGTGGCCATTACTGCCAACTACCCCGGACTGCTTCCTGCATCGCACGTAAGAAAAACCAAAATTCCCGACTCCAAAAACTAGGATCCCCTTTTAGACACTTCACCTACCATATACATATGGCGTTTTTTATAGGGAAGGCATTCGGGATGCCCTGCCGAACCCGTAGCAACTCGCCAACAAGACGCACCGAGGTCGAGCAAGCCAAAAAGGAAGGCGGTCAGGACAGAGACGCCGATGCAAAGGTATAACAGAAACCCCGCTCCATGGTTGTCATCTTTCTCGAAATGTAATGACGCCCCTGCTTATTTAATAGAAAAAACGCTCGCCGGAATGTGTCCGGCGATGTTACTAATCACGCTTCCACCAGCCGGGCACCAGGACCGGACATAGAGGCCAAAGTCGATATGGGGCGAGCGCAGGATAATCCACGTACAGAGGATGCGGATAGATTATCCGCCACGAATTCAGAGGTGGAAAGCGCCATGAATCATAGGCGCCGCCGGGCCGTACTCCGCGACGCTTGTTTCTCACCAGAGGCATTTGATGCCTTCAATTCTGGAGAGGCGTACCTCCGTGCTGCTCAAGATGGTCTAGCCAGAGCCACGGATCAGTATGTAAAGGATGTACGGGTAAGTAAATCTGACGATTATATGTATCAGTAGCCCCTGAGCCTTGAAACAGTTAGCAGAACTGTTTTAAGGATCATCTTTATTGTGCAGGTTCTTATAGAGAAGAATACTCGGCTGTCACAGGAGCTGGAGGAATGCAAGGCCCAACTGCGGGCCGCTGTTGCCGCATTGAAGGAACCAAAAAAGTCCCCTGCTGGTAACATTTAAAGAATGATAGTTACCATACAGTGTGCAGCATGGCTGCAGATCTAACAATAGATGTTGCAGATGAATCCGGAGGAAATCCGGAGAACCAGCACGTCATGCGACAGCTACAGGCTGGCGAGCGCGTGCTGACTCAGGTGAGGCGGGAGAAAAACAATCTCCAAGACGCCAATACCAAGCTGAGTGTGGAACTAAAAGACGTTCGAGCCCAGCTTGCCGACTCCGAGAAGGAGAATAAACGGCTTCGTCGCGGCATTTTCAGTAAGTGCTTGAACGAATCCTTTGGAAGGAGTTCGGCGAAGAAGTCGACTAACAGCATTATATTTGTCGGTATGCTGATTGGTCGTCCCGCGGAGGAAATGCTCGGGTGTCACAGCCCTAGATTAGCCATCGTTTGGCTTTGCTTGATCTTCATGCATCATGTCTAATTTTATCTGAAACTTGAAATAGGGGGTGTTCAAACCCTAGCACTTTGAAATTCAATTAGGTCTAGCAAAGAAAATTGCATTCAATAAACCCAAAATGTTCTGCTTTGATGTTTGATATTTTGGCAATGGTTTTGATCCATACCAAAAATAATGAACATTTTTAAGGAACAATTTGGGCACTGAATTTAAGTCATAAAGTATTTGAATTGGGGCATTAATTGCTATAAATATTATTAAATGCTCCAACAATTCTGAAAATAACTAAGGGCCTCTGAGATAATTCAGTAATTGCCCATGATTAATTTCAGGATTTATAGAAGTGATTTGGTGTTTTTACTAAATCAAAAAAAAAAACTTGCAAAATAGAAAACAGAACAGAAAAAAAGAGAGGAGAAAGGAACCTACCTGGCCCACTTACCTGTAGCCGGCCCAGCTGGACCAGCCCAGCCCACCAGGGGCATCTTTGTCTTCAACCTCTGCCTACTGGCAGAGGCAAGGCCAAGCACGGCGCCACGGCGCGCCACGCCGGCAGCTGCCTGCCTGGCTCCTCCTCGTCGCGCCTAGACAGCGCCACGACACCCCCTGGCCCCTCTCACTTTCCCCTCCTTCCTCTGCTTCGCCCCCTTCCTCTGGCCTCTCCTCCTCGCGCCGCCGAGCACACCCGAGACCACCGACGCCATTCGCCGCGCTCACCGCCACCCCCTCACCTCTCCGACGTGGCCCCGAGCTCCACTGTGCCTCCCTCGTCCTCCACCTCGTCTCACGCGACCGGAAGAGCCCCTATGCGTCGCCATCATTGTCATCATCACCGACGGCCACCGGAGATCGTCGCCACCGATTCGTCATCCACAGGGCTTCCCCGAGCCCGCTTCAGCGCTCCCTGCACTCGCTGTGAGCCAATACGCTGAACCCCTCTCTTCCCGTGATCTATTTCCCTCTCTAGCCGTCGTTCCCATCGAGCCCGAGAGCTCAGCTCCGCCGGCGATGTCGCCACCACGGCCTGAGCTCGACCCAGCCGTGACCTTGCACCGCATCATGCTCCTGGCGCCTCCAAGAGGCTGCCTAGCCACTCTGATGGCTCGCCCGAGCACTGCAGCCCAGCGCCCGCGCTACCCCGTACTCCGGCCGCCGTAGCCGAGCTCGTCGGCGTCAGCTCCGGCCATCCCAGCTACCGCTGCTTGCTGGAATGGATGCGCGCGTGTGCCAGCAATCCGTAGCCACAAACGGCGCGCCAAACCATCGACCGTGGGCAAATCCCGAGCCCTCCGCCGTCTCGGGCTTCGCCGGCGACGAGCCACGGGTCAACTCCGGCGAGTTGACCTGGGGGTTTGACCCCGTCTGACCAAGGTTTGACCACCCTGGGTCACTGACGCGTGGGGCCAGCCCTGCTAATTAACCCAGGTTAGTGTTAATTTATTTAGTTAGTTTAATTAGCCTCTGACATGTAGGCCCAGGCCTTAACTAAACTAGATTAGGTTTAGTTTAATTTTAATTAACCTTGTTAGTTAACTATGACACTGACGTGTGGACCCCACATGTCAGGTTTGACCTGGACCGTGCCCGTTGACCGCTGACGTCATAGTGACGCAGTGCTGACGCAATAAACTATTTTCTAGGTTTAATTTAAATCAGGAAATTCCAGAAAATGCCCAAAACTTCTAAAAATCATAGAAATTCAACCGTAACTCCAAATAAAATAAATTATATATGTAAAATTATCAGAAAAATTCAAGGAATCCATCTGTACCATTTTCATGCATGTTTGAACAATGGTTGTCCTCTGTTTTGGACAAAACATATAAAGGGCATTTAAATAATCATATATGGGGTTGGAATTTGAATCTTGTACTCAAACCAACTTCATTTAAATCATAGCTAGTTGCATTAGCTCAAACCACAGCATATTGACATGTCATGATCATGCATCATACTGTGCATTGCATTGATTGTATTTCTTTCTCTGTTGCCGGTATTTGTCCCCTCTCGATAGACGTGGTACCGACGCTGTGATCGTTGACACTGATGAAGACCCAATGATATCTTCAGAAGTGCCAGGCAAGCAAAACCCCCTTGTTCATTCCGATACAATCCCACTCTCTCGCTCCTGCTCTCTTTTACTGCATTAGGGCAACACCGATTCAACTGTTACATGCTGCGGTAGTTGAACCCTTTCCTCTGCATGACCTGTCATTGCCACAGTAAATAGATGAAACCCACTAGCATGAGTAGGAATTGTTTGAGCCCTGATGTGCCTACTCATTCATGCTTGTTTGTCATGCCTGCTACTCCTTAGAGTTGAGTCAGGTCTGATTCATCGGGGATGGATCGGAGGTGTGTAAACATGTCCTACTGTGTGTGAACACGATTGGTAAAGGTAGCGGTGAGAGGCCATGTAGGAGTACATGGTGGGTTGTCTCATTGCAGTCGTCCTCAGGAACTTAGTTCTGTGTTTGTGATCCATGAACAGTTACTACCACACATTGGGTTCCGATAACTCGGCCCCTCTCGGCTTATTAATCAACTCGATCTCTGTCCAGGAGTTGCAACTAGTTTCTGGTGTTTGTAGGTAGTGTTAGTAGTCTACCAAGTGGCACCCGGTACAGGTGGGCTTGGGACAGACTAGGCACCATGGCACGGTGTACCAAGTGGCACCCGGATGGTGGGCTTGGGAACCCTGCACACATCGTTTGGGGCCGTGAGCGACACCCCGACCGGATCTCCTTGCGGATGGAACCCGAATAGGCGATAAACCTGGACGAGAGACTTGTTGGTTAGTCAGGTCGTGGCCGACTCCCTCGCCCAGCTTCCGCTTGAAGGTTGCCGAGGTACATGACGTGTACAGGGCTATAAGTGGCGAGAGCGTGTGTGAAGAAGTACACCCCTGCAGGGTTATCATTATCTATTCGAATAGCCGGATTCCTCGGATATGGAAACTTGAACCCCTCGCATAGTTCATAGACAAGTAAAAGTGGATACTCTAAAATGCGCAAGATAAGCGTGAGTGCTATGGATGGCCTTCTCGTAGGGAGACGGAAGCGGATCCATAGTGGAGTATTGATATGGTGAATATGTGGACTCGTGTGCGCCACCTCAAAAGAGTTACTTGCAGTCGTAGTTCAGGTTAGCCACTGAGTCAAAGCCGGCTTGCTGCAGTTAAACTCCACCACCCCCTTGTTGATACTAATTCATATGTAGTTAGTTCTGATGTAAGTCTTGCTGGGTACATTTGTACTCATGTTTGTTTATTTTATGTTTTGAAGAGAGACTTCAGTCTCGCTATTAGTTGCACGTGGACTTCGACGTTTAGCTTGATACCTCAGCTACGATCTTGTGCCCTCAACAGGATCTGGTAGATAGTCAGGCTTCTCAGCCTTTTTCATTTGTAGTTGTCTGTACTCAGACAAGTTAAGCTTCCGCATGTGCTTGTTGCTTGTATGCTTTGTTTGTTGGGTCATGAGACCCATGTTTGTAATATCTCGCTCTTCGGAGCCTAATGAATTAATACTTGAGTCGTAGAGTCTTGTTGTGATGCCATGTTGTATTTACACATATCGAGCATATTGTGTGTATGATTGAAATGCTTGGTATGTGTAGGATCCGACAACCTAGTTGTTTATCCTTCGCAGCCTTTCTTATGGGGAAATGTAGTCTAGTGTTCCTCGAGCCATAGTAGTCCGCTACAGCCCGGTTCACCGGAGTCCTGCTAGCCCAGCACTACTGTTCAGGAAACTTGACTGGCCGGCATGTGTTTCACTTCGTCCCTATGTCTGTCCCTTCGGGGAAATGTCACGTGGTGATTTCCGGAGTCCTGCCTAGCCTGCTACAGCCCGGGATCCCTGGAGTCCTGTTAGCCCAGTGCTACAGCCCGGAATCACTCGTTGATGACCGACATGTTCGATGTGATTCATGTATGCCTGTCTCCATAGGTCTATGCCGCTTTGGGTTCACGACTAGCCATGTCGGCCTGGGTTCTTTGTCATATGGATGCTAGAGACACTATCATATACGTGAGCCAAAAGGCGCAAACGGTCCCGGGCCATGGTAAGGCGGCACCCGTGGGATACCGTGCGTGAGGCCGCAAAGTGATATGAGGTGTTACCGGCTAGATCGATGTGACTTGGAATCGGGGTCCTGACAGCGTTGGTATCAGAGCCTGACTGCCTGTAGGATTACCAAGCCAAACTGGTCGAAGTCGTGTCTAGGAATGCTTTATTTATATAAGGGAATTGATTGTGGAAGGGAACGTAAGGCTCTTTTACTCCTTATACCTCATGGCCTTCTGATCTGAGTCAACCTCTTCTTTTCTACGGGGATTAAGAACTAGGCCTTCTCATCTATCTATCAGGATAACGTGTTTCTAATCCATAGACTTATAAGTTTGTTGGTTTTAAGCCCCAGCTCAGTTTCTACTACTTCCATATATTCATAATTGGTCTCGGAACCCTTATATTATGATTCTGAGTGGTTATGCCACCATTTTTGCAGGATGTCTCAAATCTTTTCGAGCATTTACAGCCGTTATGCTGTCCAAGTCATCCCAGGTTTCTAAATAGTCTGATGCATTTGCAAACCTTTTCCCCTGTTCCTGATGTCCATTTAGGCCAGGTTAATCACACTAATCGGTGAGTTGAGGTACTCCGTTGCCTCGGCATTTATGTTGGAACTATTATTATGACCCCAGGTGTCTTAGAGGATCACCTAGTAATCGAACCATGTTTTGTTTTCCCAGTGTGATGATTCTGGCCACCATTCTCGAAAGCATCCTGTGATGCCATTTAGTATGTAGGTATTCTACTCCTGGGTTTTGAACCCAGAATTCACCCTGCTTACCTCATGTGGATAGTGTTGCTCGTACCTTTAGATTATTAGTAACTTTTGTGATAATCCTTGAGGTCCGTGGTATTTCCTTTTTCCAAATACTATGAACCACTTATGGCAGAAGTTCTTGAACCAAAGGATCACAACCAGAGTGCTCTTGATGAGTTCTCCATTCTATATTATGGCTCTGCCAGTTCTACCTTTCTGCATGGGTTATCCGGAAGAAATATGTTGAACTCGTTCGACATACTAACCTATGCATCCAAAGAAAGTTATATGTTCCTTGAGTTGTTCCCCCCTTCAGTTATATTCCGACCTTCGTCTATCACTTGATAGTCAGAAGTAGTCGTGCATTCATGTTCATCAGTGCCTTTTACTTTTGTGGCCCGTCAAGCCATTCTATTCGGAATGACTAGGAGAAACAAACTCCAGTACCTCATCCATTTCTGGGATCGGATCAAAGTGGTTGTATTCCGCGGATCAAAATGCCAATCCAGCTTTTGTTCTGTTCTACCTCGGAGTATTACCCACTTTATGTCAAGAGCGTCGTGAGAATTGCACCTTCTCCTATGAATTCTTGACGCAGTGATACTCTCTCCATCATTATTCATTTCTCGGTTTCAGTGTTGTTGCAACCGGAATGTCGACAAGTGAATCGTGGTGTGTGAAATCAATACTCCTAGCAACTCTGTTGCTTGGTAGTTAATGGACAATACCCTCATTCTTAGCGCGTTGGTTATTGAATTATCATTCTAAGACTGATCGTGCTACCTAGTCCATATTTCTGGTGCACACTTCGATCAATGGATTAGGATTGTGCCAATCCCTCACTCTTTGATCATATCATCTTGCCCTGAAAAGCAAGGTTGTTCTCGAGCTTAGTAACATACCGGTGGTTCGTGATTTTCCGAATATCTTCTCAGAAGTGTTACCAGGTTGTCACCTGACCGTTATGTTGAGTTCATGATCAAGATGGTTTTTCAATAAACCACTTTTCCCCAAGAATCTGTGTTGGATACCCTGAGCTAGTTGGTTAAGCTTAACAACAACTTGGAGAGTTGGAAGATGAAAACTTGTCCGACTTAGCTCATCCCTAAGGGATATCCTTGTGTGTGTGTGTGTGTGTGTGTTGAAGAAAGATGATATCTTCACCAATTGGTCCTCATGGTCAGTTGTTGTATCTATTATCTTGTCCAAACCTTGATTTGAGTGTGGGCTATCGTCAAATCAAATCAGAACCAACGATGTTCGTAATGTTGTCTTACTTGTGGTTGTCCCTCGAGCATACACCATTATATCTTTGGTCTGACCAATACTATCACATTGTTCACATAGTGGTGGAAGTCCAGTGATATGGAAATTCCGATGAGTTGCTGTTGAGCCCATTAGCGGCATTTTGTCTCCTCCATGATTGTGTTGAACATGCAGCTAGTGTTGGAAACTTTATAAGCATTGCCCTCATGTCCCGGTCATGAAGCATATGTCCGGTTGAAAGATGTGACTTCCTCTAATTCATGTGCATCTGATGTAAGTTGCCGCCGTGAATTCGAGAAAGTTTGTTTTTGCTTCCTCTGGAATCATCCCAAGCCAGTCATGCATTCGTGCGAAGTATTCTATGGTTTGGTAGATTAATTACCTCCATTCCATATCTATCTCCTAGTACACAAAGCCACTGATTGGTTTGTTCAAGGATAAGAAGTTCAACTGCTATTCCCGAAGGGCCCAGACGGACATGCAGAAGACTTCGTCATCTTCAATAATGGTTCCCCACCTGAACTCGGTAGTGTTTCGTTGTAAGACTACTACGTGGTCATGCTTGTCTGGGACAGCGTGTTCACATGTTTGTAGCAGAACCAGCTCATGTTTTGGAGCTTGCTATCGCAGTTCATTTCCCGAGAATCTTGCAACATCATCTCATCAAATTGTGTTGCAAACCTTCATTTTCCCTTCTAGACTCGGTGAGTCTGGAATATCCTGACACCAACCAGATCTGAATCTCAGGCAGATATGATGGTTGGAGCATTTTCCAAGAACTATATTGTTGGTCCCTCTGTACCGGTAGTGTGGATGTCGTGGCCAACACATCCAGCCGGAAGACCTACTATTGTAGTATCTCAATTGAAGAAAGTTGGCCACCTCCCCATGAGGATTTCGTAGGATTTACCTCCGTAGTTAATCCTTACGGATTCTTGTGCTCCCGAAGTCTGACCTTTTACTTGATGTTCTATATATCAAACCATATCCATAAATGGGTTATCCTAGCACATCAAGGAGAACATTAGAAGCGGAGTGCTAAATGTCTCTTGGTCCATCATCCAGATTTTGTTCCCTTGGCCTCGCTAAGGTGAAACCTGAGAAAGTGTTATCTTCCATTGTATCTACATTCTCCATCACCATTCATCATGGTGGTATGTTGTGTTGCCAGGATCCTTGACACGGATATTGGTAAAACTTTAATGAATATGGAGATGGTCAAGTTCTTGAGAGCACGCACAAGCACTAGGTTTTACCGTTGGCGTTAACTGGGATTTGCTTCCAGTTTCCTCGGTTATGTTATAACCTTTTCAAACAGCGGACTCACTCTCGACTATTGAGTTCTTCCCCAGTTACCAGAATCATTCCCAACATTTGCATTTTGTTCCCAGCTTGCACCTCAGTAGCTGTTGTTCAGGATCATCTTCAAAAGTGGACTTACCATGGGTCCTTTCCATCTCCGAAGATAAGCAAAAATCATCCATTGCGTTGTCTTCAACAAGGTAGTCCACATCATCCTTTCTAGTCCAAGTATGTCATTCTTTTGAACTCCTTCAAACGATCGATTGAGATTGCCTTAGGCTGGTATAAAGAGTTTCAATGATCTCTGTATCAAAAGTAATTATTTTTGCCACTTAAGGGAAATGCTCTACGAGTCACCTTTCCGTTATGGAATCATGGCAATTATCTCCTCGCTACTTTGAAACCATGCACCGTCATCTTAAGCGTGGAATTGTTGCCTACCAAATTTGAACCTTTATCATCCGCTTCTTTCCATCACCCCTGATGTGTGTTTCGTGTCTCCGCTCAAGAGATGTTCTAATGTCTCACTCCATGAGTTGATCTTGAGTGCTCGATCCTCGAGGAGATCGATTCCTGTAGAATTTCTTTCTGCCGTCCTCATGCTGGATGAAGATCCCGAAAGCAAAGACGTTTATATCAAGATGATGCAATGAATCAACATCCTCGGGAAGGGCAGTTGGATCGAGAAGCATGTGATAGTTTGGCGACCCCTCTGTCTTCTTACTCCACTTCTTGAATCTCGAGACGAGATTCTTGTTTAGTGGGGGTGAGTTGTCACAGCCCTAGATTAGCCATCGTTTGGCTTTGATTGATCTTCATGCATCATGTCTAATTTTATCTGAAACTTGAAATAGGGGGTGTTCAAACCCTAGCACTTTGAAATTCAATTAGGTCTAGCAAAGAAAATTGCATTCAATAAACCCAAAATGTTCTGCTTTGATGTTTGATATTTTGGCAATGGTTTTGATCCATACCAAAAATAATGAACATTTTTAAGGAACAATTTGGGCACTGAATTTAAGTCATAAAGTATTTGAATTGGGGCATTAATTGCTATAAATATTATTAAATGCTCCAACAATTCTGAAAATAACTAAGGGCCTCTGAGATAATTCCGTAATTGCCCATGATTAATTTCAGGATTTATAGAAGTGATTTGGTGTTTTTACTAAATCAAAAAAAACAAACTTGCAAAATAGAAAACAGAATAGAAAAAAAGAGAGGAGAAAGGAACCTACCTGGCCCACTTACCTGTAGCCGGCCGAGCTGGACCAGCCCAGCCCACCAGGGGCATCTTTGTCTTCAACCTCTGCCTACTGGCAGAGGCAAGGCCAAGCACGGCGCCACGGCGTGCCACGCCGGCAGCTGCCTGCCTGGCTCCTCCTCGTCGCGCCTAGACAGCGCCAAGACACCCCCTGGCCCCTCTCACTTTCCCCTCCTTCCTCTGCTTCGCCCCCTTCCTCTGGCCTCTCCTCCTCGCGCCGCCGAGCACACCCAAGACCACCGACGCCGTTCTCTGCGCTCACCGCCACCCCCTCACCTCTCCGACGCGGCCCCGAGCTCCGCTGTGCCTCCCTCGTCCTCCACCTCGTCTCACGCGACCGGAAGATCCCCTACGCGTCGCCATCGTCGTCATCATCACCGACGGCCACCCGAGATCGGCGCCACCGATTCGTCATCCATAGGGCTTCCCCGAGCCCGCTTCGGCGCTCCCTACACTCGCTGTGAGCCAATACGCTGAACCCCTCTCTTCCCGTGATCTATTTCCCTCTCTTGCCATCGTTCCCATCGAGCCCGAGAGCTCAGCTTCGCTGGCGATGTCGCCACCATGGCCTGAGCTCGACCCAGCCGTGACCTTGCACCGCATCATGCTCCTGGCGCCTCCAGGAGGCTGCCTAGCCACTCCGATGGCTCGCCCGACCACTGCAGCCCAGCGCCCGCGCTACCCCGTACTCCGGCTGCCGTAGCCGAGCTCGTCGGCGTCAGCTCCGGCCATCCCAGCTACCGCTGCTTGCTGGAATGGATGCGCGCGTGTGCCAGCAATCCGTAGCCGCAAACGGCGCACCAAACCGTCGACCGTGGGCAAATCCCGAGCCCTCCGCCGTCTCGGGCTTCGCCGGCGACGAGCCGCGGGTCAACTCCGGCGAGTTGACCCAGGGGTTTGACCCCGTCTGACCAAGGTTTGACCACCCTGGGTCACAGACGCGTGGGGCCAGCCCTGCTAATTAACCCAGGTTAGTGTTAATTTATTTAGTTAGTTTATTTAGCCTCTGACATGTAGGCCCAGGCCTTAACTAAACTAGATTAGGTTTAGTTTAATTTTAATTAACTTTGTTAGTTAACTATGACACTGACGTGTGGACCCCACACGTCAGGTTTGACTTGGACCGCGCCCGTTGACCGCTGACGTCATAGTGACGCAGTGCTGACGCAATAAACTATTTTCTGGGTCTAATTTAAATCAGGAAATTCCAGAAAATGCCCAAAACTTCTAAAAATCATAGAAATTCAACCGTAACTCCAAATAAAATAAATTATATATGTAAAATTATCAGAAAAATTCAAGGAATCCATCTGTACCATTTTCATGCATGTTTGAACAATGGTTGTCCTCTGTTTTGGACAAAACAAATAAAGGGCATTTAAATAATCATATATGGGGTTGGAATTTGAATCTTGTACTCAAACCAACTTCATTTAAATCATAGCTAGTTGCATTAGCTCAAACCACAGCATATTGACATGTCATGATCATGCATCATATTGTGCATTGCATTGATTGTATTTCTTTCTCTGTTGCCGGTATTTGTCCCCTCTCGATAGACGTGGTACCGACGCTGTGATCGTTGACACTGATGAAGACCCAATGATATCTTCAGAAGTGCCAGGCAAGCAAAACCCCCTTGTTCATTCCGATACAATCCCACTCTCTCGCTCCTGCTCTCTTTTACTGCATTAGGGCAACACCGATTCAACGGTTACATGCTGCGGTAGTTGAACCCTTTCCTCTGCATGACCTTTCATTGCCACAGTAAATAGATGAAACCCACTAGCATGAGTAGGAATTGTTTGAGCCCTGATGTGCCTACTCATTCATGCTTGTTTGTCATGCCTACTACTGCTTAGAGTTGAGTCAGGTCTGATTCATCGGGGATGGATCGGAGGTGTGTAAACATGTCCTACTATGTGTGAGCTAAGTGTGTGAACACGATTGGTAAAGGTAGCGGTGAGAGGCCATGTAGGAGTACATGGTGGGTCGTCTCATTGCAGCCGTCCTCAGGAACTGAGTTCTGTGTTTGTGATCCATGAACAGTTACTACCACACATTGGGTTCCGATAACTCGGCCCCTCTCGGCTTATTAATCAACTCGATCTCTGTCCAGGAGTTGCAACTAGTTTCTGGTGTTTGTAGGTAGTGTTAGTAGTCTACCAAGTGGCACCCGGTACAGGTGGGCTTGGGACAGACTAGGCACCATGGCACGGTGTACCAAGTGGCACCCGGATGGTGGGCTTGGGAACCCTGCACACATCGTTTGGGGCCGTGAGTGACACCCCGACCGGATCTCCTTGCGGATGGAACCCGAATAGGCGATAAACCTGGACGAGAGACTTGTTGGTTAGTCAGGTCGTGGCCGACTCCCTCGCCCGGCTTCCGCTTGAAGGTTGCCGAGGTACATGACGTGTACAGGGCTATAAGTGGTGAGAGCGTGTGTGAAGAAGTACACCCCTGCAGGGTTATCATTATCTATTCGAATAGCCAGATTCCTCGGATATGGAAACTTGGACCCCTCACATAGTTCATAGACAAGTGAAAGTGGATACTCTAAAATGCGCAAGATAAGCGTGAGTGCTATGGATGGCCTTCTCGTAGGGAGACGGAAGCGGATCCGTAGTGGAGTATTGATATGGTGAATATGTGGACTCGTGTGCGCCATCTCAAAAGAGTTACTTGCAGTCGTAGTTCAGGTTAGCCACTGAGTCAAAGCCGGCTTGCTACAGTTAAACTCCACCACCCCCTTGTTGATACTGATGCATATGTAGTTAGTTCTGATGTAAGTCTTGCTGGGTACATTTGTACTCACGTTTGCTTATTTTATGTTTTGCAGAGAGACTTCAGTCTCGCTATTAGTTGCACATGGACTTCGACGTTTAGCTTGATACCTCAGCTACGATCTTGTGCCCTCGACAGGATCTGGTAGATAGTCAGGCTTCTCAGCCTTTTTCATTTGTAGTTGTCTGTACTCAGACAAGTTAAGCTTCCGCATGTGCTTGTTGCTTGTATGCTTTGTTTGTTGGGTCATGAGACCCATGTTTGTAATATCTCGCTCTTCGGAGCCTAATGAATTAATACTTGAGTCGTAGAGTCTTGTTGTGATGCCATGTTGTATTTACACATATCGAGCATATTGTGTGTATGATTGAAATGCTTGGTATGTGTAGGATCCGACAACCTAGTTGTTTATCCTTCGCAGCCTTTCTTATGGGGAAATGTAGTCTAGTGTTCCTCGAGCCATAGTAGTCCGCTACAGCCCAGTTCACCGGAGTCCTGCTAGCCTAGCACTACTGTTCGGGACACTTGACTGGCCGGCATGTGTTTCACTTCGTCCCTATGTCTGTCCCTTCGGGGAAATGTCACGCGGTGATTTCCGGAGTCATGCCTAGCCTGCTACAGCCCGGGATCCCCGGAAGCCCAGTGCTACAGCCCGGAATCACTTGTTGATGACCGACATGTTCGATGTGATTCATGTATGCCTATCTCCATAGGTCTATGCCGCTTTGGGTTCACGACTAGCCATGTCGGCCCGGGTTCTTTGTCATATGGATGCTAGCGACACTATCATATACGTGAGCCAAAAGGCGCAAACGGTCCCGGGCCATGGTAAGGCGGCACCCGTGGGATACCATGCGTGAGGCCGCAAAGTGATATGAGGTGTTACCGGCTAGATCAATGTGACTTGGTATCGGGGTCCTGACATCAGGTCTGCAGGTGATCTTCTATCCAAGCTCTCACAACTGCACGAACAAGTTCGGCAGGTGATGCAAGTTATTGCCCAGGCCTTGTGGCCATCCGTCTCCTTGCTAGAAGGCGTTGCAGAGCTTACGGAGAAGCTCAAAGGAGCATGGTGGCGCTTTCGATTATGGAAGATATCAGCCTACCGTCAAGGTGCCAGGGAGGCCTGGGCCATGGTGAAGACGTGGTATGCCAAGACTGACCCGAATCACATGGCCGAGGTCGGACCTGTGGGGCCCGACGGGAAAGAGATCCATGTTAGCTTAGTTTATGGGCAAGTAGAATTAGCTGCAAAGTATTCCCAACAGGATTGTAAGCTAGACCGCCTGTTGGATGGTATAGAAGAGGAATTTAGTCAGTCTGCATGACTATGTAATTAAAGTGACATGTATAATGCCTTCTAGCCGGATTGTAGACCATTTGTCATGGCGTACCTTTTTGCTTCAACCACGGGACCCGATAGTCCGGAGTGTATCCAAATACCCGCTGAGTTATATAAGAACTAGGGTATGCATGGAGACCAGGCGTAGGGGTCATTAGTGCTTGAACAGACAAGTGCCCAACAAGTTGTGTTATACTACATGGGTAGTAAGAAACATCGTCCAGGGAGAATAGTTCCGTTAAGGTTTCCTTTCCCTGGGTACGCATGCCCTAAAGTGCATGTACGGACTGCGATAGGAAACGCAGGAAAGAACATCTGGGGGCACATATGGAAAATAAATAAAAATCATCTTTTGTTCACCGACCGAATATTCCCTTAAGAACGCCAGCTTTCGGCTTCAGCCAGTCTGAGGTACACATCCGGCTGACCCAGCAGTAACAATCGCAGAGGTGCTCCCCTTATGCCCTAGCCCAATTAACGGGAACGTAGGGCATAAATACAAGAGCCAGGTAACCCGGCTTGGCAAAAACTTAAGTCATATCGATGCATATAATGGCGAAAAAAAGGTACATGTGTAAGTATAACACATGTGCGGGGCATGAGGCCCAGATAAATAATTTAAGCTTCTGTGAAAGAAGCCCCCAGGTATGATGAGCGTGGCTAGCGCATCTATAATGTGCAAGGGAGGCACAAGTTGGCCCTTGAAGGCCTAGAGAGAGAATAAAAAAGAAAGAAAGAAAAACAAGACACATAATGTATATGCAAAAAATGGACAGAGGAAGGGGACGAACATAGAGTCCGGCGCTAGGCGTAGAATCTTCCGAGCCTGGCCGCGTTCCATTGGTTCAGCTCGAGTCGATTAGTCGATGCATCCCGCAGTCGGTATGCTCCACCGGTTAGAACTTGGTCAATAATGAAGGGACCTTCCCATTTGGGCTCGAGCTTGTTATTTTTCTTATCCGGCAGGCGTAGAACTAGTTCGCCAACGTTATAAGTTTTGGCCCGTACTTCTCTGCTTTGGTATCTGCGAGCCTGTTGCTGATAAAATGTGGAACGGGCTTTTGCTACGTCGCGCTCCTCCTCCAGGGTGTCCATACTGTCCTGCCGATCGAGCTCGGCTTCTCTTTCTTCATACATGCGCACTAGAGGTGAGTCATGAATTATGTCACAGGGCAAGACTGCCTCTAAGCCGTACACCATAAAGAAGGGTGTATATCCGGTACTACGATTCGGCGTGGTCCGCAGCCTCCAGAGTACGGAGTCGAGGTCCTCTACCTAGTGCGTGTTAGACTTCGTTAAGTAACGCACTAATCTAGGTTTAATCCCACTCATTATAAGACCGTTTGCTCGCTCAACTTGGCCGCTGGTTTGTGGGTGATATACTGAAGCATAATCGATCTTGATGCCCATTTTGCTGCACCAGAGTTTTACCTCATCGGCCGTGAAGTTCGTGCTGTTGTTAGTGATGATGTTGTGGGGGACGCCATAACAGTGTATGACCCCAGATATGAAGTCTATCACCGGTCTGGATTTGGCTGTTTTAACAGGTTTGGCCTCTATCCATTTAGTGAATTTATCCACCATGACCAGTAAGTATTTTTTTTCTTGTGGGTTCCCCCTTTAAGGGGTCCAACCATGTCAAGCCCCCAGACCGCGAAGGGCCACGTAATGGGGATTGTTTGGAGGGCGGTGGCTGGCATGTGGCTTTGATTTGTAAAGAGCTGGCAACAGGCGCAACGTTGGACCAAGTCCTGTGCATCTGCCCGGGTCATTGGCCAATAGAATCCTGTACGGAAGGCCTTGCTTACAAGAGCCCGGGCTGCAGCGTGGTGACCGCCGAGTCCGGCGTGGATTTCTGCCAAAAGGTTCCATCCTTGCTCTTCGGAGATGCACCTTTGAAGGACTCCGGTAGTGCTTTTCTGTACAATTCTCCCTCATGGATCCTGTAGGCCTTGGATCGCCGCACTATGCAGCGTGCCTCATTTTGGTCCTCCGGAAGTTCCTGTCTAGTTAGGTAGGCCAGGAATGGTTCTATCCACAGGGCAATGATGGCCATTATTATGTGGGCTGAAGGTGTTATTTTAGTGGCGGAGCCTCCGATTGTGTCAGAGTGTTGGGTATCGGGTATTTTGGCTGGGTCCGGACTGTTGTTACCGGTGTCCCATTCCCATACTATGGATGTCTTGAACAGCCTCTCCAAAAATATGTTGGGGGAACCGCATCGCGTTTTGTGCCAATGTGGGCGAGGATATCCGCCGCCTGATTGTTTTCCCGAGCCACATGGTGAAATTCGAGCCCCTCGAACCGAGCTGACATTTTTAGGACGGCGTTTCGATAGGCCGTCATTTTCGGATCCTTGGCGTCAAAGTCTCCATTTATTTGGGATATTGCAAGGTTCGAATCCCCACGCACCTCCAGGCATTGAATGCCCATGGAGACTGCCATCCGAAGACCATGCAACAGAGCTTCGTATCCGGCTGCGTTGTTGGAGTCTGTATACAATATTTGAAGTACGTACTGAACAGTATCTCTGGTTGGGGACGTCAGGATGACGCCAGCCCCTAGACCAGCCAGCATTTTAGAACCGTCGAAGTGCATGATCCAATTGGAGTATGCGTCGTACTCTTTAGGGAGTTCGGCCTCCGTCCATTCGGCGACAAAGTCGGCCAATACTTGTGACTTAATGGCTCGCTGAGGTTTGTATGTTATGTCGAACGGGAGGTGCTCAATGGCCCATTTGGCAATCCGGCCCGTAGCATCGCGGTTGTTTATAATATCATTAAGTGGCACTTCCGAGGCTACTATAATCGAACACTCTTGAAAGTAGTGTCGCAGCTTCCGGGATGCCATGAATACTGCATAAGCTATCTTTTGATAATGTGGGTACCGTGATTTGCATGGAGTGAGGACAGTGGATACATAGTATACCGGCTTTTGAAGAGGGAATTTATGTTCGTCAGCTTCTCGTTCGACGATGAGCACTGCGCTTACAACTTGATGAGTTGCCACAATGTACAACAGCATTGGTTCGTCGATGTTTGGCGCGGCCAAGATTGGGTTGGTTGCCAAAATGGCTTTTATTTCTTCCAATCCGGCTGTGGCAGAGTTCGTCCACTCGAAGTGTTCGGTGCGCCGAAGGAGGCGATAAAGGGGTAAAGCCATATCTCCTAAGCGGGAGATAAAGCGGCTGAGAGCTGCCACACATCCAGTCAGTTTCTGGATTTGTTTGAGGTCCGTTGGGATAGCCAACTGTGATAGAGCTCGGATTTTGGCCGGATTAGCTTCAATCCCTCTACTGGAGACAATGAAGCCCAGGAGCTTTCCTGCTGGTATGCTGAAAACGCATTTTTCCGGATTGAGCTTGATGTCGTATGTTCGGAGGTTGTCGAATGTGAGCCTCAAGTCGTCTATTGGAGAGTCGACGTGTTTGGTTTTAACGACCACATTATCTACGTATGCCTCTACTGTTTTTGCCGATCTATTTCTCCAGACAAGTCTGGATCATGCGCTGATATGCTGCGCCGGCGTTTTTGAGCCCGAAAGGAATTGTGTTGAAACAGAAGGGGCCGTATGGTGTTATAAATGAAGTTGCAGCTTGGTCGGGCTCCGCCATCTTGATTTGGTGGTAGCCGGAGTATGCGTCGAGGAAGCACAATGACTCATGTCCTGCGGTAGCATCGATAATTTGATCAATGCGGGGGAGGGGGAAGGGATCCTTTGGGCAAGCCTTGTTGAGGTCCTTGAAATCGACACATAGGCGCCAGGATTTGTCCTTCTTTGGTACCATCACCAGGTTTGCTAGCCAGTCGGTGTTTTATCTCTCTGATGAATCCGGCCTTCAATAACTTGGCTAGTTCCTCTCCCATGGCCTGTCTCTTAGGTTCAGAGAAACGCCGAAGAGCCTGCTTGACCGGCTTGAATCCCCTTAGGATATTGAGACTATGCTCGGCCAGCCTGCGTGGGATTCCTAGCATATCTAAGGGGTGCCAAGCGAATATGTCCCAATTCTCACGCAGGAAATCTCGTAGTGCGGCGTCCACGGTGGGGTTTAACTGTGCCCCTATGGAGGCTGTTTTTGTAGGGTCCGTTGGGTGGACTTGGAATTTGACTATTTCATCCGCTGGTTTGAAAGAGGTGGACTTGGATCTCTTGTCGAGTATTACGTCGTCCCTGTCCATCGTGGAGCGTAGCGCCGTTAATTCCTCGGCCGAAAGGGCCTCGGATAATGCCTCGAGGGCCAATGCGGCTGTTTTGTTTTCGGGTGGAGTGCTATATCTGGATCACTAGCGAGGGTGATGATTCCGTTGGGCCCGGGCATTTTCAGCTTCATGTACCCATAATGGGGTATGGCTTGGAAGATCGTGAACGCCTCCCGCCCTAAAAGGGCGTGATATCCACTACTGAATGGGGCCACTTGGAATATAATTTCTTCGGACCTATAGTTCTCCGGTGTGCCGAATACCACATCTAGTGTGATTTTCCCAGCACATCGTGCTTCCCGACTGGGGATGATTCCTCTAAAGGTTGTGTTGCTTTGCTTAATGCGGTTCCAGTCTATTTCCATTTTTTGAAGGGTTTCCTCATAGATGAGGTTTAATCCACTGCCGCCATCCATGAGTACTTTTTGTGAGTCGAAAGCCGTCCACAATTGGACTGAGGACCAGTGCAGCTAGTGCTCGGGCAGTTCGGAATTTAGGTTCGTCACTGGCATTGAAGGTAATAGCCGTGTCACTCCATGGATCCATTGCTGCCACGTGGCAGATTTCGGCAAGGCTGCGGAGTGTTCACTTGCGCCTATTGCTAGATGCCAAGGTTTCAAAAACTGTTAATACCATATTGTTATCTGCGGGATGGTGCTCTATGGTATTCGGGATAAGAAGATCCTCACCACCTTTGGGCACTTGCCGGAGTATCCAATATGCTCTAAGGCTGTGCGTTGGTATGGTATCCGCTGTACTATGAATTTTGCAGGGTCCGTTAAGCTATCCCTCCAGTATGGTTCCGTGTTGTTTCTTTGCTACTAGCTCGGGTGTCTTACGATAGTGCAGCCTTTTACTTTGGACTGGGTGTATATTCGGAGCCCGATTATCCCAAAATTTCATTTCGGTTTTCTAGGCGCTTTCCATCGCACAGTACTTTCGTACTATGGACGCCAAGTCAGTGAAGCGTGATATGTCACGGCAACTTAAGGCGTTAAGAATTCCCTTGTCCGTGCAATTATTGCGATAAAGTGAGATTGCATCTTCCTCGCGACAGTCCTTAACCTTGTTCATCACAAGGAGGAATCTGGCCCAATAATGATGTACTGTTTCATGGGTGTCGGTGTCAAAACCGGCGGATCTCGAGTAGGGGTCCCGAACTATGCGTCTAGGCGGATGGTAACAGGAGGCAGGGGACACAATGTTTTACCCAGGTTCGGGCCCTCTTGATGGAGGTAAAACCCTACGTCCTGCTTGATTGATATTGATGATATGGGTAGTACAAGAGTAGATCTACCACGAGATCAGAGAGGCTAAACCCTAGAAGCTAGCCTATGGTATGATTGTTCTTCGTCCTACGGACTAAAACCCTCTGGTTTATATAGACACCGGAGAGGGCTAGGGTTACACAGAGTTGGTTACAATGGTAGGAGATCTACATATCCGTATCGCCAAGCTTGCCTTCCACGCCAAGGAAAGTCCTTTCCGGACACGGGACGAAGTCTTCAATCTTGTATCTTCATAATCCAGGAGTCCGGCCGAAGGTATACTCCGGCTATCCAGACACCCCCTAATCCAGGACTCCCTCAGTAGCCCCTGAACCAGGCTTCAATGACGACGAGTCCGGCGCGCAGATTGTCTTCGGCATTGCAAGGCGGGTTCCTCCTACAAGTACTTCATAGAAGATTTTGAACGCAAAGGTAGTGTCCGGGCTCTGCAAAATAAGTTTCCACATATTACAATAGAGAGAATAATATTTACACAAATCTAACTGCTGACGTATTCCGTAGCGTGACATCACACCACGGCCAGGTCTTTATTCGAATCGTTTTACTGTCCCACCTCAGCGCGTTTAGCGAGGCGGTTTCCTTGGCACGTCTTGTCAAAGCAGAGATCATGTCCCCTTATCTCGGGATTCTCATCAATACGGGCGTGGGTAACCCAACCGTACCTGTTGGTATGTTTTCTCGATCAAGGGCGAGTCCCAAACGGTCACGGGGAGGGCCCTTGGTATTCAACCTCTTATAAAGAGACCAAGGCCTTACTCCTTTCTTTCAATCTCAAACGAGTTTGCCCTTCGCCTCGAGTTCCAACACCCAAGGCTCTAGATTTCAGGCGCTTCGGACCTTCGACAATGTCCGGTTCTGACCTTCGAGGCCGATGGATGCCCTCCTCCGTCACGGAGGAGGACGTGCTGAAGTTGAGAGAGGCCAGGTTCTTGACCGGCGAAATCTGGCATAGGCTGCCTGCTCAAGGGCAGGTCATTCCCACTCCCAAGCCTGGTGAGAGTGTGGTGTTCATGTCTTACTTCCTTCGGGGGCTAGGCTTCCCGACGGATCCCTTCGTGAGGGGGCTCATGTATTATTATGGGCTGGAATTTCACGACTTAGCCCCGTAGTCCATCCTCCATATTTCCTCATTCATCGTCGTGTGTGAAGCCTTCCTCCGTATTACTCCTCACTTTGTACTATGGCTCAAGACCTTCAAAGTAGAGCCGAAGATGATCGAGGGACGGTACGCGAAGTGCGGAGGTTCTTTTATAAGCAAGAATGCTGGTGCTCCATGGCCCGAGGGCTCTTTTCAAGAGGAGTCCAGCTTATGGCAACGAGAGTGGTTTTATATCACCGCTCCCAGGAGCACCAAGTGGGTGGCGCCACCTGCCTTTCGCTCGGGTCCCCCACCATAGCTAGTGTCATGGGTCAATAAAGGACTCGACTGGGGTCCATCCAAGGACGTTCCCTTGTTGCAGGGCCGCATTCGAGATCTTCTAGAAAGAGATATCAGTCTGGTCGCGGTGACATAGGTTATGCTGATTCGCCGAGCTCTGCCCTGCAAACGTCGCCCCCTCCACCTGTGGGAGTTCAATCCGGAGGGACCACGAGCTCTCCAACATTTTATGGGCGTGACGCCCATGGAGATGTACAAATTGTTCTTCGGATCACAAGCAATGTGTCCAGACTTGACCGAGGACGCAGGTCTGAGCTGCAACCGCCCGGATACTCAAGTAAGTAGCCCTCTGCCCGGACTCGCAATCCGCATATTAATAAAATTGCCCTTAAAAGAGTTGTCCTTTAGACAGGAGTGGATAGCGAAAGCAAAGCTAATCAGGTGTCCGGCCCCCCTCCCCGAGACCATGTCGGGTCCCGTGCTAGTCAGGATGTTGGAGGTTGTGCCTTCGGAGGAAAGCGAGGGAGGGGACAACAAAGCTACGGCCTCCTCGAAGGAGGCTGTTTGGAAGGGAGGAACCGAAAATTCCTCTCCTCGGGGGAAGAAGAGGACCGCCTCTGAAGACCCGGAGACCATGGCCTCAAAGCGGGGGAAGAAATCTTCGCCAGAGGGTCCTGTGTTGGGGAATACTTCGGCCGAATTATGCCCTCAAGGGGATCAGCCCTCCACCGAGCCGTAAGTAGAGAGGAGTTTTCTTTTTAGGAAATGAGAGAAATCCCTGATTTATATCTGAGAAAAGTAATCAAAAATTTACCTTGTAGCTCAGACCTTAGCCCTTCTCAGCAGAGCTCGTCTTCGGGGGATCTTCTTCCGGAGATGATGGAGAGCGGAACGCCTCCCCCTGCCGTACCGCCTTGCGAGGCGGGCGACCCTAAGGTATCGTCGCGGAGGGTTTCTCCGAATCCGGCAGGGCCGGAAGGTAGTCATATGGCCCCCCCAAGCCCTCCGCGTCCGGCCTTCGAAAAGGGCCATCGGACGAGTCCAGCACCATTTGGTGCGCGGTCGGAGGAGCTGAAGGATCTGCTAGGGCGAGCATCTATCTCAGAGGAGCACCGTGCATTAATGGGTATGGTGATTGAGAGGATTTCATCCGCGGACAGCAGATTGCACAAGGCCATCAGGAGTTTACTGACAGGTTTTGAGGTACGTGAGACAATGTACCCTTTTTGGACAGTTGCGCATAAATAAGATGCGCCCTGTGTAGGTAGTAGCCCTTGAGACTCTGTGCGTTGTCAAAAGTGACGGCGCGCAGAGGATCATAATCCCAGGTCTAATATGCCACCTTCATACGTAGGTGGCGAAGTGTCGGGTGGCCAGCCGGACTGATGAATTTGCCGAGCTAAAGCGTCAACTTGACGTGGCAGATGCCGACATCGCGCTTGTCAGCAAGCGGCTTGACGAGGCACAAGGTATGTAATTACTCCGGCGGCACCTGGTAAGAGGAGCTTTATGCCAGTATCTTACAATGTGTGCTCTTGATGCAGATGGTGCTGCTGCCATGGAGAATCTTCGAGCGGAACTTGCCCAAGCCAAGGAGCAAGCCAGAAAAAGTGATGCGGCTGCCGGAAAGGCAATTGAAGAGCTGAAAGCCGAACAGGCTGCTCACTGCCGAAGCAAGAAGGAAATGGCCGAGATGGCTGTGAAGCTGAAGAGCGTTACTGACCATTGCAAGCTTCTTGAAAAAGACGATCAGGCGGAACAGATGGACCTGGAGAAGGCCGTTGCCGATGCCAAGGATGCTCGCTCTGCGATGAGAGCTATGAAGGAGGAGTTGCGTTAGGCCGGAGACATCGTGGCTGGAAAGCCCTTTATGATGCGGAGGAAGTTTTGTGATCCTAAACATGCTCCGTTAAACCGGATGTGGAGTACGGCGGACACCTATCTGGATTTGGCAGCGAGTGCCGCAGATGCGGCCGAACACTTCCGAGATCAAGAAGATCGCGAAGTGGAAAAGCTCTTTTGGTCGCAATTCCACAATCCAGAGCGTCCACTGTCATTAGCCGATCGTTTGGCCCAATGGGCCGAGCTGAATAGGTTGTCCGGACTCGCCATGAAGTATGTCATGAGTCATCTGTGGCCAGAGAGGCCAGAGCCGAAAAGTTATTTCAACTTGGTGCAGTAGTTCCTTGGTGTGGTGCCGCATATCGATGCGATGAAGAGGTCAGCGTGCATAGAGGGTGCGCGGATGGCTCTTGCCCGTGTCAAGACATACTGGGCAGAAATGGAGGCCACCGCTGTTGCATCCCCAGACTCAGATGGAAGTCGAGTACCTGCCGAGCACTATTTTCAGGAAGTTCTGCAAGGCGCTCGTTTAATAGAGACGCAGTGCTTGAAGGATACTATATTCGAATAGCGTATATTATTGTAAAGCAATATTTTGATAAATTGTAGAAGCTTTTTATACTTGTGTCTGCAAGTATTATAAGACCTCCTGTGCGGCCGTTTAACATATATGTATATATAATCTGAAAGATGGCAGTCGTTGGCTTCAGCCCCCACGCACATAATGCGGGGGTGTTCGCAGAAGGCGCATTTTCACACTTGATCCAACGTCTTGGTCCTACAAAGGAGGTGATAGCACAGCGAACTAGGCAATCGGACTATGATGCTTTATCACTTTCACTTAGCCATAGGAGTTTGACAGTGACGCTACTTATATAGCCCCTGGTGGCGCCTACGCTCGCCCGAACTCGGGGCACGTATGTGCCTGGCCGGGAAACGGCCCTTCATTAATGCGGAGGGATCCTAAAGATTCCGGTAAGTCATCGAGTGGTTGACCAGTCTCACGCTATATCATGACAGTCAGTTTTCGGCTTTCTCTACTAAAGTGCTCGCCTGGGCGACCGGGGCACAATCGCAGTAGTTCTCCTGGTGCCGCCTTAGCCGATAGAGCGGAACATAAGGCAGCAAAACACAGGAGCCGGGCAAATCCAACATTTGACCAAAGACATGATTCGGAGCTTTTGCATATAAGGCCAAACTTGCGACGTCGAACACTCCCTAAGGTATTCCGTCTTTATGAGGGCGGGCGGGATAACGCCCTTAGTAATAAGCCCCTAGTGTCCAGGTACGCGCAAAACTCTGATGTGGCCACATGCCAAAACGCCAGCCTCCTCCTTGGTTATACCAAGAAACCAGGGGATGTGTATCAACAAGAGACAGTAAAAAAGGTTTACGCAGGGTCTTAATCTGAAAAGAATCCTTGGAACGGGTCCCTGTTGCACGTCTGTGCCTGTGTCTCCATTGTGCTGTATCTTGGACGGGCATAGCACGGTGTTCATCTGTAAAAGAGAGGAACTTAGTTGAAGAAAGATCGTGCCGAACATAAGTTATACTAAATAAACAAAGTATAAATCGAAATGGGTAGAATTGAGCTTTATTGTCTCTTGTTTTATATGCGGGGAGCCACTATTATAGGGGTATACGGCTATTAAGCCTTTATCAATTGTATGTTTATGCCGGACTCGTCTAGCCGTGTCCGTGGTCTTGATGACCTGTTTAGGTGCTTTGGCTGGTGAAGCCGCTTTATTGTGGGGCTGTCAAGGCAGCCGCACTGTCTTCCACACGAGAGGAACACTCAGTGTTTTCCCTTTAATGAGATGATGCCTCGTGGACCGGGCATCTTAAGCGTAAGAGATGCATAATGCAGTATTGCGTTAAAGCGGGTGAAAGCTTCGAGTCCCAGCAGTGCTTGATAGCTACTTGAGAATGGGGCGATGTGGAAAGTTAGCTATTCGCGACAGAAGTTATCGGGGGAGCCGAACATAACTTCTAGCCGGAGAGATCCCATACAGCGGGGATCCGGGCCTGGCGTTACCCCTTGAAAGGAGGTTTTGCTATGGCGAATTTTTGTTGGGTCTATCCCCATGTTGCGGATTGTGTCCTGGTATAACAGGTTTACACCACTGCCGCCGTCCATCAGGACATTTGTAAAGTGGAGTCCGCCAATTATTGGATCTAATACCAAGGCAGTCCAGCTTGCGTTCCAGATACTTCTAGAGTAATCCTGATGGTCGAAGGTGATCGGTTTTAACAACCATTGGCGAGACTCCTTTGGGATAGGCCGTATGGCGCGTATCTCTGTTGGCGCCATTCTGTTCATCATGTGAAGTAAGTTTACTGTTTTGACTTCTTGTGGGAAATCCTTTTGTCTCCTGGTGCTCTGCTTGTGGGGTTCGTCATCGTCATCACTTGGTGTGTCGAGCCCCTTGTGTTCGGCGTTGAGTTTGCCGGATTGCTTGAAAACCCAACAATCTCTGTGGGTATGGTTCGCAGGCTTCCCGGGAGTACTGTGTATTCGACATATCTTGTCCAAGATTTTGTTTAAGTTGGATAGCTCGTCCCTGTTATCCTTGAGGGGCGGCTTTCTCTGATTCTGCCGCGAGCTTTTGAATCTGGCGTTGACCGTCGTGCTCTTTGGGTTGTTTCCCTTATTCCGGCGCTGGTCCTTGCTGCGTCGGGGTTTTCCATTTCCATCCCTAACTTCGGATGTACTTGGGTCGCTGGTGCTACATCTTGCCAACCAGCTGTCCTCTCCTACGCAAAAGCGGGTCATGAGGCTTGTTAATGCGGCCATTGTTCTTGGCTTTTCTTGACCGAGGTTTCTGGCGAGCCATTCGTCTCGAATGTTATGCTTAAAAGCTGCTAGGGCTTCGGTGTCCGGACAGTTGACTATCTGATTCTTTTTAGTAAGGAATATGTTCCAGAATTTCCGGGCTGACTCTCCGGGTTGTTGAGTTATGTGACTGAGATCGTCTACATCCGGAGGGCGGACATAGGTCCCTTGAAAATTTGCCCGGAAAGCATCCTCAAGCTCTTCCCAACTTCCAATGGTATTTTCGGGAAGGCTTTTGAGCCAATGCCGGGCTGGCCCTTTAAGCTTGAGGGGTAAGTATTTTATGGCGTGGAGGTCATCTCCTCTTGCCATGTGTATGTGGAGGATATAATCCTCAATCCAGACCCCAGGGTCTGTTGTTCCGCCATACGCCTCTATGTTTATGGGCTTGAATCCCACTGGAAATTCATGGTCCAGCACCTCATCAGTGAAACATAGGGGGTGTGCGGCACCCCTGTATTTGGGTGTGCCGTGATGTTCGGATATTTGTTGTGTTGCATTGCTTACTAGAGCTTGCTTTCTTGGCCCGTAGATAGATCTGGCTGGGCCATCTTTTTGATGCGGATCCTTTGGTGGATCGCGTGCCGGCTTGAGTGCGGCGCCGCTTGCCGCTCCATGCTGGCCATGCGGTCGTCTATCCGACCGGGTGGCTTTCCTATTTTTTTACTACGGGGGCTCTAAGGCCTCCTTGTCAAATTCAGGCAGTAGCTTTCGCTTTGGATAGCTTTTTGTGCGGCGACTGCCGCCATATTTGTCTGCAGTGTTGAGTACTTTGCTCCATCTGATTCTGAGTGCATCTTTCGCAGTCTTGAGCTTCCGCTTCTGCTTTTTCAGGCTACGCGCAGTGGCGACGAGCCTTTTGTGGAGGTTCTTCTGCTCCATGAGCCTATCCGGCGTAAGGTCGTCCGGACTGTTGTTTTCGCCGGGGACGGGGTGTTCGGTTTGTTTATCCAGGTTGCCCTGTTCGGACGGTTGCTCGAAGGCATGTTCATCGTCCGCCGGCTCGTCCTGCTCTATGGCTGGGTCTGTATGGCTGCTGTCTCTGTCGAGGCGGGGCTTGGAGCGGCGCTTACGTCGCTGCTTTGATTGCTTTTCGAGTGAACGATCCCTCGTTGTATCCCTATGTTCCTTGTCGTCGCTTCCTTTGGGTGTGTCCACCATGTATACATCATGAGATGAGGTGGCTGTCCAGTGCCTTATAGGCGTTGGTTCATGTTCATCTCCTACATCGTTGTCCATATCGTCGATGTCTTCGGAGTCGAAGTCGAGCACGTCGTTTAAATTATCGACAGTGGCTACGGAGTGGGTGGTGGGTGGGCTTTGAATTTCTTCATCATCTGCATCCCAACCTTGCTAACCATAGTCCGGCCAGGGCTCTCCTGATAAAGAGAGAGACTTTAGTGAATTCAGAATATCGCCAAAGGGCGAGTGCTGAAAGATGACCGCGGCGGTGAACTCCATGATCGGCGCCCAATCGGGTTCAATCGGTAGGGGCGCGGAGGGCTCGGAGTCTGGAGAGGAGTCCGGCTCCTTGGAGTCACGGGCTTCGCAGAGAATAGGGCTGGTTTTGGCTCGATCGCCGTAGAGATTGCAGCCCCCGAGGCGGTGTCCAACCACCCATCCTTGATTGGCGCAGTTGGCTCCGAATTAAGGGTCAAAGCTGATGCGGGTGCGGCCTCCAGGGCACTGTTCGGCGACAGAGCTAGATCATGCCCATCGTGATAGTGCGGCGCGCTCGGCTGCGGTTCGAATCCGTCGAAGATCAAGTCTCCGTGGAGGTCCGCTGTGTAGTTTAAACTTCCAAATCTGACGTGATGGCCAAGGGCGTAGCTTTCGATCTGCTCCAGATGGCCAAGCGAATTGGCCCGCACTGCAAAGCCGCCAAATACGAAGATCTGTCCGGGGAGAAATGTCTCACCCTGGATCGCATCGCTGTTGATGATCGGAGAAGCCATCGGGCCTAAAAGTGAGGACACATAGGAACTCTCAATGAAAGCACCAATGTCCATGTCAAAACCGGTGGATCTTGGGTAGGGGGTCCCGAACTGTGCGTCTAGGCAGATGGTAACAGGAGGCAAGGGACACAATGTTTTACCCAGGTCTGGGCCCTCTTGATCGAGGTAAAACCCTACGTCCTTCTTGATTGATATTGATGGTATGGGTAGTACAAGAGTAGATCTACCATGAGATCAGAGAGGCTAAACCCTAGAAGCTAGCCTATGGTATGATTGTTCTTCATCCTATGGACTAAAACCCTCCGGTTTATATAGACACTGGAGAGCGCTAGTGTCGGTGTCAAAACCGGCGGATCTCGGGTAGGGGGTCCCGAACTGTGCGTCTAGGCCGGATGGTAACAGGAGGCAAGGAACACGATGTTTTACCCAGGTTCGGGCCCTCTTGATGCAGGTAAAACCCTACGTCCTGCTTGATTAATATTGATGATATGGGTAGTACAAGAGTAGATCTACCACGAGATCAAGGAGGCTAAACCCTAGAAGCTATCCTATGGTATGATTGTTGTATATGGAGTTGATTGCCTACGGACTACAACCCTCCGGTTTATATAGACACCGGATAGGGTTAGGGTTACATAGAGTCGGTTACAATGGTAGGAGATCTTGAATATCCGCATCGCCAAGCTTTCCTTCCACGCTAAGCAAAGTCCCATCCGGACATGGGACGAAGTCTTCAATGTTGTATCTTCATAGTCTAGGAGTCCGGCTGAAGGTATAGTCCGGCTACCCGAACACCCCCTAATCTAGGACTCCCTCAGTAGCCCCTGAACCAGGCTTCAATGACGACGAGTCTGGCGCGCAAATTGTCTTCGGGATTGCAAGGCGGGTTCCTCCTCCAAGTCCTTCATAAAAGATTGTAAACACCAAGAGTAGTGTCCGTCTCTGCAAAATAAGCTCCCACATATTGCCATAGAGAGAATAATATTAACACAAATCAAATCTGCTGACGTATTCCGCAGTGCGTCATCACACTACAGCCAAGTCCTTCACTCGAATCGTTTTCACTTTTCCACCTCGGCGTGTTTTGCGAGGCGGTTTCCTTGGCACGTCTTGTCAAAGCAAAGATCGTGTACCCCTTTGCTTACGGGATTCTCGTTAATACGGACGTGGGTAACGCAACCGCGCCACTTATCACGGCGCTTGGGAGGCAAGAGATTTTTACTAGGCAGGTGGGGACGCACAACCGCATCCGCCCATATAAGGGGACAAGGATCCACCTTTCTACCTTCGCCTTCTTCCTCCTTTGCCTATCCATCTCCTGCGCACCTGAGCTCCAGCGCCCAAGCCCGCACTTCCCACCTCAACCTTCTCCAGCAATGTCCGGAGCGGGAGGCAAGTGGATGGTCTCCTCCGTCACGGAGGACCATGTCAAAAAGCTAAGGAAGGCCGGATACTTGTCCAAGGACATCGCGCACCGGCTTCCCAAGGAAGGGCAGCTTCTCCCCACCCCAAGGCCCCATGAGAGGGTAGTATTCCTTCCCCACTTCCTCCACGGACTGGGTTTCCCACTCCACCCATTTGTCTGGGGGCTCATGTTTTACTATGGCCTGGATTTCCACGATCTGGCCCCGAACTTCGTCCTCAACATCTTGGCATTTATCATCGTGTGCGAGGCTTTCCTCCGCATCCGCCCCCATTTCGGCCTCTGGCTCAAGACCTTCAACGTCAAGCCCAAGGTGGTGCGCGGAAGCCAGGCGGAGTGCGGAGTCACCACGGTGGGCACGATGGCCAACGTCCTATGGCTCGAGGGCTCCTTCGTGGAGACCCTGAAGGGGTGGCAATCATGGTGGTTTTACATCACCGAGCCGCGCGATCCGAAATGGATCACAGCCCCCGAGTTCCGATCCGGACCCCCCCCCCCCCAACGCAGCTTATGTCCTGGAAAGAGACGGGCCTGTCATGGGGCGACGAAAAAGAGGTGACGGGATTGCAGACATGCATCCAGTCCCTGGTGAGCAAGCCAATCCGGCTTGTTAATGTAATCCAGGTTATGCTCGTCTGCCGGATCCTCCCGTGCCAACAACGGGATTTTAATCTGTGGGAGTTCGACCCGGCGCAGCATCAAACCCTCAGCAGGCTCTTCAACACGACATACGAAGATGCCTGGAAGATGCTATTCAAGGGCGCCGAGGCTCCCGCATCCACTTCCAAGGACCGCGGATACAGCTCGCGGCGTCACGCTAGCGAGGTATGCCATCTACACCTTTTACAGGATTATAAGCTTTTTTCATAGTTTGACTCTATGCGGGATCTAAACTCCCTTACCTTTGACAGGCTTGGCGGGCGATAGCCGGACCGATTAACTGTCCGGCTCCGCTGCCCGAAGACCCAGCCCCAGCTCTACTAGTGAAGCTGCTGGTTCCGGCGCCCTATGTGGTGCCGGAGAAGAAGGCCAAGAAGAAGAAGACCATGGGGACTCGAAAGAGTGCCTGCAACATGGTGGTTTCAGGCTCGTCATCTGACGAGTCTGAGATGCCCTCCTCTCGCCAAAACGAGGAGGAGGAAGAAGAAAACTCTCTCCCCCCCCCCCAGCGGAGGGCGGAGAGAAGAGGAAGGCCGCCCCAATGGGGGAGACCGAGGGGTCTAGGAAAAGGAAGACCCCTCCGCCGGACTACGCCCCCAACGCCGAAGAGGGCAGAGAGGAGTGGCCAAACAGGGCCAAGCGTCCGGCGAAATCGTAAGTATTCGGATATCAGAGTAACTCATGACGTTCCTTTGTTGCACAGCCTTCCCTAATGTCGAACATAATTATGCAGCCTGCCCCGGGCCGAACTCAACGAGTCGTCGAGCGGCTCCCTGGATTCATCAGACGTGAACTCAGTTCCTCCCGCTGTCTCCCCCCGCACTGCAGATGACACCGAAGTGGCGTCGCAACGAGCTCCGGGGGAGGAGGAGGTGGTCCTGGAGGAGCCGCAAGGCGACCTCCCGGACTCCAGGAGTAAAGGGGACAAGATTCCCCAGGGCTCGAAGTCCAGCTTTGTGCGGGACACCGCGCCGGAATCTTCAACAGTTCCGGACCGCGGTAGGCGAACTCCTTCCGAGAGGAGCAAGCCTTCTGAGCCGGCGGCCTCCGTCCAACCGGAGGTGCCGGACAATCTGCTGGAGGTGCTTGACGGTGCCTCCATCGACGAGGAGCACCGTACTATTATGAGTACGGTGATCCAGAAGGTTCAGTCCGCCAAGAGCGGGCTGACTAAAGCTTGCGCTAGCCATCTAACAGGCTTCGAGGTAAGTAAAAAATATGTAAGAATATAACTGCATAGACAGTAGCCCCTGATGCTCTGTTTGGCGTTCGGGAAGAAAAGCCGAATAGAGGAACTATTAAATTTCGCAGGAGTCTAACAACAAAGAGTCAATATGCATATGCAGGCTTCGCTGCTATCCACCACCGCACTGACTGTGGAGGTAGGTGTCCTGAAGCAGGACCGCGAGCGGACCGAGCAAGAGCTCGGCCTTGCCAAGCGGCAGCTCGAGGAGAAAGAAGGTAAGAGATACTGTCGGATTTAGGGTTCCGGCAGACCCTTACGGTTCGAACACTGGGGTGCGCACGGAAATCACATCCTCAACCTCCCCGCCTCACAAAGATCTAGACTACTAAAAGAATCACACAAGAGACACAAGATTTATACTGGTTCGGGCCACCATTGTGGTGTAATACCCTAATCCAGTGTGTGGTGGATAGATTGCCTCCTGGGGCTGGTGATGATGAACAATACAAGGAAGAACAGCCTCGCGAGGGTCTGTTCTTTGTTGGGGCGATGAACTTCTAGGAGGAGTTCAGTCGCCCTTCTCTCTCTCTCTGATTTTCGATCCCCCTGTCATGTGGGTGGCTGGTCCTATTTATAGAGGCCCTGGTCCTCTTCCCAAATATCGAGCGGGAAGGGAGCCAACAATGGTGGGCTAATTTGAAGGGGGACAGCAAGTACATCTATCCTGACTAAAGGTGGTCTTCGCCTGTGAAAGACTCTGCGGTGATGCCGTGCTGGGCTCCATGGTGACCTCCGTCTCGTAGTCCGCCTGGTCCTGGTCTTGTTGCACCGAAATGGCAACCTTTGTCTGATGCCTCGGTACTCCGCGGCTGCGCTTGCCCCCTTTGCACTAAAGAGGAAAGAAGGATGCTGCGCGCGCTAGCGCCCGCCTGGTGCCCTCGATCGTCATGGCTTGCATCACAGGCGCCTCACGAGACACCCCGCCTTGATATCTCCGTCTCCTCGCGAGCCAGCCTGAGGATGCGCCGTGTCGTCCGCCTCGCGAGGCTTGGCCCCTCGCGAGGGTCTTGAGTCTTGTGCTTGATGAAGATGGGCCATGTTGGGCCCCCATTCGAGCCACACCGCAGGCCGCAGGCAAGCAAGTCTGGGGACCCCCATTCCCAGAACGCCGACAGTAGCCCTCGGGCCCGTGGCGCACATGGCCTTGGCCGTGCCGAGAGGCGAAAGGGCGAGGGCGAAGCGCCGCGGGCCCTAACAACCTGCGGCCTTGGGCGCCGCGTGGCGGTTGACGGGACGTGGGTGCTTCAACAACCATGCAGGTTGGTAAAGGAGCGGCATCTGCCCAAACTTCACCTTTTGCTCTCTACGGTCGTCGCACAGATCCCCTTTCTTGCGCCTTCCCTTTCTTCCTCTAAACTTCCAGATCTACTCCAGCCGCGTGACCTAGGAAGCCATGGCACCTCGCCAGCCTCCGGCCAAAGCTTGGTACACCCCTACTCTGGATACGCCGAATGTGTCCAAAGCGAGCTTCGCCCGTCTGTGCCGGATGGCAACGGCGCAGGGCGTCAATGGGGCGGAGGTGTTCAAGGCCGGCTCCGCCACCCCTGAGGACCGAGGGAGCACCTTTTATCCTCTCTTCGTGAGCTCCATTGCTGCGGGCTTGGTGCCTCCCTTCTCCGAGTTCTTCTTCTCCGTCCTTTGTCATTACGACTTGCAGGCTCTACATCTCCACCCCAACTCTATCCTCCTTCTGGCGATCTTCGCTTACTACTGCGAGGCCCACATGGGGGTGCAGCCTTCGGTGGCCCTGCTGCGCCACTACTTCTCCCTTCGGGTCTCCGGCAGCTCTCTTTCTGCATGTGCAGGCTTCGTCGCATATAACGGCACCATTGCCATCTCGAGTCCTGGGAAGAGGATTGAGGGCCTCAGGAGCAAGTGGGTCTTGGCAGATGTCGGGCGCGTCCACCCTCGGCTGATCTTGCCCACGGAGCAACCCGTGAGCACCAATGACTGGTGCCGAGCGGAGCTCACGGACCCCCGCGCGAAGCCGGTGTTGGAGAAGATGGATGAGGACCTGAGGCCGGCCAACATGGCGACGGCAAAGTTGACCGGTGCGTCGCTGCTGAAGGAATTCCTGGAGCACCAGCTGGCCCCGCTCCAGGAGTACTCTTCTCCAATGTGGAGGCCTCATCCGTGCCCCGAGGCTGTGGATGAAGAGGATGTGACCGCGGTTCTCCAATCTCTGGTCGGGGGCGAGGTGGCAAGGCTGAAGGGCGCTCCCAAGCCCTTGTTCCTTCGCGAGGACTGGAAGCGGGTGGTGAAGTCCATGCCCGTTTTTAATGGGGACGGGCTCGTGCCCGCGCTGGCCTCTGAAGGGCTGGTGGATGTGCCCTCCGGCGACTCCAGCGATGAGGAGGAGGAAGAGGAGCGGGGAGAGGGCCCCAACTCTGGGGCGACTGATGGAGAGTCGAGGGCTCCCCTCTCCCGGCGTGTGTCCCGCACTCTCCGCCTTTCACCGAGCGATGATGACGGTGATGATGCTCTGGGTAGCGGGGAGCTCGCCCGCGATTCCGAAGAGGGACACGACCGCGCTGATCTCCCGCGGGACCGTCCTGACTCCGGGGGGGAACCGTGGACGCGCCTTCTGCTTCTGAGGTCGACCCTTCTAGCCGGCTGTCAGGCTTCAAGTTAGGCCGGAGGCTGCCCGAGCTCACCGGCGAAGACCCGTAAGTGCTTGATCCTTGATCTTTTGTTTCTCGTTCTGCCGACGAGGCTTGATGATTGCTTCTCTTGGATAGGCTGGCGCCAGCGGAGAAGAAACCGAAGCGGGCTCCTGAGGTCCCACCTGCGGCGACGCCTTCGCCTGCAGGGGAGGGAGATCTTGCCGCGCGGGCCTCTCCTGCCCGTTCATCCTTGCGAGGCTTGGCTGAGCTGGCTGGGGCGAGCTCAGCCCCCATGGCCCAAGTGACTCCGGAGGTGCCCTCGTCTGGCGCCGCTGCTACGGCTGCGGAGGCGCAGCGGACTCTGCTTCGGGACACCACGGCCTCGCCGCCGTTACCTTCTCCTCCCGTTCTACTGGCCATTGCTTCCTCAGCTCCTCCTGTTCACCTGGAGTGTGCCGATGCTACTCCGTAATCTTCTTCCATCTTGGAGCGTGCCGCCGCTAAACTGGACCGGCTGCGGCAGGACATTCTCGGCGCCGACCCTCGCCTGGTGGCCGGGCGCCTGGAACTGGCTTCGGGGTGGATTCGCTCTGATGCTTCGATTCGGGCGGCATTGGTTCAGGCCTCAACGGCCTGTGACGGAGAGAGGGAAGCCACCCTCGAAGCGAAGGCTGCTCGTGACGCAGCCCTGGGGGAAGTGGTCGAAGTCCGCGGCCGTTGCAAGGCGCTGGAGGACGAGCTGCAAGGCCTACGGGGCCAGCTTGCGGAGGAGGTCCACCTGCACCAAGAGCTGGAGAAGGTGGCGAAGGCGCGCGAGGCGGCACTCGAGGACCAGGAGGCCAAGCTCAAGAAACGCCGCGACCACTTAGGTGCGTTGAAGAAGGAGCTGGAGGCGACGAAGGCCGAGCTGGACGCCAAGGCCCGGGTTCTTGCTGAGGATCGTGTGGCCTTCGCTGACATGGAGAAAGATGCCCGTGCTTGGCTGAAGATGCTTTACGAGAGCGGCATGGACAGCCCACTAGCTGGTGACGAGGACGGCCCCGTGAAGCTGCTTCCCTTCCTGGTCAAGGCCCTTGGGGATGTCGCCCTTGGCATCGGCCCCGCGGCTGAGGCTGAGGCGCACGTCTTGTCTTCTGCTGCGCTGACACGGGTCTTCGCCCACGTCTACCTTCGTGATCCCGACACCGACCTCGACGGCCTGCTGGAACCGGTGAGCGGAGAGGGTGCTGCCGCCGCCGTCGAAGCCGTGAAGGGGAGCGCGGAGGCGCTGCTGAGGAAGTTCCGGGCCTTCAGCACCAAGCCAAGGCAAGGCGCTGCCGGCCCCGCTACTCCATGAGGCGAAGCCGCACCGCACAGCTTCACCGCCGACAAGTGACTCTGTTCCATCCCTGTTCTTCTTTCAATTCCTGCACATGTACCACGCCTCGGGGAGGCATTTAAACTTGCATTTGGTATTGAGACGACAGTATGGACTGTAATATTTTCTTTTAAGTTCCTTGGATTTTATGCTTTTCTTCCCTACTTGCTTGTGTTCTACGCCGGTAGAGCCCGGCCCCGCGCATGCCTCACCCAGCATTAGCCCTAACCGGAAACCAGGACGGAACCAAAGGAGTGAGGGGCCACGTGACAAGTTAGGCTCCTGAGTCGTGATGCTCAGGAGTCCCCCTTGGCGCGCGAACAACAATTAGGGAAGCGTGATGTAGGCGTGTCTTCCGTTCTATGTCTGCAGAGCCCGACTCCGCGCGTACCTCACCTAGCATAGCCTTTCGGAACTAAGGAGTGAGGGGCTACTGAGCCAGTTAGGCCCCTGAGTCGCGATGCTCAGGAGTCCCCCTTGACGCGCGAACAGCGGGTGATGGGGCGAGATGTAAGCGTGGCTACCGTTCTACGTCTGCAGAGCCCGACTCTGCGCGTACCTCACCCAGCATAGCCTTTCGGAACTAAGGAGTGAGGGGCTACGGAGCCAGTTAGGCCCCTGAGTCGCGATGCTCAGGGGTCCCCCTTGACGCGCAAACGGCCTTCATACCTTGGCTCCGCTCGGGGAGAGACGCGCGGCGAACCAGGCCCGAGGGGCCTGGCTGGGCGGCGTACGCCTGGGCGTGACCCAGTGGTAGCCCCCGTGCCTAGCCCCCTCGCGCGGCACTCCCGAGGGGAGGCGTTGCGACGAGGCCAGCCACTGAGCTTTGGGCTCCCTGAGGTTAATGCGGCCCGGAGGCCACCCCCAGTTGTTTATCACCAGCGCGGAGCATAGCGCTTCCGTATGTGTACGGGCATAGCCGCGCCTCAGCAGTGTCGTCAGCCAGCGCGGAGCATTGTGCTTCCACTGGTACGTGGGAGGGGGCTCCCCTCCGGGAGGAGCCCCCGGGGCGTATACAGCCCCGCCCTGACACGTGACCGGCACGGTAGGGCTAGGTGAGGTGTATCTGGGCACCCGTGAGCCAGCGCGGGACTCACGAGGCCCTACCTCTAGGCGGGTTGCGCCCGGCACTGGGCCGTATCTTGAGATGTGTCCCTGCAAAATTTGGTTAGATGCCGGTACTCTACGTCCTCGGGTCCCGGCCCTCGAGCTTGTCTCAACCGTTGCTGGTATGCCAGGTCGTGATGCCATGGACAAGGCCAGAGGGTGAGGGCTGGAGAGCCAGTAAGAGCCCTGAGTCATGATGCTCAGGCACCCCCCCCCCCTTTAATGTGCAAGTAGTCGACATGGAGAAGAAGGGATGCCGCGGACGGGCATCATGCAATCAAGCGTGATAGGCAAATGCATAGTTGGAAATAAACGCTGGGGAGATACACACCGCTGGGTCTAGCCCGAGTGGCTTGGGGATGATGCAGCCCGAGGGGCGCCCCCAACAAGGCAAACTAACGACGAGAGGGTAAAAGGGGATACATGCCGCAGGGACAGACCCACGCGGCCTGGGAGTGATGCAACCCTGGGAGGGCACTCCCAGCTGGGAATGAAACTTGGAAGGTGTCACCTGGGGATGTCGTCGGTGAAGTGGCGTTGGTGCAGCAGACTTGGCGTGCTGCGGAAGCTGATCCTCACAAGCCCCCAGGCCCCGGGGCCTTGGGAGGCTCCGGAGGCACTGGTGACTCCTCACGAGCTGTCTTCATCTCCGCCAAGGCCGCGGAACGTCTATCTTCCTGAGCATCCATGATGCCCCTCATGAGGCGCTGGGTAGCCGCAGCCATGCTCGGCAGGCCGTAAGGCATGCGAACATAGCTGTGGGGTGGACCCCCGCAGCGCCCCACTTGTGAGGGCCAGAGACGCTCCGTCGTGGCGATCTAATTGAGCCCTGGTACGTCGACACAGACGTGCAGCCCACCATCCTCGCCTGGATGTGGGGCCACGGCTGGCAGGCGGCGGCAACCTCTCATGATCCTTGTCTCCTATAGTTCTTGAATGGCCTTAATGACGAACTCCTGCTGGTCTGACCTTCCTGGCGCGACTCCTTCTCGGGGGAAACGTGCTGCGAAGCACGCCTCCACATGGTGCCCAAGCGCCTCCCTCGTGACCCTGGCTAGGTCGGTGGCCCTCCAGGTGAGAGCCCCCGAGCCCTGCCTGAGGAGGGCACCAGGCGCGCTTTCCTATGCGATGGAAGGAGGGTCCCCCTGGGTAGACATGGGCCCTGAGGGGCCTGCCTCCTGAGGGGCCGAGCCTGACGATGCCTTCTTCTTCTTGGGGGTGGTCTCAGGAAGCCTCCTGCTTCCGCGATCTGGGTCTTCTACCGACGCGGCCTGATAGGCCCGCTCCAAGGAACACACTGCATCCTTCTCTTCACAGGGCATCGTGATGACGCCGCCACTTCCTGGCATCTTGAGGACGTTGTAGCCGTGGTGGGTCGCAGCCATGAACTTGGCCAGCGCTGGGTACCCGAGGATGGCGTTGTACGGCACGCGGATGTGGGCGACGTCGAAGTCGATGAGCTCGGTGCGGTAGTTGCTGCGTGCCCCGAAGGTGATAGGGAGTCGGACCTGCCCGATCGGGACTGTGGAACCGTTGGTGATCCCGGAGAAAGGCTTGGTTGGCTGAAGCTGGTCATGGGGCACTTGGAGGTTGTTGAATGTTTCCACGGACAGGACGTTGAGCCCTGCCCCACCATCGATGAGGGTCTTGGTGACCAGCACGTTGCTGATGACTGGGGAGCAGAGCATCGGGAGGACTCCTGACGTGGACGCTCACTTGAGCTGGTCCGCCGAGCTGAACGTGATGGGGCACGCCGACCACCTGAGGGGGCGCGTTGCTTCGAGCTTGGGGAGAACTGCATTCACTTCGCGGGCAAACTGCTTGAAGATACGTTGAGAGGGTGGGGCTTGAGCTCCGCCCAGGATGCAGGCGATTGCGCACGGCTCCTGGAAGCCCCCATCCCCCTCGTCTTGATGGCGGTCTTCGTTCCTCCTTGGCTGAGGCGGCAGCGGAGGTAGGCCTGCATCGCCATGAGGGCGGTCCTCGCGAGGTTGATCCCTCCAGTCTCCCTCGCGAGGCAGGTCCCGCCAGCGGTCCTCGCGAGGTTGGTCGTGCCACCCCTGGCGCGGGCTGCGATCTTCCCAGTGTCCTGGGTTTCTTCCTCCTCCTCGGCCATAGCCCCGGTCAGCACGGTCAGGGCGACGGTCGATCCTTCCTTCTCGCACGGCGCGGAGCTCTTGACATTCGTTGGTGTTGTGGGTGTGGAGGTCATGGTACACGCAGTACCGGCTGCCTCTGGAGGGTTCGGGCAGATCCTTTCCCCACTTTGTGTCTGGTTCTGCCGCGAGTACGACAGCCCCCTTGCGCTTCGTGTCCTTTGCTTTGGGCTTCTTCTCTTCTAGGTCTGCGGCAGGCAGCTCGAGGAGGGAGAGGCGTCCCTCCTCAGCCCTGGCGCACCTGTTCTCCAAGTTGAACAGCTCCAGGGAGGTGCAGAGGTCCTCATGCATCGCCAGCTCCTCCTTCATCTTGACGTCACGCACGCCGTCGGAGAAGGCCGAGATGATGGCCTCCTCGGACACCTAGGGGATCTTGAGGCGCGCGCTTTTGAAGCGCTGGATGTATTTTTGCAGGGTCTCTCCAGGTTGTTGCTTGATGCGGCGCATGTTGCTCACGGCGGGCGGCCGGTCACGAGTACCTTGGAAGTTGGCGATGAAGCGGGCGCGCATCTGTTCCCAGGAGGAGATCGTGCATGGAGCCAGATTCAGGAGCCAGGTTCGAGCTCCTTCCTTGAGCGCCAAGGGGAACCAGTTCGCCATGACCTTTTCATCCCCGCCGGCAGCCTCGATGCCCAGCTCATAGAGCTGGAGGAACTCTGCGGTGCCGTCGTAGCGAGGAGGCAGGTCAGGCTTGAACTTGCCGGGCCACGCGACGCTGCGCAGCTCGGTGGTGTAGGTGTGGAAGCCCGCGGTGGCCACAAAAGGCCTCGGTTGGTGGAGAGCTTGATCTTGAGGGTCCCCACGCGCTGCAGCTAGGAGTAGGGCGGGGTCTCGGCGCGCCGGAGCTGGAGCAAGGTCGCGGCGCGCCGGAGTAGGGAGCGCCCTGGCAGCCCCTTGCGAGCGAGGAACTTCTTGGCAGCTCCGCTCTTGCTGCACTGGCGCCTGACGGAGCGGGTTCCGCCTAGGGGCCAAGCGCGTTGGAGCCATGGCATCTTCTTGGAGGGGAGGCGGCTGGTGCGCCTCTGGAGCTTCGTTGCCCGCGCGGGGCGGAGTGTGGCGCAGAGGGACAGATGGCGCGGAAGAGCCCCCTGCGGCGCGGACAAGCTCGGCGACGCGGTCGAGCCACTCTTCGTAGACGTTGTCGACGGGGTGGTAGCGCAGGAGCTCGTTTGCCGCAAGGAGCGCAGCTCGAGCCTCCAAGGGTGCGCGGAGCGCGCGGGACGAAGAACCAGCTGGAGCGAGTGATGGAGTAGCGGTGCGGCCGTCTTGCCGCACGGACGGGTGCTGAGACGATGCTTGCTGCTCGCCCCCCCCCCCCCCCCCCCCCCCCGCCGGGCCAATGGCTGCGTTGACAGCGGGCGATGGGGAACGACGAGGACGCCAACCGACGGGGGCCGTCTGGGCGACGCAAGAAGTGATGGCGGCCCGGCGCTCGGCGCGGGCCCGACAAGCATCGGACATGGATGCGACGGTCGGAGGAGAACGGAGTGGTGGAAGACAGATTCCGGCGCACCCCTACCTGGCGCGCCAAATGTCGGATTTCGGGTTCCAGCAGACCCTTAAGGTTCGAACACTGGGGTGCGCGCGGAAATCACGTCCTCAACCTTCCCGCCTCACAAAGATCTAAACTACTAAAAGAATCACACAAGAGACACAAGATTTATACTGGTTCGGGCCACCATTGTGGTGTAATACCCTACTCCAGTGTGTGGTGGATGGATTGCCTCCTGGGGCTGGTGATGATGAACAATACAAGGAAGAACAGCCTCACGAGGGTCTGTTCTTGGCTGGGGCGATGAACTGCTAGGAGGAGTTCAGTCGGCCTTCTCTCTCTCTCTCTCTCTGATTTTCGATCCCCCCTATCATGTGGGTGGCTGGTCCTATTTATAGAGGCCCTGGTCCTCTTCCCAAATATCGAGCGGGAAGGGAGCCAACAATGGCGGGCTAATTTGAAGGGGGACAGCAAGTACATCTATCCTGACTAAAGGTGGTCTTCGCCTGCGAAAGACTCTGTGGTGACGCCGTGCTGGGCTCCATGGTGACCTCCGTCTCGTAGTCCGCCTGGTCCTGGTCTTGTTGCACCGAAATGGCAACCTTTTCCTGATGCCTCGTTACTCCGCGGCTGCGCTTGCCCCCTTTGCACTAAAGAGGAAAGAAGGACGCTGCGCGCGCTGGCGCCCGCCTGGTGCCCTCGATCGTCATGGCTTGCGTCACGGGCGCCTCACGAGATGCCCCGCCTTGATATCTCCGTCTCCTCGCGAGCCAGCCTGAGGAGGCTGCGCCTGAGGATGCACCGTGTCGTCCGCCTCGCGAGGCTTGGCCCCTCGCGAGGGTCTTGAGTCTTGTGCTTGATGAAGATGGGCCATGTTGGGCCCCCATTCAAGCCACGCCGCAGGCCGCAGGCAGGCAAGTCTGGGGACCCCCATTCCCAGAACGCCGACAGATACCTTATAGAAAAAATGCCTATAAGGAGGCGCAATTGCAAAAAATGACAGGAGTATACTGCTTATTGTAGGGGCCACAACTAAGGTGGCGACCCTCAAGCAGGCGCTGTCCGACACCGAGAAGAAAGCGGCCACAGAGCGCGCCGAGCGGGAGAAATTTGAGGCGCAGGTCGGCGAGGTGCGGCAAGAGCTTCAGGTTCTCATGAAAAAACATGAGAGTTTGGAGCTCGACTTGAAGACGCGAGCGTCCGAGCTTGTTGCGGCCCTTAAAAATGCCAAATCTGCCAAGGCCGAAGCCCAGAAGGCCCTCCAGGAATTGGATGCGGTGAAAAGGATAGCAGCGGGTAAGGAATTCTATATGCAAAGCAGACATATAAAAGTAAACTACTTGTTACTTACCCGAATCCGGAGCTCTCCAGGGGCATTCGCAGATCTTCCCCGCAGCATATCCGATGCCGCCGCATTCTACCGAGCTGAGGAAGGCAGCTCGACGGAGAAGGTGTTCTGGTCTCAGTACGCTGAGGCCGGACACCCTGTGCCCTTGAGTGACCTGCTGAAGCAGCTGGTCGAGCTCCACAAGGCGGCCGAACAGGCCCTGAAGGGCTTCATAGTTCGGCTGTGGCCTAGAGAGGCCCTACCTAGGAGCTACTTCGGACTGGTGCGGCGGCTGGTGGAGGCTTGTCCAAGGCTCGAGGTCATCAAGCGCTCCGTCTGCATCGAAGGTTCCCGTAGGGCCCTCGCCCGTGCAAAGGTGCATTGGGGTAAGCTGGACGGGGAGAACCTTGTGAAGGACGGGCCGCCGCCGGGGAAGGAGCATCGCAAGCCCGAGAACTATTACAAGGATGTTCTTGCTGGTGCCCGCCTTGTGGCGGATGAATGTACCAAGGATGTAATATTTGAATGAACTCGCTCGTGTTTATCCTGTGCGCTGAAAACTTGTTCATATGCGCTAAGCAATGCTTATTGAATTTAAAATATTACTTTCTGTGCAGCCGTTTATCAAAAATTGAGAGATGGCCAGTCGTCGGCTTCTGCCCCCGTGCCACTAGTGCTGGGGTGTTCGGGATAAACTTGAGCGCTCTTTTTCCCATAGTTGGGTCCTTCGAGGGAGGCGCTCAGCACAACGAACCAGGCAATCGGACTATAATGCTTGAACACTCTCACTTAGCCATAGAACTCTATAATTTTAAATTTCGGCGAAGCCGCTAGTTCGGAAGACCGAGTTCGGGGCGCTATCCACGCCTTGGCCGGACAAAGCCGGCTCCTCGCTCGAAGCGGCATAAGCCTTTAGGGACTTGAAAAACCTCTCGAACAGCGACCGGTCTCTTGCCACATCATGACAGTCAGTTTTAGCTTTCTCCACTGAGGTGCTTAACCCAGCTGAACCGGGGCACAATCGCAGTGGTTCTGCTAGTGCTACCTTAGCCGATAGAGCGGAACGTAAGGCAACAAAACATAGGAGCCGGGCAAACCCAACTATTGACCCAAATCATGATTCGGAGCCGATGCATATAGTGCTATAAGTTCGGGGTGCCGCACTTGTGTAAGTGTACGGACTTCTCACACCATTATGAGGGGTACTGAAGCCCCTGGCGTGTTTGCCGTACCATAGTGTACGGGTGCAATCATGTCATTTAATAAACATAAATGTGAGAAGAAGATAATGCAAAAAATAGACAAGAAGCTAAGCATTGTTTATAGAGAGGCTATTTATCAAAGTCGAACGATACAAATAGTGCGGTAAGCAGAAGATATTGGACTATTTAGTATGTCCTGACCAGGGGCAGGCCACGGAATTGTATTTAAAACAGGTATACCGCTCGTAACGGAGACCACATGGGAGTTCCATAATGCGGCATTGCTTGTCTGCCTCCCTGGATCTTGCATCGTTTGTGCGGCAGTTGAATAGCCGAACAGGTCGTCCGAAGTATGGAGTCCTGAAAGTAAGAAAAAAAATAAAAAAATAATCCGGCAGCCCATAGTACGTTTTAAGCCGTATTTTGGGCGTGCCGTTATTGTGCCCCTTCCCCTGTGCCCATGGTATTTCAAGGGCGTAGTTATGTACGCGAGGTACTGGTTTTGCTATGTCGCGGAAGCTGGGGTTGGGGCCGCATTGCTACGCTTGCTCAGAGTGTGCCCGGCGGTCCTGCTGTGGGTTACTCCGAGCGCGCTTGGCAGTGTCTGGCTTTTTAATGGCCGGATTGGAGAATTGCCTGAGAAGGCTACTTTGTACCTCCGCTGCGAGAGCCGCCGTATGCTCCTCCGTACGGAGGGAGTGTTCGGTGTTTCCGTTGACCGTAATTACTCCTCGAGGGCCTGGCATCTTGAGCTTGAGATATGCGTAGTGCGGCACCGCATTGAACTTTGCGAATGCGGTTCGTCCGAGCAGGGCATGATAGCCGCTGCGAAACGGGACTATATCGAAGATTAACTCTTCGCTTCAGAAATTGTCCGGGGATCTGAAGACCACGTCAAGTGTTACTGAGCCTGTACAGTTGGCTTCTACACCTGGTATAACGCCTTTAAAGGTCGTTCTTGTGGGTTTAATCCTTGAGGGATCTATGCCCATTTTCCGCACTGTATCATGATAAAGCAGGTTCAGGCTACTGCCGCCGTCCATGAGGACTCTTGTGAGATGAAATCCGTCGATGATTGGGTCGAGAACCAATGCGGCGAAGCCGCCATGACGGATGCTAGTGGGATGGTCCCTTCGATCAAAAGTGATCGGGCAGGAGGACCATGGGTTGAACTTTGGGGCCACTGGCTCTATCGCGTATACGTCCCGTAGCGCACGCTTCCGCTCCCGCTTGGGAATGTGGGTTGCGTATATCATGTTCACCATCTGCACTTGTGGGTGAAAGCCCTTGTGTCCATTGTTGTTCGGTGGCTTGGGCCCTCGTCGTCGCTGTGCAACCCCTTGTCTCTGTTTTCGGCCCTTAACTTGCCTGCCTGCTTGAACACCCAATAATCCTTGTTAGTGTGATTGGCTGGCCTTTCGGGGGTGCCATGTATCTGGCACAAGCGATCGAATATTCGGTCCAAACTGGACGGGCCCTGAGTATTCTTTTTGAATGGCTTTTTCTTCTGACCGGATTTATAGCCTTTGAATCCGGCATTGACTGCTGTGTCTTCATTGTTGTCGCTACTAACGCGGCATTTTTGCTTATTCCGACATGTCCTGCCACTTTTGTCCTTGGTATCCGAATTACCAGGGTTCTTTGATAAGTTGTCACTGCGAGCTAGCCAGCTGTCTTCTCCCGCGCAAAAGCAAGTCATGAGTGTCGTGAGGGCTGCCATGGTTTTCATCTTTTCCTGTCCCAGGTGCCGGGCAAGCCACTCGTCACGGATGTTATGCTTGAAGGCTGCTAGGGCCTCTGCATTCGGACAGTCAACTATCTGGTTTTTCTTTGTTAGGAACCGTGTCCAGAATTGTCTGGCCGATTCCTCTAGCTGCTGAATTATGTGGCTTAAGTCGTCGGCATCCGGCGGTCGCACGTAAGTGCCCTGGAAATTGTCAAGGAATGCGGCTTCTAGGTCCTCCCAAGAACCGATTGAATCTGCTGGCAAGCTGTTAAGCCAATGCCGGGCCGGTCCTTTAAGTTTGAGCGGGAGGTATTTGATGGCGTGTAGATCATCGTCGTGTGCCATGTGGATGTGAAGGAGATAATCCTCAATCCATACTGCCGGATCTGTTGTGCCATCGTATGATTCGATGTTTACGGGTTTAAAACCCTCTGGGATTTTATGATCCATTACTTCATTCGTGAAGCATAGCGGGTGTGCAGCGCCTCTGTACTGGGCTATATCACGACGCAGCTCGGAAGAGCTATGTCTGTTGTGTTCGGCCCGGTCGGATTTGATGTATCCAGAGTGAAGATCATTGTCACATGCCGTAGGGCGCCTGCACGATCCATAGATCGATCTTGTTTGTCTTGCCTTATCCTCCAGTATGTCTCGCAGGTCGGGCATATTTTCCCGTGCCTTAGTTGAGCGGCGTCGGGGCATGGCTTGGGTGGAGGGCGAGAGGCCTCTCTGTCGCGGCCGCGAGGTGGCCGGTCTACCATGTCATGCGCTGGTGATGTAGGTGCTTCCTCCTCTGATCGGGGTAGCGGCCTGCGCTTCGGGTAACTCTTGGAGGGGCGTTCGAGTTCATACTCTTCGGGCGCAAGGACTTCAGTCCATCTGTCATCTAGCAAATCTTGGGCAGCTCTAAGCTGTTGCTGCTTTTTCTTGAGGCTGCTTGCTGTGGCTAAAAGCCTGCGTTTAAAACGCTCTTGTTCGGCGGGGTCTGATGGTATGACGAATTCGTCGTCATCGAGGCATGCCTTGTCTTCGGAGGGAGGCGTATAGTTATCATGCTCGACCTCTCGGTCTGCCGCTCTCTCATGAGGGCTAGCTTCTCCATCTACCTGTGCCGAATCTTGCTGAGGTGGGTGTTCTTCGGCGCTATCCGGGGTAGTATTATCTCCCATGCCGGAATCACCATTTTTGCTTTGGCGGGATTTAGAGCGGTGCCGCTGACGCCGGCGCTTTGGCTGTTTCTTGGGGCGTCATCCCCCACTGTTCCATCGCCATCTCCATCTTTTGGAGTATCCACCATATATATGTCATATGACGAGGTGGCCTTCCAGCGCCCTATAGGTGCTGGTTCCTGTTCATCTCCTACATCGTCGTCCATGACGTCGATGTCTTCGGAGCTGAAGTCAAGCATGTCGGCTAGATCATCGAAAGTGGCTATAAAGTGGGTGGTGGGTGGGCTTTGAATTTCCTCATCGTCTGTATCCCACCCTCGCTGACCGTGGTCCGGCCAGGGCTCTCCTGATAAAGAGAGAGACTTAAGAGAATTCAGGATGTCGCCAAAAGGCGTATGCTGAAAGATGTCTGAGGCGGTGAACTCCATTATCGGCGCCCAATCGGATTCGATTGGCAGGGGCGCGGGGGGTTCGGAGTCCGGGGAGCAGTCCGGATCCTCGGAGTCACGGGTCATGCAGAGTGCGGGCTAACGTTTGGCTCGGTCGCTTTCGAGATCGCAGCCCCCGAGTTGAGGTCCAACCGCTCATCCTCAATTGGTGCAATAGGCTCCGAGTTAGGGGCCGGAACCGATGCGTGTGCGGCCTCCAGGACACTGTCCGGGGGTAGAGCTAGATCATGCCCCTCGAGATAGTGTGGCGCGCTTGGCCGTGGCTCGAGACCGTCGAAGATCAGGTCTCCACGGATGTCAGCCGTGTAGTTTAAGCTTCCAAACATGACTTGATGGCAAGGGGCGTAGCTTTCGATCTGCTCCAGGTGGCCGAGCGAATTGGCCCGCAGAGCGAAGATCTGTCTGGGGAGCAGAGTCTCACCCTGGACTGCATCGTTGTTGATGATCAAAGGAGCCATCGGGCCTAAAGGCGATGACACAGAGGAACTCTCAATGAAAGCACCAATGTCGGTTTCAAAACCGGTGGATCTCGGGTAGTGTAACACCCTCGATGCGACTATATCTCCCATGTGTCGAGGCACGACTTAGAGGCATAATCGCATTGAAGGCATATGTCGCAAGTCAGGCAATCATGACAAACATCCCATGTAATATAGATAATAAAAGGGATAACATAGTTAGCTTACACTCGCCACGTCAGTAAAGTACTTAAATAACATTACATCATCCAAACACTCATGGCCCGACTACGGCGCCAAAATAAAAGACAACCCAACAAGCGACATGGTCCCGATCACCCCCAACAGGGCACCACTACTGATCATCAGGAAAGGAAACATAGTAATGCTGAGAGTCCTCGTCGAACTCCCACTTGAGCTCGAGCACGTCACCTGGAGCGGAATCATCAGGCCCTGCATCTGGTGTAATAGTAATCTGTGAGCCACAGGGACTCAGCAATCTCGCACCCTCGCGATCAAGACTATTTAAGCTTAAAGGTAGGGTAAGGTAAAAATATGTGGAGCTACAGCAAGCGACTAGCATATGTGGTGGCTAACCTATTCGCAAAATACAGCGAGAAGAGGAGGCAAAGCGCGAGCGAGAAACTAGAGGACAACCTGCGCAAACATTACTCCAACACCGTGTCCACTTCCCGGACTCCGCCGAGAAGAGGCCATCACGGTAACACACTCAGTTGATTCATTTTAATTAAGTTAAGGTTCAAGTTATCTACAACCGGACATTAACAAATTCCCATCTGCCCATAACCGCGGGCACGGCTTTCGAAAGTTCAAATCCCTGCAGGGGAGTCCCAACTTAGCCCATGACAAGCTCTCACGGTCAACGGAGGAATAGACCTCCTCCCGAGACGTTCCGATCAGACTAGGTACCTCAGTTCTTCAAGACACTTCGACGGGTTAAAACAAGACCAGCAACACCGCCCGAATGTGCCGAAAAATCCCGATAGGAGCTGCACATATCTCATTCTCAGGGCAGACTCAGATAGATCAAGCTACGAGTAAAACCAACCCTCGAGTTTCCCCAAGGTGGCCCCGCAGGCTGCCTGGTTCGGACCAACACTCAGAGGAGCACTAGCCCGGGGGGTTTAAATAAGATGACCCTCGGGCTCCGGAAACCCAAGGGAAAAAGAGGCTAGGTGGCAAATGGTAAAACCAAGGTTGGGCATTGCAGGAAACGCTTTAATCAAGGTGAACTATCAAGGGGTTCCCATTATAACCCAACCGCGTAAGGAACGCAAAATCCGGGAACATAACACCGATATGACGGAAACTAAGGCGGCAAGAGTGGAACAAAACACCAGGCGAGAGGCCAAGCCTTCCACCCTTTACCAAGTATATAGATGCATTAAGATAACATGGCAATATAATGATATCCCAACAAGTAAATAAATGTTCCAACAAGGAACGGTCTCCAATCTTCACCTACAACTAGCAACGCTATAAGAGGGGCTGAGCAAAGCGGTAACATAGCCAATCAATGGTTTGCTAGGACATGGTGGGCTAGAGGTTTGACATGGCAATTTGGGAGGCTTGAAAGCAAATGGTTGGCATTGTAGGATTGGCATAGCAAAAGAGCGAGCAAACTAGCATAGCAAAGATAGTAGTGATTTCGAGGGTATGATCATCTTGCCTGCAAAGCTGTCAGAGTTGACTGAATCCTCGAAAGCAAACTCAATGGGCTCCTTGTTAGCGAACTCGTCTCCCGGCTCTATCCAAACAAGACAAACAAGCAACAAGGACACAATCAACCACGTGCAAGGATCGAACGATATAGTGCAAAGATGGTATGCTATGCAGGATGCGATGCGGGATGCATATGCAAGATGTGACAGGAAATGCATGAACCTGGCCTCAACTTGGGAATCCAAGTATTCCACTAGAAAGATGAGATGAAGTTGCTTGGAAACTATATAAAGAACGCCAGAATCGAAGCTACGGTTTGGAAATGGCAAGCGATTCAAAAATGACACCGGTCTGCGATTTACAGCAAGTAGCCATCTAAATGCAATGAGATGAACATGCTACAGCACCCAAACATGGCAACAAAATACATGGTAGGGATGCATTCAAGATGCTTAACAAAAGTCTAGCACTGAGCTATGACCAATTCATCCATTAACAGGTTCAAACAAGCATGGCAAAAATGCATATGGAAAACAGATCTCAGACTTAGTGAAATTAACACTTGTCTGGAATTTCAGACCAAGTAGCACTCTTTGGAGCAACAAAACTACATGCTACAGGACCTGAACATGGAAAAGTAAAACATGGCATGGAGCTACTCAAATAGCTTAACAAAAGTCCCTTAGTGACCTTGAGCCAAAAGGGATCAGAAAATATACTAACAAGCATGTGAACATAGCAAAAGCATAATCAGTTTTCAGACTTAGTGAAAACCGGCACATGCTGAAACATAACTCAAGTAGGTATGTTTACGAGCTCGATGCACTCACTACGGTGCAAGTCATGGAAAGCTAAGCATACATATATCAAGAACACACAAAATGCAACCTAGACATGGCAAGAACAATAGCATAGCATGCACGGATCAACTACAACATCATCGGCAAAATTGCAAACAAGTTGACAATCTGCCCAGATTCACAAAGTAGCAAAAGTTGAGCTCGATTGACTCAAGCTAGGGTGCTCCATAATTGCAAACAAAGACATGGATGGATAGAGCACTACAATATTAATAAAACATCCTTACTGATCATCCTCAAAAGAGGCACGGATCACTCGGAAACAACATGAACATATGGCAACATGAGATAAACAGCTCAAGGACTTAGTGGAAATGCTAAGTCCCTGAAAACAGAATTACCAAGTGCCTCACTTGCCAAGCTTGCACTAGTCACCACAAACAGAAATACATGGGTTGCACCTCTGTAAAGATGACAAAACCCTATACAAAACATATGTAGAGCATCACACTACAAGAAATATGTCAACTTATGACCTTCTGTCAGTGACCCTCGAAGAATTGGTCATAAATTTATGACCATTTTAGACCAATTGGTCAAAAGCTATTCAGGGGGCTCCAAACCCTAAACCATTGCGACCATTTTGGTCAGAAAGGTCGTAATTTCCTTACACGAAATGGTCACAAAGCAAATAGTGCTAGTTCGCTGCCTTATTTCTAGTTGTTAATGACCAATATAGATGGTCATAGCCTTGTAGATTGTGGTGGGTTGTGATGACTAGGCGCCATCTCATCAGTTTTGCCTATGTGTCATGTCCATGTGGCAGTTTTTGCCCTAGGTTGTGAAGCAACCTATATTTCTATCATTCCCAAATTCCAAAAAATCTCATAAATTCTTTGGGGCATATCTTCATCAAATATGTAAAAGTCCTTCCTTGCCTAGTTCAAAACTAATTCAACAATATTCATTTTCCTATTCTGTTCACAACAACACTTTATGAAGGAAGTGCTATTTATATATTATTCATTGTCCTCAGAATTTATGGGCACTCTTTCCTATCCAAATCTTTACCGCATGACAAAATTCAGCTCCATTTGCCTAGCAAATCTTCCTCGGAAAATTTCCAAAGTTTTTGTCCACCTAGAAGCGCATTGTGAAGGAAGTACCTTTTTATATCTCTAAATGACATGAAATTTATACAGTTCCTTCATATGCCCAAATTATCACCCTCCTCCAAATTGCAGCTCAGTCAAATCATCTATGTGAGCCCAGGTTCAATTTATATTTTATGGCCAAATTGGCACGTTGCAAAGCAAGTGTTATATAGACCCCTCCTATTACCCTTAAAGTTTTCGGGCACTCTTCCATACCCAAATCATTGCCACATGATAATATTCAGCTCAATTTTCCTAGTAAATCTTTCTCGGGAAATTTCCAAAGTTTCTACCTCGAGAGAAGCTTTGTGAAGTAAATACTAGCTAGGCTTACCCAAATGATCTGAAAATTTACCAACGCATGACCATACCTAAGTAACTTACCTACACCAATTTTGAGCTCATTTAATTCATCCAATCTCTCTCACTAGTTTTCCCAAGTTTCTGTCCATAGAAGAGCATTGTGAAGGAAGTACTACTTTGGCATGTCCAAATGGTATCAATTTTCTACAATGCTTTCCTATGCCCAAATAACCATCCTCCACAAAATTTCAGCTCACTCCATTCATTATTTTGAGCCCAACTTCAACATTCATATTTTTGTCCAGTGTGGTACTTTGAAAGCAAGTACCACCTAGGACCCTCCTTTTGAGCTAAAAATTTGTGAAGACATTCTCCTTAGTAGGTGATCATCCTCAGCCAAAACTCACGCCCATTGGCCATGTGCATTTCCCGTACCGCTAATCAAACACTTGGCTGCTAATTCATGTTTGAGCATCGATCGGTCTCCTCGTGAGAATCTTATGTTGTAATTTTCTTCCTAGCACCAACCTGGGGAGTGCCCAACCCATTAGACATGCCTAGGCCGCCCAGAACACATGGCAACATTACGGTCACGCGGTGACCACGCGACGGGCATGCGAGTTTACGCGCTCTAGAGTTGGGGCCCTGGGCCACCGCCCAAACCTCAACGTATCGCCACCAAACCATGTATTTATGATTAAATAGGTCCTTATGTAACTAGAAATGATTTTTGGAAAAAATAAATAGAAAACTACGAGGCAGCTGCAGTTCAAATTTGACCCGCTTCCAACTAAATCGGTGGAAATTTGTCTTTTTCACGATAGGTGGATCAAAAAAATTTACACCCAACCATTTTGTCAATTGTGCATTAAATATGGCCTAGTATTTTATAAAAATGATTTGGTCCAATTTTGCAACAATTATTTGGTAGTTCCTTCACAAAAAACCTCCTTTCGGGCACTCGAAAAATGGAAAATGGTTTTTTCGTCCAAAGAAAATGAAAACTTCCTTAGGCAACATTGTTTGCCATTCCAATATGCACCCTTGTGCACAATCTGAGATCATTTGAACAAACTATGCCATGAGTGTGGCCATAAGATTGATCATTTGGCTTGAAAGCCATTGATCTCCACACGTGATAGCTCGTTTCTGAGAACACTTTTTTAAACTAATTGCCATATTACAAGTTTGTTATTTTTCCTGGGAACTTGGCCACATATAATGACACAATGCGAAGGTTTCCCAATTTTTTGATATTCTTTTGAATTTTTTATGCCCGTTTCAAAATGCGGTCAAAATGGCAGTAATGACCATTCCTAGCTAGTGGTTGAATCTTGGATTTTTTTGGTGTTTCTGTGATTAAATAGGTACTTATGTACCTAGAAATGATTTTTGTAAAAAATAAATAGCAAACTATGATGCAGCTGCAGTTCAAATTTGACCCGCTTCCTGCTGAATCGGTGGAAATTTGTCTTTTTCACGAGAGGTGGATCAAAACTTTGTACACCCAACCATTTTGTCAATTGTGCATTAAATATGGCCTAGTATTTTAGAAAAATGATTTGGTCCAATTTTGCAATAATTATTTGGGAGTTCCTTCACACAAAAAAAACCTCCTTTTGGGCACTCAAAAAATGGAAAATGGTTTTTTCATCCAAAGAAAATGAAAACTTCCTTAGGCAACATTGTTTGCCATTCCAATATGCACCCTTGTGCACAATATGAGATCATTTGAACAAACTATGCCATGAATGTGGCCATAAGATTGATCATTTGGCTTGAAAGCGACTGATCTCCACACGTGATAGCTTGTTTCTAAGAACACTTTTTTAAAATAATTACCGTATTACAAGTTTGTTATTTTTCCTGGGAACTTGGCCACATATAATGACACAATGCGAAGGTTTCCCAATTTTTTGAATTTTGTTGAATTTTTTATGCCCGTTTCAAAATGAGGTCAAAACAGCGGGAATGACCGTTCCGAGCTAGTGGTTGAATCTTGAAATTTTTTTGGTGTTTCTCTAATAAAATAGATACTTATGTACCTAGAAATGATTTTTAGAAAAAATAAAGAACAAACTAGAAGGCAGCTACAGTACAAATTTGACCCGCTTCTAGCTGAATCGACGAAAATTTGTCTTTTTCACGAGAGATGGATCAACACTTTTTACACCCAACCATTTGGTCAATTGTGCATTAAATATGGCCTAGTATTTTAGAAAAATGATTTGGTCCAATTTTGCAACAATTATTTGGGAGGTCCTTCACAAAAAAACCTCCTTTTGGGCACTCGAAAAATGGAAAATGGTTTTTTCGTCCAAAGAAAATGAAAACTTCCTTAGGCAACATTGTTTGCCATTCCAATATGCATCCTTGTGCACAATATGAGATCATTTAAGCAAACTATGCCATGAATGTGGCCATAAGATTGATCATTTGGCTTGAAAGCCATTGATCTCCACACGTGACAGCTCGTTTCTGAGAACACTTTTTTAAAATAATTGCCGTATTACAAGGTTGTTATTTTTCCTGGGAACTTGGCCACATATAATGACATAGTGCGAAGGTTTACCAATTTTTTGATTTTTTTTTAATCTTTTATGCCCGTTTCAAAATGCGGTCAAAACGGTGGGAATGACCGTTCCTAGCTAGTGGTTGAATCTTGGAATATTTTTGGTGTTTCTCTGATAAAATAGATACTTATGTACCTAGAAATGATTTTTGGAAAAAATAAAGAGCAAACTAGAAAGCAGCTATAGTTCAAATTTGACCCACTTTCAGCTGAATCGGCGAAAATGTGTCTTTTTCATGAGAGGTGGATCAAAACTTTTTACACCCAACCATTTGGTCAATTGTGCATTAAATATGGCCTAGTATGAGATGATTTCCTTAGACAACATTGTTTGTCATTCCAATATGCACCCTTGTGCACAATATGAGATAATTTGAACGAACTATGGCATTCCAAAATGCACCCTTGTGCAAAAAACACAAGAGAAACAAATAGAAAAACACAACTACATAAGCTTGAAAAAGTATTTGATGTGCTCCACACGTGCTATGATTGTGAATTATAAAATTGATGTGCTCCAAATTTGCAACAAATATTTGCTAGATTCTTTATAAAAATATCATTTTCGACACTCGAAAAATGATTCTCTTACAAAAAACTCATACCTTAGAACACTTTTTTTAATGATATTAACAATATTCAAAGTTTGTTATTTTTACTGAAAAGTAGTTCACATTTGGTGACACAATGCGAAGGTTTTCTATTTCCATATTTTTATAAATTTCTTAGGTAGTCCAATAACAGACATGATTCAAAATCTTATTTTAATTCGATTATGACCAATTTAAATGGTCTTAACATCATGAAAGGGGATACTCTGTTCTGATTGGTCTAAAATCATCTCATGCGGATCATGGCTTAAGCACCGTCGGATGCGCCCGGATCCGACGGCAGCCCACACCCCCCTCGTCGATCTCACCCCCTCCCGAATCACCCCGTATCCCTCTCATCCTCGTCCACCCACGAAACCCTAGCCCCCTTCTCCCAATCGCCGCCGCCGCCCAGATCCAATCCAAGTCAGAGCCCCCAGCCTCCATCTCCATTCCTGCATGCGTCGGCCACCTCCCTCCGGCGGAGCTCGACCCCCAAGCGCCGCTGCTCCACCCTCTCCCTCGCCCCTTGATCCCAGATCCCCATCTCCAAGTAACCCTCTCCCACGCCCCTCGATCCCAGATCCCCATCTCCAAGTCACCCTCTCCCTCCCTAAGATCTCGATCCGCCGACGCCCACCATCGACGACCCTCACCATAGACGAGATCGAGCTCCTCCCTCCCTCCTGTTCTCCCCTAGCCTTATCCACTCTAGGCCAACCAACCACTCCGTCCTTGGGATTTTGTCGCGCGGCGCCTCGTCTCGCCGGCCCGGCGACCACAGGCAGGCAATCCATGGCCAGGATGGCGGCGTGCCCCGCCACGACCACGTACGCGCATGACACTCTGCACCTCCCCTCCCTCTCCTGCGGTTCCTAACATATGCGCTCCTCTCCTCTCCTTGGGGGACATGCAGGGCTCGCGTGGGAGCAGCGCACGGCGGAGGTCCCTGGAGGAGAAGCGGGAGGAGCCCGACCGTCCTCGCGCGCCCGCCCATGGCAGGAGCACCACGGCACGCGCCTCAGAGCTACAACATCTCCTTCGGCGACTTCGTCTTCGGCATCCTGCCGGCCACGCTCGTCGGCGTCGACCAGCCTGGGTCGTCGGCTCCTCCGAGCCCGAGGTACGGATTTGGGTCCATTCCTTTTCCTTCTCAAGCAACCTTGGTGAGCCAGCCGAAGTGATGTCAATTCATCCACCTGAACCCGGTTGATTCCGCTCTGTAATGTCTGTGTAGCATCGCCTCTGCACCTGCTCTGTTAGTTCCATCACATACTGCCTAGGTCGATTTCTTTGTAGTGCTTAGCCCTGTCAAGGGAATCAGGCCGCTGTTGTGTACGGACATGTAATCTCTGTGAAATACTAGAGGAAATAGGTTGGTTTAGTCAGTAACACCAGCTCTGGAGTGTGCAGAAATTGCTATGTTTGTCTGATTTGTTGGTTTGTATTTCCATGGGAATGTGGATATGGATATGTGACAAATTCCACCTGCATAGGGGATGTGGATATGTGATGGTGATATGAGGAAATGTGGTTGTAGTATTTTCTGCACAATTTCCTCGTGTCTCCATCACGGCCTCTTTGCAGGTTTAATTTCCTTGAGACTCCCTGTAGCTTCCTTCTGAAGGATGGCAATGTTGCACACATCTTAGAATGAAAGCTGAACCATCCTGAATTTAGAGCAATCTCTGAAGATACAGTGAAAATTATTAGAACAAAGGTACATAGCTCCTTATTGGGTTCCCACTTTACTAAATTTCTGTGCTGGTTAATGATAATGCTGCTTCTTTTTCATTGTATAGACATTTCGGATAGCAGGTTCTCCAGCCAGCCGTATCTTCTTCCAAGAAATATTGAATAACTTGTTTACTTCATTTTTTAAAAACAGATAATACATATTGAATTATTCATATTAATCTAAAATAATAACCAAACAACTATAGGACAGTGGATTACTAGCATGCATGTGTGACTTAGTTTTTTGTGTGTTTTGCTTGCAGGTCATTGTTGTGAAGGCCGCCACGGGAAGGCGTGGGGGACTTGGCACAAGGCCGGTGATCGAATCTATGCTCTCTGCTCCATGGAAAGGCCTAAATTCAGCTTGACAGAGAGCACACAAATGGTTGCATAGTGTGTTTAGGTTGTGGAACTTATAATTAGAAGGTATAGAAAATGTTAGTCGAGCTAACTGTTCACAATCTGAAGTAACTTTAACTTGGTACAAAATTGGTCTGATATTAGTTTTATATCACAAAAGTAGGGAGGTTCCTACTGCTTATTAGTATCACCTTTGGATTATTACTGCGTTTGGTTCACCACTGTACTGATTATCTTGGCGAGCATTTGTTTAATAACTAGAATACATTGTTTGCTGGGAACTCTATTTACCTTACCTTACATGTACAATGCACAAGGTCAGTTTGCGTACTATTACAAATGTCTGCGAGGGTCCTTTGCGCTACTAGTGATTTTGATCGATTCTTTGCAAGACAATCACGTACACAGATGCCTAAGCAGCTTAATTGATTGCAGCTTAATTGATTCCGACTATCTGAACAAGTTACTGTTATCCAAATGATTTTGCCTACAATAAGCTATTATTCACCATTGGTTCAGTAGATGTTTATGTAGTAGAAAATTACACTACCAGTGATAGTCTGAATCTAACATGATCAACATCTTACTCCTATATTTGTCTTGCCCATAGTACTCCCGTATGAGTAGCTGTATACTCATGTAGTTTTTCCTGCCTGTAGTGCAGAGATGGAGTAGTTTGTCCTGCCTGTGCGATGTTCTTTCCAGCATCTTAGCTGTGAACTCTAATTACTGGAGTATTCTATAGATTTTTTCAATTAAAACTACTCCAGAGATGTTATTTCTAGCATCGACATAATTTATTTTCTTTTGTAAATGGTTACTGCTGATGGTGCAGACTTTCCATGTATGCTCTCACAATCTAAACTAATTTATAGTTTTACTGAAACTGTAGTTTTTGTAGTTTTATTATGTGTTCTTATAGTTTTACTTAATCTGTAGTTTGGTCCATCTTTACACCAGCTGTAGTTTTCTGAATTTTTGTGCTTGCTATGATGCAGTATGCTTCGACGGGTGCATCTACGGAGAGGGTCAGGGAGTGGGTCTCAGAGCTTGCTCATCCACTTGGAGGTACGCACCTTGCTAAATCTTGGTGCAACTTATCATTAGATTTTCTTTGAAACTTGGCGTTGATTGGTCTAAAGATGAAACTATAGTACTATACACACGACATGCAGCAACCACTTATATCAAACAGTGGAGCAGTGCTGCTGTCCTGAATGGAACGACACGATATTCGGCATCGTAGATAAATCGTTGTGTGTATAGCAGGGTTTAATTAGATACTTGGAATTAATGTCCGCGTACATATATAACCAACTGGATTCTGTATGTATGCTTAGATGATTGTTTGGCTCTATATAATTGTTGACATGAATATCTTGACTTTCCAAACAAGTATAGGAATGTGCCTATGCATACAGATTATCCTAACAAAAATGAAAGTAAAAATTGAAGCATGAAATAAGCAATAAGTGGCTGATTTTTATCTGCATGTTAAGTGGAAAGTTGCAGCCAAGGCTTATATATTACAAAATATTGTCTCACATTTGAGCTTCTACCATTATGAGGGACATTGTAATCAATATCCTCACTGCTAATTTACCTCAAGTTTATCGTTTACCGGAAGTTTCAAATTAGAAGAAGTTTCAAATTCTTATGCTGGTTTATGTTCTCTTTGTAGGTTATGAGATATGGTGCTGGAGAGATGCCATTAGCAAACTGGAAGGGCTGCAACCAAATCCAATCGGCAGCATGGCAGTGGTCTCTGAATATTCAGCGATTCCTTTTTTGTTTGGCCTTCTTGTAGGTTTGCACATAAGTGGAAGTTGTAGTGTATATTAGTAGTCGCTGGAGCTGTGATGGTGATCTTTCTTTTGAGTGGCTGTCGTTTGTTATGACAATCTTTTAGTTGCTGCTTCTTATGTATAGATAATGTGATGAAGATGTAACTGCAACAGATGATGTATGATTGTACAGTGAAACAAATGTTGCTTTGATAGCACAATTGAAAAAACTGAATTGTTTCTCTGTTGTCCAGTCCTTTGAGTTAGCGGGCTGAAAATATTGATGGGCTGGAAGAGGCCTTAGCCCAAACAATATTGGACAAAAAAATGAAAGAAAAAACATCTTAAAAATTTGAAAAGTTAAATGGACCGCAAAAAGGCTGAGGCCCAAAAAATGGAAGAAGCTCAGAAAAAAGGCTGGCCCAAAAGAATAAATGGCTGTTGGGCTTGGCCCATGAACCCAACAAAAAATTGATGAAAAAAATACAAATAGGCTGAATTGTTGGGCTAGGCCCATGTAGAAAATCGAATTGGACCGGGCTGAATCTTGTGCCACATCAGATTGCCACGCTGGATGCCTACGTGGCCTGGGGAGGTTGCTAGTGACCAAAACGCCACAGTAGACGTATTTTGGTCATAAACGTCTACGACTATTCTAGAAGAAAGGTCGCTATAGTCAGTTTACGACGGCCAGCTTTTGACCTTAAGTTTTTGGTCACAAAAAGGTCACAAATGGAAATTTGTGACCATTCAGTGACCAATAGTGGTGGTCACAAGTTGACGTATTTCTTGTAGTGTCAGGGCATATCATGCACACAATAATCATGGCAAAAATGACAAAAGCCTAAATGGAGTAGCAGATCTGACAATTATCTCAAGTAGCCCTCTTCTACAGCATTTCGGGCATCAAGATGAACTCAAATGAAAATGATGCACTGGAATGAAATGATGTACTCTCTGAGACGAACATTTTGATATGCTATATGCCCAAAACGGAGTTACGGATGCAAAGTTATCGCACGATGAATAGGGGCATATGAGCTAGGGTTTCGAGCAAAAGTCAACCCGAGGTAATCTCAGATCTGGATCTGGCACGGATTACGAGGATGGCCGGATTGCTTGAAGCTCGCCGGAGATGAAGGGGCCGACCGGAGAGGGGCTTGAGAGGAGGAGGGGCCGGCCGGGAAGGCGCGGGCGACGAGGTCGGCGGGGTCGGCGGCGGCCGGGTGTGCGGAGGACGGGGAGGTGCACGGGGCGGCACCGGTGGAGAGGTGCGGTGGCGCCGGACGGGCGGCACGGCGGCCAGCGCCGGCAAGGCGGCGGGAAGAGCGGGGCGGCGCTGGGCGGAGGAAGGCGAGGCGGCTTGCGGGCGGCTGCGCAGCCCGGTGGCGGCGCGGGAGGGCCGGCCACGAGCCTAACGGGCCTGCGCGGTCGGCGGCGATATTGGGACCGGCCCAGGGACAGGTGTCGCGTGGAGATTGGCCGAGGGGGAGCGGGGCGGACACGTCCGGCCGTCCGGATTTCGTCCGGCGGCGGCGGCTGGAGTTTTTCTAGGGTTTCATCCGTGATTCGAATGGGGGTCTTTATATAGGCATAGAGGGAGCTAGGAGAGTCCAAATGAGGTGCGGTTTTCGGCCACGCGATCGTGATCGAATGCTTTAGATGATGGAGAGGGTTTAGGTGGGTTTTGGGCCAAATTGGAGGGGTGTTGGGCTGCAACACACATGAGGCCTTTTCGGTCCCTCGGTTAACCGTTGGAGTATCAAACGAAGTCCAAATGATACGAAACTTGACAGGCGGTCTACCGGTAGTAAACCAAGGCCGCTTGGCAAGTCTTGGTCCAATCTGGAAATGTTTAATCCCCACAAATGAAAGAAAGCTAGAAATGACCACTGGAGGAGAACGAAGCGCCGGAATGCAAAACGGACAACGGAAAAAATGCTCGAATGCATGAGATGAACACGTATGCAAATGCAATGCACATGATGACATGATATGAGATGCATGACAATGATAACAACACACGGAGACAAAGACCCGAACCTGAGAAAATAAAATAACTTAACGCCGGAAACGGCAAGAGTTGGAATACATATTGGGAAAGTCATATCCGGGGTGTTACAACACTCCACCACTATGAAAGGATCTCGTCCCTAGATCTAGGACTAAAAGAACGCTGGCTACTCAGAACGGAGGTGATCCTTGCGTTCCCATGTAGCTTCACGGTTAGAATGGTGTGGCCACTTGACTTTGAGGAATTTGATTGACTTGTTGCGAGTCTTGCGTCCAGTCTCTTCAAGAATAGCAACTGGGTGCTCACGATAGGAGAGATCTTCATGGAGCTCAATGTCCTCGAAGTTGACTGTGCGGTCAGGAGTCTTGAAGCACTTTCGAAGCTGAGAGACATGGAACACATCATGAACATTTGCAAAGTTTTAAGGAAGCTCGAGTTGATAGGCGAGATCGCCTCTCTTGCTGACAATCTTGAAAGGTCCCACGTATCTAGGGGCAAGCTTCCCTTTGATACCAAAGCGACGAGTACCTTTCATAGGAGAGACGCGGAGGTAAACATGATCTCCGATCTCGAAAGCCAAATCACGGTGCTTACTATCATAGTAGCTCTTCTGGCGGGATTGGGCTGCTTTGAGGTTATCTCGAATCGCTTTACACATTTCCTCTGCCTCTATGATTAAGTCGTTTCCCAAAAGCTGACGTTCGCCGATTTCAGACCAGTTGAGAGGGGTACGACACTTCCTGCCATACAGAATTTCAAATGGGGCCTTGCCCGAACTTGCTTGAAAACTGTTGTTGTAGGAGAATTCAGCATAAGGAAGACAATCCTCCCACTTCATGCCGAAGGAGATCACACAAGCCCTGAGCATATCTTCAAGAATCTGGTTGACACGCTCGACTTGACCGCTAGTTTGAGGATGGAAAGCTGTGCTGAAACGGATGTTGGTGCCCATGGCCTTCTGAAAAGAATCCCAAAACTTGGAGATAAAGATGCTGCCACGGTCTAAAGAGATCACTAGAGGAATACCGTGCAGAGAGACAATTCGAGAGGTATAGAGTTCCGCCAATTGAGCTGCGGTGATCGACTCTTTGATAGGCAGAAAATGAGCCACTTCGGTGAGTTTATCAATGACAACGAATATAGCATCATTGCCACGTTTGGACTTTGGAAACCCAGTCATGAAGTCCATTTCAATGTGGTCAAACTTCCATTCTGGAATGGCAAGAGGTTGGAGGAGGCCAGCTGGTCTTTGGTGTTATGCCTTCACTCTTCTGCAGACATCACATTCATTCACGAATTGAGCAATCTCTCGCTTCATTCGAGTCCACCAATAAGCCTGCTTAAGGTCCTGATACATCTTCGTACTCCCAGGTTAGATGGAGAGGAGAGAATTGTGAGCCTCGTTCATGATCACTTTACGAAGTTCACCTTTGGGCACAACAATACGATCCTCGAAGAAGAGAGTATCCTTGTCATCAAGGCGGTAGCACTTGTACTTGGGTTGACTCTTGGCAATCCCAATCTTCACCTTTTTCACCATAGCATCAAGAAGCTGGGCTTGGCGAATCTGGTCTTCCAAGGTAGGAGAGACTTGAAGGTTGGCGAGGAAACCTTGAGGAACAACTTGCAGATTAAGTTTGCAGAAAGCTTCACAAAGCTCGGGTTGATAAGGCTTGAGAATCAGACTGTTGCAATAAGCCTTCCTGCTCAATGCGTCAGCAATCACATTGGCCTTTCCTGGAGTATACTCAATACTCGGATTATACTCTTGAATCATTTCGACCCATCGAGTTTGCCTGAGGTTGAGATTAGGCTGAGTGAAGATGTACTTGAGACTCTTATGATCAGTGAAAATGTCCACTTTCCTTCCCAATAAGAGATGTCTCCAAGTCAAAAGAGCATGCACAACTGCCACCAACTCGAGATCATGAGTGGGGTAGTTCTTCTCATTGGGCTTCAATTGGCGAGAGGTATAAGCAACAACTTTCTTCTCTTGCATCAATACTGCACCGACACCTTGGAGAGAGGCATCACAAAAGACCTCGTACGGTTTGGATTCATCAGGCGGAGTCAGAACTGGAGCAGTGATCAATTTCTCTTTCAAAGTGTTGAAAGCAATGTCACACTCCGGAGACCAAACGTACTTTACGTGCTTCTGGAGAAGATTAGAGAGAGGCTTTGCGATCTTAGAAAAGTTTTCAACGAATCTTCGGCAATAGCTTGCGAGACCGAGGAAGCTACAGAGTTGCTTCACGTTCTGGGGAGGTTCCCAATTCACAATTGCAGACACCTTCTCAGGATTCACGGCAATGCCCTTGGCAGAGATGATATGACCAAGATAAAGAACCTCATCAAGCCAAAATTCGCACTTGGAGAACTTGGCGTAGAACTGATGTTCCCTTAGCTTATCAAGCACCAAACGCAAGTGCTTGGCATGATCTTCCTTGTTCTTCGAGAAAACCAGAATGTCGTCGAGATAGACCAAAACGAAGTCATTGGTGTAGGCGTTGAAGACGAAATTCATCATGCGAGAGAACGTCGAAGGAGCGTTGACGAGGCCAAAAGACATGACAGTGTATTCATATGAACCATAGCTTGTCCCGAAAGCCGTCTTGGGAATATCTTGCTCACGGATTCGAATCTGATGATAACCCATACGGAGATCAAGCTTGGAGAATACTTGGGCATCTTTGAGTTCTTCGAACAGCTCATTGATGTTGGGAAGTGGGTATTTGTTCTTGATGGTCTTCTTGTTCAATGGATGGTAATCAACACAAAGTCGGTCCGTTCCATCCTTCTTCTTCACAAAAAGAACACCACAACCCCACGGAGAAGAACTAGGCCGGATGAGACCCATTCTCTCTTGAATATCGAGTTGCTTCTTCAGCTCCTTCAACTCTTCAGGTCCGAGCTTGTAAGGACGCTTGCACACAGGTTCCGTACCGGGCTCAAGATCAATGACGAATTCAACTGGCCGGTGCGGAGGCATTCCTGGAAGCTCTTCTGGAAATACGTCTTGATATTCACAAACGACTGGAATTTGCGAGATAGCATCCAGTTCACCCTTCTCATTGAGAGAAAACAAACGGATGGTATCATCCCGAGCGGCAAAGACAATTACATCCTCAGACGAATGAGTCAATTGAATCTGCCTGGCTGCACAATCAAGCTGAGCCTTGTGCTTAGAAAGCCAATCCATCCCGAGAATAAGATCAATATCCGAGTTGCCAAGAACCATTGGGGAAGAAAGGAACTTGTAGTCGCCCAACATGATAGAAACATCTGGCACCTCCAGACTTGCACTCAAACGTTTGCCAGGAGAAACGATATCCATTTGTTTACCCAAATGAGAAGAAACGAACTCATGCTTGGTAAAAAAATGGCTTTGACATGAAACAATGCGATGCACCAGTGTCAAAAAGAACTTTTGCAGGAATATCATTAACAAGAAGGTTACCCATGATGACATCTGATGAATCCTCTGCCTGAGCAGCGTTCATCAAGTTGACCTTGGCGTACTTGGGGTTATGCTTGACCACAGCTGTACTTGCCGATCTGACAGGAGGAGGAGGAGGAAGAAGACGCCTCTGGTTGAGACACTTGTTGGCATAGTGACCCTTCTGTTGGCACTTGTTGCACGTGACCTCTGAAAGCGGACGGTGGTACGGAGCACTCGATCTTGGAGCTTGAGACGAAGTCTTGTTCTGAAAGCAAGGGTTGGGTGGGTTGGAAGAACCACTGCCACCTTTGCTCTTCTACTGATACGGCTAACGAAACGGAGGAGGAGGAAGCCAATACTTCTGCTGCTTGGCCACTTGAGTAGAGGAAGAAGGCATAACATCTCTGACTCGCTTCTTGGAAGCATCACACCTCAGTTGAGCGGCCTCTTGCTTCAATGCCATGTTGTAGAACTCATCGTACCTCAAGGGCTCAAAGAGAACAAGAGCAAGATGAATTTCTTCTCTGAGACCACCCCTGAACTGGTATATCATGCTCTTCTCATCAGGCATGTCCTGCTTCGCAAAGCGGGCGAGCTTCTGAAACAACTTGTTGTAGTCATAGACAGACAAAGAGCCTTGCTTCAGGTTGCGGAATTCCTCACGCTTACTTTCAACCACGCTCTGAGGGATATGATGAGCTCGAAATCTTGACGGAATTCATCCCAAGTGATAACACGTCCACCTCTAGAATCCTTGTACTGTTGGAACCATTCTGCAGCTTGATCTTTGAGTTGGAAGGAAGCGAACTTGACGAAATCTTCAGGCCTGACGTTACTGCACTCGAAATGCTTGCACAGATCCACGAGCCAATCATCAGCATCGGTTGCCTCAACACAATTGCTGAAAGTCTTTGGTCCGTTAGCAAGGAACTGGTTGAGTGTAGCAAAGTGATTCTGATTGTTGCCTTGATTCCCTTGGTTGCCTTGATTGCGCTCTTGGAGAATTTGCATGATCAACTGTGTGTTTGCATTGGTTGCGGCCATCACAGCTTGCCATGCCTCCGGAGGAGGTGGAGGTGGTGGAAGATCAGGATTCGGCATCGTGCACGTTGGAGGAGCCATCCTGAAGAGGTTGACATCCATTAGCACATTGATAGACATATATTGAAGCTGAATCCAACGGAATGAAAATTGCAACATAAAGTCTTCACATCCGAACAAAATGAACGAATGCATTCCTCTTGAAATGGTCACATATCCATAAATTGAGAAGCCATGAAGAATTAAGGTAGAGAAATAAATCAACAAGGTATGGATCAAGAACGAATAATCGGTGAGAAATCCCAATCTCAAACCAAAAACTGTGGAAGAAGAACTAGAGCTACAAAAATCCCACCTATGAAACTCCCGAACCTTTCTGGTTATGCAATCAGGTGTTGGGGATACAGGGGAAGCATAATATCTCACCCAAATCTAGCAAATCCTACATCCAGCTGTATCCATCCTTCAACACATAACCAAGAAACCTTCGGAAACCATCTACCTCAACCTTCGAAAAGCATCCGTTATACAAGTTATGGCGATACTCCCGAACTCCCGCCCCAGTACTGGGTGGCATCGAGGTTATCTCACCAACGAACTGCATAAAAGAGATTTTCAATGTCGGCGTACTAGACTCAGGTATTCTAGAATTGCAACGATAAAATTATGATGACAACACCTCAGAGCTCAACTCCCCGGGACACTTCCACTAAACCCCTGACAGGAGGCACCAAGACAATGTTCTCATCATAAAACCATCGGAATGATTCCAAGATACCCGCGTGATCCTAAAAAAATTTAGTGAAATTTGAGAAGAGAAGAGTCAAAACTCTACATCAGGATGCCTTACCAGAGCGATGAGGAGACTGGGAAGTAAAAGGAATTCCTAATCTCTCCGATATATAATTCCTAAATGACTCAAAACATTTTTCTAGACACAACTCAGCTATTAAAAACGATCAAGCAATGGGGCTCCTAAGGTCGGGGAAGGCTCTGATTACCAACTTGTAACACCCTTGATGCGACTATATCTCCCATGTGTCGAGGCACGACTTAGAGGCATAATCGCATTGAAGGCATATGTCGCAAGTCAGGCAATCATCACAAACATCCCATGTAATATAGATAATAAAAGGGATAACATAGTTGGCTTACACTCGCCACGTCAGTCAAGTACTTAAATAACATTACATCATCCAAACACTCATGGTCCGACTACAGCGCCAAAATAAAAGACAACCCAACAAGCGACATGGTCCCGATCACCCCCAACAGGGCACCACTACTGATCATCAGGAAAGGAAACATAGTAACGCTAAGAGTCCTCATCGAACTCCCACTTGAGCTCGAGCGCGTCACCTGGAGCAGAATCATCAGGCCCTGCATCTAGTGTAATAGTAATCTGTGAGCCACAGGGACTCAGCAATCTCACACCCTCGCGACCAAGACTATTTAAGCTTAAAGGTAGGGTAAGGTAAAAATATGTGGAGCTGCAGCAAGCGACTAGCATATGAGGTGGCTAACCTATTCGCAAAAGAGAGCGAGAAGAGGAGGCAAAGCGCGAGCGAGAAACTAGAGGACAACCTGCGCAAACATTACTCCAACACCATGTCCACTTCCCAGACTCCGCCGAGAAGAGGCCATCACGGTAACACACTTGGTTGATTCATTTTAATTAAGTTAAGGTTCAAGTTATCTACAACCGGACATTAACAAATTCCCATTTGCCCATAACCATGGGCACGGCTTTTGAAAGTTCAAATCCCTACAGGGGAGTCCCAACTTAGCCCATGACAAGCTCTCACGGTCAACGAAGGAATAGACCTCCTCCCAAGACATTCCGATCAGACTCGGTACCTCGGTCCTTCAAGACACTTCGACAGGTTAAAACAAGACCAGCAACACCGCCCGAATGGGCCGACAAATCCCGATAGGAGCTGCACATATCTCGTTCTCAGGGCACGCTCAGATAGGTTAAGCTACGACTAAAACCAACCCTCGAGTTTCCCCGAGGTGGCCCCGCAGGCTGCCTAGTTCAGACCAACACTCAGAGGAGCACAGGCCCGGGGGGGTTAAATAAGATGACCCTCGGGCTCCGGAAACCCAAGGGAAAAAGAGGCTAGGTGGCAAATGGTAAAACCAAGGTTGGGCATTGCTGGAAAAGCTTTAATCAAGGCGAACTATCAAGCGTTCCCATTATAACCCAACCGCGTAAGGAACGCAAAATCCGGGAACACAACACCGATATGATGGAAACTAGGGCTGCAAGAGTGGAACAAAACACCGGGCGAGAGGCCAAGCCTTCCACCCATTACCAAGTATATAGATGCATTAAGATAACATGGCAATATAATGATATCCCAACAAGTAAATAAATGTTCCAACAAGGAACCGTCTCCAATCTTCACCTGCAACTAGCAACGCTATAAGAGGGGCTGAGCAAAGCGGTAACATAGCCAATCAACGGTTTGCTAGGACATGGTGGGTTAGAGGTTTAACATGGCAATTTGGGAGGCTTGAAAGCAAATGGTAGGCATCGTAGCATTGGCATAGCAAAAGAGCGAGCAAACTAGCATAGCAAAGATAATAGTGATTTCGAGGGTATGATCATCTTGCCTGCAAAGCTGTCAAAGTTGACTGAATCCTTGAAAGCAAACTCAACGGGCTCCTCGTTAGCGAACTCGTCTCCCGGCTCTACCCAAACAAGATAAACAAGCAACAAGGACATAATCAACCACGTGCAAGGATCGAACGATATAGTGCAAAGATGGTATGCTATGCGGGATGCGATGCGGGATGCATATGCAAGATGTGACAGGAAATGCATGAACCTGGCCTCAACTTGGGAATCCAAGTATGCCACTGGAAAGATGAGATGAAATCGCTTGAAAACTATATAAAGAACGCCGGAATCGGAGCTACGGTTTGGAAATGGCAAGCGATACAAAAATGACACCGGTCTGCGATTTACAGCAAGTAGCAATCTAAATGCAATGAGATGAACATGCTACAGCACCCAAACATGGCAACAAAATACATGGCAGGGATTCATTCAAGATGCTTAACAGTCTAGCACTGAGCTACGACCAATTCATCCATTAACAGGTTCAAACAAGCATGGCAAAAATGCATATGGAAAACAGATCTCAGACTTAGTGAAATTAACACTTGTCTAGAATTTCAGACCAAGTAGCACTCTTTGGAGCAACAAAACTACATGCTACAGGACCTGAACATGGCAAAGTAAAACATGGCATGGAGCTACTCAAATAGCTTAACAAAAGTCCCTTAGTGACCTTGAGCCAAAAGGGATCAGAAAATATACTAACAAGCATGTGAACATAGCAAAAGCATAATCAGTTTTCAGACTTAGTGAAAACCAGCACATGCTGAAACATAACTCAAGTAGGTATGTTTACGAGCTCGATGCACTCACTACGGTGCAAGTCATGGAAAGCTAAGCATACATCTATCAAGAACACACAAAATGCAAGCTAGACATGGCAAGAACAATAGCATAGCATGCACGGATCAACTACAACATCATCGGCAAAATTGCAAACAAGTTGACAATCTGCCCAGATTCACAAAGTAGCAAAAGTTGAGCTCGATTGACTCAATCTAGGGTGCTCCATAATTGCAAACAAAGTCATGGATGGATACAAGATTAATAAAACATGCTTACTGATCATCCTCAAAAGAAGCACCGATCACTCGGAAACAACATGAACATATGGCAACATGAGATAAACAGCTCAAGGACTTAGTGGAAATGCTAAGTCCCTGAAAACAGAATTACCAAGTGCCTCACTTGCCAAGCTTGCACTAGTAACCACACACATCACGCAAATACATGGGTTGCACCTCTGGAAAGATGACAAAACCCTATACAAAACATATGTAGAGCATCAGGGCATATCATGCACACAATAATCATGGCAAAAATGACAAAAGCCTAAATGGAGTAGCAGATCTGACAATTATCTCAAGTAGCCCTCTTCTATAGCATTTCGGGCATCAAGATGAACTCAAATGAAAATGATGCAATGGAATGAAATGATGTACTTTCTAAGACGAACATTTTTGATATGCTATATGCCCAAAACGGAGTTACGAATGCAAAGTTATAGCACGATGAACAGGGGCATATGAGCTAGGGTTTCGAGCAAAAGTCAACCCGAGGCAATCTCAGATCTGGATCTAGCACGGATTACGAGGATGGCTGGATTGCTTGAAGCTCGCCGGAGACGAAGGGGTCGGCCGAAGAGGGGCTTGAGAGGAGGAGGGGCCGGCCGGGGAGGCGCCCGCGACGAGGTCGGCGGGGTCGGCGGCGGCCGGGCGCGCGGAGGCCGGCGAGGTGCGCGGGGCGGCGCCGGTGGAGAGGTGCGGTGGCGCCGGACGGGCGTCGCGGCGGCCAGCGCCGGCGAGGCGGCGGGGAGAGCAGGGCGGCACTGGGCGGAGGAAGGCGAGGTGGCTTGCGGGCGGCTGCGCGGCCCGGTGGCGGCGCGGGAGGGCCGGCCACGGGCCTAACGGGCCCGCGCGGTCGGCGGCGATGTGGGGACCGGCCTAGGGACATGTGTCGCGTGGAGATTGGCCGAGGGGGACCGGGGCGGACACACCCGGTCGTCCGGATTTCGTCCGGCGGCGGTGGGTGGAGTTTTTCTAGGGTTTCATCCGTGATTCGAATGGGGGGGTCTTTATATAGGCATAGAGGGAGCTAGGAGAGTCCAAATGTCGGGACCCCGATCCCAAGTCACACCGATCTAGCATGTAACACTTCATATCACTTTGTGGCCTCACGCACGGTATACCCACGGGTGCCACCTTACCTGGCCCGGGACCGTTTGCGCCTTTTGGCTCACGTATATGATAGTGTCGCTAGCATCCCTATGACAAAGAACCCAGGCCGACATGACTAGTCGTGAACCCAAAGTAGCACTAACTTACAGGGACAGGCATACATGAATCAACCTCGAGCATGTCGGTCAACAGCGTATGAATCCGGGCTGTAGCACTGGCTAACAGGACTCCGGGAACCCGGGCTATAGCAGGCTAGGCAGGACTCCGGATGTCACCGTGTGACATTTCCCGAAGGGACAGACACAGGAACGAAGTGATTCACATGCCGGCCAGTCAAGTGTTCCGGAGCAGTAGTGCTGGGCTAGCAGGACTCCGGTGAACCGGGCTGTAGCGGACTACTATGGCACATGGAAGCACAAGACTACATTTCCCCATAAGAGAGGCTATCAGAGGTAAACAACTAGGTTGTCGGATCCCACACATAGCAATACACGTTACACGTACGCATAACATGCAAGTATGTGCTGTACATCATGGCATCACAACATAACTCAAACTCATATAGATAAAGGCCCAGAAGAGCCACATAGCAATCAATACAATCAGGGGTCTCATGACCCATTATTCAGAGCATACAAGCAACGGAAGCATTACATGTGTGAGTACAGACAACTACAAAAGGAAAAGACTAAGAAGCCTGACTAAACACGACCCTCCCAAGGGTACAAGATCGTAGCTGGGATACAAGCTACTCGTCGAAGCCACTAGTGTAACCAACTGCAAAACAGAAATAAGCAAACAGGAGTACAAAGGTACCCAGCAAGTCTTACATCAGAACTATCTACATATGCAACATTATCAACAAGGGGGTGGTGGAGTTTAATAGCAGCAAGCCATCTTTGACTCAGTGGCTAACCTATACTATGAGTATCAGAAACTTCTTGAGGTGAGAAGGCGCACACGAGTCCACAAATTCACCATATCAATACTCCACTATGGATCCGTTCCTGACTCCCTACGAGAAGGCCATCCATAGTACTCACGCTTATCTTGCGGATTTTAAAGTATCCACTTCAAGTTGTCTATGTACTACATAAGTCCTCCGAGTTTCCATATCCGAGGAAAATGGCTATTCGAATAGATAATATTGACCCTGCAAGGGTGTACTTCTTCACACACGGTCTCGCCACTTATAGCCCTATACACGTCATGTACGTCGGCAACCTTCAAGCGGAAGCCGGGCGAGGGTGTCGGCCACGACCTGACTGACCACACAAGTCTCTCGTCCAGGTTTATCGCCTATTCGGGTTCCATCCGCAAGGAGATCCGGCCGGGGTGTCGCTCACAGCCCCAAACGATGTGTGCAGGGTTCCCAAGCCCACCATCCGGGTGCCACTTGGTACACCGTGCCACAGTGCCTAGTCTGTCCCAAGCCTGTCCCGTCGGACACCACCTGGTAGACAAGTAGCACTACCTACAAACGCCAGAAACTAGTTGCAACTCCTGGACAAAGATCAAGTGGATTAATAAGCCGAGTGGGGCCGGATAACCGGAACCCAATGTGTGGTAGTAACTAGACTTGGACAACATACACAAAACTCAGTGCTTAAGGACGGTTCCAATGAGACAACCCACCATGTACTCCTACATGGCCTCTCATCGCTACCTTTACCAAAACGTGTTCACACACTTAGCCTTTACCGGTAGGACATGTTCACCACTCCGATTTATTCCCGATGAATCAGACCTGACACAACTCTAAGCATAGTTGGCATAAATAAAACAAGCATGGATGAGTAGGCACATCATGGCTCAAGCAACTCCTACTCATGCTAGTGGGTTTCAACTATTTACTGTGGCAATGACAGGTCATGCAGAGGAATGGGTTCAGCTACCGCAGCAGAAAGTAGCAGTTTGAATCATTGTTGTCCTAATGCAGTAAAAGGAGCAGGAGCGAGAGAGTGGGATTTATCGAGATGCTCAAGGGGGTTTGCTTGCCTGATAGATCCACGAAGAAGCACTGCTCCTCAGACAGGTACTCGGGACACCTTCCGGAGTAGAACCTATCGAGAGGGAACGGTGCCGGCAATCAATAAACAACCATATGCAACAATATGATGCATGAATATGACATTCAAAGATGCTATGATTTGCCCTAATGCATCTAGCATCAATTTGGTTGAAGTCCATATGAACCAAGGGTTCATATGCAAACCCCAAATTAAGTATATAACATGCCATTATTACATTTTCACTTACACAGAAAGTATAAGTTGGTTTTTCATGCATGAAACTAGCATAAATGGATTCCTTGCATTTTTCTGATAATTTTTCATATATAATTTATTTGATTTGGAGTTACGGTTGAATTTCTATGATTTTTAGAAGTTTTAACTATTTTCTCGAATTTCCTGATTTAAATTAATACCAGAAAATGATATAATGCGTCAGCACAGCGTCATGCTTATGTCAGCAGGTCAAAGGCGGCTGACCAGGTCAAACCTGACGTGTGGGGTCCACACGTCAGTGTCTCTGGTTAATCCTAATCTAAAAATAAGCCTAAACTGATTTAGTTAATGGGGTTGGGCCCATGCATCAGTGACCCAATTAGCTAAACAGGGTTAATTAGTTGTTAAACTAATCTTAACTAAAACTTAACAGGGCCGGGGCCCACATGTCAGCGAGAGAGAGGGGGGAGGTCAACTGGGCTGTGGGGGGGGTCAGACCGGTCAACCCCACCGGCGTTTAGCCGCCGGCGAGGCCGAATGCGGCGGAGGCGTCGGGATCGCGCTACAGACCACCATTTGGAGCGTGGTTGGGCCCTATGGAGAGCTGGGGCTGAGCCGCGTGTGTGGGTGGTGGAGCTGGACCAAATGGTCGCCGGAATCGACGTCGGCAACGAGGTTTGCGGCGGCCGTGGTTCGGCCATCGATGAAAACGGAGCTACGGAGCACTAGGGGAGGAGATGGTGAGTGCATCGTGCTCCTATGGTTGCGCTGAGCACGCTGATGAGCTCGAACGCGGGTGGCAGCAGCTGTGGCCGCGGCGGCGCCATGGACGGCGGCGGTGAGCTTCCGGCTCGACGAATACGATGACTACAGCGGCCGTACAGGGAAAAGGAGAGGGGGAATCGGTTCAGGGGCTCACAGGGATCGGGAAGGTCGGCGAACTCGGGGACGGGCCGGAGCAAGCGACGCGGCGATGGAGATCTCCGGCGTCGGAAGGTTGAAGACGACGGCGTGGAGGCGCTCGGGGGCGTCCGGCGCCGCGTGGCCTAGCGGAGAGGACTAGGGCGATGAGGCGGACCTCGTGGGCACGTCGGAGAGGTGATTGGAAGGCGGTGGTCGCGGTGGCGCACGGCAGTGCTCTCCGATGCGCTCGGGACAAAGGGGGAGAGCGAGACAGAGGAGAGGAGAGGAGCTCGGGGAGAATGGAGAGAGACCAGGGGGGCTCGGTGGTGCTCTCGGGGGTGGACAGCGCCGAGGAGGGAGAGGAGGCAGCAAGCAGCTGCCTGGTGGGCATGCACGCTCGCCGTGCTCCCTTTCGTCGCTGCCTCCTGGCGAGGGAGACGACTGGCAACGGCCAGTTGGGCTGGGCCACTGCTGGGCCGTGGTGGGGCGCCAGGTAAGCGACAGGTAAGTGTTTTCCTTCTTCTGTTTTCTTTTTCTATTTATGACATTTGTTTTGTATTTAAAAGAAATGTTAAAACATTTCCATAAATGCTGAAAATGATTGTGGCATCTAGATATAATATTCTAGAGGCCCTCACCAATTCCCAACATTTTTGGAGCTATTAAAAATATTTATATAATTTAAACAGCTCCAAATCAAATATTTATGCATTGATTCAAAAATCCATAATGTGTAGCAAAAATGTGCATCACCTTTGGTTGTTGTTCCCAACATTTTCCAAAGACCATGAACATTTTTGAAAAGCATTTTGGGTTCATTGAAATTCCACTTTTAATTTGAACCTATTTGAATTGCTTTGGTGCTAGGGTTTGCAACTTCCCCATTTCAATTTCATTTGAAATATAACCATGATGCACAAAGCAAGCCTAGGACCATACCAGAACTAGGGATGTGACAACTCGCCCCCACTCGAAAAAATCTCGTCCTGAGATTCAGGAGTTGGCGGAAAGAAAGCGGGGTACTCAAGTCGAAGACGATCTTCTCGCTCCCAAGTAGCTTCTCTCTCGGAATGATGGGACCATTGAACCTTGAGAAACTTGATGTTATGACGTTGAGTGACACGCTCTGCTTGATCCAGAATGCGAACGGGGTACTCTCGATAAGTGAGGTTATCTTGAAGATGAAGCGTTTCGTGGTCCACTCCGCGGATGGGATCCGAGAAGCAACGCCTGAGTTGAGAGACGTGGAAGACATCATGAACTCGAGAAAGATGTGGGGGTAGTTCCAACTGGTAGGCAACCTCTCCTCGTTTAGCAAGAATGCGAAAAGGACCGATGTAACGAGGAGCCAACTTGCCCTTCATACCGAAACGATGGGTACCCTTCAAAGGAGTAACCCGAAGGTAAACCTTGTTGTCAACTTCATAAACCACTTCCTTATGACGACGGTCATACTGGCTCTTTTGGCGAGATTGGGCTGTTTTCAAATTCTCACAAATGATGCGAACTTGCTCTTCTGCCTCCTGGATCATATCCGGTCCAAAGAATTGTCTTTCGCCAGTTACTGACTAGTTCAAAGGTGTTCGACATCTTCGTCCATACAGGATCTCGAAGGGTGCTTTCTTAAGACTGGATTGGTAGCTATTGTTATAAGCAAACTCGGCAAAGGGAAGACATTTCTCCCAATCCATACCGAATGAGATAACGCAAGCTCTAAGCATGTCTTCAAGAATTTGGTTGACCCTTTCCACCTGACCACTTGATTGAGGGTGGAAAGCGGTACTGAAGGAAAGATGGGTGCCCATGGTAGTTTGGAAACTTTCCCAGAAATGAGAGGTGAAAAGACTGCCACGGTCTAAATTGATCTCTAGTGGAACACCATGGAGTGACACTATCCGGGAGATATATAAGTCAGCGAGCTGACTAGCAGTGATACTCTCTCAAACAGGTAGGAAGTGAGCCACTTTGGAAAGACGGTCAATGACTACGAAGATAGCATTATTTCCTTTCTTGGTCCTGGGAAAGCCGGTGATGAAGTCCATACCAACTTTGTCCCATTTCCACTCGGGAATAACTAAATGTTGAAGGGTGCCAGTAGGTCTTTGATGCTCTGCCTTAACGCGACGACAAATGTCACATTTGGCAATATACTGAGCGATTTCTCTCTTCATCCTAGTCCACCAGAACCTCTGGCGTAGGTCCTGATACATCTTTGTACTACCGGGATGAATCATGAGAGGGGATTCATGGGCCTCCTTAAGGATCAGTTGCTGCATCTGTTGACATTTGGGAACCACCAAACGGTTACCAAAGTAAACAACACCTCGTTCATCCATAGAGAAACAGCCAGCAACTCCCTTGGAAATATTCTTCTTGATCCGAGAGATTCCCGTATCATGCTTCTGAGCCTCTATGATCTGATCCGTAAGGGTAGGTTTCGCCACCAAGGTAGAAAGGGAACCATGAGGAGCTATGTGAAGGTTAAGCTTACAGAATTGCTCATGGAGGGGTGGTTGACATTGTTGCAACATGAGGTTGTTGCAATAGGATTTACGACTTAAAGCATCAGCCATGACATTGGCTTTGCCTGGAGTGTAGGTGATTCCTAAATCCGAGATCAACTCCAACCAACGTCTCTGTCTGAGATTCAGATCCGGTTGGGTGAAGATGTACTTGAGACTCTGATGGTCAGTGTAGATTTCGCAATGGTTACCAAGAAGGTAATGTCTCCATGTCTTAAGTGCATAGAGTACGGCTGCAAGCTCCAGATCATGTGTAGGATAATTTTCCTCATGTGGATGCAACTGTCGAGATGCATAGGCAATCACATGACGATCCTGCATAAGAATGCAACCTAGTCCTTGACGCGAAGCATCGCAATAGATAACGAAGTCTTTAGTGAAATCTGGTGACACGAGTATGGGCGCAGAAGTCGGGCGTCTTTTCAGTTCCTGAAAACTGTGCTCACACTGTGGGGTCCACTCAAACCTTTTATCCTTCTTGAGAAGCTCCGTGAGGGGTTTGGCCACTTTGGAGAAGTTTTCAACGAAGCGGCGACAATAACTGGCTAGACCAAGGAAACTCCTAACTTGTTTGACTGTTTCAGGTGGAGTCCAATCGAGAACGGCTTTGACTCTCTCGGGATTGACAGCAATGCCCTTACCAGAGATCACGTGGCCCAAATAGGTCACTTCTGGCAACCAAAATTCACACTTGGAGAACTTGGCATAAAGACGATGATCTCTGAGTTTTTCTAATACAAGCCTAAGATGTTCGGCATGCTCTTCCTCGTTCTTTGAGTAAATAAGAATATCATCGAGATAAACCACGACGAACTTATCTAAGTACTCCATAAAGATCGAGTTCATCAAGCGGGAGAAAGTAGCTGGAGTATTGGTTAGGCCGAAAGACATCACGGTGTACTCGTATTGACCATAACGAGTGACAAAGGCCGTTTTGGGGATGTCCCCATTTCTGATCTTGATTTGATGGTAGCCTAACCTCAAATCCATCTTGGAAAAGACTGAGGATCCAGCGAGCTGATCATACAGGTCGTTGATCCTGGGGAGCGGATACTTGTTCTTTATCGTGACCAAATTAACGGGACGATAATCTACAACCATCCGATCCGTACCATCCTTCTTCTTGACGAAGAGGACAGGACAAGCCCAAGGAGAAGAACTGGGACGGACGAAACCCTTCTGCAAGGACTCATCAAGTTGTTTCTTAAGATTGGCTAACTCCAAAGGTGCCATCTTGTATGGTCTCCTAGAGATTCGAATAGTTCCTGGGATAAGTTCTATGACAAACTCTGCATCTCTATCAGGTGGGACACCTGGCAGTTCTTCTGGAAAAACATCTGGGAAGTCACGGACTACCGGAATATCTTCAAGGTCTGGAAGAGGGCTGGCATTAAGAGAATAGAGTTGACACCTTGCAACTCTGTGGAGACAGTGACTATTTTGCCAGATGGATGTGTAAGTTGAACAGATCTGGTGTAAGAATCGATCTTGGCATGATGAGCTGTCATCCAGTCCATACCCAAGATGATGTTAATATCTGCGGACTTGAGAGATATCAAAGAAGCAAGGAAAACCAGTCTATCAACAAGGATTTCATTACCATGGCTTACCTTGGAGGTTTGCCATTTGGAACCGGGAGTCTGGATTATTAGTGGAGTCGGCATATCACAAAATGACATGTCGTGCAACCGAGCGTAACCTTCGGATATGAAGGAGTGGGATGCTCCAGTATCGAACAGAACTGAAGCTGGGTGACAATTGACAAGAAGCGTACTCAGTACAACGTCGGGATCATCTTGAACTTCTGAAGCTGAGACATGGTGCACACATGCTCGTTCAATATAGGCTGGCTTGGTACTGATCATCTTGACTGATGGTTTTTCACGGCCAGCAGACCTCTCAGACTGGGGTGGAGTATAACTGGACTAAAGGTAGTCACGTGCATAGTGTCCTGGTTCTCCGCAGGTAAAGCAAGTTCCTGGGGTAGGGCATGGACCTACATTGGCAAGTGGTCCACTAATAGGCCTGGGTGGAGCACGTTGCTGAGTTGGGTGAGGCGCCACATAGGATGGCCTCGGTGCATATCGAGGTGGAAGGGCTGAGTTCGGAATCCAAATCCGTCGCTTCTGAGAGCCAGAGCGGGAGGAAGAACCTAGATCACGGTTGTGCTTACGAGACTCCTCGTAAGTGAGTTGAGCTGTCTCTGCATTAATGGCCTTGTTCACAAGAGCCAGGAAAGTATCACAATGATGCAGGTGGAGATCACGACGCAACTTAGGGTTGAGACCCTTCCGGAACCTAGCCTGCTTCTTAGCGTCCGTGGACACTTCTTCTGTAGCATAGCGGGCGAGGTTTCCAAACTCCCTACTATAAGCATCAACAGGCAGCTGACCCTGGGTAAAACTACAAAACTCTCCGATGCGCTCGGGACAAAGGGGGAGAGCGAGACAGAGGAGAGGAGAGGAGCTCGGGGAGAATGGAGAGAGACCAGGGGGCTCGGTGGTGCTCTTGGGGGTGGACAGCACCGAGGAGGGAGAGGAGGCAGCAAGCAGCTGTCTGGCGGGCATGCACGCTCGCCGTGCTCCCTTTCGTCGCTGCCTCCTGGCGAGGGAGACGACTGGCAACGGCCAGTTGGGCTGGGCCACTGCTGGGCCGTGGTGGGGCGCCAGGTAAGCGACAGGTAAGTGTTTTCCTTCTTCTGTTTTCTTTTTCTATTTCTGACATTTGTTTTGTATTTAAAAGAAATGTTAAAACATTTCCATAAATGCTGAAAATGATTGTGGCATCTAGATATAATATTCTAGAGGCCCTCACCAATTCCCAACATTTTTGGAGCTATTAAAAATATTTATATAATTTAAATAGCTCCAAATCAAATATTTATGCATTGATTCAAAAATCCATAATGTGTAGCAAAAATGTGCATCACCTCTGGTTGTTGTTCCCAACATTTTCCAAAGACCATGAACATTTTTGAAAAGCATTTTGGGTTCATTGAAATTCCACTTTTAATTTGAACCTATTTGAATTGCTTTGGTGCTAGGGTTTGCAACTTCCCCATTTCAATTTCATTTGAAATATAACCATGATGCACAAAGCAAGCCTAGGACCATACCAGAACTAGGGATGTGACACCAAATGAGGTGCGGTTTTCGGCCACGCGATCATGACCGAACGCTCTAGATGATGGAGAGGGTTTAGGTGGGTTTTGGGCCAAATTGGAGGGGTGTTGGGCCGCAACATACACGAGGCCTTTTCGGTCCCTCGGTTAACCGTTGGAGTATCAAACGAAGTCCAAATGATATGAAACTTGACAGGCGGTCTACCGGTAGTAAACCAAGGCCGCTTGGCAAGTCTCGGTCCAATCCGGAAATGTTTAATCCCCACAAATGAAAGAAATCTAGAAATGACCACCGGAGGAGAACGAAGCGCCGGAATGCAAAACGGACAACGGGAAAAATGCTCGAATGCATGAGATGAACACGTATGCAAATGCAATGCACATGATGACATGATATGAGATGCATGACAACGATAACAACACACGGAGACAAAGACCTGAACCCGAGAAAATAAAATAACTTAACGCCGGAAACGGCAAGAGTTGGAATACATATTGGGAAAGTCATATCCGGGGTGTTACAGGTAGGGGGTCCTGAACTGTGCATCTAGGCCGGATGGTGACAGGAGGTAGGGAACACGATGTTTTACCCAGGTTCGGGCCCTCTTGATGGAGGTAAAACACTACGTCCTGCTTGATTAATATTGATGATATGGGTAGTACAAGAGTAGATCTACCACGAGATCAAGGAGGCTAAACCCTAGAAACTAGCCTATGGTATGATTGTTGTACATGGAGTTGATTGCCTACGGACTACAACCCTCTGGTTTATATAGACACCGGATAGGGTTAGGGTTACATAGAGTCGGTTACAATGGTAGGAGATCTTGAATATCCGCATCGCCAAGCTTGCCTTCCACGCCAACGAAAGTCCCATCCGGACACGGGACGAAGTCTTCAATCTTGTATCTTCACAGTCCAGGAATCCGGCTAAAGGTATAGTCCGGCTACCCGAACACCCCCTAATCCAGGACTCCCTCAGCTAGGGTTACACAGAGTCCGTTACAATGGTAGGAGATCTACATATCCGTATTGCCAAGCTTGCCTTCCACGCCAAGGAAAGTCCCTTCCGAACATGGGACGAAGTCTTCAATCTTGTATCTTCGTAATCCAGGAGTCCGGCCGAAGGTATAGTCCGGCTATCCGGACACCCCCTAATCCAGGACTCCCTCAATGGGGCTCTTGCCTGATGTGGGAAAGATTGTTTATGTCTGGGTGGGTAGGTGGATTTAAGTCCAAACCCCTACCCGATCTGAGACCCAGGGGCCGAGGAGTTTCCAATCTTGGAAATTCGGGTTCCGGAGTGCTGCCCGGTAAGTCTGGCCCGCTGCCTGATTCTAGGTTCAGGGCTTGGGCGATGTCCTCCCGTAAGCGGGTATCCGGCTCGGAGAGCTCAGGAATCCGGACATAGTTAGTCCTCAAAATAGAGGAAGAATTGCCGCATTGTTCCTCCACCACCGCAACGTGATGGGTGACCGATGGAGAGTTAATCTCCCTTTGATCGGGTTTAAGCCCAATCCGATCATAGTCTGTAGCGACTCCCAAGGTGGCGATGCGATCTAAGAGTTTGTTTAGGGAAGAGAGCTCCATTGGATCCATCTTCTCGGCGAATTCTGAGCCAGCGTGGAGGCTATTTTTTATGACCCGAGAAGTCATCGTCGATGCAGCAGCCGAACAGGCGGTCACGACGAAATTGCCTAGCCAGAGAGCTTGGCCGATAGCCAGAGCTCCCCCAGCGATAATGTTGTTTTTAACAACGAGATGAGGCATCATTCCATCGGTGACGTCACAGAGGAACTCTCAATGAAAGCACCAATGTCGGTGTCAAAACCGACAGATCTCGGGTAGGGGGTCCCGAACTGTGCGTCTAACGAGGATGGTAACAGGAGGCAGGGGACATGATGTTTTACCCAGGTTCGGGCCCTCTTGATGGAGGTAAAACCCTATGTCCTGCTTGATTTATTCTTGATGATATGAGTATTACAAGAGTTGATCTACCACGAGATCGAAGAGGCTAAACCTTAGAAGCTAGCCTATGGTATGATTGTATGTTGTCCTACAGACTAAAACCCTCCGGTTTATATAGACACCGGAGGGGGCTAGGGTTACACAAGGTCGGTTACAAAGGAGGAGACACTAGTAGAAAACCGGGCAATAGCACCGGTTCGTAAGGCCCTTTAGTACCGGTTTAGGAACCGGCACTATTATTTCGGCACTAAAGCCCCCCCCCTTTAGTACCGGTTCAGCACGAACCGGTGCTAAAGGGGTACAACGTGGCACGAGCCAGCTCCGGGGGCCGGGAGCCCTTTAGTACCGGTTGGTAACACCAACCGGTACTAAAATGTTGGGGGGCTTTTGGTTTTATGATTTTTTTTCATTTAATTTTGTGTTTTCCATTTTAATTCTTTTTCGTTTGCTAATATTTTACAGTACTACACATTGTATATACATATATGTAGAATTTCTAGTAGAACCAATCATATATATATCATCAATCATGTCTCACAAACCACCATATTAATTCACACATACACACATGTATAGCTATATATATACAATTTCTCCTACATATGCATATGTTGCCTTCGGAGCCAGTGGCATTAGCCTGATTGGTGCCTTCGGAGCACGATGACAATTGGAAGTGGTTCATGACTTGGTCGATGGGGGCGGTAGCGGGTAATAGTCACTGGTAGAAAAAGAGGCTTCCGTCCAGCCTCATTAGTCGCGAAACTGTAGGAACCGCGACTAATGAAGTCTTTAGTCGCGGTTCGGCAGACGAACCGCGACCAAATGCCTGGGCCCAGGGCGCTCGCGGGCTTTAGTCGCGGTTGGCCAGGCCAACCGCGACTAAAGGTGCCCAAAGGCCTTTAGTCGCGGTTGGCCAGGCCAACCGCGACTAAAGCTCCTCCCCTTTAGTCCCGGTTTGTGGCACGAACCGGAACTAATGGGGTTGAGACCTTTAGTCCCGGTTCGTGCCACGAACCGGTACTAAAGGTCCCATTTTCAAACTCTACCCCCCCCCCCGGTGGATCGCCTTTTCAGTCTTAAAAAAATAAAAGAAAATGATGGAAATGTCAAAAAAATAAAAGAAAATAAGTTTCTCATGTGATATGTGGTCTAGTTGTTGGGAAAATTTGCAAATGTGAATTTTGACTTTATTTGCAAAATCTCTCTAAAATTTGTAAAAATGGGCATAACTTTTGCATACTAACTCGGATGAAAAAGTTTTTATATGAAAAATCATCTACTCGAAAAGTTACATCCAAATTTAACCGGGGGAACCCCGTTAAACATTTTCAAAATCCTCAAAAACCTAATAGAAAAAAGTTACGGGGCTTTTAAGATCTAGAGTGGAAAAAATTGAATATTCAAACAGTGGGCAAACTATGGTCAAACAATGGTCAAACTAATTATTCTAGAATATTAGTGTTACTAAATAATTATTTTAATTATTTCAATTTTGGTCAAATCTGGTCAAACTGTGGTCAACTGTGGTCAAACTGTGGTCAAACAATGGTCAAACTAATTATTCAAGAAATATTAGTGTTACTAAATAATTATTGTTTTTTAAAACAATAGTTTCAAACTCAAACAGTGAAATGTGTCACTTCATGCTCAAGCAAAATTCCTGAAGGTTAATAGGATTGACATCTTATTATTGTCAGGAAAACAACAAGTGCAGACTTAGAGCGTGGGAGAATAGAACCCGGAAGTTAAGCGTGCTTGGGCTGGAGTAGTGAGAGGGATGGGTGACCGGTTGGGAAGTTAGATGATTTGGAATGATGAGGGGTGATAAAAGAATAAATTGAGAAGTGATTACAGACTAGAGGTTAAAATAATTCAGAAATTTGAAAATAAAAAAATTTCAATTTTTTTTTCAAAATTACTGTTTGAATATTACTGTGGCGGGCCTTTAGTCGCGGTTAGCCACAAGAGCCGGGACTAAAGGTCCTCGGCCCCGACGGACCACGGGCGCCCACGTGGCGGGCCTTTGGTCCCGGTCAGCCACAAGAACCGGGACTAAAGCCCTTTAGTCGCGGTCCGTAAGAGCCGCGGCTAAAGGGGGGGTCTTTAGTCGCGCTTATTTAGTCCCGGTTGCACAGCCGGGACTAAAGGCTGTTGCGAACCGGGACTAAAGGGCTTTTTTCTACCAGTGAGTATTCTCCCTTCGGATTTATGACCTGGTCAAGCAAAACTCCCGCTATTTCCTCTTGAAGTGCTTGTACGCGCTCCGTTGGTAGGAGCTTGTCCCGCACCTCTTTGAACTGTTAAGAAGGAGATCAATATGCATGTGTATTAGTTGTGTGACTAGATATCGATAATGGTGTAAAAATTGTGAATAGTGTTCTGACAAGCGTACCCATTCCTGTCTTTGAGATCTGCTCCTTTCGGACGCCATCATGCGAATGTTCTCGCAAACACAGTATGCACACAGACCAGTCCCCTGCGCCTGCTTCAGGGCCTTTATTACGAGAATGGAATTTAATTTGATCAGATAATAATTAATCAAGCATGATAATTAAAGAGATGGCAGCTAGCTAGCTAGTACTACTTAATTACTTGCCTTGGATCGAAACCATTTCAGCTGTGGTTTCCATTCGCCTTCCGTGACGCTGATGAACCTTGCCCAAGCCCTGCCCACCGACAAAGAAAATGAATAAAGGGGTTATTAAATAGTTCATATCATGAAATGACGAACTAAATAGGCCGAGATATGTAGTTATAAATAATGATTGAAATTACCTGTTGACTATCCCATACAAGATGTTGTAGTCACCTTTTGCTATGAGTAGCGAGTCCAGTATTTCAACTGTTCCGGCGTCAACTTTAATGATACACAAGATCCAGTGAAATATGCATGCACACATGTTTGCATGTCTTAATTAAGCGGGCATATGTAAGCAAAAACATGTAGCTAGCTAGTAGGTAAAAACAGAGAATTTGTAGTACAAGAAAGTGTGACTCACTCGAAGTTGTAAGGAAGTAGTATATCTTCATTGTATTTGAGGCGCTTGAAGAACTCTAGCATGCTGTCCTCTACCTCTTTTTCATAATATGGATCTAATTTCCATGCGTATTCATTAACGGTGTTTGGGTCAATGAACCCAATGCCATAGCGTCCACCTTTTCTCCTTTCATACATCTTCATCCTGCATAATACCACAGAAAAGAATATAGTGAGGATAATTACACATAATGATTGATCAAAAGGATCACTACAGCTAGCTTGAGACTTAAATTACAGAAAGAAATCACTTACAGACAATAGCAACTGGCGATAGATTTGTCGAGTGCGTCTTGATTGTATAACTGAAACGGTTCAGAATACTCAACGGCCACAGCTTTCTCATGGTAGTAATCATCCTTCTTGACATACACCATGAGGGACTCTCGATCGGATCTCTTGCTAATGTCCATGTACCATTGATGCAATTCATACATTCTCGTTGGGAGCTTCTTGACATCTTCTGGCTCGACCAAAGGTTGGCCCCGGACAAATTTCCGTTTTATTTCCTCCTCTCTAATCGGAGGCATGTCCTCGATCTCGAGGAGTTGTCCAACAGTGATCTTGAGTTCTTCAGCCTGCATTATATGCTCCTGGGTTATTACCACATTGCCCACCTCGGGAACGTAAACTGTTTGGCCACAATAATATTGGGCGCGCGTACTGTCACGTGTTGTTGGCGGCACAACAAGCGGGGGGGTCGATTGCGCCGCCTGTTTTCCTAGCTGGGCAACGGTTTTCCCGCATTTTTTGACAGCTGCTTGTTGTTTGCTCGAGCTCGAGCTCGCCTCCTTCTGTAGACGTTGTCGATGTAACTTCCTGATGTGGCGCTCATAGTCTGAGTCAACAGGCTTAGGAGCTGGTGGTTGAGCCATACGAATGAAGTGGTCAACTACTTCCACAGGCACTTTCTCCCTTGGCGGCGGTGGCGATTTCGGTCCAAAATGGGCGTCGACTTCTGCCCGCACTATGGCATTGGTTTGCTCCTCGGTCCTATCGTAAGCCCTCACAGGAAGAGGAGTACTGAGGTTTGGACCATGTTTATATCGCTTGCCTCCGCCTGTACTTCCTGTACTATGACCTCGACTCGTACCGCTACGCACCATAGCTGCGGGGTGTCTCTTCTGCGATTGCTGAGGCGGCGGAGACGGCTGACGGGGCTGAGTTGGACGAGGAGGAGTGGCCTGAAGCTGTGCCGGACTTGGAGGAGGAGTGGACGTCTGACGCTGTGTCGGACTTGGAGGAGGAGTGGCCTGACACTTTGCCGGACTTGGAGGAGGAGGAGTGGCCTCACGCGTTGGTGGACTTGGAGGAGCGGGAGTCTGCTGACTCGGTGGCGGACTTCGACGAGGAGTCGGGTGACGCGGTGTCGGTGGCCTTTGAAAAATGATGCAATCCTTTCTCCATAGGATGATACGATGTTTGGCATCTCCGAGTGTGTGCTCCTCGTCACCTCCAGGAATGTCAAGCTCTAGCCCCGAATATTGGTCCGCCACCTCATCAACCAAAACACGAGCATAGCCCGCTGGAATCGGGTTGCAATGGAAGGTTGCCTCGGGGGAAATTGAAAAAGTAACGGCGTCCGCCACCTTCATGGATATGTTCTTCATTTTGAAGTGTAGCTCGCAGTTAGTGTTCTCCGTGATGTCATCCACGCGGTATCTATCCAGCACTACTGCGTCGCCCGGGGCGGAACCCACGCTACTTCTCGGCATGGATGGGGCGGTGGTATCCAAGGCTGGATCATCCGCTAGCTGCTGCAGCTGCTGAGACCCCCTTTGCTGGCTAAGTGAGTCGATCTGCTCCTACTGCCGCTAGAATTTAGCTGCCAATTCCGCTTGACTTGCTTCTAGGCCTTGAAGGCGTTCATAGTCCCGCTTCCTCTGCTCCTCCTCCATCTTCCTCTTCTTGTCCTCCGCAATCTTCTTTCTCGCACGGGTTCTGTAGTCCGTGTTCCAGTCCGAAAACCCCTCATACCACGGAATAGCGCCCTTGCCTCGTGTTCTTCCCGGGTGTTCAGGATTTCCCAGGGCACGCGTAAGCTTGTCATTCTCTCTGTTGGGCTGGAACACCCCCGATCGAGCCTCTTCTATTGCAACAAGTAGCGCATCGTCGGCTCCGTTCAGACATGCCTTCCTCGAAACATTGCCTGTCTTCGGGTCCAACTCCCCCCCATGTGCATAGAACCAAGTCCTGCACCTGGGGGGCCAGTTCTTAGTAACCGGAGTGACACTTGCATCCTCCATCTCTTTCTCAGACTTATCCCACTTTGGCATTGCCACCGCGTAGCCACCTGGCCCCAGCTTATGGAACTTATCCTTTTTTCCAGCATTGGCCTTGTTTATTCTCGACCGTTCCTTAGCTAATTCTGAATCCTTGAATTTCACGAAATCGTCCCAATGAGCACTTTGATTCTCTAGTATCCCCTCGAATACTGGAGTCTTCCTTCCTCCCTTGACGTACTTCTCCCACGTCATTCTCTTGTGGTTCTTGAATGCAACCGCCATCTTCCTAAAAGCAGCGTCCTTGACTTTCCGCACATTTGCTTCTGTGATATTATCTGGTAGGGTGAAATGTTCCATGAGAGTATCCCAAAGCAGTTTTTTTTAATCTCGTCGACAAAAGTAACATCTGGACGTGGCTTTGCTGGCTTTCTCCATTCTTGAAGGGAGATCGGGAGTAGGTCCTTCACAAGAACTCCGCACTGACGAACGAACTTGTCCGCAATCTTCTTAGGTGCTAATGGTTCGCCATTAGGTTTGAATGCCTCGATATTGTACTTTACGCCCTCCTTCAACTTTTTGTTTGGGCCTCGTTTCGTCCTTTTGCTCGATCCGGATGGCTGAAAGAAGAAAGATCGATTCATTAATATATCTTCAACTCATTTATATTAAAACATGCGATGATCACCAGATTCCTGCTTATATAAATATATATACCTCGCCGGAGTTTGTTGTTTCAGGATCAACATGTTCTTCGTCGTAGTTCATGACTTCATCTTCTCGGTCATCGCGATCGAATATCATATCACCCTCTCCATTGTTGTTTAGAAATTCGGAGCCGTCAAAATCTTCTTCATTCTGATCATCATCTGGCCCGCGTATGATATCGAACATGGTATGTTCTCTCTCTCTGTCGGTATTGTCCGCCATAGCTTTTATTTAACTATGCCAAAAGAAATATAAAACAATTTAGTATAATCTCGAATAATAAATATAATCTCGAATACATCGTCTCGAATAATAGATATAATCTCGAATACATCGTCTCGAATAATAGATTTAATCTCAAATACGTCGTCTCGAATAATAGATATAATCATCTCGAATATTATATATCGAATACATCACTAGCTAGCTAGCTAGCTAATACAGATCGAATACTACAGAGTAATCTAGGCCACTCGCGGTTCCTGAGGTGCGGGCGGTGGACACCCAAAGAGAAGGAACCATCACTGGATCATAGCTCAGGTGATCTCCCCAAAGAACCTGCCAGGTATTGGAGAACCTGACGTCCATAGCAGCCTTGTAGCGATGGACGTGCTCGTCCTCCTCCCTGACACGGCGACGTACTACCTCCGGCGGGGCCGGCTCCCTCCGCACCGCAAGTGGCCCACGCGAATGCCACCAAAGGAGATGAGGGTCGACGACGGGACCCGGGGCCGGGTTCCTCACCAAGCGTCGCGCCCCTGAAGGTAGCACCTCCCAGTGCCAGCCCGGCGGAGCCCAGTCCCGGACATGGGTCCTCTGAAGTAGGACGTCGTTGCGAACGGGTCGACGGCGAGGATGCGGGCCGGGCATCGTCGACAACAAATACTATATGCAAATTAAATGTAACACTAATTATGCTATCATTGCATATGTCAAAATTCTATATGCTATTTCATACTAATTAAGCATCTAACACTAAAAACAGAAAAAACAACTTCTATACATCCATTAAAAACAGAAAAACAACATTATATAAAAAATTTCCATACTAATTAAACACTAATTATATCCGGGCTCACTAAAAACACTAAGCATCTAATACTAAGCATTGCATATGTCAAAATTCTATATGCTATTCCATACTAATTAAACACTAAGCATCTAACACTAAAAACAGAAAAACAACTTCTATGTGCGTGTGTGTGTGTTCATCATGCATGCTTGTGTGTGCATATGGGCTCGGGGGGTGGGGGCGCCCATGGTGGCCACCAGGGGCGAGGGAGAGGGGTTAGAGGGGGAGAGCTCACAGCGGGGCGACGGCGACGGCGAGGCGACGGCCCGGGGGGGGCGACGGGCCGGGGCGTGACGGCGCGGCGACGCGGGGACGGCGCCACGGGGACGGGCCCGGGGCAGCGACGAAGACGAGGGCAGCGACGGCGATGGGGCGGCGATGGGGATGAGGGCGGCGACGAGGATGGGGGCGGCGGCGGCAACGACGCGCGACGGGGGCGGCGTAGGACGTGGGCGGCGATGGCGTCGATCGATCGGGAAGAAACAGAGGGAGAATGAAATTTTGCGAAGTGATGTATATATAGAAGGTACCTTTAGTACCGGTTGGTGGCTCCAACCGGTACTAAAGGCCTGTTTTGGCCAGGCCAAGCAGCGGGAAGCACCCCCCTTTAGTACCGGTTCGTGGCACCAACCGTTACTAAAGGCCCCCCCCCCTTTAGTACCGGTTGGTGCCACGAACCGGTACTAAAGGGGGGTACGCTGCCAGGCGAGGGGCACACAAGTTTAGTCCCACCTCGCTAGCCGAGGGGCACTCGCACCTGCTTATAAGCCCCGCCGCCGCTGCTGTCTTGAGCTCCTCTCTTAAGCAGGCCTTCTGGGCCTACCTCTTCTGCGATGCCCTGTGGGGCCTATTGGGCTTGCGGGCCTGCATCCTGGCCCAACCACAGGTTGGGTTTCTAGTCGTATGCAGGCCGCTGTTGCCTGGTAGGTGGGCTTTTTTATTTAGTTTTTTCTTTTCTGCTTTATTTATTTTGTTTTATTTATTTTTAGTTGTTTTTTTCTGTATTTAGAGTTTCTTTGTGAATATTTTTGAAAGTTTTTAGAAACTTTCAGTTAGTGCCGGTAGTTTTTAAATTTGAATAGTTTAAATTTTGAATTATTTGAAATTTGTGTGAATCACTAGTTTGTGAATAACTTAACTTTAAAAATACATTTTTCAGTGATTCTTTTTTCTTATGTTTAATATTAGTGTGTTTTATCATTATATTCAATTTGGTAATGCTTAAGTTATTTAAAAAATGAAATGCCTTTGTAACGGATGAGTTTTTGTCCGAAACCCTGATACTTCGAAACAGATTGTCCATTTTGTACACGAGGTGCATCCAATTTTTGCGGTAATCCTCTCTACTTTTTTGCACATGCTATGTGGGTGAAATTATGATACCATGCCAACTTTCATCCTTTTCTGAGTTCATTTGAAATGCTTTTCAATTTCAGGGTCATTTAGCTGAAAAAATCAGTAAATGCATGAAAGAAATTGCTTGCACATAAAATTTCTTCGCGTTTCAAATGCCAAAACACATAACTAGCTACCCAAACTATTACAGAGATTCCCTCCTGGGTGTGAAACACAGAAGAAAGTGATGATAGTTAAGCCGATCACATCCCAGATCTTTGGGTGTGAAACTTTTTCTTCGCGTGTGTCCCTTTGCGTCGTAGCCATGGAAAATCTTCATCATTTAACGGGATGCTCGGGTCAATATTCACTGTGAATGGAGCAATTTCATCAAACTTTTCATAATCTTCTGACTTGTCTGTCTTGTCATCCACTACCACGATGTTTCTCTTCCCAGAAAGAACTATGTGCCGCTTTGGCTCATCGTACGATGCATTCGCTTCCTTATCTTTTCTTTTTCTTTGCTTGGTAGACATGTCCTTCACATAGAAAACCTGTGCCACATCATTGGCTAGGACGAATGGTTCGTCTGCATACGCAAGATTGTTGAGGTCCACTGTTGTCATTCCGTACTGCGGGTCTTCCGTTACCCCGCCTCGTGTCATATTGACCCATTTGCACTGAAACAAAGGGACCTTCAAACCACGTCGATAGTCAAGTTCCCATATGTCCTGTATATAACCATAATATGTTTCCTTTCCCGTCTTGGTTTCTGCATCAAAGCGGACACCACTGTTTTGGTTGGTGCTCTTCTTATCTTGGGCGATCGTGTAAAATGTATTACCATTTATCTCGTACCCTTTGAAAGTCATTATATTCGAAGATGGTAACTGGGACAGCAAGTACAGGTCATCTTCAATAGAGGTGTCATGCATGGTACGTGCTTGCAACCAGCTGGCGAAACTCCTGGTTTGTTCACGTGTAATCCAGTCATCAGACCGCTCCGGGTGTTTGGAGCGTAGCAAATCTTGTGTTCATCCATATACGGAGCCACCAAGGCGGAATTCTGTAGAACTGTGTAGTGTGCTTCAGTGAGAGAATGTCCGTCCATACATATTATTTGTTCCCCTCCTAGCGTGCCTTTTCCATCCAGTCTGCCCTTATGCCGCGATTCAGGAACACCAATCGGCTTAAGGTCAGGAATAAAGTCAATACAAAACTCAATGATCTCCTCATTTTGACAGCCCTTGGAGATGCTTCCTTCTGGCCTAGCACGGTTATGAACATATTTCTTTAAGACTCCCATGAACCTCTCAAAGGGGAACATATTGTCTAGAAATACAGGACCCAAAATGTTAATCTCTTCGCATAGGTGAACTAGGACGTGCGTCATGATGTTGAAGAAGGATGGTGGGAACACCAACTCGAAACTGACAAGACATTGCACCAAATCATTCTGTAACCTTGGTATGATTTCTGGATCGATTACCTTCTGAGAGATTGCATTGAGAAATGCACATAGCTTCACAATGGCTAATCGAACGTTTTTCGGTAGAAGCCCCCTCAATGCAACCGGAAGCAGTTGCGTCATAATCACGTGGCAGTCATGAGACTTTAGGTTCTAGAACTTTTTCTCTGCCATGTTTATTATTCCCTTTATATTCGACGTGAAGCCAGACGGTACCTTAATACTGAGCAGGCATTCAAAGAAGATTTCCTTCTCTTCTTTGGTAAGAGCGTAGCTTGCATGACCCTGATGTATGCCGTCTTTTCCGTGCATACGTTGCTGGTCCTCCCATGCCTCAGGTGTATCTTTTGTCTTCCCATACACGCCCAAGAAGCCAAGCAAGGTCACACAAAGATTCTTCGTCACGTGCATCACATCGATTGCGGAGCGGACCTCGAGGTCTTTCCAATAGAGCAGGTCCCAAAATATAGATTTCTTCTTCCACATGGGTGAGCGTCCGTCAGCGTCATTCGGAACAGGTTGTCCACCAGGACCCTTTCCAAAGACCACCTTCAAATCCTTGACCATATCATGTACATCAGCACCAGTACGGTGGCGAGGCTTCGTCCGGTGATCCGCCTCACCTTTGAAATGCTCGCCTTTCTTTCTTACGGGATGCCTACTCGGAAGAAATCGACGATGTCCCAGGTACACATTCTTCTTACAATTAGCCAAATATATACTGTCGGTATCGTCCAAACAGTGCGTGCATGCGCGGTATCCCTTGTTTGTCTGTCCTGAAAGGTTACTGAGAGCAGGCCAATCATTGATGGTCACGAACAGCAATGCCTTTAGGTCAAATTCTTCCCCCATGTGCTCATCCCACGCACGTACACCTGTTCCATTCCACAGTTGTAAGAGTTCTTCAACTAATGGCCTTAGGTACACATCAATGTCGTTGCCGGGTTGCTTAGGGCCTTGGATGAGCACTGGCATCATAATGAACTTCCGCTTCATGCACAACCAAGGTGGAAGGTTATATAAACATAGAGTCACAGGCCAGGTGCTATGGTTGCTGCTCTGCTCCCCGAAAGGATTAATGCCATCTGCGCTTAGACCAAACCATACGCTCCTTGCGTCATCTGCAAACTACTTCCCGTACTTTCTTTCGATTTTTCTCCACTGCGACCCGTCAGCGGGTACTCTCAACTTTCCGTCTTTCTTACGGTCTTCTTTGTGCCATCGCATCGCCTTGGCATGCTCTTTGTTTTGGAACAAACGTTTCAACCGTGGTATTATAGGAGCATACCACATCACCTTGGCAGGAATCTTCTTCCTGGGGCGCCGGCCCTCGACATCACCAGGGTCATCGCGGCAGATCTTGTAGCGCAATGCACCACATACCGGGCAAGCGTTCAAATCCTCGTACTCACCGCGGTAGAGGATGCAATCATTAGGGCATGCATGTATCTTCTGCACCTCTAACCCTAGAGGGCAGACAGCCTTCTTTGCTTTGTATGTACTCTCGGGCAATTCGTTGTCCTTTGGAAGCATATCCTTTATCATTACCAGCAACTTTCCAAATCCCTTGTCAGATACACCATTCTCTGCCTTCCATTGCAGCAAATCCAGTGTGGTGCCCAGCTTTTTCTTGTCACCTACGCAATTCGGGTACAACAATTTTTTGTGATCCTCTAACATGCGCTGCAACTTCTTCTTCTCCAAATCACTTGCGCAGTTTCTCTTTGCATCGGCAATGGCCCGACCTAGATCATCAACGGGCTCATCTGATGCCTCTTCTTTAGCTTCTTCCCGCATTGCCGGCTCAGCTTCTTCCCGCATTACCGGCTCAGCTTCTTCCCCCATTGTTGTATCATCGTATTCAGGGAACCCATGGCCAGGATAGCTGTCATCGTCCTCTTCTTCTTCATTGTCTTCCATCATAACCCCTCTTTCTCCGTGCTTCGTCCAAACATTATAATGGGGCATGAAACTGGACTTAAATAGGTGGACGTGAATGGTTCTTGACGTAGAGTAATTGTGACCATTCTAACAGCGAGCACATGGACAAGGCATAAAACCATCCGCCCGCTTGTTTGCCTCAGCCGCAAGCAGAAAAGTATGCAGGCCATTAATGAACTCGGGAGAGCATCGGTCATCGTACATCCATTGCCGGCTCATCTTCATTACACAACACCGAATAGACCAAATTAATACAAGTTCATACATAAAGTTCATACAACACTTAAATCCAACAAACAAATAACTCTCTAACTAAAGCATTTAAATGCAAAAACAAATAGGATCAAGATCGCAACTAAGGTAACAATGGATCCAACAGTATAATGATACCAAGACTCACTATCGATGGCATATTTTCTAATCTTTCTAATCTTCAAGCGCATTTTCTCCATCTTGATCTTGTGATCATCGACGACATCGGCAACATGCAACTCCAATTCCATCTTCTCCCCCTCAATTCTTTTCAATTTTTCTTTCAAGTACTCGTTTTCTCTTTCAACTAAATTTAACCTCTCGGCAATAGGGTCGGTTGGAATTTCCGGTTCACATACCTCCTAGAAAAAATTTCTATGTCAACTTGATCGGCATAATTTGTCATAACACGAAATGCAACTGGTTTTAAAAGATAATATAGATACCACATCCGAATCATAACAAGGACTAGGGCCGACGGGGACGGATATCAAAACCATGGCACTATATGTATAACAAACAACGTACGGGTAAGATAATTATACGAGTAACTATATATCCAAATCACACAAACATCAATTTTTATATAAAATTTCATGAACAAGAGGCTCACCACAAGGTGGTGCCGGCAATGGGACGGTGCGGGCGATCGACGGTGGCTACGATGGAGATTTAGAAGGCACTAAGTAAACCACACCTACATATGCAAACTAAGTGTTATTTTTTACCTCAAATTGCATATAAATCAAATACTAGCACATATATATATCCTCCCAAATTAATCACTATATAAACCAATGCAAGAGCTAATCTAGCAATGAGAGATAAAAGGACAAAGTTGCTAACCTTTATGATCATTTGAATGGATGAGGGCCTTCAAATCTTGACAAATTTTGGGCAAATTTTGTGATGAACTCGAGAGGAAGAAGGGAAGAACAGAGGAGAGGGAGAGGGGAAAGGGGGAAGAACAGAGTGCTGGTGGACGAAGGGTTTATATAGGACGACCTTTAGTACCGGTTCGTGCCACGAACCGGTACTAAAGGGGCTGGAGGGGCCCCATTCTGTCAACATCCTGCCACCACTCTCATTAGTACCGGTTCGTGGCACGAACCGGTGCTAAAGGTTCGCCACGAACCGGTACTAATGATGGAGTCCCGGCTAGCCGTTGGAACCGGCACTAATGTATACATTAGTGCCGGCTCAAATACAAACCGGCACTAATGTGCTTCACGTTTGACCCTTTTTCTACTAGTGAGATATCCATATCCGTACTGCCTAGCTTGCCTTCCACGCCAAGTAGAGTCCCATCCGGACACGAGACGAAGTCTTCAATCTTGTATCTTCATAGTCCAACAGTCTGGCCAAAGGATATAGTCCGGCTGTTCGGAGACCCCTAATCCCGGACTCCCTCACTCACTTACTGGTGTAGGAATCACTGGAACTGATTTCTGTGATGAACAACTTTCCAATAAGGGAGCAGGTACAGTTACCTCATCAAGTTCTGCTTTCCTCCCACTCACTTCCTTCGAGAGAAACTCCTTCTCTAGGAAGGATCCATTCTTAGCAACGAATATCTTGCCTTCGGATCTGTGATAGAAGGTGTACCCAACAGTCTCTTTTGGGTATCCTATGAACACACATTTCTCCGATTTGGCGTCGAGCTTATCAGGTTGAAGCTTTTTCACATAAGCATCGCAGCCCCAAACTTTAAGAAACGACAACTTGGGTTTCTTGCCAAACCATAGTTCATAAGGTTTCATCTCAACGGATTTCGATGGTGCCCTATTTAACGTGAATGCAGTCATCTCTAAAGCATAACCCCAAAACGATAGTGGTAAATCAGTAAGAGACATCTTAGATCGCACCATATCTAATAAAGTGCACTTACGATGTTCGGACACACCATTATGTTGTGGTGTTCCAGGTGGCGTGAGTTGGGAAACTATTCCGCATTGTTTCAAATGAATACCAAACTCGTAACTCAAATATTCTCCTCCACGATCAAATCGCAGAAACTTTATTTTCTTGTTACGATGATTTTCCTCTTCACTCTAAAATTCTTTGAACTTTTCAAATGTTTCAGACTTATGTTTCATCAAGTAGATATGCCCATATCTGCTCAAATCATCTATGAAGGTAAGAAAATAACGATACCCGCCACGAGCATCAACACTCATCGAACCGCATACATCAGTATGTATTATTTCCAACAAGTCTATTGCTTGCTCCATTGTTCCAGAGAACGGAGTCTTGGTCATCTTGCCCATGACGCATGGTTCGCAAGCATCAAGTGATTCCAAAAGCCCATCAGAATGGAGTTTCTTCATGCGCTTTACACCAATATGACCTAAACGGCAGTGCCACAAATAAGTTACACTATCATTATTAAACTTATATCTTTTGGCTTCAATACTATGAACATGTGTATCACTACTATCAAGATTTAGTAAAAATAGACCACTCATCAAGGGTACATGACCATAAAACATATTATTCATATAAATAAAACAACCATTATTCTCAGATTTAAATGAATAACTGTCGTGCATCAAACAAGATCCAGATATAATGTTCATGCTCAACGCTGGCACCAAATAACAATTATTCAGGTCTAAAACTAATCCCGAAGGTAGATGTAGAGGTAGCGTGTCGACAGCGATCACATGGACTTTGGAACCATTTCCCATGCGCATCGTCACCTCGTCCTTAGCCAATCTTGCTTAATCCATAGCCCCTATTTCGAGTTGCAAATATTAGCAACAGAAACAGTATCAAATACCGAGGCGCTATTGCGAGCATTACTAAGCTACACATCAATGACATGTATATCAAATATACCTTTCACGTTGCCATCCTTCTTCTCCTCCAAATACTTGGGGCAGTTCCGCTTCCAGTGACCAGTCCCTTTACAATAGAAGCACTCAGTCTTAGGATTAGGTCCAGACTTGGGCTTCTTCACTTGAGCAGCAATTTGTTTGTCGTTCTTCTTGAAGTTCCCCTTCTTCCCTTTACCCTTTTTCTTGAAACTAGTGGTCTTGTTGACCATCAACACTTGATGCTCCTTCTTGATTTCTACCCCCGCAGCCTTTAGCATTGTGAATAGCTCAGGAATCGTCTTATCCATCCCTTGCATATTATAGTTCATCACGAAGCTCTTGTAGCTTGGTGGCAGTGATTGAAGAACTCTGTCAATGACACTATCAACTGGAAGATTAACTCCCAGCTGAGTCAAGTGATTGTGGTACCCAGACATTCTGAGTATATGCCCACTGACAGAACTATTCTCCTCCATTTTGCAGCTGTAGAACTTATTGGAGACTTCATATCTCTCAATCCGGGCATTTGCTTGAAATATTAACTTCAACTCCTGGAACATCTCATATGCTCCATGACGTTCAAAACGTCGTTGAAGTCTCGGTTCTAAGCCGTAAAGCATGGCACACTGAACTATCGAGTAGTCATCAGCTTTGCTCTGCCAGCTGTTCATAACATCTGGCGTTGCTCGTGCAGCAGGTTTGGCACCTAGAGGTGCTTCCAGGGCATAATTCTTCTGTGTAGCAATGAGGATAATCCTCAAGTTACGGACCCAGTCCGTGTAATTGCAACCATCATCTTTCAACTTTGCTTTCTCTAGGAACGCATTAAAATTCAAGGAACAACAGCACGGGCCATTTATCTACAACAACATAGACATGCAAAAATACTATCAGCTATGAAGTTCATGATAAATTAAAGTTCAATTAATCATATTACTTAAGAACTCCCACTTACATAGAAATCCCTCTAATCATCTAAGTGATCACGTGATCCATATCAACTAAACCATGTCCGATCATCACGTGAGATGGAGTAGTTTTCAATGGTGAACATCACTATGTTGATCATATCTACTAGATGATTCATGCTCGACCTTTCGGTCTCAGTGTTCCGAGGCCATATCTGCATATGATAGGCTCGTCAAGTTTAACACGAGTATTCTGCTTGTGCAAAACTGGCTTGCACCCGTTGTATGTGAACGTAGAGCTTATCACATCTGATCATCACGTGGTGTCTCGGCACGACGAACTATAGCAACGGTGCATACTCAGGGAGAACACTTATACCTTGAAATTTAGTGAGAGGTCATCTTATAATGCTACCACCATACTAAGAAAAATAAGATGCATAAAGGATAAACATCACATGCAATCAAATAAGTGATATGATGTGGCCATCATCATCTTGTGCCTTTTGATCTCCATCTCCAAAGCACCGTCATGATCACCATCGTCACCGGCTTGACAATTTGATCTCCATCGAAGCATCATTGTTGTCTCGCCAACTATTGCTTCTATGACTATCACTACCGCTTAGTGATAAAGTAAAGCAATTACATGGTGATTGCATTTCATACAATAAAGCGACAACCATATGGCTCCTGCCAGTTGCCGATAACTGTGTTACAAAACATGAACAATGTATATAATCACGTCTTGACCATATCACATCACAACATGCCCTGCAAAAACAAGTTAGACGTCCTCTACTTTGTTGTTGCAAGTTTTACGTGGCTGCTACGGGCTTAGCAAGTGACGATGTCCTGGACTAAGGGGTACTCACCACGTTGTCTCCCGACCAGGTGGATCGGGCCAAGGAACCCCATGGTGGTTTACTCATGGGCCACTTCGGGCAGCCCATGCCGCATTCAAGAAATATTCCGCAAGACTTGATGATCAAGACAAGGACTCCTCTCCACCAACGTATTCGACTAGGACTCTTGCTATCATAGGCCTCCGGTGCATTATATAAACCGAGCCAGGCTAGTCGATAGATCATTATGATATTATTCATCATACCCTCGGGTTTTAGACTACAACATATGATCTCGAGGTAGATCAACTCTGTATTTGATACTCCATCAATATAAACAAGAGCAGGACATAGGGTTTTACCTCCATCAAGAGGGCCCGAACCTAGGTAAAACATTATCTCCTTCGTTCCTGCTACCATTGATCCGAGAATCCACAGCTCGGGACCCCCTACCTCGAGATCTGCCAGTTTTGACACCGACAATGGTGCTTTCATTAAGAGTTCCGTTGGGTGATCGGCAAAAGATCAATGGCTCGCCTGCATATCAACTGCAACGTCGGCATGTTCGTCACCAGCTCAACTGCTCACCTTGGCTTGACCAAGGACTGTGCCCTGCCTCCAATCATCATGTTCGGAAGAGGGCCTTCATCAACATCAACTCCGATCTCTATCATGATCATGGAGGAATCATCCATGGAGCTCGGAGGCTCAACATCAACATTTCCCTCCGGCGACCGTGTTGTCCTTCCGGACAAAAACTTGTATCCACTACCACCACCTCCTCGAGCATCGCTTTGACGATTCCTTTGGTGGAATTATGCGGAATTGAGTCTACAACAACCCTGTAAAATTTTGTCATGTTCCGATGGAGCAATCTCTGTCGATCTCCGATATACCGGAGCCCTGTCGAGCCTGGATGGGAATCGGGACGAGTTTAGGGCGTGGTCTCGAGAGCCCAGCTTGGAGGTTATTTGGAAGATTCAATAGTTCATCTGCTGTAGAATTTCTATATCTACCACCTCTCAAAATTTCAGATCGATCCGACCGTTCAAACTCCGGGAACCTTCCGATTAGTGCATCACTTTTCGCATCTGTTTTCTGCGCGAATACGAATCCGACCTGAGTTCATCTCTTTTCATGAACGAGATATTGGACAACCTTTTTGGAAGAATCTCTTTCTAGGGTATTGTGTTTTGTTTCCGAAAACATGCTCACAAATTTTACTCCTTTTCGGAGGTAATCTTCACTGTCACGTTGGTGTCAAACCAGTCCGGCAATATTGCTTCACAGCTGCTGACCTGCACTAGACACATCATCGCTTTGTTGAGCCGAGCTCAACTTCTTCGGATCATCATCTCGGTGAGCCAAACCATGAGTTCGGAATCGCAAAGGATAAAATCATCACCAACATCACCACCCCATGGATCACACGGAGCGGGCACACCGGCATCGCCGCATGGTCACTTCAAGCCGATGCTGACTGCATCACAAGTTACGACATGAGTCGGCATGGCCGCACTGTTGCTTCTTCAAGCCGATGTCCATCACGCTGAACTGTTTTGACACCTCGTCTGACATGGCAGCTGCAACGTCTCCTTACCGTCCTGCTCCATCACCTCGGTTGGACTGGGGGCTTCACCATATATTCATCAAACCTACTCTGTTGACTTCGGTGTCACGAGCCGACATGCTTCGACTGATCGGCTGACATGGAGGCTTCGACACCTTGGCTGGACCGGGGACTTTGCTATTTCTTCATCAAACATACCCCGGTGACTTCAGCATCACCAGCCGACCAGCTTTGTCACGTTAGCTGGACCGGGGGCTTTGCCTCTGTGAGCCAACCTTTGCCAACATCGCCATGTCGTCGCTTTATCGCCCATCAGGCAATGGGTGTGCGGATCGAGTCCCAATTTTGGGAGTCACCTTTCTTCGGATTGTACAACAAATCAACCAGGAGATATTAATCCTAGTAATTTTTGCTTGTTTGGTTTTATTTTTCCCGAGAAATTATTACTCTGGTTTGTTCCATTATCTGTACACAGGTCTATCAAATGGTGGCCGCATTAATGACGGTCGCGTGATGGTTCAGTTAGTTTCCGTACACAGTTCGGTGAATGTCGCATCTGGAACTCGGACTGACCTATGAATTCAGGCTTCGCCACGCCTTTATCGCGTCATGCCGACGCCCTACATCGGCATTAACTTTGGCACCAGGCCACCTATCTTTAAATAAATTATTTTTCCTAAATTAATTATGCGAGGATTTTTATATAGTTATATTATTATTGTTGGACTACACTATTTTATGTGTGCAGGTAATCAACTTCGGCTGCGTCATGCGGTCAACTCTGTGGGCCGACGTCGTCGTCCTGCCTGCATCGATCAATTTGTGGTGTCGCCTCAGTGCGCGTCCCTGTGTTAACGACTTCGGTTGCATCACGCGTTCACCTCGGTGTGCCGACATCATCATCACGCCTTGGCCGGGCTGCGGGTTTCACCTCGCCACATTGACTGTGCTATGTCACCACTTTGGAATGCCGAACTCCTCGCTCGGCCATCTCGGGACCGGCTCAGGGGCTGGGACATGTCCCGCCGTAATCTCGGCCTGCGTCATCAACATCGAGCGCATTAACCAGCTAAGTCGCTTTCATGCTCAAAAACTTTCAGTTTTAAATTTTGTTCGGTTCAACCAAGCATTATACTTTTTTGGCAAAGAGTTGTTTGTGAAAAGATTCCTTGTCAAAACTTTGTTTATGACACACAAATTTAAATACCCCGTTTACTTGGGGGCTTCCTTTATGAAGCCTTTCCTCTTGCATATGATTATACTTGTATGTCTTTGTTCCTTGTTCGTGTATTACGCCACAATATGCACCATGTTGACTTAAGTGTTCTGCAAGCTGGGTTGCCTTGCTCCTGTGTTTACCCCTACGTTCCTGATTGTTCGGCTAGTGAGTAAAGGGATCACCTCTGTGATTGTCACGATCGGGTCATCCGAGCTCGGACGTCAGACTGGGTGAAGCCAAAAGCTAACGCTCTTACTATTTTAAAGCATGGTCAGCACACAATGGAACTCATGACTACAAAAAATCTATTGCACAAGTCTCATAGTAATAATGAGCAACCGAAGAAAGGTATCGGTGGGAGTACTATTTTCTTCGAAGATGCTTCTTACACTTCATCAGTAATATAACATAAGTTCCCTGAGCATGCTTTGTCTGTTACAGCCTTATGGCTTGATTGCCTGGTTATCGGAAACACCGTCGATATTCTCGATAGATGGAGTACATAACACTTTTCGGCCCTTGACCGAAGAGGGAGAAGCCAACGGTTGGTTAAGACGCGTTTAAAGTTCGGGTGAACATAGATATGATATAAGTACTTCGGTACATACAATCATTATACATAAAATTCTTTTACCCAAATCACTTGGTGTCGGGGGTGCTGATCCCACGGACACCTATGGGACCACGGCGGACCGAGGCCCCTTTCGGTTCGGCACGGGGGCGGAGAGTGCACGAAGAGCAGATCGAGGCAAAGCGCACGAGCGACGCGATCGGTTTACCTAGGTTCGGGCCGCACGGATGCGTAAAACCCTACTCCTGCTTTGTGGTTGTATTGATTTCTTGCTCGGGAGCGCTGATTGCTACAGTACACACCAGCAGCTAGCCAGACCGAGCGCGAGAGAGAATCCCCCCCCCCTCTACATTGCGCATGGGCCTCCTTTTATACGTTAAAGGGGTCACCGACAGGTGGCAACGTAGAGAAGGGCAAAATGGAAAAGGCACCGCGGTTGGCACCGCCGCCTACAACAGTGTTATCATACCTAACCTAAGCGGCAGGGGACAAAGGCATTAAATGCCCGTCTGCGTCGCCTAGACGATGCAGAAAGGGACCGCTAGGGACGCCACTGCTTGCCACGATGGCTATCTTGTCAGCGCCGCTCGCCACCATGTACCTCTGGCTGCACAGCCTTCCGCCACGTGCGCCTGGAAGGGTCCCAGAGCGACACGTTGGTGGATGTGCTGGAGCGCAGGTACAGGATGGAAGCTTGCCGCGGCAAGCGCCTTGCCGCGGTTATTATCTTGTCGTGTCCAAGAGCTTGTCACTCACTGGGTCTTGCCGGGACACATGGCGCGTTGTGGCAAGTTCCTTGAGATGCCTTGGTTGGCCTCCCCGGCAAGCTCCTCTTGTCGGGGTCTTGTCTCCTTCCCGGCAAGCTCCTCTTGCCGGGGCCTTGTCTCCTTGGTTTGGATACTTTGTTCTTGAATGGTCGCAAAGGAACCACGGAGGATCTTGGCGGTCGCCTGGCAAGCCTTGCCGCGGGACGCTGCGACTGCCCGTGCACAAGTTCGGGATACTAAGGTACCCCTACTTTAGTACACCGACAGGAGCCCCCGGGCCTGGGCCATACACGGTGCCGAGTGTTGTTGGGCCAGGCCCAAAACAGGGCACGGGCACGCGCGGCCTAGGTTACGTCGTAGCTCACTCCGCATCCACCGCGCCCTCCCCGCACGGCACGCGTCGAACGCGGCATCGTGGGAGAGATCGTGGGTGGTTGCTTTATTTGGAAAGGCGGAACGTCCGCCCACTCCCCCTTTATAAGCAAGGGGAAGCAGGGGTAGTGCGCCCACTCGCCCCCTTTCCGCTCCAATCTTGAAAATCTCCGCCCCGCCTCCGTCTTCCCAAAGGCAAACAGAGCGCAGTGCCCTGCCCCCCCCCCCCGCATTGCCACCAGCGCCACCAACGCCGTCGACCTCCCCCACCACTTCCGCCATGGCTCCGAAAGCCGACAAGGGGAAAGCCGTGAAGTCGTACGAGGCGCAGCGGCTTGCGGCGCTGCGGAAGGAGCGAGCCATCTTCCCCCCAAGCTCGCCGCGAAGGAGCTGAGGGAGTACTACTACCTGTTCTGGTCGATGGAGACGCGAGCTCACCCGAGCACCAAGGTACTCCCAGCTGCTGCTCACAAGACTGCTCCGCAAGGATATCCCTTTTTCGCTGTCTTCTTCTACTGCGGGCTCTGCCCGCCCTTTTCTGAATTCTTCTGTGACATCATGAATACCTATAACCTCTGCCTCTTGACTTCACTCCCAACGCCGTCCTCACCATGGCCGTTTTCGCACACCTTTGCGAGAACTTTGTCGGAGTCCACCCTAACGTAGCCCTTTTCCGCCATTTCTTCATTCCCCGGGTAGAGAGAGGAGAGCCCTTGTTCGGTGGAATCGCAAGGATTCTTATTTGGAGGGCGAGTTCCGCGGCAAGTGGGAGGAGTGGAGGGCAGATTGGTGCTGGATTGTCGAGGAGAGCCCACAGCCGTTCACCGCCCGGTGCCAAGTAGCAGCAGTACGCGGCAGCGACTGGCGTGACGTGGCCCCGAAAGACAGCAGGCTAAGGATTGCCGTCACCAGGATCCAACGCCTCAAGCTTGCCAGACTCACCGTAGGTGCCGTTGGCGCAGATTTCCTTCGCCGCCGCATCGCCCCCCTGCAAGAACGGAGGAGGCCTGCTTGGGAGTTCAAGAACGCGGCAGATATCATGAGGTTGCGCCCGGGGCTCAACTACAATTTCACTGTCTTGGAGCTCAACGCAATGCTGCAGGAGCTCTTCAAATATGATCCTGACCACCCAGAAGTCTTCAGGTTGCCGCAGGGCGTCGTCCCGCTATGCAACAATTCTGCGCTCAACCGCATTAGGGCAATGATGCCGCTGTGCGATTCGCACGGAATCGTGCCAACTTGGCAGGAGCCAGAAGACGACGTCGTGCAGCAGTTCTTCGACACCTTGGTGGAAGTGCCAATCCGCGCCGACAAGAAGGACGGCCTCACCCGCGACACCACCGAGGCGGAGTTGAAGCGCATTGCCACCAGGTTGGAAGAGGCGGCGGCAGCTGCTGCGGCGGGCAAGTTTGGCTTTACCTTGGAGGAGGCAGCGGCAGCAAAGGCGGCAAACCGTGCCGAGCGAGAAGATCTTGCTGGCAAGAAGGAGGTTGCCGGCAAGAAGGAGGTTGCCGGGCGCGATGACGAACCGAGCAAGGCTGCCGGGCATGACGCCGAACCGAGTGGGCCTGCCGAGGATGCGAGCGGCTCGTTGGAGATCGGCTCCTCTTCCACTTCGTCCTCAGACAGCACGCCGCCAGCAGCGCCTCCGTCTCCACCAAGAAGGCGTCTCCGCAAGGTCGGGGATGCAGCACGGCAGCAGGCACGCCGACAGTCGCCGCGCCGCGCGACACGCTCCACCGCGGCAAGTACTGTTGCCGCGGGAGTGCACCACGCTGCCGCAACAACTGGAGCGGGGTCTTCTCGAACTGCTGCCTCCGCTCCCGCCAAGCGGCCAAGGGAGCCTACTCCTCCACCTTCCCGTGCCGGAGGCGAGCCGGACTTCGACTTCTCCGCGTTCAGCTCCGACGAGGAAGAAGAAGAAGAAGAGTAAGTTTCTCTTATTGTACTTGCAGTTCTTCGATTTTTGCTGTTTTTGTCTTGTCTTGATTCTCACTTGCCTTTCCCTGTATCTGTTCCTTTTTAGGACTCTGGTGCAGAGAGCGGCAAAGAGAGCCAAGGCGCCGGTGATCGTCATCGAGGACGAACCCACTGCGTCAACAGGGGACGCGCCTGAGACAAACTTGTTGGACCCGGCGGCTGATCTTCAGAGCAGCCCCCAGCGTAAGTGTCTTGTTCGTTTTCCGCTGTCGGGCGCGCACGAAGATCCTTGCTTTGCTGATGTTTGTTTATTGACTTGTGCAGGAGCAGAGCAGCCTCACCAGGAGAGCCCAGAGGGCGCCCCCGAAGCGCCAAGGGAAAGTCCTCCGGCGAGGGAGAGGTCTCCGGCAAGAGAGAGCTCTCCGGCGAGGGAGGAGACTCCGGCAAGGGAGGAGCCCCCGGCAAGGGAGGAGGCTCCGGCAAGGGAGGAGCCCCCGGCAAGGGAGGGATCTCCAGCAAGGGACTGCGTCAGCGATCCCCCGGTGAGGGAGACCACAGCTGCAGACCCTAGCACATGTAACTTCCTTGTTTCAAACTCCCCTTGGCTTCTTCATCTTCTTGATCTTTCTCTTGGATTTTGCTCGAATTTTGCTTGAATCTTCTCCCCTCTTCTGGCTGTCAGATCCATCTGCTGCAGAGCCGATGGAGACTGAAGTCGCTGCCGACGACGCTGTTGCCGTCGAGGAAGCAGCCGGCACCGGCGAGGAGGCCGCCAGGGCTGCCGCCGCGGAAGCGGGCGGGGAGTTTGGCGGTCGTACTAACGACCCGGAGGCCGCAGGAGCGCCAGGCGCTGCTCCGACCACCGACTCCTCCGCCGCTGCCGCCGCACCAGGCTCCGAAGAGCCCCAGCCTGGCGTTTATCTGAAGGCCGGCGATGACATCTTCATCAACCTCCCCTGGGCGTCAAGCTCCAGAGCGCCGGTTGAGGGAGAGATGCTAGATGGAGAGGTGCTTGCCTCCGCCGGGCTGAAGCTGGTCGACGCGCCAAGTAGCAGCAGCGGTGAACCCGATGAGGAGCGTCTGCTGCGAAAGCTAGTGGCGCTCTACCGCGCCCGGCAAGCCAAGCTAGAGTCCCGCGAAGCACTCGTCGCGAAGGCCGGTGCTGATATCGAGAAGCGCGCGGAGGAGCTCCGGGGCGCCAATCAGGAAGCTCTCCGCTCCCTGGCAAAGGAGCGGGAGCAACTTGCCGAAGCGCAGCAAGCCTTCCTCCTCGAGAAGGCCGACGTCGAAGAGCGCCAACGTCTTGCCGCGGAGAAGTTGTCTTTGCAGGAGGGTGACTTGGCGCAGCGGAAGGTCAACCTCGACAGCCATGAGGAGGAGCTGGCCGCGCGCGAGCGGGCAGTTAGCGGGGCCCTCAAACAAGCCGAAGACGCCGCCGCAGCTACCGAGGCCGCCAAGAACGAGCTGGAGCTGAAGGTGGTGCAGCTGGAGGCGAGTCTCAAGGCGAACGGTGACGAGCTTGCCGCGCTCAAGCTCGAGCGGGAGAGGGACGCCAACAGCTATTTGGAGCTGCAGGCCCTTCTCGCCAAGAAAGGCAAGGAACTTGACGCCACCAAGAACTCCAACGCTGATCTTGAAGTGAAGCTGGCGGCTCTGACGAAATCTCTGGACGGCGCCAAGGAGCAGGAGGCGGCCTTGAAGGAGGAAGTCGAGGCCGGCAAAGTGCTGCTGGCGAGTGCTGCTGCCGCCCAGAAGACCATGTCGGAGAATGTGGAGCACTGGACGGAGGGTCTGGTGAACGTCGCCGCGGACGTCGACAAGGAGCTGGCGCAATTGGGGATGGTGGATCTCGGGTACTCCTCTGACGAGAACCTCCAACCCAGCGCCAAGCTTACTCTGTTCTTCAAGGGCGTGGCGACGGTGCTTCAGCGACTCCGGGAGCAGATCCCAAAGCAGCTTGCCGACGAGTAGTGCAAGATTTGCGCGGGAGCTCTCCAGAAGGTGCTGATGAAGGTGGCCTTCCGCAACCCAGGTCTCCGCCTCACCAACGTCCTCCGAAGCTTGCCGCCAGATGCTGATCTAGAGGAGCTCAAGGCCCTTGTCGCGCCTATTGTGGACAGGGTGAGCGGAATCAGGAGGGTCGAAGGTGACCGCGTAGACTAGGCCATCCATCTTCTTCTTTCCTTGTCGCTATTAATCATGTTATGAAAAACAGTCTGTTAGAGCTGCGACAAGTTATTTTGTAATATACTCTATCCTGGGTAGTAACAACTATGTTATTTCCTTTACTCGATTCCTTCCCTTGTATGTTTTTACCCTTACGCTTTTAGGGCACTTGCCAGCGCGAGCACCTTTGCCGCGAGCGCTGAGTGCGGACCGTCAGCAGCCTGCAGGCAGTGCCGCGGCTGACAAGAAACCTTGTCGCAGAGCTAGTCGCAGCTCACTTAAGTTGTTGAGTGGACTCAAAACAACAGTAAGGGCGCAACTAGCTACGAGTTGGTTCCTCCGCGCACATGTTTTCCATACAAGGGACGGTCGTTCAAGGAAGATAACTCTATAAATTTAAGAATCTGATTGCTCAAACTTTGGCGAACTTATCTTTTCTGTTGTTTGCTTCCCGGCAAGGCGAAACCTTCTTGAACAACGCCTGGTCCATACCGTATCTTCTCCTCCCCCCCCCCCCGGCAAATTTGTGCGCGAGAGAACCTTCCTTTCCTTGAGAGAAAAAAGAAGAAGGAGAAAAATCTATGGAGCCTTAGGACTCGTTGTTGCTCACCGGGTGTAAGTGCTGCAAAAAGTGTTAAATAACACATGCAAATAATAAAAAGCATGAAAATCGACAAGGTGTGCTATGTACATGATATTTATGCACGGGATCTGCGCCCGGCTTTATACAAAGGATTTCATGCAACAGCGGCAAGACTTGTACAAAAGGTGGTTGCCGGAACGGGTTCCGGCAACCGCGCCCTATGGGTAAAACTTGCGAAGATGCTCAATATTCCAGGAGTTCCTCACTGGGATGCCATCTTCGGTCTCCAGGCGGACAGTGCCAGGCCTAGTGACTCGTTTCACCCCGTAAGGGCCTTCCCACTTCGGCGTCAACTTGTTTGAATTCTTGGCGGACTGAACGCGCCGAAGAACAAGGTCGCCTTCCTCAAGACTTCTGGCATTAACTTTGCGGCTATGGTAGCGGCACAAAGCTTGCTGGTAGCGAGCAGCTCGCATCACAGCCTGAAGACGGTCTTCCTCAAGGAGCAGCGCGTCATCTTGCCGCAGCTGCTCTTGCTCAAGCTCATCGTAAGCGAGCACTCGAGGCGACCCGTATACGAGTTCCATGGGGAGAACTGCCTCCGCTCCATAGACTAGAGCGAAGGGTGTCTGGCCAGTGGCTCAATTTGGCGTCATCCTGATCGACCAAAGAACCACCGGCAGCACCTCAATCCAGTTTCTTCCGCACTTGTGCAGCCTGTCGAAAGTTCTGGTCTTGAGCCCGCGCAGCACTTCAGCATTTGCCCTCTCCGCTTGACCGTTGCTTCTCGGGTGAGCAACAAAAGCGAAGCAGACCTTGGCGCCAAGATCTTGGACGTACTGCATGAAGGTGCGGCTCGTAAATTGCATACCGTTGTCGGTGATTATCCTGTTAGGGATTCCGAAACGGCAAACAATCGACCTGAAGAACTTGACTGCTGACTGTGCTGTCACCTTCTTCACTGGCTCCACTTCCGGCCACTTTGTGAACTTGTCGATTGCAACATACAAGTACTCAAAGCCCCCGACAGCTCGGGGGAAGGGGCCGAGGATGTCGAGCCCCCAGACCGAAAATGGCCAGGATAAAGGGATCGTCTGGAGAGCTTGAGCTGGCTGGTGTATCTGCTTGGAATGGAACTGGCACGCTTCACACTTGGTTACTTGTGCAGTTGCATCCTGGAGGGCTGTCGGCCAGAAGAAACCTTGCCAGAATGCTTTGCCGACAAGTGCTCTTGCGCCAATGTGGTGACCACATATGCCTCCATGTATGTCTGCCAACAGCTTTTGTCCATCTTCCCGAGGAATACACTTCAATTTCACACCGTTGAGTCTTCTTCTGCACAGTGTGTTATCGACAAACTGGTACATACTAGACTGTCGGGCTACTCTTTCCGCTTCTTCTTGCTCTTCGGGAAGTTCTCCTGTCTGAAGGAAATGGACAATCTGCTACGGCCATGCTGGAGCTTGTGGCTCGACAACAAGGACTAAAGGCATATCTGCTGCTGCGGGAACATCCGCTTCTACGGCAAAAACCTGCGGCTCTGCCGGAGCTTGACGTTCCCCGGCAAGCTTGCCGGAGCAAAACTTGTCGGGAGCGTCTGCTTCAGAGGAACAAACCCTGGGGTTTGCCGGAGCAGACTGTTCCTCAGCATTGTTGGTGTTGATCTTGGGGACCTTTTTGGCGGCGGCTTCGGGAAGATCTGCCGGAAAATAGTCGCCAGAAATCAACTTCCTCTTCTTGCTCTGTCCAGTTGACGGTGTTATGGACGGCTGAGTTAGCTTGAGCACAAAGATCCCTGGTTCCACAGGTAACTTAAGTGCGGCGCACTTTGACAGGCCATCGGCAATGTCATTCTGAGCTCTCGGGACATGCTCCATCTGCAGGCCGTCAAAGTGCTCTTCTAGCTTTCTCACTTCGTCAACATAGGCTTCCATCAAAGGACTCTGGTAATTCTTGTTCACTTGGCGGACGACAAGCTGCGAGTCACCCCTGACAATGAGCTTCTTAATCCTAAGGTCTGCCGTGATCCTGAGACCGGCAAGCAAGCCTTCATACTCTGCAGTATTGTTTGTCCCTGGCTCCTTGGGAAAGTGCATCTGGACTATGTACTTGAGGTGCTCTCCGGTGGGTGCGACAAGCAGCACACCAGCGCCGGCGCCTTGCAGCGAGAAGGCACCGTTAAAGTACATGAGCCACTCCTTGCTTGTTTCCTTGGCGGGGATGCTCGTCTCCGGAATTTCTTCATCTGGTGTTGGCGTCCACTCTGCTATGAATTCTGCCAATGCTCTGCTTTGGATAGTTGAAGTGCTCTCAAACTTGAGGCCAAAGCTTGACATTTCCAATGCCCACTCGACAATCCTGCCTGTCGCTTCTGGATTCTGCAGTATCCTTTTCAGCGGAAAGCGAGTGACAACTGTGATCTCATGTGCCTGGAAGTAATGGCGCAGCTTTCTCGAGGCCATAAGAAGGCCGAAAAGCAACTTTTGCACGCCAGAGTACCTTGACCAAGCCCCCTGCAGAAGGGAACTGACAAAGTAGACTGGGCACTACACCATTCTCTTTTGCACCTCTTCGCATGCCTCTGCAGATCCATCCTTGTCGGGACCAGAGCTTGTCGGGGAAGCCCCCTGCTTGTCGCTGGATGCACTTGCCGCGGTTGCTGGCTCGTCATCTGCCTCCCTCTCTGCCACTAACGCAGCACTAACCACTTGATTGGTTGCCGCTATATATAGCAGCAACTTCTCTTGCGGTTTAGGTGCGACAAGTGTTGGAGTGGAGGACAGGTATCTCTTCAAGTCCTGCAGCGCAGCCTCCGCTTCCGGAGTCCATTTCATTGGACCTGCCTTTTTCAAAATTTTGAAAAATGGCAGGGCGCGCTCAGCAGACCAAGAGATAAACCTTCTGAGAGCAGCCACGCAGCCGGCAAGTCTTCGTACATCCTTGACGCGCTTTGGTGCTTCGATCTGCTTGATGGCCTTGATCTTGTCGGGATTGACTTCAATTCCACGCTGAGACACAAAGAACCCGAGAAGCTTGCCGGAAGGGACTCCAAACACACATTTCTCGGGGTTGAGCTTGAGGTTGATCTTGCACAGATTTGCAAAGGTCTCGTCTAAATCTTGAATTAAAGTTGCCCTGTCTTTGCTCTTGACCACTATGTCATCCATGTAGGCTTCCACATTTCTGTGTATCTGTGGCTTCAAAGCGACATGGACTACTCTTGCAAATGTTGAACCAGCATTCTTTAATCCGAAAGGCATCCGTATGAAACAGTACGTGCCACATGGAGTAATGAATGATGTTTTCTCCTCATCCTCTTCTGCCATGAAGATCTGATGGTATCCTGAGTATGCGTCAAGAAATGAAAGCAAATCACATCCGACTGTGGAGTCAACAATCTGGTCAATGCGCGGCAAGGGAAATGGGTCTTTGGGACAAGCTTTATTAACATCAGTAAAGTCAATACAAAGCCTCCATTTTCCATTTGCCTTGCGCACTACAATAGGATTGGCCAACCACGCGGGATGGAGCACTCCTCTGACAAGGCCTGCTGCTTCCAATTTCTTGATTTCTTCTGCTATGAATTCTTGGCGCTCCACTGCTTGTTTCCTGACCTTCTACTTGACGGGCCGCGTGTGAGGACAAACGGCAAGATGGTGCTCAATTACTTTCCTGCGAACACCGGGGATGTCAGACGGCTGCCACGCAAACACGTCGACGTTCGCCCGCAGGAAAGCAACGAGCGCGCTTTCCTATTTAGGGTCAAGCGTGGCACTGATGGTGAAGGTACCACCAGTGCCGTCCTCCTTGGCGGACACCTTCTTGGTATGTGGTGGATCTGCCATTTCCTTCTTACACTTGCCGGTGGAGCTCGATGGTGCTTCCTCGATGGCAGCGTAGCACTCCGAGGAGGTGCGCTTGCCGGAGTGGGCATCAGAGCTCTTGCCGGACTTGGTCTTCTTCTTCCCCCCGGGAGCTTCAGCGGCAAGTGTCTTGCGATCTGTAGCGGCTGCTGCTTCCCGGTAGATCTTGTCGGCGCAGATAAGGGCATCCTTCTTGTCGCCAGGGACAGAGATGACACTTATCGGGCCTGGCATCTTGAGCATGTTGTATGCATAGTGAGAGGCTGCCATGAACTTGGCGAGTGCTGGACGGCCAAGTATCCCATTGTAAGGCAATGGGAAATCAGCAACGTCAAAAGTGACCCTCTCAGTTCTGAAGTTCAGCTCGCTGCCAAATGTCACCGGCAACGTGACCTTCCCTTTCGGCTTGCTCCTTCCTGGGTTAATTCCTTGGAACGTGCCGGTCTCTTCGAGCTCGCTGTCAGGGATCTGGAGTTTCTGGAGCACAGCGGAGGAGATCAGATTTAAGCCGGCCCCGCCGTCAACTAGCATCTTAGTGACTTTGAGGTTGCGGATTGTTGGCGAAACCAACAACGGCAAGCACCCGACCGCAGTTGTGCGATCAGGGTGGTCCTCAATGTCAAAGATGATAGGCGTGCCGGACCATTTCAGAAGCTTACGCGATTCGACAGGTGGCTCTGCCGCATTAACTTCCTGCAGCCACTATTTGAGTTGGCGGTGGGAAGTATGCAGAGAAGCACCGCCGTCAACGCACAAGATTTCTGTAGCTTTCTGAAACTCCTGCTCACTGTTCTCGACATCATCCATGTCCTCGTCGTCGTCTTCGTCTTCATCCTTGTCGCGGCCGCGGGGAGGTCTGTCTCCTTGCCGCTGCTTGGCCTTGCCGCGGCGTCCTCCCCAGCCGGCGCGTTTCTTGCCGGCTTCTCCACCGCCTACTTGGGCCCTCTCCTTGTCGCGCCGCTCGTACTCAGCCTTTTGTTGCTGGACAAGCTGCTCGACTTTCTTGTAGCTCTGGAGGTCATGGCCTTTGGTGCGGTGGATTTTGCAATACTGCTTGTCGGTGCCGTCCTGCTTGTCGGCAGCTGCCATAGCCTGGTAGTTGGTGCACACGGCAACCTCCTTGCCGGAGCTACCAACTTTGGCTTGTTTGGTGCCACCGTCATTGCCGGACTGCTCAATGACTAGCACCTCTTTGCCCTTCTTCCTGTTGCGCCACCGGTTTTTCTTTGCCGAGGCGGTATCCTCACTGTCAGATCCTCCTGTTCCCGTAGTCTCTCCGGGGAGTTTCCTCCCTTCTTCAGCGCGTGCACACTTGTCGGCCAGGGCATATAGCTCACTGACGTCTCTGATCCTGCTCATCACCATCTCCTCCCGCATCCTGCGATTACGCACGTTCTGATGGAACGCGCTAATAACCGCGGCAGGGTGGATGTCTGGGATGTTGCGCTGTACACGGCTGAATCTCTGGATATACTTGCGCAGGGGTTCTCCTTCCTTCTAGGCGAGCAGGTGAAGATCTCTTTCCTGGCCATGAGGTTTGTGGCCACCTGTAAAGGCGCCAACAAACTGATGGCACAAGTCCGCCCAAGAGGATATGGAATTGTCCGGCAAGTGCATGAGCCAGGACCTGACTTCGGGCTTGAGCACCAGCGGGAAGTAGTTGGCAAGGACCTTATCGTCTCGCCCCCCGGCAGCTTGCACTGCGATGGTGTAGATGTTGAGGAACTCTGACGGGTGCGACTTGCCGTCGTACTTCTCCGGTACGTCTGGCTTGAAATGCTTCTGGCTGGGCCATTGGACTTGCCGCAGCTCACGGGTAAACGCAGGGCAACCTACCACGTACGGCAAGTCGCCTGGTTCTCCGGGCGCATGCATGTCAACAGAGGGCCCAGCGCGCAGGTCTGATTGACGCCGCGCTTCTCTTCGGCGCTCGATGCGTGTTCGAGCGTCTTCTTGCTGTCGCTCATGAAGAACTTGGCGCTGATCGTGACGAGCTCGCGGATCTGATGACGCGGTGGAGTCGCTGTCGAGGTGGATCCGGCGACTCGGCGATCTTGGCCTTCGAAGCGGAGAGTGCACAGTGGTTGCACCCTCCCCGGTCTTGTCGCCACCGGCACACGCCTGACTGACTTGCCGCGGCAGCGATGCGCTCGGCTGCCGTGGGTTGTCGCCGTTGGCGAAGCCGATGAGGCTCTGGATAGTGGCCCTCCAGTCATCGATCTTCTCTGGCGCTGGAGGGTAATCTAGGAGTAGTTGAGCTCATGCCAAAGCTTCTGCCGGAGTGGCGGGCGGTGGCGGTGAGCGGCGCGATGAACGGGATATGCTCGGACTTCTAACTACATTAGGAGGAGCAGTATCTCGTCCAGGCGACCGTGCCCCACTCGCGCCAGCACATGGGCGTGCATGCTGGTCTTGAGCACTCCGGGATCCACCAGCTTGATCTTGGCCCAGCAAACATATGGTACCGTGAGTACCATAACGCTGCTGGTCTCGCGCCTCCTGAGATGGGCGCGGTGCGTATACGGACGCCGAGGTCTTGGAGTGTGCTCGGTCATTGTGGGAGCCGACTGCGCCGCCGATGTGCAGCGCAGTCTTGTCCTTGGACCTGGCAGCACCATGAGCCTCCTCGTCGGCGCCCGCTCTCCCGCCGGCTTCTACTCCACCAGCCATTCGCTCTTGCGGTGGTGGGCTCGGCGCGGACGAAGCAGCTGTCTCCGAAGCCCTCTTCTTCGGCGGCATGTTGATGAAGATGATGAAGATTTGGCTCGTGCGAACGCCGGATCAGATTCACACAGCCTCGACGCCCCCTACCTGGCGCGCCAAAGATGTCGGGGGTGCTGATCCCACGGACACCTATGGGACCACGGCGGACCGAGGCCCCTTTCGGTTCGGCAGGGGGGCGGAGAGTGCACGAAGAGCAGATCGAGGGGAAGTGCACGAGCGACGCGATCGGTTTACCCAGGTTCGGGCCGCACGGATGCGTAAAACCCTACTCCTGCTTTGTGGTTGTATTGATTTCTTGCTCGGGAGCGCTGATTGCTACAGTACACACCAGCAGCTAGCCAGACCGAGCACGAGAGAGAATCCCCCCCCTCTACGTTGCGCATGGACCTCCTTTTATACGTTAAAGGGGTCACCGACAGGTAGCAACGTAGAGAAGGGCAAAAATGGAAAAGGCACCGCGGTTGGCACCGCCGCCTACAATAGTGTTATCATACCTAACCTAAGCGGCAGGGGACAAAGGCATTAAATGCCCGTCTGCGTCACCTAGACGGTGCAGAAAGGGACCGCTAGGGACGTCACTGCTTGCCATGATGGCTATCTTGTCAGCGCCGCTCGCCACCGTGTACCTCTGGCTGCACAGCCTTCCACCACGTGCGCCTGGAAGGGTCCCAGAGCGACACGTTGGTGGATGTGCTGGAGCGCAGGTACAGGATGGAAGCTTGCCGCGGCAAGCGCCTTGCCGCGGTTATTATCTTGTCGTGTCCAGGAGCTTGTCGCTCACTGGGTCTTGCCGGGACACATGGCGCGCTGTGGCAAGTTCCTTGAGATGCCTTGGTTGGCCTCCCCGGCAAGCTCCTCTTGCCGGGGTCTTGTCTCCTTCCTGGCAAGCTCCTCTTGCCGAGGCCTTGTCTCCTTGGTTTGGATACTTTGTTCTTGAATGGTCGCAAAGGAACCATGGAGGATCTTGGCGGTCGCCTAGCAAGCCTTGCCGCGGGACGCTGCGACTGCCCGTGCACAAGTTCGGGATACTAAGGTACCCCTACTTTAGTACACCGACACTTGGGGGCTCTTAAATTTATGTGAGCTGTTTTATAATAAGTGTTCTTCTTCTTAGTCGTTGCAAAGTCTTTTTCTATCTCCTTTTTCGACACGAGTGTGTGGACAATAGCCGAGGAGCCTAATTTCTCTCTCAAAGCCGCTAGAGTTTAGTTTGCTAAATTGGCCTAACGAGAGGTACTCCGCCTTCGGGATAGGAGGTTGAAGCCATAGGCTGACCCGCTTGAAGTCTTGAGATAGGATGTGTCATGTTAAAGCATGAAAGAAGCACAATTTTTTAAGACCAATTTTTGGATTGGCACCGAACACTTGATCTAGTTCGGACGTCAAGTTTTTACTGAAGTTTTTTGGTTTTCCAAGCCTATGGCACTTTTAAACTATTCGTGTGTCTCTAGCATAAGTATTGCAGTGCAACGCCGAACACCTTCAGAGATTCGGCAAAAACATTCTCGGATATTTCTATATATGCATCGGTTTCGAATTGTGTCTTTGGTCAATAGTTGGGTTCCCCGGCTCCTGTGCTTGCCTCCTACGTTCCGCTTTGTTCGGCTAGGTGCGCAAAGGGAGAACCACTGTGATTGTGCTTCCAGCTAGCATGGTTAAGCGCCTAAGTGGAGAAAGCCAAAAACTGACTGTCACAATAAGCGTAAACTGGTCAGCGATCCGATGACTGTATTAAACTATAAGATCAATAGAGGTCACCCCGTGTTAAATGACGGCATTCATAACATTGGCCGAAGTGTTTACGGCTTGACCTTGACTGTCACCGAACACTAATCGGGGGCTAGTTACTGGGATCCCAACTTAAAGCTCCTATGACTAAGTGAAAGTTATAAAGCCCACATATCTGATTGCCTCGTTTCTGCTAAGGGTTGTTTTGTTATTGCGGAAACACCCTGCATAGTATCTACAAGCTGGTGGAAGCCGGCGAGGGGCAACTTTCAACTGATAAACGGTCACAATGGAGTCAAAATAAACATATCATCGGTGTTTGTATTTAATATACAAGGGTTGCCTTCCATAATCATCGTTATAAAGCCATACATATGCATCAATTTGACTTAAGATTTTGGCCAAGCTAGGTTGCCTGGCTCCTGTGCTTACCCCTATGTTCCCGATTGTTCGGCTAGGCGGTAAAGGGAGCACCTCTGTGATTGTTACTACTGGGTCATCCGAGTTAGTACCTCAGACTGGGTGAATCCGAAAGCTAGCGATCTTAAAGGATATCATTGGTCGGCAACGACGGAAGAGAAAATTTTGGTTCATTAATTAATACCATAGAGTTCGGGAACTTTCTCCGAACTAAATCCTCAATATTCTCCTCCCACATTGATTGGAGGTGAGGTTTCATGATCATGATCAGCATGACAACCCAAAGAAAGGAACCGATAGCGGGATTATTTTCTTTGGAAGGTGTTTCATATCTCTCTGCATACCTTTGTTTATAGAACCGTATGGCCGGATTGCCTTGTTTTCCATAAATCTTTGCCCTTATAAGGGCTTTATAAAGTAGGACAAACACTCCCCGGCTTCTGGCAGGGAGGTTGAAGCCGATGGTCGGTCAACAAAGTTTTGTACAGTGCGGACCCGAGCATTAATGATGTAAAGTACTTGGATACATAGAATCATTACACATAATTTGTGATTTTACTCTTGATATCGATCCTTAATTCGGCCACCCATGCCAGCATTAAGGCTCGGGGGCTACTGGGCCTCGGGCTTATCATTCACTAATATTAAAGGGGCCCATCGATCCCCTGATCTGGTGTTGCCACCTGACCAGTGTCTCGGGGGCTACTGCATTGCCTATTTAATGCAGAAAATTCAAAGTGCTCAGTGTTCAGCTGGACTGGACTATATGTAAACGCGTCTTCGGACAACAATAGGTACCATCTGGGACTTATCCGGCATGAAGCTAATATATTACGATGACTTCTCAAAACCCTCTCTCAAGGTATTGTTCGCTGATCACTATTTCCTCTAATATATTACACCGCGTTTCTATTCCTAAGTATGCTGCCAAGCTGGGAATTGATCCTCAGGCTGATTTTATGAATCGACCTTAGTCTCAGGGGCTACTAGGGTCGGCGGTTTGATTTTATCCTTCAGGTGCATCCCGGATATTAGGCCAACATGCACCTTGAGGGCTACTAGCTATACATCTTGGCAGAGAATACATTGCACAATTCGGAATCAAATTCATAACAATCAGCCCATGGTCGGGGTAGTGCACCACCTCGGATACAGTCCGGCGTTGGTGCTTGACCGCAAAAGATACCTCGGAAGCAGTCCGGCATCAATCTCGGTTGCAAGTGGCTGGCTCCAAAGAGGGCATCTCCAGCATTAAGCTCATTTGAACCCTTTTAACTTCTTCAAGACCAAGGTAATCTATGACACCTCAGATGCATTCCAGCGTTGGAGCTCGGATACATCCCGGTGTTGGAGCTTGGAAGCGGTCTGGCATTGGTGCTCGGCTGCAAAAGATACCTCGAATGCAGTTCGGCGTTGGAGCTCAGATGCGAGAGGACAACACCGCATGGGAAACACTTCAAACCCGAGGTGGGCGTAAAAATAACAAGGCATTGATAAAGGCCGATAACTTAACGGGGCTCCTAGGATACCTGACGTGTGATATCTTCAGATTTAGCTCGGCAATCCTCAAGATAGAAGATGGGAAGATTTGTTGAACCAGTTTTCAAGACCGACGACCGAAGATGAAGAACAGTTTGGAAGAACAGTTTGGAAGAACCGAGGAGCGTCCCCAACTTGAAGACCGGTTCAGGGGGCTACTGACGGTGTCCTGGACTAGGGGGTACTCACCACGTCGTCTCCCGGCTAGGTGGATCGGGCCGAGGACCCCCATGGTGGATACTCATGGGCCACTTTGGGCAGCCCATGCTGCATTCAAGGAGTATTCCGCAAGACTTGATGATCAAGACAAGGACTCCTCTCCACCAATGTATTCGACTAGGACTCTTTCTATCCTAGGCCTCTGGTGCATTATATAAACCGAGGCCAGGCTAGTCGATAGATCATTATGATATTATTCATCATACCCTCGGGTTTTAGACTACAACGTATGATCTCGAGGTAGATCAACTCTGTATTTGATACTCCATCAATATAAACAAGAGCAGGACGTAGGGTTTTACCTCCATCAAGAGGGCCTGAACCTGGGTAAAACATCATCTCCTTCGTTCCTGTTATCATTGATCTGAGAATCCACAGCTCGGGACCCCCTACCCCAAGATCTGCCGGTTTTGACACCGACAGCAAGAATTGTTCTTACCTACGCATCAAAAACTACAACACCGTATAGTGATTGCTTTTTGATCTTCAGAAAGAACCATGTTCATTGAATCTGATTCAACTAAAGTTGGAGAAACTGAAACCCACCAGCCACGTGTGTGCGAAGCACGTCGGTAGAACCAGTCTCGCGTAAGCGTACGTTGATACGTCCATTTTGCATCATGCTTTTATATTGATATTTATTGCAGTATGGGCTGTTATTACACATTATGTCACAATACTTATGCCTATTCTCTCTTATTTTACAAGGTTTACATGAAGAGGGAGAATGCCGGTAGCTGGAATTCTGGGTTGGAAAAGGAGAAAATATTAGAGACCTATTCTGCAAAACTCCAAGAGTACTGAAACTTCACAGGAGCACGTTTCAGAATATATAAAAAATATTGGGCGAAATAAGTACCAGAGGGGGGCCACCTACCATCCACGAGGGTGGGGGCGCGCCCCCTGCCTCATGGGCCCCCTAGAAGCCCTCTGATGCCCATCTTCTGCTATATGAGGTCTTTCGTCCTAGAAAAAATCAGAAGCAAGCTCACGGGACGAATCTCCGCCGCCACGAGGCGGAATCTTGGCGGAACCAATCTAGGGCTTCGGAGAGCTGTTCTGCTAGGGAAACTTCCCTCCGGGAGGGGGAAATCATCACCATCATCATCACCATCGATCCTCTCATTGGGAGGGGGTCAATCTCCATCAACATCTTCACTAGCACCATCTCATCTCAAACCCTAGTTCATCTCTTGTATCCAATCTTTGTCTCAAAACCTCAGATTGGTGCCTGTGGGTTGCTAGTAGTGTTGATTACTCCTTGTAGTTGATACTAGTTGGTTTATTTGGTGGAAGATCATATGTTCAGATCCTTTATGCATATTAATACTCCTCTAATTATGAACATGAATATGACTTGTGAGTAGTTACGTTTGTTCCTGGGGACATGGGAGAAGTCTTGCTATAAGTAGTCATGTGAATTGGGTATTCGTTTGATATTTTGATGAGATGTATGTTGTCTCTCCTCTAGTGGTGTCATGTGAACGTCGACTACATGACACTTCACCATTGTTTGGGCCTAGAGGAAGGCATTGGGGAGTAATAAGTAGATGATGGGTTGCTAGAGTGACAAAAGCTTAAACCCTAGTTTATGTGTTGCTTCGTAAGGGGCTGATTTGGATCCATATGTTTCATTCTATGGTTTGGTTTGCCTTAATACTTCTTTTGTAGTTGCGGATGCTTGCAAGAGGGGTTAATCATAAGTGGGATGCTTTTCCAAGGAAGGGCATCACCCAAGCACCGGTCCAACCACATATCAAACTATCAAAGTACCGAACGTGAATCATATGAACGTGATGAAAACTAGCTTACCATAATTCCCATGTGTCCTCGGGAGTTTTGTCCTTTATATAAGAGTTTGTACGGGCTTGTCCTTTGCTACAAAAAGGATTGGGCCATCTTGCTGCACCTTATTTACTTTTATTACTTGTTACCTGTTACAAATTACCTTATCACAAAACTATCTGTTACCGATAATTTCAGTGCTTGCGGAGAATACCTTACTGAAAACTGCTTATCATTTCCTTCTGCTCCTCGTTGGGTTCGACACTCTTACTTATCAAAAGGACTATGATAGATTCCCTATACTTGTGGGTCATCAAGACTATTTTTTGGTGCCATTGCCGGGGAGTGAAGCGCCTTTGGTAGGTGGAATTTAGTAAGGAAAAATTTCTATAGTGTGCGCAAATTTACTGTCACTTGTTACTATGGAACATAATCCTTTGAGGGGCTTGTTCGGGGTATCTTCACCCCGACCAGTAGAGCAAAGAGTTGCTCCTCAACCTGCTGAACCTACTGAAAATGTTTGCTTTGAAATTCCTTCGGGTATGATAGAGAAACTGCTAGCTAATCCTTTCATAGGTGATGGAACACTACATCCCGATTTGCACCTAATCTATGTGGATGAAGTTGTGGATTATTTAAGCTTGAAGGTATGCCCAAGGTTGTTATCAAGAAGAAGGTCTTCCCTTTATCTTTGAAGGGAAAGGCATTGACATGGTTTAGGCTATGTGATGATATGGGATCATGGAACTACAACCGATTGAAATTGGAATTTCATCAGAAGTTTTATCCTATGCATCTTGTTCATCGTGATCGTAATTATATATATATAATTTTTGGCCTCTCGAAGGAGAAACCATCGCTCAAGCATGGGGGAGGCTTAAGTCAATGTTATATTCATGCCCCAATCATGAGCTTTCAAGAGAAATTATTATTCAAATTTTTTATGCTCGGCTTTCTCTCGATAATCGCTCCATGCTCGACACTTCTTGTACTGGCTCTTTTATGATGAAGACTATTGAATTCAAATGGGATTTATTGGAAAGAATTAAAAGCAACTCTGAAGATTGGGATCTCAACGAAGGTAAGGAGTTAGGTATAACACCTAAGTTTTATTGTGTTAAATATGTTATGGATATCGATGCTTTCCGTGAATTTAGTACTAAATATGGACTTGACTCTGAGATAGTAGCTTCTTTCTGTGATTCCTTTGCTACTCATGTTGATCTCCCTAAGGAGAAGTGGTTTAAATATAATCCTACCATTGAAGTAAAAGTAGTTGCACCTATTAAAGTTGAATAAAAGACTATCACTTATAACATTCTGTTGTTCCTACTGCTTATATTGAGAAACCACCTTTCCCAGTTACAATAAAGGATCATGCTAAAGCTTCAACTATGGTTCGTAAGAGTAATACTAGAACACCTGCTCCCTCTGAGCAAATTAAAGTTGAACCTAGTGTTGCTATGGTTAAAGATCTCTTGGCCGATAATATTGATGGGCATGTTATTTACTTCTGTGATGAAGCTGCGAGAATTTCTAGGCCCGATACTAAAAATAAACATAGACATGTTGTAGGCATGCCTGTTATTTCTGTTAAAATAGGAGATCATTGCTATCATGGCTTATGTGATATCGGTGCTAGTGCAAGTGCAATACCTCATTCCTTATATAAAGAAATTATGCATGATATTGCACCTGCTGAGATAGAGGAAATTGATGTTACAATTAAGCTTGCCAATAGAGACACTATTTCACCAGTTGGGATTGTTAGAGATGTTGAAGTCTTGTGTGGGAAAGTTAAATATCCTGCTGATTTTCTTGTTCCACAAGATAACTTTTGTCCCATTATATTTGGTAGACCCTTCTTGCATACTGTTAATGCTAAGATAGACTGCAAAAAGGATGTTGTTACTATTGGTTTGGAGGATATGTCTCATGAGTTTAATTTTGCTAAATTTCGTAGACAACCCCATGATAAAGAATTGCCTAGTAAAGATGAAATTATTGGTCTTGCTTCTATTGTCGTGCCTCCTAATGATCCTTTAGAACAATATTTGCTCGACCATGAAAATGATATGTTTATGAATGAAAGAAGGGAAATAGATGAAGTATTCTTTAAATAGGGACCTATTTTGAAACACAACTTGCCTATTGAAATCCTAGGGGATCCTCCTCCACCCAAGGGTGATCCCGTGTTTGAGCTTAAACATTTACCTGATACTCTTAAATATGCTTATCTTGATGACAAAGAGATATATCCTATTATTATTAGTGCTAACCTTTCAGAACATGAAGAAAAGAAATTATTGAAAACTCTGAAGAAGTACCGTGCTGCTATTGGATATACTCTTGATGATCTTAAGGGCATTAGTCCCACTCTATGCCAGCACAAAATAAAATTGGAGAAAGACGCGAAACCGGTTGTTGATCACCAACGACGGTTAAATCCTAAGATGAAAGAAGTGGTAAGAAAAGAAATACTAAAGCTTCTGGAGGCAAGTGTAATTTATCCTGTTGCTGATAGTCAGTGGGTAAGTCCTATCCATTGTGTCCCTAAGAAGGGAGGTATTATGGTTGCTCCTAATGATAAAGATGAATTGATCCCACAAAGAATTGTCACAGGTTAACGAATGGTTATTGATTTTCGCAAATTAAATAAAGCTACTAAAAAGGATCACTACCCTTTACCTTTTATTGATCAAATGCTAGAAAGACTATCCAGACATACACATTTTTTCTTTCTTGATGGTTATTCTGGTTTCTCTCAAATACCTGTGTCAAAAGAGGATCAAGAAAAGACAACTTTTACTTGCCCTTTTGGTACATTTGCTTATAGACATATGCCTTTTGGTTTATGCAATGCACCTGCTACCTTTCAAAGATGTATGACTGCTATATTCTCTGACTTTTTTGAAAAGATTGTTGAGGTTTTCATGGATGATTTCTCTGTTTATGGAACTTCTTTTGATGATTGCTTAAGCAACCTTGATTGAGTTTTGCAGAGATGTGAAGAAACTAATCTTGTCTTGAATTGAGAGAAGTGCCACTTTATGGTTAATGAAGGTATTGTCTTGGGGCATAAAATTTCTGAAAGGGCTAATGAAGTTGATAAAGCTAAAGTTGATGCTATTGAGAAAATGTCGTGTCCTAAGGACATTAAAGGTATAAGAAGTTTCCTTGGTCATGTCGTTTTTTATAGGAGGTTCATTAAGGACTTCTCTAAAATTTCTAGGCCTCTGACTAATCTCTTACAAAAAGATGTTCCTTTTGTATTTGATGATGATTGCGTAGAAGCATTTGAAATACTTAAGAAAGCTTTGATTTCTGCACCTATTGTTCAGCCTCCTGATTGGAATTTACCCTTTGAAATTGTGTGTGATGCTAGTGATTATGCTGTAGGTGTTGTTCTAGGACAAAGAGTTGATAAGAAATTAAATGTTATCCAATATGCTAGTAAAACTCTAGACAATGCCCAAAGAAATTATGCTACTACTAAAAAAGAATTTTTAGAAGTTGTGTTTGCTTGTAATAAGTTCAGACCTTATATTGTTGATTCTAAAGTAACTGATCATGTTGCGATTAAATATCTTATGGAAAAGAAAGATGCCAAACCTAGACTTATTAGATGGGCTCTCTTGCTACAAGAATTTGATTTGCATATTATTGATAGAAAGGGAGTTGAGAACCCGTTGCAGACAACTTGTCTAGGTTAGAGAATGTTCATGATGACCCACTATCTATTGATGATAGCTTTCCCGATGAACAATTAGATGTCATAAATGCTTCTCGTACTGCTCCATGGTATGCTAATTATGCTAATTACATTGTTGCTAAATTTATACCACCTAGTTTCGCATACCAACAAAAGAAAAGGTTTTCTATGATTTAAAACATTACTTCTGGGATGACCCACGCCTTTATAAAGAAGGAGTAGATGGTGTTATTAGACATTGTGTACCTTAGCATGAACAGGAACAGATTCTACCCAAGTGTCACTCCGAGGCTTATGGAGGACACCACGTTGGAGATAGAACTGCACATAAGGTATTGCAATCCAGTTTTTATTGGCCTACTCTCTTCAAACATACCCGTAAGTTTGTCTTGTCTTGTGATGAATGTCAAAGAATTGGTAATATTAGTAGACGTCAAGAAATGCCTATGAATTATTCACTTGTTATTGAACCATTTGATGTTTGGGGCTTTGATTATATGGAACTGTTTCCTTCCTCTAATGGGTATACACATATTCTAGTTGTTGTTGATTATGTTACTAAGTGGGTAGAAGCTATTCCAACTAGTAGTGTTGATCATAATACCTCTATTAAGATGCTTAAAGAAGTTATTTTTCTGAGGTTTGGAGTCCCTAGATACTTAATGACTGATGGTGGTTCGCATTTTATTCATGGTGCTTCTCGTAAAATACTTGCTAAGTATGATGTTAATCATAGAATTGCATCTCCATATCACCCACGGTCTAGTGGTCAAGTAGAACTGAGCACTAGAGAGCTTAAATTAATTTTGCAAAAGACTGTTAATAGATCTAGAAATAATTGGTCCAAGAAACTTGATGATGCATTATGGGCTTATAGAACTGCATATAAAAAATCCTATGGGTATGTCTCCGTATAAGATGGTTTATGGAAAAGCATGTCACTTACCTCTCGAACAGGAACATAAGGCATATTGGGCCATCAAATGGCTCAATTATGATTTCAAACTTGCCGGTGAGAAGAGGATTTTTGACATTAGCTCACTTGATGAATGGAGAACCCAGGATTATGAGAATGCCAAGTTGTTTAAAGAAAAAGTTAAAAGATGGCATGACAAAAGGCTACAAAAACGTGAGTTTGATGTAGGTGATTATGTATTGCTATACAACTCTCGTTTAAGATTTTTTGCAGGCAAACTCCTTTCTAAATGGGAAGGTCCTTACATCATTGAGGAGGTCTATCGTTCTGGTGCCATAAAAATCAACAACTTCGAAGGCACAAATCCGATGGTGGTGAACGGTCAAAGAATCAAACATTATATCTCAGGTAATACCATAAATGTTGAAACTAATGTTATTGAAACCGTAACCCCGGAGGAATACATAAAGGACACTTTCCAGAATGTTTCAGACTCCGAAAAGGAAGAGGTATGTGGTACGGTAAGAAAACGGACTCCAAAACAGTTCTAATAGCAATTTTTCTCTGTTTTGGAATATGTGGACTCGTGTGCGCCACCTCAAAGAGTTGCTTGTAATCGTAGTTCAGGTTAGCCACTGAGTCAAAGCTGGCTTGCTGCAGTTAAACTCCACCACCCCCTTTTGTTGATACCGATGCATATGTAGCTAGTTCTGATGTAAGTCTTGTTGAGTACCTTTGTACTCACGTTTGCTTAATTTATGTTTTGCAGAGAGACTTCAGTCTCGCTAGTAGTTCCGCGTGGACTTCGACATTTAGCTTGATACCTCAGCTACGATCTTGTGCCCTCGACAGGATCTGGTAGATAGTCAGGCTTCTTAGCCTTTTTCATTTATAGATGTCTTTACTCAGACATGTTAAGCTTCCGCATGTGTTTGATTGTATGCTATGATTGTTGGGTCATGAGACCCATGTTTGTAATATCTCGCTCCTCGGAGCCTAATGCATACATACTTGAGTTGTAGAGTTATGTTGTGATGCCATGTTGTATTCACACATATCGAGCATATTGTGTGTATGATTGAAATGCTTGGTATGTGTGGGATCCGACTATCTAGTTGTTTATCCTTGGCAGCCTATCATATGGGGAAATGTAGTCTAGTGCTTCTAAGCGATAGTAGTCCGCTACAGCCCGGATCACCGGAGTCCTGCTAGCCCAGCACTACTGCTCAGCACACTTGACTGGCCGGCATGTGTTTCACTTCGTTCCTATGTCTGTCCCTTCGGGGAAATGTCACGCGGTGACATCCGGAGTCCTGCCTAGCCTGCTACAGCCCGGGTTACCGGAGTCCTGTTAGCCCAGTGCTACAGCCCGGATTCACACGCTGGTTGACCGACATGCTCGAGGTTGATTCATGTATGCCTGTCCCCATGGGTTAGTGCCGCTTTGGGTTCACGACTAGCCATGTCGGCCCGGGTTCTTTGTCATATGGATGCTAGCGACACTATCATATACGTGAGCCAAAAGGCGCAAACGGTCCCGGGCCAGGTAAGGTGGCACCCGTGGAAATACCGTGCGTGAGGCCACAAAGTGATATGATGTGTTACATGCTAGATCGGTGTGACCTATGATCGGGGTCCCGATAGCGTTGGTATCAGAGCCTGACTGCCTGTAGATTTACCAAGCCAAACTGGTCGAAGTTGAGTCTAGAAATGCTTTAGTTATGTAAGGGAATTGATTGTGGAAGGGAACGTAAGGCTCTTTTTACTCCTTGTTCTCATGCCCTTCTGATCTGAGTCAACCTCTTCTTTTCTACGGGGATTAAGAATTAGGCCTTCTCATCTATCTATCAGGATGACGTGTTACTAAACCGTAGTTGCCTAAGATTGTTGGATTTAAGCTCAGTTCAGTTTCTACTACTTCCATATATTCATAACTGGCCTCAGCACCTTGATATTGTGCTTCTGAGTGGTTATGCCACCATTTTGCAAGATGTCTCAAATCATTTTGAGCATTTATAGCCGTTATGCTGTCCGAGTCATCCCAGGTTTCTAAATAGTCTGATGCATTTGCAAATCCTTTCCCCTGTTCCTGATGTCCATTTGGGCCAGATTAATCACACTAATCGGTGAGTTGAGGTACTCCGTTACCTCGACATATATGTTGGAGCTATTACTATGACCCTAGGTGTTTTAGGGAGTCACCTAGTGATCTAGCCATGTCTTGTATTCCCAGTGTGTGATTCTGGCCATTATTCTCAAAAGCATCCCGTGATGCTATTAGTTAGTAGGCATTCTATTCCTGGGTTTTTGAACCCGAGATTCACCCTACTTACTTCATGTTGATAGTGTTTGCTCGTTCCTTTAGGATATTAGTAACCTTTGCAATAGTCCTCGAGGTTCGTGGTACATCCTTCTTCCAATTATCATGAACCTTCTTGGCAGGAGTTCTTCTGAACCAAAAGGTCACGACAGAGTGCTCTTGATGAGTTCTCCATTCTATATTGTGGCTCTGCCAGTTCTACCTTTCTGCGTGGGTTATCCGGAAGAAATATGTTGAACTCGTTCGACACACTAATCTATGCCTCCACAGCTCAGAAAATTATATGTTCCTTGAGTTGTTCCTCTTTAGTTGTTTTCTGACCTTCATCTATCAATTGATAGTCAGGAATAGTTGTGCATTTGTGTTCATCGGTGCCTTTTATTCTTGTGGTCCGTCGAGCCGTTCTATTTGGAATGACTAGGAGAAACAAACTCCAGTACCTCATCCATTTCTCGGATCGGGTCAAAGTGGTTGTTTTCCGCAGATCAAAATGCCAATCCAGCTTTTGTTCTGTTCTACCTCGGAGTATTACCCACTTTATGTCAAGAGCGTCGTGAGAATTGCACCTTCTCCTATGAATTCTTGACGCAGTGATACTCTCTCCATCATTGTTCATTCCTCGGTTTCAGTGTTGTTACAACCGGAAAGCCGACAAGTGAACCGTGATGTGTGAAATCAATACTCCTAGCAACTCTGTTGCTTGGTAGTTAATGGACAATATTCTCATTCTTAGCGTGTTGGTTATTGAATTATCATTCTAAGACTGATCGTGCTATCTAGTCCATATTTCTGGTGCACACTTCGATCAATGGATTAAGATTGTGCCAATCCCTCACTCTTTGATCATATCATCTTGCCCTGAAAAGCAAGGTTGTTCTCGAGCTTAGTAACATACCGGTGGTTCGTGATTTTCCGAATATCTTCTTGGAAGTGTTACCAGGATGTCACCTGACCGTTATGTTGAGTTCGTGATCAAGTTGGTTTTTTCAATAAACCATTTTTCTCCAAGAATCTGTGTTGGATACCCCTGAGCTAGTTGGTTAAGCTTAACAACAACTTGGAGAGTTGGAAGATGAAAACTTGTCCGACTTAGCTCATCCCTAAGGGATATCCTTGTGTGTGTGTGTGTGTGTGTGTGTTGAAGAAAGATGATATATTCATCGACTGATCCTCGTGATCAGTTGTTGTATCTATTATCTTGTCCAAACCCTGATTTGAGTGTGGGCTATCGTCAAATCAAATCAGAACCAATGATGTTCGTAATGTTGTCTTACTTGCGGTTGTCCCTCGAGCATACACCATTATATCTTTGGTCTGACCAATACTATCACATTGTTCACATAGTGGTGGAAGTCCAGTGATATGGAAATTCCGATGAGTTGCTGTTGAGCCCATCAGCGGCATTTTGTCTCCTCCATGATTGTGTTGAACATCCAGCTAGTGTTGGAAACTTTATAAGCATTGCCCTCATGTCCCGATCATGAAGCATATGTCCGGTTGAAAGATGTGACTTCCCCTAATTCATGTGCGTCTGATGTAAGTTGCCGCCGTGAATTCGAGAAAGTTTGTTTTTGCTTCCTCTGGAATCATCCCAAGTCAGTCATGCATGTGCGAAGTATTCTATGGTCTGATAGACTGATCATCTACATTCTATACGTATCCCTAGCACACCAAGCCACTGATTGATTTGTTCAAGGAGAAGAAGTTCTTCTTAAGGGTTAGACCTACGCAAGGACTTCGATATCCTCGTTGATGGTTCCCCCTGAACTCGGTAGTGTTTCATTTTAAGACTACCAGGTGACCATGCTTGTCTAGGACAACGTGTTCACATGCTTGTAGCAGAACCGGCTCATGTTTTGGAGCTTACTACCGTAGTTCATTCCCTTGAGGATCTCGCAATGTCATCTCGTCGATTTGTGTTGCAAACCTTCATTTTCCTTTCTAGACTCGATGAGTCTGGAATATCCTGACACCAACCAGATCTGAATCTCAGGCAGATATGATGGTTGGAGCACTTTCCAAGAACTATAATACTGGTCTCTCGATAAACGGTAAAGTGGATGTCGTGGCCAACACATCCAGCCGGAAGACCTATTATTGTAGTATCTTGATTGAAGAAAGTTGGCCACCTTCCCATAAGGATTCCGTAGGATTTACCTCTGTAGTTAATCCTGACGGATTCTTGAGCTTCCGAAGTCCGACCTTTACTTGATGTCCTAGATACCAAACCGTATCAATAAATGGGTTATCCTAGTACATCAAGGAGAACATTAGAAGCGGAGTGCTAAATGTCTCTCGGTCGATCATCCAGATTTTGTTTCCTTGGCTTCGCTAAGGTGAAATCTGAGAAAGTGTTATCTCCCTTTGCATCTGCATCTTCCACCATCATTCATCATGGTAGCATGTTGTGTTGCCAGGATCCTTGACACGGATATTGGCAGAACCTTGATGAATATGGAAATGCTCAAGTTCTTGAGAGCACGCTCAGGCACTAGGTTCTGACGTTGTCATTAACTGGAATGTGCCTCCGTCCTCGTAGTTGTTCGATAGCCATCCAATTGGTGGAATCACCTTTGCCGGTGAACCTTCTCCCCAGTTACTAGAATCATTCCCAACATTTGCATTTTGTTCCCACCTTACACCTTAATAGCTGTTGTTCATGGTCATCTTCAAAAGTGGACTTACCATGGGTCTCATCCATTTATGATGATAAGCAAAAATCATCCATTGCGTTGTCTTCAACAAGGTAGTCCACATCATCCATTCTAGTCCGAGTATATCATTCTTTCGAACTCCTTCCACTGATCGTTTGTGATTGCCTTAGGCTGGTATAAAGAGTTTCTATGATCTCCGGATCAAAAGTAATTCTTTTTGCCACTTAAGGGAATATTTCTGCGAGTCACCTGCCTTAAGATGTCTCATTATGGTATCATGGCAACTATTTCCTTGCCACCTTGACACCCTCCACCATCTTTCTAAGCGTGGAATTGTTGCCCACCAAATCAAACCCGTCGTTGTTCTTCCGTCCCTCTCGATGTGTTTTGTGTCTCAACTTGAGATATTTCAACATCTCGTTCCGCGAGTTGATATTGTTTAGCTCGATCTTTGAGAAGATCAATCCTAGTTGAGTTTCTTTCCGTCGTCATCGCGTCGATGAAGACCTCAAAGCGAGGATGTCAAGATCGACATGATGCAATGAATCAACACCTTCGAGAAGGGCAATCAGATCGTGAAGGTTCTTTATTGGCGTTCCCTCTGTCTTCTTACCTCACGTCTAGAATCTCGGGACGAGATTCTTGTTTAGTGGGGGCGAGTTGTCACATCCCTAGTTCTATTAATGCCCAGTGCTAGCATCTGGCTTTGCATCATGTCTAAATTTTTGAAAGTTGAATTGGGGAAAGCTGAAAGCCCCAGAAATCAATTAAAAAAATGATCAACATTAAAATATTTCAAAGAAGTCCAAGAAAATGTTCCTCCTAGTCTCTGAAAATATTGGCAAGAGGAAAAACTTAAAACAATATTTTTGGAATCTCAGAGATATTTATTTTGGGCCTTTGATTTAATCCAATAAATATTTGAATTGGATCTATATTTATTATATAATAAATATATGTTCAATAATTCTGATAAATTGTTGAGGGGCTTTGGAATAATCCATTTAGTCCCTGCAAAAATTATCAGAAGTAAAAAAAATAGTTTGGTTCAAAAACCAAATTAAAACCCATTTGCATAAATAGAAAACAGAACAAAAACTAAAACAGAGCAGAAACCCACCTGGGCCACTTACCTGGCGCCACCAACAGGCCCAGCACTGTAGCTGGACGGCCCAGCCCACCAGGGCTCCTCCCTGTCGTCTTCCCCCTCGCCAGGAGGACGAGCACGTGGCCGGCGCACGCGAGCACGCGTCCGGCCACCTCCTGCTTGCTTGCCGCTGCTGGAATCATCCCCGAGCGCCACGCGCTTCCCCTCGACCGCCTGCACCTCTCCTCTCTCCCCCTCGAGCACTCTCCCCTCCCCTGTCTTGCTCTCTTCCCCCACCACCGAGCGCGCCCATCGCCGCCGCACGCTGCCACGGCGTCCACCGGCCACCCCTCGACCCCTCTCCGTCTCCGGGAGCTCCGCCATCGTCTACTACATCTCCTCGACGACGGAAGCAAGCCCGGATGCCCGGAAGTGTCGCCATCAAGCTCGTCCCCGCCGCCTCTGCCCGGAGATCGCCGCCGCCGTTCCATCGTCACCAAGCCATCCCCGAGCCCACCTAGCGTCTCATCCGACTCCTCGTGAGCTCCTCTTCCTCTCCCCTCACTCCGTGCAATCGATTTCGTTCCCTAGCTAGCAGCCTGCCGGACCCGAGAGCTCACCGCCGTCGTAGTTTCCCACCACCGTGGCCAGGGCCACCCCAGCTTGCACCTGAGCGTGTCACCAGGTTCGCTGCACTCCCAGGAGCCCGCAGCACCCTTCGGTCTCCCCTCTAGTGCACCGTAGCGACGATTCCACCACCACCCGAGCTCCGGCCGCCGCCACGAGCTCTGCTCCGGCGAGCTATGGCGTTCCCGCCGCCTCCCACCTGCTCCTCTGGATGCGGAAGAGTGTGGGCTACCTCCTGGTGGCTTCGGCGCGCCAAACCATCGACTGTGGGTGATTCCCGAGCCGCCCCGCCGTTTCTATCGTCGCCGGCGACAAGCTGCCGGCGAGTTTGACCTGGCTGACCAGGGGGTTGACCACCCCTGAGTCACTGACATGTGGGCCCAGGGCCCTATTAACTTTAGTTAAGTTTTTTTTAATTAAACCTAATCAACCCCGCTGACACTGAAATGTGGGGCCCGCCCCTGCTAATTACCTAGTATAGATTTAACTAAAATAGGATTAGCCCGAGTCACTAACAGGCGGGTCCCCCAGGTCAGGTTTGACCTGGACCGGCCCTATTGACTAGCTGACGTCACCCTGACGTCGGGCTGACGCAGTAAATCATTTTCTAGTTTAAAAACAATTCAGGAAATTCCAGAAAATATCCAAAACTTTGAAAAATCATAGAAATTCAACTGTAACTCCAAATGAGATAAATTATATATGTAAAATTATCAGAAAAATTCAAGGAATCCATCTGTACCATTTTCATGCATGTTTGAACAATGTTTGTCCTCTGTTTTGGACAAAACAAATAAAGGGCATTTAAATAATCACATATGGGGTTGGAATTTGAATCTTGCACTCAAACCAACTTCGTTTAAATCATAGCTAGTTGCATTAGCTCAAACCACAGCATATTGACATGTCATGATCATGCATCATATTGTGCATTGCATTGATTGTGTTTCTTTCTCCTGTTGCCAGTATCTGTCCCCTCTCGATAGACGTTGTACCGATGATGTGATCGTTGACACTGATGAAGACCCAATGATATCTTCAGACGTGCCAGGCAAGCAAAACCCCCTTGTTCATTCCGATACAATCCCCCTCTCTCGCTCCTGCTCTCTTTTACTGCATTAGGACAACAACGATTCATCTGTTACTTGTTGCGGTAGTTGAACCCCTTATCCTCTGCATGACCTGTCATTGCCACAGTAAATAGATGAAACCCACTAGCATGAGTAGGAGTTGTTTGAGCCCTGATGTGCCTACTCATTCATGCTTGTTTGTCGTGCCTGCTACTGCTTAGAGTTGAGTCAGGTCTGATTCATCGGGGATGGATCGGAGGTGTGTAAACATGTCCTACTGTTGAGAGCTAAGTGTGTGAACATGATTTGGTAAAGGTAGCGGTGAGAGGCCATGTAGGAGTACATGGTGGGTTGTCTCATTGAAACCGTCCTCAGGAACTGAGTTCTGTGTTTGTGATCCATGAAACAGCTACTACCACACGTTGGGCCCTGAAATATGACCCCGCTCGACTTACTGACCCCTCTCGTCCTCTGTCCAGGAGTTGCAACTAGTTTCTGGTGTTTGTAGGATATGTGTTGGCGGCCGTGCGTAGCGCTGACCCTAGGGGTGGGCTATGTTGCGGTAGATACACTGTGGCACGGTGTACCGGGCGCCCGTTTGGTGTCTCGGGAACCCTGCACACATCGTTTGGGGCTGTGAGCGAAACTCCGGCCGGATCTCCTCGCGGATGGAACCCGAATAGGCGATAAACCTGGACTAGAGACTTGTGTGGTTAGTCAGGTCGTGGTCTACACCCACGTCGGCTTTCGCTTGAAGTCTGCCGAGCACATGCCGTGTGCAGACGCTAAGTGGTGGAAACATGTGTGACGAAGTACACCCCTGCAGGGTTATAAATGATCTATTCGAATAGCCGTGTCCACGGTAAAGGACTTCTGGGTTGCCTATAACAGTTCATAGACAAGTGAAAGTGGATACCCTAAAACTCGCAAGATAAGCGTGAGTGCTATGGATGGCCTTCTCGTAGGGAGACGGGAGCGGATCCATAGTGGTGTATTGAATGGTGAATATGTGGACTCGTGTGCGCCACCTCAAAGAGTTGCTTGTAATCGTAGTTCAGGTTAGCCACTGAGTCAAAGCTGGCTTGCTGCAGTTAAACTCCACCACCCCCTTTTGTTGATACCGATGCATATGTAGCTAGTTCTGATGTAAGTCTTGCTGAGTACCTTTGTACTCACGTTTGCTTAATTTATGTTTTGCAGAGAGACTTCAGTCTCGCTAGTAGTTCCGCGTGGACTTCGACATTTAGCTTGATACCTCAGCTACGATCTTGTGCCCTCGACAGGATCTGGTAGATACTCAGGCTTCTTAGCCTTTTTCATTTATAGATGTCTGTACTCAGACATGTTAAGCTTCCGCATGTGTTTGATTGTATGCTATGATTGTTGGGTCATGAGACCCATGTTTGTAATATCTCGCTCCTCGGAGCCTAATGCATACATACTTGAGTTGTAGAGTTATGTTGTGATGCCATGTTGTATTCACACATATCGAGCATATTGTGTGTATGATTGAAATGCTTGGTATGTGTGGGATCCGACTATCTAGTTGTTTATCCTTGGCAGCCTATCATATGGGGAAATGTAGTCTAGTGCTTCTAAGCGATAGTAGTCCGCTACAGCCCGGATCACCGGAGTCCTGCTAGCCCAGCACTACTGCTCAGGACACTTGACTGGCCGGCATGTGTTTCACTTCGTTCCTATGTCTGTCCCTTCGGGGAAATGTCACGCGGTGACATCCGGAGTCCTGCCTAGCCTGCTACAGCCCGGGTTACCGGAGTCCTGTTAGCCCAGTGCTACAGCCCGGATTCACACGCTGGTTGACCGACATGCTCGAGGTTGATTCATGTATGCCTGTCCCCATGGGTTAGTGCCGCTTTGGGTTCACGACTAGCCATGTCGGCCCGGGTTCTTTGTCATATGGATGCTAGCGACACTATCATATACGTGAGCCAAAAGGCGCAAACGGTCCCGGGCCAGGTAAGGTGGCACCCGTGGAAATACCGTGCGTGAGGCCACAAAGTGATATGATGTGTTACATGCTAGATCGGTGTGACCTAGGATCGGGGTCCCGACACTTTCTCTGTGTCCGACTAAAACTTCATAACCATAAATATTGCGTGCGTGTTAGCAATTGTGAAAGACTAAATGATGGTTGAGTATGTGGACTTGCTAAAAAGCTCTTATATTGACTCTTTCCTATGTTATGATAAATTGCAATTGCTTCAATGACTGAGATTATAGTTTGTTAGTTTTCAATGAAGTTTCTGATTCATACTTGAAATTGTGAATGAATTGTTACTTTAGCATAAGAAATCATATGAAAATATATATATATATGTTGTTGTCCTAAGAATGATCATGATGCCCTCATGTATGTACTTTATTTTTATCAACACCTCTATCTCTAAACATGTGGACATATTTTACGATATCGGCTTCCGCTTGAGGACAAGCGAGGTCTAAGCTTGGGGGAGTTGATATGTCCATTTTGCATCATGATTTTATATTGATATTTATTGCATTATGGGATGTTATTACACATTATGTCACAATACTTATGCCTATTCTCTCTAATTTTACAAGGTTTACATGAAGAGGGAGAATGCCGGCAGCTGGAATTCTGGGCTAGAAAAGGAGCAAATATTATAGACCTATTCTGCACAACTCCAAAAGTCTTGAAACTTCACGGGAGCACGTTTCAGAATATATAAAAAATATTGGGCGAAAGAAGTACTAGAGGGGGGCCACCCACCATCCATGAGGGTGGGGGCGCGCCCTACCCCCTGGGCGCGCCCCCTGCCTCGTGGGCCCCTTGGCAGCCCTCTGATGCCCATCTTCTGCTATATGAGATCTTTCATCCTGGAAAAAATCAGAAGCAAGCTCACGGGACGAAACTCCGCCGCCACGAGGCGGAACCAATCTAGGGCTCCGGCGGAGCTGTTCTGTCGGGGAAACTTCCCTCCGGGAGGGGGAAATCATCACCATCTTCATCACCATCGATCCTCTCATCGGGAGGGGGTCAATCTCCATCAACATCTTCACCAGAACCATCTCATCTCAAACCCTAGTTCATCTCTTGTATCCAATCTTTGTCTCAAAACCTCATATTGGTACATGTGGGTTGCTAGTAGTGTTGATTACTCCTTGTACTTGATGCTAGTTGGTTTATTTGGTGGAAGATCATATGTTCAGATCCTTTATGCATATTAATACCCCTCTGATTATGAACATGAATATGATTTGTGAGTAGTTATGTTTGTTCCTGAGGACATGGGAGAGGTCTTGCTATAAGTAGTCATGTGAATTTGGTATTCGTTTGATATTTTGATGAGATGTATGTTGTCTCTCCTCTAGTGGTTTCATGTGAACGTCGACTACATGACACTTCACCATTGTTTTGGCCTAGAGGAAGGCATTGGGGAGTAATAAGTAGATGATGGGTTGCTAGAGTGACAGAAGCTTAAACCCTAGTTTGTGTGTTGCTTCGTAAGGGGCTGATGTGGATCCATATGTTTCATGCTATGGTTAGGTTTACCTTAATACTTGTTTTGTAGTTGCGGATGCTTGCAAGAGGGGTTAATCATAAGTGGGATGCTTGTCCAAGGAAGGGCGGCACCCAAGCACCGGTCCACCCACATATCAAATTATCAAAGTACCGAATGTGAATCATATGAACATGATGAAAACTAGCTTGACGATAATTCCTATGTGTCCTCGGGAGCGCTTTCCTTTATATAAGAGTTTGTACAAGCTTGTCCTTTGCTACAAAAAGGATTGGGCCATCTTGCTGCACCTTATTTTCTTTTATTACTTGTTACCTGTTACAAATTACCTTATCACAAAACTATCTATTACCGATAATTTCAATGCTTGCAGAGAATACCTTACTGAAAACTGCTTATCATTTCCTTCTGCTCCTCGTTGGGTTCGACACTCTTACTTATCGAATGACTATGATAGATCCCCTATACTTATGGGTCATCATACGCGTAATGTCGGTCTGAGCCGCTTCATCCAACAATACCACCGAATCAAGTATCAACTAGTGACGGCAAGCAATATGTATATACCCATGCCCACAACTCCTTTGTGTTCTACTCATGCATATAGCATCTACGCATAGACCTGGATCGGATGCCACTGTTGGGGAACGCAGTAATTTCAAAAAAATCCTACGCACACGCAAGATCCATCTAGGTGATGTATAGCAACGAGAGGGGGAGAGTATGTCTACGTACCCTCGTAGACCGAAAGCGGAAGCGTTATGAAACGCCGTTGATGTAGTCGAACGTCTTCACGATCCAACCGATCAAGTACCGAACGTACGGCACCTCCGTGATCTGCAGACGTTCAACTCGGTGACGTCCCTCGTACTCTTGATCCAGTTGAGGCCGAGGGAGAGTTTCGTCAGCATGACAGTGTGATGATGGTGATGATGAAGTTACCGACACAAGGCTTCGCCTAAGCACTACAACGATATGACCGAGGTGGAAATCTGTGGAGGGGGCACCGCACATGGCTAAACAATCAACTTGTGTGTCTATGGGGTGCCCCCCTCCCCCGTATATAAAGGGGGAGGAGGAGGGGGCCGGCCTAGGAGGAGGCGCGCCCAAGGGGGGGCAATCCTACTCCAAGTAGGTCCCCCCTTTCCTATTCCTACTAGGAGAAGGAGGAAGGAGGAGGAGAGAAGAAGGAAAGGGGGGCCGGCCCCCCAAACCCTAAACCAATTCAGTTTGGGCCTAGGGGGCGCGCCCCACCACTTGCCTACTGCCCTCTTTCTCCACTAGGGCCCATTAAGGCCCATTGACTCCCCGGGGGCTTCCGGTAACCTCCTGATACTCCGGAAAATGCCCGAACTCATTCGGAACAATTCTGGTGTCCAAACATAGCCTTCCAATATATCGATCTTTATGTCTCGACCATTTCGAGACTCCTCGTCGTGTCCGTGATCACATCCGGGACTCCGAACTACCTTCGGTACATCAAAACACATAAACTCATAATACTGATCATCATTGAACGTTAAGCGTGCGGACCCTACGGGTTCGAGAACTATGTAGACATGACCGAGACTCACTTCCGGTCAATAACCAATAGCGGAACCTAGATGCTCATATTGGTTCCTACATATTCTACGAAGATCTTTATCGGTCAAACCGCATAATAACATACGTTGTTCCCTTTATCATCGGTATGTTACTTGCCCGAGATTTGATTGTCAGTATCTCGATACCTAGTTCAATCTCGTTACCGGCAAGTCTCTTTACTCGTTCCATAATGTATCATCCCGCAACTAACTCATTAGTCACATTCACTACTAGGGAAAACCTTAGTAGTAGCGCTTGTTTTATATCTAGTAGTAGCGTTGGTACCAGCGCTACCACTAAGGCGCTACAGCTAACTAGTAGCAGTAGCGCTGGAAAGGGAGCGCTACTGCTATACCTAGTTAGCAATAGTGCTTCCCTTTGGACAGCGCTACTGCTAGCGCTTGTTCTAAAAAGTGTTGCTGCTAACTTTTCTTGTATTTTTAAAAATACAGCTTATTTTCGTTGTGTGGTTTTATATACAGTACTTTCATCATATGATTTTATGAGCATGATTACCTATTATATATAATAGTGAGTGAAATGAACGTGGAGTAGATTCAAGTGGAGGCAACATGTGGTGCATGTCGAAAGTACTACTCTAATCCAAACTTGATCTAGTTTAGATTAGTAGTATTTTCGATGTGCACCGCATGTTGGCTCCACTTGAATCTAATCCATGTTCATTTCACCTACTGATATATATATATATAATAACTCATCATGCTCATATAACAACTTAGCATCATGCATCATCGATCATAATAATAAATAACTCATCATTGGTATCATAATAACAAGTCATACTCATCATCATCGATCATACAACTTCTACTCGATACCACATCATCATCATAGTCATCTAACCAATCCTACTTAGCTGTTCTTAGCACATGATCATGAGTATTATTAACTAGGACCTACTAGCTTCTCTTTGGTAAAAATAGCATAAAACAAGATAGGCCCTGACTCCCCATTATGGAGAATGGAGATTATCCCGTCTCCAGTTCTTTCCTTTCACACAATGTTGCTTCCAAGTACCTCCTTACGACTGTCCATACATTTTTTCTATTCTTTGATTTTCTTGTCTTCACTTCTTTTAGAAATCCAATATGGACAGGTGTGAATTGTAGGATGACCTAGCTATATGTTCAAAACATCAAGGCGACCATTCTAATACATCAGATGAGGCACACAATCCGACAGGATTTTCTATTGAAAAATATAGTAATAACTTCGTAGTTATCAATGTACTTAAGTTTTAAAAGAATTTATGCAAAAGATGCACGGATGTCGTAATAGTAAAAAAGCTTACCATTGCATCTCCATGGATGTTACCGTGGCTCAACACGTGCACTAGTGGCACGTATTCACCATAATGTGGAGGAGTTTGATAATAGTTATTGTAATTCTCAAGATCAGTACAAAATGAGATCAGATGATTTTTCTCCTGATAAGTTAACTCAGATCCATCAGTGTAGTAGGTTTGTCTACCATCTTCTGCACATTGTTTAAAGAATGAAAATAAGCTGTCAATGGAAATAAGCTATCAACTATTTTGAAATGAACAATATAAATTAGTTTTTTTGAAAAGAAACAATATAAATTAATTAATTAATAACTATGTTTGAGAATCTCACATAGTGGTAGAATTGGAAGCGTATCAACAAGGACCCAAATTTCCATATTGTCTTAGTCGATGTCAGGATCACCAAGATCCATGCTGACAAGCATACCCTCATAAAAACCATACATCTTGCAAAGTGCTTCCCAATTTTTGCAACCAAAATGGGTTACGCTCTCAGAATTATACATATTTATATCAAAATCCATATCATGATGGGTCCTTAGGTGAATTTTCTTTGTTTCAAAATTTTCATGGTCTTCAAAATACATCCTCTCCAAGACATAGCGTCTTGCATGGTATGGGATAAGATACTCGAATTGTAAAAGATGAAAATTACACATTGAAATAGTTGAAGTCATGCTTAATTATGAAAACAACACTTTTCATCGTTGCATACCATTTCAACATCGAAGGTCTCCTAGAGCTTAATGCTGAAACGCCGATCTTCGTCCAGGTGAGGCCTGTCGCACAGACCTCGGTCATCGTTGCACCAGCTGCACTCCCCCGGGAGACTTTCGTCGTCCGATGACGACATTTCCTACATTCATAATTCAAAGATTAAACTTGTACAATTCAATATATGTACTACAAAAATTAAATTAGATCATTACTATTGATCACGGGTTGACTATCGGTCCGTCGTGTCTTTTTCTTGAAAACTCTCAGCTCGCGTGGTGTATACATTCGACCGTTGGTGATGGTCGCTCCTTCTTTCATTCCCGAGTGCATTACACCAAAATGTCTAGCACACGGGAACGAAGGAGAAGCGACCCCCACGAGAACAGTCGGGATTTTTCGTCCTCTCATATGTGGTGGAGACTCTCACTCACTGATTCCTCTCTGACATTTGTGGCCGTCGGTGATGGTCGTTACTCCTCCTTCCCCTAGTTTATAACAAAGGTCTAGCACCCGGAGAAGAAGGAGAAACGACCCCCACAAAAACAGTCGGGCTTCCTCGTCCTCTCTCATATATGGTGGATACACTCCCTCACTTATTTTTCGACCTTCGGTGATGGAGCCTCGACGGACTTAAAGTCAACCTGAAATGCCGTTTAATTATTTTTCTAGAAAATCTAGGACACTCGATATTTCCTACATATTCTAGCACAAATCATGCCAGAATTCACGAAAAAAATCCGGCATGACCTTTGCTAAAAAAGGACATATCGAGTGCCTAAAATTTGCCGGAATGGAAATTAATCAACACTCTAGCAAAACATAGGCCACTATAGGAGGTGTAACCTGCAAACATGGCCGGCCACTTGGGCAAGCACATATCCTATTTGAGCAACACAACATATACATGTCTATATCTACATCATATGAGCATTCAAACTTGATGGAGTAGTTTTCCAATTTGAGCATTCGATAAGCAAAACCAAATCGTAAAATAAATTAGTATTCAAATTAGCATTCATTCAATAAGCAAAACTAAATCATCTCTTTCGTCCGTACATCGTCAAATATTATCACTAATAGATCTCAAATAGTATCATACATATAACATCACTAATACAGCTAAAACTGTAGCGAACGACGGATATCGGTGCAGGCGGTGGACACCCAAAGAGAAGGAACCATCATAGGATCATAGCTCTAGTGAGATCCATGAAGAACCTCCCAGGTATTGGAGAACCTGCCCTCCAACGCAACCATGTAGCAACGGACGTGCTCGTCCTCCTCACTGACACGGTGACGTACCACCTCCACGGGGTCCTCAAGCCTCCGCACCATCACTGGCCCACGCGACCGCCACCAAAGAAGGTTTGGGTCAACGACGGGCTGGCTCCTCACCAAGCTGCGCCCCCCAGAAGGTAGCACCTCCCAGTACCAACCCGGTGGAGCCTAGTCCCGGACATGGCTCCTCACGAAGCCCAGGCCTCCTCCGTCGAGTCGACGACGAGGATGCGGGATAGGCATCGTCGACGTCGATGCGGGAATAATTGCTTTAATTAAAAAAATAACAACAAATGTGACACCTAAAACACCTAAATTCTATTAACTACACCTAATTAAAAACCTACATTTTGAACATGATTCGATCATAACTAGGGTTCATACTACATTATTCAAAGATTAAACACCTAAAATACCTAAATTAAATTAACAACATGGGTGGCTGCTCTCACCTCGATCGAGGTCGGAGGGGGTCGGTGACGGGGACGACAACGGGGATGATGCAGGGGCTCCTTGATTTCTGTAAAAACAAAATATAAACAAAAACATTATTATCGTCATCTTAGGACTTAGTGAAACTCCATAAGCTATCAAGTAAATATCCAATTTGATTCCAAATTAAATTTTCAATTGTCTGCAATTTGTTTCCTAAACCCTAAGAACATTATTATCCTCATTTTTTACCTACTGTCTACTTCTTGAACCGTAGAAAAATGCACTAATTTCACATAACTTAGAAAAAATCCTATTCTATTCAAAAGACCTACATTTACTTATTTTTTGAATTCTATTCAGAAAACGTACATTTACTAAAATAATCTCACGTAGCATAATATACTTCTCTACCTAATAATTTCTACTAGTAAATTCTTTTACTAAAAAATTTATACCTAAATTTTTAAGAGAGGGGGCAGTGGGAGGAGGAGGAAGAGGGGGGAGTGAGGGCTTCGGGCAGCTGGGGACGAAGGGAGAAGAGAGGAGGGAGCAGGCAACAGGGCGGCGGTCGGACCAGGGAGAGGAGGGAGGAGCAACGGCCGCCGGCGTGAGAGGACGGCCATGGGAGGAGGGAGAGAGGAGGGAAGCGAAAGGAGGAGGGAGGGAGGAAGGAAGGCACATACCTTGGGGGCGACGGCGGCGGCGGCGGGCGGCGGAGTAGTATGGTGGGCGATTGAGAGTGTGTGAGGGGAAAGTGAGAGGGATGCGCGGGTGTGTATAAGGTAAGCGTAGTAGTAGCGCTCTTAAGAACACATCGCTACTGCTATTTAGTAGTAGCGCTGGTTATACGACAGCGCTATTGCTACGTACAATAGCAGTAGCGCTTGTTGCTTATGAGCGCTACTAGTATGCCTGCAACGGTTATGGCAATTACAGTAGCAGCGTGTTTTGTAGACAAAGCGCTACTGCTATATGCATAGTAGCAGCGCTCCTCGAGCACAAGTGCTATCGTTATTTAGCAGCAGCGCTTTGTTGTAAAAAGCGCTACTAGTGAGCTCCTGTGTATAAGGATTTCCTTAGTAGTGGTTGCTTGCAAGGCTTATAGTGATGTGCATTATCGAGAGGGCCCAGAGATACCTCTCCGACACAGGGAGTGACAAATCCTAATCTCGATCTATGCCAACTCAACAAACACCATTGGAGACACCTGTAGAGCATCTTATAATCACCCAGTTATGTTGTGACGTTTGATAGCACACAAGGTGTTCCTTCGGTATTCCGGAGTTGCATAATCTCATAGTCATAGGAACATGTATAAGTTATGGAGAAAGCAATAGCAATAAACTAAATGATCATAGTGCTAAGCTAATGGATGGGTCAAGTCAATCAAATCATTCTCTAATGATGTGATCCCGTTCATCAAATGACAACTTTGTCTATGGCTAGGAAACTTAACCATCTTTGATTAACGAGCTAGTCTAGTAGAGGCATACTAGTGACACTCTCTGTTTGTCTATGTATTCACACATGTATTAAGTTTCCGGTTAATACAAATCTAGCATGAATAATAAACATTTATCATGATATGAGGAAATGTAAATAACAACTTTATTATTGCCTCTAGGGCATATTTCCTTCAGCACATAGTCCACTTGAGCTAGATGATGACGATCTTGTCCTCCTCAAGATGGACCACCTTTATTGATTGTGTTGGCTCGATGAAGACAAGTAGATTGCTCCCCCATACTCCACTACGGGTGAGCCACTCTTCAACACATATTCACAAGTCCATTGCCACCACAATGGACGGCAAGCTTCAAGCACTTTATCTCCTCGTGATGCACCACTTGAACTTGCACACCGCAATCTTGATGACGAACACCACTTGATGTCATCCTCCATGGGTTGTATGTGATCTTCCTCTTGATGAAAACCCATGGAAACATGCCTAACCCTACATAGAACTCTCACGTAGACCATGGGTTAATACACAAAGGTAATTGACAATGCTTACCATACCATGGGATCACTTGATCCCTCTCGGTACATCTTGTACGCTTTGTGTGTTGATCAAATTGATTCACTCTTTGAATTAGTCTTGATCAACCTTGTATCATATATTCTACATGACCATCTTCGGATAATTCGTTGAATAGCACCTTGGTCATCGCATAAAATCCTTGAAACCAACACATGGACTTCAGGAGATGCCTATGGACAAATCCTTCAAATATAACTCAAGGCAACCATTAGTCCATAGAGATCGTCAGCAATTACCAAAACCAAACATGGGGGCACTGCATGTTCTTTCAATAGAGACATTAATTCAAAGTACTTTCATTGATCCCTCCAACAAATACATCAGGTTGAAAGGCCCTTGCGTGAACCCATGACATTATCAAACTACTCACACATGGAGATCAGATCACATTGAAAACACATGATGAAGATAGATTGATTGATAATATGTCTTACAATGGATGCCATGTGTGATACATGATTACAAGTATGACTAGATTGTTGTGAACTATGGTGGTGATGAAGGTTGTGTCTATGGAGATGGGAAAATGGTGGCAGCTAGGGTTGATGGAGATGGCTATGGTCATGATGATGAAGACTGACTTGTCCTGTGATGTTCTATTGCTCATTTGATATCGGTTTGAAACACCCTGACTTTTGGCTCTTTTTTTCTTGTGCAGTTGGTTTTTATTTGCCTTTTCCCCTAGCTCTTTCTTGAATTGACATACTTCGACTTAGCAAACTGAAAACACTTGAAATTTGGGATAGCAATGAGCCACCACTAGTATCTAACCCTCTAACCTTTCTCTCTCCAATGTTTCCTCCCCAAGCTTTCCTTTATGTTTATTCCTTTTCAGAAAAGAATAAGAGCTCTTTAGGCACTTGAGTTGTGAAGCAATTCCCTCTTCCTCTCTTCTAAAAATTCTCAATTAATTCAGACAATGTCTATAGGTCCTAAAACCACTAGAAATGCATCCAAACCACTATGAAGTTTCTTCATTGGATTCCCTCTTCATCAAACCCATTTCTAGCCAATCCCAATGTTACATTGCAAGTACCATTTATATTATTCTACAGTTGTTGTAATTTGGTGAAGTTGATCACCTTAGTAACTAACAGAGGATACCCAAAGACCGGACCAAAATCTCACTCCCTCCTCTCCAACACAACACAAGCACTTAGTGTCCAAAGACTTTTAAAAGGTCCAGTTTGCATTACAAATCACCCTGGCCCCATCTTCAGCCTCACACGCGACTAGTACACCCCTAGCTACTAGACAAAGCCATGCACATCCATGGCTACCCAGGGCGCAAATGCATTGGTGATTAGGGGTTGGCATGCCATAGCGCACGCTCTACACAACACCCGGCACCTGGCCATGCGGCTGAAGCCAACAACGTGTACCCGACACCCAAGTCCACTTCAACCCTCCCCTCGTGTGCTCGAACCCCCAAAGGATCGAGCCAATGGCACTCCGGCCAGGTCCCCTCCCCCCAAGTATGACCATGGACAAGGCCATTGTTCGTCCATGATCCTATTGTTGTCGTGAGGCCAACTCCATCGCGCGACCCCAAATCGTCCAGCCCCATTCATTTGGGGTAAAACGGACAAATGAGACGTCCCAACGCGCGACCCCATCCTAAATAAACGTCCGTTTCTGGTCCGTCTCGCCCCATCCTGGACGCAAACTTGGTCTGTCTTTGGGTCAAAAACGGACACAAACGGACATTTCTGCGTCGTCCTCGTCCGGGGCGTGTCCTCTGCATGTGACCCCCTGGCCCGCCTGTCATCCTCTCTCTTTTTTATCTCGCATGGCCCACCATGCCCACCCACCATCCTCTCTCTCTTCACCTTTTCTCCTCTCTCTTCTGCTCCACACACCACCATGCCGGTGCACGCGAGCGGCACAGCGAGCAGGCGGGGCCACGGGCAGGGCGGGGCGGGGAGCGGCGCGTGGGGCTAGACGTGGCGGTGCCATGGGTAGGGCGGGCACGCGGCGCGGGGCGACGCGCGGGGCAGGGCGCGCAGGCGCGGCGTGGGGTGGTGCGGCACGCGGGGCTGGGCACGGCGGGGCATGCGGTGAGCAGGCGGTGCGGCGGGGCAGGGCGCGTGGGGCGGGGCGGCGCGCGGGGCTGGGCACGGCGGGGCGTGCAACTAGCAGGCGGTGCGGCGCGGGGCGCGCGGGGCTGCGCATGGGGTGCGGTGCGCGCGGGACGGGGCGGCGCGCGGGGCGGGACGGGGCGCAGCGCGCGGGCGAGAGGCGGGGCTGGGCGCGCGGCGAGCGCGCGAGGCGAGGTGTGCAGAGCCTGGAGCGGAGGGCGCAGGCTTGCCCGGGGTCTGCCAGACACCTGGCGGGCGCGATGGTGGGCGGCGGGGCACAGCTGGGCAGCGACGGCGAGCGGGCGTGACGGCAGGCACGCGCGGGCGAGCCGGGCAGCAGCGGCGGCATCGGTGAAGCGAGAGCGCGAGCGTGGCGTGGGCTGGTGAGGCGCGCGACCAAGGCGGACATTTTAGGGTTGTTCTGCGCGTTGGGCGCCTCCAACTACACCCAAACATGCATGTCCGTTTTGTCACCCATTACCACCCCAAACGGACAAAATCCGGACAAAACGGACGTTCGTTTGGGGTCGTGCGGTGGAGTTGGCCTGACGCGCTAGGCCGGCGCAGGAGCTTAGCAGCGTCCTCCCAGACCCACATGACTCACCTGAGCCCCAGGCAAAGCTAGTCATAGGCCGATGCAGTCCTTGCTGGCTGCGAGCGCGAAGCACGGTGGCGCCATGGTCTCGGCACCTCGGCTGGGCCTATAAATGCCACCCAAGCGCTCGTACTCCTCACACCCTCTCCACTCCTTGCCCTCGACTCCCTAATCACGTAGAATCTCCTCACCACAGCCCCTAACCAATGAATCGAGCCAAGCACCGCCGCTCGAGCCTCACCGCCGTCAGCCCCACCCATGGCCCCTAGGACCAAACCATTGCCACCAAGAGAACTCCCATAGCCCACCTCCTAAGTCAACCCAATTAGAGCCCCCTTGCCCAAGTTCCTTCTCTCCCGAAGACCGCTGCCGCCAGAGAAGAAGAAGACGATGCCATCCATCCACCTCAGGAGCAATGAGGGGTACAAAGAGAACCGTCACGAAGCCTTCTCTCCAACAAGCTCACCCACGTAAGCCAACGAGATCTCCACATCGAAGAACCACCGTCGGTGAGCCGCCGTTACCCTCGATTGGGTTGTAAAAAGAAAACCTCATGGCTGGCCCTCACTCGTCAGTGACTCACTTAAGTTCCGAAGTGGTATGTTGGCAGAGGCATATTCGAAAAATATGCCTTCGACGTCGCCCGCCCTGGGAATTTCTAATTTTAGTTTAGGACGCGACTAACTTCCAGACGTACTGATTTTAAGGACAGATACGGATGACCCATACTAGCTTTGATCTGTTGCATGCAAGAAGAGGGTGAGGCTCAGGCATGCATGCGGCCAGCATGAGGCACGAGTTGAGCACCTCATTTTTTTAACATGCATGCATATACCAACAAATTTGGTGATGTCAGCAAATATTCTTTTAGAAAACAAACTTCAAAATGATTTATAGGTCAAACCGTCGGGCGGATTGGAAAACCGTTTTTATATAAAAAAATCATTGCGACAAGAGCTTCGAAACTAGATCCCATGTTGGTATGTTTCGATGACTTTTTTTCAAGTCAAAAGTTACCACGTTGGACTATGTAAGTTATCACGCATGCAGTACATAGCACGATCCCCTTCGATGGCTCCCGCTTCCCCTGTTCTTCCCCGATCGATTAGTTTGACAATAAAAAAAGTATCCTACATGGAATTCAAACCTGCGTCAGGTAGCAAGGACACGCCAAATGCCAATACCAGCAACCATTACACCAACCTACACTATTGTTCAATACTTGAAAACAAAATCTTTTAAAACTCTTTCTCACCATTGTTAGATGACAAAAATAAATGTATTTTCCTCAAAAAAATCCACTGCATAAATGATGATGTACTATATGTGTGAATGTATAGAGGGGCTCCTCTATGACTTTTTATCAGGGTCAGGTACATAAGTTATCGGGTCTACAATCTGTGAGTTATCATGTTATTCACATAAAAATTACCGAGGGGATGTTTTATCACCCCCCCCCCCACCCCTCCCCCCACCACCACCCCCATCGCCAAAATTATCAGGACCGGGGTGCATAAATTATCAGGTCTACGATGTGGGAGTTACCATGCTATTGACACAAAAGCTATCGAGGGGATATTTCATCAACTCCCCCACCCCCCACCCCCCCCCCCCCTCGTTGCCAAAGTTATCGGGATAGGGTGCATAAGTTATCAGCTCTACGACGTGTGAGTTACCATGCTATTCATACAAAAAGTTTATCGAAGGTATGTTTACACTAGTTTTTTTGGGTCAAAAGAGCTACCACGATATTTGTACATAAGCTATCAGGTCTATGATGTGTGAGTTAACATGCTATTCATACAAAAAGTTATCGAAGGTATGTTTACATTTTTTTTGGGCCAAAAAAGCTACCCCGGTATTTGTACGTAAGCTATCAGGTCTATGATGTGTGAGTTACCATGCTATTGACACAAAACCTATCAAGGGAATATTTCATCAACCCCCCCTTGTTGCCAAAGTTACCAGGATAAGGCGCATAAGTTATCAGGTCTGCGATGTGTGAGTACCATGCTATTCACACAAAAGTTCATCAACTCCCCCCTCCCCTTCGGTCGCCAAAGTTATTAGAATAGGGGTAAATAAGTTATGGGGTCTGCAAATGTGTGAGTTATCATGTTATTCACAGAAAAATTACCGGGCGATATTTGATCAACTCCTCAAAGGAAAAAGAAAAAGGAATCAACAGGGAATGGTCAAAAAGTATGGTGTGCAGTGTTTTTGCACAATAAATAGTCTAGCTGAACTGGTTAGTGTGTGTTTCACATTAGCTGCTTGGTGTGTGTTCAAATCCCATATTCAGCATCATTTTTTGGACTAAAATGTAACCAGGGTGTGCTAATAGATGTATCACCCAAAAAATGACAGATCCAATCCAGAGAAAAAAATCACAGCAGTCAATTCCATAGTCTCCGAATTCTTCTCACTAAATTCGCCATCAAGTTAGCAGGTCGTTCACATTTAATCTTGAACAAAGAGCCACTACGTGATACATTCATAGTCTGGGCAACTTTGACAACAACATAGTTTGGGTCAGCTGGTTATTGTGGTGGTGCGGTTCGATGCTAATCAGATGAGGCCTGAATAGTTTTAAACTAAACGGAAAAGCTAAATTCCTGCGGCAGGAATTTAGCGACAGGCACGTACGATCGCTTCCGCCTGTTTTTTTTTCCTTTGATCTTTCTTTACGATCGCTCCCGCTCCCGCCCGCTCTCGATCCACAATTCCCGCACTTAAAACGTCTCGCTCGTCCCCGCTCGAGCCCTTTTGAGCTGTCTTTTTTTTATTTCGGTAAAAGAATAGGAGTGTTGGGGGAGTCGAACCTGGGATCTGATAGATCCACCGGTATTAGGAATCTACCAGCAACCACCTAAACAAACTCTATGTTGTGATTTGATTCTTGTTACGTACTTTTCATACCTTTATGTTGAGGTAGACTTTTCTATTTACATATCTGATCGAGTGTTATTCTTTTGTCGTTTTCGGTTTTTCTTACAAACTTTTTACCAAAAAATATACAAAACATACATTTTTATCAAAAATAAATTAGAGATGTGAGTTGAGCTCACGATTTAACATATAAGACTAGACTCTTGTACTCTTTGTACATAGATATGAGCTGAGTTCATGGTCTTAACATGATAATTTATTCACCGCAACCTTGATAACTTATGTACAAATATTGTAGAAACTTCGATCAGGTGAAAAACCATTTTTGAAACACACCCCGATAATTCGTGTGAAAATAGCATGATAATATAAGTACCATATACATGATAATTTTGGTCCAGTGGGGGAGTGTTGTTTGACGATAATTTATGTGTAAATAGCATGGTAACTCACGCATAACAAACTTGATCACTTATATACAAAAATCGTGATAACTTTTGTACAAACATCCTTATAGCGTGCTAGTGGTGTGGCCCACGTAAACGACTTGTTTTTGGCGAGATATAGATCTCATAACTTGATGAACAAATATTATGTTAACTTTGACCTAGAAAAAAGTTGCTTAAATATACTCCGGCATCTTCAGTGGTACATAATACTCACAGTATTTTTGACCCGGCAGAAAATAGTGGTTAAATACACAACTTGATGACTTCAATATAAATAGCATGGAAATATGCGCACCATAGACCAGATAACTTAGGGGCACAGACAATGTGATAACTTTGACCTGGGATTTTTCTTTCTTAAAATCATATCTTCAATTACTTATGTGTAAAATAATATGGTAATGTACGCACCGCTTACCTGATAACTTAGGTCCAAACACCACGGTAATTTTTATCCGGGAAAGAAAATGTTGAAGACACATCCGCGATAACTTATGTATAAATAGCATGATAATATATGACAACAAACCTGGTAACTTAGGTACAAATACCCTGGTAACTTTAATCTGAGGAAAAAAGGTTGTTTAAAATGTAACTCCGGTAACTTTTATGTACCCACGCATCTGATAACTTATGTACAAAACACCATAGTAACTTTTTACTTGGGCGAAAATATTTGTTGTGCGTGAGTTATCATGGTGTTTGTGCGTGAGTTATCAGGTTCATGCGTATACATTATCATGCTCTTTACAAAAAAGTTACCGGGGTATGTTACAATAACTTTTTTTCTTCGGGCGAAAAGTTAAGCAGTGTTGTGAGTGAGTTAACAGGTTTGTGGCTTATATATTACCATGATCTTTATAAAGAAATTATTGGGGTTTGTTACAACAACAAAAATTCATGTGGTCAGAAAATTTACCATAGTGTGTTGTGCGTGAGTTATCAGATTCATGGCGTAATAAATTATCATGCTCTTTTTCCAGATAAGTTATCGAGGTGTGTTACAACAACACTTTTTCTTCACAGTTACCACAGAGATTTGTGAGTGAGTTATCAGGTTCGTGGCTTATAATTACCATGCTCTTTTACAGATAAGTTATCGAGGTGTATTATTACAACACTTTACCTAGGGTCAAAAGGTTACAGCGGCGCGTGGGTTATCAGGTCTGTGATGCATGGATTAACATGTACAAAAGAAAAGGAAATTTGGTAAACAAAAAAGAAAGAAAGAAAAACAGGTTGTTTTTCTGGTCGCGTATGTAGAAGTACAAATATTTATTGACATTCTATGTAATCACAACTTGAAACTAGATCAGATGGATATGACAAGCGATCTTGAATCAAGAGGTAGTGAGTTCAACTCCCACCTTATAGCACTTTTTACCATGTTTTTTCTACCACGCTAGGAAATAAAATGAAGCCGGAGAAGCGATGGGATGGGATCGAGAAAGAAGGATGTGTGCCAGAAAAATCAGGGTTCGGATATGTTTACCACAGTCAGGTATAAATATTACCCAACCTAATTATAGCTAGAATTTAAGCTAGTTCAGTTGGTTGTGAACAGCTATTGTGAACCGTAGGTAGTGGGTTCGACTCCCACTTTGTACATTTTTTTACCACGCCAGAAAAAAAACAGGAAAAGGGAGGGGAACGAAGTGGGGAGCGGGAGAAGCGATCGTGCGGATCTGTGGCTAACGACCAGTCGACTGGTCATTAGCACAGTCCTTTTTAAAATCTTCTATTGATTCCAATTTGACCAGGAATAACGCCTAAGCCATAAGTCCAATTAAGTTGATTCTTTTTTCATTATTTTCCTTATTCATTTCTCCTTTTGTTGGCAAAGTTTAGAATTTGTTTGACATGTCTAGAATTTCTAGACAAAGTTTTAGTATTTTTCTTTATATTGAAAACTATTTCCAGAGAGAAATAATTCAGGTGGTGAAGACTAGGAGTTTTTTGACCCTCCACTTGAGCAAGGGAAGCCACCACATCTGTTTGCTTGTGGCAATGCAAGGTGTGGGTTCAAATTTGCATTTTTTTTCTCTTTTATTCATTTTTGTTTGCACTTACTTGGCTTGCTACGCCTGTGTCAATATTTGTGTAGAGCTTAGAATTGAAGTTTAGTGTTACACTAGTGAAGTAACCATTGGAGTTGGCTTAAACATGCTTTAGTCTCATCAAAGTAGGCATTTATGGTTAAACCGGTAATTGCTTTCAACAACATAAATCTTGAATGAAACGGATGACACCACTTTGTGGAAAGACTTTAGCACTAGTGAATTGTTCTAGATCCACGGGAATAAATAGGGTTTGTTTTACTTTAAGGTTAGGTAAGTATAATCCAACCCCATTGATTGGTCAGTTCATAGTGCCATGGAACTGAACCTTTCCGTACAACCACATTTTCCTGAGTGCGAAGGCCTTGTTTTCACTTATAGTTGTCTATCTTTTGTGTGTCTCCAAAGAGGAAAGTTGGGATGGGTAGAATTCCTTGCCCAGGAAGTTGCCATCTAGTCAAGAGAGCCTACGTTGGTAGATGTGCACAAAAAAGTTGATAGATTCTCAGGGGGATAATGGTGCCACGGGGTGGCAGGGTCCAGATCCTCTCACCCAAGGCTAGCCTGTGGGAGGTCGGAGACACGGTTAGAGTGCCATGCTATAAGTGACATATGTTGGACTGAGTGTCCATGGTGTGGGTAAAGTGTACAGCCTCGGCAGAGTGTGTGTTAAATATATTCGACTAGCCAAGTCCCTGGTAATGGGACATTGTTTGGGTTAAGTCGGACTATTTGACCAATCACCCTAATAAGTTAAGTGTTGAAAAGTTGTTGAGAGAAGAGGAACGATCACATGGGGTGATCTTTTTGTGAAAGTCGGATAATCGGGGATCATGTCGGAGAAAGGGTCCATGGGATGTTAAACGAGCAGACTAAGTTTTAAAGTGGTTATGTCAGTAGTTGTAATACAACTATTTAACCTGTTGTTGTATTTTATTTGCCCTGTTCTTGCTTGCTTGCGTTTTTTGGATTGTTTGTGCGCTTGTGAGTACATTCAAAGTAATCACATGTCTTATCATGCTAGATGCAGGAGAACCGAATAGAAGGACATTGAGAGTGTGAACTAGATCATTATTTTCCTTATTCATTTCTCCTTTTGTTGGCAAAGTTTAGAATTTGTTTGACATGTCTAGAATTTCTAGACAAAGTTTTAGTATTTTTCTTTATATTGAAAACTATTTCCAGAGAGAAATAATTCAGGTGGTGAAGACTAGGAGCTTTTTGACCCTCCACTTGAGCAAGGGAAGCCACCACATCTGTTTGCTTGTGGCAATGCAAGGTGTGGGTTCAAATTTGCATTTTTTCTCTTTTATTCATTTTTGTTTGCACTTACTTGGCTTGCTACGCCTGTGTCAATATTTGTGTAGAGCTTAGAATTGAAGTTTAGTGTTACACTAGTGAAGTAACCATTGGAGTTGGCTTAAACATGCTTTAGTCTCATCAAAGTAGGCATTTGTGGTTAAACCGGTAATTGCTTTCAACAACATAAATCTTGAATGAAACGGATGACACCACTTCGTGGAAAGACTTTAGCACTAGTGAATTGTTCTAGATCCACGGGAATAAATAGGGTTTGTTTTACTTTAAGGTTAGGTAAGTATAATCCAACCCCATTGATTGGTCAGTTCATAGTGCCATGGAACTGAACCTTTCCGTACAACCACATTTTCCTGAGTGCGAAGGCCTTGTTTTCACTTATAGTTGTCTATCTTTTGTGTGTCTCCAAAGAGGAAAGTTGGGATGGGTAGAATTCCTTGCCCAGGAAGTTGCCATCTAGTCAAGAGAGCCTACGTTGGTAGATGTGCACAAAAAAGTTGATAGATTCTCAGGGGGATAATGGTGCCACGGGGTGGCAGGGTCCAGATCCTCTCACCCAAGGCTAGCCTGTGGGAGGTCGGAGCCACGGTTAGAGTGCCATGCTATAAGTGACATATGTTGGACTGAGTGTCCATGGTGTGGGTAAAGTGTACAGCCTCGGCAGAGTGTGTGTTAAATATATTCGACTAGCCAAGTCCCTGGTAATGAGACATTGTTTGGGTTAAGTCGGACTATTTGACCAATCACCCTAATAAGTTAAGTGTTGAAAAGTTGTTGAGACAAGAGGAACGATCACATGGGGTGATCTTTTTGTGAAAGTCGGATAATCGGGGATCATGTCGGAGAAAGGGTCCATGGGATGTTAAACGAGCAGACTAAGTTTTACAGTGGTTATGTCAGTAGTTGTAATACAACTATTTAACCTGTTGTTGTATTTTATTTGCCCTGTTCTTGCTTGCTTGGGTTTTTTGGATTGTTTGTGCGCTTGTGAGTACATTCAAAGTAATCACATGTCTTATCATGCTAGATGCAGGAGAACCGAATAGAAGGACATTGAGAGTGTGAACTAGATCGTGTACTAGCAGTGTCACTATGGACGAGCCCCACCACCGTTATGCTTTCCATTGTGTTATACCGCTTCCACCACTAGTACTTCCATAGCAAATAGATCAAAGAATAACAATATGAGCTCGGTTGCTCCTATTATACTCCCTTGCTGAGCAAGAGTATTGTACCCTAACTCTTTGTACGATTAAGTACTCTATCGTATCGTGGTTTTATCTGTATCAAGCTATATCGTGTTTCAGAGGACATAAATATTTGTGTTGAAACACGAGGCATTCGGTTCTTCGAATCAGGGTGCCACATGGCCCCTTTATAAAGGTTGTTCAGGTGGATCAAACGCATTGGTGTCCACGCCATACGACCGCTCAACGAGCGGGCACAGTCATATGAAGTGTCGTTTTGCTCTGTTTCTTCTGGTGCCCATCCCACTTGGTATCCCCTATCTCCACTTCACTCATTTTCATGTATTGTCTTGATTTTGTCCATAAATAACCCATTTCATGTGGAAGCAAAATAAAGATAGGATATTTGGAATCCTATGCATTCATTAGTCATTAGTATCAATATCAGAGCGAATATCTCGGTTTTAACGAAATATATCGGCATAACTCATGTTAGAGGAGTGTAAAAATAACACTCATCACCATCTCATAGATAATCAAGTATGTATTCTAGTACTTCGACCATTCCAGTATTGACGGCAATAGCATCCAATAATTTTGTCTCCGCATTTTTCTTCGGCCTGCAGTGCATGCGCCATCGGATCCAACACCAAGATCTGGTGGGCAGGTTGGTCTTCGCCGCCAACAGATTGGTCCTTACCATGGTGGTGACGGCAGTATTCAATATATCCGATCTAGTCTGGCCTCTTGTTCAGTTTTGTCTATGGGGATGCCGTCAGGTCGACCGATAAGATCATGTGGACATGTTTGTTTTCCCACTATGAAAACATTGGGAGTTGGTTGCGTCTTCGTCGGGTCATTGCAGCTTTGGCAGTAACTTCATCGATTTGGTTATTACATCGAATCGGAGGGACGACTAGGTATTATCGACCCGGCTCATCTTTTTCTCCGAGCTTACAATCATTCGAGATCAATGTCGCCGACGCTTCTCTCCAGAGATCGTGACTTCCCTACTACTTGTGTGGATACTGCCTTCTTGTTCGTCCTGGAAATCCAATGGAGTAACATTGGTGACCTAACGACAAGTATGGAATGGAGTGTATGGGGTATTTAATGTGGATTGGATTGTATTTTCATTTAGGATTTTTAGTGTAATGTTGGTGCTCTATGAATATAGACCTTTGGTTCCTTCCAAAAGATGCTATAATTTTCAAAATTGGAGACTTGACAATATTGGTGCCTGGATGTGGGTGAAGCGGGCCAAGTTCCATATTTTGGGGAGGGGCCCAATGGAAATAAAGGGTCTACTTTGTAAAAACACAATTGTAGCTTCACCTCTCAAGCCCATTCTATGAATTGCCACCACCTATTAAGAAAAGCATTCAAAGCTTGGCAACCGATCGATGAACCATATTACTCTACATAAACGTAACAAACTATCTACATCATTTGTACTTAAAAAGAAGAGCATGCAATTTTAATTGCGAAGACCAAGGAGCGAAGGAAAGAGTAGAAACATGCATGTTTTAACCCTAGTGAAGTGCATGCCAAAACTAATGTACCCTCAATTGCAGCGATGTAGCATCCTCATTTCCCTAACTGGTGTCATACTAGTCATCTCTCTCGCAACGTCCCATGCACATCTAGATCACCTCCTCGATCGATGGACGCATACAAGTCAATAGCGAAAATAGCCCCAATTTTTTGATTGGGTTTAAGAGGTCAGTTCGAGGGGGGGGGGATTTTGAGACACGTGGTAAAGGATGATGCAAAGGGGCGAAGCTGATTACGGTTATGGGTGATCCATTATTTCTTGGTCAGGAGAGTGGAAATGTGTCGCCAGATCAATCAAAGACTTCTTTTCTCCAAATTGCGGTTATGGGCGACACATGTTTAGTCATTTGTGCCAAATGGACATCGACTAGGTGGCATTAGCCTCGTGTAGCCCTTGAGTTCTGGTAATTCTAGTTTCTTCAATAATCCATTTCTACATTTGCAATTTGTATCAACAAGTCGTTATTTCAAAGATATGAGACTATGCAAAATAGTATTATATTAACTAGCAAGGTGCAACTCTCAAATGCAAGGGCATCATGTTTAGTCCTTCGAAAGCGCCAACAAATCTTTATCTTATGCAATACCTTTTTTTACTCATATTTATCCTTTCATTGCATAATGAAGAACATTTTAGGCATCGCTACATGTCTAAATGGGTGATATTGTAAGAGAACATATGCTTATGGTATTAATACATAACTCAGAAGACTTGTCTAATGATATTGTTTTTACTTATCTCAAACATTTGTTTGTACAGTGACGCGTCGAGCTGCAGTACACCAAACAAACTAATCTACAATCCTCCTGGCCGTTAGATAAGTTGTCGCATATGCTCTAGCATATGTTTCCATCTCTATGACTTTTGTTGTTTTCTGTAAGGATGCACAAATGAATCCTATTATGTTCATGTCTGGTCTCTCAAGGTTCTTGCTTTGAAATTCATGAACTTCTATGAAATTCATGGACATTTTTACAGTCCGTATTAACAAGCATTTTTTTTAAATACGTGAATAGTTTTCATATCCATGAACATTTTTAATTTTAGGGACATTTTTTCAAAAAAATTAACATATTAACAATTTTTGAATTCACGTACATTTTTTGAATTAACAACAATTTTTCAAATTCACAAACCTATTTTCAAAATCATAATTTTTTATATTCATGAACATTTGTCAAATTTGATCATTTGATCAGATTTGTGAATATTTTCTGAACTGGTGAACATTTTTGTCAAATCCATGAACAATTTTTAATGTCTTCTTTTTTGAATTCATGAACATTTTTTGTATTCACAAAATATTTCGAATCATGCATAGTTGGAAAAGGCAAAAATACTAAAGGAAAAAATGTATGTATGCTGGGAGATTGCAGCCGACGTGTGCGCCATGGGCCGGCCAACCCCACACGCTAGCAATCGATGTTTACATGCTAGCCCTCTCTAGTTCTTTGTTATCAAGAAAAAACTCTAATTCTTTTGCGACGTTCAAGGAAAAACATGGGGACCTCCTTTTTTAGGGGTAAAGCCAAATTTCATTGATAAAAAACCACGGAGTGTGAAATATATCTCAAATTATGAGATTGACCTAGCCACAAAGGGCGCCTCTGACCTAATGAATGTGAAAACTTGGCTAGACTGTAAGATTGTTTGTTCAACTCACAACCTTCAAAACTAAAAATACAATTAAACATAGATGCGCGATGCTGAATTCCATTAATAATAGTGCCATATCTCTCTTGATTGCCATTGAGGATGTCTCCCACTACTTTGCTTGGAATCTGATGCAATCACAAAAATCTGCAAGAGTAGGTCTTCCGCCAGTGATATGGCCTCCCTGCAAGCGACTGCCTCTAACTGCATGAGGACATCCTATACGACGCACATAGGGAGCGTGTCGCACATGGTTGCACCCCCGACTGGGCCGACCCACTTGAGCGAAGCTTCGCTCTAAAGCGTGCAAGCATGAAAATCGCAAAAAAACACTGCATCGAGGTTTTGACCTCACAAACTCCAGCTCGTGCGAGCTCGTCGCTAGCCGGTTGATCAGCTCGGATTCTCAAACAAGAAACATGGTATGTAAAGAACTAAGAACAACGATAGTTCTAAAGTGATTATTTCTTGAAACGTGAGCACTTTTTAATAAATAGGGACAATATTTAAAGCACCCGAATATTTATTAAAATTCATGTACATTTTTTTAAAAAAGCAATTTTCAATCATTTGTGAAAAACTTGATAATGGCAAAATATTTTGAAATTCTGAAAAACAGAATTCCCGAATATTTTTTTAGTTGTGAGAATTTTTTTAAAAAGAGAACAGTTTTTGACATTCCGAACAATTTTTGAAAAACACGCAGATTTATTAAAATTCCTGAATATTTTATAAAAATATGAACAATTTTTGTATTATTAATTTTTTAAACATGGACATTTTTTAAATTTATAACTATTTTTTAAAACATCAACACTTTTTAATATTACCTAATGTTTTTGAAATTACAAACATGTTATGAAATTTCAAATATTTACTGAAATTTCGGAGCATTTTTTGAAAAATAAAAAATAATATTGAGAAAAAATAAAAATAATAAAAAGAAACAAAAACGAAGAAGAACAGAAACCTAATTAAAGGAAAACCAAAAAAGGGTAAAAGAAAAGAAAACCGGTTCGGGGAACCTTCTTCCCAAAGCCCGCTGGCTCCCTGTGGCTAAGTGGGCTGGCCCATTTCTCGCTCCGGGAGAGTTCATGTGTGCATGTGCTCGACATTTTGACACAACACAAAGAGCGTCAAATAGGGTTTTCCGAAAACATTTTTGTATTTTGTTTGTCAAAGTTGCAACCCAACAGGAAACTCCCCCACCCTCTAGTTGGTACCTTAATGTGTGGGCTTAGTTTTGATCCAGTGTGCCCCCCTCCCCCCCCCCCCCCCCAGCTGGTACCGTGTGTGTGTGTGTGTGTGTGTGTGTGTGTGTGTGTGTGTGTGTGTGTGAACCTTGTTGTTTTGCATTGGCTTTATATATACAGTGGGGCAAAGCCTTTCCGTTACACCCCCACCCCCAGCTGTCGATACTACTTTTTTTATTTTCGATCGCATGTAGTTGTGGCTTCTCCTTTGATGCAAGCAGATATATTATTTTAGGGACGAGCGGAATTAAGCGATTTGTTTCTATTTGTAGAGTTAAGAGTTCTATTGCATGCCGTTTTGGATCTAAACATGGGGTGGGTCCACTTTAAACAATATGAAAATATGAGGGCCATGTTTTATTACTAATAGAGGGGCCACCAAATCAACAATCATATGTCTCAGACTTTTGTGGAAATTTCTAGCATTTTCTCTATTTTGACCAGTATCCTACTTTTAGTATGTAATAGATAATTTGGATACATCTACCAAAAGGAATTTGACTCTCGATGAATAATTTGTGAAGAAAAACTTGATTTATCTTTGATTACACTAAGGGCATGTTTTTGCTATGAACATTGTATTTTATGTTTGTTGCTATGCTTATTCGTTATCTAATTTGCTTCATTATATGTTTTACTTGAATTGTGTTGTCAACTTCTAAGTTAGTTAGGATATGTTATTTTGTTGGCCATGAATTCATATGGTTTATATGCTCTAAGATACATTGTATTGTTCTAGTCTAGTTGTGATGCTCACTTGTTGCTTTGTTTGACTCTGTATTTCCGTTCATGTTTCCACGAACTCGTGTTTGAGTTAGTTATTAGAGTCAAGTTTGAGTTATTTTCCTTCTGATGGAGAAAACAAATTACGAATAGTTAACTGTAAGTGGTAGGGGCAGGCTTCCATGTTTCCATAACCGATACCATGATAGCCAGCTCTTTCGTATCATCCCACGCACATTCAGATCTCCTCCTAGATTGACGGATGCATGCAAGACAATAAGGAAAAAGTTGTGGTTTTATCCTATTGGTGATTTAACTGATCGGCTAAAAAGGGAGAACATTGGACGCGTCGTGAAGGATAATGGAAGTGCTCAGAGAAGATGATGGATGTGTTATGTTAGGGCGAAAACGAGAAACTAGAGGCAATGTCAGTAGTTCACAACAAACTGGGCCTGAAGTCCTTACTTTCTAGAGATCAAGGAAAACGCCCTCTCTTTCCAATACGAACACAAAGGGAGCACTCTACTGACATGTAGCTGCAGGGCAGGCGAGGAATTTCGTCTTTTTGTACAAATGACAAAGTTATTTTGGGGAGTGTCATACGAAGGTGCATCTCCAACAGGCATGGGATTGGCGAAGTGATTAGCGCTCATATGCCCATATAGACTGGTCGTTTGTTTGCCTAATGTGTTGCATTTGCCGTCTGTACTATGCCAAGATTGATGTATTTTTCGTTTATGAAGACAAGAGGGGCAGTGGCTAAGTCAGAACACCAAAGTACACATGTGGGCAACTACGGTGCGGACCAGGAGGCCCGTGCACTGTAGCCACTGCATGGCAATGACGAGAACTAGTGGATGTCGGTGAGTCCGTTGTAGTTATCATTTATGTATCTATGTTGTTTGTGAACCTCCTTTTCTATAGGGACATATTAGTATGTGCCTATCTTGGTAAAAAATGTAACTTAGACTTTTTTTTATGAAAGTGCAACTTGGTGAAAAGGTGTATGTTACACCTTTCACCCAACTATAGTTGCACTTCTATGAATCATGTAGTACTTGAGAACATCTCATTTGTTTTAGAAGTGGACGAAGCTAATCTAAAAAATACATGAGGTGACATTAATAATGAAGTTTGATATTAACAATAAAAGTGTCCTCCATGTTTCAAAACATATTGCATGCTAGGTTTCGTTAGGATAAACTATTAACCAATAATTACGCTAGTATTCCCTACAATCATGAAAGAACGGCATGGAATTAATATCAGGAGTGTACAATACTTAGACTAAGAGAGTTACTTATTGTACCCTCTTAACTAGCTCCCAAAGCATGAGAATTTCCTTAATGCACTGCGATTTTTATTGGAGAATAGCGGAGGTGAAGGAGCAAGGCATGGCAAAGCTTTAATACGGTACATTCTTTAGGGGAGAATACTGGTGCACCGTGTCGACAACCTACCTCATACCAAATCATCCATAAATATGATTCATGGATTGAGGACAGGCTCGGAAGCTATGAGTTCCTCACTTCTTCATTATTATCAGCTGGAACTCTCAAGAGTTGTGTGCCTCCCACTTCAACTTTGGCCTACAGTTAGCCTTCTAGACTATGCAGTTAGTGACAAGCATAGGTAACATATTTTTTTAATATCAATTTTGGGTTTCTTCCTACTCGAAGAACGGGAATGCCTGAGTAGTAGCACACATGGATGTTCCAGGTGTTGGAGAACGTAGTAATTTCAAAAAAATTCTGCACACGCAAGATCATGGTGATGCATAGCAACGAGGGGGAGAGTCTGATCTACATACCCTTGTAGATCGCAACGGAAGCATTGACACAACGTAGAGGAAGTAGTCGTACGTCTTCTTCCCGATCCGACCGATCCAAGCACCGTTACTCCGGCAGTTCCGAGTTCTTAGCACACGTACAGCTCGATGACGATCCCCGGGCTCCGATCCAGCAAAGCTTCGGAGAGGAGTTCCGTCAGCACGACGGCGTGGTGACGATCTTGATGTACTACCGACGCAGGGCTTCGCCTAAGCACTACAACGGTATTATCGAGGTGGAATATGGTGGCAGGGGGCACCGCACACGGCTAAGGAACGATCTCAATGATCAACTTGTGTGTCTAGAGGTGCCCCCTGCCCCCGTATATAAAGGATCCAAGGGGAAGGGGCTGGCCGGCCAAGAGGAGGGCGCAGGAGGAGTCCTACTCCTACCGGGAGTAGGACTCCCCCCCCCCCCCCCCCCAATCCTATTCCAAGTAGGATTCCCAAGGGGGAAAGAGAGAGAGAGGTGGTTCTAATAGGACTAGGGGAGGGGGGAGGCGCGCAGCCCATCATGGCAGCCCCTTTCACCTTTCCACTAAAGCCCAATAAGGCCCATATGGCTCCCGGGGGGTTCCGGTAACCTCCCGATAATCCGGTAAAATCCTGATTTTACCCGGAACACTTCCGATATCCAAATATAGGCTTCCAATATATCAATCTTTATGTCTCGACCATTTCGAGACTCCTCGTCATGTCCGTGATCACATCCGGGACTCCGAACTACCTTCGGTACATCAAAATGCATAAACTCATAATAACTGTCATCGTAACGCTAAGCGTGCGGACCCTACGGTTCGAGAACAATGTAGACATGACCGAGACACGTCTCCGGTCAATAACCAATAGCGGGACCTGGATGCCCATATTGGCTCCTACATATTCTACGAAGATCTTTATCGGTCAGACCGCATAACAACATACGTTGTTCCCTTTGTCATCGGTATGTTACTTGCCCGAGATTTGATCGTCGGTATCCAATACCTAGTTCAATCTCGTTACTGGCAAGTCTCTTTACTCGTTCCGTAATACATCATCCCGCAACTAACTCATTGGTTGCATTGCTTGCAAGGCTTAAGTGATGTGTATTACCGAGAGGACCCAGAGATACCTCTCCGACAATCGGAGTGACAAATCCTATTCTCGAAATACGCCAACCCAACATCTACCATTGGAGACACCTGTAGAGCTCCTTTATAATCACCCAGTTACGTTGTGACGTTTGGTAGCACACAAAGTGTTCCTCCGGCAAACGGGAGTTGCATAATCTCATAGTCATAGGAACATGTATAAGTCATGAAGAAAGCAATAGCAACATACTAAACGATCGGGTGCTAAGCTAATGGAATGGGTCATGTCAATCAGATCATTCAACTAATGATGTGACCTCGTTAATCAAATAACAACTCTTTGTTCATGGTTAGGAAACTTAATCATCTTTGATTAACGAGCTAGTCTAGTAGAGGCATACTAGTGACACTCTGTTTGTCTATGTATTCACACATGTATTATGTTTCCGGTTAATACAATTATAGCATGAATAATAAACATTTATCATGATATAAGGAAATAAATAATAACTTTATTATTGCCTCTAGGGCATATTTCCTTCAGTCTATCACTTGCACTAGAGTCAATAATCTAGATTACACAGTAATGATTCTAACACCCATGGAGCCTTGGTGCTGATCATGTTTTGCTCGTGGAAGAGGCTTAGTCAACGGGTCTGCATCATTCAGATCCGTATGTATCTTGCAAATCTCTATGTCTCCCACCTGGACTAGATCCCAGATGGAATTGAAGCGTCTCTTGATGTGTTTGGTCCTCTTGTGAAATCTGGATTCCTTTGCCAAAGCAATTGCACCAGTATTGTCACAAAAGATTTTCATTGGACCCGATGCACTAGGTATGACACCTAGATCGGATATGAACTCATTCATCCAGACTCCTTCGTTCGCTGCTTCCGAAGCAGCTATGTACTCCGCTTCACATGTAGATCCCGCTACGACGCTTTGTTTAGAACTACACCAACTGACAGCTCCACCGTTTAAAGTAAACACATATCCGGTTTGCGATTTAGAATCGTCCGGATCAGTGTCAAAGCTTGCATCAACGTAACCTCTTACGGTGAGCTCTTTGTCACCTCCATACACGAGAAACATATCCTTAGTCCTTTTTAGGTATTTCAGGATGTTCTTGACCGCTGTCCAGTGATCCACTCCTGGATTACTTTGGTACCTCCCTGCTAAACTTATAGCAAGGCACACATCAGGTCTGGTACACAGCATTGCATACATGATAGAGCCTATGGCTGAAGCATAGGGAACATCTTTTATTTTCTCTCTATCTTCTGCAGTGGTCAGGCATTGAGTCTGACTCAACTTCACACCTTGTAACACAGGCAAGACCCTTTCTTTGCTTGATCCATTTTGAACTTCTTCAAAATCTTGTCAAGGTATGTGCTTTGTGAAAGTCCAATTAAGCGTCTTGATCTATCTCTATAGATCTTTATGCCTAATATGTAAGCAGCTTCCCCGAGGTCTTTCATCGAAAAACTTTTATTCAAGTATCCCTTTATGCTATCCAGAAATTCTATATCATTTCCAGTCAGCAATATGTCATCCACATATAATATCAGAAATGCTACAGAGCTCCCACTCACTTTCTTGTAAATACAGGCTTCTCCAAAAGTCTGTATAAAACCAAATGCTTTGATCACATTATCAAAGCGTTTATTCCAACTCCGAGAGGCTTGCACCAGTCCATAAATGGATCGCTGGAGTTTGCACACTTTGTTAGCTCCCTTTGGATCGACAAAACCTTCCGGTTGCATCATATACAACTCTTCTTCTAGAAATCCATTCAGGAATGCAGTTTTGACATCCATCTGCCAAATTTCATAATCATAAAATGCGGCAATTGCTAACATGATTCTGACAGACTTAAGCATCGCTACGGGTGAGAAGGTCTCATCGTAGTCAACCCCTTGAACTTGTCGAAAACCTTTTGCGACAAGTCGAGCTTTATAGACATCAATATTACCGTCAGCGTCAGTCTTTTTCTTGAAGATCCATTTATTCTCAATTGCTTGCCGATCATCGGGCAAGTCAACCAAAGTCCATACTTTGTTCTCATACATGGATCCCATCTCAGATTTCATGGCTTCAAGCCACTTTGCGGAATCTGGGCTCACCATCGCTTCTTCATAGTTCGTAGGTTCATCATGATCTAGTAGCATGACTTCCAGAACTGGATTACCGTACCACTCTGGTGCGGATCTCACTCTGGTTGATCTATGAGGTTCTGTAATATCTTGTCCTAAAGTTTCATGATGATCATCATTAGCTTCCTCACTAATTGGTATAGGTGTCGCAGAAACAGTTTTCTGTGATGTACTACTTTCCAATAAGGGAGCAGGTACGGTTACCTCGTCAAGTTCTACTTTCCTCCCACTCACTTCTTTCGAGAGAAACTCCTTCTCTAGAAATGATCCATTCTTAGCAACGAATGTCTTGCCTTCGGATCTGTGATAGAAGGTGTACCCAACAGTCTCCTTTGGGTATCCTATGAAGACACATTTTTCTGATTTGGGTTCGAGCTTATCAGGTTGAAGCTTTTTCACATAAACATCGCAGCCCCAAACTTTAAGAAATGACAACTTTGGTTTCTTGCCAAACCATAGTTCATAAGGCGTCGTCTCAACGGATTTTGATGGTGCCCTATTTAACGTGAATGCGGACGTCTCTAAAGCATAACCCCAAAACGATAGCGGTAAATCAGTAAGAGACATCATAGATCGCACCATATCTAGTAAAGTACAATTACAACGTTCGGACACACCATTACGCTGTGGTGTTCCGGGTGGCGTGAGTTGCGAAGCTATTCCACAATTTTTCAAATGTACACCAAACTCGTAACTCAAATATTCTCCTCCACGATCAGATCGTAGAAACTTTATTTTCTTGTTACGATGATTTTCAACTTCACTCTGAAATTCTTTGAACTTTTCAAATGTTTCAAACTTATGTTTCATTAAGTACATATACCCATATCTGCTTAAATCATCTGTGAAAGTGAGAAAATAACGATATCCGCCACGAGCCTCAATATTCATCGGACCACATACATCGGTATGTATGATTTCCAACAAATCTGTTGCTCTCTCCATAGTACTGGAGAACGGTGTTTTAGTCATCTTGCCCATGAGGCACGGTTCGCAAGTACCAAGTGATTCATAATCAAGTGGTTCCAAAAGCCCATCAGTATGGAGTTTCTTCATGCACTTTATACCGATATGACCTAAACGGCAGTGCCACCAATAAGTTGCACTATCATTATCAACTCTGCATCTTTTGGCTTCAACATTATGAATATGTGTATTACTACTATCGAGATTCATCAAAAATAGACCACTCTTTAAAGGTGCATGACCATAAAAGATATTACTCATATAAATAGAACAACCATTATTCTCTGATTTAAATGAATAACCGTCTCGCATCAAACAAGATCCAGATATAATGTTCATGCTTAACGCTGGCTCCAAATAACAATTATTTAGGTCTAATATTAATCCCGAAGGTAGATGTAGAGGTAGCGTGCCGACCGTGATCACATCGACTTTGGAACCGTTTCCCATGCGCATCGTCACCTCGTCCTTTGCCAGTGTTCGCTTAATCCGTAGTCCCTGTTTCGAGTTGCAAATATTAGCAACAGAACCAGTATCAAATACCCAGGTGCTACTGTGAGCTCTAGTAAGGTACACATCAATAACATGTATATCACATATACCTTTGTTCACCTTGCCATCCTTCTTATCCGCCAAATACTTGGGGCAGTTCCGCTTCCAGTGACCAGTCTGCTTGCAGTAGAAGCACTCAGTTTCAGGCTTAGGTCCATACTTGGGTTTCTTCTCCTGAGCAGCAACTTGCTTGCCGTTCTTCTTGAAGTTCCCCTTCTTCTTCCCTTTGCCCTTTTTCTTGAAACTAGTGGTCTTGTTAACCATCAACACTTGATGCTCCTTCTTGATTTCTACCTCCGCAGCTTTCAGCATTGCGAAGAGCTCAGGAATAGTCTTGTTCATCCCTTGCATATTACAGTTCATCACGAAGCTCTTGTAGCTTGGTGGCAGTGATTGGAGAATTCTGTCAATGACGCAATCATCTGGAAGATTAACTCCCATCTGAATCAAGTGATTATTATACCCAGACATTTTGAGTATATGCTCACTGACAGAACTGTTCTCCTCCATCTTGCAGCTATAGAACTTATTGGAGACTTCATATCTCTCAATTCGGGCATTTGCTTGAAATATTAACTTCAACTCCTAGAACATCTCATATGCTCCATGACGTTCAAAACGTCGTTGAAGTCCCGATTCTAAGCCATAAAGCATGGCACACTGAACTATCGAGTAGTCATCAGCTTTGCTCTGCCAGACGTTCATAACATCTGGTGTTGCTCCAGCAGCAGGCCTGGCACCCAGCGGTGCTTCCAGGACGTAATTCTTCTGAGCAGCAATGAGGATAATCCTCAAGTTACGGACCCAGTCCGTGTAATTGCTACCATCATCTTTCAACTTTTCTTTCTCAAGGAACGCATTAAAATTCAATGGAACAACAGCACGAGCCATCTATCTACAATCAACATAAACAAGCAAGATACTATCAGGTACTAAGTTCATGATAAGTTTAAGTTCAATTAATCAAATTACTTAAGAACTCCCACTTAGATAGACAACCCTATAATCCTCTAAGTGATCACGTGATCCAAATCAACTAAATCATAACCGATCATCACGTGAGATGGAGTAGTTTTCAATGGTGAACATCGTTATGTTGATCATATCTACTATATGATTCACGCTCGACCTTTCGGTCTCCGTGTTCCGAGGCCATATCTGCATATGCTAGGCTCGTCAAGTTTTAACCTGAGTATTCTGCGTGTGCAAAACTGGCTTGCACCCGTTGTAGATGGACGTAGAGCTTATCACACCCGATCATCACGTGGTGTCTGGGCACGACGAACTTTGGCAACGGCGCATACTCAGGGAGAACACTTCTTGATAATTTAGTGAGAGATCATCTTATAATGCTACCGTCAATCAAAGCAAGATAAGATGCATAAAAAGATAAACATCACATGCAATCAATATAAGTGATATGATATGGCCATCATCATCTTGTGCTTGTGATCTCCATCTCCGAAGCACCGTCATGATCACCATCGTCACCGGCGCGACACCTTGATCTCCATCGTAGCATCATTGTCGTCTCGCCAATCGTATGCGTCCATGACTATCGCTACCGCTTAGTGATAAAGTAAAGCATTACATCGCGATTGCATTGCATACAATAAAGCGACAACCATATGGATCCTGCCAGTTGCCGATAACTCGGTTACAAAACATGATCATCTCATACAATAAACTCATGTCTTGACCATATCACATCACAACATGCCCTGCAAAAACAAGTTAGGTGTCCTCTACTTTGTTGTTGCATGTTTTACGTGGCTGCTACGGGCTTAAGCAAGAACCAATCTCACCTACGCATCAGAACCACAACGATAGTTTGTCAAATAGACTCCGTTTTAACCTTCGCAAGGACCGGGCGTAGCCACACTCGGTTCAACTAAAGTTGGAGAGACAGTCGCCCGCAAGCCACCTGTGTGCAAAGCACGTCGGGGGAACCGGTCTCGCGTAAGCGTACGCGTAAGGTTGGTCCAGGTCGTCTCGTCCAACAATACCGCTGAACCAAAGTATGACATGCTGGTAGGCAGTATGACTTGTATCGCCCACAACTCACTTGTGTTCTACTCGTGCAAATAACATCAAACCATAAAACCTAGGCTCTGATACCACTGTTGGAGAACATAGTAATTTCAAAATTTTCCTACGCACACGCAAGATCATGGTGATGCATAGCAACGAGGGGGAGAGTCTGATCTACGTACCCTTGTAGATCGCAACGGAAGCGTTGACACAACGTAGAGGAAGTAGTCGTACGTCTTCTTCCCGATCCGACCGATCCAAGCACCGTTACTCCGGCAGTTCCGAGTTCTTAGCACATGTACAGCTCGATGACGATCCCCGGGCTCCGATCCAGCAAAGCTTCGGGGAGGAGTTCCGTCAGCATGATGGCGTGGTGACGATCTTGATGTACTACCGACGCAGGGCTTCGCCTAAGCACTACAACGGTATTATCGAGGTGGAATATGGTGGCAGGGGGCACCGCACACGGCTAAGGAACGATCTCAATGATCAACTTGTGTGTCTAGAGGTGCCCCCTGCCCCCGTATATAAAGGATCCAAGGGGGAGGGGCTGGCCGGCCAAGAGGAGGGCGCAGGAGGAGTCCTACTCCTACCGGGAGTAGGACTCCCCCCCCCCCCCCAATCCTATTCCAAGTAGGATTCCCAAGGGGGAAAGAGAGAGAGAGAGGTGGCCGGCCACCTCTCCTAGTCCTAATAGGACTAGGGGAGGGGGGAGGCGCGCAACCCATCATGGCAGCCCCTTTCACCCTTCCACTAAAGCCCAATAAGGCCCATATGGCTCCCGGGGGGTTCCGGTAACCTCCCGGTAATCCGGTAAAATCCCGATTTTACCCGGAACACTTCTGATATCCAAATATAGGCTTCCAATATATAAATCTTTATGTCTCAACCATTTCGAGACTCCTCGTCATGTCCGTGATCACATCCGGGACTCCGAACTACCTTCGGTACATCAAAATGCATAAACTCATAATAACTGTCATCGTAACGTTAAGCGTGCGGACCCTACGGTTCGAGAATAATGTAGACATGACCGAGACACGTCTCCGGTCAATAACCAATAGCGGGACCTGGATGCCCATATTGGCTCCTACATATTCTACGAAGATCTTTATCGGTCAGACCGCATAACAACATACGTTGTTCCCTTTGTCATCGGTATGTTACTTGCCCGAGATTTGATCGTCGGTATTCAATACCTAGTTCAATCTCGTTACTGGCAAGTCTCTTTACTCGTTCCGTAATACATCATCCCGCAACTAACTCATTGGTTGCATTGCTTGCAAGGCTTAAGTGATGCGTATTGCCGAGAGGGCCCAGAGATACCTCTCCGACAATCGGAGTGACAAATCCTATTCTCGAAATACGCCAACCCAACATCTACCATTGGAGACACCTGTAGAGCTCCTTTATAATCACCCAGTTACATTGTGACGTTTGGTAGCACACAAAGTGTTCCTCCGGCAAACGGGAGTTGCATAATCTCATAGTCATAGGAACATGTATAAGTCATGAAGAAAGCAATAGCAACATACTAAATGATCGGGTGCTAAGCTAATGGAATGGGTCATGTCAATCAGATCATTCAACTAATGATGTGACCTCGTTAATCAAATAACAACTCTTTGTTCATGGTTAGGAAACTTAACCATCTTCGATTAACGAGATAGTCTAGTAGAGGCATACTAGTGACACTCTGTTTGTCTATGTATTCACACATGTATTATGTTTTCGGTTAATACAATTCTAGCATGAATAATAAGCATTTATCATGATATAAGGAAATAAATAATAACTTTATTATTGCCTCTAGGGCATATTTCCTTCACCAGGGTAGCCCAAGTATAGTTGGAACTAACACTTAATAGTCTCGACGTCAACCTATGGTGTGGGTGCCAGCCCGTGCCCATCGTTTTCTGGCCATTTGTACAACATACCATCGAGTTGGATGATTCCCTTGCCAATGGTTAGTCCATGTACATGCATATCCTGGAGACAGGAGGATAGATAGTAGCCATGTCCACGACATATGCTAGCATGCTAGACCTCGAGCTATGGCTTAGACACAAGCCCATGATTTGCAGCTTTGCAACTGCGCTTATAACAGACCATCGAGTTGGTTGATTTCCATACCGATGGCTAATCTATATACAAGCATGCCATGGAGTAGGCATAAAGTGGTCGTGTCTGTGACGTAGGCCTAGAAGGCTTGGCCTTAACCCATTCTTAGACACAAGACTGCGGTCAACAATTTCCCGAGCACTTGTATGACAGACCATCAACTTGGAGCTGCTCTGTTTAGTCTCGATGCAATGATGATCGTAGGTGATGGTTATTGAACTGAAATTAGTGATGATGTCCTCCCACTAGTTTGGATTCTACTGATGGGCGGTGTTTGACGGTGTAGAATTCTTGTTGGTTTCCTTAATGAAAATTGGGGGAAAACCCCTTTTCCTATAAAAAAAACATCAACTGGGGTGATTTTCAAACGGATGGCTAATCTACCTTTGCACGCTCGCGAGGAAAAAGAAACAATCATGACTATGGTGTGCGGTAGGCCAAGCACAGGCTGAGTCGCGCACTAGACTTCAAAAGTCTGGGATGTGTGAGAGGCTCTTTTCCTTTCCATAGATGCCCAGGAGCTATAAGTCTCATTTTCGGCAACAAACATTCACATGCAGTCAGGGGCAACTAACTCATCTCTACCACTTGAGCACCACATAACCTCTCCCATCTATGGTGAGAGGATGTATCGGAATGCCGAAGTAGAGTTCCTCTCCTCTAATAAGAGAGTGGTTCAGAAAAGCGATGTCAGATTCTCCTACTCAGAGAAACAAGTGTTTCCCAAGTGGCTCACGCAATCACTTGGGTCGATTCGTATTGTCTGGTTAGACGACTAGATTTTCCTATCTCTCCAAATGTGTGGGAGTATTGCCCCGGGAGACAGTGTGATCTCGGGATTCTCCCTACTCGAGGAGTGTGCATTGGTTGAACAACTCAGAGAGATACTCGAACGAGTTTGCTATTTTCTGAGTAGATGATCCAGGTGCGAGGGTAGTACCTACTCACATGAAGGGTCTTTTGTTAGCGGACATCTTCCAGACTGAATCGACAAGTGCTCCTCCAGCCTCTAACCAACCCGGGGGATTCAATTATGCATAAAGAATGGTACATAGGCGAAGGGGCGATGTAGATAGCAATGATAGTCGGTCCGTTGTTTTTGGGTAGAAAAAAAGAGAAACGAAGACCAATTTTGACATATTGCAACTAAACAAGACCTTCCACTCACTTTTCATTGGGATGGGGAGGGGGGGGTCCATGGCCTTGTTTCAAATTTTAAAAAAGAAGTCTATTGTTGGACATAAAATTAATGAAGCCCTTGGAGCCAGTAGTACAACACCACACCACGCCACAAAAAAAAGGCAAGGCTTTTTGGCTCTTGGGCTACATGGAGTCCAAAAAAATTAAAAATAAAGAAATCAACTTTTAGGTTTTAAAAATAATCTGAAAAGAAATACATATTTGCTGATAGATGCATACTAGATGCGTGTAAAATTTCATTATGAAGTATGTTTTGATGTGAGCTATAAAAAAATGTACTTTTATAGTGAATAGTATGTGTGCTAGAAATACACAATTCTGTTATTTTTGTGTAGCTCGCATAAAAATGTATTTGCCATAAGACTTTACAAACAAGTAGTATACATCTATAGGTATGTATGCATTTTTTTTCCAGAATTTATTGAAACCTAAAATGTTGAAATTTTGAATTTTTCGGGCTCCATGGAGCTCGAGCTCCATCAGCAATTTCCGGAAAAGAACAAGTGAAGCTTTTTGGCTCTCGGATTCCTTGGTGCCCGTAATTTTCAAAAATACAAAATTTGACTTTTTAATTTTTATGTTTCATTTTTTCTGAATTGAATGATAATTACTTTTCAGAAAAAGAATACACAATTACTTTATACTGGATGTGTGTAAAATTTCATTATGAAATACGTAAAAAGCAAAATCATGTACTTTATGATGAATAGCACCTGTGTGAGGGGGTACTCTACTCCCGTCCGGTGGCACTATACCATACGGATCCAGTATTGTCCATACGGCCATCGCCATACCGATCCTCGTTGAAGCTCATGTGCCTGCCGCATCTCTACCGGTTGCACTATGCAAGGAACGATCACTCTGCTTTTCGTTTCTGAAGACCAGAGAACCAGCAGTGGCTAGTGGCCGAGTCTGAACCCCAGGAAACACAGGTGGACACCACGGCATGGCCGACGGCCCCGGCGCAGAGATTAAACCACCACCAAGTTGGCAAGTTTACCCCGCGCGTGGCTACGGCAAGAGCTAGCGGCGGTCGGTGGCTCGGTGCAGCTCTCGTTTACCTACGTCTGTGGGTACGCGCTCTGCGTGTGTGTAGGCATGCGAGCGCACAGGCGCGTCTTTGCCCGAGTAAAATTCAGAGTTCGCGCGGTCACAGACAGTTCCTCTGTCGACTTCTGCTATTCTCCCTCGTCATGTTTGAGATAGCGCCAGCAAGAACAGGGCCATGACTGGATTATTTTGCGTCAGCAGGTCCTAAACTCTTCATTCTGAAACAGTGCAAGATCAACTGCATCTTATCTGATAGTAGCAGGTTACGGAAATACATACATGGAATTGACCTGAAACTTTCCAGGACAGTGTACGGTGGGTCCTTGGGTGTCTCTACCATGTTCCTAGCCAATAGTTGCAAAGATCGTGTGGAAGCTAGAGAAGATCTCGAAGCTCGTCGATCAGCCCCCACACAGGAGGCAGCGGGGCTTCTTCCCTTCTCCCATAGGACGAAAAGCGGTTCTTCTTCTCTGAAAAAGAGAGACAAGCCTAGGCCCTGAAGGATCGCATCCCGATCTAGCCTTGTCTCCTCCGCGTAGAGGCAGTACTCCTACCTTGATCGACGCTTTGGTCCTCGTCCTAGCTAGGGGCTGCCCAAAAGTCAATACTAAGTGGTCGTTGATTTGTACTGAAAAGGCAGCACTGTGTTAAAACTTGCAATCAGTTTCCTTTTGCGGTACTACGTGACTACTGACCAGTCGAGCAGAAGACTTATGGTCTGTGGTTTGAGTTCCGGTTTTTTTTTTCAAAAAGAGGGGACATCCCTCGGATCTGCATCAAGTGGTGCATACAGCCCTTTATTTATTATATCAAAGTTCATCATCCGACCATAACAAAGTTCAACCTATAAATTGTCGCACATGACTGCCTGAAGGGTAAATTAAAAAAATTAAAAAATCGTATGAAAATGAGCCTCATGCATCACAAATCCTACTAGTAGGCTGCCAACCAAATCGGTTGAACAAATCCCGAGAAACCATCTCCCATCGGTTGCACCCAAAGACCGTGGGCGCCCAATCCTCCTCCTTGCATAGTAATGACCATGTATGTATCCAGCTGATGGCCTTGAAGATAACCTGCAAAAAGTTTGAAACTTTCGCTCTGTTAAAAATACAAGCATTACAAGTGTTTCAAATGGCCCAAAGTAAAGCATAAATTCCCACACGGGTCTGAAACTTAAACTTGGGTGCACCCCCACTAACCAGTTTCCAAACATTTTCGTACTACTTGTAGCTGGAGGTAGGTTGAAAGCTATATGGACCGTTCTCCATAGTAGCTTGGCAAGTGGGAATTGAGGGAATAGATGCTGAATCGACTCCTCATTTCCACAAAAGCAACACTTAGTGCATCATTTTATTTTTTTCAGATTATCTTTTGTCAGGATGACCTTGCGATCCAAATACCACATGAAGATTTTATTTTTAGTGAGACTTTCATTTTCCATATATCACTAGTGCAGAACCGGGCAATAGCACCGGTTTGTAAGGCCCTTTAGTGCCGGTTCAGGAACCGGCACTAAAGTTTCGGCACTAAAGGCCCCCCCTTTAGTACCGGTTCAGCACGAACCGGTGCTAAAGGGGAACCACGTGGCACGAGCCAGCTCCGGGGGCCGGGAGCCCTTTAGTACCGGTTGGTAACACCAACCAGTACTAAATGATTGTGGGTTTTTGTTTTATTTTGTATTTTTCAATTAAATTTGTGTTATCAATTTAATTTAGGATTGTTTTACGTTATAATGAGTTGTAGTCTTCGTCGTCATCATCATCATCATCGCATATTAATAAATAAATAAACTCTAGCTAGCTAAAAATCATCGTAGTCGTCTAATTACCACTATTTAATCATCATAGTCATTACCGCTAGCTATCTAATCATCATCAACGCTGACTAGCTTAAAGAGGAAACATTCATTTTGTAACAGAAGCAAAGATATCATCAAGTTCAACATAATCATCACCAACATCGAAGTTCAGGACACGGATATGAGACAAGTACTAATTAAGAGCATGAACTAGTAGCTACTGATCCTGCTGCTCCCTCTCAGGTAGAATAGCATAGAACATGTATAGCTCTCCTGATTCATCATACTGGAGCATGCAGATGAATCTGTCTCCTAATCTTGGGTTGCGCTTCTCCTTACTGCCCCCTAGTACTTCTCTGTGATCGTTAACAATTTTGCTCCAATCTTTCACTATTAAGCATTCTTCGCTTTTAGAAATCCTGAATGCACTCATGTGCAATGTAGGAAATCTTGGTCGTAAGCTAACCATTGACATGCGACCTTTTGTCTCGATCCACTGAGGCACAACTGTCATCGGAAGTCCCTGTTGAACAACATCGTATAGTAATTAATATACTAAGCAATGAAAGTTTAGCTTCAAAAATAATGTATGCAAAAGATGCACTAATTAAGGACAAATATTTAAAATCTTACCATCTTTTGATTATAGATGTGACCGTAGTTCAATATGATCACCATTGGTCGCACGTTTTGAGTACTAACATTTCTAAGTTTAGGAAAAAAATTGTCTTGACAGTATTAAGATCCTCAAGCCATGAAACATAATGACTTATCTCCTCGCAGTTTAGTTGAGCCCCGGGGCAGTAGTAGGTCCTGTCTACCAAGCGCCGGACATGTTTACTTGAACCGAAATAAGCTGATAATACAAATTAGTTGTCAACTATTTTTGAATAAACTGTATGAAAGACATAAACATATGCATGCATGGTTGAGAAAAACTCACCAAATGGTAGAACTGGAGGCGTTTGCACATCGACCCAGATGTCTATATTACCTTCAATATCATCTTCCGGACGAATATCAAAGGTGATAACCATATCAGGCTCAAATGCATAAGCCTTGCATAGTGCTTGCCAAGTTTTGCATTCAAAATGGGTGTATGTGTCTCCATTATATAATTTGACGTCGAAAGTATACACATGCTGCGTCTTCAAGTAAACTATCTTTACCTCCATATCATCTATAGCACTAAAACCTATCTTATCCAAGACAAAAATTCTTGCATGGCAGGGGATGCGCTAGTAGAATAGTGAAAATTTAAAATTATAAGTTGAAGCAAATGAAGCATAAGTTTTGCATTCAAATAATAATTGACAAAGTGACTTACTGTATCAACTTCGAATGTCTCATCCAGCTTGATGCTGAAGCGCCTACCATCAACAAGGAAATTTTGGTCGCATAGGCTGCGCTGGTCTTCACAGTGTTCGCACATAATAAAATCTTTTTCGTGTCAGATGACATTTCCTATGTTCATATAGGTGAAACATTAAACACCTATATCTAGCCAAATATAAATTCATCTAACATTTGACATTAATATATCTAACTATATATTCAATTGACATTACTATATATATTTAACTTTTCTATCTAATTCATCTAACATTCGACATTAATCTAACATTTATATAAACTCAAAATATATAAAAAAATTAAATAAACCGAAAAACTCATTAACAAATAATATTTTAATTAGATCATCAAATATCATATACCTAAATTTTCTTACTAAAAATAAACTAGTTATATTAATTATTCAACTAGTTCTAATCTCATATACCTAAATTTTCTTACTAAAAATAAACTAGTTATATTAATTATTCAACTAGTTCTAATCTCATATACCTAAATTTTCTTACTAAAAATAAACTAGTTATATTAATTATTCAACTAGTTCTAATCTCATATACCTAAATTTTCTTACTAAAAATAAACTAGTTATATTAATTATTCAACTAGTTCTAATCTCATATACCTAAATTTTCTTACTAAAAATAAACTAGTTATATTAATTATTCAACTAGTTCTAATCTTTAGTTCGACAATTTTTCTATCTAGCTAGCTAATTCATCTAACATTCAACATTAATCTAACATTCGATCATCTAATTAACTTTAAAAAAAAACAGAAAATAAGTAAAAAAAAATGTGTGTGTGTATGTGTGTGTATGCATGTGTGTGTATATATACGTATATGTGTGTACGTATGTGTGTATGTGTGTGCATGCGTGTGTGTGTGTGGTATGTGTGTGTGTGTGTGCGGCCCCGTACGCCGCCGCCCCGTACGTACGAGCGGGGGCGCCGGCGTACGGGGCGGGGGCGCCGGTGTGTGTATGTGTATGTGTGTGTATATGTATGTGTGTGTATGTGTGTGCGGGAGCGAGAGAGAGACGCACGGCCGCGGCGTTGACGACGGATGGTGGCGGCGTTCGGGGCGGCAGCATGAGACGACGATGATGACGGGCGACGGCGGGGACAACGCGAGACGACGGACGACGGTACGGGCGACGGGCGGCGACGACGGGATCGAGCGGCGCGCGCGGCGGAGGTTGGAGACGAAGTGGAGAGATGAAACTGAAATTTTCGTAAGTGCCGGTTTATAGGATGGGCCTTTAGTACCGGTTCGTGGCTCCAACCGGTACTAAAGGCCTATTTTCGCCAGGCCAAGCGGCGGGAAACGAAGGCCTTTAGTACCGGTTGGAGCCACCAACCGGTACTAAAGGCATTGCGCTCCCACCCCAAAGTTTAGTCCCATCTCGCCCGGCGAAGGGCAGACGCACTGGTTTATAAACCCAGCCGCGGCTACCTCTTCGAACTCCTTTATATAGCAGGCTTCTGGGCCTAATTAATTAGGGCGCGCTGCCTTGTGAGTCTGCTGGCCCTTCTGGGCCTGCATTTGCACACCCTAGGTCTGGTAGACCCACAGGGCAGTGCGTCAACAAATTTTTTATATAGTTTTTTCTTTTATTTAATTTTGAATAGTTTTTTATGATGCAAAAGCAACAGCAAAAGTGAAATTTTGGCACAAATAGATAGTTGTGTAACTAAAATAGGTAGGAGGAGAGATGGCTCTTATGTCACAAAAAAGAAGTTGTATCAAACCTTTTATGTCGGATCTAGAACAAACCAATCGGTATCGCCATCATACAGCCCTACCGTGGCTCGTGATGCATATATATGCATATCAAATGCTCGGTTGGACGTATGATGGCGAATCCGAATGATTTGTATTCAGTCGATGAATTGGTAGATGTATGCAGTCGATGAACTGGTAGATGTATGTAGTCGATGAACTGAAAGACTTATGCAGGGAAGGCGAGAGGTGGGCTATATATAGGGTCGTCTGGCTCACAAAGTGATTGTGGTAGTTTCGATCCAACGACTCACATGAGCTAGGAAGAAACACACCTTTGATCCAACGACTCGCAAGAGCTAGAAAGAAACACACGATCCGTGTGATTCTTCCTGATTGGTGGGATGCACATTAGTACCCACTCTGGGCTTCGGTGAAAGTTGTACATTAGTACCCACTCCGGACTCCGAAACCCTGATACTCGAAAAGAGTTTGTCCAGTTTGTACACGAAGAGCGTCCAGTTTTTATATAGTTTTTTTTTCTACATTACTTATTTTCTTCTAGTTATTTTTAAGTATTTTTTATATAGTTTTTTCTTTTCTACATTATTTATTTTCTTCTATTTATTTTTGAGTAATTTTTTTGTATAGTTTTTTTATTTTCTGCATTATTTATTTTCTTCTATTTATTTTCTTCTGGAAATTGAATACTGCATACTGAACAATTAGGTAAATGACCGAAAAACAACAAATGATGTCAGAACATGTTGGAAATTGATGACGTCGCTTTAAATGCTGCATACTTAACACAAAAGAAGTCCGGAGTTTAAATAAGTTATTAAAAATAAAAAAGAGGTGCAATGCTGGTTAATTTGCTTCAAGCCATTTGGAATAGTGTAGACTGCACTACACATAGCTCAGTGCAATCTATGCTGTAGTGCAGTCTACACTATTCCGAATGGCTTGAAGCTAATCAACATGTAGATGAGCATTGCAACTCTTCGTCATTGTCTGTGCACTCACGACTTATAAACCGTTCATACTGCCTCTCTCTTGGCGAAGATCACAAGATAGTTTGGTTAAATTGCATTACTTGTAAGTCCAGTTAACATGGATGCTTATGATGCAAGAGCAATAGCAAAAATGGAAATTTGGCACAAATAGGTAGTTGTGTAACTAAAATAGGTAGGAGGAGAGATAGCTCTTATGTCACAAAAAAGAAGTTGTATCAAACCTTTTATGTCGGATCTAGAACAAACCAATCGGTATCGCCATCATACAGCCCTACCGTGGCTCGTGATGCATATATATGCATATCAAATGCACGGTTGGGTGTATGATGACGAATCCGAATGATTTGTATTCAGTCGATGAACTGGTAGATGTATGCAGTCGATGAACTGGTAGATGTATGTAGTCGATGAACTGAAAGACTTATGCAGGGAAGGCGAGAGGTGGGCTATATATAGGGTCGTCTGGCTCACAAAGTGATTGTGGTAGTTTCGATCCAACGACTCACAAGAGCTAGGAAGAAACACACTCTTGATCCAACGACTCGCAAGAGTTAGAAAGAAACACACGATCCGTGTGATTCTTCCTGATTGGTGGGATGCACATTAGTATCGGTTCGTGGCACGAACCGGTGTTAAAGATTGGCAACAAACCGGTACTAATGGTAGCAGCCCGGCTAGCCGTTGGAATCGGCACTAATGGTCACATTCGTGCTGGCTCAAATTCAAACCGGCACTAATGTGCTTCACATTTGATCGTTTTTCTAGTAGTGGGTTCTGCTATATCTAACTACAAGGTCCTTTTGAATATGATATATCTCCAACCTTCATCTTTATATTTTGGTATTGTCACTAGATTTGTGAAAGATATGATGTACAAACTAGAAAATTGTTTTGCTAGACTTTCATTAGACTAACAATCTGCCTAGAATTGGGTTAGCTCCATTGGCAACTACTCTGTCAATGTAACTCTAAAAATTGTGGTTCACATTCATCAAAACCTATGAAAAGTGTAATCCTCTAGTCTTTTTTTATTGGATAGAAATTGTTTTTGAAGAAATTTCTTAGTCAGTAGAGTTTGCCAAACTTGAGTTTTTCCCAAGTCACTTACACAGAAAGAAGTCCGGAGTTTTAAATGCTGCATACTGAACACAAAAGAAGTCCGGAGTTTAAATAAGTTATTAAAATAAAAAAGAGGTGCAATGCTGGTTAATTTGCTTCAAGCCATTCGGAATAGTGTAGACTGCACTGTTGGGGAACGTTGCAGAAAACAAAAATTTTCCTACGGTTTCACCAAGATCCATCTATGAGTTCATCTAGCAACGAGTGATCGGATGCATCTACATACCTTTATAGATCGCGAGCGGAAGCGTTCAAAGAACGGGGATGAGGTAGTCGTACACGACGTGATCCAAATCACCGATGACCAAGCGCCGAACGGACGGCACCTCCGCGTTCAACACCCGTACGGAGCGGATGACGTCTCCTCCTTATTGATCCAGCAAGGGGAGAGGAGAGGTTGAGGAAGATGGCTCCAGCAGCAGCACGACGGCGTGGTGGTGATGGAGCTGCAGTACTCCGTCAGGGCTTCGCCAAGCACTATGGAGGAGGAGGAGATGTTGGAGAGGGAGAAGGAGGCGCCAAGGCAAAGGTATGAAGTCCTCCATCTCCCCCACTATATATAGGAGGGCCTAGGGGGGCGCCGGCCCTAGGAGATCCAATCTCCTAGGGGGGGCGGCGGCCAAGGGAGGTTTCCTTCCCCCCCAAGGCACCTAGGGGTGCCTTCCCCTTGTGGGACTCTTCCCCTCTTGAAACCCTAGGCGCATGGGCCTCTTGGGGCTGGTGCCCTTGGCCCATGTAGGCCAAGGCGCACCCCCTACAGCCCATGTGGCCCCCCGGGGTAGGTGGCCCCACCCGGTGGACCCCCGGGACCCTTCCGGTGGTCCCGGTACAATACCGATAACCCCGAAACTTGTCCTGATGGCCGAAATAGCACTTCCTATATATAATTCTTTACCTCCGGACCATTCCGGAACTCCTCGTGATGTCCGGGATCTCATCTGGGACTCCGAACAACATTCGGGTTACTGCATATACATATCCCTACAACCCTAGCGTCACCGAACCTTAAGTGTGTAGACCCTATGGGTTCGGGAGACATGCAGACATGACCGAGACGACTCTCCGGTCAATAACCAACATCGGGATCTGGATACCCATGTTGGCTCCCACATACTCCATGATGATCTCATCGGATGAACCACGATGTCGAGGATTCAAGCAACCCCGTATACAATTCCCTTTGTCAATCGGTATGTTACTTGCCCGAGATTCGATCGTCGGTATCCCAATACCTCGTTCAATCTCGTTACCGGCAAGTCACTTTACTCGTACCGTAATGCATGATCCCGTGACCAGACACTTGGTCACCTTTGAGCTCATAATGATGATGCATTATCGAGTGGGCCCAGTGATACCTCTCCGTCATACGGAGTGACAAATCCCAGTCTTGATCCGTGTCAACCCAACAGATACTTTCGGAGATACCCGTAGTATACCTTTATAGTCACCCAGTTACGTTGTGACGTTGGTACACCCAAAGCACTCCTACGGTATCCGGGAGTTACACGATCTTATGGTCTAAGGAAAAGATACTTGACATTGGAAAAACTCTAGCAAACGAACTATACGATCTTTATGCTATGTTTAGGATTGGGTCTTGTCCATCACATCATTCTCCTAATGATGTGATCTCGTTATCAATGACATCCAATGTCCATAGTCAGGGAACCATGACTATCTGTCGATCAACGAGCTAGTCAACTAGAGGCTTACTAGGGACATGTTGGTGTCTATTATTCACACATGTATTACGATTTCCAGAAAATACAATTATAGCATGAATAAAGACAATTATCATGAACAAGGAAATATAATAATAATGCTTTTATTATTGCCTCTAGGGCATATTTCCAACATGCACTGCACATAGCTCAGTGCAATCTACACTATTCCGAATGGCTTGAAGCTAATCAACACATGTAGGTGAGCATTGCAACTCTTCGTCATTGTCTGTGCACTCATGGCTTATAAACCGCTCATACTGCCTCTCTCTTGGCGAGGTGGGACTAAAAACAGCTTGCCGTAACCTCATTAGTACCGGTTCGTGGCACGAACCGGCACTAAATGGTGATGGTGGGGCCATAGCCTGACCGCAGGCTGACACAGCCTCTTTAGTACCGGTTCGTGGCATGAACCGGTACTAAAGGTTCGCCACGAACCGGTACTATTGATCACCGCCACGAACCGGCACTAATGTACACATTAGTGCCGGCTCTAATTCAAACCGGCACTAATGTGCTTCACGTTTGACCCTTTTTCTACTAGTGTATATTTGTGGTGAAAAGGTTGCCCATCATTGACGAGGTCTGTATACATGGATTTGACTGTGAAGGCACCTGAAGTAGTCAACTTCCAACGGAATGTGTCTGATTTGTGTGAAAGGTTGGCCATGAGCAACCTTTCAATACGGTTTAACCAGTCTGTCCATTTATCCCCAGTTAGTTGTCTTCTAAAGGCAACATTCAACGGTATGTGGCCCATCACAGAGGCAACAGAGACATCTTTCCGCTGCATAATATGATAGAGACGAGGGTATTGCATGGCTAGTGGCATGTCCCCTGGCCATGTATCTTCCCTAAACCTAGTAGTTAGACCATTTCCTAAAATGAACGTCCCTCTACGAAAAAAATCATTTTTAACTCCCATGAGTCCTTTCCAGAAAGGTGAGTCTGTTGTTTTTTCCTGAACCTCGGAGAGGGTTTTTGAATGAAGGTACTTATTCCTAAGTAATTCTTGCCAAACCCTGTCCTCGGTAAGTATATTGTGGAGCCATTTGCTCAACAAACACTTATTTTTAATCTCAAGGTCTTCCACCCCTAGACCTCCTTGGTCTTTAGGACGACAGATCACATCCCACCTTGTCAGGCGGTATTTATGCTTATGTTCATCAGACTACCAGAAAAACCTGGATCTATAGTAATCCAATCCTTTTCTTAACCCTTTAGGTATTTGAAAGAAAGATAACATGAACATAGGTAAGCTTGTGAGAACGACATTGATTAAGGTGAGCCTTGCCCCATAAGACATAAGCTTACCAATCCAACAACTCAACTTTTTCTCAAAGCGATCCTCAATACCTTTCCATTCCTTATTAAGATGTTTACGGAAATGGATTAGGATACCAAAGTATCTAAAGGGAAAAGAGTCTGACTCACAACCAAATAGTTGTTTGTACTGATCCTCTTCTTCTTTGGCTTTTCCAAAGCAGAAGAGTTCGCTCTTGTGGAAGTTAATTTTGAGACCAGATGACTGCTCGAGTAAACAAAGAATAAGTTTCATATTTTTTGCCTTTTCAATGTCATGTTCCATGAAGATGATGGTGCAATATGCATACTGAAGTATCGATACCCCACCGTCCACAAGATGAGGAATCAAGCCTGCGGCATGACCTGCTTCCTTGGCTCGGCTAATGAGAACCGCTAGAAGATCTGCCACAATGTTGAAAAGAATAGGCGACATAGGGTCTCCCTGTCGCAAACCCTTTCGTGTCTGGAAATAGTGACCAATGTCATTAATTACCTTGACACCCACGCTGCCCCCTTTGACAAATGTGTCAATCCATCGGCACCATTTTCTCGGGAAGCCTTTCACATGCATACATTGTTGCAAGAATGTCCATTTAACTTTATCATACGCTTTTTCAAAATCCACTTTGAAGACAACTCCGTCAAGTTTCTTTGAGTGTAGCTCATGAATCGTTTCATGCAAGACAACAACCCACTCCAGGATGTGTCACCCTGGCATGAACGCTGACTGGGTCAGTCTCACTACATTGTGGTTTGAGTTCCGTGGGAACATTGCTCATGGTTTTCGCAGTTTCATTTTGCCCTTGATTTTGTCGTGCATTTCTAAGATAATTACAACATCTTCTCTTTTTTCTACAAGAAAACTTTTGATCTATTTATCTTCAATCATGGCTATACAACGAACATCAGAAATAATAAAAATCACATCCAGATGCATAGACCACCTAGCGACGACTACAAGCACTAAAGCGAGCTGAATGCACGCCACTGTCATCGCCCCTACCTCGCCGAAGCTGGGCAAAACTTGTTGTCGTAGACAGTGAGGAAGTCGCCATGCTGAGGCCCCATAGGATCAATGCAGCAGAACAGCAACCTCCGCCGATGAAGAGTACCGTAGATCGGAAGGATCCAACCTGAAGATACACAAACGTGGATGAACTATGACCAGATCCGAGCAAATCCATCAAAGACAGATCCGCCAGAGACACATCTCCACACGCCCACCAGCGATACTAGACACACCACTAGGACTGGGGCTAGGCGGGGAGAAGCTTATTCCATCTTCAGGGAGCCGCCGCCGTCTCATCTTCCTGAGTAGGACAGAAACCCTAACAAAACTCAAAGAAACATATGAAAACAAAGCCCTCTCATCAGCATGGGTCGGGATCCACCATGCCGCCATGACCCTAGGGCCATTGGAGATGAGACAGACTGGCGGCGGCACAGGCGGGAGGTAGATAAGCCCTAGTCTTTTTTTAGAGAAGGAGGCGGTTGCGTAGGCATTTTTTTCTAATGAAGCTTTTAATTACAACAACTTCACCGAATGATGTAAAAGTTAATGCCTAAAGATGGTTTTAAGGTAGGACTGAGAAGGTTTTTGGACACCTTTTTTTGCTGTGACGGATGCCTTAAAACTAGTTCATAAAATTTGTAAAGCAATTGAAACATGAGATCCAATGGTGGGAAGCCAGGGAGGCGGATCTGGCGGTCGCCAGGTGCTGAGCTCGATTTTGGCATGTGGAGGACAAGGAAGGGTGGCGAGGGCGGGGCAGGGGCCGGAGGGGAGTCGTCAGATGCGGCCAAATCCAGGAGCGCCACGCCGACTGAGCACCGAGAGATGACAAGGAGCGGCTCGCCGACGATCATTTGAGGGCCGCAGCGGTTGCTCATCAATGTCGGTGGCCAGCGGTGGTGCTATGGCGATAATATCGAGGCAATGGGGGTGCTATGGTGACAATATCGGGCGGCGACAGCCCGGGACCCAGCGGGGTCTCGGCAAATGTCCCAAGTAGCGGGGCGGGGGTGGTCGACGGAGTCGTGGCGACGGAGAGAACCGGCCGCAATCGGCATGGGGTGACGACAATCGATGGCGGTTAGGTTCCTGCCACAATGTTTTTGATTTTAGGGCAGCTGCTAAAGGTGTTGCAAATTTGCAGCACTTGTTGCAAATTTGGGGTTGTAGTATAAAAGTACACTATGTACATAGAGAACCCTTTTTTTTTATCCAAGTGTCTCGTATGATAGGTTTTGGGCGTAGCGCCTGTCAGAGGTACTCCGGGATACCAGGGCGAGATCATATTTTTTGCTTGCAGAGCACTATTCTCTTGCAGAGATGCCTTAGGAGCTGAATTATATGCAATCATGGAAGGTCTATCTTTAGCAGTTCAGAGAACTGAACTTCCCATTGCTATCGAAATGGATTCGAGTATGGCGGTGTCTATGGTCTCTCGTGACGAAGTAGATCGGTCAATTTATGCCTTCTTTGTGAATGAAATAAGCCTGCTATTGCGTCTTAGGCAAACTTGTATTGCTTATGTTTCTTGTTCTCGGAATAAGGCTAGTGGTAGTTTCACTAGATTTGTTAGAGGAGATGGATGGACTATAACTTGGTTAGGGTCCGTTCCTGATGAAGTTCTGGGAATTGTCCTTGATGACTGTAAAGACATTGTGATTGAGTAATACAAGTATTTCTCTTGAAAAAAAAGAAGATGCTCATACTTGCAGTATTTACTCTGGCTGACTGGCACACATTGCTCGAAATCATAATCACAGAGGACAGTGGAGCAATGGTGCCCCGGGCCTGGGGGTCCTGGCACGACTCCCTGGAGCCCATGGGCCGGGCCTGGTCATCATTCTGGGTCCTCCAAATGTCTGGAGCCCGGGCCTGGTCATTTTCGGGCCAGTGTCGGGAGCCCGGGCCTAAATGAAGGCGCAGTGGGCCCGTGGCCTCTTTTCGCCATCAATGTGCTAGACGATCTCTGCCCCCGTTCTCCTTCAAATAGCCACCCCGGCTGCGCTGCCTGCCTACCTCCTCGTTCTCTCTGCTCCCCTCTCACTAAGACACTCGCCATCACTGTCACACGCAGACGCTTCATCGGCTGAATCACCAGCTACGGTAAAGCATCAACACCTACACGAGCAAGCAAAGAAAGCCAAGCGTTAGCCGTCTCCGATCAGAGCCGGCCGGCCGCAGAGAGGGAGGGAGATGTCGAGCCGCCGTGGCAGGATCACCGACGAGGAGATCAACGAGCTCATCTCCAAGCTCCAGGCGCTGGTCCCGGAATCATCCCGCCGCCGCTCCGCGAGCCGGGTACGTACTCACGCCAGCGCGCATTGGTCCTCCTGCGAGTTTTTGCTTGTTCCATGCGTGCGTCCGTGCAGCGCACCGACACTGACAGGCCGGCCGCGACTGTGCATTTCGTCACGGCGGCGCCGCCAAGTCTACCCTGAGAAGGATTAGCACTGTTGTTTTTCTTCCTCACTGTTGCTGACATGAATGCTATGCTGTGCTGCGCAGTCGTCGGCGTCGAAGCTGCTGAAGGAGACGTGCGGATACATCAAGAGCCTCCACCAGGAGGTCGAGGACCTCTCCGACAGGCTCTCGGAGCTAATGTCGACCTTGGACGAGACCAGCCCCCAGGCCGAGATCATCCGGGGGCTTCTCCGCTAGCCGGATTTTATCCTACCGATCGAGCCAGTAGGCAGTAGCTACATATATATTAGCTTGAATTCATCGGCCGAAGGAGGGAGACGAGGAGGCAAGACAAGAGAAGAGAAGACAACAAGAGAGGCATAGCATTTTTTAGCTGCTGCTTGTTTCTTTTCCTTCCTGCTCCCCCGTCTCCTGGTACGTCGTCGTCCGTGTGCGTGTGTGTCTTTGTGAGGCCCTCATTTAGCTTCCGGTATACTCCACTGTGTTTCATTTATGCACCAGGTTGGTAGAGGTTAATAATATATATGGTGCTTCTACCGATTAGCCGAGTGTATTACTACTAGCTTGTAGACGTGTGTGTTTGTGCTGTTGTAGGCCTGTAGCTTCTCTCAGACTGAGATGCATCCTCTAGCTATAGAGCTGTTGTTTTGTACTACTAGTGCTACTATCTATTGCTAGCTTTGTCCCTGTTTTCCAACGGACAAGCTAGCTAGGTTAACGACGACCGTGGACTACGGAGAACTGTCTGTTTTTGTACTATCTCTTTAATTACTGCCACGTCTTCTCTGCATAACTTACTCTACCACGTACGGTCAAGTTATTTGGAGCAACGTGCAAGTGCCACATAGAAAAGTGAAGAACCTCTCGTGCGTGCTAGGGACGTACTCCCTCCGGTCCTTTTTAGTCCGCACATTAGCTTTGTCTAAAGTCAAAATTTGCGAAATTTGATCAAATTTATATTAGAAAATATTAACATCTATAACATCTAATAAATATAATATGAAAATATATTTCAAGATGGATCTAATAATAAATGTGTTGTTATGTGAATGTTAATAATTTTTTGTATAAATTTGATCAAAGTTTGTTGGGATTAACTTTAGACAAACCTAATATGCAGAGTAAAAAGGACCGGAGAGGGTATGTAACGTCGAAATAGTCGGTGTACTTGTAAATCTAAGAAGATAATAAAAATGAGCGAGACGTTCCATGGTGCAAAAGAGCCCTATTACCTAGAGGGTCTAACATTTTGGCTTCTCGAGTGATAGGCCCCACGAACAGCAGATGTCTTCATCTTTTGTGAACTTGGCCCCATGAAGTGTCAACTTTTCGCATAGATCTCCGCAATCAGGCACGGCGTCGGATCCCTCCGAACTATAGTCGATCAACAGTAACAAAGAAAAACACAAGTCGATCGACATGGCAGTGCAGGTACGAGAACCGTCCGATCAGCAGCCAAAGCACGAGATCCGTAGTGTTTTCTTCTGATTATTTTGGGTTTATAGAGACGTGTCATGTTCGAAGTGGGTCACATACATACATGTACTACAAATAGAAAACACTTGCATTCCGTCACCTGCGTTTCAAGCGTGTGCACAGTGTGGCCTTTCTTTGTCCGTATCTACATCGTCGTCTCCAGTGGAATGGATTGCTCTCGCTTGCACTGTGATGGTGCCCACGGTTTTGCTTTCTCCGATCTCACGGACTGTGCAGGTGTATCCCCGGCTTTTGCTCTCGATCAAAGAGCCTAGTCAAAATCTCTCGGCCTGTGCAGAGCTATAGATAGTACTATACTACACTCCATCTATCTTAGAGCATCATTTGGACATGTCCGATCGGTGTCCAGACAAAAAAAAGAGAAGAATGACCCAATCAGGCCCTCGTATCATCTCTATACGTCTGACTGTTCGTAAATCCTTGTATCCAAACTATAGGACAGTTAGTGCCCCACAAGTCTGACTGTTCGTAAATCCTCGTATCCAAACTATAGGACAGTTAATGCCCCACAAGAACGCGGCCTATCCCGGGCCATCATTTCTTGTTTTTGTTTTCTTTCTCCTTTTTCATCTTCATCAAGCACATGCATATGATCAGACATATAAGAGACAAAATGTGAAGCATGGCTGCATGCACAAATAAATAGAGCCCAAAACATACACGCCTGAACACTAACCGGACACCCGTGGACATTTGAGGAGGCAAATTTGCTACAAGTCCGTCTATAGATGCTTGCCCTCAGTGGGTCAGCGTGACAAATTGCTCGTGCATTCCAAGACCTTGGCCGATACATACAAAACCCACACGCTTAGGAAAATGGCTCACTCACCGCTCAAGAAAACCGTGCAGGGAACGGGCACAGCTTTGTTAACCCGAGGCCAGAGTCCAGAGAGACGCATAAACTAGATGTTAGTTTATGAGTTCCAAAACCCTGGATGGGCCGCCGGTGTTCAGGCTCAGGTTCTGGCTGGTGCGTGGAAAGCAGAGCTGGAGATGCATGCATCCACCCGATGCGTGCGTGCGTGCGTGCGGGTGTGTCTGCAGGAGCAAGGCATGGAAATGGTCTCGGCCTAGGAGCGAGCGATTCGTGGAGGAAACAAACTTTCTGTCTGCGACGTGAAGCCAGCCAGCCCGGCCGGTGCGGTGCGGTGCCCCTGTAACGAGGAGGCGTGTCCAGTCTCAGTCAGTCTCCCCCTAGAAATGTGCCTCACTTGTCTTGTCAGGCCGGTCAACACATCGGCGCGCTGCGAATCACACAAGTCACAGCTGAACCAGTGCTAATCAATTGCTCGATCCACGCGTACGTGCCTCGCTAGTGCTAGTGCGCTGAAGCAAACTGCCCGGTGGCTCGTGCGCATTATACTATGGTCTACGGAAATGGCGTACTACGAGACGTGCACGAGGAACGCATGCCCGTCCGGTGTACTCCTCGCACCGTGCGTGTGTGGCGCGAAATGATCTGATGTGTATCTGCATGCGGGGTCAGTCAGAGACGTGGTGGCACGAGGGATCTGGGAGGTGCGCGGCGCTGCTCGCTATTACTGTTGCAGCTACCGGCGGCCGGCGGTTGGACTGGCAGGTGGTGGCCGGACGCCGATCGGTTGGTTTCCTCCCCGGCGATCCACTTGCCGGACAGCAGGGGTCCGGCGGTGGTACTGTGCAGGGCCGGCGGGGTCGCTGTCGGCGTACCGTTGGATCCGGCACGGCAGCTGCTCATAAAAGGCGAATCTGTCCCGGCGCGCGTAGGGGCCGGCCAGTCGGTCGGGCGGGCACGCGTTGCTGCCGAATGCTGATGACTGGTGAGGTGGATGGCCCTCACTGACCACCCACACAGATCTCACTTTCGCTGTCCCTGTGCGCCAGTCCGGGCCATGTTGGCGGCACAGCGGCCCGACTGAACCCGTCAGGCCTGCGTGTGTTTTGCGCTGCACGCGAGCGTCAACAATGGCCAGCCACCATCCATGGGGCGGGCACGCTCCTGGGCAACAGCCAACAGGTCGTCTCAGGGCATCACGAGCAAGAACTTTCCAAACGACAGCTTTGTAGACTTGTGCGTCGCGCGTCCGGCCCGGTGTCTTGCATCGGCAGCGCGGGACACCGCAGGACGGCCCGGTCTGTTCACGCGGAGGCGACTCGTCGGCATCGGGAAAGCGACGGAGAAAAGGTGGCTCGGCGGAGGGCGGACGTACGTGGTGGAAGCTGCGCCGCGCGTGCGTGCAGGGATGCGGCCGCGGCGGTATGGCGCGCGACGCCTGGGATGCGTCGCGCCATTGACCGAGCTGAGCGGGAGCATGGGCGCGTAGGCGGTGTCGGATCTAGTCTCCCGCGCCGGCGCCGCGGGTGGCCCGCTGTCGCGCCCGGCGAAGGACATGGCAAGGGGGGGAGGGGGCGGACCGGTGCGCGATTGATTGCGCTGCCTCCCGAGATCTGATTAAGGCCCCTGCAGCCGGGCCGGCGAGACGGAGCCCTGGGCGAGGCCCACACGTAGCGGAAGCGCAGGCCCGTATTGGGTATACGCCTAGGTATGCATGCCATGCCATGCCTGATCAACGCGTGTATCCTATTTCTGCGGTGCACCGAAGCTCCAAAAGTGTGTTCCACATCATCACACCTGGCTTTGGCCATTTATTGGGCACACATGTCACCGTACCGCCGATAGATGCGCACGTCTCTGTCTGTACTGCCGTGTAAGTATGCACGTGCCGGGAGTAGTACCGAGCTGGAGCACCAGCTAACTTTTTGTCAAGGTGACGGGGACGGCCGGGGTGGCGGTGGCGGTGGCGACCGTGCTACATTCCTGGGAAAAGGAGGCAATGTCAAGGCGTGTCGCGCTCTTTCCGGGTGAACACTGCGACACAACAAACAAACGCAGTCGTCGTGCGTATTGCAGTCGAACAGTGCGCGGGGAAAAGCTTAGGGCTCCCGAGAACGTCCGACCGACGTGGGGATGATCTCACCGGTGACCATTGGATTACCAAATATGCAATTATAGAAACTGCTTCTCTGGAAATCTGTCATTAAAATAAGAACATGAGTCTGTATAATGGATAGTAACTTAAGTATGGTAACATGCAAAGATTCATTTATTAGATTATAGACTCATATTGCATTGAGACATGTGATATTTCAGTAACTAGCTAAGTTACTACAACTACCTCTCTCCTCATTAACTCATTATCACATAAGCAAATTTGCTGAGTTAGACTCGATGTTACTGCTGAAGTTACTACTACCGTGGCTAGTCTTATCCGGCCTCACCTTACCACTGGAGAGGGCGCCCAGAGATTCGAAATTGTGACCGTCATGTTAATTAGAACTCACACAGACCAACCAGACAAGCTACACATTGTGGTAATTTACTTCCTTCTTTATTTTTATACTTTCTTCTATTCACGAAAGCTCCCGGTTTTGGGAAGCTTCTGGAAGCTTCCTAGATGTTTTCTTTTTTCCTCTTCTGGACCGGTTGTTCCTTCAGCTTTTTCTTCCTTTTCTTGTTTTTTTTCTTTAATATTTTCCATTTATTTTTTCTGCTTTTTTTCAAAATGAACAACCTTTTTCAAATTCAAGGAACCTTTTCTTAAATTTGATGAAAACAATTCGCATTCGATGATCTTTTTCCAAAATCGTTGATTTTTTTTTCAAAATCAATGAAATTCATTTCAAATTCTATGATATTTTTTCAGCTTTGATGAAATTTTTTGAGAATCAATAAAACAATCAAATTTAATAGATTTTTTTTCATAATCAATCAAGTTTTTTCAAATTCGATGAATATTTTGCACTTTTTATTTTTTCAAAATGATTATATTTTAAAAAATAATGTTTTTTAAATCTGTGTACTTCATTTCAAAAATGATGAACTATTTAAAAAAAGTGAAAATTTTCAATTTGTGAACTTTTTCCAAAAATGATGAGACTTTCTCCAAATTAGGGAACTTTATTAGATTTTTATAAATTTTCTTGTATTTTTTGAATTTTTTTAAGTCAATGGCCGACTGGTTAACCATTGACTGACCAAAAGAAGCAGACAAGGGTGACGACCGAGCCATCTGGCACAGCCAGCACTGATGGGCCGCAGCACTCTAGCAGGACGTGAGTGCCCGTTTCGCTCCATGGCGCTTAAAGCGCAGAGTAGGAGCTCACTACGTTCATAGATGTAGGGAACCATCGCGTCAAGGCAAGCGCCAGATGGGCCGACCCAGCTCGCGGGATGCCACTGCCTTGTTTTCTTCATGTTTCTTGGTTTTGCTTTTTTACTTTTCTACTTCTAAATATTCTAAATAAATAGAATAAAAAACCCTTCAGATAAAAACATTTGAAGAAAATTGTTAACCACTCATTTGTAAAATCTTAAATGTGTATAGAGACTATGTTAAAGAAATATAAAAAAATATATTAATCAACCATCTGAAAAATGTTAAATGTATATATAAAAATGTTGACGTTTATTAAAAACGTTATTCAAGCATTTAAAAATGTTAAATGTGTAGAGAAAAATGTTGATCATGCATTAAAAAACATTGATCTTGTATTTTATTTTTTAATAAATCATATAAAATGTTCAAATGTGTAGAAAAAATGTTGACTATGTCTTAAAAATTGTTAACTTTGTATTGCACAATGCTATTCGAGCATTGAAAAATGTTAACTTTGTATTGCACAATGCTATTCGAGCATTGAAAAATGTTAAGAATGTGTATAGAAAATATGTTAAACATGTACTAAAAGATGTTAAACCTAAGAAAATTCAAATGTGTACAGAGAAATGTTGACCATGTATTAAAAAATGCCAACCTTCTATTTGCAAAATGTTATTCGAGCATTGAAAATTGTTAAGAACATGTATAAAAACAAGTAAAACAAGTTGATTGTGTACTTAAAAAGGTAAACCTGTATTTGTAAAATTTGAAACATTTATTAAAAAATATACTAGACGTATATGAAAAATATAGCATGAAACACAAAAATAACGGACATGAGAAAAAACCCAATAAAAATCAAAACAAAATGAAACCAAAAAAAGAAAAACAACAAATAAAGAAACAAAGAAAAACAAAACAAACCAAAGAAATAAACTAAAAGATAAAAAAGAAACTAAAGAAAAACCGTAAGTAACCATACAATAAAAAAAGAAAATGAAAGAAAACACACGCAAAAAAGGAGTTTAACAGCAAAACAAAGAAACAAAGAAAAACAACACAAAATGGTTCAAAACCAAGAAAGAAACTAAAAGATAAAAAAACAAAAGAAAAACCAAAGGTAATCATGCCATAGACAAAAGAAAAACGAAATAAAATGCATGCAAAAAAGAAGTATAGCAAAACAAAGAAACGAAAAGAAAACTAGAAAAAAACAGAAAAAAAGAAAACAAACAAACACATCAGAGTAACACGCTACTAGACTGGTCCATACGTTTGCGTCCTGCGGGAACGCTTTAAGCGAGACGGGTGTGGGGATCCTATTTGGCGTGCAGGTTGCTGGTCAGCGACCACGCGCGCACCCCCTGCTTCCTCCTACCTATGATTGCACAGCCCCAACTAGCTTGTTTCCGATTTTGGAAAGGTTGTATATTTTTCATCGTATTTCAAAAAACTATAAAAGTTTTTTCAAATTCGATGAAGATTTTATAATTTTTCGTTATTTTTTTTACAAAATGATTATCTTTTGAAAAAAGTAATGATTTTTTCAAATTTGTGTACTTTATTTCAAAACTGATGAACTATTTTAAAAAACGATGAGCTTTTTCAATTTGTGAACTTTTTCCAAAAATGATGAGCCTTTCTTCGAATTTAGTGAAATTTATTAGATTTTTACAAATTTTCTTGAATTTCTGGAATTTCTTTAAGTCAATGGTTGACTGGTTAACCATTGACTAACCAAAAGAAGCAGACAAGGGAGACGACCGAAAGAAGCAGACAAGGGAGACGACCAAAAGAAGCAGACAAGGGAGCCAGCATTGATGGGCCACACCACTCTAGCCAGCACGTGAGTGCCGGTTTCGCTCCATGGCGCTTAAAGCGCAGAGTAGGAGCTCCCCTCGTTCGTTCATAGTGAGACGTAGAAAACCATCGCGTCAAGGCAAGCGCCAGATGGGCCAGCCCAGCTCGCGGGATGATACAGCCTTGTTTTTTTGTTTTTGCTTTTTTTTCCTTCTAAATATTCTAAATAAATAGAATAAAAACATTTGAAAAAATTGTTAACCACATATTTGTAAAATATTAAATGTGTATAAAGAAAATGTTTCTCATTAATACAAAAAATTAAAATGTGTATGAATTTTTTGATTATGTATTTATAAAATGTTAATTAATCATTTACAAATATGTTAAAGAAGTTTAATAAAAATACTAATCAAGCATCTGAAAAATGTTAAATGTGCATAGGAAAATGTTGACGTGTATTAAAAACATTAATCAAGCATTTAAAAGTATTAAATGTGTAGAGAAAAATGTTGGTTATGTATTAAAAAACATTGATCTAGTATTTGATTTTTTTAATAATTCGTTTTAAAATGTTCAAATGTGTATAGAAAATGTTGAGTATGTATTAAAACATGTTAGCATTGTATTGCAAAATATTATTCGAGCATTCAAAAATGTTAAGAATCTGTATAGAAACATGTTGACCTTGTACTAAAATATGTTCAAATGTGTATAGAAAAATGTTGACCATGTATTAAAAAATGCCAACCTTGTATTTGCAAAATATTATTCAAGCATTGAAAATTGTTAAGAACATGTATATAAAACATGTTGACAATGTACTAAAATATGCTAAACCTATATTTGTAAAATTTAAACATGCATTAAAAAATATACTAGACGCATATGCAAATTTTAGCTTGAAATAGAAAAATAACAGAAAATGAGAAAAAAACCCAATGAAAACTAAAAAAGAAAGAAAGGAAACCAAAAAAAAAAGAAAAAGAACAAATAAGAAAACAAAGAAAAAGAAAAGAAAATTGTTCAAAACCAAGAAAGAAACTAAAAGATAAAGAAAGAAACAAAAGAAAAACCGAAGGTAACCATGAAATAAACAAAGAAAACGATACAAAACACACACAGAAAGGAAGTATAACAGCATAACAAAGAAGCAAAGAAAAACAAGACAAAATGGTTGAAAACCAAGAAAGACACAAAAATATAAAAAAAAGAAACAAAAGAAAAACCAAAGGTAACCATGCAATAAACAAGGAAAAACGAAAGAAAACACATGCAAAAAAGAAGTATAACAGCCAAACAAAAAACTGAAAAGAAAACTAGAAAAATAAATAAAAAGAAAACAAACAAACACATCAGAGTAACACACTACATGACCTGCAGGAAAGCTTTAGACGAGACGAATGTGGGGATCCTATTTGGCGTGCAGGTCGCTGGTTAGTGACCACGCGCGCACCCCCCGCTTTCTCTTACCTATGATTGGACAGCCCCAACTAGCTTGTTTCTGATTTTGGGAAGGTTGTAGAACCTTCCCAAACCGGGGGGTTTTCCCTCTTTTTTATTTTCAATTTTCTTATCTTTTTCCTTTTTCCCTTTTTTCTATTTTAATTTAATTTCTGTTTCTGTTTCACTTTTCTTCTTTTCATTTTCCAAATTCGAGAATGTTTTTAATCAAGAAATTTTCTGCAAATCATGAGCATGTTTCAAATTTGTTAACACTTTTTACTAACTCATGCACAATTTTTTCAACTTGTGGACATCTTTTGAATCGGTGAGCCTTTTATAGTAGATAAACTTTTCAGAGTGAACATTTTTTTTCAAATTTATGAAATATTTTTGAATATGCGAAAAACACTTAAGCAAAATTGATGACTTTGATGTGCAACACACAAAGTAACATTTTTCTTCAATCAATGAACACTAATCCTCTAAGTGTGAAGACATTAATGAAGAATTTGATTCTCAGAGCCCTACGTCAACTGTACGCGGTGTCTGAAATCACCATTCTTATATGGTGGGTCACGCCACCAACCAAAGTTGAAAATCTTCAAAATTGAGTTTTTTTTGTCATTTTGCAAATTCTTCAAATTTTCAAATTCCTTGAGTTTACAATTTCTTTAAACTTTTCGATTGGTGTTATTCATTGACTATATACATATTTGAGTTTTCTGTGTCCTCAACAACATTCACTCATTGCTCATTCTTCAAGTTGATGTTTCCTCTAAGTTAATGTGATCGGACCCATTCCCCCTCCATGCTAAACTCAACCTAGCCTGTTCACAAATTCTTCATGTGCGTTCTATTTGAAACACGTTAAAAGTCTTCACTGTGTCCTCGACAGCTGAAGAATTTGTGAACTATACTTTAAAATTTTCATATCAAATTTTTGGTAGTTGCCGCTCAAACCGTTCCCACTTCCCACAATGGAATATAATACTCACCCACGATCCCCCATGATCTCAAATACTCAGTACGTGGGTGACACGCTGAAAGGATAGCAAGGGTCAGGGGTATGGATGTCCAAAATCTTCGGGCGTTCAGTTTTCACCTCCTCTATAAATAGCCCTCCCCTTTCACTATCTCATTTACACCGCTCGAACTTACTTCCCCTCGCTCGAGCTATGACCTAGCGTCGCCGCTAAACTTCATCGTCGCCCGAGAGGAAGAGCTTCACTGCCTCGTCCTCCTCGCTGTCGTACTCGCGTCGGCTGCCGAAATCATCACTCTGTCGCCGCCGTAGTTGTCTCCCGCCGCCGAGTTAGGGCGTGGGAGATCTGGACAGACGAACTTCTTCGTTCCTACTCCTAGTTTGTCATGTTATTCATCAAGGGTAATTAAAATCCGATTTTACTGCCCTACTTTGATTCTTATGATTTTCACAAAATCCTCAAAAGGTGTTTATTCTTCAACAATCTACTCCGTAAACACTGCAATGCTTCTTTCCCTTGATTTATTTATCTAAGCAATGATTTTCCTCAAGATTTCTCAAGTGTGTGGATTTTCAAATTTGTACAACTCTGGAACCTAGGTCAAGATCGCTTAGTGAAATTCCTCAAGACACATATGGTAAAATTCCTCAACTTGATATTCTTTTGGAAAACCTTCTGAGAACGCATATGACCTCTTCAAATTCTTCGCACTTATACTCTGTTCACAAGTACAAAATGTCTGCTGATGAATCTCTAGGTTCTCATCAACTTAACTCATTTGCAGCGTTCCTTGAAGACAAATTGTATACTTCCTCAGAATCTTCAAAAGTTCAAAATCCTCAAGTGAGGAAAATGGCAGTTGGGAAAAGACCTTAGAAAGGAGGAAAGAGGCCTGAAACAAATACAACGTTTGAAATCCCTGAGGATATCTATGATGAATACTGCACTCCTGACGAACATACACATGGGAAAGAGACCAAAACGCAGCGCAAAGTGCGCATTCGGAGGATTGAGAGAAGATGGGCTAAGGAATGGAAGGAACATCGACATGTCACTCCAAAGTACATGAAGAAATTCGATGTAAATCCTCCATGCCCAAGACCACCTCTGGCCAGAGAGCTGATCCTTCCAGCATCAAGCATGGTGATGAATTTCCAAAGGAATGGGCCAAGCGCCAAGCAAAGCTTCAGAAAGTTGTTGCAGCAGCAGTGAGGAAATTCAATGAAGATTCTCAAGCTGCTCCTGTTGAGGCCTCTGCTAGTAGAACATCGCCCAAGAAGGCCATTCTGAAGAAATCAGCTGTGAAGACAAAATCTTCAAGCTCAATGCCCTCATGGCCAAGTTCCTCGACTGCAAAGCCCTCGGAGCAAATACCTCGGGCAACTTCCTCAAGGGAAGTTCCGATGCCCTCTGCTGCTGCAAAATCCTCAGCAGTTGCTGCCACAAAGTCCTCAACACCTATGCATCTTGCAATGTGTCAGCGGACTGCTGGTTTTTCAATTGCCTCAGGGGAATCTACAACTTCCTCAGCTCCCCCACAATCCTCAAGTGGTCCATCACTGCTAAAGGTCAAGTGCACTGCTGGATGAGGCAAGAGGCCAAGTCCTCACAAGAAACAAGTGGCTTTCCAGGTTCCATCTGATGATGATGAAGCTGATGATGATGAACTTGCTAAAATCATTAGATGGACAACAAAGGGCTGCAAGAGCCAAAGGCAACCTTGTTCCTCTTATGCTGTATCTAAGAAGATCCTTGATTTCATTGATATTTGGCATAAGGATCCAAATACCCCTCTTCCTGACATGAATTTGACTCTTGGTCAAAGTCACATGTTGTTTGCCTCAATAGGCGAAGAAAAATGGAAATTTGAGAAGACCAGAAGAGTCAAGAAGGACCAATACAAGAAAGAGTGCTTTTTGGGGAACAACATTCTCACTTTGTCTCCTGAAGAACTTGTCGCAGTCCAACAGGGAATCGAAGTCCTCAGTGATGAATTTGGCCATTATCATGCTGATTGGCTCGGTGCCAAGGTCAGATTCATCAACATCGCCAACAAGACCATCAAGGACCACAACGCTAGTGTTGCTCCTGAATCGCAACCACAAATTCCTCAGACTGGAACATCTACTCAGCCTGCTGAAGAAACTGCAAGCGCAGCTAAAGAAATTCCTGCTCCTGAAGAAACTGACATTGCAACACCCAATGTTGCGCCTGAAGATCAACCCAGGCCAGCTGAAGAATATGTTGAGCGTGAAGAAACTGAGGATACCAGGGCGACTGCATCAGTCGTGCCTGAAGAAACTGCACCAACTTCATCCTCTACTCCTCCTACAAAATCTTCAAGAATGAAGAAAACCACACTTCCTTCTGCATCAGAAGTGAAGAAAACAAAGGCCGCGGAGAAGGAAGTCGCTAAGAAAAGGAAAGCATCAACATCTGCAGAATCCTCAACTCCCAAGAAAATGAGGATTTTGATAAGTTTCTCAACAGAACCAATAGATGCAATCCCCATTTCTGTTGTGCTGTTAAAGGAGATAGTTCCTTTTGGTGAAGAATATGTCATTCCAGATGATGAAAATGATGAAGAAGATCATTCTGCTACTTCCTTAGAGAAGATTGATGAAGGAATTGAGATGGAAGCAAATGCTTCAACCCCACTAGTATTATCGCCCCAGCCTCAGTTCACTGCTGAAGGGGCTGACGTAGAAGAAATTGATGAGGATGTGGACATTAGGTCGACCACACCAGAAGTTGTACCTCAAGAGTTTGTGAGGCCTATTACTGTAAATCTTCATCCCAAGCCTCAAAATCCCCAGTCTGGCATAAGAAGGCCAAAATTCAACAATGTCGATTTCTTCGCTGAGCATCATTTCTTCACTGATGCAAATCCTTATGACTTAGCAAGATTAAGGCACAGGAGGTTTTGGACTACAAGTTAGATGAATTTCTATGCCTCAGTTCTTTTTGGCAAGGACAAAGTCTTCCAACACCGTCAAATTCGTCATGTGGATATGGAGTCCATTCCATGCTTTACACTAGTTCTTAATGTTCTTCACAAAGCCGGACTCCTCAATTTCTATGCTGACATATCTGATTGGAATGAAGAGCTAATTCTTCAGTTCTATGCAACCCTGCATCTCTTTGGAAATGTCTCAGATGTTAACTCATGGGTGCTAGACTGGATGATAGATAACACTCACTTCAAAGCTCCAGCGACTTAATTGCTTCATGCCATTCCAATCCTTTGGTAGAAGGTGCAAGGCTTATGTATGAGGAACCTTAACTTCCAAATCATCTCATGCAAGTGTTGATGAAGCCTTTGCGTCTAGGCCAAGCTCCAAGAACCACCTTCCTTGTGAAGGATTTGCTGCACATGTCCAGAACTATCTATCGCATTCTGACCAAACCCTTAGTCCAATCAAAGGACACAACTCTGAAGAAGAAGAAGAAGTTGTTGGCATCACGAAGAATCTCCTGTTCAACATCATTCATGGCATACCCATAAACTATCAAGATTTCTTCATGAGGACTTTGGCCAATGTTGCACTGTCGCCCTTTGACTTGAAGCCCTATGCTCCTTGGATAATGAGGTTCATCATAACAAGGTCTTCAATTTCATACAAAGTAGACTTTCAGAATCACTTCAGCTTTCTGCCTCCGATTGAAGTCCTCAAAAGGACAATTTCCTTAGTTGATGAAAAAGGGAAGGCTGCTGTTATTGATGAAGGCACTCGTCCATTGGATGGTCAATTTTGTAAGGTTGCATCTTACAACACCAATGATGACTCTGCAACACAAGATACTGCCGCAAAAGCCACAGAGCAAAATCCTCAAGCCACCGCCCCGCGTGTGACGACTGACCGCGAGCTTCTTCTAAGTCTTCACCAGAAAGCCGATCACAATCACAAGTGGGTCAAGCGTCAATTTAGCTCAACTCTTCAGAACATGACCGTCACTCGGAACACTTTGAAGAAAAACCATTACTATGTGCATGAAATCTTCGATCGCACTTGGGCTATACTTTCTCATCTTTACAATGATGAAGACCTCAAGCAGATGGACTTTCAGCAGAACTTTGATTCGTCAAGTTCTCCTTCAAAGAAATTTAAGAAAGTCCAAGTTCCTCAGTTGGTCACAAGTTCATTTTCTTCATCGCTTGAGATGGATGAAGCTGAGGATCTCGACAACACTACGACAGGCCCTACTTCGACAAACGACCCTGACAACAATGGCGCTCCTCCACCTCCTTCGAGCTGATGTTCTTCAGGGGTGTTAGTCCTCAATTTCATCCCTTTTGGTCATTTGATGACAAAGGGGGAGAAATTTGATTTAGTCTTCAAGCAGGTTTGGGCTATTTTTTCTTTAAGTTACAACTCTCATTCTTCTGAGGTGCTTGTTTGATGAGTTGTAAACTTAAGTCTGATGGTGGTCTAACACTTCTGAACTACTTTCTGTATGCTTATGTCCTCAAGTACCTTAATGACACATGTTGAGTTTCATCAAACACCATTTTCCATCATGCATTTCAAATTCTTCATACTGTATGTTAAATGCGTGAATGGATTACAAGATATAGGGGGGATCTCCATGATTTTATTCTATAATGTGCATTTGCAGTCCAAAGCAAATTCCTCAAATATGCACATCTTCAGGGGGATTTATTCCATATCTTGCAATCAAATTCCTCAAAATATGTATTTACACTTCATAGGTTTATCACCGTTGAAAATTTAACCTATTTGTCATCAATCACCAAAAAGGGTGAGATTGTAAGTGCATCTAGTGCCCCTTAGTGATTTTGGTGTATTGAAGACTTATAGGTAAGGGACTAATGTGTTTGTGAGTGTACACAAGTCTTATAAGTCTTTGAGGAGTTTGATATATACAAACAAAGTCGACCCTTAAAAATGAATGTCTTCATCTGAAGACTTTGGTTTCATTGAAGACTTTGAAAATGAGGAAATTGGTGTGACCTTGAACATATTGATGCGAGGACTATGAAGCGTGAAGACTTCTGTTTTCATAGTTTCGTTTCCTTCTTTTGACTCATAGGAAACACCGTATTGCTAATGGGGGTTGAGGTAATACTAAGGAAAAATTTCCAAGTGATGCTCATCTCAAAGCCTACACATATCCAATCCTTCGAGTGAAGCTTTTGGAAATCTCTTACAGTTCAGTCAATTTCTTCAGTGACAGAGACGAAGATCTTCTAGTCTCTGAGGAATTTGTCCTGACTAAGGAGTTAGGAATTCGCCAATGCGAATTGCCTACAGTGAGGAACATGATAGCCCTGAGGAATTTGAGAGCTCAAATTTCCGACCGTTGATGTGCTTCACACCAGCTGTCCCAAATATCTTATCAACATAACTATCATATCATTAGGGGCATTTATGTATTATCATGTCGGGCTGCTCCCTGGCTATAAATATCCGCCCCCTCAACCACTAGTTGGTTGGCTGCTCTGAGAGAACTTGACACTTGTCATTTAGAGCATCCCATCCTCCGAGGACTTTGAGAGAAAATCATCAGTGAGGAAAAAACCCGAAAGCCCAACACCTAAAACCCAAAGTGATTAAGCATCACTAAAGAGATTGTTCCTATGTGGAACTGATGCTTGTTACCTTTGAAGAGTGTGCATCTTCCAGACGGTTAGGCGTTAAGGTCTAGAGCATCCAAGAGGAATTGTGGATCACGAGTGACCAAGTCTGTGAAAGTTTGGAAGTCACCTTGAAGACTTACCACGAGTGATTGGGCAAGGTCTGTGTGACCTTAGCTCAAGGAGAATACGGTAAGGAATGTGTGTCCTTTGGTTTAAATACCAAGCCGCTCCTGTTGGGGAACACAGTAATTTCGAAAATTTTCCTACGCACACGCAAGATCATGGTGATGCACAGCAACGAGAGGGGAGAGTGTTGTCTACGTACCAACGCAGACCGACTGCGGAAGCGATCACACAACATAGAGGAAGTAGTCGTACGTCTTCTTCCCGATTCGACCGATCCAAGCACCGTTACTCCGGCACCTCCGAGTTCTTAGCACACGTTCAGCTCGATGACGTTCCTCGGGCTCCGATCCAGCAAAGCGTCGAGGAAGAGTTTCGTCAGCACGACGGCGTGGTGACGATCTTAATGTACTACCGACGCAGGGCTTCGCCTAAGCACTGTAACGGTATGATCGAGGTGGAATTTGGTGGCAGGGGGCACCGCACACGGCTAAGGAACGATCTCAAGGATCAAGTTGTGTGTCTTGGGGTGCCCCCTGCCCCCGTATATAAAGGCCAGGGGCAGGGGGTTCGGCCGGCTAGGAGGGAGGCGCAGGGAGGAGTCCTACTCCCACCGGGAGTAGGACTCCTCCCCTCCAATCCTATTCCAACTAGGACTCTTGGGGGGAAAGGAGAAAGAGGGGGCCGGCCCACCTCTCCTAGTCCTACTAGGACTTGGGAAAGGGGGGGCGCCGGCTAGGCTTGTGGGCTGCCTCTTCTCTCTTTTCCACTAAGGCCCAATAGGCCCATTTGCCTCCCGGGGGGTTCCGGTAACCCTCCCGGTAATCCGGTAAAATCCCGATTTCACCCGGAACGCTTCCGGTGCCCAAACATAGGCTTCCAATATATCAATCTTTACGTCTCGACCATTTCGAGACTCCTCGTCATGTCCGTGATCTCATTCGGGACTCCGAACAACCTTCGGTACATCAAAATGCATAAACTCATAATAACTGTCATCGTAACGTTAAGCGTGCGGACCCTACGGTTCGAGAACAATGTAGACATGACCGAGACATGTCTCCGGTCAATAACCAATAGCGGGACCTGGATGCCCATATTGGCTCCTACATATTCTACGAAGATCTTTATCGGTCAGACCGCATAACAACATACGTTGTTCCCTTTGTCATCGGTATGTTACTTGCCCGAGATTCGATCGTCGGTATCCAATACCTAGTTCAATCTCGTTACTGGCAAGTCTCTTTACTCGTTCCGTAATACATCATCTCATAACTAACATCTTAGTTATTATGCTTGCAAGGCTTATGTGATGTGTATTACCGAGAGGGCCCAGAGATACCTCTCCGACAATCGGAGTGACAAACCCTAATCTCGAAATACGCCAACCCAACATCTACCATTGGAGACACCTGTAGTACTCCTTTATAATCACCCAGTTACGTTGTGACGTTTGGTAGTACCCAAAGTGTTCCTCCGGTAAACGGGAGTTGCATAATCTCATAGTTACAGGAACATGTATAAGTCATGAAGAAAGCAATAGCAACATACTAAACGATCGGGTGCTAAGCTAATGGAATGGGTCATGTCAATCAGATCATTCTACTAATGATGTGACCTCGTTAATCAAATAACAACTCTTTGTTCATGGTTAGGAAACATAACCATCTTTGATTAACGAGCTAGTCAAGTAGAGGCATACTAGTGACACTCTGTTGGTCTATGTATTCACACATGTATTATGTTTCCGGTTAATACAATTCTAGCATGAATAATAAACATTTATCATGATATAAGGAAATAAATAATAACTTTATTATTGCCTCTAGGGCATATTTCCTTCAGTCTCCCACTTGCACTAGAGTCAATAATCTAGTTCACATCGCCATGTGATTTAACAGCAATAGTTCACGTTACCATGTGATTAACACCCATGGTTCACATCGTCATGTGACCAACACTCAAAGGGTTTACTAGAGTCAATAATCTAGTTCACATCTCTATGTGATTAACACCCAAAGAGTACTAAGGTGTGATCATGTTTTGCTTGTGGGATAATTTTAGTCGACGGGTCTGTCATATTCAGATCCGTAAGTATTTTGCAAGTTCTATGTCTACAATGCTCTATACGGAGCTACTCTAGCTAATTGCTCCCACTTTCAATATGTATCCAGATTGAGACTTAGAATTATCTGGATCAGTGTCAAAAACTTGCATCGACGTTACCCTTTACGACGAACCTTTTTGTCACGTCCATAATCGAGAAACATATCCTTATTTCACTAAGGATAATTCTGACCGCTGTCCAGTGATCTACTCCTAGATCACTATTGTACTCCCTTGCTAAATCAATGCAGGGTATACAATAGATCTGGTACACAGCATGACATACTTTATAGAACCTATGGCCAAGGCATAGGGAATGACTTTCATTCTCTTTCTATCTTCTGTCGTGGTCGGGCTTTGAGTCTTATTCAACTTCACACCTTATAGTACAGGCAAGAACTCTTTCTTTGACTACTCCATTTTGAACTACTTCAAAATCTTTGTCAAGGCATGTACTCATTGAAAGAACTTATCAAGCGTCTTTGATCTATCTCTATAGATCTTGAAGCTCAATATGTAAGCAGCTTCATCGAAGTCTTTCTTTGAAAAACTCCTTTCAAACACTCCTTTATGCTTTACAGAATAATTCTACATTATTTCCGATCAACAATATGTCATTCACATATACTTATCAGAAATGCTGTAGTGCTCCCACTCACTTTCTTGTAAATACAGGCTTCACCGCAAGTCTGTATAAAACTATATGCTTTGATCAACTTATCAAAGCGTATATTCCAACTCCGAGATGCTTGCACCAGTCCACAGATGGATCGCTGGTGCTTGCACATTTTGTTAGCATCTTTCGGATTGACAAAACCTTCTGTTGCATCATATACAACTCTTCTTTAATAAATCCATTAAGGAATGCAGTTTTGTTTATCCATTTGCCAGATTTCATAAAATGCGGCAATTGCTAACATGATTCGGACAGACTTTAAGCATAGATACGAGTGAGAAAATCTCATCGTAGTCAACACCTTGAACTTGTCGAAAACCTTTTGCGACAATTCTAGCTTTGTAGATAGTAACACTACTATCAGCATCCGTCTTCCTCTTGAAGATCCATTTATTTTCTATTGCTTGCCGATCATCAGGCAAGTCAACCAAAGTCCATACTTTGTTCTCATACATGGATCATATCTCAGATTTCATGGCTTCAAGCCACTCTGCGGAATCTGGGCTCACCATCGCTTCTTCATAGTTCGTAGGTTCATCATGATCTAGTAGCATGACTTCCAGAAAAGGATTACCGTACCACTCTGGCGCGGATCTTACTCTGGTTGATCTACGAGGTTCAGTAGTATCTTGTTCTGAAGTTTCATGATCACCATCATTAGCTTCCTCACTAACTGGTGTAGGTATCACAGAAACAGTTTTCTGTGATGTGCTACTTTCCAACAAGGGAGCAGGTACAGTTACCTCGTCAAGTTCTACTTTCCTCCCACTCACTTCTTTCGAGAGAAACTCCTTCTCTAGAAAATTTCCGAATTTTAGCAACAAAAGTCTTGCCTTCGGATCTGTGATAGAAGGTGTATCCAATAGTTTCCTTTGGATATCCTATGAAGACGCACTTCTCCGATTTGAGTTTGAGCTTATCAGGATGAAACCTTTTCATATAAGCATCACAACCCCAAACTTTAAGAAACGACAGCTTAGGTTTCTTGCCAAACCATAGTTCACACGGTGTCGTCTCAACGGATTTATATGGTGCCCTATTTAACGTGAATGCAGCTGTCTCTAATGCATGACCCCAAAAACGATAGTGGTAAATCGGTAAGAAACATCATATATTGCACTATATCCAATAAAGTACGGTTATGACGTTCGGACACACCATTATGCTGTGGTGTTCCAGGTGGCGTGAGTAGTGAAACTATTTCACATTGTTTTTAACTGAAGACCAAACTCGTAACTCAAATACTCTTCTCTATGATCAGATCATAGAAACTTTATTTTCTTGTTACGATGATTTTTCACTTCACTCTAAATTTCTTTGAACTTTTCAAATGTTTCAGACTTATGTTTCATCAAGTAGATATACCCATATTTGCTTAAATCATCTATGAAGGTGAGAAAATAACGATATCCGCCACGAGCCTCAATATTCATCGGACCACATACATCGGTATGTATGATTTCCAATAAATCTGTTGCTCTCTCCATAGTACCGGAGAACGGTGTTTTAGTCATCTTGCCCATGAGGCACGGTTCGCAAGTACCAAGTGATTCATAATCAAGTGGTTCCAAAAGCCCATCAGCATGGAGTTTCTTCATGCGCTTTACACCGATATGACCTAAACGGCAGTGCCACAAATAAGTTGCACTATCATTATCAACTCTGCATCTTTTGGCTTCAACATTATGAATATGTGTATTACTACTATCGAGATTCAATAAGAATAGACCACTTTTCAAGGGTGCATGACCATAAAAGATATTACTCATATAAATAGAACAACCATTATTCTCTGATTTAAATGAATAACCGTCTCGCATCAAACAAGATCCAGATATAATGTTCATGCTCAACGCTGGCACCAAATAACAATTATTTAGGTCTAATATTAATCCCGAAGGTAGATGTAGAGGTAGCGTGCCGACCGCGATCACATCGACTTTGGAACCGTTTCCCACGCGCATCGTCACCTCGTCCTTTGCTAGTGTCCGCTTATTCTGTAGTCCCTGTTTCGAGTTGCTAATCTTAGCAACTGAACTAGTATCAAATACTGAGGGTCTGCTATAAACACTAGTAAAGTACACATCAATAACATGTATATCAAATATACTTATGTTCACTTTGCCATCCTTCTTATCCGCCAATCACTTGGGGTAGTTCCGCTTCCAGTGACCAGTCCCTTTGCAGTAGAAGCACTTAGTCTCAGGCTTAGGATCAGACTTGGGGTTCTTCACTTGAGCAGCAACTTGCTTGCCGTTCTTCTTGAAGTTCCCCTTCTTCCCTTTGCCCTTTTCTTGAAACTAGTGATCTTGTCTACCATCAACACTTGATGTTTTTCTTGATTTCTACCTTCATCAATTTCATCATCATGAAAAGCTCGGGAGTCGTTTTCGTCATCCCTTGCATACTATAGTTCATCACGAAGTTCTACTAACTTGGTCATGGTGACTAGAGAATTCTGTCAATCACTATCTTATCTGGAAGATTAACTCCCACTTGATTCAAGCGATTGTAGTACCCAGACAATCTGAGCACATGCTCACTAGTTGAGCGATTCTCCTCCATCTTTTAGCTATAGAACTTGTTGGAGACTTCATATCTCTCAACTCGGGTATTTGCTTGAAATATCAACTTCAACTCCTGGAACATCTCATATGGTCCATGACGTTCAAAACGTCTTTTGAAGTCCCGATTCTAAGCCATTAAGCATGGTGCACTAAACTATCAAGTAGTCATCATATTGAGCTAGCCAAACGTTCATAACGTCTGCTTCTGCTCCTGCAATAGGTCTGTCACCTAGCGGTGCATCAAGGACATAATTCTTCTGTGCAGCAATGAGGATAAACCTCAGATCACGGATCCAATCCGCATCATTGCTACTAACATCTTTCAACACAATTTTCTCTAGGAACATATCAAAATAAACACAGGGAAGCAACAACGCGAGCTATTGATCTACAACATAATTTGCAAAATACTACCAGGACTAAGTTCATGATAAATTTAAGTTCAATTTAATCATATTACTTAAGAACTCCCACTTAGATAGACATCCCTCTAATCCTCTAAGTGATCACGTGATCCAAATCAACTAAACCATAACCGATCATCACGTGAGATGGAGTAGTTTTCAATGGTGAACATTGTTATGTTGATCATATCTACTATATGATTCACGCTCGACCTTTCGGTCTCCGTGTTCCGAGGCCATATCTGTATATGCTTGGCTCGTCAAGTTTAACCTGAGTATTTCGCGTGTGCAACTGTTTTGCACCCGTTGTATTTGAACGTAGAGCCTATCACACCCGATCATCACGTGGTGTCTCAGCACGAAGAACTTTTGCAATGGTGCATACTCAGGGAGAACACTTCTTGATAATTTAGTGAGAGATCATCTTATAATGCTACCGTCAATCAAAGCAAGATAAGATGCATAAAAGGATAAACATCACATGCAATCAATATAAGTGATATGATATGGCCATCATCATCTTGTGCTTTGTGATCTCCATCTCCGAAGCACCGTCATGATCACCATCGTCACCGGCGCGACACCTTGATCTCCATCGTAGCATCGTTGTCGTCTCGCCAATCTTATGCTTCCACGACTATCACTACCGCTTAGTAATAAAGTAAAGCATTACATCGCGATTGCATTGCATACAATAAAGCGACAACCATATGGCTCCTACCAGTTGCCGATAACTCGGTTACAAAACATGATCATCTCATACAATAAAATCAGCATCATGCCTTGACCATATCACATCACAACATGCCCTGCAAAAACAAGTTAGACGTCCTCTACTTTGTTGTTGCAAGTTTTACGTGGCTGCTACGGGCTTAAGTAAGAACTCATCTCACCTACGCATCAAAACCACAACGATAGTTCGTCAAATAGACTCCGTTTTAACCTTCTCAAGGACCGGGCATAGTCACACTTGGTTCAACTAAAGTTGGAGAGACAGTCTTCCGCAAGCCATCTATGTGCAAAGCACGTCGAGGGAACCGGTCTCGCGTAAGAGTACGCGTAAGGTTGGTCCGGATCGTCTCGTCCAACAATACCGCCGAACCAAAGTATGACATGCTGGTAGGCAGTATGACTTGTATCGCCCACAACTCACTTGTGTTCTACTCGTGCAAATAACATCAAACCATAAAACCTAGGCTCTGATGCCACTGTTGGGGAACGCAGTAATTTCGAAAATTTTCCTACGCACACGCAAGATCATGGTGATGCATAGCAACGAGAGGGGAGAGTGTTGTCTACGTACCAACGCAGACCGACTGCGGAAGCGATCACACAACGTAGAGGAAGTAGTCGTACGTCTTCTTCCCGATTCGACCGATCCAAGCACCGTTACTCCGGCACCTCCGAGTTCTTAGCACACGTTCAGCTCGATGATGTTCCTCGGGCTCCGATCCAGCAAAGCGTCGAGGAAGAGTTCCGTCAGCACGACGGCGTGGTGACGATCTTGATGTACTACCGACGCAGGGCTTCGCCTAAGCACTGTAACGGTATGATCAAGGTGGAATTTGGTGGCAGGGGGCACCGCACACGGCTAAGGAACGATCTCAAGGATCAAGTTGTGTGTCTTGGGGTGCCCCCTGCCCCCGTATATAAAGGCCAGGGGCAGGGGGTTCGGCCGGCTAGGAGGGAGGCGCAGGGAGGAGTCCTACTCCCACCGGGAGTAGGACTCCTCCCCTCCAATCCTATTCCAACTAGGACTCTTGGGGGGAAAGGAGAAAGAGGGGGCCGGCCCACCTCTCCTAGTCCTACTAGGACTTGGGAAAGGGGGGGCGCCGGCTAGGCTTGTGGGCTGCCTCTTCTCTCTTTTCCACTAAGGCCCAATAGGCCCATTTGCCTCCCGGGGGGTTCCGGTAACCCTCCCGGTAATCCGGTAAAATCCCGATTTCACCCGGAACGCTTCCGGTGCCCAAACATAGGCTTCCAATATATCAATCTTTACGTCTCGACCATTTCGAGACTCCTCGTCATGTCCGTGATCTCATCCGGGACTCCGAACAACCTTCGGTACATCAAAATGCATAAACTCATAATAACTGTCATCGTAACGTTAAGCGTGCGGACCCTACGGTTCGAGAACAATGTAGACATGACCGAGACATGTCTCCGGTCAATAACCAATAGCGGGACCTGGATGCCCATATTGGCTCCTACATATTCTACGAAGATCTTTATCGGTCAGACCGCATAACAACATACGTTGTTCCCTTTGTCATCGGTATGTTACTTGCCCGAGATTCGATCGTCGGTATCCAATACCTAGTTCAATCTCGTTACTGGCAAGTCTCTTTACTCGTTCCGTAATACATCATCTCATAACTAACATCTTAGTTATTATGCTTGCAAGGCTTATGTGATGTGTATTACCGAGAGGGCCCAGAGATACCTCTCCGACAATCGGAGTGACAAACCCTAATCTCGAAATACGCCAACCCAACATCTACCATTGGAGACACCTGTAGTACTCCTTTATAATCACCCAGTTACGTTGTGACGTTTGGTAGTACCCAAAGTGTTCCTCCGGTAAACGGGAGTTGCATAATCTCATAGTTACAGGAACATGTATAAGTCATGAAGAAAGCAATAGCAACATACTAAACGATCGGGTGCTAAGCTAATGGAATGGGTCATGTCAATCAGATCATTCTACTAATGATGTGACCTCGTTAATCAAATAACAACTCTTTGTTCATGGTTAGGAAACATAACCATCTTTGATTAACGAGCTAGTCAAGTAGAGGCATACTAGTGACACTCTGTTGGTCTATGTATTCACACATGTATTATGTTTCCGGTTAATACAATTCTAGCATGAATAATAAACATTTATCATGATATAAGGAAATAAATAATAACTTTATTATTGCCTCTAGGGCATATTTCCTTCAGCTCCAACCAGACATATAGCTGTTACAACAGTGGGAACCGGTCTACCAAATCACTGTCTTCACCGAGCTGTTGATTCTATTTCCTCAACCCTTTCATTTCCTTGTTTACATGTTGATGAAATTGCCCGTTACTATTTGAAGACTTTGACTGAAGACTTTCTAAATTTCCTCAATCCATATTCTTCAGTCACCTTGTCTTCTGCCTGCTTATCCTATTTACACGCTACTTGTGCTCTGTGTATGCTTCATCTCATCATGATGACTGTGTTACTGTTATGTTATGCATGCTCCTGAGTTCTTTATCCACTGCTTGTATTTCTTCACTTAGGAAATTCCTCAAGTAGTATTTCCTCAGTGATGAATTAGTAGAAATCGCATATTCACCCCCCTTCTAGTTGATATAACGCACTTTTAGAAATACAAGCATGTTTTGTATTATTGTTTCAATATCAAATTGATACCCTATTGCCTTAAATCACTCATATCTTAATATTCATGCCATGATTAGATTATATGATCAAGATTATGTTAGGTAGCATTCCACATAAAAAAATTATCTTTTTATCATTTACCTACTTGAGGACGAGCAAGAATTAAGCTTGGGGATGTTGATACGTCTCCGTCGTATCTATAATTTTTTATTGTTTCATGCCTATATTCTACAACTTTCACATACTTTTGGCAACAATTTATATTATTTTTGGGACTAACATATTGATCTAGTGCCCAGTGCCCGTTCCTATTTTTTCATGTTTTTGTTTAGCAGAAAATCCATATCAAACAAAGTCCAAATACGATAAAATTTTATGGAGATTTATTTTGGAATATATGTGATTTTGGGGAGGAAGAATCAAGGCAAGACAGTGCCCGGGGGACCCACAAGGCAACATGGCACGCTCTGGGGGGTAGGGCTTGTCGTATTGCCTTGTGACTCCCTTGTAAGTCAGCTAGAGCCCTTGTTTACCCGCAAGTAAGATAATATCAAGGAAAATCATGTTAAAATTTCAGCCCTATCAAAGTTACGGATCTCCGGGAATATAAGAAATGGTGTTCGGCCAGAAATAGGAACACAAAACAGAGGAGAAACACAGAGAGAGATCCAATCTCGGAGGGGCTCCTGCCCTCCGGGAGCCATGGTAGCCAAGGACCAGAGGGGAAATCCTCCTCCTATCTAGGGGGAGGCCAAGGAGGAAGAAGAAGGAGGGGTGAGGGAGTCCTGGATTAGGGGGTGTTCGGATAGCCGAACTATACCTTCAAGCCGGACTCCGGGACTATGAAGATACAAGATTGAAGACTTTGTCCCATGTCCGGAAGGGACTTTCCTTGGCGTGGAAGGCAAGCTTGGCGATACGGATGTTCAGATCTCCTACCATTGTAACCGACTCTATGTAACCCTAACCCTATCCGGTGTCTATATAAAGCGGAGGGTTTTAGTCCATAGGACAACATACACATCAACAATCATACCATAGGCTAGCTTCTAGGGTTTAGCCTCTCTGATCTCGTGGTAGATCAACTCTTGTAATACCCATCCCATCAATATTAATCAAGCAGGACGTAGGGTTTTACCTCCATCGAGAGGGCCCGAACCTGGGTAAAACTTTGTGTCCCCTGCCTCCTGTTACCATCCGGCCTAGACGCACAGTTCGGGACCCCCTACCCGAGATCCGCCGGTTTTGACACCGACATTGGTGCTTTCATTGAGAGTTCCTCTGTGCCGTCGCCGTCAGGCCCGATGGCTCCTACGATCATCAATGGCGATGCGGTCCAGGGTGAGACCTTCCTCCCCGGACAGATCTTCGTCTTTGGCGGCTTTGCACTGCGGGCCGATTCACTTGGCCATCTAGAGCAGATCGAAAGCTACGCCCCTGGCCGTCAGGTCAGATTTGGAAGTTTAAACTACACGGCCGACATCCGCGGGTCTTTGACTCGAACCACTGCCGAGCGCGCCGCACTATCACGACGAGCATGATCTAGCTCTGCCGCCGAACAGTGCCCTGGAGGCCGCACCTGCATCGGCTCCGGCCCCTGGTTCGGAGCCGACCGCGCCGATCGAGGATGGGCGGTTGATCGCCGCCTCGGGGGCTGCGATCCCAATGGCGGTTGAGCCGAACACCAGCCCCATACTCTGCAAGACTCGTGACTCCATGGAGCCGGATTCTTCTCCGGACTCCGAACCCTCCACGCCCCAGCCAAGCGAATCCGATTGGGCGCCGATCATGGAGTTCACGGTCGCAGACGTCTTTCAGCACTCGCCTTTCGGTGATATCCTGAAGTCACTAAAGTCTCTCTCTTTATCAGGAGAACCCTGGCCGGACTACGGTCAGCAAGGTTGGGATTCGGACGATGAAGAAATTCAAAACCCACCCACCACCCACTTGGTAGCCACTGTCGATGATTTAACCGACATGCTCGACTTCAACTCCGACGACATCGACGTTATGGATGCCGATGAAGGAGACAATGAAGAATCAGCGCCTATCGAGCCCTGGAACGCCACCTTGTCATATGACATATACATGGTGGACGCACCCAAAGATGACGGCGAGGAACGGAAGGACGCACCGAAGGATTGTTCCCTCGAAAAGCAGTCAAAGCGGTGACGCAAGCGCCGCCCCAAATCCCGCCTCGACAGAAATAGCGATCACACTGATCCAACGCTGGAGCAAGGCGAACTGCTGCCAGACAACGGCAATCCGGATAATCAAACCGAACAAACAAACCCTATCAATGATAATGGTCCGGACGACACAACGCCGGACAGGCACTCGGAGCAGCAGAATGCTTGTAAAAGGCTCGTCGCCACTGCAAGGAGCCTCAAAAAGCAGAAGCGGAGGCTCAAGGCCACGCAAAAACACGCTCCAGTTCAGATGGAGCAAAATACTCAACACTGCAGCAAGGTACAGCGAGAATCGTCCCTCCAAGAGCTACCCAAAGCGGAAGCTGCTACCCGAATTCGATGAGGAGGCCTCAGACCCCCCACAACCAAATATCAAAGTAGCCACCTGGTCGGATAGACGACCCCTCTACCACCATAGAACGACATTCCACGCCGCTCACAATACAACACGCGACCCATGCGAGGGCTCGCACCCAAAGGATAGCGCAACAAGATCCATCTATGGACCACGCAAGCGCGCCCCAGCATACAATGCAACACAACAAGCATCCGACCAACGCGGCACACCCAGCTACAGGGGTGCCGCACACCCCCTATCTTTCACCGATGAGGTGCTGGACCATGAATTCCCAGAGGGATTCAAGCCCGTAAACATAGAGGCATAAGATGGAACAACAGACCCTGGGGTCTGGATTGAGGACTATATCCTTCATATACATATGGCTCGAGGGGATGATCTCCATGCCATCAAGTACTTACCTCTCAAACTCAAAGGGCCAGCTCGTCACTGGCTCAAAGGCCTCCCCGAAAGCTCCATTGGAAGTTGGGAAGAGCTCGAAGACGCCTTTCAGGCAAACTTTCAAGGGACTTATGTCCGACCTCCGGATGCGGACGACTTGAGTCATATAACTCAATAGCCCGGAGAGTCAGCCCGAAAACTTTGGAATAGGTTCCTTACTAAAAAGAACCAGATTGTCGATTGTCCGGACGCCGAAGCCTTAGCGGCTTTCAAGCACAACGTCCGCGACGAATGGCTCGCCAGGCACCTTGGCCAAAATAAGCCGAGAATGATGGCCGCATTAACAAACCTCATGACCCGCTTCTGCACGGGTGAGGACAGCTGGCTAGCCAGATGCAGCACCAGCAACCCCAGCACATCTGAAGTTAGAGATGGAAACAGGAAATCACAGCGCAACAACAATAACAAACGCCGGAATAAAGAAGACACCACGAAGGGCACGACAATAAATGCCGGATTCAAAGTCCCTCGGCCAAACCAAAAGCCGCCCTCCAAAGGCACCAAAGATGAACTGTCCAGCCTCAACAAAATTCTGGACCAAGTATGTCAGATCCATAGTACCCCTAGCAAACCTGCTAATCATACCCACAGAGAATATTGGGTCTTCAAGCAGTCCGGCAAGCTTAACGCCATACACAAAGGAGAAGATACACCAAGTGAAGACGAGGACGAGCCTCCCAATCAAGACAAGGGGGAACAAAATAAATTTCCACCCGACGTCAAAACAGTAAACGTGTTACACGTGATCAAGAGAAAAAACAATGCGGCACTCCCCGAAAAATATACCCAAGTGCCCATCACCGCGAAGTCCCACCACTGGTCGTCTCAACCGATCACCTTCGACCACCGTGATTACGCATCAAGTAACCGGCACGCAGGATGGGCTGCACTGGTACTAGACCCAGTAATTGGCGGATACCACTTCACACGAGTCCTGATGGATGGCGGCAGTAGCCTAAACCTAATATATTAGGATACAATCCACGGGATGGGGTTAGACCCAAGACAAATTTGCCATAGCAATACTACCTTTAAAGGAGTAACACCAGGCCCAGGGGCTCGTTGTACGGGCTCCCTCCTACTACAAGTTATATTCGGCTCCCCCAATAACTTCCGTCGTGAGCATTTAACTTTTCACATCGCTCCGTTTAAAAGTGGCTATCAAGCACTACTCGGACGTGAAGCTTTCACTCGCTTTAATGCAATACCACACTACGCATCCCTAACACTCAAGATGCCCGGTCCACGTGGCATCATTTCAGTGCACGGAAGTATCAAGCGATCTCTGCGCGCCGAAGAGAGTGAGGCTGCCTTAGCAGCCGCACACTATAGGCGCCCGGACCAGCAAAAGCATCCAATAGGTCGTCAAGACCTCAGACACAACTAACCAAATCCGGCGCCGTTGCTCATATCAAATAAACGGTCACACCCCCATATTTCAAAAGTACAAGGGGCTCAACGCACGCAGACGAGTGGTGATTTCTTCTTATCTTGAATTATACATGGTTTCTTTAGAAAACTATAGTTTTGCAAGACAACCTTTTTACCTAAATTCCTCTCTTTTACAGATAATCATCGTGCTACACCCGTCCAGGACACGGCACAACGGAGACACAAGCGCAGACCTGCAGCAGGGACCCGACCCAAGGATTCTTTTTAGATTAAGACCCTGCGTAAACCTTTTTTACTGTCTCTTGTTGATACATATCCACCGTTGAGAAGGATGCTGACGTTTTGGCATGTGGCCACGCCAAAACAATGCACATACCTGGACACAAGGGGCTTCTTACAAAGGCCATTCTTCAGGCCCGGTTTATACCACAAAGACCGAATACCTTAGGGAGTATTCGACGTCTATATGCATCAGCTCCGAATCATTGTCTTTGGTCAAATGTTGGGTTTGCCCGGCTCCTGTGTTTTTGTGCCTTACGTTCCGCTTTACCGGCTAAGGTAGCACCAGGAGAACTACTGCGATTGTGCCCTGGTTCACCCGGACGAGCGCCTCAGTAGAGAAAGCCGAAAACTGACTGTCATGATCTAGCGTGAGACTGGCCAACCACTCGATGACCCATGGGAATGTTAGAATTCCTCCGCCTTAACGAAGGGTCGCTTTCTGGTAGGCATATACGCACACCGGGATCGGGAGAGTGCGGAGCCACCAGGGGCTATCTAGTAGCCCCACTGTCAAACTCCTATGGCTAAGTGAAAGTGTTAAGGCATTATAGTCCGGTTGCCTCGCTCGCTCCGCTATCACCTCCTTAATAGGACCAAGACGTTGGGTTAAGTTTGAACGCGTGTTTCTGCGAACACCTCCGCATTATATGCATGGGGGTTGAAGCCGACGACTGCAATCTTTCAGGTTATACACATGTATACATAAATGGCCACCCAAGAGGTATCACATTACTTTCAGGCAAAAGTATAAAAGTAGCCTCATAAAAATTTAAAAAGCATTTCGCTTACAATAAGATTACATGTCAATCAAACATAATATTTTTTGAGCACTGGGTCTCTATCAAACGAGCACCCTCAAGAACTTCCTCAAAGTAGTGCTCAGCAGCCCTTCGACCTACGGCCGAATCCTGCGCTGCAACAGTGGTAGCATCCATCTCTGCCCAGTATGCTTTAGCATGGGCAAAGGCCATCCGTGTGCCTTCTATACACACCGACCTCTTCATCACATTTATGCGCGGCACCACATCGAGGACATGCTGCACCAAGCTGAAATAGCTGCTCGGTTTTGACCTTCCGGGCCATAGTTGATCCATAACAGACCTCATGGAGAGTTCGGACAACCTATTTAGTTCAGACCATCTGGCTAATTGGTCCGTCAACGAAAGCGGACGCTCAGGAGAAAGGAATTGCTTCCAAAACAGCCGGTCTACGTCACGGTCCATCTGACTCTGGAAGTACTTGGCCGCATCGGCAGCGCTCGCTGCCAAATCCATATACGCATCCTCCGAACTCCACAGCCGATCCAGAGGCGCATACCGTGGATCTCCGTACTTCCTCTGAAGCATAAAGGACTTCTCGGCTACAATATCCCCGGCTTCCCGCAGCTCCTCCTTCTTTGCCCTCATAGCAGAGCGGAGGTCTTTTCCCGTTACAGCAGCCTTCTCAAGGTCCGATGCCTTCGCCTGGTTTTCCTTTTCAAGAGCCCGGCAATGGTCTATGGCGGCTTTTAATTCTACGACCATATTAGCCATCTTCTTCCGGCTCTCGCCATGTGCGGGCTTCTCGGCTCGCGACTCTTCGGCCGCCTTCAAAGCAGCCGCATTACCCAATCTTGCTTGTTCCTTGACTCGGGCAAGTTCCGCCCGCAAGGCTTCAACAGTGGCAGCTCCATCTGCAGTCATAACATGTTAAAAACACTGGCATCATACTCTTCCTATTTGGCATTTGCCAGACAAGGATCCTTACCCCGCGCCTCGTCAAGCCTTCTGTTAACAAGCTTGATGTCACCATATGCCGCATCCAACCGCCATTCTAAATGGGCAAACTGGCTAGGCTGGCTGGCCACCGGAGCTTCCATCTCCTGCACATAAAGGCAGTATGGTTATTACCTGGGAATATGATCCTCCGTTCATCATCGTTTCCGACGACAACCAGAGTCTCAGGGGCTATTATCTACACAGGGCACACCTAGCATGTGCAGGACTATTACACATCCCTTTTCACGTACCTCAAAGCATGTCAGTAGACTCATAAAAGCTTCATGCAATCCTCTTTCGGCGGACGATATCCTCTCCATCACCATATTCATCAGCACACGGTGATCATCTAAGATGGCCGCTCGCCCCACCAACTCCCTCAGAACGTTCGATCACACACTAGACGGCGCCGGACTCTTTTGTCTACCCTCTTCGGGAGCCGGACACTGGGAGCCTCGGGGATCGATTGGATCACCTTCTGGCCTCTCCACACTCGAAGAGGCCCTCCGCGACGACACTTCAGGGTCGCCCGCTTCCGGAGCGGAGGAGTCCGGAGGAGGCGTCTCGCTCTCCATCATCTCTGGAAGAAGATCCCCCGAAGACGAACTCATTTGAGAGGGGCTAAGGCCCGAACTGCACAAATACATGCGGTGGTTATTTTCTCAGAAGAAAAAAGATGGCATATCTGTACCACTAAAGTTTTCGGGTCACTTACGACTCCCGGGAGAATTGATCCCCCCGGGGACTTTGTGCGGCAGCACCGCCCCCCGAGGTAGGGCCCCCGGTAGAAGATTTCTTCTCCCGTTTGGAAGCTTCGGCTTCCGAATTCCCGGGCGCGGTCCTTTTCCTTTTCCGGTCGTCTTCCTTCGTGGAGACGCTCGCTCCCTCGGTTAGAATAGGCAGCATTGGGGGCCCGCGTCCGCCCGCGTTACCCTCCACAGTATCTTCCTTCAAGGGATCCGGGCAAGGTGCGGTCTGGAGCATCTTTTCCAATACCGGATTCTCCAAGCCTTCAGGGAGGGGGGCCGAACACCGAATCAATTTTGCCTTTGTTAGCCAGTCCTGGTTGAAAAGGCAAACTCTCAATAACTTCGCAATGAAGGAACGATAATGTGTTTGGCTGGAAGATTCTTTACCTGTTTGGCGGCGCAGTTTCTGCTCAGGCCCACGTCCTCGGTGATTTCCGGACACTCTACTTGATGTCCGAAGAATAACTTATACATATCCTCGTGCGTCAGGCCGAGAAAATTTTGAATGGCACGCGGACCCTCGGGATTGAACTCCCACAAGCGAAGGGGCCGACGTTTGCAGGGCTGACTTGACAAACCAACATAACTTGTATTACCGCGACCAAGCTGAGGTCTCCGTTGAAGAGATCTCGAATGCGGCTTTGCAGTAAAGGCACGTCCTTGGCCGGACCCCAGCCTAGTCCTCTGTTGATCCATGACATCAGTCATGGTGGAGGGCCCGAGCGAAAAATGGGGGCGGCCGCCCACTTGGCACTTCTAGGAGTCGTGACGTAGAACCACTCCTGTTGCCACAATGCAGACACCTCTGGGATGGAACCTTTGGGCCACGGAGTTCCCGTCATCTTGCATATTGAGGTGCCTCCACACTCTGCATGTCGCCCTTCGATCACCTGTCGGCTTTACTTCAAAGGTCTTGAGCCATAAGCCGAAGTGGGGGGTAACCCGGAGGAAGGCCTCGCATACGACAACAAAAGTCGTGATATGCAGGAAGGAGTCCGGAGCTAGATCATGGAAATCTAGCCTGTAATAAAACATCAAGCCCCTGACGAAAGGATCCAGTGCAAAACATAGACCCCGGAGGAAGTGGGGGACGAACACAACGCTCTCGTTGGGTTTGGGAGAGGGGACGACCTGCCCCCGGAGAGGCAGCCGATGCGATATTTCGGCGGTTAGATACCTGGCCTCCCTCAACTTTTTGATGTCTTCTTCCGTGATGGAGGAGGGCATCCATCGGCCTTGAAGGCTGGATCCGGACATGACTGAAGGTTCGGAGCACCCAACCTGAGCTTTGGGCGTTTGAGCTTGAGGCGGGGGAAGGATTCGATTGAGCACGGGAGGGAAAAGTAAAAGCTTTGCCCCTTTATAGAGAGGGTGGATATCAAGCGCCCTCCCCGTGTCCGTTTGGACTTGCCTATGATCTAGGAATCCTAGAAGCGGTTGGGTTACCCACGCCCATATTGATGAGAATCCTGTAATGAGGGGACACGATCTCTGCTTTGACAGGACGTGCCAAGGAAACTGCCTCGCATAACGGGCTGAGGTGGGATAGTGAAACGATTTGGATAAAGGATTGGCCGTGGCGTGTCGCACCACGGAATATGTTAGCAGATTAGATTTGTGTTAATATTATTAATCTCTCTATGGCAATATGTGGAAACTTATTTTTCAGAGCCGGACACTATCTTTGTGTTCAAGATCTTCTATGAAGTATTTGGAGGAGCAACCCGCCTTGCAATTCCGAAGACAATTTGCGCGCCGGACTTGTCATCATTGAAGCCTGGTTCAGGGGCTACTGAGGGAGTCCTGGATTAGGGGGTGTTCGGATAGCCGAACTATACCTTCAAGCCGGACTCCTGGACTATGAAGATACAAGATTGAAGACTTTGTCCCGTGTCTGGAAGGGACTTTCCTTGGCGTGGAAGTCAAGCTTGGCGATACGGATGTTCAGATCTCCTACCATTGTAACCGACTCTATGTAACCCTAACCCTATCCGGTGTCTATATAAACTGGAGGGTTTTAGTCCGTAGGACAACATACACATCAACAATCATACCATAGGCTAGCTTCTAGGGTTTAGCCTCTCTGATCTCGTGGTAGATCAACTCTTGTAATACCCATCCCATCAATATTAATCAAGCAGGACGCAGGGTTTTACCTCCATCGAGAGGGCCCGAACCTGGGTAAAACTTTGTGTCCCCTGCCTCCTGTTACCATCCGTCCTAGACGCACAGTTCGGGACCCCCTACCCGAGATCCGCCAGTTTTGACACCGACAAGGGGGCTCTCTCCCCCTTTCTCACGGTGGCGCCGGAATGCCACTGGGGCAATCATCATGTGACGGCACTCTACTTCAACAAATCTGCCATCTTCATCAACACCTTCATCGCCTTCCCTCACCTATATTCAGTGGTCCACTCTCCCGCAACCCGATGTACCCCCTACTTGAACATGGTGCTTTATGGTTCATATTATTCTCTAATGATGTGTTGCCATCCTATGATGTTTGAGTAGATTTTTGTTGTCCTATGGGTAATCTGTGAATTGCTATGATTGGTTTAAATTGCTTGTGGTTATGTTATTGTCCTTTGGTCCCCATCATAGGAGTGTGTGTCTGCATCACACCATAGGGCTAGTTGTATGTTGATAGGACTATGCATTGGAGGGCAAGAGTGAAAGAAACTTCTTCCTACCATAGAAATTGATTCATACGGGTTTGAAGGGGGACCAATATATCTTAATGCTATGGTTGGGTTTTAACTTAATGAACTTTAATAGTTGCGGATGCTTGCTAATAGTTTCAATAATTAGTGCATAGAATTCCAAGTAAGCGATGACATGCTAGCAGTGGCCTCTCCCACATAAAAAATGTTGTCAATCTAGTAACTTAGCCAATTGCTTAGGGACAATTCCACAAATCCTATGATATGTGTCCAATGTATCTACAAGTTTTGATTGTTCCATGTTGTTATATTATCATTCTTGGATGTTTACCTTCATTTTATAGCAACTTTATATCATTTTTTGGGACTAACCTATTGACATAGTGCTCAGTGCCAGTTGCTATTTTTTTGCTTATTTTCTACTTCGCAGAATATTAGTACCAAACGAAGTCCAAATGCGACAAAACTTTTTGGAGATTTTTTTGGACCAGAAGGAAACTTAGGAGCCAAGGAAGCACCAGGGGGAGGCCCATGGGGGCCACCACCTACCAGGGTGCTCCACAGGCCCCAGGCATGCCCTGATGGGTGGTGGGGCCCATGGAGGTCTCCTCCACCGCCTCTCAGCTCTATAAATACCCAAATATTCCAGAAACCCTAGGGAAGCAACCGAAACACAATTCCAGCCGCCGCAAGTTCCAGAACCACGAGATTGAAGGAAATATGCCCTAGAGGCAATAATAAAGTTGTTAGTTTATATTTCCTTATATCATGATAAATGTTTATTATTCATGCTAGAATTGTATTAACCGGAAATTTGATACATGTGTGGATACATAGAAAAAACATTGTGTCGCTAGTAAGCCTCTACTAGACTAGGTCGTTAATCAAAGATGGTTAAGTTTCCTAACCATGGACATGTCTTGTCATGTGATGAACGAGATCACATCATTAGGAGAATGATGTGATGGACAAGACCCATCTGTTAGCTTAGTATAATGATCGTTAAGTTTTATTGCTATTGCTTTCTTCATGACTTATATATATTCCTTTGACTATGGGATTATGCAACTCCCGGATACCACAGGAATACCCTATGTGCTATCAAACGTCACAACATAACTGGGTGATTATAAAGATGCTCTACAGGTATCTTTGAAGGTGTTTTTTGGGTTGGCATAGATCAAGATTAGGATTTGTCACTCCGAGTATCGGAGAGGTATCTCCGGGCCCTCTCTGTAATGCACATCATGATAAGCCTTGCAAGCAATGTGACTAATGAGTTAGTTGCGGGATGATGCATTACGGAACGAGTAAAGAGACTTGTCGGTAATGAGATTGAACTAGGTATGTGTTGGGGAACGTCGTAATTTCACAAAATTTTCCTACGTACACACAAGATCATGGTGATGCATAGCAACGAGAGGGGAGAGTGTTGTTCACGTACCCTCGTAGACCGTTAAGAGGAAGCGTTATGACAATGTGTTTGATGTAGTCGTACGTATTCATGATCGACCGATTCTCAGTACCGACCGTACGGCACCTCCGCGTTCAGCACACGTTTAGCTCTGTGATGTCCCGCGAACTCACGATCTAGTAGAGCTTGGGGAAGAGTTTCGTCAGCACGATGGAGTGGTGACAATGTTGATGAAGCTACCATCGCAGGGCTTCACCTAAGCACCGCAACAATATAACCGAGGTGGATTATGGTGGAGGGGGGGCACCGCACACGGCTGGGAGAGATCAATGATCACTTATGTGTCTAGAGGTGCCCCCTGCCCCCATGTATAAAGGAGCAAGGGGGGAGGCCGGTCGGCCCTAGAGGGCGTGCCAGGAGGTGGAATCCTCCTCCTAGTAGGAGTAGGATGCCCCTCTTTCCTACTCCTACTAGGAGGGGTAAAGGAAGGAGGAGAAGGAGAAGGAAAGGGGGGCGCCGCCCCCTCCTAGTCCAATTCGGACCAGAGGGGGAGGGGGCGCGCGGCCTGCCCTGGACGGCCCTTCTCTCTCCACTAGGGTCCAACAAGGCCCATTAACCCCCGGGGGGTTCCGGTAACCCCTCCAGCACTCTGGTAAAATCCCGGTTTCACCCGGAACTCTTCCAATGACCAAATGTAGGCTTCCAATATATCAATCTCCATGTCTCAACCACTTCGAGACTCCTCGTCATGTCCGTGATCATATCCGGGACTCCGAACTACCTTCGGTACATCAAAACATATAAACTCATAATACCGATCGTCACAGAACTTTAAGCGTGCGGACCCTACGGGTTCGAGAACTATGTAGACATGACCGAGACATGTCTCCAGTCAATAATCAATAGAGGAACCTGGATGCTCATATTGGTTCCTACATATTCTACGAATATCTTTATCGGTCAAACCGCATAACAATATATGTTGTTCCCTTTGTCATCGGTATGTTACTTGCCCGAGATTCGATCATCGGTATCTCAATACCTAGCTCAATCTCGTTACTGGCAAGTCTCTTTACTCGTTCCGTAATGCATCATCCCGCAACTAACTCATTAGTTGCATTGCTTGCAAGGCGTATAGTGATGTGCATTACCGAGAGGGCCCAGAGATACCTCTCCGACAATCGGAGTGACAAATCCTAATCTTGATCTATGACAACTCAACAAGCACCATCGGGGACACCTATAGAGCACCTTTATAATCACCCAGTTATGTTGTGACGTTTGGTAGCACACAAAGTGTTCCTACGGTACTCGGGAGTTGCATGATCTCATAGTCATAGGAACATGTATAAGTCATGAAGAAAGCAATAGCAACAAACCAAACGATCATCATGCTAAGCTAACGGATGGGTCAAGTCAATCACATCATTCTCTAATGATGTGATCCCGTTAATCAAATGACAACTCATGTCTATGGTAGGAAACATAAACATCATTGATTCAACGAGCTAGTCAAGTAGGTATACCAGTGACACTTCGTTTGTCTATGTATTCACACATGTACTAAGTTTTCAGTTAATACAATTCTAGCATGAATAATAAACATTTATCATGATATAAGGAAATATAAATAACAACTTTATTATTGTCTCTAGGGTATATTTCCTTCAGTCTCCCACTTGCACTAGAGTCAATAATCTAGTTCACATCATCATGTGATTTAACATCAATAGTTCACATCTTTATGTGATTAGTTCACATCTCCATGTGACTAACACCCAAAGTGTTTAATAGAGTCAATAATCTAGTTCACATCGCTATGTAATTAACACCCAAAGAGTGATCATGTTTTGCTTGTGAGAAATGTAGTCAACGGGTCTGCCACATTCAGAGCCATATGTATTTTGCAAATTTTCTATGTCTATAATGCTTTGCACAGAGCTACTCTAGCTAATTGCTCCCACTTTCAATATGTATCCAGATCAAGACTTAGAATCATCTAGATCAGTGTCAAAAGCTTGCATCGATGTAACTCTTTACGATGAACTCTTTTATCACCTCCATAACCGAGAAATATTTCCTTAGTCCTCTAAGGATAATTTTGACCGCTGTCCAGTGATCTACTCCTAGATCACTATTGTACTCCCTTGCCAGAATCATGCTAAGGTATACAATAGGACTGGTAAACAGCATAGCATACTTTATAGAACCTATGACTGAGACATAGGGAATGACTTTTCATTCTCTTTCTATTTTCTGCTGTGGTCGGGTTTTGAGTCTGTACTCAACTTCACACCTTGCAACACAGGCAAGAACTCTTTCTCTGACTGTTCCATTTTGAACTACTTCAAAATCTTGTCAAGGTATGTACTCATTGAAAATATATCAAGCGTCATGATCTATCTCTATAGATCTTGATGCTCAATATGTAAGTAGCTTTATCGAGGTCTTTCTTTGAAAAACTCTTTTCAAACACTCCTTTATGCTTTCCATAAAATTCTACATTATTTCCGATCAACAATATGTCATTCACATATACTTATCAGAAATGTTGTAGTGTTCCCACTCACTTTCTTATAAATATAGGTGTCGGTGTCAAAATCGGCGGATCTCGGGTACGGGGTCCCGAACTGTGCGTCTAGGCCGGATGGTAACAGGAGGCAAGGGACACGAAGTTTTACCCAGGTTCGGGCCCTCTCGATGGAGGTAAAACCCTACGTCCTGCTTGATTAATATTGATGATATGGGTAGTACAAGAGTAGATCTACCACGAGATCAGAGAGGCTAAACCCTAGAAGCTAGCCTATGGTATGATTGTTGATGTGTATGTTGTCCTACGGACTAAAACCCTCCGGTTTATATAGACACCGGATAGGGTTAGGGTTACATAGAGTCGGTTACAATGGTAGGAGATCTTCATATCTGTATCGCCAAGCTTGCCTTCCACGCCAAGGAAAGTCCCTTCCGAACGCGGGACGGAGTCTTCAATCTTGTATCTTCATAGTTTGGGAGTCTGGCTGAAGGTATAGTTCGGCTATCCAAACACCCCCTAATCCAGGACTCCCTCAGTAGCCCCTGAACCAGGCTTCAATGACGACGAGTCCGGCGCGCAGATTGTCTTCGGCATTGCAAGGCGGGTTCCTCCTCCAAGTACTTTATAGAAGATTTTAAACACAAAGATAGTGTCTGAAGGAAATATGCCCAAGAGGCAATAATAAAGTTATTATTTATTTCCTTATATCATGATAAATGTTTATTATTCATGCTAGAATTGTATTAACCGGAAACATAATACATGTGTGAATACATAGACAAACAAAGTGTCACTAGTATGCCTCTACTAGACTAGCTCGTTAATCAAAGATGGTTAAGTTTCCTAACCATGAACAAAGAGTTGTTATTTGATTAATGAGGTCACATCATTAGTTGAATGATCTGATTGACATGACCCATTCCATTAGCTTAGCACCCGATCGTTTAGTATGTTGCTATTGCTTTCTTCATGACTTATACATGTTCCTATGACTATGAGATTATGCAACTCCCGTTTGCCGGAGGAACACTTTGTGTGCTACCAAACGTCACAACGTAACTGGGTGATTATAAAGGAGCTCTACTGGTGTCTCCAATGGTAGATGTTGGGTTGGCGTATTTCGAGAATAGGATTTGTCACTCCGATTGTCGGAGAGGTATCTCTGGGCCCTCTCGGTAATACACATCACTTAAGACTTGCAAGCAATGCAACCAATGAGTTATTTGCGGGATAATGTATTACGGAACGAGTAAAGAGACTTGCCAGTAACGAGATTGAAATAGGTATTGGATACCGACGATCAAATCTCGGGCAAGTAACATACCGATGACAAAGGGAACAACGTATGTTGTTATGCGGTCTGACCGATAAAGATCTTCGTAGAATATGTAGGAGCCAATATGGGCATCCAGGTCCCGCTATTGGTTATTGACCGGAGACGTGTCTCAGTCATGTCTACATTGTTCTCGAACCATAGGGTCCGCACGCTTAACGTTACGATGATAGTTATTATGAGTTTATGCATTTTGATGTACCGAAGGTAGTTCGGAGTCCTGGATGTGATCACGGACATGACGAGGAGTCTCGAAATGGTCGAGACATAAAGATTGATATATTGGAAGCCTATATTTGGATATCGGAAGTGTTCCGGGTAAAATCGGGATTTTATCGGATTACCGGAAGGTTACCGGAACCCCTCGGGAGCCATATGGGCCTTATTGGGCTTTAGTGGAAAGGTGAAAGGGGCTGCCATGATGGGCTGCACGCCTCCCCCCTCCCCTAGTCCTATTAGGACTAGGAGAGGTGGCCGGCCACCTCTCTCTCTCTTTCCCCCTTGGGAATCCTACTTGGAATAGGATTGGGGGGGGGGAGTCCTACTCCCGGTAGGAGTAGGACTCCTCCGGCGCCCTCCTCTTGGCCGGCCAGCCCCTCCCCCTTGGATCCTTTATATACGGGGGCAGGGGGCACCTCTAGACACACAAGTTGATCATTGAGATCATTCCTTAGCCGTGTGCGGTGCCCCCTGCCACCATATTCCACCTCGATAATACCGTTGTACTGCTTAGGCGAAGCCCTGCGTCGGTAGTACATCAAGATCGTCACCACGCCGTCATGCTGACGGAACTCCTCCCCGAAGCTTTGCTGGATCGGAGCCCGGGGATCGTCATCGAGCTGTACGTGTATTAAGAACTCGGAAGTGCCGGAGTAACGGTGCTTGGATCGGTCGGATCGGGAAGAAGACGTACGACTACTTCCTCTACGTTGTGTCAACGGTTCCGTTGCGATCTACAAGGGTATGTAGATCAGACTCTCCCCCTCGTTGCTATGCATCACCATGATCTTGCGTGCGCGTAGGAAATTTTTTGAAATTACTATGTTCTCCAACAGTGGTATCAGAGCCTAGGTTTTATGGTTTGATGTTATTTGCACGAGTAGAACACAAGTGAGTTGTGGGCGATACAAGTCATACTGCCTACCAGCATGTCATACTTTGGTTCGGCGGTATTGTTGGATGAGACGACCCGGACCAACCTTACGCGTACGCTTACGCGAGACCGGTTCCCCCGACGTGCTTTGCACACAGGTGGCTTGCGGGCGACTGTCTCTCCAACTTTAGTTGAACCGAGTGTGGCTACGCCCCATCCTTGCGAAGGTTAAAACGGAGTCTATTTGACAAAGTATCGTTGTGGTTTTGATGCGTAGGTGAGATTGGTTCTTGCTTAAGCCCGTAGCAGCCACGTAAAACATGCAACAACAAAGTAGAGGACGTCTAACTTGTTTTTGCAGGGCATGTTGTGATGTGATATGGTCAAGACATGATTTTATTGTATGAGATGATCATGTTTTGTAACCGAGTTATCGGCAACTGGCAGGAGCCATATGGTTGTCGCTTTATTGTATGCAATGCAATCGCAATGTAATGCTTTACTTTATCACTAAGCGGTAGCGATAGTCGTGGAAGCATAACATTGGCGAGACGACAACGATGCTACGATGGAGATCAAGGTGTCGCGCCGGTGACGATGGTGATCATGATGGTGCTTCGGAGATGGAGATCACAAGCACAAGATGATGATGGCCATATTATATCACTTATATTGATTGCATGTGATGTTTATCTTTTTATGCATCTTATCTTGCTTTGATTGACGGTAGCATTATAAGATGATCTCTCACTAAGTTATCAAGAAGTGTTCTCCCTGAGTATGCACCGTTGCCAAAGTTCGTCGTGCCCAGACACCACGTGATGATCGGGTGTGATAAGCTCTACGCCCATCTACAACGGGTGCAAGCCAGTTTTGCACACGCAGAATACTCAGGTTAAAACTTGACGAGCCCAGCATATGCAGATATGGCCTCGGAACACGGAGACCGAAAGGTCGAGCGTGAATCATATAGTAGATATGATCAACATAACGATGTTCACCTTTGAAAACTACTCCATCTCACGTGATGATCGGTTATGGTTTAGTTGATTTGGATCACGTGATCACTTAGAGGATTAGAGGGATGTCTATCTAAGTGGGAGTTCTTAAGTAATTTGATTAATTGAACTTAAACTTATCATGAACTTAGTACCTGATAGTATCTTGCTTGTTTATGTTGATTGTAGATAGATGGCTCGTGCTGTTGTTCCGTTGAATTTTAATGCGTTCCTTGAGAAAGCAAAGTTGAAAGATGATGGTAGCAATTACACGGACTGGGTCCGTAACTTGAGGATTATCCTCATTGCTGCTCAAAAGAATTACGTCCTAGAAGCACCGCTGGGTGCCAGGCCTGCTGCTGGAGCAACACCAGATGTTATGAACGTCTGGCAGAGCAAAGCTGATGACTACTCGATAGTTCAGTGTGCCATGCTTTACGGCTTAGAATCGGGACTTCAACGACGTTTTGAACGTCATGGAGCATATGAGATGTTCCAAGAGTTGAAGTTAATAATTCAAGCAAATGCCCGAATTGAGAGATATGAAGTCTCCAATAAGTTCTATAGCTGCAAGATGGAGGAGAACAGTTCTGTCAGTGAGCATATACTCAAAATGTCTGGGTATAATAATCACTTGATTCAGATGGGAGTTAATCTTCCAGATGATTGCGTCATTGACAGAATTCTCCAATCACTGCCACCAAGCTACAAGAGCTTCGTGATGAACTATAATATGCAAGGGATGAACAAGACTATTCCTGAGCTCTTCGCAATGCTGAAAGCTGCGGAGGTAGAAATCAAGAAGGAGCATCAAGTGCTGATGGTTAACAAGACCACTAGTTTCAAGAAAAAGGGCAAAGGGAAGAAGAAGGGGAACTTCAAGAAGAACGGCAAGCAAGTTGCTGCTCAGGAGAAGAAACCCAAGTCTGGACCTAAGCCTGAAACTGAGTGCTTCTACTGCAAGCAGACTGGTCACTGGAAGCGGAACTGCCCCAAGTATTTGGCGGATAAGAAGGATGGCAAGGTGAACAAAGGTATATGTGATATACATGTTATTGATGTGTACCTTACTAGAGCTCGCAGTAGCACCTGGGTATTTGATACTGGTTCTGTTGCTAATATTTGCAACTCGAAACAGGGACTACGGATTAAGCGAACACTGGCAAAGGACGAGGTGACGATGCGCGTGGGAAACGGTTCCAAAGTCGATGTGATCGCGGTCGGCACGCTACCTCTACATCTACCTTCGGGATTAATATTAGACCTAAATAATTGTTATTTGGTGCCAGCGTTAAGCATGAACATTATATCTGGATCTTGTTTGATGCGAGACGGTTATTCATTTAAATCAGAGAATAATGGTTGTTTTATTTATATGAGTAATATCTTTTATGGTCATGCACCTTTGAAGAGTGGTCTATTTTTGATGAATCTCGATAGTAGTAATACACATATTCATAATGTTGAAGCCAAAAGATGCAAAGTTGATAATGATAGTGCAACTTATTTGTGGCACTGCCGTTTAGGTCATATCGGTATAAAGCACATGAAGAAACTCCATACTGATGGGCTTTTGGAACCACTTGATTATGAATCACTTGGTACTTGCGAACCGTGCCTCATGGGCAAGATGACTAAAACACCGTTCTCCGGTACTATGGAGAGAGCAACAGATTTGTTGGAAATCATACATACCGATGTATGTGGTCCGATGAATATTGAGGCTCGTGGCGGATATCGTTATTTTCTCACTTTCATAGATGATTTAAGCAGATATGGGTATATCTACTTAATGAAACATAAGTCTGAAACATTTGAAAAGTTCAAAGAATTTCAGAGTGAAGTTGAAAATCATCGCAACAAGAAAATAAAGTTTCTACGATCTGATCGTGGAGGAGAATATTTGAGTTACGAGTTTGGTGTACATTTGAAAAATTGTGGAATAGTTTCACCACTCACGCCACTCGGAACACCATAGCATAATGGTGTATCCGAACATCGTAATCGTACTTTACTAGATATGGTGCGATCTATGATGTCTCTTACTGATTTACCGCTATCGTTTTGGGGTTATGCTTTAGAGACGGCCGCATTCACGTTAAATAGGGCACCATCAAAATCCGTTGAGACGACGCCTTATGAACTATGGTTTGGCAAGAAACCAAAGTTGTCGTTTCTTAAAGTTTGGGGCTGCGATGCTTATGTGAAAAAGCTTCAACCTGATAAGCTCGAACCCAAATCGGAAAAATGTGTCTTCATAGGATACCCAAAGGAGACTGTTGGGTACACCTTCTATCACAGATCCGAAGGCAAGACATTCGTTGCTAAGAATGGATCATTTCTAGAGAAGGAGTTTCTCTCGAAAGAAGTGAGTGGGAGGAAAGTAGAACTTGACGAGGTAACTGTACCTGCTCCCTTATTGGAAAGTAGTACATCACAGAAAACTGTTTCTGCGACACCTATACCAATTAGTGAGGAAGCTAATGATGATGATCATGAAACTTCAGGACAAGATACTACTGAACCTCGTAGATCAACCAGAGTGAGATCCGCACCAGAGTGGTACGGTAATCCAGTTCTGGAAGTCATGCTACTAGATCATGATGAACCTACGAACTATGAAGAAGCGATGATGAGCCCAGATTCCGCAAAGTGGCTTGAAGCCATGAAATCTAAGATGGGATCCATGTATGAGAACAAAGTATGGACTTTGGTTGACTTGCCCGATGATCGACAAGAAATTGAGAATAAATGGATCTTCAAGAAAAAGACTGACGCTGACGGTAATATTACTGTCTATAAAGCTCGACTTGTCGCAAAAGGTTTTCGACAAGTTCAAGGGGTTGACTACGATGAGACCTTCTCACCCGTAGCGATGCTTAAGTCTGTCAGAATCATGTTAGCAATTGCCGCATTTTATGATTATGAAATTTGGCAGATGGATGTGAAAACTGCATTCCTGAATGGATTTCTGGAAGAAGAGTTGTATATGATGCAACCGGAAGGTTTTGTCGATCCAAAGGGAGCTAAAAAAGTGTGCAAGCTCCAGCGATCCATTTATGGACTGGTGCAAGCCTCTCGGAGTTGGAATAAACACTTTGATAGTGCGATCAAAGCATTTGGTTTTATACAGACTTTTGGAGAAGCCTGTATTTACAAGAAAGTGAGTGGGAGCTCTGTAGCATTTCTGATATTATATGTGGATGACATATTGCTGATTGGAAATGATATAGAATTTCTGGATAGCATAAAGGGATACTTGAATAAAAGTTTTTCGATGAAAGACCTTGGGGAAGCTGCTTACATATTAGGCATAAAGATCTATAGAGATAGATCAAGACGCTTAATTGGACTTTCACAAAGCACATACCTTGACAAGATTTTGAAGAAGTTCAAAATGGATCAAGCAAAGAAAGGGTTCTTGCCTGTGTTACAAGGTGTGAAGTTGAGTCAGACTCAATGCCCGACCACTGCAGAAGATAGAGAGAAAATGAAAGATGTTCCCTATGCTTCAGCCATAGGCTCTATCATGTATGCAATGCTGTGTACCAGACCTGATGTGCGCCTTGCTATAAGTTTAGCAGGGAGGTACCAAAGTAATCCAGGAGTGGATCACTGGACAGCGGTCAAGAACATCCTGAAATACCTGAAAAGGACTAAGGATATGTTTCTCGTGTATGGAGGTGACAAAGAGCTCACCGTAAGAGGTTACGTTGATGCAAGCTTTGACACTGATCCGGACGATTCTAAATCGCAAACCGGATACGTGTTTACTTTAAATGGTGGAGCTGTCAGTTGGTGCAGTTCTAAACAAAGCGTCGTAGCGGGATCTACATGTGAAGCGGAGTACATAGCTGCTTCGGAAGCAGCGAATGAAGGAGTCTGGATGAAGGAGTTCATATCCGATCTAGGTGTCATACCTAGTGCATCGGGTCCAATGAAAATCTTTTGTGACAATACTGGTGCAATTGCTTTGGCAAAGGAATCCAGATTTCACAAGAGGACCAAACACATCAAGAGACGCTTCAATTCCATCCGGGATCTAGTCCAAGTGGGAGACATAGAGATTTGCAAGATACATACGGATCTGAATGTTGCAGACCCGTTGACTAAGCCTCTTCCACGAGCAAAACATGATCAGCACCAAGGCTCCATGGGTGTTAGAATCATTACTATGTAATCTAGATTATTGACTCTAGTGCAAGTGGGAGACTGAAGGAAATATGCCCTAGAGGCAATAATAAAGTTATTATTTATTTCCTTATATCATGATAAATGTTTATTATTCATGCTAGAATTGTATTAACCGGAAACATAATACATGTGTGAATACATAGACAAACAGAGTGTCACTAGTATGCCTCTACTAGACTAGCTCGTTAATCAAAGATGGTTAAGTTTCCTAACCATGAACAAAGAGTTGTTATTTGATTAACGAGGTCACATCATTAGTTGAATGATCTGATTGACATGACCCATTCCATTAGCTTAGCACCCAATCGTTTAGTATGTTGCTATTGCTTTCTTCATGACTTATACATGTTCCTATGACTATGAGATTATGCAACTCCCGTTTGCCAGAGGAACACTTTGTGTGCTACCAAACGTCACAACGTAACTGGGTGATTATAAAGGAGCTCTACAGGTGTCTCCAATGGTAGATGTTGGGTTGGCGTATTTCGAGAATAGGATTTGTCACTCCGATTGTCGGAGAGGTATCTCTGGGCCCTCTCGGTAATACACATCACTTAAGCCTTGCAAGCAATGCAACCAATGAGTTAGTTGCGGGATGATGTATTACGGAACGAGTAAAGAGACTTGCCAGTAACGAGATTGAACTAGGTATTGGATACCGACGATCAAATCTCGGGCAAGTAACATACCGATGACAAAGGGAACAACGTATGTTGTTATGCGGTCTGACCGATAAAGATCTTCGTAGAATATGTAGGAGCCAATATGGGCATCCAGGTCCCGCTATTGGTTATTGACCGGAGACGTGTCTCAGTCATGTCTACATTGTTCTCGAACCGTAGGGTCCGCACGCTTAACGTTACGATGACAGTTATTATGAGTTTATGCATTTTGATGTACCGAAGGTAGTTCGGAGTCCCGAATGTGATCACGGACATGACGAGGAGTCTCGAAATGGTCGAGACATAAAGATTGATATATTGGAAGCCTATATTTGGATATCGGAAGTGTTTCGGGTAAAATCGGGATTTTACCGGATTACCGGGAGGTTACCGGAACCCCCCGGGAGCCATATGGGCCTTATTGGGCTTTAGTGGAAAGGTGAAAGGGGCTGCCATGATGGGCAGCGCGCCTCCCCCCTCCCCTAGTCCTATTAGGACTAGGAGAGGTGGCCGGCCACCTCTCTCTCTCTTTCCCCCTTGGGAATCCTACTTGGAATAGGATTGGGGGGGGGGGGGGAGTCCTACTCCCGGTAGGAGTAGGACTCCTCCTGCGCCCTCCTCTTGGCCGGCCAGCCCCTCCCCCTGGATCCTTTATATACGGGGGCAGGGGGCACCTCTAGACACACAAGTTGATCATTGAGATCGTTCCTTAGCCGTGTGCGGTGCCCCCTGCCACCATATTCCACCTCGATAATACCGTAGTAGTGCTTAGGCAAAGCCCTGCGTCGGTAGTACATCAAGGTCATCACCACACCATCGTGCTGACGGAACTCCTCCCCGAAGCTTTGCTGGATCGGAGCCCGGGGATCGTCATCGAGCTGTACGTGTGCTAAGAACTCGGAAGTGCCGGAGTAACGGTACTTGGATCGGTCGGATCGGGAAGAAGACGTATGACTACTTCCTCTGCGTTGTGTCAACGCTTCCGTTGCGATCTACAAGGGTACATAGATCAGACTCCCCCCCTCGTTGCTATGCATCACCCTGATCTTGCGTGCGCGTAGGATTTTTTTTGAAATTACTACGTTCTCCAACAGTGTCCGGCTCTGCAAAATAAGTTTTCCACATATTGCCATAGAGAGAATAATACTTACACAAATCTAATCTGCTGACGTATTCCGTAGTGCGACACACCACGACCAAGATTTTATCCGAGTCGTTTCATTATCCCACCTCAGCGCGTCATGCGAGGCGGTTTCCTTGGCACGTCTTGTCAAAGCAGAGATCGTGTCCCCTTATTCCGGGATTCTCATCAATACGGGCGTGGGTAACCCAACCACGCCTTTGATTACGGCGCTTGGAGATAAGCGAGTTTTACCAGGCTGGTGGGGACATGTAGTTGCGTCCACCCATATAAGGGGATAAGGATCCACCTTTTCACCCACGCCTTCTTCCTCCTTTGCCTATCCATTCTTGCGCACTCGGGCTCCAGCGCCCAAGTCCGCACTACCACCTCAACCTTCTCTAGTCATGTCCGGAGCGGGAGGCAAGTGGATGGTCTCCTCCATCACGGAGGGACACATCAGAAAGCTGAGGAAGGCCGGATATCTGGCTAGCGACATCGCGCACCGGCTTCCCGAAAAGGGGCAGCTCATCCCCACACCTATGCCCCATAAGAGGGTGGTATTCCTCCCCCATTTCCTTCGCGGACTGGGCTTCCCTCTGCATCCATTTTTCCGGGGGCTCATGTTCTACCACGGCCTAGATTTCCACGATCTGGCCCCGAACTTCGTCCTCAAAATCTCGGCGTTTATCGTCGTGTGCGAGGTGTTCCTCCGCATCCGCCCCCATTTCGGCCTATGGCTTAAGACTTTCAACGTCAAGCCAAAGGTGGTGCGCGGCAGCCAGGCGGAGTGCGGCGGTGCCATGGTTGGCAAGATGGCCAACGTCCTGTGGCTCGAGGGCTCCTTTGTGGAGACCCTAAAGGGGTGGCAATCATGGTGGTTTTATGTCACCGAGCCGCGCGACGCCGAATGGGTCGCACCCCCTGAGTTTCGATCCGGCCCCCTACGCGGCTCACCTCCTGGAAGGAGACAAGCCTGTCTTAGGGTAAAACAGGAGAGCTGACCGGACTCCAAACATGCATCCAAACCCTGGTGGACAAGAAGCTCAAGCTTGTCAACGTAGTCCAGGTTATGCTCATCTGCCTGATCCTCCCGTTTCAACGATGGGCCTTCAACCTATGGGAGTTCGACCCCACGCAGCATCGAACTCTAAACAGGCTCTTCAACACGACGTACGAAGATGCCTTGAGGATGCTTTTCAAAGGCACCGAGGCTCCTGCATCCGCTACTGAGGATAAAGGATTTAGTACTCAGCATCACGCTCATGCGGCAAGCTGTTTTTGTCCTTTTACAGGGTATCAGTTTTTCATAGTTTGACTCTATGTGGGATCTAAGCTCCCTTATCTTTGACAGGATTGGGAGGTGACGTCCTGACAGATCAACTATCCGGCTCCTTTGCCCGAAGGCCCAGCGGACGCTTGCTTGGCGAAGCTGCTGGTTCCGGCGCCCTATGTGGTGCCGGAGAAGAAGGCCACGAAAAGGGCCACGGGGACTCAAAAGAGTGCCCGGCGCCAGGAGGTGTCGGATTCATCATCCGACGGTCCCGAAGCGCCTTCCTCTCATGAAGACGAGGAGGAAGAAGAAGAGACCTCTCCCCCTCCAGCGGGAGGAGAGAAGAAAAGGAAGGCCGTCCTCTCTGAGGAGGCCGGAGGGTCCAAGAAGGGGAAAACCCTTCCTCCGGACTACTCCAACGACGCCGACGACGGCGGAGAGGAGTGGCAGCCCAGGGCCAAGCCCCTGGCAAAATCGTAAGTATCCGGATACCGGAGTAATTCATAGTATTCGTTTATTGCACAACTTTCCCTTATGTCGAACATGCTTATGCAGCCCACCCAAAGACCAGCTCGACGCGTCATCGAGCGGCTCACTGGACTTGTCGGATGTGAACTTGCTTCCGACGGCTTCCTCCCCCCGCCCTATGGACGACACCGAGGTGTTGTCCCTACAGGTTCCAAGCAGGGAGGAGGTGGTCCCAGAGGCGCCGCAAGGCGACCTCCCGGACTCCAGGAGTAAAGGGGATGAAACCCCCCAGGGCTCCAAGTCCGACTCTAGGCCAGACACCGCTCCGAAACCTTCAAGGGTTCCGGAGTCTGGCGGGGGACCTCCTTCCAAGAGGAGCAACTCCACCGTGCCGGTGACCCCCGTCCACCCGGAGGCGCCGAACAATATGTTGGAGGCGCTCCGAGGCGCCTCCATCGACGAGGAGCACCGCGCTATTATGAGTGCGGTGGTCCAGAAGGTCCAGTCCGCCAAGAGCGGACTGACTGAAGCTTGTACTAGCCTTTTGACAGGCTTTGAGGTAAGTAAATAATGTGTAAATAATATTACCGCATAGACAGTAGCCCCTGATGCTCTGTTGGGCGTTCGGGAAGAAAAGCCGAATAGAGGATCAAAAAAATTTGCAGGAGTCTAACAAAAGGAGTCAATATGCGTGTGCAGGCTTCTCTGCTGCATTCGCCGTACTCACTGCGGAAGTGGACACGCTGAAGCAGAGCCTCGAGAAGTCCGAGCAAGAGCTCGGGCGTGCCAAGAAGCAGCTTGAGGAGAAGGAAGGTAAGAAATACCTTGGTTGAATATGTATATAAAAAAGGTGCAATTGCAAGAAATGACAGGATTAACATGGCTATTGTAGGGGCCACATCTGAGGTGGCGACCCTTAAGCAAGCGCTGCTCGAGGCCGAGAAGAGTGCGGCCGCGGAGCGCACCGAGCGGGAGAGGTATGAGGCCGAGGTTGGCAAGGTGCGGCAAGAGCTCCAGGTTCTCATGAAGAAACATGAGAGTTTGTAGCTTGACTCCAATACGTGAGCGTCCGAGCTCGCGGCGGCTATTGAAAATGCCAAGTCTGCCAAGGCCGAATCCCAGAAGACCCTCCAGGAGTTGGATGAGGTGAAGAAAATAGCGGCGGGTAAGGCATTCTTTATGCAAAGTAAACACATAAACGTGAGTTACTTGATACTTACCCGAATCCGGAGCTCTCCAGGGGCATTTGCAGATCTTCCCCGGAGTGTATCCGATGCCGCCGCATTCTATTGAGCCGAGGAGGGCAGCTCGACGGAGAAGGTGTTCTGGTCTCAGTATGCTGAGGCCGGACACCCCGTGCCCCTGAGCGACCAGCTGAAGCAACTGGTCGAGCTCCACAAGGCGGCCGAACAGGCCATGAAGGGCCTCCTAGTTCGGCTGTGGCCTGGAGAGGCTCTGCCTGGGAGCTATTTCGGGCTGGTGCGGCGGCTGGTGGAGGCCTGTCCAAGGCTTGAAGTCATCAAGCGCTCCGTATGTATTGAAGGTGCCCGTAGGGCCTTTGCCCGCGCTAAGGTGCACCGGGGCAGGCTGGATGCGGAGAAGCTTGTGAAGGACGGGCCACCAGCGGGGAAAGAGCATCGCAAGCCCGAAAATTACTATAAGGATGTTCTGAAGGGTGCCCGCCTTGTGGCGGATGAATGTACTAGGGATGTAATTTTTGAGTAAAACTCGCTCGTTTTTGTCCTGTGCGCTGAAAACTTGTTCATATGCGCTAAGCAATGCTGCTTGAATTTAAAATATTACCTTCTGTGCGGCTGTTTATCAATACTGAGAGATGGCGAGTCGTCGGCTTCTGCCCCCTTGCCACTAGTGTTGGGGTGTTCGGGGATAAATCTGGGCGCTCTTTTTCCCATGTTTGGGTCCTTCGAGGAGGCGCTCAGCCCAACGAACAAGGCAATCAGACTATAATGCGTGAACACTCTCACTTAGCCATAGAATTCTATAATTTTAAATTTCAGCGAAGCCCCTAGTATTCGGAAGACCGAGTTCGGGGCGCTATCCACGCCTTGGCCGGACAGAGCCGACTCGTCGCCCTAAGTGGCATAAGTCTTTAGGGACTCAAAAAAAACCTCTCGAACAGCGACCAGCTCTCGCTTCATCATGATAGTCAGTTTTAGCTTTCTCCACTGAGGTGCTCGGCCCAGCTCAACTGGGGCACAATCGCAGTGGTTCTCCTAGTGCTACCTTAGCTGATATAGCGGAACGTAAGGCACCAAAACATAGGAGCCAGGCAAACCCAACTATTGACCCAAGACATGATTCGGAGCCGATGCATATAATGCTATAAGTTCGGGGTGCCGCACTTGTGAAAGTGTTCGGACTTCTCACACCATATTGAGGGGTGCTAAAAGCCCCTGTCGTATTTTGGCCGTACCAAGTTGTACGGGTGCAACATGTCATTAAGGAACATTTATTTATAAAAAGATAGTGCAAAATAGACAAAAGCTATGCATTGTTTATTAAAAATAGCTGCGATCAAAGAAGAACGATACAAGTAATGCGATAAATGAAAAGTTGGACTATTTAACATGTCTGCTCCAGGGGCAAGCTGCGGAATAGTATGCGAAACAGGTATACTGCTCGTGATAGAGACCACCTGGGATTTGCGTAATGCGGCATGGCTTGTCTGCTTCCCTGGTTCTTGCATCATTTGTGCGGCAATTGAACTGCCGAACAGGCCTTCCGAAGAGTAGACTCCTGGAAGTAAGAGAAAAGTAAAAAATCGGCAGCCCCTGGTGCGGTTTAAGCTGTGTTTTGGGCGTGCCGTGATGGTGCCCCTCCCCCTATGCCCATGGTATTTCCAGAGCATAATTATGTACGCGAAGTACTGGCGTCGCCTTTTTGCTAGGGTTGGAGTTGGGGCCGTATTGCTACGCCTGCTCGGAACGTGCCAGGCGGTCTTGTTGTAGGTTACTCCGGGCGCGCTTGACGGTGTTTGGACATTTAATGGCCGGACTAGAGATCTGCCTGGAGAGGCTGCTTTGTACTTCCGCTGCAAGGGCCGCCGTGTGCTCCTCCGTCCAGAGGGAGCGTTCGGTGTTTGCATTGACCGTAATTACTCCACGAGGGCCTGCCATCTTGATCTTAAGGTATGCGTAGTGCGGTACCGCATTGAATTTGGCGAATGCAGTTCGTCCGAGCAGTGCATGATAGCCACTGCGGAATGGGACTATGTCGAAGACCAATTCCTCTCTTCGGAAATTATTCGGGGATCCGAAGACCACTTCAAGTGTGACTGAGCCTGTACAATTGGCCTCTACACCTAGTATTATGCCTTTAAAGGTTGTTTTGGTGGGTTTAATCCTCGAGGGATCGATGCCCATTTTTCGCACTGTATCCTGGTAAAGCAGGTTCAGGCTGTTGCCGCCGTCCATGAGGACTCTAGTGAGATGAAATCCGTCAATAATTGGGTCTAGAACCAATGCGGCAAATCCGCCATGACGGATGCTAGTAGGATGGTCTCTTCGATCAAAGGTGATCGGGCAGGAGGACCATGGGTTGAACTTTGAGGCGACTGGCTCTACCGCGTATACGTCCCTTAACGCGTGCTTCCGCTCCCTTTTTGGGACGTGGGTGGCGTATATCATGTTCACCGTCCGCACTTATGGGGGAAAACCCTTCTGTCCATTGTTGTTCGGCGGCCGGGGCTCCTCGTCGTCATCGCTATGCAGCCACTTGTCTTCATTGTCGGCGCTTAACTTGCCTGCCTGCTTGAACACCCAACAATCCCTGTTGGTGTGATTGGCCAGATTTTCGGGGGTGCCATGTATTTGGCACAAGCGGTCGAGTATTCGGTCCAAGCTGGACGGGCCCCTAGGATTCCTTTTGAATGGCTTTTTCCACTGACCGGATTTAGAGCCTCTGAATCCGGCATTAACTGTCGTATCCTCAGAATTGTCGCCGTGAATGCGACGCTTCTGCTTGTTGCGATGTGACCTGCCACGAATGTCCCTGGTGTCCGAACTACTAGGGTTCTTGGTCATATTGTTGCTACGAGCAAGCCAACTGTCTTCTCCTGCGCAAAAGCGGGTCATGAGTGTCGTGAGTGCTGCCATAGATTCCGGCTTTTCCTGTCCAAGGTGCCGGGCCAGCCACTCGTCACGGATATTGTGCTTGAAGGCTGCTAGGGCCTCAGCGTCCGGACAGTCGACTATTTGATTTTTCTTTGTTAGGAACCGTGTCCAGAATTGCCTAGCCGATTCCTCTGGCTACTGAATTACGTCACTTAGGTCATCGGTGTCTGGGGGTCGCACATAAGTGCCCTGGAAATTGTCGAGGAATGCGGCTTCCAGGTCCTCCCAACAACTGATTGATCTTGTTGGCAAGTTGTTGAGCCAATGCCGAGCTGGTCCTTTAAGCTTGAGTGGGAGGTATTTGATGGCGTGAAAATCGTCGCCGCGGGCCATGTGGATATAAGGAGATAATCCTTGATCCATACCGCAGGGTCTGTTGTGCCATCATATGATTCGATGTTTACGGGTTTGAAACCCTCGGGGATTTGATGATCCATTATTTCATCTGTAAAGCACAGTGGGTGTGCGGCGCCTCTGTACTGGGCGATATCATGACGTAGCTCCAATGAGTTTTGTCTACTGTGTTCGGCCCTGCCGAATTTGTGGCCGGCGTGATGGTTACCGTCTCGAGGCGTGGGGTGCCCACGCGATCTGTAGATCGATCGTGTTTGCCCTGCCTTGTCCTCGAACATGTCTCGTAAGTCCGGCGCATATTCCCGTGCCTTGGTACGGGGTGCTGCTTGAGTGGAGGGCTGGGAGGCCTCTCTGTTGCGGCCACGAGGTGGCCGTTCGGCCACATCAAGTGCTTCCTCCTCTAATTGGGGTAGCAACCTGCGCTTTGGGTAACTCTTGGAGGGGCGTTCGAGTTTATGCTCTTCGGCCGCAAGGACTTTGGTCCATCTGTCAACCAGCAAATCTTGATCAGCTCGGAGCTGTTGCTGTTTTTTCTTGAGGCTTCTTGCCGTGGCCATAAGCCTGTGTTGGAAAAGCTTTTACCCAACGGGATCCTCTGGCACGACGAATTCGTCATCGTCGAGGCTTGCGTCATCTTCGGAGGGAGGCATATAATTATCGTCCTCGACCTCTCTGTCTGCCGCTCTCTCATGACGGCTGGTTTCTCCATCCTCCTGTGCTAAACCTTGCTGGAGGGGGTTTTCTTTGGCACTCTCCAGAGTATTATTATCTCCCGTGCTGGAATCACTATTTTTGTGTTGGCGGGATTTTGAGCGGCGCCGCTGACGCCGACGCTTGGGCTGTTTCTTGGAGGGGTCATCCTCCGCTGTTCCATCGCCCTCTCCCTCTTTTGGGGCGTCCACCATGTATATGTCATATGACGAGGTGGCTTTCCAGGGCCTAGTAGGCGCTGGTTCTTCATCATCTCCTTCATCGGCGTCCATACCGTCGATGTCTTCGGAGTCGAAGTCGAGCATGTCGGTTAAGTCGTCGATAGTGGCTACAAAGTGGGTGGTGGGTGGGTTTTGAATTTCTTCATCGTCCGTACCCCAACCTTGCTGACCGTAGTCCGGCCAGGGCTCTCCTGATAAAGAGAGAGACTTCGGTGACTTCAGGATATCACCGAAAGGCAAGTGCTGAAAGACGTCCGCGACCGTGAACTCCATGATCGGCGCCCAATCGGATTCGATCGGCAGGGGCACGGAGGGTTCGGAGTCTAGAAAAGAATCCGGCTCCGTGGAGTCATGAGTCTCGCATAGTATGGGGCTGGTGTTCGGCTCAACCGCTGTTGGGATCACAGCCCCCGAGGTGGCGTCCAACTGCCCATCCTCGATCGGCGCGGTTGGCTCCGAACTAAGGGTTGGAGCCGATGCGGGTGAGGCCTCCAGGGCACTGTTCGGCGGCAGAGCTAGATCATGCTCGTCGTGACAGTGCGGCACGCTTGGCGGTGGTTCGAATCCGCCGAAGATCAAGTCCCCGCGGATGTCAGCCGTGTAGTTTAAATTTCCGAATCTGACCTGACAGCCAAGGGCGTAGCTTTCGATCTGCTCTAGATGGCCAAGTGAATTGGCCCGTAGTGCGAAGCCGCCAAAGACGAAGATCTGTTCAGGGAGGAAGGTCTCACCCTGGACTGCATCGCCATTGATGATCATAGGAGCCATCGGGCCTGACGGCAACGGCACAGAGGAACTCTCAATGAAAGCACCAATGTCGGTGTCAAAACCGGCGGATCTCGGGTAGGGGGTCCCAAACTGTGCGTCTAGGCCGGATGGTAACAGGAGGCAAGGGACACGAAGTTTTACCCAGGTTTGGGCCCTCTTGATGGAGGTAAAACCCTACGTCCTGCTTGATTAATATTGATGATATGGGTAGTACAAGAGTAGATCTACCACGAGATTAGAGAGGCTAAACCCTAGAAGCTAGCCTATGGTATGATTGTTGATGTGTATGTTGTCCTACGGACTAAAACCCTCCGGTTTATATAGACATCGGATAGGGTTAGGGTTACATAGAGTCGGTTACAATGGTAGGAGATCTTCATATCCGTATCGCCAAGCCTGCCTTCCACGCGAAGGAAAGTCCCTTCCGGACGCGGGACAGAGTCTTCAATCTTGTACCTTCATAGTCCGGGAGTCCGACTGAAGGTATAGTTCGGCTATCCGAACACCCCCTAATCCAGGACTCCCTCAATAGGCTTCACCGCAAGTCTGTATAAAACCATATGCTTTGATCACTTTATCAAACCATATATTCCAACTCCGAGATGCTTGCACCAGTCCATAGATGGATCACTGGAGCTTGCTCACTTTGTTAGCACTTTTAGTATCGACAAAACCTTCTGGTTATATCATATACAACTTCTTGTTTAAGAAATCCATTAAGGAATGCAGTGTTGACATCTATTTGCCAGATTTCATAAAATGCGGCAACTGCTAAAATGATTCAGACAGACTTGTAAGCATCGATACGAGTGAGAAAATCTCATCGTAGTTAACACCTTGAACTTGTCGAAAACATTTTGCGACAATTCGAGCTTTGTAGATAGTAACACTACTATCAGTGTCCGTCTTCCTCTTGAAGATCCATTTATTCTCAATGACTCACCGATCATTGGGCAAGTTAATCAAAGTCCATATTTGTTCTCATACATGGATCCCATCTCAGATTTCATGGCCTCAAGCCATTTCGCGGAATCTGGGCTCATCATCGCTTCCTCATAGTTTGTAGGTTTGTCATGATTTCCAGAAAGGATTATCGTACCACTCTGGTGCGGACCATACTCTGGTTGTCCTACGAGGTTCGGTAGTAACTTGATCTGAAGTTTCATGATCATCATCATTAGCTTCCTCACTAATTGGTGTAGAGATCACTAGAACTGATTTATGTGATAAACTACTTTCCAATTTGGGAGAAGGTACAATTACCTCATCAAGTTCTACATTCCTCCCACTCACTTCTTTCGAGAGAAACTTCTTCTCTAGAAAGGATCCACTCTTTAGCAACAAAGATATTGCCTTTCGGATCTGTGATAGAAGGTGTACCCAACAATTTATTTTGGGTATCCTATGAAGACGCAATTTTCCGATTTAGGTTTGTGCTTATCGGGCTGAAACTTTTTCACATAAGCATCACAACCCTAAACTTTAAGAAATGACAGCTTTAGGTTTCTTGCTTAAACCATAGTTCATACTGTGTCATCTCAACGGATTTAGATGGTGCCCCTTTTAACGTGAATGTAGCTGTCTCTAATGCATAACCCCCAAAGCGATAGTGGTAAATCGGTAAGAGACATCATAGATTACACTATATCCAATAAAGTACAGTTATGATGTTTGGACACACCATTATGTGTGGTGTTCCAGGTGGCACAAATTTGTGAAACTATTCCACATTGTTTTAATTGAATACCAAACTCGTAACTCAAATATTCATCTCCGCGATCAAATCGTAGAAACTTTATTTTCTTGTCACGATGATTTTCCACTTCACTATGAAATTCTTTGAACTTTTCAAATGTTTCAGACTTATGTTTCATCAAGTAGATATACCCATATCTACTCAAATCATCTGTGAAGGCCAGAAAATAACGATACCCGCTGCGAGCCTCAACACTCATCGGACTGCATACATCAGTATGTATTATTTCCAACAAGTTTGTTGCTCGCTCCATTGTTCCGGAGAACGGAGTCTTAGTCATATTGCCCATGAGGCATGGTTTGCAAGCATCAACTGATTCATAATCAAGTGATTCCAAAAGCCCATCAACATGGAGTTTCTTCATGCGCTTTACACCAATATGACCCAAACGACAGTGCCACAAATAAGTTGCACTAACATTATTAACTTTGCATCTTTTGGCTTCAATATTATGAATATGTTTATCACTACGATCGAGATCCAACAAACCAATTTCATTGGGTGTATAACCATAGAAGGTTTTATTCATATAAACAGAACAACAATTATTCTCTAACTTAAATGAATAATAGTATTGCAATAAACATGATGAAATCATATTCACGCTCAATGCAAACACCAAATAACATTTATTTCGGTTCAACACTAATCCCGAAAGTATAGGGAGTGTGCGATGATGATCATATCATTCTTGGAACCACTTCCAACACACATCGTCACTTCACCCTTTAACTAGTCTCTATTCATTCTGCAACTCTCGTTTCAAGTTACCACTCTTAGCAACTGAACTAGTATCAAATACCGAGGGGTTGCTATAAACAATAGTAAAGTACACATCAATAACATGTATATCAAATATACCTTTGTTCATTTTGCCATCCTTCTTATCCGCCAAGTATCTAGGGGCAGTTCTGCTTCCAGTGACCAGTCCCTTTGCAGTAGAAGCACTTAGTCTCAGGCTTAGGTCTAGACTTGGGCTTCTTCACTTGAGTAGCAACTTGATTGTCGTTTTTCTTGAAGTTACCCCCTTTCTTCCCTTTGCCCTTTTCTTGAAACTAGTGGTCTTGTCAACCATCAACACTTGATGTTTTTCTTGATTTCTACCTTCGTCGATTTCAGCATCACGAAGAACTTGGGGATCGTTTCCGTTATCCCTTGCATATTATAGTTCATCACGAAGTTCTTGTAACTTGGTGGTAGTGACTAGAGAACTCAGTCGATCACTATCTTATCTGGAAGATTAACTCCCACTTGATTCAATTGAATGTAGTACTCAGATATTCTGAGCACATGCTCACTAGCTGAGCTATTCTCCTCCATCTTGTAGGCAAAGTACTGTCAGAGGTCTCATACCTCTTGACACGAGCATGAGTATGAAATACTAATTTCAACTCTTAGAACATTTTATATGTTCCATGGTGTTCAAAATGTGTTTTACGTCCCGGTTCTAAGCCGTAAAACATGGTGCACTAAACTATCAAGTAGTCATCATACCGAGCTTTGTCAAACGTTCATAATGTCTGTATCTGCTCTTGCAATAGGTCCGTCACCTAGCGGTGCATCAAGGACATAATACTTATGTGCAACAATGAGGATAACCCTCAGATCACGGAGCTAGTCTGCATCATTGCTACCAACATCTTTCAACTTATTTTTCTCTAGGGACATATCAAAAATAAACGGGGAGCTAAATCGCAAGCTATTGATCTACAACATAGATATGCAAATACTATCAGGACTAAGTTCATGACAAATTAAAGTTCAACTTAAGCATACTACTTAAGAACTCCCACTTAGATAGACATCCCTCTAGTCATCTAAATGATCACGTGATCCAAATCAACTAAACCATGTCCGATCATCTGTAACATCCCAAATTTTCAATTTGGAATGTTATACATAGATCATTCATGCATATCATATTTTATTTCATTTCGTTTTGCAATCCTCGAAATCCTAAGCAACTCAAGGACCCTCGGAGAGAGTTGGGGATTTCCTTGTTTTCCTATTTGGGTTTTACCAAATATCGAAACGAGGATTTTTGGTTTTAATTATTTCTCTCTCTGAAAATATTTCATAACAAAATATATGAGAGGAGATAATATGACTTCTCCAAAATAAATGAAATATTGGAGGAAAAATATTAAAATCAAATATTTGATTTTATTCGGAGTTTATTGCTATTTTATTTGAATTAGAAAAATTGCACGTTTTTCAAAGTTGCATTTTAGGGCCAAGAAAATGTTCATCCTGTTCTAAATATTTTATTTAGACGGTGAAAATTTATTTTGGCATTTTTAGATTTTTATTTTATTTTCTAGGATTTTTTTTGTTCCGGTGAAATTATTAAAAAAACAAGCAGTGGCCAACTAGGCCGAAGCCCAGCCACCGGCCCGCTCCCCGCGCTGCCGTCTCCGAGCAGGAGACTGCACGCACCACGCCGCCACCCGACCGGAGTCTGACCGGGACTCCGCTCCCGCGCCTTGCCCCCTCCTCCAAGCCGCGCCGCGCCGCCCCCTCCTTATAAGCCGCCGCCCCAGCCCCTTTGGAGCCCCGAGCCGCCCACCGCCGCAAGCCGCCGCGCCGCCGTGCGCTCGCCTTAGAACAGTTAAGTGGCATGTACTAACCAAGGAATGGGAATGTGAATGGAGCAAGGAACAATCAGAATCGCTCCAATCCAGCCACACTCGCAAAGAGAGACCTAAGCCACGTTACTTGTTTCAAGTGCGGGAAGACTGGACACTATGCCACGGAGTGCCCTGAAGAGAAGAATGGAAACGGCAATGGGAGCACTGGAAAGAAGCCCAATCCATTCAACAAAGGACAAGTGAACGACATCAACGTGGAGGAGGTTGAAGAGCAGCCAGACGCGGTTATTGCTAAGTTTTTGGTTAAGTCTTTTACCGCCCTTCTTCTTTTTGATACTGGTGCATCGCATTCATACATATTAAGGGAATTTGTGGATAAGTTCAAACTACCAACCCAAACCCTTAGGACCCAACTGTTAGTTAGTTCACCTGGAGCAGAGTATATGGCTAGTCGATGGTGCGACCAGATACCCTTAACCATTGGTAGCCATGTTTTTCCGTCTGACCTAATAATCTTGGAGTCACAAGTATTGGATGTGATATTAGGAATGGACTGGATGTCAAAGTATGGAGGAAGCATTGACTGTGCTAGCAAGTCAATTTGTCTCACCACCCCGGAGGGAAAAAGGATCAAGTATGTATCTAGGCATGCGCCAAGAAGTAGTCAAGTGAATACCCTCACGGGAGTTGTGCAAGAGGAAGTGCCTGTAGTCAAATATTACCCGGATGTTTTTCCAGAGGAGTTACCAGGCATGCCACCGAATCGAGACATCGAGTTTTTGATAGCGTTATTGCCAGGCACCGGGCCTATATCGAAGAGACCATACCGGATGCCCGCAAATGATCTGGAGGAGATTAAGAAACAGATCAAGGAGTTACTAGAGAAAGGTTACATTCTACGGAGCTCATCACCATGGGGAGTCCCAGTGCTTTTGGTCGAGAAGAAGGATAAGTCTCTAAGAATGGTTGTTGATTATCGAGCGTTAAATGAGGTGACGATCAAGAACAAATACCCACTGCCGATGATCAATGATTTATTCGACCAGTTGCAAGGAGCTAAGGTGTTTTCAAAGATCAATCTACGATATGGATATCACCAACTGAAGATACGAGAGAAGGACATACCAAAGACAACATTCACCACACGGTACTGGTTGTATGAATATACGGTCATGTCGTTTGGACTGACTAACGCCCCTGCTTACTTCATGAGCATGATGAACAAAGTGTTCATGGAATATTTGGATAAGTTCGTTGTGGTGTTCATTGATGATATAATGGTATAATCAAAGAACAAGGAGGAGCACGAACAACATTTGCGTTTAGTTCTCGAGAAACTCAGGGAACATTAGTTGTACACCAAGTTCAGTAAATGCGAGTTTTGGCTGAAGGAAGTTGGATTCCTTGGACATGTTATATCAGGAGAAGGTGTAGCAGTAGATCCCACCAAGGTTCAGTCAGTCACTGAATGGTGGGCACCCACTTCAGTTAGCGAGATCCGCAATTTTCTTGGACTCGCGGGATACTATCGGAGATTCATTGAGAATTTTTCCAAAATTGCGAAGCCAATGATGGAGTTATTGAAGAAGGATACCAAATTTAAATGGACAGAAGAATGTGAAACAAGTTTTCAGGAGTTAAAGGAGCGTTTGACTACAGCCCCAGTGCTGATTTTGTCGGATATACGCAAGGAGTTTCAAGTGTATTGCGATACCTCTCGCCTAGGACTTGGAAGTGTGCTTATGCAGGACGGAAGAGTTGTTTCGTATGCCTCGCGACAACTAAAACCGCACGAGTTGAATTATGCCACGCGTGATTTGGAATTGGATGCCGTAGTGCATGCGTTGAAGACCTGGAGGCACTACCTTATTGGAAATCGCTGTGATGTGTACGCGAATCATAAGAGTTTGAAGTACATTTTCACACAGAGGAGCTGAACCTTAGGCAAAGGAGATGGTTGGAGCTTATAAAGGATTATGACATGAAGCTTCACTATCATCCAGGCAAGGCCAATGTCGTAGCAGATGCCTTGAGCCGGAAGAGTTATGATAATACCCTAGTGAGCACGGGATTGCCAAAGGAGTTAGCAGAGGATCTCAGGGAACTTCGATTGAAGATTGTTCCTAGAGGTTTTGTTGCAACAATAGAAGTGCAGTCTACATTGTTAGGAAAGATTCGATAAGCTCAGAAGGATGACAAAGAGGTTGCCAAGATAAAAGAGAGAATGAGCGAAGGAAAGGCCAAAGGTTTACCTGAGGATGAACACGACACCTTATGGTTCGAGGACCATGTTTATGTGCCCAATAACACAGAGATCAGGAAGTTAATACTTCAGGAGGCTCATGACTCACCATACTTGATACACCCCGGAAACACCAAGATGTATTTGGATTTGAAGGAACGTTTCTTGTGGACTGGTATGAAGAAAGATATTGCCGAGTATGTAGCCGTATGTGATGTATGTCAGAGAGTGAAGGTTGAGCATTAGAAGCCAGCAGGATTGTTACAGCCTATGCCGATACCCGAGTGGAAATGGGATAAACTTGGCATGGATTTTATCACCGGCTTACCCATGACCAAATCAGGATATGATTCTATATGGGTAGTAGTGGACCGCTTGACCAAAGTAGCTCACTTTATCCAAGTGAAAACCACCTATACAAGTGCAAAGTTAGCCAAGATATATATGACTAGGATCGTATGTCTGCATGGAGTTCCGAGGACCATCGTATCAGATAGAGGGACACAGTTTACTTCAAAGTTTTGGCATCAGTTGCACCAAACTTTGGGGACAAGGTTGGAGTTCAGTACAACATTCCACCCGCAGACGGATGGATAGACCGAGAGAGTCAACCAGATTCTGGAGGATAGGTTGACAGCCTCTGTGCTAGACTATAGATCTAGTTGGGATGAGAATTTGCCCTACGCGGAGTTCTCATACAATAACAGCTATCAAGATAGTTTGAAGATGGCACCGTTTGAAGCCCTGTACGGACGAAGGTGCAGAACACCGTTGATGTGGGATGAAGTAGGAGACTGACAATTGTTTGGACCAGATCTGATCAAAGAGTCTGAAGAGAAGGATAAGTTGATCAGAGATAGACTGAAGATAGCTCAGTCCAGGCAGAAGAGTTATGCAGATTCGAAACGCAAGGAAATAACCTATGAAATTGGAGATAGATTATATCTACGAGTGTCACCCCTTCGAGGAGTGAAATGTTTTGGAGTTAAGGGAAAGTTAGCCCCGAGATTTGTAGGACCGTATCGAATTTTGGAACGTATGGGAGAAGTTGCCTACAAGTTGGAGTTACCTGAAGGACTTTCAAGAGTTCATGATGTATTTCATGTTTCACAGCTGAAGAAGTGTCATGCTGAGATGGCCGATATACCGTTAAGAGATACCGTACCCTTGGAGGCGATTCAGTTGGACGGTGATTAGACCTATGAGGAGAAGCCAGTCGGGATTCTCGAATTTGATAGCCGAGTCTCCCGCAGCAAGGTTGTTAAGTTTTGCAAAGTTCAGTGGAGCCACCATACCGAGGATGAAGCCACCTGGGAACGAGAGGATGATCTATGCAAAGACCACCCACACCTATTCTCTAGCCAACCCGAATCTCGAGGGCGAGATTCATCTTAAGGGGGGTAGGTTTGTAACATCCCAAATTTTCAATTTGGAATGTTATACATAGATCATTCATGCATATCATATTTTATTGCATTTCGTTTTGCAATCCTCGAAATCCTAAGCAACTCAAGGACCCTCAGAGAGAGTTGGGGATTTCCTTATTTTCTATTTGGGTTTTACCAAATATCGAAACGAGGATTTTTGGTTTTAATTATTTCTCTCTCTGAAAATATTTCATAACAAAATATATGAGAGGAGATAATATGACTTCTCCAAAATAAATGAAATATTGGAGGAAAAATATTAAAATCACATATTTGATTTTATTCGGATTTTATTGCTATTTTGTTTGAATTAGAAAAATTGCACGTTTTTCAAAGTTGCATTTTAGGGCCAAGAAAATGTTCATCATGCTCTAAATATTTTATTTACACAGAGAAAATTTATTTTGGCATTTTTAGATTTTTATTTTATTTTCTAGGATTTTTTTGTTCCGGCAAAATTATTAACAAAAACGCGCAGTGGCCAACTGGGCCGAAGCCCAGCCACCGGCCCGCTCCCCGCCCCGCCGTCTCCGAGCAGGAGACCGCATGCACCGCGCCGCCGCCCGACCGGCGTCCGGCCGAGACTCCGCTCCCGCGCCTTGCCCCCTCCTCCAAGCTGCGCTGCCCCGCCCCCTCCTTATAAGCCGCCGCCCCCGCCCCTTTGGAGCCCCGAGCCGCCCGCCGCCGCACCTCGCCGCGCCGCTGTCGCCCGCTGCCGCGCCGCCGCCCCTCACCGGAGTCGCCGCCGCCGCTTGCCCTCATCGCCGCCGCTCGCCGTAGCCGCCCGCCGCGCCGGACCTCGCCGGAGGTAAAACCGCTCATTTTTTAAAAAAAACCCTGTTCGGTTTTTTAGAAACCCTAGTTTTTTTGGATAGACCAGTTCGCTAGTTTTTCACGGTTTAGTTACTTTGCAGACGTTCGTCCGTACGTTCGTTTTAATGAACAGAGTTCACTCGTTAGTAACAGACAAAAAACGCTCATTCGTTAGCCTATTCATCAGTTTTCTTTTTCTCGGATTCTTCCGCGACTATTTTCAATCGCGATTTCTGATCCGATTTTCGTTTTAGTTTATCTTTTCGCTCGTTTGTCGGAATTAGGCGATTCAAGCGCCTAGATCTTCGTCTCGAAACCCTCTTTCCGTTTAACCAACTTGAACAAGTTTTTGCTACTGTAAAATTTGACCTTAGTCCAGATTAGTAAACGGGTCTTGTTTCTTTCGCAGTTTGAGTTTCGTTGCTCCGTTTGATTTGATTCTTTTTTTGCAAACTGGAGTTCTTAAGTTGAACTTTTTGGTTAGATCTTCTTATTCGAGTTTACCCGTGTTCCATTGTTTGATTGCTTATGTATGCTTTTGTTTGTTTGCGATAGAACATCCGGAGTGCGAAGCGTGCTACTACAAGTCCCTAGGTTTTGCGGATCATCAGCAAGGCAAGTAACACGTTGATCATACCCCTCTATCACCCAGTTTTTATGCATTAGTTCCAATCCTCAAACATTGCATGGTTAGGATGTGATTAACATGTGGGTTGGGAAGTAGTTGCTGAGGTAGAACCTATTGCCCTGTTATTATCAAACCCTTGGGAGTTACTTCTACGTGTTGCTTATATTGCTATGCTATGCTCGTAGACGTGGTTTGGCTGAGTGAAATTCATGACAGATGTGAGATTGGTAATTAATGGTTCAACTTAAGGTGGCAACTTGAATACACATCTGGGTGGATTGTTTGTTGGGCACCTGGGGAATCCAGTGTTGTCCTAGGATATCCTGGAGTACTCGTGTGATAATCCTATGCTTCGCCACCCAGGCTCAAAGGGAACTAAGATATTTTCATGCTAAGAAACTTCCATGTGCAGCCACAAGCTATTATGGGCTCTAGCATAGTTGAGTAAGTTGCGTGAAGCTCCCGAAGAGGTGGATCAGCGGGTAGAGGGTTGTAGGTTGGTATGGTCTGCCCGGAGTAAGGGGTTAATGCTTCTGAAAGACTGTGTCTTGGTCATCCGTTTCTCAAACACCATGTAGTGTGAGAAATCCAACAGAGGAGATCGGGTCTTGTGGGGAAAAGTGCGCAAACCTCTGCATAGTGTATAAACTAATCATGGTTAGCCGTGTCCCCGGTTATGGACATCTTGAGTATCTAGTACTTGGAGTATCACAAGTATCTCATCACTCTAAATTAATATTGTTGGGTTGTTAATTACTTTAGTTGGGATTGAGTTGGAGGAACCTTCTCAATGATGTTTCAACTACCATGATAGTTAAATAAAATATATTCCTTTGTTGTAGGAAAAAATTGGCTTTTTGCAAAACTGTAACCATAAAGCTTTCCACCAACCAAATATGCATGTAGTGATAGCATTATTTTGTTCTTGCTCTACTGTGTTACTTTGCCAGCATATTCCATGTGCTGACCCATTTTCGGGCTGCAACGTATTATGTTGCAGACTTTTCAGACGAGGAGTAAGGTTCATTAGGTCGTTGCCGTGCAGCTCAGCTATGCCGTTGGAGTTGATGGACTCACTTTATCTTCCAAGCCTTCCGATGTTATCGTATTAGATGGCCTTAAGCCATATTTATTGTAATAAGTTCTCTTTTGAGACCTTCGATGTAATAAGTGTGTGATTGCTACTCTGTTATAAATCCTCGAGTACTGTGTGTGTCAGCATTACCGATCCAGGGATGACACTGAAGCACAGAGACTTGACCGTTTGAGGTTGGGTCGCTACATCATCATATGAGATGGAGTAGTTTTCAATGGTGAACATCACTATGTTGATCATATCTACTATATGAGTCATGCTCGACCTTTCGGTCTCAGTGTTCCGGGGCCATATCTGCAAATGCTAGGCTCGTCAAGTTTAACCCAAGTATTCTGCATGTGCAAAACTGTCTTACACCCGTTGTAGATGAACGTCGAGCTTATCACACCTGATCATCACGTGGTGTCTCGGCACGACGAACTTTGGCAACGGTGCATACTCAGGGAGAACACTTTTACCTTGAAATTTAGTGAGATATCATCTTATAAAGCTACCGTCGAACTAAACAAAATAAGATGAATAAAAGATAAACATCACATGCAATCAAAATATGTGACATGATATGGCCATCATCATCTTGTGCATTTGATCTCCATCTCCAAAGTATTGTCATGATCTTCATTGTTACCGGCATGACACCATGATCTCCATCATCTTGATCTCTATCAACGTGTCATCACATGGTCGTCTCGCCAACTATTTCTCTTGCAACTATTGCTATCGTATAGCGATAAAGTAAAGCAATTACTTGGCGCTTGCATCTTATGCAACAAAGAGACAACCATAAGGCTTCTGGCAGTTGCCGATAACTTCAACAAAACATGATCATCTCATACAACAACTTATATGTCATCACGTCTTGACCATATCACATCACAACATGCCCTGAAAAAACAAGTTAGACGTCCTCTACTTTGTTTGTTGCAAATTTTACGTGGCTGCTACGGGCTGAGCAAGAACTGTTCTTACCTACGCATCAAAACCACAACGATAGTTCGTCAAGTTAGTGCTGTTTTGACCTTCGCAAGGACCGGGCGTAGCCACACTCGGTTCAACTAAAGTTGGAGAAACTGACACCTGCCAGCCACCTGTGTGCAAAGCACGTCGGTAGAACCAGTCTCGCGTAAGCGTACGCGTAATGTCGGTTCGGGCTGCTTCATCCAACAATATCGCCGAACCAAAGTATGAAATCTCGGTAAGCAGTATGACTTGCATCGCCCACAACTCACTTGTGTTCTACTCGTGCATATAACATCTACCGATAACCTGGCTCGGATGCCACTGTTGGTGAACATAGTAATTTCATAAAATTTTCCTACGTACACGCAAGATCATGGTGATGCATAGCAACGAGAGGGGAGAGTGTCATCCACATACCCTCGTAGACCGTTAAGCAGAAGCGTTATGAAAACTCTGTTGATGTAGTCGTACGTCTTCACGATCGACCAATCCTGAGCACCGAACATACGGCACCTCCGCATTCAGCGCACGTTCAGCTCGGTGACGTCCCGCGAACTCACGATCCAGTAGAGCCCGGGGAAGAGTTTCGTCAGCACGATGGCATGGTGACAATGTTGATGAAGCTACCATCGTAGGGCTTCGCCTAAGCACCGCTACAGTATGACCGAGGTGGATTATGGTGGAGGGGGGCACCGCACACGGCAGGGGGTGCCCCCCTGCCCCCATATATAAAGGAGCAAGGGGGAGGCCAGCCGGCCCTAGAGGGCGCGCCAGGAGGAGGAATCCTCCTCCTAGTAGGAGTAGGATTCCTCTCTTTCCTACTCCTACTAGGAGGGGGAAAGGAAGGGGGAGATGGAGAAGGAAAGTGGGGCGCCACCCCCCTCTGCTAGTCTAATTCGGACCAGAGGGGGAGGGGGCACGCGGCCTGCCCTGGCCGGCCCCTCTCTCTCCACTAGGGCCCAACAAGGCCGATTAACCCCCAAGGGGTCCCGGTAACCCTTCCGGCACTCCGGTAAAATCCGATTTCACCCGGAACTCTTCTGATGTCCAAATGTAGGCTTCCAATATATCAATATTCATGTCTCGACCATTTCGAGACTCCTCGTCATGTCCGTGATCATATCCGGGACCCCGAACTACCTTCGGAACATCAAAACATATAAACTCATAATACCGATCGTCACAGAACTTTAAACATGCGGACCCTATGGGTTCGGGAACTATGTAGACATGACCGAGACATTTCTCCGGTCAATAACCAATAGTGGAACCTGGATGCTCATATTGGTTCCTACATATTCTACGAAGATCTTTATTGGTCAAACCGCATAACAATATACGTTGTTCCCTTTGTCATCGGTATGTTACTTGCCCGAGATTTGATTGTCGGTATCTCAATACCTAGCTCAATCTTGTTACCAGCAAGTCGGTTTACTCGTTCCGTAATGCATCATATCACAACTAACTCATTAGTTGCATTGTTTGCAAGACTTATAGTGATATGCATTACCGAGAGGGCCCAGAGATACCTCTCCGACAATTGGAGTGACAAATCCTAATCTTGATCTATGCCAAATCAACAAGCACCATTGGAGACACCTGTAGAGCACCTTTATAATCACCCAGTTATGTTGTGACATTTGGTAGCACACAAAGTGTTCCTCCGGTACTCGGGAGTTGCATAATCTCATAGTCATAGGAACATGTATATAAGTCATGAAGAAAGCAATAGGAACAAACTAAAGGATCGTCGTGATAAGCTAACGGATGGGTCAAGTCAATCACATCATTCTCTAATGATGTGATCCCGTTAATGAAATGACAACTCATGTCTATGGTTAGGAAACATAACCATCATTGATTCAACGAGCTAGTCAAGTAGAGGCATACTAGTGACACTTTGTTTGTCGATGTATTCACACATGTACTAACTTTCCGGTTAATACAATTCTAGCATGAATAATAAACATTTATCATGATATAAGGAAATATAAATAACAACTTTATCATTGCCTCTAGGGAATATTTCCTTCAGTATGAAGATACCGACGATCGAATCTCGGGCAAGTAACATACCAATGACAAAGGGAATTACATATGTTGTCATTACGGTTTGACCGATAAAGATCTTGGTAGAATATGTAGGAACCAATATGAGCATCTAGGTTCCGCTATTGGTTATTGACCGGAGAGGTGTCTCAGTCATGTCTACATAGTTCTTGATCCCGTAGGGTCCGCACGCTTAATGTTCGATGATGATTTGTATTATATGAGTTATGTGATTTGGTGACTGAATGTTGTTCGGAGTGCAGGATGAGATCACAGACATGACAAGGAGTCTCGAAATGGCCGAGAGGTAAAGATTCATATATAGGACGATAGAATTTGGACAACGAAAGTGTTCCGGGGGTACCGGGTACGAATCGGCTCACGGGAAGGGGTTCCGGGCGACCCCCAGCAAGCTATATGGGCTTAATGGGCCTAGCGAGGGACAGAGCAGCCCACAGGAAGCTGGTGCGCCCCTCCACCAGGTCGGCTAACCCTAGGGAAGGCAAGGGAGGAGGGCTAGCCCCTCTTTCCTTCCCCTTCTCAAGGGAGTAAGGAAAGGGTGGGCGCCACCACCTCCTTCCTTCTCCTAGTGCCAAAACAAGGAAGGGGGGGGGGCAAATTGGGGTGGGAGCCCAAGTAGGATTCGGCCTACTTGGGCGCCCCTGGCTGCCTCTCCCCCCTCAAACCTATATATATATATGGGGAGGGGGGCGCCTAGAGGACACACAAACATCTATTAGCCGTGTGTGGCGCCCCCCTCCATAGTTTTCTCCTCCGCTCATATAGTCGTAGTGCTTAGGTGAAGCGCTGCATGGATCACTTCACAATCACCATCACCATGCCGTTGTGCTAACGATACTCTTCGTCGACACTTTGTTGGATCAAGAGTTCGAGGGACGTCATCGAGCTGAACGTGTGCAGAACTCAGAGGTGCCGTACATTCGGTGCTTGATCGGTCAGAACGAGAAGAAGTTCGACTACATCAATCGCATTGTCAAACGCTTCCACTTTTCTCAAATTTCAGATTTCGTAGACCCTTGAGAGGCTTGAACTCTAGGGTGCGTGTGAAGAACTCGTCCTCCCCAGTCTGCCTGCTTGCTAATCTCATGGCCTAGCTCGACGAACTGAATGGAAAAGAGACACAACAGTTTAGCCAGGTTCGGGCCACCATGCGGTGTAAAACCCTAATCCTGCTTTGTGGTGGACTGGCCTCGAGGGGCTGAGGATGAACTAGTATAGTGGGAGAACAACCTCAGAAGGAGAGGTGTTCTTGTGCTCGATGAGCTGGTGGGTGTGAGGATGATCTGAATGATCCGTCCCCTTCTATGGTGGTGTCTAGGTCCTATTTATAGTGGCCTTGGTCCTCTTCCCAAATGAAAGGCGGGAAGGGATCTCACAATGGCCAAATTTGAAGGGGGACATCTAGTACATGCTATCCTGACAAAAGTAGTCTTCGCCTCTAGAAGCCTCTGGTCGTGACGTCGTGGTGGGCTCGGCGATGACCTCCATCCTGGCGGTCTTGGTCTTGTTGCACTAGAATGGAAACTTTTGGCTGATCCCTCGAGACTCCGTGCCTGCGCTTGCCTCCTTAGCACCAAAGAGGGAACTGGTACACTGCACCCGTTGGCTCCCGCCTGGCCTTGGTCGTCATGGCTCATGTCATTAGAACCTCACGAGGTGAGCCTTGCATAGAGATATCCGCTCCTCGAGAGCCACCCTAAGGAGGCCGCCCCTCATGGAGGTCTTGATGTCGTCCGCCTCGCGAAGCTTGGCCCCTCGCGAGGGTCTTGAGTTAGGTACCCCCGTTCCCAGAACACCGACAGCTTTTAGTCTACGAGGGTACGTGGACACACTCTCCCCCTCTCGTTGCTATGCATCTCCTAGATAGATCTTGCGTGAGCATAGGATTTTTTTTGAAATTGCATGCTATGTTCCCCAACATAGATCCAATCTAAAGTCCTATTTCGGCACTCTGCCGGCGGAGGACACAGTCACGGAGGGGTTCATCATCCTCATTGTTGCTCCTCTAATGATGCGTGCGTAGTTCACCATAGACCTACGGGTCCGTAGGCAGTAGCTATATGGCTTCTTCTCTCGTTTTGATTCTCAATACAATGTTCTCCTCGATGTTCTTGGAGATCTATATGATGTAATGACTTTTTACAGTGTGTTTGTTGGTATCCGATGAATTGCGAGTTTATGATCAGATCTATCTATGAATATTATTTGATTCTCCTTTGATCTCTTACATGCATGATTATTATAGTTTCATATTTCTTCTTCGAAACTTTGGTTTGGTTTGGCAAACTAGATTGATTTTCCTTGCAATGGGAAGAGGTGCTTTGTGATGGGTTTGATCTTGCGATGTCCTCACCCAGTGACAGAAGGGGTAGCGAGGCACGCATGTATCGTTGCTATTAAGGATAAAAAGATGGGGTCTATTCATACATGAATAGATCTTGTCTACATCATGTCAACGTTTTTATCGCATTACCCTGTTTCTCCATGAACTTAATACAGTAGATGTATCCTGGATAGCGGTCGATGTGTGGAGTAATAGTGGTAGATGTAGGCAGGAGTCGGTCTACTAATCTTGGGTGTGATGCCTATATACATGGTCTTGCCTTGGATATCATCATAATTATTTTCTCTTCTATCAATTGCCCAACGGTAATTTGTTTACCGACCGTATGCTATTTTCTCGAGAGAATCCACTAGTGAAATCTAAGGCCCCCGGGTCTATATTTTATCATATTGCTTTCAGATCTATTATTCCAAAAGGCCAAAAATACCTTGCTACACTTTTTCTTTACTTTTTTGCGTTTTTTCTACATCCAATTATCCAATCTTATACAAATCAATCTATCTTTTTACCGTGGAGGGATTGACAACCCCTCTTACGCCTCGGGTGGCAAGTATTTATTCTTTGTGTGCAGGTACCATTTACATAGTGTTGCTTGGTTCTCCTACTGGATTGATAACTTTGGTTTCATAACTGAGGGAAATACCTACCATAGTTGTACTGCATCATCTTCTTCTTTGGGGAAATACCGACGCAGTTTCAAGCCGCACCATCCTACTACCACTTTTCCACAGTCGCCATACTAACTTAATTGTTCTTTTAGTAAAACATATCTTAACTTTTATTTTCACGTTCTTTATTATCTTGCAAACTTATCCTACTACACCTACAAAGTACTACTAGTTTTATTACTTGTTTCTAGGTAAAGCAAACATTGCTGTGCGTAGAGTTGTATCGATGGTCGATAGAACTTGAGAGAATATTAATTCTACCTTTATCTCCTTGTTGAGTTCAACACTCTTACTTATCGGAAAAGGCTACAAACGATCCCCTATACTTGTGGGTTATCACTCATCCTTATCAAACTTGATCTTTTGGCATTTTTGCTTTATGCTTTTAGGTATGTCGATGAGACATCGACAGAAAGCCCGAAGCCGAGCATCAGCAAGAGGCTCCTCGGCGACGTCGAATTTGTCGGGTCCAAGGCTGATGTCTTCCTCAGATTTTATAAAGTAGTTATCCTCTTCGGGGTTATCATCGTCCCCATTTGTCGTGTCACCATCAATATGGCTAGTGTCGGCGCCCTCGCCAACATTCTGATCCACTGCGCCATTTGGAGTAGCACCATTATCGGTGGCCTCACCGTTCTCCATGGCATCATTGCTAGTTTCCCCGTTGCCTATGCCTCGTCCACGACACTTTTTACGTTGGTGTTTGGGAGTCTCTTTATCTCCTTTATGTCTTTTCCCAAACAGCTCATCTTATTTTCTTTGGGAGCAAGGTTTCTGAGTCAGAAGAGATAGAAATTACCTCAACATCGTCAGCTCGACTCGCTTCAGTGTCATCCTGAGAATAAGAGGCATCAACAAGTTCAATAAAAATATGTTTGAGGGAGTCAAGTTCTACCTCTGACTCATCATCAGCTGTCGGCGACTCATCTCCAGCTACCGGCTCACTTGCAAGAGCCGGCTCATTTCTTCTTGGAGCTGGGGCAGCTTTAGACTTGCGTGCTTGTGTTTTCTTCTTCTTGTTGTTCCAAAATGGAGAATTGGCCTGCACAATTTTAACAAGTTCAAACAAGTGATTTCAAGTTAAGTAAAGATTGATGAGCTGGACAAATGATCATAAGTATACTTACTGAAGGAGCTGGGTTAAGAACACAGAACAGATTCAACCCCGTCTTGTTATAGGCTTCTTGAGTCTCCCCTAGAAGTCTCTTCATAGTCTTGTTTATTTCATCAGCTGACAAGTCAGCGTTACTGAAGTGTTGCACATCGTTCAAGCCGCCAGTATAATTGCATATTAAACCGCCCTGACGACTTAATGGAAAAATTCTCTAGCTGACCTAGCATCGGGTTAAATCAATTGCAGTGAGGCCATTGGCTAGCAAGGCTCTCAACCTAGGATATATGTGGGCGACTTGAGCATGTTCTTCTGGAGAAGCCCAGCCGGGGTACTCATTAGTGGCATCAAGGCGATCAGCTATGTAACCCGACAAAGGGTTTTCATCAGCAGGAGCAGTGTTCCTATAGTAGAACCAGGTTTTGCTCCATCCTTTGGGGTGACTCGATAGGGTAGCTTGAGGAAGGAACATTTTTTCGCCTCTTAATCGAAACCCCACCGAGTTCTATGCTGGGACCATCTACACATTCAGTCTGATGGTTGATATAGAAAAATTCCCTAAAGATAGAGACGGTGGGTTCTGTTTGTAGATACACTTCACAGAAGACTTGAAGCTAGCACAGATAGGACACATAAATGGGTCCAAGATCTCGAGGGCGAAGGTCGTAAAAATTAAGGATGTATCAAAAGAACTTTGGCCCGGACGGAGAGAAGCCCCTATGAAGGTGATCAGTAAACACGACGACTTCTTTCGGGCTGGGTTGAGGGGAGTCCTCTGTACCAGGAGCTTGCCAACCAATTACTTCTTGGGCTGGCAGTAGACCTTGACCCACAAGGTCATCTAACACAAGTTGGGAAACTTGGGACCACATCCAATTGCAAGTTGTGTTTTTTGCCATGATGAGTCGCCTAATGAATAAGAACTGCGAATGAAACTGATGGGTCATTATTTGCGACAAACCGCGAATTAGTTTTTTACGACAAGATTAGCGGCACGGAAAAATGACTATGACCACGGGAGTGTTAACATGCTTATTTCAATTATCAATGAGTTGCCAAAGTAACAAGCCAATCTAATGGTGGAAAACTGGTTTCTACAACAAGCAAGTTATGATATGCAATGATGAGTAGGCAAGACACGAGGCGGCTTATCCTAAATTGAAGATTCTGATATTCAGCTAAGTGTTGGACAAACAAGTTTCTATTGGGAGCACCTGTAGTTACAGATCTACAAAATGTTTCGAAAAGGGAAAATGTGCTAAACCTAAGATGAGAAGTGGAAGCAACACCCAATCTACTAGCGGAATGACTTGAAGATTTAAAGTTTCTAGATGCAAAAATGGTGTCACGATTAACACCATTGCATTCCTATAAGAGGTCCATTGGGGTCTAGATCTAAACAACGATGGTGATGTAAAGTCGACGAACACGGATGAACTACCAACGAACTATGAAGGAGATAATGCAGATCTAAAGGAGGAAGTATTGGCGTACCTGGATGCAACAGAGAAATTTAGACGAGCTCCGGTGATGACTAGAGTGGTGCCGCGGTTGCAGACGAGGAGGCCGACAAGCTCGAGGAAGCACAGTAGTGGTGCGGTTGAGGATGAGCTCAAACATGCGAGGAAGAAGAAGACTCATGGGCGAAGAGCTAAAAGTAAAAAAGAAGCCCCCTCGGGTGTATTTATAGGATAAAAGAGAAGAGGGAAAGGCAGGTGTGAGAATCAAGGAGGCAGTAACTTTTTGAGTAAGGAACCCCTCGGTTTTTGGGATAAACCGATATACATAGAGATCCATTATGATGTCTTAATGGAATTCCTGGATTTACAGAAGATGCGTCATGGTTTACAAACATGAAAAAAAACGAAAAGTGTGGAAACGTTATAAGCCATGATGCAGTTTCAAAGAAAGGAAGATGGCCCACCATGCTCATCAAGTTGAAGATTGACATTAATGAATTCAAATCAATCTGGGGGCTAATATTGGGGATATAACCCCACGATATGACCCGTCTAATTGGGCCAGGTTATCCCAGTGGCAACTTAATGAGCAGGACTCAAGATGGGTTGTGATGTTCAAGACCTCAAGGCCTGCCGGGCGGCTTGTAGAGTGGGCCGACTCATTGGGCCAATACTTGAAGCCGGCGGCTCGTAGCCTAGAAGTACAAGACGCCACCTGAAGCTTCCTTGCTTAGGGAGCAATACAAATAGGAAACATATTAGATCACGGATCGTAATATGACCTAGACTCTATTGTAAGCCTCGGGCCTCCACCTATATATAAAGGGGATCCCCTGAGGCGGAAGGACTAGGATATAAGCTCTCGAGTGCTAGGTTAGCCAAGTTGCACCCTTGTAATCGAGATCATCATCATCAATATCAATCATGCAGGAGTAGGATTTTACCTCCACCGTGAGGGGCCGAATCTGGGTAAACCCTTGTCTCTCGATTCTGATCAACCCCATTCAAGCAATCACCTATCAGTAATGGTCTCACGACTAAGTCCTTTCACGAGGACATCTACCGTGACAAAACCATGACATCTACCATGCAGACATCATAGGTGGCATCTTCATCCATGTCGACGGCCTCTTGGGAGGTGTAGTCCAACACGTCAGCTAAGTCCTCGACCATGCTGACCAGGTAGGTGGCAGGTGGGGAGAAAATTTTCGCGCTTTCGAATTTACATCCGATCTAATCGTAGACTAAGGTCAGATCATCTGATATCCCTAGGCTTTGAATTTGATCTAACATCTCATTTAGAAGCGTGAGGCCAGCCTTGCCCATCTCTTGACTATAGGCGGGGCTAATCTGAAGTTTATCCGAGGAGCTGCTCGACACAGCCTCGGGGTTTTCACTGGTCGGGTCTAATGCCAGATCCATTAACAGAGTGTTCGGATCCGAGCTTAAGGCTAGATCCGAGGTGTAGGCTGATCCATGGTCCTGCTCCGAGATTGATTCTGGTGCAAGGACGACGACATCTATGCGATCTTCGGGTTAGTCTTACACCCAACCGGAGAAAGCGAGCTCGCCACGAGAATCTGTGGCACACTCCAGATTTCCAAACCTGACAGCTTGGCCCGGGGATAAGTTCTCGATCCGGCCGAGATGATCGGTCGAATCTGCGTGCACCACGACGATGCCGAAGGCGAAGAGCTGGCCGGGGACAAAGGAACTCCCACAGCCGATGTCATCGTTGATCCGAAGACGAGCCATAGAACCTTCATGACCACATAACGGGACCTACATGGGCCACCAATGTTGGTTCTAAACTGGCGGACCTTGGGTAGGGGGTCCTAAGCTAGAGATCTTTGCACAATGGTGAACAGGAAGTAAAGGGGACATAGTTTTACCCAGGTTCGGGCCCTCTCTAAAAGATAAAACCCTACGCCCTGCTTGTATTGTATTGATTGTCGATGGGGCACAGAGTATAGAAGATCTACCTCGATGATACGTCCATTTTGCATCATGTTTTCTTACTATTATTTATAATGTTTTTATCCATAATAATGCTTTTTGGAGTAATTCTAGTGCCTTTTCTCTCATAATTTGCAAGGAACACACCAAGAGGGAGAATTCCGGCAGCTGGGAATCTGGACCTGGAAAAGCTACGTCAGACCACATATTCTTCACAAATCCAAATGAGATGAAACTTTATGGAGATTTTTTATAGATTATTTAAGAAATATTGGAGCCAATAAACACTAGAGGGGGGCGGGTACCAGGTGGGCACAACCCACCTGGGCGCGCCCTGGTGCGTTGTGGTCTCCTCGGCCCACCTCCGGTGCCCATCTTTTGGTATATAAGTCATTTTGACCTAGAAAAAAATAAAGATAGGACTTTCGGGATGAAGCGCCGCCGCCTCGAGGCGGAACTTGGGCAGGAGCACTTTTTCCCTCCGGCGGAGCGATTCTGCCGAGGGAACTTCCCTCCTGGAGGGGGAAATCATCGTCATCATCATCACCAACAACTCTCCCATCTTGGGGAGGGCAATCTCCATCAACATCTTCGCCAGCACCATCTCATCTCAAACTCTAGTTCATCTCTTGTATTCAATCTTGTTACCGGAACTATAGATTGTTGCTAGGGGTGACTAGTAGTGTTGATTACATCTTGTAGTTGATTACTATACGGTTTATTTGGTGGAAGATTATATGTTCAGATCCATTATGCATATTAATACCCCTCTGATCATGAGTATGTTTATTATTTGTGAGTAGTTACTTTCGTTCTTGAGGTCATGTTTATTATTTGTGAGTAGTTACTTTTGTTCTTGAGGTCATGGGAGAAATCATGTTGCAAGTAATCATGTGAATTTGATATGTGTTCGATATTTGGATAGTATGTATGTTGTGATTCCCTTAGTGGTGTCATGTGAACGTCGACTACATGACACTTCATCGTACTTGGGACTAAGGGAATGCATTATGGAGTAGTAAATAGATGGTGGGTTGCGAGAGCGACAGAAACTTAAACCCTAGTTTATGCACTATTCCGTAAGGGACCAATTGGATCCTAGAGTTTAATGCTATGGTTAGAATTTATTCTTAATACTTTTATCGTAGTTGCGGATGCTTGCGGGAGGGTTAATCATAAGTAGGAGGTTTGTTCAAGTAAGAACAAGACCTAAGCATCGGTCCACCCATATATCAAATTATCAATGTAGCAAACACAAATAAAACCAACATGGTGAAAGTAACTAGATGAAATTCCCGTGTACCCTCAAGAACTCTTTGCTTATTATAAGAGACCGTTTTGACCTGTCCTTTGCCTCAAAGGATTGGGCTACCTTGCTGCATACTTGTCACTATTATCATTACTTGTTCATTACAAATTATCTTGCTGTCAAACTACTCGCTACTTACAATTTCAGCACTTGCAGACATTACCTTACTGAAAACTACTTGTCATTTCCTTCTGCTCCTCGTTGGGTTCAACACTCCTACTTATCGAAAAGAGCTACAAGTGATCCCCTATACTTGTGGGTCATCAAGCCTATTTTCTAGCGCCGTTGCCGGGGAGTGACGCGCCTTTGGTAAGGAAACATTTATATACTGTGCTGAAATTTATTGTCACTTGTCACTATGGAAAACAATTCTTTGAGGGGTCTGTTCGGGGTATCTTCACCTTGTCCGGAACCACAATTAGCTACCCCTCAACCTACTACACCTACTGAAAATATTTAATATAAAATTCCTTCGGGTATGATCACTACTAGGAAAAGGCCTACTAATGGCGCACCAGTTTTGCCTACTAATGGCGCATCACTGGTGCGCCATTAGTAGCACGCCACTAGTAATTTTTACTAATGGCGCACCACTGGTGCGCCATTAGTATCTGGTATACTAATGGCGCACCATCCAGTGCGCCATTAGTATATAACACCATGCGCCATTAGTGTGCCTCTGAGGGGCCATATTTAACCATGTGCTTTGGCACACTAATGGCGCACTGCGGATAGATGCGCCATTAGTATACTTGGCATACTAATGGCGCACTCTGTCTTGATGCGCCATTAGTATCCTTTGGCATACTAATGGCACACTCTGTCTTGATGCGCCATTAGTATCCTTTGGCATACTAACGGCACACCTTGTGGTGATGCGCCATTAGTATGAATATTTGTTTTTTTTACTTTTCTGATTTTTGCATAGGTTACAAAATATATTATTTGACAAAATATAGACAGTATCACACAGCAACAGCAAATTCATCGAATACAATAGAAGATTAGTCTCTGAATACAATTCATAATATTAGTCTCCGAATTCAAAAGACCGAACAAAGATAAAACATTACAAGTCTCGAGACCGCGAGTATCGAGTTTGTCTTCACATTACAAGTCGATATCAATCATCTAAACTACCATCACATAGAAGAGAGCTGCGGTCATCACGATGAGCATCATCACGATCAAACTGGTCTTCATCCGGTTCCTCCAACGCTCCCTCCTCTCTCCCGCTAGATAGCGGGCGTATCTAGATTCGGCCTCCGCCCTAGTGGTGTACCCTTTGTAACTGTTACCGCTGAAACGGTGAACCTGTCTCCGACACTCCTCCCAGTCGTCGTAGACTCCGGGAACCTTACCCTTATACACGACATACGACGGCATCTCTATGCAGAAGCCAAACAACAAACAATACATACATAAGCAATATGTAAGTATGCAACAAAAGGATCAGAAGAGAAAAGCAAGACATTAATAGCACGATTCATGGTCCTACTAATAAATAGCATCGATTACATCTAAGTTGAATGACTGTCCAAACCAAAGAGACATACAATTCATTAAAGTTTAATTACAACATGAGCCAATCAATGTTTCAGAACTACACATCACTACTTTCGACTCGACTCATGGATAGGAGCGTGGATGAAGCCGCCGTCTGTCGTGATGGTCATGAAATCGCAGGCGTTGTCAGCCTGCATTTGTAGCATTCCGTCTATCTCAATGTTGGACGGTTGATATCTGAGGAAGAACTGCCCCGAGGTATGAAGGACATCTTGATGGATGATGTTCGCAAACTTCGAGTGGATGCGAAAGAATTCTTGTCTGATGTCCGCGTCCTGGATTGCCGACAAGCTCGCGGCCCAATCTTTGAGATTATTTGGTAGCAGAAGGTGATGATGGTCCCTTACGATCACCCGCATGTGATGGAGGGCGTAGTAGGCATCCTTCTGACCGCCAGGCGGCTGCTTGACGCAGCAGAACGTCGTATTGTGGGCGAACACGTGCTTGTCGTACTTATGAACTGCCCTGATGAAGGTGCCTCCAGATTTGGCGTAGCCAGGGAGAACATCATCAAGAACTTTCTTGATATTTGTGTAGTCTATCTTGGAGTTACGGTTCGGGTCGAAATACGTGGCCATGGAATATTTCAGGCTTAAGAGGATGAGTGTGCAATGTGTGTCACTGCACAGAACACGGAATGTTAGAAAAAAAAGAATGATCGAAATCTAAGAAATCATATGTTATGGGGCGGTTAAGGGATGACTTACTCGGGAAAGTAAGGCACAAGGAAGTTATCCTTATCTGGGTTTGCCAGAATGACGTCTTCGAGGTGTGAACTTGCGACTTGGTGGTCCCCAGCGCTGCTCAAGAGCTTGGCACGCATGTAGAAGGGGTCGACGATCACGATGTCTGGGGTCTTGTCTCTAATGATCCGCATCTCCATACTCAGCGAAAACAGCCGAACGAAGGTGTAGTGCAGCGGATGAAGGTTGAACATAGCAAAGATATCATCAAACCGCAGGATGATTGTACCCCCGATGGCGCCATCCACAAAGCCCTTGCCCTCTGGCACCTTGGCCATGAAAACCGGGTATGCCACATCATTCTCTCTGAGACGCTGCTTCTCTAAAGAAAGAACACTGTCGTGCAGACTCCGCATAGCACCGGTTGCAGCACTGAGCATATTTGTCGGTAGCATCGCCCTACCCGCCACATGCACCCTCCTTGAGATATCCTTAGGTGAAGGTGGCCCGTCCTGAGCATGGATCGTACTCGGTGCCAGCTGGCTCGCACCGGCGGCCTTTTTAGTCGGCCGTTTCCGGCCCTTCTTCTTGATTTGCTGTAATGGGACCGAGTTCTGCTCACAGACCGCCTTCTTGAGCGTGTTGGGGCTGATAATATTTGGCACCTCCGCTATCTGAGGCTCGGTGAAGGCGGTAGCTGGAGGCGTCTCCTGAGAACTGAATGCCAGACGACGCTTGTTGCAATTGGGTTTCTCTGTCGTACCAGCTAGACCACGGTCGTCTTGTTTGGGTTCTTGAGAAGGAGGCCCGTAGAACTCGTCACCGTACCCATGTTCGGCAAAGTACTTATCGACGTTGGTAAATGTACCATCGTCGTTGTCATCGTCGTCCGGATCCTGTGCCATATGCATGTCCGGATCCTGTGCCATAGGGATGTCCGGCATGTCCGGTAGCGTTGCGGCATTCCTGCCATGGCTTGGCGCCGGCACGGCTGGCGGTCTTGTCTGTGGGGTGGTGTCCCTCACCCCCAAACGAATCTGGCTCTTCGGCCAAAGCAGGGGCTAGCTTACGCAGGCGCTGAGGGTCATCTCATCTTCTTCGTCGGCCCCAGCGGGTCGAATCGGAGATAACAGCTCGTCGCAGCCTGGCAGCACCCGAACCACTTCAACCCTATACATTGTGGGTGGCATCGGATTACCGTGGAACACGGAGTTTCCCGGTTGAACGATTCTGCCCTTGGTGACATCGACCAACTCGCCGCCCACGAAGTGCAGGAGAGTGCAAGGAATGTTGGCGGCGCCCTGCGAAAACATGTAGGGCGTCAGGGATGCCCAGTCAAAGGCAAGGAGATGAAGTCCTCGGCCGAGAGGCTTAGTTACCGTGATGCCGTCGAGCTCGGCTAATGTCGAGGCACCGCCAACGGCGGGCGTGCAACTGATGGAGGGGCCGCTTGCTGGTGAGGTGCCGGCCGACGTACACCCGGGTGCATTAAGCTCCAATGCCAGCATCGAAGACACCAATACCGGCGCCGCTGGAGACACTAATGGCGCCGCCGCCGTAGACACCAATACCGCCGCCGCCGGAGACACCAATGGCGCCGCCTACGCGTTGTGTGAGTTGCTGGCCGTGAAGCTGGGAATCGGGGGCGGCCCCTGTTGGCCACCCGCAATCCACATCGTTATCCCATGAATCAAGGTAGGCATAATGCCGGTAAGCGTCGATCCCAGTTGTTGTTGCACTTGCTCTTGGACCATCTCCGGAATCCGCGCCACTTGCGCCTTGAGTGCTTCAACCTCGCGCGACTGGCTTTCCGAGCTGGTCTTTTTCTCCTTTCGCCCACCAGCACCATAGTATGACGACCATTTTGTGGACAAGCCTTTTCCGGCCACACGACCAGCTGACGTCGGCTTATTGAGCTTATCCTTGTTTTTCATTACGTGCAATGCCCTATTCAAAGGGGTGTCGAAAGGGGAGCTCTGAGACGACCCCGCGCTACTGCTTTCTTTGTCCTGCGGAAGGAACGTGAACCATTTAGAAATATTGGGGATTAATTAGAATGCAACCATATGGAGCTAATTACGCGGGGGTGTATTCCTTACCAGAACAAGCTCAAGCTCCTTGGTCTTCGGATCCGTGGTAAGCTCCTTTGTTACCGGGTCCTCCTTGTACCGGGCCCTGAGAAAGTTCCTGGTCTGCTTGTCACTGTATTTCTCGAAGCGGGGCGGTAGGCCTTGCTCGGCACGCTCCGCGTCCTCCTTGTCCCATACAGGCTCCGCCACTCTGTAACCGTCGGGACCGAGTTGGTGGACCCCTATGTTCAACTGCCGCATTTCTTTCCCCCACTGACTTGATTCAGAGGTTGCGGGGCTCTCGCACTTGATCTTGAACTCCTTGTAGTCATCTTCGCTCATCAAAGGATATTTCACCTTGATCCTCTCATAACTATCACCTTTTGTCAATCATTGCCTTCACCGTGCTTTTCCAAGTAGACAGGGTCGTGCTCATCGTCGTGAGGGCGGCACCATTCACTTTATTACCCGAGAGGCGTGTGTTTGCGAACTCAGCGGGGAACTTGTATCGTTCATGCAGCTTTGTGAAGAGGAGGCTGCGCAAATTCCCTCGGTCCTTATGCCTTAGGTTCTCGGTGTTGATCGAGGCCGTGCTACGGAGAATGCACCCGAGCTGAATCGAGTACCCCTTGACTACGTGTTTGGGCGCCGTCGGATGCCCGTCGGAGTTCACTTCAGTAAATTCCTCCCTGACGGTGCCGAGCACGTTCGGGTGCCGGTCCTTCCGTTGCCTCTTCGGTTGGCTGCCATCTGTGCGTGCGCCGCCATCATCAGTGGTGGCATCCGCGGCGCCATCATCAGTGGTGTCATTCCCGATGCCACTAGGGGTTGTGTAGTCAGGATCATTGTCTTCCGCGGCGTCCTCATAGCGGTGAGGTTCTTCCTCCAACTCCTGGGACAGCTCCCAAAATTGCTTGCCGCCCGAACCACCGACCTCATCGTTGTGGGCCATGTTTCGCTCTAAATAGGAAAAAAGTTTGGTCAAAAAGTTGGTTATTGTCAAGGAACAAGATCATGGTCTCATCATTTAGGGTTTGTCGACACCGAGGCATCCTAAAAGCTAAGCTTTTATCATTTAGGGTTTGTCGATGCCGAGGCACCCTAAAAGCCTAAGCGTACATCATTTAGGTTCTCATCGACACCGAGGCACCCTAAAAGCCAAGGTTTCATCATTTAGGGTTTGTCGACGCCGAGGCACCCTAAATGCTAAGTTTTCATCATTTAGGGTTTATCGATGCCGAGGCACCCTAGGTTGGGCCTAATCACTTGGCACTAATCAGTTGGCTCTATTGCCACCTATGTTGGGTTTATCATCTAGGGTTTATCGATGCTGAGGAGAATTTCTAAGTTGGGCCTAATCACTTGGCTCTATTGCCACCTATGGTTTAATGCAGCAAGAATAAAGGGGCAGTTGATCCTACTTAATTAAGTACTAAGATACCCGACCCATGCATTAGTAGCAAGTACCTCATATGTCCGATTTTTAGCAAAGTCATGCTAAAATTCATGGAAAATTTCAGCATGACCTTTGCTGAAAATAGGACATATGGAGTACCCGAATTTTCTGGAACGGAAGCTAATCGACATTCCGGCAAACTCAAGGGCCTCTCGGGGTACCTGCAAAATCATCACAACACGAAGGGCCTCTCAAGGGCCTCAAGCAGCAGCGGCGTCTCCCAGGACCCCTTTTTTTGCTAAATTTCTTTGAGAAACAATCAGAGCAGAAAATTCAGCACCACAATGTGCCTCTACTTTCATATGGATGAAAAGGCCCCAGACCATATGGTCCTCTGCTTGCATATGGACAAAAATCAGCTCAACTTATGTGAGCTTCCATTCCAGATCTAATAGGTCACCCAACAAAAATTATAAGTCCTCACACCATATATACTTTATCACATTATAAGTCCTCACACCATCAACTATGAAAAAATCTGAGAGTATAAGTCTGGTTACATTCACCCAAGTCCAAACGTAAAATTCTGTGCAACATAGTACAGCCCACTTTGATAATTTCATAGGATTTAATATACCGAACGAAACCTGACAAGTGATATGTGTTTTAAGTATCTACAGAACTAACTAGCAGTAGGTGTGCAATGACAAAATTCTGGAGTTATGCTATGCAATCTACAATGTAGTCTAAGGGGAACTAACTAGCAACAGCTCATCTAGAACACATGTGAGTACTTCAATTGAAATAGCAACATCAGGAAGAAAAGAAGGAACATTGTCCCACAGTAGCAACAACAGGTGTTCAATTAGTCAAGCAGCAGGAACACACAAGCAAAGCATGTGTTCATTTAGTGAAGTAGTTGGTGTGACTGTACAAATTACTCTACTGATACATGGTACATGTGTCATGTGCATTGATCACTATAGCCTTGTTCTCTGACCAAACATCTTCATCTCACTACATGGACAGCGCAGTGTACTATTATGTCCACTCACAGACCAAAAAATTGCAACCAATAACGAACAAATGCCTAACAGTTCCATGGATCTACTGGATTAAGTGAGAGCTATATACGGTTTTTTTTAAACAAGTGAGAACTCCTACATGCTTGCAGGCCATGAAAAAATGAGTGATGTTTCCATAATTATTTCTTAGAGTGAATACAGTATGTTCTCCAAAACTCAGCAAACAATATGCAGATCGTTCTTAGTGTCTCTTGCTTTTCTGATAGCCAAATAGCCACTAATAATATGCCATTGGGATCATCATCACTTCAAATCATTTGTCTGGAAACAAAGGAATGTATAAACTGAATTTGCAGAATAATAAAGACAGATATGAGTTGCTAGCTGTTATGAGGCACCAGATATGTCTTTGCTTGCTGCAGTTGTGGTTCTGTGTCATTGATGTCCTAGGAGTTTTCTCAAATTTTACTAGCTCAAGTGTGATGCTATTTCCTGTTTACCTGTGTGTGCCACAGTTACTTTGTTACATAATTACCCTTTCATAAACTAAGCAATTAACATGAGCACATAGTTACATACTAGTATGTTTCACACAAAAGCAAACAAATCTCCTGGAATGTGTCATGAAATTGAGTTTTAACCAACTGCCATATATAATTTTGCTATTAAGCACAGATCATTTTTGTTCAGGTTTATTTTCCAGAAGAAGTATAAATCTGCTCCTAAACAAACAAGGCCGACCCTGTGGCGACTTGGATAACAGCTAGCTACACTGACAGAGAGGAAGACGAAATCAAAGGGGGGAGGGGAACCGGTGCAGCTCACCAAGAGGAAGATGATGGCGAGCTCGTGCGGGGCCGGGGTTGACGAGGTGACGCGGACTGACGGTGAGGCCGCGGTGGCCGGAGGTTGAACAAGACCTCGATCCGCACGATGAAGAGTCGTCGAGCTCAAACGGCTGGCCGTAGATGACGTAGAATAACACTGCAGAGCTCCTGGACTCCTTGGTGGGGTGTGGGGACGACGGTGGTCGCGGGGACGATGCGATGACGGGGATGACCTAGTCGGGTGAAGCAGCGCGAGGGGAGGGGAAGTGGGGAGCTGCTAGGGTGTGGAGCGGGTGCGGGGGTCGTCGGAACGGGCGCGGGGGAGCCGAAGCGGGTGTGGAGCGGGCGCGGGGGTCGTCAGAGCGGGCCGGCCGGGGGTCGTCGGAGCGGGTGTGGCAGGGGAGGGAAGGGGGATCTAGCAAGGGAGAGGGAAGGGAGGATCGGGTGAAGGGGTATCCAGCTAGAGGGGGGAATGTTAGTAATGGCGCACCCTCCTCTCGTGCGCCATTAGTAGTTTTTCTTCTGATAGCAATGGCGCACCCCCCTCTGGTGCGCCATTAGTAACTTTTTTTCTGATAGCAATGGCGCACCCTCCTCTGGTGTGCCATTAGCAACTTCTTTTTTTCATTATTTCTTGTTGCATCTAATAATTTGTTTTTATCAAATTTGTTATTTTCATGAGGACTAGAACAGAAGATATCATCAAATATCATCAATTTTTTTAAATATCATCAAATTTGTTATTTGAAAATATCATCAAATTTGTTATTTAAAAAATCATCAAAAAGTGGGGGAGGGTGCGGGGTGTCGGCGGCGGCGGTGGAGCGGGCCGGGGGAGGGTGCGGAGGGTCGGCGGCGGCGGTGGAGCGGGCGAGGGAGTGGTGGGTCGTCGGCGGCGGTGGAGCGGGGGAGGGTGCGGGAGGCCGGGTGCTCATCGGTGGTGGTGGAGGGGGATCAAGATCGAGTGTCCTCATGAATTCAAAAAGTGCCCGTGAAATTTAAAAGTATTCATGATATGAAAAAGTGCCCATGAAATACAATCGAGAAATGAAGACTACGATTTAAATACAATCGATCTTAGCTAGCTATCTGTTCACAATCTTCTTGCCCTTCTTTTTCGCAAATGGAGTTCTTCTATGGAATGGACATCCTTTAGGTAGGGTGGTCCTGCTTCTTCTTGTGGTGTGTGCTGCTACTTCATCGTCGTCGTCATGTTCGATCTTCGGGTCGCCGTACTTGTCAAAGTCTTGCTCATTGGCTACTCCATCCATTCCGATGATCTTCCTTTTGCCTCTCCTCACGACAACACGACTGGGCTTTGACGGGTCGGTAATGAAGAAGCATTGGTCCACTTGGGAAGCCAGTACCCATGGCTCATTTTTCGCGGTGACGTTTGCTCCCTTGGTCTTGGATTTGGCTTCGGGTATAACCATGGTGGTGAAATACCGGTCTTCTTTTAGGACGCTCTTGGCCCATCTGACACAGAACATCGGGACCTTCTCTCCAGCGTAGCTCAGCTCCCAGATCTCCTCGATCCTTTCGTAGTATCTGTCCTTGTCGTTACCGGTGCAGGATTCCATCGTTACCCCAGAGTTCTGATAACCATCGCTCTTCATGTCCTTGTCCTTGGTGTAGAATGTGTAGCCGTTGATATCGTACGCCTCATAGGTCATCAGGTTGTGCTCGGCGCCCTGTGACAAGGCGAATATGAGTTGTTCTTCTGCTTGAACCAACATGTGAAACATGAGTTGTGCTCTTTGACTATATCTCCGTCTGTCCTCTGTTGGCCTCGGTCATTGTACGTCTTCTCAATAAAGGTTTTGTGCTCTACCACCCAAGGATCGACCACGTCTATGTGTTGTAGCGCGACTAGGTTTGCTCTTTCAAAGTCGGCGAGTCGACCCTCGAAGTCGACATGCATTTCGCGGCGACCCTCACGGTGACACCATCCAGCGAGCCTGCCGAGGTGCCTGTTGATGGGCAGACCAACGGGGTTCTCGATGCCTAGATAATTCGTGTAGTAGGAGATGCACTCTTCGGTCAGAAAGCCCCTAGCTATACTTCCCTCTGGACATGACATGTTGCAAACGTATCCTTTGATGACATCATTCATCCTTTCGAACGGCATCATGCTGTGCAGGAACGTCGGCCCGAGTTGGATGATATCCTCCATGATATGGACCAGAAGATGCACCATAACGTCGAAGAATGCGGGCGGGAAGTACATCTCAAGCTCGCATAGTATCACCACGATCTCTTCCTGTAGCCTTCTGAGTTGCCTCATGCCAATCAACTTCCGAGAGATGACATCGAAAAGGTTGCATAGGCCAAATAGCATTTCACGGACGTGCGCATCCATGATCCCACGGATTGCAACTGGAAGTATCTGTGTCATCAGCACGTGACAGTCGTGAGACTTCATCCCGCTGAACTTCTGCTTCGCTGGGTCTAGGTATCTGCTTATCTTCCCCATGTAACCATAAGGAAGTTTTACTCCTACGAGGCAGGTGAAAAATTGCTCGATCTCCTCCTGACTTAGAGTGAAGCACACGGGAGGGTAGTCACTTCCGGTCTTCTTGGCCTTTTTGCCTTTGCGACGAGTTTCTGTGTCCTGCTTCGCCTCATCATCATCATCATCATTAGCGTGAAGCTCCTGCCTGATGCCCATTGATTTCAAGTCTTCCCTTGCTTTCGGCCCATCTTTGGTCCTCTCTGGCATGTTGAGCAGGGTACCAAGCAGACTCTCACACACGTTCTTCGTGATATGCATGGCATCAAGGCTGTGAGGCACATGGTGGATCTTCCAGTACGACAAGTCCTACAAAACAGACCTCGTTTTCCATACCTTCAGCAGCAGCTCTGGCACCTTTCGCTTCTTTCCCGGCTCTGGCGCCTTTTGCTTCTTTCCCAGCAGTGGGAAATCTTTCCAATTTTTCAACAGCCCGTCTATTTCCTCGCCGCTCCTCGAACGCGGGTGTTTTCGGGGTTCGGTTTCACCATCGAACAGATCCTTGCATTTCCTCCACGGGTCATCGTCGCGAAGCCACCTTCGATGTCCCATGAACACGGTTTTCAAAGATCCGGGATCTCTATCTAGCTGGCGATACGTTGTGTCATCCATACACCTTACGCATCCAGAAAATCCATGGACTACCTGCCCCGCGAGATATCCGTAACCGAGATACTCGTGCACCGTCGTGAGTAGTGCGGCTCTCATAGGGAAATATTCTTTCTCTGCGGCGTCCCACATATTGGCTGGCGTTTTCCACAGCGTGTCTAGCTCCTCTTTCAGCAGCCCCAGATACAGATTGATGTCGTTCCCTAGTTGTTTCGGCCCTTCAATTAGCATACTCATGTGAATGTACTTCCTCTTCATGCACAACCAGGGGGGAAGGTTGTACATCCACACAAACATAGGCCACGTCCTATGTGTGCTTCTCTGGCTGCCAAACGGATTGACTCCATCGGTGCTCACGCCCAGCACGATGTTCCTTGGATCCTTCCCAAATTCTGGGTATTCGAAGTTCAACGCTTGCCACTGGCTCGCATCCTTAGGGTGACTCAGCATATTGTCTTTTTTATTTATCTCCGGATCATTTCCGTCATCTTCCTGCTTCTTCTCCTCCCTATCCGCGTGCCAACGCAGGAGCTTTGCTACCTTAGGGTTCGCGAAATACCACTGCAGACGAGGAGTGATCGGAAAGTACCACACCGATTTTCGAGGAGCTTTCTTCCTCTTCTTGTATCGAGTGACGCCGCACACCGGACATATGGTAGACTCCGCGTGCTCGTCCCGATAAATGATGCAATTGTTCATGCACACATGGTATTTCACGTGCAGTAAATCTAGAGGACACACGATTTTCTTCACCTCCTCGAAACTGGTCGGGCACTTGTTCCCCTTGGGAAGACGTTCGTGCCAGAATGACATGTTCTCGTCGAAGCATGCATCGGTCATTTTGTGTTTTACCTTCATCTCCAGAGCCATGAGCGTTATTTTCAGGCGGGTATCCTCGGGCCTACATCCTTCATACAATGGAGTAACCGCGTCTATCTCCAGTTGATCCAGCTTGGCTTTCTCTCGGGCGACAGCTCTTGCGTTATCTGTCTGCTTGAGAAGCAGCTCTTGAATATGAGGGTCCTGCACCCAGCCTCCATCGTCGTCTGCTCCGGCATCTTCATCTTCATGATCATGCCCTTCGTCTTGATCTTCCTCATCATCATGTACAACATCTTCTACATGATGACTGTGTACAGCATCACCGTCGTGATCATGTCCTGGAGATTCTTCGTCTTCTCGCCCGCCCTCGTTGCGGTGGTACTTGTCTTGTTGCACTTCCTCATTTCTTGCCTGGCCCCCATGGACGACTTCATAGTCATCTTCATCACCTTGCCACCGATAGCCATCCATGAAACCACGCAAGAGCAGGTGGTCCTGCACCTGCCCGGAATCCGGGTCCACAATAAGGCTCTTCAGCTTGCATCTTCGACACGGACATCTTATCTCCGTCTCGTTCTTTTGAAGCATCTCAGCCTTCGCGGAGCTCAAAAACCTATTCACGATGCCTTCGGTCATCGTGCGGACCATGTTCGCCTGCGGGGTAGAGCAAAACGATATTTTAGAACCAAGAAAAAAATTGGCATGACCTTCCCTAAAAATAGGACCAAAAAGAATGCATAGTGCCAAAATTCTCGCCGAAATGGAAATGAATCAACATTCCGGCAAAATATTGGCAACTATCGCATTTCAAATACCGGTACCTGCAAACACAAACATATATGCAACACTACAAACACATGCAACACCACAAACATACATAGATCTAGCTAGGCCACAAAAAGTGCATGTGCACGTTGTTGGAGCGTGCTAGGGAGAAAAAAAAAGTAGATCTACATCATGAAGATAGCTTTCCCCTTACTTACCTATCAAAAAAAGGTAATTTCACCACTTAATTTTGATGAATCTATGGTGGAAATGAGGTGAGGAGGAGGAGGCAGCCGAAAGCTTGGAGAAGGAGGTGGACGGAATGAAGTGGGGAAAGTGAGTGGGTAGGTGTGGGGCTGTCCAAAATATCTTGTTGGGGTCCCAGGTTACTAATGGCGCACCACCTCCAAATGCGCCATTAGTAACCCTGGTTACTAATGGCGCACCTGCAGGTGGTGCGCCATTAGTAGTTTTGCAGTGGCGCACCTGTTTTCTGGTGCACCATTAGTGTCTTCCACACTAATGGCGCATCACCAACTGGTGTGCTATTAGTATATAGTAGTGGCGCACTACTTCCCTGGTGCGCCATTAATGTCAATCCTATCTATAGCCCTTTTCCTAGTAGTGGATAGAACAACTGCTAGCTAATCCTTATGCGGGAGATGGAATTGAACATTCTGATATGCACTTGATATATGTCGAACAAATTTGTGGATTGTTTAAGCTTACAGGTTTACCCGGAGATGAGGTGATGCGAAAGGTTTCCCCTTTATCTCTGAAGGGAAAAGCATTGGCATGGTATATGCTATGCGATGATATTGGATCATGGAATTGGAATCGTTTGAAATTGGAGTTCCACCAAAAAATTTATCCTATGCATCTAGTTCATCGTGATCGGAATTATATATACAATTTTTGGCCTCGTGAAGGAGAAATTATGGCTCTAGCTTGGGGGAGGCTTAAGTCAATGTTATATTCATGCCCCAACCATGATCTCTCAAGAGAAATTATTATCCAGAATTTTTATGCTCGGCTCTCTCGTAATGATCAAACCATGCTTGATACTTCCTGTGCTGGTTCGTTTACGAAGAAGGCTATTGAATTCCGGTGGGATCTTCTGGAAAGAATTAAACACAACTGTGAAGATTGGGAACTCGACGAAGGTAAAGAGTCAGGTATTAAACTTAAGTATGATTGTGTTGAATCTTTTATGGATACTGATGCTTTTCAAAAGTTTAGCACTATATATGGACTAGATTCTGAGATAGTAGCCTCCTTTTGTGAATCATTTGCTACTCATGTTGAACTCCCTAAAGAGAAGTGGTTTAGATATCACCCATCTATTAAAGAAGAAATTAAAGAACCAGTACTAGTTAAAGAAGAAACTATACTTTATAATGTTGATCTAGTTATTCCTTCTGCTTATATTGAGAAACCCCCTTTTCCTGTTAGGATAAAGGAGCATGCTAAAGTTTCAATTGTAGTTAACAGAAGCTATCTTAGAACACCTAAACCTGATGAACAAACTAAAGTAGAACCTAGCATTGTTGTGGTTAAAGATCTCTTGGAAGAAGATATGGAAGGGCATGTTATTTACTTCTGTGAAGAAGCTGCTAGAATTGCTAAACCTGATGGAAAAGACAAAAATAGACCTTTTGTTGGCATGCCTATTATTTCAGTTAAAATAGGAGATCACTATTATCATGGTTTATGTGATATGGGTGCTAGTGTGAGTGCTATTCCTTACACTCTATATCAAGAAATTATAAATGACATAGCACCTGCTGAGTTAGAAGACATAGATGTTACTATTAAACTTGCTAATAGAGACAACATATCACCTTGTGGGATCATTAGAGATGTTGAAGTCTTGTGTGGGAAAATAAAATATCCTACTGATTTTCTTGTTCTTGGACCCCGCAAGATGACTTCTGTCCCATTATCTTTGGTAGACCTTTCTTGAACACAGTAAAAGCTAAGATAGATTGTAAGAAACAAACTATGGGTGTTAGCTTTGGTGATGAGTCTCATGAGTTTAATTTTTCCAAGTTTAGTAGAAATCATCATGAAAAAAGAATTGCCTAGTAAGGATGAATTAATTGGTATTGCTTCTATTGCTATGCCACCTACTGATCCTTTAGAACAATATTTGCTAGACCATGAAAATTATTTACATATGCATGAAAGAAATGAAATAGATAAGATTTTCTTTGAACAATGTCCTTTGCTTAAACACAATTTTCCTATTGAAACTCTGGGAGGTCCTCCTCCACCTAAAGGTGATCCTGTGTTTGAAGTAAAACAATTGCCAGATGCTACCTCTTGAGCCTGTGTTGGTTTTTCCCTTGAAGACGAAAGGGTGATGCAGCAAAGTAGCGTAAGTATTTCCTTCAGTTTTGAGAACCAAGGTATCAATCCAGTAGGAGGTAACACACAAGTCTCCAGTACCTGCACAAACAAACGAGAACCTCGCAACCAACGCGATAAAGGGGTTGTCAATCCCTTCACAGTCACTTACGAAAGTGAGATCTGATAGAGATAATAAGATAAATATTTTTGGTATTTTTATTATATAGATTGGAAAATAAAGACTGCAAAGTAAACAACTAAGGAAATAGCAAGTAGATGGGAAAATAATATGATGGAAGATAGACCCCGGGGGCCATAGGTTTCACTAGTGGCTTCTCTCAAGATAGCATAATCTATAGTGGGTGAACAAATTATTGTCGAGCAATTGATAGAAAAGCGAATAATTATGAGAATATCTAGGTGAGGGAGTCCTGGATTAGGGGGTGTCCGGATAGCCAGACTATACCTTCGGTCGGACTCCTTGACTACGAAGATACAAGATTGAAGACTTCGTCCCGTGTCCGGAAGGGACTTTCCTTGGCGTGGAAGGCAAGCTTAGCGATACGGATATGTAGATCTCCTACCATTGTAACCGACTCTATGTAGCCCTAGCCCTCTCCGGTGTCTATATAAACCGGAGGGTTTTAGTCCGTAGGAACAATCATACCATAGGCTAGCTTCTAGGGTTTAGCCTCTCTGATCTCGTGGTAGATCTACTCTTGTACTACCCATATCATCAATATTAATCAAGCAGGACGTAGGGTTTTACCTCCATCAAGAGGGCCCGAACTTGGGTAAAACAACGTGTCCCCTGCCTCCTGTTACCATCCATCCTAGACGCACAGTTCGGGACCCCCTACCCGAGCCAGTTTTGACACCGACACTAGTTATGATCATGTATATAGGCATCATGTCCGCGACAAGTAGACCGAAACGATTTTGCATCTACTACTATTACTCCACACATCGATTGCTATCCAGCATGCATCTAGAGTATTAAGTTCATAAGAACAGAGTAACACATTAGGCAAGATGACATGATGTAGAGGGATAAACTCAAGCAATATGACATAAACCCCATATTTTTATCCTTGATGGCAACAATACAATACGTGCCTTGCTGCCCCTACTGTCACTGGCAAAGGACACCGCAAGATTGAACCCAAAGCTAAGCACTTCTCCTATTGCAAGAAAGATCAATCTAGTAGGCCAAACCAAACTGATAATTCAAAGAGACTTGCAAAGATATTAAATCATGCATAAAAGATTTCAGAGAAGAATCAAATATTGTTCATAGATAATCTTGATCATAAACTCACAATTCATCGGATCTCAAAAAACACACCGCAAAAAGAGTTACATCAAATAGATCTCCAAGAGAATCAAGGAGAACTTTGTATTGAGATCCAAAGAGAGAGAAAAAGCCATCTAGCTAAAAACTATGGACCCGAAGGTCTGTGGTAAACTACTCACACATCATCGGAGAGGCCATGGAGTTGATGTAGAGGCCCTCCGTGATCAATTCCCCCTCCGACGGAGCGCTGGAAATGGCCCCAAGATGGGATCTCATGGGTATAGAAGGTTGCGGCGGTGGAAATAGGGTTTCGTGGTGCTCCTGGATGTTTTCGGGGTATATGGTTATATATAGGAGGAAGAAGTACATTGGTGGAGCTGCGAGGGCCCATGAGGGTGGGAGGCGTGCCTACCCCCCTGGGCATGCCCTCCTGCCTCGTGGCCTCCTCGCTTCTTTCTTGACATCCACTCCAAGTCTCATGGATCACGTTTGTTCCAAAAATAACTCTCCCAAAGTTTCATTCCGTTTGGATTCCGTTTGATATTCCTTTTCTGCAAAACACTGAAAAAGGAAAAAAAACAACAATTTGTACTGGGCCTTTGGTTAGTAGGTTAGTCCCAAAAATAATATAAAAGTGCATAACAAAGCTCATTAAACATCCAAAACAGATAATATAATAACATGGAACAATAAAAAATTATAGATACGTTGGAGACGTATCAAGCATCCCCAACTTTAATTCCTGCTCGTCCTCGAGTAGGTAAATGATAAAAACAAAATTTTTGATGTGGAATGCTACCTAGCATAATTATCAATGTAATTTTCTTTATTGTGGCATGAATGTTCATATCCGAAAGATTCAAGAAAAAAGTTTAATATTGACATAAAAATAATAATACTTCAAGCATACTGACAAAGCAATCTTGTCTTCTCAAAATAACATGGCCAAAGAAATTTATCCCTACAAAATCATATAGTCTGGCTATGCTCTATCTTCATCACACAAAGTATTTAAATCATGCACAACCCCGATGACAAGCCAAGCAATTGTTTCATACTTTTGATGTTCTCAAACTTTTTCGATCTTCACGCAATACATGAGTGTGAGCCATGGATATATCACTATAGGTGGAATAGAATGGTGGTTGTGGAGAAGACAAAAAGGAGAAGATAGTCTCACATCAACTAGGCGTATCAACGGGTTATGGAGATGCCCATCAATAGATATCAATGTGAGTGAGTAGGGATTGCCATGCAACGGATGCACTAGAGCTATAAGTGTATGAAAGCTCAACAAAAGAAACTAAGTAGGTGTGCATCCAACTTGCTTGCTCACGAAGACCTAGGGCATTTTTAGGAAGCCCATCATTGGAATATACAAGCCAAGTTCTATAATGTAAAATCCCCACTAGTATATGAAAGTGACAACATAGGAGACTCTCTATCATGAAGATCATGGTGCTACCTTTGAAGCACAAGTGTGGTAAAAGGATAGTAACATTGTCCCTTCTCTCTTTTTCTCTCATCATTTTTTATTTGGGCCTTTTTATTTTTTATGGCCTCTTTTTTTTTCTTTTTTTTTCCGGAGTCTCATCCCGACTTGTGGGGGATCATAGTCTCCATCATCCTTCCCTCACATGGGACAATGCTCTAATAATGATGAGCATCACACTTTTATTTACTTACAACTCGATTCTTAGAATAAAATATGACTCTATGTGAATGCCTCCGGCGGTGTACCGGAATGTGCAATGACTCATGAGTGACATGTATGAAAGAATTAAGAATGGTGGCTTTGCCACAAATACGATGTCAACTACATGATCATGCAAAGCACTATGACAATGATGGAGCGTGTCATAATAAATGGAATGGTGGAAAGTTGCATGGCAGTATATCTCGGAATGGCTATGGAAATGCCATAATAGGTAGGTATGGTGGCTGTTTTGAGGAAGGTATATGGTGGGTTTATGATACCGGCGAAGGTTGCGCGGTACTAGAGAGGCTAGCAATGGTGGAAGGGTGAGAGTGCGTATAATCCATGGACTCATCATTATTCATAAAGAACTCACATACTTATTGCAAAAATCTATTAGTTATCTAAACAAAGTACTACGTGCATGCTCCTAGGGGGATAGATTGGTAGGAAAAGACCATTGCTCGTCCCCGACCGCCACTCATAAGGAAGACAATCAATACATAAACCATGCTCCGACTTCATCACATAATGGTTCACCATACGTGCATGCTACGAGAATCACATACTTTAACACAAGTATCTCTCAAAATCACAACTACTCAACTAGCATGACTCTAATATCACCATCTTCATATCTCAAAACAATCATCAAGTATCAAACTTCTCATAATATTCAATGCACTTTTTATGAAAGTTTTTATTATACCCATCTTGGATGCCTATCATATTAGGACAAATTTTATAGCCAAAGAAAATTACCAGGCTGTTCTATAAGACTCTCAAAATAATATAAGTTAAGCATGAGAGATCAATAATTTCTATAAAATAAAACCACCACCGTGCTCTTAAAGATATAAGTGAAGCACTAGAGCAAAACTATCTAGCTCAAAAGATATAAGTGAAGCACATAGAGTATTCTAAGAAATTCCGATTCATGTGTGTCTCTCCCAAAAGGTGTGTATAGAAAGTATTATTGTGGTAAACTAAAAAGAAAATACTCAAATCATACAAGACACTCCAAGCAAAACACATATCATGTGGTGAACAAAAATATAGCATCAAGTAAAGTTACCGATGGACGAAGACGAAAGAGGGGATGCCTTCCGAGGCATCCCCAAGTTTGGCTTTTGGTTGTCCTATAGTTTTACCTTGGGTTGCCTTCGTAATCCCCAAGCTTAGGCTCTTGCCACTCCTTATTCCATAATCCATCAAATCTTTACCCAAAACTTGAAAACTTCACAACACAAAACTCAACAGAAAATCTCATGAGCTCCGTTAGTATAAGAAAACAAACCACCACTTTAAGGTACTGTAATGAACTCATTCTTTATTTATATTGGTGTTAAACCTACTGTATTCTAACTTTTCTATGGTTCATACCCCCGATACTAGCCATAGATTCATTAAAATAAGCAAACAACACGCGAAAAACAGAATCTGTCAAAAACAGAACAGTCTATAGTAATCTGTAGGTTCCTAATACTTTTGTAACTCCAAAAATTCTGAAATAAATTGGTTAACGTGAGGAAGTTGTCTATTAATCATCTGCAAAAATAATCAACCTAATCGCACTCTCCAGTAAAAAATGGCAGCAAATCTCGTGAGTGCTAAAGTTTCTGTTTTTTACAGCAAGATCGCAAAGACTTCCCCCAAGTCTTCCCAAAGGTTCTACTTGGCACAAACACTAATTAAAACACAAAAAACACAATCATACCATAATCTAGATGAATTTTTTATTGACTAACAGCAAGGAAAAATATTGGGTTGTCTCCCAGCAAGCACTTTTCTTTAAAGCCTTTTAGCTAGGCATTGATAATTTTAATGGTGCTCATATGAAAGAGAAGAATTGAAGCGCAAAGAGAGCATCATAAAACATGTGACAAACACAGTTAAGTCTAACATACTTCCCATGCATAGGTATTTTATAATCAAACAAATTATCATGGCGAACAAAAACTAGCATATGCGAGGAAGTGGAAAGAAACAATAGCAATCTCAACATAACGAGAGGTAATTTAGTAACATGAAAATTTCTACAACCATATTTTCCTCTCTCATAATAATTACATGTAGGTTCATAAGAAAATTAAAAAAACATAGCTATCACAAAACATATTCTTAACACGATCCACATGTATGCAAAGTTGACACTCCTCTAAAATAGTGGGATTAACATTAACTAAAGTCATGACCTCTCCAAACCCACTTTTATCAAAAACTTCATAAGATTGAACATTCTCCAAATATGTGGGATATAAAGTTGACAGTCTTCCAAAACCACTTTCAATATTATTGCAAACATTATAGTCAATCTCATTTTCATCATGGGCCTTAAATAAATTTTCAAGATCAAAAGAAGAATCACCCCAATCATGATCATTGCAACAAGTAGTAGACATAGCAAAACTAACATCCCCAAGCTTAGGGTTTTGCATATTATAAGAACAATTGACATTAATAGAATTTATACTATCATCATTGCAATCATGCTTTTTATTCAAAGATCCATCATGAATCACTCCATAAAGTACTTCATCACAATTTTTAGATTCACGAATTTCAAGCAAAACTTCATAAAGATAATCTAGTGCACAAAACTCACTAGCAATTGGTTCATCATAAATGGATCTCTTAAAAAGATTAGCAAGCGGATGAGGATCCATAGATCCTAGGTTCTCTGTTTAGCAATAAATAAAAAACTATTCCAACCAAACGAGCCACGTAAGACATAAAACAAACGAAAAGACGAACAGAAGAAGGGTGTATAAAACAGCAAGGGTGAAGTGGGGGAGAGGAAAACAAGAGGAAAATGGCAAATAATGTAATGCGAGGGATAAGAGTTTGTGATGGGTAATTGGTATGGGCACAAGAAATCCACATGTTGGTGGGAGATCAAAGCTTGACTTGACTTGGTGAAAACCACCCCGGCAACAGCCCCAGAAATCCTTCCTGCTACTCTTGAGCTTGAGTTGGTTTTCCCCTTGAAGAGGAAAGGGTGATGTAGCAAAGTAGTGTAAGTATTTCCCTCAGTTTTGAGAACCAAGGTATCAATCCAGTAGGAGGTAACACACAAGTCTCTAGTACTTGCACAAACAAACAAGAACCTCGCAACCAACCCGATAAAGGGGTTGTAAATCCCTTCACGGTCACTTACGAAAGTGAGATCTGATAGAGATAATAAGATAAATATTTTTGGTATTTTTATTATATAGATTGGAAAATAAAGATTACAAAGTAAACAGCTAAGGAAATAGCAAGTAGATGGGAAATAATATGATGGAAGATAGACCCAGGGGCCATAGGTTTCACTAGTGGCTTCTCTCAAGATAGCATAATCTACGGTGGGTGAAAAAATTACTGCCGAGCAATTGATAGAAAAGTGAATAATTATGAGAATATCTAGGCATGATCATGTATATATGAATCACGTCCATGACAAGTAGACCGAAACGATTCTGCATCTACTACTATTACTCCACACATCGACCGCTATCCAGCATGCATCTAGAGTATTAAGTTCATAAGAACAGAGTAACGCATTAGGCAAGATGACATGATGTAGAGGGATAAACTCAAGCAATATGACATAAACCCCATCTTTTATCCTCGATGGCAACAATACAATACGTGCCTTGCTGCCCTTGCTGTCACTGGGAAAGGACACCGCAAGATTGAACCCAAAGCTAAGCACTTCTCCCATTGCAAGAAAGATCAATCTAGTAGGCCAAACCAAACTGATAATTCGAATAGACTTGCAAAGATATTAAATCATGCATAAAAGATTTCAGATAATAATCAAATATTGTTCATAGATAACCTTGATCATAAAATCACAATTCATCGGATCTCGACAAACACACCGCAAAAAGAGTTACATCGAATAGATCTCCATGAGAATCGAGGAGAACTTTGTATTGAGATCCAAAGAGAGAGAAGAAGCCATATAGCTAATAACTATGGACCCGAAGGTCTGTGGGAAACTACTCACACATCATCGGAGAGGCCATGCAGTTGATGTAGAAGCCCTCCGTGATCGATCCCCCTCCAGCGGAGCACTGGAAAAGGCCCCAAGATGGGATCTCACGGGTACACACTACAAGAAATATGTAAACTAGTGACCTTCTGTCAGTGACCCTAGAAGAAATGGTCATAGATCTGTGAGCATTACAGACCAATTGGTCAAAAGCTGTTCGGAGGGCTCCAAACCCTAAACCATTGCGACCATTTTGGTCAGAAAGGTCGTAATTTCCTTACATGAAATGGTCATAAAGCAAACAACGCTAGTCCACTGCCTTATTTCTAGTTATTAACGACCAATATAGATGGTCATAGCCTTGTAAATTGTGGTGGGTTGCTATGACTAGGCGCCACCTCATTAGTTTTGCCTATGTGTCATGTCCATGTGGCAGTTTTTGCCCTAGGTTGTAAAGCAGCCTATATTTCTGTCATTCCCAAAATTCCCAAAAAAATCTCATAAATTCTTTGGGTCATATCATCGTCAAATATGTAAAAACCTTCCTTGCCTAGTTCAAAAATAATTCAAAAATATTCATTTTCCTATTCTGTTCAAAACAATAGTTTGTGAAGGAAGTACCACTTTGGCATGTCCAAATAGTATCCATTTTCTACAGTGCTTTCATATGCCCAAATAACTATCCTCCACCAAATGCCAGCTCAATCCATTCATTATTTTGAGCCGAGCTTCAACATTCATAGTTATGTCCAGTGTGGTAGTTTGCAAAGCAAGTACCACCTAGGCTCCTCCTTTTGAGCTGAAAATTTTTGAAGACAGTCTTCTTAGTAACTGATCATCCTTAGCCAAAACTCACGCCCATTAGCCATGTACATTTCCCGTACCACTAATAAAACACTTGGCTGCTAATTCATGTTTGAGCATCGATCGGTCTCCTCGTGAGAATATTATGTTGTAATTTTCTTCCTAGAACCTACCTGGGGAGTGCCCAAGCCGCTAGACATGCCTAGGCTTCCCAGAACACATGGCAACACCACGGTCACGCGGTGACCACGCGGCGGGCATGCGAGTTTACACGCTCTAGAGTTGGGGGCCTCGGCCACCGCCCAAACCTTGACGTATCGCCACAAAACCATGTATTTATGATTAAATAGGTACTTATGTAATTGTAAATGATTTTTGGAAAAAATAAATAGTAAACTACGAGGCAGCTGCAGTTCAAATTTGACCCGCTTTCAACTGAATCGGCGGAAATTTGTCTTTTTCACGAGAGGTGGATCAAAATTTTTTACACCCAACCAATTTGTAAATTGTGTATTAAATATGTCCTAGTATTTTAGAAAATTGATTTGGTCCAATTTTGCAACAATTATTTGGGAGGTCCTTCACAAAAAAACCTCCTTTTGGGCACTCAAAAAATGGAAAATGGTTTTTTCGTCCAAAGAAAATGAAAACTTCCTTAGGCAACATTGTTTGCCATTCCAATATGCACCCTTGTGCACAATATGAGATCATTTGAACAAACTATGCCATGAATATGACCATAGGATTGATCATTTGGCTTGAAAGCCATGAATCCTCACGCATGATAGCTCATTTCTGATAACACTTTTTTAAAAGAATTGCTGTATTACAAGTTTATTTTTCCTGGTAACCTGGTCATATATAATGACACACTGGGAAGGTTTTCCAATTTTTTGATTTTTTTTGAATTTTTTATGCCCGTTTCAAAATGCGGTCAAAACAGCGGGAATGGCCGTTCCTAGGTAGTGGTTGAATCTTGGATTTTTTTTGGTGTTTCTCTGATTAAATAGATACTTATGTACCTAAAAATGATTTTTAGAAAAAATAAAGAGCAAACTACAAGGCAGCTACAGTTCAAATTTGACCCACTTCCAACTGAATCGATGGAATTTTGTCTTTTTCACGAGAGGTGGATCAAAACTTTTTACATCCAACCATTTGGTCAATTGTGCATTAAATATGGCCTAGTATTTGATAAAAATGATTTAGTCCAATTTTGCAACAATTATTTGGGAGGTCCTTCACAAAAAACCCTCCTTCTGGGCACTCGAAAACTGGAAAATGGTTGTTTCATCCAAAGAAAATGAAAACTTCCTTAGGCAACATTGTTTGTCATTCCAATATGCACCCTTGTGCACAATATGAGATCATTTGAACAAACTATGCCATGAATGTGACCATAGGATTGATCATTTGGCTTGAAAGCCATGAATCTTCACGCATGATAGCTCATTTCTGATAACACTTTTTTAAAAGAATTGTCGTATTACAAGTTTATTATTTTTCCTGGTAACTTGGTCATATATAATGACACAATGCGAAGGTTTTCCAATTTTTTGATTTTTTATTTTTTATGCCCGTTTCAAAATGCGGTCAAAACGGCGGGAATGACCGTTCCTAGCTAGTGGTTGAATCTTGGAATTTTTTTGGTATTTCTCTGATTAAATAGATACTTATGTACCTAAAATGATTTTTGGAAAAAATAAAGAGCAAACTACAAGGCAGCTACAGTTCAAATTTGACCCGCTCCCAACTGAATCGGCAAAATTTTGTCTTTTTCACGAGAGGTGGATCAAAACTTTTTACACCCAACCATTTGGTCAATTGTGCATTAAATATGGCGTAGTATTTTATAAAAATGATTTGATCCAATTTTGCAACAATTATTTGGGAGGTTCTTCACAAAAAAACCTCCTTTCGGGCACTCAGAAAATGGAAAATGAATTTTTCGTGCAAAGAAAATGAAAACTCCCTTAGGCAACATTGTTTGGAATTCCAAGATGCACCCTTGTGCACAATATGAGATCATTTGAATAAACTATGCCATGAATGTGGCCATAAGATTGATCATTGGGCTTGAAAGCCATGAATCTTCACGCATGATAGCTCGTTTCTGAGAAAACTTTTTTAAAATAATCACTGTATTACAAGTTTATTATTTTTCCTGGGAACTTGGCCACATATAATGACACAATGCGAAGGTTTCCCAATTTTTTGATTTTTTTTGAATTTTTATGCGCGTTTCAAAATGGGTCAAAACGGCGGGAATGACCGTTCCTAGCTAGTGGTTGAATCTTGGATTTTTTTGGTGTTTCTCTAATTAAATATATACTTATGTACCTAGAAATGATTTTTGGAAAAATAAAGAGCAAACAATAAGGTAGCTGCAGTTCAAATTTGACCCGCTTCCTACTGAATCAGCGGGAATTTGTCTTTTTCACCAGAGGTGGATCAAAAGTTTTCACACCCAACCATTTTTTCAATTGTGCATTAAATATGGCCTAGTATTTTAGAAAATATATTTGGCCCAATTTTGCAACAAATACATGATAGGCCCTTCACAAAAAAGTCATTTTGGGCACTCAAAAAATGGAAAATGTTTTAAAAAAACTCATTTCTCCTAACTCTTTTAAAAGACATTTTTCTTATTTCGATTTGTCATTATTTGTGAAAACTAAGGTCAAATTGGATGAAACGTGAGAAGGTATTCCATTTTTATTTTTATTTTCCAGGTCATAAAATAGCCAATATGATTTAAAACTTTACTTTTAATCGATTACGACCAATTTAGATGGACAAAATATCGTACTTATATACTGTGTTCTGATTGGTCAAGGAGCGTCTCACGCGGATCGTGCCTAATCACCGTCGGAAGCTCCTGGATCCAACGGCCCTCGTGTCTCACCCACGCACCCAACCCACAATGCGCACTCCTCTCTCGGGAACCCCACCCAACCCATCGTGCCCTCCTCTCTCTCTCGAACCCTAGCGCTCCACTCCTCCCTGGCCGCCGCCACCTCCGGCGCCCTCTGTCCGGCGAGATCCCCTCCAACCCATGTCTCCACGACTCCTCCTCCTCTCTGGATCGATCACCCCAACCCACGACTCCTCCTCCTCTCTGGATCGATCACCCCCAACCCACGACTCCTCCTCCTCTCTGGATCGATTCGCAAATGCTTCCAACCCAGCCACCGCCATAGACCCTCCCCAATCCCGACCTCCTACACGCCGAGCCGAGACGTACCCCTTCCTGCTCGATGGCTAACCCCTCCATGGCGGCCGGTGACGGGGTGCCGTTGGCGAAGAGGGTCTGCGGCGTCAGGGCCCAGATCCGCAACCACTTCTGCATCGGGGAACCTTCTTCCGCATCGACGCCTACGGGAACGTGCTCTATCTCCACGCCGACGCCGCCTCGCCCCTCGCCTGGGACGTCCACCACTGGTTCCCCTGCGCCAGTAAGAAGGATTTTACTACATGTTCCTTGCTGTTTCATGAATCCACCACATGGTTCTGAACTCTGATGAACGGTGGATGGATGCTGGGTTTTCGTCGATCTGCAGGGGGAGGGAGGACGGTCCCGAGAAACCTGTGGATCATGCAGCTGCAGGCGTCCAGGAAGAAGCACAACAAGCTCGAGTTCCTCGTCCCCTGGTGGGATCTGCAGCTCGGCATCTCCATCAACCAGTTCCTCTCCATCTTCGCTTAAAAGAATCCCGACTTTAGGTGACCTCCTGTCTGACGCCCTTTGCTAACCCCAAATAGTTTTCAGGTGAACTGACGGATTGTTCTGAAGCTATACATGCAGGAACAGAGCGTTCGCATTCTTGTTCACCGATGGGGCCAACGAGGAGCTCAGCTCGCTTCAGGCCATCATGTTCACCGGCTAGTCCGTCCCCTGTACCTCCAGGCAGGGCAGGTTCAGGGCTAGTGTTACTCACCGATCAACGTCTTTTAGTGTGTCTTCCATGATCTTGCCTCTGTTTTCTAATGGTACGGCTTTAGGCTCATCCCCAGTATTTCATTGTGCTATTTCTTGAGTGCTCACTAGTTGCTAGTGTTCGACTGCTACCAGTGGGTTAAGATTAGTCTTTTATAATTGTTTTCTTAAGGATGAGTTACTGGGACTGTTCAGGCAATGACTCCAAATTATATGTGTTTTCTTGAGGTTCGGGTGGTGGACAGAGATCTGCATGAGGTGCTTGGACAGCAGATCAGCCCAGAGCTCCGGGGCCGCCTTGCCCTGTCCTGCAGCTACAGCAGCAAGGTACATGAACTAAACAGCAGTAAAATTACTCCTATTTTTGAACATGGACGCAACGAGTCAGATGTGAAATGGGTTGCAGGTGTGGCTGGTCGGCGATAGGCTGACAGCGCGGGAGCAGGAGAAGGCGGAGCTGGGTTGCAATAGAATCCCAATAGGACCGACGCTGAAGGGCCTGGACATGTGCTTCTTGACATTCCATTGCTTGCCAACACCTTCCAAGGGTAAAAACACCAGCACCCGCACCCTGTTTCTAGCGCCATACGAAATGGGGAATTTATTATTTTGCCTTCTGCTTACACAACACCATTATTATAGATGTGACATGTACATTGCAATCCTCCTCCATTGCTTCATATGACGCTAACTAAACCCTCTCGTTTCATCTTGCAGATAGCCATCCCACAACACCAGCATGCCCCGGCTTCGAGGGAATCGGCCACTTCACCACCGCAACGGGCAGGCTTTCCCTGCCCGCCTTTGGGCTGGCATCCTACAAGCTTCGCAGCTCCCTATGGGCATCCAACGGTGCCCCAGAGCAGGAGAGTGTCACGTCGTTGATGCAGGAGGCGGACAACTGGCTCTGCTGCGTACAGGTAGACCACCCGGACTTCCGGTTCTTCGTGTCCCACTTCAGCGCGATGTGGAGATGACTGCTCTATTGTAAATTTCATTTTTGTGTCTGTGTTAGTTATATGATGATGACTGTGTGTTGCCAAGTCTGAACTTAGCTGGCTGTGCGTTGAGCACAAGTCTGTTCTCTATGGTACATAGTGAAGCGCCCCTCTACCGTGGGGGTTGTATCAGTTAAAAAAGGCCTGCCTGTATTGCGGGCTTTGACTGCAATTTCTTTGGTAGACAAGCATAGATATCTGACAATACCAACAAGCATGCCATGCATTATTCAAGCTTGATTATCCACCCCAGTCTAGCTAGCAGATCATCCAAGGTTATGCTAGGTTGGTTGGTTCAATGACACCGAGGAGAGAAATAGAAATAGGAAGAATAGGGGAAGAATGAGGGAATAGGTTCTGTTTTTGTTCTCTCTATTTTCTCTTCCTGATCTAAACATGTTGAAGGTTCTGTTTTGTGCAGGTTGCTCTCATGAGGAAAAGTTGCGGCTACAGGATGCCCTCCTCCTCTCCTCCACCCCCTGACATGGTGAGCTCCACCCCTCCTTCTACCCCTTGCAGATCTGATATGAAGTGGGCATTAGTTGCAATTGTTATGGCCACAACATAGCAGCATTGTATTGGTTCAGTTTTTATGCATAATTCGGTTGTGACTGTGCTGTTTGATGCTGCTTGCCTCATCTATTTTTCATGTATTGTGTGAAATCTGTACCCTGCTAGAAGATGCCACCATCAAGTTAATAATAACACTAATGATCATTTGATTCTAGTCTAGAGATACACATAACATTAGTTAGGTCCATGGATACATGGATGAACACACACAGCTAGCAGCCTAGCAGTGTTAGCAAAGGATGTCAGTACAATGTTTATGGCATTCATTTATATTGAAGCAAATAGTAACTAACTGTCATGGGCTTTTTATTGTGGAGCTCCATGAACTTTTTTGGTCGATTGGCTGTCCAAGTTCCTAAAGAACAAATCATACAACCATTATCTTGTTGATTGATGCAGTTTCTCACCTTTTTGCTGCAGATGTTTAGTTCCTTGCTTGATTCTGGATACTATTAAGTTGAAATAAAATTGTATGAGAAAATGATCACTAAACTAAGGAGGCATAACCTGATAATAACTTATTTTACGTTAATAGCCTACAATGTTGTCTTGGAGTTTATTGTCCAAAATAATACCTCTACTTTTTGTGTCCTTCAGGAATGCGTATCCTTCAGGACAACTCAAGCCCCTCCTCCTCTCCTGTACATGAATGTGAGATGCTGCGCATGCAAGATCTGAGCCAAATGGCATATTGTAATCTTTTTATTGCTGGTTTTTATGTACGATGTCATGAAGATGTACGTTTGAAATGTTGCTTTGATAGAAAAATTGTATTCCTGTGTACATGCTGCTTTGACAGCAAAATTATGAAAATTTCTCAACAATATATATGGGAAAAATTGTATTCCTATGTATCTGCCTGAAGAGGCTACAGCCAACTGATGATGTTACTAGAACGTGACAACTGGGACCCATCTGACTAGTGGACCCTTCTTTTGGGGAAAAAAAGAAAAACTAAATTCGTTTAGACAAAAAGGCCACAACCCAACAATAAAAAGGATGCAATATTGGGCTTGGCCCATGAACCCAACCAAAAATTGACAGATAGAAAAAAACACAAATAGGCTGAATTGTTGGGCTAGGCCCATGTAGAAAATCGAATTGGACCGGGCTGATTCTTGTGCCACATCAGATTGCCACGTCAGATGCCTACGTGGCCTGGGGAGGCTGCTAGTGACCAAAACAAAACAATAGGCATATTTTGGTCAAAAACGTCTACGACCTTCTCACAGAGAAGGTCGTTAGTTTCAGTTTACGACCGCCAGCTTTTGACCTTCTGTTTTTGGTCACAAAAAGGTCGCAAATGAAAAACTATGACCTTTCAGTGACCAATAGTGGAGGTCACAAGATAGCATATTTCTTGTAGTGACAGAAGGTTGCGGTGGTAGAAATAGGGTTTCGTGGTGCTCCTAGATGTTTTCGGGGTATATGAGTATATATAGGAGGAAGAAGTACGTCGGTGGAGCTGCGAGGGGCCCATGAGGGTGGGGGCGCGCCTACCCCCCTGGGCGTGCCCTGCTGGCTCGTGGCCTCCTTGCTTCTTTCTTGACGTCCACTCCAAGTCTCCTCGATCACGTTTGTTCCAAAAATAACTCTCCCGAAGGTTTCATTCCATTTGGATTTCGTTTGATATTCCTTTTCTGCGAAACACTGAAATAGGCAAAAAACAGCAATTTGCATTGGGCCTTTGGTTAGTAGGTTAGTCCCAAAAATAATATAAAAGTGCATAACAAAGCCCATTAAACATCCAAAACAGATAATATGAGGGTATAATATAATAGCATGGAACAATAAAAAATTATAGATACATTGGAGTCGTATCACCAGACACTTTGAAATATGCTTGTATTGATGAAAAGAAGATATATCATGTTATTATTAGTGCTAACTTTTCAGAACATGAAGAAGAAAGATTATTGAAAGTTCTAAGGAAGCACCGAGCTGCTATTGGATATACACTTGATGATTTAAAGGGCATTAGTCCCACTCTATGTCAGCACAAAATTAATATGGAACCTGATGCCAAACCAGTTGTTGATCACCAACGTTGGTTAAATCTGAAGATGAAAGAGGTGGTAAGAACGGAAATATTAAAACTTCTGGAAGCTGTTATAATTTATCCTATAGCTGATAGTAGATGGGTAAGTCCTGTTCATTGTGTTCCTAAGAAAGGAGGTATTACTGTTGTTCCTACTAATAAGAACGAACTCATTCCACAAAGATTTTTTACAAGCTATAGAATGCTGATTGATTTTAGAAAATTAAATAAAGCTACTAGAAAAGATCATTACCCTTTGCCTTTTATTGATCAAATGCTTGAAAGATTATCTAAGCACACACACTTTCGCTTTATAGATGGATATTTTTGGCTTTTCTCAAATACCTATTTCTCAACCTGATCAAGAAAAGACCACTTTTACTTGCCCATTTGGAACCTATGCTTATAGACATATGCCTTTTGGTTTATGTAATGCACCTGCTACCTTTCAGAGATGTATGACTGCTATATTCTCTGACTTTTTTTGAAAAGATTGTTGAGGTTTTTATGGACGACTTTTCTATTTATGGAAGTATTTTGATGATTGTTTAAGCAATCTTGAGCGAGTTTTGCAGAGATGTGAACAAATGAATCTTGTCTTGAATTGGGAGAAGTGCCACTTTATGGTTAACAAAGGCATTGTATTGGGTCAAAAAATTTCTGAAAGAGGTATTGAAGTGGACCAAGCTAAGGTTGATGCAATTGAGAAAATGCCATGTCATAAAGACATCAAAGGTATTCGTAGTTTCCTAGGTCATGCTGGTTTCTATAGGAGGTTCATTAAAGACTTCTCTAAAATTTCTAGGCCTCTCATTAGTCTTTTGCAAAAGGATGTTCCTTCTGTTTTTGATGATGATTGTTTAGAAGCCTTTGAAACACTCAAGAAAGCCTTAATATCTACACCTATTGTTCAACCACTTGATTGGAACTTGCCTTTTCAAATTATGTGTGATGCTAGTGATTATGCTGTTGGTGCTGTTCTAGGACAAAGAGTTGATAAGAAACTTAATGTTATTCATTATGCTAGTAAAACTCTAGACAGTGCTCAAAGAAATTATGCTACTACTGAAAAAGAATTCTTAGCAGTAGTGTTTGCTTGTGATAAATTTAGACCTTATATTGTTGATTCCAAAGTAACTGTTCACATAGACCATGCTGCTATTAAATATCTTATGGAAAAGAAAATGCTAAACCTAGACTTATTCGTTGGGTTCTCTTGTTACAAGAATTTGATTTACATATCATTGATATAAAGGAGCTGAGAACCCCGTAGCTGATAATTTGTCTAGAATTGAAAATGTGCTTGATGACCCACTGAACGAAATATGCCCTAGAGGCAATAATAAAGTTGTTATTTATATTTCCTTGTATCATGATAAATGTTTATTATTCATGCTAGAAGTGTATTAACCGGAAACTTAGTACATGTGTGAATACATACACAAACAGAGTGTCACTAGTATGCCTCTACTTGACTAGCTCGTTAATCAAAGATGGTTAAGTTTCCTAGCCATAGACATGAGTTGTCATTTGATGAATGGGATAACATCTTTAGGGAATGATGTGATTGACTTGAACCATCTGTTGGCTTAGCACTATGATCGTTTAGTTTATTTGCTATTGCTTTCTTCATAACTTATACATATACCTATGACTATGAGATTATGCAACCCCCGAATACCGGAGGAACACTTAGTGTGATATCAAATGTCACAACGTAACTGGGTGATTATAAAGATGCTCTACAGGTGTCTCCGATGGTGTTTGTTGAGTTGGCATAGATCGACATTAGGATTTGTCACTCCGATTATCGAAGAGGTATCTCTGGGCCCTCTCGGTAATGCACATCACTATAAGACTTGCAAGCAATGTGACTAATGAGTTAGTAGCGGGATGTTGCATTACGGAACGAGTAAAGAGACTTGCCGGTAACGATATTGAACTAGGTATGATGATACCGACGATCGAATCTCGGGCAAGTAACATACCGATGACAAAGGGAACAACATATGTTGTTATGCGGTTTGACCGATAAATATCTTCGTAGAATATGTAGGAACCAATATGAGCATCCAGGTTCCGCTATTGGTTATTGATCGGAGATGAGTCTCGGTCATGTCTACATAGTTTTCGAACCCGTAGGGTCTCCACGCTTAACGTTCGATGACGATCGGTATTATGAGTTTATGTGTTTTGATGTAGCGAAGGTAGTTTGGAGTCCCTGATGTGATCACATACATGACGAGGAGTCTCGAAATGGTCGAGACATGAAGATTGATATATTGGAAGGTTATGTTTGGACACCAGGATGGTTTCGGATTAGTTTGGGCATATACCGGAGTACCGAGGGTTACCGGAACCCCCCAGGGGCTTAATGGGCCTACATGGGCTTTAGTGGAAGAGAGGAGGAGGCGGCCCCCCTTTCCTTTCTCTCCCTCTTCTCTTCCTTCCCCCTCCTAGTTGACTAGGAAAGGGGGGAACCTACACCTAGTAGGAGTAGGATTCCCCCGTTGGGGCGTGCCATAGAGAGGCCGGCCGGCCCCCTCCTCCACCCCTTTATATAACAGGGAGGGGGGCACCCCATAGACACACAAGTTGATCTCTTAGCCGTGTGTGGTGCCCCCTCCACAGATTTCCACCTCGATCATATTATCGTAGTGCTTAGGCGAAGCCCTGCATCGGTAACTTCATCATCAGCGTCAACACACCGTCATGCTGATAAAACTCTCCCCCAGCCTCAGCTGGATGTAGAGTTCGAGAGACATCACCGAGCTGAACGTGTGCAGATCGCGGAGGTGCCGTGTGTTCGGTACTTAATGCTTCCGCTTTCGGTCTACGAGGGTACATAGACACACTCTCCCCTCTCGTTGCTATGCATCCCTAGATAGATCTTGTGTGATCGTAGGATTTTTTTTGAAATATTGCGTTCCCCAATAGTGGTATCAGAGCCATGTCTATGCGTAGATGTTATATGCACGAGTAGAACACAATGAAGTTGTGGGCATGGGTATATACATATTGCTTGCCGTCACTAGTTGTTTCTTGATTCGATGGTATTGTTGGATGAAGCGGCCCGGACAGACATTACATGACCACAGTCATGAGACTGGTTCTACCGACGTGCTTTGCACAGAGGTGGCTGGCGGGTGTCAGTTTCTCCAACTTTAGTTGAATCGGATTCAATGAACAAGGTTCTTTCTGAAGATCAAAAAGCAATCACTATACCACGTTGTGGTTTTTGATGCGTAGGTAAGAACGGTTCTTGCTAAGCCCGTAGCAGCCACGTAAAACTTGCAACAACAAAGTAGAGGATGTCTAACTTGTTTTTGCAAGGCATGTTCTGATGTGATATGGTCAAGACGTGATTATATAAATTGTCGTATGAGATGATCATGTTTTGTAACATAGTTATCGGCAACTGGCAGGAGCCATATGGTTGTCGCTTTATTGTATGAAATGCAATCGCCATGTAATTTCTTTACTTTATCACTAAGTGGTTGCGATAGTCATAGAAGCAATAGTTGGCGAGACGACAACGATGCTACGATGGAGATCAAGGTGTCAAGCGGGTGATGATGGTGATCATGAAAGTGCTTTGGAGATGGAGACAAAAGGCACAAGATGATGATGGCCATATCATATAACTTATATTGATTGCATGTGATGTTTATCCTTTATGCATCTTATTCTGCTTAGTACGACGGTAGCATTATAAGATGATCTTTCACTAAATTTCAAGGTATAAGTGTTCTCCCTGAGTATGCACCGTTGCTACAGTTCGTTGTGCCGAGACACCGCGTGATGATCGGGTGTGATAAGCTCTACGTTCACATACAACGGGTGCAAGCCAGTTTTGCACAAGTAGAATACTCGGGTTAAACTTGATAAGCCTAGCATATCCAGATATGGCCTCGGAACACTGATACCGAAAGGTCGAGCATGAATCATATAGTAGATATGATCAACGTAGTGATGTTGGCAATTGAAAACTACTCCATCTCACGTGATGGTCGGACATGGTTTAGTTGATATGGATCATGTGATCATTTAGATGACTAGAGGGATGTCTATCTAAGTGGGAGTTCTTAAGTAATATGATTAATTGAACTTAAATTTATCATGAACTTAGTCTTGATAGTATTTTGCATGTCTATGTCGTTGTAGATAAATGTCATGTGTTGTTGTTCCGTTGAATTTTAATGCGTTCCTAGAGAAAGCTAAGTTGAAAGATGATGGTAGCAACTACACGGACTGGGTCCATAACTTGAGGATTATCCTCATTGCTGCATAGAAGAATTACGTCCTGGAAGCACCGCTAGGTGCCAAACCCGCAGCAGGTGCAACTCTAGATGTTATGAACACCTGGCAGAGCAAAGCTAATGACTACTCGATAGTTCAGTGTGCCATGCTTTATGGCTTAGAACCGGGACTTCAACGATGTTTTAAACGTCATGGAGCATATGAGATGTTCCAAGAGTTGAAGTTAACATTTCAAGCAAATGCCCGGATTGAGAGATATGGAGTCTCCAATAAGTTCTACAGCTGCAAAATGGAGGAGAATAGTTCTGTCAGTGAACACATACTCAGAATGTCTGGGGACCACAATCACTTGACTCAGCTGGGAGTTTATCGTCCGGTTGATAGTGTCATTGACAAAGTTCTTCAATCACTGCCACCAAGCTACAAAATCTTCGTGATGAACTATAATATGGAAGGATGGATAAGACAATTCCCGAGCTCTTCGCGATGCTAAAGGCCGTGGAGGTAGAAATCAAGAGGGAGCATCAAGTGTTGATGGTCAACAAGACCACCAGTTTCAAGAAGAAGGGCAAAGGGAAGAAGGGGAACTTCAAGAAGAACGGCAAGAAAGTTGCTGCTCAAGTGAAGAAACCCAAGTCTGGACCTAAGCCTGAGACCGAGTGCTTCTACTGCAAAGGGACTGGTCAGTGGAAGCGGAACTGCCCCAAGTATTTGGAAGATAAGAAGGATGGCAAAGTGAAAGGTATATTTGATATACATGTTATTGATGTGTACCTTACTAATGCTCGCAGTAGCGCCTGGGTATTTGATACTGGTTCTGTTGCTAATATTTGCAACTTGAAATAGGGGCTATGGATTAAGCAAAGATTAGCTAAGGACGAGGTGATGATGCACGTGGGAAATGGTTCCAAAGTCGATGTGATTGTTGTCGGCATGCTACCTCTACATCTACCTTCGGGATTAGTTTTAGACCTGAATAATTGTTATTTGGTGCCGGCGTTAATCATGAACATTATATCTGGGTCTTGTTCGATGCGAGACGGCTATTCATTTAAATCATAGAATAATGGTTGTTCTATTTATATGAGTAATATCTTTTATGGTCATGCACCCTTGATGAGTGGTCTATTTTTACTAAATCTTGATAGTAGTGACACACATATTCATAGTATTGAAGCCAAAAGATATAAGTTTAATAATGATAGTGCAACTTATTTATGGCACCACCGTTTAGGTCATATTGGTGTAAAGCGCATGAAGAAACTCCATGCTGATGGGCTTTTGGAATCACTTGATTATGAATCACTTGATGCTTGCGAACCATGCCTCATGGGCAAGATGACAAAAACTCCGTTCTTCGGAACAATGGAACGAGGAACAGACTTATTGGAAATAATACATACTGTTGTATGCGCTCCGATGAATGTTGATGCTCGTGGCGGGTATCGTTATTTTCTGACCTTCACAGATGATTTGAGTAGATATGGGTATATCTACTTGATGAAACATAAGCCTGAAACATTTGAAAAGTTCAAAGAATTTCAGAGTGAACTGGAAAATCATCGTAACAAGAAAATTAAGTTTCGATCTGATCATGGAGGTGAATATTTGAGTTATGAGTTTGGTCTTCATTTGAAACAATGCAGAATAGTTTCGCAACTCATGCCACCTAGAACACCACAACGTAATGGTGTGTCCGAACATCGTAAACGCACTTTATTAGAGATGGTGCGATCTATGATGTCTCTTACTGATTTACTGCTATCGTTTTGGGGTTATGCTTTAGAGATGGCTGCATTCATGTTAAATAGGGCACCATCGAAATCCGTTGAGACGACACCTTATGAACTGTGGTTTGGCAAGAAACTAAAGTTGTCATTTCTTGAAGTTTGGGGCTGCGATGCTTATGTGAAAAAGCTTCAACCTGATAAGCTCGAACCCAAATCAGAGAAATGTGTCTTCATAGGATACCCAAAGGAGACTGTTGGGTACACCTTCTATCGTAGATCCGAAGGCAGGATATTCGTTGCTAAGAATGGATCCTTTCTAGAGAAGGAGTTTCTCTCGAAAGAAGTGAGTGGGAGGAAAGTAGAACTTGATGAGGTAATTGTACCTGCTCCCTTATTGGAAAGTAGTCCATCACAGAAATCAGTTCCAGTGATTCCTACACCAATTAGTGAGGAGGCTAATGATGATGATCATGAAACTTCTAATCAAGTTACTACCGAACCTTGTAGGTCAACCAGAGTAAGATCCGCACCAGAGTGGTACGGTAATCCTGTTCTAGAGGTCATGTTACTTGACCATGACGAACCTACGAACTATGAGGAAGCGATGATGAGCCCAGATTCCGCAAAATGGCTTGAGGCCATGAAATCTGAGATGGGATCCATGTATGAGAACAAAGTGTGGACTTTGGTTGACTTGCCCGATGATCGGCAAACCATATAAAGTAAATGGATCTTCAAGAAGAAGACTGACGCTGACGGTAATGTTACTATCTACAAAGCTCGACTTGTTGCGGAAGGTTTTCGACAAGTTCAAGGAGTTGACTACGATGAGACCTTCTCACCCGTAGATATGCTTAAGTCCGTCCGAATCATGTTAGCAATTGCCGCATTTTATGATTATGAAATTTGGCAAATGGATGTCAAAACTGCATTCCTTAATGGATATCTTAAAGAAGAGTTGCATATGATGCAACCAGAAGGTTTTGTCAATCCAAAAGGTGCTAACAAAGTGTGTAAGTTCCAGCGATCCATTTATGGACTGGTGCAAGCATCTCGGAGTTGGAATATACGATTTGATAGTGTGATCAAAGCATATGGTTTTATACAGAGTTTTGGAGAAGCCTGTATTTACAAGAAAGTGAGTGGGAGCTCTGTAGCATTTCTGGTATTATATGTGGATGACATATTGTTGATCGGAAATGATACTGAATTTCTGAATAGCACAAAAGGATACTTGAATAAGAATTTTTCAATGAAAGACCTCGGTGAAGCTGCTTATATATTGGGCATCAAGATCTATAGAGATAGATCAAGACGCTTAATTGGACTTTCACAAAGCACATACCTTGATAAAGTTTTGAAGAAGTTCAAAATGGATAAAGCAAAGAAAGGGTTCTTGCCTATGTTACAAGGTGTGAAGTTGAGTTAGACTCAATACCCAACCACTACAAAAGATAGAGAGAAAATGAAAGTCATTCCCTATGCTTCGGCCATAGGTTCTATCATGTATGCAATGTTGTGTACCAGACCTGATGTGTCCCTTGCTATTAGTTTAGCAGGGAGGTACCAAAGTAATCCAGGAGTGCATCACTGGACAACGGTCAAGAATATCCTGAAATACCTGAAAAGGACTAAGGATATGTTTCTCGTTTATGAGGTGACAAAGAGCTTGTCGTAAACGGTTACGTCGATGCAAGCTTTGACACTGATCCGGATGACTCTAAGTCACAAACCGGATACGTATTTTTATTGAATGGTGGAGCTATCAGTTGGTGCAGTTCTAAGCAAAGTGTCGTCGCGGGATTTACGTGTGAAGCGGAATACATAGCTGCTTCCGAAGCAGCAAATGAAGTAGTCTGGATGAAGGAGTTCATATCCGATCCAGGTGTCATACCTAGTGCATCGGGTCCAATGAAAAACTTTTGTGACAATACTGGTGCAATTGCCTTGGCAAAGGAATCCAGATTTCACAAGAGAACCAAGCATATCAAGAGACGCTTCAATTCCATCCGTGATCAAGTCCAGGAGGGAGACATAGAGATTTGCAAGATACATACAGATCTGATTGTTGCAGACCTGTTGACTAAGCCTCTCTCACGAGCAAAACATGATCAGCACCAAGACTCCACGGGTGTTAGAATCATTACAATGTAATCTAGATTATTGACTCTAGTGCAAGTGGGAGAGTGAAGGAAATATGCCCTAGAGGCAATAATAAAGTTGTTATTTATATTCCCCTGTATCATGATAAATGTTTATTATTCATGCTAGAATTGTATTAACCGGAAACTTAGTACATGTGTGAATACATAGACAAAGAGAGTGTCACTAGTATGCCTCTACTTGACTAGCTCGCTAATCAAACATGGTTAAGTTTCCTAGACATAGACATGAGTTGTCATTTGATGAACGGGATCACATCATTAGAGAATGATGGGATTGACTTGACCCATCCGTTAGCTTAGCACTATGATCATTTAGTTTATTGCTATTGCTTTCTTCATAACTTATACATGCTCCTATGACTATGAGATTATGCAACTCCCGAATATCGGAGGAACACTTAGTGTGCTATCAAATGTCACAACGTAACTACGTGATTATAAAGATGCTCTACAGGTGTCGCCGATGGTGTTTGTTGAGTTGGCATAGATCGAGATTAGGATTTGTCACTCTGATTGTCGGAGAGGTATCTCTGGGCCCTCTTGGTAATGCACATCACTATAAGCCTTGCAAGCAATGTGACTAATGAGTTAGTTATGGGATGTTGCACTACGGAACGAGTACATAGACTTGCCGGTAACGAGATTGAACTAGGTATGATGATACCGACGATCGAATCTCGGGCAAGTAACATACCGGTGACAAAGGGAACAACGTATGTTGTTATGCGATTTGACCAATAAAGATCTTCGTAGAATATGTAGGAACCAATATGAGCATCCAGGTTCTGCTATTGGTTATTGACCGGAGATTAGTCTCGGTCATGTCTACATAGTTCTCAAACCCATACGGTCTGCATGCTTAACGTTCGATGACGATCGGTATTATGAGTTTATGTGTTTTGATGTGCCGAAGTTAGTCAGGAGTCCTGGATGTGAGCACAGACATGATGAGGAGTCACGAAATGGTCGATACATGAAGATCGATATATTGGAAGGTTATGTTTGGACACCGGAATGGTTTCGGATGAGTTCGGGCATATACCGGAGTATCGCGGGGTTACCGGAACCCACCGAGGGCTTAATGGGCCTACATGGCCTTTAGTGGAAGAGAGGAGGAGGCGGCCAAGAGGTGGGGCGCCCCCCCCAAGCCCAATCCGAATTAGGAGGGGGGCTGGCCCCCCTTTCCTTTCTCTCCCTCTTCCCTTCCTTCCCCCTCCTAGTTGGACTGGGAAAGGGGGGAACCTACTCCTAGTAGGAGTAGGATTCCCCTCCTTGGGGGGTGCCATAGAGAGGCCGGCCGGCCCCATCCTCCACCCCTTTATATACGGGGGAGGGGGGCACCTCATAGACACACAAGTTGATCTGTTAGCCGTGTGCAGTGCCCCCCTCCACAGATTTCCACGTCGGTCATATTGTCGTAGTGCTTAGGCGAAGCCCTGTATAGGTAACTTCACCATCACCGTCAACACACCATTGTGCTGACGAAACTCTCCCTCGGCCTCAGCTAGATCTAGAGTTCAAGGGACATCACTGAGCTGAACATGTGCAGATCGTGGAGGTGTCGTGCGTTTTGTACTTGATCGGTTGGATCGCGAAGACGTTTGACTACATCAACCACGTTACTTAATGCTTCTGCTTTCGGTCTATGAGGGTACGTAGACACACTATCCCCTCTCATTGCTATGCATCCCTAGATAGATCTTGCGTGATTGTAGGAAATTTTTTGAAATACTGCGTTCCCCAACACCCACTTCCTATTGATGATAGTTTTCCTGATGAGCAGTTAGCTCCAATAAATGTTGCTAATAGTACTCCTTGGTATGCTGACTTTGCTAATTACATTGTTGCTAAATATTTACCACCTAGCTTTACATACCAGCAAAAGAGAAAAATCTTTGATGACTTAAGACATTACTTTTGGGATGACCCACATCTTTATAAAGAAGGAGTAGATGGTATTATTTGACGTTGTGTACCTAAGCATGAACAAGGACAAATCCTACGAAAATGTCACTCCGAGGCTTATGGAGGGCATCATGCTGGAGATAGAACTGCTCACAATGTATTGCAATCTGGATTTTATTGGTCTACTCTCTTCAAGGATGCCCGTAAGTTTGTCTCATCTTGTGATGAATGTCAAAGAATAGGTAATGTCGGTAAGCGTCAAGAAATGCCTATGAATTATTCACTTGATGTTGAACCTTTTGATGTTTGGGGATTTGATTACATGGGACCTTTTCCTTCCTCTAACGGGTATACACATATTTTGGTTGATGTTGATTATCTTACTAAATGGGTAGAAGCTATTCTAACTAGTAGTGCTGATCACAACACCTCTATTAAAATGCTTAAGGGGGTTATTTTCCCAAGGTTTGAAGTCCCTAGATATTTAATGACTGATGGTGGTTCACACTTTATTCATGGCGCTTTCCATAAAATGCTTGCCAAGTATGATGTTAACCATAGAATTGCATCACCCTATCATCCTCAGTCTAGTGGTCAAGTTGAACTTAGAAATAGAGAAATAAAATTAATTTTTTAAAAGACTGTCAATAGGTCCATGAAGAATTGTCTAAGAAATTAGATGATGCACTTTGGGCCTATAGAACAGCTTATAAAAATCCTATGGGTATGTCTCCTTATAAAATGGTTTATGGAAAAGCTTGTCATTTACCTCTTGAGTTAGAACATAAAGCTCATTGGGCAGTCAAAGAACTCAATTATGATTTCAAACTTGCTGGTGAAAAGAGGTCATTTGATATAAGCTCATTAGATGAATGGAGAACCCAAGCTTATGAAAATGCAAAGTTATTCAAAGAAAAAGTTAAAAGATGGCATGACAAAAGAATCCAAAAGCGTGAGTTTAAAGTTAGAGAATATGTTCTTGTGTACAACTCTCGTTTTAGATTTTTGGCAGGAAAGCTCCTCTCGAAAAGGGAAGGCCCCTATATCATCAAGGAGGTTTACCGGTCTCGAGCCATCAAAATAAATAATTTTGAAGGCACTAACCCGAAGGTTGTCAATGGGCAACGAATAAAGCATTATATCTCGGGTATGCTTATTAATGTTGAAACTAATATTATCCAAACTTTGACACCTGAAGAACACATAAAGGAGTCCTTTCGGAACACTCCAAAATCGTGAAAATAAGGAGGTACGTGATACGGTAAGTAAACGGACTCCAAAAAATCTGCAAAAGTATTTTTTTATCAGTTTTGGAATATTTTAAAATTTTGGAAATAAAGAAACTCCTAGGAAGCGTACCTGCCAGGCTTGCCTGGCACGCCCAGGTGGGTTGTGCCCACCTCGAACACCTCCTGTACTCCGTTTTTTACCATATACTTGTCCTGCAAGATAGAAATAAAGAAAATCTATATATACTTCCCGAACTTGTTGATCACCGTATTGCGGAGAAATCCTCTGTTCTCTTTTTCCTTGTTTTCTGGCAGATTCCATCATCCATGGCATCTTCAAGGTCCTCCAGGGACAAGATCTCTCCTTCATCACCAAAAGGAGAATTGATTATCAGGTATGGGCACTCCCCTTGGCTTCCGCCAAGCTTGGGGGAGGTGCCCCCATATCGTCATCCCACTATCTTTTTGCTTTTATTCACCTTGGTTCAATCTTTTGCTTTCAGATGAAATAAAGTTTAGTTCGATCCTTTCTTCTTGTCAGAGTTTGCTTAATGATCTTTCCTTGTAATCTTGTGCAAGTTATATAATGAAGTTAGTTTTAGTTTTTGCTTTCTTTACTTTCACGTTGCAATTGAAGAAAAGAAATAAGGAAGAAAGAAAAGGAGAAAGGAAATAAATGAAGAAAGGAAATAAATAATGAAAAGATTATATACTAATCCTATGGTAGGTGATGGCACCACATAAGGAAAAGTATACGTAGAAACTTTTATTAGAGATTGACAAACATAGCATTAGTTAATGATGCAACTCATAAAAGAATTAATAAGGGAAGAGAATATTCACACATAGATATACTATCCTAGAAATCTTTTGTGATTGTGAGCCCTCATCAAAATATTATATGCCAAACTTGTTGACATTGGACAAGGAAGACAACTTAATTGTTTATGTTTGTTTATATTCACATAGAAGTCATATTGTCATAGATCCTTTAACATGTGATGCTTGCCCCTATCTTTGCTAGCCAAAAATTCTGTACTAAGTAGAGATACTACTTGTGCATCCAAAAACCCTTAAACCCAAATCTTTTTCAAGTGTCCACCATACCTACCTATGGATTGAGCAAGATCCCTCAAGTAAGTTGTCATCGGTGCAAAAAGGCAATAAACATTGCTTCTAAATATGTGAGATCATTTAGTGTAAGAGAAAATTGAGCGTTGTACGAACTTGGATGACAAAGAATAAAAGCAATAGACTGCATAATAAAGGTTGTCATCTTAAGGGGCAATACAATGTGACGTTCTCTTGCACTAAGGGATTGAGCGTGCAAACAAATAAGCGCATGGCAACCCCTGCTTCCCTCTGCGAAGGGCCTATCTTTTACTTTTATGTATTTACTTTTATGCAAAGAGTCAAAGTTTTCCTTCTATTCCTTTTTATTTTCTCTTTTGGCAAGCATCATGTGGTGAGGAAAGATCTAGGCACATATGTCTAGTTGAATATAGGTAGTATGAGTTATTATTCTTGACATCACCCTTGACGTGAGTATGTTGGGAGGCGAAACTATAAGCCCCTATATTTCTATGTGTCCGATTGAAATGTTTTGCTCATGGGTACAATGTGAGTGTTAGCAATCATAGAAGAATATATGATGGTTGAGTATGTGGACTTGCCTAAAGGCTCCGACACGTGACCCTTCATGAAAAGATGATGAATTGTAGTTGCAAAGTTGACTGAGAACATAGTTTGTTGGTTTCTAATGGAGTTTTTGCTTTATACTTCGATTGTGTGATGAATTGTTACTTATTCAAAGGAATTATATGATGCAAGTTCCATGATAAAAGTCCTATGTTTAATTTTGTTGCTGCTATAATAATCAACATGATGCTTCTATTTCCGTATTTTGTTTTTATCGACACCTCTCTCTCTCAAAGCATGTGGACATGTTTTTCGATTTCGGTTTTCGCTTGAGGACAAGCGAGGTCTAAGCTTGGGGGAGTTGATACGTCCATTTTGCATCATGTTTTCTTACTATTATTTATAATGTTTTTATCAATAATAACGCTTTTTGGAGTAATTCCAATGCCTTTTCTCTCATAATTTGCAAGGAACACACCAAGCGGGAGAATTCCCGCAGCTGGAAATCAGGCCACCTATTCTGCACAACTCCAGATGAGCTGAAACTTTACGGAGATTTTTTATGGATTATTTAAGAAATATTGGAGCCAATAAACACCAGAGGGAGGCCACCAGGTGGGCACCACCCACCTGGGCGCGCCAGGCCCCCTCGGCGCGCCCTGGTGGGTTGTGGCCTCCTCGGCCCACCTCCCGTGCCCATCTTTTGGTATATAAGTCATTTTGACCTAGAAAAAAATAAAGAGAGGACTTTCGAGACAAAGTGCCGCCGCCTCGAGGTGGAACTTTGGGCAGGAGCACTTTTTCCCTCCGGCGGAGCGATTCTGCCAGGGGAACTTCCCTCCTGGAGGGGGAAATCATCGTCGTCATCATCACCAACAACTCTCCCATCTTGGGTGGGGGGGCAATCTCCATCAACATCTTCACCAACACCCACTGTTCAAGCTATCTTCCGATATTTCAATAAATCAGCCGATTTATCGCTTATCGTTGTGTGATCGATAAGATTAATCGGCCGAAAAATCACCCGACATGGCGATAAATCGACCGATATGCCGATAAACTGGCTGATTTACCCCTTATCATGGGTCGACCGATAAGTTCCCGATAAGCGATATCCCCAACATTGCCAGCACCATCTCATCTCAAACCCTACTTCATCTCTTGTATTCAATCTTGCTACTGGAACTATAGATTGTTGTTAGGGGGTGACTAGTAGTGTTGATTACATCTTGTAGTTGATTACTGTATGGTTTATTTGGTGGAAGATTATATGTTCAGATCCGTTATGCATATTAGTACCCCTCTGATCATGAGCATGTTTATTATTTGTGAGTAGTTACTTTTGTTATTGAGGTCACGGGAGAAATCATGTTGCAAGTAATCATGTGAAAATTTGATATGTGTTTGATATTTTGATAGTATTTATGTTGTGATTCCCTTAGTGGTGTCATGTGAACATCGACTACATGACACTTCACCATACTTGGGCCTAAGGGAATGCATTGTGGAGTAGTAAATAGATGGTGGGTTGCGAGAGCGACAGAAACTTAAACCCCAGTTTATGCACTATTCCGTAAGGGACCAATTGGATCCTAGAGTTTAATGCTATGGTTAGAATTTATTCTTAATACTTTTCTTGTAGTTGCAGATGCTTGCGAGAGGGTTAATCATAAGTAGGAGGTTTGTTCAAGTAAGAACAACACATAAGCATCGGTCCACCCACATATCGAATTATCAAAGTAGCGAACACAAATCAAACCAACATGATGAATGTAACTAGATGAAATTCCTGTGTACCCTCAAGAACGCTTTGCTTATTATAAGAGACCGTTTTGTCCTGTCCTTTGCCTCAAAAGGATTGGGCTACCTTGCTGCATACTTGTCACTATTATTGTTACTTGCTCGTTACAAATTATCTTGCTATCAAACTACTCGCTACTTACAATTTCAGCACTTGTAGACATTACCTTACTAAAAACTACTTGTCATTTCCTTCTGCTCCTTGTTGGGTTCGACACTCTTACTTATCGAAAAGAGCTACAACTGATCCCCTGTACTTGTGGGTCATCACTCGATATAGTATGAATGAGTTCTAACCTCTAAGCCTTGAACGTGTGCCTCTAGAAACTAAACCCCTTGGCTTATATAGACATCGGGGTTATCTAGGGTTTACACATGGTTGGTTACATTCTAGGGATAAACATGCCGATTATTGAAATATGCCTTGAAGTGTACGCCAAGTCTTTGGAGGATTCCATCTTGAGTACGCTGAGGGCCAGGGCATATGAGGCCGATTCTTTAGTTGTGGACGGGTCCTCGTCCCAGCCCATGATCGGCGGGCCGATGTGGTGTGCACCCCCAAATCTAGGACACCGTCACCCGTGGCCTCTAGATTGGTGGCTGGAGGCGGGACATCTGCATACCATAAGGACAAAAAGATTCCCAACACATGGTGGAAAATATCCTAGAGGATCCAATAAATAAGGACCAAAATACATTGCACTTATCGGTCTTCGAAGTGGTTGTAGGGTAATGCAATAGAAAACAAAAAAAATCCGACCAACAGACCAACCCAGGACCACTATTGTTGGGGATATAATTATTAGGTATGACCCGCCCAGGAGGGGCCGGGTTATACCAACGAAGATTCATTATCACGAAGCCCATGAAGGTATTGAAGATGGTGGTTCATGAAGATGGCTCACTAAGAGCTCAAGGCCCAAAGGCGGTTTAAAGCCCATAAGTGTAAACCGCCATATATGTATGACTTGTATTGTAAGGCATGTGTATTTGGTCACCGAGCCGGACACGTTGTTATGAACCGACCGAGACTCTGTAAGCCGAAGGGCGTCAACCTGAGTATATAAAGGGACGACCCTGTGGCGGTTTAGGGCAAGAGACAGCAAATCGAAAGCTAGGTCAAGCGTATTCGCTCCCTGGTAATCGAGGCATAAGCAATACCACCTCAAACTGGATTAGGCCTTTACCTTCACCGCAAGGGGTCGAACCAGTATAAACTCCTTGTGTATTTTGTCCCGTTTAACCCCTTTAAGCTAACCCTGTTGTGATGGCTCCACGACTAAGTCCTCTTGCTAGGACATCTTCCGTGACAACTCCACGACAGTTGGCGCCCACCGTGGGGCTGTCGCACGGTGGTTTCGAGTTCTTGAAGGGAAACTTCAAAGGGATCAAAGGATACGTTGTGGGCTAGATGACCAAGAGTCTCCGCGGCAAGCTCTACATCGATGATGTAGGCTAGGGCCCCGAGGCCGGCTCAATCGAGTATAGGTACCGGGTCCCCTCACTACTAGGAAAAGGCCTACTAGTGGCGCACCAGTTTTGCCTACTAATGGCGCACTACTGGTGCGCCACTAGTACCACGCCACTAGTATTTTTTACTAATGGCGCACCAGTGGTGCGCCATTAGTATCTGGTATACTAATGGCGCACCACTGGTGCGCCATTAGTATAGGCCACGGTGCGCCATTAGTATAGGCCACTGGTGCGCCATTAGTATAGACCACGGTGCGCCATTAGTATAGACCACGGTGCGCCATTAGTATTTTTGAATTTTGAAGGCGGGAAAATAGTAGTGGCGCACCGTCTAACCCCCACCGTGCGCCATTGCTATTTTTGAATTTGGATCTGGATCGCGATTTTTTGCCCATTTTTTGCTCCATTTTTTGCTCGTTTTTTGCACGATATTATTTCAAATTTTGTTCCCATTTTTGGATCTTGTATGTTCTTTTGCCATGTTCTTTTGCTGGGGAGGAGTTCGCCAGAGAGGAGGAGGAGGAGGTGACCGGAGAGGCGCTCGCCTACATCGCCGGAGAGGAGGAGGAGGTCACCGGAGAGGAGTTCACCGGAGCATCGGAGAGGAGGAAGGAGAAACCATGAGGGGATGGGAGGAGAGGAGGGAGGAGGAGCTCACCGGAGAGGAGGGAGGAGGAGCTCACCGGAGATGAGGGAGGAGGAGCTCACCGGAGAGGAGGGACGAGGAGCTCACCGGAGAGGAGGGAGGAGAAACCGTGAGGGGAGGGGAGGGGAGGAGAGGAGGGAGGAGGAGGTCGCCGGAGAGGAGGAGGAGGTCGCCAGAGAGGAGGAGGAGGAGGTCGCCGGAGAGGAGGAGGAGATCGCCGGAGAGGAGGAGGAGGTCGCCGGAGAGGAGGAGGGTAGTATGGTGGAGGAGAGAAGGGAAGATGGACTGGAGGAGAGGAGGAGATGGAGTGGAGGAGAGGTAGAGTGGAGGAGAAGAATGAAGAGGTAAGGAGGAGAGGACACGCCCAGCCATATATACGGCATAGTAATGGCGCACCATGGGCAGGTGCGCCATTACTAATTTTTTTTTATTTTTTTATTTATTTTGAATTTTGAAGGCGGGAAGATACTAATGGCGCACCATGGGCAGGTGCGCCATTAGTAACTTTTTTATTTTATTTTTTATTTATTTGAATTTTGAAGGCGGGAAGATAGTAATGGCGCACCATGGGCAGGTGCGCCATTAGTAAGTTTGAAATTTTTTTTTTGAATTTTTTTGTCTCTCTAGATCTTAAAAGCCCCGTATCTTTTTTCTGTTAGGTTTTTGAGGATTTTGAAAATGTTTAACGGGGTTCCCCGGTTAAATTCGGATGTAACTTTTCGAGTAGATGATTTTTCATATAAAAAACTTTTTCATCCGAGTTCGTATGCAAAAGTTATGCCCATTTTTACAAATTCTCGAGAGATTTTGCAAAAAAGTCAAAAATTCATGTTTGTAAATTTTACTAACAACTAGACCACATATCACATGGGAATCTTATTTTCTTTTATTTTTTTGACATTTCTATCATTTTATTTTATTTTTTTGAAACTGAAAAGGTGGTCCACAAAGGGGGGGTGCATTCGGGGGAATGTTTGGGCCAAATTACTAATGGCGCACCGTGGGATGGTGCGCCATTACTAGTTGAACTAGTAATGGCACACCATCCCACAGTGCGCCATTAGTAGTTTAAAAAATAAAAATTAAAAAAATTTGAATTTTTTTTGAAACATAATTACTAATGACGCACCATGTGAGTGGTGCGCCATTACTAGTTGGCGCACCATCCCACGGAGCGCCATTAGTAGTTTTGACAAAAAGTTAAAAAAAATACTAATGGCGCACCATGGATGTGGTGCGCCATTAGTGTTTGCACACTAATGGCGCACCAACACATGGTGCGCCATTAGTATTTAGTAATGGCGCACCACATGTACAGTGCGCCATTAGTGTCCATATTGGCTATAGCTGTTTTTGTAGTACTGCCTTTGGCGGAATCCACGTCTTCATCGGTAAGATCGGCGAACCGGGCACTGAGCCGGACATCTGCACCGACATCATCGAGATGGCTCAGCGTGCGTGACCCGCCCGGTTTCAACCCGCCATGAAGCACGCCTTTGTTGGATTCATCCACGGGGCGGAATTTGAGGAAGGATCCGTGTCTGGCGGTGAGACGACCATCTATTCTGATGGTGAGGCGACCACATGCGAGACTACTTCGCTATATCAACTGCAGGATGGTAGGCTCGGGGGCTGTTCCAATGGAGATAGTATTTCGGACCCCTATGAGCCGCCGAATCGGGTTTCGATTTTCATGGCCGGTACACAACCGGTGCAGAATTCTTCGAGAGCAGCGGCAATGATTTTCGGGTCAGCAGCGGCGATGGCGGCCGGGGTAGGAGGCCCTGCGCGCCCGCCAGCTCAGGTCTTGTCCGACTTATTGGACACCTTGACAACATTGTTGATAGCAGAGGTTAATCCGACAAATCAAGTTCAGCATAACGCGGAGGTTGCAAAACTGAGAGATGAGATAGCTCAAGCCAAGGAAGATCTGGCAGCCGAGAATGCAAGGATGACTGCGGAGCATGCTAAGGCTCAGGCACAATGGATCCAGGCCGCTTCCTTCCGGCTCTCGTTGGATCAGAATGCTTCGAACAAAGTCCTGAGGAGAAGGCACCGGAGTCTTCTGCCTCCGGTTTACGAAGCGAGGAACCTCATCAACACACCTGGTGTGGGGACCAGTGACCCTCCAGGGGTAAACTGGGCAGTAGCCATGCCTGGGACTGGAGCGCCGGCTCAACCGCACATGATGGACCCACCTCGTCAGAATAATGTCACACAACATGTGCCGACACCACCGGGTCATTATTCTAACCCTTTGGATAAGATGATCGTTGCGGCGTCGCGACTGGCAGCTCTCCCAGTTGAAGGCAAATCTCTAGCTGTGCTTAAAACACGGAGGTCCAGAGAGCTTCTTCAAACAGCATTGGTGCAGCAGGAGGCTTATTCTTACAGTCATGAGAGGATCCATTCAACCCCACGCCCAAGCCGGAGTTATAGCAGACACATGGACTCCCCGGTGGTGTCAAGCAATGAGTAGCGTTGTAACCCGCCCCGTGGACATGACCCACCCCATAATACTCAGGCCCTGATGGGTCAGGATAGAGCATGTCGGGAGGTTGAGAGAGCGGCTCAGTATGCGGCTCATCAACCATCTCCGATTTATCCGACAACTACGGTGGAGGCAGGCGCTGTTGGGGAACGTAGTAATTTAGAAAATTTTCCTACGCACACGCAAGATCATGGTGATGCACAGCAACGAGAGGGGAGAGTGTTGTCTATGTACCAACGCAGACCGACTGCGGAAGCGATCACACAACGTAGAGGAAGTAGTCGTACGTCTTCTTCCCGATCCGACCGATCCAAGCACCGTTACTCCGGCACCTCCGAGTTCTTAGCACACGTTCAGCTCGATGATGATCCTCGGGCTCCGATCCAGCAAAGCGTCGAGGAAGAGTTCCGTCAGCACGACGGCGTGGTGACGATCTTGATGTACTACCGACGCAGGGCTTCGCCTAAGCACTACAACGGTATGATCGAGGTGGAATATGGTGGCAGGGGGCACCGCACACGGCTAAGGAACGATCTCAAGGATCAACTTGTGTGTCTTGGGGTGTCCCCTGCCCCGTATATAAAGGTTGGAGGAGGGGGGCTGGCCGGCCAGAGAGAGGGAGGCGCAGGGGGAGTCCTACTCCTACCAGGAGTAGGACTCCCCCCTCCAATCCTATTCCAACTAGGACTCTCAAGGGGGAAAGGAGAAAGAGGGGGGCCGGCCCCTTCTCCTAGTCCTACTAGGACTTGGGGAAGGGGGGGCGCGTGGCCAGCTGTGGGCTTCCCCTTTTCTCTTTTCCACTAAGGCCCAATAGGCCCATTAGTCTCCCGGGGGGTTCCGGTAACCCTCCCGGTATTCCGGTAAAATCCCGATTTCACCCGGAACACTTCCTATGTCCAAACATAGGCTTCCAATATATCAATCTTTACGTCTAGACCATTTCGAGACTCCTCGTCATGTCCGTGATCTCATCCGGGACTCCGAACAACCTTCGGTACATCAAAATGCATAAACTCATAATAACTGTCATCGTAACGTTAAGCGTGCGGACCCTACGGTTCGAGAACAATGTAGACATGACCGAGACATGTCTCCGGTCAATAACCAATAGCGGGACCTGGATGCCCATATTGGCTCCTACATATTCTACGAAGATCTTTATCGGTCAGACCGCATAACAACATACGTTGTTCCCTTTGTCATCGGTATGTTACTTGCCCGAGATTCGATCGTCGGTATCCAATACCTAGTTCAATCTCGTTACTGGCAAGTCTCTTTACTCGTTCCGTAATACATCATCTCATAACTAACATCTTAGTTATTATGCTTGCAAGGCTTATGTGATGTGTATTACTGAGAGGGCCCAGAGATACCTCTCCGACAATCGGAGTGACAAACCCTAATCTCGAAATACGCCAACCCAACATCTACCATTGGAGACACCTGTAGTACTCCTTTATAATCACCCAGTTACGTTGTGACGTTTGGTAGTACCCAAAGTGTTCCTCCGGTAAACGGGAGTTGCATAATCTCATAGTTATAGGAACATGTATAAGTCATGAAGAAAGCAATAGCAACATACTAAACGATCGGGTGCTAAGCTAATGGAATGGGTCATGTCAATCAGATCATTCAACTAATGATGTGACCTCGTTAATCAAATAACAACTCTTTGTTCATGGTTAGGAAACATAACCATCTTTGATTAACGAGCTAGTCAAGTAGAGGCATACTAGTGACACTCTGTTGGTCTATGTATTCACACATGTATTATGTTTCCGGTTAATACAATTCTAGCATGAATAATAAACATTTATCATGATATAAGGAAATAAATAATAACTTTATTATTGCCTCTAGGGCATATTTCCTTCAGTCTCCCACTTGCACTAGAGTCAATAATCTAGATTACACTGTAATGATTCTAACACCCATGGAGCCTTGGTGTTGATCATGTTTTGCTCGTGGAAGAGGCTTAGTCAATGGGTCTGCAACGTTCAGATCCGTATGTATCTTGCAAATCTCTATGTCTCCCACCTGGACTAAATCCCGGATGGAGTTGAAGCGTCTCTTGATGTGTTTGGTCCTTTTGTGAAATCTGGATTCCTTTGCCAAGGCAATTGCACCAGTATTGTCACAGAAGATTTTCATTGGACCCGATGCACTAGGTATAACACCTAGATCGGATATGAACTCCTTCATCCAGACTCCTTCGTTTGCTGCTTCCGAAGCAGCTATGTACTCCGCTTCACATGTAGATCCCGCTACGACGCTTTGTTTAGAACTGCACCAACTGACAGCTCCACCGTTTAAAGTAAACACATATCCGGTTTGCGATTTAGAATCGTCCGGATCAGTGTCAAAGCTTGCATCAACGTAACCTCTTACGGTGAGCTCTTTGTCACCTCCATATACGAGAAACATATCCTTAGTCCTTTTCAGGTATTTCAGGATGATCTTGACCGCTGTCCAGTGATCCACTCCTGGATTACTTTGGTACCTCCCTGCTAAACTTATAGCAAGGCACACATCAGGTCTGGTACACAGCATTGCATACATGATAGAGCCTATGGCTGAAGCATAGGGAACATCTTTCATTTTCTCTCTATCTTCTGCAGTGGTCGGGCATTGAGTCTGACTCAACTTCACACCTTGTAACACAGGCAAGAACCCTTTCTTTGCTTGATCCATTTTGAACTTCTTCAAAATCTTGTCAAGGTATGTGCTCTGTGAAAGTCCAATTAAGCGTTTTGATCTATCTCTATAGATCTTTATGCCTAATATGTAAGCAGCTTCCCCGAGGTCTTTGATCGAAAAACTTTTATTCAAGTATCCCTTTATGCTATCCAGAAATTCTATATCATTTCCAATCAGCAATATGTCATCCACATATAATATTAGAAATGCTACAGAGCTCCCACTCACTTTCTTGTAAATACAGGCTTCTCCAAAAGTCTGTATAAAGCCAAATGCTTTGATCACACTATCAAAGCGTTTATTCCAACTCCGAGATGCTTGCACCAGTCCATAAATGGATCGCTGGAGTTTGCATACTTTGTTAGCTCCCTTTGGATCAACAAAACCTTCTGGTTGTATCATATACAACTCTTCTTCCAGAAATCCATTCAGGAATGCAGTTTTGACATCCATCTGCCATATTGCATAATCATAAAATGCGGCAATTGCTAACATAATTCTGACGGACTTAAGCATCGCTACGGGTGAGAAGGTCTCATCGTAGTCAACCCCTTGAACTTGTCGAAAACCTTTCGCGACAAGTCGAGCTTTATAGACAGTAATATTACCGTCAGCGTCAGTCTTTTTCTTGAAGATCCATTTATTCTCAATTGCTTGCTAATCATCGGGCAAGTCAACCAAAGTCCATACTTTGTTTTCATACATGGATCCCATCTCAGATTTCATGGCCTCAAGCCACTTTGCGGAATCTGGGCTCACCATCGCTTCTTCATAGTTCGTAGGTTCATCATGATCTAGTAGCATGACTTCCAGAACTGGATTACCGTACCACTCTGGTGCGGATCTCACTCTGGTTGATCTACGTGGTTCAGTAGTATCTTGTCCTGAAGCTTCATGATCATCATCATTAGCTTCCTCACTGATTGGTATAGGTGTCGCAGAAACAGTTTTCTGTGATGTACTATTTTCCAATAAGGGAGCAGGTACAGTTACCTCGTCAAGTTCTACTTTCCTCCCACTCACTTCTTTCGAGAGAAACTCCTTCTCTAGAAAGTTTCCAAATTTAGCAACAAAAGTCTTGCCTTCGGATCTGTGATAGAAGGTGTATCCAATAGTTTCCTTTGGATATCCTATGAAGACACATTTCTCCGATTTGGGTTCGAGCTTATCAGGTTGAAGTTTTTTCACATAAGCATCACAGCCCCAAACTTTAAGAAACGACAACTTTGGTTTCTTGCCAAACCATAGTTCATAAGGTGTCGTCTCAACGGATTTTGATGGTGCCCTATTTAACGTGAATACGGCCGTCTCTAAAGCATAACCCCAAAACGATAGCGGTAAGTCAGTAAGAGACATCATAGATCGCACCATATCTAGTAAAGTACGATTACGACGTTCGGACACACCATTACACTGTGGTGTTCCGGGTGGCGTGAGTTGTGAAACTATTCCACAATTTTTCAAATGTACACCAAACTCGTAACTCAAATATTCTCCTCCACGATCAAATCGTAGTAACTTTATTTTCTTGTTACGATGATTTTCAACCTCACTCTGAAATTCTTTGAACTTTTCAAATGTTTCAGACTTATGTTTCATTAAGTAGATATACCCATATCTGCTTAAATCATCTGTGAAGGTGAGAAAATAACGATATCCGCCACGAGCTTCAATATTCATCGGACCACATACATCTGTATGTATGATTTCCAATAAATCTGTTACTCTCTCCATAGTACCGGAGAACGGTGTTTTAGTCATCTTGCCTATGAGGCACGGTTCGCAAGTACCAAGTGATTCATAATCAAGTGGTTCCAAAAGCCCATCAGTATGGAGTTTCTTCATGCGCTTTACACCGATATGACCTAAACGGCAGTGCCACAAATAAGTTGCACTATCATTATTAACTTTGCATCTTTTGGCTTCTACTTTATGAATATGTGTATCACTATCATCGAGATTCAACAAGAATAGACCACTCTTCAAAGGTGCATGACCATAAAAGATATTACTCATATAAATAGAACAACCATTATTCTCTGATTTAAATGAATAACCGTCTCGCATCAAACAAGATCCAGATATAATGTTCATGCTCAACACTGGCACCAAATAACAATTATTTAGGTCTAATATTAATCCCGAAGGTAGATGTAGAGGTAGCGTGCCGACCGCGATCACATCGACTTTGGAACCGTTTCCCACGCGCATCGTCACCTCGTCCTTTGCTAGCGTCCGCTTATTCCGTAGTCCCTGTTTCGAGTTGCAAATATTAGCAACATAACCAGTATCAAATACCCAGGTGCTACTGCGAGCTCTAGTAAGGTACACATCAATAACATGTATATCACATATACCTTTGTTCACTTTGCCATCCTTCTTATCCGCCAAATACTTGGGGCAGTTCCGCTTCCAGTGACCAGTCTGCTTGCAGTAGAAGCACTCAGTTTCAGGCTTAGGTCCAGACTTGGGTTTCTTCTCTTGAGCAGAAACTTGCTTGCTGTTCTTCTTGAAGTTTCCCTTCTTACCTTTGCCCTTTTTCTTGAAACTAGTGGTTTTGCTAACCATCAACACTTGATGCTCCTTCTTGATTTCTACCTCTGCAGCTTTCAGCATTGCGAAGAGCTCGGGAATAGTCTTGTTCATCCCTTGCATATTATAGTTCATCACGAAGCTCTTGTAGCTTGGTGGCAGTGATTGGAGAATTCTGTCAATGACGCAGTCATCTGGAAGATTAACTCCCATCTGAATCAAGTGATTATTATACCCAGACATTTTGAGTATATGCTCACTGACAGAACTGTTCTCCTCCATCTTGCAGCTATAGAACTTATTGGAGACTTCATATCTCTCAATTCGGGCATTTGCTTGAAATATTAACTTCAACTCCTGGAACATCTCATATGCTCCATGACGTTCAAAACGTCGTTGAAGTCCCGATTCTAAGCCGTAAAGCATGGCACACTGAACTATTGAGTAGTCATCAGCTTTGCTCTGCCAGACGTTCATAACATCTGGCGTTGCTCCAGCAGCAGGCCTGTCACCCAGCGGTGCTTCCAGGACGTAATTCTTCTGTGCAGCAATGAGGATAATCCTCAGGTTACGGACCCAGTCCGTGTAATTGCTACCATCATCTTTCAACTTTGCTTTCTCAAGGAACGCATTAAAATTCAACGGAACAACAGCACGAGCCATCTATCTACAATCAACATAAACAAGCAAGATACTATCAGGTACTAAGTTCATGATAAGTTTAAGTTCAGTTAATCAAATTACTTAGGAACTCCCACTTAGATAGACATCCCTCTAATCTTCTAAGTGATCACGTGATCCAAATCAACTAAATCATAACCGATCATCACGTGAGATGGAGTAGTTTTCAATGGTGAACATCGTTATGTTGATCATATCTACTATATGATTCACGCTCGACCTTTCGGTCTCCGTGTTCCGAGGCCATATCTGTATATGCTTGGCTCGTCAAGTATAACCTGAGTATTCTGCGTGTGCAACTGTTTTGCACCCGTTGTATTTGGACGTAGAGCTTATCACACCCGATCATCACGTGGTGTCTGGGCACGACGAACTTTGGCAACGGTGCATACTCAGGGAGAACACTTCTTGATAATTTTAGTGAGAGATCATCTTATAATGCTACCGTCAATCAAAGCAAGATAAGATGCATAAAAGGATAAACATCACATGCAATCAATATAAGTGATATGATATGGCCATCATCATCTTGTGCTTGTGATCTCCATCTCCGAAGCACCGTCATGATCACCATCGTCACCGACGCGACACCTTGATCTCCATCGTAGCATCATTGTCGTCTCGCCAATCTTATGCTTCCACGACTATCACTACCACTTAGTAATAAAGTAAAGCATTGCATCGCGATTGCATTGCATACAATAAAGCGACAACCATATGGCTCCTGCCAGTTGCCGATAACTCGGTTACAAAACATGATCATCTCATACAACAAAATCAGCATCATGCCTTGACCATATCACATCACAACATGCCCTGCAAAAACAAGTTAGACGTCCTCTACTTTGTTGTTGCAAGTTTTACGTGGCTGCTACGGGCTTAAGTAAGAACTCATCTCACGTACGCATCAAAACCACAACGATAGTTCGTCAAATAGACTCCGTTTTAACCTTCTCAAGGACCGGGCGTAGTCACACTTGGTTCAACTAAAGTTGGAGAGACAGTCTTCCGCAAGCCATCTATGTGCAAAGCACGTCGAGGGAACCGGTCTCGCGTAAGAGTACGCGTAAGGTTGGTCCGGATCGTCTCACCCAACAATACCGCTGAACCAAAGTATGACATGCTGGTAGGCAGTATGACTTGTATCGCCCACAACTCACTTGTGTTCTACTCATGCAAATAACATCAAACCATAAAAACCTAGGCTCGGATGCCACTGTTGGGGAATGTAGTAATTTCGAAAATTTTCCTACGCACACGCAAGATCATGGTGATGCACAGCAACGAGAGGGGAGAGTGTTGTCTACGTACCAACGTAGACCGACTGCGGAAGCGATCACACAACATAGAGGAAGTAGTCGTACGTCTTCTTCCCGATCCGACCGATCCAAGCACCGTTACTCCGGCACCTCCGAGTTCTTAGCACACGTTCAGCTCGATGACGATCCTCGGGCTCCGATCCAGCAAAGCGTCGAGGAAGAGTTCCGTCAGCACGACGGCGTGGTGACGATCTTGATGTACTACCGACGCAGGGCTTCACCTAAGCACTACAACGGTATGATCGAGGTGGAATATGGTGGCAGGGGGCACCGCACACGGCTAAGGAACGATCTCAAGGATCAACTTGTGTGTCTTGGGGTGTCCCCTGCCCCGTATATAAAGGTTGGAGGAGGGGGGCTGGCCGGCCAGAGAGAGGGAGGCGCAGGGGGAGTCCTACTCCTACCGGGAGTAGGACTCCCCCCTCCAATCCTATTCCAACTAGGACTCTCAAGGGGGAAAGGAGAAAGAGGGGGGCCGGCCCCTTCTCCTAGTCCTACTAGGACTTGGGGAAGGGGGGGGCGCGCGGCCAGCTGTGGGCTTCCCCTTTTCTCTTTTCCACTAAGGCCCAATAGGCCCATTAGTCTCCCGGGGGGTTCCGGTAACCCTCCCGGTATTCCGGTAAAATCCCGATTTCACCCGGAACACTTCCTATGTCCAAACATAGGATTCCAATATATCAATCTTTACGTCTCGACCATTTCGAGACTCCTCGTCATGTCCGTGATCTCATCCGGGACTCCGAACAACCTTCGGTACATCAAAATGCATAAACTCATAATAACTGTCATCATAACGTTAAGCGTGCGGACCCTACGGTTCGAGAACAATGTAGACATGACCGAGACATGTCTCCGGTCAATAACCAATAGCGGGACCTGGATGCCCATATTGGCTCCTACATATTCTACGAAGATCTTTATCGGTCAGACCGCATAACAACATACGTTGTTCCCTTTGTCATCGGTATGTTACTTGCCCGAGATTCGATCGTCGGTATCCAATACCTAGTTCAATCTCGTTACTGGCAAGTCTCTTTACTCGTTCCGTAATACATCATCTCATAACTAACATCTTAGTTATTATGCTTGCAAGGCTTATGTGATGTGTATTATCGAGAGGGCCCAGAGATACCTCTCCGACAATCGGAGTGACAAACCCTAATCTCGAAATACGCCAACCCAACATCTACCATTGGAGACACCTGTAGTACTCCTTTATAATCACCCAGTTACGTTGTGACGTTTGGTAGTACCCAAAGTGTTCCTCCGGTAAACGGGAGTTGCATAATCTCATAGTTATAGGAACATGTATAAGTCATGAAGAAAGAAATAGCAACATACTAAACGATCGGGTGCTAAGCTAATGGAATGGGTCATGCCAATCAGATCATTCAACTAATGATGTGACCTTGTTAATCAAATAACAACTCTTTGTTCATGGTTAGGAAACATAACCATCTTTGATTAACGAGCTAGTCAAGTAGAGGCATACTAGTGACACTCTGTTGGTCTATGTATTCACACATGTATTATGTTTCCGGTTAATACAATTCTAGCATGAATAATAAACATTTATCATGATATAAGGAAATAAATAATAACTTTATTATTGCCTCTAGGGCATATTTCCTTCAGGCGCGACCACTAGAAGCATGGGTGTACCATGTTTAGTGTCGCCTCTGCGTAATGAGCGTCTACCCAAGGATTTCAAAGGACCTTGTAAGGTACCCAACTACATAGCCAACTTATCTCCTCGGGCGTGGATTGAGAGTTATGAGATGGCCATGGAGCTGCTGGAAGTTAGCGATGCTGCATGTGCCAAATACTTCACCATGATGCTGGAGGGGATGGCCCGTACTTGGTTAAAGGGACTGCTTGCCAATTCCATTGGGTCATGGGCCGAGTTAAAAGCCTGGTTCATCCAGAATTTTGAAGATATGTGCAAACAACCCATGTCAATTTTGGATTTGGATGCCTGTGCTCAAGAAGAGGGCGAGTCAATGACTCATTGGGTGCGCCTGTTGGGGAACGTAGTAATTTCAAAAATTTCCTACGCACACGCAAGATCATGGTGATGCATAGCAACGATATGGGACAGTGTTGTCTACGTACCCTCGTAGACCGAAGCGGAAGCGTTGATGCAACGTAGAGGAAGTAGTCGTACGTCTTCCCGGTCCAACCGATCCAAGCACCGTTACTCCGGCACCTCCGAGTTCTTGGCACACGTTCAGCTCGATGACGATCCCCGAGCTCTGATCCAGCAAAGCGTTGGGGAGGAGTTCCATCAGCACGACGGCGTGGTGACGATCTTGATGTTCTGCAGTCACAGGGCTTCGCCTAAGCACTTCAACAATATGACCGAGGTGGAATATGGTGGAGGGGGGCACCGCACACGGCTAAGGAATGATCACGAAGATCAACTTGTGTGTCCATGGGGTGCCCCCTGCCCCCGTATATAAAGGAGTGGAGGAGGGGAGGGCCGGCCCTCTCTATGGCGCGCCCTAGGGGAGTCCTACTCCCATCGGGAGTAGGATTCCCCCTTTCCTAGTCCAACTAGGAGTCCTTCCATGTAGTAGGAGTAGGAGACAAGGAAGGGGAAGGGAGAAGGGAAAGAAGGAGGGGGCGCGGCCCCTCCCCCTAGTCCAATTCGGACTAGGCCTTGGGGGGGCGCGCGGCCTGCCCTAGGCAGCCCCTCTCTCTTTCCCGTATGGCCCAATAAGGCCCAATGCTTCTCCCGGCGAATTCCCGTAACTCTCCGGTACTCCGAAAAATACTCGAACCACTCGGAACCTTTCCGATGTCCGAATATAGTCGTCCAATATATCAATATTTATGTCTCGACCATTTCGAGACTCCTCGTCATGTCCCCGATCCCATCCGGGACTCCGAACTCCTTCGGTACATCAAAACTCATAAACTCATAATATAACTGCCATCGAAACCTTAAGTGTGCGGACCCTAGGGTTCGAGAACAATGTAGACATGACCGAGACATGTCTCCGGTCAATAACCAATAGCAAGACCTGGATGCCCATATTGGCTCCTACGTATTCTACGAAGATCTTTATCGGTCAGACCGCATAACAACATACGTTGTTCCCTTTGTCATCGGTATGTTACTTGCCCGAGATTCGATCGTCGGTATCCAATACCTAGTTCAATCTCGTTACTGGCAAGTCTCTTTACTCGTTCCGTAATACATCATCTCATAACTAACATCTTAGTTATTATGCTTGCAAGGCTTATGTGATGTGTATTACCGAGAGGGCCCAGAGATACCTCTCCGACAATCGGAGTGACAAACCCTAATCTCGAAATACGCCAACCCAACATCTACCATTGGAGACACCTGTAGTACTCCTTTATAATCACCCAGTTACGTTGTGACGTTTGGTAGTACCCAAAGTGTTCCTCTGGTAAACGGGAGTTCCATAATCTCATAGTTATAGGAACATGTATAAGTCATGAAGAAAGCAATAGTAACATACTAAACGATCGGGTGCTAAGCTAATGGAATGGGTCATGCCAATCAGATCATTCAACTAATGATGTGACCTCGTTAATCAAATAACAACTCTTTGTTCATGGTTAGGAAACATAACCATCTTTGATTAACGAGCTAGTCAAGTAGAGGCATACTAGTGACACTCTGTTGGTCTATGTATTCACACATGTATTATGTTTCCGGTTAATACAATTCTAGCATGAATAATAAACATTTATCATGATATAAGGAAATAAATAATAACTTTATTATTGCCTCTAGGGCATATTTCCTTCAGGCGCGACCACTAGAAGCATGGGTGTACCATGTTTAGTGTTGCCTCTGCGTAATGAGCGTCTACCCAAGGATTTCAAAGGACCTTGTAAGGTACCCAACTACATAGCCAACTTATCTCCTCGGGCGTGGATTGAGAGTTATGAGATGGCCATGGAGCTGCTGGAAGTTAGCGATGCTGCATGTGCCAAATACTTCACCATGATGCTGGAGGGGATGGCCCGTACTTGGTTAAAGGGACTGCTTGCCAATTCCATTGGGTCATGGGCCGAGTTAAAAGCCTGGTTCATCCAGAATTTTGAAGATATGTGCAAACAACCCATGTCAATTTTGGATTTGGATGCTTGTGCTCAAGAAGAGGGCGAGTCAATGACTCATTGGGTGCGCCTGTTGGGGAACGTAGTAATTTCAAAAATTTCCTACGCACACGCAAGATCATGGTGATGCATAGCAACGATATGGGAGAGTGTTGTCTACGTACCCTCGTAGACCGAAGCGGAAGCGTTGATGCAACGTAGAGGAAGTAGTCGTACGTCTTCCCGGTCCAACCGATCCAAGCACCGTTACTCCGGCACCTCCGAGTTCTTGGCACACGTTCAGCTCGATGACGATCCCCGAGCTCTGATCCAGCAAAGCGTCGGGGAGGAGTTCCGTCAGCACGATGGCGTGGTGACGATCTTGATGTTCTGCAGTCACAGGGCTTCGCCTAAGCACTGCAACAATATGACCGAGGTGGAATATGGTGGAGGGGGGCACCGCACACGGCTAAGGAATGATCACGAAGATCAACTTGTGTGTCCATGGGGTGCCCCCTGCCCCCGTATATAAAGGAGTGGAGGAGGGGAGGGCCGGCCCTCTCTATGGCGCGCCCTAGGGGAGTCCTACTCCCATCGGGAGTAGGATTCCCCCTTTCCTAGTCCAACTAGGAGTCCTTCCATGTAGTAGGAGTAGGAGACAAGGAAGGGGAAGGGAGAAGGGAAAGAAGGAGGGGGCGCGGCCCCTCCCCCTAGTCCAATTCGGACTAGGCCTTGGGGGGGGCGCGCGGCCTGCCCTAGGCAGCCCCTCTCTCTTTCCCGTATGGCCCAATAAGGCCCAATGCTTCTCCCGGCGAATTCCCGTAACTCTCCGGTACTCCGAAAAATACTCGAACCACTCGGAACCTTTCCGATGTCTGAATATAGTCGTCCAATATATCAATATTTATGTCTCGGCCATTTCGAGACTCCTCGTCATGTCCCCGATCCCATCCGGGACTCCGAACTCCTTCGGTACATCAAAACTCATAAACTCATAATATAACTGCCATCGAAACCTTAAGTGTGCGGACCCTACGGTTCGAGAACAATGTAGACATGACCGAGACACATCTCCGGTCAATAACCAATAGCGTGACCTGGATGCCCATATTGGCTCCTACATATTCTACGAAGATCTTTATCAGTCAGACCGCATAACAACATACGTTGTTCCCTTTGTCATCGGTATGTTACTTGCCTGAGATTCGATCGTTGGTATCCAATACCTAGTTCAATCTCGTTACCGGCAAGTCTCTTTACTCGTTCCATAATACATCATCCCGCAACTAACTCATTAGTTGCAATGCTTGCAAGGCTTAAGTGATGTGCATTACCGAGAGGGCCCAAAGATACCTCTCCGACATTCGGAGTGACAAATCCTAATCTCGAAATACGCCAACCCAACATGTACCTTTGGAGACACCTGTAGAGCTCCTTTATAATCACCCAGTTACGTTGTGACGTTTGGTAGCACACAAAGTGTTCCTCCGGCAAACGGGAGTTGCATAATCTCATAGTCATAGGAACATGTATAAGTCATGAAGAAAGCAATAGCAACATACTAAACGATCGGGTGCTAAGCTAATGGAATGGGTCATGTCAATCAGATCATTCAACTAATGATGTGATCCCGTTAATCAAATAACAACTCTTTGTCCATGGTTAGGAAACATAACCATCTTTGATTAACGTGCTAGTCAAGTAGAGGCATACTAGTGACACTCTGTTTGTCTATGTATTCACACATGTATTATGTTTCCGGTTAATACAATTCTAGCATGAATAATAAACATTTATCATGATATAAGGAAATAAATAATAACTTTATTATTGCCTCTAGGGCATATTTCCTTCAGGGTCCCACTGGCACTAGAGTCAATAATCTAGATCACATCGCCATGTGATTTAACATCAATAGTTCACATATTTATGTGATTGGTTCACATCTCCATGTGACTAACACCCAAAGGGTTTAGTAGATTCAATAATCTAGTTCACATCGCTATGTGATTAAGACCCAAAAAGTGATCGTGTTTTGCTTGTGAGAGAAGTTTAGTCAACGGGTCTGCCACATTCAGATCCGCATGTATTTTGCAAATTTCTATGTCAACGATGCTCTGCATGGAGCTACTCTAGCTAATTGCTCCCACTTTCAATATGTATCCAGATTGAGACTTAGAGTCATCTGGATCAGTGTCAAAACTTGCATCGACGTAACCCTTTACGATGAACCTTTTGTCACCTCCGTAATCGAGAAACATATCCTTATTCCAGTAAGGATAATTTTGACCGATGTCCAGTGATCTACTCCTAGATCACTATTGTACTCCCATGCCAATCAGTGTAGGGTATACAATAGATGTGGTACACAGCATGGCATACTTTATACAACCTATGGCTGAGGCATAGGGAATGACTTTCATTCTCTTTCTATCTTCTGTCGTGGTCGGGCTTTGAGTCTTACTCAATTTCACACCTTATGACACAGGCAAGAACTCTTTCTTTGACTGTTCCATTTTGAACTATTTCAAAATCTTGTCAAGGTATGTACTCATTGAAAAAACTTATCAAGCGTCTTGATCTATCTCTATAGATCTTGATGCTCAATATGTAAGCAGCTTCTTCGAGGTCTTTCTTTGAAAAAACTCCTTTCAAACACTCATTTATGCTTTGCAGAATAATTCTACATTATTTCCGATCAACAATATGTCATTCACATATACTTATCAGAAATGTTGTAGTGCTCCCACTCATTTTCTTGTAAATACAGGCTTCACCGCAAGTCTGTATAAAACTATATGCTTTGATCAACTTATCAAAGCGTATATTCCAACTCCGAGATGCTTGCACCAGTCCATAAATGGATCGCTGGAGCTTGCATATTTTGTTAGCACCTTTAGGATTGACAAAACCATCTTGTTGCATCACATACAACTCTTCTTTAATAAATCCATTTAGGATTGCAGTTTTGTTTATCCATTTGCCAGATTTCATAAAATGCGGCAATTGCTAACATGATTCGGACAAACTTAAGCATAGATATGAGTGAGAAACTCTCATCATGGTTAACACCTTGAACTTGTCGAAAACCTTTTGCGACAATTCTAGCTTTGTAGATAGTAACACTAGTATCAGCGTCCGTCTTCCTCTTGAAGATCCATTTATTTTCTATGGCTTGCCGATCATCGGGCAAGTCAACCAAAGTCCACACTTTGTTCTCATACATGGATCCCATCTCAGATTTCATGGCCTCAAGCCATTTCTCGGAATTTGGGCTCATCATCGCTTCCTCATAGTTTGTAGGTTCGTCATGGTCAAGTAACATGACCTCCAGAACAGGATTACCATACCACTTTGGTGCGGATCTCAATCTGGTTTACCTATGAGGTTCGGTAGTAACTTGATCTGAAGTTACATGATCATCATCATTAGCTTCCTCACTAATTGGTGTAGGAGTCACAGGAACAAATTTCAGTGATGAACTACTTTCCAATAAAGGAGAAGGTACAATTACCTTATCAAGTTTTTTACTTTACTCCCACTCACTTCTTTCAAGAGAAACTCCTTCTCTGGAAAGGATCCATTCTCAGCAACGAATATCTTGCCTTCGGATCTGTGATAGAAGGTGTACCCCACATTTTCTTTAGGGTATCCTATGAAGACACACTTTTCCGATTTGGGTTTGAGCTTATCAGGATGAAACTTTTTCACATAAGCATCACAACCCCAAACTTTAAGAAACGACAACTTTGGTTTCTTGCCAAACCACAGTTCATAAGGCGTCATCTCAATAGATTTTGATAGTGCCCTATTTAACGTGAATGTAGCTATCTCTAATGCATAACCCCAAAACGATAGTGGTAGATCGGTAAGATACATCATAGATTGCACTATATCCAATTAAGTACGGTTATGACGTTCGGACACACCATTATGCTGTGGTGTTCTAGGTGGCGTGAGTAGTGAAACTATTTCACATTGTTTTAACTGAAGACCAAACTCGTAACTCAAATATTTTACCTCCGCGATCATATCGTAGAAACTTTTATTTTCTTGTCACGATGATTTTCCACTTCACTCAAAAATTCTTTGAACTGTTCAAATGTTTCAGACTTATGTTTCATCAAGTAGATATCCCCATATCTACTCAAATCATCTTGTGAAGGTCAGAAAATAATGATACCTACTGTAAGCCTTAATATTCATCGGACCACATACATCAGTATGTATGATTTCTGACAAATCTGTTGCTTGCTTCATTGTTCCGGAGAACGGCGTTTTAGTCATCTTGCCCATAATGCATGGTTCGTAAGTATCAAGTGATTCATAATCAAGTGGTTCCGAAAGTCCATCAGTATGGAGTTTCTTCATGCGCTTTACACCGATATGACCTAAACGGCAGTGCCACAAATAAGTTGCACTATCATTATTAACTTTGCATCTTTTGGTTTCAATATTATGAATATGTGTAACACTATGATCGAGATCCAATGAACTATTTTCATTGGGTGTATGACCATCGAAGGTTTTATTCATGTAAACAGAACAACAATTATTCTCTGACTTTAATGAATAACCGTATTGCAATAAACATGATCAAATCATATTCATGCTCAACGCAAACACCAAATAATACTTATTTAGTTTCAACACTAATCCCGAAAGTATAGGGAGTGTGCGATGATGATCATATCAATCTTGGAACTACTTCCAACACACATCGTCACCTCACCCTTAACTAGCCTCTGTTCATTCTGCAACTCCCATTTCGAGTTACTAATCTTAGCAACTGAACTAGTATCAAATACTGAGGGGTTTCTATAAACACTAGTAAAGTACACATCAATAACATGTATATCAAATATACCTTTGTTCACTTTGCCATCCTTCTTATCCGCCAAATACTTGGGGCAGTTCCGCTTCCAGTGACCAGTCCCTTTGCAGTAGAAGCACTTATTCTCAGGCTTAGGACCAGACTTGGGCTTCTTCACTTGAGCAGCAACTTGCTTGCCGTTCTTCTTGAAGTTCCCCTTCTTCCCTTTGCCTTTTTCTTGAAACTAGTGGTCTTGTATACCATCAACACTTGATATTTTTCTTGATTTCCACCTTCGTCGATTTTAGCATTACGAAGAGCTTGTGAATCGTTTCCGTTATCCCTTGCATATCATAGTTCATCACGAAGTTCTACTAACTTGGTGATGGTGACTAGAGAATTATGTCAATCACTATTTTATCTAGAAGATTAACTCCCACTTGATTCAAGCGATTGTAGTACCCAGACAATCTGAGCACATGCTCACTAGTTGAGCGATTCTCCTCCATCTTTTAGCTATAGAACTTGTTGGAGACTTCATATCTCTCAACTCGGGTATTTGCTTGAAATATTAACTTCAACTCCTGGAACATCTCATATGGTCCATGACGTCCAAAACGTCTTTGAAGTCCCGATTCTAAGCCATTAAGCATGGTGCACTAAACTATCAAGTAGTCATCATATTGAGCTAGCCAAACGTTCATAATGTCTGCATCTGCTCCTGCAATAGGTCTGTCACCTAGCGGTGCATCTAGGACATAATTCTTCTATGCAGCAATGAGGATAAACCTCAGATCACGGATCCAATCCGCATCATTGCTACTAACATCTTTCAACACAATTTTCTCTAGGAACATATCAAACTAAACACAGGGAAGCAACAACGCGAGCTATTGATCTACAACATAATTTGCAAAATACTACCAGGACTAAGTTCATGATAAATTTAAGTTCAATTTAATCATATTACTTAAGAACTCCCACTTAGATAGAAATCCCTCTAATCCTCTAAGTGATCACGTGATCCAAATCAACTAAACCATGTCCGATCATCACGTGAGATGGAGTAGTTTCATTGGTGAACATCACTATGTTGATCATATCTACTATATGATTCACGCTCAACCTTTCGGTCTCCGTGTTCCGAGGCCATATTTGTATATGCTTGGCTCGTCAAGTATAACCTGAGTATTCCGCGTGTGCAACTGTTTTGCACCCGTTGTATTTGAACGTAGAGCCTATCACACCCGATCATCACGTGGTGTCTCAGCATGAAGAACTTTCGCAACGGTGCATACTCAGGGAGAACACTTCTTGATAATTAGTGAGAGATCATCTTAAAATGCTACCGTCAAACTAAGCAAAAATAAGATGTATAAAAGATAAACATCATATGCAATCAAAATATGTGACATGATATGGCCATCATCATCTTGCTTCTTTGATCTCCATCTCCAAAGTACTGTCATGATCTATATCGTCACCGGCATGACACCATGATCTCCATCATCTTGATCTATATCAATGTGTCATCACGTGGTCGTCTCGCCAACAATTGCTCTTGCAACTATTTTTATAGCGATAAAGTAAAGCAGTTATTGGACGCTTGCATCTCATGCAATAGAGAGACAACCATAAGGATTTTGCCAATTGCTGATAACTTCAACAAAACATGATCATCTCATACAACAACTTATATCTCATCACGTCTTGACCATATCACATCACAACATGCCTTGCAAAAACAAGTTAGAAGTCCTCTACTTTGTTGTTGCAATTTTTACGTGGCTGCTACGGGCTTAAGCAAGAACCAATCTTACCTACGCATCAAAACCACAACGATAGTTTGTCAAGTTGGTGCTGTTTTAACCTTCGCAAGGACCGGGCGTAACCACACTCAGTTCAACTAAAGTTGGAGAAACTGTCACCCGCAAGCCACCTATGTGCAAAGCACGTCGGGAGAACCGGTCTCGCGTAAGCGTACGCGTAATGTCGGTCCGGGCTGCTTCGTCCAACAATACCGCCGAACCAAAGTATGACATGCTGGTAAGCAGTATGACTTATATCGCCCACAACTCACTTGTGTTCTACTCGTGCATATAACATCAACACATAAAACCTAGGCTCGGATGCCACTGTTGGGGAACGTAGTAATTTCAAAAATTTCCTACGCACACGCAAGATCATGGTGATGCATAGCAACGATATGGGAGCGTGTTGTCTACGTACCCTCATAGACCGAGGCGGAAGCATTGACGCAACATAGAGGAAGTAGTCGTACGTCTTCCCGGTCCAACCGATCCAAGCATTGTTACTCCGGCACCTCCGAGTTCTTGGCACACGTTCAGCTCGATGACGATCCCCGGGCTTCGATCCAGCAAAGCGTCGGGGGGGAGTTCCGTCAGCACGACGGCGTGGTTACGATCTTGATGTTCTGCTGTCGCAGGGCTTCGCCTAAGCACTGCAACAATATGACCGAGGTGGAATATGGTGGAGGGGGGCACCGCACACGGCTAAGGAACGATCACGAAGATCAACTTGTGTGTCCATGGGGTGCCCCCTGCCCCCGTATATAAAGGAGTGGAGGAGGGGAGGGCCGACCCTCTCTATGGCGCGCCCTAGGGGAGTCCTACTCCCACCGGGAGTAGGATTCCCCCTTTCCTAGTCCAACTAGGAGTCCTTCCATGTCGTACGAGTAGGAGACAAGGAAGGGGAAGGGAGAAGGGAAAGAAGGAGGGGGCGCGGCCCCTCCCCCTAGTCCAATTCGGACTAAGCCTTGGGGGGGGGCGCGGCCTGTCCTAGGCAGCCCCTCTCTCTTTCCCGTATGGCCCAATAAGGCCCAATACTTCTCACGGCGAATTCCTGTAACTCTCCGGTACTCCGAAAAATACCCGAACCACTCGGAACCTTTCCGATGTCCGAATATAGTGGTACAATATATCGATCTTTACGTCTCGACCATTTCAAGACTCCTCGTCATGTCCCCGATCCCATCCGGGACTCCGAACTCCGTTGGTACATCAAAACTCATAAACTCATAATATAACTGCCATCGAAACCTTAAGCGTGCGGACCCTATGGTTCGAGAACAATTTAGACATGACCGAGACACGTCTCCGGTCAATAAGCAATAGCAGGACCTAGATGCCCATATTGGCTCCTACATATTCTACGAAGATCTTTATCGGTCAGACCGCATAACAACATACGTTGTTCCCTTTGTCATCGGTATGTTACTTGCCTGAGATTCGATCGTCGGTATCCAATACCTAGTTCAATCTCGTTACCGGCAAGTCTCTTTACTCGTTCCGTAATACATCATCCCGCAACTAACTCATTAGTAGCAATGCTTGCAAGGCTTAAGTGATGTGCATTACCGAGAGGGCCCAGAGATACCTCTCTGACATTCGGAGTGACAAATCCTAATCTCGAAATACGCCAACCCAACATGTACCTTTGGAGACACCTGTAGAGCTCCTTTATAATCACCCAGTTACGTTGTGACGTTTGGTAGCACACAAAGTGTTCCTCCGGCAAACGGGAGTTGCATAATCTCATAGTCATAGGAACATGTATAAGTCATGAAGAAAGCAATAGAAACATACTAAACGATCGGGTGCTAAGCTAATGGAATGGGTCATGTCAATCAGATCATTCAACTAATGATGTGATCCCGTTAATCAAATAACAACTCTTTGTCCATGGTGAGGAAACATAACCATCTTTGATTAACGAGCTAGTCAAGTAGAGGCATACTAGTGACACTCTGTTTGTCTATGTATTCACACATGTATTATGTTTCCGGTTAATACAATTCTAGCATGAATAATAAACATTTATCATGATATAAGGAAATAAATAATAACTTTATTATTGCCTCTAGGGCATATTTCCTTCAGCGCCGGGTCAAAGCCATCTTGCACTCGTCGGATAACATTAGTGCCGACTCAACGGCCCTAATGTTGGAGAAAAATTGCCATTTTTTCCTCTTAAACAGAAGCTAGGGTGACTCAAGCGCCAATGCAATGACATGGGGGAACTGATGGCAGCTCTGATTAAATAGGCCGACTCTGATAGTACCAAGGACCTCGAGTCTGATGATGAAAAGACGGGAAAGGGAAAGAAGAGTGGCAACACCAAGGGTCAACATCATAACCCGGCGAGTCAGGGGGGCAATGGAAAGCACAAAGCAGATGGTAATTCAGATTTTGTGGTGAACACCAACACACAGGATAATGGTCAGCGTCATAAGGGAAAGCCACCTCCGCGGCGAGGAGAGGGCACTGTCAATCTTGAGCAGATGATGAATGAGCCTTGCCCAAAGCATGGTAAGCGGGAAAGACCGTCCAGTCACCTCTGGAAAGATTGCCGAATTATGGAGTTCAAAAATTCAAATTTTTTCCAGAACAATCATGGGCCGGGCGACGGCTCAGGTTCCGGCTCTCATGGTCCGGGTTATGGTGGTGGCGGTTCTAATTCCGGTTTCTAGGGTCACCCAAGCAATCAAGGCAATCAGAATGGTTATCATCAACAGTCCGGTCAGGGGAATTAGCAACATCAATCTAGGTATCAGAGTAACCCGAAGCAGTTGAATAGTGGGCAGTACCACGTCTTCACCCCAAGTTTATGCAAGCGGGATCAGAAGCTCCATAAAAGAGCTGTGAACGCCATTGAGCCGGCAGTTCCCCGTTACTTAAGCTGGTCTGAGTAGCCCATTGTGTGGAGTCGTGAAGATCACCCGCCTCGGGTTGATAATCCGGGTCACTTGGTGCTACCTCTTGAGCACTGCGTTGGTTTTCTCTTGAAGAGGAAAGGGTGATGCAGCAAAGTAGCGTAAGTATTTCCCTCGGTTTTTGAGAACCAAGGTATCAATCTAGTAGGAGGCCACACGCAAGTCCCTCGTACCTACACAAACAAATAAGAACCTCGCAACCAACGCGATAAAGGGGTTGTCAATCCCTTCACGGTCACTTACAAGAGTGAGATCTGATAGAGATGATAACATAATATTTTTGGTATTTTTATGATAAAGATTAAAAGTAAAGATTGCAAAATAAATGGTGCAAAGAAATAACTTGATAACGGCAGATTAATATAATGGATACTAGACCCGGGGGCCATAGGTTTCACTAGTGGCTTCTCTCAAGATAGCATAAGTATTACGGTGGGTGAACAAATTACTGTCGAGCAATTGATAGAAAAGCGAATAATTATGAGAATATCTAGGCATGATCATGTATATAGGCATCACGTCCGTGACAAGTAGACCGACTCCTACCTGCATCTACTACTATTACTCCAGACATCGACCGCTATCGAGCATGCATCTAGAGTATTAAGTTCATAAGAACAGAGTAACACATTAGGTAAGATGACATGATGTAGAGGGATAAACTGAAGCAATATGATATAAACCCCATCTTTTTACCCTCGATGGCAACAATACAATATGTGTCATTTCCCTTTCTGTCACTGGGATCGAGCACCGCAAGATTGAACCCAAAGCTAAGCACTTCTACTATTGCAAGAAAGATCAATCTAGTAGGCCAAACCAAACTAATAATTCGAAGAGACTTGCAAAGATAACCAATCATACATAAAATATTTCAGAGAAGAATCAAATATTGTTCATAGATAAACTTGATCATAAACCGACAATTCATCGGATCTCGACAAACACACCGCAAAAAGAGTTACATTGAATATATCTCCAAGAAGGAACTTTGTATTGAGATCCAAAGAGAGAGAAGAAGCCATCTAGCTAATAACTATGGACCCGAAGGTCTGAAGTAAACTACTCACACATCATCGGAGGGGCCATGGAGTTGATGTAGAGGCCCTCCGTGATCGATGCCCCCTCCGACGGAGCTCCGGAAAAGGCCCCAAGATGGGATCTCTTGGGTACAGAAGGTTGCGGCGGTGGAAATAGGGTTTCGTGGTGCTCCTGGATATTTTTGGGGTATATGAATATATATCGAAGGAAGAAGTAGGTCGGTTGAGCCACGAGGGGGGAGGGCGCGCCCAGGGGTAGGCGTGCCCCCTGCCTCATGGCCGCCTCGTTGGTTGCTTGACGTCTGATAACTCACAAGTATAGGGGACCGCAACAGTTTTCGAGGGTACAGTATTCAACCCAAATTTATTGATTCGACACAAGGGGAGCCAAAGAATATTCTAAAGTATTAGCAGCCGAGTTGTCAATTCAACCACACCTGGAAACTTAATATATGCAGCAAAGTGTTTAGTAGCAAAGTAATATGATAATAGTGGTAACAGTGGCAAAAGTAACGATAACAATTTTGGTTCTATAGTGATTGTAACAGTAGCAACGGAAAAGTAAATAAGTGAAGAACAATATATGAAAAGCTCATAAGCATTAGATAAGTGATGGAGAATTATGTCGGATGCGATCGATCATGCAACAATTATATCATAGGGTGACATAGAACTAGCTCCAGTTCATCAATGTAATGTAGGCATGTATTCCGAATATAGTCATACGTTGGGACGCCCCCGATTTGACGTACACTAATCATACACGCAAACGTGTACGATCAAGATCAGGGACTCACGGGAAGATATCACAACACAACTCTACAAATAAAATAAGTCATACAAGCATCATATTACAAGCCAGGGGCCTCGAGGGCTCGAATACGAGAGCTCGATCATAGACGAGTCAGCGGAAGCAACAATATCTGAGTACAGACATAAGTTAAGCAAGTTTGCCTTCAGAAGGCTAGCACAAACTAGGATACGGATCAAAAGAGGCGTTGGCCTCCTACCTGGGATCCTACTAAACTACTCCTGATCGTCGTCAGCGGGCTGCCCATAGTAGTAGGCACCTCTAGTGTAGTAGGAGTCATCGTCGACGGTGGCGTCTGGCTCCTGGACTCCATCGTCTGGTCGCAGCAATCGGGTATAGAAAGGGGGAAAACAGGGAGCAAAGCAACCGTGAGTACTCATCCAAAGTACTCGCAAGCAAGGAGCTACACTACATATGTATGCATTGGTATCAAATGGAATAAGGGTATCATATGTGGACTGAACTGCAGAATGCCGGAATAAGAGGGGGGTAGCTAGTCCTATCGAAGACTACGCTTCTGGCCACCTCCATCTTGCAGCATGTAGAAGAGAGTAGAAGGTAAGTTCACCAAGTAGCATCGCATAGCATAAACCTACCCGACAATCCCCTCCTCGCCGCCCTGTTAGAGAGTGATCACCGGGTTATATCTGGCACTTCGAAGGGTGTGTTTTATTAAGTATCCAGTTCTAGTTGTCATAAGGTCAAGGTACAACTCCGGGTCATCCTTTTACCAAGGGACATGGCTATTCGAATAGATAAACTTCCCTGCACGGGTGCACCACATAACCCAACACGCTCGATCCCATTTGGCCAGACACACTTTCCTGGGTCATGCCCGGCCTCGGAAGATCAACACATCGCAGCCCTACCTAGGCACAACAGAGAGGTCAGCACGCCGGTCTAAATCCTATGGCGTAGGGGTCTGGGCCCATCGCCCATTGCACACCTACACGTTGCGAGGGCGGCCGGAAGCAGACCTAGCAACCTCCATTACAAAGGAAGTCACGTTACGCGGTCCAATCTAGCGTGCGCCGCTCAGTCGCTGACGTCACGAAGGTTTCAGCTGATACCACGACATCAAGTGCCCATATCTTTCCCACGTAGTTGGTTAGTGCGTATAGACCAAATGGCCAGACTCAGATCAAATACCAAGAACTCGTTAAGCGTGTTATTATGAAGTAACCACGAACGCCGACCAGGGCCAGGCCCACCTCTCTCCTAGGCGGTCTCAACCTGCCCTATCGCTCCGCCACAAAGTAACAGTCGGGGGCTGTCGGGAACCCAGGCCCACCTCTACCGGCATGGAGCCACCTGCGCCTTCAGCCCCCATCTCCGAATAGTATCATAAGTAATGTAACAGTATAGAGTATATAGCATATGCCCGTGATCACCTCCCGAGTGATCACGACCCAGTAGTATAGCATGGCAGACGGATAAGAGTGTTGGGCCACTGATGGAACACTAGCATCCTATACTGAGCAGTAGGATAGGAGATAAGGGTAACAACTGTAGCAACAATGACAGGCTATGCATCAGAATAGGATTAACCGAAAGCAGTAACATGCTACACTACTCTAATGAAAGAAGTATAGAGAAGGAATAGGCGATATCTAGTGATCAAGGGGAGGCTTGCCTGGTTGCTCTGGCAAGGAGGGGTCGTCAACACCGTAGTCGTACTGGGGGCCGCCGGCAGTCTCGGGGTCTACCGAAAAGAAGTAACGAAGGAGGAACACAATAAATAACAGAGCAATCAAAGCATCACAAAGTATAACATGGCAAACGCGGTGCTAGGTGTGCCCTAACGCAGTGCTAGGTGATACGGGGGCAGGGGGAAAACATCCAGGAAAGTATTCCCGGAGTTTCGCGTTTTCGGACAGATGAACAAGAAGGGAAACGTTGCGTGTTTGCTACGCTAGGGATGTGTGGCGGACGAACGGGCTGCATATCCGGATTCGGCTCGTCGTTCTGAGCAACTTCATGTATAAAACTTTTCCATCCGAGCGACGGTTATTTTCCAATGAATTATCAAAGTTTTAATGAATTTTTGAAATCAATAATAATTCTAGTTGACCAGGTCAGTTTGACTGGTCAAAGGGAGAAGGTGTGTCCCACATGGCATAGTCTATACCTAAACATATAAACTATCATTATCAAATGAGGCCAACCCTATCATCTGCACATTTAAACAATTTAGTGCACTAATCTAATCCTAGAACTATCCTATCCCTAATTAAATAAGCTGGCCAGAGACACAGCCGGCTGTACGCACATGCACGGCCATGGCAAAGCATCAGCAAAGCAGCTTGGCGGCAGCAGCAAAGCATTAGCAAGCAGCGGCAGCAAGTAGGATCAGCGGCAGCAGCGCTCGTAGCGAAAGCAGTGCGAGCAGCAGCCGCCCAACGAGCAGCCAACAGCATTAGCAGTACAGAGCAGCAGTAGCAAGCAGCAAGTGCAGGCAGCAGCTAGCGCAGCAACGCAAGCAGCGGCAGCTAGGAGCAGCACGCAGCTGGCGTCGGGAGGCGGCGGCGGCCGGAGGCGGACGTGACTGGAGCGCGGGCGGCGCGGGCGCACGGCAGAGAGGACAGAGCGCGGTGCGCGCACAGTGACGTGGCCGGGGGGCATGGTGAGGGAGCCGAGCTCCCATCCATGGCGGACGATGCATAGGGCGGGTACGGATCTACGGTGACAGACCGACAGCGGGGAGAGGGGGATAGGGAGGAGCAGCTCACTGCGATGCCGATGGTGAGGTCGGGGAGAGTCGGGGTTGACCAGAACGGCGGTAGTCGATGGCGGATGACGAAGACATACGCGACGAAGAAGATGACGATAGCGAGCGTACGAGGCGGCCCGGCTTGCTCCACTGCCCGGAACGGACGAGGTCGAGCAAGGCAAACCTCCTGGACGTAATCCCGAGCGATGGCGACAACGGTGGCCGTGGAAACGATGTCGAGGCAGCGGTCAACGCGAGTTGTTCATACTCAGATTCGCGAAGTAGAGGAGGGGGCGATGGGGGAAAGAGAGGGGAAAGGATAAGGGCGAGCTAGGGTTTCTGGGTGGGCATCCATATAGGGCCTGGGGGAACGTGGAGGGCATCCACGACCATGGCGCCTGGATGTGCACCACGCCATGGCCCCTACCTCCCCTGTATGTGAGATAGGGGACAGGCCTAGGTGGGCTGGGCCAGATGCACTGTGGCTGCATAGAGCCCGGTGCAACAATGGGGCCTCTATCATTTCCTTTCTATTATTATTGTTTTATTTTCCGGTTAAACAGTTTTTCTATTTTATTTACTATTCATTTTAGTTTTGTTCACTATAAAAAAACACCTAATGTAGTGTTACTAGTTATAACCATTGCCAATACTAGTTAGGCATTAAAAAATAGTTTGTAATCTTATAACTTGAAAAGGTATTTAATTAATTGTTTTAGCAGTTGTTTTGGTTAATTTAGAGCATTTAAACATTTTATAAAAATGTGGTTTCTCCATCATAATTACCTATGCATTATTTGACACAACCCAAACAATTTAGTTTTGATGTTCGAAAACTTTTGTTGTTTGCCGTATTTTGAATTTGAATTTTGAATCCGTTTTGAACTAACGTGAGGTTAACAACAGTATCCGTGGTGACGTGGCATCATTAGCAGGGAATTACTGTAGCTTAATTATCCGGGCGTCACAATTCTCCTCCACTACAAGAAATCTCGTGCCGAGATTTAAGAGGTGGAGTAAGGGGAAAGGTTTGGTCATGAAATTCTAGCGCATCTTCTCGGTCTTGATTGCTCTTCTCGAAAAAGTCGATCCATTATATTGACGTCTTCATTTGTCTGCTTCAGGTCATCATGATGAAGTCGGCATCCTTTACTTGGAACTCCATCGTACGTACGAAGGTCAAGGGGTAACTTCGGAAGAACGGTCCGCTACAATGTTGCTTATCTGGTAGATAACATCAGGAGAGGTAGCGGAACGTAACTCCTGAATTGATACTTAAGGAATTATCGAGAGCAAAGTAAGAAGGTGCAAAATGGAAGTTTCAAGCACATAGGCAATCGTTTGTTGCCTGCAACAAAGTGTGATAGGGGTTTAGACCAATGGGAATACGCATTGCGTCTGATACCAGAATAGATCACCAGGCAGGTGGCCCGTGAATTACATACGAAGTCAAGCGCGAGGAATAACTTTGACACTAGGGTGTAAAGGAGAGTCAGGTTTCGATCATGTGGAATTGTGGGTTATGGGCCCACCATGTGGGTTAAAAGCAGGAAGGCACTAACATTTGCACGGTCAAGATAGCAAAGTATGTCAGAGGATAGCCTATCAGTTTTGTTGTCAACAACATTGGTACCAAGGGCGAGGGACGAAGAGAACCATTTTCCTGCTTGTTGAAACGAGGTGGACCTATAGGCAAAGTTCTCGTCCATCGGTGGTTACCGGAATGTTATCAACAATAGTAACGGGCTCTTACTGACAGAGTTGTAGACTGAGATGTTTGCACAAGCAGGGAATTATTACTGCTTATATCATATAGATCATAGAAAGGGTTTAAACAAACCAATGGAAAGGGAAAAATGTCTGTCAGACTTAATCAGAACAATGGAAAGAAAAATGTGTTTAAGCACATATCTCAAGGGTATATCCTTCCCAATGACATGCAAAGCAGATATCCGTGACAGGATAGAAAGTAGAAAACCATTTAGGTAAGTGGAGAGGAATTTCATGACGTTACCCATACAACGGTGTTTGGATAATTGATAAAGAAAATTTGGCACTACGCTTCAAATGTGCTTATTTATGATCGGAGTACCACAGACATGCTTCGAGATAGCATTGACATGGTCTTCAAGCAAAGGTCGGACTTAGGATACACGAAGGATCCATCGGGATAAACTTATTAAACAAGGCATTCAATTTCCTCATGGAAAAATGATTAACCTTGTTAAAAAGGAAACTATAACAATAGGGCCTTCGGCCAAGTGTGCTAGGCACGGCATCACCTTACCGGGTCACATAAAGACCAATGTTATAACTCTTGGAAATATGTTCCAACCATCATATCTGACTGAGATTCAGATCTGATTGGTGTTACGATAACTCAGACTCAGGATGCCTGAGAAGAAAGGTGCAACACAAATTGTCGAGATGACATTGTAAGGTTCTCAGGAATTGAACTATGGAAGCGAGTTCCGAAACAAGATTTCATCATTAAATTAAGGAGAGGATGGGGAGGTGGCTGATGGACTCAGCGACATAGCATCAAGATTTCAAAAAGAAGGATTTCCACAATTATGTGAACAAGGAGATAACATTTGTCAGATCAAATGATATAATGAGGTATGCTCGAGGAAAACATGCACAACTAAACATTGGTTAAAAGGTGCATCCAAAATATGGGCATTAGGTAGCATGATCAATGTTAGAATGGTGATTCGATAACCAATGGTCTAAGAAAGAAAGGTCGACCATTAACTTCAAAGCAATAGGGTTGCTAGAAGTTTTGAATTTGTGCGTCATAGTTCAATTGTCGGTTTTCCAGTTAGAAACAACACGGGGACGAAGGAATGAACTGATATGGCAAGAAGTATCACCTGTATCAAGAATTCTTAAGAGGTGGTGAAATTCTCACGACATTCTTGTCATAAAAGACAGTAATACTTCAAGGTAAAGAAGAACAAATGATGGGTAGCAAGGAACTCAAGGTATAACACAAAATACGAACAATTTTGTGTTGAATGGAAAGCAATAAAATGATCGATGATAAAACAAATCATCGAGGGCAAGGATGGTATTTCTCATCATGAATTAAATTGATATCCAGGAAGGAGTCAAGATGTTGATAATGATCATGACAAATTTTGTCGAGATGCTCCACGAAGAAGCAATCGAACAATCACTGCATCAAGCAAAAGGACTGATGCAGTGAAAGATTATTGGGTCTATGGATACGACACCAACTCGGAATCAAGCTTGTTGTTCGAGGTGAAACGATAAGACGAGGAAGATCGACGTAAGCTTAGCTCATCGCCGAAAGTTATGGTCCGAGAATAAGGACCAGGTAGCACAGTTAAATTCAGCACGATAATGATATAGCCAATTAGGCTAGGAACGATGTGATCGACTATTAAATTTGTAAGTTATGAAGGTTACCAAGAGTTTTTTAATCGTGGTGCGAACTCAATTTAGTTATCGGTGTCTTTGAGTGTTTAATAACTCAGAGCCCCTGAAAAATTTGGAATCAGTGAGAACGTAGTACTTGATGAAGAACTCATAAGAAGCTATGCAGTTCCGTGATAATCTCGAGATACCAAGGGGGTAATACTCGACGACAGATCAAAGTAGAGGTTGGACTGGGGTATTGATCCATAGAAGACAAGTGCTTAAACTTGACCGAGAAATGGAATCAGAGAAGAACATATGGTCGGAACCACGATTGCAAAGGATCAATCCACCGATACCAAAGGATATTATATCAAGGAAATAGCTATTATTACAAGAAGCTTCCATGATAGGATCTACATCGTGTCCATGGGCATGAACACAAAGTTCAAGGTTGACTCCCACTTATTCAATGTATAACCTTCCATTCACTTCTCGTGTTTTGAAAATGACACTATTTGTTGAAAGTTTTACCTGGTGCAATACCAAATAAGTATGACCCATCAAATCTTCCAGGTTCACACAGATTAGGGAAGGCGTTGGTTCAACCCATCGGGGCATCTTAGGAACCTATACCACAAATTTCGGAGTACATAATACAAGCTCGAAAGTAGAGCATGGTTGACAAAGCAGAGGATACAATTTACCAAAGGCATTTCATACCTGCGGAAAGCCTCACAATGTTATTGAATATGAAGGACACTTCCGATAATAAATTCAACAAAGGATCTGACAGTCCATAACGGAGCTGATGTGAGCATCGACACACCATCAGAGGAAGAAAACAATGCAAGGGCATTAGCTTATAGAAACAACTGACTAATCCAAAGCTCAAATGCAAAGGAATTATGATTTCCATATCAATGGATCAGAAGCAAACGCTCTGATTAAGGATGGATAAGTTGAGTAAGCATAGGGGTACAATCAACGACAATTGGATTGTTAAGATCCAGCTCATGTTTAAAATGACGCTTGACCGGAAGGATGAATTCTAGGAACTGACTAGGGATTGCGACTATTCGCAACATATTGAATCACTATACTCAAAATGATAATGACAACGGATGCCAATAAGATTACGAGACTTATGGGATTAACCATAATGAAAGTAGGCAAGGATTTCAAGAGCCATAGGTTGCTCAGGATTTTCGGAAGATCGAATGGTATTTCGAAGACTTATGTGAAACAAATGAACAACTGGGAACGAGCGGATACTCGATAAGTGGAATGAATTACCCGCAGGGGTATTCTTGTGGAAAGAACTGTAAGGCAGTATGCACAAGTATTCTCCGAACAATAAAGAGATTTTCGAGGTATCTTATAATAACAAGATCAAGGGGGAATGATTGTATGAATGGCCAGTGTACGTGGTTAACCATAGGGGGTTTATCGATGAAAGGAAATTGCAAAAACGATGGCACAAAGTCTCGAGAGCACATCGTAGAGTATCTTTGGAATCTTCGGGTGCAGCAGTAAATCATCTGGAATGAAGGGGCTCTCCGGCAGAAAGTGATTACGAGAACCTAGAGTTAGAATTAGCAAAATCATTTAACCCGAATAGAAGAGAGATTAGAGTCCCAGAGTATAGATCGAGGAATAAACGATCCTAATACCAGCCAATGACGACGTGGGCCCGTAAGCCGCACAACCATGTTAGTAAAAACTTTTTCAATGGCTAGACTCAACTTCGGCCAAGGAGTTGGAAGGGGGATTCCTACAGGCAGTCGGCTCTGATACCAACTTGTGACGGCCCCGATTTGACCGTACACTAATCATACACGCAAACATGTACGATCAAGATCAAGGACTCACGGGAAGATATCACAACACAACTCTACAAATAAAATAAGTCATACAAGCATCATATTACAAGCCAGGGGCCTCGAGGGCTCGAATACAAGAGCTCGATCATAGAAGAGTCAGCGGATGCAACAATATCTGAGTACAGACATAAGTTAAACCAAGTTTGCCTTAAGAAGGCTAGCACAAACTGGGATACAGATCGAAAGAGGCACAGGTCTCCTGCCTGGGATCCTCCTAAACTACTCCTGATCGTCGTCAGCGGGCTGCACGTAGTAGTAGGCACCTCCAGTGTAGTAGGAGTCGTCGTCGATGGTGGCGTCTGGCTCCTGGACTCCATTGTCTGGTCGCAGCAATCGGGTATAGAAAGGGGGGAAAGAGGGAGCAAAGCAACCGTGAGTACTTATCCGAAGTACTTGCAAGCAACGATCTACACTACATATGTATACATTGGTATCAAATGGAATAAGGGTATCATATGTGGACTAAACTACAAAATACCGGAATAAGAGGGGGATAGCTAGTCCTATCGAAGACTACGCGTCTGGCCACCTCCATCTTGCAGCATGTAGAAGAGAGTAGAAGGTAAGTTCACCAAGTAGCATTGCATAGCATAAACCTACCCGGCGATCCCCTCCACGTCGCCCTGTTAGAGAGCGATCACTGGGTTATATCTGGCACTTGGAAGGGTGTGTTTTATTAAGTATCTAGTTCTAGTTGTCATAAGGTCAAGGTACAACTCCGTGTCGTCCTTTTACCGAGGGACACGGCTATTCGAATAGATAAACATCCTTGCAGGGGTGCAGCACATAACCCAACACGCTCGATCCCATTTGGCCGGGCACACTTTCCTGGGTCATGCCCGGCCTCGGAAGATCAACACGTCGCAGCCCTACCTAGGCACAACAAAGAGGTCAGCACGCCGGTCTAAATCCTATGGCGCAGGGGTCTGGGCCCATCGCCCATTGCACACGTGCACGTTGCGAGGGCGGCCGGAAGCAGACCTAGCAACCTCCATTACAAAGGAAGTCATGTTACGCGGTCCAATCTGGCGCGCGCCGCTCAGTCGCTGACATCACGAAGGCTTCGGCTGATACCACGACGTCGAGTGCCCATATCTTTCCCACGTAGTTGGTTAGTGCGTATAGACCAAATGGCCAGACTCAGATCAAATACCAAGAACTCGTTAAGCGTGTTATTATGAAGTAACCACGAACGCCGACCAGGGCCATGCCCACCTCTCGCCTAGGCGGTCTCAACCTGCCCTATCGCTCCACCACAAAGTAACAGTCGAGGGCCGTCGGGAACACAGGCCCACCTCTACCGGGATGGAGCCACCTGCCCCTTCAGCCCCCATCTCCGAACAACATCATAAGTAATGTAACAGTATAAAGTATATAGCATATGCCCGTGATCACCTCCCGAGTGATCACGACCCAGTAGTATAGCATGGCAGACGGACAAGAGTGTAGGGCCACTGATGGAACACTAGCATCCTATACTAAACAGTAGGACAGCAGGTAAGGGTAAAAACTGTAGCAACAATGACAGGCTATGCATCAGAATAGGATTAACCGAAAGCAGTAACATGCTACACTACTCTAATGCAAGAAGTATAGAGAAGGAATAGGCGATATCTGGTGATCAAGGGGGCTTGCCTGGTTGCCCTGGCAAGAAGGAGGGGTCGTCAGCACCGTAGTCGTACCGGGGGCCGCCGGCAGTCTCGGGGTCTACCGAAGAGAAGTAACGGAGGGGGAACACAATAAATAACAGAGCAATCAAAGCATCACAAAGTATAACATGGCAAACCGGTGCTAGGTGTGCCCTAAGGCAGTGCTAGGTGATACAGGGGCAGGGGGAAAACATCCAGGAAAGTATTCCCGGAGTTTCGCGTTTTCGGACAGGTGAACCGGGGGGAGGGGGGAAGTTGTGTGTTTGCTATGCTAGGGATGTGTGGCGGAAAAACGGGCTGGGTATCCGGATTCGCCTCGTCATTCTGAGCAACGTTCATATATAAAACTTTTCCATCCGAGCGACGGTTATTTTCCAATGAATTATCAAAGTTTTAATGAATTTTTGAAATCAATAATAATTCGAGTTGACCAGGTCAGATTGACTGGTCAAATGGAGAAGGTGTGTCCCACATGGCATAGGCTATACCTAAACATATAGTTAAAAACTATCATTATCAAATGAGGCTAACATGTCATCTGCATATTTAAACAATTTAGTGCACTAATCTAATCCTAGAACTATCCTATCCCTAATTAAATAAGCCGGCCAGAGACACAGCCGGCTGTGCACACATGCACGGCCATGGCAAAGCATCAGCAAAGCAGCTTGGCGGCAGCAGCAAAGCATTAGCAAGCAGCGGCAGCAAGTAGGATCAGCGACGGCGGCGCTCGTAGCGAAAGCAGTGCGGGCAGCAGCCAGCAGCGTTAGCAATATAGAGTAGCAGTAGCAAGCAGCAAGTGCGGGCAGCAGCTAGCGCAGCAACGCAAGCAGTGGCAGCTAGGAGCAGCACGCAGCTGGCGCCGGGAGGCGGCGGCCGGAGGTGGACGCGACTGGAGCGCGGGCGGCGTGGGCGCACGGCAGAGAGGACAGGGCGTGGCACATGTGCAGTGACGTGGCCGGGGGCGCGGTGAGGGAGCCGAGCTCCCATCCATGGTGGCCGATGCATAGGGCGGGTACGGGTGTACGGCAACAGATCGACAACGAGGAGAGGGGGATAGGGAGGAGCAGCTCACTGCGATGCTAATGGTTTGGTCGGGGAGAGTCAGGGTTGACCGGAACGGTGGTAATCGACGGCGGATGACGAAGACATACGCGACGAAGAAGACGACGATAGCGAGCGTATGAGGCGGCCCGGCTTGCTCCGCTGCCCGGAACGGACGAGGTCGAGTGAGGCGAACCTCTTGGACGTAATCCCGAGCGATGGCGATGACGGTGGCCGTGGAAATGATGCCGAGGCAGCGGTCAACGCGAGTTGTTCGTACTCAGATTCGCGAAGTAGAGGAGGGGGCGATGGGGGAAAGAGAGGGGAAAGGATGAGGGCGAGCTAGGGTTTCCGGGGGGCATCCATATAGGGCCAGGGGGAATGTGGAGGGCATCCGCGGCCATGGCGCCTGGATGTGCGCCACGCCATGGCCCCTGCCTCCCCTGTACGTGAGATGGGGAAAAGGCATGCGTGGGCTGGGCCAGATGCACTGTGGCTGCTTAGAGCCCGGTGCAACAATGGGGCCTCTATCATTTCCTTTCTATTATTATTGTTTTATTTTCCGGTTAAACAGTTTTTCTTTTTTATTTACTATTCATTTTAGTTTTGTTCACTGTAAAACAACACCTAATGTAGTGTTACTAGTTATACCATTGCCAATACTAGTTAGGCATTCAAAAAACAGTTTGTAATCTTATAACTTGAAAAGGTATTTAATTAATTGTTCTAGAAGTTGTTTTGGTTAATTTAGAGCATTTAAACATTTTATAAAAATGTGGTTTCTCCATCATAATTACCTATGCATTATTTGACACAACCCGAACAATTTAGTTTTGATGTTCGAAAACTTTTGTTGTTTGTCGTATTTTGAATTTGAATTTTGAATCCGTTTTGAACTAACGTGAGGTTAACAACAGTATCCGTGGTGACGTGGCATCATTAGCAGGGAATTACTGTAGCTTAATTTTCTGGGCGTCACAAACATGCTTATGGAAAATAACTTGCATGACATCTTTTGCCCTACCCTCCCGTGGCAGCGGGGCCATATTGGAAACTAAGGGATATTAGGGCCTCCTTTTAATAGAGTACTGGACCAAAGCATTAACACATAGTGAATACATGAACTCCTCAAACTACGGTCATCACCCGTAATGGTCCCGATTATTGTCACTTCGGGGTTAACGGATCATAAAACATAATAGGTGACTATAGACTTGCAAGATAGGATCAAGAACTCGCATATATTCATGAAAACATAATAGGTTCAGATCTGAAATCATGGCACTCGGGCCCTAGTGACAAGCATTAAGCCTAGCAAAGTCATAGCAACATCAATCTCAGAACATAGTGGATACTAGGGATCAAACCCTAACAAAACTAACCCAATTACATGATAAATCTCATCCAACCCATCACCGTCCAGCAAGCCTACGATGGAATTACTCACGCACGGCGGTGAGCATCATGAAATTGGTGATGGAGGATGGTTGATGATGACGATGGCAATGGATTCCCCTCTCCGGAGCCCCGAACGGACTCTAGATCAGCCCTCCCAAGAGAGTTTAGGGCTTGGCGGCGGCTCCGTATCGTAAAATGTGATGAATCCTTCTCTTTGATTTTTTTCTCCCCGAACACGAATATATGGAGTTGGAGTTGAGGTCGATGGAGCATTAGGGGGCCCACGAGGCAGGGGGCGCGCCCCCACCCTCGTGGATAGGGTGTGGCCCCCCTAACATGGATTCTTCTTCTAGTATTTTTAATATATTCCAAAAAATAATCTCCGTTGATTTTGAGGTCATTCCGAGAACTTTTATTTCTACACAAAAATAACACCATGGCAATTCTGCTAAAAACAGCGTCAGTCCGGGTTGGTTCCATTCAAATCATGCAAGTTAGAGTCCAAAACAAGGGCAAAAGTGTTTGGAAAAGTAGATACGATGGAGACGTATCAACTCCCACAAGCTTAAACCTTTGCTTGTCCTCAAGCAATTTAGTTGATAAATTGAAAGTGATAAAGAAAAACTTTTACAAACTCTGTTTGCTCTTGATCTTGTAAATATGTAAAGCCAGCATTCAAGTTTTCAGCAAAGATTATGAACTAACCATATTCACAATAACATTTAGGTCTCATGTTTACTCATATCAATGGCATAATCAACTAGCGAGCAATAATAATAAATCTTGGATGACAACAGTTTCTCAAAACATTCATGATATGATATAACAAGATGGTATCTCGCTAGCCCTTTCTGAGACCGCAAAACATAAATGCAGAGCGCCTTCAAAGATCAAGGACTTACTAAACATTGTAATTCATGGTAAAAGAGATCCAGTCAAGTCATACTCAATGTAAACTAATAGTAATGGATGCAAATGACAGCGGTGCTCTCCAACTAGTGCTTTTTAATAAGAGGATGATGACTCAACATAAAAATAAATGGATAGGCCCTTCGCAGAGGGAAGCAGGGATTTGTAGAGGTGCCAAAGCTCGGTTTTGAAATAGATATGAATAATATTTTGAGCGGTATACTTTCATTGTCAACATAACAACCGAGAGATCTCGATATCTTCTATGCTACACACATTATAGGCGGTTCCCAAGCAGAATGGTAAAGTTTACACTCCCCACCACCAACAAGCATCAATCCATGGCTTGCCTGAAACAACTGGTGCCTCCAACTAACAACAATCCTGGGGGAGTTTTGTTTGCAATTATTTTGATTTGATTTGAGCATGGGACTGGGCATCCCGGTGACCAGCCATTTTCTCGTGAGTGAGGAGCGGAGTCCACTCCTCTTGAGAATAACCAGCCTAGCATGGAAGATACGGACATCCCTAGTTGATACATGAGCTATTCGAGCATACAAAATAGAATGTTTATTTGAAGGTTTAGAGTTTGGCACATACAAATTTACTTGGAACGGCAGGTAGATACCGTATATAGGTAGGTATGGTGGACTGATATGGAACAACTTTGGGGTTTATTGTATTGGATGCACAAGCAGTATTCCTGCTTAGTACAAGTGAAGGCTAGAAAGAGACTGGGAAGCGACCAGCTAGAGAGCGACAACAGTCATGAACATGCATTAAAATTAATCAACACCGAATGCAAAGCATGAGTAGGATATAATGCACCATGAACATAAATATCGTAGACGCTATGTTGATTTTGTTTCAACTACATGCATGAACATGTGCCAAGTCAAGCCACTTGAATCATTCAAAGGAGGATACCACCCCACCATACCACATCATAACCATTTTAATAGCATGTTGGCACGCAAGGTAAACCGTTATAAACTCCTAGCTAATTAAGCATCGCATAAGCAACTTCAATCTCTAATTGTCATTGGAAACATGTTTCTTTCATAATAGGCTGAATCAGGAACGATGGACTAATCATATTTACGAAAACAAGAGAGGTCGAGTTCATACCAGCTTTTCTCATCTCAATCAGTTCATCATATATCGTCATTATTGCCTTTCACTTGCACGACCGAATAGTGTGGATAATAATAATAGTGCACGTGCATTGGACTAAGCTGGAATCTGCAAGCATTCAATTCAAGGGAGAAGACAAGGTAATATGGGCTCTTTGTTAGATCAACAATAATGCATATGAGAGCCATTTAACATTTTCATCATGGTCTTCTCCTCTCGACCCCCAAAGAACAAGAAAGAAATAAAACTATTTACATGGGAAAGCTCCCAACAAGCAAAAGAGGAAGGAGAAATCTTTTTGGGTTTTCTTTTTAATTACTACTACTACAGGCATGGAAATTAAACTAGCTAAAAGCTACAACTAAATTATTATTTTTGGTTTTTCTTAAGGTTTATCAAACACACAAGAAGAAAGTTTAAAAGGAAATTAAACTATCATGGATGATACAATGAAAAAGTATGAGCACCGACAATTGATATGAGTGTGTGAACATGAATGTAATGTCAGTGAGAGATACGTACTCCCCCAAGCTTAGGCTTTTGGCCTAAGTTGGTCTATGCCCATGGATCAAAGTGGCTGTGTAAGGAGGAGTGTCCTCTGGGTGCCACTGGTTGGCAATCTCCTCCGGATCCCATTGATAAACTGACTATCGATAAGGGTCCAGGGGTGGTTCCGGCTCAGGCTCTGGAGCTAGTGTCACGCTCCAGTATGCATAAACGTCCTCCGGCAAAACAAGGTACTTTCCTGAAAATATGTTAAACAAAGAGGGAGCAGGCAAGGTAGTCTCAAAGTTATTCTTACCAAAAATCAGTCTATAGTTAAGCATCTTCTTCTTATTCTTAATAATGAAATCATGTGCTACCATGCTCTTATAATCTAGAAAAATACTAGGCAGCAACTTTTCCTCTTTCTCATAATGCCTGATAGGTATATTAAAGTGTGCAGCAAGGCGCGAGGCAAAGATGCCTCCAATGACGGGGCCCTTAGTACGGTTCAGATTTAACCGTTTAGAAACAATAGAGCCTAAACTGAAAGTAGCATCTTGAAACAAGGCATGGCGCAAAATAACAATATCAGGAGCACTAAGGTTCCCACAGTTCCCGTGACCAATTAAGCATCTACTAGCAAATATTGAAAAGTAACGTACAACAGGAAAATGTATGCTACTGATTCTCGCATAAGAAACATCCCTCATTTCCCCTACAGCGATCATATCAATAAATCCCTCCACATCATCACGATGTGGTTCCTCTATGTTGCCCTCAAAAGATATCAAACAAACCCGACAAAAATCACGAAGTGACATTTCCTTATACTCATCATATAAATAAAATTTCACCGAGGGTGGTGAGGTTCTAGCATGGAAATGAAAATTTTGCACAAAAATATTGGTGAGTAAGAGATACTGTTCACGCTGGTCGTGGAGGAAGGCGGTGAGGCCTGCATTCTCAGCCAAATAATAAAAATCTTCATAAATCCCGGCTTCTCTCAAGAAATCATCACAAGGCCATTCACACGGCCGAACCTCCGCAGTACGAGGGAGATTATACTTGGGCTTCTTGTTCTCATCGCTTTGTTTATCCTTCGAGCTTTGGCTCGATGAGCCCCTCAAAAATCTCTTCATCATTTTCTGAAAATTTCTGAAAGTTTTAGCAACTCAAAATAAAAGTGAACCAAACTCAACAAAATTGATAGCAACTACTCCTACAAGTGCCTAGAGGGTATATCATGCATTAAAACTACTTTTGACCACATAAATTTAACATGCAAGCTCAAGAACAGGGTCACCTAAGCAGCAAAAATTTGCAATAAATAAAGAACTAGAAAAAAACTAATTGGACCATTGGAGGAGTCACATACCAAAGAACAATCCCCCAAAGCAGTTTTGTGAATGCAGCTTTGAGCTAGGAGATCGAAAATGGCAGTAAGATGAGCTAGAACTCGTGCTTGAGCTGGTTGGTGATTTTTTGGGAGGAAGGAGTGTGTGGTGGCTGGAATAAGTGGAGGAGGGCCACCAGGGGCCCACAAGGCAGGGGGCAGGCCCAGGGGGGTAGGGCAAGCCCTGGACCCTCGTGGCCAGGTGCTGGCTCCCCCTGATGCGTTCTCAGTGCCAGATATTCTCAAATATTCTAAAAAAACATATTAAATTTTCAGGGCATTTGGAGAACTTTTATTTTTGGGGTATTTTTTATTGCATGGATAATTCAGAAAACAGACATAAAATACTAGTTTTGCTTTATTTAATATAAATAACATAAAGTAAAAAGAGGGTACAGAGAGTTGTGTTTTCTAAATTCATCCATCTCATGCTCATCAAAAGGAATCCACTAACAAGGTTGATCAGGTCTTGTTAACAAACTCTTTTCGAATAACATGAAACCAGAGAATTTTCGAATAACACTAGGTTACCTCAACAGGGATATGCATGTCCCCAACAATAAGAATATCATATTTCTTCTTGACAGTAGGAGGAGGAAATTCAAAACCTCCAATAGTAATAGTTGAAAATTTTCCAATAGAATTGATACTGTGGACTTGAGGTTGTTTCCTCAGAAAGTGTACCGTATGCTCATTACCATTAACATGAAAAGTGGCATTGCCTTTGTTGCAATCAATAACAGCCCCTGCAGTATTCAAGAAGGGTCTTCCAAGAATAATGGACATACTATCCTCCTCGGGAATATCAAGAATAACAAAGTCTGTTAAAATAGTAAAGTTTGCAACCACAACAAGCACATCCTCACAAATACCGATAGGTATAGCAGTTGATTTATCAGCCATTTGCAAAGATATTTCAGTAGGTGTAAACTTATTCAAATCAAGTCTACGATATAAAGAGAGAGGCATAACACTAACACCGGCTCCAAGACCACATAAAGCAGTTTTAACATAGTTCATTTTAACGGAGCATGGTATAGTTGGTACTCCTGGATCTCCAAGTTTCTTTGGTATTCCACCCTTAAAATTATAATTAGCAACCATGGTGGAAATTTCATCTTCTGGTATCTTTCTCTTATTAGTAACAATATCCTTCATATACTTAGCATAAGGATTCATTTTAAGCATATCAGTCAAACGCATACGCAAAAAGATAGGTCTAATCATTTCAGCAAAGCGCTCAAAATCCTCATCATCCTTTTTCTTGGATGGTTTAGGAGGAAAGGGCATGGGTTTCTGAACCCATGGTTCTCTTTCTTTACCGTGCTTCCTAGCAATAAAGTCTCTCTTATCATAATGTTGATTCTTTGATTGTGGGTTATCAAGATCAACAGCAGGTTCAGTATCTACATCATTATCATTACCAGGTTGAGCATCAACATGAACATCAGCATTAACTTTATCACTAGGTTCATGTTCATTACCAGATTGTGTTTTAGCATCAGAAATTGAAATATCATTGGGATTCTCAGGTGTGTCAACAATAGGTTCACTAGAGGCACGCAAAGTCCTATCATTTTTCTTTTTCTTCCTCTTAGAAGGACTAGGTGCCTCTACATTAGTTCTCTGAGAATCTTGCTCAATTCTCTTAGGATGGCCCTTAGGATACAAAGGTTCCTGAGTCATTTTACCACCTCTAGTCACAACTCTAACATCATTATCATTTTTCTTATTATTTAATTCATTGAGCAAATCATTCTGAACCTTAAGTACTTGTTCTACGTAAGTGGTAACCATACAAGCATGTTTACTAATAAGTTTAAGTTCACCCTTAACATTAGCCATATAATCACTCAAGTGTTCAATCATACAAGCATTATGTTTCAATTGTCTACCAACATAAGCATTGAAATCTTCTTGTTTAACCATAAAATTATCAAACTCATCTAAGCATTGACTATCAAACTTAGTAGGCGGGATCTCAGCTTTATCATATCTACAGAGAGAATTTACCTTTACTACCTGTGTCGGGTTATCAAGACCATGTATTTCTTCAACAGGCGGTAAATTAAGACCATGTATTTCTTCAATAGGTGGTAAATTCTTAACATCTTCGGTTTTAATACCTTTTTCTTTCATAGATTTCTTTGCCTCTTGCATATCTTCAGGACTGAGAAATAGAATACCCCTTTTCTTCGGAGTTGGCTTAGGAGTTGGTTCAGGAAGTGTCCAATTATTTTCATTAGTCAACATATTATTAAATAGAAATTCAGCTTGATCAACAGTTCTTTCCCTGAAAACACAGCCAGCACAACTATCCAGGTAATCTCTGGAAGCATCGGTTAGTCCATTATAAAAGATATCAAGTATTTCATTTTTCTTAAGAGGATGATCAGGCAAAGCATTAAGTAATCGGAGAAGCCTCCCCCAAGCTTGTGGGAGACTCTCTTCTTCAATTTGCACAAAATTATATATTCCCCTTAAAGCAGCTTGTTTCTTATGAGCGGGAAATATTTAGCAGAGAAGTAATAAATCATATCCTGGGGACTACGCACACAACCAGGATCAAGAGAATTAAACCATGTTTTAGCATCACCCTTTAGTGAGAACAGAAATAACTTAAGGATATAATAATAGCGAGGTTTCTCATCATTAGTGAACAGAGTGGCTATATCATTTAATTTAGTAAGATGTGCCACAGCGGTTTCAGATTCATAGCCATAAAAAGGATCAGATTCAACCAAAGTAATTATCTCAGGATCGACAGACAAATCATAATCCTTATCAGTAATAAAGATAGGTGAAGTAGCAAAAGCAGGGTCATATTTCATTCTAGCATTCAAAGACTTTTCTTTAAGCTTGGCTAATAATTTCCTAAGATCAGATCTGTCATTGCAAGATAAGAAGTCTCTAGCAGTTTCTTCATCCATAACATAACCCTCAGGAACAACATGCAATTCATATCTAGGGGGAGATCTTCATCATCACTTTCATCAATATTATTAGTTTCAATAATTTCATTCTCTCTAGCCCTAGCAAGTTGTTCATCAAGAAATTCACCTAGTGGCATAGTATTATCAAGCATAGAAGTAGTTTCATCATAAATATCATGCAAAGCAGAAGCGACATCATCAATAACATGCGACCTATCAGAATCAATAGGATGTGTAGGCGTCGCAAGTTTACTCAAAATAGAAGGTGAATCAAGTGCAGAGCTAGATGGCAGTTCCTTACCTCCTCTGGTAGTTGAGGGAAAAATCTTGGTTCTTTGATCTTTCAAGTTCTTCATAGTGATAAGCAGATATAAATCCCAAGTGACTCAAAGAATAGGGCTATGCTCCCCGGCAACGGCGCCAGAAAATAGTCTTGATAACCCACAAGTATAGGGGATCGCAACAGTTTTCGAGGGTAGAGTATTGAACCCAAATTTATTGATTCGACACAAGGGGAGCCAAAGAATATTCTCAAGTATTAGCAGCTGAGTTGTCAATTCAACCACACCTGGAAACTTAATATCTGCAGCAAAGTAATATGATAATAGTGGTAACAGTGGCAAAAGTAACGATAGCAGTTTTGGTTTTATAGTGATTGTAACAGTAGCGACGGAAAAGTAACTAAGCGAAGAACAATATATGAAAAGCTCATAGGCATTGGATCGGTGATGGAGAATTATGTCGGATGCGATCGATCATGCAACAGTTACATCATAGGGTGACACAGAACTAGCTCCAGTTCATCAATGTAATGTAGGCATGTATTCTGAATATAGTCATACGTGCTTATGGAAAAGAACTTGCATGACATCTTTTGTCCTACCCTCCCGTGGCAGCGGGGTCCTATTGGAAACTAAGGGATATTAAGGCCTCCTTTTAATAGAGCACCGGACCAAAGCGTTAACACATAGTGAATACATGAACTCCTCAAACTACGATCATCACCGGTAATGGTCCCGATTATTGTCACTTCGAGGTTAATGGATCATAACACATAATAGGTGACTATAGACTTGCGAGATAGGATCAAGAACTCACATATATTCATGAAAACATAATAGGTTCAGATCTGAAATCATGGCACTCGGGCCCTAGTGACAAGCATTAAGCCTAGCAAAGTCATATCAACATCAATCTCAGAACATAGTGGATACTAGGGATCAAACCCTAACAAAACTAACTCGATTACATGATAAATCTCATCCAACCCATCACCGTCCAGCAAGCCTACGATGGAATTACTCACGCACGGCGGTGAGCATCATGAAATTGGTGATGGAGGAAGGTTGATGATGATGATGGCGACGGATTCCCCTCTCCGGGGCCCCGAACGGACTCCATATCACCCCTCCCGAGAGAATTTAGGGCTTGGCGGTGGCTCCATATCGTAAAACATGATGAATCCTTCTCTCTGATTTTTTCTCCCCAAACACGAATATATGAAGTTGGAGTTGAGGTCGGTGGAGCGTCAGGGGGGCCACGAGGCAGGGGGCGTGCCCCCCACCCTCGTGGACAGGGTGTGGGCCCCATGATGTGGATTCTTCTTCCAGTATTTTTAATATATTCCAAAAATAATCTCCGTTGATTTTCAGGTCATTCCGAGAAATTTTATTTCTGCACAAAAATAACACCATGGCAATTCTGCTGAAAACAGCGTCAGTCTGGGTTAGTTCCATTCAAATCATGCAAGTTAGAGTCCAAAAGAAGAGCAAAAGTCTTTGGAAAAGTAGATATGACGGAGACATATCAACGTTCATTCCAAGTCCTCTGGATCACGTTTGTTCCAAAAATCACGCTCCCGAAGGTTTCATTCTGTTTAGACTCCGTTTCATATTCCTTTTCTGCGAAACACTGAAATAGGCAAAAAAAAGAGCAATTTGCACTGGGCCTTGGGTTAATAGGTTAGTCCCAAAAAGAATATAAAAGTGTAAAACATAGCCCATTAACATCCAAAACAGAATATATAATAGCATGGAACAATAAAAAATTATAGATACGTTGGAGACGTATCAAGCATCCCCAAGCTTAATTCCTGCTCGCCCTTGAGTAGGTAAATGATAGAAACATAATTTTTGATGTGGAATGCTTTCTAGCATATTCTTCAATGTAATTTTCTTTATTGTGGCATGAATTTTCAGATCCGGAAGATTCAAGATAAAATTTTAATGTTGACATGAAAATAATAATACTTCAAGCATACTAACTAAGCAATTATGTCTTCTCAAAATAACATGGAAAAGGAAAGTTCATCCCTACAAAATCATATAGTTTGGTCATGCTCCATTTTTGTCACACAAGAATGCTCTCATCATGCACAACCCCGATGACAAGCCAAGCAATTGTTTCACACTTTAGTAATCTCAAACTTTTTTCAACTTTCACGCAATACATGAGCGTGAGCCATGGATATAGCACTATGGGTGGAATAGAATATGATGATGGGGGTTATGTAGAGAAGACAAAAAAGGAGAAAGTCTCACATTGACGCGGCTAATCAATGGGCTAGGGAGATGCCCATCAATTGATGCCAATGCAAGGAGTAGGGATTGCCATGCAACGGATGCACTAGAGCTATAAGTGTATGAAGCTCAACAAAAGAAACTAAGCTGGTGTGCATCCAACTTGCTTGCTCACGAAGACCTAGGGCATTTGAGGAAGCCCATTGTTGGAATATACAAGACAAGTTCTATAATGAAAAATTCCCAATAGTATATGAAAGTGACAAAACAAGAGACTCTCTATCATAAAGATCATGGTGCTACTTTGAAGCAAAAGTGTGGAAAAAAGGATAGTAGCATTGCCCCTTTTTATTTTCTTTTTTTTGGGCCTCCCTTTTTTTATTTGGCATTTTTCTTTTTTATTTTTTTATTTGGGACAATGCTCTATTAATGATGATCATCACACTTCTATTTATTTACAACTCAATGATTACAACTCGATACTAGAACAAAGTATGACTCTATATGAATGCCTCCGGCGGTGTACCAGGATGGGCAATGAATCAAGAGTGACATGTATGAAAAATTATGAACGGTGGCTTTGCCACAAATACGATGTCAACTACATGATCATGCAAGGCAATATGACAATGATGATGCATGTCATGATGAACGGAATGGTGGATAGTTGCGTGGCAATATATCTCGGAATGGCTATGGAAATGCCATAATAGGTAGGTATGGTGGCTGTTTTGAGAAAGATATAAGGAGGTTTATGTGTGACAGAGTGTATCATATCACGGGGTTTGGATGCACTGGCGAAGTTTGCACCAACTCTCAAGGTGAGAAAGGGCAATGCACGGTACCAAAGAGGCTAGCAATGATGGAAGGGTGAGAGTGCGTATACTCCATGGACTCAACATTAGTCATAAAGAACTCACATACTTATTGCAAAAATCTACAAGTCATCAAAAACCAAGCATTACGCGCATGCTCCTAGGGGGATAGATTGGTAGGAAAAGACCATCGCTCGTCCCCGACCGCCACTCATAAGGAAGACAATCAAATAACACCTCATGTTTCAAATTTGTTACACAACGGTCACCATACATGCATGCTACGGGACTTGCAAACTTCAACACAAGTATTTGTCAAATTCACAACTACTCAACTAGCACACCCTAATATCACCACCTTTATATCTCAAAACAATTATCAAGTATCAAACTTCTCCTAGTACTCAATGCACTTTTTATGAAAGATTTTATCATACCGATCTTGGATGCCTATTATATTAGGACTAAATTCATAACCAAAGAAAATTACCATTCTGTTCTAAAGGACTCTCAAAATAATATAAGTGAAGCATGAGAGATCAATTATTTCTATAAAATAAAACCTCCGCCGTGCTCTAAAAGATATAAGTGAAGCACTAGAGCAAAATTATCTAGCTCAAAAGATATAAGTGAAGCACATAGAGTATTCTAATAACTTCCCATTCATGTGTGTCTCTCCCAAAAGGTGTGTACAGAAACGATGATTGTGGTAAACTAAAAGGCAAAGACTCAAATCATACAAGACGCTCCAAGCAAAACACATATCATGTGGTGAATAAAAATATAGCTCCAAGTAAAGTTACCGACGGACGAAGACGAAAGAGGGGATGCCTTCTGGGGCATCCCCAAGCTTAGGATTTTGGTTGTCCTTGTATTTTACCTTGGGGTTCCTTGGGAATCCCCAAGCTTAGGCTCTTGCCACTCCTTGTTCCATAATCCATCAAATCTTTACCCAAAACTTGAAAACTTCACAACACAAAACTTAACAAAAAATCTCGTGAGCTCCGTTAGTAAAAGAAAACAAACCACCACTTAAGGTACTGTAATGAACTCATTCTTTATTTATATTGGTGTTAAACCTACTGTATTCCAACTTCTCTATGGTTCATACCCTCCGATACTACTCATAGATTCATCAAAATAAGCAAACAACACATGAAAAACAGAATCTGTCAAAAACAGAACAGTCTGTAGTAATGTGTAGGTTTGAATACTTATGGAACCCCAAAAATTATAAAATAAATTTCTGGACGTTAGTAATTTATCTATTACTCATCTGCAAAAGGAATCAACTAAATCGCGCTCTCCAGTAAAAATGGCAGCAAATCTCGTGAGCGCTAAAGTTTCTGTTTTTTACAGCAAGAAAGCAAAGACTTTCCCCAAGTCTTCCCAAAGGTTCTACTTGGCACAAACACTAATTAAAAGCATAAAACCACATCTAAACAGAGGATAGATGAATTATTTAATATTAAACAGAATCAAAAAGCAAGGAACAAAAATAAAATTGGGTTGCCTCCCAACAAGCGCTATGGTTTAACGCCCCTAGCTAGGCATAAAAGCAAGGATAGATCTAAGTATTGACATATTTGGTATTGGGAAAGAAAAGAGAAAATTTATGTTCTATGGCATTTATCTTTCTATGTTGAGAGAGCACGTGGCCATTAATGGTGGAAGAAAGATTAAGCATGTTACGGAAATTTGCATCTAAGCTAGCCCTCATTTCTTTGATAATTTCATTTTGGTAAAAGCACAAAAGAGAGGTGGATTCAACCTTCTCACTCATGGGGTGCCCAAATATAGTTTTCATCTTTTCATAAGTATCTATGGGATCCCCCTCAATAAAACCTTCTTCAAAAATAGAATCTAGAACTTGCTTGAACGAAGAGGGTAAACCAATATAAAAGCTTTTCAGGTATATCTCAATTTGATATTGGGGCACATACCTAGCTCGGATCCCTAATAGCCTATCCCAAGCATCTTTCCAATATTCATCAAGTAAATAATGTAAAAATTCGGGATCATCTTCATCGAAATTATTCAAACTCTCATTGATAACCCCGCTAGGTCTTTCCATAGCATCATTATTTATGAGCTTAGAGAGGACAGAGGGACTATCCAAAGTAAAACCCGGGAGAGAACCCTTAGCCCTTTTTGAATCGTCCGTGGCACACACACAAAAAAAAGGGAAAGAGGCGAATAAAATGGTAAGGGTGAAGTGGGGGAGAGGAAAACGAGAGGAAAATGGCAAATAATGTAATGCGAGGGATAAGTGTTTGTGATGGGTATTTGGTATGTCTTGACTTGTGTGTAGACTCCCTGGTAACGGCGCCAGAAATCCTTCTTGCTACCTCTTGAGCACTGTGTTGGTTCTCCCTTGAAGAGGAAAGGGTGATGCAGCAAAGTAGTGTAAGTATTTCCCTCAGTTTTTGAGAACCAAGGCATCAATCCAGTAGGAGGCCACACGCAAGTCCCTCATACATACACAAACAAAAAAGAACCTCGCAACCAACGCGGTAAAGGGGTTGTCAATCCCTTCACGGTCACTTACGAGAGTGAGATCTGATAGAGATGATAAGATAATATTTTTGGTATTTTTATGATAAAGATTAAAAGTAAAGATTGAAAAATAAACGGTGCAAGAAATAACTTGATAACGGGAGATTAATATAATGGAGAATAGACCCAGGGGCCATAGGTTTCACTAGTGGCTTCTCTCAAGATAGCATAAGTATTACGGTGGGTGAACAAATTACTGTCGAGCAATTGATAGAAAAGCGAATAATTATGAGAATATCTAGGCATGATCATGTATATAGGCATCACGTCCGTGACAAGTAGGCCGACTCCTGCCTGCATCTACTACTATTACTCCACACATCAACCGCTATCCAGCATGCATCTAGAGTATTAAGTTCATAAGAACAGAGTAACGCATTAGGTAAGATGACATGATGTAGAGGGATAGACTCAAGCAATATGATATAAACCCCATATTTTTATCCTCGATGGCAACAATACAATACATGTCATTTCCCTTTTTGTCACTGGGATCGAGCACCGCAAGATTGAACCCAAAGCTAAGCACTTCTCCTATTGCAAGAAAGATCAATCTAGTAGGCCAAACCAAACTAATAATTCGAAGAGACTTGCAAAGATAATCAATTATACATAAAATATTTCAGAGAAGAATCAAATATTGTTCATAGATAAACTTGATCATATACCCACAATTCATCGGATCTCGACAAACACACCGCAAAAAGAGTTACATCGAATACATCTCCAAGAAGATCGAGGAGAACTTTGTATTGAGATCCAAAGAGAGAGAAGAAGCCATCTAGCTAATAACTATGGACCCAAAGGTCTGAAGTAAACTACTCACACATCATCGGAGGGGCCATGGAGTTGATGTAGAGGCCCTCCGTGATCGGTGCCCCCTCCGGCGGAACTCCGGAAAAGGCTCCAAGATGGGATCTCTTGGGTACAGTAGGTTGCGGCAATGGAAATAGGGTTTCGTGGTGCTCCTGGATGTTTTCGGGGTATATGAATATATATAGGAGGAAGAAGTAGGTCGGTTGAGCCACAAGGGGGGAGGGCGCGCCCAGGGGGGTAGGCCCGCCCCCTGCCTCGTGGCCGCCTCGTTGGTTGCTTGACATCCACTCCAAGTCCTCTGGATCACGTTTGTTCCAAAAATCACGCTCCTGAAGGTTTCATTCCGTTTGGACTCCATTTGATATTCCTTTTCTATGAAACACTGAAATAGGCAAAAAATAGCAATTTGCACTGGGCCTTGGGTTAATAGGTTAGTCCCAAAAATAATATGAAAGTGTAAAATAAAGCCCATTAACATCCAAAGCATAATATATAATAGCATGGAACAATAAAAAATTATAGATACGTTGGAGACGTATCACTTGGCTTTGGTGGTGACGCCTCAGGTTGGAGGATATAAATTCACTAAGGTACTCATGAACGGAAGTAGCAGCATCAATATCCTTTATTATGGAACTTTCCGTCGCATGGGATTGACTGATAAAAATCTTAAACCGTTGAACACTGTCTTTCACGGTGTGGTGCCAGCTGGTAAGTCAGCATACCCAGTTGGTAAGATCTCCATGGAGGTTGCTTTTGGAGATGATTATGATTCCATATCTGAGACGTTGACGTTTGAAATGGTTAAGATCAAGAGCCCTTATCATGCTCTGTTTGGGCGGCCGTCTTATGCTAAGTTTATGGCCAGACCTTGTTATGTTTACTTGCAGCTAAAGATGTCGGGTCACAAGGGCACTATAACAATGCATGGGAGTCGCAAGATAGCCTTGGAGTGTGAAGAAGGTGACGCTGCTTACGCTAAGTCTATCTGCGCAACAGAGGAGTTGAAGTTTTATAAAGACAATGTTGACCCGGTAGATATGACGTCTTTGAAAAAGCCAACTACGAAACATGATCAGGTCTTGAAGTTTAAGTCAGCAGATGACACCAAGCTGGTTGATTTTGTTCCTGACGACAAGCAGTTCAGCATCAATGCTAATCTGGATCTGAATAGGAAAGTGCGCTCATCGAGTTCATCCATGAGAACCGGGACATCTTTGCATGGAAACCTTCTGACATGCCAGGTGTACCAAGAGAGCTCGCTGAGCACACTCTTAAGATCGATCCAAAGTTTAAGTCGGTCAAGCAGTTTCTTCGTTGTTTTAATGAAGAGAGGCATAAGGCCATTAGTGAAGAAGTGGCCTGGCTCTTAGCGGCTGGGTTCATTGTTGAAGTTTTTCATCCTGAGTGGTTGGCTAACCCAATGATGGTGCTTACGAAGAACAACACTTGGCATATGTGTGGGGATTACACGGACTTAAATAAGGCTTGTTCGGCTGATCCCTTTGCTCTCCCTCGTATTGATCAGATTATTGACGCTACGGCGGGTTGTGAGCATTTGAGTTTCTTAGATGCTTATTCTGGTTATCATCAGATCAAGATGGCAGTTAAGGACTAGGAGAAGACAGCTTTCATCACTCCGTTTGGAGCCTTCTACTATGTGTCTATGCCTTTTGGGCTCAAGAGCGCCCAGACGACTTACCAGCGATGTGTGCAGAATTGTCTTCATAATCAGACCGGGCACAATGTTCATGCCTATGTGGATGATATTGTGGTGAAGTCTAGGAAGAAGGAGACCCTGATTGATGATTTGAAGGAAACCTTTGACAACCTCCGGATTTATAAGATGATGCTTAACCCGGCCAAGTGTGTTTTCAGTGTGCCAGCTGGCAAACTTTTGGGTTTTTTAGTTTTAGAATGGGGTATTGAGGCTAACCCGGAGAAGATAAAAGCTATCACCTCTCTGGCTAAGCCGGCGTGTATCAATGATGTTCAGCGTGTGGCGGGTCGTATTGCGGCCTTAAGCTAGTTTATAAGCCAGTTGGGTGAGAAGCTATCCCTCTGTACCAGATGATGAAGAAGATAGATCACTTTGTCTGGAGTGATGCTGCTGATCAAGCATTCGAGGCCTTGAAGAAACAATTGGCTGAGCCGCCAGTTCTTGTTGCTCCCATTAACAAGGAGCCCTTGTTGTTATATGTGGCTGCCAATAGCCGAGTTGTCAGTGTTGCCATTGTGGTGGAAAGGAAGGAAACATGCAAAGAATATCCGGTTGAATGGCCGGTTTACTATATCAGTGAGGTCCTTATTGAGTCCAAACAGAGGTATCCACATTGGCAGAAGCTTGTGTATGGGTTTTTATGGCTAGCCGGAAGCTTAAGCAGTATTTTCTGTGTCATCCCATCACTGTGGTTAGTTCTGCCCCTTTAGGGGATATCATCCAAAATAGAGAAGCCACAGGCCGAGTAGCCAAATGGGCCATTGAGCTTGGACCTCATGGTTTAAAGTATGTGCCTCGTACAGCCATAAAATCTCAAGCACTTGTGGATTTTATCAATGATTGGACAGAGTTACAGATGCCTGAGGAGAACCCGGATAAAACATATTGGACTATTCACTTCGATGGCTCCAGACAATTGGAAGGCTCGGGGGCTGGAGTTGTATTGACTTCCCCATGAGGTGATAAATTTTCTTATGTTCTCCGGTTTATGTTCCCTTGTACTAAAAATGCAGCTGAATATGAGGCCTTGCTACACGGTCTTCGGATGGCTAAGGAGATGAACTTAAGCCGGGTGAGGTGCTTGGGCGACTCAGATCTGGTAGCTCAGCAAGTTTCTGGCACTTGGGACTCTAAAGATCCACTCATGGCGGCTTATCGTCGAGAGGTCGATGCTATCGCGGGTCACTTCAAGGGTTATCAAGTTGAACATGTTGACCGAAGGAAAAATGAGGCGGCTGATGCTTTAAGCCGGTTAGGGTCTCAGCGTAAGCCGGTGCCACCTAACACTTTCCTGGATATTCTACATAACCCTTCTATCAAATTGCTTACAGAGGAGGATCTTGCTATTCCTGATCCAGAGGCACAGTTGGTGGTGGCTCTTCATGTTATTCCTGATTGGATAGTTTCCTATTTGGCTTACATGACCCGGGGCGAGTTACCTGAGGATGAAACTTTGGCTAGACAGATAACCCAACGGTCTAAGTCAATGACCATTCTCAATGGAGAATTACATCATCATAGTGTCACAAAGGCGTTTCAACGCTGTGTTTCTCCTGAAGAAGGTTGTGAGATTCTACGAGAGATTCATGAAGGGGATTGCGGTCATCATGTCGGGTCTAAATCTCTTGTAGCCAAGGCTTTTCATCATGGGTTCTATTGGCTGACGGCGCACACTGATGCGGAGGATCTAGTCAGTAGATGTGACGGTTGTCAGAAGTTTTCACGACGCGCTCATGTGCCGGCTCAAGAATTGAGAATGATTGCAATTACTTGGCCGTTTGCAGTCTGGGGGCTTGATATGGTTGGGCCTTTCAAAAGGTCCAAGGACAAAAATACACACCTCCTGGTGGCGGTTGATAAGTTTACAAAGTGGGTTGAAGCAGAGCCGGTCAATAAATGTGACCCGGCGACGGCGGTTCAATTCATGAAAAAGGTATTTTCCGTTTTGGTTTCCCCCACAGTATTATAACTGATAATGGCACTAATCTATCCAAGGGTGCCATGGAGGAATTTTGTCAACGCGAGCACATCCGGCTTGATGTATCATCAGTGGCTCACCCGGCCCCCAGTCTAATGGTCAAGCCGAGAGAGCTAATCAAGAGATCCTAAAAGGCATCAAGCCCCGGCTTATGGTTCCCTTACAGAGGACGCCGGGTTGTTGGGTGGAGGAGTTACCTTCCGTGTTATGGAGCATTAATACCACCCCAACAGATCTACGGGTTACACACCTTTCTTCATGGTCTATGGAGCAAAGGCGGTTCTCCCCAGTGACATCTGTCATGATTCACCTCGTGTGACGACTTACGTTGAAGCTGATAATGAAAAGGCACGTCAAGATGCACTTGACCTATTAGATGAGGAGCGTGACCTCGCGGCGTATCGATTAGTGATTTATCAGCAAGATTTGCGTCATTATCACAACTGTCAGGTTAAGACCAGAACATTTCAAGAAGGTGACTTGGTCCTCCGGCTTATTCAGGATCAAACTGATATTCATAAACTATCCCCACCTTGGGAAGGGCCTTTTGTGGTCAGCGAGAATCTGAACAATGGATCATACTACCTTGTTGATGTTCGAGATCACAAGGACTCACGCACGTCGGAGGAGGAGACCTGTCAGCCGTGGAATATTTCTCATCTTCGGCCTTACAACACTTGAGCCGCCGGCTCTTACAATGTACATATCTTGACAATGTAATATAATGATGATTATAATAAAGATGGCACCCCTGCTAATACAGGGTCTCTGTTCATTTCATGTCAAAGGATAATAAGTTTTTTTACTACCAATGGTCATTTGGGGGCTTCCTGCTCGTATTTGAAGCATAGCTGTGAATAATCCCTCTTGATCGGCATAGCGCCACACTTATGGTCATTTGGGGGCTTCCTGCTCGTATTCGAAGCATAGCTGTGAGTAATCCCTCTTGATCGGCGCAATGCCACACTTATGGTCACTTCGGGGGCTTCCTGCTCGTATTCGAAGCATAGCTGTGAATAATCCATCTTGATCGACACAATGCCACAATTATGGTCACTTGGGGGCTTTCTACTTGTATACGAAGCATAGCTATGAATAATCCGTCTTGATCGGCGCAATGCCACAATTATGACCACTTGGGGGCTTCCTGCTCGTATTCGAAGCATAGCTATAAATATCCCTCTTGGTCCGGCTCATACGCCATGCTCACAAACCACTTGGGGGCTTCCTGCTCGTATTCGAAGCATAGCTGTAAATATCCCTCTTGGTCCGGCTCACACACCATGCTTACAAAACACTTGGGGGCTTCCTGTTCAAACATAGGTGTATTCACCAAAGAGAACATAGTGTTACTCCCCTTGTTGTATAAGGCGCCAGTATATGATGATATTAAATACTTGAAAGTATCATTTTCTAAAGTTTTGGGTTATCACCCTTACTGCTATAGTATGGTAACCCGGTCATTTTTAATCACATATCACGGGTATGATATTCTTTTTTATAATCATGATTATACCAGCCCTGGTTATGAATTGTTTTCGTCACCAGCGGTTTTATATGGGGTATTATGACCCGCCCACAGTAAACCGCCAGGGCAATTGTGATTTACTTGTGTGCCGGGTAATGATAAATCTCATCTGCAAAAATTGACGTTACCATAAGCATAAAGTGATATGTTCTTCAAATGGCTGATCAAACGGTGTGGCACAAAGCAAAAACGTGCACGATGGCACGACAGATAAAAGTTTCACTATCCTATTACATGACTCAGTGAGCCAAAAAGATCAAGTGTTTTCCAAAGTTCAAATATTTGAACCGCCCAGCAGATCAATCTTCTTGGTCTTGGCGACTTGAAGCTTCTGGATAATCCTTTTCCGGTTCTTCGTCGTCCTCCGCCGTATGGAAGTTTGGTGATGACCAATCAATGCCACGTAAGGCATGGAATTCAGCTTCATCATCTATAAGATTGGAAGGGTCAACTTCAGGGGCGAAATATGCTTACAGATTGGGGGAATCAGATCCATCACTTTATAAGCCGACATAGGCTTCTTCTGAGTTTCTGCATCATAAGCCGGCTGATATTTTGATAGATTTGTCTCATCAGCAATTAGAGTCTCCATAGGATGTATTTCCTTCACGCAAGCAGCGAAGTCCTTCTGATCAAAAGATGTGCCATCTTCTTTCAAACTTGGATACCCAGTAGCTACCTCAGCTGGGTCTAGCTCTGGTACCCACGCCTTAGCATGGCTCAAGGCTGTCACGGCGCCGGCTCTTGCACATGACCGTTTTATCTCTTGAATCCTCGCACGCAGAATTGACAATTTTTTCAAGACGTCGCTCAGCAGATTGGGTCCTTGCTTTGTTTGAGAAATCGTGGCTAGCGTGCATTGAGCTCTAGTATATAGATGTTCAATAAGCGTATATATGGCTTTAAGCTTCACCAGCGTATCTTGACTAAGGTTGCTACTCCTTGGACCTGCATAAACAATCATGAAGTGATTAGCGGCGGTTTATGTTATAAAAAGAAGAGAGTCAGGTTTGATGCTAGCAAGGCGGCTCACCAAAGATAGCTGATGTCTACTACACAACCTTCTTCTTGTAAATGTTGTTGGGCCCCCAAGTGCAGAGGTTTGTAGGACAGTAGCAAATTTCCCTCAAGTGGATGACCTAAGGTTTATCAATCCGTAGGACGCGTAGGATGAAGATGGTCTCTCTCAAGAAACCCTACAACCAAACAACAAAGAGTCTCTTGTGTCCCCAACACACCCAATACAATGGTAAATTGTATAGGTGCACTAGTTCGGCGAAGAGATGGTGATACAAGTGGTATATGGATAGTAGACAATAGTTTTTGTAATCTGAAAATATAAAACAGCAAGGTAGCAAGTGATAAAAGTGAGCATAAACGGTATTGCAATGATAGTAAACAAGGCCTAGGGTTCATACTTTTGCTAGTGTAACTTCCCTCCATAATACTAACATAATTGGATCACATAACTATCCCTCAACATGCAACAAAGAGTCACTCCAAAGTCACTAATAGCGGAGAACGAACGAAGAGATTATGATAGGGTACGAAACCACCTCAAAGTTATTCTTTCCAATCAATCCGTTGGGCTATTCCTATAATTGTCACAAACAGCCCTAGAGTTCGTACTAGAATAACACCTTAAGACACAAATCAACCAAAACCCTAATGTCACCTAGATACTCCAATGTCACCTCAGGTATCTGTGGGTATGATTATACGATATGCGTCACACAATCTCAGATTCATCTATTCAACCAACACATAGAACCTCAAAGAGTGCCCCAAAGTTTCTACCGGAGAATCACAACGAAAATGTGTGCCAACCCCTATGCATAGGTTCATGGGCGGAACCCGCAAGTTGATCACCAAAACATACATCAAGAGAATCGCGTGGCATCCCATTGTCACCACAGATACGCATGGCAAGACATACATCAAGTGTTCTCAAATCTTTAAAGACTCAATCCGATAAGATAACTCCAAAGGGAAAACTCAATTCATTACAAGAGAGTAGAGGGGGAGGAGAAACATAAGATCCAACTATAATAGCAAAGCTCGCGATACATCAAGATCATGCCAAATCAAGAACACGAGAGAGAGAGAGAGAGAGAGAGAGAGAGAGAGAGAGATCAAACACATAGCTACTGGTACATACCCTCAGCCTCGAGGGAGAACTACTCCCTCCTTGTCATGGAGAGCACCGGGATGATGAAGATGGCCACCGGAGAAGGATTCCCCCTCCGGCAGGGTGCCGGAACGGGTCTAGATTGGCTTTCGGTGGCTACGGAGGCTTCTGGCGGTGGAACTCCTGATCTATTATGCTCTTGGATGTTTTTAGGGTATATGGAGATATATATGCGGAAGAAATACGTCAGGGGGGCCACGAGGGGCCCATGAGGGTGGAGGGCGCGCCCTAGGGGGTGGGCGCGCCCCCTGCCTCGTGGTCTCCTCGTAGATCCCCTGACGTGCACTCCAAGTCTTCTGGGCTTCTTTCCTTCCAAAAATGAGTTTTGTGAAGTTTCAGGTCAATTGGACTCCATTTGATTTTCCTTTTCTTCGAAACCCTAAAACAAGGTAAAAACAGAAACTGGCACTGGGCTCTGGGTTAATAGGTTAGTCCCAAAAATGATATAAAAGTGTATAATAAATCCCATAAACATTCAAAACAGTAGATAATATAGCATGGAGCAATCAAAAATTATAGATACATTGGAGATGTATCAGCATCCCCAAGCTTAATTCCTGCTCATCCTCGAGTAGGTAAATGATAAAAACAGAATTTTTGATGTGGAGTGCTACTTGGCATAATTTCAATGTGATTCTTCTTAATTGTGGTATGAATATTCAGATCTGAAAGATTCAAGACAAAAGTTCATATTGACATAAATATGATAATACTTCAAGCATACTAACTAAACAATTATGTCTTCTCAAAATAACATGGCCAAAGAAAGTTCATCCCTACAAAATCATATAGTTTAGTCATGTTTCATTTTCGTCAGACAAGAATGCTCTCATCATGCACAACCCCGATGACAAGCCAAGCAATTATTTCATACTTTAGTAATCTCAAACTCATAAACCTTCACGCAATACATGAGCGCGAGCCATGGATATAGCACTATGGGTGGAATAGAATAATGAGGGGTTTATGTGGAGAAGACAAAAAAAGGAGAAAGTCTCACATCAACGAGGCTAATTAATGGGCTATGGAGATGCCCATCGATTGATGTTAATGCAAGGAGTAGGGATTGCCATGCAACGGATGCACTAGAGCTATAAATGCATGAAAGCTCAACAAAATAAACTAAGTGGGTGTGCATCCAACTTGCTTGCTCACGAAGACCTTGGGCACTTGAGGTGGCCCATTGTTGGAATATACAAGCCAAGTTCTATAATGAAAAATTCCCACTAGTATATGAAAGTGACAAAACAAGAGACTCTCTATCATGAAGATAATGGTGCTACTTTGAAGCACAAGTGTGGCAAAAGGATAGTAACATTGTCCCTTTCTCTCTTTTTCTCTCTTTTTTTTATTTGTCCTTTTCTTTTTTATGGCCTTTCTCTTTTTTATGGCCTTTCTCTTTTTTTCCTCACTTGGGACAATGCTCTAATAATGATGATCATCACACTTCTATTTACTTACAACTCAATGGTTACAACTCGATACTAGAACAAAGATGACTCTATATGAATGCCTCCGGCGGTGTAACGGGATTTGCAATGAATCAAGAGTGACATGTATGAAAGAATTATGAACGGTGGCTTTGCCACAAATACGATATCAACCACATGATCATGCAAAGCAATATGACAATGATGATGCGTGTCATGATAAACGGAATGGTGGAAAGTTGCATGGCAATATATCTCGGAATGGCTATGGAAATGCCATAATAGGTAGGTATGGTGGCTGTTTTGAGGAAGATATAAGGAGGTTTATGTGTGACAGAGCGTATCATATCACGGGGTTTGGATGCACCGACGAAGTTTTCACCAACTCTCAATGTGAGAAAGGGCAATGCACGGTACCGAAGAGGCTAGCAAGGATGGAAGGGTAAGAGTGCGTATAATCCATGGACTCATCATTAGTCATAAAGAACTCACATACTTATTGCAAAAATCTACAAGTCATCAAAAACCTCGGCACTACGCGCATGCTCCTAGGGGGATAGATTGGTAGGAAAAGACTATCGCTCGTCCCCGACCGCCACTCATAAGGAGGACAATCAAATAACACCCCATGTTTCAAATTTTTTACATAACATTTAACATACGTGCATGCTATGGGACTTGCAAACCTCAGCACAAGCATTTATCAATTTCACAACTACTCAACTAGCACAACTTTGATATTATTACCCCCATATCTCAAAAGAATCATCAAGCATCAAACTTCTCTTAATATTCAACACACTCATAAGAAAGTTTTATTAATCTTGAATACCTAGCATATTAGGATTAAGCACATTACCATGCTGCTTAAGACTCTCAAAATAATATAAGTGAAGCATGAGAGTTCATCTATTTCTTCAAAATAAAACTACCACCATGCTCTAAAAGATATAAGTGAAGCACTAGAGCCAATGACATGAAGGAAATATGCCCTAGACGCAATAATAAAGTTATTATTTATTTCCTTATATCATGATAAAGGTTTATTATTCATGCTAGAATTGTATTAACCGGAAACATAATACATGTGTGAATACATAGACAAACAGAGTGTCACTAGTATGCCTCTACTTGACTAGCTCGTTAATCAAAGATGGTTATGTTTCCTAACCATGGACAAAGAGTTGTCATTTGATTAACGGGATCACATCATTAGTTGAATGATCTGATTGACATGACCCATTCCATTAGCTTAGCACTCGATCGTTTAGTATGTTGCTATTGCTTTCTTCATGACTTATACATGTTCCTATGACTATGAGATTATGTAACTCCCGTGTGCCGGAGGAACACTTTGTGTGCTACCAAACGTCACAACGTAACTGGGTGATTATAAAGGTGCTCTACAGGTGTCTCCAAAGGTGCATGATGGGTTGACGTATTTCGAGATTAGGATTTGTCACTCCGATCGTCTGAGAGGTATCTCTGGGCCCTCTCGGTAATGCACATCACTTAAGCCTTGCAAGCATTGCAACTAATGAGTTAGTTGCAGGATGATATATTACGGAACGAGTAAAGAGACTTGTCGGTAACGAGATTGAACTAGGTATTGGATACCGACGATCGAATCTCGGGCAAGTAACATACCGATGACAAAGGGAATAACGTATGTTGTTATGCGGTCTGACCGATAAAGATCTTCGTAGAATATGTAGGAGCCAATATGGGCATCCAGGTCCCGCTATTGGTTATTGACCGGAGACATGTCTCGGTCATGTCTACATTGTTCTCGAACCCGTAGGGTCCGCACGCTTAAGGTTTCGATGACAATTATATTATGAGTTTATACGTTTTGATGTACCGAAGGTTGTTCGGAGTCCCGGATGTGATCACGGACATGACGAGGAGTCTCGAAATGGTCGAGACATAAAGATTGATATATTGGAAGCCTATGTTTGGATATCGGAAGTGTTTCGGGAGAAATCGGGATTTTACCGGAGTACCGGGAGGTTACCGGAACCCCCCGGGAGATATATGGGCCTTAGTGGGCCTTAGTGGAAAAGAGAAGAGGCAGCCAGAGATGGGCCGCGCGCCCCTCCCCTCCCTTGGTCCGAATAGGACAAGGAGAGGGGGCCGGCCCCCCTTCCTCTTTTCCCCCCTCCGCGAATCCTATTCCAACTAGGATTGGGGGGGGGGGGTCCTACTCCCGGAGGGAGTAGGACTCCTCCTGGCGTGCCACCTCTAGGCCGGCCACACCCCCCCCCCCCCCCTTTGAGCCTTTATATACGGAGGCAGGGGCACCCCCTAGAGACACAAGTTGATCCACGTGATCATATTCTTAGTCGTGTGTGGCGCCCCCTGCCACCATAGTCCTCGATAATATTGTCGCGGTGCTTAGGCGAAGCCCTGCGACAGAAGTACATCAAGATCGTCACCACGCCGTCGTGTTGACGGAACTCTTCCCCGACACTTTGCTGGATCGGAGTCCGGGGATCGTCATCGAGCTGAACGTGTGCTAGAACTCGGAGGTGCCGTAGTTTCGGTGCTTGATCGGTCGGGCCGTGGAAACATACGACTACATCAACCAAATGCTTCCGTTGTTGATCTACAAGGGTACGTAGATCACACTCTCCCCTCTCGTTGCTATGCATCACCATGATCTTGCGTGTGCGTAGGAATTTTTTTTGAAATTACTACGTTCCCCAACATGACAAACTACTCCGAAAGATATAAGTGAAGATCAATGAGTAGTCGAATAATTATGCAACTATGTGAAGACTCTCAAACATTTAATAATCTCAGATCTTGGTATTTTATTCAAACAGCAAGCAAAGCAAAATAAAATTACATTCTAAGAATGGCAAACATCATGTGAAGAAGCAAAAACTTAGGATCTACCGAAAGTAACCGATAGTTGTTGAAGAAGAAAGGTGGGATGCCAACCGAGGCATCCCCAAGCTTACACGCTTGAGACTTCTTGAAATATTGTCTTGGGGTGCCTTGGGCATCCCCAGCTTGAGCTTTTGTGTCTCCTTAATTACTCTCATACCACGGTATCCCTAAATCTCAAAAGCTTCATCCACACAAAACTCAACAAGGACTCGTGAGATAAGTTAGTATAAACCATTGCAAAAACCTTATCATACTCTACTGTAGAAAATCACTAAAATAATTATTCAACATTGCATACTAAATGCCTCTGCATATTTAATAGTCCTATCCTCAAATAGAATCATTAAATAAGCAAACATATCCAAACAATGCAAACATAACAGCAATCTGCCTAAACAGGACAGTCTGTAAAGAATGCAGCAACATCCATACTTCCCTAACTCCAAAAATTATGAAATAAAATTCCCACTGTAGTAAATTTATTAGAGCTTAATATGCAAAAGGTTTAAACATTTTATCACATTCTGACTTTTCTAGGGAATTATTGCAACAGCAGTAAACTTTCTGTTTTCAAACAGCAACATGTATACTTGTAACATAGGCATAGTAAAGGCTATCAATGCCACTTTTATTGAAATAAAAGATGCAATAAATTGTTCTAAATAACAGCATGCAAATCCTAACAAAATAAATTGACGCTCCAAGCAAAACACATATCATGTAGTGAATAAAAATATAGCTCCAAGTAAAGTTACCGATGAACGAAGACGAAAGAGGGGATGCCTTCCGTGGCATCCCCAAGCTTAGGATCTTGGTTGTCCTTGAATATTACCTTGGGTTTCCTTGGGCATCCCCAAGATTAGGCTCTTTCCACTCCTTATTCCATAGTCCATCGAATCTTTACCCAAAATTTGAAAACTCCACAACACAAAACTTAACAGAAAACTCGTAAGCTCCGTTAGCGAAAGAAAACAAAACACCACTTCAAGGTACTGTAATGAACTCATTATTTATTTATATTGGTGTTAAAACTACTGTATTACAACTTCTCTATGGTTTATAAACTATTTTACTAGCCATGGATTCATCAAAATAAGCAAACAACACACGAAAAAACGAATCTGTCAAAAACAGAACAGTCTGTAGTAATCTGGATCAAACGTATACTTATGGAACTCATAAAATTCTCAAATAAATTGCTGGACCTGAGGAATTTATCTATTAATCATCTTCAAAAAGAATTAACTAAATAGAACTCTCCAAATAAAAATGGCAGCAATTCTCGTGAGCGCTAAAGTTTCTGTTTTTTTACAGCATAATCATAAAGACTTCACCAAGTCTTCCCAAAGCTTCTACTTGGCACAAACACTAATTAAAAGCATAAAACCACATCTAAAAAGAGGCTAGATGAATTATTTATTACTAAACAGGAACAAAAAGCAAGGAACAAAAATAAAATTGGGTTGCCTCCCAACAAGCGCTATCATTTAAAGCCCCTAGCTAGGCATGATGATTTCAATGATGCTCACATAAAAGATAATAATTGTAACATAAAGAGAGCATCATGAAGAATATGACTAGCACATTTAAGTCTAACCCACTTCCTATGAATAGGGATTTTGTGAGCAAACAACTTGTGGGAACAAGAATCATCTTGCATAGGAAGGTAAAGCAAGCATAACTTCAAAGTTTTAAGCACATAGAGAGGAAACTTGATATTATTGCAATTCCTACAAGCATATGTTCCTCCCTCATAATAATTTTCAGTAGCATAATGAATGAATTCAACAATATAACTATCACATAAAGCATTCTTTTCATGATCTATAAGCATAGAAATTTTACTACTCTCCACACAAGCAAAATTCTTCTCTTGAATAGCAGTGGGAGCAAACTCAACAAAGTAACTATCATGGGATTGAAAATTGAAATCAAGATGAAAAGTTTCATTGTTATCATTATTCTTTATAGCATATGTGTCGTCACAATAATCATCATAGATAGGAGGCATTCTTTCATCATAATAATTTTGCTCATCAAAACTTGGGGGACAAAAAATATCATCTTCATCAAACATAGCTTCCCCAAGCTTGTGGCTTTGCATATCATTAGCATCATGGATATTCAAGGAATTCATACTAACAACATTGCAATCATGCTCATCATTCAAATATTTAGTGCCAAACATTCTAATGCATTCTTCTTCTAACACCTTGGCACAATTATCCTTTCCATCATACTCACGAAAGATATTAAAAAGGTGAAGCGTATGAGACAAACTCAATTCCATTTTTTAGAGTTTTCTTTTATGAACTAAACTAGTGATAAAACAAGAAACTAAAAGACTTGATTGCAAGATCTAAAGATATACCTTCAAGCACTCACCTCCCCGGCAACGGCGCCAGAAAAGAGATTGATGTCTACTACACAACCTTCTTCTTGTAGACGTTGTTGGCCTCCAAGTGCAGAGGTTTGTAGGACAGTAGCAAATTTCCCTCAAGTGGATGACCTAAGGTTTATCAATCTGTAGGAGGCGTAGGATGAAGATGGTCTCTCTCAAGCAACCCTCCAACCAAATAACAAAGAGTCTCTTGTGTCCCCAACACACCCAATACAATGGGAAATTGTATAGGTGCACTAGTTCGGCGAAGAGATGGTGATACAAGTGGTATATGGATAGTAGATAATAGCTTTTGTAATCTGAAAATATAAAAACAGCAAGGTAGCAAGTGATAAAAGTGAGCATAAACGGTATTGCAATGATAGTAAACAAGGCCTAGGGTTCATACTTTCACTAGTGTAAGTTCCCTCAACAATACTAACATAATTGGATCACATAACTATCCCTCAACATACAACAAAGAGTCACTCCAAAGTCACTAATAGCAGAGAACGAATGAAGAGATTATGGTAGGGTACGAAACCACCTCAAAGTTATTCTTTCCAATCAATCCGTTGGGCTATTCCTATAATTGTCACAAACAGCCCTAGAATTTGTACTAGAATAACACCTTAAGACACAAATCAACCAAAACCCTAATGTCACCTAGATACTCCAATGTCACCTCAGGTATCCGTGGGTATGATTATACGATATGCGTCACACAATCTCAGAATCATCTATTCAACCAACACATAGAACCTCAAAGAGTGCCCCAAAGTTTCTACCAGAGAATCACGACGAAAACGTGTGCCAACCCCTATCCATAGGTTCATGGGTGGAACCCGCAAGTTGATCACCAAAACATACATCAAGAGAATCACGTGGCATCCCATTGTCACCACAAATACGCACGACAAGACATACATCAAGTGTTCTCAAATCTTTAAAGACTCAATCCTATAAGATAACTCCAAGGGAAAACTCAATTCATTACTAGAGAGTAGAGGGGGAGGAGAAACATAAGATCCAACTATAATAGCAAAGCTCGCGATACATCAAGATCGTGCCAAATCAAGAACACGAGAGAGAGAGAGAGAGAGAGAGAGAGATCAAACACATAGCTACTGGTACATACCCTCAGCCCCGAGGGAGAACTTCTCCCTCCTTGTCATGGAGAGCATCGGGATGATGAAGATGGCCACCGGAGAAGGATTCCCCCTCCGGCAGGGTGCCGGAACGGGTCTAGATTGGCTTTCGGTGGCTACGGAGGCTCCTGGCGGCGGAACTCCCGATCTATTATGCTCTCGGATGTTTTTAGGATATATGGAGATATATAGGCGGAAGAAATACGTCAGGGGGGCCACGAGGAGCCCACGAGGGTGGAGGGCGTGCCCCCTCCCTCGTGGTCTCCTCGTAGATCCCCCGACATGCACTCCAAGTCTTCTGGGCTTCTTTCCTTCCAAAAATGAGTTCCGTGAAGTTTCAGGTCAATTGGACTCCGTTTGATTTTCCTTTTCTTCGAACCCCTAAAACAGGGTAAAAACTGAAACTGGCACTGGGCTCTGGGTTAATAGGTTAGTCCCAAAAATGATATAAAAGTGTATAATAAAGCCCATAAACATTCAAAACAATAGATAATATAGCATGGAGCAAGCAAAAATTATAGATACGTTGGAGACGTATCAATAGCAAAAACCATCTGGGATACACGGTGTTTTAAACCGGTAAGCTCAGTGGTCACATTTTGAAGATCAACTTCTGCTTTTTTGGCCCGCTGCGTTAGAACAGATTTCTCCTCAACCCAGGCGGTTCTTTCAGCATAAAAACCAGTTTTCAGCTTTTCTGTCTCCTCAAGACTAAATTTGAATTTTGAATCGGCTTTTCGGGTCTCGGATTCTTGAACCTCCAACTGAGTTTTCATTTCAGCCAATTCTGATTGAAGTTGAGTAGTGGCATTCTGTACAAACATAGATTTCCAATCACATTCATATCCAGGTTACAAGAATATAAGTCCCAAGCCTTTTGCAAGCAACAACACTTGGCACTTGGGGGCTAATGCCTACCGAAGAATCCTTCATACAACGGCTTATATGACTAAGTCCCAAGCACTTTGCAAGAAACAGTACTTAGCACTTGGGGGCTAATGCATATTTGCTCATATTTCATTACTACTTTATGATGACCCGGCAGTGCCGCAGACAACCATAGCTGGTTCATGGGGGCTACATGAGTAAGTTTTGATCTTTAAACAATGATAAGTACCGGTTCATTCATGTTGATTAAATCGGCCCTTGGGGGTTACGGATGCAATGTTGATCATTAAAATCTGGTTTAAGTGAAAGATGGCTTTTTTGAAGGATTTTTTTATCAAAGATGCTTCATACTCATTGCTATTCTAAAGTCTACATCATATTCAATTCTATTATACACAGTAGACTTGGGGGCTGACAGGATATGCATAATGTATTTAAGCCGGAATTCATACCTCATATTTCTGGTGCATCTGCTTCACCATGTCAATCTCAAGGTCATGGCTGGTATGAACTTGGCTGAGATAACCATGGAATACTTCACTGAAGCTTAGTTGAGAATATTCAGTAATGTCGAATTTTACTTTCTGCTTTTCAATGAATTCTTCTTTTGCCGAGTGCTTGGCCAAGACGGTAGGATGCCCTGGTTCTTTGAAGCTGCTGCCAGTGATCATAACATCTTCATTATGCTCTTCTGACGGTTTAAGTAGGCTTGATGATTCGGTGTTCAAAACATTTTATTTTGTGTGGTCATGGGAGAGATCAGGAGTTTATGGCGGGGCATCATGGGTAGGTTCTTCTGGTTGTTTTTCAGAAACATCTAATGCTAGGACTTGTTGCTCCAGTTCATGGATTTTAGGATCTTCAACCGGCTTGGTCACCTTTGCCTTCTTGCTAGGCTTTTGCTTGTCCACTGCACGGGTTATGAGGGATTAGTACAAGTATAAGAGCATAAGGAGATAGAGAATAAAAGTGATGTTACCCAGGGGCGGTCTTGAAAGCCGGCAGCTAGGTTTGAGATGAGTCGCCGGAGGAAGAGCGAGAAACCTCCTGATAGTTTGAATCGGAAGGATTAAGTGGCTGGCGAATAAAACCGCTAGTGGGTAAAAATAGTTTAAGTTTGGAAAGACCTTGCTTTGACATTTCCGTGGAGCTGGAGTATTTGGTAAGCCGGGCGATAACTCTTTACCTCCGCTGGTCCGAGTTTGTCATCGGCTCTTGTGTTGTTGTTGCTTCAAAAGAAAGTGAGGATCCAAATGAGCTAAGTGGTGTGAAAAGCTTACTTTCCAGGTTACCCACCAAATTTTATGTCTTGGCAAAGGCTCTGAGTCAGATGAAATGATAGTTACCTCTTCTTAGACTGCTTGGCTAGTCCCCGTGTCATCCTGATGATAATCAGTGTCAATAAGATGGTTGAAAAATGAGCCAAGGGAATCAAGGGCTACCTCCGACTCAGAACTGTCGTCCAGCCTAAGCATCTTGGAAGCAGATAACTTCTTCTTGCTTTTCTTAACAATTTTCTTGGTGGCTTTCTTGGCAGCCCTGGCCTTTTTGGCGGCTTCATGGTCATATTGTTTTTTTTCCAAAAATCAGATTCAACATGTGATAGTCATCAAAGTTGAGTTAATAGACTATGTGAACGATGAGGTAAAAGTAAGTAATTTAGAGACTCACATCCGGTGGCGGGTTAAGTGTGCAGAAAGGGTTCAGACCCACTTTGCTGCAGTCTTCTGGATCTTCATTCAGAAGGGTCTTTGTCATTTCATTGATGGCCTCATCAGTTAAACGCATGAAGCTGTGGTGCAGTGGATCCTTTATACCACCCGTGTAAGTACACATTAAACCGGGCCGGTGACTCAAGGGTATGATCCGCCATGAAACCTAGCACTGAACCAAGTCAATGCCAGTTAACCCGTTTCCCAGCAGAGCCTTAACCTTTGCAATGGTAGGGGCAAGTTTTGCACGTTCAGCACCGGTAAGTTTTTCGGGAAGACGATGCTTTGGGTCAAGACGCTGAACATGATAACCCGGCAGTGGATTCTCATCAGCCGGAGAGGTATCTTTGCAGTAAAACCATGTCCGGTTCCAATCTTTGGGGTGACTCGGCAAGCAAGCATAGGGGAAGATAGACCTCTTCTTCATTGAATTGAGATTGCACCAAATTCCAAGCTGGGCCCGTTCATAAACTCGTTTTGGCGGTTCAAATAAAAATATTCCCTAAAGAGTTCAACGATGGGTTCCTCTTGAAGGTATACTTCGCAGAAAACTTGAAAATTGCAAATGTTTGACACGGAATTGGGTCTGATGTCTCGAGGATGGAGTTGAAAGAAGTGCAGAATGTCTCGGAAGAATTTTGATCCGGGCGGTGAGAAGCCCCGATTCACGTGATCAATAAAAATGATGACTTCATCATCCTTTGGGTGAGGTCTTTCTTCGCTTGGTTTGGGGTGCGCCAATGCATGATATCTTTTGCTGGTAAATAGCCGATGTTGACAAAGTCTTTGAGCATGTTCTCATTAACAATTGAGGGAACCCAATTACATGAGGTGATTTTCTTTGGCGGCATTGTGAAGGAAGAAACCTGAAAGAGAGAAAAAATTGCCGGTTTAAGTTGATTCATTAAGCTAGAAGTAAACGCTATAGTATGTATTCAGATTGGCGGCTTAAGTGGGGCCTAATGATATATGGATAATTATAAACCGGTGGTGTAAGCTGCCATGAAAGCAATGGTATTCAAGATTTGTCAAGAGCGAATTCTACTAAGTGTTGAGGCAAACAAGTTTCATAGATTAATGCTAGGATTTCGGATCTGGGACGCTTCAGATAATGGAAAATATTTTTGACCTAAAATACAGTGCTCGAGCAGTTCATATGTTCAGATGGGTTTTTTTACGCGATGGAGATGATCTAATAACATAAACAAGTATCACGGCTGCCGCCGTGCGGGAGAAGTGCTAAGTTTGGATCAAAGTCATCAGTTGCAGCGAAGAACAAGGATGAACTCTAAAGAACTTCGAGAAACCCTAATGGAAGATCTGTGATGGAGAAAGGAGAGGCACTTACGTGATCCACTGAACAATGGAGAAATGTCGCGGCTGCTCTGGTCTCATTCAGGTCAATGCAGCGGCCGGAGTCGAGGAAGCTGACGAGTTCGGCGACGACAGTGCTCAGGCGTGCAGGTGTGTCGCGGAGATGTGAGGAAGAAGAAAGGGACGAAGAGGCAAGGGAGGATAAAAGAAAGGGACCCCTGTCCCTATTTATAAGGATGGAAGGATAACTGACATGCGCGGGAATCAAGGAGACCAAAAAATGGATATGTGACGACGCAAACACCTCGATTTTCGAGATGGTTATTAAAGATAAGGATCCGTTAAGATATGTTGGGTATTGTGCAAAATTAATAACATATGACGTCATGGCGGGTCTCCGAAATTCCAGGAGATGATGTCACGACGGGTTAGAATATCGTGTGGGAACAGGTGAAGAAGGATTTTTCCTAAGTGTTGAAGATTGACATGAACAAGTTCAAATCAACCTGGGGCCTAATGTTGGGGATATAATTATTAGGTATGACCCGCCCAGGAGGGGCCAGGTTATACCAACGACGGTTCATTATCACGAAGCCCATGAAGGTATTGAAGATGGTGGTTCATGAAGATGGCTCACTAAGAGCCTAAGGCCCAAAGGCGGTTTAAAGCCCATAAGTGTAAACCGCCATATATGTATGACTTGTATTGTAAGGCATGTGTATTTGGTCATCGAGCCGAACACGTTGTTATGAACCGGCCGAGACTCTGTAAGCCGAATGGCGTCAACCTGAGTATATAAAGGGACGACCCTGCGGCGGTTTAGAGCAAGAGACAACAAATCGAAAGCTAGGTTAAGCGTATTCGCTCCCTGGTAATCGAGGCATAAGCAATACCACCTCAAACTGGATTAGGCCTTTACCTTCACCGCAAGGGGCCGAACTAGTATAAACTTCTTGCGTCTTTTGTCCCGTTTAACCCCTTTAAGCTAACCCTGTTGCGATGGCTCCACAACTAAGTCCTCTTGCTAGGACATCTGCCGTGACAACTGCACGACAACTATGAAGATGCATTCGAGGTTTGATATGATCGTTTCCAACTCATAGCGCATCCGAAGTAGAGTTGGTGAAGATCGTTGATGCAGATCCTCGCAACTAGGAATTTACAACCTCCCAACCGCGACGATTTTTTCTCTCGGACAACACGCAGACGGAACTTTAGGTAGATCCTCGGGCAATCCCTTGAACTAAGATCAAAACTATGACCACTCTACTGGGTTGCATGCATCCGGTGTCAACTATCCAGCAAGGCTTCAATGTTCGGAACTAGACCCTACCGGAGACTAGACAACCTTTCGGCACTTTGAAACTATTTCGTGGAGGGGGGAGAAAGAATGCCAGATAATAGCATGGCTTGTGTGGAGAACCTTGAGCAAATGGAGAGCCCTCTCCACCTCTTTGAGGTCAGTCTAGATCCTAGGAATACATCTCCATCTCTAGAGGAGAAAATCCCAATCTTGAGCTATCTAGTTCCTTGTCATACTTTTCCATGAACCAGCCCTACTCATATTAACAAGGTGCACATTCTTTTAGGGAGCCCATCCGAAAACAACTATGAGGTCAGTCGAGATCCTAGGTGGTAGCAAGGCGCAACGACCATGAACCGATGAGTTTGTCTGGGCATTACAATCCACATCGAGAGCACTTGCGGTCTCGCCATGTCCATCCTCTTAGAGCATCTATAGCCAGATACAACAATCTGCATATCAAATGCCCGTGGATGCGCCCGGGCACGTCCGTGGATAGTGACCAGTCACACCTCAAATAATCATTTCCACATACGTACACCTAAATTATGAATCCTCAAATCCATACAATTACATGCACGTGAAACCTAAAGCTTACGTGGAGCATGTCCAGTTCTGTTGTGCCCATGTTTGATGGCTGGCTACGCCCCTGGGAGTGTTGGTGTGGTCATCGATGAGGTAGAGTAGGACATGGGACACACACCAGCTCATGGGACTTGAGGCGCTGCCGTCTCGCATGCCTTACTCTGCCTCATCAGAGCCCGACACATGCACGTCGCCAGTCGATGTGAGGTAGACGATGGATCCGTCGTGGTCAGGGGCCGGCATGTCCACCAAATGGAGTTTTGCGGTGCCCGGGGTTGCAAACCAACCGTATTGGCACCGAAGAGTGCATCTCCGGCTCATTGACTTCTGCCATGGCCTCCCTAGCCCTTTGCCTAGGACGACGGGCACACCGGGTCATAACCTTAGCGGACAGGTCACAAATGGTCTTCGAGTTGGCGCGCCAACAAAGGGGTTGCGTGTCCGCCATGACGTTCGGTCGCCAAACAGAGCGCATAGTCTCCACCGAGGCAGCGGCAACATGTCTCGCGCCGGATCCAAGTGCCATTTGGAAGAACGCTATGGATTCCAGATGGATCAAGTCCGACCGATGTCGATCATTCTCCTCGCGGGCGAGGAAGCGCAATGTAGACGACCATCTCCTCCTCGGGGGCCAACTGGGATGAGGTCCCAATTCATAGATCGCGTGAAGGAGAACTCAGATCCGCTGTCGGCCATGCCGGAGAAGGCCGGAGTTGGCCGGAAGGGAACTTGGCGGTGGAGTGGAGTGGCTAGAATTTGGTCCGGCAAGCGGATGAGGACGGATATATGTACGGTAAAGTGGGCCAGCATGGGCTCGATCTGATGTGGTATCCGCCTCAAATTTGGACTAGATATGAGGGATCCCGGTCAGGTTAGGCATTTAGGACCGGTATGAGATGTCCAACTGGATCGCTTTTTTAAACCTAAATACTGACTCGTGTAGCTACGCTTGTTTGCACGCGTGAGCGCACACACTCCAGTCGTCCGATGCGATGTGGCCCGCGTGCGATGCGTCCCGACCACGTGCCCGTTCCGGATTACGCGAGGCGTGCGGTGCGTGGTGGGCCCGTCCCCTTTATTCCAGGCGAAACCGCCCCTCCCCCGCCCACACCCCCCGTTCGTCTTGTTCGAAACCGCCTGCACCCCCCGTAGTTTTCATTCGAACTCCTCTTCCTCTCCCTTTCCTCTCCTCTAACAACGGCGCGATGAGGGGGGTGCTAAAGTGGTGAATCTGGCGTGGAGTCGGCGGTGTGGGAGGCCGTCCGCGAGTGCCGCGAGTCGCTGGCTGCAGGTAAACCCCTATTCCCTCCTATTTTCTCGCTCCGCTCCCCTGTTGCGCTCCATGGAGTTAGGGTTTCGGTGAGGGGGCGGGCACGAGGTTGTCTATGGCATCCTCGGGCTTCACATCGTGAATGCTTTGAAGGGCGTGGCGTTGCCATGGCAGGGGAGGGGGTGGGTTTTGTGTTGGGGGTAGGCGGGATTGAGTCGCTGTAAGGGGATACACGCGACCGAACCCTAGTGACTGGCGCATAGGGTTCATTTTTTGATGTTGCTTGCTTCTCAAGACGCAGTTGCTCATAATTTCGATGGAGTTGCTTAGATTTTTTCCTGTAATTTGTGAGATGGAGGGGCAGGGTAAGGGGATGCATCTAACTGGGGGCAGTTGCTCATAAATTCGATGCTAGTTGCTTAGTTTTTGCTGCAAATTTTGCGAGGGGAGGGTCAGGGGATGCATATTACTTCGGTAGTTTTGTTCATAAATTTGATGCTAGTTTGCTTAGATTTTTCCTGCAAATTTGCGAGGGGAGGGTCAGGGGATGCATCTGACTTGGGCAGTTCATGGAGGGGGTCAGGGGATGCACTGTTTGGGGGGGTGGTTTTTGTGATTGGTTGACTTTAGTTATTGCCTAGATTTGCAACGCTAAGATGTTATCCTTTTTGTAGTGTTCTTTTAATTTTACTGTATGAAACATGACGTTGCCTATATCCACCATCGAGTTGTGGTCTTTTTTATTGCAACTATGAATAGGAGATGAGATATCTCTGATGAATAAGCGGCAAAGCCTGAGCGTTTTTGATCTTTTAGCTAATGTGGTGAAGATGAACATGTGACTTTTTTTGTGTTGAGTAGTTTTTTTACGTGCTTGTTTTATGTCATTTATTTTTTTAGTTGCCACAAAATAATGAGTAGTTGCATAGTTCTCAATACCAAATTGCCTTTGCAAGCACTAGCAATTCAGTTGTTGAGTTATCTCTGGGTAGGAATAAATGGAGTTTATTCATCTCCAAATGACAGTGATGTTAGCTCCAAATGCAAGTAGTGTCATTGAGCAGTTGAGTTATAGGGCTTTTGTATCTGGTTGTATTTGTTTTCATTAACATGGTTTTTTTGTGTTTTCTTGTACAGAATGGCGCCGAAAAGAAAAAGGCATGCGGGTAGAACTGATGGTGAAAATGAGGGAGAAGAAGTGGCAGCTTAATATAGTGGGTTGCTCATTTTTTTAATTTTGTATGCAGATTGGTAGCAGTGGGCCATCACCGAGGAACAGGGCATCACCTTCAAGACTTTTTGTCCTAAATAGTGGCCTCGATGATACACAAAAGGATGCCATTTTTGATATAAGCTTTGGGGGTGTGCTTGATATCGGGACAAGAATAATGAAAGGAGATCTTGTGAAGTTTGTGACGAAGTGTTATGATCCAGAGTTGTCGCAGCTTGTTATCCCAGATAGGGGGAAGATCCCAATTGATGCAGCAAGCGTAGAAACAATCTAGGGTTTGCCAAGGGGGCAGAGGAAGGTTGCATATGAAGTGGAGCCAGACGTAGTTAGGTTGTTCAATGAGAAGTTCGACATCCCGACAGGGCCCGCACCATCAGTGACCCAGTGGTGCAAAATGATAAATGATATGGGAGCTATTGCGGACGACAAGTTCTTAAGTGCTTAGCTGGTTGTTGTTTATAGCTTTTTTCTTGCACCGACGACCAGTTTGAAGGTGTCAACGCGCGCATACTCAGCTGCGCTGAATCCATGTGAGGTTGTGAATTCAAATGTTTGCCAGTTTGTCGTCGACCAACTTAGGCTTGCTTTCATGGGTTTTTGAGACAAGAAGAATACTATATGCTGCTGCCTTTTTCACCTAGTGGTGAAATGATCTAGACCTCCCCCTTGTTTTTTCGGTTTTCATTTTCGCGTTATATGTTTCATGCTAAAGTTGGATAGGGTTTTTCACAACTGACATGTGTTCTATTTTTTTTGAAACAGCTACTATACGTTGACTCGCTTGACGTGGACTTTAGGACAGTCCATAAGGATTATGTGGATGAGAGGACGACAACTGTTCTTCCAAGGGTCAAAGCGTGGAATGAAGGTCTGATCAAATCAGTAATTAAGAAGGATAGTATTAGGAAGGGTGTCTATGGAAAGTTGCGAGCAAGTGTCACTTTACTGTCTGAACAGATTTTTTGTAGTTGCTTGATTTTTTATGCAGTTGCCCACCTATAGGGATTGTGTTGCCTAATTTTAGGAAGCTAGTTGCTTTTTTAAGCTAGTTTCATGACAGTTTTTTTACATGGAATTTCACATGGTAATCTTCATCATTTTGTCTTCAAGTAGTCACACATGTCCAATTACATTAGTCTTTTTAAGCAACAGTTGCCAATAATTTATTGTTTTTGTAGTTGCTCAATTTTTATCGGGGGGTTGCTGTAGGTGTTGTAGGTTTTTGTGATGTCCATAACTGCAGTTGCCATCAATAGTGCTGGTATTTGCCCTAAGTTAGGGAGGCAGTTGCTCATTCATTCCCTCTTTTTTGAACTTTTGTTGATCTTTTTTGCTAACTGAGTTTATCATGTACATTTTTTTACAACAAACAGCTCAAAGCCGAGTTCTCGAGAAGTGCAGAAGATAGTGTTTTTGGGAGCATGGATCACATCCAGAAGTTTGTTGCTGCGAGGCTTCCTCAAAACTACAACAGAAATGTATTTTCTTTGATATCATGGTTTTGCCCTTTTCATAAGAAATGGAGTGATTTTTTCGTTTATCGTTGTTGTTGTATAGACTGCTCATCTTTCGAGTTTTGTATTTTTGTATTTTTGCAGAAACAAAGGAGGTTGTCAATGCTGGTCCATGATATGTGCTCTGAAATATCAGTCCAAATTGGGAGGTTTGTTCAAGGGGTGGGCAAGTTGGAAGAGGAGGAGATTGAACCAGCAGGCACAAGTGTTTCTAGGGTTGCAAGCGTAGGCCAATCATCAAGGTAGAAAAAGGCAGCGACAAGTCCGAAACAGCAGAAGGTTGCAAAGCAAAAGAATACAAGGGGCAGTAGCAGTCAGTGCAAGGAGACACTTTTGGCATCCGATGACGAGGAGGAGGAATCTGACGAGCAAGAATTTGAATCTTTAGAAGAAGAAAAGGAGGAGAAAGGGAAAGATGACGACAGTCCTGAAGAGGAGAGTTCGGATAATGATGGGGACAACAATGCTGACGACGGCGACGATGACTATGATGATGATGTTCCGTCATACAGCAGCCCGCCATCAGCCACAGAATATGATGATGATGATTCACAGCACATGGACGGTGACAACTCACAGCCGCCCCTTGCTGGTGAAGAAGATGGTGGAGATGAGGAAGACGACGATGAGGATGATGTTGAAGATGTAGAGCAGGACAGGGAGGAGGATGATGAAGAGGAACGGGATGATGAAGAGGACAAAGAGAAGGAGAGAAATGTGGAAGAGGGCAATGATGATAAAGAGAATGAACCAGAAAAGAAAGTGGGGGAATCGGAGGAGAAACAGGATGATGAAAAGAATGAAGAAGAGGAAAAAGAGGAGGAAGACAGAGAGGATGATGATGATGAGGCGGAGCAAGATGGTGGGGGTGGGAAGAAGGGGGGTGAAGATAAGGATGATGGCGGGAATGGCGGCAACGCTAGCACCGACCAGCCCAGCAAGGGAGGTGGTGATGATGAGGGAGGTGCACGAAATCCGGGGTGGCGTGGGGGCAGTTATGACGACGAGGTGCCGCTAAGTACCATCATGGAGAGACTCAAGCGCACTAGCAAGGAAAAACATGAGGCGGAGGAAACGATGTCCGTCGAGAGTACACAAGGAAGCATCGAAAGTGCCTGTAGTTTTTTCCAGAGCAGCTTCGTTAAGATGGACATGCGAAAGGAGTCGTTTGAGGTTCAGAGTGGGCCTGTCATTTCAGCTGCAGATGTGGTGAGGATTGGAGATACCCAGTACAGACGGAAACATGTCATCCTCGAGACCCATGATATCCCTCTTTTCCCGATGCCAACTAAGGAAAAAAATTCCGTGATGGATTTTCGCCCTGAGACGATGGTAGATGACTCGGAACTACCAAGTTTTGGCCAAAAAGAGAAGGAAAGAAAGCTTGCAGGAGGAGTTGGAGTGGCTGCCACAAGGAAGGTCAAGAAAGTGAGCCATAAGACAATTAAGGCATGTGTTATGTCTCCAAAAAGGAAGCGAGGATGCGGCTGTTCAAAGTGTTGCAACTACGACAATCAGCCAGCAAGCTCCGACAGCTCAGAGGCCAACAGATGAGGCTTCAAGTCAGAAAGCAACATCACCAGCAAAAAGCAAGGTTTACCAGAAAAGAGTAGCAAGGAAGCAAAACACAGCAACTGATCATATTCTGCAAGCAACTGAACAGAAAAAACAAGCAACTATTGAATCAGCAAAGACTGAAAATAGAGCAACTGCTGAATCAGCAAAGAGTGAAAACAGAGCAACTGCTGAATCAGCAAATACTGAAAACAGAGCAACTGGTGCTACTTTTGAAGCAACTCGAGAAAAAACTCAGGCAACCAGAGTGAGCATGCAGGTAGCAACTGCCCAGGAATCAGGAGCCCCTCCCACGCAAAGTACGAAGGCAACTGTTGTGCTTGAGGAAGCAACCCCTAAGGAGGAGCAAGCAACTGCCTAGGAATCAACAGACAAGCCTTCGGTACTCCCCAACAAGCAAGCATGCTCTGCAAAGGGGAAAGAAATCTCATTCCATGATGTTAGGGACATCAACAAGCTGCTTGAGAAGTGTGTGAGCCCAGGTTCGACGCCACCGCTCGCGAGGAGTAATTCTGCTGGCACCATACCTGCAATACAGACATCAGCTACCATCAATCTACCAGCAAACAAAGGAGCATGCGATTCAGGTGAAGAAGCATGATTGCTGCAAAGATCAAAGTTTGGGAGTGCTGTGTGGGATGTTTACTGTCCAGATCCACCTTTTGATCTTGGGATAGATGAGCCAACAGGAATAATAGGCAAGGAGGGCAAGGCAGCAGAGGATAAGGGGGTTGCAAACGCAGCTACCCCAGTGACATTGAGTGGGGAATTGACTGGGGCAATATGGACTTCGATGAAGTTGTCGAGGGGCAGTGAAAAATGTTGTAGGTCAGAGTGTGGGGCACATGTCACCTGCCGGTTTCAGCACACCAACCGAAGTTGCAAAAACTACCGCTGAGGGGGAATCATCGGGCAAAGGTGCAGCCAGCAGCTCAGAAGAACCCATTCCTGAGAAGCACAAGAGGAGGATACAGAAAGCTCCACCATCACAGAGGTCACCATATGTGAATGTAGATATGAGGAAGGATTTCACATGCAATGTAGAGACAAACAGAGTGTATGCACTGATTCTGTTGCTTGGAGGAGGAGGAGGGACGAGAAGGACGTCGCAGGGTGATGATACAACGTGTGTGTTTGTTCCAGTAGCCACTTTTTCCTGCTTTTTTCTTATTTGCATGCAATGATCTCTCCTATTGTTATTTTTCTCAACAAAGCCTTTCTTTTTGTTCTACAGGCCGCAAATCATAAACTATCATGGTTACTTCTGCACAATCAAGGAGCTTGCTCAATCAATGAGGAAGGCAGGATGGATGAAGACACATGTCTTTGAGTTAGGGATTGAAGCAATCATGTACTACAAACATGTGGGGTCCAAGAAAATAATCATGTCTATTAGGTTTTTGGTAAGAGAAATAAAAACCCACAGTTTTCCTTTTTTTGTTTTTTGGCACTGAAGTTGTTTCTTTATTATTTGATTCTACATTTCTTCATAGACTTGGCTTCAAAGGCTCGATCTCGATGTGAGGGAGCTGCATGATAGGTTCAAAAAATCAAACCGTTTGGATGAGCAAGACATGTTCGACATGGTATGGTCCATGTGTTTTACTAGTTGTCTCCTTTTAAAAAACATTTTTTCAGTTTTTTGTCTGTAATTGTGTGTGTGTTTGTTGTCTAAATTTCTATGACATGTGACACATAATTAGGATGGCCTTAGGTGCATGTACCAACCCCTCCTGTTGTGCATGTACACAACCCCCCTGATGTGTACCTCCTATAATAGCCCCCTCAAGATATGAGTGAGCAGTATCTTTCAGTTGGCTTTTCTTTACATATAAGTTACCTATTTTAGTTTGCATTGTTGCCTAAAAAGTGGGTTATAGTGACATTTTTTTCTGCACAGGTTGAAAACCAAGAGCATTGCCTATGTTTTGTTGTTCATAAGTCAGTTTTTTTCTTTATTTTTGTTTTTTACATATCCGTCGCACTTACTCAAGTAAAGTTGCCCCTACCAACTCAGAGTTGCCTGAAATCACATCAGAAAGTTGGTGTTATTTCTGTTTTTTCTTAGATTTTTTCTTTAGAAGCTGATATCAGGAAATCATAGGAGTTGCTTGGAATCACATGATAAGTTGCTCATAAAAAGCCACTGAGTTGCCTGATAAGCCATTTTGCAGAAGCTTCATACACATTGTTAGAAGTTTTTTGATGTTTTTTTACTGTTTTTAGAGTTATGCCAGAAGTTGCCTAAAATTCTAGAGAGTTGCCTAAAAATCATATCAGATGTTGCTCCTACAAACATATAGAGTTGCCCAAAAACATATCAGGAGTTGATGTCTTTTTTGTTATGCTGACATGTTTTTTTTCTTGAAGGTTATGATTCCTGTGCTTGAAAATTTAGACCCAGAGAACACCGATGGTGCACACCACTACTGGGTACTCAACATCAATCTGAGGGACAAAAGGTTCGAAGTGCTTGACTCATGGAGGATGTTAAAGAAAAGCAAGAGGTTGGATGATGTTGCAAGGGCTATTGTAGCTGCAGTTCATGTGTTGTGGGACAAGTACTATCCAAAACAAGCAAAGACAATGGACAAGTTCCCGCTTGTGGATATCGATGCACCAAAGCAGACTGTATCGTAAGGACTAACCCACATACATACATATCGTTTGTTATAAGACGTAGTGTTTGTCTTTTTTTGCAAGTGCTTTCTTGACATTTGGTTTTTTTGTAGCGGTGACTATAGCATATTCGCATTGATGAGCACGTTATTGTGGAACGGGACGTGGCTCCCGAACTACGGACAAAGCAACATACCAAACATCAGGAAGAAGATGACCATCTCCATGCTGAAGTGTGACCTGAACAAGATTCCATGGCAGGAGATCCTCAAACTGGCCAACAAGTGAACAAATATCTAGGTACATTTTTTTTCCTGATCAATGTGTTCCATTAGAGAATATCAAATGCGAATACTAATGTGTTCCATTAGAAAACTCACAAAAGTTTGTCCCAAACCACCTATAACATGTTTGCCTAAATCACAAGCATCCATAGGATTTTGCATGTTTACGAGTAAGGAATATAAGCACAAATGTCAAGCATCTACCTCCACACAATCTCCAATTTGTGAATTTAAAGCTAGGAAAACACATAAATTAAAACAAGTCCATGCAAATCATTTCATAGTTGATTTTTTTAAACTGGCAGTTGCTTGATTTCCCTTCTACATTTGCTCGGCAACCAGACCTCAATTGCTTCATCTACCAGGGTTTCCCCCCCCCTCTTACTTTCAGCTAGTTTTGCAAGCTCGGGGGGTCATTATCTTCATGTGGTAACGATCACATCAGCTTCCCTAGGCACGTCGCAGAAGTGTGATCGATTGATTCACAAATGCTGCACTTGTTCTTTTTCTTAGGGTGTAGTTCTAGGGCTGATTTGCAGCGCCTGCTGCGGCTGCGCCCTTTTGTGACTGAACGAGGTGGATCCATAGGAGCAGGGGGCAGGAGGTTGGTTTGAAGTACTTGGGGCATTAGGGTTTGATGCTTCCCTAGCACGAGCCGCTTCTCGGGCTGCCTTTAGCCTCTTCTTCCTCAGTTTATTCAGCTTAGTAACCTCAGTATCTGCTGCTTTCATGTGCTTCCTAACTGCAGCGGCTACCTCATCACTAGTCATTGCCTTCTTGGCTAGCTTTGCAAAATCCATTGTCAGAGTCACTTGCCGAACTTGGTTCTTTGACTCAGCGGGCAAGTCATGCGGAGGGCCCTTGTTAGTTGGCGGTGGTGCACTTGGCACTGCATCTTGCGTCCAGCGGCGCTTGATGTAGTGTTCATGTATCTCATTAACGCCAAGGTGTGTGAAGATTTTCAAGACATGGCAACAAAGCATGCCATCCCTATGCCACTTGCAACATTCGCAATCGTAGATAGCTGGCTCTGGTCTCACTGTGACTAGGTACTTCCTCGAGCCATACCCTAGAACTTCTTCTGTATTGGGCTCAAGGTAATAGAAGTTGATTCTAGCAGGACGCACATCATACTGGCCAATCATCTGAAACTCAGTTCTAAATTTCACATAGATGTCCCTAGTGTATGCTTTGTAGGCATGCCTCTATGCTCTGTCCGGTAGTCGTTCCCGCCCTCCCTCACGAGTATGTGTACTTGAATCTTCTCATATTGCTTGACGAAGTTGAGTATTGACTTGTGTGGGTTCACATAGTGCTTGAACACAGCATTGAACCCTTCGTTGCATTGCGTTGACTGAAGGAATGGGAAGAACCTGAATTTGAAGTAACACGGCACCCATGAAGCCTGATATTCATAGAGTTTCTCAAAGTGACCATGCATAAGACCTTCATATTTCAATTGAAGTGCAACCCATTTCCTTTCAAACTCAGTCGAGGTGAAACTGAAGTCAATGCATTCATTGAAGTCTTTTACCAAATCCGGCTTCCTGGCCAACACAGGGCCAAGCTTCTCTTGTGCTTTCTTCATTATATGCCAACGGCAGCAACGGTGAATCGTTGCTGGGAACTTCCTCTTGATAGATTGTGCCATAGCAACATCTTGGTCCGTGATGATGTTGTCCGGAGCCAAACCATCCATTGCTTCTAGGAAAGCATCAAACAAGCAGTCATAACTTGAGGCTAGTTCCTGCCGGACAAATCCACACCCAAGCATTATTGACTACCCATGTCTGTTGATTCCAATGAAGGGGGCAAACGGCATATTGTATATGTTCGTGAGATAAGTTGCATCAAATGACACGCAATCATGATCGTGCTGCACCATCCACCCAAAACAAGTTTTTTGTCCTGCCTTCCGCATCTGTCTTGCATTTAAAGAAAAATACTAGGTCATTTTCCATCACCTTGCAAAAGTAGTTTAGTGTTTCTTCAATGTCAATGTCTTTAGTTGGGGCGTTGAGCTTCGAACAGTGGTTATGGATGGCTTTAGCTGTGTACGGAACAATCAACTCCGAGTCGTAGTATGATGACATTAACATCATCATCTTTCCTGCCATAAAAAAATAGAAACTTGTGTTTTTCAAGGCTAACTAGCCACAATGCAGTGGGCAACATGTTTTTTTATAGATAACATAAAGTAACAATTATGCATAAGCAGAACAAGAACCAAGCATGTATCCCACCAAGTTTTTTTTCTGATGGGTGATATCTTTTTTTTATTTGCAGAGTTGCACGGAAAATGAACATAGTTGCCTCAGTTTACTGTTCAAGTTGCCAGTTTTTCTCCCTGATCAGGGTTGCCCATGAATCCTAAGCAGCTTATACTAGGATAGGAAACAAACCCAAGTAGTTGAGGTAGGAATAGGCAACACCAAGGTTTTTCTGTTTTGGGTCATGTTTTTTTAATTACCAGAGTTGCACAAAAAATGAACATATTTGCATAAAAACGAACATAGTTGGCTCAGGTTAAGGCACTTGATGCAGGAATAAGTAATAGTTCTGTGGTAAAAAGACTTAACGCAATGTGAGCTGTACCTGCTGTCAAGTTGCAGTCATTTAGGTGAGTTAGTAATTTTTTTATTCCGGCGGGATTCCTTGGTGAGAACGGAGGTATTTCAAAAGGGATGGCTTCTCAATTAGTGGATGGTTGTGATCTGCAATAAAAGTGATAACCTCCCATCTGTCATCTTTAAGCTTCACCGCCATCTTAGCACGACATTTTGTTTGCTTCACAGTTTCTCGTTTCCTCTTCTTCTTGAAAGTGTGTTCCTCGACATCCTCTTCAACATCTTGTTCAGGTGAGCTTGGACATGTAGTGTTTTTGCTCGACGAGGGAACATCCGGGATCCCAACCCTCTCTACTACCTTGCGGAACTTGTTACAGCAGAATTGCTGTTTTTCCACCAACCCTGTGTAGGACGACCTGTAAGACGTATTTGACTTGATTGAAAAGCCCTCCATCAAAGCGTAGCGATTGTAGTGTTCCCTTGCATCCTCTAATGTGTCGAAGCGCATGCCAACATAAGGTTGTTGTGGCTGTGATCCCACTTCTTCATCTTCCAACTCATGTGCCTCATGAACTAAAGCATTAGCAGGAGCAACCATAGGTGGGGGAGCGGCAACACAATTGTTCGGGATATGAGTAGTGTTAGAGCCAACGTTGGGGTCAGGAGACTCACCAACCTCCTCCTCCAAATGTTGATGCTCCTGTTCATCCCCTGCATGCAAGAAGGGTGCACCCAACTCGACTGAAATGTTGATGGACTCTACGTCAAGTGATGGTTCATTCAGATCAATCATCATGAACAATCAACCTGCAACAACTTGTGTGTTAGCCCACCACAAAAGCATGCATGACCTTTTTTGAACAAACTAGTTGTAGAATATAAAGCAGCAACTATAAACACTTGTTTGCGCAACTATAAAGTTAAACAGAGGCAATTCATATCTTCTTTTTTCTCAAAAGTTTCCTATTTCTTCTTGTTTCTTACATGTGTTATGTTTCTACCAGTATGACACAGAGGCAAAGATTTGTTTCTACACGACATGCGCTAATTCATTTGTGCCTTTTTTTCAGCAGCAGATTACAACTTTTGATGATGAGAAAAAATGTGCATATCTGACGGAGAGCTTACCAGGAGCAGGAGGCCTATCATTTGGTGTAGTTTATGTCTTTTTATTTTTTTAGTGAGACCATATGGAATGTAGCAAAGTATCTTAGTGTGGGATTGTTCGAACCTGTTTATGACGCATCCTTTGTTTTGTGCGTTTGTCATTTGTGTCTTCTTTTTAGCGAGAACCATACTGATATGGCAGAAGTTGTGTGTTAACACATGCAAGTTAATACTTTCTACCTCTTTTTATAACTTGACTTTTTATGTTTCCTGATAGTTCATGCTTTAATGCACAGGGAAGTTGCATGTGTTTTAGTACTAGAGTTGCCATGTTCTCACATCTGGTAGAGACAACTCTAGAATTTCTGAACAGATACGGTTGCACAGCTCTTTTTTTCCTAGAGTTGCTTCAAAAATGAACATAGTTGCTTCAGTTAACTGTTCGAGTTGTCAGGTTACTTTCCTGATCAGGGTTGCTCATTGTCGGGGGTGTCTGGTCCCTCGCACACCTATGGGGATCGGCGGACCGAGCCCCTTTTGGTTCGGCAGGGGGCGGTGGATGCACAAAGAGCAGATCGAGGCGAAACACACGAGCGAGACGATCGATTTACCCAGGTTCGGGCCGCACGGATGCGTAAAACCCTACTCCTGCTTTGGTGGTTGTATTGAGTTTTGGCTCGGGAGCGGCGAGTGCTACAGTACACTCAAGCAACTGGCGAGACCGAGCGTGAGAATGGCCGTCCCTCCCTTCTGTTGCACATGGGCCTCCTTTTATATGTCTAAGGGGTCACCGACACATGGCAACAGAGGTGAGGGTAAAAATGTAAAAGGGGTGGTAGTTGGCTCCACCGCCTACATGTCGCATCCTACCTAACTCTGACGGCAGGGGACAAGGGCATTAAATGCCCGTCTGTGTCACCTTGACGGCCCAGAGAGGGACCGCTGGGAACGCCACCGTTTGCCACGATGGTTATCTTGTCAGCACTCGCTTGCCACCGCATGCCCCCGGCTGCACAGCCTCCCGCCACGTACGCCAGGAATGGTCCCAGGGCGACACGTTGGTGGGTGAGCTGGAGCGCGGGCTGCGGGGTAGTAGCTTGCCACAGCAAGCGCCTTGCCGCGGATGTTGCCTTGTCGCGTCCGGGAGCTTGCCGCTCACCGGGTCTTGTCGGGGCGCGCGGTGCGCCGCAGCGAGTCTCTTGAGATGCTTTGGTTGGTCTTCCCGGCAAGCTCCTCTTGCCGGGGTCTCGTCTCCTTCCCGGCAAGCTCCTCTTGCCGGGGCCTTGTCTCCTTCCCGGCAAGCTCCTCTTGCCGGGGCCTTGTTTTGCTCTTGGATACTTTGTTCTTGAATGGCTCCTAAAGGAACCATGGAGGGTCTTGGCGGTCACCCGGCAAGCCTTGCCGTGGGTCGCTGCGACTGCCCGTGCACAAGTTCGGGATACTAAGGTACCCCTACTTTAGTACACCGACAGGAGCCCCCGGGCCTGGGCCACACACGGTGCCGAGCGCTGTTGGGCCAGGCCCAAAACAGTGCACGGGCACGCGCGGCCTAGGTCAGGCCATAACTCACTCCGCGTCCACCGCGCTCTCCCCAAACGGCATGCGTCAAACGCGGCATCGTGGGAGAGATCGCGGGAGGTTTTTGAGGTGCCCACTCCCCATGATCACGGGGTGGGGAGGGGCCGCCCCATTCGTCGCCCCGGTTCTGCACGCCTGCCACGCGGTTCCCATGCACTTGGGGTCGCGGGCGGCGGAGGCGGGAAACGGGGCCGTCGTGGGTCAAGGCAGCGGGTCGGCCCCAGCTCCCTGCCTTTCCGCGCCTTGATTCGCTGAGCGGGGCAGCCGAGCCCCCACCTCGCCCCTTTATAAAGAGCGGGAGGGGAGGACGGGAGCCCGCATCCTCCCATCTTCTCCTTCCTTCAGCTTCTACTCCCCTTCCTCCCATTCGCCATGGAGAGAGGGAACCCTGGTCCTTCGTCAGTGGTGGCAAGGGTTGCCGCCAGGCAGCGCATCCCTCCCTCTCCCGCACCCGTGGTGGCGGAGCCAGCCGTAAGGGGAAGAGGGAGGGGGCGAGGTCGTGGACGAGGTCGTGGGCGAGGCCATGGCGCACGGGGAAGAGGTGGACGAGGCGGCGCGTCGGCATCGCCTCTGCCGGCGGCTCCTCTTCCCGCGGTGGCCCATGCCGGGGACGACCCTTGCGAGTTCTTCGTCAGGCTGCGCCGGGCGCCTCGTCGTTGCCTCCGACTCCCAGATCTGTTTGCGGAAGTGGTGGAGTTGGACCCGCCCGAGACGCTAAGACTACACATGAGGGGTTGTGGGATCAGCGGCACGCGAGTCCGCGCCGAATTCCCAGCCCCCGGTGTGATGTATCTTGGTCGAGGGTGGAAGACGTTCGCCCGCATCCACAGCTTGACGCTGGGGCTCGCCCTCCACTTTAAGCTGGTGGAGGGCGATCTCCTCTCCGTCAAGGTCTTCGGGTGCTTCGGCGTCCGGGCCCGGTGCTGCATGGAGAGCTCCTCCGACAGCGAAGGCTCCTCCTCGAGCGAGAGTGACGAGGAGGAGAGCGACAGCGACGACGAGGGGAGCGGGCGGCAGGATGGCGGGTCCGACTAGGTGTCGGGCGCCGCTCCGTGCGGCACCGGCAACCCCATCATCCGTGTCGCCGGCTCCTTGAACTCCCCGGGGTCGTCTCCTTGGGCGGCTGGCGTAGGGAGGCTGGGAAGAGGAAGAGGGCCGGCGGCAAGGCCGTCAGGTCGGAGTACGATGGCGTGGTGCCCTCGACAGCGTGCTGACGTCCTGCCGCCTCGTCTTCGAGCCCCTCTTCTGGCGCTGCCATCACCGTCCAGCCTTGACGGCCCTCGGGATGTTCTCTTGGTGTCTTCTGGCACCCGTAGTTCGCCTAGGCGCTCCTTTTGCCCTTCTTGCCTCCTTGACCTACCTCCTGAAGAGAGGGATAGGAAAAGGATTACGGGCATCTTATCTTTTTAATTTGTAAGCCTTCGGGCCTTAGCTGCATTTAAAACTTGTAATCCTCTCTTTTCATGTTTTTTTTCATCCTCTATGGACTGTACCTGCGTGGAATGTTTTAATGAAAAGGGGATGTTTGCCGGGCCATTTGTCTCGCGGGTAGAACCCACGTCAAGGAGCAAATCCTTGGTATCTTACAGATAGACACTCCTTCCCGGCAACAGGCCCTGCCGTCTACCCACGTCGCTCGACCTTTCTCACGCTTTTGGCGGAGGTAGGGACGAGGCGGGTGCGGCCCCTCGTTTCGTCCCTTTGCTGCCGCGACTACGACCAAAACTTGGCCCTGGGGCCCCAGGGCCTAGAGCTAAGGGAGCACGGTAGCTTTCGGGAAGAAACGAGATTTCGTATTCCCCAGTCCATAAGAGAATGCATGAAGAGGGATGAAAGGCTTATCTGAGATTGCAGCCCCTGGCAACTATGGCTTGCCGCGGGTGAACCTTGGTACTTGCAGCCCCCGGCAACACTGGCTTGCCGGGGTCCAAATGCCGGCACGTCCTTCTTCTCCTTTTCGTCCTTATGCGGTCCGGCAAGGATACGCAAGCCCTGCGAACCAAAAGAAACGAAGGAAGGGCAAAGGGACGCACACTCGACCTCTAAGTTAGGGGTTAGCTGCTGTTAGGCACTATCAACCCTAACCGAGGACTCGACTCGACCTAGCATGCATGCTATAACTCTGGGCGCCAGCGCTTCATTATCTTGTGCTTAGGGTCTGCGCCTGGCTTTGTACAAAGGATTACATGCAACAGCGGCAAGACTTGTACAAAAGGGTGGTTGCCGGACAGGGTCCGACAACCGTGCCTTACGAGTAAAACTTACGAAGAAGCTCGATATTCCAGGAGTTGCTCACTGGTACGCCATCTTCGGTCTCCAGGCGGACAGCGCTAGGCCTGGTGACTCGTTTCACCCGGTAAGGGCCTTCCCACTTCGGTGTCAACTTGTTGGAATTCTTGGCGGACTGAACGCGTCGAAGAACAAGGTCGCCTTCCTCGAGACTTCTGGCGTTAACTTTGCGGCTATGATAGCGGCGCAAAGCTTGCTGGTAGCGAGCGGCTCGCACAGCAGCCTGAAGACGATCTTCCTCAAGGAGCAGCGCGTCATCTTGCCGCAGCCGCTCTTGCTCAAGCTCATCATAAGCGAGCACTCGAGGTGACCCGTATACGAGTTCCATGGGGATAACTGCCTCCGCTCCATAGACTAGAGCGAAGGGTGTCTGTCCAGTGGCTCGATTTGGTGTCATCCTGATCGACCAAAGAACCACTGGCAGCTCCTCGATCCAGTTGCGTCCGCGCTTGTGCAGCCTGTCGAAGGTTCGGGTCTTGAGCCCGCGCAGCACTTCAGCATTTGCCCTCTCAGCTTGGCTGTTGCTTCTCGGGTTAGCGACAGAAGCAAAGCAGACCTTGGCGCCGAGATCTTGGACGTACTGCATGAAGGTGCGGCTCGTAAATTGTGTACCATTGTCGGTGATTATCCTGTTAGGGATTCCGAAACGGCAAACAATCGACCTAAAGAACTTGACTGTGGACTGCGCCGTCACCTTTCTCACTGGTTCCACTTCCGGCCACTTTGTGAACTTGTCGATTGCAACGTACAAGTACTCAAAGCCCCCGACTGCTCGGGGGAAGGGGCCGAGGATGTCGAGCCCCCAGACCAAAAATGGCCAGGATAAAGGGATCGTCTGGAGAGCTTGAGCTGGCTGGTGTATCTGCTTGGAATGGAACTGGCACGCTTCACACTTGGTTACTTGTGCAGTTGCATCCTGGAGGGCTGTCGGCCAGAAGAAGCCTTGCCGGAATGATTTTCCGACAAGAGCTTTTGCGCCAATGTGGTGACCACATATGCCTCCGTGTATCTCTGCCAACAGCTTCTGTCCGTCTTCCCGAGGAATACACTTCAATTTCACACCGTTGAGTCTTCTTCTGCACAGTGTGTTGTCGACAAACTGGTACATACTAGACTGCCGGGCTACTCTTTCCGCTTCTTCTGGTTCCTCGGGAAGCTCTCCTGTATGAAGGAAATGGACAATCTGCTGCGCCCATGTCGGAGCCTGTGGCTCGACAACAAGGACTAAAGGCACATCTGCTGCTGCGGGAATGCCCGCTTCTACGGCAAGAGCCCGTGGCTCTGCCGGAGCTTGACGTTCCCCGACAAGCTTGCCGGAGCAGGGCTTGCCAGGAGTGTCTGCTGCAACGGAACAAACCCTGGGGTTTGCCGGAGTAGACTGCTTCTCAGCACTCTTGGCGTCGATCTTGGGGACCTTCTTGGCGGCGGCTTTGTGGAGCTCTGCCAGAAGATAGTCACCAGAGATCAACTTCCTCTTCTTGCTCTGTCCAGTTGATGGTGTTACGGATGGCTGAGTCAGCTTGAGCACAAAGATCCCTGGTTCCACAGGTAACTTAAGTGTTGCGCACTTTGACAGGCCATCGGCAATGTCGTTCTCAGCTCTTGGAACATGTTCCATTTGTAGGCCGTCAAAGCGCTCTTCCAGCGTCCTCACTTCATCGACGTAAGCTTCCATCAACGGACTCTGGTAATCCTTGTTCACTTGGCGGACGACAAGCTGCGAGTCACCCCTGACAATGAGCTTCTTAATCCCAAGTTCTGCCGCGATCCTGAGACCGGCAAGCAAGCCTTCATACTCTGCAGTATTGTTTGTCGCTTGCTCCTTGGGAAAGTGCATCTGGACTATGTACTTGAGGTGCTCTCCGGTGAGTGCGACAAGCAGTACACCAGCACCGGCGCCTTGCAGCGAGAAGGCACCGTCAAAGTACATGAGCCACTCTTTGCTTGCTTCCTTGGCGGGGATGCTCGTCTCCGGAATTTCTTCGTCTGGAGTTGGCGTCCACTCTGCTATGAACTCTGCCAATGCTCTGCTCTAGATTGTTGATGTACTCTCAAACTTGAGGCCAAAGCTTGACAGCTCCAGTGCCCACTCGACAATCCTGCCTGTTGCTTCTGGATTTTGCAATATCCTCTTCAGCGGAAAGCGAGTGACAACTGTGATCTCGTGTGCTTGGAAGTAATGGCGCAGCTTTCTCAAGGCCATGAGAAGGCCGAAAAGCAGCTTCTACACACCAGAGTACCTTGACCTAGCCCCCTGTAAAAGGGAGCTGACAAAGTAAACTGGGCGCTGCACCATTTTCTTCGGTATCTCTTCTTGCATCTGCGCAGATCCTTGCTTGTCGGGACCAGAGCTTGTCGGGGAAGCCCGCTGCTTGTCGCTGGACGTGCTTGCCGCGGCCGCTGGCTCGTCGTCTGCCTCCCTCTCCGCTACTAGCGTAGCACTAACCACTTGATTGGTTGCCGCTATGTGCAGCAGCAACTTCTCTTGTGGTTTAGGTGCGACAAGTGTTGGAGTGGAGGACAGGTATCTCTTCAAGTCTTGCAGCGCAGCCTCCGCTTCCGGAGTCCATCTCATTGGACCTGCCCTTTTCAAAATTTTGAAAAATGGCAGGGCGCGCTCAGTAGACCGAGAGATAAACTTGCTGAGAGCAGCTACGCAGCCGGCAAGCTTCCGTACGTCCTTGACGCGCTTTGGTGCTTCGATCTGCTCAATGGCCCTGATCTTGTCGGGATTAGCTTCGATTCCCCGTTGAGACACAAAGAACCCGAGAAGTTTGCCGGAGGGGACTCCAAACACGCACTTCTCAGGGTTGAGCTTGAGGTTGACCTTGCGCAGATTTGCAAAAGTCTCTTCTAAGTCTTGGATCAGAGTTGCCCTGTCTTTGCTTTTGACCACTATATCATCCATGTAAGCTTCTACATTTCTGTGTATCTATGGCTTCAAAGCAATATGGACTACTCTGGCAAATGTTGAACCAGCATTCTTTAATCCGAAAGGCATCCGTACGAAACAGTACATGCCACATGGAGTAATGAATGCGGTTTTCTCCTCATCCTCTTCTGCCATGAAGATCTGATGATATCCTGAATATGCGTCAAGAAATGAAAGCAGATCACATCCGGCTGTGGAGTCAACAATCTGGTCAATGCGCGGCAAGGGAAATGGATCTTTGGGACAAGCTTTATTAACATCAGTGAAGTCAATACAAAGCCTCCACTTCCTGTTTGCCTTGCGCACTACAACCGGATTGGCCAACCACGTTGGATGGAGCACTCCTCTGACTAGGCCTGCTGCTTCCAACTTCTTGATCTCTTCTGCTATGAATTCTTGGCACTCCACCGCCTGTTTTCTGACCTTCTGCTTGACGGGCCGTGCATGAGGACAAACGGCAAGGTGGTGCTCAATTACCTTCCTGGGAACACCGGGGATGTCAGACGGTTGCCATGCAAACACGTCGACATTCGCCCGTAGGAAAGGAACGAGCGCGCTTTCCTATTTAGGGTCAAGCGTGGCACTGATGGTGAAGGTACCACCAGTGCTGTCCTCCTTGGCGGACACCTTCTTGGTAAGTGGTGGAGCTGCCATCATCTTCTTACTCTTGCCAGTGGAGCTCGATGGTGCGTCCTCGACAGCAGCGCAGCACTCCGAAGAGGTGCGCTTGCTGGAGTCGGCATCAGAGCACTCGCCGGACTTGGTCTTCTCCTTACCGGTGGAGCTCGATGGTGCGTCCTCGACGGCAGCGCAGCACTCCGAAGAGGCGCGCTTGCCGGAGTGGGCACCAGAGCTCTTGCCGGACTTGGTCTTCTTCCCCCCGGGAGCTTCAGCGGCAAGTTTCTCGCGGTCTGTCGCGGCGGCAGCTTCCCGGTAGATCTTGTCGGCACAGATAAGGGTGTCCTTCTTGTCGCCAGGGACAGAGATGACGCTTATCGGGCCTGGCATCTTGAGCATGTTGTAGGCATAGTGAGAGGCCGCCATGAACTTGGCGAGTGCGGGACGGCCAAGTATCCCATTGTAGGGCAATGGGAAATCGGCAACGTCGAAGGTGACCCTCTCAGTCCTGAAGTTCATCTCGCTGCCGAATGTCACCGGCAGCGCGACTTTTCCCTTAGGCTTGCTCCTTCCCGGGTTAATTCCTTGGAATGTACCGGTTTCTTCGAGCTCGCTGTCCGGGATCTGGAGTTTCTGGAGCACGGCGGAGGAGATCAGATTCAGGCCGGCCCCGCCATCAACTAGCATCTTGGTGACCTTGAGGTTGCGGATTGTTGGGGAAACCAACAACGGCAAGCACCCGACCGCAGTTGTGCGATCAGGGTGGTCCTCAATGTCAAAGATGATAGGCGTGTTGGACCACTTCAGAAGCTTGCGTGATCCGACAGGTGGCTCTGCCGCATTAACTTCCCGGAGCCACTGTTTGAGTTGGCGGTGGGAAGTATGCAGAGAAGCACCACCGTCAACACACAAGACTTCTGTAGCCTTCTGAAACTCCTGCTCGCTGTTCTCAACATCATCCATGTCTTCATCGCCGTCTTCGTCTTCGTCCTTGTCGCGGCCGTGGGGAGGTCTGTCTCCTTGCCACTGCTTGGCCTCGCCGCGGCTTCCTCCCGGGGCAGCGCGCTTCTTGCCGGCTTCTCCACCGCCTCCTTGGGCTCTCTCCTTGTCGCGCCGCTTGTATTCAGCTTTTTGTTGCTGGACAAGCTGCTCGACCCTCTTGCAGTTCTGGAGATCATGGCCCTTGGTGCGGTGGATCTTGCAGTACTGCTTGTCGGCGGCCGCCACAGCCTGGCAGTTGGTGCACACGGCAACCTCCTTGCCGGAGCTGCCAACTTTGGCTTGCTTGGTGGGGCCGTCATCGTCGGACTGCTCAACGACTAGTACCTCTTTGCCGCTCTTCTTCCTGTTGCGCCTCCGGTTCTTCCTTGCCGGGGCGGCATCCTCGCTGTCAGATCCGCCTGCTCCAGCATCCTCTCCGGTGAGTTTCCTCCCTTCTTCAGCGCGTGCACACTTGTCGGCCAGGGCGTACAGCTCGCTGACGTCCCTGATCCTGCTCATCGCCATCTCCTCCCGCATCCTGCGATTACGCACGTTCTGATGGAACACGCTGATAACCGCGGCAGGGTGGATGTCTGGGATGTTGCGCTGCACGCGGCTGAATCTCTGGATATACTTGCGCAGGGGTTCTCCTTCCTTCTGGGCAAGCAGGTGGAGGTCACTCTCTTGGCCATGTGGTTTGTGGCCGCCTGTAAAGGCGCCGACAAACTGATGGCACAAGTCCGCCCAAGAGGATATGGAGTTGTCCGGCAAGTGCATGAGCCAGGATCTGACTTCGGGCTTGAGCACGAGCGGGAAGTAGTTGGCAAGGACCTTGTCGTCTCGCCCCCCGGCAGCTTGCACCGCAATGGTGTAGATGCTGAGGAACTCCGACGGGTGCGACTTGCCGTCGTACTTCTCCGGCACGTCTGGCTTGAAATGCTTCTGGTTGGGCCACTGGACTTGCCGCAGCTCGCGGGTGAACGCAGGACAACCTGCCGCGTATGGCAAGTTACATGGCTCTCCGGGTGCATGCACGTCAACAGAGGGCCCAACGCGCAGGTCTAATTGACGCCGCGCTTCCCTTCGGCGCTCGATGCGTGTTCGAGCGTCTTCTTGCTGTCTCTCATGAAGAACTTGGCGTTGATCGCGACGAGCTCGCGGATCTGACGACGCGGTGGAGTAGCTGTTGAGGTGGATCCGGTGAGTCGGCGATCTTGGCCTTCGGGGCGGAGAGTGCACAGTGGTTGCACCCTCGCCGGTCTTGTCGCCACCGGCTCGCGCCTGGCTGACTTGCCGCGGCAGTGATGCGCTCGGCTGCCGTGGGTTGTCACCATTGGCGAAGCCGATGAGGCTCTGAATAGTGGCCCTCCAGTCATCGATCTTCTCTGGCGCTGGAGGGTAGTCTAGGAGTAGCTGGGCACGCGCCAACGCTTCCGCCGGAGTGGTGGGCGGTGGCAGTGAACGGTGCAAGGAGCGAGATATGCTCGGACTCCTAACTGCGTTAGAAGGAGCAACATCCCGTCCAAGCGACCGCGCCGTGCTCGCGCCAGCATGTTGGCGTGCGTGCTAATCCTGAGCACCCCGGGATCCGCCAGCTTGATCTTGGCCCAGCAGACGTATGGTACCGTGGGTACCATGACGCTGCTGGTCCCGCGTCTCCTGGGATGGGCGCGGTGCGTGTACGGACGCCGAGGTCTTGGAGTGCGCGCGATCGTTATGGGAGGCGACCGCGCCGCCGACGTGCGGTGCAGCCTGGTCCTTGGACCTGGCAGCGCCACGAGTCTCCCCATCGGCGCCTGCTCTTCCGCCGGCGCCTGCTCCACCAGCCGTCCGCTCTAGCGACGACGGGCTCGGCGCAGACGGAGCAGCTGCCTCCGAAATCTTCTTCTTCGGCGGCATGTTGATGAAGATGATGAAGATGCGGCTCGTGCGAACGCTGGATCAGGTTCGCACAACCTCGACGCACCCCCTACCTGGCGCGCCAAAGATGTCGGGGGTGTCTGATCCCTCGCACACCTATGGGGATCGGCGGACTGAGCCCCTTTTGGTTCGGCAGGGGGCGGTGGATGCACAAAGAGCAGATCGAGGCGAAACACACGAGCGAGACGATCGATTTACCCAGGTTCGGGCCGCACGGATGCGTAAAACCCTACTCCTGCTTTGGTGGTTGTATTGAGTTTTGGCTCGGGAGCGGCGAGTGCTACAGTACACTCAAGCAACTGGCGAGACCGAGCGTGAGAATGGCCGTCCCCCCCCTCTGTTGCGCATGGGCCTCCTTTTATATGTCTAAGGGGTCACCGACACGTGGCAACAGAGGTGAGGGTAAAAATGTAAAAGGGGTGGTAGTTGGCTCCACCGCCTACATGTCGCATCCTACCTAACTCTGACGGCAGGGGACAAGGGCATTAAATGCCCGTCTGTGTCACCTTGACGGCCCAGAGAGGGACCGTTGGGAACGCCACCGTTTGCCACGATGGTTATCTTGTCAGCACTCGCTTGCCACCGCATGCCCCCGGCTACATAGCCTCCCGCCACGTACGCCAGGAATGGTCCCAGGGCGACACGTTGGTGGGTGAGCTGGAGCGCGGGCTGCGGGGTAGTAGCTTGCCGCGGCAAGCGCCTTGCCGCGGATGTTGCCTTGTCGCGTCCGGGAGCTTGCCACTCACCGAGTCTTGTCGGGGCGCGCGGTGCGCCACAGCGAGTCTCTTGAGATGCTTTGGTTGGTCTTCCCGGCAAGCTCCTCTTGCCGGGGTCTCGTCTCCTTCCCGGCAAGCTCCTCTTGCCGGGGCCTTGTCTCCTTCCCGGCAAGCTCCTCTTGCCGGGGCCTTGTTTTGCTCTTGGATACTTTGTTCTTGAATGGCTCCTAAAGGAACCATGGAGGGTCTTGGCGGTCACCCGGCAAGCCTTGCCGCGGGTCGCTGCGACTGCCCGTGCACAAGTTCGGGATACTAAGGTACCCCTACTTTAGTACACCGACACTCATGAACCCCAAGCACCTTATACTAGGATAGGAAAAAAAGCCAAGCAGATTTCAATGCATACTACAATATAGAGAAATTATATTTTGGTGTTGCAATGCACCTGCAAAACTGTGCAATGGTCCTGCATTTTCTTGTTGGGGAACGTAGTAATTTCAAAAATTTCCTACGCACACGCAAGATCATGGTGATGCATAGCAACGATATGGGAGAGTGTTGTCTACGTACCCTCGTAGACCGAAGTGGAAGCATTGACGCAACATAGAGGAAGTAGTCATACGTCTTTCTGGTCCAACCGATCCAAGCACCGTTACTCCGGCACCTCCGAGTTCTTGGCACACGTTCAGCTCGATGACGATCCCCGGGCTCCGATCTAGCAAAGCGTCGGGGAGGAGTTCCGTCAGCACGACGGCGTGGTGACGATCTTGATGTTCTGCTGTCGCAGGGCTTCGCCTAAGCACTGCAACAATATGACCGAGGTGGAATATGGTGGAGGGGGGCACCGCACATGGCTAAGGAACAATCACGAAGATCAACTTGTGTGTCCATGGGGTGCCCCCTGTCCCCGTATATAAAGAAGTGGAGGAGGGGAGGGCCGGCCCTCTCTATGGCGCGCCCTAGGGGAGTCCTACTCCCACCGGGAGTAGGATTCCCCCTTTCCTAGTCCAACTAGGAGTCCTTCCATGTAGTAGGAGTAGGAGACAAGGAAGGGGAAGGGAGAAGGGAAAGAAGGAGGGGGCGCGGCCCCTCCCCCTAGTCCAATTCGGACTAGGCCTTGGGGGGCGCGCGGCCTGCCCTAGGCAGCCCCTCTCTCTTTCCCGTATGGCCCAATAAGGCCCAATACTTCCCCCGGCGAATTCCCGTAACTCTCCGGTACTCCGAAAAATACCCGAACCACTCGGAACCTTTTTGATGTCCGAATATAGTCGTCCAATATATCGATCTTTACGTCTCGACCATTTCAAGACTCCTCGTCATGTACCCGATCCCATCCGGGACTCCGAACTCCTTCGGTACATCAAAACTCATAAACTCATAATATAACTGTCATCGAAACCTTAAGCGTGCGGACCCTACGGTTCGAGAACAATGTAGACATGACCGAGACACGTCTCCGGTCAATAACTAATAGCGGGACCTGGATGCCCATATTGGCTCCTACATATTCTACGAAGATCTTTATCGGTCAGACCGCATAACAACATACGTTGTTCCCTTTGTCATCGGTATGTTACTTGCCTGAGATTCGATCGTCGGTATCCAATACCTAGTTCAATCTCGTTACCGGCAAGTCTCTTTACTCGTTCCGTAATACATCATCTCGCAACTAACTCATTAGTTGCAATGCTTGCAAGGCTTAAGTGATGTGCATTACCGAGAGGGCCCAGAGATACCTCTCCGACATTCGGAGTGACAAATCCTAATCTCGAAATACGCCAACCCAACATGTACCTTTGGAGACACCTGTAGAGCTCCTTTATAATCACCCAGTTACGTTGTGACGTTTGGTAGCACACAAAGTGTTCCTCCGGCAAACGGGAGTTGCATAATCTCATAGTCATAGGAACATGTATAAGTCATGAAGAAAGCAATACCAACATACTAAACGATCGGGTGCTAAGCTAATGGAATGGGTCATGTCAATCAGATCATTCAACTAATGATGTGATCCCGTTAATCAAATAACAACTCTTTGTCCATGGTTAGGAAACATAACCATCTTTGATTAACGAGCTAGTCAAGTAGAAGCATAATAGTGACACTCTGTTTGTCTATGTATTCACACATGTATTATGTTTCCGGTTAATACAATTCTAGCATGAATAATAAACATTTATCATGATATAAGGAAATAAATAATAACTTTATTATTGCCTCTAGGGCATATTTCCTTCAGTCTCCCACTTGCACTACAGTCAATAATCTAGATCACATCGCCATGTGATTTAACATCAATAGTTCACATCTTTATGTGACTGGTTCACATCTCCATGTGACTAACACCCAAAGGGTTTACTAGATTCAATAATCTAGTTCTCATCGCTATGTGATTAAGACCCAAAAAGTGATCATGTTTTGCTTGTGAGAGAAGTTTAGTCAATGGGTCTGCCACATTCAGATCCGCATGTATTTTGCAAATTTCTATGTCAACAATGCTCTGCATGGAGCTACTCTAGCTAATTGCTCCCACTTTCAATATGTATCTAGATTGAGACTTAGAGTCATCTGGATCAGTGTCAAAACTTGCATCGACGTAACCCTTTACGACGAACCTTTTGTCACCTCCGTAATCCAGAAACATATCCTTATTCCAGTAAGGATAATTTTGACCGCTTTCCCGTGATCTACTCCTAGATCACTATTGTACTCCCATGCCAATCAGTGTAGGGTATACAATAGATCTGGTACACAGCATGGCATACTTTATAGAACCTATGGCTGAGGCATAGGGAATGACTTTCATTCTCTTTCTATCTTCTGCCGTGGTCGGGCTTTGAGTCTTACTCAATTTCACACCTTATGACACAAGGAAGAACTCTTTCTTTGACTGTTCCATTTTGAACTACTTCAAAATCTTGTCAAGGTATGTACTCATTGAAAAAACTTATCAAGCGTCTTGATCTATCTCTATAGATCTTGATGCTCAATATGTAAGCAGCTTCTTCGAGGTCTTTCTTTGAAAAAACTCCTTTCAAACACTCCTTTATGCTTTGCAGAATAATTCTACATTATTTCCGATCAACAATATGTCATTCACATATACTTATCAGAAATGTTGTAGTGTGCTCCCACTCATTTTCTTGTAAATACAGGCTTCACCGCAAGTCTGTATAAAACTATATGCTTTGATCAACTTATCAAAGCGTATATTCCAACTCCGAGATGCTTGCACCAGTCCATAAATGGATCGCTGGAGCTTGCATATTTTGTTAGCACCTTTAGGATTGACAAAACCATCTTGTTGCATCACATACAACTCTTCTTTAATAAATCCATTTAGGAATGCAGTTTTGTTTATCCATTTTCTAGATTTCATAAAATGCGGCAATTGCTAACATGATTCGGACAGACTTAAGCATAGATACGAGTGAGAAACTCTCATTGTAGTCAACACCTTGAACTTGTCGAAAACCTTTTGCGACAATTCTAGCTTTGTAGATAGTAACACTAGTATCAGCGTCCGTCTTCCTCTTAAAGATCCATTTATTTTCTATGGCTTGCCGATCATCGGGTAAGTCAACCAAAGTCCACACTTTGTTCTCATACATGGATCCCATCTGAGATTTCATGGCCTCAAGCCATTTCTCGGAATTTGGGCTCATCATCGCTTCCTCATAGTTCGTAGGTTCGTCATGGTCAAGTAACATGACCTCCAGAACAGGATTACCGTACCACTTTGGTGCGGATCTCAATCTGGTTTACCTACGAGGTTCGGTAGTAACTTGATCTGAAGTTACATGATCATCATCATTAGATTCCTCACTAATTGGTGTAGGAGTCACAGGAACAAATTTCTGTGATGAAATACTTTCCAATAAAGGAGAAGGTACAATTACCTTATCAAGTTTTCTACTTTCCTCCCACTCACTTCTTTCAAGAGAAACTCCTTCTCTGGAAAGGATCCATTCTCAGCAACGAATATCTTGCCTTCGGATCTGTGATAGAAGGTGTACCCAACATTTTCTTTAGGGTATCCTATGAAGATGCACTTTTCCGATTTGGGTTTGAGCTTATCAGGATGAAACTTTTTCACATAAGCATCACAACCCCAAACTTTAAGAAACGACAACTTTGGTTTCTTGCCAAACCACAGCTCATAAGGCGTCGTCTCAACGGATTTTGATGGTGCCCTATTTAACGTGAATGCAGCTGTCTCTAATGCATAACCCCAAAACGATAGTGGTAGATTGGTAAGATACATCATAGATTGCACTATATCCAATAAAGTACGGTTATGACGTTCGGACACACCATTATGCCGTGGTGTTGCAGGTGGCGTGAGTAGTGAAACTATTTCACATTGTTTTAACTGAAGACCAAACTCGTAACTCAAATATTTTACCTCTGCGATCATATCGTAGAAACTTTTATTTTCTTGTCACGATGATTTTCCACTTCACTCTGAAATTCTTTGAACTGTTCAAATGTTTCAGACTTATGTTTCATCAAGTAGATATCCCCATATCTACTCAAATCATCTTGTGAAGGTCAGAAAATAATGATACCTGTTGTAAGCCTTAATATTCATCGAACCACATACATCAGTATGTATGATTTCCAACAAATCTGTTGCTCGCTTCATTGTTCCGGAGAACGGCGTTTTAGTCATCTTGCCCATAAGGCATGGTTCGTAAGTACCAAGTGATTCATAATCAAGTGGTTCCAAAAGTCCATCAGTATGGAGTTTCTTCATGCGCTTTACACCGATATGACCTAAACGGCAGTGCCACAAATAAGTTGCACTATCATTATTAACTTTGCATCTTTTGGTTTCAATATTATGAATATGTGTAACACTACGATCGAGATCCAACGAACTATTTTCATTGGGTGTATGACCATCGAAGGTTTTATTCATGTAAACTGAACAACAATTATTCTCTGACTTTAATGAATAACCGTATTGCAATAGACATGATCAAATCATATTCATGCTCAACGCAAACACCAAATAATACTTATTAGTTTCAACAGTAATCCCGAAAGTATAGGGAGTGTGCGATGATGATCATATCAATCTTGGAACTACTTCCAACACACATCGTCACCTCACCCTTAACTAGTCTCTGTTTATTTTGCAACTCCCATTTCGAGTTACTAATCTTAGCAACTGAACTAGTATCAAATACTGAGGGGTTTCTATAAACACTAGTAAAGTAAACATCAATAACATGTATATCAAATATACTTATGTTCACTTTGCCATCCTTCTTATCCGCCAATCACTTGGGGTAGTTCCGCTTCCAGTGACCAGTCCCTTTGTAGTAGAAGCACTTAGTCTCAGGCTTAGGATCAGACTTGGGCTTCTTCACTTGAGCAGCAACTTGCTTGCCGTTCTTCTTGAAGTTCCCCTTCTTCCCTTTGTCCTTTTCTTGAAACTAGTGGTCTTGTCAACCATCAACACTTGATGTTTTTCTTGATTTCTACCTTTGTTGATTTCAGCATCACGAAGAGCTTGGGAGTTGTTTCCGTTATCCCTTGCATATTATAGTTCATCACGAAGTTCTACTAACTTGGTGATGGTGACTAGAGAATTCTGTCAATCACTATCTTATCTGGAAGATTAACTCCCACATGATTCAAGCGATTGTAGTACCCAGACAATCTGAGCACATGCTCACTAGTTGAGCGATTCTCCTCCATCTTTTAGCTATAGAACTTGTTGGAGACTTCATATCTCTCAACTCGGGTATTTGCTTGAAATATTAACTTCAACTCCTGGAACATCTCATATGGTCCATGACGTTCAAAACGTCTTTGAAGTCCCGATTCTAAGTCATTAAGCATGGTGCACTAAACTATCAAGTAGTCATCATATTGAGCTAGCCAAACGTTCATAACGTCTGCATCTGCTCCTGCAATAGGTCTGTCACCTAGCGGTGCATCAAGGACATAATTCTTCTGTGCAGCAATGAGGATAAACCTCAGATCATGGATCCAATCCGCATCATTGCTACTAACATCTTTCAACACAATTTTCTCTAGGAACATATCAAAATAAACACAGGGAAGCAACAACGCGATCTATTGATCTACAACATAATTTGCAAAATACTACCAGGACTAAGTTCATGATAAATTTAAGTTCAATTTAATCATATTACTTAAGAACTCCCACTTAGATAGACATCCCTCTAATCCTCTAACTGATCACGTGATCCAAATCAACTAAACCATGTCCGATCATCACGTGAGATGGAGTAGTTTCATTGGTGAACATCACTATGTTGATCATATCTACTATATGATTCACGCTCGACCTTTCGGTCTCCGTGTTCCGAGGCCATATCTGTATATGCTTGGCTCGTCAAGTATAACCTGAGTATTCCGCGTGTGCAACTGTTTTGCACCCGTTGTATTTGAACGTAGAGCCTATCACACCCGATCATCACGTGGTGTCTCAGCACGAAGAACTTTCGCAACGGTGCATACTCAGGGAGAACACTTCTTGATAATTAGTGAGAGATCATCTTAAAATGCTACCGTCAAACTAAGCAAAAATAAGATGTATAAAAGATAAACATCATATGCAATCAAAATATGTGACATGATATGGCCATCATCTTGCTTCTTTGATCTCCATCTCCAAAGTACTGTCATGATCTATATCGTCACCGGCATGACACCATGACCTCCATCATCTTGATCTATATCAATGTGTCGTCACGTGGTCGTCTCGCCAACAATTGCTCTTGCAACTATTGTTATAGCGATAAAGTAAAGCAATTATTGGACGCTTGCATCTCATGCAATAGAGAGACAACCATAAGGATTTTGCCAGTTGCTGATAACTTCAACAAAACATGATCATCTCATACAACAACTTATATCTCATCACGTCTTGACCATATCACATCACAACATGCCCTGCAAAAACAAGTTAGACGTCCTCTACTTTGTTGTTGCAATTTTTACGTGGCTGCTACGGGCTTAAGCAAGAACCAATCTTACCTACGCATCAAAACCACAACGATAGTTTGTCAAGTTGGTGCTGTTTTAACCTTCGCAAGGACCGGGCGTAGCCACACTCAGTTCAACTAAAATTGGAGAAACTGTCACCCGCAAGCCACCTATGTGCAAAGCACGTCGGGAGAACCGGTCTCGCGTAAGCATACGCGTAATGTCGGTCTGGGCCGCTTCGTCCAACAATACCGCCGAACCAAAGTATGACATGCTGGTAAGCAGTATGACTTATATCGCCCACAACTCACTTGTGTTCTACTCGTCCATATAACATCAACACATAAAACCTAGGCTCGGATGCCACTGTTGGGGAACGTAGTAATTTCAAAAATTTCCTACGCACACGCAAGATCATGGTGATGCATAGCAACGATATGGGAGAGTGTTGTCTACGTACCCTCGTAGACCGAAGTGGAAGCGTTGACGCAACATAGAGGAAGTAGTCATACGTCTTCCTGGTCCAACCGATCCAAGCACCGTTACTCCGGCACCTCCGAGTTCTTGGCACACGTTCAGCTCGATGACGATCCCCGGGCTCCGATCTAGCAAAGCGTCGGGGAGGAGTTCCGTCAGCACGACGGCGTGGTGACGATCTTGATGTTCTGCTGTCGCAGGGCTTCGCCTAAGCACTGCAACAATATGACCGAGGTGGAATATGGTGGAGGGGGGCACCGCACATGGCTAAGGAACAATCACGAAGATCAACTTGTGTGTCCATGGGGTGCCCCCTGCCCCCGTATATAAAGAAGTGGAGGAGGGGAGGGCCGGCCCTCTCTATGGCGCGCCCTAGGGGAGTCCTACTCCCACCGGGAGTAGGATTCCCCCTTTCCTAGTCCAACTAGGAGTCCTTCCATGTAGTAGGAGTAGGAGACAAGGAAGGGGAAGGGAGAAGGGAAAGAAGGAGGGGGCGCGGCCCCTCCCCCTAGTCCAATTCGGACTAGGCCTTGGGGGGCGCGCGGCCTGCCCTAGGCAGCCCCTCTCTCTTTCCCGTATGGCCCAATAAGGCCCAATACTTCCCCCGGCGAATTCCCGTAACTCTCCGGTACTCCGAAAAATACCCGAACCACTCGGAACCTTTTTGATGTCCGAATATAGTCGTCCAATATATCGATCTTTACGTCTCGACCATTTCAAGACTCCTCGTCATGTACCCGATCCCATCCGGGACTCCGAACTCCTTCGGTACATCAAAACTCATAAACTCATAATATAACTGTCATCGAAACCTTAAGCGTGCGGACCCTACGGTTCGAGAACAATGTAGACATGACCGAGACACGTCTCCGGTCAATAACTAATAGCGGGACCTGGATGCCCATATTGGCTCCTACATATTCTACGAAGATCTTTATCGGTCAGACCGCATAACAACATACGTTGTTCCCTTTGTCATCGGTATGTTACTTGCCTGAGATTCGATCGTCGGTATCCAATACCTAGTTCAATCTCGTTACCGGCAAGTCTCTTTACTCGTTCCGTAATACATCATCCCGCAACTAACTCATTAGTTGCAATGCTTGCAAGGCTTAAGTGATGTGCATTACCGAGAGGGCCCAGAGATACCTCTCCGACATTCGGAGTGACAAATCCTAATCTCGAAATACGCCAACCCAACATGTACCTTTGGAGACACCTGTAGAGCTCCTTTATAATCACCCAGTTACGTTGTGACGTTTGGTAGCACACAAAGTGTTCCTCCGGCAAACGGGAGTTGCATAATCTCATAGTCATAGGAACATGTATAAGTCATGAAGAAAGCAATACCAACATACTAAACGATCGGGTGCTAAGCTAATGGAATGGGTCATGTCAATCAGATCATTCAACTAATGATGTGATCCTGTTAATCAAATAACAACTCTTTGTCCATGGTTAGGAAACATAACCATCTTTGATTAACGAGCTAGTCAAGTAGAGGCATACTAGTGACACTCTGTTTGTCTATGTATTCACACATGTATTATGTTTCCGGTTAATACAATTCTAGCATGAATAATAAACATTTATCATGATATAAGGAAATAAATAATAACTTTATTATTGCCTCTAGGGCATATTTCCTTCAGTCTCCCACTTGCACTAGAGTCAATAATCTAGATCACATCGCCATGTGATTTAACATCAATAGTTCACATCTTTATGTGATTGGTTCACATCTCCATGTGACTAACACCCAAAGGGTTTACTAGATTCAATAATCTAGTTCTCATTGCTATGTGATTAAGACCCAAAAAGTGATCATGTTTTGCTTGTGAGAGAAGTTTAGTCAATGGGTCTGCCACATTCAGATCCGCATGTATTTTGCAAATTTCTATGTCAACAATGCTCTGCATGGAGCTACTCTAGCTAATTGCTCCCACTTTCAATATGTATCTAGATTGAGACTTAGAGTCATCTGGATCAGTGTCAAAACTTGCATCGACGTAACCCTTTACGACGAACCTTTTGTCACCTCCGTAATCCAGAAACATATCCTTATTCCAGTAAGGATAATTTTGACCGCTTTCCCGTGATCTACTCCTAGATCACTATTGTACTCCCATGCCAATCAGTGTAGGGTATACAATAGATCTGGTACACAGCATGGCATACTTTATAGAACCTATGGCTGAGGCATAGGGAATGACTTTCATTCTCTTTCTATCTTCTGCCGTGGTCGGGCTTTGAGTCTTACTCAATTTCACACCTTATGACACAAGGAAGAACTCTTTCTTTGACTGTTCCATTTTGAACTACTTCAAAATCTTGTCAAGGTATGTACTCATTGAAAAAACTTATCAAGCGTCTTGATCTATCTCTATAGATCTTGATGCTCAATATGTAAGCAGCTTCTTTGAGGTCTTTCTTTGAAAAAACTCCTTTCAAACACTCCTTTATGCTTTGCAGAATAATTCTACATTATTTCCGATCAACAATATGTCATTCACATATACTTATCAGAAATGTTGTAGTGCTCCCACTCATTTTCTTGTAAATACAGGCTTCACCGCAAGTCTGTATAAAACTATATGCTTTGATCAACTTATCAAAGCGTATATTCCAACTCCGAGATGCTTGCACCAGTCCATAAATGGATCGCTGGAGCTTGCATATTTTGTTAGCACCTTTAGGATTGACAAAACCATCTTGTTGCATCACATACAACTCTTCTTTAATAAATCCATTTAGGAATGCAGTTTTGTTTATCCATTTTCCAGATTTCATAAAATGCGGCAATTGCTAACATGATTCGGACAGACTTAAGCATAGATACGAGTGAGAAACTCTCATTGTAGTCAACACCTTGAACTTGTCGAAAACCTTTTGCGACAATTCTAGCTTTGTAGATAGTAACACTAGTATCAGCGTCCGTCTTCCTCTTAAAGATCCATTTATTTTCTATGGCTTGCCGATCATCGGGCAAGTCAACCAAAGTCCACACTTTGTTCTCATACATGGATCCCATCTCAGATTTCATGGCCTCAAGCCATTTCTCGGAATTTGGGCTCATCATCGCTTCCTCATAGTTCGTAGGTTCGTCATGGTCAAGTAACATGACCTCCAGAACAGGATTACCGTACCACTTTGGTGCGGATCTCAATCTGGTTTACCTACGAGGTTCGGTAGTAACTTGATCTGAAGTTACATGATCATCATCATTAGATTCCTCACTAATTGGTGTAGGAGTCACAGGAACAAATTTCTGTGATGAAATACTTTCCAATAAAGGAGAAGGTACAATTACCTTATCAAGTTTTCTACTTTCCTCCCACTCACTTCTTTCAAGAGAAACTCCTTCTCTGGAAAGGATCCATTCTCAGCAACGAATATCTTGCCTTCGGATCTGTGATAGAAGGTGTACCCAACATTTTCTTTAGGGTATCCTATGAAGATGCACTTTTCCGATTTGGGTTTGAGCTTATCAGGATGAAACTTTTTCACATAAGCATCACAACCCCAAACTTTAAGAAACAACAACTTTGGTTTCTTGCCAAACCACAGCTCATAAGGCGTCGTCTCAACGGATTTTGATGGTGCCCTATTTAACGTGAATGCAGCTGTCTCTAATGCATAACCCCAAAACGATAGTGGTAGATTGGTAAGATACATCATAGATTGCACTATATCCAATAAAGTACGGTTATGACGTTCGGACACACCATTATGCCGTGGTGTTGCAGGTGGCGTGAGTAGTGAAACTATTTCACATTGTTTTAACTGAAGACCAAACTCGTAACTCAAATATTTTACCTCTGCGATCATATCGTAGAAACTTTTATTTTCTTGTCACGATGATTTTCCACTTCACTCTGAAATTCTTTGAACTGTTCAAATGTTTCAGACTTATGTTTCATCAAGTAGATATCCCCATATCTACTCAAATCATCTTGTGAAGGTCAGAAAATAATGATACCTGTTGTAAGCCTTAATATTCATCGAACCACATACATCAGTATGTATGATTTCCGACAAATCTGTTGCTCGCTTCATTGTTCCGGAGAACGACGTTTTAGTCATCTTGCCCATAAGGCATGGTTCGTAAGTACCAAGTGATTCATAATCAAGTGGTTCCAAAAGTCCATCAGTATGGAGTTTCTTCATGCGCTTTACACCGATATGACCTAAACGGCAGTGCCACAAATAAGTTGCACTATCATTATTAACTTTGCATCTTTTGGTTTCAATATTATGAATATGTGTAACACTACGATCGAGATCCAATGAACTATTTTCATTGGGTGTATGACCATCGAAGGTTTTATTCATGTAAACTGAACAACAATTATTCTCTGACTTTAATGAATAACCGTATTGCAATAGACATGATCAAATCATATTCATGCTCAACGCAAACACCAAATAATACTTATTAGTTTCAACAGTAATCCCGAAAGTATAGGGAGTGTGCGATGATGATCATATCAATCTTGGAACTACTTCCAACACACATCGTCACCTCACCCTTAACTAGTCTCTGTTTATTTTGCAACTCCCATTTCGAGTTACTAATCTTAGCAACTGAACTAGTATCAAATACTGAGGGGTTTCTATAAACACTAGTAAAGTAAACATCAATAACATGTATATCAAATATACTTATGTTCACTTTGCCATCCTTCTTATCCGCCAATCACTTGGGGTAGTTCCGCTTCCAGTGACCAGTCCCTTTGTAGTAGAAGCACTTAGTCTCAGGCTTAGGATCAGACTTGGGCTTCTTCACTTGAGCAGCAACTTGCTTGCCGTTCTTCTTGAAGTTCCCCTTCTTCCCTTTGTCCTTTTCTTGAAACTAGTGGTCTTGTCAACCATCAACACTTGATGTTTTTCTTGATTTCTACCTTTGTTGATTTCAGCATCACGAAGAGCTTGGGAGTTGTTTCCGTTATCCCTTGCATATTATAGTTCATCACGAAGTTCTACTAACTTGGTGATGGTGACTAGAGAATTCTGTCAATCACTATCTTATCTGGAAGATTAACTCCCACATGATTCAAGCGATTGTAGTACCCAGACAATCTGAGCACATGCTCACTAGTTGAGCGATTCTCCTCCATCTTTTAGCTATAGAACTTGTTGGAGACTTCATATCTCTCAACTCGGGTATTTGCTTGAAATATTAACTTCAACTCCTGGAACATCTCATATGGTCCATGACGTTCAAAACGTCTTTGAAGTCCCGATTCTAAGTCATTAAGCATGGTGCACTAAACTATCAAGTAGTCATCATATTGAGCTAGCCAAACGTTCATAACGTCTGCATCTGCTCCTGCAATAGGTCTGTCACCTAGCGGTGCATCAAGGACATAATTCTTCTGTGCAGCAATGAGGATAAACCTCAGATCATGGATCCAATCCGCATCATTGCTACTAACATCTTTCAACACAATTTTCTCTAGGAACATATCAAAATAAACACAGGGAAGCAACAACGCGATCTATTGATCTACAACATAATTTGCAAAATACTACCAGGACTAAGTTCATGATAAATTTAAGTTCAATTTAATCATATTACTTAAGAACTCCCACTTAGATAGACATCCCTCTAATCCTCTAACTGATCACGTGATCCAAATCAACTAAACCATGTCCGATCATCACGTGAGATGGAGTAGTTTCATTGGTGAACATCACTATGTTGATCATATCTACTATATGATTCACGCTCGACCTTTCGGTCTCCGTGTTCCGAGGCCATATCTGTATATGCTTGGCTCGTCAAGTATAACCTGAGTATTCCGCGTGTGCAACTGTTTTGCACCCGTTGTATTTGAACGTAGAGCCTATCACACCCGATCATCACGTGGTGTCTCAGCACGAAGAACTTTCGCAACGGTGCATACTCAGGGAGAACACTTCTTGATAATTAGTGAGAGATCATCTTAAAATGCTACCATCAAACTAAGCAAAAATAAGATGTATAAAAGATAAACATCATATGCAATCAAAATATGTGACATGATATGGCCATCATCATCTTGCTTCTTTGATCTCCATCTCCAAAGTACTGTCATGATCTATATCGTCACCGGCATGACACCATGACCTCCATCATCTTGATCTATATCAATGTGTCGTCACGTGGTCGTCTCGCCAACAATTGCTCTTGCAACTATTGTTATAGCGATAAAGTAAAGCAATTATTGGACGCTTGCATCTCATGCAATAGAGAGACAACCATAAGGATTTTGCCAGTTGCTGATAACTTCAACAAAACATGATCATCTCATACAACAACTTATATCTCATCACGTCTTGACCATATCACATCACAACATGCCCTGCAAAAACAAGTTAGACGTCCTCTACTTTGTTGTTGCAATTTTTACGTGGCTGCTACGGGCTTAAGCAAGAACCAATCTTACCTACGCATCAAAACCACAACGATAGTTTGTCAAGTTGGTGCTGTTTTAACCTTCGCAAGGACCGGGCGTAGCCACACTCAGTTCAACTAAAATTGGAGAAACTGTCACCCGCAAGCCACCTATGTGCAAAGCACGTCGGGAGAACCGGTCTCGCGTAAGCATACGCGTAATGTCGGTCTGGGCCGCTTCGTCCAACAATACCGCCGAACCAAAGTATGACATGCTGGTAAGCAGTATGACTTATATCGCCCACAACTCACTTGTGTTCTACTCGTCCATATAACATCAACACATAAAACCTAGGCTCGGATGCCACTGTTGGGGAACGTAGTAATTTCAAAAATTTCCTACGCACACGCAAGATCATGGTGATGCATAGCAACGATATGGGAGAGTGTTGTCTACGTACCCTCATAGACCAAAGTGGAAGCGTTGACGCAACATAGAGGAAGTAGTCATACGTCTTCCTGGTCCAACCGATCCAAGCACCGTTACTCCGGCACCTCCGAGTTCTTGGCACACGTTCAGCTCGATGACGATCCCCGGGCTCCGATCTAGCAAAGCGTCGGGGAGGAGTTCCGTCAGCACGACGGCGTGGTGACGATCTTGATGTTCTGCTGTCGCAGGGCTTCGCCTAAGCACTGCAACAATATGACCGAGGTGGAATATGGTGGAGGGGGGCACCGCACATGGCTAAGGAACAATCACGAAGATCAACTTGTGTGTCCATGGGGTGCCCCCTGCCCCCGTATATAAAGAAGTGGAGGAGGGGAGGGCCGGCCCTCTCTATGGCGCGCCCTAGGGGAGTCCTACTCCCACCGGGAGTAGGATTCCCCCTTTCCTAGTCCAACTAGGAGTCCTTCCATGTAGTAGGAGTAGGAGACAAGGAAGGGGAAGGGAGAAGGGAAAGAAGGAGGGGGCGCGGCCCCTCCCCCTAGTCCAATTCGGACTAGGCCTTGGGGGGCGCGCGGCCTGCCCTAGGCAGCCCCTCTCTCTTTCCCGTATGGCCCAATAAGGCCCAATACTTCCCCCGGCGAATTCCCGTAACTCTCCGGTACTCCGAAAAATACCCGAACCACTCGGAACCTTTTTGATGTCCGAATATAGTCGTCCAATATATCGATCTTTACGTCTCGACCATTTCAAGACTCCTCGTCATGTACCCGATCCCATCCGGGACTCCGAACTCCTTCGGTACATCAAAACTCATAAACTCATAATATAACTGTCATCGAAACCTTAAGCGTGCGGACCCTACGGTTCGAGAACAATGTAGACATGACCGAGACACGTCTCCGGTCAATAACTAATAGCGGGACCTGGATGCCCATATTGGCTCCTACATATTCTACGAAGATCTTTATCGGTCAGACCGCATAACAACATACGTTGTTCCCTTTGTCATCGGTATGTTACTTGCCTGAGATTCGATCGTCGGTATCCAATACCTAGTTCAATCTCGTTACCGGCAAGTCTCTTTACTCGTTCCGTAATACATCATCCCGCAACTAACTCATTAGTTGCAATGCTTGCAAGGCTTAAGTGATGTGCATTACCGAGAGGGCCCAGAGATACCTCTCCGACATTCGGAGTGACAAATCCTAATCTCGAAATACGCCAACCCAACATGTACCTTTGGAGACACCTGTAGAGCTCCTTTATAATCACCCAGTTACGTTGTGACGTTTGGTAGCACACAAAGTGTTCCTCCGGCAAACGGGAGTTGCATAATCTCATAGTCATAGGAACATGTATAAGTCATGAAGAAAGCAATACCAACATACTAAACGATCGGGTGCTAAGCTAATGGAATGGGTCATGTCAATCAGATCATTCAACTAATGATGTGATCCCGTTAATCAAATAACAACTCTTTGTCCATGGTTAGGAAACATAACCATCTTTGATTAACGAGCTAGTCAAGTAGAAGCATAATAGTGACACTCTGTTTGTCTATGTATTCACACATGTATTATGTTTCCAGTTAATACAATTATAGCATGAATAATAAACATTTATCATGATATAAGGAAATAGATAATAACTTTATTATTACCTCTAGGGCATATTTCCTTCATTTCTTTCCCACTAGAGTTGCCCTATTTCTGTACTGGTGTTGCTTTTTTGTATCACAATAGTTGCTCAAGATGCATACATATAGTTGGCTCAAAGCAGTCTACAAGTTGCTTTTTCACCAGATCCAAAGAACGAACTAAAACTGGACTAGTTGATGTTCAAGCAGGGAAGGGCAGGGGTGGTTGAGTAGGGAAGAGAGATGAGTCGGGTGGAGGTGGTGCTTACCTTGGGGGGGGGGGGGGGGGGTAGGTCTGGTTTTTTTCTCTCCAGATCTGATTTTTGGAGCAAGGAGGAGGAAGGAGACCCGTGCGTCGATTTTGTTCTTCAAGACGCCATAGATGGGGCAGATCTTGTTTAGAGGAGGAAAGGCAGGAGTAAGGAGGAAGAAAGGGACCCGTGCGTAGGCTTGTCCTTCAAAGAAAAGGAAGGAGGGGGTTGCGTGAGGCGTCCGCAAGGGGAGCGTGGGCGGGGGTGCAGGGAGGGGGTGGGGACCGAAGCCTGGGGACGACGGGTGCGGGGAAGCGGGGGCCGGGGGGGGACCAGGTGTGATCGGGGCGCGCGCGCCATCCACCCGTGATTCACGCGGGCTTGGTTTGGTCGGTTTCGCGCGCGCAGAGCTGCTTTCCGTTTTTGGCCATCTCGTCGCGCGCGTGGACGATTCCTTCCTTTTCTGAGAGAGCGCTCGGGGCTGTGATCGAAAGCCCGTGCGCCCGCGAGCCATATCTTTTTTTAATCGGTCAACGAGTGGGCTGTCCGTCCGGACATTTGAGACGAGAAGCACACCGATTTGAGGCGTAATATGCTCTTACATATCTCAACACATCTCTTGGCCAATTCCGGGCAGAGGGATAGGCCCCGCCGGGTCGACAGGAGATAGCGACGGAGGACCGGCCGGGAACTCCACCGCAGGCGTGCTGCGCGCGGAGCGTTGTTTAATGAACACATATGGTTGTCACCACGCAAGCATGAACATATCTACCCGCTCACGAACCCCGACGACGATTCCTCCTCCCGTGGCCGCACGTCAGTGACACGAGGCCCCGTCAGAGAGCCAGATCCCGCACCGAGAGTTTCTCAGTCACGCATCGCTATCGGAATCTGGACCTTTTCCACGTCACGGCCAGCTACGGGAGAGCCAGCCGCCATTGGCATTGGCATTGGCACCACTCCACTCCACCACCACCAGACCCGTGCCAATCCCACACTCCAGTCTCCTTCTCATCCATCTAACCACCCCTGAGCTAATCCAGCTCCGTCTCCCTCGCTCTTCGGTTGTAGAGTACCACAGCTCAGGCCATGGCCTCCTCGCTGCTTCGCCGCGCGGCCGCCGGCCGCGGGCGGTGTCCGTCGCCGGCGGAGGCGCTGCGGAGGCTGGTGTCCTCGGAGGCGGCGCCGGAGCAGGCCCTACCGCGGCCTCTGCCGGAGATGCCGCCGTTCGACCACCGGCCGAGCCCGTACGCCGGGATGGGCGGCGCCGAGATCCTCGAGAAGCGGAAGAAGTTCCTTGGCCCCTCCCTCTTCTACTACTACCAGAAGCCGGTACTTTCATAACTCTTATGCATATTCTTCTGTTGCTTCGTCGCGGCGATTGCATAGAAAAAGACGAGATTTGTGCCTTCGCGTGCTCGAAACCAATCCTCTTAATTAGTAGGAGGGTAAATAAATTTTGATGTAGGAGATGATGTATGAACTGCATCAATCATCATGTAAGATTGGGTTCGATATTTTGCCACTCCCATCACTGTCTCGCTCACACGCTGCCCCTCCCGGGACCCACATGTCAGTGAAACATCAGGTGACACATTTTATTTTTTGAAGGCATCGATATCAAGTGATACCTACTAAAACGCCAAATAAGTATCGGTGCCAAATTTCCAAAGGCCCCGATCGAAGTCAATAGTACTATGTGTGAAATACTAGTGTACAAGATGTCTGAAGATATTTATGGCAGTATAAAATTAAAGTACCATCTTGATTCCATTGTGATCTGTATTCGCAGCTCAACATCGTCGAAGGGAAGATGCAGTACCTGTACGACGAACAAGGCAAGAGATACCTCGATTGCTTCGGAGGCATCGTCACGGTGTCATGTGGCCATTGCCACCCTGATATTGTCAAGGCTGTGCAGGAGCAGACCAAGTTGCTTCAGCACACCACCACCATATACTTGCATCATGCCATCGTCGAGTTTGCCGAGGCGCTTGCCTCCAAGATGCCAGGCAATCTCAAGGTAAAGAAATACTATCCTTCCTTCAGTGGCCCAGTGCTACTAGAAGTTACGACATGGATGGACTCGACAACGAGAAGGGAGTGTGAGTGTCTCATATTTTGGGATGGTATGCAGGTTGTGTACTTCGTCAATTCTGGGACCGAAGCGAATGAACTAGCAATGTTGATGGCTCGGCTGTACAGCGGGAATCTCGGTATGATTGCATTGAGAAATGGATACCACGGTGGGAGTGCTGGAACAATAGGTCTCACGGGTTTGCAGACGTGGAAGTACCCGATTCCTCAGGTGTGTGTCTGATTGTTAAGAGATACAAAATGACACAGATTTGCAGTGCAAGTCTTTTTTCCAGTTCAATCGATGTACTTGAAAAGATTGACCTATATATTGTTAGAATTTACATTTTAGCAATGCTAAAATTAACACTGAAGCTCAAAAGTATTTCAATATCTATTTTTTTGTCAGGGGTGCATTATGAGTTTCACCTCAGTTAGTTAATCCGCTCATGTAGTGTGAAAAATGAGGGGAGGGAACCTATAGTGCATTCTTGCACATTTTTTCAATATGACCATCTGTAGTTGTTTAAATTGTTTCTTACTTATGGGCCATTTATTTCTCATTCGCAGGGTGAGATTCATCATGTCATGAATCCGGATCCTTACCGTGGAGCTTTTGGGTCTGATGCTGCAGCTTATGCCAGGGAAGTCGAAGAACACATAAATTTTGGCAGTTCAGGAAGGGTTGGAGGTTTTATCGCAGAAACTTTCCAAGTATGACGAATTTAAAGTTGTACATTATACTGTAAAAAACTGATAATATAGTTTTATCCAGCTTTTATTCAGATGTTTTTTTTCTTGTACGGGGGAATCCAGATGACCGAACTCATATATCAGTTTTCTCATTAATGAACATGATTGCAGGGTGTAGGAGGTACTATTGAACTAGCTCCTGGATACCTGAAGTCGGTCTATGATACTGTCCGGAAGGCGGGTGGTGTCTGTATAGCTGATGAAGTCCAAAGTGGTTTTGGCCGTACTGGAAGTAACTACTGGGGATTCCAGACGCAGGATGTCATCCCTGACATTGTAACGATGGCAAAGGTTCGTGGTAACAGGAAAAACTCTGCCTCGAAGGTTTCATTATGTTGACAGTATCAATCAATATTAATGATTTTTTTTCTTTATTTCTAGGGAATTGGCAACGGTCTACCACTCGGTGCAGTTGTAACAACTCCTGAGATTGCTAGCGTGATGGCTCAGAAGATCCAGTTCAACACATTTGGTGGGAACCCTGTCTGTTCTGCTGGTGGATTGGCTGTGCTCAAGGTTCTCGACAAGGAGAAACGGCAGGCGCATTGCGCAGATGTCGGCGCTCACTTGGTGGAACGTCTGAAATCTCTTCAGCAGAAGCATGAAAGTAAAATGTCCCATCTTTTGGTCCATTTGAAGTAACCATTTCGGTCAACTGTTTGATTTTGGATTCGAGTTAATCTAACCGATCGATGATTATCCATCCCTTCGCCTTGCTTCTGCTCAGTCATTGGAGACGTCAGAGGAAGGGGGCTGATGCTTGGGGTGGAGCTCGTCACTGACAGGACGGAGAAGACACCGGCCAAGGCTGAGACCGCTGTTCTGTTTGAGAAACTCAAGGGTAATAATTAGCCCACATTCCTTACCTCCATGATCTCAAAATGTTTTCTTCTACAACCCCCTAAAATAGTTCTCTTGTTCTACCAGATCTTGGTGTTCTAGTCGGCAAAGGCGGTCTCCACGGCAACGTCTTCAGGATAAAACCACCTATGTGCTTCTCCAAGGACGATGCAGGTCAGTAGCTCAGCTATCTCCACAAGATCCCCGTTACATTTCTGCATTGCTCGTAGAGACTGACTAACCGAGCTCTGGTCACTGCAGATTTCTTGGTGGACGCCATGGACTATGCGATGTCAGGGTTCTGAGGACCCTGAACGTTCTTGTGCCTGCCCCTGAACCGTCACCGGGCGGCTGCGCGGAGTGCATGGGGATGCCCTGGTGCTGGTAGCATGGTACGTGCCCATCGCTGGGCTGCGTCACTGCGTGTTTGCACGCAAGGCATGTATATGTATGCTGCGTGCCCGGGTGACTATGTTTGTGATGGTGAAACGCAACCCCTACCCAGGGATGAATAAATGGAGGAAAGCATCAGAAATGCGCAATGTGCTGTCTGGCTTATCTGCTGTTTTTCTGTAGGGATATATGAAATCCAATGGGCAAGGAAAATCTACCACTGATCCAAACAGAAATACTAGATTGTAGCAAGGATCGTTAACAGGGTCTTTTTGTTAAAATAATAATCGAATCTAGCCTTTTTTTAACACAGTACAATCGGAGTCACTCACATACACTCACCCATGAACGCATGCACACACACCCTATCCCTATGAGCATCTCCGAGAGATCGAGCCAACACATCATCTTGAGATTGATAACGTCGCCACAATCTCCTTCCACTGAAGGCACATTGGCGGAAGGCTTGAAATAAATTCAGGAAAATGCAAGCCCCAGATGGGCAGGGGATCAGGGGATACCATTGTCCTCGTAACGATCCAACCACATGTTGATTCGGTAACCGAATCTAGCTTATACATCTAGAAAATGGGGCAACTAGACCAACAAATGTAGAAACAACCTTAAACAAAGGGGAAATTACAACCAAAACTCTCGAACTTAAAATTCTCACCAAAGCCATAGCATATCGTTGCACCACAATATCTTCTCCAATGGCAGACCTGTAGAGGACCAAAACCTCATTCAATCACTACAATAGTAGACCACCGTGAATGACGGAGATTATCAATCATGCCAAGCACTTCGGTGAGGGCATCGCCCTATCTAGGCACATAACCACTCTAGCATAGCCACACCAGGGGGGTGACCTTACTCGACAGGAGGGGTCGTTAATGAAGGCCGCCGCTGATATCCATGGAGCCACGTCGGCTCCTTGGCAACACCAAGCCAATCGGCACCATGATGAGATTAGAGTGTGAGAACTTCTATTCGAGACGACACCACCATCATTGTTCAAATGATGTTACCAAAACACAAATAACGAAAAGACCCCCCCCCCCCCCAACACACACACACAAACAAGAGATGAGGATCCCCTCCCCTAGCCCCATAGCATCGAAGCCATAGTTGACGCATATATGAGCGACTGTAGGATTTGGATAGATCATTAAAAGGATCATATCTTTATGGCTTAAAAGTGTTCTATGTGTTATTTTTTAGCTAAACTAACATATTATATTTATTTTTGAAAATGGTTACAACACCCGCTAAACACTGACACTAGGGAAACCAAGGGGCTCACATTGGCTTTCATAGGGCGGTGCTCAAACGAAAAATTTGAAAACTATGACAAAAAACGTACAAATCTTCATAAATAGACATATTGGTTTCATGTGTTGTTTAGGACAAAGGATTTTCTTAATCATAGATGAAAATAAAGTTTTCTAAAAATGGAAATTAAAGTTCTTTTAGTAGAAGAAGAAAACTACACTTTTTTTAGGCTATAAGATTACACATTTTTTTGAGACAATGATTTTTTTGAGAAATTTTTGAGACTGATAAGTTTACACTTTTTTTTTGAGAATTAAATGGGCCCAGAAATGCGGATGGAATCCTAACTTTTTTTAAGCCCAATCAGACCTGGTTCTGGACCGCAATAGCCTAATCGACCAGTGTGATTCGGTACGGCCCACGGGTCTGACGGATGGACGCGCCCTAACTCGCAGATCGCACTTCGCAAGCCGCGCCGCCGCCGCTCCCCACGCTCGTCGGGCGCACGCCGTTCAGGCCACTCCACTCCCCCCCACCCGTCCACCGTCCCCCACGCGGCGAATCCGTCGCCTCCCTCGCGGCGCGGTGGCCACGCCTCTGCGCCCCCCCTCCCCAGGGTTGCGCGCCGGCGGCGAGCCCAGCAATAGGGCAAAGCGCGACTGAATCGGCGGCCAGTCGGAGGCGCCGGGCGGGGGTGGCACCGCGGCAGGCTGCCAGCGAATAGACCGGTTGCCGCTCCATTCGTCTTCGGCTGATGGCTGTCGACGCCATGTTCCCCGTCCTGCGCTTCTCCGACTACTTCACTCGGCCGTCGGTCGAGGAGCTGGTCGAGAGGGAGGCGGCTGACCCGGGCTACTGCAGCAGGGTTCCAGATTTCGTCGTCGGCAGGGCGAGGTATGGGCAGGTGAAGTTCTCTGGCAGCACCGATGTGAGGGGGCTGGACCTGAACGAAATCGTCAAGTTTGGCCGCCATTCTGTGGTGGTTTACCGGGACGAGGCTGGCAAGCCGGCCGTAGGGCACGGCCTCAATAAAGCTGCAGAGGTGACCCTGAAGCTGGATTTGAGTACACTTCCGAAACCCGGCCTCCTAGTTGAGTTGCTAAGGTGCCGCGCGAAGAAGCAAGGTGCTAGGTTTCTCTCATTCAATCCTGTGAGTGGTAACTGGAAGTTCGAGGTCGATCACTTCAGTAGGTTTGGGCTTGTGGACGAGGAGGAGGATGATGTTGCCATGGATGAGCCGGTTGTACGGCCACCGATTGCTGAAGCAAGAGACCCACCTTCAAATGGGCATGAACTGGAGCTTTCGCATTCGTTGCCTGCTCATCTTGGGCTTGACCCTGCAAAGATGCAGGAAATGCGGATGGCATTGTTTCCCAATGATGACAAAGACGAAGACATGGAGGATGGCTTTCCATCTGATCACAGACACCTCAGCAGAGAAAGGATGAGTGTGGATTCACCCAACACAAGCGGTAAAGGTCAGAGGATGAGGTCTCTCTCTCCTTTGCATGGTTCTTCTCAGAAATTTGGAAGGAGGTCTGGTGTGCTCGCAAGGAAAGAACCACATGCACTGCTGGAATACAATGTAAATTCTACAGAGGTTGGTCCATCTTCTCATGGTATTCTCATGTCTGGAAAAAACAAGGGATTTCCGGTCAGAATGGCCAAGGTAGAAGGCTTCAAACTACCAGCTGAGCAAGCAACTCCTGTGGCTGGAAAAGTATATTCTAACTGCGTAGTGGATGCTGCTTTATTTATGGGTAGATCATTTCGAGTTGGTTGGGGACCAAATGGCATCCTTCTCCATTCTGGTAGTCCTGTCAATACTCCTGGAACTGGCCTTTCTTCTGTTATTCACATAGAGAAAGTTGCAGGTGATAAAGTTGTGCGTGATGAGCAGAACAAAGTTAAAGAGGAGCTGGCAGAACTATGTTTCTCGGATCCAATGGACCTCCATAAGAGGCTTGACCGCGAAATTCTGGAAACTGAGTCTGACTCGTTTAAATTAAAGCTTCAGAAAGTTGTGGCAAGTCGTTTGGTTTTGCCAGATATTTGCAGATCATACATTGATATCATCGAAAGGCAGCTTGAAATCAGTGATTTATCCATGTCTTCACGTGTGCTGTTAATGCATCAAGTTACAGTTTGGGAGCTAATTAGGGTCCTGTTCTCTGAGAGAGAAGCTGGCAACCAGTTGGAATTTTGTGGTGATGAGGATCAGGAGGGCATGATTTTGGATAAGAAAGAAGGTTCTGTGAACATTGACCCTGATGCACTTCCTTTGGTTAGGAGAGCAGACTTTAGCAATTGGTTACAGGACAGTGTTTGTCATCGGGTACAAGGAGAGGTGGGTTCTTTAAGTGATGCCAGATACTTGGAGCATATTGTTCTGCATTTGACTGGTCGACAATTGGACACAGCCACAGAAATTGCTGCTTCAAAGGGAGATGTCCGCTTGGCAGTCCTGCTAAGCCAGGCAGGTGGATCGATGTTAAATCGCTCGGATGTTGCTCAGCAGCTGGATCTGTGGAAAATAAATGGTCTGGACTTCGATTATATTGAGGAAGACAGGTTAAAGATATACGAGTTGCTTGCTGGTAACATACAAGGCGCTTTACTTGATTCACCAATCGACTGGAAAAGGTACCTTGGTTTAATCATGTGGTATCAGTTGTCACCAGATACATCACTTGATATTATCATTCGGTGTTATCACCAACTACTTGGCGAGGGCAAAGTTCCAAATCCTGTTCCTGTATACATCGATGAAGGACCTCTTGAGGACGCACTTCAGTGGTCCCCAGGTGACCGATTTGACATATCTTTTTATTTAATGCTTCTTCATGCAAACCAAGATGAGAAGTTTGGGCTTCTAAAGACTATGTTCAGTGCATTCTCGTCATCATATGATCCCATGGACTACCATATGATCTGGCATCAACGGTCTATTCTCGAAGCTATTGGTGCTTTCAGTACAAATGATCTTCATGTACTGGATTTGAGTTTTGTCCATCAGTTACTATGTCTTGGGAAGTGCCATTGGGCTATCTACGTCATTCTGCATATGCCACATCTGGATGATGCCCCTTACATCCACGAAAAATTAATCAGGGAAATTTTGTCGCAGTATTGTGAGATATGGAGCAAAGATGGGGCTCAGAGGCAATATATTGCAGAACTTGGTATACCAGCAGAATGGATACATGAGGCTCTGGTTAGTAATAATATTATAACTTCCTGCTAATTATCTGGTTAGTAATAATATTATAACCTCCTGCTGACAATACCTATATGCAGGCTCTTTATCACGAATACTATGGAGATCGACAAGGTGCACTGGGGAATTATATTCAATGCGGCAATTGGAAGAAAGCTCATACCATTTTCATGACATCTGTTGCTCATTCTTTGTTTCTGTCATGTAAGTCTTCCCTACACTGCACTAAACAATTAGTTGTAAATACCTGATTCGATGTTACACTTTCCTACCTTACATAATTATGCAGTTAAGTCCACCAAAAGATCCTATAAAAAATCTAGAAAACAGAAGTATTCATCCACAATTTCTTATGAAAAGCCCCTTCGTTTATTTTGAATATAATACTACTTGCTTTTTTGCAATCTTTTTTAAGAAATGTATTCCTGCTTTTTATTTAATCCAGTTTCAATTATTCTCCTCGATAGATTCTATCTTAAAACATATACATTGCTAACAAACACAATAAAACTTCCGTTTCTTTCTATTGAGATGAAAAAGGAGGGGAAAATATGGATTTCTAGTCACAGGCAGCAACATTCAGTACAATTTGGAACCGTTAACTAGAATTCTCTTGGTTACTTCTCCAGAACCTAATGAAATGAAGATTCTTGTGAATTTCAGTGCTATTTTCCTATTTACTCTTTTGTTCATATGCATGATTGAGGATATCTTATCAGTTTTGTTCTGTTTCTGTTAATAAACAATGCATGAGTTTGTAATTGCTTGTTTCTTGGCATATGGTTCAGCCAAACATCAAGAAATATTCGACATTACAAGTGCTTTGGAGAATCACAAATCTGAAATTGCTGACTGGGACATTGGTGCTGCAATATACATAGACTATTTCAACATAAAAAACTGCATGCAAGAAGAAAGTACTATGGACGATGATTCAGTAAGTATTTTTACCGTTCAAAAATTTCCTGGAATATTTCCGAGTTGACATAACTTTACTTTCTCTTCCAGGATCCACTTGAGAGTAAAAATGAATTGTGCAAGAGTTTCTTCGATCGATTAAATGACTCGCTGGGTATCTGGGGAAGCAAATTACCCATTGAGGCAAGGTAAGATAGTATCCGTTGATGTAATTAATAGATCTACAATCTGCAACTAACCATATGTTGATGTTTACATGAAACTGTTGGACTTCTATGTCATGTTTTAACTTAAGTAACCCTGCTTCCAAGAACACAATTTTGATTTGCAGTGTTCACAAGTTCCCATATAATTAGATTTTTTTTTTCCAAAGAGCTATTATTTTGCACCTGAATCAAATAATCCATTCCAAATCTAAGCTTCTTAGTCACAGTGGAAATCATGGTCGTTCCTTAGATGACTTGGCTGATTCTTTAAGTCCACCAAGACATACTGGCATTTCTTATTTCTTATAGAACAAATGTTCAGGCCCGTTCTCATTCTTATGTAACTGCGGCAGGGCATGCTTCTCGAAGATGGCAGAGGAGCTCTGCGAGCTTCTAATGAGCTCCCCCGGTGAGGGCTCGGCGCCAGATCTCTTCATGAGCTGCTTTCAGACGATGCTCAACGCCCCTGTGCCCACCGACAACAGGGCGTCCTACCTGCAGGAGGCAGTCTCTGTTTTCACCGACATACTTTGCGGGGACTCATTGTAAGGTATAGTTCCTACGGATGATCCATGGCATGGTTTCCGGGTGCTCAAGTCGGCCGTGGAATCTGGGTCGCGCAAGAGCTGTGAATCTGCATGCCGCACACATGGAACAAGTCACAAAAATCCCCATGTCTGATGCTCAGGGGAAACGTAGAACCTGCCATTGTCGGTGCAGACAAGTTCCCACCCCTGTAAACTCCTGAAGTAACCTGACAATATTTTTTCTGCACGAATGCAACATGTCCTGTAATCTGTGTGCCGCACCCATTCAGTCATCGTCTTTTTTTTTGTTATTGTTACGAAGAACAGCATCGCATGTACTCGTAGGTTTGAAAGGTGGATGCCAGTGTGTGGATTGAAAGTTCAAAGAGTTGTTGTAGATCTATCGTTGGTATCATCTGGTCGGGGCTGTGCGGATACCGCTTTTTCGCAGAACCATGTGATGGCTGTGGTCTGTCCAAGGGGCCCGCTTCGGCGTAATACCGGGCACGGCGGGCGACATGAATGAATCAATCAACACTCAACAAGGCTCACATGCCGGTTTCTTTCTAGTTTTCGTTCGTTCGCTAGGCCCCAGCCAGTTTGTGTATCGTGTTATTTCTCGTCAGTCCCTCCTACTGAAATCATTGGAGGAAATGGTTTATCCTCACGGCAGGGAGACAGCAACGCGCTCCCTTCCCACTCACAAGGCACCGTACACCCTCTGCCTTTTTTTAACAAGTACGGCTGACTCGAGAATTCGTCGTTATAATCATCTAAAACAAAGGGATTTCGTCGTCGGTGCTCGCCGTCGTGTACTCCAAGTCTCAACAACTGCAAGATAAACAAGATTTCCACGCGTGACTGTGCAGGAGCCTGGAAGATACATATCTCCAGCGCCAATGGCCCGGTGCCTTATCACCACGCTGCGACGTCAGGCTCTGGCTGGCGAGTCTTCCCTCAAAAAAAAAAAAGGTTCTGGCTGGCGAGTCCGTCGCGGACGCACCCACTGATCCACCCAGCACCAGCACCGGCCAACGGGATTTTAAAAGGGAGGCTGACCACCGAAACAGCCGCAGTGCGGCAGCAGGTGGCGCGCGTCTCCGGCGTGGCGGAAACATACAGACAAACAGGCGAACGGCACCCGGTAATAAACAAAACCCGCGAGCGATCGCGCCACGAACCCACGGCGCAGAGGCTTATCCGAACCGAGCACCCAGACCCGTCCCAGAACCCTATAAAATGCGCCTCGCATCCGAGATCCATCCATCCACAACCTCCAGAGCAAAGAGCATCCAGATTCCAGACTCCAGAGCAACAGTTTCAGGCTGAGTTGAGTTTTTTTTTGGGTTGCCAATGGCGGACATCGCGATGCTGGTGGCGGAGGAGCACGAGAAGAGGATGAAGCGAGGGGCGCCCCGCGCCGTCGCCGGCGCCGGCGAGGAGGCGTCCGAGGGCAGGGTGAACTTCGGGGCCGTGGCCAAGGTGTGGGGCTCCTGGGCCGACTCCGCCGCCGCCGCCGCGTCCGGCGTCAAGGTGCACGTCGCCGTGCTCGTCAGGTCCGACCTGGTGGCCGCCGAGCCCAGGAGCCCGGTCGCCCGGGCAGCCTTCGACGGCTTCTTCTCTGCTTGATGAGTGTGAGTTAATTCGGAGGAGTTTACCGTGTGGAGTACCTCTCCCCCTTAAGCCAGTGCCATGTAACCCCGGTTTGTACATAACCGTGTGCTTTACTGGTTTGCAACGAGGAAGAAGTGTACTTTTCGTACTGCTCTTCACTTGGACGGCAACCATGCGTTTTGACATTTTATCTTTGAAATTGGGAGCTCCTAGCGCCGGCCGACCGACCGAAATCCCAAACCAGTGACCCTCGGAGTCGTTCAGTCACAGTCCCATGTACGGTCACGATTTGTACGACTCGGTGAGCGAGAAAAAAAAAATCCTCCCCATGTGCCTTCGCTTTCCCATGGATTGCGCGTGAAAACAGGGAACGAGATCGTCTGACTTAGATCGATCTACTGCCGAGGGACGTAGTACGCGCTGCGCCGTCCGTGGACCATATATATATACTATTCCCATAAATGCTAGCCCACCAAATGACTTGTTGGCTAATGCGCGCCTAAAGAAAAAGGACTTGGCTTGAGAAGAAGCACAAGGCTAGGAAAAAAAGAGAAAACAAAACTACATCACAGTTCAAGGAAAAGGTATGTTTCTAAATAACTATTGTCTTTTCAATGTTATTCTGCCCATTAACTCTCATAACCCTAAAAAAAAATTCTTTAGAAGAAACAAGAGGTTGGGAAAGAGGCATGTAGTGGTGTTGGACAAGTTGCAGATGTTATAGTTTACAAGGACAATATGAAGGAGTCTCAAGATTACAAGGACAATCTTAACTTTACTCAATTTTTGATGGTAATCTTGTCCATATAATTAGTCTAGAAATTTAGGGGATGGCAATTATTCTTATAAATGCTTACTTATTTAATTTAATTTCCAGGGACCAATTACATGTGATCTATTTACTGGGTCGTGGTGAAGTGCTATTCTTTTTGGGCAACCATGTGCTCTTTACTTGAATGAGAGCACAAACAAGCATGGTTTTGGGAAATTTGGACATTCAGTTTAGTTTAGGTTCTAGTTGATCAATCACTTTCTTCATGCATTTCAGAGATATACTCCCTGTTGGCATCTATTTTGTTCAATGCACCTGCAATTTCTGTATGCATGCTCATTTACATTCAGCAGCCAAAGCAGGCATTATGACTTGCAAATCATTTTATTCCTGGAAGGACATGCTCACAAATTGTCAATAGCAGCACCTCTTTAATTAACAACACCTATTATATGTTCTCAAATTGACAACCTTATATCACAATAGTTCAATTCAGTGCATTTCTATCAGTTCTGTCTGATTTTGCACACACACACACACACACAAGTTGTCTGTTTATTGGAACAATTCTTCAGTTATAACAAACATTCAAGAAAGCAGGAACATTTTCCATACAAATCTGTTCAAGTCTGCACATGTACAAGTACCACTCAAGTCAGACCAATTCTGCAAATGTAGAAGTACAAACTAGAACAATAATTCAATCATAACATTCATTCAAAATGCTGCTGTAGCTTCTCTCTTTTCACTCTGAAAACATTCGTACATCAAGACACAATACAAGCAGCAGAGCAGATGGCCCGCAGAAGCCTTGACAATGTTGGCTTCATGGCCTCGGCAGCGTCAACGGCGCCGGCTCCGCAGCTCCACGGCCTCGACGGCTCCAACGCATTGCGCCCTGGACGAGGCGTGGCTGATGGCTCCGCTGCCTCCACTGCTAGGCGGCCTGACACCTGGACGAAGCGGCGGCTATCTGCCGCCTCCACAGCTAGGCGGCGTCGCGTCCTCCTGGAGCTGCTCCTCCATCGGCGGCCATGATTGCCTCACCCTGCCTTAGCAACACCACTCCACGGTAGCATCACCACCTCCCCTGCTCCCTGAAGCGGCTGCGAAGTGCCCCACCGCCTATGTTGCTCCTTCATCTTCCGCCAAGACTGCCCATCATCCCAAGCCCATGGTTGCTCACCGTCTCACTAGAGCCCCCACGACATCACAACACGCCGGCTCACCGCATTTGGTGTCGCAACTCTGATGTCACTAGTTGCAGCTCCGGCATTGCTAATTCCATCTCCCGTACACATGGTTGTAGTGCCACCGGCGACGGTCGCAGCTCCCTTTGTATACGGTTGTAGCACCACGCTGACTGGTCACAACATCTTTTAGGCACCGGTTCCAGCTCCCGGTATAAAAAGTTGTAGCACCGTCTATGGCATGTCACAGCATCCTGTAAGCATTGATGCAACTCCGCGCGTCACCGGTCCCAGCTCCGGGGGTACACGGTTGTAGCACCGCCGACGATGGGTCGCAACATCCTGTAGGCATGGATGCAGCTCCGCGTGTCACTGGTTTCAGCTCCCACTGTACACGGTTATAATACCATCAACGTACAAGGTTCCAGCATGTGGCTCCGCGGTCACAACATCGCCGCTTGCCGGTTCCAGCATGCGGTGACCACGGTGGCAACATTTCTATAGGTCGGTTCCAGCATATGGTCCCCCACCATGATGCTCGGTCATCGTCGTAGCATGGCGACCTCGCTGTATGTGGTTCCCTTGCAACAATGGTCGTGGTCGGTGGCCACAACTGTTGGGGAATGCAGTAATTTCAAAAAAATTCCTACGCACACGCAAGATCATGGTGATGCATAGCAATGAGAGGGGAGAGTGTTGTCTACGTACCCTCGTAGACCGTACGCGGAAGCGTTATGACAATGCGGTTGATGTGGTCGTACGTCTTCACGATCGACCGATCCTAGTACTAAAAGTACGGCACCTCCGCGATCTGCACACGTTCGGCTCGGTGACGTCCCACGAACTCACGATCCAGCAAAGTGTTGGGGAAGAGCTTCGTCAGCACGATGGTGTGATGACGGTGATGATGATGCTACTGGAACAAGGCTTCACCTAAGCACCTCTACGATATGACCGAGGTGGATTATGGTGGAGGGGGGCACCGTACACGGCTGGAAACAATCAACTTGTGTGTCCTAGGGTGTCCCCCTGCCCCCGTATACAAAGGAGCAAGGGGGAGGCCAGCCGGCTCTAGTGGCACGCCAAGGGAGGAGGAATCCTCCTCCTAGTAGGAGTAGGATTCCTCCTTTCCTAGTCCTACTAGGAGGAGAAGTGGAAGGAAGGAAGGGAGAGGAAGACGAGAAGGAAAGGGGGGCCCCTTCCTAGTCCAATTCGGACTCCCTATAGGGAGGGGCGCAGCTGCCCCTTGTGGGCTGCCTCCCCTCTTCCCTATGGCCCATGAAGGCCCAACTTCCCCCCCCCCCGGGGGGGGGGAGGGGTGATTTCGAGAACTATGTAGACATGACCGAGACACGTCTTCGATCAGTAACCAATAGCGGAACCTGGATGCTCATATTGGTTCCTACATATTCTATGAAGATCTTGATCGGTCAAACCGCATAACGATATACGTTGTTCCCTTCCCTTTGTCATCGATATGTTACTTGCCCGAGATTTGATCGTCGGTATCTCAATACCTAGTTCAATCTCGTTACCGGCAAGTCTCTTTACTCGTTCCGTAATGCTACATCCTGTAACTAACTCATTAGCTACATTGCTTGCAAGGCTTATAGTGATGTACATTACCGAGAGGGCCCAGAGATACCTCTCCGACAATCGGAGTGACAAATCGTAATGTCGATCTATGCCAACTCAACAAACACCATCGGAGACACCTGTAGAGCACCTTTATAATCACCCAGTTATGTTGTGATGTTTGGTAGCACACAAAGTGTTCCTCCGGTATTCGGGAGTTGCATGATCTCATAGTCATAGGAACATGTATAAGTTATGGAGAAAGCAATAGCAACAAACTAAACGATCATCGTGCTAAGCTAACGGACGGGTCAAGTCAATCACATCATTCTCTAATGATATGATCCCGTTAATAAAATGACAACTCATGTCTATGGTTAGGAAACATAACCATCATTGATTCAACGAGCTAGTTAAGTAGAGGCAAACTAGTGACACTTTGTTTGTCTATGTATTTACACATGTACTAAGTTTTCGGTTAATACAATTCTAGCATAAATAATAAACATTTATCATGATATAAGGAAATATAAATAACAACTTTATTATTTCCTCTAGGGCATATTTCCTTCAGTCTCCCACTTGCACTAGAGTCAATAATCTAGATTACATTGTAATGATTCTAACACCCATGGAGTCTTGGTGTTGATCATGTTTTGCTCGTGAGAGAGGCTTAGTAAATGGGTCTGCAACATTCAGATCCGTATGTATCTTGCAAATCTCTATGTCTCCGTCCTTGACTTGATCGCGGATGGAATTGAAGTGTCTCTTGATGTGCTTGGTTCTCTTCTGAAATCTAGATTCCTCTGCCAAGGCAATTGCACCAGTATTGTCACAAAAGATTTTCATTGGACCCGATGCACTAGGTATGACACCTAGATCGGATATGAACTCCTTCATCCAGACTCCTTCATTTGCTGCTTTTGAAGCAGCTATGTATTCCGCTTCACATGTAGATCCCGCCATGACGCTCTGCTTGGAACTGCACCAACTGACAGCTCCACCATTTAATAAAAACACGTATCCGGTTTGTGACTTAGAGTCATCCGGATCAGTGTCAAAGCTTGCATCGATGTAACCGTTTACGACGAGCTCTTTGTCACCTCCATATACGAGAAACATATCCTTAGTCCTTTTCAGGTATTTCAGGATATTCTTGACCGCTATCCAGTGATCCACTCCTGGATTACTTTGGTACCTCCCTACTAAACTAATAGCAAGGCACACATCAGGTCTCGTACACAACATTGCATACATGATAGATCCTATGGCTGAAGCATAGGAAACACCTTTCATTTTCTCTTTATCTCCTGCAGTGGTCGGGCATTGAGCCTGACTCAACTTCACACCTTGTAATACAGGTAAGAACCCTTTCTTTGCCTGATCCATTTTGAACTTCTTCAAAACTTTATCAAGGTATGTGCTTTGTGAAAGTCCAATTAAGCGTCTTGATCTATCTCTATAGATCTTGATGCCCAATATATAAGCAGCTTCACTGAGGTCTTTCATTGAAAAATTCTTATTCAGGTATCCTTTTATGCTATTCAGAAATTCAGTATCATTTCCGATCAGCAATATGTCATCCACATATAATATCAGAAATGCTACGGAGCTCCCACTCACTTTCTTGTAAATACAGGCTTCTCAAAAAGTCTGTATAAAACCATATGCTTTGATCACACTATCAAAGCGTATATTCCAACTCCGAGAGGCTTGCACCAGTCCATAAATCGATCGCAGGAGCTTGCACACTTTGTTAGCACCTTTTGGATCGACAAAACCTTCTGGTTGCATCATATACAACTCTTCTTTAAGATATCCATTAAGGAATGCAGTTTTGACATCCATTTGCCAAATTTCATAATCATAAAATGCGGCAATTGCTAACATGACTCGTGTTGGGGAACGTAGCAGAATTTTAAAATTTTCTACGCATCACCAAGATCAATCTATGGAGTCATCTAGCAACGAGGGAGAGGGGAGTGCATCTACATACCCTTGTAGATCGCGCGCGGAAGCGTTCAAGAGAACGGGGTTGATGGAGTCGTACTCATCGTGATCCAAATCACCGATGACCTAGTGCCGAACGGACGACACCTCCGCGTTCAACACACGTACGGTTGGGAAGACGTCTCCTCCAACTTGATCCAGCAAGGGGGAAGGAGAGGTTGATGGAGATCCAGCAGCACGATGGCGTGGTGGTGGAAACTACGGCGATCTCGGCAGGGCTTCGCCGAGCACTACGAGAAGGAGAGGTGTCACGGGAGGGAGAGGGAGGCGCCAGGGGTTAGGGTGCGGCTGCCCTCCCTCCCCCCACTATTTATAGGACCCCTATGGGGGGCGCCGGCCCTAGGAGATGCCATCTCCAAGGGGGCGGCAGCCAAGGGGGGTGGAGTGCCCCCCAAGCCAAGTGGGGCGCCCCACCCCTAGGGTTTCCAACCCTAGGCGCAGGGGAGGCCCATGGGGGGTCGCACCATCCCATCTGGGGCTGGTTCCCCTCCCACTTCAGCCCATGGGGTCCTCCGGGATAGGTGGCCCCACCCGGTGGACCCCCGGGACCCTTCCGGTGGTCCCGGTACAATACTGATTACCCCGAAAACCTTCCCGATGGCCGAAACTTGACTTCCTATATATAAATCTTCACCTCCGGACCATTCCGGAACTCCTCATGAAGTCCGGGATCTCATCCGGGACTCCGAACAACTTTCGGGTTACTGTATACTAATATCTCAACAACCCTAGCGTCACCGAACCTTAAGTGTGTAGACCCTACGTGTTCGGGAGACACGCAGACATGACCAAGACGACTCTCCTGTCAATAACCAACAGCGGGATCTGGATACCCATGTTGGCTCCCACATGCTCCTCGATGATCTCATCGGATGAACCACGATGTCGAGGATTCGATCAATCCCGTATGCAATTTCCTTTGTCAATCGGTACGTTACTTGCCCGAGACTCGATCGTCGTATCCCAATACCTCGTTCAATCTCGTTACCGGCAAGTCACTTTACTCGTACCATAATGCATGATCCAGTGATGAACCACTTGGTTACATTGAGCTCATTATGATGATGCATTGTCGAGTGGGCCCAGAGATACCTCTCCGTCATACGGAGTGACAAATCCCAGTCTCGATTCATGCCAACCCAACAGACACTTTCGGAGATACTCGTAGTGCAACTTTATAGTCACCCTGTTACGTTGTGACGTTTGGTACACCCAAAGCACTCCTACGGTATCCGGGAGTTGCACAATCTCATGGTCTAAGGAAATGATACTTGACATTCGGAAAAGCTATAGCAAACGAACTACACGATCTTTGAGCTATGCTTAGGATTGGGTATTGTCCATCACATCATTCTCCTAATGATGTGATCCCATTATCAATGACATCCAATGTCCATAGTTAGGAAACCATGACTATCTTTTGATCAACGAGCTAGTCAACTAGAGGCTCACTAGGGACGTGTTGTGGTCTATGTATTCACACATGTATTACGATTTCCAGATAACACAATTATAGCATGAACAATAGACAATTATCATGAACAAAGAAATATAATAATAACCATTTTATTATTGCCTCTAGGGCATATTTCCAACAGTCTCCCACTTGCACTAGAGTCAATAATCTAGTTACATTGTGATGAATCGAACACCCAAACAGTTCTGGTGTTGATCATGTTTTGCTCTAGGGAGAGGTTTAGTCAACGGATCTGCCACATTCAGGTCCGTATGTACTTTACAAATATCTATGTCTCCATTTTGAACACTTTCACGAATGGAGTTGAAGCGACGCTTGATATGCCCAGTCTTCCTGTGAAACCTGGGCTCCTTGGCAAGGGCAATAGCTCCAGTGTTGTCACAGAAGAGAGTCATCGGGCCCAACGCATTGGGAATGACTCCTATGTCGGTAATGAACTCCTTCACCCAGATTGCTTCTTGTGCTGCCTCCGAGGCTGCCATGTACCCTGCTTCACATGTAGATCCTGCCACAACGCTTTGCTTGCAACTGCACCAGCTTACTGCCCCACCATTCAAAATATACACGTATCCGGTTTGTGACTTAGAGTCATCCAGATCTGTGTCGAAGCTAGCATCGACGTAACCCTTTACGACGAGCTCTTCGTCACCTCCATAAACGAGAAACATATCCTTAGTCCTCTTCAGGTACTTCAGGATATTCTTGACCGCTGTCAAGTGTTCCATGCCGGGATTACTTTGGTACCTTCCTACCAAACTGTAACGCCCTCGATGCGACTATATCTCCCACGTGTCGAGGCACGACTTAGAGACATAGGCGCATTGAAAGCAATGTCGCAAGTCGGGAAATCATCACACATCCCATGTACATATATAATATAAAGGGGAATAACATAGTTGGCTTACACTCGCCACGTCACATCAAAGTACATAAATAACATCCATCATACAATCACTCATGGCCCGACTACGGCGCCAAAATAGAAAAGACCCCCAACATGCGACAAGGCCCTGAATCTAACCCCGAATAGGCACCACTACTGATCATCAGGAAAAGACACATAGTAACGCTGAGAGTCCTCGTCATACTCCCACTTCAGCTCGAGCGCGCCATCTGGAGCGGTATCATCTGTCCCTGCATCTGGTGTAATAGTAATCTGTGAGCCACAGGGACTCAGCAATCTCGCACCCTCGCGATCAAGACTATTTAAGCTTAATAGGTAGGAAAGGGGTAGTGTAAAGTGGAGCTGCAGCAAGCGACTAGCATATATGGTGGCTAACTTATTCGCAAAAGAGAGCGAGAAGAGAGAGCAAAGCGCGAGCGAGGAACTAGAGAGCAACCTGCGCAAACATAACTCCAACGCCGTGTCCACTTCCCGGACTCCGCCGAGAAGAGGCCATCACGGCAACACACTCAGTTGATTCATTTTAATTAATTAAGGTTCAAGTTATCTACAACCGGACATTAACAAATTCCCATCTGCCCATAACCGCGGGCACGGCTTTCGAAAGATCAATCCCTGCAGGGGGTCCCAACTTAGCCCATAACAAGCTCTCACGGTCAACGAAGGAATAGACTTCCACCCAGGTCACACCGATTAGACTCGGTATCCCGGTACAACAAGATGATTCGACAGGTTAAAACAAGACCAGCAACACCACCCAGATGTGCCGACAAATCCCGATAGGAGCTGCACATATCTCGTTCTCAGGGCACACCAGATAAGCAAGACGTCGGGTAGGCCAGCCCAGAGTTGCCCCTGGTAGCCCCGGACATCGCTCGGTGGGACCAACACTCAGAGGAGCACTGGCCCGTGGGGGCTAAAATAAAGATGACCCTTGGGCTCCGGAAACCCAAGGGAAAAAGAGGCTAGGTGGCAAATGGTAAAACCAATGTTGGGCATTGCTGGAAAAGCTTTAATCAAGGCGAACTATCAAGGGGTTCCCATTATAGCCCAACTGCGTAAGGGACGCAACAATCCGGGAACATAACACCGATATGACGGAAACTAGGGCGGCAAGAGTGGAACAAAACACTAGGCGAGAGGCCGAGCCTTCCACCCTTTACCAAGTATATAGATGAATTAAGATAACATAGCAATATAATGATATCCCAACAAGTAAATAAATGTTCCAACAAGGAACGGCTCCAATCTTCACCTGCAACTAACAACGCTATAAGAAGGGGCTGAGCAAAGCGGTAACATAGCCAATCAACGGTTTGCTAGGACAAAGGTGGGTTAGAGGCTCAATCATGGCAATTGGGAGGCTGACAAGCAAGTGGTAGGCATCGTAGCATTGGCAAAGCAAAAGAGCGAGCAAACTAGCATAGCAAAGATAGTAGTGATTTCGAGGGTATGATCATCTTGCCTGCACAGTTGTCAGAGTTGCCTGGATTCTCAAAAGCAAACTCAACGGGCTCCTCGTTAGCGAACTCGTCTCCCAGCTCTACCCAACAACACAAACAAGCAACAAGGATACAATCAACCACGTGCAAACTCAAGCAATAAGATGCAAATGATGGTATGCTATGCAGGATGCGATGCGGGATGCAAAATGCAAGACGTGACAGGAAAAGCATGAACCTGGCCTCAACTTGGAAAACCAAGTGTGCCACTGGATAGAGGGGAAGAAATCCCCTGAAAACGATATAAAGATCAAAGGAATCGGAGCTACGGTTTGGAAATGGCAATCGTTTTACGAAACGAGCCGATCTGCGATTTACAGCAAGTAGGCTCCTAAATGCAACGAAATGAACATGCTACAGCCACCAAACATGAAAACAAAATACATGGAAGGGATGTACACAAGAAGCTTAACAAATCACCAGGACTGAGGCATAGGCAAATTCATCCATTAAGGGGTTCAAACAAGCATGGCAAAACTGAATAAGCAAAACAGATTTCAGACTAAGCGAAATTAACGCTAGTCTGGAATTTCAGACCACGTTGCTCTCTTTGGAGCAGCAAAACAACATGAAACATAACCTGAACATGGCAAGTAAGAGCATGGCATGGAGCTACTCAACAAGCTTAACAAAACACCCAAAATGACCTGGGGCCAAAAGGGTTCACAAAATACTCTAACAAGCACATGAACATCGATGAAACACAATCAGTTTTCAGACTTGGTGAAAACTGGGACATGCTGAAACTATAACTCACGGAGGCATGTAAACGAGCTCGATGCTCTCACTACGGTGCAAGTCATGGCAGGGAAAGCATATATCCATTAAGAAGGCACAAAATGCTAGCTAGACTCCGGAGCCACGGATGCAAAGTTATGATGCGTCAAAGAATGCATAAAAAATGATGAAATTAGGATTTCGGGGGAGAGGGGGTCAACCCCAGATCTAGATCCGAGTACTGTAGCAGACGCGGGCACTGTAGCACCGGGTGGATCCGGCGATGTCGGCCGGCACCGGTGAGACCGGTCGGCGGCGAGGGGAGGCGGGGCCCAGCCGGAGATGGCCGGAGGACGGCGGGGCGACGCGGACACCCGGGACGGCGGCGCGGTGGACGACGGCTTCCGGCCACCGGAGTTGAGGCGGAGCCCGGCGAGGTGCGGTGCGGCCCGCCGGCGACGGATGCGGCGGCCGGGGTGGAGAGCCGCGGCGGAGTGGGCGGCGCGACCCGCCGGACTTGAAGGAGACGGCGGCGGGGGCAGGCGCGGGAGAGATGGGCCTCGGGGGCCGGTTGCGGGCTCCCGGGCCTCGGCGGCGGCTGGCGGCGGGAGCGCCACGTGGCGGGTGGCGATTGGCGGCGATGGACGGGCGGACGCGTCCGGCCGGATTCGGACGTGTCCGGCCGTTGCGGGGGCGATTTTTTAGGGTTTGAGGAGGGGATCCGCGAATTTGGAGGAGGGGGTCTATATATAGGCATAGAGGGAGCTAGGAGAGTCCAAATGAGGTGCGGTTTTCGCCCACACGATCGTGATCGAACGACCGAGACGATGGAGCAGAGTTTGGTGGGTTTTGGGCCAAATTGGAGGGGTGTTGGGCTGCAACACACACGAGGCCTTTTCGGTCCCTCGGTTAACCGTTGGAGTATCAAACGAAGTCCAAATGACCCGAAACTTGACAGGCGGTCTAGCGGTAGTAAACCAAGGCCGCATGGCAAGTCTCGGTCCAATCCGGAAATGTTTAATCCCCACACACGAAAGAAAGCTAGAAATGGCCACCGGAGGAGAACGAAGCGCCGGAATGCAAAACGGACAACGGGGAAAATGCTCGAATGCATGAAATGAACATGTATGCAAATGCAATGCACGTGATGACATGATATGAAATGCACGAAAACGAAAACAACACACGGAGACAAAGACCCGAACCCGAGGAATAAATATAACTTAATGCCGGAAACGGCAAGAGTTGGAGTACAAATTGGGAAAGTTACATATGGGGCGTTACAACACTCCACCACTACGAAAAGATCTCGTCCCGAGATCTAGGACTGAAAGAACTCCGGGTACTCAGAACGGAGGTGATCCTCGCATTCCCAGGTAGCTTCACGGTCGGAATGGTGTGACCACTTGACTTTGAGAAATTTGATTGACTTGTTGCGAGTTCTGCGTTCAGTCTCTTCAAGGATTGCAACTGGGTGCTCACGGTAGGAGAGATCTTCTTGGAGCTCAATGTCCTCGAAGTTGACGGTGCGCTCAGGTGTCTTGAAGCACTTCCGGAGTTGGGAGACATGGAACACATCATGAACATTGGCAAAGTTTGCAGGAAGCTCGAGTTGATAGGCGAGGTCGCCTCTCTTGCTGACGATCTTGAAAGGCCCGACGTATCTGGGGGCAAGCTTCCCTTTGATACCGAAGCGACGAGTCCCTTTCATAGGAGAGACGCGGAGGTAGACATGATCTCCGATCTCGAAAGCCAAATCACGGTGCTTACTATCATAGTAGCTCTTCTGGCGGGATTGGGCTGCTTTGAGGTTATCACGAATGACCTTGCACATTTCTTCTACCTCTGTGATTAGGTCATTACCCAGCAGCTGACGTTCACCGGTTTCAGACCAGTTGAGAGGTGTACGACACTTCCTACTATACAGAATTTCAAATGGGGCCTTGCCCGAGCTTGCTTGGAAACTGTTGTTGTACGAGAATTCAGCATAAGGAAGACAATCCTCCCACTTCATGCCGAAGGAGATAACACAAGCCCTGAGCATATCTTCAAGAATCTGGTTGACACGCTCGACTTGACTGCTTGTTTGAGGATGGAAAGCAGTGCTGAAGCGAATGTTGGTGCCCATGGCCTTCTGAAAAGAATCCCAAAACTTGGAGGTAAAGATGTTGCCACGGTCTGAAGATATCACTTGAGGAATACCGTGCAGAGAGACAATTCGGGAGGTATAGAGCTCCGCCAATTGAGCTGCAGTGATTGACTCTTTGATAGGCAGGAAATGAGCCACTTTGGTGAGCTTGTCGATGACAATGAATATAGCATCATTGCCACGCTTGGACTTTGGAAACCCAGTCACGAAGTCCATTTCAATGTGGTCAAACTTCCATTCTGGAATGGCAAGAGGTTGGAGGAGACCTGCTGGCCTTTGGTGTTCTGCCTTCACTCTTCTGCAGACATCACATTCATTCACGAATTGAGCGATCTCGCGCTTCATTCGAGTCCACAATAAGTTTGCTTCAGATCTTGATACATCTTCGTGCTCCCAGGGTGGATGGAGAGGAGAGAGTTGTGAGCCTCGTTCATGATCACTTTACGAAGTTCACCTTTGGGCACAACAATTCGATCCTCGAAGAAGAGAGTGTCCTTGTCATCAAGTCGGTAGCACTTGTACTTGGACTGACTCTTTGCAATACCAATCTTCACCTTTTTCACCATAGCATCAAGAAGTTGGGCTTGGCGAATCTGGTCTTCCAAGGTAGGAGAAACTTGAAGGTTGGCGAGGAACCCTTGAGGAACAATTTGCAGATTAAGTTTGCGGAAAGCTTCACAAAGCTCGGGTTGATAAGGCTTGAGAATCAGACTGTTGCAATATGCTTTTCTGCTCAAAGCGTCAGCAATCACATTAGCCTTGCCTGGAGTATACTCGATACTCGGATTGTACTCTTGAATCATTTCGACCCATCGAGTCTGCCTGAGGTTGAGATTAGGCTGGGTGAAGATGTACTTGAGACTCTTGTGGTCAGTGAAGATGTCCACTTTCCTTCCCAAGAGAAGATGTCTCCAAGTCAACAAAGCGTGCACAACTGCCGCCAACTCGAGATCATGAGTGGGATAGTTCTTCTCATTAGGCTTCAACTGGCGAGAAGTATAAGCAACAACTTTCTTCTCTTGCATCAGTACAGCACCTAGACCTTGGAGAGAGGCATCGCAAAAGACCTCGTACGTCTTGGTTTCATCAGGCAGAGTCAGAACTGGAGCAGTGATCAATTTCTCTTTCAAAGCGTTGAAAGCAATATCACACTCCGGAGACCAAACGTACTTGACGTGCTTCTGAAGAAGATTTGAGAGGGGCTTCGCGATCTTGGAAAAGTTTTCAATGAATCTTCGGCAATAACTTGCAAGACCGAGGAAGCTACGGAGTTGCTTCACGTTCTGAGGAGGTTCCCAATTAACAATTGCAGACACCTTCTCAGGATCCACGGAAATGCCCTTGGCAGAGATGATATGACCAAGATAAAGCACCTCATCGAGCCAAAATTCACACTTGGAAAACTTGGCGTAGAACTGATGTTCCCTTAGCTTGTCAAGAACCAAACGCAAGTGCTTGGCATGATCTTCCTTGTTCTTCGAGAAAACCAGAATGTCGTCGAGATAGACCAAAACGAAGTCGTTGGTGTAGGGATTGAAGATGAAGTTCATCATGCGAGAGAACGTTGGAGGAGCATTGGCGAGGCCAAAAGACATGACAGTGTATTCATATGACCCATAGCTTGTTCTGAACGCCGTCTTGGGAACATCTTGCTCACGAATGCGAATTTGATGATAACCCATACGGAGGTCAAGCTTGGAGAATACTTGGGCACCCTTGAGTTGTTCAAACAGCTCATTAATGTTGGGAAGTGGGTATTTGTTCTTGATGGTCTTCTTGTTCAATGGCCGATAATCAACACAAAGTCGGTCCGTTCCATCCTTCTTCTTCACAAAAAGAACACCACAACCCCACGGAGAAGTACTAGGCCGAATAAGACCCATTCTTTCTTGAACATCGAGTTGTTTCTTCAACTCCTTCAACTCTTCGGGGCCGAGCTTGTAGGGACGTTTGCACACAGGTTCCGTACCGGGCTCAAGTTCAATAACAAATTCAACCGGCCGGTTTGGAGGCATGCCTGGGAGTTCTTCTGGGAAGACATCTTGATACTCACAAACAACCGGAATCTGCGAAATAGCATCCAATTCACCCTTCTCATTGAGAGAGAACAACCGGATGGTATTATCCCGGGCAGCAAAGACAATTACATCCTCAGACGAATGAGTCAGTTGAATCTGCCTGGCTGCACAATCGAGGTGAGCCTTGTGTTTAGAGAGCCAGTCCATCCCAAGAATAAGATCGATATCAGAATCACCAAGAACCGTTGGAGAAGCCAAGAACTTATAATCGCCCAAAGTGATAGTAACATCCGGAACAATGGAGTTAGCCTGCATACGCTTACCAGGAGAAACAACTGCTAATGGGCTAGGCAGAACTTGTGAAACCAATTCATGCCTAGATGTAAATGGCCTTGAGATGAAACAATGCGAAGCACCCATGTCAAAAAGAACTTTTGCAGGAATATTATTAACAGGAAGGTTACCCATGATCACATCTGACGAATCCTCTGCCTGAGCTGCGTTCATCAAGTTGACCTTGGCGTGCTTGGGATTATGCTTGATCACAGCTGTACTTGCCGATCTGACAGGAGGAGGAGGAGGAAGACGCCTCTGGTTGAAACACTTGTTGGCGTAGTGACCCTTCTGTTGGCACTTGTTGCACGTGACCTCTGAGAGCGGACGGTGGTACGGAGCACTTGATCTTGGAGCTTGAGACGAAGTCTTGTTCTGAAAGCCTGGGTTGGGTGGGTGGGATGAACCACTGCCACCTTTGCTCTTCTGCTGATACGGCTGATGGAACGGAGGAGGAGGAAGCCAATACTTCTGCTGCTTGGCCACTTGAGTAGAGGAAGAAGGCGTAGTGTCTCGGACTCGCTTCCTGGAAGCATCACACCTTAACTGAGCAGCCTCTTGCTTCAGTGCCATGTTGTAGAACTCATCGTATCTCAGCGGCTCGAAGAGGACAAGAGCGAGCTGAATTTCTTCACGGAGACCACCCCTGAACTGATAGATCATGCTCTTCTCATCAGGAACATCCTGCTTGGCAAAACGGGCGAGCTTCTGGAACAACTTGTTGTAGTCATAGACAGACAAAGAGCCTTGCTTCAGATTGCGGAATTCTTCATGTTTGCTTTCAGTCACACTTTGAGGAATGTGATGAGCTCGGAAATCACGACGGAAATCATCCCAAGTGATCAAACGTCCACCTCTGGAATCTTGGTACTGCTGAAACCACTCTGCGGCCTGATCTTTGAGCTGGAAAGACGCGAACTTGACGAAATCTTCAGGTCTGACGTTGCTGCATTCAAAATGCTTGCCCAGATCGACTAACCAATCATCAGCATCGATAGCCTCAACGCAGTTGCTGAACGTCTTTGGACCATTTGCGAGGAACTGGTTCAGAGTTGCAAAATGGTTTTGATTGTTGCCTTGATTCCCTTGACTGCCCTGATTCCGCTCTTGGATGATTTGCATGATCAGCTGTGTATTTGCATTAGTAGCGGCCATCACAACTTGCCATGCTTCCGGAGGAGGCGGAGGTGGCGGCGGATCTTGATTCTGGTTCTGACTGGTGCTCTTAGCGGGAGCCATCCTGAAGAGGTTGACCACTGTTAGCACACAAATAGAGAAATATTGAAGGTGAATCCAACGGAATGAAAATTGCAACATAAAGTCTTCACATCCGAACAAAATGAACGAATGCACTTCTCTTGAAGTGGTCACATATTCCTAAATTGCCAAGCCACGAAGAATCAGGTAGAAGATGTACATCAACGAGGGATGGAATCAACATATGACGTCGAAGCAGAACGAATGCCACAACTCGAAATAAAACCAAGGGTTGGCTTGCGGAATAAGCCGGAACAAATACACGATAGAAATTTCGTCCGAAGTTTTCGTGGTGGGACCTACACGGGCTCGACCGTACAACACCATCATGTACAAGGCAGTGCACATGACATACGAAGCGTCCCCGAGTCAGCATAGCCAAGGACTCTTTAAGACACAATGAGACCACTGTAAAATCGACCGTGAATAGGCGAACCACTAGACGTCGAACCCCAATTTCATATCATACATCTGCTGGAAGGATATCCTAAGAGCTACTTGAATTCCCACCTATGAAACTCCCGAAACTTTCCGGTTATGCAATCAGGTGTTGGGGATACAGGGGAAGCATAATATCTCACCCAAGCTAGCAAATCCTACATCCAGCTGCATCCATCCTTCAACACATAACCAAGAAACCTTCAGAAACCATCTATCTCAACCTTCGAAAAGCATCCGTTATACAAGTTATGGCGATACTCCCGAACTCCCGCCCCAGTACTGGGTGGCGTCGAGGTTATCTCACCAACGAACTGCATAAAGGAGATTTTCGATGTCGCGCACATATCTCAAGTATACCAGAATTGCAACGATAGAATTATGATGACAACACCTCAGAGCTCAACTCCCCGGGACACTTCCACTAAACCCCTGACAGGAGGCACCAAGACAGTATTCTCATCATAAGCCATCGGAACAAAACCAAGATACTCGCGTGATCCTGAATTTTTTTTTAGTGAAATTTGAGAAGAGAAGAGTCAAAACTCTACGTCAGGATGCCTTACCAGAGCGATGAGGAGACTGGGAAGTATAAAGAATTCCTAAGCTCTCCGATATATAATTCCTAAGGACTCAAAACATTTTTCTAGACACAACTCGGCTGCTAAAAACGATCAAGCAATGGGGCTCCTAAGGTCGGGGAAGGCTCTGATTACCAACTTGTAACGCCCTCGATGCGACTATATCTCCCACGTGTCGAGGCACGACTTAGAGACATAGGCGCATTGAAAGCAATGTCGCAAGTCGGGAAATCATCACACATCCCATGTACATATATAATATAAAGGGGAATAACATAGTTGGCTTACACTCGCCACGTCACATCAAAGTACATAAATAACATCCATCATACAATCACTCATGGCCCGACTACGGCGCCAAAATAGAAAAGACCCCCAACATGCGACAAGGCCCTGAATCTAACCCTGAATAGGCACCACTACTGATCATCAGGAAAAGACACATAGTAATGCTGAGAGTCCTCGTCGTACTCCCACTTCAGCTCGAGCGCGCCATCTGGAGCGGTATCATCTGTCCCTGCATCTGGTGTAATAGTAATCTGTGAGCCACAGGGACTCAGCAATCTCGCACCCTCGCGATCAAGACTATTTAAGCTTAATAGGTAGGAAAGGGGTAGTGTAAAGTGGAGCTGCAGCAAGCGACTAGCATATATGGTGGCTAACTTATTCGCAAAAGAGAGCGAGAAGAGAGAGCAAAGCGCGAGCGAGGAACTAGAGAGCAACCTGCGCAAATATAACTCCAACGCCGTGTCCACTTCCCGGACTCCGCCGAGAAGAGGCCATCACGGCAACACACTCAATTGATTCATTTTAATTAATTAAGGTTCAAGTTATCTACAACCGGACATTAACAAATTCCCATCTGCCCACAACCACGGGCACGGCTTTCGAAAGATCAATCCCTGCAGGGGGTCCCAACTTAGCCCATAACAAGCTCTCACGGTCAACGAAGGAATAGACCTCCACCCAGGTCACACCGATCAGACTCGGTATCCCTGTACAACAAGATGATTCGACAGGTTAAAACAAGACCAGCAACACCACCCAGATGTGCCGACAAATCCCGATAGGAGCTGCACATATCTCGTTCTCAGGGCACACCGGATGAGCAAGACGTCGGGTAGGCCAACCCAGAGTTGCCCCTGGTAGCCCCAGACATCGCTCGGTGGGACCAACACTCAGAGGAGCACTGGCCCGTGGGGGCTAAAATAAAGATGACCCTCGGGCTCCGGAAACCCAAGGGAAAAAGAGGCTAGGTGGCAAATGGTAAAACCAATGTTGGGCATTGCTGGAAAAGCTTTAATCAAGGCGAACTATCAAGGGGTTCCCATTATAGCCCAGCCGCGTAAGGGACGCAACAATCCGGGAACATAACACCGATATGACGGAAACTAGGGCGGCAAGAGTGGAACAAAACACTAGGCGAGAGGCCAAGCCTTCCACCCTTTACCAAGTATATAGATGAATTAAGATAACATAGCAATATAATGATATCCCAACAAGTAAATAAATGTTCCAACAAGGAACGGCTCCAATCTTCACCTGCAACTAACAACGCTATAAGAAGGGGCTGAGCAAAGCGGTAACATAGCCAATCAACGGTTTGCTAGGACAAAGGTGGGTTAGAGGCTCAATCATGGCAATTGGGAGGCTGACAAGCAAGTGGTAGGCATTGTAGCATTGGCAAAGCAAAAGAGCGAGCAAACTAGCATAGCAAAGATAGTAGTGATTTCGAGGGTATGATCATCTTGCCTGCACAGTTGTCAGAGTTGCCTGGATCCTCAAAAGCAAACTCAACGGGCTCCTCGTTAGCGAACTCGTCTCCCGGCTCTACCCAACAACACAAACAAGCAACAAGGATACAATCAACCACGTGCAAACTCAAACAATAAGATGCAAATGATGGTATGCTATGCGGGATGCGATGCGGGATGCAAAATGCAAGACGTGATAGGAAAAGCATGAACCTGGCCTCAACTTGGAAAACCAAGTGTGCCACTGGATAGAGGGGAAGAAATCCCCTGAAAACGATATAAAGATCAAAGGAATCGGAGCTACGGTTTGGAAATGGCAAGCGTTTTACGAAACGAGCCGATCTGCGATTTACAACAAGTAGGCTCCTAAATGCAACGAAATGAACATGCTACAGCCACCAAACATGAAAACAAAATACATGGAAGGGATGTACACAAGAAGCTTAAAAATCACCAGGATTGAGGCATCGGCAAATTCATCCATTAAGGGGTTCAAACAAGCATGGCAAAACTGAATAAGCAAAACAGATTTCAGACTTAGCGAAATTAACGCTAGTCTGGAATTTCAGACCACGATGCTCTCTTCGGAGCAGCAAAACAACATGAAACATAACCTGAACATGGCAAGTAAGAGCATGGCATGGAGCTACTCAACAAACTTAACAAAACACCCAAAATGACCTGGGGCCAAAAGGGTTCACAAAATACTCTAACAAGCACACGAACATCGATGAAACACAATCAGTTTTCAGACTTAGTGAAAACTGGGACATGCTGAAACTATAACTCACAGAGGCATGTAAACGAGCTCGATTCTCTCACTAAGGTGCAAGTCATGGCAAGGCAAGCATATATCCATTAAGAAGGCACAAAATGCTAGCTAGACATGGCAAGAACAATGGCATAGCATGCATGGATTACTAGCAATAGCTCCGGCAAAATTGCAAAAGAGTTTACGATCTGCCCACATTAACAACTATGCAAAAGTTGAGCTCGATTGAGTCAACCTAGGGTGCTCCAACATAACAAGTAAAGACATGGATGGATAGAGCACAACAAGAATAACAAATCACTCTTACTGATCATCCTCAAAAGAGGCACGGATCACTAGGAAACAAGCTGGACATATAGCATCGTGAACTAAAACATCCCAGACTTAGTGATTTTCACTAAGTCCCTGAAATCAGCAAACTCAGGTACCCCTCTTTGCAAGCTTGTACAAGACAACATACACATCCTAAAAATGCAACGGAGGCACCTCTGGAAAGAAGACAAAAAGCTTAACAATTCATCCCAAAGGGGCACAGGCATATCATGCACACAATAATCATCGCAAAAATGACAAAAGTCAATGTAGAGCTAACGGATCTGCAATATAACTCATGATGCCTCCTTCTAACAGCATTTAGGGCACCAAGATGACCTCGAATGCAAATGATGCAATGGAATGAAATGATGTACTCGTCGAGGCGAAGATTTTGATATATCATATGTCCAAAATGGAGCCACGGATGCAAAGTTATGATGCGTCAAAGAATGCATAAAAAAATGATGAAATTAGGGTTTCGGGGGAGAGGGGGTCAACCCCAGATCTAGATCCGGGAACTGTAGCAGACGTGGGCACTGTAGCACCGGGTGGATCCGGCGATGTCAGCCGGCACCGGCGAGACCGGTCGGCGGCGAGGGGAGGCGGGGCCCGGCCGGAGATGGCCGGAGGACGGCGGGGCGGCGCGGACACCCGGGACGGCGGCGCGATGGACGGCGGCTTCCGGCCACCGGAGTTGAGGCGGAGCCCGGCGAGGTGCGGTGTGGCCCGCCGGCGACGGATGCGGCGGCCGGGGTGGAGAGCCGTGGCGGAGTGGGCGGCGCGACCCGCCGGACTTGAAGGAGACGGCGGCGGGGGCAGGCGCGGGAGAGATGGGCCTCGGGGGCCGGTTGCGGGCTCCCGGGCCTCGGCGGCGGCTGGCGGCGGGAGCGCCACGTGGCGGGCGGCGATTGGCGGTGGTGGACGGGCGAACACGTCCGGCCGGTGCGGGGGCGATTTTTTAGGGTTTGAGGAGGGGATCCGCGAATTTGGAGGAGGGGGTCTATATATAGGCATAGAGGGAGCTAGGAGAGTCCAAATGAGGTGCGGTTTTCGCCCACACGATCGTGATCGAACGACCGAGACGATGGAGCAGAGTTTGATGGGTGTTGGGCCAAATTGGAGGGGTGTTGGGCTGCAACACACATGAGGCCTTTTCGGTCCCTCGGTTAACCGTTGGAGTATCAAACAAAGTCCAAATGACCCGAAACTTGACAGGCGGTCTACCGGTAGTAAACCAAGGCCGCATGGCAAGTCTCGGTCCAATCCGGAAATGTTTAATCCCCACACACGAAAGAAAGCTAGAAATGGCCACCGGAGGAGAACGAAGCGCCGGAATGCAAAACGGACAACGGGGAAAATGCTCGAATGCATGAAATGAACATGTATGCAAATGCAATGCACGTGATGACATGATATGAAATGCACGAAAAAGAAAACAACACACGGAGACAAAGACCCGAACCCGAGGAATAAATATAACTTAATGCCGGAAACGGCAAGAGTTGGAGTACAAATTGGGAAAGTTACATATGGGGCGTTACACAAACTTACGGCAAGGTTTACATCAGGTCTGGTACATAGCATAGCATACATGATAGACCCTATGGTCGAGGCATAGGGGACGACACTCATCTTTTCTCTATCTTCTGCCATGGTCGGGCATTGAGCCGTGCTCAATCACGTACCTTGCAATACAGGCAAGAACCCCTTCTCTGACTGATCCATATTGAACTTCTTCAATATCTTGTCAAGGTACGTACTCTATGAAAGACCAATGAGGCATCTCGATCTATCTCTATAGATCTTGATGCCTAATATGTAAGAAGCTTCTCCAAGATCCTTCATTGAAAAACACTTGTTCAAGTAGGCCTTCATGCTTTCCAAGAATTCTATATCATTTCCCATCAACAATATGTCATCCACATACAATATGAGAAACGCTACAGAGCTCCCACTCACTTTCTTGTAAATGCAGGCTTCTCCATAAGTCTGCGTAAACCCAAACGCTTTGATCATCTCATCAAAACAAATGTTCCAACTCCGAGATGCTTGCACCATCCCATACATCGAGCATTGGAGCTTGCACACCTTGTCAGCATTCTTAGGATCGACAAAACCTTCCGGCTGCATCATATAAAATTCTTCCTTAAGGAAACCATTAAGGAATGCCATTTTGACGTCCATTTGCCATATCTCATAATCATAGAATGTGGCAATTGCTAACATGATTTGGACGGACTTCAGCTTCGCTACTGGTGAGAAAGTCTCATCGTAGTCAACCCCTTGAACTTGTCGATAACCCTTAGCGACAAGCTGAGCTTTATAGATGGTTACATTACCATCCGCGTCCGTCTTCTTCTTAAAGATCCATTTATTTTCTATGGCTCGCTGATATTCGGGCAAGTCAGTCAAAGTCCATACTTCGTTTTCATACATGGATCCTATCTCAGATTTCATGGCTTCCAGCCATTTGTCGGAATCTGGGCCCGCCATCGCTTCTTCATAGTTCGAAGGTTCACCATTGTCTAACAACATGATTTCCAGGACAGGGTTGCCGTACCACTCTGGTGCGGAACGTGTCCTTGTGGACCTACGAAGTTCAGTAGCAACTTGATCTGAAGTTTCATGATCATCATCATTAACTTCCTCTCTAGTCGGTGCAGGCACCTCAGGAACATTTCCCTGAGTTGCGCCACTTACCGGTTCAAGAGGTAATACTTCGTCAAGTTCTACTTTCCTCCCACTTACTTCTTTCGAGAGAAACTCTTTCTCTAGAAAGGATCCATTCTTGGAAACAAAGATCTTGCCTTCGGATCTGAGGTAGAAGGTATACCCAATAGTTTCTTTAGGGTATCCTATGAAGACGCATTTTTCCGATGTGGGTTCGAGCTTTTCAGGTTGAAGTTTCTTGTCATAAGCATCGCATCCCCAAACTTTTAGAAACGACAACTTAGGTTTCTTCCCAAACCATAATTCATACGGTGTCATCTCAATGGATTTCGACGGAGCCCTATTTAAAGTGAATGCGACAGTCTCTAAAGCATAGCCCCAAAATGACAGTGGTAGATCGGTAAGAGACATCATAGATCGCACCACATCCAATAGAGTACGATTACGACGTTCGGACACACCATTACGCTGAGGTGTTCTAGGCGGCCTGAGTTGTGAAACTATTCCACATTTCCTTAAGTGTGTGCCAAATTCGTGACTCAAGTATTCTCCCCCATGATCTGATCGCAAGAACTTGATTTTTCTGTCACGTTGATTCTCAACCTCACTCTGAAATTCCTTGAACTTTTCAAAGGTCTCAGACTTGTGTTTCATTAAGTAGACATACCCATATCTACTCAAGTCATCAGTGAGGGTGAGAACATAATGATAGCCACCGCGAGCCTCAACACTCATTGGACCGCACACATCAGTATGTATGATTTCCAATAAGTTGGTTGCTCACTCCATTGTTCCTGAGAACGGAGTCTTGGTCATTTTACCCATGAGGCATGGTTCGCACGTGTCAAATGATTCGTAATCAAGAGACTCCAAAAGTCCATCTGCATGGAGCTTCTTCATGCGTTTGACACCTATGTGACCAAGGCGGCAGTGCCACAAGTATGTGGGACTATCATTATCAAACTTACATCTTTTGGTATTCACACTATGAATATGTGTAACATTATGCTCGAGATTCATTAAGAATAAACCATTCACCAGCGGAGCATGACCATAAAACATATCTCTCATATAAATAGGACAACCATTATTCTCGGATTTAAATGAGTAGCCATCTCGAATTAAACGAGATCCTGATACAATGTTCATGCTCAAAGCTGGCACTAAATAACAATTATTGAGGTTTAAAACTAATCCCGTAGGTAAATGTAGAGGTAGCGTGCCGAAGGCGATCACATCGACCTTGGAACCATTCCCGATGCGCATCGTCACCTCGTCCTTCGCCAGTCTCCGCTTATTCCGCAGCTCTTGCTTTGAGTTACAAATGTGAGCAACCGCACCGGTATCAAATACCCAGGAGCCACTACAAGTACTGGTAAGGTACACATCAACTACATGTATATCACATATACCTTTAGTGTTGCCGGCCTTCTTTTTCGCTAAGTATTTGGGGCAGTTCCGCTTCCAGTGACCACTTCCCTTGCAATAAAAACACCTAGTCTCGGGCTTGGGTCCATTCTTTGGCTTCTTCCCGGCAGCTTGCTTACCGGGCGCGGCAACTCTCTTGCCGTCCTTCTTGAAGTTCTTTTTACCCTTGCCTTTCTTGAACTTAGTGGTTTTATTCACCATCAACACTTGATGTTCCTTTTTGATTTCCACCTCCGCTGATTTCAGCATTGAATATACCTCAGGAATGGTCTTTTCCATCCCCTACATATTGAAGTTCATCACAAAGCTCTTGTAGCTCGGTGGAAGCGACTGAAGGATTCTCTCAATGACCGTGTCATCTGGGAGATCAACTCCCAGCTGAGTCAAGCAGTTATGCAACCCAGACATTTTGAGTATGTGCTCACTGACAGAACTATTTTCCTCCATCTTACAACTGAAGAACTTGTTGGAGACTTCATATCTCTTGACCCGGGCATGATCTTGGAAATCCATTTTCAGCTCTTTTAACATCTCATATGCTCCGTGTCTCTCAAAACGCTTTTGGAGCCCCGGTTCTAAGCTGTAAAGCATGCCACACTGAATGAGGGAGTAATCATCAGCACGTGACTGCCAAGCGTTCATAACGTCTTGGTTCTCTAGGATGGGTGCGTCACCTAGTGGTGCTTCTAGGACATAATCTTTCTTGGCAGCTATGAGGATGATCCTCAGGTTCCGGACCCAGTCCGTATAGTTGCTGCCATCATCTTTCAGCTTGGTTTTCTCTAGGAACGCATTGAAGTTGAGGACAACATGGGCCATTTGATCTACAAGACATATTGTAAAGATTTTAGACTAAGTTCATGATAATTAAATTCATCTAATCAAATTATTCAATGAACTCCCACTCAGATAGACATCCCTCCAGTCATCTAAGTGAAACATGATCCGAGTCAACTAGGCCGTGTCCGATCATCACGTGAGACAGACTAGTCAACATCGGTGAACATCTTCATGTTGATCGTATCTTCTGTATGACTCATGCTTGACCTTTCGGTCTTCCGTGTTCTGAGGCCATGTCTGTACATGCTAGGCTCGTCAAGTCAACCTAAGTGTATTGCGTGTGTAAATCTGGCTTACACCCATTGTATTCGAACATTAGAATCTATCACACCCGATCATCACGTGGTGCTTCGAAACAACGAACCTTCGCAACGGTGCACAGTTAGGGGAACACTTTCTTGAAATTATTACGAGGGATCATCTTATTTAAGCTACCGTCGTTCTAAGCAAATAAGATGTAAAACATGATAAACATCACATGCAATCAAATAGTGACATGATATGGCCAATATCATTTGCTCCCATTGATCTCCATCTTCGGGGCTCCATGATCATCATTGTCACCGGCATGACACCATGATCTCCATCATCGTGTCTTCTTGAAGTTGTCTCATCATCTATTACTTCTACTACTATGGCTAACGCTTTAGCAATAAAGTAAAGTAACTACATGACGTTTATGTTGACACGCATGTCATAAGTAAATTAAGACAACTCCTATGGCTCCTGCCGGTTGTCATACTCATCGACATGCAAGTCGTGATTCCTATTACAAGAACATGATCAATCTCATACATCACATATATCATTCATCACATCCTTTTGGCCAAATCACATCACACGGCACATGCTGCAAAAACAAGTTAGACGTCCTCTAATTGTTGTTGCATGTTTTTACGTGGCTGCTATAGGTTTCTAGCAAGAACGTTTCTTACCTACGCCAAAACCACAACGTGATATGCCAATTTCTATTTACCCTTCATAAGGACCCTTTTCATCGAATCTGATCCGACTAAAGTGGGAGAGACAGACTCCCGCTAGCCACCTTATGCAACTAGTGCATGTCAGTCGGTGGAACCAGTCTCACGTAAGCGTATGTGTAAGGTCAGTCCGGGCCACTTCATCCCACGATGCCGCCGAATCAAGATAAGACTAGTAACGACAAGTAAATTGACAATATCGACGCCCACAACTGCTTTGTGTTCTACTCGTGCATAGAAACTACGCATAGACCTAGCTCATGATGCCACTGTTGGGGAACGTAGCAGAATTTTAAAATTTTCTATGCATCACCAAGATCAATCTATGGAGTCATCTAGCAACGAGGGAGAGGGGAGTGCATCTACATACCCTTGTAGATCGCGCGCGGAACCATTCAAGAGAACGGGGTTGATGGAGTCGTACTCGTCGTGATCCAAATCACTGATGACCTAGTGCCGAACGGACGGCACCTCCGCGTTCAACACACGTACGGTTGGGAAGACGTCTCCTCCAACTTGATCCAGCAAGGGGGAAGGAGAGGTTGATGGAGATCCATCAGCACGACGGCATGGTGGTGGAAACTATGGCGATCTCGGCAGGGCTTCGCCGGGCACTGCGAGAAGGAGAAGTGTCACGGGAGGGAGAGGGAGGCGCTAGGGGTTAGGGTGCGGCTGCCCTCCCCCCCCACTATTTATAGGACCCCTAGGGGGGGGGGGCGGCCAAGGGGGGTGGAGTGCCCCCCAAGCCAAGTGGGGCGCCCCCACCCAGCCCATCTGGGGCTGGTTCCCCTCCCACTTCAGCCCATGGGGCCCTTCGGGATAGGTGGCCCCACCCGGTGGACCCCCGGGACCCTTCCGGTGGTCTCGGTACAATACCGATTACCCCGAAAACCTTCCCGATGGCCAAAACTTGACTTCCTATATATAAATCTTCACCTCCGGACCATTTCGGAACTCCTTGTGACGTCTGGGATCTCATCCGGGACTCCGAACAACTTTCGGGTTACCGTATACTAATATCTCAACAACCCTAGCATCACCGAACCTTAAGTGTGTAGACCCTATGGGTTCGGGAGACACGCAGACATGACCGAGACGACTCTCCGGTCAATAACCAACAGCAGGATCTGGATACCCATGTTGGCTCCCACATGCTCCTCGATGATCTCATCGGACGAACCACGATGTCGAGGATTCGATCAATCCCGTATGCAATTCCCTTTGTCAATCGGTATGTTACTTTCCCGAGACTCGATCGTCGGTATCCCAATACCTCGTTCAATCTCGTTACCGGCAAGTCAGTTTACTCGTACCGTAATGCATGATCCCGTGATCAACCACTTGGTCACATTGAGCTCATTATGATGATGCATTACCGAGTGGGCCCAGAGATACCTCTCCGTCATACGGAGTGACAAATCCCAGTCTCGATTCGTGCCAACCCAACAGACACTTTCGGAGATACCCGTAGTGCACCTTTATAGTCACCCTGTTACGTTGTGACGTTTGGTACACCCAAAGCACTCCTACGGTATCCGGGAGTTGCACAATCTCATGGTCTAAGGAAATGATACTTGACATTCGGAAAAGCTATAGCAAACGAACTACACGATCTTTGAGGTATGCTTAGGATTGGGTCTTGTCCATCACATCATTCTCCTAATGATGTGATCCCGTTATCAATGACATCCAATGTCCATAGTCAGGAAACCATGACTATCTTTTGATCAACGAGCTAGTCAACTAGAGGCTCACTAGGGACGTGTTGTGGTCTATGTATTCACACATGTATTATGATTTCCAGATAACACAATTATAGCATGAACAATAGACAATTATCATGAACTAATAAATATAATAATAACCATTTTATTATTGCCTCTAGGGCATATTTCCAACAACTCGGACGGACTTAAGCATCACTACGGGTGAGAAGGTCTCATCATAGTCAACTCCTTGAACTTGTTGAAAACCTTTTGCAACAAGTCGAGCTTTGTAGACAGTAACATTACCGTCAGCGTCAGTCTTCTTCTTGAAGATCCATTTATTCTCTATGGCCTGCCGATCATCGGGGAAGTCAACCAAAGTCCACACTTTGTTCTCGTACATGGATCCCATCTCATATTTCATGGCCTCAAGCCATTTTGCGGTATCTGGGCTCATCATCGCTTCCTCATAGTTCGTAGGTTCGTCATGGTCAAGTAACATGACCTCCAAAACAGGATTACCGTACCACTCTGGTGCGGATCTTACTCTGGTTGACCTACGAGGTTTGGTAGTAACTTGATTAGAAGTTTCATGATCATCATCATTAGCTTCCTTACTTACTGGTGTAGGAATCACTGGAACTGATTCAGTGATGAACTACTGTCCAATAAGGGAGAAGGTACAATTACCTCATCAAGTTCTAATTTCCTCCCACTCACTTCTTTCGAGAGAAACTCTTTCTCTAGAAAGGATCCGTTCTTAGCAACAAATATCTTGCCTTCGGATCTGTGGTAGAAGGTGTACCCAACAGTCTCCTTTGGGTATCCTATGAAGACACATTTCTCCGATTTGGGTTCGAGCTTATCAGGTTGTATCTTTTTCACATAAGCATCGCAGCCCCAAACTTTAAGAAAGGACAACTTGGGTTCCTTGCCAAACCACAGTTCATAAGGTGTCGTCTGAACGGATTTAGATGGTGCCCTATTTAACGTGAATGCAGTCGTCTCTAAAGCATTACCCCAAACCGATAGTGGTAAATCAGTGAGAGACATCATAGATCGCACCATATCTAATAAAGTGCGGTTACGATGTTTGGACACACCATTACGTTGTGGTGTTCCGGGTGGCGTGAGTTGCGAAACTATTCCGAATTGTTTCAAATGAAGACCAAACTCGTAACTCAAATATTCTCCTCCACGATCAGATCGTAGAAACTTTATTTTCTTGTTACGATGATTTTCCACTTCACTCTAAAATTCTTTGAACTTTTCAAATGTTTCAGACTTATGTTTCATTAAGTAGATATACTCATATCTGCTCAAATCATCTGTGAAGGTGAGAAAATAACGATATCTACCGCGAGCTTCAATGTTCATTGGACCACATACATCAGTATGTATGATTTCCAATAACTCCGTTGCTTGCTCCATTGTTCCGGAGAACGGAGTTTTAGTCATCTTGCCCATGAGGCATGGTTCGCAACTACCAAGTGATTCATAATCAAGTGATTCCAGAAGTCCATCAGAATGGAGTTTCTTCATGCGCTTTACACCAATATGACCCAAATGGCAGTGCCACAAATAAGTTGCACTATCATTATCAACTCTGCATCTTTTGGCTTCAATACTATGAACATGTGTATCACTACTATCAATATTTAGTGAAAATAGACCACTCATCAAGGGTGCATGACCATAAAAGATATTACTAATATAAATAGAACAACCAGTATTATCTGATTTAAATGAATAACCGTCTCGCATCAAACAAGATCCAGATATAATGTTCATGCTCAACGTTGGCACCAAATAACAATTATTTAGGTCTAAAACTAATCCCGAAGGTAGATGTAGAGGTAGCGTGCCGACGATGATCACATCGACTTCGGAACCATTTCCCACGCGCACTGTCACCTCGTCCTTGGCTAATCTTCGCTTAATCCGTAGCCCCTGTTTCGAGTTGCAAATGTTAGCAACTGAACCAGTATCAAATACCCAGGCACTATTGCGAGCATTAGTAAGGTACACATCAATAACATTTATATCAAATATACCTTTCACTTTGCCATCCTTCTTCTCCGCCAAATACTTGGGGCAGTTCTGCTTCTAGTGACCAGTCCCTTTGCAGTCGAAGCACTCAGTCTCAGGCTTAGGTCCAGACTTGGGTTTCTTCACTTGAGCAACAACTGGCTTGCTGTTCTTCTTGAAGTTCCCCTTCTTCCTTTTACCCTTTTTCTTGAAACTGGTGGTCTTGTTGACCATCAACACTTGATGCTCCTTCTTGATTTCTACATCAGCAACCTTTAGCATTGTGAAGAGCTCAGGAATCGTCTTATCCATCCCTTGCATATTATAGTTCATCACGAAGCTCTTGTAGCTTGGTGGCAATGATTGAAGAACTCTGTCAATGACACTATCATCAGGAAGATTAACTCCCAGTTGAGTCAAGTGGTTGTGGTACCCATACATTCTGAGTATATGTTCACTAACAGAACTATTCTCCTCCATCTTGCAGCTGTAGAACTTATTGGAGACTTCATATCTCTCAATCCGGGCATTTTCTTGAAATATTAACTTCAACTCCTGGAACATCTCATATGCTCCATGACGTTCAAATCGTCGTTGAAGTCCCGGTTCTAAGCCGTAAAGCATGGCACACTGAACTATTGAGTAGTCATCAGCTTTGCTCTACCAGGTGTTCACAACATCTGGCGTTGCTCCTGCAGCGGGTTTGTCACCTAGCGGTGTTTCTAGGACGCAATTCTTCTATGCAGCAATGAGGATAATCCTCAACTTACGCACCCAGTCCGTGTAGTTGCTACCATCATCTTTCAACTTATCTTTCTCTAGGAACGCATTAAAATTCAACGAAACAACAACACGGGCCATCTATCTACAACAACATAGACATGCAAAATACTATCATGTACTAAGTTCATGATAAATTAAAGTTAAATTAATCAAATTACTTAAGAACTCCAACTTAGATAGACATCTCTCTAATCATCTAAGTGATCACGTGATCCATATCAACTAAACCATGTCCGATCATCACGTGAGATGGAGTAGTTTTTAATGGTGAACATCACTATGTTGACCATATCTACTATATGATTCACGCTCGACCTTTCGGTCTCAATGTTCCGAGGCCATATCTGCATATGCTAGGCTTGTGAAGTTTAACCCGAGTATTCTGCATGTGCAAAACGGGCTTGCACCCGTTGTATGTGAACGTGGAGCTTATCACCCGATCATCACGTGGTGTCTCGGCACGACGAACAGGGTCGGTCCTGAGATTTCGGGGGTCTGGGGCAAGACAAGAAGAAGGGGCCCTAAAGTCACATGAACATATGCATATTTTTTTCTATTTCAATTGCGATCAATTACTCAATACACTACAATTTATGTTGCCGTGTCATCTCGAACTATTAAAAAAACAAGCTTCACAATAAAAGTTGGTTGCTCTTGCGAATCTACACTTGTACTTTTTATTAGGTGAATTAGTAACATTTCTGTGCCACCCACAAAAATTAAAAACACTTCCGTGCCTACTAAAATTTTATAATCCTATAATCGTTCACGGGTTGTCCTTCCATAGTAAATAAAGCTAATTCCTCAGAATTCCTAGCAGTAGAGGTACTCTTATTTGTTTGCTAGGAAGCAATAGAAATACTTGTATGTGTTCTACAAAAAATGTCAATGGATCCTTTCTATGACGTAATCAACTCATATGTCTTTGCCGAAACAATAATCTCATATGCAAGTTATTTTCCTTATTTTTAGACGGATAGTGACCAGATAAATCTTGCTAAATTAATAGCAATCTTGCTAATTAGCGCATGAACATATGATAGAAGGAACTAAGAACACAACTAATTATATAAAAAATGCTAAGAAAGGCATTGGAAGAAGGTACCTGGATGGCTAGAAATTTAGAGATTCCAATTAAGCTCCTGCTCCTGTTTATGAGTAATGAACATAAATTAGAATTTCCAACAAAAAAAGGAATCTGAGTTTTCCTTTTCTAATCACAATGGATACAAGAATTAGACTGTGTGTGTGTGAGAGAGATGCATCAGGATTAACTTCACGGAACGAGCGATCTGAAAAGAGAGGGGATTTGCGTTGAAGAGGAGATTGATGGAATCTGGAAGATTGCGTTACCTTCCTCCACTAATCGCTCCCAGCAGCCGAAAATCAAGATTAGATGATGCATATGGGACGCATGGATGATTCACTACGGGAAGAGAAAGACTAGAAGCCAAGAAAAGCAAACGTGCGCCGGTAAGCCGGGAATTAATTGATCTATTAGATATTTTTCCTTTCTGACAAAATCGGTCGATACGTACGAGAACCAAAGTCATCGGGGGGCCCGGGGCGGCCGCCCCCCTTGCCCCCCTTAGGGCCGGGCCTGACGACGAACTGTAGCAACGGTGCATACTCAGGGAGAACATTTATACCTTGAAATTTAGTGAGAGATCATCTTATAATGCTACCACCGAACTAAGAAAAAAAAGATGCATAAAGGATAAACATCACATGTAATCAATATAAGTGATACGATATGGCCATCATCATCTTGTGCCTTTGATCTCCATCTCCAAAGCACCGTCATGATCACCATCGTCACCGGTTTGACACCTTGATCTCCATCAAAGCATCATTGTCGTCTCTCCAACTATTGCTTCTACGACTATCGCTGCCGCTTAGTGATAAAGTAAAGCAATTACATGGCAATTGCATTTCATACAATAAAGCGACAACCATATGGCTCCTGCCAGTTGCTGATAATTGTGTTACAAAACATGATCATCTCATACAATAAATTTTAGCATCATGTCTTGACCATATCACATCACAACATGCCCTGCAAAAACAAGTTAGACGTCCTCTAGTTTGTTGTTGCAAGTTTTACATGGCTGTTACGGGCTGAGCTAGAACCGTTCTTACCTACACATCAAAAACCAAAACGCGGTATAGTGATTGCTTTTTGATCTTCAGAAAGAGCCCTATTCATTGAATCCAATTCAACTAAAGTTGGAGAAACTGACACCGACCAGCCACCTGTGTGCGAAGCATGTCGGTAGAACCAGTCTCGCGTAAGCGTATGCGTAATGTCGGTCTGGGTCGCTTCATCTAACAATACCGCCGAATCAAGAATCAACTAGTGATGGTAAGCAATATGTATATACCCACGCCCACACCTCCTTTGTGTTCTACTCATGCATATAACATCTACGCATAAACCTGGCTCTGATGCCACTATTGGGAACACAGTAATTTTAAAAAAATTCCTATGCACACGCAAGATCATGGTGATGCATAGCAACAAGAGGGGAGAGTGTTGTCTACGTACCCTCGTAGACCATAAGAGGAAGCGTTATGACAACGTGGTTGATGTAGTCGTATGTCTTCATGATCGACCGATCCTAGTACTGAAAGTACGATACCTCCGCGATCTGCACACGTTCGGCTCGGTGACGTCCCACGAACTCACGATCCAACAGAGTGTCGGCGAAGAGCTTCGTCAACACGACGGCATGATGACGGTGATGATGCTACCGGAACAGGGCTTCGTATAAGCACCACTACGATATGACTGGGGTGGATTATAGTGGAGGGGGGCACCGCACACGGCTGAAAACAACCAACTTATGTGTCCTAGGGTGCCCCCTGCCCTCGTATATAAAGGAGCAAGGGGGAAGGCTGGCCGGCTCTAGTGGCGCGCCAAGTGAGGAGGATTCCTCCTCCTAGTAGGAGTAGGATTCCTCCTTTCCTAGTCCTACTAGGAGGAGAAGGGGAAGGAAGGAAGGGAGAGGAAGAGGAGAAGGAAAGGGGGGGCCCTCCCTAGTCCAATTCGGACTCCCTATAGGGAGGGGGCGCGGCTGCCCCTTGTGGGCTGCCTCCCCTCTTCCCTATGGCCCATGAAGGCCCAACTTTCCCCGGGGGGTTCCGGTAACCCTCCAGCACTCCGGTTTTCTCCGAAATCACCCGGAACACTTCCGGTGTCCGAATATAACCGTCTAGTATATCAATCTTTATGTCTCAACCATTTCGAGACTCCTCGTGATGTTCATGATCATATCCGGGACTCCAAACTACCTTTGGTATATCAAAACACATAAACTCATAATACCGACCGTCAACGAACGTTAAGCGTGCGGACCCTACGGGTTCGAGAACTATGTAGACATGACCGAGACACGTCTTCGATCAGTAACCAATAGCGGAACCTGGATGCTCATATTGGTTCCTACATATTCTATGAAGATCTTGATCGGTCAACCCGCATAACGATATACGTTGTTCCCTTTGTCATCGGTATGTTACTTGCCCGAGATTTGATCGTCGGTATCTCAATACCTAGTTCAATCTCGTTATTAGCAAGTCTCTTTACTAGTTCCGTAATGCTACATCCCGTAACTAACTCATTAGCTACATTGCTTGCAAGGCTTATAGTGAAGTACATTACCGAGAGGGCCCAGAGATACCTCTCCGACAATCGGAGTGACAAATCCTAATCTTGATCTATGCCAACTCAAGAAACACCATCGGAGACACCTGTAGAGCACCTTTATAATCACCCAGTTACGTTGTGACATTTGGTAGCACACAAAGTGTTCCTCTAGTTTTCGGGAGTTGCATGATCTCATAGTCATAGGAACATGTACAAGTTATGGAGAAAGCAATAGCAACAAACTAAACGATCATCGTGCTAAGCTAACAGACATGTCAAGTCAATCATATCATTCTCTAATTATGTGATCCCATTAATCAAAGGACAACTCATGTCTATGGTTAGGAAACATAACCAACATTGATTCAATGATCTAGTCAAGTAGAGGCAAACTAGTGACACTCTGTTTGTCTATGTATTCACACATATACTAAGTTTCCGGTTAATACAATTCTAGCATGAATAATAAACATTTATCATGATATAAGGAAATATAAATAACAACTTTATTATTGCCTCTAGGGCATATTTCCTTCAGCAACACACCCACAACGAGAGGAGGAGGAAGCAGGCGGCGGCCATGGCCCTTGCTGACTTAGAAGCCGTGGAAAAAAGTGAGCAGGAGTTTCTCTTCCTATACACTCCCGTAAAAACTACAGGCGTCGGGAAGGAGAAGGAATAGGAAGGCGGTGGCGCATGAACATGGTGTCTATGGCGACGACGGGCTCGGCAGAATCGTTCAATTTGGTTGTTGGGGAGAAAAGATAATGTGTGGGTGTCAGAAAAACATACAACGAAGAGACTGGTTGCATGAGGGAAAATAATGGAGACACGACCCATGTTCACTGGCCCATGTGACACTTGACGTCCGTGGGAGCGACCAGCGGAGACGAGATCGGTCTCTGATGACCCACATGTATAGGGGATCTATCGTAGTCCTTTCGATAAGTAAGCGTGTCGAACCCAACGAGGAGCAGAAGGAAATGATAAGCGGTTTTCAGTAAGGTATTCTCTGCAAGCACTGAAATAATAGGTAATAGATAGTTTTGTGATAGGATAATTTGTAATGAGTAACAAGTGACAAAAGTAAATAAAGTGCAGCAAGGTGGCCCAATCCTTTTTGTAGAAAAGGACAAGCCTGGAAAAACTCTTATATAGAGAAAAGCGCTCCCGAGGACACATGGTAATATCGTCAAGCTAGGTTTCATCAGTTCATATGATTCGCATTTGGTACTTTGATAATCTGATATGTGGGTGGACTGGTGCTTGGGTGCTGCCCTTACTTGGACAAACATCCCACTTATGATTAACCTCTATTGCAAGCATCCACAACTACAACAAAAGTATTAAGGTAAACCTAACCATAGCATGAAACATATGGATCCAAATCTGCCCCTTACGAAGCAACGCATAAACCAGGGTTTAAGCTTCTGTCACTCTAGCAACCCATCATCTACTTATTACTTCCCAATGCCTTCCTCTAGGCCCAAATAATGGTGAAGTGTCATGTAGTCGACATTCACATAACACCACTAGAGGAGAGAAAACATACATCTCATCAAAATATCGAACGAATACCAAATTCACATGACTACTAATAGCAGGACTTCTCCCATGTCCTCAGGAACAAACGTAACTACTCACAAAGCATATTCATGTTCATAATCAGAGGGGTATTAATATGCATAAAGGATCTGAACATATGATCTTCCACCAAATAAACCAACTAGCATCAACTACAAGAAGTAATTAACACTACTAGCAACCCACAGGTACCAATCCCGGACTTGGAGACAAGAATTGGATACAAGAGATGAACTAGGGTTTTGAGAGGAGATGGTGCTGGTGAAGATGTTGATGGAGATTGCCCTCTCCTGATGAGAGGAGCGTTGGTGATGACGATGGCGATGATTTCCCACTCCCGGAGGGAAGTTTCCCAGGCAGAACAGCTCCGCTCGAGCCCTAGATTGGTTCCGCCAAGGTTCCGCCTCGTGGCGGCGGAGTCTCGTCCGCAAAGATGGCTTATGATTTTTTCCTCATCGAAAGACTCCATATAGCAGAAGATGGCCATCGGAGGGCCACCAGGGGGCCCACAAGGCAGGGGGGCGCGCCCAGGGGGGTAGGGCGCGCCCCCCATCCTTGTGGGCAGGGTGTGGCCCCCCTGGTGAACTTCTTGCGCTTAGTATTTTTTTATATATATTCTGAAAATGACTTCCGTGAAGTTTCAGGACTTTTGGAGCTGTGCAGAATAGGTCTCTAATATTTGCTCCTTTTCCAGCCCAGAATCCCAGCTGCCGGCATTCTCCCTCTTTATGTAAACCTTGTAAAATAAGAGAGAATATGCATAAGTATTGTGACATAATGTGTAATGACAGCCCATAATGCAATAAATATTGATATAAAAGCATGATGCAAAATGGACATATCAGTCTCCACTGGCATACTTCATTATCAGACTCGTCAGTATCATCATCGCTAATTATATGTTCGATGGTGGCAATGAGATGGGTGGTGGGTTGGTCGAAAAATCCGACCTCTCTTGAGGATCCCCCGATCCGACCTAATATCTTATACATAGAGAGTTGTCACATCACTCCTGGCCCTGATCTATCATGAGACCAAGATCCAATCTAGCATGAATCTCGATGCTTCGTCTTCGGCCCGATCTGACATCTGGGCCTTAGGACATTTCCTTGGATCCTAACTCAAGGTCAGGTCCAAGGAGCGATTCTTAAGATCATCCTGGCCCGGATTTTGACATCGAGGCCAGGGCAAGTGTATGGTGTTGGTTCCCGATCTGGTTTGACGCCCAACTTACGGAGAGCAGCTCCCCATAGGAATCCATGGTACAATCCTTACTACCGAATCTAATGATCCGGCTAGGAACGAGAGTCTCGACTTGGCCTAGATGGCTGGTCGGGTCATCAAAGAGGGAGATGTTGCCTAAGACAAAGACTTGTCCCGGCACGAAAATAGCGTTGAGGGAGTCCTGGATTATGGGGTCCTCAGGTGTCCGGGCTATGTGATATTTGCCAGACTGATGGGCCATGAAGATATGAGGTAGAAGGCCTTCCCCCGTGTCCCGATGGGACTCTCCTTTGCGTGGATGGCAAGCTTGACGTCCGGATGTGTAGTTTCCTTTCTCTGCAAACCGACTCTGTACAACCCTAGGCCCCTCCGGTGTCTATATAAATTGGAGGGTTAGTCCATAGAGGCTAACAAATCATATAGGCTAGACATCTAGGGTTTAGCCATTATGATCTCGAGGTAGATCAACTCTTGTAATCCCTATACTCATCAAAGTCAATCAAGCAGGAAGTAGGGTATTACCTCCATTAAGAGGGCCCGAACCTTGGTAAACATCGTGTCCCCTTTATCTCCTGTTACCTTTGATCCTTAGACGCACAGTTCGGGACCCCCTACCCGAGATCGGCCGGTTTTGACACCGACATTGGTGCTTTCTGTTGGGGAACGTAGTATTTCAAAAAATTCCTACGATCACGCAAGATCTATCTAGGAGAAGCATAGCAACGAGTGGGAGAGTGTGTCCACGTACCCTCATACACCGAAAGTGGAAGCGTTTAGTAACACAATTTATGTAGTCGAATGTCTTCGCGATCCAACCGATCCAAGCACCGAATGTACGACACCTCCGCATTCAGCACACGTTCAACTCAATGATGTCCCTCGATCTCTTGATCCAGTTGAGGACGAGGGAGAGTTCCGTCAGCACGACGGTGTGGCGACGGTGATGATGAAGTTACCGACGCAGGGCTTCGCCTAAGCACTATGACGATATGACCGAGGTGTGTAACTGTGGAGGGGGGCACCGCACACGGCTAAGAGAAGGCTTGGTGTGCCTTCGGGGTGCCCCCTCCCACGTATATAAAGGGGGAGGAGAGGTGGCCAACCCAAGGGGGGCGCGCCATGGGGGGACTCCTACTTGGACTCCCGGTCCAAGTAGGATTCGCCCCCTTTCCTATTCCCATTAGGAGAAGGAGGGAAGGAAGAGGAGGAGAGAAGGAAAGGGGTTCCGTCCCCCCAACCCTAGTCCAATTCGGTTTGGGCTTGGGAGGGCGTGCACCACCACCTGGCCGCCACCTCCTCTCTCCACTAGGGCCCATGAAGGCCCATTACGATCTCGAGGTAGATCAACTCTTGAGCATGTGTTGGTTTTCCATTGAAGAGGAAAGGGTGATGCAGCAAAGTAGCGTAAGTATTTCCCTCAGTTTTTGAGAACCAAGGTATCAATCCAGTAGGAGACTACACGCAAATCGCCTAGTACCTGCACAAACAATCAAGAACCTTGCAACCAATGCAATAAAGGGGTTGTCAATCCCTTCACGGTCACTTGCAAAAGTGAGATCTGATAAAGATAATAAGATAAATATTTTTGGTATTTTTGTTGTATAGATTGAAAAGTAAAGATTGCAAAATAAATATACAGTAAACTAGAATTATAGATCGGAAACTTATATGATGTAAAGTAGACCCCGGGGCCATAGGTTTCACTAGTGGCTTCTCTCATGATAGCATATATTACGGTGGGTGAACATATTACTGACGAGAAATTGATAGAAAAGTGCATAGTTATGAGAATATCTAGGCATGATCATGAACATAGGCATCACATCCGTGTCAAGTAGACCGAAACGATTCTACATCTACTACTATTACTTACACATCGACCGCTATCCAGCATGCATCTAGAGTATTAAGTTCATAAGAACAGAGTAATGCATTAGGCAAGATGACATGATGTAGAGGGATAAACTCAAGCAATATGATATAAACCCCATCTTTTTATCCTCGATGGCAACAATGCAATACGTGTCGGTTCCCTTTCTGTCACTGGGATCGAGTACCGCAAGATTGAACCCAAAGCTAAGCACTTCTCCCATTGCAAGAAAGATCAATCTAGTAGGCCAAACTAAACCAATAATTCAAAGAGACTTGCAAAGATATCAAATCATTCATATAAGAATTCAGAGATTAGATCAGGCGCTTCGGACCTTCAACTATGTCTGGATCCAACCTTCAAGGTTGGTGGATGCCTTCCTCTGTCACAGAGGAGGACATCAAGAAGCTAAGAGAGGCCAGATATCTGACCGCCTAAATCTCGCATAGGCTGCCTGCCCGAGGGCAGGTCATCCCTACTCCCGAACTCACCGAGAGTGTCATGTTCATCTCCCACTTCCTCCGAGGACTAGGCCTCGCTCTGGATCCCTTCGTTAGGGGTCTTATGTTCTATTATGGGCTGGATTTCCATGATCTGGCCCCAGATTCCCTTCTTCACATCTCTTCATTTATTGTCGTATGTGAGGCCTTCCTCCGCATTACCCCTCACTTAGGCCTGTGGCTCAAGACCTTCGATGTGAAGCCGAAGATGATTGAGGGGCGGCACACAGAGTGCGGAGGTGCTTTAATAAGCAAAATCGCTGATGCTCCATGGCCAGAGGGTTCCTTCACAGAGGTGTCCAGGTTGTGGCAGCGGGAGTGGTTTTACATCATAGCTCCCCGAAGTGCCAAGTGGGTAGACACCCCCACCTTTCGCTTGGGCCCCCATCGCAACTGAAGTCATGGATCAGCAGGGGGCTGAGCTGGGGTCCAGCAAAGGACGTGCCAATATTGTAGAGCCGTATCCGAGATCTCTTTGAGAGAGATTTCAGTCTGGTTATGGTAATGCAAGTTATGCTGGTTCATCGAGTCCAGCCTTGCCAACGTCGGCCCCTCCATATGTGGGAATTCAACTTGGAAGGACCACGAGCTATTCAACATTTCCTCGGCATGATGCTCGAAGAGATGTACAAATCGTTCTTCGGACCCCAAATAGAGTGTCCAAACACCACCGAGGATGTGGATTTGAGCTACATCCGCCCTGCTACCCAAGTAAATAATCCCATGGCCGAACACACTGTCCTTTTATTTATCATGACATCATTCTAAAAAGTCGCTCTTTGACCAGGACTGGATAACAAAGGCGAAGATGATCAGGTGTCCGGACCCACTTCCTAAAGGCTTGGACAATCCGGTATTGGACAAAATGCTTGAGCCGGCGTCTTATCAAGTGCCCTCAAAGGAAGATGAAGGGGGGGGAATAAAGTGGCTGACAGCAGGCCTCACTCACTACTTGTCCCAACCGAGGGGATGAGCGCCTCTGCGAGGGAGGATAACCAGGGGGAAGAATATGACATTCTTTCTCCCTAGGGAAGGAAGATGACTACCTCTGAAGATTCGGAAACTAAGGTTTCCAAACGAGAGAAGAAATCTCCACCAGAGGGTCCTGCCTCGGAGGGTATTCTTGCCGCACAATGTCCGCGCGGGGATCAGCCCTCTACCGAGCTGTAAGTAATCAAAAAGTACCTAATAGTGAAAATATCCTACCTTACTTCTGAAGACAATAACCGATGCTTATAAATTGTAGTCCGGATCGTAGCCCTTCTCGACAGAGTTTGTCTTCGGGGGATCTTCTTCCGGAGATGATGGAGAGCGAAACGCCCCCCCTGACACCCCACCTCATGAGGCGGGCGACCCTGAAGTGTCGTTGCGGAGGGTGTCTCCGGATCCGCCAAGGCCAGAGGATAACCCTTTGGCTACTCGGAATCCCCAGTATCTGGCTCCTAAGGAGAGTGGCAGCAAGAGTCCAAAACCGTACAGTGTGCGGTCGGACGCACTGAAGGATCTTCTGGGGCAAGCGGCCATCTCGGAAGCGCATCGTACATTGATGGGTACGGTAATTGAAAGGATTTCATCCACTGAAAACGGATTGCACGAAGCCTTTATGAGTCTACTGAAAGGCTTTGAGGTACGTGAAATATTGTATGTTTTTGGTAGTACCGCACACGTTAGGTGTGCCCTATGCAGATAGTAGCCCCTGAGACTCTGGTTGTCATCGAGAACGGCGGCGACCCGAGGATCATATTCCCAGGTAATAACCCGACTGCCTTTATGTGCAGGCGGCTGAGGCTCCGTTGGCTAGCCGAACTGATGGGTTTGCCGAGCTAAAGTGGCAACTTGATGCGGCCGATGCCAATATCATGCTTGTCAACCAGCGGCTTGACATGGCACAGGGTAGGGGATTTCTCTGGTGATCGTCACATAATAAGAGGAGCATGATGCCAGTATCTTTGATATGTTGTGACTGCAGATGGAGCTGCCACCATGGAGACCCTTTGGGCGGAGCTTGCCCGAGTCAAGGAACAAGCAAGGAGTAGCAATGCGGCCGCTCTAAAGGCGGCCGAAGAGTTGAGGGCCGAACAGGCCGCACATTGCAAGAGCAAGGAAAGAATGACCAAAATGGCTGTAGAGTTAAAAGATGCTGCTGACCGTTACCAGCTTCTTGAAGAAGAAAGCCGAGCGAGGGCGACGAGCCTGGAGAAGGCCCTGGTAGCTGCCAAGGAAGCCCGCTCCAAAATTAGAGCGACGAAGGAGGAGCTGCATCAAGCTGCAGATATCGTGTCTGGGAAGCCCTTCTTGTTGCGGGCTAAATTCAAAGATCCGAAGTATGCTCCTCTTGACCGACTATGGAGTTCTGCGGACGCCTATGTGGATTTGGCTGCAAGTGCTGCCGACGCGGCCGAATACTTCAAGGATCAGAAAGATCGTGAAGTGGAAAAGCTGTTCTGGTCACAGTTTCATGCTCCAGTCCGTCCGCTGCTGTTGAATGAGCGAATGGCCGAGTGGGACGAGCTCCATAGGTTGTCCGGACTTGCCATGAGGTCCGTTGTGGATCATCTGTGGCTGAGAGGGCCCAGGCCGAATAGCTATTTTAGTTTAGTGCAACAATTCCTTGGTGCTGTGCCACACACCGATGCTACGAAGAGATCGGCGTGCATAGAGGGTGCGCGGATGGCCTTTGCCCGTGTCAAGACATACTGGGCGGAGATGGAGGCCACCACTGTTGCGACACAGGGTTCGGCCGTAGGCCGAGTGGCTGCCGAGCACTACTTTGAAGAAGTTCTTGAAGGCGCTCATTCGATAAAGGCTCAGTGCTCGAAGAATATTATGTTCTAGTGACACGTACTTCCATTGTAAAAACAATGTTTTATTGAGTTATCAAGGCTGTATTTATACTTTTGCCCGAAAGTACTATGATGCCTCCTGTGCGGCCGTTTATGTATATATGTATATAACCTGAAAGTTAGCAGTCGTCGACTTCCGCCCCCATGCATATAATGTGGGGGTGTTCACAGAGAACGCGAATCCACACTTGATCCAACGTCTTGGTCCATTAAGGAGGTGGTAGCGCAGCGAACGAGGCAATCAGACTATATTGCTTTAACACTTTCACTTAGCCATAGGAGTTTGATGGTGGGGCTACTATATACCCCATGGTACTTCTGCGCTCGTCTGAATACGGGGTGCGTACGTACTTGACCGGGAAATGGCCCTTCGTTAAAGCGGAGGAATCCCGAAGATTCCGCCGAGTCATCGAGTGGTTGACCAGTCTCTTGCTATATCATGACAGTCAGTTTTCGGCTCTCTCTACTATGGTACTCATCCGGACGAACCAGGGCACAATCGCAGTAGTTCTCCCAGTACTACCTTAGCCGATATAACGGAACGTAAGGTACCAAAACGTGGGAGCCGGGCAAACCCAACATTTGACCAAAGACATGATTCGGAGCTGATGCATATAGGGCCAAACTCGCGACGCCGAACACTCCCTAAGGTCTTCGGTCTTTATAACATATACTGGGTAAACAATGCCCTTAATAATAAACCCCATGTGTCCAGGTACGTGGAATATCCTAACGTGGCCACATGCCAATAACATCAGCATCCTTCTCGGTTGTGTGGAGTATCCGGAGGATGTGAGCAACAAGAGACAATAAAAAAGGTTTACACAGGGTCTTAATCTAAAAAGAAACCTTTGGGAGGGTCCCTGCTACACGTCTGCGCCTGTGTCTCCGTTGTGCCGTGTCTTGGACTGGTGTAGCACGATTGTCATCTGTAAAAGGAAAGAACTTAGGTGAAAGTTGCCGTGCCAAAAAAGAAGAAGGAAGAATTGGCTATTATCAATGAACTATCAAAATTCAAGAGAAGTCAAGTTGAGCCGGGCTGGCCCTGATTAAGCGCGGGAAGCCCCTGGTATCGTCTATGAGGGTTTGATCATTAAACCAATCTCATGTATATGTGGTGAAACGCTGGACTCGTCTAACAGTGTCTGTGGTCTTGACAACCTATCACTTTTCCTGGTTGGTGAGGCCGTCTAGTTCGCAGCTGTTAAAGCCGCCGCATCCTCTTCCGCACATAAGAAACGTTCGATATTTCCGCTAACTGTGATGATGCCACATGGACCGGGCATCTTAAGCTTGAGAAAAGCATAATGCGGTATTGCATTAAAACGAGCGAAAGCCGTTCTTCCGAGTAGTGCTTGATAACCACTTCGGAATGGAGCGACGTGGAAAGTTAACCTTTCGCTTCGGAAGTTATCAGGAGAACCGAATACGACCTCTAGCAGTAGAGAGCCCGTACAGCGGGCCTCTTGGCATGGTATTACTCCCTTGAAGGTGGTATTACTGTGGCTTATTTGTGTCGGTTCTATCCCCATTTTGCGGACTGTGTCCTGATATATCAGGTTTAGATCACTGCCGTCGTCCATGAGGACTCGTGTGAAATGGTACCAGTTTATTATTGGGTCTAACACCAAGGCCGCCAGTCCTTCGTGTCGGATACTTGTCGCGTGATCCCTACGATCAAAAGTGATCGGGCAGGCCAACTAGGGGTTGATCCTAGGGGTGACGGGCTCTATGGCGCGTGTATCTCGGAGTGCATGCTTGCTTCTCCTCTTTGTCACATGGATCATGTTTACCGTTTTAACCTCTGGTGGGAACTTTTTCTGTCCTCCGATGCTTTGCTGGCGAGGTTCATCCTCGTCTTCGCTTGGTGTCTCTTCCCCTTTGTGTTCGGTGTTTAGCTTACCGGCCTGCTTGAAGACCCAACATTCTCTGTGGGTGTGATTTGCAGGTTTGTCGGGGGTGCCGTGAATCTGACAAAGCTTGTCAAGAATCTTGTTTAGGCCGGATGGTCCTTCTGTGCTGCCTTTGAAATGCTTTTTCCGCTGACCAGGTCGAGAGCCCCTGAATCCGGCGTTTACCGCCGTGTTATCTGGGCTACCATCTTTATTTTGACGCTTGTTTTTGTTGTGTCGTGGTTTTCCATTGCCATCCCTGACTTCGGATGTGCTTGGGTCGCTGGTGCTGCTACGGGCCAACCAGCTGTTTTCGCCCGCGCAAAAGCGGGTCATGAGGCTTGTTAGGGCTTCCATTGTTCTCGGTTTTTCTTGGCCGAGGTGTTTGGCGAGCCATTTTTCCCGGACACTGTGTTTAAAAGCTGCTAAGGCTTCAGCGTCCGGACAGTCGACGATTTGGTTCTTCTTGGTGAGGAACCTGTTCCAAAGCTTTCGGGCGGACTCTCCGGACTGTTGGATTATATGACTTAAATCGTCTACATCCGGAGGTCGGACATAAGTCCCTTGAAAATTAGCCCGAAAAGCGTCCTCGAGCTCCTCCCAACTTCCAATTGAGTTTTCGGGGAGGCTTTTCAGCCAGTGCCGAGCTGGCCCTTTAAGCTTGAGGGGCAAGTATTTAATGGCATGGAGATCGTCTCCGCGAGCCATATGAATATGGAGGATAAAGTCCTCGATCTAGACTCCAGGGTCTGTGGTCCCGTCGTATGCCTCTATGTTCACTGGTTTGAATGCTTCTGGGAATTCGTGATCCAGCACCTCATCGGTGAAACATAGGGGGTGTGCGGCACCCCTGTATTGGGATATGCCATGGTGTTCGGACGGTTGTAGTATTCAGTTTTGATTTTGTGCCAGAGCGCGCTTCCTAGATCCATAGATGGATCTGGTCGCGCCGGATTTTTGGCGCAAGTTCTCATGTAGATTGTGTGTTGACTTATGTGCGACTTTGTTAGCTGTTCTATCACGGTCATAAGGTGGTGGAACCGACCGATTGGCCGTATCATTTTTCGGCTGTGTGGGCTCTAAGGCCTCATCATCGAATTCAAGCAATAGCTTGCGCTTTGGATAGCTATTTGTGTGGTAACTTCCACCATACTTTTTTTTGTTGTCGAGCACTTTGTTCCACCTAACGTTGAGCGTATCTTGTGTGGCCTTAAGCCTTTGCTTCTTCTTCTTCAGGCTTCTCGCTATGGCAATAAGCCTTTTGCGGAGGTTCTCTTGCTCCAAGTGCATTTCTGGGATGATGTGTGCATATTCGTCCGAACTGTTTTCCTCCTCGGAGGGGGTTTGATGAGGTTTATCCTTGGCATTGCCGTGTTCAGACGTTGGATCTGCACCGTGTTTGCCGTTCGCGTCTTGATCGTGCTCTGCCAGCGGGGCGGCGCAGTCGTCGTTTCTTCTAGAGTCGACTAGACTGCTATTTCCTCTTGCGCTGTTATCGCTATTTTTGCTATGGCGAGACTTGGAGCGGCGCCACTGACGTCAGCGCTTGGGTTGCTTGGAGGGGGCATCCTCCGTTGTCTCTTCGCCATTGCCCTCTTTAGGTGTATCCGCCATGTATATGTAATGTGATGAAGTGGTTGTCCGGCGCCCTATGGGCGCTGGTTCCTGTTCGTCTCCTGCATCTTCATTCATGCCGTCGATGTCTTCGGAGTCGAAGTTAAGCATGTCGGTTAAGTCGTCGACAGTGGCTACCAAGTGGGTGGTGGGTGGGCAGCGAATTTCTTCATCGTCCGCATCCCATTCTAGCCGAACATAGTTCGGCCAAGGTTCTCCTGACAGGGAGAGAGACCTTAATGAATTTAGCACATCGCCGAAAGGCGAGTGCTGAAAGATATCCGCGGAGGTGAACTCCATGATCGGCGCCCAGTAGGGTTCGACGGGCACGGATATAAGCGGCTCGGAGTCCTTGGTCGGGGGTGAATCCAGTGGTTCGGCAACACGACTCTCGTAAGGGGTGAAGTCAGCGTCGGGCCCTCTTGATGGAGGTAATACCCTACTTCCTGCTTGATTGACTTTGATGAGTATAGGGATTACAAGAGTTGATCTACCACGAGATCGGAGAGGCTAAACTCTAGAAGCTAGCCTATGGTATGATTGTATGTTGTCCTACGGACTAAAACCCTCCGGTTTATATAGACACCAGAGGGGGCTAGGGTTACACAAGGTCGGTTACAAGGGAGGATATTTACATATCCGTATTGCCTAGCTTGCCTTCCACGCCAAGGAGAGTCCCATCCGGACACGGGACGAAGTCTTCAATCTTGTATCTTCATAGTCCAACAGTCCGGCCAAAGGATATAGTCCGGCTGTCCGGAGACCCCCTAATCCAGGACTCCCTCATTGCGTCTCTGACTTCCACTCCAAGTCTCATGGATTGCGTTTGTTCCAAGAAAGATCCTCGCGAAGGTTTCGTTCCGTTTGGAATCCATTTGATATTTCTTTTCTGCGAAACACTAAAATAGGCAAAAAAACAGCAACTGGCACTGGGCCTCCGGTTAATAGGTTAGTCCCCAAAAATAATATAAAATAGCATATTAAAGCCCATTAAACATCCAAAACAGATAATATAATAGCATGGAACAATAAAAAGTTATAGATACCTTGGAGACGTATCAGCATCCCCAAGCTTAATTCCTGCTCGTCCTCGAGTAGGTAAATGATAAAAATAGAATTTTTGATGTGGAATGCTACCTAACATAATTTTCAATGTAATCTTCTTTATTGTGGCATGAATGTACAGATCCAAAAGATTCAAGACAAAAGTTTAATATTGACATAAAAATAATAATACTTCAAGCATACTAATCAAGCAATTATGTCTTCTCAAAATAACATAGCCAAAGAAAGCTCATCCCTACAAAATCATATAGTTTGGCCATGCTCCATCTTCGTCAGAAAAAATTCTCTCATCATGCACAACCCCGATGACAAGCCAAGCAATTGTTTCATACTTTAGTATTCTCAAAACTTTTCAACTTTCACGAAATACATAAGCGCGAGCCATGGACATAGCACTATGGGTGGAATAGAATATGATGATGGAGGTTGTGTGGAGAATACAAAAAGAGAGAAAGTCTCACATTGATGCGGCTAATCAACGGGCTATGGAGATGCCCATCAATTGATGTCAATGCGAGGAGTAGGGATTGCCATGCAACGGATGCACTAGAGCTATAAATGTATGAAAGCTCAACAAAAGAAACTAAGTGGGTGTGCATCCAACTTGCTTTCTCACGAAGACCTAGGGCATTTGAGGAAGCCCATTGTTGGAATATACAAGCCAAGTTCTATAATGAAAAATTCCCACTAGTATATGAAAGTGATAAAATAAGAGACTCTCTATAATGAAGATCATGGTGCTACTTTGAAGCACAAGTGTGGAAAAAGGATAGTAGCATTGTCCCTTCTCTCTTTTTCTCTCATTTTTTTGGCCTGCCCTTTTTTTCATTTGGGCTTTTTTTGCCTTTTCCTTTTTTTATTTGGCCTTTCTTTTTTTCTTCACATGGGACAATGCTCTAATAATGATGATCATCACACTTATATTTATTTACAACTCAAGGATTACAACTCGATACTAGAACAAAATATGACTCTATATGAGTGCCTCCGGCGGTATACCGGGATGGGGAACGAATCAAGAGTGACATGTATGAAAAATTATGCATGGTGGCCTTGCCACAAATACGATGTCAACTACATGATCATGTAAGGCAATATGACAATGACAAAGCATGTCATAATAAACGGAACGGTGGAAAGTTGCATGGCAATATATCTCGGAATGGCTATGGAAATGCCATAATAGGTAGGTATGGTGGCTGTTTTGAGGAAGATATATGGAGGCTTATGTGTGATAGAGCGTATCATATCACAGGGTTTGGATGCACTGGTGAAGTTTGCACCAACTCTCGAGGTGAGAAAGGGCAATGCACGGTACCGAAGAGGCTAGCAATGATGGAAGGGTGAGAGTGCGTATAATCCATGGACTCAACATTAGTCATAATGAACTCACATACTTATTGCAAACATCTACAAGTCATCAAAACCAAGCACTACGCGCTTGCTCCTAGGGGATAGATTGGTAGGAAAAGACCATTGCTTGTCCCCGACCGCCACTCATAAGGAAAGCAATCAAAGAACACCTCATACTTCAAATTTGTCACACAACGATTACCATACGTGCATGCTACGGGACTTGCAAACTTCAACACAAGTATTTATCAAATTCACAAATACTTAACTAGCATGACTCTAATATCACCATCTTCATATCTCAAAACAATCATCAAGTATCAAACTTCTCATAGTATTCAATGCACTCTATATGAAAGTTTTTATTATACCCATCTTGGATGCCTATCATATTAGGACTAATTTTATAGCCAAAGCAAATTACCATGCTGTCCTAAAAGACTCTCAAAATAATATAAGTGAAGCATGAGAAATCAATAATTTCTATAAAATAAAACCACCACCGTGCTCTAAAAAGATATAAGTGAAGCATTAGAGCAAAATTATCTAGCTCAAAAGATATAAGTGAGGCACATAGAGTATTCTAATAAATTCCGATTCATGTGTGTCTCTCCCAAAAGGTGTGTACAGCAAGGGTGATTGTGGTAAACTAAAAATCAAAGACTCAAATCATACAAGACGCTCCAAGCAAAACACATATCATGTGGTGAATAAAAATATAGCCTCAAGTAAAGTTACCGATAGACGAAGACGAAAGAGGGGATGCCTTCCGGGGCATCCCCAAGCTTAGGATTTTTGTTGTCCTTGAATTTTACCTTGGGGTGCCTTGGACATACCCAAGCTTAGGCTCTTTCCACTCCTTATTCCAAAATCCATCAAATCTTTACCCAAAAACTTGAAAACTTCTCAACACAAAACTTAAACAGAAAATCCCATGAGCTCCGTTAGTATAAGAAAACAAATAACCAACTTAAGGTACTGTAATGAACTCATTCTTTATTTATATTGGTATTAAACCTACTGTATTACAACTTCTCTATGGTTCATACCCCCCGATACTAGCCATAGATTCATCAAAATAAGCAAACAACACACGAAAAACAGAATCTGTCAAAAATAGAACAGTCGGTAGAAATATGGAGGTTTCGAATACTTCCGTAACTCCAAAAATTCTGAAAAATTAGGAAAACCTGCATAAATTTTATATTGATCTACTGAAGTTGGAATTGGTATTTTATCGCTCTCTTATAAAAAATGAAAATTATTCTCGTGAGCGCATACTTTCTGTTTTTATCGGCAAGATCAAACAATAATCACCCAAGAAGATCCTAAAGGCTTTAGTTGGCACAAACACTAATTAAAACATAAAACCACATCTAAACAGAGGCTAGATGAATTATTTATTACTAAACAGGAACAAGAAGCAAGGAACAAAAATAAAATTGGGTTGCCTCCCAACAAGCGCTATCGTTTAACGCCCCTAGCTAGGCATTGATAATTTCAATGATGCTCACATGGAAGACAAGAATTGAAGCACAAAGAGAGCATCATGAAACAATGAAAAACACATCTAAGTCTAATATACTTCCTATGCATAGGCATCTTATAGGCAAACAAATTATCATAGCAAGCCAAAACTAGCATATGCAAGGAAGAGGAAAGAAACAATAGCAATCTCAACATAAGGAGAGGTAATTTAGTAACATGAAAATTTCTACAGTCATATTTTCCTCTATCATAATAATTACATGTGGGATCATAAGTAAATTCAACAAAATAGCTATCACATAAAATATTTTCAACATGGTCCATATGCATGCAAAGTTGACACTCTTCCAAAATAGTGGGATTAACATTAACTAAAGTCATGACCTCTCCAAACCCACTTTTATAAAAAATTGCATAAGATTGAACATTCTCCAAATACGTGGGATCTAAAGTTGACACTCTTCCAAACCCAGTTTCAATATTGCAAACATTATTATCAATCTTATATTCATCATGGGGCTTAAATAAATTTTCAAGATCATAAGAAGAATCACCCCAATCATAATCAATGCAACAAGTAATGGACATAGCAAAACTAGCATCCCCAAGCTTAGGGTTTTGCATATTATTAGCACAATTGACATTCATAGAATTTACAATAACATCATTGCAATCATGCTTTTTATTCAAAGATCTATCATGAATCACTTCATCACAATTTTCAGATTCACGAATTTCAAGCAAAACCTCATAAAGATAATCTAGTGCTCTCAACTCACTAGCAATTGTTTCATCATAATTGGATCTTTTAAAAATATTAGCAAGAGGATGAGGATCCATATCAATAGATTTTTAGCAAGCGAAGATGCAAACAAATAGAAGGCACATGGTAACACGAGCAAACATAAGGACGAACGGAAGAGGAGCGAATAAAACGGCGAAGGTGAAGTGGGGGAGAGGAAAACGAGAGGCAAATGGCAAATAATGTAACGTGAGGGAGAAGAGTTTGTGATGGGTACTTGGTATGTCTTGACTTGAGCGTAGATCTCCCTGGCAACGGTGCCATAAATCCTTCTTGCTACCTCTTGAGCATGTGTTGGTTTTCCCTTGAAGAGGAAAGGGTGATGCAGCAAAGTAGTGTAAGTATTTCCCTCAGTTTTTGAAAACCAAGGTATCAATCCAGTAGGAGACTACACGCAAATCGCCTAGTACCTGCACAAACAATCAATAACCTTGCAACCAACGTAATAAAGGGGTTGTCAATCCCTTCACGACCACTTGCAAAAGTGAGATCTGATAAAGATAATAAGATAAATATTTTTGGTATTTTTGTTGTATAGATTGAAAAGTAAAGATTGCAAAATAAATAGATAGTAAACTAGAATTATAGATCAGAAACTTATATGATGTAAAGTAGACCCGGGGGCCATAGACTAGTGGCTTTTCTCACGATAGCATATATTACGGTGGGAGAACAAATTACTGCCGAGAAATTGATAGAGAGAATATCCAGGCATGATCATGAACATAGGCATCACGTCCGTGTCAAGTAGACCAAAAGGATTCTGCATCTACTACTATTACTCCACACATTGACCGCTATCCAGCATGCATCTAGAGTATTAAGTTCATAAGAATAGAGTAACGCATTAGGCAAGATGACATGATGTAGAGGGATAAAGTCAAGCAATATGATATAAAACCCATATTTTTATCCTTGATGGCAACAATACAATACATGTCGGTTCCCTTTCTTTCACTGGGATCGAGCACCACAAGATTGAACCCAAAGCTAAGCACTTCTCCCATTGCAATAAAGATCAATCTAGTAGGCCAAACTAAACCAATAATTCAAAGAGACTTACAAAGATATCAAATCATGCAAGTAAGAATTCAGAGAAGAAGCAAATATTGTTCATAGATAATCTTGATCATAAACCCACAATTCACCGGATCTCGGCAAACACACTGCAAAAAGTATTACATCGAATAGATCTCCAAGAAATCGAGGAGAACTTTGTATTGAGAGCCAAAGATAGAGAAGAAGCCATCTAGCTAATAACTATGGACCTGAAGGTCTGTGGTAAACTACTCACACATCATCGGAGAGGCTATGGTGTTGATGTAGAAGCCCTCTGTGATCGAGTCCCCCTCTGGCAGATCGCCGCAAAAGGCCCCAAGATGTGATCTCACGGGTGCAGAAGGTTGTGGCGGTGGAAAAGTGGTTTCGTGGCTCCCCTGGATGTTTTCAGGGTATAAGAGTATATATAGGCGAAAGAAGTAGGTCGGTGGAGCTACGAGGGGCCCATGAGGGTGGGGGGCACGCCTACCCCCTGGGCGCGCCCTCCTACCTCGTGGCCACCTCGTTGCGTCTCTGACTTCCATTCCAAGTCTCCTGGATTGCGTTTGTTCCAAGGAAGATCCTCGCGAATGTTTCGTTCCATTTGGATTCCGTTTGATATTCCTTTTCCGCGAAACACTGAAATAGGCAAAAAAAAACAACTGGCACTGGGCCTCTGGTTAATAGGTTAGTCCCCAAAAATAATATAAAATAGCATACTGAAGCCCATTAAACATCCAAAACAGATAATATAATAGCATGGAACAATAAAAAATTATAGATACGTTGGAGACGTATCAGGGTCTATATTGGAAACTAAGGGATATTAAGGCCTCCTTTTAATAGAGAACTGGAACAAAGCATTAACACATAGTGAATACATGAACTCCTCAAACTACGGTCATCACCGGGAGTGGGCCTGGTTGTTGTCACTCCAGGGTTGCCGGATCATAACACGTAGTAGCTAGGTGACTATAACTTGCAAGATCGGATCTAGAACATGGATATAATGATGATAACATAAACGGTTCAGATCTAAAATCATGGCACTTGGGCCCAAAGTTACAAGCATTAAGCATATCAAAGGCATAGCAACATCAATGTAAGAACATAGTGGATACTAGGGATCAGTCCCTAGCAAAACTAACTTGATTACAGGATGAATCTCATCCAAGTCCTCACTGACCAGCGAGCCTACAAAGGAATTACTCACTCCCGGTGGGGAGCATCATGGAATTAGCGATGGAGAAGGGTTGGTGATGATGAAGAACGAAGATCCCCCTCTCTAGAGCCCCAAACGGACTCCAGATCTGCCCTCCCGAGGAAGAACAGGGCTTGGCGGCGGCTCCGTCTCGTGGACCGTGATAATTCTTTCTCCCTGATTTTTTCTCCGAAAATAGGAATTTATAATGTTAGGGTTGAGGTCTGCGGGGCAACCAGGTGGGTACAACCCACCTGGGCGCACCAGGAGAGGGGGGCGCGCCCTGGTGGGTTGTGCCCACCCATGGGCCCCTCTCCGGTAGGTCTTGGCTCCAGAAATTCTTATATATTATATAAAAATTCCTTGAAAAGTTTTGTTCCATTCCAAGAACTTTTATTTCTGCACAAAAACAACACCATGGTAGTTCTGCTGAAAACAGCGTCAGTCCGAGGTTAGTTTCATTTAAATCATGTAAATTAGAGTCCAAAACAAGAGGAAAGGTGTGAGAAAAGTAGATACGTTGGAGACGTATCAACTCCCCCAAGCTTAAACCTTTGCTTGTCTTCAAGCAATTTAGTTGATAAACTAAAAGTGAGAAAGAAAATTTTTTACAAACTCTTTTGCTCTTGTTTGCATAAATAATCTTAAACATCACCCAGGTTTTCAGCCAACATTATAACTAACCATGTCGACAATAACTCTTAAAGATTATAATGACTCATATCAATGACATAATCAGCTAGCGAGCAATAATAAGATATCTCAAACAGCAACACATTGTCAAAACAACCATGATATAATATGACAATAGTGGTTGAGGGAGTCCTGGATTAAGAGGTCCTCGGGTGTCCGGCCTGTGTGACATGGGCCGGACTATTGGGCCATAATGATACAAGATAGAAGACTTCCTCCTGTGTCCGGATGGGACTCTCCTTTGCATGGGAGGCAAGCTAGGCGTCTAGGTGTATTATTTACTTTCTCTGTAACCGACTTTGTATAACCCTAGGGCCCTTCGATGTCTATATAAACCGGAGGGTTTAGTCCGTAGAGACAATTACAATCAGACAGGCTAGACCTCTAGGGTTTAGCCACAATGATCTTGTGGTAGATCAACTCTTGTAATCCTCATACTCATCAAGATCAATCAAGCAGGACGTAGGGTATTACCTCCATCGAGAGGGCCCGAACCTGGGTAAAACATCATGTCCCCTGCCTCCTGTCACCATTGACCTTAGACGCACAGTTCGAGACCCCCTACCCGAGATCCGCCGGTTTTGACACCGACATTGGTGCTTTCATTGAGAGTTCCTCTATGACGTCGAAGTTAGGGTTGGTGGCTCGCCTCGTTATCAGAGATAGTATCACCTCCGGAGGAGCTCTGGCCTTAGGCCAAACCCTTCGGCTGGGTGGCTTTACCATGACCGCCCGTTCGGCCGTTAAGCCGACAATGACTTCTCGGGTCATCAAAAATCGCCTCCGTGTTGACTCCGAGTCCAGACGGATGGATCCGGTGGAGTGGTCATCTTTAAACGAACTCCTGGACCGCATCACCGTCGTGGGGGTCGCTACTGACTATGATCAGATTGGGCTTAAACCCGATCAGAGAGAAATCAAATCTCCGCCGATCACCCATCAGGTAGCGGTCGTAGAAGAGCAAAACAACAATTCTTCCCCTATGCTGAAGATGAAATATGTTCAGATTCCTGAGCTCGAAGAGCCGGATACCTGTCTGCGGAACGACACTCCAACCCCTCCGAATCCGGAATCGGGCATGGGGCCCGGAAAATCATTGGACATCCCGGAACCCAAACTAATAAGCTCGGAAGCTTCTCAAACTCCGGACTCCAAATTGGGCCAGGGTTCGGATTTAAAGCCACCCACCCACCACATGCAATATTCAACAAGAAATTCCGGTCATCCGGATATATGCGACCTCACGTGCATATGTCAGCAGTCTCAGGAAACAGTCCATCACTTTTGGGCAAGGTTCCTCCTTGTCAAAGACATGATTAAAGATTGCCGCGACGAGGACGCAATTTCAGTATTCTGCAATAATTGCATAGACGAAGGAATCCTCAATGCCATCAACTGTTGTCGCGTATTACACTTCGCGAACTTGGAAAGCGCCTGGAAAACTCAGACAGCTCGCTGGGAGCCACCAGTCTCCACCCAACCCCTCGGGCGAGCAAAACAGATGCACCCTCGCGGGGCACCCGAACCCATAGTAAAGAAAACTAAACCCATTACGGGACGTGGAACCGTTCTGTAGGGATGGCTTGATAGGCCATGCAAAATACACACGACACCGGATACCGTTCCAACCCACAGCCTTAGAGCATGTTGGATACTCCAGCAAGTAGCCAAGAGCGGCGAGGATATCCTCACCAAAAACACCGCGGAGCAACTCCCCTTGGAATATGACGACCATAGAGTATTGACAGTCTTTGAGACTTTCAAACAATCGGCGCAAGAGGGCACTCCGCGACCTCGCCGAAGTCTGCCAAGTCACAACAATAAATCCCTGGAACGACACGGCCATAACTTTCCACGCTAGTGACGAACCCAAAATCCGGTCAGTCCGAGCACCAGCCGCCTTGGTCCTCAACCCAATTGTGGATGGCTTTCGGATCACTAAAGTGCTCATGGACGGCGGTAGCAGACTAAACCTCATCTACGAGGACACACTGAATAAAATGGAAATAGACAGGATCCGCATCGAGCATAGTAATATGACCTTCTGTGGGATCATTCCCAGCCAGGAGGCACGATGCGTGGGAAAAATTACACTCGAGGTGGTATTCGGCACGCGAAGAACTATCGGTTCGAAGAGATAACCTTCCAAGTGGCCCCTTTCAATAGTGGATATCACGCCCTGTTGGGACGAGATGCATTCACACACTTTCAAGCTATACCTCATTACGGATATATGAAGCTCAAGATGCCCGAGCCCAACGGTATTATCACTCTCGCTAGTGATCTGGAAATAGCCCTCTGCGCCGAAAACAAAACAACATCCCTGGCCCTCGAGGCACTGTCTGAAGCCCTCACGGCCGAAGAGTTAACTGCACTACGCTCTACGGTGGATAGGGACGACGTAATCCTTGAGAAGCATCCCAAATCCGCCTCCTTTAAACCAGCAGACGAGATAGTCAAATTTCAAGTCCACCCGACGGACCCCAAGAAGATAGCTTCCATCGGGGCACAACTGGACCCAACGGTTGACGCCGCACTACGAACGTTCCTGCGCGAGAACTGGGACATATTCGCCTGTCACCCTTCTGATATGCCAGGAATCCCACGCAGGCTGGCCGAACACAGCCTCAATATATTGAAGGGATAGAAGCCAGTCAAGCAAACACTACGACACTTTTCCGAACCTAAACGACAAGCCATAGGGGAGGAGCTAGCCAAGTTAATCAAGGCTGAATTCATCAGAGAAATAAAACACCTGGACTGGCTAGCAAACCTAGTGATGGTGCCAAAGAAGGGTAAATCTTGGCGCCTGTGCGTCGATTTCAAAGACCTCAATAAGGCTTGCCCTAAGGATCCCTTCCCCCTCCCCCGCATCGATCAGATTATTGATGCAACTGCAGGATACAACTCACTATGTTTCCTTGACGCATACTCCAGATACCATCAAATTAAGAAAAGGGGTCCGATCAAGCCGCAAGGCATTCATCACCCCATATGGGCCTTTTTGCTTCAACACTATGCCCTTTGGGCTTAAAAACACCGGCGCCACCTAACAATGCATGATTCAAACATGCTTGGAAAATAAATCGGCAAGATAGTTGAAGCATATGTGGATGACGTCGTCATCAAGACTAAGCACGTCGAGTCGTTAATAGATGACATGCGTCTCACATTCGACAATCTCCGGACATATGACATCAAGCTCAATCCGGAAAAATGTGTTTTCGGCGTTCCCGCCGGAAAACTGCTGGGCTTCATCGTTTCCAATAGAGGAATTGAGGCAAATCCAGCCAAAATCCGAGCTTTGTCACAATTAGCTACACCAACGGACCTTAAACAGGTCCAAAAAATAGCCGGATGCGTGGCAGCTTTAAGCCGCTTTATCTCCGGACTAGGAGAAATATCATTGCCACTTTATCGCCTTCTCCGACGTACCGACCACTTTGAGTGGACGGAAGCGGCAACAACTAGACTGGAGGAAATAAAGGCTCTTTTAGCGAGCAACCCAATCCTGGCTGCGCAAAACATCGGCCAACCGATGTTATTATATATCTCCGCAACACACCAGGTGGTGAGCGCAGTGCTCGTCGTTGAGCGAGAGGAGGACAGACACAAGTTCCCACTTCAGAAACGTATCCAGTATCCTCACACCATGCAAATCCCGGTACCCTCATTACCAAAAGATAGCATACACGGTGTTCATGGCATCCCGGAAGCTGCGACACTACTTTCAAGAGTGTTCGATCACGGTGGCTTCTGAAGTACCACTCAATGATATAATTAATAACCGCGACGCTACAGGTTGGATTGCCAAGTGGGCTATTGAGCTCCTACCATTTGACATAACATATAAACCACGCCGGTCCATCAAATCCCAAGTATTGCCTGACTTCATCGCCGAATGGACAGAGGCCGAACTCCCTAAAGAGTACAACACATATTCCAACTGGGTCATGTACTTCGATGCCTCTAAAATGCTGGCCGGTTTAGGAGTAGGCGTCGTTTTAACATCCCCCACTGGAGACACAGTCCAGTACATACTCAAAATATTATACATAGACTCCAACAACGTAGCCGAATACGAGGCCTTATTGCACGGTCTTAGGATGGCTACCTCCATGGGCATACAACGCCTGGAGGTGCCCGGGGATTCAAATCTCGCGATATCCCAAATAAATGGAGACTTCGACCCCAAGTATCCGAAGATGGCGGCCTATCGCAACGCTGTACTCAAAATATCAGCTCGGTTCGAGGGACTCGAGTTTCATCATGTGGCTCGAGAAAGCAATCAAGCGGCGGATGTCCTTGCTCGCATGGGCGCCAAGCATGACCCCGTCCCGCCTAACATCTTTTTTGGAAAGGCTCTTCAAGCCATCCGTGGTGTGGCAGGATGAGAGCGGTAACACTAGTCCGGATCTGATTATATCCCCAGATCCCGAACACAATACCGATATCATCAGGGGCTTAGCCACCCGAAATAACACCATCGGCCCATTTAATAATGGCAGTAATTGCCCCATGGACCGAACCATTCTTGGCCTACCTTAATAGGCAAGAAATCCCTGAGGACCAGAATGAGGCTCGCTGCATTGTTCGGCGCTCGAAAGCCTACAAGGTCCATGACAGAGAGCTCTACCAGAAAAGTGCTACCGGAGTCCTTCGAAGATGTATCTTTGAAGAAGAGGGATAGCAGCTCCTGGCTGAAATCTATGCTGGTCTCGGCGGTCAACACCCGCAGCTCGGGCCCTTGTAAGTAAGGCCTTCCGTACAGGTTTCTTTTGGTCGACGGCCCGAGCAGATGCATAGGACCTGGTCCAACGTTGTGTCGGATGCCAGCTCTTCGCCAATCAAAGCCATATGCCGCCTACTACTTCACAAACAATCCCCATTACTTGGCCTTTTGTGGTCTGGGGGCTTGATATGGTAGGACCCCTTAAAGGAGGAAGCCATAAGAAAAAATATCTGCTAGTCATGGTAGATAAATTCACCAAATGGATAGAGGCCAAACCAGTGAAAACGACCGAAGCTGGACTGGTGATAGACTTTATATCTAGTGTCGTGCACGGTTATGGTGTCCCACACAACATCATCACCGATAACGGCTCCAATTTCATAGCCAATGAAGTGAAATCCCGGTGTGCTAAATTGGGCATTAAGCTCAATTACGCCTCGGTCTATCATCCACAAACAAACGGTCAAGTCGAACAAGCTAATGGTCTTATTATGAGCGGCATTAAGCCTAGACTAGTGCGGTCGTTGAAAGAATCAGACAAGCACTGGGTTGAGGAGCTCGACTCCGTACTCTAGGGGCTGCGGACCACGCCCAATCGCACTACCGGATACACACCATTCTTCATGGTGTACGGCACAGAGGCAGTTTTGCCCTGCGACATCATTCATGACTCACCTCAAGTGCGCATGTACGAAGAGAGAGAGAGAGAGAGAGGCCGAGCTCGATCGACATGACAGTCTGGATGCCCTGGAGGAGGAGCGTGACGTTGCAAAAGCCCGTTCTGCATTCTATCAACAACAGGCTCGCAGATACCAAAGCAAAGAAGTGCGGGCCAAGACTTATAATGTTGGTGAACTTGTTCTACCCTTGCCAAAAAAGAAAAAGGACAAACTCAAGCCCAAGTGGGTGGGTCCCTTCATCATAGATGAGGTTCTCATTGGAGGAGCGTACCGCATGCGTGATGCATCTGACAATCGCCTAGAGCCGAACCCGTGGAATGCCGCAAGACTCCAAAGATCCTACGCCTAGAGTCGTACTCTTTGTTCATCTTCTTCTCCCTTTGTTTTCATTTTTTACCCTCTTTAATTTTGCTCTAGCTCTTTTCTCTTGTGCGGCCAAACCGCACACCTATGATGTGCACATCCTTAAATGTATACACTCATAATACCTGGGGGCTTCTTTTACAGAAGCTTATTATTATTTTCCGAGCATCAAGCTCAACACATATGTGTCCTCTTCCGCATATGTACCTTTTCTTCGCCATTATATGCATCATTATGACCTAAGTTTTTGCCAAGCTGGGTTGCCTGGCTCATGTGCTTATGCCCTATGTTCCCGTTTATTCGGCTAGGGCATAAAGGGAGCACCTCTTCGATTGTTACAGCCGGGTCATCCGGACTTGTACCTCAGACTGGGTGAAGCCGAAAGCTAGCGTTCTTAAGGGAATATTCGGCCGGCGAACTGAAGACGTTTAACCTTCATCACACCATGAACCCCCAGATGTTACGTATACTGTGATTTTCCAATCACTGTTTGGACATGCATACTAACGCATATCCGCCTAGGGAAAGGAACCCTTAATGGAACTATTCTCCTTGGAAGATGTTTCTTACAATCTAAATGTAATATAACATAGCTAGCCGGATACAACTTGTCTGTTCAAGCAACTATGACCCCTACACTGGTTTCCATGCATGCCCTGGTCTATATTACTGAGCGTGTATTCGGAAACACTCCGAGCCTTCGGGTCCAGAGGTCAAAGCGAAAAGGTCTGCCATGACAATCATTTTACAATCTGGCTAGGGACAAATTTGTCAATTGAAGTACATAGTCACTTGGACTTAAAAACTTCTTCCTCTATGCCATCTAACAGGTTATCTAGCTTACAATCCTGTTGGGAATACTTGGCGGCTATCTTTACCTAGTCATACACCAGACTAACTGGAATTTCTTTTCCATCTGACCCCTGAGGTCCGACCCGGGCCATATGATTCGGATCAAGCTTGGTGTACCGTGTTTTTACCATGGCCTAGGCCTCTCGCGCACCTTCTCGGCAGGCCGATATCTTCCATAATCGGAAGCGCCGCTGAGCTCCCTGGAATAGATTCACAAGCTCCTGCATACTTCTTGGAGGAGAGGCAGATGGCGACAAAGCTTTGGCAATGCTCCGAATTGCCTGCCAAGCTCGCTCGTGCAGTTGGGAGAGCTCGTGCAGAAGGTCGCTAAGGGAGTCCTGGATTAGGGGGTGTCCGGATGGCCGAACTATACCTTTAGCCGGACTCTTGGACTATGAAGATACAAGATTGAAGACTCCGTCCCGTGTCCGGAAGGGACTTTCCTTGGCGTGGAAGGCAAGCTTGGCGATGCGGATATGCAGATCTCCTACCATTGTAACCGACTCTATGTAACCCTAACCCTATCCGGTGTCTATATAAACCGGAGGGTTTTAGTCCGTAGGACAACATACACATCAACAATCATACCATAGGCTAGCTTCTAGGGTTTAGCCTCCTTGATCTCGTGGTAGATCTACTCTTGTACTACCCATATCATCAATATTAATCAAGCAGGACGTAGGGTTTTACCTCCATCGAGAGGGCCCAAACCTGGGTAAAACTTCGCGCCCCTTGCCTCCTGTTACCATCCAGCCAAGACGCACAGTTCGGGACCCCCTACCCGAGATCCGCCGGTTTTGACACCGACATTGGTGCTTTCATTGAGAGTTCCTCTGTGTCGTCGCCATCAGGCTCGATGGCTCCTACGATCATCGATAGCGATGCAGTCTAGGGTGAGACCTTCCTCCCCGGATAGATCTTCGTCTTCGGCGGCTTCGCACTGCCGGCCAATTCACTTGGCCACCTGGAGAAGATCGAAAGCTACGCCCCTGGCCGTTAGGTCAGATTTGGAAGTTTAAACTACACGGCTGACATCCACGGGGACTTGATCCTCGACGGATTCGAGCCACTGCCGAGCGCGCCGCACTGTCTCGACGAGCATGATCTAGCTCTACCACCGAACAGTGCCCTGGAGGCCGCACCCGCATCGGCTCCGATCCTTAATTCGGATCCAACCACGCCGATCGAGGACGGGCGGTTGGACGCCGCCTCGGGGGCTGCGATCCCAACGGCGATTGAGCCGAACACCAGCCCCGCACTCCGCGAGACTCGTGACTCCAAGGAGCCGGACTCCTTTCCGAACTCCGAACCCTCCGCGCCCCGGCCAATCGAATCTGATTGGGTGCCGATCATGGAGTTTACTCCCGCGGACATCTTTCAGCACTCGCCTTTTGGCGATATTCTGAAGTCACTGAAGTCTCTTTCTTTATCAGGAGAGCCCTGGCCGGACTACGGCCAGCAAGGTTTGGATTCGGACGATGAAGAAATTCAAAGCCCACCCACCACCCACTTTGTAGCCACTGTCGACGACTTAACTGACATGCTCGACTTCGACTCCGAAGACATCGATGGTATGGACGCCGATGAAGGAGACGATGAAGAACCAGCGCCTACTAGGCCCTGGAAAGCCACCTCGTCATATGATGTATACATGGTGGACGCGCCAAAAGATGACGATGAGGAACGGAAGGACGCACCGAAGGCTTGTTCCCTCGAAAAGCAGTCAAAGCGGCGACGCAAGCGCCGCCCCAAATCCCGCCTCGGCAGAAATAGCGATCACACAAATCCAACGCTGGAGCAGGGCGAACCGCTACCGGACAACGGCAATCCGGATAATCAAACTGAACAAACAAATCCTATCAAGGATAATGGCCCGGATGACATAATGCCGGATAGACACCCAAAGAAGAAGACTGCACGTAAAAGGCTTGTTGCCACCGCCAGGAGCCTGAAAAAACAGAAGCAAAGGCTCAAGGCCGCGCAAGACACACTCCAATTCAGATGGAGTAAAATACTCAGCACAGCAGCAAGGTACGGCGACAATCGCCCCTCCAAGAGCTACCCAAAGCGGAAGCTGCTGCCCGAATTCGATGAGGAGGCCTCAGAACCTCCACAACCAAATATCAAAGTAGCCACCTGGTCGGATAGACGACCCCTCTGCCAACACTGAGCGGCATACAACACCACTCACAATACAATACGCGACCCATGCGAGGGCTCGCAGCCCAAGGATGGCGCAACAAGATCCATCTATGGACCACGCAAGCGCGCCCCAGCATACAACGCAACACAACAAACACCCGAACAACGCGGTACACCCAGCTACAGGGGTGCCGCACACCCCCTGTGTTTCACCGATGAGGTGCTGGACCATGAATTTCTAGAGGGATTCAAACCCGTAAACATAGAGGCATACGACAGAACAACAGACCCCGGAGTCTGGATTGAGGACTACATCCTTCACATCCATATGGCTCGAGGAGACGATCTCCACGCCATCAAGTACTTACCCCTCAAGCTCAAAGGGCCAGCTCGTCACTGGCTCAAAGGCCTCCCCGAAAGCTCCATTGGAAGTTGGGAAGAACTCGAAGACGCCTTTCGGGCAAATTTTCAAGGGACTTATGTCCGACCTCCGGATGCGGATGATTTGAGTCATATAACTCAACAGCCTGGAGAGTCAGCCCAAAAGCTTTGGAACATGTTTCTTACTAAAAAGAACCAGATTGTCGACTGTCCGGACGCCGAAGCCTTGGCAGCTTTCAAGCATAGCGTCCGCGACGAATGGCTCGCCAGACACCTCGGCCAAAATAAGCCGAGAACGATGGCCGCGTTAACAAACCTCATGACCCGCTTTTGCGCAGGTGAGGACAGCTGGCTAGCCAGATGCAGCACCAACGACCCCAGTACATCCAAAGTCAGAGATGGAAATGGGAAATCATGGCGGAACAGCAATAGCAAACGCCGGATTAAAGAAGATAACACGAAGGGCATGACAGTAAATGCCGGATTCAAAAGCTCTCGGCCAGGTCAAAAGCTGCCCCCTAAAGGCACCAGGGACGAACTGTCCAGCCTCAACAAAATTCTAGACCAAGTATGCCAGATCCATAGTACCCCTGGTAAACCCGCTAATCATACCCATAGAGAATGTTGGGTCTTCAAGCAGTCCGACAAGCTCAACGCCCTACACAAGGGGGAAGATACACCAAGTGAAGATGAGGACGAGCCTCCCAAACAAGACACGGCGGAACCAAAGAAATTTCCACCAGAAGTCAAAACAGTAAACGGGTTACACGTGATCAGGGGAAAAAACAAAACGACACTCCCAGGAAAACATACCCAAGTGTCTGTCACCGCGAAGTCCTGCCACTGGTCATCTCAACCGATCACTTTCGACCATCATGATTACTCAGCAAGAGTGCGGCACGCTGGATGGGCTGCCCTGGTATTAGACCCAGTAATTGACGGATATCACTTCACACAAGTCTTGATGGACGGCGGCAGTAGCCTAAACCTAATATATCAGGATACAATCCGCGGGATGGGGTTAGACCCAATACAAATTCGCCATAGCAATACTACCTTTAAAGGAGTAACGCCAGGCCCAGGAGCTCGTTGTACGGGCTCCCTCTCATTACAAGTTACATTCAGCTCCCCCGATAACTTCCGTCGCGAGCATTTAACTTTTCACATCGCTCCGTTTCAAAGTGGCTATCAAGCGCTGCTCGGACGCGAAGCTTTCATTCGCTTTAATGCAATACCACACTACGCCTCCCTCACACTCAAGATGCCCGGTCCATGTGGCATCATTACAGTGCACGGAGATATTAAGCGCTCTTTGCGCGCCGAAGAGAGCAAGGCTGCCTTGGCAGCCGAACATTAAAGGCGCCCGGACCAGCGATCGAGTCTGGCGCCGCTATTTACACCGAATAAGTGATCACACCCCTATTTGTCAATACAAGGGGCTCAACGCGCGCAGACAAGTGGCAATTTCTTATCATCTTCAATTATACATGGTTTCTTTAAAAACTATCTTTTTGCACGACAACTTTTTCACTTAACTCCCTCTCTTTTACAGACGATCATCGTGCTACACCCGTCCAGGATACGGCACAACGGAGACACAGGCGCAGACGTGCAGCAGGGACCACCTCAAAGGATTCTTTTTAGATTAAGACCCTGTGTAAACCTTTTTTTACTGTCTCTTGTTGATACATATCCACCGTTGTGAAGGATGCTGACGTCTTGGCATGTGGCCACGCCAGAACAATGCATGTACCTGGACACAAGGGGCTTCTTACAAAGGCCATTATTTAGGCCCGATTTATACCACAAAGACCGAATACCTTAGGGAGTGTTCGGCGTCGCGAGTTTGGCCCTATATGCATCAGCTCCGAATCATTGTCTTTGGTCAAATGTTGGGTTCACCCGGCTCCTGTGTTTTGGTGCCTTATGTTCCGCTTTACCGGCTAAGGTTGCGCCAGGAGAACTACTGCGATTGTGCCCTGGTTCATCCGGATGAGCACCTCAGTAGAGAAAGTCGAAAACTGACTGTCATGATATAGCGTGAGACTGGTCAACCACTCGATGACCTCTGGGAATGTTAGAATTCCTCCGCCTTAACGAAGGGCCATTTTCCAGCCAGGCATGTACGCACCCTGAGATCGGGAGAATGCGGAGCCACCAGGGGCTATCTAGTAGCCCCACTGTCAAACTCATATGGCTAAGTGAAAGTGTTAAAGCATTATAGTCCGGTTGCCTTGCTCGCTCCGCTATCACCTCCTTAATAGGACCAAGACATTGGGTTAAGTGTGAATGCGTGTTTTTGCTAGCACCTCCGCATTATATGCGTGGGGGTCGAAGCCGATGACTGCAATCTTTCAGGTTATACACACGTATACAAAAACGGCCGCCCAGGAGGCATCATATTACTTTCAGGCAAAAGTATAAAATAGCCTTATAAAACTCTATAAAAGCATTTCGCTTACAATGAGATTACATATCACTCTAACATAATATTTTTTGAGCACTAGGTCTCTACCAAACGGGCACCCTCAAGAACTTCTTCAAAGTAGTGCTCAGCAGCGTTTCGACCTATGGCCGAATCCCGCACTGCAACATTGGTAGCATCCATCTCCACCCAGCATGCCTTGACACGGGCAAAGGCCATCCGTGTGCCCTCTATGCACGCCGACCTCTTCATCGCATTAATGCGCGGCACCACGTCCAGGAACTGCTGCACCAAGCTGAAATAGCTGTTCGGTCTCGACCTTTGCGGCCATAACTGATCCATAATGGACCTCATGGCGAGTCCGGACAACCTATTTAGTTCGGCCCATTCGGCTAATTGGTCAGTCAATGAAAGTGGATGCTCGGGAGTATGGAATTGTCTCCAAAATAGCTGGTCTACCCCACGGTCCGTTTGACCCTGGAAGTACTTGGCCGCATCGGCAGCGCTCGCCGCCAAATCCATATACACATCCTCCAAGCTCCACAGCCGATCCAGAGGGGCATACCGTGGATCTCCGAACTTCCTCCGTAACATAAAGGATTTCCCAACTACAATATCCCCGGCTTCCCGCAGCTCCTCCTTCTTTGTCCTCATAGCAGAGCGGAGGTCTTTTCTCGTTGCAGCAGCCTTCTCAAGGTTCGATGCCTTTGCCTGGTTTTCCTTTTCAAGAACTCGGCAACGGTCGGCGGCGGCTTTTAATTCTATGGCCATCTTGTCTCGGCTTTCGCCATGTGCGGCCTTCTCGGCTTGCAACTCTTCGGCCGCCTTCAGAGCAGCCGCATTACCCAACCTCGCTTTTTCCTTGGCTCGGGCAAGTTCTGCCTGCAAGGCTTCAACAGTGGCAGCTTCAGCTGCAGTCACAACATATTAAGGATACTGGCATTATGTTGCTCTTCCTATGTGACGTTTACCAGATAAAGACACTTACCCTATGCCTCGTCAAGCCTTTTGTTAACAAGCTCGATGTCGGCGTCTGCCGCATCCAACTGCCGTTCTAAATGGGCAAACTCGCTAGTCCGGCTAGCCACCGGAGCTTCCATCACCTGCACATAGAGGCGGTATGGTTATTACCTGGGAATTTGATCCTCTGTTCGTCGTCGTTTCCGACGACAACCAGAGTCTCAGGGGCTACTATCTACACAGGGCACACCTAGCATGTGCAGGACTATCATACATTCTTTTACGTACCTCAAAGCCTGTCAGTAGACTCATAAAAGCTTCATGCAATCCGCTTTCGGCGAACGATATTCTCTCCATCACCGTATTCATCAGAACACGGTGTTCATCTGAGATGGCTGCTTGCCCCACCAACTCCCTCAGAACATCCGATCACACACTAGACGGTGCCGGTCTCTTTTGTCTGCTCTCTTCGGGAGCCGGACAGTGGGAGCTTTGGGGGTCAACGGGATTATCTTCTGGCCTCACCGGACTCGGAGAGGCCCTCCGCGACGACACTTCAGGGTCGCCCGCTTCCGGAGCGGAGGAGTCCGGAGGAGGCGTTTCGCTCTCCATCATCTCTGGAAGAAGATCCCCCGAAGACGAGCTCATTTGAGAGGGGCTAAGGCCCGAACTGCTAAGATATATGCGGTGGTTATTTTCTCAGAAGAAAAAGATGGCATATCTGTACTGTTAAAGTATTCCGGGTCACATATGAATTGCGGGAGAATTGACCCCCCCGCGGACTTTGTGCGGCAACAGCACCCCCCAAGGTAGGTCCCTCGATGGGAGACTTCTTCTCCAGTTTGGAAGCTTCGGCTTCCGAATCCCCGGGCGTGGTCCTTTTCCTCTTCCGGTCGTCTTCCTTCATGGAGCCGCCCGCTCCCTCGGTTAGAATGGGCAGCGTTGGGGGCCCGCGTCCGCCCTTACTGTCCTCCGCAGTATCTTCCCTCAAGGGCTCCGGGCAAGGTGTGGTCTGGAGCATCTTTTCCAGGACCGGATTTTCCAAACCCTCAGGGAGGGGGGCCGAACACCGAATCAACTTTGCCTTCATTAGCTAGTCCTGATCAGAAAGCGAATTCTCAGAAATAACTTCGTAACAAATGAGAGACAGTATGTTTGGCCGGAAGATTCCTTACCTGTTCGGCGGTGCGGGTACTGCTCAGGCCCACGTCCTCGGTGATTTCCGGACACTCTACCTGAGGTCCGAAGAAAGACTTGTACATCTCCTCGTGCGTCAAACCAAGGAAATTTTGAATGACACACGGTCCCTCGGGATTGAACTCCCACAAGCGAAGGGGGCGGCGTTTGCAAGGTTGGACTTGGTGAACCAGCATAACTTGCGCTACCACGACCAAACTGAAATCTCCATTGAAGAGATCTCGAACGCGGCTTTGCAGTATAGGCATATCCTTAGCTGTACCCCAGCTCAGACCCCTGCTGATCCATGACATCAGTTGTGGTGGAGGGCCCGAGCGGAAAACAGGGGCGGTCGCCCACTTGGCGCTTCTAGGAGCCGTGATATAGAACCACCCCTGTTGCCACAATTCAGACACCTCCGGGATGGAACCTTTGGGCCACGGAGCTCCCGTCATCTTGCGTACTGAGGCACCTCCACACACTTCATGTTGCCCCTCGACCATCTTCGGCTTCACTTCAAAGGTCTTGAGCCACATGCCAAAGTGAGGGGTAATCCGGAGGAAGGCCTCGCACACGACAATAAATGTCGTGATTTGAAGAAAGGAGTCCGGAGCTAGATCATGGAAGTCTAGTCCGTAATAAAACATCAAACCCCTGACGAAAGGATCCAAAGCAAGGCCTAGACCTCAGAGGAAGTGGGAAACGAACACGACGTTCTCGTTGGGTTCGGGGGTAGGGACGACCTGCCCTCAGGGAGGCAGCCGATGCAAAATCTCGGCGGTCAGATATTTGGCCTCCCTCAACTTTTTGATGTCTTCTTCCGTGACGGAGGAAGGCACCCATCGGCCTTGAAGGCTAGATCCGGACATAACTAAAGGTTCGGAGCACCTGACCTGAACTTCGGGCGCTTGAGCTTGAGGTGGGGGAAGGATTCGATTGAGCACGGGAGGGAAAAATAAAAGCCTAGTCCCTTTATAAAGAGGGTGAATATCAAGCGTCCTCTCCGTGTCCGCTTGGGCTTGCCTATAATCTAGGAATCCTAGAAGCGGTTGGGTTACCCACGCCCGTATTGATGAGAATCCCGGAATAAGGGGACACGGTCTCTGCTTTAACAAGACATGCCAAGGAAATCGCCTCACATAACACGCTGAGATGGGACAGTAAAACGGTTCGAATAAGAGCTTGGTCGTGGTGTGATGTCACACTACAGAATACGTCAGCAGATTAGATTTGTGTAAATATTATTCTCTCTATGGCAATATGTGGAAACGTATTTTGCAGAGCCGGACACTATCTTTGTGTTCGAAATCTTCTATGAAGTACTTGGAGGAGGAACCCGCCTTGCAATGCCGAAGACAATCTGCGCGCCGTACTCGTCGTCATTGAAGCCTGGTTCAGGGGCTACTGAGGGTGTCCTGGATTAGGGGGTGTCCGGATGGCCGAACTATACCTTCAGCCGGACTCCTGGACTATGAAGATACAAGATTGAAGACTCCGTCCCGTGTCCGGAAGGGACTTTCCTTGGCGTGCAAGGCAAGCTTGGCGATGCGGATATGCAGATCTCCTACCATTGTAACCGACTCTATGTAACCCTAACCCTATCCGGTGTCTATATAAACCGGAGGGTTTTAGTCCGTAGGACAACATACACATCAACAATCATACCATAGGCTAGCTTCTAGGGTTTAGCCTCCTCGATCTCGTGGTAGATCTACTCTTGTACTACCCATATCATCAATATTAATCAAGCAGGACGTAGGGTTTTACCTCCATCGAGAGGGTCCGAACCTGGGTAAAACTTCGTGCCCCTTGCCTCCTGTTACCATCCAGCCTAGACGCACAGTTCGGGACCCCCTACCCGAGATCCGCCGGTTTTGACACCGACAGTCGCCTTGAGAGCCGGACATTTCCTCTTTGGGACGGCCAGTTAGCATACATGCAGACATAAATCTATTAGATCATTTCTTCGTTGAATTACACAAAGGTAAGGTCAAAAGCATACTGAATATGCCGCCTTGTAGCCTCCTATTCTCCTTGACAGCGTCAGCTAGCTAGGCTCGCACATCTTTTAGTTCTTCGCCCAGCAGGGTATTGGAATCCTGCAGCTTGTTCTTTTCATCCCTGAACCGCGTCAGCACACGTTCGCCTGCCACATGTTGCCTTTTGGCCTCCTGTTCACCAGCCTGGGCGATTTTCTATTTTCCCCTCAATTGATATACCGATCCTATCAGCGGAAACAGAACAATATTAATATTACCGGTATATGATTATACTTTTTTCTGATGGGGGGAAACATTACCAAGCGGTGCCCCCTTGGATTTCTCCAATTCGGCGGTAGTCATAGCTAGCTGGGTCTGACACTTTTCCAGCTCTTAAGATAGCAGACTATTCTTCTCCGTGAGTACCTGATTATACAGTGATCCTTAAATCAGTTGTATCAACTGCTTCAAGTCTCGGGGGCTACTGGTATATGATTACCAAACCTGTATATATTTTAAATGCTGGTCGGTGGCTCTGGCAAGCCCATCCCGAGTAGCTCAGATATATGCATCAGCCGAGCTGAAGGCATTGAATGCCTCTTTTGAAAGCCGGGGTCACGGAGAGCGGCCCCCCGACACCAATGATTCATGGCACTCTCCACTTCAGAGTTCGTGAGGGACATATCATATGAATCCTCTGCGGAAGGGCAATCCGGCGTCACTCCCGTGTCAGCCCCCGTCCTTAGGGCAGGGTCTGGAATCTGACTAGTGAAGGCGCGACCGGCAGGATCCCCGGACATAGTCCGGCGAACGCTCTTCCTGATAAAATGTAGCGGATAATGTCACAGTTCGATGTGATGACCAGGAGGCATATTTAAAAAAGAAAGCCATACCTCTTCGATGAAGGTTCGGCCATGTTATCGCCAGCCTTCCTCTTTGACGACTTGTTCGGCGCGGGCACCGCGTTCTTATGAAGCACCTCTGGTGTAGCATGGCGCGCCGAGCGCCTCCCCTTTGAAGCACGAGACAATGCGGTGGGTGAGGTACAGTGAGGAAGCTCTTTCGGAGGAGATGTCTCCTGATTACTTACATGTGAGGCAGGAAGGAGGCCGCGATAGTCAGCCATGATTGGCTCTATTGTGCCATCATAACTCGCCTGGTAGAATACTCCCTCCTCGAGCTCTACAAATATGTCCGGATCCTCTTCGTATCCGGGGTCAAGGTACCGGTTACGGTTCTCCGACTGTAGAGCGGGGCTATAGATCCCCGCTATAACCTTCCGCCATTCCTATTACAAATGGAAGGGTTAATGCCAATTAAGCATGACTCAGGGAGAGGATTGAGTAGAATGATGGGATTAAAACTCACCTAGCTAGGAGGATTGTACATAGAAAATCCTTCCCGAAGCGCAAGAAGGGTGAAATGCTCTTTCTCCCCTTTATATAGATTGGCCAGTATTGCGGCCAGGGCGGTAAGGGAATCCGGACCCTTTCGTCCACAACGCGAGGCATCGTCTTCCCCGTTGTAGTGCCACATGGGAAGCCCCTTGAATTGGAGTGGCTGAACACCTCGCACTATGGAAATGGCCATTACATCGATTATTGATAATCCGAACTGGGCGAGTGTCCTTATCTTGCTCATTAATTGTTGGACTTCTACACTATCTTCCTCCTCGAGGCTCCGAGGGCGCCAGCTGTGGTGTTTCTTTAATAGAGCACTGGTAAATTTGAGAAGGCCCATTCGGACTGGGTCACTCTTCGGATGCCTTCTTATAGAACCATTCTGAGGGCCACTCTTCGGACGCCTTCTTCGGTGTGCCAGATAAGTATCCGGTCCCGGCTATGCGCCATATTTCGGCGCCGCCCACCTCGAATATAAACCCCTTTTGGGAGCGAGGGACGAGGCAGAACAGTTTCCTCCATAGCTCGAAATGGGCCTCGCAGCCCAGGAATAGCTCGCAAAGAGCAACGTAGCCCGTGATGTGCAGAATGGAACTCAGTGTGAGATTGTGCAATTGGAAGCCGTAGTACTCTAGAAGACCTCAGAGGAAGGGGTGGATTGGAAACCCGACGCCTATTATCAAGAAGGATGTAAAGCATACTCGCCCCCCGACTGGATTGGGGAAATTTTCCGCCAGGGCTTCACCCGTAAAAGAGGTTAATCCTGCCCGAAAAGGGACTAGATCCACGGGGGGGGGGGGGGGGGGGGATTCCTGCGTTTGAAGCTTACGTAGCTGGCCGTGGGATACCGAGCATTTCCCCCAATCGCCTTTTTTGGAGCCATGGGGGCAGGAGGAAGAACTGGGAACGCTAGCCATGCTGGAATGGTTTCTGCTAGCAAGCTCTAAGGATTTTCCGCTCGATGTGGAATGGGATCTGAGATCCAGTCCCTTTAAATAGACGCCCTTCTTACATGGCCAGGGTGGTATGTGCAAAAAGTACTCTGACCTTTCGTGTTCGCTTGACACATGGAAGCCGAAGCGGCGGAGGTGCAGAAGCCAATGGGTATGACATTAAATGGAAGGCCGAGTATGACTCTTCGGATCAAATGCTTTGAAGTGTTCGGAGGAAGAACCCGCCTTGCAATGCCGAATACTATCAGCGCGCCAGACACATCGTCATTGAAGCCTGGTTCGGGGGATACTAAGGGAGTCCTGGATTAAGGGGTCCTCGGGCGTCCGGCCTGTGTGACATGGGCCAGACTATTGGGCCATAAGGATACAAGATAGAAGACTTCCTCCCGTGTCAGATGGGACTCTCCTTTCCGTGGGAGGCAAGCTAGGCGTCCGGATGTATTATTTCCTTTCTCTGCAACCGACTTTGTATAACCCTAGGGCCCTTCGATGTCTATATAAACCGGAGGGTTTAGTCCATAGAGACAATTACCATTAGACAGGCTAGGCCTCTAGGGTTTAGCCACAATGATCTCGTGGTAGATCAACTCTTGTAATCCTCATACTCATCCAGATCAATCAAGCAGGACGTAGGGTATTACCTCTATCGAGAGGGCCTGAACCTGGGTAAAACATCGTGTCCCCTGCCTCCTATTACCATCGACCTTAGACGCACAGTTCGGTACCCCCTACCCGAGATCCGCCAGTTTTGACACCGACAGTGGTATCTCGCTAGCCCTTTACAAGACCGCAAAACATAAATGCAGAGCACCTCCAAAGTTCAAGCAGCGACTAAACATTGTAATTCATGGTAGAAAAGATCCAGTCATGATGCACCGAACATTAGCTACACACAATGCATAAATCATGACCGCTGTGCTCTACTCAGTTTCTGGCGCTTGTTTTAGAGGGTGATGACACAACATAAAAGTAAATAGATAGTCCCTTCGTAGAGGGAAGCAGTGATTTGCCGAGGTACCAGAGCTCAATTTTTAAAACAGAGGTAAATGATATTTTGAGACATGCACCCTTCTCATTTACTTCACGACCATCAGTTATCAACATCTTACATGCTAAGAACGCTAGTGGTGGTTCCCAAGCAATAAAAGTAAAGGTTTACTCCCCCTCCAGCATCAATCACACTCCACGGCTTGTCTGAAACAATGGGTGCCATCCATACCAACATCAATCCCGGGGGTTTTGTTTAATTATTTGCATTTTTTAGTTCGGGACTGGGAATCCCTTTTACCACCCATTTTCTCGTGCGATGGCGAGTGAATAAACACTCGATCTGAGAATAACCCGCTTAGCATGGAAAATATCGACCACCTCCTGTCGTTCCATGAACGATCCAGGCACACAAAACGGATAATTTTTAGAAGTTTTTAGAGGTGGCATGTGCAAATTTACTTAGGACGGCAGGGTAATACCATATATAGGTAGGTATGGTGGACTCATCTGGAATAACTTTGGGTTCAAGGTGTTTTATGTACAAGCAGAATCCCCACTTAGCACAGGCGAAGGCTAGCAATTTAGATTGAGAAGCGGCCAGCTAGAGAGCAACAACGATCATAACCATGCATTATGCGTAAGTAACATTGGACACCAGCATGAGTAGTATATGAACACCATGAACATAAACATTATAGAGGTTATGTCGGTTTCGATTCAACTACATGCATGAACATGTACCAAGTCAAGCCACTTGAACATTCAGAGAAGGATACCATGTCATCATACTACATCACAATCATCTTGACGCTATGTTGATATTCAAGATAAATCATTATCAACTCCCAGCTACTTATGCATGGCATGCGAAACTATAATCTCTAATTGTCATTGTAAACATGTTTAATCATAATGGGCTGAAGCATGGATTCTAGGTTAAACATATTTACACAAACAGAACAAGTCGAGTTCATACCAGTTTCTCTTTGCCACAGCCAGTTCATCGAATGTCGTCATTATTGCTTTTCACTTGCACGACCGAATGATATGAAAATAATAATAGTGCAAGAGTGTCATGGACTAAGCTGGAATCTGCAAACATTTTATTCAACAGGAGAAGACAAGGTAAAATGGGCTCTTTATTAGTTCAACAGTTATTCATATGATAGCCACTCAACATTTTTATCATGGTCTTCTCCTCGGTACAACTCGAATAAAAAGAAAAGAAATTCAGAGAAACATGCTGAAATATTTTTGGAGTTTTTGGTTTTCTTTAGCAATCAAATAAAAAGCAAAAATGAGAAAAACTACTTACACGGGAAAGCTCCCAACAAGCAAAAGAAGAACAATGAAATCTTTTTGGGGTTTCTATTTAATACTAAAGCTAAGCATGCATATGAAGTAAATTAACTACAACTAATTTTTTTTGTTTTTCTAAAGTTTCTCAAACACACAAGAAGAAAGCAAGAAAATAAATCTAAGCATGGATGATACAATGAAAAAGTGTGAACACCGACAAATGGAATAAGTGAACATGAATGTAATGTGTGTGAGAGACACGTACTCCTCCAAGCTTAGGCTTTTGGCCTAAGTTGGTAGTGAATCAGTAGCCGGGAGGGTAGTATGGATCCCGAGGAGTAGGCATCCACTCATCCCACTATGGAGGCTCCTCATGTGCTGCCTCCTCGGCAACTTGAGCATTCCGGTAGGCGATGATGTCCGCGGGCATGATCCTATATCTGCCCCTGGCAACAGGATCAAACAAAGCAGGAGCAGGCAATGGAATAACATCATGAGTCCTCACACTAAAAACCAGGTTATACGGAATAGGGATGTGAGGAGATTCGATATCAATAAAATGGTGGTGATCCATGGCTGCACGGTCTAGGTAAACTTTGGTCAGAGGGAAATCATGAGGGCGTATTCAACCTCGAAGTGAGCCGCCAAACGAGTAGCAAAAATCCCACCATGTATTTCACCCTGGGATTTTTTAAGATGGAGGCGTCGAGCCACAATAACTCCCAAGCTATGAGTGTTGTCGCCCTCTAGTGCTCGGTGTAAAACAACAAAGTCTGGTGCACTGAGCGCACCTACTTTGTTTCTAGCAAGCAAGCACTTAGCAACAAATAAAGAAACATAATGTATGGCAGGAAAATGTATGCTAGCAGCCGTGGTGGCTGACACCCCTCTCTCATCTCCCATTGTAAAAGTGCGATAAAAATCCTCAAACCCAGCCAGCCTAGGCTCAGCCAAGCTCCCATCAGACGGGATCATGCATATGTCACAAAACTCAGTAAGTGGTATCTGATGGTTTTCAGCATATAAATCAAAGCTCACTTCAGGAGGATTATTTCTAGGCAAGAAAGTAAAGCTCTGAACAAAGATGTTTGTGAGGATGTGGTGCTGGTCACACTCATATGCGATGAAGTCGGTGAGGCCGGAATTAGCAATATATTGCATGAACTCCTCAAGAATTCCAGCCTCTTGCAGGAACGGGGTGTGCGGCCATTCACACGGTCGTACCTCTGCAACCTTCGGGGGTGGAGATCACCGTCAGAAGACTTCCCAATAACCCCCTTGGAGTTCTTCTTAGAGCCAAACTTCCTGAAGATATTCATGTCCGCGTACAATTTTTCCTATGAACAAAAATCTGAATTTTTAGTCCACTAAATTTTCGCAACAAAACTTCACAAAATTGATAGAACCTACTCATAGGGATACATAGAAGCCATAGCAAGCATTCAAACTACCTAGAACACTAAGAATTTAACATGCAAGCACATCTATAACAGCACCAAGAGTAGCTAATTATTCAAAATATAAGCCACTAAAACAAAAGCTAATTGGACAAATGGTGGAGTCACATACCAAGCAACAATTCCCCGAAACAGCTTCGGAAATGGAGTTTCGAGCAAAGAGATCGAAATCCGCGGGTTTGAGCTCAAGAACATGGGAGAGAGAGCAATGAGGATTTTTTTTCTAGAGGTAAGTGATGATGTGGGCTAAAGATATAAGTGAGGGGGCCCACGTGGGGACCACAACCCACCAGGGCATGCCTGGGGGTGCTCGCACGCCCAGGTGGGTTGTGCCCACCTGGTGCACCTCCCTATGATGTTTATTGCACCAAAACTTCTCAAATATTCAAAAAATCATATTAAAGTTTCAGGGCATTCCGAGAACTTTTATTTTTGGGCCATTTTTTATTGCACAGGAAATTCAGAAAACAAACAAAACATGGTATTTTATTTCATTCAACTGAAAAAACAGAGAATAAAAAGTGTAGACAAAAAGTAGTGCTTACTAAATTCATCAACTTCATACCGTTCAAAAATGATCCATTAATAAGGTTGATCAAGTCTTATTAACAACCACTTTCGATTAGCATGAAACTGAAGAACTTCCGTAAATCACTAAGTTACGTCAATGGGGATATGCATTTCCCCAATAATAAGTATTTCATATTTCTTTTTACAGTAGGTAGAGGTATTTGAAAACTTCCAATAGTGATTCTCGGAGATTTTCCAATAACATTAATACCATTCACTTGGAATTGTTTCTTCAGAAAGTGCACCATATGCTCATTACCATTAACATGAAAAGTGACCTTGCTTTTATTGCAATCAATAACAGCCCCTGCAGTATTCAAGAAGGGTCTACCAAGGATAATCGACATGTTGTCGTCCTCAGGCATCTCAAGTATAACAAAGTCAGTCAAAATAGTAATATTAGCAACAACAACGGGCACATCCTCACATATACCGATAGGTATGGTAGTTGATTTATCAGCCATTTGCAAAGATATTTCAGTAGGTGTGAGTTTATTCAAGTGAAGTCTTTTATATAAAGATAAGGCAGAACACTAACACCAGCTCCTAAATCACACAAAGCAGTTTTCACACAATTCTTTTTGATAGAGCAAGGTATAGTTGCAATTCCCAGATCTCCAAGTTATTTAGGTACTCCATCTTTAAAAGTGTAATTAGCAAGCATAGTGGAAATTTCAGATTTTAGTATTTTTCTCTTATTTGTGATGATGTCTTTCATATATTTTGCATATGGAGGCATTTTTAGGATATCAGTCAAGCAAGTACGCAAAAAGACTGGCCTCAGCATTTCAGCAAAGCGTTCAAATTCTTCATCATCAATCTTTTTAGTTGACTTGGGTGGAAAAGGCATAGGTTTTTGAACTCATGATTCTCTTTCTTTACCGTGTTTTCTAGCAACAAAGTCTCTTTTGTCATATCTTTTATCTTTAGCTTGTGGGTTATCAAGATCAATAGGTGGTTCTATCTCAACATCATTATCTGGTTCTCTTTCATTACTTGGTTGAGTGTCTTTATGAACCTCAACATTATCTTTTTCATTATCACTAGGTGAGTGTTCATTACCAGATTGAGTTTCAGCATCTGAGATAAAACTTCATTTTCATTATCAGGAGGTTTTTCTATTTCAGGTTCACTAGGAGCATGCAAAGTCCTATCATTTTTCTTTTGCTTTTTCTTCCTAGAAGGACTAGGTGCACTAGTGTTAGCTCTTTGTGAATCTTGTTCAATTCTTTTAGGGTGTCCCTCTGGATAAAGTGGTTCCCGAGTCATTTTACCTCCTCTAGTTGCAACTCCAACAGCAAAGTCATGAATTTTATTATTCATTTCATCAAGCAGTTCTCTTTGAGATTTAGCAACTTGCTCTAATTGAGTTTGAACCATAGAAGCATGTTTTCCAACACCTCTAACATCATTTGAGATTCTAAATAACAGGTCACTCAAGCAAGCAATTATATCAGAATTATATTTCAGTTGTCTCATAACATTTGCATTGAAGTGATCATGTTTTCTAATATAGTTTTCAAACTCATAAAGGCATTGACTAGGATGCCTACTGTGAGGATTATCATTATCATTGAACTTCATTAGAGAATTTACCTCAACCACCTTAGGTATCAGTGGTGTATTAAGCCCATGTATTTCTTCAATAGGAGGTAAATTTTTAACATCCTAGGCTTTAATACCTTTTCCTTCATATATTTCTTTGCCTCTTGCATATCTTCGGGACTGAGATATAATATACCCCTCTTCTTCGGAGTGGATTTAGGCGGTGGTTCAGGAATAGTCCAATCATCATAATTTTTCAATATGTTATTCAATAATTCTTTAGCTTGACCAACATTTCGTTCCCTGAAAACACAACCAGCACAACTATCTAGGAACTCGCTAGAAGCATCAGTTAGTCCATTATAGAAGATATCAAGTATTTCATTTTTCTTAAGAGGATGATCAGGCAAAGCATTAAGTAACTGGCAAAGCCTCCCCCAAGCTGGTGGGAGACTCTCTTCTTTAGTTTGCACAAAGTTAAATATTTCCTGTAAGGCAGCTTGTTTCATATGAGTAGGAAAATATTTTTTAGAGAAGTAATAAATCATATCCTAGGGACTACTCACACAACCAGGAGCAAGAGTATTGTACCAAGCTTTAACATCACCCTTTAATGAGAAAGGAAATAATTTGATAATAAAGTAATAACGAGTTTTCTCATCATGAGTAAAAAGGGTGGATATATCATTCAACTTAGTAAGATGTGCCACAACAGTTTCAGTTTCATAACCATGGAAAGGATCAGATTCAACCAGAGTAATTAACTTTGGGTCGACAGAGAATTCATAATCCTTATCATCAATAAAGATAGGTGAAGTAGCAAACTTAGGATCACACTTCATTCTAGCATTCAGAGATTTTTCCTTATACTTGCGTAGTAATTTCTCTAGATCATCTCTATCATTGCAAGCAAGAATATCTCTAGTTGTTTCTTCACTCATAACATAACCTTCCGGTACCTTAGGCAATTCATATCTAGGAAGGCTAGTTCTAGCAGGTGTTTCAGGAGTTTCAGTTTCAAGCTCATCATCAGACTCAACAACATCATGTTGTATAACTCTAGCAATTTGTTTATCAAGAAATTCACCAAGTGGCACATCATCATTAAGCAAGGTACTAGCATCATCATAAGCATCATTCATAGTAGAAGTAGCATCATCAATAACTTGCGGCATATCAGAATTAATAGCATGTGGTGGTGTTGCAAGTTTATTCATAACAAAATGTGAATCTAAAGCAGAACTGGATGGTAGTTCCTTACCTCCCCTCGTCCTTGAGGGAAATATCTTAGTCTTAGGATACTTCAGATTCTTCATAGTGATAATATGATAATAATCCCAAGTGACTCGAAAAATATAGCTATGCTCCCCGGCAACGGTGCCAGAAAAAGGTCTTGATAACCCACAAGTATAGCGGATCGCAACAGTTTTCGAGGGTAAAGTATTCAACCCAAATTTATAGATTCGACACAAGGGGAGCCAAAGAATATTTGAAGGTATTAGCAGCTGAGTTGTCAATTCAACCACACCTGGAGATTAATTATATGCAACAAAGTGATCATTAGCAAAGTAGTTTGATAGTTTTGATAGCAGTAGCAGTAGCAATAGTAACAGTAATAGTGACAGCAGTAATTTTGTAGCAAGTGTAACAGTGATGATGACAGTAGTAACTTAGCAGAAACAATAATGAAAAGTTCGTAGGCATTGGATCGGTGACCTGTTGGATGATATTCATCATGCGATGATTATAACGACCTAGGGCGATACGACACTAGCTTCAGTTCATTGATATAATGTAGGCATGTATTCCGTAAATAGTCATACATGCTTTATTAAAAGAACTTAATGACATCTTTTGTCCTACCCTCCCATGGCAGTGGGGTCCATATTGGAAACTAAGGGATATTAAGGCCTCCTTTTAATAGAGAACCAGAACAAAGCATTAACACATAGTGAATACATGAACTCCTCAAACTACGGTCATCACCGGGAGTGGGCCCGGTTGTTGTCACTCCAGGGTTACCGGATCATAACACATAGTAGGTGACTATAACTTGCAAGATCGGATCTAGAGCATGGATATAATGATGATAACATAAACGGTTCAGATCTGAAAGCATGGCACTCGGGCCCAAAGTGACAAGCATTAAGCATAGCAAAGTCATAGCAACATCAATCTAAGAACATAGTGGATACTAGGGATCATGCCCCAACAAAACTAACTCGATTACATGATGAATCTCATCCAACTCATAAACGACCAGCGAGCCTACAAAGGAATTACTCACTCCCGGTGGGGAGCATCATGGAATTGGCGATTGAGAAGGGTTGGTGATGACGAAGAACGAAGATCCCCCTCTCTGGAGCCCCAAACGGACTCCGGATCTTCCCTCCCGAGGAAGAACAGGGCTTGGCGGTGGCTCCATCTCGTGGATCGTGATAATTCTTTCTCCATGAATTTTCTCCAAAAATACGAATTTATAGTGTCAGGGTTGAGGTCTGCGGGGCCACCAGGTGGGTGCAACCCACCTGGTGATGAACCACAAGTATAGGGGATCAACCTTTCGATAAGTAAGAGTGTCGAACCCAACGAGGAGCAGAAGGAAATGATAAGCAGTTTTCAGTAAGGTATTCTGTGCGAGCACTGAAATTATTGGTAACAGATAGTTTTGTGATAAGGTAATTTGTAACGGGTAACAAGTAATAAAAGTAAATAAGGTGCAGCAAGATGGTCCAATCCTTTTTGTGGCAAAGTACAAGCCTGGACAAACTCTTATATAAAGGAAAGCACTCCCGAGGACACATGGGAATTATCATCAAGCTAGTTTTCATCACATTCATATGATTCATGTTCGGTACTTTGATAATTTGATATGTGGGTGGAACGGTGCTTGGGTACTGCCCTTCCTTGGACAAGCATCCCACTTATGATTAACCCCTATTGCAAGCATCCGCAACTACAAAAAGAAGTATTAAGGTAAACCTAACCATAGCATGAAACATATGGATCCAAATCAGCCCCTTACGAAGCAACTCATAAACAGGGTTTAAGCTTCTGTCACTCTAGCAACCCATCATCTACTTATTACTTCCCAATGCCTTCCTCTAGGCCCAAACAATGGTGAACTGTCATGTAGTCGACGTTCACATGACACCACTAGAGGAAAGACGACATACATCTCATCAAAATATCGAACGAATACCAAATTTACATGACTACTTATAGCAAGACTTCTCCCATGTCCTCAGGAACAAACGTAATTACTCACAAATCATATTCATGTTCATAATCAGAGGGGTATTAATATGCATAAAGGATCTGAACATATGATCTTCCACCGAATAAACCAACTAGCATCAACTACAAGGAGTAATCAACACTACTAGCAACCCACAGGTACCAATCTGAGGTTTTGGGACAAAGATTGGATACAAGAGATGAACTAGGGTTTGAGATGAGATGGTGCTGGTGAAGATGTTGATGGAGATTGACCCCCTCCCAATGAGACAATCGATGGTGATGACGATGTTGATGATTTCCCCCTCCCGGAGGGAAGTTTCCCCGGCAGAACAGCTCCGCCGGAGCCCTAGATTGGTTCCGCCAAGGTTCTGCCTCGTGGCGGCGGAGTTTCGTCCCATGAGCTAGCTTATGATTTTTTCCAGGTGAAAGACTCCATATTGCCAAAGATGGGCATCAGAGGGCTGCCAGGGGGCCCATGAGGCAGGGGGCGCGTCCCCCACCCTCGTGGATGGTGGGTGGCCCCCCTCTGGTACTTCTTTCGCCCAATATTTTTTATATATTCTGAAACATGCTCCTGTGAAGTTTCAGGACTTTTGGAGTTGTGCAGAATAGGTCTCTAATATTTTCTCCTTTTCCAGCCCAGAATTCCAGCTGCCTGCATTCTCCCTCTTCATGTAAACCTTGTAAAATAAGAGAGAATAGGCATAAGTATTGTGACATAATGTGTAATAATAGCCCATAATGCAATAAATATCGATATAAAAGCATGATGCAAAATGGACGTATCTACTCCCCCAAGCTTAGACCTTGCTTGTCCTTAAGCGAAAGCCGATATCGAAAAATATGTCCACATGTTTAGGGATACAGGTGTCGATAAAATAAAATACGGACATGAGGGCATCATGATCATTCTTAGGACAACAACATATATAAATATTGTCATATGATTTCTTATGCTAAAGTAACAATTCATTCACAATTTCAAGTATGAATCAGAAACTTTATTGAGAACCAACAAACTATAATCTCAGTCATTGAAGCAATTGCAGTTTATCATAACATCAGAAAGAGTCAATATAAGAGCTTTTCAGCAAGTCCACATACTCAACCATCATTTAGTCTTTCAAAATTGCTAACACTCACGCAATATTTATGGGTATGAAGTTTTAGTCGGACACGGAGAAAGATAGGGGCTTATAGTTTTGCCTCCCAACCTTTTACCTCAAGGGTAATGTCAACCATAATAGTTCATGAAAACTCACATCCAATTAGCCATATATACCAGGATCTTTCCAACACATTGTGCTTGCCAAAGGATAAAATGTAAAAAGGAAAGGTGAAGATTGTCAGGACCCTGATTCCAAGCCACATCGATCTAGCCGGTAACACCTCATATCACTTTGCGGCCTCACGCACGATATCCCACGGGTGTCGCCTTACCATGGCCCGGGACCATTTGCGCCTTTTGGCTCACGTATATGATAGTGTCGCTAGCATCCATATGACAGAGAACCCGGGCCGACATGGCTAGTCGTGAACCCAAAGCGGCACAGACCTATGGAGACAGGCATACATGAATCACATCGAGCATGTCGGTCATCAGCGAGTGATTCTGGGCTGTAGCACTGGGCTAACAGGACTCCGGGGAACCCGGGCTGTAGCAGGCTAGGCAGGACTCCGGAAGTCACCGCGTGACATTTCCCCGAAGGGACAGACATAGGAACGAAGTGAATCACATGCTGACCAGTCAAGTGTCCTGAGCAGTAGTGCTGGGCTAGCAGGACTCCGGTGAACCGGGCTGTAGCGGACTACTATGGCTCGAGGAACACTAGACTACATTTCCCCATAAGAAAGGCTGCCAAGGATAAACAACTAGATTGTCGGATCCCACTCATACCAAGCATTTCAATCATACACACAATATGCCCGATATGAGTACATACAACATGGCATCACAACAAAACTCTACAACTCAAGTACTTTATTTAAAGGCTCCAGAGAGCCATACATAACATGTTCATACAGATAGACGTCACATGACCCGACACTCAAGTCATACAATCATACAAGCACATGCGGAAGCAACCGGTCTGAGTACAGACACTAGAAAGAAAGAAGGCTCCTCGAGGCCTGTCTATCTACATAGGGCCCTCCATGGCCAGGATCACCACCTGGGTGGCTAGTCACTCGTCGACGTCAAGGTCTACATAGAACCCATCGGAGGGGGCGGTGTTGTCGTCTGAAAACAGTAATTAAGCAAACATGAGTACAAAGGTACTCAGCAAGTCTTACAACAGAACCTACTATACATGCTTATTCTCAAGAAGGTGGTGGGGATATTGCAGCAAGCCAGCTTTGACTCTTGGCTAAACTATCCTACGGAACTTCTCTAGTAAAATAGTTTTCGCACACGAGTCCACTACTCACCAACACAATACTCCACCGGGGATCCTCCCTCGTCATCCTACGAGAGGGCCATCCTCGGTACTCACACTTACCTTGAGTCTTTTAGTAGTATCCATTTACTTGTCTATGAACTGTATAGGCAACCAAGTAGTCCTTTACCGCGGACGCGGCTATTCGAATAGTGTTATACCCTGCAGGGGTGTACTTCGTCATACACGCTTTCACCGCTTATCACCGTTTACACGACATGTACTCGGCAACCTTCAAGCGGAAGCCCAGCGAGGGTGTCGGCCACGGCCTACCTAAACACTTAAGTCTCTAATCCAGGTTTATCGCCTATCCAGGTTCCATCCGCAGGGAGTCCGGCCGAGGTTTCCACATATGGCCCCGAACGATGTGAACAGGGTCCCGATACGCCAAACGGGCGCCCGGCATACCCGGCCACGGTGTATCTACCGCAACGTAGCCCACCCCTAGGGTCAGCGCTACGCACGGCCACCAACACATAACCTACAAACACCAGAAACTATTGGCAACTCCTGGACAGAGTACTAGGGCGATTAAGAAGCCGAGAGGGTCAATTAAGGATCCCAATGCATGGTAGTAGCTGAATCTTAAATCACACATACAGATCTCAGTTCTTAGGGACGGTCTCAATGAAACAACCCACCATGTACTCCTACATGGCCTCTCATCGATACCTTTACCAAAACATGTTCAACACATTCCTCATATTACCGACATAATCATATCACTCTAGCCCATCACCCAGATGAACCAGACCTGACACAACTCTAAGCATAGCAGGCATAGCAGGCATAGCAAGGTAGGAATCACATACATGGCTCAATCAACTCCTACACATGCTAGTGGGTTTCATCTAGTTACTGTGGCAATGACAGGTCATGCAGAGGATAAGGGTTCAACTACCGTAGCACACAGCAGTTTGAATCGCGTTGTCTTAATGCAGTAAACAAGAGCAGAGGCGAGAACATGGGTTGTATCGGAATGATCAATGGGTTGCTTGCCTGATGGAGTGGTAGTGGGATACTGCCCTTCAGTTGGATACTCGTGAATATCCTCGGAGGCAGAACCTACCACGAAGAACACATCAGAACACAATCAACACATGACGATATGCAACAATATGATGCATGCTATGACATGGCAATATGAATGTGTCTTGGCCTAATGCAAGCTAAAATAGAAAGGGATGAACTCACTTGAATCAAAGATTCAAATATTAGCTCATTAAACATGGCCTTAGTAGTGCATTTCCTTATTCTGCTTAAACAGTAAGGTAAACTTGTTTTTTCATGCATGAAACCATTACAGATGGATAGATTGAATTTTTCTGATAATTTTTCATATATAAATTATTTCATTTGGAGTTACGGTTGAATTTCTATGATTTTTAGAAGTTTTAAACATTTTCCGGAATTTCCTGAATAAAAATAAATCCAAAAAATGCATTACTGCATCAGCATTGCGTCATGCTGACCTCAGCAGGTCAAAGGCGCCAGCCCAGGTCAAACCTGACTGGTGGGCCCCTTCTGTCAGTCTCTCAGTTAAATAACAGGATTAGATTAACACTAATTAGCTATCAGTGGGGCCTGGGCCCACATGTCAGTGACTGATTAAAATAAAATTAGTTAAAACTAATCCTAGATTAGTTAGCAGACCGGCCCCACCTGTCATAGACTCAGGGGGTCTACCTGGGCCCACCCAGGGTCAAACTGGGTCAAACTCGCCGGCGTTGAGCCGCCGGCGAGGCCCGAGACGGTGGCGTAGCTCGGAAAATGCCTACAGGGCACGAGCGAGGTCGTTCTTGGGCTCGTTAGAGAGCTCTTGCAGTCACACATCTAGTGGTGGTGGTGGCCGGGCCTACGGTGGCCGGAGACGACGACGGCGAGCTCCAAGGCGGCGGCCGGAGTTCGGCCATGTGCGGGGTGTGGGCCGCGGCGTGCAAACGTGGAAACTGAGGCGCTAGCGAGGCACTACGCGATGCGGCAAGCACGTTACATAGCACGGGATGACCAAATGGTCGCCGGAGCGGCGCCGGCGACAAGCTCGAGCGGAGACGAGCTTCGGCCATGGTGGAACTATGGCCTAGAGGGTGCAAACGCGTGGAAAAGAAGAGGGGAAAGGTGGCGGAGCTCACAGGGAGGTCGATGAGCAGCTCAGTGGGCTCGGGGGCGACCGGAGTGAGGCGAATCGATGAGCGGCGTCCGACGGGTACCGAGGTTGAAGATGATCCGATGGCGGCGATGCAGGGCCTTCGGCGATGCGTGGCTCAGTGGGGAGGGCGAGGGCGTCACAGCGGAGCTTCTGGACAGGTCAGAGAGGCGAGGGGGTGACGGAGGGCGCGACTACGGCGGTGAGACGGCGACAGGTGCGTCGGCCATCGCGGGAGAGGGAGAGGGAGATGAGGGGGAGAGTGAGAGAGGATGAGAGGGGGACGTGGGGGGTCGCGTGGCATTCCCTGGACGTCTCCCGGCGTCGGCGAAAGCGGGAGGTGGCCGGCGTGTGGCCGCGGGCGCCGGCCACGCGCTCCACGTCCTTCTGGCGCGAGGAGGACGACGACTGGCAGCGCCAGTAGGCTGGGCCGAGCCAGGTGGGCTGGCCAGCACAGGTAAGGTGGGCTTCTCCCTCTCTTTTTTTAATTTGTTTCTGTTTTCTATTTAACTATAACTGTTGGGCTTTATTTAAAATACTAAAACATTTCCAAAAATCCTGAAAATAATTGTGGGCTCTGTTTGGATTATTTCCAACAGCAAACATTTATTTCCAGAATTATTTGAGCATTTAAATTATTTAATAGCATTTAAATGCCCAAATTCAAATACTTATGATTTAAATCAATGACCTTCTGTTGACCTAGAAAAATTGTGCACTAATTTTGCCAGAGGTTCTAACCCAAGACAAAGAGGGTGAACTTTTTAGAAGGGCATTTCAGGTTCATTGAAAATAATTTTAGTAAACCCTAGTTGTTTCCAGGGGGGTGTTGGGGGTTTCTGCCTTCCCCAATTCAAATTTAAGAGGAATTTAAACATGATGCACATTCTAATGCTTGAACTAGCTAGGGTGTGACAAAGATCACCGTGACTCTAGCATGAAGTATAAGACAAGAATAAAAGATATGCCCTTCGTAGAGGAAAGCAGAGATTGTCATGTGCTTTTATGGATGGATGCACAAAATCTTAATGTGAAAGAACGTCACTTTATATTTACACTTGTGATATGGACCTTTATTATGCAGTCCGTCGCTTTTATTTCTTCCACATCACAAGATCGTATAAATCTTATTTTCTCCACACTAATAAATCATACATATTTAGAGAGAAATTTGTATTGCTTGCAACGATGACAACTTACTTGAAGGATCTTACTCAATCCATAGGTAGATATGGTGGACTCTCATGGAAAAACTAGGTTTAAGGATATTTGGAAGCACAAGTAGTATCTCTACTTGGTGCATAGAATTTGTCTAGCATGAGAGGGAAAGGCAAGCTCAACATGTTGGATAATCCACGACAATATAATTTATTTTAGATGTAAGAAACATAACCCATTACATTGTCTTCCTTGTCCAATGTCAACTCTTTAGCATATCATATTTTAATGAGTGCTCACAATCATAAAAGATGTCCAAGATAGTATATTTATATGTGAAAACCTCTCTTTCTTTATTACTTCCTATTAGTTGCAACGATGACCAAAACTATGTTTGTCAACTCTCAACAACTTTTATTCATCACACTCTTTATATGTGAAGTCAATACTCTCCATAAGATCCATATGATCTCTTTAATTCTTTTTATTCTTTCTCTTTTATTTTATTCCCTCAAGATCATAGCAAGATAATCAAGCCCTTGCTCAACACTAATCTTTATTATATATAGCTCACGGACTCGATTACATGAAGGATCATAAAGAAAAACTCAAAACTAGATCATATTAATACTTTATTCTACTAGATCAAGATATTACCAAAAGGATCGAACTAAGAAAAAATGGTAAAAATAAAAGTGTGATGGTGATACGATACCAGGGCACTCCCCCAAGCTTGGTAGTTGCCAAGGGGAGTGCCCATACCCATGTGCTCATGTCTCTTTCTGGGGGGGGTGGTGATGTGACATTCTTGGCGATGATGCCCCTCGGGATACGATTCTCTTCCTCGAGCTTATTGACTTGCTACTTGAGGTCCATTATTTCCTGACGAAGCTTGCCCGTGACGGCTAAAGCTCCTTTCACCCAAGGATGTTGCATAGCCGCGGGAGAACAAGTAACACTCTTTTTCATATTTTCATAAGAAAGAAATCTAACGTTGGAAGGGATGACCGAGTTTGGAATAGCTGAGCTTTGTAGTTCCCCCATCGTGAATTTGGCTCGGAAACGAGAAGTAACTTATTGATCCTCCTCCATGGCATATATCCTTTTCAAGTCAGCCTCCATCTCTTCCTCAGTTGATAGACCAAAGTGGTCAGCATCGCTGTTTGCTCTTGGCCCCAGTATCGGATGAGACACCCGACTCTCCCCAACTGAGTCTTGAGAAGACATCTTGCTCTAAATCTGTAGCAGAAACAGCTCGAAACAAAAACAGACGATGTTTGCGTGGTACGGTGGTCAAAACCTTCGGGAGATTATATAACGAATTTTAACCGACCAAAAGAAGTATCGTGCAAGAAAACGGAGTCCGGAGAGCACACGAGGTGCCCATGAGGCAGGGGGCGCGCCCTCCACCCTCGTGGACGCCTCGTGTCCTTCCTAGACTACTTCTTATTTCCCTATTTTCTTAAATATTCCAAAACGGAGAAAAATTGCTATTAGAAATGTTTAGGAGTCGATTTACTTACCGTACCTCATACCTATTCCTTTTCGGAGTCTGAAACATTCTGGAAAGTGTCCATTATGTATTCCTTCGGGGTTACGATTTCAATAACATTTGTTTCAACATTTATAGGATTACCTGAGATCTAATGTTTGATTCTTTGACCGTTCACCACCCCCAGATTTGTGCCTTCGAAGTTGTTGATTTTTATGGCACCGGAACGATATACCTACTCGATGACATAAGGACCTTCCCATTTAGAGAGAAGCTTTCCTGCAAAAAATCTTAAATGAGAGTTGTATAACAATACATAATCACCTACATTAAACTCACGTTTTTGTATCCTTTTGTCATGCCATCTTTTAACTTTTTCTTTAAATAGTTTGGCATTCTCATAAGCCTGGGTTCTCCATTCATCAAGTGAGGTAATTTCAAAAAGCCTCTTCTCACCGGCAAGTTTGAAATCATAATTGAGCTCTTTAATGGCACAATATGCCTTATGTTCTAGTTCAAGAGGTAAGTGACATGCTTTACCATAAACCATCTTATACAGAGACATAACCACAGGATTTTTATTTGCAGCTCTATAAGCCCACAATGCATCATCAAGTTTCTTTGACCAATTCTTTCTAGATCTATTAACAATCTTTTGCAAAATTAATTTAATCTCTCTATTACTCAATTCTACTTGACCACTAGACTGTGGGTGATAAGGAGATGCAATTCTATGATCAACATCATATTTATCAATCATTTTACGAAAAGCACCATGAATAAAATGTGAACCACCATCAGTCATTAAATATCTAGCGACTCCAAACCTCGGAAAAATAACTTCTTTAAGCATCTTAATAGAGGTGTTATGATCAGCACTACTAGTTGGAATAGCTTCTATCCACTTAGTAACGTAATCAACAACAACTAAAATATGTGTATACCCATTAGAGGAAGGATACGGTCCCATATAATCAAAACCCCAAACATCGAATGGTTCAATAACAAGTGAATAATTCATAGGCATTTCTTGACGTCTACTAATATTACCAATTCTTTGACATTCATCGCAAGACAAAATAAACTTACGGGCATCTTTGAAGAGAGTAGGCCAATAAAAACCAGATTGCAATACCTTATGTGCAGTTCTATCTCCAGCATGGTGTCCTCCATAAGCCTCAAAGTGACACTTGCATAGTATCTGTTCCTGTTCATGCTTAGGTACACAACATCTAATAGCAGCATCTACTCCTTCTTTATAAAGGTGTGGGTCATCCCAAAAGTAATGCCTTAAATCATAGAAGAACTTTTTCTTTTGCTGGTATGTGAAACTAGGTGGTATAAATTTAGCAACAATATAATTAGCATAATCAGCATACCATGGAGCAGTACGAGAAGCATTTATGGTAGCTAATTGTTCATCAGGAAAGCTATCATCAATAGGTAGTGGGTCATCAAGAACATTCTCTAACCTAGACAAGTTGTCTGCAACGGGGTTCTCAGCTCCCTTTCTATCAATAATATGCAAATTAAATTCTTGTAGCAAGAGAACCCATCTAATAAGTCTAGGTTTAGCATCTTTCTTTTCCATAAGATATTTAATAGCAGCATGATCAGTGTGAACAGTTACTTTAGAATCAACAATATAAGGCCTGAACTTATCACAAGCAAACACAACTGCTAAAAATTCTTTTTCAGTAGTGGCATAATTTCTTTGAGCACTGTCTAGAGTTTTACTAGTATATTGGATAACATTTAATTTCTTATCAACCCTTTGTCCTAGAATAGCCCCTACAACATAATCACTAGCATCACACATAATTTCAAATGGTAAATTCCAATCAGGAGGTTGAACAATAGGTGCAGAAATCAAAGCTTTCTTAAGTATTTCAAATGCTTCTACACAATCATCATCAAAGACAAAAGGAACATCTTTTTGTAAGAGATTAGTCAGAGGCCTAGAAATTTCAGAGAAGTTCTTAATGAACCTCCTATAAAAACCGGCATGACCAAGGAAACTTCTTATTCCTTTAATGTCCTTGGGACACGGGATCTTTTCAATAGCATCAACTTTAGCTTTATCAACTTCAATACCTCTTTCAAAAATTTTATGCCCCAAGACAATACCTTCATTAACCATAAAGTGGCACTTCTCCGAATTCAAGACAAGATTAGTTTCTTCACATCTCTGCAAAACTCGATCAAGGTTGCTTAAGCAATCATCAAAAGAAGTTCCATATACAGAAAAATCATCCATGAATACCTCAACAATCTTTTCACAAAAGTCAGAGAATATAGTAGTCATACATCTTTGAAAGGTAGCAGGTGCATTGCATAAACCAAAAGGCATACGTCTATAAGAAAAGGTACCGAAAGGGCAAGTAAAAGTTGTCTTTTCTTGATCCTCTTTTGACACAGGTGTTTGCGACAAACCAGAATAACCATCTAGAAAGCAAAAATGTGTATGTTTGGATAATCTTTCTAGCATTTTATCAATAAAAGGTAAAGGGTAATGATCCTTTTTAGTAGCTTTATTTAATTTGCGGAAATCAATTACCATTCTATAACCGATAACAATTCTTTGTGGGATCAGTTCATCTTTATCATTAGGAACAATAGTAATGCCTCCCTTCTTAGGGACACAATGGACATGACTTACCCACTGACTATCAGCAACGGGATGAATTATACCAGCCTCCAGAAGCTTTAGTATTTCTTTTCTTACCACTTCTTTCATCTTAGGATTTAACCGTCGTTGGTGATCAACAACCGGTTTCGCGTCTTTCTCCAATTTTATTTTTTTCTGGCATAGAGTGGGACTAATGCCCTTAAGATCATCAAGAGTATATCCAATAGCAGCACAGTGCTTCTTTAGAGTTTTCAATAATTTCTTTTCTTCATGCTCTGAATGGTTAGCACTAATAATAACATGATGTATCGCTTTCTCATCAAGATAAGCATTTTTAAGAGTATCAGGTAAAGGTTTAAGCTCAAACACGGGGTCACCCTTGGGTGGAGGAGGATCCCCTAGGATTTCAATAGGCAAGTTGTGTTTCAAAATTGGTCCCTGTTTAAAGAATACTTCATCTATTTCCCTTCTTCCATTCATAAACATATCATTTTCATGGTCGAGCATATATTGTTCTAAAGGATCATTAGGAGGCATGGCAATAGAAGCAAGACCAATAATTTCATCTTTACTAGGCAATTCTTTATCATGGGGTTGTCTATGTAATTTAGCAAAATTAAACTCATGAGACATATCCCCTAAACCAATAGTAACAATATCCTTTTTGCAATCTATCTTAGCATTAACAGTGTTCAAGAAGGGTCTACCAAATATAATGGGACAAAGTCATCTTGTGGGGAACCAAGAACAAGAAAATCAGTAGGATATTTAACTTTCCCACACAAGACTTCAACATCTCTAACAATCCCAACTGGTGAAATAGTATCTCTATTTGCATGCTTAATTGTAACATCAATTTCCTTTATCTCAGCAGGTGCAATATCATGCATAATTTCTTTATATAAGGAATGAGGTATTGCACTTGCACTAGCACCCATATCACATAAGCCATGATAGCAATGATCTCCTATTTTAACAGAAATAACAAGCATGCCTACAACAGGTCTATGTTTATTTATAGTATCAGGTCTAGCAATTCTAACAGCTTCATCACAGAAGGAAATAACATGCCCATCAATATTATCAGCCAAGAGATCTTTAACAATAGAAATACTAGGTTCAACTTTAATTTGCTTAGAGGGAGTAGGTTTTCTAGTATTACTCTTACGAACTACAGTTGAAGCTTTAGCATGATCCTTTGTTCTAACAGGGAAAGTTGGTTTCTTAATATAAGCAATAGGAACAACAGGATCATTATATGTGATAGTCTTTTCTTCAACTTTAATAGGTGCAACTACGTTTACTTCAATGGGAGGATTATATTTAAACAACTTCTCCTTAGGGAGATCAACATGAGTAGCAAAGGATTCATATAAAGAAGCTACTATCTCAGAGTCAAGTCCATATTTAGTGCTAAATTCACGGAAAGCATCGGTATCCATAAAAGATTTAACACAATCAAACTTAGGTGTTATACCTGACTCCTTACCTTCGTCAAGATCCCAATCTTCAGAGTTGTGTTTAATTCTTTCCAATAAATCCCATTTGAATTCAATAGTCTTCATCATAAAAGAGCCAGTACAAGAAGTATCGAGCATGGAGCGATTATCGAGAGAAAGCTGAGCATAATTTTTTTAATAATAATTTCTCTTGAGAGCTCATGATTGGGCCATGAATATAACATTGACTTAAGCCTCCCTCAAGCTTGAGCGATGCTTTCTCCTTCGCGAGGCCAAAAATTATATATATAATTACGATCACGATGAACAAGATGCATAGGATAAAACTTCTGTTGAAATTCCAATTTTAATCGGTTGTAGTTCCATGATCCCATATCATCACATAGCCTAAACCATGTCAATGACTTTGCCTTCAAAGATAAAGGGAAGACCTTCTTCTTGATAACATCCTCGGGCATACCTGCAAGCTTAAATAATCCACAAACTTCATCCACATAGATTAGGTGCAAATCGGGATGTAATGTTCCATCACCTGTGAAAGGATTAGCTAGTAGTTTCTCCATCATACATGAAGGAATTTCAAAGTAAACATTTTCAGTAGGTTCAGTAGGTTTAGGAGTAACTCTTTGATCTACTGGTTGGGGCGAAGATACCCCGAACAAACCCCTCAAAGGATTATGTTCCATAGTAACAAGTGACAGTAAATTTTAGCACACTATATATATTTTTCCTTACTAAATTCCACCTACCAAAGGCGCTTCACTACCCGACAATGGCGCCAGAAACGAGTCTTGATGACCCAAAAGTATAGGGGATCTATCTTAGTCCTTTCGATAAGTAAGAGTGTCGAACCCAACGAGGAGCAGAAGGAAATGATAAGCAGTTTTCAGTAAGGTATTCTCTGCAAGCACCGAAATTATCGATAACAGATAGTTTTGTGATAAGGTAATTTGTAACAGGTAACAAGTAATAAAAGTAAATAAGGTGCAGCAAGATGGCCCAATCCTTTTTGTAGCAAAGGACAATCATGGACAAACTCTTATATAAAGGAAAAAGCTCCCGAGGACACATGGGAATTATCGTCAAGCTAGTTTTCATCAGGTTCATATGATTCACGTTCGGTACTTTGATAATTTGATATGTGGGTGGACAGGTGCATGGGTACTGCCCTTCCTTGGACAAGGATCCCACTTATGATTAACCCCTATTGCAAGCATCCGAAACTACAAAAAGAAGTATTAAGGTAAACCTAACCATAGCATGAAACATATGGATCCAAATCAGCCCCTTACGAAGCAACTCATAAACTAGGGTTTAAGCTTCTGTCACTCTAGCAACCCATAATCTACTTATTACTTCCCAATGCCTTCCTCTAGGCCCAAACAATGGTGAAGTGTCATGTAGTCGACGTTCACATGACACCACTAGAGGAAAGACAACATACATCTCATCAAAATATCGAACGAATACCAAATTCACATGACTACTTATAGGAAGACTTCTCCCATGTCCTCAGGAATAAACGTAACTACTCACAAATCATATTCATGTTCATAATCAGAGGGGTATTAATATGCATAAAGGATCTGAACATATGATCTTCCACCGAATAAACCAACTAGCATCAACTACAAGGAGTAATCAACACTACTAGCAACCCACAGGTACCAATCTGAGGTTTTTGGACAAAGATTGGATACAAGAGATGAACTAGGGTTTGAGATGAGATGGTGCTGGTGAAGATGTTGATGGAGATTGACCCCCTCCCAATGAGAGGATCGATGGTGATGACGATGGTAATGATTTCCCCCTCCCGGAGGGAAGTTTCCCCGGCAGAACGGCTCCGCCGGAGCCCTAGATTGGTTCCGCCAAGGTTCCGCCTCGTGGCGGCAGAGTTTCGTCCCGTGAGCTAGCTTATGATTTTTCCAGGACGAAAGACTCCATATAGCCAAAGATGGGCATCAGAGGGCTGCCAGGGGGCCCACGAGGCAGGGGGCGCGCCTAGGGGGGTAGGGCGCGCCCCCCACCCTCCTGGATGGTGGGCGGCCCCCCTCTGGTACTTCTTTCGCCCAATATTTTTACGTATTCTGAAACGTGCTCCTGTGAATTTTTAGGACTTTTGGTGTTGTGCAGAATAGGTGCTCCTTTTCCAACCCAGAATTCCAGCTGCCGGCATTCTCCCTCTTCATGTAAACCATGTAAAATAAGAGAGAATAGGCATAAGTATTGTGACATAATGTGTGATAACAACCCATAATGCAATAAATATTGATATAAAAGCATGATGCAAAATGGACGTATCACCTGAGCGTGCTAGGAGAGGGGGCGCGCCCTGGTGGGTTGTGCCCACCCAGGGGCCCCACTCCGGTAGGTGTTGGCTCCAGAAATTCTTATATATTATATAAAAATTCCTCGAAAAGTTTGGTTCCATTCTGAGAACTTTTATTTCTACACAAAACAACACCATGGTAGTTCTGCTGAAAACAATGTCAGTCCGGGGTTAGTTTCATGCAAATTAGAGTCCAAACCAAGAGGAAAAGCGTCAGAAAATGTAGATATGTTGGAGACGTATCAGGTCGATTAACTCCCCGAGGGGGTTCCGGTAACCCCCGGTACTTCGGAATATGCCCGAACCTTTCCGAAACCATTCCGATGTCCAAACATAGCTTTCCAATATATAAATCTTTATGTCTAGACCATTTTGAGACTCCTTGTCATATCCGTGATCTCATCCGGGACTCCGAACAAACTTTGGTTCATCAAATCACATAACTGATAATACAAATCATCATCGAACGTTAAGCTTGCGGACCCTACTGGTTCGAGAACTATATAGACATGACCGAGACACATCTCCGGTCAATAACCAATAGCGGAACCTGTATGCTCATATTGGCTCCTACATATTCTACGAAGATCTTTATCGGTCAAACCGCATAACAACATACGTTGTTCCCTTTGTCATCGGTATGTTACTTGCCTGAGATTCGATCGTCGGTATCATCATACCTAGTTCAATCTCATTACCGACAAGTCTATTTACTCATTCCGTAATGCATCATCCTGTGGCTAACTCATTAGACACATGGCTGGCAAGGCTCATAGTGATGTGCATTACCGAAACGGCCCAGAGATAACTCTCCGATACACGGAGTGACAAATCCTAATCTCGATCTACGCCAACTCAACAAACACCATCGGAGACACCTGTAGAGCATCTTTATAATCACCCAGTTACGTTGTCACGTTTGATAGCACACGAGTTGTTCCTCCGGTATTCGGGGGTTGCATAATCTCATAGTCATAGGAACATGTATAAGTCATGAAGAAAGCAATAGCAATAAAACTAAATGATCATTATGCTAAGTTAACGGATGGGTCTTGTCCATCACATCATTCTCTAATGATGTGATCCCGTTCATCAAATGACAACACATGTTTATGGTTAATAAACTTAACCATCTTTGTTTAACGAGCTATTCTAGTAGAGGCATACTAGGGACACTCTGTTTTGTCTATGTATCCACACATGTACTAAGTTTCCAGTTAATACAATTCTAGCATGAATAATAAACATTTATCATGATATAAGGAAATATAAATAACAACTTTATTATTGCCTCTAGGGCATATTTCCTTCAGTCTCTCACTTGCACTAGAGTCCATAATCTAGATTACATAGTAATGATTCTAACACCCATGGAGTCTTGGTGCTGATCATGTTTTTCTCGTGAGAGAGGCTTAGTCAATGGGTCTGCAACATTCATATCCGTATGTATCTTGCAAATCTCTATGTCTCCCTCCTTGACTTGATCGCGGATGGAATTGAAGTGTCTCTTGATGTGTTTGGTTCTCTTGTGAAATCTGGATTCCTTCTCCAAGGCAATAGCTCCAGTATTGTCACAAAATATTTTGTTGGACCCGATGCACTAGGTATGGCACCTAGACCAGATATGAACTCCTTCATCTAGACTCCTTCATTTGCTGCTTTCGAAGCAGCTATGTACTCCGCTTCACACGTAGATCCCGCCACAACGCTCTGCTTGGAATTGCACCAACTGACAGCTCCACCATTCAATATAAATACGTATCCGGTTTGTGACTTAGAGTCATCCGGACCAGTGTCAAAGCTTGCATCGACGTAACCGTTTATGACGAGCTCTTTGTCACCTCCATAAATGAGAAACATATCCTTAGTCCTTTTCAAGTATTTTAGGAAGTTCTTGACCGCTATCCAGTGATCCACTCCTGGATTACTTTGGTACCTCCCTGTTAAACTGATAGCAAGGCACACATCAGGTCTAGTACACAACATTGCATACATGATAGAACCTATGGCTGAGGCATAGGGAATGACTTCCATTTTCTCTCTATCTTATCCAGTGGTCGGGCATTGAGTCTGACTCAACTTCACACCTTGTAACACATGCAAGAACCCTTTCTTTCACTGATCCATTTTGAACTTCTTCAAAACTTTATCAAGGTATGTGCTTTGTGAAAGTCCAATTAAGCGTCTTGATCTATCTCTATAGATCTTGATGCCCAATATATAAGCAGCTTCACCGAGGTCTTTCATTGAAAAATTCTTATTCAAGTATCCTTCTTTGCTATTCAGAAAGTTAGTATCATTTACCATCAACAATATGTCATCCACATATAATATCAGAAATGCTACAGAGCTCCCACTCACTTTCTTGTAAATACATGCTTCTCCAAAAGTCTGTATAAAACCATATGCTTTGATCACACTATCAAATTGTATATTCCAACTCCGAGAGGCTTGCACCAGTCCATAAAATGGATTGCTGGAGCTTGCACACTTTTTTACCACCTTTTGGATTGACAAAACCTTCTAGCTGCATCATATACAACTCTTCTTTAAAATATCCATTAAGGAATGTAGTTTTGATATCCATTTGCCAAATTTCATAATCATAAAATGCGGCAATTGCTAACATGATTCAGACAGACTTAAGCATCGCTACGGGTGAGAAGGTCTCATCGTAGTCAAATCCTTGAACTTGTCGAAAACCTTTCGCAAGAAGTCGAGCTTTGTAGACAATAGCATTACCATCAGCGTCAGTGTTCTTCTTGAAGACCATTTATTCTCTATTGCTTGCCAATCATCGGGCAAGTCAACCAAAGTCCATACTTTGTTCTCATACATGGATCCCATCTCAAATTTTATGGCCTCAAGCCATTTCGCGGAATCTGGGCTCATCATTGCTTCCTCATAGTTCATAGGTTCGTCATGGTCAAGTAACATGACCTCCAGAACAGGATTACCGTACCACTCTGGTGCGGATCTTACTCTGGTTGACCTATGAGGTTCGGTAGTAACTTGATCAGAAGTTTCATGATCATCATCATTAGTTTCCTCACTAATTGGTGTAGGAATCACTGGAACTGATTTCTGTGATGAACTACTTTCCAATTCGGGAGAAGGTACAATTACCTCATCAAGTTCTACTTTCCTCCCACTCACTTCTTTTGAGAGAAACTCCTTCTCTAGAAAGGATCCATTCTTAGCAACAAATATCTTGCCTTTGGATCCGTGATAGAAGGTGTACCCAGCAGTCTCCTTTGGGTATCCTATGAAGACACATTTCTCCAATTTGGGTTCGAGCTTATCAGGTTGAAGCTTTTTCACATAAGCATCGCAGCCCCAAACTTTAAGAAACGACAACTTGGGTTTCTTGCCAAACCACAGTTCGTATGGTGTCGTCTCAACGGATTTAGATGGTGCCCTATTTAATGTGAATGCAGCCATCTCTAAAGTATAACCCCAAAACGGTAGCGGTAAATCTGTAAGAGACATCATAGATCGCACCATATCTAATAAAGTGCGGTTAGGACATTCGGACACACCATTCTGCATTGTTTAAAATGAAGACCAAACTCGTAACTCAAATATTCACCTCCATGATAAAATCGTAGAAATTTTATTTTCTTGTTACGATGATTTTCCACTTCACTCTGAAATTATTTGAACTTTTCAAATGTTGCAGACTTATGTTTCATCAAGTAGATATACCCATATCTACTCAAATCATCTGTGAAGGTCAGAAAATAACGATACCCGCCGCGAGCCTCAACACTCATTGGACCACATACATCAGTATGTGTTATTTCCAACAAGTCTGTTGCTCGCTCCATTGTTCCAGAGAACGGAGTCTTAGTCATCTTGCCCATGAGGCATGGTTCGCAAGCATCAAGTGATTCATAATCAAGTGATTCCAAAAGTCCATCACCATGGAGTTTCTTCATGCGCTTTACACCAATAGGACCTAAACGGCAGTGCCACAAATAAGTTGCACTAACATTATTAAACTTGTATCTTTTGGATTTAATACTATGAATATGTGTATCACTACTATCGAGATTCAACAAAAATAGACCACTCATCAAGGGTGCATGACCATAAAAGATATTACTCATATACATAGAACAGCCATTATTCTTTGATTTAAATGAATAAATGTCTCGCACGAAACAAGATCTAGATATAATGTTCATGCTTAACGCTAGCACCAAATAACAATTATTTAGGTCTAAAAATAATCCCGAAGGTAGATGTAGAGGTAGCATGCTGACGGCGATCACATCGACTTCGGAACCATTTCCCACATGCATCGTCACCTCGTCCTTAGCCAATCTTCTTTTAATCTGTAGACCTATTTGGAGTTGCAAATATGAGCAACAGAACCAATATCAAATACACAGGCGCTACTACGAGCATTAGTAAGGTACACATCAATAACATGTATATCAAATATACCTTTCACTTTGCCATCCTTCTTATCTACCAAATACTTGGGGCAGTTCCGCTTCCAGCGACCAGCCCCTTTGCAGTAGAAGTAGTCAGTCTCAGGCTTAGGTCGAGACTTGGGCTTCTTCACTTTCGCAACAACTTTCTTGTCGTTCTTCTTGAAGTTCCCCTTCTTCCCTTTGCCCTTCTTCTTGAAACTAGTGGTCTTGTTAACCATCAACACTTGATGCTCCTTCTTGATTTCTACCTCTGCAGCCTTTAGCACCGCAAAGAGCTCGGGAATTGTCTTATCCATCCCTTGCATATTATAGTTCATCATGAAGCATTGGTAGCTTGGTGGCAGTGATTGAAGAACTCTGTCAATGACACTATCATCAGGAAGAGTAACTCCCAATCGAGTCAAGTGGTTGTGGTACCCAGACATTCTGAGTATATGTTCACTGACAGAACTATTCTCCTCCATCTTGCAGCTGTAGAACTTATAGGAGACTTCATATCTCTCAATACGGGCATTTGCTTGAAATATTAACTTCAACTTCTAGAACATCGCATATGCTCCATGACGTTCAAAAAGTCGTTGAAGTCCCGGTTCTAAGCCGTAAAGCATGGCCCACTGAACTATCGAGTAGTCATCAGCTTTGCTCTGCCAGACGTTCATAACGTCTGGAGTCGCTCCTACAACGGGTTTTGCACCTAGCGGTGCTTCCAGGACGTAATTCTTCTGTGCAGCAATATGGATAATCCTCAAGTTACGGATCAAGTCTGTGTAGTTGCTACCATCATCATTCAAATCAGCTTTCTCTAGAACGCATTAAAATTCAAAGGAACGGTAGCACGGGCCATTGATCTACAATAACATAGACATGCAGAATACTATCAGGTACTAAGTTCATGATAAATTAAAGTTCAATTAATTATATTACTTAAGAACTCCCACTTACATAGACATCTCTCTAGTCATCTAAATGATCACGTGATCCATATCAACTAAACCATGTCCGATCATCACGTGAGATGGAGCAGTTTTCAATGGTGAACATCACTATGTTGATCATATCTACTATATGATTCACGTTCGACCTTTCGGTCTCAGTGTTCCGAGGCCATATCTGCATATGCTAGGCTCATCAAGTTTAACCCGAGTATTCTGCATGTGCAAAACTGGCTTGCACCCGTTGTATGTGAATGTAGAGCTGATCACACCCGATCATCATGTGGTGTCTCGGCACGATGAACTATAGAAATGGTGCATACTCAGGGAGAACACTTATACCTTGAAATTTAGTGAGAGATCATCTTATAATGCTACCGCCATACTAAGAAAAATAAGATGTATAAAAGATAAGCATCACATGCAATCAAAATAAGTGATATGATATGGCCATCATCATCTTGTGCCTTTGATCTCCATCTCCAAAGCACCGTCATGATCACCATCGTCACCGGCTTGACACCTTGATCTCCATCGTCGCATCATTGTCATCTCGCCAACTATTGCTTCTACGACTATCGCTGCCGCTTAGTGATAAAGTAAAGCAATTACATGGCAATTGCATTTCATACAATAAAGCGACAACCATAAGGCTCCTGCCAGTTGCCGATAACGGTTACAAAACATGATCATCTCATACAACAATTTATATCTGATCACGTCTTGACCATATCACATCACAACATGCCCTGCAAAAACAAGTTAGACGTCCTCTACTTTGTTGTTGCAAGTTTTACGTGGCTGCAACGGGCTTCTAGCAAAAACCGTTACCTATGCATCAAAACCACAACAATTTTTCGTCAAGTGTGTTGTTTTAACCTTCAACAAGGATCGGGCGTAGTCAAACTCGATTCTACTAAAGTTGGAGAAACATACACCCTCTAGCCACCTGTAATGTTGGTCCGGGCCGCTTCATCCAACAATACCGCCGAATCAAAGTAAGACGTTGCTCGTAAGCAATATGACTATTATTGCCCACAACTCTTTGTGTTCTACTCGTGCATATAACATCTATGCATAGACCTGGCTTGGATGCCACTGTTGGGGAACGTAGTATTTCAAAAAAAATTCCTACGATCACGCAAGATCTATCTAGCAGAAGCATGGCAATGAGTAGGAGAGTGTGTCCACGTACCCTCGTAGACCAAAAGTGGAAGCATTTAGTAATGCGGTTGATGTAGTCGAGCGTCTTCGCGATCCGACCGATCCAAGCACCGAACATACGACACCTCCGCATTCAGCACACGTTCAGCTCGATGACGTCCCTCGATCTCTTGATCCAGTTGAGGACGAGGGAGAGTTCCATCAGCACCACGGCGTGGCGAGGGTGATGATGAAGTTACCGGCGCATGACTTCACCTAAGCACTACGATTATATGACCGAGGTGTGTAACTAGGGAGGGGGGCACCGCACACGGCTAAGAGAAGGCTTGGTGTGCCTTTGGGGTGCCCCCCTCCCACGTATATAAAGGGGGAGGAGAGGTGGCCGGCCCAAGGGGGGCGCGCCATGGGGGGACTCCTACTTGGACTCCCGGTCCAAGTAGGATTTGCCCCCCTTTCCTATTCCCATTAGGAGAAGGAGGGAAGGAGGAGGAGGAGAGAAGGAAAGGGGTGCCGGCCCCCCAACCCTAGTCCAATTCGGGTTGGGCTTGGGGGGGCACGCCACCACCTGGCCACCACCTCCTCTCTCCACTAGGGCCCATGAAGGCCCATTAACTCCTCGGGGGGGGGGGGGGGTCCGGTAACCCCCGATACTTCGGAAAATACCCGAACCTTTCCGAAACCATTCCGGTGTCCAAACATAACCTTCCAATATATCAATCTTTATGTCTTGACCATTTCGAGACTCCTCGTCGTGTCCGTGATCTCATCCGGGACTTGGAACAAACTTCGATTCATGAAATCACATAACTCATAATACAAATCATCATCGAACGTTAAGCGTGCAGACCCTACGGGTTCGACAACTATGTAGACATGACTGAGACACATCTCCGGTCAATAACCAATAGCGGAACCTGGATGCTCATATTGGCTCCTATATATTCTACAAAGATCTTTATCGGTCAAACCGCATAACAACATACGTTGTTGCCTTTGTCATCGCTATGTTACTTGCCCGAGATTCGATCGTCGGTATCATCATACCTATTTCAGTCTCATTACCGGCAAGTCTCTTTACTCGTTACGTAATGCATCATCCTGTGGCTAACTCATTAGACACATTACTTGCAAGGCTCATAGTGATGTGCAGTACCGAGAGGGCCCAGAGATACCTCTCCGATACACGGAGTGACAAATTCTAATCTCGATCTATGCCAACTCAACAAACACCATCGGAGACACCTGTAGAGCATCTTTATAATCACCCAGTTATGTTGTGACATTTGATAGCACACAAGGTGTTCCTTCGGCATTCGGGAGTTGCATAATCTCATAGTCAGAGGAACATGTATAAGTCATGAAGAAAGCAATAGCAATAAAACTAAACGATCATTATGCTAAGCTAACGGATGGGTCTAGTCCATCAAATCATTCTCTAATGATGTGATCCCGTTCATCAAATGACAACACATGTCTATGGTTAAGAAATTTAACCATCTTTGATTAACAAGCTAGTCTAGTAGAGGCATACTAGTGACACTATGTTTTGTCTATGTATCCACACATGTACTAAGTTTCCAGTTAATACAATTCTAGCATGATTAATAAACATTTATCATGATATAAGGAAATATAAATAACAACTTTATTATTGCCTCTAGGGCATATTTCCTTCGCTTTCATTGAGAGTGCCTGTAGCGACCAGACCTCAACCAGTGTGATCTCTGTGCATCAGTGTCATCCCTGGATCAGTAGTGCTGACACGCACAGTATTTGAAGGATTTATAACAGAGTAGCAATCACACACTTATTACATCGAATGTCTCAAAAGAGAACTTATTACAATAAATATGGCTTAAGGCCATCTAACAACGGTAACAGCGGAAGGCTTGGAAGATAAGCGAGTCCATCAACTCCAAGGGCATCACTGAGTATAGAACCACGACCTAAAGGCACCTTACTCGTTGTCTGAAAAGTCTGCAACATGAACGTTGCAGCCCAAAAACAGGTCAGCACATGGAATATGCTGGCAATGTAACACATAGAGAGTAATGAAAGAATAAAGCTATACTACATGCATATATGGCTAGTGGAAAGCTCTATGGTTACAATTTTGCGTAAAGCCATTTTTCCCTACTGCAAAAGAATAAATTTTATTTAACTATCATGGTGGTTGTTAAACATTGAGAAGATAGACATCCTCTCAATCCCAATTAAGCATCAACATTAAAACCCAACAAATTAATTAAAGTAACATGATGAGATTCACATGATAATCCAAGTACTAGATACTCAAGACGTCCATAACCGGGGACACGGCTAACCATGATTAGTTTATACACTCTGCAGAGGTTTGCGCACTTTTCCCCACAAGACTCGATCTCCTCCGTTGGGATTCTCGCACTGCATGATGTTTGAGAAACGGATGACCGAGACATAGTCTTTCAGAAGCGCTAGCACCTTACGATCGGGTAGACAGTTGGTACATCCCCTACATCTGCTAGTCTACCACTGTAAGAGTTTGCACGACTTAGTCAACTATGCTAGATCCCATAGTAGCTTGTGGCTGCACACGGAAGTTTCTAGTATGAATAATCTCATGATCCCTTTGAGCCTAGGTGGCGGTCCATAAAGAAAAACAGGCAATCGCTGGAATACCCAGGTGCCTCAATCCACCCAGATGTGTGTTTAAGTTGCCACCTTAAATAAATCATTAATATAACAATCTCACATCTGTCATGGATACACTCACCGAATCCACGTCTACTAGCATAGCATGGCAATATAAGCAAACGTAGAAGTAACTCCCAAAGGTTTGATAATAAAACAGGAAATAGGTACTACCTCATCTACTTCCCAAAACCCACAATTTAATTATATCCTAATCATGCAATGTTTGAGCATTGATCTAATGCAATAAAAACTGGGTAGTAAAGAGATATTATCAAAGTGTTACTTTCCTTGCTGATGATCCGCGAAACCTAGAGATTCAAAGTAGCAAGCGGCGCACTCCGGGTACTCTATCGGAAACAAACAAGCATACAATAAGTACTCATCTAATGCATAGGTAAAACTCAAATAAGAGATCTAACCAGAAAGTTCAACTTAAGAACTCCAGTTTGCAAAAAGAATCAAATCGAACGAAGCAACAAAAATCAAACGGCGAAAGAAACAAACTTCGTTTACTAATCTGGACCTAAATCAAATTTTACAGAAGCAAAATCTTGTTTGAGTTGGTTAAACGGAAAGAGGGTTTCGAGACGAAACTCCAGGCGCTTGAATCGCCTGATTTCGATAAACGAGTGAAAAGTTATACTAGGACGAAAATCGAATCAGAAATCGCGATCAGAAATAATCGCGGAAAATCCGAGAAAAAGCAAAATGACGAACAGATTAACGAACGAGCATTTGTTCTGGAACTAAACGGTGAACGCGTCCGTTAAAAGGAACGAACGGGCGAACGCTCGCTAAACAAACTAAACCAAAAATAAACCGATCTAAATAAAAATGTGGATCTAAAAAACCGAACGAAAACCAAACGGAAAACCGAATGGTTTTCTCGAGGAAAACCGTCGGCGGCGGGGTGGTGGTCAAGCTCGGCGGGGTGGCGGCGGCTCCGGCGGGGCGGCTCCGGTGGCGGGACAGCGGGCGGCAGCGGCTCGGGCGGCGGGGTTCGGCGGCGGCGGTGGGGTCCGGCGGCGGCACGCGGCGGATCGGGGCTAGGGTTTTTGGCGCGGCGCGGCTTGGGCTGTCGGGCTCGGGGGTGGTGCCTTATAAAGGCCCGGCCGGACGGAGTCCTGGCCGAACACGGCCCAAAGTCGGTTCGCGTTTTTTTTTATAATTACGCGCAGAAAAACAAATAAAATAAATACTAAATGGTCTCCAAAAATCCCAAAATAAATTTTCCCCGACTTCTAAAATCAAGCTGGACAAGATGAACATTATTTGGGGCCTAAATGCAATTTCGAAAAACGCACATTTTTCCTAAATTCAAATAAAATAGCAAAACTCCAAAATAAAATCTTATTTGATTTTATTATTAAATCCTCAATATTTAATTATTTTGGGAAAGTCATTTTATTCCCTCTCTCATATTTTTATAACAGAAATAATTGAAGATAAAATAAATAAAATCAAATGATCCATTTTTCAAAATTTGAGAAAACTCAAATATGAAAATAACGAAATCCCCAACTCTCTCTGTGGGTCCTTGAGTTGCGTAGAATTTCTTAGGATCAAACCAAAAAGCAAAAAAATATGATATGCAGTGACGATCTAATGTATAACATTTCAAATTGAAAATTTTGGATGTTACAAACCTACCCCCCTTAAGATGAATCTCGCCCTCGAGATTCGGGTTGGCTAGAAAATAGGTGAGGGTGGTCCTTTAGCAGTTCTTCCTCTCGTTCCCAGGTGGCTTCATCCTCGGTGTGGTGGCTCCACTGAACTTTGCAAAACTTGATAACCTTGCTTCGGGTGACTCGCCTGGCATACTCAAGAATCTGGACTGGTTTCTCCTCATAGGTCAAATCACTGTCCAACCGAATCGCTTCTAGCGGCACTGTATCCCTTAGCGGTATATCAGCCATTTCTGCGTGACACTTCTTCAACTGGGAAACATGGAATACATCATGAATTCCTAACAATCCTTCGGGCAATTCCAACTTGTAGGCTACTTCTCCCATACGCTCCAAAACCTTGTATGGTCCTACAAAACCTGGCGCTAACTTTTCCTTAACTCCAAAGCGCTTAACTCCTCGAAGTGGAGATACTCGAAGATAAACTCGGTCTCCGACTTCGTAAACTATCTCATGGCGTTTAGAATCTGCGTAGCTCTTCTGCCTGGATTGGGCTACCTTGAGCCTGTCGCGAATCAATTTCACCTTCTGTTCAGACTCCTTAATCAAATCTGGTCCAAACAACTGGCGGTCTCCAACTTCATCCCACGACAATGGGGTCCTGCACCTCCTTCCGTACAAGGCTTCGAAAGGAGCCATCTTCAAACTGGATTGATAACTGTTGTTGTAAGAGAAATCTGCATATGGCAAATTGTCGTCCCAACTAGATCCGTAATCTAGCGCAAGCTCTCAGCATATCCTCCAAAATCTGATTGACTCTCTCGGTCTATCCATCTGTCTGTGGATGAAAAGCTGTGCTGAACTCTAGCCTAGTACCCAAAGTTTCGTGCAACTGATTCCAGAACTTTGAGGTAAACTGGGTTCCTCTATCTGGTACAATGCTACTCGGAACTCCATGCAGACATATGATCCTGGTCATGTATATCTTTGCCAACTTAGCACTGGTATAAGTAGTCTTCACTGGGATGAAATGAGCTACCTTTGTCAAACGATCGACTACAACCCAAATCGAGTCATAGCCTGAACGAGTTCTGGGAAACCTGTGATAAAATCCATGCCTAGCTTATCCCACTTCCATTCGGGTATTGGCAATGGTTGTAACAATCCTGCTAGCTTCTGATGCTCTGCCTTTACTCTCTGACATACATCACAAACTGCTACATACTCCGCAATATCCTTCTTCATTCCGGTCCACCAGAAAGTATCCTTCAAATCCAAATACATCTTGGTATTTCCTGGGTGAATCGAATATGGTGAATCATGGGCCTCGTGCAGAATTAACTTCCTGATCTCCAGGTCATTGGGCACAAAAACACGGTCTTCAAACCATAGGGTATTGTGCTCATCCTCACGAAATCCTTGAGCTTTTCCTTTGCTCATCTTCTCCTTTATAGAGGCAACCTCCTTGTCAGTCTTCTGACCTTCTCTGATCTTATCCATCAAGTAGACTGAATCACCAATGCTGCTACATAGCCTCTCGGAACTATCTCCAAACATAGCTCACGAAGGTCCTCGGCTAACTCCTTCGGCAAATCTCCCGTCATTAGTGTGTTGACATGGATTTTACGGCTCAGCGCATCGGCTACTATGTTAGCCTTTCCAGGATGATAATGAAATCTCATGTCAAAATCCTTGATGAGCTCCAACCATCTCCTTTGCCTGAGATTTAGCTCCTTCTGCATGAAAATATACTTCAAACTCTTGTGATCTGTGTACACTTCACAATGGTTTCCAATGAGAAAATGTCTCCAAGTCTTTAATGCATGCACTACGGCTGCTAACTCCAAATCATGCGTGGCATAATTCAACTCATGAGGCTTAAGCTACCGTGAGGCATATGAAACAACTTTTCCCTCTTGCATAAGCACTGCTCCAAGTCCTCGACGTGAAGCGTCGCAATACACCTCATAATCCTTGTTCAGATCTGGCAAAATCAACACTGGTGATGTAATGATGTAACCAAATGTTTCTTCAACTCCTGGAAACTGGCCTCACATTCCTCAGTCCATTTGAACTTGGTATCCTTCTTCAACAACTCCATCATAGGCTTCGCAATCTTCGAGAAATTTTCAATGAATCTCCGGTAGTATCCTGCGAGTCCAAGAAAACTCCGGATCTCTCCAACTGTTGTTGGTGCTTCCCAATTTGTCACAGTGACAACCTTGGTGGGATCCACTGCTATACCTTCTCCGGATACAACGTGTCCGAGGAATCCAACTTCCTTCAACCTAAACTCACATTTGCTAAACTTGGCATCTAACTGATGTTCTCTGAGCTTCTCAAGTACCAAACGCAAATGCTCCTTATGCTCCTCTTCATTCTTCGAGTAAACCAGAATATCATCAATGAACACTACGACGAACTTATCCAAAAACTCCATAAACACTTTGTTCATCATGTTCATAAAATAGGCAGGTGCGTTAGTCAGACCAAATGACATAACGGTATACTCGTACAGCCCATACCTGGTGGTAAAAGCCGTCTTAGGTATATCCTCTTCTCGAATCTTCAACTGATGGTATCCTGATCGTAGATCGATCTTGGAAAATACGTTAGCTCCTTGCAATCGATCAAACAGATCATTGATCATTGGTAGTGGGTACTTGTTTTTGATTGTTACTTCATTCAATCCTCGATAATCAACAACCATCCTTAACGATCCATCTTTTTTCTCCACTAGAAGTATTGGCGATCCCCAAGGCGAAGAACTTGGGCAAATATAACCTTTATCCAGTAACTCTTTAATCTGCTTCTTAATCTTCTCCAAATCCTTTGCGGGCATCCTGTATGGTCTCTTAGATATTGGCCCTGTGCCTGGCAAAAGCTCAATCAAAAAGTCAATATCTCTATCCGGTGGCATGCCTAGCAACTCCTCTGGAAATACGTCAGGGAAATCCTTCACCACTGGTACTTCCTCCTGCACAACTCCTGATAAGGAATTTACTTGAGTCCTCTTCGGCACATGCCGTGATACATACTTGATCCTTCTTCCTTCTGGCGTCGTAAGCAAAATTGACTTACTGGTGCATTCAATGTTCCCTTCATACTTCGATAACCAATCCATGCCTAATATCACATCCAATCCTTGAGATTCCAATACTATTAGGCCCGAGGTAAATACATAGTTACCAATCCATAATGGTAACCGATCACACCATAGACTAGCCATATACTCTGCTCCAGGCGAGGTTACTAACATGGGTGACCTAAGGGCTTGGGTTGGCAGTTTATACTTATCCACAAATCCCCTTGAGATGTATGAATGCGATGCACCAGTATCAAAAAGAACGAGTGCAGCAAATGACTTAACCAAAAACTTACCTATTACTGCATCTGGCTAAGCTTCAACCTCCTCCACGTTAACGTGGTTCACCTGTCCCCTATTGAAAGGGTTCGGCTTCTTCCCAGAGCTTCCATTGCCATTTCCATTCTGGGCTTCAGGACATTCATTGGTGTAATGTCCAGTCTTCTGACACTTAAAGCAAGTGACTTGGCTCAAGTCTCTCTTGGCTGGTGTTGATGGGTTGGTATGGTTCTAGCCGTTGCTTCCTCCATTCCCATTATCATTCTTGGGGCCATTATGATTGTGCGAGCTTCCTCCCCCATGGGTATGCTGAAAAGGTCCTCCCGGTTTAGGGGTAAAACGCGGCTTCTGCTGAGCTCCAGAATTGTACTTCCCTTGTCCATACTTCCTCTTACGGTTTTCAATCTGCTACTACTTCCCTTCAATCATAAGAGCGCGATCTACCAACTCCTGGTAGTTGTTGAAGCTTGCTACCATCAACTTCATGCTCAACTAATCATTCAGTCCTTCCAGAAACTTCTCCTGCTTAGCTGCATCCGTAGCAACGTCATATGGGGCATAACATGCTAGCTTACTAAAGTCATCCACATACTGGCCAACTGTCCGTCCTCCTTGGTGCAAGTTGCGAAACTCACGCTTCTTAATGGCCATAGCTCCTGCTGAAATATGGGCAGCATGGAAGGCCTACTGAAACTGATCCCATGTGACAGTGTCGATAGGGTAAGTGGCTGTGAAATTCTCCCACCATGATGTTGCAGGTCCTTCAAGCTGATCTGCGGCAAATTTCACCTTTTCCGCATCTGTGCATCCTGCCGTGGTCAACTCCCTTGCTGTCTTGCGGAGCCAATCATCTGCAACAATCGGCTCGGTGCTACTGGAGAACACCAGCAGATTCAGCCTAAGAAAACGGGTTAAGTGATCAACAGGTGGTGGCGGTGGTGGGTTGTTGTTGTTGTTCCCCTGATTCTGATTCTGGACTAGCAACTGCATCAAGGCATTCTGCTGCTGGATGAACTGAGTGAGCTTCGATGGGAAAACAGATCCATTGTCATGTCTCGGAGGCATGTGAGGGTTTAGAAAAGATGACAATATAGAATAGAATGAGGTCTAGAGAGAAAACACTACCCAAATGCACATGAGGCAAATGCACACAAAATCACTACATTCAATCAAACAAGGGCATACAATCGGTCTAGAACTATCGTTATAAAAGTGCTTGGACTATGCTATATACATGGTGGAACACTACTACTGTTATGGTGGTCGACTAGAAAAACTGCTCTGATGAAGACTCCATGATATCCGCTCCAGCTTCATCAACATAGTCATCATCGCTATCGTCTGGATCCGAGTCGGTGTCGTCGATGATGATAGAGTTCCCCGGGCAAGTGGAATCGTCATCTTCTCCTCCTGGCGCGGGATCTCCCATGAAAACTCCTAGCTTCCTGGTCAAGTCATCATTTTTCTCCACTAATACTTCGATTTCCTCCATATAATCTTCACGTGTAGCCTTGAGTTCTTCTTCCAGCTCTGTGATTCTTGTTATCGCCTTCTTTAGATCTATCATGCCTGCACACATCTGGTTCTCCTGGCATCGAATGTGTTGGTTTAACTCCTGGATGAAAGTGGCAATTGATCTATCCTTCCTGGTGCTGATCATCTCCCATTGCTCATATCGGCGCCCACAAATCTGGTAGATAGTATCCTTGAGATCATTGCGGTAAACTTCTCCAATACGTCCCATGGTGATGTGGGCTGCCATGCTCTTTCCTAGACTCTAGGTTGGTGCATCAAAGGAAAACTCTATGGGCTCCGTGACGGGCATGAACGTCCTTCCTGGAACTTGAACTTGAATCATGCAGCGCTCCTCTTTAGGTAAAGTGGCGTTGTAGGTTCCGGTGAACCTTGGTACTCCAATGTTCAGGTACTTAGTGACTTTCTTCAAGTGGCGTCCAAAGGGTGTATCTTCATCCAGTTGTGTGAACTTGTTCCTTGCATCCGCCATCCTAAAATAGTAGAAAAGATGAGAAGTCAGAAATGAGAAGAGTGAGTAGTGATCTAGGACTTTAGCTTAGTGGTCGTGTCCTACAGTCAGTGTGTGCTCTGATACCATCTTGTAGCGACCAGACCTCAACCAGTCTGATCTCTGTGCATCACTGTCATCCCTGGATCAGTAATGCTGACACGCACAATATTTGAAGGATTTATAACGGAGTAGCAATAACACACTTATTACATCGAATGACTCAAAAGAGAACTTACTACAACAAATATGGCTTAAGGCCATCTAACAACGGTAACAGCGGAAGGCTTGGAAGATAAGCGAGTCCATCAACTCCAACGGCATCACTGAGTATAGAACCATGACCTAAAGGTACCTTACTCATCGTCTGAAAAGTCTGCAACATGAACGTTGCAGCCCGAAAACGGGTCAGCACATGGAATATGCGGGCAATGTAACACATAGAGAGTAATGAAAGAATAAAGTTATACTACATGCATATATGGCTGGTGGAAATCTCTATGGTTACAGTTTTGCGTAAAGCCAATTTTTCCCTACTGCAAAGGAATAAATTTTATTTAACTATCATGGTGGTTGTAAACATTGAGAAGATAGACATCCTCTCAATCCCAATTAAGAATCAACATTAAAACCCAACAAATTAATTAAAGTAACATGATGAGATTCACATGATAATCCAAGTACTAGATACTCAAGACGTCCATAACCGGGGACACTGCTAACCATGATTAGTTTATACACTCTGCAGAGGTTTGCACACTTTTCCCCACAAGACTCGATCTCCTCCGTTGGGATTCTCGCACTACATGATGTTTGAGAAACGGATGACCGAGACATAGTCTTTCAGAAGCGCTAGCACCTTATGATCGGGTCGACAGTACCAACCTACATCCCCTACATCTGCTAGTCTACCACTGTAAGAGTTTGCACGACTTAGTCAACTATTCTAGAGCCCATAGTAGCCTGTGGCTGCACACGGAAGTTTCTAGTATGAATAATCTCATGATCCCTTTGAGCCTGGGTGGCGGTCCATAAAGAAAAATAGGCAATCGCTGGAATACCCAGGTGCCTCTATCCAACCAGATGTGTGTTTAAGTTGCCACCTTAAATAAACCATTAATTTAACAATCTCACATATGTCATGGATACACTCACCCAATCCACGTCTACTAGCATAGCATGGCAATATAAGCAAACGTAGAATTAACTCCCAAAGGTTTGATAATAAAACAGGAAATAGGTACTACCTCATCTACTTCCCAAAACCCATAATTTAATTAGATCCTAATCATGCAATGTTTGAGGATTGATCTAATGCAATAAAAACTGGGTAGTAAAGAGATATGATCAAAGTGTTACTTGCCTTGCTGATGATCCGCAAAACCTAGAGATTCAAAGTAGCAAGCGGCGCACTCCGGGTACTCTATCGCAAACAAACAAGCATACAATAAGTACTCATCTAATGCACAGATAAAACTCAAATAATAGATCTAACCAGAAACTTCAACTTAAGAACTCCGGTTTACAAAAAGAATCAAATCGAACGAAGCAACGAAAGTCAAATGGCAAAAGAAACAAACTTTGTTTACTAATCTGGACCTAAATCAAATTTTACAGAAGCAATATCTTGTTTGATTTGGTTAAACGGAAAGAGGGTTTCGAGACGAAACTCTAGGCGCTTTAATCGCCTGATTCTGATAAACGAGTGAAAAGTTATACTAGGATGAAAATCGGATCAGAAATCGCGATCAGAAATAATCACGGAAAATCCGAGAAAAAGAAAAATGATGAACAGATTAACGGACGAATGTTCGTTTTTTGGAACTAAACGGTGAACGCGTCCGTTAAAACGAACGAGCGAACGCTCGCTAAATAAACTAAACCGGAAATAAACCGATCTAAATAACAAAATGGATCTAAAAAACCGAACGAAAACCAAACAGAAAACCGAACGGTTTTCTCAAGGAAAGCCGCCGCCGGCGGGGCGGTGGTCATCCTCGGCGGGGCGGCGGCGGCTCCGGCGGCGGGTGGCGGGACGGCGGGCGGCGGCGGCGGGGTCCGGCGGCGGGTGGCGGGACGACGGGCGGCGACGGCTCGGGCGGCGGGGTCCGGCGGCGGCGGCGGTAGAACGAGGCTAGGGTTAGGGTTTTTGGCGCGGCGCGGCTTGGGCTAACGGGCTCGGGGGTGGCGCCTTATAAAGGCCCGGCCGGACGGAGTCCTGGTCGAGCACGGCCCAAAGGCGGTTCGCGTTTTTTTAAATAATTAGGCCCAGAAAAACAAATAAAACAAATACTAAGCGGACTCCAAAAATCCCGAAATAAATTTTCCCCGACTTCTAAAATCAAGCCGGACAAGATGAAAATTTATTTAGGGCCTAAATGAAATTTTTTAAAACGCGCATTTTTCCTAATTTCAAATAAAATAGCAAAACTCCAAAATAAAATCTTATTTGATTTTATTATTAAATCCTCAATATTTCTTTATTTTGGGAAAGTCATTTTATTCCCTCTCTCATATTTTTATAATAGAAATGATTGAAGATAAAATAAATAAAATCAAATGATCCTGTTTTCAAAATTTGAGAAAACCCAAATATGAAAATAACGAAATCCCCAACTCTCTCCGAGGGTCCTTGAGTTGCGTAGAATTTCTTAGGATCAAATAAAATATGATATGCAGTGATGATCTAATGTATAACATTCCAAATTGAAAATTTGGGATGTTACAGTTCCACTGTGTCGTCGACAGAAGGTCCGATGGCTCGTTCTATCATCAACAACGATGTTGTATCGGGGGAAACTTTCCTCCGCGGTCAAGTTTTTGTGTTTGGTGGCTTCGCTCTGCGTGCCAACTCAATTGGCCATCTCAAACAGATCGACAGCTGCGCCTCTCGCGGAAGCAAAACCGTGACTCTCGCGGAAGAAGAAAAAAAGAAAACATGTTTTTTTTGCGCAATGTTTTTTGATTTTTGTCGAAAAGCTAAGGAAGACCGGTGAAAAACCAAAACATTGAAAAAACCCGGAAAAACCATTTAAAAAGCCGAAAACGTGTGCAGAAAAATAAAATAAAAATAAAATCAGGAGGGTACGCCCAGAGCGCGACACATGGTGAATGGTTGAGAGCGCCCCAAATGACGCTGATCGTTGTGAGGCTCCTGAAGGAGCGCTCGTTAACTAGTTGGTCCCAAATGACCGTAAGTCATGTTATTTTATGAAGGAATGAAAACAATTCTATATAGAATGGGTTGGGAATTATGCCTAGATCCCGTGTAAATGGAAATTTCATTGATAAGACCTCAATTGTAGCCAATATTTTATTGTGGATAATTCTGACAACCTCAGGAGAAAAAAGGCATTTACTTATTATAGAGACGGTGCGATTTGACTCTTTTTTTTGCTCGGTTCGCCCTTCTGCTGGGCCTTGCGGGCCCCTGCCCCAGGCTCCCTCCAGGTCCTCTTGATGGGCCACCCCTGGTGCATATCCCCGTCAGCACCACCAATGGCCATGTTTTAAAAAAAACAATGGCTATGCTGTTGCACATCCAGAGGAGGCAAACCTTCGGTCCCTTGTTTACGTTTATCTTCGATGCAAAAAAGGTTTACGTTTATCTACTTTTTGAACCACCTTCCGAAACAGAACAAAGGAACAAGCTGCAAGTCATCGTATCAGAATGCAAGCTTTATCATGGAAGCTTATCATGGAGGAAAAACAACATTAATCATCTTTCAAAGACTTGCATATAAGAAAATTATAAGCAAGGAGAAGTTCCTCATGTCACAATCATCTCATACTCTCTGCAACAGTCCGGTGCCTCGGCGACCAGACCCTCCATCTCGTAGTCCTCCAGCGGTACTCGGACATTCACCGACGCCATAGCATCTGAAGGAAATATGCCCTAGAGGCAATAATAAAGTTATTATTTATTTCCTTATATCATGATAAATGTTTATTATTCATGCTAGAATTGTATTAACCGGAAACATAATACATGTGTGAATACATAGACAAACAGAGTGTCACTAGTATGCCTCTACTTGACTAGCTCGTTAATCAAAGATGGTTATGTTTCCTAACCATGAACAAAGAGTTGTTATTTGATTAACGAGGTCACATCATTAGTTGAATGATCTGATTGACATGACCCATTCCATTAGCTTAGCACCCGATCGTTTAGTATGTTGCTATTGCTTTCTTCATGACTTATACATGTTCCTATAACTATGAGATTATGCAACTCCCGTTTACTGGAGGAACACTTTGGGTAGTACCAAACGTCACAACGTAACTGGGTGATTATAAAGGAGTACTACAGGTGTCTCCAATGGTGGATGTTGGGTTGGAGTATTTCGAGATTAGGGTTTGTCACTCCGATTGTCGGAGAGGTATCTCTGGGCCCTCTCGGTAATACACATCACATAAGCCTTGCAAGCATAATAACTAAGATGTTAGTTATAAGATGATGTATTATGGAACGAGTAAAGAGACTTGCCAGTAATGAGATTGAACTAGGTATTGGATACCGACGATCGAATCTCGGGCAAGTAACATACCGATGACAAAGGGAACAACGTATGTTGTTATGCGGTCTGACCGATAAAGATCTTCGTAGAATATGTAGGAGCCAATATGGGCATCTAGGTCCCGCTATTGGTTATTGACCGGAGATGTATATCGGTCATGTCTACATTGTTCTCGAACCGTAGGGTCCGCACGCTTAACGTTACGATGACAGTTATTATGAGTTTATGCATTTTGATGTACCGAAGGTAGTTCGGAGTCCCGGATGTGATCACGGACATGACGAGGAGTCTCGAAATGGTCGAGACATAAAGATTGATATATTGGAAGCCTATGTTTGGACATCGGAAGTGTTCCGGGTGAAATCGGGATTTTACCGGATTACCGGGAGGGTTACCGGAACCCCCCGGGAGCCAAATGGGCCAACATGGGCCTTAGTGGAAAGGTGAGAGGGCTGCCCACAAGGGCTGCGCACCTCCCCCTCCCCCTAGTCCTATTAGGACTAGGAGAAGGGGCCGGCCACCCTCTCTCTCTCTCCCCCTTTAAGGAATCCTAGTTGGACTAGGATTGGAGGGGGGAGTCCTACTCCCGGTAGGAGTAGGACTCCTCCTGCGCCTCCCTCCTCTTGGCCGGCCAGCCCTCCCCCTCTCATCCTTTATATACGGGGGCAGGGGACACCCCAAGACACACAAGTTGATCATTGTTGATCGTTCCTTAGCCGTGTGCAGTGCCCCCTGCCACCAAATTCCACCTCGGTCATATCGTTGTAGAGCTTAGGCGAAGCCCTACGTCGGTAGTACATCAAGATCGTCACCACGCCGTTGTGCTGACGGAACTCTTCCTCGACGCTTTGCTGGAACGGAGCCCGAGGATCGTCATCGAGCTGAACGTGTGCTAAGAACTCGGAGGTGCCGGAGTAACGGTGCTTGGATCGGTCGGATCGGGAAGAAGACGTACGACTACTTCCTCTACGTTGTGTGATCGCTTCCGCAGTCGGTCTGTGTTGGTACGTAGACAACACTCTCCCCCTCGTTGCTATGCATCACCATGATCTTGCGTGTGCATAGGAAAATTTTCGAAATTACTACGTTCCCCAACAGTGGCATCCGAGCCTAGGTTTTATGGTTTGATGTTATTTGCACGAGTAGAACACAAGTGAGTTGTCGGCGATACAAGTCATACTGCCTACCAGCATGTCATACTTTGGTTCGGCGGTATTGTTGGACGAGACGATCCGGACCAACCTTACGCGTACTCTTATGCGAGACCGGTTCCCTCGATGTGCTATGCACACAGATGGCTTGCGGAAGACTGTCTCTCCAACTTTAGTTGAACCAAGTGTGGCTACGCCCGGTCCTTGAGAAGGTTAAAACGGAGTCTATTTGACAAACTATCATTGTGGTTTTGATGCGTAGGTGAGATGTGTTCTTACTTAAGCCCGTAGCAACCACGTAAAACTTGCAAACAACAAAGTAGAGGACGTCTAACTTGTTTTTGCAGGGCATGTTGTGATGTGATATGGTCAAGGCATGATGCTGATTTTATTGTATGAGATGATCATGTTTTTGTAACCAAGTTATCGGCAACTGGCAGGAGCCATATGGTTGTCGCTTTATTGTATGCAATGCAATCGCGATGTAATGCTTTACTTTATTACTAAGCGGTAGTGATAGTCGTGGAAGCATAAGATTGGCGAGACGACAACGATGCTACGATGGAGATCAAGGTGTCGCGCCGGTGACGATGGTGATCATGACGGTGCTTCGGAGATGGAGATCACAAGCACAAGATGATGATGGCCATATCATATCACTTATATTGATTGCATATGATGTTTATCTTTTATACATCTTATTTTTGCTTTGATTGACGGTAGCATTATAAGATGATCTCTCACTAAATTATCAAGAAGTGTTCTCCCTGAGTATGCACTGTTGTAAAAGTTCTTTGTGCTGAGACACCACGTGATGATCGGGTGTGATAGGCTCTACGTTCAAATACAACGGGTGCAAAATAGTTGCACACGCGGAATACTTAGGTTATACTTGACGAGCCAAGCATATACAGATATGGCCTCGGAACACGGAGACCGAAAGGTCGAGCGTGAATCATATAGTAGATATAATCAACATAATGATGTTCACCGATGAAACTTCTCCATCTCACGTGATGATCGGACATGGTTTAGTTGATTTGGATCACGTGATCACTTAGAGGATTAGAGGGATGTCTATCTAAGTGGGAGTTCTTAAGTAATATGATTAAATTGAACTTAAATTTATCATGAACTTAGTCCTGGTAGTATTTTGCAAATTATGTTGTAGATCAATAGCTCGCGTTGTTGCTTCCCTGTGTTTATTTTTGATATGTTCCTAGAGAAAATTGTGTTGAAAGATGTTAGTAGCAATGATGCGGATTGGATCCGTGATCTGAGGTTTATCCTCATTGCTGCACAGAAGAATTATGTCCTTGATGCACCGCTAGGTGACAGACCTATTGCAGGAGCAGATGCAGACGTTATGAACGTTTGGCTAGCTCAATATGATGACTACTTGATAGTTTAGTGCACCATGCTTAATGGCTTAGAATCGGGACTTCAAAGACGTTTTGAACGTCATGGACCATATGAGATGTTCCAGGAGTTGAAGTTAATATTTCAAGCAAATGCCCGAGTTGAGAGATATGAAGTCTCCAGCAAGTTCTATGGCTAAAAGATGGAGGAGAATCGCTCAACTAGTGAGCATGTGCTCAGATTGTCTGGGTACTACAATTGCTTGAATCAAGTGGGAGTTAATCTTCCAGATAAGATAGTGATTGACAGAATTCTCTAGTCACCATCACCAAGTTAGTAGAACTTCGTGATGAACTATAATATGCAAGGGATAACAGAAACAACTCCCAAGCTCTTCGTGATGCTGAAATCAACGAAGGTAGAAATCAAGAAAAACATCAAGTGTTGATGGTGGACAAGATCACTAGTTTCAAGAAAAGGGCAGAGGGAAGAAGGGGAACTTCAAGAAGAACAGCAAACAAGTTGCTGCTCAAGTGAAGAAGCCCAAGTCTGGACCTAAGCCTGAGACTGAGTGCTTCTACTGCAAAGGGACTGGTCACTGGAAGCGGAACTACCCCAAGTGATTGGCGGATAAGAAGGATGGCAAAGTGAACATAAGTATATTGGATATACATGTTATTGATGTGTACTTTACTAGTGTTTATAGCAAACCCTCAGTATTTGATACTAGTTCAGTTGCTAAGATTAGTAACTCGAAACGGGAGTTGCAGAATAAACAGAGACTAGTTAAGGGTGAAGTGACAATGTGTGTTGGAAGTGGTTCCAAGATTGATATGATCATCATCGCACACTCCCTATAATTTCGAGATTAGTGTTGAACCTAAATAAGTGTTATTTGGTGTTTGCGTTGAGCATGAATATGATTTGATCATGTTTATTGTAATACGGTTATTCATTTAAGTAAGAGAATAAATTGTTGTTCTGTTTACATGAATAAAACCTTATATGGTTACACACCCAATGAAAATAGTTCGTTGGATCTCGATCGTAGTGATACACATAATCATAATATTGAAACCAAAAGATGCAAAGTTAATAATGATAGTGCAACTTATTTGTAGCACTGCTGTTTAGGTCATATTGGTGTAAAGCGCATGAAGAAACTCCATGTTGATGGGCTTTTGGAATCACTTGATTATGAATCAGTTGATGCTTGCGAACCATGCCTCATGGGCAAGATGACTAAGACTCTGTTCTTCGGAACAATGGAGCGAGCAACAGATTTGTTGGAAATCATACATACTGATGTATGTTGTCCGATGAATATTGAGGCTCGCGACAGGTATCATTATTTTCTGATCTTCACAGATGATTTGAGCAGATATGAGTATATCTACTTGATGAAACATAAGTCTGAAACATTTGAAAAGTTCAAAGAATTTCAGAGTGAAGTGAAAAATCATCGTAACAAGAAAATAAAGTTTCTACGATCTGATCGTAGAGAAGAGTATTTGAGTTACGAGTTTGGCCTTTAGTTAAAAACAATGTGAAATAGTTTCACTACTCACGCCACCTGGAACACCACAATGTAATGGAGTGTCCGAACGTCATAACCGTACTTTATTGGATATAGTGCAATCTATGATGTTTCTTACCGATTTACCACTATCGTTTTGGGGTTATACATTAGAGACAGCTGCATTCACGTTAAATAGGGCACCATCTAAATCCGTTGAGACGACACCGTGTGAACTATGGTTTGGCAAGAAACCTAAGCTATCATTTCTTAAAGTTTGGAGTTGCAATGCTTATGTGAAAAAGTTTCATCTCGATAAGCTCAAACTCAAATCGTCGAAATATGTCTTCATAGGATACCCAAAGGAGACAGTTGGGTACACCTTCTATCACAGATCCGAAGGCAAGACATTCATTGCTAAGAATGGATCCTTTCTAGAGAAGGAGTTTCTCTCGAAAGAAGTGAGTGGGAGGAAAGTAGAACTTGATGAGGTAACTGTACCTGCTCCCTTATTGGAAAGTAGTTCATCACATAAATATGTTCATGTGACTACTACACCAATTAGTGAGGAAGCTAATGATAATGATCATGTAACTTCAGATCAAGTTACTACCAAATCTCGTAGGTAAACCAGAGTGAGATCCGCACCAGAGTGGTACGGTAATCCTGTTCTGGAAGTTATGTTACTAGACCATGACGAACCTACGAACTATGAGGAAGCAATGATGAGCCCAGATTCCGCGAAATGGTTTGAGGCCATGAAATCTGAGATATGATCCATGTATGAGAACAAAGTTTGGACTTTGGTTGACTTGCCCGATGATCGGCAAGCAATTGAGAATTAATGGATCTTCAAGAGGAAGACGGACGCTGATAGTAGTGTTACTATCTACAAAGCTAGAATTGTTGAAAAAGGTTTTCGACAAGTTCAAGGTGTTGACTACGATGAGAGTTTCTCACTCGTATCTATGCTTGAGTCTGTCCGAATCATGTTAGTAATTGCCGCATTTTATGAAATCTGGCAAATGGATAAACAAAACTGCATTCCTTAATGGATTTATTAAAGAAGAGTTGTATATGATGCAACCAGAAGGTTTTGTCAATCCGAAAGGTGCTAACAAAATGTGCAAGCTCCAGCGATCCATCTGTGGACTGGTGCAAGCATCTCGGAGTTGGAATATACGCTTTGATGAGTTGATCAAAGCATATAGTTTTATACAGACTTGCGGTGAAGCCTGTATTTACAAGAAAGTGAGTGGGAGCACTACAATATTTCTGATAAGTATATGTGAATGACATATTGTTGATCGGAAATAATGTAAAATTGTTCTGTAAAGCATAAAGGAGTGTTTGAAAGGAGTTTTTTAAAGAAAGACTTCGGTGAAGCTGCTTACATATTGAGCTTCAAGATCTATAGAGATAGATCAAGACGCTTGATAAGTTTTTTCAATGAGTACATACCTTGACAAGATTTTGAACTAGTTCAAAATGGAGCAGTCAAAGAAAGAGTTCTTGCCTATATTACAAGGTGTGAAGTTGAGTAAGACTCAAAGCCCGACCACGGCAGAAGATAGAAAGAGAATGAAAGTCATTCCCTATGCCTTGGCCATAGGTTCTATAAAGTATGTCATGCTGTATACCAGATCTATTGTATACCCTGCACTGATTTGGCAAGCGAGTACAATAGTGATCTAGGAGTAGATCACTGGACAGCGGTCAGAATTATCCTTAGTGAAATAAGGATGTGTTTCTCGATTATGGACGTGACAAAAAGGTTCGTCGTAAAGGGTTACAACGATGCAAGTTTTTGACACTGATCCAGATGAATCTAAAGTCTCAATCTGGATACATATTGAAAGTGGGAGCAATTAGCTAGAGTAGCTCCGTGTAGAGCATTGTAGACATAGAACTTGCAAAATACTTACGGATCTGAATGTGACAGACCCGTTGACTAAAATTATCTCACAAGCAAAACATGATCACACCTTAGTACTCTTTGGGTGTTAATCACATATATATGTGAACTAGATTACTGACTCTAGTAAACCCTTTGAGTGTTGGTCACATGACGATGTGAACTATGGGTGTTAATCACATGGTGATGTGAACTATTGCTGTTAAATCACATGGCGATGTGAACTAGATTATTGACTCTAGTGCAAGTGGGAGACTGAAGGAAATATGCCCTAGAGGCAATAATAAAATTATTATTTATTTCCTTATATCATGATAAATGTTTATTATTCATGCTAGAATTGTATTAACCGGAAACATAATACATGTGTGAATACATAGACAAACAGAGTGTCACTAGTATGCCTCTACTTGACTAGCTCGTTAATCAAAGATGGTTATGTTTCCTAACCATGAACAAAGAGTTGTTATTTGATTAACGAGGTCACATCATTAGTTGAATGATCTGATTGACATGACCCATTCCATTAGCTTAGCACCCGATTGTTTAGTATGTTGCTATTGCTTTCTTTATGACTTATACATGTTCCTATAACTATGAGATTATGCAAATCCCGTTTACCGGAGGAACACTTTGGGTACTACCAAACGTCACAACGTAACTGGGTGATTATAAAGGAGTACTACAGGTGTCTCCAATGGTGGATGTTGGGTTGGCGTATTTCGAGATTAGGGTTTGTCACTCCGATTGTCGGAGAGGTATCTCTGGGCCCTCTCGGTAATACACATCACATAAGCCTTGCAAGCATAATAACTAAGATGTTAGTTATAAGATGATGTATTACGGAACGAGTAAAGAGACTTGCCAGTAACGAGATTGAACTAGGTATTGGATACCGACGATCGAATCTCGGGCAAGTAACATACCGATGACAAAGGGAACAACGTATGTTGTTATGCGGTCTGACCGATAAAGATCTTCGTAGAATATGTAGGAGCCAATATGGGCATCCAGGTCCCGCTATTGGTTATTGGCCGGAGACGTATCTCGGTCATGTCTACATTGTTCTCGAACCATAGGGTCCGCACGCTTAACGTTACAATGACAGTTATTATGAGTTTATGCATTTTGATGTACCGAAGGTAGTTCGGAGTCCCGGATGTGATCACGGACATGACGAGGAGTCTCGAAATGGTCGAGACATAAAGATTGATATATTGGAAGCCTATGTTTGGACATCGGAAGTGTTCCGGGTGAAATCGGGATTTTACCGGATTACCGGGAGGGTTACCGGAACCCCCCGGGAGCCAAATGGGCCAACATGGGCCTTAGTGGAAAGGTGAGAGGGCTGCCCACAAGGGCTGCGCACCTCCCCCTCCCCCTAGTCCTATTAGGACTAGGAGAAGGGGCCGGCCACCCTCTCTCTCTCCCCCCTTTAAGGAATCCTAGTTGGACTAGGATTGGAGGGGGGAGTCCTACTCCCGGTAGGAGTAGGACTCCTCCTGCGCCTCCCTCCTCTTGGCCGGCTAGCCCTCCCCCTCTCATCCTTTATATACGGGGGCAGGGGACACCCCAAGACACACAAGTTGTTCATTGTTGATCGTTCCTTAGCCGTGTGCGGTGCCCCCTGCCACCAAATTCCACCTCGGTCATATCGTTGTAGAGCTTAGGCGAAGCCCTGCGTCGGTAGTACATCAAGATCGTCACCACACCGTTGTGCTGACGGAACTCTTCCTCGACGCTTTGCTGGATCGGAGCCCGAGGATCGTCATCGAGCTGAACGTGTGCTAAGAACTCGGAGGTGCCGGAGTAACGGTGCTTGGATCGGTCGGATCGGGAAGAAGACGTACGACTACTTCCTCTATGTTGTGTGATCGCTTCCGCAGTCGGTCTGCGTTGGTACGTAGACAACACTCTCCCCCTCGTTGCTATGCATCACCATGATCTTGCGTGTGCGTAGGAAAATTTTCGAAATTACTACGCTCCCCAACAGCATCGTCTATATAACTGATGTCAGGCGTACCATCTGTCTCAACTCTCGTGGAAGTAACTGTGAGATCACATCATGAAAAATTCAGCCCGGCTCTGTGTAGATGGTGGGGCTACTTTTAGATAATGTGTCATTCTGTTTTTGTGGTTCAGATCCTGACATATTTGTAGACGGCCATGTCAGCTACCCAACAAGAAGGAAGCAAATATACCCATATGACAGGATATTACAAATAACTCACAAATGCCCCGTAAATAAGAAAAGATCACATTCTGTGTTTCAGAAATGTCCTCAAACTGAATGTAGCAGGTGTGAAGAAATGGACAGTGAGGGGCCTCAAGTACAGAGTATTACAAAACGCATGTGCGGTGCAGCCACAGCCTTTGGTAGTTTACCCATCCACATTTCAAAACTTGAAGTTTTCAGGAATTTCATATGGAATGGGAAATTCAAATGTGGAGAGGCTTCCATTCAGTTCCAAAATAATGTTACAGCTATTGACCTGTTTCCTGCGAGTCTGGTGGAAAAAAGGCAACTAGGATAAACATAAGCTAAATGACGATGTTTCTCAAGATTAGAACAAGCAAAAAATGAACCACTGAGAATGGGTCAGCCCATTCTAGCATGAAGTTGGAAGTGGAGACAAGCCATGGGAAAAACTAAATTAACCAGTGTTGCGGCACACTAGTAGTTCCTTGTTGGATTATATCTAAGATCATTACTGCAAGTCCAGGATACTATCACAACTTCCTTCCAGTTTGAGAAAGTATCAGACCTCTGCGAAGGAACTTGCAGGGTTTTGGCATGCATATTCTCAAACTGTCACTGCAAACTGTAACTGTGATTCTACCAATACAAGCAAACCTAATATGTTGGGTGCCAGACAACTAACCAAGCACGTGCCGATAGCACTCCACATATAGATAATCATTGAATAGCTGAGCACTTTTAGCGGTAAATAGGCTGAAGCAGAAGATAGGTACACTGACATTTTGATAAAAGTGGTCCAATGCACACCCCTAAGTCTCAAGAAGTGAAACTCCAGAAGTTTTAATGCTTAACGAGAACCTACCAGTAACCACCTGGTATTCTGCTATTTCAGTACCAAGGACAATGGCTACTATTCATGCAAGCATATCCATCAGTTTTGTTATCTGTAAGCTACCACAATTCTCTGTAAAACATTTTTCCCCATCTTGTAGATTGTAGTTCTGTAAAACACTACAATTTGCAATTCACATAACAGATTCTTACTGAGGTTAAACTAGATCAGTATCATCCTTGCATCTTCCACAAGGTTTTATACACATTCTTAGAATATGTTATAGAGTAGCAAAGCTATAAAGGAAAGTTTTGAACAAGCATGGTGAGTGCAGGCATGCACTAACATTTGGATCATACTCCCTCCGTCCAGAATTACTCTCTCTGTAAACTTTTATAAGACGTTTTAGGTCACAAAGGGGGTATTTTCTAGCTAGATACTCACAGTGATAGTAAGCAAGGAGACCATCAAGAGGAAGCACCAGTGCTAGCTCCCTTACAGCCCTCGAAGAAAACGTGGCAGCCTCACACGACTGTCATCTTTCGTCTGGAAGAACGAATGCTTGACTAGGCTCTCTTTGAAAGAGATCCTGAGAAGCTTTGGATCAACGTTCTCCCATAGGAATTTCTGGATCAACTTGCCCTTGTTGTCACAATGAAATAGGGAGAGGGACCAACAAATGCGACCGATTAGCAATATATATATATATATATCCGTTCTCAGACACAACCTTGCCGTATAGACACTGAATACATTTACCATCTTCCATCATATCCTCCTCCGGCAATTCAGTCCAGTACTTTGATGACCATACTTCCGCCTTGTAGTCCTTCAACACCCATGCTTTCACGGTCATGGTAGCGGTATCTATACAGCTGATGCCGAGCATACCATCCATCTGAAGCAGATGTGCCGAGCTGGTGGCTATGGGAGATTGCACCCAGCTGAATGACTCTACCAGCATGTTGAAAATTATAATCTTGCTGTTGAAAGCATGCCAGTGTAGGCAGCTATGTAGCAGGAGAGGCGGGCACTCGGAGGCTTGAAGGTGCCACCAGGACCTGTCCTTATTCATGGATGGCGAGGCCACTGGCAGCCCGATGCATCGCTGTTGCCCTTGGAACGAGCTGACGGTGAAGACATAGTAGGCAACCCTACAACTCTTGTTTTCTAGATACTTCTAGAAGAGGACACGGTAGTTGCCCAACGGGCGGTGAGGGTACAGGGCCGCCACACTGCCGCCGGTCAGATCCGGGAGCTGGAGCCACTGGCGAGTCACCGAATTGCAGATGTAGAAGCGGTGGTTGGAGAGGGAAAGGAGGAGGAGCCTGTCGCAGCAGGCGTGGATGGTGAAGCCACGACGAGATTTGTTATAGTTGTCGAACCCGAGGATGGGCCGGCGAGCGGTGGGGGTTCATCGGATATCCAAGGCATCAACCATGGGATGGGAGGCGTAGTCGTTACTCTTGTGCGGAAGAAGACCAGTGGGAGCGATGGCTGGTGGCGGTGGTGGGCCATCAGGAACACGGCGTCGGAGGCGAGGCGGCGCCAGGAGTGGCAGGCCACGCGGCAGCGGAGGAGCTCCTTCGCCGACACGTGGACGAGGATTCCCACTGGACGACCTCGTCAGGGAGGGGGCAGGGACGGCGACGCGGTCACTCCTGCGCCTCCACGGCCTCCCGTTCACCAAGGATCCAGTGCCGCCGCCAGCCATCGCAGGCAGCTCGCCGACGACGGTGAATCGTAGGGTTTGACCTGAATTTTGCGGTGATGCGACGAGGCCTGATGGATAATTGGGAAAATATGACTTGCACGAATATTAGAGTGCCAACCAACGGTGGATTAAGCCCTCTCACAACTTACTTTGTGATTTTTAGTTAGTTTTTATTTATTCATTGCCCTAAAGGCTTCTTCAATTGTCTCATCACCTAGGATGATTGTTTATCATTCTCCCTTTGACAATTTAACCAATATTACCATTTTCCCTATCTGAAGAAACGAATCTATGTGTCGGGATGATGTGGTAGCTGGCTCGACGACAACCCAGTCTTCTTCGAAGGAAGGGATATTTAAGCACTATACGTGTGACACATGTGATAAGCAATCCAAACTATTTAAGAAAAAATATATAATGTAATGATCAACTGCAAGAGTTACATGATGAAAGGGGCAAGGATTGTCCAAATTAGGCAGAGAAGTCATGGTTAAATCGATTATCCAAGCCCAACCATCGTATCCTATGAGTTTCTTGCTTTTGTTTCCCCAAAAATCTTTGCAAGAGTCTATCATTGATTTCATTCATTTTATGTACCAGGTCAGGTCGATTCTGGACCCTATCAGATAATTTTCAAAAGGGAACCAAGGTATGTGTCTTGCCTGAATCAAAAGTTATATTTGTACATGGAAGCGTGGAGATTGTGAAACTCCCGGGAAACAAATCAGATAATTATCAGATGGAAACAGATGTCTGTGTTGGGTCAAAATCAAAAGATTTGTCTATTAGTAAAGGGATTGAGAATGTGGAAACCCCTAGAAGGAAAGCACCATTGTGGAGGTCTGTATGGATAGTCACCGTTGCGAGGGATAGGAAAACACCTTTTAATGAGATCCTCATGATATATTCTCAATGCTCGGGTAAAGCTAGTAAGGACAAAAGTGATATTTGTTTTATCCCTAACACTCCAAAGTATAGGAGAATTCATGTCAAGCAGTTGTTGGGCATTCCTAGTGAGGCTTTCACAAAGCGGTATCTTGGACTCCCAACGGTAGTAGGGGGATCACCAGTGGGACTTCTGATCATACTGATGAACGATTATTGAGCAAAGATGAATGGCTCGTTCGAGAGGAATATGGCATGTGCGGAAAGATAAACCCTAATCAAATCGGTAATCCTAGTGATTCTGACATATAGTATGAGATGCTTCTTGTTGACTAAGAAGATTTGCTCAAAACACTCCTTGTACATGGCTAGATATTGGTGGACCAGTTCCTTGGATAAGAGATCATTACACTGGCTTTCTTGGGATAAGCTCACAATACCTAAAGGTAAAGACATGATGAGTTCTCGTGACTTGGAATTCTTTAACTTGGCACTGTTAGGGAAGCATGGATGGCGGCTTTTGACTGCCCCTGATTCATTTTGTTCTAGAGTGCATAAAGGGAGGTATTTCCCAGACTTAGAATTCATCCATGCTAATACCCCTTCGACTTCCTCTATGACGTGTGATAACCCACAAGTATAGGGCATCGCAACAGTTTTCGAGGGTAGAGTATTCAACCCAAATTTATAGATTCGACACAAGGGGAGCCAAAGAATATTTGAAGGTATTAGCAGCTGAGTTGTAAATTCAACCACACCTGGAGATTAACTATCTGCAGCAAGTAATCAGTAGCAAAGTAATATGATAGTTTTGATAGTAGTAGCAGTAGCAATGGTAACAGTAACAGTGATAGCAGTAATTTTCTAGCAAGTGTAACAGTGATGACAGCAGTAGTAACTTAGCAAAAACAATATGGGAAAATTCGTAGGCATTGGATCGGTGACTTGTTGGATGATATTCATCATGAGACAGTTATAACCTAGGGCGATATGGCACTAGCTCCAGTTCATCGATATAATGTAGGCATGTATTCCGTAAATAGTCATACGTGCTTTATTAAAAGAACTTGCATGACATATTTTGTGCTACCCTCCCGTGGCAGCGGGGTCCATATTGGAAACTAAGGGATATTAAGGCCTCCTTTCAATAGAGAACTGGAGCAAAACATTAACACATAGTGAATACATGAACCCCTCAAACTACGGTCATCACCGGGAGTGGACCCGGTTGTTGTCACTCCGGGTTGCCGGATCATAACACGTAGTAGGTTACTATAACTTGGAAGATCGGATCTAGAACATGGATATGATGATGATAACATAAACGGTTCAGACCTGAAATCATGGCACCCGGGCCCAAAGTGACAAGCATTAAGCATGGCAAAGTCATAGCAACGTCAATCTAAGAACATAGTGGATACTAGGGATCAAGCCCTAACAAAACTAACTCGATTACATGATGAATCTCATCCAACTCCTCACCGACCAGCAAGCCTACGAAAGAATTACTCACTCCCGATGGGGAGCATGATGGAATTGGCGATGAAGAAGGGTTGGTGATGATGAAGAACGAAGATCCCCCTGTCCGGAGCCCCAAACAGACTCCAGATCTGGCCTCCCGAGGAAGAACAGGAGGTGGCGGCGGCTCCGTCTCGTGGATTGCGATAATTCCTTCTCCTTGATTTTTTCTGGAAAAATAGAATTCTATAGCGTCAGTTTCAGGGTCTACGGGGCCACCAGGGGGGACAACCCACCTGGGTGCACGAGGAGAGGGGGGCGTGCCCTGGTGGGTTGTGCCCACCCAGGTGCCCCTCTCTGGCAGGTCTTGGCTCCAGAAATTCTTATTATTGATATAAAAAATCCTACAAAGTTTCGTTCCACTCTGAGAACTTTTATTTCTGCACAAAAACAACATCATGGTAGTTCTGCTGAAAAATGCATCAGCCCAGGGTTAGTTTCATTCAAATCATGCAAATTATAGTCCAAAACAAGAGGAAAAGCATTAGGAAAAGTAGATATGTTCGAGACGTATCAACGTGGCGAGCAATAATTGCAAGGAGGGATGCATCGAAGGATGGATTGATTACTCAGGAGGGCGAAGGATCCAGGATATCTGTGTGGGAGGATAAATGGATCCCGGATACTACATCTATGAAACCAATTTTCAAGTCGGACAATACCACGGTGCAGTTGGTCAGCAATCTGATTGCCATTGATAACTAGAAGTGGGAAAATGAGTTCATCCGTGAGATTTTCCTATTGTTGGTGCAATAATTTGCCTCCTTATATTTTGGAGATTATTGACAGAAACAGTGAGGGACTAATGCGTTGGCAAGCGCACACAAAGATAATAGGTCCCTGGAGTCGATAGGAGTTTCAAACAAACTCCAAAGATAATCTCCTGTGCTGCAGTAAAGATTATCATTGAAGATTATGTGTGACGAAGTTAACCCCCCAGAAACTGCTGACACGAAGCAATAATTTCCTACTCAAGTTGAGAAAGCAAGGGATGACCGGGTTGTCACTCTTGCGCTTCAACGGTAGTATTGACTCCATCTTTCGCCCGCCCATGGGTTAGGGGTAAGGGTTATCTTTACTTGAGGTTACCGAATGTATACAACTTAAGTCACATATATACTTCGGTACCTGGTGATACGTCTCCAACGTATCTATAATTTTTGATTGTTCCATGCTATTATATTATCAACCTTGGATGTTTTATATGCATTTATATGCTATTTTATATGATTTTTGGGACTAACCTATTAACCTAGAGCCCATTGCCAGTTTCTATTTTTTCCTTGTCTTAGAGTATCACATAAAAGGAAAATCAAAAGGAGTCCAATTGACCTGAAACTTCACGGAACTTATTTTTGGACCAAAAGCCCACGGAGTATCGGAGTTGGACCAGGAGAGTCCCGGGCTGCCCACGAGGGTGGGGGCGTGCCCACCCCCTAGGCGCGCCCCCCTGCCTCGTGGACAGCCCGAAGGTCCACCGACGTACTTCTTCCTCCCATATATACATATATACCCTAAAAACTTCGGGGAGCACAATAGATCAGGAGTTCCGCCACCAGAAGCCTCTGTAGCCACCGAAAACCAATCTAGACCCGTTCCGGCACCCTTTCGGAGGGGGAACCCCTCACCGGTGGCCATCTTCATCATCCCAGCGCTCTCCATGACGAGGAGGGAGTAGTTCTCCCTCGGGGCTGAGGGTATGTACCAGTAGCTATGTGTTTGATCTCTCTCTCTCTCTCTCGTCTTCTTGAGGTGATACGATCTTGATGTATCATGAGCTTTTCTATTATAGTTGCATCTTATTATGTTTCTCCCCCTCTACTCTCTTGTAATGGATTGAGTTTTCCCTTTGAAGTTATCTTATCGGATTTAGTCTTTAAGGATTTGAGAACACTTGATGTATGTCTTGCGTGGGATACCCATGGTGACAATGGGGTATTCTATTGATCCACTCGATGTATGTTTTGGTGATCAACTTGCGGGTTCCGCCCATGAACCTATGCTTAGGGGTTGGCACATGTTTTCGTCTTGACTCTCCGGTAGAAACTTTGGGCCACGCTTTGAAGTTATTTGTGTTGGTTGAATAGATGAATCTGAGATTGTGTGATGCATATCGTATAATCATACCCATGTATACTTGAGGTGACATTGGAGTATCTAGGTGACATTAGGGTTTTGGTTGATCTGTGTCTTAAGGTGTTATTCTAGTACGAACTCTATGATAGATTGAACGGAAAGAATAGCTTCATGTTATTTTACTACGGACTCTTGAATAGATAGATCAGAAAGGATAACTTTGAGGTGGTTTCGTACCCTACCATAATATTTTCGTTTGTTCTCCGCTATTAGTGACTTTGGAGTGACTCTTTGTTGCATGTTGTGGGATAGTTATATGATCCAATTATGCTAACCTTAGGTCATCCACTTGAGGGAAATTTGCTACTGTCCTACAAACCTCTGCACTTGGAGGCCCAACAACGTCTACAAGAAGGTTGTGTAGTAGACATCAAGCTCTTTTCTGGCGCCGTTGACGGGGAGGTTAGCGCTTGAAGGTATATCTTTAGATCTTGCAATCAAATCTTTTTGTTTCTTGTTTTAGCACTAGTTTAGTTTATAAAAGAAAATTACAAAAAAATGGAATTGAGTTTGCCTCATATGCTTCATCTTTTTAATATCTTTCATGAGTATGATGGAAAGCAAAATTGTGCCAAAGTACTAGAAGAAGAAGTCTATAAAATGTTCGGCACTAAATCTCTGAATGATGAGCATGATTGCAATGTTGTTAGTATGAATTCCTTGAATATCCATGATACTAATGATATGCAAAGCCACAAGCTTGGGGAAGCTATGTTTGATGAAGATGATATTTTTTGTACCCCAGTTTTGATGAGAAAATTTATTATGATGAAAGCATGCCTCCTATTTATGATGATTATATTTATGAGAGTGGATTTGGAGAGGTCATGACTTTATTTAGTGATGAATCCACTATTTCGGAAGAGGTTCCAATTGATTATGTGAACAAAGTTGCTACCTATGATGATTATTGTGATGACATGTATGCTATAAAGAATAATGATAACCATGAAACTTGTCATCTTGATTTTAATTTTCAATTGGATTATGCCTCACATGATAGTTATTTTGTTGAGTTTGCTCCCACTACTATTCATAAGAAGAAATTTGCTTATGTGGAGAGTAATAAAAATTCTATGCTTGTGCATCATGAAAATAGTGCTTTATGTGATAGTTATATTGTTGAATTCATTCATGATGCTACTGAAAATTATTATGAGGGAGGAATATATGCTTGTATTTCCTAGGTGAATCGAATATGGTGAATCATGGGCCTCTTGCAGAATCAACTTCCTGATCTCCGGATCATTGGGCACATAAACACGGTCTTCAAACCATAATGTATCGTGCTCATCCTCACGAAATCCTTTAGCTTTTCCCTTGCTCATTTTCTCCTTAATAGTAGCAATCTCCTTGTCAGTCCTTTGAGCTACTCTGATCTTATCCATCAAAGTCGACTGAATCTCCAATGCTACTACATAGCCTATCGGGACTATCTCCAAGCATAGCTCATGAAGATTTTCGGCTAACTCCCTTGGTAAATCTCCCGTCATTAGTGTGTTGACATGGCTCTTATGACTCAACACGTTAGCTACTACATTAGCCTTTCCGGGATGATAATGCAGTCTCATATCATAATCCTTGATGAGCTCCAACCATCGCCTTTGTCCGAGCTTCAACTCCTTCTGCGTGAAAATATACTTCAAACTCTTGTGATCCGTGTACACCTCACAATGATTTCCAACGAGAAAGTGTCTCCAAGTCTTCAATGCATGCACTATGGCTGCTAACTCCAAATCATGTGTAGCATAATTCAACTCATGAGGCTTAAGCTGTCGTGAGGCATATGAAACAACTCTTCCTTCCTGCATAAGCACTGCTCCAAGTGCTCGACGTGAAGCATCGCAATACACCTCATAATCCTTGGTCTGATCTGGCAAAATCAACATAGGTGATGTAACCAAATGTTTCTTCAGCTCCTGGAAACTAGACTCACATTCCTCAGTCCATATGAACTTGGTAACCTTCTTCAACATCTCTGTCATAGGCTTCGCAATCTTCGAGAAATTTTCAATGAACCTCCGGTAGTATCCTGCGAGTCCAAGAAAACTCTGGATTTCTCCAACTATTGTTGGGGCTTCCCAATTTGTCACAGTGTCAACCTTAGTGGGATCTACTGCTATACCTTCTCCGGATATAACATGTCCGAGAAATCCAACTTCCTTCAACCAAAACTCACATTTGCTAAACTTGGCATATAACTGATGTTCTTTGAGCTTCCCAAGTACCAAACGCAAATGCTCCTTATGCTCCTCTTCATTCTTCGAGTAAACCAGGATATCATCAATGAACACAACGACAAACTTATCCAAAAACTCCATAAACACTTTGTTCATCATGTTCATGAAATATGCAGGTGCATTAGTCAGACCAAATGACATAACGGTATACTCGTACAACCCATACCTGGTGGTAAAAGCCGTCTTAGGTATATCATGTTCTCGAATCTTCAACTGGTCGTATCCCGATCGCAGATCGATCCTGGAAAATACTTTATCTCCTTGCAATCGATCAAACAGATCATTGATCATTGGTAGTGGGTACTTGTTCTTGATGGTTAATTCATTCAATCCTCGATAATCAACAACCATCCTTAACGATCCATCCTTCTTCTCCACTATAAGTACTGGCAATCCCCAAGGCAAAGAACTTGGGTGAATATATCCTTTATCCAGATTCTATTTTTCATGTGTTGTTTAGTTATTTTGATGAATCTATGGCTAGTAAAAGAGTTTATAAACCATAGAGAAGTTGGAATACAGTAGGTTTACCAATATAAATAAAGAATGAGTTAATTACAGTACCTGGAAGTGGTGTTTTGTTTTCTTTCGCTAACGGAGCTCACGAAGATTTTCTTTTAAGTTTTGTGTTGTGAAGTTTTCAAGTTTTGGGTAAAGATTCGATGGACTATGGAATAAGGAGTGGCAAGATCCTAAGCTTGGGGATGCCCAAGGCACCCCAAGGTAATATTCAAGGACAACCAAGAGCCTAAGCTTGGGGATGCCCCGGATGGCATCCCCTCTTTCGTCTTCGTTCATCGGTAACTTTACTTGGAGCTATATTTTTATTCACCACATGGTATGTGTTTTGCTTGGAGCGTCATTTTATTTTCTTCTGTTTTGCTTGCTGTTTGAATAAAATACCAAGATCTGAAATTCTTAAATGTTGGAGAGTCTTCATATAGTTGCATAATTATTCGACTACTCATTGATCTTCACTTATATCTTTCGGAGTAGTTTGTTGTTGCTCTAGTGCTTCACTTATATCCTTTTAGAGCACGGTGGTGGTTTTATATTATAGAAATAATTGATCTCTCATGCTTCACTTATATAATTTTGAGAGTCTTCATAACAGCATGGTACTTTGCTTTGGTTATGAATTTAGTCCTAATATGATGGGCATCCAAGAGGGATATAATAAAAAATTTCATATAAAGTGCATTAAATACTACGAGAAGTTTGATACTTGATAATTGTTTTGAGATATGAAGATGGTGATATTAGAGTTATACTAGTTGAGTAGTTGTGAATTTGAGAAATACTTGTGTTAAAGTTTGTGATTCCCGTAGCATGCACGTATGGTGAACCGTTATGTGATGAAGTCGGAGCATGATTTATTTATTGATTGTCTTCCTTATGAGTGGCGGTCGGGGACGAGCGATGGTCTTTTCCTACCAATCTATCCCCCTAGGAGCATGCACGTAGTACTTTGTTTCGATGACTAATAAATTTTTGCAATAAGTATGTGAGTTCTTTATGACTAATGTTGATTCCATGGATTGTACGCACTCTCACCCTTCCACCATTGCTAGCCTCTCTAGTACCGCGCAACTTTCACCGGTACCATAAACCCACCATATACCTTCCTCAAAACAGCCACCATACCTACCTATTATGGCATTTTCATAGCCATTCCGAGATATATTGCCATGCAACTTTCCACCGTTCCGTTTATTATGACACGCTTCATCATTGTCATATTACTATGCATGATCATGTAGTTGACATTGTATTTGTAGCAAAGCCACCCTTCATAATTCTTCCATACATGTCACTCTTGAGTCATTGCACATCCCGGTACACCGCCGGAGGCATTCATACAGAGTCATATTTTGTTCTAAGTATCGAGTTGTAAGTAAATAAAAGTGTGATGATCATCATTATTAGAGCATTGTCCCAGTGAGGAAAGGATGACGGAGACTGATTCCCCCATAAGTCGGGATGAGACTCCGGACGAAAAATAAAAAAAGAGAGAAAAAAAGAGGCCATAAAAAAGAGAGAAAGGCCCAAATAAAAAAATAAAAAATAAAAAATGAGAGAAAAAGATAGAAGGGGCAATGCTACTATCCTTTTACCACACTTGTGCTTCAAAGTAGCACCATGATCTTCATGATAGAGAGTCTCCTATGTTGTCACTTTCATATACTAGTGGGAATCTTTCATTATAGAACTTTTCTTGTATATTCCAATGATGGGCTTCCTCAAAATGCCCTAGGTCTTCGTGAGCAAGCGAGTTGGATGCACACCCACTAGTTTCTTTTGTTGAGCTTTCATACATTTATAACTCTAGTTGTAGCGACCAGACCTCAAACGGTCCAATCTCTGTGCTGAGGTGTCATCCCTGGATCAGTAATGCTGACACCACACAGTACTTGATGGATTTATAACAGAGTAGCAATCACGCACTTATTACATCGAGTGTCTCAAAAGAGAACTTATTACATCAAATATGGCTTCAGGCCAGCTAATAACGATAACAGCGGAAGGCTTGGAAGATAAGTGAGTCCATCAACTCCAACGGCATCACTGAGTATAGAACCACGACCTAAAACACCTTAATCGTCGTCTGAAAATTCTGCAACATGAATGTTGCAGAACGAAAACGGGTCAGCACATGGAATATGCTGGCAATGTAACACATAGAGAGTAATGGAATGAAACAGCTATTCTATATGCATATTTGGCTGGTGGAAAGCTCTATGGTTACAGTTTTGCGTAAAGCCAATTTTTCCCTACTGCAAAGGAATAAATTTATTTAACTATCATGGTGGTTGTTAAACATTCAGAATGGTTGACGGCATTCTCAATCCCAATTAAACATCATCATTAAACAAAACCCAGCAAAATTAATTTTTAGAGTAACATGTTGAGATTCACATGATAATCCAGGTACTAGATACTCACACTACTAGGGAAAAGCCTATATACAGAATCTTACCAGCAGCGCGCTTTAAAATCAAGCGCTGCTGCTAAGTAGCAGTAGCGCGGGTTTTTAAACCTCGCTACTACTAAGTTGATAGCAGTAGCGCTAGTTTTTAACCCTCGCTACTACTAAGAGGTCTCTACCGTGCCCCCTGGGACATGCCATAGTAGTAGCGCGGGTTTTTAACCCTCGCTACTACTAAGTTGATAGCAGTAGCGCTGGTTTTTACCCTTCGCTACTACTAAGCGGTCTCTACCGTGCCCCTAGGCCATGCCATAGTAGTAGCGAGGGTTATAAACCCGCACTACTGCTAAGTTTTTACCCCTCGCTACTACTAAGACGTCTCAACCGTGCCCCTCCGGGACATGCCTGAAGGAAATATGCCCTAGAGGCAATAATAAAGTTATTATTTATTTCCTTATATCATGATAAATGTTTATTATTCATGCTAGAATTGTATTAACCGGAAACATAATACATGTGTGAATACATAGACAAACTTAGTGTCACTAGTATGCCTCTACTTGACTAGCTCGTTAATCAAAGATGGTTATGTTTCCTAACCATGAACAAGGTCTTGTTATTTGATTAACGAGGTCACATCATTAGTTGAATGATCTGATTGACATGACCCATTTCATTAGCTTAGCACCTGATCGTTTAGTATGTTGCTGTTGCTATTCTTCATGACTTATACATGTTCCTATGACTATGAGATTATGCAACTCCCGTTTACCGGAGGAACACTTTGGGTACTACCAAACTTCACAACGTAACTAGGTGATTATAAAGGAGTACTACAGGTGTCTCCAAAGGTAGATGTTGGGTTGGCGTATTTCGAGATTAGGATTTGTCACTCCGATTGTCGGAGAGGTATCTCTGGGCCCTCTCGGTAATGCACATCACATAAGCCTTGCAAGCATTGTGACTAATAAGTTAGTTGCGAGATGATGTATTACGGAACGAGTAAAGAGACTTGCCGGTAACGAGATTGAACTAGGTATTGGATACCGACGATCGAATCTCGGGCAAGTAACATACCGATGACAAAGGGAACAACGTATGTTGTTATGCGGTCTGACCGATAAAGATCTTCGTAGAATATGTAGGAGCCAATATGGGCATCCAGGTCCCGCTATTGGTTATTGACCGGAGATGTGTCTCAGTCATGTCTACATTGTTCTCGAACCGTAGGGTCCGCACGCTTAACGTTACGATGATAGTTATTATGAGTTTATGCATTTTGATGTACCGAAGTTAGTTCAGAGTCCTGGATGTGATCACAGATATGACGAGGAGTCTCTAAATGGTCGAGACATAAAGATTGATATATTGGATGACTATATTCGGACACCGGAAGTGTTCCGGGTGATTTCGGAGAAAACCGGAGAGCCGGAGGGTTACCGGAACCCTACCGGGAGAAGTAATGGGCCTTATGGGCTTTAGTGGAGAGAGAGAAGGGCTGCCAGAGGTGGGCCGCGCGCCACCTCCTCCCTGGTCCGAATTGGACTAGGGGAGGGGGCGGCGCCCCCCCTTTCCTTCTCCCACTCCACCTCTTTCCCCCTCCTAGTAGGAGACTCCTACTAGGAGGAGGACTCCTCCTTGGCGCGCCACACCTGGCCGGCCGGCCTCCTCCCCTTGCTCCTTTATATATGGGGGCAGGGGGCACCCCAAGACACAAGTTGATCCACGTGATCGTTCCTTAGCCGTGTGCGGTGCCCCCTGCCACCATATTCCACCTCGATCATATCGTTGTAGTGCTTAGGCGAAGCCCTGCGTCGGTAGAACATCAAGATCGTCATCACACCGTCGTGCTGACGGAACTCCTCCCCGAAGCTTTGCTGGATCGGAGCCCGGGGATCGTCATCGAGCTGTATGTGTGCTAAGAACTCGGAGGTGCCGGAGTAACGATGCTTGGATCGGTCAGATCGGGAAGAAGACGTACGACTACTTCCTCTATGTTGTGTCAACGCTTCCGTTGTGATCTACAAGGGTACGTAGATCAGACTCTCCCCCTTGTTGCTATGCATCACCATGGTCTTGCGTGTGCGTAGGAAATTTTTTGAAATTACTACGTTCCCCAACAGTGGCATCCGAGCCTAGGTTTTATGGTTTGATGTTATATGCACGAGTAGAACACAAGTGAGTTGTGGGTGATACAAGTCATACTGCCTACCAGCATGTCATACTTTGGTTCAGCGGTATTGTTGGACGAGACGACCCGGACCAACCTTACGCGTACGCTTACGCGAGACCGGTTCCCTCGACGTGCTATGCACATAGATGGCTTGCGGGCGACTGTCTCTCCAACTTTAGTTGAACCGAGTATGGCTATGCCCGGTCCTTGAGAAGGTTAAAACGGAGTCTATTTGACAAACTATCGTTGTGGTTTTCATGCGTAGGTGAGATTGGTTCTTGCTTAAGCCCATAGCAGCCACGTAAAACTTGCAACAACAAAGTAGAGGACGTCTAACTTGTTTTTGCAGGGCATGTTGTGATGTGATATGGTCAAGACATGATGCTAAATTTTATTGTATGAGATGATCATGTTTTGTAACTGAGTTATCGGCAACTGGCAGGAGCCATATGGTTGTCGTTTTATTGTATGCAATGCAATCGCGATGTATTGCTTTACTTTATCACTAAACGGTAGCGATAGTCGTGGAAGCATAAGATTGGCGAGACGACAACGATGCTACGATGGAGATCAAGGTGTCGCGCCGGTGACGATGGTGATCATGACGGTGCTTCGGAGATGGAGATCACAAGCACAAGATGATGATGGCCATATCATATCACTTATATTGATTGCATGTGATGTTTATCTTTTTTATGCATCTTATCTTGCTTTGATTGACGGTAGCATTATAAGATGATCTCTCACTAAATTATCAAGAAGTGTTCTCCCTGAGTATGCACCATTGCGAAAGTTCTTCGTGCTGAGAATAGGCTCTACGTTCAAATACAACGGGTGCAAAACAGTTGCACACGTGGAATACTCAGGTTATACTTGATGAGCCAAGCATATACAGATATGGCCTCGGAACACGGAGACCGAAAGGTCGAGCGTGAATCATATAGTAGATATGATCAACATAATGATGTTCACCGATGAAACTACTCCATCTCACGTGATGATTGGACATGGTTTAGTTGATTTGGATCACGTGATCACTTAGAAGATTAGAGGGATGTCTATCTAAGTGGGAGTTCTTAAGTAATATGATTAATTGAACTTAAATTTATCATGAACTTAGTACCTGATAGTATCTTGCTTGTTTATGTTGATTGTAGATAGATGGCTCGTGCTGTTGTTCCGTTGAATTTTAATGCGTTCCTTGAGAAAGCAAAGTTGAAAGATGATGGTAGCAATTACACGGACTGGGTTCGTAACTTGAGGATTATCCTCATTGCTGCACAGAAGAATTACGTCCTGGAAGCACCGCTGGGTGCCAGGCCTGCTGCTGGAGCAACACCAGATGTTATGAACGTCTGGCAGAGCAAAGCTGATGACTACTTGATAGTTCAGTGCGCCATGCTTTACGGCTTAGAATCGGGACTTCAATGACGTTTTGAACGTCATGGAGCATATGAGATGTTTCAGGAGTTGAAGTTAATATTTCAAGCAAATGCCCGGATTGAGAGATATGAAGTCTCCAATAAGTTCTATAGCTGCAAGATGGAAGAGAACAGTTCTGTCAGTGAGCATATACTCAAAATGTATGGGTATAATAATCACTTGATTCAATTGGGAGTTAATCTTCCAGATGATTGGGTCATTGACAGAATTCTCCAATCACTGCCACCAAGCTACAAGAGCTTCGTGATGAACTATAATATGCAAGGGATGAACAAGACTATTCCCGAGCTCTTCGCAATGCTGAAAGCTGCGGAGGTAGAAATCAAAAAGGAGCATCAAGTGTTGATGGTTAACAAAACCATTAGTTTCAAGAAAAATGGCAAAGGGAAGAAGAAGGGGAACTTCAATAAGAACGGCAAGCAAGTTGCTGCTCAGGAGAAGAAACCCAAGTCTGGACCTAAGCCTGAAACTGAGTGCTTCTACTGCAAGCAGACTGGTCACTGGAAGCAGAACTGCCCCAAGTATTTGGCGGATAAGAAGGATGGCAAGGTGAACAAAGGTATATGTGATATACATGTTATTGATGTGTACCTTACTAATGCTCGCAGTAGCACCTGGGTATTTGATACTGGTTCTGTTGCTAATATTTGCAACTCGAAACAGGGACTACGGATTAAGCGAAGATTGGCTAAGGACGAGGTGACGATGCGCGTGGGAAACGGTTCCAAAGTCGATGTGATTGCGGTCGGCACGCTACCTCTACATCTACCTTCGGGATTAATATTAGACCTAAATAATTGTTATTTGGTGCCAGCGTTGAGCATGAACATTATATCTGGATCTTGTTTAATGCGAGACGGTTAATCATTTAAATCAGAGAATAATGGTTGTTCTATTTATATGAGTAATATCTTTTATGGTCATGCACCCTTGAAGAGTGGTCTATTTTTGTTAAATCTCGATAGTAGTGATACACATATTCATAATGTAGAAGCCAAAAGATGCAGAGTTGATAATGATAGTGCAACTTATTTGTGGCACTACCGTTTAGGTCATATCGGTGTAAAGCGCATGAAGAAACTCCATACCGATGGATTTTGGAACCACTTGATTATGAATCACTTGGTACTTGCGAACCGTGCCTCATGGGCAAGATGACTAAAACACCGTTCTCCGGTACTGTGGAGAGAGCAACAGATTTGTTGGAAGTCATACATACAGATGTATGCGGTCCGATGAATATTGAGGCTCGTGGCGGATATCGTTATTTTCTCACCTTCACAGATGATTTAAGCAGATATGGGTATATCTACTTAATGAAAAATAAGTCTGAAACATTTGAAAAGTTCAAAGAATTTTAGAGTGAAGTTGAAAATCATCGTAACAAGAAAATAAAATTTCTACGGTCTGATCGTGGAGGAGAATATTTGAGTTACGAGTTTGGTGTACATTTGAAAAATTGTGGAATAGTTTCGCAACTCACGCCACCCGGAACACCACAGCGTAATGGTGTGTCCGAACGTCGTAATCGTACTTTACTAGATATGGTGCGATCTATGATGTCTCTTACTGATTTACCGCTATCGTTTTGGGGATACGCTCTAGAGACGGCCGCATTCACGTTAAATAGGGCACCATCAAAATCCGTTGAGACAACACCTTATGAACTATGGTTTGGCAAGAAACCAAAGTTGTCGTTTCTGAAAGTTTGGGGCTGCGATGTTTATGTGAAAAAGCTTCAACCTGATAAGCTCGAACCCAAATCGGAGAAATGTGTCTTCATAGGATATCCAAAGGAAACTATTGGATACACCTTCTATCATAGATCCGAAGGCAAGACTTTTGTTGCTAAATTCGGAAACTTTCTTGAGAAGGAGTTTCTCTCGAAAGAAGTGAGTGGGAGGAAAGTAGAACTTGACGAGGTAACTGTACCCGCTCCCTTATTGGAAAGTAGTACATTACAGAAAACTGTTTCTGCAACACCTACACCAATAAGTGAGGAAGCTAATGATAATAATCATGAAACTTCAGAACAAGATACTACTGAACCTCGTAGATCAACCAGAGCAAGATCCGCGCCAGAGTGGTACGGTAATCCAGTTCTGGAAGTCATGCTGCTAGATCATGATGAACCTACGAACTATGAAGAAGCGATGGTGAGCCCAGATTCCGCAAAGTGGCTTGAAGCCATGAAATCTGAGATGGGATCCATGTATGAGAACAAAGTATGGACTTTGGTTGACTTGCCCGATGATCGGCAAGCAACTGAGAATAAATGGATCTTCAAGAAAAAGACTGACGCTGATGGTAATGTTACTGTCTATAAAGCTCTACTTGTTGCGAAAGGTTTTTGACAAGTTCAAGGGGTCGACTACGATGAGACCTTCTCACCCGTAGCGATGCTTAAGTCTGTCCGAATCATGTTAGCAATTGCCGCATTTTATGATTATGAAATATGGCAGATGGATGTCAAAACTGCATTCCTGAATGGATTTCTGGAAGAGGAGTTGTATATGATGCAACCGGAAGGTTTTGTCGATCCAAAGGGAGCTAACAAAGTGTGCAAGCTCCAGCGATCCATTTATGGACTGGTGCAAGCATCTCGGAGTTGGAATAAACGCTTTGATAGTGTGATCAAAGCATTTGGTTTTATACAGACTTTTGGAGAAGCCTGTATTTACAAGAAAGTGAGTGGGAGCTCTGTAGCATTTCTGATATTATATGTGGATGACATATTGCTGATTGGAAATGATATAGAATTTCTGGATAGCATAAAGGCATACTTGAATAAGAGTTTTTCAATGAAAGACCTCGGTGAAGCTGCTTACATATTGGGCATTAAGATCTATAGAGATAGATCGAGGCGCTTAATTGGACTTTCACAAAGCACATACCTTGACAACATTTTGAAAAAGTTCAAAATGGATCAAGCAAAGAAAGGGTTCTTGCCTGTGTTACAAGGTGTGAAGTTGAGTTAGACTCAATGCCCGACCACTGCAGAAGATAGAGAGAAAATGAAAGATGTTCCCTATGCTTCAGCCATAGGCTCTATCATGTATGCAATGCTGTGTACCAGACCTGATGTGTGCCTTGCTATAAGTTTAGCAGGGAGGTACCAAAGTAATCCGGGAATGGATCACTGGACAGCGGCCAAGAACATCCTGAAATACCTGAAAAGGACTAAGGATATGTTTCTCGTATATGGAGGTGACAAAGAGCTCACCGTAAGAGGTTACGTTGATGCAACCTTTGACACTGATCCGGACGATTCTAAATCGCAGACCGGATACGTGTTTACATTAAACGGTGGAGCTGTCAGTTGGAGCAGTTCTAAACAAAGCGTCGTAGCGGGATCTACATGTGAAGCGGAGTACATAGCTGCTTCGGAAGCAGCGAACGAAGGAGTCTTGATGAAGGAGTTCATATCCGATCTAGGTGTCATACCTAATGCATCGGGTCCAATGAAAATCTTTTGTGACAATACTGGTGCAATTGCCTTGGCAAAGGAATCCAGATTTCACAAGAGGACCAAGCACATCAAGAGACACTTCAATTCCATCCGGGATCTAGTCCAGGTGGGAGACACAGAGATTTGCAAGATACATACGGATCTGAATATTGCAGACCCGTTGACTAAGCCTCTTCCACGAGCAAAACATGATCAACACCAAGGCTCCATGGGTGTTAGAATCATTACTATGTAATCTAGATTATTGACTCTAGTGCAAGTGGGAGACTGAAGGAAATATGCCCTAGAGGCAATAATAAAGTTATTATTTATTTCCTTATATCATGATAAATGTTTATTATTCATGCTAGAATTGTATTAACCGAAAACATAATACATGTGTGAATACATAGACAAACTTAGTGTCACTAGTATGCCTCTACTTGACTAGCTCGTTAATCAAAGATGGTTATGTTTCCTAACCATGAACAAGGTCTTGTTATTTGATTAACGAGGTCACATCATTAGTTGAATGATCTGATTGACATGACCCATTTCATTAGCTTAGCACCTGATCGTTTAGTATGTTGCTGTTGCTATTCTTCATGACTTATACATGTTCCTATGACTATGAGATTATGCAACTCCCGTTTACCGGAGGAACACTTTGGATACTACCAAACGTCACAACGTAACTGGGTGATTATAAAGGAGTACTACAGGTGTCTCCAAAGGTAGATGTTGGGTTGGCGTATTTCGAGATTAGGATTTGTCACTCCGATTGTCGGAGAGGTATCTCTGGGCCCTCTCGGTAATGCACATCACATAAGCCTTGCAAGCATTGTGACTAATGAGTTAGTTGCGAGATGATGTATTACGGAACGAGTAAAGAGACTTGCCGGTAACGAGATTGAACTAGGTATTGGATACCGACGATCGAATCTCGGGCAAGTAACATACCGATGACAAAGGGAACAACGTATGTTGTTATGCGGTCTGACCGATAAAGATCTTCGTAGAATATGTAGGAGCCAATATGGGCATCCAGGTCCCGCTATTGGTTATTGACCGGAGATGTGTCTCGGTCATGTCTACATTGTTCTCGAACCGTAGGGTCCGCACGCTTAACGTTACGATGATAGTTATTATGAGTTTATGCATTTTGATGTACCGAAGTTAGTTCGGAGTCCCGGATGTGATCACGGACATGACGAGGAGTCTCGAAATGGTCGAGACATAAAGATTGATATATTGGATGACTATATTCGGACACCGGAAGTGTTCCGGGTGATTTCGGAGAAAACCGGAGAGCCGGAGGGTTACCGGAACCCTACCGGGAGAAATAATGGGCCTTATGGGCTTTAGTGGAGAGAGAGAAGGGCTGCCAGAGGTGGGCCGCGCGCCACCTCCTCCCTGGTCCGAATTGGACTAGGGGAGGGGGGCGGCGCCCCCCCCCCCCCCCCTTTCCTTCTCCCACCCCACCTCTTTCCCCCTCCTAGGAGTCCTACTCCTACTAGGAGGAGGACTCCTCCTTGGCGCGCCACACCTGGCCGGCCGGCCTCCTCCCCTTGCTCCTTTATATACGGGGGCAGGGGGCACCCCAAGACACAAGTTGATCCACGTGATCGTTCCTTAGCCGTGTGCGGTGCCCCCTGCCACCATATTCCACCTCGATCATATCGTTGTAGTGCTTAGGCCAAGCCCTGCGTCGGTAGAACATCAAGATCGTCATCACGCCGTCGTGCTGACGGAACTCCTCCCCGAAGCTTTGCTGGATCGGAGCCCGGGGATCGTCATCGAGCTGTACGTGTGCTAAGAACTCGGAGGTGCCGGAGTAACGGTGCTTGGATCGGTCAGATCGGGAAGAAGACGTACGACTACTTCCTCTATGTTGTGTCAACGCTTCCGTTGTGATCTACAAGGGTACGTAGATCAGACTCTCCCCCTCGTTGCTATGCATCACCATGGTCTTGCGTGTGCGTAGGAAATTTTTTGAAATTACTATGTTCCCCAACAATGCCATAGTAGTAGCGAGGGGTAAAATCCCTCGCTACTACTAAAGGTCCCATTTTGAAACTCAACCCCCCCTAGTGGATCGCCTTTTCGGTTTTGTAAAAAGCAAAAGAAAATGATAAAAACTTCAAAAATTAAAATCCTTCGAGATGTAGTTATATTACTACATGTACTAGTTAGGAAAATTTAAAAACTTAAATTTGGACATGTTTTGCAAAAAGTGTAGGGAAAATGTAAAACGGCTATAACTTTTGCATACGATGTTAGAAAAAACGTATAATATATCAAAATGTTTCAAAAATTAAAATCCTTCGAGATGTAGTTATGTTCTTACATCTACTAGTTAGGAAAATTTAAAAACTTAAATTTGGACATGTTTTGCAAAAAGTGTAGGGAAAATGTAAAACGGCTATAACTTTTGCATACGATGTTAGAAAAAACGTATAATATATCAAAATGTTGAGGACGAAAATCCGCATACGATGGAGACCGCCTATGGCCTGTTTGCAAATTTTTAGAATCCTCAAATTCTAAAAGGAAAAAAAGTTATGCTCAAATTTCAGTTTTTTTAGTTTTGGTCAAATCTGGTCAAACTACTTATTCAAGACGTATTAGTGTTACTCAATAATTATTCAAGAATATTAGTGTTACTAAATAATTATTTCAGTTTTTTGGAATTTTGGTCAAATCTGGTCAAACTTTGGTCAAACTTTGGTCAAAATGTGGTCAAACTCTTTATTCAAGAAATATTAGTGTTACTAAATAATTATTGTGGTTTAGAACAATAGTTTTAAACTCAAACAGTGAAATGTGTGACTTCATGCTCAAGCTAAACTCCCGAGGGTTAATAGGATTGACATCTTACTATTGCCAGGAAAACAACAAGTGCAGACTTGGAATCGAGGGAGAATAGAACCCGGAAGTTAAGTGTGCTCAGGCTGGAGTAGTAAGAGGATGGGTAACCATCCGGGAAGTTAGATGATTTGGAATGATGAGGGGTGATTAGAGATTAAATTGAGCAGCGATGAGGGTGATTAGAGATTAGAGGTTAAAATAATTCAGAAATTTGAAAATTCGGGCAAAAAATTCGAAAAACAATTCCGCGGGTTAGTTACCCACGCTACTACTAACGGACATAGTAGTAGCGCGGGTGCGCCCGCGCTACTGCTATACGTTAGCTGTTGCGCCTTATTAGTAGCGCCGGCCCTCGCTCTGCTAATAGGCCCAAAACCCGCGCTGCTGCTAGGCTTTTCCCTAGTAGTGTCAAGTTGTCCATAACCGGGGACACGGCTAACCATGATTAGTTTATACACTTTGCAGAGGTTTGCGCACTTTTCCCCACAAGACTCGATCGCCTCCGTTTGATTTCTCGCACTACATGGTATTTGAGAAATGGATGACCGAGACATAGTCTTTCAGAAGCGCTAGCACCTTACGATAGGGTAGACCGTTACACCTACTTTCCCCTACATCTGCTAGTCTACCACTGTAAGAGTTCACACGACTTAATCAACTATGCTAGAGCTCATAGTAGCTTGTGGCTGCATACGAAGTTTCTAGCATGAATAATCTCATGATCCCTTTGAGCCTGGGTGGCGGTCCAAAAGAAAACAGGCAATCGCTAGATTACCCAGGTGCCTCAATCCACCCAGATGTGTATTTAAGTTGCCACCTTAGATAAACCATTAATTTAACAATCTCACATCTGTCATGGATACACTCACCCAATCCTCGTGTACTAGCATAGCATAGCATAATAAACAACGTAGAAGTAACTCCCAAAGGTTTGATAATAACAGGTAATAGGTACTACCTCAACTACTTCCCAAACCCACAATTTAATTAGATCCTAACCATGCAATGGGTGAGGATTGATCTAATGCAATAAAACTAGGTAGTAGGAGGTATGATCAAAGTGTTACTTGCCATGCTGATGATCCGAGAAACCTAGCGATTCGAAGTAGCAAGCGGCGCACTCCGGGTACTCTATCGCAAACAAACAAGCATACAATAAGTACTCAACTAATGCACATGTAAAACTCAAATAAGAGATCTAACCAGAAAGTTCAACTTAAGAACTCCGGTTGGCAAAAAGAATCAAATCGAACGAAGCAACGAAAGACAAACGGCAAAAAAAACAAGCTTCATTTACTATTCTGGATCTAGGGCAAACTTTACAGTGGCAAAAACTTGTTTGAGTTGGTTAAACGGAAAGAGGGTTTCGAGACGAAACTCCAGGCGCTTGAATCGCCTAATTCCGATAAACGAGCGAAAAGTTATACTAGAACGAAAAACGGATCAGGAATTGCGATCAGAAAAATCGCGGATTTAATCCGAGAAAAAGAAAAACGACGAACAGATTAACGAACGGGCGTTCGTTAACTGGATCTAAACAATGAACGCGTTCATTAAAACGAACGGGCGAGCGAACACTCGCTAAATAAATAAATTGGAAAAATGATCTATCTAAAAAACGAAACTAAAAAAACTGAACAAAACCGATAGAAACCCGATCGGTTTTCGAGAAAAAACCCCGGTGGCGGCGAGGTCAACCTCCGGCGGCGGCGGATCCGGCGGGAGGCGGCGCGGCGGAGGCCAGGGTTTGGGGGTCCGGCTGGGCCTCCCCGGCAATATAAAGCCGGCCGGGCCAAGTGTCCAGGTCGAACACGGCCTGGTAGGTCGGTTGCGTTTTTTTTAAATAGTTACGCTCAGAAAAAACAAAAGGAATACTAACGGACTTCAAAAATCCCGAAATAAAATTTCCCCGGCTTCTAAAATCAAGCCGCACAAGATGAACATTTATTTGGGGCCTAAATAAAATTTTGAAAAACACCCATTTTTCCTAAATTCGAATAAAACAGCAAATAAAACCAAAATAAAATCTTATTTGATTTTTTTATTAAATCCTCAATATTTATTTATTTTGGGAAAGTCATTTTATTCCCTCTCTTATATTTTTGTAATAGAAATAATTGAAGATAAAATAAATAAAATCAAATGATCCTATTTTCAAAATTTGAGAAAACTCAAATATGAAAATAACGAAATCCCCAACTCTCTCCGAGGGTCCTTGAGTTGCGTAGAGTTTTCTAGGATCAGCAAAAATGCAATAAAATATGATATGCAATGATCATCTAGTGTATAACATTCCAAATTGAAAATTTGGGATGTTACACTAGTGCATCCGTTGCATGGCAATCCCTACTCACTCACATTGATATCTATTGATGGGCATGTCCATAGCCCGTTGATACGCCTAGTTGATGTGAGACTATCTTCTCCTTTTTGTCTTCTCCACAACCACCATTCTATTCCACCTATAGTGTTATGTCCATGGCTCACGCTCATGTATTGCGTGAAGATTGAAAAGGTTTGAGAACATCAAAAGTATGAAACAATCGCTTGGCTTGTCATCGGGGTTGTGCATGATTTAAATATTTTGTGTGGTGAAGATAGAGCGTGGCCAGACTATATGATTTTATAGGGATAGCTTTCTTTGGCCATGTTATTTTGAGAAGACATGATTACTTGGTTAGTATGCTTGAAGTATTATTATTTTTATGTCAATATTAAATCTTTGTCTTGAATCTTATGGATCTGAATATTCTTGCCACAATAAAGAGCTACATGGATAAGTATGTTAGGTAGCATTCCACATCAAAAATTCTATTTTTATCATTTGCCTACTCGAGGACGAGCAGGAATTAAGCTTGGGGATGCTGATACGTCTCCAATGTAGCTATAATTTTTGATTGTTCCATGCTATTATATTATCAACCTTGGATGTTTTATATGCATTTATATGCTATTTTATATGATTTTTGGGACTAACCTATTAACCTAGAGCCCAGTGCCAGTTTCTGTTTTCCCTTGTTTTAGAGTATCGCAGAAACGGAAAATCAAAAGGAGTCCAATTGACCTGAAACTTGACGGAACTTATTTTTGGACCAGAAGAAGCCCATGGAGTATCGGAGTTGGACCAGGAGAGTCCCGGGCTGCCCATGAGGGTGGGGGGCGCGCCCACCCCCCTGGGCACGCCCCCTACCTCATGGACAGCCCGGAGGTCCACCGACGTACTTTTTCCTCCCATATATACCCATATACCCTAAAAACTTTGGGGAGCACAATAGATCAGGAGTTCCACCGCTAGAAACCTTCGTAGCCACCGAAACCCAATCTAGACCCGTTCCGGCACCCTGCCATAGGGGGAACCCCTCACTGGTGGCCATCTTCATCATCCCAGCGCTCTCCATGACGAGGAGGGAGTAGTTCTCCCTCGGTGCTAAGGGTATGTACCAGTAGCTATGTGTTTGATCTCTCTCTCTCGTGTTCTTGAGGTGATACGATCTTGATGTATCGCGAGCTTTTCTATTATAGTTGGATCTTATGATGTTTCTCCCCCTCTACTCTCTTGTAATGGATTGAGTTTTCCCTTTGAAGTTATCTTATCGAATTGAGTCTTTAAGGATTTGAGAACACTTGATGTATGTCTTGCATGGGATACCCATGGTGACAATGGGGTATTCTATTGATCCACTCGATGTATGTTTTGGTGATCAACTTGCGAGTTCCGCCCATGAACCTATGCTTAGGGGTTGGCACATGTTTTCGTCTTGACTCTCTGGTAGAAACTTTGGGGCACTCTTTGAAGTTCTATGTGCTGGTTGAATAGATGAATCTGAGATTGTGTGATGCATATCGTATAATCATACCCACGGATACTTGAGGTGACATTGGAGTATCTAGGTGACATTAGGGTTTTGGTTGATATGTGTCTTAAGTTGTTATTCTAGTACGAACTATATGATAGATTGAACGGAAAGAATAGCTTCATGTTATTTTACAACGGACTCTTGAATAGATAGATCAGAAAGCATAACTTTGAAGTGGTTTCGTACCCTACCATAATCTCTTCGTTTGTTCTCCGCTATTAGTGACTTTGGAGTGACTCTTTGTTGCATGTTGAGGGATAGTTATATGATCCAATTATGTTATTATTGTTGAGGGAACTTGCACTAGTGAAAGTGTGAACCCTAGGCCTTGTTTCAACGCATTGCAATACCGTTTACGCTAACTTTTATCATTAGTTACCTTGCTGTTTTTATATTTTCAGATTACATAAACTTATATCTATCATCCATATTGCAATTGTATCACCATCTCTTCGCCGAACTAGTGCACCTATACAATTTACCATTGTATTGGGTGTGTTTGGGACACAAGAGACTCTTTGTTATTTGGTTGCAGGGTTGCTTGAGAGAGACCATCTTCATCCTACACCTCCCACGGATTGATAAACCTTAGGTCATCCACTTGAGGGAATTTTCTACTGTCCTACAAACATCTGCACTTGGAGGCCCAACAACGTCTACAAGAAGAAGGTTGTGTAGTAGACATCCCCTGGTCCGAGTCTTTTGACTATAGTCGAGAAGAATGAAGATGGAGAAAACACGTAGTATTTTCTTTCATAGGTCTTTTTTCTCTTTCTTGAGTCATCGTGTAACATCCCAAAATCTAAATTTTGGAATGTTATATTAAATATATAGTTTTATTTGATTGTTGTGTGATTGATTGACTGAAAGTGAGTGAATTCAAAACTTTTGTAAGTTAAATGAGAGAGAATAAAATGACTTTCCCAAAACTTTCATTTTTGCATTTACGATCTCCATGAATTCAAATTCTTTTCAGATACAAAACCCTAGAGAGAAGATGACATGACTTCTTCCATTTAAATTAAATGAAAAGGGTTTTGAAAAGATTTGAATTTCAATTTGAAATATTTCAAATTCAGATACTTCAAGCAACTCAATGATTTTCATGAGAGAAGATAAAATGACTTCTTCAAAGCATATGAAATATGAGTGGGAAGTTTAAAAGGATCAAATTTAAAATCCTTTTAGAAATTAGTTTCAATTCGGAGAGTTATTTGGGTTTTATTCAAATTATTTTTCTCCAAAAATAAAATATATGGAAAATAGGGTAACATGATTCCCTACAATAGAAAATTGAAGAGAAATAAATTTAAAATCATTTTGGTATTTTTAAAATGAATTTTATTGGGTTTATTGTAGCAGTAGCACTGTTCGAATTATTTGAATTTTTGTGGATTTTATTTGATGCTAGAAAAATGTTCACGTTGTAGAAACTCTTTTTCGGAAATTTTTGATATATAATAAGCCTATATAAAATTTTAATTTTATTTTCGTTATTCCTTTTTTCCTTCTGTTTCTAGTTTAAAAAAAACAGCGCGTGCGCCTGGAAATAACTGTCGGCTACGTGCGTAGCATAATGGCATCGGGCGCCCCATCATTTTTTTTTCTCTCCTACATGGGTCAAGCCCAGCCAGCCTTTTTTTATTTGACCGAATGTTCTTTAAAAAATAACTACAGCGCGCGGCCGGGCCTAACTTTTAGCCCATGATTTTTTTCAAATCTCATCTACGTACGTATATGTTTAATCCCACATTGCCTAGTCTCTGATCTTTAAATCTCTTTTCCATCTATAAATATAGACCCATAGAGCCTCCAAAAATCATCCGATTCAGGTTAAATCAATATTTTGGTATGACTAGATTCATTAAAGAAAAAAAATTCTCCTCTTCGGCGGGACTTATGAAAATTGTCTCCTCTCTCCAAAGTCGTCTTTTCTCTACCTTATAAAGGTATCTTTCTTCGTTTTTTTCTTTCTTTTTATACTTCCGTAGTGTATTAGTTCTAAACTAGTACGGTAGAATAATTAAATTATCAATTAGTCTCTGTATTTATACATTAGACCTAACATTCTTTTAGCCGTAGCTACTTTTTCTTCCGTAAAACAGCTTGGCCCTGATTTTTCAAATAACTTTTTAATCGTTCATCAAAATTAGATGAAACCAGTGCCTATAGTTTTGTCTTGTTTTCACCGATCCAATGAACCTGTCACATCAACTTTTTGAAATTTTCAAATTTCGAAATTTGTTCGGAATCATATTCAAACTTATTTTGATCATAACTTGAGTTTGATAACTCTGATTTAATTGATTCTTTTTGCAAATCGAACCTCTTGACCTAAAATTTCTGATAAGGCCAAATTCACATCATTTGGTACTATTAGAAATTGTTTTATGTTGCTAGAGTTATTTGCTAGGGTTTGATGTTTTCCGAATTGTCTTCTTCGTTCTTCCCGATCTTTTGAGTGATTGCTTATGTGTGGTTACGATTGCTTGCTCACGATAGATTGAACGGAGTGTGACGAGTAGAACTATCAGGAGTTATGAGTGTGAATCATATTTGTCAACTGTACAAGGCAAGTTCACACTTCGATCATACTTTTCATTACCCAGTTTTTATGCGTTAGTTTCATCCTCAAGCATTGCATGGTTAGGAATTGATAACATGTGGGTATTCGGAAGTAGTTGATGAGGTAGGAACCTATTGCCCTTTTATATCAAACCCTTGGGAGTTACTTCTATGTTATGCTTATACTCCCATGCTATACTTGTAGACGTGGTTTGGTTGAGTGTATCCACGACAGATGTGAGAGTTGTTAATGAATGGTTAACTTAAGGTGGCTACTTTAACACACATCTGGGTGGATTGGCTGAGGCACCCTGGAGCACCCAGTGGTTGTCTGGGCACTTGGAGAACCCAGTGCTTGCCCAAGGGGGATCCCGGAGGACCCGTGTGATCACTCTATGGAATGCAACCCAGGCTCAAAGGGATCATAAGATTATTCATGCTAGAAACTTCTGTGTGCAGCCACAAGCTATTATGGGCTCTAGCATAGTTGAGTATGTTGCATGACCTCTTTCAGTGGTGGGCTAGCAGATGTAGGGGAAAGTCGGTGTAACTGTCCACCCAGAGTAAAGAGTTAATGTTTCTGAAAGACAGTGTCTCGATCATCCATTTCTCAAAAACCATGTAGTGCGAGAAATCCAACGGAGGAGATCGAGTCTTGTGGGGAAAAGTGGACAAACCTCTGCAGAGTGTACAAACTAATCATGATTAGCCGTGTCCCCGGTTATGGACATCTTGAGTATCTGGTACTTGAATTATTAGTTTGATCTCATCACTTTACTTAATTAATTTGTTGGGTTATAACTATTATTTTGGGATTGAGTTGGAGGAACCTTCTCAATGATTTTTTAACAAAACTTTGTAGTTAAATAAAAATAAATTTCTATGCAGTAGGGAAAAGTTGGCTTTATGCAAAAATAAACTTAGAGCTTTCCACCAGCCAAATATGCATGTACTCATAGCTATTATTCATCATTGTCCTATGGTGTGAATTTGCCAGTACATTCAATGTATTGACCCATTGTGGCTGCAATGTCTCATGTTGCAGGATTCTTAGAACAAGTAAGTGATACGTTAGGGTTGCGATTTCTACACTCAACTTTGCCATTGGTGTTGATGAGAATCCACAACCTTTGTTACTTCCGCTATATGGATTGAGGTAATATTATTTACGTTACTTTATACATGTGATTTACCTCTGTTATAAATCCTCAAGTACTGTGTGTGTCAGCATACCGATCCAGGTATGACACTTATGCACAAAGACTTGACCGTCTAAGGTCGGGTCGCTATAAGATGGTATCAGAGCACATTTTAACTGTAGGAAGTGACCCCTAGAAACTAGCAAGCCCATAGGAAATATTTTCTCTACAACTTTATTTTCAAAAGGATCTTTTTCCTCCTTTTCTGAGTTTTATCAAATATTTTCCCCTTTAGTTAGACTATACCCATTTCCCCTTTTGACCAATCGAAGATTCGACTGATGATATCACTCCAAGAAGGACAAGATATCGGACAACAAAGACCACTTCGGAACGAAGAGGATTTCATGGAGCATTATAATAATGGAAACTACAACGGTTGAAGACTCCGAAGACTAGGAGAATTTGAAGGCTCTGTAGAATTTCCAGATTTGTATGACCTAGGAAAGCTACCCTTATTGAACTTATCAGACTATTGAAGATGTCAATGCCCAAGATCAAGGTGTCGGAGAGAGATCGAAACATGGAGAGTTAAAGCCTCAAAGTTTTTGTCAAGAAAACCCTAAGGCGGGAGATATTAATTATGGAATGATAGCTCGTGGCAATAACAAGGGCAGAAACATGGTTATCCGTGATGTCATCACCACTGATGCTATGGTCACTATGCTGAGTTAAACATACATTTCTTCAGAATGGTTGGATGGTAGAAGGCTGATGGAGCATCTGTCAGCAAAGGATGCAGATTTAGCCTTAGCCGGTGTATCGCCAGGATCTGGAGTATTACATCAAGAATTTTAAGATGGACCTTTAGGAAGCTGTATTTGACAAGGAAGCATTTCGTGAAAAACTCAGGACCCAGAAGCTGAAAGTAGCCAAGTAGGTAGAGCAAAACCTCGAGACACCGGAGATTCATCAGGAACTGAAGGACAGTAGGACCATGGTTCATGACAAGGATGTTGAAACCTAGAAGTTTGGAGCGCAACTCCAGGAATATTAAAGGACGTCATGAGAGACTTTGCGTCAACAGAGATGATCTGGCAAAAGAACTTAAGAAGGACAAGCATGATCCGAAGAATCCATTGGGGACATGAACAAGACTTGAAGAGTTTGGTGACCTTGAAGGTTTATTGACCTTTAGAAGACCCAACCCCTATTATATGCATATGTTAGATGCGACGTTTGTGAGCTGTCATTTGTTTGATGTTTTTTGACAGCCACAGATAAAATATGTCTTTACAAAACCATTGTTTGTATTGTGTGCATCCCTCTCTATCTCTCTTATCTCACCCCAAACCCATGGACCCAATAGAGGATGAATGGAGATGAACTCATGTTTCCTAGATCGATAAGTCAATTGGAGATGGACCAATGGATTCAGAACATGGAGGATCACATGAAGAATAACCCTATAGTCGGAAAGGATATGACCCAGCATGCTCTTCAGTGCTTTGATAGAGGTGCTACTACTTGGTGGAGGATGTACCAAACCATCAATGGATGGCAAAGAGCAACCACTTGGAAAGAATTTAAGTTGACTCTGCCAAAGTCTCGGTTTGTGTCCCAGAAATTGAAGCCTGATCAAAGTGATATGAATAAACCTTGTGCATGCAAGCTCTGTGGAAAAATAGGACACAACCATAGAGAACACAAGGGATGAATGCCCTAATTGTGAAGGAAGTCACCTACCTGAAGAATGCCCAACTAGGAAGAATAGTTGTTTCTTGTGTGAAGGGACTACCCACTACCCTGCTCGGTGTCACATTTACCTCGTGGTTCAAAGAACCATCCAACAGAAGAAAGAAGCAATGAAAGGAGCCCTCGTGGAAATTTTAGAATAACTTATGGTGAAGGAAGAGGTGGAGGACACACCCGAAGAAGATCAAATTCAACCTTGCACCAAGTCATGCTATTCATGTGGAGAAGAAGGACACATCTCCCAGAATTGTATGAATGGGGATTGTAGCGACCAGACCTCAAACGGTCCAATCTCTGTGCTCCGGTGTCATCCCTGGATCAGTAATGCTGACACCACACAGTACTTGAAGGATTTATAGCAGAGTAGCAATCACACATTTATTACATCGAGTGTCTCAAAAGAGAACTTATTACAATAAATATGGCTTAAGGCCATCTAATAACGATAACAGCGGAAGGCTTGGAAGATAAGTGAGTCCATCAACTCCGCATCACTGAGTATAGAACCATGACCTAAAACTCCTTAATTATCGTCTAAAAAGTCTGCAACATTAACGTTGCAGCCCGAAAACGGGTCAGCACATGGAATATGCTGGCAATGTAACACATAGAGAGTAATGGAATGAAACAGCTATTCTATATGCATATTTGGCTGGTGGAAAGCTCTATGGTTACAGTTTTGCGTAAAGCCAATTTTTCCCTACTGCGAAGGAATAAATTTATTTAACTATCATGGTGGTTGTTAAACATTGAGAATGGTTGACGGCATTCTCAATCCCAATTAAACATCATCATTAAACAAAACCTAGCAAAATTAATTTTTAGAGTAACATGTTGAGATTCACATGATAATCCAGGTACTAGATACTCAAGATGTCCATAACCGGGGACACGGCTAACCATGATTAGTTTATACACTCTGCAGAGGTTTGCGCACTTTTCCCCACAAGACTCGATCTCCTCCGTTGGTTTTCTCGCACTGCATGGTGTTTGAGAAACGGATGACCGAGACATAGTCTTTCAGAAGCGCTACCATTGTAAGAGTTCGCACGACTTGGTCAACTATGCTAGAGCCCATAATAGCTTGTGGCTGCACACGGAAGTTTCTAGTATGAATAATCTCATGATCCCTTTGAGCCTGGGTGGCGGTCCAAAAGAAAATAGGTAATCGCTGGAATACCCAGGTGCCTCAATCCACCCAGATGTGTGTTTAGGTTTCCACCTTAAATAAACCATTAATTAACAAAGCTCACATCTGTCATGGATACACTCACCCAATCCACGTCTACTAGCATATCATAGCAATAATAAGCAAACGTAGAGTAACTCCCAAAGGTTTGATAATAAACAGGTAATAGGTTCTACCTTAACTACTCCCCAAACCCACAATTTAATTAGATCCTAATCATGCAATGTGTGAGGATTGATCTAATGCAATAAAACTGGGTAGTAGGAGGTATGATCAAAGTGTTACTTGCCTTGCTGATGATCCAGGAAACCTAGCGATTCGAAGTAACAAGCAGCGCACTCCGGGTACTCTATCGCAAACAAACAAACACACAATAAGTACTCAACTAATGCATAGGTAAAACTCAAATAAGAGATCTAACTAGAAAGTTCAACTTAAGAACTCCGGCTGGCAAAAAGGATCAAAACAAACGAAGCAACGAAAGACAAACAGCAAAAAAGGCTTCGTTTACTATTTTGGATCTAAGGTAATTTTTATAGAAACAAAAACTTGTTTAATTTGGTTAAACGGAAAGAGGGTTTCGAGACGAAACTCCAGGCACTTGAATCGCCTGATTCCGATAAACGAGCGAAAAGTTATACTAAAACAAAAATCGCGATCAGAAATCGCGATCAGAAATAATTACGGAAAATCCGAGAAAAAGAAAAATGATGAACAAATTAACGAACGAACGTTTGTTATCTGGATCTAACCGACGAACACATTCGTTAAAACGAACGAACGAGTGAACGCTCGCTAAATAACTAAACCTTAAAAAAACCGTTCTAATAAAAAAAGCGGATCTAAAAAACCGGGAGGAAAACCGCCGGCGACGGCGGCTACCTCGGGCAGCAGGGCGGCGGGGCGGCGGCGAGGCGGCGGGGCGGCGGCGAGGCAGCGGCGGGGCGGCGTGGCGAGGCGGCGCAGGCCGGGGCGGTGGCGAGGCGAGGCGGCGGCGGCGGCAAGGCGGCGCGGGGCGGCGCGAGGCGGCGGCGCGACGCTAGGGTTTCGGCGGGCGGGCTGGTGGGCTTCGGCGGCTTGGCTGGGTCGGCTTAATAAGACCCCCAGGCGGAGTCCCGCTCGGGTACGGCCCGGAGTCGGTTCGGATTTTTTTTAAATAATTCCGCACAGAAAAACTAAGGAAAGAAATACTAAACGGACTCCAAAAATCCCGAAATAAATTTTCCCCGGCTTCTAAAATCAAGCCGCACAGGATGAACATTTATTTGGGGCCTAAATGTAATTTTGAAAAATGCACATTTTTCCTAAATTCAAATAAAATAGCAAATAAAACCAAATAAAATCATATTTGATTTTTTTTATTAAATCCTCAATATTTATTTATTTTGGGAAGTCATTTTATTCCCTCTCTCATAATTTTATAATAGAAATAATTGAAGATAAAATAAATAAATCAAATGATCCTATTTTCAAAATTTGAGACAACTCAAATATGAAAATAACGAAATCCCCAACTCTCTCCGAGGGTCCTTGAGTTGCGTGAAATTTCTAGGATCAACCAAAATGCAATAAATATGATATGCAATGATGATCTAGTGTATAACATTCCAAATTGAAAATTTGGGATGTTACAAACCTACCCCCCTTAAGATGAATCTCGCCCTCGAGATTCGGGTTGGCTAGAAAATAGGTGAGGTTGGTCTTTCAGCAAATCTTCCTCTCGTTCCCAGGTGGCATCATCCTCCGTGTGGTGGCTCCACTCAACCTTGCAAAACTTGATAACCTTGCTGTGGGTGACTCGACTTGCATACTCTAGAATCTTAACTGGTTTCTCCTCATAGGTCAAATCACTATCCAACTGAATCGCTTCCGGTGGTACCGTATCTCTCAGCGGTATGTCAGCCATCTCTGCGTGGCACTTCTTCAACTGGGATACATGAAACACGTTGTGAACTCTTGATAGTCCTTTGGGTAATTCCAACTTGTAGGCTACTTCTCACATACGCTCCAAAACTTTGTATGGGCCTACAAAACGTGGCGCTAGTTTTCCCTTAACTCCAAAGCGCTTAACTCCTCGAAGTGGAGATACTCGAAGATAAACTCGGTCTCCGACTTTGTAAACTGTCTCCTTGCGTTTAGAGTCTGCATAACTCTTCTGCCTGGACTGAGCTACCTTGAGCCTATAGCGAATCAATTTCACTTTCTGTTCAGACTCCTTTATTAGATCCGGTCCAAACAACTGGCGGTCTCCAACTTCATCCCAAGACAATGGGATCCTGCACCTCCTTCCATACAAGGCTTCGAAAGGGGCCATCTTCAAACTGGTTTGATAGCTGTTGTTGTAAGAGAACTCTGCATATGGCAAATTCTCATCCCAACTAGATCCATAATCTAGCGCACAAGCTTTTAGCATATCCTCCAAAATCTGATTGACTCTCTCGGTCTGTCCATCTGTCTGCGGGTGGAAAGCTGTGCTAAACTCCAGTCTGGTTCCCAAAGTCTCATGCAACTGATTCCAGAACTTTGAGGTAAACTGGGTTCCTCTATCTGATACAATTCTCCTTGGAACTCCATGCAGACATACGATCCTGGTCATGTATATCTTTGCCAACTTTGCACTGGTATAGGTAGTCTTCACTCGAATGAAATGAGCTACCTTTGTCAAACGATCGACTACAACCCATATCGAATCATAGCCTGAACGTGTTCTGGGCAATCCCGTAATAAAATCCATGCCTAGCTTATCCCACTTCCATTCGGGTATCGGCAATGGTTGTAGCAATCCTGCTGGCTTCTGATGCTCTGCCTTCACTCTCTGACATACATCACAAACTTCTACATACTCCGCAATATCCTTGCAGATGCTCCTCTTCCTAGTTTCAACAAGAGTACATAGACATGTTGACACGGCTGGTTAACTTCCCTGCATTAAGTAGCTAGTTAACAAAAGCTCATGTATTAGCTAGTTTAAACTTTAGCATGAGTATGGAGACACGGCGACACAGCTAGTTAACATCCTGTGTTACCTAGTTAACCCACTGTTTCAACTAAATAAAACTAAAAAATCATGAATATTTATAGAAAAAAGGTTACTAACCATTGTAGCAACTTCTTCAAAAAGCGAACCCTCTCATGCTTCCGTGTTAGTGATTTCTTCATGATATCCTTTCTCTTCTAACGCTGGATCTCCAAGACACTGCTCTTTGCCTTCTGCATTTTAGTTGTCTGTTTTATTTTCAGGGTCGCTTCCTTTCTCATCTGTGTCAGTGCTCATGTGCTACTGTATTCACAAAATGTATATGTGACATTAGTGTTGTGAACAAGGGGACTAAAAACAAAAAAACAAAAAGGCAGAAAAAACTAAGGATATGAACTGGACAAACATTATAGCCACTAGCACAAATCATCAGACAGTTTTAGTTCCTTTTATCAAAAACACAAACTTTACTTCATGAATGTTCTCAATTCTACTTCAGGAATACACAAACTTTACTGATGCTTGTGTTATAAAAACAAGACAATAAGAACATGTGAAACTTTGATGATTGCTTATGCATCTTCTATTCTGATATGTTATAACCATGGCCATCTATAAAACTCTGCAGCTTCCATCTTGTGTTATACACAAATTTCTACTATGCATTCAAAGTTACTGATGAGGACATCAACAAGGTGTTGTGCTTATCCTGGGCGGATGGCTAAAAAAAGGGGCAGCCCCAGTGCATGTAGCTCCCGCTTGCGCAGGGTCTGGGGAAGGGTCCGACCACTTTGGGTCTATTGTACGCAGCCTTTCCCTACATTTCTGCAAGAGGCTGTTTCAAGGACTTGAGAAAAATGTATGAGTTATATGGTGATTGTTTGAGTTTTGGCACCACATACCAGACGAACTGTTACAATATGCCATTTGCAGCATTTGTTGGCATCACTCAACACGGCCCCCTCTCTCGACGCCGCCTCCTACAACAAAACAAAGGTCCCCCAGCTGCGTCCAAGTTAGAAGACATGCAGTTGCGTGCCTGTAGTGGGACATGCAACTGGCCCCATCTCTCTCAATGCCGCCCCTTTTGACAAAAACAAAGGCCCCCCCAATTGCAACCAAGTTAGAAGACATACAATTATGTGCCTAGTGCGGGACATGCAACTAGCCCCCTCTGACAAAATAAAGGTCCCCAATTGTGACCAAGTTAGAACCCATGCAATTGCGTGCCTAGTGTGGGACATGCAACTGGCCCCTCTCCCCGTACAACAAAAAAATGAAAGTCAAGTTGCGACCAAGTTATAAGACATGCAATTGCGACGATGCCGGAATTAGAAGACATGCAATTGTGTGCCTAGTGTGGGACATGCAACTGGCCCTCTCTCTCTCTCTCTCTCTCTCTCTCTCTCTCTCTCTCTCTCTCTCTCTCTCTCTCTCTCTCTCGACGCATCTCCCTCCAACAAAATAAAGGTCCCCAGTTGCGACCAAGTTAGAAGACATGCAGTTGCGTGCCTAGTGTGGGACATGCAACTGGCCCCCTCTCTCTCAATGTGGCCTCCTCCGACAAAACAAAGGTCCCTAGTTGCGACAAAGTTAGAAGACTGCAGTTGCGCGTCCTATTGTGGGACATGCAACTGGCCCCTTTCCCCATATAAGAAAAATGGAAGCCAAGTTGCGACCAAGTTATAAGACATGCAACTGGCCCCCCTCTCTCGACGCCGCCTCTTCCGACAAAACAAATGTCCCCAGTTGCGACCAAGTTAGAAGACATGCAATTGCGTGCCTGTTGTGGGACAAGTAATTGGTGCCTCTCCCCGTACAACAAAAATTGAAACCGAGTTGCAACCAAGTTATAAGACATGCAGTTGCGACCATGCTGGAAGACATGCAATTGCGTGCCTAGTGTGGGGCATGCGACTGGACCCCTCTCTCTCGACACCGCCCCTCCGACAAATCAAAGGTCCCTAGTTGCGACCATGTTACAAGAGATGCACTTGCGTGCCTATGTGGGACATGCAACTGGCCCCTCTCTCTCAATGCCGCCCCCTCCGACAAAAAACAAAGGCCCACCCAGTTGCGACCAAGTTAGAAAACATACAATTGCGTGCCTATTGTGGGACATGCAACTGGGCCCATCTCTCTCGACGCTACCCCCTTCGACAAAAACAAAGGTCCCCCAGTTGCGACCAAGTAAGAAGATATGCTTTTTCATGTCCTAGTATGGGACATGCAACTGGCCCCTCTCCTCATATGGCAAAAAATGGAACTCGAGTTGCGACCAAGTTATAATGCATGCAATTGCGACCATGTTGGGAAAAAAACATGCAGTTGTGTGCCTAGTGTGGGCCATGCAACTGTCCCCCCTCTCTCTCAACGCCGCCCCTCCGACAAATCAAAGGTTCCCAGTTACGACCAAGTTAGAAGATATGCAGTTGCGTGCCTGTTGTGGGACATGCAACTGGCCCCTCTACCAGTACAACAAAAATGAAAACTCGAGTTGTGACCAAGTTATAAGACATGCAGTTGCATGCCTAAAGCTGAGCATGCAACTAGGCTCCTCTCTCTCTCTCTCTCTCTCTCTCTCTCTCTCTCTCTCTCTCTCTCTCTCTCTCTCTCTCTCGACGCCGCCCCCTCCGACAAAAACAAAGATCCCCATAGTTGCGACCAAGTTAGAAGACAAGTACTCTGAACTTAGTCCGAATCAAAAAGATCCTCTCATATCTACTGAATTAGGCACACAAACATTTCAATCAATAAAAAAATTTGGACAAAAAATATCCCTCAGATTCTATGCTTCAATCTAGTAATCATTCTCTTATATTCCAGAAAAACAAGAGAGTTTTGAACATGCTATTGATTAATACAGTTTTAGCCAGAAATATGAAAAAAACAAATGAACATGCCCCTTCCTACCTAGTGACATATTCAGTAACAAATCTTTCTCTTATTACAGGGGAAAGATTTCAAAAAACATGCTACTCATTAATAAAAAGGGTTCCATATGAAAAATCTAAAAAAACAAAATAAGGATACCACACTCTCTATTGATAGATTCAGTAAATTATCTCTATTGTTTCTAGTAAACAAAAATAGGGTTTCATTAAAATCTAAAAAACTAAAACTAAAACAACAGACTAAGCCACTCCATTCAACAAAAAATAATCAAAACATACTACTGATTTCACAAAAATGCTACTCATTTTGATGGGTTTGGGTTCAGTAATATATATGAGGGGGTGGGGTTCAGTAATTTCACAACATGCTACTGATTAAGAATAGGGTCCCATAACAAAATCTGAAAAAACAAAAGAAGATACCCACTCCCCTAATGATAGATTCAGTAAGTATGTCTCTTGATTCCGGTAAAATAAGTAGGGGTTTCATTAAACAATCTAAAAACAACAGACTTAGACACTGTATTCCACAAACAAAAAAGGAATCCTCAGCCATTCTACCGATTTCACAAAAACATGCTACTGATTTCTGGGGGGTTGGGTTTGGGTTCAGTAACAAAAAATGAGGTGGTCTGGGTCAGTAATAATCCTCAATGCATACAAAAAGAGGGCACTCTATATATCACTGCTTGAATAAAAAAAGATTGATTCTATGCTTCAAATCAGGTCTACTGCTCTCGCCCAACAAAAACAAGAAAATGGAACCAAAACTCCCTCAGATCTACTACTCTTGTCCAACAAATCAAATGGAAAAACAAAGATGGAAGAAAAAGAGGGGGTAGCACTTACTCCATCAGCAGCGTCCCCCATACTCTCGTTGGACGTTGAGTAGCACGGCAATTCCTTCGTTTGCTGTAGAGATCTTCAGATTTTGACAGAGGTAAAAAGTGATAGAGAGAGAAGGGGGGAGAGGGGAATGGATAGAGACGAATGACTGCAGCTTCCCCTCCTCTAATTTACCACCGGTGGCCGCTTCCCCTCCCCTGTAACAAAACGTCAAAAAGAAGAAAGTGGACTGAGAAAAAAATCAAGATAGAAACAGGCAAACAAAAAAGCCCAGCCCACGAAAAAGCAAAACGCTCACCCTCGGCCGCGCTTCGACGTAGAAAAAGGTGAACGGACTGGTCTGAGTCCACCGCGCCTTAGATAGGCCGAAAAAAGGCACAAAAATGACCCGGCGTGAATCTACAAGCAACAAACGGATCGGCTCTCCAGTCGATTGAGACTTCGCGAAGTCTCAGTCGACTGATTTTTAGCAGCTCCGAAAACTCAATATCTCTATCTGGTGGCATGGCTGGCAACTCTTCTGGAAATACTTCAGGGAAATCCTTCACTACTGGTACTTCCTCCTGCACAACTCCGGTTAAACAATTTACTTGAGTCCTCTTTGGCACATGTCGGGATACATACTTGATCATTCTCCCTTCTGGGGTGGTAAGTAAAATTGACTTACTAGCACATTCAATATTCCCTTCATACTTTGACAACCAATCCATGCTTAGTATCACATCCAATCCTTGGGATTCCAACACTATTAGGTCTGAGGGAAAAACATAGTTACCAATTCTTAATGGTAACCGATCACACCATAGACTAGCCATATATTCTGCTCCAGGCGAAGTTACTAACATGGGTGACCTAAGGGCTTGGGTTGGCAGTTTATACTTATCCACAAATCCCCTTGATATGTATGAATGCGATGCACCAGTATCGAAAAGAACGAGTGCAGTATATGACTTAACCAAAAACTTACCGATTACTGCATCCGGCTGCTCTTCAACCTCCTCCACGTTAACGTGGTTCACCTGTCCCCTGTTGAAAGGGTTCAGCTTCTTCCCAGAGCTTCCATTGTCATTTCCATTTTGGGATTCAGGACATTCGTTGGCATAATGCCCGGTCTTCTGGCACTTAAAACAAGTGACTTGGCTCAGGTCTTTCTTGGCTGGGGTTGATGGGTGGGTGCGGTTCTGGCTGTTGCTTCCTCCATTCCCATTACCATTCTTGGGACCATTATGATTGTGCGAGCTACCTCCTCCATGGGTATGCTGAAAATGTCCTCCCGGCCTAGGCGTAAATCGTGGCTTCTGCTGAGCTCCTGAATTGTACTTTCCTTGTGCATACTTCCTCTTGCGGTTCTCAATTTGCTGCTGCTTCCCTTCAATCATAAGAGCACTATCTAATAACTCCTGGTAGTTGTTGAAGGTTGCTACCATCAACTGCATGCTCAACTCATCATTCAGTCCTTCCAGAAACTTCTCCTGCTTAGCTGCATCCGTAGCAATGTCATCTGGGGCATAACGTGCTAATTTACTAAAATCCTCCACATACTGGCCAATTTTCCGTCCTCCTTGGCGCAAGTTGCGAAACTCTCGCTTCTTCATGGCCATAGCTCCTGCTGAAACATGGCCAGTACGAAAAGCCTGCTGAAACGGGTCCCACGTGATAGTGTCGACAGGGGAAGTGGCTGTGAAATTCTCCCACCATGATGTTGCGGGTCCTTCAAGCTGATGTGCGGCAAACTTCACCTTTTCTGCATCCGTGCATCCTGTTGTGGTCAACTCTCTAGCTGTCTTGCGGAGCCAATCATCTGCTACTATCGGCTCGGTGCTACTGGAAAACACCGGCGGATTCAGCCTAAGAAAACGGGGTAAGTGATCAACAGGTGGTGGTGGTGGTGGGTTGTTGTTGTTGTTGTTCCCCTGGTTCTGATTCTAGACTAGCAACTGCATCAATGTGTTCTGCTGCTGGATCAATTGAGTGAGCTCTGGTGGAAAGGTAAATCCGGGGTCACGTCTCGGAGGCATCTGAGGGTTTAGAAAAGATGAGATTTAAGAATAGAGGGGGCCTAAAGAGAAAACACTACCCATATGCACATGAGGCAAAAGCAAACAATTCACTTCATTCAATCAATCAAACAAGGGCAAACAATCGATCTAACTATCGCAAAAGTGCTCGGACTACTATATTTACATGGTGGACTACTACTACTGTTGGGGTGGTCTACTAGAAATATTCTTCGGTTGCAGACTCCATGATATCTGCTCCAGCTTCATCAACATAGTCATCATCGCTATCATCTGGATCCGAGTCGGTGTCGTCGATGATGATGTAGTCTTCCGGGCGAATCTCCTTGGGTTCTTCGTTTTCTTCTACTGGTGTAGGGCCTCCCATGAATATTCCAATCTTCTTGATCATATCATCATTCTTTTCCACTAATACTTCAATTTCTTCTTCAAAATCTTCACGTGTAGCCTTGAGTTCTTCCTCCAGTTCCATGATTCTTGTCTTTGCCTTCTTCAGGTCTATCATGTCGGCGCACATCCGGTTCTCCTAACGTCAAATGTGCTGGTTTAACTCCTGGATAAAAGCTGCAATTGATCTATCCTTTCTGGTGCTGATCATCTCCCAGTGCTCATCTCGGTGCCCACAAATCTGGTAGATAGTATCCTTGAGATCATTGCGGTAGACTTCTCCAATGCGTCCCATGGCGATGTGAGCTGCCATGCTCTTTCCTAGATTCCAAGTTGGTGCATCGAAAGAAAACTTTATGGGCTCAGTGACTGGCATGAACGTCCTTCCTGGAACTTGAACTTGAATCATCCAGCGCTCTTCTTCAGGTAGAGTGGTGTTGTAGGTTCCGGTGAAGCTTGGTACTCCTATGTTCAGGTATCTAATGACTTCCTTCAAGTGACGTCCAAAGGGTGTATCTTCATCCGGTTGAGTGAACTTGTTCCTTGCATCCGCCATCCTAAAAGAGTAGAAAAGATGAGAGGTCAGAAGAGAAGAGAGTGAGTAGTGATCTAGGTCTTTAGCTTAGTGGTCGTGTCCTACGGTCAGCGTGTGCTCTGATACCATCTTGAGCGACTAGACCTCAAATGGTCCAATCTCTGTGCCCCGGTGTCATCCCTGGATCAGTAATGCTGACACCACACATTACTTGAAGGATTTATAATAGAGTAGCAATCACACACTTATTACATCGAGTGTCTCAAAAGAGAACTTATTACAATAAATATGGCTTAAGGCCATCTAATAACGATAACAGCGGAAGGCTTGGAAGATAAGTGAGTCCATCAACTCCAACGGCATCACTGAGTATAGAACCACGACCTAAAACTCCTTAATCGTCGTCTGAAAAGTCCGCAACATTAACGTTGCATCCCGAAAATGGGTCAGCACATAGAATATGCTGGCAATGTAACACATAGAGAGTAATGGAATGAAACACCTATTCTATATGCATATTTGGCTGGTGGAAATCTCTATGGTTACAGTTTTGCGTAAAGCCAATTTTTCCCTACTGCAAAGGAATAAATTTATTTAACTATCATGGTGGTTGTTAAACATTGAGAATGGTTGACAGCATTCTCAATCCCAATTAAACATCATCATTAAACAAAACCCAGCAAAATTAATTTTTAGAGTAACATGTTGAGATTCACATGATAACCCAGGTACTAGATACTCAAGATGTCCATAACCGGGGACACGACTAACCATGATTAGTTTATACACTCTGCAGAGGTTTGCGCACTTTTCCCCACAAGACTTGATCTCCTCCGTTGGTTTTCTTGCACTACATGGTGTTTGAGAAACGGATGACCGAGACATAGTCTTTCAGAAGCGCCAGCACCTTACGAACGGGTAGACCGTACCAACCTACATCCCCTACATCTGCTAGTCTACCACTGTAAGAGTTCGCACGACTTAGTCAACTATGCTAGAGCCCATAATAGCTTGTGGCTGCACACGAAAGTTTCTAGTATGAATAATCTCATGATCCCTTTGAGCCTGGGTGGCGGTCCAAAAGCAAACAGGCAATCGCTAGAATACCCAGGTGCCTCAATCCACCCAGATGTGTGTTTAGGTTGCCACCTTAAATAAACCATTAATTAATAAAGCTCACATCTGTCATGGATACACTCACCCAATCCACATCTACTAGCATAGCATAGCAATAATAAGCAAACGTAGAGTAACTCCCAAAGGTTTGATAATAAACAGGTAATACGTTCTACCTCAACTACTCCCCAAACCCACAATTTAATTAGATCCTAATCATGCAATGTGTGAGGAGTGATCTAATGCAATAAAATTGGGTAGTAGGAGGTATGATCAAAGTGTTACTTGCCTTGCTGATGATCTGGGAAACCTAGCGATTCGAAGTAACAAGCGGCGCACTCCGGGTACTCTATCGCAAACAAACAAACACACAATAAGTACTCAACTAATGCACAGGTAAAACTCAAATAAGAGATCTGACGAGAAAGTTCAACTTAAGAACTCCGGTTGGCAAAAAGGATCAAAACAAACGAAGCAACGAAAGACAAACAGCAAAAGAAACAGGCTTCATTTACTATTATAGATCTAAGGAAATTTTTACAAAAACAAAAACTTATTTAAGTTGGTTAAACGGAAAGAGGGTTTCGAGACGAAACTCCAGGCGCTTGAATCGCCTGATTCCGATAAAGGAGCGAAAAGTTATACTAAAACGAAAATCGGATCAGAAATCGCGATCAGAAATAATCGCGGAAAATCAGAGAAAAAGAAAAACGACGAACAGATTAACGAACAAACATTCGTTATCTGGATCTAACCAACGAACACATTCGTTAAAACGAACGAACGAGCGAAAGCTCGCTAAATAACTAAACCGTAAAAAACCGTTCTAATAAAAAAACGGATCTAAAAAAACCGGGCAGTTTTCTGAGGAAAACTGCCGGCGACGGCGGCTACCTCGGGCAGCGGGGCGGCGAGGCGGCGGCGGGGCAGCGGCGGGGTGGCGCGGCGAGGCGGCGCGGGGCGGGGCGAGGCGGCGGCGAGGCGGCACGGCAGTAGGGTTTCGGCGGGCGGGCTGGTGGGCTTCGGCGGCTCGGCGTGGTCGGCTTAAAAAGGCCCCCCGGGCGGAGTCCCGCTTGGGTATGGCTCGGAGTCGGTTCGGATTTTTTTTTAATAATTCCGCGCAGAAAAACGAACGAAAGAAATACTAAACGGACTCCAAAAATCCCAAAATAAATTTTCCCCGGCTTCTAAAATCGAGCCGCAGAGGATGAACATTTATTTGGGGGCCCAAATGCAATTTTGAAAGACGCACATTTTTCCTAAATTCAAATAAAGTAGCAAATAAAACCAAATAAAATCTTATTTGATTTTTTTTATTAAATAATCAAAATTTCTTTATTTTGGAAGTCATTTTGTTCCCTCTCTCATAATTTTTATAATAGAAATAATTGAAGATAAAATAAATAAATCAAATGATCCAATTTTCAAAATTTGAGACAACTCAAATATGAAAATAACGAAATCCCCAACTCTCTCCGAGGGTTCTTGAGTTGCGTGAAATTTCTAGGATCAACCAAAATGCAATAAATATGATATGCAATGATGATCTAGTGTATAACATTCCAAATTGAAAATTTGGGATGTTACAGGGATCTAGTAGAATTCCCGATAGAGGAAGTAGAGTATGACCCACAGGAAATAGAAGCCCTAATTGGAACGGAAAAGTCCAGGAAGAGAAGTAGATTGGATACCAGGAAGGACCTGAGTCATATCACATGTTTCAGGTGCAAGGAGTCAGGACACTACTTCAGCGGTTGCCCAAAAAGGAAGCCGAGGATCCAAGGGGGCTTTGAAATCACAAGGAAACCTCGAGACTTGTCATAAGTAATATGTTTTCGTTGTAATGAAGCAGGACACTTTGCCAGAGATTGTCCCAATGAGAAGGAGGCTTGTGCTAAATAGTTGTGTCTGTAAGAAGTAGTAGTAGTGAGAACATTTTTCCTTTATATTGAGGCGATGAGTTGAGACATGTAATGGAAAAGCAAGAGATTGTAATCATTGGAGAATCAATAAAGTTAGTATCGTGGGTACTATTTGGATTTTATGAGTAGTTACTCTGAAGAAATTTTTTGACCATTTTCGAGGATATGAGAAATATGGTCTATGGAAGCTTTGTGCATTTTAAGGATGGTAGTACCCTGTGAGGACACTTGACCTCTGGAAAGGATTATGATATTCCACGGAGTGGACTTTGGACAAAATAAGTACGAGATTTATCTCGATATGTGGGATACCCCAAGAATATGAAGGGATGAAGTATTATTGGACGTAAAGGATGTATAATGTTGGTAATATGGAGCAATTGTAACTCCATGATGATTAGTTTGGTGCCAGTAGAAGGGAGACAGTAATATTGGATGGAATTAAGAATGCTAGGAAGTTGGATGTTGGAGTAACGATCAGTTACCCCGATGATGAGTTCAAGGATTACAAGTGATGATATGGGCCATAACCCACAGGCCCCAGGACCTGCCAAGAAGCAAGCACATTCTTGCTAAAGGAAAAACCCTGGAAGAAGTTACGATTTTATCGACAGACGATCTTATAGGAGTTTACGCAAAACCTGAGAGTTGTGAAAAAATGATAGATGTTTGACTGTCTTGCAGAATCAATGGATTTATCCGAACTTGGTTCGTCGACAAGAGAAATTTTGCAATGCTTGTGAGGATGACCGAGTGTTAGAATGCGAGATCGCTAAACCATATACAAGGTAATGATTTGGGTGCGGGGTGGATTGATCACCATACCGACTTACTCTTATTATTCGCCTTGCTATATGGAATGGTAAATCTAAGTGACTTACTCATAGTAGAGCGACGATGATCAAAACCTTGTTTGAACGTTAGAATGGTATGGCATTTTTCCCCCTTGTACAAGGCAGCTGTTGCCAACCGTAGCTCATACGGTGAGGTTCAAGCCCAGACCCGTTTTCTGCAGGGACCCAGTCAAATTGTTTGATGACCACCATGAGATATCGATATAGTTGTTTAGTATTGGCGCCAGACCCGTCAACTAAGAAGACCCAGTCTCGAAAGAACCTTACCAAGATGAAAGGACACAAGAATTGAGGAAAAAGGTTAAGCTACTACCGGAAGAGCCCCGAGAAGGTATCATCCTAAAGATCTGAGAAGATCAACACTGCCAACAATGAGGACAGGGTATATGAGTTTCGATGGAACCGTAACAATGCTTTTAAGGGTGGTAGCACCCGAGACCCCGGAGACGATCGAGGGATTTTGAGAAGACCCCAAACCTAACCTATTTCTTGCTAGCCTCTCCGAATCTCGAGGACGAGATTCGTTTTAAGGGTGGTAGGTTTGTAACATCCAAAATTCTAAATTTTGGAATGTTATATTAAATAGATAGTTTTGTTTGATTGTTGTGTGATTGATTGACTGAAAGTGAGTGAATTCGAAACTTTTGAAAGTTAAATGAGAGAGAATAAAATGACTTTCCCAAAACTTTCATTTTTGCATTTATGATCTCCATGAATTCAAATTCTTTTCAGATACAAAACCCTAGAGAGAAGATGACATGACTTCTTCTATTTAAATTAAATGAAAAAGTGTTTTGAAAAGATTTGAATTTCATTTGGAAATATTTCAAATTCAAAAACTTCAAGCAACTCAATGATTTTCATGAGAGAAGATAAAATGAATTCTTCAAAGCATATGAAATATGAGTTGGAAGTTTAAAATGATCAAATTTAAAATCCTTTTAGAAATTATTTTCAATTTGGAGTTATTCGGGTTTTATTCAAATTATTTTTCTCCAAAAATAAAATATATGGAAAATAGGTAACATGATTCCCTACAATAGAAAATTGGAGAGAAATAAATTTGAAATCATTTTGGTATTTTTAAAATGATTTTTATTGGGTTTTATTGTAGCAGTAACACTGTTTGAATTATTTGAATTTTTGTGGATTTTATTTGATGCTAGAAAAATGTTCAAGTAGTAGAAAATCTTTTTCTGAAAATTTTCATATATAATAAGCCTATATGAAATTTTACTTTTATTTTCGTTATTCCTTTTATTCCTTCAGTTTCTATTTAAAAAAACAGCGCGTGCGCCCATAACTAACTGTCGCCTACGTGCGCAGCATAGTGGCATCGGGCGCCCCATCATTTTTTTCTTTTCTCCTACATGGGCCAGGCCAGCCAGCCTTTTTTTTATTTGACCGAAATTTGTTTAAAAAAAACTCCAGCGCGCGGCCGGGCCTAACTTTTAGCCCATGATTTTTTCAAATTTTATCTACGTACATATATATTTAGTGCCACATTACCTAACCTTTGATCCCTAAATCTCTTTTTCACCTATAAATATAGACTCACGGAGCCTTCAAAAATCATCCGACTCGAGTTAAATTAATATTTTGGTTTGACTACATTCGTTAAAGAAAAATATTTTTCTCGTCTTCGACAGGACTTCTAAAAATTGTCTCCTCTTCCAAAGTCGTCTTTTCTCTACCTTATAAACGTATCTTTCTTTGTTTTTTTTCTTTTTTTACACTTCGTAGTTTATTATTTCTAGACTAGTACGATAGAATAATTTAGATTATCAATTAGTCTCTGTATTTATACATTAGACCTAAAATTATTTTAGTCGTAGCTACTTTTTCTTTCGTAAAACAGTTTGTCCTAATTTTTCAAATAGTCATAACTTTTTACTCGTTTATCAAAATTAGATGAAACCAACACATATAGTTTTGTCTTGTTTTCATCTATCCAGTGAACCTGTCACATCAACTTTTTTGAAATTTTCAAATTTTAAAATTTGTTCAGATTCATATTTCAAACTTATTTTGATCATAACTTGAGTTTTATAACTCCGATTTAATTGATTCTTTTTGCAAGTCGAAACTCTTGACCTAAACTTTCTGATAAGGCCAAATTCACATAATTTTGGTATTGTTAGAAATTGTTTTATGTTGTAAGAGTTTTTTGCTTGGTTTTGATGTTTTCTGAATTATCTTCTTCGTTCTTCCTGATCTTTTGAGTGATTGCTTATGTGTGGTTACTATTGCTTGCTCACGATAGATTGAATGGAGTGTGACGAGTAGAACTATCAGGAGTTATGAGTGCGAATCATCTTCGTCAACTGTACAAGGCAAGTTCACACTTTGATCATACTTTTCATTACCCAGTTTTTATGCATTAGTTTCATCCTCAAACATTGCATGGTTAGGAATTAATAACATGTGGGTATTGAGAAGTAGTTGATGAGGTAGGAACCTATTGCCCTTTTATATCAAACCCTTAGGAGTTACTTCTACGTTATGCTTATACTGTTATGCTATGCTCGTAGACGTGGTTTGGTTGAGTGTATCCATGACAGAAGTGAGAGTTGTTAATTAATGGTTAACTTAAGGTGGCTACTTTAACACACATCTGGGTGGATTGGTTGAGGCACCCTGGAGCACCCACTAGTTGTCTGGGCACCTGGAGAACCCAGTGCTTGCCCAAGGGGATCCCGAAGGACCCGTGTGATCACCCTATGGAATGCCACCCAGGCTGAAAAAGATCATAAGATTGTTCATGCTAGAAACTTCCGTGTGCAGCCACAAGCTATTATGGGCTCTAGCATAGTTGAGTATGTTGCATGACCTCTTTAAGTGGTGGGCTAGCAGATGTAGGGGAAAGTAGGTGTAACTATCCACCCAGAGTAAAGAGTTAATGTTTCTGAAAGACTGTGTCTCGATCATCCGTTTCTAAAACACCATGTAGTGCGAGAAATCCAACGGAGGAGATCGAGTCTTGTGGGCAAAAGTGCACAAACCTCTGCAGAGTGTAAAAACTAATCATGATTAGCCGTGTCCCCGGTTATGGACATCTTGAGTATCTGGTACTTGAATTATTGGTTTGATCTCATCACTTTACTTAATTAATTTGTTGGGCTATAACTATTATTTTGGGATTGAGTTGGAGGAACCTTCTCAATGATTTTTTTAACAAAACTTGTAGTTAAATAAAAATATATTTCTATGCAGTAGGGAAAAATTGGCTTTATGCAAAAATAAACTTAGAGCTTTCCACCAGCCAAATATGCATGTGGTCATAGCTATTATTCATCATTGTCCTATGGTGTGAATTTTCCAGTACATTCAATGTACTGACCCTTTGTGGCTGCAACGTCTTATATTGCAGGATGCTTACAACGAGTAAGTGATACGTTAGGGTTACAATTTCTATACTCAACTTTTCCGTTGGTGTTGATGGGAATCCACAACCTTTGTTACTTCCGCTATATGGATTGAGGTAATATTATTTACGTTACTTTATACATGTGATTTACCTCTGTTATAAATCCTCAAGTACTGTGTGTGTCAGCATACCGATCCAGGGATGACACTTAAGTACGGAGACTTGATCGTCTGAGGTCGGGTTGCTACACATAGGACCACCATATTATTAAGAGGGGTATAGTGTTCAAATTTTTTGTTTCTCTGATGCTAACCTATGATAAGTTGAGAGAAATCTATTTGTGTTTCGAGTAAATACTCGTCGGCCAGAGAAGATACGTCATTCTTTTGGGCTATGAGAGATTTACTTCAGATCGAGGATTCGGCTTACTTGTTCCTCAAGTAAAGTTGTCGGATGCGTTTGAAATACGATCGTTGGAAACGTGCCGGTTGGTCATTAGCTAGTTTTCATGTCCAAAATTGTATTTTTCCCCTCAGGAAGGCCACAACTATAAATAGCCACCCACTCCAACATGAATCATTGGCTGCTCCGTGTAATTTGATAGTTTGTTAGAGCACCCCTCTCCAAGAGATTTGAGCTTAAAATCCACTCATGGTAGATATCTAAGTTTAGTATGCTCCACATGTTACTCTTGAGAGCTGGCAACTCTTTAGATGGCTAGGTGTCAAGTTCTTTGGTGATCAAGAGTAATTGTGGTTCACGAAGACAAAGTCTATGAAGGTTTGGAGATCGCCTCAAGCATCTACCATGAGTGATCGACACAACTTCACAAACTTGCTGTTGAGGAGAATAGGACGAAGAGAGCTTATCTTCTGTGTTCAATCACAAGTCCCTCTAACCATATGTGTCTCTTTTGTAGAAGAGTGAACTGGTCTACCAAATTCTCTATCGCCATCGACCATCACTGGTTTCATCTTAACCTACTTTATCTTCATTTGTTTATCCTCGGTTAAGTTTTGATCATGTGGATTATGTTCAGTAGCCGCTCTTGCATTGCTTTGGTAGTTTTCTATAGTGGTCTTGTATCAATTTAGTCCTTTTCCACTGGTGTGTACTAAGAGATTTGAAGTTTGCCGGACGAAATTTTAAATCTCACATTCATCCCCCCCTCTCCCACGGGTCGACATATTTCCTTCCTATGCCTGCCACTAGATGTGATGGTAATTTTTAATATTCCAATACGCAAGGGTGGGCGTGGGCTTTTGAGAACTCGGGTGTCTACACTATAAAGTCATCATACCTGGCTCTAATGACTCAAAAGGAGTGAATGCTATGGAGGATAGATGAACAATTATGTAATGTCAGGTGGAAACTAAAGGTGGTGCCAAAAATCAGAGTGTTTCTAATGGAGAGTGACTAAAGGAATTCTACCAAATGCTCATTGCATAGATGGCATATTCATGATAGATGTCAATGCAAGCTTTGTTTGGCAATGGACGAGCAGCTGATGCATATATGCACTGATTCACTGTTCACACGCCAAATACTTTTGGGATGAAGCTCAAAAGTGGTTTGCCTACCACGACTTCACCCGCTTACTTGGTCACGCGGCATTGTTAGCGCTCCAATGTTCTCGGATGGTGATAGAGCAGAGATAGTGTTGACCATGTGGTCTATTTGGCATTCCCGAAATAGATGGGCTCATGAGGGCGAACATGTTGATTCGACAAATTCATTACGAACTATCCGAAAAAATTTGGCAATCCTGAAGCTACCACAGGAACATGCACTCACTAGTAGAGAAATGGGTAGCGACAACTTTAGTTGGTGGCACACCATTTCCAACCAACACCACCACTACTTTTTTCAAATAGTGGTGCATTTTGCATATTTGGCACGTCACCACAAATTGGCCCATTTAGTTAGTGTTGGTGTTGCCCTTTTTCTAACACACCACAAATTGGCCCATTTGTATTGACCAGACACAATCTAATGCTTGCGCTGTATTTCTATCAACGTCGTAGGTAATTAATTTAGTGTTGGCATGGTAATTCCTGGTACACCATAAATAATTTTGAATCTTTTATAATCTGGAGTATTTTTATTTGTCTTTTGAGTGTTTTTTACTTTAAGTTTGTTTATTGTTTTTAAGTATTTATATAATTTTTGACTCTTTTTAATGTTTTTGAGTCTTTTATTTTTTTAACTTTTATAGTTTTGAGTCTTTCCATTATTTTGAGTTTATTTATTGTTTTTTAGTTTATTTATTTTGCCTCTTTTTTATTTTTTAATCATTTTATTATTCTGAATCTTTTATACTTTTGAGTCTTTTTATAATTTTGAGTCATTTATTATTGCAAGTCTGTTTATTGTTTTAAGTCTTTCTATTATTTCGAATCTTCTATAATTTTGAGTCTGTTATTTTTTTAGTATTCTATTTTTAAAAAATCTTTTATATTTTTGAGACTTTTATTTTTAGAATATTTTAATTCTGAGTTTGTTTATTGTTTTTATATCCTTTTTATCAAAGGATGCATTCCAAAGCTTGCCACCACATTGTGTGACTTCTGCTCACTTCATTCAGTACTATTCATTGAAAAATATTTGGAAACATGAAAGTTCTAAACAAAGGAGCTAACTGCAGTCCCCTCCACATTTTCTCATCTGGGCTTGGGACCGGCAAAGGCAGTGTTAAACTACAAAAACTACTAAACACAAAAAAATTAGCAAACACCACAACCAATTATTCAGCTAAGCAACAAGCCACACAATCGACCAAGGGCAGTATTGGCACGACACACAATTGGCAATAAATATTCACGCAACGTTTTCACAAGATCATAACACAGACATAGTTCAAAATCACATGGAAACACCGCTGAAATCATGCTTGCTTCACTAGCAGAATCACAGCTCACAACTCACAAGAGCACAACCAGAGGTTCAAATTACATAGAAACAAAGAGCATCACACGTAGTGGGGATTAAAAATTAAACACACACAAGAAGTACTAAAGACCCAATGAGGGCCCGCGGCATCAAAGACAAAGTAGTCAGACAGCGTCTAATCCATATGGAACACACAACATGGACGACCTGCTGAAATGAAAATAAAGGTGAATCAAAGAAACTGAACACACAACATGGACAGCCTGCTGCATCTAGGAAGTGAAGAGGCTCCATTCTTGAATACAAGTAAAACTGCATATTGTCTGGTACAATCTAATCAAAAGCAACTAGCTAGTTCTGTTAAAGTAACTAGATAATTGCGGTCGCGGGGCGCATACTCATACAATGAGCTCCTGCAGCCGCATGTCTGGTACAATCTAATCACATCACTCATCTCAAATATACCATTGGCTTCAGTGATGTTATAGTACAAAATGACACTGAAATAGATATACATTGGTACTGGGGTACAAATAACTTCCACAAGAGTTCCAACACACAAAAATCAGTAGTAAAATCACCATTGGGATGAATAAAATGTACTGCTGCAAACAAAGACATTTATCTCTGAACTATATATGCTAACCATATCTTACAATAGATAATCAATTCAGAAACACAACAAATGCTAGTTAACATCCAAAAGAGGAAAATAGAGGGGGAAACGGGCCACATCTTTAAAAAGGTGCACAAAACCATTTATCATGCACAGAAACTAAACACTACATCAGCTAGATTTTCAAGTCTTGCATGCACAAAACTAATTAACAATCTAACCATCTAGGTAAACTAGAATGCCATCAGCCACAAAATCCAGAAGGTAAATGCAGCTCCCTCCACATTGTCACATCCGGGCTTGGGACCGGCAAAGGCAGTGTTAAACCACACCAATCATCATTCAAGCATACAGGCCACACCATCAAGCAAATGCAACATTCACACACATAGAGAGTCAAGCACACACAGAGTCACACAAACAAAGAGTCAAGCACACACACAGTCAAGCCACACACAGTCACACACAGTCAAACCACACACACACACAGTCAGGCCACACACACACAAACAGTCAAGCCACACACAGAGAGTCAAGCCACAGAGTCACACACACATAAAGGAGCGCTTGCACACAAGAAACAGACGTAGAGTCAAGCACACACATAGAGAGTCAAGCACAACAGAGTCACACAAACAAAGAGTCAAGCACACACACAGTCACACACAGTCAAGCCACACACACACACAGTCAAGCCACAGAGTCACACACACATAAAGGAGCGCTTGCACACAAGAAACAGACGTAGATAGGGGCACAGACAGAAAGCTAATACATGCAAAGACCGAATTAAACTCAAAAAGCTATAAAGAATTCCAGAACTTGAATGAGTAAACCGATCTCTCTAGGGTGGTGAGGGTGATTCTGATCTTCATTCCTGAAAATAGGAAGCTAGTTAGAGGCTGATTAAGTGTTTATCTTCATCCCACAAGTTTGTAGGCACATAGGCGCATGCTTATTTATTTAGAATTTGGTTTGTAATTCAAATATCATGAGCGTACGCATATGGACATAAAAGAAATGTTAAATGTGTTCTTGTTCTACTTACTAGAGAAAGGAAGGCATGTAACATGAGCAACATTCTTATAGAAATTCTGGCTAAGGTAAGAGCAACCTTCAACACTGATTCATTTGTAGTGCTAGAAGATTCCAGCCTGCAGGGCAGAGAAACAATGTCAGTACAAATCACCAGGCAAACCAACCTTCTTACTTGTTGGGTCCAAATCAAGGAATTCTAGCTACCAAATAATTCAAGGTGGATGCAAGATGAGACACCTCCAAACATCAGCCTCACTGGTGCGCACCAGCTTATAAGCTCAGGTATTGCATTTATATTATACAGAATAAACAAACCAGCCTACCACCAGTCAAGTTCGAAATAATGTACTGATTAACCGAGCTTATGATGACTTGCCAACAATTCGAAAGTGAACTGAAGTCTAGTGTTTATTACATTTGTAAGTAGAAGATGATGCAAGCAAAAACCCTAAAAGCAGAATTAATTCACTGGCCTGGTGTATGTAAAGCATCCACTTTTCACATATTGGGAATATGCACTAACGCCAACTGCCATTATTCCCTTTATGTTCAGAACAAAGACGTTGATATTTATAGGTAGTTCCTATTTTTCATATTATACATACTAGGCCATGTGTTCTAAAATTGAAAAGAACCACCAAAGAATGGTTAATGTAGCCAACCGATGAAAGGAAGGTTAACTCACCGGGTGACGTGGATCAGCAAGCATGGGAAAGAGGCCTCTAACTATGAGTGATTGTCTTGCCTGCAGGAAGACAATGCAACAAATATGAGTTATAACAGTGGCACACTGCCAAACACCAGAGACAAGTCTTGGTCCAACATAAGCAGTGTTGTTCTTATCGAGCAAAATTCTATAGTACTCCCTCCATCCTGAATTACTTGTCTTAGATTTGTCTAGATAGGGATGTATTAGAAACGTGGTAAAACCTGTTAATTAGTGAATCTTGTTGAACACCACACTGTTTCTCATCAGGGTAAATTCTGTAATACATTAGCGAGTCCAGTTGAACAACATACTCCCAATCTTTCAGTTTGTTAGGCACATGCATATTTTCAGATGAATGATTTGGCCAATGAAATATGAGGTATGCTACAAAAGGTACACCATGACAAACCTATATCAAATACTAATTATAATGGTATACTTCAGCATTTAATACATATTTCGTTGGTCAAACTGATGATCTAGAAATATAGGCGTCCCTTATAAACTGAAACGGAGGTAGCAGTAGGAATTATGCACCAAGTAAAAATGAAGGAGCAATACATATCATCAATCTTTTGCTGAGAAAAAAGAAGGATGTTGTATCAAGGCAAAACCATGAAGGTTAAATACTAAATGAATTTTCTAGCATTACATGGCAAATACTTATATATTGTTCCTATGTATTGAGTTGCACAATTGTGCAAGGTTCAGTGTTAGATTTGTCATTAACAAAAACTATAGCCTGAACTTATCTTTCAAAGTTTGAAGATCAGCATGCTAGTTCTGAATCATTATTACCTAGATATAGCACACACAGATGGAGGTACTAAAAAGGTTACAAGGAAACAGGTTGTTCACATACTTCAAATGCGCTTGTGAAGCTCCACTTCAATTGATTTGTTTTTAGACGAGGAACAACATGGTGGACCTGTACTTGGCAATTAGCCTGCAGATACTCGATACGGCATAATATATGAATCAATTTCCATTAAACTACAAGATGAGGTGAAGCGCCTATAAGAAGAAATACTCTTTTTCTCCTGTCCAGATGAGGTGAAGCAAATGATGACCGAAGCCTTAACTTTGATAGCAGCCCGCACCTAGCAAATAGGCAGTCAACTATTTCAGACTTATAAACCCAAGTGTCATAGACTGATATTCAATCAACGGAAGACAGAAATTGTTCCCGTATAAACACTAACAAAAGGTTGGAAAATCCAAGGTTCCAAAATACGCACTGCAGAGGAAGCAATAGACTCCAAGTGGGTCATGGGTTCTCCCACGTATTTCATGGTTCGCTTGAAGTACAAATCCTGGTTGAAGACCTTCTCAGCCTGTGAAACAATTCATGAAAATATATCACCAAATATGAAGAGAGAAAAGGGAGGAAGGAGCGAATTTCCATTAGATTCCATTAGAGCACCAAAGATATACTTGTTGAGAACACATTTAGGGGCTGTTCGGAAGAATAGTATTTATTTGTAACATTTTAGTATTAAAGTCTGATATAAACTACAAAAGGGAACCTATAAACAAATGCCCTCCCAAACGCCCGTGTTTATCAAGAGAACGTAGACCTCCAAAAGGAAGTTCACCTCAGCACAAATTCTGCCTACTGTTGACATAGTCTCAACTGGATACAACCCACGCAGAGTCTCAGCACCAAGGAGAATGGCATCACTACCTGAACAAAACAATTGTGATTCATGTTACAACTTGTGTAATTATAGTTTGTTTGGGTGCAGTAATGAGCAGTTGTACAGGATCACCAAAGTATAAGATATCTGCAAGAGGCAAAAACTAACCGTCCAGCACTGCATGTGCCACATCAGTTGCCTCCGCACGAGAAGGCCTTAGGTTGTCCGTCATACTGTCCACAACACGAGTAACAACAACAGGCTTTCCAGCCTTGTTGCACTTGTGCAGAGCAGACTTCTGAAATAAGAACACCGAAAGAACGAATAAAGCAGTACTCAATAGAGACCCTTGATTTTTGTTTAAAAAGAGCAAATCTAACTAAAGCACATAAAATCACCACTAAGCTTCATGCAAATGGGGAAAATACATGTTAATCCAGCAAAATGCCTTCACAACTGCCAAGGGCACTCACAATGCTTGGCTCTTAGCACGTTATCATAGTCAAAATGCTGATGTGGCACTGTAATAATTAAGAAAGAATGAGAGTGGAGCTATATGTTCATATAGATATGGCTCTTAGCTCGTTTTCCTGCACTCCCTGTTTTCCTATTCTTTAATTTTCTCCACAACTAGGCCACTGAGATGTAAAAAGGATCCATAAACTAATTAAATGCAATATCATTTAGATACGACCCCTAAGAATTGGGGTGATTCTCTCTAATTTTTTCACTGCCTAGGACAACACGTTAAGAGATAATGCATTGCGATTTGCGAAGGTTGATATAACCAACCTTTTCAGGTGGAAGATCAATTCCAAGGTTTCCTCTTTACAGAATTATACCTCTGCTTCTTCCAGGATCTCATCAAAATGGTTCAAGCCCTGCAAGGAATAAGGAGACAATAGGCGGTAAACAAATCAAAGTTGCTCAGGAATGTTGAAAGAATATCTTGAAATTACCTCTACATTCTCAATTTTGGGAAAAATCAGAGTTTGGCTTAGATCACCTAACTTTGAGAGGAACTCCCGTGCCTATTGCAGGAAAAATACTATCAACATTAGGAACATTTTTCCAAAGTATGAAATGCAAACAAACATGTGATACTATTTCAACAAAATATCAATATAAAAAAATTCATTCTGTTGGGAAAGATGGAACTGTGAAGTAGTACATCTAAATATCAACATAATGTGTTACTTACTTGCCGCACATCTTCTTCATGCCTTGTATAAGAAAGAGAGAGGAAGTCAACCTTGTTTTCCCCATTTTTTCATAACCTGAAAGTGATGCACGCTCATAAAGTCATATGATGGGTTACAGCAAGGAGCTCCAGTTTCACGAAAATAATAATTTAACATGTAAATCTAGTCACCAAGTTAATACAAGGAGAAAGAGAGATTCTTGGGAGGAGTTCCTTACATCTTTATCCTCATCAGACAGCATGGGCATGTCGATATGGATCTAGGAGCAGTGCAATGTGAAGGCATAATAATCACAAAAAAGTTCAGAAAAAAGAATAGCGCTAGGTCTGTTACCTATGATCAGGTACTAAGAATACCAAAGTTAGATACCAAGCAACAAACAGCAATGAATCATAATAACCATAAACAAACAGCAATCAATCGTGACATATAAACATGTACCATCTCAACGCAACAAACAACAATCAATCGGCCTACATGGTTTTTACCTTCTCAAGGCAATCAATGAAACAACAAACAACAATCCATCTCAAAGCAATCAATCAAACAACAATCCATCTCAAGGCAATCAATCAAACAACAAACAACAATCCATCTCAAAGCAATCAATCAAACAACAATCCATCTCAAAGCAATCAATCAAACAACAATCCATCTCAAGGCAATCAATCAAACAACAAACAACAATCCATCTCAAAGCAATCAATCAAACAACAATCCATCTCAAGGCAATCAATCAAACAACAGTCCATCTCAAGGCAATCAATCAAACAGCAAACAACAATCAATCAATCATGCCATATGGGAAGATAAGCAAAGCATGATAGCAAGAGCACCATCAGAACAACCGTAACAGACAAGAACAAGATTTGATGCATCTAGGATGGGAGCACACACGCCTGCCGGTAGAACAAGAATCAACAGAGGGCAACCAGGGTATCACAAGGGCGCATGAGTTTGAGACCTGAAAATAACTACTGAACAACGCAGGTGATGGAACAGAGGAACGGATTTGACAGTGCTCCAATTTCGAAACCAGAACCGATCGTTCCTGCAACCGTCGCCCCGACGCGAACACGAAACGCAGGATCGTCAGATAACAGAAGCGCATGCACAAGTTTCTCAAACAAGAAACATAGGAACCATCCCTTGACCGCGAACACGAAACGTAGGGACTTGTTAGCTCGCAAACAAGACGGTGACCCAAACCGACGGACCGCTCGCTTCCTCCCAAAGTCGCAGGGACGGAGACCCCCGACGAGACGACCCCAAGAACACGCGGGGCAACGGCAAGGACAAGCAAGAATCAAAGCACACGCGACTCTGAACTGACGACGACGGTGAGGGAGAGGAAATCAAACCAGACGCGCATTTCTATCTAAACGGTCGAATCGAGGACCAGCGAAATCAATTGAATCAGTCAAACGCGCTTCAGAACAAAGGAACCAAGGACGAGCAGAATCGAACAAATCAGAAGTGATTCTTCTATTCTACTCTAAACGACGGACGAATCGAGCGAGGATGAGCAACACAGAACCAGGTGCGAGAGGAGGAGAGGTAGGAACCGAGGACGAACTGCCTCACCGGACGCGAGACGAGGAGAGGCAAGAACCGAGGACGAGTCGCCTCACCAGACGCGAGAGGAGGAGAGGCACGAGTCGAGGACGAGAGCGCGCAGCTGGTGCACGACGTCGGTGCCCCCGCCCACGTCCTCGGGGAGCGGCGCGGCCCCGCAGGCGGAGAGGAGAGGGAGCAGGGCGCGAGCGCGCGGGTGGATTTGGAGTCGGCGGCCGTAACGGAGGCCACCACGTGGCCAGGACGGACCGAGGACGAAGGAAGGAGGCGAGAGGCGCGGCCCGGACGGAGAGAGGAGGAGCGGGCCGGCCAAAGGGCGGAGCTTTATAGGCGGGGCAGAGGCGGTGGCGGCGGGCGAAGGCTTGTCCTTGCCGAGGTGCGCGTGGCGTGGCTGCGGATAAGAAAGGCAAGTGGAGCGGGGTTGGATCCGGCGGCGGAACGGGAGTTTTCCACACAGCCGATGCCCCTGCGTACCGTTGCGGTGTGTGTCTCTTTCCTTTTCTTTGTTTCAGATCAGAAGATTGATTGAGCGGTGAAAACAAATGTGTTCATTTTTTAGTGCTGAAAGTAAATGTGTTCGTGTTAGAAACACCTACGTATCCAAGTTGATCGAAAACTCGTCTCGCCCGCTCTAGCTTCTGCCGCTTTCCTCCCCTTCCTCGCCTCTCCTCCCCTCCCGCCGTTGGTGTAGGCGGCGGCGCGGCATTTCTCCCCTCTTGATGGTGTGCGCAACGCGGGATGCGGCATCGTGCCGAGGGCGCGGTGGCAGCAAGTCAGACGGGCGCGCCGGTGGCGTGAGCAGATGGCAGCGTTGCTGCGGCTGTGCAGATTCCGAAGGTGGGTGCTCGATGATCTTTCTTTCAGATTTGATGAATTTTCTTTCAGATTTAATCAAGTGTTTTTCAAATTTGATGAACCTTTTTCAAATTCAATATTTTCAGAAATCGATGAACTTTTTTCAATTTTTGTGAACTTTTTCCCAAAATCGATTAACTTTTTTTCAAATCCAATGATTTTTTTCCAATTCGATGAGCTTCTGTCAAAATCAATTAACTTTTTTTTAAATATGTGATTTTTTTTCAAATTCAGTATTATTTTTTTTCAAATTCGTGGTCGTTTTTGAAGTTTGTGAACTTGTCTTCCAAAAACTATGGACATTTTTTAGTTCACTATTTAAAAAAACTTATTTTTTTCAAAAGTCAACTGGTTGACCACGACCGGTCTAACGCGATCAAGAAAACTAGGAAATCAGTCAATCGCTATTTTCTTCTTGGGCTGGCCCATGAGCGGGGCGCATGGGCGCCAAGAAGCTCAACAAGGTGCCCTATAGGAGCTCCCCTGGACCCAAGGGGCGGCGGTCTGTTCCCGCTTGGCGCCATGCGCCAAAACAGTATGGCTTGCGGTTCTTTGTTTTCTTCTTTCTTTACGGTTCTTTCAGGTCTTGTGCCTTGCACTCCAAGGGCACATCTCCGTAAGATCATCACCTAAATGACAACAAAGCGATGCTCTGAGTAGGTCGAACATTTTTTTGCAACAACAAGCTATATTGAATTACTCAGAAGGATTACAATGTGTGTGAATACATCCTAGAGGAAAAGCAGGGGTGTAATTCACCCAGATACTCTTCTATGATCCTCCCTAGCCTATTTGGCACACCTGTGTGCCGCTTCATTTGCTTCTCAGATGATATGGACAATGGAGTAAGATTGAAAACTGGATCTCGCGTCCATATTTGCTTTTCGGCTGATATGGACAATGGAGCCAGGTCTGCTCTTGAAAAATCTGCCTCATTTAGCATACGCACATCTTGAGCATCACTTTCGATGATCACCTTAAGATGTTCAAGAGTAAGACGAATGCCATCACGGAGCGCCAAGGCTTCCATAGTGCTTGCATTTTGTGCAAATCAATACCAAGTTGCTTGGTCCCGAAGAACAACTCTCATACTACCATAGCCATCTTGCTGGTAATAGCTTGCGTCAAAATTGACCTTGATGATCTCGGGGCGTATCCAGACCGATTTCTCCCTTGGCTCTCATGCCGTCTTTGAGCCCACTAGCACAGCTAGATCGTGTATGGTACCAATGGCCCATTTGAAGTTCTCTATGTTCTTCAATGTTGGGGATATCGCTTATTGAGAAGTTATCGGTCGACCCATGATAAGGGGTAAATCAGACAGTTTATCGGCATACCGGCCAATTTATCACCATATCGGTTGATTTATTGGCCAATTTATCTTATCGGCCAGACACCGGTAAGCGATAAATCGGCCAATTTATCGGAATATCGGAAGATATCTTGAACAGTGATGTTCTTTCAGTCAAAATCATCCTGCACCCACACAAAATGATAGCAGCATGCGGTTCTGAAACTTGTTTGCCATCAAAAATATCTACAGCCCTTGAATCCGGATGAAGAGAAGGGATCCTGACCAGAAGGAAGCAACGACGTTCAACCGTCTCCTCCTTTTTTGCAAAAAGTTCTATCGTCTCCTCAACACCACAATTTCACAAAACAGAATCTTCTCAACATGTCGTTCTTGCAGAACATGGACATGCCACCGACCAAAGAACACTTTCAGGTTCCATCAAGCACATGGATCAAAAAGACAAAAACCATGGGATCTAGTCTACGTCACTTTGCCAGCAGGCTAAATTGTCAAGCGGGGCCGTAGGCTGTTGGGGCCCGCGACGCTTTGCATTTGCCCTTTGGCTTCGCCTCGAAGCCAAGCCCGAGTGCGCCTTAGGCCCGGGGGCTACTGTCGGCGTTCTGGGAACGGGGATCCGCAGACTTGTCTACCTGCGGCCCGCGGCGTGGCTTCACCAACGGTCCTGTATGACCCATCTTCACTAGCAAACACTCAAGACCCTCGCGAGGGGCCAAGCCTCGCGAGGCGGACGATGCAAGACCTCCTCAGGGGCGGCCTCACCAGGCTGGCTCGCGAGGGGTGGAGAGATCAAGGCAAGGGACACCTCGCGAGGTTTTTGTGACGCAAGCCATGACGACTGGAGTCAGGCGGGCGCCAGCGCACGTAGTGTCCTCATTTCCTCTTTGATGTTAAAGGGGCAATCGCCGAGGAGTCCCGAGGCATCATGCAAAGGTTTCCATATCGGTGCAACAAGACCAAGACCAACAGGATGGAGGTCACCGTGGAGTCCAAGACGGCGTCACTACCACAGCCTTTGGCAGGCGAAGACTACTTTTGTCAGGATAGCTTGTACTAGTTGTCTCCCTTCAAATTTGGCCGTTGTAGGATCCCTTCCCGCTCAATATTTAGGAAGAGGACCAGGGCCTACATAAATAGGACTAGCCACCACCATAGCAAGGGGGGGATCAGAGAGAGAGAGAGAGCATCAACTCACCAAGCACAAGAACACCTCACCTCGCGAGGCTGTTCTTCCCTTGTAACTGTTCATGCTCAGCCTAAGAGGCAATCCACCACACCACACTGAAGTAGGGTATTACACCACAACGGTGGCCCAAACCAGTATAAATATTGTGTCTCGTGTTCTTTGGGTTCGTCGAGTTAGGCCGTGAGATCGTAGAGTGTGCGAGCTAGAGAGAGGGAGAGATCTTTGTACGCACCCCAGTGTTCGAACCTCAAGGGTTTTGCCGGAACCCGAAATCCGACAGTTGTATTGGCTAGAACATGCACTTCTACATGCTATCAGAGTCAAGAGGTCTTGAGTTCAAGACCCGGCTGGCGCAATTAAATTGCAGCCCACTTTCGGTCTATGTTTAGGCCTAAGGGAGCCACACGTGAGGGGAAGTGTTGACGTATAATGTGATGCCTAGTCTCTTCTATCAGATCGGTCTTTTGGTTGCATTGGTTAGAGCATGCACTTCTACAGGGGTCGTGACCAAGGTGTGTGGCTCCTGGGCGTCGGGGGTCAAGGTGCGCGTCGCGCTGCTCGTCAAGGCCGACATGGTGGCCGAGCCCAAGACCCCGGTCACCCTGGCAGCCTTCGACGACTTCTTCTCTGCTTGATGAGTGTGAATTAGTAATTCGGAGGAGTTTACAGTGTGGAGTACCTCTCCCCCCTTAAGCCAGTGTCATGTAACTCCGATTTGCTTTACTTGTTTGCAACAAGGAAGAAGTGTACTTTTTGTACCGCCCTTCGCTTGGGCGGCAACTATGCGTTTTGACATTTTATCTTTGGAGTTGGGCGCTGCTGCTATGTAGGCGTGGGCCGACCGCCCGAAAACCCAAACTGATGTCCTCCGGCCCCGTCCAATCGCAGTCCCATGTACGGTCATGATTCGTACGACTCAGTTGTTTAATTGCTAACCACCAGTATGCTCCTCCATGGACGGCCATGACAGCCTCAGCCCGTCTCCGCAGCGCCACTTCAAGGTCGCAACACCACCTCCCCCTAGCTGGCACCCCGCCACCACCAGTGGCAGGTGGGAGGCGTCGACGGGGTTCGCGGTCGTTCTCCTTCGAAAGACAAAACCAAATCTATGTTGACTGGCGGTGGTGCGGAGTTTGGGGTTCTCGGATGCCAGAGCGATGGCCCCAGAAGGCGAGGCCACACGGTTGGCTGTATGACGAGAGACGTGGCGGTAGTGGTGGTGTTTCTCCTTGGCTGCGTGGGAGCGAGGTGGCGCGGATCCTGGCGGTGGCGGTGCGTCGGCAATGACATCTCCCATATCATGGTGTGGAGGCTTGTTTTGGTGGCGGTGGACCGGTACCGTGGTATCCCAGGTGGCCCGCGTGAGACTCCGGGTGAAAGGTCCGTGGTTCATCGCCGACGACGATGATACATGTGTGTGTGTCATGTCCCTCTTGGGGGCGTTGTTGTGCCCCCCTCTCCCTGTTAGAGCTTTGGGTGAAAACTCTTGACCATCCTTCAGTCGCGGCGGCGACGACATGGAGCTCATGTACCCTTCGGTCGCGTCCCTTTGGCATCGGCGGGCGAGCTTGGATCCTATCTCGCGGCTACTTTAGCTCTGGTTTGGGGCAGCCTTAACGGCTTCCTATCCTTTGCACGTGACGTTGTTGACATCACTCTCGGTCCTCGTTGTCTACAAGCAAGATTAGCGCTCTGCCGAAGAGAGAGGGCAGGGGGTCTTCTTCGGTGACAACTTGGTGTGCGTGGTACATTGATGTCTGGTGGTTTATTTTGGAGGTGTGGTCTTCCTTCCGGTTAGTACCCTCAGGTGCTTCTTGATAGGGTGTGGCCACTCTCGCCAGTGGCGGAGCCAGAAAAATTCTCCCAGGGGCAAGTGCTCTTAAAACTGATGGGGGAGGGTCAAACCACTGGAAAAATGTACTTTACCAGCAAATCATCACTAATTTTGCTCTGTTCATTAGCAATCATGCAGCAAATCTATGATGTTAGGGGGCCTAGGGCCATGTTAGTCCCCTATACCACCACTGACTCGTGTAATCTTGTTTTATCTTTAATCTGCTTTGTAAAAGGACTCCTCACCTTGTATCGGTTTGGCCGTGTTGCTTTGTATATAAAGCAAGATGAAAGCCTTTTTTGAGTTAAGACTCGGGAGTCTCTTTTCATGGTTTTGGTCCACATAATGTCTGTTGGCACACATTTCTAGACTTTCATTTGAGAGAATTTTTACACTTGAAACTTACTTTTTTCGGTTTCTACATAAAAGTAGGTGCTTCTATCTATAGATAAAAACAGCCGAGCTCGGGAGCAGAAACGCCGCATTCCCTGTAATTACAGATATTCCGTATGGCTTATCGTCAAGGCAGGAGACAACACCGCTTCTCTCTGATTATCCCTTGTTGCCACGTCAGGTTCTCAAGTTGCTACCACATGGCAGACGTGATAAGCGACCCAGTTTTGCTATGCGAAAAAAAAGGTTCTCAAGTTGCTGCAAAGCATCCACCCACCGGCACCGGCCAACAGTATTTGAAAAAGGGGACTCATCACCACCGAAACAGCTGCAGCAGCGCGCGGAGTCGTCAAACAAAACAAGCAGACGGCACCCAGTAATAAACAAAACCGGCGACGGAGAGGCTTATCCGAACCAAGCAAAGCAATGAACGCGCACCGAGAGGCATCCTATATAATACGCACCCCACGGCCAAAGATCCATCCATCCATCCCCATTTCACAGCATCCATTCCAGACAGAGCAATAACAGTTTCTGAGTTCCCTTCTGATTGAGTGTTTTTTCGATCGGTTGCCAATGGCGGACATAGCGATGCTGGTGGCCGACGAGGCGTTCGAGAAGAGGCTGCAGCGAGGGGCGCCCTTCGCCGGCGCCGGCGATGAGGCGTCCAAGGGACGGGAGAACTTCGGGGCCGTGACCAAGGTGTGGGGCTCCTGGGCGTCGGGGGTCAAGGTGCGCGTCGCGCTGCTCGTCAAGGCCGACCTGGTGGCCGAGCCCAAGACCCCGGTCGCCCTGGCAGCCTTCGACGGCTTCTTCTCTGCTTGATGAGTGTGAAGTACTAATTCGGAGGAGTTTACCGTGTGGAGTACCTCTCCCCCTTAAGCCAGTGTCATGTAACTCCGATTTGTACATAACCGTGTGCTTTACTGGTTTGCAATAGAGAAGAAGTATACTTTGTACTGCTCTTCACTTGGACGGCAACTACGCGTTTTGACATTTTGTCTTTGAAATTGGGCGCTGCTGCTATGTAGGCGCCGGCCGACCGCCCGAAAACCCAAACTGATGACCTCCGGCCCTGTCCAGTCGCAGTCCCATGTACGGTATGCTCCTTCATTGAAGGCCATGACAACCTCAGCCCGTCTCCGCAGCGCCACTCCAAGGTCGCAACACCACCTCCCTCTGGCTGGCAGCAGAGCGCCTCGCCACCACCGGTGGCAGGTGGGAGGCGCCGACGGGGTTCGCGGTCGTTCTCCTTCGAAAAACAAAATCAAATCTATGATAACTGGCGGTGGTGCAGAGTTTGGGGTTCTCGGACGCCGAAGCGATAAGGCGAGGCCACGACGAGAGACGTGGCGGCAGTGGTGGTGTTTCTTCTTGGCTGCGTGGGCAGCAACGAGCGAGGTAGCGCGGATACTGGCGGTGACGGTGCATCAGCAATGACATCTCCCATATCATGGTGTGGAGGCTTGTTTTGGTGGCGGTGGACCCGGTACCGTGGTATCCTGGGTGGCCCACGTGAGACTCCAAGTGAAAGCTCCATGGTTAAGTGCCAGCGACAATGATACATGTGTGTGTCGTGTCCCTCTGGGGGCGTTGTTGTGCCCCCCTCTCCATGTTAGAGCTTTGGGTGAAATCCCTTGACCGTCCTTCAGTCGCGGCGGCGACGGCATGGAGCTCATGTACCCTTCGGTCGCGTCCCTTTGGCATCGGCGGGCGAGCTTGGATCCTATCTCGGGGCTACTTTAGCTCTGGTTTGGGGCAGCCTTGACGGCTTCCTATTCTTTGCACATGACGTTGTTGACATCACTCTCGGTCCTCGTTGTCTGCAAGCAGGATCGGCGCTCTGCCGAAGAGAGAGGGCAGGGGGTCTTCTTCGGCGACAACTTGGTGTGCGTGGTACATTGATGTCTGGTGGTTTCTTTTGGAGGTGCGGTCTTCCTTCTGGTTAGTACCCTCAGGTGCTTCTTGATAGGGTGTGGCCACTCTCGCCGGTGGCGGAGCCAGAAAAATTCTACTAGAGGCAAGTGCTCTTAAAACTGATTGGGGAGGGTCAAATCACTGGAAAAATGTATTTTACCAGCAAATCATCACTAATTTTGCTCTATTCATTAGCAATTATGTAGCAAATCTATGATGCTAGGGGGCCTAGGGCCCTGTTAGTCCCCTATGCCAGCACTGACTCTTGTAATCTTATTTTATCTTTAATGCTTTGTAAAGGACTCCTCACCTTGTATCGGTTCGGCCGTGTTGCTTTGTATATAAAGCGGGATGAAAGCCTTTTTTGGGTTAAGACTCGAGAACCTCTTTTCATGGTTTTGGTCCACACAGTGTGTGTTGGCATACATTTCTAGACTTTCATTTGAGAGAATTTTTACACTTAGAACTTACTTTTCTCAGTTTCTACATAAAAGTAGGTGCTTCTTTCTATCTATAGATAAAAGCAGCCGAGCTCGAGAGCAGAAACGTCGCACTCCCTGCAATTACAGATATTCCGTATGGCTTATCGTCAAGGCAGGAGACAACAACGTTCTCTTTGGTTATCTCTTGTTGCCACGTCAGGTTCTCAAGTTGCTACCACACGGCAGACGTGATAAGCGACCCACTTTTGCCACACGGGATTTGAAAAAGGGAACTCACCACCGAAACAGCTGCAGCAGCGCGCGGAGTCGTCAAACAAAACAAGCAAACGGCACCCAGTAATAAACAAAACCGGCGATCGATCGCGCCACAAACCCACGACGGGGAGGCTTATCCGAACCAAGCAAAGCAAAAGCAATCAACACGTAACGCGAGCCATCCTATATAATACGCACCCCGCGGCCAAAGATCCATCCATCCCCATTTCACAGCATCTATTCCAGAGCAACAAGCAGTTTCCATCATATCCGAGTGTTGATCGATCGGTACTTCGGTAGCCAATGGCGGACATAGCGATGCTGGTGGCCGACGAGGCGTTCGAGAAGAGGCTGCAGCGAGGGGCACCCTTCTCCGGCGCCGGCGATGAGGCGTCCAAGGGCAGGGAGAACTTCCGGGCCGTGACCAAGGTGTGTGGCTCATGGGCGTCGGGGGTCAAGGTGCGCGTCGCGCTGCTCGTCAAGGCCGACCTGGTGGCCGAGCCCAAGACCCCGGTCGCCATGGCAGCCTTCGACGGCTTCTTCTCTGCTTAATTAGTTATCTTCTTCCTGAAATGGAGTTAATTTGGAGAGTTTTACCTGTATCTCCTCCCCTCCTCCCCTGAGTCAATTTCAGTATTGACTTGTCACCTGTACATACCCATGTAATTTACTGATTCACAAATATTTGTACTGCACTTATTTCTGAATTGGAGCACTTTTACTGTTCAATTTACCTTCGAAATGTAGTCCAAACAAACAAACAACAAGACGGTCGACACCGCGATTGCTCAGCAGCTGAATTTTTATCAAACGAGCAAGTGAGCCGCATGTACTTCATTAGAGAAGAGAACGGAACAAGTTATATGGTACAGGGCAACAGGCCGATCTAGGGCCAACCGAAACAACTGCAAACTGAAAGAGAAGGAACCGGAAGCTAAACGGCCACCAAAACCAAGGCCATACCCAACCCGAACTGACAAAGGACAACCCTGCCTAAAGGTAGGTAGCATGCAGGCCAGCTCCATAGCCAGCAGTCAGATTTTAGCTTCTCAATCGTGGATTTAGAGGGAGATCGCTCAGTTCTTTTCAATTCTCTTGGAATAAGATTTCGTCTCGCTTTATAGATAACCCTTGTGCTAAGCACATAAAAAAAAGAAAAAAGGGAGAGCATCCCACGACCCGTCCAAGCCGAAGGGAGTCATTTGATTAAGAGAAGATGTGGAGGTAGCCACGGTGGCCTCTGGTTTGAAGGACCGCCGGAAAAAAGGAAAACCTTAAGTTGGGACGGTCGTGGGATGCTCTTAAAAAAACAAATAGTGTGATATTGCGGTGTGTATGTTTCACAGTATGAACCTCGATTTGAATTCTTGTGGTAAAGTTATTGGACATATTTTCTAGCTCAACTAAAAGATGGAAGTTTACCTTGCCTTATTCAAAATTTCTTATACTAGGTGTACTCGTTGGGAGAATATAATTAAATGCATCAAGGTTATTATAGTATCAAATTCCTCAGTTAAGGCAACCCTTGTTTGAAGTCTAGAGTATGATTCAGTGTGTACTTTTGAGTTTTCCTTAGTATTGCAATTTGGAATGACAGTTTATTTTCGGTAAAATATGATGAGCAAAAACTTACAAACCCTATACATGTGCATCGACTCTACATTGAACAAATTGATGGCACAATTGATTTTCTGATGATTGTCGCCAAAGGACTTGTAGATGATATGAATACTATGAATATGAAATCATCATTTCCGAAAAGCGACATGTTACTTGGAAGAAAAAATGATGATGCAAATAATAATGAAAATATTCTAGCAGTGGAGAATATTCTCTAAGTTCAGTTTTTTTATGATGGAAATGACAAGTACTTCACTAAAGAAAATTGAGGAACATAAAATTTTCAAAAGTATATTTGAGGTCTTCTTTGATCGACAAACTTGAAGTCATTGGATGATGTTAAGCTATGTAAGTGATGCACTAAATTTGCTGAAACTTATTCTTACAGTTGTTTATCCAATGTCTATTTGGATTATTTTTTCTGATTTTTTTTCTGAATTAAGAATATTGCAAATAACCTTACTAGAGGAGCCAATGTGCGCTATTAGATGTCTGGATTTCTTAGAAATATAGTTTTTTAACGCATCTACAGTGCTTATCAAATTAAATTATACCCATGGTTGTAGTTTCAGTTGAAAACAGTTTCCCAAAATTGAAATTATTAAAACATTATTTAAGATCATCAGCGTCAAAAGAAAGATTCTAGCTACGGTATGCATTGATAAAGATCTATTAGCATGGATTAATTTGATCTAAATGCTCTTATGTTTCTTTATAAAGGGAGTATTTTGTATCAAAAAATGTTAGAAGAAATTCCTTCAAGTGACCAGTGCAGTTGTTTGTTTTGAATGAAAGGGCCTCGCTTTGTTATCTTGCACCAGGGCCATCCTAGTCATATCAAGACCAGGTCGGAATGTACCTGGGCCATGCCCCCGATAGACTGCTGAACTCTGTTCAAGGATCATTTTGCCATTTCTCAAAAAAAAGGGATCATTTTGCCATCAGATTGAGATAAATGAAAAACCTATATTCATTCCAAACTAGCATTATAAATCAAGCAAAGCATAGCAACCAACACGTATGGAGACCAACCATATAATGCACCAAATCCAAAGCAAAGCACATATTAGCAACAAACTAAGCTGTGAGATCAAAGCTAGAGAACCGTTGAGTTATTGAAGTGCTTGAGACTTAGGAGTCAAGTTTTTTTTACCTAGTCGCTGCTGCTGGGAATGGCGGACATAGCGTCTGTGGCGGAGGAGTTCAAGGCTAGGCAGCCTTTCGTGGCTTCTTCACTGCTTAATTAGTTCAATCTTTTGCTTACAAAAAGTAACTGTTATCTTCTACTAATGCTGAAATGAAATTAATCCCCAGAGCCAAAGTCAAAGCTATTTGTACATGACCGTGTGCTTTACTGATTTGCAGCAAGAAGTCTATTGCACTACTCTTAAATTACTCAGCAAATCAAATTAAAAGCAATTCCTTCTTTTCTGCTCTGCTCAAGGATGAAACAGGGCAACATGTTGCCCAAAACAGCTAGGCATCCTAATCCAACTTCCCAGTCGGTTTTATGGAGTATAATTAACAAAGGCAAAAGAACAAGAAGAAGGCATGTCGACACTTCATCCGATTCTACAGCTTCAAGGCCGTGATGTCGACGAGTACTTGGGCCTTGTCCGACTCAAACACCCTATCCTCTGCATCGGTCAGCGCCAGAGAAACCCCTTTAGGATAACCACCTCCAGTTAATTGTGGAGAGATGTAAGTAATTAAGGTCCAAACCTATTTTTTTTTACCTTTTTCCAGAGTGAAGGCGTTGAGGAACCTGATGATTTTGCTCTTGTTTGCCACCAGTATGCTGATGATGTCACGAGGCTTATTTTTATTCGCAGTGAACAGCTAGACACGCAACCAAGAAACAACATGTTTAGTTTTATATATACATGCAAATTAAAGAAAATAGGTAGGTGGAAAAAAATGGGCACTTGGCATTGTACCTTGAAAATATGAAATGCCTCCACTTGTATAGGTTGGCTTGGATCCTAATACGAACAATTGAACATTACAAGTTGAATAAAGTTTCTCATTTTTCAAAAGCCTAGCTAAGGGCATCTCCAACACCGACTCTCAACCCGCCCACATACATCCGGACCGCATTGTCCGGACGTGTTGTGCCATCCAACGCGGGCTTGTATCGGTCTTGTCAGTCCGCAGGGCGGTCCGTATGACAAACGTGAGGCGGGGGGGGGGGGGGGGGGGGGGGGCTTGCGGACGTCTGGACCGCCGCCACGCCCACGCCGAACCGTCCTGTCCCACCAAAACTCCCTCACTCGTCCGCGCGCTTCCCGCCCAAAACGATCAGCGCCGCTCCATAGCGTCAATGCCACATTCATGCCCGGCCAGAGCGGACGCGACCTCTCACTGACCGGCATTGAAGCGGCGCGCTGGCAGAGATAATGCCGCGCGCGCCGCTTCCTAGTGCACGCGACTGCTCTGCATTCAAACGACACCATGGCCGTCCGTCCGTCCGTCTCCCGCCAACATTAATGACACGCACTTGCCGAAGAACCTACTCCGGCACCACCCCTCCGTCCCTCTACCACCTACCATTACCATTCGCCCGCTATATAAACTACAACCTCGTTCATAGATGCATTCATCCTCCTCCGGTCCCTTTCTCCTCTTCCGCACAACTCCCACCATGGCCTCTTCACACTCCAAAGCTCTCTCGAACAGACTATCGCCGGAGCAGAAGGAGATGGCCGCCATTGCTGCCGTCGCCATCCTCATCACCGTCGCCACCCTTAGAGCTGCATTGCACCATGATCATCGGCTAGGACCGTGACCATTACATGGACATGGTGCAGGAGGAGCGGGAGGAGAAGCCGGGAGGCGCAGGTCGACGCAACCTACAACATCCAGCTCCTCCAAGAGTACCAGCCCACGGACGAGCGGCTCAACGCCGGCAGGCAGATCGCTAGTCCAACCGCTCCATCTGCCAGATCCGCCTCGATCGATGGCTGTACCTCCAGGGTCAGGCGGAACTGGAGGCCGCCTGCAAGGAGCTCGATGAGGCGACAAACGAGGTGTGGGGTAAGACCGACATCGCCGGCTCCGCCCCGGCCGTGCCCCGCCGCCACGACCACGAAGCCGACACGTCCACCGGCACCTCCGATAGCGAGGAATAGTTCATGGCAGGTTACCACCGCTCTGGTCCCAAGAAGATCACCGCTCCTACCCTCCAGTTGCAGCCAAGCTTGGTGGGCTGAAGATCGTTGGCCGATTAGCCGACGTGGAGGCTGGCAGCTTAACTTCCCGGGGGCTCCGGAGGAGGAGCTAGAGAGCGCCGATGTGAAACTAGAGAAGGCAAAGCTTCAGTTCTCAGGGCTCATGACCGGATACGGGGAACAGGCGCCGACGTTCATTTAGATTAGGTATTATACCCCCAGATTCAGACGAACACCGCTTTTAGTTCAAGTATGTCCGAAATGTAATGAATTCCAACATGTTTATATGAAATCCGCCGTGTTTGCATGAATCTCTTCTGGTTTATATGAAATTCAGTCATGTTTGCACGAATTTGGTCATGTTAGTTCGGATAGTAGTTGAAATGTATGCGGGCAGCGTTGGATGGCCGCCTCCCGCATCCGTGGCCGCGGGCTGGCCCCCCTTGTCCACAGACGGATGCGGGAGAAAATTTGTGAGTCGACATTAGATATGCCCTAAGGAAACTTGTAGCGGCTATAAGCATGAGTTTCTATTCAAGCATCAAAATGATAAAATGGCGTGTTACCCTTAAAAGGTTCATTAGAACTATGAGGTTTTCCTTTGAGCTGACGTAACGCAGCATCACTGATGAATTTGTTCTCTCCAATAGAATATCTCCCAATAGCTGAAAGAAATACCATGCAATACAAGTTTAAGGAAAACCATTATCGCTTAGACGCGAGAGATCAAATTGTCGGTGTTAAAAGGTCAATAAGCATAAGCAAAACTATTGTCGATTAAATGTGATACAAAATGCCCTCCTTCCCAAAATATAAAGCGCGCATTAACTTTTTTGGTCTTCATTGCACAACTTATGAGTAAGATTTTCACTTTTGTATACAACAAAAACAACAATAACAAAGCCTTGAGTCCCAAACAAGTTGGGATAGGCTAGAGGTGAAACCCATAAGATCTCGCAACCAACTCATGATTTCACTTAGAGACAAATACGATGATACAATTGATAAATGTTCAACGTATGGATTTTGGTATATATTAATGGTCAAAATCATGCATCAAAGACCATGCAAAGTCAAATGCGCCTTATATTTTGGGAAGGAGGGAGTAGAAAATAAACAATTGGAGATACTGAAGCACAACTGTAGAAAAAAGTATACCTGAATAGACTGCCTTTTGGTGACATAGTTGGAAGAATGTAGCAATTTCGTGTGAAAATCTGAAAAGAACTGAAATATGATTTGTACAATTAGAATACATGCAGCTTCCCAAACGGAAATTCTCACATATTATGAATAATCATTGGGTCCCCTATCAAAGCTTGGTGATTTAGGACAAATTACGTTTGAGATTGGCCTATGAATTCAAGCTTCTATTCCTGTATTATAAACAAAGTTCATCTTTGTGTGTGAGTTCGTTGTGTGCAACCTCATGATAAACCACGTATCACTAGTAGTTTTTGTTTTTGTCAAATAAATGGTAGGCTAACAAAACATATCACAAATATTGCAATTATTAGACCAAGTATTAAAGATGCATAAGTTGGTTCGTTGAGATTGTCAACAATAATCTGATTACTAGCATCATTTCAGTTTATGACAGGATATGATTATCGAATTAATTTTCTGAAATGTTAAAAATCTATCAACCGGAAAACCTTACCCAATCATAGTTCTTCGTGAAGAATTCAGCTGCTGATGATTTATGCCTTGTCAGGAGTTCCTATTACATGTGTGATGAGAGCAATTGTCATAAAAAACACTACACAAATACTTGATTTGAGAATGCCACCTCGCTGTTCAGATCCAAGTCTATAGATCAAATGCTATAATTGTTCAGAAGACTCAGTGAAGAGACAATTCAAATGAGGATCTACTGAGAGTAAGGGGCTGCTTTTGGGGTTGTCTTTTAGAACAATCCCCTCTAATAGTAAAGATTAGGTTCCAAACTTACGTACTAACCTTAAATGTCTTGAAGGCTTCTGATGATGGACTGAAGTCAGGAAACTGGATATAATCAAAGAATTTCTTCATATGCTGAGAATATAATACATACCTGTAAAATACTATTGAATATTTATTAATACAACAAACCAAAAAAATAACCTTCAAAATCAGTAGTGATAATAGTCATCAAAGCAAATCATGATGTTTGGATAACAGAAATACTATTGTTTATACATAACTTTGTTTGGCCATGAAAACGAGTTACTGTATAGATAGATTCCTTTCTCCTAAGATAATTATATGTAAATCATGGCCATACCGTGCAGCAACTTGGTGGCGTACGCAATCCCTCAATATTGTACTATAATGTATCGCAATGTCCCTGTTATTAAACCTGCGCAAAGGATACAGAAATAGCATGTGTTCAGTTCAAACTTATTATAAATTAACATCACAAGTAAGAATCTGACAAATATGATGAAAAAATAAAGCACTTCTATGAATTATAAATAGTTGGTAATTAAGAGCAGATGGACACAACTTTTGACACACAATCAAGGTGCAAAAAAGGAAGCCGAATGGTTACTGACCCAGCCATTAATATATCCAAAAGATCTTGGTTAACTTCCAAGTAGTCAGAGGCAGGGATCCTTGAATCTACCTTTTGTCTTGCCAGATTTGCAAAAACTAGAGTTACTTCCTTTTGAGTCTGAGAAAAGAAACAAACTTCCACTTACAAATAATTAGAAGTTTAAAAGCCAAATCTATATTAATAATGATAGGATCCAATGTTGTTCCTGATTGGAAAAACGAGGTTTCTATAGGTTGAAAAAAAAGGTGTCCTGGAATCCTTTAACTTACTTCCAGGTCCATATGTGGAACGCAAACAATTACTAGACGTAAAGTATTATCCTTGAAAAACTCCCTTGTCAATTGCGTACATGCTTCGGCAACAGGATCACCGTCGCCATCTCCATAGAGAATGGATTTCATTGCCCTAACACTTATGCTTAGATCTGTAATCTGCATATTCAGTCAAGTGTAGATTTAATCATTTGACATGTATCATAGTGTCAACTACGAATAAGCTTACTGAAAGAACCAAATGACATTTATAATTATAACTATAAATGCACTGTTCAAACTTAACTTTCATCAAACACAGACCCTCTTATTACACATAAATCAATGTAACGAAAAGGTTGTCATGTCTTGACTTAGTTTATACCATTCTACTTCTGCAGTTCTGCTCATTATAAACATAAAAGTGCACCGCTCAAACTAAACATTCTCACTAGACAAAGAACTCGAGCACGAATCTCGGCTGCTCGCCTTCTTGCTTTCATGCTCACCTCTAATGTCTCAATGCAGCCATGCTCTTTTTAGGCACTGGCCTAGTTTACTCCACTCTAGCGTTGTCACTGAAACACAAATACTAGCGATGTCCTGTTTGCTCCTATATAATCACCCTCACTGAAACACAAATACCAGCTGTTTGCTCCTTTTATACTTCCATAACCGCCCCCCCTCCCCCCCCCCCCCCCCCCCCCTCTAACACACACACACAAAAACTACCAGCATGACCACTACCATTTCTCTGTGTTTTGATATATGTCTACATGCTGATCACAGAGTGAGCAGAGTCGACTGATTTCTAAAAGTTTTGCCAACACCGAACTACTGTGATCCATATATAATTATATATAGATAAACACCAATATATTTTGCATCTGTTGTTAACAATAAATTAACAACGGAGTAACATAGATTGAGCAGGCAAAGGCGCAGCACCTTTTGTTCGCGCTTGGCTTCTAGTTTGCCGCTGCAGGGTTCCGGATGGTCGGCGATGAAACGGAGGAGGTCGTGCGTGTGTCGCACCAGCTCCGCCGGGTTCCTGGCCTTGGGCCCGAACAACCCCCCGCCCATCCCCCCCGTCATGGCATTGGCGCTGGACACGCACGGCCACAGGCACCCCGACATGGATCGATCTTGACCTGGACGACCGATGGACGTAGCCACCACGGCTGCACGCCGGCCGGCTGGCCGCCCACCGTCGCACAGATCGATCGCTTTCCACGATAGCTCTGCGGTGTCCACCCAGTGATTTTCTTGGCGCTGCCGCTGGTTCCCTGCCGGTGAGTGCGTGGGGATCGGATTGAGAATTAGGGCTCGGGCGGGACACTCCTCTACAGTGTGACTGCGCCGCAGGTAATTCGTCGCCTCCCGGGGGGTGGGCGTAGCGACCGGTAAGTGGCCGGCCTGCGGCGGCGCGGGGAGGAGGAGGGCGAAGGGACTGGATGGGATGGGTAGTGAATCAAGACGAATGGGATGGGATGGAATCGGATCGGATCGTGTTCATTCCATTTTGTGGGAAGATTACAACTGATCGCGTGAAATCTGGATGTTTATCGCGCGGCTGCCTGCGGGTTTGTCTGCATGCACATGCGCTGTCGCTCTGATTTTTATTTTCGTAGTATGGCTATGGGCCCAGGAAGATGACGGGCCTTCGGCCGTAGTTTGACCTCACGGAGTGGTATGGGCCCTGAATTCTAGTCCGGCGGGATCTCCTCATAAATAAAAACTGTCTAAGAAAAAACCGACCCACCCGTGAACAAAATAATTTTATACACCAGGAGAAGAGAGGGGAAGCGAAAAAAAAAGTCGAAGCAAAAAGGACATACCCAGGTAGAAAAACCCTCAAATCCAGCAATATAAACACCCCACAAAAATTTAAAAGGTTACATCAAAGTCCATGGGATTTGTCTTCATCCTCATGAATGGTCATTATGCCGCCACATGCCGTTTCATCACTGGAGCCCACCTGTTGACAGTCCTCCCGGGCCAGCACCCCACAGAACAGACCTTCGGCGCTTGAAAAGCTGTAGATCCAAGAACCAAACGTCCATTATTTTTCACATGTCTCACGACAATACTAAAGGCTACACCGACGTGACGGAAACATGGCGGGAGGGCCAAACTGTAGAATGGCCTAAGGCCTTGTACAATGAGAGATGTTTAAAAAAATAAACCGGATTTTTTTTAAAGCACTGGTGTCTATTTCTACAGGAGAGACGCTTAGTTAAGCATCTATTCTGTACAAATAAGTACCGGTGCTTAAGAAAAGCCTGGTTTATTTCTCTAAGCATCTCCCCTAAGCACCTCCCATTGTACAAGGCCTAAGATGTTGGCAAGCATTCTTGTCAACCCATCTAATCTTTGAGACCTATACTATCCGCCAACGGGTGGGAATAACCACAAATGAAATGGTGAGACCAACTCCACAGCGCGATCCTATCCTGTCCGGCCCCGTCCGTTTGTGGTAAAACGGACAAAGAGGCGGCCCAGCGCGCGACGGCCCGAACCCATCTTGTCCGTTTTGTGTCCGGGACGACCCATTTCGAGCGCAAACTTGCGCCGGGTTTGGGTCGCGACGGACACCAAACGGACGCGCGCCTCATCCGCGTGGCAGGCGGCCACCTACCTCCTACCCGCCCACATCAATGCACACGAGCGGGCGACCCCATCTGTCATCCGCATGTCGAACAGTCGCCGTCCTTCTTTAAGTGGGAAGCGTGGACGGGTCGTCGTCCACACTGCCCCACGCCATCCCGCGGCCTCCTCGAAACCCGACAGCCCCAGTCCCAAACCCTAGCCAACACCTCGCCGGCCGGCCGCCTGCAGCCATGGGCCGCAAAGGCAAGCACGACCGCGAGGCTGGTTCCTCGTCGGGACGCCGCCGTGAGCCCACGTCACCATCGCCACCACGCCGGGCCCCCGCGCCGCCCGCCTTCTCCATCGCGCCCACGTCCGCCGGCGAGCGCGACCGACATTACATCCGCGCATCGGAGTGTCGCCATTATTGGGAGACGAGGACGCCGCTCCCCTGGAGCGACGTCCATCTCCCCAATAACTGGCATCTCTTCGCCGACCGGGTCCCGATCCCACCGGTCCCGACGAGCGGCCGTGCGCGCGACACGGAGATCGAGCGCCGCCGCCGCCTCCTCTGTGACGCCCCCGATTCAATCGTACACTAATCATACACGCAAACGTGTACGATCAAGATCAGGGTCTCACGGGAAGATATCACAACACAACTCTACAAATAAAATAGGTCACACAAGCATCATATTACAAGCCAGGGCCTCGAGGGCTCGAATACAAGAGCTCGATCATAGACGAGTCAGCGGAAGCAACAATATCTGAGTATAGACATAAGTTAAACAATTTTGCCTTAAGAAGGCTAGCACAAACTGGGATACAGATCAAAAGAGGCGCATGCCTCCTACCTGGGATCCTCCTAAACTACTCCTGGTCGTCGTCAGCGGGCTGCACGTAGTAGTAGGCACCTCCCGAGTAGTAGTAGTCGTCATCGAAGGTGGCGTCTGGCTCCTGGGCTCCAACGTCTGGTCGCAGCAATCGAGTATAGAAAGGGGAAAAGAGGGAGCAAAGCAACCGTGAGTACTCATCCAAAGTACTCGCAAGCAAGGAGCTACACTACATATGTATGCATTGGTATCAAATGGATTAAGGGTATCATATGTGGACTGAACTACAGAATGCCGGAATAAGGGGGGATAGCTAGTCCTTTCGAAGACTACGCTTCTGGTAACCTCCATCTTGTAGCAGGAGAAGAGAGTAGAAGGTAAGTTCACCAAGTAGCATCGTGTAGCATAATCCTACCCGGCGGTCCTCTCCTCGTCGCCCTGTTAGAGAGCGACCATCGGGTTGTATCTGGCACTTGGAAGGGTGTGTTTTATTAAATATCCAGTTCTAGTTGTCATAAGGTCAAGGTACAACTCCAAGTCGTCCTGTTACCGAAGATCATGGCTATTCGAATAGTTTAACTTCCCTGGAGGGGTGCACCACATAACCCAACACGCTCGATCCCATTTGGCCGGACACACTTTCCTGGGTCATGCCCGGCCTCAGAAGATCAACACGTCGCAGCCCCACCTAGACCAACAGAGAGGTCAGCACGCCGGTCTAAACCTAAGCGCCCAGGGGTCTGGGCCCATCGCCCTTAGCACACCTGCACGTTGCGTGGGCGGCCGGAAGCAGACCTAGCCTAGCAGGCATTCCAGTCCAATCCGGCGCGCGCCGCTCAGTTGCTGACGTCATGAAGGCTTCGGCTGATACCACGACGTCGAGTGCCCATAACTGTCCCCGCGTAGATGGTTAGTGCGTATAGGCCAGTAGCCAGACTCAGATCAAATACCAAGATCTCGTTAAACGTGTTATTTTGAAATAACCGCGAACGCCGACCAGGGCCAGGCCCGCCTCTCTCCTAGGTGGTCTCAACCTGCCCTGTCGCTTCGCCACAAAGATCCACCCAGAGGGCCGTCAGGACAAAGGTCCTTTCAGCCCCCAATCCGTGAATCACTCGCGGGTACTCCTCGAGCCAACCCGACTTTTGTCATCACATGTATCATGTATAAAGTATATAGTATATACCCGTGATCACCTCCCAAGTGATCACGACCCAGTAGTATAGCATGGCAGACGGACAAGATTGTAGGGCCACTGATGATAAACTAGCATCCTATACTAAGCATTAGGATTGCAGGTAAAGGTAACAACAGTAGTAGCAAGGACAGGCTATGCATCATGATAGGATTAACGGAAAGCAGTAACATGCTACACTACTCTAATGCAAGCAGTATAGAGAGTAGAGTAGGCGATATCTAGTGATCAAGGGGAGGGGGGGCTTGCCTGGTTGCTCTGGCAAGAGAAGGGTTCGTCGTCGATGTAGTTGTACTCGGTGGCATCAGCGCCGGTCTCGGGGTCTACCGGGGAAGAAGAGGGGGGAAGAAACAGTAAATATGGAGCAAACAAAGCATCACAAAACATAAAGAGGCAATACGCGGTGCTAGGTATGCCCTAACGCGGTAGGAAGTGATACCGACGAAGGGGGGAGACATCCGAGAAAGGATTCCCGGTGTTTCGTGTTTTCGGACAGGTGAACCGGAGGGGGAAAGTTGTGAGTTCGATAGGTTAGGGATGTGTGGCGGATGAACGGGCTGCATATCCGAATCCGTCTCGTCGTTCTGAGCAACTTTCATGTACAAATTATTTTCATCCGACTTATGGTTTATTTTCTATGAATTATTAAAGTTTTTAAATTGTTTCGAAAAAACAGAATTAATTTAAATAGAAAACAGGGTTATGACATCATCATGACATGAGCATGATGTCAGCAGTCAACAGGGCTGTTGACTGGGTCAAAATTACATGTGGGGTCGTTCTGTCATAGACCTAACTAAACTACTAGTTTTAATTAACTAAATTAGGTAGTTAGGCTAATTTAAACAGAGTTAATTAAGTTAATTTATTGATTTGCTAATTAATTAATTGATTAATTTTATTTGTTATTAAAATTTGTTCTAAACAGGGGGTGGGCCCCTGTGGTCAGTGGCACAAGGCCACGCCCTGGCTATGGCACACACACAGGGGGCCGTCTATGGCCATGGTGTGGCCAGGGGAGGCACTGGCCGTGCCGGAGAGGCCGGCGAGCGAGGGCGGAGGCGAGCGGTGCCTGGCAGCGGTGGCCGTGGCGGATGCGGCGCAGGTGGGCGGCGGCGTGTGCGTGTGGAGGAGGACGCGGTCGCGGTGGCGATGGTTGTGGCGAGCGCGAGCGAGGTGCCAGTGCAGGCCGCAGAGCACGGCAAGGTCGACGGGTGGGGAAGAGGGCGCCAGCGCGGTGGGGTAGAGCAGCAGCAGAGGGTCGGCCACGGCGCGGGTGCAGCGCGTGCAGGCTGTAGTGGTGGAGGGCTAGTGCGGCCTGGAGCGGCGGGCACGACGTCGGGCGAGGCGGACGATATTCGATAGGGGGAGAGGGGAAGAGGAGGCCGAGGGCCTCACCGTAGTTGTAGGGCTCGTGGAAATGGGGGGGGGGGGTGGGGGAGGAGGTCGGGGAAGACGGCGACGGTGGCGGGGAGGCGGTCCGGTGAGGGAAGAACTCCGAGCGGCAGCGTCAGGGACCGGCTCGGGCGTCGATCCAGATCGAGACGAGAGGAATCCAGCAGAGAGGCTCGGTGCGGCGACCCTGGAGGAGCGGGCGGGCGGAGGTGGCAGTCCTCAGGCGCGGCGTGCCGGGTGGAGGCGTCAGGCGACGACGCGGTCGTGGGGGAGGGAAGGGGGTCGCTCCCCCGATCCAGAAACGGGGCGGAGTGGGGAGCGAGCGAGTGGGGGGAGTGGGGGCGATAGGCTAGGGTTTCTGTCGGTGGGGAGGTTATGGAGGGGTTAGGTGGGCCGGCCGGTTGGATGGCCAGCTGGGCTGAGGCCCAGCGTGCGGGGGGGGGGGGGGGGGGGTTCCCTTACTTTTGTTATTTTTTGTTTTACCTTTTAATCATTTCTCTTTTAGTCTTTAATGTATTTTAGTTTAATTAAAGGATAAAATAAACTTCTAAATTAGTATTATCATTTAACCCACGGCTACAAAAAGTTTGACCCCTAAATAAAATGTTTTAATATTTTACAATTTAGAAAAGGCATTTAATTAATGTTTTAGTTACTGTTTTAATTATCATAGTGCATTTAATTATTTTATAGAAATGTTGTTTCTCTACCAATATTACCTATGATTTAATTGCCACAAACCGAACATTTTTGTTTTATTGTTTGAAAACTTTTGTTGTATGCCATATTTGGAATTTGAATTTTGAATTGGTTTTTTGAACTAACGAGGGATTAGCAACAGTAACGGAGGTGACGTGGCATCCTTAGCAGAGTTATTCTGTAGCCTAATTATCCGGGCGTCACATCCTCCCCGACGACCTCTTCTACGACCCTAGGTAGGCCCCCGACTCCGGGCTCTGGGACACCTGGTTTCATGACGAGCACGACACGAGGCGCGCGTCATTCTTCGCTGGCACCTCGACGGGGCCGCGACGGCCACGACAGGAGCGCGCAGCGCCTGCTCCCCAGGAGCGCGGGCGTAGGCGGGTGCGCGGCGTCACGCCCACGCCGTCGCCTTCCCCGTCTCCGTCGCCACCTCCCCCTCCTCGCATGACAGCGGAGGAGGAGGTCCCGTCTCCTGCAGACTCCATGAACACGCACGGCAAGCGGTAGTGGGACGGCCTGGAGGAGACCATGCCCTCTCTGCCGCCGGGGACATCGCCTTCTCGGAGCTGCAGATGGCGGTCGTCACGGAGGAGGCGATGGAGGAGGACCCGCCGGCCGCATTCCAGCAGCTGCTGAGCTAGGGGTGGGGCTGGTCCTCCACTGCTCCGGAGATGGCCGCTGGCGTGGGCGTGAACTGGTGCCCCACTCCGCCGCGGTCACCGAAGCAGGAGGCGTCGCCACGGGAGAGGTGGTGTAGGCACCTCCGGCCGTCCAGCCCGCCCCCGTCTACCACGCACCGCCGGCCTACGTCGACCTCGTTAGCGACGACGACGACACCGGCGGCCAGTGAAGACGGCGACGGCCACGTCACCAATGAGCATGGCCTGAGCGCGCGGGAGGCGTTTTTTATTTTGTTTTTATATGTTAATTATGAAACTGGGCCTTTTAAGTGGCCGTGGAAATTGGTCCGTTTTGTGGCCGACCCCTATATATGTTTTATGTTTTTCTTAAAATGTGTTTATTTATGTTTTTAGTTATTTCATTCTAGTTTTTATATATTTTTATTCACGTCCACCCTGGACAGGTTTTGGGGTGCGGCTGCACGGTGGGCGCACGCACGACCCATCTGACAAAGCCGGACACGGGCGAACCCATCGGTGCCCCAAAGGGACAAAATCCGGCCAATCCGGACGTCCGTTTGGGGTCGCGTGGTGGAGTTGGCCTGACACTTTGGCAACGAAGTATCAGTGGTGGCACGCAACACAAGAAACATTTTTAGATACATTAAAACTCCGCATCCTCCTAGCCCTCTCAGGCCATCCACATTTCTAATCGTTGGATCGCCACTTCTAATCGTTTCGCCTGTCAGATTTGTTGTTAGTCTCACCTAAATCTCGTGTGCAGACTAACTCGCGCGTTAGGTTGCGCTGAACTTTTCGGGTTGCTGCTCCGGCGGCTTTTTTGGGCGTCTTACGTTCAATTGGGCCTACTGACCTACTGGGCTTGTACTACCATCATAAAATAAAATGTAGAAATTGCTCGGTTGCTACGTCTGCGAGAGAAAGGAGAAGGGAATCTGGCTGCTGTGAATCCGAAGTGTTGTTGTGACCAAGTGCAGCCACACACCTCACAAATACTCCCTCCATTCACAAATATAAGATGTTCTAACTGTTTTTGTTAAGTCGGATGTATATAAACATGTTTAGAGTGTTTGTTCACTCATTTATGTCCATATTAGTCCATATTGAAATATCTAAAACATCTTATATTTGTGAACAGAGGAAGTAGTATTTTTGCAGTGTTTTGACTATTGTTATTTATACTAAATTTTCATTTTTTTATATTGATTAGAACAGAAAGGTTATTGTTGTGCTTTGGTTCAATATATGTATTATTTTTATTTTTTATACAAATATACATGATTCAAGCATTGAGAGTATTAAGCGCACGAATGGTTGGAAGAGCTAATCCATCCACTGAGAGCACTTGGAAGCTTTCGACAGGCCCATGGACTAATGCATATGCTACTTAGTAGTATCAGATATTCCATCCTCTAATGGTATTGCTTCTCTCCTTTACATATATATAACTGAGGAAAAATATGACCGAGGGAGTCCTGAATTAGGGGGTCTCTGGACAGCCGGACTATATCCTTTGTCTGGACTGTTGGACTATGAAGATACAAGATTGAAGACTTCGTCCCGTGTCCGGATGGGACTCTACTTGGTGTGGAAGGCAAGCTAGGAAATACAGATATGTATATCTCCTCCTTTGTAACCGACCTTGTGTAACCCTAGCCCCCTCCGGTGTCTATATAAACCGAAGGGTTTTAGTCCGTAGGACAACATACAATCATACCATATGCTAGCTTCTAGGGTTTAGCCTCTCTGATCTCGTGGTAGATCAACTCTTGTACTACTCATATTATCAAGAATAATCAAGCAGGACGTAGGGTTTTACCTCCATCAAGAGGGCCCGAACCTGGGTAAAACATCGTGTCCCCAGCCTCCTGTTACCATCCGCCTTAGACGCACAGTTCGGGACCCCCTACCTGAGATCCGCCGGTTTTGACACCGACATTGGTGCTTTCATTGAGAGTTCCTCTGTGTTGTCGCCGTTAGGCTTGATGGCTCCTATGATCATTGATAGCGATGCAGTCCAGGGTGAGACTTTTCTCGCCGGACAGATCTTTGTGTTCGGCGGCTTCGCACTGCGGGCCAACTCGCTTGCCCATCTGGAGCAGATCGAGAGCTACGCCCCTGGCCATCAGGTCAGGTTTGGAAGCTTAAACTACATGGCTGATATCCGTGGAGACTTGATCTTCGACGGATTCGAGCCCCTGCCTAGTGCGCCACACGGTCAATGAGCATGATTTAGCTCTGCCATCGGACAGTGTCCAGGAGATCGCGCCGGCAACTGCTCCGACCCTCAATTTGGAGCCAGCTGGGCCATCCATGGGTGGGTGGATAGACGCCACCACGGAGGCCATATCCTCAGCGGCGATCGAGCCGAATATCGACCTTACCCTTCACAAGAGTCGTGATGCCACACTGCCGGATCCTTCCCCGGCCACGGACTCCGAACCGCCTGCGCCCGTGCCTATCGAATCCGATTGGGCGCTGATCATGGAGTTTACCTCCGCGGATATCTTTCAGAACTCGCCCTTTGGCGACATACTGAACTCATTAAGGTTTCTCTCCTTGTCAGGAGAGTCCTGGCCGAACTATGTCCGACAGGATTGGGATGCGGATGATGAAGAAATTTGCCGCCCACCCACCAACCACTTAGTAGCCACTATGGACGACTTAACCGACATGCTCGACTTCGACTCCGAAGACATCGACGGTATGGACAACGATGTGGGAAGCGAAGACGAACCACTGCCCACAGGGCACTGGACAACCACCTCATCATATGATATATACATGGTGGACACACCCAAAGAAGGCAATGGCGACAAGACAGCGGAGGATGACCCCTGCAAGAAGCAACCCAAGTGCCGGCGTCAGCGGCGCCGCTCTAAGTCTCGCCAAAGCAAAAGCGGTGACCCCGACATAGGAGATAATAGCACTCCAAACAGTGCCGAAGACGACAACAATCCCTCCAGCAAGATTTAGGGTAGGAGAATGGAGAAGCCAACCCTCCAGAGAGAGCAGCAGATGGAGAGGCGGAGGATGATAATTACATGCCTCCCTCCGAAGATGAGGCAAGCCTCGACGATGACGAATTCGTCGTGCCTGAGAATCCCGTCGAACAAGAGCGCTTCAAGCGCCGTCTTATAGCCATGGCAAATAGCCTTAAGAAAAAGCAACAACAGCTTCAAGCTGATCAAGATTTGATAGCTGACAGATGGACTAAAGTCCTTGTGGCCGAGGAATATAAACTCGAACACCCCTCCAAGAGTTACCCAAAGCATAGGTTGCTACCCCGACTGGAGGAGGAAGCACTCAAACCCACATCTCCAGCAAATGATGCGGCTAACCGGCCACCTCGTGGCCGCGATAGAGAGGCATTTCAGCCAAAAACTCAGCCCGCACCCCGACGCCACTCAAATAAAAATGACAAGGCGCGGGGAAACACGCTAGACCTGCGAGACGTATTGGAGGACAAAGCAAAACATGCAAGATCGATCTACGGATCACGAGGGCGCGCCGCTATGCGAGTCGATAACCGTCACGCCAGATACAGTAAAAGTAAATCCGGCCGGGCCGAACACAGCGGGCAAGACTCATTTGAGCTGCGTCGCGATATAGCCCAGTACAGAGGCGCCGCACACCCCCTATGCTTCATAGACGAAGTGATGGATCACTAAATCCCAGAGGGTTTCAAACCCGTAAATATAGAATCATACGACGGCATGACAGATCCTGCGGTATGGATCGAGGATTTCCTCCTGCACATCCACATGGCCCGCGGTGATGATCTACACACCATCAAATACCTCCCACTCAAGCTCAAAGGACCAGCTCGGCATTGGCTCAACAGCTTGCCAGCAAAGTCCATTGGCTGTTGGGAAGATCTGGAAGCCGCATTCCTCAACAACTTCCAGGACACTTATGTGCGACCACCAGACGCCGATGACTTGAGCCACATAATTCAGCAGCCAGAGGAATCAGCCAGGCAATTCTGGACACGGTTCCTAACAAAGAAAAATCAAATCGTCGACTGTCCGGATGCAGAGGCCCTAGCAGCTTTTAAGCACAACATCCGCGATGAGTGGCTCGCCCGGCACCTTGGTCAGGAAAAGCCGAAATCTATGGCAGCCCTCACGACACTCATGATCCACTTTTGTGCGGGAGAAGACAGCTGGCTGGCTCGCATCAATAACATATCAAAGAACCATGGTACTTTGGATACCAAGGATGGAAATGGCAGGTCACGTCGTAACAAACACAAGCGCCGCATTAACAGCGACAATACCGAGGACACGGCAGTCAATGCCGGATTCAAAGACTCTAAACCCGGTCAGCGGAAAAAGCCATTCAAAAGAAGCACTCCGGGCCCGTCCAGTTTTGGACCGTATACTCGACCGCTCGTGTCAAATACATTGCACCCCGACAAGCCAGCCAACCACACCAAGAGGGATTGTTGGGTGTTCAAGCAGGCCGGCAAGTTAAATGCCGAAAACAAAGATAAGGGGTCATATAGCGATGACGAGGAGGAGCCCCGGCAACCGAACACCGGAGGACAGAAGAGGTTCCCCCCACAAGTGCGGACGGTGAACATGATATACGCAACCCACATCCCCAAGAGGGAGCGGAAGCGTGCGCTAAGGGACGTATATGCGTTGGAGCCACCCACCCCAAAGTTCAACCCATGGTCCTCTTGTCCGATCACCTTCGATCACAGGGACCACCCCACTAGTATCCGTGATGGCGGATTCGCCGCACTGGTCCTAGACCGAATCATTGATGGCTTTCACCTCACTCGAGTCCTTATGGATGGCGGCAGCAGCCTGAACCTGCTTTATCAGGACATAGTGCGCAAAATGGGTATAGACCCCTCAAGGATCAAACCCACAAAAACAACCTTCAAAGGCGTCATACCAGGTGTAGAGGCCCATTGCACAGGCTCAGTCACACTGGAAGTGGTCTTCGGATCCCCGGATAACTTCTGAAGTGAGGAGTTAATCTTCGATATAGTCCCGTTCCGTAGTGGCTACCATGCACTGCTCGGGTGAACCGCATTTGCAAGATTCAATGCGGTACCGCATTATGCATACCTTAAGCTCAAGATGCGAGGACCTCGGGGGGTCATCACAGTTAACGGAAACACAGAGCGCTCTCTCCGTACGGAGGAGCACACTGCGGCCCTCGTAGTAGAAGCGCAAAGCATCCTCTTAAGGCACTCCACCAGTTCGGTGATTCAAGACCCGGACACCTTCAAGCGCGCCCGGAGTAATCGAAAACAAGACCGCCTGGCACGTTCCGAGCTTGCATAGCAATGCGCCCCCACCCCAGTACCAGCCAAACGGCGAAATTCGTGCCACGCGTACATAATTATGCATTGAAAATACCATGGGCATAGGTGGGGAGGGGGCACGACTACGGCACGCCCCAAGACGCGGCTTAACCACACTAGGGGCTTCCCGCTTTGTTATTTTTCTCTCTTTTAGGACTTTAATCTCTGGAAACCCTGTCCGGCAGTATGATGGCCGAACACATGATGCAGCAACCAAGGAGGCAGAAAGTTACGTTGCACCATGGAACTCCCAGGTGGATTACGATAATGAGTGAAATACTTGCTTTAATACCATTCCTCACCTTGCCCTTGGAGGGGACATGTCAAATAGTCCTACTTTTTGCTTATCACACTACTTGTATCATTCTGCTTTAACACACCTTTTTGAATAAACAATGCATAGCACTAGAATATTATTGCATTCTCTATTCTTCTTTTTATATATATGTATATGTTCATTCATGACATCCAGCACCCGTACACTCTGGTACGGCCAGTACGCTAGGGGCTTAAGCATACCCCATATTACGGCGTGAGAAGTCCGAACACTTTCAACAGTGCGGCACCCCGAACTTATAGCATTATATGCATCAACTCCGAATCATGTCTTGGGTCAATAGTTGGGTTTGCCCGGCTCCCATGTTTTGGTACCTTATGTTCCGCTATATCGGCTAAGGTAGCACTGGGAGAACTACTGCGATTGTGCCCCGGTTCAGCTGGGCTAAGCACCTCAGTAGAGAAAGCCAAAACTGACTGTCATGATAAGGCGAGAGACTGGTCGCTGTTCGAGAGGTTTCGAGTCCCTAAAGACTTATGCCGCTTAGAGTGAGGAGTCGACTTTGTCCGGCTTAAGGCGTGTATAGCGCCCCAAATTCGGCCTTCCGAATAATAGGGGCTTCGCCAAAATTTAAAATTATAGAATTCTATGGCTAAGTGAGAGTGATAAAACATTATAGTCCGATTGCCTTGTTCGTTGCGCTGAGCACCTCTCTCGAAGGACCCAGAAATGGGAACAAGAATGCTCAGGTTTATCCCGAACACCCTAACACTCGTGGCATGGGGGCAGAAGCCGACGACTAGCCATCTCTCAGATTTGATAAACAGCGGAATAGAAGGTAATATTTTAAATTCAAACAAGCGTTGCATAGCGCATATGAACTAGTTTTCATACCACAGGATCACACGAGCAAGTTTATTCAAATATTACATCTTTCGCACACTCGTCCGCTACAAGGCGGGCACCCTTCAGGACACCCTCATAATACATCTCAGGGTGGCGATGCTCCTTGCCCTGCGGCATCCCCTCCTTCACTAGCTTCTCGGCGTCCATCTTGGCCCAGTGCACCTTCGCACGAGCAAAAGCCCGGCGTGCACCTTCGATGCAGACGGACCGCTTGAGGACTTCCAGCCGTGGGCAGGCATCCACAAGCCGCCTCACCAGGCCGAAGTAGCTGTTGGGAAGGGCGTCGCCAGGCCACATGCGAACTATAAGGCCCCTCATGGCCTGTTCGGCCGCCTTGTGCAGCTTGACCAGTTGCTTCAGCTGGTCGCTCATAGGCATCAGGTGTTCGATCCCAGTATACTAAGACCAGAACAGCTTCTCCGTCGAGCTTCCCTCCTTGGCCTGGTAAAACTTTGAGGCGTCCGACACGCTGTAGGGCAAATCTGCGAATGCTCCTGGAGAGCTCCGGACTTGGGTAAGTAACAAGTAATTTACTTTCACATGCTTGCTTTGCATATTGAATGCCTTACCTGCCGCTATCTTCCACATCGCCTCAATCTACTGGAGGGCCTTGTGGGCTTCCGCCTTGGCATTCTTTGCGCTCTCAAGGGCCGCGGTAAGCTTAGACTCTCGCGTCTTCGAGTCAAGCTCCAACACCTCATGCTTTGTCACGAGAGCTTGGAGCTCTTGCTGCACCTCGCCCACCCGTGCCTCTTGCTTTTTCCGCTCGGTGCGCTCCTGGGCCGCTTTGTTTTTGGCCTCAGACATCGCTTGCTTCAGGGTCGCCACTTCAGTCGTGGCCCCTGAGAAATTCATGATGATCTTGTCATTTCGAGTAGCCCCTGACAAAAGTTAAAGCTTGAAGAAATGCGAAACTTTTTTGTATATATTGTTTCTCCTAATTCATTACAGTTTTATGTCAGTTTTGAAAATGGGTAAAAACGTATTTTTGCTGTAATTTCTACAAACTTTATCGGAATGGGGCAAATAATATACCGCTGAAAAGCTATGGAAAATGTGAAACTTTTTCATGTTGATGGTTTTCTCTGATTCCTAGCCGTTTTTAAGTAATTTCAAAAACAGCGAGATCGTGCATTCTACCTTTATCGTGAAACGAATTCTTTGAAAATGCACCGCGTGAATAACCTGAATTTCTTGACGCATGTACTTGAACTTCACTCTGTTTTCACGTGATTTTTTTGCCCACAGCTCTCCATGCACTTACCGGAACACTCACCGGAATTGAGCAAGTAATATATCGGTGGAAAGCTGATGTAAACACGCAACTTTCCCGTGTTGATCGTTTTTTCATACTCGCGACGATTTTAAGAGTTTTTCATCTGAAATTCATTCACTATAGTAGTTGAACTTCCTACTATTCTCACGTTGAACTTCTGTGACGTATTTTTATTTGTAATTTTCTCATCCATTCGTCCGTGTTACACAAATGATATTCTTTTTGTACGAACCTCTCTCACAATAATTTCTTTAACTTTCTCTGACGATGGACTTGAACTTATAACAACAAAACTTTTAGTCTTTGCTTATTTATTCTTTTTAATACAAAATGCACACCGTGTAGTTCGTGAATTTCTAGCAGTTATCAATCTGAACTTCTCTCAGTTACGTGAAAATATCTGAGTTTTTTATAAATATTAATCTGAATTTCTTAATCCTTTTTATGAATTTTGAAGCGCTCTATTTTTAAAAGTGAACTTCTTGTTATTTTATTTTTGAACTTCTTGTCTTCACTCTTTAATAACGAGGAAAATCTGAGTTTTCTATAATCATCGAACTTCTCCATCTTTTTAATATGGACTTCCTGTTTTATTTCTTAATCTTTTTTATGAAATTTTAAAGTGCTCTATTTTAAAAGTTGAACTTCTTATTTTTAATTTTTTGAACTTCTTGTTTCCATTCTTTAATAAAGCGGAAAATCTGAGTTTTCCATAATCATCGAACTTCTCCATCTTTTTAATATGGACTTCCTGGTTTATTTCTTAATCTTTTTTATGAAATTTTGAAGCGCTCTATTTTTAAAAGTTGAACTTCTTGTTATTTTATTTTTGAACTTCTTGTTTCCATTCTTTAATAACAAGGAAAATCTGAGTTTTCTATAATCATCGAACTTCTCCATTTTTTTAATATGGACTTCCTGGTTTTATTTCTCAATCTTTTTTTTTCAATTTTGAACTTCATGGTTGATTCTTCAATACTAAGGGACATTTGAGTATTTTAATAACGATAAAATCTTAGTTTCTAAATAAACATGGAACCGCTTCATTATTTTCGTTTGAACTTCTAGTTTTTTAAGAAATGGGGAAAATCTATTTTAAACTTTTTTTAGTTGTTCCTTTTCTTAATTTGAACTTCTTCATTTTATACTTTAGTAACGCGAAAAATATGAGTTTTTCATAATCTTTGGACTTCTCTTTTATTTTAACTTGAACTTCTTAGTCTTATTCTTAGAAAAATCATGTTTTTAAATAAGCATCCAACTTTTTTTGAAATTAAACTTCATACTTTTATTTTTTTCCTAGAAACTGAAAGAATTTTGGTTTTTCTATATCCATCGAACTTCTCCTTTTTTTTAATTTTAACTTCTTCATTTTATTTTTTAGTAACAAGGAAAATCTGAGTTTTGTCATAAATATGAAACTTCTCTATTTTTGTAATTTGGACTTCTTGATTAATTTCTTTCAGTAAAGACAATATCATAGTTTTGTAATAAATATTGAAATGTCCATTATTTCAATTTCAACTTCTAGAGTTTTTTTAAGAAACAATGAAAGTCCTTTTTATGTTTCTTGAACTTCTCCATTTTTAAATTGTGAACTTCTTGATTTTATTTATGGAAACGAAAAAACTGAATTATTTATTAAAATCAAACTATTCTATTAGTTTAACTCGAACTTCTTAGTTCTTTCACAAAATGCGTAAATTGCATTCCCCCTTCCATTAATTTTTATTTTTGCGCTTGATAACAAAGAGAACATTCTTTTTCTTGCTAGTGTTTTGAAGTGATTTTTCTAGACTTAAATTTTGTTTTGTGCTCTTTTCAAATTTGTTTGTCACTTGAAGTTCTAAAAAACCGCAACTCTCCGATGTTTTACCTTTCATGTTTATTTGTTTTATTTGAACTTGCTGAGATAACACACTCGACCTTCTCGAACACAACATTTTAACATTCACAAAAATAAATTAAAGCAAAAAATTTGACCTACAGAGCATGTACAATTTTCACCACGTTTTCATGAATAGTCAAAGCTACATCATCGGATCCAGATTTCAGAGGAAATGTTTTATGAAAAGAAAATAAGAATACAAAATAACAAGGGAGATCTAGCTGAAGGAAACAGTGTTGAGGTGGAGCGAGGGAACTAGATGCAACCAAGAAACAAGTGAATTATTGAATGGTGATGAAGACCATCTCAAGAAAAAATCAGTAGTGGCAGCAACAACCACTGAATAATCTATCAACTCCCCGTAAAGTTGTTGTAGGTTGTGTACATGTACATATCTGATTCTCTTTACACACATGATGGTAGCATTGCGACTATCATATTTGTAGGCAATATGGTTTGAGGCTAAGGGAGGCCATCTCAATAGTACACAGGATGTGAGATCGCATACCCATGATTTGCACCCCAAAAACAACACAAAGATCACACACCCCATTGCTGAACTCTGACATTCTTTCTGCACCTTATGTGACCTTCTCCCTGCCTTTATGCTGACCTTCTTCCTACCTCTGTGGTGACCTTCTTCCTCCACAAAGGAACAAAAGAAATCAAGTTCTTTAACCTAATGAACAAAATTTTCTTCAATCAGTAACTAAAAATGGGGTAACAAAAAATCTGCACAATCATTTTTACAAATATTGCCAAAGGTTGGAGGCAGCTTGCAGACCGCAGTAGGGATGACAAGCCCATCATCTAACTTCTTTTTAGGCATTAGCAAAATGACAGAGCAAAATAACACAGTATGCAATCAAAATTATCTTATCAAAGAAGAAAGATATGGGCCTCGTCCGGTTTGCTGCAACAATGGGATTCGCAGGGGGTTGAGGCATTGAACGTCTTACTGCTGCATCGTTGAACGGTCGGAGGTGGTGGGGGCGAATGACCTGAGTGCTGCGGCGCTCGATGCGGTGGTGGCAAGATGCAGGGGCGGCGCTCGATGGGACGCAGCCAGGAGGAGGACGACGCGTGGACAGAATGGATCGTCCATGGGGGAGGAGGCTCACTGGCCGTGGGGGAGTATGCCTGTTGGCCGTGTGGAAGAAGGTCCGCCACATGGGAGAGGAGGCACGATGTCCATGGGAAAGGAACACCGGCGATGGGCGAGGAGGCGCGCCGCTGTTGAGGGAGGAGGCCCGCCGGCCGGGAGGGAGGAAGGGAGAAGGTTGGCCGGCCGGGAGGGGGTGGGTGGGGGCGGGGAAGGTGGGCCAGTGCCCTGGGAGAGGAGGCACGTGGCGGCGAGATCCAGGGAGGGCGGCGGTGGCGGCGAGATGTAGGGCGGCGACGCGTTGTAGGGTGAAGGCACGGGGCGGCGACAAGCCGGAGGCGGCGGGAGGCGATCTGGGGAGGGAGAGAGGCGCGCCGGGGCCGGGGAGACGGCGACAAGTGGCGCTGGATCCAGGGGAAGGAGGCGCTGTCGCGGTGGATCACAGGGGATCGGGGAAGAGGTTAGGGACGAGCGGTCGTGGGGTGGTGGGGTAGGAAAAAAAATTCGCAGCGGGTTGTGGAGTTCGGGAACAACCCGATCGCCCCTATATAGGGCTCTGTGAACCAAATAGTTATTTTGATCCCAGGATTAGAATAGTGCTGTCCTATATATAGACAAGGCCGAGCTGCCTCTTAGCAAGGCCAAGCTCTTTCTCGGACCCCTCGAGGTCTTGCTTCAGTGCGCCGACCTCCACAGTCAATGCGGCAGAGGTCAGCAGTGAAGCCTGCATACGCGTACAGACATACTTATATTAGACTCCTGTAGATATTATTTGATTCTCTATTCGGCTTTTCTTTGTGAACACCAAACAGAGCATCAGGGGCTACTGTCTATGCGGTAATATTTTTCCTATATTTTAAATACTTACCTCAAAGCCTGTTAGAAGGCTGGCACAGGCTTCAGTCAGTCCGCTCTAGGCGGACTGAACCTTCTTGATCACCGCACTCAAAATAGTGCGGTGCTCTTCGTCGATGGAAGCGCTGCGAAGTGCTCCCAGCAGGCTGTCCGATGCCTTTGGATGGACAGAGGTCACCGGCACGGGCGTCTTACCCCTTTTGGAAGGGGCTGCCTGCCCGAGTCCGGAGCCACTGGACGTTCCGGCGCGGTGTTCGGCTGAGAGCCGAAGTTGGAGCCCCCGGGAGCCTTGCTCCCTTTACTCCTGGAGTCCGGAAGGTCGCCTTGAGGCGCCTCCGGGACTGTCTCCCCCCGGCTCGGTGCCCCTTGAGACAACACCTCGGCATTGTCCGTAGGGCAAGGGGAGGAGGCGGTCGGAAGTGGATCGCTATCCATATCCGACGAATCCAAGGAGCCGTCCGATTAGGATACGTCGATACGGGCTTGGGGCGGTCTGCATAATCATTTTCGGCGTTAGGAGAAGCAGTGCGACAAAGGTATGCTATGAGTTACTCTGGTATCCGAATACTTACGGCTTTGCCAGGGGCTTGGCCCTAAGCAGCCACTCGTCTTCGCCTTCGGCGGCGGTGGTGGAGCAGTCCGAAAGAAGAGTCCTTCCCTTCTTGGACCCTTCGGCCTCCCCAGTCGGGGCGGCCTTCCTTTTCTTGTCTCCCCTGGCTGGAGGGGGAGCATCTTCATCTTCCTCCTCGTCTTCATGGGAGGAGTGCGTTGCGGAGTTATCGGACGATGAGTCCGATACCACCTGGCGCCGGGAACTCTTTCGGGTTCTCTTGGCCTTCTTCTTGGTCTTCTCCGGCACCTTATAAGGAGCCGGAGTCAGCATCTCCGTCAGGAGAGCGTCCGCGGTGTCTTCAGGTAGGGGGGGCGGACAGTCGATCTGCTCCGATGCCTCCACCGAGTCCTATTAAAGGCATGAGAGCTTAGACCCCGCACATGGTTAAGCTATGGGAAATAAATATCCTGCTAAATGTACAGAACTTACCGGATTTGCAGGGCGCTTCACGCTTAGCCCGCGGTCCTCGGTGAGAGAGGGAGGGACCTTGGCGCCCTTGAACAGCACCCTCCAGACGTTTTTGTGCGTCATGTCGAAGAGCTTGCTTAGAGTCTGGTGCCGGGCTGGGTCGAACTCCCATAAGTTGAAATCCCGTTGCTGACATGGGAGGATCCGGCGGAAGAGCATGACTTGGACTATGTTGACAAGCTTAAGTTTCTTGCTTGTCATGTTCCGGATACATTTCTGGAGTCCGTCCAGCTCCACCGATGAACCCCGGGACAGGCCCTTCTCCTTCCAGGAAGTGAGCCACGTGGGGATTCCGGATCGAAACTCGGGGGCCGCCGCCCAGTTCGGGTCGCGCGGCTCGGTGATGTAGAACCACCCCGACTGCCACCCCTTTACGGTCTCCACAAAGGAGCCCTCGAGCCATACAACGCTGGGCATTTTTCCCACCATGGCTTCGCCGCATTCCGCTTGTTGGCCGCCTACAACCTTCGGCTTGATATTGAAGGTCTTCAGCCAGAGGCTGAAGTGGGGCCGGATGCGAAGGAAAGCCTCGCACACGACGATGAACGCCGATATGTTGAGGATGAAGTTCGGGGCCAGATCATGAAAGTCCAGCCCATAATAGAACATGAGGCCGCGGACAAATGGATGGAGGGGAAACCCCAGTCCGCGGACGAACTGGGGGAGGAAGACCGCCCTCTCGTGAGGTTCTGGGGTAGGGATGACCTGCCCCGCGGCTGGCAGCCGGTCCGCGATGACCGCGGCTAAGTATCCGGCTCCGCGCAACTTTTTGATGCGCCCCTCCGTGACGGAGGAGGCCATCCACTTGCCTCCCACTCCAGACATGTTTTGGAGAGAGTTGAGGAGGAGGATGCAGACTTGGGCGCTGGAGCTCGTGTGCGCAAGAATGGATGACCAAGGAGGAAGAAGGCGTGGTTAGAAAAAGGTGAGATCTTATCCCTTTATAAGGGCGGACTAAATTATACGCCCCCACTAGCCTGGTAAAACTCGCTTATCCCCCAAGCGCCCTAATTGATGGCGCGGTTGGGTTACCCACGTCCGTATTGATGAGAATCCCGTAATAAGGGGAACACGATCTCTGCTTTGACAAGACATGTCAAGAAACCGCCTCGCGTTATGTGCGGGGCTGGTTAAGGAAAAACGGTTCAAATAATTACCGGGCCATGGCATGATGTCATGCTGCCAAAACGTGTCAGCAGATTGGATTTGTGGAAATATTATTCTCTCTACGGTGGTATGTGGAACTTATTTTGCAGGGTCGGACACTATCCTTGAAGGAAATATGCCCTAGAGGCAATAATAAAGTTATTATTTATTTCCTTATATCATGATAAATGTTTATTATTCATGCTAGAATTGTATTAACCGGAAACATAATACATGTGTGAATACATAGACCAACAAAGTGTCACTAGTATGCCTCTACTTGACTAGCTCGTTAATCAAAGATGGTTATGTTTCCTAACCATGAACAAAGAGTTGTTATTTGATTAACGAGGTCACATCATTAGTTGAATGATCTGATTGACATGACCCATTCCATTAGCTTAGCACACGATCGTTTAGTATGTTGCTATTGCTTTCTTCATGACTTATACATGTTCCTATAACTATGAGATTATGCAACTCCCGTTTACCGGAGGAACACTTTGGGTACTACCAAACGTCACAACGTAACTGGGTGATTATAAAGGAGTACTACAGGTGTCTCCAATGGTAGATGTTGGGTTGGCGTATTTCGAGATTAGGGTTTGTCACTCCGATTGTCGGAGAGGTATCTCTGGGCCCTCTCGGTAATGCACATCACATAAGCCTTGCAAGCACTGCAACTAATATGTTAGTTGTGAGATGATGTATTACGGAACGAGTAAAGAGACTTGCCGGTAACGAGATTGAACTAGGTATTGGATACCGACGATCGAATCTCGGGCAAGTAACATGCCGATGACAAATGGAACAACGTATGTTGTTATGCGGTCTAACCGATAAAGATCTTCGTAGAATATGTAGGAGCCAATATGGGCATCCAGGTCCCGCTATTGGTTATTGACCGGAGACGTGTCTCGGTCATGTCTACATTGTTCTCGAACCGTAGGGTCCGCACGCTTAACGTTACAATGACAGTTATTATGAGTTCATGCATTTTGATGTACCGAAGGTTGTTCGAAGTCCCGGATGAGATCACGGACATGACGAGGAGTCTCGAAATGGTCGAGACGTAAAGATTGATATATTGGAAGCCTATGTTTGGACATAGGAAGTGTTCCGGGTGAAATCGGGATTTTACCGGAATACCGGGAGGGTTACCGGAACCCCCCGGGAGACTAATGGGCCTATTGGGCCTTAGTGGAAAAGAGAAAAGGGGAAGCCCACAGCTGGCCGCGCGCCCCCCCTTCCCCAAGTCCTAGTAGGACTAGGAGAAGGGGCCGGCCCCCCTCTCTCTCCTTTCCCCCTTGAGAGTCCTAGTTGGAACCGGGAGTAGGACTCCCCCTGCGCCTCCCTCTCTCTGGCCGGCCAGCACCCCTCCTCCAACCTTTATATACGGGGGCAGGGGACACCCCAAGACACACAAGTTGATCCTTGAGATCGTTCCTTAGCCGTGTGCGGTGCCCCCTGCCACCATATTCCACCTTGATCATACCGTTGTAGTGCTTAGACGAAGCCCTGCATCGGTAGTACATCAAGATCGTCACCACGCCGTCGTGCTGACGGAACTCTTCCTCGACGCTTTGCTGGATCGGAGCCCGAGGATCGTCATCGAGCTGAACATGTGCTAAGAACTCGGAGGTGCCGGAGTAACGGTGCTTGGATTGGTCGGATCGGGAAGAAGACGTACGACTACTTCCTCTACGCTGTGTGATCGCTTCCGCAGTCGGTCTGCGTTGGTACGTAGACAACACTCTCCCCTCTTGTTGCTATGCATCACCATGATCTTGCGTGTGCATAGGAAATTTTTCGAAATTACTACGTTCCCCAACAGTGGCATCCGAGCCTAGGTTTTTATGGTTTGATGTTATTTGCACGAGTAGAACACAAGTGAGTTGTGGGCGATACAAGTCATACTGCCTACCAGCATGTCATACTTTGGTTCGGCGGTATTGTTGGACGAGACGATCCGGACCAACCTTACGCGTATTCTTACGCGAGACCGGTTCCCTCGACGTGCTTTGCACATAGATGGCTTGCGGAAGACTGTCTCTCCAACTTTAGTTGAACCAAGTGTGACTACGCCCGGTCCTTGAGAAGGTTAAAACGGAGTCTATTTGACGAACTATCGTTGTGGTTTTGATGCGTAGGTGAGATGAGTTCTTACTTAAGCCCGTAGCAGCCACGTAAAACTTGCAACAACAAAGTAGAGGACGTCTAACTTGTTTTTGCAGGGCATGTTGTGATGTGATATGATCAAAGCATGATGCTGATTTTATTGTATGAGATGATCATGTTTTGTAACCGAGTTATCGGCAACTGGCAGGAGCCATATGGTTGTCGCTTTATTGTATGCAATGCAATCGCGATGTAATGCTTTACTTTATTACTAAGCGGCAGTGATAGTCGTGGAAGCATAAGATTGGCGAGACGACAACGATGCTACGATGGAGATCAAGGTGTCGCGCCGATGACGATGGTGATCATGACGGTGCTTCGGAGATGGAGATCACAAGCACAAGATGATGATGGCCATATCATATCACTTATATTGATTGCATGTGATGTTTATCCTTTTGTGCATCTTATCTTGCTTTGATTGACGGTAGCATTATAAGATGATCTCTCACTAAAATTATCAAGAAGTGTTCTCCCTGAGTATGCACCGTTGCCAAAGTTCGTCGTGCCCAGACACCACGTGATGATCGGGTGTGATAAGCTCTACGTCCAAATACAACGGGTGCAAAACAGTTGCACACGCAGAATACTCAGGTTATACTTGACGAGCCAAGCATATACAGATATGGCCTCGGAACACGGAGACCGAAAGGTCGAGCGTGAATCATATAGTAGATATGATCAACATAACGATGTTCACCATTGAAAACTACTCCATCTCACGTGATGATCGGTTATGGTTTAGTTGATTTGGATCACGTGATCACTTAGAAGATTAGAGGGATGTCTATCTAAGTGGGAGTTCCTAAGTAATTTGATTAACTGAACTTAAACTTATCATGAACTTAGTACCTGATAGTATCTTGCTTGTTTATTGTAGATAGATGGCTCGTGCTGTTGTTCCGTTGAATTTTAATGCGTTCCTTGAGAAAGCAAAGTTGAAAGATGATGGTAGCAATTACACGGACTGGGTCCGTAACCTGAGGATTATCCTCATTGCTGCACAAAAGAATTACGTCCTGGAAGCACCGCTGGGTGACAGGCCTGCTGCTAGAGCAACGCCAGATGTTATGAATGTCTGGCAGAGCAAAGCTGATGACTACTCAATAGTTCAGTGTGCCATGCTTTACGGCTTAGAATCGGGACTTCAACGACGTTTTGAACGTCATGGAGCATATGAGATGTTCCAGGAGTTGAAGTTAATATTTCAAGCAAATGCCCGAATTGAGAGATATGAAGTCTCCAATAAGTTCTATAGCTGCAAGATGGAGGAGAACAGTTCTGTCAGTGAGCATATACTCAAAATGTCTGGGTATAATAATCACTTGATTCAGATGGGAGTTAATCTTCCAGATGACTGCGTCATTGACAGAATTCTCCAATCACTGCCACCAAGCTACAAGAGCTTCGTGATGAACTATAATATGCAAGGGATGAACAAGACTATTCCCGAGCTCTTCGCAATGCTGAAAGCTGCGGAGGTAGAAATCAAGAAGGAGCATCAAGTGTTGATGGTTAGCAAAACCACTAGTTTCAAGAAAAAGGGCAAAGGGAAGAAGAAGGGAAACTTCAAGAAGAACAGCAAGCAAGTTGCTGCTCAGGAGAAGAAACCCAAGTCTGGACCTAAGCCTGAAACTGAGTGCTTCTACTGCAAGCAGACTGGTCACTGGAAGCGGAACTGCCCCAAGTATTTGGCGGATAAGAAGGATGGCAAAGTGAACAAAGGTATATGTGATATACATGTTATTGATGTGTACCTTACTAGAGCTCGCAGTAGCACCTGGGTATTTGATACTGGTTCAGTTGCTAATATTTGCAACTCGAAACAGGGACTACGGAATAAGCGGACGCTAGCAAAGGACGAGGTGACGATGCGCGTGGGAAATGGTTCCAAAGTCGATGTGATCGCGGTCGGCACGCTACCTCTACATCTACCTTCGGGATTAATATTAGACCTAAATAATTGTTATTTGGTGCCAGCGTTGAGCATGAACATTATATCTGGATCTTGTTTGATGCGAGACGGTTATTCATTTAAATCAAAGAATAATGGTTGTTCTATTTATATGAGTAATATCTTTTATGGTCATGCACCTTTGAAGAGTGGTCTATTCTTGTTGAATCTCGATGATAGTGATACACATATTCATAATGTAGAAGCCAAAAGATGCAAAGTTAATAATGATAGTGCAACTTATTTGTGGCACTGCCGTTTAGGTCATATCGGTGTAAAGCGCATGAAGAAACTCCATACTGATGGGCTTTTGGAACCACTTGATTATGAATCACTTGGTACTTGCGAACCGTGCCTCATAGGCAAGATGACTAAAACATCGTTCTCCGGTACTATGGAGAGAGCAACAGATTTATTGGAAATCATACATACCGATGTATGTGGTCCGATGAATATTGAGGCTCGTGGCGGATATCGTTATTTTCTCACCTTCACAGATGATTTAAGCAGATATGGGTATATCTACTTAATGAAACATAAGTCTGAAACATTTGAAAAGTTCAAAGAATTTCAGAGTGAGGTTGAAAATCATCGTAACAAGAAAATAAAGTTTCTACGATCTGATCGTGGAGGAGAATATTTGAGTTACGAGTTTGGTGTACATTTGAAAAATTGTGGAATAGTTTCGCAACTCACGCCACCCGGAACACCACAGCGTAATGGTGTGTCCGAACATCGTAATCATACTTTACTAGATATGGTGCGATCTATGATGTCTCTTACTGATTTACCGCTATCGTTTTGGGGTTATGCTTTAGAGACGGCCGCATTCACGTTAAATAGGGCACCATCAAAATCCGTTGAGACGACACCTTATGAACTATGGTTTGGCAAGAAACCAAAATTGTCGTTTCTTAAAGATTGGGGCTGCGATGCTTATGTGAAAAAACTTCAACCTGATAAGCTCGAACCCAAATCGGAGAAATGTGTCTTCATAGGATATCCAAAGGAAACTATTGGATACACCTTCTATCACAGATCCGAAGGCAAGACTTTTGTTGCTAAATTCGGAAACTTTCTAGAGAAGGAGTTTCTCTCGAAAGAAGTGAGTGGGAGGAAAGTAGAACTTGACGAGGTAACTGTACCTGCTCCCTTATTGGAAAATAGTACATCACAGAAAACTGTTTCTGCGACACATATACCAATCAGTGAGGAAGCTAATGATGATGATCATGAAGCTTCAGGACAAGATACTACTGAACCACGTAGATCAACCAGAGTGAGATCCGCACCAGAGTGGTACGGTAATCCAGTTCTGGAAGTCATGCTACTAGATCATGATGAACCTACGAACTATGAAGAAGCGATGGTGAGCCCAGATTCCGCAAAGTGGCTTGAGGCCATGAAATCTGAGATGGGATCCATGTATGAAAACAAAGTATGGACTTTGGTTGACTTGCCCGATGATCGGCAAGCAATTGAGAATAAATGGATCTTCAAGAAAAAGACTGACGCTGACGGTAATATTACTGTCTATAAAGCTCGACTTGTCGCGAAAGGTTTTCGACAAGTTCAAGGGGTTGACTACGATGAGACCTTCTCACCCGTAGCGATGCTTAAGTCCGTCAGAATTATGTTAGCAATTGCCGCATTTTATGATTATGAAATATGGCAGATGGATGTCAAAACTGCATTCCTGAATGGATTTCTGGAAGAAGAGTTGTATATGATACAACCAGAAGGTTTTGTTGATCCAAAGGGAGCTAACAAAGTATGCAAACTCCAGCGATCCATTTATGGACTGGTGCAAGCATCTCGGAGTTGGAATAAACGCTTTGATAGTGTGATCAAAGCATTTGGCTTTATACAGACTTTTGGAGAAGCCTGTATTTACAAGAAAGTGAGTGGGAGCTCTGTAGCATTTCTAATATTATATGTGGATGACATATTGCTGATTGGAAATGATATAGAATTTCTGGATAGCATAAAGGGATACTTGAATAAAAGTTTTTCGATGAAAGACCTCGGGGAAGCTGCTTACATATTAGGCATAAAGATCTATAGAGATAGATCAAAACGCTTAATTGTACTTTCACAGAGCACATACCTTGACAAGATTTTGAAGAAGTTCAAAATGGATCAAGCAAAGAAAGGGTTCTTGCCTGTGTTACAAGGTGTGAAGTTGAGTCAGACTCAATGCCCGACCACTGCAGAAGATAGAGAGAAAATGAAAGATGTTCCCTATGCTTCAGCCATAGGCTCTATCATGTATGCAATGCTGTGTACCAGACCTGATGTGTGCCTTGCTATAAGTTTAGCAGGGAGGTACCAAAGTAATCCAGGAATGGATCACTGGACAGCGGTCAAGAACATCCTGAAATACCTGAAAAGGACTAAGGATATGTTTCTCGTATATGGAGGTGACAAAGAGCTCACCGTAAGAGGTTACGTTGATGCAAGCTTTGACACTGATCCGTACGATTCTAAATCGCAAACCGGATACGTGTTTACTTTAAACGGTGGAGCTGTCAGTTGGTGCAGTTCTAAACAAAGCGTCGTAGCGGGATCTACATGTGAAGCGGAGTACATAGCTGCTTCGGAAGCAGCAAACGAAGGAGTCTGGATGAAGGAGTTCATATCCGATCTAGGTGTCATACCTAGTGCATCGGGTCCAATGAAAATCTTCTGTGACAATACTGGTGCAATTGCCTTGGCAAAGGAATCCAGATTTCACAAAAGGACCAAACACATCAAGAGACGCTTCAACTCCATCCGGGATTTAGTCCAGGTGGGAGACATAGAGATTTGCAAGATACATACGGATCTGAATGTTGCAGACCCGTTGACTAAGCCTCTTCCACGAGCAAAACATGATCAGCACCAAGGCTCCATGGGTGTTAGAATCATTACTGTGTAATCTAGATTATTGACTCTAGTGCAAGTGGGAGACTGAAGGAAATATGCCCTAGAGGCAATAATAAAGTTATTATTTATTTCCTTATATCATGATAAATGTTTATTATTCATGCTAGAATTGTATTAACCGGAAACGTAATACATGTGTGAATACATAGACCAACAGAGTGTCACTAGTATGCCTCTACTTGACTAGCTCGTTAATCAAAGATGGTTATGTTTCCTAACCATGAACAAAGAGTTGTTATTTGATTAACGAGGTCACATCATTAGTTGAATGATCTGATTGACATGACCCATTCCATTAGCTTAGCACACGATCGTTTAGTATGTTGCTATTGCTTTCTTCATGACTTATACATGTTCCTATAACTATGAGATTATGCAACTCCCGTTTACCGGAGGAACACTTTGGGTACTACCAAACGTCACAACGTAACTGGGTGATTATAAAGGAGTACTACAGGTGTCTCCAATGGTAGATGTTGGGTTGGCGTATTTTGAGATTAGGGTTTGTCACTCCGATTGTCGGAGAGGTATCTCTGGGCCCTCTCGGTAATGCACATCACATAAGCCTTGCAAGCACTGCAACTAATATGTTAGTTGTGAGATGATGTATTACGGAACGAGTAAAGAGACTTGCCGGTAACGAGATTGAACTAGGTATTGGATACCGACGATCGAATCTCGGGCAAGTAACATGCCGATGACAAATGGAACAACGTATGTTGTTATGCGGTCTGACCGATAAAGATCTTCGTAGAATATGTAGGAGCCAATATGGGCATCCAGGTCCCGCTATTGGTTATTGACCGGAGACGTGTCTCGGTCATGTCTACATTGTTCTCGAACCGTAGGGTCCGCACGCTTAACGTTACGATGACAGTTATTATGAGTTTATGCATTTTGATGTACCGAAGGTTGTTCGAAGTCCCGGATGAGATCACGGACATGACGAGGAGTCTCGAAATGGTCGAGACGTAAAGATTGATATATTGGAAGCCTATGTTTGGACATAGGAAGTGTTCCGGGTGAAATCGGGATTTTACCAGAATACCGGGAGGGTTACCGGAACCCCCCGGGAGACTAATGGGCCTATTGGGCCTTAGTGGAAAAGAGAAAAGGGGAAGCCCACAGCTGGCCGCGCGCCCCCCCCCTTCCCCAAGTCCTAGTAGGACTAGGAGAAGGGGCCGGCCCCCCTCTCTCTCCTTTCCCCCTTGAGAGTCCTAGTTGGAACCGGGAGTAGGACTCCCCCTGCGCCTCCCTCTCTCTGGCCGGCCAGCCCCCCTCCTCCAACCTTTATATACGGGGGCAGGGGACACCCCAAGACACACAAGTTGATCCTTGAGATCGTTCCTTAGCCGTGTGCGGTGCCCCCTGCCACCATATTCCACCTCGATCATACCGTTGTAGTGCTTAGGCGAAGCCCTGCGTCGGTAGTACATCAAGATCGTCACCACGCCGTCATGCTGACGGAACTCTTCCTCGACGCTTTGCTGGATCGGAGCCCGAGGATCATCATCGAGCTGAACGTGTGCTAAGAACTCGGAGGTGCCGGAGTAACGGTGCTTGGATCGGTCGGATCGGGAAGAAGACGTATGACTACTTCCTCTACGTTGTGTGATCGCTTCCGCAGTCGGTCTGCGTTGGTACGTAGACAACACTCTCCCCTCTCGTTGCTATGCATCACCATGATCTTACGTGTGCGTAGGAAAATTTTCAAAATTACTACGTTCCCCAACAATCCTTGTATTCAAATTCTTCCGGGGTGTATTCGGAGGAGGAACCCGCCTTGCAATGCCGAAAACAACACTGCGCGCCGGACTCATCGTCATTGAAGCCTGGTTCAGGGGCTACTGAGGGAGTCCTGGATTAGGGGGTCTCCGGATAGCCGGACTATATCCTTTGTCCGGACTCTTGGACTATGAAGATACAAGATTGAAGACTTTGTCCCGTGTCCGGATGGGACTCTACTTGGCGTGGAAGGCAAGCTAGGCAATACGGATATGTATATCTCCTCCTTTGTAACCGACCTTGTGTAACCCTAGCCCCCTCCAGTGTCTATATAAACCGGAGGGTTTTAGTCCGTAGGACAATATACAATCATACCATAGGCTAGCTTCTAGGGTTTAGCCTCTCCGATCTCGTGGTAGATCAACTCTTGTACTACTCATATTATCAAGAATAATCAAGCAGGACGTAGGGTTTTACCTCCATAAAGAGGGCCCGAACCTGGGTAAAACATCGTGTCCCCAGCCTCCTGTTACCATCCGCCTTAGACGCATAGTTTGGGACCCCCTACCCGAGATCCGCCGGTTTGGACACCGACAATGACTTTATAAGGATGTCATGTTACTGTATCTTGCTTAGAAGTTTTGTCAAGAGTAGTACAATGGTCACTGTCATGGAATGCCATTGGGCTTCAATTTCCTTTCCATTGTCACCTTTTGGCACATTGGTTGTCATATAGATTTATGATCCAATTTATGAGATGCTACAAAAATCTTGGTAGACATAAAACCAAGAGAATGGCCAATATCATCTAAAAAAAGAGAGTGGCCAACATGACATGGAAATTATAGAAGATGACACTTGCCAAAAATGATAAATATTTGGTTCGCCTACATGATGGTTCAGAAGTTCTTTCACTGAAAATAGGATTTTTTTTCTTCCAGATCTATATATTTGTAAAGGTTACTATCAATATATTGGAAAAATAGATGGGTGCAGCAACACGTGCCAATCATAATCTAGTAAGTCTCACGACTATGCGTCCGTCTCGGTTCGACCATTATGGCCTGCTCCATGCATCACCAAGAGATTATGTGGTCTTTTGTTGATCTCACGAATCTAGCGGATTCGTGTATGATGCTTCAGCATGACTTGGTGATTGGTGGTACCGACTTTGATGCCATGATTGCTTTGGTTTGTGGTTCCCACCCTCCATTATTTTGTGCTTCTGATGGTGCGGCGACGAAGTAGTAATTCAACAAGCTTGCATTTCAAAGGGTGTGTCATTGGTCAGGCTGCATCCAGTGATGTTAAATTCTCGTATGTTGAGGTTGGCGTCTATCACTTGTTGAGGCGGGCAACTCATGTGTCTATTCAAGGCATTTGATGTTAGTCAATCTAGTTCAACTCTAGTCTTCTTCTCCCAAAGCATGGAGGAAGAGTTCAATATATTGTGAAACTTAAATTTTTATCAGGCTTTTTGTTGTTTGTGTTTTTTTCACCTTTTATTTGACCCAACAGAAAATTTTAGTTAATCAATAAAATCAGATTATTTACTATTTCTTCCCACTATTTCCTTGGACAACAATTTTGAATTCAACATATGCACCACTTATATATGCACCCACGTGAGTGCGCTTCAACCTCATGCTAAAATATACAAATCATATATACCCAAATAGTTGATGTTCGATATATCTATTTCTCTTAACACACATGATAACTCACTAATATGTCTCAAATGTATCTATAATTTTTGATTGTTTCACGTTATTATGTTATCACTTTTATATGTTCTTATATCATTTTTTGTTATTTTTCTGGACTGACCTATTAACTTAGTGCCTAGTGCTAGTTTCTGTCTTTTTGCTTATTTTTGGTTTCGCAAAAAATCATTATCTAGGAAGGTCCAAATACGATGCCAATTTTTGACCATTTTTTCTGGACTAGAGGGATGATACGTCCATTTTGCATCATGCTTTTATATCGATATTTATTGCATTATGTGCTGTTATTACGCATTATGTCACAATACTTATGCCTATTCTCTCTGATTTTACAAGGTTTACATGAAGAGGGAGAATGCCGACAACTGGAATTCTGGGCCGGAAAATGAGCAAATCTTAGAGACCTATTCTGCACAATTCCAAAAGTCCTGAAACTCCACAGAAGTCAGTTTTAGAATATATAAAAATATTGGGCGAAGAAAGCACCAGAGGGGGGCCACCCACCATCCACGAGGGTGGGGGGCGCGCCCCCTGTCTCGTGGGCCCCCTGGCAGGCCTCCGGTGCCCATCTTTGGCTATATGAAGTCTTTCGTCCTGGAAAAAATCATAAGCAAGCTTTCGGGACGAAACACCGCCGCCACGAGGCGGAACCTTGGCGGAACCAATCTAGGGCTCCGGCGAAGCTGTTCTGTTGGGGAAGCATCCCTCCGGGAGGGGGAAATCATCACCAATGATCCTCTCATCGGGAGGGGGTTAATCTCCATCAACATCTTCACCAGCACCATCTCATCTCAAACCCTAGTTCATCTCTTGTATCCAATCTTTGTCTCAAAACCTCAGATTTGTACCTGTGGGTTGCTAGTAGTGTTGATTACTCCTTGTAGTTGATGCTAGTTGGTTTATTCAGTGGAAGATCATATGTTCAGATCCTTTATGCATATTAATACCCCTCTGATTATGAACATGAATATGATTTGTGAGTAGTTACGTTTGTTCCCGAGGACATGAGAGAAGTCTTGCTATAAGTAGTCATGTGAATTTGGTATTGGTTCGATATTTTGATGTGATGTATGTTGTCTTTACTCTAGTGGTGTCATGTGAACGTCGACTACATGACACTTCACCATTGTTTGGGCCTAGGGGAAGGCATTGGGGAGAAATAAGTAGATGATGGGTTGCTAGAGTGACAGAAGCTTAAACCCTAGTTTATGCGTTGCTTCGTAAGGGGCTGATTTGGATCCATATGTTTCATGCTATGGTTAGGTTTACCTTAATACTTCTTTTGTAGTTGCGGATGCTTGCAAGAGGGGTTAATCATAAGTGGGATGCTTGTCCAAGGAAGGGCAGTACCCAAGCACCGGTCCACCCACATATCAAATTATCAAAGTAACGAACGCGAATCATATGAGCGTGATGAAAACTAGCTTGACGATAATTCCCATGTGTCCTCGGGAGCGCTTTCCTTTATATAAGAGTTTGTCCAGGCTTGTCCTTTGTTACAAAAAGGATTGGGCCATCTTGCTGCACCTTATTTACTTTTTTTACTTGTCAAATTACCTTATCACAAAACTATCTGTTACCGATATTTTCAGTGCTTGCAGAGAATACCTTACTGAAAACCGCTTGTCATTTCCTTCTGCTCCTCGTTGGGTTCGACACTCTTACTTATCAAAAGGACTACGATGGATCCCCTATACTTGTGGGTCATCAAGACTCTTTTCTGGCACCGTTGCCGAGGAGTGAAGCGCCTTTGGTAGGTGGAATTTGGTAAGGAAAAATTTATATAGTGTGCTGAAATTTACTGTCACTTGTTACTATGGAAAGTAATCCTTTGAGGGGCTTGTCGGTGTCAAAACTGGCGGATCTCGGGTAGGGGGTCCCGAACTGTGCGTCTAGGATCGGTGGTAACATGAGACAGGGGACGCAATGTTTACCCAGGTTTGGGCCCTCTCTATGGAGGTAATACCCTACGTCCTGCTTGATTGATATTGATGAATATGGGTGTTACAAGAGTTGATCTACCACGAGATCATAATGGCTAAACCCTAGAAGCCTAGCCTGTATGACTATGGTAATGAATCTGTCCTTTCCGGACTATCCCCTCTGGTTTATATATACACCGGGGGGGACTAGGGTTTACATAGAGTTGGTTAGATAAGAAGGAATCTTCATAATCGGTCGCCAAGCTTGCCTTCCACGCCAGGGAGAGTCCAATCCGGACACAAGTACAGTCTTCGGCCTTCATATCTTCACAGCCCATCAGTCTGGCCTAATAGATAACTGTCCGGACGCCCGACGACCCCTTAGTCCAGGACTCCCTTAGTAGCCCCTGAACCTGGCTTCAATGACGAGGAGTCCGGCACGCAGATTGTATTCGGCATTGCAATGCGGGTTCCCTTTTATCCGAACTTCAAGATAGTCTTCGGGTGCAATGATAGTATCTGGACCTGTCATACACACCATACATAACCGTAGAGAGAATATATTTTTACACGAGTCTAATTTGCTGACAGCTTTTACAATGTGACATCACGTCTGTCCGGTCACAATTTCGAACCATTTTTTTGTCTTCTGCTCCATGTTTCGAGACGCGGTTGTCATTGGCATGTCTTGTCGAAGCAGAGATCGTGCCCCCTTATTAGGAATTCTCATCAGTACAGGCATGGGTGACCCAACCGTGCCGTTTTGCACGACCCTTGGGAATAGCCAAGTTCAAGGCGAGTGGGGAGATGCTTGATATTCGTAGCCTTCATAAGGGGATAAGGATTCCCTACCTTCACCCACACCTCAGCCCCTCCTCAGTCCTTCCGTCCCTAAGCTCTAGCGCCCAAGCTTCTAGCTTTTTCCCTCAACCGAGAAAGCACTCCAAAAATGTCCGGATCCGGAGCTAGGGGTAAGTGGATGGCCTTTGATAACCCACAAGTATAGGGGATCGCAAAAACTTTCGAGGGTAGAGTATTCAACCCAAATTTATTGATTCGACACAAGGGGAGCCAAAGAATATTCTCAAGTATTAGCAGCTGAGTTGTCAATTCAACCACACCTGGAAACTTAGTATCTGCAGCAAAGTGTTTAGTAGCAAAGTAATATGATAGTGGCGGTAGGGGCAACAAAAGTAAAGACAGAAAAATTAATGTTTTTGGTATTTTGTAGTGATTGTAACTGTAGTAGCGGAAAAGTAAATAAGCGTAAACCAGTATATGGAAAACTCGTAAGCACCGGATCAGTGATGGATAATTATGCCGGATGCGGTTCATCATGTAACAGTCATAACATAGGGTGACACAGAACTAGCTCCAATTCATCAATGTAATGTAGGCATGCATTCCGTATATAGTCATATGTGCTTATGGAAAAGAACTTGCATGACATCTTTTGTCCTACCCTCCCGTGGCAGCGGGGTCCTATTGGAAACTAAGGGATATTAAGGCCTCCTTTTAATAGAGAACCGGAACAAAGCATTAGCACATAGTGAATACATGAACTCCTCAAACTATGGTCATCACCGGGAGTGGTCCCGATTATTGTCACTTCGGGGTTGCCGGATCATAACACATAGTAGGTGACTATAGACTTGCAAGATCGGATCAAGAACTCACATATATTCATGAAAACATAATAGGTTCAGATCTGAAATCATGGCACTCGGGCCCTAGTGACAAGCATTAAGCATAGCAAAGTCATAGCAACATCAATCTCAGAACATAGTGGATACTAGGGATCAAACCCTAACAAAAATAACTCGATTACATGATAAATCTCATCCAACCCATCACCGTCCAGCAAGCCTACGATGGAATTACTCACGCACGACAGTGAGCATCATGAAATTGGTGATGGAGGATGGTTGATGATGACGACAACGATGAATCCCCCTCTCCGGAGCCCCGAACGGACTAGATCAGCCCTCCCGAGAGGTTTTAGGGCTTGGCGGCGGCTCCATATCGTAAAACGTGATGATTTCTTCTCTCTGATTTTTCTCTCGCCGAAAGGAAATATATAGAGTTCGAGTTGGCGTCGGAGGGCATCCAGGGGGCCCACGAGGTAGGGGGGCGCGCCCTAGGGGGGGGCGCACCCCACCCTCATGAGAAGGGTGTGGCCCCCCTGGTCTTCATCTTTGGCGAGGATTTTTTATTATTTTTTCTAAGATGTTCCATGGAGTTTCAGGTCATTCCGAGAATATTTGTTTTCTGCACATAAAACAACACCATGGCAATTCTGCTGAAAACAGCGTCAGTCTGGGTTAGTTCCATTCAAATCATACAAGTTAGAGTCCAAAACAAGGGCAAAAGTGTTTGGAAAAGTAGATACGACGGAGACGTATCAGCCTCCTCCGTCAAGAAGAAGGATATCAAGGCGCTCCGGGAGGCCGGATATCTGGCCAAGGAGATCGCTCACCAACTCCCAGATAAGGGACAGATCGTCCCTACTCCAGAGCCCCACGAGAGGGTTGTTTTTCTCACGCATTTCGCCTGTGGGCTGGGTTTCCCTCTCCACCCCTTTGTCCGTGGACTGATGTTTTACTACGGGCTAGACTTCCATGACCTAGCCCCCAACTTCATCCTCAACATCACGGCATTCATTGTCATGTGCCAGGCCCTCCTCCGCATCCCACCTCATTTCGGCCTATGGTTGAAGACCTTCAGCGTGAAGCCGAAGGTGGTGAGCGGCCAACAAGCAAAGTGCGGAGGCACCATGGTGGGAAAGATGCCCAACGTTACCTGGCCCGAAGGCTCGTTCACGGAGACGGTGAAAGGGTGGCAATTGGGGTGGTTCTACATCACCGAGCCGCGCGACGCCAACTGGGTGGTGGCCCCTGAATTCAGATATGGATTCCCAACGCGGCTCACCTCCTGGCAAGAGAGGGGCCTAACCTGGGGTCCCTCGGACGAACTGACTGGGCTCCAGACATGTGTCCAGAATATGATGGATAGGAAGATTAAGCTCGTCAATGTGGTCCAGGTCATGCTCATTCGTCGGGTTCTTCCGTGCCAACGCTGGACTTGCTATCTGTGGGAGTACGATCCGACCAAGCACCAGACACTACAAGAGCTCTTCGGCACGACGCATGAAGAAATCTGGAAAGTGCTCTTCAAGGCCGGCGAGACGCCACCGCCACCGCCCACGACCGAAGATCGCGGGCTTAGCTTAAAACGCCAGGCTAACCCGGTAAGCTCTTGTAATGTTTTCAAGGCATACCCTTTACTGGCATATTTTGAGAAAAAGCCTAAGCCTTCCTAGCCGTGTTAGCCTGGCTCAAGATAGCGGAGGGGATTAATAGTCCGGTTCCGCTGCCTGAAGACCAAGAATTCCCATTGTTGATGAAAATGCTTTATCCAGCACCTTATGAGGTGCTAGAGAAGGCGGCCAAGAAAGCGGCCAAAGGGGCCAAGAAGGGCCTTCGTCGAAAAGGCACTCCAGACATGATATCCGAAGACGAGACTTCCTCTTCGTTCGCTGATGACGATGACGAAGAGGAAGAAGAAAGCGACTCCCCACCTGAAGTGGGGAGGAAGAAAAGAGCGGCCTCCACAAATCCGGAGGCGAAAGTGTTGGGGAACGTAGTAATTTTGAAAATTTTCCTACGCACACGCAAGATCATGGTGATGCATAGCAACGAGAGGGGAGAGTGTTGTCTACGTACCAACGCAGACCGACTGCGGAAGCGATCACACAACATAGAGGAAGTAGTCGTACGTCTTCTTCCCGATCCGACCGATCCAAGCACCGTTACTCCGGCACCTCCGAGTTCTTAGCACACGTTCAGCTCGATGACGATCCTCGGGCTCCGATCCAGCAAAGCGTCGAGGAAGAGTTCCGTCAGCACGACGGCGTGGTGACGATCTTGATGTACTACCGACGCAGGGCTTCGCCTAAGCACTACAACGGTATGATCGAGGTGGAATATGGTGGCAGGGGGCACCGCACACGGCTAAGGAACGATCTCAAGGATCAACTTGTGTGTCTTGGGGTGTCCCCTGCCCCCGTATATAAAGGTTGGAGGAGGGGGGCTGGCCGGCCAGAGAGAGGGAGGCGCAGGGGGAGTCCTACTCCTACCAGGAGTAGGACTCCCCCCTCCAATCCTATTCCAACTAGGACTCTCAAGGGGGAAAGGAGAGAGAGGGCGGCCGGCCCCTTATCCTAGTCCTACTAGGACTTGGGGAAGGGGGGGGGGGGCGCGGCCAGCTGTGGGCTTCCCCTTTTCTCTTTTCCACTAAGGCCCAATAGGCCCATTAGTCTCCCGGGGGGTTCCGGTAACCCTCCCGGTATTCCGGTAAAATCCCGATTTCACCCGGAACACTTCCTATGTCCAAACATAGGCTTCCAATATATCAATCTTTACGTCTCGACCATTTCGAGACTCCTCGTCATGTCCGTGATCTCATCCGGGACTTCGAACAACCTTCGGTACATCAAAATGCATAAACTCATAATAACTGTCATCGTAACGTTAAGCGTGCGGACCCTACGGTTCGAGAACAATGTAGACATGACCGAGACACGTCTCCGGTCAATAACCAATAGCGGGACCTGGATGCCCATATTGGCTCCTACATATTCTACGAAGATCTTTATCGGTCAGACCGCATAACAACATACGTTGTTCCATTTGTCATCGGCATGTTACTTGCCCGAGATTCGATCGTCGGTATCCAATACCTAGTTCAATCTCGTTACCGGCAAGTCTCTTTACTCGTTCCGTAATACATCATCTCACAACTAACATATTAGTTGCAGTGCTTGCAAGGCTTATGTGATGTGCATTACCGAGAGGGCCCAGAGATACCTCTCCGACAATCGGAGTGACAAACCCTAATCTCGAAATACGCCAACCCAACATCTACCATTGGAGACACCTGTAGTACTCCTTTATAATCACCCAGTTACGTTGTGACGCTTGGTAGGACCCAAAGTGTTCCTCCGGTAAACGGGAGTTGCATAATCTCATAGTTATAGGAACATGTATAAGTCATGAAGAAAGCAATAGCAACATACTAAACGATCGTGTGCTAAGCTAATGGAATGGGTCATGTCAATCAGATCATTCAACTAATGATGTGACCTCGTTAATCAAATAACAACTCTTTGTTCATGGTTAGGAAACATAACCATCTTTGATTAACGAGCTAGTCAAGTAGAGGCATACTAGTGACACTCTGTTGGTCTATGTATTCACACATGTATTATGTTTCCGGTTAATACAATTCTAGCATGAATAATAAACATTTATCATGATATAAGGAAATAAATAATAACTTTATTATTGCCTCTAGGGCATATTTCCTTCAGTCTCCCACTTGCACTAGAGTTAATAATCTAGATTACACAGTAATGATTCTAACACCCATGGAGCCTTGGTGCTGATCATGTTTTGCTCGTGGAAGAGGCTTAGTCAACGGGTCTGCAACATTCAGATCCGTATGTATCTTGCAAATCTCTATGTCTCCCACCTGGACTAAATCCCGGATGGAGTTGAAGCGTCTCTTGATGTGTTTGGTCCTTTTGTGAAATCTGGATTCCTTTGCCAAGGCAATTGCACCAGTATTGTCACAGAAGATTTTCATTGGACCCGATGCACTAGGTATGACACCTAGATCGGATATGAACTCCTTCATCCAGACTCCTTCGTTTGCTGCTTCCGAAGCAGCTATGTACTCCGCTTCACATGTAGATCCCGCTACGACGCTTTGTTTAGAACTGCACCAACTGACAGCTCCACCGTTTAAAGTAAACACGTATCCGGTTTGCGATTTAGAATCGTCCGGATCAGTGTCAAAGCTTGCATCAACGTAACCTCTTACGGTGAGCTCTTTGTCACCTCCATATACGAGAAACATATCCTTAGTCCTTTTCAGGTATTTCAGGATGTTCTTGACCGTTGTCCAGTGATCCATTCCTGGATTACTTTGGTACCTCCCTGCTAAACTTATAGCAAGGCACACATCAGGTCTGGTACACAGCATTGCATACATGATAGAGCCTATGGCTGAAGCATAGGGAACATCTTTCATTTTCTCTCTATCTTCTGCAGTGGTCGGGCATTGAGTCTGACTCAACTTCACACCTTGTAACACAGGCAAGAACCCTTTCTTTGCTTGATCCATTTTGAACTTCTTCAAAATCTTGTCAAGGTATGTGCTCTGTGAAAGTCCAATTAAGCGTTTTGATCTATCTCTATAGATCTTTATGCCTAATATGTAAGCAGCTTCCCCGAGGTCTTTCATCGAAAAACTTTTATTCAAGTATCCCTTTATGCTATCCAGAAATTCTATATCATTTCCAATCAGCAATATGTCATCCACATATAATATTAAAAATGCTACAGAGCTCCCACTCACTTTCTTGTAAATACAGGCTTCTCCAAAAGTCTGTATAAAGCCAAATGCTTTGATCACACTATCAAAGCGTTTATTCCAACTCCGAGATGCTTGCACCAGTCCATAAATGGATCGCTGGAGTTTGCATACTTTGTTAGCTCCCTTTGGATCAACAAAACCTTCTGGTTGTATCATATACAACTCTTCTTCCAGAAATCCATTCAGGAATGCAGTTTTGACATCCATCTGCCATATTTCATAATCATAAAATGCGGCAATTGCTAACATAATTCTGACGGACTTAAGCATCGCTACGGGTGAGAAGGTCTCATCGTAGTCAACCCCTTGAACTTGTCGAAAACCTTTCGCGACAAGTCGAGCTTTATAGACAGTAATATTACCGTCAGCGTCAGTCTTTTTCTTGAAGATCCATTTATTCTCAATTGCTTGCCGATCATCGGGCAAGTCAACCAAAGTCCATACTTTGTTTTCATACATGGATCCCATCTCAGATTTCATGGCCTCAAGCCACTTTGCGGAATCTGGGCTCACCATCGCTTCTTCATAGTTCGTAGGTTCATCATGATCTAGTAGCATGACTTCCAGAACTGGATTACCGTACCACTCTGGTGCGGATCTCACTCTGGTTGATCTACGTGGTTCAGTAGTATCTTGTCCTGAAGCTTCATGATCATCATCATTAGCTTCCTCACTGATTGGTATATGTGTCGCAGAAACAGTTTTCTGTGATGTACTATTTTCCAATAAGGGAGCAGGTACAGTTACCTCGTCAAGTTCTACTTTCCTCCCACTCACTTCTTTCGAGAGAAACTCCTTCTCTAGAAAGTTTCCGAATTTAGCAACAAAAGTCTTGCCTTCGGATCTGTGATAGAAGGTGTATCCAATAGTTTCCTTTGGATATCCTATGAAGACACATTTCTCCGATTTGGGTTCGAGCTTATCAGGTTGAAGTTTTTTCACATAAGCATCGCAGCCCCAATCTTTAAGAAATGACAATTTTGGTTTCTTGCCAAACCATAGTTCATAAGGTGTCGTCTCAACGGATTTTGATGGTGCCCTATTTAACGTGAATGCGGCCGTCTCTAAAGCATAACCCCAAAACGATAGCGGTAAATCAGTAAGAGACATCATAGATCGCACCATATCTAGTAAAGTACGATTACGACGTTCGGACACACCATTACGCTGTGGTGTTCCGGGTGGCGTGAGTTGCGAAACTATTCCACAATTTTTCAAATGTACACCAAACTCGTAACTCAAATATTCTCCTCCACGATCAGATCGTAGAAACTTTATTTTCTTGTTACGATGATTTTCAACCTCACTCTGAAATTCTTTGAACTTTTCAAATGTTTCAGGCTTATGTTTCATTAAGTAGATATACCCATATCTGCTTAAATCATCTGTGAAGGTGAGAAAATAACGATATCCGCCACGAGCCTCAATATTCATCGGACCACATACATCGGTATGTATGATTTCCAATAAATCTGTTGCTCTCTCCATAGTACCGGAGAACGGTGTTTTAGTCATCTTGCCTATGAGGCACGGTTCGCAAGTACCAAGTGATTCATAATCAAGTGGTTCCAAAAGCCCATCAGTATGGAGTTTCTTCATGCGCTTTACACCGATATGACCTAAACGGCAGTGCCACAAATAAGTTGCACTATCATTATTAACTTTGCATCTTTTGGCTTCTACATTATGAATATGTGTATCACTATCATCGAGATTCAACAAGAATAGACCACTCTTCAAAGGTGCATGACCATAAAAGATATTACTCATATAAATAGAACAACCATTATTCTTTGATTTAAATGAATAACCGTCTCGCATCAAACAAGATCCAGATATAATGTTCATGCTCAACGCTGGCACCAAATAACAATTATTTAGGTCTAATATTAATCCCGAAGGTAGATGTAGAGGTAGCGTGCCGACCGCGATCACATCGACTTTGGAACCATTTCCCACGCGCATCGTCACCTCGTCCTTTGCTAGCGTCCGCTTATTCCGTAGTCCCTGTTTCGAGTTGCAAATATTAGCAACTGAACCAGTATCAAATACCCAGGTGCTACTGCGAGCTCTAGTAAGGTACACATCAATAACATGTATATCACATATACCTTTGTTCACTTTGCCATCCTTCTTATCCGCCAAATACTTGGGGCAGTTCCGCTTCCAGTGACCAGTCTGCTTGCAGTAGAAGCACTCAGTTTCAGGCTTAGGTCCAGACTTGGGTTTCTTCTCCTGAGCAGCAACTTGCTTGCTGTTCTTCTTGAAGTTTCCCTTCTTCTTCCCTTTGCCCTTTTTCTTGAAACTAGTGGTTTTGCTAACCATCAACACTTGATGCTCCTTCTTGATTTCTACCTCCGCAGCTTTCAGCATTGCGAAGAGCTCGGGAATAGTCTTGTTCATCCCTTGCATATTATAGTTCATCACGAAGCTCTTGTAGCTTGGTGGCAGTGATTGGAGAATTCTGTCAATGACGCAGTCATCTGGAAGATTAACTCCCATCTGAATCAAGTGATTATTATACCCAGACATTTTGAGTATATGCTCACTGACAGAACTGTTCTCCTCCATCTTGCAGCTATAGAACTTATTGGAGACTTCATATCTCTCAATTCGGGCATTTGCTTGAAATATTAACTTCAACTCCTGGAACATCTCATATGCTCCATGACGTTCAAAACGTCGTTGAAGTCCCGATTCTAAGCCGTAAAGCATGGCACACTGAACTATTGAGTAGTCATCAGCTTTGCTCTGCCAGACATTCATAACATCTGGCGTTGCTCTAGCAGCAGGCCTGTCACCCAGCGGTGCTTCCAGGACGTAATTCTTTTGTGCAGCAATGAGGATAATCCTCAGGTTACGGACCCAGTCCGTGTAATTGCTACCATCATCTTTCAACTTTGCTTTCTCAAGGAACGCATTAAAATTCAACGGAACAACAGCACGAGCCATCTATCTACAATAAACAAGCAAGATACTATCAGGTACTAAGTTCATGATAAGTTTAAGTTCAGTTAATCAAATTACTTAGGAACTCCCACTTAGATAGACATCCCTCTAATCTTCTAAGTGATCACGTGATCCAAATCAACTAAACCATAACCGATCATCACGTGAGATGGAGTAGTTTTCAATGGTGAACATCGTTATGTTGATCATATCTACTATATGATTCACGCTCGACCTTTCGGTCTCCGTGTTCCGAGGCCATATCTGTATATGCTTGGCTCGTCAAGTATAACCTGAGTATTCTGCGTGTGCAACTGTTTTGCACCCGTTGTATTTGGACGTAGAGCTTATCACACCCGATCATCACGTGGTGTCTGGGCACGACGAACTTTGGCAACGGTGCATACTCAGGGAGAACACTTCTTGATAATTTTAGTGAGAGATCATCTTATAATGCTACCGTCAATCAAAGCAAGATAAGATGCACAAAAGGATAAACATCACATGCAATCAATATAAGTGATATGATATGGCCATCATCATCTTGTGCTTGTGATCTCCATCTCCGAAGCACCGTCATGATCACCATCGTCATCGGCGCGACACCTTGATCTCCATCGTAGCATCGTTGTCGTCTCGCCAATCTTATGCTTCCACGACTATCACTGCCGCTTAGTAATAAAGTAAAGCATTACATCGCGATTGCATTGCATACAATAAAGCGACAACCATATGGCTCCTGCCAGTTGCCGATAACTCGGTTACAAAACATGATCATCTCATACAATAAAATCAGCATCATGCTTTGATCATATCACATCACAACATGCCCTGCAAAAACAAGTTAGACGTCCTCTACTTTGTTGTTGCAAGTTTTACGTGGCTGCTACGGGCTTAAGTAAGAACTCATCTCACCTACGCATCAAAACCACAACGATAGTTCGTCAAATAGACTCCGTTTTAACCTTCTCAAGGACCGGGCGTAGTCACACTTGGTTCAACTAAAGTTGGAGAGACAGTCTTCCGCAAGCCATCTATGTGCAAAGCACGTCGAGGGAACCGGTCTCGCGTAAGAATACGCGTAAGGTTGGTCCGGATCGTCTCGTCCAACAATACCGCCGAACCAAAGTATGACATGCTGGTAGGCAGTATGACTTGTATCGCCCACAACTCACTTGTGTTCTACTCGTGCAAATAACATCAAACCATAAAAACCTAGGCTCGGATGCCACTGTTGGGGAACGTAGTAATTTCGAAAAATTTCCTATGCACACGCAAGATCATGGTGATGCATAGCAACAAGAGGGGAGAGTGTTGTCTACGTACCAACGCAGACCGACTGCGGAAGCGATCACACAGCGTAGAGGAAGTAGTCGTACGTCTTCTTCCCGATCCGACCAATCCAAGCACCGTTACTCCGGCACCTCCGAGTTCTTAGCACATGTTCAGCTCGATGACGATCCTCGGGCTCCGATCCAGCAAAGCGTCGAGGAAGAGTTCCGTCAGCACGACGGCGTGGTGACGATCTTGATGTACTACCGATGCAGGGCTTCGTCTAAGCACTACAACGGTATGATCAAGGTGGAATATGGTGGCAGGGGGCACCGCACACGGCTAAGGAACGATCTCAAGGATCAACTTGTGTGTCTTGGGGTGTCCCCTGCCCCCGTATATAAAGGTTGGAGGAGGGGTGCTGGCCGGCCAGAGAGAGGGAGGCGCAGGGGGAGTCCTACTCCCGGTTCCAACTAGGACTCTCAAGGGGGAAAGGAGAGAGAGGGGGGCCGGCCCCTTCTCCTAGTCCTACTAGGACTTGGGGAAGGGGGGGCGCGCGGCCAGCTGTGGGCTTCCCCTTTTCTCTTTTCCACTAAGGCCCAATAGGCCCATTAGTCTCCCGGGGGGTTCCGGTAACCCTCCCGGTATTCCGGTAAAATCCCGATTTCACCCGGAACACTTCCTATGTCCAAACATAGGCTTCCAATATATCAATCTTTACGTCTCGACCATTTCGAGACTCCTCGTCATGTCCGTGATCTCATCCGGGACTTCGAACAACCTTCGGTACATCAAAATGCATGAACTCATAATAACTGTCATTGTAACGTTAAGCGTGCGGACCCTACGGTTCGAGAACAATGTAGACATGACCGAGACACGTCTCCGGTCAATAACCAATAGCGGGACCTGGATGCCCATATTGGCTCCTACATATTCTACGAAGATCTTTATCGGTTAGACCGCATAACAACATACGTTGTTCCATTTGTCATCGGCATGTTACTTGCCCGAGATTCGATCGTCGGTATCCAATACCTAGTTCAATCTCGTTACCGGCAAGTCTCTTTACTCGTTCCGTAATACATCATCTCACAACTAACATATTAGTTGCAGTGCTTGCAAGGCTTATGTGATGTGCATTACCGAGAGGGCCCAGAGATACCTCTCCGACAATCGGAGTGACAAACCCTAATCTCGAAATACGCCAACCCAACATCTACCATTGGAGACACCTGTAGTACTCCTTTATAATCACCCAGTTACGTTGTGACGTTTGGTAGTACCCAAAGTGTTCCTCCGGTAAACGGGAGTTGCATAATCTCATAGTTATAGGAACATGTATAAGTCATGAAGAAAGCAATAGCAACATACTAAACGATCGTGTGCTAAGCTAATGGAATGGGTCATGTCAATCAGATCATTCAACTAATGATGTGACCTCGTTAATCAAATAACAACTCTTTGTTCATGGTTAGGAAACATAACCATCTTTGATTAACGAGCTAGTCAAGTAGAGGCATACTAGTGACACTCTGTTGGTCTATGTATTCACACATGTATTATGTTTCCGGTTAATACAATTCTAGCATGAATAATAAACATTTATCATGATATAAGGAAATAAATAATAACTTTATTATTGCCTCTAGGGCATATTTCCTTCAGTCTCCCACTTGCACTAGAGTTAATAATCTAGATTACACAGTAATGATTCTAACACCCATGGAGCCTTGGTGCTGATCATGTTTTGCTCGTGGAAGAGGCTTAGTCAACGGGTCTGCAACATTCAGATCCGTATGTATCTTGCAAATCTCTATGTCTCCCACCTGGACTAAATCCCGGATGGAGTTGAAGCGTCTCTTGATGTGTTTGGTCCTTTTGTGAAATCTGGATTCCTTTGCCAAGGCAATTGCACCAGTATTGTCACAGAAGATTTTCATTGGACCCGATGCACTAGGTATGACACCTAGATCGGATATGAACTCCTTCATCCAGACTCCTTCGTTTGCTGCTTCCGAAGCAGCTATGTACTCCGCTTCACATGTAGATCCCGCTACGACGCTTTGTTTAGAACTGCACCAACTGACAGCTCCACCGTTTAAAGTAAACACGTATCCGGTTTGCGATTTAGAATCGTCCGGATCAGTGTCAAAGCTTGCATCAACGTAACCTCTTACGGTGAGCTCTTTGTCACCTCCATATACGAGAAACATATCCTTAGTCCTTTTCAGGTATTTCAGGATGTTCTTGACCGTTGTCCAGTGATCCATTCCTGGATTACTTTGGTACCTCCCTGCTAAACTTATAGCAAGGCACACATCAGGTCTGGTACACAGCATTGCATACATGATAGAGCCTATGGCTGAAGCATAGGGAACATCTTTCATTTTCTCTCTATCTTCTGCAGTGGTCGGGCATTGAGTCTGACTCAACTTCACACCTTGTAACACAGGCAAGAACCCTTTCTTTGCTTGATCCATTTTGAACTTCTTCAAAATCTTGTCAAGGTATGTGCTCTGTGAAAGTCCAATTAAGCGTTTTGATCTATCTCTATAGATCTTTATGCCTAATATGTAAGCAGCTTCCCCGAGGTCTTTCATCGAAAAACTTTTATTCAAGTATCCCTTTATGCTATCCAGAAATTCTATATCATTTCCAATCAGCAATATGTCATCCACATATAATATTAAAAATGCTACAGAGCTCCCACTCACTTTCTTGTAAATACAGGCTTCTCCAAAAGTCTGTATAAAGCCAAATGCTTTGATCACACTATCAAAGCGTTTATTCCAACTCCGAGATGCTTGCACCAGTCCATAAATGGATCGCTGGAGTTTGCATACTTTGTTAGCTCCCTTTGGATCAACAAAACCTTCTGGTTGTATCATATACAACTCTTCTTCCAGAAATCCATTCAGGAATGCAGTTTTGACATCCATCTGCCATATTTCATAATCATAAAATGCGGCAATTGCTAACATAATTCTGACGGACTTAAGCATCGCTACGGGTGAGAAGGTCTCATCGTAGTCAACCCCTTGAACTTGTCGAAAACCTTTCGCGACAAGTCGAGCTTTATAGACAGTAATATTACCGTCAGCGTCAGTCTTTTTCTTGAAGATCCATTTATTCTCAATTGCTTGCCGATCATCGGGCAAGTCAACCAAAGTCCATACTTTGTTTTCATACATGGATCCCATCTCAGATTTCATGGCCTCAAGCCACTTTGCGGAATCTGGGCTCACCATCGCTTCTTCATAGTTCGTAGGTTCATCATGATCTAGTAGCATGACTTCCAGAACTGGATTACCGTACCACTCTGGTGCGGATCTCACTCTGGTTGATCTACGTGGTTCAGTAGTATCTTGTCCTGAAGCTTCATGATCATCATCATTAGCTTCCTCACTGATTGGTATATGTGTCGCAGAAACAGTTTTCTGTGATGTACTATTTTCCAATAAGGGAGCAGGTACAGTTACCTCATCAAGTTCTACTTTCCTCCCACTCACTTCTTTCGAGAGAAACTCCTTCTCTAGAAAGTTTCCGAATTTAGCAACAAAAGTCTTGCCTTCGGATCTGTGATAGAAGGTGTATCCAATAGTTTCCTTTGGATATCCTATGAAGACACATTTCTCCGATTTGGGTTCGAGCTTATCAGGTTGAAGTTTTTTCACATAAGCATCGCAGCCCCAATCTTTAAGAAATGACAATTTTGGTTTCTTGCCAAACCATAGTTCATAAGGTGTCGTCTCAACGGATTTTGATGGTGCCCTATTTAACGTGAATGCGGCCGTCTCTAAAGCATAACCCCAAAACGATAGCGGTAAATCAGTAAGAGACATCATAGATCGCACCATATCTAGTAAAGTACGATTACGACGTTCGGACACACCATTACGCTGTGGTGTTCCGGGTGGCGTGAGTTGCGAAACTATTCCACAATTTTTCAAATGTACACCAAACTCGTAACTCAAATATTCTCCTCCACGATCAGATCGTAGAAACTTTATTTTCTTGTTACGATGATTTTCAACCTCACTCTGAAATTCTTTGAACTTTTCAAATGTTTCAGGCTTATGTTTCATTAAGTAGATATACCCATATCTGCTTAAATCATCTGTGAAGGTGAGAAAATAACGATATCCGCCACGAGCCTCAATATTCATCGGACCACATACATCGGTATGTATGATTTCCAATAAATCTGTTGCTCTCTCCATAGTACCGGAGAACGGTGTTTTAGTCATCTTGCCTATGAGGCACGGTTCGCAAGTACCAAGTGATTCATAATCAAGTGGTTCCAAAAGCCCATCAGTATGGAGTTTCTTCATGCGCTTTACACCGATATGACCTAAACGGCAGTGCCACAAATAAGTTGCACTATCATTATTAACTTTGCATCTTTTGGCTTCTACATTATGAATATGTGTATCACTATCATCGAGATTCAACAAGAATAGACCACTCTTCAAAGGTGCATGACCATAAAAGATATTACTCATATAAATAGAACAACCATTATTCTTTGATTTAAATGAATAACCGTCTCGCATCAAACAAGATCCAGATATAATGTTCATGCTCAACGCTGGCACCAAATAACAATTATTTAGGTCTAATATTAATCCCGAAGGTAGATGTAGAGGTAGCGTGCCGACCGCGATCACATCGACTTTGGAACCATTTCCCACGCGCATCGTCACCTCGTCCTTTGCTAGCGTCCGCTTATTCCGTAGTCCCTGTTTCGAGTTGCAAATATTAGCAACTGAACCAGTATCAAATACCCAGGTGCTACTGCGAGCTCTAGTAAGGTACACATCAATAACATGTATATCACATATACCTTTGTTCACTTTGCCATCCTTCTTATCCGCCAAATACTTGGGGCAGTTCCGCTTCCAGTGACCAGTCTGCTTGCAGTAGAAGCACTCAGTTTCAGGCTTAGGTCCAGACTTGGGTTTCTTCTCCTGAGCAGCAACTTGCTTGCTGTTCTTCTTGAAGTTTCCCTTCTTCTTCCCTTTGCCCTTTTTCTTGAAACTAGTGGTTTTGCTAACCATCAACACTTGATGCTCCTTCTTGATTTCTACCTCCGCAGCTTTCAGCATTGCGAAGAGCTCGGGAATAGTCTTGTTCATCCCTTGCATATTATAGTTCATCACGAAGCTCTTGTAGCTTGGTGGCAGTGATTGGAGAATTCTGTCAATGACGCAGTCATCTGGAAGATTAACTCCCATCTGAATCAAGTGATTATTATACCCAGACATTTTGAGTATATGCTCACTGACAGAACTGTTCTCCTCCATCTTGCAGCTATAGAACTTATTGGAGACTTCATATCTCTCAATTCGGGCATTTGCTTGAAATATTAACTTCAACTCCTGGAACATCTCATATGCTCCATGACGTTCAAAACGTCGTTGAAGTCCCGATTCTAAGCCGTAAAGCATGGCACACTGAACTATTGAGTAGTCATCAGCTTTGCTCTGCCAGACGTTCATAACATCTGGCGTTGCTATAGCAGCAGGCCTGTCACCCAGCGGTGCTTCCAGGACGTAATTCTTTTGTGCAGCAATGAGGATAATCCTCAGGTTACGGACCCAGTCCGTGTAATTGCTACCATCATCTTTCAACTTTGCTTTCTCAAGGAACGCATTAAAATTCAACAGAACAACAGCACGAGCCATCTATCTACAATAAACAAGCAAGATACTATCAGGTACTAAGTTCATGATAAGTTTAAGTTCAGTTAATCAAATTACTTAGGAACTCCCACTTAGATAGACATCCCTCTAATCTTCTAAGTGATCACGTGATCCAAATCAACTAAACCATAACCGATCATCACGTGAGATGGAGTAGTTTTCAATGGTGAACATCGTTATGTTGATCATATCTACTATATGATTCACGCTCGACCTTTCGGTCTCCGTGTTCCGAGGCCATATCTGTATATGCTTGGCTCGTCAAGTATAACCTGAGTATTCTGCGTGTGCAACTGTTTTGCACCCGTTGTATTTGGACGTAGAGCTTATCACACCCGATCATCACGTGGTGTCTGGGCACGACGAACTTTGGCAACGGTGCATACTCAGGGAGAACACTTCTTGATAATTTTAGTGAGAGATCATCTTATAATGCTACCGTCAATCAAAGCAAGATAAGATGCATAAAAGGATAAACATCACATGCAATCAATATAAGTGATATGATATGGCCATCATCATCTTGTGCTTGTGATCTCCATCTCCGAAGCACCGTCATGATCACCATCGTCATCGGCGCGACACCTTGATCTCCATCGTAGCATCGTTGTCGTCTCGCCAATCTTATGCTTCCACGACTATCACTACCGCTTAGTAATAAAGTAAAGCATTACATCGCGATTGCATTGCATACAATAAAGCGACAACCATATGGCTCCTGCCAGTTGCCGATAACTCGGTTACAAAACATGATCATCTCATACAATAAAATCAGCATCATGCTTTGACCATATCACATCACAACATGCCCTGCAAAAACAAGTTAGACGTCCTCTACTTTGTTGTTGCAAGTTTTACGTGGCTGCTACGGGCTTAAGTAAGAACTCATCTCACCTACGCATCAAAACCACAACGATAGTTCGTCAAATAGACTCCGTTTTAACCTTCTCAAGGACCGGGCGTAGTCACACTTGGTTCAACTAAAGTTGGAGAGACAGTCTTCCGCAAGCCATCTATGTGCAAAGCACGTCGAGGGAACCGGTCTCGCGTAAGAGTACGCGTAAGGTTGGTCCGGATCGTCTCGTCCAACAATACCGCCGAACCAAAGTATGACATGCTGGTAGGCAGTATGACTTGTATCGCCCACAACTCACTTGTGTTCTACTCGTGCAAATAACATCAAACCATAAAAACCTAGGCTCGGATGCCACTGTTGGGGAACGTAGTAATTTTGAAAATTTTCCTACGCACACGCAAGATCATGGTGATGCATAGCAACAAGAGGGGAGAGTGTTGTCTATGTACCAACGCAGACCGACTGCGGAAGCGATCACACAACATAGAGGAAGTAGTCGTACGTCTTCTTCCCGATCCGACCGATCCAAGCACCGTTACTCCGGCACCTCCGAGTTCTTAGCACACGTTCAGCTCGATGACGATCCTCGGGCTCCGATCCAGCAAAGCGTCGAGGAAGAGTTCCGTCAGCACGACGGCGTGGTGACGATCTTGATGTACTACCGACGCAGGGCTTCGCCTAAGCACTACAACGGTATGATCGAGGTGGAATATGGTGGCAGGGGGCACCGCACACGGCTAAGGAACGATCTCAAGGATCAACTTGTGTGTCTTGGGGTGTCCCCTGCCCCCGTATATAAAGGTTGGAGGAGGGGGGCTGGCCGGCCAGAGAGAGGGAGGCGCAGGGGGAGTCCTACTCCTACCGGGAGTAGGACTCCCCCCTCCAATCCTATTCCAACTAGGACTCTCAAGGGGGAAAGGAGAGAGAGGGGGGCCGGCCCCTTCTCCTAGTCCTACTAGGACTTGGGGAAGGGGGGGGGGCGGCCAGCTGTGGGCTTCCCCTTTTCTCTTTTCCACTAAGGCCCAATAGGCCCATTAGTCTCCCGGGGGGTTCCGGTAACCCTCCCGGTATTCCGGTAAAATCCCGATTTCACCCGGAACACTTCCTATGTCCAAACATAGGCTTCCAATATATCAATCTTTACGTCTCCACCATTTTGAGACTCCTCGTCATGTCCGTGATCTCATCCGGGACTTCGAACAACCTTCGGTACATCAAAATGCATAAACTCATAATAACTGTCATCGTAACGTTAAGCATGCGGACCCTACGGTTCGAGAACAATGTAGACATGACCGAGACACGTCTCCGGTCAATAACCAATAGCGGAACCTACATGCTCATATTGGCTCCCACATATTCTATGAAGATCTTTATCGGTCAGACCGCATAACAACATACGTTGTTCCCTTTGTCATCGGTATGTTACTTGCCTGAGATTCGATCGTCGGTATCTCAATACCTAGTTCAATCTCGTTACCAGAAAGTCTCTTTACTCGTTCTGTAATACATCATCCTGCAACTAACTCATTAGTTTCCATGCTTGCAAGGCTTAAGTGATGTGCATTACCGAGAGGGCCCAGAGATACCTCTCCAATAATTGGAGTGACAAATCCTAATCTCGAAATACGCGAACCCAACAAGTTCCTTCGGAGACACCTGTAGAGCACCTTTATAATCACCCAGTTACGTTGTCACGTTTGGTGGCACACAAAGTGTTCCTCCGGTAAACGGGAGTTGCATAATCTCATAGTCATAGGAACATGTATAAGTCATGAAGAAAGCAATAGCAACAAACTAAACGATCAAGTTCTATGCTAACGGAATGGGTCAAGTCAATCACATCATTCTCTTAATGATGTGATCCCGTTAATCAAATGACAACTCATGTCTATGGTTAGGAAACATAACCATCTTTGATTAACGAGCTAGTCAAGTAAAGGCATACTAGTGACACTTTGTTGGTCTATGTATTCACACATGTATTATGTTTCCGGTTAATACAATTCTAGCATGAATAATAAACATTTATCATGATATAAGGAAATAAATAATAACTTTATTATTGCCTCTAGGGCATATTTCCTTTAGAAAGCGCCTAAAAGGGTTAGAGGCTCCCACGCGGATAACTCCGTGTGGGATGTTGACAGCACTCCGTAGCGACCTCACTGAACCAAGCCTCAGGCCGCCTCGTAAGTACCAGGATCCGAAAACACCTAGCTTTCCCTATTTGTAATATTGATATACCTTAAACCTTGTTATTGCAGTCCAGCACGCGATGGCTCCCCGCGATCGTCGTCAGAGGGATCGCTAGACTCAAAAGAGATGGCTAGCATGTCTCCGCCACCTGCTCATTCCGTCTCTCCCAAGGGTGACGACGAGGTGGTGTCGCAAAAGACCTTCCCCAACCGGGGGGGGGGGGGGCTTCCGGAGATCGTCGGGGAGGTGCCCCAGGAGGATTCCTCAATTGCCGGACGCATAGGGAAAAAAGCCCTTGCGAGGACTGGCAACGGGGGCCGGTGTCCCTTCGGGCCTGAGCCAGATACCATTTCGGAGACCTATGCGGCTCCGGGGTCTAGCGAACGGCATGCTCTGAAAGGAGGGAGTGTGCCTGTTCCACCGGTGACCTCTATCCAACTAGAGGCACCAGATAACCTGCTGGAGGCGCTACGAGGTGCCTCTATTGTGGATGCACACCGAGCCCTTATGGGCACGGTAATAGAGAAGGTCCAGTTCATGATGTCGGATTTTGGGTTCCGGCAGACCCTTGTGGTTCGAACACTGGGGTGCGCGTGGGGATTTCGCCTCCTACCTACCTTCACCCCTCCGCCTTGCTAAGATCTAAACTATGGAAGGAACAACACAAGAGACACAGGGTTTATACTAGTTCGGGCCACCGTTGTGGTGTAATACCCTACTCCAGTGTCTGGTGTGGTGGATTGCCTCTTGGGCTGATGATGATGAACAATACAAGGAAGAACAGCCTCGCGAGGGTCTTTTCTTGGCTGGGGTGATGAACTGCTGGGAGAAGCTCAGTCGCCTTTCTCTCTCTCTCTATCTCTCTCTCTCTCTCTCTCTCTCTCTCTCTTTCTGATCGAAACCCCTCTCTTTCCTTCCAACCCCTCAGCCCCCTTTGCTCTGTGGGTGGCTGGTCCTATTTATAGAGGCCCTGGTCCTCTTCCCAAATATCGAGCGGGAAGGGAGCCAACAATGGCGGGCTAATTTGAAGGGGGACAGCTAGTACTAGCTACCCTGACAAAAGTAGTCTTCGCCTGCATAAAGCTCTGGTGATGACGCCATCTTGGGCTCCACGGTGACCTCCATTTCGTAGTCCTCCTGGTCTTGGTCTCATTGCACCGAAATGGCAACCTTTGCCTGATGCCTCAGTACTCCGTGGCTGCACTTGCCCCCTTTGCACCAAAGAGGAAAGGAGGACACTGCGCGGGCTGGCACCCACCTGGCGCCCTCGGTCATCATGGCTTGCGTCATGGGCACTTCGTGAGTACCCCGCCCTGATCTCTCCGCCTCCTCGTGAGCTAGCCCGACGAGGCCGTGCCTGAGGAAGCTCCGCGTCATCCGCCCCGCGAGGCTTGGCCCCTCGCGAGGGTCTTGCGTTTGTGTTAGTGAAGATGGGCCGCGCTGGGCCCCCCCTTTGAGCCACGCCGTAGGCCGCAGGCAGGCAAGTCTGGGGACCCCCATTCCCAGAACGCCGACAGTAGCCCCCGGGCCCAAGGCGCGCTCGGACTTGGCCGTTCAGGGAGGCGGAAGGGCAAGAACGAAGCGCCGCGAGCCCTAACAGCCTGCGGCCTTGGACGCCGCGTGGCGGTTGGTTGGACGTGGGCATCTCCACTTCCCCATGGCGCCTCGGCAACTGCACGGATTGGACAAGTCCCTGCATGCAAAGTGGGTCATGATTACCTGCAATCATGGAGGTAGGCGGTTGTCCTTCGCCGGCCATAAGTACGGAACAGCGCGCGCCCTTCCAGTCCATCCCTCCTTGCTTCTCCTTCTTCCTGATCCTTGCTCCGTCTTGCTACGATGGCTCTGATCCGCCGGTTCTCGACGGCAGAGAAGGGAACGGCTCCCCGAGGGGAACCAGACCCACTCCCGCCGAAGAAATGGCTCGCCCCCGGTGGCCCAGACGAGGGGGCCCTTCAGGTGGTGTCGAGGCCTTGGTGCGAGCGGGTGTCGCTGGGGTTCCCGCTTCCATTGTACGCCCACATCGAGGGCCCTGAAGGAGCTGATGCTGACTGCCACGGGCGGCGCCGCCGTCGGTGCCAGCAGGTCATGAAGGTGTGGGTCGTCCCCCCTGGGGTCCACACCGAGGGCTCCTCCCGAGAGTTCGTGCTTCACGTCGCCATTCCTCTTCAGTCTTGGATCCGCCTTCCTCCCTTCTTCGCCTCCATCATCTCGCAGGGGGAGCCCCTGGAGCTCTGGCTGCAGCACGCCGGCTGCAGCACCCTCGCGACCAAGGCAGAGGTCGCGGTCGTTGCCTCGGGCGAGGTCTTCATGACTCGGGGCTGGAGAGAGATCGCCCGAGTTTGCAGGAGAAGGGGCGTCTTCGCGGTCCACTTGGATTACGACGGTGCTTCGGTGATGCTCTTCAAGGTCTTCGATGCGAGCGGGTGCCGGCTGGAGTGCTGCTCTAGGGAAGGTGGCCAGGACCCTGCCGCGACGAGGACTGGGCCCGCCAACCGCTCCCTTGGCGGCTCCTTAGGCGGTGGAGGCGTCGGTGGTTCCAATGACTCCGGCGAGCTCTTCGCGACTCCGGAGATGAGCGACGACAGCTACGAGCCCCCGAGCCGGCGCCGCTCCTGGAGCAGGGCGGGCTCGTCAGGCCGCCGCCGACTCTGATCTGGATGGGGTTGGCATCGGTGCTTGACGGCCCACTGTTGATGATGGCGTCTTTTGCAGGGACGCGCGTAGTTTGTGTCCCTTTAGGATCTGTTCCCTGCGAGGAATCAAAAATGCGTCCCGTGGGGGCTTGTATGGTGCCTGTGATCCTGTTTTGTTAATATAACCCTTGTCGTAGAATTGTGCGAGTTGCTCATTCCGCCTTAGCTCAGTCCTCCCTTTCGAACCTCATGAGGGCTTGGTGCTCTGCGCCGATAGGTCCCAGTCCCAAGGCAGCTTCAGCCGTCGCTGGTATGCCAGGTCGCGATGCCGTGGTCAAGGCCAGGAGGTGAGCGACCCAGAGTCCGGTAAGAGCCCCTGAGTCGCGATGCTCAGGAGGTCCCCTTTGGCGCCCAAGCAGCCGTCGTTTGGTGAGAAAGGAGAGCGGCGTCGCTAACACATGATAGCATTAGGTGCGGGGATGGTGCCACGATAGCTGGCGCTTCCGGGTGATGACTTATCTCGAGAATCTAGGGCCGCTCTCTAGTGTGTCGCCGGGTCCGTGCATCGGCAGGCGCGAGGTTGCTCGGTGAGGTCCTCGTGTGTCTCTCCCCTCTCGCCTTTGCTCCCCTTTCTGCTCTACGTCCTCGGGTCCCGGCCCTCGAGCGAGTCTCAGCCGTCGCTGGTATGCCAGGTCGCGATGCTGTGGTCAAGGCCAGAGGGTGAGGGCTGAAGAGCCAGTAGGAGCCCTGAGTCGCGATGCTCAGGCACCCCCCCTTTAACGTGCAAGCGGTTCGCGCGGACGAGAGTGAAGGAGACACCGCAAGGGCCTCGCCTGACGCAGCTCCTTCAGGAGGTCCTGCAGGTCCATCATAGAAAAAGCAAGGGGTTGCCATGACAATTGACAGTCCGCCGTTGGTTGCTTCCGAGGGGTAGTGAGGCATTGAAGGCTTGACGAGGTGACGCTATGCGGGGCTGCCGCGGCTAGAGCTCAGCCATCCAGGTTTGTCGGCATTGCAGGGACGGACCCATGCGCAAGCATCGTGCCGTTTGGGAGCAGCTCCGTTAGTTGGCGTCAGCTGAGCAGGCAACTAGGTAAAACACATTAGCCGCGAAGGAGTGGATTCGTTCAAATAGATGATGGGAATGCGGACATCACTGGGTCAGGCCCGAGCGACTTGGGGGGTTATGCAGCCCGAGGGGTGCCCCCAACAAGGTAAGCTAACAACATGCAATAAAAAAGGGATACACGCCGCAGGGACGGACCCACGCGGCCTGGGAATAATGCAGCCCTGGGGGGGGGGGCGCTCCCAGCTGGAAATAAAACTCGAAAGATGTCACCTGATGATGTTGAGGACGAAGGAGCATTGGTGTAGCAGGCTCGGTGGGCTGCGGGAGCCGATCCTCACGAGCCCCCAGGCCCAGGGGCCTCGGGAGGCTCCGGAGGCGCTGGCGGCTCCTCGCGGGCTATCTCCATCCCTGCCAGGGCTGCGGAATGCCTGGCCTCTCGTGCCTCCGTGATGCCCCTCATGAGGCGCTGGTACGTGTCAGCCGCGTTCGGCAAGCCGTAAGGCATGCGAACGTAGCTGTGGGGTGGGCCCCCGCAGCGCCCCACTCGCGAGGGCCAGAGGCGCTCCAGGGAGGCGACTCAGTTGAGCCCTAGTATGTTGATGCAGACGCGCAGCCCCCCATCCTCGCCTGGATGGGGAGCCACTGCTGGTAGGCGGCGGTCGCCTTTCATGACTCTTGACTCCTGTAGCTCCTGAATGGCCTCACTGACGAACTCCTGAGGGTCTGGATCTCCTTGCCTTGCTTCTTCTTGAGGGAAACGTGCTTCGAAACACGCCTCCATGTGGTGCCCAAGCGCCTCCCTCGTGACCCTAGCTAGGTCGGTGGTCCTCCAGGGGAGAGCCCCCGAGCCCTGCCTGAGGAGGGCGTCGGGCGCGCTTTCCTATGCGATGGAAGGAGGTTCCCCCTGGGCAGGCGCGGGCCCAGAGGGGCCTGCCTCTTGAGTGGTCGGGCCGGATGATGTCTTCTTCTTCTTAGGGGCGGTCTCGGGAGGCCTCCTGCTTCCACGATCCGGGTCTTCCAGTGACGCGGCCTGAAAGGCTCGTTCCAGGGAACACACCGGGTCCTTCTCTTCATAGGGCACCGTGATGACTCCGCCGCTTCCTGGCATCTTGAGGACGTTGTAGCCCTTGTGAGTTACGGCCATGAACTTGGCTAGCGCTGGGTACCCAAGGATGGCGTTGTATGGCAGGCGAATGTGAGCGATGTCGAAGTCGATGAGCTCGGTGCAGTAGTTGTCGCGTGCCCCGAAGGTGACAGGGAGGCGGACCTGCCCAATTGGGACCGTGGAGCCGTCGGTGACACCGGAGAAAGGCTTGGTTGGCTGAAGCTGGCTGTAGGGCACTTGGAGGTTGTTGAATGTTTCCACGGACAGGACGTTGAGCCCTGCCCCGCCATCGATGAGGGTCTTGGTGACCACCATGTTGCTGATGATTGGGGAACAAAGCATCGGGAGGACTCCAGCTGTAGCCGCACACTTGAGCTGACCTGCTGAGCTGAACGTGATGGCGCACGCCGACCACCTGAGAGGGCGCGTGGCTTCGAGCCTGGGGAGGACTGCGTTCACTTCACGGACGAACTGCTTGAAGATGCGCTGAGAGGCTGGGGCTTGTGCCCCGCCCAGGATGCAGGTGATCGCGCGTGGCTCCTGGAAGCCCCCAACCCCCTCATCCTGGTGGCGGTCCTTGTTTCTCCTCAGCTGTGGCGGCAGCGGTGGGAGGCCTGCGTTGCCTTGCGGGCGATCCTCGCGAGGCTGATCCTTCCAGTCTCCCTCACGAGGCTGATCTCTCCAGCCTCCCTCATGAGGCGGGTCTTGCCAGCGATCCTCGCGAGGTTGATCACGCCACTCTTGGCGCGGGCCACGGTCTTCCCAGCGTCCTGCGTTCCTTCCTCCTCCTCGACCATAGCCCCGGTCACTGCGGTCAGGGCGATGGCCGATCCTTCCTTCTCGCACGGCTCGGAGCTCTTGACATTCGTTGGTGTTGTGGGTGTGGAGGTCATGGTACACACAGTACCGGCTGCCCTTGGAAGGTTCGGGCTGATCTCTGCCCCACTTGGTGTTTGGCTCTGCCGCGAGCACGGCAGCCCCCTTGCGCTTCACATCCTTGGCCTTGGGCTTCTTCTCTTCTGGGTCTGCGGTAGGCAGCTCGAGGAGGGAAAGACGCCCTTCCTCGGCCCTGGCGCACTTGGTTGCCAGGTTGAACAGCTCCAGGGAAGTGCACAGGTCTTCATGCATCGCCAGCTCCTCCTTCATCTTGACGTCGCGCACGCCGTCGGAGAAGGCCGAGATGATGGCCTCCTCAGTCACCTTGGGAATCTTGAGGCGTGCGTTGCTGAAGCACTGGATGTACTTCTGCAGGGTCTCCCCAGGCTGTTGCTTGATGTGGCGCATGTCGCTCACGGCGGGTGGCCGGTCGCGAGTGCCCTGGAAGTTGGCGATGAAGCGGGTGCACATCTCGTCCCAGGAGGAGATTGTGCCTGGGGCCAGGTTCAGGAGCCAGGTGCGGGCCCCGTCCTTGAGCGCCATGAGGAACCAGTTCGCCATGACCTTCTCGTCTCCGTTGGCAGCTTCGATGCCCAGCTCGTAGAGGTGGAGGAACTCCGCAGGGTCAGCCATGCCGTCGTAGCGAGGGGGCAAGTCCGGCTTGAACTTGCCGGGCCACGCGACGCTGCGTAGCTCGGCGGTGAAGGTGCGGCAGCCTGCTGTGGCCACGGGAAGCCTTGGTAGGCGGGGAGCTTGGTCTTGCACGTCCCCACGCGCTACAGCTGGGAGCGGCGCGGGGTCTTGGCGCGCGGGAGCAGGAGCATGGTCGCGGCGTGCTGGAGCAGGGAGCGCCCGGGCAGCTTCTTGTGGGCGAGGGACTTCTTGACAGCTCTGCTCCTGCCGCGCTGGCACCTGACGGAGTGGGTTCCGCCGCGGGGCCACGCGCCTTGGAGCCATGGCGCCCTCCTGAGGAGGAGGCGGCCGGGGCGCCGCCGGAGCTTCATCGCCCGCGCGGGGCGGGGTGCGGTGCAGCGGAACGGACGGCGCAGGAGAGCCCCCTGCGGCGCGAACGAGCTCGGCGACGCGGTCGAGCCATTCTTCGTAGATGTCATCAATGGGACGGTAGCGCAGGAGCTCGTTTGCCGCGATGAGTGCAGCCCGAGCCTCCATGGGCGCGCGGAGCGCGCGGGACGAAGAACCAGCTGGGGTGAGCGAGGGAGTCGCGGTGTGGCCGTCTTGCCGCACGGACGGACGCTGGGACGATGCTTGCTGCTCGTCCCCCGCCGGGCCGGTGGCGGCGTTGATGGCAGGTGACGGGGAACTATGAGGACGCCCGCCGACAGGGGCCGTCTGGGTGACGCGGGAAGCGAGTGCGGCCCGGCGCTCGGCGCGGGCCCGACGAGCGTCAGACATGGGCGTGATGGTCGGAGGAGAACGGGGTGGTGGAAGATCAATCCCGGCGCACCCCTACCTGGCGCGCCAAATGTCGGATTTCGGGTTCCGGCAGACCCTTGAGGTTCGAACACTGGGGTGCGCACGGGGATTTCGCCTCCTACCTACCTGCACCCCTCCGCCTTGCTAAGATCTAAACTATGGAAGGAACAACACAAGAGACACAGGGTTTATACTAGTTCGGGCCACCGTTGTGGTGTAATACCCTACTCCAGTGTGTGGTGTGGTGGATTGCCTCTTGGGCTGATGATGATGAACAATACAAGGAAGAACAGCCTCGCGAGGGTCTATTCTTGGCTGGGGTGATGAACTGCTGGGAGAAGCTCAGTCGCCTTTCTCTCTCTCTCTCTCTCTCTCTCTCTCTTTCTGATCGAAACCCCTCTCTTTCCTTCCAACCCCTCAGCCCCCTTTGCTCTATGGGTGGCTGGTCCTATTTATAGAGGACATGGTCCTCCTCCCAAATATCGAGCGGGAAGGGAGCCAACAATGGCGGGCTAATTTGAAGGGGGACAGCTAGTACTAGCTACCCTGACAAAAGTAGTCTTCGCCTGCACAAAGCTCTGGTGATGACGTCGTCTTGGGCTCCACGGTGACCTCCGTTTCGTAGTCCTCCTGGTCTTGGTCTCATTGCACCGAAATGGAAACCTTTGCCTGATGCCTCGGTACTCCGCGGCTGCGCTTGCCCCCTTTGCACCAAAGAGGAAAGGAGGACATTGCGCGGGCTGGCACCCGCCTGGCGCCCTCGGTCGTCATGGCTTGCGTCACGGGCACTTCGTGAGGTATCCCGCCTTGATCTCTCCGCCTCCTCGTGAGCCAGCCTGACGAGGCCGTGCCTGAGGAAGCTCCGCATCGTTCGCCCTGCGAGGCTTGGCCCCTCGCGAGGGTCTTGGGTTTGTGTTGGTGAAGATGGGCCGCGCTGGGCCCCCCTTTGAGCCACGCCGCAGGCAGGCAAGCTGGGGACCCCCGTTCCCAGAACGCCGACACATGAAAAGCGGATTGACCGAAGCCTATGCTAGCCTTCTATCAGGCTTTGAGGTAAGTAATGCATTTGTAGGAAGAATATCACAGTATAGACAGTAGCCCCTAATGCTCCCTTTGGTGTTCGGAAAGAAGAAGCCGAACAGAGGATCGAAAAGAACTATCGCAGGAGTCTAACATAAGTTGTCTTTGTGAATAAGTAGGTGTCGCTGCAGGCTGCCACCGCTCGTGCTGCGAAGGTCTCCGGACTAAAGCAGAAACTGGAGCGGGCCGAGGAAGAGCTCGGCCTCGTAAAGAAGCAGCTAGAGGATAGCCAAGGTATGTGCTGATCTGCTGGTACCTTTTAAGAAAAAAAATGAAAATTCCGTCTAGACTGAGTTGTCGTGAACTTTATTAGGGGCCACGACCGAGGTGGCAGCCCTCAAGAAGGCGTTGGCCAAGGACGAGGACAAAGCGGCCAAGGAACGTGCCGCGCACGAGAAGCACGGCGCCCAGGTAGGCGAGGCGCAGCAACAGCTCCAGGACGCGATCAAGAGATTTGAGTCCTTGGAGTGCGATTGTAAGGCGCAAGAGTCCCAACTGGCGAAGGCCCGCTGGAGCGCACAGGATGCACGAGCCGAAGCCCAGAATGCCCTCCAGGAAATTCAGGCAGCCAAGGAGATTGCAACGGGTAATTCTTTCACCATGCAAAGCAAGTATGCAAAAGAAACGTTCCATGTACTTATCCGAATTCAGGTTTTCCAGGTGTGTTTGCAGATCTGCCGCGCAGTATATCGGATGCTGCCGAGCAGTACAGGGCCGAAGAAGGGATGTCTATGGAGAAGCTATTCTGGTCCTAGTATCTTGGACCCGAACATCCGTTGCCCTTCATCGACCAGCTGAAGCAATTGGTCGAGCTGCACAAGTCGGCAGAGCTAGCCATGAAGGACCTGATAGTCCGGCTGTGGCCTGCCAAGCCTGTACCTAGCAGCTATTTCAGACTTGTTAAGCGGCTTGTAAATGCCTGTCCGCGGCTCGAAACCATGAAGCAGTCGGTCTGCATTGAAGGTGCGTGTATGGCCTTTGCCCGCGTCAAGACGCATTGGGCAAAGCTAGATGCCAAGAAGCTGATGATCGAGGGGCCGCCGGAGGGCAAGGAGCATCGTCGACCCGAGCTCTATTTTGATGGCGTCCTGGAGGGGTCCCGCCTTGTGGCAGAACAATGTTCGAAGGATATCATTTTCCCATGAGAACATTTGTATTATCTTGTCCTGTAATATGGAGCAGTGATGTTATGTATTATAATGTTTATGATTTGCATTTTACCTCCTGTGCGGCCGTTTATGAAATCTGAGGGTTGACCAGTCGTCGGCTTCTGCCCCCACGTAGATAGTACGGGGGTGTTCGGGATAAATCTAAACACTCTTTACTCCACATTCTGGTCCTTAAAGGAGGTGTTTAGCGCAATGAACGAGGCAATCAGACTATGCGGCCTTTACCGCCCTCACTTAGCCATAGGAGTTTGACAATTAAAAATGTTGGCGAAGCCCCTGGTATTCGGAAGGCTGAACTAGGGGCGTTATACACGCCTAATCGGAGGGACCGATTCTTCGCATGAAGCGGAAAAAATCTCCAACAATTTGGAACCTCTCGAACAGTTGACCGGCTCTCGCCGCATCATGACAGTCATTTTTCGGCTTTCTCTACTGAGGTGCTCGTCCGGAAGAACCGGGACACAATCACAGTAGTTCTCCCTTTACTACCCTAGCCGATATAGCGGAACGTAAGGTAGTAAGCATAGGAGCCGGGCAACCCAACTATTGACCAAAGACATGATTCGGAGCTGATGCATATAATGCTATAAGTCCGGGGTGCCGAACTATACTGAAAAAGTGTTCAGACTTTTATTGCCGTAGAACGGGGTGTAATGAAGCCTCTGGCGCAGTAATACGTACCATAGTGTACGTGTGTAATAAGTAATATACACAAAGGTGAGGAAACAGGAAAAATTAAGTAATAAGCTGACGCCACCATTTATTCACCATTGTGATGTAATTAGTACGTCGGGGCATACTTTGTGCGAGTAATGTGATAAGCAAGTAAAGCTATTTAACATGTCGCAACCAAGGGCGAGCTACGTGCGGGTATGTAAAATAAGTATGGCGTTTAATAGAGACCACCTGGGGATTCCCTTGTATGCCAGAGCTTCTTGCCTCCTTGGTGTGTTCTGCAAGCGGGTCATCCATATAGACCTCGAAAAGAGAAAAGACCTGTGATAATAATACAAAAAGAAAAAATAAAGGCGTGCGAATCCCGGGGTCGGTCAAGCCGTATTGTGGATCGCGAGCGATTTATGCCTCCGTCAGTACCCATGAGGTTTTAAGTGCATAATTATGTACGCACGACACGGATGCCCTTTCCTCCTCGGGGCTGTGCCGGAGGCCGAATTTACTAATTCAACTCTTGAAGAACCGAGCTGCCCTTTTGCAGTGTAGTCCGGACCTTCTTGATGATGTCCAGGGGTTCGGCGGCCGGATTATGGTGCCGCTTGAGAAGGCCGCTCTGTACTTCTGCTGCTAGGGCTGCGGTATGCTCGTCTGTGCGGAGGGAACGTTCCGTATTTCCATTTACTGTAATGACGCCACGTGGACCGGGCATCTTGAGCTTGAGATAAGCATAATGCGGCACCGTGTTGAATTTAGCAAATGCGGTTCGTCCGAGCAGTGCATGGTAGCCGCTGCGGAAGGGGACGATATCGAAGATTAGCTCTTCGCTTCGGAAGTTATCCAGGGAACCGAAGACCACCTCCAGCGTGATTAAGCCCGTACAATGGGCTTCTATGCCTGGTATAACTCCTTTAAAGGTAGTTATCGTGGGCTTGATTCGTGAGGGATTAATGCCCATTTTGCGTACTGTATCCTTATAGAGCAGGTTGAGGCTGCTACCGCTGTCCATTAGGACTCATGTCATGTGAAATCCGTCGATGATTGGGTCGAGTACCAATGCAGCCAAACTGCCATGACGGATGCTAGTTGGATGATCACTACAATCGAAGGTGATCGAGAATGACAACCATTGGTTGAACTTTGGGGCGACTGGCTCTACCGCGTAAACGTCCCTAAGTGCGCGCTTGCGCTCCCTTTTGGGGATGTGTGTAGCGTATATCATGTTCACCATTTTGACTTGAGGCGGGAATTTCTTATGCCCCCCAGTGTTCGGCTACCGAGGCTCCTCGCCTTCGTCTTCGCTCTGCAACTCCCCTTCCCTATTTCCGCTATTTGTCTTGCTGGCTTGCTTAAAGACCCGACAATCTCTGTTAGCATGGTTGGCTGGTTTGTCTGGGGTGCCATGTATCTGGCAAGGACGATCGAGTATGCGGTCTAAGCTAGATGGTCCTCCGCCGTTCCTTTTATAGGGCTTCTTTCGCTGGCCGGATTTGGAGCCGCTAAATCCGGCGTGAACTGTGGTGTCATCGGTGTTATCACGATTGCTTCGGCGTTTGTGTCTGTTGCGCCGGAGCTTGCTGGTGCTATTTTTGGGCTCAGAGGGGCCTGCTACCTCTTGAGCACTTGCGTTGGTTTTCCCTTGAAGAGGAAAGGGTGATGCAGCAGAGTAGCATAAGTATTTCCCTCAGTTTTTGAGAACCAAGGTATCAATCCAGTAGGAGGCCACACACGAGTCCCTCGCACCTACACAAACAAATAAAATCCTCGCATCCAACGTAATAAAGGGGTTGTCAATCCCTTCACGGTCACTTACGAAAGTGAGATCTGATAGATATGATCAGATAATATTTTTGGTATTTTTATGATAAAGATGCAAACTAAACAAAGCAAAATAAACGGAAAAGGAAATAGCTTGTTGACGGAAGATTCATATGATGGAAAATAGACCCGGGGCCATAGGTTTCACTAGTGGCTTCTCTCGAGAGCATAAGTATTACGGTGGGTAAACAAATTACTGTTGAGCAATTGACAGAATTGAGCATAGTTATGAGAATATCTAGGTATGATCATGTATATAGGCATCACGTCCGAGACAAGTAGACAGACTCCTGCCTGCATCTACTACTATTACTCCACACATCGACCGCTATCCAGCATGCATCTAGAATATTAAGTTCAAGAGAACAGAGTAACGCCTTAAGCAAGATGACATGATGTAGAGGGATAAAATCATGCAATATGATATAAACCCCATCTTGTTATCCTCGATGGCAACAATACAATACGTGCCTTTCTACTCCTACTGTCACTAGGAAAGGACACTGCAAGATTGCACCCAAAGCTAAGCACTTCTCCCATTGCAAGAAAGATCAATCTAGTAGGCCAAACCAAACTGATAATTCAAAGAGACTTGCAAAGATAACCAATCATACATAAAAGAATTCAGAGAAGATTCAAATATTGTTCATAGATAAACGTGATAAAAAACCCACAATTCATCGGTCTCAACAAACACACCGCAAAACAAGATTACATCGAATAGATATCGACAAGAGAGGGGGAGAACTTTGTATTGAGATCCAAAAAGAGAGAAGAAGCCATCTAGCTAATAACTATGGACCCGAAGGTCTGAGGTAAACTACTCACACTTCATCGGAGAGGCTATGGTGTTGATGTAGATGCCCTCCGTGATTGATGCCCCCTCCGGCGGAGCTCCGAAACAAGCCCAGAATGGGATCTCATGGATACAGAAAGTTACGGCGGTGGAATTAGGGTTTTGGATCTGTATGTGGTAGTTTGGGGGTACGTAGGTATATATAGGAGGAAGGAGTACGTCGGTGGAGCAACAGGGGGCCCACGAGGGTGGAGGGCATGCCTGGGGGTAGGCGCGCCCCATACCTCGTGGCCTCCTGGTTGATGTCTTGACGTAGGGTCCAAGTCCTCTGGATCATGTTTGTTCCGTAAACCACGTTCCCGAAGGTTTCATTCCGTTTGGACTCCGTTTGTTATTCTTTTTCTGTGAAACCCTAAAATAGGCAAAAAACAACAATTCTGGGCTGGGCCTCCGGTTAATAGGTTAGTCCCAAAAATAATATAGAAGTGTATAATAAAGCCCAATAATGTCCAAAAGAAAATATAATATAGCATGGAACAATCAAAAATTATAGATACGTTGGAGATGTATTAGGGTCTGCTTCTTTGGCTGTGTTTGTACTGCGAGCTAGCCAACTATCTTCTCCCGTGCAAAAGCGGGTCATAAGTGCCGTGAGGGCTGCCATGGACCTTGGCTTTTCTTGGCCGAGGTGGCGGGCTAGCCATTCTTCACTGATGCTGTGTTTAAAGGCCGCTAGGGCTTCGGCATCCGGACAGTCAACGATCTGGTTGTTTTTGGTTAGGAACCTAGTCTAGAATTTTCTGGCCGATTCCCCGGGTTGTTGAACTATGCGGCTTAGGTCATCAACATCGGGTGGCCGGACATATGTACCTTAGAAGTTGTCAAGGAAGGCTTCTTCCAAGTCCTCCTAGCTGCCAATGGAATTTTCAGGCAGGCTGTTCAGCCAGTGGCGAGCTGGTCCTTTGAGCTTTAATGGGAGATATTTGATAGCGTGGAGGTCATCTCCTCGGGCCATGTGGATGTGGAGAATAAAATCTTCAACCCACACTGCAGCGTCGGTTGTTCCGTCGTATGAGTCGATATTGACGAGCTTGAACCCCTTGGGGAATTCGTGATCCAGGATCTCATCTGTGAAACAAAGAGGGTGCGTGGCGCCTCTATACCGGGCCGCATCATGGCGTACCTCTGATAGAGTGCATCTGCGGTTATCGTCCCGGGTGTTACTAGGTTTGTCACGCCCGAATAGGTAGCCGTCATCCTGAGTCGGGAAGCGTCCTCGTGATCCGTAGATTGATCTGGTGTGTCCTGCTCTGCTGTCTAGATCCCGCCGAAGGTCATGTGTATGGTCCCGAGCTGTTCTGTCCTTGTTTTTGTGAAGCGGTGGGGCGGGCTGTTGTTCGGCCTTAGTTACCGCCTTATCCCGACCGTGGGGTGGTCGGTCCGCCGTACTATCCTGACCACATGGTGGTTGGTCCGCATTGCGTGAGGGCGGTATGGGATCCGGTGCTTCCTCATCGAACTGAGGTAGCAGTTTGCGCTTTGGGTAACTCTTGACTGGGCGCTCGAGGTCATATTCTTTAGCTGCCAGGACATCAGTCCACCTGTCGATGAGAAGGTCTTGATCGGCCTGGAGCTGCTTCTGCTTATTTTTCAGGCTTCTGGCCGTGGCTATTAGCTGGCGCTTGAAGCGTTCCTGCTCTAGGGGTGCCTCAGGTACGACTAGATCTCCTTTGTCATCGTCACTAGCTTGTTTAGGTGTGTCGACCATGTACACATCGTATGAAGAGGTGGCTGTCCAACGTCTAGTAAATGGCGGGTTTTGGCCTTGTTCCTGGTCGGCATCATCATTCATACCGTCGATGTCTTCGGAGCCGTAATCGAGCACGTCGGTTAAATCATCGAGAGTGGCTATGAAGTGGGTGGGGTGGGAAACAAAATTTCCCATCATCAGCCTCTGGCTCGAACCGAACATAGTTCGGCTGTGAGTCCTTCTCCAAGGACAAGTTCTTTAAAGAGTTTAGCACATCACCCAAGGGTGAGTGCTGGAAGATGTCTGCGGCGCTAAATTCGAAAATCGATAACCGATCCAGCTCGGTGTCTGTAGGCGTACCCGGTCCGGGACTCATAGCCGAAGACGAATCCGGAGTTCTATTGGCGCAAATATCGCGAGGTGCCAAGTCCGTGTGCGGCTCCGACGCCGGCGACTCTGTGGCTTCGGATGGCATGGTTTGCTCCGGTTCTAAGGCTGTTGCAGCAACAGGGACCATCCGCTGGATGTGATCCGATGACAGATTTAAGTCGTGTTCTTCGGAGTGAGGGGGAGCGATTGCTGTGGTCTCAAATCCATTGAAGATCAAGTCTCCACGGATATCTGTGACGTAGTTCAAGCTTCCAAATCTGACCTGGTGGCCAGGGGCGTAGCTATCGACCTGCTCCAGATGGCCAAGTGAGTTGGCCCGCAGTACGAAGCCACGGAACACAAAAATCTGTCCCAGGGGGGGTGAGATTTCTCCTTGGACAACGTCACTATAGATGATTGAAGGGGCCATCGAACCTTTCGTCGACGGCATAGTGGAACTCCCAATGAAAGCACCAATGTCGGTGTCAAAACCGGTGGATCTCGGGTAGGGGGTCCCGAACTGTGTGTCTAGGATCGATGGTAACAGGAGACAGGGGACACAATGTTTACGCAGGTTCGGGCCCTCTCTATGGAGGTAATACCCTACGTCCTGCTTGATTGATATTGATGAATATGGGTGTTACAAGAATTGATCTACCACGAAATCGTAATGGCTAAACCCTAGAAGCCTAGCCTGTATGACTATGGTAATGAATCTGTCCTTTCCGGACTATCCCCTCCGGTTTATATAGACACCGGGGGGGATCTAGGGTTTACATAGAGTCGGTTACATAAGAAGGAATCTTCATAATTGGTCGCCAAGCTTGCCTTCCACGCTAGGGAGAGTCCAATCCGGACACAAGTAGAGTCTTCGGCCTTCATATCTTCACAGCCCATCAGTCCGACCAATAGATAACAGGCCGGACGACCGAGGACCGCTTAATCCAGGACTTCCTCAGGGCTTGTTCGGGGTATCATCACCCCGACCAGTAGAGCAAAGATTTTCTCCTCAACCTACTGAACCTACTGAAAATGTTTACTTTGAAATTCCTTCGGATATGATAGAGAAACTGCTAGCTAATCCTTTTACAGGAGATGGAACATTGCATCCCGATTTGCACTTCTTCTATGTGGATGATGCTTGTGGATTATTTAAGCTTGCAGGTATGCCCGAGGATGTTATCAAGAAGAAGGGCTTCCCTTTATCTTCGAAGGGAAAGGAATTGACATGATTCAGGCTATGTGATGATATTGGATCATGGGACTACAACCGATTGAAATTGGAATTTCTTCAGAAGTTTTATCCTATGCATCTAGTGCATCGTGATCGTAATTATATATATAATTTTTTTGCCTCGTGAAGGAGAAAGCATCGCTCAAGCTTGGGGGAGGCTTAAGTCAATGTTATATTCATGCCCCAATCATGAGCTCTCAAGAGAAATTATTATTCAAATTTTTTATGCTCGGCGTTCTCTCAATAATCTCTCCATGCTCGATATTTCTTGTACTGGTTCTTTTATGATGAAGACTATTGAATTCAAATGGGATTTATTGGAAAGAATTAAACACAACTCTGAATATTGGGAACTCGACGAAGGTAAGGAGTCAGGTATAACACTTAAGTTTGATTGTGTTAAATCTTTTATGGATACCGATGCTTTTCGTGAATTTAGCACTAAATATGGACTTGACTCTGAGATAGTAGCTTCTTTCTGTGAATCATTTGCTACGCATGTTGATCTCCCTAAGGAGAAGTGGATTAAATATCATCCTCCCATTGAAGTAAAAGTAGTTGAACCTATTAAAGTTGAAGAAAAGATTATCACTTATAATGTTGATCCAATTGTTCCTACCACTTATATTAAGAAACCACCTTTCCCTACTAGAATAAAGGATCATGCCAAAGCTTCAACTGTGGGTCGTAAGAGTAATACTAGAACACCTACACCCTATGAGCAAATTAAATTTGAACCTAGTATTGCTATGGTTAAGGATCTCCTGTCCGATAATATTGATGGGCATGTTATTTACTTTTGTGATGAAGCTGCTAGAATTGCTAGACCCGATACTAAAAATAAACATAGACATGTTGTAGTCATGCATGTTATTTCTGTTAAAATAGGAGATCATTGCTATCATGGCTTATGTGATATGGGTGCTAGTGCGAGTGCAATACATCATTCTTTATATGAAGAAATTATGCATAATGTTGCACCTGCTGAGATAGAAGGTATTGATGTTACAATTAAGCTTGCCAATAGAGATACTATTTCACCGATTGGGATTGTTAGAGATGTTGAAGTCTTGTGTTGGAAAGTTAAATATCCTATTTATTTTCTTGTTCTTGGTTACCCATGAGATGACTTTTGTCCCATTATATTTGGTAGACCCTTCTTGAATACTGTTAATGCTAAGATAGACTGCAATAAGGATATTGTTTCTATTGGTTTAGGGGATATGCCTCATGATTTTAATTTTGCTAAATTCCGTAGACAACTCCATGATAAAGAATTGCCTAGTAAAGATGAAATTATTGGTCTTGTTTCTGTTGTCGTGTCTCCTAATGATCCTTTAGAACAATATTTGCTAGACCATGAAAATGATATGTTTATGAATGAAAGAAGAGAAATAGATGAAGTATTCTTTAAATAGGGACCTATTTTGAAACACAACTTGCATGTTGAAATTCTAGGGGATCCTCCTCCACCCAAGGGTAATCCCGTGTTTGAGCTTAAACCATTACCTGATACTCTTAAATATGCTTATCTTGATGAAAAGAAGATATATCCTGTTATTATTAGTGCTAACCTATCAGAGCAAGAAGAAGAGAAATTATTGAAAACTCTGAAGAAGCACCGTGCTGCTATTGGATATACTCTTGATGATCTTAAGGGCATTAGTCCCACTCTATGCCAGCACAAAATAAAATTGGAGAAAGACGCTAAACCGGTTGTTGATCACCAACGACGGTTAAATCCTAAAATGAAAGAAGTGGTAAGAAAATAAAAACTAAAGCTTGTGGGGGCAGGTATAATTTATCCCGTTGTTGATAGTCAGTGGGTAAGTCTTGTCCATTGTGTCCCTAAGAAGGGAGGTATTACTGTTGTTCCAAATGATAAAGATGAATTGATCCCACAAAGAATTGTTACAGGTTATAGAATGGTAATTGATTTCTGCAAATTAAATAAAGCTACTAAAAGGATCATTACCCTCTACCTTTCATTGATTAAATGCTACAAATATTATCCAAACATACACATTTTTTGCTTTCTAGATGGTTATTTTGGTTTCTCTCAAATACCTGTGTCAAAACAGGATCAGGAAAAGACCACTTTTACTTGCCCTTTTGGTACCTTTGCTTATAGACGTATGCCTGTTGGTTTATGTAATGCACCTGCTACCTTTCAAACATGCATGACTACAATATTCTCTGACTTTTGTGAAAAGATTGTTGAGGTTTTCATGGATGATTTTTCTGTATATGGAACTTCTTTTGATGATTGCTTAAGAAACTTGATCGAGTTTTGCAGAGATGTGGAGAAACTAATCTTGTCTTGAATTGGGAGAAGTGCCATTTTATGGTTAATGAAGGTATTGTATTGGGGCATAAAATTTCTGAAAGAGGTATTGAAGTTGATAAAGCTAAAGTTGATGCTATTGAAAAGATGCCATGTCCTAAGAACATTAAAGGTATAAGAAGTTTCCTTGGTCATGCCGGATTTTATAGGAGGTTCATTAAAGAGTTCTAAAAAATTTCCAGGCCTCTGACTAATCTCTTACAAAAAGATGTTCCTTTTGTCTTTGATGATGATTATGTAGAAGCATTTGAAATACTTAAGAAAGCCTTGATTTCTGCACCTATTGTTCAGCCTCCTGATTGGAATTTACCATTTGAAATTATGTGTGATGCTAGTGATTATGATGTAGGTGCTGTTCTAGGACAAAGAGTTGACAAGAAATTAAATGTTATCCAATATGCTAGTAAAACTCTAGACAGTGCCTAGAGAAATTATGCTACTACTGAAAGAGAATTTTTAGCAGTTGTATTTGCTTGTGATAAGTTCAGAACTTATATTGTGGATTCTAAAGTAACTGTTCACACTGATCAAGCTGCTATTAAATACCTTATGGAAAAGAAAGATGCTAAACCTAGACTTATTAGATGGGTTCTCCTACTACAAGAATTTGATTTGCATATTATTGATAGAAAAGGAGTTGAGAACCCCGTTGCAGACAACTTATCTAGGTTAGAGAATGTTCTTGATGACCCACTACCTATTGATGATAGTTTTCTGCTACCTCTAGAGCACTGCGTTGGTTTTCCCTTGAAGAGGAAAGGGTGATGCAATAAAGCAGCGTAAGTATTTCCCTCAATTTTTGAGAACCAAGGTATCAGTGCAGTAGGAGACCACGCGCGAGTCACCTCATACCTACACAAACAAATAAGAACCTCGCAACCAACGCGATAAAGGGGTTGTCAATCCCTTCACGGCCACTTGCAAGTGTGAGATCTGATAGAGATGATAATAACAAGATAAATATTTTTGGTATTTTTATGATATAGATTGAAATTAAAGATTGCAAAATAAAATAGATTGAAAACTTGTATGATGGAGAATAGACCCGGGGGCCATAGGTTTCACTAGTGGCTTCTCTCAAGATAGCATAAGTATTACGGTGGGTGAACAAATTACTGTCGAGCAATTGATAGAAAAGCGAATAATTATGAGAATATCTAGGTATGATCATGTATATAGGCATCACGTCCGTGACAAGTAGACCGACTCCTGTCTGCAGCTACTAATATTACTCCAGACATCGACCGCTATCCAGCATGCATCTAGATTATTAAGTTCATAAGAACAGAGTAACACCTTAAGCAAGATGACATGATGTAGAGGCATAAACTCATGAAATAGGATGTAAACCCCATCTTTTTATCATCGATGGCATCAATACAATACGTGCCATTTCCATTTCTGTCACTGGGATCAAGCACCGCAAGATTGAACCCAAAGCTAAGCACTTCTCCCATTGCAAGAAAGATCAATCTAGTAGACCAAACCAAACTGATAATTCAAAGAGGCTTGCAAAGATAAACCAACCATATATAAAAGAATTCAGAGAAGATTCAAATATTGTTCATAGATAGACTTGATCATAAACCCACAATTTATCGGATCTCGACAAACACATCGCAAAAGAAGATTACATCGAATAGATCTCCAAGAGAATCGAGGAGAACTTTGTATTGAGATCCAAAGAGAGAGAAGAAGCCATCTAGCTACTAGCTATGGACCCGAAGGTCTGAGGTAAACTACTCACACATCATCAGAGGGCCATGGAGTTGATGTAGAGGCTCTTCGTGATCAATGCCCCCTCCGGCGGAGCTTCGGAAAAGGCCCCAAGATGGGATCTCTTGGGTACAGAAGGTTGCGGCGGTGGAAATAGGGTTTTGTGGTGCTCCTGGATGTTTTTGGGGTATGTGAACATATATATGAGGAAGAAGTAGGTCGGTGGAGCAACGAGGGGCCCACGAGGGGGAGGGCACTCCCAGGGGGTAGGCGCGCCCCCTGCCTCGTGGCCGCCTCGTTGATTAGTTGACGTCCACTCCAAGTCCTCCGGATCATGTTTGTTCCAAAAATCACGTTCACGAAGGTTTCATTCCGTTTGGACTCCGTTTGATATTCCTTTTCTACGAAACACTGAAATAGGCAAAAAAAACAACAATTTGAGCTGGGCCTCCAGTTAATAGGTTAGTCCCAAAAATAATATAAAAGTGTAAAATAAAGCCCATTAACATCCAAAACAGATAATATAATAGCATGGAACAATAAAAAATTATAGATACGTTGGAGACGTATGAAGCATCCCCAAGCTTAATTCCTGCTCATCCTCGAGTAGGTAAATGATAAAAACAGAATTTTTGATGTGGAATGCTTTCTAGAACAGAATATTCTTCAATGTATTTCTCTCTATTGTGGCATGAACGTTTAGATCCAAAAGATTCAAGATAAAATTTTATTGTTGACATGAAAATAGTAATACTCCAAGTATGCTAATCAAGCAATTATGTCTTATCAAAATAACATAGCCAAAGAAAACTTATCCCTACAAAGTCATATAGTTTGGCCGTGCTTCATTTTCGTCACACAAAATGCTCTCATCATGCACAACCCCGATAACAAGCCAAGCAATTGTTTCATACTTAGCCTTTTCAAACTCTTTCAACTTTCACGCGATATATGAGCACGAGCAATGGACATAGCACTATGGGTGGAATATAATATGATGATTGAGGTTGTGTGAGAAGATAAAAAAGGAGAAAGTCTCACATTGACGCGGCTAATCAATGGGCTATGGAGATGCCCACCGATTGATGTCAATGCAAGGAGTAGGGATTGCCATGCAACAGATGCACTAGAGCTATAAATATATGAAAGCTCATCAAAGAAACTAAGTGGGTGTGCATGAAACTCGCTTGCTCACGAAGACCTAGGGCATTTGAGGAAGCCCATCATTGGAATATACAAGCCAAGTTCTATAATGAAAAATTCCCACTAGTATATGAAAGTGACAAAATAAAAGACTCTCTATCATGAAGATCATGGTGCTACTTTGAAGCACAAGTGTGGAAAAATGATAGTAACATTGTCCCTTCTCTCTTTTTCTCTCATTTTTTATTTGGGCCTTCCTTCCCTTTTTTTTCTTTTGGCCTCTTTTCTCCTTTTTTTATTTTTCGTCCGGAGTCTCATCCCGACTTGTGGGGGAATCATAGTCTCCATCATGCTTTCATCACATGCGACAATGCTCTAATGATGATAATCACACTTTTATTTTCTTACAACTCAAGAATTACAACTCGATACTTAGAACAAAATGTGACTCTATGTGAATGCCTCCGGCGGTGTACCGGGATTGCGATGAATCAAGAGTGACATGTATGAAAAAATTATGAACAGTGGCTTTGCCACAAATACGATGTCAACTACATGATCATGCAAAGCAATATGACAATGATGATGCGTGTCATAATAAATGGAATGGTGGAAAGTTGCATGGCAATATATCTCGGAATGGCTATGGAAATGCCATAATAGGTAGGTATGGTGGTTGTTTTGAGGAAGATATAAGGAGGCTTATGTGTGGTAGAGCCTATCATATCACGGGGTTTGGATGCACCGACGAAGTTTGCACCAACTCTCAAGGTGAGAAAGGGCAATGCATGGTACCGAAGAGGCTAGCAATGATGGAAGGGTGAGAGTGCGTATAATCCATGGACTCAACATTAGTCATAAAGAACTCACATACTTATTGCAAAAATGTACAAGTCATCAAAACCAAGCACTACATGCGTGCTCCTAGGGGGATAGATTGGTTGGAAAAGACCATCGCTCGTCCCCGACCACCACTCATAAGGAAAGCAATCAAAGAACACCCCATGCTTCAAATTTGTCACATAACGTTCACCATACGTGCATGCTACGTGACTTGCAAACTTCAACACATGTATTCATCAATTTCACAATTAATCAACTAGCACACCTCTAATATTACCACCTTTATATCTCAAAACCATCTATCAATCATCCAACTTATCTTAGCATTTAAAATTTATAACCAAAGTGAATTACCATGATGTTCAAAAGGACTCTCAAAATGATATAAGTTAAGCATGAGAGATCAATTATTTCTATAAAATAGAACCACCGCCGTGCTCTAAAAGATATAAGCGAAGCACTAGAGCAAAAAATTATATAGCTCAAAAGATATAAGTGAAGAACATAGAGTATTCTAATAAATTCCAATTCTTGTGTCTCTCTCTCAAAAGGTGTTTACTGCAAGGATGAATGTGTTAAACTAAAAAGCAAAGACTCAAATCATACAAGACTCTCCAAGCAAAACACATATCATGTGGCCAATAAAAATATAGCTCCAAGTAAAGTCACCGATGGACGAAGACGAAAGAGGGGATGCCTTCCGGGGCATCCCCAAGATTAGGCTTTTTGGTGTCCTTGGATTTTACCTTGGGGTTCCTTGGGCATCCCCAAGCTTAGGCTCTTGCCACTCCTTGTTCCATAATCCATCAAATCCTTACCCAAAACTTGTAAACTTCACAACACAAAACTTAAAAGAAAATCTTCGTGAGCTCCGTTAGTAAAAGAAAATCAACCACCACTTCAAGGTACTGTAATGAACTCATTCTTGATTTATATTGGTGTTAAACCTACTGTATTACAACTTTTGTATGGTTCATAAACTCTATTACTATCCATAGATTCATCAAAATAAGCAAACAACACACGGAAAACAGAATCTGTCAAAAACTGAACAGTCTGTAGTAATCTGTAGGTTTCGAATAATTCCGGAACCCCAAAAATTCTAAAATAAATTTCTGGACGTGAGGAATTTATCTATTAATCATCTGCAAAAATAATTAACTAAATAGCACTCTCCAGTAAAAAATGGCAGCAATTCTCGTGAGCGCTAAAGTTTCTGTTTTTTACAGCAAGATAAAAAAACTTTCCCCAAGTCTTCCCAACGGTTTTACTTGGCACAAACACTAATTAAAAACAAAAAACACAACCAAAACATAGGATAGATAAATTATTTATTACTAAACAGGAACAAAAAGCTAGGAATAAAAATAAAATTGGGTTGCCTCTCAACAAGCGCTATCGTTTAAAGCCCCTAGCTAGGCATAAAAGCGAGGATATATCTAGGTATTGCCATCTTTGGTAGGCAATCCATAAGTGGCTATCATAATAGATTCATATGGTAATTTAATTTTCTTTCTAGGGAAGTGTTCCATGCCTTTCCTTAACGGAAATTAGAATTTAATATTCCCTTCCTTCATATCAATAATTGCACCAATCGTTCTAAGGGAAGGTCTACCAAGGATAATAGGACATGAAGGACTGCAATCTAGATCAAGAACAATGAAATCAACTGGAAAATAATTCCTATTTGCAACAATAAGCACATCATTAATTTTTCCCATAGGTTTCTTAATGGTGGAATCCGCAAGGTGCAAGTTTAAAGAACAATCATTAAATTCATGGAAACCTAGCAAATCACACAAAGTTTTGGGGATCGTGGAAACACTAGCACCCAAATCACACAAAGCATAGCACTCATGATCTTTAATTTTAATTTTAATTGTAGGTTCCCACTCATCATAAAGTTTTCTAGGGATAGAAACTTCCAACTCAAGTTTTTCTTCATAAGATTGCATCAAAGCATGAACGATATGTTTAGTAAAAGCTTTATTTTGACTATAAGCATGAGGAGAATTTAGAATGGATTGCAACAAGGAAATACAATATATCAAAGAGCAATTATCATAATTAAATTCCTTGAAATCCAATATAGTGGGTTCGTTGCTATCTAAAGTTTTAACCTCTTCAATCCCACTTTTATCAATTTTTGCATCAAGATCTAAAAACTCTGAATTTTTGGGACGCCTTCTAACTAAAGTTGACTCATCTCCAGTCCCATCTTTATCAAGATTCATATTTCAAAACAAAGATTTAATTGGGGACACATCAATCACTTTTATATCTTCATCTTTATTATCATGAAAACTAGAAGAACACGCTTTCACAAAGCAATCTTTCTTAGCACGCATCCTAGCGATTCTTTCTTTGCACTCATCAATGGAAATTCTCATGGCTTTGAGAGACTCATTGATATCATGCTTAGGTGGAATAGATCTAAGTTTCAAAGAATCAACATCAAGAGAAATTTTATCCACGTTCCTAGCCAACTCATCAATCTTAAGCAATTTTTCTTCAATCAAAGCATTGAAACTCTTTTGCGAACTAATAAATTCTTTAATACTAGATTCAAAATCAGAGGGCAACTTATTATAATTTACATAAGAATTGTTGAAGGAATTACCATAATTATTAGAGGAATTACTAGGAAACGACCTAGAATTAAAATTAGCTCTATATGCGTTGTTACCAAAATTGTTCCTACCAACAAAATTCACATCCATAGATTCATTATTATTCTCAATCAAAGTAGACAAATGCATATCATTAGGATCGGTAGGAGCACTCTTATTAGCAAACAATTTCATAAGTTCATCCATCTTTCCACTCAAAACATTAATCTCTTCAATTGCATGCACCTTTTTACTAGTAGATCTTTCCGTGTGCCATTAAGAATAATTAACCATAATATTATCTAGGAGTTTGGTAGCTTCTCCTAAAGTGATTTCCATAAAAGTGCCTCCCGCAGCCGAACCTAAAAGATTTCTAGAAGCCAAATTCAATCCGGCATAAAAGTTTGGTATAATCATCCATAAATTCAATTCATGAGTAGGGCAATTACGTATCATTAATTTCATCCTCTCCCAAGATTGTGCAACATGCTCATCATCAAGTTGCTTAAAATTCATAATATCATTTCTAAGAGAGATGATCATAGCGGGAGGAAAATACTGAGAGATAAAAGCATATTTGCACTTATTCCATGAATCAATACTATTTTTAGGCGAAGACGAAAACCAAGCTTTAGCACGATCTCTAAGCGAAAACGGAAATAGCTTAAGTTTAACAATATCATTATCCACATCTTTATTCTATTGCATATCACACAAATCAACAAAGTTGTTTAGATAGGTAGCGACATCGTCACTAGGAAGGCCAGAAAACAAATCTTTCATGACAAGATTCAGCAAAGCAGTATTAATTTCACAAGATTCAGCATTGATAAGAGGAGCAATCGGAGTGCTAATAAAATCATTATTGTTGGTATTGACAAAGTCACACAATTTAGTATTATCTTGAGCCATCGTGACAAGCAAACAATCCAACACACAAGCAAACATGCAAAGAAGCAAAAGAGGCAAACTGGAAAAGAGAAGGGGAACGGAAAGAGAGGGCAAAAGGAAAAGAGGGCAAATAAAACAGCAAGGGTGAAGTGGGGGAGAGGAAAATGAGAGGCAAATGGCAAATAATGTAATGCAAGGATAAGAGTTGTGATGGGTACTTGGTATGTCTTGATTTGGCGTAGATCTCCCCAGCAACGGCGCGAGGAATCCTTCTTGCTACCTCTTGAGCACTGCGTTGGTTTTCCCTTGAAGAGGAAAGGGTGATGCAGTAAAGCAGTGCAAGTATTTCCCTCAGTTTTTGAGAACCAAGGTATCAATCCAGTAGGAGACCACGCGCGAGTCACCTCGTGAAGGTAATATGCCCTAGAGACAATAATAAAGTTATTATTTATTTCCTTATATCATGATAAAAGTTTATTATTCATGGTAGAATTGTATTCACCGAAAACATAATACACGTGTGAATACATAGACAAACAGATTGTCACTAGTATGCCTCTACTTGACTAGCTCATTGATCAAAGATGGTTATGTTTCCTAACCATAGACATGAGTTGTCATTTGATTAACAGGGTCACATCATTAGGAGAATGATGTGATTGACATGACCCATTCCATTAGCTTATCACCCGATCGTTTAGTATGTTGCTATTGCTTTCTTCATGACTTATACATGTTCCTATGACTATGAGATTATGCAATTCCTGTTTACTGGAGGAACACTTTGTGTGCTACCAAACGTCACAACATAACTGGGTGATTATAAAGGTGTTCTATAGGTGTCTCCAATGGTACTTGTTGAGTTGGCGTATTTCGAGATTAGGATTTGTCACTCCGATTGTCGGAGAGGTATCTCTGGGCCCTCTCGGTAATGCACATCACTTAAGCCTTGCAAGCATTGCAACTAATGAGTTAGTTGCGGGATGATGTATTACAGAACGAGTAAAGAGACTTGCCGGTAACGAGATTGAACTAGGTATTGAGAAACCGACGATTGAATCTCAGGCAAGTAACATACCGATGACAAAGGGAACAACGTATGTTGTTATGCGGTTTCACCGATAAAGATCTTCATAGAATATGTAGGAGCAAATATGAGCATCCAGGTTCCGCTATTGGCTATTGACCAGAGACGTGTCTCGGTCATGTCTACATAGTTCTCGAACCCGTAGGGTCCGCACGCTTAACATTACGATGACAGCTATATTATGAGTTTATATGTTTTGATGTACTGAAGGTTGTTCGGAGTCCCGGATGTGATCACGGACATGACGAGGAGTCTCAAAATGGTCGAGACATGAAGATTGATATATTGGAAGCCTATGTTTGGATATCGAAAGTGTTCCGGGTGAAATCGGGATTTTACCGGAGTACCGGGAGGTTACTGGAACCCCCCGGGAGGTAAATGGGCCTTAGTGGGCCTTTACGGAGAAGAGGAGAGGCGGCCAGGGCTGGGCCCTGCGCCCCTCCCCCTAGTCCTAATAGGACAAGGAGAGGGGGCGGCGCCCCCTTTCCTTCTCTCCCTTCTCTTTCCCCTCCCGAATCCTATTCCAACTAGGAAGGGGGGAGTCCTACTCCCGATGGGAGTAGGACTCCTCCTGGCGCGCTTCCTCCCTGGCCGGCCGCACCCGCCTTGCTCCTTTATATACGGGGGCAGGGGGCACCCCATAGACATAACAATTGATCAAGTTGGTCTTTTAGCCGTGTGCGGTGCCCCCCTCCACCATAGTCCACCTCGATATTACTGTAGCAGTGCTTAGGCGAAGCCCTGCGTCGGTAGAACATCAACATCGTCACCACACCGTCGTGCTGACAAAACTCTCCCTTAAGACTCGGCTGGATCGGAGTTCGAGGGACGTCATCGGGTTGAATGTGTGCTGAACTCGGAGGTGCCGTACGTTCGGTACTTGATCGGTCGGATCGTGAAGACATACGACTACATCAACCGCGTTGTGCTAACGCTTCCGCTTTTGGTCTACAAGGGTACGTGGACAAGACTCTCCCCTCTGGTTGAGATGCATCACCATGATCTTGCGTGTGGGTAGGATTTTTTTTTTTGAAATTACTACGTTCCCCATCAGTGGCATCCGAGCCAGGTTTTATGCGTAGATGTCATATGCACGAGTAGAACACAAGTGAGTTGCGGGCGATATAAGTCATACTGCTTACCAGCATGTCATATTTTGGTTCGGCGGTATTGTTGGATGAAGCAGCCCGGACCGACATTACGCGTACGCTTACGCGAGACTGGTTCTACCAACGTGCTTTGCAGAAAGGTGGCTGGCGGGTGTCAGTTTCTCCAACTTTAGTTGAACCAAGTGTGGCTACGCCCGGTCCTTGCGAAGGTTAAAACAGCACTAACTTGACAAACTATTTGTGGTTTTGATGTGTAGGTAAGAATGGTTCTTGCTAAGCCCGTAGCAGCCACGTAAAACTTGCAACAACAAAGTAGAGGACGTCTAACTTGTTTTTTCAGGGCATGTTGTGATGTGATATGGTCAAGACATGATGCTAAATTTTTATTGTATGAGATGATCATGTTTTGTAACCGAGTTATCGGCAACTAGCAGGAGCCATATGGTTGTCGCTTTATTGTATGCAATGCAATCACGATGTAATGCTTTAATTTATCACTAAGCGGTAGCGATAGTCGTGGAAGCATAAGTTTGGCCAGACGACAATGATGCTACGATGGAGATCAAGGTGTCGCGACGGCGACGAGGGTGATCATGACGGTGCTTCGGAGATGGAGATCACAAGCATAAGATGATGATGGCCGTATCATATCACTTATATTGATTGCATGTGATGTTTATCTTTTATGCATCTTATCTTGCTTTGATTGACGATGGCATTATAAGATGATCTCTCACTAAATTTCAAGATAATAGTGTTCTCCCTGAGTATGCACCGTTGCCAAAGTTCGTCGTGCCCAGACACCACGTGATGATCGGGTGTGATAAGCTCTACGTCCATCTACAACGGGTGCAAGCCAGTTTTGCACACGCAGAATACTCGGGTTAAGCTTGATGAGCCTAGCATATGCAGATATGGCCTCGGAACACTGAGACCGAATCGAGCATGAATCATATAGTAGATATGATCAACATAGTGATGTTCACCATAGAAAACTACTCCATTTCACATGATGATCGGTTATGGTTTAGTTGATTTGGATCATGTGATCACTTAGAAGATTAGAGGGATGTCTTTCTAAGTGGGAGTTCTTTAGTAATATGATTAATTGAACTTAAATTTATCACGAACTTAGTACCTGATAGTATCTTGCTTGTCTATGTTGATTGTAGATAGATGGCCCGTGCTGTTGTTCCGTTGAATTTTAATGCGTTCCTTGAGAAAGCAAAGTTGAAAGATGATGGTAGCAATTACACGTACTGGGTCCGTAACTTGAGGATTATCCTCATTGCTGCCTAGAAGAATTACGTCCTGGAAGCACCGCTGAGTGTCAGGCCTGCTGCTGATGCAACTAACGACGTTAAGAACGTCTGGCAGAGCAAAGCTGATGACTACTTGATAGTTCAATGTGCCATGCTTTACGGCTTAGAACCGGGACTTCAAAGACGTTTTGAACGTCATGGAGCATATGAGATGTTCCAGGAGTTAAAGTTAATATTTCAAGCAAATGCCCGGATTGAGAGATATGAAGTCTCCAATAAGTTCTACAGCTGCAAGATGGAGGACAATAGTTCTGTCAGTGAACATATACTCAGAATGTTTGGGGTACCATAATCACTTGACTCAGCTGGGAGTTAATCTTCCGGTTGATAGTGTCATTGACAGAGTTCTTCAATCACTGCCACCAAGCTATAAGAGCTTCATGATGAACTATAATATGCAAGGGATGAATAAGACAATTCCCGAGCTCTTCGCAATGCTAAAAGCTGTTGGGGAACGCAGTAATTTCAAAAAATTTCCTACGCACACGCAAGATCATGGTGATGCATAACAACGAGGGGGAGAGTCTGATCTACGTACCCTTGTAGATCGCAACGGAAGCGTTGACACAACGTAGAGGAAGTAGTCGTACGTCTTCTTCCCGATCCGACCGATCCAAGCACCGTTACTCCGGCACCTCCGAGTTCTTAGCACACGTTCAGCTCGATGACGTTCCTCGGGCTCCGATCCAGCAAAGCGTCGAGGAAGAGTTCCGTCAGCACGACGGCGTGGTGACGATCTTGATGTACTACCGATGCAGGGCTTCGCCTAAGCACTGCAACAATATGATCGAGGTGGAATTTGGTGGCAGGGGGCACCGCACACGGCTAAGGAACGATCTCAAGGATCAACTTGTGTGTCTTGGGGTGTCCCCTGCCCCCGTATATAAATGATGGAGGGAGGGAGGCTGGCCGGCCAAAGGAGGGAGGCGCAGGAGGAGTCCTACTCCTACCGGGAGTAGGACTCCCCCCTCCAATCCTAGTCCAACTAGGAATCCTTTAAAGGAGAGAGAGAGAGGTGGTCGGCCCCTCTCCTAGTCCTAATAGGACTAGGGAGAGGGGGGGAGGCGCAGCCCTATGTGGGCTGCCCTCTCACCTTTCCACTAAGGCCCATGTTGGCCCATTTGGCTCCCGGGGGGTTCCGGTAACCCTCCCGGTAATCCGGTAAAATCCCAATTTCACCCGGAACACTTCCGATGTCCAAACATAGGCTTCCAATATATCAATCTTTACGTCTCGACCATTTCGAGACTCCTCGTCATGTCCGTGATCTTATCCGGGACTCCGAACAACCTTCGGTACATCAAAATGCATAAACTCATAATAACTGTCATCGTAACGTTAAGCGTGCGGACCCTACGGTTCGAGAACAATGTAGACATGACCGAGACACGTCTCCGGTCAATAACCAATAGCGGGACCTGGATGCCCATATTGGCTCCTACATATTCTACGAAGATCTTTATCGGTCAGACCGCATAACAACATACGTTGTTCCCTTTGTCATCGGTATGTTACTTGCCCGAGATTCGATCGTCGGTATCCAATACCTAGTTCAATCTCGTTACTGGCAAGTCTCTTTACTCGTTCCGTAATACATCATCTCATAACTAACATCTTAGTTATTATGCTTGCAAGGCTTATGTGATGTGTATTACCGAGAGGGCCCAGAGATACCTCTCCGACAATCGGAGTGACAAATCCTAATTTCGAAATACGCCAACCCAACATCTACCTTTGGAGACACCTGTAGTACTCCTTTATAATCACCCAGTTATGTTGTGACGTTTGGTAGTACCCAAAGTGTTCCTCCGGTAAACGGGAGTTGCATAATCTCATAGTCATAGGAACATGTATAAGTCATGAAGAAAGCAATAGCAACATACTAAACGATCGAGTGCTAAGCTAATGGAATGGGTCATGTCAATCAGATCATTCAACTAATGATGTGACTTCGTTAATCAAATAACAACTCTTTTTTCATGGTTAGGAAACATAACCATCTTTGATTAACGAGCTAGTCAAGTAGAGGCATACTAGTGACACTGTGTTGGTCTATGTATTCACACATGTATTATGTTTCCGGTTAATACAATTCTAGCATGAATAATAAACATTTATCATGATATAAGGAAATAAATAATAACTTTATTATTGCCTCTAGGGCATATTTCCTTCAAAAGCCGCGGAGGTAGAAATCAAGAAGGAGCATCAAGTGTTGATGGTCAGTAAGACCACCAGTTTCAAGAAGGGCTAAGGGAAGAAGAAGGGGAACTTCAAGAAGAACAGCAAGCGAGTTTCTGCTCAGGAGAAGAAACCCAAGTCTGGACCTAAGCCTGAGACTGAGTGCTTCTACTGCAAGCAGACTGGTCACTAGAAGCGGAAATGCCCCAAGTATTTGGCAGATAAGAAGGATGGCAAGGTGAACAAAGGTATATGTGATATACATGTTATTGATGTGTACCTTACTAGAGCTCGCAGTAGCACCTAGGTATTTGATACTAGTTCTTTTGCTAATATTTACAACTCGGAACAGGGACTACGGATTAAGCGAACACTGGTGTCTGTGTCAAAACCGGCGGATCTCGGGTAGGGGGTCCCGAACTGTGCGTCTAGGCCGGATGGTAACAGGAGGCAGGGGACACGAAGTTTTACCCAGGTTCGGGCCCTCTTGATGGAGGTAAAACCCTACGTCCTGCTTGATTAATATTGATGATATGGGTAATACAAGAGTTGATCTACCATGAGATCAGAGAGGCTAAACCCTAGAAGCTAGCCTATGGTATGATTGTCGATGTGTATGTTGTCCTACGGACTAGAACACTCCGGTTTATATAGACACCGAATAGTGTTAGGGTTACATAGAGTCGGTTACAATGGTAGGAGATCTGAACATCCGTATCGCCAAGCTTGCCTTCCACGCCAAGGAAAATCCCTTCCGGACATGGGACGGAGTCTTCAATCTTGTATCTTCATAGTCCAGGAGTCCGGCTGAAGGTATAACTCGGCTATCCGAACACCCCCTAATCCAGGACTCCCTCAGTAGCCCCTGAACCAGGCTTCAATGACGACAAGTCCGGCGCGCAAATTGTCTTCGGCATTGCAAGGTGGGTTCCTCCTCCAAGCACTTCATAGAAGATTTTGAACACAAAGATAGTGTCCTTCTCTACAAAATAAGTTTCCACATATTTCCATAGAGAGAATAATAACATTAACACAAATCTAATCTGCTGACGTATTCTGTGGTGCGACACGCCACGGCCAAGCCTTTATCCAAATCGTTTCATTATCCCACCTCAACGCGTTATGCGAGGCAGTTTCCTTAGCATGTCTTGTCAAAGCAGAGATCGTGTCCCTTTATTCCGGGATTCTCATCAATACGGGCGTGGGTAACCCAACCGCGCCTTTGATTACGGCGCTTGGAGATAAGCAAGTTTTACCAGGCTGGTGGGGGCATGTAGTCGCGCCCACCCATATAAGGGATAAGGATCCACCTTTTCAACCACGCCTTCTTCCTCCTTTGCCTATCCATTCTTGCACACTCGAGCTCCAGCGCCCAAGTCCGCACTACCACCTTGAACTTCTCCAGTCATGTCCGGAGCGGGGGGCAAGTGGATGGTTTCCTCCGTCTCGGAGGGACACATAAAGAAGCTGAGGAAGGCCAGATATCTGGCCAGTGACATCGTGCACCGACTCCCCGAGAAGGGGCAGCTCATCCCCACTCCTAGGCACCATGAGAGGGTGGTATTTCTCCCCCATTTCCTTCGCGGAATGGGCTTCCCTCTGCATCCATTTGTCCGGGGCTCATGTTCTACTACGGCCTGGATTTCCACGATCTGGCCCCGAACTTCGTCCTCAACATCTTGGCGTTTATCATCGTGTGCGAGGCTTTCCTCCGCATCCGCCCTTGTTTCGGCTTATGGCTAAAGACCTTCAACATCAAGCCGAAGGTGGTGCGCGACAGCCAGGCGAAGTGCGGCGGTGCCATGGTTGGCAAGATGGCCAATGTCTTGTGGCTCGAGGGCTCCTTTGTGGAGACCCTGAAGGGGTGGCAATCGGGGTGGTTTTACATCACCGAGCCATGCGACCCCGAATGGGTCGCAGCCCCTGAGTTTCGGTCCGGACCCCCTACGCGGCTCACCTCCTGGAAGGAGACCGGCCTGTCTTGGGTTAAAAAAGAAGAGCTGACCGGACTTGAAACATGCATACAAACCCTAGTGGACAAGGAGCTCAAGCTTGTCAACGTAGTCCAGGTTATGCTCATCTGCCTGATCCTCCCGTGTCAACGATGGGCCTTCAATCTGTGGGAGTTCGACCCAGCGCAGCATCAAACTCTAAACAGGCTCTTTGACACGACGTACAAAGATGCCTAGAGGGTGCTTTTCAAGGGCACCGAGGCTCCCGCCTCCGCTGCCGAGGATCGCGGATTTAGTACTCAGCATCACGCTCATGCGGTAAGCTGTTTTTGTCCTTTTACAGGGTCTCAGTTTTTCATAGTTTGACTCTATCCAGGATCTGAGTTCCCTTATCTTTGATAGGATTGGGTGGCGACGTCCGGACAGATCAACTATCCGGCTCCTCTGCCCGAAGACCCAGCGGACGCTCACTTGGTGAAGCTGCTGGTTCCGGCACCCTATGTGGTGCCGGAGAAGAAGGCCACGAAAAGGGCCACGGGGACTCGAAAGAGTGCCCGGCGCCAGGAGGTGTCGGATTCGTCATTCGACGGTCCCGAAGCGCCTTCCTCTCGTGAAGACGAGGAGGAAGATGAAGAGACCTCTCCCCCTCCAGCGGGAGGAGAGAAGAAAAGGAAGGCCGCCCTCTCCGAGGAGGCCGGAGGGTCCAAGAAGGGGAAAACCCTTCCTCCGAACTGCTCCACCGACACCGCCGACGACGAACAGGAGTGGTAGCCCAGGGCCAAGCCCCTGGCGAAATCGTAAGTGTCCGGATACCGGGGTAATTCATAGTATTCGTTTTTTGCATAGCTTTTCCTTATGTCGAATATGTTTATGCAGCCCACCCAAGGACCGGCTCGACGCATCGTCAAGCGGCTCACTGGACCCGTCGGAGGTGAACTCTCTTCCGACGGCTTCATCCCCCCGCCCTACGAACGACACCGAAGTGTTGTCCCAACAGGTTCCAAGCCGGGAGGAGGCGGTCCTGGAGGCGCCGCAAGGCGACCTCTCGGACTCCAGGAGTAAAGGGGATGAAACCCCCCAGGGCTCCAAGTCCGGCTTAAGGCCGGACACAGCTCCAGAATCTTCAAGGGTTCCAGAGTCCGGCGGGCGACCTCCTTCCAAGAGGAGCAAGCCTACTGTGCTGGTGACCTCCGTGCAACCGGAGGTGCCGGACAATATGTTGGAGGCGCTCCAAGGTGCCTCCATCGACGAGGGGCACTACACTATTATGAGTGCGGTGATCCAGAAGGTTCAGTCCACCAAAAGCGGACTGACTGAAGCTTGTACAAGCCTTTTCACAGGCTTTGAGGTAAGTAAAGAATGTTCAAATAATGTTACCACATAGACAGTAGCCCCTGATGCTCTGTTGGGCGTTCGGGAAGAAAAGCCGAATAGATGATCAAAGAATTCGCAGGAGTCTAACAAAAGGAGTCAATATGCGTATGTAGGCTTCTCTGCTAGCGCCCGCCGCACTGACCGCGGAAGTGGACATGCTGAAGCAGAGTCTCGAGAAGTCCGAACAAGAGCTCGAGCATGCCAAGAAGCAGCTCGAGGAGAAGGAAGGTAAGAAATACCCTCATTGAATATGTATATAAAAAGGTGCAATTGCAAAAAATGACAGGATTGACATGGCTATTGCAGGGGCCACGTCTGAGGTGGCGACCCTTAAGCAAGCGCTGCTCGAGGCCGAGAAGAGTGCAGCCGTGGAGCGCACCGAGCGGGAGAGGTATGAGGCTGAGGTTGGCAAGGTGCGGCAAGAGCTCCAGGTTCTCATGAAGAAACATGAGAGTTTGGAGCTTGACTCAAAGACGCGAGCGTTCGAGCTCGCGGCAGCTATAGAAAATGCCAAGTCTACCAAGGCCGAGTCCCAGAAGACCCTCCAGGAGTTGGATGAGGTGAAGAAGATTGCGGCGGGTAAGGCATTCTTTATGCAAAGCAAACACATAAATGTGAGTTACCTGTTACTTACCCGAATCCGGAGCTCTCCAGGAGCGTTCGCAGATCTTCCCCGGAGTGTATCTGATGCCGCCGAATTCTATCGAGCCGAGGAGGGCAACTCGACGGAGAAGGTGTTCTGGTCTCAGTATGCTGAGGCCGGACACCCCGTGCCCCTGAGCGACCAGCTGAAGCAACTGGTCGAGCTCCACAAGGCGGCCGAACAGGCCATGAAGGGCCTCCTAGTTCGGCTGTGGCCTGGAGAGGCTCTGCCTGGGAGCTATTTCGGGCTAGTGCGGCGGCTGGTGGAGGCCTGTCCGAGGCTTGAAGACATCAAGCGCTCCGTCTGTATTGAAGGTGCCCGTAGGGCCCTTGCCCGTGCTAAGGTGCACTGGGGCAAGCTGGATGCGGAGAAGCTTATGAAGGATGGGCCATCGCCGGGGAAAGAGCATCGCAAGCCCGAGAATTATTATAAGGATGTTCTGAAGGGTGCCTGCCTTGTTGCGGATGAATGTACAGAGGATGTATTTTTTGAGTAAAACCCGCTTGTGTTATCCTGTGCACTGAAAACTTGTTCATATGCGCTAAGCAATGCTGCTTGAATTTAAATTACCTTCTGTGCGGCTGTTTATCAATACTGAGAGATGGCGAGTCATCGGCTTCTGCCCCCATGCCGCTAGTGCTGGGGTGTTCGGGGATAAACCTGGGCGCTCTTTTTCCCATATTTGGGTCCTTCGAGGGAGGCGCTCAGCCCAATGAACGAGGCAATCGGACTATAATGCATGAACACTCTCACTTAGCCATAGAATTCTATAATTTTAAGTTTCGGCAAAGCCCCTAGTATTCGGAGGACCGATTTCGGGGCGCTATCCACGCCTTGGCCGGACAGAGCCGACTCCTCGCCCGAAGCGGCATAAGTCTTTAGGGACTCGAAAAAACCTCTCGAACAGCGACCAGCTCTCGCTTCATCATGACAGTCAGTTTTAGCATTCTCCACTGAGGTGCTCGGCCCAGCTCAACTAGGGCACAATCGCAGTGGTTCTCCTAGTGCTACCTTAGCCGATATAGCGGAACATAAGGCACCAAAACATAGGAGCCGGGCAAACCCAACTATTGACCCAAGACATGATTCGGAGCCGATTCATATAATGCTATAAGTTTGGGGTGCCGAACTTGTTAAAGTGTTCGGACTTCTCATACCATGTTGAGGGGTACTGAAGCCCCTGGCGTATTTTGGCCGTACCAAAGTGTACGGGTGCAACATGTCATTAAGGAACCTATATATATATATATATATATATTAAAAAAAGGTAATGCAAAAAATAGACAAAAGCTATGCATTGTTCATTAAAATAGCTGCGATCAAAGCAGAACGATACAAGTGATGCGATAAACGAAAAGTTGGACTATTTAACATGTCTGCTTCAGGGGCAAGCTGCGGGATAGTATGCGAAATAGGTATACTGCTCGTGATAGAGACCACCTGGGATTTCCGTAATGCGGCATGGCTTGTCTGCTTCCCTGGTCCTTGCATCGTTTGTGCGACAATTGAACTGCCGAACAAGCCTTCCGAAGAGTAGAGTCCTGGAAGTAAGAGAAAAGTATAAAAAGGTCGGCAGCCCCAGGTGCGGTTTAAGATGTGTTTTGGGTGTGCCATGATGGTGCCCCTCCCCCTATGCCCATGGTATTTCTAGGGCGTAGTTATGTACGCGAAGTACTGGCATCGCCTTTTTGCGGGGGTTGGGGTTGGGGCGCATTGCTACGCCTGCTCGGAACGTGCCAGGCGGTCTTGTTGTAGGTTACTCCGGGCGCGCTTGACTGTGTCCGGACGTTTAATGGCCGGACTGGAGAACTGCCTGGAGAGGCTGCTTTGTACTTCCACTGCCAGGGCCGCCGTGTGCTCCTCCGTTTGGAGGGAGCGTTCGGTGTTTCCATTGACCGTAATTACTCCTTGAGGGCCTGGAATCTTGAGCTTAAGGTATGTGTAGTGCGGGACCGCATTGAACTTGGCCAATGCGGTTCGCCCGAGCAGTGCATGGTAGCCACTGCGGAACGGGACTATGTCGAAGATTAACTCCTCGCTTCGGAAATTATCCGGAGATCCGAAGACCACTTCAAGTGTGACTGAGCCGGTACAGCTGGCCTCTACACCTGGTATTATGCCTTTAAAGGTTGTTTTGGTGGGCTTAATCCTCGAGGGATCTATGCCCATTTTCCGCACTGTATCCTGGTAAAGCAGGTTCAGGCTACTGCCGCCGTCCATAAGGACTCTAGTGAGAAGAAATCCGTCAATAATTGGGTCGAGAACCAATGCGGCGAATCGGCCATGACGGATGCTAGTGGGATGGTCTCTTCGATCAAAGGTGATCAGGCACGAGGACCATGGGTTGAACTTTGGGGCGACTGGCTCTACTGCGTATACGTCCCTTAACGCGCGCTTCCGCTCCCTCTTGGGGACGTGGGTGGCGTATATCATGTTCACCGTCCACACTTGTGGGGGAAAACCCTTTTGTCCATTGTTGTTCGGCGGCCGGGGCTCCTCGTCATCATTGCTATGCAACCCCTTGTCTTCATTGTCGGCGCTTAATCTGCCTGCCTGCTTGAACAGCCAACAGTCCCTGTTGGTGTGATTGGCCGGCTTTTCGGGGGTGCCATGTATTTGGCACAAGCGGTCGAGTATTCGGTCCAAGCTGGACGGGCCCCTGGGATTCCTTTTGAATGATTTTTTCCGCTGACCGGATTTAGAGCCTCTGAATCCGACATTAACTGCCATATCCTTAGCATTGTCGCCGTTGATGCGGCGCTTCTGTTGGTTATGACACGACCTGCCACTAATGTCCCTGGTTTCTGAACGACCAGGGTTCTTGGTCATATTGTTGCTACGAGCAAGCCAGCTGTCTTCTCCCGCGCAAAAGCGGGTCATGAGTGCCGTGATTGCTGCCATAGATTTCGGCTTCTCTTGTCCTAGGTGCCGGGCAAGCCACTCGTCACGGATATTATGCTTGAAGGCTGCTAAGGCCTCTGCGTCCGGACAGTCAAGTATTTGATTTTTCTTTGTTAGGAACCGTGTCCAGAATTGCCTGGCTGATTCGTCTGGCTGCTGAATTACGTGGCTTAGGTCGTCAGCGTCTGGGGGTCGCACATAAGTGCCCTGGAAATTGTCGAGGAATGCGGCTTCCAGGTCCTCCCAACAGCTGATTAACCCTGTTGGCAGGCTGTTAAGCCACTGCCGGGCTGGTCCTTTAAGCTTGTGTGGGAGGTATTTGATGGCGTGGAAATCATCGCCGCGGGCCATGTGGATATGAAGGAGATAATCCTCGATCCATACCGCAGGATCTGTTGAGCCATCATATGATTCGATGTTTACGGGTTTGAAACCCTCGGGGATTTGATGATCCATTATCTCGTCTGTGAAGCACAATGGGTGTGCGGCGCCTCTGTATTGGGCGATATCATGACGTAGCTCCAATGAGCTTTGTCTACTGTGTTCGGCCCTGCTGAATTTGTGGTCGGCGTGACGGTTGTCGCCTCGAGCCGTGGGGTGCCTACGCGATCCATAGATCGATCTTGTTTGCCTTGTCTTGTCCTCCAACATGTCTCGTAAGTCCGGCGCATATTCCCGTGCCTTGGTATGGGGTGTGGCTTGGGTGGAGGGCCATGAGGCCTCTCTGTCGCGGCCACAAGGGGGCCTTTCGGCCACATTGAGTGCTTCCTCCTCTAATCGGGGTAGCAACCTGCACTTCGGGTAGCACTTGGAGGGGCATTCGGGTTTATGCTCTTCGGCCGCAAGGACTTTAGTCCATCTATCGACTAGCCGATCTTGATCAGCTTTAAGCTGTTGCTGTTTCTTCTTGATGCTTCTTGCCGTGGCCATAAGCCTGCGTTGAAAACGCTCTTGTTCGACGGGATCCTCTGGCACGGCGAATTCGTCGTCGTCGAGGCTTGCCTTGTCTTTGGAGGGAGGCATACAATTATTGTCCTCGACCTCTCTGTCGGCCGCTCCCTCATGAGGGCTGGTTTCTCCATCCTCCTATGCTAAATCTTGCTCGGGGGGGATGTTCTTCGGCGCTTTCCGGGGTATTATTATCTCCCGTGCTGCAATCGCTGTTTTTGTGTTGGCGTGATTTTGAGCGGCGCCGCTGACGCTGGCGCTTTTGCTATTTCTTGGAGGGGTCATCCTTCACTGTTCCATCGCCCTCTCCCTCTTTTGGGGTGTCCACCATGTATATGTCATATGACCAGGTGGCTTTCTAGGGCCTAGTGGGCGCTGGTTCTTCATCATCTCCTTCATCGGTGTCCATACCGTCGATGTCTTCGGAGTCGAAGTCGAGCATGTCGGTTAAGTTGTTGACAGTGGCTACAAAGTGGGTGGTGGGTGGGTTTTGAATTTCTTCATCGTCCATACCCCAACCTTGCTGACCGTAGTCCGGCCAGGGCTCTCCTGACAAAGAGAGAGACTTCAGTGATTTCAGGATATCGCCGAAAGGCGAGTGCTAAAAGATGTCTGCGGCCGTGAACTCCATGATCGGCACCCAATCGGATTCACTCGGCAGGGACGCGGAGGGTTCGGAGTCCGGAGAAGAATCCGGCTCCATGGAGTCACGAGTCTTGCAGTGTACGGGGCTGGTGTTCGGCTCAACCGCCATTGGGATCGTAGCCCCCGAGGTGGCGTCCAACCGCCCATCCTCGATCGGTGCGGTCGGCTCCGAACTAGGGGTCGGAGCCGATGCGGGTGCGGCCTCCAGGGTTCTGTTCGGCGGCAGAGCTAGATCATGCTCGTCGTGACAGTGCGGCGCGCTCGGCAGTGGTTCGAATACGTCGAAGATCAAGTCCCCGCGGATGTCTGCCATGTAGTTTAAACTTCCGAATCTGACCTGACGGCCAGGGCGTAGCTTTTGATCTGCTCTAGATGGCCAAGTGAATCGGCCCGCAGCGCGAAGCCACCAAATACGAAGATCTGTCCGGGGAGGAAGGTCTCACCCTGGACTGCATCGCCATTGATGATCGTAGGAGCCATCGGGCCTGACAGCGACGGCACCGAGGAACTCTCAACGAAAGCACCAATGTCGGTGTCAAAACCGGCGGATCTCGGGTAGGGGGTCCCGAACTGTGCATCTAGGCCGGATGGTAACAGGAGGCAGGGGACACGAAGTTTTACCTAGGTTTGGGCCCTCTTGATGGAGGTAAAACCCTACGTCCTGCTTGATTAATATTGATGATATGGGTAATACAAGAGTTGATCTACCACAAGATCAGAGAGGCTAAACCCTAGAAGCTAGCCTATGGTATGATTGTTGATGTGTATGTTGTCCTACGGACTAGAACCCTCCGGTTTATATAGACACCGGATAGGGTTAGGGTTACATAGAGTCGGTTACAATGGTAGGAGATCTGAACATCCGTATCGCCAAGCTTTCCTTCCACGCCAAGGAAAATCCCTTCCAGACACGGGACGGAGTCTTCAATCTTGTATCTTCATAGTCCAGGAGTCCGGCTGAAGGTATAACTCGGCTATCCGAACACCCCCTAATCCAGGGCTCCCTCAACTGGCAAAGGATGAGGTGACGATGCACGTGGGAAATGGTTCCAAAGCCGATGTGATTGCGGTCGGCACGCTACCTCTACATCTACCTTCGGGATTAGTATTAGACCTAAATAATTGTTATTTGGTGCCAGCGTTGAGCATGAACATTATATCTGGATCTTGTTTGATGCGAGACGGTTATTCATTTAAATCAGAGAATAATGGTTGTTCTATTTATATGTGTAATATCTTTTATGGTCATGCACCCTTGAAGAGTGGTCTATTTTTGATGAATCTCGATAGTAGTGATACACATATTCAAAATGTTGAAGCCAAAAGATGCAGAGTTGATAATGATAGTGCAACTTATTTGTGGCACTGCCGTTTAGGTCATATCAGTGTAAAGCGCATGTAGAAACTCCATACTGATGGACTTTTGGAACCACTTGATTATGAATCACTTGGTACTTGGGAACCATGCCTCATGGGCAAGATGACTAAAACGCCGTTCTCTGGAACTATGGAGAGAGCAACAGATTTGTTGGAAATCATACATACAGATGTATGTGGTCCGATGAATGTTGAGGCTCGTGGCGGATATCGTTATTTTCTCACCTTCACAGATGATTTAAGCAGATATGGATATATCTACTTGATGAAGCATAAGTCTGAAACATTTGAAAAGTTCAAAGAATTTCATAGTGAAGTTGAAAATCGTCATAATAAGAAAATAAAGTTTCTACGATCTGATCGTGGAGGAGAATATTTGAGTTACGAGTTTGGTCTACATTTGAAACAATGCGGAATAGTTTCGCAACTCACGCCACCCGGAACACCACAGCGTAATGGTGTGTCAGAACGTCGTAATCGTACTTTACTAGATATGGTACGATCTATGATGTCTCTTATAGATTTACCTCTATCATTTTGGGGATATGCTTTAGAGACGACCGCATTCTCATTAAATAGGGCACCATCGAAATCCATTGAGACGACGCCTTATGAACTGTGGTTTGGCAAGAAACCAAAGTTATCGTTTCTGAAAGTTTGGGGCTGCGATGCTTATGTGAAAAAGCTTCAACCTGATAAGCTCGAACCCAAATCAGAGAAATGTGTCTTCATAGGATACCCAAAGGAAACTATTGGGTACACCGTCTATCATAGATCCGAAGGCAAGACATTCGTTGCTAAGAATGGATCCTTTCTAGAGAAGGAGTTTCTCTCGAAAGAAGTGAGTGGGAGGAAAGTGGAACTTGATGAGGTAACTATACATGCTCCTCTATTGGAAAGTAGTTCATCACAGAAACCAGTTCCTGTGATGCCTACACCAATTAGTGAGGAAGTTAATGATGATGATCATGGAACTTCAGATCAAGTTACTACTGAACCTCGTAGATCAACAAGAGTAAGATCCACACCAGAGTGGTACGGTAATCCTGTTCTGGAAGTCGTGCTACTAGATCATGATGAACCTACGAACTATGAAGAAGCGATTGTGAGCCCAGATTCCACAAAATGGCTTGAAGCCATGAAATGTGAGATGGGATCCATGTATGAGAACAAAGTGTGGACTTTGGTTGACTTGTCCGATGATTGGCAAGCAATTGATAATAAATGGATCTTCAAGAAGAAGACTGACACTGACGGTAATGTTACTGTCTACAAAGCTGGCCTTGTTGCGAAGGGTTTTCGACAAGTTCAAGGGATTGACTACGATGAGACTTTCTCACCCGTAGCGATGCTTAAGTCTGTCCAAATCATGTTAGCAATTGCCGCATTTTATGATTATGAAATTTGGCAAATGGATGTCAAAATTGCATTCCTGAATGGATTTCTGGAAGAAGAGTTGTATATGATGCAACTAGAAGGTTTTGTCAATCCAAAGGGAGCTAACAAAGTGTGCAAGCTCCAGCGATCCATTTATGGACTGGTGCAAGCCTCTCGGAGTTGGAATAAACTCTTTGATAGTGTGATCAAAGCATTTGGTTTTATACAGACTTTTGGAGAAGCCTGTATTTACAAAAAAGTGAGTGGGAGCTCTATAGCATTTCTAGTATTATATGTGGATGACATATTGTTGATTGGAAATGATATAGAATTTCTGGATAGCATAAAGGGATACTTGAATAAGAGTTTTTCAATGAAAGACCTCGGTGAAGCTGCTTATGTATTGGGCATCAAGATCTATAGAGATAGATCAAGACGCTTAATTGGACTTTCACAAAGCACATACCTTGACAAAGTTTTGAAGAAGTTCAAAATGGATCAAGCAAAGAAAGGGTTCTTGCCTGTGTTACAAGGTGTGAAGTTGAGTAAGACTCAATGGCGACCACTTCACAAGATAGAGAGAAAATGAAAGATGTTCCCTATACTTCAGCCATAGGCTCTATCATGTATGCAATGCTGTGTACCAGACCTGATGTGTGCCTTGCTATAAGTCTAGCAGGGAGGTACCAAAGTAATCCAGGAGTGGATCACTGGACAGTGGTCAAGAACATCCTGAAATACCTGAAAAGGACTAAGGATATGTTTCTTGTATATGGAGGTGACAAAGAGCTCATCGTAAACGGTTACGTTGATGCAAGCTTTGACACTGATCCAGACGATTCTAAACCGCAAACCGGATATGTGTTTACATTGAACGGTGGAGCTGCCAGTTGGTGCAGCTCTAAACAAAGCATTGTGGCGGGATCTACATGTGAAGCGGAGTACATAGCTGCTTCGGAAGTAGCAAATCAAGGATTTTGGATGAAGGAGTTCATATCCGATCTAGGTGTCATACCTAGTGCATCAGGTCCAATGAAAATATTTTGTGACAATACTGGTGCAATTGCCTTGGCGAAGGAATCCAGATTTCACAAGAGAACCAAGCACATCAAGAGATGCTTCAATTCCATCCGGGATTTATTCCAGGTGGGAGACATAGAAATTTGCAAGATACATACGGATCTGAATGTTGCAGACCCGTTGACTAAGCCTCCTCCATAAGCAAAACATGATCAACACCAAGGCTCCATGGGTGTTAGAATCATTACTATGTAATCTAGATTATTGACTCTAGTGCAAGTGGGAGACTGAAGGTAATATGCCCTAGAGGCAATAATAAAGTTATTATTTATTTCCTTATATCATGATAAAATTTTATTATTCATGCTAGAATTGTATTAACCGGCAACATAATACATGTGTGAATACATAGACAAACAGATTGTCACTAGTATGCCTCTACTTGACTAGCTCGTTGGTCAAAGATGGTTATGTTTCCTAACCATAGACATGAGTTGTCATTTGATTAATAGGGTAACATCATTAGGAGAATGATGTGATTGATATGACCCATTCCATTAGCTTAACACCCAATCGTTTAGTATGTTGCTATTGCTTTCTTCATGACTTATACATGTTCCTATGACTATGAGATTATGCAACTCCCGTTTACCGGAGGAACACTTTGTGTGCTACCAAACGTCACAACGTAACTGGGTGATTATAAAGGTGCTCTACAGGTGTCTCCAAAGGTACTTGTTGAGTTGGCGTATTTCGAGATTAGGATTGTCACTCTGATTGTCGGAGAGGTATCTCTGGGCCCTCTCGGAGTTCGAGGGACGTCATCGGGCTGAACGTGTGCTGAACTCGGAGGTGTTGTACGTTTGGTACTTGATCGGTCGGATCGTAAAGACGTACGACTACATCAACCGCGTTGTGCTAACGCTTCCGCTTTCGGTCTATGAGGGTACATGGACAACACTCTCCCCTCTCGTTGTGATGCATCACCATGATCTTGCGTTGCGTAGGAATTTTTTTGAAATTACTATGTTCCCCAACACCTCATACCTACACAAACAAATAAGAACCTCAAAACCATCATGATAAAGGGGTGGTCAGTCCCTTCACGGCCACTTGCAAGAGTGAGATCTGATAGAGATGATAATAATAAGATAAATATTTTTGGTATTTTTGTGATATAGATTTAAAGTAAAGATTGCAAAATAAAATAGATTGAAAACTTCTATGATGGAGAATAGACCCGGGGGCCATATGTTTCACTAGTGGCTTCTCTCAAGATAGCATAAGTATTACGGTGGGTGAACAAATTACTGTCGAGCAATTGATAGAAAAGCGAATAATTATGAGAATATCTAGGTATGATCATGTATATAGGCATCACGTCCGTGACAAGTAGACCGACTCCTGCCTGCATCTACTACTATTGCTCCACACATCGACCGCTATCCAACATGCATCTAGAGTATTAAGTTCATAAGAACAGAGTAATCCTTAAGCAAGATGACATGATGTAGAGGGATAAACTCATGCAACATGATGTAAACCCCATATTTTTATCCTCGCTGGCAACAATACAATACATGTCATTTCCCTTTCTGTCACTGGGATCGAGCACCACAAGATTGAACCCAAAGATAAGCACTTCTCCCATTGCAAGAAAGATCAATCTAGTAGGCCAAACCAAACTAATAATTCGAAGATACTTGCAAAGATAAACCAACCATACATAAAAGAATTCAGAGAAGATTCAAATATTGTTCATAGATAGACTTGATCATAAACCCACAATTCATCGGATCTCGACAAAAACACTGCAAAATAAGATTACGTCGAGTAGATCTCCAAGAGAATCAAGGAGAATTTTGTATTGAGATCCAAAGAGAGAGAGAGAAGAAGCCATCTAGCTACTAGCTATGGACCCGAAGGTCCAAGGCAAACTACTCACACATCATCGGAGGGGCCATGGAGTTGATGTAGAGGCCATCCGTGATCAATGCCCCCTCCGGCGGAGCTCCGAAAAAGGCCCCAAGATGGGATCTCTTGGGTACAGAAGGTTGCGGCGGTGGAAATAGGGTTTCGTGGTGCTCCTGGATGTTTTCGGGGTATGTGAACATATATAGGAGGAAGAAGTAGGTCGGTGGAGCAACGAGGGGCCCATGAGGGGGGAGGGCGCGCCCAGGGGGGTAGGCGCGCCCCCCTGCCTCATGGCCGCCTCGTTGATTGCTTGACGTCCACTCCAAGTCCTCTGGATCATGTTTGTTCCAAAAATCACGTTCCCGAAGGTTTCATTCCGTTTGGACTCCATTTGATATTCCTTTTCTACGAAACACTGAAATAGGTAAAAACAGCAATTTGGGCTGGGCCTCCGGTTAATAGGTTAGTCCCAAAAATAATATAAAAGTGTAAAATAAAGCCCATTAACATCCAAAGCAGATAATATAATAGCATGGAACAATCAAAAATTATAGATACGTTGGAGACGTACCACTTTCCTGATGAACAATTAGCTGTCATAAATGCTTCTCGTACTGCTCCATGGTATGCTGATTATGCTAATTACATTGTTGCTAAATATATACCACCTAGTTTCATATACCAACAAAAGTAAAAGTTTTTCTATGATTTAAGACATTACTTCTGGGATGACCCACACCTTTATAACGAAGGAGCAGATGGTGTTATTAGACGTTGTGTACCCGAGCATGAACAGGAACAGATCCAACGCAAGTGTCACTCCGAGGCTTATGGAGGATAGCATGCTGGAGATAGAACTGCACATAAGGTATTGCAATCCAATTTTTATTGGCCTAAGGATGCCCGTAAGTTTGTCTTGTCTTGTGATGAATATCAAAGAATTGGTAATATTAGTAGATGTTAAGAAAGGCCTATGAACTATTCGCTTGTTATGGAACCATTTGATGTTTGGGGCTTTGATTATATGGGACCGTTTCCTTCCTCTAATGGGTATACACATATTTTAGTTCTTGTTGATTATGTTACTAAGTGGGTAGAAACTATTCCAACTAGTAGTGCTGATCATAACACCTCTATTAAGATGCTTAAAGAAGTTATTTTTCCGAGGTTTGGAGTCCCTAGATACTTAATGACTGATGGTGGTTCACATTTTATTCATGGTGCTTTTCGTAAGATGCTTGCTAAGTATGATGTTAATCATAGAATTGTATCTCCATATCACCCACAGTCTAGTGGTCAAGTAGAATTGAGCAATAGAGCTTAAATTAATTTTGCAAAAGACTGTTAATAGATCTTGAAAGAATTGGTCCAAGAAACTTGATGATGCATTATGGGCTTATAGAACTGTATTTAAAAATCCTATGGGTATGTCTCCATATAAAATGGTTTACGGAAAACTGCTACCTCTTGAGCACTGCATTGGTTTTCCCTTGAAGAGGAAAGAGTGATGCACTAAAGTAGCGTAAGTATTTCCCTCAGTTTTTCAGAACGAAGGTATCAATCCAGTAGGAGACCACGCGTGAGTCACCTCGTACCTACACAAACAAATAAAAACCTTGCAACCAACGCGATAAAGGGGTTGTCAATCCCTTCACGGCCACTTGCAAGAGTGAGATCTGATAGAGATGATAATAATAAGAGCCAGACCTGACTGTGATCCTGAACTAACTTGGTTAACTGAGACTTCCAGGTTAAAGGTAACATGACGATGTTGCCTCGAGGGCTCTCCCTCAGGGGCAGGTGCAGGGTGAAGCATCGGGGCTACAGGAGCAGTGAGAAGTGAAACCCACTCAGCAGGAGCACTGAGACGATTCACGGTTGAGGCGCCCGAGCTACTCGGAGGAGTAACCGATGAAACAGGGGAACTAGAACTGACTGGAATATAAGGAGTAAATCCCAGGGAGGATGGAGTAGTGGCAGATCTAGTAGAGACTAGAGCAGATGCTAAAGTAGTACGGGCACGAGTCAGCTCTCGAGCCAGCTCGAGGACCATAAGATAGCTAGCGGTGATGTAATGAGCAAGATGGCTAGAAACACTATCGGACTCCGGATCAATGATAGGGAAGCGGACACGACCATTGTCGTGCAGAGAAGGGTAGTAGTACAAACCTGGGTGGTTCTGCATCCGGACCTCATGGTAATGAAGCTCAACAAGGATCTCGAATGCAGCAAACTGGACAGCCTAGATGCGGTACAAGCGCAACCGCTCTGAGAGGTATGAGTGTAAGTGCTGGAGTCGAAACTGGTGCGCAGAGTAACCACTGCATGATACTCATACACTGAGTCAGCTAGACGCTCCCGGTACACACAATAAACTGGACCGTCACCGAGGGGGTACAGCCGACGCCACACGTTACGAAGAAGATGCGGCGACGTGTACGACAACAGCTGCAATTGGCATGGATACGGCACCGGAGCCATCTACACTCACAACCATTAGTAGGTTAGCATAAAACTTAGACCAGTATATGCAATGCAACAACCAGCTACCAATGCTACCGGCACTCAACGTAAACTCATATCTACCGTCTAGTCAACATGTCGTAGTCTAGCGTAGCCTACAGTCAGCGCGGCTCTGATACCAAGCGTTGTGGCACCCCAGCTCAGAGCAACCGGTTTACCATGCATTGCCAGCCCTGAGACCATGTCTTCTGGCAACACACAACATCTTGGTACAGAAAACAACCGCTTTATTGATGCTAGCGGATCAAAGTTTACATTACAACAGGCAGCGAGGCCAAGCGGCACACATGGTGCGGCTAAACAATATGTACATTATTCAGTGAACATAAAGGCCTCGAATATAACAACTACGCGGCAGCGGAACAACGTCGTAGCGGAAGGTCCATAGTAGAGGGACACCAATGTGGACACAATCTAGACTTGGACAACATTCCTCTCCAACAAAGCTTTTCCTGAAAGCTGGCATGACATGCCAGGTCAGTACATTGAATGTACTTGCAAGCTCACAACAGACATAAACATAATGACAAACAATATCATGATATTTAACCAATTATTAACAATGCAACAATATATTCAACATGCTGTGATCTTATGCTTGTGAGGAAAAAATCCTCTTACCAACGGTGATCACCTCTTGGATCACCACCGTACCAACCTCAAAATCTTAACCATGAATATCTCGTGATCCTTCCGGTGATCACAACCTCGACCCATAGTAGGTCCGAAACAATGATCCTTCCGGCGATCATAACTGCTACCTCTTGAGCACTGCGTTGGTTTTCCCTTGAAGAGGAAAGGGTGATGTGCTACCTCTTGAGCACTGCGTTTGTTTTACACGAAGAGGAAGGGATGACGTAGCAAAGTAGCGTAAGTATTTCCCACATTTTTGAGAACCAAGGTATCAATCCAGTAGGAGGCTACGTGCGAGTCCCTCGCACCTGCACAAAACAAATAAATCCTCGCAACCAACGCGATAAGGGGTTGTCAATCCCTACATGGCCACTTACGAGAGTGAGATTTGATAGATATGATAAGATAAATTTTTTGGTGTTTTTATGATAAAGATGCAAAGTAAAATAAAAGCAAAGTAAAAAAGCAAAGGAAATAACTAAGTATTGGAAGATTAATATGATGAAGATAGACCCGGGGCCATAGGTTTCACTAGTGGCTTCTCTCAAGAGCATATGTTTTTTTACGGTGGGTTAAGGAATTACTGTTGAGAAATTGACAGAATTGAGCATAGTTATGAGAATATCTAGGTATGATCATGTATATAGGCATCACGTCCGAGACAAGTAGACCGACTCCTACCTGCATCTACTACTATTACTCCACTCATCGACCGCTATCTAGCATGCATCTAGATTATTAAGTTAATGAAAACAGAGTAACGCCTTAAGCAAGATGACATGATGATGTAGAGGGATAAACTCATGCAATATGATGAAAACCCCATCTTGTTATCCTCGATGGCAACAATACAATACGTGCCTTGATGCCCCCACTATCACTGGGAAAGGACACCGCAAGATTGAACCCAAAGCTAAGCACTTCTCCCATTGCAAGAAAGATCAATCTACTAGGCCAAGCCAAACTGATAATTCGAAGAGACTTGCAAAGATAACCAATCATACATAAAAGAATTCAGAGAAGATTCAAATATTGTTCATACATAGACTTGATCATAAACCCACAATTCATCGGTCTCAACAAACACACCGCAAAAAGAAGATTACATCGAATAGATCTCCATAAGAGAGGGGGAGAACATTGTATTGAGATCAAAAAAGAGAGAAGAAGCCATCTAGCTAATAACTATGGACCCGAAGGTCTGAGGTAAACTACTCACACTTCATTGGAGGGGCTATGGTGATGATGTATAAGCCCTCCGTGATGGATACCCTCTTCGGCGGAGCTCCGGAACAGGCCCCAAGATGGGATCTCATGGATACATAAAGTTGCTGCGGTGGAATTAGGGTTTTGGCTCCGTATCTGATCGTTTGGGGGTACGTAGGTATATATAGGAGGAAGGAGTAAGTCGGTGGAGCAACAGGGGGCCCACGAGGGTGGAGGGCGCGCCTGGGGGTAGGCGTGCCCCGCTACCTCGTGGCCTCCTCCTTTATTTCTTGATGCATGGTCCAAGTCTCCTGGATCATGTTCGGTGAGAAAATCACGTTCCCGAAGGTTTCATTCCGTTTGGACCCCGTTTGATATTCCTTTTCTTCGAAACCCTAAAATAGATAAAAAAAACAGCAATTCTGGGCTGGGCCTCCGGTTAATAGGTTAGTCCCAAAAATAATATAAAAGTGGATTATAAAGCCCAATAATGTCCAAGACAGTAGATAATATAGCATGGAGCAACCAAAAATTATAGATACGTTGGAGACATACCATGATGCAGCAAAGTAGCGTAAGTATTTCCCTCAGTTTTTGAGAACAAAGGTATCAATCCAGTAGCAGGCCAGGCACGAGTCCCTTGCACCTACACAAACAAATAAAATCCTCGCAACCAACGCAATAAAGGGGTTGTCAATCCCTTCACGGTTACTTACGAAAGTGAGATCTGATAGATATGATCAGATAATATTTTTGGTATTTTTATGATAAAGATGCAAAGTAAAGAAAGCAAAATAAACGGAAAAGGAAATAGCTTGTTGACGGAAGATTAATACGATGGAAAATAGACCTGGGGGCCATAGGTTTCACTAGTGGCTTCTCTCGAGAGCATAAGTATTACGGTGGGTAAACAAATTACTATTGAGCAATTAACAGAATTGAGCATAGTTATGAGAATATCTAGGTATGATCATGTATACAGGCATCACGTCCGAGATAAGTAGACCGACTCCTGCCTGCATCTACTACTATTACTCCACACATCGACTGCTATCTAGCATGCATCTAGAATATTAAGTTCAAGAGAACAGAGTAATGCCTTAAGCAAGATGACATGATGTAGATGGATAAACTCATGCAATATGATATAAACCCCATCTTGTTATCCTCGATGGCAACAATACAATACGTGCCTTGCTACTCCTACTGTCACTTGGAAAGGACACCGCAAAAGATAACCAATCATACATAAAAGAATTCAGAGAAGATTCAAATATTTTTCATAGATAAACTTGATTATAAACCCACAATTCATCGGTCCCAACAAACACACCGCAAAAGAAGATTACATCGAATAGATCTCCACAGGAGAGGGGGAGAACTTTGTATTGAGATCCAAAAAGAGAGAAGAAGCCATCTAGATAATAACTATGGACCCGAAGGTCTGAAGTAAACTACTCATACTTCATCAACGAGCCTATGGTGTTGATGTATAAGACCTCCGTGATCGACGCCCCCTCCGGTGGAGCTTCGGAAAAGGCCCCAAGATGCGATCTCATGGATACAGAAAGTTACGGCGGTGGAATTAGGGTTTTGGCTCCGTATCTGATAGTTTGGGGGTACGTAGGTATATATAGGAGTTAGAAGTACGTCGGTGGAGCAACGTGGGCCCCATGAGGGTGCAGGGCGCGCCTAGGGGGGGTAGGCGCGCCCCCTACCTCGTGCCCTCCTAGTTGATGTCTTGACGTAGGGTCCAAGTCCTCTGGATCATGTTCGTTCCGAAAATCACGTTCCCGAAGGTTTCATTCCGTTTGGACTCAGTTTGATATTCTTTTTCTGCCGAACTCTGAAATAGGCAAAAAACAGCAATTCTAGGCTGGGCCTCTGGTTAATAGGTTAGTCCCAAAAATAATATAAAAGTGTATAATAAAGCCCAATATTGTCCAAAACAGGATATAATATCGCATGGAACAATCAAAAATTATAGATACGTTGGAGACGTATCAAGCATCCCCAAGCTTAATTCCTGCTCGTCCTCGAGTCGGTAAATGATAAAACAGAATTTTTGATGTGGAAGGCTACTTGGCATAATTTCAATGTAATTCTCTTAATTGTGGTATGAATATTCAGATCCAAAAGATTGAAGACAAAAGTTCAATATTGACATAGAAATAATAATACTTCAAGCATACTAACAAAGCAATTATGTCTCTTCAAAATAACATGGCCAAAGAAAGTTATCCCGACAAAATCATATAGTCTAGCTATGCTCCATCTTCACCACTCAAAGTATTTAAATCATGCACAACCCCGATGACAAGCCAAGCAATTGTTTCATACTATTGGTGTTCTCAAACTTTTTCAATCTTCACGCAATACATGAGCGTGAGCCATGGACATAGCACTATATGTGGAATATAATGGAGGTTGTGGAGAAGACAAAAAGGGAGAAGATAGTCTCACATATCCTAGGCGTATCAACGGGCTATGGAGATGCCCATTAATAGATATGAATGTGAGTGAGTAGGGATTGCCATGCAACGGATGCACTAGAGATATAAGTATACGAAAGCTCAACAAAAAAGAACTAAGTGGGTGTGCATCCAACTTGCTTGCTCACGAAGACCTAGGGCATTTTGAGGAAGCCCGTCGTTGGAATATACAAGCCAAGTTCTATAATGAAAAATTCCCACTAGTATATGAAAGTGATAACATAGGAGACTCTCTATCATGAAGATCATGGTGCTACTTGGAAAAAAGGATAGTAGTATTTTGGGCCTTCTTTTTTTTGGCCTTTCTCTTCTTTTCTTTTTTGGGACAATACTCTATGAATGATGATCATCACACTTCTATTTATTTACAACTCAATGATTACAACTCGATACTAGAACAAGGTATGACTCTATATGAATGCCTCCGGCGGTATACCGGGATAGCAATGATGCATGAGTGACTTGTATGAAAGAATTATGAACGGTGGCTTTGCCACAACTAAAATGTCAACTACATGATCATGCAAAGCAATATGACAATGATGGAGCATGTCATAGTAAACGGAACGGTGGAAAGTTGCATGGCAATATATTTCGGAATGGCTATGGAAATGCCATGATAGGTAGGTATGGTGGCTGTTTTGAGGAAGGTATATGGTGGGTGTATGATACCGGTGAAAGGTGCGCGGTATTAGAGAGGCTAGCAATGGTGGAAGGGTGAGAGTGCGTATAATCCATGGACTCAACATTAGTCATAAAGTACTCACATACTTACTGCAAAAATCTAATAGTTATCGAAGCAAAGTACTACGCGCATGCTCCTAGGGGGATATATTGGTAGGAAAAGACCATCGCTCGTCCCCGGCCACCACTCATAAGGAAGACAATCAGTAAATAATTCATGCTCCAACTTCTTTACATAGCGGTTCACCATAGGTGCATGCTACGGGAATCAAAAACTTCAATACAAGCATTTCTCAAATTCACAACTACTCAACTAGCATGACTCTAATATCACCATCTCCATATCTCAAAACAATTATCAAGTATCAAACTTCTCATAGTATTCAACACACTCATAAGAAAATATTTTTTTAATCTTGAATGCCTAACATAATTAAAGCAAATTACCACACTATTTGTAGGACTCTCAAAATAATCTAAGTGAAGCATGATAGAACAAAAGTTTCTATAAAACAAATCCACCACCGTGCCCTAAAAGGTATAAGTGAAGCACTAGAGCAAAAACTATGTAACTCAAAAGATATAAGTGAAGCACAAAGAGTATTCTAGCAATTTCCGAATCATGTGTGTCTCTCTAAAAAGGTGTGTACAGCAAGGATGATCGTGGAGAACTAAAAAATAAAGACTCAAATAATACAAGACGCTCCAAGCAAAACACATATCATGTGGTAAATAAAAATATAGCTCCAAGTAAGTTACCTATGGAAGTAGACGAAAGAGGGGATGCCTTCCGGGTCATCCCCAAGCTTTGGCTTTTAGGTGTCCTTAGATTATCTTGGGGTGCCATGGGCATCCCAAATCTTAGGCTCTTGCCACTCCTTGTTCCATAATCCATCAAATCTTTCACCCAAAACTTGAAAACTTCACAACGCAAAACTTAAAGTAGAAAATCTCGTGAGCATCATTAGCGAAAGAAAACAAAACACCACTTCAAGGTATTGTAATGAACTCATTCTTTATTTATATTGGTGTTAAACCTACTGTATTCCAACTTCTATATGGTTTATAAACTATTTTACTAGCCATAGATTCATCAAAATAAGCAAACAACACATGAAAAAAGAATCTGTCAAAAACAGAACAGTCTGTAGTAATCTGTAGCAAACGCAAGATCTGGAACCCCAAAAATTGTAAAATAAATTTCTGGACGTGAGGAATTTATCTATTAATCATCTGCAAAAATAATTAACCAAATAGCACGTCCAAATAAAAATGGCAGCAGTTCTCGTGCGCGCTAAAGTTTCTGTTTTTTACAGCAAGATTAAAAAGACTTTCCCCAAGTCTTCCCAACGGTTCAACTTGGCACAAACACTAATCTATACCAATATAAAAAGACCCAAAGGGGTAGATCCAAACCATCTCAACTGTCAAATCATGTTATCTAATGGTTCAAATCCCTCCAATGGTGAGCACCAAACACGTTTAACACTCTAATTACCCACCACTGCTATTGGTTATAAACACGTTTTGACTCAACGCTATCCCATGAAATCTGCCATGTAATTAATATGCTATCATTCCCGCAAAAAAGTAATTGATATACTACTAAATATCAACGTGCAACAGATATATCTTACCTAATATAACGTGCAATTAATATCCTACCTAATATAAATGTGCATTGCAGGTACATTATTACTAGTTAAACACAAAAAACACAACCAAAACTGAGGCTAGATAAATTATTTATTACTAAACAGGAGCCAAAAGCAAGGAATAAAAATAATATTGGGTTGCCTCCCAACAAGCGCTATCGTTTAACGCCCCTAGCTAGGCATAAAAGCAAGGATAGATCTAGGTATTGCCATCTTTGGTAGGCAATCCATAAGTGGCTCTCATAATATATTCATATGGTAATTTAATTTTCTTTCTAGGAAAGTGTTCCATGCCTTTCCTTAACGGAAATTGGAATCTAATATTCCCTTCCTTCATATCAATAATTGCACCAATCGTTCTAACGAAAGGTCTACCAAGAATAATAGGACATGAAGGATTGCAATCTATGTCAAGAACAATAAAATCTATAGGCACATAATTCCTATTTGGAACAAAAAGAACATCATTAATTCTTCCCATAGGTTTCTTAATAGTTGAGTCCGCAAGGTGCAAGTTTAAAGAGCAATCATCAAAATCATGGAAACCTATCAAATCACACAAAGTCTTTGGAATCGTGGAAACACTAGCACCCAAATCACACAAAGCATAGCATTCATGATCTTTAATTTTAATTTTAATAGTAGGTTCCCACTCATCATAAAGTTTTATAGGGATAGAAACTTCTAACTCAGGTTTTTATTCATAAGATTGCATCAAAGCATCAACGATATGTCTGGTAAAGGCTTTATTTTGACTATAAGCATGAGGAGAATTTAGCACGGATTGAGACAAGGAAATACAATCTATCAAAGAGCAATTATCATAATTAAATTCCTTGAGATCCAAAATAGTGGGTTCATTGATATTTAAAGTTTCGACCTCTTCAATCCCATTTTTAATAATTTTAGCATCAAGATCTAAAGACTCCGAATTTTTGGAATGTCTTCTAGGTCAAGGTGGATCACATTCAGTCCCATCATTATCAAGATTCATATTGAAAAACAAAGATTTAATAGGGGACACATCAATAATTTTTAGATCTTCATCTTTATTATCCCCAAAAAAATCGGCTTAGCGGCCATCTTATTAACTAAGGTGGCCTGCTTATCCGAGACTTCAGCTATTAACTTCTCAAGGTGAGCAATCTGAGATTTCAAACCATCAAATTCTTTAGTCAAATCATCGAGCTCTTTATTCATAAAACCCATAAAGCTTTTTTGTTCCTTAAGCTCGTTTCTAAAGAAACTATTATGCTCAAATGTAAGACCATAAAACTCTAGACGTTGCTTTTGATCTCTTCTAACCTTTTAAGGTGATGATCACCAAATCTAGGTAGAGCCATCGTGACAAGCAAGCAATCCAACACACAAGCAAACAAGAGACGGGCAAAAAGAGGCAAATAGAGAAAGAGAAGGAGGACGGAGAGAGAGAGGGCGAATAAAATGACAAGGGTGAAGTTGGGGAGAGGAAAACGAGAGGCAAATGGAAAATAATGTAATGCGGGAGATAAGGGTTTGTGATGGGTACTTGGTATGTTGACTTTTGCATAGACTCCCCGGCAACGGCGCCAGAAATCCGTCTTGCTACCTCTTGAGAACTGCGTTGGTTTTCCCTTGAAGAGGAAAGGGTGATGCAGCAAAGTAGCGTAAGTATTTCCCTCAGTTTTTGAGAACCAAGGTATCAATCCAGTAGGAGGCCAGGCACGAGTCCCTCGCACCTACACAAACAAATAAAATCCTCGCAACCAACGCAATAAACAGTTGTCAATCCCTTCACGGTCACTTACGAAAGTGAGATCTTGTAGATATGATAAGATAATATTTTTGGTATTTTTATGATAAAGATGCAAAGTAAAGAAAGCAAAATAAACGGAAAAGGAAATAGCTTGTTACCGGAAGATTAATATGATGGAAAATAGACCCGGGGGCCATAGGTTTCACTAGTGGCTTCTCTCGAGAGCATAAGTATTACGGTGGATAAACAAATTACTGTTGAGCAATTGACAGAATTGAGCATAGTTATGAGAATATCTAGGTATGATCATGTATATAGGCATCACATCCGAGACAAGTAGACCGACTCCTGCCTGCATTTACTACTATTACTCCACACATCGACTGCTATCCAGCATGCATCTAGAATATTAAGTTCAAGAGAACGGAGTAACGCCTTAAGCAAGATGACATGATGTAGAGGGATAAACTCATGCAATACGATATAAACCCCATCTTGTTATCCTCGATGGCAACAATACAATACATGCCTTGCTGCCCCTACTATCACTGGGAAAGGACTCCGCAAGATTGAACCCAAAGCTAAGCACTTCTCCCATTGCAAGAGAGATCAATCCAGTAGGCCAAACCAAACTGATAAATCGAAGAGACTTGCAAAGATAACCAATCATACATGAAAGAATTTAGAGAAGATTCAAATATTGTTCATATATAAACTTGATCATGAACCCACAATTCATCGGTCTCAACAAACACGCCGCAAAAGAAGATTACATCGAATAGATCTCCAAAAGAGAGGGGGAGAACTTTGTGATTGTGAGCCCAGATTCCGCAAAATGGCTTGAAGCCATGAAATATGAGGTGGGATCCATGTATGAGAACAAAGTGTGGACTTTGGTTGACTTGGCCGATGATCGGCAAGATAATAAATGGATCTTCAAGAAGAAGACTGACACTGACGGTAATGTTACTGTCTACAAAGATGGCCTTGTTGCGAAGGGTTTTCGACAAGTTCAAGGGATTGACTACGATGAGACTTTCTCACCCGTAGCGATGCTTAAGTCTGTCCGAATCATGTTAGCAATTGCCGCATTTTATGATTATGAAATTTGGCAAATGGATGTCAAAATTGCATTCCTAAATGGATTTCTGGAAGAAGAGTTGTATATGATGCAACTAGAAGGTTTTGTCGATCCAAAGGGAGCTAACAAAGTGTGTAAGCTCCAGCAATCCATTTGTGGACTAGTGCAAGCCTCTCGGAGTTGGAATAAACACTTTGATAGTGTGATCAAAGCATTTGGTTTTATACAGACTTTTGGAGAAGCCTGTATTTACAAAAAAGTGAGTGGGAGCTCCATAGCATTTCTAATATTATATGTGGATGACATATTGTTGATTGGAAATGATATAGAATTTCTGGATAGCATAAAGGGATACTTGAATAAGAGTTTTTCAATGAAAGACCTCGGTGAAGCTGCTTATATATTGGGCATCAAGATCTATAGAGATAGATCAAGACGCTTAATTGGACTTTCACAAAGCACATACCTTGACAAAGTTTTGAAGAAGTTCAAAATGGATCAAGCAAAGAAAGGGTTCTTGCTTGTGTTACAAGGTGTGAAGTTGAGTAAGACTCAATGCCCGACCACTGCGGAAGATAGAGAGAAAATGAAAGATGTTCCCTATGCTTCAGCCATAGGCTCTATCATGTATGCAATGCTGTGTACCAGACCTGATGTGTGCCTTGCTATAAGTCTAGCAGGGAGGTACCAAAGTAATCCAGGAGTGGATCACTGGACAGCGGTCAAGAACATCCTGAAATACCTAAAAAGGACTAAGGATATGTTTCTTGTATATGGAGGTGACAAAGAGCTCATCGTAAACGGTTACATTGATGCAAGCTTTGACACTGATCCGGACGATTCTAAACCACAAACCGGATACGTGTTTACATTGAACGGTGGAGTTTTCAGTTGGTGCAGTTCTAAACAAAGCGTTGTGGCGGGATCTACATGTGAAACAGAGTACATAGCTGGTTCGGAAGCAGCAAATGAAGGAGTCTGGATGAAGGAGTTCATATCCGATCTAGGTGTCATACCTAGTGCATCGGTTCCAATGAAAATATTTTGTGACAATACTGGTGCAATTGCCTTGGTGAAGGAATCCAGATTTCACAAGAGAACCAAGCACATCAAGAGATGCTTCAATTCCATCTGGCATTTAGTCCAAGTGGGAGACATAGAAATTTGCAAGATACATACGGATCTGAATGTTGCAGACCCGTTGACTAAGCCTTTTCCACGAGCAAAACATGATCAGCACCAAGGCTCCATGGGTGTTAGAATCATTACTATGTAATCTAGATTATTGACTCTAGTGCAAGTCGGAGGCTGAAGGTAATATGCCCTAGAGGCAATAATAAAGTTATTATTTATTTCCTTATATCATGATAAAAGTTTATTATTCATGCTAGAATTGTATTAACCGGAAACATAATACATGTGTGAATACATAGACAAACAGATTGTCACTAGTATGCCTCTACTTGACTAGCTCGTTAATCAAAGATGGTTATGTTTCCTAACCATAGACATGAGTTGTCATTTGATGAACAAGGTCACATCATTAGGAGAATGATGTTATTGACATGACCCATTCCATTAGCTTAGCACCTGATCGTTTAGTATGTTGCTATTGCTTTCTTCATGACTTATACATGTTCCTATGACTATGAGATTATGCAACTCCCGTTTACCGAAGAAACACTTTGTGTGATACCAAACGTCACAATGTAACTGGGTGATTATAAAGGTGCTCTACAGGTGTCTCCAAATGTACTTGTTGAGTTGGCGTATTTCGAGATTAGGATTTGTCACTCTAATTGTCGGAGAGGTATCTCTGGGCCCTCTCGGTGATGCACATCACTTAAGCCTTGCAAGCATTGCAACTAATGAGTTAGTTGCGGGATGATGTATTACAGAACGAGTAAAGAGACTTGCCGGTAACGAGATTGAACTAGGTATTGAGATACCGACGATCGAATATCGGGCATGTAACATACCGATGACAAAGGGAACAACGTATGTTGTTATGCGGTTTGACCGATAAAGATCTTCGTAGAATATGTAGGAGCCAATATGAGCATCCAGGTTCCGCTATTGGCTATTGACCGGAGACGTGTCTCGGTCATGTCTACATAGTTCTCGAACCCGTAGGGTCCACACGCTTAACATTACGATGGCAATTATATTATGAGTTTATATGTTTTGATGTACCGAAGGTTGTTCAGAGTCCCGGATGTGATCACGGACATGAAGAGGAGTCTCGAAATGGTCGAGACATGAAGATTGATATATTGGAAGCCTATGTTTGTATATCGGAAGTGTTCTGGGTGAAATCGGGATTTTACCGGAGTACCGGGAGGTTACCGGAACCCCCCGAGAGGTAAATGGGCCTTAGTGGGTGTGGGAGTCCTGGATTAGGGGGTCTCCGGACATCCGGACTATATCCTTTGGCCGGACTGTTAGACTATGAAGATACAGGATTGAAGAATTCGTCTCGTGTCCGGATGGGACTCTACTTGGCGTGGAAGGCAAGCTAGGCAATACGGATATGTATATCTCCTCCTTTGTAACCGACCTTGTGTAACCCTAGCCCCTCCGATGTCTATATAAACCGGAGGGTTTTAGTCTGTAGGACAACATACAATCAAACCATAGGCTAGCTTCTAGGGTTTAGCCTCTATGATCTCGTGGTAGATCTACTCTAGTACTACCCATATCATCAATATTAATCAAGCATGACGTGGGGTTTTACCTCCATCAAGAGGGCCCAAACCTGGGTAAAACATTGTGTCCCCTGCCTCCTGTTACAATCTGCCTTAGACGCACAGTTCGGGACCCCCTACCCGAGATCCGATAGTGGGCCTTTACGGAGAAGAGGAGAGGCGGCCAGGGCTTGGCCGCGCGCCCCTTCCCCCTAGTCCGAATAGGACAAGGAGAGGGGGCGGCGCCCCCTTTCCTTCTCTCCCTTCTCTTTCCCCTCCCGAATCCTATTCCAGCTAGGAAAGGGGGAGTCCTACTCCCAGTGGGAGTAGGACTCCTCCTGGCGCGCCTCCTCCCTGGTCGGCCGCACCCCCCTTGCTCCTTTATATATGGGGGCAGGGGGCACCCCATAGACACAACAATTGATCAAGTTGATCTTTTAGCCGTGTGCGGTACCCCCCTCCACCATAGTCCACCTCGATATTACTGTAGCAGTGCTTAGGCGAAGCCCTGCGTCGGTAGAACATCAACATCGTCACCACGTCGTCGTGCTGATGAAACTCTCCCTTAATACTAGGATGGATCGGAGTTCAAGGGACGTCATCGGGCTGAACGTGTGCTGAACTCGGAGGTGCCGTACGTTCGGTACTTGATCGGTCGGATCGTAAAGACGTACGACTACATCAACTGCGTTGTGCTAACGCTTCTGCTTTCAGTCTATGAGGGTACGTGGACAACACTCTCCCCTCTCGTTGTGATGCATCACCATGATCTTGCGTGTGCGTAGGATTTTTTTTGAAATTACTACGTTCCCCAACACCTCATACCTACACAAAAAAATAAGAACCTCGAAACCATCGTGATAAAGGGGTTGTCAATCCCTTCACGGCCACTTGCAAGAGTGAGATCTGATAGAGATGATAATAATAAGATAAATATTTTTGGTATTTTTGTGATATAGATTTAAAGTAAAGATTGCAAAATAAAATAGATTGAAAACTTGTATGATGGAGAATAGACCCGGGGGCCATATGTTTCACAAGTGGCTTATCTCAAGATAGCATAAGTATTACGGTGGGTGAACAAATTACTGTCAAGCAATTGATAGAAAAGCGAATAATTATGAGAATATCTAGGTATGATCATCTATATAGGCATCACGTCCGTGACAAGTAGACCGACTCCTGCCTGCATCTACTACTTTTCTCCACACATCGACCGCTATCCAACATGCATCTAGAGTATTAAGTTCATAAGAACAGAGTAACACCTTAAGCAAGATGACATGATGTAGAGGGATAAACTCATGCAACATGATGTAAACCCCATATTTTTATCCTCGATGGCAACAATACAATACATGTCATTTCCCTTTCTGTCACTTGGATCGAGCACCGCAAGATTGAACCCAAAGATAAGCACTTCTCCCATTGCAAGAAAGATCAATCTAGTAGGCCAAACCAAACTAATAATTCGAAGATACTTGCAAAGATAAACCAACCATACATAAAAGAATTCAGAGAAGATTCATATATTGTTCATAGATAGACTTGATCATAAACCCACAATTCATCGGATCTCGACACACACACCGCAAAATAAGATTACATCGAGTAGATCTCCAATAGAATTGAGGAGAATTTTGTCTTGAGATCCAAAGAGAGAGAGAGAATAAGCCATCTAGCTACTAGCTATGGACCCGAAGGTCCGAGGTAAACTACTCACACATCATCGGAGGGGCCATGAAGTTGATGTAGAGGCCACCGTGATCAATGCCCCCTCCGGTGGAGCTCCGAAAAGGCCCCAAGATGGGATCTCTTGGGTACAGAAGGTTGCGGCGGTGGAAATAGGGTTTCGTGGTGCTCCTGGATGTTTTCGGGGTATGTGAACATATATAGGAGGAAGAAGTAGGTCGGTGGAGCAACGAGGGGACCATGAGGGGGAGGGCGCGCCCAAGGGGGTAGGCGCGCCCCCTGCCTCATGGCCACCTCGTTGATTGCTTGACGTCCACTCCATGGGGGTTAGTCCCAAAAACAATATAAAAGTGTAAAATAAAGCCCATTAACATCCAAAGAAGATAATATAATAGCATGGAACAATCAAAAATTATAGATACGTTGGAGACATATCACTTTCCTGATGAACAATTAGCTGTCATAAATGCTTCTCGTACTGCTCCATGGTATGCTGATTATGCTAATTACATTGTTGCTAAATATATACCACCTAGTTTCATATACCAACGAAAGTAAAAGCTTTTCTATGATTTAAGACATTACTTCTGGGATGACCCACACCTTTATAAAGAAGGAGTAGATGGTGTTATTAGACGTTGTGTACCCGAGCATGAATAGGAACAGATCCTACGCAAGTGTCACTCCGAGGCTTATGGAGGTCAGCATGCTGGAGATAGAACTGCACATAAGGTATTGCAATCCAATTTTTATTGGCCTAAGGATGCCCGTAAGTTTGTCTTGTCTTGTGATGAATGTCAAAGAATTGGTAATATTAGTAGATGTTAAGAAATGCTTATGAACTATTCGCTTGTTATTTAACCATTTGATGTTTGGGGCTTTGATTATATGGGACCGTTTCCTTCCTCTAATGGGTATACACATATTTTAGTTGTTGTTGATTATGTTACTAAGTCGGTAGAAGCAATTCCAACTAGTAGTGCTGATCATAACACCTCTATTAAGATGCTTAAAGAAGTTATTTTTCTGAGGTTTGGAGTCCCTAGATACTTAATGACTGATGGTGGTTCACATTTTATTCATGGTGCTTTTCGTAAGATGCTTGCTAAGTATGATGTTAATCATAGAATTGCATCTCCATATCACCCACAGTCTAGTGGTCAAGTAGAACTGAGAAATAGAGCTTAAATTAATTTTGCAAAAGACTGTTAATAGATCTAGAAAGAATTGGTCCAAGAAACTTGATGATGCATTATGGGCTTATAGAACTGCATATAAAAATCCTATGGGTATGTCTCCGTACAAAATGGTTTACGGAAAAGTGCTACCTCTTGAGCACTGCGTTGGTTTTCCCTTGAAGAGGAAAGAGTGATGCAGTAAAGCAGCGTAAGTATTTCCCTCAGTTTTTTAGAACCAAGGTATCAATCCAGTAGGAGACCACGCGTGAGTCACCTCGTACCTACACAAACAAATAAGAACCTTGCAACCAACGCGATAAAGGGGTTGTCAATCCCTTCGCGGCCACTTGCAAGAGTGAGATCTGATAGAGATGATAATAATAAGAGTCAGACCTGACTGTGATCCTGAACTAACTTGGTTAACTGAGACTTCCAGGTTAAAGGTAACACGACGACGTTGCCTCGAGGGCTCTCCCTCAGGGGTAGGTGCAGGGTGAAGCATCGGGGCTACAGGAGCAGTGAGAAGTGCAACCCACTCAGCAGGAGCACTGAGATGATTCACGATTGAGGCGCCCGAGCTACTCGGAGGAGTAAGCGACGAAATAGGGGAACTAGAACTGACTGGAATATAAGGAGTAAATCCCAGGGAGGATGGAGTAGTGGAAGATATAGTAGAGACTAGAGCGGATGCTAAAGTAGTACGGGCACGAGTCAGCTCTCGAGCCAGCTCGTGGATCATAAGATAGCTAGCGGTGATGTAATGAGCAAGATGGCTAGAAACACTATCGGACTTCGGATCAATGATAGGGAAGCGGACACAACCATTGTCGTGCAGAGAAGGGTAGTAGTAGAAACCTGGGTGGTTCTGCATCCGGACCTCGTGGTAACGAAGCTCAACAAGGATCTCGAATGCAGCAAACTAGACAGCCTAGGATGCGGTACAAGCGTAACCGCTCTGAGAGGTACGAGTGTAAGCGCTGGAGTCGGAACTGGTGCGTAGAGTAACCACTGCGTGATACTCATACACTGAGTCAGCTAGACGCTCCCGGTACACACGATAAACTGGATCGTCACCAAGGGGGTACAACCGATGCCACACATTACGAAGAATATGCGGCGGCGTGTACGGCATCAGCTGCAATTGGCACGAATATGGCACCGGAGCCATCTACACTCACAACCATTAGTAGGTTAGCATAAAACTAAGACCAGTATATGCAATGCAACAACCAGCTACCAATGCTACCGGCACTCAACGTAAACTCATATCTACCGTCTAGTCAAGACGTCGTAGTCTAGCGTAGCCTACAGTCAGCGCGGCTCTGATGCCAAGCGTTGTGGCACCCCGGCTCAGAGCAACTGGTTTACCATGCATTACCAGCCCCGAGACCATGTCTTCTGGCAACACACAACATCTTGGTACAGAAAACAACCACTTTATTGATGCTAGCGGATCAAAGTTTACATTACAACAGGTAGCGAGGCCAAGCGGCACACACGGTGCGGCTAAACAATATGTACATTATTCAGTGAACATAAAGGCCACGAACATAACAACTACGTGGCAGCGGAACAACATCGTAGCGGAAGCTCCATAGCAGAGGGACACCAATGTGGACACAATCTAGACTCGGACAACATTCCTCTCCAACAAAGCTTTTCCTGAAAGCTGGCATGACATGCCAAGTCAGTACATTGAATGTACTTGCAAGCTCACAACAGACATAAACACAATGACAAACAATATCATGATATTTAACCAATTATTAACAATGCAACAATATATTCAACATGCTGTGATCATATGCTTGTTGCCCCTACTATAATACGTGCCTTGCTGCCCCTACTATCACTGGGAAAGGACACCGCAAGATTGAACCCAAAGCTAAGCACTTCTCCCATTGCAATAAAGATCAATCTAGTAGGCCAAACCAAACTGATAATTCGAAGAGACTTGCAAAGATAACCAATCATACATCAAAGAATTCAGAGAAGATTCAAATATTGTTCATACATAGACTTGATCATAAACCCACAATTCATCGGTCTGAACAAACACACGGCAAAAAGAAGATTACATCGAATAGATCTCCACAAGAGAGGGGGAGAACATTGTATTGAGATCAAAAAAGAGAGAAGAAGCCATCTAGCTAATAACTATGGACCCGTAGGTCTGAGGTAAACTACCCACACTTCATCGGAGGGGCTATGGTGATGATGTAGAAGCCCTCCGTGATGGATACCCCCTCCGGCGGAGCTCCGGAACAGGCCCCAAGATGGGATCTCGTGGATACATAAAGTTGCGGTGGTGGAATTAGTGTTTTGGCTCCGTATCTGATCGTTTGGGGGTACGTAGGTATATATAGGAGGAAGGAGTAAGTCGGTGGAGCAACAGGGGGCCCATGAGGGTGGAGGGCGTGCCTGGGGGTAGGCGTGCCTCGCTACCTCGTGGCCTCCTCCTTTGTTTCTTGACGTAGGGTCCAAGTCTCGTGGATCATGTTCGGTGAGAAAATCACATTCCTGAAGGTTTCATTCCGTTTGGACCCCGTTTGATATTCCTTTTCTTCGAAACCCTAAAATAGGCAAAAAACAGCAATTCTGGGCTGGGCCTCCGGTTAATAGATTAGTCCCAAAAATAATATAAAAGTGGATTATAAAGCCCAATAATGTCCAAAACAGTAGATAATATAGCATGGAGCAATCAAAAATTATAGATACGTTGGAGACGTACCATGATGCAGCAAAGTAGCGTAAGTATTTCCCTCAGTTTGTGAGAACCAAGGTAACAATCCAGTAGGAGGCCAGGCACGAGTCCCTCGCACCTACACAAACAAATAAAATCCTCGCAACCAACGCAATAAAGGGGTTGTCAATCCCTTCACGGTCACTTACGAAAGTCAGATCTGATAGATATGATCAGATAATATTTTTGGTATTTTTATGATAAAGATGCAAAGTAAAGAAAGCAAAATAAACGGAAAAGGAAATAGCTTGTTGACGGAAGATTAATACGATGGAAAATAGACCTGGGGGCCATAGGTTTCACTAGTGGCTTCTCTCGAGAGCATAAGTATTACGGTGGGTAAACAAATTACTGTTGAGCAATTGACAGAATTGAGCATAGTTATGAGAATATCTAGGTATGATCATGTATATAGGCATCACGTCCGAGACAAGTAGACCGACTCCTGCCTGCATCTACTACTATTAATCCACACATCGACTGCTATCCAGCATGCATCTAGAATATTAAGTTCAAGAGAACGGAGCAACGCCTTAAGCAAGATGACATGATGTAGAGGGATAAACTCATGCAATAAGATATAAACCCCATCTTGTTATCCTTGATGGCAACAATACAATACATGCCTTGCTGCCCCTACTATCACCGGGAAAGGACTCCGCAAGATTGAACCCAAAGCTAAGCACTTCTCCCATTGCAAGAAAGATCAATCCAGTAGGCCAAACCAAACTGATAAATCAAAGAGACTTGCAAAGATAACCAATCATACATAAAAGAATCCAGAGAAGATTCAAATATTGTTCATAGATAAACTTGATCGTGAACCCACAATTCATCGGTCTCAACAAACACGCCGCAAAAGAAGATTACATCGAATACATCTCCACAAGAGAGGGGGAGAACTTTGTATTGAGATCCAAAAAGAGAGAAGAAGCCATCTAGCTAATAACTATGGACCCGAATGTCTGAAGTAAACTACTCACACTTCATTGGAGAGGCTATGGTGTTGATGTAGATGCCCTCCGTGATCGATGCCCCCTTCGGCGGAGCTCCGGAAAAGGCCCCAAGATTGGATCTCACAGATACAGAAAGTTACGACTGTGGAATTAGGGTTTTGGCTCCGTATCTGGTAGTTTGGGGGTACGTAGGTATATATAGGAGGAAGAAGTACGTCGGTGGAGCAACATGGGCCCCACGAGGGTGGAGGGTGCGCCTGGGGGGGGGGGTAGGCGCGCCCCCTACGTCGTGCCCTCCTAGTTGATGTCTTGACGTAGGGTCCAAGTCCTCTGGATCATATTCGTTCGGAAGATCACGTTCCCGGAGGTTTCATTCCGTTTGGACCCTGTTTGATATTCTTTTTGTACGAAACTCTGAAATAGGGAAAAACAACAATTCTGGGTTGGGCCTCCGGTTAATAGGTTAGTCCCAAAAATAATATAAAAGTGTATAATAAAGCCCAATAATGTCCAAAACATGATATAATATAGCATGGAACAATCAAAAATTATAGATACATTGGAGACATATCAATAACCATGACCAACACTTGGTCCTGTCCAACCCGATGACCTTCCCGCCATCATCAACAGTGCAGAGTTCATAACTTAGTGTGCAAGTTTTATTAAATGTTGACCCATGGTGTGACCTACTTTCGAGCGTGTCCGTAACCGTGGACTCGGCTATCGATAGATTAATACACTCTGCAGAGGTAGCGCACTGTACCCACACCACGGAACCCATGGCCTCGTACTCCCATTTGGGTGGACCAATGGCATTGCGACGAAACCACTCCATTGCCATGACACTCTCTCGGCCACTCCGACCCACTCCCAACTGGGCTAGTCCTGGGTGGCCCCGTGTCTACCAAAGACACAATGACCACCGCCGTGCCAAACGTCCCTCATGGGGCCCGGTACCAAAAATCTCAACAACGGGCACACAAGGTTATGTCTACTTCCTGAGCCAGGGTACCGCACGCCCATAACCTTCCCTAGTTGGAGGAACCGACCAGAGGCATGACAAAGGACCGAATAAAGGCCTTCCCATATAGGCAAATGTGGTTGCACTGGGAAAAACTCGATTCAGTGGCACCATGACCCGGTCAATGATATATTCAAGTTGTATTATTATCAGGTTCAACTTAAATTGAAACTAACCGATGTCATAGTATGCCATGAAGTGCAACAATAACATATGCATCACATATTAACGGAAAAGACTGAGTCAACTATATCCACACTAAGCATAACCATCAACAACTCTTGACACTCCTCTGGTCAAGATTAAACCTCACATTAAATAGAATCTTTTCTAGCAAGTTTTATCATTTTTCTCATGCAAGAAAAATAACTTCAATGAATTACTTATATCCATAACCATAATATTTCCACCATAGCAAAAATTAATTCTAGTCTCTTTATCAACTTAGTTAGCTCTAAACTTTCTGTAACACAAGCATATTAACTTGAACGAGCACTTAACAGAATATGAATAACACAACAATGATCTATATGCATGGATTAAATCATTCATTCAAGTAGGAAAATCACAAATATTGCAGTGGCACCATGAAACTATTGATGTGGCTTGCCTTAGTGCAGATGAGGTTCACAAGCATCCTGGTGATCCTCAAGACAAGCTTCACTCCACTGAAAACAATTACAAACACAAAAAGAAATCATCAAGAACCCTTCTGAAAATCACCATAAAATCTAGACAGCAGGGGGAAATCCCATTTTTGGTGAGCTGCTAGATTTCTTTACAAAGAGCATAATGCAAAAAGAATCAATTCATTTGGACTTATGGTTGAAAAGTTATAGCTGTTTGAAGATCTCTGGATAAATATGAATTTGAATTTAAATAAACATAATAGAGGGGGTGACGTCGAAGGCATAAAGCCTCGGGGCGCCACCACTCGTACCACTTCGTGTGCGTACTGAGTGGCTGACTAGCGGGCCCCGCTAATCAGATGAGGGGGAGAGGGGAAACGAGATAGGGGCGGCGCGGCTTCGCTGGAGCAAACGCCAACGACGAGGGCTCCTTGGCTAAAACGAGAGGGAGGGATCGAGAGAGGAGACTGAGGCGCACCTGCCCATACCCGTAGAGTAGCTAGGGGTGGTCGGACGACATTGGAATCTTCCTCTCTAGCAAAGACAGGAAGTATAGCTCACCAGAGACGAACACACAGCGAGTAGAGGCGACTCCAGGGGCTCCAACCGGGCGGAACGGCACCACCGCAGAGTGGCGGAGGCCCTGGAAGGGTTGCCCAAGCCTAGGAGGGGCCGGAGCTATGGGGACGACCCAAGGGGATCGCCGGTGAGCTCGAGCTCGGGGACGGCGGCCCGCGGCCTGCCCGGGCGGGTTACGGTCCTATACTAGGTTGTGGAGTGTGTGGGAGTGGTGGATGATGCCCGAGGAGGCTGGGGGAGGGCTCTATTTATAGCTGAGCGTCGAGGGGGTTTCGGGCTCCGCCGGTGGACACCTGGACATGGCGCCTGGCGAAGAGCGGCGTCAGTGAGAGAGGGAGAAGGAGACGGAGCTCATGCGGGGACTGTGGGTGAATGGGGACGAACATAGGGGCACTGGGGTGACGACGAGCACAGTGCGCACCGCACTGTTTCGTTGGCCGGACCGTGCCCGTGCTCGCTGCGGCGAGCTCCGGTGTCGGCCAGTGCCAGGGGAGAGTTGATGGGGCTAAGACGAAGATGGTGGCAAGGTTTTGCACGCTTAGGTAGGCGGGGAAGCGAGCACGCGATCAACAGAGGCTCGGGCGCGCCGCAGAGCGCGTCGGCCACATGCCAGCACGCCTGGACGAACGCAGTCACCACGTGAACTCTGACCTCATGCCGACCTAAGCCCAAACTTCATGTCTGGCATGTTGTTCATGGTAGTTTTGAATGTTACCACACTTTGGTTTGGATCCAGACGCAGTAGAAAAGATTTCACAAGCCTAGTAAGTTTCTGATCAATAATTTTGAGAGCTTACTGTGGTCAAACGGCTGTGAGTTGGGAGCTGAGTTTTGGAGGGTAGCAATCATCTACTAAGGTGATGATGCACAAGAAAAATCAGCCCCAATGGAGCAAGTAAAATGGTAGTTGCTATAGAAACTACCATTTCCGTCCAGAACAGAAAATATTTTTTGTAGCAAAAATATTCCAAAAAGTCATGCAATATTTTCGCTCAGGAAGGTACCCTAAGGTTCCAAGAATATTTGTGAATTTTCTCAAACTTTTGTGGGCAAGAAAAATTGGGGTTGCTTTGGAGCACATTGATCTAGCTAGGGTTTAAGAGAGGGAAATGAATATTTTTCATTAAGGAAAAATGTTCCAAATATTATTTTGAGATGAACCAGAGGGAGAATGATGGTTAGAGAGGGAAATGGGACATTTGGGTGAAACTCCAAGGGTACCCAAGTGTTTAATTCCATATGAAAGGATTCAAAAACTCCAAATTTCAAAATCAATCCACTGAAAATCAAGCAAATAAAGGAGGGCAAAAACCAGGCTGTCACATGCCCCCTCCGGCGGAGCTCCGGAAAAGGCCCCAAGACAGCATCTCTTGGGTACAGAAGGTTGCGGCAGTGGAAATAGGGTTTCGTGGTGCTCCTAGATGTTCTCGGGGTATATGAATATATATAGGAGGAAGATGTAGGTCGGTGGAGCAACAAGGGGCCCACGAGGGGGGAGGGCGCGCCTAGAGGGGTAGGCGCGCCCCCTGCCTCGTGGCCGCCTTGTTGATTGCTTGACAACCACTCCAAGTCCTTTGGATCACGTTTGTTCCAAAAATCACGTTCCTGAAGGTTTCATTCCGTTTGGACTCCGTTTGATATTCCTTTTCTATGAAACACTGAAATAGGCAAAAAACAACAATTTGGTCTGGGCCTCCGGTTAATAGGTTAGTCCCAAAAATAATATAAAAGTGTAAAATAAAGCCCATTAACATCCAAAACAGATAATATAATATCATGGAACAATAAAAAATTATAGATATGTTGGAGACGTATCAAGCATCCCCAAGCTTAATTCTTACTCGTCCTTGAGTAGGTAAATGATAAAAACAAAATTTTTGATGTGGAATGCTTTCTAAAATATTCTTCAATGTATTTCTCTCTATTGTGGCATGAATGTTCAGATCCGAAAGATTCAAGATAAAAGTTTATTGTTGAAATAAAAATAATAATACTCCAAGTATGCTAATCAAGCAATTATTGTAACACCCTCAATGCGGCTATAGCTCCCACGTGTCGAGGCACGACTTAGAGACATAACTACATTGAAAGCAATGTCGCAAGTTAGGCAATCATCACAACATCCCATGTAATATATAGAATAAAAGGGGAGATACATAGTTGGCTTACACTCGCCACGTCACATCAAAGTACATAAATAACATACATCATCCAAACACTCATGGCCCGACTACGGCGCCAAAATAGAAGACAACCCAACAAGCGACATAGGTCCCGATCACCCCAACTGGGCACCACTACTGATCATCAGGAAAAGACACATAGTAACACTGGGAATCCTCGTCGTACTCCCACTTGAGCTCAAGCGCGCCATCTGGAGCTGTATCATCTGTCCCTACATCTGGTGTAATAGTAATCTGTGAGCCACAGGGACTCAGCAATCTCGCACCCTCGCGATCAAGACTATTTAAGCTTAATAGGTAGGATGGGGGTAAATGTAAGTGGAGCTGCAGCAAGCGACTAGCATATATGGTGGCTAACTTATTCGCAAAAGAGAGCGAGAAGAGGAGCAAGGCGCGAGCGAGAAACTAGGGAGCAACCTGCGCAAACATAACTCCAACACCGTGTCCACTTCCCGGACTCCTGCCGAGAAGAGGCCATCATGGTAACGCACATGGTTGATTCATTTTAATTAATTAAGGTTCAAGTTATCTACAACCGGACATTAACAAATTCCCATCTGCCCATAACCGCGGGCACGGCTTTCGAAAGATCAATCCCTGCAGGGGGGTCCCAATTTAGCCCATAACAAGCTCTCACGGTCAACGAAGGAATAGACCTCCACCCAAGACACACCGATCAGACTCGGTATCTCGGTACAACAAGACGATTCGACAGGTTAAAACAAGTCCAGCAACACCGCCCGAATGTGCCGACAAATCGCGATAGGAGCTGCACATATCTCTTTCTCAGGGCACACTCAGATTGTCTAAACTTCCGGTAGGCCAGCCCAGAGTTGCCCCTGGTAGCCACCGGCGGCTGACAGTTTGGACCAACACTCAGAGGAGCACTGGCCCGGGGGGGTTAAAATAAGATGACCCTCGGGCTCAGGAAACCCAAGGGAAAAAGAGGCTAGGTGGCAAATGGTAAAACCAATGTTGGGCATTGCTGGAAAAGCTTTAATCAAGGCGAACTATCAAGGGGTTCCCATTATAGCCCAACCGCGTAAGGGACGCAACAATCCGGGAACATAACACCGATATGACGGAAACTAGGGCGGCAAGAGTGGAACAAAACACTAGGCGAGAGGCCGAGCCTTCCACCCTTTACCAAGTATATAGATGCATTAAGATAACATGGCAATATAATGATATCCCAACAAGTAAATAAATGTTCCAACAAGGAACGGTCTCCAATCTTCACCTGCAGCTAACAACGCTATAAGAGGGGCTGAGCAAAGCGGTAACATAGCCAATCAACGGTTTGCTAGGACAATGGTGGGTTAGAGGTTGATCATGGCAATTTGGGAGGCTGACAAGAAAGTGGTAGGCATCGTAGCATTGGCATAGCAAAAGAGCAAGCAAACTAGCATAAAAAAGATAGTAGTGATTTCGAGGGTATGATCATCTTGTCTGCACAGTTGTTAGAGTTGACTGGATCCTCAAAAGAAAACTCAATGGGCTCCTTGTTAGCGAACTCGTCTCCCGGCTCTACCCAAACAACACAAACAAGCAACAAGAATACAATCAACCACGTGCAAACTCCAACAATAAGATGCAATGATGGTATGCTATGCGGGATGCAAAATGCAAGACGTGACAGGAAATGCATTAACCTGGCCTCAACTTGGAAAACCAAGTGTGCCACTGGATAGAGGGGATGAAATCGCTTGAAAACAATATAAAGATCATTGGAATCGGAGTTACGGTTTGGAAATAGCAAGCGTTTTAAGATATGACACCGGTCTTTGATTTACAGCAAGTAGGCATCTAAATGCAACGAAATGAACATGCTACAGCCACCAAACATGACAAAAAAATACATGGCAGGGATTCCCACAAGATGCTTAACAAAACACTAGCACTGAGCCACGACCAAATTCATCCATTATGAGGTTCAAACAAGCATGGCAAAAACGCAAATGCAAAACAGATTTCAGACTTAGTGAAATTAACACTAGTCTGAAATTTCAGATCACGAAGCTCTCTTCGGAGCAGCAAAACAACATGATACATGACCTGATTATGAAAAGTAAGAACATGGCATGGAGCTACTCAACAAGCTTATCAGAAGTCCCAAAGTGACCTGGGGCCAAAAGGGATCACAAAATATACTAACAAGCACACGAACATAGCTCACGCACAATCAGTTTTCAGACTTAGTGAAAACTGAGACATGCTGGAATTTAACTCACGAAGGCATGTAAACGAGCTCGATGCACTCACTACGGTGCAAGTCATGGCAAGGCAAGCATATATCCATTAAGAAGACACAAAATGCTAGCTAGACATGGCAAGAACAATGGCATAGCATGCACGGATCAATAACAATAGCATCGGCAAAATCACAAACAAGTTGATGATCTGCCCAGATTTACCATGAAGCAAAAGTAGAGCTCGATTGACTCAAGCTAGAGTACTCCACATATGCAAACAAAGACATGGATGGATAGAGCATAACATGATTAACAAAACTCCCTTACTGATCATCCTCAAAAGAGGCACGGATCACTCGGAAACAAGCTGAACATATGGCATCATGAACTAAATAATCCCAGACTTAGTGAAATCCACTAAGTCCCTGAAAACAGATCTACCAAGTGCCTCACTTTGCAAGCTTGCACAAGTCACCACACACATCCTAAAAATGCATGGGTTGCACCTCTGGAAAGAAGACAAAATGCTTAACAAATCATATCAAGGACTCACAGGCATATCGTGCACACATCAATCATGGCAAAAATGACAAAAGTCTATGATGAACTAACGGATCTGACAATTATCTCATGAAGCCTCCTTCTAGCAGCATTTCGGGCATCAATATGAACTCAAATTAAAATGATGCAATGGAATGAAATGATGTACATGTCGAGACAAACATTTTGATATACTATATGTCCAAAACGGGGCTACGGATGCAGAGATATCATCGGTCAAAGTTAGCACAAAAATTAGGGTTCGGGAGCGAAAAGTCAACCGTCAAGTTTTCCAGATCCAGATCCAGATCGTGCACGCGGATCGAGGTTCGCCGGATCTTCACTGCAGCTCGCCCGAGAGTCGCCGGACTTGACGGGGAAGAAGTGGAGGAGGCCGGGACTTGGCCGGCCGCTGGGGAGGACGAGGCCGGGGCGCGACGGCGGTGGGGCGGCGCCGCGGTGGAGAGGTGCGGCCGCGGCGGCGTGGCGGTCCCCGACGAGGTGGACGGCGGCCGGCGATGGCGGCTTGTGGTGGCGCGGTGGAGGCGGCGGGGCCGGCGAACGGCGACGGGGAGGAGAGAGGCGGCAGATCTGGCCCGGTGGCGGCTCGGGCGGGCCTCCCGCGGGCTCGCCGGGCCGAGCGGAGGAGGAGGCCGGCGGAGACACGTGGCGTCTCCCGGTTGGCTGGGCGCGGCGGCGGACGCTGTCCGGCCGGGAGCGGACACGTCCGGCGGCGCAGGATCTGTTTTTTTAGACTAGGGTTTCGGGGGAAGGAGATGATCCGAAAATGGAGGGGGCTATTTATAGGCATAAGTGGAGCTAGGAGAGTCCAAATGAGGTGCGGTTTTCGGCCACGCGATCATGATCGAACACTCTAGGACATGGAGCAGAGTTTGGTGGGTTTTGGGCCAAATTGGAGGGGTGTTGGGCTGCAACACACACGAGGCCTTTTCGGTCCCTCGGTTAACCGTTGGAGTATCAAACGAAGTCCAAATGGTACGAAACTTGACAGGCGGTCTACCGGTAGTAAACCAAGGTCGCATGGCATGTCTCGGTCCAATCCGGAAATGTTTAATCCCCACACACGAAAGAAAGCTAGAAATGTCCACCGGAGGAGAACGAAGCGCCGGAATGCAAAACGGACAACGGGGAAAAAACTCGAATGCATGAGATGAACATGTATGCAAATGCAATGCATGTGATGACATTATATAAGATGCATGAAAACGAAAACAACACACAGAGACAAAGACCCGAACCCAAGAAATAAATATAACTTAACGCCGGAAACGGCAAGAGTTGGAGTACAAATTGGGAAAGTTATATCTGGGGCGTTACAAATTATGTCTTATCAAAATACCATAGCCAAAGAAAACTTATCCCTACAAAGTCATATAGTTTGTCCATGCTTCATTTTCTTCACACAAAATGCTCTCATCATGCACAACCCGGATAACAAGCCAAGCAATTGTTTCATACTTAGCCTTTTCAAACTCTTTCAACTTTCACGCAATATATGAGCACGAGCAATGGACATAGCACTATGGGTGGAATAGAATATGATGATTGAGATTGTGTGAGAAGACAAAAAAGGAGAAAGTCTCACATTGACGCGGCTAATAAATGGGCTATGGAGATGCCCACCGATTGATGTCAATGCAAGGAGTAGGGATTGCCATGCAACGGATGCACTAGAGCTATAAATATATGAAAGCTCATCAAAGAAACTAAGTGGGTGTGCATGAAACTCGCTTGCTCACGAAGACCTAGGGCATTTGAGGAAGCCCATCATTGGAATATACAAGCCAAGTTCTATAATGAAAAATTCCCACTAGTATATGAAAGTGACAAAATAAGAGACTCTCTATCATGAAGATCATGGTGCTACTTTGAAGCACAAGTGTGGAAAAAGGATAGTAACATTGTCCCTTCTCTCTTTTTCTCTCATTTTATCCTTTTTATCTTTTTTCATCTTTTTATTTGGGCCTTCTTTCTTTTTCTTTTGGCCTCTTTTCTCTCGTTTTTTGTCCGGAGTCTCATCCCGACTTATGGGGGAATCATAGTCTCCATCATCCTTTCCTCAGATGGGATAATGCTCTAATGATGATCATCACACTTTTATTTTCTTACAACTCAAGAATTACAACTCGATACTTAGAACAAAATATGACTCTATGTGAATGCCTCCGGCGGTGTACCGGGATTGCGATGAATCAAGAGTGACATGTATGAAAAAATTATGAACGGTGGCTTTGCCACAAATACGATGTCAACTACATGATCATGCAAAGCAATATGACAATGATGATGCGTGTCATAGTAAATGGAACGGTCGAAAGTTGCATGGCAATATATCTCGGAATGGCTATGGAAATGCCATAATAGGTAGGTATGGTGGCTGTTTGGAGGAAGATATAAGGTGGCTTATGTGTGATAGAGCGTATCATATCACGGGGTTTGGATGCACCGGCGAAGTTTGCACCAACTCTCAAGGTGAGAAAGGGCAATGCACGATACCGAAGAGGCTAGCAATGATGGAAGGGTGAGAGTGCGTATAATCCATGGACTCAACATTAGTCATAAAGAACTCACATACTTATTGCAAAAATCTACAAGTCATCAAAACCAAGCACTACGAGGATGCTCCTAGGGCGATAGATTGGTAGGAAAAGACCATCGCTCGTCCCCGACTGCCACTCATAAGAAAAGCAATCAAATAACACCCCATGCTTCAAATTTGTCACATAACGTTCACCATACATGCATGCTACGGGACTTGCCAACTTCAACACAAGTATTCATCAATTTCACAATTACTCAACTAGCACACCTCTAATATTACCACCTTTCTATCTCAAAACCATCTATCAAGCATCCAACTTATCTTAGCATTTGAAATTTATAGCCAAAGTGAATTACCTTGTTGTTCTAAAGGACTCTCAAAATGATAGAAGTGAAGCATGAGAGATCAATTATTTCTATAAAATAGGACCACCGCCATGCTCTAAAAGATATAAGCGAAGCACTAGAGCAAAAACTATATAGCTCAAAAGATATAAGTGAAGCACATAGAGTATTCTAATAAATTTCTATTCATGTGTGTCTCTCTCAAAAGGTGTGTACATCTAGGATGATTGTGGTAAACTAAAAATCAAATACTCAAATCATACAAGACGCTCCAAGCAAAACACATATCATGTGGCGAATAAAAATATAGCTCCATGTAAAGTTACCGATGAATGAAAACGAAAGAGGGGATGCCTTCCGGGGCATCCCCAAGCTTAGGCTCTTGGTTGTCCTTCAATATTACCTTGGGGTGCCTTGGGAATACCCAAGCTTAGGCTCTTTCCACTCCTTATTCCGTAGTCCATCGAATCTTTACCCAAAACTTGAAAACTTCACAACACAAAACTTAACAGAAAACTAGTAAGCTCCATTAGTATAAGAAAGCAAATCACCATCATAAGGTACTGTAATTAAATCATTCTAAATTCATATTGGTGTAATATCTACTGTATTCCAACTTATATATGGTTCATACCCTCCGATACTACTCATAGATCCATCAAAATAAGCAAACAACATATCGAGAACAGAATCTGTCAAAAACAGAACAGTCTGTAGTAATCTGGATCAAACGTATACTTCTGGAACTCATAAAATTCTCAAATAAATTTCTGGACATGATGAATTTATATATTAATCATCTTCAAAAAGAATTAACTAAATAGCACTCTCCAATCAAAAATGTCAGAAATTCTCATGAGCGCTAAAGTTTCTGTTTTTACAGCAAGATCAACAAGACTTTCCCCAAGTCTTCCCAACGGTTCTACTTGGCACAAACACAAATTGAAACATAAAAACTCAATCATAACAGAGGATAGATAAATTATTTATTAGTAAACAGTAGCAAAAGCAAGGAACAAAAATAAAATTGGGTTGCCTCCCAACAAGCACTATCGTTTAAAGCCCCTAGCTAGGCATGATGATTTCAATGATGCTCACATAAAGGATAAGAATTGAAACATAAAGAGGGCGTTATGAAGAATATGACTAGAACATTTAAGTCCAACCCACTTCCTATGCATAGGGATTTTGTGAGCAAACAACTTATGGGAACAATAATCAACTAGCATAGGAAGGCAAAACAAGCATAACTTCAAAGTTTTAAGCACATAGAGAGGAAACTTGATATTATTGCAATTCCTACAAGCATAAGTTCCTCCCTCATAATAATTTTCAGTAGCATCATGAAGGAATTCAACAATATAACCAGTACCAAAAGCATTCTTTTCATGATCTACAAGCATAGAAATTTTACTACTCTCCACATAAGCAAAATTCTTCTCATGAATAATAGTGGGAGCAAACTCAACAAAATAATTATCATGTGAGGAATAATCCAATTGAAAACTAAAATCATGATGACAAGTTTCATGGATATCATTATTATTTATAGCATACAAGTCATCACAATAATCATCATAGATAGCAACTTTGTTCTCATAATCAATTGGAACCTCTTCCGGAATAGTGGATTCATCACAAAATAAAGTCATGACCTCTCCAAATCCACTTTCATCAATATAATCATCATAAATAGGAGGCATGCTTTCATCATAATAAATGTGCTCATCAAAACTTGGGGGAGAAAAAAATATCATCTTCATCAAACATAGCTTCCCCAAGCTTGTGGCTTTGCATATCATTAGCATCATGGATATTCAAGGAATTCATACTAACAACATTGCAATCATGCTCATCATTCAAATATTTAGTGCCAAACATTTTAATGTATTCTTCTTCTAACACTTTGGCACAATTTTCCTTTCCATCATACTCACGAAAGATATTAAAAAGGTGAAGCTTATGAGGCAAACTCAATTCTATTTTTTTTGTGATTTTCTTTTATAAACTAAACTAGTGATAAAACAAGAAACTAAAAGACTCGATTGCAATATCTAAAGATATACCTTCAAGCACTCACCTCCCCGGCAATGGAGCCAGAAAAGAGCTTGATGTCTACTACACAACCTTCTTCTTGTAGACGTTGTTGGGCCTCCAAATGCAGAGGTTTGTAGGAGAGTAGCAAATTTCCCTCAAGTGGATGACCTAAGGTTTATCAATCTGTAGGAGGCGTAGGATGAAGGTGGTCTCTCTCAAACAACCCTGCAACCAAATAACAGAGAGTCTCTTGTGTCCCCAACACACCCAATACAATGGTAAATTGTATAGGTGCACTAGTTCGGCGAAGAGATGGTAATACAAGTGCAATATGTGTAGTAGATAATGGTTTTTGTAATCTGAAAATATAAAAACAGCAAGGTAACTAATGATAAAAGTGAGCGTAAATGGTATTGCAATGCGTTGAAACAAGGCCTAGGGTTCATACTTTCACTAGTGGAAGTTCTCTCAACAATAATAACATAATTGGATCACATAACTATCCTGCAACATGCAACAAAGAATCACTCCAAAGTCACTAATAGCGGAGAACAAACGAAGAGATTATGGTAGGGTACGAAACCACCTCAAAGTTATTCTTTCCAATCAATCTGTTGGGCTATTCCTATAAGTGTCACAAACAGCCCTAGAGTTCGTACTAGAATAACACCTTAAGACACAAATCAACCAAAACCCTAAGGTCACCTAGATACTCCAATGTCACCTCAAGCATCCGTGGGTATGATTATACGATATGCATCACACAATCTCAGATTCATCTATTCAACCAACACATAGAACCTCAAAGAGTGCCCCAAAGTTTCTACTGGAGAGTCAAGATGAAAACATGTGCCAACCCCTATGCATAGGTTCATGGGCAGAACCCGCAAGTTGATCACGAAAACATACATCAAGTGAATAACGTGATATCCCATTGTCACCACAGATACGCAAGTCAAGACATACATCAAGTGTCTCAAATCATTAAAGACTCAATCCGATAAGATAACTTCAAAGGGAAAACTCAATCCATTACAAGAGAGTAGAGGGGGAGAAACATCATAAGATCCAACTATAATAGCAAAGCTCGCGATACATCAAGATCGTACCACATCAAGAACACGAGAGAGAGAGAGAGAGAGAGAGAGATCAAACACATAGCTACTGGTACATACCCTCAGCCCCGAGGGAGAACTACTCCCTCCTCGTCATGGAGAGCACCGGGATGATGAAGATGGCAACCGGAGAGGGATTCCCCCTCCGGCAGGGTGCCGGAACGGGTCTAGATTGGCTTTCGGTGGCTACGGAGGCTTCTGGCGGCGGAACTCCCGATATATTGTGCTCGCCGATGGTTTTAGGGTATATGGATATATATATATAGGCGGAAGAAATACATCAGGGGAGCCACGAGGGGCCCACGAGGGTGGAGGGCGCGCCTAGGGGGGTGGGCACGCCCCCCTGCCTCATGGCTTCCTCGTTGATCCCCTGACGTGCACTCCAAGTCTCTTGTATTGCTTTCTTTCCAAAAATAACTTTTCCGAAGGTTTCATTCCGTTTGGACTCCGTTTGATATTCCTTTTCTTCGAAACCCTAAAACAAGGAAAAAAATAGAAACTGGCACTGGGCTCTAGGTTAATAGGTTAGTCCCAAATATCATATAAAATAGCATATAATTGCATATAAAACATCCAAGGTTGATAATATAATAGCATGGAAAATCAAAAATTATAGATACGTTGGAGACGTATCATCGGTAAAAATTCATTATATAATCTCCCGAAGGTTTTGACCATCGTACCACGCAATTATCCTCTATTTTTGTTTCAAGCTATTTTCTGTCAGAGTTGTTGATAACCCGCAAGTATAGGGGATCGCAACAGTTTTCGAGGGTAAAGCATTCAACCCAAATTTATTGATTCGACACAAGGGGAGCCAAAGAATACTCTCAAGTATTAGCAGCTGAGTGGTCAATTCAACCACACCTGGAAACTTAATATCTGTAGCAAAGTGTTTAGTAGCAAAGTAATATTATAGTAGTGGTAACGGTAGCAAAAGGTAACAATAGTAAAAGTAATGTTTTTGGTATTTTGTAGTGATGAGAGCAATAGCAACGGGAAAGTAAATAAGCGAAGAACAATATATGGAAAGCTCGTAGGCAATGGATCGGTGATAGAGAATTATGCCAGATGTGGTTCATCATGTAACATTCATAACCTAGGGTGACACAGAACTAGCTCCAGTTCATTGATGTAATGTAGGCATGTATTCCGAATATAGTCATACGTGCTTATGGAAAAGAACTTGCATGACATATTTTGTCCTACCCTCCCGTGGCAGCGGGGTCCTTATGGAAACTAAGGGATATTAAGGCCTCCTTTTAACAGAGAACCGGAACAAAGCATTAACACATAGTGAATACATGAACTCCTCAAACTACGGTCATCACCGGTAAGTATCCTGATTATTGTCACTTTGGGGTTAATGGATCATGACACATAATAGGTGACTATAGACTTGCAAGATACGATCAAGAACACTCATATATTGATGAAAACATAATAGGTTGAGATCTGAAATCATGGCACTCGGGCCCTAGTGACAAGCATTAAGCATAGCAAAGTCATAGCAACATCAATCTCAGAACATAGTGGATACTAGGGATCAAACCCTAACAAAACTAACTTGACTAAATGATAGATATCATCCAACCCATCACCGTCCAGCAAGCCTACGATGGAATTACTCATGCACGGCGGTGAGCATCATGAAATTGGTGATGGAGGATGGTTGGCGACGGATTCCCCTCTTCAGAGCCCCGAACGGGCTCCAGATCAGCCCTCTCGGGAGGTTTTAGGGCTTGGCGGTGGGTCCGTATCGTAAAACGCGATGATTTCTTCTCTCTGAATTTTTTCTCCCCGAAACTCAATATATGGAGGTGGAGTTGGAGTCCAAGAGGCAACAGGGGGCCCACGAGGTAGGGGCCGCGCCCTAGAGGGGCAGGCGCGCCCCCCACCCTCGTGGAGAGACAGTGGCTCCCCTGGCCTTCATCTTTGGCATGTTTGCTCCTGAACATAAATAACACCATGGTAATTCTGCTGAAAACAGAGCCAGTCCGGGTTAGTTCCATTCAAATCATGCAAGTTAGAGTCCAAAACAAGGGCAAACGTGTTTGGAAAAGTAGATACGTTGGAGACATATCAACTCCCCCAAGCTTAAACCTTTGCTTGTCCTCAAGCAATTCAGTTGATAAACTGAAAGTGATAAAGAAAAACTTTTACAAACTCTGTTTGCTCTTGTTGTTATAAATATGTAAAGCCAGCATTCAAGTTTTCAGCAAAGATTATAACTAACCACATTCACAATAACGCATAGGTCTCAAGTTTACTCATATCAATAGCATAATCAACTAGCGAGCCATAATAATAAATCTCGGATGACAACACTTTCTCAAAACAATCATAATATGATATAACAACGTGGTATCTCGCTAGCCCTTTCTGAGACCGCAAAACATAAATGCAGAGCACCTTTAAAGACCAAGGACTGACTAGACATTGTAATTCATGGTAAAAGAGATCCAGTCAAGTCATACTAAATCTAAACTAACAGTAATGAATGCAAATGACAGCGGTGCTCTTCGACTGGTGCTTTTTAATAAGAGGATGATGACTCAGCATAAAAGTAAATAGATAGGCCCTTCGCAGAGGGAAGCAGGGATTTGTAGAGGTGCCAGAGCTCGGTTTTGGAACAGAGGTGAATAATATTTTGAGCGGTACACTTTCATTGTCAACATAACAACCAAGAGATGGCGATATCTTCCATGCTACACACATTATAGGCGGTTCCCAAACAGAATGGTAAAGTTTATACTCCCCCTTCCACCAACAAGCATCAATCCATGGCTTGCTCTAAACAACAAGTGCCTCCAACTAACAAGAGTCCCAGGGGGAGTTTTGTTTGAAATTATTTTGATTTAGTTTGCATAAAGCATGGGACTGGGCATCCCGGTGACCAGCCATTTATCTTGTGAGTGAGGAGCGGAGTCCACTCCTCTTGAGAATAACCCGCCTAACATGGAAGATACAAACAGCCCTAGTTGATACATGAGCTATTCGAGCATACAAAACAGGGTATTTATTTGAAGGTTTAGAGTTTGGTACATACAAATTTACTTGGAACGGCATGTAGATACCGTATATAGGTAGGTATAGTGGACTCATGTGGAATAACTTTGGGGTTTAAGGGATTGGATGCACAAGCAGTATTCCCGCTTAGTACAGGTGAAGGCTAGCAAAAGACTGGGAACCGACTAGCTAGAGAGCGACAACAGTCCTGAACATGCATTAAAATTAATCAACACCGAATGCAAGCATGAGTAGGATATAATCCACCATGAACATAAATGTTGTGAAGGCTATGTTGATTTTGTTTCAACTACATGCGTGAACATGCGCCAAGTCAAGTCACTTAAATCATTGAGAGGAGGATACCACCCTATCATACCACATCATAACAATTTTAATAGCATGTTGGTACGCAAGGTAAACCATTATAACTCATAGCTAATCAAGCATGGCACAAGAAACTATGATCTCTAATAGTCATTGCTAACATGTTTATTCATAATAGGCTGAATCAAGAACGATGAACTAATCATATTTACAAAAACAAAAGAGGTTGAGTTCATACCAGCTTTTCTCATCTCAGCTAGTCCATCATATAACATCATAATTGCCTTTCACTTGCACGACCGAACGATGTGAACAATAATAATAGTGCACGTGCATTGGACTAAGCTGGAATCTGCAGGCATTCAATAAATAGGAGAAGACAAGGCAATATGGGCTCTTTTTGTCAGATCAACAATAATGCATATAAGAGCCACTTCAACAGTTCAATTATGGTCTTCTCCTATCGACCCCCAAAGAAAAGAAAAGAAATAAAACTATTTACACGGGAAAGCTCCCAACAAGTAAAAGAAGAACCGGAAATATTTTTGGGTTTTCTTTTTAATTACTACTACAAGCATGGAAAGTAAATTAATTAAAAGCTACAACTAATTTTTTTGGTTTTTCTTAAGGTTTATTAAACACACAAGAAGAAAACATAAAAAGGAAAATAAACTAGCATGGATGATACAATGAAAAAGTATGAGCATCGACATCTAGCAATGAGTGTGAACATAAATGTAATGTCGGTGGGAAATACGTACTCCCCCAAGCTTAGGATGTTGGCCTAAGTTGGTCTATGGCCACGGCTGGCCTGGCGGATATCCATAATAGTAGCTAGGGTCGTACTGCGATGCAGTAGCTATCGCCTGCTGAGCTGCAGCGTGGCGACGAGCAGCCTCCTCTCTCTTCTCGTACTCATCTGCCTCCTCTCTGGTAATAGTATATCCTCCTCTTGCCCGATAATCAAAGAAGGCAGGAGCAGGGAGAGTAATACGGACAACACGGTGTCTGTCAAAGATTAGTCGATACTGGAGAGGTGATTCGTTCCTCTCGACAAATTGGTGGTGAACCATAGCATTAAAATCTAGATAAGCAGGAGGTAATTCAATATCATCTTCGTGTATGGCTATACCAAGAAAATTAGCTATGCGGGTTGCATAAATTCCACCAAAGAAATCTCCATTATGTCTATTAAGATGCAACCTACGTGCAACAATGGCTCCCAAATTATATGATTTGTCTCCTAACACAACACTCCTAAGTATACTAAGATTAGGGACACACATCTGACATGCCTCATCTTTACCATTAATGCATCTACCTATGAAGAGAGCAAAATAATGTATAGTAGGAAAGTGAATGCTCCCTATGGTAGCTTGTGTAATATCTCTAGATTCTCCCACAGTTATTCTAGCAAGAAAATCTCTAAATTCAGATTTGCGAGGATCCCTTATACTACCCCATTGTGGAAGTTTGCAAGCAGTGGTAAAATCCTCTAAGTCCATAGTGTAAGATTTATCATAAAGATCAAACATGAGAGTTGGAGAATTACATGAAGTTGAAAATTCAAACCTCCTCACAAAGGTACTGGTGAGATAGTGATACTGACTGCACTTTTCTTCCTCGAAGCTCACAAGATCAGCGTTACGCAAATATGTGTTAAATTCTTCCTTAATTCCCGCTCGGTCCATAAAGTTCTCAGAAGGCCATTCACAAGGATGCACTGGAGCGTCTCTTGGTGGCTCTTCATCAGCATCATGCATTGCAAGCCTCGGTCCTTGCTTCCTTGAAGAACCACCTTGGAACATTTTCCTAAGCATATTTCTTCCTCTGAAAAATTCAGAAATTTTTTTGTAACTTCAAAATAAAAGTAAACCAAACTCAATAATATTGATAGCAACTACTCCTACAAGTGCCTAGGGCCTATATCATGCATCAAAACTACTTTTAACCATATAAATTTGACATGCAAGCTCAAGAACAGGGTCACCTAAGCAACACAAATTTGCAATGAATAAAGCACTAGAACAAAAACTAATTGGACCAATGGAGGAGTCACATACCAAGGAACAATCTCCCCAAGCAGTTTTGTGAGAGGTGCTTTGAGCAAGGAGATCAAAAATGGCAGCAAAACGAGCTTGGACTCGAGTTTGAGCTAGATATTCGTGTTTGTGGGAGGAAGATGAAGTGTGTGGGTGCAGGAATAAGTGGAGGAGGGCCACCGTGGGCCCACGAGGCAGGGGGCGTGCCCTCCACCCTCGTGGCAAGGTGGTTGACCCCCCTGGTGTGTTCTCAGTTCCATAAATCCTCAAATATTCTAGAAAAAATCATATTTAAATTTCAGGGCATTTGGAGAACTTTTATTTTCGAGGTATTTTTATATTGCACGGATAATCAGATAACAGACAGAAAAATATTTATTTTTATTTTATTTAATATAAATAACAGAAAGTAAAAGTGGGGTACATAAGGTTGTGCCTTCTAGTTTCATCCATCTCATGATCATCAAAAGGAATCCACTAACAAGGTTGATCAAGTCTTGTTAACGAACTCATTCCGAATAACATGGAACCGGAGAAATTTCAAATAACATTATGTTACCTCAACGGGGATATGCACATCCCCAATAATAAGAATATCATATTTCTTCTTGACAGTAGGAAGAGGAAATTCAAAACCTCCTAATATAATTGATGGAATTTTTCCAGTAAAGTTGATACTATGAACTTGAGGTTGTTTCCTCGGAAAGTGTACCGTATGCTCATTACCATTAACATGAAAAGTGACATTGCCTTTAGTGCAATCAATAACAGCCCCTGCAGTATTCAAAAAGGGTCTTCCAAGAATAATAGACATAATATCGTCCTCGGGAATATCAAGAATAACAAAGTCCGTTAAAATAGTAACGTTTGCAACTACAACAGGCACATCCTCACAAATACCGACAGGTATAGCAGTTGATTTATCAGCCATTTGCAAAGATATTTCAGTAGGTGTCAACTTATTCAAATCAAGTCTACGATATAAAGAGAGAGGCATAACACTAACACCGGCTCCAAGATCACATAAAGCAGTTTTAACATAGTTTCTTTTAATAGAGCACAATATAGTGGGTACTCCTGGATCTCCAAGTTTCTTTGGTATTCCACCCTTAAAAGTATAATAAGCAAGCATGGTGGAAATTTTATCTTCCGGTATCTTTCTTTTATTTGTAATAATATCTTTCATGTACTTAGCATAAGGATTGGTTTTGAGCAGATCAGTTAATCGCATACGCAAAAAGATAGGTCTAATCATTTCAGCAAACTGCTCAAAATCCTCATCATCCTTTTTCTTGGATGGTTTGGGAGGAAAAGACATGGGTTTCTGAACCCAAGGCTCTCTTTCTTTACCATGTTTCCTATCAACAAAGTCTTTCTCATCATAACGTTGATTCTTTGATTGTGGGTTATCAAGATCAACAACAGGTTCAATTTCTATGTCATTATCATTACTAGGTTGAGCATCATTATGAACATTATCATTAACATTACCACTAGTTTCAGGTTCATTACCAGATTGTGTTTCAGCATCAAAAATAGAAATATCATTTGGATTCTCAGGTGTTTCAGTAATAGGATCACTAGAAGCATGCAAAGTCCTATCATTTTTCTTTTTCTTCTTTTTAGAAGGACTAGGTGCATCTATATTATTTCTCTGAGCATCTTGCTCAATTCTCTTAGGGTGGCCTTCAGGATACAAAGATTCCTGAGTCATTCTACCAGTTCTAGTAGCCACTCTAACAGCATTATCATTATCTTTACTATTCAATTCACTGAGCAAATCATTTTGAGCTTTAAGTACTTGTTCTACTTGAGTGGTAACCATGGAAGCATGTTTACTAATAAGTTTAAGTTCACCTTTAACATTAGACATATAATCACCCAAGTGTTCAAGCATATTTGAATTGTTTTTCAATTGTCTACCAAAATAAGCATTAAAATCTTCTTGCTTAGCCATAAATTTATCAAACTCATCTAAGCATGAGCTAGCAAATTTAGTAAATGGGATTACGGCTTTATCATATTTATAGAGAGAATTTACCTTTACTACCTGTGTCGGGTCAACAAGACCATGAGTTTCTTCAATAGGTAAAGGATTAAGATTATATGTTTCTTCAACAGGCGGTAAATTTAGACCATGTACTTCTTCAATAGGAGGTAAATTCTTAACATCTTCAGCTTTAATACCCTTTTCTTTCATAGATTTCTTTGCCTCTTGCATATTTTTAGGACTGAGAAATAGAATACCCCTCTTCTTCGGAGTTGGTTTAGGAATAGGCTCAGGAATTGGCTCCGGAGGTGTCCAATTATTTTCATTTGTCAACATATTATTCAATAGAATTTCAGCTTCATCTGGTGTTCTTTCCCTGAAAACAGAACCAGCACAACTATCCATGCAATCTCTGGAGGTATCGGTTAGTCCATTATAAAAGATATCAAGTATTTCATTTTTCTTAAGAGGATGATCAGCCAAAGCATTAAGTAATTGGAGAAGCCTCCCCCAATCTTGTGGTAGACTCTCTTCTTCAATTTGCACAAAATTATATATATATATATATATATATCCCTTAAAGCAGCTTGTTTCTTATGAGCAGGGAAATATTTAGCAGAGAAGTAATAAATCATATCCAGGGGACTACGCACACAACCAGGATCAAGAGAATTAAACCATACCTTAGCATCACCCTTTAATGAGAACGGAAATATTTTAAGGATGTAAAAGGAACGAGTTCTCTCATCTTTAGTGAACAGGGTGGCTATATCATTCAATTTAGTAAGATGTGCCACAACAGTTTCAGATTCATAACCATGAAAAGGATCAGATTCAACCAAAGTAATTATATCAGGATCAACAGAGAATTCATAATCCTTATCAGTAACAAAGATAGGTGAAGTAGCAAAAGCAGGGTCAGGTTTCATTCTAGCATTTAAAGATTGCTTACTCCATTTAGCTAATAATCTTTTGAGTTCAGTTCTATTTTGGCACGCTAAAATAGCTAAGGAAGCTTCTTGATCAAAGACATAACCCTTAGGAATAACAAGTGATTCTTCATCATCAGTATCATCAGATTCAATATTTTCAATCTCTCTAGCCCTAGCAAGTTGTTTATCGAGAAAATCACTAAGTGGCACAGTTGTATCGGGCATAGAGGTAGTTTCATCATAAGTATCATGCATAACAGAAGTGGCATCATCAATAACATGCGACATATCAGAACGAATAGCAGAAGTAGGTGTAGGTGTCGCAAACTTACTCATAACAGAAGGTGAATCAAGTGCAAAGCTAGATGGCAGTTCCTTACCTCCCCTCATAGTTGAGGGATAGATCTTGGTTTTTGGATCTCTCAAGTTCTTCATAATGATAAGCAGATATATATATATATATATATATCCCAAGTGACTCAAAGAATAGAGATATGCTCCCCGGCAACGGTGCTAGAAAATAGTCTTGATAACCAGCAAGTATAGGGGATCGCAACAGTTTTCGAGGGTAAAGTATTCAACCCAAATTTATTGATTCGACACAAGGGGAGCCAAAGAATACTCTCAAGTATTAGCAGCTGAGTTGTCAATTCAACCACACCTGGAAACTTAATATCTGCAGCAAAGTGTTTAGTAGCCAAGTAATATGATAGCAGTGGTAACGGTAGCAAATGGTAACAATAGTAAAAGTAATGTTTTTGGTATTTTTTTCGTGATGATAGTAATAGCAACGGGAAAGTAAATAAGCGAAGAACAATATAGGGAAAGCTCATAGCCAATGGATCGGTGATAGAGAATTATGCCGGATGCAGTTCATCATGTAACAGTCATAACCTGGGGTGACACAGAACTAGCTCCAGTTCATTGATGTAATGTAGGCATGTATTCCGAATATAGTCATACGTGCTTATGGAAAAGAACTTGCATGACATCTTTTGTCCTACCCTCCCGTGGCAGCGGGGTCCTTACGGAAACTAAGGGATATTAAGGGCTCCTTTTAATAGAGAACCGGAACAAAGCATTAACACATAGTGAATACATGAGCTCCTCAAACTACGGTCATCATCGGTAAGTATCCCAATTATTGTCACTTCGGGGTTAACGGATCATAACACATAATAGGTGACTATAGACTTGCAAGATAGGATCAAGAACACTCATATATGGATGAAAACATAATAGGTTCAGATCTATAATCATGGCACTCGGGCCCTAGTGACAAGCATTAAGCATAGCAAAGTCATAGCAGCATCAATCTCAGAACATAGTGGATACTAGGGATCAAACCCTAACAAAACTAACTCGATTACATGATAGATCTCATCCAACCCATCACCGTCCAGCAAGCCTACGATGGAATTACTCACGCACGGCAGTGAGAATCATGAAATTGGTGATGGAGGATGGCTGATGATGACGATGGCGACGGATTCCCCTCTTCGGAGGCCCGAATGGACTCCAGATCAGCCCTCCCGAGAGGTTTTAGGGCTTGGCGGCGGCTCCGTATCGTAAAACGCGATGATTTCTTCTCTCTGATTTTTTTCTCCCTGAAACTCAATATATGGAGGTGGAGTTGGAGTCGGAGAGGCAACAGGGGGCCCATGAGGTAGGGGGCGCGCCCTAGGGGGGCAGGCACGCCCCCACCCTCGTGGAGAGATGGTGGGCCCCCTAGCCTTCATCTTTGGCAGGTATTTTTATTATTTTTTGAAAAGTGGCTCTATGAAGTTTCAGGTCATTCCGAGAACCTTTGCTCCTGCACATAAATAACGCCATGGTAATTCTGCTAAAAACAGCGTCAATCCAGGTTAGTTCCATTCAAATCATGCAAGTTAGAGTCCAAAACAAGGGCAAAAGTGTTTGGAAAAGTAGATACATTGGAGACGTATCAATTGTCAAGGCCGGGCATCATGTCGTCCCCCTCCTCCAACAATGAGGGCGACGATGCTTGGCTAATGAAGATACAGCTGAAGAGAGAAGTGTTGGGGAACGTAGTAATTTCAAAAAAATAATCCTACGCACACGTGAGATCATGGTGATGCATAGCAACGAGAGGGGAGAGTGTCGTCCACGTACCCTCGTAGACCGTTAAGCAGAAGTGTTATAACAACGCGGTTGATGTAGTCGTACGTCTTCACGATTGACCGATCCTCAGTACCGAACGTACGACACCTCCGCGTTCCGCACACGTTTAGCTCGGTGATGTCCCGCGAACTCACGATCCAGTAGATCTCGGGGAAGAGTTTCGTCAAAACGAGGCGTGGTGACGATGTTGATGAAGCTACCGTCGCAGGGCTTCGCCTAAGCACCGCTACGATATAATCGAGGTGGATTATGGTGGAGGGGGCACCGCACACAGCTAAGAGAACAACAGATCAATTGTTGTGTCTATGGGGTGCCCCTGCCCTTGTATATAAAGTTTCTAGGGGGGAGGCGGCCGTCCAAGGAGGAGGGTGCGCCAAGGGGGGAGTCCTACTCCCACCGGGAGTAGGACTCCCTCTTCCTAGTTGGAGTAGGAGAGGAGAAGGAAGGGAGACAACAGAGAAGGAAAGGGGGAGCCAGCCCCCTCCTTGTCCAATTTGGACTAGAGGGGGAGGGGTCGCGCAGCTGCCCATGGCCGCCCCTCCTCTTCTCCCACTAAGGCCCGTTAGGCCCAATATACTCCCCGGGGGGTTCCGGTAACCCCCCGGTACTCCGGTATATGTCCGAAACCTCCCGGAACCTTTCTGGTATCCGAACATAGTCATCCAATATATTGATATGTACGTCTCGACCATTTAGAGACTCCTCGTCATGTCCGTGATCATGTCCGGGACTCCGAACTACCTTCGGTACATCAAAACACAAAAACTCATAATACCGATCGTCACAAAACTTTAAGCGTGCAGACCCTACGGGTTCGAGAACTACGTAGACATGACCGAGACACGTCTCCAGTCAATAACCAATTGAGGAACCTGGATGCTCATATTGTTTCCTATATATTCTACGAAGATCTTTATCAGTCAAACCGCATAACAACATATGTTGTTCCCTTTGCCATCGGTATGTTACTTTCCCGAGATTGGATCGTCGGTATCTCAATACCTAGTTCAATGATTCAATCTCGTTACCGGCAAGTCTCTTTACTCGTTATGTAATGCAACATCCCGCAACTAACTCATTAGTCACATTGCTTGCAAGGCTTATAGTGATGTGCATTACCGAGAGGGCCCAGAGATACCTCTCCGATAATCAGAGTGACAAATCCTATTCTTGATCTATGCCAACTCCGCGAACACCATCGGAGACACCTATAGAGCACCTTTATAATCACCCAGTTATGTTGTGACATTTGGTAGCACATAAAGTGTTCCTCTGGTATTTGGGAGTTGCATAATCTCATAGTCATAGGAACATGTATAAGTCATGAAGAAAGCAATAGCAATAAACTAACACGATAAAGTGCTAAACTAACTAAATGGGTCAAGTCAATAACATCATTCTCCTAATGATTTGATCCCGTTGATCAAATAACAACTCATGTCTATGGCTAGGAAACTTAACCATCTTTGATCAATGAGCTAGTCAAGTAGAGGCAAACTAGTGAAACTATGTTTGTCTATGTATTCACACATGTATTATGTTTCCAGTTAATACAATTCTAGCATGAATAATAAACATTTATCATGAAATAAGGAAATAAATAATAACTTTATTATTGACTCTAGGGCATATTTCCTTCAAGAAGAACCCGGGGAGATCAACAAGGATGATGGGATCAAGAAGGCCAAGGAGGATTAAGCTCCGGCAACAGGAGAAGAAGACATCCTTCAACCTCAATACAATCTTCTTACCCCTGCCGAAATTGAAGCTTTCAAGATGATTGAAATAGTTCGGGTGCAGAACAAGTATCTAACTCGTGAAAATATTCTGTTGCAAGAGCATATCATCGTAATCAAGGGCATTATTCGTAAGTTGGAGCATCTACTGTGCTCGATGCTGGATGACAAGCCTACATCATCAACAACTCCATCATCACTACCTCCGGAGAAAGAGACATAAATACATGGGTATGGGCACTCCCCTTGGCAACTGCCAAGCTTGGGGGAGTGCCCCGGTATCGTATCACCATCACACTTCTATCTTTACCCTTTTTTCTTAGTTCGATCCTTTTGGTAATATCTTGATCTAGTAGAATAAAGTTTTAGTATGATTTAGTTTTGAGTTTTGCTTTATGATCCTTCTATGTAATCGAGTCCGTGAGCTATATATAATAAAGATTAGTTTTGAGTCAAGGGTTTGGTTATGTTGCTATGATCTTGAGGGAATAAAATATAGAATAAATAAATAGATCTTATTGATCTTATGGAGAGTAATGACTTCACATATAAAAGAGTATGATGAATAAAAGTTGTTGAGAGTTGACAAACATAGTTTTGGTCATCGTTGCAATTAATAGGAAGTAATAAAGGAAGAGAGGTTTTCACATATAAATATACCATCTTGGACATCTTTTATGATCGTGAGCACTCATTAAAATATGACATGCTAAAAAGTTGATGTTGGATAAGGAAGACAACGTAATGGGTTATGTTTTCTTACATCCGAAATAAATTATATTGTCATGGATCATCCAACATGCTGAGCTTTCCTTTCCCCCTCATGCTAGCCAAATCTTTGCACCAAGTAGAGATACTACTTGTGCTTCCAAATATCCTTAAACCCAGTTTTGCCATGAGAGTCCACCATATCTACCTATGTATTGAGTAAGATCCTTCAAGTAAGTTGTCATTGTTGCAAGCAATAAAAATTGCTCTCTAAATATGTATGATCTATTAGTGTGGAGAAAATAAGCTTTATACGATCTTGTGATGTGGAAGAAATAAAAATTATGGAGTGCATAATAAAGGTCCATATCACAAGTGGCAATATAAAGTGACATTCTTTTGCATTAAGATTTCGTGCATCCAACCATAAAAACACATGACAACCTCTGCTTCCCTCTGCGAAGGGCCTATCTTTTATTTTTATCCTATACTTCATACAAGAGTCATGGTGATCTTCACCTTTCCTTTTTACATTTTATCCTTTGGCAAGCAATGTGTGTTGGAAAGATCCTGATATATATAGCTAATTGGATGTGAGTTTTCATAGACTATTATTGTTGACATTACCCTTGAGGTAAAAGGTTGGGAGGCAAAACTATAAGCCCCTATCTTTCTTTGTGTCCGATTAAAGCTTCATACCCATAAGTATTGCGTGAGTGTTAGAAATTGTGAAAGACTAAATGATAGTTGAGTATGTGGACTTGCTGAAAAACTCTTATATTGACTCTTTCCGATGTTATGATAAATTGCAATTGCTTCAATGACTGAGATTATAGTTTGTTAGTTTTCAATGAAGTTTCTGATTCATACTTTACATTGTGAATCAGATTGTTACTTTAGCATAAGAAATCATATGACAATATATATATATATATGTTGCTGTTCTAAGAATGATCATGATGCCCTCATGTCCATATTTTATTTTATCGAGACCTCTATCTCTAAACACATGGACATATTTTTCGATATCGGCTTCCGCTTGAGGACAAGCGAGGTCTAAGCTTGGGGCAGTTGATACATCCATTTTACATCATGCTTTTATATTGATATTTATTACATTATGGGTTCTTATTACACATTATGTCACAATACTTATGCCTATTCTCTGTGATTTTACAAGGTTTACATGAAGAGGGAGAATGCCAGCAGCTGGAATTCTGGACTGGAAAAAGAAAAAATATTAGAGACCTATTCTACACAACTCCAAAAGTCCTGAAACTCCACGGAAGTCGGTTTTAGAATATATAAAAAAATTGGGCGAAGAAAGCACCAAAGGGGGGCGCGCCCCCTGTCTCGTGGGCCCCCTGGCAGGCCTCCGGTGCCCATCTTTGGCTATATGAAGTTGAAAGAACATGCGGTGCCCCCATGTTTGGTTTTGGTAATTGATGACAATCTCTATGGACTAATGGTTGCCTTGAGTTATATTTGAAGGTTTTGTCCATAGGCTTTTCTTGGAGTACATGGGTTGGTTTCAATAAGAGTTTGTGTCGACCAAGGTGCTATTCAAGGAGTTATCCAAAGATTGGTCATTTGAGAGTTGAGCTTATTGCAAGCATGTCTTGAAGAAGAAGATTGTGTGATCATTCATGTTTACCTTCAAGACATCATCCAAACGAAGAGAGTTGGAAAGATTCAAGGTTGATCAAGACTAAGTCAAGAGTGAATCAAGTTGATCAACTCACAAAGCATAGAAGATGTACTAAGAGGGATCAAGTGATCCCATGGTTTGGTAAGCATTGGCCATTGTGCTTTGTGTACTAACCCATGGTCTATGTGAGAGTTTTATGTGGGGTTAGGTCCATGTTCATGGGCTTGTGTCAAGAGGAAGATATCTCTCAAACCATGGAGAGGATGACATCAAATGGTGATCGTCATCAAGATTGCCGTGTGCAAGTTCAAGTGGATCATCGCGAAGAGATCAAGTGCTTGAAGCTTGCCGACCATTGTGGTGACAATGGACTTGTGAAGATGTGCCAAAGAGTGGCTCACCCATAGTGGTCTATGGGGGAGAAATCATCTAGTCTTCATCGTGCCAACGCAATCAAGTAAGGTGGTCCAACTTGAGGGAGTCAAGATCGTCATCATCTAGCTCAAGTGGACCATGTGCAAGGCAAAGGTTTGCTCTTGATAGGTTTTCTATTTTACCGGTCTCATGGTGGTAGTTTGGAGACTGGGTTATAGGATCGTTTGCCGTACTATCAAGGGGGGCTCTCAAGTTGGTAGCTTGATCGTATCGTTTGTAGAGAGCTCAAACCATTGCATCCTTGCATCATCTTTCTTGGTTCTTGTTTGGTTCTCTTTGTGAGTATTAGAGCTTTTGGTCATCTTGATGACAAGCTTGAGTTCATCGAAAACGGAGTTCGCATGCATCTTCTATGATGTTTTCGATGTTGGAGGTTTTGCCGATTCTTCTCGGTTGGAGGTTTCACTCCTTTTTTTGTTAGGCATACCTCCCCTGCCTCCCCAAGCCTAAACAGTAATTATTTTAAAACACCTATTCACCCCCACTCTAGGCGACATACACGATCTTTCAGAAGTCTTTCGCCCTGGAAAAAAAGCATAAGCAAGCTTTCGGGAGAAACACCGCCGCCATGAGGCGGAACCAATCTAGTGCTCCGGCGGAGCTGTTCTGCAGGGGAAGCATCCCTCCGGGAGGGGGAAATCATCACCATCAATCCTCTCATCGGGAGGGGGTTAATCTCCATCAACAACTTCACCAGCACCATCTCATCTCAAACCCTAGTTCATCTCTTGGATCCAATCTTTGTATTAAAACCTCAGCTTGGTACCTGTGGGTTGCTAGTAGTGTTGATTACTCCTTGTAGTTGATGCTAGTTGGTTTATTCGGTGGAAGATCGTATGTTCAGATCCTTTATGCATATTAATACCCCTCTGATTATGAACATGAATATGATTTGTGAGTAGTTACGTTTGTTCCTGAGGACATGGCAGAAGTCTTGCTATAAGTTGGCATGTGAATTTGGTAGTCGTTCGATATTTTGATTAGATGTATGTTGTCTTTCCTCTAGTGGTGTCATGTGAACGTCGACTACATGACACTTCACCATTGTTTGGGCCTAGGGGAAGGCGTTGGGAAGTAATAAGTAGATGATGGGTTGCTAGAGTGACAGATGCTTAAACCCTAGTTTATGCATTGCTTCGTAAGGTGCTGATTTGGATCCATATGTTTCATGCTATGGTTAGGTTTACCTTAATACTTCTTTTGTAGTTGCGGATGCTTGCAAGAGGGGTTAATCATATGTGGGATGCTTGTCCAAGGAAGGGCAGTACCCAAGCACCAGTCCACCCACATATCAAATTATCAAACTAACAAACGCGAATCATATGAGCGCGATGAAAACTAGCTTGACGATAATTCCCATGTGTCCTCGGGAGCGCTTTCCTTTATATAATAGTTTGTCCATGCTTGTCCTTTGCTACAAAAAGGATTGGGCCATCTCGCTGTTTTGATGCTACTCGTCGTCTTGTTTTCAACAAGCTTGAGTTTGCTCAATTCGGAGCTCATATGCAGAAGTTATGGCAGTTCTGGTTTTCGTGAGTGTGGTTTTTGTCAGGGTCCTAGCGGTAGTACCGTGGTACCCAGTGGTAGTACGGCTGAGGAGTCACAAGCGGCAGTACTGCTCCGCAGCGGTAGTACCGGCGGTGACTCCGCAGCAGTACTACCATTGGCTTACCAGGTCCCTACCGCGTCGATTCGAGGGGTCTTTTTCTGTGTCGGATTGTGCGGTACCTCACTGCAGCAGTAGTGCGGCAGTACCGCTCCTTAGCGGCAGTACCGCCCTTCCTCCGCGGTAGTACCGCCCGGTTCCCTCTTTCCCTTTCCCCTTCGTTCTGTGCGGCAGTACCGCCGAAGGGTGCGGTAGTACCGCCTAACCCGGCGGTAGTACCGCTGTCTCCTATGGTACAACCTCCCCAAGGTTCTGTTTTGTTGCTCCTTTTCCCTGTTTCTTGCGCCTGAGCGGTAGTACCGCTCGTGTGCGGGCTGAGCACATAACGGTTGGATTTTCCCCCTCCTATAAAAGGGGGTCTTCTTCCCCAATGAACCTTATCCTTTGAGCTCGTGTTCTTCCCCCATTGTTGACCTTCTTCGAGCTTGCTATCTCTCAATCCCTACATGGATTCTTGCTAGTTTTTGAGGGAAATGAGAGAGGAGATCTAGATCCACATTTCCACCAATCCCTTTCTCCTCTATGTGAGGGGAACCCCTTGGATCTAGATCTTGGAGTTCTTGGTGTTCTCTTTCTTGTTCTTCCTCTCATTTTCCTCCCTAGCATTAGTTGCTTCGGTGGTATTTGAGAGAGAAGGACTTGGGCACTCCGTGTGGCCTTGCCATTGCATTTGGTGCATCGGTTTGAGTTCTCCACGTGATACGTGGAAGTTACAAGTTGAGAAGCTTATTACTCTTAGGTGCTTAGTACCCTTGAGCTTGTTCCTCTTGGGTGCTTGGGCGCCCTAGACGGTTGTTGGTGTTCGGAGCTCAATCATTGTGGTGCAAAGCTCCGGGCAAGCGTCGGGGTCTCCAATTAGGTTGTGGAGATCACCCCGAGCAATTTTACGGGTACCGGTGACTGCCCCCAAGGGTTGCCAAAGTGTACGGGTTCGGTGACCGCCCCCAAGGGTTGCCATTTGTACGGGTTCGGTGACCGCCCTCAAGGGTCCCTTAGTGGAATCACGGCATCTTGCATTGTGCGCGAGCGTGAGGAGATTACAATGGCCCTAGTGGCTTCTTGGGGAGCATTTTGCCTCCACACCGCTCCAAACAGAGATTAGCATCCGCAAGGGTGTGAACTTCGGGATACATCATCGTCTCCTCGTGCCTCGGTTATCTCTTACCCGAGCCATTTAATTATGCACTTTACTTTGTGATAGCCATATTGTTTCTTGTCATATATCTTGCTATCACATAGTTGCTTATCTTTCTTAGCATAAGTTGTTGGTGCACATAGATGAGCCTAGTTGTGTTTAGGTTTTGTGCTTGGCAAATTAACCGCTAGGTTTATTCCGCATTTGTTCAAGCCTAAACCGTAATTATTTTAAAACGCCTATTCACCCCCCCTCTAGGCGACATCCACGATCTTTCAGAAGTCTTTCGCCCTGGAAAAAAAGCATAAGCAAGCTTTCGGGAGAAACACTGGTGCCATGAGGCGGAACCAATCTAGTGCTCCGGCGGAGCTGTTCTGCAGGGGAAGCATCCCTCCGGGAGGGGGAAATCATCACCATCAATCCTCTCATCGGGAGGGGGTTAATCTCCATCAACAACTTCACCAGCACCATCACATCTCAAACCCTAGTTCATCTCTTGGATCCAATCTTTGTATTAAAACCTCAGATTGGTACCTATGGGTTGCTAGTAGTGTTGATTACTCCTTGTAGTAGATGCTAGTTGGTTTATTTGGTGGAAGATCGTATGTTCAGATCCTTTATGCATATTAATACCCCTCTGATTATCAACATGAATATGATTTGTGAGTAGTTACGTTTGTTCCTGAGGACATGGCAGAAGTCTTGCTATAAGTAGTCATGTGAATTTGGTAGTCGTTCGATATTTTGATTAGATGTATGTTGTCTTTCCTCTAGTGGTGTCATGTGAACGTCGACTACATGACACTTCACCATTGTTTGGGCCTAGGGGAAGGCGTTGGGAAGTAATAAGTAGATGATGGGTTGCTAGAGTGACAGATGCTTAAACCCTAATTTATGCATTGCTTCGTAAGGTGCTGATTTGGATCCATATGTTTCATGCTATGGTTAGGTTTACCTTAACATTTCTTTTGTAGTTGCAGATGCTTGCAAGAGGGGTTAATCATATGTGGGATGCTTGTCCAAGGAAGGGCAGTACCCAAGCACCAGTCCACCGACATATCAAATAATCAAACTAACAAACGCGAATCATATGAGCGCGATGAAAACTACCTTGACGATAATTCCCATGAGTCCTCGGGAGCGCTTTCCTTTATATAAGAGTTTGTCCATGCTTGTCCTTTGCTACAAAAAGGATTGGGCCATCTCGCTGTTTTGATGCTACTCGTCGTCTTGTTTTCAACAAGCTTGAGTTTGCTCAATTCGGAGCTCATATGCAGAAGTTATGGCAGTTCTGGTTTTCGTGAGTGTGGTTTTTGTCAGGGTCCCATCGGTAGTACCATGGTACCCAGTGGTAGTACCGCTGAGGAGTCACAAGCGGTAGTACCGCTCCGCAGCGGTAGTACCGGCGGTGACTCCGCAGCAGTACTACCGTTGGCTTACCAGGTCCCTACCGCGTCGATTCGAGGGGTCTTTTTCTGTGTCGGATTGTGCGGTACCTCGCTGCGGCAGTAGTGCGGCAGTACCGCTCCTTAGCGGCAGTACCGCCCTTCCTCCGCGGTAGTGCCGCCCGGTTCCCTCTTTCCCTTTCCCCTTCATTCTGTGCGGCAGTACCGCCGAAGGGTGCGGTAGTACCGCCTAACCCAGCGGTAGTACCGCTGTCTCCTACGGTACTACCGCCCCAAGGTTCTGTTTTGTTGCTCCTTTTCCCTGTTTCTTGCGCCTGAGCGGTAGTACCGCTCATGGAGCGGTAGTACCGCTCGTGTGCGGGCTGAGCACATAACGTTTGGATTTTCCCCCTCCTATAAAAGGGGGTCTTCTTCCCCAATGAACCTTATCCTTTGAGCTCGTGTTCTTCCCCCATTGTTGACCTTCTTCGAGCTTGCTATCTCTCAATCCCTACATGGATTCTTGCTAGTTTTTGAGGGAAAAGAGAGAGGAGATCTAGATCCACATTTCCACCAATCACTTTCTCCTCTATGTGAGGGGAACCCCTTGGATCTAGATCTTGGAGTTCTTGGTGTTCTCTTTCTTGTTCTTCCTCTCATTTTCCTCCCTAGCATTAGTTGCTTCGGTGGTATTTGAGAGAGAAGGACTTGGGCACTCCGTGTGGCCTTGCCATTGCATTTGGTGCACCGTTTTGAGTTCTCCACGTGATACGTGGAAGTTACAAGTTGAGAAGCTTATTACTCTTGGGTGCTTAGTACCCTTGAGCTTGTTCCTCTTGGGTGCTTGGGCGCCCTAGACGGTTGTTGGTGTTCGGAGCTCAATCATTGTGGTGCAAAGCTCCGGGCAAGCATCGGGGTCTCCAATTAGGTTGTTGAGATCGCTCCGAGCAATTTGATGGGTACCGGTGACCGCCCCCAAGGGTTTCCAAAGTGTACGGGTCCGGTGACCACCCCCAAGGGTTGCCATTTGTACGGGTTCAGTGACCGCCCTCAAGGGTCCCTTAGTGGAATCACGGCATCTTGCATTGTGCGAGAGCGTGAGGAGATTACGGTGGCCCTAGTGGCTTCTTGGGGAGCATTGTGCCTCCACACCGCTCCAAACGGAGATTAGCATCCGCAAGGGTGTGAACTTCGGGATACATCGTCGTCTCCTCGTGCCTCGGTTATCTCTTACCCGAGCCCTTTAATTATGCACTTTACTTTGTGATATCCATATTGTTTCTTGTCATATATCTTGCTATCACATAGTTGCTTATCTTTCTTAGTATAAGTTGTTGGTGCACATAGGTGAGCCTAGTTGTTTTAGGTTTTGTGCTTGGCAAATTAACCGCTAGGTTTATTCCGCATTTGTTCAAGCCTAAACCGTAATTATTTTAAAACGCCTATTCACCCCCCTCTAGGCGACATCCACGATCTTTCAGAAGTCTTTCGCCCTGGAAAAAAAGCATAAGCAAGCTTTCGGGAGAAACACCGCCGCCATGAGGCGGAACTAATCTAGTGCTCCGGCGGAGCTGTTCTGCAGGGGAAGCATCCCTCCGGGAGGGGGAAATCATCACCATCAATCCTCTCATCGGGAGGGGGTTAATCTCCATCAACAACTTCACCAGCACCATCTCATCTCAAACCCTAGTTCATCTCTTGGATCCAATCTTTGTATTAAAACCTCAGATTGGTACCTGTGGGTTGCTAGTAGTGTTGATTACTCCTTGTAGTTGATGCTAGTTGGTTTATTCGGTGGAAGATCGTATGTTCAGATCCTTTATGCATATTAATACCCCTCTGATTATGAACATGAATATGATTTGTGAGTAGTTACGTTTGTTCCTGAGGACATGGCAGAAGTCTTGCTATAAGTAGTCATGTGAATTTGGTAGTCGTTCGATATTTTGATTAGATGTATGTTGTCTTTCCTCTAGTGGTGTCATGTGAACGTAGACTACATGACACTTCACCATTGTTTGGGCCTAGGGGAAGGCGTTGGGAAGTAATAAGTAGATGATGGGTTGCTAGAGTGACAGATGCTTAAACCCTAGTTTATGCGTTGCTTCGTAAGGTGCTGATTTGGATCCATATGTTTCATGCTATGGTTAGGTTTACCTTAATACTTCTTTTGTAGTTGCGGATGCTTGCAAGAGGGGTTAATCATATGTGGGATGCTTGTCCAAGGAAGGGCAGTACCCAAGCACCAGTCCACCCACATATCAAATTATCAAACTAACAAACGCGAATCATATGAGCGCGATGAAAACTAGCTTGACGATAATTCCCATGTGTCCTCGGGAGCGCATTCCTTTATATAAGAGTTTGTCCATGCTTATCCTTTGCTAGAAAAAGGATTGGGCCATCTCACTGTTTTGATGCTACTCGTCGTCTTGTTTTCAACAAGCTTGAGTTTGCTCAATTCGGAGCTCATATGCAGAAGTTATGGCAGTTCTGGTTTTCGTGAGTGTGGTTTTTGTCAGGGTCCCAGCGGTAGTACCGTGGTACCCAGCGGTAGTACCGCTGAGGAGTCACAAGCGGCAGTACCGCTCCGCAGCGGTAGTACCGGCGGTGACTCCGCAGTAGTACTATCGTTGGCTTACCAGGTCCCTACCGCGTCGATTCGAGGGGTCTTTTTCTGTGTTGGATTGTGCGGTACCTCGCTGCGGCAGTAGTGCGGCAGTACCGCTCCTTAGCGGCAGTACCGCCCATCATCCGCGGTAGTACCGCCCAGTTCCCTCTTCCCTTTCCCCTTCGTTCTATGCGGCAGTACCGCCGAAGGGTGCGGTAGTACCGCCTAACCCAGCGGTAGTACCGCTGTCTCCTACGGTACTACCGCCCCAAGGTTCTGTTTTGTTGCTCCTTTTCCCTGTTTCTTGCGCCTGAGCGGTAGTACTGCTCATGGAGCGGTAGTACCGCTCGTGTGTGGGCTGAGCACATAACGGTTGGATTTTCCCCCTCCTATAAAAGGGGGTCTTCTTCCCCAATGAACCTTATCCTTTGAGCTCGTGTTCTTCCCCCATTGTTGACCTTCTTCGAGCTTGCTATCTCGCAATCCCTACATGGATTCTTGCTAGTTTTTGAGGGAAAAGAGAGAGGAGATCTAGATCCACATTTCCACCAATCACTTTCTCCTCCATGTGAGGGGAACCCCTTCGATCTAGATCTTGGAGTTCTTGGTGTTCTCTTTCTTGTTCTTCCTCTCATTTTCCTCCCTAGCATTAGTTGCTTCGGTGGTATTTGAGAGAGAAGGACTTGGGCACTCCGTGTGGCCTTGCCATTGCATTTGGTGCATCGGTTTGAGTTCTCCACGTGATACGTGGAAGTTACAAGTTGAGAAGCTTATTACTCTTGTGTGCTTAGTACCCTTGAGCTTGTTCCTCTTGGGTGCTTGGGCGCCCTAGACGGTTGTTGGTGTTCGGAGCTCAATCATTGTGGTGCAAAGTTCCGGGCAAGCGTCGGGGTCTCCAATTAGGTTGTGAAGATCGCCCCGATCAATTTGACGGGTACCGGTGACCGCCCCCAAGGGTTGCCAAAGTGTACGGGTTCGGTGACCGCCCCTAAGGGTTGCCATTTGTACGGGTTCGGTGACCGCCCTCAAGGGTCCCTTAGTGGAATCACGGCATCTTGCATTGTGCGAGAGCGTGAGGAGATTACGGTGGCCCTAGTGGCTTCTTGGGGAGCATTGTGCCTCCACACCGCTCCAAACGGAGATTAGCATCCGCAAGGGTCTGAACTTCGGGATACATCGTCGTCTCCTCGTGCCTCGGTTATCTCTTACCCGAGCCCTTTAATTATGCACTTTACTTTGTGATAGCCATATTGTTTCTTGTCATATATCCTGCTATCACATAGTTGCTTATCTTTCTTAGCGTAAGTTGTTGGTGCACATAGGTGAGCCTAGTTGTTTTAGGTTTTGTCTTGGCAAATTAACCGCTAGGTTTATTCCGCATTTGTTCAAGCCTAAACCGTAATTATTTTAAAACGCCTATTCACCCCCCTCTAGGCGACATCCACGATCTTTCAGAAGTATTTTGCCCTGGAAAAAAAGCATAAGCAAGCTTTCGGGAGAAACACTGCCGCCATGAGGCGGAACCAATCTAGTGCTCCGGCGGAGCTATTCTGCAGGGGAAGCATCCCTCCGGGAGGGGGAAATCATCACCATCAATCCTCTCATCGGGAGGGGGTTAATCTCCATCAACAACTTCACCAGCACCATCTCATCTCAAACCCTAGTTCATCTCTTGGATCCAATCTTTGTATTAAAACTTCAGATTGGTACATGTGGGTTGCTAGTAGTGTTGATTACTCCTTGTAGTTGATGCTAGTTGGTTTATTCGGTGGAAGATCATATGTTCAGATCCTTTATGCATATTAATACCCCTCTGATTATGAACATGAATATGATTTGTGAGTAGTTACGTTTGTTCCTGAGGACATGGCAGAAGTCTTGCTATAAGTAGTCATGTGAATTTGGTAGTCGTTCGATATTTTGATTAGATGCATGTTGTCTTTCCTCTAGTGGTGTCATGTGAACGTCGACTACATGACACTTCACCATTGTTTGGGCCTAGGGGAAGGCGTTGGGAAGTAATAAGTAGATGATGGGTTGCTAGAGTGACAGATGCTTAAACCCTAGTTTGTGCGTTGCTTCGTAAGGTGCTGATTTGTATCCATATGTTTCATGCTATGGTTAGTTTTACCTTAATACTTCTTTTGTAGTTGCGGATGCTTGCAAGAGGGGTTAATCATATGTGGGATGCTTGTCCAAGGAAGGGCAGTACCCAAGCACCAGTCCACCCACATATCAAATTATCAAACTAACAACCGCGAATCATATGAGCGCGATGAAAACTAGCTTGACGATAATTCCCATGTGTCCTTGGGAGCGCTTTCCTTTATATAAGAGTTTGTCCATGCTTGTCCTTTGCTACAAAAAGGATTGGGCCATCTCGCTGTTTTGATGCTACTCGTCGTCTTGTTTTCAACAAGCTTGAGTTTGCTCAATTCAGAGCTCATATGCAGAAGTTATGGTAGTTCTGGTTTTCGAGAGTGTGGTTTTTGTCAGGGTCCCAGCGGTAGTACCGTGGTACCCAGCAGTAGTACTGCTGAGGAGTCACAAGCGGCAGTACCGCTCCACAGTGGTAGTACCGGCGGTGACTCCGCAGCAGTACTACCGTTGGCTTACCAGGTCCCTACCACGTCGATTCGAGGGGTCTTTTTCTGTGTCGGATTGTGCGGTACCTCGCTGCGGCAGTACCGCCCTTCCTCCGCGGCAGTACCACCCGGTTCCCTCTTTCCCTTTCCCCTTCGTTCTGTGCGGCAGTACCGCCGAAGGGTGCGGTAGTACCGCCTAACCCAGCGGTAGTACCGCTATCTCCTACGGTACTACCGCCCCAAGGTTTTGCTTTGTTGCTCCTTTTCCCTGTTTCTTGCGCCTGAGCGGTAGTACCGCTCATGGAGCGGTAGTACCGCTCGTGTGCGCAGGCTGAGCACATAACGGTTGGATTTTCCCCCTCCTATAAAAGGGGGTCTTCTTCCCCAATGAACCTTATCCTTTGAGCTCGTGTTCTTCCCCCATTGTTGACCTTCTTCGAGCTTGCTATCTCTCAATCCCTACATGGATTCTAGCTTGTTTTTGAGGAAAAAGAGAGAGGAGATCTAGATCCACATTTCCACCAATCACTTTCTCCTCTATGTGAGGGGAACCCCTTGGATCTAGATCTTGGAGTTATTGGTGTTCCCTTTCTTGTTCTTCCTCTCATTTTCCTCCCTAGCATTAGTTGCTTCGGTGGTATTTGAGAGAGAAGGACTTGGGCACTCCGTGTGGCCTTGCCATTGCATTTGGTGCATCGGTTTGAGTTCTCCACGTGATACGTGGAAGTTACAAGTTGAGAAGCTTATTACTCTTGGGTGCTTAGTACCCTTGAGCTTGTTCCTCTTGGGTGCTTGGGCACCCTAGACGGTTGTTGGTGTTCGGAGCTCAATCATTGTGGTGCAAAGCTCCGGGCAAGCGTCGGGGTCTCCAATTAGGTTGTGGAGATCGCCCCGATCAATTTGACGGGTACCGGTGACCTCCCCCAAGGGTTGCCAAAGTGTACGGGTTCGGTGACCGCCCCCAATGGTTGCCATTTGTACGGGTTCGGTGACCGCCCTCAAGGGTCCCTTAGTGGAATCACGGCATCTTGCATTGTGCGAGAGCGTGAGGAGATTACGGTGGCCCTAGTGGCTTCTTGGGGAGCATTGTGCCTCCACACCGCTCCAAATGGAGATTAGCATCCACAAGGGTGTGAACTTCGGGATACATCGTTGTCTCCTCGTGCCTCGGTTATCTCTTACCCGAGACCTTTAATTATGCACTTTACTTTGTGATAGCTATATTGTTTCATGTCGTATATCTTGCTATCACATAGTTGCTTATCTTTCTTAGCATAAGTTGTTGGTGCACATAGGTGAGCCTAGTTGTTTTAGGTTTTGTGCTTGGCAAATTAGCCGCTAGGTTTATTCCGCATTTGTTCAAGCCTAAACCGTAATTATTTTAAAACGCCTATTCAACCCCCCTCTAGGGGACATCCATGCTCTTTCAGAAATCTTTCGCCCTGGAAAAAAAAGCATAAGCAAGCTTTCGGGAGAAACACCGCCGCCATGAGACGGAACCAATCTAGTGCTCCAGCGGAGCTGTTCTACAGGGGAAGCATCCCTCCGGGAGGGGGTAATCATCACCATCAATCCTCTCATCGGGAGGGGGTTAATCTCCATCAACAACTTCACCAGAACCATCTCATCTCAAACCCTAGTTCATCTCTTGGATCCAATCTTTGTATTAAAACCTCAGATTGGTACCTGTGGGTTGCTAGTAGTGTTGATTACTCCTTGTAGTTGATGCTAGTTGGTTTATTCGGTGGAATATCGTATGTTCAGATCCTTTATGCATATTAATACCCCTCTGATTATGAACATGAATATGATTTGTGAGTAGTTACGTTTGTTCCTGAGGACATGGCAGAAGTCTTGCTATATGAATTTGGTAGTCGTTCGATATTTTGATTAGATGTATGTTATCTTTCCTCTAGTGGTGTCATGTGAACGTCGACTACATGACACTTCACCATTGTTTGGGCCTAGGGGAAGGCGTTGGGAAGTAATAAGTAGATGATGGGTTGCTAGAGTGACAGATGCTTAAACCCTAGTTTATGCATTGCTTCGTAAGGTGCTGATTTGGATCCATATGTTTCATGCTATGGTTAGGTTTACCTTAATACTTCTTTTGTAGTTGCGGATGCTTGCAAGAGTTGTTAATCATATGTGGGATGCTTGTCCAAGGAAGGGCAGTACCCAAGCACCAGTCCACCCACATATCAAATTATCAAACTAACAAACGCGAATCATATGAGCGCGATGAAAAGTAGCTTGACGATAATTCCCATGTGTCCTCGGGAGCGCTTTCCTTTATATAAGAGCTTGTCCATGCTTGTCCTTTGCTACAAAAAGGATTGGGCCATCTTGCTGCACCTTATTTACTTTTGTTACTTTTGTTACAAATTACCTTATCACAAAACTATCTGTTACCGATAATTTCAGTGCTTGCAGAGAATACCTTACTGAAAACCGCTTGTCATTTCCTTCTGCTCCTCGTTGGGTTCGACACTCTTACTTATCGAAAGGATTACGATATATCCCCTATACTTGTGGGTCATCAAGGGAACCTTAGAAGCTTCGGAAGACATCAATGGGACCCACGAGGTTCCGACATGGCCACATGGCACAGACAGGTGGTTGCCGCGCCACCTATCCATGTGGGCCCCCTAAGCCTCCGCTTGACCTAATTCTTCCGCCTATAAATCCCATAAATCTGGAAACCACTCGGGAGCCATCCAGAAAAGAAAATAGTGCCACTGTAAGCCTCTGCTCCGAAGCGATCCCATTTGGAGCCCTGTTTCGGAGCTGTGCCGAACGGGGGACCCATTGCCGGAGGCTTCTTCATCAACCTTGCTACCTCATGATGACACATATTGAATTGTTGCCACTATGGATAAAATGACAGGGAATTATCTTATTGCTAGATTTCTTTCTGCCTACATTATGTCATCTTGCTTATTGGGTTGCTCTGTTTTTTATTAAACTTAATACGTTGAGATGCAAGCTGGATAGCGGTTTTGAGGTGGAGTAATAGTAGTAGACGCAGTTGAATAACAGTCTACTTATCACGGACGTAATGCCTATACAAGATTATGCCGTGAATGATCATCATTATAAATTGATGTTTTTTTTCTTTATTGCCAACAGTAATTTGTCTAGCGTGCCACTACCTGCTCTCGATAGAGATGTCACTAGTAAAGCTATGCCCCCTAGGTCGATTCTCTATTAATACTTATGTTTACACAATTGATGTTTGATTATTTTTATTATTTTCCCATTTTGACATACCACTATCTATCACTGTTTGCTTTTAGTCTTGCAACTAGCAAGATGCAGATGCTGCTTATCCTGTTAGTTTGTTGACTCCTGCTGGTTCGATTAAACCTTGGTTCTTAACTAAGGGAAATACTTTTTGCTAGTGTGCTATATCATACTTCCTCTTTGGGGGAAATCCAACAGCTCCTACGGGAGTAGCACTCACCACACATGCCATGTCAACAATTATTATTATTTTAGTTGCATGCTCCATCCCTCCTATTTTTCATATCCATGCCACTCATCCACACCAGTAAGTCATGCATGTTTGCCATGACATCAATATGCCATATCATCATAGTTAATCATCATTATATGACATCAGACAAGATGTAAAAAATGGTGATAATGTGAGATTTTGGGAAGACTGGTAGATAAGAGATAAACCTCTTATAACATATATTTTGATAAGAACATATCTTTAGTTGGATTCTTTTCTAAAGGACTTGGCCAAGTACAATTTAGAACGACCCTATTTGGATTTATGGAACCACATAAGTGAAGTCTGTGATGGTGTTATCTTGAATGATAAAGAATATTCTATCATTTGGACACTAGCTAAAAATGGGTTTACTCTGTAAAATATGATTATAGTTTTTTGATAGAAAATGTGATGAAATACTCACACGCTTCTATTGGAAAGCTAAAATACCACACAGATTTAAGGTCTTTATGTGGTTAGTTCTTATGATAGCATTTTGACCAAGGATAACATCATTAGAAGAGGATGGATTGAGGATAAGAAATGTCCCTATTGTGGAAAAGATGAATCCATTTACCACTTGTTTTTGCAGTGCTCTATTTCAAACTGATATGGAACAATTATGAAATGTGATTTCAACGTTCATGATATACCTGATGATGTATACGCTTTTTTAACCATTGGATTACAAAGTTTAATAAATTTGGAAAACAAATCTGGTTATGGTGGGTGTTTTTTCAATCTTCTGGACTACATAGAAATTTAGAAATAACATTGTTTTAAAAATAACAAGGTATCTAATCCTTGTATTCCTCTAAACCTGATAATAAAACGGTTGCATGATTGAAACATTTTTGCAAATAAAACCATGAAGACAAAGAACCATGAAGTGGGGCCTAAGAATGGTTGAGCTAATTGCAAGTGAGGTCTTCAAAGCAACACGTGGATGGAGTGTTGGGCCAATAGAATCATGGTTGGCTGATGTTGAAGTCTTACTCCTTGGTCTATGTTGTTGCTAACTTGTTGTGGATGGCCTTTACTTTTGGTCATGTTATTATATGTACTATTGACTCTTAAAACACTCTCTTTAAGTAAGTGGTTGCTTTAGTTAGTCAACCCCTGGAGATCTGGCTTGTAGACTCCCAGGGTTTGATGGAGTTGGTTGGTTGTTGGGTATTAATCTGCCTATTGGCCCCCCTTGTGATCTTTGGGTATTGGTGGGAATTACTCCCTCTTTTGCCCCTACATCATACATCGTAGTTTGGTCCCATTATTTTCATGTCTAGTCGGTTCTAATAGATGTAAGAAAGACATTGCGGTTTCTAGCACGCCATGACTAGAGCACCTCTAGCCTTGGCACACCCGCCTCTGAGTACGCCACGACTAGAGCACCTCTGGCCTTGGCCCACGCGCACCCGAGCAACACCTCATCTCTGGCCATCGGAGCCGAGACCTACGACGACAGGAGACCCAAATCGGGATAGGACTGGCACAATAGGGGGAGAATCATGTGAGGACGGAGCAGCACCATTATCAAGGAACCGCTCCCTCACCGACCATGAAGGCCTTCCACACAGATTATGTTTTATTATATGTGTTGTGATATCAATTGTTCCACATGACAGACACGTTTTGGCATGTTAGTTGTGTGAAGCTTTAGTGTTTTTGGGATCAATCTATGCAGTGGCTAGTGGAGATGGCTAGATCCATATTGTGTCAATCCCGGGGTGCTACAGATATGCTCTGGCAGATATGACCGCTGGCGGCGGCGGCAGGTGAGAAAGTGGCGGAGGAGAGCCGTGGTAGGGGGTGGCGTCGCCACCCGGTCGCCCACGTGGGACGGGGCAGGGTTGGGGGGTAAGTCCTAACTACTTTCACATGTTGAGAATATAGCTTTATTATACTCAAAAGAGAAGCACCCACACCAAAAGGTGACAAAATGAGAAAAACACAGAAGCAGAAGAGTTGTAGAATAGACACGATTGAGTTAACTCTCGGAAGCATGATAGAATGGTGCAATGGATGAGTTGAGTATGGATAAACTGAGGACTAGACACGAACAACCAAACAACAATTAGTTACACTCAAATTCTCCAAACATTCTGATGCAAATCACGAAAGAAACTGGGTGCACCCTAGGACACCCCAGCCGCACATTCATGCACCGATGCATGTACGCACGAGTGCACGATATATCCTCGAGCCTTACTTTGGCTTGAAGGACCGGAGCTCCCAGCGCATTGTCCCAAGGATGCCCCACACGACCGCGTCGTACTGCGGCGACTCGGCGCCGGAGCCCGTCACGGCGACCACCATCTGGTAGATGAACCCGTCGCTCGACGGCTGGGTCCGGCAGCTGACGACTTTCACGAACACCAGGTCTACCTCCACATGGAGGGCGTGGATGCGGACGGCGAACTGCCCGACCTGCTTGATCGACTGAACGTTCACGTCCGCCACGGGCGTCCACGCCGGCGGTGGAGGTGGTGGCGGGGACGCCTCCGGTGGAGGTGGTGGGGAGGACACGGGCGTCCACGCCGGTGGCGGAGGTGGAGGCGTGGACACTGACGACCACTCCGGTGTTGGAGGTGGCGGTGGGGACACGGGTGTCCAAGCCGGCGTCGGATACGTAGCTAGGCTTGGTGACGGCACGGCGGCCGTGTCGGTTTCGGCATGGGCGATGGCAATGAAGGTGGCGAGTAGGAGCGGGAGGAGCACAGGGAGTGACGGCCTCATGTCTATCGAGTATACTCTGTTTGGCACGGCTACGGCAGTGTGGAATGCGGATGCACACTGGCTGGCTAGAGCGCGTACCGTACTCGAGCCAGACAAAAGGCCCAGAATGGGACGTGCTGGAGTTGGAAAGATCACTTCACTTGTGCCCCATTTATAGCATGGGGCTACGTACGTTTTCACAAAATGGCTAGCTACAACGTATACTATGTATTCTACGTACGAATACCAGTGAGTGAACACGAGGACTTCGAGTGTCTCTGGCTGATCAAGTGGTAAGTTCTTTTCGTTACAAACTTGATAATTAGCTTTTGGACATCGATCTTTGATGTATCTCTGCAATTGGGGGGCGCCAGCTGGAAGTAAGACAAACGCGGTTGATCAATCGACATGCATACAACGAGAAGCCCCATGCACTGCGCGCCATAGTCTACGGCTGCAGAGGTGGGATCGAGGCGATTGACCTGTTCTGCTCAGTCAGGTCAGCGACCAATATTTTGCGAGAAATGCATTACCCCATATGCCACCACGCGCACATATATATGCATCGCCATGATAAAAAAAAAGCTGCAGGGTGGCCATCGACTTAGCTGGAGAGTGGTTAAGTTAGTACAAGTGTACATTGGTTCTCACAAACTTGGGCAAGGCTAGTCCTAGATTGAGCTTGGCTGTCATGTCCAAGCAAGTCGTCTCCACTATCAAGGCCGGCCGGGGGCAGAACACTACTTGTCCTAAGTTTCTCACCGTCGGTTGCAGTGAACATTGGATCTCGGTGTTACAACTGAGGCCACGTAGTAGGTAATTAAGATCATTGACTTTGGCATTAGACACGGCGGTGCTCCGCTTGAAGTTAAGCACGATTCACACGAGTAGGGAGGCACGTACGCAGGTTTTCTTTTCAATTTTGATTTCGAGGAAGCCATCACGAACGTACGTGGCCATAAGCCCATGGCATTGCATGACAGCTAAGTAAGTAACATTGGTCGAAGACAAAGTCTGTGACTATTAACGAGTACGTACACATATTCTGGTTCGTTAGTTGGATCATCTCGAGGCGGGAAAAGCCATGCAACATTGTGCTAGAACGAACGGCGTGCATTCTCTGCTTATTTGCTTGCCCAGTTGACTCTCAGAAGTAGTTTTGCCTTCCCCCTCTCTTGGGCCGTGTTGCACATCAATGCACTCAAGTGTTTCAGCAGGCCTCCCTAGTAATGTATGGAATGCAAGGTGTTCTAGCTCAAAAGATCTGTGTACATGCGCAAGTTTGAACAGGGTAAGCGAAAAGGAAAACGAAAAAGATGTGAGCAAGTCGTTGTCCTCAAAACAAGTTTCTAAAGGACGGTTTTGGACAAATGAACCTTGGGGTCTGGCCTCTTTGATAGAAAGTGATTGAATGGTCCTAAACTTTCTTTTCCAGAGGGCCAAGATCTTATATAATTTTTTTCCAAAAAGCAGAAAATTAAACACGAACCACGGGGTATATCGACGTTGTCTTCCCTTGCACTCTGCAGCGGTGCACCGTGAGAAAAGCTCTATGTCATCTCTGGATCTCCGGAACACCCTCAAAGCAAGTGTAACGTCGTCAACACAAAGGCTAGAGAGTCATCGGTCGGACTTATAGGAAGCTAGCGACAACAAACCGAGGATCATATCGCCTACCTAAAAAAGAGAAGGTGATTAAGGGGGGCTGGACAACCATCCTAGGTCTGGCCAAACATAATCGGGAAGGCCTTACCTTACTATATTTCCGATGAAGCCAAAGTTCGTTTTGAATCGATGAACGGAGAAAAAAATCAAAATACCAAAATGTGAACCATCGTCGTCCAATCCAGTTCATCGAACGACGCTATCTAAGACCACCTAGATGCACAACAGGGTCCAATGTCTGACCTTGATTAAAGCTCCACATGCTTGCCATCGATGTCAAACAGCATCGCTAGAACAAGGTAGGGATGGGAAGAACTTATTCCACGCCGTTGATTACAGTATCGCCTCGTCATTGCAAGCACTACAAGAAACCTGGTAATCTGTGACAGATTGCTGGTGACGTTTCTGGTATTCGTCATAGATTGTGACGGATTACCTACTTCTGTCAGTAAATCCGTCACCAATCTGCAAGACGCGGATGGGCCTAATAAGGGCAACCCCTCGTCGTTGACGGTTGTCGTGGTATTGTCACAGAAACTGTCAAGGATCGACCAACTGGGCCTCGTCAGGCCTAGTTTTTTTCTTTTAGAAGAGCCGAACCGTCATCACGACTTCTGTTGATGTTGTGTCGTGGTATTCTCACTGGGGGGGTGCAAGACGACATATGCCACAAGGTGGCTTCGTGTGAGGGCAAGACTGCTGCTGATAGGCCCGGGAGCGGGTATGCGAATAGCACGCGGTAGTTTACCCAGGTTCGGGGCTCTCCGGAGAGATAACACCCCTACTCCTGCATGTCTGAGTATATGTGGTATATCTGTAGTACAGAGTGCTCCTGGAGCTGTATCTAGATGAGTGCTATATGCTACTAGCCTCATGTATGTATCTGTGGCCGGGATGAGCAAGCATGCTCTAGTGGCCGAATGAGTGTGTGCTCATACGTGTGTGAGGATGGACGGATGGCTAGCTATATATAGTGTGTAGCGGGCATGGGACATGGCATTGGTTGTAAGCTACCTTGGGTAGCTTACAAGCCAAGCCATGTATGGGGCACGGTGCATGTCATGCTTGTCCCCTGGGCACTTTATAGAATAGTGCCAAGGGGACAGGTACACTGTAGATGATGGCGTCGCGGTACAGCTGTCTCGTCCGCGGTATGGCCGTCCCGTCGGGGTCTTGTCGGTGTCGGGTCGGGCTGCAGTCGGCAGCCGGCTGGTTGGCGTAGTCGGCAGCCGGCTGGTTGGCGTAGTCGGCAGCCGGCTGGTTGGCGTAGTCGGCAGCGGGCAGTCGACAGCCGGCCGGGCAGAGCAGTCGGACGGGGAGCCAACAGGAGCGGCCGAGCAGTCAGACTGAGGGGCTTTGCTAGCCCCGATGTCTTGATTTATTGTCTCGCCGTCTTCGGGGTATCCGTGTCCAATTACTCCGACAGTAGCCCCCAATCCTCCGGGCAACTTGGCAAAGTTGGGTGGAGGTTTTTTGGCAAGTGTTCATGGAAATGATCATGAAAAAGACAAAGTAAGTCCACGCAGATATATCAAATGTTTGCTTTTAGCATTGCAAGTTTTATGAGGAGGGTGCCGACTCGGTTTCGTCCGAGCCCCCTTTATCTTTTTCGTGTTCCCTCCGCTTTTTGGCTTGTGCTCTTACTTGCCGGACAGCCGCTCTGCGCTCTGTGGCTGAGAGTGGACCGCGAAGTGAAGTGTACAGTACTCAAAGTCTGGGAGCATATTCAACCGAGTAGATACTTGTAAAGGAAACGGCCGGATCGCCCGATCCGTTTTTCTTCCCGGACGTTTTTCGCGTGGGTGGCCTCCAGCGTTCACTCGTGCTAGTCGGACAGCCACTCTGCGGTCTGTGACTAAGAGTGGGCCTTTGGTACCGCGCACGGTACTAAGCCGTCTACGGGAACTAACGTCTCAGGCCAAGCGGCCAGCCCCCAGGCCAACTCTGGCTGGCGCCGGGGCGAACAGTGATGCTACTGTAATAAAAAGCCGAGATAGCCCCGAGCATCGCTCGGGGTTATCCGTGCTCTTGCGATGCAAAAATATGCGGTTGAGGAGCTCACATTGATTTTCGTGTAGCCGAGGCGGAGTTTGCAGAAGACAGCCGGCACAGCTCAACGCTTGCTGAGCGAGCCTGCGCACCCGCTGGGTGTAGTCTTCGAGCCTCCGGGTGTTCGAAGGGGTCCCGGCCGGTCAGGCTCGACCGTCCAGGCGGCGAGGCATCTTGCAGCGCCTATTTTCTTCTTTTTCTCTTCTACCGGCTGCTCGGAGCCGGACAAAACTCTTCTCTTGTCTACAATCTTCGCGGGGGCGCGTCAGCGCACCCACTGGGTGTAGCCCCCGAGATTTGGGCCGACTGCTGAGCAAGCGGGCCGGATCTCTCGGCAACTACTTTGTCTTCTTCCTCGCAGGGGCGTGTCAGCGCATCGTGTAGCCCCTGAGATTCAGGCCGACTGCTGAGCAATCGGGCCGGATCTCCCGGCGACTACTTCGTCTTCTTCTTCGCGGGGGCGCGTCAGCGCTCCTGCTGGGTGTAACCCCCGAGATATGGGCCAACTGCTGAGCAGTCGGGCCGGATCTGCCGGCAACTACTGTGTCTTCTTCTTCGCGGGGGCGCTTCAGCGCACCCGCTGGGTGTAGCCCCCGAAATCTGGACCGACTGCTGAGCAGTTGGGTCGGATCTTCCGGCAACTACCTTGCCTTCTTTATTTTTCTCTCATAGCAGGCGGACGTATAAGCTGCTCTGTTTTTTTTAGCAAGCAGGCGACAGGCAGTCGGCTGTTGACTTGGACAGCCGGCCCTTTCTTTTCTCTTCTCTCTTTCTGTCCGACTCCACGTGGGGAGCCGGACCCTTCTTTCTTTTTTCTTTTTTGGATGGGGAGCCGGCCTTGACTTTTCTAGCCAGCCCGTACACGCGCAGCCGGCCTGCACCTCTTTTCATCAAGCCGGCCTTGTCTTTCTCTTCCAGACGGCCATTGGGCAAGCGGCTCATTTTCCATCTTCTCTGCATGAGCAGCAGGCAGGAGCGGGACGCGGCGGAAACCGACAGCCGAGTCGCGGCAGAAGCCGGCAGGCCGGGTTGCGGGGGAGCCAGCCGGTGCGGGCGAAGCCGGTAGGCCGGGTTGTGGGCGGAGCTGGCTTGGCGTGCGAAGAGGAGCCGGCAGTGCGGGTGTGCGTAGAGGAGCGGGCGACGCGACAGGAGGCCAGCTAGTGTAGCCAGCCGGGTCGGATGGGCGCGAGATCGGACGCGACCGGGCTCGGGGTGGTGACTCGGAGCCGGCGCGGACTGGGAGAGCAGATGGCGGGGGAGCCGGAAGCGGCAAGGCTCGGGGTCAAGGCGAAGTAGGGCGCGGAGGAGGTGCGGGACCGGCACACGGTCGTGGTCGTACGCGGAGGCACGCGAGGACGGGTGCGGGGGTGGAGCCAACCGGGGGAGACGGAGCCGAGTGCCGGGGCGGCGCAGGCGGAAGCCGGCCTGCCGTTGTGCGCAAGCGGGAGCCTAGAGCAGGGGCATAGAAGCTGGCCGGAACGCGCGGAAGCCGGCCGACGGACGGGGCCGGACCTGGCGCTGTGGTGCTGGAGCCGAGGACGAGGCGGAGACTGCCGGGGGCGAAGGCGAAGCCGGCGAGACGAGGAACCGGGCCGCGGGCGGAGCCGGAGCCGACCGGGCGGCTGCAGCCGGCGGGAGCGAAGCAGGCGTCCAGGTGCGGGAGCAGCATAGGCGGCGGGGCCGGGACCGCAGCCGGCTCGGGACTAGCGGGCGCGAATCCGGTGCGGGGCAGGTGGCGATGCGGGCCGACGCCGTATGTTGGAGATAGCGAGGCAGAAGCGCGTGAAGCCGGACGGCGGGCGCGGGGCGCGCGCGAGGCGGTGTCACAGCCCTAGAATACCTGAGTGAAATAGTTGCATCTGCACTCATGCATCATGTCTAAACTTTCTGAAAGTCGAATTGAGGTTTGTTGAAACCCTCAGAAGTCAGTTCAAAAATAACCAACTTTAAAATCTTCTCAAATGAGTCCAAGAAAATGTCCCTGGTATCCCATAAAAATATTGGCAAGAGGTAAAATTCAAACCAATATTTTTAGGAGCTCAGAAACATTTATTTTGGTCATTTGAATTAATCCAATAAATATTTGAATTGGATATATATTTATTATATAAAAAATATATGTTCAATAATTCTGAAAGATTGTTGCGTGGCTTTGGATAAGTCCATTTAGTTCACACAATTATTTTTCATGAAGTTTAAAATTGATTTGGTGTTAAAATTAAATCAAAAACAAACTGCAAAAATTAGAAAAGAGGAAACAAATAATAAAAGAGAGGGAGAGAAGGCCACTAGGCCACCTACCTAACCTACCTGGCGGCCCAGCTGCGGCCCTGCACTGTTGGCCCAGCCCAGCAGGCACCCCCACCGTCTTCAACCTCCTGCCAGTAGGCAGGAGGGTGTGTGGTCGCCGCGCGTAGGCACGCGCCCTGGCCACCTCCTCCCTCCCAGCCTGCCTAGCTCCTCCTCGACGCCCAGGAGACGCCATGCACTTCCCTGGGCCCCCCTCCCTCTCTCTCGCGTCCATCCCCTCCTCTCCCTTGCTCTCCCCTGCGACGACCGACGCGGCCATGGAAGCGCCACCGTGAACCACCGCGCTCCCCGACCCCCTCTCGCCTTCCCGTGTTGCGTGGAAGCTCCGTCATCATCGCCGACGCCTCCTGGAGGACCCGCAGGACGCCGGATGCGCCGCACCATGACCCTGGCGTCGTCTTCAACCTCTCGGCCGCCAAGATCGCCGACGACCGCACGCCGCCACCAACCCTTCCCCGAGCCTGCTGAGATACGTACTGCAACCGCCGTGAGCTCCTTCCCCGAACCCCCCTCCTCTCCGTCTCGTTTGCATGCCGTAGAGCCATTCCCCACCGTCATCGAAGCTCGCCGCCATCGCGCTTCGTCGCCACCGCGGCTACTGATGACATAGCTCGCGCCTGAGCGTGTCGCCGTGCTCACCGAGCTCCCAGGAGCCGAACGCATCACCCAACTCCTCCTGTCGTGCTCCGCGGCCCCGTTCCGCTCAACGCCGTAGCTCTGGCAGCCACCGAGGTTGACACCGTTCCCAACTCCGGTCACTTTGCGACCTCCCCCTACCACAGTTGGATACGCACGAGCCCCAGCTCCTCGTGGGTGGGCTCGGCCATCGTTTTGGTCGCCGGAGCAGCCATTCCGATCATCGCCGCCGCGTCTGTGTGCTCGCCGGTGTTGAACTCCGGTGAGATGACGTGGCCCGTCATTAGCCACTAATGACCCTGCTGATTAACCCCCCCCCCTGAGTCACTGACACCTGGGCCCCATGTTTTGGTTAACCGTAGTTTATTTCTCTGTTTAGCTTAAACTAACCACAGTGGCCCCACACGTCAGCGTTGACTTGCTGACGTGGCCGTTGACCCGACCCCACCCGTCTGTTACCTAGGCAGCACTGGGTCACTAACCAGTGGGCCCCACTGGTCAGGTTTGACCTGGACAGCTCCTGTAGACCTGCTGACGTCAGCATGACTCAATGCTGACGCGGTAATACATTTTCTGGATCTATTAATAATCAGTAAATTCCAGAAAATATCTAAAACTTTGAAATATCATAGAAAATAATCTATAACTCAGAATGAAATAAATTATATATGAAAATTTATCAGAAAAATCCAATCTATCCATTTATGCTACTTTCATGCATGTTCAACCAACTTATACCCCCTGTATAAGTGAAAACATGATAATGGCATTTTAAATACCCCTTATGAAGTTTGCATATGAACCCTTGGTTCATATGGACTTCATTTAAATTGTTGCTCGATGCATTAGCACAAATCATAGCATATTGCCATGTCATGATCATGCATCATATTTTCGCATTTGCATTGATTGTATTCTTCTCTATTGCCAGTGCTTGTCCCCTCTTAGTAGACGTGTTTCGACGGTGAATTTGATGACACCGATGAAGAAATATAATATCTTCAGAAGTGCCAGGCAAGCAAAACCCCCTTGCTCATTCTGATACAATCCCACTCTCTCGCTCCTGCTCTCTTTTACTGCATTAGGACAACAACGATTCATCTTTTACTTGCTGCGGTACTTGAACCCCTTATCCTCTGCATGACCTGTCATTGCCACAGTAAATAGATGAAACCCACTAGCATGAGTAGGAGTTGTTTGAGCCCTGATGTGCCTACTCATTCATGCTTGTTTGTCATGCTTGCTATTACATAGAGTCGTGTAAGGTCTGGTTCATCGGGGATGAATCAGAGGTGTGTAAACATGTCCTATGGTGTGTGAGCTAAGTGTGTGAACACGATTTGGTAAAGGTAGCGGTGAGAGGCCATGTAGGTGTACATGGTGGGTTGTCTCACTAAAACCGTCCTCAGGAACTGAGTTATGTGTTTGTGATCCATGAAACAACTACTACCACACATTGGGCCCTGAAATATGACCCCGCTCGACTTATTGATCCCTCTCGTCCTCTGTCCAGGAGTTGCAACTAGTTTTTGGTGTTTGTAGGTTATGTGTTGGCGGCCATGCGTAGCGCTGACCCTAGGGGTGGGCTATGATGCGGTAGATACACTGTGGCCGGGTATGCCGGGCGCCCGTTTGGCATCTCGGGACCCTGTACACATCGTTTGGGGCCGTTGAGGACACCCCGGCCGGATTTCCTTGCGGATGGAACCCGAATAGGCGATAAACCTGGACTAGAGACTTGTGTGGTTAGTCAGGTCGTGGTCTACACCCACGTCGGCTTTCGCTTGAAGTCTGCCGAGCACATGTCGTGTGCAGACGCTAAGTGGTGGAAACATGTGTGACGAAGTACACCCCTGCAGGGTTATAAATGATCTATTCGAATAGCCGTGTCCGCGGTAAAGGACTTCTGGGTTGCCTATAACAGTTCATAGACAAGTGAAAGTGGATACTCTAAAACTCGCAAGATAGGTGTGAGTGCTATGGATGGCCTTCTCGTAGGGAGACGGGAGCGGATCCATAGTGGTGTATTGAATGGTGAATATGTGGACTCGTGTGCGCCACCTCAAAAGAGTTACTTGCAGTCGTAGTTTAAGATAGCCACCGAGTCAAAGCTGGCTTGCTGCGGTTAAACTCCACCACCCCTCTTTTGTACTCACGTTTGCTTAATTTATGTTTTGCAGAGAGACTTTAGTCTCGCTAGTAGTTTCGCGTGGACTTCGACATTTAGCTTGATACCTCAGCTACGATCTTGTGCCCTCGGCAGGATCTGGTAGTTATTCAGGCTTCTTAGCCTTTTTCATTTGTAGATGTCTGTACTCAGACATGTTAAGCTTCCGCATGTGCTTTGATTTGTATGCTATGATTGTTGGGTCATGAGACTCATGTTTGTAATTTCTCGCTCCTCGGAGCCTAATGATTAAATACTTTGAGTCGTAGAGTTATGTTGTGATGCCATGTTGTATTTACACATATCGAGCATATTGTGTGTATGATTGAAATGCTTGGTATGTGTGGGATCCTACAATCTAGTTGTTTATCCTTGGCAGCCTCTCTTATGGGGAAATGTAGTCTAGTGCTTCCATGAGCCATAGTAGTCCGCTACAGCCCGGTTCACTGGAGTCCTGCTAGCCCAGCACTACTGCTCAGGACACTTGACTGGCCGGCATGTGTTTCACTTCATTCATGTGTCTGTCCCTTCAGGGAAATGTCACGCGGTGACATCCGGAGTCATGCCTAGCCTGCTACAGCCCGGGTTCCCGGAGTCCTGTTAGCCCAGTGCTACAGCCCGGATTCACACGCTGCTGACCGACATGCTCGAAGTTGATTCATGTATGCCTGTCCCCATAGGTTAGTGCCGCTTTGGGTTCACGACTAGCCATGTCAGCCCGGTTCTCTGTCATATCGATGCTAGCAACACTATCATATAGGTGAGCCAAAAGGCGCAAACGGTCCCGGGCCTTGGTAAGGCGACACCCGTGGGGATACCGTGCGTGAGGCCGCAATGTGATATGAGGTGTTACCGGCTAGATCAATGTGACTTGGAATCGGGGTCCTGACAGCGTTGGTATCAGAGCCTGACTGCCTGTAGGATTACCGAGCCAAGCTGGTCGAAGTTGAGTCTAGAAATGCTTTAGTTATATAAGGGAATTGACTGTGGATGGGAACGTAAGGCTCTTTTTACTCCTTATCCTCACGACCTTCTGATCTGAGTCATCTTATCTTTTCTACGGGGTTAAGAACTAGGCTTCTCTTCTATCTCTCAGGATGATGTGTTACTAAACCGTAGTTGCCTAGGATTGTTGAGTTCAAGCCTCAGTTCAGTTCCTACTACTTCCTTATGTTCATAGCTGGCCTCAGAACCTTGATATGATGTTGTTAAGTGACTATGCAAATCCTTGTGAATGTCTCAAATCTTTTTCTGAGCATTTACAACCGTTATGCTGTCCGAGTCATCCCAGGTTTCTAAATAGTCTGATGCATATGTAAATCCCTTCTTCCCGTTCTCGATGTTCCTTTGGGCCAGATTAAGCACACTACACGGTCTGTGAGGTACTCCGTTGCCTCAGCATATATGTTGGAGCTACTATTGTGACTCAAGGTGTCTTATGAAACCATCTAGTAATCTATCCATGTTTTGTGTTCCCAGTGTGATGAATCTGGCCACCATTCTCAAAAGCATCCCGTGATGCCACTTAGTAGTAGGCATTCTACTCCTGGGTTTTGAACCCGAGATTCAGCCTACTTACCTCATGTCGATAGTGTTTGCTAGTTCCTTTAGGTTATTAGTAACCTTTGCCTTAGTCCTCGAGGTCCGTGGTATTTCCTTCTTCCAAATACTATGAACCACTTATGGCAGAAGTTTGTTGGATCAAAAGATCACAACAGGAGTCCTCTCGATGAGTTCTCCATTCTATATTGTGAATCTTCCAGTTTAACCTTTCTGCATGGGTTATCCAGAAGAAATATGTCGAACTCCTTCGACATGCTAATCCATGCATCCATAACTTAGAAAATCATATGTTCTTAGAGTTGTCTCTCATTAGTTGTTTTCTGACCGTCGTCTATCAATTTGTAGTCAGGAGTAGTCGTGCACTCGTGCTATCGATGCCTTTTATTCTTGTGGTCTGTCAAGTCATTCTATTCTGGAATGACTAGGAGAAACAAACTCCAGTACCTCATCCATATCTAGGGTTGGGTCAAAGAAGTTGTATTCCGCAGATCAAAATGCCAATCCAGCTTTTGATTCTGTTTTACCTTGAAGTATTACCCTCTTGACGTCAGGAATGTCATGAGAATTGCACCAACTCTTATGAATTCTTGACATAGTGATACTTCTCGCCATCATCATTCACTCTTCGGTCCCCATGTGGTTGCAACCGGAATGACGACAGGTGAACCATGATGTGTGAAATCAATACTCCTAGCAACCGTGTTGCTTGGTAGTTAATGGACATTAATATCATTCCTAGCGTGTTGGTTATCAAATCACCTTTCTAGGATTGATCGTGCTACCTAGTCCGTTTTCCTGGTGCACTCTTCGATCAATGAGTTAGGATTGTGTTAGTCCCTCGCTCTCTTGATCACATCGTCTTGCCCTGGAAAGCAAGGTTGTTCTCGATCTTAGTAACATATCGATGGTTCGTGATGTTCCGAATATCTTCTTGGAAGTATTACCAGGTTGTCACCTGACCACTATGTTGAGTTCGTGATCATGTTGGTTTTCCTCCAAACCACCCATTCTCCAAGAATCTGTGTCGGATATCCCTGAGCTAGTTGGTTAAGCCAAACAACAACTTGGAGAGTTGGAAGATAAAAGCTTGTCTGACTTAGTTCATGTTAAGGGATATCTTTTTGTGTGTGTGTGTGTGTTGAAGGAAGATGATATCTGCATCGATCGGTCCTCGTGATCAGTTGTTGGATCTATTGCCTTGACAAATCTTTGACTTGAGTATGGGCTATCGTCAAGTCAAATCAGAACCAACGATGTTCGTAATGTTGTCTTACTCGTGGTTGATCCCTCGAGCATACACCATTACATCTTTTGGTCTGACCAATGCTATCACCGTGTTCACATGATGGTGGAAGTCCAGTGATATGGAAATTCCGATGAGTTGCTGTTGAACCCATCAGCAGCATTTTGTCTTCCCCATGATTCATGTTGAACATCAACCTAGTGTTGAAAACTTTGTAAGCAATGCCTTCGTGTTCCATTCATGAAGCTTATGCTTGGATGAAAGAAGTGACTTTCTCCAAGTTCACGTGCATTAGGTGTAAGTTGCCGCCATGAATTTAAGAAAACTTGTTTTGCTTCCCCTGGAATCATCCCAAGTCAGTCATGCATACATGTGAAGTATTCTGTGCTCTGGAGACTTGCAACCTTCATTCTATATGTATTCTTAGCACACCAAGCCACTGATTGACTTTTTCAAGGAAGAGAAGTCTATGCTTGGGCTCTAATCCAAGGACTTGCGTAAAGACTTCGATATCCTCGATGATGGTTCCACACCTGAAACCGGTAGTGTTTTATTATAAGACTACTACGTGGTCATGCTTGTCTGGGATAGTGTGTTCACATGTATGTAGCAGATGAAGGAAATATGCCCTAGAGGCAATAATAAAGTTATTATTTATTTCCTTACATCATGATAAATGTTTATTATTCATGCTAGAATTGTATTAACCGGAAACATAATACATGTGTGAATACATAGACCAACAGAGTGTCACTAGTATACCTCTACTTGACTAGCTCGTTAATCAAAGATGGTTATGTTTCCTGACCATGAACAAGGAGTTGTTATTTGATTAACGAGGTCACATCATTAGTAGAATGATCTGATTGACATGACCCATTCCATTAGCTTAGCACCCGATCGTTTAGTATGTTGCTATTGCTTTCTTCATGACTTATACATGTTCCTATAACTATGAGATTATGCAACTCCCGTTTACCGGAGGAACACTTTGGGTACTACCAAACGTCACAACGTAACTGGGTGATTATAAAGGAGTATTACAGGTGTCTCCAATGGTAGATGTTGGGTTGGCGTATTTCAAGATTAGGGTTTGTCACTCCAATTGTCGGAGAGGTATCTCTGGGCCCTCTCGGTAATGCACATCACATAAGCCTTGCAAGCACTACAACTAATATGTTAGTTGTGAGATGATGTATTACGGAACGAGTAAAGAGACTTGCCGGTAACGAGATTGAACTAGGTATTGGATACCGACGATCGAATCTCGGGCAAGTAACATACCGATGACAAAGGGAACAACGTATGTTGTTATGCGGTCTGACCGATAAAAGATCTTCGTAGAATATGTAGGAGCCAATATGGGCATCCAGGTCCCGCTATTGGTTATTTACCGGAGACGTGTCTCGGTCATGTCTACATTGTTCTCGAACCGTAGGGTCCGCACGCTTAACGTTACGATGACAGTTATTATGAGTTTATGCATTTTGATGTACCGAAGGTTGTTCGGAGTCCCGGATGAGATCACGGACATGACGAGGAGTCTCGAAATGGTCGAGACGTAAAGATTGATATATTGGAAGCCTATGTTTGGACATCGGAAGTGTTCCAGGTGAAATCGGGATTTTACCGGAATACCGGGAGGGTTACCGGAACCCCCCGGGAGACTAATGGGCCTATTGGGCCTTAGTGGAAAAGAGAAAAGGGAAGCCCACTAGCTGGCCGACGCCCCCTAGAGTCCTATTAGGAATAGGATAAGGGGCCGGCCCCCCTTCTCTCTCTTTTCCCCCCGGGAGTCCTAATTGGATTAGGATTGGGGGGAGGAGTCCTACTCCCGGTGGGAGTAGGACTCCCCTGCGCCTCCTCTCCCTTGGCCGGCCGGCTCCCCTCCTCCAACCTTTATATACGGGGGCAGGGGGCACCCCAACACACACAACTTGATCCTTGAGATCGTTCCTTAGCCGTGTGCGGTGCCCCCTGCCACCAAATTCCACCTCGATCGTACCGTTGTAGTGCTTGGGCGAAGCCCTGCGTCGGTACTACATCAAGATCGTCACCACGCCGTCGTGCTGACGGAACTCCTCCCCGAAGCTTTGCTGGATCGGAGCCCGGGGATCGTCATGGAGCTGAACGTGTGCTAAGAACTCGGAGGTGCCGGAGTAACGGTGCTTGGATCGGTCGGATCGGGAAGAAGACGTACGACTACTTCCTCTACGTTGTGTGATCGCTTCCGCAGTCGGTCTGCGTTGGTATGTAGACAACACTCTCCCCTCTCGTTGCTGTGCATCACCATGATCTTGCGTGTGCGTAGGAAAATTTTCGAAATTACTACGTTCCCCAACAGTGGCATCCGAGCCTAGGTTTTATGGTTTGATGTTATTTGCACGAGTAGAACACAAGTGAGTTGTGGGCGATACAAGTCATACTGCCTACCAGCATGTCATACTTTGGTTCGGCGGTATTGTTGGTTGAGACGATCCGGACCAACCTTACGCGTACTCTTACGCGCGACCGGTTCCCTCGACGTGCTTTGCACATAGATGGCTTGCGGAAGACTGTCTCTCCAACTTTAGTTGAACCAAGTGTGACTACGCCCGGTCCTTGAGAAGGTTAAAACGGAGTCTATTTGACGAACTATCGTTGTGGTTTTGATGCGTAGGTGAGATGAGTTCTTACTTAAGCCCGTAGCAGCCACGTAAAACTTGCAACAACAAAGTAGAGGACGTCTAACTTGTTTTTGCAGAGTATGTTGTGATGTGATATGGTCAAGGCATGATGCTGATTTTATTGTATGAGATGATCATGTTTTGTAACTAAGTTATCGGCAACTGGCAGGAGCCATATGGTTGTCGCTTTATTGTATGCAATGCAATCGCGATGTAATGCTTTACTAGATTACTAAACGGTAGTAATAGTCGTGGAAGCATAAGATTGGCGAGACGGCAACGATGCTACGATGGAGATCAAGGTGTCGCGCCGGTGACGATGGTGATCATGACGGTGCTTCGGAGATGGAGATCACAAGCACAAGATGATGATGGCCATATCATATCACTTATATTGATTGCATGTGATGTTTATCCTTTTATACATCTTATCTTGCTTTGATTGACGGTAGCATTATAAGATGATCTCTCACTAAATTATCAAGAAGTGTTCTCCCTGAGTATGCACTGTTGCCAAAGTTCGTCGTGCCCAGACACCACGTGATGATCGGGTGTGATAAGCTCTACGTCCATCTACAACGGGTGCAAGCCAGTTTTGCACACGCAGAATACTCAGGTTAAACTTGACGAGCCTAGCATATGCAGATATGGCCTCGGAACACAGAGACCGAAAGGTCGAGCGTGAATCATATAGTAGATATGATCAACATGACGATGTTCACTGTTGAAAACTACTCCATCTCACGTGATGATCGGTTATGGTTTAGTTGATTTGGATCACGTGATCACTTAGAGGATTAGAGGGATGTCTATCTAAGTGGGAGTTCCTAAGTAATTTGATTAACTGAACTTAAACTTATCATGAACTTAGTACCTGATAGTATCTTGCTTGTTTATGTTGATTGTAGATAGATGGCTCGTGCTGTTGTTCCGTTGAATTTTAATGCGTTCCTTGAGAAAGCAAAGTTGAAAGATGATGGTAGCAATTACACGGACTGGGTCCGTAACCTGAGGATTATCCTCATTGCTGCACAGAAGAATTACGTCCTGGAAGCACCGCTGGGTGCCAGGCCTGCTGCTGGAGCAACGCCAGATGTTATGAACGTCTGGCAGAGCAAAGCTGATGACTACTCGATAGTTCAGTGTGCCATGCTTTACGGCTTAGAATCGGGAATTTAACGACATTTTGAACGTCATGGAGCATATGAGATGTTCCAGGAGTTGAAGTTAATATTTCAAGCAAATGCCCGAATTGAGAGATATGAAGTCTCCAATAAGTTCTATAGCTGTAAGATGGAGGAGAACAGTTCTGTCAGTGAGCATATACTCAAAATGTCTGGGTATAATAATCACTTGATTCAGATGGGAGTTAATCTTCCAGATGATTGCGTCATTGACAGAATTCTCCAATCACTGCCACCAAGCTACAAGAGCTTCGTGATGAACTATAATATGCAAGGGATGAACAAGACTATTCCCGAGCTCTTCGCAATGCTGAAAGCTACGGAGGTAGAAATCAAGAAGGAGCATCAAGTGTTGATGGTTAGCAAAACCACTAGTTTCAAGAAAAAGGGCAAAGGAAAGAAGAAGGGGAACTTCAAGAAGAACATCAAGCAAGTTGCTGCTCAGGAGAAGAAACCCAAGTCTGGACCTAAGCCTGAAACTGAGTGCTTCTACTGCAAGCAGACTGGTCACTGGAAGCGGAACTGCCCCAAGTATTTGGCGGATAAGAAGGATAGCAAAGTGAGCAAAGGTATATATGATATACATGTTATTGATGTGTACCTTACTAGAGCCCGCAGTAGCACCTGGGTATTTGATACTGGTTCTGTTGCTAATATTTGCAACTCGAAACAGGGACTACGGATTAAGCGGACACTAGCAAAGGACGAGGTGACAATGCGCGTGGGAAACGGTTCCAAAGTCGATGTGATCGCGGTCGGCACGCTACCTCTACATCTACCTTCGGGATTAATATTAGACCTAAATAATTGTTATTTGGTGCCAGCGTTGAGCATGAACATTATATCTGGATCTTGTTTAATGCGAGACGGTTATTCATTTAAATCAGAGAATAATGGTTGTTCTATTTATATGAATAATATCTTTTATGGTCATGCACTTTTGAAGAGTGGTCTATTCTTGTTGAATCTCGAAGATAGTGATACACATATTCATAATGTAGAAGCCAAAAGATGCAAAGTTAATAATGATAGTGCAACTTATTTGTGGCACTGCCGTTTAGGTCATATCGATGTAAAGCGCATGAAGAAACTCCATACTGATGGGCTTTTGGAACCACTTGATTATGAATCACTTGGTACTTGCGAACCGTGCCTCATAGGCAAGATGACTAAAACACCGTTCTCCGGTACTATGGAGAGAGCAACAGATTTGTTGGAAATCATACATACCGATGTATGTGGTCCGATGAATATTGAGGCTCGTGGCGGATATCGTTATTTTCTCACCTTCACAGATGATTTAAGCAGATATGGGTATATCTACTTAATGAAACATAAGTCTGAAACATTTGAAAAGTTCAAGGAATTTCAGAGTGAAGTTGAAAATCATCGTAACAAGAAAATAAAATTTCTACGATCTGATCGTGGAGGAGAATATTTGAGTTACGAGTTTGGTGTACATTTGAAAAATTGTGGAATAGTTTCGCAACTCACGCCACCCGGAACACCACAGCGTAATGGTGTGTCCGAACGTCGTAATCGTACTTTACTAGATATGGTGCGATCTATGATGTCTCTTACTGATTTACCACTATCGTTTTGGGGTTATGCTTTAGAGACGGCCGCATTCACATTAAATAGGGCACCATCAAAATCCGTTGAGACGACGCCTTATGAACTATGGTTTGGCAAGAAACCAAAGTTGTCGTTTCTTAAAGTTTGGGGCTGCGATGCTTATGTGAAAAAGTTTCAACCTGATAAGCTCGAACCCAAAGCGGAGAAATGTGTCTTCATAGGATACCCAAAGGAAACTGTTGGGTATACCTTCTATCACAGATCCGAAGGCAAGACACTCGTTGCTAAGAATGGATCATTTCTAGAGAAGGAGTTTCTCTCGAAAGAAGTGAGAGGGAGGAAAGTAGAACTTGACGAGGTAACTGTACCTGCTCCCTTATTGGAAAATAGCACATCACAGAAAACTGTTTCTGCGACATCTATACCAATTAGTGAGGAAGCTAATGATGATGATCATGAAACTTCAGGGCAAGATTCTACTGAACCACGTAGATCAACCAGAGTGAGATCCGCACCAGAGTGGTACGGTAATCCAGTTCTGGAAGTCATGCTACTAGATCATGATGAACCTACAAACTATGAAGAAGCGATGGTGAGCCCAGATTCCACAAAGTGGCTTGAGGCCATGAAATCTGAGATGGGATCCATGTACGAGTACAAAGTATGGACTTTGGTTGACTTGCCCGATGATCGGCAAGCAATTGAGAATAAATGGATCTTCAAGAAAAAGACTGACGCTGACGGTAATATTACTGTTTATAAAGCTCAACTTGTCGCAAAAGGTTTTCGACAAGTTCAAGGGGTTGACTACGATGAGACTTTCTCACCCGTAGCAATGCTTAAGTCCGTCAGAATTATGTTAGCAATTGCCGCATTTTATATGGCAGATGGATGTCAAAACTGCATTCCTGAATGGATTTCTGGAAGAAGAGTTGTATATGATACAACCAGAAGGTTTTGTCGATCCAAAAGGAGCTAACAAAGTATGCAAACTCCAGCGATCCATTTATGGACTGGTGCAAGCATCTCGGAGTTGGAATAAACGCTTTGATAGTGTGATCAAAGCATTTGGCTTTATACAGACTTTTGGAGAAGCCTGTATTTACAAGAAAGTGAGTGGGAGCTCTGTAGCATTTCTGATATTATATGTGGATGACATATTGCTGATTGGAAATGATATAGAATTTCTGGATAGCATAAAGGGATACTTGAATAAAAGTTTTTCGATGAAAGACCTCGGGGAAGCTGCTTACATATTAGGCATAAAGATCTATAGAGATAGATCAAAACGCTTAATTGGACTTTCACAGAGCACATACCTTGACAAGATTTTGAAGAAGTTCAAAATGGATCAAGCAAAGAAAGGGTTCTTGCCTGTGTTACAAGGTGTGAAGTTGAGTCAAACTCAATGCCCGACCACTGCAGAAGATAGAGAGAAGATGAAAGATGTTCCCTATGCTTCAGCCATAGGCTCTATCATGTATGCAATGCTGTGTACCAGACCTGATGTGTGCCTTGCTATAAGTTTAGCAGGGAGGTACCAAAGTAATCCAGGAGTGGATCACTGGACAGCGGTCAAGAACATCCTGAAATACCTGAAAAGGACTAAGGATATGTTTCTCATATATGGAGGTGACAAAGAGCTCACCGTAAGAGGTTACGTTGATGCAAGCTTTGACACTGATACGGACGATTCTAAATCGCAAACCGGATACGTGTTTACTTTAAACGGTGGAGCTGCCAGTTGGTGCAGTTCTAAACAAAGCGTCGTAGCGGGATCTACATGTGAAGCGGAGTACATAGCTGCTTCGGAAGCAGCAAACGAAGGAGTCTGGATGAAGGAATTCATATCCGATCTAGGTGTCATACCTAGTGCATCGGGTCCAATGAAAATCTTCTGTGACAATACTGGTGCAATTGCCTTGGCAAAGGAATCCAGATTTCACAAAAGAACCAAACACATCAAGAGACGCTTCAACTCCATCCGGGATTTAGTCCAGGTGGGAGACATAGAGATTTGCAAGATACATACGGATCTGAATGTTGCAGACCCGTTGACTAAGCCTCTTCCACGAGCAAAACATGATCAGCACCAAGGCTCCATGGGTGTTAGAATCATTACTGTGTAATCTAGATTATTGACTCTAGTGCAAGTGGGAGACTGAAGGAAATATGCCCTAGAGGCAATAATAAAGTTATTATTTATTTCCTTACATCATGATAAATGTTTATTATTCATGCTAGAATTGTATTAACCGGAAACATAATACATGTGTGAATACATAGACCAACAGAGTGTCACTAGTATACCTCTACTTGACTAGCTCGTTAATCAAAGATGGTTATGTTTCCTGACCATGAACAAGGAGTTGTTATTTGATTAACGAGGTCACATCATTAGTAGAATGATCTGATTGACATGACCCATTCCATTAGCTTAGCACCCGATCGTTTAGTATGTTGCTATTGCTTTCTTCATGACTTATACATGTTCCTATAACTATGAGATTATGCAACTCCCGTTTACCGGAGGAACACTTTGGGTACTACCAAACGTCACAACGTAACTAGGTGATTATAAAGGAGTATTACAGGTGTCTCCAATGGTAGATGTTGGGTTGGCGTATTTCGAGATTAGGGTTTGTCACTCCGATTGTCGGAGAGGTATCTCTGGGCCCTCTCGGTAATGCACATCACATAAGCCTTGCAAGCACTGCAACTAATATGTTAGTTGTGAGATGATGTATTACGGAACGAGTAAAGAGACTTGCCGGTAACGAGATTGAACTAGGTATTGGATACCGACAATCGAATCTCGGGCAAGTAACATACCGATGACAAAGGGAACAACGTATGTTGTTATGCGGTCTGACCGATAAAAGATCTTCGTAGAATATGTAGGAGCCAATATGGGCATCCAGGTCCCGCTATTGGTTATTGACCGGAGACGTGTCTCGGTCATGTCTACATTGTTCTCGAACCGTAGGGTCCGCACGCTTAATGTTACGATGACAGTTATTATGAGTTTATGCATTTTGATGTACCGAAGGTTGTTCGGAGTCCCGGATGAGATCACGGACATGACGAGGAGTCTCGAAATGGTCGAGACGTAAAGATTGATATATTGGAAGCCTATGTTTGGACATCGGAAGTGTTCCAGGTGAAATCGGGATTTTACCGGAATACCGGGAGGGTTACCGGAACCCCCCGGGAGACTAATGGGCCTATTGGGCCTTAGTGGAAAAGAGAAAAGGGAAGCCCACTAGCTGGCCGGCGCCCCCTAGAGTCCTATTAGGAATAGGATAAGGGGCCGGCCCCCCTTCTCTCTCTTTTCCCCCCGGGAGTCCTAATTGGATTAGGATTGGGGGGAGGAGTCCTACTCCCGGTGGGAGTAGGACTCCCCTGCGCCTCCTCTCCCTTGGTCGGCCGGCTCCCCTCCTCCAACCTTTATATACGGGGGCAGGGGGCACCCCAACACACACAACTTGATCCTTGAGATCGTTCCTTAGCCGTGTGCGGTGCCCCCTGCCACCAAATTCCACCTCGATCGTACCGTTGTAGTGCTTGGGCGAAGCCCTGCGTCGGTAGTACATCAAGATCGTCACCACGCCGTCGTGCTGACGGAACTCCTCCCCGAAGCTTTGTTGGATCGGAGCCCAGGGATCGTCATCGAGCTGAACGTGTGCTAAGAACTCGGAGGTGCCGGAGTAACGGTGCTTGGATCGGTCGGATCGGGAAGAAGACGTACGACTACTTCCTCTACGTTGTGTGATCGCTTCCGCAGTCGGTCTGCGTTGGTACGTAGACAACACTCTCCCCTCTCGTTGCTGTGCATCACCATGATCTTGCGTGTGCGTAGGAAAATTTTCGAAATTACTACGTTCCCCAACAGCAGAACCAACTCATGTTTTGGAGCTTGCTATCGTAGTTCATTTCCCCAAGAATCTCGCAACGTCATATCGTTGAATTGTGTTGCAAACTTTCATTTTTCTTTCTAGACTTGATGAGTCTGGAATATCCTGACACCAACCAGATCTGAATCTCAGGCAGATATGATGGTTGGAACACACTCCAAGAACTATAATATTGGTCTCTCTGTAACCGGTAAAGTGGATGTCGTGGCCAACACACCGAGCCGGAAGACCTATTATTGTAGTATCTTGATTGAGGAAGTTGGCCACCTCCCCATAAGGATTTCGTAGGATTTACTCCAGGAGTTCTTTCTTATGGATCCTTTGTATTCCGAAGTCCGACCACTACTTCATGACTATGTTGATGCTTTAAACTATGACCGTGGTAACCAGTACATCAAGGAGAACATTAGGAGCGGAGTGCTAAATGTCTCTCGGTCGATCATCCAGATTTCATTCCCTTGGCCTCGCTAAGGTGAAATCTGAGAAAGGATTGTCTTTCTATGCATCTGCATTGTCCATCACTATTCGTCAAGGTAGTAAGATGTGTTGCCAGGACCCTCAACTCGGATGTTGGTAGAACCTTGATGAATATGGAAATTCTCAAGTTCTTGAGAGCACGCGCAAGCAAATTCATCCGTTACATTGTCTTCAACAAGGTAGTCCACATCATCCATCCTAGTCGGAGTATGCCATTCTTTCGAACCCTTCCAATGATCGATTGTGATTACCTCAGGCTGGTATAAAGAGTTTCAATGATCTTTGTATCAAAAGTAATTTTTTTGCCACTTAAGGAAACAGTTCAACGAGTCACCTTTTCCAAGGTGCCCTGTTACGGGATCATGGCAATTATTTCCTCGCCACCTTGACACCATCCACCATCTCTCTAAGCATGGAATTGTTGCCCACCAAATCAAACCCCGTCGTTTGTTCTTCCATCCCTCTCGATGTGTTTTGTGTCTCAACTCGAGATGTTTCAACATCTCATTCCGCGAGTTGAGATTGTATAGTTCGATCTTGAGAAGATCAATCCTAGTAGAGTTTCTTTCCGTCGTCATCTTGTGGATGAAGATCTCAAAAGCGAGGACGTCAAGATCAATGTATGCTACGAATCAACAACCTTATGAGGTGTAAGTTGGATCATGAAGATTGTGTTGATCTTATGCCCCTCTGTCTTCTTACCTCACGTCTTGAATCTCGGGACGAGATTCTTGTTTAGTGGGGGTGAGTTGTCACAGCCCTAGAATACCTGAGTGAAATAGTTGCATCTGCACTCATGCATCATGTCTAAACTTTTTGAAAGTTGAATTGAGGTTTGTTGAAACCCTCATAAATCAGTTCAAAAGTAACCAACTTTAAAATCTTCTCAAATGAGTCCAAGAAAATGTCCCTGGTATCCTATAAAAATATTGGCAAGAGGTAAAATTCAAACCAATATTTTTAGGAGCTCAGAAACATTTATTTTGGCCATTTGAATTAATCCAATAAATATTTGAATTGGATCTATATTTATTATATAATAAATATATGTTCAATAATTCTGAAAAATTGTTGCGTGGCTTTGGATAAGTCCATTTAGTTCACACAATTATTTTTCATGAAGTTTAAAATTGATTTGGTGTTAAAACTAAATCAAAAACAAACTGCAAAAATTAGAAAAGAGGAAACAAATAATAAAAGAGAGGGAGAGAAGTCCACTAGGCCACCTACCTAACCTACTTGGCGGCCCAGCTCCGGCCCAGCACTGTTGGCCCAGCCCAGCAGGCACCCCCACCGTCTTCAACCTCCTGCCAGTAGGCAGGAAGGCGTGTGGTTGCCGCGCGTGGGCATGCGCCCTGGCCACCTCCTCCCTCCCAGCCTACCTGGCTCCTCCTCGACGCCCAGGAGAGACACCACGCACTTCCCCGGGCCCCCCTCCCTCTCTCTCGCGTCCATGCCATCCTCTCCCTCGCTCTCCCCCACGATGACCGACGCGGCCATGGAAGCGCCGCCGTGAACCACCGCGCTCCCCGACCCCCTCTCGCCTTCCCGTGTGGCGTGGAAGCTCCGCCACCGTCGCCTACGCCTCCTGGACGACCCACAGGACGCCGGATGCACCCCACCATGACCCTGGCGTCGTCTTCAACCTCTCGGTCACTGAGATCGCCGACGACTGCACGCCGCCACCAACCCTTCCCCGAGCCCGCTGAGACGCGTACTGCAACCGCCGTGAGCTCCTTCCCCGAACCCCCCTCCTCTCCGTCTTGTTTGCATGCCGTAGAGCCATTCCCCACCGTCACCGAAGCTCGCCGCCGTTGCGCTTCGTCGCCACCGCGGCTACTGATGACATAGCTCGCGCCTGAGCGTGTCACCGTGCTCACCGAGCTCCCAGGAGCCGAACGCATCACCCAACTCCTCCTGTCGTGCTCCGCAACCCCGTTCCACTCGACACCGTAGCTCCGGCCGCCGCCGAGGTTGAGGCGGTGCCCAACTCCGGTCACCTTGCTGTTGGAAATATGCCCTAGAGGCAATAATAAATTGGTTATTATTATATTTCCTTGTTCATGATAATCGTTTATTATCCATGCTAGAATTGTATTGATAGGAAACTCAGATACATGTGTGGATACATAGACAACACCATGTCCCTAGTAAGCCTCTAGTTGACTAGCTCGTTGATCAATAGATGGTTACGGTTTCCTGACCATGGACATTGGATGTCGTTGATAACGGGATCACATCATTAGGAGAATGATGTGATGGACAATCCTAAGCCTAGCACAAGATCATGTAGTTCGTATGCTAAAGCTTTTCTAATGTCAAGTATCATTTCCTTAGACCATGAGATTGCGCAACTCCCGGATACCGTAGGAGTGCTTTGGGTGTGCCAAACGTCACAACGTAACTGGGTGGCTATAAAGGTACACTACAGGTATCTCCAAAAGTGTCTGTTGGGTTGGCACGAATCGAGACTGGGATTTGTCACTCCGTGTAAACGGAGAGGTATCTCTGGGCCCACTCGGTAGGACATCATCATAATGTGCACAATGTGATCAAGGAGTTGATCACGGGATGATGTGTTATGGAACGAGTAAAGAGACTTGCCGGTAACGAGATTGAACAAGGTATCGGGATACCGACGATCAAATCTCGGGCAAGTATCGTACCGCTAGACAAAGGGAATTGCATACGGAATTGATTGAATCCTCGACATCGTGGTTCATCTGATGAGATCATCGTGGAACATGTGGGAGCCAATATGGGTATCCAGATCCCGCTGTTGGTTATTGGCCGAAGAGTTGTCTCGGCCATGTCTGCATGACTCCCGAACCCGTAGGGTCTGCACACTTAAGGTTCGATGACGCTAGGGTTATAGGGAAAGTATGTACGTGGTTACCGAATGTTGTTCGGAGTCCCGGATGAGATCCCGGACGTCACGAGGAGTTCCGGAATGGTCCAGAGGTAAAGATTGATATATAGGAAGTATGGTTTTGGCCACCGGAAGTGTTCCGGGCATCACCAGTAGTGTACCGGGACCACCGGAGGGGTCCGGGGGTCCACCAGGTGGGGCCACCAGCCCCGGAGGCCTACATGGGCCAATAGTGGGAAGGGACCAGCCCCTAGGTGGGCTGGGGCACCTCCCACCAAGGCCCAAGGCGCATCCAAGAGGGGAAGGGGGCAAACCCTAGGGCAGATGGGCCCTAAGGCCCACCCCAGGTGCGCCTCCCCCTCTTCCCCTTGTTGCCGCCACCCAGATGGGATCTGGGGGCTGCCGCCACCCCTAGGGAGGGAACCCTAGGTGGGGGCGCAGCCCCTCCTCTCCCCCTATATATACTTGAGGTTTGGGGCTGCCCAACACATGTGTGATTCTCTCCCTGTTGGCGCAGCCCTACCCCTCTCCCTCCTTGTCTCTCGTAGTGCTTGGCGAAGACCTGCTAGAGTCCCGCGCTCCTCCACCACCACCACGTCGTCGTGCTGCTGCTGGATGGAGTCTTCCCCAACCTCTCCTTCTCCCCTTGCTGGATCAAGGCGTAGGAGACGTCACCGGGCTGTACGTGTGTTGAACACGGAGGTGTCGTCCGTTCGGCACTAGGATCATCGGTGATTTGGATCACGACGAGTACGACTCCATCAACCCCGTTCACTTGAACGCTTCTGCTTAGCGATCTACAAGGGTATGTAGATGCACTCTCCTTCCCTCGTTGCTAGATTACTCCATAGATTGATCTTGGTGATGCGTAGAAAATTTTGAATTTCTGCTACGTTCCCCAACAGTGGCATCATGAGCTTGGTCTATGCGTAGTTACTATGCACGATTAGAACACAAAGTAGTTGTGGGCGTCGATATTGTTAATTATCTTGCTGTTACTAGTCTTATCTTGATTTGGCGGCATCGTGGGATGAAGCGGCCTGGACCAACCTTACACGTACGCTTACGTGAGACCGGTTCCACCGACTGACATGCACTAGTTGCATAAGGTGGCTGGCGGGTGTCTGTCTCTCCCACTTTAGTCGGATCGGATTCGATGAACAGGGTCCTTATGAAGGGTAAATAGAAATTGGCAATTCACGTTGTGGTTTTGGCGTAGGTAAGAAACGTTCTTGCTAGAAACCTATAGCAGCCACGTAAAAACTTGCAACAACAATTAGAGGACGTCTAACTTGTTTTTGTAGCAAGTGTTTTGTGATGTGATATGGCCAAAGGATGTGATGAATGATATATATGTGATGTATGAGATCATGTTCTTGTAATAGGAATCACGACTTGCATGTCGATGAGTATGACAACCGGTAGGAGCCATAGGAGTTGTCTTTATTTTTTTTGTATGACCTGCGTGTCATTGAGAAACGCCATGTAAATTACTTTACTTTATTGCTAAACGTGTTAGCCATAGTAGTAGAAGTAATAGTTGGCGAGCAACTTCATGGAGACACGATGATGGAGATCATGATGATGGAGATCATGGTGTCATGCCGGTGACAAGATGATCATGGAGCCCCAAGATGGAGATCAAAGGAACTATATGATATTGGCCATATCATGTCACTATTATTTGATTGCATGTGATGTTTATCATGTTTTACATCTTATTTGCTTAGAACGACGGTAGCTTAAATAAGATGATCCCTCACTAAAATTTCAAGAAAGGTGTTCCCCCTAACTGTGCACCGTTGCGAAGGTTCGTCGTTTCGAAGCGCCACGTGATGATCAGGTGTGATAGATTCTAACGTTCGAATACAACGGGTGTTGACGAGCCTAGCATGTACAGACATGGCCTCGGGACACATGCGAAACACTTAGGTTGACTTGACGAGCCTAGCATGTACAGACATGGCCTCGGAACACGGAAGACCGAAAGGTCGAACATGAGTCGTATAGAAGATACGATCAACATGAAGATGTTCACCGATGATGACTAGTCCGTCTCACGTGATGATCGGACACGGCCTAGTTGACTCGGATCATGTAATCAATTAGATGACTAGAGGGATGTCTATCTGAGTGGGAGTTCACAAGATGAACTTAATTATCCTGAACATAGTCAAAAGGTCTTCGCAAATTATATCGTAGCTCGCGCTTCAGTTCTACTGTTTAGATATGTTCCTAGAGAAAATTTAGTTGAAAGTTGATAGTAGCAATTATGCGGACTAGGTCCGTAAACTGAGGATTGTCCTCATTGCTTCATAGAAGGCTTATGTCCTTAATGCACCGCTCAGTGTGCTGAACCTCGAACATCGTCTGTGGATGTTGCGAACATCTGACATACACATTTTGATAACTATGTGATAGTTCAGTTAAACGGTTTAGAGTTGAGGCACCGAAGACGTTTTGAAACATCGCGAAACATATGAGATGTTTCGAGGGCTGAAATTGGGATTTCAGGCTCGTGCCCACGTCAAGAGGTATAAGACCTCCGACGATTTTCTTAGCCTTCAAACTAAGGGAGAAAAGCTCCATTGTTGAGCTTGTGCTCAGATTGTCTGAGTACAACCATCATTTGAATCGAGTGGGAGTTGATCTTCCAGATGAGATAGTGATGTTTCTCCGAAGTCATTACCACCAAGCTGCTAGAGCTTCGTGATGAACTATAATATATTGGGGACATATATGATGATCCTTGAGATATTCGCGATGTTTGACACCACAAAAGTAGAAATCAAGAAGGAGCATCAATTGTTGATGGTTGGTGAAACCACTAGTTTCAAGAACGGCAATGGAAAGAAGGGATACTTCATGAAATGGCAAATCAGCTGCTGCTCTAGTGAAGAAACCCAAGGTTGAACTCAAACCCGAGACTAAGTGCTTCTGTAATAAGGGGAACAGCCACTGGAGCAGAATTACCCTAGATACTTGGTAGATGAGAAGGCTGGCAAGGTCGATAGAAGTATATTGGATACACATTGTGTTAATGTGTACTTTACTAGTACTCCTAGTAGCACCATGGTATTAGATACCGGTTCGGCTGCTAAGTGTTAGTAAACTCGAAATAAAAGGCTGCAGAGTAAACGGAGACTAGCTAAAGGTGAGCTGGCGATATGTGTTGGAAGTTTTTCCCAAGCTTGATGTGATCAAGCATCGCACGCTCCCTCTACCATCGAGATTGGTGTTTGCGTTGAGCATAGACATGATTGGATTATGTCTATCGCAATACAGTTATTCATTTAAGGAGAATAATGGTTACTCTATTTATTTGAATAATACCTTCAATGGTCTTGCACCTAAAATGAATGGTTTATTGAATCTCAATCGTAGTGATACACATGTTCATGCCAAAAGATATAAGATAGTAATGATAGTACCACCTACTCATGGCACTGCCACGTAAGTCATATCGGTATAAAACGCATGAAGAAGCTCCATGTTGATGGATCTTTGGGCTCACTCATTTTTGAAAAGTTTGAGACATGCAAATCATACCACATGGGCAAGATGACTGAAAGCCTCGTTTTCAGTAAAATGGAACTAGAAAGCAACTTGTTGGAAGTAATACATTTTGATGTGTGCAGTCCAATGAGTGCTGAGGTGTGTAGTGGATATCGTTATGTTCTTACTTCACAGATGATTTGAGTAGATGTTGAGTATATTTACTTGATGAATCACGAGTCTAAATTATTGAAAGGTTCAAGTAATTTCAGGGTGAAGTTGAAAGATCGTCGTGACAAGAGGATAAAATATCTATGATATGATCATAGAGATGAATATCTGAATTACGAGTTTGGCACAGAATTAAGACATTGTGGAAATTGTTTCACAACTAATACAGCCTGGAACACCATAGTATGATGGTGTGTCCAAACATCATAACTGCACCCTATTGGATATGATGCATACCATGATGTCTCTTATCGAATTACCATGATAGTTTATGGATTAGGCATTAGAGACAACCACATTCACTCTAAATAGGGCACCACGTAATTCCGATGAGATGACACCGTATGAACTATGGTTTAGAGAAACCTAAGCTGTCATTTCTTAAAAGTTTGGGGCTGCGACGCTTATGTGAAAAAGTTTCAGGCAGATAAGCTCGAACCCAAAGCAGATAACTGCGTCTTCATAGGACACCCAAAACAGTTGGGTATACCTCCTGTCTCAGATCCGAAAGCAATAAGGGATTGTTTCTAGAATCGGGTCCTTTCTCGAGGAAAAGTTTCTCTCGAAATAATTGAGTGGGAGGATGGTGGAGACTTGATGAGGTTATTGAACCGTCTCTTCAACTAGTGTGTGGCAGGGCACAGGGAGTTGTTCCTGTGGCACCTACACCAATTGAAGTGGAAGCTTATGATAGTGATCATGAAACTTCAGATCAAGTCACTACCAATCCTCGTGGGATGACAAGGATGCGTACTACTTCAGAGTGGTACGTAATCCTGTCTTGGAAGTCATGTTGCTAGACAACAATGAACCTACGAGCTATGGAGAAGCGATGGTGGGCCTGGATTCCAAAATGGCTCGAGGCCATATAATCCGAGAAAGGATCCATATATGAAAACAAAGTGTAGACTTTGGAAGAACTACTTGATGGTCGTAAGGCTGTTAGGTACATATGGGTTTTAAAAGGAAGACGGACAATGATGGTAAGTATCACCATTAAGAAAGCTCGACTTGTCGTTAAGTTGTTTTCCGACAAGTTCAAGGAGTTGACTACGATGAGACTTTCTCACTCGTAGCGATGCTAAGAGTCGGTTGGAATTATATTAGCGATTACTGCATTATTTATGAAATCTTGCAGATAGGATGTCAAAACATTGTTTCCTCGACGATTTTCTTGAGGAAAGGTTGTATGTGATACAACTGGAAGGTTTTGTCAATCCTGAAAGATGCTAACAAGTATGCAAAGCTCCAGCAATCCTTCTAAGGACTGGAGTAAGCATCTCGGAGTTCGAATGTATGCTTTGATGAGATGATCAAAGATTTTGGGTGTATAAAAAGTTTATGAGAAACTTGTATTTCCAAAGAAGTGAGTGGGAGCACTATAGAATTTCTGATGAGTATATGTTGTTGTCATATTGTTGATCAGAAATGACGTAGAATTTCTAGAAAGCATATAGGGTTATTTGGAAAGTGTTTTTCAATGGAAAGCCTGGATTAAGCTACTTAAACATTGAGCATCAAGATCTATAAGGATAGATCAAAATGCTTAATGGTACTTTCAAATGAGCACATACCTTGACATGATCTTGAAGGTGTTCAAGATGGATCATCCAAAGAAGGAGTTCTTGCCTGGGTTGTAAGGTATGAAGTTAAGACTTAAAACACGACCACGGCAGAAGAAAGAGGAAGGACGAAGGTCGTCCCCTATGCTTTTGTCATAGGCTCTATACGGTATGCCATGCTGATTACCGCACCTAATGTGTGCCTTGCCACATGTCTGGCAAGAGGGTACAAAGGTGATCTAGGAGTAGATCACTAGATAGTGGTCAAAATTATCCTTAGAGGAATAAGGATATGTTTCTCGGTTATGGAGGTGATAAAGAGTTCGACGTAAAGAGTTACATCGATGCAAGCTTAACACCTATTCGGATAGCTCTGAGTAGAGATACCGGATACATATAATGGAGCAACAATTTAGAATAGCTCCAAGTAGAATAGTTATTTGAAATGGCTCCAAATGTAGCGTAGTAGTTGCATCTACAAGATGACATAGAAATTTGCGAAGTACATACGGATCTGAATGTTGCAGACCCGTTGACTGAAACCTCTCTCACAAGAATAACATGATCAAACCCAGAACTCTTTGGGTGTTAGTCACATGGGGATGAGACCTTGAGTGTTAATCACATATCGATGTGAACTGGATTATTGACTCTAGTGCAAGTGGGAGACTGTTGGAAATATGCCCTAGAGGCAATAATAAATTGGTTATTATTATATTTCCTTGTTCATGATAATCGTTTATTATCCATGCTAGAATTGTATTGATAGGAAACTCAGATACATGTGTGGATACATAGACAACACCATGTCCCTAGTAAGCCTCTAGTTGACTAGCTCGTTGATCAATAGATGGTTACGGTTTCCTGACCATGGACATTGGATGTCGTTGATAACGGGATCACATCATTAGGAGAATGATGTGATGGACAAGACCCAATCCTAAGCCTAGCACAAGATCATGTAGTTCGTATGCTAAAGCTTTTCTAATGTCAAGTATCATTTCCTTAGACCATGAGATTGCGAAACTACCGGATACCGTAGGAGTGCTTTGGGTGTGCCAAACGTCACAACGTAACTGGGTGGCTATAAAGGTACACTACAGGTATCTCCAAAAGTGTCTGTTGGGTTGGCACGAATCGAGACTGGGATTTGTCACTTCGTGTAAACGGAGAGGTATCTCTGGGCCCACTCGGTAGGACATCATCATAATGTGCACAATGTGATCAAGGAGTTGATCACGGGATGATGTGTTACGGAACGAGTAAAGAGACTTGCCGGTAACGAGATTGAACAAGGTACCGGGATACCGACGGTCGAATCTCGGGCAAGTATCGTACCGCTAGACAAAGGGAATTGCATACGGAATTGATTGAATCCTCAACATCGTGGTTCGTCCGATGAGATCATCGTGGAACATGTGGGAGCCAACATGGGTATCCAGATCCCGCTGTTGGTTATTGGCCGGAGAGTTGTCTCGGCCATGTCTGCATGACTCCCGAACCCGTAGGGTCTGCACACTTAAGGTTCGATGACGCTAGGGTTATAGAGAAAGTATGTACGTGGTTACCGAATGTTGTTCGGAGTCCCGGATGAGATCCCGGACGTCACGAGGAGTTCCGAAATGGTCCAGAGGTAAAGATTGATATATAGGAAGTATGGTTTTGGCCACCGGAAGTGTTCCGGGCATCACCGGTAGTGTACCGGGACCACCGGAGGGGTCCGGGGGTCCACCAGGTGGGGCCACCAGCCCCGGAGGCCTACATGGGCCAATAGTGGGAAGGGACCAGCCCCTAGGTGGGCTGGGGCGCCTCCCACCAAGGCCCAAGGCGCCTCCAAGAGGGGAAGGGGGCAAACCCTAGGGCAGATGGGCCCTAAGGCCACCCCAGGTGCGCCTCCCCCTCTCCCCCTTGTGGCCGCCACCCAGATGGGATCTGGGGGCTGCCGCCACCCCTAGGGAGGGAACCCTAGGTGGGGGCGCAGCCCCTCCCCTCCCCCTATATATACTTGAGGTTTGGGGCTGCCCAACACATGTGTGATTCTCTCCTTGTTGGCGCAGCCCTACCCCTCTCCCTCCTTGTCTCTCGTAGTGCTTGGCGAAGCCCTGCTAGAGTCCCGCGCTCCTCCACCACCACCACGCCGTCGTGCTGCTGCTGGATGGAGTCTTCCCCAACCTCTCCTTCTCCCCTTGCTGGATCAAGGCATAGGAGACGTCACCGGGCTGTACGTGTGTTGAACACGGAGGTGCCGTCCGTTCGGCACTAGGATCATCGGTGATTTGGATCACGATGAGTACGACTCCATCAACCCCATTCACTTGAACGCTTCCGCTTAGCGAACTACAAGGGTATGTAGATGCACTCTCCTTCCCTCGTTGCTAGATTACTACATAGATTGATCTTGGTGATGCATAGAAAATTTTGAATTTCTGCTATGTTCCCCAACACTTGCGCCCTCCCCCTGCCACAGTTGGATGCGCACGAGCCCCAGCTCCTCGTGGGTGGGCTCGGCCATCGTTTTGGTCGTCGGAGCAGCCATTCCGATCGTCGCGGCCGCGTCTGTGTGCTCGCCGGCGTTGAACTCCGGTGAGATGACGTGGCCCGTCATTAGCCACTAATGACCCTGCTGATTAACACCCCCTGAGTCACTGACACCTGGGCCCCATGTTTTAGCTAACCATAGTTTATTTCTCTGTTTAGCTTAAACTAACCACAGTGGCCCCACGCGTCAGCGTTGACTTGCTGACGTGGCCGTTGACCCGACCCCACCTGTCTATGACCTAGGCAGCACTGGGTCACTGACCAGTGGGCCCCACTGGTCAGGTTTGACCTGGACGGCTCTTGTTGACCTGCTGACGTCAGCATGACTCAATGCTGACGCAGTAATACATTTTCTGGATTTATTAATAATCAGTAAATTCCAGAAAATATCCAAAACTTTGAAATATCATAGAAAATAATCTATAACTCAGAATGAAATAAATTATATATGAAAAATTATCAGAAAATCCAATCTATCCATTTATGCTACTTTCATGCATGTTCAACCAACCTATACCCCCTGTATAAGTGAAAACATGATAATGGAATTTTAAATACCCCTTATGAAGTTTGCATATGAACCCTTGGTTCATATGGACTTCATTTAAATTGTTGCTAGATGCATTAGCACAAATCATAGCATATTGCCATGTCATGATCATGCATCGTATTGTCGCATTTGCATTGATTGTATTCTTCTCTATTGCCGGTGCTTGTCCCCTCTCAGTAGACGTGTTTCGACGGTGAACTCGATGACACCGATGAAGAACTATAATATCTTCAGAAGTGCCAGGCAAGCAAAACCCCCTTGCTCATTCTGATACAATCCCACTCTCTCGCTCCTGCTCTCTTTTACTGCATTAGGACAACAACGATTCATCTTTTACTTGCTGCGGTAGTTGAACCCCTTATCCTCTGCATGACCTGTCATTGCCACAGTAAATAGATGAAACCCACTAGCATGAGTAGGAGTTGTTTGAGCCCTGATGTGCCTACTCATTCATGCTTGTTTGTCATGCCTGCTATTGCATAGACTCGTGTCAGGTCTGGTTCATCGGGGATGAATCAGAGGTGTGTAAACATGTCCTACGGTGTGTGAGCTAAGTGTGTGAACACGATTTGGTAAAGGTAGCGGTGAGAGGCCATGTAGGAGTACATGTGGGTTGTCTCACTGAAACCGTCCTCAGGAACTGAGTTTTGTGTTTGTGATCCATGAAACAGCTACTACCACACATTGGGCCCTAAAATATGACCCCGCTCGACTTATTGACCCCTCTCGTCCTCTGTCCAGGAGTTGCAACTAGTTTCTGGTGTTTGTAGGTTATGTGTTGGTAGCCGTGCGTAGCGCTGACCCTAGGGGTGGGCTATGATGCGGTACATACACTGTGGCCGGGTATGCCGGGCGCCCGTTTGGCGTCTCAGGACCCTGTACACATTGTTTGGGACCCTTGAGGACACCCCGGCCGGATTTCCTTGCGGATGGTACCCGAATAGGCGATAAACCTAGACTAGAGACTTGTGTGGTTAGTCAGGTCGTGGTCTACACCGACGTCGGCTTTTGCTTGAAGTTTGCCGAGCACATGTCGTGTGCAGACGCTAAGTGGTGGAAACATGTGTGATGAAGTACACCCCTGTAGGGTTATAAATGATCTATTCGAATAGCCGTGTCTGCGGTAAAGGACTTCTGGGTTGCCTATAACAGTTCATAGACAGGTGAAAGTGGATACTCTAAAACTCACAAGATAAGTGTGAGTGTTATGGATGGCCTTCTCATAGGGAGACGGGAGCGGATCCATAGTGGTGTATTGAATGGTGAATATGTGGACTCGTGTGCGCCACCTCAAAAGAGTTACTTGCAGTTGTAGTTTAAGATAGCCACCGAGTCAAAGCTGGCTTGCTGCAGTTAAACTCCACCACCCCTCTTTGTTGACACCGATGCATATGTAGCTAGTTCTGATGTAAGTCTTGTTGAGTACTTTTGTACTCACATTTTCTTAATTTATGTTTTGTAGAGAGACTTCAGTCTCGCTTGTAGTTTCGCGTGGACTTCGACGTTTAGCTTGATACCTCAGCTACGATCTTGTGCCCTCGGCAGGATCTGGTAGTTAGTCAGGCTTCTTAGCCTTTTTCATTTGTAGATGTCTGTACTCAGACATGTTAAGCTTCCGCATGTGCTTTGATTTGTATGCTATGATTGTTGGGTCATGAGACTCATGTTTGTAATTTCTCGCTCCTCGGAGCCTAATGAATAAATACTTTGAGTCGTAGAGTTATGTTGTGATGCCATGTTGTATTTACACATATCGAGCATATTGTGTGTATGATTGAAATGCTTGGTATCTGTGGGATCCGACTACTAGGAAAAGGCATGCTAGTGGCGCACCGAATTTGCCTTCTAATGGCGCACTACCGGTGCGCCACTGGCATCACGCCATTAGAATTAAATTCTAATGGTGCACCACTGGTGCGCCATTAGTATCTGGTGTTCTAATGGCGCACCATGTAGTGCGCCATTAGTATAGCCTGCAGTGCGCCATTAGAATGCCTCCCAGGGGGCCATATGTACCCATGTGCTTTGGCATTCTAATGGCGCACCAGCAGTTAATGCGCCATTAGTGTGATGATCACAGTGTGCCATTAGTGTCTTGTGTGGTGCGCCATTAGTATGAATATTAGGTTTTTTTTCTTTTCTGATTTTTGCGCAGGTTACAAAATATATTATTGGACAGAATATAGACAGCAGCACACAGCAACATCAGATTCATCGAATATAATAGAAGATTAGTCTCCGAATACAATTCATCATATTAGTCTTCGAATTCAAAAGACCGAACAAAGATAAAACATTACAAGTCTCAAGACCACGAGTATCGAGTTTGCCTTCACATTACAAGTCGATATCGATCATCTAAACTACCATCACATAGAAGAGAGCTATGGTCATCATGATGAGCATCATCGCGATCAAACCGGTCTTCATCCGGTTCCTCCAATGCTCCCTCCTCTCTCCTGCTAGATAGCGGGCGTATCTACATTCGGCCTCCGCCCTAGTGGTGTGCCCTTTGTAACTGTTACCGCTGAAACGGTGAACCTGTCTCCGACACTCCTCCCAGTCGTCGTAGACTCCGGGAACCTTACCCTTGTACATGACATACGACGGCATCTCTATGCACAAGCCAAACAACAGACAATACATAAGCAATATGTAAGTATGCAACAAAAGGATCGAAAGAGAAAAGCAAGACATTAATAGCACAATTCATGGTCCTACTAATAAATAGCATCGATTACATCTAAGTTGAACGACTGTCCAAACCAAAGAGACATACGAATTCATTAAAGTATAATTACAACATGAGCCAATCAATGTTTTAGAACTACACATCACTACTTTCGACTCGACTCGTCGGACAGGAACATGGATGAAGCCGCCGTCTGTCGTGATGGTCGTGAAATCGCGGTCGTTGTCACCCTGCATTTGTAGCGTTTCATCTATCTCACTGTTGGATTGTTGATATCTGAGGAAGAACTGCCCCGAGGTATGAAGGGCATCTTGATGGATGATGTCCGCAAACTCCGACTAGATGCGAAAGAATTCTTGTCTGAGGTCTGCGTCCTGGACTGCCGACAAGCTCGCGGCCCAATCTTTGAGATTATCTGGTAGCAGAAGTTGATGATGGTCCCTTACGATCGCCCGCATGTGATGGAGGGCGTAGTAGGCATCCTTCTGACCGCCAGGCGGCTGCTTGACGCAGCAGAACTTCGTATTGCATGAGAACATGTGCTTGCCGTACTTACAAACTGCCCTGGTGAAGGTGCCTCCAGATTTGGTGTAGCCGGGGAGAACATCATCAAGAACTTTCTTGACATCTGTGTAGCCTGTGTTGGAGTTACGGTTCGGGTCGAAATACGTGGCCATGGAATATTTCGGGCTTAAGAGGATGAGTGTGCAATGTGTGTCACTGCACAGAACACGGAATGTTAGGAAAAAAACGATCGAAATCTAAGAAATCATATGTTACGGGGCGGTTAAGGGATGACTTACTTGGGAAAGTAAGCCACAAGGAAGTTATCCTTATCTGGGTTTGCCAGAATGATGCCTTCGAGGTGTGAACTCGCAACTTGGCGGTCCCCAGCGCTGCTCAAGTGCTTGGCACACATGTAGAAGGGGTCGACTATCATGATGTCCGGGGTCTTGTCTCTAATGATCCGCATCTCCATACTCAGCGAAAACAGCCAAACGAAGGTGTAGTGCAGCGGATGAAGGTTAAACATAGCAAAGATGTCATCAAACCGCAGGACGATCGTACCCCCGATGTCGCCATCCACAAAGCCCTTGCCCTCTAGCACCTTGGCCATGAAAACCGGGTATGTCACATCCTTCTCTCTGAGACGCCGCTTCTCCAAAGAAAGAACATTGTCGTGCAGACTCCGCATAGCACCGGTTGTAGCATTCAGCATATTTGGCGGTAGCATCACCCTACCCGCCACATGCACCCTCCTCGAGATATCCTTAGGTGAAGGTGGCCCGTCCTGAGCACGGATCGAACTCGGTGCCGGCTGGCTCGCACCGGCGCCCTTGTTAGTCTTTCGTTTCCGTCCCTTCTTCTTGATCTCCTGTAATGGGACCGAGTTCTGCTCACAGACCGCTTTCTTGAGCATGTTGGGGCTGATAATATTTCGCACCTCAGCTATCTGAGGCTCGGTGAAGGCAGGAGCTGGAGGCGTGTCCTGAGAACTGAACGCCAGACGACGCCTGCTGCAATTGGAATTCTCCGTCGTACTAGCTAGATCGCGGTGGTCTTGGTTGGGTTCTTGAGAAAGAGGCCCGCAGAACTCGTCAGCATACCCATGTTCGACAAAGTACTTATCAACGTTGGTAAATGTACCATCGTCGTTGTCGTCGTCGTCCGGATCTTGTGCCATAGGGCTGTCCGGATCCTGTGCCATAGGGATGTCCGGCAGGTCCGGTAGCGTTGCGGCGTTCTTGCCATGGCTTGGCGCCGGCACGACTGGCGGTCTTGTCTGTGGGGTGGTGTCCCCCACCCCCAAACGAATCTGGCTCTTCGGCCAAAGCAGGGGCCAGTTTACGCAGGCGCTGAGGGTCATCTCATCTTCTTCGTCGGCCCCAGCGGGTCGAATCGGAGGTAACAACTCGTCGCAGCCTGGCAGCACCCGAACCACTTCAACCCTATACATTGTGGGTGGCATCGGATTACCGTGGAACATGGGGTTGCCCGGTTGAACGATTTTTCCCTTGGCGACATCGACCAACTCGGTGCCCATGAAGTGCAGAAGAGTGCAAGGAACATCGGCGGTGCCCTGCGAAAACATGTACAGGGCGTCAGGGATGCCTAGTCAAAGGCAAGGAGATAAAGTCATCGGCCGAGAGGCTTAGTTACCGTGATGTCGTCGAGCTCGGCTAATGTCGTAGCACCGCCAACGGCGGGCGTGCAACTGACAGAGGGGGCGCTTGTTGGCAAGGTGTCGGCCGGCGTACACCCAGGTGCATTAAGCTCCAATGCCCGTGCTGGCACCGGAGACACGAATACCGCCTCCGCTGGAGACACCAATGGCGCCGCCGGAGACACCAATGGCGCCGCCTGCGCGCTGTGCGAGTTGCTGGCCGTGAAGCTAGGAACCGGGGGAGGCCCCTGTTGGCCGCCCGCAATCCACGTCGTCAGCCCATGAATCAACGTAGGCACCATGGCATTGAGCGTCGTTCCAAGTTGTTGTTGCACTTGCTCTTGGTCAAGCTCCGGAATCCGCGCCACTTGTGCCTTGAGTTCTTCAACCTCGCGCGTCTGGCTTTCCGAGCTGGTCTTTTTCTCCTTCCGCACACCAGCGGTATAGTATGACCCCCATTTTGTGGATAAGCCTTTGCCGGACACACGACCAGCTGACGTCGGCTTAGTGAGCTTATCCTTGTTTTTCATTACGTTCAACACCTTATTTAAAGGGGTGTCGAAAGGGGAGCTCTTAGACGACCCCGCGCTACTGCTTTCAGTGTCCTGCGAAAGGAACGTGAACCATTTAGAAATGTTGGGGATTAATTAGAGTGCAACCATATGGAGCTAATTATGCGGGGGTGTATTCCTTACCAGAAGAAGCTCAAGCGCCCTGGTCTTCGGATCCGTGGTAAGCTCCTTTGTTATCGGGTCCTCCTTGTACCGGGCCCTGACATAGTTCCTGGTCTGCTTGTCACCGCTGTATTTCTCGAAGCGGGGTGGTAGGCCTTGCTCGGCACGCTCCGCGTCCTCCTTGTCCCATATAGGCTCCGCCACTCTATAACCGACGGGACCGAGTTTGTGTTCCCCTAAGTTCAACTCCCACATTTCTTTCCCCCACTGACTTGATTCGGAGGTTGCACTGCTCTCGCACTTGATCTTGAACTCCTTGTACTCATCTTCGCTCATCAAAGGATATTTCGCCTTGATCTTCTCATAACTATCACCTTTATCAATCATTCTCTTCACCGTGCTTTTCCAAGTAGACAGGGCCGTGCTCATCTTCGTGAGGGCAGCACTGTTCACTTTATTCCCTGAGAGGCGTGTGTTTTCAAATTCGGCGGGGAACTTGTATCATTCGTGCAGCTTCGTGAAGAGGAGGTTGCGCAAATTCCCTCGGTCCTTAGGCCTAAGGTTCTCGGTGTTGATCGAGACGGTGCTCCGGAGAATGCACCCGAGCTGAACCGAGTACCCCTTGACTATATGTTTGGGCTCCCTTGGATTCCCGTCGGAGTCCACTTGAGTGAATTCCTCCTTGAGGGTGCGGAGCGCATTCGGGCGTCGGTCCTTCCTTTGCTTCTTCAGTTGGCTGCCATCTGTGTGTGCGCCGCCATCATCTATGGTGGCATCCTCAGCGGTACCATCAGTGGTGTCATCCCCGACGCCACTAGGGGTTGTGTAGTCAGGATCGGTGTCTTTCGCGGTGTCCTCATAGCGGTGAGGTTCTTCCTCCATCTCCTGGGACAGCTCCCAGAATTGCTTGCCGCCCGAACCACCGGCCTCATCGTTGTGGGCCAGGTTTCGCTCTAAATAGGAAAAAAGTTTGGTCAAAAAGTTGGTTATTGCCAAGGAACAAGATCATGGTCTCATCATTTAGGGTTTGTCGACACCGAGGCACCCTAAAAGCCTAAGCTTTCATCATTTAGGGTTTGTCGACGCCGAGGCACCCTAAAAGCCTAAGCGTACATCATTTAGGTTCTCATCGACACCGAGGCATCCGGGGCAGCCAAGTTAAGTTTTCATCATTTAGGGTTTATCGATGCCGAGGCACCCTAGGTTGGGCCTAATCACTTGGCACTAATCACTTGGCTCTATTGCCACCTATGTTGGGTTTATCATCTAGGGTTTATCGATGCTAAGGAGAATTCTAAGTTGGGCCTAATAACTTGGCTCTATTGCCACCTATGGTTTAATGCAGCAAGAATGGCAGGGCAGTTGATCCTACTTAACTAAGTACTAAGATACCCCAGCCCATGCATTAGTCGCAAGTACCCCATATGTCCTATTTTTAGCAAAGTCATGCTAAAATTCACGGAAAATTTTAGCATGACCTTTGCTGAAAATAGGACATATGGAGTACCCGAATTTGCCGGAACGGAAGTTAATCGACATTCCGGCAAACTCAAGGGCAACTCGGGGTACCTGCAAATTCATCACGACACAATGGTCGGAGACAAAACCCAGCAAACTAGCAAGATGATCATCATCTTTGCAAGACAGTAGCTCAAGTTTTTGACAGTAGCCTCTGAAGAAAACAGCATTGCAACATTCAAGTTCACAGCATAAAAAATCATCCAAATACAACGAGATCAGCAAAGGACAGTAAGATATATACTGAAATTATCATAACAAAATGCCAGCTACTGCCATGGTCAAAGAATAGATTATGATAGTTGGACACATAAATTATGATAGATTCTGATAGCTTGGGGAATAGATTATGATAGATTGTGATGCATGGACTTGTTCTACTCCAGGTTTTCAATTTACAAACACATACAAGCACAAGTAGTGCCAGAGATGATATTTGCTAGATGTAATTTCGGCAATGAGATTTAAATAGAGCTGTGGTGATGTAACCTAGGTGAATATACACGAAATAAGGTTTACTGGTGCTACCCAATGCTAGTAATCAAGCAGTAACATAAAATGCTAGTAAGTTCATTGGGAGAACTGTGAAAAAACAAGCAGCAGTAGCAGAATATGTTTGGAGTAGCATCAACAGTTTTACAAATCAAATAGGCCACACAAGGGGCTGATCTAGGAACCTTGACAGGGATACCCAGAACAGGAGACTCAGTCATGTGCAGCTTACAGCCTAGTAGCCTACAGGCATGGAATTGCAGAGTACAAGCACTGTTGAAGACCACAAGGTTGGGTATGTTTCCCTGGAGGTGCTCATGCACCACAAAGCTTTGTAGAACAAGTCCATGCATCACAAAGTCACACAAATCAGAGTGATAGCACCAACAATTTCGAGCTCCTTGTGCTACAAAGCAGCCCCGGAATTGCTCAGACGGGTAGTCCGACTGGTGACAGGGTCGAAACCGAAAGCTATATGCTACCACAATCTATCATGAACACGGCCCAAACGAAGTCAGTTCTACATTACATCTGACGGACTACTCCGTGTTCTCTCAGATTTCCTCCACTCGTCGAGACGGGTTCCCACCCAGCCCAGCCATCCCCGCCTCTCCTCTCTCGCACACACGCAGCAACCCAGAAAAACACAAGACAAGCAGTAGAATCTCTGCTCTACCGGGAGGCAATGAAGTGGCCAAGGTCACAGGGGGCGATACCTGAGCGGAAGCCCTAGGCTAGCGCGAGGGGGCGGAGCGCTGCTGTTGCTGCTGTTGCTCGGGGACGGCGAGGTCGGAGTGGGCGATGCGGGAAGGCGGCGGGAGGCGGGGGAGGGGGTTCTGCCGATCCGGCCGGAGGGGCGAGAGGTGGGAGGAGACGAGGCGGCGGCGTGGTCGGGTGGGTGCGTGGGGCACTCCTCCCTGGTCCGGACTGGCCACGCTACTCGTGGACGGCGAAGGAGGCGAGGGGGCGGCGAGGGGGACGGCGAACACGGGGGGCGGCGGGTGAGATCAATGAGGCAGGGGAGAGATTAGAGAGATTGGGGATTTAGTGTGGGCGGAAGCTTTCTAATGGCGCACCACCCCCTCGTGCGCCATAAGTACGACTATTCTAATGGCGCACCACCCCTCGGTGCGCCATTAGAATTTAGTGTGGGGGAAGCTTTCTAATGGCGCACCACCCCCTCGTGCGCCATAAGTACGACTATTCTAATGGCGCACCACCCCTCGGTGCGCCATTAGAATTTTGTTTTAATCATAACAGTAATATTTTTTTATAAAAACAGTAATAATTTTTTTTTAAATATGTTCAAATCTGTTACTTGAAAATATCATCGGCGGCGGCGGTGGAGCGAGGGAGGGTGTGTGGGGGTGCCCGTTGGCGGCGGTGGAGCGGGGGAGGGTGCGGGGGGCCGGGTGCTCGTCGGCGGCGGTGGAGCGGGGGAGGGTGCGGATGGGATCGAGATGGAGGGGGATCGAGATCGAGATGGAGGGGGAATCGAGATCGAGATGGAGGGGGATCGACATCAAGTGTCCTCATGAATTCAAAAAGTGCCCATGAAATTTAAAAATTATTCATGATATCAAAAAGTGCCCATGAAATACAATCGAGAAATGAAGACTATGATTTAAATACAATCGATCTTAGCTAGCTATCTGTTCACAATCTTCTTGCCCTTCTTTTTCGCAAATGGAGTTCTTGTGTGGAATGGACGTCCTTTAGGTAGGGTGGTCCCGCTTCTTCTTGTGGTGTGTGCTGCTACTTCATCGTCGTCGTCATGTTCGATCTTCGGGTCGCCGTACTTGTCGAAGTCTTGCTCGTTGGCTACTCCATCCATTCCGATGATCTTCCTTTTGTCTCTCCTCACGACAACACGACTGGGCTTTGACGGGTCGGTAATGAAGAAGCATTGGTCCACTTGGGAAGCCAGTACCCATGGCTCATTTTTCGCGGTGACGTTTGCGCCCGCGGTCTTGGATTTGGCTTCGGGTATAACCATGGTGGTGAAATACCGGTCTTCTTTTAGGACGCTCTTGGCCCATCTGACACGGAACATCGGGACCTTCTCTCCAGCGTAGCTCAGCTCCCAGATCTCCTCGATCCTTCCATAGTATCTGTCCTTGTCGTTACTGGTGTAGGATTCCATTGTTACCCCGGAGTTCTGATAACCATCGCTCTTCATGTCCTTGTCCTCGGTGTAGAATGTGTAGCCGTTGATATCGTACGCCTCATAGGTCATCAGGTTGTGCTCGGCGCCCTGTGACAAGGCGAATATGAGTTGTTCTTCCACGAAAGAATCCTCATGTAAAGGGTACGACAGAAGCTTCTGCTTGAACCAACGCGTGAAACATGAGTTGTGCTCTTTGAGTATATCTCCGTCCGTCCTCTGTTGGCCTCGGTCATTGTACGTCTTCTCAATAAAGGTTTTGTGCTCTACCACCCAAGGATCGACCACACCTATGTGTTGTAGCGCGACTAGGTTTGCTCTTTCAAAGTCGGCGAGTCGACCCTCGAAGTCGACATGCATTTCGCGGCGACCCTCACGGTGACCCCATCCAACGAGCCTGCCGAGGTGCCTGTTGACGGGCAGACCAACAGGGTTCTCGATGCCTAGATAATTCGTGCAGTAGGAGATGCACTCTTCGGTCAGAAAGCCCCTGGCTATACTTCCCTCTGGACGTGACATGTTGCGAACGTATCCTTTGATGACACCATTCATCCTTTCGAACGGCATCATGCTGTGCAGGAACGTCGGCCCGAGTTGGATGATATCCTCCATGATATGGACCAGTAGATGCACCATAACGTCAAAGAATGCGGGCGGGAAGTACATCTCAAGCTCGCATAGTATCACCACGATCTCTTCCTGTAGCCTTCTGAGTTGCCTCACGCCAATCGACTTCCGAGAGATGACGTCAAAAAAGTTGCATAGGCCAAATAGCGTTTCACGGACGTGTGCGTCCATGATCCCACGGATTGCAACTGGAAGTATCTGTGTCATCAGCACGTGACAGTCGTGAGACTTCATCCCGCTGAACTTCTGCTTCGCTGGGTCTAGGTATCTTCTTATCTTCCCCGCGTAACCGTAAGGAAGTTTTACTCCTAGGAGGCAGGTGAAAAACTGCTCGATCTCCTCCTGACTTAGAGTGAAGCACGCGGGAGGGTAGTCATTTCCGGTCTTCTTGGCCTTTTTGCCTTTGCCACGGCTTTCTATGTCCTGCTTCGCCTCATCATCATCATCATTAGCGTGAAGCTCCTGCCTGATGCCCATTGATTTCAAGTCTGCCCTTGCTTTCGGCCCATCTTTGGTCCTCTCTGGCATGTTGAGCAGGGTACCAAGAAGACTCTCACACACGTTCTTTGTGATATGCATGACATCAAGGCTGTGAGGCACACGGTGGATCTTCCAGTACGGCAAGTCCCAGAAAACAGACCTCGTTTTCCATACCTTCAGCAGCGGCTCTGGCGCCTTTCGCTTCTTTCCCGGCTCTGGCGCCATTTGCTTCTTTCCTAGCAGTGGGCAGTCTTTCCAATTTTTCAACAGCTCGTCTATTTCCTCGCCGCTCCTCGTACATGGGTGTTTTCGGGGTTCGGTTTCACCATCGAACAGATCCTTGCGTTTCCTCCACGGGTCATCGTCGCGAAGCCACCTTCGATGTCCCATGAACTCGGTTTTCGAAGACCCGGGATCTCTATCTAGCTGGCGATACGTTGTGTCATCCATGCACCTTACACATCTAGAAAATCCGTGGACTACCTGCCCCGCGAGATATCCGTAACCGAGATAGTCGTGCACCGTCGTGAGCAGTGCGGCTCTCATAGGGAAATATTCTTTCTCTATGGCGTCCCATGTATTGGCTGGCGTTTTCCACAGCGTGTCTGGCTCCTCCTTTAGCAGCCCCAGATATAGATTGATTTCGTTCCCTGGTTGTTTTGGCCCTTCAGTTAGCATACTCATGTGAATGTACTTCCTCTTCATGCACAACCAGGGGGGAAGGTTGTACATCCACACAAACACAGGCCAGGTGCTATGTGTGCTTCTCTGGCTGCCAAACGGATTGACTCCATCGGTGCTCGCGCCCAGAACGAAGTTCCTTGGATCCTTCCCAAATTCTGGGTATTCGAAGTTCAACGCTTGCCACTAGCTCGCATCCTTAGGGTGACTCAGCATCTTGTCTTTTTTATTTATCTTCGGATCATTTCCGTCATCTTCCCGCTTCTTCTCCTCCCTATCCGCGTGCCAACGCAGGAGCTTTGCTACCTTAGGGTCCGCGAAATACCGCTGCAGACGAGGAGTGATCGGAAAGTACCACACCGATTTTCGAGGAGCTTTCTTCCTCTTCTTGTATCGAGTGACGCCGCACACCGGACATATGGTAGACTCCGCGTGCTCATCCCGATAAATGATACAATTGTTCATGCACACATGGTATTTCACGTGCGGTAAATCCAGAGGACACACGATTTTCTTCGCCTCCTCGAAACTGGTCGGGCACTTGGTCCCCTTGGGAAGACGTTCATGCCAGAATGACATGTTCTCGTCGAAGCATGCGTCGGTCATTTTGTGTTTTACCTTCATCTCCAGAGCCATGAGCGTTACTTTCAGGCGGGTATCCTTGGGCCTGCATCCTTCATACAATGGAGTAACCGCGTCTATCTCCAGTTGATCCAGCTTGGCTTTCTCTCGGGCGGCAGCACTTGCGTTATCCGTCTGCTTGAGAAGCAGCTCTTGAATATGAGGGTCCTGCACCCAGCCTCCATCGTCGTCTGCTCCGGCATCTTCATCTTCATGATCATGCCCTTCGTCTTGATCTTCCTCATCATCATGTACGACATCTTCTACATGATGACTGTGTACAGCATCACCGTCGTGATCATGTCCTGGAGATTCTTCGTCTTCTCGCCCGCCCTCGCCGCGGTGGTACTTGTCTTGTTGCCCTTCCTCATTTCTTGCACGGCCCCCTTGGACGACTTCATAGTCATCTTCATCACCTTGCCACCGATAGCCATCCATGAAACCACGCAAGAGCAGGTGGTCCCGCACCTGCCCAGAATTCGGGTCCGCAATAAGGCTCTTCAGCTTGCATCTTCGACATGGACATCTTATCTCCGTCTCGTTCTTTTGAAGCATCTCGGCCTTCGCGGAGCTGTCGGTGTACTAAAGTAGGGGTACCTTAGTATCCCGAACTTGTGCACGGGCAGTCGCAGCACCCCGCGGCAAGGCTTGCCGGGTGACCGCCAAGGTCCTCCGTGGTTCCTTTGGAGCCATTCAAGAACAAAGTATTCGAGCCAAGGCGCAAGGCCCCGGCAAGAGGAGCTTGCCGGGAAGGCCACTCGAAGCACAAAGACCCCGGCAAGAGGAGCTTGCCGGGAAGACCAACCAAGGCATCTCGAGAAGCTTGCTGCGACGCGCTGCGCGTCCCGGCAAGACCCGGTGAGCGACAAGCTCCCGGACGCGACAAGACCCGGTGAGCGACAAGCTCCCGGACGCGACAAGACAACATCCGCGGCAAGGCGCTTGCCGCGGCAAGCTACTGCTCCGTAGCCCGCGCTCCAGCTCACCCACCAACGTGTCGCTCTGGGACCGTTCCTGGCGTACGTGGCGGGAGGCTGTGCAGCCAGGGGCATGCGATGGCAAGCAGGCGCTGACAAGATAGCCATCGTGGCAAACGGTGGCGCCCCTGACGGTCCCTTTCTGCACCGTCTAGGCGACACAGACAGACATTTAATGCCTTTGTCCCCTGCCGTCAGGGTTAGGTATGATACAACTGTAGTAAGCGATGGCGCCAACCACCACCTCTTTTACCGTTTTGCCCTCATCTCTGTTGCCACCTGTCGGTGACCCCTTTGACATATAAAAGGAGGCCCATGCGCAACAGGGAAGAGAAGGAGGGGAGGAGGACAATCATTCTCACGCTCGGTCTCACTAGCCACTCAAGTGTACTGTAGCATCCATCACTCCCGAGCAAGAACACAATACAAATCAAAGCAGGAGTAGGGTTTTACGCATCCGTGCGGCCCGAACCTGGGTAAACCGATCGCGTCGCTCGTGCGTTCGCCTCGATCTGCTCTTCGTGCACTCTCCGCCCCCCTGCCGAACCGAAAGGGGCCCCGGTCCGCCGTGGTCCCATAGGTGTCCGTGGGGATTAGTCACCCCCGACATCTTTGGCGCGCCAGGTAGGGGGTGCGTCGAGGCTGTGTGAACCTAATCCGGCGTTCGCACGAGCCGAATCTTCGTCATCTTTATCAACATGCCACCGAAGAAGAAGATTTCGGAGGCAGCTGCTCCGTCTGCGCCGAGCCCACCGTCGCCGGAGCGAACGGCTGGTGGAGTGGGCACTGGCGGAAGAACGGGCGCCGACGAGGGGGCTCATGGTGCTGCCAGGTCCAAGGACAAGACTGCGCTGCACGTCGGCGGCGCGGTCGGCTCCCACAACGACCGAGCGCACTCCAAGACCTTGGCGTCCGTACAGGCACCGCGCCGTCCCAGGAGGCGCGGGACCAGCAGCGTCATGGTACCCACGGTACCATATGTTTGCTGGGCCAAGATCAAGCTGGCGGATCCCGGAGTGCTCAAGACCAGCATGCACGCCAACATGCTGGCGCGAGCGTGGCACGGTCGCTTGGACGAGATATTGCTCCTTCTAACGTAGTTAGAAGTCCGAGCATATCCCGTTCCTCGCACCGTTCGCCGCCGCCGCCTGCCACTCCGGTAGAAGCGCTGGCACGGGCCCAACTGCTCCTAGATTACCCTCCAGCGTCAAAGCCTGCCGCGGCGGCAGCGGCGGAGGAGTCGGTGGTCGGAGCAGCGCCTGGCGCTCCTGCGACCTCCGGGTCGTCAATACGACCGCCAGACTCCCCGCCCGCTTCCGCGGCGGCAGCCCTGGCTTTAGTCTATGGAGCAGAGGCAGTTCTCCCCACGGAACTCGTATACGGGTCGCCTCGAGTGCTCGCTTACGATGAGCTTGAGCAAGAGCAGCTGTGACAAGACGACGCGCTGCTCCTTGAGGAAGACCGTCTTCAGGCTGCTGTGCGAGCCGCTCGCTACCAGCAAGCTTTGCGCCGCTACCATAGCCGCAAAGTTAACACCAGAAGTTTTGAGGAAGGCGACCTTGTTCTTCGGCGTGTTCAGTCCGCCAAGAATTCCAACAAGTTGACGCCGAAGTGGGAAGGCCCTTACCGGGTAAAACGAGTCACCAGGCCTGGCGCTGTCCGCCTGGAGACCGAAGATGGCATCCCAGTGAGCAACTCCTGTAATATTGAGCATCTTCGCAAGTTTTACCCGTAGGGCGCGGTTGCCGGAACCCATTCCGGCAACCACCTTTTGTACAAGTCATGCCGCTGTTGCATGTAATCCTTTGTACAAAGCCGGACGCAGATCCCGTGCATAAAGATTATGTGCTCAGCACACTTTGTCGATTTCATGCTTTTTAAATTTTGCATGTATTATCTGACATTTTGTGCAGAACTAACCCCCGGTAAGTAATAACGAGCCTTAAAGCTCCATATTGTCGTTTCGCCCTCTTTCTTTTTGGAAAAAGGAGGTTCCCTCGCGCACAAGTTTGCCGGGGGGAAGGGAGAAGATACAGTATGGATTAGGCGTCGTTCAAGAAGTTTTTGCCTTGCCGGGAAGCAAGTAACAAAAAAGATAAGTTGCCAAAGTCTGAGGAATCAAATTTCCTTTAAATTTATAGAGTTATATTCCTTGAACGACCGTCCCTTGTATGGAAAACCTGTGCGCGAAGGAACCAACTCGTAGCTAGTTGCGCCCTTACTGTTGTTTCGAGTCCGCTCAACAACTTAAGTGAGCTGCGACTAGCTCTGCGACAAGGTTTCTTGTCGGCCGCGGCACCGTCTGCAGGCTACTGATGTTCCGCACTCAGTGCTCGCGGCAAAGGTGCCCGCGCCGGCAAGTTCCCTAAAAGCGTAGGGTAAAAACATACAAAGGAAAGAGTCAAGTAAAGGAAATAACATAGCAATTACTACCAAGGACAGAGTATATTACAAAATAACTTGTCGCAGCTCTAACAGACTGTTTTTCATAACATGATTGACAGCGACAAGGAAAGAAAAAGATGGATGGCCTAGTCTACACGGTCACCCTCGACCCTTCTGATTCCGCTCACCCTGTCCACAATAGGTGCGACAAGGGCCTTGACCTCCTCCAGATCAGCATCTGGCGACAGGCTTCGGAGGACGTTGGTGAGGCGGAGACCTGGGTTGCGGAAGGCCACCTTCATCAGCACCTTCTGGAGAGCTCCCGCGCAAATATTGCGCGACTCGTCGGCAAGTTGCTTTGGGATCTGCTCCCGGAGTCGCTGGAGCGCCGTCGCCATGCCCTTAAAGAACAGAGTCAGCTTGGCGCTGGGTTGGAGATTCTCGTCGGAGGAGTACCCGAGATCCACCATCCCCAATTGCGCCAACTCCTTGTCGACGTCCATGACGACGTTCACCAGACCCTCCGTCCAGTGCTCTTGAACAAGCACATATTGACAAATGGCATGGAAACTACATACACTCGTTGGATATATCACGGAGAAGACTTCGGTGCAAATGTTATTGAACATCCTGTTGATGTGCATGAGACCGAGGATGGTAACAATGGTGATGACCGATTTGATGAGATGTTTGGAGACCTATGCACAGCAGTACAACAAGGTCAGAAGGAAACTGAAGATGAAGATGGTAACAATGATGCAAACCTTTCTGAGAATGAGTCTTTTCTGGCGAACATGAAGAAAGAGGCTAAGCGACACCTTTATCATGGTTGTTCCAAGTTTTCAAGGTTCTCATTTGTGGTGAAGCTTCTTCATTTGAAGTCATCCCATAGGATCACAAATAGTGCATTTACTGACATATTGAAGCTATTGGCTGAAGCTTTCCCTCAACCAAATACACTCCCAGAGTCGTATGAGGAAGCAAAAAATCTTCCGAAGGAATTAGGCCTTGGGTATGAGTCTATACATGTGTGCTTCAATAACTGTGTTCTGTTCAGAAAGCAATATGCCAAGCATGACAACTGCCCAGTTTGTGGCATGTTAAGGTGGAAAGACCCTGCTAGAAAGAAGATTCCATAGAAAGTTTTGAGGCATTTCCCATTGGTCCCTAGGCTGAAGAGGATGTTCCTTTCCAGAAAAATAGTAGAAGAAGCGCAGTGGCACAAGCTAAAGAGGCAGCCCAACGAGAAGGAAATGAGTCATCTGGCCTACGGTGATGCGTGGCAGGATTTCGATAAAAAAATATAAAAAATTTGCAGAAGATGCCAGAAACATGAGGCTTGGCATTGCCACTGATGGGTTCAATCCTTTCGGAAACTTCAACACAAGCTATAGTATGTGGCATGTATTTGTTGTGCCATACAACTTTCCACCTTGGGCATGCATGGATCGGTCAAATTTCATCATGGCTCTTCTAATTCCAGGTCCCAAATCACCTGGAAAGCACTTCGATGTCTTTCTACAGCCACTTGTAGAAGATTTAATTGAGCTTTGGGAGGGTATGCGTACATATGATGCTTATAGCGGAAAAATGTTTGATCTTCATGCTGCAGTTCTATGGTGCATTCACGATTACCCAGCTCTGAGCACTCTTTCAGGGCGTACTACAAGAGGCTATGTGATATGTCTCCAACGTATCTATAATTTTTGATTGCTCCATGCTATATTATCTACTATTTTGGGCAATATTGGGCTTTATTTTCCACTTTTATATTACTTTTGGGACTAACCTATTAACCGGAGGCCCAGCCTAGATTTGTTGTTTTATGCCTATTTCAGTGTTTTGAAGAAAAGGAATATCAGACGGAGTCGAAACGGAATGATATCAACTGGAGAAGTTATTTTTGGAAGGAAACACACCTGATGGACTTGGACCCCACGTCAGAAGATACAGGAGCTGCCCACGAGGGTGGGGGCGCCCCCCCTAGGGCGCCCCCTGCCTTGTGGGGCCCCCGTGGCTCCCCTGACGTGCTTCTTCTGCCTATATAACTCCATATACCCTAAAACTTCCGGAACGCACATTAGATCGGTTGTTCCGCCGCCAGAAGCCTCCGTAGCCTCCGAAAACCAATCTAGATCCGTTCTGGCACCCGGCCGGAGGGGGCAATCCCTCTCCGGTGGCCATCTTCATCATCCCGGTGCTCTCCATGACAAGGAGGGAGTAGTTCTCCCTCGGGGCTGAGGGTATGTACCAGTAGCTATGTGTTTGATCTCTCTCTCGTGTTCTCGAGGTGATACAATCTTGATGTATCGCGAGCTTTGCTATTATAGTTGGATCTTATATTTCTCCTCCCCCTCTTCTCTCTTGTAATGAATCGAGTTTCTCCTTTGAAGTAATCTTATCGGATTGAGTCTTTAAAGATTTGAGAACACTTGATGTATGTCTTGCCGTGGATATCTGTGGTGACAATGGGATACCACGTGCCACTTGATGTATGTTTTGGTGACCAACTTGCGGGTTTCGTGACATTGGGAACCTATGCATAGGGGTTGGCACACGTTTTCGTCGTGATTCTCCGGTAGAAACTTTGGGGCACTCTTCGAGGTCCTTTGTGTTGGTTGAATAGATGAATATGAGATTGTGTGATGCATATCGCATAATCATACCCACGGATACTTGAGGTGACATTGGAGTATCTAGGTGACATTAGGGTTTTGGTTGATTTGTATCTTGAGGTGTTATTCTAGTACGAACTCTAGGGCTGTTTGTGACACTTATAGGAATAGCCCAACGGATTGATTGGAAAGAATAACTTTGAGGTGGTTTCGTACCCTACCATAATCTCTTCGTTTGTTCTCCGCTATTAGTGACTTTGGAGTGACTCTTTGTTGCATGTTGAGGGATAGTTATGTGATCCAATTATGATATTATTGTTGAGAGGACTTACACTAGTGAAAGTATGAACCCTAGGCCTTATTTCCTATCATTGCAATACTGTTTACGCTCACTTTTATCATTAGTTACCTTGCTGTTTTTATATTTTCAGATTACAAATACCTTTATCTACCATCCATATTGCACTTGTATCACCATCTCTTCACCGAACTAGTGCACCTATACAATTTACCATTGTATTGGGTGTGTTGGGGACACAAGAGACTCTTTGTTATTTGGTTGCAGGGTTGCTTGAGAGAGACCATCTTCATCCTACGCCTCCTACGGATTGATAAACCTTAGGTCATCCACTTGAGGGAAATTTGCTACTGTCCTACAAACCTCTGCACTTGGAGGCCCAACAACGTCTACAAGAAGAAGGTTGTGTAGTAGACATCACTATGCTGCATGTATTCATTGTGACAAACACCCTCTTTCGTACGGCCTAAGGAGCAAAATTGGATATATTGGACACTACGTTTTCTTCCAAAGGGACATCGTTTGTGAAGAAACAATGAATTTGTTGGTCTTCATGAACGCAATGATGAGCCGGGTAAATTCTCCAAGGAAGAGCTGCAAGTAGAATTGGAGAAGGTTAGACTCGGGCAACAACAAGAAAGCAGGAAAAGGAAGCGTTTTGACTTGGGCAGCAAGAAGGCTCATGTGCCAATTTGGAGCCGGAGGGTTTGTTTGTGGGATTTGGAGTATTGGGGTGACTTGAAGATGAGACATAATCTTGATGTCATGCACATCGAGAAAAACATATGTGAAAACCTCATTGGGACAACTCTGGGCATGGAGGGTAAGACAAAGGACACACTAAATGCTAGGCTTGATCTCCAGGATTTGAATATTAAAAAGGAGCTGCATTTGAGGAAGAATGGAAACTCATATGAGATGCCTCGGGCCCGATATACCTTGTCTAAAGAACAAGTTGTTGCATTTTGTCAATTTTTACGAGAGTTAAAGTTTCCAGATGGGTTTGCTTCCAACATTTCAAGATGTACAAGTGCCGACGGAACCAAGGTACAAGGCCTAAAAACACATGATTGCCATATTCTTTTGCAAAGAATCTTACCCGCTGGCATGAGAGGGTTTCTGGACAGTGATATATATGAAGCAATAGCTGAGTTAGGCAAGTTTTTCAGGGAACTGTGCAGCAAAACTCTTAACAGGGATGTGTTGGCTGAAATGAAGAAAGAAATTCCTTTAATTCTGTGCAAGCTTGAGAAAATCCCCCCCCTCCAGCTTTCTTTGATGTGATGGTGCACCTTGCCATACATTTACCCGAAGAGGCTTTGCTCCGAGGTCCCTACAATATGGGTGGATGTACCCAGTTGAAAGGAGATTGTATACTTTAAAGCGATATGTGAGGAATAGGGCACATCCAGAAGGTTCAATAGCTGAGGCATACATTGCCGATGAATGCCTGAAATTTTGCTCCAAGTACATGGATGATTCTGAAATTATATTAAATCAAGAACCAAGAAGTATAGGTTTCTTAGATGAAGAAGCTTATGGTGTTGATGTTTTTGGGCATGGAGTAAACTTTACTTCAGGATATGAATATCAATATGTTAATGAGAAAAAAGAATTTGATCAGATGATGTGGTATGTGTTAAAAAATTGTGGGCAAGCTCAGAAATATATCGAGTATGTTCTCACTTCTGAACTTGTGTATGTTGCATTTGTGTTGTACATATGTGATCTGTTGACTAATATGCTTTATCTAATTTGGCAGAATGTTCAGAGATGAGTTAAACAGAAAAGGGGTTCCAAATGTTGATAAAGAGCTTCAGAAAGAATTTCAGACATGGTTCAAGAACTATGTTAGTTTCATTCCCATCTAGTTATAACTTTTGGTTGTTAGATTTTACTACAGATTCTAATCTATGTGTTTGTGCTTTGTAGATGATGAGGCTGCGGAATGAGCATAGTGAAGAGGTAGACGAAGATGTCTTTGCCTTGGCATGCGGTCCTGATCGGAGAGTCAGGAAATACTCATCGTGCATAGTGAATGGCATTAGATATAGCACTATTGACCATGATAGCAACAAGAGATCGCAGAACAGTGGAGTCATGGTCGAAGGTGAACATAACGGTCAGGTCATAGATTTTTATGGAACCTTGAAAGAGATCATTCAGTTGGACTACAACTTGGATGATAGGTCAGTTGTTCTGTTTAAATGTGACTGGCTTAAACTTGATGGCAAGAATACTGGGCTACGAAATGATCGTTTTTTTAAAAGCATCAATGTTGGAAGTTCATGGTACAAGGACGATTCTCTCATTCTGGCTACTCAGGCTACAAAGGTCTTTTATTTGCCAGACACGAAGTATGGGAAAAATTGGCAAGTTGTGCAAACGTTTGATCATAGGCATCTCTTCAATATTAGTGAAAGTGAGGGTGCACCTTTTGCTGGTCCTGCATATCAAGAGGAGGAGAGCTGTGATGAGGAGGGTAGGAGAACGTCGGTTTCTGACCTTACATCTGAGAAGCCTTTGCATAGAGACAATGAGCAAGGCATTATTTTTGAAGCTGATGTAGTTGCACGCTTGATGAAAGAAAAAAGCACAGAAGTGTATGAAGGTGGCAATGAAGACGAAGATGATACAGGTCTGGAGTATTGCAGCGAAGACGAGGAGGTGGCATGATGGATGTCGACAGCGATGATGAGTAGAACTAACTGATTTTGTTTCAGACTTCGGGGAAACTGACTTGCTGAAACATACAACATGCCATTTGTATCATCATAGTATGTTGTATTCTTTTGTACTCTCGTGATTATGGAACAATGTTGTTAGAAGAACTCACAGAGAGATTTTCTGTTGGTCCTTGCTGGATGTTGTTATTCAGGGGCAAGTTGTGTGCACTTTTGTGTTACTGAAAGATATTGCTATATTTGCCTACTGATATTTACTCTTGCCTAGTGCTGTTTACTGCAAGATATTGTTATCTTTACCTGCTGCTATTTACTCTTGCTATTTTATGCACTACATGATGTTGTCCTGGAGTATGTGAGAGTGATTTTGTAGTCCTAGATGATGTACACTTGTTATTCAGTACAGTGATTCAGAGATATCATGAAGCTGTACAGTGTATTTTGGTGTGTGCTATTCTGAACTTTTTAGTTCAGTATTGTTGTAATCAGTTCCAAATTCAGAGATGTCATCAAGCAACCCCAAGCAAGAGAGCAGTTCTGGCCGTGTAACTTAGCAGAATTACACACCTTACTACCCTAGCCATGTACCCAAAACCTCTCGACAAAATACCCTGCGTAAGGCCATTGCATCAACCATCAAAGTTTGCTGCAGGAACTGATTTTCATCAAAACAGTGCATCTATCCTTAGCCATTGGTCTCTATCTCGTTTGCATACTCTAATTGAGCACAGAGGCATGTTGTGACACGGTCGGTCTATGAAACAAATACATAGAGAGGGAGAGCGCGTGGTGACCACTGACCAAGCATGCCATAACGGTGCTCTGTGCATCGGCCCACGGCGCCACGAGCGACCCAGGCCCCGACTCGCCCAACCCTCTCGCCTGTAGACTGCTACCGCCCCCGCTATCTTTCCCAACTGTTGGAGCCGACAGGAGCTGCTCCGCCGTGCCGGCCGCTGCAGGAAACCCTAGCCCACGGCGGTAGCTCCGCCTCGAGCTTCCCAAGACCGTCAACTCCGTGCCCGAGCTCTCCGATCGAGCTCTAGAAGTCCTATACCTCCCTCCGCTCACTATACCGTCACCAACGACGACCGCATCGACGCCGGTGAGCCCAGCACCGCCGCCGTCGTGTTCCGGCCGGTGGCGTATTTGTGAAAGCCGCGATCTACGTGGCCCGTTCCTGTTTTTTTGGTTTAAAAAGAAAACAGTAAATCTATTGACCATAATTTGACCGGCTGTAATTTTTTAACCACAAATCCAAATGACCTCATTATTTTTGTAATATTTTAAATTTGAACTCCTCTACAAGATAGTGTAGGTAGCATTTGTTGGCTCTATGGTTATAAAGGAAAATGCAATTATTCAATTTATTGATAGAAGGAATTGCTTTTCGGTGAACTGCACGGAGCCTGTTTACCCTACTACAACCTCCGAGTCCACTCTCGTCTTCTTGTTCGGCTATTCAGGTTCGCAACATCGACATGAGCTGGCGATCCCAAAACTGTACGTGTCTCCTTATGTGTGGCGACGAACATGTTTGTTGATCATCCCTTTATCGCTCGGCGGGTGGCCCAGTGATAATAGCCTCTCCCTACTACAACATTCGAGTGTGGGAAGCCACGGTCTGCTTGCCACCTTCTCATGCTTCTCCCTTGCATGCCAAGTGTCGTCATACCAATCCAAAGGTGCAAAGGGTAATCAAGTTGACTATCGTCTTCTTGTTCGGGTATTTAGATTCACAACATCGACATGGGCTGGCGATCCCAAAACTATACGTGTCTCCTCATCTGCGGCGACGAACATGTTTGATGATCATCCCTTTATCGCTCGGCGGGTGGCCCAGTGACAATAACCTTCTCATGCTCCTCCCTTGCATGCCAAGTGTCTTCATACCAATCCGAAGGTGCAAGGGGTAATCAAGTTGACTCTCGTCTTCTTGTTCGGGTATTCAGATTCACAAACGTCCGGGCAGGTCCTCCAGTCACTCATTGTTCACAAAAAACCGACCCAGTCGGAGCACTCAAACAGGCCTCAAACGCCCGAGCTAACTGGTACCCCTCATATCCCATCCCAAATGTAGGGCGGACATGAGGCGACCTGGGCATGTCCGAGCGCATCTGCCACGTCAGCCCGGCCCACCATTCTAGATCGCTCCGCTCTGCTCCCCGACGCTTCAGAGATAAGAAGGGGTTGATGATCCGTATCGTGCTCGAGCGGTCGTGGCTCGATACAGGCGGTGGCTCCGGGTATGGTGCGACGCCACCCGCCGCCCGGTCCGCTTACTAAGTTCATTCCAGTAGTACACAGTTCAACCGGTTTACATCATGATTCAGAAAAAAGTCAGCACGTATGTCTTACTCATTCTAGTAATTACTTACAAAAAATAGTGTACAATCAAACATATGCCTTACAAATTCTCTGGAATGTTCTAAATATTGTTTGGCGCCAAGAAAACCCACGCACATGTACAATTTTCATTCCAACAGCGCCAAGCCAAAAGTCCACAGTCATGAATTGACACTATTACCCATCAAGGTTCCTGACAACTAGGCACAACCACTTTACCACCAGTAACAAGAAAAGGGCATGCTAGTAATTTACACGTGAGAAATCCCTAATCCCCTCCGCACACCCGCCCCTAGCCGCAAATCGCCAAATCCCCTTCCCCCTTCCTCTTCCGCCTCCACCGCCGGCCACGGCTTCACCTCCTCCACCACCGAGCACGACTCCATTACCTCTCCCACCGGCAAGAACGACTCCCTCCATCCATCTTCCACGCCCACCGCAGCCGCAACCCCACTTCCACCGCTCGCCTCCACCCTCCGCCTCCACCGAACCCTAGATCACCCCGTCACCCCCTCCACCGAACCCTAGATTACCCCGTCACCTCCTCCACTGCTGAGCAAGATTCCCCTCCCTCTTCCGCATCCACCGCGGGTCACAGCCCCACCCCGCTGCCGGCCAAGAATCCTCCCCCTCACCCTCTGCTCCATCGAACCCTAGAACATCTCCAGCACCACACTGATGGGGAAGAAGATTGCAGCAAAGAGATCCCGAGAACGCAAGATAGCAGGTATATTCCTAACCCAACCCAATACTTGGTTGTCTCCTGTTCGTTTGCGTGTATCCATATTTGGGTGGTCAAACAGAGTTTTTCCTTGTTTTGATTTCAATTGCTAGTGCTTCTGGTTTATTAGAGTTGGGTCTTGCGCTTTCGAGTGTAGATCTGGCTCCCTAATAGATGCAAACTCAATCACAAAAAAATAGTAATTTGTTACTAGATACTGTTCTACACATGGTAATTCGTTTTCATGTGTGTTAGAATCACCACTACATCCTATGGATGTGTTGCGCCTCCAAAAGTGCATGAGGAACAATGCAGGGCTGCAAGAACTTGGACTTCCTACATTATCAACAATGTTTGCAAACAAAGCTATCATTTCACCTGAAAAAGAAAAGGCCAAGCATAATCGCTATGAATCTGAAGCTGAGTACCATACTAACGAGGACGATACCAGTGAAGGAGACTCGTCTGATGATAATTTAGTAGATGAGAGGGAAGCACTGCAAGAATTAAAGTCAAAACCATCTCATAGCTCAAAGTCGAAGGTGCTAAAATCCTCCATCTAGTCATTCCTAGATATGTTTCTTGTTTGCAATTGCAGCACAATTTTTGTTACACTTTGTTGATTAAACCATGCTTTCATTTTTATCAGGGATTGAACGACTGTAAGAAGACAAGTCAGGAAGCTAATAAGAAAAGATCTGCCGCCATGTCTCCTGGTGGAATTAAGCCTCGTCCTCCTAAGAGAGTTCATGCGGACATCCCAATGAATACGCGAGTTACAAGGTCGAACAAAAGATTATTACTTGATGCTAATGCAATTCCTCAAACCGAAGGGCTGTCAGATCCTAAGCAAAAAACACCTGCCACCCATAAGCCAACTATTTCTATGCCTGAAGCGGAAGAAATGGTTCCCAACTCCGATGACCACACACTTGGTGTTGAAGGCAAGTTGTACCATCATACTCATCAATTGTCTTATGGGTTGATAGCCCTGCTTATTAGCTTCCGTTGCATGATTATTATACTTTGACTAGATGTTTTTTTAAAGATCGCGACCATGCCCATTGTGATGACGACTACTGGATGACCAATGGAGCTGATCTCATTACCCATCATGGTGATAGCAACCAGATGGATTGTGAAGCTGGTGGTACCGCCCAACCTTGTCAACAAACACAAACTGAACCTGTCAATGATCCTAAAGGCATGTTATAAATCCCAAAGTCTTTCTAATATAATACTTGAGTTATAGCAGTGGTACCTTTTGTTAAACTAAACTAATAATTGGTAGAGCTTAAACCAGTACTTTAAAATGAGACTGAAGCATATGAGCTTAATTCGTAGAGCTTAAACCATTCTTGATTTTACCTTCTTTGTAGGGCCACAATCCTATGATGAGACAAGGGAAAGGGGGGCTAATATTGGAAAAGGCCTGGAAAGGATTAGTCGACGCCTGGGGGGCAAACTGCCACTTGTCATTCCAGAAGGGAGGTTAAGGCTAGAGGCACCTCTTCTTGCTGCAAAGTTTGCAACTGAATGCAATGTTACAGTCATAGGCCATGTGTTTGTGTTTAAGCACTGGAAGGATTACAAGGACCCAGAGGGAAATGTCCGAGAAGGGATCTTCAAGAACTTTGTAGGCAAAGTTGGTGTAAGTACATAGTTCAAGCCTTTCTCCCTCAAATGGCTAGCAACCTGTCAATTTTGTGCTACTATTTCAATTATTTGCAATCATGAGTCTTACTCGAGTTCTTTCATCTGACTAGAACAAGTTTGAGATGGACGTAAAAGCGGAGCCTGTTAGGAAGGCTTGTACACAAATGTTGAAACGTGTGATTCGCCAACAACGATACAGTCTCAAGCAGAAGTATTTTGATCCTTTCCCACTCAATTTGGTAACGAGAACATCTCCGGTCGACTCGATGAGTGATGACCAGTGGAATGAGACTGTGGAAAGCTGAAAGGACCCGAAAAAGATGGTATGTTTATTCCTGGACACAAATCTATTGCATTCTAGGAGTACCTGCTAATCCATAAAGTGTCTTACGTTTATTCAATCTCTTGATGCATGGGATATCTAAAATTAACAAAAATAACCGTGCTCAAGTCAAGTTTCACCAAACTACTGGTTCGCGCAGCTACCCTGTGCAATGTGATATTCTGGTAAGTCAAACATGTATCTATGGATATGCAACCTGTTTATGTGACAGTAACTGGCAACTATAATCATGAGATTTTTCTTCGTGATCTTGAGAAATGTTATTGACCATAGGTTCATGAAAACATTACGATGGCGGCTATGGTTGTTGTCTATATTAATTTTTCATTCTAGCATGCTAAGGGTCATCATTTTGGGCTAAAAATATATCTGACCTATGATGTTCCTGCTATTGTTCTTGTATATATTAATTTCTAATCCTATACTTTATTATGCACGATTGTTTCTTAGTTTGCTAGCAGTAATGAATATAACTCTATATGATGCTCCATGCTCCCTTTCCTTCATCCATTACATGTAATGGTGTATCTCCCTGAATAACTAAATACAAGTTCAATATTGGTACTATACATGTTGTTTCTTCTCAAATGTAAGCTTGCTGCATATCTGTTGTTTTCAGGGAGAAAAATACAAGGATAAAGAACTCACTGCACTAGATTTATTCAAGGAGTGCCAGTATAGCAGCAAAAAGAAAGGCTACACCGATGATGTGCAAGCTGCAATTGTAAGTCAGCTTTCAAAGACTACCAACCATCAAAATTTTAACCTTTTGATATAGATCTAGTAGTAGGTAAATAAGTGAAAAATACTTCCTATCTTCTGTCCTAATGCTAAAATACTTGCCATGTTCCGTCCTTGTGCTATAATACTTGCCACGGTACATCCTTGTGTTAAAGTACTTGCATGATACATGAAGTGACTAGAGCACAACTACATTTCTAAATCTGTACATGGAAATATGGCAGAAATAAAGGGAAATAACCTATCTGTCTCCTCTTGTGCTTTGCTAGACTGAAATGGAAAACAAGGCCTCTCAACCTACAGAAGATGGCTAACAATCAAACTCTTCAACCAAGGTTGTTGCTGAAATGCTTGCTGAGCACACTAAGAAGCCAATGTTTCTTAAGCATGTGGGGATCCACCACGTGCATGAGAGATCCAGTCATAGCGAAGGTGAAGCAAAAGTGGCGCAGAAGAGGGAAAGTGCTGAGCTTCGGACGCTTGTTCAAACCTTGACCAATCAGCTAAAGGAATCAGAAGAAGCAAGGATAAGGCAAGAAGAAGCAAGGACCAAGCAAGAAGAAGCAAGGGCCAAGCAAGAACAGGAGAACAGGAAAAAGCAAGCTGAGATGGATGCTAAGATAGAGTTTTTGCTAAAGCAGATGCAATCAAGATCAGCTCAAGGGTAAGTTTGTCCAAACAAAATACTGCTGGAAGCTGTGAAAGTGATATAGCGCTGGAACCTGCCTTTCCCTAGAAGTAATTTTGTAGGGAAAACTGCCTCTGATGTTGGTGGATGCAAAACTGGATGCATTTTGCTGTTTGATGGAAGTTGTGGTGGACGTGTTATGCTGGATGGTCAGTGGATCTGCACGTGGAAGTTTAATTATGTTGGATATGTAATGTTGGATTAGTACTTATCTTATTTTTATCATTTCTGCTTTGTGGTATTGTGCTTCTTTTCTGTACATTTCACGTTGTTCTATACCAAATGAACAGATTTCATTATCATGGGACAAAATTGGTTGCTGAAATGAATTAACAATTATGGGAAAAACACTAATGGGCTGGATTGGTAAAAAAAATAAATGGGCTGACAGAAATCAGCATACCGGACCAGCACAGACAATCTAACAGATAAATCTTTTTAAAAATGGGCTGGACATAAATGACTGGGCCAAACCTGGAGAAATATGCGATAATATGCCTTAAAACAAATGGGGCCTACAGCCTGGCTGGACAAAAAACTGGGCCAAAACCATATTGGGCCAAAGGCAGATCGGGCTTAAATGATGCCATGTCAGATCCACGTGGACACAACGGCAAATTCCCTTCATGCGTATCTGTGACGGATTTGCCCGTCACCGAATTCAGGGCATGGGCCGGGCTTAACGGGGCTTGGGGCCTGATCCATGACGGGCTTAGACCGTCACTAATCTGTGATGGATGAGCTGTCCGTCATTGAACGTACGGCTGAAGAATTATGACGCGCGATACATGACAGATTTTCAGACTGTCACAGACGCCAACTTGTGACGGAATTTTGCAGACCTGTGACAGTTTAGTTCTGTCACAGATTAACAGATTTCTTGTAGTGAAGCCATACACCTAGATTTATCCCTAGCCAAAGTTATTAGGGCAACCCCAAAAAGGCCAACCCCAATCAGTGGTCCCCCACCTTGTTGGCAGGAAGGAACCCGGAGACAAGGGGAACCGCCGGCATCAGCACTCAAATGAAACCCTATCTACCTTTTTTGAAGAGAGAGGTGGGAGGCATGAGCACCGATCTAACTCTTGTTGACGACCACTTGGATCTTCAAATGGCCCTCCACTTTAGAAGAGAGAGTAAAAACTTTGGCTAAATCCCAATCAACACATGTTTTTCATCTTTTCTAGGAGAGTACCGCATACCCCTTTGACATGGGGCCAATTGATCATTAGCCCCACCTTTACCCTGCCCCGACCAATATGCCCATGTTATACATTGCAATTGATAGAATGCCTCATCCTTGCTTTGCCTCTACATAAAATGCCCCATAGTTGACTTGATGATGTATCTTTATCGTATGAAAAAATAAGAGGGTGGAAAAGACCAAAATACCCAAAACAAAAAACAAAATGTTAGTAGCCCATGCAATCTTGTACGAATGCCCCAAAAATTCAAAACATGCCTATAAAAATATGAAAACACTACAGAAAATCAGGTATATTCATAGTAGTTGACTGCGCAACTTTCAACCAATTCTAAGCATCATGGACCCGGGAGGCCGCAGTTGGTCACTGTCACGGTCCGAATGGTTAAGGCTGCAGGACCGTTGCATTTGCTAAAATGCCTCATTGCCTCTAGATAAAATGCTCCACATTGCAATAAACATCTGTTTTTAATTAACAACTGTAATTAGAGATGGAAATGACGTAATGACCCCTAGCCAAAAACACAAGAGAGCACACATGCATAACCCATCTTTTTCCTGTTCGTAAGGTGGCGTATTTTGGCCCAGATAGAGCAAAGGTGGGGCAATGATCAATTGGCCCCTTTGAGACAATCAGGGCCAAACGTACTCCTAGAGGGCTCCAGATCCGAGCGAGCTCCTATTATGCAGCTTAAGCGGAAAATACCACGCAAAATGTTTCCTAGCGTATTACGTAGCGGCACATTCAGGATTCTATCATATTTTATGTTAACGGATATACAAAAAATATTGTTAGAAAACATTTTAATTAAATCATATATTTGTAAAAATAGGACATCTAAATAATATTATAAAAATTTAAAAATAGAAAACTTCTTGCGGAAAAGGAAACATGTCTGCATATGTAAATACAAATGTTCATGTATGAAATAAAAAAATATCACATGTTTATAAAGTATACGTTATTAAAAAGGTTTAAATATTTTTATAAACTCATGTTTTTTAATAAATAAATAAATATACATATTAAATAAACTTTTCATTTTGTATTATAAAATATTCATATAATAATAAAATGCATTAAAAATTATTTAATTTCGGAACATTTTTGTGGATATTCTAAAAAGGATTCATGCATAGGAGTATGAAATAAAATGTTGAGCAAGTATTAAAAATGGTTTTACGTAATTTTGTATAAAAAAGGTAAAATATAAAAAAGGATACAATGAATTTTCAAAATGTTTATAAAATGGAAGGAAGAAACTAGAAACCAACACCAGAATAAATCGAAAACACTTATTGAAAACTAGAAGAAACCAGCAAAAAGACATCAAAATTGATTAAAACAGAGTGGCCATGCCCATTTGCCTCATGCATGATTTTCTGATGAAAATATCAAATCTATTATAAAGATTCATCGGGAGTACAAAGCACCCAAAACATAATAAAAATTATATCAAGGTCCATGGACAACCGAACAACCATTACCACCGCTAGGACGAGCCGCCACACGCCGTTGTTGCCGCTCTCATACCGGAGCCGGCCTAACCTTATCGATGACAGCCGGAAAGTCTTCGTGCACGTGCCCCTAAGAACCAGCATTAGGAGCCACATTTGTCGCCATTGGATCCTGCCTCATGCATGATTTGTGTCCTATTCTTCGCAACAACGCAAAAGCCAGATAAAAGCTTTATTTTTCTCGCCCGTGTCTTCACTGGTTCCAATTAGTAGCCAATCCGGCACTTAGAGAAGGGGAACCACTAATCAACATTGAAGTGTAATATAAGTTTTTTCTTATGTTAGCTTTGTGTGTTCATAATAGTGACATATGGAGAATGGAGGTTTTCTTGTCTGTTTGTGATTCACTTTATTGTATTTGACATATTATTTCTTTAATGTAAGTCAGATATTTTCTTTTAAAATAAGGCAGTGTAAATAATAGGTAAACTCCCCGGAAAGAAAAGAGATAAAGCGCGAAATCGTTTATTCGATTCAGGCATATATAACACATTAAAAAACATATGGCAATCACATTGTGCTGGGAAGAAACCTTATTGCACGGCCACTTACGCTGGCACTCCCTCTAAAAAAAATACACTGGCACTCGAAAGAAAGGACGACAGAAACAAACTTGCAAAGCATACTTGTGAACCAACAAAGTACCAGTACGGTTGATACTTGCCCTGTCGGCTATGCAATTGCGATCTTCCTGAACCTGCGGAGCTTCCAGGTGCTGAGGCTGGACCCCGGCACGCCCCACACCAGGCACTCGTACTGCGCCCTGCTCCCGTCGGCCTTCGCCGCCGCCACCACCAGGCGGTAGATGGTGCCGCCGCCCACCGCCTCCTCCGTCTCGCCGCGCGCCACCCCCACGTACGTCAGGCCCGCGCTGTGCGCCAGGTCGTACACGATCACCGCGAACCGCCCCACCTGCTGGACCACCACCACGTTCGGGTTCACCGCCGTCCACTTGGCCGCCGCCCCCTCCGGCAGCGTGGCGGCCACGATGAGGACCGCTCCGAGCAGCAGCAGCGGCAGCGGCAGCGACCTCATCTTCTATATTGCTATCGGACGAGTGAGGACTGAGGAGGCTGCACCGATGCGAGCAATGCTTGATTACGTGAGACTTTGGCCCGGTTTATAGTGCGGAAAAGGCGAAAGCAATGCGTCGATCGGCCGTTACGTGTTTTCCTTTTGTTTTTGTTTTTGTTTTGCCTAGGATCAAGTTCAGATCTGCATGCATGAGATCGAGCGGGATGATGAGCTTGGCATGGCCGGCTTGCATTGGCGGGTAGTCGTGGGCGGTGCAGCGTGTGTTGGAACTTGTTGATGTAGCATGCAGGTCAGCAGGTGCATTTCTTTTCAGCTATCGTTTCCGGTTTTCATGTAGTAAAACCTTGAAGTCTACGCTACATAATCCGTAGTTTACTGAAGTAGTACGTATGATTTGTTAGTAGAGCATTTTTTTTAGACGGATTTATTAGTAAAGCTACAAAAGACCTTTGTAACGAAGATAAAAAATGGCAGGAACATAAAAATCATAGTTTTTTTTAGCCAGGCTACTAATCCCATTCCATGAGTGATGAAATGTGTCACTAATCCATTAACTGGTTAACTCAATCTGATTGCGTGCTCTAGGCTAACAGTTCGGATCAGTTTTTTTTTCAAAGGTAGCTTTGTTTCGGGCAATCCACATAGCTCATGGATCGCAGCTAAACCAATCGTATAAAATTGTAGGTGGACCAGTGTTTGCATGTAACAATGTAATGCTGCGAAGTGGGGGGGGGGGGGGGGGGGGGGGGGGGACTCTTCTCCCCACTCTCTTCTTTAATACTCTCTCCGTCCGGAAATACTTGTCGAAAAAATGGATGAATCTAGACGTATTTTAGTTATAGATACATTCAATTTTATCTATTTCTTCTACAAGTATTTCAAGATGGAGGGAGTACTATATGATAAACACACTCATGCATATAGAAAAAGTTGTGTGAAATTGTTCTCCTTCCGACCAAAAAGAGTAGCACCACGAGTAAAATTACCAAATATTGTTAGGGCATACCTCAGTGCCAAAAACGGACCCTACCATACGCCAAATCACTTTAGCAACAGAACAGGTGAAAAACAAGCGGTGAGACGCATAAAAATCACATGGAATTAAGGTGTCATTTATCCTTGTGATCCATAGTCCCTATGGGAATGTAAACCATATGAAAATTCAAAAGAGTATGACTTTATTACCTCATGTTTGGTTTCCTCCAAAATCCATCTGAAGTAGCCATCCATTGGAACTCCACATGAATCTTGGGTAGCCATTCATTTATTCCAAATAATCAAAGAAAAACCTCGTGCAATAATCTTGTCCAAAATTCTTTTGCTTTCCCTTCGTCCCAAAGGGACTTAATTTTGATCAGATCTATCACTAGAATTGACCACAGAACCTACACAACTCATGGAATTCATCGACCTTTGGGCCTTTTTCGCTTGAAATGCCTCTCGGTCCTTTTTGGTATGACCCAAATTACTGGAGTTGGGTTGTGCTTGGGTGTACTTTCCAAGCTTTGCATATTGCGCACAATTCCACATAAGCTACCCCCATTTCAGGACATTAAGATTTGGAAGGCTCCTGACCGAAAGTCATAAAAGCAACCTCTAATTGCATGTTGCTTCGCCCTTGTGGCACACATGCAAACATATGGAGATAACCGTTCAACCGCACACACTAGTTTTGTCACTGAATTCACAACTTACATGTGCAAGAACAACTTTTCCCATGGGTGAAGCTATAAACAACAAAGGGATGGTGTGAAATGGGCTCGGTACTGTTGGATTAACGGGCTTGCCCTGCTTATGGGCCAAATGCTTCTTACTATCTCTTTTGGGCAACATTGTTGCATGTATTGTAGATGGGAAAGATAGAAGAATGTTTGGAAGGTCAATATCATTGCAACAGATCAGGAACACATCTTGAACAAAGTGGTGATCAAGCCACCAGCCTTGCCAAAGCAACTATAATCGCGACGACTGCATGTAGCTCTTCTTCCACAAGATTCACACGAATGTTAGTGTCATCGACAAACATGTAGATCTTGCAACAAGCCAAACGCCCCTTGATAGAGTTTTAGGATCGCCATCAGATATCCCACCTTAACTCTCTTGTGAAAGGGGTTGATGGCAAAAACGAATAGCATATGCAAAAACATATATCCTTGATGCAAGACATGCGCGTGGGTGAAGGGGGGGAGGGCAGGAGGGCGGCCGCCCCGGCCCCCCAACATCGAGGGCCCCCCTCTCGCACAAGTACGCAGGCCAGCCCATGAACTTCTCAAGCATGGTGCTAGGATCGTATAGGCGAGGGCATAGCCGATTGATCGATCGTGCTGAGAGTTAGACGCATGAGCGCACGGCCGAGATCGTATCTTTATCGTTGCGTACTGTGCTCATAGTTGTACGTAGTAGGGAATATAAAGGAGGGCATCAGAGAAGCAGGTCGTCTAATCTCCTTGATGTCAATAAAAAGGTCGTCTAGTCTCCTCAGTCCCAATTTTCCAAAATCCCTAATCCGAGGTTCCCATCGTCTGCCGCCAACGATCTCTCGTGGTGCCCCTGCATAGTGAAGGTCATCGATCCGCTGCAATCACACGAGTATACGACCATGTCTGAATTACTTCAATATGCGTTCCACATGCTTTCGTCCATCCTGCCACCATCTCACCGGAAGAGTTGGTTGTTCTCTAATTTTCATACCCTCTGATGAATGCATATGTACCAAGATGACTAGTGTAAGTGCATCTAGTGCCACCCCTGGTTGGTTTTGGAGTATTGACGACAAACCTAGTTGAGGGACTAATGTGTTTGTGAGAATTGCAGGATAACACAGGTAGAAGTCCCTCATTGATTCGGTTTAGCTACCAGAGATGACCCCTAAAAATGTACGAAGACATTGAAGACAATGGTGGTTCATGAAGATATTCATATTGAAGACAATGACATGTGAAGACTCCCTATGAAGCTTATGGAACTCGAAGACTTAGATCCTTCGTAGTTTTACTTCATTCATGTTGTGTCATAGGAACCACCGTACTGTTAAGTGGGGTCCAAGAGAACCAGTCAGGATGACTGAAGTGATGCCTAATTCAAATCCTATGTCTTCGAGTGAAGACAATGAGAGAAAATCTTGTCCAGAGTCAGACAAGTCAGCTTTACTTGTAGCCCAAGTAAAGTTGCCGTGTGAGTTCGAAATTCGACCGTTGATACACGTGTCAGTTCCTTAGTGACCCAGGGTCATTTCGGACAAATCAGGTCGGGTTGCCAAGTGGCTATAAATAGTCCACCCCTACAACCATAAACGGTTGGCTGCTCAGATTTCAGTGCACGGCTTTTGTCATTTGAGAGCAACCCACCTCGAAGCCTTTGAGAGAAAATCCCTAGCGAGGAGAAAAACCCTAACCACCCAAAGCCAGAGTAATTGGGCATCACTTAAGTCTTCTTGTCTGAGTGATCTGAAGACTTATTACACTTGAGGACTGTGCATCCTCCAGCCGGTTAGGCGTCGCATTCTGAGCATCCAAGAGAAATTGTGGATTGCCGGTGAACGAAGTCTGTGAAGGTTTGGGAGTCTACCTTGAAGACTTACCAGAGTGATTGGGCGAGGTCTGTGTGACCTTAGCTCAAGGAGAAAACGGTGAGGACTGGGTGTCCTGAGCTGCGTGTTCAGGACTGGGTGTCCGGGACTGTGTGTCCTTTGGTTTAAATACCTAGCCGCTCCAACCAGACGTACAGTTGTCACAGCAACTGGAACTGGTCCAACAAATCATTGTCTTCAGCGTGTCACTGGTTTCATCTTCACCTTCCTTTACTTACCATTACACATTGTGAAGCCATTGCATGTTTGCTTTATCTTCTGTCTTCACAACTTGACTGCATGATTTGTTTGGCTTCATAACTTCTTCCTACCTGATCCTTATTACACTGAAGTTGTTTGTCACTATGCTTTCACTATATTGTATACTTGACCATGGCTTGCCGTGTGTAATCTAACTTCTGCTGCATAGTGATAGGCTTGTCCATTCTGTTTGTCTTCATAACTTCCACGTTTTGAAGACTTTCATAAAAATCGCCTATTCACCCCCCCCCCCTCTAGTCGATATAACGCACTTTTAATTGGTATCAGAGCAAGGTGCTCCCTTGTTCTGTGTGATTCGGTTTAACCACCTGGAGTTTTAGCTATGTCGACTGCAGGGATAATTAAAGTCTCCGCTGCGTGCCCCGTCTTCGATGAAACTGAATATCCCTACTGGAAGAATAAGATGCGCATGCATCTTGAAGCCATTGACGTCGACCTATGGTATGTCGTCGAAAACGGCGTTCCCAAGGCTGGAGAAGGTGTCACTGCTGCTGATGTCAAGAAGTTCACTCAACTGGACTCTACTGTCAAGAATATCATCTGTGGTCATCTGACCAAGGGACAGTACGGCCGTGTGAGTGCCTTGAAGACATCCAAGCTGGTCTGGGACTGGCTCTCCAAAGTCAATGAAGGCATCTCAACCCAGAGAGATTAGAGAATCAGTGTTCTTCGCAACCTCTTCAACCGCTTCAAGCGAAATGACAATGAGAATGTCCAGCACACATTTGACCGGCTCACTGACATCACAAATGAGCTTCAAGCCCTCGGCGCCACTGAGATCACCAAACATGAAATCGTCAAGACGCTGCTGAGATCACTTGACAGTTCGTTTGACATCCTAGCCCTGATGATTCAAGAACGTCCAGATTTCAAGACACTCGATCCGTCTGACATACTTGAGAGGCTCAACACACATGAGTTTCAGCTTTCTGAGAAAAGAGATATCTACGGTCCAAACTATGGGCGAACTCATGCCTTGAAGGCAAAAGTTGTGTCCTCATCTGAAGATGAATCTGACAGCTGTTCTGATGATCCTGAAGACATTGGACGGGAACTTGCAATGCTAGTGAAGAAGTTCCAGAAATTCACCAAGAAGAAAGGCTTCAGAAAGTCTTCACGATCAAGCTCAAGGAATGATGAAGCATCTGCTCATGATTATAAGAAGAAAACATGTCACAAGTGCAAGAAAACTGGACACTTCATCTCTGAGTGTCCACAGTGGGACAATGAGAGCAGAAAGAAGAAGAAGAAGAAGAGCAAGGAATATGACTCCGACGACAAGAAGAAGAAATACTCAAAGTCTTCTTCCAAGTCTTCCTCAAAGTCTTCATCACACAAGAAGAGCTCAACTGGCAAGGCTCGTGCGTTTGTTGGCAAGGAAATGGATTCAGAGGAGGAGTCCGCTTCTGAGGAGGCAGAGGTGGAGTCTGAGGAGGAGTCTGATTCTGGCATTGCGAGTCTGGCTACAGCCTACGTCGCCAAGTCCATCTTCAACACTGAAGACAATGACTTCATCACCAACACCGATGCAAATGACAAGGATGACTCTACTCCTACCTACTGCTTCATGGCACGCGGTGCCAAGGTAAACACACGCACTACTCACTATCAAACATCCAGTGACGATGACTCTGATTGTGATTCAAAACCCAGCTACAAAACACTTGCTAAAATTGCAACTGAACAACAAAAGGCCATGGAACATATTCAAAAACTGTTAGACAGAAGCGATGATCTGTTGGGTGCTGAAATGACTCGTTCTGAATCCTTAATTGAAGACATAAAAAATCTTCATGTTAAGTATCAGGAACTCGAAGATCGTCTTGAGACTCTCTCAACTACTCATGAAAAGCTTTCCTATGATTATCTTCAAAAGAAGCAAGATCTTGAGAAGTTGAGAGCGGATCATGAAGATTTTCAAAAGGAAAACGAGTCACTTCGAGCCAAACAGGTCAGTTCTGCTCAGGAAGGATTTGAACCACCATGCCTTAAATGCATTGAGCGTGATAATGCTACTTCTGTTGCTAAATGTTCCACTGCTACTACTGTTGCAATATCTTCAACTGTTGAAGTGGTAACTAACCCCTCTGCTGAGGATACCACTGCTATTGCTGATGAGAATGCTAGGTTGAAGACATTGCTTGAAACAGGGATGTACAAAAGTCTCAAAGGACATCAGACATTATGTGATGTCCTCAAGAAGCAGATTCTGAACCGAAACCCTAGGAAAGAGGGTGTTGGGTTCGTGAGAAAAATTAATGCAGATGGATCTTACTGGAAACCTGAGCAGTACCCCAAAACCACATGGGTTGCTGCAAAGGAATCCTCAGCAGATCCATCCAATCTATCTGGCTTCACTTGTGCTGATCCTATTATCATTGATGAATCCTTTGATGCAAACTATAAACTATTTAAAAATCAGAATGGTGAAGTATTTGCTAGGTACATTGGTACTAACTGCAGGAATGGACCGCCTATGAAGAAGATCTGGGTTCAAAAAACGTGTCTGGAGAATCTTCCTGTGAATGTCCTCATGACACCTCACACGAAGAAGACAAACCTCAGACCAAAGGCTTCATACAGGCAGAGGACTCACCTGAGTCGCACTGTGTGTCCTTTGGTTTAAATACCTAGCCGCTCCAACCAGACGTATAGTTGTCACAGCAACTGGAACTGGTCCAACAAATCATTGTCTTCAGCGTGTCACTGGTTTCATCTTCACCTCCCTTTACTTACCATTACACATTGTGAAGCCATTGCATGCTTGCTTTATCTTCTGTCTTCACAACTTGACTGCATGATTTGTTTGGCTTCATAACTTCTTCCTACCTGATCCTTATTACACTGAAGCTGTTTGTCACTGTGCTTTCACTATATTGTATACTTGACCATGGCTTGCCGTGTGTAATCTAACTTCCGCTGCATAGTGATAGGCTTGTCCATTCTGTTTGTCTTCATAACTTCCATGTTTTGAAGACTTTCATAAAAATCGCCTATTCACCCCCCCTCTAGTCGATATAACGCACTTTCAACTAGTGTTGTAATGATTCAATCATATCTAGGATGGTAGGTAATTATGTCAAAGATTCCCCTGGCTGCAAGGCCCGTCCCAGTGCTTCACGATGTATAGGTGCTAAGGGCGTCACAGAGGCAAAAAAGTGATGAAACAAAGCAATTAAAGAGAAGAGATAACATTATGGTGACCCGGAAGAAAATGGTGCTAAGCGCGTGGACCTATGCAAAATGACTGCCAACCAATGCATGGAGGAATTTAACTATTAAACAATTCAATGAGGAAAAACTTAGCTACAAAAGCCAAGCACCTATGCATTGGGGAGACTAGTTGCTAAGGTTTTTAATGCACTTAGCATCTCATTTATAAGCACCAATGCATTGGAAATGACCTTAAGGGAGTCATCTTTACAAAGAATGAAGAGAACATCATTTTTATTCAAGTCACCAAAACCATTGAGAGAACTTAACTTTATCCAGGTATGCTATTTATTTATGAGTTTGCCTTCATACCTTCAACCTTGGCTATTTTTGGTTCTCTAGTAGATTAATTAATAAGTATGTTAGTGCCAAATATATAATTTACACTATAACATTTTTTGTTGCAATTAGAGAATTTTTTGCATGCTATAAGTCAGTCATGTTCTGTTTCTAGTTTTGCCACTAAGTGTGATAGAATCACAGAGAGAAACTATTTACAAAATTTTCAGGAGTAATACTAGTACTTTAGAAATTAATCATTGATGAGACTAACATCAACCCCATCATAGGAGAGTATTGAAAGAAATTGTTAAGGTAATATGTACATGTTATCTGATATAAATATTTAGTTTGAATGCATAACAAATTTATTAGTAATAGTGATTATTCTTGTTATATTAAAGGGCCCGGAGTTTTTGTTTGGCCCCGGGCTCCGAAAACCCCCATGGGGGAGAGGGGGGGGGGGGGGGGGCACTTGGTTCACGTCAACAAAACTCACAACAAGGACCCTGTGACCATTAGTGTTATGTAGACAGACATGATAGAAGGAGGTGGAGATACTCAAGTTGAGAATCATACCTGGTTTGTTTGTTCGATGCAGATCTTTAATCAAATATACGAGGTTTTCGTGGACACGTCGTTTTTGCACGAAGGCACTCTAGCACTTGGATACTAGTGTCGGAATGTCAGGCACCAGAAGGTTAACCATCATCTTGTCTTGAACATATTATCACGCTGATCGGGTGTTAGTCTTCGACTTTTGTGGCATCGGGCTTTTTCAGGACGAGAACGATTTTAGCCGGATGTGTTAGGTTTACGCAGTCCCCCGAAGATCGGCCAACCGCGGGAAGTAGGACTAGCAAGTTTTGAGCTTTGCTAATGCGTGAGAATCACCTATGTTTTCTTCTTTCCAGAATGTGGAGATTGAAGGTAGACAGCACAATCTCCTACTAATGCATTGTTCTTGTTACTATAATCTCTCTTATTTCGTAATTAGTATAGAAAAACGGCAATGCAAAAAATCTGACGTCAAATTTTTTAAGCATGGAAAATTAAAAAAAATTATGGCAAATTTTGTTCACGAGCACAAAAATTCCCTGACAAAAAAAATAAACTGAGACGGATTTGACATACATATCAACTAAATTTGCCATCATCGGCAAACACATATTATCATAAAAAACGTTCGATTTTCCATGTTCAAAAATTTGACGCTGGAATTATAGTGGAGTATAGGGAAAACACCTTTGAGAACAATCACAGTATCCAGACTCTTATAAAATCACCAACATCTATCACTCGGGCAGTGATGACAAAAAAGACTGTGCGGACTTGCTTATTCCGGCGCTACTGTGTGCGGACTGCACGCAGACAGGTATTTGCCGTGCCTTACTCGCGTAATAAATTAAACGACGTGTACCAGTACTTAAAAAACACATGCACATACTATATGCCGGGGTAACGTAGATTATTCAGCGGAGTACGCGCGCGGCTTTGCCTCGGACCGTCACACCCACACGTACGAGTGCTCGGTGGCCATGCATGTAGCTAGAGCGCCCTGAAGCCGAGGAGCTTCCAGGTGCTGGTGCGCGAGCCGGGCACGCCCCACACGACGCACTCGTACTGGCCCCTGCTGCCGCCGGGCGCCCTCGCCGCGGTCACCACGAGCCTGTAGTTGGTGCCGAGGCCGCCGCCCGCCGGCCGCTCCATCTCGCCGCGCTCCACCTTGACGAACACCAGGGTCGTCCGGCGCGTGATGTCATGCACGAGCACGGCGAACCGGCCCGCCTGCTGCACCACCATGCCGTTCAGGTCGCGATCCGGTATCGGCGCCCACGCGGCGTCTGTCGTCGCGGCGACGGCAAGCAGGACGAGGACCGCCACGAGCACAGCCTGCAGAGACCTCATAGTGGGGCGTGTCACACACTAGCACTGGTGTGCACTGGTGCAGTTTTCTTGTCGTACGTGGGTGCCTTTGCATGCCCCGAGGCCGGCGATCTTTATAGCGCGGGCAAAGGCGTCGAGCGATGCGCAAGTCTGAAGCTAGCGCCGACGCGAGCGACACGCAGCCGGACAGCGCTGCAAGAGTGCGTGCCATGGTCAACAGGTGATGGATGCGTGGCCACTTTTCTCTGGATCGTGCGACAGCGAGGCCAGTTTGATGCATGCCATGCGCCCCTGGAATCGAGGCCGGCCAGGGGATGACGAGAACTTAATTCCCGGAGGCGTATCTGGGCCTTGGAGATTGATGCAGTGCGATCGAAGGTACGTACGCGCGCACGCCATCTTTTCCAGGGAAAGGTCTGCATGCGTCCATGATCTTCAGCTCGATTTCTTGGCTCTGTAGGGCGAAGAGCCTACCGCCCATTTCTTCTAATAAGAGCATCTCTAGCAAACCTCGCATTCTGTTGACCCGTAAAACGCGTTTACAGTTTGTGAAAAAACAGTTTTGCATGTCGGCACAGACGACCGCAAAGACAGACCCCGCAAAACAGACCTATATAAAAGGATATTCGCGAAATATACTTTTTTACGAGTTGGTTTTAGCTGCAGCAGAACAGATTCCTCAAACTTAAACTATAAAACGGAATGTTTGCGTATATTCTTTCCCCACGTCTTCTTCTTCCTCTTGTTTATGTTCATGGTCAATTAGCTTGCTTCCGCGAAACTGATAGATAGCACAAGAAGCGGTCAAAAAATGAAGCTGCAAACAACCAAATATGAAGCATACGAAGCGGCCAATCGCCTCCGTCGGTGCTCGAATCAACGGAGAGCTAGCTAGCTCAACTCAAATCCATCCAGGAGCGAGCTAGCTAGCTCAGCTCGAATCCATCAACGACGAGCTAGCTGGCTCCTCCGTCGCTAGCGAGAGACGCGGCCTAGGTTAGCTAGCTAGCTTGCTCGCAGCGCGGACAGGCGCGGCGGCTGGGCGGACAGGCGGTGGCCGGGCGCGGCGGTCGGGCGGACAGGCGGCCGGGCTGCCGGGCGAGCTTCATGGCATGGGTGGGAATAGAGATTCCTCAACCGTTATTCGTCAACATTGATCGGTATGCAGTGCCTTGATAAAGTTGCCTTCAAAACTGTAGATATGAGGGTTTCGGGGTCGCGTTTCCAGGGTCCCTTAAAATTTTTTAAGGATCAGACGATTTTAAGGGGTCTGTTTGGACTCGTTTTTTAACTGAAACTGTAAAAAAGGTTATTTTGCGGGTTTGACCACTTATACGGGGTCTGCTAGAGATGCTCTAAGGGAATCTCCAAAAGGCGACTCTCAAACCGTATATGGCCCTGTTTGGTTCGGCTGTGGATTTTTAAAAGCAGCTGTGAAAAATCTGCTATGGAAAAACAGCTGTGGAAAATCTGATGTGAAAAAGATGTAGGTCATTTGGCAAACCAGCTGATACAGCTTTTTCAGATTTTGGCCCGCAGCGGAATCAGATTTTGGAAAGCACATCCGAGGTTGCTTCCGCTTTTGGTTCAGATTTTGGCAGCAGATTTCTGGAATTAGATTCTGCTGGGTTCGCCCTTTGGTTCAGATTCTGCTGCGCGGCAGCGGAATCCATCGATAAAAGCTGAACCAAACAGGGCCTATATCCGTCCGGACGCAGTTGTTTGAACTCCGCAAGTCATCCAACATTGACCAGCTACCCCATTGATCTGTTGAGCGATTCGGACCATAATTTTCCTACAAAGTCGAAACAAACTGGGGGAAGGGGGCTTTGCCGGAGTCCGGACACGAGCCAAGTAGTACTCTAATATTCCTGGCCCACCAAAATCCGAGGCGGATTTCGAACTTTTGTAGCTGTCCACCAAATTCCCGCATTTTCCCGCATTCTCTTCTTCCCTCTTGCCGCCAACCCATGGACATAAAGGAGACCCTACCAGAGACGGAGGCGGATGCCAAAGCGGGGGTGGCCTACACAATGGCTAGATCAGATTAAGCGTGGAGTCTTGGATTGACGGTCCGGTAGGAGAAAATGCATGGTTTGTCGGACAAATATTTTATTGTTGTCAGCCATGTAAAAACTGAGCATACTTGCCTCTTTTTTATTATGATCGGTAGATGATGTGGTCCGGTGCGCTACGGATCGGGCATATTTGAATTTTAAATTACTCTTTACTAACGGACATACAGTGGCTAGCATTGTATCGTCAGCCTCGCATTTATGTCTGCGAATTGATTCCTTGTCCACGAACAGATGCGATGTCCGATTTACGGGTTAGCATCAACTCGTACGTCAATGGCGATCTCGATGTCAATGCACGTACTTTTCTGTAAAGGAAATAATTAAAAATGGGTTAATGCACGCTGATACGAGGAAAGGGCTGCGCTCGCGTACGTGACAGATTACTGCTTCCTGTCTTGGAAAACCTGAGAATACTTGACGAAATGTCATTCAAAGACGAGCCGGGTCAAACATCGTAGCTTGTCCCTATTCGATCGTTCGAACGTACGTACGCGTTGATCGATGTACTCCAAGTCCACTGGCTCACCGCCTTTTGGTTAAGCTGCCCTGGCATGTACGTGAGCGATCATGCAACGAAATCAAGTAATAGCACTCCTACTAAGCATGCATGCAAGTTGCACGTATAAAATGAACCGCCCGACCTCGTGGACTTCAATAGAATATCTTGTGTGATCTTTTTCGAAGTTAGTTCTGCGTCTCGTACGCATGGATTTCCATCACTCTGACTAATGCAAGTACTTGTTTTTGTTTGCTTCTCTTTTCTAAATTGCAGCAATGTGCTTCGAGATCTTCCTAAGACGATCGATGAACTCTGTTTAAGACATGGACTGGTCCAAGCCCCAACCACTAGCTAGTACTCCCTTCGTCCGAAAAAGCTTATTTCTCAAATGAATGTATCTAGCATCAAGTTAGTACTAGATATATCCATTTGAGGAAAGGGCTTGAGACAAGATTTTTTGGACGGAGGAAGTATGCATCAGGTTTTTTCTTTAACATAGTACAATCGTAGATGCATGCCTACATACACTCGTCTCTATGACGCATGCAACACACTCTGATGTACAAAATGTACATCAAACACACGACTGTGTGCTAGAATCATACTACATGTATAATTGTGGCAACACCAAGGGTTAGCACGTCGGGTGCCGGGGCCCGGAGCTTATCTACAACCAAGTGGGTACTAGTTACTATAACCCCTGTTCAAGAATTCATCCGATTAACCAGTTAACTTGCCGATTAATCCCTACTCGTAGGGTCACCGAGTAGCCGATAAACTGAAAAATCGTCCGATTAATTGATTAAATGGCCGATTAACTTGTCGATTCGCCGATTAATCCCCTACTCGCTAGTCAACCGAGCAGCTACCAGTTAACGATTTCCTCAACAATGACTATAACAAGTTTTACCCGACTCTAATGAGAGAGGGGCGATGATGGTAGCGCGCCTTTGGCTTTGCTCTAATGATTGTGGTTGTCACTAGATGGTCTACGGATCTGGATATACTTTTTATTATATTTTGTGTTCCTTGTACTATCATGATAGATGATGAATATACTAGTTGTTTTTTTAAAAAAGAGTACTAGTTATCGTGGCTAGGCGAATTGGGCAATGAATCCAAAAGATTTTGGCTTAAAGTAGTGGTTTGCTGGCAAGGAAAAGAAACTGTACAGTAAATCTTGCAGACATATACATATGGCTCACATGTTAGTCGCCCGGGTGTTGTTTTTGACTTACTTCCTCCGTCACAGTTTACAAGTCCTACGCGTAGGTTGCCAATTTTATCACCCTGATATAAACTATATAACGTAAAAATTATACCTTTTGAAAATAGAATGTCTGAAGTTTATATTAGTATATTTTTTTGTAAGTATCAGGACTGAGTATATGACTTGTATTAGGTTGGTTAAATTGACGATCTAAAGGTACGCGCACTCCGTATAAACTGAAAGAGAGGGAGTACGGACTGAGTTAAATCTACTGACTTGTACGCATGCATGGTCAAAGGATCCTCGGCTGGCCAGGCCTTGCATGCAAATTAACCTAACCCTGTTGACTGTTTGACATGGCACGATGCACGATCTGTTTCACTCGAGTGGACAATGGCCGCAAAGATATGTGAATGATTTTGTTTTAATCATTGCCGGGCAAAAGTTGCCAGTTATACCTACTCCCTCTGTTTTTAAATAAAACTTTTTAGAGATTTTAATACGAATTATATACAGAGCAAAATAAGTAAATCGACACTTTAAAATATGTCTACATATATTCGTAACTAGTCCCTATTAAAATCTTTAAAAAGGTTTATATATTTAGAAGCGACGAAGTAATTTGCAGATCGGCTACTCAACCTTGGCATGGAGCTCAATGTAGTAGTTCATTTAAGAGTGTGCATGATGTTCTTTTTCTGGGCAAAGAGCTGTTTTACTAACTTATAATGTAGCATCAAAGGAAATAAGGAATACTAAGCATAATGAACATACATCCAGACCTATGAATGGCTAAGATGCACACAATCAACACAAATGCTTACATGCATTTTTTTTTTTGAAAAAACACTTACATGCATGATAAAATATAAAATATCAAAAACAACAAAGTCATAGCAGACTGGAACCATGCATAAGGCGAGGAGGTGGGTGTTATCCATGAACTATGCCGCCATCCATGTGTAGCAAAAGGCTCCTTGACCACCTGCTCAATCACGTACACACCATCATAAACAATCGGTTGATGAAGACTAAACCATGAACAAAACCAATGCATACAACAATAGATAACCTACATTTTGGAGATAAAGATTTACCATGTGTCCATTGTTAGAGCTTTATACGATCACGAATAGTCGGACCCACTATAGTTCAAATTTTTTTACTCCGATTCGATGGTTATTTTATCAACAACTGACTCTAACCGTTCATTCACTTGATTGCATGTACTACTAGTTGAACACTGGTACATGCCTATACTAGTCACAAGATGCATGCATATAATATTATAATGATTTATGCCCTCATGCACACACATGAATGATCAACACTCATGCACACACATGGATACACACAAAAGAGTACTTCTGGATGATGATCAAAACATACACACGCATTCTCAAGCTACTCAAGGCTTACACAAAAACTTTACCATCAACATTATTCCTGAATTGAGACATACGCACTTATAAATCATCAGTCTTCTTCTGCAACGTAGACGGACTCCATTTATTCACTTGCTTGTTGCCTGATGTAGTTGTACAGTAGTACGCTCATATAGAGCGGCAAGATGCATATACTGTTAGTATGCGCTCATGCACACACATGCATGACCATCCCCCGTGCTGGTACGTGCACGCACCCGGACGGATCAGTTTATGCGCTTGAACCGCAGAAGCGTCCACCGCGAGGTCTCGGGGACCCCCCAGATGACCGCCCGGTACTTGGCCGTGGCACCGCCGGCGTCGACGGCGGTGACCACCATCTGGTACCTGACACCGCCCTTGTCGGGGCGCTGATCGATGCCAGACACGCCGGCGTACGTCAGCTTGGCGTTCCGGCTCAGGCTGTACACCAGCACCGCGAAGCGCGCGAGCATCGGCCCGCGGGGGTCCGCCGGCATGACGACGCCTACGGCCACGGTCGGCGGCTTCTCGGATCCAAACGCGGACGCTGTGCCCGCGCCGGCGACAACGACGGCGAGGAGGAAGAGGATGGCAGCCGGTGACCTCATTGTGCGTGTGCGTGTGCGTGTGCCTGTGTCAGGCTAGCTAGCTACGGTGTTGCTAGCTGCCTAGTACGTCTAGCTAGCTAAGCTATCTGGCGAGCTTTTGTTGAGCGTGTATGGTTGTGGTGAATTCATAGGCCAGGTTAGATGGCTATTTATTCAATCCCGGAGAGTGAAACTGAAGCAAGGAAGGTTTGCGGAGTGGTAACTTTAATTAACATCGCAGGAAACAAAAGTGCGTACGCGGTTCCGTCAGATTTAAACAGCGTACCGACGAGTGTTTCGTACGCCTTTGTTCATCAAAAGATGCATTCTTTTTGTCGTGTAAATACTGGTGATCAAATCATTCTCTTACACTACTGCACAAAGTTCTTTTTATTTCTCGAGAAACACAATGCGGACACATGCACATCCATCTAGGCTGCCCGTCCGGATTTATTAGGCCCCCTTTTATTTTGAGCCAAAGTTTGACCATGAATTTTAACTAATAAAATATAAAATACATGTCACAAAAAATATACCATATGAAACCTCTTTCAAATACAAATTCAATAATATACTTTTTGTAGAACTTTATATATTTTTAGTTAAATACATGGTCAAAGTTGAACCCAAAATGAAAGGGGGCCTAATAAATCCGGACGGAGGTACTAGTATCATGTATGCCAACTAAGCAATTTTGATGAGCTGGCATAGAATTAAATAAAAAAAGAGATGCTTGAGTATTATATCATGATACCGTATCATATTAAATGATGTGCTATTTTGTGTCATGCATGGCAATAAATATTGTCATCTATGATAGTAACATATACGGATGTAGTATTATAGACTAGTATCATATACATGATACTAGTATATGATACTCCCCATTACAACCAGCCAAATGTACACACACAACTCATAACTTAATCGTACTCCCATGAACACCTCTCAAATCTTGAGATTGATGAAGTTGCCACATGAACGTTATAGTTGACAGACAAGCCATATCTGTCGGGTGGTAGGTGCGACATATGCCAACGGGTGGCTTATCATTGTGGGAGCCAGTAAGACATCGCCGGTGCCTGGAAACAGGATGAGGCGAAGACATGCACGCCGGCGGATCTTACCCAGCTTCGGGGCTCTCCGTGGAGATAACACCCCTACTGCTGCTCTGCGGGGTCTCCGCATGATCACTAGATGGACAAGTAGCTACACAATGCTCCTTGAGCTGTTTTGGTGGAAGGAGGAAGAAGGGCACGGCTAGCCTGCTTCTTCTTCTCGTATGGTGTCTAAAACTAGCTAGGGGTCCAACCCTTTGCATGGGTGCCCCGGGGGGTTTATATAGGCTTACTCCCCGGGGGTACAATGGTAATCCGGCTGGGCGCGGGCCCCAGCCGTCTGTGACTGCGCTCGCCGGCTTCTGCGCCGGCCGCTGGGGCCCGCCGACTGGTGGGTCCCGCCGGCTGCCGGCTCCTTGGTCGACAAGCAGGCCCCACCGTCCAGGGCCTGGTCGGTGGCTGGTTATTGTCGCTCTATTCTGATGACGCGGGCTAGGCGTGGCTACAGTACCGCCGCCCGGCGGGCGATTATTGTAGCCTCACCGTGTCTTGTCTCCTTAATGGGGCGTCTCCTTCGAGGAGGATGGTGAGCCGGCTGTGGGGAGCCGGCTCTCTCTTGGACCGACTGGGAGGAGGTGTGGCCGCCTTCGGGTGTCTCTCTGCCCGAAGGGACCCACCGCCCGTGGGCCGCGCTGATAGTCCGTCGTGGATGGCGTCAGGGTCGTCATGGCAACAGTGTCGCGCCGGACGGGTCGTGGCCACCCATACGGCGCACTGTGCCGGTCGTGCTCTGGGTTTTGGGGGTGGCAAGCTTCACTGTAGCCACGCCCCGCTTCATCATCGCTAGGTGGATGCAAACTTTGAGGGTACGGTCTCGACCGCTTTATGGGAGCCGGCTTCTTGGAGTCGGCCTTGTCGCGGCCGGCTTCTCGAAGTCGGCCCTCCCAGGGCTTTCTTCATGAGGGCTAAAGTCGGGCCGCCTTCCGAAGCCGGCCTGGACGACAGCCGACAAGGGGAAGGCGGCCCCATGTCTTGGGTTCTTGAGAGCCGGACGAGCTCGTAATTTTTTCAGAAGGGCCAGGGGAAGCCGGCTTGGCTACCCGTGGCTAATATCTCCGACAGTAGTCCCCGAAGCTGATCGAGCTTCGAGGCGGACAGAGGGACGAGAAGCTTGGTCAGCTTCTCACCCTGAGGAGCCAGCTTTGCTCTTGTGTCTTTGCAGGCGGGATGGTGGTTGACCCGCGTGCCGACCGCGGGCCCTCCCGTGAGCCATGCGGCAGCAGAAACCTGCCAGTGCACGCGCGCGACGGGACGCCGCCGCAGGCCCGGGCCCACCACTCCTCGGCCTCGGCCCGAGCGCTGATCTTCTGCGGCCCAGGTGGACCGCTCGCCTTCCTGTGGCGATTTTATTTCGCCGTTAAGGCATAATAAACGCGGGACGTGGGGGAGTGGGCACGATCGATCCCCACGCTCCCCCACGCCGCGCCTCCTCGGCTCCGCGGTGTGAGCCTATAAGTAGGGGGAGGAGGGGAGAGGCAGAGGTTCGCACGCTCTCCCCCACTCCGCCCCCCTCGTCTTCCTTCTTCTTCTTGCCGTCTCCGCAGCTTCCCGTCTCAGCGCCGCCGCGCCGCCGCATCGTCTCTCCCTCATGGCGCTGTCGAGCTCGTGGGATGGCTCCAACGTCCACGAGGACCATGTGGAGTTCCTCCGCCAGACCCGGCGCCAACCTCGTGCGGGTCCGCCTGGCGCCGGAGACGGAGATCTTGCCGGCACTGGAGGAACGCGAGCGGGTCTTCTTCCGCTCGCACTTCCTGCGCGGCTTCGGCCTTTCGGCGAGCGGATTCCTGCGCTCCTTCCTCGAGTTCTACAATCTACAGCCGCATCACCTCACGCCCAACGCGGTGATGCTGCTGTCGGCCTTCGTCTCTCTCTGCGAAGACTTCTTGGGCGTGCTCCCCACGCTGGAGCTCTGGGGAGAATTCTTCCAGAGCAAACTCGGCACCGTCGTCACAGGCGTGCCCGCCCCCTGCGGGGCCTACATCGCGATGAGGAGGTCAGGCGAGAACAATCCGTTCCCACCCATCCCCCTAATCCAGTCGGTGAAGGTATGGCAGAGGTCGTACTTCTACGTGAAGAACGCCGGTTCGTCCCCGAGAGGAGACAACATCAATCTGCCGGCTTACGTAGCCGGCCCGCCGGCTGGGAGGCAGCCCTCATGGAGCTTCCGGTCCAGGTCCCTGTCTCAAGCCGGGAACGCCGCCGTCTCCTGGCTTAGGGTGATGATCCAGTCGGAAGGTCTGCGCGGGTCTGACTTGGTGGCTGCCTTTGTGGAGCGCCGGATTCTTCCTCTCCAACGTCGGCCCCATATGATGTGTCAGATGAGCGGCCGCTTCGACCCAAGCTGGCTGAGCACCTGGGAGATGCCTCATGCAGAGGTGTCGCTCATGGTTAACTACATCGCTAATTGCAAGCTCGGCGCCGACTGGCAGTACGGCAAGGCGCCGTATTCTCGCGCCAATCCCCCGCCCGTGGTAAGCTTTCCTCTCTTTCTTTTCTTTTTGTTGATAGCCGGCTTCATGACGGCCGGCCTTTGATCAGTCGGCTCTTTTTAGCAGAACCCCCTTCTTCCGCTGCCACCCGGGGCGGCAGGGATAGAACACCAGTACGCCCCCGACCGCACGGTGGACGACGTTGACGATCCAGATCTGGGGGCGGCCGCCATGGAAGACGCCGTTGCGGGGGACAACGCCGAGCCCGGAGGCACAGGGCTCACCGCCAGCTTCGAGGACTGGCCGGATGATGCCGAGGTAGAAGTCGCCCCGCGTCGCCAGCCGGCAGGCGACCATCAAGGCGCGGGTTCGTCCACCGCGCCGGCTGCCAGCAGTGGCGCACAGAAGCGCCGGGCCGCGTCAACCCTCTTCGGCCGCGGCGACCACAGCCTCCGCCGAAGAAGCCCAAAGCCTCCGCCGCGGCGACCAAACGAGATGAGGCGGCCGCGAAGGCAGCCCGCTTCCACAAAGCGGTGAAGCAGCCTCAGGCAGTCTCAGCGTAAGTCGTTGATTGCTTGGACACATGTTTTTCATTGTTTTTCTTCTGTTTTGAACATTCTTCCTGACCTTTCTCCGCTTGATGAACAGGGCACCACTTTCCCTTGAGCGGGGCCCGGGCGGCTCCGTGGTTGGGCCGACTGGAGGGTCTTCAGGCCCCCGCCGCGTGGGCCCCCTCGCCGACCTTAGGAAGGCCACGAAGCGGAACGCCCGTGAGGCGCGGGAGGAGCGGGAGGCGGCGGAACGGGCAGCCGCCCAGGCGGCGAAGGAGCGGGCTGATGCGGCAGCCAAGGCCCAGGCGGAGGCGGCGACCACGGAGACGGAGGCGGAGGGTTCGCGTAACCAGCCTCCGCTGCTCGCCATCCCCCTCCGATCCGTGGCCCCGGACACCCCATTGCCCCTGGCGGAGGAAATCGTCCAAGACCCGCCGCTAATGGAGAGGGGAGAGGACCTCGTGGTCCTCGCAGAGAGGGCGCTAGCGACAGCGCCAACCGGAGCGGGCCAAGACAGCCAATCATCAGCGGCACCGGAGGAGCCGGACGGGGAGAGCTGGAGGGCAGAGCCGGCCTCGAGGTGCAGCCGGTGGCGCGTCGGCGTGCGGGGGGAAACGCGGCTCCGCCGGAGTCGCACCGAGTTGCGGGCGCCGGCCAGTCGGCGGAGGCCCTGGAGGCGGCCAGCACCGCCATGTCCGAGTGGACTCCCAGTGGGGGGACTGGCGAGCTGAATGTGGCGGCCCAAGGGGTCCGGAGCTGGCTTCAAGCGCAGGCCGCCCTGCTGCAGCAGTTCACCTAGGAGTTCCTATCGACGCGGACCGCCATCCGGGTGAGTTTTTTATTCTTGGCCGCGTTGGTTTCTTGATTTCTTCCGTGGGGGCGCGTCAGCGCACCCACTGGGTGTAGTCCCCGAGATTCGGGCCGACTGCTGAGCAGTCGGGTCGGATCTTTCTTGACGACAACCTTATTCTTGCTTCCTGTCTGAACTTTCAGGAATATCATAACTCCTGTGCTGCCGCCTTCAACTCCCAGGCCCAGGAGTTGGGCCGGAGGACCGACGACCTGGTCAATAGCCGAAGTAAGTGTTTGAACTTATCTATCTCCTGTGGGGGCGCGTCAGCGCACCCACTGGGTGTAGTCCCCGAGATTCGGGCCGACTGCTGAGCAGTCGGGTCGGATCTTCCTTGACGACTTTTTCCTTATTGGTTTTCTCTTTTGTCCTTCGTGCTTTCAGGGGCCAACGCCGACTTGAGGAAGGAGCTCGGCGAAGCGCAGGCCGCTCTTCACACCAAGGATGCCGAGTAAAGAGACTTGCCGGTAACGAGATTGAATTAGGTATTGGATACCGATGATCGAATCTCGGGCAAGTAACATACCGATGACAAAGGGAACAACGTATGTTGTTATGCGGTCTGACCGATAAAGATCTTCATAGAATATGTAGGAGCCAATATGGGCATCCAGGTCCCGCTATTGGTTATTGACCGGAGACATGTCTCGGTCATGTCTACATTGTTCTCGAACCGTAGGGTCCGCACGCTTAACGTTACGATGACAGTAATTATGAGTTTATGCATTTTGATGTACCAAAGTTAGTTCGGAGTCCCGGATGTGATCACGGACATGACGAGGAGTCTCGAAATGGTCGAGACATAAAGATTGATATATTGGAAGCCTATATTTGGACATCGGAATTGTTCCGGGTGAAATCGGCATTTTACCGGAGTACCGGGAGGGTTACCGGAACCCCCCGGGGGGTTATTGGGCCAACATGGGCCTTAAGGGAGAAGAGGAGAGGAGGCAAGAGGTGGCCGCGTGCCCCTCCCCTTCCTAGTCCGAATAGGACAAGGGAAGGGGGCCGACGCCCCCCCTTTCCTTCCTCTCTTCCTCCTATTCTCCCCCTTCTCTCCTAGTCCAACTAGGAGTCCTACTCCCAGTGGGAGTAGGACTCCCCTTGGCGCGCCACACCTTGGCCGGCCGCCTCCTCCCCTTGGTCCTTTATATACGGGGGCAGGGGGCACCCCAAGACACACAAGTTGATCTTGGAGATCGTTCCTTAGCCGTGTGCGGTGCCCCCTGCCACCATATTCCACCTCGATCATATCGTTGCAGTGCTTAGGCGAAGCCCTGCGTCGGTAGAACATCAAGATCGTCACCACGCCGTCGTGCTGACGGAACTCCTTCCCGAAGCTTTGCTGGATCGGAGCCCGGGGATCGTCATCGAGTTGTACGTGTGCTAAGAACTCGGAGGTGCCGGAGTAGCGGTGCTTGGATCGGTCGGATCGGGAAGACGTACGACTACTTCCTCTATGTTGTGTGATCGCTTCCGCGGTCGGTCTGCGTTGGTACGTAGACAACACTCTCCCCTCTCGTTGCTATGCATCACCATGATCTTGCGTGTGCGTAGGAAATTTTTTAAAATTACTACGTTCCCCAACAGTGGTATCAGAGCCTAGGTTTTATGGTTTGATGTTATTTGCACGAGTAGAACACAAGTGAGTTGTGGGCGATACAAGTCATACTGCCTACCAGCATGTCATACTTTGGTTCGGCGGTATTGTTGGACGAGACGACCTGGACCAACCTTACGCGTACGCTTACGCGAGACCGGTTCCCTCGATGTGCTTTGCACATAGATGGCTTGCGGGCGACTATCTCTCCAACTTTAGTTGAACCGAGTGTGGCTACGCCCGGTCCTTGAGAAGGTTAAAACGGAGTCTATTTGACAAACTATCGTTGTGGTTTTGATGCGTAGGTAAGATGAGTTCTTGCTTAAGCCCGTAGCAGCCATGTAAAACATGCAACAACAAAGTGGAGGACGTCTAACTTGTTTTTGCAGGGCATGTTGTGATGTGATATGGTCAAGGCATGATGCTAAATTTTATTGTATGAGATGATCATGTTTTGTAACCGAGTTATCGGCAACTGGCAGGAGCCATATGGTTGTCGCTTTATTGTATGCAATGCAATCGCGATGTAATGCTTTACTTTATTACTAAGCGGTAGTGATAGTCGTGGAAGCATAAGATTGGCGAGACGACAACGATGCTACAATGGAGATCAAGGTGTCACGCCGGTGACGATGGTGATCATGACGGTGCTTCGGAGATGGAGATCACAAGCACAAGATGATGATGGCCATATCATATCACTTATATTGATTGCATGTGATGTTTATCTTTTTATGCATCTTATCTTGCTTTGATTGACGGTAGCATTATAAGATGATCTCTCACTAAATTATCAAGAAGTGTTCTCCCTGAGTATGCACCGTTGCCAAAGTTCGTCGTGCCCAGACACCACGTGATGATCGGGTGTGATAAGCTCTACGTTCAAATACAACGGGTGCAAAACAGTTGCACACGCGGAATACTCAGGTTATACTTGACGAGCCAAGCATATACAAATATGGCCTCGGAACACGGAGACCGAAAGGTCGAGCGTGAATCATATAGTAGATATGATCAACATAATGATGTTCACCATTGAAAACTACTCCATCTCACGTGATGATCGGTTATGGTTTAGTTGATTTGGATCACGTGATCACTTAGAGGATTAGAGGGATATCTATCTAAGTGGGAGTTCTTAAGTAATATGATTAATTGAACTTAAATTTATCATGAACTTAGTCCTGGTAGTATTTTGCAAATTATGTTGTAGATCAATAGCTCGCGTTGTTGCTTCCATATGTTTATTTTGATATGTTCCTAGAGAAAATTGTGTTGAAAGATGTTAGTAGCAATGATGCGGATTGGATCCGTGATCTGAGGTTTATCCTCATTGCTGCACAGAAGAATTATGTCCTTGATGCACCGCTAGGTGACAGACCTATTGCAGGAGCAGATGCAGACGTTATGAACGTTTGGCTAGCTCAATATGATGACTACTTGATAGTTTAAATGCACCATGCTTAACGGCTTAGAATCGGGACTTCAAAGACGTTTTGAACGTCATGGACCATATGAGATGTTCCAGGAGTTGAAGTTAATATTTCAAGCAAATACCCGAGTTGAGAGATATGAAGTCTCCAACAAGTTCTATAGCTAAAAGATGGAGGAGAATCGCTCAACTAGTGAGCATGTGCTCAGATTGTCTGGGTACTACAATCGCTTGAATCAAGTGGGAGTTAATCTTCCAGATAAGACAGTGATTGACAGAATTCTCTAGTCACCATCACCAAGTTAGTAGAACTTCGTGATGAACTATGATATGCAAGGGATAACGGAAACGATTCCCAAGCTCTTCGTGATGCTGAAATCGACGAAGGTAGAAATCAAGAAAAACATCAAGTGTTGATGGTTGACAAGACCACTAGTTTGAAGAAAAGGGCAAAAGGGAAGAATGGGAACTTCAAGAAGAACGGCAAGCAAGTTGCTGCTCAAGTGAAGAAGCCCAAGTCTGGACCTAAGCCTGAGACTGAGTGCTTCTACTGCAAAGGGACTGGTCACTGGAAGCGGAACTACCCCAAGTGATTGGCGGATAAGAAGGATGGCAAAGTGAACATAAGTATATTTGATATACATGTTATTGATGTGTACTTTACTAGTGTTTATAGCAAACCCTCAGTATTTGATACTAGTTCAGTTGCTAAGATTAGTAACTCGAAACGGGAGTTGCAGAATAAACAGAGACTAGTTAAGGGTGAAGTGATGATGTGTGTTGGAAGTGGTTCCAAGATTGATATGATCATCATCGCACACTCCCTATACTTTCGAGATTAGTGTTGAACCTAAATAAGTGTTATTTGGTGTTTGCGTTGAGCATGAATATGATTTGATCATGTTTATTGTAATACGGTTATTCATTTAAGTAAAAGAATAAATTGTTGTTCTGTTTACATGAATAAAACCTTATATGGTTACACACCCAATGAAAAATAGTTCATTGGATCTCGATCATAGTGATATACATAATCATAATATTGAAACCAAAAGATGCAAAGTTAATAATGATAGTGCAACTTATTTGTAGCACTGCCGTTTAGGTCATATTGGTGTAAAGCGCATGAAGAAACTCCATGATGATGGCCTTTGGAATCACTTGATTATGAATCACTTGATGCTTGCGAACCATGCCTTATGGGCAAGATGACTAAAACGCCGTTCTCCGGAACAATGAAGCAAGCAACAGATTTGTTGGAAATCATACATACTGATGTATGTGGTCCGATGAATATTAAGGCTTGCAGCAAGTATCATTATTTTCTGACCTTCACAGATGATTTGAGCAGATATGAGTATATCTACTTGATGAAACATAAGTCTGAAACATTTGAAAAGTTCAAAGAATTTCAGAGTGAAGTGAAAAACATCGTGACAAGAAAATAAAGTTTCTATGATCTGATCGCGGAGACAAATATTTGAGTTACGAGTTTGGTCTTCAGTTAAAACAATGTGAAATAGTTTCACTACTCACGCCACCTGGAACACCACATCATAATGGTGTGTCCGAATGTCATAACCGTACTTTATTGGATATAGTGCAATCTATGATGTCTCTTACCGATTTACCACTATTGTTTTTGGGGTCATGCATTAGAGACAGCTGCATTCACGTTAAAAAGGGGCACCATCTATATCCGTCGAGACGACGCCTTATGAACTATGGTTTGGCAAGAAACCAAAGTTGTCGTTTCTTAAAGTTTGGGGTTGCGATGCTTATATGAAAAAGTTTCATCCTGATAAGCTCAAAACTCAAATCGGAGAAGTGCATCTTCATAGGATATCCAAAGGAAACTATTGGATACACCTTCTATCACAGATCCGAAGGCAAGACTTTTGTTGCTAAATTCGGAAACTTTCTGGAGAAGGAGTTTCTCTCGAAAGAAGTGAGTGGGAGGAAAGTAGAACTTGACGAGGTAACTGTACCTACTCCCTTATTGGAAAGTAGTACATCACAGAAAAATGTTTCTGTGACACCTACACCAGTTAGTGAGGAAGCTAATGATGATGATCATGAAACTTCAGAACAAGACACTACTGAACCTCGTAGATCAACCAGAGTAAAGATCCGCGCCAGAGTGGTACAGTAATCCTGTTCTGGAAGTCATGCTACTAGATCATGATGATCCTATGAACTATGAAGAAGCGATGGTGAGCCCAGCTTCCGCAAAGTGGCTTGAAGCCATGAAATCTGAGATATGATCCATGTATGAGAACAAAGTATGGACTTTGGTTGACTTGCCCGATGATCGACAAGCCATAGAAAATAAATGGATCTTCAAGAGGAAGACGGACGCTGATAGTAGTGTTACTATCTACAAAGCTAGAATTGTCGCAAAAGGTTTTTGACAAGTTCAAGGTGTTGGCTACGATGAGATTTTTCTCACTCGTATCTATGCTTAAAGTCTGTCCGAATCATGTTAGCAATTGCCGCATTTTATGAAATCTGGCAAATGGATAAACAAAACTGCATTCCTTAATGGATTTGCTAAAGAAGAGTTGTATACGATGCAACTAGAAGGTTTTGTCAAACCGAAAGGTGATAACAAAATGTGCAAGCTCCAGCGATCCATCTGTGGACTGGTGCAAGCATCTCGGAGTTGGAATATACACTTTGATGAGTTGATCAAAGCATATAGTTTTATACAGACTTGCGGTGAAGCCTGTATTTACGAGAAAGTGAGTGGGAGCACTACAGCATTTCTGATAAGTATATGTGAATGACATATTGTTGATCGGAAATAATGTAGAATTATTCTGTAAAGCATAAAGGAGTGTTTGAAAGGAGTTTTTCAAAGAAAGACTTCGGTAAAGCTGCTTACATATTGAGCTTCAAGATCTATAGATATAGATCAAGACGCTTGATAAGTTTTTTCAATGAGTACATACCTCGACAAGATTTTGAAGTAGTTCAAAATGGAGCAGTCAAAGAAAGAGTTCTTGCCTGTATTACAAGGTGTGAAGTTGAGTAAGACTCAAAGCCCGACCACGGCAGAAGATAGAAAGAGAATGAAAGTCATTCCCTATGCCTTGGCCATAGGTTCTATAAAGTATGTCATGCTGTATACCAGATCTATTGTATACCCTGCATTGATTTGGCAAGGGAGTACAATAGTGATCTAGGAGTAGATCACTGGAGAGCGGTCAGAATTATCCTTAGTGAAATAAGGACATGTTTCTCGATTATGGACGTGACAAAAAGGTTCGTCCTAAAGGGTTACGTCGATGCAAGTTTTTGACACTGATCCAGATGAATCTAAAGTCTCAATCTGGATACATATTGAAAGTGGGAGCAATTAGCTAGAGTAGCTCTGTGTAGAGCATTGTAGACATAGAACTTGCAAAATACTTACGGATCTGAATGTGACAGACCCGTTGACTAAAATTATCTCACAAGCAAAACATGATCACACCTTAGTACTCTTTGGGTGTTAATCACATAGATATGTGAACTAGATTACTGACTCTAGTAAACCCTTTGAGTGTTGGTCACATGACAATGTGAACTATGGGTGTTAATCACATGGTGATGTGAACTATTGCTGTTAAATCACATGGCGATGTGAACTAGATTATTGACTCTAGTGCAAGTGGGAGACTGAAGGAAATATGCCCTAGAGGCAATAATAAAGTTATTATTTATTTCCTTATATCATGATAAATGTTTATTATTCATGCTAGAATTGTATTAACCGGAAACATAATACATGTGTGAATACATAGACAAACAGAGTGTCACTAGTATGCCTCTACTAGACTAGCTCGTTAATCAAAGATGGTTATGTTTCCTAACCATGAACAAAGAGTTGTTATTTGATTAACGGGATCACATCATTAGTTGAATGATCTGATTGACATGACCCATTCCATTAGCTTAGCACCCGATCGTTTAGTATGTTGCTATTGCTTTCTTCATGACTTATACATGTTCCTATGACTATGAGATTATGCAACTCCCGTTTGCCGGAGGAACACTTTGGATGCTATCAAACGTCACAACGTAACTGGGTGATTATAAAGGAGTACTACAGGTGTCTCCAAAGGTAGATGTTGGGTTGGCGTATTTCGAGATTAGGATTTGTCACTCCGATTGTCGGAGAGGTATCTTTGGGCCCTCTCGGTAATGCACATCACATAAGCCTTGCAAGCACTGCAACTAATATGTTAGTTGTGAGATGATGTATTACGGAACGAGTAAAGAGACTTGCCGGTAACGAGATTGAACTAGGTATTGGATACCGACGATCGAATCTCGGGCAAGTAACATACCGATGACAAAGGGAACAACGTATGTTGTTATGCGGTCTGACTGATAAAGATCTTCGTAGAATATGTAGGAGCCAATATGGGCATCCAGGTCCCGCTATTGGTTATTGACCGGAGACATGTCTCGGTCATGTCTACATTGTTCTCGAACCGTAGGGTCCGCACGCTTAACGTTACGATGACAGTAATTATTAGTTTATGCATTTTGACGTACCGAAGTTAGTTCGGAGTCCCGGATGTGATCACGGACATGACGAGGAGTCTCGAAATGGTCGAGACATAAAGATTGATATATTGGAAGCCTATATTTGGACATCGGAATTGTTCCGGGTGAAATCGGCATTTTACCGGAGTACCCGGGGGGGGGTTACCGGAACCCCCCGGGGGGTTATTGGGCCAACATGGGCCTTAAGGGAGAAGAGGAGAGGAGGCAAGAGGTGGCCACGCGCCCCTCCCCTTCCTAGTCCGAATAGGACAAGGGAAGGGAGCCGGCGCCCCCCCTTTCCTTCCTCTCTTCCTCCTATTCTCCCCCTCCTCTCCTAGTCCAACTAGGAGTCCTACTCCCGGTGGGAGTAGGACTCCCCTTGGCGCGCCACACCTTGGCCGGCCGCCTCCTCCCCTTGCTCCTTTATATACGGGGGCAGGGGGCACCCCAAGACACAAAAGTTGATCTTGGAGATCGTTCCTTAGCCGTGTGCGGTGCCCCCTGCCACCATATTCCACCTCGATCATATCGTTGCAGTGCTTAGGCGAAGCCCTGCGTCGGTAGAACATCAAGATCGTCACCACGCCGTCGTGCTGACGGAACTCCTCCCCGAAGCTTCACTGGATCGGAGCCCGGGGATCGTCATCGAGCTGTACGTGTGCTAAGAACTCGGACATGCCGGAGTAACGGTGCTTGGATCGGTCGGATCGGGAAGACGTACGACTACTTCCTCTATGTTGTGTGATCGCTTCCGCAGTCGGTCTGCGTTGGTACGTAGACAACACTCTCCCCTCTCGTTGCTATGCATCACCATGATCTTGCGTGTGCGTAGGAAATTTTTTGAAATTACTACGTTCCCCAACACTTGATGGCAGTGCGGGGCTGATAGAAGATCGTGTAAGGGGCCAGCTCGATGGCCCACTTCGCCACCTGGCCGGATGCATCCCGGCTGCCTATGATCTCGGCCAGCGGGGCGGTGCATACGACCGTGACAGGATGCTCTTGAAAGTAGGGCTTCAGCTTCTTGGCGGTGAAGTACACGCCCTAACACATCTTCTGGTAGTGCGGGTAGTTCTGCTTTGAGGCAGACAGCACCTCGCTCAAATAATACACCGGCCTCTGGACAGGCTGGGCTCGGCCTTCTTCTGGGCGTTGGACTATGATGACGGTGCTGACCACCTGGCTGGTTGCGGCAATGTAAAGGAGCATGGGCTCTTTCTCAGTCGGCGCCGCTAGGACGGGCGGCGTGGCCAGCATCTTCTTCAGCTCGTGAAAACCTTGGTCGGCCTGGTCGTTCCACTCGAAGTGAGTGCTCTTCTTCATGAGGCGGTAGAGAGGGAGAGCTTTCTCTCTGAGCCGGCTGATGAAGCGGTTCAAGGAGGCCAAGCATCCTGTGAACTTCTGGATTTCTCGAAGCTTGGTAGGGATCGCCATTCTCTCGATGGCCTTGATCTTCACCGGGTTGCACTCGATGTCGCGTTCGGAGACCAGGAAGCCTAGGAGCTGGCCGGCTGGCACTCCGAACACGCATTTCTCGGGGTTGAGCTTGATTTGGAACCGGCGCAGGTTCTCAAATGTTTCTTTCAGGTCTTCCAGCAAAGTGCCGCGCTTCTCCGTCTTCACCACAATGTCGTCCACGTAGACGTGAGCGTTTTTGCCGAGTTGCTTGAGGAGGCACTTCTGCATGCAGCGCTAAAAAGTGGCACCGGTGTTTCTCAAGCCGAATGTCATAGTCAGGTAGCAGAAGGCTCCAAATGGCGTGATGAAGGCGGTCTTCAGGCGGGCATCCGGGTCTAGCTTTATCTGGTGATATCCTGAGTAAGCATCCAAGAAACTCAACAGCTCGCATCCGGCCGTGGAGTCTATCACTTGGTCAATCCTTGGCAGGGCAAAGGGATCTTTGGGGCAGGCCTTGTTGAGGCTTGTGTAGTCTATACACATGCGCCACTTGTTGTTCTTCTTCAATACGAGGACCGGGTTGGCAAGCCACTCTGGAAAGAAAACTTCCATAATGAAGCCGGCTGCCAGAAGCCGGGCTATCTCCTCCCCTACAATCCTTCTCTTCTCCTCTGATAGTCGGCGGAGGGGCTGCTTGACTAGTTTCGCGTCTTCTCGGACGTGTAGTTTGTGCTCGGCGAATTCCTTCGGAACACCCGGCATGTCCTTGGGGGACCATGCAAAGATGTCCCGATTCTCACGGAGGAAATCGGCGAGCTCGCCTTCCTATTTGCTGTTCAGGCTTGCCCCGATGACGGCAAACCTCTCGGGGTGCTCGGGGTCAAGGGGTATCTTCTTGGTTTCTTTGGCCGGCTGGAAAGATCCTTGGGCATCATACTCCTTGGGGTCGGGGGACTGGTTCAGCTGCTTGCTGGCTAGGGCCACGACCCGGTCCAGTACTTTCTTCTCTTCGGCAATCACAAGGGACTCGGCCAGCCGGCTGCTGGCGGCAGCGCACTCGGCACACTTCTTGTAATCGCCGGCTACGGTGATGATGCCCTTGGAACTTGGTATCTTCATCTTGAGGTATGCATAGTGGGGAACCGCCATGAACCTGGCCAAGGCGGGTCGGCCAAGCAACGCGTGGTAGGGGCTCTCCAGGTCCACCACTTCAAACCAGATTGCTTCCCGGCGGAAATGCTCCTTGTCCCCAAAGAGTACATCAATCTTGATCTTGCCAATGGGGGCGCAGGACAAGCCGGGTACGATGCCATGAAACACTGTCCGAGTTGGCATGAGCTGCTTCGTCTTGACATTTAGCTTCTCCAGGGTGTCACGGTACAGGATGTTGATGCTGCTCCCGCCGTCTATCAGCACGCGGGAGAAGCGGGCAGCGCGTCTGTCCATCGCGAGGGTGGCTTCCAGGACCAACGCGTAAGAGCCGGGAGACGGCATCACCTCTGGGTGATCGGTCCGGCTCCAGCTGATGGGCTTTTCTGACCAATCCATGTGTCCGGCGGGGTTGGCGGCGACCACGCTGACTTCCTGGTGCTCTCGGCGTTTGCCGCGCCGGTCTTCGAGCTGGCTTGTAAAGACGACGTAGGTTGCTTGCTCGTCGGGGAACTCGTCGTGCACGGCTCCGACTGTGGGCCGAGCGGCCGGAGGCGGCAGAGCCGGAGGCGGCGGGCCGGCAGGCGGAGGTGGCGCGAGCCCTTCGCCTTTGGAAATTCAGGTGAGCCAATGGCACTTCTGGGTTGTGTGGTTGGACGGCTTCGCGCCGCTATGGAACTTGCACGGGGCATCAAGAGTTTGCTCGTAGAAGAAAGCCGGCTGCCAAGCCGGCCGGCCGCCCTTGGGTTTCTTGGGCGCGGGCCGCCCTTTAGGCGGCGCGTCTTCGACCGTGGCCACTTGCCGACTGGCGGGAGGCGGCGCAGGGCCCTTGCGCTTGTGGTCGTTCGGGTGTGGGCGTCGGCCGGAATCCCCTGCCGGCATCTTGGGCGCCGGGTTAAGTACTTTCCCGGATGCGTCTACCCGGAACTCGGTCTTCATCGAAGAGTCGGCGGTGGCGTATTTGTCGGCTATGTTCAGAAGCTCGTCGAGGGTAGTCGGCTCGTCGCAGAGGAGCTTGTGCTTGAGGAGGGTGCCTTCTCGGCACCCGGCACTGAAGTATTCGATGGCTTGCACCTCGTGCACCCCTTCGCAAGAATTGCGGAGCTCGGCCCAATGCGTGAGGCAGTTGCGCGTGGACTCGGCTGGGCCCTGTACGCACAGGGAGAACTGCCTGGGCTTGGGAGCCCGCTTGTAGGTGCTGGTGAAGTTGCGGACGAAAGCTTCGGTGAAATCTACCCAGCTGTTGATGCTGAGAGGCTTGAGGCTGTTGAGCCAGGTCCGCGCCGTGCCTTACAGCATGAGGGGCACGTACTTCACGGTAACGCGCCGGTTGCCGTTGGCTATGCTGACCGCCGTGGAGTAGTCGATCAACCAATCTTCCAGCTTCACGGAGCCGTTGTACTTGGGCGTGTCTCTTGGGAGCGAGAACCCTTTGGGGAAAGGCTCGTCGCGGATGCGGGGCCGAAACAAGGCGGGCCGACATCGTCTTCTTCTTCCAGCGCCAGGGATCGCGCCAGGCGGTCGATCCGATGGCGGGCGTCATTCTCGCCGACTCCTTCGCGGCGACCTAGTCGGCCGCTGAGAGTTGGGTGCGCCACTGGCGGCGGGGTGGGATATCTCTCTCCACGAGGTCGAGGCGGAGGCGGGTTGCCTCGCCACTCCATGGCTCGGGGACGGCCGTGCACGTCTCGCTCGATGGAGATTCGGGTCCGGCTTCGGCTGGTAGCCAGCTCTTTCTCGCGCGCGCGCGCGGGTGTTGCTCGTAGTCGGCGTCCGTGACGTCGCGCCGTGATCTCGGCGCGGGGAAGGGCTTCCCGCGCGGGCGTCGGCCTCGTGCCACCGTGCGGCCGCGTCAATCAGCTGCTGTATGCGCCGGGTCATGTGGGGGAGTTCTTCGGCCTCCAAGCCGTCCAACTCGTCCACAGCCGCCTGGGCGGCACGCAAGTTCTCGAGCGGAGTGGCATAGACCGGGCGGTCGACTCCCAGCGCATCGGCAAGGACGGCGCCGTGTTGCCTGACAACGCCGGCCCGGCTTGGCCCGCCCGGGGCCGGCGTGCCGAAGGCGGCGCGGTCAGCTTCGCGCTGGTAGGCCTCATTGAGGCGTCTCACGGAAGTCAGCCTCTGGCCCTCCGCGAGGAGGGCGAGGCGGCGTGCCTCCAGTGCTTCGTCATCGGCGTCAGCCGGGAGGGGGACGGACAAGTCGTGCGCCACCGCGTGCGGGGCGTCGTGGGTGCTCTCGTCGGCCGGGCCGCCGTGGCTGATGACCATCACCTCAGTGGTGACAGTATCGCGGTCGTCGGTCCGAGGAAGCGGGTCGTTGTAGATCGCGACGTTGGTGGGGAAGGTGTCGAAGGAGGCCGTGTCGGAGTCGACAGGCATCGGGTCGGTGGAGCCAACCGACTCCAGGTCCACAGCGGGCTCGCTGGAGACATGGAGCTGGCCGAAGAGGTTGGCGAGGTGGTCGGTGCCCGCATCAGAGGCGAGCTCGTCGGAGATGCGGGTTTCGTCGAGGAGATCGGCGAGGCTGCTCGCCGCGCAGATGCTGGTGACGCCTTGCAGCGCGTCGTGGCAAGCGCCATCGGGCGTGCCAGGCTGGCTACGCTCGCTGGGGAGGAAGAGGGTTCCCGGCCAGAACAGGTCTCCGGACGACGGTGCACCTGGCCCCACGGTGGGCGCCAAATGTCGGGTGGTAGGTGTGACATATGCCAACGGGTGGCTTATCATTGTGGGAGCCAGTAAGACATCGCCGGTACCTGGAAACGGGATGAGGCGAAGACATGCACGCCGGCGGATCTTACCCAGCTTCGGGCTCTCCGTGGAGATAACACCCCTACTGCTGCTCTGCGGGGTCTCCGCATGATCACTAGATGGACAAGTAGCTACACAATGCTCCTTGGGCTGTTTTGGTGGAAGGAGGAAGAAGGGCACGGCTAACCTGCTTCTTCTCCTCGTATGGTGTCTAAAACTAGCTAGGGGTCCAACCCTTTGCACGGGTGCCCCGGGGTGTTTATATAGGCTTACCCCCGGGGGTACAATGGTAATCCGGCTGGGCGCGGGGCCCAGCCGTCTGTGACTGCGCTCGCCGGCTTCTGCGCCGGCCGCTGGGGCCCGCCGACTGGTGGGTCCCGCCGGTTGCCGGCTCCTTGGTCGACAAGCAGGCCCCACCGTCCAGGGCCTGGTCGGTGGCTGGTTACTGTCGCTCTATTCTGATGACGCGGGCTTGGTCGTGGTAGGCGTGGCTACAGTACCGCCGCCCGGCGGGCGATTACTGTAGCCTCACCATGTCTTGTCTCCTTAATGGGGCGTCTCCTTCGAGGAGGATGGCGAGCCGGCTCTCTCTTGGACCGACTAGGAGGAGGTGTGGCCGCCTTCGGGTGTCTCTCTACCCGAAGGGACCCACCGCCCGTGGGCCGCGCTGTCCGTCGTGGATGGCGTCAGGGTCGTCGTGGCAACAGTGTCGCGCCGGACGGGTCGTGGCCACCCGTACGACGCACTGTGCCGGTCGTGCTCCGGGTTTTGGGGGTGGCAGGCTTCACTGTAGCCACGCCCCGCTTCATCATCGCTAGGTGGATGCAAACTTTGAGGGTACGGTCTCGACCGCTTTATGGGAGCCGGCTTCTTGGAGTCGGCCTTGTCGCGGCCGGCTTCTCGAAGTCGGCCCTCCCAGGGCTTTCTTCATGAGGGCTAAAGTCGGGCCGCCTTCCGAAACCGGCCTGGACGACAGCCGGCAAGGGGAAGGCGGCCCCATGTCTTGGGTTCTTGAGAGCCGGACGAGCTCGTAAATTTTTTCAGGAGGGCCAGGGGAAGCCAGCTAGGCTACCCGTGGCTAATATCTCCGACAATATCGGTGAGAGAATAACCCCGGAAAGCCTTAATTTATGCGGACATCCATGCCCAGTCCAAAAGTAAGAGAAAATTTAAATACAGTTTGACACATTCTACCACAGGAAACCAAACCAACTAAGTTATGCTCAGTCTGTCATGCCGTACAAAGTTCATGCAGCGATGAATAATGGAAACTTTTTTAAAAATAAATGAAAAACTTGTTTTGTTGCATTTTATGGTACATGCCTGGAAGAAAAGGAAAATAAAATAAGCCGAGAACATGGGACCGTCTATGTCGCCTGTTGTGTGATGCAACACAGCCGTCGCCCACATCTACCCTGGTGTGAGCCGTTCCACTACAATGTCTGACGATAGTCTGCTCGTTGCGAGTAGCAACATACGGGTTATTTTTCCCTCCTTTTTTGTATATATATTTAAAAAATGTTCCAAAAATAAACATTTATTTTTTATAATTTGTGAAAAACATGCTCATGGTGTATGTAAAAATATCCTAGTGTATTGAACTATGCTCATGATGAATTTTAAACATGTTCATCATGTATTGTCAAAAGATGTTAAACATATGTTAAAAAAATGTTCATTGTGCATATTAAAAATATCGACCCTCTATTTTAAAAAATTATTGCGTTAAAAAAATTATTTGTATATACAAAAAAATCTTCCTATAGAGGAATGTTTGTCGTGTATTTAAGAAATATTAATCGTGCATTCAGAAGAATAAATCTATATCTATATCTATATTTATACCTATTAATAAAGCAAGGTGCGTTTCACCAATTTTTCATCCGTTCACCGCTAAAAATAATTTGTTTCCTATATCCGAGGGGGTACTAAATTTATATATGTTTGTCAGCTAGAAAAAGAATTTTCGTATGTGGGCCGCACGCTATGGCCCAGCAAAGCCAGCCCACGTATTTTTCTGCCCACGCACTTGGGAAAATTCTATTTTCCGCACAGAACGATAAATAGTTGATTTTCCCACAGTACAACCAATATTGAGCTGGCCAATTTTTCTTTTTTTCTGTGTTTTACTTCTATTTTTATTCTTAGTTTCGTATCTCTTTTTTCTATTCCAAGTTTATTTTCCTTTCAGAATTTATTTCTTAATTTAAAAATCCTCAAGAATGTTCCGTTTTTTTTAAATGTTCAAAATTCAAACATTTTGTTACTATTTAAAAATATATTCCAAACTTGCAAAGAGTTTCCCATTTTTTGAGAAAATATTATTTTTTCAAAAGTTTCGAGATGTCTAAAAATCAAATAGCATTTAAAAAATGCTCCAAATTCGAAAAATATTCTTGTTTTTGTGAAATTTTCATAATAAAAATAATGTTTGTTTAAAAAAGATACACATTTTCTATTTTTTTTGAATTTTCAACACATGTTCCTGTTTTTAGAAAATGTTCACAAATTTAAATAATTTTCATATTTTTAGTTGGAGTTTCGCACAGGACAACCAATAATGGGCTGAGCCATTTTTCTTTATTTCTGTGTTTTACTTCTATTTTTATTCTCTTTCCTATCTATTTTTTCCCTTCCAAGTTTATTTTTATTTTAGAATTTATTTCGTAAATAAAAAATTCTCAAAAATGTTCAGACTTAACTGTTTTTTTAATGTTAAGAATTCCAATTTTTTTTTGCTATTTTAAACAAATATTCGGAACTTGCAAAAAGGTTCCCATTTTTTCAAAAACAATTATTGTTTTTCAAAATAGTTTCAGATGTCTAAAAAGAAAATAGCATTTCAAAAATGCTCCAAATTTGAAAAATATTTGAAAATATGCTTCAAAATAGGCATAGGTCTTCCCCGACGTACGATGACAGACATAACAAAATTCTTAAACACCATCGATTAATGAATGGAAAAATAACGGATTGATTCCTCCACACGCTGCTAAACCGAGAAGCTAATCGTTTCTTTTCTTTGTGTGCACATAGGGTTTTGCTTGCACATACAATTCTTAGTGACTTTAACTACATACTATTTTATCTCCCGTTGCAACGCATGGGCATATGTGCTAGTAGATTAATAAATAAGGTAAGAAAAATATAAAATATAAAATACAATAATAAGCAGAAAATAGAAATGTAAAAAAGGAAAAATGAAAAATTTAATAAAATACAGAAAACCGAACCATAGAAATCCATACAGAAACGGACACAAAACAATAAATACACAGAACACCGACCAGAGAAGGGAGCTCCTAAAGGGCGCGTTAAGCGCCAGTTGACCAGCTGGCGCTCACATGGCTGGTGTATTGGGCCGGCCCACTAAGAACCAGCGACCGCTCGATCTATCACTGTACACGCAACTCGCTCGAGAGCCCTCGGTCGGTGGGTGCATCACACAGCCAATGCACTAGTTGCTAAAAAAAACGTGCCAATGCTGTTGACTTTTTAACATTGAAACCAGTTCATGAATTTGAAAACAGTCGTGAATAAAAATAAGTCAGGAATTTGGAAAAAAATTGTGCATTAGAAAAAGTTCATGAATCTAAAAAAGATTTCACATTTTTTTAAAGTTCATTAAATTGAAGAAAAGTTCATCAATTTCGAAAAAAGTTCATAAAATTATAAAAAAAAGTTCACAATTCTGAAACAGTTAATCAGTTTTGAGAAAGTGTTCCTGACTTTGGAAATAGTTCATCGAATTTAAAAAAAAGTTCACCGATTTTGGAAAAAAGTTCATCCAATTTGGAAAAAAGTTCATTGATTTTGGAAAGAAGTTCACTGAATTTAAAATAAATTCATCAAATTGAAAAAAATCAACGTTTTGAAAATAAATTCAAAACCAAAATGCTTGTGTATTTTTTTTAAAAAATTTCAACGATTTTGAACAAACTTCATTAAACTTTGGAAAAATTTCAAGAATTTTAAAAAAGTTCAAGAATTCTGGAATAAGTTGATCGATTTTGAAAAAGTTCACAAAAATTTGAAATTGTTTTTTGAAAAAAGTTCATGGATTTTGTAAAAACATGTATCTATTTGAAGAAAAAGTTCATGAATCGGAAAAAAGAAAGAGAATGCGAAAGTGAAAAATAGAAAAAAAAGAGTATGGAAGAAAAGAGTTCAAAACATGCAAGTAATCACACCTAGCTATGTGGCGTAGTGACTATCGTGTCGACATCAGAATTCGCGGGGCGCAGGTTTGAGTCCTGGTCTCGCCATTTTTTTTTTGCAGTTTAGAAACACACAAAACAAGTAAAAGTGGGCCGGCCCAAATTAACGAGGGGGTGTGCGCCGTATTGTAAATAAGGAAGAAACGGGCGCTACAGGCGCCGTTTAGGAAATACCCCAGAGAACCCCATGCAGAAGAACATCGAAAATCCTGCCTTGAACTGAGCCGGCCCACGTCGCCTGAGACATCAACATGCAAATGAAAAGAAGAAGGGCCCAACCCAAATTCAGCCCAACAAATCCAGCAGTTTTTTCCCTTTCCTTTGAAGAAAAAAAGAAAGGGCATCCATCCAGCAGTTCCCCAAATCCCCGCATGCGCCGGCGACCGTGGACCTCGCCGCCGTTACGGGAGTGCAGCCGCGATTCCAATCCAAATCCACCATCCACCTGACCGGGTCATACGACGAACCAGAAAACTCACAATTCGATCCCGGCCAGGCGGAGGCGAGCCAAAACCGACCAAACCCCTGCCGCCAGTCCGCGCGCGATCCCCAAACCCCGATCGATCAGTCCCGCCGCCGCCGCCGCCGCCGCCGCGGAGCACGATGCTCGATTTGGACACGGAATGGATCCGCAAGATCTTCGCCGCCTCCTCCCAGCCCCCGCCGCTCCCTCCCCGCGACGCCGCGGCCCCTCCGCCCGCCTGGTTCCTCCTCGAGCCGCTGGGGTACATCGCCGACCACGCGAACGCCACCTCCGCGGAGGCCTCCTCCAGCACGGGCCACACCGTCCGGGTCACCGTCTGCGCCGCCGACCCGCTGGGCCTCTCCCACGTCTGCGTCCACTGCCCCGGCCTCACCGCCGCCGACTTCTCCGACCGGCCCACCGTCGTCTGCTCCGAGAAGGACCTCCTCGTCCTCTCCGTTGTCTTCATCTTCGGTGCCTACGCCAAGGAGGGCCTCAAGGAGTACTTCGTCTACAGGGCCGGGCCCGGCCGGCCGTCCCTCCACCTGCTCCCAGGCCCCTTCCCGCGCGTCCTCACCAAGGCCGACGTCGCGCTCGTGCCCCGCGACAACGGCGCGCATTTCCTCCTGCCCGTCCTGTGCTTCACGCTCGGACGCTGGGTCTATGACCTCCATGTGTTCTCTTCCATGACCTGGGCTTGGAGCGTGAAGGAGGTGGAGGGGGACGTGTCGCCCGGTGCCAGGGCTGAGGTGTCCCACATTATAGCTTCCAAGGTGATTCTGCTTGGAGAAGGCACGGTGGGATGGGTTGATCTCTGGAGGGGGATTGTGGTCTGCAATGTGCTCGAAGAAATGCCCGTGCTGCGGTTCATCCCGCTGCCCCCGCTGATGCCTGGCCACAGGGAGGGCCCCAAGTCATCCCCGTGGCCCATTCGGAACGTCTCCTGCAGCGATGGTTTGATCAAGTATGTCGAGATAGAGAAACATCAAAGGCATGATCCTGATGAAAGGCCATTCGATGACATTGACACACTCTACGAGGCAGACTGCTTGAAGAAGCACAAAGTAATGGGCTGGAAGGCCATGACATGGTATAGAAGGTTCTCTTGTGACCGTTGGAGCAAGGGGTCCGTGGCTTATGATAAGGAAATCTCAGTTGACCAACCAATGCATTCAGTGTTAATGCCTGAGCTGACGGATGATAATGCCGGAGAGTTGACACTAAAGGACATGCTAGCATCTTACCCTGTCTCGAGCTTGGCAGATCATTGTGATGATGTTGTTTACATGTTGTGTGAATCAAAATCTGGCAGCAAAAAGTCATGGCTGATCACTGTTGACCTGAAAAAGAAGATATTGGTCGAATTGGCACCATTTCCTCTTGAAGGATATTACAGCCCAGCCCACCCTTCTGAACTGTCCAATTATCTGAACGTAACTCCAGGTGAATATACCAATGCTTGTTTGTAGATCATACAATTTTAACTTGGAGACATAGTACTCTGATTATGTTCTCTTCTTAAGCAAGTGTGTTTATTATGAGTACTTAAATGTGTTTTGTGCATCTCATTCTCTGCTGGTCTGGGTTGCTGTCACCATGGATGCAAATTGAGTAGCTCATGTCCTGATGATCAAATATTAATTTGGTTAGATCTTGAGATACCTTGACAGATGCTAAGCAATTGACTAACACATATTTACCCTTAGTTTGTTCATCTAAAGACCACCTTGCATTCATGATATTGATTCTGAATATTTTATCTTGTTCACATGTCATTGCTGAGTTTAGCATTAAATCCTGAAAGCAATTATACTGTCTGGGTAAGATTCATATGAAGAAACATGTATCAGGATTAAAATGTACCCGCAGGTGTGGTCGGCCACCTCTGAAATATTTGGATAATGTCAGTTGACAAACTCATTCGATCATAGGAAAACACAATTCAGTCGGCCGAGCAACTGGCAAAATGTATGTGGCCAGGAGATGTCACTGCCAAATCTGTAGACATGTAGAAACTTCTGACCACATCATTTTTTTGATGTCTAGTAGCTCTTTTTGTTGCCTTTTATGACTGAACTTCAATTAGCAATATACCTGACAATTGTGGGGATTTCCAGACCAGTTGGTGAGGTTTTGGGGATGAATGATTTTTTATAGGATGCTTTTATGTTTGGTATATGCGCTATTTATAGTGTTGTGACGTGGAAGAAACTCTATGAACATAAGAGTGGCTTTGGAGCCTTTGATGGGCATTCATCTCACACTGTCTCTGATGCAGCAGAGGAAGAAGATACTTCAGAAGGACCCTGAGAAGGAGCTGGTGACAAGGGCATGTGTGGTGCTCCAGCGCCATCCTCGCTGTCCAGAAACCAACTCAAGCCTCCCTGAGAACGCAAACATGGAGATTTTTCTGGTGTCTCAAGCTCTGTTCTCGTCTTCTGCACAACTCTGCTGCTCCCATTTTATTTACTGGTCTATCCCGTGTTTTGCTGCTGCCTTTGAGTGGCTATCGTTTTATAATTAGCTTAGCTTTCTGTGTTAGTTGAATGGTGTACACTGTTCTGGTTAACTGGTCTTTGTATAGACCTTTTGGTTTGCTTTCTCTCAAATCCTGGTAATGGAAAAATTTACTGTTGGTCAAAGATATGTTGAAGTGGCAGGAAAATAATCTGTTATATATACATGGAAAATTAATAATTTCTTATAAAGCCTTGTCCAAGCAGCAACACAGATACAGTATCCTTTTGTGCTTTTGTCTCTCTTATGGCTTGTGGAAAAATGTCGAAAAGGGAATTAACTTTTTAAAATGAGACTTTCGTGGCTAGATGGTACAAAAGGAAAATTTTCACCTATTCATTTGGGAGGCAGTGGATACCTCTAAGTTCAGGGAGTTGTTCTTGACTTGGCAATGGTGAATAAGGCTATTGTGAAAATGTTTATAGATGTTTGGAAATCAATCGCGATTTTTGACAAAGAATCATGGCAGACAAAATATGATTTTTACATATCGAATGATGGCAGACAAAATATGATTTTTACATATCCTCGTCGTGGCGCTGGACGCAGCCGGTTACGGTTATAGTGGCCAAGATAAACGTGCTGACTCCATCAATCTGTGAGGTTACAGTCGCCTGCACGACGGCTTCTCGTACCCCAATGCCAACGCAGCACCGGTGCCGACGACAACAGAGGAGGAAGAGGGTGGCAGGCTGGCAGCTCGCTGTGGTCGCAGGCCCGGCTAGCATAGCAGTACAGTTTTTTTTAAGAACAATGCTAGACTTACGTAAAATCTGTTACGTGTTTTACGTAACCAGCATCGTGTAGAGGGCTTATTGGATAGATTAGTGAGGAGGGGCCCACCCCCCGTTAAAATCAGGGGGCCGATAGCTTTATAGTTTGGAATTTTAAGTAGGTCTTCGTAGCCTCTTTGTAGGTGTAGGATTATCCTTTTTTAATATATATTGGCGAGATTTTCTTATGCGTGTGTGGTTATGGTGAATTGACAGCGCAGGTGGTAAAGAGTGAAGCTCAGCAACGAAGGTTTGTGTTTTTCTTTTCCAAAAAGGAAGGTTTGTGTTTTCTCTCATTATCATGAAAGTAAAAAACTTGTGCCATTGTATTTCATGGGCTAGGTACGGACAGACCGACCGCGTGGGTGAAAACAGCAAAAGGGCCGGGAACACGACAAGGAGCAAGTGTGAAGAAAGATGCAAAGCCAGTTTATTTCTAGCTGCCCCCAACCGGCCTCCGCTCTCCCTCAGCACTCACAAGAAACCCTCGGGCCGCAGCCGCGGCTCCCACTCCAGATCCGATCTAAACCCTGATAGATCTCGTCGCCCATCCCTGCCGCTGAGCACCATGCTCGATTTCGGCAGTAAAGTCGCCATGAGCAAGATCTTCTCCGTGACATGCGAGCCCCCACCGCACCGGCCCCGCGACCCCGCGGCCCCTGCCCCCTCCTGGGTGTTCCTCGAGCCGCAGGCGTACCTCGCCGACGTGAGGAACGCCACCACCGCGGAGGCCTTCTCGAGCGCCGGCCACACCGTCCAGGTCACTGTCTGCGTCAGCGACCCGCTGGACGTCTCCTACCTGTGCATTCACTGTCCCGGAGTCCCGGAGGCCAACTGCGGCAGGCCCAGCATCATCTGCTCGGAGAAGGACTTTCTCATCCTCTCTGTCCTCTTCATGCCCGCCCTCAGAGGGCGCGAGTACTTCGTCTACAAGGCAGGCCCCGTGCCGTCGTTGCGCCTGCTCCCGGGCCCCTACCCTCGTGTCCTCACATCCTCGGATCTCGGCCTCCTGCCCCGCGATGACGGCGACCATTTCGTCCTGGCCGTGTTGTGCTACTTACCGGCCCCTTGGGATTTCGCCCTCCATGTCTTCTCCTCCAGGACCTGGGCTTGGAGTCGTAAAGTGCCGCAGGTGGAGGTGTCGTCCAATGTCAGAGCGCAGATGCCATCGATTCAAGCTTACAAGGTGATTCAGTTTGGAGAAGGCACACTTGGATGGGTTGATCTCTGGAGGGGGATTCTATTTTGCAATGTGCTCGACGAAATGCCTGTGGCGCGCTTCATCACATTGCCTAAGGTGATGGCTGGCAACACGGACAAAGCAAAATCATCCGCGTGGCCGCTTCGGAATGTTGCATACAGAAATGGTATGATCAAGTTTGTCGAGATAGAAAAACATGAAAGACCAGATGTCGACAAAAGGTTGGATGATGACTTGGATACGCTCTATGAGTCACACTGCTTGATGAACCCCAAAGAAATGGGTTGGAGGGCCATGACTTGGTACAAGATGACTTCTTGGGACCATTGGAGCAAGGGATTCATGGCTTATGACAAGGAAATCTCGGTTGATTACCCAAGTCATTCTAAGTTGTTGCCTGACCTGGCTCTGAGTGACACCTATGTAAGAGAGTTGACATTGAAGGACCTGCTAGCATCTCACCCTGTCCTGAGCTTGACCTGTGATTGTGATGATATTGTTTACTTGTTGTGTAAATCCAAATTTTGCAACATAAAGACAGGGATGATCGCCGTTGACCTGAAAAAGAAGATGTTGGTTGATTTGGCACCATTTTCCCTCAAAGGATATTTTACCTCAGCCCACCCTTCTGGATTGTCCAAATATCTGAACATAACTCCAGGTAATTATGCTAATACTTGTTTGTATATCATTTGATTTCTTCTTAGAGGCAAAGTACTTTGTTAATGTTTTTCTCGTGAAGCAAGTGTTATGATTGTGAGTATGTTTGAGTATGGAGATTGGAACATGTTTTAGTGGTGTATCTCTATTATCCACTGCTCTAGGTAGGGTTCACTTTCTACTCATGTCCTAATGAATAAATATAAATTTGGTTACAACTTCAGCTAGCTTGACGGATGCAAATCAATTAATAAAGACACATGCGCCCTTAGTTTGTTGATCCAAAGGCATATGCACCATTTGTTGTTTGCTGATCTAGAGTCCACCTTGGTTGTGAGATGTTTATTCTGATGATTGCATTTTGTTCACATGTGGTTCCTGAGTCTAGCATTAAATACTGAGACCCGTCATACTGTATGGGCAAGACTCAAATGGAGAAGCATGTATTGTCAAAATTTACCTGCATGCCTGGTTCTCAACCTCTGAAATATTTGGGTGTTCAAATTGACCAACAAATACAAGGATGATAGGTTGTTCACTGTCAAGTTATAGAGGATATTATTGCAGCCAAACAGACTAAAAAGGATTATTGTAAAGTAAAATTTAGTTAGCTAAGCAACTGAAGATATATGTGACCTGGAGATGTCATTGTGAACTCTGTGCGGATATAGCTACTTCTCACTACATCGTGTCTTGTTGTCCTTCAGCCTTTTTTGAGATTATCTACCAATCAGTTGCAGACTTTTGTGACCAAACTCTTAGTTGATCCGGTTTGGTGATGAAAGGTTTAATAGGATTCTTATATTTTGTATAGTTGCTATTTTCTGGTGTTGTGATGCATAAGAAAACATGACCATAAATTGATTTTGGACCCTCTAATGGTCATTTATCCCATGTTATTCTTGATGCAGTAATGGAAGGTAGTTCAGGAGGACACTGAGGAGCTTGTGGCAAAGTCATTTTGCTCTCGAGTTCCATCCTCGTCATCTCAAAAGCCAACTCAAGCTTCCCTGAAATGCAAACATGGAGATTTTTTATGGTGGACCTCGCTTATGTTGGCCGCCCTTCGAAGAATCTGCTATTCCCATTTTATTCACCGGACTATTCTATGTTTTGTTGTTATCTATGACTAGCTACCTACCATTCCAGTATTATTATATTAACAGTATGTGTAGTTCTATGGAGTATGTTGGTATGGTTAACTGATCTCTCCAATTTGTGGACCCTGTTTGTCGGCTTCGCTTTCTTGAAAGCCAAATCGTGAAAAATGGAATCGTTGGTCTTAAATATCTATGTGTTGGCAAGAGAATTTGTTCTTTATATGTGGAAGATTAGTTCTTCTCAAATCTAGTGTAAGTAGCAATACAACACCCTTTCTACATGCTTCTCTCTTATAGCCCTAAAAATGTCAAAAAAGGAACAAACTTTTTATGGCAGACTTTTGTGGCAACGGGGCCAAGGCACAAAAAGACTACCTAGTCAATGTGTACCCCCAATCAAATGGCTACTCTTAACTTGCCAATGATGAATAAGATTTTTCTGGAAATGGTTGTGGAGGCTTGAAAATGATAAGGGGTTAATTTTGCTGACAAAAAAATAAATTGCCCGTCAGATTTTCTTTCAAGTTGAGGCAAACAATTTTTGTACAAAAAGTAGTTTTTGGGAGCACTCTTCGTTTTTGCCTTTTTGGCATGCTCTCTTGTTCGCACAATGAACAAAGCTTCACCGCTTTACTATTAGTAACACATACACTAAGAAAAGTTGTCAAGGTTCATAACACTGTTTGGTGGAACTTCAATGATTATCAATCATATCAATATGTATCTTAGACTCTTAGTTATCGATATGTCTAGGACGCGATTCAATGTTTGCTTGGTGTGCAAGTTTTTTTCTCACACTCTTAATGTTTTTTTACTGATTACATAGAACCCTCAATGAAAAATGAGAAACTGGTTGTAATTTGCATTGTCATCGGGTTCGACATTCTTTTGTTTCCTGCCATAAGATCCTAACATGGTTATCTCATATTTCTGCCCTTTGTTGGGTTTTTGTGCTATTTTACATAGGGGAACTTGATGTGTGAAGGGACAAGGAGACCAAGGATGGCAACAATTTAAAAGCTTAGTAGGTGTGCTTATTCTGGCACTCCTCATTAGTTTCAGCAACCAAGCCATCTGCTGTTTACTGTATTAATATGTTTGTTTCCTCACAACGCAAGCAAAAAACCGAAGTCTCGTGCATGGCCTCGCGGATTTCGACCTTGTTGCCACCACACGCTTTTCTCCTCGTGATTTCCTCACCCTCTCATTCACTCCTTCCCGCTGGTTGATGCCATCCTCTCACCATTTGGCTGCCTCCTGCTTGCCATAGAACTGCCTTTGCCTTTTCTGTGCGGATCTTCCTTCCACACAGGTCGGGGGTGAAACGAGTGCAACTTCACGACATGAATCGTCGGCAACTCAACCGCCGCTTTTCCTGTAGCTTCATGGAGTTAGCGTGAGAATGACTAGGACCTGCGAGGACAAGGCTGAAGGAAATATGCCCTAGAGGCAATAATAAAGTTATTATTTATTTCCTTATATCATGATAAATGTTTATTATTCATGCTAGAATTGTATTAACCGGAAACATAATACATGTGTGAATACATAGACAAACAGAGTGTCACTAGTATGCCTCTACTTGACTAGCTCGTTGATCCAAGATGGTTATGTTTCCTAACCATAGACATGAGTTGTCATTTGATTAACGGGATCACATCATTAAGAGAATGATGTGATTGACTTGACCCATTCTGTTAGCATAGAACTTGATCGTTTAGTTTGTTGCTATTGCTTTCTTCATGACTTATACATGTTCCTATGACTATGAGATTATGCAACTCCCGTTTACCGGAGGAACACTTTGTGTGCCACCAAATGTCACAACGTAACTGGGTGATTATAAAGGTGCTCTACAGGTGTCTCCGAAGGTACTTGTTGGGTTCGCGTATTTCGAGATTAGGATTTGTCACTCCAATTGTCGGAGAGGTATCTCTGGGCCCTCTCGGTAATGCACATCACTTAAGCCTTGCAAGCATGGAAACTAATGAGTTAGTTGCAGGATGATGTATTACGGAACGAGTAAAGAGACTTTCTGGTAACGAGATTGAACTAGGTATTGAGATACCGACGATCGAATCTCAGGCAAGTAACATACCGATGACAAAGGGAACAACGTATGTTGTTATGCGGTCTGACCGATAAAGATCTTCATAGAATATGTGGGAGCCAATATGAGCATGCAGGTTCCGCTATTGGTTATTGACCGGAGACGTGTCTCGGTCATGTCTACATTGTTCTCGAACCCGTAGGGTCCGCACGCTTAAGGTTTCGATGACAGTTATATTACGAGTTTATGAGTTTTGATGTACCGAAGGAGTTCGGAGTCCTAGATGAGATCGGGGACATAAAGAGGAGTCTCGAAATTGTCGAGATTTAAAGATCGATATATTGGAGGACTATATCGTGGAGTTACGGGAATACGTATTGGGCCTTATTGGGCCATACGGGAAAGAAGGAAAAGGGCCTCAAGGGTGGCCGCACCCCTCCCCTTGGTCTGGTCCGAATTGGACTAGGGAAGGTGGGCGCCCCCTTCCTTCCTTCTCCTTTTCCCTTCCTCTTTTCCTATTCCATATGGGAGGTGGAATCCTACTAGGACTAGGGAGTCCTAGTAGGACTCCACACTTGGCGCGCCCCCTCCTAGGGCCGGCCTCCTCCTCCCTTGCTCCTTTATATACGAGTGCAGGGGGCACCCCAAAGACACAACAATTGATCATTGATCTCTTAGCCGTGTGCGGTGCCCCCTTCCACCATAATCCTTGATAATATTGTAGCGGTACTTAGGCGAAGCCCTGCGACGATAGAACATCAAGATCGTCACCACGCCGTCGTGCTGACGGAACTCTTCCCCGACATTCTGTTGGATCGGAGTCCGGGGATCGTCATCGAGCTGAACATGTGCTAGAACTCGGAGGTGCCATAGTTTCGGTGCTTGATCAGTCAGGCCGTGAAGACGTACGACTACATTAACCGCGTTGTGCTAACGCTTCCGTTGCCAGTCTACGAGGGTACGTAGACAACACTCTCCCCTCTCGTTGTATGCATCACCATGATCTTGCGTGTGCGTAGGAATTTTTTTAAATTACTATGTTCCCCAATAGTGGTATCAGAGCCTAGGTTTTATGCGTTGATGTTGTGCACGAGTAGAACACAAGTGAGTTGTGGGCGATATAAGTCATACTGCTTACCAGCAATGTCATACTTTGGTTTGGCGGTATTGTTGGATGAAGCGGCTCGGACCGACATTACGCGTATGCTTACGCGAGACTGGTTCTACTGACGTGCTTTGCACACAGGCGGCTGGCGGGTGTCAGTTTCTCCAACTTTAGTTGAACCGAGTGTGGCTACGCCTGGTCCTTGTGAAGGTTAAAACAGCACCAACTTGACAAACTATCATTGTGGTTTTGATGCGTAGGTAAGAATAGTTCTTGCTAAGCCCGTAGCAGCCACGTAAAACTTGCAACAACAAAGTAGAGGACGTCTAACTTGTTTTTGCAGGGCATGTTGTGATGTGATATGGTCAAGACATGATGCTAAATTTTATTGTATGAGATGATCATGTTTTGTAACCGAGTTATCGGCAACTGGCAAGAGCCATATGGTTGTCGCTTTATTGTATGCAATGCAATCGCACTGTAATGCTTTACTTTATCACTAAGCGGTAGCGATAGTCGTGGAAGCATAGGATTGGCAAGACGAGAATGATGCTACGATGGAGATCAAGGTGTCACGCCGGTGACGATGGTGATCATGACGGTACTTCGGAGATGGAGATCACAAGTACAAGATGATGATGGCCATATCATATCACTTATATTGATTGCATGTGATGTTTATCTTTTATGCATCTTATCTTGCTTTGATTGACGGTAGCATTATAAGATGATCCCTCACTAAATTATCAAAGTATAAGTGTTCTCCCTGAGTATGCACCATTGCGAAAGTTCTTCGTGCTGAGACACCACGTGATGATCGGGTGTGATAGGCTCTACGTTCAAATACAACGGGTGCAAAACAGTTGGACACGCGGAATACTCAGGTTAAACTTGACGAGCCTAGCATATAATAGATATGGCCTCGGAACACGGAGACCGAAAGGTCGAGCGTGAATCATATAGTAGATATGATCAACATAGTGATGTTCACCATTGAAACTAGTCCATCTCACGTGATGATCGGACATGGTTTGGTTGATCTAGATCACGTGATCACTTAGAGGATTAGAGGGATGTCTATCTAAGTGGGAGTTCTTAAGTAATATGATTAATTGAACTTTAATTTATCATGAACTTAGTCCTGGTAGTATTAGCATATCTATGTTGTAGATCAATAGCTCGCGTTTAGCTCCTCTGTTTTATTGTTGATATGTTCCTAGAGGAAACTAAGTTGAAATATGTTAGTAGCAATGATGCGGATTGGATCCATGATCTGAGGTTTATCCTCATTGCTGCACAGAAGAATTATGTCTTTGATGCACCGCTAGGTGACAAACCTATTGCAGGAGCAGATGCAGATGTTATGAACATTTGGCTAGCTGAATATGATAACTACTTGATAGTTTAGTGCACCATGCTTAAACGTCTTAGAATCGGGACTTCAAAGACGTTTTGAACATCATGGACCATATGAGATGTTCCAGGAGTTGAAGTTAATATTTCAAGCAAATACCCGAGTTGAGAGATATGAAGTCTCCAACAAGTTCTATAGCTAAAAGATGGAGGAGAATAGCTCAAGCAGTGAGCATGTGCTCAGATTGTCTGGGTACTATAATTGGTTGAATCAAGTGGGATTTAATCTTCCAGATAAAATAGTGATTGACAGAATTCTCTAGTCACCATCACCAAGTTAGTAGAACTTCGTGATGAACTATGATATGCAAGGGATAACGGAAACGATTCCCAAGCTCTTCGTAATGCTGAAATCGACGAAGGTAGAAATCAAGAAAAATATCAAGTGTTAATGGTAGACAAGACCATTAGTTTCAAGAAAAGGGCAAAGGGAAGAAGGGGAACTTCAAGAAGAACGGCAAGCAAGTTGCTGCTCAAGTGAAGAAGCCCAAGTCTGGTCCTAAGCTTGAGACTAAGTGCTTCTACTGCAAAGGGACTGGTCACTGGAAGCGGAACTGCCCCAAGCATTTGGCAGATAAGAAGGATGGCAAAGTGAACAAAGGTATATTTGATATACAGATTATTGATGTGTATTTTACTAGTGTTCGTAGCAACCCCTCGGTATTTGATACTGGTTCAGTTGCTAAGAGTAGTAACTCGAAACGGGAGCTGCAGAATGAACATAGACTAGTTAAGGGTGAAGTGACGATGTGTGTTGGAAGTGGTTCCAAGATTGATATGATCATCATCGCACACTCCCTATACTTTTGGGATTAGTGTTGAACCTAAATAAGTGTTATTTGGTGTTTGCGTTGAGCATGAATATGATTTGATCATGTTTATTGCAATACGGTTATTCATTTAAGTAAGAGAATAAATTGTTGTTCTGTTTACATGAATAAAACCTTATATGGTTACACACCCAATGAAAATGGTTCATTGGATCTCGATCGTAGTGATACACATATTCATAATATTGAAACCAAAAAATGCAAAGTTAATAATGATGGTGCAATTTATTTGTGGCACTGCTGTTTAGGTCATATTGGTGTAAAGCGCATGAAGAAAATCCATGCTGATGGGCTTTTGGAATCACTTGATTATGAATAAGTTGATGCTTGCGAACCATGCCTCATGGGCAAGATGACTAAGACTCCGTTCTCCGGAACAATGGAGCGAGCAACAGATTTGTTGGAGATCATACATACTGATGTATGTGGTCCGATGAATATTGAGGCTCGTGGCAGGTATCATTATTTTCTAATCTTCACAGATGATTTGAGCAGATATGAGTATATCTACTTGATGAAACACAAGTCTGACACATTTGAAAAGTTCAAAGAATTTCAGAGTGAAGTGGAGAATCATCGTAACAAAAATAAAAGTTTCTACGATATGATCGCAGAAGTAAAATATTTGAGTTACGAGTTTGGCCTTAAGTTAAAAACAATGGGAAATAGTTTCACTACTCACGCCACCTGGAACACCATAGCATAATGGTGCGTCTGAACGTCATAACCGTACTTTATTAGATATGGTGCGATCTATGATGTCTCTTACCGATCTACCACTATCGTTTTGGGGTTATACATTAGAGACAGCTGCATGCACGTTAAATAGGGCACCATCTCAATCCGTTGAGATGACACCATATGAACTATGGTTTGGCAAGAAACCTAAGCTGTCATTTCTTAAAGTTTGAGGTTGCAATGCTTATGTGAAAAAGTTTCAAGCTGATAAGCTCTAACCCAAATCGGAGAAGTGCGTCTTCATAGGATACCCAAAAGAAAATGTTGGGTACACCTTCAATCACAGATCCGAAGGCAAGATATTCATTGCTTTGAATGGATCCTTTCTAGAGAAGGAGTTTCTCTCGAAAGAAGTGAGTGGGAGGAAAGTAGAACTTGATGAGGTAACTGTACCTGCTCCCTTATTGGAAAGTAGTTCATCACAGAAATCTGTTCCTGTGACTACTACACCAATTAGTGAGGAAGCCAATGATGATGATCATGTAACTTCAGATCAAGTTACTACCGAATCTCGTAGGTAAACCAGAGTGAGATCCACACCAGAGTGGTACGGTAATCCTGTTCTGGAGGTCATGTTACTTGACCATGACGAGCCTATGAACTATGAGGAAGCGATGATGAGCCCAGATTCCGCGAAATGGCTTGAGGCCATGAAATCTAAGATGAGATCCATGTATGAGAACAAAGTATGGACTTTGATTGACTTGCCCAATGATCGACGAGCCATTGAGATTAAATGGATCTTCAAGAGGAAGACGGACGCTGATAGTAGTGTTACTATCTACAAAGCTAGAATTGTCGCAAAAGGTTTTCGACAAGTTCAAGGTGTTGACTACGATGAGAGTTTCTCACTCGTATCTATGCTTAAGTATGTCCGAATCATGTTAGCAATTGCCGCATTTTATGAAATCTGGCAAATGGATAAACAAAACAACATTCCTTAATGGATTTATTAAAAAAGAGTTGTATATGATGCAACCAGAAGGTTTTGTCAATCCTAAAGGTACTAACAAAATATGTAAGCTCCAGCGATCCATCTATGGACTGGTGCAAGCATGTAACATCCCAAATTTCCAATTTGGAATGTTATACATTAGATCATCAATGCATATCATATTTTATTTTGCATTTTGGTTGATCCTAGAAATTCTACGCAACTCAATGACCCACGGAGAGAGTTGGAGATTTCGTTATTTTCATATTTGAGTTTTCTCAAATTTTGAGAATAGGATCATTTGATTTTAATTATTTTATCGTCAATTATTTCTATTACAAAAATATGAGAGAGGTAATAAAATGACTTTCCCAAAATAAAGAAATATTGAGGATTTAATAATAAAATCAAATAAGATTTTATTTCGGAGTTTTTCGGTGTTTTATTTGAATTTAGGAAAAAAGTGCGTTTTTCAAAATTGCATTTAGGGCCCAAATAAATGTTCACCTTGTGTGGCTTGATTTTAGAAGCCCGTGAAAATTTATTTCGAAATTTTTGGAGTCCGTTTAGTATTTCTTTTTATTTTTCTTCCGAGCGAAATAATTAAAAAAAAAACGAACCGACTTAACGGGCCGTGTCCGACCTGGACACCGACCGGGAGGCCTTTATAAGCCGAGGCCCGGCCCCGGGGGAAACCCTAAAGTGCCCTAAGCCGCCGCTGCCCTAAGAAGCCGCCGCCGCCGACGTCCGCCGCCGCCGCCGGATTTCACCGCCAAGGTTCGTCGCGCCTCGTTTCCCGTGCCGAAAAAAAGAGAAAAAAAATTCGGCGTTCGTCGTTTTTCTTTTTCTCGGATTAAATCCGCGATTTTTCTGATCGCGATTCCTGATCCGATTTTTGTTTTAGTATAACTTTTCGCTCGTTTATCGGAATCAGGCGATTCAAGCGCCTAGGGATTCGTCTCGAAACCCTCTATCCGTTTAACCAACTTAAACAAGATTTTGCTACTGTAAAATTTGCCCTAGATCCAGATTACTAGAATGAAGTTGTTTTCTTTCGCCGTTTGACTTTCGTTGCTTCGTTCGATTTGATTCTTTTTGCAAACCGGAGTTCTTAAGTTGAACCTTCTGGTTAGATCTCTTATTTGAGTTTTACCTGTGCATTAGATGAGTACTTATTGTATGCTTGTTTGTTTGTTTGCGATAGAATACCCGGAGTGCGCCGCTTGTTACTTCGAATCGTTAGGTTTCGCGGATCATCGGCAAGGCAAGTAACACTTTGATCATACCTTTTCTACTACCTAGTTTTATTGCATTAGATCAATCCTCACACATTGCATGATTACGATCTAAGTAAATTGTGGGATGGGAAGTAGATGAGGTAGTATCTATTACCTGTTTATTATCAAACATTTGGGAGTTACTTCTACGTTTGCTTATTATGCCATGCTATGCTAGTAGACGTGGATTGGGTGAGTGATATCCATGACAGATGTGAGATTGTTAATTAATGGTTTATCTAAGGTGGCAACTTAAACACACATCTGGGTGGATTGAGGCACCTGGGTATTCCAGGACTTGCCTGTTTTCTTTTGGACCGCCACCCAGGCTCAAAGGGATCATGAGACTATTCATACTAGAAACTTCCGCGTGCAGCCACAAGCTAGTATGGGCTCTAGCATAGTTGAGTAAGTCATGCGAACTCTTACAGTGGTAGACTAGCAGATGTAGGGGATGTAGGTGGTACGGTCTACCCGATCGTAAGGTGCTAGCGCTTCTGAAAGACTATGTCTCGGTCATCCGTCTTCTCAAACACCATGTAGTGCGAGAAACCAAACGGAGGCGATCGAGTCTTGTGGGGAAAAGTGCGCAAACCTCTGCAGAGTGTAATAAACTAATCATGGTTAGCCATGTCCCCGGTTATGGACATCTTGAGTATCTAGTACTTGGATTATCATGTGAATCTCAATATGTTACTCTAAATTAATTTTGTTGGGTTATGTTTAATGATGATGCTTAATTGGGATGGAGAATGCTGTCAACCATTCTCAATGTTTAACAACCACCATGATAGTTAAATAAATTTATTCCTTTGAAGTAGGGAAAAATTGTCTTTACGCAAAACAGTAACCATAGAGCTTTCGACTAGCCAAATATGCATATAGTATAGCTGTTTCATCCCATTATTCTCTATGTGTTACCTTGCCAGCATATTCCATGTGCTGACCCGTTTCGGGCTGCAACGTTAATGTTGCAGACTTTTCAGACGATGATTACGGAGTTTTTAGGTCATGGTTCTATACTCAATGATGCCATTGGAGTTGATGGACTCACTTATCTTCCAAGCCTTCTGTTGTTATCGTTGTTAGATGGCCTTAAGCCATATTTATTGTAATAAGTTCTCTTTTGAGACACTCGATGTAATAAGTGTGATTGCTACTCTACTATAAATCCTCCGAGTACTATGTGGTGTCAGCATTACTGATCCAGGGATGACACCGGAGCACAGAGATCAGACTGTTTGAGGTCTGGTCGCTACAGAGATGGTATCAGAGCACACGCTGACTATAGGACACGACCACTAAGTTAGGGACCTAGATCACTATTCACTCTCTTCTCTTCTGACCTCTCATCTTTTCTACTCTTTAGGATGGCGGATGCAAGGAACAAGTTCACACAACCGGATGAAGATACACCCTTTGGACGACACTTGAAGGAAGTCACTAGATACCTGAACATAGGAGTACCAAGCTTCACAGGAACCTACAACGCCACTTAACCTGAAGAAGAGCGCTGGATGATTCAAGTTCAAGTTCCAGGAAGGACGTTCATGCCAGTCACTGAGCCCATAGAGTTTTCTTTTGATGCACCAACTTGGAGTCTAGGAAAGAGCATGGCAGCTCACATCGCCATGGGACGCATTGGAGAAGTCTACCGCAAGGATCTCAAGGATACTATCTACCAGATTTGTGGGCGCTGAGATGAACACTGGGAGATGATCAGCACCAAGAAGGATAGATCAATCACAGCTTTTATCCAGGAGTTAAACCAGCACATTCGACGACAGGAGAACCAGATGTGCGCTGACATGATAGATCTGAAGAAGGCTAAGACTAGAATCAAGGAACTGGAGAAAGAACTCAAGGCTACACGTGAAGATTATGAAGAAGAAATTGAAGTATTGGTGGAGAAGAATGACGACCTAATCAAGAAGATTGGAATATTTATGGGAGGCCCTACGCCAGTAGATGAAGACTAAGAACCCCAGGAGATTAGCCCGGAAGACTACATCATCATCGACGGCACCGACTCGGAACCAGATAGTAGCGATGATGACTATGTTGATGAAGCTGGAGCAGATATTATGGAGTCAACGACTGTAGAATATTTCTAGTAGACCACATCATCAGTAGTAGTAGTCCACCATGTAAATATAGTAGTCCAAGCACTTTTGCGATAGATAGATCGATTTTATGCCTTTGTTTGATTGATTGAAGTGAATTGTTTGCTTTTGCCTCATGTGCATATGGGTAGTGTTTTCTCTTTAGACCCCCTCTATTCTTATATCTCATCTTTTCTAGACCCTCAGATGCCTCCGAGACGTGACCCCAGATTTGCCTTTCCACCGGAGCTCACCCAGTTGATCCAGCAGCAGAACACATTGATGCAGTTGCTAGTCCAGAATCAGAATCAAGGGAACAACACCAACAACCCACCACCACCACCACCTATTGACCACTTAGCCCGTTTTCTTAGGCTGAATCCGCTGGTGTTTTCCAGTAGCACCGAGCCGATAGTAGCAGATGATTGGCTCCGCAAGACAGCTAGGGAGTTGACCACAGCAGGATGCACAGATGCGGAGAAGGTGAAGTGCACATCAGCTAGAAGGACCCGCAGCATCATCGTGGGAGAATTTCACAGCCACTTTCCCTGTCGACATTGTCACATGGGACCAGTTTCAGCAGGCTTTTCATACTACACATGTTTCAGCAGGAGCTATGGCCATGAAGAAGCGTGAGTTTCACAACTTGCGCCAAGGAGGAAGGACAGTTGGACAGTATGTGGAGGAATTTAGTAAGCTAGCACGTTATGCCCCAGATGACGTCGCCACAGATGCAACTAAGCAGGAGAAGTTTCTGGAAGGACTGAATGATGAGTTGAGCATGCAGTTGATGGTAGCAACCTTCAAAAACTACCAGGAGTTGGTAGATCATGCTCTTATGATTGAAGGGAAGCAGCAGCAAATTGAGAATCGCAAGAGGAAGTATGGACAAGGAAAATACAATTCAGGAGCTCAGCAGAAGCCATGTTTTACCCCTAGACCGGGAGGACATTTTCAGCATACCCATGGAGGAGGTAGCTCAAACAATCATAATGGCACCAAGAATGGTAATGGCAATGGAGGAAGCAACGGCCAGAATCGCACCAACCCATCAACCCCAGCTAAGAAGGACTTAAGCCAAGTCACTTGTTTTAAGTGTTCGAAGACAGGACATTATGCAAATGAATGTCCTGAATTACAAAATGGAAATAGCAATGGAAGTTCTAGGAAGAAGCCGAACCTTTTTAACAGGGGACATGTGAACCACGTTAGCGTGGAGGAGGTTGAAGCTCAACCCGATGCAGTAATAGGTAAGTTTTTGGTTAAGTCATTTACTGCACTCATTCTTTTTGATACTGGCGCATCGCATTCATACATCTCAAGGGGATTTGCGGATAAGTATAACCTATCAACCCAAGCCCTTGGGTCACCCATGTTAGTAACCTCGCCCGGAGCAGAGTATGTGGCTAGTCTATGGTGTGATCGGTTACCATTAAGGATTGGTAACTATGTTTTTCCCTCAGACCTAATAGTATTTGAATCTCAAGGATTGGATGTGATATTAGGCATGGATTGGTTATCAAAGTATGAAGGGAATATTGAATGTGCTTGTAAGTCAATTTTGCTTACCACACCAGAAGGGAGAAGGATCAAGTATGTATCCCGGCATGAGCCAAAGAGGACTCAAGTAAATTGCCTAACAGGAGTTGTGCAGGAGGAAGTACCAGTGGTAAGGGATTTCCCTGATGTATTTCCAGAGGAGTTGCCAGGCATGCCACCGGATAGAGATATTGAGTTTTTGATTGAGCTATTGCCAGGCACAGGGCCAATATCAAAGAGACCATATAGGATGCCAGCAAAGGATTTGGTGGAAATTAAGAAGCAGATTAAGGAGTTACTGGATAAGGGATATATTCGCCCAAGTTCTTCGCCTTGGGGATCGCCAGTACTTCTAGTGGAGAAGAAGGATGGATCATTAAGGATGGTTGTTGATTATCGAGGATTGAATGAAGTAACGATCAAGAACAAGTACCCACTACCAATGATCAACGATCTGTTTGATCGGTTGCAAGGAGCTAAGGTATTTTCCAAGATCGATCTGCGATCAAGATACCACCAATTGAAGATTCGAGAATAGGATATTCTGAAGATAGCTTTTACTACCAGGTATGGGCTGTACGAGTATACCGTTATGTCATTTGGTCTGACTAACGCACCTGCCTATTTTATGAACATGATGAACAACGTGTTTATGGAGTTCTTGGATAAGTTCATCGTAGTGTTCATTGATGATATCCTGGTTTATTCGAAGAATGAAGAGGAACATAAGGAGCATTTGTGTTTGGTACTTGGAAAGCTCAGAGAACATCAATTATATGCCAAGTTCAGCAAATGTGAGTTTTGGTTGAAGGAATTAGGATTCCTCGGACACGTTATATCTGGAGAAGGTATAGCAGTAGATCCCGCTAAAGTTGAAACTGTGACCAAGTGGGAAGCCCCAACAACAGTTGGAGAGATCCGGAGTTTTCTTGGACTCGCAGGATACTACCGGAGATTTATTGGGAATTTCTCAAAGATTGTGAAGCCTATGACTGAGTTGTTAAAGAAGGATACCAAGTTCATATGGACAAAGGAGTGTGAGGCTAGTTTCCAGGAGTTGAAGAAACGCTTGGTTACCTCACCAGTGTTGATTTTGCCAGACTAGACCAAGGATTATGAGGTGTATTGCGACGCTTCACGTCGAGGACTTGGAGCAGTGCTTATGCAGGAAGGGAGAGTTGTTTCATATGCCTCAAGACAACTGAAACCTCATGAGTTGAATTATTCCATGCATGATTTGGAGTTAGCAGCCGTAGTGCATGCCTTTAAAACATGGAGACATTTTCTCATTGGAAATCATTGTGAGGTGTACACGGATCATAAGAGTTTGAAGTACATTTTCATCCAGAAGGAGTTGAATCTCAGACAAAGGAGATGGTTGGAGCTTGTCAAGGATTATGATATGAAATTGCATTATCACCCCGGAAAGGCTAATGTAGTAGCTGACGCATTAAGCCGTAAGAGCCATGTTAATACATTAATGACGGGAGAAATACCAAGGGAGTTAGCAGAAAATCTTCGTGAACTATGTTTGGAAATAGTTCCGAGAGGCTTTGTAGCAGCATTGAAGATTCAGTCAACTTTGATGGATAGAATCAGAGAAGCTCAGAAAGCTGACAAAGAGATTGCCGTTATAAAGGAGAAACTGAGCAAAGGAAAAGCTAAAGGATTTCGTGAGGATGAGCACGACACCCTATGGTTTGAAGAACGTGTTTACGTGCCCAATGACCAGGACTTCAGGAAGTTGATACTGCAAGAGGCACACGACTCACCATATTCGATTCACCCAGGAAATACCAAGATGTATTTGGATTTGAAGGATATTTTCTGGTGGACCGGAATGAAGAAGGATATTGCGGAGTATGTAGTAGTTTGTGATGTATGTCAGAGAGTAAAGGCAGAGCATCAAAAGCCAGCAGGATTGTTACAACCATTGCCGATACCCGAATGGAAGTGGGATAAGTTAGGCATGGATTTTATCACGGGATTGCCCAGGACTCGTTCAGGCTATGACTCGATTTGGGTTGTAGTCGATCGATTGACGAAAGTAGCTCATTTCATCCCAGTAAAGACCACTTATACCAGTGCTAAGTTGGCAAAGATATACATGACCAGGATCGTATGTCTGCATGGAGTTCCAAGGAGTATCGTATCAGATAGAGGAACCTAGTTTACCTCAAAGTTCTAGAAGCAGTTGCACGAAACTTTGGGTACCAGGCTAGAATTCAGTACAGCTTTTCATCCACAGACAGATGGACAGACCGAGAGAGTCAATCAGATTTTGGAGGAGGATATGCTGAGAGCTTGTGCGCTAGATTATGTATCTAGTTGGGATGATAATTTGCCATATGCAGAGTTCTCTTACAACAACAGTTATCAAACCAGTTTAAAGATGGCCCCTTTCGAAGCCTTGTATGGAAGGAGATGCAGGACACCGTTGTCGTGGGATGAAGTTGGAGACGCCAGTTGTTTGGACCTGACTTGATTAAGGAGTCTGAACGGAAGGTGAAGTTGATTCGCGACAGGCTCAAGGTAGCCCAGTCCAGACAGAAGAGTTATGAAGATTCTAAACGCAATGAGACAGTTTACGAAGTCGGAGATAGAGCTTATCTTTGAGTATCTCCACTTCGAGGAACAAAGCGTTTTGGAGTTAAGGGAAAATTAGCGCCACGATTTGTAGGACCATATCGAGTTTTGGAGCGTATGGGAGAAGTAGCCTACAAGTTGGAATTACCTGAAGGATTGTCAGGAGTTCATGATGTGTTCCACGTTTCCCAGTTGAAGAAGTGTCATGCGGAGATGGCTGACATACCGTTGAGAGACACAGTGCCTTTGGAAACTATTCAATTGGATAACGATTTGACCTACGAGGAGAAACTAGTCAAGATTCTCGAGTTTGCCAGCCGAGTTACTCGCAGCAAGGTTATTAAGTTTTGCAAAGTTCAGTGGAGCCACCACCCAGAGGATGAAGCCACCTGAGAACGAGAGGAAGATTTGCTCAAAGACCACCCTCACCTATTTTCTAGCCAACCCGAATCTCGAGGGCGAGATTCATCTTAAGGGGGGTAGGTTTGTAACATCCCAATTTTTCAATTTGGAATGTTATACATTAGATCATCAATGCATATCATATTTATTTTGCATTTTGATTGATCCTAGAAATTCTACGCAACTCAATGACCCACGGAGAGAGTTGGGGATTTCGTTATTTTCATATTTGAGTTTTCTCAAATTTTGAGAATAGGATCATTTGATTTTAATTATTTTATCGTCAATTATTTCTATTACAAAAATATGAGAGAGGGAATAAAATGACTTTCCCAAAATAAAGAAATATTGAGGATTTAATAATAAAATCAAATAAGATTTTATTTCAGAGTTTTTCGGTGTTTTATTTGAATTTAGGAAAAAAGTGCGTTTTTCAAAATTGCATTTGGGCCCAAATAAATGTTCACCTTGTGTGGCTTGATTTTAGAAGCCCGTGAAAATTTATTTCGGAATTTTTGGAGTCCGTTTAGTATTTCTTTTTATTTTTCTTCCGAGCGGAATAATTTAAAAAACAAAAAAAAACGAACCGACTTAACGGCCCGTGTCCGACCTGGACACCGACCGGGAGGCCTTTATAAGCCGAGGCCCGGCCCCGGGGGAAACCCTAAAGCGCCCTAAGCCGCCGCCGCCGACGTCCGCAGCCGCCACCGGATTTCGCTGCCGAGGTTCGTCGTGCCTCGTTTTCCGTGCCAAAAAAAGAGAAAAAATGTCGGCGTTCGTCATTTTTCTTTTTCTCGGATTAAATCCGCGATTTTTCTGATCACGATTCCTGATCCGGTTTTCGTTTTAGTATAACTTTTCGCTCGTTTATCGGAATCAGGCGATTCAAGCGCCTAGGGATTCGTCTCGAAACCCTCTATCCGTTTAACCAACTTAAACAAGATTTTTCTACTATAAAATTTGCCCTAGATCCAGATTACTAGAACGAAGTTGTTTTCTTTCGCCGTTTGACTTTCGTTGCTTCGTTCGATTTGATTCTTTTTGCAAACCGGAGTTCTTAACTTGAACCTTCTGGTTAGATCTCTTATTTGAGTTTTACCTGTGCATTAGATGAGTACTTATTGTATGCTTGTTTGTTTGTTTGCGATAGAATACCCGGAGTGCGCCGCTTGTTACTTCGAATTGTTAGGTTTCGCGGATCATCAGCAAGGCAAGTAACACTTTGGTCGTACCTTTTCTACTACCCAGTTTTATTGCATTAGATCAATCCTCACACATTGCATGATTAGGATCTAAGTAAATTGTGGGATGGGAAGTAGATAAGGTAGTATCTATTACCTGTTTATTATCAAACCTTTGGGAGTTACTTCTACGTTTGCTTATTATGCCACGCTATGCTAGTAGACGTGGATTGGGTGAGTGATATCCATGACAGATGTGAGATTGTTAATTAATGGTTTATCTAAGGTGGCAACTTAAACACACATCTGGGTGGATTGAGGCACCTGGGTATTCCAGGACTTGCCTGTTTTCTTTTGGACCGCCACCCAGGCTCAAAGGGATCATGAGACTATTCATACTAGAAACTTCCGTGTGCAGCCACAAGCTATTATGGCCTCTAGCATAGTTGACTAAGTCATGCGAACTCTTACAGTGGTAGACTAGCAGATGTAGGGGATGTAGGTGGTACGGTCTACCCGATCGTAAGGTGCTAGCGCTTCTGAAAGACTATGTCTCGGTCATCCGTCTTCTCAAACACCATGTAGTGCGAGAAACCAAACGGAGGCGACCGAGTCTTGTGGGGAAAAGTGCGCAAACCTCTGCAGAGTGTAATGAACTAATCATGGTTAGCCGTGTCCCCGATTATGGACATCTTGAGTATCTAGTACTTGGATTATCATGTGAATCTCAACATGTTACTCTAAATTAATTTTGTTGGGTTATGTTTAATGATGATGCTTAATTGGGATGGAGAATTCTGTCAACCATTCTCAATGTTTAACAAGCACCATGATAGTTAAATAAATTTATTCCTTTGAAGTAGGGAAAAATTGGCTTTACGCAAAACAGTAACCATAGAGCTTTCCACCAGCCAAATATGCATATAGTATAGTTGTTTCATTCCATTATTCTCTATGTGTTACCTTGCCAGCATATTCCATGTGCTGACCCATTTCGGGCTGCAACGTTAATGTTGCAGACTTTTCAGACGACGATTAAGGAGTTTTTAGGTCATGGTTCTATACTCAGTGATGCCGTTGGAGTTGATGGACTCACTTATCTTCCAAGCCTTCTACTGTTATCGTTATTAGATGGCCTTAAGCCATATTTATTGTAATAAGTTCTCTTTTGAGACACTCGATGTAATAAGTGTGTGATTGCTACTCTGCTATAAATCCTCCGAGTACTGTGTGGTGTCAGCATTACTGATCCAGGGATGACACCGGAGCACAGAGATCAGACCGTTTGAGGTTTGGTCGCTACAAAGCATCTCGGAGTTGGAATATACGCTTTGATAAGTTGATCAAAGCATATAGTTTTATACAGACTTGCGGTGTAGTCTGTATTTACAAGAAAGTGAGTGCGAGCACTACAACATTTCTGATAAGTATATGTGAAAGACATATTTTTGATCGGAGATAATGTAGAATTATTCTGCAAAGCATAAAGGAATGTTTGAAAGGAGTTTTTCAAAGAAAGACCTTGGTGAAGCTACTTACATATTGATCATCAAGATCTATAGAGATAGATCAATACGCTTGATAAGTTTTTTCAATGAGTACATACCTTGACAAGATTTTGAAGTAGTTCAAAATGGAACAGTCAAAAAGGAGTTCTTGCCTGTTTTACAAGGTGTGAAGTTGAGTAAGACTCAAAACCCGACCACGGCAGAAGATAGAGGGAGAATGAAAGTCATTCCCTATGCCTCGGCCATAGGTTCTATAAAGTATGACATGGTGTGTACCAGACCTATTTTATACCCTGCCCTGAGTTTGGCAAAGGAGTACAATAGTGATCTAGGAGTAGATCACTGGACATTGGTCAAAATTGTCCTTAGTGGAATAAGGATATGTTTCTCGATTATGGAGGTGACAAAAGGTTCGTCGTAAAGGGTTACGTCGATGCAAGTTTTGACACTGATCCAGATGACTCTAAGTCTCAATCTGGATACATATTGAAAGTGGGAGCAATTAGCTAGAGTAGCTCCATGCAGAGCATTGTTGACATAGAAATTTGCAAAATACTTACGGATCTGAATGTGGCAGACCCGTTGACTAAACTTCTCTCACAAGCAAAACATGATCACACCTCAGTACTCTTTGGGTGTTAATCACATAGCGATGTGTACTAGATTATTGACTCTAGTAAACCCTTTGGGTGTTGGTCACATGTTGATGTGAACTATGGGTGTTAATCACATGGTGATGTGAACTATTGATGTTAAATCACATGGCGATGTGAACTAGATTATTGACTCTAGTGCAAATGGGAGACTGAAGGAAATATGCCCTAGAGGCAATAATAAAGTTATTATTTATTTCCTTATATCATGATAAATGTTTATTATTCATGCTAGAATTGTATTAACCAGAAATATAATACATGTGGGAATACATAGACAAACAGAGTGTCACTAGTATGCCTCTACTTGACTAGCCCGTTGATCAAAGATGGTTATGTTTCCTAACCATAGACATGAGTTGTCATTTGATTAACGGGATCACATCATTAGGAGAATGATGTGATTGACTTGACCCATTCCGTTAGCTTAGCACTTGATCGTTTATTTTGTTGCTATTGCTTTCTTCATGACTTATACATGTTCCTATGACTATGAGATTATGCAACTCCCGTTTACCGGAGGAACACTTTGTGTGCCACGAAACGTCACAACGTAACTGGGTGATTATAAAGGTGCTCTACAGGTGTCTCCGAAGGTACTTGTTGGGTTGGCGTATTTCGAGATTAGGATTTGTCACTCCGATTGTCGGAGAGGTATCTCTGGGCCCTCTCGGTAATGCATATCACTTAAGCCTTGCAAGCATTGCAACTAATGAGTTAGTTGCAGGATGATGTATTACGGAACGAGTAAAGAGACTTTTCGGTAACGAGATTGAACTAGGTATTGAGATACCGACGATCGAATCTCGGGCAAGTAACATACCGATGACAAAGGGAACAACATATGTTGTTATGCGGTCTGACCGGTAAAGATCTTCATAGAATATGTGGGAGCCAATATGAGCATGCAGGTTCCGCTATTGGTTATTGACCGGAGACGTGTCTCGGTCATGTCTACATTGTTCTCGAACCCGTAGGGTCCGCACGCTTAAGGTTTCGATGACAGTTATATAATGAGTTTATGAGTTTTGATGTACCGAAGGAGTTCGGAGTCCCGGATGAGATCAGGGACATGAAGAGGAGTCTCAAAATGGTCGAGACGTAAAGATCGATATATTGGACGACTATATTCAGACATCGGAAAGGTTCCAAGTGATTCGGGTATTTTTTGGAGTACCGGAGAGTTACGGGAATACGTATTGGGCCTTATTGGGCCATACGGGAAAGAAGGAAAAGGGCCTCAAGGGTGGCCGCACCCCTCCCCTTGGTCTGGTTCGAATTGGACTAGGGAAGGTAGGCGCCCCCTTCCTTCCTTCTCCTTTTCCCTTCCTCTTTTCCTATTCCATATGGGAGGTGGAATCCTACTAGGACTAGGGAGTCCTAATAGGACTCCACACTTGGCGCGCCCCCTCCTAGGGCCGGCGTCCTCCTCCCTTGCTCCTTTATATACGGGCGCAGGGGGCACCCCAAAGACACAACAATTGATCATTGATCTCTTAGCCGTGTGCGGTGCCCCGTTCCACCATAATCCTCGATAATATTATAGCGGTGCTTAAGCAAAGCCCTGCGACGGTAGAACATCAAGATCGTCACCACGCCGTCGTGCTGACGGAACTCTTCCCCGACATTCTGTTGGATTGGAGTCCGGGGATCGTCATCGAGCTGAACGTGTGCTAGAACTCGGAGGTGCCGTAGTTTCGGTGCTTGATCAGTCGGGCCGTGAAGACGTACGACTACATTAACCGCGTTGTGCTAATGCTTCCGTTGCCGGTCTACAAGGGTACGTAGACAACACTCTCCCCTCTCGTTGCTATGCATCACCATGATCTTGCGTGTGCGTAGGAATTTTTTTTAAATTACTACGTTCCCCAACAAAGGTTGGACTGCATCAACTACATTGGTTTTGGCAAGGGGTGAGTTGGAGGTCTTCATACAACCGTGGGAGCACTGCCTCCTAAAAGGACATCAAACTCCTAATGAAGGGTTTTATGTGTTAATGGCACTATGTTTAGAAGACTAAATATGTTTTGAATGCTTACACAAGATAAACAAATATGTGAAATGAAACATATGGTTGGTCGGCAATCCCCTAAGCAAAAAGGATAAAGAAGAAGACAAGCTAGTTTTCTATCGATGGTTTCTCATTCTTGAGTCATAGGTATGCCATGCTATAAAGAGGGGATACACCATTGATTAAGATGTGGGGATTGATGAACCAAAACCAAAGCCAAAGCCAAAACACGCACATCCCATGGAAGAGAGATCCCATTAAGATGTATGAGTCCTCTCCGGTGAGGCTAGGAGGTGCTTCGGACCCTCAGAGTGGCCTCCGAGCTAAGCGGGTTTGCTCATGTTTAGTCTTGGGTACTCCGAGGTGTCTCAGAGGCTTCGAGCTCTGACCCTCTAAGAAGCCTCTGAGGCGCCTTGAACCGGAAGCAGAATGCCTCTTGCTCGGTTGCTGACGCAGTCCTCTTGCCATTTGGTTGCCTCTTGCTTGCCATAGTGCAACCTCCTTTGCCATTTTCTGTATGGATCACCCTTCCACATTGGTCGGGGGTTGAAGCGAGTGCAACTTCACGACATGACTCATCAGCGACTCTACAGTCGCTTCTTCTTTAGCTTCATAGAGTCAGCATGAGAACGACTAGGACATGCGAGTGTGAGGCTGGACTGCATCAACTGCATTATTTTTGGGAAGGAGGAAGTTGGAGTTCATGAGACAACTGTGTGAGTGCCTCCTACCTAAAAGGACTAAAGTAATATGCCCTAGAGGAAATAATAAAGTTGTTATTTATATTTCATTATATCATGATAAATATTTATTATTCATGCTAGAATTGTATTAATCGGAAACTTAGTACATGTGTGAATACATAGATTAACAAAGTGTCCCTAGTATGCCTTTACTAGACTAGCTCGTTGATCAAACATGGTTAAGCTTCCTAGCCATAGAAATGTGTTGTCATTTGATGAACGGGATCACATCATTAGAGAATGATGTGATGGACAAGACCCATCCGTTAGCTTAGCACTATGATCGTTTAGTTTATTGCTATTTGCTTTCTTCATGACTTATACATGTTCCTATGACTATGAGATTATGCAACTCCTGAATACCGGAGGAACACTTAGTGTGCTATCAAACGTCACAACGTAACTGGGTGATTATAAAGATGCTCTGCAGGTGTCTCTGATGGTGTATGTTGAGTTGGCATAGATCAAGATTAGGATTTGTCACTCCGATTGTCGGAGAGGTATCTCTGGGCCCTCTCGGTAATGCACATCACTATAAGCCTTGCAAGCAATGTGACTAATGAGTTAGTTCCGGGATGATGCATTACGGAACGAGTAAAGAGACTTGCCGGTAACGAGATTGAACTAGGTATGATGATACCAACGATCGAATCTCGGGCAAGTAACATACCGACGACAAAGGGAACAACATATGTTGTAATGCAGTTTGACCAATAAAGATCTTTGTAGAATATGTAGGAGACAATATGAGCATCCAGGTTCCGCTATTGGTTATTGACCGGAGATGTTTCTCGGTCATGTCTACATAGTTCTCGAACCCGTAGGGTCCGCACGCTTAACACTCGATGACAGTTATGTGATTTGATGTACCGAAGGTTGTTCCGAGTCTCGGATGAGATCATAGACATGACGAGGAGTCTCAAAATGGTCGACACATAAAGATTGGTATATTGGACCATGTTATTCGGACACCAGAAGTGTTCCGGATAGTTTCGGATAAAACCGAAGTGCATGAGGGGTTACCCGGACCCCCCCCCCCCCCCGCGTGGGGGGGAGTAATGGGCCTTAGTGGGCCTTAGGGTAGAGAGAGGGCAGCAGCCAGGAGGTGGCGCCCCCCTAGGGGAGTCCGAATAGGACTATGAGAGGGGGCACTGTCGGTGTCAAAACCGATGGATCTCGGGTAGGGGGTCCCGAACTGTGCGTCTAAGGTTGATGGTAAGACGAGACAAGGGACACAATGTTTACCCAAGTTAGGGCCCTCTCTATGAAGGTAATACCCTACTTCCTGCTTGATTGATCTTGATGAATATGATCATTACAAGAGTTGATCTACCACGAGATCGTGATGGCTAAACCCTAAAAGTCCAGCCTGTCTAACTATGATTATGAGGATCTCTCTACGGACCTACCCCTCCGGTTTATATAGACATCGGAGGGATCTAGGGTTACACAAGGTCGGTTATAGAGAAAGGAATCTTCATATTCGGACACCAAGCTTGCCTTCCACGCCAAGGAGAGTCCCATACGGACACGGATAGAGTCTTCGGTCTTCGTATTTTCACAGCCCATCAGTCCAGACCATGTCTAATAGGTCGTACGCCCGAGGACCCCTTAGTCCAGGACTCCCTCAGTAGCCCCTGAACCAAGCATCAATGACGAGGTGTCCAGCGCGCAGATTGTCTTCGGCATTGCAAGGCAGGTTCCCCTTTCCGAATACTCCAAGATAGTCTTCGGTCATAATGAACGTGTCCGGATCCGTAACACAAGTACCACACACAACCACAGAGAATATAATATTACACGAGTCCAATTCGCTGACAACTTTTTGTAATGTGACATCACGTTTTCTTGGTTATCATTTGGAACCGTTTTTCGTCTGCCATTCCACGTTTCGAGACGTGGTTTTAATAGGCACGTCTTGTCGAAGCAGAGATCGTGTCCCCTTATTGCGGGATTCTCATCAATACGGGCATGGGTAATATAACCGTGCTGTTTACACAGCTCTTGGGAACAGGCGAGTTTTAAGGCGAGTGGGGAGGTGCTTGATATTCACTGCCTTTATAAGGAGATAAGGATTCCCCTTTCTTCACCCACGCTTCTCTCTTCCTTTGCCCTTCCATCCTCGAGCTCCAGCGCCCAAGTCCTCATTCTTTCCGCCCTTAGGAAGCACTCAACCATGTCCGAATCTAGAGGGCAAGGCAAGTGGATGGCATCCTCCGTTAGGGAGAAGGACATCACCAAGCTTCGGGAGGCCGGGTATCTGGCGAAAGAAATCGCTCATCGGCTTCCAGCCAAGGGACAAATTGTCCCTACCCTGAAGCTCAACGAGAGGGTGGTCTTAATCCCCCATTTCATCCGCGGCGCCAATTGGGTCGCGGCTTCCGAATTCAAAGCTCACCTCCTGGATGGAGAAGGGCCCAAATTGGTCTTCGTCAGACGAGTTGATAGCACTGCAAATGCGCATTCAAAGCATGGTGGATAAAACTATCAAGCTCGTCGACGTAATCGAGGTGATGCTGGTTTGCTAGATTCTCCCATGCCAAAGCCGAAGCTGCCCCTTATGGGAATTCGACCCAAAGAAGCACCAAACCTTGGAAAGGCTCTTCGAAACCACTCATGAAGATGCCTGGAAGTTGCTCTTTAAGGGCAACGAGACGCCGCCAGCCATAGACTCAGACCACGGGCATGACATTACCCATTCTGCCAACGAGGTAAGCCGTTAACGTCTCCAGACACATCCTCTACTTGCTTGTTTCAAGGAAGATATCTAAAATTTATTATTTCAGGTATGGACGGAGAGAGCGGAGCGAATTCGATATTTGGCTCCGCTGCCCGAGGAACCAGTCATCCCGCTCCTAGCGAAGATGCTGGTACCGGCGCCCTATAAGGCGCCGGAGAAGAAGGCCAAGGGGATCCGAAGTGGCCCCCGCCGCAAGGGAGCTTCGGACGTATCGTCTGAAGACAAGACTCACTCCTCCGTCGCCGAAGACGATGACGAGGAGGAGGAGGAGGAAAGCACCCCCCTGACGGGGGGAGGAAGAAGAGGGCGGCCTCCACCAATCTGGAGGCGGAGGTGCCCAAGAGGGGGAAGGGTCCCCTCGCGGATAACACCATGTGGGACGTAGATAGCAGCCCAGAGCAACGCCCCCGAAACAAGCCCCTGGCTATGTCGTAAGTACTAAGAACCTGCACACGTCCCTATATCCGGCCTCTCTTGCTTCATTATATTGATATGTTTAAATGATGTCATTTCAGTCCGGCCCACGACAGCTCCCAGCGATCCTCATCAAGAGGTTCGCTGGATTCGAAGGTGATGGCCAGCGAGTCACCGCCGGCCACTCACTCCCCCACGGCCAAGGGTGACGATGAGGTGTTGTCCCAAAGGACCTTCCCAGGCTAGGGAGAGGTTCGGGAGGCCGCCAGGGTGGTGCCAGAGGCCAAAACCTCGGCTGCAGAACACATGGGGGAGCAGACCCCCATGGCGACTGGGGACGAGGGCTTTGCTCAGTTCGGCCCCCCAGCCGAATACAAGTCCGGAGACCTATATGGCTTCGGAATTTGGCGAGCAATCTCCTTCGAAAGAAGGGGGCGTGCCTATTCCGCCGGTGACCTCTGTCCAACCAGAGGCACCGGATAATCTGCTGGAAGCACTACGAGGCGCTTCCATTGTGGATGAACACCATATCCTTATGGGTACGGTGATTGAGAAGGTTCAGTCCGTCAAAAGTGGACTGACCGAAGCCTGCGACAGCCTGCTGACAGGCTTTGAGGTCAGCGACGCAAAAGAGAAAATCCCAATATAGACAGTAGCCCCCGAGACACTGTTCGGTGTTCGGAAAGACAAGCCAGATAGAGGATCAATTGATTTTTTGCAGGAAACTAACTAAAATATGTCTTATATGAATAACTAGGCATCGTTGCTGGCCGTGACCCCACACACTGCCAAAGTTTCTGGACTAAAGCAGGGACTGGAGCGAGCCGAGGAGGAGCTCGGCCAAGCGAGGAAGCAATGATGACCCACAACTGTAGGGGATCTATCGTAGACTTTTCGATAAGTAAGAGTGTCGAACCCAACGAGGAGCAGAAGGAAATGATAAGCAGTTTTCAGTAAGGTATTCTCTGCAAGCACTGAAATTATAGGTAACTAATAGTTTTGTGATAAGGTAATTTGTAACGAGTAGCAAGTAATAAAAGTAAATAAGGTACAACAAGATGGACCAATCTTTTTTGTAGCAAAGGATAAGCCTGGACAATCTCTTATATGAAGGAAAGCGCTCCCGAGGACACAGGGAATTATCGTCAAGCTAGTTTTCATCACGTTCATATGATTCGCGTTCAGTACTTTGATAATTTGATATGTGGGTGGACCGGTGCTTGGGTACTGCCCTTACTTGGACAAGCACCCCACTTATGATTAACTCCTATTGCAAGCATCCGCAACTACAACAGAAGTATTAAGGTAAACCTAACCATAGCATGAAACATATGGATCCAAATCAGCCCCTTACGAAGCAACACATAAACTACGGTTTAAGCTTCTGTCACTCTAGCAACCCATCATCTACTTATTACTTCCCAATGCCTCCCTCTAGGCCCAAACAATGGTGAAGTGTCATGTAGTCGACGTTCACATAACACCACTAGAGGGATGACAACATACATCTCATCAAAATATCGAACGAATACTAAATTCACATGACTACTTATAGCAAGACTTCTCCCATGTCCTCAGGAACAAACGTAACTACTCACAAAGCATATTCATGTTCATAATCAGAGGGGTATTAATATGCATGATTGATCTAAACATATGATCTTCCACCAAGTAAACCAACTAGCATCAACTACAAGGAGTAATCAACACTACTAGCAACCCATAGGTACCAATCTGAGGTTTGGATACAAAGATTGGATACAAGAGATGAAGTAGGGTTTGAGATGAGATGGTGCTGGTGAAGATGTTGATGGAGATTGACCCCCTCCCAATGAGAGGATCGTTGGTGATGACGATGGTGATGATTTCCCCCTCCCGAAGGGAAGTTTCCCCGGCAGAACAGCTCCGCCGGAGCCCTAGCTTGGTTCCGCCAAGGTTCCGCCTCATGGCGGCGAAGTTTCGTCCCGTGAGCTTGCTTATAATTTTTCTCGGACGAAAGACCTCATATAGTAGAAGATGGGCATCAGAGGGCCACCAGGGGGCCCACGAGGTAGGGGGCGCGCCCAAGGGGGTAGGGCGCGCCCCCCACCCTCGTGGACGGTGAGTGGCCCCCCTCTGGTACTTCTTTTGCCCAGTATTTTTTATATATTCTGAAACGTGCTCCCGTGAAGTTTCAAGACTTTTGGAGATGTGCAGAATAGGTCTCTAATATTTGCTCCTTTTCCAGCCCAGAATTCCAGCTGCCAGCATTCCCCCTCTTCATGCAAACCTTGTAAAATAAGAGAGAATAGGCATAAGTATTGTGACATAATGTGTAATAACAGCCCATAATGCAACAAATATCGATATAAAAGTATGATGCAAAATGGACGTATCAACTCCCCCTAGCTTAGACCTCGCTTGTCCTCAAGCGAAAGCCGAAATCGAAAAATATGTCCACATGTTTGGAGATAGAGGTGTCGATAAAAATAAAATACGGACATGAGGGCATCATGATCATTCTTAGAGCAGCAACATATATGTATATATATATATATATATTTTCATATGATCTCTTATGCTAAAGTAACAATTCAATCACAATTTCAAGTATGAATCATAAACTTTATTGAGAACCAACAAACTCTAATCTCAGTCATTGAGGCAATTGCAATTTATCATAACATAGGAAAGAGTCAATATAAGAGCTTTTCAGCAAGTCCACATACTCAACTATCATTTAGTCTTTCACAATTGCTAACACTCACGCAATATTTATGGGTATGAAGTTTTAATCGGACACAGAGAAAGATAGGGGCTTATAGTTTTGCCTCCCAACGTTTTACCTCAAGGGTAATGTCAACAATAATAGTTCATGAAAACTCACATCCAATTAGCTATATATATCAGGATCTTTCCAACACATTGTGCGTGCCAAAGGATAAAATGTAAAAAAGGAAAGGTGAATATCACCATGACTCTTTGCATGAAGTATAAGACAAGAATAAAAGATAGGCCCTTCCCAGAGGGAAGCATAGGTTGTCATGCGCTTTTATGGTTGGATGCACGAAATCTTAATGCAAAAGAACGCCACTTTATATTGCCACTTGTGATATGGACCTTTATTATGAAGTCCGTCGCTTTTTTTTCTTCCATATCACAAGATCGTATAAAGCTTATTTTCTCCACACTAATAAATCATACATATTTAGAGAGCAATTTTTATTGCTTGCACCGATGACAACTTACTTGAAGGATCTTACTCAATCCATTGGTAGATATGGTGGACTCTCATGGAAAAACTGGGTTTAGGGATATTTGGAAGCACAAGTAGTATTTCTACTTGGTGCAAAGAATTGGCTAGCAAGAGAGAGAAAGGCAATCTCAACATGTTGGATGATCCATGACAATATAATTTATCTCACATGTAAGAAAACATAACCCATTACGTTGTCTTCCTTGTCCAACGTCAACTCTTTAGCATATCATACTTTAATGAGTGCTCACAATTATAAAAGATGTCCAAGATAGTATATCTATATGTGAACCTCTCTTTCTTTATTACTTCCTATTAATTGCAACGATGACCAAAACTATGTTTGTCAACTCTCAACAACTTTTATTCATCATACTCTCTATATGTGAAATCAATACTCTCCATAAGATCCATATGATCTCTTTATTTATTCTCTTTTATTTTATTCCCTCAATATCATAGCAAAATAATCAAGCCCTTGACTCAACACTAATCTTTATTATATATAGCTCACAGACTTGATTACATAGAAGGATCATAAAGCAAAACTCACAACTAGATCGTACTAAAACTTTATTCTACTAGATCAAGATATTATCAAAAGGATCGAACTAAGAAAAAGGTAAAGATAAAAGGTGTGATGGTGATACGATACTGGGGCACTCCCCCAAGCTTGGCAGTTGCCAAGGGGAGTGCCCATACCCATGTGTTTATGTTTCCTTCCTTGGAGGTGGTGATGAAGGAGTTGTTGATGATGTAGGCTTGTCGTCCATCTTCCAAGGCATAGGCTCACCATCATAGAAGGGTGATCGAGTCTCCAGGATCCTCAAATCTACAGCCAAACTCATCCTCTTGAATCTATATTCATACTCACAGTTTTGGTTTTGCAGGTCATAGATCTGGGCTTGGAGGCGCTCGATTTTCTCGTGAAGCTTGAAGATGGCCTCCCTGATGTCCTTGGCGTCCAACTTGTGGTTGTTGGTGAACTCCATGACCATTATGTGATTGGAGTCAAGTCCATGCTCCACCATCTCCTGACACTTGAAAACTTGTTGCTCCAATGCCTCGAGCCTTGTCTCCGTGCTTCCGATCCTCCTTGGTCCCTCAACATCGCGGACGTGCAACAACCCCTCACGCATCTCAATGGTTTGAGGGTGTTGCAGCACCTTCGCGAGGTAGGGGTTGATGACCTTCTCGAAGAACTTGTCCTTGGGGGCACTTGAAGACGACATGGCGACCTAGATCTGTCAGAAAAACAGCTCGAAACAAAGATAGGAGACATTTGCGTGATACGGTGGTCAAAACCTTCGGGAGATTATATAGTGAATTTTTACCGACCAAAAGAAGTATCGGGCAAGAAAACGGAGTCTGGAAAGCACATGAGGTGCCCACGAGGCAGGGGGCGCGCCCAGGGGGTAGGGCGCACCCTCCACCCTCGTGGAAGCCTCGTGTCCTTTCCGGTCTGCTTCTTATTTTCCTATATTCTTAAATATTCCAAAACAGAGAAAAATTGCCATTAGAACTGTTTTGGAGTCGGTTTACTTACCGTACCACGTACCTATTCCTTTTCGGAGTCTGAAACGTTCTAAAAAGTGTCCCTTATGTATTCCTCCAGGGTTACGGTTTCAATAACATTAGTTTCAACATTTATAAGGTTCCCTGAGATATAATGTTTGATTCTCTGACCGTTCACCACCCTCGGATTTGTGCCTTCGAAGTTGTTGATTTTTATGGCACCGGAACGATAGACCTCCTCGGACCTTCCCATTTAGAGAGAAGTTTGCCTACAAAATAAATCTTAAATGAGAGTTGTATAGCAATACATAATCACCTACATTAAACTCACACTTTTGTATCCTTTTATCATACCATCTTTTAACTTTTTCTTTAAACAGTTTGGCATTCTCATAGGCCTGGGTTCTCCATTCATCAAGTGAGCTAATATCAAATAACCTCTTCTCACCGGCAAGTTTGAAATCATAATTGAGCTCTTTAATGGCCCAATATGCCTTATGTTCTAGTTCAAGAGGTAAGTGACATGCTTTACCATAAACCATTTTATACGGAGACATACCCATAGGATTTTTGTATGCAGTTCTATAAGCCCATAATGCATCATCAAGTTTCTTGGACCAATTCTTTCTAGATCTATTAAGTCTTTTGCAAAATTAATTTAAGCTCTTGTCACTTAATTCTACTTGGCCACTAGACTGTGGGTGATAAGGAGATGCAATTCTATGATTAACATCATACTTAGCAAGCATTTTACGAAAGGCACCATGAATAAAATGTGAACTGCCATCAGTCATTAAATATCTAGGGACTCCAAACCTCGAAAAAATAACTTCTTTAAGCATCTTAATAGAGGTGTTATGATCAACACTACTAGCTGGAATAGCTTCTACCCACTTAGTAACGTAATCAACAGCAACTAAAATATGTGTATACCCATTAGAGGAAGGAAAAAGTCCCATATAATCAAAGCCCCGAACATCAAATGGTTCAATAACAAGTGAATAATTCATAGGCATTTCTTGACGTCTACTAATATTACCAATTCTTTGACATTCATCACAAGACAAGACAAACTTACGGGCATCCTTGAAGAGAGTAGGCCAATAAAAACCAGATTGCAATACCTCGTGTGCAGTTCTATCTCTAGCATGGTGTCCTCCATAAGCCTCGGAGTGACACTTATGTAGGATCTGTTCCTGTTCATGCTCAGGTACACAACGTCTAATAACACCATCTACTCCTTTATAAAGATGTGGGTCATCCCAAAAATAATGTCTTAAATCATAGAAGAACTTTTTCTTTTGCTGGTATGTGAAACTAGGTGGTATAAATTTAGCAACAATGTAATTAGCATAATCAGCATACCATGGAGCAGTGCGAGAAGCATTTATGACAGCTAATTGTTCATCAGGAAAGCTATCATCAATAGGTAGTGGGTCATCAAGAACATTCTCTAACCTAGACAAGTTGTCTGCAACGGGATTCTCAGCTCCCTTTCTATCAATAATATGCAAATCAAATTCTTGTAGCAGGAGAACCCATCTAATAAGTCTAGGTTTAGCATCTTTCTTTTCCATAAGATATTTAATAGCAGCATGATTAGTGTGAATAGTTACTTTAGAATCAATGATATAAGGTCCGAACTTATCATAAGCAAATACAACTGCTAAGAATTCCTTTTCAGTAGTAGCATTATTTCTCTGGGCATTGTCTAGAGTTTTAATAGCATATTGAATAACATTTAATTTTTTATCAACTCTTTGTCCTAGGACAGCCCCTACAGCATAATCACTAGCATCACACATAATTTCAAAAGGCAAATTCCAATCAGGTGGTTGAACAATGGGTAAAGAAATCAAGGCTTTCTTAAGTATTTCAAATGCTTCTACACAATCATCATCAACGGCCAAATGAATATATTTTTGTAATAGGCTAGTTAGAGGCCGGGAAATTTTTGAGAAGTCCTTAATGAACCTCCTATACAAACCGGCATGACCAAGGAAACTTCTTATACCTTTGACGTCCTTGGGACATGACATCTTTTCAATAGCATCAACTTTAGCTTTGTCAACTTCAATACCTCTTTCAGAAATTTTATGCCCCAAGAGAATACCTTCATTAACCATAAAGTGTCACTTCTCCCTATTCAAGACAAGGTTAGTTTCTTCACATCTCTGCAAAACTCAATCAAGGTTGCTCAAGTAATCATCAAAAGAGGATCCATAAATAGAGAAATCATCCATGAAAACTTCACAAATCTTTTCACAAAAGTTAGAGAATATAGCCTCATGCATCTTTGAAAGGTAGCAGGTGCATTACATAAACCAAAAGGCATATGTCTATAAGCAAAGGTACTGAAAGGGCAAGTAAAAGTAGTCTTTTCTTGATCATCAGCTGACACAGGTATTTGAGAGAAACCAGAGTAACCATCTAGAAAGCAAAAATGTGTATGTTTGGATAATCTTTCTAGCATTTGATCAATGAAAGGAAAAGGATAATGATATTTTTAGTAGCTTTATTTAATTTGCGGAAATCAATTACCATCCTATAACCTGTAATAATTCTTTGCGGGATCAATTCATCTTTATCATTAGGAACGACTGTAATACCTCCTTTCTTAGGGACACAATGGACAGGGCTTACCCACTGACTATCAGCAACGGGATAAATTATACCTTCTTCAAGGAGCTTTAATATTTCCTTTCTTACCACTTCTTTCATCTTAGGATTTAGCCGTCGTTGGTGATCAATAACTGGTTTGGCGTCTTTCTCCAAATTTATCTTGTGTTGACATAGAGTGGGACTAATACCCTTAAGGTCATCAAGAGTATATCCAATAGCAGCACGGTGCTTCTTCAAAGTTTTCAATAATCTCTCTTCTTCGTGCTCTGAAAGGTTAGCACTAATAATAACAGTATATATCTTCTTTTCATCAAGATAAGCATATTTAAGAGTATCAGGCAATGGTTTAAGCTCAAACACGTGATCACCCTTGGGTGGAGGAGGATCCCCTAGGATTTCAACAGGCAAGTTGTGTTTCAGAATAGGTCCCTGTTTAAAGAATACTTCATCTATTTCCCTTCTTTCATTCATATACATATCATTTTCATGGTCTAGCAAATATTGTTCTAAAGGATCAGTAGGAGGCACGACAATAGAAGCGAGACCAATAATTTCATCTTTACTAGGCAATTCTTTATCATGGGGTTGTCTATGAAATTTAGCAAAATTAAACTCATGAGACATATCCCCTATACCAACAGAAACAATATCCTTGTTGCAGTCTATCTTAGCATTAACAGTATTCAAGAAGGGTCTACCAAATATAATGGGACAAAAGCTATCTTGTGGGGAACCGAGAACAAGAAAATCAGCACGCTATTTAACCTTCCCACACAAGACTTCAACATCTCTAACAATCCCAATCGGTGAAATAGTATATCTATTGGCAAGTTTAATGGTAACATCGATATCTTCTATCTCAGCAGGTACAATATCATGCATAATTTCTTTGTATAAGGAATGAGGTATTGCACTTGCACTAGCACCCATATCACATAAGCCATGATAACAATGATCTCCTATTTTAACGGAAATAACAGGCATGCTTACAACAGGCCTATGCTTATTTTTAGCATCAGGTCTAGCAATTCTAGCAGCTTCATTGCAGAAGTAAATACCATGCCCATCAATATTATCGGCCAAGAGATCTTTAACCATAGCAATTTTAGGTTCAACTTTAATTTTCTCAGGGGGTTTAGGTGTCTTAATGTTACTTTTTTTAACCACAGTTGAAACTTTAGCATGATCCTTTATTCTAACAGGGAAAGGTGGCTTCTCAATATAAGCAGCAGGAACAGCAGGATCATCATAAGTGATAGTCTTTTCTTCAACTTTAATAGGTGCAACTACTTTTACTTCAGTGGGAGGATTATATTTAAACCACTTCTCCTTAGGGATATCAACATGAGTATCAAAGGATTCACAGAAAGAAGCTACTATCTTAGAGTCAAGTCCATATTTAGTGCTAAATTCACGGAAAGCATCAGTATCCATAAAAGATTTAACACAATCAAACTTAGGTGTTATACCTGACTCCTTACCTTCGTTGAGGTCCCAATATTCAGAGCTGCGTTTAATTCTTTCCAATAAATCCCATTTGAATTCAATAGTCTTCATCATAAAAGATCCAGTACAAGAAGTATCGAGCATGGAGCGATTACTGAGAGAAGGCCGAGCATAATTTTTTTGAATAATCATTTCTCTTGATAGCTCATGATTGGGGCATGAATATAACATTGACTTAAGCCTCCCCCAAGCTTGAGCGATGCTTTCTCCTTCGCGAGGCCAAAAATTATATATATAATTACGATCACGATGAACAAGATGCATAGGATAAAACTTTTGATGAAATTCCAATTTCAATCGCTTGTAGTCCCATGATCCCATATCATCACATAGCCTATACCATGTCAATGCCTCTCCCTTCAAATATAAAGGGAAGACCTTCTTCTTGATAACATCATCGGGCATACCTGCAAGCTTAAATAACCCACAAACTTCATCCACATAGATTAAGTGTAAATCAGGATGCAATGTTCCATCTCCTGCAAAAGGATTAGCTAGTAGTTTCTCTATCATACCCGAAGGAATTTCAAAGTAAACATTTTCAGTAGGTTCAGTAGGTTGAGGAGCAACTCTTTGCTCTACTGGTCAGGGTGAAGATACCCCAAACAAGCCCCTCAAAGGATTATGTTCCATAGTAACAAGTGACAGTAAATTTCAGCACACTATATAAATTTGTCCTTACCGAATTCCACCTACCAAAGGCGCTTCACTCCCCGACAACGGCGCCAGAAAAGATTCTTGATAACCCACAAGTGTAGGGGATCTATCTTAGCCTTTTCGATAAGTAAGAGTGTCGAACCCAACGAGGAGCAGAAGGAAATGATAAGCAGTTTTCAGTAAGGTATATTCTGCAAGCACTGGAATTATAGTTAACTGATAGTTTTGTGATAAGGTAATTTGTAACGAGTAGCAAGTAATAAAAGTAAATAAGGTGCAGCAAGATGGACCAATCCTTTTTTTAGCAAAGTACAAGCCTGGACAAACTCTTATACGAAGGAAAGCGCTCCCGAGGACACATGGGAATTATCGTCAAGCTAGTTTTCAGCACGTCCATATGATTCGCGTTCGGTACTTTGATAATTTGATATGTGGGTGGACCGGTGCTTGGGTACTGCCCTTACTTGGAAAAGCATCCCACTTATGATTAACCCCTATTGCAAGCACCCGCAACTACAACAAAAGTATTAAGGTAAACCTAACCATAGCATGAAACATATGGATCCAAATCAGCCCCTTACGAAGCAACGCATAAACTAGGGTTTATGCTTCTGTCACTCTAGCAACCCACCATCTACTTATTACTTCCCAATGCCTCCCTCTAGGCCCAAACAATGGTGAAGTGTCATGTAGTCGACGTTCACATAACATCACTAGAGGGATGACAACATACATCTCATCAAAATATCGAACGGATACCAAATTCACATGACTACTTATAGCAAGACTTCTCCCATGTCCTCAGGAACAAATGTAACTACTCACAAAGCATATTCATGTTCATAATCAGAGGGGTATTAATATGCATGATGGATCTGAACATATGATCTTCCAACAAGTAAAACAACTAGCATCAACTACAAGGAGTAATCAAAACTACTAGCAACCCATAGGTACCAATCTGAGGTTTGGATACAAAGATTGGATACAAGAGATGAACTAGGGTTTGAGATGAGATGGTGTTGGTGAAGATGTTGATGGAGATTGACCCCCTCCCGATGAGAGGATCGTTGGTGATGACGATGGTGATGATTTCCCCCTCCCGGAGGGAAGTTTCCCCGGCAGAACAGCTCCGCCGGAGCCCTAGATTGGTTCCGCCAAGGTTCCGCCTCGTGGCGGCAGAGTTTCATCCCATGAGCTTGCATAACATTTTTTCTCGAACAAAAGGCCTCATATAGCAAAAGATGGGCATCAGAGGGCCACCAGGGGGCCCACGAGGCAGTGGGGCGCCCCCCCCCACCCTCGTGGACGGTGGGTGGCCCCCCACATTCTTTCACCCAATATTTTTATATATTCTGAAACATGCTCCCATGAAGTTTCAGGACTTTTGGAGATGTGCAGAATAGGTCTCTAATATTTGCTCCTTTTCCAGCCCAGAATTCCAGCTGCCGGCATTCCCCCTCTTCATGCAAACCTTGTAAAATAAGAGATAATAGGCATAAGTATTGTGACATAATGTGTAATAACAGCCCATAATGCAATAAATATTGATATAAAAGCATGATGCAAAATGGACGTATCAAGCAGCTAGAAGACCCGCATGGTATGTACTGTCTGGCTGTATATTCAGAAGGAATAAATAATGCGTATTGACTATAGTGCTGTGATATGTGTAGGAGCGGTGGCCGAGGTCGAGGTCCTTAAACAGGCCCTGGCCCAGGCCGAGGAGAAAGCGGACAAGGAAAAAGCCGCCCGTGAGAAGCACGAGGCCCGGCTGGATGAGGTCCAACAAGAGCTCCAGGATGCGATGAAGAAATGTGAATCCTTGGAGCGCGACGTTTCGGCTCGAGAGACCGAACTCGCTACGGACCGTCAAAGCACGGAAGAGGCCTAGATTGAGGCCCGAGGCGCCCTCCAGGAGATCTAGGAGGCCAAGAAAATTGCGGCGGGTAAGGCATTTAGTATGCAAAGAAAATATGTGAAGGAGAAGTATCTCTTACTAACCCGGATTCGGAGTTCTCCAGGGGCATTTGCGGGTCTGCCATGCAGTGTGTCTGACGCTGCGGAGTTCTTCCGAACCGAAGATGGGAGCTCTACGGAGAAGCTGTTCTGGTCGCAATATCTTGCGCCAGAACATCCAGTGCCCTTCAGTGATCATCTAAAACAGCTTGTCGAGCTGCATAGGGTGGCCGAACTGGCCATGAAGGATTTAATAATCCGGCTGTGGCCTGCCGAAGCTATGCCCGACAGCTACTTCAGGCTCGTGAAGCGGCTGGTGAATGCCTGCCCTCGGCTGGACGTTGTCAAGCGGCCGGTCTGCATCAAGGGCACGCGCATGGCCTTTGCCCGCTTCAAGGTGTGGTGGGCGAAGATGGACGCCGTCAAGCTGACGACTGGGGGACCACCAGAGGGCAAGGAGCACCGCACGCCCGAGCGGTACTTTGAAGACGTCCTAGAGGGGTCTCGTATTGTGGCAATGCAATGTGCGCAAGACATTATTTTCGAATGAATTCATTCATGTTGTCTCTGCCTTGTATGATGAAACAAAGTCGTTATGTGAAATCTGAGAGTTGGCCAGTCGTCGGCTTCTGCCCCCACGTAGGTAGTACAGGGGTGTTTGGGATGTAATCTAAACACTCTTGATCCAATTGTTTGGTCCTTGAAGGAGGTGTTTAGCGCGATGAACCAGGCAATCGGACTATGCGGCTTTAGCACCCTCACTTAGCCATAGGAGTTTGACAATAAAAATATAGGCGCAACCCCTAGTATCCGGACTAGGATGTTGTAAACACCTGACCGGGTAAATACCGATCCCTCGCGTAATGCGTAAAAAATCTTTAAGGATTTGAGACCTCCGAAGAGCTGACCGGCTCTCGCCGCATCATGACAGTCAGTTTTCAGCTTTCTCTACTGAGGTGCTCATCCGGGTAAACCAGGGCACAATCGCAGTAGTTCTCCCTTTACTGCCCTGGCCGATATAGCGGAATGTAAGGTAGCAAGCACAGGAGCCGGGCAACCCAACTGTTGACCAAAGACATGATTCGGAGCCAATGCATATAGTGCTAAATTCGGGGTGCCGAACTATACTGTAAAAGTGTTCGGACTTTTTGCCATGTTGTGGGGCGCTATGAAGCCCCTGGCAATTTGAAACGTACCAGAGTGTACAGATGCTATTTGATAAAGTTATCAAAAAAGAAAAATAAGAAAAGGTAGTAAGCTAGAGCCATAAAATTTGGGCCGCAAACTGTTTCCATTATAATTTCATTGGTGTGCTAAAGCACATTTATATAAGTAGTGCAATAAACAGAAGGCTATTTGATATGACTTAACCAAGGGAAAGCTGTGTGTGGGTCCTGAAAACAGGTAAAGGGATCGTTAAAGAAACCACCTAAAAAATTCCCCAGCACGTCCATGCTTCTTGTCATCTTGGTGTTGTTATCCTTCGAAAAGAATCGATGGTCAAGTCGTCAGGGAAGGCATGTGAAGAAGAAACCTAAAAAAGGAGGAAAATGGAAACAGTGAAAGTATGTGTGTCCAGGGGCGGCCGAGCCGTATTGTGGATCCCAAGCTAGTTATGCCTCCATCCATGCCCATGGTATTTTGAGTGCGTAGTTATGTACGCGCGGTACAATTGCCACCACTTGGTCAGAAATGGGACGGAGGCTGAATTGCTAGTCGAGCTCTTGACGAGCCAAGTTGCCCTGCTGCAGAATAGTCTGGACTCTCTTAACAGTGTCTGGGAGCTCGGTCGTCGAATTAAGGTTCTTCTTGGAAAGGCCGCTCTGTATTTCTGCTGCTAAGGCCGCGGTGTGCTCCTCGGTGCGGAGGGAACGTTTCGTGTTTCCATTAACCATTATGATGCCGCGTGGTCCGGGAATCTTGAGCTTGAGGTAAGCATAGTGTGGCACCGCATTGAATTGAGCAAATGTGATTCATCCGAGCAGTGCGTGATAGCCGCCGCAAAAGGGGACGATATCGAAGATTAACTCCTTGCTTCGGAAGTTGTCCGGAGATCCGAAGACAACCTCTAGTGTGATTGAGCCCGTACAACGGGCCTCTACACCTGGTATGACTCCTTTAAAGGTGGTCTTTGTGGGCTTGATCCGTGATGGATTGATGCCCATTTTGCGCACTGTATCCTGGTGGAGCAGGTTGAGGTTGCTACCACCATCCATCAGGACTCGCGTTAGGTGGAACCCATCAATTATTGGGTCCAAGACCAGTGCGGCTGAACCGCCGTGACGGATACTAGTCGGATGATCCCGACGATCGAAAGTGATCGGCATGATGACCATGGATTAAATGTTGGGGCGACTGGCTCTATCGCATAAACGTCCCTGAGCGCGCGCTTGCGCTCGCTCTTGGGGATGTGGGTAGCGTATATCATGTTCACCGTTTTGACCTGATGGGGAAACTTCTTCTGTCCCCCTGTGTTCGGTGGTCGGGGCTCCTCATCGTCGTCCTCGCTTTGTGATACCTTCTCCTTGCTTTCGGCCTAACTTGTCGGCCTGTTTGAAAACCCAACAATCTTTGTTGGTATGATTGGGTAGTTTGTCTGGGGTGCCATGGATCTGGCACAGACGATCGAGTATGCGGTCCAAGCTGGATGAGCCCAAATTGTTCTTTTTGAACGGCTTCTTCTGCTGACTGGACTTAGAGCCACTGAATCCGGCATTGACCTCCGTATCATCGGTGTTGTCATTGTTGTTTCGATGCTTGCGTCTGTTGCGTCGGGACTTGTCATTGCTATTTCTGGCTTCAGAGGTGCCGGCGTTGCTTGCATTGTTTTTGCTACGGGCCATCCAACTATCTTCACCCACACAAAAGCGGGTCACGAGTTTCGTGAGGGCTACCATGGACTTCGGATTTTCTTGGCCGAGGTGGCGGGTGAGCCATTCGTCGCGGATGCTGTGTTTGAAGGTCGCTAGGGCTTCGGCATCCGGACAGTCGACTATCTGGTTATTTTTAGTTAGGAACCTAGTCCAGAATTTCCTGACTGACTCTCTGGGCTATTGAACTATATGGCTTAAGTCATCGGCGTCTAGTGGCCGGACATATGTACCTTGGAAGTTGTCGCGGAAGGCGTCTTCCAAATCCTCCCAGCTGCCAATGGAGTTTTCGGGCAGACTATTTAACCAGTGCCGAGCTTGCCCTTTGAGTCTTAACGGGAGGTATTTGATGGCGTGGAGGTCATCTCCGCGGGCCATATGGATATGGAGAAGAAAATCCTCAATCCATACCGCGGGATTAGTTGTTCCATCGTATGATTCAATATTCACGGGTTTAAACCCTTCTGGGAATTCATGCTCCATTACTTCGTCAGTGAAGCAAAGAGGGTGTGCGGCGCCTCTATATTGGGCCACATCACGACGTAGCTCCGATGGAGTCCATCTGTGGTTTTCAGCCCACGTATGACTAGGCTTGTCATGCTCAGCTTGATAGCCGTCGTCACACGTCGAGGCACGCCCCCGTGATCCGTAGATCGATCTGGCGGGGCCTGTTTTATTCTTCAGGCCCTGCCGGAGATCATACGTGTACCCCTGAGTAGTTTTGTTTCTACCTTTATGGCGAGGTAGGGCGGGTTAGTGTTCGGCTTGTGTTGCCGCTTTGTCCCGACCACGTGGTGGTTGGGTAGCCGCATTGTGTACTGACGGCCTGGGCTCCAACGCCTCGTCATCGAATTGAGGTAGAAATTTGCGCTTTGGGTAACTTTTGAGTGGTCGCTTGAGGCTGTGTTCCTCGGCTGCCAGGACATCAGTCCATCTATCGTTGAGCAGATCTTGATCATCTTGAAGCTGTTGTTGTTTCTTTTTCAGGCTCCTTGCAGTGGCTATTAGCTGGCGCTTGAAGCGCTCCTGTTCGAGAGGTTCCTCAGGCATGATAAAATCCTCGGTGCCGAGGCTTGCCTTGTCCTTGGAGAGCGGAAGATAATTACTGTCCTCCGAGTCTTCATGCGTGGCCTGTTTACCAGGGCTAACTTGCCCATCTTCTCGTTCATCCTGTTCGGAAGTTGGATGAACAGGGTCTTCATTGTCTCCGACATCGTCTGGAGTGTTGTCTTCTCCTGTGCCGGTGTTATTGTCTTTGCTGCGGCGTGACTTAGAGCGGCACCACTAACGCCGGCGCTTTGGTTGTATCTCGGGAGGTTTATCCTCAACCGGATCCACCTTGTCATCGCTGTTATTCTCTTTTGGTGCATCCACAATGTATACGTCATACGAGGAAGTGGCCGTCCAGCGTCCGGTAAACGGCAGGTTTTGGGCCTCTTATTCTCCGGCATCATCGTCCATACCATTGATGTCTACTACACAACCTTCTTCTTGTAGACGTTGTTGGGCCTCCAAGTGCAGAGGTTTGTAGGACAGTAGCAAATTTCCCTCGAGTGGATGACCTAAGGTTTATCAATCCGTAGGAGGCGTAGGATGAAGATGGTCTCTCTCAAGCAACCCTGCAACCAAATAACAAAGAGTCTCTTGTGTCCCCAACACACCCAATACAATGGTAAATTGTATAGGTACACTAGTTCGGCGAAGAGATGGTGATACAAGTGGTATATGGATAGTAGATAAAGGTATTTGTAATCTGAGAATATAAAAACAGCAAGGTAACGAATGATAAAAGTGAGCGTAAACGGTATTGCAATGTGTTGAAACAAGGCCTAGGGTTCATACTTTCACTAGTGTAAGTTCCCTCAACAATACTAACATAATTGGATCACATAACTATCCCTCAACATGAAACAAAGAGTCACTCCAAAGTCACTAATAGTGGAGAACGAACGAAGAGATTATGGTAGGGTACGAAACCACCTCAAAGTTATTCTTTCCAATCAATCCGTTGGGCTATTACTATAAGTGTCACAAACAGCCCTAGAGTTCGTACTAGAATAACACCTTAAGACACAAATCAACCAAAACCCTAATGTCACCTAGATACTCCAATGTCACCTCAAGTATCCATGGGTATGATTATACGATATGCATCACACAATCTTAGATTCATCTATTCAACCAACACATAAAACCTCAAACTGTGCCCCAAAGTTCCTACCGGAGAATCACGACGAAAACGTGTGCCAACTCCTATGCATAGGTTCATGGGCGGAACCCGCAAGTTGATCACCAAAACATACATCAAGTGAATCACGTGGTATCCCATTGTCACCACAGATACGCATGGCAAGACATACATCAAGTGTTCTCAAATCTTTAAAGACTCAATCCGATAAGATTACTTGAAAGGAGAAACTCAATTCATTACAAGAGAGTAGAGGGGGGAAGAAACATCATAGGATCCAAATATAATATCAAAGCTCGCAATACATCAAGATCATGCCAAATCAAGAACACGAGAGAGAGAGAGAGAGAGAGATCAAACACATAGCTACTGGTACATACCCTCAGCCCCGAGGGAGAACTACTCCCTCCTCGTCATGGAGAGCACCGGGATGATGAAGATGGCCACCGGAGAAGGATTCCCCCTCTGGCAGGGTGCTGGAACGGGTCTAGATTCGCTTTCGGTGGCTACGAAGGCTTCTGGCGGTGGAACTCCTGATCTATTGTGCTCACGGATGTTTTTAGGGTACATGGAGATATACAGGCGGAAGAAGTACGTTAGGGGGGGGGCACGAGGGGCTCACGAGGGTGGAGGGCGCGCCCAGGGGGTGGGCGCGCCCCCCTGCCTCGTGACCTCCTCGCAGATCCCCCGACGTGCACTCCAAGTCTTCTGGGCTTCTTTCCTTCCAAAAATGAGTTCCGTGAAGTTTCAGGTCAATTGGACTCCGTTTGATTTTCCTTTTCTTCGAAACCCTAAAACAGGGTAAAAAACAGAAAACTGGCACTGGGCTCTGGGTTAACAGGTTAGTCCCAAAAATGATAGAAAAGTGTATAATAAAGCCCATAAACATTCAAAACAGTAGATAATATAGCATGGAGCAATCAAAAATTATAGATACGTTGGAGACGTATCAAGCATCCCCAAGCTTAATTCCTGCTCGTCCTCGAGTAGGTAAATGATAAAAACAAAATTTTTGATGCGGAGTGCTACTTGGCATAATTTTAATGTAATTCTTCTTAATTGTGGTATGAATATTCAGATCCATAAGATTCAAGACAAAAGTTCATATTGACATAAAAATGATAATACTTCAAGCATACTGATTAAGCAATTATGTCTTCTCAAAATAACATGGCCAAAGAAAGCTATCCCTACAAAATCATATAGTCTGGCTATGCTCTATCTTCACCACACAAAATATTTAAATCATGCAGAGCCCCGATGACAAGCCAAGCAATTGTTTCATACTTTTGATGTTCTCAAACTTTTTCAATCTTCACGCAATACATGAGCGTGAGCCATGGACATGGCACTATAGGTGGAATAGAATGGTGGTTGTGGAGAAGACAAAAAGGAGAAGATAGTCTGACATCAACTAGGCGTATCAATGGGCTATGGGGATGCCCATCAATAGATATCAATGTGAGTGAGTAGGGATTGCCATGCAACGGATGCACGAGAGCTATAAATGTATGAAAACTCAACAAAAGAAACTAGTGGGTGTGCATGCAACTCGCTTGCTCACGAAGACCTAGGGCATTTTGAGGAAGCCCATCATTGGAATATACAAGCCAAGTTCTATAATGAAAGATTCCCACTAGTATATGACTTGTGGGGGAATCATAGTCTCCATCATCCTTTCCTCACTGGGACAATGCTCTAATAATGATGATCATCACACTTTTATTTTCTTACAACTCAAGAATTACAACTCGATACTTAGAACAAGATATGACTCTATATGAATGCCTCCGGCGGTGTACCGGGATGTGCAATGATGCATGAGTGACATGTATGAATAATTATGAATGGTGGCTTTGCCACAAATACGATGTCAACTACATGATCATGCAAAGCAATATGGCAATGATGAAGCGTGTCATAATAAACGGAACAGTGGAAAGTTGCATGGCAATATATCTCGGAATGGCTATGGAAATGCCATAATAGGTAGGTGCGGTGGCTGTTTTGAGGAAGGTAAATGGTGGGTTTATGGTACCGGCGAAAGGTGCGCGGTACTAGAGAGGCTAGCAAGGGTGGAAGGGTGAGAGTGCGTATAATCCATGGACTCAACATTAGTCATAAAGAACTCATATACTTATTGCAAAAATCTACAAGTTATCAAAGCAAAGTATTACGCGCATGCTCCTAGGGGGATAGATTGGTAGGAAAAGACCATCGCTCGTCCCCGACCGCCACTCATAAGGAAGACAATCAATAAATAAATCATGCTCCGACTTAATCACATAACGGTTCACCATATGTGCATGCTACGGGAATCACAAACTTCAACACAAGTATTTCTCAAATTCATAACCACTCAACTAGCATGACTCTAATATCACCATCTCCATATCTCAAAACAATTATCAAGTATCAAACTTCTCATAGTATTCAATACCCTATACGAAAGTTTTTACTATTCTTGGATGCCTAGCATATTAGGATTATTTAAGCAAATTACCATGCTATTTAAAACCCTCAAAATAATATAAGTGAAGCATGAGAGTTCATCTATTTCTTATAAAATAAAACTACCACCATGCTCTAAAAGATATAAGTGAAGCACTAGAGCAACAACAAACTACTCTGAAAGATATAAGTGAAGATCAATGAGTAGTTGAATAATTATGCAACTATGTGAAGACTCTCTAACATTTAAGAATTTCAGATCTTGTATTTTATTCAAACAGCAAGCAAAGCAAAATAAAATGACATTCTAAGAATATCAAACATCATGTGAAGAAGCAAAAACTTAGGATCAACCGATACTAACCGATAGTTGTTGAACAAGAAAGGTGGGATGCCAACTGGGGCATCCCCAAGCTTAGACGCTTGAGACTTCTTGAAATATTATCTTGGGGTGCCTTGGGCATCCCCAATCTTGAGCTTTTGTGTCTCCTTAATTCCTCTCATATCACGGTCTCCCTAAATCTCAAAAGCTTCATCCACACAAAACTCAACAAGGACTCGTGACAAGGTTGTCAGAATCGCGATTCTGTTATACGATTCTACGACTTTACGATCCAAACTCACCGCTCTGATTCTACGATTTTTGTTCATGGAATCTACGTTTCTATGATCCTGATAGTGAAGATTCTACGATTTGCGATCCTGCCATCAGAGTTCCGATTCGATTCAAAATCATGATTCTGACAACCTTGACTCGTGAGATAAGTTAGTATAAACCATTGCCAAAACCTTATAATACTCTACTGTAGAAAATCACTAAAATTATTATTCAACATTTCATACTAAATTCCTCTGCATATTTAATAGTCCTATCCTCAAATAGAATCATTAAAGAAGCAAACATATGCAAACAATGCAAACATAACAGCAATCTGCCTAAACAGGATAGTCTGTAAAGAATGCTGCAACATCCATACTTCCCTAGTTCCAAAAATTATGAAAGAAAATTTCCACTGTGGTAAATTTATCCGAGCTTAATATGCAAAAGGTTTCAACATTTTATCACATTCTGGATTTTCTAGGGAATTATTGCAACAGCGGTAAACTTTCTGTTTTCAAACAGCAACATGTATACTTGTAACATAGGCATAGTAAAGGCTATCAATGCCACTTTTATTGAAATAAAAGATGCAAATAATTGTTCTAGATAACAACAAGAAAATCCTAACAAAATAAATTGACGCTCCAAGCAAAACACATATCATGTGGTGAATAAAAATATAGCTCCAAGTAAAGTTACCGATGAACGAAGACGAAAGAGGGGATGCCATCCGGGGCATCCCCAAGCTTAGGCTCTTGGCTATCCTTGAATATTACCTTGGGGTGCCTTGGGCATCCCCAAGATTAGGCTCTTGCCACTCCTTATTCCATAATCCATCGAATCTTTACCCAAAACTTGAAAACTTCACAACACAAAACTTAACAGAAAACTCGTAAGCTCCGTTAGTATAAGAAAATAAATCACCACTTCAAGTTACTGTAATGAACTCATTCTTTATTTATATTGGTGTTAAACCTACTGTATTCCAACTTCTCTATGGTTTATAAACTATTTTACTAGCCATAGATTCATCAAAATAAGCAAACAACACACGAAAAACAGAATCTGTCAGAAACAGAACAGTCTGTAGTAATCTGAATCAAACGTATACTTATGAACTCATAAAATTATCAAATAAATTTCTGGACATGAGGAATTTATCTATTGATCATCTGCAAAAAGAATTAACTAAATATCACTCTCCAAATAAAAATGGAAGCAATTCTCGTGAGCGCTAAAGTTTCTGTTTTTTACAGCATGATCAACAAGACTCTCCCCAAGTCTTCCCAAAGGTTCTACTTGGCACAAACTCTAATTAAAAGCATAAAACCACATATAAACAGAGGCTAGATGAATTATTTATTAATAAACAGGAACAAAAAGCAAGGAACAAGAATAAAATTGGGTTGCCTCCGAACAAGCGCTATCGTTTAACGCCCCTAGCTAGGCATGATAATGACAATGATGCCCACATAAAAGATAAGAATTGAAATATAGAGAGACCATAATGAAGAATATGACTAGCACATTTAAGCCTAACCCACTTCCTATGCATAGGGACTTTATGAGCAAACAACTTATGGGAACAATAATCAACTAGCATAGGAAGGCAAAACAAGCATAACTTCAAGATTTTAAGCACATAGAGAGGAAATTTGATATTATTGCAATTCCTACAAGCATATATTCCTCCCTCATAATAATTTTCAGTAGCATCATGAATTAATTCAACAATATAACCAGAACCTAAATAATTCTTTTCATGATCTACTTGCATAGAAAATTTACTACTTTCCACATAAGCAAAATTCTTCTCATTCGGAATAGTGGGGGTATCATAAGAGACTTCAATACTATAAATTGTTTCCACATTAAAGGAGTAATGTTTAGAGAAAGGGTACTCATAATCATGACAATTTTTATAAATATAATCATTAGTACTCTTTATAGCATAAGTTTTATCACAATAATCATCATAAGTAGCAACTTTGTTCTCATCATAATCGATTGAAACCTCTTCCAAGATAGTGGATACATCACTAAATAAAGTCATGACCTCTCCAAATCCACTTTCATAAATATTATGAGATTCAACATACTCCAAAATAGTGGGATCATTACTTCCTAAAGTTGACACTCTTCCAAACCCACTTTCATCAATATAATCATCGTAAGTAGAAGGCATGCTATCAACATAACAACTTTGCATATCAAAACTTGAGAGGATAAAAATATCATCATTATTAAACATAGCATCCCCAAGCTTGGGACAAACATTAATTGCAGCAAATATATTCTCATATATGTCATCCTCATCAAACATAGCTTCCCCAAGCTTGGGCCTTTTCATATCATAAGCATAATCACTCTCATCATTAATAGTATAGATAGCACCAATAGTATAGCAATTATAATATTCTTCCAAGCAAGTGCCAAAAAGATTTTGAAGATCATAAGAAGTGTCATTATCTTCCCAATCATAATCATCACAACAAGAAATAGGCATAACGAGATCATCATCAAGTGTATCATTTTCATGAGGCACAGCAATAATAGGAGCAACTTTATTTGGGAGAGATACCTTTTTACCTCTCTTCCTTTTTCTTTTCTTCTTCTTCACCACATCATGTGTGGGTTCAATCCTCTTTTTGGAGCTCCTTATTAATGAGATTGGTTGAATAGAGGGCTCCTCTTCGTTACCTGATTCATCATAAGAAATAATAGGAGAATATTGGGAAGTCTCTTCCCTTTTGTTAGCATTCTCTTCATCTTCTATTTTTTTATTTTCTTTATGTAATTGGCAATATAAGGATTTTCAATGCAATTCACCACGCAATACATATAAATTTCCTCTAGATCAAAATGAAGAACTTTATCAAGGGCAAATTTTGGAATATCCTTAGTTCTATGTTTAATTTCTTCATAACCCAAGAGCAAACTAAGTTCATTATGATGTGCAAGGGAAATCAAGTCATCACAATTTTTGGACACGATACACTCATGAAACAATTTGCATTGGGTACTAAAATGATCACGTTCATTGCAAAGTTCACAAGTAAGCCTAAGAAAAGATAAATTTTCAGCACATTCATCTAGCTCTTCTCGCAACAATTTGGTTTCTAAGTACTTATGCCTCTTGCAATATCTATCTTCCCTATTTGGTGTGTACTTGCAAACCCAGTCTACTCCACAAAAATTGACATGTTTATAGGAGGCATTTTCATCATAACTAGTGCAATCATCATTATCATCATGGATATTCAAAGAACTCGTACTAACAACATTGCAATCATGCTCATCATTCAAATATTTAGTGCCAAACATTTTAGAGATCTCTTCTTCTAGAACTTGAGCACAATTATCCTTTCCATCATACTCACAAAAGATATTAAAAATATGAAGCGTATGAGACAAACTCAATTCCATTTTTTTGTAGTTTTCTTTTATAAACTAAACTAGTGATAAAAAAAGAAACTAAAAGACTCGATTGCAAGATCTAAAGATATACCTTCAAGCCCTCACCTCCCCGGCAACGGCGCCAGAAAAGAGCTTGATGTCTACTACACAACCTTCTTCTTGTAGACGTTGTTGGGCCTCCAAGTGCAGAGGTTTGTAGGACAGTAGCAAATTTCCCTCAAGTGGATGACCTAAGGTTTATCAATCGGTAGGAGGCGTAGGATGAAGATGGTCTCTCTCAAGCAACCCTGCAACCAAATAACAAAGAGTCTCTTGTGTCCCCAACACACCCAATACAATGGTAAATTGTATAGGTGCACTAGTTCGGCGAAGAGATGGTGATACAAGTGGTATATGGATAGTAGATAAATGTATTTGTAATCTGAAAATATAAAAAAGCAAGGTAACGAATGATAAAAGTGAGCGTAAATGGTATTGCAATGTGTTGAAACAAGACCTAGGGTTTATACTTTCACTAGTGTAAGTTCCCTCAACAATAATAACATAATTGGATCACATAACTATCCCTCAACATGCAACAAAGAGTCACTCCAAAGTCACTAATAGTGGAGAACGAACGAAGAGATTATGATAGGGTATGAAACAACCTCAAAGTTATTCTTTCCAATCAATCCGTTGGGCTATTCCTATAAGTGTCACAAACATCCCTAGAGTTCGTACTAGAATAACACCTTAAGACACAAATCAACCAAAACCCTAATGTCACCTAGATACTCCAATGTCACCTCAAGTATCCGTGGGTATGATTATATGATATGCATCACACAATCTCAGATTCATCTATTCAACCAACACATAGAACCTCAAAGAGTGCCCCAAAGTTCCTACTGGAGAATCACGGCGAAAACGTGTGCCAACCCCTATGCATAGGTTCATGGGCGGAACTCGCAAGTTGATCACCAAAACATACATCAAGTGAATCACGTGGTATCCCATTGTCACCACAAATACGCACGGCCAGACATACATCAAGTGTTCTCAAATCTTTAAATACTCAATCCGATAAGATTACTTCAAAGGAGAAATTCAATTCATTACAAGAGAGTAGAGGGGGGAAGAAACATCATAGGATCCAAATATAATAGCAAAGCTCGCGATACATCAAGATCATGCCAAATCAAGAACACGAGAGAGAGAGAGAGAGAGAGATCAAACACATATCTACTGGTACATACCCTCAGCCCCGAGGGAGAACTACTCCCTCCTTGTCATGGAGAGCACCGGGATGATGAAGATGGCCACCGGAGAAGGACGCCAGTGCTCTCGGTTCCAGCAACGAGTCTTTTCTCTGAGAATTAAGGAAAACAAACTAACCTTGTCTGTGACGGAACGGGTCTAGATTGGCTTTCGGTGGCTACGGAGGCTTTTAGCGGCGGAACTCCTGATCTATTGTGCTCACGGATGTTTTCAGGGTATATAGAGATATATAGGCGGAAGAAGTACGTTAGGGGGGCCACGAGGGGCTCACGAGGGTGGAGGGCCCGCCCAGGGGGGTGGGCGCGCCCCCTGCCTCGTGACCTCGTCGCAGATCCCCCGACATGCACTCCAAGTCTTCCGAGCTTCTTTCCTTCCAAAAAAGAGTTCCGTGAAGTTTCAGGTCAATTGGACTCCGTTTGATTTTCCTTTTCTTCGAAACCCTAAAACAGGGTAAAAACAGAAACTGGCACTGGGCTCTGGGTTAATAGGTTAGTCCCAAAAATGATATAAAAGTGTATAATAAAGCCCATAAACATTCAAAACAGTAGATAACATAGCATGGTGCAATCAAAAATTATAGATACGTTGGAGACATATCAACCATCAATGTCGTCGGAGCTTTAATCGAGCGTGTCGGTTAAGTCTTCGACAGTGGCTATGAAGTGGGTGGTGGGTAGGAAGCGAAATTCTCCGTCATCAGCCTCCAGTTTGAACCGGGTATAATTCGGCTGTGAGTACCCCTCCCCCCCCCCCCCCCCGCTAAGGATAGTGCTCTTAACGAGTTTAACACGTCGCCCAAAGGCGAGTGCCGGAAGATGTCCGTTGTCGGTGTCAAAACCGACAGATCTCGGGTAGGGGGTCCCGAACTGTGCGTCTAGGCCGGATGGTAACAGGAGGCAAGGAACACGATGTTTTACCAAGGTCAGGCCCTCTTGATGGAGGTAAAACCCTACGTCCTGCTTGATTAATATTGATGATATGGGTAGTACAAGAGTAGATCTACCACGAGATCAAGGAGGCTAAACCCTAAAAGCTAGCCTATGGTATGGTTGTTGTTGCGATGAAGTTGTCCTACGGACCTAAACCCTTCGGTTTATATAGACACCGGAGAGGGTTAGGGTTACACAAAGTCGGTTACAATGGTAGGAGATCTTGAATATCCGCATCGCCAAGCTTGCCTTCCACGCCAAGGAAAGTCCCATCCGGACACGGGACGAAGTCTTCAATCTTGTATATTCGTAGTCCTGGAGTCCGGCTACCCGAACACCCCCTAATCCAGGACTCCCTCAGTAGCCCCTGAACCAGGCTTCAATGACGACGAGTCTGGCGCGCAGATTGTCTTTGGCATTGCAAGGCGGGTTCCTCCTCCAAATTCTTCATAAAAGTTTGTAAACACCAAGAGTAGTGTCCGGCTCTGCAAAATAAGTTTCCATGTATTGCCATAGAGAGAATAATATTAACACAAATCTAATCTGCTGACGTATTCCGCAGCGTGACATCACACTACGGCCAAGCCTTTATTCGAATCGTTTTCACTTTTCCACCTCAGCGTGTTTTGCGAGGCGGTTTCCTTGGCACGTCTTGTTAAAGCAGAGATCGTGTCCCCCATTTACGGGATTCTCATCAATACGGACGTGGGTAACCCAACCGCGCCATTTATCACGGCGCTTGGGAGGCAAGCGAGTTTTACTAGGCTGGTGGAGACGCATAGTCGCATCTGCCCATATAAGGGGATAAGGATCCACCTTTTTACCTACGCCTTCTTCCTCCTTTGCCTATCCATCTTCTGCGCACCCGAGCTCCAGCGCCCAAGCCCGCACTTCCTACCTCAACCTTCTCCAACAATGTCCGGAGCGGGAGGCAAGTGGATGGTCTCCTCCGTCACGGAGGGCCATGTCAAAAAGCTAAGGAAGGCCGGATACTTGTCCAAAGGCATTGCGCACCGGCTTCCTGAGGAGGGGCAGCTTCTCCCCACCCCAAGGCCCCATGAGAGGGTAGTATTTCTTCCCCACTTCCTCCGCGGACTGGGTTTTCCTCTCCACCCATTTTCCGCGGGCTCATGTTCTATTATGGCCTAGATTTCCATGATCTGGCCCCGAACTTCATCCTCAATATCTCGGCATTTATCGTCGTGTGCGAGTCTTTCCTCTGCATCCGCCCCCATTTCGGCCTCTGGCTCAAGACCTTCAACGTCAAGCCAAAGGTGGTGCACGGGAACCAGGCGAAGTGCGGAGGTGCCATGGCGGGCAAAATAGCCAACGTCCTATGGCTCGAGGGCTCCTTTGTGGAGACCTTGAAGGGGTGGCAGTTAGGGTGGTTTTACATCACCGTGCCACGCGATCCGAAGTGGATCGCAGCCCCTGAATTCCGATCCGGACCCCTACGTGGCTCACGTCCTGGAAGGAGATGGGCTTGTCATGGGGCGACGAAGAAGAGGTGACCGGACTGCAAAAATGCATCCAGTCCCTGGTGAACAAGCAGCTCAAGCTTGCCAACGTAGTCCAGGTCATGCTCGTCCGCCGGATCCTTCCGTGTCAAGAACGGGACTTCAATTTGTGGGAGTTCAACCCAGCGCAACACCGAACTCTGAGCAGGCTCTTCGACACGACGTACGAAGATGCCTGGAAGGGGCTAACCAAAGGCGCCGAGGCTCCCACATCCGCCTCCGAAGACCGCGGATTCAGCTCGCAGCGTCCTGCTGGCGAGGTAAGATATTTTCATCTTTCACAGGATGTTGAGTTTTTTCATAGTTTGACTCTATGCGGGATCTAAACTCCCTTACCTTTGACAGGATTGGCAGGCGAAGTCCGGACTGATTAACTGTCCGGCTCCCTTGCCCGAAGACCCAGCCCCTGCTCTCCTAGTGAAGCTGCTGGTTCTGGCACCTTATGTGGTGCCGGAGAAGAAGGCCAAGAAGAAGAAGGCCACGGGGACTCGAAAGAGTTCCCGGCATATGGTGGTGTCGGACTCGTCGTCCGACGAGTCCGAGACGCACTCCTCCCGTGAAGACGAGGAGGAGGAAGAAGAAACCTCTCCCCCTCTAGTGGGGGAGAAAAGAAGAGGAAGGCCACCCCAGTAGGGGAGGCCGAGGGGTCCAAGAAGAGGAAAACCCCTCCGTCGGACTACGCCCCCGACGCCGACGAGGACGAAGAGGAGTGGCCGGACAGGGCCAAGCGTCCGGCGAAATCGTAAGTGTTCGGATACCAGAGTAACTCATGATATTCCTTTTCTTGCACAGCTTTCCCTAATGTCGAATATAATCATGCAGCCCGCCCAAGGACGGGCTCGACGAGTCGTCGAGTGGCTCCCTGGATTCATCGGACGTTAATTCAGTTCCGCCCGCTGCCTCCCCCTGTGCTGCGGATGACGCTGAAGTGGTGTCGCGAGAAGCTCCGGGGCAAGAGGAGGTGGTCTAGGAGGAGCCACGAGGCGACCTCCCGGACTCCAGGAGTAAAGGGGACAAGACCCCCCAGGGCTCCAAGTCCGGCTTTAAGCCGGACACCGCGCCGGAATCATCAACGGTTCCGGACCGTGGCAGGCGAACTCCTGCCAAGAGGAGCAAGCCTATTGAGCCGACGTCCTCCGCCCAATCGGGGGCGCCGGACAATCTGCTGGAGGTGCTTAAGGGCGCCTCCATCGACGAGGAGCACCGTACCATTATGAGTACGGTGGTCCAGAAGGTTCGGTTCGCCAAAAGCGGACTGACTGAAGCTTGTGCTAGCCTTCTAACAGGCTTCGAGGTAAGTAAAAATATTACCGCATAGACCATAGCCCCTGATGCTCTGTTTGGCGTTCGGAAAGAAAAGCCGAATAGAGGATCTATTAAATATCGCAGGAGTCTAACTAAGAAGGAGTCAATATACATATGCAGGCTTCGCTGCTGGCCACCGCCGCACTGACTGCGGAGGTGGGTGCCCTGAAGCAGGGCCTCGAGTGGACCGAGCAAGAGCTCGGCCTTGCCAAACGGCAGCTCGAGGAGAAAGAAGGTAAGAGATACCTTATAGAAAAAATGCCTATAAGAAGATGCAATTGCAAAAATGACAGGAGTATACTGCTTATTGTAGGGGCCACAACTGAGGTGGTGACCCTCAAGCAGGCATTGTCCAAGGCCGAGAAGGAAGCGGCCATGGAGCGCAACGAGCGGGAGACATTTGAGGCGCAGGTCGGCGAGGTGCAGCAAGAGCTTCAGGCTCTCATGAAAAAACATGAGAGTTTGGAGCTCGACTCGAAGACGCGAGCGTCCGAGCTTGCTGTGGCCCTTAAAACTGCCAAATCTGCCAAGGCCGAAGCCCAGAAGGCCCTCCAGGAATTGGATGCGCTGAAAAAGATAGTGGCGGGTAAGGCATTTTCTATGCAAAGCAGACATATAAAAGTAAACTTCTTGTTACTTACCCGAATCCGGAGCTCTCCAGGGGCATTCGCAGATCTTCCCCGCAGCGTATCTGATGCCGCCGCATTCTACCGAGCCGAGGAAGGCAGCTCGACAGAGAAGGTGTTCTGGTCTCAGTACGCTGAGGCCGTACACCCTGTGCCCTTGAGCGACCAGCTGAAGCAGTTGGTCGAGCTCCACAAGGCGGCCGAACAGGCCCTGAAGGGCTTCATAGTTCGGCTGTGTCCTGGAGAGGCCCTACCTGGGAGCTACTTCGAACTGGTGTGACGGCTGGTGGAGGCTTGTCTAAGGCTCGAGGTCATCAAGCGCTCCGTCTGCATCGAAGGTGCCATAGGGCCCTTGCCCGTGCAAAGGTGCAGTGGGGTAAGATGGACGGTGAGAAGCTTGTCAGGGACGGGCCGCCGCCGGGGAAGGAGCATCGCAAGCCCGAGAACTATTACAAGGATGTTCTGGCTGGTGCCCGCCTTATGGCGGATGAATGTACCAAGGATGTAATTTTTGAATGAACTCGCTCGTGTTATCCTGTGCACTGAAAACTTGTTCATATGCGCTAAGCAATGCTTGAATTTAAAATATTACTTTCTGTGCGGCCGTTTATCAAAAAATTGAGAGATGGCCAGTCGTCGGCTTCTGCCCCCATGCCACTAGTGCTGGGGTGTTCGGGATAAACCTGAGCGCTCTTTTTCCCATGATTGGGTCCGTCGAGGGAGGCGCTCAGCACAATGAACAAGGCAATCGGACTATAATGCTTGAACACTCTCACTTAGCCATAGAACTCTATAATTTTAAATTTCAGCGAAGCCCCTAGTATTCGGAAGACCGAGTTCGGGGCGCTATCCACGCCTTGGCCGGACAAAGCCGGTTCCTCGCTCGAAGTGGCATAAGTCTTTAAGGACTCTAAAAACCTCTCGAACAGCGACCGGTTTCTCGCCTCATCATGACAGTCAGTTTTAGCTTTCTCTACTGAGGTGCTCAGCCCAGCTCAACTGGGGCACAATCGCAGTAGTTCTCCTAGTGCTACCTTAGCCGATATAGCGGAACGTAAGGCACCAAAACATAGGAGCCGGGCAAACCCAACTATTGACCCAAATCATGATTCGGAGCCGATGCATATAGTGCTATAAGTTCGGGGTGCCACACTTGTGAAAGTGTACAGACTTCTCACGCCATATTGATGGGTACTGAAGCCCCTGGCGTATTTTTGTTGTACCACAGTGTACGGATGCAACATGTTATTAATAAACATATATATAATAAGAGGATAATGCAAAAAATAGACAAAAAGCTATGCATTGTTTATAGAAAGGCTGCTATGAAAGCGGAACGATACAAATAGTGCGATAAGCAAAAGAAATTGGACTATTTAACATGTCCTGGCCAGGGGCAGGCCGCGGAATTGTATTAAAAAACAGGTATACTGCTCGCAATAGAGACCACCTGGAAGTTCCATAATGCGGCGTGGCTTGTCTGCATTCCTGGATCTTGCATCGTTTGTGCGGAAGTTGAATTGCCGAACGGGTCGTCCGAAGTATGGAGTCCTGAGAGTAAGAAAAAAAGGAATCCGGCAGCCCCTGGTGCGGTTTAAGCCGTATTTTGGGCGTGCCGTGATAGTGCCCCTTCCCCTGTGCCCATGGTATTTCAAGAGCATTGTTATGTACGTGAAGCACTGGTTTCGCTATATCGCGATGGCTAGGGTTGGGGCCGCATTGCTACGCCAGCTCAAAACGTGTCAGGCGGTCTTGTTGTAGGGTGCTCCGGGCGCGCTTGACAGTGTCCGGCTTTTTGAAGGCCAAACTGGAGAACTGCCTAGAGAGGCTGCTTTGTACTTCTGCTGCGAGCATTGCCGTGTGCTCCTCCGTTCGGAGGGAGCGTTCAGTGTTCCCATTGACCGTGATTACTCCTCTAGGGCCTGGCATCTTGAGCTTGAGGTATGCATAGTGCGGTACCGCGTTGAATTTTGCGAATGCGGTTCGCCCGAGCAGTGCGTGATAGCCACTACGGAATGGGACTATGTCGAAGATTAACTCCTCGCTTCGGAAGTTATCCGGAGATCCGAAGACCACTTCCAGTGTGACTGAGCCTGTACAGTTGGCTTCTACACCTGGTATGACGCCTTTAAAGGTCGTTTTGGTGGGCTTGATCCTCGAGGGATCTATGCCCATTTTTCGCACTGTATCCTGGTAAAGCAGGTTCAGGCTGCTGCCGCCGTCCATGAGGACTCTTGTGAGATGAAATCCGTCAATGATTGGGTCTAGAACCAATGCGGAGAAGCCGCCGTGGCGGATGCTAGTGGGGTGGTCCCTTTGATCAAAGGTGATCGGGCAGGAGGACCATGGGTTGAACTTTGGGGCGACTGGCTCTATCGCATATACGTCCTGTAACGCACGATTCTGCTCCCTCTTGGGGATGTGGGTTGCGTATATCATGTTCACCGTCCGAACTTGCGGGGGAAATCCCTTCTGTCCACTGTTGTTCGGCAGCCTGGGCTCCTCCTCGTCGTCGCTATACAGCACCTTGTCTTTGTTTTCAGCTCTTAACTTGCCTGCCTGCTTGAACACCCAACAGTCCCTGTTGGTGTGATTGGCTGGCTTTTCGGGGGTGCCATGTATTTGGCACAAGCGGTCGACTATTCGGTCCAAACTGGATGGGCCCTGAGTATTTCTTTTGAATGGCTTTTTCCGTTGACCGGATTTGTAGCCTCGAAATCCGGCATTAACTGTCGTATCCTCGTCGCTGTCGCTGGTAACGCGGCGCTTTTGTTTGTTCCGACATGACCTATCACTTTTGTCCTTGATATTCGAATTACCAGGGTTCTTGGTTAAGTTGTTGCTGTGAGCTAGCCAGCTGTCTTCTCCCGCGCAAAAGCGGGTCATGAGTGTCGTGAGGGCTGCCATAGATTTCAGCTTTTCCTGTCCCAGGTGCCGGGCAAGCCAGTCGTCGCGGATATTATGCTTGAAGGCCCTAAGGCCTCTGCGTCCGGACAGTCGACTATCTGGTTTTTCTTTGTTAGGAACCGTGTCCAGAATTGCCTGGCCGATTCCTCTGGCTGCTAAATTATGCGGCTTAGGTCATCGGCGTCCGGTGGTCGCACATAAGTGCCCTGGAAGTTGTCAAGGAATGCGGCTTCCAGGTCCTCCCAAGAACCGATTGAGTCTGCTGGCAAGCTGTTGAGCCAATGCCGGGCTGGTCCCTTAAGTTTGAGTGAGAGGTATTTGATGGCGTGTAGATCATCACCACGGGCCATGTGGATAAGAAGGAGATAATCCTCGATCCATACCGCAGGATCTGTTGTGCCATCGTATGGTTCGATGTTTACGGGTTTGAAGCCCTCAGGGATTTTATGATCCATTACTTCATCTGTGAAGCATAGTGGGTGTGCGGCGCCTCTGTATTGGGCTATATCACGACGCAGCTCGAAGGAGCTTTGTCTGTTGAGTTCGGCCCGGCCGGATTCATTGCATCCGGAGTGACGATCACCGTCACGTGCCATGGGGCGCCTGCGTGATCCGTAGATCGATCTTGTTTGCCTTGCCTTGTCCTCCAGTATGTCGCGCAGGTCGGGAGCATTTTCCCGTGCCTTAGTATGCTTGACGCAGCGCCGGGGCATGGCTTGAGTGGAGGGCCGAGAGGCCTCTCTGTCGCGGCCACGAGGTGGCCGGTCGGCCATGTCATGCGCTGGTGATGTAGGTGCTTCCTCCTCTAGTCGGGGTAGCAGCCTGCGCTTTGGGTAACTCTTGGAGGGGCGTTTGAGTTCATACTCTTCGGCCGCAAGGACTTCAGTCCATCTGTCAGTTAGCAAATCCTGATCAGCTCTAAGCTGTTGCTGCTTTTTCTTGAGGCTGCTTGCCGTGGCCATAAGCCTGCGTTTATAACGCTCTTGTTCGGCGGGATCCTCTGGCACGACGAACTCGTCGTCGTCGAGGCTTGCCTCGTCTTCGGAGGGAGGCGTATAATTATCGTCCTCAACCTCTTGGTCCGCTGCCCTCTCATGAGGGCTGGCTTCTCTGTCCTCCTGTGTTGAATCTTGCTGGAGGGGGTGTTCTTCGGCGCTATCCGAAGTAGTATTATCTCCCGTGCCGGAATCACCGTTTTTGCTTTGGCGGGATTTAGAGCGGCGCCGCTGACGCCGGCGCTTGGGCTATTTCTTAGAGGTAACGTCCCCCGCTATTCCATCGCCATCTCCGTCCTTTGGAGTGTCCACCATATATATGTCATATGACGAGGTGGCCTACCAGCGCCCTACAGGTGCTGGTTCTTGTTCGTCTCCTGCATCGTCGTCCATGCCATCGATGTCTTCGGAGTCGAAGTCAAGCATGTCGGTTAAGTCGTCGACAGTGGCTACGAAGTGGGTGGTGGGTGGGTTTTGAATTTCTTCATCGTCCGTATCCCAACCTTGCTGACCGTAGTCCGGCCAGGGCTCTCCTGATAAAGAGAGAGACTTTAGAGAATTTAGGATGTCACCGAAGGGCGAGTGCTAAAAGATGTCCGCGGCGGTGAACTCCATTATCAGCGCCCAATCGGATTCGATCGGCAGGGGCGCGGGGGGCTCGTAGTTCGGAGAGGAATCCGGCTCCTCGGAGTCACGGGCCATGCGGAGTACGGGGTTGGAGTTCGGCTCGATCGCCTCTGAGATTGCAGCCCCTGAGGCAGCGTCCAACCGCTAATCCTCGATCGGCGCAGTAGGCTCCGAATCAATGGTCGGAACCGATGCGTGTGCGGCCTCCAAGGCATTGTTCGGCGGCAGAGCTATATCATGCCCATCGAGACAGTGCGGCACGCTTGGCTGTGGCTCGAATCCGTCGAAGATCAAGTCCCCGCGGATGTCAGTCGTGTAGTTTAGGCTTCCAAACCTGACCTGATGGCCAGGGGCGTAGCTTTCGATCTGCTCAAGGTGGCCAAGCGACTTGGCCCGCAGTGCGAAGCCGCTGAAGACGAAGATCTGTCCGGGGAGAAAAGTCTCACCCTGGACTGCATCATTGTTGATGATCGAAGGAGCCATCGGGCCTAAAGGCGACGACACAGAGGAACTCTCAATGAAAGCACCAATGTCGGTGTCAAAACCGACGGATCTCGGGTAGGGGGTCCCGAACTGTGTGTCTAGGCCGGATGGTAACAGGAGGCAAGGAACAGGATGTTTTACCCAGGTTCGGGCCCTCTTGATGGAGGTAAAACCCTACGTCCTGCTTGATTAATATTGATGATATGGGTAGTACAAGAGTAGATCTACCACGAGATCAAGGAGGCTAAACCCTAAAAGCTAGCCTATGGTATGGTTGTTGTTGCGATGAAGTTGTCCTACGGACCTAAACCCTCCGGTTTATATAGACACCGGAGAGGGTTAGGGTTACACAAAGTCGGTTACAATGGTAGGAGATCTTGAATATCCGCATCGCCAAGCTTGCCTTCCACGCCAAGGAAAGTCCCATCCAGACACGGGACGAAGTCTTCAATCTTGTATCTTCATAGTCCTGGAGTCCGGCTGAAGGTATAGTCCGGCTACCCGAACACCCCCTAATCCAGGACTCCCTCATCCGTGGAGCTGAATTCGATGATCGATGACCGATCGAGCTCGACGTATGCGGATGCACAAGGTTCGGATCCTGTAGCCGGAGACGAGTCTGTGGTTCCGGAGGCGCAGATGTCACTTGAAGTTAGGTCTGTGTGCGGCTCCAACGCCGCTGAGTCTGCGGCTTCCACGGCGGGGTTGAGCTTCCTGTCTTCGGATGGCATGATCTGCTCCGAATCTAGGGCCAGAGCAGCTACAGGTGCTATCTCCTGGGTATGGACCGATGACAGATTTACATCATGTTCATCATGGTGGCAGGGAGCGGCTGCCGTGGTCTCGAATCCATCGAAGATCAAGTCTCCACGGATATCCGCGACGTAGTTCAAGCTTCCAAATATGACCTGATGGCCAGGGGCGTAGCTTTCGATCTTCTCCAGATGGCCAAGCGAGTTGGCCCGCAGTGCGAAGCCGCCGAACACGAAGATCTGTCCGGGGAGGAAGACTTCCCCTTGGACAACGTCGTTGTAGATGATTGAAGGAGCCATCAAACCTTTTGACAATAGCAGAGTGGAACTCTCAATGAAAACACCAATGTTGGTGTCAAAACCGGCGGATCTCAGGTAGGGGGTCCCGAACTGTGCGTCTAAGGTCAATGGTAACAGGAGACAAGGACACAGTGTTTACCCGGGTTTGGGCCCTCTCTATATGGAGGTAATACCCTACCTCCTGCTTGATTGATCTTGATGAATATGAGTATTACAAGAGTTGATCTACCACGAGATCGTGATGGCTAAACCCTAAAAGTCTAGCCTGTCTGACTATGATTATGAGGATCTCTCTACGGACCTAGCCCTCCGGTTTATATAGACTCCGGAGGGACCTAGGGTTACACAAGGTCGGTTACAGAGAAAGGAATCTTCATATTCGGACGCCAAGCTTGCCTTCCACGCCAAGGAGAGTCCCATCCGGACATGGGTAGAGTCTTCGGTCTTCGTATCTTCACAACCCATCAGTCCGGACCATGTCTAATAGGTCGGACGCCCGAGGACCCCTTAGTCCAGGACTCCCTCAGGCACGACCCCTCTTTCCCTCTCCCTCTCCCTCTCCTTCCTTCTTCTCCTACTTGGACTAGGAAAGGGGGGAGCCGATTCCTACTTGGAGTAGGACTCCCCCCTTGGGCGTGCCCCCTAGGGCCGCCCGGCCTCCTCCTCCCCTCCTTTATATACGGGGGAGGGGGGCACCCCATAGACACACAAGTTGATCTTTAGCCGTGTGCGGTGCCCCCTCGATAGTTTTCCACCTCGGTCATATTGTCGTAGTGCTTAGGCGAAGACCTACGTCGGTAACTTCATCATCACCATCACCATCACCATGTTGTCATGCTGACAAAACTCTCCCTCGGCCTCAGCTGGATCAAGAGTTCGAGGGACGTCACCGAGCTGAACATGTGCAGATCGCGGAGGTGCCGTGCGTTCTGTACTTGGATCGGTTGGATCATGAAGATGTTCGAGTACATCAACTACGTTACTAAACGCTTCCGCTTTTGGTCTACGAGGGTACGTGGACACACTCTCCCTACTCGTTGCTATGCTTCTCCTAGATAGATCTTGCGTGATCGTAGGCAAAAAAATTAAATACTACGTTCCCAAACAATGGCATCCGAGCCAGGTCTATGCGTAGATGTTATATGCATGAGTAGAACACAAAGAGTTGTGGGCGATAATAGTCATACTGCTTACCAACATGTCATACTTTGATTCGGCGGTATTATAGGATGAAGCGGCCCAGTCCGACATTACATGACCGCGTTCGTGAGACTGGTTCTACCGTCGTGCTTCGCACACAGGTGGCTAATGGGTGTCTGTTTCTCCAGCTTTAGTTGAATCAAGTGTGACTACGCCCGGTCCTTGTTGAAGGTTAAAACAGCACACTTGACGAAAAATCATTGTGGTTTTGATGCGTAGGTAAGAACGGTTCTTGGTAGAAGCCCGCAGCAGCCACGTAAAACTTGCAACAACAAAGTAGAGCACGTCTAACTTGTTTTTGCAGGGCTTGCTGTGATGTGATATGGTCAAGACGTGATGATATATAAATTGTTGTATGAGATGATAATGTTTTGTAACAGTTATAGGCACCCGGCAGGAGCCATATGGTTGTCGCTTTCTTGTATGAAATGCAACCACCATGTAATTGCTTTACTTTATCACTAAGTGGTAGTGATAGTCGTAGAAGCAATAGTTAGCGAGACGACAACGATGCTTTGATGGAGATCAAGGTGTCAAGCCGGTGATGATGGTGATCATGACGGTGCTTTCGAGATGGAGATCAAAGGCACAAGATGATGATGGCCATATCATATCACTTATTTGATTGCATGTGATGTTTATCTTTTTATGCTTATTTTTCTTAGTATGGTGGTAGCATTATAAGATGATCTCTCACTAAATTTCAAGGTACAAGTGTTCTCCCTAAGTATGCACCGTTACTATAGTTCGTTGTGCCGAGACACCACGTGATGATCGGGTGTGATAAGCTCTACGTTCACATACAACGGGTGCAAGCCAGTTTTGCACACGCAGAATACTCGGGTTAAACTTGACGAGCCTAGCATATGCAGATATGGCCTCAGAACACTGAGACCGAAAGGTCGAGCATGAATCATATAGTAGATATGATCAACATAGTGATGTTCACCATTGAAAACTACTCCATCTCACGTGATGATCAGACTTGGTTTAGTTGATATGGATCACATGATCACTTAGATGATTAGAGGGATGTCTATCTAGGTGGGAGTTCTTAAGTAATATGATTAATTGAACTTTAATTTATCATGAACTTAGTACCTGCTAGTATTTTGCATGTCTATGTTGTTGCAGATAAATAGCCCGTGCTACTGTTCCGTTGAATTTTAATGCGTTCCTAGAGAAAGCTAAGTTGAAAGATGATGGTAGCAACTACACGGACTAGGTCCGTAACTTGAGGATTATCCTCATTGTTCCATAGAAAAATTACGTCCTGGAAGCACCGCTGAGTGCCGAACCCGCTGCAGGAGCAACGCCGGACGTTATGAACGCATGGCAGAGCAAAGCAGATGACTACTCAATAGTTCAGTGTGCCATGCTTTACGGCTTAGAACCAGGACTTCAACGACGTTTTGAACGTCATGGAGCATAGATGTTCCAGGAGTTGAAGTTAATATTTCATGCAAATTCCTGGATTGATATGAAGTTTCCAATAAGTTCTACAGTTGCAAAATGGAGGAGAATAGTTCTGTTAGTGAACATCTACTTAGAATGTCTGGGTACCACAATCACTTAACTCAGCTGGGAGTTAATCTTCCAGTTGATAGTTTCATTGACAGAGTTCTTCAATCACTGCCACCAAGCTACAAAAACTTCGTGATGAACTATAATATGCAAGGGATGGATATGACAATTCCCGAGCTCTTCGCGGTGCTAAAGGCTGCGGAGGTAGAAATCAATAAGGATCATCAAGTGTTGATGGTTAACAAGACCACTAGTTTCAAGAAAAAGAGCAAAGGTAAGAAGGGGAACTTCAAGAAGAACGGCAAGCAAGTTAGTGCTCAAGTGAAGAAGCCCAAGTCTGGACCTAAGCCTGAGACTGAGTGCTTCCACTACAAAGGGACTGGTCACTGGAAGCGGAACCGCCCCAAGTATTTGGCGGATAAGAAGGATGGCAAAGTGAAAGGTATATTTGATATACATGTTATTGATGTGTACCTTAGTAATGCTCGTAGTAGCGCCTGGGTATTTGATACTGGTTCTGTTGCTCACATTTGCAACTTGAAACATGGGCTATGGATTAAGCGAAGATTGGCTAAGGATGAGGTGACGATGCGCGTGGGAAATGGTTCCAAAGTCGATGTGAACGCCGTCGGCACGCTACCTCTACATCTACCTTCGGGATTAGTTTTAGACATGAATAGTTGTTATTTGGTGCCAACATTAAGCATGAACATTATATCTAGATCTTGTTTGATGCGAGATGGATATTCATTTAAATCAGATAATAATGGTTGTTTTATTTATATGAGTAATATCTTTTATGGTCATGCACCCTTGATGAGTGGTCTATTTTTGTTGAATCTCGATAGTAGTAATACACATATTCTTAGTATTGAAGCCAAAAGATATAAGTTTAATAATGATAGTGCAACTTATTTGTGGCACTGCCGTTTAGGTCATATTGGTGTAAAGCGCATGAAGAAACTCCATGCTGATGGGCTCTTGGAATCACTTGATGCTTGTGAACCATGCCTCATGGGCAAGATGACTAAGACTCCGTTCTCCGGAACAATGGAGCGAGCAATAGACTTATTGGAAATAATACATACTGATGTATGTGGTCCGATGAGTGTTGATGCTCGCGGTGGGTATCATTATTTTCTAACCTTCACAGATGATTAGAGTAGATATGAGTATATCTACTTAATGAAACATAAGTCTGAAACATTTGAAAAGTTCAAAGAATTTCAGAGTGAAGTGGAAAATCATCGCAACAAGAAAATAAAGTTTCTACGATCTGATCGTGGAGGTGAATATTTGAGTTACGAGTTTGGTCTTCATTTGAAACAATGCGGAATAGTTTCGCAACTCACGCCACCCGGAACACCACATCGTAATGGTGTGTCCGAACGTCGTAACCGCACTTTATTACATATGGTGCGATCTATGATGTCTCTTATGATCGTTTTGGGGTTATGCTTTAGAGATGGTTGCATTCACGTTAAATAGGGCACCATCTAAATCCGTTGAGACGACGCCGTATGAACTGTGGTTTGGCAAGAAACCCAAGTTGTCGTTTCTTAAAGTTTGGGGCTGCGATGCTTATGTGAAAAAGCTTCAACTTGATAAGCTCGAACCCAAATCAGAGAAATGTGTCTTCATAGGATACCCAAAGGAGACTATTGGGTACACCTTCTATCACAGATCCGAAGGCAAGATATTCATTGCTAAGAATGGATCCTTTCTAGAGAAGGAGTTTCTCTCAAAAGAAGTGAGTGGGAGGAAAGTAGAACTTGATGAGGTAATTGTACCTGCTCCCTTATTGGAAAGTAGTTCATCACAGAAATCAGTTTCAGTGATTCCTACACCAATTAGTGAGGAAGCTAATGATGATGATCATGAAACTTCTGATCAAGTTACTACCGAACCTCGTAGGTCAACCAGAGTAAGATCTGCACTAGAGTGGTACGGTAATCCTATTCTGTAAGTCATGTTACTTGACCATGACGAACCTACGAACTATGAGGAAGCAATGATGAGCCCAGATTCCGCGAAATGGCTTGAGGCCATGAAATCTGAGATGGGATCCATGTATGAGAACAAAGTGTGGACTTTGGTTGACTTGGCCGATGATCAGCAAGCCATAGAGAATAAATGGATCTTCAAGAAGAAGACTGACGCTGACGGTAATATTACTGTCTGCAAAGCTCGACTTGTTGCGAAAGGTTTTCGACAAGTTCAAGGAGTTGACTATGATGAGACCTTCTCACCCGTAGAGATTCTTAAGTCTGTCCAAATCATGTTAGCAATTGCTGCATTTTATGATTATGAAATTTGGCAAATGCATGTCAAAACTGCATTCCTTAACGGATATCTTAAAGAAGAGTTGTATATGATGCAACCAGAAGGTTTTGTCGATCCAAAAGGTGCTAACAAAGTGTGCAAGCTCCAGCGATCCATTTATGGACTGGTCCAAGCATCTCGGAGTTGGAATATACGCTTTGATCGTGTGATCAAAGCATATGGTTTTATACAAACATTTGGAGAAGCTTGTATTTACAAGAAAGTGAGTGGGAGCTATGTAGAATTAATGATATTATATGTGGATGACATATTGTTGATCGGAAATGATACTAAATTTCTGGATAGCATAAAAGGATACTTGAATAAGAATTTTTCAATGAAAGATCTCTGTGAAGCTGCTTATATATTAGGCATCAAGATCTATAGAGATAGATCAAGACGCTTAATTGGACTTTCACAAAGCACATACCTTGATAAAGTTTTAAAGAAGTTCAAAATGGATCAAGCAAAGAAAGGGTTCTTGCCTGTGTTATAAGGTGTGAAGTTGAGTCAGACTCAATGCCTGACCACTACAGAAGATAGAGAGAAAATGAAAGTCATTCCCTATGCTTCAGCCATAGGTTCTATCATGTATGCAATGCTGTGTATCAGACCGGATGTGTGCCTTGCTATTAGTTTAGCAGGGAGGTACCAAATTAATCCAGGAGTGGATCACTGGACAGCGGTCAAGAACATCCTAAAATACCTGAAAAGGACTAAGGATATGTCTCTCGTTTATGGAGGTGACAAAGAGCTCGTCGTAAATGGTTACGTTGATGCAAGATTTGACACGGATCCGGATGACTCTAAGTCACAAACCGGATACGTATTTATATTGAATGGAGGGCCTGTAAGTTGGTGCAGTTCCAAACAGAGCGTCGTGGCGGGATCTACGTGTGAAGCGGAGTACATAGCTGCTTCGGAAGCAGCAAATGGAGGAGTCTGGATGAAGGAGTTCATATCCGATCTAGGTGTCATACCAAGTGCATCGGGTCCAATGAAAATCTTTTGTGACAATACTAGTTCAGTTGCCTTGGCAAAGAAATCCGGATTTCACAAGAGAACCAATCACATCAAGAGTCGCTTCAATTCCATCTAAAATCAAGTCAAGGAGGGAGACATAGAGATTTGCAAGATACATGCAGACCTGAATGTTGCAGACCCGTTAACTAAGCCTCTCTCACGAGCAAAACATGATTAGCACCAAGACTCCATGGGTGTTAGAATCATTACTATGCAATCTAGATTATTGACTCTAGTGCAAGTGGGAGACTGAAGGAAATATGCCCTAGAGGCAATAATAAAGTTGTTATTTATATTTCCTTATATCATGATAAATGTTTATTATTCATGCTAGAATTGCATTAACTGGAAACTTAGTACATGTGTGAATACATAGACAAACAAAGTGTCCCTAGTATGCCTTTACTAGACTAGCTCGTTAATCAAAGATGGTTAAGTTTCCTAGCCATAGACATGTGTTGTCATTTGATGAACGGGATCACATCATTAGAGAATGATGTGATGGACAAGACCCATCCGTTAGCTTAGCACTATGATCGTTTAGTTTATTGCTATTGCTTTCTTCATGACTTATACATGTTTCTATGACTATGAGATTATGCAAGTCCCGAATACCGGAGGAACACTTAGTGTGCTATCAAATTTCACAATGTAACTGGGTGATTATAAAGATGCTCTACAGGTGTCCCCGATGGTGTTTGTTGAGTTGGCATAGATTGATATTAGGATTTGCCACTCTAATTGTTGGAGAGGTATATCTGGGCCCTCTTGGTAATGCACATCACTATAAGCCTTGCAAGCAATGCGACTAATAAGTTAGTTGCGGGATGATGCATTACAGAACGAGTAAAGAGACTTGCTGGTAACGAGATTGAACTCGGTATGATGATACCAACGATCGAATATCGGGCAAGTAACATGCCGATGACAAAGGGAACAACGTATGTTGTTATGCGGTTTGACCGATAAAGATATTCGTAGAATATGTAGGAGCCAATATGAGCATCCAGGTTCTGCTATTGGTTATTGACCAGAGATGTGTCTCGATCATGTCTACATAGTTATCGAACCCGTAGGGTCCGCACGCTTAATGCTCGATGACGATTTGTATTATGAGTTATGTGATTTGATGTACAGAAGGTTGTTCGGAGTTCCGGATGAGATCACGAACATGACGAGGAGTCTCAAAATGGTCGAGACATAAAGATTGATATATTGGACCATGTTATTCGGACACCGGAAGTGTTTCGGATAGTTTCGGATAAAACCGGAGTGTCGGAGGGGTTACCGGACCCCCCCCCCCCCCGAGGGGAAGCAATGGGCCTTAGTGGGCCTTAGGGGAGAGAGGGTGCAGCACCCAGGAGGTGGCGCCCCCCAAGGGTAGTCCGAATAGGACTAGGGGAGGGGGCGCGGCCCCTCTTTCCCTCTCCTTCTCCCTCTCCTTCCTTCTTCTCCTACTTGGACTAGGAAAGGGGGGAGCTGATTCCTACTTGGAGTAGGACTCCCCCCTTGGGCGCGCCCCCTAGGGCCGGCCGGCCTCCTCCTCCCCTCCTTTATATACGGGGGAGGGGGTACCCCGTAGACACACAAGTTGATCTTTAGCCGTGTGCGTTGCCCCCCCCTACATAGTTTTCCACCTCGGTCATATTGTCGTAGTGCTTAGGCGAAGCCCTGCGTCGGTAACTTCACCATCACCGTCACCACGCCATCGTGCTGATGAAACTCCCCCTCGGCCTCAGCTAGATCAAGAGTTCGAGGGACGTCACCGAGCTAGACGTGTGCAGATCGTGGAGGTGTCGTGCGTTCGATACATGGATCAGTTGGATCGTGAAGACGTTCGACTACATCAACCACATTACTAAACGCTTCCGCTTTCGGTCTACGAGGGTACATGGACAATCTCTCCCCGCTCGTTGCTATGATTCTCCTAGATAGATCTTGCGTGATCGTAGGAATTTTTTTTGAAATACTACGTTCCCCAACAAGGACATCTAGGTCCTAATGATGGCTTTGGTGTGTTAATGGCATTCCAAGAGCTAGCCCTAGTGACAAGGAACTTGGGCATTCGTTAACCAAGTTTCTCGCACACTCGAGACATTTGTTTTCCCCCACCTCCCTAACAGAGATTAGCACTCAACCAAGAGTGTGGAATTTGGATTATATCTTCTTCTCCATCACTTTTGGATGTTTAATTATATCCCACTTTACTTGTTATTACTTGCTTGCTTGTTTGCTTTCTGTATCTTGCTAGTTTGTTGTAACACATCATTTACGATGTATCACTTAGTTGCATTTCTAGAGAACTTACTATTCCACACTTGCCTCTAAAATCAATGAAGACTAGCAAGATGCTCGTGCAATGCACGGAACATCAATATGCATTTTTTTTATAAAACACCTGTTGTGATTGACCCATGCGTGAGTAATCCCATGTGTAAAAACTAATGATATCTCGAGAAAGAGGAGAGATAATGTGAGGAGGAGTGGGCGTGGTGGTGATTGGTGGTCGGACTGAGCGGAGGCATGGGGATGAACGACGCCGGGAGCGGCCACCATGCCAGATTGTTCCTTTTTTAATTGCTCAATAATGAGGTTGTGGGAGATAAGGATGAACGAGGGAAGGCCTTATCTGCAAATGTGGAGAGAGGTGCGGGTATGTTTTTACAAAATTACCATAGTTTGCTTTCTATTCATCAGATATAGATCAGACGGTCTATATTGCAAGATGGCAGGCACACCATCATCACCAACTCAGTTTTTTAAGAGTAGAGATAAGATTAAATTTGGTAGTCATCTATTCAACCCCCCCCCCCTCCCTGGTCAACATATAGTGCATCTTTGATCCTTCACTACCTCGCAGCCTTCGTCCCTTCCTTAGGAACTAGTGTGTCATCTTTGTCCTTTATATCATATTGTGCTCTTACTTGGAGTTGGTTAGTCTTGTTATGTCTATTATCAGTGTAGCTTGTTTGATTTGGTGGTGGTCATAACATGTAGGTACAAAAACGAAGCTGTGACAGACAAAACTAAGTACTGCTGCATTTGTGTCCATGATACTTAGTTGAAGCGGAAATAAATACAAAAAATCTAGAAACGAATACACAATCAAAAACAAATACGAACTGTGAACACTAATACGAAGTAAAAAAATCCGGAACTCAAAAGCCTCTTGAACCGTAATGAAAAACATATCTAAACTTACAAATTCAACTGCTAAGATGAAAACAAATGTTATGATATATCATGGATATATAATATGGTATACACAGATACAATGCATGAGTTTCCAATTATGGCAACAATATAACACATATTTTTCAGGAAGAAAATGGGATTGTAGGGAGGATCATAGGAGTAGGGGAAAGATTATGTTTCTTGATGGTAGGATTGAGTTCAGCCAAAAGTTTATATTGGTTGGTCTGGAGATAGCTATATAGACAAAAAATAAATGAAAACTTCCTCGTGTGAGGATATGGAAATCCTGTTTCTGCTAGTGTTCCGCTGGAAAACGATGTCCCGTTTCCGTGAGAAACTTTCCATTTTTGCTCCCATTCCGCAAATTTCTGTTTCTGTTTCCATATTTGCTCTCTGTTTTCATATTTTGCTGGAATGGATGCAAAGTTTCTGCTTCATTTTCATCCCTACTTGTATGATTGGTATGCGTGAAATGACGTCAGGGAGGGAGATGCAAAGAAAGGTGTTGTTGTTGCACAGGTTTGGCAGTAGCCATGGGATGTGTTTGGCCATGTCGTTTCTTCAACTAGGTGCGGCCACTTGGGCAGCACCTTGCCTCGGTGTGCTCTCCAATTTTTCCAGGGCCGAGGTGTGATATTATTCCTATTGATTTACCTCCTCCCTCTTCCACTCTCTTTTGATTTTATCCCTATAATCTCACATCTTTATTTTTGCAGCTTTTTTATCTATGCCTACAATATGCTCAAGCTGCAAGACATGATTAATCTGTGTAATATTCATGCTCCATTGTGTACTCAATAACTTCTTTCTCTGAAGTTGAGTTGCAGTCAACGAGGACTTGACTCAACATTATATTTCCTCTCTTGGTTTTATGACTTGCATGTACAATATATTGTCTCTTTTTATCATGTGATTTGCCTTCACTAGCTATAATTGATAAATATATGGGTGATTCAATGAGGAAATATGTTTGTGCTTGCTTGTTTGAGACATGCATCAGATATTATTTCTCAGACTTAAAGCCCATGTTGCTGTGAATTTTGTACATCGGACTCTTCTCTGGCATCATTTCTAAAATCGACTTTCTAAAATCATTTCTAAGATCTAACGTCAATGTTGTGAATTTTGTACAAATCCACCAAAGACATGGGACGAGGACACCTAGCCAATGAGAGGTGATGTTGATTTACCATGTGCTGGCTGCTAGAGAAGGCACGAGGGGTGTTGTATCATAGGCATTTGTGTTGCAACAACAGGTTGTTGCAGTGGTCAACGATAGTGCGTCGACATCCTTATGAACAGTGTCCAGCACAGTGGGAACGCTCCCTTCGGTTCTAGTTCATCTACATAGTTTTTATACTACTAACATGATGTCTACTATCTTATTGCTATAAACTGTATGCACTTTATTATGAAATTATTGTATATATCATACTATCACCAAGGGGAGGGTTAATGATCGATGCACATCTTCCATTTGTAGCCAGTTCAGAGCCATTATTATTCACTGAATGAATTTTGTTTCGAGGAATGCATGCATATATTATTTGGAGTTACATAACAACACATATTAATTTTCATATTATGAGAATACAAACAAGGAAATATGCTATTTCTAAGTTTTAGGTGATGCCCAATTTTAGGTATAATTATCCGTTCACTACAAGTTAATATTGGAAATTGACGTGGGTGGACAAACTTGAAATAGATGATCCAGATATTAGTAGGACCAAGTGTTGAAGTGCATCTCTTCCTTGGTGCGGTCTGGTCCCTCCCTGGGTTTCGCCGAAACATTGGGTCGGTAATTTGGCATGTCATGTGATTGTGACACGGCATACGCATTGTTCATGGCTACTAGTTTGCCTCCTTATATGAATGCAACTAGGTGATATGGATGTGCTCTGCTTGTTCCTTTTCTTTTGTTTACTTTTTGTATGTTTGCAGTCTAATAAAGTTGTACATATTTGGTTTACATAGATGGGTTCTTTCCTTTCATGAGTTACCCTATTGATTATGCAGAGAAGCTTACGGTTGCAGTGTCGGTTCCCGTTTGTTCAAAACATGTTTACATGAAATTAAGTCGATGCACCAATTGTTGGTATTGACATGACTTTATATTTCTTTATAGTCATTTAGATCTTTCATTCTCCACAAAGTGCCAATTTTCGTTGGTTCATAACTAAACCTCTTATGGAATTACATCTCTAGTTTGGATAAGCCTTTTATGGTTCCTTCTTGCCTTTTGAGCTTTGTCTAACTCATGCTTTTCAACAAGTCCTTATACTTCTGAAAGCACAAGTGCTCCCTAGGTGGTTTTGGTAATTAATGACAACATATCTCTTGTTGGACTAACGTTTCTATCTAGTATGTTTCAGATAAGTTCAACAATGGAGTGGCATGGACTAAAGGTTGTGGGAAATTCTCCAAGATGCTAAGGACAAAGGATTGGCTAAAGCTTAAAGCTCAAGACTCTTCATTTTACATTTTAGTGATCCAAGATCACATTGAGTCCACAGGAAAAGCCAATACTATCAAGGAGGGATGAGGTGTTGCTTAATGAGCCTCTTGCTTCAAGTGCTTAATGATATGCTCCAAAATCCTCAGCTACTTTCCCACTTCCACATATGACCTAAACCCAAAGTCAAACTCAGCCCCACCGATTCCTTCTATCCGGCGCCACCGAGTTCAGACGTCATAGCCACTACCAGAAACCCTAATCAGTTCGGTCTCACCGATGGGATCTCGGTCTCACCGAGATGGGCTTGCAAACTCTCTGTTACCTATTGCAATACTTTCGGTCCCACCGAGATATGCAATCGGCACCACCGAGTTTGCTTGGCCAACTCTCTGTTTCACTTATTACCCAAATTGGTCCCACCGAGTTTGAGTAATCGGTCAAACCGAGTTTTGGATTTACCCTAACCCTAGCACATCGGTCCCACCGAGTTGATCCAGTCGGTCCCACCGAAAATCTCTAACGGTCACTAGGTTTACTATTTCGGTCCGACCGAGTTTGTTGATTCGGTCCCACCGAGATTGGTAAATTGTGTATAACGGTTGTATTTTGTGTGGAGGCTATATATACCCCTCCACCTCCTCTTCATTCGTGGCGAGAGCCATCAGAACACATCTACACTTCCAACTCATATGTTCTGAGAGAGAACCACCTACTCATGTGTTGAGACCAAGATATTCCATTCCTACCACATGAATCTTGATCTCTAGCCTTCCACAAGTTTCTTTCCACTCAAACGTTCTTTCCACCAAATCCAAATCCTGTGAGAGAGAGTTGAGTGTTGGGGAGACTATCATTTGAAGCACAAGAGCAAGGAGTTCATCATCAACACACCATTTGTTACTTCTTGGAGAGTGGTGTCTCCTAGATTGGCTAGGTGTCACTTGGGAGCCTCCGACAAGATTGTGGAGTTGAACCAAGGAGTTTGTAAGGGCAAGGAGATCGCCTACTTCGTGAAGATCTACCGCTAGTGAGGCAAGTCCTTCGTGGGCGATGGCCATGGTGGGATAGACAAGGTTGCTTCTTCATGGACCCTTCGTGGGTGGAGCCCTCCGTGGACTCGCGCAACCGTTACCCTTCGTGGGTTGAAGTCTCCATCAACGTGGATATAGGATAGCACCACCTATCCGAACGACGGGAAAAACATCCGTGTCTCCAATTGCGTTTGAATTCTCCAAACCCTTCCCTTTACATTCTTGCAAGTTGCATGCTTTACTTTCCGCTGCCTATATACTCTTTGCATGCTTGCTTGATATGTATTGTGAATGTTGAAATTGTGCCTAAACTCCACTTAAATCGAAAAAGCTTAAAAACTGCAACTTTAGCATTAAGTGTCTAATCACCCCCCCCCCCTCTAGACACATCTACTTCAAGGTCCTATAAGTGGTATCAGAGCTTTGGTCTCCATTGCCTTGGTTTAATCACCATTGGAGGAAGATGGATGTGTCTACTTTAGGGAGTCTTAGACATAGAGTGCCTATTCTTGATGGAGAGTATTTTCATGAGTGGAAAAATGAGATGCTTGTAATTTTCAATCGATATCATTTGAACAAGTATATTGCTAGCCCTTGTGCACCTCATATTGATCCTTTGCATCCTACCCTAGATGAAGATATTGACATAATTCGCAATCTTAGAACTATTGAGCTCATCATTAGAGGATTGCCTAAAAATTTGATTGCTAGTTTGCCTACTCTTAATTGTGCCTATACTATATGGAAATTTCTTGAGGAACGATTTCCCGATTATTCCTTGAAAAATTTGGATGATATTCTCCATAAATCTATTGCCTTGAGTAAGATGAACTCTAGTGATCCTAGTTTTGGTGATTGTCTATTTGAGCTTACCAATCTCAAGCGTGCTAAAGGAGATGTTGGAATCATTATATCTGAAGCTATAAGATTTCATAAAGGTGACCACTTTGATGATCATTTATCTAATGAATTACCCTCTCTAGGAAATGATGAGTCACAAGATCATGGTGAACATGGATACTATGATGATGATGATGATGATAGTGACTTCGATCTTGATGATGCAATGAGACATTTTGGTCTTATGGCAAATCTTCGGGGATATGTGTCAGGAGGAAAAGAATGGGTTCTTGATAGTGGATGTACTGATCATATGACCGGAGATAAAGAGATGTTCCGTGAACTTGCTGAAAATGACGGCCCTCGAAAATATGTCACCTTTGGTGATAATTCAAAGGGTAAAGTGGTTGGCCTTGGTAAGGTGGCCATCTCACATGATAGTTCCATTCAAAATGTCATGCTCGTTTAATCTCTCGGCTACAACTTACTTTTAGTATCTAGACTTGCTGATTTCGGTTTGAATGTCCTATTTACTGAGGTAGATTGCCAAGTGTTTCGTCGAGAAAATCATAAAATGGTCTTTACCGGTATACGTAGAGGTGATCCTTACATTGTCGATTTCTCTAAAAAGGCATGACCTAAAACTTGCTTTATTGCTAAATCCTCAAAAGGTTGGTTGTGGCATAGACGACTAGGTCACGTTGGCATGAGAAACCTTGACAAGCTTATTAAAGGAAATCATATCCTTGGAGTTAACAATGTCATATTTGATAAGGATAGACTTTGCAGTGATTGTCAAGCAGGTAAACAGGTTGGAGGAAGGCATCCCGTGAAGAACATCATGACCACAAGGAGGCCACTCGAGCTACTTCATATGGATCTTTTTGGTCCCAATGCCTACAAGAGTCTCGGTGGAAATTCTTTTGGTCTAGTTATAGTTGATGATTTTTCAAGATTTACGTGGGTGTTCTTTCTTGATGACAAATCGCAGGTCCAGAAGATCTTCAAAAACTTCGCTAGGAAGGCCCAAAATCAGTTTGACGTGAAGATCAAGAAGGTTCGGAGTGACAACGGAACGGAGTTCAAGAACGCAAATGTGGACACCTTTCTTGACGAAGAAGGGATTTCACATGAGTTCTCGGCTACGTACACACCTCAACAAAATGGAGTTGTTGAGAGGAAGAACCGGACGCTCATCGAAATGGCGAGAACGATGCTTGATGAGTACAAGACGCCGAAGCACTTTTGGGCAGAAGCGGTTGAGACAACTTGTCATGCAACAAATCGCTTGTATCTTCACAAGCTACTCGGCAAGACGGCATACGAGCTCCTCACCGGTAACAAACCCCAAGTTGGATACTTTCGAGTATTCTGCTCAAAGTGCAACATTCTTGACAAGCATCGTCGTTCAAAGTTTGCTCCTAAATCTCATGAAGGTTTTCTACTTGGTTATGGCTCAAACTCTCACACTTACCGTGTCTACAACAATTTCACCCGAAAGGTTGAAAAGATGGTAGATGTGAAGTTTGATGAATCTAATGGCTCGCAAGTAGAGCAATTGCCAATCGATGTAGGAGACAAAGACCCTTCAAAAGCAATCCAAGACTTGTCTATTGGCAAAATTCGTCCAACGGAGGTGAAGGAGAGTACCTCGTCCGTCCAAGTGGAAGCTTCTACTTCACGACAAGGTGAACCAAGAATTGATACGGAAGCATCCACAAGTGGGACACACCAAGATGAAGAAGACGAGGAAATGCATCAAGACGAACATCAACAACCTCCTTCTCCACCACGACAAGAGAACGACAACGTCAACAATGAAGAAGGCCAAGAAGAAGAACAAGATGAAGAAGATGTTCAACGAAGACCCAAGCAAAAGCTCTCACGAGTTCGAGCAAGAATTGCCAAAGATCATCCCGTCGAGCAAATCTACAATGATATTCAAACCGGGAGAATCACTCGCTCAAAAACTCGTTTAGCTAACTTTTGTGAAAACTATTCATTCATCTCTAGCATTGAACCTATGAAGGTTGAAGAAGCATTGGAAGATCCGGATTGGATAAACGCTATGCATGAAGAGCTACACAACTTTGAGAGAAACCAAGTTTGGACATTGGTTGAGAAGCCCGACAACAACCACAACATCATTGGTACCAAATGGGTGTTTCGCAACAAGCAAGATGAAGATGGACAAGTGGTTCGCAACAAAGCACGTCTCGTTGCCCAAGGGTACACACAAGTCGAAGGTATGGACTATGGTGAGACATATGCTCCCGTTGCTAGACTTGAGTCCATTCGCATCTTACTTGCCTATGCTAATCACCATAATATCACCTTGTACCAAATGGACATTAAAAGTGCTTTTCTAAATGGTGAAATAGAGGAGGAAGTTTATGTCAAACAACCTCCCGGCTTTATCAATCCTAAGAAACCAAATCATGTTTACAAACTTCACAAAGCTCTTTATGGTCTTAAACAAGCTCCTAGAGCATGGTATAAATGCTTGACCAAGTTCCTTATTGCAAGTGGTTTTGAAATTGGTAAAATTGATTCTACTCTTTTTACAAAAAGGGTTAATGGAGAACTATTTGTATGCCAAATTTATGTTGATGGTATCATATTTGGTTCAAATAACCCTCTCTTTAGTGAAAAGTTTGGAAAGCTAATGTCAGAGAAGTTTGAGATGTCTATGATGAGTGAACTCAAATTCTTTCTCGGTTTGCAAATCAAGCAAACTAAGGAAGGTACATTTGTCTCTCAAACGAAGTACACCAAGGACTTATTCAAGAAGTTCAATATGCAAGAATGCAAAGGTATGCCTACACCCATGCCTACTAGTGGACATCTTGATTTGACCAAAGATGGTGAACCGGTTGATCAAAAGGTTTATCGCTCTATGATTGGTTCTTTGTTATACCTATGTGCTTCACGTCCCGACATTATGCTAAGTGTGTGCATGTGTGCACGATATCAAGCTGCTCCTAAAGAATGTCATCTTAAGGCCGTGAAAAGAATAGTGAGATACTTAATTCATACACCAAACTTTGGCATTTGGTATCCTAAGAGGTCTTCTTTTGATCTTGTTCGCTATTCCGACTCGGATTATGCCGGAGACAAGGTTGATAGAAAGTCCACTTCGGGTACTTGTCAATTTCTTGGTAGATCTCTTGTGTCTTGGTCTTCCAAGAAACAAAACTCGGTATCATTATCCACCGCCGAAGCGGAATACATTGCCGCTGGTTCATGTTGTGCTCAATACTTTGGATGACCCAAACTCTTAAAGATTACTGGATCTATGTGAAACATGTTCCACTGCTTTGTGACAATGAAAGTGCTATCAAAATTGGTCATAATACTGTACAACATTCTCGAACTAAGCATATTGAAGTTCATCATCATTTCATTCGAGACCATGTTGCTAAGGGTGACATTGATCTTAAGCATGTTCGCACCGATAAGCAATTAGCGGATATATTTACTAAACCTCTTGATGAGAAAGTATTTTGCAGGTTGAGAGGTGAATTGAACATTATTGATGCTTCGAACTTGGAGTAGGAACTCCATTGGATACATGCAAGACATGAGCTTATGACTAATCCATGATATATCTCTTATGATGACTATCTTATGTCTTGGATATATTTGTACCTTGCATGTTGTCTAACCCATGTAGGTGCTTGGTTAAATGTAATTCCATGAGATTGCGACTCACTCACATCTTGAGAAATCTCTACATCACCAAGTCTCTACACAATGGTGGTTGAAGACAAGGAAGCACAAAACCATTCAAACATATCCTTTGACAAATTCTATGTTGAGCTTCATGATTATCATTTTTGGATACACAAGTGCTCTTCCTTGCAAGAACTAACCCATGTAGGTAGATGAACTCAAACTCCAAAGTGGTGCTCCCAACTCTTGATGAGCTACATCAACCTCGAGCACCCACACAAGTTCAACTACATGAGCAAGAACCACACCACCACCCAAGGTATGTTATTCCATCTTAGAGAAGCTTTACTCCAAGACATGAGTCAAAGCAACTCAACAAGATGTGAATACATCAAGATGCTTAAACGGAAAATGGTAACCCCATTTTGAGCTTAAACGATGAGTATGACCTATGATCAAGTGTTCTCACTTGACTCCTAAGTCAATATACTCTAACATAGGTGACTATGTCACCGCCCAACTCTAGATGAAGTTCTCTTGTGTTCTTTTCTGTGTTATTGCATTTGTCTCATGCATATTTATTTTCTTTCTTTTTTTCAAAAAAAAAACTTCATCTAGATCTTTCAGTTTCTTCTCTTTTCTTTTTGTTTTTGTTCTGCATTTTTTGCATTCAATTCCTTGCAAATCCTTCAGATAATTCATTGCAAATCTTTGTGAGATCCTACATGTTTAGTGAGCTGAGGTGACAAGTGTTTTTCTCTGTGTTGAACTCGGTTTCACCGACTTGTAGTTTTCGGTCCAACCGAATCTCTTTGGTACCACCGAAACATGCCACTCGGTGCCATCGACTTCGCAACAGGAAAAATAGTTTGCCACTTGTTCTATATTTCTTCTGATCCAGCTCTACTCAATGAATCTTGTCCTCTACAAGCATCACAGTTTTATCCACTGCTTTGTGCTGAGTCTCAAGGACCAAACCTATACGGCGGATTCCAGAAAGCCCTTCTTGGAAATTGATGTCAAAGGGGGAGAGAGAGATCACATCAAAGCTTATCATCTACAAGGGAGAAAGTATTAAGGGGGAGAAAGAGATTTCCAGGGGGAGAGAATACTCAAGGATCCCAGATGCTTGATGTTCAAGAGGAGAGATGTCACATGTCTTTTTGGGGGAAAGACATGTTCATATGTGCTTATTTGCATTAAGTTCTATCCATTTGTATCTTTCAGCTCTGATTTTCTGTTCCCTATCTTCTCCCAATATCCCATGTAAGATTCAGGGGGAGCAAGACACCTAAGGGAAAGAAATCAGTCAAATTCATTGCATATCTTTACTCTTGGGGACATGTTGAATCCATTGTGGTACCTTGTACTCACTCCCTACATGTCATCCCGGTCTTGGTACTCTTGTGGCTTCTTTGGTTTGCTCTGGCTAGTGGAGGTACCTATGTTATCTAACCTTGTTTGTGCAGGTTCATTCCATCCTAAGCCAGCTAAAGACTACAAGGTAAGTGTATGCATCAAAATCATGAGTATGAGGAATTCTTGCTTATGTACATACTGTTTACAAGAAGGACTCATGAGCATGAAGGTATTTTCCTTGATAATCTTTTGCTCTGATGCATATGGCCAAGATACATGTAACACATTGCCTACTCTGTCATGGTTATGCTCTCACATGCCTCTATATTTCACATTTACATGAGTGCATACATGTAGGGGGAGCCTATGCTTGTTACATGTCCTTCCAAAGCTTTACTTGTTGTTCTTTATATCTTTATCTAAAGCTTTGATGTGTGTTGCCATCAATTACCAAAAAGGGGGAGATTGAAAGCACAAGTGCTCCCTAGGTGGTTTTGGTAATTAATGACAACATATCTCTTGTTGGACTAACGTTTCTATCTAGTATGTTTCAGATAAGTTCAACAATGGAGTGGCATGGACTAAAGGTTGTGGGAAATTCTCCAAGATGCTAAGGACAAAGGATTGGCTAAAGCTTAAAGCTCAAGACTCTTCATTTTACATTTTAGTGATCCAAGATCACATTGAGTCCATAGGAAAAGCCAATACTATCAAGGAGGGATGAGGTGTTGCTTAATGAGCCTCTTGCTTCAAGTGCTTAATGATATGCTCCAAAATCCTCAGCTACTTTCCCACTTCCACATATGACCTAAACCCAAAGTCAAACTCGGCCCCACCGATTCCTTCTATTCGGCGCCACCGAGTTCAGATGTCATAGCCACTACCAGAAACCCTAATCAGTTCGGTCTCACCGATGGGATCTCGGTCTCACCGAGATGGGCTTGCAAACTCTCTGTTACCTATTGCAATACTTTCGGTCCCACCGAGATATGCAATCGGCCCCACCGAGTTTGCTTGGCCAACTCTTTGTTTCACTTATTACCCAAATCGGTCCCATCGAGTTTGAGTAATCGGTCAAACCAAGTTTTGGATTTACCCTAACACTAGCACATCGGTCCCACCGAGTTGATCCAGTCGGTCCCACCGAAAATCTCTAATGGTCACTAGGTTTACTATTTCAGTCCGACCGAGTTTGTTGATTCGGTCCCACCGAGATTGGTAAATTGTGTGTAACGGTTGGATTTTGTGTGGAGGCTATATATACCCCTCCACCTCCTCTTCATTCGTGGAGAGAGCCATCAGAACACATCTACACTTTCAACTCATATGTTCTGAGAGAGAACCACATACTCATGTGTTGAGACCAAGATATTCCATTCCTACCACATGAATGTTGATCTCTAGCCTTCCCCAAGTTGCTTTCCACTCAAATCTTCTTTCCACCAAATCCAAATCCTGTGAGAGAGAGTTGAGTGTTGGAGAGACTGTCATTTGAAGCACAAGAGCAAGGAGTTCATCATCAACACACCATTTGTTACTTCTTGGAGAGTGGTGTCTCCTAGATTGGCTAGGTGTCACTTGGGAGCCTCCGACAAGATTGTGGAGTTGAACCAAGGAGTTTGTAAGGGCAAGGAGATCGCCTACTTCGTGAAGATCTACCGCTAGTGAGGCAAGTCCTTCGTGGGCGATGGCCATGGTGGGATAGACAAGGTTGCTTCTTCATGGACCCTTCGTGGGTGGAGCCCTCCGTGGACTCGCGCAACCGTTACCCTTCGTGGGTTGAAGTCTCCATCAACGTGGATGTAGGATAGCACCACCTATCCGAACCACGGGAAAAACATCCGTGTCTCCAATTGCGTTTGAATTCTCCAAACCCTTCCCTTTACATTCTTGCAAGTTGCATGCTTTACTTTCCGCTGCCTATATACTCTTTGCATGCTTGCTTGATATGTATTGTGAATGTTGAAATTGTGCCTAAACTCCACTTAAACCGAAAAAACTTAAAAACTGCAACTTTAGCATTAAGTGTCTAATCACCCCCCCCCCCCCCTCTAGACACATCTACTTCAAGGTCCTACAACTTCCAATAATCTGACCTGAAACGGGAGGATTATTGTAGAGAGGTAGCTGTGTCTGTGTGGATATGCACATTTTTTTCTCAGTTTGTGTTTCAGTTGTGACGTTGTAGGTGTGCGCAACTGCTGGTTGTAAATTCCTGAGGGGAAAGATTGCACAGGAGACCTGAACTCTATGTATATCCCTTGGGGCCTTTTCTGACAACTTGATGCCCTTCTTCCTGTGTGCTTCTTCTTTTATTTGAAGGGGCATGGCTTTTATGGTGGATCTTTATAGCATTGTGACATGTGAGGAAGTAGAATCGGGTTAGTTGCAAGCGCATTAGGTGCTTGAAGTGCTTATCATGATCCTATTTGCATGGGCAAATGCCTGTTGTGTTATGCCGTGCCTTGTCGGTCTTACTGTTACACGTCTATTAAGATTTTGTTTGTGTCGTTATATTTACTGTTCAATGTTTATAATGTATGGCTCATAACGTCCAGCGTTTGCGAAGTTAACTTTTGCACATGGATGCCGTTCTTTTGACGCATTGAGATTTATGGGTCAATTCATTTGGTCACATTGCAAAATATAGCTTAATTGAACATATTTTGCAGATTGATACAGTTTTGTGGTAGTAAGACGAGGTGGGGAATATTGAGACGGTTCTCTGTATAGGAGGCTCGAGCAACAAGGATGGCCGCACGGTGTATACATGCTACTCTAATTTCGTTAGCATAAGGAAGAATCATGCAGAACATCTGGATGGTCTACTTAAAGCTTTGGACAAGGACCTCGTCTACAAGGGTTTATAAAGTTCAAATATGTAGTCACACACGTGGTTATATCTTTCGAGTAGTGCTTTGCTAGCGTAGTTCTGCGTTTGAAATCTAAAAGGGGTTGAGCCTTCTATGATTTTTTTTCCTAGTGAGCTTTCAGTTATATTGGCAAAAAATGTTGCTTGGTGAGGTTTCTAATTTTTGTTTACAGGAACTTTCCTTGTAGAAGTATGCTAATTGTGATCACTAGCAACAAAATTGAAAATGAGTGCATGGGGACGATTTCTCGTAGACTTGGATTGATTCAAAACTTGCCGATTAGTTTCCCAACCTCTCGAGTAATCTCAATAAATGGCGATTTGCATCTCAGTTGAAAGATGGAGTCGATTTCTGGCATCCCATGATACTAGAAATTTAAACATCAGTATAACAGTTGTTCCACAATACTCGCATTGCGGGCATGCGGTGGGAACGTGACCTGTGCCGAGCAGATAATCAATCACCCTTGACCAAAGCGCGTAGGCAATAACGTATTCTAGGACCTTCATTCACAGCACCAAGGGAGATTTCTGCACCCAACAATACTGTCTCTGTCCTGATTTATTGGTCCCCTTCGTTTTTGTGCTAAATTTTGATCATAGATTTAACTAATAAAATGTTGATGCACGTCACAAAAAATTATATCATTCGATTCGTATTTGAATATACTTCCGTATGATATTATTTTCGCTATGTATAATTTATGCAGTATTTTATAGTAGTTAAAATTATGATCAAAATATGGCCCTAAATACGAGGGAAATTAATAAATCAGGACAGAGGTAGTATCAAATGTACAGTAAGTAGAAGTTTCTTTCGTTTTGGAGCAGGAGGACGTAGGTCGATCGCGACTTGCGAGTCCCAACTCCTGACTGGCGTCGTCGGTTGTGTCTTAGAGCACGGTTCAACTATGCTGTAGCGTACCAATTAATTGACTGACGACGACTTGGACGGAATCTGTTGCTAACTGCTACTGTTAGTGGGATGGGTTGGAATCTTTTGCTCAGTTTCATCATTCGCGCTCTTCATTTTCATTCACTCGTGTCAAAATCATTGACGGACTTCGCGTTTCCGACTTGGAACGGCACACGCACAGGGCAGTGATGTTGTGATCAGTCAATCAAGCATTGTGCCTTGTGCGTAAGCAACCAGCCAGCCAATGGCAGGTAGGTTATGACCTCCCTTCCCGTTCTTTGTCTGTCAAGCATTGCGCGTAAGCAACCATGACAGTTCAGGCAGGACCTTTCTTCCTCTTCTCTTGTCACTCACACTAGCCCTAAGGTTCGTGCTTTTACCAATTCAAAAGGCAGCGATGGCGACCAACCAATCAACGACGAAACCCAACACATTCTGCATCATAATATATAGCACGTAGAAGAACTAAACCAAACCAAACCACACCAGAAGTTCCAGTGAGAAAAGAGAATGGCGGCATCCGGTGCTGCTCTGCGTCGTCTCTCCTTTGTCCTGCTCCTCGTCGCCGTCTGCTGCCGCTCCGACGTCGACTTCATCTACCAGGGCTTCCAGCACGCGACCAACCTCAGCCTGGACGGGTCGGCGTCGGTGCTGCGCGGCGGCGCGCTCCAGCTCACCAACGGCAGCGAGCGCCTCGTCGGCCACGCCTTCTACGGCTCCCCCGTGGCCCTGGGCACGCTCGACGACCAGGGAGACCTCGCGGTCACCTCCTTCAGCACGGCCTTCGTCTTCGACATCGTGACCGTCGGCACCGGCGGCGGCCACGGCCTCGCCTTCGTGGTGGCCCCGTCCAGGGCGCTCCCCGGCGCGTCGCCCGAGATCTACCTCGGCGTCCTCGGGCCGACCACCAACGGCAAGGCCTCCAACCACGTCTTCGCCGTCGAGTTCGACACGGTGACCGACCTGGAGATGAATGAGACCAACGGCAACCACGTCGGCGTCGACGTCAACAGCCTCGTCTCCAACGTGTCCGAGCAGGCCGCGTACTACACCGCCCAGAACAAGAAGGTGCCCGTGAAGCTGGAGAGCGCGCAGCAGATCCAGGCGTGGATAGACTACGACGGCAGTACCAGCCTGCTCAACGTGACCCTCGCCCCAGTGTCGTCCGTGGCTGAGCGGCCGCACCGGCCACTCATATCGACAAAGCTTGATCTCCGGTCGGTCTTCAAGGAGAACATGTACGTCGGCTTCTCTTCGGCGACCGGGAAGCTCGCGAGCTCGCACTACATCCTGGCGTGGAGTTTCCGGACCAATGGGCTCGCCCAGCCCATTGATCTCCGGCGGCTGCCAAAGGTCCCGACGCAGAGAGCGCCGGCCCCCAAGGTCCTCATCATCAAATTCGCCGCGGTGGCTTGTGCGGGAACGCTCACCTTGGTTGCGGCAGCGATGGTTACTGCGCTCTGGCTCCGGCGTAGGGCGGCGCTCGCCGACAAGCTGGAGGAGTGGGAGCTCGAGCACCCCCAGAGGATTCCATACATCGAGCTCTACAAGGCGACCAAGGGGTTCAAGGAGAGCGGGCTTCTCGGCTCGGGCGGTTTCGGCCACGTGTACAAAGGCGTGCTCGGACGCCGTCGGTCCGGGTCCGGCGAGGAGGTGGCGATCAAGCGGATCTCCAGCGGCACCAAGCAAGGGATGAGGGAGTTCGTGGCGGAGATCTCGAGCCTGGGGCGGATGCGGCACCGCAACCTAGTGGAGCTGCGCGGGTGGTGCAAGCACGGGCAGGACCTGCTCCTCGTCTACGACTTCATGCCCAACGGCAGCCTCGACGCGCACCTGTTCGGCGGGGGCAACAAGGTGCTCGCGTGGGCGCAGCGGCTCAACGCCATCCGGGGCGTGGCGCGCGGCCTGCTGTACCTGCACGAGGAGTGGGAGCACGTGGTGGTGCACCGCGACGTGAAGGCCAACAACGTGCTGCTCGGCGCCGACATGGCCGCGCGGCTCGGCGACTTCGGCCTGGCGCGCCTCTACGAGCACGGCGCGGCCCCGGGCACCACGCGCGTGGCCGGCACCCTGGGGTACATGGCCCCGGAGCTCACCGTGACCAGCCGCGCCACCACGGCCACCGACGTCTTCTCCTTCGGCGCGCTGCTGCTCGAGGTCGCGTGCGGCCGCCGGCCCGTCGAGCCGGGCGAGGCGGCGGACGTGGTCCTGGTGCGGTGGGTCCGGGACTGCGGGCTGGACGGCGACCTGCTGCGCGCCGTGGATCCGAGGCTGGACGGGTGCTACGACGCCGGGGAGGCGAAGCTGGTGCTGTGGCTCGGCATGGTGTGCAGCCAGGGCCGGCCTGAGGCCAGGCCCAGCATGAGGAAGGTCTGCCAGTTTCTCGACGGCGAGGAGGTGCTGCCGGAGGACGCCGTGCTCGTGTTCTCGGATCCCGACTCGTCCGTGATCCCTGGGTCGTCCGTGCTCTCGTCCATGACCTGGTCCTCCTCCGGTGGCACCATGTCCGTCGGCTCGCTGCATGGCGGTCGGTGAGCTGCGGGGTACTAGAAGGTTAACTGACTGGTCTAGATGTATCGCGCATGTGCAATTCGACAGGGATGCCCACTTGTTCTTTGTGCACGAGTAAGAGTAGAATGCATTGGAGGTCATAAACCTACACCGTGTGTGTTAACTATGAAAAGAGAATGTACATCCACATCCTAGGTTTGGTATGTCTGTATGGGGCGATGGCTGATGCCACATAGGCAATATTTTACAAAACCCTCTCAAGTGTAAATTAGCCTCTCTTTTTTTAGGATCAAGTGTAAATTAGCCATTATAATTTCGTGGTTCTCTCCTTATTTGTATTATTACCGGGCCAATCCTTTACGCCTTTACTATAGTTCGGGATAAATCAAATAGGCACACTGGGCCTATTCATACATGACAAGTGGTGAAAATTTAGCCCCACAATGCTAACGACAGTGAGTTAGACCAACAACAACAACAAAAAAGTCTTTTTACCCGCAAAAAAAAAGTCTTTCAGTTCCAAACAGGGTGAAGTATCTAAACTCTGCACTTTGGATCTGTAATAACTTCATTTCAGTGTTTTGTTAAACTTCATCTACATGAAGAGAAAACGTGTAGTATCAATCGACGGGGAAACCAAGAAATTGGTTGATCAGTGCCACAACTGGCTTCGCCTCTCCTGGCACGTAAGGCTGGAGCGCATTCAGATCCATCGCTTCGACAGTCTCTCGCAGCGTTTGTGGATGGGCACACAAAAGGTGATTCCTCTCGGCCAGTTCCTCTGCTAGCTCGCTTTGGTGATTGTCCATCAGATCTTCATTCACAACGACGATAAGAGGCTTGCCCAATCGCAGCGTCTCAAATATGCTGCCAGAACCTGTCAGCAATAAGTTAAACAAACAACAGTTTGGAATGCCTTTTCCAACCATTGATGTCGCTAAAATGCAACACCGACAGCATATTATTTTCCATAACCCTCTTACTCTAAAATATAGCAAGTTCTCCAACAACAAAGTTGAACGGGCTACATACAGGTGCAACAACAACAAAGTCGAACGGGCTACATACAGGTGCAACAACAACAAAGTCCTGATTCCATGATCAGTAACGACTACGCCAATTCAGCAGGTACCTTTGTCCTCCTTCTACAAAATTCACAGGAACTGACCACCTAGTAATGGACATATTTCGAAATGCTAGAGTCTGTAGTACTTATTTCCTTATTGCCAAAAAGTTATTTGAAGTTAAAATTACAAATCCATAAACAATGACAGGAGAATCAAAATCTGTAGCATAAATTTCTACAGGTTTAAGTATTGTGACAATATCAGTGTGGAAGAGGTTTGCTTAGGGCAAATATTGTTACAACAACCAACATACATAGGCCAAAGGATTCACCATAAAAAAAATCTGCTTCAAGTACTGTTCCATTATAGTTCTCTCAAGAAAATAAATCAATTATTCAGATTTGATCATCACCTGCATGACTGATGACTAAGGATGCTTCTCGTATGTTGTCAGCTATGCTTGGTAAAAAGGTGAAATGCTCAACTTGAAGATTTGAATTCCCCGAGGCCTATATTCAAGAAGAAAAGGCTAAATCCATGCTATTAATCGTTAAACACAAACCAGAATCGTTGATCATGGTACAGTGAAGCAGAAGATATTAGATAGTACGTAAGAACTAGGACTTAAGTAGGCCTTCTGGTCTGTCAATTATTTTAAGTATATAAGGTGCAGCTCTTATTTAGAAACCAAATTATATGCTCTATCTTGGACATAACAAAGTGGTGCAATATGGAAATGAAGTGTATATCCACAAGAATCAATTAACATATAAGCGAGTTAGTTCCCCATTTTCCCATCAGATCATTGTCCAGTTCATTTCCACCTTATAATGCATAAAAGCCTAACTGTAACCAAATTCTGGATTTCGGCCTATAATACTTTATATAGAAGGCACCAGTTCGCCAGACTTCAGATATCATAGTTAGCACACAAAAAATGTAAAACAGTGTGAACTTGCCTGAAGTGCGGACAATCAATTTTTTTACCCTGACGCTGCATATGTTCCTTTTTTTTGCCACCTATCCTGTTTAACTTTATCCTATATTTTGCAAGTTTGACATTTTTTTCATGCGATAGTATGGTATATGCATCAAAAGAAGTAGATTATAGCATTAAAAGTATCAGCACCTATAAGGATGTCACAATTTGTCACAGAAACATCTTCATGCAATTTCTTTCCACAGGCAATGAACAATCTACCACCTAGATGTCAAATCAGCAGCTATAGATCTCAGTTGATCAGATACTATGTCCATTTCAGGATTGATAAGCGCCATTAAAAATCCATTACTCCTTGAAGTAGTAAACCTGACGAGATTGCAAAACATTATTTGACTTCCCCTTCTTTCCTACTAAGAACACTATGGGTTTGCAATTTTGATAACATAAGGAGACAGATATTACCTTGGATGGCGTGTATGTTCCTCGGCCCATTTGAATCCGAAGGTCTGTGTAACCTTTCTGCAGTAGTGCTTGTTTGACTTCCTCGGAATCTACCACTTTGACAAGAGCATCAAAACATGTCGTCCCTACTGTGACAAACACCATTCGCCTTTCTCTATCTCCCATCTCTTCTGAAGAGTAAGCTCTGTAGAAAAACATGACAAAATGACATCTGGCTCGATATAGCACACAATGATATAATTCGTGCCATCATCACCCATATTCCTCAACTCAGTTTTCTACTTCTTTCTATTTTTTCTACAAAACGCATCAAATTGAGTTCCATCAACACATTACACATACACACAGTACACAGTTCCATTAGGTGCATACACACTGTGACGCTATTGGCAGAAAAAAAAACGATAAAATTACCGAGTGCAGCGCGACGGCCCGGGAGTAGGACGGCGACGCGGATTTGTGGGCGGCTGGGCGCAGCGGAGGCAGGGCCCGGCGGCCGGCGGTGGAATCCGGGACTGTGTAGAGACCTCAGCCCAGGGCGGACAGCACCGCGGTGGCGGTAGCCAGCAGGCGGCAGCAGCACGGCGGCCGGAGCGCGCAGGACGGCGGGGGGTCGGGAGCGCGCGGGGCGGCGGCAGACTGCAGGAGCTCATCAGTTAGGTCGTGCGGTCGTAGTTGGCAGATCCTATTCGCCGAAAATGGATTATTTTGTTTTCTTTTTCTTTTTTCTGCCTTTTCTCCTTATATATTTTTTACTTTCTTCCTAAATTCGAAAAAATGTAGTATTCCAAATTTGTTTAAATTTTCAGAAAATGATCGAAACTCCAAACTTGTTCATGTTTTCAGAAATTGGTCACATTTTCCAAATTTGTTCACGTTTTCATAAATTGGTCACGTTTGTCAAAATAAAGTTCACCGTACATTGAAAAATGTTCACCGTGTATAAGAAATGTTCATTCTATATAGAAAAATTGTTCGGCATGCATTCGAAACAAAAAATCACCGTATATTTTAAAAAATGTTCAATATGTATTTGAATAATGTTCACCGTATACAAAGAAAATGTTCAGTGTGTATTTTAAATTCATATTTTCTAAAAAAATTACAGTTCAAGAGCATTGTCCAGAATTTGAAGTTTGTTCGCATTTTCAAAAATTGTGTTTGTTCACATTTTTGAATTTTTGTCCACTTAAAAAAATGATCATATTAAAAACCATTTTTGAAGTTTGTTCATGATTTCAAACATTATTCGCATTTTTTTAAACTTGTTCACAGTTTTCCAATAAATGGTTGAATATTTTTTATTTTCTCTTGGATCAACCACTGCATTTGTTCTTATTAGTTCGCGTTGCCTATTAATCAGACACACTCACCAGCTCAAGTGGTATGGAACACCTGCTCTCCAATGTGCGGTTACGAGTTTGATTCCTCGACAGAGCGCAAATTCTTTTGGGGACATTTTAGTAGTCGCACTGAAGGAAATATGCCCTAAAGGCAATAATAAAGTTATTATTTATTTTCTTATTTCATGATAAATGTTTATTATTCATGCTAGAATTGTATTAACCGGAAACATAATACATGTGTGAACACATAGACAAATAGAGTGTCACTAGTATGCCTCTACTTGACTAGCTCGTTGATCAAAGATGGTTATGTTTCCTAACCACAGACATGAGTTGTCATTTGATAAACGGGATCACATCATTAGGAGAATGATGTGATTGACTTGACTCATTCCGTTAGCTTAGCACTTGATCATTTTAGTTTACTGTTATTGATTTCTTCATGACTTATATATGTTCCTATGACTATGAGATTATGCAACTCCCGATTACCGAAGAAACACTTTGTGTGCTACCAAACGTCACAATGTAACTGGGTGATTATAAAGGTGCTCTACAGGTGTCTCCAATGGTACTTGTTGAGTTGGCATAGATCGAGATTAGGATTTGTTACTTCGATTGTCGGAGAGGTATCTCTGGGCCCTCTCGGCAATGCACATCACTATAAGCCTTGCAAGCAATGCAACTAATGAATTAGTTGCAGGATGATGCATTACAGAATGAGTAAAGAGACTTGCCGGTAACGAGATTGAGCTAGGTATTGAGATACCGACGATCGAATCTCGGGCAAGTAACATACCGATGACAAAGGGAACAACGTATGTTGTTATGCAGTTTGACCGATAAAGATCTTCGTAGAATATTTAGGAACCCATATGAACATCCATGTTCCGCTATTGGTTATTGACCGGAGATATGTCTCGGTCATGTCTACATAGTTCTCGAACCAGTAGGGTCCGCATGCTTAAAGTTCTGTGACGATCGGTATTATGAGTTTATGTGATTTGATGTACCAAAGGTAGTTCGGAGCCCGGATGTGATCACGGACATGATGAGGAGTCTCGAAATGGTCGAGACATAAAGATTGATATATTGGACGACTATATTCGGATACCGGAAGTGTTCCGGGTGAATTCGGAGAGAACTGGAGTGCTAGAGGGTCACCGAAAGCCCCCCCCCCTCGGGAGAAGTAATGGGCCACATGGGCCTTAGTGGAGAGAGAGAGGGCCGGCCAGGGCAGGCCGCACACTGCCTCCCCCTCTGGTCTGAATTGGACTAGGGAAGGGGGGCGGCGCCCCCCTTTCCTTCTCCCTCTCCTCCTTCCTTTCCCCCTCCTAGTAGGAGTAGGAAAGGGGAGCCCTACTCCTACTAGGAGGAGGACGACTCCTCCTGGTGCGCCCTGCAAGGGCCGGCCGGCCTCCCCCTTGCTCCTAAATATACGGGGGCAAGGGGGCACCTTAGGACACACAAGTTGATCATTGATCTTTCTTAGCCGTGTGCGGTGCCCCCCTCCACCATAAAATCCACCTCGGTCATATCGTAGCGATGCTTAGGCGAAGCCCTCCATCGGTAGGTTCATCTACACCGTCACCACGCCATCGTGTTGACGAAGCTCTTCCCCGAAGCTCTACTGGATCGTGAATTCGTGGGACGTCACCGAGCTGAACGTGTGCTGAACGCGGAGGTGCCGTACATTCGGTACTGAGGATCGGTCGATGTGAAGACGTACAACTACATCCACCGCGTTGTCATAACGCTTCCGCTTACGGTCTACGAGGGTATGTAGACAACACTCTCCCCTCTCGTTGCTATGCATCACCATGATCTTGCGTGTGCATAGGATTTTTTTTAGAATTACTACGTTCCCCAACAGTGGCATCCAAGCCAGGTTTATGCGCAGATGTTATATGCACGAGTAGAACACAAGTGAGTTGTGGGCGATACAAGTCATACTGCTTACCAGCATGTCATACTTTGGTTCGACGGTATTGTTGGATGAAGCGGCCCGGACCGACATTACGCGTACGCTTACGCGAGACTGCTTCTACCAACGTGCTTCGCACACAGGTGGCTGGTGGGTGTCGGTTTTTCCAACTTTAGTTGAACCGAGTGTGACTACGCTCGGTCCTTGTTGAAGGTTAAAACAGCACTAACTTGACGAAACATCGTTGTGGTTTTAACGTGTAGGTAAGAACGGTTCTTGCTCGGCCCGTAGAAGCCACATAAAACTTGCACCAAAAAAGTAGAGGACGTCTAACTTGTTTTTGCAGGGCATGTTGTGATGTGATATGGTCAAGGCATGATGCTATATTTTATTGTATGAGATGATCATGTTTGTAATGAAGTTATCGGCAATTGGCAGGAGCCATACTTGAGGATTATCATCATTGTTGCACAGAAGAATTATGTCCTGAAAGCACCGCTGGGTGCCAAACCCGCTGCAGGAGCAACACGAGATGTTATGAACATCTGGCAGAGCAAAGCTGATGACTACTCGATAGTTCAGTGTGCCATGCTTTACGGCTTAGAACTGGGACTTCAACGACATTTTGAACGTCATGGAGCATATGAGATGTTCCAGGAGTTGAAGTTAATATTTCAAGCAAATGTCCGGATTGAGAGATACGAAGTCTCCAATAAGTTCTACAGCTGCAAGATGGAGGAGAATAGTTCTGTCAGTGAACATATACTCAGAATGTTTGGGTACCATAACCACTTGACTCAACTGGGAGTTAATCTTCCTGTTGATAGTGTCATTGACAGAGTTCTTCAATCACTGCCACCAAGCTACAAGTGCTTCGTGATGAACTATAATATGCAAGGGATGGATAAGACGATTCCCGAGCTCTTCGCAATGCTAAAAGCTGCGGAGGTAGAAATCAAGAAGGAGCATCAAGTGTTGATGGTTAACAAGACCACCAGTTTTAAGAAAAAGGGTAAAGGGAAGAAGAAAGGGAGCTTCAAGAAGAACAGCAAACAAGTTGTTGCTCAAGAGAAGAAACCCAAGTCTATACCTAAGCCTGAGACTAAGTGCTTCTACTACAAAGGGACTGGTCACTGAAAGCGAAACTGCCCCAAGTATTTTGCGGATAAGAAGGATGGCAAGGTGGACAAAGGTATATGTGATATACATGTTATTGATGTGTACCTTACTAAAGCTCGCAGTAGCACCTGGGTATTTGATATTGGTTCTGTTGCTAATATTTGCAACTCGAAACAGGGACTATGGATTAAGCAAAGATTGGCTAAGGACGAGGTGACGATGCGCGTGGGAAATGGTTCCAAAGTCGATGTGATCGCCGTCGGCACGCTACCTCTACATCTACCTTTGGGATTAATTTTAGACATGAATAATTGTTATTTGGTGCCAACGTTGAGCATGAACATTATATCTGGATCTTGTTTCATGCGAGACGGTTGTTCATTTAAATCTAAGAATAATGGTTGCTCTATTTATATGGGTAATATCTTTTATTGTCATGCACCCTTAAAGAGTGGTCTATTTTTAATGAATCTCGATAGTAGTAATACACATATTCATAATGTTGAAGCCAAAAGATACAGAGTTGATAATGATAGTGCAACTTATTTGTGGCACTGCCGTTTACGTTATATTGGTGTAAAGCGCATGAAGAAACTCCATTCTGATGGATTTTTGGAATCACTTGATTATGAATCACTTGGTACTTGCGAACCATGCCTTATGGGCAAGACGAATAAAACGCCGTTCTCCGAAACAATGGAGCGAGCAACAGATTTATTGGAAATCATACATACTGATGTATGTGGTCCGATGAATATTGAGGCTCGCGGCGGATATCGTTATTTTCTCACATTCACAGATGATTTGAGCAGATATGGGTATATCTACTTAATGAAACATAAGTATGAAACATTTGAAAAGTTCAAAGAATTTCAAAGTGAAGTGGAAAATCATCGTAACAAGAAAATAAAGTTTTTATGATCTGATCTTGGAGGAGAATATTTGAGTTACGAGTTTGGTCTTCATTTGAAACAATGCGGAATAGTTTGCAACTCACGGCACCCGGAACACCACAGCGTAATGGTGTGTTCGAACGTCGTAATCGTACTTTACTAGATATGGTGCGATCTATGATGTCTCTTACTGATTTAACGCTATCGTTTTGGGGTTATGCTTTAGAGACAGCTGCATTCACATTAAATAGGGCACTATCTAAATCCGTTGAGACGATGCCTTATGAACTATGGTTTGGCAAGAAACCAAAGTTGTCGTTTCTTAAAGTTTTGGGCTGCGATGCTTATGTGAAAAAGCTTCAACCTGATAAGCTCGAACCCAAATAAGAGAAATGTGTCTTCATAGGATACCCAAAGGAGACTGTTGGGTACACCTTCTATCATAGATCCTAAGGCAAGACATTTGTTGCTAAGAATGGATCCTTTCTATAGAGGGAGTTTCTCTCGAAAGAAGTGAGTGCGAGGAAAGTAGAACTTGATGAGGTAACTGTACCTGCTCCCTTATTGGAAAGTAGTCCATCACAAAAACCGGTTCTTGTGACACCTACACCAATTAGTGAGGAAGCCAATGATGATGATCATGAAACTTCAGATCAAGTTACTGCCGAACCTCATAGGTCAACCAGAGTAAGATCCGCACCAAAGTGGTACGGTAATCCTGTTCTGGAGGTCATGTTACTTGACCATGATGAACCTATGAACTATGAGGAAGCGATCATAAGACCAGATTCCGTAAAATGGCTTGAGGCCATGAAATCTGAGATGGGATCCATGTATGAGAACAAAGTGTGGACTTTGGTTGACTTGCCCGATGATCGGCAAGCCATCGAGAATAAATGGATCTTCAAGAAGAAGACTGACGCTGACGGTAACGTTACTGTCTATAAAGCTCGACTTCTTGCGAAAGGTTTTTGACAAGTTCAAGGAGTTGACTACGATGAGACCTTCTCACCCGTAGCGATGCTTAAGTCCATCCGAATCATGTTAGCAATTGCCGCATTTTATGATTATGAAATTTGGAAAATGGATGTGAAGACTGCATCCCTGAATGGATTTCTGGAAGAAGAGTTGTATATGATGCAACCTAAAGGTTTTATCGATCCAAAGGGTGCTAACAAAGTGTGCAAGCTCCAGCGATCCATTTATGGACTGGTGCAAGCCTCTCGGAGTTGGAATAAACGTTTTGATAGTGTGATCAAAGCATATGGTTTTATACAAACTTTTGAAGAAGCCTGTATTTACAAGAAAGTGAGTGGGAGCTCTGTAGCATTTCTAATATTATATGTGGATGACATATTGTTGATTGGAAATGTTATAGAATTTCTGGATAGCATAAAAGGATACTTGAATAAGATTTTTTCAATGAAAGACCTCGGTGAAGCTGCTTATATATTGGGCATCAAGATCTATAGAGATAGATCAAGACGCTTAATTGGACTTTCACAAAGCACATACCTTGATAAAGTTTTGAAGAAGTTCAATATGGATCAAGCTAAGAAAGGGTTCTTGCCTGTGTTACAAGGTGTGAAGTTGAGTAAGACTCAATGCCCAACCACTGCATAAGATAGAGAGAAAATGAAAAGTGTTCCCTATGCTTCAGCCATAGGCTCTATCATGTATGCAATGGTGTGTATCAGACCTGATGTGTGCCTTGCTATTAGTTTAGCAGGGAGGTACCAAAGTAATCCAGGAGTGGATCACTAGACAACGGTCAAGAACATCCTGAAATACCTGAAAAGGACTAAGGATATGTTTCTCGTTTATGGAGGTGATAAAGAGCTCATCGTAAATGGTTACGTCGATGCAAGCTTTGACACTGATCCGGACGATTCTAAATCGCAGACCGGATACGTATTTATATTGAACGGTGGAGCTGTCAGTTGGAGCAGTTCTAAACAAAGCGTTGTGGCGGGATCTACGTGTGAAGCGGAGTACATAGCTGCTTCGGAAGCAGCAAATGAAGGAGTCTGGATGAAGGAGTTCATATCCAATCTAGGTGTCATACCTAGTGCATAGGGTCCAATGAAAATCTTTTGTGACAATACTGGTGCAATTGCCTTGGCAAAGGAATCCAGATTTCACAAGAGAACCGAACACATCAAGAGACACTTCAATTCCATCTGCGATCAAATCCAGGTGGGAGACATAGAGATATGCAAGATACATACGGATCTGAATGTTGCAGACCCATTAACTAAGCCTCTCTCACGAGCAAAACATGATCAGCACCAAGGCTCCATGGGTGTTAGAATCATTCTGTGTAATCTAGATTATTGACTCTAGTGCAAGTGGGAGACTGAAGGAAATATGCCCTAGAGACAATAATAAAGTTATTATTTATTTCCTTATTTCATGATAAATGTTTATTATTCATGCTAGAATTGTATTAACCAAAAACATAATACATGTGTGAATACATAGACAAACAGAGTGTCACTAGTATGCCTCTACTTGACTAGCTCGTTGATCAAAGATGGTTATGTTTTCTAACCATAGACATGAGTTGTCATTTGATAAACGGTATCACATCATTAGGAGAATGATGTGATTGACTTGACCCATTCTGTTAGCTTAGCACTTGATCATTTTAGTTTACTGCTATTGCTTTCTTCATGACTTATACATGTTCCTATGACTATGAGATTATGCAACTCCCAATTACCGTAGGAACACTTTGTGTGCTACCAAATGTCACAACGTAACTGGGTGATTATAAAGGTGCTCTACAGATGTCTCCAATGGTACTTGTTGAGTAGGCGTAGATCCAGATTAGGATTTGTCACTCCGATTGTCGGAGAGGTATCTCCGGGCCCTCTCGGTAATGCACATCACTATAAGCCTTGCAAGCAATGCAACTAATGAGTTAGTTACGGGATGATGCATTACAGAAAGAGTAAAGAGACTTGCCGGTAACGAGATTGAGCTAGGTATTGAGATACCAATGTGTCGGGGAACGTAGTAATTTCAAAAAAAAAATCTACGCACACGCAAGATCATGGTGATGCATAGCAACGAGAGGGGAGAGTGTTGTCTACATACCCTCGCAGACCGTTTGCGGAAGCGTTATATCAACGCGGTTGATGTAGTCATATGTCTTCACGTCCGACCGATCCAAGTACCGAAAGCACGGCACCTCCGAGTTCTGCACATGTTCGGCTCGATGACGTCCTCGCCTTCTCGATCCAGCAAGAGGGGCGAAGTAGTAGATGAGTTCCGGCAGCACGATGGCGTGGTGATGGTGTTGATGAAGAACAATCTCCACAGGGCTTCGCCTAAGCACTACGAAAACTATGACGGAGGATAAACTAGAGGGGACGGGGTTGCCGGCACACGGCTTGGTGTTTCTTGATGTGTCTTTGGTGCTAGCCCTACCCCTCTATTTATATGTTGAGCCCTGGGGTCGAAACTTGGAGTAAAAGCCTCCTCAAATTCGGTTTCACCCGAAAGGCAAGAGTCCTTCTCAGACTCCAGGGCTAGACGCCAGGGTTCCCGGCGTCTACCCCCTAGACGCCAGGGTTCCCGGCGTCTAGCCTCTGGTCTCCGCAAAACTTCCTTTTGCACTTTCCAAAAGCCTCGTGGGCTTTCCCCTTTGGCCCAGATAAAGTGTTCTCGTGCCCAAACATTTCGGGAAACATCTGGAACCCCTTCCGGTGAATTCCGGAACCCTTCCGGAGATCAAACACTACTATCCCATATATCAAACTTTATCTCCGGACCATTCCGGAGTTCCTCGTCATGTCCGTGATCTCATCACGGACTCCGAACAACATTCGGTCATCAACATACATAACTCATATAGTATTATATCGTCAACGAACGTTAAGCGTGCGGACCCTACGGGTTCGAGAACTATGTAGACATGACCGAGACACCTCTCTGGTCAATAACCAATAGCGGGACCTAGATGCCCATATTGGCTCCTACAAATTCTATGAAGATCTTTATCGGTCAGACCGCATAACAACATACGTTGTTCCCTTTGTCATCGGTATGTTACTTGCCCGAGATTCGATCGTTAGTATCTCAATACCTAGTTCAATACCGTTACCGGCAAGTCTCTTTACTCGTTCCGTAATACATCATCCCGCAACTAACTTATTAGTTGCAATGCTTGCAAGGCTTGAGTGATGTGTATTACCGAGAGGGCCCAGAGATACCTCTCCGACAATCGGAGTGACAAATCCTAATCTCGAAATACGCCAACCCAACAAGTACCTTCGGAGACACCTGTAGAGCACCTTTGTAATCACCCAGTTACGTTGTGACGTTTGGTAGCACACAAAGTGTTCCTCCGGTAAACGGGAGTTGCATAATCTCATAGTCATAGGAACATGTATAAGTCATGAAGAAAGCAATAGCAACAAACTAAACGATCAAGTGCTAAGCTAACGGAATGGGTCAAGTCAATCACATCATTCTCCTAATGATGTGATCCCGTTAATCAAATGACAACTCATGTCTATGGTTAGGAAACATAACCATCTTTAATCAACGAGCTAGTCAAGTAGAGGCATACTAGTGACACTCTGTTTGTCTATGTATTCACACATGTATTATGTTTCCGGTTAATACAATTCTAGCATGAATAATAAACATTTATCATGATATAAGGAAATATATAATAACTTTATTATTGCCTCTAGGGCATATTTCCTTCAGTCTCCCACTTGCACTAGAGTCAATAATCTAGTTCACATCGCCATGTGATTTAACATCAATAGTTCACATCACCATGTGATTAACATCCAAAGGGTTTACTAGAGTCAATAATCTAGTTCACATTGCTATGTGATTAACACCCAAAGAGTACTGAGGTGTGATCATGTTTTGCTTGTGAGAGAAGTTTAGTCAACGGGTCTGCCACATTCAGATCCATAAGTATTTTGCAAATTCCTATGTCAACAATGCTCTGCATGGAGCTACTCTAGCTAATTGCTCCCACTTTCAATATGTATCCAGATTGAGACTTAGAGTCATCTAGATCAGTGTCAAAACTTGCATCAACGTAAACCTTTACGACGAACCTTTTGTCACCTCCATAATCGAGAAACATATCCTTATTCCACTAAGGATAATTTTGACCAATGTCCAGTGATCTACTCCTAGATCACTATTGTACTCCCTTGCCAAACACAGGGCAGGGTATACAATAGGTCTGGTACACATCATGGCATACTTTATAGAACCTCTGGCCAAGGCATAGGGAATGACTTTCATTCTCTTTCTATCTTCTGCCGTGGTCGGGCTTTGAGTCTTACTCAGTTTCACACCTTGTAACATAGGCAAGAACTCTTTCTTTCACTGTTTCATTTTGAACTACTTCAAAATCTTGTCAAGGTATGTACTCATAGAAAAACTTATCAAGCGTCTTGATCTATCTCTATAGATCTTGATGCTCAATATGTAAGTAGCTTCACCGAGGTCTTTCTTTGAAAAAAAACTCCTTTCAAACATTCCTTTATGCTTTGCAGAATAATTCTACATTATCTCCGATCAACAATATGTCATTCACATATACTTATCAGAAATGTTGTAGTGCTCCCACTCACTTTCTTGTAAATACAGGCTTCACCGCAAGTCTGTATAAAACTATATGCTTTGATCAACTTATCAAAGCATATATTCCAACTCCGAGATGCTTGCACCAGTCCATAGATGGATCGCTGGAGTTTGCATATTTTGTTAGTACCTTTAGGATTGACAAAACCTTCTGGTTGCATCATATACAACTCTTCTTTAATAAATCCATTAAGGAATGCAGTTTTGTTTATCCATTTGCCAGATTTCATAAAATGCGGCAATTGCTAACATGATTCGGACAGACTTAAGCATAGATACGAGTGAGAAAATCTCATCGTAGTCAAAACCTTGAACTTGTCGAAAACCTTGTTGCGACAATTCTAGCTTTGTAGATAGTAACACTACTATCAGCGTCCATCTTCCTCTTGAATATCCATTTAATCTCAATGGCTCGCCGATCAATGGGCAAGTCAATCAAAGTCCATACTTTGTTCTCATACATGGATCTCATCTCAGATTTCATGGCCTCAAGCCATTTCACGGAATCTGGGCTCATCATCGCTTCCTCATAGTTCGTAGGCTCGTCATGGTCAAGTAACATGACCTCCAGAACAGGATTACCATACCACTCTGGTGCAGATCTCACTCTGGTTTACCTACGAGGTTTGGTAGTAACTTGATCTGAAGTTACATGATCATCATCATTACCTTCCTCACTAATCGGTGTAGTAGTCACAGGAACAGATTTCTGTGATGAACTACTTTCCAATAAGGGAGCAGGTACAGTTACCTCATCAAGTTCTACTTTCCTCCCACTCATTTCTTTCGAGAGAAACTCCTTTTCTAGAAAGGATCCATTCAAAGCAACGAATATATTGCCTTCGGATCTGTGATAGAAGGTGTACCCAACATTTTCTTTTGGGTATCCTATGAAGACGCACTTCTCCGATTTGGGTTAGAGCTTATCAGGTTGAAACTTTTTCACATAAGCATTGAAACCTCAAACTTTAAGAAACGACAGCTTAGGTTTCTTGCCAAACCATAGTTCATATGGTGTCGTCTCAACGGATTTAGATGGTGCCCTATTTAACGTGAATGCAGCTATCTCTAATGCATAACCCCAAAACGATAGTGGTAGATCGGTAAGAGACATCATAGATCACACCATATCTAATAAAGTACGGTTATGACGTTCGGACACACCATTATGCTGTGGTCTTCCAGGTGGCGTGAGTAGTGAAACTATTTCACATTGTTTTTAACTGAAGGCCAAACTCGTAACTCAAATATTTTACTTCTGCGATCATATCGTAGAAACTTTTATTTTTGTTACGATGATTCTCCACTTCACTCTGAAATTCTTTGAACTTTTCAAATGTTTCAGACTTGTGTTTCATCAAGTAGATATACTCATATCTGCTCAAATCATCTATGAAGATCAGAAAATAATGATACCTGCCACGAGCCTCAATATTCATCGGACCACATACATCAGTATGTATGATTTCCAACAAATGTGTTGATCGCTCCATTGTTCCGGAGAATGGAGTCTTAGTCATATTGCCCATGAGGCATGGTTCACAAGCATCAACTAATTCATAATCAAGTGATTCCAAAAGCCCATCTGCATGGATTTTCTTCATGCGCTTTACACCAATATGACCTAAATGGCAGTGCCACAAATAAATTGCACCATCATTATTAACTTTGCATCTTTTGGTTTCAATATTATGAATATGTGTATCACTACGATCGAGATCCAACGAACCTTTTTCATTGGGTGTGTAACCATATAAGGTTTTATTCATGTAAACAGAACAACAATTTATTCTCTTACTTAAATGAATAACTGTATTGCAATAAACATGATCAAATCATATTCATGCTCAACGCAAACACAAGATAACACTTATTTAGGTTCAACACTAATCCCAAAAGTATAGGGAGTGTGCGATGATGATCATATCAATCTTGGAACCACTTCCAACACACATCGTCACTTCACCCTTAACTAGTCTATGTTCATTCTGCAACTCCCGTTTCGAGTTACTACTCTTAGCAACTGAACCAGTATCAAATACCGAGGGGTTGCTACGAACACTAGTAAAATACACATCAATAATCTGTATATCAAATATATCTTTGTTCACTTTGCCATCCTTCTTATCAACCAAATACTTGGGACAGTTCCGCTTCCAGTGACCAGTCCCTATGCAGTAGAAGCACTTAGTCTCAGGCTTAGGACCAGACTTGGGCTTCTTCACTTGAGTAGCAACTTGCTTGCCGTTCTTCTTGAAGTTCCCCTTCTTCCCTTTGCTCTTTTCTTAAAACTAGTGGTCTTGTCTACCATCAACACTTGATATTTTCTTGATTTCTACCTTCATCGATTTCAGCATTACGAAGAGCTTGGGAATCGTTTCCGTTATCCCTTGCATATCATAGTTCATCACGAAGTTCTACTAACTTGGTGATGGTGACTAGAGAATTCTGTCAATCACTATTTTATCTGGAAGATTAACTCCCACTTGATTCAAGCGATTGTAGTACCCAGACAATCTGAGCACATGCTCACTGCTTGAGCTATTCTCCTCCATCTTTTAGCTATAGAACTTGTTGGAGACTTCATATCTCTCAACTCGGGTATTTGCTTGAAATATTAACTTCAACTCCTGGAACATCTCATATGGTCCATGACGTTTCAAAATGTCTTTGAAGTCCCGATTCTAAGCCGTTTAAGCATGGTGCACTAAACTATCAAGTAGTCATCATATTGAGCTAGCCAAATGTTCATAACATCTGCATCTGCTCCTGCAATAGGTTTGTCACCTAGCGGTGCATCAAAGACATAATTCTTCTGTGCAGCAATGAGGATAAACCTCAGGTCACAGATCCAATCCACATCATTGCTACTAACATATTTCAACTTAGTTTTCTCTAGGAACATATCAAAAATAAAACAAAGGAGCTAAACGCGAGCTATTGATCTACAACATAGATATGCTAATACTACCAGGACTAATTTCATGATAAATTAAAGTTCAATTAATCATATTACTTAAGAACTCCCACTTAGAAAGATGTCCCTCTAATCCTCTAAGTGATCACGTGATCCAAATCAACTAAACCATGTCCGATCATCACGTGAGATGGAGTAGTATCAATGGTGAACATCAATATGTTGATCATATCTACTATATGATTCACGCTCGACCTTTCGGTCTCCGTGTTCCGAGGCCATATCTATTATATGCTAGGCTTGTCAAATTAAACCTGAGTATTCCGCGTGTGCAACTATTTTGCACCCATTGTATTTGAACATAGAGCCTATCACACCTGATCATCACGTGGTGTCTCAGCACGAAGAACTTTCGCAATGGTGCATACTTAGGGAGAACACTTATACTTTGATAATTTAGTGAGGGATCATCTTATAATGCTACCGTCAATCAAAGCAAGATAAGATGCATAAAAGATAAACATCACATGCAATCAATATAAGTGATATGATATGGCCATCATCATCTTGTGCTTGTGATCTCCATCTCCGAAGCACCTTCATGATCACCATCGTCACCGGCGCGACACCTTGATCACCATCGTAGCATCGTTGTCGTCTCGCCAATTTTATGCTTCCACGACTATCGCTACCGCTTAGTGATAAAGTAAGGCATTACATTGCGATTGCATTGCATACAATAAAACGACAACCATATTGCTCCTGCCAGTTTCCGATAACTCGGTTACAAAACATGATCATCTCATACAATAAAATTTAGCATCATGTCTTGACCATATCACATCACAACATGCCCTGCAAAAACAAGTTAGACGTCCTCTACTTTGTTGTTGCAAGTTTTACATGGTTGCTACGGGCTTAGCAAGAACCGTTCTTACCTACGCATCAAAACCACAACGATAGTTTGTCAACTTGGTGCTATTTTAACCTTCGCAAGGACCGGGCGTAGCCACACTTGGTTCAACTAAAGTTGGAGAAACTGATACCCGCCAGCCACCTGTGTGCAAAGCACGTCGGTAGAACCAGTCTCGCGTAAGCGTACGCGTAATGTCGGTCCGGGCCGCTTCATCCAACAATACCGCCGAACCAAAGTATGACATGCTGGTAAGCAGTATGACTTATATCGCCCACAACTCACTTATGTTCTACTCGTGCACAACATCAACGCATAAAACCTAGGCTCGGATGCCACTATTGGGGAACGTAGTAATTTCAAAAAAAATCTACGCACACGCAAGATCATGGTGATGCATAGCAACGAGAGGGGAGAGTGTTGTCTACATACCCTCGTAGACCGTTCGCGGAAGCGTTATATCAACGCGGTTGATGTAGTCGTACGTATTCACATCCGACCGATCCAAGTACTGAAAGCACGACACCTCCGAGTTCTGCACACGTTCGACTCGGTGACGTCCTCGCCTTCTCGATCCAGCAAGAGGGGTGAAGTAGTAGATGAGTTCCGGCAGCACGACGGCGTGGTGACGGTGTTGATGAAGAACAATCTCCGCAGGGCTTCGCCTAAGCACTACGAAAACTATGACGGAGGATAAACTAGAGGGGACGGGGTTGCCGGCACACGGCTTGGTGTTTCTTGATGTGTCTTTGGTGCTAGCCCTACCCCTCTATTTATATGTTGAGCCCTGGGGTCGAAACTTGGAGTAAAAGCCTCCTCAAAGTTGGTTTCACCCGAAAGGCAAGAGTCCTTCTCGGACTCCAGGGCTAGACGCCAGGGTTCCCGGCGTCTACCCCCTAGACGCCAGGGTTCCCGGCGTCTACCCCCTAGACGCCAGGGTTCCTGGCGTCTAGCCTCTGGTCTCTGCAAAACTTCCTTTTGGACTTTCCAAAAGCCTCGTGGGCTTTCCCCTCTGGCCCAGATAAAGTGTTCTCGTGCCCAAACATTTCGGGAAACATCCGGAACCCCTTCCGGTGAATTCCGGAACCCTTCCGGAGATCAAACACTACTATCCCATATATCAAACTTTATCTCCGGACCATTCCGGAGTTCCTCGTCATGTCCGTGATCTCATCTCGGACTCCGAACAACATTCGGTCATCAACATACATAACTCATATAGTACTATATCGTCAACGAACGTTAAGCGTGCGGACCCTACGGGTTCGAGAACTATGTAGACATGACCGAGACACCTCTCTGGTCAATAACCAATAGCGGGACCTGGATGCCCATATTGGCTCCTACATATTCTATGAAGATCTTTATCGGTCAGACCGCATAACAACATACGTTGTTCCCTTTGTCATCGGTATGTTACTTGCCCGAGATTCGATCATCGGTATCTCAATACCTAGTTCAATCTCGTTACCGGCAAGTCTCTTTACTCGTTCCGCAATACATCATCCCGCAACTAACTTATTAGTTGCAATGCTTGCAAGGCTTGAGTGATGTGTATTATCGAGAGGGCCCAGAGATACCTCTCCGACAATCAGAGTGACAAATCCTAATCTCGAAATACGCCAACCCAACAAGTACCTTCAGAGACACCTGTAGAGCACCTTTATAATCACCCAGTTACATTGTGACGTTTGGTAGCACACAAAGTGTTCCTCCGGTAAACGGGAGTTGCATAATCTCATAGTCATAGGAACATGTATAAGTCATGAAGAAAGTAATAGCAACAAACTAAACGATCAAGTGCTAAGCTAACGAAATGGGTCAAGTCAATCACATCATTCTCCTAAAGATGTGATCCCGTTAATCAAATGACAACTCATGTCTATGGTTAGGAAACATAACCATCTTTAATCAACGAGCTAGTCAAGTAGAGGCATACCAGTGACACTCTGTTTGTGTCACTGGTTGACTTGACGAGCCTAGCATGTACAGACATGGCCTCGGAACACAGAAGACCGAAAGGTCGAGCATGAGTCGTATAGAAGATACGATCAACATAAAGATGTTCACCGATGTTGGCTAGTCCGTCTCACGTGATGATCGGACACGACCTAGTTGACTCGGATCATGTTATACTTAGATGACTAGAAGAGGGATGTCTATCTAAGTGGGAGTTCATTGAATAATTTGATTAGATGAACTTAATTATCATGAACTTAGTCTAAAATCTTTACAATATGTCTTGTAGATCAAATGGCCAACGTTGTCCTCAACTTCAACGCGTTCCTAGAGAAAACCAAGCTGAAAGACGATGGCAGCAACTATACGGACTGGGTCCGGAACCTGAGGATCATCCTCATAGCTGCCAAGAAAGATTATGTCCTACAAGCACCGCTAGGTGACCCGCCTGTCCCATAGAACCAAGACGTTATGAACGCTTGGCAGACACGTGCTGATGACTACTCCCTCGTTCAATGCGGCATGCTTTACAGTTTAGAGCCGGGGCTCCAAAAGCGTTTTTAGAGACATGGAGCATATGAGATGTTCGAAGAGCTGAAAATGGTTTTTCAAGCTCATGCCCGGGTCAAGAGATATGAAGTCTCCGACAAATTCTTTAGCTGTAAGATGGAGGGAAATAGTTCTGTCAGTGAGCACATACTCACTATGTCTGGGTTACATAACCGCTTGACTCAGCTGGGAGTTAATCTCCCGGATGATGCGGTCATTGACAGAATCCTCCAGTCGCTTCCACCAAGCTACAAGAGCTTTGTGATGAACTTCAATATGCAGGGGATGGAAAAGACCATTCCTGAGGTATTTGCAATGCTGAAATCAGCAGAGGTAGAAGTCAAGAAGGAACACCAAGTGTTGATGGTCAATAAAACCACTAAGTTCAAGAAGGGCAAGGGTAAAAAGAACTTCAAGAAGGACGGCAAGGGAGTTGCCGCGCCCGGTAAGCAAGCTGCCGGGAAGAAGCCAAAGAATGGACCCAAGCCCGAGACCGAGTGCTTTTATTGCAAGGGAAGTGGTCACTGGAAGCGGAACTGCCCCAAATACTTAGCAGACAAGAAGGCCGGCAAAACAAAAGGTATATGTGATATACATGTAATTGATGTGTACCTTACCAGTACTCGCAGTAGCTCCTAGGTATTTGATACCGGTGCAGTTGCTCACTTTTGTAACTCAATGCAGGAGCTGCGGAATAAGCGGAAACTGGCGAAGGACAAGGTGACGATGCGCGTCGGGAATGGTTCCAAGGTCAATGTGATCGCCGTCGGCACGCTACCTCTACATTTACCTACGGGATTAGTTTTAAACCTCAATAATTGTTATTTAGTGCCAGCTTTGAGCATGAACATTGTATCGGGATCTCGTTTAATTCGAGATGGCTACTCATTTAAATCCGAGAATAATGGTTGTTCTATTTATATGAGAGATATGTTTTATAGTCATGCTCTGATGGTGAATGGTTTATTCTTTCTCGAGCGTAAGGCTGCACATGTTCATAGTGTGAAAACACAAAGATGTAAGGTTGATAATGATAGTCCCACATACTTGTGGCACTGCCGCCTTGGTCACATAGGTGTCAAACGCATGAAGAAGCTCCATGCAGATGGACTTTTAGAGTCTCTTGATTATGAATCATTTGACACGTGTGAACCATGCCTCATGGGTAAAATGACCAAGACTCCGTTCTCAGGAACAATGGAGCGAGCAACCAACTTATTGGAAATCATACATACGGATGTGTGCGGTCCAATGAGTGTTGAGGCTCGCGGTGGCTATTGTTATGTTCTCACCCTCACTGATGACTTGAGTAGATATGGGTATGTCTACTTAATGAAACACAAGTCTGAGACCTTTGAAAAGTTCAAGGAATTTCAGAGTGAGGTTGAGAATCAACGTGACAGAAAAATCAAGTTTTTGCGATCAGATCGTGGAGGAGAATACTTGAGTCATGAATTTGGCACACACTTAAGAAATGTGGAATAGTTTCACAACTCACGCCGCCTGGAACACCTCAACGTAATGGTGTGTCCGAACGTCGTAATCGCACTCTATTAGATATGGTGCGATCTATGATGTCTCTTACTGATTTACCGCTATCTTTTTGGGGATATGCTTTAGAGACTGCCGCATTCACTTTAAATAGGGCTCCGTCGAAATCCGTTGAGACGACACTGTATGAATTATGGTTTGGGAAGAAACCTAAGCTGTCGTTTCTAAAAGTTTGGGGATGCGATGCTTATGTCAAGAAACTTCAACCTGAAAAGCTCGAACCCAAGTAGGAAAAATGCGTCTTCATAGGATACCCTAAAGAAACTATTGGGTATACCTTCTACCTCAGATCCGAAGGCAAGATCTTTGTTGCCAAGAATGGATCCTTTCTAGAGAAGGAGTTTCTCTCGAAAGAAGTAACTGGGAGGAAAGTAGAACTTGATGAAGTATTACCTCTTCAACTGGAAAATGGCGCAACTCAAGAAAATGTTCCTGAGGTGCCTGCACCGACTAGAGAGGAAGTTAATGATGATGATCATGAAACTTCAGATCAAGTTGCTACTGAACTTCAAAGGTCCACAAGGACATGTTCCGCACCAGAGTGGTACGGCAACCCTGTCTTGGAAATCATGTTGTTAGACAACGGTGAACCTTCGAACTATGAAGAAGCAATGGCGGGCCCGGATTCCGACAAATGGCTAGAAGCCATGAAATCCGAGATAGGATCCATGTATGAAAACGAAGTATGGACTTTGACCGACTTGCCCGATGATCGGCGAGCCATAGAAAATAAATGGATCTTTAAGAAGAAGACAGACGCGGATGGTAATGTGACCATCCATAAAGCTCGGCTTGTCGCTAAGGGTTATCGACAAGTTCAAGGGGTTGACTACGATGAGACTTTCTCACCAGTAGCGAAGCTAAAGTCCGTCCGAATTATGTTAGCAGTTGCCGCATACTATGATTATGAGATATGGCAAATGGACGTCAAAACGGCATTCCTTAATGGTTTCCTTAAGGAAGAATTGTATATGATGCAGCCGGAAGGTTTTGTCGATCCTAAGAATGCTGACAAGGTGTGCAAGCTCCAACGCTCGATTTATGGGCTGGTGCAAGCATCTCGGAGTTGGAACATTCGCTTTGATGAGATGATCAAAGCGTTTGGGTTTACGCAGAGTTATGGAGAAGCCTGCGTTTACAAGAAAGTGAGTGGGAGCTCTGTAGCATTTCTCATATTATATGTAGATGACATACTTTTGATGGGAAATGATATAGAACTCTTGGACAACATCAAGGCCTACTTGAATAAGAGTTTTTCAATGAAGGACCTTGGAGAAGCTGCTTATATATTAGGCATCAAGATCTATAGAGATAGATCACGACGCCTCATAGGTCTTTCACAAAGCACATACCTTGATAAGATATTGAAGAAGTTCAATATGGATCAATATAAGAAGGGGTTCTTGCCTGTGTTACAAGGTATGAAATTGAGCTCAGCTCAATGTCCGACCACAGCAGAAGATATAGAAGAGATGAGTGTCATCCCCTATGCCTCAGCCATAGGTTCTATTATGTATGCCATGTTGTGTACCAGACCTGATGTAAACCTTGCCGTAAGTTTGGTAGGAAGGTACCAAAGTAATCCCGGCAAGGAACACTGGACAACGGCCAAGAATATCCTGAAGTACCTGAAGAGGACTAAGGAAATGTTTCTCGTTTATGGAGGTGACGAAGAGCTCGTCGTAAAGGGTTACGTCGACGCTAGCTTCGACACAGATCTGGATGACTCTAAGTCATAGACCGGATACGTGTATATTTTGAATGGTGGGGCAGTAAGCTGGTGCAGTTGCAAGCAGAGTGTCGTGGCGGGATCTACATGTGAAGCGGAGTACATGGCAGCCTCGGAGGCAGCACATGAAGCAATCTGGGTGAAGGATTTCATCACCGACCTAGGAGTCATACCCAATGCGTCGGGGCCGATCAAGCTCTTCTGTGACAACACTGGAGCTACTGCACTTGCAAAGAAGCCCAGGTTTCACAAGAAGACAAGGCACATCAAGCGTCGCTTCAACTCCATTCGTGAAAATGTTCAAGATGGAGACATAGATATTTGTAAAGTACATACAGACTTGAATGTAGCAGATCAGTTGACTAAACCTCTCCCTAGGGCAAAACATGATCAACACCAGAATTCCATGGGTGTTCGATTCATCACAATGTAACTAGATTATTGACTCTAGTGCAAGTGGGAGACTGTTGGAAATATGCCCTAGAGGCAATAATAAAAGCATTATTATTATATTTCCATGTTCATGATAATTTTATTTATTCATGCTATAATTGTGTTATCCGGAAATCGTAATACATGTGTGAATAACAGACACCAACATGTCCCTAGTAAGCCTCTAGTTGACTAGCTCGTTGATCGACAGATAGTCATGGTTTCCTGACTATGGACATTGGATGTCATTGATAACGAGATCACATCATTAGGAGAATGATGTGATGGACAAGACCCAATCCTAAACATAGCATAAAGATCGTATAGTTCGTTTGCTAGAGTTTTTCCAATGTCAAGTATCTTTTCCTTAGACCATGAGATCGTGTAACTCCCGGATACCGTAGGAGTGCTTTGGGTATACCAAACGTCACAACGTAACTGGGTGACCATAAAGGTAGACTACGGGTATCTCCGAAAGTATCTGTTGGGTTGACACGGATCAAGACTGGGATTTGTCACTCCGTATGACGGAGAGGTATCACTGGGCCCACTCGGTAATGCATCATCATAATGAGCTCAAAGTGACCAAGTGTCTGGTCACGGGATCATGCATTACGGTATGAGTAAAGTGACTTGCCGGTAACGAGATTGAACGAGGTATTGGGATACCGACGATCGAATCTCGGGCAAGTAACATACCGATTGACAAAGGGAATTGTATACGGGGTTGCTTGAATCCTCGACTTCGTGGTTCATCCAATGAGATCATTGTGGAGCATGTGGGAGCCAACATGGGTATCCAGATCCCGCTGTTGGTTATTGACCGGAGAGTCGCCTCGGTCATGTCTACATGTCTCCCGAACCCGTAGGGTCTACACACTTAAGGTTCGGTGACGCTAGGGTTGTAGGGATATGTATATGCAGTAACCCGAATGTTGTTCGGAGTCCCGGATGAGATCCCGGACGTCACGAGGAGTTCCGGAATGGTCCGGAGGTAAAGAATTATATATAGGAAGTGCTGTTTCGGCCATTGGGACAAGTTTCGGGGTCACCGGTATTGTACCGGGACCACCGGAAGGGTCCCGGGGGTCCACCGGGTAGGGCCACCTGCCCCGGGGGGGCACATGGGCTGTAGGGGGTGCGCCTTGGCCTACGTGGGCCAAGGGCAGCAGCCCCAATAGGCCCATGCGCCTAGGGTTTCAAAGGGGAAGAGTCCCACAAGGGGAAGGCACCCCCTAGGTGCCTTGGGGGGGGGGAGGGAATCCTCCCTTGGCCGCCGCCCCCCTAGGAGATTGGATCTCCTAGGGCCGGCGCCCCCCTAGGCCCCCTATATATAGTGAGGGAAGGAGGGCCTCTCATACCACGCCTTTGGTGCCTCCCTCTCCCTCTCCAACACCTCCTCCTCCTCCATAGAGCTTGGCGAAGCCCTGCCGGAGTACTGCAGCTCCATCACCACCACACCATCATGTTGCTGCTGGAGCCATCTTCCTCAACCTCTCCTCTCCCCTTGCTGGATCAAGAAGGAGGAGACGTCATCCGCTCCGTACGTGTGTTGAACGCGGAGGTGCCGTCCGTTCGGCGCTAGGATCTCCGGTGATTTGGATCACGTCGTGTACGACTATCTCATCCCCGTTCTTTGAATGCTTCCGCTCGTGATCTACAAAGGTATGTAGATGCATCCGATCACTCGTTGCTAGATGAACTCATAGATGGATCTTGGTGAAACCGTAGGAAAATTTTTGTTTTCCGCAACGTGCCCCAACATCCACTTCCCGGACTCCGCCGAGAAGAGGCCATCACGGTAACTCACACTGTTGATTCATTTTAATTAAGTTAAGGTTCAAGTTATCTACAACCGAACATTAACAAATTCCCATCTGCCCATAACCATGGGCACGGCTTTCGAAAGTTCAAATCCCTACAGGGGGGTCCCAACTTAGCCCATGACAAGCTCTTACGGTCAACGAAGGAATAGACCTCCTCCCGAGACATTCCGATCAGACTCGGTACCTCGGTTCTTCAAGACACTTCGACAGGTTAAAACAAGACCAGCAACACCGCCCGAATGTGTCGACAAATCCAGATAGGAGCTGCACATATCTCGTTCTCAGGGCACACTCAGATGAGACATCCTACGAATAAAATCAACCCTCAAGTTGCCCCGAGGTGGCCCCGCAGTCTACTCGGTCAGACCAACACTTAGAGGAGCACTGGCCCAGGGGGGTTTAAAATAAGATGACCCTCGGACTCCGGAAACCCAAGGGAAAAAGAGCCTAGGTGGCAAATGGTAAAACCAAGGTTGGGCATTGCTGGAAAAGCTTTAATCGAGGCGAACTATCAAGGGGTTCCCATTATAATCCAACCGCGTAAGGAACGCAAAATCCGGGAACATAACACCAATATGACGGAAACTAGGGCGGCAAGAGTGGAACAAAACACTAGGAAAGAGGCCGAGCCTTCCACCCTTTACCAAGTATATAGATGCATTAAGATAACAAGATAATATAATGCTATCCCAACAAGAAAGTAAAGTTCCAACAAGGAGCAGTCTCCAATCTTCACCTGCAACTAGCAACGCTATAAGAGGGGCTGAGCAAAGCGGTAACATAGCCAATCAACGGTTTGCTAGGATATGGTGGGTTAGAGGTTTGACATGGCAATTTGGGAGGCTTGAAAGCAAGTGGTAGGCATCGTAGCATTGGCATAGCAAAAGAGCGAGCATCTAGCAAAGAAAAGATAGTAGTGATCTCGAGGGTATTATCATCTTGCCTGCCAAGTTGTCAGAGTTGACTGGATCCTCGAAAGCAAACTCAACGGGCTCCTCGTTAGCGAACTCGTCTCCTGGCTCTACCCAAACAAGACAAACAAGCAACAAGGACACAATCAACCACGTGCAAAGCTCAAACAATATGATGCAAGGATGGTATGCTATGCGGGATGCGATGCGGGATGCATATGCAAGATTTGACAAGGAATGCATGAACCTGGCCTAAACTTGGGAATCCAAGTGTGCCACTGGAAAGATGAGATGAAATCGCTTGAAAACGATATAAAGAACACCGGAATCGGAGTTACGGTTTGAAAATGGCAAGCGATTCAATTATGACACCGGTCTATGATTTACAGCAAGTAGCCATCTAAATGCAAAGAGATGAACATGCTACAGCACTCAAACATGGCATAAAAATACATGGCAGGGATGCATTAAAGATGCTTAACAAAAGTCTAGCACTGAGCTATGGCCAAATCATCCATTAACAGGTTCAAACAAGCATGGCAAAAATGCATATGGTAAACAGATCTCAGACTTAGTGAAATTAACACTTATCTGGAATTGCAGATCAGGTAGCACACTTCGGAGCAACAAAACTACATGCTACAGGACCTGAACATGGCAAAGTAAAGCATGGCATGGAGCTACTCAAAGAGCTTAACAAAAGTCCTTTAGTGACCTCAGCCAAAAGGGATCAGAAAATACAATTGCAAGCATGTGAACATAGCAAAAACATAATCAGTTCTCAGACTTAGTGAAAACTGGAACATGCTAAAATAGATATCAAGTAGGCATGTTTTCGAGCTCGATGCACTCACCACAGAGCAAGTCATGATAATATAAGCATACACCCATCAATAATACACAAAATACAAGCTAGACATGGCAAGAACAATAGCATAGCATGCACGGATCAACTATAACATCATCGGCAAAATCGCTAACTAGTAGACAATCTGCCCAGATTCACAAAGTAGCAAAAGTAGAGCTCGATTGACTCAAGCTAGGGTGCTCCATAATTGCAAACAAAGACATGGATGGATAGAGCACTACAAGATTAACAAAACATCCTTACCGATCATCCTCAAAAGAGGCACGGATCACTAGGAAACATCATGAACATATGGCCATATGAAATAAACAGCTCAAGGACTTAGTGGAAATGCTAAGTCCCTGAAATCAGCATTACCAAGTGCCTCACTTGGCAAGCTTGTGCTAGTCACCACACACATCACAAAAATACATGGGTGGCACCTCTGGAAAGATGGCAAAATCCTTAAAAAAAACATATGTAGAGCTCATGGGCATATCATGCATACAATAATCATGGCAAAAATGACAAATATCTAAATGGAGTAGCAGATCTGACAATTATCTCAAGTAGCACTCTTCTAACAGCATTTCGGGCATCAAGATGAACTCAAATGAAAATGATGCAATGGAATGAAATGATGTGCTCTCTGAGATGAACATTTTGATATGCTATATGCCCAAAACGGATCTACGGATGTAAAGTTACGGCACGATGAACATAGCAAAACCATTAGGGTTTCGGGCAACCGTCCCAACTCAGATCTAGATCCGGCCGGGATCACTGTTCACGCGCGGAAGCCGAGGTCGCCGGAACGTCGTCGGAGAAGAGGCCGGAGTACGCCGGACGACGAGGGAGGCCGGAGAGGTCGTCGGGGAGGCGCGACGAGGTTCGGGCGGCGCGGCGCCGGCGATGGCCGCGGCGGCGAGGTGCGGCGTCGCGGCGGCGCGGACTTGAGGAGGCGATGGCCGGCGAAGCGGGCCGCGGCGGTGTGGCGGCGCCGGCCGGCGAGGGGGCTCGGCCGCGAGGACGAAGAGGCGCGGGGCGGCGCCTGGCGGCTGGGCCGCGGGGCCCAACGCGGGCCGGGCAGGCCGCGCGGGGTGAGGCGGCGAAGTGGGGCTCTCCCCCAGGTGACGTGGCGCGCCCCGGTTGGCCGGAGGCGGCGGCGGACGCTGTCCGGCCGGGGACGGACGTGTCCGGCCGACATGAGGTGGATTTTTCTAGGGTTTCGGGGAGGGGATCCGAGATTTGGAATGGGGGGTCTTTATATAGACATAGAGGGAGCTAGGAGAGTCCAAATGAGGTGCGGTTTTCGGCCACGCGATCATGATCAAACGCTCTAGATGATGGAGCAGGTTTTGGTGGGTTTTTGGCCAACTTGGAGGGGTGTTGGGCTGCAACACACACGAGGCCTTTTCGGTCCCTCGGTTAACCGTTGGAGTATCAAACGAAGTCCAAATGGTACGAAACTTGACAGGCGGTCTACCGGTAGTAAACCAAGGCCGCTTGGCAAGTCTCGGTCCAATCCGGAAATGTTTAATCCCCACACACGAAAGAAAGGTAGAATTGACCACCGGAGGAGAACGAATCGCCGGAATGCAAAACGGACAACGGGGAAAATGCTCGAATGCATGAGATGAACACGTATACAAATACAATGCACATGATGACATGATATGAGATGCATGACAACAATAACAACACACGGAGACAAAAACCTGAACCCAAGAAAATAAAATAACTTAACGCCGGAAACGGCAAGAGTTGGAGTACAAATTGGGAAAGTCATATCTGGGGTGTTACACACATAGAGAGTAATGAAAGATTAAGCCTATACTACATGCATATTTGGCTGGTGGAAAGCTCTATGGTTACAGTTTTTGCGTAAAGCCAGTTTTTCCCTACTGCAAAGGAATAAATTTTATTTAACTATCATGGTGGTTGTTAAACATTGAGAATGGTTGACAGCATCCTCAATCCCAATTAAAGTAATCATCATTAAAAAAACCAACAATAATTAATTAAGGTAACATGATGAGATTCACATGATAATCCAAGTACTAGATACTTAAAACGTCCATAACCGGGGACACGGCTAACCATGATTAGTTTATACACTCTACAGAGGTTTGCGCACTTTTCCCCACAAGACTCGATCGCCTCCATTGGATTTCTCGCACTACAAGGTGTTTGAGAAACGGATGACCGAGACATAGTCTTTCAGAAGCGCTAGCACCTTACGATGAATAGACCGTTACACCTACTTTCCCCTACATCTGCTAGTCTACCCTGTAAGAGTTCGTACGACTTAATCAACTATGCTAGAGCCCATAATAGCTTGTGGCTGCACACGGAAGTTTCTAGTATGAAAAATCTCTTGATCCCTTTGGGCCTGGGTGGCGGTCCATAAAGAAAAACAACAGGCAATCCTGAAATACCCAGGTACCTCAATCCACCCAGATGTGTGTTTAAGTTGCCACCTTAGATAAACTATTAATTAACAAACTCACAGCTGTCATGGATATCACTCACCCAATCCACGTCTACTAGCATAGCATGGCATAATAGGCAAACGTAGAAATAACTCCCAAAGGTTTGATAATACAACAGGTAATAGGTACTACCTCAACTACTTCCCATCCCACAATTTTAATTAGATCCTAATCATGAAATGTTTGAGGATTGATCTAATGCAATAAAACTGGGTAGTAAAGAGGTATGATCAAAGTGTTACTTGCCTTGCTGATGATCCGCGAAACCTAGAGATTCGAAGTAACACGCGGTGCACTCCGGGTATTCTATCGCACACAAACAAACAAGCATATAATAAGTATTCATCTAATGCACAGGTAAAACTCAAATAAGAGATCTAACCAGAAAGTTCAACTTAAGAACTCCGGTTTGCAAAAAGAATCAAATCAAACGAAGCAACGAAAGTCAAACGGCGAAAGAAACAAACTTCGTTCTACTAATCTGGATCTAAGTCAAATTTTTACAGAAGCAAAAACTTGTTTAAGTTGGTTAAACGGATAGAGGGTTTCGAGACGAAACTCCAGGCGCTTGAATCGCCTGATTCCGATAAACGAGCGAAAAGTTATACTAAAACGAAAATCAGATCAGAAATCGCGATCAGAAAATAATCGCGGAAAATCCGAGAAAAGAAAAACGATGAACAGATTAACGAACGAACGTTTGTTATCCGGATCTAAACGACGAATATGTTCGTTAAAACAAACAAACGAGCGAACGCTCGCTAAATAAATAAACCGAGGAAAAAACCGATCTAAAAAAACGAAACTAAAAAAAATAAACCGCGGTTTTTTTAAAAAAAAACCGGGCGGCGAAAACGAGGTTGACCTTGGGCGGCGGGTCCGGCGGCGGCGGCGGCTAGGGTTAAGATTTCGGGCGCGGGTGGGCTGGCGGCGGCGGTGATTGGGCTGGGGCGACTCGGGGCAGCGCTATTTAAAGGCTGCCCCCGGGCGGAGTCCCGCTCGGGTACGGCCCGAAGTCGGTTCGCGTTTTTTTTAAATAATTCCACGCAGAAAAACAAATAAAAGAAATACTAAACGGACTTTAAAAATCCCGAAATAAATTTTCCCCGACTTCTAAAATCAAGCCGGACAAAGTGAACATTTATTTGGGGCCTAAATGCAATTATAAAAAACGCATATTTTTCCTAAATTCAAATAAAATATCGAAAAACTCCAAAATAAAATCTTATTTGATTTTATTATTAACTCCTCAATATTTCTTTATTTTGGGAAAATCATTTTATTCCCTCTCTCATATTTTTGTAATAGAAATAATTGATGATAAAATAATTAAAATCAAATGATCCTATTCTCAAAATTTGAGAAAACTTAACTATGAAAATAACGAAATCCCCAACTCTCTCCGTGGGTCCTTGAGTTGCGTAGAATTTCTAGGATCAAAACCAAAAGCAAATAAAGTATGATATGCATTGATGATCTAATGTATAACATTCCAAATTGAAAATTTGGGATGTTACAAACGCACATTTAAAAAGAATCTTTATTCAATGCCAAAAAATGATTGCTTAGTTTCAAAAAAATGGTTTTGTGACATTAAAAATGTTTCAACGTGTATTTACTTTTCTAAACGTATATTACAAGAAATATTCAAAATCATGTATTTGATAAAATTTATATCATGTATTTGAAAACAGTTCAATGTGTATCAAAAGATGTTACACGTGTATAAAAAGTGTACATTGTGTATTGAAAAAAGTAGGCATGTGTTGAAAAAAGGAAAAGAGAAAACGTGAAAGGAAAATAAAAAGGGGGGGAGGGGGAGAATCCCGCTAAAAACACAGAAAACAAAAAAGCAAGGAAAACGATAAAAACCAACACAGAAACACGTAGAAAAAAACACGCCCACCGAAACCCGAATTGGGCTAGATCATAAAGCGAGAAGTAGGTACAAAGGGCGGGCCAGGACCCAATTGCTATTGGGGTTAGTTAGGCTTAATTTCCATCTCCAAAAAAGTTAGGCTTAATTTTAGTTTTTAGAATTTGGCGTAGGTGGTTTTTTAAACTTATACTAGTAAACATACATGTGCAACGCACGTCTTGACTAACATTATTATTTTCTGGCAAGCATCTATTCAAGTTTGTTCTAACAAAATGGTTATACGCATTCTTATATGTGAAAACATAAAACAAAAGCATTATGCTTAAACACACAAACAAAAGCACATATCACTACTGGTTCCATTCTCGTTGAAAAAGGGGTGTATATTCACACTAAATTGCTCCAATGTCTCCATCCCAGTAACACACAAGATTATTTTATTCAAGGACTTGGGCATAGCTACGATATTAGCCTCAGCCTTGGATTTGAATATCTTTAGCTCAATAATATCTTGTCCAACTTTGGCGTGCAAGGTCAGCTATAAATTGGGGAATCAACACATGTTCTCTTTAATTCACAAGGCTACAAGTTACACTCAAAGTGAACACGACTCAATTGTATGAGAAAGGGGGCACCTGACCCACCCAAAGAGTTATATGGATTTAGTAGAAACTTCTAAACACAAACATCATCTGCATAGTTTGCACTCCATAGTACTAAACAAGATTGACTTGTTGAAGGCTGGAGCAGAGCACCTGAATCTGGCTTAGAATGCACGTTCCCTCTGAGAACTGGTGGGCTAATCCTTCCACAAGTGCAATCACCTGAACATATATTTTTTCATGCTATTAAAGACATAAAAGAAGAACACAACTGGCAAGGATTCGAGAGCTATAAAACCTTCTTTTTGCCAATATACATTACTTGAAAGGAAAGCAATGGCGCTTCGGTTATCAAGAATGAGACGAGGAAGCAAGTAAAAAAGAAGAACATACAAATTTAAAAATAATACTACATGTTCTTTGGTGGAAACCATTTTCACAATGTTGGCAAATGACTATGAGCAATAACATTGATATGTAAATATCGTATAATTCAACCCAACTAAAAGGCACTGTCTTGTAGAAGTATATATTGTCCAATTATTGGATTATATGTGATTGATGGAACCACAAATGATAGGTTGTGTGTGTGAAATGGTCAAGATTCAGATTGTATGACCAAGCAATTTTTTTAGTACCAGTTTCTGAGCCTTAAAGATGACACTAATGCAGAGTTATTACTAAAGAATTTAAATATTGTTGGAAGTTTGAGATTCGGAATTTATACCTGTACAATACAGAACTACATCAACAGAGTCAGACGTCAACAAGGAACCAATATAGAATTCAACTCCTCCAATTTCCTAGATGAACGTATATGGAATACAAGAGAGTAGTTATAACTACATAACCATGGAGTTAAGGAAATGATACAAAGATTGCTAGAAACAAACTACGGATCCCTCATTAGAATATCATCAGAAGGTAAGCAATTTAGCTCCTCTAGCATTATATCCGTTACTGTGATAGCCTCACCTTATTGTTGTTGGCCCTAGCTAGGAATGCCGTTCATGCTTACTCAAACCAGAAACCTGATTTCTTCAAAAAAACTAATTTGCAGACAGTTGAATGTGTGTTTCAAGGAGCCTTTGTTGCTGCGTGTGTACTGTATGAGCACCCAGGTGAATGTTATTATTGTTACATGGTTCTCGTACCTGCAGATGCTAATGGGGCTCGCTCATTACAATTGGTCATGGGAACCTTACGAACTGACAACGTGCTATTAAATTAGTTAGAAGCCATTTGCAACCAATGCTATGAGATAAACTGATCAAAATAAGATAGAGCAATAGCTGATTAACAGTACTTGCATACTAGAAGTGGCGAGAAGTAAAACATATCTTGGAACAGGAAATGAGACTGGAAATTAGGTAACAAATAAGAAAACAACTTACATTCTATCGGCACATGTCATGCTCTGTATTATCTCATTTCACTCCCGAAGCTAGCTAAAGAATAAGAAAAAAAAATAGAGAAAAGTAGAAGGATGAGCAATGCAGTCTATATCATGGCACATGTAGTCTAAACCTCAGATTAGGTTGCCCAAACATAATCTGAACTTTAGTTTGTCGTATATAGTTGAAACATGAAAATATGCAAATGAGCAGTGTAGACTTTACAAAAGTATTGTCCTCAATAAAATAAACGGTTATATGAAATATATCAGTAAGATTTAATAATACTCTTTTTCTTTCTAACCATAACCATGTTTAGCTGAAAGGTCTATTCTAACAATATAAGCATTAATTTAGAGAATGGCCGAATGGCCATGCGTTGTAGCAATTTAAAAAGCATATTACTGTAGCATGTCAACCTACACCACAAACAGACATGCTCATGTTCAGCCTACAAAAATTAAATTTTGGAATTAAGAAATGTGACATTTTAGGGCAAAAATATCATAGCCTACCAAACATAAACTACAATGTAGCATATCAACATCATCTGCCTCCCAGAAGCATTTAAAAGCAACTCAAATTGAATTTTGGTGTTGGATCTGATTACCTGATATCATCTGGAACGACATGGTACGTAATCAAGAAAGATGGCAATGTAAAATAAATTATTATCGAATCTGACTTGAGATAGTAGACTAACTTAGTGGCATTTCATCAAGGACTATCATTAATCACGCAGTTCATTATCACAAAAAAGAGGGCCAATTGTCTATTAGAATGCACATGGGAGAATATACTGAAGCAGAAATAGAATATATGGCTGCATGTCTCAGTACAAAATATAATGTTGAAACAATATATAAACTATGAACTTATCATAATGTAGAAAATATGGAACATAGCATTACATGAGGTATTTTCATGGAGAAAAATGGGTACCCATGTGATAATTCTAACTGACATGATACTTTGAAATTTCTGTCATATACTTATTCACATGAGCATGGGAATCAGAGCATGTAAATGTGGTGAACCACAAATGATAGGTTGTCTATGTGAAATGCTAAAATTTCAGATTGTATGACCAAAAAGTTTATATGTTGAAACTGGAAGCACGGCTTCCGGTTTATATGTTGTAGACACTGAACTTTGTATCTACTACCCGAGACAAAGTTGCATCCTTTCTATCTACAATCCAGGAAAAAATAGCTTCCTTTTTGTGTAGAAAAAAACATAAATTCTTCCAATTCCATGAGCCAGGGCAGCTGCACTCTTCCAATTTGTCTCTACAAAACTGTTCCAGCTAGAGTGGGCCACCATATCCAAAATGGATTTAGAAGAGTTATAACAATGACAATACAATTAGTGAAGAGCAGAACAACACACAAGTCAAGATTTGGTGGAGAGGGGAAGGGACCGTACCATGAAAACCAGAGGGAGGCCTAGGTCCGGCCTCTCGTCAAGGCCTAGGTCCAGCAGCTCGTCAAGGCGGAGGTCCCGCGGCTCGGCCACGATGTCCCAGTACAAATTGCCTTCGTCTTCGCCGCCGACGTCCTGAGCGGCGTGACCACCAAAGCTAGGAAAATTCATGTGATAGTTCATATGCTAGAAAAAACTAAAAAATAGAAGACACGATTATGGAGAAACACCGAACAACAATATGAAATTTTAAAGCACACCACCAACTAAAATTGCCTCTTCAAGTTTCCTGGTACAAGCCTAAAATTATCACAAGAAGATAATAATGGTGAGTGTGTGCATCTTTTTCTGCTTTCAAGCTTGGTGGTGTTTTTCTAAGCCTGCTTCCAATTTCTACATGCTAAATAGTCCGATCAAGTAACTGAACTGTCCTAATTCCTTAGCATAGTGGGCGAGTTCGCTTAGATGGTCAGACAACACATCCTGGATACCAGTAAAGATCTTAAGTGCCTTTTGTTTGTTCAGTTGATCTATGGATGCAATGAGGTTACTGTAGATGATATCCAACTTTGAAGGAAGGTCAGCTCTAAAAGGGTTCACCACCGGCCTATATGCAACACCTAGCTTTATCTCCTCCTGCTATTTCTGAATACAGTGTAGTACTATCACGGCTACAGTTTACCAATTCTGGTCACAGAGCACAAGCTAGGTGTGTAAATAATGCATTGAGATATTGTTCGAACTAATAGAAAGTGCTACCGTGGGGATGGAAAATGAGGTAAAAAACTGAACCTGCTTTTAACTACTGGTCAATAATGAACTCCTTCAGGTTATAGCACAAACTTGAAAGCCTGGAACAAATGGCCTACTTTCTAGAAACAGAGAGACACAATAAGGGGATATAGAAGTGATAAAAGGTAAACACCCAACACCAGCGAACATTTTGTACAAACTCGCTGTATAATCAGTACCACTGATAGCACAACCTTAGATCCTAAACCTTCTGGAAAAAACTCAAATTCCAGAGAAGAATGTTGTATCTAGGTAAATATTTATGGTGGAATTCCTATTAAATGTTGCTCTGCTCCAGTAAAACTAATGGTAGCTACACCAGAACATCATGCACTAAAATGACCTCTCTGGGGTATAAACTATATGGTGCCACGGAAAGAAATGAATGCAGCAGCTAGCTAGAAAGAAAGTGAGCAAAACTCTATACATGCACTAAAAGTACTTTATGTGAGGGAGAATATTACTTGTGTATGTGAGATTTAGGAATGCAACACCGATGCTTGTGATCCCAGCCAGCTCACCTAAAATTGAAGTAGCCTGCTCAAAACAAAAGTGGGAAAGTCAACATACATATAATCAAGACCATAGTTGTCCTGCCCAAGTGAGACTTTCCAAAAGTCCCAGCCAATTCATGAAACCAGGACAAGATCTTTACATATACACCGATTCTGCAATCACAAGCATGAACTTCTCTTGTGTGCAAGCATCATATCTCAGGCAATACCATCAATTTCGGAAATTATTGAACTATTTTGCCCTCTCTGGAGTCTGGACACAACCACATCTTTCTCCCTCGTGCTTCATCGGTCCATCCAATTGACGGTTCATCAGACTCTAAGATAGCTAGTCTACAGATTAGGAATAGTTGAGCTTCAGAACGCAAGGCAAACTTACTTTCTTGAGGACCGGGGGCAGCGGGGCGGAGGCCAAGCTGAGTGGGAGCGCGACGGGTGGCTCCGGCAGCGAGCGGATCCAGGGGCGGGGCAGCTTCGGCGGCGACCTGTGGTGAAGGACGACCAACGGCGGCTCCGGCTATAGCGGCGACCCGTGGCGGCTCCCGCGGCGAGCGGCTCCCACGGGCTGCGGCTTCCGCGGGCGGATGCTCCAGTGGCGAGCGGCTCCCGCGGCGAAGCGCGGCTAACGGCTGCCGGAGTTTGCGGGGCAGTGAACGGCGCGGGAGGGGGGGTCGTGCGCATAGGGGCGAGAGTCGTGCGAAGAGGGAGGTTGTGCTGGCAGGGCCGAGAGTCGTGTGACCGGTTTTGTCTTTTTTTACGGTGGGGCTGGGTTATCGATCGATTGGCTTGTTAGCAGCTTAATGCGTGGTTTGCACTGTTAAACACCGAAGGATTAAGGGCCACTGGATTTTGCTGATGGATGGACCAGATTGTTTGGATCTGTCCTTCTCTTTTTTTTTATAGTGGTAGTAGATTAGAGCAACACTAAGGACCCGGAACTTCTAAGGCCGGTCACAACAAAAGTATCATGCATGTTAGGTAGACATTTTGCTAAGTCACACAATCAAATGAGGAAAGAGATGACTAAAGTATCATGATATGATACAAACCGTGTTATATTAAGGCCCTTGTTGGGGATATTACTACCAGTATGACCCGCCCAGGAGGGGCCGGGTCAGCCCAATGGCGGGTTACAGAAGAAGCTCGATAAACATTCAAGATGATAGTTTACTAAATGTATAGAAGGCCCAAAGGCCTGGGGTCGACTTAAGGCCTGATACTGTAAACCGCCGTATGTAAGGAAATACTTGTAAAGAAAGGTATGTAAAGGAAGTCACCGAGCCGGACACGATTATGAGCCGGCCGGGACTCTGTAGGCCACCAGGCGTCAACCCGTGTATATAAGGGGACGACTCGATGGCGGTTTAGGGGAAGAAACAACAAAGTCGATAACCAAGCCGGCGAGTTGATCCTCTCGGAGATCGAAACAACAGCAATACCAATCCCAACTAGACGTGGGCTTTTACCTTCATCGTAAGGGGCTGAACTAGTATAAAAACTCTCTAGTATGTCCTTTGTCCCGATCAACCCCTTTAAGCTTCCTAGTGCGATGGCTCTACGATTAAGTCCTTGCTCTAGGACATCTGCCGTGTCAACTCCACGACAGTTGGCGCCCATCGTGGGGCCAGCGCATGGTGTATTTGAGTTCTTGAAGGGCAACTTCGAAGGGCTCAAAGGATACGCTGTGGGCCGGATGACCAAGAGTCATCGCGGCAAACTCTACATCGACGACGAAGGCTGGGGCCCCTAGGTCGGCTCGATCGAGTACAGGTACCGGGTCCCCTTCGGCGGAATTCATGTCTTCATCGGCCGGATCGAGGAGTCAGGCCCTAAGACGGACGTCCACACCAACCTCATCGAAACGGCTCAGCGCGCCGGGTCCGCCGTGTTCAAACTGTCATGAAACATGCCTTCGTAGGCTGCATCCATGGCGGTGAATACTCCGAAGGATCGATGGAAGGCGGGGAGACGGCCATCTGCTCTGATACTGCATCAACAAGTGAGACGGATTCGTTGTACCAACTGCAAGACGACATGCTTGGGGGCTGTTCCAATGGCAGTAGTATTCCGGACCCCCTTGAGCCGCCGAATTGGGCCGGAGTCTTCATGGCAGGGACGCAGCCCAGACAGAACTCCACCGCAGCGGCAGCAGCAGCTACCGGGTCGGCAACACCCGGGTCAGGAGATCCCGCGCGCCCCCCGGCTCAGGTTCTAATGGACCTCATGGATAAGCTGACGACTCTGTTAACCATTGTGGTAGAGCCGGTGGATAAAGCCCAGCATGACGCAGAAGTGGCACGCGTGCGGGAGGAGATGGTGCAAGCTAAGGAAAATCTAGCCGCGAAGGAAACCCGGATGGCGGCAGAACGAGCAGCTTTGGATGCTCGTGCTCAGCAGCTTCAAGCAGAAACCTTCCGGCTCTCGGTGGATCTTAATGCATCAAACGAGGTCATGAGGACGAGGCATCAAAAAAATCAGTCGCGTCTGCCTCTAACACTAGATCCAAGGAACCTGTTCCATACACCCGGAGTTGGGGGAGTAACCCGCCAGAGGCAAACCGGGTCACGACGTCCGGCGCACCAGTTCAGCCACGCACCATGGAGCCACCTCGCATGAATACTGTTGGGGAACGTTGCAGAAAACAAAAAATTTCCTACTCGTTTCACCAAGATCATCTAGGAGTTCATCTAGCAACGAGTCACGAGATGCATCTACATACCTTAGTAGATCGCGTGCGGAAGCGTTCGTTAGAACGAGGTTGAAGTAGTCGTACACGACGTGATCCAAATCACCGATGACCAGCGCCGAATGGACGGCACCTCCGTGTTCAACACACGTACGGAACGGGAGACGTCTCCTCCTTCTTGATCCAGCAAGGGGGAAGGAGAGGTTGATGATGATCTAGCAGCACGACGGCGTGGTGGTGGATGCAGGGCGTCACGACAGCAGGGCTTCGCCGTGTACTACGAGAGAGGGAGAAGTAACAGGGAGAGAGGGAAGCACCAAAAGCGTGGGGATCAAGTCCCTCCTCTCCCCCACTATATATAGGGGTGCCAAGGGGGGGCGCCGGCCCTAGTAGATGGCATCTACTAGGGGGGGGCGGCGGCCAAGGGGTGGGGCTTGCCCCCCAAGCAAGGGGGCGCCCCCCCTTAGGGTTCCCCCCCAACCCTAGGCGCATGGGCCCTTGGGGGGGTGGCGCCCCAGCCCACTAAGGGCTGGGTTCCCACCTATTTCAGCCCATGGGGCCCTCCGGGATAGGTGGCCCCACCCGGTGGACCCCCGGGACCCTTCCGGTGGTCCCGGTACAATACCGGGTACCCCGAAACTTGTCCCGATGGCCGAAACTGCACATCCTATATATAATTCTTTACCTCCGGACCATTCCGGAACTCCTCGTGACGTCCTGGATCTCATCCGGGACCCCAAACAACATTCGGGTTACTGCATATACTTATCTTCACAACCCTAGCGTCACCGAACCTTAAGTGTGTAGACCCTACAGGTTCGGGAGACAAGCAGACATGACTGAGACGACTCTCCGGTCAATAACCAACAGCGGGATCTGGATACCCATGTTGGCTCCCACATGCTCCACGATGATCTCATCGGATGAACCACGATGTCGAGGATTCAATCAACCCCGTATGCAATTCCCTTTGCCAATCGATATATTACTTGCCCGAGATTCGATCGTCGGTATCCCAATACCTCGTTCAATCTCGTTACCGGCAAGTCACTTTACTCGTACCGTAATGCATGATCCCGTGACCAGACACTTGGTCACTTTGAGCTCATTATGATGATGCATTACCGAGTGGGCCCAGTGATACCTCTCCGTCATACGGAGTGACAAATCCCAGTCTTGATCCGTGTCAACCCAACAGACACTTTCGGAGATACCCGTAGTATACATTTATAGTCACCCAGTTACGTTGTGACGTTTGGTACACCCAAAGCACTCCTACGGTATCCGGGAGTTACACGATCTCATGGTCTAAGGAAAAGATACTTGACATTGCAAAACTCTAGCAAACGAACTATACGATCTTTATGCTATGTTTAGGATTGGGTCTTGTCCATCACATCATTCTCCTAATGATGTGATCTCGTTATCAATGACATCCAATGTCCATAGTCAGGAAACCATGACTATCTGTTGATCAACGGGCTAGTTAACTAGAGGCTCACTAGGGACATGTTGGTGTCTGTTATTCACACAAGTACTACGATTTCCGGATAATACAATTATAGCATGAATGAAGACAATTACCATGAACAAGGAAATATAATAATAATGCTTTTATTATTGCCTCTAGGGCATATTTCCAACAGTCTCCCACTTGCACTAGAGTCAATAATCTAGTTACATTGTGATGAATCGAACACCCATGGAATTCTGGTGTTGATCATGTTTTGCCCTAGGGAGAGGTTTAGTCAACGGATCTGCTACATTCAGGTCCGTATGTACTTTACAAATCTCTATGTCTCCATCTTGAACATTTTCACGAATGGAGTTGAAGCGACGCTTGATGTGCCTTGTCTTCTTGTGAAACCTGGGCTCCTTGGCAAGTGCAATAGCTCCAGTGTTGTCACAGAAGAGCTTGATCGGCCCCGACGCATTGGGTATGACTCCGAGGTCGGTGATGAACTCCTTCACCCAAATTGCTTCATGCGCTGCCTCCGAGGCTGCCATGTACTCCGCTTCACATGTAGATCCCGCCACGACGCTTTGCTTGCAACTGCACCAGCTTACTGCCCCACCATTCAAAATATACACGTATCCGGTTTGTGACTTTGAGTCGTCCAGATCTGTGTCGAAGCTAGCGTCGACGTAACCCTTTACGACGAGCTCTTCGTCACCTCCATAAACGAGAAACATCTCCTTAGTCCTTTTCAGGTACTTCAGGATATTCTTGACCGCTGTCCAGTGTTCCTTGCCGGGATTACTTTGGTACCTTCCTACCAAACTTACGGCAAGGTTTACATCAGGTCTGGTACACAGCATGGCATACATAATAGAACCTATGGCTGAGGCATAGGGGATGACACTCATCTCTTCTATTTCTTCTGCCGTGGTCGGACTTTGAGCCGAGCTCAATTTCATACCTTGTAACACAGGCAAGAACCCCTTCTTAGATTGATCCATATTGAACTTCTTCAATATCTTATCAAGGTATGTACTTTGTGAAAGACCTATGAGGCGTCTCGATCTATCTCTATAGATTTTGATGCCTAATATATAAGCAGCTTCTCCAAGGTCCTTCATTGAAAAACTCTTATTCAAGTAGGCCTTAATGCTGTCCAAGAGTTCTATATCATTTCCCATCAAAAGTATGTCATCTACATATAATATGAGAAATGCTACAGAGCTCCCACTCACTTTCTTGTAAACACAGGCTTCTCCATAAGTCTGTGTAAACCCAAACGCTTTGATCATCTCATCAAAGCGAATGTTCCAACTCCGAGATGCTTGCACCAGCCCATAAATCAAGCGTTGGAGCTTGCACACCTTGTCAGCATTCTTAGGATCGACAAAACCTTCCGGCCGCATCATATACAATTCTTCCTTCAGGAAACCATTAAGGAATGCCGTTTTGACGTCCATTTGCCATATTTCATAATCGTAAAACGCGGCAATTGCTAACATGATTCGGACGGACTTTAGCTTCGCTACCGGTGAGAAAGTCTCATCGTAGTCAACCCCTTGAACTTGTCGATAACCCTTAGCGACAAGCCGAGCTTTATAGATGGTCACGTTACCATCCGCGTCTGTCTTCTTCTTAAAGATCCATTTATTTTCTATGGCTCGCCGTTCAACGGGCAAGTCAGTCAAAGTCCATACTTCGTTTTCATACATGGATCCTATCTCGGATTTCATGGCTTCTAGCCATTTGTCGGAATCCGGGCCCGCCATCGCTTCTTCATAGTTCGAAGGTTCACCGTTGTCTAACAACATGATCTCCAAGACAGGGTTGCCATACCACTCTGGTGCGGAACGTGTCCTTGTGGACCTTCGAATTTCAGTAGGAGCTTGATCAGAAGTATCTTGATCATTATCATTAACTTTCTCTCTAGTCGGTGCTGGCACCTCAGGAACATTTTCTTGAGTTGCGCCATTTTCCGGTTCAAGAGGTAATACTTCATCAAGTTCTACTTTCCTCCCACTTACTTCTTTCGAGAGAAACTCTTTCTCTAGAAAGGATCCATTCTTGGCAACAAAGATCTTGCCTTCGGATCTAAGGTAGAAGGTATACCCAATAGTTTCTTTTGGGTATCCTATGAAGACGCATTTTTCCGACTTGGGTTCGAGCTTTTCAGGTTGAAGTTTCTTGACATAAGCATCGCATCCCCAAACTTTTAGAAACGACAGCTTAGGTTTCTTTCCAAACCATAATTCATACGGTGTCGTCTCAACGGATTTCGACGGAGCCCTATTTAAAGTGAATGCGGCAGTCTCTAAAGCATAGCCCCAAAAAGATAGCGGTAGATCGGTAAGAGACATCATAGACCGCACCATATCTAATAAAGTGCGATTGCGACGTTCGGACACACCATTTCGCTGAGGTGTTCCAGGCGGCGTGAGTTGTGAAACTATTCCACATTTTCTTAAGTGTGTGCCAAACTCGTGACTCAAGTATTCTCCTCCACGATCTGATCGTAGAAACTTGATTTTCCTGTCACGTTGATTCTCGACCTCACTCTGAAATTCCTTGAACTTTTCAAAGGTTTCAGACTTGTGCTTCATTAAGTAAATATATCCATATCTACTCAAGTCATCAGTGAGGGTGAGAACATAACGATAGCCACCGCGAGCCTCAACACTCATTGGACCGCACACATCGGTATGTATGATTTCCAACAAGTTGGTTGCTCGCTCCATTGTTCCTGAGAACGGAGTCTTGGTCATTTTACCCATAAGGCATGGTTCGCATGTGTCAAATGATTCATAATCAAGAGACTCTAAAAGTCCATCTTTATGGAGCTTCTTCATGCGTTTGACACCTATGTGACCAAGGCGGCAGTGCCACAAGTATGTGGGACTATCATTATCAAACTTGCATCTTTTGGCACTCACATTATGAACGTGTGTAGTATTACGTTCGAGATTCATAAAGAATAAACCATTCACCATAGGAGCATGACCATAAAACATATCTCTCATACAAATAGAACAACCATTATTCTCCGATTTAAATGAGTAGCCATCTCGAATCAAACGAGATCCCGATACAATGTTCATGCTCAAAGCTGGTACTAAATAACAATTATTAAGGTTTAAAACTAATCCCGAAGGTAAATGTAGAGGTAGCGTGCCGACGGCGATCACATTGACCTTGGAACCATTCCCGACGCGCATCGTCACCTCGTCCTTTGCCAGTTTCCGCTTATTCCGCAGCCCCTGCTTTGAGTTACAAATGTGAGCAACTGCACCGGTATCAAATACCCAGGAGCTACTACGGACACTAGTAAGGTACACATCAATTACATGTATATCACATATACCTTTTGTTTTGTCGGCCTTCTTGTCTGCTAAGTATTTAGGGCAGTTCCGCTTCCAATGACCGCTTCCCTTGCAATAAAAGCACTCAGTCTCGGGCTTGGGTCCATTCTTTGGCTTCTTCCCAGCAGCTTGCTTGCCGGGCGCGGCAACTTCCTTGCCGTCCTTCTTGAAGGCTTTCTTACCCTTGCCCTTCTTGAACTTAGTGGTTTTATTGACCATCAACACTTGATGTTCCTTCTTGACTTCTACCTCCGCTGATTTCAGCATTGCAAACAACTCAGGAATGGTCTTATGCATCCCCTGCATGTTGAAGTTCATCACAAAGCTCTTGTAGCTTGGTGGAAGCGACTGGAGGATTCTGTCAATGACCGCATCATCCGGGAGATTAACTCCTAGCTGAGTCAAGCGGTTATGTAATCCAGACATAGTGAGTATGTGCTCACTGACAGAACTGTTTTCCTCCATCTTACAGCTGAAGAACTTGTCGGAGACTTCATATCTCTCGATCCGGGCATGAGCTTGGAAAACCATTTTCAGCTCTTCGAACATCTCATATGCTCCATGTCTCTCAAAACGCTTTTGGAGCCCCGGTTCTAAACTGTAAAGCATGCCGCACTGAACGAGGGAGTAGTCGTCAACACGTGTCTGCCAAGCGTTCATAACGTCTTGGTTCTGTGGGACGGGAGCTTCACCTAGCGGTGCTTGTAGGACGTAATCTTTCTTGGCAGCTATGAGGATGATCCTCAGGTTCCGGACCCAGTCCGTATAGTTGCTACCATCGTCTTTCAGCTTGGTTTTCTCTAGGAACGCGTTGAAGTTGAGGACTACGTGGGCCATTTGATCTACAAGACATATTGTAAAATATTTTAGACTAAGTTCATGATAATTAAGTTCATCAAATCAAATTATTTATGAACTCCCACTTAGATTAGACATCCCTCTAGTCATCTAAGTATTACATGATCCGAGTTAACTAGGCCGTGTCCGATCATCACGTGAGACGGACTAGTCAACATCGGTGAACATCTTCATGTTGATCGTATCTTCCATACGACTCATGCTCGACCTTTCGGTCTTCTGTGTTCCGAGGCCATGTCTGTACATGCTAGGCTCGTCAAGTCAACCTAAGTGTTTGCATGTGTAAATCTGTCTTACACCCGTTGTATGTGAACGTCTGAATAAAACACCCGATCATCACGTGGTGTTTTGAAACAGCGAACTGTCGCAACGGTGCACAGTTAGGGGGAACACTTCTTGAAATTAATATGAGGGATCATCTTATTTACTACCGTCATTCTAAGTAAACAAGATGCAAAACATGATAAACATCACATGCAATCAAATAATAAACGTGACATGATATGGCCAATATCACATAGCTCCTTTGATCTCCATCTTGGGGCTCCATGATCATCTTGTCACCGGATTGACACCATGATCTCCATCATCATGATCTCCATCATCGTGTCTCCATGAAGTTGCTCGCCAACTATTACTTCTACTACTATGGCTAACGCGTTTAGCAATAAAGTAAAGTAATTTACATGGCGTTTCTCAATGACACGCAGGTCATATAAAAGAATAAAGACAACTCCTATGGCTCCTGCCGGTTGTCATACTCATCGACATGCAAGTCGTGATTCCTATTACAATAGCATGAACATCTCATACATCACATATAGATCATTCATCATTCATCACAACTTTGGCCATATCATATCACAAAGCACTTGCTGCAAAAACAAGTTAGACGTCCTCTAATTGTCGTTGCAAGTTTTACGTGGCTGAATTAGGGTTCTAGCAAGAACGTTTTCTTACCTACGTGAAAGCCACAACGTGATTTGTCAACTTCTATTTACCCTTCATAAGGACCCTGTTCATCGAATCCGCTCCAACTAAAGTAGGAGAGACAGACACCCGCCAGCCACCTTATGCAACTAGTGCATGTTAGTCGGTGGAACCGGTCTCACGTAAGCGTACGTGTAAGGTTGGTCCGGGCCGCTTCATCCCACAATACCGCTGAAGCAAGAAAAGACTAGTAGCGGCAAGAAGGTTGACAAATCCACGCCCACAACAAATTGTGTTCTACTCGCGCAAGAAGAACTACGCATAGACCTAGCTCATGATGCCACTGTTGGGGAACGTTGCAGAAAACAAAAAATTTCCTACTCGTTTCACCAAGATCATCTAGGAGTTCATCTAGCAACGAGTCACGAGATGCATCTACATACCTTAGTAGATCGCGTGCGGAAGCGTTCGTTAGAACGAGGTTGAAGTAGTCGTACACGACGTGATCCAAATCACCGATGACCAGCGCCGAACGGACGGCACCTCCGTGTTCAACACACGTACGGAATGGGAGACGTCTCCTCCTTCTTGATCCAGCAAGGGGGAAGGAGAGGTTGATGATGATCCAGCAGCACGACGGCGTGGTAGTGGATGCAGGGCGTCACGACAGCAGGGCTTCGCCGTGTACTACGAGAGAGGGAGAAGTAACAGGGAGAGAGGGAAGCACCAAAAGCGTGGGGATCAAGTCCCTCCTCTCCCCCACTATATATAGGGGTGCCAAGGGGGGGGGCGCCGGCCCTAGTAGATGGCATCTACTAGGGGGGGCGGCGGCCAAGGGGTGGGGCTTGCCCCCCAAGCAAGGGGGCGCCCCCCCTTAGGGTTCCCCCCCCCCCAACCCTAGGCGCATGGGCCCTTGGGGGGGTGGCGCCCCAGCCCACTAAGGGCTGGGTTCCCACCTATTTCAGCCCATGGGGCCCTCCGGGATAGGTAGCCCCACCCGGTGGACCCCCGGGACCCTTCCGGTGGTCCCGGTACAATACCGGGTACCCCGAAACTTGTCCCGATGGCCGAAACTGCACATCCTATATATAATTCTTTACCTCCGGACCATTCCGGAACTCCTCGTGACGTCCTGGATCTCATCCGGGACCCCGAACAACATTCGGGTTACTGCATATACTTATCTTCACAACCCTAGCGTCACCGAACCTTAAGTGTGTAGACCCTACGGGTTCGGGAGACAAGCAGACATGACCGAGACGACTCTCCGGTCAATAACCAACAGCGGGATCTAGATACCCATGTTGGCTCCCACATGCTCCACGATGATCTCATCGGATGAACCACGATGTCGAGGATTCAATCAACCCCGTATGCAATTCCCTTTGCCAATCGATATATTACTTGCCCGAGATTCGATCGTCGGTATCCCAATACCTCGTTCAATCTCGTTACCGGCAAGTCACTTTACTCGTACCGTAATGCATGATCCCGTTACCAGACACTTGGTCACTTTGAGCTCATTATGATGATGCATTACCGAGTGGGCCCAGTGATACCTCTCCGTCATACGGAGTGACAAATCCCAGTCTTGATCCGTGTCAACCCAACAGACACTTTCGGAGATACCCGTAGTATACCTTTATAGTCACCCAGTTACGTTGTGACGTTTGGTACACCCAAAGCACTTCTATGGTATCCGGGAGTTACACGATCTCATGGTCTAAGGAAAAGATACTTGACATTGCAAAACTCTAGCAAACGAACTATACGATCTTTATGCTATGTTTAGGATTGGGTCTTGTCCATCACATCATTCTCCTAATGATGTGATCTCGTTATCAATGACATCCAATGTCCATAGTCAGGAAACCATGACTATCTGTTGATCAACGGGCTAGTTAACTAGAGGCTCACTAGGGACATGTTGGTGTCTGTTATTCACACAAGTATTACGATTTCCGGATAATACAATTATAGCATGAATGAAGACAATTACCATGAACAAGGAAATATAATAATAATGCTTTTATTATTGCCTCTAGGGCATATTTCCAACAGTCTCCCACTTGCACTAGAGTCAATAATCTAGTTACATTGTGATGAATCGAACACCCATGGAATTCTGGTGTTGATCATGTTTTGCCCTAGGGAGAGGTTTAGTCAACGGATCTGCTACATTCAGGTCCGTATGTACTTTACAAATCTCTATGTCTCCATCTTGAACATTTTCACGAATGGAGTTGAAGCGACGCTTGATGTGCCTTGTCTTCTTGTGAAACCTGGGCTCCTTGGCAAGTGCAATAGCTCCAGTGTTGTCACAGAAGAGCTTGATCGGCCCCGACGCATTGGGTATGACTCCGAGGTCGGTGATGAACTCCTTCACCCAAATTGCTTCATGCGCTGCCTCCGAGGCTGCCATGTACTCCGCTTCACATGTAGATCCCGCCACGACGCTTTGCTTGCAACTGCACCAGCTTACTGCCCCACCATTCAAAATATACACGTATCCGGTTTGTGACTTTGAGTCGTCCAGATCTGTGTCGAAGCTAGCGTCGACGTAACCCTTTACGACGAGCTCTTCGTCACCTCCATAAACGAGAAACATCTCCTTAGTCCTTTTCAGGTACTTCAGGATATTCTTGACCGCTGTCCAGTGTTCCTTGCCGGGATTACTTTGGTACCTTCCTACCAAACTTACGGCAAGGTTTACATCAGGTCTGGTACACAGCATGGCATACATAATAGAACCTATGGCTGAGGCATAGGGGATGACACTCATCTCTTCTATTTCTTCTGCCGTGGTCGGACTTTGAGCCGAGCTCAATTTCATACCTTGTAACACAGGCAAGAACCCCTTCTTAGATTGATCCATATTGAACTTCTTCAATATCTTATCAAGGTATGTACTTTGTGAAAGACCTATGAGGCGTCTCGATCTATCTCTATAGATTTTGATGCCTAATATATAAGCAGCTTCTCCAAGGTCCTTCATTGAAAAACTCTTATTCAAGTAGGCCTTAATGCTGTCCAAGAGTTCTATATCATTTCCCATCAAAAGTATGTCATCTACATATAATATGAGAAATGCTACAGAGCTCCCACTCACTTTCTTGTAAACACAGGCTTCTCCATAAGTCTGTGTAAACCCAAACGCTTTGATCATCTCATCAAAGCGAATGTTCCAACTCCGAGATGCTTGCACCAGCCCATAAATCGAGCGTTGGAGCTTGCACACCTTGTCAGCATTCTTAGGATCGACAAAACCTTCCGGCCGCATCATATACAATTCTTCCTTTAGGAAACCATTAAGGAATGCCGTTTTGACGTCCATTTGCCATATTTCATAATCGTAAAACGCGGCAATTGCTAACATGATTCGGACGGACTTTAGCTTCGCTACCGGTGAGAAAGTCTCATCGTAGTCAACCCCTTGAACTTGTCGATAACCCTTAGCGACAAGCCGAGCTTTATAGATGGTCACGTTACCATCCGCGTCTGTCTTCTTCTTAAAGATCCATTTATTTTCTATGGCTCGCCGTTCAACGGGCAAGTCAGTCAAAGTCCATACTTCGTTTTCATACATGGATCCTATCTCGGATTTCATGGCTTCTAGCCATTTGTCGGAATCCGGGCCCGCCATCGCTTCTTCATAGTTCGAAGGTTCACCGTTGTCTAACAACATGATCTCCAAGACAGGGTTGCCATACCACTCTGGTGCGGAACGTGTCCTTGTGGACCTTCGAATTTCAGTAGGAGCTTGATCAGAAGTATCTTGATCATTATCATTAACTTTCTCTCTAGTCGGTGCTGGCACCTCAGGAACATTTTCTTGAGTTGCGCCATTTTCCGGTTCAAGAGGTAATACTTCATCAAGTTCTACTTTCCTCCCACTTACTTCTTTCGAGAGAAACTCTTTCTCTAGAAAGGATCCATTCTTGGCAACAAAGATCTTGCCTTCGGATCTGAGGTAGAAGGTATACCCAATAGTTTCTTTTGGGTATCCTATGAAGACGCATTTTTCCGACTTGGGTTCGAGCTTTTCAGGTTGAAGTTTCTTGACATAAGCATCGCATCCCCAAACTTTTAGAAACGACAGCTTAGGTTTCTTTCCAAACCATAATTCATACGGTGTCGTCTCAACGGATTTCGACGGAGCCCTATTTAAAGTGAATGCGGCAGTCTCTAAAGCATAGCCCCAAAAAGATAGCGGTAGATCGGTAAGAGACATCATAGACCGCACCATATCTAATAAAGTGCGATTGCGACGTTCGGACACACCATTTCGCTGAGGTGTTCCAGGCGGCGTGAGTTGTGAAACTATTCCACATTTTCTTAAGTGTGTGCCAAACTCGTGACTCAAGTATTCTCCTCCACGATCTGATCGTAGAAACTTGATTTTCCTGTCACGTTGATTCTCGACCTCACTCTGAAATTCCTTGAACTTTTCAAAGGTTTCAGACTTGTGCTTCATTAAGTAAATATATCCATATCTACTCAAGTCATCAGTGAGGGTGAGAACATAACGATAGCCACCGCGAGCCTCAACACTCATTGGACCGCACACATCGGTATGTATGATTTCCAACAAGTTGGTTGCTCGCTCCATTGTTCCTGAGAACGGAGTCTTGGTCATTTTACCCATAAGGCATGGTTCGCATGTGTCAAATGATTCATAATCAAGAGACTCTAAAAGTCCATCTTTATGGAGCTTCTTCATGCGTTTGACACCTATGTGACCAAGGCGGCAGTGCCACAAGTATGTGGGACTATCATTATCAAACTTGCATCTTTTGGCACTCACATTATGAACGTGTGTAGTATTACGTTCGAGATTCATAAAGAATAAACCATTCACCATAGGAGCATGACCATAAAACATATCTCTCATACAAATAGAACAACCATTATTCTCCGATTTAAATGAGTAGCCATCTCGAATCAAACGAGATCCCGATACAATGTTCATGCTCAAAGTTGGTACTAAATAACAATTATTAAGGTTTAAAACTAATCCCGAAGGTAAATGTAGAGGTAGCGTGCCGACGGCGATCACATTGACCTTGGAACCATTCCCGACGCGCATCGTCACCTCGTCCTTTGCCAGTTTCCGCTTATTCCGCAGCCCCTGCTTTGAGTTACAAATGTGAGCAACTGCACCGGTATCAAATACCCAGGAGCTACTACGGACACTAGTAAGGTACACATCAATTACATGTATATCACATATACCTTTTGTTTTGTCGGCCTTCTTGTCTGCTAAGTATTTAGGGCAGTTCCGCTTCCAATGACCGCTTCCCTTGCAATAAAAGCACTCAGTCTCGGGCTTGGGTCCATTCTTTGGCTTCTTCCCAGCAGCTTGCTTGCCGGGCGCGGCAACTTCCTTGCCGTCCTTCTTGAAGGCTTTCTTACCCTTGCCCTTCTTGAACTTAGTGGTTTTATTGACCATCAACACTTGATGTTCCTTCTTGACTTCTACCTCCGCTGATTTCAGCATTGCAAACAACTCAGGAATGGTCTTATGCATCCCCTGCATGTTGAAGTTCATCACAAAGCTCTTGTAGCTTGGTGGAAGCGACTGGAGGATTCTGTCAATGACCGCATCATCCGGGAGATTAACTCCTAGCCGAGTCAAGCGGTTATGTAATCCAGACATAGTGAGTATGTGCTCACTGACAGAACTGTTTTCCTCCATCTTACAGCTGAAGAACTTGTCGGAGACTTCATATCTCTCGATCCGGGCATGAGCTTGGAAAACCATTTTCAGCTCTTCGAACATCTCATATGCTCCATGTCTCTCAAAACGCTTTTGGAGCCCCGGTTCTAAACTGTAAAGCATGCCGCACTGAACGAGGGAGTAGTCGTCAACACGTGTCTGCCAAGCGTTCATAACGTCTTGGTTCTGTGGGACGGGAGCTTCACCTAGCGGTGCTTGTAGGACGTAATCTTTCTTGGCAGCTATGAGGATGATCCTCAGGTTCCGGACCCAGTCCGTATAGTTGCTACCATCGTCTTTCAGCTTGGTTTTCTCTAGGAACGCGTTGAAGTTGAGGACTACGTGGGCCATTTGATCTACAAGACATATTGTAAAATATTTTAGACTAAGTTCATGATAATTAAGTTCATCAAATCAAATTATTTATGAACTCCCACTTAGATTAGACATCCCTCTAGTCATCTAAGTATTACATGATCCGAGTTAACTAGGCCGTGTCCGATCATCACGTGAGACGGACTAGTCAACATCGGTGAACATCTTCATGTTGATCGTATCTTCCATACGACTCATGCTCGACCTTTCGGTCTTCTGTGTTCCGAGGCCATGTCTGTACATGCTAGGCTCGTCAAGTCAACCTAAGTGTTTGCATGTGTAAATCTGTCTTACACCCGTTGTATGTGAACGTCTGAATAAAACACCCGATCATCACGTGGTGTTTTGAAACAGCGAACTGTCGCAACGGTGCACAGTTAGGGGGAACACTTCTTGAAATTAATATGAGGGATCATCTTATTTACTACCGTCATTCTAAGTAAACAAGATGCAAAACATGATAAACATCACATGCAATCAAATAATAAACGTGACATGATATGGCCAATATCACATAGCTCCTTTGATCTCCATCTTGGGGCTCCATGATCATCTTGTCACCGGATTGACACCATGATCTCCATCATCATGATCTCCATCATCGTGTCTCCATGAAGTTGCTCGCCAACTATTACTTCTACTACTATGGCTAACGCGTTTAGCAATAAAGTAAAGTAATTTACATGGCGTTTCTCAATGACACGCAGGTCATATAAAAGAATAAAGACAACTCCTATGGCTCCTGCCGGTTGTCATACTCATCGACATGCAAGTCGTGATTCCTATTACAATAGCATGAACATCTCATACATCACATATAGATCATTCATCATTCATCACAACTTTGGCCATATCATATCACAAAGCACTTGCTGCAAAAACAAGTTAGACGTCCTCTAATTGTTGTTGCAAGTTTTACGTGGCTGAATTAGGGTTCTAGCAAGAACGTTTTCTTACCTACGTGAAAGCCACAACGTGATTTGTCAACTTCTATTTACCCTTCATAAGGACCCTGTTCATCGAATCCGCTCCAACTAAAGTAGGAGAGACAGACACCCGCCAGCCACCTTATGCAACTAGTGCATGTTAGTCGGTGGAACCGGTCTCACGTAAGCGTACGTGTAAGGTTGGTCCGGGCCGCTTCATCCCACAATACCGCTGAAGCAAGAAAAGACTAGTAGCGGCAAGAAGGTTGAAAAATCCACGCCCACAACAAATTGTGTTCTACTCGCGCAAGAAGAACTACGCATAGACCTAACTCATGATGCCACTGTTGGGGAACGTTGCAGAAAACAAAAAATTTCCTACTCGTTTCACCAAGATCATCTAGGAGTTCATCTAGCAACGAGTCACGAGATGCATCTACATACCTTAGTAGATCGCGTGCGGAAGCGTTCGTTAGAACGAGGTTGAAGTAGTCGTACACGACGTGATCCAAATCACCGATGACCAGCGCCGAACGGACGGCACCTCCGTGTTCAACACACGTACGGAACGGGAGACGTCTCCTCCTTCTTGATCCAGCAAGGGGGAAGGAGAGGTTGATGATGATCCAGCAGCACGACGGCGTGGTGGTGGATGCAGGGCGTCACGACAGCAGGGCTTCGCCGTGTACTACGAGAGAGGGAGAAGTAACAGGGAGAGAGGGAAGCACCAAAAGCGTGGGGATCAAGTCCCTCCTCTCCCCCACTATATATAGGGGTGCCAAGGGGGGGGGGCGCCGGCCCTAGTAGATGGCATCTACTAGGGGGGGCGGCGGCCAAGGGGTGGGGCTTGCCCCCCAAGCAAGGGGGCGCCCCCCCTTAGGGTTCCCCCCCCCAACCCTAGGCGCATGGGCCCTTGGGGGGGGTGGCGCCCCAGCCCACTAAGGGCTGGGTTCCCACCTATTTCAGCCCATGGGGCCCTCCGGGATAGGTAGCCCCACCCGGTGGACCCCCGGGACCCTTCCGGTGGTCCCGGTACAATACCGGGTACCCCGAAACTTGTCCCGATGGCCGAAACTGCACATCCTATATATAATTCTTTACCTCCGGACCATTCCGGAACTCCTCGTGACGTCCTGGATCTCATCCGGGACCCCGAACAACATTCGGATTACTGCATATACTTATCTTCACAACCCTAGCGTCACCGAACCTTAAGTGTGTAGACCCTACGGGTTCGGGAGACAAGCAGACATGACCGAGACGACTCTCTGGTCAATAACCAACAGCGGGATCTGGATACCCATGTTGGCTCCCACATGCTCCACGATGATCTCATCGGATGAACCACGATGTCGAGGATTCAATCAACCCCGTATGCAATTCCCTTTGCCAATCGATATATTACTTGCCCGAGATTCGATCGTCGGTATCCCAATACCTCGTTCAATCTCGTTACCGGCAAGTCACTTTACTCGTATCGTAATGCATGATCCCGTGACCAGACACTTGGTCACTTTGAGCTCATTATGATGATGCATTACCGAGTGGGCCCAGTGATACCTCTCCGTCATACGGAGTGACAAATCCCAGTCTTGATCCGTGTCAACCCAACAGACACTTTCGGAGATACCCGTAGTATACCTTTATAGTCACCCAGTTACGTTGTGACGTTTGGTACACCCAAAGCACTCCTACGGTATCCGGGAGTTACACGATCTCATGGTCTAAGGAAAAGATACTTGACATTGCAAAACTCTAGCAAACGAACTATACGATCTTTATGCTATGTTTAGGATTGGGTCTTGTCCATCACATCATTCTCCTAATGATGTGATCTCGTTATCAATGACATCCAATGTCCATAGTCAGGAAACCATGACTATCTGTTGATCAACGGGCTAGTTAACTAGAGGCTCACTAGGGACATGTTGGTGTCTGTTATTCACACAAGTACTACGATTTCCGGATAATACAATTATAGCATGAATGAAGACAATTACCATGAACAAGGAAATATAATAATAATGCTTTTATTATTGCCTCTAGGGCATATTTCCAACAAATACAGCTCCTCCTCGTTATGTATCAACACCCTCGGGTCACTTCTCTAACCCTATGGAAAATCTCATCGTAGCGTCGGCTCGTTTGGCGGCTCTCCCAATGGAAGGTGACTCGCCAGCAACGATTGAAACCCGAAGGGTAAGGGAACTACTTCAGATAGCTTTTGCCCAGCAGGATGCATACTCCTACAGTCGAGGCAGGATTCATTCAACTCCTCGCCCAAGCCAGAGCCCGAGTTACAGTAGGCACATGGAGTCCGCAGAGATGTCAAGTAATGCTCAACGCCACAACCGGCCATATAGGCATGAGCCGGTGCGGGCTGGAGCCCTTAACTTGGCGGATCAGGAGAGGATTCGTCAAGAGGCGGAACGGGCGGCTCAGATAGCAGCAGAGCAGGCGGCTCACCAAACCTTTCCGGCTTATCCAGCGACATCGGTTGAGGTAGGAGTGGCCACAAGAACCGGAGGTGTGCCTTGCCTGGTCCCAGCCATACGTAATGAATGGTTGCCCAAGGATTTCAAGGGGCCTTGTAAAGTGCGTAATTACACGGCTGACTTACAGCCGGGGGCTTGGATTGAGAGTTATGAGATGGCTATGGAGCTGTTGGAGGTTAGTGATGCTGCAATGGCCAAGTATTTTACCATGATGTTGGATGGAACAACTCGGACCTGGTTGAAGGGATTGCCACCCAATTCTATCGGCTCATGGGCGGAGTTGAAAGCATGGTTCATCGAGAACTTTAAGGACACGTGTAAGCAGCCAATGTCGATTGTGGACCTAACCAATTGCAAGCAAGAGGATGGAGAATCTACAACCCATTGAGTGCGACGGGTCAAGGAAATAATACATTCATCTGATAAGATGGATGCCGGCTCAGCAGTTTTGATGTTGGAGAAAAACTGCCTCTTTGAACCGCTGAAGGAAAAGTTGGGGTGGCTTAAACGTGACTGTAATGACATGGGGACGTTGATGGCAGCTCTTGCCAAGTATGCCGATTCTGATACCACCAAGGACCCGGTGTCTGATGAAGAAAAGACAACAAAGGGAAAGAAGAATGGCAATGGCAAGGGTCACCAGCATAACCCGATGAATCAAGGAAGTAATAAACGTAAGGCTGATGAGTTTGTTGCTAATACTAATGCGCAGGGTGGTAATCAGCGGCGCAAGGGCAGGCAACCCCCTCGATCGAGCGGGTCAGGCCCCACCCTTGAGCAGTTGTTGAATGAACCTTGTCCAAAAAACGGCACCCGGGAGAAGCCAGCCACCCACTTGTGGAAGGATTGCACGATCATGAAGGCATTTAAAAATTCAAATGCATTTGATGGGGTTCACGGCCCAGGCGGCGGCTCAAGTGGAGGCGGCTTTCAGGGCCCGGGCGCCAGTTCAAGCGGAGCAGGTTATCACGGTTAGGATTATCCTGGTCACCAAGGAGGATATAATCAGCAACACGGCCAAGGGAATCAGTAGCAGCAGCAATCCGGCTATCAAAGCAACCCGAAGCAGTTGAGTAGCGTATAGTATCATGTCTTCACTACCAGTTTATGCAAGAGGGACCAGAAACTCCACAAGCGGGCCGTCAATGCCGTTGAGCTGGCAATTCCACGTTATTTACGTTGGTCGGAGCAGCCTATTTGTCGGTGTACTAGAGTAGGGGTACCCTAGTATCCCGAACTTGTGCACGGGCAGTCGCAGCGTCCCGCGGCAAGGCTTGCCGGGTGACCGCCAAGGTCCTCCGTGGTTCCTTTGGAGCCATTCAAGAACAAAGTATCCAAGACAAGAAGACAAGACCCCGGCAAGAGGAGCTTGCCGGGAAGGACAAGACCCCGGCAAGAGGAGCTTGCCGGGAAGGCCAACCAAGGCATCTCAAGGAACTTGCCGTGGTGCACCAAGCGTCCCGGCAAGGCCCGGTGAGCGACGAGCTCCCGGACGCGACAAGACAACGACCACGGCAAGGCACTTGCCGCGGCAAGCCTCCACTTTGTACCTGCGCTCCAGCACATCCACCAACGTGTCGCTCTGGGACCCTTCCAGGCGTATGTGGCGGGAGGCTGTGCAGCCAGAGGTACATGGTGGCAAGCGGCACTGACAAGATTGCCATCGTGGCAAGCAAAGGCGTCCCTGGCGGTCCCTTTCTGCACCATCTAGGCGATGCAGACAGGCATTTAATGCCCTTGTCCCCTGCCGTCAGGGTTAGGTATGATACAACTGTAGTAGGCGGCGGTACCAACCGCCACGCCTTTTCCATTTTTACCCTCATCTACGTTGCCACCTGTCGGTGACCCCTTAAGCATATAAAAGGAGGCCCATGCGCAACGTAGAGGGGGTCGGCCAACAGAATACTCGCACGCTCGGTCTCGTTAGCTGCTGGAGTGTACTGTAGCACACAGCGCTCCCGAGCAAGAAATCAATACAAACCACAAAGCAGGAGTAGGGTTTTACGCATCCGTGTGGCCCGAACCTGGGTAAACTGATCGCATGCTCGTGTGCCTCGCCTCGATCTGCTCTTCGTGCTCTCTCCGCCCCCTGCCGAACCGAAAGGGGCTCGGTCCGCCATGGTCCCATAGGTGTCCGTGGGATTAGCACCCCCGACATCTTTGGCGCGCCAGGTAGGGGTGCGTCGAGATTGTGTGAACCTGATCCGGCGTTTGCACGAGCGGAATCTTCATCGCCTTCATCGACATGCCGTCGAAGAAGAAGGCTTCGGAGGCGGCTGCTCCGTCCGCGCCGTACCCACCATCACCGGAGCAAACGGCTGGTGGAGTAGACGCCGGCGGAAGAACGGGCGTCGACGAGGGAGCTCACGGTGCTGCCAGGTCCAAGGACAAGGCTGCGCTGCCCATCGACGGCGCAGTCGGCTCCCACAACGACCAGGCGCACTCCAAGACCTCGGCGTCCGTACACGCACCGCGCCCATCCCAGGAGGCGCGGGACCGGCAGCGTCATGATACTCACGGTACCATACACTTGCTGGATCAAGACCGAGCTGGCAGATCTCGGAGTGCTCAAGACCAGCGTGCACGCCAACATGCTGGCGCGATCGGGACACGGTCGCCTGGATGAGATACTGCTCCTTCTAACATGGTTAGAAGTCCGAGCATATCTCGCTCCTCGCACCGTTCGCCGCCGCCGCCCGCCACTCCAGCGGAAGCTTTGGCGCGAGCTCAACTGCTCCTAGACTACCCTCCAGCGGTGGACAAGATCGACGACTAGAGGGCCACCATTCAGAGCCTCATCGGCTTCGCCAACGGCGACAATCCACGGCAGCCGAGTACTTCGCTGCCGCAGCAAGTCAGCCAGGCGCGAGCCGGTGGCGACAAGACCGGTGGGGGTGCAACCACCGTGCACTCTCCGCCCCGAAGGCCAAGGTCGCCGACTCGCCGGATCCACCACGACAGCGACTCCACCGCATCCTCAGATCCACGAGCCCGTCGCGATCAACGCCAAGTTCTTGATGAACGACATCAAGAAGACGCTCGTACTCGCATCAAGCGTCGAAGAGAAGCGCGGCGTCAATCAGACCAGTGCGCTGGGCCCTCTGTCGACATGCATGCGCCAGGGGAACCAGGCGACTTGCCGTACGTGGTAGGTTGCCCTGCGTTTACCCGTGAGCTACGGCAAGTCCAGTGGCCCAGCCAGAAGAATTTCAAGCCAGACATACCAGAGAAGTACGACGGCAAGTCGCACCCGTCGGAGTTCCTCAGCCTCTACACCATCGCGGTGCAAGCTGCCGGGGGGCGAGACGACAAGGTCCTTGCCAACTACTTCCCGCTGGTGCTCAAGCCCGACGTCAGGTCCTGGCTCATGCACTTGCCGGACAACTCCATATCCTCTTGGGCAGATCTGTGCCACCAGTTTGTCGGCGCCTTTACAGGCGGCCACAAACCTCATGGCCAAGAGAGTGACCTTCACCTGCTCGCCCAGAAGGAAGGAGAGCCCCTGCGCAAGTATATTCAGAGATTCAGCCGTGTACAGCGCAACATCCCAGATATCCACCCTGCCGCGGTCATCAGCGCGTTCCATCAGAACGTGCGTAACCGCAGCATGCGGGAGGAGATGGCGATGTGCAGGATCAGAGACGTCAGCGAGCTGTATGCCCTAGCCGACAAGTGTGCACGTGCTGAGGAAGGGAGGAAACTCCCCGGAGAGAATACTGGAGGAGGAGGATCTGACAGCGAGGATGCTGCCCCGGCAAAGAAAAACCAGCGGCGGAACAACAGGAAGAAGAAAGGCAAAGATGTGCTAGTCATTGAGCAGTCCGGCAACGACGGTGGCGCCAAGAAAGCCAAAGTTGGTAGCTCCGGCAAGGAGGTTGCCGCATGCACCAACTGCCAGGCTGTGGCGGTCGCTGACAAGCAGGACGGCACCGACAAGCAGTACTGCAAGATCCACTGCACCAAGGGCCATGACCTCCAGAGCTGCAAGAAAGTCGAACAGCTTGTCCAGCAGCAAAAAGCTGAGTACGAGCAACGCGACAAGGAGAAAGCCCAAGGAGGCATTGCAGAATCCGGCAAGAAGCGCGCCGGCCGGGGAGGACGCCGCGGCAAGGCCAAGCAGCGGCAAGGAGACAGACCTCCCCGTGGCCGCGACAAGGATGAAGACGACGATGAAGACATGGATGATGTCGAGACCAGTGAGCAGGAGTTCCAGAAAGCCATAGAGGTCTTGTGCGTTGACGGCGGTGCTTCTCTGCATACTTCCCACCGCCAACTCAAGCAGTGGGCGCGGGAAGTCAATGCGGCAGAACCACCTGTCAAATCGCGCAAGCTTCTGAAATGGTCCAGCACGCCTATCATCTTTGACATTGAGGACCACCCCGACCGCACAACTGCGGTCGGGTGCTTGCCGTTGTTGGTTTCACCAACTATCCGCAACCTCAAGGTCACTAAGATGCTAGTTGACGGCGGGGCTGGCTTGAACCTGATCTCCTCCGCTGTACTCCAGAAACTCCAGATCCCTGACAGCAAGCTTGAAGAGACCGGCACATTCCAAGGAATCAACCCGGGAAGGAGCAAGCCGAAGGGGAAGGTCACGTTGCCGGTAACATTTGGCGGCGAGATGAACTTCAGGACTGAGAGGGTCACTTTTGACGTTGCCGATTTTCCATTGCCTTACAATGGGATACTTGGCCGTCCAGCACTCGCCAAGTTCATGGCAGCATCTCACTACGCATACAACCTGCTCAAGATGCCAGGCCCGATAAGCGTCATCTCTGTCCCTGGCGACAAGAAGGACGCTCTTATCTGCGCCGACAAGATCTACCGGGAAGCAGCAGCCGCTACAGATCGCAAGTCACTTGCCGCTGAAGCTCCCGGGGGGAAGAAGAAGACCAAGTCCGACAAGAGTTCTGATGCCCACTCCGGCAAGCGCACCTCTTCGGAGTGCTGCGCTACCGTCGAGGACGCACCATCGAGCTCCACCGGCAAGTGTAAGAAGGCAATGGCAGCTCCGCCAGAGACCAAGAAAGTGTCCGCCAAGGAGGACGGCACTGGTGGTACCTTCACCATCAGTGCCACTCTCGACCCTAAATAGGAAAGCGCGCTCATTGCTTTCCTGCGGGCGAACGTCGACGTGTTTGCGTGGCAACCGTCTGACATCCCCGGTGTTCCCAGGAAAGTAATTGAGCACCATCTTGCCGTTTGTCCTCATGCGCGGCCTGTCAAGCAGAAGGTCGGGAAGCAAGCAGTGGAGCGCCAAGAATTCATAGCAGAAGAGATCAAGAAATTGGAAGCAGCAGGCCTTGTCAGAGGAGTGCTCCATCCTACGTGGTTGGCCAATCCTGTAGTCGTGCGCAAGGCAAATGGGAAATGGAGGCTTTGTATCGACTTTACTGATCTTAATAAAGCTTGTCCCAAAGATCCATTTCCCTTGCCGCGCATTGACCAGATTGTTGACTCCACAGCCGGATGTGACTTGCTTTCATTTCTTGACGCATACTCAAGATACCATCAAATCTTCATGGCAGAAGAGGATGAGGAGAAAACCGCATTCATTACTCCATGTGGCACGTATTGTTTCATACGGATGCCTTTTGGTTTAAAGAATGCTGGTTCGACATTTGCAAGAGTAGTCCATGTCGCTCTTGAGTCGCAGATGCACAGAAATGTGGAAGCCTACATGGATGACATAGTGGTCAAGAGCAAGGACAGGGCAACTCTGATTCAAGATTTAGACGAGACCTTTGCAAATCTGCGCAAGATCAACCTCAAGCTCAACCCCGAGAAGTGTGTGTTCGGAGTCCCCTCCGGCAAGCTTCTCGGGTTCTTCGTGTCTCAGCGGGGAATTGAAGCCAATCCCGACAAGATCAAGGCCATTTAGCAGATTGAAGCACCAAAGCGCGTCAAGTATGTACGAAAACTTGCCGGTTGCGTGGCTGCTCTCAGCAGGTTTATCTCTCGGTCTGCTGAGCACGCCCTGCCGTTTTTCAAAATTTTGAAAAAGGCAGGTCCAATGAAATGGACTCCGGAAGCGGAGGCTGCGCTGCAGGACTTGAAGAGATACCTGTCCTCCACTCCAACACTTGTCGCACCTAAGCCGCAAGAGAAGTTGCTGCTGTATATAGCGGCAACCAATCAAGTGGTTAGTGCTGCGTTAGTGGCGGAGAGGGAGGCAGACGACGATCCAGCAACCGCGGCAAGCGCATCCAGCGACAAGCAGGGGGCTTCCCCGACGAGCTCTGGTCCCGGCAAGGATGGATCTGCGCAGGTGCGCGAAGAGATACAGAAGAAAATGGTGCAGCGCCCAGTTTACTTTGTCAGTTCCCTTCTGCAGGGGGCTAGGTCAAGGTACTCTGGTGTGCAGAAATTGCTTTTCGGCCTTCTCATGGCCTCGAGAAAGCTGCGCCATTACTTCCAAGCACCTGAGATCACAGTTGTCACTCGCTTTCCGCCGAAGAGGATACTGCAGAATCCAGAAGCGACAGGCAGGATTATTGAGTGGGCACTGGAACTGTCAAGCTTTGGCCTCAAGTTTGAGAGTACTTCAACTATCCAAAGCAGAGCATTGGCAGAATTCATAGCAGAGTGGACGCCAACACCAGATGAAGAAATTCCAGAGACGAGCATCCCCGTCAAGGAAGCAAGCAAAGAGTGGCTCATGTACTTTGACGGTGCCTTCTCGCTGCAAGGCGCCGGCGCTGGCGTGCTGCTTGTCGCACCCACCGGAGAGCACCTCAAGTACGTAGTCCAGATGCACTTTCCCAAGGAGCAAGCGACAAACAATACTGTAGAGTATGAAGGCTTGCTTGCTGGACTCAGGATCGCGGCGGACCTTGGGATCAAGAAGCTCATTGTCAGGGGTGACTCGCAGCTTGTCGTCCGCCAAGTGAACAAGAATTATCAGAGTCCGTTGATGGAAGCCTACGTCGACGAAGTGAGAAAGCTAGAAGAGCACTTTGACGGCCTGCAGATGGAGCATGTCCCAAGAGCTCAGAACGACATTGCCGATGGCCTGTCAAAGTGCGCCGCACTTAAGTTACCTATGGAACCAGGGATCTTTGTGCTCAAGATGACTCGACCGTCCGTAATGCCGTCAACTGGACAGAGCAAGAAGAGGAAGTTGATTTCTGGTGACTATTTTCTGGCAGAGCTTCCCGAAGCCGCCGCCAAGAAGGTCCCCAAAATCAACACCAAGAGTGCCGTGGAGCAGTCTGCTCCGGCAAGCCCTAGGGTTTGTTCCGTCGAAGCAGACGCTCCCGACAAGTTTTGCTCCGGCAAGCTTGCCGGGGAACGTCAAGCTCCGGCAGAGCCGCAGGCTCTTGCCGTAGAAGCGGATGTTCCCGCAACAGCAGATATGCCTTTAGTCCTTGTTGTCGAGCCACAAGCTCCAACTTGGGCACAGCAGATTGTCCGTTTCCTTTGGACAGGAGAACTTCCCGAAGAGCAAGAAGAAGCGGAAAGAGTAGCCCGGCAGTCAAGTATGTACCAGTTTGTCGACAGCACACTGTACAGAAGAAGACTCAACGGTGTGAAATTGAAGTGTATTCCTCGGGAAGATGGACAAAAGCTGTTGGCAGAGATACACGGTGGCATATGTGGTCACCACATTGGCGCAAGAGCACTTGTCGGCAAAGCATTTCGGCAAGGTTTCTTTTGGCCGACAGCCCTCCAGGATGCAACTGCACAAGTAACCAAGTGTGAAGCGTGCCAGTTCCATTCCAAGCAGATACACCAGCCGGCTCAAGCTCTCCAGACGATCCCTTTATCCTGGCCATTTTCGGTCTAGGGGCTCGATATCCTCGGCCCCTTTCCCCGAGCAGTCGGGGGCTTTGAGTACTTGTACGTTGCAATCGACAAGTTCACAAAGTGGCCAGAAGTGGAACAGTGAGGAAGGTGACAGCACAGTCAGCAGTCAAGTTCTTCAGGTTGATTGTTTGCCGCTTCGGGATCCCTAACAGGATAATTACCGACAACGGTACGCAATTTACGAGCCACACCTTCATGCAGTACGTCCAAGATCTTGGCGCCAAGGTCTGCTTCGCTTCTGTTGCTCACCCGAGAAGCAACGGTCAAGCGGAGAGGGTAAATGCTGAAGTGCTGCACGGGCTCAAGACCAGAACTTTTGACAGGCTGCACAAGTGCGGAAGAAACTGGATCGAGGAGCTGCCGGTGGTTCTTTAGTCGATCAGGACGACGCCAAATTGAGCCACTGGCCAGACACCTTTTGCTCTAGTCTATGGAGCAGAGGCAGTTCTCCCCACGGAACTCGTATACGGGTCGCCTTGAGTGCTCGCTTACGATGAGCTTGAGCAAGAGCAGCTGCGACAAGATGACGCGCTGCTCCTTGAGGAAGACCGTCTTCAGGCTGCTGTGCGAGCTGCTCGCTACCAGCAAGCTTTGCACCGCTACCATAGCCGCAAAGTTAACGCCAAAAGTCTCGAGGAAGGCGACCTTGTTCTTCGGCGTGTTCAGTCCGCCAAGAATTCCAATAAGTTGACGCCGAAGTGGGAAGGCCCTTACCGGGTGAAACGAGTCACTAGGCCTGGCGCTGTCTGCCTTGAGATCAAAGATGGCATACCAGTGAGCAACTCCTGGAATATTGAGCATCTTCGTAAGTTTTACCCGTAGGACACGGTTGCCGGAACCCGTTCCGGCAACCACCTTTTGTACAAGTCTTGCCGATGTTGCATGTAATCCTTTGTACAAAGCCGGGCGCAGACCCCGTGCATAAAGATCATGTGCTCCGCACACTTTGTCGATTTCATGCTTTTTATAATTTTGCATGTGTTATCTGACACTTTGTGCAGCACTTACCCCCGGTAAGCAACAACAAGCCATAAGGCCTCATATATTTATTTTTTCTCCTCTTTTTTCTCAAAGAAAGGATGGCTCCCTCGCGCACAAGTTTGCCGGGGGGGAAAGGAGAAGATAATGGTATGGACCAGGCGTCGTTCAAGAAAGTTCGCCTTGCCGGGAAGCAAACGACAGAAAAGATAAGTTGCCAAAGTTTGAGCAATCAGATTTTTTTAAAATTTTTAAGTTATCTTCTTTGAACGACCGTGCTTTGTATGGAAAACCTGTGCGCGGAGGAACGAACTCGTAGCTAGTTGCGCCCTTACTGTTGTTTCGAGTCCGCTCAACAACTTAAGTGAGCTGCGACTAGCTGCGACAAGGTTTCTTGTCGGCAGCGGCACCGCCAGCAGGCTGCTGACGTCCCGCACTCAGCGCTCGCGGCTAAGGTGCCTGCGCCGGCAAGTTCCCTAAAAGCGTAGGGCAAAAACATACAAAGGAAGGAATCAAGTAAAGGAAATAACATTGCAATTAGTACCCAGAATAAAGTTATATTACAAGATAGCTTGTCGCAGCTCTAACAGATTGTTCTTGTAACATGACTAGCAGCGACAAGAAGAGAAGGAAACGGGCGGCCTAGTCTACACGGTCGCCCTCGACCCTCTTGATCCCGCTCACCTTGTCCACAATGGGTGCAACAAGGGTCTTGAGCGCCTCCAGATCAGCATCCGGCGGCAAGGACCTGAGGACGTTGGTGAGGTTGAGGCCCGGATTGCGGAAGGCCACCTTCACCAGCACCTTCTGAAGAGCTCCCGCGCAGATCTTGTGCGACTCGTCGGCCAGCTGCTTGGGGATCCTCTCCCGGAGTCGCCGGAGGGCCGTCGCCACGCCTTTGAAGAACAATGTGAGCTTGCCGCTGGGTTGGAGGCTCTCGTCGGAAGGATACCCGAGATCCTCCATTCCCAGCTGCGCCAGCTCCTTGTCAATATCTGCGGCAACGTCCACAAGACCCTCCGTCCAGTGCTCCACATTCTCCCGGAAAGTGCTCTGGGCGGCAGCGGCACTCGCCAGCAGCGCCTTGCCGGCCATGACTTCCTCCTTCAGGGCCGTCTCCTGCTCCTTGGCGCCGTCCAGCGTCTTGGTCAAAGCGATCAGCTTCAACTCAAGATCTGCGTTAGAATCCTTGGCGGCATCAAGCTCCTTGCCCTTCTCGGCGAGATGGGCCTGCAGCTCCGAGTAGCTGTTGGCGTCCTTCTCCCGCTCAAGCTTGAGCGCGGCAAGCTCGTCGCCGTTCGCCTTGAGATCGGCCTCCAGCTGTGCCACCTTCGTCTCCAGCTCCTTCTTGGCGGTCTCGGCAGCTGCGGCAGCGTCTTCTGCTTGTTTGAGGGCTCCGCCAACTGTTCGCTCGCACGCGGCAAGCTCCTCCTCGTGGCTGTCGAGGTTGACCTTCCGCTGCACCAGCTCGCCCTCCTGCACCGACAACTTCTCAGCGGCAAGCCATTGTTGCTCTTCGGCTTCGGCCTTCTCAAGGAGGAAGGCCTCCCGCTCCTCGGCAAGTCGCGCCCGCTCCACTGCCAAAGATCGGAGAGCTTCCTGATTGGCACCCCGGAGCTCCTCCGCGCGCTTCTCGATGTCGACTCCCGCCTTCGCGACAAGCACCTCGCGGGATTCCAGCTTGGCTTGCCGGGCGCGGTAGAGTGACACCAGCTTCCGCAGCAGCCGCTCCTCCTCAGGCTCGCCGCTGCTGCTGCCTGGCGCGTCAACTAGCGCCAGCCCGGCGGAGGCAAGCACTTCTCCGTCGAAGCTCTCTCCTTCGACCGGCGCCCTGGAGCTTGATGCCCAGGGGAGGTTGATGAAGATATCGTCGCCGGCCTTCAAGTAGATGCCAGGCTGGGGCTCTTCGGAGCCTGGCGCCGCGGCAGCGGCGGATGGATCGACGGTCGGTGCAACGCCTGGCGCTCCTGCAGCCTCAGGGTCGTCAGTGCGATCGCCAGATCCCTCGCCTGCTTCTGCAGTGGCAGCCCTGGCGGCCTCTTCGCCGGCGGGCTCGTCAGCGCCGGCTGCTTCCTCGGCGGCAACGGCGTCGTCAGCGGCAACCTCGGTCTCCATCGGCTCTGCAGCAGATGGATCTGACAACCGGGAAGGGGAGAAGAGTCAAGCAAATATCCAAAAAAGAAGATCAAAAGAAGAAGAACCCAAGGGAAGTTCTGAAGCGAGAAGATTACCTATGCCAGTGTCTGCAGCCGTGGTCTCCGCCGCCGGGGGGCCGCTGGTGCTGTCCCTTGCCGGAGTGCCCTCCCTTGCCGGAGACTTCTCCCTTGCCGGAGAACTCTCCCTTGCCGGAGACTCTCCCTTGCCGGAGGACTCTCCCTTGGCGTTTCGGGGTCGACCTCCGGGCACTCCTGGCGGGGCTGCTCTGATCATGCACGAGTCAACAAACAGATATCAGCAAAGAAAGAATCTCCATGCGCGCCCAACAGTGGGAAGCAAACAAGATACTTACGTTGGGGGCTGCTCTGGAGAACAGTTGCCGGGTCCGGCAAGGTTGTCTCGGGCGCATCCCCTGCCGACGCGGTGGGTTCGTCCTCGATGACAATCACCCGGGCCTTGGCTCTCTTCGCCGCTCTCTGGGCCAGAGTCCTAAGAAGGAATGGGTTCAGATTGAAGCAAATGAGATGCAAGACAAAAACAGCAAGGATTGAAGAACTGCAAGTACAACAAGTAAATCTTACTCTTCTTCTTCTTCCTCGTCAGAGCTGAACGCGGAGAAGTCGAAGTCCGGCTCGCGTCCGGCGCGGGAATGCGGAGGAGTAGGTTCCCTTGGCCGCTTGGCGGGAGCAGAAGCAGTGGTCCGGGAGGACCCTGCTCTAGTTGCAGCAGCAGCATGGGGCGCTCCTGCGGCAACAGTGCTTGCCGCGGTGGAGCGTGTCACGCGGCGCGGCGACTGTCGACTTGCCTGCCGCCTCGCTACGTCCCCGGCCTTGCGGAGACGCCTTCTTGGTGGAGATGGAGGCTCTGCTTGTGGCGAGCTTTCTGATGACAAGGAGGAAGAGGAGTTGATATCCAACGAGCCGCTCGTATCCTCGGCGGGCTCGCTCGGCTCGGTGTCACGCCCGGCAAGATCTTTCTTGCCGGCAAGCTCCTCTTGCCGGGCAAGCTCTTTCTTGCCGGCAAGATCCTCTCGCTCGGCACGGTTTGCCGCCTCTGCTGCCTCTGCCTCCTCCAAGGTGAATCCAAACTCGCCTGCCGCTGCGGATGCCGCCGCGTCTTCCAGCCTGGTGGCGATGCGCTTCAACTCCGCATCAGTGGTGTCGCGAGTGAGGCCATTCTTCTTGTCGGGGCGGATCGACACTTCTACCAAGTTGTCGAAGAATTCCTGCACGACCTCGTCTGCAGGCTCTTGCCAAGTTGGCACAAGTCCATGCGAGTCGCACAGCGGCATCATTGCCCGTATGCGGTCAAGCGCAGAGTTGTTGCACAACGGGACGACGCCCTGCGGCAACCTAAACACCTCGGGATGATCAGGATCATACTTGAAGAGCTCTTGGAGCATCGCATTGAGCTCCAGGACAGTGAAGTTGTAGTTGAGGCCCGGGCGCAGCCTCATGATATCCGCCGCGTTCTTGAACTCCCAGGCAGGCCTCCTCCGTTCCTGCAGGGGGGCGATGCGGCGGCGAAGAAAGTCTGCGCCAACGGCGCCTACAGTGAGTCCGGCAAGCCTGAGGCGTTGGATCCTGGTGACAGCAATTCTCAGCCTATCGTCTTCCGGAGCCACGTCGCTCCAATCGCTGCCGCGTACTGCTGCTACTTGGCGCCGGGCGGTAAATGGCTGCGGGTTCTCCTCGACAATCCAGCACCAATCTGCTCTCCACTCCTCCCACTTGCCGCGGAACTCTCCCTCCAAATAAGAATCCTTCTTGCCGACCCTCGAGATCCAGGCGATCCCGCCAGATAAGGGCTCTCCTCTCTCTACTCGGGGCATGAAGAAGTGGCGGAAAAGGGCTACATTTGGGTGGACTCCGACAAAGTTTTCGCAAAGGTGTGCGAAAACTGCCATGGTCAGAACGGCATTGGGGGTGAAATCAAGGAGGCAGAGGCCGTAGGTGTTCATGATGTCGCAGAAAAATTCAGAGAAGGGCGGGCAGAGCCCGCAGTAGAAGAATACGGCGAAGAAGGGATATCCGTGCGGAGCCATTTTATGAGCAGTGGCTGGGAGTACCTTCGTGCTCGGATGTGCTCGCGTCTCCGTCGACCAGAAGAGGTAGTAGTACTCCCTCGGCTCCTTCGCGGCAAGCTTGGGGGGAAGATGGCCCGCTCCTTCCGCAATGCTGCAAGCCGCTGTGCCTCGGTCGACTTCACGGCCTTCCCCTTGTCGGCTTTCGGAGCCATGGCGGAGGTGGTGGAGGAGGTCGACGGTGTTGGTGGTGCTGGTGGCGATGGGGGGCAGGGCGCAGTTCTCTTTTCAGCTTTGGGAAGACGGAGGCGGGGCGGAGGCTTCTGAGATTGAAGTGGAAAGGGGGTGAGTGGGCGCACTACCCCTGCTTCCCCTTGCTTATAAAGGGGGGAGTGGGCGGACGTTCCGCCTTTCCTAATAAAGAAACCACCCACGATTTCTCCCACGACGCCGCGTTCGATGCGTGCCGTTCGGGGAGGGTGCGGCGGATGCGGAGTGAGATATGGCATAACCCAGGCCGCGCGTGCCCGTGCCCTGTTTTGGGCCTGGCCCAACAGCGCTCGGCACCGTGTATGGCCCAGGCCCGGGGGCTCCTGTCGGTGTACTAGAGTAGGGGTACCCTAGTATCCCGAACTTGTGCACGAGCAGTCGCAGCGTCCCGCGGCAAGGCTTGCCGGGTGACCGCCAAGGTCCTCCGTGGTTCCTTTGGAGCCATTCAAGAACAAAGTATCCAAGACAAGAAGACAAGACCCCGGCAAGAGGAGCTTGCCGGGAAGGACAAGACCCCGGCAAGAGGAGTTTGCCGGGAAGGCCAACCAAGGCATCTCAAGGAACTTGCCGCGGTGCACCATGCGTCCCGGCAAGGCCCGGTGGGCGACGAGCTCCCGGACGCGACAAGACAACGACCGCGGCAAGGCACTTGCCACGGCAAGCCTCCACTTTGTACCTGCGCTCCAGCACATCCACCAACGTGTCGCTCTGGGACCCTTCCAGGCGTACGTGGCGGGAGGCTGTGCAGCCAGAGGTACACGGTGGCAAGCGGCGCTGACAAGATTGCCATCATGGCAAGCAGAGGCGTCCCTGGCGGTCCCTTTCTACACCGTCTAGGCGATGCAGACAGGCATTTAATGCCCTTGTCCCCTGCCGTCAGGGTTAGGTATGATACAACTGTAGTAGGCGGCGGTACCAACCGCCACGCCTTTTCCATTTTTACCCTCATCTATGTTGCCACCTGTCGGTGACCCCTTAAGCATATAAAAGGAGGCCCATGTGCAACGTAGAGGGGGTCGGCCAACAGAATACTCGCACGCTCGGTCTCATTAGCTGTTGGAGTGTACTGTAGAACATAGCGCTCCCGAGCAAGAAATCAATACAAACCACAAAGCAGGAGTAGGGTTTTACGCATCCGTGCGGCCCGAACCTGGGTAAACTGATCGCGTGCTCGTGCGCCTCGCCTCGATCTGCTCTTCGTGCTCTCTCCGCCCCTTGCCGAACCGAAAGGGGCTCGGTCCGCCGTGGTCCCATAGGTGTCCGTGGGATTAGCACCCCCGACACTATTGTGTGGAGCAGAGAGGATCACCCGCCCCGGGTTGATAATCCAGATCACTTGGCTTTGGTGGTAGCACCTCAGGTTGGTAGGTACAAGTTTACTAAGGTGCTCATGGATGGAGGAAGCAGCATCAACATCCTCTACTATGAGACGTTCCGCCGGATGGGATTGACGGATAAAAATCTTAAACAATCCAACACTGTTTTTCATGGTGTGGTACCTAGTAAGTCGGCATAACCAGTTGGTAAGATCGAGCTGGAAGTAGCCTTTGGGGATGAGTATGACTCCAGGGCAGAAAAATGAACCTTTGAAGTGGTTAAGATCAAAAGCCCATATCATGCTCTGTTTGGGCGGGCGATGCCAAGTTCATGGCTCGACTGTGTTACGTGTATTTGCAGCTCAAGATGCCGGGTCACAAGGGCACCATTACAGTCCATGGGAGCCGGAAGATAGCTTTGGAATGTGAAGAAGGTGATGCTGCCTATGCTGAATCTGTTTGTGCAACAGAGGAGTTGAAATTCTACAAGGATCATGTTAACCCGGTGGACATGACGTCATTAAAGAAACCAACAACAAAGCATGAGCCGGAGTTAAAATTCAAATCAGCTGATGACACCAAGATGGTTGACTTTGTGCCTGGCGATTCATCTAAACAGTTCATCATCAGCGCAAACTTGGATCCGAAATAGGAAAGCGCGCTCATCGAGTTCATCCGTGAGAACCAGGACATCTTTGCATGGAAACCTTTAGACATGCTGTGTGTCCCGAGGGAACTCGCTGAGCACACTCTTAATATCGATCCAAAGTTTAAACCTGTCAGACAGTTTCTCCGGCGGTTCAATGAAGAAAGGCGCAAGTCCATCGGAGAAGAGGTGGCCCGGCTCTTGGCAGCTGGGTTCATTGTGGAGGTCTTTCACCCAGAATGGTTAGCTAACCCGGTGCTTGTACTAAAAAAGAATGGCACCTGGCGTATGTGTGTGGATTACATAGATTTGAACAAGGCTTGTCCGGCTGATCCTTTTGCTCTTCCCCGTATTGATCAGATCATTGATGCTACGGTGGGTTGCGCACGGTTGAGTTTCTTAGATGCTTACTCCAGTTATCATTAGATTAAGACGACAGTCAAGGATCAAGAAAAGACAACTTTTATAACTCCTTTTGGGATTTTCTGCTATGTGTCTATGCCTTTTGGGCTTAAGAGTGCCCAGGCGACTTACAAACAGTGTGTGCAGAATTGTCTTCACAATCAAATTGGGCGTAATGTTCATGCCTATGTGGATGATATAGTGATGAAATCCAGGGAAGAGGAAACCTTGGTCACAGACCTAAAAGAAACTTTTGATAATCTTCGGGTTTACAAGATGATGCTTAACCCAGCCAAGTGTGTTTTTGGAGTGCCAGCCGGCAAGCTCTTGGGTTTTCTGGTGTCTAACCGAGGTATTGAAGCTAACCCGGAGAAAATCAAGGCAATTACATCTCTAGCCAGACCAACCTGCGTCAATGATGTTCAACGATTGGCGGGTCGTGTGGCTGCTTTGAGCCGGTTAGGGGAAAAGGCTATGCCTCTGTATCAGTTGATGAAGAAAACGGATGCTTTTGTCTGGAGCGATGCTGCAGACGCTGCCTTTGAGGATCTGAAGGCACAACTGGCTGAGCCGCCAGTCCTAGCTGCTCCAATTGAGAAAGAGCCGCTATTGTTATACGTGGCTGCCAACTCACGACTGTTAGTGTGGCTATGGTGGTAGAGCGCAAGGAGGCTGGCAAAGAGCATCTGGTTCAGCGGCCGGTTTATTATGTCAGTGAGGTGCTAATTGAATCTAAGCAACGATATCCACATTGGCAGAAGCTTGTTTATGGGGTGTTCATGGCAAGCCAGAAGCTTAAGCATTACTTTTAGGGACATCCAATCACTGTGGTTAGCTCTGCTCCTTTGGGAGACATTATTCAAAATAGAGAAGCCATAGGGCGAGTTGCCAAGTGGGCAATTGAGCTTGGGTCTCATGGGCTGAAGTATGTTCCACGTACTGCAATTAAGTCTCAAGCCCTGGTTGACTTCATCAATGACTGGACAGAGATGCATATGCCAGAAGAGAAGCCGGACAACACATATTGGACTATTCATTTTGATGGATCCAGGCAATTGGAAGGCTCGGGGGCTGGAGTTGTGTTAACTTCCTCACGAGGTGATAAATTTTGTTATGTGTTACAGTTGATGTTTCCATGCACTAACAACGCAGCAGAGTATGAAGCATTGCTCCATGGTCTTCGAGTGGCAAAGGAGATGAGCTTGAGCCGGGTCAGATGTCTTGGTGATTCAAATCTAGTGGCTCAACATGTATCTGGCAAGTGGGATTCCAAAGACCCTCTCATGGCGGCTTATCGCCGAGAGGTCGATGCTGTTGCAGGATACTTTAAAGGTTATCAGGTGGAACACATTGACCGTCGAAAGAACGAAGCAGCTGATGCTTTAAGCCGGCTGGGGTCTCAGCGTAAGCCGGTACCACCCAACACCTTTTTGGATGTTTTGCATAACCCCTTTGTCAAGTTGCCCACAGAAGAAGATTTAGTTGTTCCTGACCCGGAGGCATAGTTGGTGGCGGCTCTTCATGCCATCCCGGATTGGACGGTGCCGTTCTTGGCTTACATGACCCGGGGAGAATTGCCGGCGGATGAGACCCTGGCTCGGCAGATAACCCGGCGATCTAAGTCCATGACGATTTCGGATGGAGAGTTATTTCATCGCAGTGTTTCCGGAGCATTTCAACAGTGTGTTTCCCCCGAAGGTCAAGAAATCCTTCGTGAGATCCATGAAGGCGATTGCGGTCATCACGCTGGGTCAAAATCTTTAGTGGCCAAAGCGTTTCGTCACGGTTTTTACTGGTTGACGGCTCACGCTGATGCAGAAGATCTGGTCAGTAGATGTGATGGATGTCAAAAATTTGCACAACGAGCGCATGTGCCGGCTCAAGAGCTCCGGGTGATTCCAATCACTTGGCCGTTTGCTGTCTGGGGGCTTGACATGGTGGGACCTTTCAAAAGGTCTAAGTATAAAAAGACACATCTCTTGGTAGCTGTTGATAAGTTCACCAAATGGGTTGAGGCGGAACCTGTGAGTAAGTGTGATGCAGCCACGGCGGTTCAGTTCATGAAAAAAGTAATCTTCCGTTTCGGTTTTCCAAACAGTATTATCACAGATAATGGCACTAATCTGTCCCAAGGGGCTATGGAAGAATTTTGTCAGCGAGAGCACATCCGGCTTGATGTTTCCTCTGTACCTCATCCTCAATCCAATGATCAAGCTGAGAGAGCCAATCAGGAAATTCTGAAAGGACTAAAACCCCGGCTTATGGTTCTTTTACAGCGAACGCCGGGTTGTTGGGTAGAGGAATTGCCTTCAGTGTTATGGAGCATCAATACTACACCCAACAGGTCTACGGGTTACACATCCTTCTTCATGGTTTATGGAGCAAAAGCAGTGTTGCCCAGTGACATCCGTCATGACTCACCCCGTGTGGTGGCTTATGTTGAAGCTAACAATGAAAAAGCCAGACAGGATGCGCTTGACTTGTTGGATGAAGAAAGAGACTTAGTAGCAGCGCGGTCAGCAATTTATCAACAGGACCTGCATCGTTATCACAGCCGTTGGGTTAAGTCCAGGACTTTTCAGGAAGGCGACTTGGTGCTCCGGCTCATCCAAGATCTTTCAGATGCACACAAGTTATCCCCACCTTGAGAAGGACCCTTTATGGTTAGTAAAAATTTAAACAATGGGTCCTACTACCTCATTGACATTCGAGAGCATGCAGACTCACGTAAGTCGGAAGAGGAGACCCGCCGACCATGGAACATTGCTCAACTTCGGCCATATTACACCTGAGCCACCGGCTCTCAACATGTACATACGTTCATGTTGTATATATTATGATAAGCAATAAAGTAAGACCATCGGTCTCCTTTCTTTTCACAGACTATACATCTTTATTGTTTCTTACTTACAATGACTATTAAGTAGCTGATCATATTTGAATCCAGTTTAACCTTTTTAGTATGGCTTATGATCGTATCCAAATCTATCTGCAAATCTCAAGGTCAGTTGGGGGCTTCCTGTTCAAACATAGGTCGTATTCGAACCAAAGAGAACATAGTTGTCGTAACCCTCTTGATCGGCTCAAGGCCAAACTCACTTGGGGGCTTCTTGATCGTATCCGAATCATAGCTTAACCCCTTTTGAGTCCGACTTGGATCATATTTGAATCAAGGTCGTTAAAAACCTCTCAAGGTCATTTGGGGGCTTCCTGTTCAAACATAGGTCGTATTTGAACCAAAGAGAACATAGCTATCGGTACCCTCTTGATCGGCGCAACGCCAAAGCCACTGGGGGCTATATGGTCGTATTCGAACCTTAGCTTAACCCATTTGGTCCGGTTTACTGATCGTATTTGAATCAGAAACCCCTAGCTTTTTGAAATGCGGAGTTAAAATTATGTTGATTGTCTGTTGCTTGCCTTTTAGCTTTTGTTGTTTCAATATTACAAATAAGACAGCCTGGTTTTCTTCACCGACTCAATTATTGAACAACACAGTAGCCCGGGTTATTCAAGCCGGTGGCTCAAGGATCCAAGGTTCGCCACCCAGATTATTAAACCCACTGATCTAAGGATCAACAAGGACAAGGTATGATTTCTACTTATGCGCGCTTACTCACTACGTTAGCTCAAAAATTTGTATTAACCCTTATCCTTTCTTTATGCTTGTTTCTGTTCTTTATTGAGGAAAATATATCGGCTGTGAATTAGGGTATCTACATCCGTTTGGTTCTAACCCGCCTTGCCAGTCTTTTTCTTATATTCACAGAAACATAGTTCAAATATCGCAGAGACAAACATTAAATGATGCATATATTTGACATCTGGAAGCAGATTCACATAGAAATATTTTATGCACGATGGCATAATAAAACATGCGGTGTTTTAGCAACTAAAGTTATTACAAGGCTTTATAAGCCTATGAAGATGATCACTGTCCCTCCCTCGCCGGTTCACCACCTTCTGTTTGCTGGAAGTTGGATTTTGACCAATCAAAGCCGTTCATGGCGACAAATTCGGCTTCGTCGTCAATCATGCTGACCGGGTCAATTTCCGGAGCAAAGGTATCTTCTCTCATAGGTGGGATCAGGTCTGCTACTTTGTATGAAGGAGTGGCCATCTTCTTATTTTCACTATCAAAACCCGGCTGGTACTTGTCAACATTGGTGTCTTCTCCAAGACTAGTCGCCTGAGGCCGGACTTCGCGTACACATGCTATGAAACCATCCTGATCAAACGGCGACCCGTCCTCCTTTACAGTAGGGTAACCCCTTGCTACGTCCGTCGGGTCTAGGTCTGGCACCCAAGCCTTGGAGCGGCTTAGGGCAGTCAAAGCTCCGGCTCGCGCACAGGAGCGTTTTACTTCTTGGAATCTCGCCGGAAGGATGGACAGCTTCTTCAAGACATCGCTAAGCCGGCTAGGTCCTTGATTTGCAGGAGAGATCGCGGCCAGAGCCCGTTGTGCACCAATGTACAATTGTTCAACCAAGGTGTATACGGCCTTCAGTTTAATCAATGGGTCTTGGCTCAGATTTTTACTTCGCGGACCTGCATATATTTAACAGAGTAAGTTGGCGGATCATATTCCGGTTTGGCAAAAATTATACGAAAGGTCAACTCAGGCAACTTACCAAAGATAGCAGCAACCATCTGAGACACCCGGCCCTTCAAACTGTTCAGTTCTGTTGAAATTTCTTTCAGAGCTGTTTCAGCTGTCTCAGCTCGTCGGGTCAGGAGTATTTTCTCATTTTCCCAAGCCTTCTCCTTGGTAGCAAAGCTGGTCTTCAAATTTTCCGTTGCAGAAAGGTTCATTTGCAGTTTGGAAGTGGAAGATTTGATTTCGGACTCTTGACTTGCTAGCCAGGTCTTTGCGTGAGATAATTGAGAATTCAATTAAGACAATGCATTCTGTGAAATGTTCAGATAAGTCAAGACTTGATTTCAAATTCCAGTATTTAAATTCAAGATTCAAGTCCCAAGTACTTTACAAATAAACCACTTGACACTTGGGGGCTAATGTATGCCAAATCAAATTTGTACGATTCTACCAACATATTTGAAAGTCCCAAGTCCTTTACAAAGTAACAGCACTTGGCACTTGGGGGCTAATGTATGCAGTTCAGCAAGTTTATCAAGGTTAAACCGGAGTGTTAAATACTTCGCAGATAGTTTAAATTCTGAAGTACCGATTCATTAATGATCAAAATAAACCGGTCCTTGGGGACTATGGGTGAAGCTTTGTTCTATCGATATCAGGCAAAAATTCAGAGGTAAAAGTCTCGGCCTGTATTTTAAGTCTACAGGATTATTCCGTTTCTCTCATAATCTGAAGACTTGGGGGCTGAAGGAATATTGGTAAACCGGAAACAACATACCTCATACTTCAACTGAAGCTGCTTGACCATCTCGATCTCAGAATCACGACTGGAGTGTACATGACTGAGATAGCCGGATAAGATATCACTGGCATTAAGACGGTCATAGTTGGCAACATCAAGACGAACCTTCTGCCTCTCTAATGCTTCTTGCTTAGCTGTGCACCGAGCCAATACCGTTGGGTTCCCCGGCTCAACAAAGTGGCTCCTAGTAATTTGAACATCTTGAACATGGGGAGACGACGGGTTGGTTGAGCTTGACGGTCCAGCCGTAGAAGGGTCCATAGTGGCTTTGTCAAGGGACGGCTCCGAAGGATTTGCTTCATTGACAATAGGCGGGTCTTCTGGGGCGACAGTCAATGGAGAAGGCGGCCTAGCCGGCTCAGATGCTAGTACTGGCGGGTCTTCCACTGGTTTTGTTACCTTCGCCTTCTTGGATTTAGCCTGGCCGCTAAGGAAAAAATATATATTATAGGACAGTCAGCATCAAGATACAATTGATCAACCCGGAAGAAAAGAGGATTTCTGATTACCCAGGAGCAGTCTTGAAAGTCGGAAATTGTGTTTGTGATGAGTCACCTGAGGAAGGAGACACCTCCTGAAAAGGTAAAAGAAAGGAGTTAAAAGGAATACAATGAGCAGGATTCATTAAAACAAGTTAAGGATAGTAATAAGTAAACCTCGTTCGGGCGTTTCCAAGGGGTCTGTTGAAGAACGACGGCCGGTTCATCTTCAATCTCAACTTCACGGCGGCTTTCATGTTGCTACTTTTTCAAATGAAAGTTGGGATCCAAGTGCGCTAAGGGGTTAGAAAACCTTACTTTACGGATCACTCATCGAACTTTGTGTCTTGGTAAGGGCTCTGAGTCGGAGGAAATGATAGTTACCTCTGCTTCCCCGGCCTGACTGGCCCCAGTGTCATCCTGGTAAGGATCAGTGTCAATAAGATTGTTAAAAAAATGGCCAAGGGAATCAAGGGCTACCTCTGAGTTAGGCGTGTCATCAAGTTTCATTAAATCTTCAACAACGGTTTTCTTCTTCTTCTTCTTCTTCGTTTTCCGGGTCGTCTTCTTGGTGTTCATGGCGGCGGCTTTCGCCTTCTTGGCAGCTTCGTGGTCATATTTCACCTTCCAAAAGTCAGAATTGGCCTGCAAAGACAAGAAGAAAGATTAGTGCTAAAGTAGTATAGCTGGGCAAAGTACAAAGGAAAAGAGATCGGGATATGCTTACTTCTGGTACCGGGTTAAGCTTGCAGAAGGGGTTTAACCCAACAATGCTGCAGTCTTCATATTTCCTGTTCACCAAAAGGTTTGACATTGAAACAATGCCTTCTTTAGTGAGTTCAACTGGGCTGTGACGAAGAGAGTCGTCCGGGCCTCCACCGTATTCATACATCAATTTTGATCGACGGCTTAATGGAATAACCCGCCATGAGATCCAGCAGCGGGTCAGATCTACTCCGGTTAAACCGTTCCCCAACAAAGCATTGATTCTTCTGATGGATGGAAGCAGCCTCTTGCGTTCAGCAACAGTGAGTTTATCCGAAAGGGTGAACTTGGAGTCAAGACGACCGGGGCGGTAACCCGGCAGCGGCTTCTCGTTTGCTGGAGAGATATCCTGACAGTAAAACCAAGTTTGGTTCCAGTCCTTTGGGTGACTTGGTAAAACTATGAGAGGGAAAACAGCACCCTGACGGCGCTGAATTGAGATGCCTCCAAGTTCTAAGCTGGGACCGTTGGTGCATTCGTTCTACCGATTCAGATAAAAGTACTCTCTAAACAGCTCTACGGTCGGCTCTTGCTGAAGATACACCTCACAGAGTACTTGGAAGTTACAAATGTTGGAAATGGAATTGGGTCCAAGGTCCTGAGGATGGAGTTTGAAAAAATGAAGGACCTCTCTGAAGAATTTTGAGCCGGGCGGTGAGAAGCCACGGTTCATGTGGTCAGTGAAGACAATCACTTCTCCGTCTTTTGGATTGGGGCGTTCTTCCTCCGGGTCAGGAGCACGATAAGCCATGACATTTTTTGAAGGCAGAAACCCAACGATGAAGAACTCTTTTAACCGTTCCTCAGTTATGGATGAGGGGACCCAGTTACAGACGGTGGATGTCTTTGACGGCATGATGTGCAGAGAACTGAAAAATAAATAACAACATGCCGGTTCAGTCCACGGTCAGTTATAAAACAAGTAATGGTGGTTTAACTAAGGGCTAATGACATATAGGGAAAAGAAAGCCGGAGCGGTAAACCGCCATGACTACAGATTTTCTCAGAAAGCAGATTCAGCTAAGTGTTGGCATAAACACGTTTTACCAAGCTGTTATTATTATTTTGGATCAAATGGTTGTTCTGAAAAGAAAAATATTCTAGACCTAAATATCTAGTACAGATGGGTTCATCAGTTGTAACGAAGCATCTATACAGAAAAAGGGATCTACGGCTATCAAAAATGGATGCCAAACAACTATCGCGCAAGTTATATTTCCTTTTTGGATCCATAGAGGCTGCGGAGGAAGAACTACCAGGACAATTCATGAAGAACGATGAAGAACACCGACGAACTCGCAAAGCCCTAATGCAGATCTAAAAAGATTGAGAAGGCGAGACTTACGGGTACGGATTCGCTGCGGAGGTTCGTCGCGTTTTTTCTCTGGACAAGTCAGGTCGATGCAGCGGCCTGAGGTGGAGACGAGGAGATCTGCGGCGGCGGCAGAGCTCGAGCAGCAGCCAAGCAGTGAGAGGAAGAAGACGACCGAAGGAGGAGAATGAAAAAAGACCTAAGTGATACCTATTTATAAGGGGGTGCACGAACAGGCGGGCGTGAAAATCAAGGATACCCGAGTAATGATTATCCAACTAAATGGAAGCCTCGATTCTCGGAAGGCATTAAAAAATGAAAGATCCATTGGAAGATGATGTCATGATAGTTTTTTGTGTTTTCAGAAGATGACGTCACGGCGGGTTATAGAAGTTTTCAGACAGAGGATGGATTCCACCTAAGTATTGAAGATTGACAAAGAACAAAGTTCAAAGTCAACCTGGGGCCTAATGTTGGGGATATTACTACCAGAATGACCCGCCCAGGAGGGGCCGGGTCAGCCCAATGGCGGGTTACAGAAGAAGCCCGATAAACATTCAAGATGATAGTTTACTAAATGTATAAAAGGCCCAAAGGCCTGGGGTCGGCTTAAGGCCTGATACTGTAAACCGCCGTATGTAAGGAAATACTTGTAAAGAAAGGTATGTAAAGGAAGTCACCGAGACGGACACGATTATGAGCCGACCGGGACTCTGTAGGCCACCAGGCGTCAACCCGTATATATAAGGGGACGACCCGGTGGCGGTTTAGGGGAAGAAACAACGAAGTCGATAACCAAGCCGGCGAGTTGAGCCTCTTGGAGATCGAAACATCAGCAATACCAATCCCAACTAGACGTAGGCTTTTACCTTCATCGTAAGAGGCCGAACTAGTATAAAAACTCTCTCGTATGTCCTTTGTCCCGATCAACCCCTTTAAGCTTCCTAGTGCGATGGCCCTACGATTAAGTCCTTGCTCTAGGACATCTGTCGTGTCAACTCCACGACAGCCCTGTTCGGAGGTACTCCGCTCCACAGCTCCACTCCCGGAGCAGGTGAAGTCGTAGTTGAAATTCGCGGAGCGCCTGTTTACCAGCTCCGCAGCTCTCAGAATTTCTAGGAGCTAGGGGATTCCGAACAACCCCTAAATAATGTACTAGTATGTGTCATACATGGCAATAAATAAGGTCATTACGGTATCAAACTAGAATACTATGCACTATAAAAGTAGTATCACACAATACTATGCAATATATGATAATTCCCGTTGTGACTAGTGTAAGAGCACCTCCAGCGGCTTTTCAAAAATCTTGTCCTATAAATGCTTATCGAGGCTCTCCCAATAAATTTATTGGATTTCACAGATGTGTTGTTGTAACAGATCCCCGATACAACTTCCCCTATATCTGGTTTTTTCTCTATTTCTTCATACGACTTTGAACACTGTAATACATAATGTTCACATCATATAAAATAAAAAATTATCATATACCACTTTGAACAAATGGACTTCAATCCAAATCCATACTTCCAAGATCAAAATTCCAAGACAATTCAAGATCAAACACATGGCATACGGTTCAAATAAAGCTTAGAAATCAAACATAAAGCATCACTCTGTGAAAGTGAGGAAACTGGTTGTACTCCCTCAATTCGGAAATAACTGGAATGGTTTTAGTTCAAACAGAGGTAATAGTTGGCACTGCAACTTCATTTGTGTCAAACTTTCATATTGAAGTGAGGAAACTGGCTGTAGCTGTCTCTTTTACCAGCCCTTGGTTAGGTTTCTGGGGTTCTTTTTGCTGCAGAAAATGGATTTATAGGGAGTCTATGTAGGAAGAAAGAAAGTGCCCAATTGTCACTTATAACAGTAGTTCATCCTGCATCAAGACACAGCGACTACAAAGCAGAACCCTAGTCCATGGTGTACTGTTCGGATATCATCTCCGCTCTCCAGCTGCCGCCTGCCGCTGTTTCACAGAAGTTTAAGGGCTCAAACATTATGATGCCAGTATAGCTCGCCTCAAGAGTTGCTGTAAAAACATCTTTCAGAAAAAGGAGACGTCAACATATCTCCCCTCTAATAATATTGTGCGAACTTGAGAAAAAAGTTATCAGTGCAACCAGGCACAGAAGTTGGAGGCGTCCCCGAAAAGTTTAATGCTCCCATTTGTAAGACAGCAACATATTACAACACCAACACGAAACCACTGCCTATTCTTTACTACTAATATCTCATCTGCTTAGCTCTTTCTTCCTCCTCTTCAATCTTTTTTCTGCGTAAGGCTTCTTCTCTCTGCTTTTGGATCCGTTCCAGCTCCAAATATCGTTCCATCTCTTTCTGATGCTGCTCCTGAGCTTCTCTCCTTTGAGATTCCTCTACTTTCCTCCGGTTCTCCTCGATCATCCTATCCAACTCCTCCCTCTCCCTCCTTTCTTGCTCCTGCAAAATTTTGAAAGATGCAAAATTAGATCTGGGAAAGGTTCTATGAAAACAAGCAAATAAGATATCTTGTGTATCTGTTTGGTTTCATTGACGGTCAAAAGCAGTTTAGAGAATAGCGCTACTTATCAGTTCTGGTGGGATGAATGCACACATATACATGCATATTTGCATACATCTATTGGCAGGCACCAATAGCATCGAAGCTCATGATGAAGCTAAATCAGTCAAAACCTAAGTATTATTATCTGGTTAAAGAGCTAGGATAATATATCGGAAACTGATTTCATCCTTCCGTTCTTTCAAAAAATTCACTAGCTCCACCAATCCACAAATCTCAAGATATTTTCTTAAATAATGACTAGTACTCCCTCTGTAAAGAAATATAAGAGCATTTAGATCACCAAAGTAGTGATCTAAACGCTCTTATATTTCTTTACGGAGGGAGTACCAATAAGGGAGGCATGGCATGCCTAATACTTACTACTTTCTGCCTGGCTTCATGGAGAGCTGCTGCCTTCTCTTTTTGTAGCTGAGCATCAACCTCATCAAATAACTTTTTGATACCTTCCTCAACTCGGCGTTTTATTTCATCTTTTACTTCCTCAGAGTTCAGACGCTCCTCAACATTTTTCCTAACAGCTTCTTCAACTCTCCTAGCAAGCTCCTCTTCCAACAACTTAAGTTCAGCTTCCTTTTGGCGTCTGCGGTGAAAAATGTTAAGTTATAAAGGATTGATTGGCTTTTGGCCATCAAAATTATTATGCTACTACAAGTGAAGGAGTCGATTTAACATTAATGAGCAAAAGGATCCCTAATCGAAACAAGTGAGCAGAGCATAGAAAAGATCAAAATGAAGCTAAGACACATATGCACTGCACAAACAAAATAATAAGTAAAACTGTAACAATAGCTTTGTCCAGAAAAGCCAAAGTACAACTTGTAAATGTGGGGTGCACACAGATAATGAGAGTTAGTTCATAAAATGCTGATTTCAAAACGAAATTGGGGAGGAACAAACACCAGCGTGATCCATTAAATAAACAGAAGCAAATGTTTAATTATGCATTGTTATCCCTCAACTTTGTTGTTTCTGGGAACACCTGCAGGAACAATCTACAGTTATACTATAACGGAAGAACATGACAGAGGCGTATACAGAGAAGTAGGAGATTTGGAGAACAGTCCTGGTCTTTTGGAGATGGCACAATTTGTATTTATAAAAACAAAAAACTTCAGATTAAAAGTTGAGATGCCAGTATAAAATAGAAGGAATGGCAAAAGATCCGTTATTTTTCCTTGATGGATTGAGGATTAACATATAGAAAATTAAAAACTTTTCAACATGACACATTTTATTGATATTAGTTCACAGCTCCTGAGTGGACTTGCATGCAAGTTGGTCATCTTTTGGTTGTTTGAACAAATCCATTTCAAACCAACCACAGAAGTACAAACAAGATAGAGAAGATTTGTAGAAGACCACAGTTCAAGCACAGGCAAACTGTCAATATGTGAGTTGAAGATTCTCTACAATAAAATACAAGAGCGACCAAGCAGATGGCCATGCAAAACTAGCAATATGTATGTGTAGAAGAATGAAAAGGAGTTTACCTTTTCTTTTCTTCTTCCTTCCGTTGTTTTTCTATTAAACTGTTCTGTTCAGATCCATGACTTGGGCTGGAGTTATTTACAAGAGAACTTGAGCTGCTCCGACTTTTCCGTCTTCTATGTCTCCTCGGTGATGGAGGGCTTCTACGCCTCCTAGGAATCGGGGACTGGCTCCTGTCCCATCTAGGAGAAGGAGATGGACTTTTTCTCCTAACAAAGGATAAAAGAACTTACATAGGAACTGAAAAATACAACAACGAAAATGCTCCAATATTGATAGTTGTTGGTGTAGCTCAGATGCAAAGTTGCAAACCATCAACGGGGCACAAAAAAGATGACATGTCAGCACGCTAACACACATACCAAAAAAAACAAGAGCATTCAAACACAGCAATTCAACTTTATCAGATTTTCTTTGCTTGACTTACCCATGACTGATACAAGTCCTAGATATAGAGTTCAGGTTTCTTGACGGAGTTCACTTAAAAAAAATATCGCATATGAGACATACTTGTACAAATCATCCCATCAAATTCCATTCTAAAACGGGCATGACAACAAATCTTGTATACTCAGAAGTGCAGCCAAACTGGAAAATAAGATGCCCACTTATAATGTTCTATGTCTACATAACCTCCTTCACTTATATGAGATCGATTGCCAATATCAGAAACGAAATATTATCTGTAAACTCATGACAATATACAATAGACTGTGAAAAGAGCATTCTTACAGCTTCCTCATGTTTAATAATATCACGTAGCAGCGTCCAATCCGTCCATGAACATCTGAGATGACATGACACCCTAATCAGGTTGTATTGGCTTGAAATGCATCTTTTATTTCAGGTAACCACCACATAGTCACACTATGTCCATTCTTTGATTAATTTGTTTGCCCCATTCACAACATTCCAAAAATCAAACAATCCCATATCTCATCAATCTTGTAGGCACCAGCCAATCTGTAACCTGAGCTAAATGAATGCAGACAGTTGCGGACCTAAGACAACACCAAAACACGCAAGGATAGTCGCCTCCCCGACACATGATTTGAAAATCTTGAAGCGCTGTAACTCCGCGTAGTGCGCCAATTGTCAAACATCTCACTCCGATGAAGCACGCCTCCGCCGCAGTGCAACCAGTTTGGTAGTACTAGTAACACGGGCTAACTGCTAAGGTGCCGAAGCACTAAGCCGAGCAACCTTGAGCTGTGTAAATCTTGAGGGACCAAACCAATTTCACGATAGGAGGGGAGCAGAGACACGGGGGGCGGGAGGTCGGGGCGTACCGGGAGGAGTAAGGGGAGCGGCTGCGATCTCGTCGGATCCGCCTGCTGCCATACCGCGGCGACGGGGAGCGCCGCCTGCTGCCGTACCGCGGCGACGGGGAGCGCCGCCGACGGTGTGATGGCGGAGAACGAGACACCACGCGCGGCATGCCTCTCCGTGGGCCCTCCGCGCGGCGAGGGATGGATAGGAGTAGGATGCAGATGCGGCGGCGCGGCGACTCGGCGAGGGGAACGAACGGCGGAAAGCCGATGCGAGGGATTGTTTCGATAGAGAAGGTGAGGGCGAGGACCCAATTGTTAAGGGGGTATTCGAGATTTTTGTGTTTTTGGTTTATATATATACCATTCAATTATGCATCAATATATACACTTGAAAACAAGAGGGAATAACAAAGTCAAAAGCACAAAATAGGTACTCGCTCTGCGTGATCTAAACACTCTTATATTTCTATAAGAATGAAGTACTATTTAAGAATTTCGCTACAAATTGAACGTCAAATATTTTATCATGGCTAATCAAACATCTATGTGTCACGAGGATGGCAATTTTCATTGGGCCATGCTATGAGTCGGTCGGCCGATCTTTTTAAAAGATAAAAATATCCGCCGCCTCGACAGCCATTAGATCAACGGGTCAACGACGTTTTCACAATTGCAAATGTGGTGTTGCAGAATCCTTTTGCGACATAGGCCTTACTGTATAAATTTTTGTAGCAAAGGTTGTGTTGCAACTTTCTTATCTTTGTTTTTTTGGTAATATGAGTGTTGTTGCGGAAGGACTTTTGCAACAAGAATAATGTTGCAGATATTGTTCCTCGTGAGGATTGGAATTAGGGATGAAAGGTTGTGTTGCAGGTTTTTTTATGTCTTTATTTTTTTGCAACATGATGTTGTTGAGGAGGGACGTTTGCAACATAATTATTTTCTCATGAGGATTGGGATTGAGGACAAATGCGGTGATGAATGGATAAGGCTACTCACCCCATGAAATGTTTCTAGATAGGTACCACGTATAACCCTTTGAGATAACTTTTTATCCAGCTGTTACTCGCCTGGCGCGCGAGTGATCAGCCGACTGAACTGAATTGTTTCTCATTTTCTTTCACAAGCATGGCATTTCCTTGCCATGTTCAATTTTTTGCTTGAAATTGCCGCGCTTGGTAAAGAAAATTGGCATCTTCACGACAATATAAATTTTCATAAAAAATATTCGATTTCCCATGCTTAAATATCTGACATCGGATTTTTAGCATTTTTGCTTTTAAAAACTTATATATAAGCTAAACTCCAAAAGCCAAAATTAAGCCTAACCAAACAACATGTAATGCAGGTGATTTACATTAAATAATTAAATGCATTGGAGGTCCTAATTACTTTATGTAGATATGAAGTTAGTCCTAGTTTTTTTAAATGCACATATGTCCTATATCTTTCACATTAGGAAATTTAGCTAGTTACTTGCGCAATCGCCTCAATTGTGACAATTTGTGTGATGATCTTATTTGTTATGTGGGAAAAGAAGAAATGAAAAAAAATAATCACAAATGATCAAATGGGTAGTCATGGACAGGAGGAAGTGAATGTACTAAAGGGTAATGTTTAGTTACTTAAGTATTTTCATTTGATTATACTATTTTGTATTACTTAAAAGTTTATTTATGCATTTTATCTTGTAGGTTATTGAATCTTGTTGTTTGATGATGTATTTTGGAATTTGGAAATGCAAGACATCAGCTTCAAGTTTTCCTTTTTTTCATCATCATGTCTTCCTTTTTTTCATCATTATAGTAAGCAATCTGACTGTACTGCTTGGTGTATATACATTGTCTCCTATTATATCGGATAATATGTGTAGAAGCTATGAATACTTCCTTTGATCCATATTTTGTCGCTCCCTTAGTACAACTTTAGAGTGAATGATAATTAATATGAATCGGAAGGAATATTATTTAAGTAGTACGTTGCTGCTTGAAAATTTGACGCCATATCAAAGTGGTGCATCGAGGATCATCCTCTTTCTGGAGACACTCATGGCCAACTTGGTGGGAAGAAAACCATCAAGATAATGATACTTATAGTTTAACATGTCAGCGTCTTCTCCGCCGCGGTCTTCATCCCCATTAATATATGGATCAATTGACAACGCTGTCTTAGTATTCATATCAGTGGTAACCACTGAAAGCTTGTCAGTGTCATCATTCACGGGCTCAGAGAAGACTTTCGGTGGGAGCTCTTCTCTTTCTTATTCAGTCAATTTTTTTTATAAAAAGAGCGTCCTTTCCTATTTTCATAAGCAGAAACCACAATGTCTTTTACAACAACTAAGGAACTTAAGGGGAAACACGACAATTCATGATCTAATGAGAGCAGAATGAGCTACCCCCAACCGTCCCAAAAGACCACAGAAGGCTATATCGGATATGACCATCCGATAACCTGCAAAATCTGAGAGACTCCGGATCCATCATCCTAGGAGCTTACAAGCTAGGTCCCCAGGAGATGTTTAAAATGAAGTTTCTAGCCATTGGAATTATTCAGTAATCATCAGTTCGACGACTTACATCAGAATTGCAGCTGTTTATTCTCTATACAAAACTAAATAATAAAGAGAAGAGCTCTACCCCTACATCTTGTGTCTCTGTGTCTACTTTTTACCTCTACTTTCATGTTGCGCTCAACAATAATCTCAACAAAAACTTTGTACTCTTCTCATAAAAGGACATTGTCACTAAATGTAGACCATCCACAATAATCTCAACAAAAACTTTGTGGTAGGGACATTGCATGGACACCTCTCATAGAAGGTTATTGCCACTAAATGTAGACCATCTACAAGTGATAATCTCTGATGTCATTTACAAAAGCCATCAGACGGAGCGGCAAACCGTGAGAGACGAGATTTTTACCCATCCATGGTAAGCAAGTGTGTTCCATTCGCCATTCGTCAAGAATAATAAAAGTGGCCAGCTTTGCTAAATAAGTAGACATTTATTAATTTTAAAAAAATAGAAGTACATCATCATGATAACATGGAAACACCAAAACCGCAACGACTCAACAGTCAACACCAGGCGACAGTGAAAACCTATCAACCTCAAAGAAGTAAACTAAACAAGCATCTCTCACTCTCAACCGGGCGATACGCAGCCATAGCTTCATTGTTTCAGTCGGTGCTGCTGAAGCTGAGGAGCTTCCACGTCCTGGACTCGGACCCCGGGATGCCCCAGACGATGGACACATACCTGCTGTAGACCCCGGCGCCGTTCTTTGCCGTGAGCACCATCCAGTACTCGTAGCCCTCGCCGGACGCCACGGACCAGCACTGTGACGTGCTCGCGTAGTACATGGTGAGCCCGTGGGAGAGCTTGTACACGGTCACCGAGAACGTGCCCACGCTCCTTATGAAGTCGCTGCTCGCGTCCTCCTGGTACGTGTACTTGGCCGGCCGCGTCGCGACCGCCGCCACTGTCGCTCCGGGCAGCAGCACCGCCGCGGTGACCACGACGGCGAGAGCTAACGCAGCAACAACGGCCGATTGCTTCATGATCGTCGATGGATGGCCAAGTAATTAACTAGCTGGGCTAGGGCTGCTCGATCGCTCTGTGCTAGCTATACTTAACTAGCTAGAAACCCTGCTTGTTAATGACTAACTCACTGTGAGGGATGCAAAGGCACGGGATACCTTCACTATATATAGCCTGCAGCTGAGGTGCCATCTAGGGTTCGTACGTCGAAACACACAGTCACCACAGAGGGCAAGCTAGCCATTAAGCTGGACCTTGAGAGATTAATCTATGAGCGAGATCAATTCAGTGCCAGGTCGATTAATTGGAGTGGAAAGCATGCTACTTAGGCAGTGCACCGACGCGTGCCCGTGCATGCATGCATGGGTGCTGGTGATCGAGGTCGAGGTTGGGGAAGTACGCGCGGGCGTGGAGATTGGTGAGGCCACAACTGTGAAACCCTTGTTTAATCACCTGGTTCGCGTGGTTCGTTGGTTTTGCTACAAGGGGAGGCCTACACAGGTAGCCGAATAACGAGGCCCCGGGGCGCGCATACTGAAGCAGCGAGCACCGATGGTCAACTACGTCGGTGGCGCCGCGCCGGAGGAGCGATCTCCAGCTGGCCAGCTAGCTTTCGGCCATGTCGGCAAGGCCGGCCGGACGCCGGAACGTTCATTTGTGTATTGGCGCGAATATATTGATGATGTCCGCGAGGTGTCAATCACCAAAAGTAGATCTATTGGACATAAAATCTGAAGTTTCCTCCTTATCACCGACGCACAACAGGCTAAAATCGAAATCATTAATTGAGAAGTACTCGTTGCAAAGATCACTCCAACTCCCGTGTTGCGACAAATGGCGCACATGCAGCGCGTTATTTGTCGCAACCTGAGAGTTTTCCCTTTTTTCATAGATCCTTTTATTCAAAACATTTTATCTCTCAAACCTTGCTTCCAAATCTCGAACCGCTTTCAGCGTTGAATTCATCGCGTCGAGATCTTCAAAATTAGATCACATGTTGATAGGTTTTCACGAACTTTTTTTTCACGAAATAGCCCGGGCGAAAAAACCGAACCGGGAGCACCGGTTTTTTCCCTTTTCAAAAAAGGCACAGCCGTGACTCTCGCTAAAGCACAATCTTACTTCTCGCAGAAGCAAAACCGTGACTCTCGTGAAAGAAAAAAAAATAGAAAATGTGTTTTTCTTTTCGTTTCCGAGAGGCACGGCCATGACTCTCGCTAAAGCACAACCGTGTCCCTCGCGGAAGCAAAACCGTGACTCTCGCGAAGGGAAGAAAAACATAATTTTTTTCCGTTTCCGATAGGCACGGCCGTGACTCTCACGAAAGCACACCCATGCCTCTCGCAAAAGCAAAACCGTGACTCTCGCGAAAGGAAAAAAAATGGAAAACGCGTTTTTTTTTGTTTCCGAGAGGCATGTCCATGATTCTCGGTAAAGCACAACCGTGCCTCTCGCGGAAGCAAAACCGTGACTCTCGTGAAAAGAAAAAAAAACAGAAAATGAGTTTTGTTGTTTCCAAGAGGCACGGTCGTGACTCTCGCGAAAGCACACCCGTGCCTCTCACGGAAGCAGAACCGTGACTCTCGAGAAAGGAAAAAAAAAGAAAACGTGTTTTTTCGCGCAAATTTTTTTTTTCAATTTTTTTGTCGAAAAGTTAAGAAAGACCAGTGGAAAACCAAAATGTAAAAAAAAACGTTTAAAAGCTGAAAACGCGTGCGAAAAAGTAAAAAAAAAATCAGAGGAAGCCTCAGAGCGCGACACGTGGCGAATGGCTGAGAGCGCGCCAAGTGGCGCTGATCGTTGCGAGGCTCCCAAAGGAGCGCTCGTTAACTAGTTGCTCTGGGCTAAAATGGAGAAGATTATTGTTGAAAACTTGGAATGAATAGTATTTGGGGTGATGAAGAAACCAAAGATCAAATGTCTAGAGATGCGGATGTTATATATAGAAGCAGATAGAAATACAACATATTTTCATGTTGTTTCCAATCAAAGGAAGAGAAAACTTTAATTCACGTGCTAGAAGGTCCATAGGGGCCGGCCAGCGAATCAAGGGATATGTAAGATATTGCAATTGATTATAAAGAACTCTTTAGTCATGAGTATACCTGATATTCCTTAGAGCATCTATAGCCGGACTTGGTAAATTTGGACCCTCAAACGCCCACGGACGCGTTAGCACAGTGTGACGCCCGAATAATTAAGCCACAATAACCCTCTACTAATGGTGCCACGTCACCTCAATTTTTGTTAATAAACTCACGTTAGTTCGAAATGATTCAAATTCAAATTTTAATTAAAGGCAAACAATAAAAATTTTCAAATATTAAAACTAAAATGTTCGGAGTAAGCCAAATAATGCATAGGTAATTATGGCAGAGGAACTACACTTTTATAAAATGTTCAATTACTCTAAAATGATTTAAACAGTAGCAAAATCAATTATATAAATGCCTTTGGTATTTTATAAATTTCTAAACTATTTTAATTCGGGGTAAAAACTTTTCATGACAGTGGGTTATTCTGAAACATTACTTTAGGGGCTATTGTCATATTTTACTAAACTAAAATTAATGTGTAACTAAAAGAAAACAACGACAAAAAAATTAAATAAAAAGAGAACAAAGATAATTAAAAGACAACCCCTCCCCCCCCCCCGACTGGGCCCTGGCCCAGTTGGCCGAAGGGGCCGGCCGGCCCAGCCGACCCACTCCCGCACCCCCTGGCCTACTAGGCCTCCTCCCCTCCCCGAGACCTAGCGCCGACACCCACTCCCCCCCACTCGCTCTCTCCCTCCCCCCGATCTGGATCGAGAATCGGGGGCACGATCCCACCGCGTCGTTTCCCCGCCCGTGAATCGCCGCCGCCGCCCGTCGCTCCTGACGCCGCTGGAGACCGCCTCGACCACGCCTCCTCCCCACCGGCGGTCGTCCCAATCCTCCTCCCAGACGGCCTCCTCGAGCCTCGCTGCCCCCGGTCTCTACTCGACCGTGAGGACCCCAACCCCTCTCTTCTCCTCTCTCTCCCGCGTCCTTGCGCTCACTATGGCCGTCCCGATGCTCGTGCACGTGTGTCGCGCTCCGCCCGCGCACTGGGCTTGCCCGGCTCGCGCCCGTCACTCCCTGGACGCAGCAGCTCGCCGCGCCCGCGCCTCCCCACTACTGCAGGCATCGCCCTCCGCTTCCCCTGCCCGCTGCACAGCCCCGACGCGCGTGCTCGCGCCATGGCTCGCAGAGCAGCCGCCTCGCCGCGTGTAGTGCTAGCCCGCACGCGCCTCCTCTGCCGCACGCGCCTACGCCTGATGCGCGTCGCCTCGCGGCGCTCCTCGCCCCCGTCGCTCCTTCCCCGTGCGCCACGCCATCGCCTCTTCCCCTGCGCCATGTCTGCCGCGCCTCCCCGTGACCACGCCGGCTCGTGCGCTCGGCGCCGCTCCCCTTCCCCGCGGTTGCTGTAGCTCACTGCGGTGGCCGACGGAGCCCCAGTGTGTCCCGCCCTGTGTCTGGCCTGGGCAAGCGCCCAATCGGGCTGGCACCCGATACCCGTGCCCATCGCCCGCTATGGTCCCTGGACCACTGTCAGCTGGGCCCCGCCCCTGGGCCACTTACACGTGGGCCCAGCCCCTGTAAAAAAAGAGATTTTAGAAAAATATAACTAATTAATTAATTAGTGAATTAATTAAGTTAATTAATTCCGTTTAACTAAACTAAATAAACTCATTATTCCAAACACCTAATTAAACTAACTAATTTTGTTTAATTAAAACTGAGTCTATGACGAGTGGCTCCCACCTGCAGGGTTGACCTAGTCAACCTTTGGTCCTGCTGGCATCACGCTGATGTCATGTTGACATCATAATTGAGTTTGCTAAATTAAATTAATTCTGTTAAATTAGAAAATAATTTAAATCTTTTTAAAATTAATTTATAATAAACCGTAGCTCGGATCAAAAAACTTTGTACATGAAAGTTGCTCAGAACGACGGGACGAATCTGGATATGCAGTCCGTTCGTCCGTCACACATCCCTAGCATAGCGAACACGCAACTTCCCTCCTCCGGTTCATCTGTCCGAAAACGCGAAACACCAGGGATATTTTCCCGGATGTTTCCCCCCTTCGTCGGTACCACCTTATACCGCGTTAGGGAACCCCTAGCACCGCTACTTGTCATGACATGCATCGCTATGCATATGTTTGCTTAATATTTATTGTTTCTTCCCCCTCTTCTCTCGCTAGACACCGAGACCGACGCCGCTGCTACCCAGTACGACTGCGGTGTTGACGACCCCTCTCTCTTGCCAGAGCAACCAGGCAAGCCCCCCCCCCCTTGATCACCAGATATCGCCTACTCTCTTCTATTCTGCTTGCATTAGAGTAGTGTAGCATGATACTGCTTTCCGTTATTCCTATCCTGATGCATAGCCTGTCCTTGTTAGTACTGTTGTTACCTTTACCTGCAATCCTACATGCCTAGTATAGGATGCTAGTGTTCCATCAGTGGCCCTACACTCTTGTCCGTCTGCCATGCTATACTACTAGGCCGTGATCACTTCGGGAGGTGATCACGGGCATATGTTATATACTTTACACTGTTACATTACCTGTGTTACTGTTCGGAGATGGGGGCTGAAGGGGCAGGTGGTTCCACCCAGGTAGTGGTGGGCCTGGGTTCCCGACGGCCCCCGACTGTTACTTTGTGGCAGAGCGACAGGGCAGGTTGAGACCACCTAGGAGAGAGGTGGCCTGGCCCTGGTCGACGTTCGCGGATACTTAACACGCTTAACGAGATCTTGGTATTTGATCTGAGTCTGGCTACTGGCCTATACGCACTAACCATCTACGCGGGAGTAGTTATGGGTATCCCGACGTCGTGGTATCAACCGAAGCCTTCGTGACGTCAGCGACTGAGTGGCGCGCGCCGGGTTGGACCGCGTAACGCAACTTCCTTTGTAACGGAGGATGCTAGGTCTGCTCTCCGGCCGCGTACGCAACGTGCAGGTGTGCAATGGGCGATGGGCCCAGACCCCTGCGCCATAGGATTTAGACTGGCATGCTGACCTCTCTGTTGTGCCTAGCTAGGGCTTCGATGTGTTGATCTTCCGAGGCCGGGCATGACCCAGAAAAGTGTGTCCGGCCAAATGGGATCGAGCGTGTTGGGGTATGTGGTGCACCCCTGCAGGGAAGTTAATCTATTCGAATAGCCGTGTCCCTCGGTAAAAGGACGACCCGGAGTTGTACCTTGACCTTATGACAACTAGAACCGGATACTTAATAAAACACACTCTTCCAAGTGCCAGATACAACCGGTGATCGCTCTCTCACTGGGCGACGAGGGGAGGATCATCGGTTAGGGTTATGCTATGCGATGCTACTTGGAGGACTTCAGTCTACTCTCTTCTACATGCTGCAAGACGGAGGCTGCCAGAAGCATAGTCTTCGACAGGATTAGTTATCCCCCTCTTATTCTGGCATTCTGCAGTTCAGTCCACATATGATACCCTTATTCCATTTGATACCCATGCATATGTAGTGTAGCTCCTTGCTTGCGAGTACTTTGGATGAGTACTCACGGTTGCTTTCTCCCTCTTTTCCCCCTACCCCTTCTACCTGGTTGTCGCAACCAGATGTTGGAGCCCAGGATCCAGACGCCACCGTCGACGACGACTCCTACTACATCGGAGGTGCCTACTACTACGTGCTGCCCGCCGACGATGACCAGGAGTAGTTTAGGAGGATCCCAGGCAGGAGGCCTGCGCCTCTTTCGATCTGTATCCTAGTTTGTGCTAGCCTTCTTAAGGCAAACTTGTTTATCTTATGTCTGTACTCAGATATTGTTGCTTCCGCTGACTCGTCTATGATCGAGCTCTTGTATTCGAGCCCTCGAGGCCCCTGGCTTGTAATATGATGCTTGTATGACTTATTTTATTTGTAGAGTTGTGTTGTGATATCTACCCGTGAGTCCTTGATCTTGATCGTACACATTTGCGTGCATGATTAGTGTACGGTTGAATCGGGGGCGTCACAAGTTGGTATCAGAGCCGACTGTCTGTAGGAATCCCCCTTCCACACTCCTTGGCCGAAGTTGAGTCTAGTCGATGAAAATTGTTTTACTAACTTGGCTGTGCGGCCCTTGGGCCCACGTCGCCATCGGGTGGTATTAGGATCTTTTACTCCTCGACCTATACTCTGGGACTCTGACCTCTCTTCTATTCGGGTGAAATGATTTTACTAACTCTGACTCTAGGTTCTCGTAACTACTTCCTCTCGGAGAGCCCTCACTCCAGATGATTGCTTGGTGCACCGAAGGATTTCGAAGATACTCTCCGGTGTTCTCGAGACTTTGTGCTCATTGCTTTTGCAATTCCCGACCACCGATAAATCCTTATGGATAACTACTTACACTTGCCATTCATACGATCATCCCCCATTGATCTTGTTATTACAAGATACCCCGAAGTCTTCTCTATTGTTCCGAGAATACTTTGTGCCTACTGCCTAGCAGTTCCTTGCCACATGAATACCCCTTCAATTAAATCCTCGCACTTGTCGAGTATCCACTCATCCCCAGTTGTTCATGTGTTTCACAAAAGTCTTCAAAATAATATCCGATCTTCCAAAAAAAAATCCTCTGGAGCCTATTGCTCTTGAAATTCTTGCTTGCTTACATTTTGGTTAATCCAATAAGTCTAGTAATCCTATTGGCATCCTTTGTCACTATCATTTTAAGTCCGTTGATTCTATATGTGTGTGAATGCACGCAATCATCAGTTGATCCTTATAAATTATCTTCCGGCTCAGACGTCTTTCGAACATGAGCTGGTTCTTGGCCAATCAGATTGCCATCGATCTTACCCCTAAGTCTAGTTGACTTATCCATCCTTGATCAGAGCTTTTGCTCCCGATCCCTTGATTTGAAAATCATAATTACTTTGCTATTTAGATGTTGAATTATTCAAATGTTCTATAAATCGATGCATTTGCATTCTTTCTTCCTCTGATTGGGTATTGATACTCACATCAGCTCCATTGTGGATCGCCATATCCACTGTTGGATTATTATCCGACAGTGTCCTTCATAATTAATCACCTTGTGAGTTATTTCTCCGATACATAATGCCTTTGGTAAATTGTATCCTCTCCTTTTGCCAACCATGCTCTGCTTTCGAACTGGTAGTATTTACTATTGGAGCTTGTGGTATGTGTTTCCACGATACCCCGATGGTTGAACCTATGCCTTCCTTAATCTCTGTGAACCCGAAAGTTTTCACGGGTCATACTCATCTGGTATTTCACCAAGTAAAACTTTCAACACTAATAAGTGAATTGGTTCCGCACTACGATTCAATAAGTAATTCTCGTTGCTTACGATTTTAAATAATCCTTCAAGTCATTCCTAGCCTGATTGGCTATATCATTATCGTGCTGATTTAACTGTGCTACCTGGTCCTTATTCCCGGAGTACAACTTTCGGCGATGAGCTAAGCTTACGTCGATCTTCCTCATCATATCAATTTGCCTTGATCAGCAAGCTTGATTTCGAGTTTGTGTCGTACCCATGGTTCCAATAACCTCTTGCTTCATCATTCATTTTACTTGATGTCATCGCTGATCGATTACATCTTCAGGTAATCTCTCGACAAATGTGTCGTGATCCTTGTCAACATTCTGAGCTTTCCAGGACATTAATCAAATTCATGATGAGAATTACCATCCTTGCCCCTCGATGAGTTGTGTTGTCAACGACTACTTCCTTGCCTTCTTTCCAACACAAACTTGATCGTGTTGTGGCTGTACTTTGAGTACCTGGCTATCCGGCTTGTCTTATGTCCTACCTTGAAGAAATACCATCTTATATATCAAGAATGTTGTGAGAATTTCACCACCTCTTAAGAATTCTTGATATGGTGATACTTCTCACCCTCACCATTCTTTCTTGGTACCCGTATTGTTTCTAACCGGAATACCGACAATTGAACTATGATGTGTGAATTCAAAACTTCGAGCAACCCTATTGCTTTGAAGTGAATGGTCGAGTTTCATTCTAATTCTTTTGTTCGTCAAGTCCCCATTCTAACATTGATCATGCTACTATAAGCCCATATTTCGGGTGCACTTTTCAACCAATTTTTAACTGTGTATGTTTTCCTCGAGCATACATCGTTATATCATTTGATCCGACAAATGTTATCTCCTTGTTCACATAAGTGTGGAAATCCATCTTTTTGGAAATCTCGAGGATCGTCGCTGACTCCATCAGCTACCCCGTCATCCTCTCTTTGGTTTAAATGATGAACTCTTGTGTCGATACTCACTCCCATAGTTCATTTCCCGAGAATCTACATTGTCATCTCGACAATTCGTGTTGCACCTTTCTTCTCAAGCATTCTGAGTCTGAGTTATCCTGACACCAATCAGATCTGAATCTCGGTCAGATATGATGATTGGAACATATTCCCAAGAGTTATAACATTGGTCTTTATGTGACCCGGTAAGGTGATGTCGTCTTAGCACACCTGTCCGGAGGCCCTATTGTTATAGATTCCTTTTCCAGCAAGGTTATCCATTCTTCCGTGAGGAAATTGTAAGACTTATTCTATAAGTTGTTCCTGATGGATCCTTTTTGTTTCCAAAGTCTGACCTTTGCTCATAGACCATGTCAATGCTATCTCAAAGCATGTCTGTGGTACTCCAATTTTTCAACAAGAACATTTGAAGCCCAATGCATGTTTCTTGCTCAATTATCCAAACACCGTTGCATGGGTAATGTCTTGAAATTCTCTCTCCCCTTACCCAAAGGGTTTTCTACTCATATCCTGCCACGGATATCATGCTCTGCTTATCATTGGTACGGATATACCCCTGAAATATGTGTTTAAACACATTTTCCTTTCCATTGATCGGTTTAATCTGATAATCATACTATCCTTCCCATTGTATTGTTTAACATTTCTAGTAATCTGACTTATCTGAGCAATGGCATTTCCCTGCTTAGCTAAGCACCTTGTGGTACCACTCTGTCAGTAAGACCCTGTTACTATTGTTGATGACATTCCGGTAGCCACCGATGGATGAGAACTTTGCCTATTGGTCCGCCTCGTTCAACGAGCAGGAAAATGGTTCTCTTCGTCCCTCGCCCTTGGTACCAACGTTGTTGTCGACATAACTGACATGGTACTCTCTGACATGCCTTGCTATCATGACCGTGCAAGATGTCACTGCTCCTATTAAAAAAAACACACCTGGTGGGCCCATAACCCACAGTTCCTCAGGATCGAAACCTGACTCTCCTGTACACCACCTGTTCCCAAGGTTATTCCTTGTGCGTGGCCTCGTATGTAATTCACGGACCACCGTCCCAAGTGATCTATTCTGGTATGAGACGCAATACTCAATCTCGTTGCTCTGGGCCCGTTTCGCATGTTGTCTCAGACATCGAACGATTGCCTATCCGTTTGAAACTTCTCATGGTACCTTCTTACTTTGCTCTCGATATCTTCTTAAGTTTCAATTCGAGAGTTACTTTCCGCCACCTTCCCCGATGTTATCTACCAGATAGTTAACCTTGCGGGATTCCGTTCTCCCGGACTACCCGCTTTTATTCTTTCGTAAGTACGATGGAGTTCCCGAAGAAAGGACGACAACTTTATCATGATGCATTGGAATAAAGAATAGAAGACATCAACGAAAGGGATTAACTTCTTCGAGAAGATCCGTTAGAATATTGTAACCAGAACTTTCCCCCTTACTCCCCTCTTAAATCTCGGGACGAGATTTCTTGTAGTGGAGGAGAATTGTGATGCGCGGATAATTAAGCCACAGTAACCCTCTACTAATGGTGCCACGTCACCTCAATTTTTGTTAATAAACTCACGTTAGTTCGAAATGATTCAAATTTCAAATTTTAATTAAAGGCAAACAATAAAAGTTTTCAAATATTAAAACTAAAATGTTCGGAGTGAGCCAAATAATGCATAGGTAATTATGGCGGAGGAACTACACTTTTATAAAATGTTCAATTACTCTAAAATGATTTAAACAGTAGCAAAATCAATTATATAAATGCCTTTGGTATTTTATAAATTTCTAAACTATTTTAATTCGGGGTAAAAACTTTTCATGACAGTGGGTTATTCTGAAACATTACTTTAGGGGCTATTGTCATATTTTACTAAACTAAAATTAATGTGTAACTAAAAGAAAACAGAGACAAAAAAATTAAATAAAAAGAAAACAAAGATAATTAAAAGACAACCCCTCCCCCCCCCCGACTGGGCCCTGGCCCAGTTGGCCGAAGGGGCCGGCCGGCCCAGCCGACCCACTCCCGCACCCCCTGGCCTACTAGGCCTCCTCCCCTCCCCGAGACCTAGCGCCGACACCCACTCCCCCCTCCCCCCACTCGCTCTCTCCCTCCCCCCCGATCTGGATCGAGAATCGGGGGCACGATCCCACCGCGTCGTTCCCCCCCCCCCCCCCCGTGACTCGACGCCGTCGCCCGTCGCCCCTGACGCCGCTGGAGACCGCCTCGACCACGCCTCCTCCCCACCGGCGGTCGTCCCAATCCTCCTCCCCGACGGCCTCCTCGAGCCTCGCCGCCCCCGGTCTCTACTCGACCGTGAGGACCCCAACCCCTCTCTTCTCCTCTCTCTCCCGCGTCCTTGCGCTCACCATGGCCGTCCTGATGCCCGTGCACGTGTGTCGCGCTCCGCCCACGCACTGGGCTTCCCCGGCTCGCGCCCGTCACTCCCTGGACGCAGCAGCTCGCAGCGCCCGCGCCTCCCCACTACTGCAGGCATCGCCCTTCGCTTCCCCTGCCCGCTGCACAGCCCCGACGCGCGTGCTCGCGCCATGGCTCGCAGAGCAGCCGCCTCGCCGCGTGTAGTGCTAGCCCGCACGCGCCTACGCCTGATGCGCGTCGCCTCGCGGCGCTCCTCGCCCCGTCGCTCCTTCCCCGTGCGCCACGCCGTCGCCTCTTCCCCTGCGCCATGTCTGCCGCGCCTCCCCATGACCACGCCGGCTCGTGCGCTCGGCGCTGCTCCCCTTCCCCGCGGTTGCTGTAGCTCACTGCGGTGGCCGACGGAGCCCCAATGTGTCCCGCCCTGTGTCTGGCCTGGGCAAGCGCCCAATCGGGCTGGCACCCGATACCCGTGCCCATCGCCCGCTATGGTCCCTGGACCACTGTCAGCTGGGCCCCGCCCCTGGGCCACTTACACGTGGGCCCAGCCCTTGTAAAAAAAGAGATTTTAGAAAAATATAACTAATTAATTAATTAGTGAATTAATTAAGTTAATTAATTTCGTTTAACTAAACTAAATAAACTCATTATTCCAAACACCTAATTAAACTAACTAATTTTGTTTAATTAAAGCTGAGTCTATGACGAGTGGCTCCCACCTGCAGGGTTGACCTAGTCAACCTTTGGTCCTGCTAGCATCATGCTGATGTCATGTTGACATCATAATTGAGTTTGCTAAATTAAATTAATTCTGTTAAATTAGAAAATAATTTAAATCTTTTTAAAATTAATTTATAATAAACCGTAGCTCGGATCAAAAAACTTTGTACATGAAAGTTGCTTAGAACGACGGGACGAATCTGGATATGCAGTCCGTTCGTCCGTCACACATCCCTAGCATAGCGAACACGCAACTTCCCTCCTCCGGTTCATCTGTCCGAAAACGCGAAACACCGGGGATATTTTCCCGGATGTTTCCCCCCTTCGCCGGTACCACCTTATACCGCGTTAGGGAACCCCTAGCACCGCTACTTGTCTTGACATGCATCGCTATGCATATGTTTGCTTAATATTTATTGTTTCTTCCCCCTCTTCTCTCGCTAGACACCGAGACCGACGCCGCTGCTACCCAGTATGACTGCGGTGTTGACGACCCCTCTCTCTTGCCAGAGCAACCAGGCAAGCCCCCCCTTGATCGCCAGATATCGCCTACTCTCTTCTATACTGCTTGCATTAGAGTAGTGTAGCATGATACTGCTTTCCATTATTCCTATCCTGATGCATAGCCTGTCCTTGTTATTACTGTTGTTACCTTTACCTGCAATCCTACATGCCTAGTATAGGATGCTAGTGTTCCATCAGTGGCCCTACACTCTTGTCCGTCTGCCATGCTATACTACTGGGCTGTGATCACTTCGGGAGGTGATCACGGGCATATGTTATATACTTTACACTGTTACATTACCTGTGTTACTGTTCGGAGATGGGGGCTGAAGGGGCAGGTGGTTCCACCCAGGTAGTGGTGGGCCTGGGTTCCCGACGGCCCCCGACTGTTACTTTGTGGCGGAGCGACAGGGCAGGTTGAGACCACCTAGGAGAGAGGTGGCCTGGCCCTGGTCGACATTCGCGGATACTTAACACGCTTAACGAGATCTTGGTATTTGATCTGAGTCTAGCTACTGGCCTATACGCACTAACCATCTACGCGGGAGTAGTTATGGGTATCCCGACGTCGTGGTATCAGCCGAAGCCTTCGTGACGTCAGCGACTGAGTGGCGTGCGCCGGGTTGGACCGCATAACGCAACTTCCTTTGTAATGGAGGTTGCTAGGTCTGCTCTCCGGCCGCGTACGCAACGTGCAGGTGTGCAATGGGTGATGGGCCCAGACCCCTGCGCCATAGGATTTAGACCGGCGTGCTGACCTCTCTGTTGTGCCTAGCTAGGGCCGCGACGTGTTGCTCTTCCGAGGCCGGGCATGACCCAGAAAAGTGTGTCCGGCCAAATGGGATCAAGCGTGTTGGGGTATGTGGTGCACCCTTGCAGGGAAGTTAATCTATTCGAATAGCCGTGTCCCTCGGTAAAAGGACGACCCGGAGTTCTACCTTGACCTTATGACAACTAGAACCGGATACTTAATAAAACACACTCTTCCAAGTGCCAGATACAACCGGTGATCGCTCTCTCATAGGGCGACGAGGGGAGGATCATCGGTTAGGGTTATGCTATGCGATGCTACTTGGAGGACTTCAGTCTACTCTCTTCTACATGCTGCAAGACGGAGGCTGCCAGAAGCGTAGTCTTCGACAGGATTAGTTATCCCCCTCTTATTCTGGCATTCTGTAGTTCAGTCCACATATGATACCCTCATTCCATTTGATACCCATGCATATGTAGTGTAGCTCCTTGCTTGCGAGTACTTTGGATGAGTACTCACGGTTGCTTTCTCCCTCTTTCCCCCCTACCCCTTCTACCTGGTTGTCGCAACCAGATGTTGGAGCCCAGGATCCAGACGCCACCGTCGACGACGACTCCTACTACATCGGAGGTGCCTACTACTACGTGCTGCCCGCTGACGAGGACCAGGAGTAGTTTAGGAGGATCCCAGGCAGGAGGCCTGCGCCTCTTTCGATCTGTATCCTAGTTTGTGCTAGCCTTCTTAAGGCAAACTTGTTTATCTTATGTCTGTACTCAGATATTGTTGCTTCCGCTGACTCGTCTATGATCGAGCTCTTGTATTCGAGCCCTTGAGGCCCCTGGCTTGTAATATGATGCTTGTATGACTTATTTTATTTGTAGAGTTGTGTTGTGATATCTACCCGTGAGTCCTTGATCTTGATCGTACACATTTGCGTGCATGATTAGTGTACGGTTGAATCGGGGGCGTCACAGACAGTGACCGGGCACTCCTCAAATCACGTTGTACACATCCGTGTCTCTCATATCCGAACCCGTATATCCATACTATAGCATGCAACGTCGATCAAACTTTGTAGATCAGCTCCGGACATAGAAATTGCACAATAGTTCTCCAAAAGATCCACCAAAGTTCACACAAACGACGGACAACTATATACTACATCTAAAACTTGAAATTAAAATCAACTTCACCGCTTTCGGGCCGGCCCACCGACGTAGCTGTACTCGTCGTCGGTTGGTGGAGGATCGTCTGATTCGTCAGAGGAGGAGCCGCCATCGTTGTCGGAGGAGTCAATGATGACGAAGCCCTTTAGGCGCTGGATGACCCGGTCCTGCTGGCGCCTGAGCTTGGCCTGCCGAGCCACCTCTTTCGCCTTCTCCAACGTCTCCCGCTCGGACTGCTCGATGGCAAGCCGAAGAGCCTTGGCGTTCTTTCGACGGAGCCGCTGAGCGTCTATCTCCGTCGTCGTAAGCGACCGGTGGTAGATCCAAGCGAGGAGCCGTTGGTCCTCGTCGGGCTCTGCCGGTAACTCACGCCGGCGGCGGACAGAGCTCTCCACGGCCTTTGCCTCTCTTGCCCGCTGCCTCTCGCGGCGGGCGGCGCGCGCCTCTGACTCCAGCGTGCACATCCAGGCCGGCGGGGCGGTCACAAGCACCCACCGCTACCCATGAGGGGGAGCAGCAGCCGGCGGGGTGAGGGGACGGCGTGGGGAAGCAGCAGTCGGCATGGCAATGGGACGGCGCGCGGGAGGCACCGATTGCGCTGGTCGCCTGTCGGAGCTTCCCATGGGCCGGGAGGGGCCAGCGCTAGCGTCCGAGATGCGCCGTCAGGGAAGCGTCGACGGCTGCGGCGAGGCTGCAGATCCGGAGCTGCCCCTGGTGTCCACCTTGGACTGCTCCAAGGTGATGCAGAGAGCAAGCTCATACTCTGGATCCACCTCATCGTCGGAGCGGCTTCCAGAGCTCGATATTGCATCGGATTCGATCGGAATCGGTAAGGGGAGAGGAGGGTACGGAGAGAGAGAGAGGAAAGTGAGTGAGCTGGGGTTTTGGACCAACGATGCCGATGGGGTTTTTTGTGGGACATCCGTGGGGTCGGTGGTGGGCCGAGCTTGTCAGGCGGACGCGCCCGGGCGTGCCCGGGCCACACCATATCAGCCCCATATTTGGGCTAGATATGGGGGATGCCGGTTAGTCCGGGCATTTGAGGCCCATTTGAGGCGTCCGTCTGGGTCAAAAAAACCTGACCGGGCAGCCCGCTCGGGCATATCACGCGGCTTTGAGACGTCCGGCTGTAGATGCTCTTAGGGATGATTTCTTTAATGGAGAAGAAAAGGTGTCTCCTCAAGAAAATAGTGATGGAAATATGCCCTAGAGGAAATAATAAAGTTGTTATTATTATATTTCCTTATTCATGATAAAGGTTTATTATTCATGCTATAATTGTATTGTCCGGAAACTTAAACACATGTGTGGATACATAAACAAATACTGTGTCCCTAGTGAGCCTCTACTACACTAGCCCGTTGATCCAAAGATGGTTAAGGTTTCTGAGGGAGTCCTGGATTAGGGGGTGTCCGGATAGCCGGACTATACCTTCGGCCGGACTCCTGGACTATGAAGATACAAGATTGAAGACTTCGGCCCGTGTCCGGAAGGGACTTTCCTTGGCGTGGAAGGCAAGCTTGGCGATATGGATATGTAGATCTCCTACCATTGTAACCGACTCTGTGTAACCCTAGCCCTCTCCGGTGTCTATATAAATCGGAGGGTTTTAGTCCGTAGGACGAAAAACAATCATACCATAGGCTAGCTTCTAGGGTTTAGCCTCCTTGATCTCGTGGTAGATCTACTCTTGTACTACCCATATCATTAATATTAATCAAGCAGGACGTAGGTTTTTACCTCCATCAAGAGGGCCCGAACCTGGGTAAAACATTGTGTCCGTTGCCTCCTATTACCATCCGCCTAGACGCACAGTTCGGGACCCCCTACCCGAGATCCGCCGGTTTTGACACCGACATTGGTGCTTTCATTGAGAGTTCCTCTGTGTCGTCACTTTTAGGCCCGATGGCTTCTCCGATCATTAACAGCGATGCGATCCAGGGTGAGACCTTTCTCCCCGGACAGTTCTTCGTATTTAGCGGCTTTGCACTGCGGGCCAATTCGCTTGGCCATCTGGAGCAGATCAAAAGCTACGCCCCTGGCCATCAGGTCAGATTTGGAAGTTTGAGCTACACGGCCGACCTCCGTGGAGACTTGATCTTCGACGGATTCGAGCCGTAGCCGAGCACGCCGCACTATCACGATGGGCATGATCTAGCTCTGCCGCCGAACAGTGCCTGGAGGTCGCACCCGCATCAGCCCCGACCCTTAATTCGGAGCCAACTATGCCAATCGAGGGTGGGTGGTTGGACACCGCCTCGGGGGCTGCAATCTCTACGGCGATCGAGCCGAACACCAGCCCTATTCTCTACGAAGCCCGTGACTCCAAGGAGCTGGACTCCTCTCCAAACTCCGAGCCCTCCGCACCCCTACCGATCAAACCCGATTGGGCGCCGATCATGGAGTTCACCGTCGCGGACATCTTTCAGCACTCGCCCTTCGGCGATATTCTGAATTCACTAAAGTCTCTCTCTTTATCAGGAGAGCCCTGGCCGGACTATGGTCAGCAAGGTTGGGATGCGGATGATGAAGAAATTCAATGCCCACCCACCACCCACTTCGTAGCCACTGTCGATGATTTAACCGACATGCTCGACTTCGACTCCGAAGAGATCGACAGTATGGACGCCGATGCAGGAGACGATCAAGAACCAGCGCCTATAGGGCACTGGAAAGCCACCTCGTCGTATGATATATACATGGTGGACACCCCAAAAGAAGGCAATGGCGATGGAACAACGGAGGATGACCCCTCCAAGAAGCAGCCTAAGCGCCAGCGTCAGCGGCGCCGCTCTAAATCCTGCCAAAGCAAAAACGGTGATTCCGGCACGGGAGATAATAACACCCCGGACAGTGCCGAAGACAACCACCTCCAGCAAGATTCGGCACAGGAGGATGGAGAAGCCAGTCCTCATGAGAGAGCGGCAGACAGAGAGGTCGAGGACGATAATTATATGCTTTCCTCCGAAGACGAGGCAATCCTCGAGGACGACGAATTTGTCGTGCCGGAGGATCCTGTCGAACAAGAGCGTTTCAAATGCAGGCTTATGGCCACGGCGAGCAGCCTCAAGAAAAAACAGCAACAACTTAGAGCTGATTAAGATTTGCTAGCCGACAGATGGACTGAAGTCCTTGCGGCCGAAGAGTATGAACTCGAACGCCCCTCCAAGAGCTACCCAAAGCACAGGTTGCTACCCCGATTAGAGGAGGAAGCACCTCAACCTACATCACCAGCGCATGATGCGGCCGACCGGCCACCCCGTGGCCGCGACAGAGAGGCCTCCTGGCCCTCCACTCAAGCCGCACCCCTACGCCGCTCAAAAAATACCAAGGCATGGGAAAATGCACCAGACCCGTGAGATATATTGGAGGACAAGGCAAGGCAAATAAGATCGATCTACGGATCGCGTGGGCGCCCCATGACACGAGACGGTAATCATCACTCCGGATACAGTAAATCCGGCCGGGCCGAACACAGTAGACAAAGCTCGTTTGAGCTGCGTCGTGATATAGCCCAATACAGAGGCGCCACACATCCACTATGCTTCACAGATGAAGTAATGGATCATCAAATCCCCGAGGGTTTAAAACCCGTGAACATCGAATCATACGATGGCACAACAGATCCTGCGGTATGGATCGAGGACTATCTCCTTCATATCCACATGGCCCGCGGTGATGACCTACACGCTATCAAATACCTCCCACTCAAGCTTAAAGGACCAGCTCGGCATTGGCTTAACAGCTTGCCAGCAGAATCAATTGGTTGTTGGGAGGACCTGGAAACTGCATTCCTCGACAATTTCCAGGGTACTTATGTGCGACCACCAAATGCCGATGACCTCAGCCACATAATTCAGCAGCCAGAGGAATCGGCCAGACAATTCTGGACACGGTTCCTAACCAAGAAAAATCAAATCGTCGACTGTCCGGACGCAGCGGCCCTAGCAGCCTTCAAGCATAACATCCGCGACGAGTGGCTTGCATGGCACCTAGGACAGGAAAAGCCGAAATCTATGGAAGCCCTCATGACACTTATGATGCGCTTTTGCGCGGGAGAAGACAGCTGGCTAGCTCGCAGCAATAACATGACCAAGAGCCCTGGTAATTTGGATACGAAGGACAGCAGTGGTAGGCCGCGTCGCAACAAGCAAAATCACTGCATCAACGGTGACAATGCTGAGGATACGATAGTTAATGCTGGATTCAGAGGCTCTAGACCCGGTCAGCAGAAAAAGCCATTCAAAAGAAATACTCCGGGCCCGTCCAGTTTGGACCGAATACTCGACCGCTCATGCCAGATACATGGCACCCCCGAAAAACCAACCAATCACACCAACAGGGATTGTTGGATGTTCAAGCAGGCAGGCAAGTTAAATGCCGAAAGCAGAGACAAGGGGCTGCATAGCGATGACGAGGAGGAGCCCCGGCCGCCGAACAACAATGGACATAAAGGTTTTCCCCCACAAGTGCGGACGGTGAACATGATATACGCAACCCACGTCCCCAAGAGGGAGCGGAAGCGTGCGCTAAGGGACGTATACGCGATGGAGCCAGTCGCCCCAAAGTTCAACCCATGGTCTTCCTGCCCGATCACTTTTGATCGAAGGGACCACCCTACTAGCATCCGTCATGTCGGATTCGCCGCATTGGTTCTAGACCCAATTATTGACGGATTTCACCTCACTAGAGTCCTTATGGACGGCGGCAGCAGCCTGAACCTGCTTTACCAGGATACAGTGCGGAAAATGGGCATCGATCCCTCGAGGATTAAACCCACTAAAACGACCTTTAAAGGCGTCATACCAGGTGTAGAGGCCAACTGTACAGGCTCAGTTACACTTGAAGTGGTCTTTGGATCTCCGAATAATTTCCGAAGCGAGGAATTAATCTTTGACATAGTCCCATTCCACAGTGGCTATCACGCACTGCTCGGGAGAACCGCATTTGCCAAGTTCAATGCGGTGCCGCACTACGCATACCTCAAGCTCAAGATGCCAGGCCCTCGAGGAGTCATCACGGTCAATGGAAACACCGAACGCTCTCTCCGAACGGAGGAGCATACGGCGGCTATCGCAGCGAAAGTACAAAGCAGCCTCTCAAGGCAATTCTCCAGTCCGGCCATTAAACATCTGGACACTGTCAAGCGCGCCCGGAGTAACCTACAACAAGACCGCCTGGCACGTTCCGAGCAAGCATAGCAATGCGGCCCCAACCCCAGCCCTCGCGAACTTGCGAAACCAGCGTTGCGCGTACATAACTATGCTCTGGAAATACCATGGGCACAGGGGGAGGGGCACCATCACGGCACGCCCGAAACGCGGCTTAAACCGCACTAGGGGCTGCCGATTTCTTAATTTTCTCTTATTTTTAGGACTCCATTCTTCGGAAGGCTTGTCTGGCAGTACAATTGCCGCACAAACGATACAGCCAGGGAAGCAGAAAGCTACGCTGCACTATGGAACTCTAAGCTGGTCTATATAATGAGCAGTATACTTGTTTCACATAACATTCCGCAGCTCGCCCCTGGAAAGGACATGTTAAATAGTCCCATCTTTTGCTTATTGCACTATTTGTATTGTTCTACTTTGATCGCAGCTTTTTAAATAAGCAATGCATAGCTTCCGTCTATTATTGCATTACTCTTTTTTACGAATATATGTTCATTAATGACATGTTGCACCCATACACTTTGGTACGGCCAATACGCCATGGCTTAAGTACCCCACAATACGGTGTGAGAAGTCCGAACACTTTCACAAGTGCGGCACCCCGAACTTATAGCATTATATGCATCGGCTCCGAATCATGTCTTGGGTCAATAGTTGGGTTTGCCCGGCTCCTATGTTTTGGTGCCTTACGTTCCGCTATATCGGCTAAGGTAGCACTAGGAGAACTACTGTGATTGTGCCCCAGATGAGCTGGGCTAAGAACCTCAGTAGAGAAAGCTAAAACTGACCGTCATGATGAGGCGAGAGCTGGTCGCTGTTCGAGAGGTTTTCGAGTCCCTAAAGACTTATGCCGCTTAGAGTGAGGAGTCGGCTTTGTCCGGCCTAGGTGTGGATAGCGCCCCGAACTCGGTCTTTCGAACACTAGGGGCTTCGCCGAAAATTAAAATTATAGAATTCTATGGCTAAGTGAGAGTGTTCAAGCATTATAGTCCGATTGCCTTGTTCGTTGTGTTGAGCGCCTCCCTCGAAGGACCCAAGAATGGGAAAAAGAGCGCTCATGTTTATCCCGAACACCCCAGCACTCGTGGCATGGGGGCAGAAGCCGACGACTCGCCATCTCTCAAATTTGAAAAACGGCCACACAGAAGGTAATATTTTAAATTCAAAAGCGTTGCTTAGCGCATATGAACAAGTTTTTAGCGTACAGGATCACAAATGCGAGTTTACTCAAAAATTATATCTTTGGAGCATTCATCCGCTATAAGACGGGCACCCTTCAGGACACCCTCATAATACGCTTCCGGGACGCGATGCTCCTTGACCGGCGGCGGCCCGTCCTTCACCAGCTTCTCCGCATCCATCTTGCCCCAGTGCACTTTAGCACGGGCAAGCGCCCTACGGGCACCTTCGATGCAGACGGAGCGCTTGATTACTTCAAGCCGTGGACAGGCATCCACCAGCTGCCTCAGCAGCCCGAAGTAGCTCCCAGGCAGAGCTTCTCCAGGCCAAAGCCGAACTACGAGGCCCTTTATGGCCTGTTCGGCCACCTTGTGGAGCTCGACCATTTGCTTCAGCTGGTCGCTCAAAGGCACCAGGTGTCCGGCCTCAGCATACTGAGACCAGAGCACCTTCTCCGTCGAGCTCCCCTCCTCAGATCGGTAGTAGGCGGCGGCATCAGACGCACTACGGGGCAAATCTGCGAGTGCTCCTGGAGAGCTCCGGACTCGGGTAAGTAACAAGTAATTCACTTTCACGTGCTTGCTTTGCATAATGAATGCCTGTCGGCGTTCTGGGAACGGGGGTCCCCAGACTTGCCTGCCTGCGGCGTGGCTCGAATGGGGGCCCAACATGGCCCATCTTCATCAAGCACAAGACTCAAGACCCTCGTGAGAGGCCAAGCCTCGCGAGGAGGATGACGCGGCGCATCCTCAGGCGCAGCCTCCTCAGGCTGGCTCGCGAGGAGACGGAGATATCAAGGCGGGGTGTCTCGTGAGGCGCCCGTGATGCAAGCCATGACGATCAAGGGCGCCAGGCGGGCGCCAGCGCGCGCAGCGTCCTTCTTTCCTCTTTGGTGCAAAGGGGGAAAGCGCAGCCGCGGAGTACCGAGGCATCAGACAAAGGTTGCCATTTTGGTGCAACGAGACCAGGACCAAGCGGACTACGAGACGGAGGTCACCATGGAGCCCAGCACAGCGTCATCGCAGAGTCTTTCATAGGCGAAGACCACCTTTTGTCAGGATAGATGTACTCGCTGTCCCCCTTCAAATTGCCATTGTTGGCTCCCTTCCCACTCAATATTTGGGAAGAGGACCAGGGCCTCTATAAATAGGGACCGGCCACCCACGTAGCAAGGGGTTGGAAGAGTTCGGTTCGGTGCACGGATCCGGCCAGCAAGTAGAGAGAGAGAGTGGTGGCAGAACTCCTCCTAGCAGTTCATCGCCCCAGCCAAGAACAGACCCTCGCGAGGCTGTTCTTCCTTGTATTGTTCATCATCACCAGCCCCAGGAGGCAATCCATCCACCACACAATGGATTAGGGTATTACACCACAATGGTGGCCCAAACCAGTATAAATCTTGTGTCTCTTGTGTGATTCCTTTAGTAGTTTAGATCTTTGTGAGACAGGGAGGTTGAGGACGTGATTTCCGCGCGCACCCTAGTGTTCGAACCCTAAGGGTCTGTTGGAATCCGAAATCCGACATTTGGCGCGCCAGGTAGGGGTGCGTCGGGATCCGTCTTCCGCCGCTCCGCCCTCCTCCGGTCGCCGCAACCATGCGCGGCCCCAGCCAGGCTCGCGCCGCCCCGGCGGCCCTCGCCGGTGGGCGCTCTCGTCGTCCCCCGCCGCCCGCCATCAACACCGCCACCGGCTCGGCGGGAAACGAGCTGCAAGCCCCACCCCAGCATCCGCCTACGCGACAGAGTAACTGCGCCGCGACACCGACGCCTGCGGTCGTTGCGGCCCTCCTGGGCGGCTCGCAAGCGCCGCCCACAAGTCGCCACGTCAAGCTTTTCGCCCGCCGGGTTAGCGCCACTGCCGCACGGCAGGGGGCTCCCCCGGACCGGGCGGCGAGTGAGGTCGATTTGACCTTCAGCTTGGAGGACCAGCCACCAACCCGGTCAGCTCAGGCACGCTCCCCTTGTTGTGCACCCCCACCATCTGCCAGGTGGCCGTCACCCGAACCCTCGTCGACGGTGGCGCGGGCCTCAGCGTGCTTTCGGTCGAAACTTTCGACCTCTTCTGCATACCCCGGGAGCGGCTGCGACCCAGCCGATCCTTCTCGGGCGTCGGGGGCGCATCATCCGACTCCCTGGGACAGATCCGGCTCCCGGTGACCTTCGGCACCTACGACAACTTCCACATGGAGACGGTCGACTTCGACATCGCCCCCATCGGCCTTCCTTACAACGCCATCCTCGGCTACCCGGCACTGGCCCAGTTCATGGCCGCCACGCACCCGACGTACAACCTCATGAAGATGCCCGGGAGCAATGGTACCCTCACCGTGCGCGGGGACACCGGGGACGCCCTGCGAGTACTCGAGCTCGCCTTCAAGACAGCGACGTCGGCACGGCCCGCCAACGCGGAGGCCCCTGAGCCCAAGGGGGCTGCGCCTGCCAAGAAGAAGCAGTTATTCACCCAAGACAAAGCAGAGACCAAGCAGATACCCGTCGACGAGGACGGGTCCTCCAGTGCCACTTTCACCATAGGCGCCAACCTTGAGCCTGAGCAGGAGGAGGCCTTGGTTAAGTTCCCGCGCTCGAATAAGAAGGTATTTGCTTGGGAGCCAGATCAGCTAGCGGGGATCCCCAGAAGTGTCATCGAGCATCACCTCAACGTGTGCCCAAATGTGCGCCCCGTGAAGCAGAAGGCCAGGCGGCAGTCCACGGAGAAGCAGGCTTTCATCGCCCAAGAGACCCGCAAACTAGAGGCCGCCGGGGTCATTCGCGAGGTCCGATACCCGGATTGGTTGGCCAACCCTGTCGTTGTGCCCAAGAAGGGGGGGGGGAAAGAATGCATGTGTGTCGACTTCACCAACCTCAACAAGGCATGCCCGCAAGATCCGTTCCCGCTCCCCCGCATCGACCAGATTGTCGATTCCACTGCGGAGTGCGACCTGCTATGCTTCCTGGACGCCTTCTCCGGGTATCACCAGATCAAGATGGCCGTGGAAGACGTTGAGAAGACCGCCTTCTTGACCCCGTGCGGGGTATATTGCAATACATGCATGCCGTTCGGGCTACGTAACGCAGGGGCAACCTTTCAGCGACTGATGCACATCACCTTGGGCCAGCAGCTCGGAAAGAATGTCGAAGCCTACATTGATGACATTGTAGTAAAATCTCGGGAGGCCAAGACCCTGATACAAGACCTGGAGGAGACCTTCGCGAGCCTCGACGCAGTAAACCTGCGGCTCAACCCAGAGAAATGTGTGTTTGGCGTCCCCTCGGGCAAGCTCTTGGGATTCCTCGTGTCCCATCGCGGCATCGAGGCCAACCCCGAGAAGGTCAAGGCGGTCGAAGACATGAGTCCACCAAAGACCCTCAGAGAAATGCAGAAGCTCACTGGGCGCGTGACCGCGCTAGGGCGCTTCATCTCCAAACTGGGGGAGCGAGCGCTGCCTTTCTTCCAGCTGATGAAGAAAAAGGGGCCCTTTGAATGGACTGAAGAGGCAGATAAGGCGTTTCAAGATCTCAAGAGGTACCTGACCAGTCCCCCAGTCATGGTGGCTCCGCGCCCTTAGGAGCCCCTGCTGCTGTACCTCGCCGCCACACCCTACTCCGCCAGCGCAGCCCTGGTGGCGGTTAGGGAGGAGCGCCAAGTCAAGGCCGCAGCGGCAGCCCGAGGCAGGACAAAACGGGAACAAGGAAAGCCTGCAGAAGCCACAACCGCAGCTGAGGAGGGTCAGCTGCCGAGGAATGCACCGGGGGCAGGGGAGGCCGCCCGACCAGATGGTCCACCTCCCGAGGCCACGATGCCTCGTGAGGCGCCCTTACCTCCCGGGGGTGCGGCAACCCCAGATGCTCCCAGCCTTGTCGAGCACCCAGTTTACTTTGTTAGCACGGTGCTACGGGACGCAAGGGCACGGTACCCAATGCCTCAGAAGCTCCTCCTCGTGCTACTAGTAGCCTCGCGCAAGCTGCGTCACTACTTCCAGGCTCATCCCATCAAAGTCGTCTCGTCATACCCCCTGGAGAGAGTGCTCAGGAGCCCTAACTCAGCCGGAAGGGTTGCTGAGTGGAACATAGAGCTGCAGGCGTTTCAGCTCGAGTTCAGCACAACCAGGGTCATCAAAGGAGCAGCGTTGGCAGATTTTGTGGCAGAATGGACAGAGGCACCAGGCCTCAAGGCCGACGAGGATCGGTCCCTCTCCCCGGGGAGCGAGGCGCCAGAAGGCTGGGTCATGCACTTCGACGGGGCGTTCTCCAGACATGGTGCTAGGGCTGGGGTGGTGCTTATATCACCCACTCAGGACAAGCTCTACTACGCCCTACAACTCTGTTTCCAGCAAGGTGAAAAGGTCCCCAACAACATAGCAGAGTATGAAGGTTTGATAGCAGGCTTGAAGGCCGCGGCAGCCCTGGGGGTGAAACGCCTCACCATTAAGGGCGATTCGCAGCTCCTTGTTAATTTCTCCAACAAGGTGTATGAGCCGAAAGATGAGCACATGGAAGGCTACCTTGCGGAGGTCCGCCGGATGGAGAAGCAGTTCTGGGGGTTGGAGTTGCAGCATGTGCCCCGTGGCACCAATCAGGAGGCCGACGACATCGCCAAACGGGCGTCCAGGCGGTTACCTCAGGAGCCTGGTGTCTTCGAGGAGCGGCTCTTCAAGCCCTCAGCCCTGCCGTCGTTGTCAAACACGGCTCAGCCTCGGGAGGAGCTCCCCCAGCCACCTGCCTCAGGAGCCCCGGTTTGTGGCCCGGCCTCAGGAGCACGCCTGCTCCTGACGATGGAACCTTGGGAGGGGTGCTGGATCACGGAGCTCCGGAGTTACTTAACACAAGGGACCTTACCGGAGAAGGAGGAGGAAGCGGAGCGTGTGGCACGGCAGGCCACGGCGTACTGCGTCAAGGATGGAGAGCTCTACCGAAAGCGACCAAACGATGTATCCCTACGCTGCATCTCCAGGGAGCAAGGAAAGGAATTGCTGGAAGAGATACACGACGGAGACTGTGGACATCATTCATCATCACGGACCCTCGTCGGCAAGGCGTTCCGCAGTGGGTTTTATTGGCCCACCGCACTCAATGACGCCGTCGAACTGGTGAAAGCTTGTGAGGCCTGCCAGTTCCACGCCAAGCAAATTCATCAGCCGGCGGGAGGCCTGCAGACTATACCCCTTTCGTGGCCATTCGCAGTCTGGGGGCTGGACATCCTGGGCCCGTTTCCTCGGGCGCCAGGGGGCTACCGCTACCTCTACGTCGCCGTGGACAAGTTCACCAAGTGGGCTGAAGTGGAGGCCGTTCGCACCATCCCCGCGGGCTCCGCGGTCAAGTTCATCAGGGGCATCGTGAGCCGGTTCGGGGTGCCGAACCGCATCATCATAGACAATGGTTTGCAATTCACCAGTAACCTCTTCAAAACATACTGTGCTAACCTTGGAACGCAGATATGCTATGCCTCAGTAGCGCACCGCCGAAGCAACGGCCAGGCCGAGCGAGCCAACGCGGAGGTCCTGAGGGCCCTCAAGACCAGGACGTTCAAGAAGAAGCTGGAGGCCTGCGGTAGAGGATGGTACGATGAGCTGCAGTCCGTGCTGTGGTCCATCCGCACCACCGCGACCAAACCGACTAGGGAGACCCCATTCTTCCTGGTCTATGGAGCGGAAGCAGTCCTCCCTCACGAGGTCAGACGTTGCTCCGTGCGGGTCCTGGCGTTCGACGAGGCGCAGCAGGACGCCATGCGGGGGATGGACCTTGTGCTGGGGGAGGAACGTCGCCGGGAGGCCGCGCTGCGAGCGGCGAGGTATCAACAGGCGCTGCGGCGATATCACTGCCGCAACATCCGCCCCAGGACTCTCGAGGTAGGAGACCTCATGCTCAGGCGGGTTCTCTCCAGGGAGGGGTTGCAGAAGCTCTCTCCCATGTGGGAGGGCCCGTTCAAGGTTGTTCATGTTTCCAGGCCCGACTCCGCGCGCTTGGAGACTCAGGAAGGAGTGCCAATCCAGAATGCGTGGAACATCCAGCACCTCCGAAGGTTCTACCCCTGAAAAGGCCCAGAGCCTGTGAAGCAAGGCGAGTGCCTGTGAAGACCATCTCTTTTTGGAAAGGCCCAGAGCCTGTGAAGACCATCTCTTTTTGGAAAGGCCCAGAGCCTGTGAAGCAAGGCGAATGCCTGTGAAGATCATCGCTTTGGAAAAAGGCCCGGAGCCTGTGAAGCCAGGCGAATGCCTGTGAAGATCATCGCTTTGGAAAAAGGCCCGGAGCCTGTGAAGCAAGGCGAATGCCTATGAAGATCATCGCTTTGGAAAAAGGCCCGGAGTCTGTGAAGCAAGGCGAGTGCCTGTGAAGATCATCGCTTTGGAAAAAGGCCCAGAGCCTGTGAAGCAAGGCGAGTGCCTGTGAAGACCATCTCTTTTTGGAAAGGCCCGGAGCCTGTGAAGCAAGGCGAGTGCCTGTGAAGGTCATCTCTCTCAGGAAAAGGCCCGGAGCTTGTGAAGCAAGGCCAATGCCTGTGAAGCTCGCCGCCCCGTGACACTCTCATGTAATAATGAGTGGGGCTGTACACGCCCCGGAGTCTTAGGAGCGCCGGCCTCAGGCCCTGGGGCTCCCTCCCACGCCCAGTGGCAGCACTTAGCTCCGTGCTGGTGAGAAGACGTCGAAGACTAGATTAGGTGCCGGACGCGGGTTTTTCATTTGCTTTCCGCAGTTGACGTGTTTGTTTGCATTTGGAGTCTTATTGAAGTTGTCGCTGTTGCTGATTTGTGGTTCGTCGGTTTTCGCTCCTTGCTTTGGTTTCTCTCGTAAACAACCTCACGAGGGATGGTGCTCGGATGTCCTCGCGAGGGTTTCTGCCCTAGCCGCAAGAAGGTTTTCACGACCCTGGCACATTACAGGAGCACCCCTTCTAGTCCGTGCCCCCCGGGCACCGCGACGCGCACACAGGGCCTGGGTCGGTCGCCCCACCCCTCGGCAGGGGTTGAAAACTACCTACGCACAGGCGAGAAATCAAGAGGTGCAAAAAATGAGGTCAAGGTAATAGCTAAAACGGCGATGTTTCCCAACACGCCCCAAAGGGGGCTCCATGCAGCTGTTCTGTCTTACACAGGGAATAAAAGAGAAAGGAAAAAGACGAGCCCGGCACAGCCCCCCTCACATTGGCCCGCGGAGGCGACGCGGGCTGCCTCAGGGCCTCAGGCGGACTCCCTCTCGCGCTTCACCGGGGCACGACGGCGGGCGGACGAACTGCCACCTCCCAAGCAAGCTCGACGGCGCGGGGGAGGACTGCTACCACCGCCGGAGGAGTCGCTTGAGGAAGAGCTGACGAAGCTTGGGGAGTCGCGGACGCCGCCATCCGCGCGGGCGCTATCTCCTCCATCACCATCGGAGCGGGGCCCACGGACGCGGTCGTCGTCCTCAGGGCAGCACCCCGCGCGGCGACCATCTTCCCCAAACACCCTCACATAGAGGGTGGCGTCACCGTCGAACCTGAAGTGCAGAGTGCACCGACGCTCCAGGCCGCGAGCGCGGGCGAACGCCTGCCAGCCACGAGTGAAGGCCAAGCCCCTGCTGGCGGAGACCTCCAGCGCGACCCACGAGGACCTGCTGCAGCAGCCCTCCGCCTGGAGCCAGAGGCCACCAGGAGCGCCGGCCGGGAGCTCACTAAGGAGGAAGCGAGGGAGCGGGTGCCGGGCGCGAGTCGGCTCCGCCGACCAGACGATGAACTCCGGCAGCGCCTGCACAGCGCGAAAGCGCGGCCTGGGAGAACACGCGATCCAGGCGCGTCCTTCGGCTGCGGCGGTTCGCCCGCCGCCGCGCTGGGAGCCGCCCCCGTGGCCACCGAACGCGGCCGGGGCGGCCACCGGATGCTTCCGAGGGCGCCCACGACCGCGCTTGGGCGGGGAAGAGGCAGGACCTACCTGGAGGGCCTTCCCCTTCTCTGCAGCCGAGTACCTCCTCGATGGAGCCATCACACCAAGACGGAGCGAGAACTGAGGCGAATGAGAGAGCAAGAAGAGATGGATTGGAAGGGCACGCGCGATGTCGTACTTATAACCGGCGAAGGCCAACCGCCGGCCTCCACGATCACAGGTAATCATGACACGATTTGCATGCAGGGACTTGTCCACCTTGCGCGGTCACCAAGGCGTCGTGGGGAAGTGGAGTCGCCCACGTCTAATCAACCGCCACGCGGAGCCCGAGGCTGCAGGCTGTTAGGGCCCGCGGTGCTTCGCCCTTGCCCTTTCGCCTCTCGGCACGGCCAAGCCCATGCGCGCCATGGGCCCGGGGGCTACTGTCGGCATTCTGGGAACGGGGGTCCCCAGACTTGCCTGCCTGCAGCCTGCGGCGTGGCTTGAAAGGGGGCCCAACATGGCCCATCTTCATCAAGCACAAGACTCAAGACCCTCGCGAGGGGCCAAGCCTCGCGAGGTGGATGACGCGGCGCATCCTCAGGCGCAGCCTCCTCAGGCTGGCTCACGAGGAGACGGAGATATCAAGGCGGGGTGTCTCGTGAGGCGCCCGTGACGCAAGCCATGACGATCGAGGGCGCCAGGCGGGCGCCAGCGCGCACAGCGTCCTTCTTTCCTCTTTGGTGCAAAGGGGGCAAGCACAGCCGCGGAGTACCGAGGCATCAGGCAAAGGTTGCCATTTTGGTGCAATGAGACCAGGACCAAGCGGACTACGAGACGGAGGTCACCATGGAGCCCAGCACGGCGTCGACACAGAGTCTTTCGCAAGCGAAGACCACCTTTTGTCAGGATAGATGTACTCGCTGTCCCCCTTCAAATTAGCCCGCCATTGTTGGCTCCCTTCCCGCTCAATATTTGGGAAGAGGACCAGGGCCTCTATAGATAGGGACCGGCCACCCACGTAGCAAGGGGTTGGAAGAGTTTGGTTCGGCGCACGGATCCGGCCAGCAAGTAGAGAGAGAGAGTGGTGGCAGAACTCCTCCTAGCAGTTCATCGCCCCAACCAAGAACAGACCCTCGTGAGGCTGTTCTTCCTTGTATTGTTCATCATCACCAGCCCCAGGAGGCAATCCATCCACCACACACTGGAGTAGGGTATTACACCACAATGGTGGCCCGAACCAGTATAAATCTTGTGTCTCTTGTGTGATTCCTTTAGTAGTTTAGATCTTTGTGAGACGGGGAGGTTGAGGACGTGATTTCCGCGCGCACCCCAGTGTTCGAACCCTAAGGGTCTGCCGGAACCCGAAATCCGACAATGCCTTACCCGCCGCTATCTTCTTGATCGCTTCAATTTCTTGGAGGGCTTTCTGGGCTTCGGCCTTGGCAGACTTCGTGCTTTCGAGGGCTGCCGCAAGCTCGGACGCTTGCGTCTTTGAGTCAAGCTCCAAACTCTCGTGTTTTTTTGCGAGAGCCTGGAGCTCTTTCTGCACCTCCTCCACCCGCGCCTCCTGCTTCCCTCTCTCTGTGCGCTCCGTGGCCGCTCTGTTTTCGGCCTCGGACAACGCTTTCTTAAGGGTTGCCACCTCGGTCGTGGCCCCTATAATAGCACGTTGATCCTGTCATTTTTTGCAACCACATCTTCTCTATATACTTGCGCAAGGTATTATTTACCTTCCTTCTCCTTGAGTTGCCTCTTGGCATGGCCGAGCTTGTTCTCGGACCGCGCGAGGTTTTGCTTCAACGTATCCACCTCCGCAGTCAGTGCGGCGGAGGCCAGCAGCGAAGCCTACATACGCATATTGACTTGATTATGTTAGACTCCTGCGAAAGTTATTAGATTCTCTATTCGGCTTTTCTTTCCGAACGCCGAACAGAGCATCAGGGGCTACTATCTATGCGGTAATATTTTTACATATTCTTTACTTACCTCAAAGCCTGTTAGAAGGCTGGCACAGGCTTCAGTCAGTCCGCTCTTGGCGGACTGAACCTTCTGGATCATCGCACTCATAATTGTGCGGTGCTCCTCGTCGATGGAGGCGCCTTTAAGCACCTCCAGCAAGTTGTCCGGTGCCTCCGGTTGGACGGAGGTCATCGGCTCGGTAGGCTTGCTCCTCTTGGAAGGAGGCTGCCTACTGGAGTCCGGAACCATTGAAGGTTCCGGCGCGGTGTCCCACTCAAGGCCGGACTCGGGGCCCTTGGGGGTTTTATCCCCTTTGCGCCTGGAGTCCGGGAGGTCGCCTTGCGGCGCCTCCAGGACCACCTCCTCCTGGCTTGGAACCTGTTGTGACAGCACCTCGGCATCATCCGTAGGGTGGGGGGAGGTAGCGGGCGGAAGTGAATTCACGTTCGACGAATCCAGGGAGCCGCTCGATGACTCGTCGAGCCCGGCCTTGGGCGGACTGCATAGTCATATTCGGCGTAAGGAGGAGCTGTGCAAGAAAGGAACACTATGAATTGCTCTGGTGTCCGAATACTTACGATCTCGCCAGGGGCTTGGCCCTGTGCGGCCACTCCTCTTCGCCGTCATCGGCGTTGGTGGAGTAGTCCGGAGGAAGGGTCTTCCCTTTCTTGGACCCTTCGGCCTCCCCAGTTGGGGCGGCCTTCCTTTTCTTCCCTCCTCCCGCTGGAGGGGGAGAGGTCTCTTCTTCCTCCTCCTCGTCTTCATGGGAGGAGTGCGTCTTGGAGTCGTCGGATGATGAATCCGACACCTCCTGGTGCCGGGCACTCTTTCGAGTCCCCGTGGCCTTCTTCTTGGCCTTCTTCTCCGGCACCACATAGGGTGCCGGAACCAGCAGCTTCGCCAAGCGAGCGTCCGCTGGGCCTTCGGGCAAAGGAGCCGGACAGTTGATCTGTCCGGACGTCTCCTGCCAATCCTGTGAAAGGTAAGGGAGCTTAGATCCCGCATGGAGTCAAACTATGAAAAACTAATACCCTGTAAAAGGTAAAAACAGCTTACCGCACTAGCGTGACGCTGCGTGCTGAATCCGTGATCCTCAGTAGCGGATGCGGGGGCCTCGGTGCCCTTGAAAAGCACCTTCCAGGCATCTTCGTATGTCGTGTCGAAGAGCCTGCTCAGAGTTCGATGCTGCGCTGGGTCGAACTCCCACAGGTTGAAAGCCCGTTGTTGACACGGGAGGATCCGGCGGATGAGCATAACCTGGACTACGTTGACAAGTTTGAGCTTCTTGTCCACCAGGGTTTGGACGCATTTTTGGAGTCCGGTCAGCTCTCCTTTTTACCCCACGACATGCCCGTCTCTTTCCAGGAGGTGAGCCACGTAGGGGGTCCGGATCGGAACTCGGGGGCTGTGACCCATTCAGGGTCGCGTGGCTCGGTGATGTAAAACCACCCCGATTGCCACCCCTTTAGGGACTCCATGAAGGAGCCCTCGAGCCATAGGATGTTGGGCATCTTGCCCACCATGGCTCCTCCGCATTCCGCCTGGTTGCCGTGCACCACCTTTGACTTGACATTGAAAGTCTTGAGCCATAGGCCGAAATGGGGACGGATGTAGAGGAAAGCCTCGCACACGATGATAAACGCCAAGATGTTGAGGATAAAGTTCGGGGCCAGATCGTGGAAATCTAGGCCATAGTAGAACATGAGCCCCCGGACAAATGGGTGGAGAGGGAAACCTAGTCCGCGGAGGAAATGGGGGAGGAACACCACCCTCTCATGGGGCCTAGGGGTGGGGATGAGCTGCCCCTCTTCAGGAAGCCAATGTGCAATGTCGTTAGACAAGTATCCGGCCTTCCGCAGTTTTTTGATGTGTCCCTCCATGACGGAGGAGACCATCCACTTGCCTCCCGCTCCGGACATGGCTGGAGAAGGTTGAGGTGGGGTGTGCGGACTTGGGCGCTGGAGCTCGAGTGCACGGAAATGGATAGGCAAAGGGGGAAGAAGGCGTGGATGAAAAGGTGGATCCTTATCCCCTTATATGGGCGGACGCGACTATGCGTCCCCACCAGCCTGGTAAAACTCGCTTATCTCCCCAGCGCCGTAATCAATGGTGCGGTTGGGTTACCCACGCCGTATTGATGAGAATCCCGGAATAAGGGGACACGATCTCTGCTTTGACAAGACGTGCCAAGGAAACTGCCTCGCTAAACGCGCTGAGGTGGGATAGTAAAACGATTCGAATAAAGACTTGGCCGTGGTGTGATGTCACGCTACGGAATACGTCAGCAGATTAGATTTGTGTAAATATTATTCTCTCTATGGCAATATGTGGAAACTTATTTTGCAGAGCCAGACACTACCTTTGTGTTCAAAATCTTCTATGAAGTACTTGGAGGAGGAACCTGCCTTGCAATGCCGAAGACAATCTGCGCACCGGACTCGTCATCATTGAAGCCTGGTTCAGGGGGTACTGAGGGAGTCCTGGATTAGGGGGTGTCCGGATAGCCGGACTATACCTTCGGCTGGACTCCTGGACTATGAAGATACAAGATTGAAGACTTCGTCCCGTGTCCGGAAGGGGCTTTCCTTGGCGTGGAAGACAAGCTTGGCAATATGGATATGTAGATCTCCTACCATTGTAATTGACTCTGTGTAACCCTAGCCCTCTCTGGTGTCTATATAAACCGGAGGGTTTTAGTCCGTAGGACGAAAAACAATCATACCATAGGCTAGCTTCTAGGGTTTAGCCTCCTTGATCTCGTGGTAGATCTACTCTTGTACTACCCATATCATCAATATTAATCAAGCAGGATGTAGGGTTTTACCTCCATCAAGAGGGCCCAAACCTGGGTAAAACATTGTGTCCCCTGCCTCCTGTTACCATCTGCCTAGACGCACAGTTCGGGACCCCCCTACCCGAGATCCGCCGGTTTTGACACCGACAGTTTCCTAACCATAGACATGAGTTGTTGTCGTGGATTTGTCACAGCAGATGTCCAAGTGTGAGGACTTAGTCGTGAGGCCAACACATCTATGTGGTAGCTTGAGAGGGGTTGAAGGGAATCGAGAGACGCAACACAAGACAAGGTTTTGGACAGCTTTGGGCCCTGGGAAACATCATCCGATAACAACCCTACATGCTGTTTGTGGCTAGGTCTCATTATGCTCATCATGGAGTCGCCGTAAACCGGCTCTTTGTGTCTAGCCCTAAAGATTGTTTCTTCTTTTTTCCCCTTTGGGGAGCCCTACCCCTCCTTATATATGTCGAAGGGGCGGGTTACATGTGGTGTCCTATTAGGATTATGACTAGTCTATCTTCTAATACAAACCGGATACAAGTCCGGGTCTTGACTCCTTGTAAGGGAAATATTCCTCACCTTTTCTTTTAAACCGGCCCACCATTAACATAAACCGGCCTTCTAGGCCTTGGGCCTTGTCATCCGTCTGTCCCGCCCACTGGGTTACCAGTGAGTCATAATGTCCAGTCAGGTTGCTTGTAAACCGTCTGGTCAGTGCAGGTCGCCGGTGAACTCGCCAAGTCCGGCCGGGTTACGCCGCGGGGTATATCCCCGACATTTTTTTGACTATATACTGCAAGGCAACAACCCCACAGTGCTTTACTTCATAGGACTAAAGGGTTACATAGTTACAAAATACAAGAAGGCAAAGAAAAGAAAATACTTACAAAGGCCTATGAGAGAGAGGCTATCCGGGAGACTAAGTTATCTCTATATTTACATTTGATTCTATGAGCTAAAAGGGAAATATCATGTATGAAATTCCTCCTCCAAGAGATGAAGGAAGGTCTCTCATTTCTAAAGATCTTCCCATTCCTTTGTGTCCAGATATTCCATGTGGCAGTAAAAACCACCTCTGTGAAGAAAGGATGACCAAAATCTATCCTAGCCGCCAGTGCCATCTCATATGTGCTCTGGTTAGGTTGGACAATCCAAGAAATCCCAAGGTAATTCCAAAACCTTTGGCTGAAGTTGCAAGCAAAGAAGAGGTGTGCACGGTTTTCATGTGAAGCACAGTGGCAAAGAACACACGTGTCATCCTGGATAATCCAGTGCCTGCGTTGCATCATTTCCCTAGTATTCAAACGGTCCATCAGAAGAAGCCATCCAAACACTTTAAACTTAAGCGTAGAAGCACACTTCCAAATCCATTTGAAAATGGGATCAACCACCAGGTGAGAGAAGCAAGACTCATAGTATATCTTTGATTTAAACTCCCCTGATTTAGATGGCCACTTCCAAATATCCTTACTCTCCCCGATCAAGTTGACCGAAGACAGTAAATGTTGAAGTTGAGTTAGTTCAGTATAAGCCTCCTGTGACAGTGGCAGATGGAAGTGTTTCGAAATCTCCGGTTGCTCTATAAACTCTCTGACTGTGACCGTGTCATCAATGACAAAAGAGTGAAGCCTAGGGAAATGCTCGCACCAAAGTATCACATTGTTACCCAGCAGCCACCGATCAAGCCAAAAGACCACTGTGTTGCCAGCATGCACTTCTGGGACTGCTAGCTTGCAAAATTTGTTGTACAAGCTCAGTACATCTCGCCACCAAAAAGAGCCACAGCTCTAAGTGACTTGCGGCGGCGAAGCAGCATAATAGGTGCCCCAAATTAATGTGACCCAAGGCACGTCCAATCTGTTAAAAAACTTAAAGAGATGCTTGAGCAACAAAGCTTCATTTTGAAGTCCCAAGTTAAGCACACCCAAACCACCACACTTCTCGGGTTGGCAGACTAAATTCCATGCAGCCAAAGATTGACAAGGATTATCTGTGTTGCCTCTCCACAGGCATTGATGCATGATTCTCTTAATCTGTTGCAAGATGCCCTTGGGAAGAGATAGCGTACACAAGAAATAAATTGGCATGGAGCATAGTACCGACTGGAGCAGTTGTAGACGACTTCCTTGATTCAACAGACACGAGGAAGCAGATAAGCGGCGTTCAATACGATCAACGAGAGGCAGAAGATCGTAGATTGTGGGCCTCGAAGTACCCATGGGTAGCCCTAGAAATGTGAAAGGCATAGAGCCCACATCACAACCTAGCAGATTGGCGACCCGAGCACCCTCCTCATCACTCATATTGATTGGAATAAGAGATGATTTACTGAAGTTGACACATAAACCAGTTGAAGCTGCAAAGGTGTTAAGCATGTCCTTGAAAGTGATCAGCTGGTCATCTATCACAGGCAGAATAATGAGGGTGTCATCCGCATATTGAAGGATCGGGTAGTCATTAGAGTTGGTTTGTATTGGAAGAGACAGGATATTTCTCGTGCACATCTCATTGATCACCGACTGGAGCAGGTCCACAGCGATCACAACTAACAATGGGGACAGTGGGTCTCCTTGGCGCACTCCAGATCTGCAGACAAAATGATTACCGGGCACCCCATTTAAGAGGAGAGAAGAAGAACCTATGGACAAAATGCTATCAATCCAGCCAGTCCAACGGGCGTCAAAACCCTTGCATTGTAAGATTCTGAGGATGGCTTCATGTTCAATTGTATCGAATGCCTTCATGAAATCAAGCTTAAGAAGGATGATGGGGCGTTTAGATGCTTTACATTGGTGAATGTATTCAAAGCACCAAGCCAAACAATCCTGGATAGATCGACAACGAAGAAAACCATATTGGTTGCGATGTATACATCTCAGAATCACCTTTTGAAGCCGATTGGCCAGCAGCTTAGTCAAAAACTTCAAACACGTGTTGGTCAATGATATGGGCCGGAAGTCTCCGACCACTTCTAGGCTTAGCTTCTTGGGGACAAGGGTGATTAATGAAGTATTAAGACATTCCAAATTGCACCTCCCCTCATAAAACTCCTTGACAAGTTGCATGAAATCCTCCTTGAGAATAGACCAGCACTTCTTTAAGAAAAGACCTGTAAAGCCATCGGGGCCTGGAGCACGATCAGACGGCATGTTCTTAATTACAGCCTCAACCTCAGAATCTGTGAACGGCAAAGATAAATCCTCCAGACCATCCACTCTCTGAATTAAATTGTGCATGTCAAAACCCATTTGAATTCCTTTTGCATGGCCCATACGCTGGTTGAAATCAGACCAAAACATGCCCACCAACAATTGGTGATCAGAAATCACCTCACCTGCCGAATTCTTGATCGAAGAAATTGTATTCCTTCGGCACCTTTCTGTGGCCATGGCGTGAATTTTTTTAGAATTTTCCTCTCCGACCTTAATACTTTTGATTGTACAGCGTTGCTTCCAATGAACATACTGCCAATGAAGAATATCCCCCAAATGCAACTTAACTATTCGCCTAAAATTGAATTCAGGCCAACCTAGCGGTCGGGTCTCCTCCATCTCATCAAAGAAGAGAATGACTTTGTTGCAATCAGAAATGAGCACCTTAACTGTGGACAGTTTTAAATGCCATTTCTTTAGGGCATATCTGAGCGCTTTGAACTTGGAAGATATTGTTAAAGCAACCATGGGTTTACCCACCGACCTGCCCCAAACCTGAGTGTCGGATCTCGGGTTCCGGCAGACCCTTAAGGTTCGAACACTGGGGTGCGTTGTCAGGACCCTGATTCCAAGCCACATCGATCTAGCCGGTAACACCTCATATCACTTTGCGGCCTCACGCACGGTATTCCACGGGTGTCGCCTTACCATGGCCCGGGACCGTTTGCGCCTTTTGGCTCACGTATATGATAGTGTCGCTAGCATCCATATGACAGAGAACCCGGGCCGACATGGCTAGTCGTGAACCCAAAGCGGCACAGACCTATGGAGACAGGCATACATGAATCACATCGAACATGCCAGTCATTAACGAGTGATTCCGGGCTGTAGCACTGGGCTAACAAGACTCCGGGGATTCCGGGCTGTAGCAGGCTAGGCAGGACTCTGGAAGTCACCGCGTGACATTTCCCCGAAGGGACAGACATAGGGACGAAGTGAAACACATGCCGACCAGTCAAGTGTCCTGAACAGTAGTGCTGGGCTAGCAGGACTCCGGTGAACCGGGCTGTAGCGGACTACTATGGCTTGAGGAACACTAGACTACATTTCCCCATAAGAAAGGCTGCCAAGGATAATCAACTAGATTGTCGGATCCCACTCATACCAAGCATTTCAATCATACACACAATATGCCCGATATGAGTACATACAACATGGCATCACAACAAAACTCTACAACTCAAGTACTTTATTTAAAGGCTCCAGAGAGCCATACATAACATGTCATACAGATAGGGGTCACATGACCTGACACTCAAGTCATACAATCATACAAGCACGTGCGGAAGCAACTAGTCTGAGTACAGACTCTAAAAAGAAAGAAGGATTCTCGAAGCCTGTCTATCTACATAGGGCCCTCCATGGCCGGGATCACCACCTGGGTGGCTAGCCACTCGTCGACGTCAAGGTCTACATAAAACCCAACGGAGGGGGCAGTGTTGTCGTCTGAAAACAATAAATAAGCAAACATGAGTACAAAGGTACTCAGCAAGTCTTACATCAAAACCTACTATACATGCTCATTCTCAAGAAGGTGGTGGGGGTTATGCAGCAAGCCAGCTTTGACTCTTGGCTAAGCTATCATACGGAACCTCTTTAGTAAAATAGTTTTCGCACACGAGTCCACTACTCACCAACACAATACTCTACCGGGGATCCTCCCTCGTCATCCTACGAGAGGGCCATCCTCGGTACTCACACTTATCTTGAGTCTTTTAGTAGTATCCATTAACTTGTCTATGAACTGTATAGGCAACCAAGTAGTCCTTCACCGCGGACGCGGCTATTCGAATAGTTTTATACCCTGCAGGGGTGTACTTCGTCACACATGTTTCCACCACTTAGCGTCTGCACACGATATGTGCTCGGCAGACTTCAAGCGAAAACCGACGTGGGTGTAGACCACGACCTAAGTAACCTCACAAGTCTCTAGTCCAGGTTTATCACCGATTCAGGTTCCATCCGCAAGGAAATCCGGCCGGGGTGTCCTCAACGGCCCCAAACGATGTGAACAGGGTTCCCGAGACACCAAACGGGTGACTCGGTACACCGTGCCATGGTGTATCTACCGCAACATAGCCCACCCCTAGGGTCAGCGCTACGCACGGCCGCCAACACATGTCCTACAATCACAAGAAACTAGTTGCAACTCCTGGACAGAGGCGAGAGGGGTCAGTAAGTCGAGCGGGGTCATATTTCAGGGCCCAATGTGTGGTAGTAGCTGAATCTTAAAATCACGCATACAGATCTCAGTTCTTAGGGACGGTCTCAATGAAACAACCCACCATGTACTCCTACATGGCCTCTCATCGATACCTTTACCAAAACATGTTCATCACATCCCTCACAGTACTGACATAAGCATTTCACTCTAGCCCATCACCCAGATGAACCAGACCTGACACAACTCTAAGCATAGCAGGCATAGCAAGGTAGGAATCACAAAACATGGCTCAATCAACTCCTACACATGCTAGTGGGTTTCATCTAGTTACTGTGGCAATGACAGGTCATGCAGAGGATAAGGGTTCAACTACCGTAGCACACAGCAGTTTGAATCGCGTTGTCTTAATGCAGTAAACAAGAGCAGAAAGCGGGAACATGGGTTTGTATCAGGATGATCAATGGGTTGCTTGCCTGATGGAGTTGTAGCGGGATACTGCCCTTCAGTTGGATACTCGTGAATATCCTCGGAGGCAGAACCTACCACAAAGAACACATCGGAACACAATCAACACATGACGATATGCAACAATATGATGCATGCTATGACATGGCAATATGATTGTGTCTTGGCCTAATGCAAGCTAGAATAGAAGGGGATGAACTCATTTGAATCAAAGATTCAAATATTACCTCATTAAACATGGCATTTATAGTGCATTACCTTATTCTGCTTAAACAGCAAGGTAAACTTGTTTTGTCATGCATGAAACCATTACAGATGGATAGATTGAATTTTTCTGATAATTTTTCATATATAATTTATCTCATTTGGAGCTATGGTTGAATTTCTATGAATTTTTGAAGTTTGAACTATTTTCTGGAATTTCCTGAATAAGAATAAATCCAGAAAATCAATTACTGCGTCAGCAACGCATCAGGGTGACGTCAGCAGGTCAAAGGCGCCAGCCAGGTCAAACCTGACTGGTGGGGTCCACTGGTCAGTGTCTCTGTGCACTAACTACGTTTAGTTAGCCTAATTAACTGGCAGGGCCCACTAGTCAGTGACTATACTAATTAAACTAACCTATTTAGTTAGCACTAACAGGGTAATTAGTCGGGCGGGGCCCGCATGTCGGTGAGAGAGAGGGGGGAGGTCAACCCACGTCAGCAGATCAACCTCGCCGGTCAGCAGGTCAAAGCCTGCCGGCGTTTAGCCGCCGGTGAGGCCAGACGCGGTGGTGCACTACAGAAATCGCCCACAGGGCACCAAATGATGCGCGGAGAGCAGCTACGGGTAGCTGGGGACGAACCGCAGCGTTTGGTGGTGGTGGTTGGGCTCGGGGTGGCCGGAAACGACACCGGCGACGACCTTGGCGGTCGCCGGAGTTCGGGCGTGGTTGAATCCGACGCTACGGGGCACGGCGAGGCGCGGGGAGTGGTGTGTTAGGCTCCTGGGACTGCGCTGAGCACGGTGGTGTGCCCGGGTTCAAGCCACGGTGGCCCTGGCCACGACGGCGACGAGGCACAGCGCCGGCGAGCTTCGGCCGCGGTGGAAATCGGAGCTATAGGGCGCAAACGAGCAAGGGGAAGGTGGGGATCGAAGGAGAGGCTCACGGGGAGTGCAGCTGTGGTCTCAGCGGGCTCGGGGACGGGCTGGAGAAGAAGTGAGGTCGCCGGCGATCTCGGATGCCCGAGGTTGAAGGCGAGGGCGAAGGCGGCGTTGCAGGGCTTCCGACGAAGCGTGGCTCGGTGGGGAGGACGAGGGAGTCGAGGCGAAGCTGATGGACTCGTCGGAGGGGCGAGGGGAGGTCTCTAGCAGCGACTACGGCGATCGGCGGCGAGGGGCGCGCTCGGCCATCGCGAGAGAGGATGGGGGAGACGAGGGGGAGAGTGAGAGAGGACGAGAGAGGGTCGAGGGGGGCTTGTGGCGTCTCTGGGCGCCTCCCAGCGTCGGCAGAAGCAGGAGGTGGCCGGCGCGTGGCCGGCGCGCGGCGAGCACGCGCCCCTGCCTCCTGGCGCGAGGTAGGGGGTGACTGGCGCTGGCCAGTCGGCTGGGCCGAGCCAGGTAAGGCCCAAGTGGCTTCTTTCTCCCTTTTTTTGATTTTTGTTTTCCTTTTCAATTTTTCTGTAGCTTTAGGGCTTTATTTAAAATACCTAGGCATTTTCTAAAATCCTAAAAATAATTGTGGGCTCTGTTGGAATTATTCCTAACAGCAAACATTTATTTCCAGAATTATTTGAGCATTTGGATTAATTTATAGCATTTAAATGCCCAAATTCAAATATTTATGATTTAAATCAATGACCTTCCGTTGACCTAGAAAAATGTGCACATATTTTCCCAGAGGTTCTAACCCAAGGCAAAGAGGGTGAACATTTTAGAAGGGCATTTCAGGTTCATTGAAATTATTTTTAGTAAACCCTAGTTGATTTCAGGGGGTGCTGGGGGTTCTGCCTTCCCCATTTCAAGTTTCTGATGAAAGTAAGCATGATGCGCACTCTAATGCATGGACTAGCTAGGGTGTGACATGCGTGGGGAAATCACGTCCTCAACCTCCCCGTCTCACAAAGATCTAAACTACTAAAGGAATCACACAAGAGACACAAGATTTATACTGGTTCGGGCCACCATTGTGGTGTAACACCCTACTCCAGTGTGTGGTGGATGGATTGCCTCCTGGGGCTGGTGCTGATGAACAATACAGGGAAGAACAACCTCGCGAGGGTCTGTACTTGGCTGGGTGATGAACTGCTGGGAGGAGTTCAGTCACCTCTCTCTCTCTCTCTCTCTCTCTCTCTCTCTCTCTCTCTTTCTCTCTTTCTCTACTCTGTGTGCCTTCTTATCAAAACCGGACCCTGACCTACCAACCGATCGAACCCTTTGCTACGTGGGTGGCCGGTCCCTATTTATAGAGGCCCTGGTCCTCTTCCCAAATATCGAGCGGGAAGGGAGCCAACAATGGCGGGCTAATTTGAAGGGGGACAGCAAGTACATCTATCCTGACAAAAGGTGGTCTTCGCCTGCGAAAGACTCTGCGGTGACGCCGTGCTAGGCTCCATGGTGACCTCCGTCTCGTAGTCCGCTTGGTCCTGGTCTTGTTGCACCGAAACAGCAACCTTTGCCTGATGCCTCGGTACTCCACGGCTGCGCTTGCCCCCTTTGCACCAAAGAGGAAAGAAGGATGCTGCGCGCGCTGGCACCCGCCTGGTGCCCTCGACCGTCATGGCTTGCGTCACTGGCACCTCGCGAGGCACCCCGCCTTGAAATCTCCGTCTCCTCGCGAGCCAGCCTGAGGAGGCTGCGCCTGAGGATGCATCGTGTCATCCGCCTCGCGAGGCTTGGCCCCTCGCGAGGGTCTTGAGCCTTGTGCTTGATGAAGATGGGCCATGTTGGGCCCCCATTCGAGCCACGCCGCAGGCCGCAGGCAGGCAAGTCTGGGGACCCCCGTTCCCAGAATGCCGACAGTAGCCCCCGGGCCCGTGGCGCGCATGGGCTTGGCCGTGCCGAGAGGCGAAAGGGCAAGGGCGAAGCGCCGCGGGCCCTAACATCCTGCAGCCTTGGGCGCCGCGTGGCGGTTGACGGGACGTGGGTGCTTCAGCAATCATGCAGGTTGGTAAAGGAGCGGCATCTGCCCAGACTTCGCCTTTTGCTCTCTCCGGTCGTCGCTCAGATCCCCTTTCTTGCGCCTCCTCTTTCTTCCTCTAAACTTCCAGATCTACTCCAGCTGCGTGACCTAGGAAGCCATGGCGCCTTGCCAACCTCCGGCCAAAGCTTGGTACTCCACTGCTCTGGATCCGCCGAACGTCTCCAAGGCGAGCTTCGCCCGGCTGTGCCGGATGGCGACGGCGCAGGGCGTCAACGGGGCGGAGATGTTCAAGGCCAGCTCCGCCACCCCCGAGGACCAAGGGAGCACCTTTTATCCTCTCTTTGCGAGCTCCATTGCTGCGGGCTTGTTGCCTCCCTTCTCCGAGTTCTTCTCCGTCCTCCGCCATTACAACTTGCAGGCTCTGCATCTCCATCCCAACTCTGTCCTCCTTCTGGCGATCTTCGCTTACTACTGCGAGGCCCACGTGGGGATGCAGCCTTCGGTGGCCCTGCTGCGCCACTACTGCTACCTCCGGATCACCGGCAGCTCTATTTCTGCGTGTGCGGGCTTCGTCGCGTATAGCGGCACCATTACCATCTCGAACCCCGGGAAGAGGATCGAGGGCTTCAGGAGCAAGTGGATCTTGGCAGATGTCGGGCGCATCCACCCTCGGCTGATCTTGCCCACGGAGCAACCCGTGAGCTCCAGCGACTGGTGCCGAGCAGAGCTCACGGACCCCTGCGCAAAGCCGGTGTTGGAGAAGATGGACGCGGACCTGAGGCCGGCCAACATGACGACGGCGAAGTTGACCGGTGCGTCGCTGCTAAAGGAGTTCCTAGAGCACCAGCTGGCCCTGCTCCGGGAGTACTCTTCTCCAATGTGGAGGCCTCATCCGTGCCCCGAGGCTGTGGACGAAGAGGATGTGACCGCGGTTCTCCAATCTCTGGTCGGGGGAGAGGTGGCAAGGCCGAAGGGCGCTCCCGAGCCCTTGTTCCTTTGCGACGACTGGAAGCAGGTGGTGAAGTCCATGCCTGTTTTTAACGGGGACGGGCTCATGCCCGCGGTGGCTTCTGAAGGACCGGTGGACGTGCCCTCCGGCGACTCCAACAATGAGGAGGAGGGCGAAGAGGAGCGGGGAGAGGGGCCCGACTCTGGGGTGACCGACGGAGAGTCCAGGGCTCCCCTCCCTCGGTGCTCGCCCTGTACTCTCCGCCTTTCGCCGAGTGACGATGATGATGATGATGACGATGATGATGATGTGCTGGGCAGCGGGAGCTCGCCTCCGATTCCGAAGAAGGACAGGACCGCGCTGATCTCCCATTGGTCCGTCCTGACTCCGGGGCGAATCGTGGACGCGTCTCCTGCTTCTGGGGTCGACCCTCCAGCCGGCTGTCAGGCTTCAAGTTAGGCCGGACGCTGCCCGAGCTCACCGGTGAAGACCCATAAGTGCTTGATCCTTGATCTTTTGTTTCTCGTCCTGCCGACGAGGCTTGATGATTGCTTCTCTTCAACAGGCGGGCGCCCGCGGCGAAGAAGCCGAAGGGAGCTCCTGAGGTCCCACCTACGGCGACGCCTTCGCCTGCAGGGGAGGGAGATCATGACGCGCGGGCCTCTCCTGCCCGTGCATCCTTGCGAGGTTTGGCTGAACTGGCCGGGGCGAGCTCAGCCCCCACGGCCCAAGTGACTCCGGAGGTGCCCTCGTCTGGCACCGCTGCTACGGCTGCGGAGGCGCAGCGGACTCTGCTTCAGGACACTGCGGCCTCGCCGCCGCTACTTCCTCCTCCCATTCCGATGACCGTTGCTTCCTTGGCTGCTCCTGTTGTTCTAGAGTGTGCCGATGCTACTCCGTCTTCTTCTTCCATCTTGGAGCGTGCCGCCACTGAACCGGACCGGCTGCGGCAGGACCTTCTCAGCGCCGACCCTCGCCTGGTGGCCGGGCGCCTGGAACTGGCTTCAGGGTGGATTCGCTCTGATGCTTCGATTCGGGCAGCACTGGTTCAGGCCTCAACGGCCTGTGACGAAGAGAGGGAAACCACCCTCGAAGCGAAGGTTACTCGTGACGCAGCCCTGGGGGAAGTGGTCGAAGTCCGCGGCCGTTGCAAGGCGCTGGAGGACGAGCTGCAAGGCCTGCGGGGCCAGCTTGCGGAGGAGGTCCGCCTGCGCCAAGAGCTAGAGAAGGGGGCAAAGGCGCGCGAGGCGGCACTCGTGGACCAGGAGGCCAAGCTCAAGAAGCACCACGACCACTTAGGCGCGTTGAAGAAGGAGCTGGAGGTGATGAAGGCCGAGCTGGACGCCAAGGCTCAGGTCCTCGCCGAGGATCGCGAGGCCTTCGCAGACATGGAGAAGGACGCCCGCGCTTCTCTGAAGATGCTTTACGAGAGCGGCCTGGACAACCCGCTAGCTGGTGACGAGGACGGCCCCGCCAAGCTGCTTCCCTTCCTGGTTAAGGCTCTTGGGGATGTCGCCCTTGGCATCGGCCCTGCGGCCGAGGCCGAGGCGCATGTCTTGTCTTCTGTTGCGCTGACGCGGGTCTTCGCCCACGTCTACCTTCGTGATCCCAACGCCGACCTCGACGGTCTGCTGGAACCGGTGAGCGGCGAGGGTGCTGCCGCCGCTGTCGAAGCCATGAAGGGGCGCGCGGAGGCGCTGCTGGAGAACTTCCGGGCCTTCGGCACCAGGCCAAGGCAAGGCACCGCCGGCCCCGCCGCTCCATGAGGCGAAGCCGCTCCGCACAGCTTCACCGCAGACAAGTGACTCCGTTCCATTCATGTTCTCCTTTCGATTCCTGCACATGTACCACGCCTCGGGGAGGCATTTAAACTTGCGTTTGGCATTGAGACGACAGTATGGACTGTAATATTTGCTTTTAAGTTCCTTGGATTTTATGCTTTTCTTCCCTACTTGCTTGTGTTCTGCGCCGGCAGAGCCCTGCCCCGTGCGTACCTCACCCAGCATTAGCCCCGACCGGAAACCAGGACGGGACCAAAGGAGTGAGGGGCTACGTGACAAGTTAGGCTCCTGAGTCGCGATGCTCAGGAGTCCCCCTTGGCGTGCGAACAACAAGTAGGGAAGCTCGATGTAGGCGTGTCTTCCGTTCTACGTCTGCAGAGCCCGACTCCGCGCATACCTCACCCAGCATAGCCTTTCGGAACTAAGGAGTGAGGGGCTATGGAGCCAGTTAGGCCCCTGAGTCGCGATGCTCAGGAGTCCCCCTTGACGCGCGAACAGCGGTTGATGAGGCGAGATGTAAGCGTGGCTACCGTTCTACGTCTGTAGAGCCCGACTCCGCGTGTACCTCACCCAGCATAGCCTTTCGGAACTAAGGAGTGAGGGGCTACGGAGCCAGTTAGGCCCCTGAGTCGCGATGCTCAGGAGTCCCCTTGACGCGTGAACAGCGGGTGATGAGGCGAGATGTAAGCGTGGCTACCGTTCTACGTCTGCAGAGCCCGACTCCGCGCGTACCTCACCCAGCATAGCCTTTCGGAACTAAGGAGTGAGGGGCTACGGAGCCAGTTAGGCTCCTGAGTCGCGATGCTCAGGAGTCCCCCTTGACGCGCAAACGGCCTTCATACCTTGGCTCCGCTCGAGGAGAGACGCGCGACGAACCAGGCCCGAGGGGCCTGGCTGGGCGGCGTACATCTGGGCGTGACCCAGCCGTAGCCCCCGTGCCCAGCCCCCTCGCGCGGCACTCCCGAGGGGAGGCGTTGCGACGAGGCCAACCACTGAGCTCTGGGCTCCCTGAGGTTAATGCGGTCCGGAGGCCACCCCCAGTTGTTTATCACCAGCATGGAGCATAGCGCTTCCGTATGTGTACGGGCATAGCCGCGCCTCGGCAGTGTCGTCAGCCAGCGCGGAGCATGGTGCTTCCACTAGTACGTGGGAGGGGGCTCCCCTCCAGGAGGAGCCCCCGGGGCGTATACAGCCCCGCCCTGACACGTGATTGGCACGGTAGGGCTAGGTGAGGTGTATCTGGGCACCTGTGAGCCAGCACGGGACTCACGAGGCCCTACCTCTGGGCGGGTTGCGCTCGGCACTGGGCCGTATCTTTAGATGTGTCCCTGCAAAATTTGGTTAGATGCCGGTACTCTACGTCCTCGGGTCCCGGCCCTCGAGCTTGTCTCAGCCGTCGCTGGTATGCCAGGTCGCGATGCCATGGACAAAGCCAGAGGGTGAGGGCTGGAGAGCCAGTAAGAGCCCTGAGTCGCGATGCTCAGGCTCCCCCCCTTTAACGTGCAAGTAGTCGACATGGAGAAGAAGGGATGCCGCGGACAAGCATCATGCAATCAAGCGTGATAGGCAATGCATAGTTGGAAATAAACGCTAGGGAGATACACGCCGCTGGGTCTGGCCCGAGCAGCTTGGGGATGATGCAGCTCGAGGGGCGCTCCCAACAAGGCAAACTAACGACGGAAAGGTAAATGCAGATACATGCCGCAGGGACGGACCCACGCGGCCTGGGAGTGATGCAACCCTAGGAGGGCGCTCCCAGCTGAGAACGGAACTTGAAAGATGTCACCTGGGGATGTCATCGGTGTAGTGGCGTTGGTGCAGCAGACTTGACGGGCTGCAGAAGCCGACCTCACGAGCCCCCAGGCCCCGGGGCCTCGGGAGGCTCCGGAGGCGCTGGTGACTCCTCGCGAGCTGCCTCCATCTCCGCCAAGGTCGCGGAACGCCTGTCTTCCCGAGCCTCCACGATACCCCTCATGAGGCGCTGGTATGCTGCAGCCATGCTCGGCAGGCCGTGAGGCATGCAAACATAGCTGTGGGGTGGACCTCCGCAGCGCCCCACTTGCAAGGGCCAGAGGCGCTCTGTCGTGGCGATCTGATTGAGCCCTGGTACGTCGACGCAGACGCGCAGCCCACCATCCTTGCCTGGATGTGGGGCCACAGCTGGTAGGCAGCGGCAACCTCTCATGATCCTTGTCTCCTGTAGTTCTTGAATGGCCTTGGTGATGAACAACTGCTGGTCTGACCTTCCTGGCATGACTCCTTCCCGGGGGAAACGTGCTGCGAAGCACGCCTTCACGTGGTGCCCAAGCGCCTCCCTCGTGACCCTGGCTAGGTCGGTGGCCCTCCAGGTGAGAGCCCCCGAGCCCTGCCTGAGGAGGGCGCTGGGCTCGCTTTCCTATGCGATGGAAGGAGGGTCCCCCCGGGCAGACGCGGGCCCTGAGGGGCCTGCCTCCTGAGGGGCCGAGCCTGACGATGTCTTCTTCTTCTTGGGGGTGGTCTCAGGAAGCCTCCTGCTTCCGCGATCTGGGTCTTCTAGCGACGCGGCCTGATAGGCCCGCTCCAGGGAACAGACTGCATCCTTTTCTTCACAGGGCATCGTGATGGCGCCGCCACTTCCTGGCATCTTGAGGACGTTGTAGCCGTGGTGGGTCGTAGCCATGAACTTGGCCAGCGCTGGGTACCCGAGGATGGCGTTGTACGGCAGGCGGATGTGGGCGACGTCGAAGTCGATGAGCTCGGTGTGGTAGTTGCTGCGAGCCCCGAAGGTAACAGGGAGGTGGACCTGCCCGATCGGGACTGTGGAACCGTCGGTGATCCCGGAGAAAGGCTTGGTTGGCTGAAGCTGGTCATAGGGCACTTGGAGGTTGTTGAATGTTTCCACGGATAGGACGTTGAGCCCCGCCCCACCATCGATGAGGGTCTTGGTGACCAGCACGTTGCTGATGACTGGGGAGCAGAGCATCGGGAGGACTCCTGTCATGGCCGCGCACTTGAGCTGGTCCGCCGAGCTGAACGTGATGGGGCACGCCGACCACCTGAGGGGGCGCGTTGCTTCGAGCTTGGGGAGAACTTCATTCACCTCACGGGCAAACTGCTTGAAGATACGTTGAGAGGCTGGGGCTTGAGCTCCGCCCAGGATGCAGGCGATTGCGCGCGGCTCCTGGAAGCCCCCTCGTCTTGATGGCGGTCTTCGTTCCTTCTTGGTGGAGGCGGCAAAGGAGGTAGGCCTGCGTTGCCGTGAGGGCGGTCCTCACGAGGCTGATCCCTCCAGTCTCCCTCGCGAGGCAGGTCCCGCCAGCGGTCCTCGCGAGGTTGGTCGCACCACCCCTGGCGCGGGCCGCGATCTTCCCAGCGTCCTGGGTTTCTTCCTCCTACTCGGTCGTAGCCCCGGTCAGCACGGTCAGGGCGACGGCCAATCCTTCCTTCTCGCACGGCTCGGAGCTCTTGACATTCGTTGGTGTTGTGGGTGTGGAGGTCGTGGTACACGCAGTACCGGCTGCCTCTGGAGGGTTCGGGTAGGTCCTTGCCCTGCTTTGTGTCTGGTTCTGCCGCGAGTACGGCAGCCCCCTTGCGCTTCATGTCCTTGGCTTTGGGCTTCTTCTCTTCTGGGTCCGCGGCAGGCAGCTCGAGGAGGGAGAGACGTCCCTCCTCAGCCCTGGCGCACTTGTTCGCCAAGTTGAACAGCTCCAGGGAGGTGCAGAGGTCTTCGTGCATCGCCAGCTCCTCCTTCATCTTGACGTCGTGCACGCCGTCGGAGAAGGCAGAGATGATGGCCTCCTCGTACTTTTGCAGGGTCTCTCCGGGTTGTTGCTTGCTGCGGCGCATGTCGCTCACGGCGGGCGGCCGGTCGCGAGTACCTTGGAAGTTGGCGATGAAGCGGGCGCACATCTGGTCCCAGGAGGAGATCGTGCCTGGAGCCAGATTCAGGAGCCAGGTTCGAGCTCCTTCCTTGAGCGCCATGGGGAACCAGTTCGCCATGACCTTTTCATCCCCGCCGGCAGCCTCAATGCCCAGCTCGTAGAGCTGGAGGAACTCTGCGGGATCGGTTGTGCCGTCGTAGCGAGGAGGCAGGTCAGGCTTTAACTTGCTGGGCCACGCGACGCTGTGCAGCTCAGTGGTGTAGGCGTGGCAGCCCGCGGTGGCCACAAAAGGCCTTGGTTGGTGGAGAGCTTGGTCTCGAGGGTCCCCACGCGCTGCAGCTAGGAGCAGGGCGGGGTCTTGTCGCGCCGGAGCTGGAGCAGGGTCGCGGCGTGCCGGAGCGGGGAGCGCCCTGGCAGCCCCTTGCAGGCGAGGAACTTCTTGGCAGCTCCGCTCTTGCTGCGCTGACGCCTGACGGAGCGGGTTCCGCCCAGGGGCCAAGCGCCTTGGAGCCATGGCATCTTCTTGGAGGGGAGGCAGCTGGTGTGCCTCTGGAGCTTCGTTGCCCGCGCGGGGCGGAGTGTGGCGCAGAGGGACGGACGGCGCGGAAGAGCCCCCTGCGGCGCGGACAAGCTCGGCGACGCGGTCGAGCCATTCTTCGTAGACGTCGTCGACGGGACGGTAGCGCAGGAGATCGTTTGCCGCGAGGAGCGCAGCCCGAGCCTCCAAGGGTGCGCGGAGCGCGCGGGACGAAGAACCTGCTGGAGCGAGTGATGGAGTGGCCGTGCATCCGTCTTGCCGCACGGACGGGTGCTGAGATGATGCTTGCTGCTCGCCCCCTGCCGGGCCGGTTGCGGCGTTGACGGCGGGCGACGGGGAACGACGAGGACGCCCACCGACGGGGTCCGTCTGGGCGACGTGAGAAGCGATGGCGGCCCGGCGCTCGGCGCGGGCCCGACGAGCGTCAGACATGGATGCGACGGTCGGAGGAGAACGGAGCGGTGGAAGACGAATTCCGGCGCACCCCTACCTGGCGCGCCAAATGTTGGATCTCGGGTTCCAGCAGACCCTTAAGGTTCGAACACTGGGGTGCGCGCGGAAATCACGTCCTCAACCTCCCCGTCTCACAAAGATCTAAACTACTAAAGGAATCACACAAGAGACACAAGATTTATACTGGTTCGGGCCACCATTGTGGTGTAACACCCTACTCCAGTGTGTGGTGGATGGATTGCCTCCTGGGGCTAGTGATGATGAACAATACAGGGAAGAACAGCCTCGCGAGGGTCTGTAATTGGCTGGGGTGATGAACTGCTGGGAGGAGTTCAGTCACCTCTCTCTCTCTCTCTTTCTCTACTCTATGTGCCTTCTTATCAAAACCGGACCCTGACCTACCAACCGATCGAACCCTTTGCTACGTGGGTGGCTGGTCCCTATTTATAGAGGCCCTGGTCCTCTTCCCAAATATCGAGCGGGAAGGGAGCCAACAATGGCGGGCCAATTTGAAGGGGGACAGCAAGTACATCTATCCTGACAAAAGGTGGTCTTCGCCTGCGAAAGACTCTGCGGTGACGCCGTGCTGGGCTCCATGGTGACCTCTGTCTCGTAGTCCGCTTGGTCCTGGTCTTGTTGCACCGAAACGGCAACCTTTGCCTGATGCCTCGGTACTCCGCGGCTGCGCTTGCCCCCTTTGCACCAAAGAGGAAAGAAGGACGCTGCGCGCGCTGGCACCCGCCTGGTGTCCTCGATCGTCATGGCTTGCGTCACTGGCACCTCGCGAGGCGCCCCGCCTTGATATCTCCGTCTCCTCGCAAGCCAGCCTGAGGAGGCTGCGCCTGAGGATGCGCCGTGTCGTCCGCCTCACGAGGCTTGGCCCCTCGCGAGGGTCTTGAGCCTTGTGCTTGATGAAGATGGGCCATGTTGGGCCCCCATTCGAGCCACGCCGCAGGCTGCAGGCAGGCAAGTCTAGGGACCCCCGTTCCCAGAACGCCGACACTGAGCAACACACTCATTAAAGCCAGGTAACCCAGCCCAATAATTTTCAAAACGAAAAACTTTTGCTTTAGGAATAGCCGTGGCAATTGTGACGACACAAGGAACATGATCAGAGGCCGAACGCGCAAGAGGCAGAACTAAAGTGTTGGGATGATCCGAGGAAGTGAAAAACCAGTCAATTTGTTGAAGAAGGGGTTCAGTTTGCATATTAGACCAAGTAAATTGTCTTCCCTTAATTGGCAGCTCAACAAGACCCAGGTGACTGATGATCTCATTAAACAGGAACATGTCGTTGACATTACCACCAGGCAGGTTACGGTTTTCAAGCGACCTCATAAAGTTAAAATTACCCAAAAGAAGCCAATTGTCATCACAATTAATGCCCAGGTTATATAACCACTGTACGAACTCATCACGGGCTGGACTCTGACATGGACCGTAAACAGTCACTAGTGTCCAAACTTCATATGTATGTTTGGAATGGAATTCCACAATGATACCGAAAGGTTTAGCCTCAATTAAATTGCCCTCAAAAAAGGGAAGAATTCCAAATAATAACCATACCAGCTGATGCACCCACCGAAGGCACATAAGCAAAATTATCAAAACGACGTGGACAAAACCTCCTAATGAACCTATGATCAATATGCATACTCTTAGTTTCTTGTAGGCAAACCACAGAACAACCACTTTCATCAATTTTCTGCTTAACAGCAAGCTGCCTCGCTTTAGAATTAAGGCCACGCACTTTCCAACATAGAACCTTCTAGTCTTTAAACCCAGTCTGATTCATTACAAACCATAATAAGTTGCAGCAAAAGTAGATCACGCAATGACCTACAGAGACCAGCTAAGCATAGCAAACTGACAGAGTTCGAAACATAAAGACAGAAATAAAGATAGATGACGTTTAAGGTGGTACGCCATGGACCATAAAGCTGCATTATGCAATCAAACATGAAAACTCTTGCTGCTGGTAGATTCAGCAGGATTAGCTACAAGCTTATCCGCGGTGATCTTCTCCGAATCTATGCGCAAACGAGCCCCAATACGCTGAAGGTCAGCAATGGCAGTAGGTGGTGGCACTGTCGAAGCTCCATCAGACGGAGCCGACTTGGTCTTGCACTTCTTCAGAATGTGAGGTGACCTGATCTGTCCTGTAGATTTGCTGGTGCCACTGCTTGGAACATTACGGTAGCCACCACGTAGAGCACTGAGCCGTGCACTGCGACGAACTTTAGTCTCCACCAAAGTTGTAGTCTTCTGCTTGCGGTCATGTTTCAGGGTCACCTTTGGGGCAGCCATGAACTCGAATGATTCAGTGACAGGTTCAGAAAGATCATCAAAGCAGAGAGCCTGTGCGACTGGTCTTTTAGCTGGAGAAGTGAGGCGAGTACTGACACTGTCAGAAGCAGACACAGGTGCAGGCGGCAGTTGAAGTTTTGGGACTGGAGCATTGCAGAGAACCTCCCAGGACTGCTTGTTTAGTAAAGCACCAATGTCAGACTTGAAAACAAACTGAGGAATGTCCGAAGACCACATAAACGGTGGCATCTTCTCAAAAGTACGCTGCCACTGCATCACAGGCGGCAAGATCGGTCCATAGATAGTAAAAACTTGCCCAATCAGAAGAGGAGGTTGCTGAGGCTCCACTAGGGGCTGGAAGGGCAGCCACTTTAGCAGCATTGTCGACATTGTTAACTGAATCTTCAGAAAGTTGCAGAACAATGGACTCTTGAGACTGGATCGCCTCAACTTCCTCTTGCTGCACAGCTGCCTGGACCGGTGGCACATCATTCCAACCCAGCTCTGGAAATTCAGGCATGACCCAATTGTGATTAGCAAACTGCATATTGCCAGGGAGGGGGTGCGGATTGCCATTGAAGGGCATGGGGTCTTCATCAGTTGGCAAGATGTCTGCAAAATCTGCTGAAAGGATGTAGACAGGTGCAGACCAAGATATCCTAGCACCACAAAAGTCTGCATATTCTCTATAGGTCATAGATCGTGGAACTAAGGTGGGCACAGGGAAAGAAACATAAACAAGCGAGCGGACCAGCATCGGATCATCTTGGTGCCAATGGTGGAATCTACCAAACGTGCCGATGACATCCGCAAGGTAATTTGTGCGCCTATAATCCAGAGGAACACCAAGCAACATGACCCATCCATGGCAAAAACCCTGCGTTGCTCTGTAATTTATACCCTCATCATGCGGAATAAACCAAACAAATCTATCATTGCCCAGATTGAAGGGTGGGTGATCAACTAAAGCTTGACGAGCCAGAGCACTACGAAAACAAAATAACCCAACTCCTTGGATCCAAGGTTGGGCATCCAGAACAGCTCTTCCCAAATCATTGACAACGAAATCACTGACCATGTTCCGAAAGATGGCGATTTCTTCAGGCAAAGGTGCTGGCTCAATGATGGCGATGGCGTATTCCTCGTTCTACTGGTCTGGAGCCACCGCTGGTGCAAAGAAGGTGCGGGGCAGTCGCAGCTCACCGCCATCGATGATGTCAAATCCTTGCGGGATAAACTCCATGGGATCCACCGCGAAGGTCGCCATTGCCGGCACCGGAGAATGGGAGCAGCACTGATCGGTGATGACGCAGTTGGTGGGCAATGCCAACGGCGAAGAGGGGGCGGAGGAGGCGTTTTGGGCGGTGGCTCTGCGGGCAGAGGTGGAATAGATGGGGTGGCAGGCTCGACGGGACTGGGCAGAGACCCAGCGGGACTAGCTATGGAGGGAATCGAGGAGTCCGACATAGAAAACCTGCTGACCGGATGGACTCACCCGATTTGATCCACGGGACCCACTTGTAAGAGGGAGAAGAAGTAGAATCCGAACAACCCTTTGCCCTGTGCCCCAACCGAAAGCATCGATGACACCGAACCCGGCTGGTGCACGCTTTGGTTAAATGCACCATGGACAAACAATTCTGACATTTCCACACATTAAAAACCATGTCATCAATTAGGTCATTTAAATCCACAGAACCTCCAGGTGAGTCCGTTAGTTGCAAATCAATATTCGCCTCATTGCCAAAATCAGTTGGAGAAATATCAGTTTATAGGGTCAGGGAAGAAACCTGAGGTGCAGACTCAACCTGGGCCATGAGAACAACTGGGTCGGGAGAAGCGGTCTGGGCCAGGGAAACAACCTGGGACGGAGACGAGACTGGTCCAACCAGGTCTCCCCCATGCACATGCAGATTGACGTCGGGACTAGTTGGGGTGGCCACGAAAAACCCGGCCGAATAAATCTCGCGAATGTTAACTGTTCTGAAAGTGATGGGTGGTTCGGCCACCATCCATCGGAGATCAGTCGCCGGCGGTGGAGGCAAAATTACTCGCTCACGAGGAAGAACTGAATACCCCGCTTCAGAGACAGCATCAACCAGGCCTGGCGAGGCAGGATATCTATATCCCTTGCAAACTTCATACTGTTGGAAAGTAGCGAACGAAATTTTCTTCGAGGCTCCAGAACCCGAACGCAAAGCAGACTTGGACGGTGGCTTATGCATAGCAATCAAACCGAGAGAAGCATGCCTCTTAGAGGGACTGATTAAGATCCATTCAGCATCACATTCTTTCTTCCAAATAAGAAACTCATGTTTCCAATTAGGGCCACCATTGCCCCAGAGATGGAAGAAACACTTGAATTGTGGACATGCAAAAGATCGCAATTGCAGAATAAGAAGACCAACACATTTGCAAGAGACAATAAATGAGAATACCTTGTCATTAATGTGTTGAACAGGCAAATCAATTGCAGATCCTCCAATTGCTAATTCCAATGCCACCGCCACCGAATAATCATCAAGACGAAAGATGTGCCTGCTAAAAGACACGGCCATAATGAAATGGCCCGTGTCATCCAAGGGATGAATGCATTTCCCACCAGATCTAAAAACTTCCTCTGCAAAAGCCATTCCTTTGGAAAAGTCCAGATCCAACGCTGATCCCTCATGATGACCCATGTGAGATGGGTATAGGGTGAGAGATCAGAGAACGCCGGAGATGATGGGTGGAGAAAGAACAAGATTTACTGGTTGGAGAGGGAGATCACTGGAGAGCCTAGGGCGCCGGTGGGAGGGGAGGTGGGAGCCATCGGACACACATATTTTAGTTTATCCTATCCTCAACATTAGCCCCCAAGTTTAGCTTGAATTTATCCATGGTAAACTTATGCTGCAAAATAAACACAAGAACAAATTTGACAGGTTGTGCTTCGGGTTAAGAATTCTTGTAAACCGACACCTGATCATCCTTAAGTCCTTGTCATTTCCTCCTTCTAGAAAATCCGGGTCAATAGGCCAGCTTCATAATCAATTTGCTTGTAGAAGAAATATTGTAAATAAAAAAATCCATTTGATTCAGCCTTGAATGCTCTGACTTGACAAAAATATTGGTCTTCAAATATTCAACTGATATTCAGCCGGCTTGAAAATGTAGAACTTGCCAAGCTATGATTTCCAAAATCGGCGAGTTATAAAAACTGATAATTCCGGGTCATGATCTTTGCTAACGCCGGTTCATGATTGTTGTCAACGTCGGTTCATGATTATTGATGACGTCGGGTCATGATTATTGATGACGCTGGGTCAATCTGGTTTATTCAAAACTGAGTAATTTGAAGATTTTTCTCCCTTATATCCATATTATCTGTAGCCCCCAAGTCTTGAGCAGAACAAAGTGATGGCTTAAGACTTGCTTCAATATAAATACTTCCACTTAAGAAATCCATGTTGTTCACCCCAGTCACTTAGTAAAAACTGAATACTCCATATTATGTAGCCCCCAAGTGCCGGGTTGTCATGCTTGCAGCAACCTGGGACTTATAATTGCGTGATGTTCAAAAAACTTCAACCAGTGTAGCCCCCAAGGACCGTGTCATTATGCAATAATGAGCAGGGACTTTATAAATATAATCATGCTTCATCGAAAATAACATCATATGATGTAACTCCACCATGGGGATTGAACTCATGTCCACAAGGTTAAGAGCTTTGTGTTTTACCAACTGAGCAGTGGACCCTTGAATATAACAGCTTAAGACTTGTGTACCTTGAATCATTGATAGGAGCAATTGGTAGCCCCCAAGGGCCGACTCATTATGATATGATGAGTCGGGTCTTTGATAAGACTAATAAAAATGACTTTGCATTAGCCCCCAAGTGCCATGGTGCATGCTGGCAGTGACATGGGACTTGCATATTTGATGTAATCTCAATTTGAATAAATGTAGCCCCCAAGTGCCGGGTTATAAGCCTGCAGTGACTCGGGACTATTCCTTCCATTGTAGAATGAATCATATCCATCGATAAAATAATAGCCATTGCGCTGAAGCGACTTTGAAAACCTCAATCATAATATTGGTTATTGACAACCATAATAAAAATCCAGCCATGTTGGCTATTTGAAGATTTGAATAATATAATCCAGTTTCGAAAACCGGTTCCTGTGATATTGAATCGTACTACCGGTTTAGGATACCTGTGCAGTAAGAGTGATAACCCCAATCTTGATAACTCCCCCCATATTTTGCCGGTTTATAATAAAACCATACCGGGCTATAATAAACACCGGATTATCCATATAATACCGGCGACTTGTAGTCGAAAATAGGCCGGGTCAATAAGCACCGGATTATAACTGATCATGTACTGACAACTTGTTTAGTTGAAAGCCAAATCGGGTCAAGGACACCGGTTTATCAGAAGATATTATGAACCTCAACAAAGGTGAAAAACTTGGCAAATAGAACTCAAAAATAAACATGCGAGGCTTTTCACGAGCTGCCAGGCTCCAAATCGAGGCTTTTCATGGGCTGTCAGGCCACTAAATTAACCATTTCACAAAGCCTCTTAAGATGGACCTCAATCTTTAACCAATCGCGTTTTGACTTTGACAAGTTCAGGGTCTATGAGATTGACTGTCAAACGTTTACGGGTCGTACCAGGTTTACCTGGGCGGAGTGACTTATTTAAAGAAGGCAGGTTAACCCGGGGTTTTAGGTGCGAACACCAGGCTTCCAAGCCGGGCTTGATAGCATATTACAAGGGTGCAGACTCTTAGTTCGGTGCGAAGCAAAGAGCCCCCAAGTAACTTCCCTGGTGGCCTTACTTCGATCAAGAGGTGTAGCTATGGTTCAAATACAACCAAGCCCCCAAGTGATTTTCCTGGTGGCCTTACGCCGATCAAGAGGTGTAGCTATGGTTCAAATACAACCAAGCCCCCAAGTGATTTCTTTCTGAACTGTGCTCGCCGGGTGCCTATGTTTGAGTTGTGATGTGCAACAAACTCTCTTTGGCCCCTTATGATAATATTGGCTTGATAGCCGGAGTACCGAAGTAACCAGAGCTATGCTCTTTTGATAATATTGGCTTGATAGCCGGATCAAGAGGGTAGTAACGCTATGTTCTCTTTGGTGAATACACCTATGTTTGAATAGGAAGCCCCCATGTGATCAATAATATGACAAGCCAATAAGGCAGGATAACCCATGTCTGAACCGCGCATCATGGCAACCGGCCCTCTTCGGCAACCTTTAAATTTTTGCAAGAGATAAATTCTTCTTGAACCAGGATTTTGAACCTGATATTGAGAGCTTCAAAGCTTTGTGGGAGACATCTTTCCCTTGAGCCGAATTTTAAACCGGAATCTTCATTTTCAGCTGTAAATATTCTGACAGCCTTTAAACTCGAACTTGCGAGAAATTAATTCTTTTTAAACCAGAAATTCTTAAACCGGATTTGAGAGCTTCAGTGAGACTGACTTCCCTTGAGCCGGATTTTATACCGGAATTCTTCATTTTGAACCGGATTTTCTGACGGCCTTTAAATTTTCATCAATATGGTAGTAGCCTTTGGGACCGGGTTATATTTCCCTCCATCATCCTGGGGTTCTTAAACCTTGCTGAAATTCGCAAGATTTGCTGAGTCATGTCATCGTAGGCCCCAAGTCTTAAGACGACTCGAGGATTTGGCTTGAGATTCTTCATACTTTGCCCTGATATAAACCGGCATATAGCTGAATAGTGGACCGCTGTCATATGTTGAAGCTGGAAGCAAGGTGGCGAGTTAATGATCTTCGCAACACTCATTGTATATCCTTGGCGTTGGCAACACAATGCAAATCCACGGAAGCTTGAGGTTAATCGTGGCGGGTCATAAATCACTCCGTATGATTTGTGTCAATAATCCGGCCAGCGGTTCATCCCAGCTGGTTGTTTGAAGTCTAACCAAACTGTAGTGGCGGCGACTTGTGCGCATGTCCATTGAGTCATCCATCATAGACGGCGGTCAATCAATAGCTCATGCAGACAGGTGCGGCCTAGTGTGTTGATGTAGACCAGACCGCGAGAGACGGACTACAAAGACGACCGCGGCTTCAAAGGCGGCACAGACACATGAATCGGCCGCGGCGTTTTAAGCCGGTGCGGGCGGGAGAATCGGCCGTGGGGGTGGACAATAAGTCAATCACGTGTGTTGATATAGCGGGGGTGGCAACCTGCGCAGGATGAGCACTAGTGCAAAAAATAATACTTGGCCACGCCCCTTTTACAACACCGTTTTGTAAGAAATAATGGTCCTGCGAAAAAATATCACAAACCAGAGTAATTGTTCTCAAATGATTTAATATGTGATGATAAAATACATAGAAAGGATAGCACCTGGTATTTTTTTTGTTGGACGAACGAGTTGGCCGCGGTGTTGTAAAAACATCACGGACACGGGTGAGCCGGCCACAGGCACGGACGATGAGTCAGTCCCATGTGTTGAAGAAGCGGGGGGCGGCGATTTGCCCACATATACATTCAGCAGCACAACACGGGCAAGCGCCGGTGCAGAATATTGCTAGCGTACACTCTGTACCCGCCGTATAAATCACTTTTGTAGTGAACAACTATCCTGTATACAAAAAATGTACAGATCAAGGTAATTGTCCTTTGACAAAGAACAATATGCGCTAATAAAATAAACTTAGATGGATGTCACCTGATGATCTGGACGGTAGATGATCTGTGTGCAATCGTACATCATATCCATTGGACAGATGATCCATACACAGACTGAAAAGGTCTAGAGGAGTACGAATACTAGTGATGATGAATCAGTATAACCTCACGTTATTTGAAATGGCAACCTGTGGTAGCATTTTTCATGTGATATGCTTTGGAAAGTCAATGATTGTTGGGGGCCGCGCTGCTAGTGGATGTCTCCCTCATGCATGTGAGTACATGGATGTTATTCCGTTTCTCTCTTTTCCTCTTTCTTTCCAACGATGGACAAGGCAACTGCGGTCGGCTGCTGCGGAAGCCAGGTGCATAGGTGAGCATGGCGGCGGTCCACGGCAACAGATCGAGTTTGGCGGAGTCACGGGGCGGTTCCTAGCGTGAACGGTGACGAAGCGTCTCAGAGGCCAAGGTGGCTCGGCGTGCGGTGACTCATGGCGCAGCAGAAAGGCAGCCAGGCAGTGGCTCGTCGGCGCATGGGGCGGAGCCTGACCCGGAGCAGCGGCGATGCAGAACCGGCCGTAGCGCAGCGCAGGCAGGGCCACTGCAGGCGGAGAGCGAGGCGAGGACCATGGGCCTTAGCGGAGGCGGCAGTACAGGAGGCTCGCATGTGAGACCAGGGCGTTCTCGGCGGCAAACAAAAGCGAGGACCGAGTCGGCCAGGCAAGCAGTGATAGCGGGCGGCTCAAGGCACAACGGCGGCCGGGGCAGCTCGGAGGTGCAGACGCGCGGCAAAAGCGGATTCCCAGCGGGGGCTACAGGCGGCTTGGGGCGGAAGGCGCGGCGCGCGGGAGCCTGGTGCGGCGACTCACGGCAGAGCGACAGCATGAGGCCGAGTGAAGGCAGCCACGGAGGAGCGACGGTGCGACGGTCGCGGTGGCGGATGAGTCCGGGGCGGCTCGACAGCGGCGGATGAGGCCGGCCGCAGAGACAGTGGCGGAGCGCCGGCGAGGGGAGGTCGACCCGAGGCAGGCAGCTCGGAGGTGACTCGACGCAGAGGCAAAATCGGTGAGGCGCATGCGGCCCGTGGTGGAGACGATCGAACCGGGGCGGTTGACCCCGAGTCCACGCCCATCACCTTCGGATCGTGGCCTCTCTCTCTCTCTCTCTCTCTAATTCCTTCCCGAGTCGTAGAGTTGTTCACGTTCATAGACAAGCCGGATACGGACGAACTATGCCTAGCCTCCGGGCAATCCTAGATGCAGTATAGAAAACCTTCTAGATTTTTATCTTATATGCTTTGATTTCCATCACGTGAAGGATCCATGATGGATTTGAGGTGTTGCTTGGCCCAGATGCGGGACGTCAGTTTTCCTTGGAATTGTCTCCTCTGCCACCTGACCTGACACATGGTGTGACCAAGTAGCAGCGGCCGAAGATGAATTTTTTTCCTTCATCTGATCCATGTCGTATTGGGACTTGATCTCTTTGTCTGATTTCTAGATGAACAATATTGTTTCCCCGGCGTAGGTCGCGACGCAAGGCTATGACCGGGTATCATATTGATTTCCTTTTGATGCGTGTGCTGATGACTCCCATGGATCTCACTGATGAACTCGGATTCGGCGTAAATTCTTCCGTGCCGGCTCTTTTTCATCCAATCGCGGTTTTCTCGATCCCTGAGAAAATTCCCTCCAAGAACCCAACACCACCGTGCGCGGGCCCCACGATGGGCGCCAACTGTTCTGGATTTGTCACGACAAATGTCCTAGTGTGAGGACTTAGTCGTAAGGCCAACGCATCTATGTGGTAGCTTGAGAGGGGTTGAACGGAATCGAGAGATGCAACACAAGACAAGGTTTTAGACAGCTTCGGGCCCCGGGAAACATCATCCGGTAACAACCCTACATGTTGTTTGTGGCTAGGTCTCATTATGCTCATCATGGAGTCACCGTAAACCGGCTCTTTGTGTCTAGCCCTAAAGATTGTTTCTTCTTTTTCCCCCTTTGGAAAGCCCTGCCCCTCCTTATATATGTTGAAGGGACGGGTTACATGTGGAGTCCTATTAGGATTAGGACTAGTCTATCTTCTAATACAAACCGGATACAAATCCGGGTCTTGACTCCTTGTAAGGGAAATATTCCTCACACCTTTTCTTTTAAACCGATCCACCATTACCATAAACCGGCCTTCTTGGTTTTGTGCCTTGTCATCCGTCTGTCCCGCCTGCCGGGTTACCAGTGAGTCATAATGTTCAGTCAGGTTGCTTGTAAACCGTCTGGTCAGTGCGGGTCGCCGGTGAATCGCCAAGTCTGGCCGGGTTATACTTTCGGCCGGGTTACGTCGCGGGGTATATCCTCGACAGTTGTCATTTGATAATGGGATCACATCATTAGGAGAATGATGTGATGGACATGACCCAACCGTTAGCATAGCATATGATCGTTCAGTTTATTGTTACTGCTTTCTTAATGTCAAATACATGTTCCTTCGACCATGAGATCATGCAATTCCCGGATACCGGAGGAATATCTTGTGTGGTATCAAACGTCACAACGTATCTGGGTGACCATAAAGATGCCCTACAGGTATCTCCGAAGATGTCTATTGAGTTGGTGTGAATCGAGATTGGGATTTGTCACTTCATGTATCGGAGAGGTATCTCTGGGCCCTCTCGGCAATACACATCACAAGAAGCTTGCAAGAAAAGTGACTAAGGAGTTAGTTTCAAGATGATGTATTACAGAACGAGTAAAGAGACTTACCGGTAACGAGATTGAACTAGGTATAGAGATACCGACGATTGAATCTCGGGCAAGTAACATACCGACAAACAAAGGAAATTACGTATGTTGTCATAAAGGTTCAACCGATAAAAGATCTTCGTGGAATATGTAGGAATCAATATGGGGATCCAGGTCCCACTATTGGTTATTGACCGGAGAGGTGTCTCAGTCATGACTACATAATTCCTGAACCCGTAGGGTCGCACACTTAACGTTCGTTGATGCTAGAGTAGTATTGGGATATTTGATGAGTGGTAAAAAAATGGTGTTTGGAGTTGCGGATGAGATCTCGGACGTCACGAGGAGTCTCAGAATGGTCGAGAGGTAAATATTTATATATGGGAAGTCATATTTGGGGTTCTGGAAAAAGGTGAAGTTTTTTCGGTATAGTAGCGGGAAGCTTCCAGAAGGTTCTGGAGGATTCCTGAGGGGTCCGGAAGTCCACAAGTGGGTTCACATGACCCAAGGGCTAGCATGAGCTGTGGGGAGGTGCCCTGGCCTTATTGGGTAGGCGCATCAAGTCTTCAAAAGCCCATGTGGCTAGGGAAGGCAAAAAAGGAAGGAGTCCTAGTAGGAATAGGATTGGACTTGGAGTCCAAGTCCTCTCCCCCTTAGCTGCGCCCTAGGTCTTAGAGGGGCTGTTTCCCATGCCCCTCCACCTATATATATAGAGGGGGGGGGGCAAGAAGATACACCAAGACCTTGGCACCCCTCTCTCTCCCGTTACTCCATAGTTCCACCGCCTCATCCCGATGACACTTAGCAAAGCGTTGTCGGTGCTCCACCATCACCATCATGCCGTTGTGTTGGTTGTGATCCCATCTACTTCTCCTCTTCCTCTTGCTGGATCAAGAAGGAGGAGACGTCATCGATCTGCACGCGTGCTAAACTCGGAGGTGCCGTCCGTTTGGCACTAGATCGGTTGGATCATGATCGGATCTCGAAGAGTATGACTACATAAACCGCATGATAAACGCTTCCACTTAGTGATCTACAAGGGTATGTAGATGTTCTCCCCCTCTCGTAGCTATGCATCTCCATGGATAGATCTTGCATGTGCATAGATTTTTTTTTGCTTTCCATGCAACGTTCCCCAACAGTGGCATCATAAGCCAGGTCTATGCTTAGATGATATGCATGAGTAGAAGACAAAGGAGTTGTGGGCGGTGATGTTCATACTGCTTACCACCAACATCTTATTTTGATTCAGCGACATTGTGGGATGAAGTGGCCTGAACCAACCTTACATGTCCACGTATATGAGACCGGTTGCACAGACTGACATGCAATTTGTTTTGCATAAAGGTGGCTGGCGGGTGTCTGTTTATCCTACTTTAGTTGAATCAAATTTGACTACGGCCGGTCCTTGAAGAAGGTTTAAACAGAAAACTCGATAAATCACCATTGTGGTTTTGCATAGGTAAGAACGATTCTTCCTAGAAGCCCGTAGCAGCCACGTAAAACTTGCAACAACAAAGTAGAAGACGTCTAACTTGTTTTTGCAGGGTATGTTGTGATGTTATGGCCAAGACGTGATGTGATATACGTTGTTGTATGAGATGATCATGTTTTGTAATATCGACAACCGGCAGGAGCCTTAGGGTTGTCTCTTAATTATTGTATGAAATGCAAGCGCCATGTAATTGCTTTACTTTATCTCTACGCGTTAGCAATAGTTGTAGAAGCAATAGTTTGCGAGACGACCCTGACGCAATGATGGAGATCAAGGTGTCGAGCCGGTGACGATGGAGATCATGCCAATGCTTTGGAGATGTAGATCAAAAGCACAAGATGATGATGGCTATATCATGTCACATATTTTGATTGCATGTGACATTTATCCTTTATGCATCTTATTTTGCTTAGAACGACGATAGCATTATAATATGATCCCTTCACTAAATTTCAAGATAAAAGTTTTCTCCCCGAGTATGCACCGTTGCTAAAGTTCGTCGTTTCGAAGCACCGTGTGATGATCGGGTGTGATAGACACTACGTTCACATACAACAGGTGTGAGCCAGTTTTTCACAAGCAGAATACTTGGGTTAAACTTGATGAGCCTAGCATGTACAGACATGGTCTCGGAACACTGGAGACCGAAAGGTCGAACATGAGTCATATAGTAGATATGATCAACATAGGGTTGTTCACCATTGATGACTACCCCATCTCACGTGATGACCGGACATGGATTAGTTGATTTGGAGCATGTATCACTTAGATAACTTGAGGGATGTTAATTTAAGTGGGAGTTCATTAGTAATTTGATTAACTGAACTTAATTTATCATGAACTTAGTCTTAATAGTTTTTGCATATCTATGTTGTGGATCAATGGCCCATGCTACCGTTCCCCTATTTTTTGACACGTTCCCAGAGAAAACTAAGTTGAAAGATGATGGTAGCAATAATGCAGACTAGGTCCATGATCTGAGGATTATCCTCATTGCTGCACAGAAGAATTATGTCCTTGATGCACCGCTAGGTGCCAGACCTGCTGCAAAGCTGATGCAGACGTTATGAACGTTTGGCAAGCTCGATCTGATGACTACTTGATAGTTTAGTGTGCCATGCTTTACGGCTTAGAAGCGGGGCTCCAAAGATGTTTTGAACGCCATGGACATATGAGATGTTCCAAGAGCTAAAATTGGTATTTCAGGCTCATGCCCGTGTCGAGAGGTATGAGACCTCTAACAAGTACTTTGCCTACAAAATGGAGGAGAATAGCTTAGCCAGTGAGCATGTGCTCATAATGTCTGGGTACTACAAATCGCTTGAATTAACTAGGAGTTAATCTTCCCGATAAGATAGTGATTGACAGAGTTCTCCAGTCACTATCACCAAGCTACTAGAGCTTCATGATGAACTATAATATGCAAGGGATGACAAAAACGATTGCCAAGCTCTTCGTGATGCTGAAATCAGCGAAGGTAGAAATCAAGAAAGAGCATCAAGTGTTGATGATTAACAAGACCACCATTTTTAAGAAAATGGCAAGGGAAAGAAACGGAACTTCAAGAAGAACAGCAAACAAGTTGCCGCTCCCATGGAGAAACCCAAAACTAGACCCAAGCCTGAAACTAAGTGCTTCTACTACAAAGGAAATGATCATTGGAAGCGGAACAACCTCAAATATTTGGCGGATAAGAAGGATGGCAAAGTAAACAAAGGTATATTTGATATACATGTTATTGATCTGTACCTTACTAGTGCTCATAGTAGCCCCTGGGTATTTGATACCGGTTCAGTTGCTAAGATTAGTAACTCGAAACAGGAGTTGCAGAATAAACGGAGACTAGTTAAGGGCGAGGTGACAATGTGTGTTGGAAGTGTTTCCAAGAATGATATGATCACCATCGCACACTCCCTCTACCTTCGGGATTAGTGTTGAGCCTAAATAAATGTTATTTCATGTTTGTGTTGAGAATGAACATGATTAATTAGATCATGTTTATTGCAATACGATTATTCATCTAAGTCGGGAAATAATTGTTGTTTTGTTTACATGAATAAAACCTTCTATGGTCATACACCCAATGTGAATGGTTTATTGAATCTCGATCATAGTGATACACATATTCATAATATTGATGCCAAAAGATGCAAAGTGTATAATGATAGTGCAACATACTTGTGACACTACCGTTTAGGTCATATTGGTGTAAAGCGCATGAAGAAACTCCATGCAGATGGACTTTTGGAATTAGTTGATTATGAATCATTTGATACTTGCGAACCATGCCTCATGGGCAAGATGACTAAAACTCTGTTCTCCGGAACAATGGAGTTAGCTAATGACTTATTGGAAATAATACATACCAATGTATGCGGTCCAATTAGTGTTGAGGCACACGACGGGTATCATTATTTTCTAACATTTACAGATGATTTGAGTAGGTATGGGTATATCTACTTGATGAAACACAAGTCTAAAACATTCAAAAAGTTCAAAGAATTTCAGAGTGAAGTAGAGAATCATCGTAACAAGAAAATAAAGTTTCTACGATCTTATTGTGGAGGTGAATATTTGAGTTACGAGTTTGGCCTTCATTTAAAACAATGTGGAATTGTTTCACAACTCATGCCACCTGGAATACCACAGCGTAATGGTGTGTTTGAACATCGTAACCATACTTTATTAGATATGGTGCATTCTACATTGTATCTTATTGATTTGCCTTTATCATTTTGGGGTTATGCATTAGAGACAACCGCATTCACATTAAATAGGGCACTGTCTAAATCCGTTGAGACGACACCGTATGAACTATGGTTTGGCAAGAAACCTAACTTGTCATTTCTTAAAGTTTGGGGATGCGACACTTATGTCAAAAGGCTTCAGCCTGATAAGGTCGAACCCAAATCGTAGAAGTGGGTCTTCATAGGATACCCTAAATAAACTATTGGGTACACCTTCTACCACATATCCAAAGGCAGGGTCTTTGTTGCTAATAATGGGTCATCTCTAGAGAAGGAGTTTCTCTTAAAAGAAGTGAGTGGGTGGAAAGTAGAACTTGATGAGGTAGTTGTACCTTCTCTCGAATTAGAAAGAAGTACACCAGGGGAAAACGTTTCCGTGATTCCTACACCAACTAGGGAGGAAGCTAATGATGATGATCATGAAACTTCATATCAAGTTACTACTGAACTTCGTAGGTCGACCAGAACATGTTCCGCACCAGAGTGGTATGGTAATCATGTCCTGGAAGTCATGTTATTAGACCATAGTGAACCTACGAACTATGAAGAAGCTATGATGAGCCCAGATTCTAATAAATGGCTTGAGGCTATGAAATCTGAGATAGGACCCATGTATGAGAATAAAGTGTGGACTTTGGTGGACTTGCTCGATGATCGGCAAGCCATTGAGAATAAATGGATCTTCAAGAAGAAGACGGACACTGATGGTAATTTCACTATCTATAAAGCTCGACTTCTCGCAAAAGGTTTTCGACAAGTTCAAGGGGTTGACTACGATGAGACTTTCTCACCCGTAGCGATGCTTAAGTCTGTCCGAATCATGTTAGAAATTGCCGCATTTTATAAAATCTGGCAAATGGATGTCAAAACTGCATTCCTTAATGGATTTCTTAAAGAAGAGTTGTATATGATGCAGCCAGTAGGTTTTGTCGATCCTAAAGGTGCTGACAAAGTGTGCATGCTCCAGCGATCCATCTATGGACTGGTGCGAGCATGTCGGAGTTGGAACATACGCTTTGATGAGGTGATCAAAGCATATGGTTTTATACAGACTTATGGTGAAGCATGTATTTACAATAAAGTGAGTGGGAGCACTGTATCTTTTCTGATATTATATGTGGATGATATATTGTTGATTGCGAATGATATAGAATTTCTGGATAGCATAAAAGGATACCTGAATAAGAATTTTTCAATGAAAGACCTCAGTGAAGCTGCTTATATATTGGGCATCAAGATCTATAGGGATGGATCGAGACGCTTAATAGGACTTTCACAAAGCACATACCTTGACATAGTTTTGAAGAAGTTTTAAAATGGGTCAGTCAAAGAAAGGGTTCTTGCCTGTATTGCAAGGTGTGAAGTTGAGTAAGACTCAAAGCCAAACCACATCATTAGATAGAGGGAGAATGAGAGTCATTCCCTATGCCTCAGTCATAGGTTCTATACGATATGCCATGCTGTGTACCACACCTGATGTGTGCCTTGCCACTTGTCTGGCAAAGGGGGGGTACAAGAGTGATCCAGGAGTGGATCACTGGATAACGGTCAAAATTATCCTTAGGTGCATTAAAGAGGACCAAGGAAATGTTTCCCGGTGATGGAGGTGATAAAGATTTCATCATAAAGGGTTCCGTTGATGCAAGCTTTGACACCGATCCAGATGACTCTGAGTCTCAATCCAGATACAAATTGAACGTGGGAGCAATTAGCTAGAGTAGCTCCATGCAGAGCATTGTAGACATACAAATTTGTGAAATACATACAGATCTGAATGTTGCAGACCCGTTGACTGAAAACTTCTCTCATGAGCAAAACATGATCACACCTTAGAACTCTTTGGGTGCTAATCACATGGCGATGTGAACTAGATTATTGACTCTAGTGAACTCTTTGGATGTTAATCACATGGCGATGTGGACTAGATTATTGACTCTAGCGAACTCTTTGGGTGTTAATCACATGGCGATGTGAACTAGATTATTGACTCTAGTACAAGTGGGAGACTGATGGAAATATGCCCTAGAGGCAATAATGAAGTTGTTATTATTATATTTCCTTATTCATGATAAAGGTTTATTATTCATGCTAGAATTGTATTGTCCGGAAACTTAAATACATGCACTACAAAAAAAGACACATCCATGATGATACGTGTTTGTCACAGTAGGTCACGTTTTCTGTCATGCATGTACATCCATGACAATTTTATGATAGAATCAAGATAGTCATACTTGTGCTGTCGTAGAAGAGTTCCATGACATTACCAAAAATATCATCATGGAAGTGTCCACTTCCATGACAATAAATCCCGCGTCATAGAAGTGCTTTTATCAAGGGTGACCGACATGTGGCATCCACCGTAACGGCTCGCCGTTATGCTATCAGGTCCGATTTTGGATCCGATAACATGCTAACAGCCCCGACCAATGGGGATTTTCCACGTGTAAAATCATCATTGGCCGGAGGAAACACGTGTTGGCTCACTGTTGGGACAGATATCATCCATTCATTGGACAGGAGGCGCCTATGATACGTCGACACATGGCATGGCCCAACAGAGGGCCATTCCGATGAAAAGGCCGGCCCATTTGACTTGGTCAAAAGGTAACGGTCCTGCCCACGGAAAGCCTGTTAACGGCCTATTCGTATATAGCCCATTTATGGCCCGCTAACTCATGGCCCGTTATGGCCTGTCCGAATTAAGCCCAGTAGCTTCATCTAGGCATTCCAATATGATTCCAGCCCATTGTAACTTCTGCCCCATGTATGGCCCATGATGTCTTTCGGCCCATACGAGACCATTTGTAACACTTGGCCCATTAACGGCCCGTGGTGAATCTGGTCCACAATGAACAGTGTACCCCTTTATACCCATTAACGACCCATTATTCCATTGGGCCGTTTCCAACCGTGCTATCTTTCGACCTTCTCAGGGCCCAATTATTCTTGGGCTTATTTCCAGCATTCTGTTACTTATGGCCCGCTATTGGCCTTTTCTGCCTGTGGGCCAAATTTAGCCCACGGTTACACTCGGCCCGTTTGTGGCTCGTTACTCCGTTGGGCTATTTTCATAATATCATCAAATACGGCTGATTAATGGCCGCCTGTTATTGTCGGCCCATGAACGGACGATTCCAAATCTAGCCCGTTTACGGCCCATAATGCGGTCTGTTATTGGCCCAGTTTTGGCCTATCAATCATATGACACGTAGAAGGCCCACTGATGCTACGGCCCGTAGAAGGCCCATTCTTTCTACGGCCCTAAGAAGGCCCATTGTTTCTACGGCCTGCAGGAGGCCCATGGTAACTACAGTAAATATGTAGCCCATGGTTATTATGGCCTAGTTTTAAAAAATAGGCTATTGCGGCCACTAGCAAACCGTGGAAAAAGAACTGCACTGACTACAAGCAAACAAATAAACAAGACAACAAGGAAATAAATAAGCAAGCAACTTATGCTAGGCTATCACGGCTATTACACATATTACATCCACTGGGCATCAAAGTTCGCCACGAGTGCAAATATAGGGAACAAAGCAGCATATCATATACACTGGTTGTCAAAGTTGGCGACCAGTGCAAATAAACGCCGCAGCAAAACAAGTCCAAAACCGAAACCACTTCAGAAGAGCTCAAGAAACAATATCCTGAGTACCCATAATGCTGGCAAGATGCTTAGCAAGCTTATTAACTTTCTATTGTTTGGCCCTTAAATCCTCCAGCACTTGCTGTTGCACCAGAAAGTATGCATCTGAATTCCGCAGGGACTTCTTCAGTCCTTCGGCTTCCTGTCGCATAACGTCTAATCGATGTCTTTAAACTTGAAGTTGAGACTCAAGAACCCGAACTGATTCAGGCAGTGAGTTCAAAGAGCTGGTGCCAGCAGTAGTAGCCAGTAACTCGAACACTACATCAAGACATGACTTTGGGGTTGCCTCATTGTCTTCAATATAGTTTTTATTAGCTTTCTTGGAGACCAACAGGGATGTCTCACTATCTTGAACCTTATCTGCATTACTTCCTTTACCATTGCATAACGGGGGTACTCTTCTCCAATATTTTATCCGCGTTCTAAAAGAGAAACAAACAAACACATCACAGGTTTACAATGTGGCATATGAAACTCACTTTGGTAAACCAGTTCAGTAGTAAGGTGGACAAGATAACAGTATGAAACAAACATATATCTATGTAGTATGGTCACTGTATGGTCTATATCATTCTAGTTTATGTTGCCAAATCAAGATAGATACAGTTTGGATCATATCTATTTAAGACAAAGCAGCATAGACAGAATATAAGTGTGGGAAACTACACAACAATAACAACACTTGTAATGTGCATGGCATGAGAACATAACTGTTTATTCAATTGAAACTGAAATCAACATAGAGCAAGTTACAACAGCACCCGTTTTAGACACACCTGAGAATCCAAATGATATTTCTATTTCTGATGCTGAGACACAATCTAGTAATGAACATGAACCTAGTAATAATGTTAATGATGATGTTCATGTTGATGCTCAACCTAGTAATGATAATGATGTGGAGATTGAACCTGCTATTGATCTTGATAACCCACAACCCAAGAATAAACTAATGATAAGAGTGATTTTATTGCAAGGAAGCATGGTAAAGAAAGAGAACAATGGGTTCAGAAGCCCATGAACTTTCCTCCTAAACCATCCACGAAAAAGGATGATGATGATTTTGAGAGCTTTGTTGAAATGCTTAGACCTGTCTTTTTGCGTATGCGTTTGACTGGTATTTTAAAATGTCCCCTTATGCTAAGTATATGAAGGAGATTGTTACAAATAAAAGAAAGATACCAGAAGTTGAAATTTCCACCATGCTTGCTAATTGTACTTTTAAGGGTGGAATACTGAAGAAACTCAAAGATCCAGGAATACCAACTATACCTTGCTCCATTAAAAGAATTTATGTTAAAACTGCTTTATGTGATCTTGGACATGGTGTTAGTGTTAGGACATTCTCTTTGTATCATAGACTTGAATTGAATAAGTTGACAACAACTGAAATCTCTTTGCATATGGCTGATAAATCAACTGCTATACCCATCGATATTTGTGAGGATGTGCCTGTCGTAGTTGCAAATGTTACTATTCTAACGGACTTAGTTATTCTTAATATTCCCAAGGATGACAGTATGTCGATCATCCTAGGTAGACCCTTTTTGAATACTGCAGGGGCTACTATCGATTGCAACAAGGGCAATGTCACTTTTCATGTTAATGGTAATGAGCATAGGTACACTTTCCGAAGAAACAACCTCAAGTGAATAGTATCAACTCTATTGGAGAAACTCCAACAATTGCTATTGGAGGTTTTACATTTTCTATTCCAAAGGTTAAAAATAAATATGATATTCTTATTGTTGGGGACATACATATCCCCGTTGAGGTGACCTAGTGTTAAAGTTCTCTAGTTTCATGTCATTCGGAAGAAGTTTGTTAATAAGACTTGATCAACCTTGTTAATGGATTCCTTTTGATGGGCATGAGATGGATGAATATAGAAAGCACAACTCTCTGTACCCATATTTTTTTGTTAGTTAGAATAAATAAAGTAAAAATGATTATATCTTTCTATTTTTTGAATTATCTGCGCAATAAAAAATGTCCCAAAAATAAAAGTTCTCCAAATGCCCCAAAATTTTAGTATGTTTTTTATAGAATATTTAGAATTTCTGGCACTAAGAACACACCAGGGGGCTGCACCAGTGGGCCACAAGGGTGGAGGGCGCACCGTACTCCCTGGGCACGCACCCTACCTTGTGTGTCCCACATGGGTCCCCCTCACTTATTCCAGCAACCATTCACTTCGTCTTCCTCCAAAAAAATCATCCCATTGCTCAAACCCGTGTTCTAGCTCATCTTGCTGCCATTTTCGATCTCCTTGTCCAAAGCTCCATTTGCAAAACTGCTTTGGGGGATTGTTCCTTGGTATGTGACTCCTCCAATGGTCCAATTAGTTTTTGTTCTAGTTCTTTATTTATTGCAATTTTTTGTTGCTGTAGTGACCTTGTTCTTGAGCTTTCATGTCAAATTTATATGGTCCTAAGTAGTTTTGATGCATGATTTAGCCTCTAGGCACTTGTGGGAGTGGTTGGTATCAGTTTTGTTGAGTTTTGTGCACTTTTATTTCGAGTTACTAAAAAATTTAGAAATTTTTCAGAGGAAGAAATATGTTGAGGTAAATATATCAAGGTGGTTCCTCGAGGAAGAAAGGCCCGAGGCTCGCGATATGTGAGGCAGACCTTGAATCACAGAGGGAAGCTCTAGTACGGCCCTGTGAATGGCCATTGGATCAATTCTTGGTTGACTCTGGTTTCAAGGAGGAATTTGATACATATATTCGAAATGCCGACCTTGAGGACTTCCTGTTAGGCAAGTGTCGGCAGTACCATTACCTCACCAATTCATTTGTGCGAAGATTCAAGTTTACATCCCAGCGCAATGCTCATTCAGTTTTATTTGATCTTTATGATAAATCGTATACCATGGACCTACAAGATTTTAATGATGCATGCAAAATTCCACAATGGAGCATTATTAGTGAGCCTCGCAAAACTGAATATAATGATTTCCTTGCTAGCATCACTGTTGGAGAAACTAGAAATATTACACAAGCCACCATAGGGAGCATTCACTTTCCTGCTATACACTATTTTGCTCTCTTCATAGGTAGATGCATTAATGGTAAGCATGATCATAGCCACCTTTGTGCATCAGATCTTAGTGTCCTCAAGTGTGCGGTAATGGGTGATAAATGATATAACTTGGGGGCTATTATTGCAAGGAGGTTACATAATAATGCTAAGGATGGTGGTTTCTTTGGTGGGTGTCGGTGTCAAAACCGGCGGATCTCGGGTAGGGGGTCCCGAACTGTGCGTCAAGGCCGGATGGTAACAGGAGACAAGGGACATGATGTTTTTACCCAGGTTCGGGCCCTCTCGATGGAGGTAATACCCTACTCCTGCTTGATTAATATTGATGATATGGGTAGTACAAGAGTAGATCTACCACGAGATCAAGGAGGCTAAACCCTAGAAGCTAGCCTATGGTATGATTGTTGTGTATGGAGTTGATTACCTACGGACTACAACCCTCCGGTTTATATAGACACCGGATAGGGTTAGGGTTACACAGAGTCGGTTACAATGGTAGGAGATCTTGAATATCCGCATCGCCAAGCTTGCCTTCCACGCCAAGGAAAGTCCCATACGGACACGGGACGAAGTCTTCAATCTTGTGTCTTCATAGTCCAGGAGTCCGGCTGAAGGTATAGTCCGGCTACCCAAACACCCACTAACCCAGGACTCCCTCAGTAGCCCCTGAACCAGGCTTCAATGACGACAAGTCCGGCGCGCAAATTGTCTTCGGCATTGCAAGGCAGGTTCCTCCTCCAAGTCCTTCATAGAAGATTGTAAACACCAAGAGTAGTGTCCGGCTCTGCAAAATAAGCTTCCACATATTGCCGTAGAGAGAATAATATTAACACAAATCAAATCTGCTGACATATTCCGCAGTGCGTCATCACACTACAACCAAGTCCTTTACTCGAATCGTTTTCACTTTTCCACCTCAGCGTGTTTTTGCGAGGCGGTTTCCTTGGCACGTCTTGTCAAAGCAGAGATCGTGTGCCCCCCTTTTACGGAATTCTCATCAATACGGACATGGGTAACCCGATTGTGCCCGTTAGCATGTTTTCTCGATTAAAGGCGAGTCCCAAACGGTTACGGGGAGGGCTCCTGGTATTCAACCTCTTATAAAGAGACCAAGGCCTTACTCCTTTTTGCAATCTCAAATGAGTTCGCCCGTCGCCTCGAGTTCCAACACCCTAGGCTCCAGATTCCAGGCGCTTTGGACCTTCGACAATGTCCGGTTCCGACCTTCAAGGCCGATGGATGCCCTCCTCCGTCACGGAGGCAGACGTGCTAAAGTTGAGAGAGGCTAAGTTCTTGACCGCCGAAATTCCGCATAGGTTGCCTGCTCAAAGGCAGGCTATTCCCAGTCCCCAGCCCGGTGAGAGCGTAGTGTTCATGTCTCACTTCCTTCAGGGGTTAGGCTTCCCGATGGATCCTTTCGTGAGGGGGCTGCTGTTTTATTACGGGCTGGAATTTCATGACTTAGCTCCGGAGTCCATCCTCCATATTTCCTCATTCATCGTTGTGTGCGAAGCGTTCCTCCGTGTTACTCCTCGCTTCGGATTATGGCTCAAGACTTTTGGAGTGGAGCCGAAGATGATCGAGGGATGGCATGCAGAGTGCGGAGGCGCTGTCATAAGTAAGAATGCTGATGCTCCATGGCCCGAGGGCTCCTTTCAAGAGGAGCTCGGCTTGTGGCAACGAGAATGGTTCTATATCACCGCTCCCAGGAGCGCCAAGTGGGCGGCGCCTCCTGCCTTTCGCTCGGGTCCCCCATCACGGCTAGCGTCATGGGTCAACAAAGGATTAGATTGGGGTTATCCAAAGACGTGCCCTTGTTGCAGGGCCGCATCAGGGATCTCTTAGAAAGAGACCTCAACCTAGTCAAGGTAACGCAGGTCATGCTGATTCGCTGAACACTGCCCGGCAAACGTCGCTCCCTTCATCTGTGGGAGTTTAATCCAGAGGGACCACGAGCTCTCCAGCATTTTATGGGCGCAACGCCCGTGGAGATGTATAAACTGTTCTTCGGATCACAAATGATGTGTCCAGATTTGACTGAGGACGCAGGCCTAAGCTGCAATCGCCCGGATACCCAAGTAAGTAACCTTGTGCCCGGACCTACTATCCATATAATCGTCATAAACTTGCCCCTAAAAGGGTTGTCCCTTTAAATAGGAGTGGATAGCGAAGGCAAAGCTGATCAGGTGTCCGGCTTCCCTTCCAGAAACCAGGCCGGATCCTGTACTTGTCAGGATGTTGAAGATAATGCCTTTGGAGGGAAGTAAGGGGAAGGACAAGGGAACTATGACCTCCCCGAAGGAGGCTGCTCCGAAGGGAGGAACCGACAATTCCTCTCCCAAGGGGAAGAAGAGGGCCGCCTTTGACGACCCGGAGACCATGGCCCTGAAGCGGGGGAGAAAATCCTCGTCAGAGGGTCCGACGCCGGGGAGTTCCTCGGCCGAACTACGCCCTCAAAGGGATCAGCCCTCTAGCGAGCCGTAAGTAGAGAGAGCTTTTCCTTTTGAGGGATGAGAGAAATCCTTGATTTATATCTGAGAAGATTAACCGAAATTTTACCTTATAGCTCGGACCTCAGCCCTTCTCAGCAGAGCTCGTCTTCGGGGGATCTTCTTCCTGATGGAGAGCGGGACGCCTCCCCCTGTCGTAACGCCTAGCGAGGCAGGCGACCCTGAGGTGTCGTCGCGGAGGGTTTCTCTGAATCCGGCGGAAGATAGCTATGTGTCCCCCCAAGGCTCTCTGCGTCCGGCCTTCGAAAGAGGCCATAGGACAAGTCCGGCACCATCTGGTGCTTGGCCGGAGGAGCTAAAGATTCTGCTGGGGCGAGCTTCCATCTCAGAGGAGTACCGTGCATTGATGGGCATGATGATTGAAAGGATTTCATCCGCAGAAAGCGGATTGCATGAGGCCGTCAAAAGTTTACTGATGGGTTTTGAGGTACGTTAGATAATGTACACTTTTGTCAGTTGCGCATAAGTAAGATGCGCCCTGTGTAGATAGTAGCCCCTGAGACTCTGCGCGTTGTCAAGAAATGACGGCACGCGGAGGATCATAATCCCAGGTCTAAGATGTCGCCTATGAATGTAGGTGGCGAGGTGTCCGGAATCAAGCTGAACTAATGATGTGGCCGAACTAAAGCGGCAACTGGACATGGCAGATGCCGACATCGCGCCTGTCAACAAGCGGCTTGATGAGGCTCAAGGTATATAATTCTTCGGGCGGCATCAGGTAAGAGGAGCTTCATACCAGTGTCTTACAATGTGTGTGCTTGACACAGATGGTACGGCCGCCGTGGAGAATCTTAGGGAAGAACTTGCCTGAGCTAAGGAGCAAGCCAGAAAAAGCGATGCGGCTGCCGAGAAGGCCCTTGAAGAGCTGAGAGCCGAACAGGCTGCTCACTGCCGAAGCAAAGAAGAGATGGCCGAGATGGTCGAGAAGTTAAAGAGCGCTGCAGACCATTGCAAACTTCTTGAGAAAGAAGACCGGGCGAGACAGACGGGCTTAGAGAAGGCCATTGCCGATGCCAAGGACACTCGCTCTGCGATGAGAGCTGCGAAGGAGGAGCTGCGTCAGGCCGAACAGATTGCGGCTGGAAAGCCCTTTATGCTGCGGAGGAAGTTTTGTGATCCGAAGTTTGCTCCGTTGGACCGGATGTGGAGTGTGGAGGACACCTATGTGGACTTGGCGGCGAGTGTGCTGATGCGACCGAACACTTTCGAGATCGGAAAGATCGCAAAGTGGAAAAGCTTTTCTGGTCGCAGTTTCACAATCCAGAGCGTCCACTGGCAGTGGATGATCGTTTGGCTCAATGGGCCGAACTGAATAGGTTGTCTAGACTCGCCATGAACTATGTCATGGGTCACCTGTGGCCGGGGAGATCGGAGCCGAAGAGTTATTTAAGCTTGGTGCAGCAATTCCTTGATGCGGTGCCGCGTATAAATGCAATGAAGAGGTCAGCATGCATAGAGGGCGCTAGGATGGCTCTTGCCCGTGTTAAGACATACTGGGCAGAGATGGAGACCACCATTGTTGCGTCCCGAGATTCGGAAAAAAGCCGAGTACCCTCCGAACACTATTTTCAGGAAGTTCTTGAAGGCGCTCATGTAATAGAGACGCAGTGCCCGAAAAATGCTATGTTATGATAGCATATGTAATTATAAAGTAATATTTTGATAAACTGTAGTGGCCTTTTTTATACTTGTGCCTCCAAGTATTGGGAACACCTCCTGTGCGGCCTTTTTAAGATATATATATATATATATATATATAGAATCTAAAAGATGGCAGTCGTTGGCTTCAGCCCCCACGCACATAGTGCAGGGGTGCTCGCAGAAGACGCATTTTCACACTTAACCCAACGTCTTGGTCCTACAGAGGAGGTGATAGCGCAGCGGGCCAGGCAACCGGACTATAATGCTTTAACACTTTCACTTAGCCATAGGAGTTTGACAGTGAGACTATTTAGATAGCTCCTTGGTGGCAACGGCGCTCGTCCGAGTTCGGGCGCGTATGTGCCTGACCGGGAAGCGGCCCTTCGTTAAAGCGGAGGAATCCGATAGATTCCGATAGGTCATCGAGTGGCTGACCAGTCTCTCGCTACATCATGACAGTCAGTTTTCGGCTTTCTCTACTGAGGTACTCGCCCGGCCGAACCGGGGCACAATCGCAGTAGTTCTCCTGGTGCTACCTTAGCCGATAGAGCGGAACATAAGGTAGCCGAACTCAGGAGCCGGGCAACCCAACATTTGACCAAAGACATGATTCAGAGCTGATGCATATAATGCCACAACTCGCGACGCCGAACACTCCCTAAGGTGTTTGGTCTTTATGAGTGCGGGCGAAACAACACTCTTTATTAAAAAAAGCCCCTAGTGTCCAGGTACGTGCAAAAATTCTGACGTGGCCACATGCCAAGACGCCAGCCTCCTCCTTGGTTATATCGGAAAGAAAAAACTAGGGGATGTGTAGCAATAAGAGACAGTAAAAAAGGTTTACGCAGGGTCTTAATCTAAAAAGAATCCTTTAGGACGGGTCCCTACTGCATGTCTGCGCCTGTGTCTCCGTTGTGCCGTATCCTGGACGGGCCGCGCATGATGTTCATCTGTAAAAGAGAGGTACTGAGTTTAAAATGGGTCGTGCCGAAAAAGTTTAAAATAAGCAAAGTATAAAGTAAGATATATAAGATTGAGATTTATTGTCTCTTATTGTATATGCGTGGAGCCCCTAGTGCGGGGGTATATGGCTTCTAGGCTTGCATCAATGATGATTTTGCACCGAACTCGTCTATCCGCGTTCGTGGTCTTGAATGACTTATTTCGAAGTTTTTTGGCCGGTGAGGCCATTTTACTGTGGGGCTGTCAAAGCAGCCACACAGTCCTCCGCTTGGGGAGGCGCACTTTAGTGCTTCCCTTTCAAAGAGATGATGCCTTGTGGACCGGGCATCTTAAGCGTAAGATATGCATAATGCAGTATTGCGTTAAAGCGAGCGAAAGCTTCGCGTCCCAGTAGTGCTTGATAGCGACTTGAGAACGGGACGATATGGAAGGTCAGCTTTTCACGGCGGAGGTTGTCGGCAGAGCCGAATGTGACTGTGAGCCGGAGAAAACCCATACAATGGGTGTCCGGACTAGGTATTACCCCTTGAAAGGAGGTTTTGCTGCGGTGAATTCTTTCTGGGTTAATCCCCATGTGCTGGATTGTATCCTGGTATAGCAGGTTTAGTCCACTACCGCCGTCCATAAGGACATTTGAAAACTGGAGTCTGCCAATTATTGGATCGAGTATCAAGGCAGTCCAGCCTACATTCTTGATATTCCTAGAATAATCTAGCTGATCGAAGATGATCGGTTTTGACAACCAGTGGCAGGACCCTTTGGGGATGGGCCGTGTGGTGCGTACCTTTACGGGCGTCGCACGTTTTGTTATGTGAAATGAGTTCACTATTTTTACTTCTTGTGGGAAGTTCTTTTGTTTCCTGGTGCTCTGCTTTTGGGGTTCGTCCTCGTCTTCGCTTGGTGTGTCGAGCCCCTTGTAATCCGGCATTGACTGTCGTGCTCTTCGGACTTTTGTCCTTAGTCCAGCGACGGTCCTTCTTGCGTCGCGGTTTCCCGTTTCCATCCCTAGTTTCGGATGTACTTGGGTCGCTGGGGCTGCACCTTGCCAACCAGTTGTCCTCCCCTGCACAAAAGCAGGTCATGAGGCTTGTTAGTGCGGCCATTGTTCTTGGCTTTTCTTGGCTGAGGTGTCTGGCGAGCCATTCATCTCGGACGTTATGCCTGAAAGCTGCTAAGGCTTCGGCGTCCGGACAGTCGACTATCTGATTCTTTTTAGTGAGGAATCTATTCCAGAACTGCCGAGCTGATTCTTCGGGTTGTTGAGTTATGTGACTAAGATCGTCTGCGTCCGGAGGGCGGACATAGGTCCCTTGAAAGTTTGCTCGGAAAGCATCCTCGAGCTCTTCCCAGCTTCCAATTGTGTTTTCGGGAAGGCTTTTAAGCCAATGCCGGGCTGGCCCTTTAAGCTTAAGGGGTAGATATTTTATGGCGTGGAGGTCATCTCCTCTAGCCATGTGTATGTGGAGGATATAATCCTCGATCCAAACTCCAGGGTCTGTTGTTCCATCATATGCCTCTATGTTTACGGGTTTGAATCCCTTTGGGAATTCATAGTCCAGGACCTCATCGGTGAAACATAGGGGGTGTGCGGCGCCCCTATATTTGGGTGTGCCGGATTCTGATGATGGCTTCATAGCGTTGCTTACGAGAGCTTGCTTTCTTGGCCCATAAATGGACCTGACTGGGCCATGATGCGAATCCTTAAGTGGGTCACATGCCCATTTAGGTGCGGTGCCGCTTGCCGCTTTATGGGGTCGTCTGTCCGACCGTGTGGCTTTTTCATTTTGTGAATGCGAGGGCTCTAGGGCCTCTTCGTCGAATTCAGGCAGTACCTTTCTTTTCGAATAGCTTTTAGTGCAGCGACTATCGCCGTACTTATCTGTGGTATTGATTACTTTGCTCCATCTATTCTGGAGTGCATCTTCCGCTGTTTTTAGCTTCCACTTCTGCTCTTTTAGGCTGCATGCAGTTGCAACGAGCCTCTCGTGGAGATCCTTCTGCTCCATAGGTTTATTCGGCGTGAGGTCATCCGGAATGCCGTTTTCGCCGAAGGAGGGATGTTTGGTTTCTCTATCCGTGTTGCCCTGTTCGTACGGTTGCTCTAAGGCCTGCTCGTCGTCTACCGGCTCGTCCTGCTCTATGGCTGGGTTTTTGTCGAGGCGGGGCTTGGGTCGGCGTTTACGCCGATGCTTTGATTGCTTTTCGGGAGGTCGATCTCCCGTCCCGTCCCCTTTTTCCTCATTGTCGCTTCCTTTAGGGGTATCCACCATGTACACATCGTGAGATGAGGTGGCTGTCCAATGCCCTATGGGCGTTGGTTCGTCGGTATCTCCTGCATCGTCGTCCATGCTGTCGATGTCTCCGGAGTAGAAGTTGAGCACGTCGTTTAAATTGTCGACAGTGGCTACCAAGTGGGTGGTGGGTGGGCTTTGAATTTCTTCATCGTCCGTATCCCATCGTCGCTGACCGTAGTTCGGCCAGGGCTCTCCTGATAAAGAGAGAGACTTTAGAGAATTCAGGATGTCGCCGAAGGGGGAGTGCTGAAAGATGTCCGCGGCGGTGAACTCCATTATCGGCGCCCAATCGGATTCGATTGGTAGGGGCGCGGGGGGCTCGGAGTTCGGAGAGGAATCCGGCTCCTCGGAGTCACGGGCCATGCGGAGTGCGGGGCTGGAGTTCAGCTCGATCGCCTCTGAGATCGTAGCCCCTGAGGCAGCGTCCAACCGCTGATCCTCGATCGGCACAGTAGGCTCCGAATCAATGGTCAAAACCGATGCGTGTGTGGCCTCCAAGGCGCTGTTCGGCGGCAGAGCTATATCATGCCCATCGAGACAGTGCGGCGCTCTTGGCCGTGGCTCGAATCCGTCGAAGATCAAGTCCCCGCGGATGTCAGCCGTGTAGTTTAGGCTTCCAAACCTGACTTGATGGCCAGGGGCGTAGCTTTCGATCTGCTCCAGGTGGCCGAGCGAATTGGCCCGTAGAGCGAAGCCGCCGAAGACGAAGATCTGTCCGGGGAGAAAAGTCTCACCCTGGAACGTATCGTCGTTGATGATCAAAGGAGCCATCGGGCCTAAAGGCGACGACACAGAGGAACTCTCAATGAAAGCACCAATGTCGGTGTCAAAACCGGTGGATCTCGGGTAGCGGGTCCCGAACTGTGCGTCAAGGCCGGATGGTAACAGGAGACAAGGGACACGATGTTTTTACCCAGGTCCGGGCCCTCTCGATGGAGGTAATACCCTACTCCTGCTTGATTAATATTGATGATATGGGTAGTACAAGAGTAGATCTACCACGAGATCAAGGAGGCTAAACTCTAGAAGCTAGCCTATGGTATGATTGTTGTGTATGGAGTTGATTGCCTACGGACTACAACCCTCTGGTTTATATAGACAGCGGATAGGGTTAGGGTGACACAGAGTCGGTTACAATGGTAGGAGATCTTGAATATCTGCATCGCCAAGCTTGCCTTCCACGCCAAGGAAAGTCCCATACGGACACGGGACGAAGTCTTCAATCTCGTATCTTCATAGTCCAGGAGTCCGGCTGAAGGTATAGTCCGGCTACCCGAACACCCCCTAATCCAGGACTCCCTCAGTGGGATTTATGCCACATGTTTAGCTAATTATCTTGGGGTACCTATAAAGCGGTATGACATTGAGTTGCCCCCTGCTTTTCTTGATTATAATGCTATGATACGATACCAATTTCTTGAGAGGAACGGACAATCTCTCTTGTACCGACTGATCTTTGACATGCAACGTGATGTCCATATTACCCTTCCTACTCCTGCCTTCTTTAACTTCCAGGTAAAACGAAGATATTTTATAACCAGAGAGGAGGCGAACGAGTATGTGAGAGAGGTGGAGGCCACTCGCCTCCATGCTGCGGCCCTTCAGGCAGTAGCTGTCGCATCCCAGTACCACCCCAACTACGATTTTGGATACTATCCGGGACAGCCATGGCCATAGACCAACATAGGCCAAAAGCCTAAGCTTCAGAGAGTACGTATTTCTCACCGACATTACATTCATGTTCACACACTCATTCCAGTTGTTGGTGTTCACACATTTTCATTGTACCATCCATGTTAGTTTATTTCTTTTTCTCGCTTTCTTCTTCTGTTTGAAAATTTTGAGAAAATCCAAAAAATTAGTTCTGGCTTCTTTTTAGCTTTTCTTTCCAGATTAATTAGTAGACGTATTTGAAGAAAACCCAAAAAGATTTCTCATTTTTCTTTTGCTTGTTGAGAGCTTTCCCGTGTAAATAGTTTTTCTCGTTCTTGTTTTGCTTTCTTCTAGAAAAACAAAAACTCCAAAAAAATCAGTGTGTTTCTTTGGGTCATAAGGATAAGACTACGATGAAAATGTTGAGTGGCTCTCATATGCATTATTGTTGATCTAACAAAGAGCCCATATTACCTTGTCTTCTCCTCTAAACAAATGTTTGCAGATTCCAGCTTAATCCAATGCACATGCACTATTATTATTATTATTATTATTATTATTATTATTATTATTATTCACACCGTTCGGTTGTGCAAGTCAAAGGCAATAATGACGATATTTGATGAAATGATTGAGATGGAGAAAAGCTGGTACGAACTCGACCTATTTTGTTTTTGTAAATATGATTAGCTTATCCTTCCTGATTTAGCCTATTATGGATGAAACATGTTTGCAATGACGATTAGATATTATAGTTACTCATGCCATGCTTAATTAGCTAGGAGTTTATAATGGTTTACCTTGTGTGCCAACATGCTTTTAAAATGGTTGTGATGTAGTATGATAGAATGGTATCCTCCTTTGAATGATTCGAGTGGCTTGACTTGGCACATGTTCACGCATGTAGTTGAAACAAAAACAACATAGCCTCTATGATATTATGTTCATGGTGATTTATATCATCATGGTTGCGTTCAATGTTGGTTAATCTCAATGCATGTTATTGTCGCTCTCTAGTTGGTCCCTCATGAATATTTTGCTAGCCTTCACTTGTACTAAGCGGGGATACTGCTTGCGCATCCACTTCCATAAACTCAAAGTTGTTCCATATGAGTCCACCATACCTTCCTATATGCGGTATTTGATGCGGGTTGAAGCTATGTCGGTATTTCCCCAAAGAGGAAGGGATGATGCAGCACAGTAACGGTAGATATTTCACTCAGTGATGAAACCAAGGTTACCCAACCAGTAGGAGAACCAAGCAACACAACGTAAACAACCCCTGCACACAGATAACAAATCCTCACAACCCAACGTGTTAAAGGGGTTGTCAATCCCTTCCAAGTACGGCGCCTCAAGATAGGCAAACAGACATGAGATAAATTGTGGTAGATTGATAAATCGAACGCAAAATAAAATAAATAAGAATAAATTGCAGCAAGGTATTTTTGTATTTCTGGTTTAATAGATCTGAAAATAAATGCAAAGGAAAATAGATCGCAAAAGCAAATAATATGAGAAAGAGACCCGGGGGCTGTAGGTTTCACTAGTGGCTTCTCTCGAGAAAAATAGCAAATGGTGGGTGAACAAATTACTGTTGGGAAATTGACAAAACTTCAAATAATCAAGAACGATATCCAAGCAATGATCATTACATAGGAATCACGTCCAAGATTAGTAGACCGACTCTTGCCTGTTTCGACTACTATTACTCCACACATCGACCGCTATCCAGCATGCATCTAATGTATTAAGTTCATGGAAAAACGGAGTAATGCAATAAGAATGATGACATGATGTAGACAAGATCTATCTATGTAGAGATAGACCCCATCGTTTTATCCTTAGTAGCAATGATACATACGTGTCAGTTCCCTTTTTGTCACTCGGATCAAGCACCGTAAGATCGAACCCACTACAAAGCACCTCTTCCCATTACAGGATAAATAGATCAAGTAGGCCAAACAAAACCCAAATATTGGAGAAGAAATATGAGGCTATAAGTAATCATGCATAAAAGAGATCAAAGAAACTCAAATACTTTCATGGATATAAAAAGATAGATCTGATCATAAACTCAAAGTTCATCGATCCCAACAAACACATTGCAAAACAATTACATCATATGGATCTCCAAGAGACCATTGTATTGAGAAATCAGTGAGAGAGAGAGAGGAAGCCATCTAGCTACTAACTACGGACCCGAAGGACTACAAAGAACTAGTCACGCATCATCGGAGAGGCACCAATGGAGGTGGTGAACCCCATCCGAGATGGTGTCTAGATTGGATCTGGTGGTTCTGGACTCTGCAGTGACTGGATCAATATTTCGTCGATGCTTTTAGGGTTTCTAGAATATTGGGGTATTTATAGAGCAAAGAGGCGGTCCGGGGGCACCCGTGGTGGGCACAACCCACCAGGGCGCGCTTGGGCCTCCTGGCGCACCCTGGTGGGTTGTGCTCACCTCGGAGCACTCCCAGGCGCAGCCAGGGCCCATTATGTTCCTTCTGGTCCAAAGAAATCTCTGTAAAGTTTCATTCCGTTTAGACTCCATTTGGTATTGATTTCCTGTGATGTAAAAAAGAAAACATCAACTAGCACCTGTCACTATGTCAATTGGTTAGTACCAAAAATAATATAAAATGATTATAAAACATCCAAGAATGATAATATAACAGCATGGAGCAATAAAAAAGTATAGCTACGTTGGAGACATATCAACATCCCCAAGCTTAACTCCTACTCGTCCTCGTGTAGGTAAGTGATAAAAACAGAATTTTTGATGTGGAATGCTGCCTATCATGTCATATCATATTTCTTTTCTTTATAGCATGGACATTTGGACTTTTATATTGTTCAAAGCAATAGTCTAGTTTTGACATGATAATTTAAATACTCAAGCATATCAACTAGCAACCATGTCTTTCAAAATATCAATGCTAAAATAAGTTTTCCCTAGCCTATCATGCTTAATCATTGATCCATTCATGAAACACACTCGCATATTAGCTACACCCAATATTCAAGTACGATCATATTGCCTCCTAGTTGGTGCTTTTTATAAGAGAAGATGGAGACTCAAATTCAAAATAAAAATTGCATAAAGTAAAAGAAAGGCCCTTCACAGAGGGAAGTAGGGATTTGTAGAGGTGCTAGATCTCAAAGGGAAAAACTTAGAGATAAAAACATTTTGGGACGTGTATCCTTCCCACCAACGAAAACTACTTAGAGTTCCCAACAATTTCCATGCTAGATATACCATAGGCGGTTCCCAAACAGAAAATAAAGTTTGTTCCTTTTTCAACCATACTTTCACTTTCCATGGCTAGCCGAATCCACAGTTGCCTTCCATACCAACACTTTCCAAGGAATTTATTATTTGACAACATAAAGTAAATTCATTTTTCATTTCGGGACTGGGAATCCTTAATACCTGTTCCTTACTCTCATGCAATGACCTGTGAATAAACACTCATCATGAGAATAACACATCTAGCATGGAAAATATTAGCCACCCTCACCGCTCCGCGAGCAAAATGAACACACAAAAGAGAAGTTTATTTTGAAAATTAGAGATGGCACATGCAAATTTGCTTAGAACGGCAAAAGAATACTGCATATACGTAGGTATAGTGGACTCCTATGGCAAAACTGTTTTAAAGGTTTTTGGATGCACAAGTAGTGATCATACTTAGTGCAAAATGAAGGCTAGCAAAAGATTGGGAAGCGACCAACCAAGAAAGGAATAATCTCATAAGCAAGCATTAAGCATAATTAACACCGAATAATGCACCACAAGTAGGATATAATTTCATTGCATAACTATTGACTTTCATGCTTGCATAGGGAATCACAAACCTTAACACCAATATTCTTACTAAAGCATAATTACTCATCAACACAACTCACATATCACATCATCATATCTCAAAACTATTACTAAGAATCAAGTTTATTTTGTCCAATGATCTTCATGAATGTTTTTATTATACCCTTCTTACATATCTATCACTTTGGAACTATTTTTCATATGTTGCTTTTGATAAGCTCAAACAAATATAAGTGAAGATCATGAGCATAATTTTTCTTTCTTTCTCTCAAAATAATTTAAGTGAAGCAAGAGAGAATTTCTTTAAAAATGTATTAACTCTAAAATAAATCTAAGTGAAGCAAGATAGCATTTCTTCAAAAATACTAAAGCACACCATGCTCAAAAAGATATATGTGAAGCACTAGATCAAGTCCATAGCTCATAAAAATTAAAGTGAAGCATAGAGAGCAATTCTAACAAGTCATGACATAATTTTGGATCTATCAAATAGGTGTGTACAGTAAGGAATTGAGTCTTACAACACAAAATAAAACAAGCAAAGACTCATATCATACAAGACACTCCAAGCAAAGCACATAGTATGTGACGAATAAAAATATAGCTTCGAGTAAAATACCGACGGTCGTTAGAAGAAAGAGAGGATGCCACTCGGGCATCCCCAAGCTTAGTTGATTGCTCTATTTTGATAATGGCTTGGGATGCCGGGGCATCCCCAAGCTTAGGCTCTTCTTACTCCTTATTCCTTCATCCATAGTAAGATAACCCAAAACTTGAAAACTTCAATCACACAAAACTCAACAAAACCTTCGTGAGATCCGTTAGTAAAAGAAAGCAAATCACTACTATAAGTATTGAACCAAACCATTTAATATTTTGTTTTTGCATTATATATATTTCCAAATTTTCTATGGCAAAAACTCATCAAAGAAAACCAAAGACCATCAAAATAAGCACACAGCGCAAAGAAAATAGAATCTGTGAAAACAGAACAGTGTGTAGAAATCTGACTATTTCGAATACTTCTGAAACTCCACAAATTCTGAAAAATTAGGTCTACCTGAGAAATTTATATATTAATCTACTTGAAAAATAATTGGCATTTTACCACGCTCTGATAAAAAATGAGAATTCTTTTCATGAGCATAAAAGGTTCTGTTTTTCAGCAAGATCAAACAACTATCACCCAAGAAGATCCTAAAGGCTTTACTTGGCACAAACACTAATTAAAACAAAACAAAAACAATCATAAAAGTAGCATAATTGTGCAAACACTCAAGAACAGAAAGCAAAAATAAATTTTATTCATTGGGTTGCCTCCCAACAAGCGCTATTGTTTCATGCCCCTAGCTAGGCATAAGATTTCAACGATGCTCACACGAAAGATAATAATTGAAATAGAAAGAGATCATCATGAAACATGTGACAAACACATTTAAGTCTAACATACTTCCTATGCATAGGAATTTTATAGGAAAACAAATTGTCAAGACAACAAAGATCTAGCATATGCAAAGGAGAGGAAGAAAACATTGAAAATCTCAACATAACGAGAGGTAATTTAGTAACATGAAAATTTCCACAACCATATTTTTCTCTCTCATAATAATTATATGTAGGATCATACTCAAATTCAACAATATAGCTATAATATAATATTTTTTTCTACATGATCCCCATGCATGCAAAGTTGACACTCTTCCAAAATAGTGGGATTATCATCAAATAAAGTCATGACCTCTCCAAGCCCACTTTCATAAAAAAATTCACGAGATTGAACACTCTCCAAATATGTGGGATTACTCTTACCTAAAGTTGACACCCTTCCAAACCCACTTTTGATATTATTGCAAACATATTCATCATGAGGCTTAAATAAAATTTCAAGATCATAAGAAGAATCACCCCAATCATGATCATTGCAACAAGTAGTGGACATAGAAAATTTAGCATCCCCAAGCTTGGGGTTTTGCATATTATTAGCACAACTGATATTAATAGAATTTATAGTAAAATCATTGCAATCATACTTTACATTCAAGGAGCTATCATGTCACTTTATGAATTTCTTCATCACAATTTTCAGATTCATGAATCTCATGCAAAACTTCATAGAGATAATCTAGTGCACTCATATCACTAGCAATTGGTTCGTGATAATTGGATCTCTTAAAAAGATTAGCAAGTGGATGAGGATCCATATCAATAGATTTTTAGCAAGTGAAGATGCAAGCAAATAGAAGACACATGACACACAAGCAAAGAAGAGATCTGACGAGAAAACGGTGAACGAAAAAGAGGGCGAATAAAACGGCAAATTTTTGTGAAGTGGGGGAGAGCAAAACGAGAGGCAAATGGCAAATAATGTAAATTGCGAGGAGATGAGATTTGTGATTAGGAACCTAGTATATGTTGAAGATCCTCCCCGGCAATGGCACCAGAAAATTCCTTTTAATGCGGCTTGAAGCTACGTCGGTGTTTCCCCAAAGAGGAAGGGATGATGCAGCACAACAATGGTAGGTATTTCCCTGAGTGATGAAACCAAGGTTATTGAACCAGTAGGAAAACCAAGCAACACAACGTAAACAGCCCCTTCACACAGATAACAAATCCTCGCAACCCGACGTGTTAAAGGGGTTGTCAATCCCTTCCAGGTACGACGCCTCAAGATAGGCAAACAGACGTGAGATAAATTGTGGTAGATTGATAGATCGAAAGCCAAATAAAATAAATAATAATAAATTGCAGCAAGGTATTTTTGTATTTTTGGTTTAATACATCTGAAAATAAATACAAAGGAAAATAGATTGCAAAAGCAAATAATATGAGAAAGAGACCCGGGGCCGTAGGTTTCACTAGTGGCTTCTCTGGAAAAAAATAGCAAATGGTGGGTGAACAAATTACTGTTGGGCAATTGAAAAAACTTCAAATAATCATGACGATATCCAGGCAATGATCATTACATAGGCATCACGTCCAAGATTAGTAGACCGACTCCTGCCTGCATCTACTACTATTACTCCACACATCGACCGCTATCCATCATGCATCTAGTGTATTAAGTTCGTGGAAAGATGGAGTAATGCAATAAGAACGATGACATGATGTACAAGATCTATCTATGTAGAGATAGACCCCATGATTTTATCCTTAGTAGCAATGATACATACGTGTCGGTTCCCTTTCTATCACTGGGATCAAGCACCGTAAGATCGAACCCACTATAAAGCACCTCTTCCCATTGCAGGATAAATAGATCAAGTTGGCCAAACAAAACCCAAATACCAGAGAAGAAATACGAGGCTACAAGTAATCATGCATAAAAGAGATCAAAGAAACTCAAATACTTTCATGGATATAAAAAGATAGATCTGATCATAAACTCAAAGTTCATCGATCCCAACGAACACACCGCAAAAGAGTTACATCATATGGATCTCCAGGAGACCATTGTATTGAGAAATCAGTGAGAGAGAGAGAGGAAGCCATCTAGCTACTAACTACGGACCAGAAGGTCTACAAAGAACTACTCACGCATCATCGGAGAGGCACCAAGGGAGGTGGTGAACCCCATCCGAGATGTTGTCTAGATTGGATCTGGTGGTTCTGGACTCTGCGGCGACTGGATCAATATTTCGTCGATGCTTTTAGGGTTTTTGGAATATTGGGGTATTTATAGAGCAAAGAGGTGATCCAGGGGGCACCCGAGGTGGGCACAACCCACCAGGGCGCGCCTGGGCCTCTTGGCGCGCCATGGTGGGTTGTGCTCCCCTCGGAGCACCCTCAGGCGCAGCCAGGGCCCATTATGTTCCTTCTGGTACAAAAAAATCTTCGTAAAGTTTCATTGCGTTTGGACTCCGTTTGGTATTGATTTCCTGCGATGTAAAAAACATGCAAAAAACAGCAACTGGCAGTTGGCACCATGTCAATAGGTTAGTACCAGAAAATGATATAAAATGATTATAAGACATCCAGGAATGATAATATAACAGCATGGAACAATCAAAAATTATAGATACGTTGGAGACGTATCAGTTTTCACCTGCCGTTCCAAGTAAATTTGCATGTGCCAAACTCTAAAACTTCAAATAATAATCTATTTTGTATGCCTGAAACGCTCATGTAGCTACTTGGGGATGTCAGTATCTTCCATTCTAGGTGGGTTATTCTAACGATGAGTGTTGATTCACTTATAATTCACGAGAAAGTGGCTGGTATTCGGGATGCCCAGTTCCATGCTCAAAGTCAAATCAAAATCAATAAGTTTCAAACAAAACTCCTCCAGGACTGTTGTTGGTATGGACGGTACCCATTGTTTCGGACCAGCCGCGGAGTGTGATTGTTGGTGGAGGGGGAGTAAAAACTTTACCATTCTATTTGGGAACCGCCTATAATGTATGTAGCATGGAAGATAATGAGATCTCTTGGTTGTTATGTGGACAATGAAAGCATATCACTCCAAATTATATGCATCTCTGTTTCAAAAAGCTCGAGCTCTGGCACCTCTACAAATCCCTGCTTCCCTCTGTGAAGGGCCTATCTATTTACTTTTATTGTTGAGTCATCATCCTCTTATAAAAAGCACCAGTTATAGAGCACCACCGTCATTAGTATGCATTGTTATTAATCACTATTGAGTATGACTGTGACTGGATCTCTTTTACCATGAATTATAATGTCTAGTCACTCCTTGATCTTCAGGGGTGCTCTGCATTTATGTTTTGTGGTCTCAGAAAGGGCTAGCGAGATACCATTTTTGTCATATTATATCATGATTGTTTTGAAAAAGTGTTTTCATCCGAGATTCATTATTATTGATGGCTTGTTGATTATGTCATTGATATGAGTAAGTGTGAGACCTAAATGTTATTGTGAATATGATTAGTTCATAATCTTTGCTAAAAACCTGAATGTTGGCTATACATATTTGCAACAACAAGATCAAACAGAGTTTGTAAAAGTTTTTCTTTATCACTTTCAGTTTGTCAACTGAATTTCTTGAGGACAAGCAATGGGTTAAGCTTGGGGACTCAATACATCTTCACCGTATCTACTTTTCCAAACTCTTTTGCCCTTGTTTTGGACTCTAATTTGCATGATTTGAATGGCACTAACCCGGACCGACGCTATTTTAAACAGAATTGCCTTGAGGTTATTTTTGTGTAGAAATAAAAGTTCTTGGATTGACCTGAAAATTTACGGAGAATATTTTTGGAAAATATCAAAATATACTGGCAAAAGAATCAACCAGAGGGTAACCACTAGGAGTCCACAAGGGTGGAGGGCGCCCCCACCTTGCGCCACCTCCTGATCTTCACCGGGAGGGCTGATTTGGAGCCTGATTTGGGCTCCGAAGTGGGGGAATCGACGCTGTCGTCATCATCAACCGTCCTCCATCACCAATTTCATGACACTCACCGCCGTGCATGAGTAATTCCATCATAGGCTTGCTGGGCAGTGATGGGTTGGATGAGATTATCATGTAATCGAGTTAGTTTTGTTAGGGTTTAATCCCTAGTATCCACTATGTTCTGAGATTGATGTTGCTATGACTTTGCTATGCTTAATGCTTGTCACTAGGGCCCGAGTGCCATGATTTCGGATATGAACCTATTATGTTTTCATGAATATATATGTGTTCTTGATCCTATCTTGCAAGTTGTAGACACCTACTACGATCTACGATCCGCATACCCCAAGGTGACAATAATTGGGATTCTTTCTGGTGATTACCATAGTTTGAGGAGTTCATGTATTCACTAAGTGTTAATGCTTTGGTCCGATTCTCTATTAAAAGGAGGCCTTAATATCCCTTAGTTTCCATTAGGACCCCGCTGCCACGGGAGGGTAGGACAAAAGTTGTCATGCAAGTTTCTTTCCCATAAGCACGTATGGCTATATATGGAATACATGCCTACATTATATTGATGAATTGGAGCTAGTTCTGTGTCATCCTAGTTTATAACTATTGCATGATGAATGGCATCCGACATAATTGTCCATCACTGATCCATTGCCTACGAGCTTTTCACATATTGATCTTTGCCCAGTTACTTTGCCGTTGCTACTGTTACAATCACTACAAAACTGCTACTGTTACTTTTCTTACCGTTACCACTACTTCCATACTACTTTGCTACTAAATACTTTTCTACAAATTTTAAGTCTTTCAGGTGTGGTTGAATTGACAAATCAGCGGCTAATACTTGAGAATATTCTTTGGCTCCCCTTGCGTCGAATCAATAAATTTGGGTTGAATAATCTACCCTCAAAAACTGTTGCAATCCCCTATGCTTGTGGGTTATCAAATAACATGCCGATAGACAAAGGGAATTACATATGTTGTCATAAAGGTTCAACCGATAAAAGATCTTCGAGGAATATGTAGGATTCAATATGGGCATCCAGGTCCTGCTATTGGTTATTGACCCGAGAGGTGTCTCAGTCATGACTACATAATTACCGAACCCGTAAGGTCGCACGCTTAACGTTCATTGACGCTAGAGCATTATTGTGACATTTGATGAGATGTAACAAAATGTTGTTCGGAGTCCCAGATGAGATTCCGGACTTCACGAGGAGTCTCGAAATGATCTAGAGGTAAATATTTATATATTGGAAGTCATATTTTGGGTTCCGAAAAAAGGTGCCATTTTTTCGGTATTGTACCAGGAAGCTTCTAGAAGGTTCCGGAGGCTTCTTGAGGGGTCCGTAAGTCCACAAGTGGGTTCACCAAGACTCAAGGAGGAGAGTGTGTCTATGTACCCTCGTAGACTGTAAGTGGAAGCGTTAAGTAAAGCGGTTGATGTAGTCAAACTTCTTCATGCTCCAACCGATCAAGTACCAAATGTACGACACCTCCGCGTTCAACACATGTTCAGTTCGGTGACGTCCTCCGCATTCTTGATCCAGCAAGACTGTCGGTGTCAAAACCGACAGATGATGGGTAGGCGGTCCCAAGTTGTGTGTCTAAGGATCGATGGTAACAAGGGACAATTGGGACATGATGTTTACCCAGGTTTGGGCCCTCTTAAAGGAGGTAAAACCCTACGTCCTGCTTGATTGTATTCGATGTGTATAAGGGTTACAAGAGTTGATCTACCTCGAGATCGTAATGGCTAAACCCAAGCTGTCTAGCCTATGATTATTCTAATAGCCTCTACGGACTAAACCCTCTGGTTTATATACACACCAGAGGGGCCTAGGGTTGTACAGAGTCGGCTTGCAGAGGAAGGAAACATTACACCCGGACACCAGCTTGCCATTCTACGCACATAGGAGTCCTACTTGGACATAGGGTATAGCCTTCTACTTTATCTTCATGACCCATCAGTCCGGCCCATATCGAATAGACCGGACACCCGAGGACCCCCTAATCTAGGACTCCCTCGGTAGCCTCTAAACCAGTCTTCCATGACGATGTGTTCGGCACGCGGATTATCTTCGACATTGCAAGGCGGGTTCCTTCTCCTGAATACTTTAAGTTAGCTTCCTACATAAAGGAACTGTGTCCAGCTCTGCATAATCAATACAAACCTTAGCCAGGAAGGCAAGACGTCAAAATAGGAACAATGTCTTTTACTGACAACTTTTTCGGTGAAGCGTCACACTTTACTCTTTAATATTCCAAACCATTTTCATGCCTCCTACTTCGTGTTTCGAGGTCTAGCCTCCATTGGCATGTCTCGTCAAAACAGAGATCATGCCCTCCCATTACGGGATTCCCATCAATATGATTTCGGTAAACCAACCGCACCTAATGCACGATCTCGTTGGGGACAGGCGAGTTTTATGGCTTAAGAGGGGGGCGCTATGTATTTTCACCGTCCATAAAAGGGTAAAGACCCCTCCTTTTTCTTCACGCCTTCTTCTAGCTTCCGTCTCCCAAACTCCAAGCTCCAGTGCCCGCAACTCCAATATCCTCCACCACTGCCACCTTCCCTAGTAATGGTCGGGTCTGGTTACAAGGGCAAGTGTGAGGCCTCCTCCAACATCGAAAAGGACATCAAGGATCTTTGGAGCGCGAGCTATCTGACCGCGGACATCGCGCATAGGATTCTAGAAAAAGATCAGGTCATTCCTACTCCAATGCCTGGCGAAAGGGTCGTGTTCATCCCCCACTTCCTTCGGGGGCAAGGATTTCCCCTCCACCCCTTCGTCCGGTGTCTTATGTTTTACTACGGGCTAGATTCCCACGATCTAGCCCCAAATTCTTTTCTCCACATATCGGCTTTTATAGTCGTGCGTGAGGCTCTTCTTCGCATCCCCCCACACTTTGGCCTGTGGCTCAAGGTCTTCAATCTGAAGCCGAAGGTGGTCGACGGACAACATGCGGACTATGGCGGGGATATGGTAAGCAAGCTCCACAATGCCATCCGGCCCAAAGGGGGATTCATAGAGATAGTCAAGGTATGGCAGCAGGAGTGGTTCTACATCACTGAACCCTGCGGCGCCAACTGGGCGGCCATGCCTGACTTCAGATCCAGACCCCCCACGAGACTCACCTCATGGACCGCTAAGGGCCTTGATTGGTGATGTCGCTTGAAGCTACGTTGGTATTTTCCCAAAGAGGAAGGGATGATGCAACACATCGGCTGTAGGTATTTACCTCAGATATGAAACCAAGGTTATCGAACCAGTAGGAGAACCAAGCAACACAACGTAAACATTCCCTGCACACAAATAACAACACATCGCAATCCAACGTGTTAAAGGGGTTGTCAATCCCTTTCGGGTAACGACGCTAGAAACGGCGTGTGACGGGAGATAAAGTTGTAAATATGGATAGATCGAATGCCAAATAAAATAAATTGCAACAAGGAATTTTTGGGTTTTGGTTTAATAGATCTAAAAATAAAATCAAATAAAAAGGTAGATCGCAAAGGCAAATATATGAGAAAGAAGACCCGGGGCCATAGGTTTCACTAGTGGCTTCTCTCGAGAAAAATAGCAAACGATGGGTAAACAAATTACTGTTGGGAAATTGATAGAACCTCAAATAATTATGACGATATCCAGGCAATGATCATTACATAGGAATCACGTCCAAGATTAGTAGACCGACTCCTGCCTGCATCTACTATTATTACTCCACAAATCGACCGCTGTCGAGCATGCATCTAGTGTATTAAGTTCATGGAAAACGGAGTAATGCAATAAGAACGATGACATGATGTAGACAAGATCCGTTTATCCATATGGAGGTAGATATAGATCTCATCTTTTATCCTTAGTAGCAACAATACATACATGTCGGTTCCCTTTCTGTCACTGGGATCAAGCACCGTAAGATCGAACCCACTACCGGGCACCTCTTCCCATTGCAAGATAATATATCAAGTTGGCCAGATAAAACCCAAATATCGGAGAATAAATACGAGGCTATAAGAGATCATGCATAAAAGAGATCAAAGAAACTCAAATACTTTCATGGATATAAAAAGATAGATCTGATCATAAACTCAAAGTTCATCGATCCCAACAAACACACTGCAAAATAGTTACTCCATATGGATCTCCAAGAGACCATTGTATTGAGAATCAAGAGAGAGATATGAAGCCATCTGTCGGTGTCAAAACCGGCGAATCTTGGGTAGGGGATCCCGAACTATGCGTCTGGGATCGATGGTAACAAGAGACGGGGGACACGATGTTTACCCAGGTTTGGGCCCTCTCTATGGAGGTAATGCCCTACATCCTGCTTGATTGATATTGATGAATACGAGTGTTACAAGAGTTGATCTACCACGAGATCGTAATGGCTAAACCCTAGAAGTCTAGCCTATATGGGTATGGTAATGAGTATATGTGGTGTCCTTTCCGGACTACCCCCTTCGGTTTATATAGACACCGGGGGGATCTAGGGTTTACATGGAGTCAGTTACATAAGAAGGAATCTTCAGTCGCCAAGCCTGCCGTCCACGCCAAGTAGAGTCCAATCCGGACACGGTGCAGTCTTCAACCTTCATGTCTTCACAGCCTATTAGTCCGGCCCAAAGGATAACAGGCCGGACGCCCGAGGACCCCTTAGTCCAGGACTCCCTCAGTAGCCCCTGAACCTGGCTTTCAATGACAAGGAGTCTGGCGTGCAGATTGTCTTTGGAATTGCAAGGCGGGTTCCCCTTTTCTACGAACTCCAAGATAGTCTTCGGATGTGAAGATAGTATCCAGACCTGTCACATACACACACAACCGCATGGAGAATATATTTTTTCACATGAGTTCTATCCACTGACAGCTTTTTACAACGTGACATTACGTTTGTTCGGTCATAATTTTGAACCGCTTTTCGTCTGCCGCTCCATGTCTTGAGACGCGGTTGCCATTGGCACATCTTGTCAAAGCAGAGATCGTGTCCCCTTATCGCGGGATTCTCAAATGCGGGCATGGGTAACCCAAATGTGCCGTTTATACAGCCCTTGGGAATAGGCGGGTTTTTAGGATGAGTGGGGAGGCGCTTGATATTCGCGGCCTTGATGAGGGGATAAGGACTCTGTCCCTTTACCCACACCCTTCTTCATCTTCAGTCCTTCCGTCCTCGAGCTCTAGCACCCAAGCTTTTAGCTTTTCCTCGTTCGAGAAGGCACTCCAATCATGTCCGGATCCAGAGCTGGAGGCAAGTGGATGGCCTCCTCCGTCAAGAAGGACATCACGGAGCTCCCGGAGGCCGGCTATCTCGCCAAGGAGATTGCTCACTGACTCCCGGAAAAGGGCAAATCGTCCCTACCCCCGAGCCCCATGAGAGGGTTGTGTTTCTCACACACTTCGCCAGTGGGTTGGGATTCCCTCTTCATCCATTTGTTCGTGGATTGATGTTTTACTACGGGTTGGACTTCCACGATCTGGCCCCCAACTTTATCCTTAATATCTCCGCATTCATAGTTGTGTCCGAAGCCTTTCTCCGTATCCCACCTCACTTTGGCCTATGGTTGAAGACTTTTAATGTAAAGCCAAAGGTGGTGCGCGGCTAACAGGCCGAGTGCAAAGGTGCCATGGTGGGCAAGATGCCCAATACCACCTGGCTTGAAGGCTCCTTTGTAGAGACGGTGAAGGGATGGCAATCGGGGTGGTTCTATATCACCGAGCCGCGCGACGCCAACTGGGCGGCGGCTCCCAAATTCCGATCCGGAGTGCTGATGCGGCTGACCTCCTGGCAAGAGAAGGGCCTGACCTAGGGATCTTTGGAAGAGATCGCGGGGCTCCGAACGTGCCTCCAGAACATGACAACCCGGAAGATTAAGCTCGTTGATGTGATCCAGGTCATGCTTGTACGCCGGATCCTTCCATGTCAGCGCCGGACCTGTTATTTGTGGGAGTTCGATTCGGCCGAGTACCAGACGCTGCTAAGGCTTTTAGGCACAACGCACGAAGATATCTTGAAGGTGCTCTTCAAGGGTAGCGAGACGCCGCCGCCTTTCACCAAGGATTGCGGGCTCAACTCTAAGCGTCAGGCCAATTCGGTAAGCCATCAAGGTATAGTCTTTAAGGACACACTTCGAGGAAGGATACTAAGCCTTCTTGTCAATTTATTTTTTCAGGCCTGGGTCGACCTAGCGGGGCGGATTAATAGTCCGGCTCTACTGCCCGAAGACGAAGAAACCCCACTCCTTACGAAGATGCTATTTCCGGCGCCTTACGACGTGCCAGAGAAGAAGGTGAAAACCACGGCCAAGGGGAACAGGAGTGGGCTTCGCCAAAGGAGCACCTTGGTCATCTTGTCTGACGATGAGACAGACCCCTCAGCCACCGACGATGACGAGGAGGAGGGAGATGACTCCCCTCCTGCGAGAGGAAGGAGAAAAGGGAGGCCTCCATGAGTTTGGAGGCTGAGGCGCCCAAGCCTCGGGCTGCCTCTTGAGTGATAACCCACAAGTATAGGGGATCGCAACAGTTCTCGAGGGTAGAGTATTCAACCCAAATTTATTGATTTGACACAAGGGGAGCCAAAGAATATTGTCAAGTATTAGCAGCTGAGTTGTCAATTCAACTACACCTGGAAACTTAATATCTGCAGTAAAGTGTTTAGTAGCAAAGTAATATGATAGTAGTGGTAACGGTAGCAAAAGGTAATGATAGTAAAAGTAATGTTTTTGGTATTTTTTAGTGGTTGTAACAATAGCAACGTAAAAGTACATAAGCAAAGAACAATATATGGGAAGCTCGTAGGCAATGGATTGGTGATAGAGAATTATGCTGGATGCGGTTCATCATGTAACAGTCATAACATAGGGTGACACAGAACTAGCTCCAATTCATCAATGTAATGTAGGCGTGTATTCCGAATATAGTCATATGTGCTTATGGAAAAGAACTTGCATGACATCTTTTGTCCTACCCTCCCGTGGCAGCGGGGTCCTAATGGAAACTAAGGGATATTAAGGCCTCATTTTAATAGAGTACCGGACCAAAGCATTAACACATAGTGAATACATAAACTCCTCAAACTACGGTCATCACCGGAAGTGGTCCCGATTATTGTCACTTCGGGGTTGCCGGATCATAACACATAGTAGGTGACTATAGACTTGCAAGATAGGATCAAGAACTCTCATATATTGATGAAAACATAATAGGTTCAGATCTGAAATCATGGCACTCGGACCCTAGTGACAAGCATTAAGCATAGCAAAGTCATAGCAACATCAATCTCAGAACATAGTGGATACTAGGGATCAAACCCTAACAAAACTAACTCGATTACATGATAAATCTCAACCAACCCATCACCGTCCAGGAAGCCAACAATGGAATTACTCATGCACGGCGGTGAGCATCATGAAATTGGTGATGGAGGAAGGTTGATGACGACGATGGCGACGGATTCCCCTCTTCGGAGCCCCGAACGGACTCCAGATCAGCCCTCCCGAGAGGTTTTAGGGCTTGGCGGCGGCTCCGTATAGTAAAACACGATGAATCCTTCTCTCTGATTTTTTTCTCCCTGAAAGCAAATACATAGAGTTGGAGTTGAGGTCGGAGGAGCTCTGGGGGGCCCACGAGGTAGGGGGGCGTGCCCAGGGGGCAGGCGCGCCCCCACCCTCGTGGCTAGGGTGTGGGCCCCTGGTCTTGATCTTTTGCCAGTATTTTTTATTATTTCCAAAAAGATGCTTCGTGGAGTTTCAAGTCATTCCGAGAACTTTTGTTTCTGCACATAAATAACACCATGGCAATTCTGCTGAAAACAACGTCAGTCTGGGTTAGTTCCATTCAAATCATGCAAGTTAGAGTCCAAAACAAGGGAAAAAGTGTTTGGAAAAGTAGATATGACGGAGACGTATCAACTCCCCCAAGCTTAAACCTTTGCTTGTCCTGAAGCAATTCAGTTGACAAACTGAAAGTGATAAAGAAAAACTTTTAAAAACTCGGTTTGCTCTTGTTGTTGTAAATATGTAAAGCCAACATTCAAGTTTTCAGCAAAGATTATGAACTAACCATATTCAAAATAACGCTTAGGTCTCATGTTTACTCATATCAATGGCATAATCAACTAGCGAGCAATAATAATAAATCTCGGATGACAGTACTTTCTCAAAACAATCATAATATGATATAACAAGATGGTATCTCGCTAGCCCTTTCTGAGACCGCAAAACATAAATGCAGAGCACCTTTAAAGATCAAGGACTGACTATACATTGTAATTCATGGTAAAAGAGATCCAGTCAAGTCATACTCAATGTAAACTAACAGTAATGAATGCAAATGACAGTTGTGCTCTCCAGCTAGTGCTTTTTAATAAGAGGATGATGACTCAACATAAAAGTAAATAGATAGGCCCTTCGCAGAGGGAAGCAGGGATTTGTAGAGGTGCCAGAGCTCGGTTTTGAAATAGAGGTGAATAATATTTTGAGCGGTATACTTTCATTGTCAACATAACAACCAAGAGATGGCGATATCTTCCATGCTACACACATTATAGGCGGTTCCCAAACAGAATGGTAAAGTTTATACTCCCCCTCCACCAACAAGCATCAATCCATGGCTTGCTCGAAACAACGAGTGCCTCCAACTAACAAGAGTCCCAAGGGGAGTTTTGTTTGCAATTATTTTGATTTGATTTGTATAAAGCATGGGACTGGGCATCCCGGTGACCAGCCATTTTCTCGTGAGTGAGGAGCGGAGTCCACTCCTCTTGAGAATAACCCTCCTAACATGGAAGATACGGACAACCCTAGTTTATACATGAGCTATTCGAGAATACAAAACATGATACTTATTTGAAGGTTTAGAGTTTGGCACATACAAATTTACTTGGAACGACAGGTAGATACCGTATATAGGTAGGTATGGTGGACTCATATGGAATAACTTTGGGGTTTATGGAGTTGGATGCACAAGCAGTATTCCCGCTTAGTACAAGTGAAGGCTAGAAAAAGACTGGGAAGCGACCAGCTAGGGAGCGACAACAGTCATGAACATGCATTAAAATTAATCAACAACGAATGCAAGCATGAGTAGGATATAATGCACCATGAACATAAATATTGTAGCTAAGACACTCGAATCGTGAACATGTGTGAACATGTGCCAAGTCAAGACACTCGAATCGTTCAAAAGAGGATACCACCCTATCATACCACATCACAACCATTTTAATAGCATGTTGGCATGCAAGGTAAACCATTATAAGCTCCTAGCTAATTAAGCATGGCACAAGAAACTATGATCTCTAGTTGTCATTGCAAACATGTTTATTCATAATAGGTTGAATCAGGAATGATGAACTAATCATATTTACAAAAACAAGAGAGGTCGAGTTCATACCAGCTTTTCTCATCTCAGTTAGTCCATCATATATCGTCATAATTGCCTTTCACTTGCACGACCGAATGATGTGAATAATATTAAGAGTGCACGTGCACTGAACTAAGCTAGAATCTGTGAGCATTCAATAAACAGGAGAAGACAAGGCAATATGGGCTCTTGGTTAAATCAACAATAATGCATATAAGAGCCACTTTAACAATTTAATCATGGTCTTCTCCTATCGACCCCCAAAGAAAAGAAAAGAAATAAAACTATTTACACGGGAAAGCTCCCAACAAGCAAAAGAAGAACAGGAAATCTTTTTGGGTTTTCTTTTTTTAATTACTACTATAAGCATGGAAATTAAAACTAGCTAAAAGCTACAAGTCATTTTTTTGTTTTTCCTAAAGTTTACTAAACACACAAGAAGAATGCATAAAAAGGAAATAAACTAGCATGGATGATACAATGAGAAAGTATGAGCACCGACATCTAGCAATGAGTGTGTGTGAACATGAATGCAATGTCGGTGGGAAATACGTACTCCCCCAAGCTTAGGCTTTTGGCCTAAGTTGGTTTATTGCCATGGATGGCCTGGCGGATATCCATAGTTGTAGCTGGGGTCGTACTGCGATGCAGCGGCTATTGCCTCCTGAGCTGCAGCGTGGCGGCGAGCTGCCTCCGCCCTCCTCTCGTACTCATATGCCTCCTCTCTGGTAATAAAATGTCTTCCTTTTGCTTGATAATCAAAGAAGGCAGGAGCAGGGAGAGTAATACGGATAGCACAATGTCTGTCAAAGATTAAGCGATACTAGAGAGGTGATTCATTCCTCTCGACAAACTAGTGGTGAACCATAGCATTAAAGTCTAGGTAAGCAGGAGGCAATTCAATATCATCATTACGTATGGTTACAACAAGAAAATCAGCTAAGCGGGTTGCATAAATTCCTCCAAAGAAATCTCCATTAAATCTATTATGATGCAACCTACGTGCAACAATGGCTCCCAAATTATAAGATTTGTCTCCTAACACAGCACTCCTAAGAATACTGAGGTCAGGGACACACATATGACATGCTTCATATTTACCATTTATGCACCTACCTATGAAGAGAGCAAAATAATGTATAGAAGGAAAATGAATGCTCCCTATGGTAGCTTGTGCTATGTCTCTAGATTCCCCCACAGTTATACTAGCAAGAAAATTTCTAAATTCAGATTTGCAGGGTTCACTAGCACTACCCCATTGTGGAAGTTTGCAAGCAGTGGTAAAATCCTCTAAGTCCATAGTATAAAAATTTTCATAAAGATCAAACAGGACAGTTGGAGAATTACGTGAAGATGAAAATTCAAACCTCCTCACAAAGGAACTAGTGAGATAGTGGTGCTGGCGGCACTTTTCTTCCTCGAAGCTCACAAGATCAGCGTTACGCAAATATGTGTTAAGTTCTTCCTTAATTCCCGCTCGATCCATAGAGTTTTCCGAAGGCCATTCACAAGGCCGCACTGGAGCGTCCCTTGATGGCTCATCGTCAGCATCACGCATTGCAAGCATGGGTCCTTGCTTCCTTGAAGAACCACCTTGGTACATTTTCCTATACATATTTCTTCCTCTGAAAAATTTCTGAAATTTTTAGTAACTCCAAATAAAAGTGAACCAAGCTCAACAAAATTGGTAGCAACAACTCCTACAAGTGCCTAGAGCCTATATCATGCATTAGAACTACTTGGAACCATATAAATTTGTCATGCAAGATCAAGAACATGGTTACCTAGGTAGCACCAATTTGCAATGAATAGAGCATGAGAACAAAAACTAATTGGACCAATGGAGGAGTCACATACCAAGGAACAATCCCCCCCGAAGCAGTTTTGTGAGAGGTGCTTTGAGCAAGGAGATCGAAAATGGCAGCAAAATGAGCTTGGACTCGGGTTTGAGCTGGATGGTGATTTTTTTTGGAGGAAGAAGAAGTGTGTGGTTGCAGGAATAAGTGGAGGGGAGCCACCATGGGCCCACGAGGCAGGGGCGCGCCCTGTAGGGGTGGGCGCGCCCTGGACCCTCGTGGCCAGGTGCTTGCTCCCCCTGCTGTGTTCTCAATGCCAGATATTCTCAAATATTCTAGAAAAAATCATATTTCAATTTCAGGGTATTTGCAGAACTTTTATTTTCAGGGTATTTTTATATTGCACGGGTAAATCAGAATACAGACAGGAAAATACTATTTTTACTTTATTTTAACTAAATAACAGAAAGTAGAGAGAGAGTACAGAAGGTTGTGCCTTCTAGTTTCATCCATCTCATGCTCATCAAAAGGAATCCACTAACAAGGTTGATCAAGTCTTGTTAACAAACTCATTCCGAATAACATGGAACCGAAGAAATTTCGAATAACACTATGTTACCTCAACGGGGATATGCACATCCCCAATAATAAGGATATCATATTTATTTTTGACAGTAGGTAGAGGAAATTCAAAACCTCCAATAACAATCGACGGAATTTTTCCAATAGAGTTGATACTATGAACTTGAGGTTGTTTCCTCGGAAAGTGTACCGTATGCTCATTACCATTGACATGAAAAGTGACATTGCTTTTGTTGCAATCAATAACAACGCCTGCAGTATTCAAAAAGGGTCTTCCAAGAATAATAGACATACTATCTTCCTCGGGAATATCAAGAATAACAAAGTCCGTTAAAATAGTAACGTTTGCAACTACAACAGGCAAATCCTCACAAATACCGACAGGTATAGCAGTTGATTTATCAGCCATTTGCAACGATATTTCATTAGGTGTCAACTTATTCAAATCAAGTCTACGATATAAAGAGAGAGGCATAACACTAACACCGGCTCCAAGATCACATAAAGCAGTTTTAACATAATTTCTTTTAATGGAGCATGGTATAGTGGGTACTCCTGGTTCTCCAAGTTTCTTTGGTATTCCACCCTTAAAAGTATAATTAGCATGCATGGTGGAAATTTCAGCTTCCGATATCTTCCTTTTATTAGTGACAATTTCTTTCATGTACTTAGCATAAGGATTCGTTTTAAGCATATCAGTTAATCGCATACACAAAAAAGATAGGTCTAATCATTTCAGCAAAGCGCTCAAAATCCTCATCATCCTTTTTCTTGGATGGTTTGGGAGGAAACGGCATGGGTTTCTGAACCCAAGGCTCTCTTTCCTTTCCGTGTTTCCTAGCAACAAAGTCTTCCTTATCATAACATTGATTCTTTGATTGTGGGTTATCAAGATCAACAGCAGGTTCAATTTCTATATCATTATCATTACTAGGTTGAGCATCATTATGAACATTATCATTAACATTATCACTAGTTTCAGGTTCATTACCAGATTGTGTTTCAGCATCAGAAATAGAAATATCATTTGGATTCGCAGGTGTTTCAGCAATAGGTTCACTAGAAGCATGCAAAGTCCTATCATTTTTCTTTTTCTTCCTTTTAGAAGGACTAGGTGCATCTATATTATTTCTCTGAGAATCTTGCTTAATTCTCTTAGGGCGGCCTTCAGGATACAGAGGTCCCTGAGTCATTCTACCAGTTCTAGTGGCCACTCTAACAGCATAATCATTATTCTTAATATTCAATTCACTGAGCAAATCATTTTGAGCCTTAAGTACTTGTTCTACTTGAGTGGTAACCATAGAAGCATGTTTACTAATAAGTTTAAGTTCACCTTTGACATTATCCATATAATCACCCAAGTGTTCAAGCATATTTGAATTGTATTTCAATTGTCTACCAAAATAAGCATTAAAATATTCTTGCTTCACCATAAAATTATCAAACTCATCTAAGCATTGACTAGCAAACTTAGTAAGAGGGATTTCAGCTTTATCATATCTATAGAGAGAGTTTACCTTTACTACCTGTGTCGGGTTATCAAGACCATGTATTTCTTCAATAGGTAATGGATTAAGATCATATGTTTCTTCAACAGGTGGTAAATTAAGACCGTGTATTTCTTCAATAGGAGGTAAATTCTTAACATCTTCAGCTTTAATACCTTTTTCTTTCATAGATTTCTTTGCCTCTTGCATATCTTCAGGACTGAGAAATAGAACACCTCTTTTCTTCGGAGTTGTTTTAGGAATAGGCTCAGGAGCTGGCTCATGAAGTGTCCAATTATTTTCATTTGTCAACATATTATTCAATAGAATTTCATCTTCATCCGGTGTTCTTTCCCTGAAAACAGAACCAGCACAACTATCCAGGTAATCTCTGGAAGCATCAGTTAGTCCATTATAAAAGATATCAAGTATTTCATTTTTCTTAAGAGGATGATCAGGCAAAGCATTAAGTAACTTGAGAAGCCTCCCCCAAGATTGTGGGAGACTCTCTTCTTCAATTTGCACAAAATTATATATATCCCTCAAAGCAGCTTGTTTCTTATGAGCAGGGAAATATTTAGCAGAGAAGTAATAAATCATATCCTGGGGACTACACACACAACCAGGATCCAGAGAATTAAACCATATCTTAGCATCACCCTTTAATGAGAATGGAAATATTTTAAGGATATAAAGGTAGCGAGATTTCTCATCATTAGTGAACATGGTGGCTATATCATTTAATTTAGTAAGATGTGCCACAACAGTTTCAGATTCATAGCCATGAAAAGGATCAGATTCAACCAAAGTAATTATATCAGGATCAACAGAGAATTCATAATCCTTATCAGTAACACAGATAGGTGAAGTAGCAAAAGCAGGGTCAGGTTTCATTCTAGCATTAAGAGATTGTTGCTTCCATTTAGCTAATAACCTCTTGAGCTCATATCTATCTTTGCAAGCTAAAATAGCTATAGCAGCTTCTTTTTCCAAAACATAACCCTCGGCAACAAAAGGCGATTCATATTTATTAGGGGAAGAGTCTTCATCATCACTTTCGTCAATATTATCAGTTTCAATAATTTCATTCTCTCTAACCCTAGCAAGTTGTTCATCAACAAATTCACCAAGTGTCATAGTAGTATCAAGCATAGAAGTAGTTTCATCATAAGTATCATGCATAGCTGAAGTGGCATCATCAATAACATGTGACATATCAGAACGAATAGCAGAAGCAGGTTTAGGTGTCGCAAGCTTACTCAAAACAGAAGGTGAATCAAGTGCAGAGCTAGATGGCAGTTCCTTACCTCCACTCGTAGTTGAGGGATAAATCTTGGTTTTTGGATCTCTCAAGTTCTTCATAATGATAAGCAGATATAAATCCCAAGTGACTCAAAGAATAGAGCTATGCTCCCAGGCAACGGTGCTAGAAAATAGTCTTGATAACCCACAAGTATAGGGGATCGCAATAGTTTTCGAGGGTATAGTATTCAACCCAAATTTATTGATTCGACACAAGGGGAGCCAAAGAATATTCTCAAGTATTAGCAGCTGAGTTGTCAATTCAACCACACCTGGAAACTTAATATCTGCAGCAAAGTGTTTAGTAGCAAAGTAATATGATAGTAGTGGTAACAGTAGCAAAAGGTAATGATAGCAAAAGTAATGTTTTTGGTATTTTGTAGTGGTTGTAACAACAGCAACGGAAAAGTAAATAAGGAAAGAACAATATATGGGAAGCTCCTAGGCAATGGATCGGTGATAGAAAATTATGCCGGATGCGGTTCATCATGTAACAGTCATAACATAGGGTGACACAGAACTAGCTCCAATTCATCAATGTGATGTAGGCATGTATTCCGAATATAGTCATACATGCTTATGGAAAAGAACTTGCATGACATCTTTTGTCCTACCCTCTCGTGGCAGCGGGGTCCTAATGGAAACTAAGGGATATTAAGGCCTCCTTTTAATAGAGTACCAGACCAAAGCATTAACACATGGTGAATACATGAACTCCTCAAACTATGGTCATCACCGGGAGTGGTCCCGATTATTGTCACTTCGCGGTTGCCGGACCATAACACATAGTAGGTGACTATAGACTTGCAAGATAGGATCAGGAACTCTCATATATTGATGAAAACATAATAGGTTCAGATCTGAAATCATGGCACTCGGGCCCTAGTGACAAGCATTAAGCATAGCAAAGTCATAGCAACATCAATATCAGGACATAGTGGATACTAGGGATCAAACCCTAACAAACTAACTCGATTACATGATAAATCTCATCCAACCCATCACCATCCAGCAAGCCTACGATGGAATTACTCACGCACGGCGGTGAGCATCATGAAATTGGTGATGGAGGAAGGTTGATGATGACGATGGCGATGGATTCCCCTCTTTGGAGCCCCGAACGGACTCCAGATCAACCCTCCCAAGAGGTTTTAGGGCTTGGCGGCGGCTCCGTATCGTAAAACGCGATGAATCCTTATCTCGGATTTTTTTCTCCCTGAAAGCAAATATATAGAGTTGGAGTTGAGGTCGGAGTAGCTCCACGGGGCCACGAGGTAGGGGGCGCGCCCACGGGGCAGGCGCGCCCCCACCCTCGTGGCTAGGGTGTGCCCCCCTAGTCTTGATCTTTTGCTAGTATTTTTTATTATTTCCAAAAAGACACCCCATGGAGTTTCAGGTCATTCCGAGAACTTTTGTTTCTGCACATAAATAACACCATGGCAATTCTGCTGAAAACAGCGTCAGTCCGGGTTAGTTCCATTCAAATCATGCAAGTTAGAGTCCAAAACAAGGGCAAAAGTGTTTGGAGAAGTATATACGACGGAGACGTATCAGTGAGTACCAGAATCAAAAACATCTGGCCTTCGCAGTTTGTAATATTAACACATCTTAAACCTTGTCATTGCAGTCCGGCACGCGATGGATCCCCGCGATCCTCGATAGAGGATTCGCTGGACTCGAAGGAGATGGCTAGCATGTCTCCCCCACCTGCTCATTCCATCTCACCAAAGGGTGATGATGAGGTGTTGTCCAAAAAGATTTCCCAAGCCGGGGGGAGATTCCGGAGACCATTGGGGCGACATCCCAGGATGACTCCTCGGCCGCCGGACATACGGGGGAAAAAGTCCCCACGGGGACTGGTGACGGGGCCCGAGTTCCCTTCGGGCCTCAGCCGGATGCCATTCCGGAGATCTACATGGCTCCGGGGTCTAGCAAACGGCATTCCCCCCAAGGAGGGAATGTGCCTGTTCCACCGGTGACCTCTGTCCAACTAGAGGCACCGGATAATCTGCTGGAGGCGCTACGAGGCGCCTCTATCATGGATGAGCACCGTGTCCTTATGGACATGATAATAGAGAAGGTTCGGTTTGTCAAAAGCGGACTGACCTAAGCCTACACCAGCCTTCTAATAGGCTTTGAGGTGAATAATGTGATTGTAGGAAAAACGTCACCGTATAGACAGTAGCCCCTGATGCTCTGTTTGGTGTTCGGGAGGAAAAGCCAAACAGAGGATCGAGAATGAATATCGCAGGAGTCTAACATAAGTTGTCTATGTGAATAAGCAGGTGTCGCTGGAGGCTGCCACTGCTCATGCTGTGGAAGTTTCTGGACTGAAGCGGACATTGGAGCGGGCCGAGGAGGAGCTTGACCTCGTTAAGAAGCAGCTAGAAGATAGCCAAGGTATGCAGTAACCCATGGGTATATTGCATACTAAGGCATAGCCTAGTGGTGGGAAGGGGCTGATGCCTTCCCACCCACCCAGGTTCAAGGCATGGTACTTGCAATTTGAGTTTGTTGCACCAATTATACTGTAGGGGGTTCCCTTATAGTCTTTCTCTCAAAAAAAACCACTAGGTATATTTTGAAAAAATGAGTAGTCCAGCCGGACTAAAGTGTCATAAACTTTATTAGTGGCTACGACCGAGGTGGCGGCCCTTAAGAAGGCATTGGCCGAGGCCGAGGACAAAGCGGCCAAGGAACGCACCGCGCGCGAGAAGCACGAGGCCCAGGTTGGCGAGGCGCAGCAACAGCTCCAGGGCGCGATCGAGAGATTTGAGTCCTTGGAGCGCGATTGTAAGGCGAAGAGTCCGAACTGCCGAAGGCCCGCCGGAGCGCGCAGGATGCATGAGCCGAAGCCCGGGACGCCCTCCAGGAAATTCAGGCGGCCAAAGAGATTGCGGCGGGTGATTTTTTTCACCATGCAAAGCAAGTATATAGAAGAAACGTTACTTGTACTTATCCAAATTTGGGCTTTCTAGGGGTGTTTACGGATCTGCCGTGCAATATATCAGATGCTGCCGAGCATTATAGAGCCGAAGAAGGGATGTCGACGAAGAAGCTATTCTGACCGCAATATCTTGGACCCGAATATCCGGTGTCCTTCAGCGACCAGCTAAAACAGTTGGTTGAGCTACACAGGTCGGCAGAGCTAGCCATGAAGGACCTGATAGTTCGGCTATGGCCTGCCGAGCCTATACCTAGCAGCTACTTCGGACTTGTTAAGCGGCTTGTAAGTGCCTGTCCGCGGCTCGAAGACGTGAAGCGGTCAGTCTGTATTGAAGGTGCGCGTATGGCCTTTGCCCGCGTCAAGACGCATTGGGAAAAGCTGGATGCCAAGAAGCTGACCGAGGGGCCGCCGGAGGGCAAGGAGCATCGTCGACCCGAGCTCTATTTTGATGGCGTCCTGGAGGTGTCACGCCTTGTGGCGGAGCAATGTTCGAAGGATATCATATTCCCATGAGAACATGTGTGTTACCTTGCCCTGTAATATGGAACAATGGTGTTATGCAGTATAATGATTATTATTTAAATTTACCTCCTGTGCGGCCGTTTATGAAATCTGAGGGTTGACCAGTCGTCGGCTTTTGCCCCCACGTAGATAGTAGGGGGGTGTTCGGGATAAATCTAAACACTCTTTACTCCACATTCTAGTCCTTAAAGGAGGTGTTTAGCGCAACGAACAAGGCAATCAGACTATGCGGCCTTTACCGCCTTCACTTATCTATAAGAGTTTGACAATTAAGAAAGTTGGCGAAGCCCCTGGTATTCCGAAGGCTGAACAAGGGGCGTTATACATGCCTAATCGGAGGAACCGATTCTTCGCAGGAAGCGGGAAAATCTCTAACGATTTGGAACCTCTCGAACAGCTGACCAGCTCTCGCCACATCATGACAGTCAGTTTTCGGCTTTCTCTACTGAGGTGCTCATCCGGAAGAACCGGGACACAATCGCAGTAGTTCTCCCTTTACTACCCTAGCCGATATAGCGGAACGTAAGGTAGTAAGCATAGGAGCCAGGCAACCCAACTATTGACCAAAGACATGATTCGGAGCCGATGCATATAATGCTATAAGTTCGGGGTGCCGAACTATACTGAAAAAGTGTTCGGACTTTTATTGGCGTAATGCGGGGTGTAATTGTAATAGCCTCGATTTTTGCCCTTTTCTTTTTCCTTTGATTTTCTTGGATTTCCGGTTTTGTTTTGCTTTTCTGTGGCTATATGGGTCTGAAACTTGGGAAGATCATGTCTTCCTAGGTTTTATAGTGGCTTGTCACCCTCTTCATCATCCTAAGATCATGTCATTTCCATCCTTGACCCAACCCAGAATTCTTTTGTTGGAAATATTCCTTTTATGATGAAAGGAATAACCCTTAAAACCCTAGGTTGTGAAGCAACCTATATTGCTGTCACTCCTAAAATTTCCAAATTATTCTTATAAATTGTTTGGGTCCTCTCTTGCTCAAGTATGGCAAAATATTTCATTGCCATGTTCAAAAATAATCCTCCAATAATTCTTTTCCAATTCTGTCCTAAATGGCACTTTGCAAAGGAAGTGCTATTTATCTTTGACCATTTCAACCCAAACTTCTCGGACATCTTTTCCGGTCCATATAATTGACTCATGCCAAAATTTGACTCAATTTACCTAGCAAATATTTTTCAGCAATTTTCCAAAGTTTTTGTCTAGGAAGGAACTTTGTGAAGGAGCTATATTTTAGACATATCCAAATGAATTGAAATTTTTCAAGCACCTTTATATGATCAAACAATGATTCTCTGACAAATATGAGCTCATGTAACGCATCTATGTGAGCCCAGCTCCAATTCTTAGTTTCTGGTTAGATTTTCAGTTTGTGAAGCAACTATATTTTATATTGCTTACATTGAGCTGAAACTTTACCAGAACATTCTTCTACCTATATAACTACTCCCACCAAGTTTTACCTCAATTGGTTAATCCAATTGCCCTGTGTAATTTTTCCAAGTTTCTGTCCAAAATGAAGCTTTGTGAAGCAAGTGTCACTTTGGTATTTCCAAATGGCATGAAATTTTTACAGCAGCTTCATATCATCATATAACCCCTCTCTGCCAAATTTCAGCTCACAGAGATCAAGTATGTGAGTGTATCATCCAAATCCCTAATTCTGGCCAATATTGCACTTTCTACAGCAACACTCATCTAAACCCCTCCTCTTAGTCTGATTTTTGGGGATCAGCATCACCTTAGTCTGTGATCATCAGCAGACAAACTCTTTACCACGTTACCAAGCTGGTTTAACCACAGAGAATTACAAACACCTTCTTACTGATTTACTTTTGGAGCTAAGTGCAAATCTCTTCTTTGCCCCTGGACCGAATTATTTCCTCATTTTGACTAAGCACACGACGGTCCATCCACTGGACATGGTTGGCCACGCCAATAGGGCCTCTTGTGCCAGTGCGCGTGGTGATCACGCTGGCGTCATGGCTGCAGGCGTGCTCTGGCTTGTTCCGGCCACTATGCTCGTCTCCTCCGTCCTCGTCTCGACCTCCATTCATGTCCTGGAGCTCGTCCGTGCTCGACTGCATCGCCCTGCGTCACTGGCTCGTCGTGGTTCGCCATTAATGCAACGCTAGAACAGTACCCGTGCCGTGCTCAGCCGCTGACATCCATTAGTGCACTGCTCCAGCTCGGTTGTGTGCTCCAGAGCCCTCCCCTCGGCTATCTAAGCATGACCCGAGCCCTCCCGCAGCTCATTCATCCCTCCCTCGCCTCTCTAGTCCACCGGAGTCCTCGGCCCCCTCCTCTTTTCGCCGGAGTTCGCCTCGGCCGCTTCGGTCTCTCCTTGGTTCCGGCGAACCTAGCCCCTCTCCTCTCCTCCAGAGATGTCCACTAGCTTCCCCGCATCCTTGCGCATCGCCCCACACCCCCACCCCTCTAGCCCTCACTGGAGCAGCTCGCATCGTCGAGTACCTCCACCGCCGAGCTCTTTGTAACCTCCTCTGTTTCCACGACCTCCCCTCCTCTCCACTACTGCCCGGCACTCGTTCTACCTCAGAACGGGACCGCCTCGTCCCCACGAACTCAACGGTGGCCTCGCCTTAGCCGGAGCCCTCCCGTGGCCGCGGGCCTCCCTCAATAGCCGTCGCGCCGCCATCCCGTCTCTCCCCAGGCCGCTGCTGCTCCAGGCGGGCGCGACGCTCTTCTCGGAGCCCGACGGTGCTCTCCGTTCGGCCGGAGGCCGCCTGAGCCGGCCGGCCCATCGCCGGCAATGCCCTCCCCTGCTCCCTCCTCTGTTTCCATCGGGGGCAGGGAGAGGAGGAACAAGACGAGGCCAAGTGGGCCCCGCGCCTTCCCCGACCCCACTTGGCAGAGTCTCAGCGTTGACTTCGTCCGGGCCCGCGTCTGTAAGTGGAAAGGTTTTCTTGAAATACGTTTTCATTTGATGAAAGCGTATTTCCTTCCCCTTTTATCTGAAACCCGCTTTCTCCGTTATGAGAGCGTATTCACTTTGCACTTCGGCTCAAAATACGTTTCTCTACGCAGGAAACGGATTCGGACCAAACGCGTGTTCAGTTTTTCCTCCAGGGGCCTGTTTGCTGAATTTTTTTTCACTCATAGGTCCCTGATCTTCTACGCCTCATAACTCCGCAACCGTAACTCCGATTGAGGTGAAACCAACGCTCACTTCTTCGTATCGTCGAGCTCTATCTTTTGGTAACATTTTCACTAGGTGTTCTCACAGCGAAAATGACCATTTTTCCCTTGCCTCTAATCAGACCCCACCGAGAGAAAATCGTCCGACGTTTCGTTCCGCGGCTTCATCTCACTTCTTCCTGGAGTCTCCGTCACCCCAGGCAAGACACAATACCCACTTGCATGATAGTCATGCAGTAGCCATGGTTTTCAACTTGAATATTTATTAAATGTTTGCTTGCTTAAAATATGGTTATAGTTGTTTCGATAATGCTTATGGATTCGTGCTTACTTTCTTGCTATGTTGTTATGCACCTAGTTGTCATGCCCTGCTAGTTGCTAGTATTCTTTTCACATGCTTATGCTTGCTAGTAGTATATGTTGATGTTGGTAATGGTCTTCGGTGCTTGACTGTCGTCTGTCCCGGGTACCGTTGTTATGCATGTTCCATTGCATCCAGTTGGTTAAATGCTTGCATGATGGCATTGTTGATATGTTCTTGCATGATATTTATTGTTGATGCTAGTGGTCATGCTATGTTCCAGAGAAGTATGTACTTATGATGTTCACGCCAGTCAGTATGCCATGGTTAGTTGGATATGATTCATTGTTGATATGGTGGCTAGTTATGTTGCACCCGTGCTTATGTTGACATCATGTTCATGCATTGTAATTGTATCATGTTATTTTATCATGGCTCAGCATATTTGCATTCAAGTTTAACCGGATTAAATTGAACTTGAACACCTATTGGCTAAGTCATGGTGCCACCATATCGAACTGACCAGTGCAACCACGCTTACCTTTATGGGAAGGTCCTAACTGGGTCTATTGTCGTGCCTCTCACCGGTGCCTCCAACTAGGGAAGGTTATGGGCGTGCGTACCCTGGCCCGGTAAGCGGGCATAAACTTGTGTGCCCGTAGTTGGATGATAAGTGCTTTTGTCCCTGTTTGGGACGGACCACGACGGTGGTCGTTGTGTCTTTGGTAGACACGGGGCCACCCAGGACTTAGCCCAAAGGGGAGTTGGTCGGAGTGGCCGGGAGAGTGTCATGGCAGTAGATCGGTTTTGTCGGAATGTCGTTGGTCCACCCGAATGGGAGTGCGAGGCCATGGGTTCCGTGGTGTGGGTACAGTGTGCTACCTCTGCAGAGTGTATATTAAATTATCGATAGCCGCGCCCGCGGATAGGGGCCCAGTTCATAGTTGGTCACACTATGAGTCAATAGTAATAATAATAATAATAATAATAATAATAATAATGTGCTCAATGAGGAGATAAGTTGGTTGTGATCACCGGAAGGATCACTGTTTGAGATAAGTTGGTTGTGATCGCTGGAAGGATCACTGTTTGAGATAAGTTGGTTGTGATCGCCGGAAGGATCATGGTTTGAGACCAAGTGTTGGTCATGGTTGTGATCGCCGGAATGATCACCGTGGTATCGAGGATACCGAGTTGTTGGATATTCATGATGTTGTGTGAGAATCGTGGGTAAAGATCAAGCTCCTTGTGATCATTTGATGATTACTACGGTATTGATTATACCAAGCTTGATTTGATCCTGAGATGATCGTGTAATGTCCGAGGTTGGTAAGTGATGCATGTGATGGTTACGAGGTAACCCGAGTAGAATAAGTGGTGCATGTAGTGTTATCATGCTGCATGCTAGTATCATCAGATTTATATGTTCTTGCCATGATCATATTGTTCTAGCAGTATTATGTTCATGTTGTTCATGCCATGTTATTCTGATGATCTCATGCTAATTCCTGCTTAACCTGTAATTGCTATGCTATTGTTTGTCTTGAATGCTTCTGGTTATTGTGAGCTTGCAAGTACATTCAATTTACTGACCTGGCGTGTCACGCTAGTTTGCAGGTCGTTCCTGGATTGCTTGCTTGTTTGGTGTTATTCCTGTGTTTGCGAGCTAGGATGAACGTTCCAGCTAGAGTCCCTGTGGATTGGAGTCCATCATCGCCATTCGTTGTTCCGCTACCAGTAGTTGTTTTGCTGCTTCGAGTTGTTATGCTGCTTGTTTAGAGCAACCGTGGTTGCCGTAGTGTCGCCATGCCGATGTTATTCATTGTAATATCGGAACCTTGTTTTCATACTCGTATTGTAATAGAGAGCTAGTTTGTTCTATACTAAGCAGTGCCGTATTCCAGAAGACTTCTCCTCGATCTCTGGGATGGAATATGGGGCGTTCCGGTTTTCTCTAAGCAGGGGTGCCACAAGGCTTAGTATCAAAGCAGGTCTGGCTGTAGAGCGTCCTAGTCCGCTGGAACATTAGAAAACGGTAGTATAGGGTCTGGTTGTTGCCCTTGCTAGCTGCATTTGGTTGTTGCATTTGTTTGCTGCATATAGTTTTATTTTGGTTACCATTAACCCCTGTTTCATGCGTAGATGGAGGTCAGCTTCCATGAGTTCAGTGCCCTTCCCTTAGCTCCCGGTGCTGTTCCTATTGAGTTGAGTCCCACTCCTGCACCTCTCAGCTTTACCGCCCTCCTTGGCGACATGTGGCGTAGTATTTATCCCCTCGGAGATCCACCTCATTATCAAGTATTCCAGTTTTCTGCTGGAGGAAGAATTTGGGAATACGTTGCTCATGTTCATCTGTCAGCCCCAATTCCTGTCGGTAAGCGCACCTACAGTTTCCACGGTGGTTACGGCGCTACTCCTGAGCGTGCCATTCAGCTTGCCGCAATGGCAGGAGTCACCGGTCTTCGTCATCAAGAGAGCATGGTGCAAGAGAACCGTGCTTATCAATATTATCCCACCATCGTCGAGAATCCTAGGCGAATCCAATTTCCCTCCTTCAACCCCCAAGATGACCCGGCTATCCTCGCCATGTCTCGTTACATGATGACCGAGTGTCTTCTTATTTCTGAGTTAGTCTGAGATGGCATTCGAGCCAGGAGATTGCTTGGTGTCACTTTACCTCAGTCTCCGCCAGCTTCTCCAACTCCTCCGCCTCGTCCATCCGGACTACTCCCTTAGTTTCAAGCGTAGGATGTAATCATTCATGTAGCGCTTGTGCATCCGCTGTAGTATCATGCTTGTGTGTGCCTGTGTGAAGCAGCTTTGTAGTTTGTTTGCTGTGTGCTTTGTTGCAATAAATCATTTTCTCGTGCTTCTTTGTTTTGAATCCTCGGTGTTACCCCCTTATGGAAATTAGTCCTCGACCGACACCGGATCAGAAGAAGCCGTAAGCAGTACATATATACAAGAAATTCATATAAAAGCAATGAGATTTTCAGCCGACGGCATTATATTGCAGACATCTGTCCAGATACAAATTGTATTCTGATCAGACTATCAGTGATGAGTACCTATCAGAGATACACTTTATCGCAGTAATGATTAAATCAGCAAGAAAACAAAATTAGGTCAACATTGCATTTCAAGTCAAAGGTATGGGCTATGCACAATGAATTCAGTAAGGACAGTCAAACAATTCTTGTCATATAAATAATCAGCTGTCGGACTGCCAAAAAAATATATATGTCATTCCATTCACCAAGAAACTCAGTCCCGTCTGTGGGAGTCCTGGATTAGGGGGTCTCCGGACAGCCGGACTATCTCCATTGGCCGGACTGTTAGACTATGAAGATACAAGATTGAAGACTTCGTCTCATGTCTGGATGGGACTCTACTTGGCGTGGAAGGCAAGCTAGGCAATCCGGATATGTGTATCTCCTCCTTTGTAACCGACCTTGTGTAACCCTAACCTCCCCGGTGTCTATATAAACCGGAGGGTTTTAGTCCCTAGGACAACATACAATCATACCATAGGCTAGCTTCTAGGGTTTAGCCTCTCCGATCTCGTGGTAGCTCTACTCTTGTACTACCCATATCATCAATATTAATCAAGCAGGACGTAGGTTTTTACCTCCATCAAGAGGGCCCAAACCTGGGTAAAACATTGTGTCCCCTGCCTCCTATTACCATCCGCCTTAGATGCACAGTTCGGGACCCCCTACCCGAGATCCGTCGGTTTTGACACCGACACCGTCCTTCTCCACAATTTATTAACGAAATGTACAAAAATAAGGTTCCCAGTCTGCATCTGTAGGGAACGAATGGATTCCCATGCAAGATATTCAGTCTTCTTGATAAAATACTGCAAAAGCTTCTGCATAAGGTACCGAGTCTTCCCTAGCAAAATCTTTAAGTGGGGAAGCTTATGAGGTACGATATCCCATTTTTCCTCAAGAAGATATCCACCGAAGGCTTCGAGCGCAAGCCGCCCAGTCTTCCTCAGCACGATATCCCGATGGCTTCCAACACAAGCTACCCAATCTTCTTCTGTATGACGCTGGTACAAGGCATTAAATTATGAATTGTCAACATATGACAATATTTCCAAGTGGCAGATCTGCGATAATTTGGTCTGAACAAAAATCAGTCAGAACAAAGGTATGCCTCGAGAATCAGATATTTGTTCATTCAGTATGCTGCCAAGCCCATGCAAGTCTCTCGCACAAGGAAGAATTCACGGTAAGAATCCAACAACCTCACCGGTTATTCAACAAACAAAAAGCAGTGGGTGATGCCATAATCAACATGTCTTGAAGGAAAGACAACATTGAGACAATAATCTTGGCAGTGATTATCAAGATCAGTCCCGCATATCCAACAATATGATGTTATTAACCCTGTCACTGTCCGCCAAAATCCACAACAGTATTGAGATCTGTATAACCACACGTAAGCCGGATAAATATACCCAGGCTCAAAACAGGAACCAGACCAAGGTATGATTGCCAAATATTGTACGTAACAGTATTCAGGGCCGCAAAAATAATCAAGGACATATATAAGGCCCGCTCTTTCAGTTGAGGATCTAGATGAAGAAAGTAATAATGAAAGAGCAAGACCAACAATACAGGTATGCCGGTTATTATGTGAAAAATGTGGATGCCCAAGTCCGTCTTATTCCACGGCAAACCCAAGAGGTATACTCCATTGTGGTAAGGACCTCATAGCGAGGCAACTATGTTAGTCCACAGTATGCTCAGAACTGTCAGCATTGAATACCCGCGCCTGTCTGGTCAGACTCATGGACAACTCAATATATTGACCTCAACACCCGCGATGGAGCACCACACAGACTGTTATTCCCAGGGAGATACTGGCAAAAATGAAGAATCAGTGTGAAAACACATACTTGAGGATTGTTATCTCTCGCATAGGGGAAGCAATTAAAAGAATAGCCTGTGTGGATGGGATTCTTTGCCAAGATCACCACCAGTCAAGTCTGCAAATCTTATCATCAGGAGATGGTGCATTTTTCTATAAGTCATGACAAGCGACAGTCAAACCTTTGGTACAACTTGGATACTCAAGACTGTGAAGCCAGTCAAGATAAGTCAGACACTCCTACAAGATGTCAAAATCCGTTAGCAAAATAGGTATGATCCACCTCACTGTTTTGAACCCCGAAGGCATGCCTATATTCGAGGAATCTGATGCCTGGGTAGAAGAGATTCTTTGTTCCACGGGAAGATATGTTCCCCAAATCCATGGAATATTCTCGGTACTCGATACTAGAATAACATTTCTAGCAAGGATCAATATCAGGAAGGACAAGTATGCCCGTAAAAATAATATTTCGGATGCTAGCTCAGCCAACAGATATGAAAAGAAAATTTGAGTCTGTATAAACCGGAACATATGAGGTACATCATGTCAGAATGTCAGATACGGCGAAGCAAACCACCTGATAGAGGCAAAGGTGTCCCGATGTTTCGATGAGATGGTGGCTATCGTTTTCTGTGGGAGTCGACCTTGACGATCCGACTACGAACGTGCGAGACGTCGCGCCTTAGCAATCGCTAAACCAACTTCCGAGGGTTATTGACCACACCGGAGCACGATCAACCTGACCACGAGGGTCTGTTTCCTGCAAGCAAACGAAGAACAAGCAAGAAACTGAGATTGCAATCTGGATATTGCGAATATAAGATGAAAGCTTTATTGATCAAGGTGGGGTTCTGTGACGTCTTGGTCTGGTCGTTGGACACAAACGAAGTACGAGAAGTTGCAGCTATGGAGAACTTTTAATCTAAACAAAACCCAAAGTCTAAATGACGCCCTAAGGCTGTATATATGGAGGAAGAGGGGGGAATTTCGTGGCCCTTGAGGGTGGGGTCCGAAACCAACCCTAACTCTTGTTTCCCCACACATACGGACTCTAAAAATAGCCTATACTTAAGTATTTCGAAATTACATGGGCCTGGCCCATTAATAAGGTGACGCAGCACCTAGAATAGCCTATGGACGAATATTATGAAGTGGCATCTTGTATATTTCGTCCAAGGCTTCATGCACTCCTTATGGCGGCTTCAAAGTCCTGAAATCATCACTTGTAACTCCGTTCTTGATCCCCTTGCGCATGCCATCAACTCCATGCGTGTCCTTGCTCCAATGTTCATCCTTCTCCAAGCTAGGCCCTTCATTTGTAAGCAAAACAAATGTATCCAATTTAGGCAGCATCATAATCTCATGAACATTAGAAACATTACCAAGAAACGAAAGTACCTGGTAATTTAATTGGCGTGCGCGAGCTCTAGTAATTGGTCCAGTATATGTAACAGTAGGGGCTGTGGGTGTAACAATGGTATTGATGTCCTCATCATCCTCCCCTTCTTGAAATGAAGTCGTCCTCGACAGAAGCTCATCTTCCTCACCCAAATAAGGCTTCAAATCTGCAATGTTGAAAGTGGGACTAACCCCAAAATCTGCAGGTAGCTCAAGTTTATATGCATTATCATTTATTTTCTCTAACACCTTAAAAGGACCATCAGCACGTGGCATTAGCTTTGATTTGCGCAGATTAGGAAATCTATCTTTACGCAAATGTAACCAAACAAGATCTCCAGGTGCAAACACAACATGTTTTCTACCCTTATCTCCAGCAAGTTTATATTTAGCATTCATACGCTCAATGTTTTCCTTAGTTAACTCATGCATTTTTAAAATCAATTCAGAACGTTCTTTAGCATCAAAATTAACCTTCTCCGAAGATGGAAGAGGAAACAAATCAATAGGTGCACGAGGTAGGAAACCATACACAATTTCAAAAGGGCACATCTTAGTAGTAGAATGCAATGAACGATTATAAGCAAATTCAATATGAGGCAAGCATTCTTCCCACATTTTCTTGTTATTCTTCAAAACAGCCCTAAGCATAGTAGACAATGTTCTATTGACTACTTCAGTTTGTCCATCAGTTTGGGGGTGACAAGTAGTACTAAAAAGCAGCTTAGTCCCCAACTTAGCCCATAAACATCTCCAAAAGCGGCTAAGAAATTTAGTATCACGATCTGAAACAATAGTATTTGGCACACCATGCAAGCGAATAATTTCACGAAAGAACAAATCAGCAACATTAACAGCATCATCGCTTTTATGACATGGTATAAAGTGTGCCATTTTCGAAAACCTATCCACGACAACAAATATGCTATCCCTCCCCTTTTTTGTTCGAGGTAAACCTAAAACAAAGTCCATAGATATATCCTCCCAAGGAACACTAGGTACAGGCAAAGGCATATATAAACCATGAGGATTGAGTCGTGACTTAGCTCTTTGACATGTAGTGCAGCGAGCAACAAAACGCTCAACATCCCGTCTCATCTTTGGCCAAAAGAAATGTGTAGCAAGTATATCCTCTGTTTTCTTGACGCCAAAGTGTCCCATTAATCCTCCTCCATGCGCCTCCTGCAACAACAAAAGACGAACGGAGCTAGCTGGAATGCATAGCTTGTTAGCACGAAACACAAATCCATCGTTAAGAACGAACTTGTTCCAAGTTCTCCCTTCCTTACAATTCTGCAATACATCTTTAAATTCAGCATCATGAACATATTGATCTTTGATGGTCTCCAAACCAAATATTTTAAAGTCAAGTTGTGAAAGCATAGTATAACGACGAGACAAGGCATCAGCAATAACATTTTCTTTACCCTTCTTGTGTTTAATGACATAAGGGAAAGTCTCAATGAATTCAACCCATTTAGCATGTCTACGGTTCAGTTTTGCTTGACTTTTAATGTGTTTCAAAGATTCATGATCAGAATGTATAACAAATTCCTTGGGCCATAAATAATGTTGCCATGTTTCTAAGGTCCGAACAAGAGCATATAATTCTTTATCATAAGTAGAATAGTTCAGACTAGGCCCACTCAGTTTTTCAGAAAAGTATGCAACAGGTTTTCCATCTTGTAATAACACACCTCCTAATCCAATTCCACTAGCATCACATTCAAGCTCAAAAGTCTTATTGAAATTAGGAAGTTGGAGTAAAGGAGCATGTGTCAACTTATCTTTCAATACCGTGAAGGCTTCTTCCTGTGCGGTACCCCAAACAAAAGGCACATCCTTCTTTGTAAGCTCGTTGAGAGGTGCAGCAATGGTGCTGAAATCTCTCACAAAACACCTATAGAAACCAGCGAGGCCAAGGAAACTCCGCACTTGTGTGACCGTTTTGGGATGCGGCCAACTCTCAATAGCTTTAATCTTGGCTTTATCAACTTTAATTCCCTGTGGAGTAACAACATAGCCAAGAAAAGATACTCGGTCGGTGCAAAAGGTGCACTTTCCAAGGTTACCAAACAAACGTGCATCACGTAGAGCAATAAAAACAGCACGTAAATGTTCCAAATGTTCCTCCAAAGATTTGCTATAAATCAATATGTCATCAAAGTAAACTACCACAAATCGTCCAATGAAAGCACGTAAAACTTCATTCATTAACCTCATGAAAGTACTAGGTGCATTAGTTAACCCAAAAGGCATGACTAACCACTCATATAATCCAAACTTAGTTTTAAATGCTGTTTTCCATTCATCTCCCAATTTCATACGAATTTGATGGTATCCACTACGCAAATCAACTTTGGAGAATATTGTAGAGCCACTCAATTCATCAAGAATATCATCTAGCCTAGGAATAGGATGACGATAACGAATAGTAATATTATTAATGCCTCTACAATCAACGCACATACGCGACGTACCATCCTTTTTCGGCACTAAAATGATAGGAACAGCACAAGGACTAAGGGATTCGTGTATATAACCTTTGTCGAGCAGTTCTTGTACTTGACGCATAATCTCCTTCGTCTCCTCTTGATTGGTACGGTATGGTGCACGGTTGGGTAATGATGCACCGGGAATTAAGTCAATTTGATGCTCAATCCCTCGAATAGGTGGTAGTCCCAGTGGCACGTCTTGTGGAAAGACGTCAGCGAACTCCTGCAAAATGTTAGTGACAGCAGGAGGCAAAGAGGAAGGCACGTCCTCGAATGAAAATAATGCCTCTTTCCACACAAAAGCATAGCAAACAGATTTGCTAAAATCTAGATCATCAATATCAGATTTGGTGGCAAGTAAACATGCACTTTTCAATTTAATTTCAGAAGCAACACTAGATTGTTTATTATTATTAGGCTGCATTTGTTGCTCAAATTCTTTTGCCACAATCTGATTTTCACTCTTATTTTTCTCCTGTTTTGCTTTATTAGCTCTATTAATATCATCTTTCAAAATGGAATCAGGAGTCATAGGAAGCAAAGTAATATTCTTATCCTTATGAACAAGAGTATACTGATCGTTTCTACCATGGTGAACAGAATTTTTATCAAATTGCCATGGTCTACCAAGTAATAAGGAACATGCTTGCATGGGTACCACATCACAATCAACATAATCAGCATATGTAGAGATACTAAAATGCACATGAACAGTACGTGTTACCTTAACCTTGCCGCTGTTGTTGAACCATTGGATGTAGTAAGGATGTGGATGTGGTCTTGTGGTGAGAGAGAGAGCTTCTCCACCATCTCTATGCTAGCCAAGTTGTTGCAACTCCCTCCATCTATGATCACGCGAACAGAACGTTCCTTCACAACTCCCTTTGTATGGAACAAATTATGCCTCTGATTTTGCTCAGCTTGTGTAACCTGCACACTCAAAACACGTTGAGCAACTAAACATTCATACCTGTCAGCATCTTCAGGAGCCATGTATTGCGTCTCATGATCAGAATCGTCTCCACCGTGTTCGTCATGCGTAATAAGAGCCAAAGTCTCCTCATCATAGTCACTAGCGGACTCATACCCACCATCCTCAGTACCAATCATCACACGCTTAGATGGGCATTCTCTCGCATAATGACCTCCACCCTTGCAATGTCGACAAATAATATCATGTGTTTGCCCCGTGGATGCCATGGATGAAGAAGAGCTCTTTGCAGGCCCAGAAGGTGTGCTCTTGGCAGATAGTGGTGATTGTGCCTGCTTTATTGTATCACGGTTGGAGGTGACAGCCGACGGAGGCGCCGGTGTAGCAGAACGTGTGGAAGTAGATGATGCACGTGGTGTCCATGATGAAGGTCGACCTGCAGAAAAGTTAGTCCGCGCCAATGCCTGTCGATCCTGCACTTCACGTTCAGCTTTACAAGCAAGATGGAATAAACGAGTGATATTAGTATAGTCCTTATACTCTAGAATCGTCTGAATCTCTCTATTTAATCCACCCATAAAATGTGCAAGCATAGCTTCATTCTCCTCAACAATACCACATCTAATCATGCCAGTTTGTAATTCCTGATAATATTCTTCGACAGAATTTTTTCCCTGTCTTAAGCGCTGCAATTTTTGAAGTAATTCACGTTGATAATATGGTGGAACCCAACGAGTACGCATAGCAGTTTTCAAAGCAGCCCAAGTAGCAGGAATGGGATATAATCTACAATGCTCAGACCACCAAACACATGCAAAACTAGTGAATGCACAAACAGCAGCAGGAACACGTCTCTCCTCGGGATATTGTAAACATGTAAATCGTTGTTCAGTTTCTAACTCCCAAGTAAGATATATATCAGGAACATATCTACCCTCAAATGGTGGAATATTCAATTTTAGTTTAGGGAGATGGTCATGATCTCGTACCTGAGGGTGAGCCCTACCATTGCCATTATTTGCATGTGGACGACCTGGTGGTTGCTGTGCTGGTGGTGGCACGTAGTTCTGATTTTGATCAACCTCATCCTCGTAATCGCCAGCAAAATCATCCTCCTCCGCATCAGCAGCAGGAGCCACAGAAGTAGCAACAGCAGAACCAACAGTTTGGCCAGGTGCAAGAGGAAGACGGCTCGCTCGGCGGAGGGCTGTTTCACGATGTGTAGGTAGTCGTTGTTGTTGTTGTTGTAGAGGTGCGTTAGGTGCAGCCGGTGGTGGTGGTGGAAGACGCGCGAGCAATTCATTAAACCTGTTATCGAGCTTTGTTTCGAACGTCTTCTCCATGCCATCTATCTTCTCCATGGCCTCTTCAAATCTGTTTAGCACATCTTGCACCTGTCCATTCATCATTTGCTGAAATTTATCATGCAACTCCTGATTCGTCATGTTCTCCCAGTCAGTCTCGTCGGCTTGTGATCCTGCCATGGTTAGCAACAATAGAAACACACAAGAATATGATCCTACAGAATACTAACAAGAGGTGGTGGTGGTGTCACAAATCCGTCAAGCCAATCTCAAATTCTTACCAGTTCTTACCAAGCAGCAGGCGGTGATCGGCAACCGTTGTAGTCAAAACTCTCAAAAGCGTGGATAGAGCGATTGCCAGGGAGAGTCAAACGCACGACGTAGATGTATGTGGAGCTGGGAAGGCTTATAGTATGGTAGCAAAAAGGGTCAGCAATAATCAATTTAGAGATGCAAAGTTGAATAAACGCTCAACGACGGTACTGTGCTGGTCCTAGGCTAGACCGTGCTAGAGACGCGAGCCTAGAACACTAACAAAATCACGGCGCTGCACGTAAATAAGGGAAAAGCACACTCTGGAATTTTTTTTTCGCTCTTTTTTTGCGCTCTTTTTTTTTGCGCTCCTCTATTTTTTGCGAAAAATCACTATAATGGCGAGTGTCTCAAAACTCTTCCCTCATCAAACTGGTAGGATGGCACGAAATTTTTTTTCACTTTTTTTCGGAAATCAGGGCAGCGACGACGAAAAAGTGCGACAAAAAATCACTGATGGCACGTGGCTCAAAAGACTCAGAAAAGCCTAAAAATAGGATAGGGAAAAAAATTGCCCGTGAAAATTTTGGCCTAAAAACTGCCCGGGGGTCTCCAGAGTCTTTTTTTTCGAGACCTACGCAGGCAAGGAAACACGAAACGGAATTTAGATTGGTCTCAAGAACAAACCTAATATGAGAAGAACTCGGATTGCTGGTGGATATATGGTTGTGGTATATGGCAGCGGTGGTGGTATATGGTAGCAGTGGTGTATATGGATACGGATTGGTGGTGGTATATGGATACGGAGTCAGAGCGGTGGCGGATAAGCAGCGGTGGTAGATGGGCGATGATGATAGTGCGGCGGCGGCGTGACAACTTATGACCAGAACTCGAAACTCCAAAAGACTAGACTCTAAGACCAGCAACTTGACACGACGATGCAACCGCAAATTCAACAAAGCAAAAACCCTAAAAAGATTATGCAAAGGCTCAGATTGGCTCGGATATGATGAACTAACCCTAATTTTTTTTGGCTTTTTCGTGGACTGTAGGTATGAAGAACAGACTCGATCTAATCTACGAAAAACTGTAAAATCTCACCGAGCAACCTGGAAATCTGATACCACTTGATAGAGGCAAAGGTGTCCCGATGTTTCGATGAGATGGTGGCTATCGTTTTCTGTGAGAGTCGACCTTGACGATCCGACTACGAACGTGCGAGACATCGCGCCTTAGCAATCGCTAAACCAACTTCCGAGGGTTATTGACCACACCGGAGCATGATCAACCTGACCACGAGGGTCTGTTTCCTGCAAGCAAACGAAGAACAAGCAAGAAACTGAGATTGCAATCTGGATATGCGAATATAAGATGAAAGCTTTATTGATCAAGGTGGGGTTCTGTGACGTCTTGGTCTGGTCGTTGGACACAAACGAAGTACGAGAAGTTGCAGCTATGGCGAACTTTTAATCTAAACAAAACCCAAAGTCTAAACGACGCCCTAAGGCTGTATATATGGAGGAAGAGGGGGGAATTTCGTGGCCCTTGAGGGTGGGGTCCGAAACCAACCCTAAGTCTTGTTTCCCCACACATACGGACTCTAAAAATAGCCTATACTTAAGTATTTCGAAATTACATGGGCCTGGCCCATTAATAAGGTGACGCAGCACCTAGAATAGCCTATGGACGAATATTATGAAGTGGCATCTTGTATATTTCGTCCAAGGCTTCATGCACTCCTTATGGCGGCTTCAAAGTCCTGAAATCATCACTTGTAACTCCGTTCTTGATCCCCTTGCGCATGCCATCAACTCCATGCGTGTCCTTGCTCCAATGTTCATCCTTCTCCAAGCTAGGCCCTTCATTTGTAAGCAAAACAAATGTATCCAATTTAGGCAGCATCATAATCTCATGAACATTAGAATCATTACCAAGAAACGAAAGTACCTGGTAATTTAATTGGCGTGCGCGAGCTCTAGTAATTGGTCCAGTATATGTAACAGTAGGGGTTGTGGGTGTATCAATGGTATTGATGTCCTCATCACCACCCAGATCAAGACAGTCAGTTAGATCCAATTCAGTGGAAATATTATATAAGGATGAATAAAAGAAACATGAGTTGGAAATGGTTTCTTCAAGTCAGAAAGATTATTTAACCCTGAGCAACCAAATCTCGAGGACGAGATTTCTTTAAGGGGGGAAGGTTTGTAACAACCTGGATTTTTGCCCTTTTCTTGTTCCTTTGATTTTCTTGGATTTCCGGTTTTGTTTTTCTTTTCCGTGGCTATATGGGTCTGAAACTTGGGAACATCGTGTCTTCCTTGGTTTTATAGTGGCTTGTCACCCTCTTCGTCATCCTAAGATCATGTCATTTCCATCGTTGACCCAACCCAAAATTCTTTTGTTGGAAATATTCCTTTTCTGATAAAAGGAATAACCCTTAAAACCCTAGGTTGTGAAGCAACCTACATTGCTGTCACTCCTAAAATTTCCAAATAATTCTCATAATTTTTTTGGGGTCCTATCTTGCTCAAGTATGGCAAAATATTTCATTGCCATGTTCAAAAATAATCCTCCAATAATTATTTTCCTATTCTGTCCTAAGTGGCACTTTGCAAAGGAAGTGCTATTTATATTTGACCATTTGAACCCAAACTTCTTGGACATCTTTTTCTGTCCATATAATTGACTCATGCCAAAATTTAACTCAATTTGCCTAGCAAATATTTTTCAGCAATTTTCCAAAGTTTCTGTTCAGGAAGGAACTTTGTGAAGGAGCTATATTCTAGGAATATCCAAATGAGTTGAAATTTTGCAAGAACCTGTATATGATCAAATAATTATTCTCCGCCAAATATGAGCTCATGTAACTCATCTATGTGAGCCCAGATCAAAATCTTAGTTTCTGGTCAGATTTTCAGTTTGTGAAGCAACTATATTTTATATTGCTTCAGTTGAGCTGAAACTTTACCAGGGCATTCTGCTACCAATATAAACTACTCCCACCAAGTTTTACCTCAATTGGTTAATCCAATTGCCCGGTGTAATTTTTCCAAGTTTCTGTCGAGAATGAAGCTTTGTGAAGCAAGTGCCACTTTGGTATTTCCAAATGGCATGAAATTTTTACAGCAGCTACATATCATCATATAACCCCTCTTTCCCAAATTTCATCTCATAGAGATAAAAAATGTGAGTGTATCATCCAAATCCCTAATTCGGGCCAGTATTGCACTTTCTACAGCAACCCTCATCTAAACCCCTCCTCTTAGTCTGATTTTTGGTGATCAACATCACCTTAGTGTGTGATCATCAGCAGACAAACTCTTTACCAATACCAAGCTGGTTTAACCACAGAGAATTACAAACACCTTATTACTGATTTACTTTTGGAGCTAAGTGCAAATCTCTTCTTTGCCCCTGGACCGAATTATTTCCTCATTTTGAATAAGGACACGACGGTCCATCCGCTGGACATGGTTCGCCACGCAAAAGAGTGCCGCTTGCGCCGGTGCGCGTGGTGATCATGCTGGCGTCATGGCTGCATGCGTGCTCTGGCTTGTTCCGGCCACTATGCTCATCTCCTCCCTCCTCGTCTCGACCTCCATTCATGTCCTGGAGCTCGCCCGTGCTCGACGCATCGCCATGCGTCACTGCCCCGTCATGGTTCGCCATTAATGCGCCGCTAGAACAGTGCCCGTGCCGTGCTCAGCCACTGACTTCCATTAGTGCACTGCTCCAACTCGGTTGTGAGCTCCAGAGCCGTCCCCTCGGCTATATAAGCATGACCCGAGCCCTCCCGCAGCTCATTCATCCATCCCTCGCCTCTCTAGTCCATCGGAGTCCTCGCCCCCTCCTCTTTTCGCCGGAGTTCGCCTCGGCCGCTTCGATCTCTCCTTGGTTCCGGCGAACCTAGCCCCTCTCCTCTCCTCCAGAGATGTCCATTAGCTTCCTCGCATCCTTGTGCATCGCCCCACCCCTCTAGCCCTCGCCGAAGCAGCTCGCATCGCCGAGTACCTCCACCGCCGAGCTCTCTGTAACCTCCTCTGTTGCCATGGCCTCCCCTCCTCTCCACTACTCACCGGCACTCGTTCTACCTCAAAACAGGACCGCCTCGTCCCCACGAACTCAACGGTGGCCTCGCCCTAGTCGGAGCCCTCCCGTGGCCGCGGGCCTCCCTCAACGGTCGCCGCGCCCTGGCTCTCTGCCTTTGCCGCGCGCCGCCGTCTCGTCTCTCCCTAGCACCGCTGCTGCTCTAGGTGGGCACGGCGCTCTTCTCGGAGCACGATGGTGCTCTCCGTTCGGCCGGAGGCTGCCTAAGCCGGCCGGCCCATCGCCGGCAGCGCCCTCCCCTGCTCCTTCCTATGTTTCCATCGGGGGCAGGGAGAGGAGGAACAAGACGAGGCCAAGTGGGCCCCGCGCCTTCCCCAACCCCACTTGGCAGTGTCTCAGCGTTGACTTCGTCCCGGGCCCGCGTCTGTAAGTGGAAACGTTTTCTTGAAATATGTTTTCATTTGATGAAAGCGTATTTCATTCCCCTTTTATCTGAAACGTGCTTTCTTCGTTATGAAAACGTATTCACTTTGCACTTTGGCTCAAAATACGTTTCTCTACGTAGAAAACGTATTCGTACCAAAGGCGCGTTCGGTTTTTCCTCTAGGGGCCTGTTTGCTGAAAAAATTTCACTGACAGGTCCTTGATCTTCTACGCCTCATAACTCCGCAACCATAACTCTGATTGAGGTGAAACCAATGCTCACTTCTTCGTATCATCAAGCTCTATCTTTTGGTAACATTTTCACTAGGTGTTATCACATTGAAAATGACCATTTTACCCTTGCCTCTAATCAGCCCCTTCCGAGGGAAAACCGTCCGACGTTTCGTTCCGCGGCTTCACCGCACTTCTTCCTGGAGTCTCCGTCACCCCAGGCAAGCCACAATACCCACTTGCATGCTAGTCATGCAGTAGCCATGGTTTTCAACTTAAATATTTATTAAATGTTTGCTTGCTTAAAATATGGTTATAGTTGTTTCGATAATGCTTATGGATTCGTGCTTACTTTCTTGCTATGTTGTTATGCACGTAGTTGTCATGCCCTGCTAGTTACTAGTATTCTTTTTCATATGCTTATGCTTGCTAGTAGTATATGCTGATGTTGGTAATGGTCTTCGGTGCATGACTGCCGTCTGTCCCGGGCACCGTTGTTCTGCATGTTCCATTGCATCCAGTTGGTTAAATGCTTGCATGATGGCATTGTTGATATGTTCTTGCATGATATTTATTGTTGATGATAGTGGTCGTGCTATGTTTTGGAGAAGTATGTACTTATGATGTTCATGCTAGTCAGTATGCCATGCTTAGGTGGATATGATTCATTGTTGATATGGTGGCTAGTTATGTTGCACCCGTGCTTATGTTGATATCATGTTCATGCATTGTAATTGTATCATGTTATTTTATCATGGCTCAGCATATTTGCATTCAAGTTTAACCGGATTAAATTGAACTTGAACACCTGTTGGCTGAGTCATGGTGCCACCATATCGAACTGACCAGTGCAACCACGCTTACCTTTATGGGAAGGTTCTAACTGGGTCTATTGTCGTGCCTCTCACCGGTGCCTCCAACTAGGGAAGGTTATGGGCGTGCGTACCCTGGCCTGGTAAGCAGACATAACCTTGTGTTCCCGTAGTTGGATAATAAGTGCTTTTGTCCCTGTTTGGGACAGACCACGACGGTGGTCGTTGTGTCTTTGGTAGACACGGGGCCACCCAGGACTTAGCCCAAAGGGGAGTTGGTCGAAGTGGCCGGAGAGTGTCATGGCAGTAGATCGGTTTTGTCGAAATGCCGTTGGTCCACCCGAATGGGAGTGCGAGGGCATGGGTTCCGCGGTGTGGGTATAGTGTGTTACCTCTGCAGAGTGTATATTAAATCTATTGATAGCCGCGCCCGCGGATAAGGGCCCATTTCGTAGTTGGTGACAATATGAGTCAACAGTAATAATAATAATAATAATAATAATAATAATAATAATAATAATAATAATAATAATAATAATAATAATGTGCTCGATGAGGAGATAAGTTGGTTGTGATCGCCGAAAGGATCACTGTTTGAGATAAGTTGTTTGTGATCGCCGAAAGGATCATGGTTTGACAAGTGTTGGTCATGATTGTGATCGCCAGAATGATCACCGTGGTATCGAGGATTCCGAGTTTTTGGATATTCGTGATGTTGTGTGAGAATCGTGGGTAAAGATCAAGCTCCTTGTGATCATTTGATGATTACTACGGTATTGATTATACCAAGCTTGTTTTGATCCTGAGATGACCGTGTAATGTCCGAGGTTGGTAAGTGATGCATGTGATGGTTACGAGGTAACCCGAGCAGAATAATTGGTGCATGTAGTGTTACCATGTTGCATGCTAGTATCGTCAGATTTATATGTTCTTGCCATGATCATATTGTTCTAGCAGTATTATGTTCATGGTGTTCATGCCATGTTATTATGATAATCTCATGTTAATTCCTGCTTAACCTGTAATTGCCATGCTGTTGTCTGTCTTGAATGCTTCTGGTTATTGTGAGCTTGCAAGTACATTCAATGTACTGACCTGGCGTGTCATGCCAGTTTGCAGGTCGTGCCTGGATTGCTTGCTTGTTTGGTGTTATTCCTGTGTTCGTGAGCTAGGATGAACGTTCCAGCCAGAGTCCCTACGGATTGGAGTCCATCATCGCCGTTCATTGTTCCGCTGCCAGTAGTTGTTCCGCTGCTTTGAGTTGTTATGCTGTTTGTATAGAGCAACCGTGGTTGGCATAGTGTCATCGTGCCGATGTTATTCATTGTAATATAGGAACCCTTGTTTTCATACTCATGTTGTAATAGAGAGCTGGTTTGTTCTATACTAAGCAGTGCCATATTCCAGAAGACTTCTCCTCGATCTCTAGGCTGGATTACGGGGCGTTCCGGTTTTCTCTGAGCCGGGGTGCCACAGTAATGAAGCCCCTAGCGCAGTAATACGTACCATGGTGTACGTGTGCAATAAGTAATATATACAAAGGTGAGAAAACAGAAAAATTAGGTAATAAGCTGAAGCCACCATCCATTCACCATTGTGATGTAATTGGTACGTCGAGGTGTACTTTGTGCAAATAATGCGATAAACAAGTAAAGCTATTTAATATGTTGTAACCAAGGGCGAGCTGCGTGCGGGTATGTAAAACAAGTAAGGCGATCATTAATAGAGACCACCTATGGGTTCCCTTGTATGCCAGAGCTCCTTGCCTCCTTGGCGTGTTCTGCAAACGGGTCGTCCGCATAGGCCTCGAAAAAGAGAAAAAACGTAATAAAAAGGAAAAGTAAAGGCATGTGAATCCCAGGGTCGAGCGAGCCGTACAGTGGGTCGCAGACGAGTTATGCCTCCGTTAATGCCCATGGGGTTTTGAGCACGTAGTTTATGTACGCGCGGTATTAGTGCCCTTGCCTCATCGGGGCTGGGACGGAGGTCAAATTGCTAATTCGGCTCTTGTCGAGCTGAGCTGTCCTGCTGCAGTGTGGTCCGGACCCTCTTGATGATGTCCAGGGGCTCGGCAGCCGGATTATAATGTTGCTTGAGAAGGCCGCTCTGTATCTCTACTGCTAGGGCGGCAGTGTGCTCCTTTGTACGGAGGGAGAGTTCCGTGTTTCCATTTACTGTAATGATGCCACGTGGGCCGGGCATCTTGAGCTTGAGATAAGCGTAATGTAGCACCGCATTGAATCTAGCGAATGCGGTTCGCCCGAGTAGGGCGTGATAGCCGCTGCGAAATGGGACGATATCGAAGATTAGTACTTCCCTTCGGAAGTTATCCGGGGAACCAAAGACCACCTCCAGCATGATCGAGCCCGTACAACTGGCCTCTACGCCTGGTATAACTCCTTTAAAGGTAGCTATCGTGGGCTTGATTCGTGAGGGATTAATGCCCATTTTGCGTATTGTATCCTGATAGAGCATGTTGAGGCTGCTACCACCGCCCATTAGGACTCCTGTCATGTGAAATCCGTCGATGATTGGGTCGAGTACCAATGCGGCCGAACCACCATGACGGATGCTAGTTGGATGATCACGATGATCAAAGGTGATCGGGAATGACGACCATGGGTTGAATTTTGTGGCGACTGGCTCTACCGCATAAACGTCCCTGAGTGCGCGCTCGCGCTCCCTTCTGGGGATTTGTGTAGCATATATCATGTTCACCATTTTGACTTGAGGTGGGAATTTCTTCTGCCCCCTGGTGTTTGACTGCCGGGGCTCCTCATCTTCGTCCTCGCTCTTCGATTCCCCTTCCTTGTTTCCGCTGTTTACCTTGCTGGCTTGCTTAAAGACCCCGCAATCTCTGTTAGTTTGGTTGGCCAGTTTGTCTGGGGTGCCATGTATCTGGCACGGATGATCGAGTATGCGGTCCAAGCTGGATGGTCCTCTACCATTCCTTTTATAGGAATTCTTTCACTGGCCGTACTTGGGGCCACTGAATCCGACATGAATGGTAGTGTCATCGGTGTTATTGCCATTGCTTCGGCGTTTGTGTCTGTTGCGCCGGAGCTTGCTGGTGCTGTTTTTAGCCTCGGAGGGGCCGGCTTCATTGGCTGTGTTTGTACTGCGAGCCAGCCAACTATCCTCTCCCGCGCAAAAGCGGGTCATAAGTGTCATGAGGGCTACCATGGACCTCGGCTTTTCTTGGCCGAGGTGGTGGGCGAGCCATTCGTCACGGATGCTATGCTTAAAGGCCGCTAAGGCTTCGGTGTCCGGACAGTCAAAGATCTAGTTCTTTTTGGTTAGGAACCTAGTCCACAATTTTCTGGCTGATTCTCCAGGTTGTTGAACTATGTGGCTTAAGTCATCGGCATCGGGTGGCCGGACATATGTACCTTGGAAGTTGTCAACGAAGGCTTCTTCCAAGTCCTCCCAGCTGCCAATGGAGGTTTTAGGCAGACTATTTAGCCAGTGCCGAGCTGGTCCTTTGAGCTTTAATGGGAGATATTTGATGGCATGGAGGTCATCTCCTTGGGCCATGTGTATGTGGAGAATAAAATCTTTGATCCACACTGCGGGGTCAGTTGTTCCGTTGTATGATTCAATATTGAAAGGCTTGAACCCCTCGGGAAATTCATGATCCAACACCTCATCTGTAAAAGCAGAGCAGGTGTGTGGCGCCTCTATATCGGGCCGCATCATGGCGGAGCTCTGGAGGAGTCCGTCTGCGGCATTCAGCTGGAGCGTGGTTAGGCTTGTCATTCCGAATAGATAGTCGTCGTCATGCCTCGGGGCACGCCCTCGTGATCTGTAGATCGATCTTGTGTGTCCTGCTGTACTATCCAGGGTCTGTCGGAGGTCTTACATGTGACTCCGGACTCTTCCGTCCCTATTTTGACGGGGTGGTGGGGCGGTCTGATGTTCGGCCTGAGTTGCCGCTTTATCCCGACCGCGGGGTGGCCGTTCCGCCGCCCTTTACCGACCACGTGGTGGTCGATCCGCATTATGCGAGGAAGATATGTGCTCCGGCGCCTCCTCAATTGAGGTAGCAGTCTGCGTTTCGGGTAGCTCTTGGCTGGGCGGTTGAGGCTGTATTCCTCGGCTGTCAGGACATCAGTCCATCTGTCGACGAGCAGGTCCTGTTCTGCTTGAAGCTCCTGTTGTTTCTTTTTCAGGCTCCTTGCAATGGCTATGAGCTGAAGCTTAAAGCGCTCCTGCTCGAGAGGATCGTTAGGCACGATGAAGTCTTCGTTGCCGAGGCTTGTCTCCTCCTCGGAGGGTGGACAGTAACTATCATCCTCCGAGTCATCTTCTATGGCCTGTTCGTCGGGGTTGTCTTGCCTGTTGTCGTGTTCCTGTTCGGATGTATCCCCGACAGGGTCTTCATTGTTTTCGGCGTCGCCCGGAGTACTATTTTCTCCGGTGCCAGTGTTGCCGTCCTTTAAGCGGCGGGGCTTGGGGCGGCGCTTGGGCCACCGACGCTTGGACTGTGTCTCAAAGGTTATATTTGCATCTGGCTCTTCTTTGTCGTCGCTAGATCCTTTAGGTGTATCAACCATGTACACGTCGTACGAAGAGGTAGCCGTCCAATGTCCAGTGAATGGCGGGTCTTGGCTTTGCTCCTTGTCGGCATCGTCGTCCATGCCGTCGATGTCTTCGGAGCCATAGTCAAGCACGTCGGTTAAGTCATCGACGGTGACTATGAAGTGGGTGGCGGGTGGGAAGCAAGATTCCTCATCATTCGTCTCTAGCTCGAACCGGACATAGTTCGGCTGTGAGTCCTTCTCCAAGGACAAATTCTTTAAAGATTTTAGCACATCACCCAAAGGCGAGTGCTGGAAAACATCAGCAGCGCTGAACTCGAAGATCGATAACCGATCTAGCTCGGTGTCCGCGGGCGTACACAATCCGGAACTTATAACCAGATACGAGTCCGAAGTTCCATTAAAGCGAATATTGCTGGGCATCGAGTCCATGTGCGGCTCCAACGCTGCGGACTCTGCAGCCTCGGATGGCTCGATCTGCTTCGGCTCTAAGGCCGTTGCAGCCGCAGGGACCATCTCCTGGGTGTGATCCGATGACAGATTTAAGTCACGTTCATCAGGATGAGGGGAAGCGATCGCCGCGGGTTCAAATCCCTCGAAGATCAAGTCTTTATGGATATCCACGACGTAGTTCAAGCTTCCGAATCCGACCTAATGGACAGGGGCATAGCTGTCGATCTGCTACAGATGGCCAAGCAAGTAGGCCCGCAGTGAGAAGCCGCCGAACACGAAGATCTGTCCGGGGAGGAAGGTTCCTCTTTGGACATCGTCATTATTGACGATTGAAGGGGCCATCGAACCTTTTGTCGACGGCATAGCGGAACTCTCAATGAAAGCACCAATGTCAGTGTCAAAACCGGCGGATCTCGGGTAGGGGGTCCCGAACTGTGCGTCTAGGATCGATGGTAATAGGAGACGAGGGACACGATGTTTACCCAGGTTCGGGCCCTCTCTATGGAGGTAATACCCTACGTCCTTCTTGATTGATATTGATGAATACGAGTGTTACAAGAGTTGATCTACCATGAGATCGTAATGGCTAAACCCTAGAAGTCTAGCCTATATGGGTATGGTAATGAGTATATGTGGTGTCCTTTCCGGACTACCCCCTTAGGTTTATATAGACACCGAGGGGGTCTAGCGTTTACATGGAGTCGGTTACATAAGAAGGAATCTTCGGTTGCCAAGATTGCCGTCCACGCCAAGTAGAGTCCAATCCGGACACGGTGCAGTCTTTAGCCTTCATGTCTTCACAGCCCATTAGTCTGGCCCAAATGATAACAGGCGGGACGCCCGAGGACCCCTCAGTCTAGGACTCCCTCACCATCTAGCTACTAACTACGAACCCGAATGCCTACAAAGAACTACTCACGCATCATCGGAGAGGCAACAATGGAGGTGGTGAACCCCATCCGATATGGTGCCTAGATTGGATCTGGTGATTCTGGACTCTGCGGCGGCTGGAGAAATATTTCGTCGGCTCCCCTAGGGTTCTGGGATTTTGGGGGTATTTATAGAGCAAAGAGGCGGTCCGGGGGCACCCGAGGTTGGCGCAACCCACCAGGGCGCGCATGGGCCTCCTAGCACGCCCTGGTGGGTTGTCCCCTCCACGGGATTTCCCGAGGTGCATCCCGGGCCCAATATCTTCCATCTGATCCATAAAAAATCTCCGTAAAGTTTCGTGGCATTTGGACTCTGTTTGATATTGATTTTCTGCGATGTAAAAAACATGAAAAAACAACAATTGGCACTTGGCACTATGTCAATAGGTTAGTTCCAAAAAATGATATAAAATGACTATAAACATCCAAGATTGATAATAAAACGGCATGGAACAATAAAAAATTATAGATACGTTGGAGAGTATCGGCATCCCCAAGCTTAACTCCTACTCGTCCTTGGGTAGGTAAGTGATAAAAACAGAATTTTTGATGTGGAGTGTTGTTCATCATGTCATATCATATTCTTTTTTATAGCATGGAAAATTGGACTTTTAGTTGTTCAAAGCAATATTCCAGTTTTGACATGATAATTTAGATACTTAAGCATATCAACAAGCAACCATGTCTTTCAAAATATCAACACTAAAATAAGTTATCCCTGGCCCATCATGCTCGAACATTGATCCATTCATGAAACACACTCGAATATTAGCTACACCCAATACTTAAGCATGATCATATTTCCTCCTAGTTGGTGCTTTTATAAGAGAAGATGGAGACTCAAAATAAAAATTGCATAAAGTAAAAGAAAGGCCCTTCGTAGAGGGAAGTAGGGATTTGTAGAGGTGCCAGAGCTTGAAGGGAAAAATTTGAGATAAAAACATTTTGGGAGGTGTATCCATCCCACCAACGAAAATGACTTAGAGTTCCCAATACTTTCCATGCATAGATATATCATAGGAGGTTCCCAAACAAAAAAGAAAGTTTATTCCTTTTTCCATTGTAACTTTCACTTTCCATGGCTAACCGTATCCACGGGTGCCCTCCATACCAACACTTTCCAAGGAATTTATTATTTGCCAAGATAAAGTAATTCCATTCGATTTTGCATTTCGGGACTGGGCATCCCTAATACCTTTGCCTTACTCTCGTGCAATGACAAGTGAATAAACACTCATTTTGAGAATAGAACATTTAGCATGGAAAATATTAGCCACCCCTCACCGCTCCGCGAGCGAAACAAACACACAAAAGAGAAGTTTATTTTGAAAATTAGAGATGGCACATGCAAATTTGCTTAGAACGGCAAAAGAATACCGCATATAGGTAGATATATTGGATTCATGTGGCAAAACTGGTTTAAAGGATTTCGGATGCACAAGTAGTGATCATACTTAGTGCAAAATGAAGGCTAGCAAAAGATTGGGAAGCGACCAACCAAGAAACGAATAATCTCATAAGCAAGCATTAAGCATAATTAACACCGAATAATGCACCACAAGTAGGATATAATGTTGTAACACCCCGGATGTAATTTACCTTATCTGTACTCCAACTCTTGCCGTTTCCGGCACTAAGTTATTTTCATTTTGTCGTTGTCGGGTTTTTGTCTCCGTGTGTTGTTGTCTTTGTCATGCATCTCATATCATGTCATCATGTGCATTGCATTCGCATACGTGTTCGTCTCATGCCTCCGAGCATTTTCCCCGTTGTCCGTTTTGCATTCTGGCGCTCCTATGTCACCCGGTGCCCCTTTCTACCTCTTTTCGTGTGTGGGGGTTAAACGTTTTCGGAATGGACCAAGACTTGCCATGCAGCCTTGGTTTACTACCGGTAGACCGCCTGTCAAGTTTCATACCATTTGGACTTCGTTTGATACTCCAACGGTTAACCGAGGGACCGAAAAGGCCTCGTGTGTGTTGCAGCCCAACACCCTTCCAATTTGGCCCAAAACCCACCAAAAACCCCTCCATTGTCTAGAGCGTTCGATCACGATCGCGTGGCCGAAAAACGCACCTTATTTGGAGCTCCCTAGCTCCCTCTACGCCTATATATAGACCCCTCATTCCCAAATCCCGGGTCTCTTCTTCCCCAAACCCTAAAAAAAATCCCTCTCTGCCGCCGGACATGTCCGCCGCGCCGGACACCGCGTCCGCCGCCGCCCGCGACCACTGACGCTCCGCCATCTGTTCCTCCGTCCTCTCCACCGCGCGTGGCCCGCCCGGCCCGCGTAGGGCCCCCGCGAACCCGAGCTCCTCGCCGCCCAACTCCTCCTCGCGTCGCCCGCTCCCCGCGTCCCCACCGCCCGAGCATCACCGCGCCGCCCCGCCACCGGAGCTCCGCCGCCCTGCCGCCAAGCTCGCCGACTGCCGCCCCGCACCCGCCGGCAACCTCCGCCGCCGCCCCGCGCTGGGATCCGGCCCGGATCCGCCATCTCTGGCGAGGTCCACCTCTTTCCCCGCCATCTCCGGCGAGACCCGTGCCGGCGAACCTCGGATTCCGTGCCCGTTGACTTTTACCTCGAGGGTATAATTTTCCTAAGTCCTGAGATTTCCTGATTCATATGCATTTTTCGTCGCATCACAACTTCCTCACTGTGGCTCCGATTCGTGCGTGTAGCATATCAAAATGTTTGTCTCGACGAGTACATCATTTCATCTCATTGCATCATTTTCATTTGAGCTCATCTTGATGCCCGAAATGCTGTTGGAAGAGGGCTATGTGATGAATTTGTCAGATCTGTGTCAGCAAATGGTATTTTGTCATTTTTGCCATGATTAATGTGTGCATGCTATGATCCTGAGCTCTACATGTGTTTTGATGAATGCCATGCCATCTTTACAGAGGTGCTTGCCATGTATTTTTGTGATCTTTGTGGTGACTAGCACAAGCTTGCAAAGTAGCGTAATCGGTAATGCTGATTTCAGGGACTTAGTATTTCACTAAGTCCTTGTCCTGATTTTGTTGTTATGCCATATGTTCATGTTGTTTCCTAGTGATCCGTGCCTCTTTTGAGGATGATTAGTAAGAATGTTTTGTTAACATTGTGGTGCTCTATCCATCCATGTCTTTGTTTGCATTTATGGAGCACCCTAGCTTGAGTCAATCGAGCTCTACTTTTGCTATAAAATGATCCTGGCAGATTGTTGACATGTTCAGCGATTTTGCCGAAGATGTTGCTATTGATCCGTGCATGCTATGATGTTGTTCTTGCCATGTCTAGCTTCTATGCCATGTCTTCTTGATGGGTGTATGCTTAGTTTGTCATGCCATGCTCTGTAGTGAGTGCATCGAGCTCGTAAACGTGCCTACTTGTTAATCTGTTTGCATGCTCCAGTTTTTCACTAAGTCTGAATCTGTTTATGTTTTTGCCATGTTCACATGCTTGCAATTGTATTTTCTGATCCCTTTTGGCTCAAGGTCACTAAGGGACTTTTGTTAAGTGCTTTGAGTAGCTTCATGCCATGCCTTGCTTTGCCATGTTAAGTTCCTATAGCTTGTAGTTTTCATGCTCTAAAATGTGCTTCCTGATGATAAATTCTAGACTTGTGTTAATTTCACTAAGTCTGAAACCTGTTATCATTTGCTCTTTTGCCATGCTTGTTTGAACCTTTTAATGGATGAATTAGCCGTAGCTCAGTGTTCATCTTTTGTCAAGCATCATGAGTGGATCCCTGAAATGTATTTTGTTGTCATGTTTGAGTGCTGTAGCATATATATCTTGATGCATTTAGTTGGTCACTTGCTGATTATCGCAGACCGGTGTCATATTTGTTTTGCTTGCCATTTCCAAACCGTGCATCCGATTCCGGTGATCTTTATATCGATTTCAACCGAAATCACCTCACCTTTCCAGTGGCACTCTTGGATTTTCATGTTGATGCCAGGTTCAATCATTCCTTTGCAAATCTTGCCTATGCATCGCATACCGCATCCCGCATATCATACCATGTTTGCATCATGTTGTTTGAGCATTGCACGTGGTTGATTGTGTTCCGTTTGCTTGTTGTTCTTGTTTGGGTAGAGCCGGGAGACGAGTTCGTGAACGAGGAGCCCGTTGAGTTCGCTTACGAGGATCAAGACAACTCTGACAACTTTGCAGGCAAGATGACCATACCCTTGAAATCACTTCTATCTTTGCTTGCTAGATGCTCGCTCTTTTGCTATGCCTATGCTACGTTACCTACCACTTGCTTATCATGCCTCCCATATTACCATGTCAAACCTCTAACCCACCATGTCCTAGCAAACCGTTGTTTGGCTATGTTACCGCTTTGCTCAGCCCCTCTTATAGCGTTGCTAGTTGCAGGTGAAGATTGGAGATCGTTCCTTGTTGGAACACTGTTTATTGTTGGGATATCACAATATTATCTTGTTTATCTTAATGCACCTATATACTTGGTAAAGGGTGGAAGGCTCGGCCTTTTGCCTAGTGTTTTGTTCCACTCTTGCCGCCCTAGTTTCTGTCATATCGGTGTTATGTTCCCGGATTTTGCGTTCCTTACATGGTTGGGTTATAATGGGAACCCCTTGACAGTTTGCCTTGAATAAAACTCCTCCAGCAATGCCCAACCTTGATTTTACCATTTTCCACCTAGCCTCTTTTTCCCTTGGGTTTCCGGAGCCCAAGGGTCATCTTTATTTAAACCCCCCTGGGCCAGTGCTCCTCTGAGTGTTGGTCCGAACTGGGCAGCCTGCGGGGCCACCTTGGGGAAACTCGGGGGTTGGTTTTACTCGTAGCTTGACCTATCCGAGTGTGCCCTAAGAACGAGATATGTGCAGCTCCTATCGGGATTTGTCGGCACATTCGGGCGGTGTTGCTGGACTTGTTTTACCATTGTCGAGGATGTCTTGTAACCGGGATGCCGAGTCTGATCGGATTGTCTTGGGAGAAGGAATATCCTTCGTTGACCGTGAGAGCTTGTGATGGGCTAAGTTGGGACTCCCCTGCAGGGATTTGAACTTTCGAAAGTCGTGCCCACGGTTATGGGCAGATGGGAATTTGTTAATGTCTGGTTGTAGATAACATGAAACTTAACTTAATTAAAATGCAACATCCGCGTGTGTTACCGTGATGGTCTCTTCTCGGCGGAGTCCGGGAAGTGAACACGGTGTTGGAGTAATGCTTGACGTAGGTTGTTCTAGGGTCACTTCTTGATCATAAGTGTTCGACCGTGCTTTTGCCTTCTCTTCTCGCTCTCATTTGCATATGTTAGCCACCATATATGCTAGTCGCTTGCTGCAGCTCCACATCATACCTTGTCTTACCTATAAGCTTAAATAGTCTTGATCGCGAGGGTGCGAGATTGCTGAGTCCCTGTGACTCACAGATTACTTCCAAACCAGATGCAGGGACCGATGATACCGCTCCAGACAATGCGCTTGAGCTCAAGTGGGAGTTCGATGAAGACTCTCGTCGTTACTATGTGTCTTTCCTAGATGATCAATAGTGGTGCCCAATTGGGGCGATCGGGGACCGTGTCGCATGTGGGGGTTAATCTTTATTTTGGTACCGTAGTCGGACCATGAGTGTATTGGATGAATGTAATGTTATTCATGTATTTGTGTGACGTGGCGAGTGTAAGCCAACTATGTATCTTTTCCCCTTTTATTTATTTACATGGGTTGTTGTGAAGATTACCTTACTTGCGACATTGCTTTCAATGCGGTTATGCCTCTAAGCCGTGCTTCGACACGTAGGAGATATAGCCGCATCGAGGGTGTTACAAGTTGGTAATCAGAGCCTTCCCCGACCTTAGGAGCCCCCTGCTTGATCGAATCATTGGCGTTGTTGAGTCTAGAAAAATGTTTTGAGTCATTTAGGATTATATATAGGAGAGTTAGGAATTATTTTTTACTCCTCAGTCCCTTCATCGCTCTGGTAAGGCATCCTAACGTAGAGTTTTGACTCTTCTCTTCTCAAATTTCACAAAAAAAATTTAGGATCACGCGGGTATCTTGGAATCGTTCCGATCGATTTGTGATGAGAACATTGTTCTTGGTGCCTCCTGTCATTTAGGGGTTGTGGCAGTGTCTCGGGGAGTTGAGATCCGAGGTGTTATCGTCAAAATTTTATCGTTGAGATTCTGGAATACCTGAGTTTCGCCGACATTGAAAATCTCTTTTATGCAGTTGTTGGTGAGATAACCTCGACGCCACCCAGTACTGGGGCGGGAGTTCGGAAGTATTGCCATAACTTGTATAACGGATGCTTTTCGAAGGTTGAGGTAAATGATTTCCGAAGGTTTCTTGGTTATGTGTTGAAGGATGGATACAACTGGATGTAAGATTTGCTAGATTTGGGTGAGATATTATGCTTCCCCTGTATCCCCAACACCTGATTGCATAACCGGAAAGGTTTGGGAGTTACATAGGTGGGAATTCTTGTAGCTCTAGTTCTTCTTCCGCGGATATTTGGTTTGGGATTGGGTAATCCTCACCAAGTATTTGTTCTTGTCCGTACCTTGTTGTTTTTCTTCTACCTCAATTCTAAGTGGCTTCTCAATTTATGGAAATGTGACCATTTCAATTGGAATGCATTCATTCATTTTGTTCGGATGTGAAGACTTTATGTTGCAATTTCAACCCGTTTGATTCAGCTTCAATATTTGTCTGTCAATGTGCTAACGGATGTCACCATATTCAGGATGGCTCCTCCAACGCGCACGACTCCGAATCCTGATCCGCCACCACCACCTCCACCTCCAGAGGCATGGCAAGCTGTGATGGCTGCTACCAATGCAAACACGCAGCTGATCATGCAACTTCTTCAAGAGCGCAACCAAGGGAACCAGGGCCATGGCAACAATCAGAATCAGTTTGCTACACTCAACAAGTTCCTTGCTAACCAGCCAAAGACCTTCAGCAATTGTGTTGAGGCAACAGACGCTGATGATTGGCTCGTGGACATATGCAAGCATTTCGAGTGCAGTAACGTCAGGCCTGAGGACTTTGTCAAGTTCGCCTCCTTCCAACTCAAAGACCAAGCTGCAGAATGGTTTCAGCAGTACAAGGATTCCAGAGGAGGCCGTGTAATTACCTGGGATGAATTCCGTCAAGACTTCAAAGCTCATCATATTCCTCAGAGTGTGGTTGAGAGCAAGTGTGAGGAATTCCGCAACTTGAAGCAAGGCACTATGTCTGTTTACCAGTACAACATCATGTTTCAGAAGCTCGCCCGTTTTGCTAAGCAAGACGTCCCTGACGAGAAGGGCATGATATACCAGTTTAGGGGTGGTCTCAGAGAAGAACTCCAGCTAGCTCTCGTCCTTTTTGAGCCCAAGAAGTATGATGAGTTCTACAATATGGCAATGAAGCAAGAGACTGCTCAACTAAAGTGCGATGCTTCCAAAAAGCGAGTCAGAGATGCAACTCCTTCTTCCTCAACTCAAGTGGCTAAGCAGCAAAAGTATTGGCTGCCTCCTCCTCCGTTTCGTTAGCCTTATCAGCATAAGAGCAAAGGTGGCAGTGGATCTTCCCACCCACCCAACCCTGGCTTTCAGAACAAGACTTCGTCTCAAGCTCCAAGATCAAGTGCTCCGTATCACCGTCCGCTTTCAGAGGTCACGTGCAACAAGTGCCAACAGAAGGGTCACTATGCCAACAAATGCTTCAATCAGAGGCGTCTCCCTCCTCCTCCTCCTCCTCCTATGATATCGGCAAGTACCGCAGTGGTCAAGCATAACCCCAAGCACGCCAAGGTCAACTTGATGAATGCAGCTCAGGCAGAGGACTCGTCAGATGTCATCATGGGTAACCTTCCTGTTAACGATGTTCCTGCAAAAGTACTTTTTGATACTGGTGCATCGCATTGTTTCATGTCAAAGCCATTTTTTGCCAAGAATGAATTCGTATCTTCTCATTTAGGCAAACAAATGAATATCGTTTCTCCTAGTAAACGTTTGAGTGCCGGTTTGGAGGTTCCAGATGTGACTATCACGTTGGGCGACTATAAGTTTCTTTCTTCTCCAATGGTCCTTGGTAACTCGGATATTGATCCTATTCTCGGAATGGATTGGCTTTCTAAGCACAAGGCTCAGCTTGATTGTGCTACCAGGCAGATTCAATTGACTCATTCGTCTGAGGATGTAATTGTCTTTGCCGCAAGGGATGATACCATTCGTGTGTTTTCCCTCAATGAGAAGGGTGAGCTGGATGCCATCTCTCAAATTCCAGTCGTTTGCGAATATCAAGACGTCTTTCCAGAAAAGCTTCCAGGAATGCCTCTGCACCGGCCAGTTGAATTTGTCATCGATCTTGAGCCTGGCACGGAACCTGTTTGCAAACGTCCTTACAAGCTTGGACCTGAAGAGTTGAAGGAGCTGAAGAAGCAACTCGATGCTCACAACCCGCAGTCGAGTCGACTATTTGGTCGATGCGAGGGAGAGGAAAGTGATCTTTTGGGCAGGCCCGATTGATATGCTTGAAGTCAATGCACATGCGAAGTGAGTCGTCCTTCTTTGGGACCATGACAACATTAGCTAACCATTCAGAGTGGTAAATCTCTCGGATAAACTCAGCTGCTAGAAGCCGAGCCACTTCTTCCCTGATTGCCTTTCTCTTCTGTACGGCGGACCGTCGAAGATATTTTTTGACTGGTTTCACTTTTGGGTCGACTCACAAACGATGCTCAGCCAGTCCCCTGGGAACACCTGGCATGTTAGAAGGTTTCCATGCAAAGATGTCCCAGTTCTCACGAAGGAACTGGATGAGCGCTTCTTCCTATTTGGAGTCGAGTGTTGTTGAAACTAGCGGGTCCACCCGCGCAATTGCGCGGCTAGAGTTGATTTTTTAATAAATAATATGTTTTAGCTATTTTTATTAATAGTCTTGTTAAATCTCAATCCATTGAGTTTTCATTACGTCTCAGTCGATGCTATATTCGTGTGATTTTACATTAAGACCCATTCAATTTTTTCCGGTTTTTTTCTTACATGTTATGTCGTTTGACTAAGACTTGATTAAGCCTTAGTCAACTGAGACCTGACAAAACCCTTTTTCTTAATCATATAGACATGCATTTAACATTTTTTGACATTGTACAAAAGATTATAATTATTGCCAGTAGAACACCTCCATATGCATTGTTCTCTTTATACCATACTTTTTGTGTTTAAGTTACCTCAGTTTATTATTTTAGTTCTCTAAGCATTTATTTTTAATGAATGCCTAACAATTTTCTATTTGTCTATTTGTCTATTTTTACAATATGGTCCTAATCCATCCCGAGATACTGGATTATGTAGGTTTTTCAACGAAAAATCCTAGATTAATTTTCAGAAAAATATAGTATGTACTACTTCCATCCCTAAATATGTAAGACGTTTATCCGCTCAATACAAAGTTAGTAGCTAATGCCAGTTGCGTTAGAAAAGAAAATTCTATATATGTTTACCATCCCAACAAAAAAAAACAGTGCTAGAAGTGTTTCGAGCCGGCGTTCATAGACCATCCGATGCAATCGCCATAGAGCAGCGCTTGACAGATGAAATTGGGGAAAGCAATACGAAGCGACACATGTTTTTTTGATAACTCCGCTTTCCGTTCAAGTCCGCGTGCAAAATGCACGTCAGGAACCCAGGGGCCACATAGTCAAAGATTACACTTTTTTTTAGCATCAGTACAGACACAAGCGCTCATATACATGCGCGTACACTCATCCCTGTGAACGCACGCACGCACATCCTATTCCTATGAGCACCTCCGAAAAACTGAGCCGGCATATCATATTTACGAAGTCACCGTAGGCGCCTTGTCGTCGACGGGAACGTCTCCTCCCACTGAGGGCGCATCGCCGGAAATCCTGAAATAAATCCAGGAATAATGCGATCACCAGGATTTGAACCCTGGTGGGTTGGGGATACCACTGTCCACCTAACCAACTCAACCACAGGTTGATTCGCAGTCAAAGATTACACTTGACTCTACATTGGGAGCTTCACGTTTCTTTAATCTACAGTATTTTGCATCTCGTTGAAAAATCTACTGTATTTTGCATCTCGTTAAAAAATCTACTGTATTTTGCATCTATACGGCTGTAGTACCATTCATCCCTTTCCCCATTCTCATTCTCCTCCTGTTCCTTACCTGATCTAAGGATTCATCCACAATACGTTGCTAGATCTTGCTAAGAAAAGAGGACAGGGGAGAAGTGGGATTTGGGGTGGAGTGCGGTGGCTCCAGGCTCCCGGCGGCGGCATGTCATCCAGCTCGACCACACGTGCCTGCAGCTCGCCGCCGTCATCGATTGGATGGCCATGGAGTTGGGTCCACTTGAACATGAGGGGTGGCACTCCTCTAGGTAATCACTCATCTTCCTCTCCTTCTCCTTCCTTCCCAGATCTTGGTCTGCTAACCTCCAGCAATGGCATGGATTCTTTATGGAGATTTGCTATGGCTATGAGAAGGGGATGATTAAGGTCACCTGACCTTTCTCCGTCTTTTCCGGTGTAGAAATTTTCTGTTGGAGAGAAGGATTTTTTGCCCCCAAGCAGCAAGGCTTCGAGGTCACCGGAGAAAATAAGAGATTCGTTTCACTGAGTGGCATTGCTCTCCAGTTCGTGGCGCTGGCCTAGAGCTGTGTCGTCGGGTTGGACGGCCATGTTCTTCATAGTGTTCTAGGATATAACTTATGTCACTTGCCATTGATGTGCCTTGCGTTGTTTTAGGGAATCGAACCTATTTTTTTAGTTGACATTCTGCCCAACTTTGATTATTGTCTCTTCAAGACAACCGTAATAATTATATGAAGTTTCCTATAGCAAAAAGTGTTCAATATTTGTTGGATAAAAGGTGTGTTCTTTCTATTTGTTGTTACCATATATTAGCAACTTATATTAATAATAGGTGTATTTAAGACAAAGAAAGAAGGCTTGCATGTATTCACTGACTTTGGCCCATATGTGTTAATTGATATGCAATAGATTTTAGTTTTTTCACATGTGTTGTGGGAGATGCCTATAACACTGAAGCTTTTCTCTTTGTTCTCTTCAACTGAAAAGGCTGTAGGATAGAAGGGTTGTTTCCAAGAACAACATAAAACTCACAAAAGTGCATGTATGAATGTGTTTCGAATAATTACAATTTGACATGTTTCTCATAGTGCTAAGTTTTGACCCTTATCTAATAACTGTCCGCCTTATACTGATCTTTGTCAAGCATTATTTCTCTATCTCAGTAAACATAAATGGTCTGCTTGGTGCTTCTGAGATCTTCCCATCCAATAAGTTTAGCAATTTTTACATACCACTCTCATTAAGAGTAAATATAATATGAAAGTTCTCATTCAAATTAGCAGAATATGCTTACCAGGTGTTATGGTTTCTTGATATGTACCACAATTTTCGCAGTAGGACTTTCCACTTTCCTTTGTAGTTAGTTTGTGTCAATCAGAATTTGATCATTTGAATATTTTTGTGTAATAGATTATTATACATATTGTTGTGAAAAGCAAAATCGTGAAAAAAATCACCCAAAAACTTAAAGTTAGCATCCCGAAGAAGTTGAGAGACAAATAATTTAGATATGACTCCACTATAACTGATATGACTCAATTGTCAGAAAAGCACTACAGGTCTGAGAGTCTCGTTTCCTCAAGAAGTGGTGATATCATATCTTACAAGAAGTTTGAACCATCACCTGACTTGTCTTGGTTTTGTGCCTCATTCCAGTAAGTTCTCGTAATGTTCTCCTTCTATAAAATATTTCAATGTTCCTTGTTTATTGTTATCCATCTCGATCATTTTTGGTAAACTTTCTTGTCCTGCATATATGGAGTTAGTCAAGTAAAATTGTTATGTTATATTGGTGAATAAACATGAGTCACGATTCATTTGGAAAAGTAATAGAAGATATTTAGATTTATCTAGCATGACTCAAAATCTTCATCAAGTATACGGCTTTAGATAGGTTAGCGCTTGTTGTTTTTGTACCGTGCCTCGTACCATTGTCTATTTTTCTGCCCAAAGTCTGACTTGTCTGTCCGTTAGAATTAGATGCAAGTGCTTGCATGTACACATGGGATGTGTCTGGTGGCTAGACTTTTTAGTATATTTCCCAGTAAGTTGAATGATTTAGGCGTGCCTTTTGTTTTTCACCGAAGGACCTGCCCATGTTTTTTTAAAGTGTGTAGATGATCTGATTTTGTACTCCTAGTAGATTGAATTACTTAGGCGTATATTTTTTTCTCTCTCAAAAGGACATGCCCACTTTTTCCTAATTTGTATAGGTGACCTAGCTTTGTACGTACGGGCCCATACTGAAATATGTTTGTACGTGAACAATCATTTCCTAGTAGATTGAATTACTTAGGCGTGCACATGGATTACTTAGACCTTTTCCGTGCCTCTTTCTTTTTCGGCTGTGTAGATCTGTATATATTCTTCTGGCGCTGGTTGACTTTAGGCACAACCCTATTAAATCAATGACAAATCTATTAGATTTGTTTGTAACATCATTGGCCTTACTGTATGAATTTCTACAATAATTACATTCTCATTTGAAAAATAAGAAAACATTCCCCATACTTAGTTCTGGTTTCATCACTCCTAAACGGATAAACTTCCCGCAAAAAAAAAAGGCAAGCTGAAAAGTGTTAATCTTAGCCGCAATGGTGGAAGTCCAATTAAAATTTCAGTAATGGGCATGCATTTTGCACTTGATCTGTTATTAGAAGCAGTCTTGTGGCAATATGAAGTTTGTAAAATCATTTTTGTTATTCTTGATTCCTTTTTTTGCGGGGATTGTTATTCTTGATTGCACATGCTTCATTTGGGTGAATAATCCAATGTCATACAAAGTTCGAGATTAATTTCTTCAAGTTTGGAAATATCAATTAGATTATTTAAAAGTATAGAGTATAGACATACCTGAGCCTTGCTTAACTTTATCTCCTTGTTTTTGTATCGTGTCCTTGGTGGCAAACTCGGAGTTGTAATCTAGAAAACATTCTAATGGTCCTTTCACCTTCTTTACCTTTAAATTGTACTCCCTCCCTTTTTTTAGTCTGCATATAAAATTTGGTCAAACTCAAACTTTGTTAACTTTGACTAAGTTTATAGAAAATAATATGAAGATTCACAATATGAAATCAATACTGTTAGATACCTCATGAAATGAATTTTCATACCATATAGCTTTAGTATTGTAGATGTTAATATTTTTTTCTATAAAGTTCGTCAAACTTTACAAAGTTTGACTTTGACCAAATCTTATATGCTGACTAAAAAGAAACGGAGGGAGTATGAAGAAATAAATTAATCTCATTTCTCAATGGTGATACTTTGTGGATTTGACAAACTTAAAAGTATTATATGCATACCTGTAAAAAAGTGTTATATGCATAAATAGAATTATCATTTTATTTCATCAATATAATTGTATCAAATTCCTCCGGGTAATAGCATGATGCTTTTAATGTTGATAGTGACATGAACTATTTTGCCATATCAGTGCAAACAAAATATAATTAGCATTTGCTTGTTTTAAATTGATGATCTGTTGTATGATTGAGGCAATCCCACATTCTCTGTACTTTCACTTGAATGTTCTAGTTTATCCTGTTGTTGGTAAGCACTAAATCTTCTTCAACACCATAATTTTTTGGCTGTGAAAGAATTCTAAAATTCTTAGTTAGCTATCTATGTAAGCACTAAGCTTCATCAACACCATAGTTTTTTTTGGCTTTGAAAGGATTCTGAATTTGTTAGTCAGCTATCTATACAACTTTTATTCTGATATACGAACCTGATTCAGGTGAGACGCAGCTCAGAAGATCTGTCCTGACTTCACCGGGCATTGAGATGCAGTCACATCAGAGTTTTGGCTTTCTTTGATATTTGTCTGGCATCACAGAGCCGGCAATCTTCGATTGTTGGTGGTGCTCTAATCGGATGGAAGATTTGTTCTATAGTCTTCGATTTTGTTTGTGGTGCTCGCGTAGCAAATTCTGGAAGACTTCAATTTTCTTGGCGGTGCTCTGATTAGGTAGCAGATTTACAAACATCGATTTGTCCAGAATTGGTTGGATTCTGACTCTTGGGGTTGGATGTGGCCGGCTGAGTGCCTTGTCCGATCCATGTGGAGTTTCTCTTTATCAGGACTCCACATGGTATTTCCTTTTATCAAGACTCCGTGTGGAGTTCTATAGATTGAGTCCGGTTGTAGTTCTCCTTGTTTTTTTGGCATGCATATGCCCGATTTGGAATTAGACGCACGTGAGGTTCTATATATGTGACGGTGGTGCTCTAGTATGTGATTACGTCTGGACGTGTCACACAAAATAGAATGTATATTGCCGTGTGATCTTGTGTAGTTTATCTTTTTTCTTTTGAGCATTGTGTAGTTTATCTTAGGCGTACGTTGTCCGGACTATTCTCTTTTTCCGTGTGGACGATTTCTGCTTGCACTCATTAATTACATGTAGATGATTGAGTCTTTCCGTACATGTATCATATATGCATATGCATATGCATAGACGTGACAACGTGCTAGTTCAATAAGATAGTAAATACATGTTAGCATGTTATGTAAAAACTTTTAATCTCAGCCATTATTATTTGAATCTAACGGTGCAAATAATATTAACATATGTGGATAAATGTGGTAGCTTATTTGTCTTCTATTTTAAGTAGTATATAATAGATAGAAGATGTGAGTCGGAGCAGCATTGGGATCCGTCGGGTGAATATGAATCGGCTTCGTTTCACCAGACAATTGAAATGCTGAATCTGTGGCAGGCTTCTTAGCTCGCAATAAATTACTCGGATCTACATTTTTTTTGATACTCCTGCAATTCCACTGCCGCTATCTGTGCATCGGCGATCTTTGAGCCCTTTTGGAAGCATTCTTCTGCCTTCTTTTGATTGGAAGTGATAGTGATCACTCCCTTAGGACCAGGCATCTTCAATTTGAGGTACACGTAACATGGTCGAGCCATAAAACGTGCATAAGCTGGCCTGACCAGAATAGTGTGATAAGCACTCTGGAAATCCATAACTTCAAATGCCAACTTTTCTTTGCGGTAATTTTTGGAATCACCGAAAACTACATCAAGGCCGATTTGGCCGAGTGACTCAGCCTTCTTGCCAGGAATAACTCCATGGAAACTCATATTGCTTTCACTGAGTCTGGACATCGGAATACCCATTCCTTTCAACGTCTCTGCATACAGTATATTCAGGCCACTGCCATCATCCATCAAAACTTTAGTCAAACGAGTGCCTTCGACGACTGGGTCGACCACCAACGCTTGCCTTCCAGGGGTGGCTATGTCTGTCGGGTGATCAGACTGGTCGAATGTAATGGCAGTCTGAGACCATTTCAAATAACTGGGCGTCGCCGGAGCGACCATGTTTACCTCTCTGTTGATGACTTTCAGTCGACTTTTGCTTTCAACATCAGCAAAAATCATCAGAGTGGAATTGACGTGGGGGTAACCATTGTCACTTTCCTCTTTGTCCTCAACTTTGTCTGACTCCTTTTCCTTTTCTTTGGGTTGTTTCTCTCGGAACTGCTAGATTAGGAGCTGACACTGCCGAGTGGTATGCTTCGGGTAAATGAGATTACCCTCATCATCTTTCTTTGTGTGAATGTGGCATGGCAAATCCACACATCATTTTCGTCTTGATCCTTTATTTTCTTGGGATTCAACTATCCTTTGGGCTTTCCCTTGAACTTTCCCCGAGTCACGGCCAAGGTTTCTCCAGGAGCAGCTAGCTCGGCTTTGCGCTTCAGCTTTCGACTGGAGTTTCCTCCTCCGGTTTCGTGGGCGACTGTTTTGTGTTTTCCACTCCGGAGCCGATCCTCCTCTTCACCATTGGCATACTTAGTGGTAATCTCCATCATTCGACTCAGAGACATATCTCCGGTCCGACCGAACTTCAGATTCAACTCTCGATATTTGACACCTTCTTTGAAGGCGCGCACTGCTTGGTGATTAGACACATTCTCCATCGTGTGGTGCAACGTGATCCATCTCTGGATATAATCCCTCAAAGTTTTATTTGGCTTCTGCACAAAAGATTGCAGGTCTGTTAGTCCTGTTGGCCGTTTGCATGTTCCTTCGAATGTTCTGACAAACACTCGGGCAAGTTCTTCCCAGCTATAAATACTGCTGGGTGCTAACTGATTTAACCATGCTCTGGCCGAGCCCTCCAACATCAGAGGAAGGTGCTTCATGGCCACTTCATCATTGCCGCCGCCAATCTGAACAGCCACACAATAGTCCTCAAGCCAAGTGTCAGGCTTGGACTCACCAGTGAACTTACTGACTCCAGTCGCCAACCTGAAGTTGGGAGGAATCACCGCAACCCTGATGGCTCTGCTGAAGCACTCTGGACCTGAGACATGCACTCTGTCGCTGGTTGGAAGATCTCTGTGGTGGCCTTCTCTGTGAGCTCTGTTTCTGTCGACTAGACCCTGAACGAGAATAGATCTCGCATCAAAGCCCGGTTCCCTGGGGTCGACTGGAATCCTTCTCCCATCACTGTGAGGGCGTCTGTCATCATGCTGCCGAGGCACATATGACCCACTTCTTGGGGCGACGACGATCATCGTGATCGAGGCGGTGATCATACTGCTCACGGTTTCTGTACTGATCTCGCCGGTCTCCACGTCCCTCACGCCTCGGAGGCGATCTTGGGCTGTGAGCCGACTGGACTGTATCTGCCATAACGGATCTACTATGGATCCTATTCCGCGACTGTGACATAGCTGTATTCTGTTCTCCCGCTGCCCGGAGTAAAGCCCTGATTTGCATCAAACCTCTGCCAGCTTCTGACTGGGAAGGCTGGATTGATTCTTCTATTCGGGCTGCAGCTATGAGATTCTGGATTGGAGTTTGATATACCTGAGTTGGAGGCGGAAAAAGTTGTCGTAGACTGGATTCTGGGATCCGCTGCTGAGCACGCTCTTTGAGTGCGCGTTGGAGGTTCTCCAGTCGAGTGCGCTCAACCAAGTTGGCCAGGCGCGCATCCTCCAAGGCTCGGGCCTCGGGTGTTTCTCCAACGATAGGAGTGTGAAGTGCATCCATGTTCCGACGGCGAAGTTCTTCCCTCTGCAGCGAAGAGAGGGGTTCGGGACGGTACTCCTCGGCAAAACACGACGAATCGCCTCCGCCATCGCCACCGTCGCCGCGGGGGAAGCCAGGAGGACTGCGAGGTCCATTGACCATCAGGACTTCCGCCGCGGGGTCACTGTTGTCGCACTCGGATGCAGTCTCTATAGAGCTAGTCGAACAGGCCGTAGAGAGTTTCGTCGGGCTCGATTGCCGCGACCTGGGGGGTGGCCGACTGGCGAGCCACCGCGTGCCTCACCCGCTGCTGAAGCCTCGATCGACCGGAACGCTTGCGCCGGCGGGCTACAAGGAGGGAGGACAGCACAGGAGCCGACCGATACTGAGTTGACGGCTGTCGTAGGAGAATGCCACGGACGCACGCGCGAAAGTGCGTTGCCCCGTGGACGGGGAGCGCCTCGACGTAGAGTGGAGCTTCTTGGAGCCAAGCGGAGTCGTCGGTGACGAACACGAGCGCGCCGAAATGGATTTCACGGCCCTCGGCCAAACCTCCGCCTGAAACCATGTTGATGGGGATTGGAAAAACCGCAACTTCTCCAACAAGTCGCTAAGACACCGGCCCCACGGTGGGCGCCAACTATCGTGGTTCTAAGTCTGACAGTAGAATAGGGGGTAGGTATGTAGAGGCAAGATCTTAGTTATGGAGAAGTTGTACACGCGAGTTTTACGAGTTCAGGCCCTTCTCGGAGGAAGTAATAGCCCTACGTCGAGCCCTGAGGCGGTCGACTGGATTATGTGTGTGTGTGTGTGTTACAGAGGGTGCGAACCCTTGTCCCAGAGGAGGGGGGTGGCTTATATAGAGTGTGCCAGGACCCCTGTTCCCCTCCGTTACACAGGGTTCAATATTCATAAAGAGAGAGCGTTACAGGTAACGTCTGTAATAAAGTGCTACATATTATCATTAAATATATGAGTAAATGCCTGACCGTTGCTGCGCAGAGCGGCTTTAGGTCTTCTTGTACGTCGAGTGGTCTTTTACATGGTCGAATGGTTGAGTAGTCAAGTGACTTAAAGAAGAAGGAGTCTCCGAGTGAATGGTAGGTCGAGTGGATTGCACTCGGCACCTTTATTGGGTCCTCCCTGTTTACTCTTGAACTTCTTTGCTTCTAAGACAAGGACCTTAGGTAGGACGTATAGGTCGGGCCTATTACCCTACCCAAGGTCTATGCCCTCATCAGTGACCATGGCCCGCGTTGATGACAAGTTTAGGACAGGCCGTTGACGAGCCGATTTGACAGAGAATGTTGGGCCTTTAGCTGGGCCAGCCCATTATGGTTTGCAGAATCTTGTGGGCCTTTAGCTGGGCCAGTCCATTGTGGTCCGCAAAATCTTGTGGGCCTTTAGCTGGGCCAGCCCATTATGGTCTGAAAAATCGTGTGGGCCTTTAGCTGGGCCGGCCCATTATGGTCCGCTAAATTTTGTGGGCCTTTAGCTGGGCCGACCCATTATGGTCCGCTAAATCTTATGGGCCTTCGGTTGGGCCGGCCCATTTAAACTTTATGGGCCACTTTTGGGTTGGTCCACGTGTCAACATATTATAGGCCCATCTCGACCGTTGGATGAGTGACACCTGTGCCAACGCAGAGCTGACGCATGGATCCGTCAGCCAATGAGAATTTTACACGTGGAAAATCGGCATTGGTCGTGGCTGTTAACGGGTTATCGGATCCAAAATGACCTGGTAGCTTAACGGTGTTCCGTTACGGTGGATGCCACGTGTCGGTCACCCTTGACGAAAGCACTTCTATGACGCGCGATTTATCGTCATGGAAGTGGACACTTCCGTGATGATAATTTTGGCAATGTCATGGAACACTTCTACGACAGCACAGGTATGACTATCTTGATTCTGTCATAAATTTGTCATGGATGTACATGCATGACAGAAAACGCGACCTACTGTGACAAACACGTATCATCACGGAAGTGTATTTCTTTTGTAGTGGCCATAGGTTTCGCTAGTGGCTTCTCTTGAGAAAAAGAGCAAATGGTGGGTAAACAAATTACTATTGGGAAATTGATAGAGCCTCAAATAATTATGGCGGTATCCAGGCAATTTATCATTACATAGGCATCACGTCCAAGATTAGTAGACCGACTCCTGCCTCCATCTACTACTATTACTCCACACATCGACCGCTATCCAGCATGCATCTAGTGTATTAAGTTCATGGAAAAACGGAGTAATGCAATACGAACAATGACATTATGTAGACAAGATCCGTTTATCCATATGGATGTAGATATAGATCTCATCTTTTTATCCTTAGTAGCAATGATACATACGTGTCGGTTCCCTTTCTGTCACTGGGATCAAGCACCATAAGATCGAACCCACAACCGGGCACCTCTTCCCATTGCAAGATAAATAGATCAAGTTGGCCAGACAAAACCCAAATATCAGAGAAGAAATACGAGGCTATAGGAGATCATGCATAAAAGAGATCAAAGAAACTCAAATACTTTCATGGATATAAAAAGATAGATCTGATCATAAACTCAAAGTTCATCGATCCCAACAAACACACTACAAAAGAATTACATCATATGGATCTCCAAGAGACCATTGTATTGAGAATCAAGAGAGAGAGAGAGATGAAGCCATCTAGCTACTAACTACAGACCCAAAGGTCTACAAAGAACTACTCACGCATCATCAGAGAGGCACCAATGGAGGTGGTGAACCCCATCCGAGATGGTTTCTAGATTTGATCTGGTGGTTCTGGACTCTGCGGCAGCTGGGTCAATATTTCATCGACTCCCCTACGGTTCTGGGATTTTTTGGGGGTATTTATAGAGCAAAGAGGCGGTCTGGGGGTACCCGAGGTGGGCACAACCCACTAGCGCGCGCCTGGGCCTCCTGGCGTGCCCTGGTGGGTTGTCCCCTCCTCAGGACTCCCCCAGGTGCAACCACGGCCCAATATATTCCATCTGGTCCATAAAAAATCTCCGTAAAGTTTCGTGGCATTTGGACTTCGTTTGATATTGATTTTCTGCGATGTAAAAAACATGGAAAAAACAACAACTGGCACTTGGCACTATGTCAATAGGTTAGTTCCAAACAATGATATAAAATGATTATAAAACATCCAAGATTGATAATAAAACAGCATGGAACATTCAAAAATTATAGATACGTTGGAGATTTATCAATTGGGGGTCCAAACCAGAGGTGAAGATACTCCAAAAGGGCATCGCCGACATGTGTGAGAACCCCGTTCGCACCAATGTGATTCGACTGATGCTCTTCTGCCGCATCCTTCCCTGCCAGCGCCGGGCCTCCCCCATGTGGGAGTTTAATCCGGAGGAGCCACAGACCCTGAAGCGCTTCTTCGGCACCACACACGAAGATATATGGAAGCAGCTCTTCAAGGCTCCAAAAAAGTGGCCGAAGAAGACCGAGGATATCGGACTCGACATCGAGAAGCCAGCCACGGCAGTAAGCATATTCTTTCCAAAGACCTATCCGGTCAATATTTTAGATATAATAGGAATTATATTGTTTGCTTTCCTTATAGGTCTGTACGACAAAGGTGGAGTGGATCAACTGTCCGGCACCGCTTCCTGAGAACTCGGCCACACCCCAGCTAACGAAGATGCTGGTCCCGGCGCCCTATCAGGCGCCGGAGAAGAAGACCAAGAAGAAGAAGGGCAAGGAGGCCAAGGGCGGCCCCCACCACAAAGGTCCTTCGGAAACAGTGTTCGGAGAGACCGAGGCCCTCTCTTCCCACGAGGGAGACAAGGAAGAAGAGGAGGGGGAGGGGGAAAGCGACCCCCCCCCCCCGCAAGGGGAGGAAGAAGAGGGCGGCTCCCGAAGACCCAAAGGGGGATGCACCCAAGAGAGGGAAGCTGACCCTCCCGAACAATTCGGACTCAGAGTCCAAACTACTCGCCAAGAGACCTCCTAGGGTGAATCCCTTGGCCGAATCGTAAGTATTCAGAAACTTACTATTTATCTTCAGTATACTTGCTTCCATTATGTAAGTTATTTGTTATTTGTCTTTCAGTCCTCCCCGCGTGCTCCCGCATACTCCATTATCGGAGGGGAATTTTCTACCGCCCAAAATGGCAGAGGGTGATACGCCGCCGCGAGCCCCCTCGCCTATCGCCATGGAGGACACCGAAGTGTCGTCCAAAAGGACCTCTCCTGGCCGAGAGGGGGCGAGTGAAGCTATCAAGAGGGTGCTCGAGGTCAATACCTCGGTCACCAAAGACTTAGGGGAGGCGACCCCGATGACATCCGACGGTGGGGAGCCCCAGCAATCCGGGCTCCAGCCGAACACCGTTCCGGAGGCCAGCATGGCTTTGGAATCGGATAAATGGCCCCCTTCGAAAGAGGGGGGAGGAGCAACAGCTCCATCGGCAGCCTCCACTAATCTGGAAGCGCTGCATGCTCTGGAGGAAGCACTGCAAAGTGCATCCGTAGTGGAGGAGCACCGCACCCTGATGGGTGTGGTTATGGAGAAGATTCAGTCTGCTAAAAACGGACCGAACGAAGCCTTCTGTAGCCTACTAACAGGCTTTGAGGTATGCGACGTAATGCTCTGAAAACTTTTCATATAGAAGAATACACCTGTGTATAGATAGTAGCCCCTGAGGCTTTGTCTGGTTTAGAAGAAACCGGATAGAGGATCCACATAGTCAATGGGATGGTAACATATTGTGCTATTATTGTGACGGGCCTCCATGTTGGCGGCAACCGCCCAGGCCGCAAAACTCTCCGAACTCAATTAGAAGCTTCAAATGGCCAATGAGGAGCTCGACCGCATCCATAAGTGGTTCGATGAAATGTAAGGTATGCGTATGATGTGAAAATTTACTTTCAAGCCAGGAGTGATATGCATATTTAGAGTTTAACTCATAGAATGCTTTGATTATGATCGTAGTTGGTGCAGCCGAGGTCGAGACCCTCGAAGGTGCCCTTGCCCAGGCCAAGAAAGAAGTAGAGGCGAATAAGGCATCCATTGATAAAGCAACCGCTGAACTAGAGGCCGAACAAACTACCCGCCGCCAACACGAAGCTCGAGTGACCAAAATCGAGCAGGAGATGAAGGATGCCATCAGCAAATGCGAGACATTCGAGAAGAAGACTTTGGACCAGACGTCCGAACTTGCCAAGGCTCTCCATGATGCCAAAGATGCGCGGAGAGAATCCTGGAGCGCTCGCGAAGAGATCCACCAGGCGAAGCAGATAGCGGCTGGTAAGGCCTTTCATTTACAAAGTATTTTTGGAGGTCAAAGGTATGCTTTTCTCACCCAAGTGTGGAGTTCTCCAGACGCGTTTGTGGATCTTCCGAGGAGTGCCACCGATGCCGCACAGTTCTTCCGAGCCCAGGAGGGGAACTCGACTGAGAAGTTGTTCTGGTCGCAATTTCTCACGCCGAAACACCCGACGCCTCTGAACGACCAGCTGAAGCAGCTGATGGAGTTGCATAGGGTGGCAGGCTTGGACATGGAGGACCTAATAGTCCAACTCTGGCCGGCTGAGCCGATCCCTAGCAGCTACTTCAGTTTGGTGAAGCGACTTGTCGACGCGCGACCGCGGATTGATGCTATGAAGCGCTCGGCCTGCATAGAGGGTGCCCGGATGGCCTTCGCCCGTGTTAAAATGCAATGGGCGAAGATGAAGTCCACCGAAGTGGCAACCGCAGGCCCGCCTGAAGGCAAAGATCATCGAAAGCCAGAGAGGTACTTCGACGAAGTCTTAGAAGGAGCCTGGGAGATAGAGGGCCAATGTTCGAAGGACATAATATTTGATTAGATGTGTTCGGGTTGTACAAACTATGTTGTGAACCCATGCCATTATATATCTATGTTTGCGCCTTTTGTTTCAAGCGATTTGTTTCTCCTGTGCGGCCTTTTATTGTTAAATTTCTGAAATTTGCCAGTCGTCGGCTTCAGCCCCCATATAGATGCTACAGGGGTGTTCCTCATAATGCATGACCACACTTTATCCAATGTTTTGGTCCATAAAGGAGGTGCCCGCGAGGTGAACCAGGCAATCGGACTATGCGGCTTCATTACTTTCACTTAGCCATAGGAGTTTGACTGTGGGGCTAAGTACTAGCCCCTTGTGCGTGTGCAGCTATCTGGATTACGGTGCTTTTTCCACGTGGCTAGATGAAGACCAGCCCCCTGTATAACACGGGGTGAATCGCTAACGATTTTTAGTATAATACTAAGTCACCAGATCGCTGACCAGCTCTCGCCTATCATGACAGTCAGTTTTCGGCTTTCTCTACTAAGGTACTTGACCGGACGAACCGGAAATACAATCGCAGTAGTTCTCCTTTTACTACCTTAGCCGAACGGGCGGAACGTAAGGTGGTAAGCACAGGAGCCGGGCAACCCAACTATAGACCAAAGACATGATTCGGAGTCAATGCATATAATGCAATATCTGGGACCCCAAAGAGTTCCCTATAGGTGTTCGGGCTTGAAATGTGCAGGGTCGATTACAACCCCCGGTGTTAAGGCCGGACTAAAGCACGCGTGTCAATCTGAAGTAGGGAGGGAATATAGATGATAGTATAAAATAAAGTGATTGCCAGACAAAAGTGGTGATCGACTGCTTCCTTTATACCCTGATTAATACGTCGAGCCGTGTTGCTACAGATAATGCCATGAATATCGAGGCCATTTTAGATGCCAAAAGTTTACACAAGGGAAAGGTTTACACATGGCCTAAAAGTAATGGTTTGAAGATCCCAATGGTGCCCTGTCGCACATGTGCGCCATTTCTCCTTGGTAGGACATCCTTTGAGAGGAGAGGTCGATGGTCGTCTGGAAGAAAGAGGCATCTAGAAAAGAGCCCCTGTACAACCGCATATCAGTTAGGTTTTTTAAGGAACCTACAGTGGAAAAAATGTTGGAGGTCCAAATAGGGTCAAGCCGTACTATGGATGTTCCTCCGGCGCTGCCCAAGGTATTTTAAGTGCATAGTTAAGTACGCGCGGTACGTATGCCACAACCTTATGGGGCGACCGGCGGAGGCCAAGCTACTATTCAAGCTCCAGCTCCACCGAGCTACCACATTGTAATGCGGATCAGACTCGCTTAGCAGTGTCATGGGTCTTGAAGACCGATGAGCTGTTCGGCTTGATGAGGCGGCCCTGTACTTCGGCTGCTAGGGCCGTGGTGTGCTTCTCAGTTCGGAGGGAGCACTCCATATTCCCATTTATTGCGATGACGCAACAAGTTCCACGCATTTTGAGCTTCAGATAGGCATAGTGCGGGACTGCATTAAAGCGGGCAAAAGCAGTTCGTCCGAGTAGTGCATGATAACCACTGTGAAAAGGGACGATGTCGAAGATCAATTCTTCGCTTCGGAAGTTGTCTGGAGAGCTGAATGCTACTTCTAGTGTTAAGGAGCCCGTGCAACGGGCCTCCACGCTGGGTATTATCACTCCTTTAAAGGTAGTATTGCTAGGCTTGATTCTTGACGGGTCGATACCCATCTTACAGATAGTATCCGTGTAGATCAAGTTGAGGCTGCAATCGCCGTCCATATGGACTCTAGTAAGATGGTATCCGTCGATGCTGGGATCGAGTACCAGGGCTGCCGACACTCCATGGCAGATATTGGTTGGGTGGTCCCTGCGATCAAAGGTTATTGGACAAGCTGATCACGGATTGAATTTTGGGGTGACAGGCTGTACGATGTAGACGTCCCTTAGTGCGCGTTTGTGCTCCCTCTCGGGGATGTGGGTGACATAGATCATGTTCACCATTTTCACCTCGGAGGGGAACTATTTCTTTCCCCCAGTGTTCGGCGGGTGCGGCTCATCATCGTCCTTGCTTTGAGGTCCTTTCCCCTCATGTTCGGTATTTAATTTACCGGCCGGTTTAAAAACCCAGCAGTTTCTGTTGGTGTGGTTGGCAGGCTTGTCAGGGGTGCCATGAATCTGGCAAGGTCGCTCAAGTATTTTGTCCAAGTTGGATGGACCATCCCTATTACTTTTGAACGGCTTCTTCCACTGACCGGGTTTAGAGCCACTAAATCCGGCGTTTACTGGCGTATCCTCTATTTCTTCGTTGTTGTTCTGACGCTTGTTTTTGCTGTGTCGTGGCCTGCCGTTGCCATCCCTAGCCTCAGAAGTGCCAGGGTCGCTGGAGTTGTTGCTTCTACGAGCCAACCAGCTATCTTTGCCTGCACAAAAGCGGGTCATAAGTGCAGTAAGAGCTACCATAGTCTTCCGATTTTCCTGACCGAGGTATCGGGCGAGCCATTCGTCATGAACACTGTGCTTAAATTCTGCTAAGGCTTCGGCATGCGGCCAGTCCATGATTTGGTTCTTTTTAAATAAGAACCGATTCCAAAGTTTGCAAGCTGACTCTCCGGGTTGCTGGATTATGTGGCTCAGGTCATCGGCATCCGGTGGCCGGGCATAAGTGGCCTGAAAGTTGTCCCGAAAAGCATCCTCTATGTCTACCCAACTTCCAATGGAGTTCTCTAGGAGGTTGTTCAACCAGTGTCGTGCTGGTCCTTTAAGCTTTAGAGGGAGGTATTTAATGGCGTGGAGATCATCTCCGCGACCCATGTGAATATCGAGAAGAAAGTCTTCAGTCCATATAGCGGGATCCGTCATTCCATCGTATTGCTCGATGATCACGGGTTTGAACCCTTCCAGAAATTGATGCTGCATTACCTCACTGGTAAAGCACATGGGGTGTGCGGAACCTCTGTACCGGGCGACGTCGTGACGGAGTTCGGATGACATCTGTATTCGGTGCTGACCCCGGACATGGTTATGTTCGTCGTGCCAAGCTTGATGGCCGTCATATCATGCTGGGGAACGTTCTCTTGATCCATAGATTGATCTGGTCTGTCTGGCTCTATTGGTCTGGTCCGGACGTAGGTCGTACGTGTAGCCCGGAGCTGCTACTCCCTTGCCTCTATGACGAGGGGGCGCGGACTGGTGTTCGGCATAATTAGCTGTTTTGTCCTGTCCACGTGGTGGTCGGTCCAATTGATCAGCATGATGGTATTTTGACGGTATTGGCTCAAAGGCCTCGTCGTCGAATTGTGGCAGTAGCCTTCGTTTCGTATAACCTTTTGTTTGGCGCTCAAAGCCACATTATTCTTTGGTGGCTAGGACCTTGGTCCATCTGTCGTTGAGCGTATCCTCTTCAGCTTGAATCTGCTGTTGTTTCTTTTTCAGGCTCCATGCGGCAGCGATGAGTCATCGCTTGAAGCATTCTTGTACGAGGGGTTCCTCTGGGATGATGAAATCTTCGTTACCGAGGCTAACATCCCCTTCGGAGACAGGTAAGTAGTTACTATCTTCCGAATCCTCATGATCGGCGAGTTCTTGGGGGCTGTATTGGCCCTCTTCCCTCTCATCCTACTCGAATGCAGGCTCTATGGGGTGGTCGGGGTCTTCGGTGTTGTCCACAATGTCATTATCTCTGGTGCCGATATTGCTTTCCCTTCCCCGACGCGATCGTGAGCGGCGCCGCTGACATCGGTGTTTTGGTGGTTCATCGACGGGCTTATCCTCATCTGGATCTTGAGTGCCATCGTCGTCCTTCTTCTCAGGCGTGTCCACCATGTATACATCGTTAGTAGTAGTCGACGTCCAACGCCCAGTGGTTGGTGGGTTTTGACCTGGTTCGGCTTCGACATCATCGTCCATGCCATCGATGTCTTCGGAGGCGTAGTCTAGCATGTCGGTTAGATCCTCGACCGTGGCTATTAAGTGGGTGGTGGGTAGGACGTAAAATTCCCTACTCTCAGCCCCCAGTTCAAGCTAGGCGTAGTTCGGAGGTGACACTTCCGTGATGGCGAGAGATTGTATTAAGTCCAGAATTTCATTTAAGAGCGAAAGTTGGACGGGCATATGAGGATCTGCGGAGCTAGGATCGGTGATAACCACTTGACCAAGCCCGATGGACGCAAACCTCAAGAGTTCGGAATTGATGTCCAGAGGAGAGTCCGGCTTCCCGATGACGGGGAGAGTCCCGTTCGACTCCGGGTCTGCCGATAGCGTGGTCGCATCTGGGTCTCCGGCTAGAAACTCCGTGATGGGAGAGAGTTTGGTGGGGTCCACCCTCCCGTCTTCGGATGAAGTGGTCCGCTCCAGATCTAAGGCCGAGGCGGACACGAGCGTTGACCCCTAGACGGGATCTAATAGTAGATTCGAAGGGCCTCCTTCGTGTGAGTGGGGAGCGGCGGCCGAGGCCGTGAACCCCTCGAAGATCAGATCTCCTCGGATATCAGTGATGTAGTTCAAGCTTCCAAACCTGATCTCGTGACCAGGGGCGTAGCTGTCGACATGCTCAAGGTGATCGGTTGAGTTGGCACGTAGCATGAAGCCACCAAACACAAAGAGTTGGCTAGGGAGAAAGGTCTCCCCGAAAACAGCATCGCCGTCGATGACGAGGCGAACCATCGATTCTTTTGTTGACAACACAACGGAACTCTCAATGAAAGCATGAATGTCGGTGTCAAAACTGGTAGATCTCAGGTAGGGGGTCCCAAGCTGTGTGTCTAAGGATTGATGGTAACAAGGGACAATTGGGACATGATGTTTACCCAGGTTCGAGCCCTCTTAAAGGAGGTAAAACCCTACATCCTGCTTGATTGTATACGATGTGTATAAAGGTCACAAGAGTTGACCTACCTCGAGATCGTAATGGCTAAACCCTAGCTGTCTAGCCTATGATTATTCTGATAGCCTCTATGGACTAAACCCTCTGGTTTATATACACACCATAGGGCCCTAGGGTTGTACAGAGTCGGCTTGCAGAGGAAGGAAACATTACACCCGGACACCAAACATGTCGTTCTATGCACATAAGAGTCCTACCCGGGCACGGGGGATAGCCTTCTGCTTTATCTTCACGGCCCAGCAGTCCGGCACATATCGAATAGACCAGACACCCGAGGACCCCCTAATCTAGGACTCCCTCAAATACAGCGAGGTAGTGGACGGGTTCCGACAACACGACGGTGTGGTGACGGTGATGGTGATGCTATCTCCACAGGGCTTTGCCTAAGCACTACGAAAAATATGACCGGTGGTGTAAACAGTGGGGGGAGGGGCACCGCACACATCTAAGAAAATGTTGTGTTGTGCTAGGCGCCCCCTCCCACATATATATAGGTGGGAGGGAGGGAGGAGCAGCCAAGGGGGTGCCCCAAGTAGGGGGAATCCTACTTGGGGTCTCTCCCAACCCCCCCTTCCTTTTTAGGTGAGCGGGGAAAGGCAGGGGAAGGAGGCGGCCCCCTTTCGTTTCTCCCATGAGAAGGGGAAAGCAGGAGGGGCTAGCCCTCCCCCTTTCCTTCCACTACTAGGGAAAAGCCTATACACAGAATCTTACTAGTAGCGCTGTACAAAATCAAACGCTACTGCTACTTAGTAGCAGCGCGTGTAAATAAACCGCGCTACTGCTATGACTTTTGCAGTAGCGCGTACTGGCGAAAAGTGCTGCTGCTATGTTTGAACTGGGCGCGCATGGCTAGCCCAACCTAGCAGTAGCGCGTATACTAGCCCAGCGCTACTGCTACTCTCCTTAGCTGTAGCGCGCTTACGTGTAAGGCGCTGCTGCTACCGGAAATAAAATAAAGTGAAAAACAGGTAGAAAAGTAAATGAAAATGGAAGAAATAGAAAAAGGAGAAAGGAAAAAATAAAATGTAAAGAAAAATATAAGAAAAAAGGGAAAAAGGAGAAAGGAATAGCAGTAGCGGGTTTCAGGAAACGCGCTATAGCTAACTTAGCTATAGCGCGTTTTCGGAAACGTGCTACCGTTATGTTTCACTTAAACAGCGGTTCCCCCCCGGCCACCACTTCTTCCCCAAATCCCTCGCCCTCGCTGCCATCTCCCCAATTTGCCGTCGCCCCACTTCGCCGCCGTCTCCTGCCGGCGTGGACGCCCGCAACCTCACCGTCTCCCCCCGAGGCCGCCGTCATCCTCACCGCCGCCGCCCGAGGCCGCCCTCAGCCTCACCACCGCCGCCCGAGACCGCCCTCGATGTCACCGTTGGCGCCCTCCACCTCATCACCGCCCGAGCCCGCCCAGGACCGCTGTTGCCCGTGCCTGAGCCCGACCTCTCCGCCCCTGTCTCCATCACCGAGCACCTCCCCGCCACCGTCTCTCCCCTCTCTGTAAGTCCCCCACCCCTCCCCCCACTCATCTCTCTCTGCATTCTAGAGAAAAAATTACTAGAGCAAAAGTTTGTTTATAGCAAAAAAAATTAGTTTAGAGCAAAGGATGTTAAGTAGTAGATGTTAGAGCAAAAATTAGTTTAGAGCAAAAAATTTGGTTTACAACAAAAGTTAGTTAGGGCAGTAGGGTTTAATTAGGGTAGATGCTGCTTGTATAGTATATAGTGATACTAGTAGATGTTAATTAGGTTAGGGAAATAGTGGTACTAGTAGATGTTAATTAGATGTTTTTCAGTTAGGGCACTAGAGTTTTTCTAGGTTAATTAGGTTAGTAGTGCTGCTAGTAGTATTGGTACAGTAGGTTAATTAGGTGATGTTAAATGAATAACCTAAATGAATGAAATTAGTAGTTAACTGAATTTTTTTCTTTCATCATTATAGAGCACAAAAGTTAACTGAATTTTGTTCTATTAGTAGTTAAATGAATTTTCTTCTACACTGTTTGCACATGTGGTTGCTCGTGTATATTTGGACACTGTTTGCAGGGAATGATGCTTAGTGGCCTATGTTTTGCCGGAATGTTGATTCATTTCTTTTCCGGAAAATTTCAGGTTCTCGATTTGTCCACTTTTTAGCAAAGCTCATGCCGAAATTTTCCGTGAATTTCGGCATGACTTGTGCTACAAACTAGGACATATCGAGTGCCTGTGATTTGCCGCACCAGGAAGGAGTCAACATTCCTGCAAAACAATAGGCTTTTTATGTCATTATTCATTTTGTTAGGTTTAGAATTAATTGACTAGATTTAATCATAGGAAACATGGCTAGCAACGATGAAGGACAGGGTTCTGGTGATTGCGACGACGCCTACCGGGCGGCAGACGAATTTTTTAGCCTTGCCGATGATCAACCGATGTTATTGCTGGGCCCACCGGTGGCATCGGGGACTAAGACCGACACACAGACCGGTGTTGAGACTAAGACCGGCACTCAGACTCAGACCGGCATCGAGACCGGTGCTGAGACTGAGACCGGCGCTGCCTCGGGGAGCGGAGCCGGTGTAGAACCGAAAGCAAAGAGGCAACGGGTTCCTAACAAACTCAGGACTACTAGAGTGGTGGTCACGGAGGTGGACGACGGCAATTTTGAGCCAACGGCGCCCGAGGAAGCGCGTCAATGCTACGGCAATCAAATAGGCTGCATCGTACGGACAACCGTCACCATCAACGATGAGAAACTACAGAAGATAGAAAATATGAGGAGCTCCCTCCTAAAGAAGTTTCACCAGATATTCTTGTTCCCGGGCCAGAATGAGAAGGATTATAAAGATCCAGATGAGGACCCGACAATGAAGAAGATAAACAAACACGCCATGACCAAGTTTAGCGACGCGTTGGCTGCCTGGAAAAATCGAGTGAAAGCAAGGATCATCGACAAGAAGGAACCCTACTCCGAGATTGTAAAGGATAATTCGACAATCACGGAGAGTAGTTTCAAATATTCAAGGAGGCTTGCGAGGCCGAAGATGCCAAAAAAGTCTAAGTACATGAAGGGGCTTCAAGAGAGGAACATTGGGAGCCACCACCTCGGAAGCCGTGGTTACGGCGGAAAGAGGTCCAAATGGGCCAAGGAGGACGTGGAAGCCGCGAGTCTGGGCATCCCAGACCCCTTGGCGGAGTTCACCGTCCCGCAGGAGCGTGACGTCCTCAGGGCCCGGCACCGTTGGGACCCAGTGAAAAAGGTTTATGAGACAACACCGGTCATTACGGAGTTCATGAGACTGCTGGTAATTTTAGTTTCTGATCAATTCGACTGCACACGTTAGTCATATTTGTAAATGATCGTTGTGCCTTTTGCAGAGAGAGCAGCACAGGATTGCGGCCGAAAGCGACTCGCCGTCTGAGGCATTGGTGAGGCCCAAGTGGGACACTCCATTCAACCAGGCGTTGAACATATTTAAACAACAACCGGTGGATACTCGACCGTCGTATGGACGCGTGCACGGTGTCGGAGACGGCGCCACGTGGAAGAAGTACTACCGTGAGACCACGGAGGAGAGAAAGGAAAGACGGAGGTTAAATGAAGAAAACATTGACAAGAGGGTTGAGATTGCGGTTGAGAAGAAATCAACTGAGACAGTTGCAACAGCGGTAGCTGCCGCAAAACAGGTGGCTTTAGATATTTCTACTACCTTGGTTCCGGCCGTTTTCAATTGGACCAGGCAAAATCCAAAACAAGATGCAGCGGACTTTCCCCTTGCTGACTTCTTGGCGGGGAGCAGCTAGACTAGCGTTGCACTAGCACCTGCAGCTGCACCTGCTCCCGCGCCGGCTCCCGCACTGGACGTGCTAGGTGGTGCTTCATCTTTGGCTGAGCTCGACGCCCTCACGGTATCTGTCACACCGGCCCCCTTCAATATAAATGTATAATCTCCTGTTTTCATTGCCTTTCGGATGTCTCACGTCGCAGACTTTTCTTTGCAGGCCGACGAAACCCCGTGCACCATATTGTACACCATCGGCGACCAGAAGGTGGACGTGGGGAAGGCGATGATAATGGAGCCGAAGGAACCATTGTTCCACAGCCGGCCGATCCCCCTGAACGTCTTCAAGGTTTCCGTGGCCAGTGTCAAACCGGGCCACGAGAATTTGCCTCCTCCAGTACTACTGGGGGATGACGACGAGACACCGCGGTGGCTTGGTGATTGTTGCAATGCTGGGTGGGTCCTGTTGTGGCCAAAGAGTCTGCTTCGTCTGGAGGCGGCCGGGAGCACACCCACGAGCACGCAGCCTCAGCAAGGTATGAACATCAACACCCCACCTACCCAATTATCGTCGGGTGTCGGGTTGGGTGATAGCGGATGGGGTAAGGAGGAGGCTCCATTAGTCGCTGATGACATCGCCATGGATGAGGATGAGGACGATGATGGCGCTGCTGAACAGTATGTCTATACCGGCGCCTCCTCAGGGTGCCTCTTCAAGGTTCCCCACGAATAAGTTCTTCCTCCGATTCGATTACATATTCGACATGTTTCACGTGAAGAAGCTGGATTTTACGTTTGTCCGCCTTTATGCCTTTCACATGAACTACATCATCGGGGTTGAGCAGATATCTCATATCTGTGTCGCTGACCCGTACTACATGCACGAGGGCTTCTTGGGAGTCTGTGCAAATCACCATGAATATGCGAGGGATTACATCGTCAATTTCATGCTCGCCAATAAGGACAAGGAGGCGATTCTCGTGCCTTATCATCCCGTGTAAGTCATCCGCGCTGCTATCCTTCCTTCGATTTCAATCATTCATTTGCATGGTGGAGGCTAATTAATTTGAGGACTTATTTTGCGCAGCGGCGGGCGCGCCGTCCTCATCATCCTCTACCCCCGATTCTCCCATGCTCTTTACTTGGACTCGTCGAAGAACATTCACAAAAAGGATTACACCCACATCAAGGATGTTCTTGACAGTGCTATGTTTTACTACCAAACAAGGGGTGGAGAGGTCAGGGACAAGAAGAGAAGGGGCGGCAGGGTCGCCTTCGGCCATAAGACCGACTTCTGCTGCATCCAGCAACCGAACGATTCTCTTAATGATGGATTCTATGTCCTACACCACATGCTGGAGTATAGACGGGATCACCAGAACCTTCGCATGTCACCTAGATCCGGCGATGCCCATATTCTGCAATGGGCAAAGGACATAGGAGATATCGAGGATCATCGACTTCGAGCTGAGTTCTATAACATCCAATGCGAACTTGCCCAAATCATCATGAAGGAGGTCATCGGAAAAACAGGGATGTTCTACGGAGAAGGACAAATGTCGCGGGAAGATGTCCGAACATGGATAGCCTCTCAGCGTCTCGACCTGAAGCCTTTCACTAGGCTCGGGACTATCTCCCTGACTTGGATGGATGGAACGACATGTTGGAGTGATTGTCGATATATGACAATGTGTCCGTTTAGTCCATACTTTCTATATGACAAAACTTTGAGTTATGCACGGTGAAACTTTATTTGTGATGTAATTAAACCGTCCTCCTCCTTGACTAGCGAAAATCACTCTAGTTAGGGCATTTTGGTGTACGATGAACTTTGTTATTTATGCTTATGATATGTTGTTTTTATTTTTGCCAAGTCTGTCTCTTTCTGTTGCTCAACTATATATGTTGCATATCATCGACTCATATGATGATGTAGGTGCATAGATCATAGATGGCGAAGAAGTACTATGCCAGGAGTATATATACGACAAGCGGCCGGAGTGTCAGGCCCTTCCGGTTTCCGAGCGACAGGCAGTAGTTAGTTTAGAGGTTCACGCTAATGCGAAAGAGGGATACGAACTCATGTTCTCAAAGTGATAGCTCTTCTCGCGTATATCATTGTTTAGATGGATGACGATGTATTTGCATATCATTTGAGACTTGTATCACTATTTTCGAGATGATGACGAGAGACCACTTTGTGTTGGATGATGATTATGATGATGACATGATTTGATGAGACTAATTGTATGTATATGTTATGATTACATTTGTATGTGTATGATATGCTAAAGATTATTGTATAAAGCCTATTCAAATACAAAACAAATACAAAACAAATATGCAGGAAAAAAACTAATAAATAAACTAGTAGTAGCGAGGGGGGAAATTTAGCAGTAGCGCCGCATTGTCAGTAGCGCGTCCCAGCAAATAGCGCTGCAGATAATATCAGTAGCGCCCTTTCCGAAAGAGCGCTACAGCTATTCATGTATAGCAGTAGCGTGGGACAACCGGCGCTACTGCTATACGTTAGCTGTAGCGCCTTATTAGTAGCGCCGGTGCCCGCGCTACTGAGAGGCCCAAAACCCTCGCTGCTGGTAGGCTTTTCCCTAGTAGTGTTCCCTAGGGCCAGCCAGCCAGGGAGAGGGGCGCACCAGCTCCCTGTGGGCTGGTCTGTCCCTCCCTTGGCCCATTAGGCCCATGACTACCCGGTGCATCCCGAAACTCTTCCGGTGTCTGAATACAATTGTCTTATATATGAATCTTTACCTCTCGACCATTTAGAGACTCCTCATCATGTCTGTGATATCATCCGGTACTCTAAACAACATTCGGTCACCAAATCATATAACTCATATAACACTATATCGTCAATGAACGTTAAGCGTGCGGATCCTATGGGTTCGAGAACTATGTAGACATGACCGAGACATCTCTCCGATCAATGAACAATAGCGGAACCTGGATGCCCATATTGGCTCCTACATATTATACGAAAATCTTTATCGGTCAAACCGTTATGACAACATACATAATTCCCTTTGTCCATCGGTATGTTACTTGCCCAAGATTCAATCGTTGGCATCTTCATTCCTAGTTCAATCTTGTTACCGGAAAGTCTCTTTACTCTTTTTGTACTACATCATCTCGTAACTAACTCCTTAGTAATTTTCTTGCAAGCTTATGATGTGTATTACCTAGAGGGACCAGAGATACCTCTCCAATACTCGGAGTGACAAATCCTAATCTCGATCTATGCCAACGCAACAAACACTTTCGGAGATACCTGTAGAGCATCTTTATGATCACCCAGTTATGTTGTGACGTTTGATAGCACACAAGGTATTCCTCTGGTATCCGGGAGTTGCATAATCTCATAGTGGAAGGAATATGTATTTGACATGAAGAAAGCAATAGCAATAAACTGAACGATCAATATGCTAAGCTAAGGGATGGGTCTTGTCCATCACATCATTCTCCTAATGATGTGATCCTGTTATTAAATGAAAACACATGTCTATGGTTAGGAAACCTTAACCATCTTTGATCAATGAGCTAGTCTAGTAGAGGCTTACTAGGGACACAATATTTGTTTATGTATTCACACATGAATTTAAGTTTCCGATCATTACAATTCTAGTATGAATAATAAACCTTTATGATGAATAAGGAAATATAAAATAAAAACTTTATTATTGCATCTATTTCCTTCAATTTTTTCTAGGTTAAAATGGATTAGATACCAGAAGAGGGGCACCGGAGGTGGGCCGAGGAGGGCACAACCCACCAGGGCGCGCCCAGGTTGGTTGTGCCCACCTAGTGGGGGCCCTCTGGTTGTTATTTACTATAATAATTGTTAAATAATCCATGAAAAATCTCTGTGAAGTTTCAACTTATGAGATGTGCATAATAGGTAGCTTTGATGTGCTTTTTCAGGTCCAGAATTCCAGCTGCCGGCATTCTCCCTCTTGGTGTAAACCTTGCAAATTATGAGAGAAAAGCCATTAGAATTACTCCCAAAAGCATTATTATGCATAAAAAATTTATAAATAATAGTAGGAAAACATGATGCAAAATGGACGTATCAAGTGGGAGAGGGGGTCCCCTTGTAGGACCCCATTCGAGTTGCGGATGATATCAGTGAGATCCCCATTTACTAGCACTCTCGTTGATGAGGTTGCAAGCATCCTAGCAATCCATACCATCCACCGGTCACTGAATCCTCTTATATTTCACAATTGTAGCAGGAACTCCCAAGAAAGCCTGTCAAAGGCTTTAGTTATATCCACCTTCAGGAGCATTGCCGGCCATTTTTCCGCTTTTAGAGTTCTGATGAGCCTGCGTACCAACACAAAATTCCCTATTATGAATCTTCTCTTGATGAATGCACTTTGACAGGGAGAAACTAGCCAGTGCATCTTCGATTGTAATCTGTGTGCTAGCATCTTGGTGAAGATTTTGGCAATTGTGTGCTTCGCCCCTTCAATATTTGGCAGCAGCACCATGCATGTAGTGTTTAACTTGTGGAAGTTTGCAAAGTTGAGGTTCTGGAGCTTTGTAATTATCGCCATGATGTTGTTTTTGATTGTGATCTAGCAGGTTCTGAAGAATAGCATGGAGAAGCCGTCTGGCCCGGGGGCCTTGTATGAGGCCATCTCATTTATTGTTGCAAGCACCTCTTGTTCAGTAAATGAATCATCAAGGCTAGGTAGAGTTTAGAAGTTGGAGAGTACCATGGGGCAGTGATTGCTCATGGCGGTGGTGATTCCTTGCAACAGACATACCGGGAAAGCATCATGCCAAGCTTCATTGTAAAGCACTCTATCTAGCTTCACCATTGTTGTTGCTTGTCCTTCATTGGACCATGTGTAAGTGCGGCCATGGAGATACAATTCCTTAAGTGCCATCGAATTAATAAAACATCAGAAGGCATCGAGCATGCGACGATTGATGCGGTTGTTGGATTTTTTTTGTCGCAGCACTTATCATGTTGAATCTCCAGCACAAATGGTTGGAAGAGTGGAGCCTGCAATTGGTCTGGTCAATTCTTGCAGAAAATTAAGTTTATCTTCATCACGTTGTGGTTCATAAATTCCAAACAATATCTAGGTCTTCGCCTTCTGGTGGTGTCGGCAATGCACCTCAATCCAGCTTGTATTGCATTGGTTGTATAGTGCTTCCACCTCTGCTCCTTACCAAGCAATAATAATTCATCCTCGGGTACCCACGGCCGGCTGGTAAATGAACAAGTCAAAAGCAGGGCCACAACATTCAGAGAACTGATGCTTCAATGTTTCCTTCAATGGTGGCAAATCAAACATCGATCTGATTTCCACCATGCCGTTTTGCATGTTTCTGCCGGTTCATTTGCCGAGATGTGCAAGGAGATCCCCGTTGGTCGTTGACTCCCGCATCATCGCCTCCCCGGAATTGCTTGGCCCCACCTTGGCCAGACGATTAGGAAGGCCATCTTCCGTTTGCTTGATCACCATCTTTTCTGCTCTTTTGAGAAGATCGAAGCATGATCCAGCTGTTGAGTTGCTCGGTGGGCTTTGTCCAATGCTACACCCGCGAGCCATTTTTCTACCATACCCCGTGATGTCGCTTGAACTACGTCAGTATTTCCCAAAGAGGAAGGGATGATGCAACACATCAACGTTAGGTATTTCCCTCGGTGATGAAACCAAGGTTATCGAACCAGTAGGAGAACCAAGCAACACTATGTAAACGGTACTTGCACACAAAGAACAAATACTTGCAACCCGACGTGCTAAAGGGGTTGCCAATCCCTTTCGGGTAATGGTGCCAGAAATTGTCAAGTTGACGGGATAAAAGTTGTGATAGATTGGATAAATAGATCTGGATAAAACACGAATAAAATAAAGTGCAACGAAGTATTTTTGGGTTTTTGGAAATATAGATCTAAAAATAAATGTGGCAAATAATAGATCAGAAAGCAAATATGAAGAAGAATAGACCCGGGGGCCGTAGATTTCACTAGTGGCTTCTCTCAAGAAAAATAGCATACGGTGGGTAAACAAATTACTATTGGGAAATTGATAGAACTTAAAATAATTATGATGATATCCAAGCAATGATCATTATATAGGCATCATGTCCAAGATTAGTAGACCGACTCCTACCTGCATCTACTACTATTACTCCACACATCGACCACTATCCAACATGCATATAGTGTATTAAGTTCATGGAGAAACTGAGTAATGTGATAAGAACAATGACATGATGTAGACAAGATCTATTCATATAGGAATAAACCCCATCTTGTCATCCTTAATGGCAATGATCAATACGTGTCTTGCTGTCCCTTCTGTCACTGGGAAAGAACACCGCACGACCGAACCCATCACAAAGCACCTCTTCCCATGGCAAGAAAAATCAATCTAGTTGGCCTAACTAAACCAAAGATTTGAAGAAGAAATACGAGGCTATAAGTAATTATGCATATAAGAGATCAAAATAAGACTCAAATAACTTTCATGGATAAAATAGATCTGATCATAAACTCAAAGTTCATCCGATCCAAACAAACACACCGCAAAGTTACATCAAATAGATCTCCAAGAGAACATTGTATTGAGAATCAAAAGAGAGATAGGAAGCCATCTAGCTACGAAGTACGGACCCGTAGGTCTAAAATGAACTACTCACGCATCATCAGAGAGGCACCAATGAGGATGATGAACCCCTTTGTGATGGTGTCTAGATTGGATCTGGTGGTTCTGGAACTTGCGGCGGTTGGAATTGTGTTTCGTCAACTCCCCTAGGATTTTTGGATTTTTGGGGTATTTATAGAGCAAATAGGCGGTGCGGGAGGTGACCGAGGTGGGCACAACCCACTATTGTGCGCCTAGGCCCCCAGGCGCGCCCAGGTGATTTGTGCTCCCCTCGGAGCCCCCTCTGGTACTTCTTTGTCCCAACAGGTGTCTTCTGGTCCAAAAAAATCTCCAAAAAGTTTCGCTGCGTTTGGACTCCGTTTAGTATTGATTTTCTACGAAGTAAAAAACAAGCAAAAAATAGCACTGGGCACTATGTCAATAGGGTAGTCCCAAAAAATGATATAAAGTTGCTATAAAATAATTTTAAAACATCCCAGAATGATAATATAACAACATGGAACAATAAAAAAATTATAGATATCTTGGAGACGTATCAGCATCCCCAAGCTTAATTCCTGCTCGTCCTCAAGTAGGTAAATGATAAAAACATAATTTTTTATGTGGAATGCTGCCTAACATGTTCATCACATTCTTTTTGTTTGTAGCATGGACATATAGACTTTTATATGGAAATAGTCTTGTTTTGACATGAAGATTTCAATACTCAAGCATATCAACAAGCAACCATGTCTTTCAAAATATCAACACTAAAGCAAGTTATCCCTAGCCCATTATGCTCAACCATTGATCCATTCATGAAACACACTCGCATATTAGCTACACCCAATGCTCAAGTATGATCATAGTGCCACTTAGTTGCTGCTCTATAAGAGAAGATGGAGGCTCAATTTTTTTTTGCATAAAGTAAATAAAATGGTCCTTCGCAGTCGGATGTAGGGATTTATAGAGGTGCCAGAGCTCAAAGAGAAAAATTTAGAGATAAAACATTTGGGGTGGCATGCCTTTCCTATCAACAAAAACGATCGAGTAGTTCCCAATACTTTCCAAGCTAGATATATCATAGGCGGTTCCCAAACAGAAAATAAAGTTTATTCCTTTTTCCACCATACTTTCACATTCTATGGCTAGCCATATCCTCGGGTGCCGTCCATACCAACACTTTCCAGGGAATTTATTATTTGACAACGTAAAGTAAATTCATTTTTCATTTTGGGACTTGGCATCCCTAATACCTTTGTCGTACTCTCATGCAATGGCAAGTGAATAAACACTCATCTTGAGAATAACACATCTAGCATGGAAAAATATCAGCCACCCCTACCGTTTCATGAGCGGTACAAGTTCCAGAGAATAACACATCTAGCATTGAAAATTAGAGATGGCACATACAAATTTGCTTAGAATGGCACGGAGGTACCGCATATAGGTAGGTATAGTGGACTCATATGGCATAACTGGGTTTAATGATTTTGGATGCACAAGTAGTATTGCTACTTACTACAAGTGAAGGCTAGCAAAAAGATTGAGAAGCATCAAACCAAGAAATGAAAAATCTCATAAGTGAGCATTAAGCATAACTAACACCGAATAATGCACCACAAGTAGGATGCAATTTTATTGCATAAGTATTGACTTTCGTGTTTTCATAGGGAATCACAAACCTTAACACCAATATTCTTACTAAAGCATGATTACTCATCAACATGACTCACATATCACTATAGTCATATCACAAAACTATTACAAAAAATCAAGTTTAATTTGTCCAATGATCTTCATGAAAGTTTTTATTATATCCCTCTTCAATATCTATCACTTTGGGACTAGTTTCATATGTTGAAATTGCTTTTTGACAAGCTCAAACAAATTTAAGTGAAGAACATGAGCATAAAAAATTGTCTCTCAAAATAATATAAGTGAGGCATGAGAGGATTTATTCAAAAATTACTAACTCTCAAATAAATCTAAGTGAAGCATTAGAGCATTTCTCCAAAAATATTAAACCACACCATGCTCAAAGAGATATAAGTGAGGCACTAGAGCAATACCATTGCTCAAAATTTTTAAGTGAAGCATAAAGAGCAATTCTAACAAATCATAGCATAATTTTGGCTCTCTCAAATAGGTGTGTCCAGAAAGGATAGATAACACAAAACAAAAAGAAAAACAAGCAAAGACTCATATAATACAAGACACTCCAAGCAAAACTCATGATATGTGACAAATAAAAATATAGCTCCAAGTAAAATACCGATGGTCGCTAGAAGAAAGAGAGGGATCTTCTTACTCCTTATTCCTTCATCCATCGTGATCTCACCCAAAACTTGAAAACTTCAATCACACCAAACTTAACAAAACCTTCGTGAGTTTCGTTAGTATTATAAAGCAAATCACCACTCTAAGTACTATTGCAAACCTATTCATATTTTATTATTGCATTATATATAATGTATTCCAACTTTGCGATGGCTCATACCCCCCGATAAAACCCATAGATTCATCAAAATAAGCACACAATGCAACAAAAACAAAATCTGTCAAAAACAGAACAATCTATAGCAATCTAAAAACTCCGTATACTTCTGTAACTCAAACAATTCCGACAAATTAGGACAATGTGTAAAATATGTATATAAATCATGTGTAAACAATTCAGAGCAAAAGCACATTTTTGGGATTTATGAAATTATTTTACTAAGCGCAATTTTTTTTGTTTTCCAACAAGATCAAATCAACTATCATCAAACATTATCCCAAAGGCTTTTCTTGGCCCAAATACTAAATTAAACATAAAAACACAATCATAATAGTACCATAATTCTGCAAACACTCAAGAACAGAAAGAAAAAGACAAAAATAAATTTTATTCATTGGGTTGCCTCCCAACAAGCGCTATCATTCTACACCCCTAGCTAGGCATAAAGCATGGATTCAAGTATTATCATCTTTAGTTTTGGCAACTTTTGTAAGGGATTTCTCAAACCCGAGAGGCTCTTTACGCTTCCCTAAATTCTCAGGAAAGGAAACCATCTTGAGATATAAAATATACAACCGTTTATTGCAAAGAGTAATCAAAGTATTCATGTGATTGAGGTTTCCACTAATATGCTTGAGAGGTTCATTATATTTTTGCAACTCGGCCATATGTTTATGCAAATCACTCAATTTGTCTAAAATTTGGACACCTTCTTGAGTAAAATAAATCCCCTTTTTTGTTGGTGGGATTTCCCAAGATCCCCTCTAGGATCTCATAAGCAGCATTAGCGTCAAGTTCAACAAAATTCCCTTTAGCGGCAAAATCCAAAAGTTGTTTATGATGCAAGGCTAATCCTATATAAAAGTTTGAAAGCAAAATCCTTGCATCTCCTTTAATGTGATAAAATTCCATCAATCTATACCAAGCATCTTTCAGATTTTCTCCTTGTTTTTGCTTGAAGTATATGTCATGGACTTAACACGGCAGATGCCCTAGCGAAAGGACTTAGGTGTGGAGCCATCGCAGGTAGATTAGCTTGAAGGGATTAAATGGGACAAAGGACACAGAGAGTTTACCCAGGTTCGGCCCCTCTCAACGAGGTAAAAGCCTACTCCTGCTTTATGTTGTATTGCTAGGGTTTCGATTCCCAAGGAGCAAATACGCTTGACCTAGCTCTCGATCAGTTGTTTCTTGAGTTAACCCGCCGCTGAGTCACCCCTTTATATACATAGGTTGATGCCCGATGTCTTACAGAGTCCCGGCTGGCTCATACACAACGTGTCCAGCTCGGTGACCAGCTAAGCTTGCCTTAACATACAAGTTAAACATATGGCGGCTCATACCCATGGGCCTCAAGTCACCTCTGGGTCTTGGGCTTTTAATAAGTTGCTCTATGGACCGCCATCTTCATCATCCTCTTGGGCCTTCTCATCTTAAGCCGCCAGTGGTATGACCCGACCCCTCCTGGGTGGGTCATACCCAGTAGTCATATCCCCAACATTAGGCTCTAGGTTGATTTGAACTTGTTCACATCAATCTTCAGTGCTTGACTTGACAAAATCTTCCATCATCAATCTTTATGATCTTGATATAACCCGCCATGATGTCAGCTCAAAAATTGTGTTAACCCGCCATGACATAATTTTGCATTAACTTCGCATGAGGCCCAGAATATCTCAGCATATCTTTGACTTTAATGGATTTTCTGAAAATCGAAGCATTCGTGCAGCCACATAATCCTTTTTTAGCCTCCTCGATTCCCGTGCATGCCATCTATCCACTACCTTATAAATAGGGACAGGGGCCCTGATACGTCTCCAACGTATCTATAATTTTTGATTGCTCCATGCTATATTACCTACTGTTTTGGACATTATTGGGCTTTATTATCCACTTTTATATTATTTTTGGGACTAATCTATTAACCAGAGGCCCAGCCTAGAATCGCTGTTTTTTGCCTGTTTTAGGGTTTCGAAGAAAAGGAATATCAAACGGAGTCCAAACGGAATGAAACCTTCGGGAATGTGATTTTCTCAACGAACAAGACCCGGGAGACTTGGACCCTACGTCAAGAAAGGAAACAGGAGGCCACGAGGTAGGGGGCACGCCCACCCCCACCAAGCGTGCCCTCCATCCTCGTGGGCCCCCTGTTGCTCCACCGACGTACTCCTTCCTCCTATATATATCCACGTACCCCCAAATGATTAGATACGGAGCTAAAACCCTAATTCCACCGCCGTAACTTTCTGTATCCACGAGATCCCATCTTGGGGCCTGTTCCGGAGCTCCGCCAGAGGGGGCATCGATCACGGAGGGCTTCTACATCAACACCATATAGCCCCTCCAATGAAGTGTGAGTAGTTTACCTCAAACCTACGGGGTCCATAGTTAGTAGCTAGATGGCTTCTTCTCTATCTTTGCAAGTCTCTTCGAATTATTAGTTTGGTTTGGCCTACTAGATTGATCTTTCTTGCAATGGGAGAAGTGCTTAGCTTTGGGTTCAATCTTGCAGTGTCCTTTCCCAGTGACAGTAGGGGCAGCAAGGCACGTATTGTATTGTTGCCATCGAGGATAACAAGATGGGGTTTTCTTCATATTGCATGAGTCTATCCCTCTACATCATGTCATCTTGCTTAAGGTGTTACTCTATTTTTAACTTAATACTCTAGATGCATGTTGGATAGCGGTCGATGAGTGGAGTAATAGTAGTAGATGCAGGCAGGAGTCGGTCTACTTGTCTCGGACGTGATGCCTATATACATGATCATACCTAGATATTCTCATAAGTATGCTCAATTCTGTCAATTGCTCAATAGTAATTTGTTCACCCACCGTAGAATACTTATGCTCTCGAGAGAAACCACTAGTGAAACCTATGGCCCCCGGGTCTATCTTTATCATATTGATCTCCTACTACTTAGTTATTTCCTTTACTATTTACTTTTCCTTTATTTTAGTTTGCATCTTTATCATAAAAATACCAAAAATATTATCTTATCATATCTATCAGATCTCACTCTCGTAAGTGGTCTTATAGGGATTGACAACCCCTATTTGTGTTGGTTGAGAGGATTTATTTGTTTTGTGTAGATACGAGGGACTCGCGCGTAGCCTCCTACTGGATTGATACCTTGGTTCTCAAAAACTGAGGGAAATACTTACACTACTTTGCTGCATCATCCCTTCCTCTTCGGGGAAAACCAATGCAGTGCTCAAGAGGTAGCAAGAAGGATTTTTGGCGCCGTTGCCGGGGAGGTCTACGTAAAAGTCAACATACCAAGTACCCATCACATACCCTTATCTCCCGCATTACATTATTTGCCATTTGCCTCTCGTTTTTCTCTCCCCCACTTCACCCTTGCCGTTTTATTCGCCCTCTCTCTCTATCCTCCCTCTCTTTCTCTATTTGCCTCTTTTCACCCGCTTGCTTTTTGTTTGCTTGTGTGTTATTTTGTTTGCTTGTCATTATGGCTAGTCCCTTATCTTCTCCGTTATCTCCTGAGAATGAAATTCTAAATTTTAAGCATAGGGAGGGAGAAAATCTAAAAGATGCTTGGTATAGAATTTGTAATGCTCAAAATAGATCTACTAGGAAGCAATCTACTTCCGTTCTCCTTCGCAATTTTTATGTGGGCATTACTCCTCGGCACCGTTATGTTCTTGATACTATTACCAGACGGAATTTTTTTGGTAGCCATACTCTGATTCTTATAATGCTATGTTAGATTTATTTGGCTCACCTCCTCTCTTGGTTAATGGAACTATATTAACTTTGGAGCATGTAATCCAAAGGCTTGAAATTATTGAAAATAAGGTTGCTACCCTAGAGTTAATTGAAAATGTGGATAAAAAGATCCATAGCCGAATCTCTCAATATGGATCTAAAGTAGGAGTTACTTTGAAAGATATTAAAGAAAAGGAACCCATAGTTAATGAGAAAATAAATCACGATTCCGTTAGGATCGATAAACTTGAGAATATTATTACCAACTTGTGAACCGCTTTTTCTTCCGTAAAGAATACTCCAAGTCCTTCCACTAAAGTTGCCAAGCTTATGTACGTTCCTAAAAATAAGGGTGAATCCTCTAGTAAGGATGCAGATCTCAAATCTATAAGTATTCATCCCAATCTTTTTGCTATCATTAAGGAACCATTTGTTACAAATGAATTTTTTGATCTTGTGCCTAAAAGTTTGATAATTAATAAAAATAAAGGAATTCCTAAAGATGGTAGATGCCTCATTGAAGAATTGCCTACCAAAGATGGCAATACCTAGATCTATTCTTGCTTGTTATGCCTAGCTAGGGGCGTTAAACGATAGCGCTTGTTGGGAGACAACCCAATTTTATTTTTATTTCTTGCTTTTTGCTCCTGTTTAGTAAAAAATAATTTATCTAGCCTCTTTTTTGGTTGTGTTTTTTGTGTTTAATTAGTGTTTGTGCCAAGTAGAACCGTTGGTAAGACTTGGGGAAAGTCTTGTTGAACTTGCTGTAAAAAACAGAAACTTTAGCGCTCACGAGAACTACTGAAATTTTTATTTGGAAAGTGCTATTTAGTTAATTCTTTTTGCAGATGTTTATAGATAAATTCCTCACGTCCAGAAATTTATTTTAGAATTTTTGGGGCTACAGATCTTGCGCTAGCTACAGATCTTGCGCTAGCTACAGATTACTACAGACTGTTTTGTTTTTGACAGATTCTGTTTTTCGTGTGTTGTTTGCTTATTTTGATGCATCTATGGCTAGTAAAATAGTTTGTAAACCATAGAGAAGTCGGAATAAAGTAGGTATAACACCAATATAAATAAAGAATGAGTTCATTACAGTACCTTGAAGTGGTCTTTTATTTTCTTTCGCTAACGGAGCTCACGGGATTTTCTACTTTAAGTTTTGTGTTGTGAAGTTTTCAAGTTTTGGGTAAAGATTTGATGGATTGTGGAACAAGGAGTGTCAAGAGCCTAAGCTTTCGGATGCCCATGGCACCCCCAATATAATCTAAGGACACCTAAAACCCAAAGCTTGGGGATGCCCCGGAAGGCATCCCCTCTTTCGTCTACTTCTATCGGTAACTTTACTTGGAGCTATATTTTTATTCGCCACATGATATGTGTTTTGCTTGGAGTGTCTTGTATTATTTGAGTCTTTGCTTGTTAGTTTACCACAATCATCCTTGCTGTACGCACCTTTTGAGAGAGCCATATGTCGGTGTCAAAACCGGCGGATCTCGGGTAGGGGGTCCCGAACTGTGCGTCTAGGCGGATGGTAACAGGAGACAAGGGACACAATGTTTTACCCAGGTTCAGGCCCTCTTGATGGAGGTAAAACCCTACGTCCTGCTTGATTAATATTGATGATATGGGTAGTACAAGAGTAGATCTACCACGAGATCAAGGAGGCTAAACCCTAGAAGCTAGCCTATGGTATGATTGTTGTATGATGAAGTTGTCCTACGGACTAAAACCCTCCGGTTTATATAGACACCGGAGAGGGTTAGAGTTACACAAAGTCGGTTACAATGGTAGGAGATATTGAATGTCCGCATCGCCAAGCTTGCCTTCCACACCAAGGAAAGTCCCATCCGGACATGGGACGAAGTCTTCAATCTTGTATCTTCATAGTCCTGGAGTCCGGCTGAAGGTATAGTCCGGCTACCCGAACACCCCCTAATCGAGGACTCCCTCAGTAGCCCCTGAACCAGGCTTCAATGACAACGAGTCCGGCGCGTAGATTGTCTTCGGCATTGCAAGGCGGGTTCCTCCTCCAAATTCTTCATAAAAGTTTGTAAACACCAAGAGTAGTGTCCAGCTCTGCAAAATAAGTTTCCATGTATTGCCACAGAGAGAATAATATTAACACAAATCTAATCTGCTGACGTATTCCGCAGTGTGACATCACACTACGGCCAAGCCTTTATTCGAATCGTTTTCACTTTTCCACCTCAGCATGTTTTGCGAGGTGGTTTCCTTGGCACGTCTTGTCAAAGAAGAGATCGTGTCCCCCATTTACGGGATTCTCATCAATACGGACGTGGGTAACCCAACCGCGCCATTTATCACGGCGCTTGGGAGGCAAGCGAGTTTTACTAGGCTGGTGGGGACGCATAGTCGCATCCGCCCATATAAGGGGATAAGGATCCACCTTTTTACCTACGCCTTCTTCCTCCTTTGCCTATCCATCTTATGTGCACCCGAGCTCCAGCGCCCAAGTCCGCACTTCCTACCTCAACCTTCTCCAACAATGTCTGGAGCGGGAGGCAAGTGGATGGTCTCCTCCGTCACGGAGGGCCATGTCAAAAAGCTAAGGAAGGCCGGATACTTGTCCAAAGACATCGCGCACCGGCTTCTTGAGGAGGGGCAGCTTCTCCCCACCCCAAGCCCCCATGAGAGGGTAGTATTACTTCCCCACTTCCTCCGCGGACTGGGTTTTCCTCTCCACCCATTTGTCCGCGGGCTCATGTTCTACTATGGCCTAGATTTCCACGATCTGGCCCCGAACTTCATCCTCAATATCTCGGCGTTTATTGTCGTGTGCGAGGCTTTCCTCTGCATCCGCCCCCATTTCGGCCTCTGGCTCAAGACCTTCAACGTCAAGCCAAAGGTGGTGCGCGGCAACCAGGCGGAGTGCGGAGGTGCCATGGCGGGCAAAATAGCCAACGTCCTATGGCTCGAGGGCTCCTTTGTGGAGACCTTGATGGGGTGGCAGTCAGGGTGGTTTTACATCACCGAGCCATGTGATCCGAAGTGGATCGCAACCCCTGAATTCCGATCCGGACCCCCTATGCGGCTCACGTCATGGAAGGAGACGGGCTTGTCGTGGGGCGACGAAGAAGAGGTGACCGGACTGCAAAAATGCATCCAGTCCCTGGTGAACACGAAGCTCAAGCTTGTCAACATAGTCCAGGTCATGCTCGTCCGCCGGATCCTTCCGTGTCAAGAACGGGACTTAAATTTGTGGGAGTTCAACCTGACGCATCACCGAACTCTGAGCAGGCTCTTCGACACGACGTACGAAGATGCCTGGAAGGGGCTAACCAAAGGCGCCGAGGCTCCCACATCCGCCTCCGAAGACCGCCGATTCAGCTCACAGTGTCCTGCTGGCGAGGTAAGATATTTTCATCTTTTACATGATGTTGAGTTTTTTTCATAGTTTGACTCTATGTGGGATCTAAACTCCCTCACCTTTGACAGGATTGGCAGGCGAAGTCCGGACTGATTAATTGTCCGGCTCCCTTGCCCGAAGACCCAGCCCCTGCTCTCCTAGTGAAGCTGCTGGTTCCGGCACCTTATGTGGTGCCGGAGAAGAAGGCCAAGAAGAAGAAGGCCATGGGGACTCGAAAGAGTTCCCGGCATATGGTGGTGTCAGACTCGTCGTCCGATGAGTCTGAGGCGCACTCCTCCCGTGAAGACGAGGAGGAGGAAGAAGAGACCTCTCCCCCTCCAGCGGGGGGAGGAAAGAAGAGGAAGGCCGCCCCAGTAGGGGAGGCCGAAGGGTCCAAGAAGAGGAAAACCCCTCCGCCGGACTACGCCTCGACGCCGACCAGGACGAAGAGGAGTGGCCGGACAGGGCCAAGTGTCCGGCGAAATCGTAAGTGTTCGGATACCAGAGTAACTCATGATATTCCTTTTGTTGCGCAGCTTTCCCTAATGTCGAATATAATCATGCAGCCTGCCCAAGGACGGGCTCGATGGGTCGTCGAGCGGCTCCCTGGATTCATCGGACGTGAATTCAGTTCCGCCCGCTGCCTCCCCCTGTGCTGCGGATGATGCCGAAGTGGCATCGCGACAAGCTCCAGGGCAAGAGGAGGTGGCCCAGGAGGAGCCGCGAGGCGACCTCCCGGACTCTAGGAGTAAAGGGGACAATACCCCCCCGGGGCTCCAAGTCCGGCTTTAAGTTGGACACCGCGCCGGAATCATCAATGATTCCGGACTGCGGCAGGCGAACTCCAGCCAAGAGGAGCAAGCCTATTGACGAGATGCTTAAGGTGCTTAAGGGCGTCCTCCGTCCAACCGGAGGCGCCGGACAATCTGCTGGAGGTGCTTAAGGGCGCCTCCATCGACGAGGAGCACCGTACCATCATGAGTACGGTGGTCCAGAAGGTTCGGTCCGCCAAAAGCGGACTGACTGAAGCTTGTGCTAGCCTTCTAACAGGCTTCGAGGTAAGTAAAAATATGTAAAAATATTACCGCATAGACAGTAGCCCCTGATGCTCTGTTTGGCGTTCAGAAAGAAAAGCCGAATAGAGGATCTATTAAATATCACAGGAGTCTGACTAAAAAGGAGTCAATATGCGTATGCAGGCTTCGCTGCTGGCCACCGCCGCACTGACTGCGGAGGTGGGTGCCCTGAAGCAGGGCCTCGAGCGGACCGAGCAAGAGCTCGGCCTTGCCAAACGGCAGCTCGAGGAGAACGAAGGTAAGAGATACCTTATGGAAAAAATTCCTATAAGAAGACGCAATTGCAAAAAATGACAGGAGTATACTGCTTATTTGTAGGGGCCACAACTGAGGTGGCGACCCTCAAGCAAGCGCTGTCTGAAGCCGAGCAGGAGAAATTTGAGGCGCAGGTCGGCGAGGTGCAGCAAGAGCTTCAGGCTCTCATGAAAAAACATGAGAGTTTGGAGCTCGACTCAAAGACGCGAGCGTCCGAGCTTGCTGCGGCCCTTAAAACTGCCAAATCTGCCAAGGCCGAAGCCCAGAAGGCCCTCCAGGAATTGGATGCGGTGAAAAAGATAGCGGCGGGTAAGGCATTCTCTATGCAAAACAGACATATAAAAGTAAAGTATTTGTTACTTACCCAAATCCGGAGCTCTCCAGGGGCATTCGCAGATCTTCCCCGCAGCGTATCCGATGCCGCCGCATTCTACCGAGCCGAGGATGGCAGCTCGACGGAGAAGGTGTTCTGGTCTCAGTACACTGAGGCCGGACACCCTGTGCGCTTGAGCGACTAGCTGAAGCAGCTGGTCGAGCTCCACAAGGCGGCCGAACAGGCCCTGAAGGGCTTCATAGTTCGGCTGTGGCCTAGAGAGGCCCTGCCTGGGAGCTACTTCGGACTGGTGCGGCGGCTGATGGAGGCTTGTCCAAGGCTCGAGGTCATCAAGTGCTCCGTCTGCATCGAAGGTGCCCATAGGGCCCTTGCCCGTGCAAAGGTGCACTGGGGTAAGCTGGACGATGAGAGGCTTGTGAGGGACGGGCCGCCGCCGGGGAAGGAGCATCACAAGCCCGAGAACTATTACAAGGATGTTCTGGCTGGTGCCCGCCTTATGGCGGATGAATTTACCAAGGATGTAATTTTTGAATTAACCCGCTTGTGTTATCCTGTGCGCTAAAAACTTGTTCATATGCGCTAAGTAATGCTTGAATTTAAAATATTACTTTCTGTACGGCCGTTTATCAAAAAATTGAGAGATGGCCAGTCGTCTGCTTCTGCCCCCATGCCACTAGTGCTGGGGTGTTCGGGATAAACCTGAGCGCTCTTTTTCCCATGATTGGGTCCGTCGAGGGAGGCGCTCAGCACAACGAACAAGGCAATCGGACTATAATGCTTGAACACTCTCACTTAGCCATAGAACTCTATAATTTTAAATTTCGGTGAAGCCCCTAGTATTCAGAAGACCGAGTTCGGGGCGCTATCCACGCCTTGGCCGGACAAAGTCGGTTCCTCGCTCGAAGCGGCATAAGTATTTAAGGACTCGAAAAACCTCTCGAACAGTGACCGGTCTCTCGCCTCATCATGACAGCCAGTTTTAGCTTTCTCTACTGAGGTGCTCAGCCCAGCTCAACTGGGGCACAATCACAGTAGTTCTCCTAGTGCTACCTTAGCCGATATAGCGGAACGTAAGGCACCAAAACATAGGAGCCGGGCAAACCCAACTATTGACCCAAATCATGATTCGGAGCCGATGCATATAGTGCTATAAGTTCGGGGTGCCGCACTTGTGAAAGTGTACGGACTTCTCACGCCATATTGATGGGTACTAAAGCCCCTGGCGTATTTTTGCCGTACCATAGTGTACGGATGCAACATGTTATTAATAAACACACATATATATATATATATAAAGAGGATAATGCAAAAAATAGACAGAAAGCTATTCATTGTTTATAGAAAGGTTGGTATGAAAGCGGAACGATACAAATAGTGTGATAAGCAAAAGAAATTGGACTATTTAACATGTCCTGGCCAGGGGCAGGCCGCAGAATTGTATTAAAAACAGGTATACTGCTCGCAATAGAGACCACCTGGAAGTTCCATAATGCAGCGTGGCTTGTCTGCGTTCCTGGATCTTGCATCGTTTGTGCGGCGGTTGAATTGCCGAACGGGTCGTCCGAAGTATGGAGTCCTGAGAGTAAGAAAAAAAGGAATCCAGCAGCCCCTGGTGCGGTTTAAGCCGTATTTCGGGCGTGCCGTGATAGTGCCCCTTCCCCTGCGCCCATGGTATTTCAAGAGCGTAGTTATGTATGCGAAGCACTGGTTTTGCTATATCACAAGGGCTAGGGTTGGGGCCGCATTGCTACGCTAGCTCAGAACGTGCCAGGCGGTCTTGTTGTAGGGTACTCCGAGCGCGCTTGACAGTGTCCGACTTTTTGAAGGTCGAACTGGAGAACTGCCTAGAGAGGCTGCTCTGTACTTCTGCTGCGAGCGCTGCCGTGTGCTCCTCCGTTCGGAGGGAGCGTTCAGTGTTCCCATTGACCGTGATTACGCCTCTAGGGCCTGGCATCTTGAGCTTGAGGTAAGCATAGTGTGGTACCGCGTTGAATTTTGCGAATGCGGTTCGCCCGAGCAGTGCGTGATAGCCACTATGGAACGGGACTATGTCAAAGATTAACTCCTCGCTTCGGAAGTTATACGGAGATTCGAAGACCACTTCTAGTGTGACTGAGCCTGTACAGTTGGCCTCTACACAAGGTATGACGCCTTTAAAGGTCGTTTTGGTGGGCTTGATCTTCGAGGGAAATATGCCCAGTTTTCACACTGTATCCTGGTAAAGCAGGTTCAGGCTCCTGCCGCCGTCCATGAGGAATCTTGTGAGATGAAATCCATCAATGATTGGGTCTAGAACCAATGCGGCGAAGCCGCCGTGGCGGATGCTAGTGGGGTGGTCCCTTCGATCAAAGGTGATCGGGCAGGAGGACCATGGGTTGAACTTTGGGGCGACTGGCTCTATCGCATATACGTCCCGTAACGCACGCTTCTGCTCCCTCTTGGGGATGTGGGTTGCGTATATCATGTTCACCGTCCGCACTTGCGGGGGAAATCCCTTCTGTCCGCTGTTGTTCGGTGGCCTGGGCTCCTCCTCGTCGTCGCTATGCAGCCCCTTGTCTTTGTTTTCGGCTCTTAACTTGTGTGCCTGCTTGAACACCCAACAGACCCTGTTGGTGTGATTGGCTGGCTTTTCGGGGGTGCCATGTATCTGGCACAAGCGGTCGAGTATTCGGTCCAAACTGGACGGGCCCTGAGTATTTCTTTTGAATGGCTTTTTCCATTGACCGGATTTGTAGCCTCGGAATCCGGCATTAACTGCCGTATCCTCGTTGCTGTCGATGTTAACGCAGTGCTTTTGTTTGTTCCGACGCGACCTATCACTTTTGTCCTTGGTATTCGAATTACCAGGGTTCTTGGTTAAGTTGTTGCTGCGAGCTAGCCAGCTGTCTTCTCCCGCGCAAAAGCGGGTCATGAGTGTCGTGAGGGCTGCCATAGATTTCGGCTTTTCCTGTCCCAGGTGTTGGGCAAGCCACTCGTCGCGGATATTATGCTTGAAGGCCGCTAAGGCCTCTGTGTCCGGACAGTCGACTATCTGGTTTTTCTTTGTTAGGAACCGTGTCCAGAATTGCCTGGCCGATTCCTCTGGCTGCTAAATTATGTGGCTTAGGTCATCGGTGTCCGGTGGTCGCACATAAGTGCCCTGTAAGTTGTCAAGGAATGCGGCTTCCAGGTCCTCCCAAGAACTGATTGAGTCTGTTGGCAAGCTGTTAAGACAATGCCGGGTCGGTCCCTTAAGTTTGAGTGGGAGGTATTTGATGGCGTGTAGATCATCACCGCAGGCTATGTGGATATGGAGATAATCCTCGATCCATACCGTAGGACCTGTTGTGCCATCGTACGATTCGATGTTTACGGGTTTGAAGCCCTCAAGGATTTTATGATCCATTACTTCATCTGTGAAACATAGTGGGTGTGCGGCGCCTCTGTATTGGGCTATATCATGACGCAACTCGAAGGAGCTTTGTCTGTTGAGTTCAGCCCGGCCGGATTCATTGCATCCGGAGTGACGATCACCGTCACGTGTCATGGGGCGCCTGCGTGATCCGTAGATCGATCTTGTTTGCCTTGCCTTGTCCTCCAGTATGTCGCGCAGGTCGGGCGCATTTTCCCGTGCCTTAGTATGCTTGACGCGGCACCGGGGCATGGCTTGAGTGGAGGGCCGAGAGGCCTCTCTGTCGTGGCCACGAGGTGGCCGGTCGGCCATGTCATGCGCTGGTGATGTAGGTGCTTCCTCCTCTAGTCGGGGTAGCAGCCTGTGCTTTGGGTAACTCTTGGAGGGGCGTTCGAGTTCATACTCTTCGGCCGCAAGGACTTCAGTCCATCTGTCAGCTAGCAAATCCTGATCAGCTCTAAGCTGTTGCTGCTTTTTCTTGAGGTTGCTTGCCGTGGCCATAAGCATGCGTTTAAGACGCTCTTGTTCGGCGGGATCCTCTGGCACGACGAACTCGTCGTCGTCGAGGCTTGCCTCGTCTTCGGAGGGAGGCGTGTAATTATCGTCCTCAACCTCTTGGTCCGCCGCCCTCTCGTGAGGGCTGGCTTCTCTGTCCTTTGCTGAATCTTGCTAGAGGGGGTGTTCTTCGGCGCTATCCGGAGTAGTATTATCTCCCATGCCGGAATCACCATTTTTGCTTTGGCGGGATTTAGAGCGGCGCCACTGACACCGACGCTTGGGCTGTTTCTTAGAGGTATCGTCCCCCGCTGTTCCATCGCCATCTCCATCCTTTGGAGTGTCCACCATATATATGTCATATGACGAGGTGGCCTTCCGGCGCCCTACAGGTGTTGGTTCTTGTTCGTCTCCTGCATCGTCGTCCATGCCGTCGATGTCTTCGGAGTCGAAGTCAAGCATGTCGGTTAAGTCGTCGATAGTGGCTACGAAGTGGGTGATGGGTGGGTTTTGAATTTCTTCATCGTCCGTATCCCAACCTTGCTGACCATAGTCCGGTCAGGGCTCTCCTGATAAAGAGAGGGACTTTAGAGAATTCAGGATGTCGCCAAAGGGCGAGTGCTGAAAGATGTCCGCGGCGGTGAACTCCATTATCGGCGCCCAATCGGATTCGATCGGCAGGGGAGCGGGGGGCTCGGAGGTCGGAGAGGAATCCGGCCCTCGGAGTCACGGGCCATGCGGAGTGCAGGGCTGGAGTTCGGCTCGATCGCCTCTGAGATCGCAACCCCTGAGGCAGCGTCCAACCACTGATCCTTGATCGGCGCAGTAGGCTCCGAATCAATGGTCGGAACCGGTGCGTGTGCGGCCTCCAAAGCGCTGTTCGGCGGCAGAGCTATATCATGCCCATCGAGACAGTGCGGCGCGCTTGCCTGTGGCTCGAATCCGTCGAAGATCAAGTCCCCGCGGATGTCAGCTGTGTAGTTTAGGCTTCCAAACCTGACCTGATGGCCAGGGGCGTAGCTTTCGATCTGCTCAAGGTGGCCAAGCGAATTGGCCCGCAGTGCGAAGCCGCCGAAGACGAAGATCTGTCCGGGGAGAAAAGTCTCACCCTGGACTGCATCGTTGTTGATGATCGAAGGAGCCATCGGGCCTAATAGCGACGACACATAGGAACTCTCAATGAAAGCACCAATGTCGGTGTCAAAACTGGCGGATCTCGGGTAGGGGGTCCCGAACTGTGCGTCTAGGCGGATGGTAACAGGAGACAAGGGACACAATGTTTTACCCAGGTTCGGGCCCTCTTGATGGAGGTAAAACCCTACGTCCTGCTTGATTAATATTGATGATATGGGTAGTACAAGAGTAGATCTACCATGAGATCAAGGAGGCTAAACCCTAGAAGCTAGCCTATGGTATGATTGTTGTATGATGAAGTTGTCCTACGGACTAAAACCCTCCGGTTTATATAGACACCGTATAGGTTTAGGGTTACACAAAGTCGGTTACAATGGTAGGAGATCTTGAATGTCCGCATCGCCAAGCTTGCCTTCCACGCCAAGGAAAGTCCCATCCGGACACGGGATGAAGTCTTCAATCTTGTATCTTCATAGTCCTGGAGTCCGGCTGAAGGTATAGTCCGGCTACCCGAACACCCCCTAATCCAGGACTCCCTCACCATACATGATTTAGAATTTGTTAGAATACTCTATGTGCTTCGCTTATATCTTTTGAGTTATATAATTTTTCTCTAGTACTTCACTTATGTCTTTTAGAGCAGGGTGGTGGATTTGTTTTATAGAAACTATTGATCTCTCATGCTTCACTTAGATTATTTTGAGAGTCTTAGTGGCATGTTAATTTGCTTTAAATCCTAATATGGTAGGTATTCAAGAATATAAAAAATTCTCTTATGAGTGTGTTGAATACTATGATAAGTTTGATACTTGATAATTGTTTTGAGATATGAAGATGGTGATATTAAAGTCATGCTAGTTGACTAGTTGTGAATTTGAGAAATACTTGTGTTGAAGCTTGTGATTCCTGTAGCATGCACATATGGTGAACCGTTATGTGATGAAGTCGGAGCATGATTTATTTTTTGATTGCCTTCCTTATGAGTGGCGGTCGGGGACGAGCGATGGTCTTTTCCTACCAATCTATCCCCCTAGGAGCATGCGTGTAATACATTGCTTTGATAACTTGTAGATTTTTGCAATAAGTATATGAGTTCTTTATGACTAATGTTGAGTCCATGGATTATACGCACTCTCACCCTTCCACCTTTGCTAGCCTCTCTAATACCGCGCACCTTTCGCCGGTATCATACACCCACCATATACCTTCCTCAAAACAGCCACCATACCTACCTATTATGGCATTTCCATAGCCATTCCGACATATATTGCCATGCAACTTTCCACCGTTTCGTTTATTATGACACACTCCATCATTGTCATATTGCTTAGCATGATCATGTAGTTGACATCGTATTTGTGGCAAAGCCACCATTCATAATTCTTTCATACATGTCACTCATGAGTCATTGCATATCCCGGTACACCGCCGGAGGCATTCATATAAAATCATATTTTGTTCTAAGTATCGAGTTGTAATTGTTGAGTTGTAAGAAAAATAAAAGTGTGATGATCATCATTATTAAAGCATTGTCCCAGTGAGGAAAGGATGATGGAGACTATGATTCCCCCACAAGTCGGGATGAGACTCTGGACGAGAAATAAAAAAAGAAAGAAAAGAGGCCATAAAAAAGGAGAAAAGGCCCAAATAAAAAAAAGAAAAGAAAAAATGAGAGAAAAAGAGAGAAGGGACAATGTTACTATCCTTTTACCACACTTGTGCTTCAAAGTAGCACCATGATCTTCATAGTAGAGAGTCTATCATGTTATCACTTTCATATACTAGTGGGAACCTTTCATTATAGAACTTGGCTTGTATATTCCAATGATGGGCTTCCTCAAAATTCCCTAGGTCTTCATGAGCAAGCAAGTTGGATGCACACTGAGGGAGTCCTGGATTAGGGGGTGTTCGGGTAGCCGGACTATACCTTCAGCCAGACTCTTGGACTATGAAGATACAAGATTGAAGACTTCGTCCCGTGTCCGGATGGGACTTTCCTTGGCGTGGAAGGCAAGCTTGGCGATGCGGATATTCAAGATCTCCTACCATTGTAACCGACTTCATGTAACCCTAACCCTATCCGGTGTCTATATAAACCAGAGGGTTGTAGTCCGTAGGCAATCAACTCCATACACAACAATCATACCACAGGCTAGCTTCTAGGGTTTAGCCTCCTTGATCTCGTGGTAGATCTACTCTTGTACTACCCATATCATCAATATTAATCAAGAAGGAGTAGGGTATTACCTCCATCGAGAGGGCCCGAACCTGGGTAAACATCGTGTTCCCTTGTCTCCTGTTACCATCCGGCCTTGACGCATAGTTCGGGACCCCCGACCCGAGATCCGCCGATTTTGACACCGACATTGGTGCTTTCATCGAGAGTTCCTCTGTGTCGTCGCCTTTAGGCCCGATGGCTCCTTTGACCATCAACAACGATGCGGTCCAGGGTGAGACTTTTCTCCCCGGACAGATCTTCGTCTTCAGCGGCTTCGCTCTGCGGGCCAATTCGCTCGGCCACCTGGAGCAGATCGAAAGCTACGCCCCTGGCCATCAAGTCAGGTTTGGAAGCCTAAACTACACGGCTGACGCCCGCGGGGGCTTGATCTTCGACGGATTCGAGCCACTGCCAAGCGCGCCGCACTGTCTCGAGGGGCGCGATTTAGCTCTGCCTCCGAACAGTATCCTAGAGGCCGCACGCGCACTGGTTCCGACCCTTAATTCGGAGCCTATTGCGCCAATCGAGGATGAACGGTTGGACGACACCTCGGGGGCTGCGATCTCAAAGGCGATCGAGCCGAACTCCAGCCCCGCACTCTGCACGACCCATGACTCCGAGGATCCGGACTCCTCCCCGGACTCCGAACCCCCCGCGCCCCTGCCAATCAAATCCGATGGGGCGCCGATAATGGAGTTCACCGCCGCAGACATCTTTCAGCATTCGCCTTTTGGCGATGTCCTGAATTCTCTTAAGTCTCTCTCTTTATTAGGAGAGCCCTGGCCGGACTACGGTCAGCGAAAGTGGGATACGGACGATAAGGAAATTCAAAACCCACCCACCACCCACTTGGTAGCCACTGTCGAGAATTTAAACGACATGCTCAACTTCGACTCCGGAGACATCGACAGCATGGATGACGATGCAGGAGATACCGACGAACAAACGCCCATAGGGCATTGGACAGCCACCTCATCTCACGATGTGTACATGGTGGATACCCCTAAAGAAAGCGACAACGAGGAAAAATGGGACAGGACGGGAGATCGACCTCCCGAAAAGCAATCAAAGCGTTGGCGTAAACGCCGAACCAAGCCCCGCATCGACAAAAACCCAGCCATAGAGTAGGACGAGCCGGTAGACGATGAGCAGGCCTTAGAGCAACCGTCCGAACAAGGCAACACGGACAGAGAAACCGAACATCCCTCCTCCGGCGAAAACGGCATTCCGGACGACCTCACGCCGAATAAACCTATGGAGCAGAAAAATCTCCACGAGAGGCTTGTTGCAACTGCACGTAGCCTAAAGAAGCAGAAGTGGAAGCTAAAAACAGCGGAAGACACACTTCGGATCAGATGAAGCAAATTAATCAATACCAAAAATAAGTACGGCGACAGTCGCCGCACTAAAAGCTATCCGAAAAGAAAGCTACTGCCTAAATTCGATGAAGAGGCCCTAGAGCCCTCGCATTCACAAAATGAAGAAGCCACACGGTCGGATAGACGGCCCCATAAAGCGGCAAGCGGCGCCGCACCTAAATCGGCATGCGACCCACCTAAGGATTCGCATCATGGCCCAATCAGGTCCATCTATGGGCCAAGAAAGCAAGCTCTCGTAAGCAACGCTATGAAGCCATCATCAGAATCCGGCACACCCAAATACAGGGGTGCCGCACACCCCCTATGTTTCACCGATGAGGTCTTGGACTATGAATTCCCAGAGGGATTCAAACCCGTAAACATAGAGGCATATGATGGAACAACAGACCCTGAAGTCTGGATCGAAGATTATATCCTCCACATACACATGGCTAGAGGAGATGATCTCCACGCCATAAAATATCTACCCCTTAAGCTTAAAGGGCCAGCCCGGCATTGGCTTAAAAGCCTTCCCGAAAACACAATTGGAAGCTGGGAAGAGCTCGAGGATGCTTTCCGAGCAAACTTTCAAGGGACCTATGCCCGCCCTCCGGATGCAGACGATCTTAGTCACATAACTCAACAACCCGGAGAATCAGCTCGGCAGTTCTGGAATATATTCCTCACTAAAAAGAATCAGATAGTCGACTGTCCGGACGCCGAAGCCTTAACAGCTTTCAGGCATAACGCCCGAGACGAATGGCTCGCCAGACACCTCGGCCAAGAAAAGCCAAGAACAATGGCCGCACTAACAAGCCTCATGACCCGGTTTTATGCAGGGGAGGAGAGCTGGTTGGCAACACTACAAAAAACCTGTTAATCCATGACGGATTTTTGATGACATTCGCGAAAACCGTCACGGATTATGACAATTTTTCTTTGTCTGTCATAGAAACCATCACGGATCAGCAACATGAGGATAGCCCCCAAATCAGTAGCCCCATTATGACAGACAAAGACGGGCCATCACGAAAGTCGTCATGGATCGACCGACTGGGCTTAGCCTTTTTACCTTACACATTATTAAGACATGCACGAATGAATGATGCTGATGTGTCATGCGTGCTCCTTGTTCATCCACATGTTAGACCGAGTGGTTGGAACCTCTTGTGCTATGGGCAAAATACTTACCACTAGGTCAAACGCCCAAATTTGATACGATTTGGCCTTTCACATGAATATGTAGTAATACTATTCATTTTTTAGCAAAATGTAGCACATAGAGTACCAAATTTATATATAAACATAAAAAATAGCGCATAGGAGGCAGGGCGGGACAAGATAATTTCACGAGGTGTGGGTCTTTTCGCTTATATATGTATAGTTGTACTCCTACAATTTATACGGTACGAGATTTATAGTACATGTACTTGTACTAAAAAATAGAGCATGGGAGAAGGGGTCGGACAGAGATAAATTAAACGGCCGTGCCTTGCTACGTCCGGCATACAGGCCAGGTGCCACGTCAGCGTACAATATATACGCATCAAAAAGAGTTCAAACCTGAGACGTGCTAGATAACATTTTTTTTTAGACAAGCTAGATAACAATTAATTCGCTTTTAATCCTGTGTTGGGCCGGCTCATGAGCGGGGCTGGACACCCCTGTTTTTTTATTTCGCAATTTTTTATTTTTGCTTTTATTTATTTCTCTTCATAAAAACAATTCATAACTTTGAAAAGTTTCAACTTCCAACAAAAGTGTTTGTGAAAAAAAAATCGTAATTTCAAAATAATGATTTTTTTTCATTTTAATGAATATTGTTTTGTTTCGACGAACAATTTTACATGAGCATTTTTGTAATAATTAACATTTTCTATATATGATGAACAAATTTGAATGCGATGAACATTTTTTTAACTTGATGAACAAAATTTGATTTTAAGAATATTATTTTGAAAAAATGGATGAAGAAATTTTGAATTCAATGAACAATTTTTGAATTTGATGAACATTTTTTTGAATTCAATGAACAAATTTCGAACTTTGATAAACATTTTTTCAGTCCAATGAACAAGAAAAGGCATTTTTACACTTTGATGAACATTTTCTGAATTTGATACAAAAAAATGTTCGCGAAGTTGGAAAGAAAATTCGCAAAAAAGTGAAAACGTAAAAGAAATAAAAAGAGAAATAATAAAAGGAAAAGGGAAGTAGAAAAAAGAGAAAATAAAAAACACAAAGAGAAAAAACTGGTATATGGGCCGGACCATACGAATCCCGGTGCGCGAGTGGGTTGCGCGCCTGGTTGCTCAGGGGCGTCCTACGCGCCATATAGGGAACACCTATTCTACTGGTTTGTTTTACCAAATTGCTGTTTATTTACATTTTTTTGGTTGTAACTTGGTGATTACTTTTAAACTTATATTTGTTCCTACAAAAATAAAATAAATTTATTTTGTAATTAAATCTTTATAATATTTTAATCATGTTATACGTCGAAAAGGTAAGCAAGAACATTTTCCAGATTTATATGGATTAAACAAAAACTGTAAGAAACTTTTTTGGTTCACAAGCACGCAAACTACATTTTTTTCAAGTGATGTTTTTTTTTCTTATAGCATTGAGTATTAGAAAATAAATGTATGCACAAATTGCAATGAGTACTAATACAAAATTGTTGTGTATTAAAAATCTTCATTGTATTTTCATTGTCGAGTAACTTCAAGTGGTAAACATATTTTTTATATGAAAAATGATTTGAAAAATAATAAAATATGTATGTTCATTCGCGACCGTATTTTTGAATACATTGTCTCAACTTGTATTAAAAAGTCAACGTTTTTCTTGACAATGAAAATGATTTTACACATGTTGAACATTTTCTAAGAACACATTGAAAATTTATTTTAGAAATACAAGTTGACACATCTTTTAATGCATGACGTTTTTTTTCGAAAAATATGATGCCAATGTTTTAAATATGTTGACAAATTATTGTGTAATAATAGTTAATTCTAGAAATGTATTAAAGATTGTTCAAATTGTATAAAAAAAGATTCAACGAGTTTTTTGAAATGTAAGAAGGATTTTACACAATGATATTTCAACACATGTTATATATATATATGATTTTTTATATATTGGAATACACGTTATCAATTTTTGAATGCCATTTTCAAAAATATGTTGACAATTTTTTAATACACATGATTTTTTTCCAAAAGCATTCGGAACAACTTTTCAAATCCAAAAAAACTTTCTTTGCACTTCGTGGCAATTGTCATTTTTTATTACATTTATTATTCAAAAGGGAAATATTAAATTAAAATAAAAATATATGTGAACCTTGAAACTTGCTTCATTAGTTGGCCTTTAAACCTTTTCTATACTGGACATGCGCCACTAAATGTAACATGCCAAATTTTGGCATCTCTCTGACCCTTTTTATATATTTAAGTCATTAAGAGCATATCTAGGAAGTTAATGGATATGAGTGAAATCTAAGGTGTAAGTACATGAAATAGTTGCCAAAAATGGGTTGAAGAATCTTATTGGTGGTGTTTGCTCTATGTTTATGCCATATGTAAGGAAACATAATTTATTTCCAAACACCATGGGGCCAAGACCCGAGAACCAACATGGAGCTTAGTGCTTATTTGATTCTAGATAATTCAAATGAAACTAGAAAAATACAAAACTTGGCTTGGTGTCATTATATTCCCTGAGGCCGTGGTAATTTTTTAGAATGTTTCACAAAAAAATCCACGTTGACTATATACAAATTGAACCTTCTCTGAGGAAAATCTAGCTTTTGAGACACAACGGGTAGGGTTTAGGGGCGAAGTGACCACCGCTTCATCAGTTGCTCGTGAAACAATTTCGATAATCAACATACACCACTAAACATAACATGTCAAACATTGGCCTTTTATAGCCCCGGAGAGAATGCGTCAGGTTTGAAGGCGAAGTAGCAGTTGTTTAATCATTTAGCCTTGAATCTTTTTGGACACCTAACATACACCATCACATATCACCTAATCAATTTTGACATTTCCAGGGCTTGTTTGCTGTTTCAAAGTCATTGGCTACACTTCTAGGCATTTGGCTGATATATATATAAGTTTTAACTACTATTTCTTGAAATTATGTAGAAAAAAGGATTGAAAATCATTTTTTCTTCCTCACTCTATTTCCAGGACCAACGAAAGGAATGAAAAGAAATTCGAAGCATTGGCGTGGTAAGAATCGACCACAAACGGGGTTCTTTATTTAAATTTCTAAAAAATGCAAATTAAGTTTGAAAAACACAAAACTTGGTATTTGTCACAATATGACACCCATAGGCCATGAAAAATTATTGAGGGGGTTTCGCAAAAGTTTTCATGCAAACCAGTTAGACACTAAACCATCTACGAGGAAGAATCCTCGTTTCGAGAGGGAATGTGTCAGGTGTGAATCCATTTGTCAACAGTGCATAGTCCAAAATCCATGAATTCTAAAAAATCGTGCCAATTTAAGCACACATAATTTGAATTAATGTCAAATTACGAATTTTTACCATGTTTTGATATATTATCATTTCCCTCCTATTGGTTGTGAATAGAAGCTTGTATTGTTCGTAACAAACATTTGACGAATGGGTTAATTGGATAAATGCCACTCTAAATCTGGCGATTCTAGAAAACATCGCTGCAATTTCAAAACTTTTAAAAATGCCACTGTAAATTTTCCAAACGTTGAAAAATCCCACTACAAGCTTTGAAAAATGCCACCATAAATGGCATTTTTCAAAATTTGGAAATTGCAGTGGCATTTCCCGGAATCACCAGATTTCGAGTGGCATTTATCAAATTAACCCAATTCATCCATTTTTACGATACAAGATAAAATTAAACATTCAAACTTATATTTTTTTGAAAACTATAAAAAATGAGATACATGTAGTTCTAATTGGAATCATTTTCAATAAGTTCACATAAATTCATTTGAACTATGAGAAGTATTATATGATTTAGATTTTTTTTTGAAACTCCTAAAAAATCAACATATTTTTGTTATATCGCTTATAAATTTTTTATCGGGTTATATAAGATAAGTTTTTGCAACTTACTTGACAAAGGTGGCTTTGTTAGTTATTTGAAAAATAGGAAAAGTTTGAAATCTGGGCGGCCTCACTGATGCTGGGCTGAAATCAGCAAAAACCCATATGGCTGTCAGCCGAGGGAGTGATCCTGCGTGAGGCAAACTGTGCGTTTTGATTGGCCGAGCCTACTAGCACATGGATCAAGCATCTCCACCGTTCGATTTTGTGAGATCCAATGGTTGGCACACAATCCCTAATTCCCGATCCTTATCTTCTCTCCCCACCCCACAGCCGCCGGCTTCCAGTGCCTTCCATTCTCCCATCTCGTTCTCCAGTCGCCGCCTTCCATCCCCTCCTGCTCCTTCTCTGGGCTCAGAGTCCACATTTGCGCAAGCACCGATGTCGCGACCTCCAGGGCGACCCACACCATGCGGTGGTGTGCGCTGGGATGCTGGGGGGCCGCACCGACTCGTCCGTGGGGAGCTGCGTCGTGGTGGCCATTTCGCCATTGCCATAGAACGCGAAGGGAAGCGACGACTCCACTGCCCGCGCTACGGCGGACAGCAGGATATGGCGCTAGCGACATGGCTCGTTCAACCACGGCAGAGGCAGCTATCGCTGGTAAGTGGTGTTCTCGGTGCATGCTCTATTTTCCAAATGCAATGGGTACATGAGCGGCAACCCGCCCAACCGCATGATCATAACTGCTGGTTTCTTTCCCTAATCTCACCTTACATCGTGTGCAGGTTGAGTCAGCAGCAACTCAACCACGGTTCAGGCCGCCCCATCTCTGTCCGATGCTGCCGCGCTGAGGCACCAAGCGAGCTGCATCGAGTCCGCGCTCTCCAGGCACCTGGCAGAGACGGCTCTGCTGTGCTGGGACGCTGGCGTCCCTTCAATGTCGTGGCTCCGCGCTGTCGCAGACGGCGTCCTCACCCTCCGTCGATCTAGCGAGATGTCAGCCGATTGCCCCACCGTCTTGAGTTCACTGTGTTTTATTTCTGAATTTCTGAGACAGTATTTGGTTGTATACGCGCAGGCAACGACTATTCCATGTTCTCGTCGCTTGATATCGGCTACTCAGGAGCATGGATAGAGACATATGGTGGTGGTCTGGTGGATATGGCGTCTCGGACATCGGCGCTGTTCTCCGCCGGAGAATATGTTTTTGAAGGCTCCATTGCACAATATCTGGGATATGTTGTAGATTGAATATCTAGGATATGCTACAAATCTCTAAAGTGTTTTTTTCCTGATCTGTAAAGTGTTGTTGTCTTTCTTCCATTTGTATAAAATGTTGTTTTGTACTGTGTTTATTGTTTATTTAATAACACACTGTAGCACATATTTGTGGAAAAAAATATTGGCTAAAAATATCTTTTTCGGTGAGATGGGCTAATCTCTTGGCATGAAATCAGTGGGCCTTGGACTGACCCTGAAATTTAATGGACCAAAATATCAATTGGGTGGATTACTACATGGGTTGTGTGTAGTGGGCTAAAATTTTAATTGGGCCATTGAATTTAACGGAGTTGGAATTTATTGGGCTGAAATTCTAATTGGGCCATTGATTCTTAGACGGAGCTGAACCTTAGTGGGCTCTAATTCTAATTGGGCCACTAAGTTAATGGGCTGCCACGCAATATCAATGTCAACAGATGATGTGGCAGACAAGTTAACGTCGTTATGAGCACTTCAGTTAAGTGCAATTCATGATGGACAAATTCTGTCATGGAGTGCCCAATCATCAATTATGACGCGATATACATGACGGATTTCAAATCCGTCGTCGATGCCCTTTGGTGACAGTTTTGCACTCCTCTGTGACGGACTGTAACCGTCATGGATAAACAAGATTCTTGTAGTGCAAGGTGCAGCCCCAGCGACCCAAGTACATCCAAAACTAGGGATGGAAACGGAAAACCGCGACGTAACAAGGACCATCGCTGGACTAAGGACAAAAGTCCGAAGAGCACGACAGTCAATGCCGGATTCAAAGGCTCACGACAAAATCAGGAAAAATCGCCCCCCAGGATAACAGGGACGATCCATCCAACCTAAATAAAATCCTGGACAGGATATGTCAGATACACAGTACTCCCGGGAAGCCTGCTAACCATACCCATAGAGACTGTTGGGTTTTCAAACAATCCGGCAGACTCAATGCCGAACACAAGGGGCTCGACACACCAAGCGAAGACGAGGACGAACCCCAAAAGCAGAGCACCAGGAAACAAAAGAACTTCCCACAAGAAGTAAAAACAATGAACTCACTTCACATAACAAAACGTGCGGCGCTCATAAAGGTACGCACCACACGGCCCATCCCCAAAGGGTCCTGCCACTGGTTGTCAAAACCGATCATCTTCGATCGGCTAGATTATTCTAGGAATATCAAGAATGTAGGCTGGACTGCCTTGATACTCGATCCAATAATTGGCGGACTCTAGTTTTCAAATGTCCTTATGGACGGCGGCAGTGGACTAAACCTGCTATATCAGGATACAATCCAGCACATGGGGATAAACCCAGCAAGAATCCACCGCAGCAAAACCTTCTTTCAAGGGGTAATACCTGGTCCGGACACCCATTGTATGGGTCTTCTCCGGCTCACAGTCACATTCAGCTTTGCCGATAACCTCCGCCGCGAAAAGCTAACCTTCCATATCGTCCCATTCTCAAGTCGCTATCAATCACTACTGGGACGCGAAGCTTTCACTCGCTTTAACGCAATACCGCATTATGCATCTCTCACGCTTAAGATGCCCGGTCCACGAGGCATCATCTCTTTGAAGGGGAAGCACTAAAGTGCGCCCCCCAAGCGGAGGACTGTGCGGCCGCTTTGACAGCCCCACAGCGAAATGGCCCCACCGGCCAAAAAACTTCGAAATAGGTCATTCAAGACCACGAACGCGGATAGACGACTTCGGGGCAAAATCATCATTGATGCAGGCCTAGAAGCCATATACCCCCGCAGTAGGGGCTCCACGCATATACAATGAGAGACAATAAAGCTCAACCTTATATATCTTACTTTATACTTTGCTTATTTTTTCGGCATGACCCGTTTTTAACCCAGTTCCTCTCTTTTACAGAAGAACATCGTGCGGCGCCCGTCCAGGATATGGCACAATGGAGACACAGGTGCAGACGTGCAGTAGGGACCCGTCCTAAAGGATTCTTTTTAGATTAAGACCCTGCGTAAACCTTTTTTACTGTCTCTTGTTGCTACACATCCCCTGGTTTTTTCTTTTATAACCAAGGAGGAGGCTGGCGTCTTGGCATGTGGCCACGTCAGAATTTTTGCACGTACCTGGACACTAGGGGCTTTTTTTTCAATAAAGAGTGTTGTTTCGCCCGCACTCATAAAGACCGAACACCTTAGGGAGTGTTCGGCGTCGCGAGTTTTGGCATTATATGCATCAGCTCCGAATCATGTCTTTGGTCAAATGTTGGGTTGCCCGACTCCTGAGTTCGGCTACCTTATGTTCCGCTCTATCGGCTAAGGTAGCACCAGGAGAACTAGTGCGATTGTGCCCCCGGTTCGGCCAGGGCGAGCACCTCAGTAGAGAAAGCCGAAAACTGACTGTCATGATGTAGCGTGAGACTGGTCAGCCACTCGATGACCTATCAGAATCTATCGGATTCCTCCGCTTTAATGAAGGGCCGCTTCCCGGCCAGGCACATACGTGCCTCGAATTCGGACGAGCGCAGTTGCCACCAAGGAGCTACCTAAAGAGTCTCATTGTCAAACCCCTATGGCTAAGTGAAAGTGTTAAAGCATTATAGTCTGGTTGGCTGGCCCGCTGCGCTATCACCTCCTCTGTAGGACCAAGACGTTGGGTTAAGTGTGAAAATGCGTCTTCTACGAGCACCCCCGCACTATGTGCGTGGGGGCTGAAGCCAACGACTGCCATCTTTCAGATTCTATATATACATACGTATATATATTAAAACGGCCGCATAGAAGGGGTTCCCAATACTTGGAGGCACAAGTATAAAAAAGGCCACTACAGTTTATCAAAATATTACTTTATAATTACATATGCTATCATAACATAGCATCTTTCGGGCACTGCGTCTCTATTACACGAGCGCCTTCAAGAACTTCCTGAAAATAGTGCTCGGAGGGTACTCGGCTTTGGTCCGAATCTCGGGACGCAACAACGGTGGTCTCCATCTCTGCCCAGTATGTCTTAACACGGGCAAGAGCCATCCTAGCGCCCTCTATGCATGCTGACCTCTTCATTGCATTTATACGCGGCACCGCGTCAAGGAATTGGTGCACCAAGCTGAAATAACTCTTCGGCTCCGATCTCCCCGGCCACAGGTGACCCATGACGTACTTCATGGCGAGTCCAGACAACCTATTCAGTTCGGCCCACTGAGCCAAACGATCATCCACTGCCAGTGGACGCTCTGGATTGTGAAACTGCGACCGGAAAAGCTTTTCCACTTCGCGATCTTTCTGATCTTGAAAGTGTTCGGTCGCATCAGCAGCACTCGCTGCCAAGTCCAGATAGGTATCCTCCACACTCCACATCCGGTCCAACGGAGCAAACTTCGGATCACAAAATTTCGTTCGCAACATAAAGGGCTTTCCAGCCACAATCTGTTCGGCCTGACGCAGCTCCTCCTTCGCAGCTCTCATCGCAGAGCGCGCGTCCTTGGCATTGGCAATGGCCTTCTCTAAGTCCGTCTGTTTCGCCTGGTCTTCTTTTTCAAGAAGTCTGCAACGGTCGGTAGCGCTTTTTAACTTTTCGGCCATCTCGGCCACCTCCTATTTGCTTCGGCAATAAGCAGCCTGTTCGGCTCTCAGCTCTTCAAGGGCCTTCTTGGCAGCCACATCGCTTTTTCTGGCTTGATCCTTAGCTCGGGCAAGTTCTGCCCTAAGATTCTCCACGCCGGTCGTACCATCTGCGTCAAGCACACACATTGTAAGACACTGGCATGAAGCTCCTCTTACCTGACGCCGCCCGAAGAATTACATACCTTGAGCCTCATCAAGCCGCTTGTTGACAAGTGCGATGTCGGCATCTGCCACGTCCAGTTGCCGCTTTAGTTTGGCCACATCATCAGTCCGGCTTGATTCCGGACACCTCGCCACCTACATTCAAAGGTGACATCTTAGACCTGGGATTATGATCCTCTGCGTGCCGTCATTTCTTGACAATGCGCAGAGTCTCAGGGGCTACTATCTACACAGGGCGCATCTTACTTATGCGCAACTGACAAAAGTGTACATTATCTAACGTACCTGAAAACCCGTCAGTAAACTTTTGACGGCCTCATGCAATCCGCTTTCTGCGGATGAAATCCTTTCAATCACCGTGCCCATCAATGCACGGTGCTCCTCTGAGATAGAAGCTCACCCCAGCAGAATCTTTAGCTCCTCCGGCCGAGCACCAGACGGTGCCGGACTTGTCCTATGGCCTCTTTCGAAGGCCCGATGCGGAGAACCTTGGGGGGCCGCATAGCTATCTTCTGCCCCTGCCGGATTCAGAGAAACCCACCGCGATGACACCTCAGGGTCGCCCGCCTCGCTAGGCGGTACGGCAGGGGGAGCCGTCCCGCTCTCCATCATCTCCAGAAGAATGTCCCCCGAAGACGAGCCCTGCTGAGAAGGGCTGAGGTCCGAGCTATAAGGTAAAATTTCGGTTAATCTTCTCAGATATAAATCAAGGATTTCTCTCATCCCTCAAAAGGAAAACCTCTCTCTACTTACGGCTCGCTGGAGGGCTGATCCCTTTGAGGGCGTAGTCCGGCCGAGGAACTCCCCGGCGTCGGACCCTCTGACGAGGATTTTCTCCCCCGTTTCGAGGCCATGGCTTCCGGGTCATCAGAGGTGACTCTCTTCTTCCCCTTAGGAGAGGAATTGTCGATTCCTCCCTTCGAAGCAGTCTCCTTCGAGGAGGCCATAGCTTCCTTGTCCTCCCCCTCCAAAGGCATTATCTCTAGCATCCTGACCAGCACGGGATCCGGCCTGGTTTCAGGAAGGGGAGCCGGACACCTGATCAGCTTTGCCTTCGCTATCCACTCCTATTTAAAAGGACGGCTCTTTTAGGGGCAAGTTTATTATACGGATAGAAGGTCCGGGCACAAGGTTGCTTACTTGAGTATCCGGGCGATTGTGGCTTAGGCCTGCATCCTCGGATAAATCCGGACACATCTCTTGTGATCCGAAGAACAGTCTATACATCTCCGCGGGCGTTGCACCCATAAAGTTCTGGAGAGCTCGAGGTCCCTCTGGATTAAACTCCCATAGGCAAAGGGGGCGACGTTTGCCGGGCAGTGTTCGGTGAATCAGCATAACCTGCATCACCTTGACCAGGTTGAGGTCTCTTCCTAAGAGATCCCTGATGCGGCCCTGCAACAAGGGCACGTCTTTGGATAACCCCCAATCTAATCCTTTGTTGACCCATGACGCTAGCCGTGATGGCGGACCCGAGCGAAAGGCGGGAGGCGCCGCCCACTTGGCGCTCCTGGGAGCGGTGATATAGAACCATTCTCGTTGCCACAAGCCGAGATCCTCTTAAAAGAAGCCCTCGGGCCATGGAGCATCAGCATTCTTACTTATGATAGCGCCTCCGCACTCTGCATACCGTCCCTCGATCATCTTCGGCTCCACTCCAAAGGTCTTGAGCCATAATCCGAAGTGAGGGGTAACACGGAGGAATGCTTCGCACACAACGATGAATGAGGAAATATGGAGGATGGACTCCGGAGCTAAGTCATGAAATTCCAGCCCGTAATAAAACAGCAGCCCCCTCACGAAGGGATCCATCGGGAAGCCTAACTCCCGAAGGAAGTGAGACATGAATACTACGCTCTCGCCGGGCCGGGGGCTGGGAATAGCCTGCCCTTGAGCAGGCAACCTATGAGGAATTTTGGCGGTCAAGAACTTAGCCTCTCTCAACTTTAGCACGTCCTCCTCCATGACGGAGGAGGGCATCCATCGGCCTTGAAGGCCGGAACCGGACATTGTCGAAGGTCCGAAGCGCCCGAAATCTGGAGCCTGGGGTGTTGGAACTTGAGGCGACGGGCGAACTCGTTTGAGATTGAAGAAAAGGAGTAAGGCCTTGGTCTCTTTATAAGAGGATGAATACCAGGAACCCTCCCCGTAACCGCTTGGGACTCGCCTTTAATCAAGAAAACATGCTAACGGGCACGACCGGGTTACCCACGTCCGTATTGATGAGAATCCCGTAAAAGGGGGCACACGATCTCTGCTTTGACAAGACGTGCCAAGGAAACCGCCTCGCAAAAACACGCTGAGGTGGAAAAGTGAAAACGATTCGAGTAAAGGACTTGGCTGTAGTGTGATGACGCACTGCGGAATACGTCAGCAGATTTGATTTGTGTTTATATCATTCGCTCTATGGCAATGTGTGGAAGCTTATTTTGCAGAGCCGGACACTACTATTGGTGTTTACAATCTTCTATGAAGGACTTGGAGGAGGAACCCGCCTTTCAATGCCGAAGACAATTTGCGTGCCGGACTCGTCGTCATTGAAGCCTGGTTCAGGGGCTACTGAGGGAGTCCTGGATTAGGGGGTGTTCGGGTAGCCGGACTATACCTTCAGCCGGACTCCTGGACTATGAAGATACAAGATTGTAGACTTCGTCCCGTGTCCGGATGGGACTTTCCTTGGCGTGGAAGGCAAGCTTGGCGATGCGGACATTCAAGATCTCCTACCATTGCAACCGACTCCATGTAACCCTAACCCTATCCGGTGTCTATATAAACCGGAGGGTTGTAGTCCGTAGGCAATCAACTCCATACACAACAATCATACCATAGGCTAGCTTCTAGGGTTTAGCCTCCTTGATCTCGTGGTAGATCTACCCTTGTACTACCCATATCATCAATATTAATCAAGGAGGAGTAGGGTATTACCTCCATTGAGAGGGCCCGAACCTGGGTAAACATCGTGTTCCCTTGTCTCCTGTTACCATCCGGCCTTGACGCACAGTTCGGGACCTCCTACCCGAGATCCGCCGATTTTGACACCGACACACACCCACTTAGTTTCTTTTTGAGCTTTCGTATACTTATAGCTCTAGTGCATCCATTGCATGGCAATCCCTACTCACTCACATTGATATCTATTGATGGGCATCTCCATAGCCCGTTGATACGCCTAGTTGATGTGAGACTATCTTCTCCCTTTTTGTCATTTCCACAACCACCACTCTATTCCACCTATAGTGCTATATCCATGGCTGACGCTCATGTATTGCGTGAAGATTGAAAAAGTTTTGAGAATGCCAAAAGTATGAAACAATTGCTTGGCTTGTCATCGGGGTTGTGCATGATTTAAATATTTTGTGTAGTGAAGATAGAGCATAGCCAGACTATATGATTTTGTACGGATAAATTTCTTTAGCCATGTTATTTTGAGAAGACATAATTGCTTTGTTAGTATGCTTGATGTATTATTATTTTTATGTCAATATGAACTTTTGTCTTGAATCTTTCGGATCTGAATATTCATTCCACAATTAAAAAGAATTACATTAAAATTATGCCAAGTAGCACTCCACATCAAAAATTCTATTTTTATCATTTACCTACTCGAGGACAAGCAGGAATTAAGCTTGGGGATGCTTGATACGTCTCCAACGTATCTATAATTTTTGATTGCTCCATGCTATATTATCTACTGTTTTGGACATTATTGGGATTTATTATCCACTTTTATATTATTTTTGGGACTAACCTATTAACCAGAGGCCCAGCCCAGAATCGCTGTTTTTTTTGCCTTTTTTAGGGTTTCAAAGAAAAGGAATATCAAACGGAGTCCAAACGGAATGAAACCTTCGGGAACGTGATTTTCTCAACGAACAAGACCCGGGAGACTTGGACCCTATGTCAAGAAAGGAAACAGGAGGCCACAAGGTAGGGGGGGCACGCCCACCCCCACCAGGCATGCCCTCCACCCTCGTGGGCCCCCTATTGCTCCAGCGACATACTCCTTCCTCCTATATATATCCACGTACCCCAAACGATCAGATACGGAGCCAAAACCCTAATTCCACCGCCGTAACTTTCTGTATCCATGAGACCCCATCTTGGGGCCTATTCCGGAGCTCCGCCGAAGGGGGCATGGATCACGGAGGGCTTCTACATCAACACCATAGCCCCTCCGATGAAGTGTGAGTAGTTTACCTCAGACCTATGGGTCCATAGTTAGTAGCTAGCTAGATGGCTTCTTCTCTCTCTTTGGATCTCAATACAACGTTCTCCCCCTCTCGTGTGGAGAACTATTCGATGTAATCTTCTTTTTGCGGAGTGTTTGTTGAGACCGATGAATTGTGGGTTTATGATCAAGTCTATCTATGAACAATATTTGAATCTTCTCTGAATTATGTTATGTATGATTGGTTATCTTTGCAAGTCTCTTCGAATTATCAGTTTGGTTTGGCCTACTAGATTGATCTTTCTTGCAATGGGAGAAGTGCTTAGCTTTGGGTTCAATCTTGCGGTCTCCTTTCCCAGTGACAGTAGGGGCAGCAAGGCACGTATTGTATTGTTGCCATCGAGGATAACACGATGGGGTTTTCTTCATATTGCATGAGTCTATCCCTCACATCATGTCATCTTGCTTAAGGAGTTAGTCTGTTTTTAACTTAATACTCTAGATGCATGCTGGATAGCGGTCGATGAGTGGAGTAATAGTAGTAGATGCAGGCAGAAGTCGGTCTACTTGTCTCGGATGCGATGCCTATATACATGATCATACCTAGATATTCTCATAACTATGCTCAATTCTGTCAATTGCTCAACAGTAATTTGTTCACCCACCGTAGAATACTTATGCTCTTGAGCGAAGCCACTAGTGAAACATATGGCCCCCGAGTCTATCTTTATCATATTGATCTCCTACTACTTAGTTATTTCCTTTGCTATTTACTTTTCCTTTATTTTACTTTCATCTTTATCATGAAAATACCAAAAATATTATCTTATCATATCTATCAAATCTCACTCTCGTAAGTGGCCTTATAGGGATTGAAAACCCCTATTTGCATCGGTTGCGAGGATTTATTTGTTTTGTGCAGGTACGAGGGACTCGCGCGTAGCCTCCTACTGGATTGATACCTTGGTTCTCAAAAACTGAGGGAAATACTTACGCTACTTTGTTGCATCATCCCTTCCCCTTCGGGGAATACCAACGCAGTGCTCAAGAGGTAGCAAGCCCTTGTTTTCACTTTTACCCCCTGCCGCTACCTCTTCTTCTCCTTCCTCTCGATGCCACCATGACCAGAGCTCTGCCGCCACCATCGACCTTCTTCAACAGCTTGAAGCCAGGCCGCTGCATCAACCTGAATGCATCCAGAAATCATAGCATTTCTCTGCTGTCCATCAACATCAACAGGTATTCATCATCCCTTGCTACAGATCTACATTAGGGTTCTGCTGTTCATCGGAGTTCCTCTCCGTTCTTCGTTGTTCTTCTCTAGATCGCATGGTTGAATCTAAAAATGATATTGAAAACATGCAGTAGCAGCGTGGCTTCCCCTTTTCCAACTACAATAGGTACTTTTTCTGTATAAGATCCATCCAAATACATGTGTTCTTCCACTGCCTTCACTTTATGTCTAAAATTTATTTTATTTTTCAAACTGCTGTAGATCTAAAACCATAGCATCGATCTACGGAATCTGTTTGTCCATCACTTAGCAAATCCTCACTCAAACATCCAAAATATATCAACTATTTGGGCGGCTTAACTGATAAACTGTAACCCGCCATGTATCATCAGTCCCGTTTTAAGCCGCCAATGTGTGTATCTGCATAACTTAGTATCATCTTCTGGCTTAACATGTTGTGTCTTTGTAGTACTCTTTGAATCAATAGCCGGCTTAAGAGCATGATCTTAAGCTAGTAATATTTTCCTTTGTAGTCAAGAATTTCTAATGCCAAGACCGTCACGTCATGCAACTGGGTCGCCTCCCGGGTTACAGAGGAATTACTGAACGAGTATGTCCAAACAGGCGTCCTAGCCAAGAAAGAGGTTATCCATTGGAGGGTTCCAGGCATAGAAACCCCTCCTCAGCCCAAGGACGGTGAAGTAATTGTCTTTACTGATCATCTGCTCTGAGGTTTCAGCCCCCCCCCGGCTCAAAATTCTTCTATGATGTGTTTCACTTTTTCAAGCTCCATCCTCAAGATAAACCGGCAGACTGAGTTCACTCATGGGCCCAGCCTAGAATTAGGTGGAATTTCTATTCAGCGACGGAAGGAGGCCACCTTCCCAGCTGCCAAACTGCCCAGTCATCCTAAGGACTAGAACCAAGCTTGGTTTTACTATCAAGACACTTCTCCAGAAGGCGAAAATCCTCTGCCAGGTTAGCGTGCGAGCTGGCTCAGCAACAGGCACCCCCTCCCCGACCAGACCAGCACAGCCAAATGGGCCAAATATATGCCTGTCTTTACGAAGATTAGAGCATTTATGGCCAATGGTTTGACCGGAATCGATCTGGTGTGATGTTGGGTCGCCTGGAGGATTATGCCCTTAAGCCGCCGCTCTGGCTTAATGTGCGAATACACCTACGATTTAAAAGATCCACAAAGCCACTGCCAGATTCATCTAACTAATGATGACATTAATGACATGACCAAGTCTCTGCTGAATGAGAGCTTGGTAGATTGCAGCAAAACCGGGCTGAATCCTTTCTGCGCTCTTAATAAGCTGCCAGCCGTAAGCATTTTTGGTCCATTTTCATTAACTCATTATCTGTCAATCTGCTTTCTTACTCTTATCTTGAACTTCTGCAGGCCGACTCTCCTTTCTGGAACATGAAATTGCAAGATAAACTGGACAAGAAGACTCGGACAAAGAATAAGGCGCAGAAAAAACCTGCCAAGAAGAAGACCAACACCTCCGAGCTATTTGATTTGGAGGATGTTGAGTCAGAGGTAGAACTTGACTCCCTTGGCTCATTTTATACATCTTATGGACAATGATCACTATCAGGATGACGCGGAAGGCAGCCACGCATATGGTGAAGAGGTAACTATCCTTTCCTGTGACTCAAAACCTCTTCCAAGATAGAAAGTTCGTCAAGCAAGCCGGACAGTAAGGTTTTCTCATACTTTACCTTATTTGGATCCCAACTTTATTTTGAAGAAGCAGCAACATGAAGCTCGTCGTACGACCCGGAATAGCGGTGATTCTCTCCTCCAGCTTACCAAACACACCGGCTCCTCGCAAGCGCCGTCTAGAGGTTTCACAGACTTCCGACTTATCTTATCCCAAAGAGGGTCTTTTTCGACAGCCTCTTAACCCTCCCAACTCCAATTACCAGGGAACATCTCATTCCTCCTCCGACGACTCAACTGGGACCCAAATCCCAGTCTTCAAGACCGTTCCCGGTTAGAATGTTTAAGTCTATGCGCTTTCAATCATGCACTTAATTTTCGTATTAACCATGTATTGTGCTTCATTTTTAGTGCTATGGCAAAGCCAAACAAGAAGTTAAAGGTGACCAAAACAGCTGAAGACTCAAATCTCAATGAACCGGAGAAGCAAACAACAGAAACTTCTCTCCAAGCAGCTGAGGACACCATTGATGACCCGCCACCAGAGGAGCACAACGTCACCATAGACCATATGGGTGTTAAACCGGCCACTGCCAAGCCACCAAGTCCCATCAAACCTACTGAAGAAAAGGCCGATGATGTTGTCATCACTAGGCTTGGTTACACGGCGTCGGGGAACCCCACTGTCTTGTCAAAGCACAATGCTAAGGAAGAATTATCCGTTTCTGACAAAGGCAAATGGTCGGTGAATTTGGAAAGCTATGCCTAATACAACGCTCAAGAGATCCACTCTGGGTATCTGAACTATCTTCATACAAGCCATGACTTTGAGGCCGACTTAGTCAATCTTATGAAGGAACATTTTGAGGTAAACGCTACAATCTTCTTCATATAAATATACTTCTGTCATCCGCCAAGTCTACTAGATATGATAGAATTGAATATGTTGTAGACTTTAGATGGCCTTACATATATCAAGATCAAAACAAGAAGCCCCCAAGGGCCGGCTTAAACTATCAAGTTAAGCCGGGACTTCTAATAGTAGTAATCAATGTTTCACTTGTAGCCCCTAAGGGTCGGCTTAAACTGTCAAGTTAAGCCAAGACTTCAAATAATAGTGATTAACTTTGCACCTGTAGCCCCCAAGGGCCTGCTTAATCAGCATGGATAAGCCGGGACTTATCACCATAACTGTGAATAAAATCCAAGTATGTAGCTATCGGCGTTCTAGAAACGGGGGTAACCAGACTTGCCTGCGTGCGGCCCACGGTGTGGCTCTGCCAACGGCCCGGTATGGCCCAACTTCAGCAACAACAACCCAAGACCCTTGCGAGGGGCAAAGCTTCGCAAGGCGGACAACACCAAGACCTCCCTGGGGGGCGGCCTCACTAGTCTGGCTCCTAAGGAGCGGAGATACCAAGGCAAGGTGCACCTCGCGAGGTTCACATGATGTGAGCCATGACGAACAAGGCCAGGCGGGCGCCAGCGAGCGCAGTGTACCAGTTTGCTCTTTGGTGCTAAGGAGGCAAACGCAGGCGCGGGATCCCGAGGAATCAAGCAAAGGTTTCCATATCGTTGCAACAAGACCAAGACTGCCAGGATGGCAAGACAGAGATCATCGCGGAGCCCACCGCAGCGTCATCGCTAGAGCCTTTTGCAGGCGAAGACTACTTTTGTTAGGATAGCTTGTACTAGTTGTCTCCCTTCAAATTTGGCCATTGTGGGATCCCTTCTCGCCTACATTTTGGAAGAGGACCAAGGCCACTATAAATAGGACTTAGCCACCACCATAGAGGGGACGGATCGATTCCACCCTGACCATCTCATCAGCTCATCGAGCTCAAGAACACCTCACCTCCTGAGGCTGTTCATCCACTGTACTAGTTCAACCTCAGCCCCTCGAGGCAATCCCACCACAAAGCTGTAGTAGGGTATTACACCGCAAGGTGGCCCGAACCAGGATAAACTGTTGTGTCTCTTGCTCGTTGGGCTCGTCGAGCTAGGCTGTAGATTAGTTGAGCAGGGAGACTAGGAAGGGAAAGTTCTTTGCACACACCCCACAGTTCAAACCTCTCAAGGTTCTGCGGAACCTTGAATCTGACATTTTGCGTGCCAGGTAGGGGTGGGTCGAAGCCTCGCTTCTCCGTCCGCTTCGCCGCGCCAACCTGCTCCCATGGCGAGCACCGCCCCTCCGGCCAGGCCGATGAGCGCACACGGAGGCGCTGTGGGCCTTCGAGATTTCACCCCCGCCTTACGGTAGGTACAATGGCCGCCCAAGTTTAGGCCGGAGATGCCACCTCGCTACAACGGCACGGCAGATCCAGCAAGTTTCCTCCAGGCCTACGAGGACGGTGTTTGGGCAGCCGGCGACGACGACAAGGGCATGGCCAACTGGTTTCCCATGGCCCTCACTAGTGTGCCACGCGTCCAGCTGCTCAGCCTACCAGGTGTGGCCTCCTGGGAGGAGCTGCGCGGCCTCTTCATCACGCGCTTCGCGGCACCGGCTCCCTTCGGTACCGCGGCCCTCCTCGGCGTGTCGTAGGCACCACCTTCGGACCGCCACATCAAGCAGTTCTTCTGCCAAGTGGGTGCCACCCGGACGCAGCAGGGAGCACCTCCGGGGTGGGCGGCGCCCAAGGCCGACCTCACGTTTGACTTGGGGGGGCACCCAATGTCCACCATGGGCGCACGCGTGCTCCCGATGCTCTGCACCCTGACCATCTACCACGTGGCGGTAACCAAGATGCTCATCGACGGTGGGGCTGGCCTGAACATGCTCTCCGTGGATGCCTTAGGCTTGCGTCACGTGCCGCATGGCCGACTCCACCCCACCAAGCCCTTCTCCGGAGTCATCGACGGCTTGACTTGGCCCCTAGGGCAAATCCGCCTCCCCGTCTCCTTCGGCACCCGCGACAACTACCACACCGAGCGCATCGACTGCGACATCGCCCACATCGGTCTCCTGTACAACGCCATCCTCGGGTACCCGACCTTGGCCAAGTTCATGGCGGTGACTCACCCTGCCTACAACCTCATGAAGATGCCAGGAAGCAGCGGCGTCCTCAGCGTGGCCGGAGATGCTAAGGAGGCACTAGCGGCCCTCAAGCTCGCCTTCAAGGTCGTGCCTGCCTCGCGGCCGGTTGAGGAAGGAACCCCGGGGGCTCCGGGGGCTGTGCCAGCAAAGAAAAAGCAGTCGTTCTCTCAAGACCGGGTCGAGATGAAGCATGTGCCGATTGACGAAGATGGGGTGTTGGGAGCCACCTTCACCATAGGTTCCAACCTCGCCCCAGACCAAGAAAAGGCACTGGTCGGTTTCTTGCGCGCGAACAAGGAGGTGTTCGCATGGGAGCCCAAGGATCTGGCTGGAGTCCCAAGGAGGGTGATCGAGCATCACCTAAATGTGTGCCCCAATATACGCCCAGTAAAGTAGAGGGCACATCGGCAGTCCACGGAGAAGCAATTCTTCATCGTCTAAGAAACCCGCAAGCTGCAAGAAGCTGGTGTCATCTGCGAGGTGCGATACCCAGAGTGGCTGGTGAACCCGGTTGTCGTGCCCAAGAAAGGCGGTAAGGAACGCATGTGTGTCGACTTCACCATCCTCAACATGGCCTACCATCAAGACCCGTTCCCGCTTCCGCGCATTGATCAGATCGTTGACTCCACCAGTGAGTGCGACCTGTTGTGTTTCCTAGATGCCTTCTCGGGCTACCACCAGATCAAGATGGTGGTACAGGACCTTGAGAAGACGGCCTTATTGACCCCATGTGGGGTGTACTGCTACACGTGCATGCCCTTCGGGGTGCGTAATGCTGGGGCAACCTTCCAGCGGCTAATGCACATCACCCTAGGCTAGTAGCTCAGGAGGAATGCTTAGGCCTACGTCCACGACATCATGGTGAAATCTCAGGAGGCAAGAACCCTCATCCAGGATCTGGAGGAGATATTCGCCAGCCTGCGCAAGGTGGACCTGTGGCTCAACCCGGAGAAATGCGTGTTTGGCGTCCCCTTCGGTAAGTTGCTGGGTTTCCTTGTGTCGCATAGGGGAACCGAGGTGAACACGGAGAAGGTCAAGGCAATAGAAGAGATGAGCCCACCGTAGACTCTCAAGGAAATGCAAAAGCTGGTGGTCTGCGTGACTTCACTGGGGCGCTTCATCTCCAAGCTGGGGGAGCGCACCCTCCCGTTCTTCAAACTGATGAAAAAGAAGGGCCCGCTCGAGTGGACTCTGAAGGATGACATGGCGTTTCAAGACCTCAAGAGGTACCTCACCATCCCACCAGTGATGGTGGCGCCACGTCCTCTCAAACCCCTAGTGCTTTACTTGGCTGCCAAGCCCCACTCAGCTAGCACAGCGCTGGTGGCCGTCCGGGAAGAGCGTCAGGCTAAGGGCCTGCCGCACGTCGTCGTGCATTCGGTCAAGATGATGCAGCACCGAGACGGCGCCCCTGGAGCTGTGGCGACGCCAGCAGATGACCAGGCTCTACAAGACGGTGCTCCTGGGGCTGCATTTGCCCCAACAGGCGACCGAGCTCCTGAGGTTCTCCTGCCTCAGGAGGTGCCCCATCCTCAGGAGGTTTCAGACTCCACCAACACTTCTGCCCTCGTCAAGCACCCGGTGTACTTCGTTAGCACGGTATTGCGTGGCGCGCAAGCATGCTACCCCATGTCGCAGAAGCTCCTGCTCGTGCTCCTCGTCGCATCGCAAAAGCTGCACCACTACTTCCAAGGCCACCCCATCAAGGTCGTCTCAGCTTACCCGCTACAGAGGGTGCTCCGGAGCCCTAATGCTGAAGCAAGGGTCACCGAATGGAACATTGAACTGCAGGCATTCCAGCTAGAGTTCAGCACCACCAGGGTCATCAAGGGTGCCGCGCTCGCCGACTTCATGGCGGAATGGACCAACGCTCCAAGGCCCGAAGCAGGCAAGGACCGGTCCCTCTTGCCAGGGAGCGAAGCACCGGACAGCTGGGTCATGTACTTTGATGGCACTTCGCACGTCAGGGTGCAGGGGTTGGAGCCGTGATCATCTTTCCCACCCAGGACAAGCTCTACTACGCCGTGCAGCTCTGTTTCCAACATGGCGAGAAGGTCTCCAACAACATCGTGGAGTACGAAGGCTTGATTGCTGGCCTCAAGGCCGGGGCCGCTTTGGGTGTGAAGCGCCTAACCATCAAGGGTGACTCCTAGCTCCTCATCAACTTCTCCAAGAAAGTGCACGAGCCTAAGGATGAACACATGGAGGCGTACCTAGCGGAGGTCTGCAAAGTGGAGAAACAATTCTGGGGTCTGGAGCTGTAGCACGTGCCTCGCGGCTCGAACAAGGAAGCTGACGCCATCGCCAAGAGGGCATCCAAGCGGCAGCCACAGGAGCCCGGCGTCTTCGAGGAGTGGCTCTTCAATCCTTCAGCAGCCCCCCGGCTACAGAGCCAACACTGCCTCGGGAGGATCTCCCCCTGCCACCAACCTCGGGAGCCCCTGCCTGCGGCCCGACCTCAGGAGCACACCTGCTCCTCGCACTCGAGCCTCGGGAGGGATGCTAGACCGAAGAATTCAAGGCGTACCTGCTGTAGGGAACCCTGCTGGAGAAGGAGGAAGATGCGGAGCACGTGGCTCAGTAGGCCACATCCTACTGCATTTAGGACGGTGAGCTATACCAAAAGCGACCAAATGATGTTTCCTTGTGATGCATTTCCAGGGAGCAGGGGTGTGAGCTGTTAACCGACATACACGACGGAGACTGCGGACATCACTCGTCATCATGCACCTTGGTAGGCAAGGCGTTCTGCAGTGGATTCTACTGGTCCACGACACTCAACGACGCAGCTGAGCTGGTGAGATCCTGTGAAGCCTGCCAGTTCCATGCCAAGCAAATCCACCAGCCTACTCAGGGCCTCCAGACTATCCCACTCTCGTGGCCGTTTGCGGTATGGTGGCTGGACATCTTGGGTCTGGTCCCTCGAGCGCCCGGGGGCTACCGCTACCTCTACGTCGCCATCGACAAGTTCACCAAGTGGGCGGAGGTGGAGGTAGTCTGTACTATCCTGGCCTGCTCGGCGGTCAAGTTCATCAAGGGCCTAGTGAGCCGGTTCGGAGTCCCTAATCACATCATCACCGACAACGGCTCGCAGTTCACTAGAAATCTCTTCAAAACATATTGTGCTAATCTTGGAACGCAGATATGCTATGCCTCAATGGCGCACCACAAGAGCAACGGCCAAGCCGAGCACGTGAATGCAGAGGTCCTGAGGGGCCTCAAAGCAAGGACTTTCATGAAGAACCTCGAAGCTTGCGGCAGGGGCTGGTTGGACAAGCTCCAGTCCGTGATGTGGTCCATCCGCACCACTGCGACCAAGCTAACCAGCGAAACTCCATTCTTCCTCGTCTATGGAGGTGAAACGGTTCTCCCACATGAGGTCAGGCATCACTTCACGCGGGTCTTGGCGTTTGACGAGGCACGCCAGGATGCCACGTGGGGGATGGACCTCGTGCTGGGGGAGGAACGTTGCCGTCAAGCCTCGCTCCGAGCGGCAAGGTACCAGCAGGCGCTGTGGCGGTATCACTGCCACAACGTCCACTCTAGGACGCTCGAGGTGGGTGATCTCTTCCTACGGCTGGTGCTCTCCAGGGAAGGGCTGCATAAGCTTTCACCCATGTGGGAGGGCCCATTTAGGGTCGCCCGCGTCTCCAGGCCTAGCGCTGCACGCCTGGAGACGCAGGACGGGATCCCCATCCAGAACACTTGGAACATCCAACACCTCTGGAAGTTCTACCCATGAAGCAAGGCCCAGTGCCTGTGAAGGTCTCCGCTCGTGACACTCTCATGTAATAATGAGTGGGGCTATACATGCCCCGGAGTCTCTGGAGAGCTGCCCTCGGGCCTTGGGGGCTCCCTCCCACGTCCAAGTGGCAGCACTTATCTCCGCACTGGTGAGAAGACTAGACTAGGTGCTAGACGCGGCTGTTCATTTTCTTGCTTTCTGTAGTTGGTTTACGATCCTTTTAATGAAATTTGGAGTTCTCGTGCTTTCAGTTGCCAAGCCGGCTTTGTCCTTCGTCTTCTCTCTTGCACTTTGATTTTGGTCCAGAAGGAGCAGCAGTTGCCCATTGCTCTTCCTCGCGTGTCTCGCGCTGGGGCTGGGCAGGTGTGTGCGTGCGACGGGCTCTCCCTTCCCACCGTAGTGTCATCGCCAGAGCCTTTTGCAGGCGAAGACTACTTTTGCCAGGATAGCTTGTACTAGTTGTCTCCCTTCAAATTTTGCCATTGTGGGATCCCTTCCCGCCTACATTTTGTAAGAGGACCAAGGCCACTATAAATAGGACTTAGCCACCACCATAGAGGGGATGGATCGATTCCACCCTGACCATCTCATCAGCTCATCGAGCTCAAGAACACCTCACCTCCTGAGGTTGTTCATCCACTGTACTAGTTCAACCTCAGCCCCTCAAGGCAATCCACCACAAAGCTGGAGTAGGGTATTACACCGAAAGGTGGCCCGAACCAGGATAAACTGATCTGTCTCTTGCTCGTGGGTTCGTCGAGCTAGGCTATAGATTCGTTGAGCAGGCAGACTAGGAAGGAAGAGTTCTTCGCACGCACCCCAGAGTTCGAACCTCTCAACGGTCTGCGGAACCCTGAATCCAACACTAGCCCCCATGAGTCGGCTGTAGTCATAACAGTGTAGCCGAGTCATCATAGAATTGTCTTCAAAGAAAATCAATGTGCATTAGCCCCCAAGTGCTAAGTAAAATACTTGTATTGTGCTTGGGACTTCAAAGAAAATGATTGTAATGTTGCCTATCATTTGCATATTACAAGCAGAGCTAAATATGAAAGAATCTCAAGTCGCTGATCTTCAGAAAAATATTGAGTCTCAATAATCTGAAACTTCCAAGGCCAAATCAGAATTGAGAACCGCCTTGGAAGAGATGGAGAAGTTGAGAAAGGACTTCAAGGCTGACAGGACAAGCTGTGAGATTGAGAAGACAGCTCTGTTGAAAAGAGCAGATGAAGCAGAGGCGGCCCTTAAGCCGGTGGCTGACGAGCTTTCTGGCTTAAAGCATCAAATTAACACCATGACAACCGCCATCTTTGGTAAGTAACACTGTACTTCAATCCTTCCGTAGCAATTTATATCAATCATTACCCGGTTTACTAATAATTTTTCATTGATGCAGGCCCGAACTCAAAGTCTTGGTCAAGATATGCACGTCCAACTCAAAGCCACATATACTCTCGTAGAGCAATTGTACACTGGCGCTCAACGAACCATCTCCACCACCTTACACAAAAAGTCACCACCTTCTTTCATCAAGGAAGTGCTGAAGAGGCTATCTGTGCTGCCGCAAAGAGTCGAAGAGTTGAAGCATTCAACCACCAAGGCCGGTGCCATCACTGCATTAAGCCGGGAAAAGGCGTGGCAAGTAGATATTGATCCAGAAGATTTGGCCAATGGCTGCCCAAGCATAAAAGAAGACGGTTCTCCCTTCAGGGCTGCTGACTTTGCCAAAATAGTATGGGGAAGGCGTCCATTAGCAAGCAAGCTGGCTGAAGATACGGACCTGTCCCAGTATCAGACAGTTTATGATGCTGAAAACAAGAAGGTAAAGGCGTTGTTTCATGAAGCTCGGGACCTTACTCCGCCAATTCGTAAGCACACCTTTGCCCCTGATATTGACCCATCAACACTTATTGATGAAGAGGCTATGTTCAAAGCTTTGACTAGGATCAATTGGGCCACACCTGACTTCCAGCCAACGGATGAAGAAGAAGATGATGAACCGGCGCAAGATGACCCGGAAGCCTTGACCTGCCAAGACTAGGAGTCTTGATCCATGAGCCGGTTTACCAACCACGTCATTTGGATGTCGTGTGTCTCAAAAACACTTATTCTTTTGGGCCCGGGAAGCCATGTAATAGGCTAGATGAGAAACCATGATCTGCCACGCCATCGTACGTGTTTATTTGCATAATACTTTTTGAGTCACTTGATCTGATGTTGAAGATCTGCCATTGATGCTCATAATATCATTAATCATGAAGACCATATTTAGCATATTCCCTACACACAAGCAGATAACAAGTGCCCTGGCAGTTTACCCTAGGGCGGGTCATAATACCCTATAGAAAATCCACTGGTGACTGTATTGTCCAGAACGATGGTGAGTGTAACAAAACCTCATGTATTCATAACAAGTAAATAGTGTACCTGTAACAGTTGTTCATACTCCTGGCTTACCATGCCTTGGACAGTAACAGCTCAAAGACTTAGAGCACAGCGCCCTGTCCAATTTATTCATACTGTCGGCTTACAACGTCATATGCAGCAAGGGTAACATCCCAATAACTTAGAGCACAAAACTGCAAGCTCATAAATCCAAACACACCGGTGGCTTATTGTCCAAAGCCAGGCCGGATTATCAAAATACCAGAGGGATCCAAATTATCAATCATAAGGATCAAGGCAAGATGGGCCGAATCAATTTTAAACCATATATCAATATGGCACAAAAGATGGACCCAAACAATGGTCAAAACCAATATATAAACCAGAAAAATCAAGGCATTCATAGGCTGCCAAACCTCAATATCAAGTGTTATTCAAGGGCAACACAACCACTGAGTGAATCCTTAATTCAAACCTGTAAGCCGGGCCTCACATGACCAATCGTCGTTTTAACTTTGACAAGTTCAGGGTCTTTATAAGATGGACTGTCAAGAGTATGACGAGTCATTCCGGGATTACCTGGTCGGAGTGGCAAGCATACCAAGGCAGGATAACTTGGATTTTTGGTGAATACACCTGGCGTCCAAGCCAATTATAAGGGTTAACAAAGCTCTGTTCATTAAACAGGAAGCCCCCAAATAATAATTTAATCCAGGCGTTTCAAGCTGGATCAGTAGGATAGTCATATATATACTCAATGAGCAGGAAGCCCCCAAGTCATTTGTAAACAAGGCGTACAAGCCAGATCAAGAGGGTAGTCATAGCTATGCTTAATAAGCCGGAAGCCCCCAAGTGATTTTATGAATTGACAATAAAGATTCAGATGCTCAGAAATGAAACAATAGAGGCCCTGAATTATCAAGGATGCCGACTTTATTATACTAATCACAATATATACATTGGTAGAAGTATGTACATCACAAGTGCCAGTGGTTTAGGTGTAATAAGGCCGAAGACGAGCAATGTTCCATGGCTGACGGGTCTCCTCCTCAGATTTGCGTGAGTCCTTGTGCTCTCGAACATCAATGAGGTAGTATGAGTCGTTGTTTAGATTTGTGCTGACCACAAAAGGTCCTTCCCAAGGTGGGGACAACTTGTGCATGTCAGTTTGATCCTGGATGAGCCGAAGCACCAAATCTCCTTGTTGAAAGGTTCTGGTTTTAACCCGGCTGCTATGATAACGACGCAGATTTTTCTGGTAAATCACCGAGCGAGCCGCCGCAAGGTCACGCTCCTCATCCAAAAGGTCAAGAGCATCCTAACATGCTTGTTCATTATCAACTTCAACATAAGCCGCGACATGGGGCGAGTCATGACGGATGTCACTAGGGAGAACCGCCTCTACTCCATACACCATGGAGAAAGGAGTGTAACCCGTAGATCTGTTGGGGGTGGCATTGATACTCCATAGCACTGAGGGCAACTCCTCCACCCAACAACCCGACGTCCTCTGCAAAGGGACTATAAGCCAGGGTTTTATGCCTCTCAAGATTTGTTGATTGGCTCTTTCAGCTTGACCATTGGGCTGGGGTGAGCCACAGATGACACATCAAGACGAATATGTTCATGTTGACAAAATTCTTTCATAGCACCTTTCGATAAATTAGTGCCATTATCAGTGATGATATTGTGAGGGTAGAAAAAAAAATGGAAAATCACCTTTTTGATGAATTGAACCGTCGTTGCCACGTCACACTTGCTGACCAGCTCTTCCTCAACCCACTTTGTAAACTTGTTAACCGCCACCAAGAGGTGAGTCTTTTTGTCCTTGAATCTTTTAAAAGGTTCAACCATATCTAGCCCCAGACTGCAAACGGCCAAGTAATTGGAATCATCCTCAATTCTTGAGCCGGCACATGAGCTCGTCTTGAAAATTTTTGACAACTGATACGTCTCCGTCGTATCTACTTTTCCAAACACTTTTGCCCTTGTTTTGGACTCTAACTTGCATGATTTGAATGGAACTAACCCGGACTGACGCTGTTTTCAGCAGAAGTGCTATGATGTTATTTATGTGCAAAAACAAAAGTTCTCGGAATGACCTGAAACTTCATGGAACATCGTTTCGGAAATAATAAAAAATCCTTGCAAAAGATGAAGACCAGGGGCCCCACCACCTGTCCACGAGGGTGGGGGCACGCCCCCTACCTCATGGGCCCCTGGAGCTTCTCCGACCTCAAATCCAACTATATATTTGGTTTTGGGGAGAAAAAATTAGAGAGAAGGATTCATCGCATTTTACGATACGGAGCCACCGCCAAGCCCTAAAACCTCTCGGGAGGGCTGATCTGGAGTCCATTCGGGGCTCCGGAGAGGGGAATCCGTCACCATCATCATCATCAACCATCCTCCATCACCAATTTCATGATGCTCACCGCCGTGCATGAGTAATTCCATCGTAGGCATGCTGGACGGTGATGGGTTGGATGAGATCTATCATGTAATCAAGTTAGTTTTGTTAGGGTTTGATCCCTAGTATCCACTATGTTCTGAGATTGATGTTGCTATGACTTTGCTATGCTTAATGCCTGTCACTAGGGCCCGAGTGCCATGATTTCAGATCTGAACCTATTATGTTTTCATCAATATATGAGAGTTATTGATCCTATCTTGCAAGTCTATAGTCACCTATTATGTATTATGATCCGTTAACCCCGAAGTGACACTAATCGGGATACTTACCGGTGATGACCGTAGTTTGAGGAGTTCATGTATTCACTATGTGCTAATGCTTTGTTCCGGTACTCTATTAAAAGGAGGCCTTAATATCCCTTTGTTTCCATTAGGACCCCGCTGCCATGAGAGGGTAGGACAAAAGATGTCATGCATGTTCTTTTCCATAAGCACGTATGACTATATTCGGAATACATGCCTACATTACATTGATGAACTGGAGCTAGTTCTGTGTCACCCTAGGTTATGATTGTTACATGATGAACCGCATCCAGCATAATTCTCTATCACCGATGCATTGCCTATGAGCTTTCCATATATTGTTCTTCGCTTATTTACTTTTCCGTTGCTATTGCTATCATCACTACAAAATACCAAAAACACTACTTTTGCTACCATTACCTTTTGCTACCGTTACCACTATTATCATATTACTTTGCTACTAAACACTTTGCTGCAGATATTAAGTTATCCAGGTGTGGTTGAATTGTCAACTCAGCCGCTAATACTTGAGAATATTCTTTGTGTCGAATCAATAAATTTGGGTTGAATACTCTACCCTAAAAAACTGTTGCAATCCCCTATACTTGTGGATTATCAAGACTATTTTCTTGCGCTGTTGCCGGGGAGCATAGCTCTATTCTTTGAGTCACTTGGGATTTATATCTACTTATCATTATGAAGAACTTGAAAGATCCAAGAACCAAGATTTATCCCTCAACTACGAGGGGACACTACTAGAGAAACAATTATTAACGATGATGGAAAAAAAACTATTGGTCATTAAAAGAACTAAAGCAAACCCCGCACAATAAAATCAGGCTACCAATATACTCACAACAGCCACCGAACTACTCGTGGCTTAAAAATCTCATGGGTGTGGTCGTTACTGACTCAATCACCTCTCCTTTAATTATCTCTCCTTCCTAACGTGACCTTCTCTCGTTTCATCTCCCACATGACCCGCCGCCTCTCTCTCATTTCCTCTTCCACCCGATCCGCCGCCGCGAGCATGACCTCCACCTTCCGTGTTGCGCCTCGTCCATCCAGCCTCATCAAGATGCGACAAATCCATGTCCTCCCCCATCCACGGCCATCGGAGAGCAGGAGAGGTAATAGCTAACCCTCGACCGGCCTCCTGCATGGTGTAGGGGCTGAGGTGATGAGGATGGAGAGGCGGCGGGTGGAGGGGACAAGTGGTCTTCCCTAGGATGTGCGCGGGGAGAAGGATGAGCATGTGTCGCCGCAGCAGGAAGGAAGTCCCCACCCTGAAGATGTTCCTTGCTGCAGATTTATGGATAGATGTGAATTAGGGAGAGGGGTGAGTACAAGCTCTTCTTTACATGTTTTTCTTTTATGATCTTTCTCCAATTAAGTTATTTTAGGAAGGTAAAAGTCTCTTAAGTTGTTTTCTTCAGAGAAGATGGTTCCGCATTTGCCTGTTTGCTCTTGAATCAGTTCCAACAAAGATGGTGCTGATTTTGTTCTTTTTGTTTCTACAGGTTCGAATACTACCATCAGAAAAATCTATTTGAGAATCACAGTTTTTTTCTGGTCTCGAAAAATGTATTAAGTTCAATCTAAACTTTATCTTCAGAGAAGATGGTGTTTGTTTCCTGCAGGCCGTCGGCCAATACGCGAGGTATCATCTATGCCCAAATTGGTTTATAGGATACATAAGATAGTATGGTGATCCATGGAAAGTTAAGTTTACATTGCCGGGTGTAGGCAATAGGTTGTACTTATATGTAGAGGAGTTGGTATAAGAGAACAAGCAGCTTGATTCCTGCCCCAGACTGTCTGAAGCAATGCAGTACAAAGCTAGCATCAAGTTAATTGATTCTAGCCTGACGAAACACACACGTACAAAGCTCCTGATGTATCTTTGCGTTGATCGATCCTCACGACTGAAAACGTACTAGTACACGTGCACACACAAACCGGCATATTGCCACATGCTTGTATCAAGCCTGGTTCTTTTCGTTTAATTCCTCTCACTATTAAATGTTTACAAATGGATATACATACGTATATGTAGCAGCTAGGATTAACACAAGCTAACCTACTTGGTTACAAGTTCTAATCCTAAAATACTAGCTCATTGTTCTGTATTTCCAGCATACTCTTTGTGTACTTTAATTAGCTTTAGCAAAACAAAAAACAAAACAAAACGTTTTTGGCACCACCGTGGTTTCTTGTTTCATTATATATTGTGTTTCCTGCTGCTCCCGATGGTAGGTGCTATTGTCTGATTTGAATAAGAGCTGTGGATGTTTGCATTTGAATTCGATTATGATCATTCATATTAGTACATATTGATGCTCTCTATGCCTACAACCATTGATGCCTTCTAATTACGATCAAGTTAGTTGTTTTCGTACACTGATTTTATCTGGTATTATACTTTGTGCCAACTTATTTATATTGACTGACTTTCATAAATTTCCCAACATTTTTTAGGACTAATGATCAAGCTTATAATATATAGAAGAACGAGGAGGCATTGTAATCGCTGCTGAAGAATTATATCCATTCAAACAAGGATGGTGCCTCTCGATTGAAGATTTAGAAATATTATCACATTTTCCAATTAGAAATGAGGTAGTACCGTGGTCATGTAAAGAGTGATTTTCACCCAAATTTCTTAAATGGTATACTAATTGTAGAATTGTATGGTGGAATTTTGTCAATTTCTCTCTTGTTTATTAATAAAAGAGGCTTTTGTTAATTCAAATGTTGGATGTCGCATAATGTGATCGTTTGCGATTCTAAGGTGGTTGATCGGAAATGGTATATAACGTGGTATGATGCTTTGATCACCATGAAAAATTAGCGATCACCATTCAAATATTATTAGCGATGAAAAAAATGGCCGTTAATACTATAATTGTGGTCGTTATTGACTTGGGATTTACGACAACACATCATCCCGTTGTTACGAGAATAACGACCACAAAAGCTATGTGGTCGTTATACTTTTAACGATGGAGCCTACTACGACCATAGACTATGGCCGTTAATGAACTTTAACGACCACAATCTGATTTTTAACGACCGCATATACCATCGTTAAAAACCGTTTTCCTAGTAGTGGGAGGTAAGGAACTGCCATATAGCTCTGCATTTGATTCACCTTCTGTTTTGAGTAAGCTTGCGACACCTAAACATCCTTCTACTATTCGTTCTGATATGTCGCATGTTATTGATGATGCCACTTCTGCTATACATAATACTTATGATGAAACTACTTCTATGCTTGATACTACTGTGCCACATGGTGAAGTTCTTGATGAACAACTTGCTAGGGTTAGAGAGAATGAAAATATTGAATCTGATAATATTGATGAAAGTGATGATGAAGACTCACCTGTTATTCTTGAGGGTTATGTTTTTGATAAAGAAGCTTCTTTAGCTATTTTATCTTGCAAAGATAGATACGAACTCAAGAGGTTATTAGCTAAATGGAAGCAGCAATCTCTTAATGCTAGAATGAAACCTGACCCTACTTTTTCTACTTACCTATCTTTGTAACTGATAAGGATTATGAATTCTCTGTTGATCCTGATATAATTACTTTGGTTGAATCTGGTCCTTTTCATGGATATGAATATGAAACTGTTGTGGCACATCTTACTAAATTAAATGATATAGCCACCCTGTTCGCTACTGATGAGAGAACTCGTTACTTTTATATCCTTAAAATATTTCCGTTCTCATTAAAGGGTGATGCTAAGATATGGTTTAATTCTCTTGATCCTGGTTGTGTGCGTAGTCCCCAGGATATGATTTATTACTTCTCTGCTAAATATTTCCCTGCTCATAAGAAACAAGCTGCTTTAAGGGATATATATAATTTTGTGCAAATTGAAGAAGAGAGTCTCCCACACGCTTGGGGGAGGCTTCTCAAGTTACTTAATGCTTTGCCTGATCATCCTCTTAAGAAAAATGAAATACTTGATATCTTTTATAATGGACTAATCGATGCTTCCAGAGATTACCTGGATAGTTGTGCTGGTGTTTTTAGGGAAATAACACCGGATGAAGCTGAAATTCTATTGAATAATATGTTGACAAATGAAAGTAATTGGACACTTCCAGAGCCAGCTCATGAGCCTATTCCTAAACCAACTTCGAAGAAAAGGGGTATTCTATTTCTCAGTCCTGAAGATATGCAAGAGGCAAAGAAATCTATGAAATAAAAACGTATTAAAGCTGAAGATGTCAAGAATTTACCTCCTATTGAAGAAATACATGGTCTTAATTTACCGCCTGTTGAAGAAACATATGATCTTAATCCATTACCTATTGAAGAAACTCATGGTCTTGATAACCCGACACAGGTAGTAAAGGTAAATTCTCTCTATAGATATGATAAAGCTGAAATTCAATTTACTAAGTTTGCTAGCCCATGCTTAGATGAGTTTGATAAATTTATGGCTAAGCAAGAAGATTTTAATGCTTATTTTGGTAGACAATTGAAATACAATTCAAATATGCTTGAACACTTGGGTGATTATATGGCTAATGTCAAAGGTGAACTTAATCTTATTAGTAAACATGCTTCTATGGTTACCACTCAAGTAGAACAAGTACTTAAAGCTCAAAATGATTTGCTCAATGAATTGAATAGTAAGAATAATGATTATGTTGTTAGAGTGGCTACTAGAACTGGTAGAATGACTCAGGAACCTTTCTATCCTAAAGGCCACCCTAAGAGAATTGAGCAAGATTCTCTGAGAAATAATATAGATGCACCTAGTCCTTCTAAAAGGAAGAAAAAGAAACTAGGAGATCCAGGAGTACCCACTATACCATGCTCCATTAAAGGAAATTATGTTAAAACTGCTTTATGTGATCTGGGAGCCGGTGTTAGTGTTATGCCTCTCTCTTTATATCGTAGACTTGATTTGAATAAGTTGACACCTACTGAAATATCTTTGCAAATGGCTGATAAATCAACTGCTATACCTGTCGGTATATGTGAGGATGTACCTGTTGTAGTTGCAAACGTTACTATTTTAACGGACTTTGTTATTCTTGATATTCCCGAGGACGATAGTATGTCTATTATTCTTGGAAGACCCTTTTTGAATACTCCAGGGGCTGTTATTGATTGCACTAAAGGCAATGTCACTTTTCATGTTAATGTTATGAGCATACGGTGCACTTTCCGAGGAAACAAAATCAAGTTCATAGTATCAACTCTATTGGAAAAATTCCATTGATTATATTTGGAGGTTTTGAATTTCCTCTTCCTACTGTCAAGAAGAAATATGATATTCTTATTATTGGGGATGTGCATATCCCCGTTGAGGTAACATAGTGTTATTCGAAATTTCTCCGGTTCCATGTTATTCGGAATGAGTTCGTTAAAAAGACTTGATCAACCTTGTTAGTGGATTCCTTTTGATGATCATGAGATGGATGAAACTAGAAGGCACAACCTTCTCTACCCTCCTTTTACTTTCTGTTATTTATAATAAATAAAATAAAAATAAGTATTTTTCTGTCTGTTATCTAATTATCCGTGCAATGTAAAAATACCCCGAAAATAAAAGTTCTCCAAATGCCCTAAAATTTAAATATGATTTTTTCTGGAATATTTGAGAATATTTGGCACTGAGAACACATCAGGAGGAGCTGGCACCTGGCCATGAGGGTCAGGGGCGTCCCCCCTTCCTCGTGGGCCCACGGTGGCCCTCCTCCACTTATCCTTTCACCCACACACTCCTTCCTCCCACAAACACGAATATCCAGCTCAAACCCGAGTCCAAGCTCATTTTGCTGCCATTTTCAATCTCCTTGCTCAAAGCACCTCTCACAAAATTGCTTGGGGAGATTATTCCTTGGTATGTGACTCCTCCAATGGTCCAATTAGTTTTTGCTCTAGTGCTTTATTCATTGCAAATTTTTGCTGCTTAGGTGACCCTGTTCTTGAGTTTGCATGTCAAATTTATATGGTCAAAAGTAGTTTTGATGCATGATATAGGCTCTAGGCACTTGTAGGAGTAGTTGCTATCAATTTTGTTAAGTTTGGTTTTACTTTTATTTTGAGGTTACTAAAAATTTCAGATTTTTTCAGAAAATAATGAAGAGACTTTTGAGGGGCTCATCGAGCTGAAGCTCGAAGGAAAAGGCACAGAAGCCCAAGTATAATCTGCCTCGCACCGCGGAGGTTCGGTCGTGTGAATGGCCTTCCGATGATTTCTTGAGAGCAGCCGGGATTTATGAAGATTTTTATGAATTGGCTGAGAATGCAGGCCTCACCACTTTCCTCCACAACCAACGCGATCAGTATCTCTTACTCACAAATATCTTTGTGCAAAACTTTCATTCCCATTCTAGGAGCTCACCACCTATGGTGGAGTTTTATTTATATGATGAGCATAAGGAGATGTCACTTTATGATTTTTGTCGGGTTTGTTTGGTCCCTTTCGAGGGCACGACAGAGGAACCACATCGCAGCGATGTGGATGGGTTTATTGATACCATCACTGTAGGGGAGATGAGGAAGGTTTCCGATGCACGAATCACTAGCATACATTTTCCTGTTTTACGCTACTTTGCAATATTTTCTAGTCGTTGCTTAATTGGTCGCGGAAACTGTGAAAACCTTAGTGTTCCTGATATTATTATTTTGTTCCATGGTTTATTCAGTGATAACTCTGTTAGTATGGGCGGCATTATTGCTAAACGGTTAAGTCTGAACCGTACAAAGGGCCCCATTTTTGGAGGCACATCTATGCTTCACGCCTAGCTGCACATTTTAACATACCTATTAGGCATTATGAGAAGGAATAAAAATTGATGCCTCATGTTTATTTAGATCATAAGAGTATGGTGGCACATGATTTTATTGTTAAGAATAGGGAAGGAGAGCTTAAATACAAATTGTTCTTTGATAAACATCATCTTGAGACTATTACCCTGCCTACTCCTTCCTTGTTTGATTTATCTGCAGGCCAGTACCTTGTTCCGTTAGAGGCTATTCACGCCTATCGAAACCCTACATCAGCCACAGAGCCAGAGCCGAAACCACAAGTTGATCCTCCACGACAGTCTAATTACCAGTGGGATCCGGAGATGATTGCCAACCAGTGGCAATTAGAGTCTTCTTCTTCACAGTACGACCCCAACTATTATTATGGATATCCGCCAGGCCATCCGTGGCCATAGACCAACTTAGGCCAAAAGCCTAAGCTTGGTGGAGTACGTATTTCTCACCGACATTACATTCATGTTCACACACTCATTGCTAGATGTCGGTGCTTATACTTTTTCATTGTATCATCCATGCTAGTTTATTTTCCTTTTTATGCTTTCTTCTTGTGTGTTTAATAAATCTTAAGAAAAACAAAACAAAAAAATAGTTGTAGCTTTTAATTACTTTACTTTCCATGCTTGTAGTAGTAATTAAAAAGAAAACCCAAAAAGATTGCATGTTCTTCTTTTTCTTGTTGGGAGCTTTCCTGTGTAAATAGTTTTATTTCTTTTCTTTTCTATGGGGGTCGATAGGAGAATACCATAATTAAATTGTTGAAGTGGCTTTTATATGCATTATTGTTGATCTGACAAAAGAGCCCATATTGCCTTGTCTTCTCCTGTTTATTGAATGCTTGCAGATTCCAGCTTAGTCCAATGCATGCGCATTATTATTATTATCCACATCGTTCGGTCGTGCAAGTGAAAGGCAATAATGATGATTATATGATGAACTTATTGAGATGAGAAAAGCTGGTATGAACTCGACCTCTCTTGTTTTTGTAAATATGATTAGTTCATCGTTCCTGATTCAGCCTATTATGAATAAACATGTTTGCAATGACAACTAGAGATCATAGTTCTTGTGCCTTGCTTGATTATCTAGGAGCTTATAATGGTTTACCTTGCATGCCAACATGCTATTAAAATGGTTGTGATGTGGTATGATAGGGTGGTATCCTCCTCTGAATGATTTAAGTGACTTGACTTGGCGCATGTTCACGCATGTAGTTGAAACAAAATCAACATAGCCTTCACGATATTTATGTTCATGGTGGATTATATCCTACTCATGCTTGCATTCGGTGTTGATTAATTTTAATGCATGTTCATGACTGTTGTTGCTCTCTAGCTGGTCGATTCTCAGTCTTCTGCTAGCCTTCACCTGTACTAAGCGGGAATACTGCTTGTGCATCCAACTCCATAAACCCCAAAGTTTTTCCATATGAGTCCACCATACCTACCTATATACGGTATCTACCTGCCGTTCCAAGTAAATTTGCATGTGCCAAACTCTAAACCTTCAAATAAATATGTTGTTTTGTATGCTTGAATAGCTCATGTATCAACTAGGGCTATCCATATCTTCCATGTTAGGCGGGTTATTCTCAAGAGGAGTGGACTCCGCTCCTCACTCACGAGAAAGTGGTTGGTCACCGAGATGCCTAGTCCCATGCTTTATGCAAACTAAATCAAAATAATTGCAAACAAAACTCCCCCTGGGAATCTTCTTAGTTGGAGGCACTCGTTGTTTTGAGCAAGCCATGGATTGATGCTTGTTGGTGGAAGGGGGAGTATAAACTTTACCATTTTGTTTGGGAACCGCCTATAATGTGTGTAGCATGGAAGATATCGCCATCTCTTGGTTGTTATGTTGACAATGAAAGTATACCGCTCAAAATGTTATTCACCTCTATTTCAAAACCGAGCTCTGGCACCTCTACAAATCCCTGCTTCCCTCTGTGAAGGGCCTATCTATTTACTTTCATGTTGAGTCATCATCCTCTTATTAAAAAGCACCAGTTGGAGAGCACCACTGTCATTTGCATTCATTACTGTTAGTTTACATTGAGTATGACTTGACTGGATCTCTTTTACCATGAATTACAATGTCTAGTCAGTCCTTGATCTTTAAAGGTGCTCTGCATTTATGTTTTGCGGTCTTAGAAAGGGCTAGCGAGATACCATCTTGTTATATCATATTATGATTGTTTTGAGAAAGTGTTGTCATCCGAGATTTATTATTATTGGTCGCTAGTTGATTATGCCATTGATATGAGTAAACTTGAGACCTAAGCGTTATTGTGAATGTGGTTAGTCATAATCTTTGCTGAAAACTTGAATGCTAGCTTTACATATTTATAACAACAAGAGCAAATAGAGTTGTTTTCTTTATCACTTTCAGTTTGTCAACTGAATTGCTTGAGGACAAGCAAAGGTTTAAGCTTGGGGGAGTTGATACGTCCCCGTCGTATCTACTTTTCCAAACACTTTTGCCCTTGTTTTGGACTCTAACTTGCATGATTTGAATGGAACTAACCCAGACTGACGTTGTTTTCAGCAGAATTGCTATGGTGTTATTTATGTGTAGAAACAAAAGTTCTCGGAATGACCTGAAACTTCACGGAACATCGTTTGAGAAATAATAAAAAATCCTTGCAAAAGATGAAGACCAGGGGGCCACCACCTGTCCACGAGGGTGGGGGGTGCGCCCCCTACCTCGTGGACCCCCAGGAGCTCCTCTGACCTCAACTCCAACTCTAAATATTTGGTTTCGGGGAGAAAAAATTCAGAGAGAAGGATTCATCGTGTTTTACAATACGGAGCCGCCTCCAAGCCCTAAAACCTCTCGGGAGGGGTGATCTGGAGTCCGTTCGGGGCTCCAGAGAGGGGAATCCATCGCCGTCATCATCATCAACCATCCTCCATCACCAATTTCATGATGCTCACCACCGTGCGTGAGTAATTCCATCGTAGGCTTGCTGGACGGTGATGGGTTGGATGAGATCTATCATGTAATTGAGTTAGTTTTGTTAGGGTTTGATCGCTAGTATCCACTATGTTCTGAGATTGATGTTGCTATGACTTTGCTATCCTTAATGCTTGTCACTAGGGCCTGAGTGCCATGATTTCAGAGCTGAACCTATTATGTTTTCATCAATATATGAGTCTTGATCCTATCTTGCAAGTCCATAGTCACCTATTATGTGTTATGATCCGTTAAACCCGAAGTGACAATAATCGGGATACTTACCGGTGATGACCGTAGTTTGAGGAGTTCAGGTATTCACTATGTGCTAATGCTTTGTTCCGGTACTCTATTAAAAGGAGGCCTTAATATCCCTTAGTTTCCGTTAGGACCTCGCTGCCATGGGAGGGTAGGACAAAAGATGTCATGCAAGTTCTTTTCCACAAGCACGTATGGCTATATTCGGAATACATGCCTACATTACATTGATGAACTGGAGCTAGTTCTGTGTCACCCTAGGTTATGATTGTTACATGATGAACCACATCCGGCATAATTCTCTATCACCGATCCATTGCCTACGAGCTTTCCATATATTGGTCTTCGCTTATTTACTTTTCCGTTGCTATTGCTATCATCACTACAAAATACCAAAAACACTACTTTTGCTACCATTACCACTATTATCATATTACTTTGCTACTAAACACTTTGCTGCAAATATTAAGTTTCCTGGTGTGGTTGAATTGACAACTCAGCTGCTAATACTTGAGAATATTCTTTGGCTCCCCTTGTGTCGAATCAATAAATTTGGATTGAATACTCTACCCTCGAAAACTATTGCGATCCCCTATACTTGTGGGTTGTCAACAACCATCACATTTGCTGACCAAATCCTCTGCATCCGCATGAGCCTCCAGCCAATGAAACCCATGACGAAAAGCTTTAGCCACGAGAGACTTAGAGCCGGCATGATGGCCACAATCTCTGTCATGAATCTCTCATATAATCTCACGACCCTCCTCGGGAGAAACACAACGATGAAATGCCCCTGTGACACTGCATCGGTGCAACTCTCTTTTGACAATAGTCATTGTCTTAGACCACCGAGTTATCTGCCTGAACAAAGTTTCATCCTCGGGTAATTTACTCCGGGTCATATAAGCCGAATATGGGACTGTCCAATCAGGAATAGCATGAAGAGCCGCCACCAGTTGTGCCTCCGGGTCAGGAATAGCAAGATATTCCTTTGTAAGTAGTTTAACCGAAGGATTATGCAAAATATCAAGGAAAACATTAGGTGGCACCGGCTTACGCTGGGATCCTAGCCGACTTAAAGCATCAGCCACCTCATTTTTCCTACGATCAATATGTTCCACTTGATAACCATTGAAATGACCAGCAATAGCATAAACCTCTCGATGATAAGCCGCCATGAGTGGATCTTTGGAATCCCAGGTGCCTGAAACTTGTTGAGTCACCAAAGCACCACACCCGGCTTAGATTCATCTCCTTAGCCATCCAAAGACCATGGAGCAAGGCTTCATACTCAGCTGCATTTTTAGTATAAGGGAACATCAACTTAATACATAATAAAATTTATCACCCCGTGGGGAAGTCAAAATAACTCCAGCCCCCGAGCCTTCCAACTGCCTAGGTCCATCGAAGTGAATAGTACAATATGTGCTATCCGGCTTCTCCTCGGGCATTTGCAACTCTGTCAAGTCATTGATGAAATACACAAGTGCTTGAGACTTGATGGCGCGGTGCATTTAATGCACCCTGTCAGCCCTCAGAGTTAGGTATGATAGCACTATTTGCTATCATATCATTGGATAATGACCACTTTGCCACTGTGGTGACCCCTTAATCTATAAAATGAGGCCCATGGCACTCGTAGGAGGGGTTAGAGGGTTAGAAAGTTCACAACCCCAAGCCATCATACGGGCGTAGACACCGCGGCCCTGAGACAAACCTTGCCGAGCAAGTGTACTACGCACCACCACACACATTCCACCACCAATCCACCAAAGCAGGAGTAGGGTTTTATGCCTCGCGGTGGCCTGAACCTGGGTAAAATTGTTGGTGTGCTTTCTGTCGTGCTGTTGTGCGCTAATCTACTCTTTGCGCAACGCGCCGTCCCCCGCTGAACCAACAAGGGGCAACCGGCCCCATAGGTCGTCGCGGATATCCCTCAACACCTTTGGCGCGCCAAGTAGGGGGGCGCTTGCGCGAACCTGAAAGCGTATGTAGCGCGTCATCTTCATCGCCATCTTCTTCTTCGATGGTGCCATCGACCATGGCGCCCCAGAAGAAAAAGTCCGGCCCTTCGGCCCATCCATCCACCTCGAAGGCTCCGCTGCCCGTGGCCTCTGGTGCCACGGAGGATGCGGGGGCGAGTGAGGATGTGGACGCTCCAGGGGGTGCGGCCGGAGCAGGTGGCGCCATCGCCACTCCCCCTGCGGCTGACACAGGGGCTGAAGGTACCGGAGGAGGATAGCATCAGCAACGCCTTGGCGGTCAGGCTCCACGAGCTGCGGATGAGGGAGTCACTCCGATTGCCCCCTCTCCCCGTGGCAATGGGCGCAGCCGCAGCAACAGCGCCCGGTCCGGGGCAAACCATCGTCTTCCGGCCGCCCCAGCCACGGGAGCGACCATGGCCATGCCTCCTCCCGGATGAGTTGACCAGGCCGCTGCGCTCGATGGGGCCGCTGACTCTCGAGCACCACCGCCGCGCGACCCCGCTGCCCAGATGGTCATCCCATAGCTACATGGGCATGGCACCCCCATCGTCGCCGCTGCTGGCACCGTCAGGAGCCAGGCGACAGTCCGGTCGACGTCATCGACACCTATGCCGAGCACTACCACGGAGGTCGTGGCTCGAGTTCAGTTGCTGCTGAGATTTCCGCCGGCAGCCGAGCAGATGGATGAATGGCGTGCTACTATCCAGAGGCTGCTCGGCTTCGCTGAGGCTGGGGGCTCACGGCGAGCTGGCCCACCACGACCTCCCCAAGCGATAGCATCTTCCCGTATCATTGGCCGGACCGAGGGGGTCGTCCCCACGGTGCAGTCCCCACCATGGCAGCCGATGCGGGCGTAGCAGAATCAAGATCCTGACGACATCTCGATGGTCTCTTCTAACCCTCGAGCACGTCCAGGCCAACGTCGAGCCCCAGAGGACAGGCGGTAGGGGCACGCGTGCGTCGCCATGGATCAGCACCGTGACGACCTCTGCCAGACCGACGGGTGCGGCGGCCTCAACATCGACGAGCCTGCGCTTGGTGTTGGCGGGTGCCTACCTTTCGAGGTTGGCTGCCTTGCCTTTACGCCAGAGCTGCGGCAAGTCTGTTGGTCGTCCGTTCGCACGTTCAAGCCAGAGATACCTGAGAAGTACAATGGGAGGCTGAACCCGGCAGAGTTCCTGAGCATCTACACCATCGTTGTTCAGGCTGCCGGGGGAAGAGACGAGAAGGTGTTCGCCAACTACTTCCCATTGGCCCTCAAGTCCAATGTGAGGTCTTGGTTGATGCACCTACCGGAGAACTCCATTTCGTCATGGGCAGATCTGTGCCACGAGTTCATCGGCGCCTTCACCGGTGGCCATCAAGAGCCCGGCAGGCCCAGCGATCTGCAGCTTCTCCAGCAGAAGGAAGGAGAAACTCTCCATAAGTATTTATAGAGATTCAGTAAAGTTCATAGAAATATTCCAAATATCCATCCGGCAGCTGTTATAGCGGCCTTCCAGTCCAACGTGCGCAACCGTCGCATTCGTTCCAAGATGAATGTGCGGTTTACCAAGACTGTGAAGGAGCTATACACTCTGGTGGATAAGTGTGCTCAGATAGAAGAAGGGAGGAAGTTACCGAGAGAGGAGGGTTGCATTAATGTTGATTCATAGGATGAAGATGAATCAACTAGCCAGAGAGAGAGCAAGAAGCGCAATAAGAAGCCAAGGGATAAGGCAGTGATGACTATGGAAGGATCGGGCACACCTAGTACCGGCAAGAAAGCCAAGGTTGAGGCCCCCGGCAAGGAAGTTGTCGCGTGCCCTACCTGTCGGGAAGCCGCTGCCACGGAAAAAGTCGGGAAAGGTACTGCAAGATCCACCGGACCAAAGGCCACAACCTTCAGGAGTGTTATCAGGTTGAGCAGCTTGCCAAGAAGCATAAGGCAGAATATGACAAGCGTGATAGGGAAAAAGGTCAGAATGCTACTGGCGGTAAGGGCCAAGGTGGTGAAGAAAATCACCCCGGCAAACCCCTTTGGAGCCAGGGAAAACCCGCCAGGGGCCAAGAGATAAAAATCTATGATGATGTGAGTGATGGAGGGGATGAAGAGGAAACTAGTGAGCAGGAATTTCAGAAGGCCACTAACGCCCTATGCATTGATGGAGGTGCATCTTTGCACTCCTCAAATCGCCAACTTAAGCGATGGGCACGAGAGGTCAATGCTATGGAACTAGCGCCAGAGGCCCGGAAGCTGCTCAAGTGGTCCCGCACGCCCATCATCTCTGTTGAGGAGGATCACCCTGGCCGCACCATGGCGGTAGGGTATTTGTTGTTGTTGGTCTCCCCAACAATTCGCAACCTCAAGGTCACAAAGATTTTAGTGGATGGCCGGGACAGGTTGAATCTGATTTCCCCGGCAGTCATCAACAAGCTTCAGATAAGAGAAGAGGAGCTAGAGGTTACCAGCACATTTCAAGGAGTCAATCCCGGTAGGAGCCATCCTAAGGGGAAGATTACGTTGTCGGTGACGTTCGGGGGAGAACTGAACTACCGGACTGAGAAGATTGTGTTCGATGTGGTTGATCTCCCCCTGCCGTACAATGGGATTCTGGGACGCCCGGCCCTGGCTAAGTTCATGGTAGCATCTCATTATGCTTATAACGCTTTGAATATGCCTGGGCCACTAGGAGTCATCACCATCCCATCAGATGAGAAGGATGCAATTATCTGCGTGGACAAGATGTACCTGGATGCAGTCGCGGCAGAGGCTGCAGCAGCAACAGCTCCCGCCAAGGAAAGCAAAGGATAAAAGAAGGATTGTAGGGCCTCAGGCAAAGAGTCCGGGAACCGTGCCCCCTCCGAGTGCACGTCACCTGTTGACAACGTGTTGGAGTGTTCCAACAGCAAGAGAAACAAGGTTGCTGCACCCCAAGTAAAGAAGGTCCCAGCAGGGCTAGCTGGCATTGATGGTACTTTCACTATCAGCACCACCCTCGATGACAAATAGGAAAGCACGCTCGTTGCCTTCCTACGGGCGAATATCGATGTGTTTGCATGGCAACCGTCTGATATCCCTGGTGTTCCCAGGGAGGTAATCAAGCACCACCTTGTTGTCTTCCCACACGCCCGACCCGTCAAGCAGAAAGTTGGGAAGCAGGCCTTGGAGCGGTAGCAATTCATTGCAAAGGAAATTAAGAAGTTAGAGGCAGCTGGTCTGGTCAGAGGAGTACTGCACCCTACATGGTTGGCGAATCCAGTGGTGGTGCGGGAGGCGAATGGGAAATGGAGACTTTGCATTGATTTCACATATCTCAATAAGGCTTGCCCGAAGGACCCATTTCCCTTGACGTGCATCGACCAGATTGTGGATTCCACTTCAGGTTGTGATTTGCTCTCTGTCGGTGTCAAAACCAGCGGATCTCGAGTAGGGGGTCCCGAACTGTGCGTCTAGGATCGATGGTAATAGGAGACGGGGGACACAATGTTTACCCAGGTTCGGGCCCTCTCTATGGAGGTAGAACCCTACGTCCTGCTTGATTGATATTAATGAATATGAGTGCTACAACAGTGGATCTACCACGAGATCATAATGGCTAAACCCTAGAAGTCTAGCCTATGTGGGTATGATAATGAGAATATGTGGTGTCCTTTCCGGACTATCCCCTTCGGTTTATATAGGCACCGAAGGGATCTAGGGTTTACATGGAGTCGGTTATATAAGAAGGAATCTTCGGTCGCCAAGCTTGCCTTCCACGCCAAGTACAGTCCAATCCGGACACGGTGCAGTCTTCGGCCTTCATGTCTTCATGGCCCATCAGCCCGGCCCATGGATAACAGGCCGGACGCCCGAGGACCCCTTAGTCCATGACTCCCTCAGTAGCTCCTGAACCTAGCTTTTAATGACAAGGAGTCCGGTGCGTTGATTGTCTTCGGCATTATAAGGCGGGTTCCCTTTTCTATGAACTCCTAGATAGTCTTCGGATGCAATGATCGTATCCTGACCTATTACACACATCACACACAACCGTAGAGAGAATATAATATTTGCACGAATCTAATCTGTTGACAGCTTCCCTCCAACACGTCATAGCATTTGTCTGGTTATAATTTTGAACCGTTTTTCTTCTGCCATTCCATGCTTCGAGACATGGCTGCTATTGGCACGTCTTGTCAAAACAGAGATCGTGTCCCCTTATTGCGGGATTCTCATCAATGCAGGCATGGGTAACTCAACCGTGCCGTTTATACAGCCCTAGGGAACAGGCAAATCCTAAGGCGAGTGAGGAGGCGTTTTAATATTTGCTGCCTTTATAAGGGGATAAGGATTCACCCCTCCTCTCCTCACGCTCTCTCTCCGTCTCCGCCTTTCCGATCTCAAGCTCCAGCGCCCAAGATATTATCTCCTTTCCACTCAAGCAACCATGTCCAGATCCGGTGGTCAGGGCAAGTGGATGGTCTCCTCCGTCAAGGAGGAGGACATTACTAAGCTCCGGTCGGCTGGATATTGGGAGAAGGAGATCGCCCATCTCCTGCCAGCCGAGGGACAAGTCGTCCCCACGCCAGAGCCCACAGAGAGGGTAATATTCATCCCCCATTTCTTCCGCGGGCTAGGGTTTCCACTCCACCCTTTCGTCCGTGGGCTGATGTACTACTACGGGATAGATTTCCATGATTTGTCCCCGAATTCCTTCCTCAACATCTCAGCGTTCATCGTCCTGTGCGAGGCCTTCCTCCGCATCCATCCCCACTTCGAGCTGTGGCCCAAAGTTTTCAACGTGAAGCCAAAGGTGGTGGAGGGACAGCACGCCGAGTGCGGAGGGGCCAAGGTGAGCAAGCTATCCAACGTCTCATGGCCCAAAGGCACCTTTGTTGAGACAGTAAAGGAATGGCAGAAGCGGTGGTTCTATATAAAAGAACCTCGCGGCACCACCTGGGCCGCTGCTGCTGAATTCCGCTCCAGCGCTCCCATGTGACTCACCTCCTGGGTCTAGAAGAGTCTGGACTGGTGTGCACCTGACGAGATGATAGCGCTGCAGATGCGCGTTCAAAGCATGGTGACCAAGGACATCAAGCTCGTCGACATTATCCAGGTGATGCTAATCCATCGGATTCTTCTGTGCCAGCGCCGCAGCCGCCCTTTATGGGAATTCAATTCGAAGAAGCACCAGACCCTGAAAAGGCTCTTCGATACTTCTCATGAAGGGGCCTGGAAGTTGCTCTTTAAGGGCAATGAGAGGCCACCGGCCATGGACTAAGACCGTGGTCACAATTGTAACCGCCCCGCCAGCGAGCTACGTTACTTTTGATGTACTCCCAACTTAAATGTTTCGAGGATGATGTTTGAGATTTTAGTATTGCTCCCTCAGGACTGGGCGGAGAGGGCGAAGCGGATCCAGTGTCCAGCTCCGTTGCCTGAAGAACCATTCATCCCGCGCCTGGCGAAGATGCTAGTGTCGACGCCATATACGGCGCCAGAGAAGAAGGCCAAGGGGGCCAAGAGTGGCCCCCGTTGCAAGGGCACTTCGGATGCAACGTCCGAAGACGACGAGGCCCATTCCTCTGTCCCTGAGGACAATGACGAGGAAGAGGAGGGGGAGGAGGGAAACAACCCTCCTCCTGAGGAGAGGAAGAAGAAGAGGGTGGCCTCGGCACACCTGGAGGTGAAAGCGCCCAAAAAGGGGAAGGGCGCCCCAGCGGTCAACACCGCATGGGATGCTGACAGTAGTCCAGAACGTCACCCCCGTACTAGGCCCTAGGCCGCATCGTAAGTGACATGGCTTATTCATGCGCGTATCGACCCTCTCTTTTTATTATTCTAACATGGTTAATCCACATTATTGCAGTCCGGCCCGCGACCTTATCCAGCGATCCTCATCTGGAGGTTCATTGGCTCCGTCGGAGATGGCGAGCATGTCTCCACCGCCTTCTTACTCCCCCGGGGCCAGGGACGACACCGAAGTGTTATCCCGGACCGCTCTGAGGGGAGGAGCTGAGGATGTTGTCCGGGAGGCGCCACAAGGCGGGACCTTCGCTGCCGGACACACCGGGGGGGATCCCCATGGAGACTGGCGAAGAGAGCCGTATCCAGTTCGGCCCTCAGCCGAATACGATTCCGGAGACCAATATGGCTCCAGAGTCGGGCGAGCAGCCCCTGAGGGAGTCCTGGATTAGGGGGTCTCCGCACAGCCGGACTATATCCTTTGGCCGGACTGTTAGACTATGAAGATACAAGATTGAAGACTTCGTCTCGTGTCCGGATGGGACTCTACTTGGCGTGGAAGGCAAGCTAGGCAATACGGATATGCATATCTCCTCCTTTGTAACCGACCTTGTGTAACCCTAGCCCTTCTGGTGTCTATATAAACTAGAGGGTTTTAGTCCATAGGACAACACACAATCATACCATAGGCTAGCTTCTAGGGTTTAGCCTCTCTGATCTCGTGGTAGATCTACTCTTGTACTACCCATATCATCAATATTAATCAAGCAGGACGTAGGGTTTTACCTCCATCAAGAGGGCCCGAACCTGGGTAAAACTTTGTGTCCCCTGCCTCCTGTTACCATCCGCCTAGACGCACAGTTCGGGACCCCCTACCCGAGATCCGCCGGTTTTGACACCGACATTGGTGCTTTCATTGAGAGTTCCTCTTTGTCGTCGCCGTTAGGCTTGATGTCACACCCTAGCTAGACCATGCATTAGAGTGTGCATCATGTTTACTTTCATCAGAAACTTGAAATGGGGAAAGCAGAACCCCCAGCACCCCCCCTGAAATCAACTAGGGTTTACTAAAAATAAATTCAATGAACCTGAAATGCCCTTCTAAAATGCTCACCCTCCTTGCCTTGGGTTAGAACCTTTGGGAAAATAGGTGCACATTTTTCTAGGTCAACAGAAGGTCACTGATTTAATTCATAAATATTTGAATTTGGGCATTTAAATGCTATAAAATAATTCAAATGCTCAAATAATGTTGGAACTATTTTTTTGGGCCACTGAAATAATTCAGCAAGTGTCCATGAATATTTTCAGGATTTTATAAAATGATTTAGTATTTAAACTAAATCAAAACAAAATAACAGAAATAGAAAACAGAAATAAATAAAAGAGGGGAAAGCCACTGGGCCACTTACCTGGTCCTACCTGGCCGATCTCCAGCTGGCGGCCCAGCCCACCACCGCTGCCTCCTGTCGTCTCCCTCCTCGGACAAAAGGACAGGGGCGTGTGCTCGACGCTCGCTGGCACGCGCGCGCGCCACCTCCACCCTGCCTGGCCACCTCCTGCTTCCCGACCCCTCTAGACGAGCGCCACGCCTCCCCTGGAACCCCTCTCGCTCACTCTCTCGTCCCCATTCTCTCCTCTGGCTCCCTCTCACTTCCACCGAGCGGAGCTCGTCGCCGCCGTACGCCGTAGACGCAGCCCCCGTGCTTCCCTCACCCTCCCGCCGAGTCCAGAAGCACCCCCGAAGCCTCCTCGTCCTCCCAATCGAGCTAGAAGACGCCGAGAGGCCCTGTTTCGACGCCGTCGTGGTCATCTTCAACCTCGGGCACTCGAGCTCCTCGCCGTCGATTCGCGCCATCAAGGTCGTCCCCGAGCCCGCTAGCCATCCCTACGGCACCCTGTGAGCTCCCGATCCTTTCCCCCTTAGCCACGCCGTCGCTTTCGCCTCGTAGCTGCTGCCCCGCGAGCACCCGAAGCTCGCCGCCGCTGAGCCTCGACGCCGTCGTGGCTAGAGCCACGATAGCTCGAAGCCGAGCCCACTGCTGTGCTCAGCACGCTTCTAGGAGCCGGGCACGCCCACCCATTCGACCTACCGTGCCCCCTAGTGCCAACCCCGACCCTGCCCGAACTCCGGCTGCCGCCGAGGTCGACGCCGTGCTCAGCTCCGGCAACCTCGCGGCCTCCCGTCCGTTCCTTTGGGTGCGGACGAGCACGAGCTCCTCCCTGGTGCCCCCAGCGCGCCAAACCATCGCCTGTAGCGAAATCCCGACGCGGACGCCGCCGCGATCTGAGGTCGCCGGCGGTTAAACGTCGGTAGCCGACGTGGCCGTCATTAGCGGTTAATTAACCCACTAACCAGCCCCTCTAGAGCCACTGCCATGTGGGCCCTAGTGCCTAATTAGTTAGTTAACTATTCTGTTAGATTAGCACCGGTCTCAGGAGGGCCCCACCTGTCATTTTGACTTTGCCACGTCACCATTGACCTGGACCCACACGTCAGCCACAGAAACCAACTAGGGTCACTGACCAGTGGACCCCACTGGTCGGGTTTGACCTGGACCGTGCCTTTGACTTGCTGGCGTCATGCTGACGCAAGGCTGACGCAGTAACTCTTTTCTGGATTTAATTTTATATAGAAAATTCCAGAAAATTGCCTAAACTTCAAAAATTCATAGAAATTCAACCATAACTCCAAATGAGACAAATTATATATGAAAAATTATCAGAAAAATTCAATCTATCCATCTGTAATGGTTCCATGCATGACAAAACAAGTTTACCCTACTGTTTAAGCAGAATAAGAAAATGCCCTATAAATGAAATAATTAATGAGCTAATATTTGAATCTTGGATTCGTTGAGTTCACCCCTTTCTGTTTTAGCTTGCATTAGGCCAAAACACATTCATATTGCCATGTCATAGCATGCATCATATTGTTGCATATCGTCATGTGTTGATTGTGCTCGGTTGTGTTCTTCGTGGTAGGTTCTGCCTCCGAGGATATTCACGAGTATCCAACTGAAGGGCAGTATCCCGTTACCACTCCATCATGCAAGCAACCATTGATCATTCCGATACAATCCCATGTTCTCGCTCCTGCTCTTGTTTACTACATTAAGACAACACGATTCAAACTGCTGTGTGCTACGGTAGTTGAACCCTTATCCTCTGCATGACCTGTCATTGCCACAGTAACTAGATGAAACCCACTAGCATGTGTAGGAGTTGAATGAGCCATTATTTGTGATTCCTACCTTGCTATGCCTGCTATGCTTAGAGTTGTGTCAGGTCTGGTTCATCTGGGTGATGGGCTAGAGTGAAATGCTTGTGTCAGTAATATGTGGGATGTGTTGAACATGTTTTGGTAAAGGTATCGATGAGAGGCCATGTAGGAGTACATGGTGGGTTGTTTCATTGAGGCCGCCCCTAAGAACTGAGATCTGTATGTGTGATTTAAGATTCAGCTACTACCGTGCATTGGGATCCTTAATTGACCCTCTCGGCTTCTTAGCCACCCTAGTACTCTGTCCAGGAGTTGCAAATAGTTTCTGGTGTTTGTAGGATATGTGTTGGCGGCCGTGCGTAGCGCTGACCCTAGGGGTGGGCTATGTTGCGGTAGATACACCGTGGCACGGTGTACTGAGTCACCCGTTTGGTGTCTCGGGAACCCTGTTCACATCGTTCGGGGCCGTATGTGGAAACCTCGGCCGGACTCCCTGCGGATGGAACCTGGATAGGCGATAACCTGGACTAGGGGCTTAGGTGTTTAGGTAGGCCGTGGACGACACCCTCGCTGGGCTTCCGCTTGAAGGTTGCCGAGTACATGTCGTGTAGACGGCGGTAAGCGGTGAAAGCGTGTATGACGAAGTACACCCCTGCAGGGTATAAAACTATTCGAATAGCCGCATCCGCGGTAAAGGACTACTTAGTTGCCTACACAGTTCATAGACAAGTTAATGGATACTACTAAAAGACTCAAGATAAGTGTGAGTACCGAGAATGGCCCTCTCGCAGGATATGAGGGAGGATCCACGGTGGAGTATTGTGTGGGTGAGTAGTGGACTCGTGTGCGAAAACTATTTTACTAAAGAGGTTCCGTAGGATAGCTTAGCCAAGAGTCAAAGCTGGCTTGCTGCATAAACCCCACCACCTTCTTGAGAATGAGCATGTATAGTAGGTTCTGATGTAAGACTTGCTGAGTACCTTTGTACTCATGTTTGCTTATTTATTGTTTTCAGACGACAACACTGCCCCCTCCGATGGGTTTTATGTACACCTTGACGTCGACGAGTGACTAGCCACCCAGGTGGTGATCCCGGCCATGGAGGGCCCTATGTAGATAGACAGGCTTCGAGAAGCCTTCTTTCTTTCTAGAGTCTGTACTCAGACTAGCTTCTTCCGCATGTGCTTGTATGACTGTATGACTTGAGTGTCGGGTCATGTGACCCCTATCTGTATGAATATGTTATGTATGGCTCCCTAGAGCCTTTAAATAAAGTACTTGAGTTGTAGAGTTTTGTTGTGATGCCATGTTGTATGTACTCATATCGGGCATATTGTGTGTATGATTGAAATGCTTGGTATGAGTGGGATCCGATAATCTAGTTGTTTGTCCTTCGCAGCCTTTCTTATGGGGAAATGTAGTCTAGTGTTCCTTGAGCCATAGTAGTCCGCTACAGCCCGGTTCACCGGAGTCCTGCTAGCCTAGCACTACTGTTCAGGACACTTGACTGGCCGGCATGTGTTTCACTTCGTCCCTATGTCTGTCCCTTCGGGGAAATGTCACGCGGTGATCTCCGGAGTCCTGTCTAGCCTGCTACAGCCCAGGATCCCCAGAGTCCTGTTAGCCCAGTACTACAGCCCGGAATCACTCGTTGATGACCGACATGTTCGATGTGATTCATGTATGCCTGTCTCCATAGGTCTGTGCCGCTTTGGGTTCACGACTAGCCATGTCGGCCCGGGTTCTCGGTCATATGGATGCTAGCGACATGGTCATATACGCGAGCCAAAAGGCGCAAACGGTCCTGGGCCATGGTAAGGCGACACCCGTGGGATACCGTGCGTGAGGCCGCAAAGTGATATGAGGTGTTACCGGCTAGATCGATGTGGCTTAGAATCGGGGTCCTGACAGCGTTGGCATCAGAGCCGGACTGCCTGTAGGTTCGTTGAGCCAAACTGGTCGATGTCGAGTCTAGAAATGCTTTAGTTATATGTAAGGGAATTGATTGTGGGAGGGAACGTAAGGTTATTTTACTCCTTTACCCTATGCCTCTGATCTGAGTCATTCTCTTCTCATTCAACATGGGTTAAGGACTAGGCTCTCTTCTTCTATCAGGTTCACGTGTTACTAATCCGTAGTAATTTATAGGATTATTGCTACGAGTTCCAGTCTAGTTTCTACTATTTTAGTATGTTGCTATTTGAACCAGAACCTTGATATGATGCTGTTGAGCGGTATTGTGAACTGTTGTGGATGTCTCAAATCTTTTTCTGAGCATTTACAGTCGTTATGCTATCCAATTTTCCCTAGGAATTCTGATGTCTTTGTCTTGTGGTTGTGCTTTCAGATGGCCAACCGTTCTCAAAATCAAGTGGTTTGCCTGACCAGGTGCCTCGACGTGCCCGGTCATACTACTATGTTAGTCCGGGTCATGATCGAGATAGGATACCGTTGGTATCCCGAATACACTATTGAAGAGCAGTTCCGCGACTTTAATCAAAGCCAGTATTTCTGCACCGTCAGGATATTTCCTTCCTACCCTGGATCTACCGAGCCCCTTCACTGTTCCTATGGACTCGGGGTTACCGTTGAGATGGCTGTGCAGGATGCTGCCTACTCCATGATGACCATCTTGCGAGTCTGGACTGGCCTGCTTCGGAACACTAACTTCCGTTACATGCCAGCTTCACTTCCGGGAGCGCAAGGGTATCTTCAGGCTATCTATGCTGACTCCACTCAGGAGGACTCATTAACTCGTACCACCGCGGAGATGCTCGAAGATAAGGACCGAGAGAATCGGGCCTTGAGGCTGGAGCTTTTTAATACTCGTGCTGATCATTGGGCCGCATTGACTCGGTTTGCACCTGCGGTGCAAGCTGGATGTATGGATACCAGGGATCTGTATCCTGTGAGATCAGCTCTGCCAGACATGGTGGATTGGCATGATGTGGGAGGCATCACCCCACCCCATGGTCCCCGCAGGCCACCGTTTGTTGGTCCAAGACCTCATCCTAGCCCCTATGGTCCACAGGCTCCTCAGGACCGTCTGTTTTCGGATGATCACGTTGAACTTCCAGGCTACGGAGGTGACTTCTATGAGGACTACTACGGAGCTATCTGAGTTAGTAGTAGTACCACTAGTATTGTAGTAGTTGTATCTCCACTGTCCTGCGTGACTTGTGGAATATAACTTGGCGTGTAATTGATTCCGGAGGTGTAGACAAATAATGTATAGGAACTCGGAATGCCTCCGATGAGATGTAACGTCTACCTTCATAGTTGTACTGTAGCATGGGCTTGTACTAAACTATGTATGACGAGTATGACCGTTGGTGTATATATGGCAGTTTTATATTACCATGGCATACGAATGAGCATCTCTGCATTCCGTGTTATCCTTTACATTCTGCACTTCCTTGTTAAGTTTGAGCCATCCTTGACTAAACCGTTGTCTTGTTTCCTCCTAGGATGGTCAACACCCGCGGCAACCCTGCTGTTCCGGAGCGGGGGGAAGCCAGTGCAGCTAGAGGTGAAAATCTGCCTCACCCGCCTTCTCTGGCCGAAGTGATGCTGGAGGCGGAAAGAAACAAGCGTGAGACCAACCGCCTGCTGGAGCGGATTGAGCAGAACACTGCACGCCACCCACGAAATGACTTGGTGTCAATCAATGACTTTATCAAGCTGTACCCACCAAAGTTTAACCATTCCGTCGAGCCCCTCGACGCGGATGATTGGCTTCGCAGCATCACCCACAAGCTACGTTCTGCCAACGTAGCCGAAGCCGACAAGGTTACCTATGCTGCCTATCATCTCGAGGGCCCCGCCAGCCATTGGTGGGAAAACTACGAAGCTATGCGCCCGGTCGGTCAAATCACTACCTGGGCTGAGTTCAGCGAGGCTTTCCGTGAGCATCACATTCCGGAAGGTCTCATGGATCGCAAGAGGGAGGAGTTCTGCAACTTCACCCAAGGAAGGCTGACTGTGGATGCATATAGCCGAGAATTTGGGAACCTGGCACGCTATGCTCCTGAAGAGGTTTCTACTGACGCCAAGAAGTAGGCAAGGTTCCGCAAGGGACTTAGCCCTGAGCTTCGCCGCGATCTCCGTCTACACGAGTGCACATCCTTTCAGAAGTTGGTCAATAAAGCTATCAGTGCTGAGACAGGCCAGACTGATTATGACGCTTCACGCAAGCACTCCCGTGATTTTGGGTCTTCATCCGGCTCTAGAGCTCAGAAGCGCCGGGTGTGGATTCCAAGCACAGCACTGCCACCCAGATTCACCCCGAGGCCATCCTTTGAGGCGCCTCGTCCCAACCAGCAATTCGCACCGCCCAAGCCCTATGGTGGCCCCGCTGCTAGTGCTGCCCCACGCCCCACTGTGGTAACATGCTTCAAGTGTGGAGAACCGGGTCACTATAGTCGACAGTGTCCCCAGAACAACCCCAATCAAGCTGGAAAGTCCGTTGGCCGTGGTAAGCCCGCGGGAAAGACTTTCTACGCCAAGCCGGCCACCACTGCACGTGGCCATGTCAATTATGTTTCAGCCGAAGAGGCACATGAGGATCCCAACGTCGTCCTTGGTACGCTCCTTGTTAACTGCCATCCGACATCTATTCTTTTCGATACTGGAGCATCTCATTCATTCATATCCGAGAATAATGCTCGGTTGCATAACACGACCTTCTGTGACATGCCCACTTCCATGGTAATTCAAACTCCGGGTTCCAAATGGCAAACTTCTAGGGTAAGCCATGGGAACGAAATTCTTGTCGACAGGCTTGTCTTCCTTGCATCTTTAATAGCTCTCAAGTCCTCTGACATAAACATCATCTTGGGTATGGACTGGATGTCGGCTCATTATGCCAAGATCGATTGTGCCACTAGAACCGTTCAACTTACTCACCCCTCAGGCAAGACAGTTAATGTCTTAACTCGAGTGGCCAAGCGCCAACTTTACTCCCTCAATGCCAACCCTCTTCCAGACCTTGAGGACGTTCCGGTAGTCCGAGACTTCCCAGATGTGTTTCCAGAAGAACTGCCAGGTGTTCCACCTGACAGGGATGTCGAGTTTGTGATAGACCTTGTTCCAGGAACCGTTCCAATTGCTAGAAGACCCTACAAGATGGCACCCTTAGAACTAGCCGAGCTTAAGAACCAACTCGATGAGTCCTTGAACAAGGGGTTCATCCGTCCTAGCTCCTCTCCTTGGGCTTGCCCCGTCCTCTTCGTCAAGAAGAAGGATGGAACGGATCGAATGGTTGTGGATTACCGACCTGTCAATCTGGTCACCATCAAGAACAAATACCCGCTTCCCAGGATCAACGACCTATATGATCAGCTCGCTGGATCCTCAGTCTTCTCCAAGATGGATTTGCGGTTGGGCTACCATCGAATCAAAATCAGAAATGGGGACATTCCCAAAACGGCCTTTGTTACTCGTTATGGCCAATATGAGTACACCGTCATGTCCTTCGGTTTAACCAATGCCCCGGCCACCTTCTCCCGGTTAATGAACTCGGTTTTCATGGAGTACTTGGACAAATTCGTCGTAGTATACCTCGATGACATACTCATCTACTCCAAGAATGAAGAGGAACATGCCGAACATCTAAGGCTGGTATTGATGAAACTTCGAGAGCATCGCCTTTATGCCAAATTCTCCAAGTGTGAATTTTGGTTGTCAGAAGTGACCTATCTAGGCCATGTAATCTCTGGTAAGGGTATTGCTGTCAATCCCGAGCGAGTTCAAGCCGTCCTTGATTGGACTCCACCTGAAACGGTCAAGCAAGTTCGGAGTTTCCTTGGCCTAGCGAGCTATTGCCGCCGCTTCGTCGAGAATTTCTCCAAGGTTGCTAAACCTCTAACTGAACTCCTCAAGAAAGATAAAAAGTTCGAGTGGACTCCACAGTGCGAGTTCAGTTTTCAGGAACTGAAAAGACGCCTGGCATCTGCTCCCGTACTGGTACCACCAGATTTCTCCAAGGACTTTGTTATCTATTGCGACGCCTCGCGACAAGGACTAGGCTACATACTCATGCAAGATCGTCAGGTAATTGCCTATGCTTCACGGCAATTACACCCACATGAGGAAAATTATCCCACACATGATCTAGAGCTTGCAGCTGTAGTCCATGCACTCAAAACCTGGCGACATTACCTTCTCGGTAATCGTTGCGAGATCTTCACCGATCACCAAAGTTTGAAATATATCTTCACCCAACCAGATTTGAATCTCAGGCAAAGACATTGGGTCGAGTTGATCTCAGATTACGACTTAGGAATAACTTACACCCCCGGCAAAGCCAATGTCATGGCTGATGCACTAAGTCGTAAGTCCTACTGTAACAACCTGATGTTACAACAAAGTCAACCACTTTTCCATGAGGAATTTCGTAAGCTAAATCTTCACATTATTCCTCAAGGGTTCCTCTCCACCCTGGTGGCGAAACCTACCCTTATGGATCAAATCATAGCTGCCCAAAAGCGTGATAAGGGCATATCCCGGATTAAGGAAAACATTGCTAGTGGAGTTGCTAAATGTTTTTCCATGGATGAACAAGGTGTTGTCTTCTTCGAGAACCGTCTGGTGGTTCCCAAGAAGCAACATCTACGCTAGATGATCCTTAAGGAAGCTCATGAATCCCCTCTCACCATTCATCCCGGTAGTACTAAGATGTATCAAGATCTACGCCAGAGGTTTTGGTGGACTAGGATGAAGAGAGAAATCGCTCAATACATTGCTAATTGCGACGTTTGTTGTCGCGTTAAAGCAGAGCATCAACGGCCTACTGGCACCCTTCAACCTTTGGCTATTCCTGAATGGAAATGGGATAAAATCAGTATGGATTTCATCGCTGGGTTTCCCAGGACCAAGAGAGGAAATAATGGCATCTTCGTTGTGATCGACCGTCTTTCCAAAGTGGCCCACTTTCTACCCGTTCGGGAGAGTATCACCGCTAGCCAGCTAGCTGACTTATACATCTCTCGAATAGTGTCTCTTCATGGTGTCCCATTGGTAATTAACTCAGACCGTGGAAGTCTCTTCACCTCTTGATTTTGGGAAAGTTTCCAAAATGCTATGGGAACTCATCTCTCCTTTAGCACCGCCTTCCATCCTCAATCAAGTGGTCAAGTAGAGCGAGTCAATCAAATTCTGGAAGATATGCTCCGAGCTTCCGTTATCTCGTTCGGAATGAGTTGGGAGAAATGCCTTCCATTCGCGGAGTTTGCTTATAACAATAGTTATCAAGCTAGTTTGGGCAAAGCTCCCTTCGAAGTTCTCTATGGACGAAAATGTCGAACGCCTCTTAACTGGTCAGAAACCGGGGAAAGACAACTCTTTGGCCCGGATATGATTCAGGAAGCAGAAGAGCAGGTTCGCGTTATTCGTGAGAAATTGAAAACAGCCCAATCTCGCCAAAAGAGTCAATATGATCGTAAACATAAGCCTATGACATTTGAAATTGACGAGAAGGCTTACCTTCGGGTTACCCCGTTAAAGGGAACCCATCGCTTCGGTATCAAAGGCAAATTGGCTCCTCGTTACATTGGACCCTTTCGCATTCTTGCCAAACGAGGAGAAGTTGCCTACCAATTGGAACTACCTCCGCATCTTTCCAGAGTTCACGATGTCTTCCACGTTTCGCAACTCAGGCGTTGCTTCGCGGATCCTATCCGTGGAGTGGACCACGAAACGCTTGATTTACAAGATAACCTTTCTTATCGGGAATACCCCATTCGTATCCTTGATCAAGCCGAGCGTACCACTCGACGTCATAATATCAAGTTTCTCAAGGTTCAATGGTCACACCACTCCGAGGAAGAAGCCACTTGGGAAAGGGAGGATCGTCTTCGACTCGAGTACCCCGCCTTCTTCCCAGATGATCCTAAATCTCGGGACGAGATTCTATTGAGTGGGGGTGAGTTGTCACACCCTAGCTAGACCATGCATTAGAGTGTGCATCATGTTTACTTTCATCAGAAACTTGAAATGGGGAAAGCAGAACCCCCAGCACCCCCCCTGAAATCAACTAGGGTTTACTAAAAATAAATTCAATGAACCTGAAATGCCCTTCTAAAATGCTCACCCTCCTTGCCTTGGGTTAGAACCTTTGGGAAAATAGGTGCACAATTTTCTAGGTCAACAGAAGGTCACTGATTTAATTCATAAATATTTGAATTTGGGCATTTAAATGCTATAAAATAATTCAAATGCTCAAATAATGTTGGAACTATTTTTTGGGCCACTGAAATAATTCAGCAAGTGTCCATGAATATTTTCAGGATTTTATAAAATGATTTAGTATTTAAACTAAATCAAAACAAAATAACAGAAATAGAAAACAGAAATAAATAAAAGAGGGGAAAGCCACTGGGCCACTTACCTGGTCCTACCTGGCCCATCTCCAGCTGGCGGCCCAGCCCACCACCGCTGCCTCCTGTCGTCTCCCTCCTCGGACAGAAGGACAGGGGCGTGTGCTCGATGCTCGCCGGCACGCGCGCGCGCCACCTCCACCCTGCCTGGCCACCTCCTGCTTCCCGACCCCTCTAGACGAGCGCCACGCCTCCCCTGGAACCCCTCTCGCTCACTCTCTCGTCCCCATTCTCTCCTCTGGCTCCCTCTCACTTCCACCGAGCGGAGCTCGTCGCCGCCGTACGCCGTAGACGCAGCCCCCGTGCTTCCCTCACCCTCCCGCCGAGTCCAGAAGCACCCCCGAAGCCTCCTCGTCCTCCCAATCGAGCTAGAAGACGCCGGGAGGCCCTGTTTCGACGCCGTCGTGGTCATCTTCAACCTCGGGCACCCGAGCTCCTCGCCGTCGATTCGCGCCGTCAAGGTCGTCCCCGAGCCCGCTAGCCATCCCTACGGCACCGTTGTGAGCTCCTGATCCTTTCCCCCTTAGCCACGCCATCGCTTTCACCTCGTAGCTGCTGCCCCGCGAGCACCCGAAGCTCGCCGCCGCTGAGCCTCGACACCGTCGTGGCTAGAGCCACGGTAGCTCGAAGCCGAGCCCACTGCTGTGCTCAGCACGCTTCCAGGAGCCGGGCACGCCCACCCATTCGACCTACCGTGCCCCCTAGTGCGAACCCCGACCCTGCCCGAACTCCGGCCGCCGCCAAGGTCGACGCCGTGCTCAGCTCCGGCCACCTCGCGGCCTCCCGTCCGTTCCTTTGGGTGCGGACGAGCACGAGCTCCTCCCTGGTGCCCCCAGCGCGCCAAACCATCGCCTGTAGCGAAATCCTGACGCGGACGCCGCCGCGATCTGAGGTCGCCGGCGGTTAAACGCCGGTAGCCGACGTGGCCGTCATTAGCGGTTAATTAACCCACTAACCAACCCCTCTAGAGCCACTGCCATGTGGGTCCTAGTGCCTAATTAGTTAGTTAACTATTCTGTTAGATTAGCATCGGTCTCAGGAGGGCCCCACCTGTCATTTTGACTTTGCCATGTCACCGTTGACCTGGACCCACACGTCAGCCATAGAAACCAACTAGGGTCACTGACCAGTGGACCCCACTGGTCGGGTTTGACCTGGACCGTGCCTTTGACTTGCTGGCATCATGCTGACGCAAGGCTGACGCAGTAACTCTTTTCTGGATTTAATTTTATATAGAAAATTCCAGAAAATTGCCTAAACTTCAAAAATTCATAGAAATTCAACCATAACTCCAAATGAGACAAATTATATATGAAAAATTATCAGAAAAATTCAATCTATCCATCTGTAATGGTTTCATGCATGACAAAACAAGTTTACCCTACTGTTTAAGCAGAATAAGAAAATGCCCTATAAATGAAATAATTAATGAGCTAATATTTGAATCTTGGATTCATTGAGTTCACCCCTTTCTGTTTTAGCTTGCATTAGGCCAAAACACATTCATATTGCCATGTCATAGCATGGATCATATTGTTGCATATCGTCATGTGTTGATTGTGCTCGGTTGTGTTCTTCGTGGTAGGTTCTGCCTCCGAGGATATTCACGAGTATCCAACTGAAGGGCAGTATCCCGTTACCACTCCATCAGGCAAGCAACCATTGATCATTCCGATACAATCCCATGTTCTCGCTCCTGCTCTTGTTTACTACATTAAGACAACACGATTCAAACTGCTGTGTGCTACGGTAGTTGAACCCTTATCCTCTGCATGACCTGTCATTGCCACAGTAACTAGATGAAACCCACTAGCATGTGTAGGAGTTGAATGAGCCATGTTTTGTGATTCCTACCTTGCTATGCCTGCTATGCTTAGAGTTGTGTCAGGTCTGGTTCATCTGGGTGATGGGCTAGAGTGAAATGCTTGTGTCAGTAATATGTGGGATGTGTTGAACATGTTTTGGTAAAGGTATCGATGAGAGGCCATGTAGGAGTACATGGTGGGTTGTTTCATTGAGGCCGCCCCTAAGAACTGAGATCTGTATGTGTGATTTAAGATTCAGCTACTACCGTGCATTGGGATCCTTAATTGACCCTCTCGGCTTCTTAGCCACCCTAGTACTCTGTCCAGGAGTTGCAAATAGTTTCTGGTGTTTGTAGGATATGTGTTGGCGGCCGTGCGTAGCGCTGACCCTAGGGGTGCGCTATGTTGCGGTAGATACACCGTGGCACGGTGTACCGAGTCACCCGTTTGGTGTCTCGGGAACCCTGTTCACATCGTTCGGGGCCGTATGTGGAAACCTCGGCCGGACTCCCTGCGGATGGAACCTGGATAGGCGATAACCTGGACTAGGGGCTTAGGTGTTTAGGTAGGCCGTGGCTGACACCCTCGCTGGGCTTCCGCTGGAAGGTTGCCGAGTACATGTCGTGTAGACGGCGGTAAGCGGTGAAAGCGTGTATGACGAAGTACACCCCTGCAGGGTATAAAACTATTCGAATAGCCGCGTCCGCGGTAAAGGACTACTTAGTTGCCTATACAGTTCATAGACAAGTTAATGGATACTACTAAAAGACTCAAGATAAGTGTGAGTACCGAGGATGGCCCTCTCGCAGGATACGAGGGAGGATCCACGGTGGAGTATTGTGTGGGTGAGTAGTGGACTCGTGTGCGAAAACTATTTTACTAAAGAGGTTCCGTAGGATAGCTTAGCCAAGAGTCAAAGCTGGCTTGCTGCATAAACCCCACCACCTTCTTGAGAATGAGCATGTATAGTAGGTTCTGATGTAAGACTTGCTGAGTACCTTTGTACTCATGTTTGCTTATTTATTGTTTTCAGACGACAACACTGCCCCCTCCGATGGGTTTTATGTAGACCTTGACGTCGACGAGTGACTAGCCACCCAGGTGGTGATCCCGGCCATGGAGGGCCCTATGTAGATAGACAGGCTTCGAGAAGCCTTCTTTCTTTCTAGAGTCTGTACTCAGACAAGCTGCTTCCGCATGTGCTTGTATGACTGTATGACTTGAGTGTCGGGTCATGTGACCCCTATCTGTATGAATATGTTATGTATGGCTCCCTGGAGCCTTTAAATAAAGTACTTGAGTTGTAGAGTTTTGTTGTGATGCCATGTTGTATGTACTCATATCGGGCATATTGTGTGTATGATTGAAATGCTTGGTATGAGTGGGATCCGACAATCTAGTTGTTTGTCCTTCGCAGCCTTTCTTATGGGGAAATGTAGTCTAGTGTTCCTCGAGCCATAGTAGTCCGCTACAGCCCGGTTCACCGGAGTCCTGCTAGCCCAGCACTACTATTCAGGACACTTGACTGGCCGGCATGTGTTTCACTTCGTCCCTATGTCTGTCCCTTCGGGGAAATGTCACACGGTGATCTCCGGAGTCCTGTCTAGCCTGCTACAGCCCGGGATCCCCGGAGTCCTGTTAGCCCAGTGCTACAGCCCGGAATCACTCGTTGATGACCGACATGTTCGATGTGATTCATGTATGCCTGTCTCCATAGGTCTGTGCCGCTTTGGGTTCACGACTAGCCATGTCGGCCCGGGTTCTCGGTCATATGGATGCTAGCAACATGGTCATATACGCGAGCCAAAAGGCGCAAACGGTCCAGGGCCATGGTAAGGCGACACCCGTGGGATACCGTGCGTGAGGCCGCAAAGTGATATGAGGTGTTACCGGCTAGATCGATGTGGCTTAGAATCGGGGTCCTGACACTTGATGGCTCCTATGATCATCAATAGTGATGTAGTCCAGGGTGAGACTTTTTTCCCCGAACAGATTTTTGTATTCGGTGGCTTTACACCATGGGCCAATTCGCTTGGCCATCTGGAGCAGATTGAAAGCTACGCCCCTGGCCATCAAGTCAGGTTTGGAAGCTTAAACTACACGGCCGATATCCGTGGAGACTTGATCTTCGACGGATTCGAGCCTCTTCCTTGTGCGTCACGCAGTCATGATGAGTACGATTTAGCTCTACCATCAGACAGTGTTCAGGAGATTGCACCGGCAGCCGCTCCGACCCTCAATTTAGAGCCAGTTGCGCCGTCCATGGACGGGTGGATGGACCCTGCCACGGAGGCCTTACCCTCATCGGTGATCAAGCCGAACATCGACCTTACTCTGCACGAGAGCCGTGTTGACAAACTGCCGGATCTCTCTCCGGCCACGGACTCCGAACCGCCTGCGCCCGTTCCTGGCGAATCCGATTGGGCTCCGATCATGGAGTTTACCTCCGCGGATATTTTTCAGCACTCTCCCTTTGGCGACATACTGAACTCATTAAGGTCTCTCTCCTTGTCTGGAGGATCCTGGCCGAACTATGTCCGGCAGGATTGGGATGCGGACGACGAAGAAATTCGCGGCCCGCCCACCACCCACTTAGTAGCCACTGTCGATGACTTAACCGACATGCTCGACTTTGACTTCGAAGACATCGACGGTATGGATGACGATGCGGGAGACAAAGATGAACCACTGCCCACAGGGCACTGGACATCCACCTCATCATACGATATATACATGGTGGACACACCCAAAGAAGGCAATGGCGACGAGACAGCGGAGGATGACCCCCTCCAAGAAGCAACCCAAGCGCCGACGTCAGCAGTGCCGCTCTAAGTCCCGCTAAAGCAAAGGTGGTGATACCGGCACGGGAGATAATAACACTCGAATAGTGCCAAAGACAACAACAATCCCCTCCAGCAAGATTTAGAGCAGGAGGATGGAGGAGCCAGCCCTCCTAAGAGAGCGGCAGATGGAGAAGCGGAGGATGATAATTATATGCCCCCCTCCAAATATGAGGCAAGCCTCGGCGATGATGAATTCGCCGTGCCAGAGGATCCCGACGAACAAGAGCGCTTCAAGCGCCCGCTTATAGCCATGGCAAATAGCCTTAAGAAAAAGCAGCAACAGCTTCAAGCTGATCAAGATCTGCTAGCTGACAGATGGACTGAAGTCCTCGCGGTTGAGGAATATAAACCCGAGCGCCCCTCCAAGAGTTACCCAAAATGCAGGTTGCTACCCTGACTGGAGGAAGAAGCGTATGACGTGGCTGATCGGCCACCTCGTGGCCGCGATAGAGAGGCATTCCAGCCAAAAACTCAGCTAGCACCCCGACGCCATTCAAATAAAAAGGCATGGGGAAATACGCCAGACCTGCGAGACGTATTGGAGGACAAAGCAAAACATGCAAGATCCATCTATGGATCACGAGGGCGCGCCACTATGCGAGACGATAAACATCATGCTGGATACAGTAAAAGTCAATCCGACCGGGCCGAACACAGCGGGCAAGACCCATTCGAGCTGCGTCGCGATATAGCCCAATACAAAGGCGCCACACACCCCCTATGCTTCACAGACGAAGTAATGGATCATCAAATCCTAGAGGGTTTCAAACCCGTAAATATTGAATCATACGACGGCACAATAGATCCTGCGGTATGGATCGAGGATTTCCTCCTCCACATCCACATGGCCCGCGGCGATGACTTACACGCCATCAAATACCTCCCACTAAAGCTCAAAGGACCAGCGCGGCATTGGCTTAACAACTTGCCAGCAGAGTCCATTAACTGTTGGGAAGATCTGGAAGCCGCATTCCTCGACAACTTTCAGGGCACTTATGTGCGACCACCAGACACCGACGACTTGAGCCACATAATTCAGCAGCCAGAAGAATCGGCCAGGCAATTCTGGACACGGTTCCTAACAAAGAAAAATCAAATCATTGACTGTCCCGATGCAGAGGCCCTAGCAGCTTTCAAGCATAACATCCGCGACGAGTGGCTTGCCCGGCACCTTGGACAGGAAAAGCCGAAATCTATGGCAGCCCTCACGACACTCATGACCCGCTTTTGTGCGGGAGAAGACAGCTGGCTGGCTCGCAGTAATAACATATCAAAAAACCATGGTACTTCGGATACCGAGGAAGGCAATAGCAGGTCACGTCGCAACAAACATAAGCGCCACATTAACAGCGATAATACTGAGGATACGGTAGTCAATGCCGGATTCAAAGGCTCTAAACCCGGTCAGCGGAAAAAGCCATTTAAAAGAAGCACTCTGGGCCCGTCCAGTTTGGACCGCATACTCGATCGCTCGTGTCAAATACACGGTACCCCTGACAAGCCAGCCAACCACACCAACAAGGAATGCCGGGTATTCAAGCAGGTTATACGTCTCCAACGTATCTATAATTTTTTATTGCTCCATGCTACTTAATCTACTGTTTTGGACTATATTGGGCTTTATTTTCCACTTTTATATTATTTTTGGGACTAACCTATTAACCGGAGGCCCAGCCCAGAATTGCTGTTTTTTTGCCTATTTCAGTATTTCGAGGAAACAGAATATCAAACGGAGTCCAAACGGAATGAAACCTTCGGGAACGTGATCTTCTCACCGAACGTGATCCAGGAGACTTGGACCCTACTCCAAGAAGTTTTCGGGGAGGTCACGAGGGTGGAGGACCCCCTGGGCGCGCCCCCTGCCTCGTGGGCCCCTCGGAGCTCCACCGACGTACTTCTTCCACCTATATATCTCCATATACCCTAAAACATCCGGGAGCAAGATAGATCAGGAGTTCTGCCGCCATAAGCCTCCGTAGCCACCGAAACTCAATCTAGACCCATTCCGGCACCCTGCCAGAGGGGGCAATCCTTCTCTGGTGGCCATCTTCATCATCCCGGTGCTCTCCATGACGAGGAGGGAGTAGTTCTCCCTCGAGACTGAGGGTATGTACCAGTAGCTATGTGTTTGATATCTCTCTCTCTCTCGTGTTCTTGAGATGATACGATCTTGATGTATCGCGAGCTTTGCTATTATATTTGGATCCTATGATGTTTCTTCCCCCCTCTTCTCTCTTGTAATGAATCGAGTTTCCCCTTTGAAGTAATCTTATCGGATTGAGTCTTTAAAGACTTGAGAACACTTGATGTATGTCTTGCCGTGGATATCTGTGGTGACAATGGGAGACCACGTGCCACTTGATGTACGTTTTGGTGACCAACTTGCGGGTTTCGTGACATTGGGAACCTATGCATAGGGGTTGGCACACGTTTTCGTCGTGATTCTCCGGTAGAAACTTTGGGGCACTCTTTGAGGTTCTTTGTGTTGGTTGAATAGATGAATTGAGATTGTGTGATGCATATCGTATAATCATGCCCATGGATACTTGAGGTGACATTGAAGTATCTAGGTGACATTAGGGTTTTGGTTGATTTGTATCTTAAGGTGTTATTCTAGTACGAACTCTAGGGCTGTTTGTGACACTTATAGGAATAGCCCAACGGATTGATTGGAAAGAATAACTTTGAGGTGGTTTCGTACCCTACCATAATCTCTTCGTTTGTTCTCCGCTATTAGTGACTTTGGAGTGACTCTTTGTTGCATGTTGAGGGATAGTTATGTGATCCAATTATGATATTATTGTTGAGAGTACTTACACTAGTGGAAGTACCTAGGCCTTATTTCCTATCATTGCAATACCGTTTACGCTCACTTTTATCATTAGTTACCTTGCTGTTTTTATATTTTCAGATTACAAATACCTTTATCTACCATCCATATTGCACTTGTATCACCATCTCTTCGCCGAACTAGTGCACCTATACAATTTACCATTGTATTGGGTGTGTTGGGGACACAAGAGACTCTTTGTTATTTGGTTGCAGGGTTGCTTGAGAGAGACCATCTTCATCCTACGCCTCCTACGGATTGATAAACCTTAGGTCATCCACTTGAGGGAAATTTTGGTACTGTCCTACAAACCTCTGCACTTGGAGGCCCAACAACGTCTACAAGAAGAAGGTTGTGTAGTAGACATCAAGCTCTTTTCTGGTGCCGTTGCCGGGGAGGCTAGGTAAGCGGCACTCACACCCCGTCAACTAAGCTCTTTTCTGGCACCGTTGCCGGGGAGGCTAGGTAAGTGAAGGTATATCTTTAGATCTTGCAATCGAATCTTTTTGTTTCTTGTTTTAGCACTAGTCTAGTTTATAAAAGAAAACTACCAAAAAATGGAATTGAGTTTGTCTCATATGCTTCACCTTTTTAATATCTTTCGTGAGTATGATGGAAAGGATAATTGTGCTCAAGTGCTAGAAGAAGAAATATCTAAATTGTTTGGCACTAAATATGTGAATGATGAGCATGATTGCTGTGTTGTTAGTATGAATTCCTTGAATATCCATGATGCTAATGATATGCAAAGCCACAAGCTTGGGGAAGCTATGTTTGATGAAGATGATATTTTTTGTCCCCCAAGCTTTGATGAGAAAATTTACTATGATGAAAGAATGCGTCCTATCTATGATGATTATTGTGATGACACGTATGCTATAAAGAATAATGATAACCATGAAACTTGCCATCTTGATCTTAATTTTCAATCACATGATAGCTATTTTGTTGAGTTTGCTCCCACTATTATTCATGAGAAGAATTTTGCTTATGTGGAGAGTTGTAAATTTTCTATGCTTGTAGATCATGAAAAGAATGCTTTGGGTGCTGGTTATATTGTTGAATTCATTCATGATGCTACTGAAAATTATTATGAGGGAGGAATATATGCTTGTAGGAATTGCAATAATATCAAGTTTCCTCTCTATGTGCTTAAATTTTTGAAGCTATGCTTGTGTTACCCTCCTATGCTAGTTGATTATTGTTCTCATAAGTTGTTTGCTCACAAAATCCCTATGCATAGGAAGTGGGTTAGACTTAAATGTGCTAGTCATATTCTTCATGATGCTCTCTTTATGTTTCAATTCTTATCTTTTATGTGAGAATCATTGAAATCATAATGCCTAGCTAGGGGCATTAAACGATAAGCGCTTGTTGGGAGGCAACCCAATTTTATTTTTGTTTCTTGCTTTTTGGTTCTGTTTAGGAATAAATAATCCATATAGCCTCTGTTTAGATGTGGTTTTATCTTTTAATTAGTGTTTGTGCCAAGTTAAACCTATTAGATCTTCTTGGAAGGTAGTTATTTGATCTTGCTGTAATTTCCAGAATCTTTGCGCTCAGCGCCTGAATTGTCAAAAATCACCAGAACGTGATAAAATAGTGATTCCAATTGCTTCTGATCAATAAACAAATTTCCCAGGTCTTCTAATTTTGGTAGAATTTTTTGGGTTCCAGAACTTTGCGTTAGTAACAGATTACTACAGACTGTTCTGTTTTTGACAGATTCTGTTTTGCGTGTGTTGTTTGCTTATTTTGATGAATCTATGGCTAGTAAAATAGTTTATAAACCATAGAGAAGTTGGAATACAGTAGGTTTAACACCAATACAAATAAAGAACAAGTTCACTACAGTACCTTAAAGTAGTCTTTTGTTTTCTTTCTCTAATGGAGCTCACGAGATTTCTATTGAGTTTTGTGTTGTGAAGTTTTCATGTTTTGGGTGAATTCTTTTGATGGATTATGGAACAAGGAGTGGCAAGAGCCTAAGCTTGGGGATGCCCATGACACCCCCAAGATACTCCAAGGACACCAAAAAGTCAAAGCTTGGGGATGCCCCGGAAGGCATCCCCTCTTTCGTCCACTTCCATCGGTAATTTACTTGGAGCTATATTTTTATTCACCACATGATATGCGTTTTGCTTGGAGCGTCTTGTATTATTTGTGTCTTTGCTTGTTACTCTACCACAATCATCCTTGCTGTACACACCTTTTGAGAGAGCCATGTATGAATTGAAATTTGTTAGAATACTCTATGTGCTTCACTTATATCTTTTTGAGCGTGATAATTTTTGCTCTAGTGCTTCACTTAGATCTTTTAGAGCACGGTGGTGGTTTGTTTTAAAGAAACTTGATCTCTCATGCTTCACTTAGATTATTTTGAGAGTCGTTAATAGCATGGTAATTTTCTTAATGTTAATATACTTGGTATTCAAGATATGTGAAACTTTCTTTTTAGCGGGTTGAATACTAAGATAAGTTTGATGCTTGATAATTGTTTTGAGATATGGAGGTGATAATATCATAGTCGTGCTAGTTGAGTAGTTGTGAATTTGAGAAATACTTGTGTTGAAGTTAGCAAGTCCCGTAGCATGCACGTATGGTTAAAGTTGTGTAACAAATTTGAAGCATGAAGTGTACCTGGCTTGTGCATCCTTATGAGTGGCGGTCGGGGACGAGCGATGGTCTTTTCCTACCAATCTATCCCCCTAGGAGCATGCGCGTAGTACTTGATTTTTGAAGACTTCTAAATTTTCGCAATAAGTATATGAGTTCTTTTGACTAATGTTGAGTCCATGGATTATACGCACTTTTACCTTTCCGCCATTTGCTAGCCTCTTCGGTACCGTGCATTGCCCTTTCTCACATTGAGAGTTGGTGCAAACTTCACCGGTGCATCCAAACCCCGTGATATGATATGCTCTTTCACACATAAACCTCTGTATATCTTCCTCAAAACAGCCACCATACCTACCTATCATGGCATTTCCATAGCCATTCCGAGATATATTGCCATGCAACTTCCATCTTCATCATCATCATGACATGCTTTACTTTTGTCATATTACCATTGCATGATATTGTAGTTGGCATCGTATTTGTGGCAAAGCCACCATGCATTATTTTTGATACATGTCACTCTTGATTCATTGCACCATCCCGGTACACCGCCGGAGGCATTCATATAGAGTCATACTTTGTTCTAGTATCGAGTTGTAATCATTGAGTTGTAAATCAATAGAAGTGTGATGATCATCATTATTAGAGCATTGCCCAATCAAAAAAAAGATAGAGAGAAAGGCCAAAAATAAAAAAAGAAAGGCCCAAAAAAAGAGAAAATAAAAAGGGCAATGCTACTATCTATTTTTCTACACTTGTGCTTCAAAGTAGCACCTTGTTCTTCATGTAGTGAGTCTCATATATTGTGCTTCAAAGTAGCACCATGATTTCATATAGTGAGTCTCATAAGTTGTCTTGTTCCTACTAGTGGGAATTTTTCATTATAGAACTTGGCTTGTATATTCCAACGATGGGCTTCCTCAAAATGCCCTAGGTCTTCATGAGCAAGCAAGTTGGATGCACACCCACTAGTTTTCTTTTGTTAAGCATTCTTAGCTCTAGTGCATCCGTTGCATGGCAATCCCTACTCCTTGCATTAACATCAATTGATGGGCATCTACATAGCTCATTGATTAGCCTCGTTGATGTGAGACTTTCTCCTTTTTTGTCTTCTCCACACAATCCCCATCATCATATTCTATACCACCCATAGTGCTATGTCCATGGCTCGCGCTCATGTATTGCGTGAAGGTTGAAAAAGTTTGAGATTATTTGAGTATGAAACAATTGCTTGGCTTGTCATCGGGGGTATAGAAGTTGGGAACATCTTTGTGTGACGAAAATGAAGCATAGCCTAACTATATGATTTTGTAGGGATGAACTTCCTTTGGCCATGTTATTTTGAGATGACATAATTGTTTGATTAGTATGCTTGAAGTATTATCATTTTTATGTCAATATGAACTTTTGTCTTGAACCTTTCGGATCTGAATATTCATACCATGATTAAGAAGATTTACATTGAAATTATGCCAAAGTATCACTCCGTATCAAAAATTCTCTTTTTATCATTTACCTACTCGAGGACGAGCAGGAATTAAGCTTGGGGATGCCTGATACGTCTCCAACGTATCTATAATTTTTGATTGCTCCATGCTACTTTATCTACTGTTTTGGACTATATTGGGCTTTATTTTCCACTTTTATATTATTTTTGGGACTAACCTATTAACCGGAGGCCCAGCCCAGAATTGTTGTTTTCTGCATATTTCAGTATTTCGAGGAAACAGAATATCAAATGGAGTCCAAACGGAATGAAACCTTCGGGAACGTGATCTTCTCACCGAACGTGATCCAGGAGACTTGGACCCTACTCCAAGAAGTTTTCGGGGAGGTCACGAGGGTGGAGGCCCCCCCTGGGGGCGCCCCCTGCCTCGTGGGCCCCCCGGAGCTCCACCGACGTACTTCTTCCGCCTATATATCTCCATATACCCTAAAACATCTGGGAGCAAGATAGATCGGGAGTTCCGCCGCCAGAAGCCTCCGTAGCCACCGAAACTCAATCTAGACCCATTCCGGCACCCTGCCAGAGGGGGCAATCCTTCTCCGGTGGCCATCTTCATCATCCCGGTGCTCTCCATGACGAGGAGGGAGTAGTTCTCCCTCGAGGCTGAGGGTATGTACCAGTAGCTATGTGTTTGATCTCTCTCTCTCTCTCTCTCGTGTTCTTGAGATGATACGATCTTGATGTATCGTGAGCTTTGCTATTATATTTGGATCCTATGATGTTTCTTCCCCCCTCTTCTCTCTTGTAATGAATCGAGTTTCCCCTTTGAAGTAATCTTATCGGATTGAGTCATTAAAGACTTGAGAACACTTGATGTATGTCTTGCCGTGGATATCTGTGGTGACAATGGGATACCACGTGCCACTTGATGTATGTTTTGGTGACCAACTTGCGGGTTTCGTGACATTGGGAACCTATGCATAGGGGTTGGCACACGTTTTCATCGTGATTCTCCGGTAGAAACTTTGGGGCACTCTTTGAGGTTCTTTGTCAGGTGGTAGGAGCGACATATGCCAACGGGTGGCTTATCATTGTGGGAGCCAATAAAACATCGCCGGTGCCTGGAAACGGGATAAGGCGTAGACATGCACGCCGGCGAATCTTACCCAGCTTCAGGGCTCTCCGAGGAGATAACACCCCTACTGCTGCTCTGCGGGGTCTCCGCATGGTTGCTAAATGAACAAGTAGCTACAATGCTCCTTGAGTTGTTTTGGGTTGAAGGAGGAAGAAGGGCTCAGCTAGCTTGCTTCCTCTCCTTGTATGTGTCTAGGTCTAACTTGAGGATCCAACCCTTTGCATGGGTGCACCGGGGGGCTTATATAGGCCTACCCCCCGGGGGTACAATGGTAATCCAACTGGGCACGGGGCCCAGCTGTCTGTGACTATGCTTGCCGGCTTCTGCGCCGGCTGCTGGGGCCCGCCGGCTGGTGGGTCCCGCCGACTGCCGGCTCCTTGGTCGACAGGCAGGCCCCATAGGCCAGGGCCTGGTCGGTGGCTAGTTACTGTTGCTCCGTGCTGTTGACGCAGGCTTGGTCGGGGTAAGCGTGGCTACAGTAACGCCGCCTTGGCGGGCGATTACTATAGCCCCGCCGTATCTTGTCTCCTTAAGGGGCGTCTCCTTCGAGGAGAGTGGCAGGCCAGCTATGGGAAGCCGGCCCTCTATCTTGCCGGCTTGAGAGGAGGTGCGGCCGCCTTCGGTATCTCTCTGCCCGAAGGGGCCCACCGCCTCGGGGGCCACGCTGGCGGCCCGTCGTTGACGGCGTCGGAGCCGCCGTGGCAACAGTGCCGCGCCGGACGGGTCGTGGCCACCCGTACGGTGCACTGTACCAGGCGTGCTCCGGGTCTTGGGGGTGGCAGGCTCCACCGTAGCCACGCCCCACTTCATCATCGCAGGGTGGACGCGTACATTGCGGGTACGGCTTTGACTGCTTTATGGGAGCCGGCCTCGCTGCAGCCGGCTTCTCGTAGTCGGCCCTCCACAGCTTTCTTCATGAGGGTAAAGGGCGGGCCGCCCCCGAAGCCGGCCAGGAGGCAGTCGGCTAAGGGGGGAGGCGGCCCTAGGTCTTGAATCTTCTTCAAAGTCGGCCAGGCTTGTAATTTTTTCTGATGGGCCAGGGGAAGCCGACTAGGCTACCCATGGCTATTTACTCCGACATTCTTTGTGTTGGTTGAATAGATGACTTGAGATTGTGTGATGCATATCGTATAATCATGCCCACGGATACTTGAGGTGACATTGAAGAATCTAGGTGACATTAGGGTTTTGGTTGATTTGTATCTTAAGGTGTTATTCTAGTACGAACTCTAGGGCTGTTTGTGACACTTATAGGAATAGCCCAACGGATTGATTGGAAAGAATAACTGTCGGTGTCAAAACCGGCGGATCTCAAGTAGGGGGTCCCGAACTGTGCGTCAAGGCCGGATGGTAACAGGAGACAAGGGAACACGATGTTTACCCAGGTTCGGGCCCTCTCGATGGAGGTAATACCCTACTCCTGCTTGATTAATATTGATGATATGGGTAGTACAAGAGTAGATCTACCACGAGATCAAGGAGGCTAAAGCCTAGAAGCTAGCCTATGGTATGATTGTTGTGTATGGAGTTGATTGCCTACGGACTACAACCCTCCAGTTTATATAGACACCGGGTAGGGTTAGGGTTACATGGAGTCGGTTACAATGGTAGGAGATCTTGAATATCCGCATCGCCAAGCTTGCCTTCCACGCCAAGGAAAGTCCCATTTGGACACGGGACGAAGTCTTTAATCTTGTATCTTCATAGTCCAGGAGTCCGGCTGAAGGTATAGTCTGGCTACCCGAACACCCCCTAATCCAGGACTCCCTCAGTAGCCCCTGAACCAGGCTTCAATGACGACGAGTCCGGCGCGCAAATTGTCTTCGGCATTGCAAGGCGGGTTCCTCCCCCAAGTCCTTCGTAGAAGATTGTAAACACCAAGAGTAGTGTCCGGCTCTGCAAAATAAGTTTCCACATATTGCCATAGAGAGAATAATATTGACACAAATCAAATCTGCTGACGTATTCTGCAGTGCGTCATCACACTATGGCCAAGTCCTTTACTCGAATCATTTTTACTTTACCACCTCAGCATGTTTTGCGAGGCGGTTTCCTTGGCACGTCTTGTCAAAGCAGAGATCGTGTGCCCCCCTTTTATGGGATTCTCATCAATACGGACGTGGGTAACCCAATCGTGCCCGTTAGCATGTTTTCTCGATTAAAGGCGAGTCCTAAACGGTTACGGGGAAGGCTCCTGGTATTCAACCTCTTATAAAGATACCAAGGCCTTACTCCTTTTTACAATCTCAAACGAGTTCGCCTGTCGCCTCGAGTTCCAACACCCTAGGCTCCAGATTCCAGGCGCTTCGGACTTTCGACAATGTCCGGTTCCGACCTTCGAGGCCGATGGACGCCCTCCTCCGTCACGGAGGAGGACATGCTAAAGTTGAGAGAGGCTAAGTTCTTGACCGCCGAAATTCCGCATAGGTTTCTTGCTCAAAGGCAGGCTATTCCCAGTCCCCAGCCTGGTGAGAGTGTAGTGTTCATGTCTCACTTCCTTCAGGGGTTAGGCTTCCCGATGGATCCCTTCATGAGGGGGCTGCTGTTTTATTACGGGCTGGAATTTCATGACTTAGCTCCGGAGTCCATCCTCTACATTTCCTCATTCTTCGTTATGTGCGAAGCGTTCCTCCGTGTTACTCCTCACTTCGGATTGTGGCTCAAAACTTTTGGAGTGGAGTCGAAGATGATCGAGGGACGGCACGCAGAGTGCGGAGGCGCTGTTATAAGTTAGAATGCCAATGCTCCATGGCCCGAGGGCTCCTTTCAAGAGGAGCTCGGCTTGTGGCAACGAGAGTGGTTCTATATCACCGCTCCCAGGAGCGCCAAGTGGGTGGCGCCTCCTGCCTTTCGCTCGGGTCCCCCACCACGGCTAGCGTCATGGGTCAACAAAGGATTAGACTGGGGGTTATCCAAAGACGTGCCCCTGTTGCAGGGCCGCATTAGGGATCTCTTAGAAGGAGACCTCAACCTGGTCAAGGTGACGCAGGTCATGCTGATTCGCCGAATATTGCCCGGCAAACGTCGCCCCCTTTGCTTGTGGGAGTTTAATCCAGAGGGACCGCGAGCTCTCCAGCAATGTGTCCGGATTTGACCGAGGACGCAGGTTTAAGCTGCAATCACCCGGATACTCAAGTAAGTAACCTTGTGCCCAGACTCGCTATCCGTAAAATTGTCATAGACTCACTCCTAAAAGAGCCGTCCTTTTAAACAAGAGTGGGTAGCGAAGGTGAAGCTGATCAGGTGTCCGGCTCCCCTTCCTGAGACTAGGCCGGATCCCGTGCTAGTCAGGATGTTGAAGATCGTGCCTTTGGAGGGAAGTGAGGGGGAGGACAAGGAAACTATGGCCTCCTTGAAGGAGGCCGCTCGGAAGGGAGGAACCGACAATTCCTCTCCTAGGGGGAAGAAGAGGGCTGCCTCTGACGAGGGTCCGGAGACCATGGCCTCAAAGCGGGGGAAGAAGTTCTCGTTAGAGGGTCCGGCGCCGGGGAGATCCTCGGCCGAACTACGCCCTCAAAGGGATCAGCCCTCCAGCGAGCCGTAAGTAGAGAGAGGTTTTCTTTTTGAGGGATGAGAGAAATCCTTGATTTATATCTGAGAAGATTAACCGAAATTTTACCTTGTAGCTCGGACCTCAGCCCTTCTCAACAGAGCTCGTCTTCGGGGGATCTTCTTCCGGAGATGATGGAGAGCGGGACGCCTCCCCCTGCCGTACCGCCTAGCGAGGCGGGCGACCCTGAGGTGTTGTTGGCTTCAACCCCCACACACAAAATCTGAAAGATGGCAGTCGTTGGCTTCAGCCCCCACACACATAGTGTGGGGGTGCTCGTAGAAGACGCATTTTCACACTTAACCCAACGTCTTGGTCCTACAAAGGAGGTGATAGCGCAGAGGGCTAGGCAACCGGACTATAATGCTTTAACACTTTCACTTAGCCATAGGAGTTTGACAATGAGACTCTTTAGGTAGCTCCTTGGTGGCAACTGCGCTCGTCCGAATTCGGGGCGCGTATGTGCCTGACCGGGAAGCGGCCCTTCATTAAAGTGGAGGAATCCGATAGATTCCGATAGGTCATCGAGTGGCTGACCAGTCTCACGCTACATCATGACAGTCAGTTTTCGGCTTTCTCTACTGAGGTGCTCGCCCTGGCCGAACCGGGGGCACAATCGCAGTAGTTCTCCTGGTGCTACCTTAGCCGACAGAGCGCAACGTAAGGTAGCCGAACTCAGGAGCCGGGCAACCCAACATTTGACCAAAGACATGATTCAGAGTTGATGCATATAATGCCAAAACTCGCGACACCGAACACTCCCTAAGGTGTTCGGTCTTTATGAGTGCGGGTGAAACAACACTCTTTTTTTAAGAAGCCCCTAGTGTCCGGGTACGTGCAAAAATTCTGACGTGGCCACATGCCAAGACGCCAGCCTCCTCCTTGGTTATATTAGAAAGAAAAAACCAGGGGATGTGTAGCAACAAGAGACAGTAAAAAAGGTTTACGCAGGGTCTTAATCTAAAAAGAGTCCTTTAGGACGGGTCCCTACTGCACGTCTGCGCCTGTGTCTCCGTTGTGCCGTATCCTGGACGGGCGCCGCACGACGTTCATCTGTAAAAGAGAGGAACTGAGTTGAAAACGGGTCATGCTGAAAAAGTTTACAATAAACAAAGTATAAAGTAAGATATATAAGTTTGAGCTTTATTGTCTCTTATTGTATATGCGTGGAGCCCCTAGTGTGGGGGTATATGGCTTCTAGGCCTGCATCAATGATGATTTTGCACCGAACTCGTCTATCCGCGTTCGTGGTCTTGAATGACCTATTTCGAAGTTTTTTGGCCGGTGAGGCCATTTTGCTGTGGGGCTGTCAAAGCGGCCGCACAGTCCTCCGCTTGGGGAGGCGCACTTTAGTGCTTCCCTTTCAAAGAGATGATGCCTCGTGGACCGGGCATCTTAAGCGTAAGAGATGCATAATGCGGTATTGCGTTAAAGCGAGCAAAAGCTTCGCGTCCCAGTAGTGCTTGATAGCGGCTTGAGAACGGGACGATATGGAAGGTCAGCTTTTCGCAGCAGAGGTTATCGGCAGAGCCGAATGCGACTGTGAGTCGGAGAAAACCCGTACAATGGGTGTCCGGACCAGGTATTACCCCTTGAAAGGAGGTTTTGCTGCGGTGGATTCTTGCTGGGTTTATCCCCATGTTCTGGATTGTATCCTGATATATCAGGTTTAGTCCACTGCCGCCGTCCATAAGTACATTTGAAAACTGGAGTCCACCAATTATTTGATTGAGTATCAAGGCAGTCCAGCCTACATTCTTGAAATTCCTAGAATAATCTAGCTGATCGAAGATGATCGGTTTTGACAACCAGTGGCAGGACCCTTTGGGGATGGGCCGTGTGGTGCGTACCTTTACGGGCGCCGCACGTTTTGTTATGTGAAGTGAGTTGACTGTTTTTACTTCTTGTGGGAAGTTCTTTTGTTTCCTGGTGCTCTGCTTTTGGGGTTCGTCCTTGTCTTCGCTTGGTGTGTCGAGCCCCTTGTGTTCTGTTGGGGAACGTTGCAGAAAACAAAAAAAATTCCTACTCGTTTCACCAAGATCCATCTATGAGTTCATCTAGCAACGAGTCATCGGATGCATCTACATACCTTTGTAGATCGCGAGCGGAAGCGTTCAAAGAACGGGGATGATGTAGTCGAACACGACATGATCCGAATCACCGATGACCAAGTGCCGAACGGACGGCACCTCTGCGTTCAACACACGTACGGGACGGGAGACGTCTCCTCCTTCTTGATCCAGCAAGGGGGGAGGAGAGGTTGATGATGATCCAGCAGCACGACGGCATGGTGGTGGATGCAGGGCGTCACAGTAGCAGGGCTTCGCCTATACTACGAGAGAGAGACGTAACAGGGAGAGAGGGATGCGCCAAAGGCTGCGTCCCAAGTCCCTCCTCTCCCCCACTATATATAGGGGTGCTAGGGGGGCGCCGGCCCTAGGAGATGGGATCTCCTAGGGGGGGCGGCGGCCAAGGGGTGGGGGGCTTGCCCCCCAAGCAAGGGGGCGCCCCCCTTTAGGGTTTCCCCTAAACCCTAGGCGCATGGGCCCTCAGGGGGTGGCGCCCTAGCCCACTATGGGCTGGGTCCCTTTCCACTTCAGCCCATGGGGCCCTCCGGGATAGGTGGCCCCACCCGGTGGACCCCCGGGACCCTTCCGGTGGTCCCGGTATAATACCGGTAACCCCGAAACTTGCCCCGATGGCCGAAACAGCACTTCCTATATATAATTCTTTACCTCTGGACCATTCCGGAACTCCTCGTGACGTCCGGGATCTCATCCGGGACTCCGAACAACATTCGGGTTACTGCATATACATATCTTCACAACCCTAGCGTCACCGAACCTTAAGTGTGTAGACCCTATGGGTTCGGGAGACATGTAGACATGACCGAGACGACTCTCCGGTCAATAACCAACAGCGGGATCTGGATACCCATGTTGGCTCCCACATGCTCCACGATGATCTCATCGGATGAACCACGATGTCGAGGATTCAATCAACCCCGTATGCAATTCCCTTTGTCAATCGATATATTACTTGCCCGAGATTCGATCGTCGGTATCCCAATACCTCGTTCAATCTCGTTACCGGCAAGTCACTTTACTCGTACCGTAATGCATGATCCCGTGACCAGAAACTTGGTCACTTTGAGCTCATTATGATGATGCATTACCGAGTGGGCCCAGTGATACCTCTCCGTCATACGGAGTGACAAATCCCAGTCTTGTTCCGTGTCAACCCAACAGACACTTTCGGAGATACCTGTAGTCTACCTTTATAGTCACCCAGTTATGTTGTGACGTTTGGTACACCCAAAGAACTCCTACGGTATCCGGGAGTTACACGATCTCATGGTCTAAGGAAAAGATACTTGACATTGCAAAACTCTAGCAAACGAACTACACGATCTTTATGCTATGTTTAGGATTGGGTCTTGTCCATCACATCATTCTCCTAATGATGTGATCCCGTTATCAATGACATCCAATGTTCATAGTCAGGAAACCATGACTATCTGTTGATCAACGAGCTAGTCAACTAGAGGCTTACTAGGGACATGTTAGTGTCTGTTATTCACACTTGTATTACGATTTCCGGATAACACAATTATAGCATGAATAAAGACAATTATCATGAACAAGGAAATATAATAATAATGCTTTTATTATTGCCTCTAGGGCATATTTCCAACAGTCTCCCACTTGCACTAGAGTCAATAATCTAGTTACATTGTGATGAATTGAACACCCATGGAATTCTGGTGTTGATCATGTTTTGCCCTCGGGAGAGGTTTAGTCAACGGATCTGCTACATTCAGGTCCGTATGTACTTTACAAATCTCTATGTCTCCATCTTGAACATTTTCACGAATGGAGTTGAAGCGACGCTTGATGTGCCTTGTCTTCTTGTGAAACCTGGGCTCCTTGGCAAGTGTAATAGCTCCAGTGTTGTCACAGAAGAGCTTGATCGGCCCCGACGCATTGGGTATGACTCTGAGGTCGGTGATGAACTCCTTCACCCAAATTGCTTCATGTGCTGCCTCCGAGGCTGCCATGTACTCCGCTTCACATGTAGATCCCGCCACGACGCTCTGCTTGCAACTGCACCAGCTTACTGGCCCACCATTCAAAATATACACGTATCCGGTTTGTGACTTTGAGTCATCTAGATCTGTGTCGAAGCTAGCGTCGACGTAACCCTTTACGACGAGCTCTTCGTCACCTCCATAAACGAGAAACATTTCCTTAGTCCTTTTCAGGTACTTCAGGATATTCTTGACCGCTGTCCAGTGTTCCTTGCCGGGATTACTTTGGTACCTTCCTACCAAACTTACGGCAAGGTTTACATCAGGTCTAGTACACAGCATGGCATACATAATAGAACCTATGGCTGAGGCATAGGGGATGACACTCATCTCTTCTATTTCTTCTGCCGTGGTCGGACTTTGAGTCGAGCTCAATTTCATACCTTGTAACACAGGCAAGAACCCCTTCTTAGACTGATCCATATTGAACTTCTTCAATATCTTCTCAAGGTATGTGCTTTGTGAAAGACCTATGAGGCGTCTTGATCTATCTCTATAGATCTTGATGCCTAATATATAAGCAGCTTCTCCAAGGTCTTTCATTGAAAAACTCTTATTCAAGTAGGCCTTGATGCTGTCCAAGAGGTCTATATCATTTCCCATCAAAAGTATGTCATCTACATATAGTATGAGAAATGCTACAGAGCTCCCACTCACTTTCTTGTAAACGCAGGCTTCTCCATAAGTCTGCGTAAACCCAAACGCTTTGATCATCTCATCAAAGCGAATGTTCCAACTCCGAGATGCTTGCACCAGCCCATAAATCGAGCGTTGGAGCTTGCACACCTTGTGAGCATTCTTAGGATCGACAAAACCTTCCGGTTGCATCATATACAATTCTTCCTTAAGGAAAACATTAAGGAATGCTGTTTTGACGTCCATTTGCCATATTTCATAATCGTAAAACGCGGCAATTGCTAACATGATTCGGACGGACTTTAGCTTCGCTACCGGTGAGAAAGTCTCATCGTAGTCAACCCCTTGAACTTGTCGATAACCCTTAGCGACAAGCCGAGCTTTATAGATGGTCACATTACCATCCGCGTCTATCTTCTTCTTAAAGATCCATTTATTTTCTATGGCTCGCCGTTCAACGGGCAAGTCGGTCAAAGTCCATACTTCGTTTTCATACATGGATCCTATCTCGGATTTCATGGCTTCTAGCCATTTGTCGAAATCCGGGCCCGCCATCGCTTCTTCATAGTTCGAAGGTTCACCGTTGTCTAACAACATGATTTCCAAGACAGGGTTGCCGTACCACTCTGGTGCGGAACGTGTCCTTGTGGACCTTCGAAGTTCAGTAGCAACTTGATCAGGAGTTTCATGATCATCATCATTAACTTCCTCTCTAGTCGGTGCAGGCACCTCAGGAACATTTTCTTGAGTTGCGCCATTTTCCGGTTCAAGAGGTAACACTTCATCAAGTTCTACTTTCCTCCCACTTACTTCTTTCGAGAGAAACTCTTTCTCTAGAAAGGACCCATTCTTGGCAACAAAGATCTTGCCTTCGGATCTGAGGTAGAAGGTATACCCAATAGTTTCTTTTGGGTATCCTATGAAGACGCATTTTTCCGACTTGGGTTCGAGTTTTTCAGGTTGAAGTTTCTTGACATAAGCATCGCATCCCCAAACTTTTAGAAACGACAGCTTAGGTTTCTTTCCAAACCATAATTCATACGGTGTCGTCTCAACGGATTTTGACGGAGCCCTATTTAAAGTGAATGCGGCAGTCTCTAAAGCATAGCCCCAAAAAGATAGCGGTAAATCGGTAAGAGACATCATAGATCGCACCATATCTAATAGAGTGCGATTACGACTTTCGGACACACCGTTACGCTGAGGTGTTCCAGGCGGCGTGAGTTGTGAAACTATTCCACATTTTCTTAAGTGTGTGCCAAATTCGTGACTCAAGTATTCTCCTCCATGATCTGATCGTAGAAACTTGATTTTCTTGTCACGTTGATTCTCAACCTCACTCTGAAATTCCTTGAACTTTTCAAAGGTTTCAGACTTGTGTTTCATTAAGTAAATATATCCATATCTACTCAAATCATCAGTGAGGGTGAGAACATAACGATAGCCACCGCGAGCCTCAACACTCATTGGACCGCACACATCAGTATGTATGATTTCCAATAAGTTGGTTGCTCGCTCCATTGTTCCTGAGAATGGGGTCTTGGTCATTTTACCCATAAGGCATGGTTCGCACGTGTCAAATGATTCATAATCAAGAGACTCTAAAAGTCCATCTGCATGGAGCTTCTTCATGCGTTTGACACCTATGTGACCAAGGCGGCAGTGCCACAAGTATGTGGGACTATCATTATCAACCTTGCATCTTTTGGTACTCACATTATGAACATGTGTAGCATTACGTTCGAGATTCATAAAGAATAAACCATTCACCATAGGAGCATGACCATAAAACATATCTCTCATATAAATAGAACAACCATTATTCTCGGATTTAAATGAGTAGCCATCTCGAATTAAACGAGATCCCGATACAATGTTCATGCTCAAAGCTGGTACTAAATAGCAATTATTAAGGTTTAAAACTAATCCCGAAGGTAAATGTAGAGGCAGCGTGCCGACGGCGATCACATTGACCTTGGAACCATTCCCGACGCGCATCGTCACCTCGTCCTTTGCCAGTTTCCGCTTATTCCGCAGCCCCTGCTTTGAGTTACAAATGTGAGCAACTGCACCAGTATCAAATACCAGGAGCTACTACGGACACTAGTAAGGTACACATCAATTACATGTATATCACATATACCTTTTGTTTTGCCGGCCTTCTTGTCTGCTAAGTATTTGGGGCAGTTCCGCTTCCAGTGACCGCTTCCCTTGCAATAAAAGCACTCAGTCTCGGGCTTGGGTCCATTCTTTGGCTTCTTCCCGGTAGCTTGCTTGCCGGGCGCGGCAACTTCCTTGCCATCCTTCTTGATGTTCTTTTTACCCTTGCCTTTCTTAAACTTAGTGGTTTTATTGACCATCAACACTTGATGTTCCTTCTTGACTTCTACCTCTGCTGATTTCAGCATTGCAAACAACTCAGGAATGGTCTTTTGCATCCCCTGCATGTTGAAGTTCATCACAAAGCTCTTGTAGCTTGGTGGAAGCGACTGGAGGATTCTGTCAATGACCGCATCATCCGGGAGATTAACTCCCAGCTGAGACAAGCGGTTATGTAACCCAGACATAGTGAGTATGTGCTCACTGACAGAACTATTTTCCTCCATCTTACAGCTCAAGAACTTATCGGAGACTTCATATCTCTCGATCCGGGCATGAGCTTGAAAAACCATTTTCAGCTCTTCGAACATCTCATATGCTCCATGTCTCTCAAAACGCTTTTGGAGCCCCGGCTCTAAACTGTAAAGCATGCCGCACTGAACGAGGGAGTAGTCGTCAACACGTGTCTGCCAAGCGTTCATAACGTCTTGGTTCTGTGGGACGGGAGCTTCACCTAGCGGTGCTTGTAGGACGTAATCTTTCTTGGCAGCTATGAGGATGATCCTCAGGTTCCGGACCCAGTCCGTATAGTTGCTGCCATCGTCTTTCAGCTTGGTTTTCTCTAGGAACGCGTTGAAGTTGAGGACTACGTGGGCCATTTGATCTACAAGACATATTGTAAAATATTTTAGACTAAGTTCATGATAATTAAGTTCATCTAATCAAATTATATAATGAACTCCCACTTAGATAGACATCCCTCTTCTAGTCATCTAAGTATAACATGATCCGAGTCAACTAGGCCATGTCCGATCATCACGTGAGACGGACTAGTCAACGTCGGTGAACATCTTCATGTTGATCGTATCTTCTATACGACTCATGCTCGACCTTTCGGTCTTTTGTGTTCCGAGGCCATGTCTGTACATGCTAGGCTCGTCAAGTCAACCTAAGTGTTTGCATGTGTAAATCTGTCTTACACCCGTTGTATGTGAACGTCTGAATAAAACACCCGATCATCACGTGGTGTTTTGAAACAGCGAACTGTCGCAACGGTGCACAGATAGGGGGAACACTTCTTGAAATTAATATGAGGGATCATCTTATTTACTACCGTCATTCTAAGTAAACAAGATGCAAAACATGATAAACATCACATGCAATCAAATAATAAACGTGACATGATATGGCCAATATCACATAGCTCCTTTGATCTCCATCTTGGGGCTCCATGATCATCTTGTCACCGGCTTGACACCATGATCTCCATCATCATGATCTCCATCATCGTATCTCCATGAAGTTGCTCGCCAACTATTACTTCTACTACTATGGCTAACGCGTTTAGCAATAAAGTAAAGTAATTTACATGGCGTTTCTCCATGACACGCAGGTCATACAAAAATAAAGACAACTCCTATGGCTCCTGCCGGTTGTCATACTCATCGACATGCAAGTCGTGATTCCTATTACAATAGCATGAACATCTCATACATCACATATAGATCATTCATCATTCATCACAACTTTGGCCATATCATATCACAAACCACTTGCTGCAAAAACAAGTTAGATGTCCTCTAATTATTGTTGCAAGTTTTACGTGGCTGAATTAGGGTTCTAGCAAGAACGTTTTCTTACCTACGTGAAAACCACAACGTGATTTGTCAACTTCTATTTACCCTTCATAAGGACCCTGTTCATCGAATCCGCTCCAACTAAAGTAGGAGAGACAGACACCCGCCAGCCACCTTATGCAACTAGTGCATGTTAGTCGGTGGAACCGGTCTCACGTAAGCGTACGTGTAAGGTTGGTCCGGGCCGCTTCATCCCACAATGCTGTTGAAGCAAGAAAAGACTAGTAGCGGCAAGAAAGTTGACAAATCTACGCCCACAACAAATTGTGTTCTACTCGCGCAAGAAGAACTACTCATAGACCTAGCTCATGATGCCACTGTTGGGGAACGTTGCAGAAAACAAAAAAAATTCCTACTCGTTTCACCAAGATCCATCTATGAGTTCATCTAGCAACGAGTCATCGGATGCATCTACATACCTTTGTAGATCGCGAGCGGAAGCGTTCAAAGAACGGGGATGATGTAGTCGAACACGACGTGATCCAAATCACCGATGACCAAGTGCCGAACGGACGGCACCTTCGCGTTCAACACACGTACGGGACGGGAGACGTCTCCTCCTTCTTGATCCAGCAAGGGGGGAGGAGAGGTTGATGATGATCCAGCAGCACGACAGCGTGGTGGTGGATGCAGGGCGTCACAGTAGCAGGGCTTCGCCTATACTACGAGAGAGAGAGACGTAACAGGGAGAGAGGGATGCGCCAAAGGCTGCGTCCCAAGTCCCTCCTCTCCCCCACTATATATAGGGGTGCTAGGGGGGGCGCCGGCCCTAGGAGATGGGATCTCCTAGGGGGGGGGGCCAAGGGGTGGGGGGCTTGCCCCCCAAGCAAGGGGGCGCCCCCCTTTAGGGTTTCCCCTAAACCCTAGGCGCATGGGCCCTTAGGGGGTGGCGCCCCAGCCCACTATGGGCTGGGTCCCTTCCCACTTCAGCCCATGGGGCCCTCCGGGATAGGTGGCCCCACCCGGTGGACCCCCGGGACCCTTCCGGTGGTCCCGGTATAATACCGGTAACCCCGAAACTTGCCCCGATGGCCGAAACAGCACTTCCTATATATAATTCTTTACCTCCGGACCATTCCGGAACTCCTCGTGACGTCCGGGATCTCATCCGGGACTCCGAACAACATTCGGGTTACTGCATATACATATCTTCACAACCCTAGCATCACCGAACCTTAAGTGTGTAGACCCTACGGGTTCGGGAGACATGTAGACATGACCGAGATGACTCTCCGTTCAATAACCAACAGCGGGATCTGGATACCCATGTTGGATCCCACATGCTCCATGATGATCTCATCGGATGAACCACAGTGTCGAGGATTCAATCAACCCCGTATGAATTCCCTTTGTCAATCGATATATTACTTGCCCGATATTCGATCGTCGGTATCCCAATACCTCGTTCAATCTCGTTACCGGCAAGTCACTTTACTCGTACCGTAATGCATGATCCCGTGACCAGACACTTGGTCACTTTGAGCTCATTATGATGGTGCATTACCGAGTGGGCCCAGTGATACCTCTCCGTCATACGGAGTGACAAATCCCAGTCTTGTTCCGTGTCAACCCAACAGACACTTTCGGAGATACCTGTAGTCTACCTTTATAGTCACGCAGTTACGTTGTGACGTTTGGTACATCCAAAGCACTCCTACGGTATCCAGGAGTTACACGATCTCATGGTCTAAGGAAAAGATACTTGACATTGCAAAACTCTAGCAAACGAACTACACGATCTTTATGCTATGTTTAGGATTGGGTCTTGTCCATCACATCATTCTCCTAATGATGTGATCCCATTATCAATGACATCCAATGTTCATAGTCAGGAAACCATGACTATCTGTTGATCAACGAGCTAGTCAACTGGAGGCTTACTAGGGACATGTTAGTGTCTGTTATTCACACTTGTATTACGATTTCCGGATAACACAATTATAGCATGAATAAAGACAATTATCATGAACAAGGAAATATAATAATAATGCTTTTATTATTGCCTCTAGGGCATATTTCCAACATGTTCGGCATTGAGTCTGTCGGATTGTTTGAAAACCCAACAGCCTCTGTGGGTATGGTTAGCAGGCTTCCGGGGAGTACTGTGTATCTGACATATCCTGTCCAAGATTTTATTTAGGTTGGATGGATCGTCCCTGTTATCCTGGGGGGGGGGGTTCCTGATTTTGTTGTGAGCCTTTGAATCCGGCATTGACTGCTGTGCTCTTCGGATTTTTGTCCTTAGTCCAGCGACGGTCCTTCTTGCGTCGCGGTTTTCCGTTTCCATCCCTAGTTTCGGATGTACTTGGGTCGCTGGGGCTGCACCTTGCCAACCAGCTGTCCTCTCCTGCGCAAAAGAGGGTCATGAGGCTTGTTAGTGCGGCCATTGTTCTTGGCTTTTCTTGGCCGAGGTGTCTGGCGAGCCATTCGTCTCGGATGTTATGCCTGAAAGCTGCTAAGGCTTCAGCATCCGGACAGTTGACTATCTGATTCTTTTTAGTGAGGAATCTATTCCAGAACTGCCGAGCTGATTCTCCGGGTTGCTGAGTTATGTGACTAAGATCGTCTGCATCCAGAGGGCGGACATAGGTCCTTGAAAGTTTGCTCGGAAAGCATCCTCGAGCTCTTCCCGGCTTCCAATTGTGTTTTCGGGAAGGCTTTTAAGCCAATGCCGGGCTGGCCCTTTAAGCTTAAGGGGTAGGTATTTTATGGCGTGGAGATCATCTCCTCTAGCCATGTGTATGTGGAGGATATAATCCTCAATCCAAACTCCAGGGTCTGTTGTTCCATCATATGCCTCTATGTTTACGGGTTTGAATCCCTCTGGGAATTCATAGTCCAGGACCTCATTGGTGAAACATAGGGGGTGCGCGGCGCCCCTGTATTTGGGTGTGCCGGATTCTGATGATGGCTTCATAGCGTTGCTTATGAGAGCTTGCTTTCTTGGCCCATAAATGGACCTGACTGGGCCATGATGCGAATCCTTAAGTGGGTCGCATGCCGATTTAGGTGTGGTGCCGCTTGCCGCTTTATGGGGTCGTCTATCCGACCGTGTGGCTTTTTCATTTTTTGAATGCGAGGGCTCTAGGGCCTCTTCGTCGAATTCAGGCAGTAGCTTTCTTTTCGGATAGCTTTTAGTGCGGCGACTGTCGCCATACTTATCTGTGGTATTTATTACTTTACTCCATCTAATCCGAAGTGCATCTTCTGCTGTTTTTAGCTTCCACTTCTGTTTTTTAGGCTGCGTGCAGTTGCAACGAGCTTCTCGTGGCGATTCTTCTGCTCCATAGGTTTATTCGGCGTGAGGTCGTCTGGAATGCCATTTTCGCCGGAGGAGGGATGTTCGGTTTCTCTATCCGTGTTGACCTGTTCGGACGGTTGCTCTAAGGCCTGCTCGTCGTCTACCGGGTCGTCCTGCTCTATGGCTGGGTTTTTGTCGAGGCGGGGCTTGGGTCGGCGTTTACGCCGACACTTTGATTGCTTTTTGGGGGGTCGATCTCCCGTCCCATCCCCTTTTTCCTCTTTGTCGCTTCCTTTAGGGGTATCCACCATGTAAACATCGTGAGATGAGGTGGCTGTCCAATGCCCTATGGGCGTTGGTTCATCTGTATCTCCTGCATCGTCAACCATGCTGTTGATGTCTCCGGAGTCAAAGTTGAGCACGTCGTTTAAATTGTCGACGGTGGCTACCAAGTGGGTGGTGGGTGGGCTTTGAATTTCTTCATTGTCCGTATCCCATCCTCGCTGATCGTAGTTTGGCCAGGGCTCTCCTGATAAGGAGAGAGACTTGAGAGAGTTCAGGATATCGCCACAAGGCGAGTGCTGAAAGATGTCGGCGGCGGTGAACTCCATTATCGGCGCCCAATCGGATTCGATTGGCAGGGGCGCGGGGGGTTCGGAGTCCAGGGAGGAGTCCGGATCCTCGGAGTCACGGGTCGTGTAGAGTGCGGGGCTAGAGTTCGGCTCGATCGCCTCTGAGATCACAGCCCCTGAGGCAGTGTCCAACCGCTGATCCTCGGTCGGCGCAGTAGGCTCCGAATCAATGGTCGAAACCGATGCGTGTGCGGCCTCCAAGGCGTTGTTCGGCGGCAGAGCTATATCATGCCCATCGAGACAGTGCGACGCCCTTGGCTATGGCTCGAATCCGTCGAAGATCAAGTCCCCGCGGATGTCAGCTGTGTAGTTTAAGCTTCCAAACCTGACCTGATGGCCAGGGGCATAGCTTTCGATCTGCTCCAGGTGGCCAAGCGAATTGGCCCGCAGTGCGAAGCCGCCGAAGACAAAGATCTGTCCGAGGAGAAAAGTCTCACCCTGGACCGTATCGTTGTTGATGATCAAAGGAGCCATCGGGCCTAAAGGCGACGACATAGAGGAACTCTCAATGAAAGCACCAATGTCGGTGTCAAAACCGGCGGATCTCGGGTAGGGGGTCCCGAACTGTGCGTCAAGGCCGGATGGTAACAGCAGACAAGGGAACACAATGTTTACCCAGGTTTGGGCCCTCTCGATGGAGGTAATACCCTACTCCTGCTTGATTAATATTGATGATATGGGTAGTACAAGAGTAGATCTACCACGAGATCAAGGAGGCTAAACCCTAGAAGCTAGCCTATGGTATGATTGTTGTGTATGGAGTTGATTGCCTACGGACTACAACCCTCCGGTTTATATAGACACCGGGTAGGGTTAGGGTTACATGGAGTTGGTTACAATGGTAGGAGATCTCGAATATCCGCATCGCCAAGCTTGCCTTCCACGGCAAGGAAAGTCCCATCCGGACATGGGACGAAGTCTTTAATCTTGTATCTTCATAGTCCAGGAGTCCGCCTGAAGGTATAGTCCGGCTACCCGAACACCCCCTAATCCAGGACTCCCTCAATAACTTTGAGGTGGTTTCGTACCCTACCATAATCTCTTTGTTCGTTCTCCGCTATTAGTGACTTTGGAGTGACTCTTTATTGCATGTTGAGGGATAGTTATGTGATCCAATTATGATATTATTGTTGAGAGGACTTACACTAGTGAAAGTATGAACCCTAGGCCTTATTTCCTATCATTGCAATACTGTTTACACTCACTTTTATCATTAGTTACCTTGCTGTTTTTATATTTTCAGATTACAAATACCTTTATCTACCATCCATATTGCACTTGTATCACCATCTCTTCGCCGAACTAGTGCACCTATACAATTTACCATTGTATTGGGTGTGTTGGGGACACAAGAGACTCTTTGTTATTTGGTTGCAGGGTTGCTTGAGAGAGACCATCTTCATCCTACGCCTCCTACGGATTGATAAACCTTAGGTCATCCACTTCAGGGAAATTTGCTACTGTCCTACAAACCTCTGCACTTGGAGGCCCAACAACGTCTGCAAAAAGAAGGTTGTGTAGTAGACATTAGTAGGCCGGCAAGTTAATTGCTGAAGACAAAGATAAGGGGTCACACAGCGATGATGAAGAGGAGCCCCGGCAGCCTAACACCGAAGGACAGAAGAGGTTCCCCCACAAGTGCGGACGGTGAACATGATATACGCAACCGACATCCCCAAGAGGGAGCGGAAGCGTGTGCTCAGGGACGTATATGCGTTGGAGCCAGTCGCCCCGAAGTTCAACCCATGGTCCTCCAGCCCGATCACCTTCGATCGCAGGGACCACCCCACTAGTATCCGTCACGGCGGATTCGCCGCACTGGTCTTTGACCCAATCATTGATGGATTTCACCTCACTCGAGTTCTTATGGATGGCGGCAGCAGCCTGAACCTGCTTTACCAGGACACAGTGTGCAAAATGGGTATAGACCCCTCAAGGATCAAACCCACAAAAACAACCTTTAAAGGCGTCATTCCAGGTGTAGAGGCCCATTGCACAGGCTCAATTACACTGGAAGTGGTCTTCGGATCCCCGGATAACTTCCGAAGCGAAGAATTAATCTTCGATATAGTCCCGTTCTGCAGTGGCTATCATGCACTGCTCCGGCGAACCGCATTTGCAAGATTCAATGCGGTACCGCATTATGCATACCTCAAGCTCAAGATGTTAGGACCCCGGGGGGTCATCACAGTTAATGGAAACACAGAGCGCTCTCTCCGCACGGAGGAGCACACTGCGGCCCTCGCAGCAGAAGCGCAAAGCAGCCTCTCAAGGAAATCCACCAGTTCGGCGTTTCAAGACCCGAACACCTTCAAACGCGCTCGGAGTAATCGGCAACTAGACCGCCTGGCACGGTCTGAGCTCGCGTAGCAATGCGGCCCCCACCCCGGCCCAAGCCAAACGGCAAAATTCGTGCCACGCGTACATAATTACGCATTAAAAATACCATGGGCACAGGTGGGGAGGGGGGCACAACTACGGCACGCTCCAAGACGCGGCCTAAACCGCACTAGGGGCTTCCCGCTTTGTTATTTTTCTCTTTCAGGACTTTAATCTCTAGAAACCTTGTCCGGCAGCATGATTGCCGAACACATGATGCAGCAACCAAGAGAGGCAGAAAGCTACGTCACACCACGGAACTCTCAGGTGGATTACGATAACGAGTGAAATATTTGGTTTAATAGTATTCCTCAGCTTGCCCTTGGAAGGGACATAGTCCTACTTTTTGCTCATCGCACTATCTGTATCATTCTGCTTTAACGCACCTCTTTGAATAAACAACGCATAACATTACGACTATTATTGCATTCTTGTTTTATATATATGTGTTCATTAATGACACCTTGCAACCGTACACTTTGGTACGGCCAACACACCAGGGGCTTAAGTACCCCATAATATGGTGTGAGAAGTCTGAACACTTTCACAAGTGCGGCACCCCGAACTTATAGCATTATATGCATCAGCTCTGAATCATGTCTTTGGTCAAATGTTAGGTTTGCCCGGATCCTATGTTTTGGTACCTTACATTCTGCTCTATCGGCTAAGGTAGCGCTAGGAGAACTACTGCGATTGTGCCCCGGTTCTGCTGGGCTAAGCACCTCAATAGAGGAAGCTAAAACTGACTGTCATGATAAGGCGAGAGACTGGTCGCTGTTCGGCGAGGTTTCGAGTCCCTAAAGACTTATGCCGCTTAGAGCGAAGAGTCGGTCCTATCCGGCTTAAAGGCGTGTATCGCGCCCCGAATTCAGCCTTCTGAATACCAGGGGCTTCACCGAAATTTAAAATTATAGAATTCTATGGCTAAGTGAGAGTGATAAAGCATTATTAGTCTGGTTGCCTTGTTCGCTGTGCTGAGCACCTCCCTTGAAGGACCCAAAAATGGGAACAAGAGTGCTCAGGTTTACCCCCGAACACCCCAGCACTCACGGCATGGGGGCAGAAGCCGAGGACTAGCCATCTCTTAGATTGGATAAATAGCCAAACAGAAGGTAATATTTTAAATTCAAACAAGCGTTGCATAACGCATATGAAACAAGTTTTCATCATACAGGATCACATGAGCAAGTTTACTCAAATATTACATCATTTGAACATTCGTCCGCTACAAGACGGGCACCCTTCAGGACACCCTCATAATAAATTTAGGGGGTGCGATGCTCCTTGCCCTGTGGCGGTCCCTCCTTGATCAGCTTGACGGTGTCTAGCTTGGCCCGTTGCACCTTCACGCGGGCGAAAGCCCGGCGTGCACCTTCGATGCAGACAGACCACTTGACGACCTACAACCGTGGGCAGGCATCCACAAGCCGCCTCACCAGGCCGAAGTAGCTGTTCGGAAGGGCGTCGCCAGGCCACAGCCGGACTATAAAGCCCTTCATGGCCTGTTCGGCCGCTTTGTGTAGCTCGACCAACTGCTTCAGCTGGTCGCTCATAGGCACTGGGTGTTCGGTCCCAGTATACTGAGACCAGAAAGCTTATCCGTTGAGCTTCCCTCCTCGGCCTGGTAAAATTGTGCGGCATCCGACACGCTGCGGGGCAAATCTGTGAATGCTCCTGGAGAGCTCCGGATTCGGGTAACTAATAGGTAATTTACTTTCACATGCTTGCTTTGCATATAGAATGCCTTACTCGCCGCTATTGTAACACCCCGGATGTGACTTTCCCAATATGTATTCCAACTCTTGCCGTTTCCGGCGTTAAGCTATTTTATTTTCTCGGGTTTGGGTCTTTGTCTCCGTGTGTTGTTATCGTTGTCATGCATCTCATATCATGTCATCATGTGCATTGCATTTGCATACGTGTTCATCTCATGCATTCGAGCATTTTTTCCGTTGTCCGTTTTGCATTCCGGCGCTTCGTTCTCCTCCAGTGGTCATTTCTACCTTTCTTTCGTGTGTGGGGATTAAACATTTCCAGATTGGACCGAGACTTGCCAAGCGGCCTTGGTTTACTACCGGTAGACCGCCTGTCAAGTTTCGTACCATTTGGACTTCGTTTGATACTCCAACGGTTAACCGACGGACCGAAAAGGCCTCGTGTGTGTTGCAGCCCAACACCTCTCCAAGTTGGCCCAAAACCCACCAAAACCCTCTCCATCATCTAGAGCGTTCGATCACGATCGCGTGGCCGAAAACCGCACCTCATTTGGACTCTCCTAGCTCCCTCTATGCCTATATATACCTTCCCCATTCCAAATCCCGGGTCTCCTCTCCCCCTAACCCTAGAAAAACTCCTCCCGCCGCCGCCGGACAAAAATCCATGCGTCAGACGTGTCCGCCTGGCTCCGCCGGACGAATCGCGCCGCGCCACGTGTCCCTGGGCCGGTCCCCAGTTCGCCGCCGACCCCGCGGGCCCGCGAGGCCCGTGCGGGGCCCTCCCGGCCCGGCTCCCGTGCGCCGCCGCCCGCGCGCGCCTCCTCCTTCCTCGCCCGAGCCGGCCGCCGCTCTCCGCCATCAACTCCGGCACCGGCGAGCTCCGCCACCGCACCATCTCCGCCCGCTCGCCAACGCCGCCTCTGCCGCCAAGCCTGACGTCGCCGCAGCTCCGCTGCCGCCCCGCGACGCCTCGCCCCGCCTCCTTGAAGCTCCGGGTGACCTCCTCCTCGACGCCGGCGACTTCTCCGGCGAGAGATCCGGCCGTCCCGCCTCGTCTCCGGCGAACGACGTCCCCTGCGACCTAGATCTGGCGGTTTGCTACAGTACTCCCGATTCGATGCTACAGTAAACCCTAATTCCGCGAGGTGGTTTTTCTTCTAAGTCCTCGAAATCTCAGATCCATGTTGCCCTGTTCATCGCATCGTAACTTTGCATTCATAGCTCCGATTTGGGCATATAGTATATCAAAATGTTCGTCTCAGAGAGTACATCATTTCATTCCATTGCATCATTTTCATTTGAGTTCATCTTGATGCCCGAAATGCTGTTAGAAGAGGGCTACTTGAGATATTTGTCAGATCTGCTACTCCATTTAGATATTTGTCATTTTTGCCATGATTATTGTGTGCATGATATGCCCATGTGCTCTACATATGTTTTGTTAAGGGTTTTGTCATCTTTCCAGAGGTGCAACCCATGTATTTTTGTGATGCGTGTGGTGACTAGCACAAGCTTGCCAAGTGAGGCATTTGGTAATTCTGATTTCAGGGACTTAGCATTTCCACTAAGTCCTTGACCTGTTTATCTGATGATTCCATATGTTCATGTTGTTTCCGAGTGATCCGTGCCTCTTTTGAGGATGATCAGTAAGGATGTTTTATTAATCTTGTAGTGCTCTATACATCCATGTCTTTTTTTGCAATTATGGAGCACCCTAGCTTGAGTCAATCGAGCTCTACTTTTGCTACTTCGTGAATCTGGGCAGATTGTCAACTTGTTTGCAATTTTGCCGATGTTGTTGTAGATGATCCGTGCATGCTATGCTATTGTTCTTGCCATGTCTAGCTTTAATTTTGTGTATTCTTAATGGGTGTATGCTTAGCTTTTCATGACTTGCTCCGTAGTGAGTGCATCGAGCTCGTAAACATGCCTACTTGAGATATGTTTCAGCATGTGCCAGTTTTCACTAAGTCTGGAAACTGATTATGCTTTTGCTATGTTCACATGCTTGCTAATGTGTTTTCTGATCCCTTTTGGCTCAAGGTCACTAAGGGACTTTTGTTAAGCTTTTTGAGTAGCTCCATGCCATGTTTTACTTTGCCATGTTTAGGTCCTGTAGCATGTAGTTTCGTTGCTCCGAAGAGTGCTACCTGATCTGAAATTTCAGACAAGTGTTAATTTCACTAAGTCTGAGATCTGTTTACCATATGCATTTTTATCATGCTTGTTTGAACCTGTTAATAGATGAATTGGCCGTAGCTCAATGCTAGACTTTTGTTAAGCATCTTGAATGCATCCCTGCCATGTATTTTGATGCCATGTTTGAGTGTTGTAGCATGTTCATTTCGTTGCATTTAGTTGGCTACTTGCTGTAAATCGCAGACCGGTGTCATATTTGGATCGCTTGCCATTTCCAAACCATAACTCCGATTCCGGCGTTCTTTATATCGTTTTCAAGCGATTTCATCTCATCTTTCCAGTGGAACACTTGGATTCCCAAGTTGAGGCCAGGTTCATGCATCCCTTGTCAAATCTTGCATATGCATCCCACATCGCATCCCGCATAGCATATCATTATTGCATCATATTGTTTGATCCTTGCACGTGGTTGATTGTATACTTGTTGCTTGTTTGTATTGTTTGGGTAGAGCCGGGAGACGAGTTCTCTAACGAGGAGCCCGTTGAGTTTGCTTTCGAGGATCCAGTCAACTCTGACAGCTTTGCAGGCAAGATGATCATAGCCTCGAAATCACTACTATCTTTGCTATGCTAGTTTGCTCGCTCTTTTCCTATGCCAATGCTACGATGCCTACCATTTGCTTTCAAGCCTCCCAAATTGCCATGTCAAACCTCTAACCCACCATGTCCTAGCAAACCGTTGATTGGCTATGTTACCGCTTTGCTCAGCCCCTCTTATAGCGTTGCTAGTTGCAGGTGAAGATTGGAGGCCGTTCCTTGTTGGAACATTTGTTTACTTGTTGGGATATCATTATATTGCCATGTTATCTTAATGCATCTATATACTTGGTAAAGGGTGGAAGGCTCGGCCTCTCGCCTAGTGTTTTGTTCCACTCTTGCCGCCCTAGTTTCCGTCATATCGGTGTTATGTTCCCGGATTTTTGCGTTCCTTACGCGGTTGGGTTATAATGGGAACCCCTTGATAGTTTGCCTTGATTAAAGCTTTTCCAGTAATGCCCAACCTTGGTTTTACCATTTGCCACCTAGCCTCTTTTGTCCCTTGGGTTTCCGGAGCCCAAGGGTCATCTTATTTTAAACCCCCCCAGGCCAGTGCTCCTCTGAGTGTTGGTCCAACTCGTCAGCCGCCGGTGGCTACCAGGGGCAACTCTGGGCTGGCCTACCGGAAGTTTAGACAATCTGAGTGTGCCCTGAGAACGAGATATGTGTAGCTCCTATCGGGATTTGTCGGCACATTCGGGTGGTGTTGCTGGATTTGTTTTAACCCGTCGAAGTGTCTTGAAGAACCGAGGTACCGAGTATGATCGGAACGTCTCGGGAGGAGGTCTATTCCTTCATTGACCGTGAGAGCTTGTCATGGGCTAAGTTGGGACTCCCCTGCTGGGATTTGAACTTTCGAAAGCCGTGCCTGCGGTTATGGGCAGATGGGAATTTGTTAATGTCCGGTTGTAGTAACTTGAACCTTAACTTAATTAAAATGAATCAACCATGTGTGTTACCGTGATGGCCTCTTCTCGGCGGAGTCCGGGAAGTGGACACGGTGTTGGAGTAATGTTTGCGCAGGTTATCTCTAGTTTCTCGCTCGCGCTTTGCCTCCTCTTCTCGCTCTCTTTTGCAAATAAGTTAGCCACCACATATGCTAGTCGCTTGCTGCAGCTCCACATATATTTACCTTACCTTACCTATTAAGCTTAAATTGTCTTGATCGCGAGGGTGCGATGAGTCCCTGTGGCTCACAGATTACTATTACACCAGATGCAGGGCCTGATGATTCCGCTCCAGGTGACGCGCTTGAGCTCAAGTGGGAGTTCGACGAGGACTCTCAACGTTACTATCTGTCTTTCCCTGATGATCAGTAGTGGTGCCCAGTTGGGGATGATTGGGACCGTGTCGCAATGTTGGGTTATCTTTTATTTTGGCGCCGTAGTCGGGCCATGAGTGTTTGGATGATGTAATGTTATTTATGTACCTTGATTGATGTGGCGAGTGTAAGCCAACTATGGTATCCCCTTTATGATTTATATTACATGGGATGTTGTGAAGATTGCCTTACTTGCGACATATGCCTTCAATGCGATTATGCCTCTAAGTCGTGCCTCGACACATGGGAGATATAGTCGCATCGAGGGTGTTACAGCTATTTTCTTCATCGTGTCAATCTCCTGGAGGGCCTTTTGGGCTTTGGCCTTGGCACTTTTTGCGCTTTCGAGGGCCGCGGCAAGCTCAGACTCTCGCGTCTTCGAGTCAAGCTCCAACGCCTCGTGCTACGTCACGAGAGCCTGGAGCTCTTGATGGACCTCGCCCACCCAAGCCTCTTGCCTTTCCCGCTCGGTGCACTCCTTGGCCGCCTTATCTTCGGCCTCGGACAGCGCTTGCCTTAGGGTCGCCACTTCGGTCGTGGCCCCTGGCAAATTCATGATGATCTTGTCATTTTGCAATCGCATTCTTTTTATACATATCCATAAACTAGGTATTACTTACCTTTGTTCTCCTTGAGCTGCCTCTTGGCAAGGCCGAGCTCGTCCTTGGACACTTTAAGGTATTGCTTCAGTGCGGCGACCTCCGCAGTCAGTGCGGCAGATGCCAGTAGCGAAGCCTCCATATGCATATTGACATACTTATATTAGACTCCTGCGATGTTGTTTGATCCTCTGTTCGACTTTTCTTTGTGAACACCGAACAGAGCATCAGGGGCTACTGTCTATGCGGTAATATTTTTCCTATATTTTAAACACTTACCTCAAAGCCTGTTAGAAGGCTGGCACGGGCTTCAGTCAATCCGCTCTTGGCGGACTGAACCTTCTGGACCACCGCACTCATAATAGTACGGTGTTCCTCGTCGATGGAAGCGCTGCGAAGTGCTCCCAGTAGATTGTCCAGCGCCTCTGGATGGACAGAGGTCACCGGCATAGGCGTCTCGCCCCTGTTGGAAGGAGGTTGCCTGCCCGAGTCTGGAACCACTAGAGGTTCCGGCGCGGTGTTTGGCTGAGGGCCGAACTCGGAACCCTCAGGGGCCTTGTCCCTCTGCTCCCGGAGTCCGGAAGGTCGCCTTGAGGCGCCTCCGGGACTGTCTCCCCTCGACCCGGTGCCTCTTGAGACAATACCTCGGCGTCGTCCGTAGAGCAAGGGGAGGTGGCGGTCGGAAGTGGATCGCTATCCATATCCGACGAGCCCAAGGAGCCATCCAACGATACATCGATACGGGCTCGTGGCGGCCTGCATAATCATATTCGGTGTTAGGGAAAGCAATGCGACAAAGGAATGCTATGAGTTACTCTGGTATCCGAATACTTACGACCTCCCCAGGGGCTTGGCCCTGGGCAACCACTCGTCTTCGCCTTCGGTGGCGGCGGTGGAACTGTCCGGAAGGAGAGTCCTTCCCTTCTTGGACCCTTCTCCCCTCCCCCCCAGTTGGGGCGGCCTTCCTTTTCTTGTCTCCCCGCCTAGAGGGGGAGCATCTTCTTCTTCCTCGTCGTCTTCGGGGGAGGAGTGTGCCGCAGAGTCATCGAACGGTGAGTCTGATGATGCCTGGCGTCGGGAACTCTTTCGGGTTCCCTTGGCCTTCTTGGTCTTCTCCGGCACCGTGTAAGGAGACGGAGTCAGCATCTTCGCTAGGAGAGCGTCTAGTGGGCCTTCGGGCAAAGGAGTCGGACAGTCGATCTGTCCGGCCGTCTCCTGCCAGTCCTGTCAAAGGTACGGGAGCTTAGATCCCGCATAGAGTCAAACTATGAAAAACAAGTGTCCTATGAGAGGTCAAACAGCTTACAGCACTGGCTTGGCGCTTCGCATAGAATCCGCGGTCCTCGGTAGTGGGAGGGGGAACCTCGGCACTCTTGAATAGCACCTTCCAGGCTTCTTCGTGAGTTGTGTCGAAGAGCCTGTTCAGAGTTCGGTGCTGGGCTGGGTGAACTCCCACAAGTTGAAAGCCCATTGTTGGCATGGGAGGATCCGGCGGATGAGCATGACCTGGACTACATTGACGAGTTTGAGCTTCTTGTTCACCATGCTTTGAATACATGTTTGGAGTCCGGTCAGCTCTCCCGAACTACCCCAGGACAGGCCCTTCTCTTGCTAGGAGGTGAGCCGCGTGGGGAAGCCAGATCGGAACTCGAGGGTCGCTGCCCATTTAGGGTCACGCGGCTCGGTGATGTAGAACCACCCCGATTGCCACCCCTTTATGGTCTCCACGAAGGAGCCCTTGAGCCATGTGACGTTGGGCATCTTGCCCACCATGGCGCCTCCGCACTCCGCCTGGCGGCTGCTCACTACCTTCGGCTTGACGTTGAAGGTCTTCAGCCATAAGCCGAAGTGGAGCTTGATGCGGAGGAAGGCCTCGCAAACGACAATAAACGCCGAGATGTTGAGGATGAAGTTCGGGGCCAGATCGTGGAAATCCAGGCCATAGTAGAACATGAGCCCCTAGACGAATGGGTGGAGAGGGAATCCCAGTCCACAGAGGAAGTGGGTAAGGAACACTACCCTCTCATGGGGTCTGGGGGTGGGGATGAGTTGCCCCTCATCTGGGAGCCGGTGTGCGATGTCGTCGTGCAGGTATCTGGCTCTCCTCAGCTTCTTGATGTGTCCCTCCGTGACGAAGGAGACCATCCACCTGCCTCCCGCTTCGGATATGGTTGGAGAAGGTTGAGGTGGGAAATGCAGACTTGGGCGCTGGAGCTCGAGTGTGTGAAAGTGGATGAGCAAAGGAGGAAGAAGGCGTGGATGAAAAGGTGAATCCTTATCCCTTTATATGGGCAGCCAAAACTATGCGCCCCCACTAGCCTGGTAAAACTCGCTTATCCCCCAAGCGCCGGAATCAATGGCGCGGTTGGGTTACCCACGCCCGTATTGATGAGAATCCCGTGATAAGGGGACACGATCTCTGCTTTGACAAGGCGTGTCAAAAAACTGCCTCGCGTTATGTGCGGGGCTAGTTAAAGGAAACGGTTTGAATAATCACCGGGCCATGGCATAAGATCGTGTTGCCAAAACAAGTCAGCAAATTAGATTTGTGGAAATATTATTCTCTCTACGGTGGTATGTGGAACTTATTTTGCAGGTTCAGACACTATCCTTGTATTCAAATTCTTCCGTGATGTATTCGGAGGAGGAACCCGCCTTGCAATGTCGAAGACAATACTGCACGCCGGACTCATCGTCATTGAAGCCTGGTTCAGGGGCTACTGAGGGAGTCCTGGATTAGGGGGTCTCCGGACAGCCGGACTATATCCTTTGGCCGGACTGTTAGACTATGAAGATACAAGATTGAAGACTTCATCTCGTGTCCGGATGGGACTCTACTTGGCGTGGAAGGCAAGCTAGGCAATACGGATATGCATATCTCCTCCTTTGTAACCGACCTTGTGTAACCCTAGCCCTCTCCGGTGTCTATATAAACTGGAGGGTTTTAGTCCGTAGGACAACACACAATCATACCATAGGCTAGCTTCTAGGGTTTAGCCTCTCTGATCTCATGGTAGATCTACTCTTGTACTACCCATATCATCAATATTAATCAAGCAGGACGTAGGGTTTTACCTCCATCAAGAGGGCCCGAACCTGGGTAAAACTTCGTGTCCCCTGCCTCTTGTTACCATCTGCCTAGACGCACAGTTCGGGACCCCCTACCCCAGATCCACCGGATTTGGCACCGACAGCCCCCTTTGAAGGAGGGGGGTGCGTCGCCTCCACCTGTGGCTCCTGTCCATCCAGGAGCACCAGATGACCTAATGGGGGCGCTACGAAGTGCCTCCGTCGTCGACGAGCACCGTTTCCTTATGGATGTGGTGATTGAGAAGGTTCAGTCCGCCAAGAGCGGACTGAATGAAGCCTACATCAGCTTGTTAACAAGTTTTGAGGTAAGAAAGATAAAAACCCGTATAGTCCGTAGCCCCTGAGACGTTGTCCGGTGTTCGGCAAGGATAAACGGACACGGGATCAATCCTTAATTAAGAGGTTGACTGAATATGTATCGATAAGCAGGCATCCCTGTTGGCCGCGACCTCGCGTGCTGCCGAGGTCTCCGAGCTGAAGCGGAGGCTGGAGCGGACCGAGAACGAGCTCGGCGAGCTTAAGGTTCGACTCCAGGAGAAGCAAGGTGAGGAACGACTTGCTATATGTCCGGGAAGGGATAAACGCTATATATTGATAGTGGTATTGTGATATGTGCAGAAGCCGCGACCGAAGTCGACGCCCTGAGGAAGGCCTTGGGCGAGGCCGAGGAGCAGGCTGTCCAGCAGCAAGCCGCCCGTAAGAAGCTAAATGCCTGGGTCAAATAAGTCCACCAGGAGCTCCAAGATGCGGTGAAAAATGCGAGGCCTTGGAACATGATGCGTCGGTTCGAGGGGCCGAACTCGCCAAGGCTCATCAGAACATGGAGACCACACAGAATGAGGCCCAGGCCACCCTCCAGGAGATCCAGGAGGCCAAGAAGATCACAGCGGGTAAGGCATTTAAGATGCAAAGCAAGTATACGGAGAAGCAGTACCTTTTACTAACCCGGGTTCGGAGTTCCCCAGGGGCTTTTGCGGATTTGCCACGCCGTGGAATTCTATCGAGCCGAAGGAGGGGGTTCTTCAGAGAGGCTCTTCTGGTCACAGTATGCGGCACCAAAGCATCCCGTGTCCTTCATCGATCAGCTGAAACAACTGGTGGAGCTTCATAGGGTGGCCGAACTAGCCATTAAGGATGTGATAATCCGTCTGTGGCCAGCTGAAGCTATGCCTAGTAGCTACTTCAGACTCGTGAGGAGAATGGTGGATGCCTGTCCTCGGCTGGACGTTATCAAGCACTCCGTCTGTATTGAAGGTGCCCGTATGGCCTTCGCTCACTGCAAGATGTGGTGGGCGAAGATGAACGCTGTTGAAGTCACCAATGGTCCGCCGGAGGGCAAGGAGCACCGCATGCCCGAGCGATATTTCGAGGATGTTGTGGAAGGGTCTCGACTTGTAGCGGCGCAATGTTCACAGGACATTGTATTTGAATAAATGTATTCATGTTGCCTTTGTCTTGTATTATGGGAACAAAGCCAGTTTTAAAGTAATTTTATTATGCTTTGAATTATTTCCTCTTGTGTGGCCGTGTTGTGTGTAATCTAAGGGTTGGCCAATCGTTGGCTTCTGCCCTCACGTAGGTAGTACGGAGGTGTTCGGGGTGGAATCTAAAAAATCTTGATCCAATTACATGGTCCTTGAAGGAGTTGTTTAGCGCAATGAACAAGGCAATCAGACTTTATCGTTTTAATGCCCTCACTTAGCCATAGGAGTTTTATAATAAAGCATGGGCGCAGCCCCTGGTTTAATCCAGAGTACTGTCGGCATATGATCGGGAAGTTTCGATCTCTCGCGTGACCTGGAAAAATCTCCAACAATTTGTAACCCTCGAGTAGCTGACCGGCTCTCGCCACATCATGACAGTTAGTTTTTGGCTTTCTCTACTGAGATGCTCGTCTGGTCAAAGCCAAGGCACAATCGCGGTAGTTCTCCCTTTATTACCCTAGCCGATGGAGCGGAATGTAGGGTAGCAAGCACAGGAGCCGGGCAACCCAACTATTGACCAGAGACATGATACGGAGGCAATGCATATAATGCTAAATTTGGGGTAAAAGTATGTGTGTCCGGGATCGGTCTGGCCGGATTGTATACCCCGGGTTATCTTGTGCCTCCGTTGATGTCCATGGAATTTTGAGTGTGTAATTGTGTACATGTGGTATGGATGCCACTACCTTATTGGGGCTAGGACGGAGGCTAAATTGCTAGTCGAGCTCTTGACGAGCCGCGTTGTCCTGTTGCAGTGTAGTCCGGACCCGCTTGATGGTGTCCAGGGGCTCGGCAGCTGGGTTATAGTGCTGCTTGAGAAGGCCGCTCTATGCTTCAGCTGCTAGGGCGGTGGTCTGCTCCTTTGTTTGGAGGGAGCATTCCATATTGCCATTGACTGTTATGACGGCGCGTGGACCGGGCATCTTGAGCTTGAGATAAGCATAATGTGGCACTGTGTTAAATCTAGCAAACGATGTTCATCCGAGCAGTGCGTGGTAGCCGTTGCGGAAGGGGACAGTATCGAAGATTAACTCTTCGCTTCGGAAGTTGTCCGGAGAACCGAAGACCACCTCCAGCGTGATTGAGCCCGTACAGCGGGCCTCTACACCTGGTATGACTCCTTTAAAGGTAGTATTTGTTGGTTTGATTCGCGGGGGATTAATGCCCATCTTCCATATTGTATGGTGATACAGCAGGTTGAGGCTGCTTCCGCTATCCATCAGGACTCGTGTTAGGTGGAATTCGTCGATGATTGGGTCCAGGACTAGTGTGGCCGAACTGCCGTGGCGGATACTAGTCGAATGATCTCATCGATCGAAGGTGATCGGAAATGACGACCACGGATTGAACTTCGGGGCGACTGGCTCTACCGCGTAGACGTCCCTGAATGCTCATTTGCGCTCCTTTCTGGGGATGTGCGTGGCATATATCATGTTCACCATTTTGACTTGGGGGGATTTCTTCTGTCGCCCGGTGTTTGGTTGTCGGGGCTCTTCATCCTCGTCCTCACTTTGTGAACCCTTTTCTTTGTTTTCGGCGTTTAACTTGCCAGCCTGCTTGAAGACCCAACAATCCCTGTTGGTATGATTGGCTTGCTTATCCAGGGTGCCATGAATTTGGCACGGACGGTCGAGTATGCGGTCCAGGCTGGAAGTTCCTTTGTTGTTTCTTTTGTAGGGTTTCTTCCGTTGGCCGGATTTGCAGCCACTGAATCCGGCGTTGACTGTGGTGTCTTCGGTGTTGTCGCATTGCTTCTGCGTTTGTGTCTATTGCGTCGGAGCTTGCCGGTGCTGTTCTTGGCCTCTGTAGGGCCTGCCTCGCTAGTTGTGTTTTTGCTACGAGCCAGCCAGCTGTCCTCGCCTGTGCAAAAGCGGGTCATGAGTGCCGTAAGGGCTGCCATTGTCTTCGGCTTTTCTTGTCCGAGATGGCGTGCTAGCCATTCGTCCCGGATGCCGTGTTTGAAGGCTGCTCGGGCCTCGGCGTCCGGACAGTCGACGATCTGGTTCTTTTTGGTTAGGAACCTAGTCCAGAATTTTCTGGCCGATTCTCCGGGTTGTTGAACTATGTGGCTTAGGTCATCGGCATCTGGTTGACGTACATAAGTTCCTTAGAAGTTGTCAAGGAAAGCCTCTTCCAAGTTCTCCCAGCTGCCGATTGAGTTCTCAGGCAGGCTATTTAACCAGTGTCGAGCTGGTCCTTTGAGTTTTAATGGGAGGTATTTGATGGCGTGGAGGTCGTCTCCTCGGGCCATGTGGATGTGGAGAATGAAATCCTTGATCCATACTGCGGGACGGTTGTGCCGTCGTATGATTCGATATTGACGGGCTTGAACCCCTTGGGGAATTCGTGATCCAGTACTTCATCTATGAAGCAAAGCGGGTGTGCGGCGCCTCTATATCGGGCCGCATCGTGGCGGAGCTCTGATGGAGTCCATCTGCGGCATTCGTCTCGAGCATGATTAGGTTTGTCACGTCCAAATACATAGCCGTCATCATGCCTCGAGGCACGTCCTCGTGATCCATAGATCGATCTTGTGTGTCCTGCTCTACTATCCAGGGTTTGTCGGAGGTCGTACGTATGGCTCCGGACTCTTCCATCCCTATTTTGATGGGGTGGTGGGGCTGTCTGCTGCTCGGCCTGAGTTGCCGCTTTTATCTCGACCGCGGGTTGGCCGTTCCGCCGCCCTGTCCCGACCACGTGGTGGTCGATCCGCATTGCGTGAGGGGGATATATGCTCCGCTCTTGGCTGGGCGGTTCAGGCCGTATTCCTCGGCTGTCAGGACGTCAGTCCATCTTTCGACGAGCAGGTCTTGTTCAACTTGAAGCTGCTGTTGTTTCTTTTTCAGGCTCCTTGCAGTGGCTATGAGTTGAAGCTTGAAGCGCTCCTGCTCGAGAGGATCCTCAGGCATGATGAAGTCTTCGTTGCCAAGGCTTGTCTCCTCCTCGGAGGGTCGACGGTAACTATCATCCTCCGGGTCATCTTCTATGGCATGTTCGTCAGTGTTGTCTTGCCTGCTGTCGTGTTCCTGTTCGGATGTAGCCCCGGCGGGGTTTTCACTGTTTTCGGCGTCGCCCGGAGTACTATTTTCTCCGGTGCCAGTGTTGCCGTCCTTTGAGCGACGGGGCTTAGGGTGGCGTTTGGGCCGCCGGCGCTTGGACTGTGTCTCGGAGGTTTTGTTCGCATCCGACTCTTCTTTGTCATCGCCAGATCCTTTAGGTGTATCAACCATGCACACGTCGTACGAAGAGGTAGCCGTCCAATGTCCAGTGAATGGCGGGTCTTGGCCTTGCTCCTTGTCGGCATCGTCGTCCATGCCAGCGATGTCTTCGAAGCCATAGTCAAGCACGTCGGTTAAGTCATCGATGGTGGCTATGAAGTGGGTGGCGGGTGGGAGGCAAAATTCCTCATCATCCGTCTCTAGCTCGAACCGGACATAGTTTGGGTGCGAGTCCTTCTCCAAGGACAGATTCTTTAAAGATTTTAGCATGTCACCCAAAGGCGAGTGCTGGAAAACGTCAGCGGCGCTGAACTTGAAGATCGATAACCGATCTAGCTCGGTGTCTGCGGGCGTACACGGTCCGGAACTTATAGCCAGAGACGAGTCCGAAGTTCCGTTAAAGTGAATATTGCAGGGCGTCGAGTCCATATGCGGCTCCAACGCCGCGGACTCTGAGCCCTCGGATGGCTCGATCTGCTTTGGCTCTAAGGTCGTTGCAGCCGCAGGAACCATCTCCTGTGTGTGATCCAATGACAGATTTAAGTCATGTTCATCGGGATGAGGGGGAGCGATCGCCGCGGGCTCTGATCCCTCGAAGATCGGATCTCTACAGATGTCCGTGGCGTAGTTCAAGCTATCGAATCCGACCTGATGGCCAGGGGCGTAGCTGTCGATCTTCTCTAGATGTTCAAGCGAGTTGGCCTGCAGTACGAAGCCGCCAAATACGAAGATCTATCCGGGAAGGAAGATTCCTCCCTGGACAGCGTCATTATTAACGATTGAAGGGGCCATCGAACCTTTTGTCGATGGCACAGTGGAACTCTCAATGAAAGCACCGATGTTGGTGTCAAAACCGGCGGATCTCGGGTAGGGGGTCCCGAACTGTGCATCTAGGATCTATGGTAACAGGAGATGGGGGACACAATGTTTACCCAGGTCCGGGCCCTCTCTATGGAGGTAGAACCCTACGTCTTGCTTGATTGATATTGATGAATATGAGTGTTACAAGAGTGGATCTACCACGAGATCGTAATGGCTAAGCCCTAGAAGTCTAGCCTATGTGGGTATGATAATGAGAACATGTGGTGTCCTTTCCAGACTATCCCCTTTGGTTTATATAGACACCGAAGGGGTCTAGGGTTTACATGGAGTCGGTTACATAAGAAGGATTCTTCGGTCGCCAAGCTTGCCTTCCACGCCAAGTAGAGTCCAATCTGAACACGGTGCAGTCTTCGGCCTTCATGTCTTCACGGCCCTTCAGCCCAGCCCATGGATAACAGGTCGGACGCCCGAGGACCCCTTAGTCCAGGACTCCCTCACTCTCCTTTCTGGATGCGTACTCCAGGTATCACCAGATCTTTATGTCCAAATAAGATGAGGAGAAGAAATCATTCAACACTCCGTGCGGTATGTACTGCTTTGTCGGTATGCCTTTCGGATTAAAGAGTGTCGGGTCCACTTTTGCAAGAACAGTTCAGATTGGTTTTGAGCCACAGTTGCATAGAAATATAGAAGTCTATATGGATGATATCATGGTCAAGACCAAGGATAAGGCCACCCTTATCCAGGACTTGGAAGAGACATTTGCAAATCTGCGCAAGATCAACTTGAAACTCAACCTGAAGAAGTGTGTATTCGGTGTTCCCTCCGGCAAGCTACTTGGGTTCTTCGTGTCCCATCGGGGGATCGAAGCCAACCCCGACAAGATCAAGGCCATTGAGTAGATCCAGGCACCCAGGACAGTTAAGGATGTAAGGTGCCTGACTAGATGTGTTGCCGTGCTGAGCAGGTTCATTTCCAAGTATGTCGAGCATGCCCTACCATTCTTCAAAATCTTGCAGAATGCATGGCCTATGAAGTGGACCCCGGAAGTAGATCCAGCTATGTAAGAATTAAAGGCCTACCTGTCGTCCGTGCCTACCTTGGTTGCACCCAAACCCCAAGAGCCATTGTTGCTTTACTTGGCGGCAACCAACCACATAGTTAGTGCAACCCTGGTAGCACAGCGAGAGGTGGACGAGGCAGAAAGTGGCTGAGCCACGGCAGAGTCAGAAAAGGATTCGAGTAGCAGTGAGCACGGCGACGAGGGCAACCCCAAGGACGCGGCAAGGAAGAAAGTGGTGCAGCGCCTAGTATACTTTGTCAGCTCCTTATTACAGGGGGCTAGATCGAGGTACTCTAGTGTGCAAAAGTTGATCTTTAGCCTCATCATGGCCTCAAGGAAACTGCGCCACTACTTCCAAGCCCATGAGATCACAGCTGTCACTCATTTCCCGTTGCAAAGGATACTCCGAAACCCTGAGGCAACTGGCAGGATAGTGGAATGGGCTTTGGAGTTATCCAGCTTTGGTATGAAGTTTGAGAGCACTTCAACCATTCAGAGGAGGGCACTGGCAGAGTTTATTACAGAATGGACGCCAACCCCTGACGAGGAAATGACAGAAATAGCTCTCCCTGGCAAGGAATCACCCCCAAGAATGGATTATGTATTTTGATGGTGCTTTTTCCCTACAAGGTGCAGGGGCTGGCGTGCTTCTTGTTGCCCCCTTTCGGGAGCACTTGAAGTACGCCGTCCAGATGCACTTTACCTTGGAAGAAGCCACCAACAATACAACTGAGTGTGAAGGGCTCCTTGCCGGGCTCAGGATTGTAGCAGAATTGGGAATTAAGAAGCTGATCATTCGAGGAGATTGACAGCTTGTGGTGAGACAAGTCAACAAGGATTATCAAAGTCCATTGATGGAAGCATACGTCAAGGAAGTGAGGAGATTGGAGGAGTGCTTTGATGGGTTGCAAACAGAGCATGTACCCCGTGCAGAAAATAGCATAGCTGATCACCTGTCAAAGTGTGTTGCGCATAAGCTTCCTATGGGACCAGGGACTTTTGTTCTCCATCTCTCTCAGCCCTTTGTATCACCAGCCACAATGGCCCGGAAAATGAGAAAGTTGGACTACGGTAAGCCTCTCCCGGCAGAGCCATGCTCTCCCGGCAGAGACCCTGCCGGAAGCAACTCCTCATAGCCTGGCTTATGGACCCTGTGATAGCCTGGCTTATGGACCCTGTGATAGCCTGGCTTATTAGGGATGATAGACTACTCATATCAATAAGGAATTCCTTCTTGCTCGGCTTGGAGTAATTTCAGGATGGGTGATCAACCGAGAAGTTGCTCCCAGGTGTGCACGAGTGAGGACAAAGTGCATAGAAAAGACTAGTATTGATCTGTGAGGCCAGTCTAGATCCCGCCAGGAGTAACGACCATTGGCGGGTGTGTCTGGGGCATTATAGACCCCGTGAACGAGGCTGGTGCCCCCGCAGTCGAGGAGGTGACGCTAGTCCTCGTTGCCGAGCCCCAGGCTCCAACTTGGGCAAGGCACATTGTCCTCTTCCTCCAAACTGGAGAACTTCCCAGCGACCAAGATGAAGCTGAAAAATTAGCCCGGAGGGCCAGTATGTATCAGTTTGTCGATGACACTCTGTACAAAAGAAGGCCCAACGGTGTGAAATTGAAGTGTGTCTGCCGGGTGGACGGAAAGGAACTATTGGCTGAGATTCACAGAGGAATGTGCGGCTCACACATTGGATCAAGGGCATTAGTTGGGAAAGCATTCCAGCAAGGATTCTATTGGCCCACATCCCTCCAAGATGTAGTTGAGCTCATCACGACATGTGAAGCCTGCTAGTTCCATTCCAAGAGAACACACCTACCTGCCCAAGCCCTTCAGACAATCCCTCTATCATGGCCATTTTCGGTCTGGGGGCTCAATATCCTCGGCCCCTTTCCCCGAGCAATTGGGGGCTTTGAATTCTTGTTCGTCGCCATCGACAAGTTTACAAAGTGGCCAGAAGTGACTGCCGTGAGAAAGGTGACTGCTTAGTCAGCTATCAAGTTCTTGAAAGAATTGGTGCGTCGTTTTGTAGTTCCGGCAAGGATCATCACTAACAACGGCACCCAGTTCACGAGCCACGCCTTCATGCAATATGTTCATACCCTCAGATGCAAGATCTCATTCGCTTATGTGGCACACCCCCGGAGCAATGGGCAAGCTGAGAGGGCGAACACTGAAGTGCTTCATGGACTCAAGACATGGACTTTCGATACGCTGCAGAAGCACGGCAGGCGGTGGATCGAGAAGCCCTGCGTCGCTATCATAGTTGCAGGGTTCGTGCTCGGTGTTTTGAGGAAGGTGACCTTGTCCTTAGGCATGTTCAGTCCGCCAAGGGTACAAACAAGTTATCACCAAAGTGGGAAGGCCCTTACCGGGTGGTACGAGTCACCAGCCCTGGCGCAGTCCGTCTAGAGATCGGAGATGGCACACTATTGCAAAACTCATGGAATATTGAGCATCTCCGTAAGTTCTACCCGTAAGGCGCAGAGGCTACTGGGCCCTGCCCGGAAGCCACCCACTGTACATGGAATTGCCAAAGTTGCATGTAACACCCTGTACAAGCCGGGGCATGACCCCATGCAAGAGAAAATAAAGAAGCGCTGTAGGGGGGGGCCAACCAAGACTGCATGCATGCATGAGCACACCCGGATCACTACATAAGCATTTCATGAGCATTTGAATATGCATATAGATAGGATTGCATCCAGCATTTCATTTTCATCTACATGGAGTTTCAGGTTCCTGCCGTGAACTTGCTTCGAGAAAGGACGAGAAGATTGCACGGCACAGCGATCCCCGGCAAAGCCAAATAGATAAGTTCACCTCTTGTCTATTAGTGTTCTGTAAAGCTATAACTTCGCATGAGAAAACCTCGCCACTCTTTTGAAACTTAGGTGCTCCCATCTATGACTCGAACGTTGCTTCAGTCAAGATGGTTGCAGTAGCCTTTGATAAAATGGAGTTGGCAGGGGGCTGGTCCCTCTATCTGTCCCCGGCAGACAAAAGGGGGTGCCGGCAGGATACCCTGTTGGGTAAGCTCATTTATTTACATTAAAGAGGTACATCACCTCTGCATGGACATATACATGCATGGGTTCTCGGCGAGGTTCATCTTTTTCATTTACATGCTAATACAAGTACAAGCATTACAGAACACAAAGATGGACTCGAGAGATTACATTATTCGAATTAAAATTTGGCGATTGCCTCCAAGTTTAAGATTGAAAAAAAGATAAGTGCCCCATGATCCCCTCTTTTCGTTTTCCCTCCTTCAGGCACTGCGGCGGAAGGAGGAAAAGATGAGAAAACGAGCACCCAAACCCCAACCAGAGGCCTGGGGACGACCCCAACCACTCCCTTTCAACATCACCAGTCGGAGCAGAGAACAAGGAGAAGGGGAGGAAGAATCCAAGGTTGGATTACTCCGCCCTCCTCTGCCCCTCCCTTTTATAGGCTAGGCGAGGAGGGGCGGCCGCTCCATCAGCGGGTGACCACTGCCCTCCTTCGCCAACTCAAGGTGGGCGGGCCCTCTCCAAGATGCTCTCCCGCGCCACGCGCCTCCATTACCTACCCAGCGCGATGCATGCAGCATACGTGGCTGAGGATAAGGGCGTGCTGTGGGAAGAGTAAATTGGCAGATTCTACCCCGTGCGTTAAAGTCATGCACAGGCCATCACTAGAGCGGCCCCACCATTATTGGCCTAACATAACACGCGGGGAAACCGGAAACTGGCCCGAAATCAAGATTGATGAAGCAGCAAAGGTGACCTCAAGGAGCCAACCCCTTCAACAATTCTGCATGTGCACTTATTAGGCCCTACCCCGACGACGCTCAGCAGCGCATTTGGGGCAGGCTCAGGGGCTTCTGTCAATGCAACAAACCCTGGGTCTGTTGCCCAACTGTGCACAGTCACAAGATCAAGGTTGAAGCACCAACTCAAGCCAGGGATTGAAGACCCAAAGGATTTGAAGAACCAACATGCAGCTCAGATAGACCGAGATCGAGCCAAAGGAACAAGATAGTAGCAAGAGAAGGGCCTCCCTTGCTGGGCAGGTGAGCCCGGCAAGGGGCAAGGCCACCACCTGAAGCAAGTGACCAAGACTCCCCGGCAGAGCCTGCAGGGGCTCACGGGGGAAAATCACCCCGTAAACAACTCAACCACGACTCACGTCGTCAATAAGTGCGGTGTCAAGCCGCAAGATGACTAAGTGACAGCCATTCGCCACATGGTGGCCATTTCCTACAGAAGAAACCCACAGGCGACACCCATCCTGCGGTGTGCTAAGGGAGCAGGTGCGGAGCTGGCGAGACAGTCCGATAGCCCTTGTCGGGCAACCAATGATGTGACACTAAGTGGTGCATTTAATGCACCTTGTCAACCCACAGAGTTAGGTATGATAGCACTATTTGCTATCATATCAGTGGATAATGACCACTTTGCCACTGTGGTGACCCCTTAATCTATAAAAGGAGGCCCATGGCACTTGTAGGAGGGGTTAGAGGGTTATAAAGTTGACAATCCCCAAGCCATCATACGGGCGTAGACGTCGCGGCCCTGAGGCAAACCTTGTCGGGCAAGTGTACTACGCACCACCACACACATTCCACCATCAATCCACCAAAGAAGGAGTAGGGTTTATGCCTAATGGTGGCCCGAACCTGGGTAAAATTGCTTGTGCGCTTTCTACCGTGTGCTGATCTGCTCTTTGCGCAATGTGCCGTCCCCCCGCCGAACCAACAAGGGGCCACACGGCCCCATAGGTGGCCGTGGATATCCCGTGACAATTTGGGAGAGCGAAAATTATGTCATGACTTGTTAGAATTGATCTCTATGCTTCACTTAAATTTTTATGAGCTATGGACTTGCTCTAGTGCGTCACTTATATCTAATTTAGCACGGTGTGCTTTAGTATTTCTGAAGAAATTCTCTCTTGCTTCACTTAAATTAATTTGAGAGAAAGAAAAATATTATGCTCATGATCTTCACTTATATTTGTTTGAGCTTATGAAAAGCAACACTTGAAAATTAGTCCCAAAGTGATAGATATCCAAGAAGGATATAATAAAAACTTTCATGAAGATCATTGGACAAAATAAACTTGGTTCTTAGTAATAGTTTTGAGATATGATGATGTGATATGTGAGTTATGTTGATGATTAATTATGCTTTAGTAAAAATATTGGTGTTAAGGTTTGTGATTCCCTATGCAAGCACGAATGTTAATAGTCATGCAATGAAATTATATCCTACTTATGGTGCATTATTCGGTGTTAATTATTCTTAATTCTCGCTTATGAGATTATTCGTTTCTTGGTTGGTCTCTTCTCAATCTTTTGCTAGCCTTCATTTTGCACTAAGTATGATCTCTACTTGTGCATCCAAAAACTTTTAAACCAGTTTTGCCACATGAGTCCACTATATCTACCTATATGCGGTATTATTTTGCCATTCTAAGCAAATTTGCATGTGTCATCTCTAATTTTCAAAATAAACTTCTCTTTTGTGTGTTTTTTCACTCATGGAGCGGTGAGGGGTGGCTAATATTTTCCATGCTAGATGTGTTATTCTCAAGATGAGTGTTTATTCACTTGTCATTGCACGAGAGTATGGTATAGGTATTAGGGATGCTCAGTCCCGAAATGAAAAAAATGAATTTACTTCATGTTGTCAAATAATAAATTCATTGGAAAGTGTTGGTATGGAAGGCAACCGTGGATTCAGCTAGCCATTGAAAGTGAAAGTATGGTGGAAAAAGGAATAAACTTTATTTTCTGTTTGGGAACCGCCTATGATATATCTAGCATGGAAAGTGTTGGGAACCAAGGTTGTCAGAATCGCGATTCTATTGTACGATTCTACGACTTTACGATCCAAACTAACCGATCTGATTCTACGATTTTGGTCTCTAGAATCTACGTTTATACGATTCTGATAGTGAAGATTCTACGATTTGCGATCTTGCCATCGGAGCTCCGATCCGATTCAGAATCACGATTCTGACAACCTTGTTGGGAACTCTAAGTCGTTTTTGTTGTTGGGATGGATACACCTCCCAAAATGTTTTTATCTCTAAGATTTTCGCTTTGAGCTCTGGCACCTCTACAAATCCCTACTTCCCTCTGCGAAGGGCCTTTCTTTTACTGTATGCAATTTTTATTTTTGAGTCTCCATCATCTCTTATAAAAGCACCAACTAGGAGGCAATATGATCATACTTGACTATTGGGTGTAGCTAATATGCGAGTGTGTTTCATGAATGGATCAATGATTGAGCATGATGGGCTAGGGATAACTTATTTTAGTATTGATATTTTTAAATACATCGTTGCTTGTTGATATGCTTGAGTATTTAAATTATCATGTCAAAACTAGACTATTGCTTTGAACAATATAAAAGTCCAAATGTCCATGCTATAAAGAAATAAATATGATATGACATGATAGGCACCATTCCACATCAAAAATTTTGTTTTTATCACTTCCCTACTCGAGGACGAGTAGGAGTTAAGCTTGGGGATGCTGATACATCTCCAACGTATCTATAATTTTTGCTTGTTCCATGTTGTTATATTATCAATCTTGGATGTTTTATAATCATTTTATGGTCATTTTATATCATTTTTGGTACTAACCTATTGACATAGTGCCAAGTGCCAGTTGTTGTTTTCTGCATGTTTTTTACGTTGCAGGAAATCAATATCAGACGGAGTCCGAACGCAACAAAACTTTACGGAGATTTTTTTGGACCAGAAGGAACGTAATGGGCCCTGGCTGCGCCTGGAGGGTGCCTCGAGGAGGGAACAACCCACCAGGGCGTGCCATGAGGCGCAGGCGCGCCCTGGTGGGTTGTGCCCTCCTCGGGTGCCCCCCAAACCGCCTCTTTGCTCTATAAATACCCCAATATTTCCAGAACCCTAAAAGTGTCGACGAAATATTCATCTAGCCGCCGTAGAGTCCAGAACCACCAGATCCAATCTAGACACCATCTCGGATGGGGTTCACCACCTCCATTGGTGCCTCTCCGATGATGCGCGAGTAGTTCTTTGTAGACCTTCGGGTCCATAGTTAGTAGCTAGATGGCTTCCTCTCTCTCTCCTTGGTTTCTCAATACAATGGTCTCTTGGAGATCCATTTGATGTAATTCTTTTGCGGTGTGTTTGTTGGGATCGATGAACTTTGAGTTTATGATCAGATTTATCTTTTTATATCCATGAAAGTATTTGAGTTTCTTTGATCTCTTTTATGCATGATTTCTTATAGCCTCGTTTTTCTGCTCCGATATTTGGGTTTTGTTTGGCCAACTTGATCTATTTGTCTTGCAATGGGAAGAGGTGCTTTGTAGTGGGTTCGATCTTACGGTGCTTGATCCCAGTGACAGAAAGGGAACCGACATGTATGTATCGTTGCTACTAAGGATAAAACGATGGGGTCTATCTCTACATAGATAGATCTTGTCCACAGCATGTCATCATTCTTATTGCATTACTCCGTTTTTCCATGAACTTAATACACTAGATGCATGCTGGATAGCGGTCGATGTGTGGAGTAATAGTAGTAGATGCAGGCAGGAGTCGGTCTACTAATCTTGGACGTGATGCCTATATAATGATCATTGCCTGGATATTGTCATGATTATTTGAAGTTCTATCAATTACCCAACAGTAATTTGTTCACCCACCGTTTGCTATTTTCTCGAGAGAAGCCACTAGTGAAACCTACAGCCCCGGGTCTTCTTTCTCATATTATTTGCCTTTGTGATCTACTTTTTCCTTGCATTTATTCTTAGATCTACTAAATCAAAAATACCTTGCTGCAATTATTTTTTATTTATTAGCGTTTGACCTATCAATTTGCTACAAATTTACCTCACGTCCGTTTGCCACTTGAGGCAACGTACCCGAAAGGGATTGACGACCCCTTTTACACGTCAGGTTGCGAGGATTTGTTATCTGTGTGCAAGGGTTGTTTACGTTCTGTTGCTTGGTTCTCCTACTGGTTCGATAACCTTGGTTTCATATCTGAGGGAAATACCTACCGCCGCTATGCTGCATCATCCCTTCCTCTTTGGGGAAATACCGACGTAGCTTCAAGCGACATCAGTAGCTCCTACGTTCATTTGAAAGTGCACTACACCAAAATGTCTAGCACCTTCAAATGAAGAAGAAGCTATCCCCACGACAACAGTCAGGATTCTTCATCCTCTCTCATATATGGTGGACACTCCCTCACTAATTTTTCAATCGTCGGTGATGGTTGCTCTTCTCTTCCTTCCCGTGCATTACCAAAAGGTCTATCACGAGAAGGAAGAGGAAGAGTGACCCCCACGACAACAGTCAGCATTTTTTTCTCTCATATATGGTGGACACTCTCCCTCATTGATATGGTGGACTATCTCGCACACATGGAGCCCCGACAGAATGACAGTCAACCCGTTACATATATCGAGTAATGACATAAAAATGACCTATGGGTTACCGGAAAATCTTGGGAACTTGATATTTCCTACTTTATAGCACACGTCATGCTGAAATCCATGGAATAATCCAGCATGACCTTTGCTAAAATAGGACATATCGAACGCCTTAAATTTGCGGAAATGGAAATGAATCAACATTCCGGCAAAACATAGGCCAGTTGGAGTTAGCCTCCACTAGAAAGAGACATATGTGGCCATCTTTCGCACCAAATACACAATAGCTCAAGATCAAGATGTCCAAATAGTACAAAGTATCAATATTGAAATGATCTCATACAAACTTCATATTGGTATTGATTCGGAAACCCTAAATGTAGACTAAAGAACATAAAACCCCTAAAACATTCTAGCCTAAAAAACCTAAATATATTAGTAATAACCCTAAACATAGAAAAATAACCAAATGATGAAGCGGGATTATATATATGAACACATAGGGTTCATATATATGAACACCTAGGGTTACACACACACTCAAAAATCCTATTTAGTGATCTAATGATGAAATGGGATCATATATATGAACACCTAGGATTCATATATATGAACAAAATTAGTAAAAATTGTGAACATATTGCATTAGTAGAAATTGAATTGAGAGGAGAGGTACTCACAGTAGCCGGGGCGAGGCCAACAAGGGGATGGAGAGGGCCGGGACGGGGGAGGGCGGCCGCGCGTGGGGGAGGGCCGGCGCGGGGGCGGGCGGCTGGAGCAGCGCAATGTGGGGAAGGGCCGACCTGGGGAAGGGCGATCACGCATGGGGGAGGACCAGCATGGGGAGGGCGGCCGCTTGTGGGGGCGATGCAGGGGAGGGCGACCGAAGCAGTGTAATGCGGGGGCGGGCCAACGAGGGTGGGGAGAGAGTGGAGAGGGAGAGTGTAACACCCACGATGCGGCTATATCTCCCACGTGTCGGAGCACGACTTAGAGGCATAACCGCATTGTAGGCATGTTGCAACAGGGGTAATCTTTACACATCCCATGTACTGAATCAGAAAGGGATAAAGAGTTGGCTTACAATCGCCACTTCACACAATACATAAATATAGCATTACATCATCCAGAATACAATCAAGGTCCGACTACGGAACCAAAGAAAGACAACCCCTAATGCTAGATCCCCGATCGCCCCGACTGGGCGCCACTACTGATCAACTGGAAACGAAACAACACAACACAACGAACACGATCTTCATCAAGCTCCTCCTTGAGCTTAGTTGTGTCATCTGCACGGTTATCATCGGCACCTAAAACTGGTTTTGGAAGTAAACTGTGAGTCACGGGGACTCAGCAATCTCACACCCTCGCGATCAAGACTATTTAAGCTTATGGGTAGGAAAAGGTAGTGAGGTGGAGCTGCAGCAAGCACTAGCATATATGGTGGCCAACTTACGCAAATGAGAGCGAGAAGATAAGCAAAGCACGGTCGTGAACTAGAAGTGATCAAGAAGTGATCCTGAAACTACTTACGTTCAAGCATAACACAAGAACCGTGTTCACTTCTCGGACTTCGCCGGAATGAGACCATCACGCCTACACACGCGATTGATGCATTTTAATTAAGTTAAGTGTCAAGTTCTCTACAACCGGATATTAACAAATTCTCATCTGCCCATAACCGCGGGCACGGCTTTCGAAAGTTTAAACCCTGCAGGGGTGTCCCAACTTAGCCCATCACAAGCTCTCACGGTCAACGAAGGATATTCCTTCTCCCGAGAAGACCCGATCAGTCTTGGAATCCCGGTTACAAGACATTTCGACAATGGTAAAACAAGACCAGCAAGATCGCCCAATGCGCCGACACCTGATAGGAGCTGCACATATCTCGTTCTCAGGGCAACACCGGATGAGCGCTCCGTACAACTAAAACCAGCCCTCAAGTTTCCCCGAGGTGGCGCTGCAAAGGACTCTAGTTCGGACCAACACTTAGACAAGCACTGGCCCAGGGGGGTTAAAATAAAGATGACCCTTGGGTTGGCCGACCCGAGGGAAGGGTAGGTGGTGGTGAGGCAAATGGTAAAACCAAGGTTGGCCTTGCTGGAGGAGTTTTATTCAAAGCGAACTGTCAAGGGGTCCCCATAACACCCAACCGTGTAAGGAACGCAAAATCAAGGAACATAACACCGGTATGACGGAAACTAGGGCGGCAAGAGTGGAACAAAACACCAAGCATAAGGCCGAACCTTCCACCCTTTACCAAGTATATAGGTGCGTTAATTAAATAAGAGATATTGTGATATCCCAACAAGTCCATGTTCCAAACATGGAACAAACTCCATCTTCACCTGCAACTAACAACGCTATAAGAGGGGCTGAGCAAAGCGGTAACATAGCCAAACAACGGTTTGCTAGGAAAGGTGGTTAGAGGCTTGACATGGCAATATGGGAGGCATGATATAGCAAGTGGTAGGTATCGCGACATAGCAAAATAGCGAGCAACTAGCAAGCAAAGATAGAAGTGATTTCGAGGGTATGGTCATCTTGCCTGCAATGTTCTCAGAGAAGACAAAAGCTTGATCCTCGTAAGCGTACTCAACGGGTTCCTCGATCACGAGCTCGTCTCCCAGCTCTACCCAAGACAAGAACACAAGCAAAGGAAACCACAATCAACCACGGTGCAATGCGCAAGCAACATGCTGCAAAACATGGCATGATATGCGGGATGTGATATGCAATGCATATGCAAGCTCTGGAAGGAAAAGATTGAACCAGGCCTCAACTTGGCAAACCAAGAGTGCTGCTGGAAATATGAGTTGATTTCGGTCGAAATCGATATAAAGATCACCGGAAACGGATGCACGGTTTGCAAATGGCAAGCAAAACAAGAATGGCACAATTCTGCGATTAACAGCACGATGCCATCTAGAATGCAACAAGAAACTAAGCTACTGCACTCCAACATATCAACAAAGCACATGACAGTGATCTACTCAAGATGCTTGACAAAAGATGAACACTGAGCTACGGCTAAAACACACAAGAGCAGGTTCAAACAAACATGGCAAAAGTGCAAAAGATATTAGCATCTCAGACTTAGTGAAAATAACATGCCAGGAATTAACATCAGGAAGCAATGTTTAGAGCAAGATAACAACATGCTACAGGAACATATCATGGAAAAACAAGGCATGGCAGGAATCTACTCAAAGCATATAACAAAAGTCCCTTACTGACCATAAGCCAAAAAGGATCAGAAGATATGATGGCACCCATGTAAACATAGCAAGTTTCGTTAACAGATTCAGACTTAGCAGAAAACTGGACATGGCATAAACAGAATATGAAGGCACGTTTGCGAGCTCGATGCACTCAACACAAGGCATTGCATGACAAGCTAAGCATACTACCAGCAATAAGACATGTTCAAGAAGCTAACCATGGCACGAACAAACTCATAGCATGCATGGATCAACTACAACAACCTTGGCAAAATTCATTAACACGTAAACAATCTGCCAGGAACATTTTATAGCAAAAGTAGAGCAATATTGAGTCATGCTAGGGCACTCCATAAATGCAAACAGGGACATGGATGGATAGAGCATAACCATATGTCAAAATCATCCTTACTGAACATACTCAAAAGAAGCATGGATCACTCTGTAGCAACATGAACACATGGCATTAAAATAACAGCAGGGAATGACTTAGTGAAATTCTAAGTCTAAAATCAGCAATATCACGAGAGCTACTTTGCATGCTTGTGCTAGTCACCACAATGATCACAAAAATACATGGCATACACCCCTGTAAAGATGGCATGGCATAGCCTAAAACACCTGTAGAGCTCATGCCCATATGCAGCACACAATAATCATGGCAAAAAAATGACAAATGCTCATAAACTGATAAGAATCAGGAACTAACATTTTATAGCACTCTTGCAACAGACATATGGGCATCAAGATGGACTCAAACAAGCATGGTGAAATGGAACAAAATGAAGAGCACATCGAGACGAACAATTTGATATATCATGCATGCAAAACGGAGCTATGGTGACAGAGTTATGGCATGATGAAGGAGGCATAAAAATAACACAGATCTTGGACTTAGTCGTTCCAGCACTGAGCGTCGGATAGCTAAAAGATGCACTGAGAGGAGGTTAGGGGTTGGCTCACCATGGGCTTCGGCCCAGGACGGGAAAAAGGCAAGGCGGGCCGAGGAGGCGTTGCGGCCCACGAGGCCGGCGGAAGGCCCAGTCGTCCTTCTCCCGATCCCGATCGAGAGCGGAGAGACAGGGGCGGTGGCGGTCGATGGCGGCACCGGCGAGGATGCGGGACGGCGATGGCCCGATCTCCGGCAACAGGGCGAGGGCGCCGGCGGGGTCCGGTAGATCGGCGGCGAGGTACGGGCGGCGGAGGACGGAGGCGAGCCGCGGGCGAGCGGGCGAGCGAGCTCGTAGGCGGTGGCCGGAGCGGGCGGCGGCGACCGGAGCGCAACGCGCGGGAGGCGGGGCCGGCGAACGGTGTATGGCGGCAGAGCAGGTCGGGCGATCCAGGCGGCGGCGGGGCTCGGCCGCGGGTGCCTGCGGCAGGCGGCGGCGGGCGGATCGGGCTGGGAGGGCCGGCTACGGGCTCACGGGCCCGCGCGCGGTTGAGGGAGGTGACTAGCCATGTGGCAGCGGCGGATTCGGCGGGGCGGCAGCGCGGACACGTCTGGCTCGGGTTGGACATGTCCGGCGGCAGGTGGTGGAAGAAGACTAGGGTTTCATCCGCGAAATTTTTAGAGGGAGACACATATATATATAGGTAGAGGGAGCTAGGAGAGTCCAAATTAGGTGCGGTTTTTGGCCACGCGATCGTGATTGAACGACCGAGAGGATGGAGGGGGTTTGGATGGGTTATTGTGCCACTTTGGAGGGGTGTTGGGCTGCAACACACACAAGGCCTTTACGATTCCCCGGTTAACCGTTGGAGTATCAAACGAACTTCAAATGGTATGAAACTTGACAGGCGGTCTACCGGTGGTGAACCAAGGCCGCTTGGCAAATCCTGGTCCATTCCGAGAATGTTTAACACCTGCACACGAAAAGAGGTAAAAGGGGGCGCCGGAGGACATAGGAGTGTCGGATTGCAAAACGGACAACGGGGAAAAAGCTCGGATGCATGAGACGAACATGTATGCAAATGCGATGCACATGATGACATGATATGAAATGCATGACACGCAAACAAATGACAAGGCAACAACAGCGAATAACTGGAAGACACCTGGCGTAACGGTCTCGGGGCGTTACAGAGAGTGAGAGGCCAGCCGAGGGAATGAAGATAACATGAGTTTAGGACTAGCGAGGGAATAGGGCCACCGCTACTACTAGCCCATTAGTTGTAGCGCGCATTTAAGGAACACGCTGCTGCAAAGTGGGGCCGCGGAGCTGGGCCCGGGCCGGCCATAGTAGCAGCACCATTTCGGTAACGCACTACTACTAACTGGTTTAGCAGTAGCGCGGGCCGGTGACACACGCTGCTACTGTGCACAGCCCCGGGGCCTGTGTGGAGTCCACTTAGTAGTAGCGGTTGTCTAGTGGGCCGGCGCTACTACTAATGGTTAGCTGCAGTGCTGGTGGCGTGCCCACGCTACTGCTAACTAGTGGTAGCGCCTATCTCAAGCCCCGCGCTACTGCTAAGGTTCTATATATAAGATTTTTCCTAGTAGTGTTGGATTATATCCAGATGACTAAGAATCTGGTAGATCCCTTAACAAAAGGGCTATCATGTATTTGTTGAAAATATACCCTAGAACCAATAATATTGTATTATCATACTTCTATATTCATAATTAAGAAATTATATTCTATGGTATAACTGCTATGATCCTAGAATATGCTGAAAGATGCTCTCAAACCGGATCTCAGTAGTGAGATGCATGGAAGACAAATCTTAGGTCAACCTAAACAAAAACTGTAAATAGTATATAACGACTGTGACTTTCCAAGATTGTAGTCTCTTCCATAATTTCAATTGTAAAAACTCCCTTTATTTGTGAATCAGAGAAAGCGTATGAAGGAAAGTGAGGTATATGTGCTCAAAAAGACACGCCATCAAACGTTTAATTTCCATGTTATTGTTGAACATCTTTTGTAATAGTTCAAATGCTAATGTAATTTCAATTTTCCTTTGAAATCTTATTGTGGTGCATTGACAGAAACCAAAATGTTAGCTATGTTGCATCTCGCAGATTCATGTTTTACATACATCATGATCAACACTTGAAGACAACCCATCTCAACCATATTCTCTCGCAGATAAATATGTTGCAGTTCACCTTGATGATACAACTTTAAAATCAAAGGACATTCTACAAAAAACAAACAAATATTATTGGGGATTGGACGATAATATGGAAGACATTTTTGCTTTTGCTAGTGACAACCCACCATGAAGAGTTGCTAGACATTGAGGTCATTTTCGATACCGATGGCACGTGCAATGATGACTCTACCTGATGTAAATTAATTCATATCTTAGTTACTCCCTCCGTCTAGGTGTATAAGACTAGCCACAGTGGAGAGTAACATACACATATCCCTAGACTATGTTACTGCCTTCATAGTGGGTAGTAACATAAGTGTGGTAAAATGCAAAGCTTTATTTATTAGATTATATACTCATATTGCATTGGGACATGCGATGTTATAGTAACTAGCTAAGTTACTCAAACTACATCTCTCCTCATTAACTCATTGCCACATAAGCAAATTTTCTGAGTTGGACTCGATGTTACTGTTGAAGTTACTCACATTAGAATAGCTAAGTTACTCAAATGTGCTGAGTGGGAGTAACTTCAGCAGTAACATCGAGTCCAACTCAGCAAATTTGCTTATGTGGCAATGATTTAATGAGGAGAGAGGTAGTTTGAGTAACTTAGCTAGTTAATGTAACATCACATATCTCAATGCAATATGAGTCTATAACCTAATAAATGAAGCTTTGCATGTTACCATACTTATCTTACTACCCACTATAAAAGTAGTAACATAGTATAAGGATATGTGTATATTACTAGTATATGTTACTCTCCACTATGGCTAGTCTTAGCCTCTTATGAAGAGCAGCACGACCTAGGTGAATTGTGATTGGATGAGGACGAGCACGGCAAGCTAGGAAACTTCCAATCGCGCTGGTAGAAAACGAAAGTAAAATCTGCATTGAATACGTGAGTGCATGCAAAACAGTCATCAATTTCTTGCCTAATCAAACACCTGCAGTGGTTGTTCTCCTGTGGGCGCCACCTCTTTCTCCCTAGGTGTGTAGCAATACGAGGCTGGGAGGGAAACGAGAATGAGATTTAATGCGTGCCTAGGACTTTTGGAAATATCTGGTTTTCGTAAGATGTCCTATACACCTAGACGAAAGGAGTACCATAAGCTGAGTGGTCAGAGCTATCTGTCCGATGCATCTCTCTCTAAATATTATCATTTGCATGGTTTGAAAGCCTGGTTCTCTCTAGCCCTTTGCGCTATCGATGCAACAGGTCATCTAGTTACACAAACTTGCTCCAATGCGGCTACTGCCTCACCTCTGTTGGCCTAGGCTCCTTGTCTTCACCTTCTCGGTGGCTGCTGCTGATATGGTGGTCCAATGCGGGGTCCATGCCCTCGAGTTTACCATGGCCAAGGTCAAACATAAAAATGTGAAGTCTGCAGAATCTCTGATGCTTCTCGGTCAGAACAGTAGTGCAACAAGCGGCCACCACAGGCAGTAGGAGACATACCCGTCCATGCAACCCTTCTCCACGTTGGTCGGTGGGGAGCCTCTTCTCGTGGATCCGTCCTTCACGTGCCCCAACACCGTTCTCATGCAATGGTGGAACCTACCCAGGATGGGTGAATCCCCTAGAGATCTTGGGCCGCTGCTCCAAGCATTTGCCTCCAGCTAGCTAGTACCACGTCTTCTAGATACTGAGAGAAGAGAGGAGCGCGAGAACAAAAGAAAATCAAAAGAGGCGAGGGCAGAGGAGCTGTTAAGCCGAGAGAAATCACACTGTCGAGAGGAGAGAGGTGACAGGAACGAGACTTGTGGTGAGGTTGGTTGACACAAAAAGGTCGAGAGGGCAGAGAATATCTTGCTTAAGTAGTGTGGTCAAAACGGTGGCATCGCAGAAACCATACAAACCGTGGCATGAAAAAATGCAGTTCAGAAATCAGATCCAAACTGGCAAGAAAAACAAATCCACATGTCAACGCCCCAGCGTAGCTCTTCGTAACACTGGGAATTCACCCTAGCCGGGGTCTTAGCTAGTTCAAATTATATATATATATATATATATATATATATATATATATAGCTTCCTGTATATGCACTAATCTTTTGGTGTTTATAATTAACCCAGGCTTAGATATCTTAATTACCTTGCTGAATGTCATGGTGACTAAATAAAAATATGATATTAGATAAATAGTCTACTATCATAATAATTAACAATGGAGCCAAATGACAATTGAGCCTAACTCTGATGGTTAGGTTGTTTGTGGTGGAACTAGCCCATCAGAGTGTAAGTCCTAAACTTGGCACTGGTGCACGCATTTTTCTGCATATATTTCAGGATTTTTTGTGGTGTTTGTTCAGTGGGAGGACATGTTTTCATTGACTACGAGGCGCGTGTGGTGAGTTCGTCAAGCTCAAGATATTATGCCGGTGTGGGTGTGTGGGTTTATAGGGGTGAGTATATTTGCGTGTATCTGACCTTCTTTGATTGTACTGTGTTAAAAAACAATGGAGCCAAATCAATTACAAAAAATAGCTTATTGTGAATAGAATATTTACATGCTTATATCTTACCTTATATGTATAATCGGTGCTTGTTAAAAATGTATTGATCTTTAACTTGATTATTCATGTTGGTTTGCCCATCACTTCTACGGGCAATGCACGACAAGTCGTGTTTCCCTATATAGTATCTAAGGGTTCGTTAGATGGTGACATCACATGAAAAGTAAGGGGGCAGTTCTGCCCCACGCACGTGTTCCTATGTTTGGTTGGGAAAGAGAACGTGAATGCACCCATTTCATGAAAGGGAATGTACCCCTCAGATCTGGAACGCGATAGTTCCTCAAAATCGGCGGAACAACACAGAATCCCATCCCCTCACTCTCAACCATGTTCTAGCCCGTCTCTCGATTGTGCTACTCCCTCTCTCGTTTCTCCGGTAGTGCCGCACTACGGGGTATACAGTTAGAGGAGGATCAGTGGCGGTGTAGCACCTAGCAGTGACCCCTTCTTCTCCTAAAGTTATATCTTCCAATGGCAGCGTGTGAGACGTCGTGGATCTATCTCTCCTTCACCAGGGATGACCGAGATGACACAGATCCACCTCACCTTGACTATCGGCTGGGTGGCGGAAGCCATCAATGGCTCGTCCGAGATGCAAAACTAATAATGTGCAAGTGCATCATCATTGGTAATTAGTTAGAGTTACTTGGGATGCAATAAAAGAAAATGTTGGTCGGTAGCAGTCCAAAAACTCCCAGAATCTGGTGGCTATTAAGCATTTTTTTTAACAAAAATGCAGTCACTCGGCACACTTTATTGATCGGATAACTAGATTACATAGTTCAATAGGAACTTTAAATATATCTAATAAAACATGATGTAATTGGTAGGCATGTAGTGGCAAATAGGTTCACCACGCTTTTCGTCTAATAGCTCAAAGTACTGGGTGTCCCAATTAGATGTGTTCATGTGACACATGGCTATTGCCGTCACGCGCGGCATGCCATCTTTCAAACCCTTGATTTGCACCCCAAAGACTGCACCTCTTTCGGCCGATGGCAATAAAATACCTCATACGGAAAATCCATAGGATGGCATGGCACCACGTTATTGTTGAGTTGGGTGATCTGTTCCACAACGTACATGGAGCTAGGGGTCTCATTCCCATGAATCCTTGTAATGGCTGCTCGTGCACCGCTGACCCCTAATTCTCTGGTGGCGAACCTTGACATTGCTTCACGGGATGAGAAGCACATGTGAGGATCCTCCTTGTCAACCGGTTTGCCGCATGAACAAAGGGTGTCAGCTACCTGCTTTGCCTTGGTCGAGCCATGAGGTATCATGAAATGTGAAAGGATGGTTGCCAAGTACTTTGACTCCAATGGAGTAGAGGCAAAATGAACAGACTTTGGTGCACCGTCTCGTGCAAACATGGTTCCTTTAGGAAGTGTAGTGCCGATGTGCAGATTCTTCTTCAGGAATAACATGCCGGTTTGAACTTTTATATGCTTGTGTTTTGTTGGTGCTTCAGGAATGGAGGAAGCTGCATTGTTATTAATTAAACCAATAGTTCAGCTGAAATACTGACATAGTAATGTTAATTTTGGAGATTAAATGCATATCTTTTTACATGAGTATTAACAAACTAACACATCATATTTAAAATAATCTCAACTTGATATGGTAGTACAAGTACTTACGAGAGTGTGCATGATTTGGATCCCGATGTCCCGCATAAGCACTTGCATCAAAACCGGTTTTTTCTACAAGAAATAACAAACTATGAGTTACTTCAGAACGAACACATTCTTCCACTTGATAAGAAACGTAGCACAAGTACTTACCAGAAGGTGGATGATCTGGATCCCAATGTACCGCATAAGCACTTGAACCAAATCCTTTCTCTTTTGAGGGGAATAATATGTGAGTTGATTCAGAATTAAAACATTCTCCACTTGCTAAGATATCACGGGTACTTACCAGAAGGTGCACCATCTGGACTCCAAGAGACCTTATAAGCGCTTGCCCCAAAACCTTTTTATTTTGCAAGAAATAACAAATCATGAGTTGATTCGGGACTAACTTGGTAAGGTAGCACAAATACTTACCGGAATGTGCATCTTCTGGGCTCCAAGTCACCTTGTAAGCACTTTCGCCGAAACCTTTTTCTTCTGCAGGAAATAACAAACTATGATTTTATTCTGGATTAACACATTCTCGACTTTGTGAGGTAGCACAAGTACTTACTGGAATGTGTATCTTCTGGGTTCCAATCCACCTTATAAGCACTTGCCCCAAAACCTTTTTCTTCTGCAGGAAATAACAAACCATGAGTTCATTCAGGACTAACACATACTCGACTTGTGAAGTAGCACAAGTACTTACTCGAAGGTGGGTTCCAGTCCACCTTATAAGCACTTGCCCCAAAACCTTCTTCTTCTGTAGGAAATAACAAACCATGAGTTCATTCAGGACTAACACATTCTCGACTTGGTAAGGTAGCACAAGTACTTACTCGAAGGTGGGTTCCAATCCACCTTATAAGCACTTGCCCCAAAACCTTTTTCTTCTGCAAGAAATAATGAACCATGAGTTCATTCAGGACTAACACATTCTCGACTTGGTAAGGTAGCACAAGTACTTACTCGAAGGTGGGTTCCAATCCACCTTATAAGCACTTGCCCCAAAACCTTCTTCTTCTGTAGGAAATAACAAACCATGAGTTCATTCGGGACTGACATATTCTCGACTTGGTAAGGTAGCACAAGTACTTACTCGAAGGTGGGTTCCAATCCACCTTATAAGCACTTTCCCCAAAACCTTTTTCTTCTGCAGGAATAACGAACCATGAGTTCATTCAGGACTAACACATTCTCGACTTGGTAAGGTAGCATAAGTACTTACTCGAAGGTGGGTTCCAATCCACCTTATAAGCACTTGCCCCAAAACCTTTTTCTTCTGCAGGAAATAACAAACCATGAGTTCATTCAAGACTAACACATTTCTCGACTTGGTAAGGTAGCACAAGTACTTACTCGAAGGTGGGTTCCAGTCCACCTTATAAGAACTTGCCCCAAAACCTTCTTCTTCTGCAGGAAATAACAAACCATGATTTCATTCAGGACTAACACATTCTCGACTTGGTAAGGTAGCACAAGTACTTACTCGAAGGTGGGTTCCAATCCACCTTATAAGCACTTGCCCCAAAACCTTCTTCCTCTTAGGAAATAACAAACCATGAGTTCATTCAGGACTAACACATTCTCGACTTGGTAAGGTAGCACAAGTACTTACTCAAAGGTGGGTTCCAATCCACCTTATAAGCACTTGCCCCAAAACCTTCTTCTTCTGCAGGAAATAACAAACCATGAGTTCATTCAGGACTAACACATTCTCGACTTGGTAAGGTAGCACAGGTACTTACTCGAAGGTGGGTTCCAGTCCACCTTATAAGCACTTGCCCCAAAACCTTCTTCTTCTACAGGAAATAACAAACCATGAGTTCATTCAGGGCTAACTCATTCTTGACTTGGTAAGGTAGCTCAGGTACTTACTCGAAGGTGGGTTCCAGTCCACCTTATAAGCACTTGCCCCAAAACCTTTTTCTTCTGCAGGAAATAACAAACTATGAGTATATTTAGAATTAACACATTCTCAACATGGCAAGGTAGCACAAGTACTTACTTGAAGGGGGATCCCAATGTACCGCATACGCACTTTCACCAAAGTTGTCTTTTTCTAGAGGAAATAAGAACCTAGGAGTTAATTCACAATTAACAAAAAAATTTAGTTGGTAAGGTAGCACAAGTACTTACGAGAAGGAGGATCCCAATGCACCGCATAAGCACTTTCACCAAAACCGTTTTCTTCTACAGTAAACAAGAGTCGGGCATTGACTCACAATTAACAAATTTGTCAACTTGGGAAGGTAGCACAAGTATTTACCAGAATGCGCATGATTTGGATCCCAATGAACCGCATAAGCACTCGAACCAAAAGCATTTTCTTCTGCAGGAAATAACAAACTATATGAGGTGATTCAAACTTGACACACCCTCAACTTGGTAAAGCTAGCACTAGTACTTACGAGATGATGGAGGTTCACCCCTATCGCTGGACTCAGCAAAGGCCAGGACAAGCAAGAAAAACGCTACTGCTATAAGCTTGATCGCCATATCTAGATCACTATGAATTGAATTTCGATGGGTGAGGAGGGTGGAAGGGTCTAGTTGCCTATTTATACAGCTCGGCCATTCTTTAGTAGTGGTAGGTAAAAAAACACCCATTTTTACTAGCATTTACGGCATTCCATATAGAGTTCGAACTATATATGGAAAGAAATTAAATATTACCTATCTTAGTTCCTAAGGAAACGTTGTACTCCTCCTACTGCCATACTATCTGCCCAAAAAATATTTCACGAGGAAACATTTTACTCCTATTCCTTAGTACCGATTAACTGCCATAATGTCTCTCCCCAAAATCACTGGAACTATATATGAAAAGAAATTAAACATTACTTATCTTAGTTCCTAAGGAAACGTTGTACTCCTCCTAGTGCCACTAGCTAAGTGTTCGTGCGTTGCCACGGACTAACAAATATATATATATACAAAGAGAAAATTCATGTGACATGAGAGTCAAAGGCCATTTTTATGGGATGATATCTCATGGTCATGATCTAGTAGGTACATACATCTCTTCATTGTCTTTCTTCCACACTCCAGGTCTGAGCTACCACGCGACACTCGACTTCCTTCTCCCACCATGCATGCTTTTATCTCCTATTTCTCCTACCTCTACCTTGCACGACAGTACCAAGTTTCTTGTCCAACTATCATAATCTTCTCCGGTAGGGCACCCCCTTAGATTATTACTGACTTGTACATGTTGCAAATAAGATCAATGAAAATGGATACTAAATTTTTGATGAGAAATGAGAATTCAGGGCAATATCTTTCCAAGAAAATAATAATTCCAAGACAATCTTTTTATACCTTCTGTCAACATTGGGACACACATTCCACACAATAAGCATGCAATGATGTTGATACTTGATTAATTGTCAATATATGTCTACAGTAAAGATAACTTTACTCAAAACATGTTTTTCTAAGAAGGAAGGATAATTCATATTAGAAAAAAATAAAGGTTTGGGTTCATCCCACCAATGTTTCTCTTGTGCAACTCATCTCTGCACCTGCTCACGAGATTGGCCTGTCTCGAGCACACCACTTCCACACACCCTCACAAGAGCGGCACAACCAATCTCTGAGTGCCACTGACACACATGCATGGAGCGCTCACTCCAAGCCTGACTATATACATTCCCACTGTAGCCGAATTCAAAGAGAATCAACGGGGCATCATCCATTGCTTTCTCAGGGTCCTATTCATCATGAAATCATAGACCAAGATATTCCTCCCATCCATTTTTAGGGAAAGGATTTTTCTGGATGTTCCTCTCATCTTCATGGTAGTAATAACCTAAAAACGCCACCAGTCAACTCCGAAGAACATGCAACATTGTGAGAGTCAAAGTCATGATCAGTCAACTCCGTCAAGAATTTCAAATTATGTGCTATCCAATACGTACTTGTTGCTGATGGAACGACCACATGGATAGCTCCTACAATCTTCATGCAGGTTGCACAAAATTACGCCATAGGAGGTTTCAAACCTTCAATGGGCCACCCTTGGCCATCCAGCCGGTGGTTTTCCATCCTTCCTTACGCCTGACGTCTTGTGAAACCAGGCGCATCCCAGATCCACCGCCTTCCATTCAGGTCGCCACAAAGAGGGGAAAATAGAGTAGGCGGTGGCGTGGAGGAGGAGGCGGTGGTTTTCTATGTCACTGGTGTTTGTGTAGTTGTGCGTTGGAACTTCACAACGTGGGGAGGACGAGGAAATGGGAGAGCAGATTGTCGATGGTGGCATGGGAAAAAGAACGCGGTCTGGGGAGGGGGTCGGTGGCTAGAACTTTGGAAAGGAAGGAAACCTGATTGTGTTTCCCTTTATTTTGTATATGGAAGTTATCGTATGGTTCATGTATGGCAACAAGTCCTATAAAAGAGAACCAAGGATTGATTGATGATTGTGTTTTATTTCATATGGAAACCGATCTGTTGGGGCTACATGTAAGTGCATTGTCACTAAGGAAGGATCAATAGATTGAATTAGATTAGAAAAAAACCAGCAGGAGGGTGGAGTTATTAATTAAAAAAAAGTCAGTAGTGGGAGGTGGGATGAAATAAAACCGGAGTACCAGGCTACCAACTGCTTCACTAGGAGTAGAGATGGAGCAGTTGGTAGTCTCCGCCGGTCAATTTTCATCCCACCTCCACTGGTTTTTTTCGTCCTAAAAAATCTATGAAATTCCGTAGGTTAACCAGGGACAACTCCCACCTCCCAGGTTTTTTTCTGTCCCACCTTCCATGATATTTTTTGTACCTCGCCCCACCTCACACTGAGCCGCCACGAACCGCAAAAACCGCCTACCTTAGCCAAATCAACAAATCTCTCTCATTAATGCAATTTTCTTTAGGAAACAAATAATAGATTCTTTCCTACCTTAGCCAAATCAACGGATCTCTTTCATTAATGCAATTTGCTTTAGCAAACAAATAATAGATTCTTTCCTACCTTAGCCAAATCAACGGATCTCTCCCATTAATGCAATTTGCTTTAGGAAACAAATAATAGATTCTTTCCTACCTTAGCCAAATCAACGGATTTCTCTCATTAATGCAATTTTCTTTAGGAAACAAATAATAGCTTTTTTCCTACCTTAGCCAAATCAACGGATCTCTTTCATTAATGCAATTTGCTTTAGCAAACAAATAATAGATTCTTTCCTACCTTAGCCAAATCAATGGATCTCTTTCATTAATGCAATTTGCTTTAGCAAACAAATAATAGATTCTTTCCTACCTTAGCCAAATCAACGGATCTCTCTCATTAATGCAATTTTTCTTTAGGAAACAAATAATAGATTCTTTCCTACCTTAGCCAAATCAACGGATCTCTTTCATTAATGCAATTTGCTTTAGCAAACAAATAATAGATTATTTCCTACCTTAGCCAAATCAACGGATCTCTCCCATTAATGCAATTTGCTTTAGAAAACAAATAATAGATTCCTTCCTACCTTAGCAAGATCAACGGATCTCTCTCATTAATGCAATTTTTCTTTAGGAAACAAATAATAGATTCTTTCCTACCTTAGCCAAATCAACGGATCTCTTCCATTAATGCAATTTGCTTTAGCAAACAAATAATAGATTCTTTCCTACCTTAGCCAAATCAACGGATCTCTCCCCGGTTCGCTAGGCGCGTTTCGGTGGGTGGGCGTGGGGGTGGGGGTAATTTGATGGGAAAAACCGGTTGAAAATAAACCGGTTGAAAGTGGGGGGGGCTATTCAACCAATTCGTCCATTAGGAGTAGAGATAGTATCTACCCAAAGATAATTCGTGAGGAAACATTTTACTCCTATTCCTTAGTACCGATTAACTGCCATAATGTCTCTCCCCAAAATCACTGGCTCTAATTAACTACCATATCAAGCGGAGTTTTTTTTACTTCGCACGCTAGCCTTGCATGCAACGTCCAGGAATTGGATAGTCGGACGGAATGGCACCGAATAACGTGAAATACTTGAGTGGCTTTTTTTAGGTAATATAATAGGACTGTGCTAACTTCCAACCGTTCTGAATTTAAGCAACAAAACCGCACGACCATTCCTAGCTTCACGAGTGCATGCAGCAAGATTTCTTTTCACATACATGTGATTATTAGTGCATCTCTTTCTTCATGTACGTGTGCATGGTACTTATTAGAAAGCCTAATTACATGCATGCATGTAAGACAAAACTGATTACATCACTCTAGATTCTCTTATATTTCAAAACTTCAAAATGTTTTGTAACTCAAACCATTGGTCCGATCCAAAAACTCTTTTCACATAAATGATTTGTTGCGATGAGACTTTCAAAACTAGATCCCATATTGATATGTTCCGATGACTTTTTTTCGGGTAAAAAGTTATCACGCGTGAGCTACGAAAGTTATCATGTCAGTTGAGCATAAGTTATCATGTTGATTACACAAAATTATCAAGGCATAAAAATTGTTCCACCAACCTTCTCATCATATGCACATGTGTGCATACATTAGAGTGCGTGCACTAGAGGGGGGAAATTTGATGGCATCCTAGTTTCTGCTCTATTACAAAACTTATATAGCTCGTATCGTCAGTCCGATCAAAAATCGTTTTCACATAAAAAGTCTGTCACGACAAGACCTACAAAATTAGATCACATATTGATATATTCTAACGATTTATTTTCCTGCAAATTAATAGTTACCAGGCCCAGGATAAGTAAGTTATCATCTTTGATGTGTGTATATTATCATGCTATTTACATATGAGTTACCGTGGTACACTTTCAGCAACATGTTTTCCAGGACAAAGTTACTGTGATGTTTGTGCATGAATTACCACGTCTGTGTTCCGTATATTAGCACACTATTTATATCTAAGATATTGAGGGTATGTTTTCAAACAACTTCCTCCCCCGGGTCAAAGTTATATGGTGTTTATATGTGAGTTATCAAATCTACAGTGCATATATACCGTGCTATTTACATGAAAGTTATCGGGAGGATGGATGTATATTTTCAAACAACTTCCTCCCCTCCCCCACCCCCAATCAATGTTACTGTGGTGTTTATGCGTGAGTTGCCGTGGTGTTTGTGCGTGAGTTATCATGTATACGATGCGTATAGTACCATGCTACTTGCACGGAAGTTATCTGGGGTAGGTGGGCGGGGGGGGAAAGTTACCGTGGTATTTGTGCGTGAGTTATCAGCTTTACTGTGTGTATGTTACCATGTGTTATTTACCAGAATTTACCGTGGGTATGTTTTCAACAATTTTTTGCCCTGGGCAGGAAATTAGCTTTGTCGAATATAATATCTCCCGGAGCCACAAGACTTACATCACATGTTTAGTTTGGTGCTTAAACTTTATAAAAATACTGTTTTATGGTCACCTAACTTGACTCAAGCATGGATATAAGGTCACAATACACATGTGTCGCGTATCCATGTGTATGGTACCACTTATCAGTGAGTGGTAGTAGTAGACACGAATAGTTTTACAAAAACACACTCAGATTTTTTTTAGTTGCGGAAAAAGTCAACCACCACGACACATATTTACACAAAATTCCTTCACATTTTTTATTTACAGAAAAATCCGATAACAGTACTGCCATTATATGTGAAAATTGACAATAAAAAATAGGGTCGCTGGGACTCAAACCTGCATACAGCAGGTTTAACACGATACGCTCAAGCCAATACAACCTCCAGGTTAGTCTATAGTATAACACAGATAACTAACTTACATATTATTTCTGAGGAAGGTAACAAACTTTTTTTTGGGGTACAAACTTTTTGTTTTGTTTCTTTAGGGGTAGAACCAAGCTTTATTCATCAAAATCCACCAAATGTGGGATACATGTTTAGTCGTGGGGTTGGCCCAACCAAACTTTTTTTGTTGATTGGAAGCCAACACATGCGGAGCTTAAATGGGCTGCATAGCTGTGGCCCATATGCACGCGCTATTTTTTAAGATATTTGTTAAAAACGTAATAAATTTATGATCAATTATTTATGTGTTAAATATATATACATACAGATGATGATTAGTAAATATAAACATGTGTATTATATATGAAATATTCGGTAAAATGTAAGTAATAAATACATTTAAGATATTTATAAACCGTAAGTAATAAAATTAAGTTCAAATATTTACGTGTTAAAATACTATACATACAAACCATGATTAATAAATAAAACATTTAAATATGAACTTGTGTATTATATAAAATATATTTAGTTGATACAGACATTGAAAATGTTTACTAGATAAATATGTTTAATAGATCCAAAAAAGAAAAACGTGTAGCTTATATTTAAACTATACAGAATGACGAATACAACCATTTACTAAATATATATGAATATTTACTTGTGCATAATTTTTATTCATGACTTATATTAAAAAAATATTAGCCATGATTGAATGTCCATATTAATAGTTTAAATTTAAAATTATGAATATTTTTAATCATGCAAAAATCGAACTACACAAATGTGTGTATACTTATTGAAATGTTTGTATAATTTAAATAATATTTTTAAAATTATAATTATGCAAACAAAATATGTAATACACAAATTTATATAACACACTGGTTTATATAATACTCAGGTTTATAAAATATTTAGTAAAAATTATCATAAAATTATTAGCCAAAAAAATATTTTTGGAGGTAAAGAAATTTATATAAAAACATGTGAAAAATATGTAACAAACACATTTATATAACACACATGTTTTACAAATATCTTAAAAAAGTAGCGCGTGGACAGAAATATACACAGTACATTTAAGCTCCACATGCATCACTTTTGAGTACATAGGAGTTCGTTATGGAGATTAGACATACTGAACTGGTGGTGAAAAGGCTAGAGCATTTTGTATTAAAAGATACGGTCGTTTGTTCGAGTCCTAGGGTATACTGGGTTTTTTTCTTAAGTTTCGTATAAATGTCTTGCAGTAGTTGACTTTTCCATAAATAAAAAATATGAGAGTGTTTTTGTAAAAATATGCCATGCCCAGCTCTATCACTCACCGACAGGTGGGTCCATACACATGGATACACTCAGATACATGTACTATGACCGTATCTACACGCTTGAGTCAAGTTAGATGGCCACAAAACCATATTTTTAGAAGTTCTAACACCAAATTAAACATACGACGCAAGTTCTATAACTCCGGCTGATATTACCTTTTTTTTAACTTCGGCAACTTTATTTAATTAATAATCATATCCTTTACAATCAGCAAAATCAGGAAAGCAAGAGGTTTATCATGCCACACCCTTGACTCCTAACCCAAGAAACTAAAACAAGCAATAGTATGAGCACACTCGTTTACATCACACACACAATGATTTATCCTCGCCTTGCCGAAAGAACTCATCAACCTTCGACAAACATCGGTAATTACCGGACCCGACGCCCGATAGTCGTCCAATTCTTGGATAGCTTGAACAATCGCCATAGAATCACTAAGAGTGGACAAAGAAAAAATGCCCATCTTATCAACAAGTCGTAGTCCCAACAATAGTGCAAACTCCTCCATCGTCAGACCGTCCATTGCATTCGGTTTGTATTCCGTGGCCGCAACAACAAAACCTCCCTTCAAGTCTTGTAAAATAGCACCACTCAAGGGCGGAGCTAAGGAGAGACGAGCAAGGGTCATGCCCCCTCCCCCCTCCCCCGATGGTTCTGTCATATCTATCTCTACTTCTAATGTCTCAGTTGGTAGGATTGCCTCCGCGGGTTTTTTTCGCCCGCCATATTCGTCCGGTTTTCGACTAGTTTTTCCGCCCCCTCCCCCAACCCCCACGCACGCACAAAAAAACCACCCCGCACGAAACGCCGCTCCTCTCGATCCCCTCGAGTAAACATAGCCGTCGTCGTGCGATCTTCCTAACATAGACACATGAAATCGCCGCCACGAACCTCATAGAGAAGATGTCGTCGGATCTCGTGCGATCTGGCTGCCACCGATGTACAGGATCGTTGCCACGGTATGGGATTGGCGCCGCAGACGTAAGGGTCACACTCGCTTTTGGCACGCACCTCCTGACCTTCATCCCACGACACAGTAGGGTTAGTGTCCTCCGCGCCGCCACCAGCCGCCATGCCGACATCATCTTACCGACGAGTCCACGAGATCCCATGAGCGCGGACCTGGAGGCGTTGATCTGCGAGGCCAAGGTGCAGGCATTGCGACAACGCAAGGAGATGAGCACTGGTGCCTTCAGCATCAATTGTCGCTCGGTGTTGGCCGGGATCCATGGAGAGGTATGAGCTACTCAAGGATATCGCCACTGGCAACTTCGACGTCACGCTACTGATGTGGAACAAGGAGACCAAGGAGGTTGTGCCATGAAGTACATCCCATTGGGCCTCAAGGTAATTTCGGGCTCCCCTATCATCCATTTGTTCCAGCATGGGACACTCCGGTCGAGTTTTTCTTATTCTGTCAGGATTCCCCTGTTGCAAATTTAGCAACGGGGCACTTTTTCGGGTGTCCTGATGTGTTTGCGGATTGGTGAGAATGTGGCGAGGGAGATCATAAACCACCGCTCGGCGGCACATCAACATAATCCGTTTCAAGAATGTGTTTTTGCTCTGTTCCCATGAGTCAATCAGCATGATTTTACATGGAGATGATGTTTCTTCTTTAATAGGGGATGATGAACAACATGGGAACAAGGAGGAACCTTACCCGCATGTTATAGACTAAGCACTGAAAGCATGCTTGCATTCACTTTAGCTTGTTCATTTTGTTACAAGGCAGTGCTTTCGTTATGTATGATGCTTGCTTTTTATTGAAGGGACAATTGCATTTTTACCCCTAGTTGATTCCTACCAACGAGTTTTGCCCTTACTTTTTCAGTCGAGGTCCCTCTAATGCCCTTTGATTGTTTGACCAAAACTTTGAAAATTCATAACTAATTCATATGAACTTAGAAAAATGCAAATATGATATCAAAATGTTCAGGTAAACATTACCTTTATGTGCATATCATTTGCATTCAGGACAAAAGCACCCTTTAAACTACCTGAGGTAATTAATGTTATTAACATTATTAAAAATAAAAAGGTATAAACAACTTTTTTCATGAATAAAAATTACATGCAAATGTAGGTGATATTTTCTGAACATCCAGATATCTTATTTACATTTTTCTGAGTTCGTATCATCTTGTTATGAATGTTCTAACGACTTTGACCATTATTTGGAAACTTCATAACAAATTTATACGAACTCTGAAAAATGCAAATAAGATATCAGGATGTTCAGGAAACATCACCTATATTTGCATGTAATTTTTATTCATGAAAAAGATATTGTTTATACCTTTTATTTTTAATAATGTTAATAAAATTAATTACCTTAGGTAGTTTAAAGGGTGCTTTTGTCCTGAATGCAAATGATATGCACATAAAGGTAATGTTTATCTGAACATTTTGATATCCTATTTGCATTTTTCTGAGTTCATATGAATTAGTTGTGAATTTTCAAAGTTTTTGGTCAAACGGTCAAAGGGCATTCGAGGGACCTCGACGGAAAAGGTAAGGGCAAAACTGAGCAAGCTCGAAAAGTAAGGGCAAAACCCGTGGGTAGGAACCAACTAGGGGCAAAAATGCAATTGTCCCTTTATTGAAAGATCTGTGCAAAGGAATAAATTCTGATATTTTGAAAGTATGTTTTTTTATGAAAAGTGGAACTACAAGTAATTTGTGGCTGCAATTTAGTGATAACCTTTATAATATGGACTGTTTATGGCTGATGTATTTTTGTAATAACGGTTGTTGTACATATGTTATCATCATAAGAGAGATAGTATATTCTTTTGTTCCTCACAAACTATTGCGGATGGATCTCATTTGGATGAATTTGCTACCGAGTTGAAACATTTTGAGGACCTGCAATTGAAGAATACAACACTTTTTGGCAAGGATACTAGAGTAATCATATCTACTGAAAGAGTGATATATTTTCTTTTTGTTGGAGTTTTTTGCATCTTTTATAGACGTTAAAATTTGACACATCAATTCGATGTGCTAACTATCAAGATCAACTTCGACATGCCTGCTCTCTAAAAGTTACTGTTGACCATCATTGGTGCATCCTATAAGGTATAGTTAGTACTATGAGTAACTTACTACACATTGACTGTAGAAGTTTCTATACAACTCTTGTGAATTCTAACCATGTTATTCATTTAGGATACCTAGAAGTATGTGGCATTATTAGAAAAAGGGCTGCTAGTGGCGCACCTGTTTTCGCTACTAATGGCGCACCACAGGTGCGCCATTAGTATAGCCCATGGTGCGCCATTACTACCCGGTATACTAATGGCGCACCACGCAGGAGTGCGCCATTAGTAGCAATTTTTTTAATTTTTTTAATTTTTTTTTCAAATTTTTCTTAATCTTGGGTCACTATGGCTTAATCTTGGGTCAATATGCTTAATCTCGGGTCAAATCACACTCTGTGGTCAAACTTCCCGGAAGGTCATCCATCCTCACACTACTCCGGCCCGAGCACGCTTAACTTCGTAGTTCTATCCAACCCCAGCACCACCTCACTTCACAGGCACTTGTTGATATATCTATCATATCAATCCTATTAAACCTTGCTGATGTCTAGGACTTAGTTCATGAGTATGATGAAATTTTGAAAAAATATTTCAAACTTTCCGGTCATATTACGTATCATATTTTGAAAAATAATTCAATTTTTTTAAACCAATTTTTTTTCTGTCATACGGTGCGCCACTAGTAAGTTTGAAATTTTTTTGAATTTTTTTGCCTCCGGATCTTAAAAGCCCCGTAACTTTTTTCTGTTAGGTTTTTGAGGATTTTGAAAATGTTTAACGGGGTTCCCCCGGTTAAATTTGGATGTAACTTTTCGAGTAGATGATTTTTCATATAGAAACCTTTTTAATCCGAGTTCGTATGCAAAAGTTATGCCCATTTTACAAATTCCAGAGAGATTTTGCAAATAAAGTTGAAATTCATATTTGGAAATTTTCCCAACAACTAGACCACATATCACATGGGAAACTTATTTTCTTTTATTTTTTTGACATTTTCATCAATTTTTTTTATTTTTTTTAAACTGAAAACGCGGTCCACCGGAGGGGGGGTGCATTCGGTGGAAATTTTGGGCCAAGTTAGTAATGGCGCACCGTGGGTGTGCTAGTAATGGCGCACCACACCCACGGTGCACCATTACTAGTTTTGAAAAAAAATAAAACAAATTCTGAATATTTTTTTGAAAAAAACTTAGTAATGGCGCACTGTCCACTGGTGCGTCATTACTAATTTTGAAAAAATAAATAAGAAAAAATTGAAAAAAATATTTGAAAAAAAATTACTAGTGGCGCACCGTGGATGTGGTGCGTCATTACTAGTTTAACTAGTAATGGTGCACTATTCACTGGTGCGCCGTTACTAGTTTTGAAAAAAATAAAAATAATAATTTATTACTAATGACGCACCGTGGATGTGGTGCGCCATTAGTATTTGGACACTAATGACGCATCTACACATGGTGCGCCATTAGTATATACTAATGGCGCACCACATGTCTGATGCGCTATTAATGGCCATATCATCTATAACCCTTTTTCTAGTAGTGTGGTACACAATCTGGAATAGTTGCAGGGGAAAATAAAGCATTACATCCAGCACATCCAATCACCAGAATTGATGGGACATCTCTGTGTATAATCTTGGAGGAAGTGGTACTATTGAGAATGCTCCAATTGAATCAGGGAAATATGAATGTTTGACAGAAGAAATAAATCAGTTGTTGAAGAAGAAATACAGAAAAATATATTCTGTACGGTCTCCTTGAGGTATTTTTATCATTTTTAATGCCCCCCTTAGGATTTATAATTGCAAACACTTGAGAGCCATGTCGTACAATTACAACAATTATCATAATAAGGTCTTATGGTTTTTCTCTACCGGCGTATGATTTTTCTAGCAAACTTGAACTACTAATATCTAAATATATTACTTCGTTGTTCAAGCTTCACATTGCCTTAACCTTCAGTGGTGTTGCAAACCTCCTCCTGCACGTAGGATTGCCTCCACGGTTTTTTTTCGTCTGCCACTTCCATCTGGTTTTTTCGACTGGTTTCTTTCGTCCTCTTCCCTACCCCACGCACGCACCAAAAAAACCTACCCTGCACGAAACGCCGCTCCTCTCGATCCCCTCGAGTAAACACAGGTGCTGTCGTGCAATCTTCCTGACACAGACGCACAAAATCGTCGCCGCCGACCTCACAAAGAAGACGCCGCCGGATCTCGTGCGATCTCGCTGCCGCCAACGGTTTGGATTGCCGCCGCAGACGTAAGGGTCACGCTCGCTTTTGGCACGCACCTCCCGACCCTGATCCCTCGACGCACTAGGGTTAGCGTCCTCAATGTCACTGCTAGCCGCCATGCCGACATCATCTTACCGACGAGTCCACGGGATCTCGTGAGAACGGACCTGGAGGCGTTGATCTGCGAGGCTAAGGTGCAGGCACTGCGACAACACAAGGAGAGGAGCGTTGGTGCCTACAGCAGTAGTTGTCGCTCCGTGCAGGCCGGGATCCATGGAGAGGTATGAGCTACTCAAGCATATCGTGACTAGCAACTTCGACGTCACGCTGCTGATGCGGAACAAGGAGACCAAGGAGGCTGTCGCCATGAAGTACATCCCATTAGGCCTCAAGGTAATTTTGGGCTCCCCTGTCATCCATTTGTTCCAGCATGGGACACTCCGGTCGAGTTTTTCTTATCCCGTCAGGATTCCCCTGCTGCAAATTTCGTAACGGGGCAATTTTTTGGGTGTCCTGATGTGTTTGCAGATTGGTGAGAATGTGGCGAGGGATATCATAAACCACCGCTCGGCAGCACATCAACAGAATCCGATTCAAGAATGTATTTTTGCTCTCTGTTCCCTTGAGTCAATCAGCATGATCTTACATGGAGGTGATGTTTCTTATTTAACAAGGGATGATGAACAACATTGGAACAAGGAGGAACCTTACTCGCCTGTTATAGACTAAACACTGAAAGCATGCTTGCATTCACTTTAGCTTGTTCATTTTGTTATAAGGCAGTGCTTTCGTTATGTGTATGATGCTTGCTTTTTATTGAAAGATCTGTTCAAAGAAATAAATTATGATATTTTAAAAGTATGTTTTTTATGAAAAGTGGAACTACAAGTAATTTGTGGCTGCAATTTAGAGATAACCTTTATAATATGGACTGTGTATGGGCGCTATATTTTTGTAATAATGGTTGTTGTACATACGTTATCATCATAAGACAGATAGTATATTCTTTTGTTCCACACAAACTATTGCAAATGGATCTCATTTGGCTGAATTTGCTACCGAGTTGCCACATTTTGAGGACCTGCAATTGAGAATACAACACTGTTTGGCAAGGATACTCAAGTAACCATATCTGCCGAAAGAGTTGTGTATTTTCTTTTTGTTGGAGATTTTCTGCATCTTTTATGGACGTTGAGATTTGAGACAATAATTTGATGTGCTAACCATCAAGATCAACTTCGACATGTCTGCTCTCTAAAAGTTACTATTGACCATCATTGGTGCATCATATAAGGTATAGTCAGTACTATGAGTAACTTACCAGACATTGACTGTAGAAGTTTCTATACAACTCTTGCGAATTATAACATGCTATTCATTTAAGATACCTAGAAGTATGTGGTACACAATCTGAAATAGTTGCACGGGAAAATAAAGCATTACATCCAGCACATCCAATCATCAGAATTGATGGGACGTTGATGCGGCTTGAAGCTACGTCGGTATTTACCCAAAGAGGAAGGGATGACGCAACACAACGGCGGTAGGTATTTCCCTCAGATGTGAAACCAAGATTATCGAACCAGTAGGAGAACCAAGCAACACAACGTAAAAAACACCTGCACATAAATGAAAAATTCCCACAATCCGACTCGTAAAAGGGGTTGTCAATCTCTTTCGGGTATGGCGCCTCAAGATAGGCAAACGGACGTGAATAATCTTCTATTATATACTTAAAATAGAAGACAAATAAGCTACCACATTTATCCACATATGTTAATATTATTTGCACCGTTAGATTCAAATAGTAATGGCTGAGATTAAAAGTTTTTATGTAGCATGCTAACATGTACTCCCTCCGTTCCTAAGTACTTGTCTTTCTAGGCATTTCAACAAGTGACTACATACGAAGCAAAATGAGTGAATCTACACTCTAAAATATGTCTACATACATCCGTATGTAGTAGTCATTTGAAATATCTAAAAAAACAAATATTTAAGAACGGAGGGAGTATTTACTAACTTATTGAACTAGCACGTTGTCATGTCTATGCATATGCATATATTGTACATGTACGGAAAGAGTCAATCATCTACATGTAATTAATGAGTGCAAGCAGGAATCGTCCACACGGAAAAAGAGAATAGTCTGGACAACGTACGCCTGAGATAAACTACACAAGATCACACGGCAATATATATTCTATTTTGTGTGACACGTCCAGACGTAATCACATACTAGAGCACCACCGTCACATATACAAAACCTCACGTGCGTCTAATTCCAAATCGGGCATATGCATGCCAAAAAAACAAGGAGAACTACAACCAGACTCAATCTATAGAACTCCACACGGAGTCTTGATAAAAGGAAATACCATGTGGAGTCCTGATAAAGAGAAACTCCACATGGATCGGACAAGGCACTCAGCCGGCCACATCCAACCCCAAGAGTCAGAATCCAACCAATTCTGGACAAATCGATGTTTGTAAATCTGCTACCTGATCAGAGCACCACCGAGAAAATTGAAGTCTTCCAGAATTTGCTACACGAGCACCACAAACAAAATCAAAGACTATAGAACAAATCTGCCATCCGATTAGAGCACCACCAACAATCGAAGATTGTCGGCTCTGTGATGCCAGACAAATATCAAAGAAAGCCAAAACTCTGATGTGGCTGCATCTCAATGCCCGGTGAAGTCAGGACAGATCTTCTGAGCTGCGTCTCACCTGAATCAGGTTCGTAAACATTATGAATTAATTAATCATTTATCAGAATAAAAGTTGCATAGATAGCTGACTAACAAATTCAGAATCCTTTCAAAGCCAAAAAACTATGGTGTTGATGAAGCTTAGTGCTTACATAGATAGCTGACTATGAATTTTAGAATCCTTTCACAGCCAAAAAACTATGGTGTTGAAGAAGCTTTAGTGCTTACCAACAACAGGATAAACTAGAACATTCAAGTGAAAGTACAGAGAATGTGGGATTACCTCAATCATACAACAGATCATCAATTTAAAACAAGCAAATGCTAATTATATTTTGTTTGCACTGACATGGCAAAATAGTTCATGTCACTATCAACATTAAAAGCATCATGCTATTATCCGGAAGAATTTGATACAATTATATTGATGAAAGAAAATGATAATTCTATTTATGCATATAACACTTTTTTACAGGTATGCATATAATACTTTTAAGTTTGTCAAATCCACAAAGTAGCACCATTGAGAAATGAAATTAATTTATTTCTTCATACTCCCTCCGTTTCTTTTTAGTCAGCATATAAGATTTGGTCAAAGTCAAACTTTGTAAAGTTTGACCAATTTTATAGAAAAAAATATTAACATCTACAATACTAAAGCTATATGGTATGAAAATTCATTTCATGAGGTATCTAACAGTATTGATTTCATATTGTGAATCTTCATATTATTTTCTATAAACTTAGTCAAAGTTAACAAAGTTTGAGCTTGACCAAATTTTATATGCAGACTAAAAAAACGGAGGGAGTACAATTTAAAGGTAAAGAAGGTGAAAGGACCATTAGAATGTTTTCTAGATTACAACTCCGAGTTTGCCACCAAGGACACGATACAAAAACAGGGAGATAAAGTTAAGCAAGGCTCAGGTATGTCTATACTATACTTTTAAATAATCTAACTGATATTTCTAAACTTGAAGAAATTAATCTCCAACTTTGTATGACATTGGATTATTCACCCAAATGAAGCATGTGCAATCAAGAATAACAATCCCCGCAAAAAAAGAAATCAAGAATAACAAAAATGATTTTACAAACTTCATATTGCCACAAGACTGCTTCTAATAACAGATCAAGTGCAAAATGCATGCCCATTACTGAAATTTTAATTGGACTTCCACCATTGCGGCTAAGATTAACACTTTTCAGCTTACCCTTTTTTTTGCGGGAAGCTTATCCGTTTAGGAGTGATGAAACCAGAACTAAGTATGGGGAATGTTTTCTTATTTTTCAAATGAGAATGTAATTATTGTAGAAATTCATACAGTAAGGCCAATGATGTTACAAACAAATCTAATAGATTTGTCATTGATTTAATAGGGTTGTGCCTAAAGTCAACCAGCGCCAGAAGAATATATACAGATCTACACAGCCGAAAAAGAAAGAGGCACGGAAAAGGTCTAAGTAATCCATGTGCACGCCTAAGTAATTCAATCTACTAGGAAATGATTGTTCACGTACAAACATATTTCAGTATGGGCCCGTACGTACAAAGCTAGGTCGCCTATACAAATTAGGAAAAAGTGGGCATGTCCTTTTGAGAGAGAAAAAAATATACGCCTAAGAAATTCAATCTACTAGGAGTACAAAATCAGATCATCTACACACTTTAAAAAAACATGGGCAGGTCCTTCGGTGAAAAACAAAAGGCACGCCTAAATCATTCAACTTACTGGGAAATATACTAAAAAGTCTAGCCGCCAAACACATCCCATGTGTACATGCAAGCACTTGCATCTAATTCTAACGGACAGACAAGTCGGACTTTGGGCAGAAAATAGACAATGGTACGAGGCACGGTACAAAAACAACAAGCGCCAACCTATCTAAAGCCGTATACTTGATGAAGATTTTGAGTCATGCTAGATAAATCTAAATATCTTCTATTACTTTTCCAAATGAATCGTGACTCATGTTTATTCACCAATATAACATAACAATTTTACTTGACTAATTCCATATATGCAGGACAAGAAAGTTTACCAAAAATGATCGAGATGGATAACAATAAACAAGGAACATTGAAATATTTTATAGAAGGAGAACATTACGAGAACTTACTGGAATGAGGCACAAAACCAAGACAAGTCAGGTGATGGTTCAAACTTCTTCTAAGATATGATATCACCACTTCTTGAGGAAACGACTCTCAGACCTGTAGTGCTTTTCTGACAATTGAGTCATATCAGTTATAGTGGAGTCATATCTAAATTATTTGTCTCTCAACTTCTTCGGGATGCTAAGTTTTTGGGTGATTTTTTTACGATTTTGTTTTTCACAACAATATGTATAATAATCTATTACACAAAAATATTCAAATGATCAAATTCTGATTGACACAAACTAACTACAAAGGAAAGTGGAAAGTCCTACTGCGAAAATTGTGGTACATATCAAGAAACCATAACACCTGGTAAGCATATTCTGCCAATTTGAATGAGAACTTCCATATTATATTTACTCTTAATGAGAGTGGTATGTAAAAATTGCTAAACTTATTGGATGGGAAGATCTCAGAAGCACCAAGCAAACCATTTATGTTTACTGAGATAGAGAAATAATGCTTGACAAAGATCAGTATAAGGCGGACAGTTATTAGATAAGGGTCAAAACTTAGCACTATGAGAAACATGTCAAATTGTAATTATTCGAAACACATTCATACATGCACTTTTGTGAGTTTTATGTTGTTCTTGGAAACAACCCTTCTATCCTACAGCCTTTTCAGTTGAAGAGAACAAAGAGAAAAGCTTCAGTGTTATAGGCATCTCCCACAACACATGTGAAAAAACTAAAATCTATTGCATATCAATTAACACATATGGGCCAAAGTCAGTGAATACATGCAAGCCTTCTTTCTTTGTCTTAAATACACCTATTATTAATATAAGTTGCTAATATATGGTAACAACAAATAGAAAGAACACACCTTTTATCCAACAAATATTGAACACTTTTTGCTATAGGAAACTTCATATAATTATTACGGTTGTCTTGAAGAGACAATAATCAAAGTTGGGCAGAATGTCAACTAAAAAAATAGGTTTGATTCCCTAAAACAACGCAAGGCACATCAATGGCAAGTGACATAAGTTATATCCTAGAACACTATGAAGAACATGGCCGTCCAACCCGACGACACAGCTCTAGGCCAGCGCCACGAACTGGAGAGCAACGCCACTCAGTGAAACGAATCTCTTATTTTCTCCGGTGGCCTCGAAGCCTTGCTGCTTGGGGGCAAAAAATCCTTCTCTCCAACAGAAAATTTCTACACCGGAAAAGACGGAGAAAGGTCAGGTGACCTTAATCATGCCCTTCTCATAGCCATAGCAAATCTCCATAAAGAATCCATGCCATTGCTGGAGGTTAGCAGACCAAGATCTGGGAAGGAAGGAGAAGGAGAGGAAGATGAGTGATTACCTAGAGGAGTGCCACCCCTCATGTTCAAGTGGACCCAACTCCATGGCCATCCAATCGATGACGGCGGCGAGCTGCAGGCACGTGTGGTCGAGCTGGATGACATGCCGCCGTCGGGAACCTGGAGCCACCGCACTCCACCCCAAATCCCACTTCTCCCCTGTCCTCTTTTCTTAGCAAGATCTAGCAACGTATTGTGGATGAATCCTTAGATCAGGTAAGGAACGGGAGGAGAATGAGAATGGGGAAAGGGATGAATGGTACTACAGCCGTATAGATGCAAAATACAGTAGATTTTTTAACGAGATGCAAAATACAGTAGATTTTTTAACGAGATGCAAAAAGCTGTAGATTAAAGAAACGTGAAGCTCCCGATGTAAGAGGTGTATAGAGAACTACACACAGCCGGCATGTATTTTTGAACTTGCCAAAAATATTCCTAGTTGAGACAAGTTATAATAAAGATGAATAACCAGCTTTGTTATATGTCATACAACAAAAGTTTCATTTGCATATAAGTTTGCAAATCAAAATGGTGTCACATCTAAAGACATGAACATGATTACTTCACCAACTAAGAGCAATGGCGGTGGCTAGTTCATGTCTAAACAAATCCATGTTAGGACCACTTTCCGCCGGTGTTGAAGAATCCGATGCATTTGAAGGAATAACATACTTCTTGTATCTCTCTGGAATAGTTGGGACATAATCTGGATCCCTCTCACATCGAAGAAAGTGGATATCCTCTTTGTCATGGAGGCGGACATAGTTGTGTAGTGTCATGGTAGCCGCAATTATCATCTTTTGTGTTTGAATCGAATAGTTTGGCATCTTGAGCAAGATTTGCCATTTCATCTTCCACACACCAAAGGTTCTCTCTATGGTATTGCGCTTAGAGGAGTGGATCCGGTTGAACTTCTCTACAGGAGTAGTTGGGGGTGCACCTCGTTGAAAATCGGGGACGTGATAGCGTTCACCTTTGTATGGTGCTAGATAGCCATCCCTATTAGGATAGCCGGCGTCTACAAGGTAATACTTGCCTATAGAAATGGACAACAAACATGATTGTGAGTTGAAGGACATGTTATATAAATTGCAAAAACAAGAAATACTTACCCTTGGGAGGATGTGGGAATGTGGCCTTGTCATTTTCAATTGCATGAAATAGCACACTTGTATCATGCATAGAACCCGGTTGTCCAATTGAAGCATAGGTGAAATGCATATCAAAGTCACATACTGCCATCACATTCTGTGTTGTTGCACCGGTTCTCCCAATGTACCTTATTTTCGAAGGTCCTTCCGGAATAGAAGCCCTAATATGTGTTCCATCTATTGCACCAATGCAATCTTTGAGATGAGGATAAGCCCTTTTGTCATGCTTAATCCTATCATGGACGATGTGAAAATTTGGGTCTTGAGGCCTAATGTAGTGAGATGACATCTTGACCACACATTATAGAACCTCATGGAACTTACGGTGAACTGTATCTGCTCCATGTTTGAAACGGTTTTGGGTTCTCCTGTTTGATTCACAACCGCCCAAGGTCCACAAGAACATAGCAAGAGACTCATAAGTGGTAACAAAACATGTTTCTTTGAGGCCATACTCCGCCACCAACTTGTCATGAAGATCAAAGAACACATTTGCATTCATTCTCAACATTGTGTACGTCTCTCCGGGTGTGCCAATAGTCTCTCGCAACCATTCAAAACCACTCAACCTAGATGTCCTAGGGTCAGCCTTCATGACCCAACTTTTGCAATACTTCCCAACTATCGATGACACACCCGAATAAAGCATAGCCATATCATGTTGATATTGGAGAACCATAACTTTCTTTCTTTCATAATTTGTGTCATCGTCACTTTCACTATCCGATGACATCTGCAAATAAACAACCGTCAACATATGAAACACAAGTTAGAACCAATTGGATCAAGAACATGTACATAATACATACATAAATAGCAAACACTTCCAACAACATGAACATGGAGATGGTTCACAATGCATTCATAAATAGCAAATGGTTCCACAAATTGCATTAGTAAATAGCAAACAATAGGTTCAACAACATAAAAGATGTTTCAAGAACATAAAAGATGGTTCAACATAAAAGATGAAATGGTATCAAGCACTAGGTTCAACATAAAACATGGCCATCACACATAGATGGTAGGCATGTAAACTAGTTCCCATACTTCAAGTCATACTTCCTACGCAACCAACTTTTTCGAGACTCAAGAGGAATGTAAAGAAACATCTCCCTTTGTGCCCTCTTCACAAACAACTCGCTAGCCATGAAGAACTCATCGGTACCGACTGTTGCACCACAAGCAATGACTTCATCCATGACCGAGGTGACACAGTTTGCCTCATCTTGCTTCATGAAAGACTGGAATGATGAGTGAGAAGCCTCAGCAATGTCACCAATTCTTGTAACTTGCTCACACATCACTTGTGCGGTCTTTGGTTTCTTGTTCTTCTCCGGAATGACGATCCCAAGCCTCACTTTAGATGAAGTAGGTGTTGCCTGAGATGTTTGATCTTCGGTATCATCCAAATCAAGATCTTCGATCTCATCAACATTGATGGCGGCTTTCACCGCCGCACTAGAGGGGGGAGGTATGCCGGAAGAGGGATTCCAATGGTCAGTACCATCAGTTGTGATATCTCCAAATATAATCCGCAAGTTTTGCTCATTAGCAAGACCTTTCTTCTTGAACTTGCCACAACCTTTAATGTCCTGTAATACAACATAGGAAACACATTATTAGTAATCAAAGTGATATGGATGAATTAAGATATGCAATACATTAGCGAAAGAACTCACAATTTTGGCCTTTTTCCACCACTCATCATCTTGTGACACGGTGTTGTTCACATAGTCCCATCCGGCTCCGGTCTCCCGGAACTTGAGTTTCTTGAACAAACTAAAATCACCTTTAAGCTTGTCCCATTTGTTTTTCAGTTGTGTATATGTGTAGTCTAGCCCAGTTCTCATCTTAAATTGCCTTCCTACCTCATCAAATGCATTTGGTGTCAAGTAATTGCCTGGCCTATTTCCGGCATTCACTTGCTCAGCAAACAACTCGCAGATAATCTGAGTGTTTTCAACGCTCCATTCAGCAGCCCCAGCCATACTTGAAACTTCTCTAAAAAAATGCATGTCACTTTGGTAAATACAAAATTTATACTTTGCTGCACAGCCAAGGGCATGTAATATCTGAACTAGCAGTACATTTGCACACATACACCACTAGACTTGTGATAATAAATTGCAAACATATGGCAGTACATTTTCTGCATAGCCAAAATTGTATTTCACTTTTCTGAAAATTGTAACACATTACCACTCATGGCAGTACCCACATATCAATATGCATTAACTTATGCACACATATACTCCAGAGTAGCAGTACATTTTCTGCATACCCAAAACTGTATTTCACTTTTCTGAATGATGCAACAGGTTAGCACTCATGGCAGTACCCTCATAGCAATAGGCATTAAAGCTTATGATTCCAGAATTGCACACATATATTCCAGATTTGCACAACAAACAATAGGTTCCACTGTAGGATTTTGCACACAACAAATACAACTCTGAAAATAAACTGCACAGATGTACAGAACAGAGGACATGCGCGAGGAGACCAATCCATAGGGAAGAAGAGAAGGGGACAAGCTCACCTTGCAGTTTATGCTTGGAGGCGCGGTCGTCCTGGTGCCAGTCTTGGTTTGGGAGCGTCGCTTGGGCGTCAATGGCGTTGGGGCTAGCTCCTCCTAGCCATGGGGTCGCAGCTCCTTGCACCAGGCGCGACGGACAGCGAAGACAATGGGATCCGGCGAGAAATAGACTGGGGCGGCCGGATCTGTAGTCTGAGTCAACGATTTGGCCGGCGATGGGGGCTGCCAAGCGTGGCGGCGGCAACGGCGGCGGTAGGGCTACAGAGGAGAAGCGAGGGGAAGGGAGTTGTGTGCGACCAGGTTGACCTGCGGGATCGAGCGAGGGGGAGTTGAGCGAAACGTTTTTCTTGGCGGTGGCAATTCGGCCGTAAATAACGAGCAGCTTCTGATTCACGAAAACGAGAAGCTGGGATTCTGTCGCTTCGAAAAAATGAACTACAGCCCATCGCGGCTTCCTGAATTTTAGCTTCATGAAGCTAATCCGTTCGGGCTGGCTTCGGGTAGAAGTTTATAGAAGTATGGAGTGGGAGGAGATCAGAACAGGCCCTTAGTTAAAAAATACGTTACAAAATAAGCCATGTATAGTTCAAAAATACATGGCGGCTGCAGGCCCAGCTCTCTGTAGACTTCTACCTCTCTGTACACCTCTCTGTACTGGAGAAATCGCACAAATTATCTCGTGTGAAAAAAAAGGCCAGCCATTCACCCCAGGAAGCAGGCCCAGCTCGTTTCTCTCTTTTTTATTAGCCTGTGTGCAGTTTAGCCTGAAATGGGCTGCTTCCAGCCGGCCCAAGGTGGCAAGAAGGTGGGCTTCAACGCCCCAGCTGGGCTGCCAGCTCACCCAGGCGCTAGGAGAAGTTGCCTCGACCTCCAGAACGGTTTGCGTAGCTCCACCTGAAGCGAGAAGTCGGGGCAGAAGCTGGATACGAGAAGTTTTGCTGAAGCTAGCGTGTTTCAGAACAGGCCCGTAGAGTCAAGTGTAATCTTTGACTATGTGGCCCCTGGGTCCCTGACGTGCATTTTGCACGCAGACTTGAATTCGCTAAATGAATAAAATGACGAAAAGCGGAGTTATAAAAAAAACATGTGTCGCTTCGTACTGCTTTCCCCAATTCCATTTATCAAACGCTGCTCTATGGCGATTGCATCGGACGGCCTACGAACGCCTGCTCGAAACACTTCTAGCACTGTTTTTTTCTGTTGGGATGGTAAACATATATAGAATTTTCTTTTCTAACGCAACTGGCATTAGCTACTAACTTTGTATTGAACGGATAAACGTCTTACATATTTAGGGATGGAAGTAGTACGTAATATATTTTTCTGAAAATTAATCTAGGATTTTTCGTTGAAAAACCTACATAATCCAGTATCTCGGGATGGATTAGGACCATATTGTAAAAATAGACAAATAGACAAATAAAAAATTGTTAGGCATTCATTAAAAATAAATGCTTAGAGAACTAAAATAATAAACTGAGGTAACTTAAACACAAAAAGAATGGTATGAAAAGGACAATGCATATGGAGGTGTTCTACTGGCAATAATTATAATCTTTTGTACAATGTCAAAAAATGTTAAATGCATGTCTATATGATTAAGAAAAAGGGTTTTTGTCAGGTCTCAGTCGACTAAGGCTTAATCAAGCCTTAGTCAAACGACATAACATGTAAGAAAGAAAAACCGGAAAAAAATTGAATGGGTCTCAATGTAAAATCACACGAATATAGCATCGACTGAGACGTAATGAAAACTCAATGAATTGAGATTTAGCAAGACTATTAATAAAAATAGCTAAAACATATTATTTATTAAAAAAATCAACTCTAGCCGCGCAATTGCGCGGGTGGACCCGCTAGTTTTGTAGTAAATTGGTAGATCAAATGCCAAATAAAATAAATAAGAATAAATTACAGCAAGGTATTTTTGGTTTAATAGATCTGAAAATAAATGCAAAGAAAAATAGATCGCAAAGGCAAATAGTATGAGAAAGAAGACCCAGGGGCCATAGGTTTCACTAGTGACTTCTCTCAAGAAAAATAGCAAATGGCGAGTAAACAAAATACTGTTGACCAATTGATAGAACTTCAAATAATCGTGACGATATCCAGGATTAGTAGACCGACTCCTGCCTACGTGTACTACTATTACTCCCCACATCGACCGCTATCCAGCATGCATTTAGTGTATTAAGTTCACGGAGAAACGGAGTAATACAATAAGAACGATGACATGATTTAGACAAGATCTATCTATGTAGAGATAGACCCCATCGTTTTATCCTTAGTAGCAACGATACATACGTGTCGGTTCCCTTTCTGTCATTGGGATCAAGCACCGGAAGATCGAACCCACTACAAAGCACATCTTCCCATTTCAAGATAAATAGATCAAGTTGGCCAAACAAAACCCAAATATCGGAGAAGAAATACGAGGCTATAAGTAATCTGTTGGGGAACGTATTATTTCAAAAAAATTCATACGATCACGCAATATCTATCTAGGTTATGCATAGAAACGAGAGGGGGGAGTGTGTCTACGTACTATCGTAGACCGAAAGCGGAAGCGTTTAGTAATGTGGTTGATGTAGTCGAACGTCTTCGCGATCCAACCTATCAAGTACCGAACGAGCGGCACCTCCGCGATCTGCACACGTTCAGCTCGGTGACATCCGTCGTACTCTTGATCCAGCTGAGGCCGAGGGTAAGTCCCGTCAGCACGACGGCGTGTTAATGGTGATGATGGAGTTACCGACGCAGGGCTTTGCCTAAGCACTACGACAATATGACCAAGGTGGAAAACTGTGGAGGGGGCACCGCACACGGCTAAAGATCAACTTGTCTGTCTATGGGGTTCCCCCTTCCCCATATATAAAGGAGGGGAGGAGGAGGAGGGCCGGCCTCAAGGGGCGCGCCCAAGGAGGGGGATTCCTACTACTAGTAGGAGTAGGTTTCCCCCTTTCCTAGTCCAAGTAGGAGAAGAAGGAAGGAGAGGAAGAAGAGAAGGAAAGGGGGGCCGGCCCCCCTAGCCCTTGCCCAATTCGGTTTGGGCTAGGGGGGCGCGCGCCACCTCTTGGCCTGCCTCCTCTCTTCCACCACTAGGCCCATAAGCCCCAATAACTTCCCGAAGGGGGTTCCGGTGTCGGGGGTGCTGATCCCACGGACACCTATGGGACCGCGGCGGACCGGGGCCCCTTTCGGTTCGGCAGGGGGCGGAGAGAGCACGAAGAGCAGATCGAGGCGAAACGCACGAGCACACGATCGGTTTACCCAGGTTCGGGCCGCACAGATGCGTAAAACCCTACTCCTGCTTTGGTTTGTATTGTGTTCTTGCTCGGGAGCGATGAGTGCTACAGTACACTTGGGTGGCTAGCGAGACCGAGCGTGAGAATGGCCGTCCTCCCTCCCTCCCCCTGTTGCGCATGGGCCTCCTTTTATATGTCAAAGGGGTCACCGACAGGTGGCAACAGAGATGAGGGTAAAAAGGTAAAAGAGGTGGTGGTTGGCGCCACCGCTTACTACAGTTGTATCATACCTAACCCTGACGTCAGGGGATAAAGGCATTAAATGCCTGTCTGCGTCGCCTAGACGGTGCAGAAAGGGACCATCAGGGGCGCCACCGTTTGCCACGATGGCTACCTTGTCAGCGCCTGCTTGCCACCGCATGCCCCTGGCTGCACAGCCTCCCGCCACGTACGCCAGGAATGGTCCCAGAGCGACACATTGGTGGGTGAGCTGGAGCACGGGCTGCGGAGTAGTAGCTTGCCGCGGCAAGCGCCTTGCCGCGGATGTTGTCTTGTCGCGTCCGGGAGCTTGTCGCTCACCGGGTCTTGTCGCGTCCGGGAGCTTGTCGCTCACCGGGTCTTGCCGGGACGCGCAGCACGTCGCAGCAAGCTTCTCGAGATGCCTTGGTTGGTCTCCCCGGCAAACTCCTCTTGCCGGGGTCTTGTCTCCTTCCCGGCAAGCTCCTCTTGCCGGGGTCTTGTCTCCTTCCCGGCAAGCTCCTCTTGCCGGGGTCTTTGTGCTTTGAGTGGCCTTCCCGGCAAGCTCCTCTTGCCGGGGCCTTGCGCCTTGGCTTGAGTACTTTGTTCTTGAATGGCTCCAAAGAAACCACGGAGGATCTTGGCGGTCGCCCGGCAAGCCTTGCTGCGGGACGCTGCGACTGCCCGTGCACAAGTTCGGGATACTAAGGTACCCCTACTTTAGTACACCGACAGGAGCCCCCGGGCCTGGGCCATACACGGTGCCGAGCGCTGTTGGGCCAGGCCCAAAACAGTGCACGGGCACGCGCGGCCTGGGTCACGTCGTATCTGACTCCGCATTCACCGCGCCCTCCCCGAGCGGCACGCGTCGAACGCGGCATCGTGCGTGACGTGGGCGGCGTGCGCGGGGCTAAGCCCCGCGTGCATGCGTCATGTTGTGGTAAAGGGGACAGTTTGCGCCCCCCCCCATAAACGGAGGGAGGCGTGATTCATTTACTGGACGGGGCCGATGCGCGGTTTTCGAGGCGTCCACTCCCCCCGATCACGGGGTGGGGAGAGGTCGCCTCATCCGTAGCCTCGGTTCTGCACGCCTGCCACGCGGCTCCCATGCGCTTGGGGTCGCGGACGGTGGAGGCGGGAAACTGGGCCGTCGCGGGTCGAGGCAGCGGGTCGGCCCTAGCTTCCTGCTCTTCCTGTGTCTTGATTCGCTGGGCGGGGCGGCCGAGCCCCCACTTCGCTCCTTTATAAAGAGCGGGAGGGGAGGACGAAAGCCCGCATCTTCTCATCTCCTCCTTCCTTCAGCTTCTGCTCCCCTTTCTCTCATTCGCCATGGAGAAAGGGAACCCTGGTCCTTCATCGGTGGCGGCGAGGGTCGCCGCCAGACAGTGCATCCCTCCCTCTCCCGCACCCGTGGCGGCAGAGCCAGCCGTAAGGGGAAGAGGGAGGGGGCGAGGTCATGGACGAGGTCGAGGATGAGGTCGAGGCGCTCGGGGAAGAGGTGGACGGGGCGGCGCACCGGCTTCGCCTCCGCCGGTGGTTCCTCTTCCCGCGGCGGTCCATACTGGGGATGACCCTTGCGAGTTTTTAGTCAGGCTGCGCCGGGCGCCTCGTCGTTGCCTCCGACTCCCAGCTCCGTTTGCGAGCGTGATGGAGTTGGACCCGCCCGAGACACTGAGACTGCACATGAGGGGCTGTGGGATCAGCGGCACGCGAGTCCGCGTTGAATTCCCAGCCCCTAATGTGATGTATCTTGGTCGAGGGTGGAAGTCGTTCGCCCGTATCCACAGCTTGACGGCGGGGCTCACCCTCCATTTTAAGTTGATGGAGGGCGATCTCCTCTCCGTCAAGGTCTTCGGGTGCTTCGGCATTCGGGCAAGGTGCTGCATGGACAGCTCCTCCGATAGCGAAGGCTCCTCCTCGAGCGAGAGCGACGAGGAGGAGGGCGACAGCGATGACGAGGGTAGCGGGCGGCAGGATGACGGGTCCGACTAGGTGTCGGGCGCCGCTCCGTGCGGCACCGGCGACCCCATCATCCGTGTCGCCGGCTCCTTGAACTCCTCGGGGTCGTCTCCTTGGGCGGCTGGCGTAGGGAGGCTGCGGAAGAGGAAGAGGGCTGGCGGCAAGGCCGTCAAGTTGGAGTACAAGGGCGTGGTGCCCTTGACAGCGTGCTGACATCCTGCCGCCTCGTCTTCGAGCCCCGCTTCCGGCGCCGCCATCACCGTCCAGCCTTCGGACGGCCCCCGGGATGTTCTCTTGGTGTCTTCTGGCACCCGTAGCTCGCCTAGGTGCCCCTTTTGCCCTTTTCACCTCCTTGACCTACCTCCTGAAGAGAGGGACAAGAAAGGGATTACGGGCATCTTATCTTTTTAATTTGTAAGCCTTCGGGCCTTAGTTGCATTTAAAACTTGTAATCCTCTCTTTCATGTTTTTCATCCTCTATGGACTGTACCTGAGTGGAATGTTTTTTTTAATGAAAAGGGGATGCTTGCCGGGTCATTTTGTCTCGCGGGTAGAACCCACGTCAAGGAGCAAATCCTTGGTATCTTTCAGATAGACACTTCTTCTCCCGGCAACAGGCCCTGCCGTCTTCCCACGTCGCTCGACCTTTCTCACGCTTTTGACGGGGGCAGGGACGAGGCAGGTGCGGCCCCTCGTTTCATCCCTTTGCTGCCGCGACTACGACCAAACTTGGCCCCAGGAACGAGCCCCAGGGCCTAGAGTTAAGGGAGCATGGTAGTTTTCAGGAAGAAATGAGGTTTCGTATTCCCCAGTCCATAAGAGAATGCATGATGAGGGATGAAAGACTTATCTGAGATTGCAGCCCCCGGCAACTCTGGCTTGCTGTGGGTGAATCTTGGTACTTGCAGCCCCCGGCAACACTGGCTTGCCGGGGTCCAGATGCCGGTACGTCCTTCTTCTCCTTTTCGTCCTCAAGCGGTCCCGCAAGGATATGCGAGCCCTGCAAACCAAGGGAAACGAAAGAAAGGCAAAGGGACGCACACTCGACCTCTAAGCTAGGGGTTAGCCGCTGTTAAGCACTATCAACCCTAACCAAGGACGAGACTCGATCTAGCATGCATGCTATAACTTAGGGTGCCAGCGCTTCATTTACTTGTGTTCAGGGTCTGCGCCTGGCTTTGTACAAAGGATTACATGCAACAGCGGCAAGACTTGTACAAAAAGGTGGTTGCCGGACAGGGTCCGACAACCGCGCCTTACGGGTAAAACTTACGAAGATGCTCAATATTCCAGGAGTTGCTCACCGGAATGCCATCTTCAGTCTCAAGGCGGACAGCGCCAGGCCTAGTGACTCGTTTCACCCGGTAAGGGCCTTCCCACTTCGGCGTCAACTTGTTGGAATTCTTGGCGGACTGAACGCGCCGAAGAACAAGGTCGCCTTCCTCGAAGCTTCTGGCTTTAACTTTGCGGCTATGGTAGCGGCGCAAAGCTTGCTGGTAGCAAGCAGCTCGTACAGCAGCCTGAAGACGATCTTCCTCAAGGAGCAGTGCGTCATCTTCACGCAGCTGCTCTTGCTCAAGCTCATCATAAGCGAGCACTCGAGGTGACCCGTATACGAGTTCCGTGGGGATAACTGCTTCTGCTCCATAGACTAGAGCGAAGGGTGTCTGGTCAGTGGCTCGATTTGGCGTCGTCCTGATCGACCAAAGAACCACCGGCAGCTCCTCGATCCAGTTTCTTCCGCACTTGTGCAGCCTGTCGAAAGTTCTGGTCTTGAGCCCGCGCAGCACTTCAGCATTTGCCCTCTCCGCTTGACCGTTGCTTCTCGGGTGAGAAACAGAAGCGAAGCAGACCTTGGCGCCAAGATCTTGGACATACTGCATGAAGGTGCGGCTCGTAAATTGCGTACCGTTGTCGGTGATTATCCTGTTAGGGATCCCGAAGCGGCAAACAATCGACCTGAAGAACTTGACTGCTGACTGTGCTGTCACCTTCCTCACTGGTTCCACTTCCGGCCACTTTGTGAACTTGTCGATTGCAATGTACAAGTACTCAAAGCCCCCGACAGCTCGGGGAAAGGGGCCGAGGATATCGAGCCCCCAGACCGAAAATGGCCAGGATAAAGGGATCGTCTGGAGAGCTTGAGCTGGCTGGTGTATTTGCTTGGAATGGAACTGGCACGCTTCACACTTGGTTACTTGTGCAGTTGCATCCTGGAGGGCTGTCGGCCAGAAGAAGCCTTGCCGGAATGCTTTTCCGACAAGAGCTCTTGCGCCAATGTGGTGACCACATATGCCTCCATGTATCTCTGCCAACAGCTTCTGTCCATCTTCCCGGGGAATGCACTTCAATTTCACACCGTTGAGTCTTCTTCTGCACAGTGTGTCGTCGACAAACTGGTACATACTAGACTGCCGGGCTACTCTTTTCTGCTTCTTCTGGTTCTTCGGGAAGTTCTCCTGTCTGAAGGAAACGGACAATCTGCTGCGCCCATGTTGGAGCATGTGGCTCGACAACAAGGACTAAAGGCACACTTACTGCTATGGGAACCTCTGCTTCTACGGCAAGAGCCTGCGACTCTGTCGGAGCTTGATGTTCCCCGGCAAGCTTGCCGGAGCAGAACTTGCCGGGAGCGTCTGCTTCGACGGAACAAACCTTGGGGCTTGCCGGAGCAGACTGCTCCTCAGCAGTTTTGGTGTTGATCTTGGGGACTTTCTTGGCGGCGGCTTCGGGAAGCTCTGCCGAAAAATAGTTGCCAGAAACCAACTTCCTTTTCTTGCTCTATCCAATTGGTGGTGTTACGGACGGCTGAGTCAGCTTGAGCACAAAAATCCTTGGTTCCACAGGTAATTTAAGTGCAGTGCACTTTGACAGGCCATCGGCAATGTCATTCTGAGCTCTTGGGACGTGCTCCATCTACAGGCCGTCAAAGTGCTCCTCTAGCTTTCTCACTTCGTCGACGTAAGCTTCCATTAAGGGACTCTGGTAATTCTTGTTCACTTGGCGGACGACAAGCTGTGAGTCACCCCTGACTATGAGCTTCTTAATCCCAAGTTCTGCCGCGATACTGAGACCGGCAAGCAAGCCTTCATACTCGGCAGTGTTGTTTGTCGCTTGCTCCTTGGGAAAGTGCATCTGGACTATGTACTTGAGGTGCTCTCCGGTTGGTGCGATAAGCAGCACGCCAGCACCGGCGCCTTGCAGCGAGAAGGCACCGTCAAAGTACATAAGCCACTCTTTGCTTGTTTCCTTGGCGGGGATGCTTGTCTCCGGAATTTCTTCATCTGGAGTTGGCGTCCATTCTGCTATGAACTCTGCCAATGCTCTGCTTTGGATTGTTGATGTACTCTCAAATTTGAGGCCAAAGCTTGACAGTTCCAGTGCCCACTCAACAATCCTGCCTGTTGCTTCTGGATTTTGCAATATCCTCTTCAGCGGAAAGCGAGTGACAACTGTGATCTCATGTGCTTGGAAGTAATGGCGCAGCTTTCTCGAGGCCATGAGAAGGCCGAAAAGCAACTTCTGCACACCAGAGTACCTTGACCTAGCCCCCTGCAAAAGGGAACTGACAAAGTAAACTGGGCGCTGCACCATCTTCTTCTGTGTCTCCTCTTGCATCTGCGCAGATCCTTGCTTGTCGGGACCAGAGCTTGTCGGGGAAGCCCCCTGCTTGTCGCTGGATGCGCTTGCCGTGGTTGCTGGCTCGTCATCTGCCTCCCTCTCCGCTACTAACGCAGCACTAACCACTTGATTGGTTGCCGCTATGTACAGCAGCAACTTCTCTTGCGGCTTAGGTGCGACAAGTGTTGGAGTGGAGGACAGGTATCTCTTCAAGTCTTGCAGCGCAGCCTCCGCTTCAGGAGTCCATTTCATTGGACCTGCCTTTTTCAAAATTTTGAAAAACGGCAGGGCGCGCTCAGCAGACCGAGAGATAAACCTGCTGAGAGCAGCCACGCAACCGGCAAGCTTCCGTACATCCTTGACGCGCTTTGGTGCTTCGATCTGCTCAATGGCCTTGATCTTGTTGGGATTGGCTTCAATTCCCCGCTGAGACACAAAGAACCCGAGAAGCTTGCCGGAAGGGACTCCAAACACACACTTCTCGGGGTTGAGCTTGAGGTTGATCTTGCACAGATTTGCAAAAGTCTCTTCTAAATCTTGAATCAGAGTTGCCCTGTCCTTGCTCTCGACCACTATATCATCCATGTAGGCCTCTACATTTCTGTGTATCTGTGGCTCCAAAGCAACATGGACTACTCTGGCAAATGTTGAACCAGCATTCTTTAATCCGAAAGGCATCCGTACGAAACAGTACGTGCCACATGGAGTAATGAAAGCGGTTTTCTCCTCATCCTCTTCTGCCATGAAGATCTGATGGTATCCTGAATATGCGTCAAGAAATGAAAGCAAATCACATCCGGCTGTGGAGTCTACAATCTGGTCAATGCGCGGCAAGGGAAATGGGTCTTTGGGACAAGCTTTATTAACATCAGTAAAGTCAATACAAAGCCTCCATTTTCCATTTGCCTTGCGCACTACCACAGGATTGGCCAACCACGCGGGATGGAGCACTCCTCTGACAAGGCCTGCTGCTTCCAATTTCTTGATTTCTTCTACTATGAATTCTTGGCGCTCCACTGCCTGTTTTCTGACCTTCTGCTTGACGGGCCGCGCATGAGGACAAACGGCAAGATGGTGCTCAATTACTTTCCTGGGAACACCAGGGATATCAGACGGTTGCCATGCAAACACGTCGACATTCGCTCGCAGGAAAGCAACGAGCGCGCTTTCCTATTTAGGGTCAATCGTGGCACTGATGGTGAAGGTACCACTAGTGCCGTCCTCTTTGGCGGACACCTTCTTGGTATGTGGTGGAGCTGCCATAGCCTTCTTACACTTGCCGGTGGGGCTCGATGGTGCGTCCTCGACGGCAGCGCAGCACTCCGAAGAGGTGCGCTTGCCGGAGTGGGCATCAGAGCTCTTGCCGGACTTGGTCTTCTTCTTCCCGTCGGGAGCTTCAACGGCAAGTGCCTTGCGGTCAGTCGCAGCAGCTGCTTCCCGGTAGATCTTGTCAGCGCAGATAAGGGCATCCTTCTTGTCGCTAGGGACAGAGATGACGCTTATCTGGCCTGGCATCTTGAGCATGTTATATGCATAGTGAGAGGCTGCCATGAACTTGGCCAGTGCTGGACGGCCAAGTATGCCATTGTAGGGCAATGGGAGATCGGCAACGTCAAAAGTGACCCTCTCCGTTCTGAAATTCAGCTCGCTGCCAAATGTCACTGGCAATGTGACCTTCCCTTTCGGCTTGCTCCTTCCCGGGTTAATTCCTTGGAATGTACTGGTTTCTTCGAGCTCGCTGTCCGGGATCTGGAGTTTCTGGAGCACAGCGGAGGAGATCAGATTTAAGCCGGCCTCGCCGTCAACTAGCATCTTAGTGACTTTGAGGTTGCGGATTGTTGGCGAAACCGACAACGGCAAGCACCCGACCGCGGTTGTGCGATCAGGGTGGTCCTCAATGTCAAAGATGATAGGCGTGCTGGACCATTTCAGAAGCTTGCGCGATTCGACAGGTGGCTCTGCCGCATTAACTTCCCGCAGCCACTGTTTGAGTTGGCGGTGGGAAGTATGCAGAGAAGCACCGCCGTCAACACACAAAACTTCTGTAGCTTTCTGAAACTCCTGCTCACTGTTCTCAACATCATCCATGTCTGCATCTTCGTCTTCGTCTTCATCCTTGTCGCGGCCACGGGGAGGTCTGTCTCCTTGCCGCTGCTTGGCCTTGCCGCGGCGTCCTCCCAGGCCAGCGCGCTTCTTGCCGGCTTCTCCACCGCCTCCTTGGGCTCTCTCCTTGTCGCGCCGCTCGTACTCAGCTTTTTGTTGCTGGACAAGCTGCTCGACCTTCTTGCATCTCTGGAGATCATGGCCCTTGGTGCGATGGATCTTGCAGTACTGCTTGTCGGAGCCGTCCTGCTTGTCGGCGGCCGCCACAGCTTGGCAGTTGGTGCACGTGGCAACCTCCTTGCCGGAGCTGCCAACTTTGGCTTGCTTGGCGGTGCCGTCATTGCCGGACGGCTCGACGACTAGCGCCTCTTTGCTCTTCTTCTTCCTATTGCGCCGCCGGCTTCCCTTTTCCGGGGCGGCATCCTCACTATCAGATCCTCCTTCTTCTGCAGTCTCTCCGGGGAGTTTCCTCCCTTCTTCAGCGCGCGCACACTTGTCAGCCAGGGCATACAGCTCGCTGACGTCTCTGATTCTGCTCATCGCCATCTCCTCCCCCATCCTGCGATTACGCACGTTCTGATGGAACACGCTGATAACCGCGGCAGGGTGGATGTCTGGGATGTTGCGCTATACACTGCTGAATCTTTGGATATACTTGCGCAGGGGCTCTCCTTCCTTCTGGGAAAGCAGGTGAAGGTCACTTTCCTGGCCATGTGGCTTGTGGCCGCCTGTAAAGGCGCCGACAAACTGATGGCACAAGTCCACCCAAGAGGATATGGAGTTGTCCGGCAAATGCATGAGCCAGGATCTGACTTCGGGCTTGAGCACGAGCGGGAAGTAGTTGTCAAGGACCTTGTCGTCTCGCCCCCCGGCAGCTTGCACCGCATGGTGTAGATGCTGAGGAACTCTAACGGGTGCGGCTTGCCGTCGTACTTCTCCGGCACGTCTGGCTTGAAATGTTTCTGGCTGGGCCACTGGACTTGCCGCAGCTCACGGGTGAACGCAGGGCAACCTACCGCGTACGGCAAGTCACCTGGTTCTCTGGGCGCATGCATGTCAACAGAAGGCCCAGCGCGCAGGTCTGATTGACGCCGCGCTTCTCTCCGCCGCTCGATGCGGGTACGAGCATCTTCTTGTTGCCGCTCGTGAAGAACTTGGCGCTGATCGCGACGAGCTCGCGGATCTGATGACGCGGTGGAGTCGCTGTCGTGGTGGATCCGGCGAGTCGGCGATCTTGGCCTTCTAGGCGGAGAGTGCACAGTGGTTGCACCCTCGCCGGTCTTGTCGCCACCGGCTCGCGCCTGGCTGGCTTGCCGCGGCAACGATGCGCTGGGTTGCCGTGGGTTGTTGCCGTTGGCGAAGCCGATGAGGCTCTGGATAGTGGCCCTCCAGTCATCGATCTTCTCTGGCGCTGGAGGGTAATCTAGTAGCAGTTGGGCCCGTGCCAACACTTCTGCCGGAGTGGGAGGCGGCGGCGGCGAACGGTGCGAGGAGCGAGATATGCTCGGACTTCTAACTACGTTAGAAGGAGCAATATCTCGTCCAAGCGACCGCGCCACGCGCGCCAGCATGTTGGCGTGCATGTTGGTCTTGAGCACTCTGGGATCCCCCAGCTTGATCTTGGCCCAGCAGACGTATCGTACCGTGGGTACCATGACGCTGCTGGTCCCGCGCCTCCTGGGACGGGCGCGGTGCGTGTACGGACGCCGAGGTCTTGGAATGCGCTCGGTCATTGTGGGAGCCGACCGCGCCGCCGATGTGCAGCGCAACCTGGTCCTTGGACCTGGCAGCACCACGAGCCTCCTCGTCGGCGCCCGTTCTTCCGCCGGCGCCCACTCCACCAGCTGTTCGCTTCGGCGATGGTGGGCTCGGCGCAGACGGAGCAGATGCCTCCAAAATCTTCTTCTTCGGCGGCATGTTGATGTAGATGACGAAGATTCGGCTCGTGCGAACGCCGGATCAGATTCACACAGCCTCGACGCACTCCCCTACCTGGCGCGCCAAAGATGTCGGGGGTGCTGATCCCACGGACACCTATGGGACCGCGGCGGACCGGGGCCCCTTTCGGTTCAGCAGGGGGCAGAGAGAGCACGAAGAGCAGATCGAGGCGAAACGCACGAGCACACGATCGGTTTACCCAGGTTCGGGCCGCACGGATGCGTAAAACCCTACTCCTGCTTTGGTTTGTATTGTGTTCTTGCTCGGGAGCGATGAGTGCTACAGTACACTTGGGTGGCTAGCGAGACCGAGCGTGAGAATGGCCGTCCTCCCTCCCTCCCCCTGTTGCGCATGGGCCTCCTTTTATATGTCAAAGGGGTCACCGACAGGTGGCAACAGAGATGAGGGTAAAAAGGTAAAAGAGGTGGTGGTTGGCGCCACCGCTTACTACAGTTGTATCATACCTAACCCTGACGGCAGGGGATAAAGGCATTAAATGCCTGTCTGCGTCGCCTAGACGGTGCAGAAAGGGACCGTCAGGGGCGCCACCGTTTGCCACGATGGCTACCTTGTCAGCGCCTGCTTGCCACCGCATGCCCCTGGCTGCACAGCCTCCCGCCACGTACGCCAGGAATGGTCCCAGAGCGACACGTTGGTGGGTGAGCTGGAGCGTGGGCTGCGGAGTAGTAGCTTGCCGCGGCAAGCGCCTTGCCGCGGATGTTGTCTTGTCGCGTCCGGGAGCTTGTCGCTCACCGGGTCTTGTCGCGTCCGGGAGCTTGTCGCTCACCAGGTCTTGCCGGGACGCGCAGCGCGTCGCAGCAAGCTTCTCGAGATGCCTTGGTTGGTCTCCCCGGCAAACTCCTCTTGCTGGGGTCTTGTCTCCTTCCCGACAAGCTCCTCTTGTCGGGGTCTTTGTGCTTCGAGTGGCCTTCCCGGCAAGCTCCTCTTGCCGGGGCCTTGCGCCTTGGCTTGAGTACTTTGTTCTTGAATGGCTCCAAAGGAACCACGGAGGATCTTGGTGGTCGCCCGGCAAGCCTTGCCGCGGGACGCTGCGACTGCCCGTGCACAAGTTCGGGATACTAAGGTACCCCTACTTTAGTACACCGACATCCGGTAACCCCCGGTACTCCGAAACTTATCCGAAACGACCCGAACCATTCCGGTGTCCGAATGTAACCTTCCAATATATGAATCTTTATGTATCGACCATTTTGAGACTCCTCGTCATGTCTGTGATCTCATCCGGGACTCCGAACAACCTTCGGTACATCAAATCACATAACTCATGATACATATCATCATCGAACGTTAAGCGTGCGGACCCTACGGGTTCGAGAACTATGGACATGGTCCACCAAAGTCCACACTTTGTTCTCATACATGGATTCTATCTCAGATTTCATGGCCTCAAGCCATCTGTCGAAATCTGGGCTCATCATCGCTTCCTCGTAGTTCGTAGTTTCATCATGGTCTAGCAACATGACTTCCAGAACAGGATTACCGTACCACTATGGTGCGGATCGTACTCTGGTTGACCTACGAGGTTCGGTAGTAACTTGATTTGAAGTTTCATGATCATCATCATTAACTTCCTCACTAATTGGTGTAGTCATCACTGGAACTGATTTCAGTGATGAGCTACTTTCCAATTTGAGAGAAGGTACAATTACCTCATCAAGTTCTACTTTCCTCCCACTCACTTCCTTCAAGAGAAACTCCTTCTCTAGAAAGGATCCACTCTTAGCAACAAAGATCGTGCCTTCGGATCTGTGATACAAGGTGTACCCAACAGTTTCTATTGGGTATCCAATGAAGACGCACTTCTCCGATTTGGGTTTGAGCTTATCAGGATGAAACTTTTTCACATAAGCATTGCAACCCCAAACTTTAAGAAACGACATCTTAGGTTTCTTGCTAAACCACAGTTCATACGGTGTCATCTCAACGGATTTTTTTAGACGGTGCCCTATTTAACATGAATGCAACTTTCTCTAATGCATAACCCCAAAATGATAGTGCTAAATCGGTAAGAGACATCATAGATCGCATCATATCTAATAAAGTATAGTTACAACATTCGGACACAGCATTACGTTGTGGTGTTCCAGGTGGCGTGAGTTGCGAAACTATTCCACATTGTTTCAAATGAAGGCCAAACTCGTAACTCAAATATTCACCTCCGCGATTAGATCGTAGAAACTTTATTTTTTGTTAAGATGATTCTCAACTTCACTCTGAATTTCTTTAAACTTTTCAAATGTTTCAGACTTGTGTTTCATTAAGTAGATATACCCATATCTTCTTAAATCATCTGTGAAGGTCAGAAAATAATGATACCCGCCGCGAGCCTCAACACTCATCGGAACGCATACATCGGTATGTATTATTTCCAATAAGTCAGTGGCTCGCACCATTGTTTCAGAGAACGAAGTCTTAGTCATCTTGCCCATGAGGCATGGTTCGCAAGAATCAAGTGATTCACAATCAAGTGATTCCAAAAGCCCACCAGCATGGATTTTCTTCATGCTCTTTACACCAACATGACCTAAACGGCAGTGCCACAAGTAAGTTGCACTATCATTATTAACCTTGCATCTTTTGGCTTCAATATTATGAATATGTGTATCACTACAATCGAGATTCAATAAACCATTCACCCTGGGTGTATGACCACTGAAGGTTTTATTCATGTAAACAGAATAACAATTATTCTTTGACTTAAATGAATAACTGTATTGCAATAAACATGATCCAATCATATTATGCTCAACGCAATCACCAAATAACATTTATTTTAGGTTCAATACTAATCCTGAAGGTAAAGGGAGTGTGCGATGGTGATCTTATCAACCTTGGAATCACTTCCAATACACATCGTCACCTTGCCCTCAACTAGTCTCTGTTCATTTTATAACTCCTGTTTCAAGTTACTAATCATAGCAACTGAACTAGTATCAAATACCCAGGGGGTACTATGAATACTAGTAAAGTACACATCAATAACATGTATATCATACATACTTTTGTTCACTTTGCCATCCTTCTTATCCGCCAAGTATTTGGGGCAGTTCCGCTTCCAGTGATCATTTCCTTTGCAGTTAGAAGCACTCAGTTTCAGGCTTGGGTCTAGCTTTGGGCTTCTTCATGGGAGTGGCAACTTGCTTGCCATTCGTCTTGAAGTTCCCTTTCTTTCCCTTGCCCTTTTACTTGAAACTAGTGGTTGATACGTCTCCAACGTATCTATAATTTTTGATTGCTCCATGCTATTATATTATCTATTTTGGATGTTAATGGGCTTATTTTTACACTTTTATATTATTTTTGGGACTAACCTATTAACCTGAGGCCCAGCCCAAATTGCTGTTTTTTTGCCTATTTTAGAGTTTCGCCAAAAGGAATATCAAACGGAGTCCAAACGGAGTCCAAACGGAATGAAACCTTTGGGAGCGTTATTTTCGGAACAAACGTGATCCAGGAGACTTGGAGTGGACGTCAAGAATCAATTGAGGAGCCCACGAGGTAGGGGGGTGCACCTCCACCCTCGTGGGCCCCTCGTTGCTCCACCGACCTACTTCTTCCTCCTATATATATGCACGTACCCCGCAAACATCCAGGAGCACCACGAAAACCTAATTCCACTGCCGCAACCTTCTGTACCCAAGAGATCCCATCTTGGGGCCTTTTCCGGAGCTCCACCGGAGGGGGCATTGATCACGGAGGGCCTCTACCTCAACTCCATGGCCTCTCCGATGATGTGTGAGTAGTTTACTTCAGACCTTTGGGTCCATAGCTAGTAGCTAGATGGCTTCTTCTCTCTCTTTGGATCTCAATACAAAGTTCTCCTCGATTCTCTTGGATACCTATTCGATGTAATCTTCTTTTGCAGTGTGTTTGTCGAGATCCGATGAATTGTGGGTTTATGATCAAGTTTATCTACGAACAATATTTGAATCTTCTCTGAATTCTTTTATGTATGATTGGTTTATCTTTGCAAGTCTCTTCGAATTATCAGTTTGGTTTGCCCTACTAGATTGATCTTTCTTGCAATGGGAGAAGTTCTTAGCTTTGGGTTCAATCTTGCGGTGCTCGATCCCAATGACAGAAAGGGAAACGACACATATTGTATTGTTGCCATCGAGGATAAAAAGATGGGGTTTATATCATATTGCATGAGTTTATCCCTCTACATCATGTCATCTTGCTTAAGGCGTTACTCTGTTCTTATGAACATAATACTCTAGATGCATGCTGGATAGCGGTCGATGTGTGGAGTAATAGTAGTAGATGCAGAATCATTTCGGTCTACTTGTCTCGGACGTGATGCCTATATACATGATCATGCCTAGATATTCTCATAATTATTCGCTTTTCTATCAATTGCTCGACAATAATTTGTTTACCCATCGTAATACTTATGCTATCTTAAGAGAAGCCACTAGTGAAACCTATGGCCCCCGGGTCTATTTTCCATCATACAAGTTTCCAATCTACTTTATTTTGCTATCTTTTACTTTCAATCTATATCATAAAAATATCAAAAATATTTATCTTATTATTATGATCTCTATCAGCTCACACTCTTGCAAGTGGTCATGAAGGGATTGACAACCGATTTATCGTGTTGGTTGCGAGGTTCTTATTTGTTTGTTTAGGTACGAGGTGACTCGCGCGTGGTATCCTACTGGATTGATACCTTGGTTCTCAAAAACTGAGGGAAATACTTATGCTGCTTTACTGCATCACCCTTTCCTCTTTAAGGGAAAACCAACGCAGCGCTCAAGAGGTAGCAAGAAGGATTTCTGGCGCCGTTGCCGGGGAGATCTACGCCAAGTCAAGACATACCAAGTACCCATCACAACCCTTATCCTTCGCATTACATTATTTGCCAGTTGCCTCTCGTTTTCCTCTCCCCCACTTCACCCTTGCTGTTTTATTCGCCCTCTTTTCCTTTCGCCCTCTCTTTCTGTTCGCCTCTTTTTCGCTTGTTTCTTGTTTGCTTGTGTGTTGGATTGCTTGCTTGTCATGATGGCTCAAGATAATACTAAATTGTGTGACTTTGACAATACCAACAATAATGATTTTATTGGCACTCTGATTGCTCATCTTACCGATGCTGAATCTTGTGAAATTAATACTGCTTTGCTGAATCTTGTCATGAAAGATCCGTTTTCTGGCCTTCCTAGTGAAGATGCCGCTTCCCATCTAAACAACTTTGTTGATTTGTGTGATATGCAAAAGAAGAAAGATGTGGATAATGATATTGTTAAACTTAAGCTATTTGCGTTTTCGCTTAGAGATCGTGCTAGAGCTTGCTTTTCGTCTTTGCCTAAAAATAGTATTGATTCATGGAATAAGTGCGAAGATGCTTTTATCTCTAAGTATTTTCCTCCCGCTAAGATCATCTCTCTTAGAAACGATATTACGAATTTTAAGCAACTTGATCATGAACATGTTGCACAAGCTTGGGAGAGGATGAAATCAATGATACGTAATTGCCCATCACATGGTTTAAATTTATGGATGATTATACAAAAAATTTATGTCGGATTGAATTTTGCTTCTAGAAATCTTTTAGATTCGGCCGCGGGAGGCACTTTTATGGAAATCACTTTAGGAGAAGCTACAAAACTCCTAGATAATATTATGGTTAATTACTCTCAATGGCACACTGAAAGATCTACTAGTAAAAAGGTGCATGCAATTGAAGAGGTTGATGTTTTGAGTGGAAAGATGGATGAACTTATGAAATTGTTTGCTAATAAGAGTGCTCGTACTGATCCTAATGATATGCCTTTGTCTACTTTGATTGAGAATAATAATGAATCTATGGATGTGAATTTTGTTGGTAGGAACAATTTTGGTAATAACGCGTATAGAGGTAATTTTAATTCTAGGCCGTTTCCTAGTAATTCATCTAATAATTATGGTAATTCCTACAACAATTCTTATGGAAATTATAATAAGATGCTCTCTAATTTTGAATTTAGTATTAAAGAATTTATTACTTCGCAAAAGAGTTTCAATGCTTTGATTGAAGAAAAATTGCTTAAGATTGATGAGTTGGCTAGGAATGTGGATATAATTTCTCTTGATGTTGATTCTTTGAAACTTAGATCTATTCCGCCTAAGCATGATATCAATGAGTCTCTTAAAGCCATGAGAATTTCCATTGATGAGTGCAAAGAAAGAACCGCTAGGATGCGTGCTAAAAGAGATTGTTTTGTAAAAGCATGTTCTTCTAGTTTTCATGATAATAAGGATGAAGATCTAAAAGTGATTGATGTGTCCCCTATTAAATCTTTGTTTTGCAATATGAATCTTGATAATGATGGGACTGGAGATGAGTCAACTTTATTTAGAAGGCATCCCAATGATTCGAAGTTTTTAGGTCTTGATGCAAACATTGGTAAAAGTGGGATTGAAGAGGTTAAAACTTTAAATAGCAATGAACCCACCATCTTGGATTTCAAGGAATTCAATTATGATAATTTTTCTTCGCTAGATTCTGTTTCCTTGTTGCAATCCATGCTAAATTCTCCTCATGCTTATAGTCAAAATAAAGCTTTTACTAAACATATCGTTGATGCTTTGATGCAATCTTATGAAGAAAAGCTTGAGTTGGAACTTTCTATCCCTAGAAAACTTTATGACGAGTGGGAACCTACAATTAAAATTAAAATTAAAGATCATGAGTGCTATGCTTTGTGTGATTTGGGTGCTAGTGTTTCCACGATTCCAAAAACTTTGTGTGATTTGCTAGGTTTCCGTGAATTTGACGATTGTTCTCTAAACTTGCACCTTGCGGATTCCACTATTAACAAACCTATGGGAAAGATTAATGGTGTTCTTATTGTTGCAAATAGGAATTATGTTCCCGTAGATTTCATTGTTCTTGATATAGATCGCAATCCTTCATGTCCTATTATTCTTGGTAGACCTTTCCTTAGAACGATTGGTGCAATTATTGATATGAAGGAAGGGAATATTAAATTCCAATTTCCATTAAGGAAAGGCATGGAACACTTCCCTAGAAATAAAGTTAAATTACCATATGAATATATTATGAGAGCCACTTTTCGATTGCCTACCAAAGATGGCAATACCTAGATCTATCCTTGCTTTTATGCCTAGCTAAGGGCGTTAAACGATAGCGCTTGTTGGGAGGCAACCCAATTTTATTTTTATTCCTTGCTTTTCGCTCCTGTTTAGTAATGAAAATTTTATGTAGCCTCTTTTTTGATTGTGTTTGTTGTGTTTAATTAGTGTTTGTGCCAATTAGAACCGTTGGGAAGACTTGGGGAAAGTCTTTTTGATCTTGCTGTAAAAAACAGAAACTTTAGTGCTCACCAGAATTGCTGGAATTTTTTATTGGAGAGTGCTATTTAGTTAATTATTTTTGCAGATGATAAATAGATAAATTCCTCACGTCCAGCAATTTATTTTAAAAAAATTTGGGTTCCAGAAGTTTTGCGTTAGTTATAGATTACTACAGACTGTTCTGTTTTTGACAGATTCTGCTTTCCGTGTGTTGTTTGCTTATTTTGATGAATCTATGGATAGTAAAAGAGTTTATAAACCATAGAGAAGTTGGAATACAGTAGTTTAACACCAATATAAATAAAGAATGAGTTCATTACAGTACCTCGAAGTGGTGTTTTGTTTTCTTTCGCTAACGGAGCTCACATGATTCTCTTGTTAAGTTTTGTGTTGTGAAGTTTTCAAGTTTTGGGTAAAGATTCGATGGATTATGGAACAAGGAGTGGCAAGATCCTAAGATTGGGGATGCCCATGGCACCCCAAGGTAAAATACAAGTACTCCAAAAATTCTAAGCTTGGGGATGCCCCGGAAGGCATCCCCTCTTTTGTCTTCATTCATCGGTAACTTTACTTGGAGCTATATTTTATTCACCACATGATATGTGTTTTGCTTGGAGCGTTGTAAGTGTCAAAACCGGCGGATCTCGGGTAGGGGGTCCCGAACTATGCGTCTAAGGCGGATGGTAACAGGAGGCAGGGGACATGATGTTTACCCAGGTTCGGGCCCTCTTGACAGAGGTAATACCCTACGTCCTGCTTGATTGTTCTTGATGATATGAGTATTACAAGAGTTGATCTACCATGAGATCAAAGAGGCTAAACCCTAGAAGCTAGCCTATGGTATGATTGTATGTCATCCTATGGACAAAAACCCTCCAGTTTATATAGGCACCGGAGGGGGCTAGGGTTACACAAGGCCGGTTACAAAGGGGGAGATATACATATCCGTATTGCCTAGCTTGCCTTCCACGCCAAGTAGAGTCCCATCCGGACATGGGGCGAAGTCTTCAATCTCGTATCTTCATAGTCCAACAGTCCGGCCAAAGGATATAGTCCGGCTGTCCGAAGACCCCCTAATCCAGGACTCCCTCAGTAGCCCCTGAACCAGGCTTCAATGATGATGAGTCCGGCGTGCAGTGTTGTCTTCGGCTGACACGTTTTGATAGCATGACATCACGCCACGGCCCGGTTATTATTTGAACCGTTTTTCTTAACCAGCTTCACACATAACGCGAGGCGGTTTCCTTGACATGTCTTGTCAAAGCAGAGATCGTGTTCCCCTTATCACGGGATTCTCATCAATACGGACGTGGGTAACCCAACCGCACCATCAATTACGGTGCCTGGGGAATAAGCGGTTTTGCCAGGCAAGTGGGGAGACACATCGCCTCTTCCGCCCTTATAAAGGGACAAAGATTTACTTTTTTCACCCACGCTTCCTTCCTCCCCGCTTACCCATTCCCGCACACTCGAGCTCTAGCGCCCAAGATCACGTTCTTCTTCTCAAACCACTCCAAGCATGTCCGGAGCAGGAGGCAAGTGGATGGTCTCCTCCGTCACGGAGGAGAACATCAAAAAGTTATGGTGTCACAGCACTAGAATTGCTTGTAGTTAGTTGCATCTGTGAGACTCCATGCATCATGTTTAAATTCAATTTGAAATTTGAATTGGGGATGTTCAAACCCTAGCACCAAATGAATTCAACTAGGTTCAAACAAAAATATTTTCAATGAACCCAAAATGCCCTTCAAAAATGTTCATTATTTATGGAAAAAGGTTAAACCCTTTACCAGAGGTCATGCACATTTTTCCAAGGCATTTATGATCTTTGAATTAACTCATATTGTATTTGACTTGGAGCTATTAATTCCTATAAAATATTTGGAAGCTCCAAATATTCTGAAACATTTTGTAGAGCTTTGGATTAATCCATATTGCTTCTACAATAAATCTCAGAAGCTACAAAAAATATTTGGTTAGCAAACCAAATTCAAAACAAAGACAGAGAATAGAAAACAGAAAGAAAAGCATAGAGTTTTTACCTGGCGCTCACCTGGCCTGGCCCAGGTCCTCCAGCCGGCCCAGCCCACTGGCAACTGCCAGTCGTCCCCTACCTCTGCCAATAGGCAGAGGTAGGACAGCGAGCGCACGTGCCGAGCGGCCACCTCCTGCTTCGCGCTGTCGACGCCTCCTGCGTCCTCGCCGTTCGTCGTGGAAACGCCTGGACGCCCTGGACTTTCTCCCTCTTCCTCTGCTCACTTTCCCCCTCTCTTCCTCGCCCCCCACCTCATGGACGAGGCCGCCATGGCCGCACCATCGCCGTACCCACGGCCACCGCCACGGCCTCGCCTCTCCGAGCTGTCCACGAGCTCCGCCTCATCCGCCTCTTCCTCCTCGACAATCCTCCCGGCCTCGGACGCGCTGCTTCATCGCCACCATCGCCGTTTCCGTCGCCGGCCACCGAGGCACCTCATCGGTCGATTCGCCACTACCAGTGCGCCCCTAAGCCCGCCGACCACCCCTGCAGAACCGCCGTGAGCCCCTCTTCCTTTCCCCTCTACTCTCGCGCCCACGCTCGTCCCCTAGCTCCGTTCCCACTGCGGCCGAAAGCTTCTCGCCACCGGCCATGGCGTAGCTATGGCCACAGCTGCGCAAGCTCACCACGGAGCGCGTCACTGTGATCAACACATCACCTGGAGACCGTGGCACCCAGCCGTTCGCTCCGCCATGCCCCATAGCCCCATTCCCAACCTCACCAGAACTCCGGCCGCCGCCATGAGCTTGCTTCCGGCAAACTCTGGCCACCCCGCGCCCTCCCGTTGGTTCCCCTGCATGCACGCGGGCACGGGCTACCTCCTGGTGCCCTCGTAGCGTCGATCCGTCGCCTCTGGCGCAACTTCGGCGGACGCCGCCGCGGTTTGAGGTCGCCGCCGGCCAAAACTCCGGCGGGCTAACATGCCCGACTTAATTAGCCACTAACCACCCTGTTCAGTTTAACACTAGACACTGACATGTGGGCCCTGCCACTGACAGAATTAGTTTAGGATTAATCTAATATCAAATAACCCTGTTTAACCTCCCGTGTCACTGACGTGCGGGTCCCAGCCGTCACGTTTGACCTCGCTGGCGCTGTTGACCTGCTGACATCACTTTGACGTCAGGCTGACGCAATAAACCAGTTCTGGATTATTTCTATTTCAGAAATGATTTAGAAATTCCAGAAAATAGTATAAACTTCAAAAAATCATAGAAATTAATCTAGAACTCCAAATGAAATAATTTATATATAAAAAATTATCAGAAAAATCCAAGGAATCCATCTGTACCATTATCATGCATGTTAGACCAACTTTTGGCTACTGTTTAGGACAAATCATATAAAGGGCATTTAGACCTTCACATATGGAGTTTGAATTTGAAACTAGGGTTCAAACCAACTTCATTTAACTTGTTGCTAGTTGCATTAGCTCAGTCAACAGCATATTGCCATGTCATGATCATGCATCATATTGTGCATTGCATTGATTGTGTTTATTCTCTGTTGCCGGTATTTGTTCCCCCTTAGTAGACGTTGATCCGGCAATGAGTTCGATGACACCGATGAAGAGCTATACTATCTTCAGAAGTGCCAGGCAAGAAAACCCCCTTGTTCATCCCGATACAATCTCACTCTCTCACTCCTGCTCTCTTTTACTGCATTAGGACAACAACGCTTCAACTGTTACATGCTGCGGTAGCTGAACCCCTTTCCTCTGCATGACCTGTCATTGCCACAGTAAATAGATGAAACCCACTAGCATGAGTAGGAATTGTTTGAGCCCTGATGTGCCTACTCATTCATGCTTGTTGTCATGCCTGCTACTGCTTAGAGTTGAGTCAGGTCTGATTCATCGGGAATGAATTGGAACATGGTGAACATGTCCTACCGTCGAGAGCTAAGTGTGTGAACACGATTTGGTAAAGGTTGCGGTGAGAGGCCATGTAGGAGTACATGGTGGGTTGTCTCATTGCAGCCGTTCTCAGGAACTGAGTTCTGTGTTTGTGATCCATGAACAGTTACTACCACACATTGGGTTCCGGTAACTCGGCCCCTCTCGGCTTATTAATCAACTCGATCTCTGTCCAGGAGTTGCAACTAGTTTCTGGTGTTTGTAGGTAGTGTTAGTAGTCTACCAAGTGGCACCCGGTATATGTGGGCTTGGGACAGACTAGGCACAGTGGCACGGTGTACCAAGTGGCACCCAGATGGTGGGCTTGGGAACCCTGCACACATCGTTTGGGGCCGTGAGCGACACCCCGACCGGATCTCCTTGCGGATGGAACCCGAATAAACGATAAACCTGGACTAGAGACTTGTTGGTTAGTCAGGTCGTGGCCGACACCCTCGCCCGGCTTCCGCTTGAAGGTTGCCGAGGTACATGACGTGTACAAGGCGATAAGTGGCGAGAGCGTGTGTGAAGAAGTACACCCCAGCAGGGTTATCATTATCTATTCGAAAAGCCAGATTCCTCGGATATGGAAACTTGGACCCCTTGCATAGTTCATAGACAAGTGAAAGTGGATACCCTAAAACTCGCAAGATAAGCGTGAGTGCTATGGATGGCGTTCTCGCAGGGAGACGGGAGCGGATCCATAGTGGTGTATTGGTATGGTGAATATGTGTACTCGTGTGCGCCACCTCAAAAGAGTTACTTGCAGTCGTAGTTCAGGATAGCCACCGAGTCAAAGCTGGCTTGCTGCAGTCAAACACCACCACCCCTTTGTTGATACTGATGCATATGTAGGTAGTTCTGATGTAAGTCTTGCTGGGTACATTTGTACTCACGTTTGCTTAATTTATGTTTTTGCAGAGAGACGTCAGTCTCACTAGTAGTTCTGTGTGGACTTCGAAGTTTATCTTGTTACCTCAGCTACGATCTTGTACCCTTGGGAGGGTCTTGTAGATAGTCAGGCTTCTCAGCCTTTTTCATTTGTAGTTGTCTGTACTCAGACAAGTTAAGCTTCCACATGTGCTTGTTGCTTGTATGCTCTGTATGTTGGTCATGAGATCCATGTTTGTAATACTTGGCTCCTTAGAGCCTAATGAATAAATACTTGAGTCGTAGAGTTATGTTGTGATGCCATGTTGTATTTACACATATCGAGCATATTGTGTGTATGATTGAAATGCTTGGTATGTGTGGGATCCGACAACCTAGTTGTTTATCCTTGGTAGCCTCTCTTATGGGGAAATGTAGTCTTGTGCTTCCATGAGCCATAGTAGTCCGCTACAGCCCGGTTCACCGGAGTCCTGCTAGCCCAGCACTACTGCTCTGGAGCAATTGACTGACCGGCATGTGATTCACTTCGTTCCTGTGTCTGTCCCTTCGGGGAAATGTCACGCGTGACATCCGGAGTCCTGCCTAGCCTGCTACAGCCCAGGTTCCCGGAGTCCTGCTAGCCCAGTGCTACAGCCTGGATTCACACGCTGCTGACCGACATGCTCGATGTGATTCATGTATGCATGTCCCCATAGGTTGGTGCCACTTTGGGTTCACGACTAGCCATGTCGGCCCGGGTTCTCTGTCATATGGATGCTAGCGACACTATCATATACGTGAGCCAAAAGGCGCAAACGGTCCCAGGCCATGGTAAGGCGACACCCGTGGGAATACCGTGTGTGAGGCCGCAAAGTGATATGAGGTGTTACCGGCTAGATCGATGTGATTTGGAAGGGGGGTCCTGACATATGGGAAGCCGGATACTTGGACGCGGATATCGCGCACCGGCTGCCAAATGCGGGGTGGATCGTCCCCATGCCCGAACCCTGTGAGAGGGTAGTTTTTCTTACCCATTTCTTCTGTGGACTGGGATTTCCTCTCCACCCGTTTGTCCGCGGGCTCATGTTCTACTATGGGCTGGATTTTCATGATCCGGCCCCCAATTTCATCCTCAACATCTCGGCGTTTATCGTCGTGTGCGAGGCCTTCCTCCGCATCAGGCCCCACTTCGGCCTATGGATGAAGACCTTCAATGTCAAACCGAAGGTGGTGGGCGGCCAGCAAGCAGAGTGTGGAGGCGCCATGGTGGGCAAGACGCCTAATGTCACCTGGCTCGAGGGCACCTATGTGGATACCATAATGGGGTGGCAATCGGGGTGGTTCTACATCACCGAGCCGTGCGACTCCTACTGGGTGGCGGCCCCCAAATTTCGACCCGGAATCCCCACACGACTCACCTCCTGGAAAAAGAAGGGCCTATCCTGGGGTTCTTTGGTAGAGCTGACCGGACTCCAGACCTGCATTCAGAACATGACGAACAAGAAAATCAAGCTCGTCAACGTGCTCCAGGTTATGCTCTTCCGCCGGATCCTTCCGTGTCAACGACGGGCATTTGTTTTGTGGGAGTTCGACTCGGCCAAGCACCAGACGCTGCGAGAGCTCTACGACACGACACACGAGGACGTCTAGAGGGTGCTGTTCAAGAGCGCCGAGATGCCTCCCTCCCTCACCGAGGACCGCGGACCCAGCGCAAAGCGCCGCGCCCATCCGGTAGGCTTTTATATCTCTTAGGGTATTGATTTGCCCCGGTTTAGTTATGTGCTGGATCTAAGCTTTCATGTCATTAACAGGACTGGATAGAGACAGCGGAGCAGCTTGATTGCCCAGCCCCCCTGCCCGAAGATCCTGCAGATGCTCTTCTAACAAAGATGATGACTCCGGCACCTTACGAGGTGCTGGCAAAGAAGGCCATAGGGACCCGAAAGGGTCTCCGGTGCAAGGTTATATTGGACTCATCATCCGATGACTCCGACGCGCACTCCTCCCACGGAAACGAGGAGGAGGAGAAAAGTTCTCCCCCCCAGCCAGGGGAGACAAGAAAAGGAAGGCCGACCCATCCGGGGAGGCCGAAGGGTCCAAGAAGGGAAGGACCCTCCCTCCGGACTGTGCCACGACGGCCGCTGACAGCGGCGACGAGTGGCTACCCAGGGACAAGCCCCTGGCGAAGTCGTAAGTGTCCGGACACCATAGTGCTTCATGGTATGTTTTATTATATTGCCTTTCCTCATGCCGAACATGATTATGCAGTCCGTCCCGAGCTCATCTCGACGTACCCTCGTCGAGCGGCTCTTTGGACTCGTCGGATATGAACAGCGGTTCTCCTCCGACTGCTTCCACTCCTCGCCCTACGGACAATGCTGAGGTGTTGTCTCAAAAGGCACCGAGCCAAGGGGAGGTGATCCTGGGGGCGCCTCATGGCGACCTCCCGGACCCTGGGTACCAAGGGAGCAAGGCTCATACGGGCTTCGAGTTCGGGCCCCAGCCAGACACTGCGCCGGAACCTTCGATGGTTCCGGACTCCGGCAGGCGGTCCCCCATTAAGGGGGGCCAACCATCCGTGCCGGTGTCCTCTGTCCAACCAGAGGCACCAGACAACTTGTTGGAAGCGCTTCATAGCGCTTCCATCGATGAAGAGCACCGCACTATTATGAGTGCGGTGGTCGAGAAGGTTCAGTCCACCAAAAATGGACTGACTGACGCTTGCGCCAGCCTCCTAACAGGCTTTGAGGTAAGCAGTCAAAATATAAGAAAATATTACCGCATAGATAGTAGCCCCTGATGCTCTGTTCGGCGTTCGTGAAGAAAAGCCGAATAGAGGATCAAATGACAACTCAGGAGTAATTAGACTATGTCTGTGTATGTGCATGCTTCACTATTGGCTGCTGCCACACGTACTGCGGAGGTCTCTGCGCTGAAGCAGGCCCTAAACCGGTCCGAGGACGAGCTCGGCCTTACCAAGAGGCAGCTCAAAGAGAGCAAAGGTAAGATATACCCCTGTCTATATAGTTAAAAAGAAGCTCGGGTGTAAAGTAATAGGGTCATCATGAATTTATCAGGGGCCACGACCGAGGTGGAGACCCTGAGGAAGGCATTGTCCGAGGCCGAAGACAAAGCGGCCAAAGAACGCATGGAACGAGAGAATAAAGAAGAACGAGTAGGCGATGTGCAGCAAGAGCTCGAGGCTCTCGCCAAAAAGCACGAGTCCTTCGAGCTTGACTCCAAGACGCGAGAGTCCGAGCTCGCGCAGGCGCTTGAAAGCGTCCGGAGCGCCAAGTCCGAAGCCCACAAGGCCCTCCAGGAGATTGACACGGTGAAGAAGATAGCAGCGGGTAAGGAATTCAATATGCAAAGCAAGCATGTGAAGGAGACTTTCCTTTTCTTACCCGAGTTCGGAGCTCTCCAGGAGCGTTTGCAGATCTTCCCCGCAGTGTACTGGATGTCGCGGAGTTTTACTGGGCTGAGGAGGGGAGCTCAATGGAGAAGTTGTTCTGGTCTCAGTATATTGGGACCGAACACCCCGTGTCCTTGAGCGACCAGCTGAAGCAGTTGGTCGAACTTCACAAGGCGGCCGAACAGGCCATGAAGGGCCTTATAGTCCGGATGTGGCCTGACGAGCCCCTGTTCGGCAGCTACTTCGGTCTGGTGAGGCGACTTGTGGAAGCCTGCCCACGGCTTGAAGTCATCAAGCGGTCCGTCTGCATCGAGGGTGCACGCAGGGCTTTTGCCCGGGCGAAGGTGCACTAGGCGAAGCTGGACGCCGTGAAGCTGGTGAGGGAGGGGCCGTCGGAGGGCAAGGATCATCGCTGCCTCGAGAATTACTATGAAAGTGTCCTGAAGGGTTCCCGCTTAGTGGCAGATGAGTGTGCCAAGGATGTAATTTTTGAATGAACATGCCCATGTGATCATGTAATATGAGACGAGTTCTTTTGCACCATGCGATGCTTTCTTAATTTAAAATATTACCTTCTGTGCGGCCGTTTATAAAATCTGAGAGTTGGCCATTCGTCGGCTTCTACCCCCGTGTAACTAGTACTAGGGTGTTCGGGGTAAATCTGAACACTCTTTACCCCAATTTTGGGTCCTTCAAGGGAGGTGTTCAGCGCAACGAACCAGGCAATCGGACTATAATGCTTTATCACTCTCACTTAGCCATAGAAGTCTATGATTTGAAATTTTTGGCGAAGCCCCTAGTATTCGGAGGGCCGAATTTGGGGCGCTATACACGCCAAAGCCAGACAAGGCCGACTCCTCACCCGAAGCGGAAAAAGTCTTTAAGGACTTGAGACCTCTTGAACAGCGACCAGTCTCTCGCCTTATCATGATAGTCAGTTTTTGGCTTTCTCTACTGAGGTGCTCGTCCGAAAGAACCGAGACACAATCGCAGTAGTTCTCCCACCGCTACCTTAGCCGATATAGCGGAACGTAAGGTACCAAAGCATGGGAGCCGGGCGACCCAACATTTGACCAAAGACATGATTCGGAGCTGATGCATATAATGCTATAAGTTCGGGGTGCCGCACTGTCGAAAGTGTTCGGACTTCTTGCACCGTATTGTGGGGTAAACGAGAGCCCCTGGCGTACTGACCGTACCCGAACGTGCGGGTGCGGATTGTCGTAAATGGACATATAAGAGAAAGAGAAAGACTTAAATAATGCAATGACAGATTAATGATATGCATTGTTATTTGAATAATACGTCAAAGCGTACTGGTACAAGTAGTGCAATAAGCATAAAGTAGGACAATTCGAAATGTCCTATCCCAGGGCAAGCTACGCATAAATAGTGAAAAGTGGGTATATCAAGTATTACTAGAGACCACCTGGCGGTTCCCGTGTTCATCTTAGCTTCTTGCCGCCTCGGTTGTTGCTTCCGGAATGTGTCTGGCAATCGTACTGCCGGAAAGGGCTTCCAAAGTGTTAGGCCCTGAAAGAGAAAAGGAATGTCAAAGGTATACAGCCCCTAGTGTGGTTAAGCCACAATGTGGGGCATGTCCTGATTGTGCCCCGCCTATGTCCATGGTATTTTCAATGCGTAGTTATGTATGCGCGACACGGATTTTGTCGCTTCACTGGGACTGGGACGGGGGCCGGATTGCTAGGCGAGCTCTGATCGTGCCAGGCGATCCTATTGCAGCTTGTTCCGGACTCGCTTGAAGGTGTCCGGGGGCTGTGACCCCAAATGAGTGGTCTGCCTGAACAGGCTACTTTGTGCCTCTACTATAAGGGCCGCAGTGTGTTCTTCCGTACGGAGCAAGCGTTCTATGTTTCCATTTGCTGTTATGACCCCGCGAGGTCCTAGCATCTTGAGCTTGAGGTATGTGTAATGCGGCACTGCATTGAATTTTGCAAATGTTGTCCGTCCGAGCAGTGCATGATAGCCACTGCGAAACGGGACGATGTCGAAGATTAATTCTTCGCTTCGGAAGTTATCCGGTGATCCAAAGATCACTTCCAGTGTGATTGAGCCTGTGCGATCGGCCTCTACACCTGGGATGACGCCTTTAAAGGTGGTTTTGCTGGGTTTGATCCTCGAGGGATCGATACCCATTTTTCGGACTGTATCCTGATAAAGCAGGTTCAGGCTGCTGCCGCCGTCCATAAGGACTCGAGTGAGGTGAAATCCGTCAATGATGGGGTATAGGACCAGTGCGGCGGATCCGCCATGACGGATGCTAGTGGGGTGGTCCCTGCGATCGAAGGTGATCGGGCAAGCAGACCATGGGTTGAACTTTGGGGCGACGGGCTCCATCGCATAGATGTCCCTTAGTGCACGCTTCCGCTCCCTTTGGGAATGTGGGTTGTGTATATCATGTTCACCGTTTTCACTTGAGGGGGAAACCCCTTCTGTCCTCCTATGTTCGGCGGTCGGGGCTCCTCCTCGTCATCGCTATGCAGCCCCTTGTCCTTGTTCTCGGCATTTAACTTGCCGGCCTGCTTGAACACCCAACATTCTCTGTTGGTGTGATTGGCTAGCTTGTCAGGGGTGCCGTGGATTTGACATGAGCGATCCAGTATGCGATCCAGACTGGACGGAGCCGGAGTATTTCGTTTAAATGGCTTTTTCCGCTGACCGGATCTAAAGCCTCTGAATCCGGCATTGACTGCCGTATCTTTGGTGTTATCGCTGTTATTGCGGCGCTTTGGTCTATTACGACGCTGCCTACCGCTAACATCTTTGGTATTCGAGGTATCCAGATTCCTCGATGTATTGTTGATGCGAGCCAGCCAGCTGTCCTCGCCCGCGCAAAAGCGGGTCATGAGTGTCGTGAGGGCTGCCATAGACTTCGGCTTCTCCTGGCCGAGGTGGCGGGCGAGCCACTCGTCGCGGATGTTATGCTTGAATGCCGCTAGGGCCTCTGCATCCGGACAGTCTACAATTTGATTTTTCTTAGATAGGAACCGTGTCCAGAATTGTCTGGCCGATTCCCCTGGCTGTTGGGTTATGTGGCTCAAGTCATCAGCATTCGGTGGCCGCACATAAGTGCCCTGAAAGTTGTCAAGAAATGCGTCTTCCAAATCCTCCCAACTGCTGACGGAATCTACTGGCAAGCTATTCAGGCAATGCCGAGCTGGTCCTTTGAGTTTTAGTGGGAGGTACTTGCTGGCATGTAGATCATCGCCACGAGCCATGTGGATGTGAAGGAGGAAATCCTCAATCCATACAGCAGGATCTGTTGTGCCATCGTATGATTCGATATTTACGGGTTTGAAACCCTCCGGGAATTCATGATTCATAACTTCATCAGTGAAGCATAGGGGGTGTGCGGCGCCTCTGTGCGGGGCTATATCCCGACGTAGTTCACATGAGTCTTGTCTGCTGTATTTGGCCCGGCCGGATTTACTCTTGGTGTATCCGGCGCGACGATCATCGTCCTGTGTGGGCGCGCGTGCCCGTGTCCCGTATATTGACCTTGCAATTTTTGCCTTACTGCCCAAGATGTCTCGCAGGTCCTCTGTGTTGCCCCGGACCTTAGTATTTTTGAATAAGTGGCGACGGGGTGCGGTCTGAACTGTAGGCTGAAACGCCTCTCTGGTTCGGCCGCGTAGTGGCCGGTCAGCCGCATCGTACACTAGTGAATGAGGTTTCAATGCTTCCTCCTCAAGGTGAGGTAGCAACCTGCGTTTTGGCTAACTCTTGGACGGGCGCTCGAGGTCATGCTCCTCGGCCACAAGGACTTCGGTCCACCTGTCTGCTAGCAAGTCTTGATCAGCTTGAAGCTGTTGCTGTTTTTTCTTCAGGCTATTTGCCGTGGCCATAAGCCGGCGCTTGAAGTGCTCTTTCTCGACGGGGTCCTCAGGCATGATAAACTCGTCGGCGCCGAGGCTCGCCTCGTCTTCGGAGAGAGGCATGTAATTGTCCTCCTCCGGTTCTCCATCTACTGCCCGCCCTAGAGGGTTAGCTTGTTCGTCCTCTAGCTCTACACCATGCTGGAGGGGATTGTTGTTGTCTTCGACGCTATCCGGAGTGTTATTATATCCTGTGCCGGTATCACTGCTCTTGCTGTGGCAGGACTTAGAGCGGTGCCGCTGACGTCGGCGCTTGGGTTGCTTCTTGGAGGGGTCATCCTCCGCTGTCTCATCGCCATTGGCTTCTTTGGGGGTGTCCACCATGTATATATCGTATGATGAGGTGGTGGTCCAGCGCCCCGAGGGCGGTGGATCCTGTTTGTCTCCGACTTCGTCGTCCATACCGTCGAAGTCTTCGGAGTCGAAGTCGAGCATGTCGGTTAAGTTGTCGACAGTGGCTACTAAGTGGGTGGTGGGTGGGCAGCGAATTTCTTCGTCGTCCGCATCCCATTCTAGCCAGACATAGTCTGGACAAGGTTCTCCTGACAGGGAGAGAGACCTTAATGAGTTTAGCACATCTCCGAAAGGTGAGTGCTGAAAGATATCCGCGGAGGTGAACTCCATGATCGGCGCCCAGTCGGACTCGACGGGCACGGATGTGAGCGGCTCAGAGTCCGTGGCCGGAGATGAATCCAGTGGGTCGGCGACACGGCTCTTGTAAGGGGTGAAGTCAGTATCCGGCTCTATCGCCACTGAGAGTGCGGCCTCCATGGCGGGGTCCATCCCTCCGCTCTCGGATGGCGCGACTTGCTCCGGATTGATGGCCGGAGTAATTGCGGATGCGATCTCCCGAACATTGTCCGACGACAGAGTTACGTCATGCTCGTCGCGACTGTGCGGCGCATCCGACATGGGCTCGAATCCATCAAAGATCAAGTCTCCGCGGATGTCGACCGTGTAATTCAAGTTTCCCAATCTGACCTGATGGCCAGTGGCGTAGCTCTCGATCTGCTCTAGATGGCCAAGCGAATTGGCCTGCAATGCGAAGCCGCCGAATACGAAGATCTGTCTGGGGAGGAAAGCCTCACCCTGGACCGCATCGCAAGCGATGATCGAAGGAGCCATCAAGCCTTATGGTGACGACACAGTGGAACTCTCAATGAAAGCACCAATGTCGGTGTCAAAACCGGCGGATCTCGGGTAGGGGGTCCCGAACTATGCGTCTAAGGCGGATGGTAACAGGAGGCAGGGGACATGATGTTTACCTAGGTTCAGGCCCTCTTGATGGAGGTAATACCCTATGTCCTGCTTGATTGTTCTTGATGATATGAGTATTACAAGAGTTGGTCTACCACGAGATCAAAGAGGCTAAACCCTAGAAGCTAGCCTATGGTATGATTGTATGTCGTCCTATGGACTAAAACCCTCCGGGTTATATAGGCACCGGAGGGGCTAGGGTTACACAAGGTCGGTTACAAAGGGGGAGATATACATATCCGTATTGCCTAGCTTGCCGTCCACGCCAAGTAGAGTCCCATCCGGACACGGGACGAAGTCTTCAATCTCGTATCTTTATAGTCCATAGTGTTATATCCATGGCTCACGCTCATATATTGCGAGAAGATTGAAAAAGTTTGAGAACATCAATAGTATGAAACAATTGCTTGGCTTGTCATCGGGGTTGTCATGATTTAATATTTTGTGTGATGAAGATAGAGCATAGCCAGACTATATGATTTTGTAGGGATAACTTTCCTTGGCCATGTTATTTTGAGAAGACATGATTGCTTAGTTAGTATGCTTGAAGTATTATTATTTCTATGTCAATATTAAACTTTTATCTTGAATCTTTCGGATCTGAACATTCATGACACAATAAAGAAAAATTCCATTGAGAAATATGTTAGGAAGCATTCCACATCAAAAATTCTGTTTTTAGCATTTACCTACTCGAGGACGAGCAAGAATTAAGCTTGGGGATGCTGATACGTCTCCAACGTATCTATAATTTTTGATTGCTCCATGCTATTATATCATCTATTTTGGATGTTAATGGGCTTATTTTTACACTTTTATATTATTTCTGGGACTAACCTATTAACCGGAGGCCCAGCCCAAATTACTGTTTTTTTGCCTATTTTAGGGTTTCGCCGAAAAGGAATATCAAACGGAGTCCAAATGGAATGAAACCTTTGGGAGCGTTATTTTTGGAACAAACGTGATCCGAGAGACTTGGAGTGGACGTCAATAATCAATCGAGGAGGCCACGAGGCAGGGGGCGCGCCCACACCCCCTGGGCGTGCCCTCCACCCTCATGGGCCCTCGTTGCTCCACCGACCTACTTCTTCCTCCTATATATATCCACATACCCCGCAAACAACTAGGAGCACCACAAAAACCTAATTCCACCGCCGCAACCTTCTGTACCCAAGAGATCCCATCTTGGGGCCTTTTCCGGAGCTCCGCCGGAGGGGGCATTGATCACGGAGGGCCTCTACATCAACTCCATGGCCTCTCCGATGATGTGTGAGTAGTTTACTTCAGACCTTCGGGTCCATAGCTAGTATCTATATGGCTTCTTCTCTCTCTTTAGATCTCAGTACAAAGATCTCCTCGATTCTCTTGGAGATCTATTCGATGTAATCTTGTTTTGCGGTGTGTCTGTCGAGATCCGATGAATTGTGGGTTTATTATCAAGTTTATCTATGAACAATATTTGAATCTTCTCTGAATTCTTTTATGTATGATTGGTTTATCTTTGCAAGTCTCTTTGAATTATCAGTTTGGTTTGGCCTACTAGATTGATCTTTCTTGCAATGGGAGAAGTGCTTAACTTTGGGTTCAATCTTACGGTGCTCGATCCCAGTGAGAGAAAGGGAAACGACACATATTGTATTGTTGCCATCGAGGATAAAAAGATGGGGTTTATATCATATTGCACGAGTTTATCCCTCTACATCATGTCATCTTGCTTAAGGCGTTACTCTGTTCTTATGAACTTAATACTCTAGATGCATGCTGGATAGCGGTCGATGTGTGGAGTAATAGTAGTAGATGCAGCATTGTTTCGGTCTACTTCTCTCGGACGTGATGCCTATATACATGATCATGCCTAGATATTCTCATAATTATTCTCTTTTCTATGAATTGCTCGACAGTAATTTGTTTACCCACCGTAATACTTATGCAATCTTGAGAGAAGCCACTAGTGAAACCTATGGCCCCGGGTCTATTTTCCATCATACAAGGTTCCAATCTACTTTATTTTGCTATCTTTTACTTTCAATCTATATCATAAAAATATCAAAAATATTTATCTTATTATTATCATCTCTATCAGATCGCACTCTTGCAAGTGGCCGTGAAGGGATTGACAACCCCTTTATCGCATTGGTTGCGAGGTTGTTTTTTGTTTGTGTAGGTACGAGGTGACTCGCGCGTGGTCTCCTACTGGATTGATACCTTGGTTCTAAAAAACTAAGGGAAATACTTTTGCTGCTTTACTGCATCACCCTTTCCTCTTCAAGGGAAAACCAACACAGTGCTCAAGAGGTAGCAGTGGTATTGTCAACAATCAACACTTGATGCTTTTCTTGATTTCTACCTTCGCCAATTTCAGCATCGCGAAGAGCTTGGAAATCGTTTTTGCTATCCCTTGCATATTATAGTTCATCACGGAGTTCTAGTAACTTGGTGATAGTGACCAGAGAACTCTGTCAACCACTATTTTATCTGGAAGATTAACTCTCACTTGATTCAAGTGATTGTAGTACTCAGACATTCTAAGCACATGCTTACTAGCTGAGCCAGTCTCCTCCATCTTGTAGGCAAAGTACTTTGTCAGAGATCTCATACCTCTCGACTTGGGCATGAGTCTGAAATACCAATTTCAGCTCTTGGAACATCTTATATGCTCCATGGCGTTTCAAAACATTTTTGAAGTCCCGGGTCTAAGACGTAAATCATGGCACACTAAACTATCAAGTAGTCATCATACCGAGCTTGCCAAACGTTCATAATGTCTGCATCTGCTCCTCCAATAGATCTGTCACCTAGCGGTGCATCAAGGACATAATTCTTCTGTGCAGCAATGAGGATAATCCTCATATCATGGAGCTAGTCCGCATGATTGCTACTAACATCTTTCAACATAGTTTTCTCTAGGAACATATCATAAATAAAATGGGGAAGCTATGCGCGAGCAATTGATCTACAACATAGATATGCAAATACTATCAGGACTAAGTTCATGATAAATTTAAGTTCAATAAATCATATTACTTAATAACTCCCACTTAGATAGACATCCCTCTAATAATCTAAGTGATCACGTGATCCATATCAACTAAACCATGTCCGATCATCACATCAGATGGAGAAGTTTTCAACGGTGAACATCACTATGTTGATCATATCTACTATATGATTCATTCTCGACCTTTCGGTCTCAGTGTTTCGAGGCCATATCTGCATATGCTAGGCTCATCAAGTTTAACCTGAGTATTCTGCTTGTGCAAAACTGGCTTGCACCCGTTGTATGTGAACATAGAGCTTATCACACCCGATCATCACGTGCTGTCTCGGCACGACAAACTGTAGCAACGGCGCATACTCAGGGAGAACACTTATACCTTGAAATTTAGTGAGAGATCATCTTATAATGCTACCGCCGTACTGAGAAAAATAAGATGCATAAAGGATAAGCATCACATGCAATCAAAATAAGTGATATGATATGGCCATCATCATCTTGTCCCTTTGATATCCATCTCCAAAGCACCTTCATGATCACCATCGTCACCGGCTTGACACCTTAATCTCCATTGAAGCATCGTTGTCCTCTCGCCAACTATTGCTTCTACGACTATCGCTATCGCTTAGTGATAAAGTAAAGCAATTACATGGCGATTGCATTTTATACAATAAAGCGACAACCATATGGCTCCTGCTAGTTGCCGATAACTGTTACAAAACATGATCATCTCATACAACAAATTATATATCATCACGTCTTGGCCATATTGCATCACAGCAAACCCTGCAAAAACAAGTTAGATGTCCTTTACTTTGTTGTTGCAAGTTTTACGTGGCTGCTACGGTCTTCTAGCAAGAACCATTCTTACCTACGCATCAAAACCACAATGATTTTTTGTCAAGTGTGCTGTTTTAGCCTTCAACAAGGACCGGGCGTAGTCAAACTCAATTCAACTAAAGTTGGAGAAACAGATACCCGCCAGCCACCTGTGTGCAAAGCACATTGGTAGAACCAGTCTCATGAACGTGGTCATGTAATGTCGGTCTGGGCCGCTTCATCCAACAATACCGTCGAATCAAAGTAAGACGTTGCTGGTAAGCAGTATGACTATTATCGCCCACAACTCTTTTTGTTCTACTGGTGCATATAACATCTACGCATAGACATGGCTCGGATGCCACTGTTGGGGAACGTATTATTTCAAAAAAAATCCTATGATCACGCAAGATCTATCTAGGAGATGCATAGAAATGAGAGGGGAGAGTGTGTCTACATACCCTCGTAGACCGAAAGCGGAAGCGTTTAGTAATGCGGTTGATGTAGTCGAACGTCTTCGCGATCCAATCGATCAAGTACCGAATGCACGACACCTCCGCAATCTACACACGTTCAGCTCGGTGAAGTCCCTCGTACTCTTGATCCAGCAGAGGCCGAGGGTGAGTTCCGTCAGCACGACAGCGTGTTGACGGTGATGATGAAGTTACCGACGCATGGCTTCGCCTAAGCACTATGACAATATGACCGAGGTGGAAAACTGTGGAGGGGGGCACCGCACATGGATAAAGATCAACTTGTGTGTCTATGGGGTTCCCCCTCCTTCATATATAAAGGAGGGGAGGAGGAGGAGGAGGGCCGGCCTCAAGGGGCGCGCCCAGGGGGATTCCTACTCCTAGTAGGAGTAGGTTTCCCCTTTACTAGTCCAAGTAGGAAAAGAAGGAAGGAGAGGAAGAAGAGAAGGAAAGGGGGGCCGCCCACTAGCCCTAGTCCAATTCGGTTTGGGCTAGGGGGGTGCCACCTCTTGGACCGCCTCCTCTCTTCCACCAATAGGCCCATAAGGCCCAATAATGTCTCGGAGGGGGTTCCGGTAACCCCCGGTACTCTGAAACTTATCTGAAACGACCCGAACCATTCCGGTGTCTGAATGTAACCTTCCAATATATGAATCTTTATGTCTAGGCCATTTCGAGACTCCTCGTCATGTCCGTGATCTCATCCGGGACTCCAAACAACCTTCAGTACATCAAATCACGTAACTCATAATACATATCGTCATCGAACGTTAAGCGTGTAGACCCTACGGGTTCGAGAACTATGTAGACATGAACAAGACTCATCTCCGGTCAATAACTAATAGCGGAACCTAGATTCTCATATTGGTTCCTACATATTCTACGAAGATCTTTATTGGTCAAACCGCACAACAACATACGTTGTTCCCTTTGCCATCGGTATGTTACTTGCCCGAGATTCGATCATCGATATCATCATACCTAGTTCAATCTCGTTACCGGCAAGTCTCTTTACTTGTTTCATTATGCATCATCCCGTTGAGGGAGTCCTAGACTAAGGGGTCCTCGGGTGTCCGGCCTGTTAGCCATGGGTCGGACTGATGGGTTGTGAAGATACGAAGACCGAAGACTGCACCCGTGTCCGGATGGGACTCTCCTTGGTGTGGAAGGCCAGCTTGGCGACCGGATATGTAGATTCCTTTCTTTGTAACAGACCTTGTGTAACCCTAGATCTTGCTGGTGTTATGTAAACTGGAGGACTTAGTCCGGAGAGGGGGAGAATTCATCATCATAGCCATACAAGCTAGACCTCTAGGGTTTAGCCATTACGATCTCGAGGTAGATCAACTACTGTAATACTCATATTCATCAATATCAATCAAGCAGGACGTAGGGTATTACCTTCATAGAGACGGCCCGAACCTGGGTAAACATCGTGTCCCTTGTCTACTGTTACCATTGATCCTAGACGCACAGTTCGGGCCCCCCTGCCCGAGATCCGCCAGTTTTGACACCGACATTGGTGCTTTCATTGAGAGTTCCACTGTGCTGTCGCCAAAAGGTTTGATGGCCCCTTCAATCGTCAATAATGACGCTGTCCAAGGAGAAACTTTCCTCCCCGGACAAATCTTTATGTTTAGCGGCTTCACATTGTGGGCCAATTCACTTGGCCATCTGGAGCAGATCGAAAGCTACGCCTCTGGCCATCAGGTCAGATTTGGGAGCTTGAACTACGTTGCGGACATCCGTGGAGACTTGATCTTCGCCAGATTCAAGACCGCGGCTGCCACCCCCGGTCTCCCCGATGATCATGACCTAAATCTGCCATCAGACCGCATCCAGGAGATCGCCCCTGTAACCGCTGTGGCCTTAGAGTCGGAGCAGACTGCCCCATCTGAGGGTGGGAGGATCAACCCCACCACGAAGGCCACAGATTCCAAGGCATTGGAGCCGCACATAGACTTAACCTCTCATGACGTCTTTGTCACCGGATCTCCGTACTCGTCTCCGGTCGTAAGTTCCGAGCCACATGACCTCGCGGAGGCCGAACTTGATCATTTATCGATCTTCGAGTTCAGCGCCACAGACATCTTCCAGCACTCGCCTTTGGGCGACATGCTAAACTCATTAAAAAACCTGTCCCTGGCGAAGGACCCACAACCGAACGATATCCGGTACGAACTAGGGGCTAACGATGGAGAATTTCGCTACCCACCCGCCACCCACTTCATAGCCACTGTCGACGACTTAATCGACCTGCTCGATTATGGCTTCGAAGACATCGACGGTATGGAGGACGATACAGAGGAGGAACACGGCCAAAACCCGCCAGTTATCGGATGCCGGACGACCACTTCTTCGTACAACATATTCATGGTGGATACACCTAAAGAACCTCACGATGATGAGAAAGAAAATCCAGTTAAGGATAAACCTCCTGGGACACAGCCTAGGCGCCACTCTATGTCACGCCGTGCAAAAGACAACAACACCAGCACCAGAGAAAATAATACTCCGGACGATGCCGAAGACAATGAAGACCCTGTTGGGGCAATGTCCGAACGGAATGAATGGGAGGACGGGCACGATAACTCTGATGAACAGGCCATACATGAAGACTCGGAGGACAGTAATTATCTTCCGCTCTTCGAGGATGAGGAGAGCCTCGGCGACAAGGATTTCATCGTGCCTGAGGAACCCCTCGAGCAGGAGCGCTTCAAGCACCAGCTAATAAGCCACTTCAAGAAGCCTGAAAAAGAAGCTGCTGCAACTTCAAGCTGATCAAGATCTGCTAAATGATAGATGGACTGATGTCCTAGCAGCCGAAGAATACGGCCCTAAGCGCCCAGCCAAAAGTTACCCGAAGCGCAAATTACTACCTCAGTTTGGCGATGAGGCGCTAGAGCTCATACCACCATCACGCAATGGGGCTGACAGAATACCACGTGGCCGGGATAAAGCGGCAACTCAAGCCGAACACTAGCCCACCCCGCCTCATTATAAAGGCAAAGATAAAATAACTCTCGGTCACAAATATGACCTCCGGCAGGACCGGAACAACAGAGCGGGGCATACCAGATCAATTTATGGATCACGAGGACGTGCCTCGACACGCGGCGACGGCTACCTATTCGGACGTGACAAACCTAGCCACGCCCAGGCCGACAACTGCAAACGGACTCCATTAGAGGTACGTTGCAGTGTGGCCCAACATAGAGGCGCCGCACACCCACTTTGCTTCCCAGACGAAGTAATGGAGCATGAATTCCCAGACGGGTTCAAACCCATGAATATCGAATCATACGACGGAACAACGGATCCCGCAGTATGGATCGAGGACTTCCTCCTCCATATCCACATGGCCCACGGAGATGACCTTCATGCCATCAAATACCTACCACTAAAACTTAAAGGACCAGCTCGGCACTGGTTAAACAGTCTGTCGGAAAATTCTATTGGCAGCTAGGAAGATTTGGAGGACGCATTTCATGACAACTTCCGAGGAACATATGTCCGGCCATCAGACGCCGATGACTTCAGTCACATTGTCCAGCAGCCCGGAGAGTCGGCCAGAAAGCTCTGGACTAGGTTCTTAGTTAAAAAGAACCAAATCGTCAACTCTCCGGACGCGGAAGCCCTTGCAGCCTTCAAACACAGCGTTCGGGATGAATGGCTTGCATGCCATCTTGGTCAAGAAGGACCTAAATCCATGACAGCCCTTAGCGCTCTAATGGCTCGCTTTTGCACGAGAGAAGACAGCTGGCTCGCTCGTAGAAGCAACAACACCAGCGGCTGGGGCACCTCCGAAATTCGAGACGGCAATGGCAAGCCACGACAAAGCAAACACAACAGTCGCAATGATAATGACAGATCACGTGACACAGCGGTCAATGCCGGATTTAGCAATCCAAAACCCGGTCAACGGAAAAAAGCCATTCAAGGCGAACCGAGATGGACCATCCAACCTAGACATGATATTGGACCGACCCTGCTAGATTCACCGACACCCCGATAAACCAGCTAATCATACCAACAGAAGCTGTTGGGTCTTCAAGTAGGCTGGCAAGCTCAACGCCGAACACAAGGGGAGGGGGGCCGCCAGGCGATAGGGATGACGGAAGGGTTCACCAACCAAATACCGGGGGTCAGAAGCAATTTCCCCCCGAGGATCGATCAATCACAGAGCAGAAATAGCAGTTCGACTTTCGCTGCCCACTTCATATACCCATAAAATTTGTACCGCGCATACATCACTACGCACTCAAGACACCATGGGCATTGGCGGAAGCACAGTACGGAGAAGCCTGCAAGCATTCCAGTAACATTTTTATCTACTTTCCTTTTTCTTTCTTTTCTCTTGAAAATAGGTGACGCAAAGGACAAACATATAAACTGACTCCATTAGAGTTTGGATCCACCTAAGGGGCTATTCCCGTCAAGGAGTCCCTTCACCGAGGACAGGCGGCGCAGACATGCGACAGGAGGTCCAAAATTACTTTTTGTAGACCGCACTCTCTATTTCGAGCCTGTAAAGTGCCTTTCTCCTCCGCCTTCGACCCTTGGCACATTAAATAGCCGGGGTTGTGGATTTTTTGTCTATATACATGATTGGCACATCACTCAAGATCTAAGTAAAAACAATCCATTCTTTTCTAAAGGACCGAGTTTTGCCCCTATGGTTGTTTCAAACATACACCTCGGCATAACTTGCCAGGGGCTCGGTATGGGAACAAGCGAGTTGCCGACAAGTCTGAACAACTCTATAGCGTACTTCGGCGTCGCGAGTTTGGCCTTATATGCATCAGCTCCGAATCATGTCTTAGGTCAATAGTTGGGTTGCCTAGCTCATGTGCTTGCTATCCTACAGTCCTCTCTATCAGCTAGGGTAGTAAAGGGAGAGCTACTGCGATTGTGCTTCCGGTTCACCTAGTTAAGCACCTCAGTAGAGAAAGCCAAAAACTGACTGTCATGATGCGGCGAGAGCTGGTCAACCACTTGATGACTTATCAGAATCTTTAGCGATTCCTCCGTGTCACACGAAGGACCTCTTTCCGGTCAAATATGTAAACACATCGTATGAATAAGTTGCATACATACCAGGGGCTATGTCGTAGACCCACCATAAAACTCCTATGGTTAAGTGAAAGTGTTAACGCCCTATAGTCTGGTTGCCTGGTTCGCCGCATTGACACCTCCTTCACGGACCAAGACGTTGGGTCAAGAGTGATCAGATGCTTTTTCGAACACCCCCGTACTTCCTACGAGGGGGCTGAAGCCGACTACTGGAAAACTTTCAGATCATATACAAACGGCCGCACAGGAGGAACAAAAGCCTTTAGGCAAAATAAAAAATATAGACTGATTACAACAATTGTCTTTTCCGTAAAGAATTCACTCGAATATTATGCCTTTCGAACATTGTCCCTCTATCAAGCGGGTAGCCTCCAAGACGTCCTCAAAGTAATACTCCAGTGCATGATGGTCCTTGCCCTTGGGTAGACCCTGCGCTCCAACATCGATGGCCTTCATCTTCCCCCAGTATGTCTTGACTCGGGCAAAGGACATCCGTGCACCTTCAATGCACGCCGACCGCTTCACGGCGTCAATACATGGCACCGCATCAGCAAGCCGCCGCACCAAGCCAAAATAGCTATTCGAAATCGGCTCAGTCGGCCACAGCTGAAGTATGACGTTCTTCATGGCAGCACCAGACATCCTGTGAAGCTCGGCCCATTGGGACATCTGTTCATTTAGTAGCAGAGGGTGTTTTGATACGCCGAACTGTGACCAGAAAAGCTTCTCCGTTGCATACCCCTCTTGCACTTGGTAAAACTGCACTGCATCGGATGAACTCCTCGGCAGGTCCAAAAACACGTCTGGAGAACTCCATACTTGGTTAAGCTGAGCATAATTCGGATCGCCGAACTTAGTCTGTAATAAAAAGGGCTTACCAGCCGCAATCTCCCCAGCTTGCCGGATCTCCTCACGGGCTGCTCTGGATTCAGACCACGCTTCTCTTGCCTCTCGTAAGGCCCTTTTCAAGTTCAGCCATTTTGGCTTCATTTTCCTTCTCAAGAAGTTCACAACGGCTAGCAGCATTTTTCAGTTCGAGCGCCATCATGGATATCTTCTCCTCGTCTTGGCGCCGAGCAGCTTGTTTGGATTTTAACTCAGTCGATGCCTTTTCGGCAGCTGCATCACTAAACCGGGCCTGCTCCTTGGCCCGGGCCAGCTCATCCCGAAGTGTGGCACCCCGGCTCAGAGAAAACCGGAACGCCCCGTATTCCATCCTAGAGATTGAGGTGAAGTCTTCTGGAATACGACACTATTTAGTATAGAACAAACCAGCTCTATATTACAACACGGATATGAATACAAGTGTTCCGATATTACAATGAATAACATCGGTACGGCGACACTATGCCAACCACGGTTGCTCTATACAAGCAGCATAACAGTTCGAAGCAGCGGAACAACTACTGGCAGCGGAACAACGAACGGTGATGATGGACTCCAATCCGCAGGGACTCTGACTGGAACATTTATCCTAGCTTGCGCACACAGGAACAACACCAAACAAGCAAGAAATCCAGGCATGACCTGCAAGCTGGCATGACACGCCAGGTCAGTACATTGAATGTACTTGCAAGCTCACAATAACCAGAAGCATTCAAGACAAACAACAACATGGCAATTACAGGTTAAGCAGGAATTATCATGAGATCATCAGAATAACATGGCATGAACAACAAGAACATAATATCGCTAGAACAATATGATCATGCCATGAACATATAAATCTGATGATACTAGCATGCAACATGATGACACTACATGCACCATTTATTCTACTCGGGTTACCTCGTAACCATCACATGCATCACTTACCAACTTTGGATAGTACACGATCATCTCGGGATCCAATCAATCTTGGTATAAACAATACTGTAGTAATCATCAAATGACCACAAGGAGCTTGATCTTTACCCACGATTCTCGCAAAACATCACGAATATCCAACAACTCGGTATCCTCGATACCACGGTGATCATTCCGGCGACCACAACCATGACCAACACCTGGTCTCAAACCGTGATCCTTCCGGCAATCACAACCAACTTATCTCATCCTCGAACCGAGGTTGTTATTTAGCACATTATTATTACTACTGTTGACTCATAGTGTGACCAACTACGAACTGGGCCCTTATCCGCGGGCGCGGCTATCAATAGATTTAATATACACTCTACAGAGGTTAGTACACTGTACCCACACTATGGAACCCATGGCCTAGTACTCCCATTCGGGTGGACCAACAACGTTCCGACAAAACCGATCTATTGCCATGGCACTCTCCCGGCCACTCCGGCCCATTCCCAACTAGGCTAGTCCTGGGTGGCCCCGTGTCTACCAAAGACACAACGACCACCATCATGGCCAAAACGTCCCTCACGGGGACCGGATCCATAATAACAACAACGGGCACACAAGGTTATGTCTGCTTACCGGGCCAGGGTACCGCACGCCCAGAACCTTCCCTAGTTGGAGGCACCGGCGAGAGGCACGACAATAGACCCAATTAGGACCTTCCCATAAAGGTAATCAAGGTTGCACTGGTCAGTTCGATATAGTGGCACCATGACTCAGCCAACATGTGTTAAAGTTCAACTTAATCCGGTTAAACTTGAATGCAAATATGCTGATCCATGATGAAATAATATGAAACAATTACAATGCATGAGCATGATATCAACATAAGCACGGGTGCAACATAACTATCCACCATACCAACAATGAATCGTCTCCAACTGAGCATGGCATAATGAAGAGTATGAATATTACCAGTACAACACTACTCATAGCATAACATGACCACTAGCATCAACAATAAACATCATGCAAGAACATATCAACAATGCCATCATGCAAGCATTTAACCAACTGGATGCACTGGAACATGCATAACAACAGTACTCGGGACAGAAGACAGTCATGCACCGAAGACCATTACCAATGTCAACATATACTACTAGCAAGCATAAGCATATGGAAGGAGTACTAACAACTAGTAGGGCATGACAACCAAGTGCATAACAACATAGCAAGAAAGTATGCATGAATCCATAAGCACTACCGAAACAACTATAACCATAATATAAGCAAGCAAACATTTAATAAATATTCAAGTTGAAAACCATGGCTACTGCATGACTATCATGCAAGTGGGTATTGTGGCTTGCCTGGGGGTGATAGAGACTCCAGGAAGAAGTGCGTTGAAGCCGCGGAACGAAACGTCGGACGGTACATTCTCGGAGGGGGCTGATTAGAGGCAAGGGAAAAATGGTCATTTTCACTATGAGAACACCTAGTGAAAATGTTACCAAAAGATAGAGCTCGACGATACAAAGAAGTGAGTGTTGGTTTCACCTCAATCGGAGTTACGGTTGCAGAGTTATGAGGTGCTGAAGATCAGGGACAAATCTGTAAGAATATCATCACAAAGAAGTCCCTGAGTGAATAAGGTAGAAACAGATTTGATAAAATACGCTTTCTAACTTAGAAAATGTACTTCAGGCCGAAGTAGAAACAAAATACGCTTTCAGAAAAGAGGAGATGTACTCTGGGAAATACATTGTCACTTAACCACGTGGACCCGTGGCCTTAGCCACTTATAGCTGGGGCCCACATGGCAGGGCAGGGGCCAGGCACTCGCGTCGTCTTCCTCCTCGCGCCTCTGTTCCCTCGTGGAATAGAGCGGAGGCAGGGAGAGGCGCAACCAAGGGGCCGACCGACTCCGGCGATCCCCTACCGAGCCGAGCACATCGGCGGGACCGTGGGGTCGAGGCGCACCCATTCACAGAACTAACAGGTGTCGGGGAGGCGCGGAACGACTGTAGCGGGAAGGGAATAGAGGGTCATGGCGGCGGCCTTTTTCTTGGAGGTGAGGCACTCCGGCGACGAAGAGGCAAGGTGGAGAGCTTGGGGAGGCTCGCCAGAGAGTGGTGGAGGCTCTGGTGGCGGCGGGAGGGAGAGGGGAGCACCGGATGGGCTCGGTCGGGGTGGTGGCTGAGAGCAACGGGGACGGCCAAGCTCCGGGAGGCACGGTCAGAGGGACTCTAGCGATGAACTAGTAGGGTGGGGAGGCTCAGTGGGACGAGGCGGAGTCACTGGACATGGTAGGAGGAGGAGGAGAGGAGGCTCCGGCTGGTCGGAACCAAGCCGAGGCCGAGGCGGCCATGGTGGATGACGGCGAACAACGACGAGATGAGGCGATTCCAGAGAGGAAATGAGGCGAGGGAGGGAGCGATGAGGAGCGGGGGACCTCGGGCACTCCTTATATAGCCACAGGGAGGCTTCTCGAGCATCGCTAGTGAGCATGAGCAGTGCTCTAATGGAGGTCGGAGGCGGGGCATGGCACGGGCACTGCTCCAGCGAAGCATTAATGGAGAACCACGACGAGGCAGCGATGCAGGGCAACGCAGTCGAGCACGGGCGAGCTCCTAGACAAGGTTTGAGGTCGAGACAAGGAGGGCGGAGACGAGCATAGTGGCCGGAACAAGCCAGAGCACGCCTGCAGCCATGACGCAAGCGTGATCGGTCCAGGGGCAAAGAAGAGATTTACATTTAGTTCCAATAGTAAATCGGTAAGAAGGTGTTTGTAACTTCCTGTGGTTAAACCAGCTTGGTAATGTGGTAAATAGTTTGTCTGATGATGATCACATGCTAAGGTGATGCTGATCACCAAAAATCAGACTAATAGGGGGAGTTTAGATGGGGGTTGCAGTACAAAGTGCAAATCTGGCCAGAATCAGGGATTTGGATGATACACTCACATACTTGATTGTCATGAGCTAACATTTGACAGGGAGGGGTTTTATTATGATATGAAGCTGCTATAAAAGTTTCATGCCATTTGGAAATACCAAAGTGGCACTTGCTTCACAAAGCTTCATTCCGGACAGAAATTTGGAAAAATTTCATAGGGCAATTGGATTAACTAGTTGAGCTAAACCTTGGTGGAGGGAGTTTATATGGATTCAAGAATGCCCTGGAATATTTGCAGCTTAAATAAAGCAATATAAAATTAGTTGCTTCACAAACTAAAAATCTGATCAGAAACTAAGATTTGGAGGTGGGCTCACATAGATGAGTTACATGAGCTCATATTTGGATGAGAGTCATTATTTGACCATAGGAAGGACCTTGCAAAATTTCAAATCATTTGGATATGTCTAGCTTGTACTTCCTTCACAATCACTTCCCCCAGACAGGAACTTTGAAAAATTGCTCAGGAATATTTACTAGGCAAATTGAGTTGAATTTTGGCACGGGTCAATTATTTGGACAGGAAAAGATGTCCAAGAAGTTTGGGGTCAAATGGGCAAAGATAAATAGCACTTTCTTCACGATGTGCCATTTAGGACAGAATAGAAAAAGAATTATTGGAGGATTAATTTTGAACATGGCAATGAAATATTTTGCCATATTTGAGGAAGATACTACCCAAACAATTTATGAGAATCATTTGGGAATTTTAGGAGTGACATAAATATAGGTTGCTTCACAACCTAGGGTTTTAAGGGTTATTCCTTTATCAGAAAAGGGATATTCCCAACAAAAGAATTTTGGGTTAGGTCAAGGATGGAAATGACATGATCTTGGGATGATGAAGAGGGTGACAAGCCACTATAAAACCTAGGAAGACATGATCCTCCCAAGTTTCAGAACCACATAGCCACGGAAAAGCAAAACAAAACAAGAAATCCAAGAAAATCAATGGAAAAAGAAAAGGGCAAAAATCCAGGCTGTTACACAAAGAATTTCAATGGCGGCAGCACCATCTGTAGTCATGCATATTCCAGTATATAACTTTTAGCGTCATGCTTCACAAAAATGTACGTGAAGGGACTGCCCCGAATACATGCCTTGCACCTCGTCAAGACGCATATTGATTAATGCAATGTCATCCCCGGCCACGTCAAGCTTTCATTGCAGCTCGGTAATATCTGTAGTCTGGGAAGTAGCCAGGGGGGAGGCATCCTGTGTTCAAGTTAATCAGATTAGTCCTTGAATATTTCTTCTTGATCCTTCGTTCACCTCCCATGGGAAGCCAACCCGAGTCTCAGGGGCTACTACCTATACACAGGTGCATCTTTGCAAATAAAATATAGTTGAAAACATTACATCACAAACCTCGAAGCCTCTTAGCAGGCCCACGAAGGCCTCATTCAATCTGCTTTTCGTGGACAGGATCTTTTCGACCACCTTGCCCATCAAGGTACGATGTTCCTCTGAGACAGACGCCTGTCATAGCATGTTCATCAATATATCTGGCGCCTTTGGGTCTCCGGAGGCTACTGTAGGAGTACGACCTCCCTTTGAAGGGATGCGTTCATTCATATCCGGCTGCATACCGGACTGTTCGGGGCCTTCATTATTGGTCCCCGGACCCTGGGCCACCGAGGTGTTACCTTCGGGTAATGTCTTCATCATCCCTTGCACCACTCGTTGGTCGGGGGAGACCCTCCGCGACGACACCTCAAAGTCGTCCGCCCTATTAGGTGGAGAGGCCGGTGGAGGCATCTCGCTTTCCATCATTTCGGGGAGAAGGTCCCCCGAGGAGGAGGATTATTGAAGAAGACTGCGTGCCGAACTGCAAAAAATATATATGCCAGGCATCATAAGAAAAGAACGGGACATGTTTAAAACATCCTTGTTCACTTACGATTTGGCCTGAGGCTTGTCCTCGTCATGAGACTGCGCTTCGGCGTCCTCCAAGCCTGAGCCACCCGACAGAGGCATCTGGCCTCGCTTAGGAGCCTGTTCCTCCCAAACTTCGGAGGCGGCCCTTTTCTTCCCATGAGGGAAGGAGACAGTGGGCCCCCTTCACTCTTGTCTTCGAATGAGGGAATTTTGATTCCTCCGGACACAATGTCTGATGTACCCTTGGAATAGGGGTCATCTTTGGTCTTTCCACTCTCCACCTCGCCCTCCTTCACACGCATCTGGTACGGTGCTAGGGCTAGCATCCTTGTTAAAACAGGATACGCTGGGCCTTCGGGCAGAGGGGCCGAACACATAATTAGTTCCGCCTTTTTTATCTAGTCCTGGAGGAAGATAGCATGCTTAGTACCATATTACAGTATGCGTAATTACAGAAGTGTTCGGAAGACAAGTGCTTACTGGGGTATCCGGACGGTTGCCATTAAGGCCAGCATCCTCGGTAGTATCAGACCAATGTTTCGCTTCCCCAAAAAACAACTTCCACATTCCTTCGTGCATAGCGCCGAAGAAGTGTTGGAGGGTTTGTGGTCCTTTCATATTGAGCTCCCACATGCGGCGAGGCCTGCGCTGGCAGGGAAGGATTCGGCGAACTAGCATCACTTGAATCACGTTGCCAAGATCGATGTCTCTCTCAAGGAGGGTTCGGATGCGGCTCTGTAGAGTATGCACTTCATCAACTGATCCCCAGTCCAGCCCCTTGTTAATCCATGATGCAAGCTGTGGCGGAGGGCCGGAACGGAACGTAGGAATAGCTGCCCACTTGGTGCTATGGGATTTCGTGACATAAAACCATTCTCGCTGCCATTGGTGGGAGGCTTCGATGAAAGAGCCTTTTGGCTAGAGAGTGTTGGTAACCTTGCTCACTACAGTACCACCGCACTCCACCTGTTCCGCGTCAACTACCTTCGGCTTCACACTGAAGGTCTTGAGCCATAAGCCGAAGTGTGGGGGGATTCAGAGGAAGGCATCACATGTAATGATAAACGTCGAGACGTGGAGGATAGATTCCGGGGCTAGATCATGAAAATCTAGTCCGTAATAAAACATTAGTCCCCGGACGAAGGGGTGAAGAGCGAACCCTAGCCCCTGGAGGAAGTGGGAGATGAATACGACCCTCTCGCCAGATCTGGGGGTCGGAATAACCTGTCCTTGAGCAGGAAGCCTGTGGTGGACCTCCGCGGTAAAATATCTGGTCGCACGAAGCTTTGCAATATCCACCTTTGTAACGGAGGAAGCCACCCATCAACCTTGAGAGCTGGGTTCGGCCATGATGGGGAGGCTTGAAGCAATGAAGTCGAACCTTGGGTGCTAGAACTCGAGGTTGGGAAGGCTGAGGAGAGGTTTGGCATAAAAAGACGGCCCTTGGTTCCTTTATAAAGGCAGCGGGTATTGAACGCCTCCTCCTAAGCTTAAAAACCTGCCTATTCCTAAGGAATCTTTCCTGTGGGACGGTTGGGTTACCCACGCTCGTATTGATGAAAATCCCGCAATAAGGGGACACGATCTCCACTTCGACAAGACATGCCAATAAAAACCACGCCCCAAAACATGGAACGGCGGGACGGGAAACAGATCAAAATAATGACCGGGAAGCATGACGTCACATTACTAAAGTTGTCAGCAGATTGGATTCGTGAAATACTATACTCTCTACGGCCATGTGTTGCAGATCCGGACACATTTGTTTTGTCTGAAGACTGTTTTGGAGTTCGGAAGGAGGAACCCACCTTGCAATGCCGAATACAGATCTATGTGCCGGATACCTTGTCATTGAAGCCGGGTTCAAGGGCTACTGAGGGAATCTTGGACTAAGGGGTCCTCGGGCGTCCGGCCTGTTAGCCATGGGCCGGACTGATGGGCTGTGAAGATACGAAGACCAAAGACTGCACCCGTGTCCGGATGGGACTCTCCTTGGCGTGGAAGGCAAGCTTGGCGACCGGATATGTAGATTCCTTTCTTTCTAACTAACCTTGTGTAACACTAGATCCTCCTTGTGTTTATATAAACCGGTGGACTTAGTCCGGAGAGGGGGATAATTCATCATCATAGCCATACAAGCTAGACCTCTAGGGTTTAGCCATTACGATCTTGAGGTAGATCAACTCTTGTAATACTCGTATTCATCAATATGAATCAAGCAGGACGTAGGGTATTACCTCCGTAGACAGGGCCTGAACCTGGGTAAACATCGTGTCCCTTGTCTCCTGTTACCATCGACCTTAGACGCACAGTTCGGGACCCCCTACCCGAGATCCGCCGGTTTTTACACCGACACCCGTGACTAACTCATTAGTCACATTGCTTGCAAGGCTCATTGTGATGTGCATGACCGAGAGGGCCCAGAGATACCTCTCCGATACACGGAGTGTCAAATCCTAATCTCGATCTATGCCAACTCAACAAACACCATCAGAGATACCTGTAGAGCATCTTTATAATCACCCAGTTATGTTGTGACGTTTGTTAGCACACTAAGTGTTCCTCTGGTATTCGGGAGTTGCATAATCTCATAGTCATAGGAACATGTATAAGCCATGAAGAAAGCAATAGGAATAAACTAAACGATCATAGTGCTAAGCTAACGGATGGGTCTTGTCCATCACATCATTCTCTAATGATGTGATCCCGTTCATCAAATGACAACACATGTCTATGGCTAGGAAACTTAACCATCTTTGATTAACGAGCTAGTCAAGTAGACGCATACTAGGGACATTTTGTTTGTCTATGTATTCACACATGTACTAAGTTTCTGGTTAATACAATTCTAGCATGAATAATAAACATTTATCATGATATAATGAAATATAAATAACAACTTTATTATTGCCTCTAGGGCATATTTCCTTCAGTCTCCCACTTGCACTAGAGTCAATAATCTAGTTCACATCATCATGTGATTTCACACCAATAGTTTACATCTTTATGTGATTAGTTCATATCTTCATGTGACTAATACCCAAAGGGTTTACTAGAGCCAATAATCTAGTTCATGTAGCTATGTGATTAACACCCAAAGAGTGATCATGTTTTGCTTGTGAGAGAAGTTTAGTCTACGGGTCTGCAACATTCAGATCCGTATGTATTTTGCAAATTTCTATGTCTACAATACTCTACACAGAGCTACTCTAGCTAATTGTTCCCACTTTCAATATGTATCTAGATCAAGACTTAGAGTCATCTAGATCGGTGTCAAAAGCTTGCATCGACGTAACTCTTTACGATGAACTCTTTTATCACCTCCATAACCAAGAAATATTTCCGTAGTCCTCTAAGGATAATTTTGACCGTTGTCCAGTGATATATTCCTAGATCATTATTGTATTCCCTTGCCAAAATCATGCTAAGATATACAATAGGTCTAGTACACAGCATAGCATACATTATAGAACTTGTGACTGAGGCATAGGGAATGACTTTCATTCTCTTTTTATTTTCTGCCATGGTCGGGTTTTGAGTCTTACTCAACTTCACACCTTGCAACACAGGCAAGAACTCCTTCTTTGACTCTTCCTTTTTGAACTACTTCAAAATCTTGTCAAGGTATATACTCATTGAAAAATCGTATCAAGTGTGTTGATTTATCTCTATAGATCTTGATGCTCAATATGTAAGCAGCTTCACCTAGGTATTTCTTTGAAAAACTCCTTTCAAACACTCCTTTATGCTTTCTAGAAAATTCTACATCATTTCTGATCAACAATATTTCATTCACATATACTTATCAGAAAGGTTGTAGTGCTCCCACTCACTTCCTTGTAAATACAGGCTTCACCGCAAATCTGTATAACACTATATGCTTTGATCAACTCATCAAAGCGTATATTCCAACTCCGAGATGCTTGCACCAGTCCATAGATGGATCACTGGAGCTTGCACATTTTGTTAGCACCTTTAGGATCGACAAAAAATCTTCTGGTTGTATCATATACAACTCTTCTTTAATAAATCCATTAACAAATTCAGTTTTGACATCCATTTGCCAGATTTCATAAAATGCGGCAATTGCTAACATGATTCGGACAGACTTTAAGCATCGATACGAGTGAGAAAATCTCATCGTAGTCAACACCTTGAACTTGTCAAAACCCCTTTTCGACAAGTCGAGCTTTGTAGATAGTAACACTACTATCAGCGTCCGTCTTCCTCTTGAAGATCCATTTATTCTCAATGGCTTGTTGATCATCGGGCAAGTCCACCAAAGTCCACACTTTGTTCTCATACATGGATTCTATCTCAGATTTCATGGCCTCAAGCCATCTGTCGGAATCTGGGCTCATCATCGCTTCCTCATAGTTCATAGGTTCATCATGGTCTAGCAACATGGCTTCCAGAACAGGATTACCATACCACTCTGGTGCGGATCGTACTCTGGTTAACCTACGAGGTTTGGTAGTAACTTGATCTTAAGTTTCATGATCATCATCATTAACTTCCTCACTAATTGGTGTAGGCATCACTGGAACTGATTTCAGTGATGAGCTACTTTCCAATTCGAGAGAAGGTACAATTACCTCATCAAGTTCTACTTTCCTCCCACTCACTTCCTTCGAGAGAAACTCCTTCTCTAGAAAGGATCCACTGTAAGCAACAAAGATCTTGCCTTCGGATCTGTGATACAAGGTGTACCCAACAGTTTCTTTTGGGCATCCTATGAAGACGCACTTCTCCAATTTGGTTTTGAGCTTATCAGGCTGAAACTTTTTCACATAAGCATTGCAACCCCAAACTTTAAGAAACGACGACTTAGGTTTCTTGCTAAACCACAGTTCATACAGTGTCGTCTCAATGGATTTTTTAGACGGTGCCCTATTTAATGTGAATGCAGTTGACTCTAATGCATAACCCCAAAATGATAGTGGTAAATCGGTAAGAGACATCATAGATTGCACCATATCTAATAAAGTACGGTTACGACGTTCGGACACACCGTTACGCTGTGGTGTTCTAGGTGGCGTGAGTTGCAAAACTATTCCACATTGTTTCAAATGAAGGCCAAACTCGTAACTTAAATATTCACCTTCGCGATCAGATCGTAGAAACTTAATTTTCTTGTTACGATGATTCTCAACTTCACTCTGAAATTCTTTAAACTTTTCAAATATTTCAGACTTGTGTTTCATTAAGTAGATATACCCATATCTGCTCAAATCATCTGTGAAGGTCAGAAAATAACGATACCCGCCGCGAGCCTCAACACTCATCGGATCGCATACATCGGTATGTATTATTTCCAATAAGTCAGTGGCTCGCTTCATTGTTCTGGAGAATAGAGTCGTAGTCATCTTGCCCATGAGGCATGGTTCGCAAGCATCAAGTGATTCACAATCAAGTGATTCCAAAAGCCCACCAGCATGGATTTTCTTTATGCGCTTTGCACCAACATTACCTAAACGGCAGTGCCACAAGTAAGTTGCACTATCATTATTAACCTTGCATATTTTGGCTTCAATATTATGAATATGTGTATCACTACAATCGAGATACAATAAACCATTCACCCTGGGTGTATGACCACTGATGGTTTTATTCATGTAGACAGAATAACAATTATTCTTTGACTTAAATGAATAACCGTATTGCAATAAATATGATCCAATCATATTATGCTCAATGCAAACACCAAATAACATTTATTTTATGTTCAACACTAATCCCGAAGGTAAAGGGAGTGTGCGATGGTGATCTTATCAACCTTGGAATCACTTCCAATACACATCGTCACCTTGCCCTCAACTAGTCTCTGTTCATTTTATAACTCCTGTTTCAAGTTACTAATTGTAGCAACTGAACCAGTATCAAATACCTAGGGGCTACTATGAATACTAGTAAAGTACACATCAATAACATGTATATCATATATACTTTTGTTCACTTTGCCATCCTTCTTATCCACCAAGTATTTGGGGCAGTTCCACTTCCAGTGATCATTTCCTTTGCAGTTAGAAGCACTCAGTTTCAAGCTTGGGTCTAGCTTTGGGCTTCTTCATGGGAGTGGCAACTTGCTTTCCATTCGTCTTGAAGTTCCCTTTCTTTCCCTTGCCCTTTTACCTGAAACTAGTGGCCTTATCAACAATCAACACTTGATGCTTTTCTTGATTTCTACCTTCGCCAATTTCAGCATCGTGAAGAGCTTGGGATTCGTTTTCGCTATACCTTGCATATTATAGTTCATCACGAAGTTCTAGTAACTTGGTGATAGTGACTAGAGAACTCTGTCAACCACTATTTTATTTGGAAGATTGACTCCCACTTGATTCAAGTGATTGTAGTACTCAGACATTCTGAGCACATGCTTACTAGCCGAGCCATTCTCCTCTATCTTGTAGGCAAAGTACTTTGTTAGAGGTCTCATACCTCTTGACTCGGGCATGAGGCTAAAATACCAATTTCAGCTCTTGGAACATCTTATATGCTCCGTGGCGTTTCAAAACATTTTTGAAGTCCTGGTTCTAAACCGTAAAGCATGGCGCACTAAACTATCAATTAGTCATCATACTGAGCTTGCCAAACATTCATAACGTCTGCATTTGCTCCTGCATTAGGTCTGTCACCTAGCGGTGCATCAAGGACATAATTCTTCTGTGCAGCAATGAGGATAATCCTCAGATCACGGAGCTAGTCCGCATCATTGCTACTAACATCTTTCAACATAGTTTTCTCTAGGAACATATCATAAATAAAACGGGGAAGCTATACACGAGCAATTGATCTACAACATAGATATGCAAATACTATCAGGACTAAGTTCATGATAAATTTTAGTTCAATTAATCATATTACTTAATAACTCCCACTTAGATAGACACCCCTCTAATAATCTAAGTGATCACGTGATCCATATCAACTACACCATGTCTGATCATCACATGAGATGGAGAAGTTTTCAACGGTGAACATTACTATGTTGATCATATCTACTATATGATTCACACTCGACCTTTCGGTCTTAGTGTTTCGAGGCCATATCAGCATATGCTAGGCTCGTCAAGTTTAACCTGAGTATTCTGCTTGTGCAAAACTGGCTGCACCCGTTGTATGTGAATGTAGAGCTTATCACACCCGATCATCACGTGGTATCTCGGCATGACAAACTGTAGCAACGGTGCATACTCAGGGAGAACACTTATACCTTGAAATTTAGTGAGATATCATCTTATAATGCTACCGCCGTACTAAGAAAAATAAGATGCATCACGGATAAACATCACATGCAATCAAAATAAGTGATATGATATGGCCATCATCATCTTGTGCCTTTGATCTCCATCTCCAAAGCACCATCATGATCACCATCGTCACTGGCTTCACACCTTGATCTCCATTGAAGCATCGTTGTCGTCTCGCCAACTATTGCTTCTACGACTATCGCTACCGCTTAGTGATAAAGTAAAGCAATTACACGTCGATTGCATTTCATACAATAAAGCGACAACCATATGGCTCCTGCCAATTGCCGATAACTGTTGCAAAACATTATCATCTGATACAACAAATTATATATCATCACGTCTTGACCATATCACATCACAGCAAACCCTAGAAAAAAAGTTAGACGTCCTCTACTTTGTTGTTGCAAGTTTTACGTGGCTGCTACGGGCTTCTAGCAAGAACCGTTCTTACGTACGCATCAAAACCACAACGATTTTTTGTCAAGTGTGTTGTTTTAACCTTCAACAAGGACCGGGTGTAGTCAAACTCGATTCAACTAAAGTTGGAGAAACAGACACCCGCCAGCCACCTGTGTGCAAAGCACATCGGTAGAACCAGTCTCCTGAACGTGGTCACGTAATGTCGGTCCGGGCCGCTTCATCCAACAATACCGCCGAATCAAAGTAAGACGTTGCTGGTAAGCAGTATGACTATTATCGCCCACAACTCTTTTTGTTCTACTCGTGCATATAACATCTACGCATAGACCTGGCTTGGATGCCACTGTTGGGGAACGTATTATTTCAAAAAAAAGCCTACGATCACGCAAGATCTATCTAGGAGATGCATAGAAACGAGAGGGGAGAGTGTGTCTACATACCCTCGTAGACCAAAAGCGGAAGCGTTTAGTAGCGCGGTTGATGTAGTCGAACGTCTTCGGGATCCAACTGATCAAGTACCAAACGCACGGCACCTCCGCGATCTACACATGTTCAGTTCGGTGACGTCCCTCGTACTCTTGATCCAGCTAAGGCCGAGGGTGAGTTCTGTCAGCACGACGGCGTGTTGACGGTGATGATGAAGTTACCAATGCAGGGCTTCGCCTAAGCACTACGACAATATGACCGAGGTGGAAAACTGTAGAGGGGGCACGACACACGGCTAAAGATCAACTTGTGTGTCTATGGAGTTCCCCCCTCCCCCGTATATAAAGGAGAGGAGGAGGAGGGCCGGCCTCAAGGGGCACGCCCAAGGGGGGATTCCAACTCCTAGTAGGAGTAGGTTTCCCCCTTTCCTAGTCCAAGTAGGAGAAGAAGGAAGGAGAGGAAGAAGAGAAGGCAAGGGGGCCGCCCCCTAGCTCTAGTCCAATTCGGTTTGGGCTAAGGGGGTGTGCGCCATCTCTTGAACTGCCTCCTCTCTTCCACCAATAGGCCCGTAAGGCCCAATAACTTCTCGGAGGGGGTTCCGGTAACCCCCGGTACTTCGAAACTTATCCGAAACGATGCGAACCATTCCGGTGTCCGAATGTAACCTTCCAATATATGAATCTTTCTGTCTCGATCATTTTAAGACTCCTTGTCATGTCTATGATCTCATCCGGGGCTCTGAACAACCTTTGGTACATCAAATCACATAACTCATAATACATATCGTCATCGAATGTTAAGCATGCGGACCCTACGGGTTCGAGAACTATGTAGACATGACCGAGACTCATCTCGGATCAATAACCTATAGCGGAACCTGGATGCTCATATTTGTTCCTACATATTCTACGAAGATCTTTATCGGTCAAATCGCACAACAACGTACGTTGTTCCCTTTGTCATCGGTATGTTACTTGCCTGAGATTCGATCGTCGATATCATCATACTTATTTCAATCTTGTTACCGGAAAGTCTCTTTACTCGTTCCGTAATGCATCATCCCATGACTAACTCATTAGTCACATTGCTTGCAAGGCTCATTGTGATGTGCATGACCAACAGGGCCCAGAGATACCTCTCTGTTACACGGAGTGACAAATCCTAATCTCGATCTATGCCAACTCAACAAACACCATCGGAGACACCTGTAGAGCATCTTTATAATCACCCAGTTACGTTGTGACGTTTAATTGCACACTAAGTGTTCCTCCGGTATTCGGGAGTTGCATAATCTCATAGTCATAGGAACATGTATAAGCCATGAAGAAAGCAATAGCAATAAACTAAACGATCATAGTGCTAAGCTAACGGATGGGTCTTGTCCATCACATCATTCTCTAATGATGTGATCTCGTTCATCAAATGACAACACATGTCTATGTCTAGGAAACTTAACCATCTTTGATTAACGAGCTAGTCAAGTAGAGGCATACTAGGGACATTTTGTTTGTCTATGTATTCACACATGTACTAAGTTTCCGGTTACTACAATTCTAGCATGAATAATAAACATTTATCATGATATAAGGAAATATAAATAACAACTTTATTATTGCCTCTAGGGCATATTTCCTTCATAATCATGCATAAAAGAGATCAAATAAACTCAAATACTTTCATGTATATAAAAAGATAGATCTGATCATAAACTCAAAGTTCATCGATCCCAACAAACACACCGCGAAAGAGTTACATCATATGGATCTCCAAGAGACCATTGTATTGAGAAATCGGCGAGAGAGAAGAAGCCATCTAGCTACTAACTACGGAGGTCTGCAAAGAACTACTCACGCATCATCGGAGAGGCACCAATGGAGGTGGTGAACCCCATCCGAGATGGTGTCTAGATTGGATCTAGTGGCTCTGGACTATGCGGCGACTGGAATTGATTTTTGTCAACTCCCCTAGGGTTTCTGGAATATTGGGGTATTTATAGAGCAAAGAGGCGGTCCGGGGGCACCCGAGGTGGGCACAACCCACCAGGGCGCGCCTGGGCCTCCTGGTGCACCCTGGTGGGTTGTGCTCTCCTTAGAGCACCCCCAGGCGCAACCAGGGCCCATTATGTTCCTTCTTGTCCAAAAAAATCTCCGTAAAGTTTCGTTGCGTTTGGACTCCGTTTGGTATTGATTTCCTGCAATGTAAAAAACACTCAGAAAACAACAACTGGAACTTGGCACTATGTCAAGAGGTTAGTACCAAAAAATGATATAGAAGGATTATAAAATATCCAAGATTGATAATATAACAGTATGGAACAATAAAAAAATTATAGATACGTTGGAGATGTATGAGACATCTCTTTGTAGAATCTTGAAGGAAGTGCTACTATTGAGATGCTCCAACTGAATCAGGGAAATATGAGTGTTTGACAGAAGAAATAAATCAGTTGTCGGAGAAGGAATACATTAAAATATATTCTATATGGTCTCCTTGAGGTATTTTATCATTTTTAATGTCCCCCTCTGGATCTTATAATTGCAAACACTTGGAGATGTGTCGTACAATGACACCAATTATCGTAATAAGGTCTTATTGTTTTTCTCTACTGGCATATAATTTTTTTAGCAAACTTGAACTACTCATATCAGAATATATTACATCGTTGTTCAAGCTTCACATTGCCTTAGCCTTCAGTGGTGCTGCAAACCTCCTTTCCACTCTGGAAGCATGCAACCTTGGGCCGCAAACTCTAATTTTTCCTGCACCGCCTTATCGCCAATAATGGATCCATGGAACATGTACTAATTTTCTCCATTTTCTTGATGCAATTCACAGGAACAGACATGTACTACTATGAATTGCATTATGTAACATGTGATGTTTATGGATTGTAGTGTCTCTTTGTTCACTTAGTTGTATGAAATAGAATTACTTCTTTTCTCATGGACTATGTGCTACTTTATGGATTAGAGATTTGGTTTAGTACTAGCCTTCGAGAGATTGTTCTAGGACACACCTACATCTAGCATTTTATTAGATCAGCAGGTTAATTATACAAAGAAAACTAATAAGGAAATTTCCTAGCAGTACTATATATATGCTTGGAGCTATTAGGTAATTTTAGGTTATAAGCTTTGACTTCCCAATTCATTGGTCTCGAAGAACTCGTTCCCAGTAGATACCAACTTAGATATGAGGAATACGTTGGTCTTCTTTATTTATGGTTTCTATATACACTGTTCCACATATTTGATATTCCTTAGAGCATGTAATACTTGCTCATAAGTGATACTTCAACCAAATTTTTCTGTCACTGTAAATATGAAATTATCTTATAATTTGACACTTGCGTGCTTTCTGATTCTGCATTATATATCCACTTCTTAAGTGTTCTCAAAACTACAGGTAACAAATTTTCATAAGGTACAATATACATGGGTCTATGATATTTATTGTATGAACTTCCAGCTCAGACGTATGTTTTCTTTTTGCATAGTGCAAGAAATTTTGATAGGGTCCAGTACCCATCCTCTTCGTCATGGCATGGGTGCCCGTCGCCGCCATTCCCTTGAGTGTGGGTCGACACTACTAGGAAAGTGCTTATAGATAGAAGTTTACCAGTAGCGCCTGTTTATGACACCAGTAGCGTTGGGTAGAAAACATGCTACTACTAGTAAATAACAGCAGCGTTTGTTAGCTTGGGCCGCGCTGCTGTTACACGGGCCGCAGGGCAAAAACAATAGCCCACTTACCTATAGCGTTTGTTTCAAACGGGTGCTACAGCTGGTGGGCTTAGCAGTAGCGTCGGCCTCTACCCAGCGCTACTACTAGAGGAAAAGAAAACCGGCCCGAGCGCCCCCACCCCCTCACTCTCACATTATCGATCCCCTCCGCCCGATGCCGCCGCCACGGTTAGGGTTCCTCCCCGGCCGCCTTACCCCCGTCGACGGCGCTGATGTCTACTACACAACCTTCTTCTTGTAGACGTTGTTGGGCCTCCAAGTGCAGAGGTTTGTAGGACAGTAGCACATTTCCCTCAAGTGGATGACCTAAGGTTTATCAATCCGTAGGAGGCGTAGGATGAAGATGGTCTCTCTCAAGCAACCCTGCAACCAAATAACAAAGAGTCTCTTGTGTCCCCAACACACCCAATACAATGGTAAATTGTATAGGTGCACTAGTTCGGCGAAGAGATGGTGATACAAGTGCAATATGGATGGTAGATAAAGGTATTTGCAATCTGACAATATAAAAACAGCAAGGTAACTAATGATAAAAGTGAGCGTAAACGGTATTGCAATGTGTGGAAACAAGGCCTAGGGTTCATACTTTTGCTAGTGTAAGTTCCCTCAACAATACTAACATAATTGGATCACATAACTATCCCTCAACATGCAACAAAGAGTCACTCCAAAGTCACTAATAGCGGAGAACGAACGAAGAGATTATGGTAGGGTACGAAACCACCTCAAAGTTATTCTTTCCAATCAATCCATTGGGCTATTCATATAAGTGTCACAAACAGCCCTAGAGTTCATACTAGAATAACACCTTAAGACACAAATCAACCAAAACCCTAATGTCACCTAGATACTCCAATGTCACCTCAAGTATCCGTGGGTATGATTATACGATATGCACCACACAATCTCAGATTCATCTATTCAACCAACACAAAGGACCTCAAAGAGTGCCCCAAAGTTTCTACCGGAGAATCACGACGAAAACGTGGGCCAACCCCTATGCATAGGTTCATGGGCGGAACCCGCAAGTTGATCACCAAAACATACATCAAGTGAATCACGTGATATCCCATTGTCACCATAGATATCCACGGCAAGACATACATCAAGTGTTCCCAAATCTTTAAAGACTCAATCCGATAAGATAACTTCAAAGGGGAAACTCAATTCATTACAAGAGAGAAGAGGGGGAGGAGAAACATAAGATCCAACTATAATAGCAAAGCTCGCGATACATCAAGATCGTATCATCTCAAGAACACGAGAGAGAGAGAGAGAGATCAAACACATAACTACTAGTACATACCCTCGGCCCCGAGGGAGAACTACTCCCTCTTCGTCATGGAGAGCACCACGATGATGAAGATGGCCACCGGAGAAGGATTGTCCCCTCCGGCAGGGTGCCGGAATGGGTCTAGATTGGTTTTTGGTGGCTACGGAGGCTTCTGGCGGCGGAACTCCCGATCTATGTTGCGTTCTGGAAGTTTTAGGGTATATGGAGTTATATAGGCAGAAGAAGCACGTTAGGGGAGCCATGAGGGCCCCACGAGGTAGGGGGCGCGCCCTAGGGGGGTGGGCGCGCCCCCCACCCTCGTGGGCAGCCCCCGTATCTTCTGACGCGGGGTCCAAGTCCATCAGGTGTGTTTCCTTCCAAAAATAACTTCTCCAGTTGATTTCGTTCCGTTTCGACTCCGTGTGATATTCCTTTTCTTCAAAACACCGAAATAGGCATAAAACAACAGATCTGGGCTGGGCCTCCGGTTAATAGGTTAGTCCCAAAAGTAATATAAAAGTGGAAAATAAAGCCCAATATTGCCCAAAACAGTAGATAATATAGCATGGAGCAATCAAAAATTATAGATACGTTGGAGACGTATCAAGCATCCCCAAGCTTAATTCCTGCTCGTCCTCGAGTAGGTAAATGATAAAAGAAAGAATTTTTGATGTGGAATGCTAGTTGGCATAATTTCGAGGTAATTCTTCTTAATTGTGGCATGAATATTCAGATCCATAAGATTCAAGACAAAAGTTCATATTGACATAAAAATAATAATACTTCAAGCATACTAACAAAGCAATTATGTCTTCTCAAAATAACATGGCCAAATAAAGCTATCCCTACAAAATAATATAGTCTAGCTATGCTACATCTTCACCACACAACATATTTAAATCATGCACAACCCCGATGACAAGCCAAGCAATTGGTTCATACTTTTGATGTTCTCAAACTTTTTCAATCTTCACGCAATACATGAGCGTGAGCCATGGACATAGCACTATAGGTGGAATAGAATGGTGGTTGCGGAGAAGACAAAACGGGAGAAGATAGTCTCACATCGACTAGGCGTATCAACGGGCTAGGAGATGCCCATCAATAGATATCAATGTGAGTGAGTAGGGATTGCCATGCAACGGATGCACTAGAGCTATAAATGTATGAAAGCTCAACAAAAGAAACTAGTGGGTGTGCATCCAACTCGCTTGCTCACGAAGACCTAGGGCATTTTGAGGAAGCCCATCATTGGAATATACAAGCCAAGTTCTATAATGAAAGATTCCCACTAGTATATGAAAGTGACAACATAGGAGACTCTCTATTGTGAAGATCATGGTGCTACTTTGAAGCACAAGTGTGGAAAAAGGATAGTAGCATTGCCCCCTTTTTTTATTTGGCCTTCCTTTTTTTATTTGGCCTTCCCCCTTTTTTTATTTGGCCTTCCCTTTTTTATATGGCCTTTCTTTTTTTATTTGGCCCCTTTTTTTATTTGGGACAATGCTCTATTAATGATGATCATCACACTTCTATTTATTTACAACTCAATGATTACAACTTGATACTAGAACAAAGTATGACTCTATATGAATGCCTTCGGTGGTGTACCGGGATGTGCGATGATGCATGAGTGATATGTATGAAAGAATTATGAACGGTGGCTTTGCCACAAATACAATGTCAACTACATGATCATGCAAAGCAATATGACAATGATGATGCGTGTCATAATAACGGAACGGTGGAAAGTTGCATGGCAATATATCTCGGAATGGCTATGGAAATGCCATAATAGGTAGGTATGGTGGCTGTTTTGAGGAAGGTATATGGTGGGTTTATGGTACCGGCGAAAGTTGCGCGGTACTAGAGAGGCTAGCAATGGTGGAAGGGTGAGAGTGCGTATAATCCATGGACTCAACATTAGTCATAAAGAACTCACATACTTATTGCAAAAATCTATTAGTTATCAAAGCAAAGTATTACGCGCATGCTCCTAGGGGGATAGATTGGTAGGAAAAGACCATCGCTCGTCCCCGACCGCCACTCATAAGGAGGACAATCAATAAATAAATCATGCTCCGACTTCATCAGATAACGGTTCACCATATGTGCATGCTACGGGAATCACAAACTTCAACACAAGTATTTCTCAAATTCACAACCACTCAACTAGCATTACTCTAATATCACCATCTCCATATCCCAAAACAATTATCAAGTATCAAACTTCTCCTAGTATTCAACACACTCATAAGAGAATTTTATTATTCTTGAATACCTAGCATATTAGGATTTTAAGCAAATTACCATGCTATTTAAGACTCTAAAAATAATATAAGTGAAGCATGAGAGTTCATCTATTTCTTCAAAATAAAACTACCACCATGCTCTAAAAGATATAAGTGAAGCACTAGAGCAAATGACAAACTACTCCGAAAGATATAAGTGAAGATCAATGAGTAGTCGAATAATTATGCAACTATGTGAAGACTCTCTAACATTTAAGAATATCAGATCTTGGTATTTTATTCAAACAGCAAGAAAAGCAAAATAAAATGGCATTCTAAGAATAGCAAACATCATGTGAAGAAGCAAAAACTTAGGATCAACCGATACTAACCGATAGTTGTTGAAGAAGAAAGGTGGGATGCCAACCGGGGCATCCCCAAGCTTAGATGCTTGAGACTTCTTGAAATATTATCTTGGGGTGCCTTGGGCATACCCAAGCTTGAGCTTTTGTGTCTCCTTAATTCCTCTCATATCACGGTCTCCCTAAATCTCAAAATCTTCATCCACACAAAACTCAACAAGGACTCGTGAGATAAGTTAGTATAAACCATTGCAAAAACCTTATCATACTCTACTGTAGCAAATCACTAATAATTATTATTCAACATTGCCTACTAAATGCCTCTGCATATTTAATAGTCCTATCCTCAAATAGAATCATTAAAGAAGCAAACATATGCAAACAATGCAAACATAACAGCAATCTGCCTAAACAGGATAGTCTGTAAAGAATGCTGCAACATCCATAATTCCCTAGCTCCAAAAATTATGAAAGAAAACTACCACTGTAGTAAATTTATCATAGCTTAATATGCAAAAGGTTTCAACATTTTATCACATTCTGACTTTTCTAGGGAATTATTGCAACAACGGTAAACTTTCTGTTTTCAAACAGCAACATGTATACTTGTAACATAGGCATAGTAAAGGCTATCAATGCCACTTTTATTGAAATAAAAGATGCAAAACATTATTCTAAATAACAGCAATAAAATCCTAACAAAGTAAATTTACGCTCCAAGCAAAACACATATCATGTGGAGAATAAAAATATAGCTCCAAGTAAAGTTACTGATGAACGAAGACGAAAGAGGGGATGCCTTCCGGGGCATCCCCAAGCTTAGGCTCTTGGTTGTCCTTGAATATTACCTTGGGGTGACTTGGGCATCCCCAAGCTTAGGCTCTTGCCACTCCTTATTCCATAGTCCATCGAATCCTGACCCAAAACTTGAAAACTTCACAACGCAAAACTTAACAGAAAACTCGTAAGCTCCGTTAGTATAAGAAAATAAATCACCACTTCAAGGTACTGTAATGAACTCATTATTTATTTATATTTGTGTTAAACCTACTGTATTACAACTTCTCTATGGTTTATAAACTATTTTACTAGCCATAGATTCATCAAAATAAGTAAACAACACATGAAAAACAGAATCTGTCAAAAACAGAACAGTCTGTAGTAATCTGGATCAAACGCATACTTCTGGAACTCATAAAATTCTCAAATAAATTTCTGGACCTGAGGAATTTATCTATTAATTATCTGAAAAAAATCATAAACTAAATAGCACTCTCCAAATAAAAATGGCCGCAATTCTCGTGAGCGCTAAAGTTTCTGTTTTTTTACAGCATGATCATAAAGACTTCACCCAAGTCTTCCCAACGGTTCTACTTGGCACAAACACTAATTAAACACATAAAACCACATCTAAACAGAAGCTAGATGGATTATTTATTATTAAACAGGAACAAAAATCAAGGAATAAAAATAAAATTGGGTTGCCTCCCAACAAGCGTTATCGTTTAACGCCCCTAGCTAGGCATGATGATTTCAATGATGCTCACATAAAAGATAAGAATTGAAACATAAAGAGAGCATCACAAAGAATATGACTAACAAATTTAAGTCTAACATACTTCCTATTCATAGGGGTTTTGTGAGCAAACAACTTATGGGAACAAGAATCAACTTGCATAGGAAGGTAAAACAAGCATAACTTCAAAACTTTAAGCAAGTAGAGAGGAAACTTGATATTATTGCAACTCCTACAAGCATATATTCCTCCCTCATAATAATTTTCAGTAGCATCATGAATGAATTCAACAATATAACCAGCACCTAAAGCATTCTTTTCATGATCTACAAGCATAGAAATTTTATTACTCTCCACATAAGCAAAATTCTTCTCGTTTGGGATAGTGGGAGTATCATAGGAAACTTGGATACTATAAATTGTTTCCACATTAAAAGAGTAATGTTCAGAAAAGGGGTAACCATAGTCATGACAAGTTTTATAAATATAATCCTCACTACTTTTTATAGCATATGTATCATCACAATAATTATCATAAGTAGGAGGCATGTTATTATCATTATGAGTTTGCATATCAAAACTTGCTAGACTAAAAATATAATCTTCATTAAACGTAGCATCCCCAAGCTTGGGACAAACATTAATTGCAGCAAATATATTCTCAAATATGCCATCCTCATCAAACATAGCTTCCCCAAGCTTGGGCCTTTTCGTAAGCATAATCACTCTCATCATTAATAGCATGGATAGCACCAATATTATAGCAATTATTATATTCTTCCAAGGAAGTGCCAAAAAGGTTTTCAAGATCATAAGAAGTATCATTATCTTCCACAATTATATTTTCATGAGGCACAATAGTAATAGGAGCAACATTATTTGGGAGAGATATCTTTTTACCTCTCTTCCTTTTTCTTTTCTTCTTCTTCACCACATCATGCATGGGTTCAATTCTCTTTTTGGAGCTCCTTATTAATGAGATTGGTTGAATAGGAGGCTCCTCCTCGTTACCTGATTCATCATAAGAAATAATAGGAGGATATTGGGAAGTCTCTTCCCTTCCGTTAGTATTCTCTTCATCTTCTATTTGTTTTCTTTTCTTTATGTAATTGGCAATATAAGGATTTTCAATGCAATTGACCGCACAATACATATAAATATTCTCTAGATCAAAACGAAGAACTTTATCAAGGGCAAATTTTGGAATATCCTCAGTTATACGTTTCATTTCTTCATAACCCAAAAGAAGGCTAAGCTCTTTATGATGCTCAAGGGTAATCAAATTATCACAATATTTGGCCACGACTTGATCATAAAACAAATAGCATTGGAGCTTTAAATGACCATGTTCATTGCAAAGTTCACAAGGAGCACGAAAAATATTGAATCTTTCAGCACATTCATCTAGCTCTTCTTGCAACAATTTGGTTTCTAAGTACTTATGCCTCTTGCAATATCTATCTTCCCTATTTGGTGTGTACTTGCAAACCCAGTCTACTCCACAAAAATTGACATGTTTATAGGAGGCATTTTCATCATAACTAGTGCAATCATCATTAGTATTATGGATATTCAAAGAATTCGTACTAACAACATTGCAATCATGCTCATCATTCAAATATTTAGTGCCAAACATTTTATAGATTTCTTCTTCTAGCACTTGAGCACAATTATCCTTTCCATCATACTCACGAAAGATATTAAAAACGTGAAGCGTATGAGACAAACTCAATTCCATTTTTTATATTTTTCTTTTATAAACTAAACTAGTGATAAAACAAGAAACTAAAAGACTCGATTGCAAGATCTAAAGATATACCTTCAAGCGCTCACCTCCCTGGCAACGGTGCCAGAAAAGAGCTTGATGTCTACTACACAACCTTCTTCTTGTAGACATTGTTGGGCCTCCAAGTGCAGAGGTTTGTAGGATAGTAGCAAATTTCGCTCAAGTGGATGACCTAAGGTTTATCAATCCATAGGAGGCGTAGGATGAAGATGGTCTCTCTCAAGCAACCCTGCAACCAAATAACAAAGAGTCTCTTGTGTCCCCAACACACCCAATACAATGTTAAATTGTATAGGTGCACTAGTTAGGTGAAGAGATGGTGATACAAGTGCAATACGGATGGTAGATAAAGGTATTCGTAATCTGAAAATATAAAAACAGCAAGGTAACTAATGATAAAAGCGAGCGTAAATGGTATTGCAATGTGTGGAAACAAGGCCTAGGGTTCATACTTTCGCTAGTGTAAGTTCCCTCAACAATACTAACATAATTGGATCACATAACTATCCCTCAACATGCAACAAAGAGTCACTCCAAAGTCACTAATAGCGGAGAACGAACGAAGAGATTATGGTAGGGTACGAAACCACCTCAAAGTTATTCTTTCCAATCAATCCATTGGGCTATTCATATAAGTGTCACAAACAGCCCTAGAGTTCGTACTAGAATAACACCTTAAGACACAAATCAACCAAAACCCTAATGTCACCTAGATACTCCAATGTCACCTCAAGTATCCGTGAGTATGATTATACGATATGCGTCACACAATCTCATATTTATCTATTCAACCAACACAAAGGACCTCAAAGAGTGCCCCAAAGTTTCTACCAGAGAATCACGACGAAAACGTGTGCCAACCCCTATGCATAGGTTCATGAGCGGAACCCGCAAGTTGATCACCAAAACATACATCAAGTGAATCACGTGATATCCCATTGTCACCACAGATATCCATGGCAAGACATACATCAAGTGTTCTCAAATCTTTAAAGACTCAATCCGATAATATAACTTCAAAGGGGAAACTCAATTCATTACAAGAGAGAAGAGGGGGAGGAGAAACATAAGATCCAACTATAATAGCAAAGCTCGCGATACATCAAGATCGTATCATCTCAAGAACACGAGAGAGAGAGAGAGAGAGAGATCAAACACATAGCTACTAGTACATACCCTCAGCCCCGAGGGAGAACTACTCCCTCCTCGTCATGGAGAGCACCAGGATGATGAAGATGGCTACCGGAGAAGGATTGCCCCCTCCGGCAGGGTGCCGGAACAGGTCTAGATTGGTTTTTGGTGGCTACGGAGGCTTCTGGCGGCGGAACTCCTGATCTATGTTGCGTTTTGGAAGTTTTAGGGTATATGGAGTTATATAGGCAGAAGAAGCACGTCAGGGGAGCCACGAGGGCCCCACGAGGCAGGGGGCGCGCCCTAGGGGGTGGGCGCGCCCCCCACCCTTGTGGGCAGGTCCCGTATCTTCTGACGTGGGGTCCAAGTCCATCACGTGTGTTTCCTTCCAAAAATAACTTCTCCAGTTGATTTCGTTCCGTTTCGACTTCGTCTGATATTCCTTTTCTTCAAAACACTGAAATAGGCATAAAACAGCAAATCTGGCCTGGGCCTCCGGTTAATAGGTTAGTCCCAAAAGTAATATAAAAGTGGAAAATAAAGCCCAATATTGCCCAAAACAGTAGATAATATAGCATGGAGCAATCAAAAATTATAGATACGTTGGAGACATATCAGGCGCCGTGCGCCGCCACTAGGCACGGTCGCCTCTCACCTCCTCCGACGCTCCAGCCCCATAAGTCCCCCTCGATCTCCTCCTCCCTACGCACGCCACCACTAGCTATCTAGGCCCCGATCGATTCGCCACGGCGGCTTGCCATGTTTAGGGATTTCGCGTGGGGGAAAGGGATTTAGGGATTGCACGGCAGCTCCACGCTTCGATGTGACGTGTTCCAGGCTTGTTTCCTCGCGTGATTGGGGAGAGAGTAGAGAGAGGGGTTAGGTCAGAGAGAATTATAGGCTTTTTGTTGGAAGACGGGAGCGCTGCAGGAGATGTACAGGAGGTAGCGAGAGAGCAGGGAGTCGGCGGCGGCCGCCGCCATGGCAGCGGCAGGCAAGCAGAGGGCCAGGAAGAAGGGGAAGGGGAAGGATCAGAAGAATGGCGGAGAGGGCGGCAAGTTGATGCAAGTTCTGTCCATTTTTAGCACAGGACTGGAGAGGCAGCATGTGTTGATGGTTTGGTGGCGTCCTTCTAGAGCACGTAGTCGGTGTCGGTGCCGCCGAGCACGGCCCAGAAGAGCAGCAGGGCCACCCGGCGAGAGCAGCCCGGGGTTAGGTGAGAGGGGTTAGGTGAGAGTAGAGAGAGGGGTTTAGTGGCGGCGGCGGTGCCTAGTGTTCTAGGGTTTAGAGATGGGTTCTCTCTCTTGTTTGAACTACTTTTGCTTGTCTGCTTCCGCAATAATGGCAATATGCCATTTATCTTATTATTAGGCTCTGTTTGGGTTACATGATCTCTATTAGGTTATTGTTTGAATTGAACTACAATTTAGTTGTTATTTTTCTTGCCATGTGAACCTGATGTGTATTCTCTATTATATGAACCTGATGTGTATATTATTCAAAACCTTATGTGTATTGAAAACTTTATGTTTACTTTTTGGACTGTTAATCCTTTAATCATATTGCTTTAGGGATATGGCGCCACCACCACCACCATGCCGACGGTGCAAGTCAAGGTGTGCCAGCAGCCTTGCAACTGACACGTTGTTCGGCATCTACTTCGAGTCTAGTTTTCTTCATGCAACGGTAATAAATTATATGAAACTAGTAACCACCATTTTGTTTTTAGTGTTATTGGCATTAATGCATCGTGTATATATCATTTTGCTTTTTGTACATAGATCGTCCCATGCAATGTGAGGTCAGAATTCCACAAGCTGACCGGAGACTTTGTGACCTTTGAGGCTCCTGGGGCCCCCTACACTATGATGGCCGAGAAAGGACGAAATATGACGCAGGTGGGAGGAGATGGATGGGTCCGTTTCATCGCCCACATGCGTATCACCGGTGGTGAGTTGATCAGCTTCTCCTTCAGAGCAGAAAGACCCAAGTTGGCCGTGATTTATGTAAACAAAGCAGAAGATGATGAAGATGATGAGGATGATGAGGATGATGACGACCCACTTGGTGAAGCCATCGTTGCTCAAAGAATGAGGTTGAGCGACGAGGAGGTGTGCAACCTATGGGACATCATTCCGCCACGTGCTGACTTCGTCGGGGTGCCATTCGTGACCCGCCTGACAAGTACCATGGTTGATCGGCATATCATGGTATGTTGCATTTACTGTAGTAATTTTATGATATGCTTTATTGTTATACTTAGTGTAGAGTCCGATGATATATATGCTTAGTGAACCTTATATGCTTTATTGTTATACTTAGTGTAGAGTCTGATGATATATGCTTAGTGAATCTTATATGCTTAGTAAATCCGATGATCTATATGCTTAGTGAATCCGATGATATATATGCTTAGTGAATCTTATATGCTTAGTGAATCCGATGATATATATGCTTTATTATACTTAGTGTAGAGTCCGATGATATATATGATTAGTGAATCTTATATGCTTACTGAATCCGATGATCTATATGCTTAGTGAATCCGATGATATATATGCTTCGTGTAGAATCCAAAGAACTGTTAATAGTGTAGAATCCATATATACTTATTAGTAGAATTCATGCTTAGCAGAGATGTAGTACTGTCTTTTGATAGTGTAGAATGTGTGAGGCTACTTATTAATTGATATGTTTTTCTTATTCAGAAATTGCCAAAGAGCTTATCTGCGAGTTGTGGTATCAAGCCTGATGAAGAAGGCTCTACTGGAATACGCCTTACCGCGAGGGGCTCCGTCACCACTTGTGCGTACGACGTGGACACGGATGGTCGCACACTCTTCAACTCGGTTGGGTGGAAGAGCTTCGTCGTTGGCAAGAATCTTCATGTTGTACAGGCAATCCTAATTACTATCAGGAACACCCACCGCCCAGGCTTGAGGATGATGGTCGTCATCGATATCATCTAGAACTACACATGCATGTGTGTGGATTTTGAACCATATATATGCTAGTATGACTACCTTGTAGACTTATCAACTATGATCTATCCATGCATTGTTGACTACTATATATGAGTTTGTGAGATTGTGTGGTTATATTAAATGTGGTATTGTCGTTAATGCTTGTGAGATGGTTCTGTGAACTTAGTTTATTTGCACTGGACTTGTCTTGATTTCCATGAATATTGCATCTGACTCCTTTTTTATTGTTATTTCTATTTACCTAGTTGTAGCGTGGGGAGAAAATAGGGTGCTACTACTACGTGATGATAGTAGTAGCATTGGTAGAGAAAGAGGCGCTACTACTAAGTATCTTAGCGGCAGCGCTTGTTTAGAAATGCGCTGCTGTTAAGTAATAGATGTAGCACCCTAGCAGTAGCGCGGGTGCCCGCGCTACTGCTATGTAAAAAACCAGTGCCACTAATAAGGTTTTCTCTAGTAGTGCAACCTCAAGAACACAGGACACACGCCACACTATAAATCATCGAGGCTTCGTACTACTTACTGGCCTCGAATTGGTGCTACTTTGGACCACCTTGTTGATTGCTTTGTGCACGTGTGTCCTGTTAGTCTGTTACGGCATGGGGGGAGCATAAACCATAAGATCGTGTGCAATAGACACTGCTGCGTTGGACGATGTTGCGCAGGCCATGACCAAGGGGGGTGTGATGTTGGAGAATGGCGCGAGGCCGATGCAGCCGATGGGAACAACCACCGGGTAGGTAATGGTTTTTCCCTTGAGTTTGTATTCTCTTTTTGAGTCCTCTGTATTGTTGTTCAATTTGTTATGTGTTTTTTCTTAAAATGTACATCTCCCTTTCATTCATTCATTTATTCATAATTCATACAATAAAAAGAGTATGTTTTACTGCCTGATTGGTCTGAGGCTTAAAACTAATAGCTTTATGTAGGAGGGCAGGAGGTTGTATGTTGATTTTGGAAATATCTGTTTGTCCATGGAAAACTGAAAATTGCATGTGCATATGAATTTGGATTTAGTCACATTTGGCAATATTGAGGGTTATTGTTATCTAATAGATTTTCCATGTTTCTTTTTTAAAATAAATCATTTACGTTTCAACCTTGTCACAAGGCCATCAGAGAACATTGGACTACTACACTTTTGTCAGACCTACATTAGGCCAAAGCCATCAGAGAGCATGTTCATCTAACTAATCTTTGCTACTATATTTCTTAGTTAATGTCATCCTGGATCATGTTCATTTGATTAACAAAGGCATGGCCATCTTGTAATAGTAGCTGGTGAAGTGGATATATATACTACTTCAGTTTGCATGAGAACAACCGCTTATACGCATGGCTTGATAGTAAAGTAGAATTATTTGGATTATTACTATAGTACTTTGTCCAGTTTTAAATGTTTAGTTTCTCAACTTATTATGAGGCTTGCACCGATCAAAGAAATCATGCACCCTTGACTTTGTCAAATGTATGTTTGTTATTTCTTTCGAAGTGTGTTTACTCCTATCTTATTATTATGTAGCTAATTATATTTTGGAATCTGATGGGTGCAAAGGACTTTCACAATAAGAAGGTACTAGCCTTTTCACAGGGAAAACAAAAACAAAGGAAATGGCAATTCTAAGATTTCTTTAGTAATTATGGGTAACAGTAGGTCCCAAAGTGAAGGGCATTGCTAAATCAGATTACATACTATTCTGAAAGAGAACACATTTATCTTCATTTTAGATATTTGGTAAAGTAAGCAAAATTTAGAATCCAAGACAAAATATCAACTATTGTACTACTGAATACAACTATGTGTGGTTTCTTGTTTTACTCAACAATCATGAGTGAGAATAACAATGTGTTCTTCGCCATTCATATGCTATCCTTGATTTTATGGTGATATATGTGAGTACACATCAAGGGGTTTGCAGAAAGTAAGAAAACTAGGAGACAAGCCCGAGTCACCTTATGAGGTGGTGATGTAGGAGACACAATGAGGTGAAAGAGATGTGTTGGACATAGAAGGTGATGATTGAAGAGACATAATGAGGTGAAAAAGATGTGATGGACACAGAAGAGTAAAGCCATGAGGATAAACATGTGTATTGCAGATAGAAGGTGGAAGCAAGGACATCGATCCACATTTACGAAGACATAGACAAGAGCAACAAGAGTATCACACTTCACACATTGACCAACCAATGAAACATGTTGCTATTGGGGCATATCACCCTCCCTTGCATTATAACTATCAAGACTAAGATGAAACACTTAGTTGGATACATTTATCTGATATTGTTCTCTAGAAATGCATGAGCATTCTGCTAGAGAGGATGTAGACATAATCATATATTATATTATCATTAGTAGGACCATGTTTTAAAATAATTTTTCTTACAGTCATGATGTTAGATTTAATAGGAGATCTAAAGTTCCACGTGAAGCCAGATATTCAGATGTCGACACATTTTTTGATAGTTGGGGGTGTGAGATGACTTATATGCATTGTGCCTTTAAAAAATGCATGGCATCCTGTAGCAATGCACGGGCATTCTACTAGAGAAATAGTCTAGTATCATACTCCCTCCATTCCACAATGTAGTGCATCCGCGTTTCCCGAGATTCAAGTTTTACATAAATTTAACCAACGAGACTGACTGCGGCGGAAGCAAAAATTATACCACTACATTCGTATTTTTTATATGAATTCAGTGATATAATTTTTTCTCCCGCCACAATCGGTCTCGTTGGTTAAATTTACAATCAAACTTGGATCTCGGGAAACGAGGCCGCACTACATTGTGGAATGGAGGGAGTAATAATTAACAATGGAGCCAAATGCAAATTGAGCCTAACTCAGATGGTTAGGTTCTTTATGGTGGAACTAGCCCATCAGAGTGTAAGTCCTAGACTTGGCACTAGTGCACACATTTTCATGCATTTATTTTAGGATTTTCGGCGATGTTCGTTCAGCGGGAGGACATGTTTCCGTTGACTATGTGGTGTGTGTGGTGACTTCGTCAATCTCAAGATGTTATGTCAGTGTGCGTGTATGCGTTCATAGGAGTGAGTATATGTGCATGTATGTGAGCGCCTCTAATTGTACCGCATTAAAAATAATGGAGCCTGATAACCCACAAGTATAGGGGATCATTTGTAGCCTTTTTCGATAAATAAGAGTGCCGAACCCAACGAGGAGCTAAAGGAAGGACAAATATTCTCTCAAGTTCTATCGACCACCGATACAACTCTACACACACTTAATGTTTGTTTTAGCTAGAACAAGAATAAAACTAGAAGTACTTTGTAGGTGTGGTAGGATAGGTTTGCAAGATAATAAAGAATGTGAAAAAAAGTTAGATGTTGTTTAAATAAATAAACAATTAACTTAGTAAAATGAGTGTGGATAGGTGGTGGTAGTATTTGCGGAAATGTCCCTTAGCAATTTACTATGTTACTAGACCAATAGCAAGTTTTTATGTGGGAGGGGCCACTTACCATGTTGTCCCTCACTTGCAATTCTATGCACTTATGATTGGAACTATTAGCAAGCATCCGCAACTACTAAAGTTCATTAAGGTAAAACCCAACCATAGCATTAAGATATATATTGGCCCCCTTCAATCATGTATGCATCAATTTCTATGTTTAGGAAGAAGCTTATGTCACCCTTGCCCTCCAATGCAACTAACCCTATGGTGTGATCCACACGCGCGCTCATATGATGGGCACCAAAGGACAACAACATAACCACAAGAAAATTAGACCAATCATAGCAATTCACCAATTACCGGTAGGACAACAAAAATCTACTCAAGCATCATAGGATGGCAACATATCATTGGATAATAGTATGAAGCATAAAGCACCATGTTCAAGTAGAGGGTACAACAGGTTGCAGGAGAGTGGACCGCTGTAGATAGATGGGGGAAGGTGATCGAGTTGTTGGTGAAGATGACGGAGTTGTTGGAGTAGATCGCCGGCACATGATGATTGCCCCGGCAGCCTTCTCCCGGGGAGAGAGCCCTCCTCCTTCTTACTCTTCCTTGGCCTCCCCCTAGATGGGAGGAGAGTTCCCCCTCTGATCCACGGCCTCCATGGCGGAGGAGGGGCAGGAGCCCCTCTGGGATTGGATCCCCTCTTTGTTCTCTTTGATTGCATTGAGATTTGGTCAAAAACCGTTTCTTAAATATCCGAAGATCCGTAACTTCGATTGCGCTGAGATTTTATGTAACATCCCAAATTTTCAATTTGGAATGTTATACACTAGATCATATGCATATCATATTTTTCTTGCATTTTGGTTGATCCTAGAAATTTCACGCAACTCAAGGACCCTCGGAGAGAGTTGGAGATTTTGTTATTTTCATATTTGAGAGTTTTCTCGAATTGAAAAGAGGATCCTTTGATTTATTTATTTTATCTTCAACTATTTTTACGATGTCAAATTATGAGAGAGGGAATAATATGACTTTCCCCAAAAGTTAGGAAAAATGAAGATTTAATAAATAGATCAATTTTGTTTTCCGGTGTTTGTTTGCGTTTTGTTTGGATAGGGAAAAATGCGCGTTTTAAAAGTTTGCATTTTAGGCCCGGAGAAAAGTTCATTTTGTTCGACTCATTTTTAGGAGTCGGGGAAAATTTACTTTATTAGATTTGGAGTTCGTTTAGATCTCTTTTTGTTTTTTTCGGAGCGCGGAACCGTTCTTTTAAAAAAATAGAATCCGCAGCCGGCCGGGCCAAGGCCCAGCTAGCCGCCGCTGCGCCCCAGGCCAGGGAGCCGCGCGCCAGCGCCCAGGCGCAGGAGGCCGCCGCCGCCTCTTGTCTTAGCCGAATCCTTTTAGGATTCTAGGCTTGCTCTTTTCCTTGTTTCGTTATTCCTAGTCCTACTCCGTTTATTCTTTCCTATTCTTAGTCTATTTCTTGTCCCCAATATAAATACTCCCACACCCCCCCCTCTAAACACATCAATCCAAAGCTCCAAGCCCCAAGCCTAGTGCCCCGCCGCCGCACCCCACCGCCGCCGCACCACCCGCGTCGCCGCCGCACCTTGCCGCCGCCCACGCCCACGCCGCCGGAGTTCCTCGCCGGAGGTAGCACGCGCTACATCTATTCTTCTCATCGGATCGTTTTCTTCTAATCGTTCCAATTCTTTTTCTCCGATTTGTTTTTCTTCACCAAACCGTTCCGGTTTGCTAGATCGGCTTTACGATCGGTTTTCTTCTCCGAAACCCTAGATCGGATTCGTTTTCTTTTCCGATTTAGTTGCCCGAGATCGTTCGCCGGACCGTTCGTCCTAACGAACGTGATCACCGGATTTCTTCTAGGTTAACGAACGTCCGTTCGTTCAACCGTTCTTCTTTTTCTTCTCGCCGGATTTATTCCGCGATCGCGATCTCAGATCCGATCTTCTTTCTAGTCTATCTTCTCGCTCGTTTATCGGAATCAGGTGATTCAAGCGCCTGGAGTTTCGTTTCGAAACCGCCGTTCCGTCTAATCAACGTTAACTAAGTTTTGCTACGGTAAAATTTGACCTAGTTTCAACTTGCTAGAACCGAGTTGTTTTCCGCCGTTTGTTTTCGGTTTCTTTGTTCGGTTCTTTATTTCTTCGCAACCGGAGTTCTTAAGTTGAACTATCTGGTTCGATCTCTTGTTTGAGTTTTACCTGTGCATTAGATGAGTACTTATTGTATGCTTGTTGTTTGTCTGCGATAGATTACCCGGATTGCGCCGCCTGTTACTTCGAATCTCTAGGACTCGCGGATCATCAGGAAGGCAAGTAACACTTTGATCATACCTTTTCTACAACCCAGTTTTATTGCATTAGATCCATCCTCACACATTGCATGATTAGGATCTAATTAAATTGTGGGATGGGAAGTAGATGAGGTAGTACCTATTACCTGTTACTATGAAACCTTTGGGAGTTACTTCTACGTTTGCTTATTATGCCATGCTATGCTAGTAGACGTGGATTGGGTGAGTGATATCCATGACAGATGTGAGATTGATAATTTTAATGGTTTATCTAAGGTGGCAACTTAAACACACATCTGGGTGGATTAAGGCACCTGATGTCTATCAGGACTTGCCTGTTTTTATTTTGGACCGCCACCCAGGCTCAAAGGGATCATAGGATCTTTCATGCTAAATACTTACGTGTGCAGCCACAAGCCATTATGGGCTCTGGCATAGTTGACTAAGTCGTGCGAACTCTTACAGGGTAGACTAGCAGATGTAGGGGAAAGTAGGTGTACCGGTCTATCCAACGTAAGGTGCTAGCGCTTCTGAATGACTGTGTCTCGGTCATCCGTTTCTCAAACACCAGTAGTGCGAGAAAACCAACGGAGGCGATCGAGTCTTGTGGGGAAAAGTGTGCAAACCTCTGCAGAGTGTAACAAACTAATCATGATTAGCCGTGTCCCCGGTTATGGACAATCTTGAGTATCTAGTACTTGAATATCATGTGAATCTCATCATGTTACCTCTAATTAATATTGTTGGGTTTTAATTGTTTACTTTTAATTGGGATTGAGAATGCTGTCAACCATTCTCAATGTTTAACAACCACCATGATAGTTAAATAAATTTATTCCTTTGCAGTAGGGAAAAATTGGCTTTACGCAAAACAGTAACCATAGAGCTTTCCACCAGCCAAATATGCATATAGTATAGCTATTTCATTCCATTACTCTCTATGTGTTACCTTGCAACATATTCCATGTGCTGACCCGTTTCGGGCTGCAACGTTAATGTTGCAGACTTTTTAGACGACCATTGAGGTGTTTTAGGTCGTGGTTCTATACTCAGTGATGCCGTTGGAGTTGATGGACCCATTTATCTTCCAAGTCTTCCGCTGTTTCAACACTAGATGGCTTTAAGCCATATTTATGTAATAAGTTCTCTTCGGAGACATCATTGTAATAAGTGTGTGATTGCCACTCTGCTATAAATCCTTCGAAGTACTGTGTGGTGTCAGCATTACTGATCCAGGGATGACACCGGAGCACAGAGATCAGACTGGTTGAGGTTTGGTCGCTACATTTTAATACGATTTTCCCCGGATATTAGCTTCCTTGCACCCGAAGGAGAGGAGTGCTACAGTGGTGCCTCTTGAGCTTGCGTTGGTTTTTCCCTTGAGGAGGAATGGGTGATGCAGCAAAGTAGAGTAAGTATTTTCCTCAGTTTGAGAACCAAGATATCAATTGTTGGAAATATGCCCTAGAGGCAATAATAAAATGGTTATTATTTTATTTCCTTGTTCATGATAATTGTCTATTGTTCATGCTATAATTGTATTAACCAGAAACCGTAATACATGTGTGAATACATGGACCACAACATGTCCCTAGTAAGCCTCTAGTTGACTAGCTCATTGATCAATAGATGGTCATGGTTTCCTGACCATGGACATTGGATGTCATTGATAATGGGATCACATCATTAGGAGAATGATGTGATGGACAAGACCCAATCCTAAGCCTAGCACAAGATCATATAGTTCGTCTGCTAAAGCTTTTCTAATGTCAAGTATCATTTCCTTAGACCATGAGATTGTGCAACTCCCGGATACCGTAGGAATGCTTTGGGTGTACCAAACGTCACAACGTAACTGGGTGGCTATAAAGGTGCACTACGGGTATCTCCGAAAGTGTCTGTTGGGTTGGCACGAATCGAGACTGGGATTTGTCACTCCGTGTAACGGAGAGGTATCTCTTGGCCCACTCGGTAGGACATCATCATAATGTGCACAATGTGACCAAGGAGTTGATCACGAGATGATGTGTTACGGAACGAGTAAAGAGACTTGCCGGTAACGAGATTGAACAAGGTATCGGGATACCGACGATCTAATCTCGGGCAAGTACTATACCGGTAGACAAAGGGAATTGTATACGGGATTGATTGAATCCTTGACATCGTGGTTCATCCGATGAGATCATCATGGAGCATGTGGGAGCCAAGATGGGTATCCAGATCCCACTGTTGATTATTGGCCGGAGAGTTGTCTCTGTCATGTCTACGTGTCTCCTGAACCCGTAGGGTCTACACACTTAATGTTCGGTGACGCTAGAGTTGTAGAGATATTAGTATGCGGTTAACTGAAAGTTGTTCGGAGTCCCGGATGAGATCCCGGACGTCACGAGGAGTTCCGGAATGGTTCGGAGGTAAAGATATATATATATATATAGAAAGTCCAGTTTCGGCCACCGGGAGAGTTTCGGCGTCACCGGTATTGTACCGGGACCACCGGAAGGGTCTCGGGGGTCCACCGGGTGGGGCCACCTGTCCCGGAGGGCCCCATGGGCTGAAGTGACGTGGGAACCAGCCCTTGGTGGGCTGGTGCGCCCCCTTGGGCCTCCCTTGCGCCTAGGGTTGGAAACCCTAAAGGGGTGGGGGCGCCTCCACCTGGCTTGGGGGCCAAGCCAACCCCTAGGCCGCCGCCCCTCCCATTAGATGGGATCTCTAGGGGCCGCCCCTAGGGCCCCTCTATATAGTGGAGAGGAGGGAGGGCAGCAACACCCTAAGCCCTGACGCCTCCCTCCCTCTCGTGACACCTCTTCCTCCCCGCTTGCGCTTGGCGAAGCCCTGCTGGGATCCCACTACTTCCACCACCACGCCGTCGTGCTACTGGATCTCCATCAACTTCTCCTTCCCCTTGCTGGATCAAGAAGGAGGAGACGTCTCTGCTCCGTACGTGTGTTGAACACGGAGGTGCCGTCCGTTCGGTGCTAGGATCATCGGTGATTTGGATCTGAATCGCTGCGTGTACGACTCCACCAACCGCGTTCTTGCAACGCTTCCGCTTAGCGATCTACAAGGGTATGTAGATGCACTCCCCTTCCCTTCGTTGCTAGATTACTCCATAGATTGATCTTGATGATGCGTAGAAAATTTTAAATTTCTGCTACGATCCCCAACAGTGGCATCATGAGCCAGGTCTATGCGTAGATTCTATGCACGAGTAGAACACAAAGTAGTTGTGGGCGATGATTTGTTCAATTTGCTTCCTGTTACTAGTCTTATCTTGATTCGGCGGCATTGTGGTATGAAGCAGCCCGGACCGACCTTACACGTACACTTACATGAGACAGGTTCCACCGACTGACATGCACTTGATGCATAAGGTGGCTGGCGGGTGTGTGTCTGTCCCACTTTAGTCGGATTGGATTCGATGAAAAGGGTCCTTATGATGGGTAAATAGCAATTGGCATATCACCTTTGTGGTTTTGCGTAGGTAAGAAACGTTCTTGCTAGAAACCCATAGCAGCCACCTAAAACATGCAACAACAATTAGAGGACGTCTAACTTGTTTTTGCAGGGTATGCTATGTGATGAATGATATATGTGATGTATGAGATTGACCATGTTCTTGTAATAGGAATCACGACTTGCATGTCGATGAGTATGACAACCGACAGGAGCCATAGGAGTTGTCTTAATTTATTTATGACCTGCGTGTCAATGAAAACGCCATGTAATTACTTTACTTTATTGCTAACCGTTAGCCATAGTAGTAGAAGTAATAGTTGGCGAGGCAACTTCATGAAGACAGAATGATGGAGATCATGGTGTCATGCCGGTGACGATGGTGTTCATGTCGCGCCTCAAAGATGGAGATCAAAGGCGCAAGATGATATTGGCCATATCATGTCACTTTATGATTTGCATGTGATGTTTGTCATGTTTTTACATCTTATTTGCTTAGAACGACGGTAGCATAAGTAAGATGATCCCTCATTAAAATATCAAGAATTGTGTTCCCCCTATCTGTGCACCGTTGCTAAGGTCCGTTGTTCTGAAGCACCACGTGATGATCGGGTGTGATAGGTTCTAACGTTCGCATACAACGGGTGTAAGCCAGATTTACACACGCAATACACTTAGGTTAACTTGACGAGCCTAGCATGTACAGACATGGCCTCGGAACACGGAAGACCGAAAGGTCGAACATGAGTCATATAGTGGATACGATCAACATGAAGATGTTCACCGATGATGACTAGTCCGTCTCACGTGATGATCGGACACGGACTAGTTGACTCGGATCATGTATCACTTAGATGACTAAAGGGATGTCTATCTAAGTGGGAGTTCATTGAATAATTTGATTAGATGAACTTAATTATCATGAACATAGTCAAAAGGTCTTTGCAAATTATGTCGTAGCTCACGCTTTGGTTCTACTGTTTTAGATATGTTCCTAGAGAAAATTTAGTTGAGAGTTGACAGTAGCAATTATGCGGACTGGGTCCGTGAACTAAGGATTGTCCTCATTGCTGCACAGAAGGGTTATGTCTTTAATGCACCGCTCAGTGTGTTGAACCTCGAGCATCGTCTGTAGATGTTGGGAAACATCTGACATACACGTTTTGATGACTATGTGGTAGTTCAGTACGTAATACTAACGGTTTAGAATTGTGGCACCAAAGACATTTTTGAAACGTCGCAGAACATATGAGATGTTCCAAAGACTGAAATTGGAATTTCAGACTAGTGCCCACATCAAGAGGTATGAGACCTCTGACAAGTTTCTTAAGCCTGCAAACTAAGGGAGAAAAACTCAATCGTTGAGCATGTGCTCAGATTGTCTGAGTACTGCAATCGCTTGAATCAAGTGGGAGTTAATCTTCCATATGAGATAGTGATGGTTCTCCATAGTCACTACCACCAAGCTATTGGAGCTTCGTGATGAACTATAACATATCAGGGATAGACATGATGATCCTTGAGCAACTCGCGATGTTTGACACCGCGAAAGTAGAAATCAAGTAGGAGCATCAATTGTTGATGGTTAAACCACTAGTTTCAAGAAGGGCAAGGGAAAGAAGGGATACTTCACGAGACGGCAAATCAGTTGCTGCTCTAGTGAAGAAACCCAAGGTTGAACCAAACCCGAGACTAAGTGCTTCTATAATGAGGGAACGGTCACTGAAGCAGAACTACCCTAGATACTTGGTAGATGAGAAGGCTGGCAAGGTCGACAGAAGTATTTTGGATATACGTCATATTATTGTGTACTTTACTAGTACTCCTAGTAGCACCAGGGTATTAAATACCGGTTCGGTTGCTAAGCGTTAGTAACTCGAAATAAAAGGCTGCGGAGACTAGCTAAAGGTGAGATGACGATATGTGTTGGAAGTGTTTCCAAGGTTGATGTGATCAAACATCGCACGCTCCCTCTACCATCAGGATTGGTGTTAAACCGAAATAGTTGTTATTCGGTGTTTGCGTTGAGCATAGACATGATTGGATTATGTTTATCGCCACACGGTTATTCATTTAAGGAGAATAATGGTTACTCTGTTTATTTGAATAATACCTTCAATTGTCTTGCACCTAAAATGAATGGTTTATTGAATCTCGATCGTAGTGATACACATGTTCATGCCAAAAGATATATGATAGTAATGATAGTACCACGTACTTGTGGCACTGCCATTTGAGTCATTTTGGTATAAAACACATGAAGAAGCTCCATGTTGATGGATCTTTGGACTCACTCATTTTTGTAAAGATTGAGACATGCGAACCATGTCTATTGGTAGATATGCATGAAGTAACTCCATGCAGATGGATCGTTTGGACTCACTTGATTTTGAATCACTTGAGACATGCAAATCATACCACATGGGCAAGATGACTGAAAGGCCTCGTTTTCAGTAAGATGGAACAAGAAAGCAACTTGTTGGAAGTAATACATTTTGATGTGTGCAGTCCAATGAGTGCCGAGGCACGCAGTGGATATCGTTATGTTCTTACTTCACAGATGATTTGAGTAGATGCTGAGTATATTTACTTGATGAAACACAAGTCTGAATTATTGAAAGGTTTAAGTAATTTCAGAGTGAAGTTGAAGATCATTGTGACAAGATGATAAAATGTCTATGATATGATCATAGAGATGCATATCTGAGTTACGAGTTTGGCACACAATTAAGACATTGTGGAAATTGTTTCACAACTAATACCGCATGGACCACCATAGTGTGATGGTGTGTCCGAACATCACAACTGCACCCTATTGGATATGGTGCATACCATGATGTCTCTTATCAAATTACCACTATCGTTTATGGGTTAAGCATTAGAGACAACCGCACTCACTTTAAATAGGGCACCACACAATTCCGTTGAGGCGACACCATATGAACTATGTTTTAGAGAAACCTAAGCTGTCGTTTCTTAAAAGTTTGGGGCTCCGATGCTTATGTGAAAAGTTTCAGGCTGATAAGCTCGAACCCAAAGCGGATAAATGCATCTTCATAGAATACCCAAAAATAGTTGGGTATACCTCCTATTTCAGATCCGGAAGCAAAAGTGATTGTTTCTAGAAACGGGTCCTTTCTCGAGGAAAAGTTTCTCTCAAAAGAACTGAGTGGGAGGATGATGGAGACTTGATGAGGTTATTGAACTGTCACTTCAACTAGTGTGTAGCAGGGCACAGGAAGTTGTTCCTGTGGCACCTACACCAATTGAAGTGGAAGCTTATGATAGTGATCATGAAACTTCGGATCAAGTCACTACCAAACCTCATAGGTCGACAAGGATGCGTACTGCTTTAGAGTGGTACGTAATTCTGTCTTGGAAGTCATGTTGCTAGACAACAATGAACCTACGAGCTATGGAGAAGCGATGGTGGGCCCAGATTCCGAAGAATGGCTCGATGCCATAAAATCCGAGAGAGGATCCATGTATAAAAGAAAGTATAGACTTTGAAAGAACCACTTGATGGTCGTAAGTGTAGCGACCAGACCTCAAACAGTCTGATCTCTATGTTCCGGTGTCATCCCTGGATCAGTAATGCTGACACCACACAGTACTTCGAAGGATTTATAGCAGAGTGGCAATCGCACACTTATTACAACGATGTCTCAAAAGCGAACTTATTACAATAATATGGCTTACGGCCATCTAGTGTCGATAACAGCGGAAGCCTTGGAAGATAAATGGGTCCATCAACTCCAACGGCATCACTGAGTATAGAACCACGACCTAAAAGCACCTCAATCGTCGTCTGAAAAGTCTGCAACATTAACGTTGCAGCCCGAAACGGGTCAGCACATGGAATATGCTGGCAAGGTAACACATAGAGAGTAATGGAATGAAACAGCTATACTATATGCATATTTGGCTGGTGGAAAGCTCTATGGTTACAGTTTTGCGTAAAACCAATTTTTCCCTACTGCAAAGGAATAAATTTATTTAACTATCATGGTGGTTGTTAAACATTGAGAATGGTTGACAGCATTCTCAATCCCAATTAAAAGTAGTCATTAAAACCCAACAATATTAATTAGAAGTAACATGATGAGATTCACATGATATTCAAGTACTAGATACTCAAAATTGTCCATAACCGGGGACACGGCTAATCATGATTAGTTTGTTACACTCTGCAGAGGTTTGCGCACTTTTCCCCACAAGACTCGATCGCCTCCGTTGGTTTTCTCGCACTACTGGTGTTTGAGAAACGGATGACCGAGACATAGTCTTTCAGAAGCGCTAGCACCTTACGACGGAGTAGACCGTACCACCTACATCCCCTACATCTGCTAGTCTACCCCTATAAGAGTTCGCACGACTTAGTCAACTATGCCAGAGCCCATAATGGCTTGTGGCTGCACACGTAAGTATTTAGCATGAAAGATCTTATGATCCCTTTGAGCCTGGGTGGCGGTCCAAAGAAAAACAGGCAAGTCCTGATAGACATCAGGTGCCTCAATCCACCCAGATGTGTGTTTAAGTTGCCACCTTAGATAAACCATTAAAATTATCAATCTCACATCTGTCATGGATATCACTCACCCAATCCACGTCTACTAGCATAGCATGGCATAATAAGCAAACGTAGAAGTAACTCCCAAAGGTTTCATAGTAACAGGTAATAGGTACTACCTCATCTACTTCCCATCCCACAATTTAATTAGATCCTAATCATGCAATGTGTGAGGATGGATCTAATGCAATAAAACTGGATTGTAGAAAAGGTATGATCAAAGTGTTACTTGCCTTGCTGATGATCCGCGAGTCCTAGAGATTCGAAGTAACAAGCGGTGCAATCCGGGTAATCTATCGTAGACAAAGAACAAACATACAATAAGTACTCATCTAATGCACAGGTAAAACTCGAACAAGAGATCGAAACAGAAAGTTCAATTTAAGAACTCCGGTTGCAAAGAAAGAAAGAACCGAACAAAGAAACCGAAAACAAAGGCGGAAAACAACTCGGTTCTAGCAAGTTGAAACTAGGTCAAATTTTACCGTAGCAAAAACTTAGTTAAAGTTGATTAGACGGAATGGCGGTTTCGAAACGAAACTCCAGGCGCATGAATCACCTGATTCCGATAAACGAGCGAGAAGATAAACTAGAAAGAAGACCGGATCTGAGATCGCGATCGCGAAATAAATCCGACTAAAAGAAAGAGAAGAACGGTTGAACAAACGGACGTTCATTAACCTAGAAGAATAATCCGGTGATCACGTTCGTTAGGATGAACGGTCCGGCGAACGGTCTCAGGCAACTAAATCGGAAAAGAAAATGAATCCGATCTAGGGTTTCGGAGAAGAAAACCGATCGTAAAACCGATCTAGAAAACCGGAACGGTCTCGTGAAGAAAAACGAATCAGAGAAAAAGAATCGGAACGATTAGAAGAAAACGATCCGGTGAGAAGAAAAGATGTAGCGCGGGCTACCTCCGGTGAAGTCTCCGGCGAGGAACTCCGGCGGCGTGGGCGTGGGCGGCGGCAAGGTGCGGCGGCGGCGCGGGTGGTGCGGCGGCGGCGCGGGTGGTGCGGCGGCGGCACGGGCGTGGCAAGGGGCGGTGGCGGGGCACTAGGCGGCGCGGCACGGGTGAGGGGCGCATAGGGGCGGTGGCGGGGCACTAGGCGGCGCGGCACGGTGAGGGGCGCAGTGGTGCTTGTGGCTTTGGGGCTTTGGATTTGATGTGTTTAGAGGGGGGGGGTGGGAGTATTTATATTGGGGAGGGGAGAAAACTTGGGGTAGGGGTCAAGGAAATAGACTAGGACTAGGAAAGAAAAGAGGAAAGAGACCTAGAAAAAAAACGAAAGTAGGAAACAAGTCCTACTAGGACTCTAAAAAGAGACAACGGCGGCGGCGGCCTCCTGCGCCTGGGCGCCTGGCGCGGCGCTCGCTGGCCTGGGAGCCGACCGGCTCGGTGGCTTGGGCCTTAGGCCCAAGTCGCTGGAGCTCTTTTTTTTAAACGGTTCCGCGCTCGAAAAAAAAAGAGATCTAAACGAACTCCAAATCTAATAAAGTAAATTTTCCCCGACTCCTAAAAATGAGTTGAACAAAATGAACTTTTCTCCGGGCCTAAAATGCAAATTTTTAAAACGCGCATTTTCCCCTATCCAAATAAAAGGCAAATGAAACTCCGACAAAAACAATGATCCTTTCTTCAAAATTTGAGAGGACTCAAATATGAAAAAGACAAAATCTCCAACTCTCTCCGAGGGTCCTTGAGTTGCGTGAAATTTCTAGGATCGCCAAAATGCAAGAAAATATGATATGCATGATGATCTATGTATAACATTCCAAATTGAAATTTTGGGATGTTACAAACCTACCCCCCTTAAGATGAATCTCGCCCTCGAGATTCGGGTTGGCTAGAAAATAGGTGAGGGTGGTCCTTGAGCAAATCTTCTTCTCTCTCCCAGGTGGCTTCATCCTCTGAGTGGTGGTTCCACTTAACTTTGCAAAACTTGATAACCTTGCTGCGAGTAACTCTGTTGGCAATCTCGAGAATCTTGACTGGTTTCTCCTCATATGTCAAGTCGTCTTTCAACTGAATCGCTTCAAGCGGCACTGTATCTCTTAACGGTACCTCCGCCATCTCGGCGTGACATTTCTTCAGCTGAGAAACATGGAATACGTTATGAACTCCTGACAGTCCCTCTGGTAATTCCAACTTATACGCGACTTCTCCCATATGTTGCAAGATCTTATATGGTCCAATGAAACGCGGTGCTAACTTTCCCTTAACTCCAAAGCGCTTAACTCCTCGAAGTGGGGATACTCAGAGATACACCATGTCTCCGGTTTCGTAAACTGTCTCCTTGCGTTTAGAATCTGCGTAGCTCTTCTGCATGGATTGGGCTACCTTGAGCCTATCGCGAATCAACTTCACCTTCTGTTCAGACTCCTTAATCAAATCTGGTCCAAAGAACTGACAGTCTCCAACTTCGTCCCATGACAACGGTGTCCTGCACCTCCTTCCGTACAAAGCTTCGAAAGGTGCCATCTTCAAACTGGTTTGGTAGCTGTTGTTGTATGAAAACTCCGCATACGGCAAGTTATCGTCCCAACTAGATCCATAATCTAGTGCACAAGCTCTCAGCATATCTTCCAAAATCTGATTGACTCTCTCGGTCTGTCCATCTGTCTGCGGATGAAAAGCGGTGCTGAACTCTAGCCTGGTTCCCAAAGTTTCATGCAACTGATTCCAAAACTTTGAGGTGAATTGGGTTCCTCTATCTGATATAATACTCCTGGGAACTCCATGCAAACAAATGATCCTAGTCATGTATATCTTTGCCAACTTAGCACTAGTGTAAGTGGTCTTAACTGGAATGAAATGTGCTACCTTCGTCAAACGATCAACTACTACCCATATCGAGTCATATCCTGCTTTCGTCCTGGGTAGTCCTGTGATAAAATCCATGCCTATCTTATCCCACTTCCATTCGGGTATCGGCAATGGTTGCAACAATCCGGCTGGCTTCTGATGTTCTGCCTTCACTCTATGACATACGTCACAAACTGCTACACATGCTGCAATATCCTTCTTCATTCCGGTCCACCAGAATGTCTCCTTCAAATCCAAATACATCTTGGTATTTCCTGGGTGAATCGAATATGGTGAATCGTGTGCCTCTTGTAGAATCAACTTCCTAATCTCCGGGTCATTTGGCACATAAACACGGTCCTCAAACCATTGGGTATCGTGCTCATCCTCACGAAATCCCTTTGCTTTTCCTTTGCTTAGTTTCTCCTTTATAGCAGCAATCTCCTTGTCAGATTTCTGAGCCTCTCTGATTTTACCCATCAATGTTGACAGAATCTCCAATGCTGCTACATAGCCTCTCGGAACTATCTCTAAACTTAGTTCACGAAGTTTTTCTACTAACTCCTTTGGTATACTTCCTGTCATTATCGTATTGACATGGCTCTTATGGCTCAAAGCGTCAGCTACTACATTAGCTTTACCGGGATGGTAATGCAATCTCATATCATAATCCTTGATGAGTTCCAACCATCTCCTTGGTCTGAGATTCAACTCCTTCTGTGTGAAAATGTACTTCAAACTCTTGTGATCCGTGTACACCTCACAATGATTTCCAATGAGTAAATGTCTCCACGTCTTCAATGCATGCACTACGGTTGCTAACTCCAAATCATGGGTGGCATAATTCAACTCATGAGGTTTCAGTTGTCGTGAAGCATACGAAACAACTCTTCCTTCCTTCATAAGCACTACTCCAAGTCCTCGACGTGAAGCGTCGCAATACACCTCATAATCTTTGGTCTGATCTGGCAAAATCAACACTCGTGAGGTAACCAATCGTTTCTTCAACTCCTGGAAACTAGCTTCACACTCCTCAGTCCATTTGAACTTAGTATCCTTCCTCAACAACTCCGTCACGGGCTTCGCAATCTTTGAAAAGTTCTCAATGAATCTCCGGTAGTATCCTGCAAGTCCAAGAAAACTCTGGATCTCTCCAACTGTCGTTGGTGCTTCCCATTTGGTTATGGTCTCAACCTTTGCGGGGTCAGCTGCTATCCCTTCTCCGGATATAACATGTCCAAGAAATCCAACTTCCTTCAACCAAAACTCACATTTGCTAAACTTGGCATATAACTGATGTTCCCTTAGCTTCTCCAATACCAAACGCAAATGTTCCTTATGCTCTTCTTCATTCTTCGAATAAACCAGGATATCATCAATGAACACTACGACGAACTTATCCAAAAACTCCATAAACACTTTGTTCATCATGTTCATAAAATAGGCAGGCGCGTTAGTCAATCCAAATGACATAACGGTATACTCATACAGTCCATATCTCGTGGTGAAAGCTGTCTTAGGAATGTCCTGTTCCCGAATCTTCAACTGGTGGTACCCTGATCGCAAATCGATCTTGGAAAACACTTTAGATCCTTGCAAACGATCAAACAGATCATTTATCATTGGCAGTGGGTACTTGTTCTTGATGGTTACTTCGTTCAATCCACGGTAATCAACAACCATCCGTAATGATCCATCCTTCTTCTCCACTAGAAGTACGGGTGATCCCCAAGGCGAAGAACTTGGGCGAATGTAACCTTTCTCCAGTAACTCCTTAATCTGATTCTTAATCTCTACCAAATCCTTTGCTGGCATCCGGTACGGTCTCTTTGATATAGGCCCAGTGCCTGGCAATAACTCAATCAAAAACTCAATGCCTCTATCCGGTGGCATGCCTGGCAACTCTTCCGAAAATACATCAGGAAAATCCTTTACCACTGGTACTTCCTCCTGCACTACTCCTATTAGGCAATTTACTTGTGTCCTATTTGGCACATGCCGGGATACATACTTGATCCTTCTCCCTTCCGGCGTTGTAAGCAAAATTGACTTACTAGCACAGTCGATGTTTCCTCCATACATCGACAACCAATCCATACCGAGGATTACATCCAATCCTTGAGATTCCAGAATAATCAAATCCATTGGGAAAACATGCCTTCCTATGCTTAATGGCACTTGAGAACATCCTTGACTGGCCATGTATTCTGCTCCTGGCGAACTTACTAGCATAGGGGTTTTAAGAATCCTAGTGGGCAGGCTATATTTTTCCACAAATCCCCTTGATATGTATGAATGCGATGCACCAGTATCGAAAAGAACGAGTGCGGTAAATGACTTAACCAAAAACTTACCGATCACTGCATCAGGCTGATCTTCAACCTCCTCCACATTAACGTGGTTCACCTGTCCCCTATTGAAAGGGTTCGGCTTCTTCCCTGAGCTTCCATTGCCATTTCCATTCTGGCCTTCAGGACATTCATTGGCATAATGTCCGGTCTTGGAACACTTGAAACAGGTGACTTGACTCAGGTCTCTCTTGGATGGGGTTGATGGAGTGGTCCGGTTCTGGCCGTTGCTTCCTCCATTCCCATTACTATTCTTGTGGCCATTGTGGTTGTGCGAACTACCACCTCCATGGGTATGTTGAAACTGAAATCCCGATTTAGAGGTAAAACGGGGCTTCTGCTGGGCTCCAGAGTTATACTTCCCCTGTCCATACTTCCTCTTGCGGTTCCCAATCTGCTGCTGCTTCTCTTCAATCATAATGGCACGATCTACCAACTCCTAGTAGTTTCTGAAACTCGCTACCATCAGCTGCATGCTTAACTCATCATTCAGCCCTTCCAGAAACTTCTCCTGCTTAGCTGCATCCGTAGCAACGTCATCTGGGGCATAACGTGCTAACTTGCTGAAGTCATCAACATACTGGCCAACTGTCCTTCCTCCTTGGCGCAAGTTGCGAAACACACGCTTCTTCATGGCCATAGCTCCTGCTGAAACATGTGCAGTGCGGAAAAGCTTGCTGAAACTGATCCCATGTGACAGTGTCAACTGGGAAAGTGGCTGTGAAATTCTCCCACCATGCTGCCGCGGGTCCCTCCAACTGATGTGCGGCAAACTTCACTTTCTCACCATCCGTGCATCCTGCAGTGGTCAACTCCCTTCCTATCTTGCGGAGCCAATCGTCTGCTACTATCGGCTTGATGCTACTAGAAAACACCGGCGGATTGAGCCTAAGGAAACGGGCTAAGTGGTCAACAGGGGGTGGTGGTGGTGGTGGGTTGTTGTTGTTGTTCTGCTGGTTCTGAACTAACATCTGCATCAACTGATTCTGCTGTTGGATCAACTGAGTGAGCTCCGGTGAGAATCCATTGTCACGTCTCGGAGGCATCTGAGGGTTTAGAAAAGAAGAGATATAAGAATAGAATGAGGTCTAAGAGAAAACACTACCCCAAATGCACATGAGCAAATTCACACAAAATCACTTCCTTCAATCAAACAAGGGCATACAATCGATCTAGCTATCGCAAAAGTGCTCGAACTATAGTGTTTACATGGGGGAAAATATTACTAATATTTGGTGGTCATCTAGAAATTTGAACCGATGGAAGACTCCATGATGTCCGCTCCAGCTTCGTCGTCAAAGTCGGGTTCACTTGGATCCGAATCGGTGTCGTCGATGATGATGTAGTTGTCCGAGCATGCGACGTACATGTCTTCCTTCCTGGATGCTAACTCCATCTTGAGTTCTTCGATCTCTTGCTTAAGATCGCAGTTGTGTCTTGCTAGAGCTACGATCTCGTCCATGTAGTCCTTGCGTGTAGCCTTCAGTTCTCCTTCTAGCTCGATGATCCTTGCTTTCGCGTTCTTCAACTCCATCATATCATTGCACATCTGGTTCTCGTGGCGTCGAATGTCCTGGTTTAACTCCTGGATGAATGCTGCAATGGATTTATCCTTCTTGGTGCTGACTAACTCCCATTGTTCATCCTGGCGTCCGCAAATCTGGTAGATGGTGTCCTTGAGGTCTTCTTGATAAACTTCTCCAATGCGTCCTATGGTGATATGGGCTGCCATGCTCCTTCCTAGACTCCAAGTTGGTGCATTGAAAACACTATCTACGGGCTTCGTGATTGGCGCGAATGTCCTTCCCGGAACATGAGCTTGAATCTTCCAGCGCTCCTCTTCAGGCAAAGTGGCGTTGAAAGTCCCGGTGAAGCTTGGTAGTCCAATGTTTAGGTACTTGGTGACTTCCTTCAAGTGAAATCCAAAAGGTGTGCCTTCATCCGGTTGAGCGTACTTAATCTTCGCATCCTTCATCCTAAAGAGTAGAAAATATGAGGAGTTAGAAAATGAGGAGAGAATAGTTATCTATGGCTTTAACTTAGTGGTCGTGTCCTACAGTCAGCGTGTGCTCTGATACCATCTCTGTAGCGACCAGACCTCAAACAGTCTGATCTCTGTGTTCCGGTGTCATCCCTGGATCAGTAATGCTGACACCACACAGTACTTCGAAGGATTTATAGCAGAGTGGCAATCACACACTTATTACAACGATGTCTCAAAAGCGAACTTATTACAATAGTATGGCTTACGGCCATCTAGTGTCGATAACAACGGAAGACTTGGAAGATAAATGGGTCCATCAACTTCAACGGCATCACTGAGTATAGAATCACGACCTAAAAGCACCTCAATCGTCGTCTGAAAAGTCTGCAACATTAATGTTGCAGCCCGAAATGGGTCAGCACATGGAATATGCTGGCAAGGTAACACATAGAGAGTAATGGAATGAAACAGCTATACTATATGCATATTTGGCTGGTGGAAAGCTCTATGGTTACAGTTTTGCGTAAAACCAATTTTTCCCTACTGCAAAGGAATAAATTTATTTAACTATCATGGTGGTTGTTAAACATTGAGAATGGTTGACAGCATTCTCAATCCCAATTAAAAGTAGTCATTAAAACCCAACAATATTAATTAGAAGTAACATGATGAGATTCACATGATATTCAAGTACTAGATACTCAAAATTGTCCATAATAGGGGACACGGCTAATCATGATTAGTTTGTTACACTCTGCAGAGGTTTGCGCACTTTTCCCCACAAGACTCGATCGCCTCCGTTGGTTTTCTCGCACTACTGGTGTTTGAGAAACGGATGACCGAGACATAGTCTTTCAGAAGCGCTAGCACCTTACGACGGAGTAGACCGTACCACCTACATCCCCTACATCTGCTAGTCTACCCCTATAAGAGTTTGCACGACTTAGTCAACTATGCCAGAGCCCATAATGGCTTGTGGCTGCACACGTAAGTATTTAGCATGAAAGATCTTATGATCCCTTTGAGCCTGGGTGGCGGTCCAAAGAAAAACAGGCAAGTCCTGATAGACATCAGGTGCCTCAATCCACCCAGATGTGTGTTTAAGTTGCCACCTTAGATAAACCATTAAAATTATCAATCTCACATCTGTCATGGATATCACTCACCCAATCCACGTCTACTAGCATAGCATGGCATAATAAGCAAACGTAAAAGTAACTCCCAAAGGTTTCATAGTAACAGGTAATAGGTACTACCTCATCTACTTCCCATCCCACAATTTAATTAGATCCTAATCATGCAATGTGTGAGGATGGATCTAATGCAATAAAACTGGGTTGTAGAAAAGGTATGATCAAAGTGTTACTTGCCTTGCTAATGATCCGCGAGTCCTAGAGATTCGAAGTAACAAGCGGCGCAATCCGGGTAATCTATCGCAGACAAACAACAAGCATACAATAAGTACTCATCTAATGCACCGGTAAAACTCGAACAAGAGATCGAACCAGAAAGTTCAATTTAAGAACTCCGGTTGCAAAGAAAGAAAGAACCGAACAAAGAAACCGAAAACAAACGGCGGAAAACAACTCGGTTCTAGCAAGTTGAAACTAGGTCAAATTTTACCGTAGCAAAAACTTAGTTAAAGTTGATTAGACGGAACGGTGGTTTCGAAACGAAACTCCAGGTGCTTGAATCACCTGATTCCGATAAACGAGCGAGAAGATAAACTAGAAAGAAGATCGGATCTGAGATCGCGATCGCGGAATAAATCCGACTAAAAGAAAGAGAAGAACGGTTGAACAAACGGATGTTCGTTAACCTAGAAGAATAATCCGGTGATCACGTTCGTTAGGATGAACGGTCCGGCGAACGGTCTCGGGCAACTAAATCGGAAAAGGAAACGAATCCGATCTAGGGTTTTGGAGAAGAAAACCGATTGTAAAACCGATCTAGAAAACCGGAACGGTCTCGCGAAGAAAAACGAATCAGAGAAAAAGAATCGGAACGATTAGAAGAAAACGATCCGGTGAGAAGAAAAGATGTAGCGCGGGCTACCTCCGGTGAAGTCTCCGGCGAGGAACTCCGGCGGCGTGGGCGTGGGCGGCGGCAAGGTGCGGCGGCGGCGCGGGCGTGGCAAGGGGCGGCGGCGGGGCACTAGGCGGCGCGGCACGGGTGAGGGGCGCAGTGGTGCTTGGGGCTTTGGGGCTTTGGATTTGATGTGTTTAGAGGGGGGGTGGGAGTATTTATATTGGGGAGGGGAGAAAACTTGGGGTAGGGGTCAAGGAAATAGACTAGGACTAGGAAAGAAAAGAGGAAAGAGATCTAGAAAAAACACGAAAGTAGGAAACAAGTCGTACTAGGACTCTAAAAAGAGACAACGGCGGCGGCGGCGTCCTGCGCCTGGGCGCCTGGCGCAGCGCTCGCTGGCCTGGCAGCCGGCCGGCTCGGTGGCTTGGGCCTTAGGCCCAAGTCGCTGGAGCTCTTTTTTTTTAAACGGTTCCGCGCTCAGAAAAAAAAGAGATCTAAACGAACTCCAAATCTAATAAAGTAAATTTTCCCCGACTCCTAAAAATGTGTTGAACAAAATGAACTTTTCTCCGGGCCTAAAATGCAAAATTTTAAAACGCGCATTTTTCCCTATCCAAATAAAAGGCAAATGAAACTCCGACAAAAACAATGATCCTTTCTTCAAAATTGGAGAGGACTCAAATATGAAAAATACGAAATCTCCAACTCTCTCCAAGGGTCCTTGAGTTGCGTGAAATTTCTAGGATCGCCAAAATGCAAGAAAATATGATATGCATGATGATCTATGTATAACATTCCAAATTGAAAATTTGGGATGTTACAGTAAGGCTGTTGGGTGCATACAGATTTTAAAAGGAAGACAAACAATGATGGTATGTGTCACCATTAATTAAGAAAGCCCGACTTGTCATTAAGATGTTTCCCGGCAAGTTCAAGGAGTTGACTATGATGAGACTTTCTCACTCGTAGCGATGCTAAGAGTCTGTTGGAATTATGTTAGCAGTTACTGCATTATTTATGAAATCTTGCAGATAGGATGCAAAAAACATTGTTTCCTCGACATTTTTCTTGAGGAAAGGTTGTATGTGATACAACCAGAAGGTTTTTGTCAATCCTGAAAGATGCTGACAAGTATGCAAAGCTCCAGCAATCCTTCTAAGGACTGGAGTAAGCATCTCGGAGTTGGAATGTACGCTTTGATGAGATGATCAAAGATTTTGGGTTTATACAAACTTTATGAGAAACTTGTATTTCCAAACAAGTGAGTGGGAGCACTATAGAATTTTTGATGAGTATATGTTGTTAACATATTGTTGATCAGAAATGATGTAGAATTTCTAGAAAGCATGCAGGGTTATTTGAAAAGTGTTTTTCAATGGAAAACCTGGATTAAGCTACTTGAACATTGAGCATCAAGATCTATAAGGATAGATCAAAATCGCTTAATAGTACTTTCAAACGAACACATACCATGACAAAATTTTGAAGGAGTTCGAAAATAGATCGACAAAGAAGGAGTTCTTGGCTGTGTTATAAGGTATGAGTATTGAGTAAAACTCAAGACCTGACCACGGCAGAATAGAGAGAAAGGACGAAGGTCGTCCCCTATGCTTTAGACGTAGGCTCTACAGTATGCTATGCTGTGTACCGCACCTGAAGTGTGCCTTGCCATGAGTCAGTCAATGGGTACAAGAGTGATCCAGGAATGGATCACATGACAGCGGTCGAACTTATCCTTAGTAACTAGTGGACTAAGGAATTTTCTCGATTATGGAGGTGGTAAAAGAGTTCGTCATAAAGGGTTACATTGATGCAAACTTTGAAACTAATCCGGATGACTCTGAGTAGTAAACCGGATTCGTATAGTAGAAAAGTTATTTGGAATAGCTCCAAGTAGCACGTGGTAGCTGCATCTACAAGACGACATAGAGATTTGTAAAGCACGCATGGATCTGAAAGGTTCAGACCCATTGACTAATAAACCTCTCTCGCAAGCGAGATATGAACAAACCCCATGGGTGTTGGATTCATTAAAATCACATAGTGATGTGAACTAGATTATTGACTCTAGTGCAAGTGGGAGACTGTTGGAAATATGCCCTAGAGGCAATAAATAAATGGGTATTATTGTATTTACTTGTTCATGATAATTGTCTATTGTTCATGCTATAATTGTATTAACCGGAAACCGTAATACATGTGTGAATACATAGACCACAACATGTCCCTAGTAAGCCTCTAGTTGACTAGCTCGTTGATCAATAGATGGTCATGGTTTCCTGACCATGGACATTGGATGTCATTGATAACGGGATGACATCATTAGGAGAATGATGTGATGGACAAGACCCAATCCTAAGCCTAGCACAAGATCGTATAGTTCGTCTGCTAAAGCTTTTCTAATGTCAAGTATCATTTCCTTAGACCATGAGATTGTGCAACTCCCAGATACCGTAGGAATGCTTTGGGTGTACCAAACGTCACAACGTAACTGGGTGGCTATAAAGGTGCACTACGGGTATCTCCGAAAGTGTTTGTGGGGTTGGCATGAATCGAGACTGGGATTTGTCACTTCGTGTAACAGAGAGGTATCTCTAGGCCCACTCGGTAGGACATCATCATAATGTGCACAATGTGACCAAGGAGTTGATCATGGGATGATGTGTTACGGAACGAGTAAAGGGACTTGCCGGTAACGAGATTGAACAAGGTATCGGGATACCGATGATCGAATCTCGGGCAAGTACTATACCGATAGACAAAGGGAATTGTATACGGGATTGATTGAATCCTCGACATCGTGGTTCATCCGATGAGATCATCGCGGAGCATGTGGGAGCCAGCATGGGTATCCAGATCCCGTTGTTGGTTATTGGCCGGAGAGTTGTCTCTGTCATGTCTACGTGTCTCCCGAACCCGTAGGGTCTACACACTTAAGGTTCGGTGATGCTAGAGTTGTAGAGATATTAGTATGCGGTTAACCAAAAGGTATTCGGAGTCCCGGATGAGATCCCGGACGTCACGAGGAGTTCCGGAATGGTCTGGAGATAAAGATATATATATATATAGAAAGTCCAGTTTCGGCCACCAGGAGAGTTTCAGGGTCACCGGTATTGTACCGGGACCACCGAAAGGGTCCCGGGGGTCCACCGGGTGGGGCCACCTGTCCCGGAGGGCCCCATGGGCTGAAGTGACATGGGAACCAGCCCCTGGTGGGCTGGTGCGCCCCCCTTGGGCCTCCCTTGCGCCTAGGGTTGGAAACCCTAAAGGGGTGGGGGCGCCTCCACCTAGCTTGGGGGTCAAGCCAACCCCTAGGCCGCCGCCCCTCCCATTAGATGGGATCTCTAGGGGCCGTCGCCCCCAGGGCCTTCCCTGTGTTTATTTTGATATGTTCCTAGAGAAAATTGTGTTGAAAGATGTTAGTAGCAATGATGCGGATTGGATCCGTGATCCGAGGTTTATCCTGATTGCTGCACAGAAGAATTATGTCCTTGATGCACCGCTAGGTGACAGACCTATTGCAGGAGCAGATGCAGACGTTATGAACGTTTGGCTAGCTCAATATGATGACTACTAAATAGTTTAGTGCACCATGCTTAACGGCTTAGAATGGGGACTTCAAAAGACGTTTTGAACGTCATGGACCATATGAGATGTTCCAGGAGTTGAAGTTAATATTTCAAGCAAATACCCGAGTTGAGAGATATGAAGTCTCCAACAAGTTCTATAGCCAAAAGATGGAGGAGAATCGCTCAACTAGTGAGCATGTGCTCAGATTTTCTCGGTACTATGAGTAAAAACTGAAATTCAAGATTTCCAACTTTTGGTGGTGGCATGACCCACCGTATAAGAATGATGATTTCAAACACCATGTACAATTGTCGTAGGGCTCTGAGAATCAAATTCTTCATTAATTTCTTCACACTTAGAGTGTTAATATTCATTGATTGAAGAAAAATGTTTCTTCGTGTGTTGCACGTCTAAGTCATCAACTTTGCACAAGTGTTAGGATGTGTGTCCTTTTCAAAGGACATTCGAAGATTCTAGGATATTTAGCTCACACCGCAACTTGCTAAATCTCTTCTCATCCAAAGGCTTTGTGAAGATACCGGCTAGCTGTTCTCCAGTCTTCACATGCTCAATAGAAATGTCGCCCTTTGAGCAATCTTGATGGCACTCTCATTGTCACAGTAGAGAGGCACATTCTTTACATTGACGCCGTAGTCCTTGAGGGTTTGCTTCATCCATAGCAATTGAGAACAGCAAGAACCAGCAGCAATGTACTCAGCTTCAGCAGTAGACAGTGATACGTAGTTCTGTTTCTTCGAGGACCAACAGACCAAGGATCGTCTGAGGAAATGGCATGTGCCTGATGTTGACTTGCGGTCCACAGGATCACCAGCATAGTCAGAGTGAATACCCAATGAGATCAAAAGCCAAGCCCTTGGGATACCATATCCAAGTGTTGGTGTGTGAGCTAGATAACGAAGAATATGCTTCACAGCCTTATGGTGTGATTCCTTCAGTGTAGGTTGAAATCAGGGACACATGCAAACACTAAGCATAATATCTGGCCTAGATGCACATAAATACAATAAAGAACCCCGTAATCATTCAAAACAGATAATAAAATAGCATGAATGCTTCATAAATTATAGATATGTTGGAGACGTATCAGCATCCCCAAGCTTAATTCCTGCTCGTCCTCGAGTAGGTAAATGATAAAAGAAAGAATTTATGAAGTGTGAATGCTAGAAGGTGCACAAGTTTGATCAATGATAATTTCAATCACCTTTTCTAGCATGATTATATGTCATAACAGTAGTTCATCTCATAAAACTTCTCAAGATCAAGTAACAAGCTATTCACATGTTAAAGCATAGACCATAAACTTTCTTGAAAACTAGCAAACTTCATTCTCAGTCATCAAACAATTACAATTCATCTTATTTTCAGGAAGGGTCTATGTCAGAGCTTTGATTTAGCAAACTCCACATACTCAACTATCATATAGTCTTCTACAATTGCTAACACTCATGCAATACTAATGGTTATGGAGTTTTAATCGGACACTAAGAAAGATAGGGGCTTATAGTGTTGCCTCCCAATGTATTCACCTTTGGGTGATGTCAACAATAATAGTTCATGCTAACTTACATCCAATTGGATATATATATCTGGATCTCTCCAACACGAGGTGCTTGCCAAAGGATAAAATGAAAAAGGGAAAAGTGAAGATCACCTTGACTCTTGCATAAAGTAAAAGATAGGCCCTTCGCAGACGGAAGCAGGGATTTGCAGAGGTGCCAGAGCTCGATTTTGAAATAGAGATGAAAATAATTTTGGGAGGTATGATCTCATTGTCAACATAACAACCAAGAGTTCCCAATATCTTCCATACTACATACTTTATAGGCGGTTCCCAAACAGAATGGTAAAAGTTTTTACTCCCCCTCCACCAACAAGCATCAATCCATGGCTTGCCCGAAACAACGGGTGCCTCCAACTAACATCAAACCTGGGGGAGTTTTGTTTGCAATTATTTTTTATTTGATTTTGATCTTTTGATCATGGGACTGGGCATCCCGGTTACCAGCCATTTTCTCGTGAATGATGAGCGGAGTCCACTCATCGTGAGAATAACCCACCTAGCATGGAAGATAGTGACAGCCCCTAGTCACTACATGCGCGATTCGGGCATACAAAACATATTATTATTTGAAGGTTTAGAGTTTGGCCCATGCAAATTTACTTGGAACGGCAGGTAAATAACGCATATAGGTAGGTATGGTGGACACTCATGGCAAAAACTGGGTTTAAGGATATTTGGAAGCACACGTAGTATCTCTACTTGGTGCAAGGAATTTTGGCTAGCATGAGGGGGAAAGTCAAGCTCAACATGTTTGAATGATCCATGACAATATACTTTAACTGAAATGTGAGAAAACATAACCCATTATGTTGTCTTCCTTGTTCAACATCAACTCTTTAGCATGTCATACTTTAATGAGTGCTCACAATTATAAAAGATGTCTAAGATTGTTTTATATGTGAAATCTCTCTTCCTTCAATATTCTTTCATGAATTGTTCAAATGACCAATACAATGCTTGCTAACCTTCCATAAATTTACTACCTCTACTTCTTAGATGTGAAGTCATTACTCCTAACGGGGTAAGCATATGAAACATGTATAATTTCATATTTATGACATTCAACCATTTACTCATAGGATATAAGTGAAGCACACGAGTAAATGACAAACTACTCCAAAAAGATATAAGTGAAGATCAATGAGTAGTTAAATAACTATGTAACTATGTGAAGACTCTCTCTAATTTAAGAATTTCAGATCTTGGTATTTTATTCAAATAGCAAGCAAAATAAAATAAAATGACTTTGCAAGGATATCACAACTCATGTGAAGAAGCAAAAACTTAGGTTCAACCGATACTAACCAATAGTTGTTGAAGAAGAAAGGTGGGATGCCTACCGGGGCATCCCCAATCTTAGATGCTTGAGAATTCTTGAAATATTATCTTGGGGTGCCTTGGGCATCCCCAAGCTTGAACTTTTGTGTGTCCTTAATTCCTCTCATATCATGGTTTCTCTTTTTATCAAAAGCTTCATTCACACCAAACTCAACAAGAACTCGTGAGATAGATTAGTATAAAACAATGCAAAACCTTATCATTTTCTACTGTAAAAAATCACTAAAATTATTGTTCAACATTACCTACTAAATTCCTCTGCATATTTAATACTCCTATTCTCAAATAGAATCATTAAACAAGCAAACATATGCGAACAATGCAAACATAACAGCAATCTGCTGAAACAGTACAGTCTGTAAAGAATGCAAGAGTATCAATACTTCCCTAACTCCAAAAATTATGAGAAAAATACTACGCTGTAGAAAATTTATCAGATCTCAAAATTCAAAAAGTTTCAACATTATATCATTCTCTGAATTTTCTAGGGAATTTTTGCAACAGCGGTAAACTTTCTGTTTTCAAACAGCAACATGTATACTTGCAAAATAAGCATGGTAAAGGCTATCCTTGAAATTTTTATTGAAAATAAAGATGCAAAACACTATTCTAAATAACAGCAAAAAATACTAACAAAATAAAATGATGCTCCAAGTAAAACACATATCATGTGGTGAATAAAAATATAGCTCTAAGTAAAGTTACCGATGAACGAAGACGAAAGAGGGGATGCCATCCGGGGCTTCCCCAAGCTTAGGCTCTTGGTTGTCCTTGGATATTACCTTGGGGTGCCTTGAGCATCCCCAAGCTTAGGCTCTTGCCACTCCATATTCCATAGTCCATCGAATCTTTACCCAAAACTTGAAAACTTCACAACACAAAACTTAACAGAAAACTCGTGAGCCCGTTAGCGAAAGAAAACAAAACACCACTTCAAGGTACTATAATGAACTCATTCTTAATTTATATTGGTGTTAAACCTACTGTATTCCAACTTCTCTATGGTTTATAAACTATTTTACTAGCCATAGATGCATCAAAATAAGCAAACAACACACAAAAAACAGACTCTGTCAAAAACAGAACAGTCTGTAGTAATCTGTAACTAACGTAAACTTCTGGAACTCCAAAAATTCTACCCAAATAGGACGACCTAGATAATTTTATTATTGATCTTCTGCAATTGTAATCAGTATTTTATCACGTTCTGGTGATTTTAAACAATTGTTTTCGTGAATAGAAAGTTTTTGGAATTTTCAGCAAGATCAAATAACTATCATCCAAGAAGATCCTATAGGTCTTACTTGGCACAAACACTAATTAAGATATAAAACCACATCTGACCAGAGGCTAGATGATTTATTTATTACTAAACAGAACCAAAAAGCAAGAAACAAAAATAAAATTGGGTTGCCTCCCAACAAGCGCTTACATTTAACACCCCTAGCTAGGCATGCTGATTTCAATGATGCTCACATAAAAGATAAGAATTGAAACATAAAGAGAGCATCACGAAGCATATGACTAGCACATTTAAGCCTAACCCACTTCCTATGCATAGGGATTTTGTGAGCAAACAACTTATAGGAACAATAATCAACTAGCATAGGAAGGCAAAAACAAGCATAACTTCAACACTTTAAGCACATAGAGAGGAAACTTGATATTATTGCAACTCCTACAAGCATATGTTCCTCCCTCATAATAATGTTCAGTAGCATCATGAATGAATTCAACAATATAACCAGCACCTAAAGCATTCTTTTCATGATCTACAAGCATAGAAAATTTACTACTCTCCACATAAGCAAAATCCTTCTCATTCGGAATAGTGGGAGTATCATAAGAGACTTGAATACTATTAATTGTTTCCACATTAAAAGAGTAATGTTCAGAAAAAGGGTAATCATAATCATGACAACTTTTATAAATATAATCATCACTACTTTTTAAAGCATAAGTTTCATCACAATAATCATCATAAGTAGCAACTTTGTTCTCATCATAATCGATTGAAACCTCTTCCAAGATAGTGGAATCATCACTAAATAAAGTTGACACTCTTCCAAATCTACTTTCATCAATATAATCATCATAAATAGGAGGCATGCTTTCATCATAATAAATATTCTCATCAAAACTTGGGGGACAAAAGGTATCATCTTCATCAAACGTAGCTTCCTCGAGCTTGTGGCTTTGCATATCATTAGCATCATGGATATTCAAGGAATTCATACTAACAACATTGCAATCATGCTCATCATTCAAAGATTTAGTATCAAACATTCTATAGATTTCTTCTTCTAGCACTTGAGCACAATTTTCCTTTTCATCATACTTACGAAAGATATTAAAAAGATGAAGTGTATGAGACAAGCTTAACTCCATTTTTTGTAGTTTTCTTTTATAAACTAAACTAGTGATAAAACAAGAAACAAAAAGATTCGATTGCAAGATCTAAAGATATACTTTCAAGCACTCACCTCCCCGGCAACGGCTCTAGAAAAGAGCTTGATGTCTACTACACAACCTTCTTCTTGTAGACGTTGCTGGGCCTGCAAGTGCACAGGTTTGTAGGACAGTAGCAAATTTCCCTCAAGTGGATGACCTAAGGTTTATCAATCCGTAGGAGGCGTAGGATGAACATGGTCTCTCTCAAGCAACCCTGCAAGCAAATAACAAAGAGTCTCTTGTGTCCCCAACACACCCAATACAATGTTAGATTGTATAGGTGCACTAGTTCGGCGAAGAGATGGTGATACAAGTGCAATATGGATGGTAGATATAGGTTTTTGTAATCTGAAAATGTAAAAACAGCAAGGTAACTAATGATAAAAGTGAGCGTAAATGGTATTGCAATGATAGGAAACAAGGCCTAGGTTCATACTTTCACTAGTGCAAGTTCTCTCAACAATAATAACATAGATAGATCATATAACAATCCCTCAACATGCAACAAAGAGTCACTCCAAAGCCACTAATAGCAGAGAACAAACGAATAGATTATGGTAGGGTACGAAACCACCTCAAAGTTATTCTTTCGGATCAATCTATTCAAGAGTTCGTTCTAGAATAACACCTTAAGACACAAATCAACCAAAACCCTAATGTCACATAGATACTCCATTGTCACCTCAAGTATCCGTGGGCATGATTATACGATATGCATCACACAATCTCAGATTCATCTATTCAACCAACACAAAGTACTTCAAAGAGTGCCCCAAAGTTTCTACCGGAGAGTCAAGACGAAAACGTGTGCCAACCCCTATGCATAGGTTCATGGGCGGAACCCGCAAGTTGATCACCAAAACATACATCAAGTGGCACGTGATATCCCATTGTCACCATAGATAAACACGGCAAGACATACATCAAGTGTTTTCAAATCCTTAAAGACTCAATCCGATAAGATAACTTCAAGAGGAAAACTCAATTCATCACAAGAGAGTAGAGGGGGAGAAACATCATAAGATCCAACTATAATAGCAAAGCTCGTGATACATCAAGATCGTGCCATAGAGAGAACACGAGAGAGAGAGAGATCAAACATATAGCGGTTGATGTAGTTGTATGTCTTCACGATCCAACCGATCCTAGCACCGAATGTATGGCACCTCTGTGTTCAGCACACATTCAGCTCGATGACTTCCCTCATACTCTTGATCCAGTAAGGCCGAGGGAGAGTTCCGTCATCATGACGGTGTGGCGACGGTGATGATGAAGTTACCGGCACAGGGCTTCGCCTAAGCACTACGACAATATGACCGAGTTGTGTAACTGTGGAGGGGTGTGTGCACACGGCTAAGAGAAACTTTGATGTGCTATTGGGGTGCCCCCTGGCCACGTATATAAATGAGGGGAGGGAAGAGGTGGCCGGCCCAAGGGGGGGCGCCAGGTGTGGGGAATCCTACTAGGACTCCCCAGTCCAAGTAGGATTCCCCTCCTCTTTCCTATTCCTAGTAGGAGAAGGAGGGAAGGAGGAAGAGGGGAGAAGAAGGAGGGGGGCAGTGCCATGGGGGGCATGCGGCCACCCCTTAAGGCCCTTCTCTCCTTTCCCGTATGGCCCATTAAGGCACAATACTTCCCCCTGCGAATTCCTGTAACTCTCCGGTACTCCAAAAAATACCCGAATCACTCGGAACCTTTCCGATGTCCGAATATAGCCTTCTAATATATCGATCTTTACCTCTCGACCATTTCGAGGCTCCTCGTCATGTCCATGATATCATCCGGGACTCTGAACTATCTTTGGTCATCAAATCACATAACTCATAATGCAAATCATCATCGAACGTCAAGTGTGCAGACCCTACGGGTTCAAGAACTATGTAGGCATGAGCGAGACATTTCTCCGGTCAATAACCAATAACGGAACCTGGATGCTCATATTGGCTCCTACATATTCTACGAAGATCTTTATCGATCAAACCGCATAACAACATACGTTGTTTCCTTTATCATCGGTATGTTACTTGCCCGAGATTCAATCGCCGGTATCATCATACCTAGTTCAATCTCGTTATCGGCAAGTCTCTTTACTCGTTCCGTAATGCATCATCCCGCAACTAACTCATTAGTCACATTGCTTGCAAGGCTTATATTGATGATCATCACCGAGAGGGCCCAGAGATACCTCTTCGATATTCGGAGCGACAAATCCTAATCTCGATCTATGCCAACTCAACAAACACCATCGGAGACACCTGTAGAGCATCTTTATAATCACCCAGTTACGTTGTGACATTTGATAGCACACAAGGTGTTGGGGATATTACTACTGGGCGTAAACCGACCAAGACAGGCCGAGTTAACTTCATCAATAGTTGAGTATGTTAAAGCCCATGAAGGCAGATGAGGAGGTATATAAGGGCTCAAGGCCCATAATCGGTTTAAGGCCTGTAGCCGTAAACCGGCGTCGGTATGTAACTTGTATTGTAAGTTAGGAATAGTGGAGACCGAACCGGACACACATATGAGCCGGTATTGGGACTCTGTAAACCGACGGGCGTCACCCGTGTATATAAGGGGACGACCCGGCGGCGGTTCAAGGCAACAGATAACAACTCGAGACTTAGGCGAAGCTTGTTTGCTCCCTAGTCATCGAAACCCCATCAATTCCATCACAACTAGACGTAGGCTTTTACCTTCATCGAAGGGGCCAAACTAGTATAAAATCTCTTGCGTCCCTGTGTCCGCTTTAACCCCTTCAAGCTAACCCGTAGCGATGGCTCCATGACTAAGTCCTTTCACGAGGACATGTGCCGTGACAAAACCACGACAGTTGGCGCCCACCGTGGGGCTATCGCACGATGGTTTCAAGTTCTTGGAGGGCAACTTCGAAGGACTCAAGGGTTATGCCGTGGGCCGGATGACCAAGAGTCGTCGCGGCAAGCTCTACATCGACGATGCAGGATGGGGCCCCGAGGCCGGCTCAATTGAGTACGGGTACCGGGTCCCCTTTGGTGGCATACACGTCTTCATTGGCAAGATCGGTGAACCGGGCCCTGAGCCGGACTTCTGCACCGACCTCGTCGAAACAGCTCAACGTGCACAATCCGCCGAGGTTAAACCGGCCGTGAAGCGTGCCTTCGTGGGAGTCATCCATGGAGGGGAATACGAGGATAGATCGGAATCTGGTGATGAGACCATCGTTTATTCCGGCGATGAGTCCTTGACCGGAGAAACCGAGTCGTTATATCAGTTACAAGATGGCCGAATTGGGGGCTGTTCCGATGGCGACAGTATTCCAGACCCCTCTAATCTGCCAAACCGGGTCGGCATATTCATGGTCGGTACGCAAGCGGCGATCCACTCTTCGACTGCAATAGCAATGATCTCCGGGTTAGTAACGGCGACGGCAGCCGGGGCAGGAGGCCCTGTGCGCCCGCCGGCTCAAGTTTTATCTGATATGTTTGATACGTTGGCTACGCTCATGGCTGAGGCCAACCCAGCAAATCAGGACGCCCACAACGCGTAAATCGCAAAGGTGAAGGATCAGATTACTCAGGCCAAGTCCGACTTAGCAGCTGAGAATGCCAGGATGACCGCAGAACGGGCCGCTTTGGATGCACAGGCTTATCGGCTTATGCTGGATCAGAACGTGTCACATGAAGTCCTGAAGAGGAAGCACCGATCTTGCTTACCTCCGGTTTACGAGGCCAGAGACCTCTTTAACACCCCAGGAGCAGGGACCAGTAATCCGTCGGTGGTAAACTGGGCGGAAGCACCAGGGACGGGCGCGCCGGTTCAGCCTCGCTTGGTGGATCCAACTCGTCAGAACAATATCGTGCTTCAGCCTGTCCCAACACCTCTGGGTCATTATTCCAATCCGATGGACAACCTTGTTGCTGCTGCTTCACGACTAGAGGCCATCCCAATTGAAGGTGATTCTCCGGCGGCGGTGGAGATACGCCTGGTTAAGGAGCTTCTTCGGACAGCTTTGATTCAACATGAAGCATATTCATACAGCCGTAACTGAATTCACTCCACCCCTCATCCGAGCGGGAGCTATAGCAGGCACATGGATGAACCGGCTGTGTCAAGCAATGCACGGAATAGTGAAGCGCCCCGTGGCAACAACCCGGCAGGTGGTATTGGTGATGCTCAGGAAGTGGTGGACCGGGCCCGAGCACGCAGGGAGGCCGAGTTAGCGGCACAGTATGAGGCTCGTCATCTTACGCTGGTTCGTCCAACTACCTCGGTCGAGCTAGGAGTTACCTCTAGTTCTTTAGGGGTACCATGCCTTGTCCCCGCCTTACGCAATGTGTGCCTGCCCAAGGATTTCAAGGGCCCGCACAAGGTGCCAAATTATACTGCCGATTTGTCTCTAGAAACATGGGTGGAGAGCTATGAGATGTCCATGGAGATGCTTGATGTGGATTAGGCAGCATGTGCAAAATATTTCACCATGATGCTAGAAGGAACGGCCCGTACTTGGTTGAAAAGTTTACCCGCCAACTCTGTCAGTTCATGGGCCGAGTTGAGAGCCCGGTTTATCCAAAATTTCAAGGATACGTGCAAGCGGCCCATGTCGATAGTGCATTTAGCAGCTTGTGTCCAGGAACAAGGAGAATCGACGACCCGTTGGGTGCTCCGGGTCTTGAAAATGTTGCACTCATCAGACCGGATCAATGCCGATACCGCAGTCATAACCTTGGAAGGCAACTGCCGGTTTGAGCCTTTGAAGTTGAAATTGGGACGGCTAAAGCGCCATTGCAACGATATGGGGACCCTCATGGCTACGTTAGTGAAGTATGCTGATTCTGATAGTACCAAGGATCCCGAGTCTGACGATGACAAGGCAGGGAAGGGAAAGAAGAACAACAACTCCAAGGGGCAGCACCAAAACACGGCGGGTCAGGGAAACAGCGGCAAGCGTAAAGCGGATAACAGCATGGATTTTGTGGCTAATACCAGCGCGCAGGACAAGGGCCAGCGACGAAAGGGTAAACCGCCGAATCGCAGTGGAGCGCCTAATCCTAACCCGGACCGCTTGACTTACCTGTTAAACCAGCCCTGTCCAATGCATGGGACGAAGGAGATGCCGGCCAACCACCTTTGGAAGGATTGCTACATCATGCAAGAGTTCAAAAATTCTAATGCTTTCCGGTATGATCACGCATTAGGTGGCGGTTCAAGATCCGGATCTCACGGGCCAGGTTACGGCGGAGGTAATTCCGGTTCAGGCTTCAATGGCAATCAAGGTGGGTAAAACAATCAAGGTAACCAGAGCAGCCAGGGTGGTTACAATCAGCAGCAGCAGTCGGGTTACTAGAGCCACCCGAAGCAGTTGAATAGTGGGCAATATCATGTTTTCACCACCATTTTGGACAAGCGTGACCGAAAGGTTCATAAGCGGGCAGTAAATTCTGTTGAACCGACGGTGCCCCGTTACTTACGCTGGTCCGAGTAGCCAATCATATGGAGCAGAGAGGATCACCCTCCCCAGGTTGACAATCCGGGTCAGCTAGCGTTGGTGGTGGCGCCTCGGGTGGGAGGTTATAAGTTCACCAAGGTACTCATGGACGGAGGGAGCAGTATTAACATCCTCTACTATGAAACCTGCCGCCGTATGGGGCTAACAGACAAAAATCTTAAACCGTCCAATACGGTGTTCCGCCGTGTGGTACCTGGTAAATCGGCATATCCTGTTGGTAAAATAGCTTTGGAGGTGGCCTTTGGAGATGATTATGACTCCAGATCAGAAATGTTGACCTTTGAGGTGGTGAAAATTCAGAGTCCATATCACGCCCTGTTTGGACGGCCGACTTATGCTAAATTCATGGCACCGCCCTGCTATGTCTATTTACAACTCAAGATGTCGGGTCACAAAGGAACAATAACTGTCCATGGAAGCCGCAAGATTGCTTTGGAGTGTGAAGAAGGTGATGCGGCCTATGCTGAGTCGGTTTGTGCCACGGAGGAGTTGAAATTTTACAAGGATAATGTTGATCCAGTAGACATGACTCCGTTGAAAAAGCCAACTACGGAGCATGATCCGGCCCTGAAGTTCAAATCAGCTGCTGAGACTAAGCTTGTTGACTTCGTACCTGGCGATTCGTCCAAGCAGTTCAGCATCAGTGCAAACTTGGATCCGAAATAGGAAGGTGCGCTCATCGAGTTCATCCGTGAGAATTGGGACATCTTTGCGTGGAAGCCTTTTGACATGCCAGGTGTACCGAGAGAACTCGCTGAGCACACCCTTAATATTGATCCCAAGTATAAACCGGTGAAGCAGTTTCTTCGCCGGTTCAACGAAGAAAGATGTAAAGCTATTGGAGAGGAAGTGGCCAGGCTCTTAGCGGCTGGATTTATCATCGAAGTTTTCCATCCTAAATGGTTAGCTAATCTGGTGCTGGTCCTTAAGAAGAATGGTACATGGCGTATGTGTGTGGATTACATGGATCTCAACAAAGCTTGTCCAGCAGATCCTTTTGCCCTCCCCCGTATTGATCAAATCATTGATGCTACGGCGGGTTGTGAGCATTTGAGTTTTTTGGATGCATATTCTGGTTATCATTAGATCAAAATGGCAGTTAAGGACCAGGAGAAGACAGCCTTCATAACTCCCTTTGGAGCCTTCTGCTATGTGTTTATGCCTTTTGGGCTCAAGAGTGCCCAGGCGACTTATCAACGGTGTGTGCAGAATTGTCTGCATAAGCAAATCGGCCGTAATGTTCATGCCTATGTGGATGATATTGTGGTCAAATCAAGGAAGAAGGAGACTCTGGTTGATGATTTGAAGGAAACCTTTGATAACCTGCGAACATACAAGATGATGCTCAATCCGGCTAAGTGCGTTTTTGGTGTACCGGCAGGCAAGCTATTGGGTTTTCTGGTGTCCAACAGGGGAATTGAGGCTAATCCGGAGAAGATCACAGCTATCACCTCCTTGGCTAAACCAAAGTGTATCAATGGCGTTCAACGCTTGGTAGGCCGGATTGCCGCGTTCAGCCGGTTTACCAGCCGCCTCGGTGAGAAGGCGATTCCTTTGTATCAGATGCTAAAGAAGACGGATAACTTCGTCTGGAGTAATGCCGCTGATGAAGCGTTTGAGGACTTAAAGCGGCAGCTCGCCAATCCGCATGTTTTTGCTGCTCCGGTTGACAAGGAACCATCGCTGTTATATGTGGCAACTAATGCTCGTGCAGTCAGCGTGGCTATTGTGGTGGAGCGCAAAGAGGCGCTAAAGGAATATCCGGTTCAATGTCCAGTTTACTATATCAGTGAGGTACTTATTGAATCCAAGCAAAGGTACCCGCATTGGCAGAAATTGGTGTACGGTGTCTTCATGGCAAGCCAGAAACTTAAACAAAACTCCCAAGGTCATCCCATCACAGTGGCCAGTTCTGCTCCTTTGGGAGACATAATCCAGAATAGGGAGGCAACTAGCCGGATTGCCAAGTGGGCTATAGAGCTTGGGCCTCACGGGTTGAAATACATACCTCGGACGGCGGTGAAATCTCAAGCACTCGTGGATTTCATCAATGATTGGACGGAACTACAAGCACCTGAAGAAAAGCTGGATCACACCTATTGGACTATTCATTTTGATGGGTCCAGGCAATTGGAGGGCTCGAGGGCTGGAGTCGTGTTAACTTCCCCACGAGGTGATAAGTTATGTTACATTCTCCGCTTAATCTTCCCTTGTACTAACAATGCAGCTGAGTACGAAGCTTTACTCCATGTTCTCCAGATGGCTAAGGAGATGAATCTAAGCCGAGTTAAGTGCTTCGGTGACTCGGACCTGGTGGCTCAACAAGTATCTGGCACTTGGGATTCCAAGGATCCGCTCATGGCAGCATATCATCGTGAGGTGGATATTGTTGCAGGTCACTTCAAAGGTTATCAGGTGGATCACGTGGACCGACGGAAGAATGAAGCGGCGGACGCTTTAAGCCGGGTGGGTTCTCAACGAAACCGGTTCTGCCTAATGTCTGCTTGGACGTTCTACACAATCCGTCCGTCAAGCTCCCTGGTGAAGAGGATTTGGCTATTCCTGATCCGGAAGCTCAATTGGTGGCGGCTCTTCATGTCATCCCGGATTGGACGGTTCCTTATCTCGCGTACATGAACTGGGGCGAGTTACCAAAGGATGAGACTCTGGCTAGGCAGATAATCCGGCGATCCAAGTCCATGACTATTATCAATGGAGAGTTGCATCATTGCAGTGTGACATGGGCATTTCAACGATGTGTGTCTCTTGAGGAAGGTTGTGAAATTTTACGTGAAATCCATGAAGGAGATTGTGGTCACCACGCCGGTTAAAAATCTTTGGTGGCTAAAGCGTTTCGCCACGGCTTTTCGTCTTGGCAGACTTCTTCCCTGGCCACATGCAGGCTGCCACTCAAGCCATCGAGGCTGATCGTGAGGCGCGGAGGGCAAATGGTGCGGAGATTGCTGCCAACGCCCCCCGGACCCTTGATGAGCAGCTTCTGAGCATCGAGGCTCGTCTGCGGCCGGCCCATCGGATGCTGCGCCGGCCTCAACGTGTCGGCGCCCAGGCGATTGCTGCCCTGTGGCCAGACATGCCGGTTCTGTGCACTCCCAGTCAGACCGCCGACTAGCTGGAGGTCGCGGCTGGCCGTCTTGAGGCCTGGAAGGGTTCCTGGGCCTAGGCTGGAGCGCATCGGGCCTTGGAATTCGTCAAGGCGTGGTATCCAGGGCTGCACCTGGACCGGATGGCCACGCTCCGGTCAGAGGCCCAGGCGGAGCTGATAGCTGTGGAAGACGCCCTCGTCGAGCGTGCGGCGGCGATCGCTGACTACACAGACACCAGCGTCTTCGTCCCTGAGCGGGCTGAAGACGGCGGGGAGGCGCCGCCGGAGTGGTTCGGGATGAACCTGGATTATGACGAGGACTCGGCGGAGGTGATTGGCTCCAGCGCCGAGGAGGAAGGCGAGGCGGAGGACGGAGACGAGACGGAGGCGCCAGAAGACGGAGCGGGCGACCAGCCTCAGCTCGACTGCGCCTCTAGCAACGAGCCGCGCCCGACCGAGCCGGCTGCCGCCAGAGACGATCAAGCCGAGACTGCCCAGCCGGCCGCCCCGGCGCCTGACACCGCCGTCTCTTCCGACCCTCCGAACTCGTCTGTCACTTCCTAGGCCGTCGTCTTGCCTTTATTTTATCTGCTTTAGTAGTCTTTGAAGAACTTGTTAATTCGCACAATTCCACCCGCGGGGTGTATTTTGAACTTCTGCCCAAAGATTCGGCCAAGGGCCCATGTTATGTAAATATTTATCCGAGTTCTATCTTTTCTTGCTCATTGCTCCTTTGGCTTTTTCCTTTGCCGCCTTCCCTTATTGCCATCTTGCCAGTTGGACAGCCGCTCTGCGGACTGCCGCTGGATCAAATGCTTGGCTACTTTTGGGAAGGCAAGTACTTAGTCGTTTTAGAGTTTCTTAGCAAGTTAAAATAGAAGGCGGCGAGCCGACTTGCTCAAGAGTCGGTTTTGCAAAGAGAGGCTGGAAACCGGCTTAAGCTATGTTTATGCTTTGAGTCCTTAGCCATTTTTCACGTGGGCGCCCATTCTTCCTTACTCCTGCCCACCAGATAGTCGCTTTGCGAGCTGCGGCTTCTGACAGGAGACGGCTTGAGCACCACACACTACTTGTCCGGCTGCAGGAAGCATTTTCATAGCGCAAGGCGGCAAGTCCCCAGGCCGACTAGTCGAACCCGGTGCCAAGCGGCATAACAAAGAATAGCATACTCGAAGGCATAATTCGTATCATATAGATAACAAAAAGGGCAGTCCCCGAGCTCTTCCCGGGGGGCCCGACGTCTTGGTACTTTAATACAAAGGGTAGCGTGGTACATACTGCGTCAACTGTAAAATCTTCGGAGAAGATTTGCATTCCATGGTCGTTCTGTCTCTTTGCCGGAGTCGTCCCTCTTGCGTTCTTGGGGCTTCTGAGCGTCGATCAGGTAATAGGAGTCATTGCCCAGCACTTTGCTGATCATGAAGGGGCCTTCCCAAGGCGCCGACAGCTTGTGTTGGCCGGCTGTTCGCTGGATCAGTCGTAGCACAAGGTTGCCCTCTTGGAAAGATCTCGGCCTGACCTTCCTGTTGTAGTATCGGCGCAGGCTCTGCTGGTAGATGCTGGACCGGCTGAGTGCCAACAGCCGGCCCTCTTCCAGTAGATCGACACCGTCTTGTCGTGCTTCTTCTGCTTCCTCCTCGGTGTACATGGTGACTCGCGAGGAGTCGAGCTCTATGTCCGTTGGGATGACGGCTTCAGCACCGTAGACGAGGAAGAAAGGCGTGAAGCCGGTTGACTTGTTTAGAGTCGTGCGCAGACTCCAGAGGACGGCAAGCAACTCGTCAAGCCAACAGCCGGCCGAACGCTCCAGCGGTTCGACTAGTCGAGGCTTGGTGCCGGACAGGATGAGGCCGTTTGCTCGCTCCACCTGGCCGTTTGACTGCGGATGGGCAACGGACGCTAAGTCTAGTCGGATGCCCTGTGTCGCGCAGAAACGGGCCAAGGCGCCTTTGGCAAAATTTGTGCCATTGTCGGTGATGATGTTGTGTGGTATGCCGTACCGAATTGTGATGTCGGAGATGAAGGTTATTGCAGTCGGACCATTCAGCTTCTTGATGGGCTTTGCTTCTATCCACTTGGTGAACTTGTCCACTGCGACAAGTAAGTGAGTTAGGCCTCCTCGCGCCATCTTGAATGGTCCCACCATGTCCAGGCCCCAAACCGCAAAGGGCCAGGCGATGGGGATAGTCTTGAGTTCTGAAGTCGGCTGATCCGGCTTGGAGCGGAACTTCTGGCACCCTTTGCATTTTTGGACCAATTCCTTGGCCTCTTCTAGGGCAGTCGGCCAGAAAAAACCGTGTTGAAAGGCTTTGGCGACGAGTGCTCTTGAGGCCGCATGGTGGCCGCACTCGCCTTGATGGATGTCTTTGAGAATTGCTTGGCCTTGCTCTGGCTCGACACAGCGCTGGTAGACACAAGTGACGCTGTGCCTGACCAGCTCTCTGTTGACTATGGTGTAGGCTGCTGCTCGGCGCTGTACTTGCCGAGCTAGGATCTCGTCGGTTGGCAGCTCTTTGCTCACCAGGAATTTGAGGATGGGCTGTGCCCATGAGGGTGCTACTATTTCTTCGACTGCCAGAACTGCGGCTTGGACGAGGGCGGCTGGGCTGGGAGGCGGCGGGCTGGAGTCTGCGACCGCTTGTTGGATTGATGAAGTCCCCGGGCTGACTGGTGCAGCCCCCGGGCTGAGTTCTGGAGTCTTCAGGCTGGTCGCCGCAGTCCTCGGGCCGGGTTCTGAAGTCCCTGGGCCGGCTTCGGCTGCGGCGTTTTTGGAGCCATCTGTAAGAATTCTCGTGCCGTCTGCTGGGGCTCTTGAGTTGGATCCGACTTCTTTGGGGGGAGCCGGCACAAACATGGAGTCTGATTCTGGTGAAGGCTTGACAGACGGCTTAAGGAGGCGCTGAAGGGCGACGCCGGATGGTATTGCTTGGCGGGTGGAGCCGATTCATGCCAGGGTCTCTGCTTGGTCGTTGTCATTTCTTGGCACATGGAGGAACTCACACCCCTCAAAATATCCACTGAGTTGCTGTACGAGGAAACGGTAGCTCGCCATGTTTGCATCCTTGGCGTCCCAATCGCCAAATGAGTGTTGGACCACCAAATCGGAGTCGCCATAGCACAGGATCCGGCGAATTCCAAGTTCTTTGGTGAGCCGGAGCCCGTGAATGAGCGCCTCGTATTCGGCGACGTTGTTGGAGGCGGCGAAATGGATCTGCAGTGCATACTTGAGCATGTCGCCTTTAGGAGAAGTGAGGAAAACGCCGGCTCCCAAGCCGGTGCGCATCTTGGAGCCATCGAAATGCATCTGCCAATGGGTGGAGTCGGGCGCCAGCGGTAGGTACTGGGTCTCGGCCCAGTCGACGAGGAAGTCGGCCAGTGCTTGCGACTTGATGGCGGTGCGGGGCTGATAGTAGATGGTGTAGGGGGGCGGGGCAGCTCTATGGCCCATTTGGCCACTCGGCCAGAAGCATCTCGGCTTCTGATGATCTCGGCTAGTGGGGCTGTGCAAACCACAATGATTGGATGCTCTTGAAAGTAGGGCTTCAACTTCTTGGCGGCAAAGTGCACGCCGTAGTACATCTTCTGGTAGTGGGGGTAGTTCTGCTTGGAGGTCGACAGCACTTCGCTCAAGTAATATACCGGTCTCTGGATAGGTAGTGCTTTGCCTTTCTCCTTGCGTTCAACTACAATGACTGTGCTGACTACCCGGCTGTTGGCGGCAATGTACAGGAGCATGGGCTCTTTAGGAGTCGGAGCCGCCAGCACAAGGGGAGTAGTCAACACCTTCTTCAACTGGAGAAAAGCTTCGTCCGCCTTGTGGTTCCACTCGAAAAAGGTGGTCTTCTTCATGAGCTGGTATAAAGGGAGAGCTTTCTCACCCAGCCGACTTATGAATTGGCTGATGGACGCCAAGCAGCCGGTGAACTTTTGCACATCTAGCAGTCGGCTGGGTACCTCCATCCTCTCAATGGCCTTGATCTTTACAGGGTTGCACTCTATGCCGCGTTCGGAGACCAGGAAGCCAAGGAGTTGGCTGGCTGGTACTCCGAAGACGCACTTCTCAGGGTTAAGCTTGATCTGGAATCGGCGCAGGTTCTCAAAGGTCTCCTTGAGGTCTTCTAGCAGTGTCCCACGCTTTTCCGTCTTCACCACCACATCATCCACGTAGACATGGGCGTTTCTGCCGAGTTGCCTGAGGAGGCACTTCTGCATGCAACGCTGAAAGGTGGTGCTGGCATTCCTCAAGCCGAACGTCATGGTCAGGTAGCAGAAGGCTCCAAACGGCGTGATGAAGGCGGTCTTCAGTCTGTCGGCCGGGTTCAGCTTGATCTGGTGATATCCTGAATATGCATCTAAGAAGCTCAACAGCTCGCATCCGGCTGTGGAGTCTATCACCTGAATTCTCGGCAGAGCAAATGGGTCCTTGGGGCAAGCTTTGTTGAGGCTTGTGTAGTCAATACACATCCGACTGCTTGTTCTTCTTCAGCACCAGGACCGGGTTTGCTAACCATTCTGGAAAAAACACTTCCATAATGAAGTCGGCTGCCAGGAGTCGGGCTATCTCTTCTCCAACAACTCTTCTCTTCTCTTCTGACAGGTGGCACAAGGGTTGCCTGATGGGCTTCACATCAGATCGGACATGTAACTTGTGCTCGGAGAATTCCGTCGGTACACCTGGCATGTCTTTAGGGGACCATGCGAAGATGTCCCGATTCTCACGGAGGAAATCGACGAGCTCGCGTTCCTATTTGCTGTCAAGGTTTGCACCTATGACAGCGTACCTCTCTGGGTGCTCCGGGTCCAAGGGTATCTTCTTCGTCTCTTTGGCCGGCTTGAATGAACCCTCAGCTTCCGACTCCTTAGGGTTGGGCGACATCTCTGGCTGCTTGCCGGCCATCGCCACAACCCGATCAAGAAGCCGCTTCTCAGCCGCGATCACCAGGGACTCGGCTAGCCGACTGCTTTCAGCCGCACAAGCGGACGACTTTCTGTAGTCGCTGGCTATGGTCAGAATCCCCTAGGAACTCGACATCTTCATCTTGAGGTAGGCATAGTGGGGAACCGCCATGAACTTGGCCAAAGCAGGTCGGCCAAGCAACGCATGGTACGGGCATTCGAGGTCCGCCACTTCAAACCAAACTAGCTCTCGGCGGAAATGATCTTTGTCTCCAAAGAGGACGTCTATCAGGATCTTGCCGATTGGCGAGCAGGAAAGGCCAGGAACAATGCCGTGGAACACAGTCCGGCTGCTCTGAAGTTGTCTTTGCTTGATTCCTAACTTCTCCATGGTGTCCTTGTACAGGATATTGATGCTGCTGCCTCCGTCTATCAGCACTCGCGAGAAGCGAGTGGCTCGCCTATCTGTGGCAAAGGTGGCATCCAAGACCAGGGCGTAGGAGCCCGGATTTGGCATCACCTCTGGGTGATCAGCTCTGCTCCAGCTGATAGGCTTCTCGGACCAGTGCATGAACTCTGGAGTATCTGATGCTACTACATTCACCTCTTGCTGCTGCAGCCGCCTGCTGCGTCGATCGTCAGCCACACTGGTGAACACCACATAGGCTCCGTGCTCTTCTGGGTACTCATCTTGTACTACGCCGATTGGCCTGACAGCCGGCTGCTGGGGCGGCGGTGGAGGCGGCGGACCAGCAGGCGGGGGAGGCAGGAGGCCGTCTCCCTTGGCGATCCTGGTGAGCCAGTGGCACTTCCGGGTGGTGTGGTTCGATGGCTTTGTGCTGTTGTGGAACTTATAGGGACCACCTAGAGTCTGCTCGTAAGAGAAGGCCGGCAACCAGTTGGACTTGCGCCTTTCTGTCGCTTGGGCGGAGGCTGCCCCTCCGGCTGCTGATCTTCGACTATCACAACCTGCCGGCTGCTGGAAGCCGGCTGTGGGGCCTTGCGCTTGTGATCGTTCTGTTGTTGTCGCCGATCGGCGTCTCCAGCCGGAGTTCTGGGAGCCCGAGGGGCCACTTTGCCAGTCGCACTAACTTGAATCTCCACCTTCATGGAGGAGTCGGCTGTGGCATACTTGTCCGCTATGATCAGCAGCTCGTTGAGGGTTTCTGGCTCGTCGCAGAGGAGCTTGTTCTTGAGGAGGGTGCCTTCTCTGCTCCCGGCGATGAAGTACTCGATAGCCTGCACCTCATGCACGCCCTCGCAGGAGTTCCGAAGCTCGGCCCAACGAGTGAGGTAGTCGCGAGTTGACTCGTTCGGGCCTTGCACGTGCAAGGAAAGCTGGCGAGGCTTGGGAGGTCGCTTGTACGTGCTTGTGAAGTTGCGGACGAAGGCTTCGGTGAAGTCGACCCAGTTGTTGATGCTGCGGGGCTTCAGGCTGTTCAACCATGTCCGGGTCGTGCCCTGGAGCATGAGCGGAACATACTTTACGGCAACACGCTTGTTGCCGTTCGCTATGTTGACGGTCGTGGAGTAGTCAACCAGCCAGTCTTCCGGCTTTATGGAGCCGGTGTACTTGGGCGTATCTCAGGGGAGCGTGAACCCTTTGGGAAAGGGCTCGTCTCGGATGCGAGATCCGAAACAGGGCGGACCCAACTCATCTTCTTCTTCCAGCGCCAGGGATCGGTGGAGTCGGTCGATCCGGTGGCGGGCGTCATTTTCTCCGACTCCCTCTCGGCGGCCGAGGCGGTCGCCGAGAGTCGGATGGTCAACAGGCGCCGGGGAGACTCACCTTTCCTTGCGAGGAGGAGGAGGCGGAGAGTCATCTTGTCGTTCCACTACTCTTGGGCGACCGTTTTGGTCGCGCTCGATGGTGATGCGAGTCCGACTATGGCTGACAACCGGATCCTTGTCTTTTCTTCCGCGGAGACCGCCAGTCGGCGTCCGAGACATCGCGCCTTGATCTCGGCGGGGAGGCAGGTCGTCGTTTTGCCGTTGCGGCGCCTCTGTGCGGCAGCCGGCTTCGTTCTGCGCGGCAGCCGCGTCGAGGAGCCGCTGGACTCGCTCCATCATCAGGCGGTGCTCTTCACCCTCGAAGTTGTCCAGCTCGTCTGCCGCAGCCTGGGCGGCTCGGATGTTTTCCGCAGGCGTGGTGTATACAGGGTGATTTGCCCCGAACAGGCTGGCGATGGCCACGCCGCGCCGCTGGACCGCGCCTAGGCGGCTGGGCCCAGTCGGGGCTGGCGAGCCGCCCACGGCGCGATCCATCTCACGCTGGTAGGCTTCTGAAAAGCGTCTCATGCTTGCCAGCTTCTTCGCGCCTTTGACGACCTGAAGGCGGCGCGCCTCCAGCGTCTCGGCGTCAGCGTCTTCCGGAATGGGCGCGGTCAGGTCTTGCAGCGTAGCGTCAAGGGGGTCATGAGCTCCTTCGTCGGAATGTTCGCCATGACCGATGACGAGCACCTCTACGACGGTGCTTCCGCCGCTCTCCACGCGAGGGAGCGGCTCGTCGTAGACCACCATGTTGGTGGGGAACGCGTTGAGCGACGCGGTGTCGGAGTCGACCAGCATCGGGACGCTGGAGCCTACTGACTCCAAGTCCACGCCAGGCTCGCCGATGACGTGGAGTTGGTCAAGGAGGCCCACGAGGAGGCTCTCGGGGCCGTCCGTGCCTGCGTCGGACGCAGGCTCGTCGGAGAGGCGAACCTCACCGACAAGTTCGGCGAGGCAGCTGGCTGCGCAAGCGATCTCAGCGCCATGCAGCGCGTCAGCGCAGACTCCGTCTGGCGTGCCGGGCTGGCTGCGCTTGCTAGGGAGGAAAAGGGTTCCCGTCCAGAGCAGGTCTCCGGATGACGGTGCACCTGGCCCCACGGTGGGCGCCAAATGTCGAGGGTTGGGTGCGACATATGCCAACGGATGGCTTATCATGGTGGGGGCGAGTAGAACATCGCCGGTGCCTGGAAGCGGGATGAGGCGAAGACATGCACGCCGATAGATCTTACCCTGCTTCAGGGCTCTCCATGGAGATAACACCCCTACTGCTGCTCTGCGGGGTCTCCGCATGATCACTATGGCAAAGTGGGTACAAGGTTGCTCCTTGAGCTGTTTCCTAGTGGTAGGAGAAGGCAAGGCTAGCTCTCCCCTTCCTATATGATCTGGTCTAGTGCTAATGGATCCGAACCCTTTGCATGGGTGCCCCGGGGGGTTTATATAGGCCTACCCCCCGGGGTACAATGGTAATCCGGCTGGGCGCGGGTCCCAGCCGTCTGTCTCTTAGGTCGCCGTCTTCTCCGTCGACTGTCGGGGCTCGCCGACTGGTGGGCCCTGCCGACTGGCCCAGTACGGGCAGACAGGCCATGTCCGCCATGGGCGGGTCTTGTCGGCTGCAGATTACTGTAGCCGTGCTTCTAATGACGAGGGCTTGGTCGTGGGGTCGTGGCAACAGTGCCGCCGCCTGACGGGCGATCACAATTGTCATTCCCCATCTTGTCTGGTTAATAGCTCGTGGGGCTCGTGGGAGGGGCTGGCCGACTCTCGGTGGCCGACTCCCAACGGGTCTGTCTTGTGGCGCTCTCGCCGTCTTCTGTACCCCCGCTGACTGGTGGGACCCGCCGTCTCTGGGTCGTACAGACAGGCCGTCATGGGCACAGGGTTCCGCCCACTGGGGCTGATGTCAGGGCTGGCATGGCAACAGTGCCACGTTGGACGGAGATCTCCGTTGGTACGACACACTATGGCCATGCCTGCCCTTGGCAAACGGGGCGGGAGTGGGCCGCACTGTGGCCATACCCCATCCCGTCCCTTCTTACGAAGGCAGGGGGTGGTTGGAGTCGCGGGCCGACTCCCCATAGCCGGCTTTGCTAGAAGCTGCCAGTTAGGAGTCGGCTCATCTCGAAGTCGTCCCTGGGACTCGGCCGTGAGAGGCAGTCGGCGGCCTTGCCGCTGACTCTCAGAAGGCGGCTCTTCGTCTTGGGGTCTTGAGGGGCGCAGCTCGCCCCGATGTCTTGAAAGGTTCAGGGGCATGGGTTAGCCTACCCGTGGCCCATTGCTCCGACAGGACAGGAGACTTACCGGAGCTGAGGAAGAAGCGGAAGGCCGCCGTGATGTTCTGGTATGCTCAGGGTGATGCAGCAGCCAAGGTCGAAGCAGATCTCGACGGTGGCGGCGGAGCTCCGAAGCTGAGCGGCACAAGGAAGACGAAGCAGAAGGGCACGAAGGGGAAAAAGAAATGACCCTTTGGTCCTATTTATAAAGCAAGGGACGTGTGTCAGGTGCGAAAATCAAGGGGCCGCAAGTTTGGAAATGGAGCTGTCGCCTCGATTGTCGCAGATCTATTAATAAGGAGGTATCATGTATAGTTTCTTTATAACAGATGACATCACGCCGGTTTACAACGATCTGAGAAGATGACGTCACGACGGTTTACCAAACTACAAGAAGATGTTGAAGATGAAGTTTTTTGCTAAGGATTGACATGAACCTGTTCAAATCAATCTGGGACCTAATGTTGGGGATATTACTACTGGGCGTAAACCGGCCAAGACAGGCCGGGTTAACTTCATCAGTAGTTGAGTATGTTAAAGCCCATGAAGGCAGATGAGTAGGTATATAAGGGCTCAAGGCCCATAATTGGTTTAAGGCCTGTAGCCGCAAACCGGCGTCGGTATGTAACTTGTATTGTAAGTTAGGAATAGTGGAGACCGAACCGGATACACATATGAGCCAGTATCGGGACTCTGTAAACCGACGGGCGTCACCCATGTATATAAGGGGACGACCCGGCGGCGGTTCAAGACAACAGACAACAACTCGAGACTTAGGCGAAGCTTGTTTGCTCCCTGGTCATCGAAACCCCATCAATTCCATCACAACTAGACGTAGGCTTTTACGTTCATCGAAGGGGCCTAACTAGTATAAAATATCTTGCATCCATGTGCCCGCTTTAACCCCTTCAAGCTAACCCGTAGCGATGGCTCCACGACTAAGTCCTTTCATGAGGATATCTGCCGTGACAAAACCACGACACAAGGTGTTCCTTCAGTATTCGGGAGTTGCATAATCTCATAGTCAGAGGAACATGTATAAGTCATGAAGAAAGCAATAGCAATAAAACGAAACGATCATTATGCTAAGCTAACGGATGGGTCTTGTCCATAACATCATTCTCTAATGATGTGATCCCGTTCATCATATGACAACATGTAACGCCCCGAATCCGACGTGCCAGGTATCTTCCCGCTATTCGCCGTACTTGCCATGTCATTTGCTTGCGAGTTGCATTTAGCCTTATCATCATCTGCATTTGATCTGCATGTTTTTCAAAACTTGCATCCGTTCGGGTCTCCCAGTCCTCTTCGTTGTCCGTTCTGAGCCCAACCACACTCGCACACACCCGTCACCCCTCTCAGACCTTGTTTCGTCAGCGGGAGAAAAACGTTCTCGGAAGGGGACGAGTTTTGTCGAGTGGCCTTGGTATATCACCGGTAGACCGCCCGTCAAATTTCGTTCCATTTGGAGGTCGTTTGATGCCCCAACGGTTAACCGAGTTAACCGAAAGCCCCTTCTCTTTGCAGCCCAGCACCTCTTCAGACAGCCCACCTAGCCCATCTAAACCCCCTCCATGCTCTCCGCCGTTCGATCAGGATTGTGTGGGCGAAAACCGCACCCCATTGGGACTCTCCTAGCTCCCTCTACCTATAAATTAGTCCCCTCCCCAAAATTTCGGGCAAACCCTAGATCAAAATCCCCCTCTCTCCGCCGGACTTGTCGGCACCCGCCGGACGAAATCCCGCCGCCGCCCTCCGTGAATCCTGAGCCGCCACGTGGCGCATCCGCCGTCCCCGCGCCGCCAGCCCGCCAGGCCCAGGACGGCCCCCGAGCCCGACCACGCCTTCGCCGCCCGCACGCTCCTCCGCCGCCGTGCCCGCGACCGCCGCCGCCTTCCTTCCCCGCCGCTCGCCGCCCGTCGTTGTCGCTTTGGCCACCGCCCAACGCCTCCTCGCACTGCCCGCCGGCCACCGCGCCTCCTGCCCCGCTGCCGGAGCTCCTCCCTTCGGCACCCCCGCGCCTCCCTGCACCGCATCCCGCCAACACTGCGCCGGTGCGCTCCCCCGTCGCCGGCCTCCTCCGCCTCCCCGTCGTCCTCGCCGAAGATCCTCCCGGCCAGATCCACGAGGGTGGATCAGATCCACAAGGCCCGCCATCCAAACGGCCTCCCTGCGCCCGGATCTCTCCGTCCCGGAACGACCCCGTCCAGTTTCGGAGGGTATATTTTCTTCCAAGTCCCGAAAATCTTACATTCTGATGCATTGTTTTCCATGCCATAACTTCTTGCATGTAGCTCCGTTTTGTGCGTGTAATATGTCAAATTGTTCATTGTGAGATTCTCTACATTTAATTCCATTGTGGCATGCTTGTTTGAGTCCACCTTCTTGCCCTAATCATCGTTGCGAGAGTGCTATATGATGTTTACTGCTGGAATCTGCTGATTGTTAACATCATTTGTGCATCTCAAGAGTGCCACAACTTTGTCCATGTTGATGCTATGATGATGATCTTGTTGTGAACATGTTGTTATTCATGCTCTACATGTTGGTGTGCTTCTCATTCATGTTAGGGTGCATCTTGATATCTTAATCCCTGTTGCCAAAGTTCATGTTGCTGTAACTTGCTGATTTGTCATTTTTGTTGCATTTTGTGTGTGCATCCTTTGGGCATGATGTCTACATGTTTTAGGAGCATATTTATTCCATCTTTAAAGTGGTTCAATCCATGTATTTTTTTTGTGCCTTGTGGTGAGTGCATCAAGCTTGTGAAGTGGGCTACTTGCTGTTACTGTTTTGCTAGGCTGAATCTGTTATATCATGATGCTATGTAAACCTGCTGCTACAAGTCATTCTCTGCATAATCTGGAGATGCTCACTAATAATGTTTTGTTATACATGTCATGCGCTATCCGTCCATGCCCTTGGTTGCATTTATATCCTGCTGTAGCTTTTGTTATCTTCCTCTCAAATTGCTAAATAATGTTGCTGTCAGCCTGTTAACATTCATTTCAGTTTTGCCATGTGTTTTGCTAGTGATCCATGCACCCTATGAACTTGCTATTGCTATGTTTAGCTGCATAAATGTGTCTTCGTACTGTTGGTCACTTTTTCATGCCATGTATTGATATCTAGTTAGCTGTAGAAGCTCACCAACATGCCTATTTACCGTTGTTCCTGCCATGTGCTGTTATTTTCAGTCTGAATCTGTCATATCACTTGCCACGTTTGCATGGATCATCTTGGTGCAGTGGGAGGTCATGGGCCGAGCGATGCGCGTTTCTCTCGTACACGTACGCGCGTGTGTGCGAGGCGTTGGCTCTAACTGAACCCGAGCGACGCGTTGGGCTCTAGCTGAACCCGAGCGATTGCACTGCAGGCTACGTGTTACTGAACCCGAGCGATTAATCGATGGCTGTTAACTGAACCTGTTGGGGATATTACTACTGGGCGTAAACCGGCCTATTTGGGCCGGGTTAACTTCCTCAGTAGTTAAGTATGTTAAAGCCCATGAAGGTAGATGAGGGCTCAAGACCCATAATCGGTTTAAGGCATGTAGCCGTAAACCGGCGACGGTATGTAACTTGTGTTGTAAGTTAGGAATAAGTAGAGGCCAAACCAGACACGTCTATGAGCCGGTGTTGGGACTCTGTAAACCGACGGGCGTCACCCATGTATATAAGGGGATGACGTGGCGGTGGTTCAAGGACAACAGACAACAACTCGAGGCTTAGGCGAAGCTTGTTTGCTCCCTAGTCATCGAAACCCCATCAATTCCATCACAACTAGACGTAGGCTTTTACCTTCCTCAAAGGGGCCGAACTAGTATAAAACTCCCTTGCGTCCCTGTGTCCGCTTTAACCCCTTCAATCTAACACGTAGCGATGGCTCCACGACTAAGTCCTTTCATGAGGACAGCTGCCGTGACAAAACCACGACAGTTGGCGCCCACCGTGGGGCTATCGCACGATGGTTTCAAGTTCTTGGAGGGCAACTTCGAAGGACTCAAGGGCTACGCTGTGGGCCGGATGACCAAGAGTCGTCGCGGCAAGCTCTACATCGACGATGCAGGATGGGGCCCCGAGGCCGGCTCGATTGAGTATGGGTACCGGGTCCCCTTTGGTGGCATACATGTCTTCATTGGCAAGATCGGTGAACCGGGCCCTGAGCCGGACATCTGCACCGACCTCGCTGAAACGGCTCAGCGTGCACGATCCGCCCAGGTTAAACCGGCCGTGAAGCGTGCCTTCATGGGAGTCATCCATGGAGGGGAATACGAGGACGGTTCAGAATCTGGTGGCGAGATCGTCGTTTATTCCGGCGACGAGTCCTCGACCGGAGAAACCGAATCGTTATATCAGTTGTAAGATGACCGGATTGGGGGCTGTTCCGATGGCGACATTATTCCGGACCCCTCTGATCTGCCAAACTGGGTTGGAATATTCATGGCCGGTACGCAAGCGGCGATCCACTCTTCGACCGCGGCAACGATGATTTCCGGGTTAATGGCGAGAGAAGCCGGGGCAGGAGGCCCTGTGCGCCCGCCGGCTCAAGTCTTGTCTGATCCATTTGATGTGTTGGTTGCGCTTATGGAAGAGGCTAATCCGGTGGATCAGGATGCCCACAATGCGGAAATTGCAAAGGTGAGGGATCAGATTACTCAAGCTAAGGCCGACCTAGCAACTGAGAATGCCAGGATGACTGCAGAGCGGGCCGCTTTGGATGCGCAGGCTTACCGGCTTATGCTAGATCAGAATGCGTCACATGAAGTCGCTTTCCTCCGGTTTTCGAAGCTAGAGATCTCTTCAACACCCCAGGAGCAAGAACCAGTAACCCGCCGGTGGTAAACCGGGCGGAAGCACCTGGGACGGGAGCGCTGGTTCAGCCTCGCCTGATGGATCCACCTCGTCAGAACACTATCGTACCTCAGCCTGTCCCGACATCTCCGGATCATTATTCCAATCCGATGGACAACCTTGTTGCTGCCACTTCATGACTAGAGGCCATCCCGATCGAAGGTGATTCTCCGCAGGCGGTGGAGACGCGCCGGGTTAAGGAGCTTCTTTGAACAGCTTTGATTCAACAGGAAGCATATTCATACAGCCGCGACCGAATTCACTCTACCCCTCGCCCAAGCCGGAGCTACAGTAGGCATATGGTGAACCGGCCGTGTCAAGCAATGCACGAAGCCGTGAAGCGCCCCGTGGCAACAACCCGGCAGGTGGTATTGGTGAATCCCAGGAAGTGGTGGACCGGGCCCGAGCGCGCAGGGAGGCCGAGTTAGCGGTGTAGTATGAGGCTCGTCAGCTTACGCCGATTCGTCTGACCACATTGGTCGAGCCAGGAGTTACTTCTATCTCTTTGGGGGTGCCGTGCCTTGTCCCCGCTTTACGCAATGTGCATCTGCCCAAGGATTTCAAGGGCCCGCGCAAGGTGCCGAATTACACTGCCAATTTGTCTCCAGAAACATGGGTGGAGAGCTATGAGATGGCCATGGAGATGCTTGATGTGGATGATGCGGCCTGTGCAAAGTACTTCACCATGATGCTCGAAGGAACGGCCCGTACTTGGTTAAAGAGTTTGCCGGCCAATTCTATCAGTTCATGGGCCCAATTGCGAGCCAGGTTTATCCAGAATTTCAAGGATACATGTAAACAGCCTATGTCGATAGTGGACTTAGAAGCTTGTGTCTAGGAAGAAGGAGAATCGACAACCCGATGGGTGCACCGGGTCTCGAAGATCTTGCATTCATCAGACCGCATCAATGCTGATACAACGGTGATAACCTTGGAAGGCAACTGCCGGTTTGAGCCCCTGAAATTGAAATTGGGGCGGTTTAAGCGCCATTGCAATGATATGGGAACCCTCATGGCTGCACTAGTGAAGTATGCTGACTCTGATAGTACCAAGGATCTCGAGTCTGACGATGATAAGGCAGGGAAGGGAAAGAAGAGTGGCAACTCCAAGGGATAGCCACACAACACGGTGGGTCTGGAAATGGAGGCAAATGTAAAGCGGATAGCAGCATGGAATTTGTGGCTAACACCAATGCACGGGACAAGGGCCAGCGACGAAAGGGTAAACCGCCGAATCGCAGTGGGGCGCCTAGTCCCAACCCGGACCGCTTGACTTACCTGTTAAACCAGCCTTGTCCGAAGCATGGGACGAAGGAGATGCCGGCCAACCACCTTTGGAAGGATTGTTACATCATGCAAGAGTTTCAAGAATTCCAACACTTTCTGGTATGATCACGGGTCAGGTGGCGGTTCAGCATCCGGATCTCATGGGCCGGGCCACGGTGGAGGAAACTCCAGTTCAGGCTTCAATGGCAATCAGGGCGGACAACACAACCAAGGTAATCAAAGCGGCCAGGGTGGTTACAATCAACAGCAGCAGTCGGGTTATCAGAGTCACCCGAAGCAGTTAAACAGTGGGCAATACCATGTTTTCACCACCAGCCTGGATAAACATGACCAAAAGGTGCATAAGCGGGTAGTAAATTCTGTTGAACCGGCAGTGCCCCATTACTTACGCTGGTGTGAGCAGCCAATTATATGGAGCAGAGAGGATCACCCTCCCCGGGTTGACAATCCGGGTCAGCTAGCATTGGTGGTGGCGCGTCAGGTGGGAGGTTATAAATTCACTAAGGTGCTCATGGATGGAGGGAGCAGTATTAACATCCTGTACTATGAGACCTTCCGTCGTATGGGGTTGACAGATAAAAATCTTAAACCGTCCAATACGGTGTTCCACAGGGTGGTACCTGGCAAATCAGCATACCCTGTTGGTAAGATAGCCCTGGAAGTGACCTTTGGGGATGACTATGACTCCAGATCAGAAACGTTGACCTTTGAAGTGGTGAAAATTCATAGTCCGTACCATGCCCTGTTTGGACGACCGGCTTATGCTAAGTTCATGGCACGACCTTGCTATTTCTATTTACAGCTCAAGATGCCGGGTCACAAAGGAACGATAACTGTTCATGGAAGCCGCAAGATTGCTTTGGAGTGCGAAGAAGGTGATGCGGCCTATGCTGAGCCGGTTTGTGCTGTCACAGCCCTAGAATTTGATTGCATCTTGTTTCATAAGCATCCATGCATCATGTCTATATTTGTTTGAAATTTGAAATGGGGATGACAAGCCCTAGCACTAAATGAAATGCAATTAGGATCAAAATAAAAATATTTTCAATGATCCTGAAATGCCCTTCTAAAATGTTCATCATCTTTGCCTTGGTCCATAACCTCTGCCAAAAATGGTGCACACCTTTCTAGGACACTTTGGATCTTTGAGTTAAATCTTAAAGTATTTGCATTTGGACATTTAAATGCTATAAATATTTTTAAATGTCCAAAAAAATGTTGGAAGTATTTTTGGGCTGTTGGAATTAATTTCAGAGGTGCCCATAAATATTTTCAGCATTTTATAAAATGGTTTAGTATTTTACTAAATCAAAACAAAACAGAATAAATAGAAAACAGAAATGGAAAAGAGAGAGATAGAGAGAGAAGTACCTGGCGCTCACCTCTCAGCCCACCGGCCTAGCTCCTGTTTCGGCCCAGCCCACCACCGCCTGGCTCCCTGTCGCCTTCCTCCTCGCGCCAGTAGGCAGAGGTGTGTGACACACGCGCGATCGCCGTGGTGTCCTCCCTGCCTGCCTCACGCCCTTGAGGCCTTCCAGCGCCACAGAGACGGCCACGCACCCCCCAGGCCCTCTCACTCTCTCCCCGAGCTCCTCTTCTCCTCTGGCTCTCTCGCACGCAACCACCGAGCACTATCGCCGCCGCCGACGAACACCACCACGGCCATCGCCTCTCCCTCGTCCCCTCGAGCAGCCCAGAAGCTCCGCTGCATCTTCCTCGGCCTTCTCACCGAGCTACACAACGCCGGAGGCCCTGCTTCACCGTCCAAGTCGTCGTCTTCAACCTTCGGCCGCACAGATCTCCGGCGACCCTGCGCTACCTCCGACGCTCCCCCGGCCTCACCTCCGCCTCGGATGGATCCGCTGTGAGCCCCTGCTGCTTCTCCTGTGCTCGCCCCCTCCGTTCCCGTCCCCTAGCTCCATTTCCCATTGCGGCCGAAAGCTTCTCGCCGCCGGCCATGGCGTAGCCATGGCTATAGCCGTGCACGCTCACAACGTAGCGCCTCACCGTGCTCGGAAAGCCCCCAGGAGGCCAACGAAGCCGCTAGCCGCCCCCCTAGTGCATCGCAGCCTCGTGCCCGCATGTTCCCGAACTCCGGCCGCCGCAAAAGTTGCCGCCGCCGTCGATTTATTCAACCCTGGTGCGAGGTGTTGCCACCGCTGGATGCGCGAGTCTCCCAGCTCGCCGTAGCCACAAACCATGAGCGAAACGATGCTCTGTAGCTCCATCCCGACCATCTCCGACGAGCCACCGCCGTGCTTTTGGTCGCCGGCGTCGACCGCTGACGTGGTTTTTTAATTAAGACTAATCACCACTAATCCCTCCCTAACAGACGCTAACAGACGGGCCCCACCCGTTAATTAACCACAGGGTTATACCCTATTTAATTTAAGCTAATGACCATGGCCCCACCGATCAGTTTGACCTGGCCACGTCACACGTTGACCGACCCCACACGTTAGTGTTGACTTTGCTGATGCGGCAGTTGACTGGTCCCACATGTCATCCACCCAAACCAGCCCTGTTACACTGACCCGTGGGTCCCAGCCGTCAGGTTTGACTCTGGGCGACCATGTTGACCAGCTGACGTCACAGTGACGCAGTGCTGACGTAGTAACTTTTTTTCTGGATTTATTCTTATTCAGGAAATTCCAGAAAATAGTGCTAACTTCTAAAAATCATATAAAATCAACCGTAACTCCAAATGAAATAAATTATATATGAAAAATTATCAGAAATATTCAAGGAATCTGTTTATGGCATTTGCATGCATGTTTGAACAACCTAGGGTTGCTGTACAGGGCAATTTGCATAATTGACATTTAAATAAGCACATATGGAGTTTGAATTTGAACCCTTGGTTCAAACCAACTTCATTTAATATGGTTGCTAGTTGTATTAGCTCAATCAACAGCATATTGCCATGATATTATCATGCATCATAATTGTTGCATTGCATTGATTGTGTTCTTCCTTGTTTGCCGGTAATTGTCCCCTCTCGGTAGACGTTGTACCGACGTTGTGCTCGTTGACACCGATGAAGACCCAATGATATCTTCAGAAGTGCTAGGCAAGCAAAACCCCCTTGTTCATTCCGATACAATACCCCTCTCTCGCTCATGCTCTCTTTTACTGCATTAGGACAAGAACGATTCAACTGTTACATGTTGCGGTAGTTGAACCCCTTTCCTCTGCATGACCTGTCATTGCCACAGTAAATAGATGAAACCCACTAGCATGAGTAGGAGTTGTTTGAGCCCTGATGTGCCTACTCATTCATGTTTGTTTGTCATGCCTGCTACTGCTTAGAGTTGAGTCAGGTCTGATTCATCGGGGATGAATCGGAGGTGTGTGAACATGTCCTATTGTGTGTGAGCTAAGTGTGTGAACACGATTTGGTAAAGGTAGCGGTGAGAGGCCATGTAGGAGTACATGGTGGGTTGTCTCATTGAAGCCGTCCTTAGGATCTGAGTTCTGTGTTTGTGATCCATGAAACAATTACTACCATGCATTGGGCCCGAAACCAATGGACCCTCTCAGCTTCTTGATCACCCTTGTCCTCTGTCCAGGAGTTGCAACTAGTTTCTGGTGTTTATAGGATATGTGTTGGCGGCCGTGCGTAGCGCTGACCCTAGGGGTGGGCTATGATGCGGTAGATACACCATGGCACGGTGTACCGGGCGCCCGTTTGGTGTCTCGGGAACCTTGTTCACATCGTTCGGGGCCGTATGTGGAAACCTCGGCCGGACTCCCTGCGGATGGAACCTGGATAGGCGATAAACCTGGACTAGAGACTTGAGTGTTTAGGTAGGCCGTGGCCGACACCCTCGTTGGGCTTCCGCTTGAAGGTTGCCGAGTACATGTTGTGTAAACAGCGGTAAGTGGTGAGAGCGTGTGTGAAGAAGTACACCCCTGCAGGGTTAACATCATCTATTCGAATAGCCGTGTCCGTGGTAATGGACTTCTGGGTTGCCTATAACAGTTCATAGACAAGTGAAAGTGGATACTCTAAAACTCGCAAGATAAGTGTGAGTGCTATGGATGGCGTTCTCGTAGGGAGATGGGAGCGGATCCATAGTGGTGTATTGAATGGTGAATATGCGGACTCGTGTGCGCCACCTCAAAAGAGTTGCTTGCAGTCGTAGTTCAGGTTAGCCACTGAGTCAAAGCTAGCTTGCTGCAGTTAAACTCCACCACCCCCTTTATTGATACCGATGCATACATAGATAGTTCTGATGTAAGTCTTGCCGGGTACATTTGTACTCATGTTTGCCTATTTTATGTTTTTGCAGAGAGACTTCAGTCTCGCTAGTAGTACCGCTTGGACTTCGACGTTTAGCTTGATACCTCAGCTACGATCTTGTGCCTCGGCAGGATCTGATAGATAGTCAGGCTTCTCAGCCTTTTTCATTTGTAGATGTCTGTACTCAGACGTGTTAAGTTTCCGCATGTGCTTTGACTTGTATGCTCTGATTGTTGGGTCATGAGACCCATGTTTGTAACATCTCGCTCCTCGGAGCCTAATGAATAAATACTTGAGTTGTAGAGTTATGTTGTGATGCCATGTTGTATTTACACATATCGAGCATATTGTGTGTATGATTGAAATGCTTGGTATGTGTGGGATCCGGCAATCTAGTTGTTTATCCTTGGCAGTCTCTCTTATGGGGAAATGTAGTCTAGTGCTTCCATGAGCCATAGTAGTCCGCTACAGCCCGGTTCACCGGAGTCCTGTTAGCCCAGCACTACTGCTCAGGACACTTGATTGGCCGGCATGTGTTTCACTTTGTTCCTGTGTTTGTCCCTTCGGGGAAATGTCACGCGGTGACATCTGGAGTCCTGCTTAGCCTGCTACAGCTCGGGTTCCCGGAGTCCTGTTAGCCCAGTGCTACAGCTCGGATTCACATGCTGCTGACCGACACGCTCGATGTGAATCATGTATGCCTGTCCCCATAGGTTAGTGCCGCTTTGGGTTCACGACTAGCCATGTCGGCGCGGGTTCTCTGTCATATGGATGCTAGCGACACTATCATATACGTGAGCCAAAAGGCGCAACCGGTCCCGGGCCATGGTAAGGCGACACCCGTGGGATACCGTGCGTGAGGCCGCAAAGTGATATGAGGTGTTACCGGCTAGATCGATGTGACTTGGAATCAGGGTCCTGACATGTGCCACGGAGGAGTTAAAGTTTTACAAAGATAATGTTGATCCAGCAGACATGTCTCCGTTGAAGAAGCCAACCACGGAGCACGATCTGGCCCTGAAATTCAAATCGGTTGCTGAGACTAAGCTTGTTGACTTCGTACCTGGCAATTTGTCCAAGCAGTTCAGTATCAGTGCAAACTTGGATCCGAAATAGGAAAGCGCGCTCATCGAGTTCATTCGTGAGAACCGGGACATCTTTGCATGGAAGCCTTCTGACATGCCAGGTGTACTGAGGGAACTCGCTGAGCACACTCTTAATATTGATCCTAAGTACAAACTGGTGAAACGGTTTCTCCGCCAGTTTAATGAAGAAAGACGCAAAGCTATTGGAGAGGAGGTGGCCAGGCTCTTAGCGGCTGGCTTTATCGTTGAAGTCTTCCATCCTGAATGGTTAGCTAATCCAGTGTTGGTCCTTAAGAAAAATGGCACCTGGCACATGTGTGTGGACTACACAGACCTTAACAAGGCTTGTCCAGCAGATCCTTTCGCCCTACCCCGTATTGATCAAATTATTGATGCTACGGCGGGTTGTGAGCGTTTATGTTTTCTGGATGCATATTCTGGTTATCATCAGATCAAGATGGCGGTTAAGGACCAGGAGAAGACGGCATTCATAACTCCTTTTGGAGCCTTTTGCTATGTGTCTATGCCCTTTGGGCTCAAGAGTGCCCAGGCAACTTATCAACGGTGTGTACAGAATTGCCTTCATAAGCAGATTGGCCGTAATGTGCATGCCTATGTGGATGATATTGTGGTTAAGCCAAGGAAGAAGGAAACTCTGGTTGATGATTTGAAGGAAACCTTTGATAACCTACGGACATACAAGATGATGCTCAACCCGGACAAGTGCGTCTTTGGTGTACCGGCGGGCAAGTTATTGGGTTTTCTGGTGTCCAATAGGGGGATTGAGGCTAATCCGAAGAAGATCACAGCTGTCACCTCTTTGGCTAAACCGAATTGTATCAATGATGTTCAACGCTTGGCAGGCCGGATTGCCGCGTTGAGCCGGTTTATCAGCCGCCTCGGTGAGAAGGCGATTCCTTTGTATCAGATGCTGAAGAAGACGGATCAATTTGTATGGAGTGCTGCTGCTGATAAAGCGTTTGAGGACTTAAAGCGGCAATTGGCCAATCCGCCTGTTCTCGCTGCTCCAATTGACAAGGAACCACTGCTATTATATGTGGCAGCTAATGCTCGAGCAGTCAGCGTAGCCATCGTGGTAGAGCGCAAAGAGGTGGGCAAGGAATATCCGGTTCAGCGTATGGTTTACTATATCAGCGAGGTGCTCATTGAATCCAAGCAAAGGTACCCGCATTGGCAGAAGTTAGTATATGGAATTTTCATGGCAAGCCGGAAGCTTAAGCAATACTTCCAAGGTCATCCCATCACAGTGGTCAGCTCTGCTCCCTTGGGAGATATAATCCAGAACAAGGAAGCAACTGGCCGGATTGCTAAGTGGGCTATAGAACTTGGACCTCACGGGTTGAAGTATGTACCTCGGACGGCGGTCAAGTCTCAAGCACTTGTGGATTTCATCAATGATTGGACAAAACTGCAAGCACCTGAAGAGAAGCCGGATCACACCTATTGGACTATTCATTTTGATGGGTCCAGGCAATTGGAGGGCTCGGGGGCTGGAGTCGTGTTAACCTCCCCAGGAGGTGATAAGTTCTGCTACATTCTCCGCTTAATGTTCCCTTGTACTAACAATGCAGCTGAGTACGAAGCTTTACTCCATGGTCTCCGGATGGCTAAGGAGATGAATCTAAGCCGGGTTAAGTGCTTCAGTGACTCGGACCTAGTGGCTCAACAAGTGTCTGGCACTTGGGATTCCAAGGACCCGCTCATGGCAGCATATCGTTGTGAGGTAGATATTGTTGCAGGTCACTTCAAAGGTTATCAAGTGGATCACGTGGATCGACAGAAGAATGAAGCGGCGGACGCTTTAAGCCGGTTGGGCTCTCAATGTAAACCGGCATTATATGCACAGGAGCTGCTTTCTCCTCCAACAGTACGGGTTTATAAAACTCCGCTTCAAGATTGGCCAAGCCAACTTCATGCCCAACGATGGCAGGTATTATGTATCACAATGTTTGATCATATGCTTAAATCTAAGATATTATCTTTGATTTCATATACATAGATATCATAACCCGCCTGGCGGTACAACCACAGTGGTGCTTTAAGATTTTTGACTGCAGAGAATAGTTTGGAGATTGATACTTCAAAGAAAGCATAAGTTGCAATAACTATGCACGAAGGCATATCAAAATCAAGTGTATCGGCTAGCCTATTATAAGGCAACACGGTGCCCAGCAAAGATCATTGTTTTCTGCGTAAAAAGAGAAGTAATTTAAACGGCTTCCGGTTCATGCTTGGTCACCAGCTTGGCCTGATGGTTGCGGGTCATTTCATGCCGCTTCAACCTCTGCTTCTCTACCCAGTGGCTGGAAATCAACAGTTGTCTAGTCGATTCCAGTTAATGCTTGAAAGACAGCTTCATCATTGATCAGCAACGACGGTTCAATGTTAGGAGCATAAGTATGCTTACGGATTGGAGGGATAAGGTTCTCCACTTCAGGAATTGGTGCAGCCACCCGTTTGTTTTGGTCATCATATTGGGCTTGATAGTGAGACAAATCTGCCTCTTCAACCAATTGACAAGCTAGAGGGCGCACCTCCCGGTTTATCGCTCGCAGATCCTCTTCACTGAACTCTGTCCCGTCTTCCTTCAAGCTAGGGTAGCCCTGGGCCGCTTCAACAGGATCAAAATCCGGCACCCACGCTTTTGCCCGGATTAAGGCGTTGATAGCACCGGTTCGAGCAGCAGATTTCTTCAGCTCTTCAACCTGGGCAGGAAGCATAGACAGCCTTTTAAGAGTGTCCTGGATCAAGGTGGGTGTCGGGTTGTTGTGAGAAGCAGTACAGATGATCCGCTGCGCACCAGTATACAATTGCTCTATCAATGTATAGGCGGCTTTCAGTTTCTTCCACACATCTGATCCCAAGTGACCAATGCGTGTCCCTGTATCATTCAATGGATTAATAAACCGGCAATTACATGAGAAGGCTTCATTATTTCAGAAGTCAAGACGGCTTACCAAAGTCAGCAGCGGTCATGGCATGCACTTGCCGCTTTACACTGGTCAATTCATCCACTACCGGTTTGAGTGCAGCCTCGACATTCTCTGCTCGTTGAGTTAAAGCGGATTTTCAGTGGCCCAATCTGCCCGCTCTTTGTTGTAGCCCTCCTTAAGCTTTTCCATGACGCTTAAAGCGATGGTTAATTCCTCTTTTACCTTGAGGTTTCAGCTTGTTGGGACTTCAGATTTTCTTGCAGATCGGCAATTTGGCTTTCTCTTTTGCTCAGCTCAGCCTGCATACAGACGATAAAATGTTTCAGATGACGGTATAGAATTGAAGTACCAATCACATAAAAAGTTATGCCCTTGGTACTTGGGGGCTAATGCATATTTGCTCTTCATCCTACAATTTTTTCTAAAGTCCCAAGCTTAGTACAAGTATTCAACTTGGCACTTGGGGGCTAATGCATATTTGCTGTGTTCTTACTGACACTGGGATTCTTACTATTTAAAGTCCCGGTTTAACTACATTAAGTTGAACCGGCCCTTGGGGGCTACATCAGCAAAGTACAATTGCATTGGAATTCAAATGGGAAAGTCCCGGTTTAGGTTTAGGTTCATATCTTAAACCGTCACTTGGGGGCTATTGGAGTGGACGGATTGAAACATACAAACAGAGAAGCATATGAAAATTACCTCATATTTTTCCTTCATCATATTAACCAGACCAGCTTCATAGTCACGGCTAGTATACAACCGGTTCAGAGAGCCGGAATGGAGATCTTGGGCGTTCAGAGCAGCATAAGTGGCCAAATCGGCATTCCATTTGCCTTTGCCAATTGCAGCAAATTCATGTTTGGCAGTATGTTTAGATAATGCGACAGGATTGCTGGGCTCGGTACGACCAATGCCAGTGATAACAACGTCATCATCTTATACTTCGCTGGTTCGTACCGGGGTCGCCGGTTTGTCAGCTTGCTTCGACGGGCTAGTTGTTCTATCAATCCGGATAGGACTTATGGGTTGATCAATAGGGCTTGTGGTATCATTATGTGCCTCTTCAGCGACGAAGTCATGGTCTTGCGGTGGTGGATCGTTCGGCACATCCTCACGAATATCTGCTTCAGGATCTGGAATTCTGTCCGGTTCAGGAACGATATTTTCCTCTGCCGCTTTGTCCAGACGAGCTTTCTTGCTTGGCCTAGGCTTGGCCCTGAAAAAGAATAAGAAGGATCAGTACAGCATATATTAAAAAAATAATACATCAGCAATATTATAAGGAATATGGCTCACCCAAGCACCGTTTTGAGTGGTGGAAGCTGGGTGGCTGATGACTCGCCAGAAGACGAATGAGAAGTGCCCTGATAATCGGAGTCAGATGGATTAAGAGGTTGACGAAAACAACCCGCTTTAGGACAAGCATTGAAAAGAGAGTTAGAGACCTCTGAACGGCGTTTCTAAACCGGACTGTTCGGTAAACCGGCGGAGGTAACTACCTGGCCGTTGTGCCGGGTTGTGCGGCGAGCTTCATGCTGTTGTTTCTTCACAAGAAAGTTTGGATCCAAATAAGCAAGGGGATGAGAAAATTTAACTTTCAGGTTTGCCCGACGGATTTTTAGTGAAGGCAAAGGGTTTGAATCAGAGGAGAGAGTGATTACCTCTACAGCATCAGCATGACTGACTTCAGTGTCGTCCTGGCAATGATCATTATCAATAAGGCGTGTGAAAAATAAACCAAGTGAGTCAAGGTCTACCTCAAGGTCCGGATTACCCACATCATCATCAGCTGGTGGATTAGAGGATGCAGTGGTTTTCTTCCTATTAGCCGGTCTCTTGACAACTCTGGTCTTTGGCCGGTTTGGTCTCTCTGGCTTCTCCGGTTTCTCTTGTGGAGGCTTCTTGCTCCAAAACGGATCATCGCCCTGTTTGAAAGATGTAAATCTCAACAAAGGGTGCTTTGAACATAGTCAGATTCCATAAAAGTATAAGGTGTGAGCCTTACAGCCGGCGGTTTGTTAGTGGCACAAAAGGGAAGCAGGCCGGTTTGAGCACATGCAGCTTCCGGTTCATTCAATATCTTCTTCACAGCCTCCGTAGCCTCATCATCTGTGAGTTGGATATCAATGTGTCGTAGAGGGTCCTTGACACTTCCTGTGTATTCGCACATCAAACCGGAGCGCTGGCTTAGGGGCAATATGATCCATGATATCCAGCAGCGAGCAAGGTCGACCTGTGTCAATTCGTTAGTCATAAAGGCCCTGAGCTTGGATAATTGAGGAGCGTATTTTCTTCTCTCCTTAGCAGTCAGCCTTTGTGGGAAGGGATGCGTGTTGCTTAGCCATTCTGGACGGTAACCCGGCAAAGGATTTTCGTCAGAAGGAGAGGTATCTTTGAAGTAAAACCATGTTTGATTTCACTCTTTGGGATGGCTGTGTAGTTTGGCGTGAGGGTAAGTGACCTCTTTCCTCTTTTGAATCGCCATACTGCCTAATTCTGTATTTGGACCGTCAGTAAATTTAGTGTGGCGGTTTAGATGGAAGCAATCTCTGAACAATTCAACTGTGGGCTCCTCTTGAAAGAACACCTCACAGAGCACTTGAAAGTTACAGATGTTGGTTACGGAGTTTGGGCCAGTATCTTGAGGACGGAGTTGGAAATTGGCTAAGACATCCCGGTAAAATTTTGAACCGGGAGGATTGAAGCCCCGGGCTAGATGATCAGTAAAAAAAACGACTTCTCCCTCTTGAGGCATGGGAGGACATTCGGGGCCAGGGACTCTCCAGTGAATGACGTCTTGTCTGCTTAAAGCGCCAGTTTTGACTAAGTTGTTTAGTTGGGTCTCGGTCACGCGAGAAGGAACCCGGTTGCACTCGTATACTTGTTTGGCCATAGCGTAGTCTGCAAGATAGTAATTACCGGTTCAAGAACACGTTGGAAAGGTATACCCTGATGCATATATTACTAAACCGGAGGCAATTATTTATAAACCGGAGTTTTACAAAGCGGCAGTGCCTGGATAAGGAATTTTGGCGGTTCAACAAGGGGGACTAATGGTATATAATGGTTTGTCAATTTTTCTACAAAGTTAAACCGCCCGGTCTAAACATTGAACAGTCAAGATTGCAGATGAGTAACTACACAAAAACAGATTTCACAAGATTATACTACAGCTTTGGATCTGGAGCATGTTTTTAAAGGGATAAGTATTCAAGGCCCAAAAGGAACAGTGCTGAATCAATGAAGTGAAGGTATGGATAAGATCTATGGTCTTAAACATGCAAAAGTGAAAACGGAGGATAAAAACTACTGCTACACAAGAGCAAAGATTCGCAGACTCGTCTAAAGATCTAGCATATGAACAAGAAGCAGGCGATGAACACTAGGGAACATGGGAACCCTAGAGCAGATCTGTAATGAAAAGGATAGAAGACTTACCGGAGCTGTGGAAGACACGGAAGATCGCTGCGGTGCTCTGGTACGCTCAGGGTGATGCAGTGGCCAAGGTTGGTGCAGAAGTTGACGGCAACGGCGGAGCTCCGAAGCTGGTCGACGTGAGGAAGACGAAGCAGAAGGGCACGAAGGGGGAAAAAGAAATGACCCTTCGGTCCTATTTATAAAGCAAGGGACATGTGTCAGGCGCGTGAATCAACGGGCCGCGAGTTTGGAAGCGGAGCTGTCACCTCGATTATCGCAAATCTATTAAACAAGAAGGTATCATGGATAAATTCTTTACGACAGATGACATCACTTCGGTTTATAGCAATCAGAGAAGATGACATCACGATGGTTCACCAAGCTACAAGAAGATGTTGAAGATGAAGTTTTTACTAAGGATTGACATGAACTTGTTCAAATCAATCTGGGGCCTAATGTTGTGGATATTACTACTGGGCGTAAACCGGCCTATCTGGGTCGGGTTAACTTCCTCAGTAGTTAAGTATGTTAAAGCCCATGAAGGTAGATGAGGGCTCAAGACCCATAATCGGTTTAAGGCATGTAGCCATAAACCAGTGACGGTATGTAACTTGTGTTGTAAGTTAGGAATAAGTAGAGACCAAATCGGACACGTCTATGAGCCGGTGTTGGGACTCTGTAAACCGACGGGCATCACCCATGTATATAAGGGGACGACCCGGCGGCGGTTCAAGGACAACAGACAACAACTCGAGACTTAGGCGGAGCTTGTTTGCTCCCTAGTCATCGAAACCCCATCAATTCCATCACAACTAGACGTGGGCTTTTACCTTCCTCGAAAGAGCCGAACTAGTATAAAACTCCCTTGCGTCCCTGTCTCCGCTTTAACCCCTTCAAGCTAGCCTGTAGCGATGGCTCCATGACTAAGTCCTTTCATGAGGACATCTGCCGTGACAAAACCACGACAGAACCCGATCGAGCGATTCCTTCGCTACTGCTGCTAACTGAAGCCGATCGATGCTGCCTCTGGATGAACAGTGAGTGTTGTAGGGGGGGGTGGATGAATAGTTCCTGGTGGGGGTGGATGAACAGGACCCCGTGGTGTTGCCTCTGGATGAACAGGACCCCGATCGATCGAGCCGGTTGGGGCTGGATGAACAGGACCCCGTGGAGGGCTGGATGAACAGGACCACCCCGTGGAGGGCTGGATGAACAGGACCACCCCATGGAGGGCAGGATGAACAGTAGACGGTGGAGGGATGCCTGTGGAGGGGTGGTTGAACAGGACCCCGTGGTGTGGAGGGCTGGATAAACAGTAGACGGTGGAGGGGTGGTTGAACAGTAGCCGGTGGAGTAGCGCGCGGTGGAGGCTGGATGAACAGGAGCCCGTGGAGGCTGGAGGAGGTCGACGGTGGATGAACAGTAGCTTGTGGAGGCTAGAGGGGGTCGACGATAGAGATGAACAGTATACCGTGGAGTCCCGTTTTGCAGTACGCCACACCCCTCCCAATCAACAGGACCCCCGTTTCGACCGTAGGAGGTCAGTTTCCTTCGTTTTGCGGTACGCCACACCCCTCCCGATCAACAGGACCCTCATTTCGACTGTAGGAGGTCCGTTTCCTCCGTTGTGCGGTACGCCACACCCCTCCCGATCAACAGGACCCTCGTTTCGACCGTAGGAGGTCCGTTTCCTCCGTTCTGTGGTACGCCAAGCCTCGTTTCCATTGCCTCTTCCGTCCAAGCCCTCCCGATGAACACGACCATGCATTCCGTTCCGACCCAGCCGCGTTGCCTCCCGATGAACACGACGCATTCTATTGCCTCCCCATGAACACGACGACGATGCTGTTTCTCCGTTCCGACCCAGCCATGTCAACGAGCCCTCGCCGTACATATGTGCGAGTAGGCGTTCGAGACCCTGCCCGTATGTACACATACGTGGCCGTATTTTCTTTCTTGCACCCTGGCCGCTGTACGTACATGTACATGCTACGTGCGCGCCTCTACTACAACACGTGCGCGCCTCTACATCGACCAGTATATATGTATGTACACGTTCACGACCAGAATGACAATGCTACGTACGCTTCGACCAGGTGGGTCCTGACTGTCAGGCACTTCCTTGCCTGCGAAGATGTAGCTGGTGGGTCCCAGCAGTTAGGGGGGTGAATCGTTTTTTTTGCCCAGACGCACTTCCTTGCGTGCGAAGGTGTAGCTGGTGGGTCCCAGTAGTCGGGGGGCTGGTGGGTCCCAACAGTTAGGGAGGCAAATCTTTTTTTCGGACGCACTTCCTTCTGTGCGAAGATGTAGCTTGTGGGTACCAGCAGTCAGTGGGCGAATCATTTTTTTCGCGAAATACGGTGGCCCGTCCGGTGGGTCCCCGCTGTCAGGTGGAGGAATAATTATTTTGCCGGTAACAAGGAGGCACTTCCTTGCGGCTGCCGTGGACCCAGTTGTCAGCCTCTCCACGTACAGTACTCTTCCGATGGAAGTCGGACGTTGACCACGCCGCGCCGAGAGCACCAGGGCGGTGGTTTGGATGACGGCGAGGCCTAGGAAGGGGACGACGTGGAGCCGGGGAAGACGCAGCAGTGGAAGCCCGCGCGGAGAGGAGTACGAGGGTTCACTGGTTCGGCTGTGGTGTGAGGCTTCCATCGCCGCAGAATAACAGGGGTGTGGATGAGTAGAGGGATGGCCTGGCCAGCGGTGGGAGTAGTACGGGGCGGTGAGGCCTCCGCGGCATCACAGCCGACCACGGGAGGCAGGAGCACGCGACACGACCGGCGCTGCTTTGGGCGGCTAGAGCAAGAAGACCAGAGGTTGAAGAAGCACCACGGCCGTTGGATGGACATCGTACGATCACTGCAGCTAGAATCGTTTATATTGACTAAGTTGACAAAGCCCTTGGTACGCGTCAACTTAGTAGGCCCACAGCTCGGATTTGGCAGAGAACATATAGCCCATTTTTGATTTGTAAGAATGTACAGCCCATTTTTTAATTCTAATGGAATTTACTACAGCCCATTTACAGTTTGTTAAAAGTACAACCCAACTTCAAGCTAGGACAACGATTAATAATTTCAAACAACCGCTCAAAACAAAATTCAATAAAGATTCCCACATTTTGATGGGATCCGAAATATTTTTATCCGAAATTTCTAGTCAGGTTAAATATAATTTCAAAATAAAGTTGTATTATGTTAAAATCCAACAAAATATTGCGCGCGCAACAAGTAATGAAATTAAAATTTTCAAATTCCAAAAATAATATATTTTTCAAACTAATTACGTGTTTGGTGCATAGTGATTGTCCAGTTATTATAATTATATCCCATTTATTATTTCTTAAAGTCCATTTTCTTGGTAAGCCTAATGGATACCTCCTAGGAAAGTTTGCAGCCCAGCGGGGCGGAGAATAACAAGTTGACCCGGATATTGTGTACAAACTGTCGGCCCAGTTACATTGCTGATGTTGAAAAAAAAAGCTATTTTTATACACACATTTAAAAAAATTGTATAGATAAGGAACATTTTTTATACACACATTTAACATTTTTTAAATACATGATTAACACTTTTTAAAACATATTTTTTTAGTCAACAGTGGGCCCACAGCTAGCGGAGGAGGTCACAATACACATATTTTTTAAATACATGATTAGCACTTTTTAAAACATATTTTTTAGTCAATAGTGGGCCCACAGCGAGCGGAGGAGGTCACAATACACATATTTTTTTAAATACATGATTAGCACTTTTTAAAACATATTTTTAGTCAACAGTGGGCCCACAGCGAGCGGAGGAGGTCACAATACACATATTTTTTAAATACATGATTAACACTTTTGCAAAAACAATTAGCCCACAGCGAGCCAATTAACTCTAGTCGGCCCACAGTGGGCTGACGGGACCCAATCAGCCCACAGTGGGCTGACAGGGGCCAGTCGGCCAGCTGTAGGGCGACTGGAATCCAATCGGCCGGCTGTGGGCCGACTAGGCCCAGTCGGCCTGCAACGGGCTGACGGTGTATTATTTTTGAAAAAAAAATACCCAGTGTAATATTTATGAAAATTAAAAAAATGTATTATTTAAAAAAATAGCGAAAAAAAGGCATGTATAGTACAGTACAACCTAACATGGTTACTCAGCCCACATTTAGCGACGCCGGAAAGGCCCAAACAAGGCTTCTGTACTACTTTTTAAAGTCACTGAGCTCAATTAATAACTTAAGAAAAAAGTTAGATTACAGAGGAACCTAATTAAAAGTTGTCACGAGCAAATAAATAATTCAATGGGTCCCTCTTGTGCGTGTGCGTGTGTGTGTGTGTGTGTGAGAGAGAGAGAGAGAGAGACCCATCGGCCGATGGTCGTAAATACATCTTTCAGCCATATACATTGCTGATGCTCAGTAAAAACTTATATAGTTGACACAATCATATAGAACATCATAGCACACTGAACTTGCATACAAAAATTTCACGCAGGTGGCACAATCAGGATGGAAGCAATGGATCGCTACGGGAAGGGCTATGTTGAAACCAACGAAGTCGTACATGACGGTTCATCATCTTTATCAATGACGGGGAAATATCTTGAATGGTGTGTGTCGGTGTCAAAACCGGCGGATCTCGGGTAGGGGGTCCCGAACTGTGCGTCAAGGCCGGATGGTAACAGGAGACAAGGGACACGATGTTTTTACCCAGGTTCGGGCCCTCTCGATGGAGGTAATACCCTACTCCTGCTTGATTAATATTGATGATATGGGTAGTACAAGAGTAGATCTACCACGAGATCAAGGAGGCTAAACCCTAGAAGCTAGCCTATGGTATGATTGTTGTGTATGGAGTTGATTGCCTACGGACTACAACCCTCCGGTTTATATAGACACCAGATAGGGTTAGGGTTACATGGAGTCGGTCACAATGGTAGGAGATCTTGAATATCTGCATCGCCAAGCTTGCCTTCCACGCCAAGGAAAGTCCCATCCGGACACGGGACAAAGTCTTCAATCTTGTATCTTCATAGTCCAGGAGTCCGGCTGAAGGTATAGTCCGGCTACCCGAACACCCCCTAATCCAGGACTCCCTCAGTAGCCCCTGAACCAGGCTTCAATGACGACGAGTCTTCGGCATTGCAAGGCGGGTTCCTCCTCCAAGTCCTTCATAGAAGATTGTAAACACCAAGAGTAGTGTCCGGCTCTGCAAAATAAGCTTCCACATATTGCCATAGAGAGAATGATATAAACACAAATCAAATCTGCTGACGTATTCCGCAGTGCGTCATCGCACTACGGCCAAGTCCTTTACTCGAATCGTTTTTACTTTTCCACCTCAGCATGTTTTGCGAGGCGGTTTCCTTGGCACGTCTTGTCAAAGCAGAGATCGTGTACCCCCTTTACGGGATTCTCATCAATACGGACGTGGGTAACCCAACCGCGCCATTTATCACGGCGCTTGGGAGGCAAGCAAGTTTTACCAAGCAGGTGGGGACGCATAGTCGCATCCGCCCATATAAGGGGATAAGGATCCATCTTTTTACCTACGCCTTCTTCCTCCTTTGCCTATCCATCTTCTGCGCACTCGAGCTCTAGCGCCCAAGCCCGCACTTCCCACCTCGACCTTCTCCAGCGATGTCCGGAGCGGGAGGCAAGTGGAACGTCTCCTCCATCACAGAGGGCGACGTCAAAAAGCTTAGGAAGGCCGGATACTTGTCCAAAGACATCGCGCACCGGCTTCCCGAGAAGGGGCAGCTCCTCCCCACCCCAAGGCCCCACGAGAGGGTAGTATTCCTTCCCCACTTCCTCCGCGGACTGGGTTTTCCAATTCACCCATTCGTCCGTGGGCTCATGTTCAACTACGATCTGGCCTCGAACTTCATCCTCAACATCTCGGCATTTACCGTCGTGTGCGAGGCTTTCCTCCGCGTCCGCCCCCATCTCGGCCTCTGGCTCAAGACCTTCAACGTCAAGCCCAAGGTGGTGCGCGGCAGCCAGGCGGAGTGCGGAGGCGCCATGGCGGGCAAGATTGCCAACGTCCTGTGGTTCGAGGGCTCCTTCATAGAGACCGTAAAGGGGTGGCAAGCCGGGTGGTTTTACATCACCGAGCCACGCGATCCGAAATGGATCGCAGCCCCCAAGTTCCGATCCGTACCCCCCACGCGGCTCATGTCCTGGAAAGAGACAGGCCTATCGTGGGGTAACAAGGAAGAGGTGACCGGACTGAAGACATGCATCTAGTCCCTGGTAAACAAGCCAATCAGGCTTGTAAATGTAGTCCAGGTCATGCTCGTTCGCCGAATCCTCCCGTGTCAACAACGGGACTTTACTCTGTGGGAGTTCGACCCGGCACATCACCGAACCCTTAACAGGCTCTTCGGCACGACGTATGAGGACGTCTGGAAGGCGCTAATCAAAGGTGCCGAGGCTCCCGCATCCGCTTCCGAGGACCGCGGATACAGCTCGCAGTGTCATGCTAGCGAGGTAAGCTATTTTCACCTTTTACAGGGTGTTCAGCTTTTTTCATAGTTTAACTCTATGCGGGATCTAAACTCCCTTACCTTTGACAGGCTTGGCGGGCGAAGTCTGGATCGATTAACTGTCTGGCTCCCTTGCCCAAAGACCCAGCCCCTGCTCTCCTAGTGAAGCTGCTGGTTCCGGCGCCTTATGTGGTGCCGGAGAAGAAGGCCAAGAAGAAGAAGGCCACGGGGACTCGAAAGAGTGCCCGGCATATGATGGTGTCGGACTCGTCGTCCGACGAGTCCGAGACGCGCTCCTCCCGTGAAGACGAGGAGGAGGAAGAAGAAACCTCTCCCCCTCCAGCGAGGGGAGGAAAGAAGAGGAAGGCCGCCCCAGTAGGGGAGGCCGAGGGGTCCAAGAAGAGGAAAACCCCTCCGCCGGACTACGTCCCCGATGCCGACGAGGATGAAGAGGAGTAGCCGGACAGGGCCAAGCGTCCGGCGAAATTGTAAGTATTCGGATATCAGAGTAACTCATGACGTTTCTTTGTTGCACATCTTTCCCTAATGTCGAATCATAATTATGCAGCCCGCCCCGGGCCGAACTCAACGAGTCGTCGAGCGGCTCCCTGGATTCATCGGACGTGAACTCAGTTCTGCCCGCTGTCTCCCCCCGCACTACGGACTACGCCGAAGTGGCGTCGCAACAAGCTCCGGGGCAGGAGGAGGTGGTCCTGGAGGAGACGCAAGGCGACCTCCCGGACCCCAGGAGTAAAGGGGACAAGACCCCCCAAGGCTCCAAGTCCGGCTTTGTGCCGGACACCGTGCCGGAATCTTCAATAGTTCCGGACCGCGGTAGGCGAACTCCTTCCAAGTGGAGCAAGCCTTCTGAGCCGGCGGCCTCCGTCCAACCGGAGGTGCCGGACAATCTGCTTGAGGTGCTTGATGGCGCCTCCATCGACGAGGAGCACCGTACTATTATGAGTACGGTGATCCAGAAGGTTCAGTCCTCCAAGAGCAGACTGAGTGAAGCTTGCGCTAGCCTTTTAACAGGCTTCGAGGTAAGTAAAAATATGTAAGAATATAACCGCATAGACAGTAGCCCCTGATGCTCTGTTTGGTGTTCGGAAAGAAAAGCCGAATAGAGGATCTATTAAATTTCGTAGGAGTCTAACAACAAAGAGTCAATATGCGTATGCAGGCTTCGCTGCTAGCCACCGCCGCACTGACTGCGGAGGTGGGTGCCCTGAAACAAGGACTCGAGCGGGCCGAGTAAGAGCTCGACTTTGCCAAGCGGCAGCTCAAGGAGAAAGAAGGTAAGAAATACCTTACAGAAAAAATGCCTATAGAGAGGCATCATTGCAAAAAATAACAGGATTGCACTACTTATTATAGGGGCCACGACTGAGGTGGCGACCCTCAAGCAGGCGCTGCCCGAGGCTGAAAAGAAAATGGCCGCGGAGCGCACCGAGTGAGAGAAACTTGGGGCTCAGGTCGGCGAGGTGTAGCAAGAGCTTCACGCTCTCATGAAAAAACATGAGAGTTTGGAGCTTGAGTCAAAGACCCAAGCGTCCGAGCTCGCGGCGGCCCTTGAGACTGCCAAGCCTGCCAAGGCCAAAGCCCAAAAGGCCCTCCAAGAGTTGGAGGAGATGAAGAAGATAGCAGCGGGTAAGGCATTCTTTATGCAAAGCAGAAATATAAAAGTGAACTACTTGTTACTTACCCGAATCCGGAGTTCTCCAGGGTCATTCGCAGATCTTCCCCGCAGCGTATCCGACGCCGCCGCATTCTACCGAGTTGAAGAGGGTAGCTCGACGGAGAAGGTGTTCTGGTCTCAGTATGCTGAGGCCGGACACCCTGTGCCCTTGAGCGACCAGCTGAAACAGCTGGTCGAGCTCCACAAGGCGGCCGAACAGGCCATGAAGGGCTTCATAGTTCGGCTGTGGCCCAGAGAGGCCCTGCCTGGGAGCTACTTCGGACTGGTGCAGCGGCTGGTGGAGGCCTGTCCAAGGCTCGAGGTCATCAAGCGCTCCGTCTGCGTCGAAGGTGCCCATCGGGCCCTTGCCCGTGCAAAGGTGCACTGGGGTAAGCTGGACAGTGAGAAGCTTGTGAAGGATGGGCCGCCGCCGAGGAAGGAGCATCGCAAGCCCGAGAACTATTACAAGGATGTTCTTGCGGGTGCCCGCCTTGTGGCGGATGAATGTACCAAGGATGTAATTTTTGAATAAACTCGCTCGTTTTTATCCTATGCGCTGAAAACTTGTTCATAGGCGCTTAAGAAATGCTTGTTGAATTTAAAATATTATTTTCTGTGCGGCCGTTTATCAAAAAATTAAGAGATGGCCAGTCGTCGGCTTCTGCCCCCATGCCACTAGTGCTGGGGTGTTCGGGATAAACCTGAGCGCTCTTTTTCCCATAGTTGGGTCCTTCGAGGGAGGCGCTCAGCACAACGAACCAGGTAATCGGACTATAATGCTTGAACACTCTCACTTAGCCATAGAACTTTATAATTTTAAATTTCGGCGAAGCCCCTAGTTCGGAAGACCGAGTTCGGGGCGCTATCCACGCCTTGGCCGGACAAATCCGGCTCCACGCTTGAAGCGGCATAAGTCTTTAAGGACTCAAAAAACCTCTCGAACAGCGACCGGTCTCTCGCCTCATCATGATAGTCAGTTTTAGCTTTCTCCACTGAGGTGCTTAACCCAGCTCAACCGGGGCACAATCGCAGTGGTTCTCCTAGTGCTACCTTAGCCGATATAGAGGAACGTAAGGCACCAAAACATAGGAGCCGGGCAAACCCAACTATTGACCCAAATCATGATTCGGAGCCGATGCATATAGTGCTATAAGTTCGGGGTGCCGCACTTGTGAAAGTGTACGGACTTCTCACACCATATTTAAAGGGTACTGAAGCCCCTGGCGTACTTGCCATACCACAGTGTATGGGTGCAACATGTCATTTGAACATATATAAAAGAGAGTAATGCAGAAAATAGACAAAAGCTATGCATTGTTTATATAGAGGCTATTTATCAAAGCCGAACGATACAAATAGTGCGGTAAGCAAAAGATATTGGACTATTCAGCATGTCCTGACCAGGGGCAGGCCGCGGAATTTTATTTAAAACAGGTATACCGCTCGTAATAGAGACCACCTGGGAATTCCATAATGCGGCATGGCTTGTCTGCCTCCCTGGATCTTGCATCGTTTGTGCGGCAGTCGAATTGCCGAACAGGTCGTCCGAAGTATGGAGTCCTGAAAGTAAGAAAAAATTAAAAAAAAAATCCGACAGCCCCTAGTACATTTTAAGACGTATTTTGGGCATGCCGTTATTGTGCCCCTTCCCCTGTGCCCATGGTATTTCGAGGGCGTAGTTATGTACGCGAGGTACTGGTTTCGCTATGTCGCAAAAGCTGGGGTTGGGGCCGCATTGCTACGCTTTCTCAGAGTGTGCCAGGCGGTCCTGCTGTGGGTTACTCCGGGCGCGCTTGGCAGTGTCTGGCTTTTTAATGGCCGGACTAGAGAATTGCCTGAGAAGGCTACTTTGTAACTCTGCTGTGAGAGCCGCCGTATGCTCCTCCATATGGAGGGAGCGTTCGGTGTTTCCGTTGACCATAATTACTCCTCGAGGGCCTGGCATCTTGAGCTTGAGATATGCGTAGTGCGGCACCGCATTGAACTTTGCGAACGCGGTTCGTCCGAGCAGGGCGTGATAGCCACTGCGAAACGGGACTATATCGAAGATTAACTCTTCGCTTCGGAAATTGTCCGGGGATCCGAAGACCACGTCAAGTTTTACTGAGCCTGTACAGTTGGCTTCTACACCTGGTATAACGCCTTTAAAGGTCGTTCTTGTGGGCTTAATCCTTGAGGGATCTATGCCCATTTTCCACACTGTATCCTGATAAAGCAGGTTCAGGCTACTGCCGCCGTCCATGAGGACTCTTGTGAGATGAAATCCGTTGATGATTGGGTCGAGAACCAATGCGGCAAAGCCGCCATGACGGATGCTAGTGGGATGGTCCCTTCGATCAAAAGTGATCGGGCAGGCGGACCATGGGTTGGACTTTGGGGCGACTGGATCTATCGCGTATACGTCCCGTAGCGCACGCTTCCGCTCCCGCTTGGGAATGTGGGTTGCGTATATCATGTTCACCGTCCGCACTTGTGGGGGAAAGCCCTTCTGTCCATTGTTGTTCGGCAGCTTGGGATCCTCGTCGTTGCTGTGCAGCCCCTTGTCTCTGTTTTTGGCCCTTAACTTGCCTGCCTGCTTGAACACCCAACAATCCCTGTTAGTGTGATTGGCTGGCCTTTCGGGGGTGCCATGTATCTGGCACAAGCGATCGAGTATTCAGTCCAAACTGGACGGGCCCTGAGTATTCTTTTTGAATGGCTTTTCCGCTGACCGGATTTATAGCCTTTGAATCCGGCATTGACGCGGCGTTTTTGCTTATTCCGGCGTGTCCTGCCACTGTTGTCCTTGGTATCCGAATTACCAGGGTTCTTTGATAAGTTGTTACTGCGAGCTAGCCAGCTGTCTTCTCCCGCGCAAAAGCGGGTCATGAGTGTCGTGAGGGCTGCCATGGATTTCGGCTTTTCCTGTCCCAGGTGCCGGGCAAGCCATTCGTCGCGGATGTTATGCTTGAAGGCTGCTAGGGCCTCTGCGTCCGGACAGTCGACTATCTGGTTTTTCTTTGTTAGGAACCATGTCCAGAATTGTCTGGCCGATTCCCCTGGCTGCTGAATTATGTGGCTTAAGTCGTCGGCATCCGGCGGTCGCACGTAGGTGCCCTGGAAGTTGTCGAGGAATGCGGCTTCCAGGTCCTCCCAAGAACCGATTGAGTCTGCTGGCAAGCTGTTAAGCCAATGTCGGGTGGTCCTTTTAAGTTTGAGCGGGAGATATTTGATGGCGTCTAGATCGTCACCGCGTGCCATGTGGATGTGAAGGAGATAATCCTCGACCCATACCGCCGGATCTGTTGTGCCATCGTATGATTCGATGTTTACGGGTTTGAAGCCCTCTAGGATTTTATGATCCATTACTTCATTTGTGAAGCATAGCGGGTGTGCGGCGCCTCTGTACTGGGCTACATCACGACGCAGCTCGGAAGAGCCATGTCTGTTGTGTTCGGCCCGGCTGGATTTGTTGTATCCGGAGTGAAGATCATTGTCACATGTCATGGGGCGCCTGCGCGATCCGTAGATCGATCTTGTTTGTCTTGCCTTATTCTCCAGTATGTCTCGCAGGTCGGACGCATTTTCCCGTGCCTTAATTGAGCGGCGTCGGGGCATGGCTTGGGTGGAGGGCTGAGAGGCCTCTCTGTCAAGGCCGCGAGGTGGCCGGTCTGACATGTCATGCGCTGGTGATGTAGGTGCTTCCTCCTCTGATCGGGGTAGCGTCCTGCGCTTCGGGTAACTCTTGGAGGGGCGTTCGAGTTCATACTCTTCAGCCGCAAGGACTTCAGTCCATCTGTCAGCTAGCAAATCTTGGGTGGTTCTAAGCTGTTGCTGCTTTTTCTTGAGGCTGCTTGCCCTGGCTAAAAGCCTGCATTTAAAACACTCTTGTTCGACGGGGTCTAATGGTATGACGAATTCGTCGTCATCGAGGCTTGCCTCGTCTTCGGAGGGAGGCGTATAGTTATCATCCTCGACCTCTCGATCTACCGCTCTCTCATGAGGGCTGGCTTCTCCATCTTCCTGTGCCGAATCTTGCTGAGGTGAGTGTTCTTCGGCGCTATCCGGGGTAGTATTATCTCCCGTGCTGGAATCACCATTTTTGCTTTGGCGGGATTTAGAGCGGCGCCTCTAACGTCGGCGCTTTGGCTGTTTCTTGGGGGTGTCATCCCCCACTGTTCCATCGCCATCTCCATCTTTTGGAGTATCCACCATATATATGTCATATGACGAGGTGGCCTTCCGGCGCCCTATAGGTGTTGGTTCCTGTTCGTCTCCTACATCGTCGTCCATACCGTCGATGTCTTCGGAGCTGAAGTCAAGCTTGTCGGTTAGATCGTCGACAGTGGCTACAAAGTGGGTGGTGGGTGGGCTTTGAATTTCCTCATCGTCCGTATCCCAACCTTGCTGACCGTAGTCCGGCCAGGGCTCTCCTGATAAAGAGAGAGACTTTAGAGAATTCAGGATGTCGCCGAAGGGCAAGTGCTGAAAGATGTCTGCAGCGGTGAACTCCATTATCGGCGCCCAATTGGATTCGATCGACAGGGGCGCGGGGGGCTCGGAGTTCAGAGAGGGATCCGGCTCCTCGGAGTCACGGGCCATGCGGAGTGCGGGACTGGAGTTTGGCTTGATCGCCTTTGAGATCGCAGCCCCCGAGGTGTCGTCCAACCGCTCATCCTTGATTGGCGCAATAGGCTCCGAATTAAGGGTCGGAACCGGTGCGCGTGCGGCCTCCAGGATACTGTTCGGAGGCAGAGCTAAATCATGCCCCTCGAGACAGTGCGGCGCGCTTGGCAGTGGCTCAAATTCGTCGAAGATCAAGTCCCCGCGGATGTCAGCCGTGTAGTTTAGGCTTCCAAACTTGACTTGATGGCCAGGGGCGTAGCTTTTGATCTGCTCCAGGTGGCCAAGCGTATTGGCCCGCAGAGCGAAGCTGCCGAAGACGAAGATCTGTCCGGGGAGAAAAGTCTCACCCTGGACTGCAACGTTGTTGATGATCAAAGGAGCCATCGGGCCTAAAGGCGACGACACAAAGGAACTCTCAATGAAAGCACCAATGTCGGTGTCAAAACCGGCGGATCTCGGGTAGGGGGTCCCGAACTGTGCGTCAAGGCCGGATGGTAACAGGAGACAAGGGACACGATGTTTTTACCCAGGTTCGGGCCCTCTCGATGGAGGTAATACCCTACTCCTGCTTGATTAATATTGATGATATGGGTAGTACAAGAGTAGATCTACCACGAGATCAAGGAGGCTAAACCCTAGAAGCTAGCCTATGGTATGATTGTTGTGTATGGAGTTGATTGCCTACGGACTACAACCCTCCGGTTTATATAGACACTTGATAGGGTTAGGGTTACATGGAGTCGGTTACAATGGTAGGAGATCTTGAATATCCGCATCGCCAAGCTTGCCTTCCACGCCAAGGAAAGTCCCATCCGGACACGGGACGAAGTCTTCAATCTTGTATCTTCATAGTCCAGGAGTCCGGCTGAAGGTATAGTCCGGCTACCCGAACACCCCCTAATCCAGGACTCCCTCAGTGTGCAAAGAAAACAGACAGACAACACAATAAGTTTTGCTAGCACATTAAGTTGACGTACAGCCCTTTCTAAAAAAAGTTCAGGTATAAAATTAGAACAGGTCACAATCAAATGTACTGGCATATCAGTGCTTCACACCCATAGCTCGGAATTAACTAGTATCTGACAAGATTCAGTTGTTACCTCAAATTAGAGCACATCCAGGCAGCCAACCCTGCCTCTTCTCCCAAAGAAGCAGTGGCCTCCGCCGCGCGATGGAGTAGGCCCTGTGCCATCCATCATTCCGAGCAACACGGGGAAAGTCTGACGTTGACTCCTGTAATGGACGTCATCGACGGACCCTGGCACCAGCGGCGGTGGCAGGACTTCGATTGATGGATTGACCACTTCTTCGACATGCACGAACACTCGATACAGGTACATCCCTAACATGGTCCATGGCGGCCTTGGTGGCGACGAATAGTACAACCCCGGTTCCCGCACCGGTATCTCAACACCAATCACCTTCGGTATGGTGGACCGCTTCTTCATCCATGCCATAACTGTCAGAGCCCAGCTGTCTGGAGGAACAAACATACTTATGAGCTCACCTCCATGGTCGTTGATAAGCTCGTTCATGGACTCGTTGTTCCAAGCACGTCGAGGCATGCCGTGGAAGGTAATCTTTGTTAAAAAAACTCAAGCTCAGAGGGCCCCGAGCCCCATCCTGGGTGCCACCGATCAAAGCTCACCAGCGCGCCATCGCAGAACAAACGCCGGGAAGATTCGAACACACGACTGTAGTCGAAACTTGTCCGGAACCTGACGAAGAAATTAGTCGGTGGCGGACAGACTTCGACGAGCAAGTCACTTATTTGAATGTCGTGCGCAATGCCAAGAGCTTTGACAAGGTCATCCGGCGAGACGGGAGGCCGTTCACCATTGATGGTTACCATCAGCACTTTGCCGGCAAACTGGTCGTCAAGCGCCGCCATGCTACTGTTGAGCGATAGCCCGCGGCGACCAAAGGCGGGACGGACCTCAGGATCTCCGGCTCGGAGATCCGCGTTAACCGGCGACATGATAGTGCGCTTGAGTACAAGGAGTACATGAGGGGGATTTCGGGGAACTGGAGTAGGAATCAAGATTCCAGAGGTGGGGGAGGGGCGGGAGACTGGGGATGAAAAGGTAGCATGAATTTTGAGCACGCGCCAATATTCTCTCGGCGCGCAAGCGCACGAAAACACCGGTGGTGCCCACATGTCGGCCTAAGAGTCCTTATTCTTTCTTTTTTGGAGACCCCAGCCTTTTTTTCAGGATCTTTTGAGAGCCCGGCCTGAGAGTCATAATTGACCTGTTTGGCATTGTGTTACTACTCGGCCCATATTCAACGACACCTCACTGGCCCAAACAAGTGTACATCATCGAAAAGACAATGAGCTCAAATTATATAACTTTAAAAAAGGAGATATACTCTGATCACTGGAGAATGGTGATGCCCTCATTTAGCCCACCAGTAGTTCGAGACAATAAACAGTTCGAAACAACGATATATACAACATTCAAACACTGACTAGTGACTACTACTGACATAAACAGCAAGACATGATAGTTCATAAGAAGTCTTGCTACACCACCAAAACGCACCCATCTGCAGTGCTCAGACTCTCGTGATCCAGACGAGAATGACATTCTAAACAGAAGCAACTATTACATAGTAAGAGTGACATAGACGAGGATGTCCAAATGACAAGGAATATGCATAACGAAAGAAAGAACTACCCATCCAGAACCAGCAGCAAAGACAACAAAGTCATTCGACGAGATGATCCAACACCATCATAATTTGGAGCCCCGCTTCAGCGACCAATGATCCGGAGACACCAGTACTCCACCCTTCGATGCAACAGCCCAATTACCTATCAACCTGAAGGCTCGAACCACATCACTGCCTGTCGTAATTGAGACATCCAAGGATCAAAGTTAATCTGGATGCCTTTGTCATTCTCACCTTCTTTTGGCTGCAGGCTGTATCATTGACAATCAGGGGAGTTTGCTCCCAAACTCCTAGGGCTCGCCGTGTAGACACGGTTTTCCATAGCAAACAGAGCCTCTCTGCCATCAAGGTCCTTGCCAATGGTGATCTCCTGGTTAATCGGATAATTGAGTCCGAGAAACAAAGAGTGTGAACCAAGGCTGTTTACCCGCCTCCAATTAAAAAATCCTAAAGGCCCCAACAAGCTGGTATCCTGCTCATAGACGTAATAGCCACTATCCCGATACTCACGTATTACACGGTGCTTGTATACAGTGGGGTTTTTGCAATATAACTTTTCCGGCTCATGTGTCCGAATGATCATTAGTCTTTTGTCGTCGTTTGATCGAGCGTGGAACCAGTTGTGCTTCCCTGTTTTTGGCAAAGGTGGTGTGATTACAAAGGGCAGTAACTGTAGGGACAGTGCATCATATCAAAAAGGACAGGCATTGTTAATGTAAGATCAGCATTGTTCAGAGTATGAGTAGGATAATGCAAGAAATAGCATTGATATGTCCCTGTTGGAACTGGGAGGAAAATACAGGGAAATGTATACTGGGTTCGAAAATATAGAAGTGCCATGCATGGTTATACTCATGTTATCTCGCAATCGATTCTTCATAGGAAACTACCATGTCATGCATATTATGTAATCATGTTTTGTCCTCACAAACAAATTCTTCAAGGTAACTAACATACCATGCATTGTTATATACTCGTGTTCTGTGGGCAAAAAATTTGTGAGGATATTATTCTAGCCATTGATTGCTGAAGGGAGAATATAGGTATGTACACATGGTAAGCATTGCAGGATTTCACTACTTCCAAATATCGAGTTCTCCATATGCACAATTACTTCCCTAATGTATGGTTAGATGAAACCAATAGTGTGTTGCATGTTTCTACATCATGAAAATGAGGAAACTAACATGGCCATTGATACACACTCATATTTAGTAGTAGTATATAGATTATTGTAAAATATGGATAATATCCATATATTCCTAACAGTTTGATTATTCAGGGTACAAATTGGCTGTAATGACATGGTCACAATCGCATGAATTAACTCATTCCAAATATAGCTGATTTACGACGTCTCTAATACATTGCGATAGTTCTACTCAAATTCTGCTCAAACAGAGATATGCCAATCATCACAAAAAGTTCAAACAGTGTCATGGCGTCATCATTAACATGAGAGGAAACAACTTACACGCGCCGTCCTAGCAATACGTGGTGCCATCTGCTTTGTCAATCGCGTAGATGATGCCATTGTGATCAATAGCATCACAGAAGTGTGTATCAGCTTTGATGATGATCCACTGCGAGCCGAGTTGTCTCCAGCTAAAGAAGGCACCGGCGTAAAGATAGGCGAGTCCGCGGTCGAACAAGGCAATTAGCTTGAAGTCTGCGTAATTCGCATGTCGTGTGGGCACTTGCCAGATTACAATCTTCTGCAAAACAAGGTCCGTCCAACTGACATAGTAATCTAGATGACTTGGACCGCGATGGTAATACTCTATATAATCCAACGGAGGAAGGATAATCTCATGGGAGGTCTGGAAGTTCACGAGCACCAACTTTTTACCATCTTCTCTGAAGGCAGCCATCCAGTGGGAGTTCATGCCGACCCAGTACATACCTGCCAAGAAGTTTCGGGCGATGGTGATCGGATCGATGTCGAGGGAAATGATGTACGGCGACCCACTACATACCTGCAAAGAAGTTTCGGCTAATGGAGATCGGATTGAAGTCGAGGGGCATCATGCACGCCTCCGTATCATGGTGAGCGAATCTTGCAAGACCAGATAGCAGCAAGCAGGGTGTCTTGAAAAGCATAGGCCTCGCTTCGACGATGGCCCTCTGCATGTCCCTCGAGCATGCAGCCAGCCGCAGGGCGCTCAACATATCCATACACGAACAACAGAGGTCGAGGATGTCACTGGGGAGATTGCTCCAATCGTGGCTCATATGGATGCTGCGCGGTTCACGTTCGGCCATGGTGGAGTTTGGAAGGGAGCTTGATTTACAGAGGAGAAGGATGTCGGTGCTGGAGTGGCTAGCGAGGGAATAGTGGTACTGGGGGAGGTGAGTGAGGCGATGGTACACAGGGGCACAGTGAGATGGAGACGGAGAAGGAGATGGAGATGGAGTGGTGCTATGGGAGCGGAGAGGGAGACGAGGTGAGGCACCAATGTGCTGTACAGCGACGGTGACAGACTGCACTGTGCACAGGGTGAGGCTGACTTTGGTAACCCGAACACGCCGCCTGGACTAGTGTCAGGCGCAGGGTGTTGTCACTTCACTGTGAGGACCGGATGAATAGTATTTTGACCATCAAGTGTACCACAGTTGTACTACTACTACTACTAGTAGGTACACATGAGTACTCCAGTATTGTATAGTGTAAATAGGTCTCTCGTGCTAGCATGCCTGTTCACTTCATCGTTCAGGTATCATCCATATTGCGAGCATAACCAAATTCTCGTGCATGCCCAATCAACGCTCTGCCGCGATGCATGCAGTGGTCGTTCTGGTGCATCAAGGACGGCATGCAGATCGTTCCACACTTGAGAAGAGGAAAAATGGAAAGGTAGAACGCGGCAGCAGAGGAAGACAATGCTGGCTAACGAGGCTGGGAGGGGATCGAGCAGGAAGTTAATGCTCCACGCCTAAAGGTTTTGGCAAAACCTGATTTTCATGAGGTGACTTATACTCACCTAAATGGAGGGAGTATTCCTTAACCAGAGTATGTTGTGTCTCCCACTCACGCGCTCAAAAAAATAACTACGACACATTTTTTATCTGTTTGCATAGGTCCCACCTATCAGGAAGGATGGGCACATACACGAACAGGTACGACTCATCAGTCTACCCGCATAGCCTTTTTGTTTAGTCTACCTAGCCGTCTAATAAACTGCCTGCACGCCACTTCTCCCATTTACTCCTTCTCCATCGGGAACCGATTCTCCTCGGCTTCTTCACCTCCCCTTCGTCTTCATTTGCATCCAAACCCCACTGCGTTCACATTGTTTTAACCTCTTTAAATAATCATCTACTACTTCAGTTAGACTAGCCATCTAATCCTAATTCTCCAAACCATAGCCCTCCGTTCTAGCGGTTCCAAATGGCGAAAGAGATCGAGATGCATGTTTTTAGCGTCCAACATGTCCTCGTCGAAGGCTCGATGCGCATAGTTGCCACCGTCACCGTCCACCCAAGGGTTGTTCGGCGGTGGATCAACAATGTATCCAACTCCCTCAAAAAGGTAGAGACGAGGGTCATCGGTCTCGACGCAGAGTACACGGAGCGTGCCCCTGGGAAGATCCAGCGCGCCGCCGTCCTTCAGCTGTGCCTCGAAGATGATGTTTTGGTGTACCACATCATACACTCGCCCTCCATACCAGGTGAGCTTCACGATTTCTTGTATCGGGAGGACGTATACTTCTGTGGGGCAGCCATCGAAGGGGACAAACAGAAGCTGGAGCGTACAACCTTGATTTGAAAAGCATCGCTGACCTACAAACCAGAATCAAAATTCCTGTAGAAGTTTGTGATAAACAGACACCATCCCTATTCGACGTAGCAAATTTTGTGCTCGGTACAAATCTTCAGAAGGGTAACAAGACAGTGGCATTAAGGTTGTCTGGATGGGAGAATTATCCCTTGACGTACGAGCGGATAAAATATGCTGCCCTCGATGCCCATGTGAGTTTCGAGATAGCTGCAAGGTCCAAAGAGCTTGTTGCGAAGCCGTCTCCCACAGAGAATGAGAACAAGAAGAAGAAGAAGAAGAAGAAGAAGAAGAAGAAGAAGAAGAAGAAGAAGAAGAAGAAGAAGAAGAAGAAGAAGAAGAAGAAGAAGAAGAAGAAGAAGAAGAAGAAGAAGAAGAAGAAGAAGAAGAAGAAGAAGAAGAAGAAGAAGAAGAAGAAGAAGAAGAAGAAGAAGAAGAAGAAGAAGAAGAAGAAGAAGAAGAAGAAGAAGAAGAAGAAGAAGAAGAAGAAGAAGAAGAAGAAGAAGAAGAAGAAGAAGAAGAAGAAGAAAAGGCTGCACCAGCAGGAGGGCATTATGGATGGATGAACTATTTCCTCTCTTGTAAAAAAATTATTCCCTCTCGGTGTATATTGATATAGATGGACTATTTCGATGGTGTGCATGTCTTTGTAACAGAGTAGTAGCGTGGGTCCGCTTGACTATAAGGAACTATTTATCTGCATATATAGCTTTCTCTGCTACTCCTTCGAGTGATCGGTATGCAGTGCATGTGTCCGTAGACATGACAGCTTGTCCATGGAAGTTCAACTACGGCGACCTTCACGTTTCATCTCGCGATTCCCACGACGCCTCTCCAACCCACGGCACCACGCCCCTCGACGTGCACCTCACCCCTCTCGGCCGCACCGCCCCTCTTCCTTTGTGTGCATGACATGTGGGCCACCTAAAATGTGGCGAGCATCAAGTTTCTACCACAGCCACCCGTGATTCCCACGACGCCGCTCGAACCCATGAAACCACACATCCCGCGACCTGCGGCTCACCCCTCTTGGCCCCACTGCCCCTCTGCCTACGGGAGCATTACATGTGGGCCAGACACCTATCGGGTCCACATGTTATTGACTCAAAGGTAGGTGTAGTAAGGCGCTGAAGCTCAGTCCCGACGACCCTGAGAGGGAAATGTAACTCCTGCGCCATGGCTTATGGTGCTCCCGCAGCATGAACTCGTGCCAAACTCGAGATTTGTTTCTTTACTATACATGCACGCAACGATTTAATGGACATTGTAATCTCAACATGTGATGGGGAGCTCTAAATTTTAATTTGAAACTTATAAAACGAAAAGATTCAAAACAAATAAACTGGGAGAGAGGGAGTATATCATAGGATGTGTCCCATACAAAATAAGTCCCCTGGTTTTTCACCACGAAGATGCAGTTAGAAAGGAGCACAGCGTCTTCCTACTCGTAAGGCAACAAATCGGCCGCAGACAGCATGGTCCGCCTTTGACCGCCATGTGCAAGGTTTGTGCTTTCTTATTCAATCTCACCATGGTTCCATCGTACCAATTCATGCGGTGGCCCGTTGCATGGTTGATCCCAATGTTGGACAAAGGTTCTACGGGAACGGTGCCACCGTTGTAAATGTTGTGCAAATTGATGTTGGTACCCTCCCGTACATATGCAAGCCAATCTACACTCGCACCGAGCCTAACCTGTGAAACAGTGGGCAGGGGGAGAATTAGGAAATGGACACAGAAGTAGTCTTTAGAATGCATTTACTATGTGATAAAACTCATCTTACCTGCTCATCGGAGGAAATCCGAGTGCCCCTCAACGTCGGCATCTCAAGGGGCGTCAACTTGCAACTACGGCCACGCCGCGCTGGAGAGACCCCCAAGGAAACATCCTCGTGTGTTCCATGGAACATCAAGCTGCATTTGTATGAGTAGTTTATCTTGTGAGAGAAAAGGATGAACGAGGGAAGGCCTCTAGAGATAGAGATGGACACTACTACTACCAATGTGTTGGCCCGTGCGTTGCAATGGATCCAAAGTAGTAGAATAATACTTGTTCACGTGCTTGAAATATAAACACTCTAGTTTTGATATACATGTCTCAGCAGACATGACAGTTTGTCCATGGAAGTAGAACCACGGTGGCCATCACGTTTCTTGTTTCTACCACTGCCACACCCACACGCGATTCCCACGACACCGCTCCAACCCACGGCACGACGTCCCCCGACGTGGACATGGATCCTCTGACATGGCTATCACTGCCTTGCCCAGCCTTTCCTTCGCTGACAGGTGGGACCCACGCTTATGGGTCCCACATGTCAGTGACAGAATGGTAGGATTGTTTGCGTCAGGGGATCCTCATCCCCCCCGACGTGCCCCTCATCCCTCTCGGCCCCACTGCTCCTCTGCCTTTGTGTGCATGATATACTCCTAATATATTACTCCCTCCGTGCCTAAATATTTGTCTTTTTGAGATTTCAAATGGACTATCACATACGAATTATATAGACATATTCTAGTGTTTCTAGCAAGATTCCCGCGTGTTGCACGAAGTTGGTGGAAAAGGTAAGCACAACTTATAAATTGACGGATCGAGTACTAGTTACAGTTATGCATATAATTAAGCAAAGGATCACACATGTTGGTATTGACTGGAACGAGAATGCAACAGCACAATAAGAATTAAGGCCACGATGATGCAATCGCAGTGGTGGTTACAGAAGGCAAGAAGAAAGATGGATCCATGAACGTACGACCTCCTGCTTCTCAACTTAGTGCGTCGGGCCACCGACCGGCGGCTAAGGAGTGGCGGCTTTTGTGGCGAGGTCGAGGTGCTTCCAGCCGGTTAAGGAAGGCCAACCTCGTAGTGTCCTCACTGGCATTGTAGATACCTATGTACATGATTTGCTCGTACACATGGATGTGTAGGTCGACGAATTCTTGCAGGGCGAGGCGCCTCGCAGCGAGCGCGACCTCCAGGTGGACATTCTTCGTGGCGTCGGTGGGCAGTCGCAGGGCCACCAGTGCTTGAAAGAGGTTCCAGCCATGGAGGCCGATTAGGGTGGCAGGCAATGAGGAGCCCGGGCGCGCGGGCTGGAGTAGTACGGCGATGTCGTCCGCGAGCTTCTTGATGACGGTGAACTTGTTGCTGGTGTCAACGATCATCTGGTCCAACTGAGAGTCGTCGATGGTGGCCATCCACCAGCCGGTCTCCAACACCGTCTGGAGACGATCCTCGGCGCCATGCCGCAGGCCGGCGTCGTGGACCATCTGGTGCAGCCGCTGGCCACTCACGCGCATCGCCGCCATGGGTCTGGAGTGAGCTCTTTTGCGCTTAGTGTAGGTGCTTAGGCAAATGCTTAGGTGTGTACAATGTGGTAGATGCATTGGAATGGAGGGGCGCCTTTATATGAGGGCAATGAGGGCAAACTGCGTTGCATTCACATCGTGCAGCCTCTTTTCCCGGACCTCCTCCCATTACTTCCCTCATGCAATAATTGAGGAGGATGCATTGGCCGTTCAACATATCAGGAACCGCTACTCCCTCCCTCGTATGCATTAAAGCTGTATCGGGAACTGCGCCGCCCGCTTTCAAATCGAATAATCCCTCCGTCTAGGTGAGTATTAAGTCATCTTACGAAAACCAAATAGTAAACACATAGGCGTGGTGCATTAACTCTCACATTGTTTCTTAGGCTAGCCATAGTGGGAGTAACTTAGGTAGTAACTTAACACATTCCAAGACAATTTTGCTTATGTGGCAACTATTTAATGAGGAAAGAGGTGCTTGTGGTAACATAATATGTTACTGTAACATAGCGCTTTAGTCGCTTCGACAGAGACGCGAGAAGACGAGGGAGTAGGCTGCTGCAAACGTAGGGCTGTGTGGTTTGACAGCGAGTTACTGCTGGACAGGTGGAGCCCAGTGATTTGACTTGCCATTATCATTTTAACTGTGGCGCTACGACCGGCGTGAGTCTCCTAGATTCCTGACCACCTCCATACAGGTGCCTCTCCCAATGCTCCACCATGTAGTAGAGGCTCGCTCTTGCATGAGAGCCCACTTCTCCACTTTTTCCTTGCCTCTCTTTCCTCCACATATGCAAAAATGCCATGTAAAGCGCACTATTGTACTTACTTTTACTTGCTCCTACAGGTGCTTAAGCTTGCCACATAGGCATAAAGTCTGATGTGGCAAGTTATTCAAGAAGAGAGAGACTAGTTTGGTGACCCAAGGAAGAAACGGTGCTGAGCGTGTGTACCTAGGTGAAAAGACAATTTTGAGTCTATAGCTAATTAAATGAAGCAAACTTAGCAACACCATTTCATTGGAAGAGGTCACTCCTTGGCAAATGCAATAAATACTAGTACTCCCTGTGTCCCATAATATAAGAACGTTTTTGGCACTACACTAGTGTCAAAAACGTTCTTATATTATGGGACGGAGGGAGTACGAAGAAAGAGATATAGAGGAGTAAAAAATACACTTATAGCTAACCTTGTCTTAGTATGAGTGACTAAGTGATGACTATGTATAACATGCCAAACATCAGATAGCCTAACGCATTGTGTTAAATCTCCAAGGGCGCGACCGCACGAGCGACGCGACGGTCGTGGTAGGCGCGACCACGATACGGGCTGCTGGCAGCCCTTGGATCTGAGATCAAACGGTCGCATGCTAAGTTGCTGAAAATTTGTAGAATAACCCTCCAGGATAGGATATTCACCCATAGGTCTAGAATCACGCCATGCAACTGTTCGATCTCAGATCCAAGGGCTCTCGGAAGCCCGTATCATGGGAGAATGGAAAGCCACTACCCTGTCGTTCGCACACTGGCAGTTCGCTCCTACTCGTCCCCGCACGTCCTTCAATACTACGGCGGTTCGCTCCTAGTCGTCCCGCCCATTCACATTACAGCAGTTCCACTAATCCTAACCCTCCTCCCAAATCCATGGCGTCCCAAATCTCCAGGATCGACGGTGAGTACAAGGTTAGAACCATCACCGGCGATGAGTTCGACATCATCTACACCCGTTCTTCCGCGATGGTGAAAGGATGCCTTTCTCGCTTCAGACGCATGTTCGAAAACTCAGATGATGAGTGGGTCGCTGGGCTAGATGTTGAGTACACCACAGTCCTGGGACAAGAGAAGGATCTAAAGGACGAAGAGAGGAAGAAGCCCGCCGTGATCTAGGTTTGCGTGCATGACTTATGCTTGGTCTACCACATATGCCATGCCGACGTTGAGTGCCAGGATTTTAAGGACTTCCTCAGGAGCAATCTAGTCAAATTCGTTATTGTAGACTTTGGTAACAACAAAGAAGTCCTGTGTCGGGTAGGCCTCGTTGTAGGCAACACCTTCGACCTCCAGAAGAATCGGCTGGTGTCCTCTCTTCAGCCTTCAATGCTGACCCTTGCAGGAGCCATGGTTCATCCTTCGTACGGTAAACTGGAGAAACCTCCATACACGTTTCATCGTCATGCATGGCAGCGGAATGTACTAGATATAGACCACATCCACTACGCTGCAATGGATGGCTACCTTTGCTTCAATATTTACAAGGGTTGGATGAAGAGCAATAGCCAAGTGTGCGGTTCAAGCAAAGAAGTATCGGCCAAGAGGAAGAGGGACAAGGACGAAGTCGAGGACGTGGACAAGGACTCCGAGTAAGGTGGCAGTGTCGTTGCTCATGGTGGTTCTAATGCTGTGTCTACCGGAATAGTTGCAAAGTTTAATTTCAGGTGTGCTTAATTTAATTTGAGGGGTGTGTTGTGCTGAGCCCCCAGCAGAACTATGTTATGTTTCTTCTTGTTACTTTAACTCTACAGTACGTACATACAAGTATTTCTTACATTTCATCTTTTAGTTGGTACAGTACTACCACTCGTTTCTTCACATTATATACGTACAATATATATATGGACAACACATCATATAGCCAGCAGTTTAGTTGTCAAAGAATTTCAGGGTGCTTAGTTTTGTCAAAGAATTCCAGGGTGCTTAGTTTTATTTGAGGGGTGGGTTGTGCACTTGTGCTAGACACCATTATTGTGACAAGCCTTTTTAATAGTACTATATGCATAATTTGGCGACGAGCGCTCTCTATATGTACCACCTTTTTAATTTCAAGTTTTGCTCCATGGCGCAATCCATCGATACTACTACTGTACAAAAGTGGAGTATATACATTTTTTAAAAGGCTAGAGGGCGGGGCAGTCTAGCTCGGTCGGTTTCACGAGAGGCGAGGGCCTTTGTGATTTGACGGCTCATTACTACTGTCAAATCGAATAGTACTGCGCCGCCCGCTGCATGCCCGGCGCCTCCATTAAACCCCTCCGTTAAACCCACATGCAAACCGACAATCCTACTCCGGCCACACGTCCGTTCATGAGCGGGCCGGAATTAAACACAACACCGGCCGAGCTCCTCCCGTCCGCCCTCAGTTTAAACGAGGCCAGACGCCGGCCAAGCTCCTACCGTCCGCCCTCTATTTACACGAGGCCAGACAGACAGCGGGCAAGAATCGCACCCCTCCGCCGCTCCCCCATCTCCTCCTTCACCATTTTCTCCACTCCTCCGATGGCTTCTGATGAGCCATTCTCCGGCATATTACCCGGCTGGGTGGCCTGCCGAGCCCTCCGGATACGGGCGAGGCCGCTCGGTGCTTCACCAACCTCACTTGGCCCGATGGAGCCAGTTGCCGCCCCAAGCAGGCGCGTGGTTCAGCAACTCGCCGCTCCAGTTCAGCTCGATGAGGAGTGGCGAGTTGCTCCATGCCGGCACGGCGGCGAGCACGCCGGTACGGGCACCGTCGCTGTTGCGTCGTACCGCGCCACCAGTGTCTGCGGTGGCCGCGTCTCTCGTGTCTGTGGGCGCGCCTCCCGTGCCTGCGGCAGCGCCATGCAGGTAGAGACAGAAGCCGGGTGCGTGGAGAGCGACGAGTCGGTGGCCAGCTTCTCCGTGTCTGCCGCCATCATCAAGGAGAAGTAGAACACGGGAGGCCGCCGCCACTTGGGACCCATGAAGGCCACCACCGAGGCGACGACCGCGGATTCAGGTGGTTTCTTTGCTGCTTCGTCTCTTCCGAGGACCTTCATCGACCCCGCAAGTGTCTGACGGACATGAGGAAGACAAAGGGATCCGCGGGCGGCCATTTAGATTATGTACTCCCTCTCCAGCTGGCGGGGAAATTTTGTTTTAAGAATGGATAAATTGTATGTATCTATTGAAGGAAATATGCCCTAGAGGCAATAATAAAGTTATTATTTATTTCCTTATATCATGATAAATGTTTATTATTCATGCTAGAATTGTATTAACTGGAAACATAATACATGTGTGAATACATAAACCAACAGAGTGTCACTAGTATGCCTCTACTTGACTAGCTCGTTAATCAAAGATGGTTATGTTTCCTAACCATGAACAAAGAGTTGTTATTTGATTAACGAGGTCACATCATTAGTTGAATGATCTGATTGACATGACCCATTCCATTAGCTTAGCACCCGATCGTTTAGTATGTTGCTATTGCTTTCTTCATGACTTATACATGTTCCTATAACTATGAGATTATGCAACTCCCGTTTAGCGGAGGAACACTTTGGGTACTACCAAACGTCACAACGTAACTGGGTGATTATAAAGGAGTACTACATGTGTCTCCAATGGTAGATGTTGGGTTGGCGTATTTCGAGATTAGGGTTTGTCACTCCGATTGTCGGAGAGGTATCTCTGGGCCCTCTCGGTAATACACATCACATAAGCCTTGCAAGCATAATAACTAAGATGTTAGTTATGAGATGATGTATTACGGAACGAGTAAAGAGACTTGCCAGTAACGAGATTGAACTAGGTATTGGATACCGATGATCGAATCTCGGGCAAGTAACATACCGATGACAAAGGGAACAACGTATGTTGTTATGCGGTCTGACCGATAAAGATCTTCGTAGAATATGTAGGAGCCAATATGGGCATCCAGGTCCCGCTATTGGTTATTGACCGGAGACGTGTCTCGGTCATGTCTACATTGTTCTCAAACCGTAGGGTCCGCACGCTTAACGTTACGATGACAGTTATTATGAGTTTATGCATTTTGATGTACCGAAGGTTGTTCGGAGTCCCGGATGAGATCACGGACATGACGAGGAGTCTCGAAATGGTCGAGACGTAAAGATTGATATATTGGAAGCCTATGTTTGGACATCGGAATTGTTCCGGGTGAAATCGGGATTTTACCGGATTACCGGGAGGGTTACCGGAACCCCCCGAGAGACAATTGGGCCTACATGGGCCATTGTGGAAAGGTGAAAGGGGCTGCCAAGGAGGGCTGCGCACCTCCTCCCCTCCCCTAGTCCTATTAGGACTAGGAGAGGTGGCCGGCCACCTCTCTCTCTTTTCCTCTCCCTTTTTCCCAAGGAGTGCTAGTTGGAATAGGATTGGAGGGGGGAGTCCTACTCCCGGTAGGAGTAGGACTCCTCCTACGCCTCCCTCTCTTTGGCCGGCCAGCCCCCCTCCCTCCAACCTTTATATAAGGGGGCAGGGGACACCCCAAGACACACAAGTTGATCCTTGAGATCGTTCCTTAGCTGTGTGTGGTGCCCCCTGCCACCAAATTCCACCTCGATCATACCGTTACAGTGCTTAGGCGAAGCCATGCGTCGGTAGTACATCAAGATCGTCACCACGCCGTCGTGCTGACGGAACTCTTCCTCGACGCTTTGCTGGATCGGAGCCCGAGGAACGTCATCGAGCTGAACGTGTGCTAAGAACTCGGAGGTGCCGGAGTAACGGTGCTTGGATCGGTCGGATCGGGAAGAAGACGTACGACTACTTCCTCTACGTTGTGTCAATGCTTCCGTTGCGATCTACAAGGGTACGTAGATCAAACTCCCCCCCTCGTTGCTATGCATCACCATGATCTTGCGTGTGCGTAGGAAAAATTTTGAAATTACTGTGTTCCCCAACAGTGGTATCAGAGCCTAGGTTTTATGGTTTGATGTTATTTGCACGAGTAGAACACAAGTGAGTTGTGGGCGATACAAGTCATACTGCCTACCAGCATGTCATACTTTGGTTCGGCGGTATTGTTGGACGAGACGATCCGGACCAACCTTACGCGTACTCTTACGCGAGACCGGTTCCCTCGACGTGCTTTCCACATAGATGGCTTGCGGAAGACTGTCTCTCCAACTTTAGTTGAACCAAGTGTAACTACGCCCGGTCCTTGAGAAGGTTAAAACGGAGTCTATTTGACGAACTATCGTTGTGGTTTTGATGCGTAGGTGAGATGAGTCCTTACTTAAGTCCGTAGCAGCCACGTAAAACTTGCAACAACAAAGTAGAGGACGTCTAACTTGTTTTTGCAGGGCATGTTGTGATGTGATATGGTCAAGGCATGATGCTGATTTTATTGTATGAGATGATCATGTTTTGTAACCGAGTTATCGGCAACTGGCAGGAGCCATATGGTTGTCGCTTTATTGTATGCAATGCAATCGCAATGTAATGCTTTACTTTATTACTAAGCGGTAGTGATAGTCGTGGAAGCATAAGATTGGCGAGACGACAACGATGCTACGATGGAGATCAAGGTGTCGCGCCGGTGACGATGGTGATCATGACGGTGCTTCGGAGATGGAGATCGCAAGCACAAGATGATGATGACCATATCATATCACTTATAATGATTGCATGTGATGTTTATCCTTTTATGCATCTTATCTTGCTTTGATTGACGGTAGCATTATAAGATGATCTCTCACTAAATTATCAAGAAGTGTTCTCCCTGAGTATGCACCGTTGCAAAAGTTCTTCGTGCTGAGACACCACGTGATGATCGGGTGTGATAGGCTCTACGTTCAAATACAACAGGTGCAAAACAGTTGCACACGCAGAATACTCAGGTTAAACTTGACGAGCCTAGCATATGCAGATATGGCCTCGGAACACAGAGACCGAAAGGTCGAGCGTGAATCACATAGTAGATATGATCAACATGACGATGTTCACCATTGAAAACTACTCCATCTTACGTGATGATCGGTTATGGTTTAGTTGATTTGGATCACGTGATCACTTAGAGGATTAGAGGGATGTCTATCTAAGTGGGAGTTCTTAAGTAAATTTGATTAACTGAACTTAAAAATTATCAAGAACTTAGTACCTGATAGTATCTTGCTTGTTTATGTTGATTGTAGATAGATGGCTCGTGCTGTTGTTCCGTTGAATTTTAATGCGTTCCTTGAGAAAGCAAAGTTGAAAGATGATGGTAGCAATTACACGGACTGGGTCCGTAACCTGAGGATTATCCTCATTGCTGCACAGAAGAATTACGTCCTGGAAGCACCGCTGAGTGCCAGGCCTGCTGCAAGAGCAACACCAGAAGTTATGAACGTCTGGCAGAGCAAAGCTGATGACTACTCAATAGTTCAGTGTGCCATGCTTTACGGCTTAGAACCGGGACTTCAACGACGTTTTGAACGTCATGGAGCATATGAGATGTTCCAGGAGTTGAAGTTAATATTTCAAGCAAATGCCCGGATTGAGAGATATGAAGTCTCCAATAAGTTCTATAGCTGCAAGATGGAGGAGAACAGTTCTGTCAGTGAGCATATACTCAAAATGTCTGGGTATAATAATCACTTGATTCAATTGGGAGTTACACTTCCGGATGATTGCGTCATTGACAGAATTCTCCAATCACTGCCACCAAGCTACAAGAGCTTTGTGATGAACTATAATATGCAAGGGATGAACAAGACAATTCCCGAGCTCTTCGCAATGCTGAAAGCTGCGGAGGTAGAAATCAAGAAGGAGCATCAAGTGTTGATGGTTAACAAAACCACTAGTTTCAAGAAAAAGGGCAAAGGGAAGAAGAAGGGGAACTTCAAGAAGAACGGCAAGCAAGTTGCTGCTCAAGAGAAGAAACCCAAGTCTGGACCTAAGCCTGAAACTGAGTGCTTCTACTGCAAGAAGACTGGTCACTGGAAGCGGAACTGCCCCAAGTATTTGGCGGATAAGAAGGATGGCAAGGTGAACAAAGGTATATGTGATATACATGTTATTGATGTGTACCTTACTAATGCTCGCAGTAGCACCTGGGTATTTGATACTGGTTCTGTTGCTAATATTTGCAACTCGAAATAGGGACTACAGAATAAGCGGACACTAGCAAAGGACGAGGTGACGATGCGCGTGGGAAACGGTTCCAAAGTCGATGTGATCGCGGTCGGCACGCTACCTCTACATCTACCTTTGGGATTAATATTAGACCTAAATAATTGTTATTTGGTACCAGCGTTGAGCATGAACATTATATCTGGATCTTGTTTGATGCGAGACGGTTATTCATTTAAATCAGAGAATAATGGTTGTTCTATTTATATGAGTAATATCTTTTATGGTCATGCACCCTTGAAAAGTGGTCTATTCTTATTGAATCTCGATAGTAGTGATACACATATTCATAATGTAGAAGCCAAAAGATGCAGAGTTGATAATGATAGTGCAACTTATTTGTGGCACTGCCGTTTAGGTCATATCGGTGTAAAGCGCATGAAGAAACTCCATACTAATGGGCTCTTGGAACCACTTGATTATGAATCACTTGGTACTTGCGAACCGTGCCTCATAGGCAAGATGACTAAAACACCGTTCTCCGGTACTATGGAGAGAGCAACAGATTTATTGGAAATCATACATACCGATGTATGTGGTCCGATGAATATTGAGGCTCGTGGCGGATATCGTTATTTTCTCACCTTCACAGATGATTTAAGCAGATATGGGTATATCTACTTAATGAAACATAAGTCTGAAACATTTGAAAAGTTCAAGGAATTTCAGAGTGAAGTTGAAAATCATCGTAACAAGAAAATAAAGTTTCTACGATCTGATCGTGGCAGAGAATATTTGAGTTACGAGTTTGGTATACATTTGAAAAATTGTGGAATAGTTTCGCAACTCACGCCACCTGGAACACCACAGCGTAATGGTGTGTCCGAACGCCGTAATCGTACTTTACTAGATATGGTGCGATCTATGATGTCTCTTACTGATTTACCGCTATCGTTTTGGGGTTATGCTTTAGAGACGGCCGCATTCACGTTAAATAGGGCACCATCAAAATCCGTTGAGACGACGCCTTATGAACTATGGTTTGGCAAGAAACCAAAGTTGTCGTTTCTTAAAGTTTGGGGCTGCGATGCTTATGTGAAAAAGCTTCAACCTGATAAGCTCGAACCCAAAGCGGAGAAATGTGTCTTCATAGGATACCCAAAGGAAACTGTTGGGTATACCTTCTATCACAGATCCGACGGCAAAACATTCGTTGCTAAGAATGGATCATTCCTAGAGAAGGAGTTTCTCTCGAAAGAAGTGAGTGGGAGGAAAGTAGAACTTGACGAGGTAGCTGTACCTACTCCGTTATTGGGAAATAGTACATCACAGAAAACTGTTTCTGTGAGACCTACACCAATAAGAGAGGAAGTTAATGATGATGATCATGAAACTTTAGATCAAGATACTACTGTACCTCGTAGATCAACCAGAGTAAGATCCGCACCAGAGTGGTACGGTAATCCTGTTCTGGAAGTCATGCTACTAGATCATGATGAACCTATGAACTATGAAGAAGCGATGGTGAGCCCAGATTCCGCAAAGTGGCTTGAAGCCATGAAATCTGAGATGGGATCCATGTATGAGAACAAAGTATGGACTTTAGTTGACTTGCCCGATGATCGGCAAGCAATTGAGAATAAATGGATCTTTAAGAAAAAGACTGACGCTGATGGTAATGTTACTGTCTACAAAGCTCGACTTGTCGCAAAAGGTTTTTGACAAGTTCAAGGAGTTGACTACGATGAGACTTTCTCACCCGTAGCGATGCTTAAGTCTGTCAGAATCATGTTAGCAATTGCCGCATTTTATGATTACGAAATTTGGCAAATGGATGTAAAAACTGCATTCCTGAATGGATTTCTGGAAGAAGAGTTGTATATGATGCAACCGGAAGGTTTTGTCGATCCAAAGGGAGCTAACAAAGTGTGCAAACTCCAGCGATCCATTTATGGACTGGTGCAAGCATCTCGGAGTTGGAATAAACGCTTTGATAGTGTGATCAAAGCATTTGGTTTTATACAGACTTTTGGAGAAGCCTGTATTTACAAGAAAGTGAGTGGGAGCCCTGTAGCATTTTTGATATTATATGTGGATGACATATTACTGATTGGAAATGATATAGAATTTCTGGATAGCATAAAGGGATACTTGAATAAAAGTTTTTCAATGAAAGACCTCGGTGAAGCTGCTTACATATTAGGCATAAAGATCTATAGAGATAGATCAAGACGCGTAATTGGACTTTCACAAAGCACATACCTTGACAAGATTTTGAAGTTCAAAATGGATCAAGCAAAGAAAGGGTTCTTGCCTGTGTTACAAGGTGTGAAGTTGAGTCAGACTCAATGCCCGACCACTGCAGAAGATAGAGAGAAAATGAAAGATGTTCCCTATGCTTCAGCCATAGGCTCTATCATGTATGCAATGCTGTGTACCAGACCTGATGTGTGCCTTGCTATAAGTTTAGCAGGGAGGTACCAAAGTAATCCAGGAGAGGATCACTGGACAGCGGTCAAGAACATCCTAAAATACCTGAAAAGGACTAAGGAGATGTTTCTCGTATATGGAGGTGACAAAGAGCTCATCGTAAGAGGTTACGTTGATGCAAGCTTTGACACTGATCCGGACGATTCTAAATCGCAAACCGGATACGTATTTACTTTAAACGGTGGAGCTGTCAGTTGGTGCAGTTCTAAACAAAGCGTCGTAGCGGGATCTACATGTGAAGCGGAGTACATAGCTGCTTCGGAAGTAGCGAACGAAGGAGTCTGGATGAAGGAGTTCATATCCGATCTAGGTGTCATACCTAGTGCATCGGGTCCAATGAAAATCTTCTGTGACAATACTGGTGCAATTGCCTTGGCAAAGGAATCCAGATTTCACAAAAGAACCAAACACATCAAGAGACGCTTCAACTCCATCCAGGATTTAGTCCAGGTGGGAGACATAGAGATTTGCAAGATACATACGGATCTGAATGTTGCAGACCCGTTGACTAAGCCTCTTCCACGAGCAAAACATGATCAGCACCAAGACTCCATGGGTGTTAGAATCATTACTGTGTAATCTAGATTATTGACTCTAGTGCAAGTGGGAGACTGAAGGAAATATGCCCTAGAGGCAATAATAAAGTTATTATTTATTTCCTTATATCATGATAAATGTTTATTATTCATGCTAGAATTGTATTAACCGGAAACATATACATGTGTGAATACATAAACCAACAGAGTGTCACTAGTATGCCTCTACTTGACTAGCTCGTTAATCAAAGATGGTTATGTTTCCTAACCATGAACAAAGAGTTGTTATTTGATTAACGAGGTCACATCATTAGTTGAATGATCTGATTGACATGACCCATTCCATTAGCTTAGCACCCGATCGTTTAGTATGTTGCTATTGCTTTCTTCATGACTTATACATGTTCCTATAACTATGAGATTATGCAACTCCCATTTACCGGAGGAACACTTTGGGTACTACCAAACGTCACAACGTAACTGGGTGATTATAAAGGAGTACTACAGGTGTCTCCAATGGTAGATGTTGGGTTGGCGTATTTCGAGATTAGGGTTTGTCACTCCGATTGTCGGAGAGGTATCTCTGGGCCCTCTCGGTAATACACATCACATAAGCCTTGCAAGCATAATAACTAAGATGTTAGTTATGAGATGATGTATTACGGAACGAGTAAAGAGACTTGCCAGTAACGAGATTGAACTAGGTATTGGATACCGACGATCGAATCTCGGGCAAGTAACATACCGATGACAAAGGGAACAACGTATGTTGTTATGCGGTCTGACCGATAAAGATCTTCGTAGAATATGTAGGAGCCAATATGGGCATCCAGGTCCCGCTATTGGTTATTGACCGGAGACGTGTCTCGGTCATGTCTACATTGTTCTCGAACCGTAGGGTCCGCACGCTTAACGTTACGATGACAGTTATTATGAGTTTATGCATTTTGATGTACCGAAGGTTGTTCGGAGTCCCGGATGAGATCACAGACATGACGAGGAGTCTCGAAATGGTCGAGACGTAAAGATTGATATATTGGAAGCCTATGTTTGGACATCGGAAGTGTTCCGGGTGAAATCGGGATTTTACCGGATTACCGGGAGGGTTACCGGAACCCCCCGGGAGCCAAATGGGCCTACATGGGCCATTGTGGAAAGGTGAAAGGGGCTGCCAAGGAGGGCTGCGCACCTCCCCCCTCCCCTAGTCCTATTAGGACTAGGAGAGGTGGCCGGCCACCTCTCTCTCTTTTCCTCTCCCTTTTTCCCAAGGAGTCCTAGTTGGAATAGGATTGGAGGGGGGAGTCCTACTCCCGGTAGGAGTAGGACTCCTCCTGCGCCTCCCTCTCTTTGGCCGGCCAGCCCCCCTCCCTCCAACCTTTATATACGGGGGCAGGGGACACCCCAAGACACACAAGTTGATCCTTGAGATCGTTCCTTAGCCGTGTGCGGTGCCCCCTGCCACCAAATTCCACCTCGATCATACCGTTATAGTGCTTAGGCGAAGCCCTGCGTCGGTAGTACATCAAGATCGTCACCACGCCGTCGTGCTGACGGAACTCTTCCTCGACGCTTTGCTGGATCGGAGCCCGAGGAACGTCATCGAGCTGAACGTGTGCTAAGAACTCGGAGGTGCCGGAGTAACGGTGCTTGGATCGGTCGGATCGGGAAGAAGACGTACGACTACTTCCTCTATGTTGTGTCAACGCTTCCGTTGCGATCTACAAGGGTACGTAGATCAGACTCCCCCCCCCCCTCGTTGCTATGCATCACCATGATCTTGCGTGTGCGTAGGAAAATTTTTGAAATTACTGCGTTCCCCAACATCTATAACTAAAATAAGTCTAGATACATCCATTTCTAGGACAAGTATTTCCGGACGGAGGGAGTATTAATTATACAAGAGAGCCGGATGGCACCTCTTAGTTCATGTAAATGTAATGAAATCCATGATGTTTATATGAAGATCCGGCTTTTTTATACGAAATCCTTCATGCTTATATGAAATCAGATCATGTTTGCACGAAGTTCATCTGGTTGGTTAGAGTTGTAAAAATGTATGCCGCTGGCGTCTGATGTCATCCTCCGCTTAAGGAAGCAGGAGGAAATTTGCCGGTTGCCGTTGGAGATGCTCTTTATGCTGGAAATAATAGAGTGACATCCAATCCATTTGAGCTAATTGCCTGTATGATTGTCCCTCTATAAAAAGTTAATTGCAAGCACAGTGTACACGTGACTTGCAGGGTGGCTACAGCTAGGTACGGAAAGTTAAAAAGAAACAAGTCCATCCTTAATCTTGTATTCTAAGTACTCTGTGGGTTCCACTTTCAGTACAGTGGCGAAGGAAGTATAAAATAAGTAGAGTAATATATAATATAAAAATATAAAGTTAAAAGACAGAATACGAACTCATGTCATCGCATTGCGAGCATCCGGCGCTAACCAGCCCAGCGCATTTTTGTTGTAGACCATGCTGGAGATATATCTCCATGTATACTCTTATATATACTCCATTCGTTCCTAAATATTTGTCTTTTTCAGATTTCAAATGGACTACCACATACAGATGTGTATGTAGACATATTTTAGAGTGTAGATTCACTCATTTTGCTCCGTATGTCTTTTCAGGAAGGGGTCAGATTTGTCCCTGATTTATTTATGAGGTATCCAGATGGCACTGCACCGCCAAGAAAAAAGGGTAACATCAAAATTATGGACTACTTTTTTGAGTATGTTGGTAAGGTCCGGTCATAGTCACTTGTTGAAATCTCTAAAAAGACAAATACTCCCTCCGTCCGGAAATACTTGTCATCAAAAAGGATAAAAGGAAATGTATCTAGATGTATTTTAGTTTTAGATACATCTCTTTTTATCCATTTTGATGACTAGTATTTCCGGGCGGAGGGAGTAGAAAAAGAGTTGGAGATGATGGTGTGCATGCCATCCTGCAATATAGGCCATCGGATTTATATCTAACAGATAGGAAAGAAACTATGGCAATTTTGCAAAAATATACCCACACATCTCTCCACGTTTGCAAATAAGGCCTTCCCTCATTCAACCTTTTCTCTCAAAAGATAAACTACTCATACAAATGCATCTTGATGTTCCGTGCAACTGTCACGACCGGTTTTCCAATAAAAATATTTATTGAGAAACCAATCTTTGAGTCCAGTATGAGAGAAAATCCTCCTCATTGGTAGACAAATACTTGATACAATAAGCCAGTAGCATAGAATATATTACAGGGTTGAGCTAGGGCTGCTCAACGAATTATTACAAGCGCGCCAATAATTATACATAATGGCGGATATAACACAATGGTGTGGTGGCATACTACTGACTCGAGGATATAGTGGTGGTGGAATAACACAATGGGGAGTGTGGTAACACGATTCTCAAACTGGCATCTCATCGAGCGTCGAAGTGAGGCTCCATATATTTATTCGGGTTGCGGAAGCGGGTATAAAACTGTGACCAAGACCAGGGTCGCACGAGACTGACTGGGATTCCTCTAGGCGTCGGACTCGCTATCGAACTCTTCATCCATGAGATCGCCTTCGTCAGCATCTGGCCAAATCAACAAGCCAGTGAGTACTTTGAAAGTACTCGCAAGACAGTTCGGACGTAAGATATAACAAATGCATGCATGAATGCATCATGAATAATCTTCCCAATGCACACTGATAATATTTGCACGACGAAGTAAGCACGAGGGAAACGGCGGTAGTCCGCCTGAAATCCCAACAGAATATAAATGAGAACCGATCGGGTGTCTGAAGCGACGCCTCGAAGGGTGAACAAATAATAACAGAAAAATCATGCCACAGCCGGACGTCTGAGCGACATCACGGAAAGGGCTTTTAAAAGAAATGCCACAGTCGGACGTCTGAGCGACATCACAGAAAGGGCTTTAAAAGAAATGCCACAGTCGGACGTCTGAGCGACATCACAGAAAGGGCTTTAAAAGAAATGCCACAGTCGGACGTCTGAGCGACATCACAGAAAGGGCTTTAAAAGAAATGCCACAGTCGGACGTCTGAGCGACATCACAGAAAGGGCTTTAAAAGAAATGCCACAGTCGAACGTCTGAGCGACATCACAGAAAGGGCTTTAAAAGAAATGCCACAGTCGGACGTCTGAGCGACATCACAGAAAGGGCTTTATTCACAAGTAAATAATACTCATAATAAATATTCAATTCATGATAATAAACAGGTTAGTCCATCCACAGGAATAACATTTAGCTGGGCTTAGCACTCATGGGATTCATCGGAGTCTCTGTCATCAAACTGATACTGTTAGGCCAAGATGATACGAAATTGGACATGGAATAGATGATTCAAGGAATGTATGACTCTGCAGAGTTTGTACAAAAAATTTCCCACAGCCAACGGATTTCCGTAGTCATGAGGGACTAGTTCCGTTTACGGTTTTTCGGAAGAAAACACAGCTAACTAGTACACACCCATCCTACCTCTCGATGCCAGGACTCACCCTAGACATCGTCCAAGAAAAACTTTAGAGACGGGGAGATCACAATCTCGAATAGCATGGGATCAAATTTATATATGCGCGCTCTAAGGGGTGCCCCCCTCTCGGTCCCAACCGGAAAGACCCATGCCCCCTGACCGGATGACTGGCTTTAATCCAGGGCCATGGAACCATCATCCCGGCCTCTCCTTTTGGTGTGTACCAGGAAAGCGGTTTGCAACTTACTAAGCCATATTCCTTGTGGAAAACATGTGGTACTATAGGGAAGGAAATGGGAGAAACTGGACCGGTACGGTTTGACCCTGAAGTCATATGGTCTGGCATAAGACTGGCATGCTACAACACTGCCATCTTACCCATCCTCATGCCAACACATGGCCATTCATACTCACATCCATCCACTTATGGATCATCGAACTCACTTACCTCAACATTTCATAAAAATGACGTTCATCGGTATGCTCATCAACATGCCATGAAACTAACTAAATGCAAAACATGCCAAGACATTCATCATATCAAAAGTTCAAACATGCTTGCCTGGTTCAGAGTAGTCGGAGCCTAGCTCGGTGAAGTTCGCGGCTCCGTCACCTCCTTCGGTATCTACGGTATAAAGAAAATATATGCGCTATCGTAAATACCAAGAGGTGCACAGAAAGTATTCCAAATATTTTTCAAATAAATATGATAAAAAAACTAGACAAAAATCTGAAGAGGACAGAAAAAGAATCACTCAAAAATTCCTTTCTGTTAAAAAGTTATAAGGGTTTTAATCCAAGGACTTATCTGTAATGAAACAGAAAGTTTCCAGGGGCTAGTTTATAAAAACAGAAAGCGCTTCGGCAGAAACTACGCCAGTCCAGAGGGAAGGCGTATTTGGCAGAAGGCGTTTTCAGAAAACGCTTCGCTTTAGACAGGATAGAGAGGCTGACAGCGGGTCCCGCTCGTCAGGTTTAAACTTTCAAATGGGGGCGGCAGATTTCGCCGGTGCCCGAGAGCCGCGGTGGTCGCCGGCGGCGATCCACGGCGAGGCAGGATGATCGGAGATTACCAACGTGCTCACCGTGTCCTTCCGCAACGGTGGGTGGTGGTGTTGGTCGCCGGTGAGCACCACGTCGACGGCGGTCTTGACTCCGGCGGACGGTGGTTCGGGCGTTGATGGATCTCGCTGAGGAGGGCTGCAAGGATCAAATTGAGGTGGGGGTTAGAGCACTCGGTGTAAGAGAAGGCTACGGACGAGGTTTGGGCGCCGGAGATGGCCTCACCGAAGTGAATCGAGGTGGAGGCCGAGGCGGGGCGAGGCGGCCAGAGTTGGGGGAGGAGACCTCCTCGAGGTCCTCCTGGTGGTTTGGCAGGGTCCTGGAGAGGTGTAGTGCAGGTGTGGGTCTCGTGAGCGAGCTCGGGGTAGGCTGCCTGAATTTTGGTGGAATTTTTGGAGAAGTGTAGATATGAATTTCACCAAATTTGGCAAATCTGGTCCAAACTTGCAGTGAGTGAAATTTGAAATATTTGAAAAGAAGAAGAGTGGATCAAGATGGTTCTAGGTTGTGGGTACTAAAGACAATCCAAGGAAGTTGGTTTGGGATAAAAACTCAAAGGCAAAGTGATACTTGCTTTGAAAATCACTTAAGCTCAAAATAAATGGCAGAAATGTTTTTGGGGAAAAAATAATTGAAATAAAATCCAAAACTTGTTTGGACTTGTTGAGACAGAGAATTTAGATTGTTCAAAGATGGAGGGATGGGTTTTGAGAAGATTTACCATAGGAGACATGGTAAAACCATGGGTGTTTTCAAAAAGAAAGAAGTCCCAAAACTCCTAGGGTTTCTCTTTTCTTTTTTGAAAATAAACAAGTTTGAGAGGGAAATAACCAGAAGAAAAGCTTCCAAAAATTTTAACACCAAAATTGAAAAGGAAAGGAAATCCTTGCCAACGGTGAAAGGGAGTCTTTAAGAGGAAGGATTTTCTGAAAGAGAAATTTTTAAAGGCTCTCCTTTAGAATCCAAAAAAGTTTTTGATGAAAACCAAATAAAAAAATTTGGAGTGTCACAGCAACGCACGGGCAGCTAGCTAATTTCTTTTAAAATAGTTGCTGCGATAATTGGGTTGAAGTGATATATTTTATGTCTGCCCCGAATGACTTCAGATTCACTAGTAGTAACAAAGAAAAGGTTGCCTTGTTAATTAACAGAAAATAGGGTGAAAACTATCACATGAGGCCGGTAAAAACAAGGCACACTGGGTTCAGCATCATCATCACTACAGCTGTGCGCGCGCGAGAAGTCTACATATCGAGGGGGCTACCGAGCGAGGCACCGAGACACAATGTTTGAGAGAGAAACCAATTGAAAGATTCTGATCTGGTCGAGTTGTCACCCTTCTGCTATCATTGTTGGGGGAGAGAAAGATGTATTGAGAGTGTGCATGGTAGGCACAACTAGCGAGTGTGTGTGTGTGTGTGTGTGTGTGTTTGAAAGAGGAGTAGATAGATTATTATCAAGATCGATGTGCCACCCTACTCCTTCGGTGCCGGGTAGTGTGTGTGTGTGTGTGTGTGTTTGAGAGAGAAGCCAGTCGATAGATTAGTATCAAGATCGAGGTGTCACCCTACTCCTTCGGTGTTGGGAAGTGTGGGTGTGTGTGGGGGGGGGGCAGTGACACTCACATATCTCTACTCTTATAAAAAACAGAGTTGGTGATGATGGTGTTCCTGCCATCCTGCAATATAGGCCATCCGATTTATACCTGATGGACAGGAAGGAAACTATGGCAATTTTACAAAAAGATACCCACACCCCTCTCTGCATTTGCAAATAAGGCATTCCCTCATTCATCCTTTTCTCCCACAAGATAAACTTCTCATACAAATGCATCTTGATGTTCCGTGCAACGCATGGGCATCTTGCTAGTAGGGAGAAGGAGTTTGTGTGACACATATCTAGCTATATTAAGGGATAGGTAGATAGCATATGTGTGAGAGGCATTAGTGGTTGTGGGTGGGTGGAATTAAAGGGGTGGGCGTGTTAGACATAGAGAGCATGTGTGTTTCTGTGTGAGAGACTTGTAGGACGGGGTAGAAAGACGAATTTAACCCTGACGGAGGGAGAGAAATACACGAAGTGCACGTGTGTGATTCCGATGCCCACAGGGAAACAAGATATGGAAGCGTGTGAGAGAGATTGCACAATTCATTGACATATCACTATCTAGCGATCGTGGACGTGCATCGCTTGAACATAAGTTAATATATACTTCGTATCGTGGCCAAAGGTACAATATCGATTCAACGCTATAAAGATTGGACACTCACATATCACATTTTTTCTATTTAAATAAGCCTTTTTAGTTGTGCATGCCAAAGTTACAGTGATGTTTCTTCAAACAACCAATGTAGCTATCATGAACATGCACCATTGTTACTCTTGCATTCAAATTCATTAGTCTTGGATGATTTAAGTTTCTATTTTGAAGTAATATATGTAATATTCATATATGAATTCAACGGGTACACAATTTATGAAATGGAGGCTATGTAATCATATGAGGTAACACTTTTAAGTAGCTGACTACAATATCCATTTCTTTTTGTGTGCCTCTACACTAACACGTCAATGCATTATGTTTAAAGTAAATAACCAATGGCACTAAATTATCTATTTACACGAGAAATACATAGGCTGAGCGTTTGATCCCTTTTTTTGAACGCGCCACTACACCCGTATGATTGGCCTCGCCCGTGTGAACGTCCAAGTTATCGGCGCATCATCCCGAGTTATTGTATTTTTTCTGGGGTGGACTTCACACCAGTTATTAACTGCTGACACGTGCCCCGTGTACACAGTCTAGCATGACCTCCCTGCTAGCACGGTCCAAAATTAGTTGAAACTGGATACGAACGATCCCGCGGGCGGCAAAATCTCCCGCCTCCTTCTAAAATTTCCGCCACCTTAGTCTTTAGCATGTGAAATCCCCCTTTTGTCCTTGGTGCACGGAGACCAACAGTTACAATACCGCCCTCATCTACATGATAGGTCGGGGCTGCTTTGGTAACTTTCGGTTCCCCCACTACACGGCACCCCCATTTCCTCTCCCCCTCCCGCAAAAACGACTAACTCCACATCACCATAGCATCTTACATCACGTCGTCTGTACTTCATCGCCCTTTCTCCCCTCCCCTCTCGAAACCCTAGACTGCTCATCCACCGGCGTACCATAGCCCATTCACTGCCAGCGGTGTCCACCTCGCTGGATCTGCTTCTGCGGCCGCATCTACCCCTCCCACCTCCCCTAGAAACAAGTAGACTGCTCATCCACCACTGTACCACAGCCCATTCAGTGTCGGCCTTGTCCACGGTGCCGGATCTGCTTCGCCAGTACTCTCGTCAACCGTCGTGCATCTGCAGCGGCTCATTCATACTCCCCACCAGAGACGCTTCGTCCACACCCCCCGGAGCCGCCCCATCGACGCCCCCGTCGACGGCCTCTGGTCCTCTTTGCCGACACCTTCCTCAACCCTACCGGAGCCGCTTCACCGACACCTTCCTCAACCCTACCGGAGTAGCTTCTCCTATACCATTCTCAACCCTACCGGGGCCACTTTGCCAACTCACAAGTCCACGGCCTCAGATCCGCTTCCTCGCACCCTCATCCAACCTACCGGAGCAGCTTCTGACGCCCCATCCACGGCCGCAGATCCGCATCATCGACACCACCCTTAACCCAACCACCGGAGCAGCTTCTGACGCCCCGTCCACGGCCGCAGATCCGCATCGTCGACACCATCCTTAACCCAACCACCGGAGCAGCTTCACCTATGCCCTCGTCCACGGCCATAGTCCGCTTCGCCCACACTGTAGTCCACCCTATCGGAGCCGCTCCATAAACACCCTACTCGACGGTTCTAGATCTCGTTACCGGACCCCGACAGCAAGTGCAGTGTCATCACCCTCGACGTTTCTAACCTGATTCCCACAGTATGGAGAGATGCCAAGCACCCGCCACGGCCTAGGTACTTGTCACCTTTAAACCCGCCCAGCATCACCTGCCCGATGTACTTCAAATATACTAACCGGTCGCTGTTACCTGTTATGCAGCTGGCAAAAACTACAAGGACGATGTTTCTTCTGGATCTAACAGCTTGGCCAACCAAGATCCTGGACTGAGGCATTGCTATGATCTTGTAAGCGCGTCTCTCTCTCTTGTATTGTTCTATGCCTGCCAGCGTGCTTTGCTAGGATTTTCGACTAGTAATCCCTTTGTGCAGACAATGATTTCTACTACTGGCTGCTAAATTAGATATGTAGATGTCATACATGATACTACCTCGTACCTCCGTTCCTAAATATAAGTCTTTCTAGAGATTCCACTATAGGCTACATACGGAGCAAAATGAGTGAATATACACTCGAAAGTGCATCTATATACATCTGTATGTGGTCCATACTGGAATCTCTACAAAGACATATATTTAGGAACAGGGGCAGTACATTACACAAATTGTAGGTGGCATGTAGGAATTCCAGTGCACTACATTAGGCTCCCTTAGAGTGCCTGCTAGTCCAGCATATAGAGTCATGGCTAGTTTATGGTACGCACACAATCGTTAATTGGTGGTTTAAATATGCGCAAGGGATATGCAATGTAGTATCATGTAGAGATGTCTGAAATTAGCCGTGTCAACTTGCAGATATGGTTACACAATGAAAAACTACAAGATGTATGTGGCAATTTCATGGAACATCGCAAAAAAAAGGAGAGGCAGTGGTGAGCCTATACAGTGTGCTATGGTACGTCACTCCTCCATTGCAATCATCGTGACATGTTATTTGTATGCCAGTTCTATTAGCCAAGTTTCTTAGGGACAGTTATTATGAGTTATCCTAAGAAAATAAGCACCTGTGAATATAAGTTCCATGTAATAAGCCAACCAGTTCTTTTCATTGCGTTTTCAGCTTATCTTTGGTATGATCACTGGAAAGTCTAGATTGCATTATATTTTTTCATTTTGCTGCCCATATGGAAATTAATTTGACTTGCAAACATCACATATTGAACCCAGTGCAGTAATTAATATGATAGGAAAACAGACCATCACTATTTGCTCAAAATTCAAATACAAAGATACCATCTACTTGGCACAATCTACTTTGGTCAATGTTTTCCATAGAGATCCCATTGCCTAATTTAAATGAAGAACGCATGACCCACATTTAAATGAAGAACAATTATTTATTGAAATTCGATGGTCCAAGTGGCTGGTTATTATCGTATAGCAGCACTACCTGAAAGCATCATATAGCAGCAGCAGCTCATAGCAACTCATCATACAGCAGTAGCAGTCTGCAATTCATCATATACCAGCGGCAGCTCATAGCAATTCATCATATAGCAGCAGCAGGAGCAGCTCATAGCAATTCATCATATAGCAGCAGCGGGAGCAGCTCACAGCAATTCATCATATAGCAGCATCAGGAGCAGCTTGTAGCAACTCATCATATAGCAGCAGCAGGAGCAGCTTGTAGCAACTCATCATATAGCAGCAGTAGCAGCTCATAGCAATTCATCCTATAGCAGCAGCAGCAGCTCATAGCAACTCATCCTACAGCAGCAGCTCATAGCAATTCATCATATAGCAGCAGCATGAGCAGCTCATAGCAATGCATCATATAGCAGCAGCAGAAGCAGCTCATAGCAATTCATCGTATAGTGGATAAGAATGAAAATTTGGCAAAAAATCAAAGGAGATCCTCACCTTGTTGGATGAGCTCATCCTTCAACAGCACCTCAAGGCCATGGCCTGGGAGGAGGGGAGGGGGAATAAGGTGCCTTCTGCCACAGTGTGGCATCAGCCGTAGTTGTGCAGCGCCCGCTAGAGTAGTGCGTTGGACGAACCACAGTGGAGCAGCTGCTGGAGACCATGAGAATGAGGGGCAGCGCCAGAGGGAGGAGAAGCCAGGGAGATTTGCCCCTACCCGCCGGCCATGCAGCCTAGCTGGACATGGCATCGTCGAGGACAAGGCCAGATGGGACCAGTGGCGATGGCTCGCTGGAGTAACCCTAGTGCTACAGGCAAGGGATCGAGGTAGAGGGAAAGGGGAGAGGAGATGCAAGCGGGCAGGGCAATGAATGCTTGCGTGTTTGTTTTTACTTGAGGGTCAGGTGTGACACGGGCATCAGCAGTTGCATTTTGAGTGTAATATAGGCAGACAACAGAGTCATTTCACTATTCCCCTTCCCTTCAATTTTTAGTGAGGTTCTACCCGAAATACCCCCCCCCCCTCCAAAGCGAAATTAGTTAAGCCCAAGCCCATAACTCAAAAATGACTTCTTTACATCTTTTATGGCTTATTTTGACAATATGCCCTGAAAAGGCGGAATCAAATTGGCCCTTAACCTGCAATTCAATTGTGCGTGCAATGATGAATCATTCCTGCCTGCTATCTGTACATTTAGGCATCATCATACATGGCATAACCTAATACATATGCATTTCGTTGTAGAATCTGGAATATGCAATGTTTATGTTAGTTCATACGTTGCACATGATGTTTAAATGCCCCTTATATCTGGTCAGTCAAGTGATGGTCTTTAAGCCTCCTTCTTTGCATCTTTTCTTCATATGTAAGATTTGCTTACACTTCTGTTCAATTGCTTGTTTGCATCAGCCAGCCATATTAGGACTGTTTGCTTTGATTACCTGCTGTTCTTGACCTAACACTCTAACAGAGCTTGTCAACGATTTAAACACTAAGGGCTACTGTAGTGGGGCCTTGTCTAACTCATAGGTGACATAAAGGTTTGGCTGTACACTACATTAGGCTCTCCAAGAGTACCTGGAGATCCAGTTCGAAGGTATGCCTAGTTTTTACATAGTGCAGACATAGTAAATGCTCATTTCATTGTGTGCAAGTGCAAGAGATGCGGCATGTTTCATTATGTGGTGTTGTTTTGTTATAATCTCATCCTTTTGTGTTCACAGAATGGAAAGTATGCATATTTATCTTCCAAGGAGACGAGTAACTAGTTTGTGTCACCTTGCAGAGGGGGTGCAATGAAGATAAGATTGAGGATTTCCAAGTACAAGATGTTAGGAAGGAGCCTTGCAAGAGAAGTAGGAGCTGCGCTGAGCCTCTTCAACCTGCTAAGGTAAGTCACTGTATGCAACTCAACAGTTCAATTCCTTGTTTTTTTCAGGCATAGTTAATTTTCTCTTTTCAATTGCTTTATTTGTCCTCCATTAATGAGATGCCCAATAATCATGCCTGATGTTCGGTACTTGTATCACTATTAGTTGACATAATTAAAGGCCTTACCATTTAATTACTCTACCGAAGTGTGCCTGAAGCTTTGAAGTCTATTAACCAACTGTTATTGCATGAGGCTCACAATCTAGTTTATACTACGCTAATGATTGCATAGTTTTGCTTGCTGTAGTATGTTTGTATGAAACCCTCTGATGTTCATTATGCTCCTTAAGACTTTAATTAGGGCATAGAATGGCCAACTGCTTGCTTACTTATGCGCAACATGCTGTCTAAATTTGTAACTTGTCTGTGTTTTCGATTGGGCCCCAACATCATGCTCCTCTGGTGAGCTAAGAGGGATTTCTGTATGCAGGCTGCACAGACTATCTTTTTTATAATTTTTGAAATATCACCTGCTTATGCTTCATGACGTGTAACATTTTTTTTAAAGTGACGTGTAACATTATTGTTAGTCCTGTTTTGCCATGTAGTACAAAATAGTGTCTTGTTCGCTTCACTGTTGTAACTATATTTTTGCCCTAGTCATGTGTACTTACAGAAACATTTTAGGATGAAGTGACATCAACACAAAGATCTACGAGCAGTGCGGCATGGCCGTTACCAAATGATTATGGATTGGAATTGGAATGTGCTGATGTTCTCGAGCATCAACTAGAGGTGGCAAGACAACGTGTACATGATTGTCAACGTATAATCAACAAGTTGAGACTGGACATGCAGGTATTAGATGCAGGAGTCAAAAAATGAAACAAGAGACTGAGGTAACCATGAAGGAATTGGAGATTTTGCAGACTGAAATTTGTGCTATCTGAATCCGGCCAATCCTATTTTCTGAAGAGATTATAGTTCAAATGGAGTTAAGTTGATGCGCGTCCATGATGTATGAGCTGTATTTGCCCAGTGTATGTAATTTGCTGTTTGTGTATGCTTTATTATCACCTGTGCCGAACCATAATGCCCAGTGGGTAGAATCGGCTGTAATTTCTTTATTGTATAGTGTAGGATTATTCTACCTTTCTATGCCTTGATCTCTTTGTTGTAATAGTGTAGGCTTTTTAGAGGTGATAGTATTGAGTAGGATAATTCTTTGAATATGCTATATCATTCAAACGGGGGCCAATTCGCCCGACCATGGCCCTTCACGGGCCATCGGACCCATGGGCCTTCTACGTCTCGTAGGATCCATGGGCCTTCTACGTCTCGTAGGATCCATGGGCCTTGTATGTCTCGTAGGATCCATGGGCTGCCGGCTCATTTATGGGTCTTGTACGGGCCTTTAATGGGCCGTAGGCGGGCCTTTAATGGAAATCGGATGTTGTATGGGCTGACCATAATGGGCCGTTAATAGGCCGTATTTGGTGATGCTATGAAATTGGCCCAACAGACTAACGGTCCACAAATGGGCCGACTGTAACGATGGGCTGAATTTGGCCCACAAGCAGAAAATGACAGTAATGGGTCGTAAGTAGCCGAATGCTGCAAATGAGCCCAAGAATAAATGGGCCCTCAGAAGGCTGAAAGTTAACTTGGGCTGGAAACGACCAAACGGAATAACGGGCCGTTAATAGGTATAAAGTGATACATTGTTCATTACAGGCCAGTTTCACCACGGGCCGTTAATGGGTGTAAAGTGATACACTGTTCATTACGGGCCAGTTTCACCACGGGTCGTTAGTAGGCCAAGAGTTACATAGGGCCTCATATGGGCCGAAAGACGTCATGGGCCATACATGGGCCAGAAGTGAAAACGGGCTGGAATCATATTGGATGGCCCAGATGATGCTACTAGGCCTAATTCGGATAGGGCATAACGGGCCTTGGGTTAGCGGGCTATAAATGGGCTATACGCGAACAGGCCGTTAGCAGGTTTCCATGGGCCGGCCCGCCACCTTTTGACCAAGTCAAATGGGCCGGCCTTTTCACAGGAATGGGCCTCTGTTGGGCCGTGCCATGTGTCGACGTATCATAGGCGCCTATCTGACCCACTGACGAGCTGACACATGTTTTGCCCGGCCAATAAGAATTTTACACGTGGAAATTTCACATTGGTCGGGGCTGTTAACGGGTTATCGGATCCAAAACCCGACTCGATAGCTTAACGGTGTTCCGTTACGGTGGATGCCACGTGTCGGTCACCCTTGACGAAAGCACTTCTGTGACGCGCGATTTATCGTCATGGAAGTGGACACTTCCGTGATGATAATTTTGGTAATGTCATGGAACACTTCTACGACAGCACAGGTATGACTATCTTGATTCTGTCATAAATTTGTCATGGATGTACATGCATGACAAAAAAAGCAACCTACTATGACAAAAACGTATCATCACGGAAGTGTATTTTTTTGTAGTGTCAGGTTGTTTCTAATCGTGCAATTATTTTCATCCATTCGTAGTACTTCAGGAGTTGTTTTCTCTCTCAATCATTCGGAGGCCATCTTTTCAGAAGATTTCTTCATTCTAAGTTTTTCAGATTCGTTCGTCAATGATTCTATAGCCGTGCCCCTTCGTTCGTCGCAATATTCTTCCGGTGGTTCATTCAAGTATTCCTCAATCAGTTCGCGATCTCTATGGTCTCTTCTCTCTAAATTCCCTCAAGTATCTTCGTGCTTTTCTAATTATTCCCGGTGATTCATTCTCTTTCATCAGTCATTTTCTAATTCTTACGGTGGTTCCTTCAGATTCTTTTTCCTTTGTTATCATATCAATTTATTCATTCTTTCCAATCTACCGGTGATTCATGAAGACTTTCTCAAGTTTTGTGCCATATTCCCCTTAATCCTTTTTCAACAAGAATAAGTTGCATGCAAAATCCGGTTGTCATCAATTAAATTTGATGAGGATAAGCATAACATAATTCTTATTCTTCTTTCATCAAGTTGATTAATCCCTTCCTTCGGAGTTTGTTCATGATGAGTAATCTCTCGGTTCTAAGTTGTTCATCTTTTCCGGAGTTCCACGTTTTCTCGCTTGTCTCGTCACGAAGCTCCATCTAAATCACCGCAAGGCTCATCTTATTCTTTCATCCTTCATTCTATCTCATCATCCTTTTGTTACCGGAGTTCCTCACGGTGGTTCATTAAGGCTTTAATTCATTCTTTCAAGTTTTCATCAAGATTCTTGTGGAGATTTCAACTATCTTTTCTTCTCGCGTCTCGAAGTGCAAATAATTCTTTCTTTTCTTCTGAAGTGGAGTTTTGCATTTCTTCTTTCTTCTCAGCTATTAAGACTTTTGGTTGTGGTATAAGTTCACTTCAAGTTGTGAGTTGTTTTGATAAGTCCACAACAAGCTTATTCTTTCATTATTGATTTTCTCAACAACTCCATTCAACCCTTCCTTCTAAGTTCTTTTCATTCCATTCTTTCAATTCTTCCGGAGGCATTGCGTTGTTCGTCTCATCAAGTGCCATCCCATCTGGCGAAGTTCATGTTCTATTCCTTCCATTTTTAGCCGGAGTGCTGCCGAAATTCTCATGTTCTTATTCCTTTTCTACCTTGTTCTAACCGGAGTGGTTTCAGAGTCTATCTTATTCCATGAGCTTTTGATTGTTGTCATATTCGCTGTTCCTCTTTTCTACTCGAGTGTTCTCGACTTTGTTCTTCTTCTCTTGTGTGTTCTTATTTCACCTCTTCCTCTTTCTCTTCCGTCTCGTTCCTAAGATCTCAGGACGAGATCTCTTGTTAGTGGAGGAGAGTTGTAACGCCCCGAATCTGATGCGCCAGGTGTCTTCCAGCTATTCGCCGTAGTTGCCATGTCATTTGCTTGCGAGTTGCATTTTGCCATGTCATCATCTGCATTTCATCTGCATGTTTTTCAAAACTTGCATCCGTTCGGGTCTCCCAGTCCTCTTCGTTGTCCGTTCTGAGCCCAACCACACTCGCACGCACCCGTCGCCCCTCTCAAACCTTGTTTCGTGAGTGGGAGAAAAACATTCTCGGAAGGGGTCGAGTTTTGCCGAGTGGCCTTGGTATATCACCGGTAGACCACCCGTCAAATTTCGTTCCATTTGGAGGTCGTTTGATGCCCCAACGGTTAACCGAGTTAACCGAAACCCCCTTCTCTTTGTAGCCCAGCACCTCTTCACACAGCCCACCTAGCCCATCTAAACCCCCTCCATGCTCTCCGCCGTTTGATCACGATCATGTGGGCAAAAACCGCACCCATTTGGACTCTCCTAGCTCCCTCTACCTATAAATTAGTCCCCTCCCCCGAAATTTCGGGCAAACCCTAGATCAAAATCCCCCTCTCGCCGCCGGACATGTCCGCACCCGCCGGACGGAATCCCGCCGCCGCCCTCCGCGAATCCTGAGCCGCCACGTGGCGCGTCCGCCGTCCCCGCGCCGCCGGCCCGCCCCTGAGCCCGGTCGCGCCTCCGCCGCCACGCCCGCGACCGCCGCCGCCTGCCTTCCCCGCCGCTCGCCGCCCGCCGTCGTTGCTTCGGCCGCTGCCTGACGCCTCCTCGCGCTGCCCGCCGGCCACCGCGCCTCCTGCCCCGCCGCCGGAGCTCCTCCCGCCGGCACCCCCGCGCCTCCCTGCGCCACATCCCACCGCCGCCGCGTCGGTGCGCTCCCGTCACCGACCTCCTCCGCCTTCCCGTCGTCCTCGTCGGAGATCCGCCTGGCCAGATCCATGAGGGTGGATCAGATCCACTAGGACCGCCATCCAAACGGCCTCCCCGCGCCCGGATATGTCCGTCCCGGAACGACCCCGTCCAGTTTCGGAGGGTATATTTTCTTCTAAGTCCCGAAAATCTTACATTCTGATGCACTGTTTTCCATGCCATAACTTCTTCCATGTAGCTCAGTTTTGTGCGTGTAATATGTCAAATTGTTCATTGTGAGATGCTCTACAATTAACAGAATTGTGGCATTCTTCTTTGAGTCCATATTGATGCCCTAATCATCGTTGCAAGAGTGCTATATGATGTTTACTGCTGGAATCTGCTGATTGTTAACATCATTTATGCATCTCGAGAGTGCCACAACTTTGTCCATGTTGATGCTATGATGATGGTCTTGTTATGAACATGTTCTGATCTTCATGATCTACATGTTGGTGTGCTTATCATTCATGTTAGGGTGCATCTTGATATCTTAATCCCTGTTGCCAAAGTGCATGTTGTTGTTAACTACTGAAAACTGCTATAACTTGCTGATTTGTCATTTTTGTTGCATTTTGTGTGTGCATCCTTTGGGCATGACGTATACATGTTTTAGGAGCATATTTATGCCATATTTACAGTGGTGCAATCCATGTATTTTTGTGTGCCTTGTGGTGTGTGCATCAAGCTTGTGAAGTGGGCTACTTGTTGTTACTGTTTTGCTAGGCTGAATCTGTTATATCGTGATGTTATGTAAATCTGCTGCTACAAGTCATTCTCTGCATAATCTGGAGATGTTCACTAATGATGTTTTGTTATAAATGTCATGATTTATCCATCCATGGCCTTGGTTGCATTTATATCTTGTTGTAGCTTGTTGTAATCTTGCTCTCAAATTGCTAAATAATGTTGTTGTCAGCTTGTTAACATTAAGTTCACTTTTGCCATGTGTTTTGATAATGATCCATGCATCCTATGAACTTGCTATTGCCATGTTTAGCTCCATAAATGTTTCTTAATACTGTTGGTCACTTTGTAATGCCATGTGTTGATCTGTGGTGAGTTTTAAAAGCTCACCAACATGCCTATTTATCGTTGTTCCTGCCATGTGATGTTATTTTCACTGTCTAAATCTGTCATATCACTTGCCACGTTTGCATGGATCCTACCATCTTTTCTGTTGATCTTTGGAATTAGTTCAGTAAGGGAGTTTTGTTCTTTGTCTTTAGTACTAGCATGACATCCTCTATTTTGCCATAATAGCTTGCTGTAACATGTTGTTTTATAGCTCTTAACATTGCAACCTGATGTTATTTCTGCCATGATCAGTGATTTCTGTTAAGTCTGTGAAACTGTTATTATTTACAACCTTGCCATGTCCTTTTGAGCATGTTATAGTGTTTTCTGGAGATAGCACAGTGTTCATGCTTTGTTATGCTTCATCTGTACATCATGTCCATGTCATTTGTATTCATGGTGAGGTGTTGTAGCATGTTGTTTTGATGTTTGTAAGATGCCTAGTTGCTGTTTTGGACAGCTTGTCCTTTAAACTTGTTTCATGTGTATGTGTTGAACCGTTGCTCCGTTTTGAGTGTGCTCTATATGAAACTTGCTTAATTTTGCATATAGTTTCATGTTACCTTGTTGCATCCATGTTTTGAATGTGTTTGCTTGATGTTTGAATGCATTTTGCATCAATGCCATGTTTAACTTGTTTTGCTCATATCTTGTAGGCCGTAGCTTCGAACTAAATGAACTTCATATGTAACTTGACTAGAATTTCGTGTAGATCATCTTGATGCATCTTAACTTGTTGTTTAACAACTTGAACATAAGGTTTATTCAGCTCTGGACCAATTTCGAAATTTGCTTATGAGGACTTACCGGATTAGTTATATGTTGTTTCCGGCCTTATTTAAACTTGCTTTGATGTTGGGGATATAACTATTTGTGTAAGCCGCCCATGAGGGGCCGGGTTACGCAAAGAGGGATTCATCAGAAGAAGCCCAAGACCAAGCATGAAGATGGTGGTTTAATAAAGGGTCTAAAGCCCACAGGCGACTTAAGGCCCGTAGTGGTAAACCGCCATGATGGCATGAATTGTATCATAAGGTAGAATTAACTAGTCACCGAGCCGGACAGTGTATATGAGCCGGCCGGGACTCTGTAGGCCGCAGGGCGTCAACCCGTGTATATAAGGGGACGACCCGCTTGTAACGCCCTGAGACCGATGTGCCAGGTGTCCTTCGCTTATTCGCTGGTGTTGCATTGTCATTGCTTGTGTGTCATGCATTGCATATCATGTCATCATGTGCATTTCATTTGCATACATGTTCGTCTCATGCATCCAAGCATTTTCCCCATTGTCCGTTTTGTAATCCGGCGCTTCTATGTCATCCGGTGGTCCTTTCTACCTTTCTTTCGTGTGTGGGGGTTAAACATTTCCGGATTGGACCAAGACTTGTCATGCGGCCTTGGTTTACTACCGGTAGACCGCCTGTCAAGTTTCGCACCATTTGGACTTCGTTTGATACTCCAACGGTTAACCGAGGGACCGAAAAGGCCTCGTGTGTGTTGCAGCCCAACACCATTCCATTTTGTCCCAAAACCCACCTAAACCCTCTCCATCATCTCGGTCGTTCGATCACGATCGCGTGGCCAAAAACCGCACCTCATTTGGACTCTCCTAGCTCCCTCTACCTATAAATATGTGCTCCCCTCCCGAAATTCGTGGATGAACCCTAGCCTTCCCCTTCCTCGCGCCGCCGGACATGTCCGTCCGTGCCGGACGCGTCCGCCGGCCACCTCACTCCGCCCAATGGCAGCGTGCCACGTCACTCAGCCGCCACAGCCAGCCACTCCCCTCGCGCCACCTCAGCCCCGCCTCCTTTATCTCTCCTCCCCGCCTCCCGCGGCACCTCGGGCCCAGGGCAGGCCCGCCCGGGCCTGATCTGCTCCGCCGCCGCTCGGTCGCGCGCCCGAGGCACGCGCCGCCCCGCCGCCGGCCGTTTCCTCGCCGCGCCGCCCGTTCTCGCCGCCTGGAGCCGCGCTTCGCCGCCCGCCTTGCACCTGAGCTCGCCGGCCGCCGCGCGCCTACTCCGCTCGCCTCGCGTCCCCGCCACCCAACGCCGCCGCGCCGCGCCGCTCCGGTCGCCGGCCACCGCCGCCCTCGCCGGAGGTTAGCCGGAGCTCATCCCAGCCAGATCTGCCCCGGTGGATGAGATCCACCGGGAGATGAACCAAGCGGCTCCCCTCGTCCGGATCCACCCCGTCCCGGATCTCCTCGTCCCGGGTTGACTTTTTCCGCGGGGTATAATTTCTACTAAGTCCCTGAAATTTCCAGGTTTCAAACGCTCATGTTCATCATGCCGTAACTTTGCATCCGTAGTTCCGATTCATGCGTGTAGCATATCAAATTGTTCGCCTCAGAGAGCACATCATTTCATCCCATTGCATCATTTTTCTTTTGAGTTCATCTTGATGCCCGAAATGCTGTTGGAAGAGTGCTATTTGAGTTAATTGTCAGATCTGCTGCACCATATAGCTATTTGTCATTTTTGCCATGTTTAATGTGTGCATGATATGCCCCTGAGCTCTACATATGTTTTGTTATATGCTTTGTCATCTATCGAGTGGTGCTATCCATGTATTTTTGTGATGTGTGTGGTGACTAGCACAAGCTTGCAAAGTGGTGCATTCGTTAATGCTGATTTCAGGGACTTAGCAATTCCACTAAGTCCTTGATCTGTTTTTATCAATATGCCATATGTTCATGTTGTTTCCTAGTGATCCGTGCCTCTTTTGAGGATGTTCAATAAGGATGATTTTTTAATCTTGTGGTGCTCTATCCATCCATGTCTTTGTTTGCAATTATGGAGCACCCTAGCTTGAGTCAATCGAGCTCTACTTTTGTCATTTCGTGAATCTGGGCAGATTGTCTACTTGTTAGCAATTTTGCCAAGGATGTTGTTGTTGATCCATGCGTGCTATGTTATTGTTCTTGCCATGTCTAGCTTGTATAATGTGTATTCTTGATGGGTGTATGCTTAGATTGTCATGCCTTGCTCTGTAGTGAGTGCATCGAGCTCGTAAACATGCCTACTAGTTAACAGATTTGCATGCTCCAGATTTTCACTAAGTCTGTGATCTGATTATGTTTTTGTCATGTTCACATGCTTGCAATTGTATTCTCTGATCCCTTTTGGCTCAAGGTCACTAAGGGACTTTTGTTAAGCTCTTTGAGTAGCTCCATTCCATGCTTTACTTTGCCATGTTAAGTTCCTGTAGCTTATAGTTTTCATGCTCCAAAATGTGCTACCTGATCTGAAATTCCAGACTAGTGTTAATTTCACCAAGTCTGAAACCTGTTATCAATTGCACTTTTGCCATGCTTGTTTGAACCTGTTAATGGATGAATTAGCCGTAGCTCAATGTTCATCTTTTGTCAAGCATCATGAATGGATCCCTGCCATGTATTTTGTTGCCATGTTTGAGTGTTGTAGCATGTTCATCTTGTTGCATTTACATGGTCACTTGCTGTGTATCGCAGACCGTTGTCATTCTTGTTTTGCTTGCCATTTCCAAACCGTGTCTCCGATTCCAGTGTTCTTTATATCGATTTCAACCGAAATCACCTCACCTTTCCAGTGGCACACTTAGATTTCCAAGTTGAGGCCAGGTTCATTCATTCCTTGTCAAATCATGCATATGCATCGCATACCGCATCCTGCATATCATACCATGTTCTTGTGTGGTTTGTTTACTATGTTGTGTGCTTATTTCCGGTGTTTGCTTCTTCGGGTTGGATCCGGTAACGTCGCGTTTGTGAGGACCCGTTCATCTACGCCTGTTTGTCTTCTTCATGGACTCGTTCTTCTTCCTTGCGGGATTTCGGGCAAGATGATCATACCCTCGAAATCACTTCTATCTTTGCTTGCTAGATGCTCGCTCTTTTGCTATGCCTATGCTGCGATACCTACCACTTGTTTATCATGCCTCCTATATTGTTGAACCAAGCCTCTAACCCACCTTGTCCTAGAAAACCATTGATTGGCTATGTTACCGCTTTACTCAGCCCCTCTTATAGCGTTGTTAGTTGCAGGTGAAGATTGAAGTTTGTTCCTTGCTGGAACATGGTGATGTTGTTCCTTGTTGGAACATGTTTACTTTTTGGGATATCACAATATATCTTATTTAATTAATGCATCTATATACTTGGTAAAGGGTGGAAGGCTCGGCCTTATTCCTGGTGTTTTTTCCACTCTTGCCGCCCTAGTTTCCATCATATCGGTGTTATGTTCCCGGATTTTGCGTTCCTTACGCGGTTGGGTAATTATGGGAACCCCTTGACAGTTCGCCTTGAATAAAACTCCTCCAGCATGGCCCAACATTGGTTTTACCATTCGCCACCTAGCCTTTTCTTTCCCTTGGGTTCTGCAGACTCAAGGGTCATCTTTATTTTAACCCCCCCCCCCCCGGGCCAGTGCTCCTCTGAGTGTTTGTGACGCCCCAAGACCGGAGCTTCAGATGCCTTACAGGGTTTCCGGGTTTCGTTGTGTGTTTTGTTTGGTTCATTGCATTCATCTTTGCATCATGTGCATTGCATCATGTCATTTCTTTTCTTAACTCAACTAAATAAACCGTATGGATCTTCGATCCATTTAAACCGAGGGAATTCACATGGTGAGTTCTCTTTATAACATACCCTCCCGATGTCGTGGGAACGATTCCGACAATAATAAGGTATAGGGTAACGGAGCATGATCTATCAAGATGCATATGGGTGACACTGTGGTTTTAGCGAGTTCGGGCCTCTCACGGTGGAGATAACAGCCCTACGTCTCGTGCTCCGGAGAGGCTTTGTTTTATCTGAGTATGTATCCGGAGATTACAATAAGAGAAAGAGGAACAGATCCCCATGCCTGAGCTAAGTCCTGAGACTAATGGTGAAAAAGAGAGAGATGGAAGAAGAACCCCCCTTAGTCAAGTGGTGGGGGTGGCTTATATAGAGTGCGACGCCCCCTCACCCCTTATGTTACAAAGTGGGGCATGAATGCCATAATACCAGCCCACTATCAAGCCCTCACTATGAGAATGATGCCGACTTCTTTGCTACCTACTGGTCTTCGTATATCCGAGTGAGTCGTACGGTCGAGTGGTGAACTGTCATCTGAGTAGATGGTGTATATGCTGCTTGGTCGAGTGGATGGTATGCTGCTTGGTCGAGTGGATAGTATGCCTGTATGAAATTTATCTAGACCCACATGTTGTGTGGACCCCATGCTTTATGATATTTCGACCCTTCGTGGGCCTACCTATTATGTGTATCCCCAACATTAGCCCCCGAATCGATTGCGATTTTGCAGAACAAGTTTGTGAAAGACACAATTTGGTCCGAGTGATTACGGAAATACTCGGTACTTGTCATCGTGCTTTCAGACAACCAAGGTTTGAACAAAATCTCAATGGATTCCGGCACTACGCTTCCCGACTGATCTGGGGATAAGTGCCCGCGAGGAGCAACTTGGTGACATTTGTTCATCTCTCGGAAGAGGTTAACTCGTGATCAAACGATGGGTGTGTCATTAAATCCGGGCAACAGGATTGACGCATGGACTGTTCTCTCGGAGAGATGCCATTCTTTATCCCGGGGGAACGTCAATATGAGTCGGTTCTGGATCCAAACGTGTGACGCTTTGAGTCCTAGAAGAAGGCTCAAAACAGGTCCAACGGAGGAGCGTTAAACTCACCTTATAGGATTTTTTTGGGAGTGATTTGGAGCTGGTCCTGCATCGAGTAACTGATTACTCGGAATTTCTTCATGCTTGGAACATGTATATTTTTTTGTTTGGCCGTCACTCGGACCGGGCGGACCGTTCCGAGTGGATACCATTCTAGTGGGGGCACGCTGAGTGCACCCACTGGGTGTAGTCCCAGAGACTGTCGTCGACTGCGGGCAGTCGGCGAGAGTCTTAGAGCCTATCTTTTTTGTTGTTGTTTGGCCGTCACTCGAACCGGGCGGACCGTTCCGAGTGGATACCAACAGTCGGTGGGAGTCTTAGAGCCTGTCTTTTTTGTTGTTGTGTTCATCACTCGGACTGGTCAGGCCGTACCGAGTGGAGATTACTCCAGTGGGGGCACGCTGAGTGCACCCACTGGGTGTAGTCCCCGAGACCACTGTCGACTGCGAACAGTCGGCGGGGGTCTGAGAGAACTAAAACTCTTCTTAGATGGTACTGATCGAACTTGTTCTTCTCTGACTCGGAGGTCGAGTAATTCTGGAGCTGGTTTTGCATCGAGCAAAATGTTTCTTTCTGAGTTCTCTTCCAGTGGGGGCACGCTGAGTGCACCCGCTGGGTGTAGTCCCCGAGCCTCTGTCGGACTAGGTGAGTCGGGCAGAGGGTTTAAGTCTCCTGGTAAACCTCCACGAAGTCGACACGGTAAATATCTTTTAGTCTAAAATTGAGTCAATCGGATGCATCTTCAGGTGCTTGACATGGTAAATAAGCTCAGCCTGGAGCTGAGTCAGTTGAAATGATCTTCGTGCACTCGGCACGGAATAAATTCAACCTGGAACTCGGTCAAGCAGGTGAATCTTCGTGCTCTCGGCACGGTGAATGAATTCGGCTTTGAAACTGTCGACTATAGAAAAAAGCTGGACACTCCAGGGAGTAATCTTTCCATTAGTACTTCTACCGTTAGATTTTGCATGAAAGGGGCATTTGTCCGAGTACATTGTATCCGCAGAGGAGCTTCATTTTCACCCTTTTGCATGAAAGGGGTATTTGTCCGAGTGGACGTGCTTCCCGACTGATCGAGGTATGTTGACTGCAAGGAAAGACTTAGTGGCACTTGTATGTCTCCCGGAGAAGATAGACTAGTGGTCTGACATAGACATGCCATGAAACCCGAGTGACGAGGCTCGTGTGTAGGCTGACTCTCCAAAGAGAGGCCACTCATTATCCCGGGGGAACACCAGCACATGCCATCTCTGAGTCCAAGTTTGTGAAACTGACGCCTTGGAACCTAGGATAGGGCCAAGTTATCCGTAGAGGAGCGTTGTTTCCACCCTTTTGCAGTCTTGGAGATGACTTTAGGTAATGATTTGGGTGATCGTCCGAGTGGACAGTACTACCCTTATAGATTTTCGGCAGACCGGGCAAGTATGGTCAGAAAGATATTCCTGATGTGATCAATGGGTTGATTGAATGGGCGTAACCCCTGAGGGCGGCATGGCCAACGACTGTGCGTAGCCCCCGAGTGATGCTCGAAGGAGGCAAGCTTGCTACAGAATGTGATATGAGATTTGATCATATGAGTAACTTAGTCGTTCCCGTGTTGGGGGTGTAGAGGTAAAGACATGTCCAACTAATGGTGACGCGCGAGGCGGCCGTGTCACGAAGGCATGTACAACCGAGAGGCGACGCGCGGAGCGGCCAAGTGGCAGAGACGTGCACAACCGAGTGGCGATGTGCGGGACCGCCGAGTGAGGATGCACGAGGTGGCCGAGTGAAGGATTACGTGTCCAGCCAACGGGTGACGCGCGGGGCGGCCGTGTGGTGAAGGCATGCACAACCGAGAGGCGACGCGTGGAGCGACCAAGCGGTGAAGACGTGCGCAACCGAGTGGCGACGTGCGGGACGGCCGAGTGAAGATAGTGAGGTGGCCGAGTGAAGGATTATGTGTCCAGCCAAGTGGATGAAATTGTCTTCGAAGGAGCTAGCCAGATGCTTTCGAAGTTAATGTAGCGACGAGGTTGATGTAGTGTGGTTGCGATGCAACAAGACCAGCGTGACAACTGAGTCTGAGTAGGAATGGAGATGGCGCACAAAGCGTTTGGGTGATTATAAAACTTGTCAAAGTGGTGGGTCGAATGCACTTGTTGAAGTGAAGGATCTAACTGGTGATGAAGCACTCGACCACTCAGGAGAGTGTCATTCCAAATGAGTTGTAGCCCCCGAATGTGGCGTAGCTCCCGAGCATACTACAGGCTTCAACAATGGACATGTCGGAATACGGGAAATATAATGTTGAATGGATAATTTGTAACTCATCGAGTCGGATCGGGTAAGGATGAGGAGAAATTACCGAGTGATACTCGAAAGAGGCAAACTCGCAAAAAGAGTGACGTGTGAAGTTTAATTATAAAAGGACTTATCTGCCTCATGCCTCACGAGGTCTATATTATCGATGAAGAGGATTCCACAGAGGGGTTGGCCGGATGTGTTTGAAGCCAACAGAGCGACAAGGTTAGTGTTGTGGTGCGCTAGGACCAGTATGGTGACCAAGTCCGAGCAACGATAAAGTTGGCGCATAGGGCCGTCGAGTGATCGCGTAACTTGTGTAAAAAATGGCACAAGTCAACAAAATAATTTCTTGAGGAAATTTTATGTGTGCTGAAATATGTGTGCTGAAATGATTTGTGTGAATAACACCCATAGACACCCGCTGGGAGTGCAAGGGGCTTGCTGGTTAACCAGTAAGAGTCTAAAAGAGCGAAGGATTCATTCGAACTTGTTGGAATACTAGCTAAAATATAACGGAAGTGTAGTGTTTTGACTGAGTTGCAGTCCCGGAGGACCGATGCAAACTCGAAATGAAGAACGACACATGTGAATGATGTGTGCGAAAAAATGGGAGTTGGACTCGGGAGTCACATAATCAGTACTAAGCAAGTATGTGAAAATAAACAGCCGAGCGTAGAGGTACACTCGATGGCGTGGCCTCCGAGTGAACGTGATGTGTGAATTACGGGATACTCGGGAAGACGGGAATAACAGAATGTAAAATGACTTAGCTGTCTGAAGGCGCGCGAGTGGCTGAGTGGTGATGAGGCAACCAACCGAGTGGCGACGCGCGGGGGGCCGAGTGGTGACGAGGCGATGGTGACAGTCGACCTTCGTCTCGGTGTCCTTGCGGATAGGGATGGAGCGCACATTATACTTGTGATGCAGCTCCTTGAATTAGAGGTTTGCTCTTGTCTCAGTCGGATTTTGGCTATTTAGGCGAGTCCTTGGACTGCAGCTAAGCCTCCGAGTGGGAGGCTTGCTCTCCACTCGGTAGGATTTCAAACACTTATGCGAGTACTGGACTGTAGCTAAGCCCCCGAGTGGGAGGTTTGCTCTCCACTCGGTAGGATTTTTTTCAAACTTAGGCGAGTACTGGACTGCAGCTAAGCCCCCGAGTGGGAGGTTTGTTCTCCACTCGGTAGGATTTTTTTCAAACTTAGGCGAGTACTGGACTACAGCTAAGCCCCCGAGTGGGAGGTTTGCTCTCCACCCGGTAGGATTTTTTCAAACTTAGCCGAGTACTGGACTGCAGCTAAGCCCCCGAGTGGGAGGTTTGCTCTCCACTCGGTAGGATTTTTTCAAACTTAGGCGAGTACTGGACTGCAGCTAAGCCCCCGAGTGGGAGGTTTGCTCTCCACTCGGTAGGATTTCTTGTACTTAGGTGAAACAGATTCGCAGCTAAGTCACCCACTTGGGGGATTTTGGCGATGGCGACGCGCGGGGCGGCCGAGTGGTGATGAGGTGACTAACCGATGGCGACGCGCGGAGCGGGCAAGTGGTTATGAGGTGACCAACCGAGTGACGACGCGCGGGGCGGCCGAGTGGTTATGAGGTGACCAACCGAGTGGCGATGCGCAGGGCGGCCGAGTGGTTATGAGGTGACCAACCGATTGGCGACGCGCGGGGCGGCCGAGCGGTTATGAGGTTACCAACCGAGTGGCGACGCGAGGGGCGGCCGAGTGGTTATGAGGTGACCAACCGATGGCGACGCGCGGGGCGGCCGAGTGGTTATGAGGTGACCAACCGATGGCGACGTGCGGGGCGGCCGAGTGGTTATGAGGTGACCAACCAAGTGGCGACGCGCGGAGCGGCCGAGTGGTTATGAGGTGACCAACCGATTGGCGGCGCGTGGGGCGGCCGAGCGGTTATGAGGTTACAACCGAGTGGCGACGCGCGGGGCGGCCGAGTGGTTATGAGGTGACCAACGGATGGCGACGCGCGGGGCAGCCGAGTGGTTATGAGGTGACCAACCGATGGCGACGCGCGGGGCGACCGAGTGGTTATGAGGTGACCAACCGAGTGGCGACGCGCGGGGCGGCCGAGTGATTATGAGGTGACCAACCGATGGCGACGCGTGGGGCGGCCGAGTGGTTATGAGGTTACCAACCGAGTGGCGACGCGCGGGGCGGCCGAGTGCTTATGAGGTGACCAACCGATGGCGACGCGCGGGACGGCCGAGTGGTTATGAGGTGACCAACCGATGGCGACGCGCGGGGCGGCCGAGTGGTTATGAGGTGACCAACCGAGTGGCGACGCGCGGGGCGGCCGAGAGGTTATGAGGTTACCAACCGAGTGGCGATGCACGGGGCTGCCGAGTGGTTATAAGGTGACCAACCGATGGCGACGCGCGGGGCGGCCGAGTGGTTATGAGGTGACCAACCGAGTGGCGACGCGCGGGGCGGCCGAGTGGTTATGAGGTGACCAACCGAGTGGCGACGCGCGGGGCGGCCGAGTGGTTATGAGGTGACCAACCGATTGGCGACGCGCGGGGCGGCCAAGCGGTTATGAGGTTACCAACCGAGTGGCGACGCGCGGGGCGGCCGAGTGGTTATGAGGTGACCAACCGATGGCGACGCGCGGGGCGGCCGAGTGGTTATGAGGTGACCAACCGATGGCGACGCGCGGGGCGACCGAGTGGTTATGAGGTGACCAACCGAGTGGCGACGCGCGGGGCGGCCGAGTGGTTATGAGGTGACCAACCGGTGGCGACGCGCGGGGCGGCCGAGTGGTTATGAGGTTACCAACCGAGTGGCGACGCGCGGGGCGGCCGAGTGGTTATGAGGTGACCAACCGATGGCGACGCGCGGGACGGCCGAGTGGTTATAAGGTGACCAACCGATGGCGACGCGCGGGGCGGCCGAGTGGTTATGAGGTGACCAACCGAGTGGCGACGCGTGGGGCGGCCGAGCGGTTATGAGGTTACCAACCGAGTGGCAACGCGCGGGGCGGCCGAGTGGTTATAAGGTGACCAACCGATGGCGACGCGCGGGGCGGCCGAGTGGTTATGAGGTGACCAACCGAGTGGCGACGCGCGGGGCGGCCGAGTGGTTATGAGGTCACCAACCAATTGACGACGCGCGGGGCGGCCGAGCGGTTATGAGGTTACCAACCGAATGACGACGCGTGGGGCGGCCGAGTGGTTATGAGGTGACCAACCGATGGCGACGCGCGGGGCGGCCGAGTGGTTATGAGGTGACCAACCGATAACGACGCGCGGAGCGGCCGAGTGGTTATGAGGTGACCAATCGATGGCGACGCGCGGGGCGGCCGAGTAGTTAACGTCCTTGATCTTTTCTTCCGAGTGGTTGTGGATGACGTTTCCTTTGGTTTCATCTCTGTCGAGTGCCTCCACCGCGGAGGCTGCTGCGGGGCGGTGGACACCGCGTTCGAAGGAGCCGTACGACAAGCTAGACGGCGTCGGTGACCGTGTGCAAAGGTTTGATAACGGCCTCGCAGACGAAGCCAGAGATGGCGACGAGACGGATGGCACCGATGGCTGCACCCTGAAGCCAACCAACCGTGTAATCGACACGTTAATTGTCTAGAGTGCAGAAATCATCTCCGGGCTGGCTGGCCGAGTGAACCAGTTCGTCAACCGGTCGAGTGAAATGGTCAATCGGTCGAGTGAACCACAACTAGGCAGCAATCCGGTCGCCACGCCATCAGCCGAGTGGAATAAACGATGAGTCGATAGGGCGACGTTGTTTGTCTCAGTGCCTGCAAGTTAGCAAGTACATGTACACCTACAAATATATTTTGTTGTACCAGCGCTTCCCTGCAAGTTAGCAAGTATAGCCAGCATAGCCGCCGAGTTAACGGCATGCATGCATGCACCAATTAACTAGAGCTGTAGCAACGCACTTATGGCCGCAATAATTAGGTAACTGACGTTGTAAATCCTCACCAATTGGCCGCTTAATGAGGCAATTATACCTTGACAAAGCGGAGCCAGCGGGGTTGCCTATTGGTGGGAGTCGTCCTTCCGTTTCCTTGTTTTTCCCTGCATGCAGTTAATTGATTGAGGAAACAACCAACGTTATGCATGCACTTATCAGGCGTTGACTCCTTTAATTCGGATGAAGGGCCATTGCTTGTGGATCGAGGCCGTTTCCTAGGCCGTCGCTGCAGCGCACCCCCGCCACCGAGACCGTCGCTGGCGACCGGCGCCGGAGGAAGAAGCACTGCACGCCTACACTGCATCGGGCCTGTGCCTCCACTGCGGAGGTCGTCGCCGAGCAGCCGCGAACACGAGGCCGAAGTTGACGATGAGGCGAACGGCTTCGGCGGCCGTGCGTGACGACAACGCCGGCGGTCGTGCGTGACCATGAAAAGGCGGACGACGCCGGTGGACGTGTGTGGAGGCGCAGTTGGTGGTGCCGAGGTCAGGACGACGATGAAGCGATCGGTGCCGATGGCCGTGCGTGGAGGCGCAGTCGGTTTACTGCTTTCACGCCGTCGTTGCTGCTATTGGCGATGCCCAGAACGCCGATTCAGGTGGTCAGCTCACGCAGACGTGAGGCAAGTCAACCTGAAGGTGGATGGTTCTCCTTGTATGTGCTTGGATGGATGTTTGTTTCCTCTGTTTGCCATGCTTTGCTCGTGCATGTACATACAAAAGAAAAAACAACCATTGTTAGATTAATGATCGATTGTAAAGAACAAGATAGTATGGAATGGGACTTCCTAATCCCTCTGTACGGAGAGTGTCATGTCTCTCCTGTGGATGGACTGATGTCCGGAGCATCCTGGATCGAACCCTCCATTGATGATTGTTGATCGACGGACGAAGATCGAAGAAATAAAACCATTTGCATCATGGCTCGATAGACGCCATGCCCCATGGTGGGCGCCAACTGTCGTGGGAACGATTCCGACAATAATAAGGTATAGGGTAACGGAGCATGATCTATCAAGATGCATATGGGTGACACTGTGGTTTTAGCAGTTCGGGCCTCTCACGGTGGAGATAACAGCCCTACGTCTCGTGCTCCGGAGAGGCTTTGTTTTATCTGAGTATGTATCCGGAGATTACAATAAGAGAAAGAGGAACAGATCCCCATGCCTGAGCTAAGTCCTGAGACTAATGGTGAAAAAGAGAGAGATGGAAGAAGAACCCCCCCTTAGTCTAGTGGTGGGGGTGGCTTATATAGAGTGCGCCGCCCCCTCACCCCTTATGTTACAAAGTGGGGCATGAATGCCATAATACCAGCCCACTATCAAGCCCTCACTATGAGAATGATGCCGACTGCTTTGCTGCCTACTGGTCTTCGTATATCCGAGTGAGTCGTACAGTCGAGTGGTGAACTGTCATCTGAGTAGATGGTGTATATGCTGCTTGGTCGAGTGGATGGTATGCTGCTTGGTCGAGCGGATACATACTCAGATAAAACAAAGCCTCTCCGGAGCACGAGACGTAGGGCTGTTATCTCCACCGTGAGAGGCTCGAACTCGCTAAAACCACAGTGTCACCCATATGCATCTTGATAGATCATGCTCCGTTACCCTATACCTTATTATTGTCGGAATCGTTCCCACGACACCCGATATTTAGGGAGATATATTAAACCATTCCATTGCCTTGGAATCACCCACAAACACATATGCACCGTTCTTCAAATTTCCTTTTATCCTTCCCAACTTCCCCTTCTTCCTTTGGGGCCTTTTAGTAAAATTGAGTGGCAATTTTACTTTACCCATAAATGTTCCAAATCTGCCCATAAATCACATATATTGTGTAGGGTCACCTCCTATAATTTCAACCCATTTGGAGTTCATTTGAATGGGTTTCAAAATTCAAACTTACCGAGTTAAATCCAACGCGTGTGGATTTTACTTCCTCCAAAAATCGTCAGGCCATTTTTTCAAATTCCTCATATTTTTATGACTCCGGAAAAATTGTCCTCCTGCCCAAATTCCTTCCCTAACACCTCTCTTTCTTTTATTTCTCTCTAATTCTTTTTTTGCTAAAAAAACTCAGTGGGAGAAGAGGAAGCCCAACGAGGCCGACCCATTCATTTCCTCACAGCCCACCAGGCTGGGCCTCCTCCTCCTGTAACCTAGCGCCAGGAGACCCCCATCCCCTCGTTCTCTCCCGACTCCCCTCGCTTGCGCCGCCAGGGAGAGTCAAGACCCGATCTCCTTTCCTCTCCCTCGTCTTCTCCTCGCGCCCCATCTCCCTCGACTCCCTCTGCCTCCTTCCTCCTCCGTCGCACCAAGCACCCCTTCTCCTTCCCGAGGCTGCCGCTGGCCACTCCTCCCTCGACCCTGCCAGAATCGCGCTCTGCTGCAGCTGCTCTCTCCACGCATCGCCGGACCTCCCCAACCACCAGCGCCATTCTCTCGTTCTCTCCTTTGCCCCGTCACCCAGAGAAGGAGAGAGAGGAGCGAGACCCTATCGCCAAGCCACTGCCTAGCACCGTCCCTCCCTCTCGCGGCCTCGTTGTGGTCTCGTGCGCCGCCCGGCGACCCTGCTGCTCGCCAGTGAGCCGTGCACTGCTGCCTCCTCCGCCGTTTTGCCTCACCGCCATGGACGCCGTAGAGCTTCCTCACTTCGGAGCCCCCAAGCGCCAAGTTCACCGAAGTTCCACCAGGCTGCTGCTCCCCTGCCTCGCTAACCTCCCGCGCCGCCGTTTTCAGCCTCACGCTTGCTCCCTTCACCTCCTCATCATGGCTCTGCCTCCGCTAGCAGCCCCTGCTGCGTGTCTACTCCTTGGACTGGAACAACCCAAGCCGCCGGGCGTTCCGGCCCGTGCACATCGCCATTGACCCGAGGAGACCACCGCTAAGTCCAAGGCCTATCCCCAAAGATTTTGGACGCGCCAAGTTCCTCTTCGAAAGCTCTACGTCTACATGTCGACACACCAAGTAAATCGGACCGTGTACAACTACCGTTGTGTGAACGTCTACCCACGTCATGTATTTGACCAAGTCCGATGACGACCTCGAAGACCTTGGATTCACCAAGTTCCCACGATGAAAAGTGTGACCCTTCGAATGCGCCAAGTCCGTCTACACAAAACTGCCAAGTACCTCTACGCATCGGATGTCGCCAAGTACCATGACGCCTTTGGGAGACCCATGAACGTCAAGCTCCTCTGCCACGAACAGTCATAGTGTTGTGGATCCGACAAGTACCCCCTCTGGACCGCCAAGATCCTTTACCGGTGGCTCGAACTTCCACGGAACATGAACGATTACCGTCACAAAAACGAGACCGTCAAGACCGGACCGGCAAGTACCCCGACGACTTTGTACCACTACCGTCGCGAGTATCTCTACCGTTGTCATGTACCTCTACTTCCACTACCGCTCCGATGATCGCCGATGAACGATAGGACGACTACTTCTACTACCGTCGCGTGAACCACTACTTCCCTCGACGTCCGAGAATGTCTACTTCCACTACTTCCTCTACGCCGACTCGATACACTTCGAAAATGCACGCTTCAAAGGTATAACTCCGAGACGACGCCCGTGAACGCATGAATGCATGTTGGATGAGATGCACCCTTTGTCTGCACCGTGTCCGTATTGTCACTCGTTTTCCATGCCACTAACCCGTGGGACATCCGGAATCCGGGATCACCCCACCATCTCTTGCACGCTCCCGTCACTTTTACTTTTGCACCGGTATCCCCGTGGACTACCTGATAACCGATATGTTGCCGTGGCACCGTTTTTGTTACCGTTGCCGTGGCACCCCTTTCCTTTCCACCACGGTGACAAATGCTTCATAATGCTCTTGTCAACTTTTAATAAAAAAATTGCATAAACTTGTTCATGTCATCCGCATCATGATAACAACAATTAAAATGTTTAATTTGTTGTTTGCATTAATTTGCTAAATGCATATGGGGATTTACCGGTTTTGTTGTTTATTATATCCGGCCCCATTTAAATTGTTTATATGGTATAGTTTGTTATGCTACACCCCTTGCCATGCTTAACAACATTTAATTTGGTTGGGTACATAAGCAGGAGTGAACTAAATAATTGATGTGGTGTTTCATCAATATGCAACTTGTTGCATATTGAGCTCCACTTAATTTGTAGGGTTGCTTGTGCTCTTTGCCATGCCATGCCTCTTTAATCCGGACATGCATCATACTTGGTTGTGCATCATGCCATGTTTATGTGTTGGTTGTTTACTATGTTGTGTGCTTCTTTCCGGTGTTTGCTTCTTCAGGTTGGTTCCGGTAACGTCGCGTTTGTGAGGACCCGTTCCTCTATGTCCGTTTGTCTTCTTCATGGACTCGTTCTTCTTCCTTGCGGGATTTCAGGAAAGATGACCATACCCTCGAAATCACTTCTATCTTTGATTGCTAGTTGCTCGCTCTTTTGCTATGCCTATGCTGCGATACCGACCACTTGCTTATCATGCCTCCCATATTGTTAAACCAAGCCTCTAACCCACCTTGTCCTAGCAAACCGTTGTTTGGCTATGTTCCCGCTTTGCTCAGCCCCTCTTATAGCGTTGTTAGTTGCAGGTGAAGATTCAAGTTTGTTCCATGTTGGAACATGGAGATGTTGTTCCTAGTTGGAACATGTTTACTTGTTGGGATATCACGATATATCTTATTTAATTAATGCATCTATATACTTGGTAAAGGGTGGAAGGCTCGGCCTTATGCCTGGTGTTTTGTTCCACTCTTGCCGCCCTAGTTTCCGTCATATCGGTGTTATGTTCCCGGATTTTGCGTTCCGTACGCGGTTGGGTTATAATGGGAACCCCTTGACAGTTCGCTTTGAATAAAACTCCTCTAGCAAGGCCCAACCTTGGTTTTACCATTCGCCACCTAGCCTCTTTTTCCCTTGGGTTAGGCCAGCCCAAGGGTCATCTTTATTTTAACCCCCCCCCCCCCGGGCCAGTGGTTGTCTAAGTGTTGGTCTGAAATGGGCAGCCTGCGGGGCCACCTCGGGGAAACTTGAGGGCTGGTTTTACTCGTAGCTTGACCTATCTGGTGTTGCCCTGAGAACGAGATATGTGAAGCTCCCATCAGGATGTCGGCACATCGGGCGGCTTTGCTGGACTTGTTTTACCATTGTCGAGGATGTCTTGTAACCGGGATTCCGAGTCTGATCGGGTCTTCCCGCTAGAAGGAATATCCTTTGTTGACCGTGAGAGCTTGTGATGGGCTAAGTTGGGACACCCCTGCAGGGATTTGAACTTTCGAAAGTCGTGCCCGCGGTTATGGGCAGATGGGAATTTGTTAATGTCCGGTTGTAGAAAACCTGAAGATGACCTTAATTAAAATGCATCAACCGCGTGTGTAACCGTGATGGTCTCTTTCCGATGGAGTCCGGGAAGTGAACACGGTGTTGGAGTTATGCTTGACGTAGGTTGCTCTAGGATCACTTCTTGATCATAGTTTCCTCGATCATGCTTTGCCTTCTCTTCTCGCTCTCTTTTGCGTATGTTAGCCACCATATATGCTAGTCGCTTGCTGCAGCTCCACCTCATACATTTTACCCTACCTATAAGCTTAAATAGCCTTGATCGCGAGGGTGCGAGATTGCTGAGTCCCCGTGGCTCACAGATACTTCCAAAACTAGTTTGCAGGTGCCGATGAGACCGTGCAGATGACGCAACCAAGCTCAGGAGGAGCTCGATGAAGATCTTGTCCTTTGTGTTGTTTTCGTTCTAGTTGATCAGTAGTGGAGCCCAGTTGGGGTCGATCGGGGACCTTTGTCGCATTTGGGGTTCTTCTTTTATTTTGGTTCCGTAGTCGGACCTTGATTGTATTTGGATGATGTAATGTTTTATTCATGTATTGTGTGAAGTGGCGATTGTAAGCCAACTATGTATCTCTTTCCCTTATGTATTACATGGGTTGTGTGAAGATTACCTCACTTGCGACATTGCTTTCAATGCGGTTATGCCTCTAAGTCGTGCTTCGACACATGGGAGATATAGCCGCATCGAGGGCGTTACAAGTTGGTATCAGAGCCTTCCCCGACCTTAGGAGCCTCATTGCTTGATCGTTTTAGCGGTCGAGTTGTGTCTAGAAAAAATGTTTTGAGTCATTTAGGAATTATATATCGGAGAGTTTAGGAATTCTTTTTACTTCCCAGTCTCCTCATCGCTCTGGTAAGGCATCCTGACGTAGAGTTTTGACTCTTCTCTTCTCAAATTTCATGAAAAAAAAATTAGGATCACGCGGGTATCTTGGAATCTATCCGATGGTTTTGGGACGAGAACATTGTCTTGGTGCCTCCTGTCAGGGGTTTTGTGGAAGTGTCCCGAGGAGTTGAGCTCCGAGGTGTTGTCGTCATAATTTTATCATTGCAGTTCTGGAATACCTGAGTTTAGTACGCCGACATCGAAAATCTCTTTTATGCAGTTCGTTGGTGAGATAACCTCGACGCCACCCAGTACTGGGGCGGGAGTTCGGGAGTATTGCCATAACTTGTATAACAGATGCTTTTCGAAGGTTGAGGTAGACGATTTCCGAAGGTTTCTTGGTTATGTGTTGAAGGATGGATATAGCTGGATGTAGGATTTGCTAGTTTTGGGTAAGATATTATGCTTCCCCTGTATCCCCAACACCTGATTGCATAACTGGGAAAATTTTGGGAGTTTATAAGTGGGAATTCAAGTAGCTCCTAGGATATCTTTCCGACAGATGTATGATATGAATTTGGGGTTCGACGTCTAGTGGTCCGCCTATTCACGATTGGTTTTACAGTGGTCTCGTTGTGTCTTAAAGAGTCCTTGGCTATGCCTACTCGGGGACGCTTCGTATGTCATGTGCACTGCCTTGTATATGATGGTGTTGTACGATCGAGCCCGTGTAGGCCCCACCACGAAAACTTCGGACGAAATCTCTATCATATGTTTGTTCTGGCTTATTTTGCAAGCCAATCCTTTGTTTTTGTTTTGAGTTGTGGTATTCGAGTTGCTTCAATGTCAAGTGTTGATTCCATATTTTCCTAAGCGGTGTTCTCATACTCTGATGTGAATACCAATCCTCATGATAATCGAGATTGTCATGTCAATCCTTGTCAACCGGTGTGCTTCTCTTCAAGTGGATCCGATCATCTCAACATCCGCAAAATCCAATCTCAGTTTTTTCTCAACAGTGTTTGTTTCATCCGTCTCCAAATTGCCTTTGTTTTTCCCGCCCACCCACCCTTTTTCTTCAACGATTCAGATTTCTTATTCAAGTATCCTTTTATTGATGGGAAGTCTCTCCATCCTTTTTCCGTCAATGTTCTTATCCGGTGATTCTCACGAAGATGCTAAGGGATCTTCAAGTTCATCGTTCTTCGTTCTTTTTCTTCTCCGGTGGTTTCAAGTCAAGCTCTGTTGATCATATCTTTTCCTCTTTTCAATGTTTTCTCATGCTGGTGCAATCCTTAATCATTCACCTCTCGCTGTTCAATTGTTCCGGAGTGCTGAAGATATCTCAGAAGGATCGTCTTGTCATTCAAGATCCGTTAATCCTATTTTGAGAATGTTTATCTCATTCAAGTCTTTTAATTCAACCGGGATTTTCTCTCTTTTAAATTGTTCAACGGTGTATCTTTTGAGTGGGCCCTAACCCACAGGTCTTTTCCCAGGATCTTACCTCACTCTTCTCTTTTCCCGGCATTACTCTCAAATTCTTTTTCCAAGTTTGACGTAAGAATGAATTTTTCATCAGTCAAATGTCTTTCTCCAAGATCTTTCAAAATTCTTTTCATCGTTGGTTCAACCTTTCCAATTTTAATTCCGGAGTACCTCAATAATTCATGGTGGTGTTTCTCATCGTCATTCTCAGATTGGAAGACCAAAGAAGATTTTTCTCTCAATCTTGCTCCATTCTCTTCAAGATTCGTGATTCTAGCTTGTTGCCATTCTCTCATAATTGTTCGATTGTGAGAATTCTTTTTATCCATCCGGAGAAATTCAGGAGCCTTTTCAGTTTGTTCATCCGGAGTCCATCAATTCAGGTTTATTCATTCTTAGCTTTTAGCTATCATTCTCCAAATTTTACCGGTGCTTCGTGCAAGTGATCTTTAATCGGCTTGTGATCCCTTCGTTCACTTGTATCTAAATTTCCCCCAAGTATCCTCATTCTTTTTCCAATTCTTCATAGTGTTTTTCTTTATCTTTTCTCCAATTGTTTTTTTTTAATTCTTACCGTGGTTCGTGCAAGATTCCTCTTCTTTCGTTATCATATCAAATTCATTCGTTGTTTCGATTCCACCGGTGTTTCGTGGAAGGCATTCTCAAGTTGGTGCTATATCTATCTTAATCCTTTCTACGAGAATAAGTAGTATGCCAATTCCATTGCTTGTCATCAATTTTAATTGGTGAAGGATACGCATAATGTAATTCTTATTCTTGTTTCATCGAGTTTATTCAATTCCTGTTTTTCCGGAGTGGCTCATCATACTCATTCTTGGTTTCAAGTGCTCATCTTTCTTTCCCGGAGTTCCAAGCTCTCATCATCATGAAGTTCCATCTTAAATCATTACAAGGTTTCACCTTGTGTTTTTCAAACGTCTTTTTCTTGTCGTTACCCTTTGTTACCGGAGTTCTTCATGAAGTTTCTACATGATGGGTCATCAAGGATTTATTTCCTTCTCGAAGTGTTCATCAACATTCTTTTCTAAGGAGCTCAAGTATTCTTCTTCGTGCAATCCGGAGTGCAATTCTTTCTACCATATTATTGGAGATGGTATTATGTCATTCTTGATAATTTGGGTTCATGTTTCATGATTCACATGTTGTTAGGAATGAGGTATTTTAAATCCATCAATCCCTCCTTTGGAGTTATATTGGGTTATATTTCACCTAAAGCTTTCCCTAAGGATTGTTGCTATTATGGTGCTTATAATTGACCCAAGTTCTTCATTTATCCTCCCGGTGAAATAAGTTTCTCGTCTCCTCGTTGTTATCAACCCAATCGAATTTTTTCTATGAGTGGCAAGTTGTCACCTCATAATGTTGAGATGCCTTCTATAAGTCCACTTCAAGTTTGTCCTTCCGTTGTTGGTGTTCCAACAACTCCGTTCAACCCTTCTCCTAAAGATGCCTTTTCAAGCTCTTTGTGGTAGAAGTTGGCTTTTCTTCTCCATTCTTTTATTTCAATGATCTATATTCTATTTCTCTCTTCCGGAGGCATTGCGACGTTGTTCTATTCACCCATCATCTCGTTTTGTCAAAGATCATGTTCTTTTCATGCCTATCCATTTAACAGGAGTGTTGTGCCCTTTTGCTCAAGTTCTTTTCGCCTTATCAAGCCTTGCATCTCTTTTCTACCGGAGTGTTGTCCGAATTTGTTCTTCCTTGTTTCTCTTTTCTAACGGAGTGTTTTCAACTTCGTCCATCTTTGTTGTTTTCTTCTTTAAATTTGTTCAACCTCGCAAGGTTCTTTGGTTTTCACTCATTTGTCAAAGAAGCAATTAGTTTTACCTCTTCTCTTCCTTTTCCGTTTCCCTCCGGTGCCATCCTAGATCTCGGGACGAGATCCTCTCATAGTGGTGGAGTGTTGTGACGCCCCAAGACCGGAGCTTTATATGCCTTCCAGGGTTTCCGGGTTTCGTTGTGTGTTTTGTTTGGTTCATTGCATTCATCTTTGCATCATGTGCATTGCATCATGTCATTTCTTTTCTTAACTCAACTAAATAAATCGTATGGATCTTCGATCCATTTAAACCGAGGGAATTCACATGGTGAGTTCTCCTTATAACATACCCTCCTGATATTTAGGGAGCTATATTAAACCATTCCATTGGCTTGGAATCACCCACAAACACATATGCACCGTTCTTCAAATTTCCTTTTATCCTTCTCAACTTCCCCTTCTTCCTTTGGGGCCTTTTAGTAAAATTGAGTGGCAATTTTACTTTACCCATAAATGTTCCAAATCTGCCCATAAATCACATATATTGTGTAGGGTCACCTCCTATAATTTCAACCCATTTGGAGTTCATTTGAATGGGTTTCAAAATTCGAACTTATCGAGTTAAATCCAACGCGTGTGGATTTTACTTCCTCCAAAAATCGTCAGGCCATTTTTTTCAAATTCCTCATATTTTTACGACTCCGGAAAAATTGTCCTCCTGCCCAAATTCCTTCCCTAACACCTCTCTTTCTTTTATTTCTCTCTAATTCTTTTTTTGCTAAAAAAACTCAGCGGAAGAAGAGGAAGCCCAATGAGGCCGGCCCATTCATTTCCTCACAGCCCACCAGGCCAGGCCTCCTCCTCCTGTAACCTAGCGCCAGGAGACCCCCATCCCCTCGTTCTCTCCCGACTCCCCTCGCTTGCGCCGCCAGGGAGAGTCAAGACCCGATCTCCTTTCCTCTCCCCCGTCTTCTCCTCGCGCCCCATCTCCCTCGACTCCCTCTGCCTCCTTCCTCCTCCGTCGCACCAAGCACCCCTTCTCCTTCCCAAGGCTGTCGCCGGTCACTCCTCCCTCGACCCTGCCAGAATCGCGCTCTGCTGCAGCTGCTCTCTCCATGCAGCGCCGGACCTCCCCAACCACCAGCGCCATTCTTTCATTCTCTCCTTTGCCCTGTCACCCAGAGAAGGAGAGAGAGGAGCGAGACCCCTGTCGCCAAGCCACTGCCTAGCGCCGTCCCTCCCTCTCGCGGCCTCGCTGTGGTCTCGCGCGCCGCCCGGCGCCCCTGCTGCTCGCCGGTGAGCCGTGCACCGCCGCCTCCTCCGCCGTTTTGCCTCACCGCCATGGACGCCGTGGAGCTTCCTCACTTCGGAGCCCCCAAGTGCCAAGTTCGCCGGAGTTCCACCAGGCTGCTGCTCCCCTGCCTCGCTAACCTCCCGCGCCGCCGTTTTCAGCCTCGCGCTTGCTCCCTTCACCTCCTCATCGTGGCTCTGCCTCCGCTAGCAGCCCCTGCTGCGTGTCTACTCCTTGGACTGGAACAACCCAAGCCGCCGGGCGTTCCAGCCCGTGCACATCGCCGTTGACCCGAGGAGACCACCGCTAAGTCCAAGGCCTATCCCCGAAGATTTTGGACACGCCAAGTTCCTCTTCGGAAGCGCTACGTCTACATGTCGACACGCCAAGTAAATCGAACCGTGTACAACTACCGTCACGAAGGCCGTCGTGTGAACGTCTACCCACGTCATGTATTTGACCAAGTCCGATGACGACCTCGAAGACCTCGGATTCACCAAGTTCCCACGACGACAAGTGTGACCCTTCGGATGCGCCAAGTCCGTCTACACAAAACTGCCAAGTACCTCTACGCATCGGATGTCGCCAAGTACCACGACGCCTTTGGGAGACCCATGAACATCAAGCTCCTCTGCCACGAACAGTCATAGTGTTGTGGATCCGACAAGTACCCCCTCTGGACCGCCAAGATCCTTTACCGGTGACTCAAACTTCCACGGAACGTGAACGATTACCGTCGCAAAAACGAGACCGTCAAGACTGGACCGGCAAGTACCCCGACGACCTTGTACCACTACCGTCGCGAGTATCTCTACCGTCGTCATGTACCTCTACTTCCACTACCGCTCCAGCGATCGCCGATGAACGATAGGATGACTACTTCTACTACCGTTGCGTGAACCACTACTTCCCTCGACGTCCGAGAACGTCTACTTCCACTACTTCCTCTACGCCGACTCGATACACTTCGAAAACGAATGCTTCAAAGGTATTACCCCGAGACGATGCCCGTGAACGCATGAATGCATGTTGGATGAGATGCACCCTTTGTATGCACCGTGTCCGTATTGTCACTCGTTTTCCATGCCACTAACCCATGGGACACCCGGAATCCGGGATCACCCCACCATCTCTTGCACGCTCCCGTCACTTTTCCTTTTGCACCGGTATCCCCGTGGACTACCTAATAACCGATATGTTGCCGTGGCACCGTTTTCATTACCATTGCCGTGGCACCCCTTTCCTTTCCACCATGGTGGCAAATGCTTCATAATGCTCTTGTCAACTTTTAATATAAAAATTGCATAAACTTGTTCATGTCATCCGCATCATGATAACAACAATTAAAATGTTTAATTTGTTGTTTGCATTAATTTGCTAAATGCATATGGGGATTTACCGGTTTTGTTGTTTATTATATCCGGCCCCATTTAAATTGTTTATATGGTATAGTTTGTTATGCTACACCCCTTGCCATGCTTAACAACATTTAATTTGGTTGGGTACATAAGCAGGAGTGAACTAAATAATTGATGTGGTGTTTCATCAATATGCAACTTGTTGCATATTGAGCTCCACTTAATTTGTAGGGTTGCTTGTGCTCTTTGCCATGCCATGCCTCTTTAATCCGGACATGCATCATACTTGGTTGTGCATCATGCCATGTTTATGTGTTGGTTGTTTACTATGTTGTGTGCTTCTTTCCGGTGTTTGCTTCTTCAGGTTGGTTTCGGTAACGTCGCGTTTGTGAGGACCCGTTCATCTACGTCCGTATGTCTTCTTCATGGACTCGTTCTTCTTCCTTGCAGGATTTCAGGCAAGATGACCATACCCTCGAAATCACTTCTATCTTTGCTTGCTAGTTGCTCGCTCTTTTGCTATGCCTATGCTGCAATACCGACCACTTGCTTATCATGCCTCCCATATTGTTAAACCAAGCCTCTAACCCACCTTGTCCTAGCAAACCGTTGTTTGGCTATGTTCCCGCTTTGCTCAGCCCCTCTTATAGCATTGTTAGTTGCAGGTGAAGATTGAAGTTTGTTCCATGTTGGAACATGGAGATGTTGTTCCTTGTTGGAACATGTTTACTTGTTGGGATATCACGATATACCTTATTTAATTAATGCATCTATATACTTGGTAAAGGGTGGAAGGCTCGGCCTTATGCCTGGTGTTTTGTTCCACTCTTGCCGCCCTAGTTTCCGTCATATCGGTGTTATGTTCCCGGATTTTGCGTTCCTTACGCGGTTGGGTTATAATGGGAACCCCTTGACAGTTCGCTTTGAATAAAACTCCTCCAGCAAGGCCCAACCTTGGTTTTACCATTCGCCACCTAGCCTCTTTTTCCCTTGGGTTAGGCCAGCCCAAGGGTCATCTTTATTTTAACCCCCCCCCCCCCGGCCAGTGCTTGTCTAAGTGTTGGTCCGAAATGGGCAGCCTGCGGGGCCACCTCGGGGAAACTTGAGGGTTGGTTTTACTCGTAGCTTGACCTATCTGGTGTTGCCCTGAGAACGAGATATGTGCAGCTCCCATCAGGATGTCAGCACATCGGGTGGCTTTGCTGGACTTGTTTTACCATTGTCGAGGATGTCTTGTAACCGGGATTCCGAGTCTAATCGGGTCTTCCCGCTAGAAGGAATATCCTTCGTTGACCGTGAGATCTTGTGATGGGCTAAGTTGGGACACCCCTGCAGGGATTTGAACTTTCGAAAGCTGTGCCCGCGGTTATGGGCGGATGGGAATTTGTTAATGTTCGGTTGTAGAAAACCTGAAGATGACCTTAATTAAATTGCATCAACCGCGTGTGTAACCGTGATGGTCTCTTTCCGGTGGAGTCCGGGAAGTGAACACGGTGTTGGAGTTATGCTTGACGTAGGTTGCTCTAGGATCACTTCTTGATCATAGTTTCCTCAATCGTGCTTTGCCTTCTCTTCTCGCTCTCTTTTGCGTATGTTAGCCACCATATATGCTAGTCGCTTGCTGCAGCTCCACCTCATACCTTTTACCCTACCTATAAGCTTAAATAGTCTTGATCGCAAGGGTGCGAGATTGCTGAGTCCCCGTGGCTCACAGATACTTCCAAAACTAGTTTGCAGGTGCTGATGAGACCGTGCAGATGACGCAACCAAGCTCGGGAGGAGCTCAATGAAGATCTTGTCCTTTGTGTTGTTTTCGTTCTAGTTGATCAGTAGTGGAGCCCAGTTGGGGTCGATCGGTGACCTTTGTCGCATTTGGGGTTCTTCTTTTATTTTGGTTCCGTAGTCGGACCTTGATTGTATTTGGATGATGTAATGTTTTCTTCATGTATTGTGTGAAGTGGCGATTGTAAGCCAACTATGTATCTCTTTCCCTTATGTATTACATGGGTTGTGTGAAGATTACCTCGCTTGCGACATTGCTTTCAATGCGGTTATGCCTCTAAGTCATGCTTCGACACGTAGGAGATATAGCCGCATCGAGGGTGTTACAGTGTTGGTCCAACTGAGCGATGTCTGAGGCTACCAGGGCAACTCTGGGCTGGCTTACCCGACGTCTTGCTCATCCGGTGTGCCTTGAGAACGAGATATGTGCAGCTCCTATCGGGATTTGTCGGCACATCTAGGTGGCTTTGCTGGTCTTGTTTTACCATTGTCGAAATGTCTTGTAACCGGGATTCCGAGTCTGATCGGGTCTTCCCGCTAGAAGGAATATCCTTTGTTGACCGTGAGAGCTTGTGATGGGCTAAGTTGGGACACCCCTGCAGGGATTGAACTTTCAAAAGCCATGCCCGCGGTTATGGGCAGATGGGAATTTGTTAACGTCCGGTTGTAGAAAACCTGAAGTTGACCTTAATTAAAATACATCAATCGCGTGTGTAACCGTGATGGTCTCTTCTCGGCGGGGTCCGGGAAGTGAACACGGTGTTGGAGTTATGCTTGACGTAGGTTGTTCTAGGATCACTTCTTGATCATAGTTTCTCGATCGTGCTTTGCCTTCTCTTCTCGCTCTCTTGTGCGAATAGGTTAACCACCATATATGCTAGTCGCTTGCTGCAGCTCCACCTCATACCTTTTACCTTACCCATAAGCTTAAATAGTCTTGATCGCGAGGGTGTGAGATTGTTGAGTCCTCGTGACTCACAGATACTTCCAAACCAGCTTGCAGGTGCCGTTGAACCGAGCAGATGACGCAACCAAGCTCAAGGAGGAGCTCGATGAAGATCTTGTCCTTTGTGTTGCTTCATTCTAGCTGATCAGTAGTGGAGCGCAGTTGGGGTCGATCGAGGACCTTGTCGCATTTGGGGTTCTTCTTTTATTTTGGTTCCGTAGTCGGACCTTGATTTTATTTGGATGATGTAATGCTTTATTCATGTAATTGTGTGAAGTGGCGATTGTAAGCCAACTATGTATCTCTTTCCCTTATGTATTACATGGGTTGTGTGAAGATTACCTCACTTGCGACATTGCTTTCAATGCGGTTATGCCTCTAAGTCGTGCTTCGACACGTGGGAGATATAGCCGCATCGAGGGCGTTACACCGCTGGCGGCTTAGGGCAAGAAACATCTCATCGAGAACTGGGCATAGCGTATCTCGCTCCCTGGTCATCAAAACCCTAGCAATACCAAACCAACTAGAGTCGTGTCCTTTGTCCCGATTAACCCCTTTGAGCTTCCTAGTTGCGATGGCTCCACGACTAAGTCCTTGCAAGAGGACATCTGCCGTGACAATTCCACGACAGTTGGTGCCCACCGTGGGGCCAGCGCACGGTGGATTTGAGTCCTTAAAGGGCAACCTCGAAGGGCTCAAGGGATACGCAGTCGGCCGGCTGACCAAAATTCGTCGCGGTAAGATCTACATCGACGATGAAGGCTGGGGCCCCGATGCCGACTCAATTGAGTACGGGTACCGGGTCCCCTTCGGCGGGATACACATCTTCATCGACCAGATTGGTGAGCCGGACCCTGAGCCGGACAACTGCACCGACCTCGTCGAGACGGCTCAGTGCACGAGACCCGCCTGGGCTCAACCCGTCGTGAAGCATGCTTTCGTGGGTTGCATCCATGGAGGGGAACTTTCTGGAGACTCCGTAGATGGTGGTAAGACGGCCATCCACTCCGATGAGAATTCATCCACTGGTGAGACGGATTCGTTGTACCAAATACAAGATGGCAGGCTTGGGGGATGTTCCGATGGCAGCAATATTCCGGACCCCTTTGAGTCGCCAAGCTGCATAGGGGTCTTCATGGCTGGTACTCAACCCAGCCAAAACTCTACAGCCGCAGCAGCGACAACGTCCGAGTCAGGAGCGGCCGGGGCAGGAGGCCCTGTACGCCCGCCGGCTCAAGTGCTGATGGATCTCATAGATAAACTAACGGCCCTGTTAACCGCCACAGTTATCCCTGCGAATCAAGATGAGCATAATGCACAGGTGGCACAGGTGCGTGAGGAAATAGCTCGGTCCAAGGAGGCCTTAGCAGCTGAGGATACCAGGTTAGCCACAAAACGAGCGGCTTTAGATGCACGGGCGCAACAGCTCCAGTCAGAGGCTTTCCAGCTTACGATGAGCCTAAATGCGTCTAACGAGGTGAGGAGGAGGAGACATCAGAAGACTCAATCTCGTTTGCCTCCGATTTACGATCCACGGAACCTCTTCGCTACACCCGGGGCCGGCCCAAGTAACCCGCCACAAGTAAATCAGTTCATGATAGCCAGGGGACCGGTTCAGCCTCAGGTGACGGCGCCTCCTCATGCAAATATGGCCCCGCCCCATTATGTACCGATACCACCGGGTCACTTTTCCAACCCCATGGAGAACCTGATTGCAGCATCAGCATGTTTGGCGGCTCTCCCGATGGACGGTGATGATCCAACGGCAGTGGAGACACGAAGGATCAGAGAACTCGTTCAGACGGCTCTGGCTCAGCAGGAGACTTATTCCTATAGCCGAGACAGGATTCATTCAACTCCTCCGCCCTGGTTAGCTCCGTCTCGTCCGAACCGGAGCCCGAGTTACAGCAGGCACATGGAGTCGGCTTTGTCAAGTAACGCCTAGCGCCTTAACCAGCCCGGCAGTTATAACCCGGTGCAGGACCGGATACGTCAGGAGGACGAGCTGGCGGCTCAATAGACGGATCATCAGGGCATTCTAGATTATCCGACGACTTCCATTGAGGCGGGAGTGGCTACCAGAACCGGGAGCGTTCCTTGTTTAGTGTCGGCTTTACGCAATGTGCGTTTGCCCAAGGATTTCAAGGGACCCCGAAAGGTGCCAAATTATACGGCCGACTTACAGCCTGGGGCGTGGATCGAAAGCTATGAGATGGCCATGGAACTATTGGAGGTCAGCGATGCAGCAATGGCTAAGTACTTCACCATGATGTTGGATGGAACGGCCCGAACATGGTTAAATGGTTTGCCGCCCAATTCTATTAGCTCATGGGCAGAGTTGAACGCCCGGTTCATTCAGAACTTCAAGGACACTTGCAAGCAATCTATGTCGATTGTGGACTTAACCAATTGTAAGCAGGAGGAGGGTGAGTCTACCACTCATTGGGTGCGCTGGGTCAAGGAGATAATACATTCGTCTGACAAGATGGATGCCGGCTCTGTAGTCCTCATGTTGGAGAAGAATTGCCGCTTTGAGCTGCTGAGACAGAAACTGGGGTGACTAAAGCGTGATTGTAATGACATGGGTCAGCTGATGGCAGCTCTAGTCAAGTATGCCGATTCTGATAGTACCAAGGATCCTGCATCTGATGAGGAAAAGACAGGGAAGGGAAAGAAGAACGGCAATGGAAAGGGTCAGCAGCATAACCCGGTGAATCAAGGAAGCAATAAACGCAAGGCCGATGGTAACCCGGAATTTGTGGCCAATGCCAATGCACAGGGTAACAATCCGAGGCGCAAGGGAAAGCCACCCCCTCGGTCTGGCGGGTCAGGTCCATCTCTTGAGCAGCTACTCAATGAGCCCTGCCCGAGACACGGCACCCGGGAACGACCCGCCACCCACTTATGGAAGGATTGTGCAATCATGAAGGCTTTCAAGAATTCCGACATGTTTGACGGCAATCATGGGTCGGGCGGCGGCTCAGGTGCCGGCGGCTTTGACGGCCCGGGCGGTGGTTCAAATTCCGGCTTTCAGGGAAATCAAGGCGGCTACAACCAGCAGCAATCTGGTCAATGAGGGCAACAGCAGTAGTAGTCGGGTTATCAAAGCCATCCAAAGCAGTTGAATAGTGGACAGTATCATGTGTTCACTACTAGCCTGTGCAAACGTGACCAGAAGGTTCATAAGAGGGCGATGAACTCTGTTGAGCCGGCAGTCCCCCATTATTTGAGGTGGTCAGAGCAGCCCATTGTATGGAGCAGGGAAGATCACCCTCTCCGGGTTGATAATCCGGGTCAGTTAGCCTTGGTGGTAGCACCTCAGGTTGGTGGATATAAATTCACTAAGGTACTCATGGACGGAGGTAGCAGCATCAATATCCTCTATTACGAGACCTTTCGACGCATGGGGTTGACTGATAAGAATTTGAAGATGTCCAACACCGTTTTCCATGGGGTGGTGCCTGGTAAGTCGGTGTACCCAGTCGGTAAGATTGAACTGGAGGTGGCCTGAGATGAGTACGATTCTAGGGCTGGGAAATTAACTTTTGTGGTGGTCAAAATTAAAAGTACATATCATGCTCTGTTTGGGCGGCCAGCTTATGCCAAGTTCATGGCTCGACCGTGTTATGTCTATTTGCAGCTTAAGATGCCGGGGTACAAGGGCACCATCACTGTACATGGGAGTCGAAAGATAGCCCTGGAATGTGAAGAAGGTGATGCGGCTTACGCTGAGTCTGTTTGCGTAGCAGAGGAGCTGAAGTTTTATCAAGATAACGTTGACCCGGCGGATATGACCTCCCTGAAGAAGCCAACCACAGAACATGACCCGGCGATGAAGTTTAAGTCGGCTGCTGAAACCAAGCTGGTTGATTTTACTACAGGCGATTCATATAAGCAGTTCAGTATCAGTGCCAATTTGGATCCTAAATAGGAAAGCGCGCTCATCGAGTTAATCGAGAATCGGGACATCTTTGCATGGAAGCCTTCTGACGTGCCGGGTGTACCGAGAGAACTCGCTGAGCACACTCTTAATATTGATCCGAAGTATAAGCCGGTCAGGCAGTTTCTTCGACGGTTCAACGGAGAGAGACGGAAAGCTATTGGTGAGGAGGTGGCCCGGCTCTTGGCGGCCGGGTTTATTGTTGAAGTTTTTCACCCTGAGTGGTTGGCTAACCCGGTGCTTGTGCTTAAGAAGAACGGCACCTGGCGGATGTGTGTGTGGATTACACGGACTTAAATAAGGCTTGTCCGGTTGATCCCTTTGCTCTCCACCGTATTGATCAAATCATTGATGCTACGGCGGGTTGTGAGTGTTTGAGATTTTTGGATGCTTACTCTAGTTATCATCAGATCAAGATGGCAGTTAAGGACCAAGAGAAGACGGCTTTCATTACTCCGTTTGGAGCCTTCTGCTATGTATCCATGCCATTTGGGCTCAAGAGTGCCCAGGCGACTTACCAGCAGTTTGTACAGAACTGTCTCCACGATCAGATTGGGCGCAATGTTCACGCTTACGTGGATGACATAGTGGTGAAGTCCAGAGAGAAGGAAACCTTGATATCTGACCTGAAGGAAACCTTTGATAATCTCTGGGTTTATAAGATGATGCTTAACCCGGCCAAATGTGTGTTTGGTGTGCCTGCAGGCAAGCTTTTTGGTTTTCTGGTCTCCAACAGGGGTATTGAAGCTAATCCGGAGAAGATCAAGGCAATTACCTCTTTGGCTAAACCGGCGTGCATCAATGATGTTTGGTGTTTGGCAGGCCGGGTTGCTGCTTTAAGACGTTTCATAAGCCGGCTGGGTGAGAAGGCTTTACCGCTGTATCAGATGATGAAGAAAACACACACCTTTGTCTGGAGTGATGCTGCTAATGCCGCTTTCGAAGATTTAAAGAGACAGTTATCTGAGCCGGCGGTTCTTGCGGCTCCCATTGATAGATAGCCATTGCTATTATACGTGGATGCTAACTCACGTGCTGTCAGTGTTGCAATCATGGTGGAGCGCAAGGAGGCTGGCAAGGATCATCCGGTTCAACGACCGGTTTACTACATTAGTGAGGTGCTCATTGAGTCTAAACAGAGATACCCACATTGGCAGAAGCTTGTTTACGGGGTGTTCATGGCAAGCCGGAAGCGGAAGCAATACTTCCAAGGTCATCCTATCACTGTGGTAAGTTCTGCCCCCTTGGGAGACATCATCCAGAATAGAGAGGCCACAGGACGAGTCGCCAAGTGGGCCATTGAGCTTGGGCCTCATGGTTTGAAGTATGTACCACGTACGGCTATTAAGTCTCAAGCCCTAGTGGACTTTATCAATGATTGGACAGAGCTACAGACACCTGAGGAGAAGCCGGATAACACGTATTGGACTATTCATTTTGACGGGTCCAGGCAATTGGAAGGCTCGAGGGCTGGAGTCGTGCTAACCTCCCCCCGAGAGGAGAAGCCGGATAACACGTATTGGACTATTCATTTTGATGGGTCCACGCAATTGGAAGGCTCGGGGGCTGGAGTCGTGCTAACCTCCCCCCTTGGGAGACATCATCCAGAATAGAGAGGCCACAGGACGAGTCGCCAAGTGGGCCATTGAGCTTGGGCCTCATGGTTTGAAGTATGTACCACGTACGACTATTAAGTCTCAAGCCCTGGTGGACTTTATCAATGATTGGACAGAGCTGCAGACACCTGAGGAGAAGCCGGATAACACGTATTGGACTATTCATTTTGACGGGTCCAGGCAATTGGAAGGCTCGGGGCTGGAGTCGTGCTAACCTCCCCCCGAGGTGACAAATTTTGTTATGTGCTCCGGCTTATGTTTCCTTGTACTAACAATGCAGCTGAGTACGAGGCCTTGCTCCATGGTCTCCGGATGGCCAAAGAGATGAATTTGAGCCGGGTAAGATGTTTGGGCGACTCAGATCTCGTGGCTCAACAGGTGTCAGGCAAGTGGGACTCCAAGGATCCCCTCATGGCGGCTTACCGCCGTGAAGTTGATGTTGTGGCTGGGCACTTCAAGGGTTATCAAGTGGAACACATTGATCGAAGGAAGAATGAGGCGGCAGATGCTCTAAGCCGGCTGGGATCTCAACGTAAGCCGGTGCCACCTAACACCTTCTTGGATGTCTTGCATAACCCTTCTGTTAAGTTACCCACAGATGAAGACTTAGTTGTGCCAGACCCGGAGGCGCAGCTAGTGGCAGCTCTTCACGTCGTCCCGGATTAGACAGTGCCATATTTGGCTTACATGACCCGGGGAGAGTTGCCTGAGGATGAGACCTTGGCGAGACAAATCATCAGGCGGTCTAAGTCCATGACAATTGTTCACGGTGAGTTGCATCATCGCAGTGTCACTGGGGCGTTTTAACATTGTGTATCGCCTACAGAAGGACAGGAAATACTTCGCGAGATCCATGAAGGAGATTGTGGTCATCATGCCGGCTCAAAATATCTTGTGGCCAAAGCTTTCCGTCATGGGTTTTATTGGCTAACGGCTCATGCTGATGCGGAAGATCTCGTCAGCAAATGTGACGGATGTCAGAAATTCTCACGACGAGCTCATGTGTCAGCTCAAGAGTTGAGGATGATTCCAATTACTTGGTCGTTCGCAGTCTGGGGGCTTGACATGGTTGGGCCTTTCAAGAGGTCTAAAGATAAAAAGACGCACCTCCTGGTGGCGGTTGATAAATTTACAAAGTGGGTTGAAGCAGAGCCGGTCAGTAAGTGTGATGCAGCCACGACAGTTCAATTCATGAAAAAGGTGATCTTTCGTTTTGGTTTTCCACACAGTATCATAACTGATAATGGCACTAATCTTTCCAAAGGTGCCACGGAAGAGTTCTGTCAACGAGAACATATCCGGCTTGATGTTTCGGCAGTTGCCCATCCTCAATCCAATGGTCAAGCAAAAAGAGCCAATCAGGAAATCTTGAAAGGTATAAAACCCCGGCTCTTGGTCCCCTTATAGCGGACGCCGGATTGTTGGGTGGAGGAGTTACCCTCCGTGCTTTGGAGCATTAACACTACGCCTAACAGGTCTACGGGTTACACACCTTTCTTCATGGTTTACGGAGCAGAGGCGGTCCTACCAAGTGACATCCGTCATGACTCGCCCCGAGTGGCGTCTTATGTTGAAGTTGACAATGAAAAAGCTCGTCAGGATGCACTTTACTTATTGGATGAAGAGCGAGACTTGGCAATAGCCCGCTCGGCGATTTACCAGCAAGACCTGCGCCACTACCACAGCCGCCGGGTTAGGTCCAAAGCCTTTCAGGAAGGTGACTTAGTACTCTAGCTCATCCAGGATCAATCCGACATGCACAAGCTATCCCCTCCTTGGGAAGGACCCTTTGTGGCCAGCAAGAACCTGAACAATGGGTCATATTACCTCATCGATGTTCGAGAGCACAAAGACTCACGTAAGTCGGAAGAGGAGACCCGCCGGCCGTGGAATATCGCTCGTCTTTGGCCTTACTATACTTGAGCCACCGGTTCTTAGGATGTACATATTTTGATGATGTATATATTATAAAAGAAATAAAGCAGGACCTTTGTCCTTTTCATCCTCAAAAGTTTACATGTCTTCCTTATCATGTTGTTAAAACAACCAACAGGGAGCGGATCATATCTGAATCCGGCTTTCCCTTTGGTCCGGCTTATGATCATATCTGAATCTAGCCATGATCAATTCGGGGCTTCCTGTTCAAACATAGGTCGTATTCGAACCAAAGAGAACATAGCTGTCGATACCCTCTTGATCGGCATACTACCAAACTCACTTGGGGGCTTCCTGATCATATCTGAATCATAGCTTAACCCCTTTGGATCTGACATGGATCGTATTCGAATCAGCATCATTAAACAACTCTTATGGTCACTTGGGGGCTTCCTGTTCAAACATAGGTCGTATTCGAACCAAAGAGAACATACATGTCGATACCCACTTGATCGGCATCGCCAAAGCCACTGGAGGCTATATGATCGTATCCGAATCTTAGCTTAACCCCTTTGGAACGGTTCACTGATCGTATTCGAATCAGAAGCCTTTGAATTTTGTTTATTATTCATCATACTTTGTCAGTATAATTTTTTGACTACCTTGAGATCCTCTTGAAAACACTTATGGGGTGGTTTTATTCCACCGGCTTAAAGATAGTTCAAATAAAATTGTTAAGCACATGGCAAACATTATATGTGCCAAGTTTCAGGAGTTAAAGGTTACCCTCATTGTTTGGGTCGCATAAGCCTGCAAGATCATCCAACGGATCACAGGTATGCGGTTATGATTATGTCTAACAGGTATCATCGCAAGCCAGCCTTTATATGACCTTTTGGTTCACGCTCCGGGTTATCAATACCTTATGTGACCCCCGATGCGATAAGTTGCCAAGGGACTTGTGTTTGTTCTATATGCAGGGCAACACAAGCAATTTCTTTTAATATAAGGGAAACGGAAGACCAATATAAACCGGAAGCATGTAACGACGGCGGCTTAAGAAAGTATTGAGCGCCATAAACATGCGTGAAGGCATGGCAAAAATCAAGTGTTTTTCTACCCTATTACAAGACTCCCCGAGTCTGAATAATGAAGCATTGTTTTTCATAAGACATAAACATACGACGCCTGGCGGTTCACTCCTTTGGTTGGCCTGAAGATTCCGGGTTATCCTTCTACACTCCTCCGTCGGCTGCCCTGTCCTGGAAGGCTGACGATGCCCAGTCAATGCCACTCAAAGCTTCAAACTCAGCTTCATCATCTATTAAACCGGCTGGGTCGACTTCAGGGGCAAAGGTATGCTTATGGATTGGAGGGATTAGGCTGACTTCGTCACAATGAGGTGTTGGGATTCTTTGATTCTCGCTGTCATAACCCGCCTGGTATTTGGTAAGGTCAGTATCATTCCCAATAAGGGTAGCCACAGGGCGTATCTCCCTCACACAGCCAGTGAAATCCTTCTCATCAAACAAGGTGCCATCCTCCTTCAAGCTTGGGTATCCAAGGGCGATATCGGCCGGGTCTAGCTCTGGTAGCCATGCCTTGGCCGGGCTCAACGCGGCTATAGCCCCGTCTCTTGCAGATGCCCTTCTTAGCTCTTGGACTGTAGGATCGAAAGTATGTCTAGAGGGGGGGTGATTAGACTACTTGACCAAATAAAAACTTAACCTTTTCCCAATTTTAGTTCTTGGTAGATTTTAACTATCTTAGGACAAGTCAAGCAATCATCACACAATTCAAGCAAGCATGCAAAGAGTATATTGGCAGCGGAAAGTAAAGCATGCAACTTGCAAGAATATAAAGGGAAGGGTTTTGAGGATTCAAACGCAATTGGAGACACGGATGTTTTTCCCATGGTTCGGATAGGTGATGCTATCCTACATCCACGTTGATGGAGACTTCAACCCACGAAGGGTAACGGTTGCGCGAGTCCACGGAGGGCTCCACCCACGAAGGGTCCACGAAGAAGCAACCTTGTCTATCCCACCATGGCCATCGCCCACGAAGGACTTGCCTCACTAGCGGTAGATCTTCACGAAGTAGGCGATCTCCTTGCCCTTACAAACTCCTTGGTTCAACTCCACAATCTTGTCGTAGGCTCCCAAGTGACACCTAGCCAATCTAGGAGACACCACTCTCCAAGAAGTAACAAATGGTGTGTTGATGATGAACTCCTTGCTCTTGTGCTTCAAATGATAGTCTCCCCAACACTCAATTCTCTCTCATAGGAATTGGATCTGGTGGAAAGAAGATTTGAGTGGAAAGCAACTTGGGGAAGGCTAGAGATCAAGATTCATATGGTTGGAATGGAATATCTTGATCTCAACACATGAGTAGGTGGTTCTCTCTCAGAACATATGAGTTGGAATGGTGTATGTGTTCTAATGGCTCTCTCCACGAGTGGAGAGGAGGTGGAGGGGTATATATAGCCTCCACACAAAATCCAACCGTTACACACAATTTACCAATCTCGGTGGGACCGAATAAATAAACTCGGTCGGACCGAAATAGTAAACCTAGTGACCATTAGGAATTTCGATGGGACTGACATGCAACTCGGTAGGACCGATTCGGTTAGAGTTTGGGCATAACGTAATCTCGGTGAGACCGATTGCACAAACTCGGTGAGACCAAGTTTGGCAATAAGCTAACCAGAGAGTTGGTCAGGCAAACTCGGTGGGACCGACTCGCTCTTTCGGTGAGACCAAAAAGTTACAATAAGGAAACATAGAGTTTACATTGCAATCTCGGTGGGACCGATTCGCTCTTTCGGTGAGACCGAAAAGTTATGAAAGGGAAACAGAGAGTTTGCAATCCCATCTCGGTGAGACCGAGATCCTTATCGGTAGGACCGAATTGCTAGGGTTTGGCAGTGGCAAATGACAAGTGAAACTCGGTGGTGCCGAATTGAAAGAATCGGTATGACCGAGTTTGGTTTAGGGTTTAGGTCATTTGTGGCTATGGAAAAGTGGTTGAGGATTTTGGAGCATATCACCAAGCACATAAAGCAAGAGGCTCATTAAGCAACACCTCATCCCTCCTTGATAGTATTGGCTTTTCCTAAAGACTCAATGTGATCTTGGATCACTAAAATATAAAATGAAGAGTCTTGAACTTTTGAGCTTGATCCAATTCTTTGTCCTTAGCATTTTGAGGGTTCCACTTTCACATCCATGCCATGCCAATCATTGAGCTTTCCTGAAATAATCATCTTGAAATAGCATTAGCTCAATGAGCTGTATGTTGTTATGAATTACCAAAACCACCTAGGGATAGTTGCACTTTCAATCTCCCCCTTTTTGGTAATTGATGACAACATATAGATCAAAGCTTCGACAAATTATAATAATCATGAAATACATCGTCGCTTTGAGAAGTATGTGGCAAGTAAGAGCTCCCCCTAAATTTGTGCATATTTAGAATTTGCTTTGGACTGCGAATGCACAAGGAGTTAGAGTCATGGTTTACTCTTCCATGTCACATACATCTTGGTGGAGCGCTCAAAAATGATAAGATTGAAATACATGCACTCATCACCAAGAATAGTGAGTGATCACATAAGATAGATAGAATAATAATAGCATTAAGCAAACATTAAGTGTAGCTTATGATCAAACACATGATCATCGATGTCTCACAGATAAGGACGTAGTATCTCACACACAAGCAAATAAAGTTCGAAAAACCACCAAATAAAACAAGAGAGAATAAAAGCAACACTCTCTCTCGAAGCCTATGATCTATACATTTTCTCCCCCTTTGGCAACAAGTTACCAAAAAGTTCCTAAAAAATGCATAGTGCTAAGTCGACGCTCAGGCTTGATCTTCAGGTGGTGGTGGAGTCCGGAGCACTCCAAGGACGAAGCCTTCGGTAGACGTGGTCGGAGTTGAGGCTGAAGTGGATGCTGGAGCTGGTGGAACTGAGGCTGTGGCTGGCGCACACGTGGTAGCTCTGGTGTCAGCAACTGGCATTGCAGACGACCTTGGACCTCGTGGCACCCTGGCAAAAGCATCAGTCGTAGTCCTGCCTCTCCTCTCATTCATGTCATCCTGGAGCTGCTCCACGGCAGTCTGTATCTCTGTCACCTTGATGTCCAAATCATAGAACCTCTGTTCCATGATCCTCTCTAAGCTTGCCTGGTTCTGAGTTAGGGTGGCTAGTCCTTGCTCAATCCGCAGGGTGGACGCAATCAGGTAACCAAGCTGCTCTTGTTTGGTTTTCAGAAAATATTCAGATGCCTCCTCTTGAGTAGGCATCCTGGCAGCTTTCTCCTTCTTCGCCTTCTCCTTCTTGGCTTGTGCTTGGGCAGATGATGGCTCATTCTCAGTCATGATCACTTGATTATCTTTGAAGTCTGGACGGATGGGCAGGTGTTCCTTATCCAACAAGTATGTGCCCGTGCCCATCTTTGAGTTGATGAGCTCCTGAATCTGTGGGGCATACCCACAACTCCTCTTCTGATCTGCTGCAGTCCTTTTGATTGTTTCCACTATGAGGCTCATGACTTTGAATTTCTGAGGCACGTCAAAGATATGAAGCAAGTTGATCGCGTGACCTCTGATCATCTTATGATCTCCAGACTTGGGCAATAGGGTGTGCCTCAGTATCCAATTGATAGTGGGCAGTCCTGATAGAAGATAATGCATTGAGCCAAATTTGAAAGTGTCAAGTGCTTCATTCGGAATCTCCTTGATGTGGCCTCTTCCTCTGCCACATAATCTTCATCTTCAGAATCAGAAGTTCTCTTCTTCCTTTGTCTAGTGGCAGCCTTAGGCAGATTGCTGGGGGTGCTCCTGCTGCCATCGTCTAAAGAGCTGGAGGGACTAGTGCCCTCACTCATCACCACTTGCTGCTCTGAGAGGTTCTGGCTGTCACTTTGGTCTGACATGATGCAAACTCTGACTGCTGACCCTATGAATAGATTATAGATGAGATAGAGTGGATGAGCATCACAAAGTGCAGAGATTTTGCAAAAGAGTAATTCAAAAACTTAGTTTTAGTTTCCCACTGAAATCATCTCGGATCTACCGATTTTCAAACTCGGTGACACCGAAGCAGTTTTGGCACCAGAACTAGTGAACTCGGTCAGGCCGAGTCACAGTTCGATGGCACCAAGACTGCTAGGGTTTCACAGAGTTCCAAAATCGGTCACATCGATAAGTAATTCTCAGTCAGACCGAGTTTTACTTGTGCAATGGCATAAGCCAAATCGGTGGGACCGAGTTTTTCAACTCGGTGGGTCCGAGATGGTTTCGGCGGAAACCTAACCCTAAAATTTTCGAATTAAACCTAATCTACGAGTTCATTGACTGGATAGGAGTTTATCAAACGTGGCAAGAATCATGATGATCACAATGTGCTAGGAATCGGATTGGAGAATAGCACAAAGATCGAGTCCATACCCTAGTTCGGCGGAGACTCGCTATGGCGGCAACGGCGAGGCAGAATTCCCGTTGACGGCGACAGAGACCAGCGACTAGAGGCGGCTGGCGGCGAGGAGGACGATCTGGAGACCCAGGAGGCAGAGCGAGCTATGCGCGGGCGAAGAGGTTTCAGAGAAATTTCCAAATTTTGCCCGTCACTATATATAGCCCGACCCTATCGGTGTGACCGAGTGGAACAACTCGGTGGCACCAAGATGCAAAACTGTATACAGTTATTGCAACTCGGTGTGACCGAGTGGTTCAAATCGGTTGCACCGAGATCAAAAACCTAGATCAACTTAATGATCTCGGTAGGACCGAAAGTATGGTATCGGTCAGACCGAGAATCACAAAGAGGTTTTGGAAGTTTAAGTCTATGACGCATCGGGGACTCCGAGCGCTCCTCACACAAAGTGGTTCGAATCTGACTTGATCAAATTTTGTGATGCAGCATGAATAGAGTTTGAGAAGAGAAAAGCATAGATAGCTAGAGGAGGTTCTTAGGCATTCTTGTCCATCCACTTGGCAAAAGAAGATAAAGCCAAACAATCAAAACAACAAGTGGATGTCCTCGAATGAGTAAAATATGCAACCAACATGCTCACACAATAAGATGGCAAATGAAATATGTGGCAAAGCATGCACAACCAATTCTAGCATCTATCAAGCAATTTGCAATGACTACATCATCTATATATGAGTATATTGACTTAGGAGTCAAGTGAGAACACTTGATCGTAGGTCATACTCATCGTTTAAGCTCAAGTGGGGTTACCACTTTTACATAAAGCATTGTTGTATTCACATCTTTAGAGTTGCTTTAGCTCAAGTTTTTTAGAGTAAAGCTCCCCTAGATGTGATATCCCCCCTAAGAGGGATGAACTAACCTTGGGTTTTGTCGATGATGACTTCATGTAGATGTTGAAGATGTGGATGCTCAATGTTGATGTAGATCACTTGGAGCTATCCATTTGAGTGAATTGCACTTTCAATACCTACATGGGTTAGTCCCACAAGGAACAAACAAGGATATCCATAGACATAGAGTGATGCATACACAAGATGATGTCCATGAAAACTTTAGGTTACCTTGTCCCTTGTCTTACCAACAAGAGGGTTTGTGACTCCTTGAACTAGTGCATGATGTGGAAGTTGATTGCACTTGTTCTTGCCAAAATGATGAGAGTGAAATATGTTGGCAGAGTCACCCTCAAGAACTCTCTAGTTCTTCTTCTTTTGGATCCACAACATCTTGATGGGAATCCTTGGAGTTGTAGTCATACTTGATGAAGTGGAACTTGACGTGGTCTTGGGAATCCACTTGACTAAGGTCTTAGGAGCTTCTTCAAATGCATCAATCTCCTCTTGAAGCTTGTCCTTGCCTTTTTGCTTGTAGTCTTGTGGTGGAAGATCATCTTGAGCTTGTGTCCCCTTGAAAGAAGTATCACACTTCTCTTGTTGAGGAACAAACTTTGTCTTGGGGTATTGATCTTCTTCCCACTCAACTCCATTGGCATTGAACTTTCGTTCAAAACCAACATCTTGATTCTTCCGGTGCATTCCTTGCTTGCGCACAATTTCCTCGAGTTGCTTACTCCCGGCAAGGATTTTGTACACTCCTTTCTCTATAATCCCCTTCAATAAGCTATTTTCTTGCTCAAGTGTAACTTGGCTAAGAGAATCATTAGTGGAATCAAGAGAACTACTAGAAGCAACAATATTGGATTTAGCATGATCATTGTTACTACTAGAGGAAGAATCTTTCTTGTTCTTGTTACTAGACTTGACTTGAGGCATGTAAGTGGATAATAGTAAACGCTTTGCAATGTAAGAAGAACTTTTCTTGCGGAGATCATCATTGATTGCTTTTAAGAACTCATGCTCTTGCTCAAGATTTAGCTTTTCAAAGAGTAATTTCTCATGAGCTCTTAAAAGTTCTCGATGATCTTCGAAGATAGTTTCATGAGCTAACTTAAGAGTGTTTAGTTCTTTAGTTAGAGCCTCAATCTTCTCCTTATCATTGTCATTCGTTTTATCTTGATTAGCATGATTAATTGATGTTTCATCATAGTACTCATCACTAGAGTTGTCAACAAGCAAGTCATCATCACCTAACAAGTCATCTTCATCACTATTAAAATCAACATACTCGGGGTGTGTTACCTTAGGACCTTTGGCCATGAAGCATCTTCCAATTCCTTCATTTGGTGAGTCAAATATGTCGTAGGAGTTGGTTGACACAAGTGCTAGACCGGCAACACCTTCATCTTGAGTATCTTCGGAGTCGGAGTGATAACTTCTCTCGGAGTGGCTGTCGAAGTCGGAGCTGGATACCCATTCACCAACATGAGCTTGATGTCTTCGTTTTGTGTAGCTCCTTGATGATTTTTCCTTCCTTTCCGAATCCTTGCTTCTCTGTGAGTATCTCTGTTCATAATGATCATCTCTACTCCTTCTCTCTCTTGGTGGTGATTCTTTGCTTCTTCTTTTTGGAGAATCTTCTCTTCTCTTGTAGGGAGCCGTACACTCATTGGAATAGTGTCTGGGTCTTCCACAATTATAGCAGTTTCGCTCTCGACTAGAAGATCTTTTGTCATTGTAGGACCTTGACTTGAAGCTTCTATCTTTGCTTCTACTTTTGTAGAACTTGTTGAAGTTCTTCACCATTAAGCTCAATTCTTCATTAAAGTTTTGTTTCTCACTTGATGATGTGGGGACTTCACATGAGGCTTTGTAGGCACCACTTGATTTGTTGTGAAGTTCCTCTTTATCCTTGAGTGACATCTCATGAGCAACAATCCTTCCAATCACTTCCGTTGGTTTGAGATCTTTGTAATTGGGCATCATTTGAATCAATGTGCACACGGTATCATATTTCCCATCCAAGGCTCTTAGGATCTTCTTGATGATGAATCTATCGGTCATCTCTTCACTTCCTAAGCCGGCAATCTCATTTGTGATGAGAGCAAGCCTAGATTACATTTCGGCGACACCTTCACCATCCTTCATCTTGAACTTGTCAAGTTGACTTTGGAGCACATCCAACTTGGATTCCTTGATGGAGTCGGTACCTTCGTGCATATCAATCAAAGTGTCCCAAATTTCCTTTGCACTCTCAAGACGCTGATTTTGTTGAATTCTTCGGGGCACAATCCGTTGAAGAGAATATCACAAGCTTGAGCATTGTATTGCAACATCTTCAACTCATCCGCGGTAGCTTCACGGTTTGGTTCCCTCCCATCAAAGAACTCACCTTGCAAACCAACACAAACAATAGCCCATACGGCAGGGTTATGTCCAAGAATATGCATTTTCATTTTATGCTTCCAACTAGCAAAATTAGTACCATCAAAGTAAGGACCTCTACGGTGATAATTTCCCTCGCTAGACGCCATACTCTCCTAGGTTGTGAAACCAAGGCTATGACCACCAAAAGCTATGGAGATCAAGGCAAATGGAGACCAAAGCTCTGATACCACTTGTAGGATCGAAAGTATGTCTAGAGGGGGGGGGGTGATTAGACTACTTGACCAAATAAAAACTTAACCTTTTCCCAATTTTAGTTCTTGGCAGATTTTAACTATCTTAGGACAAGTCAAGCAATCATCACACAATTCAAGCAAGCATGCAAAGAGTATATTGGCAGCGAAAAGTAAAGCATGCAACTTGCAAGAATATAAAGGGAAGGGTTTTGAGGATTCAAACGCAATTGGAGACATGGATGTTTTCCCGTGGTTCGGATAGGTGGTGCTATCCTACATCCACGTTGATGGAGACTTCAACCCACGAAGGGTAACGGTTGCGCGAGTCCACGGAGGGCTCCACCCACGAAGGGTCCACGAAGAAGCAACCTTGTCTATCCCACCATGGCCATCGCCCACGAAGGACTTGCCTCACTAGTGGTAGATCTTCACGAAGTAGGCGATCTCCTTGCCCTTACAAACTCCTTGGTTCAACTCCACAATCTTGTCGGAGGCTCCCAAGTGACACCTAGCCAATCTAGGAGACACCACTCTCCAAGAAGTAACAAATGGTGTGTTGATGATGAACTCCTTGCTCTTGTGCTTCAAATGATAGTCTCCCCAACACTCAACTCTCTCTCTCATAGGATTTGGATCTGGTGGAAAGAAGATTTGAGTGGAAAGCAACTTGGGGAAGGCTAGAGATCAAGATTCATATGGTTGGAATGGAATATCTTGGTCTCAACACACGAGTAGGTGGTTCTCTCTCAGAACATATGAGTTGGAATGGTGTATGTGTTCTGATGGCTCTCTCCACGAGTGGAGAGGAGGTGGAGGGGTATATATAGCCTCCACACAAAATCCAACCATTACACACAATTTACCAATCTCGGTGGGACCGAATAAACAAACTCGGTCGGACCGAAATAGTAAACCTAGTGACCGTTAGGAATTTCGGTGGGACTGACATGCAACTCGGTAGGACCGATTCGGTTAGGGTTTGGGCATAACGTAATCTCGATGAGACCGATTGCACAAACTCGGTGAGACCGAGTTTGGCAATAAGCTAACCAGAGAGTTGGTCAGGCAAACTCGGTGGGACCGACTCGCTCTTTTGGTGAGACCGAAAAGTTACAAGAAGGAAACATAGAGTTTACATTGCAATCTCGGTGGGACCGATTCGCTCTTTCGGTGAGACCGAAAAGTTACGAAAGGGAAACAGAGAGTTTGCAATCCCATCTCGGTGAGACCGAGATCCTTATCGGTAGGACCGAATTGCTAGGGTTTGGCAGTGGCAAATGACAAGTGAAACTCGGTGGCGCCGGATTGAAAGAATCGGTATGACCGAGTTTGGTTTAGGGTTTAGGTCATTTGTGGCTATGGAAAAGTGGTTGAGGATTTTGGAGCATATCACCAAGCACATAAAGCAAGAGGCTCATTAAGCAACACCTCATCCCTCCTTGATAGTATTGGCTTTTCCTAAAGACTCAATGTGACCTTGGATCACTAAAATATAAAATGAAGAGTCTTGAACTTTTGAGCTTGAGCCAATTCTTTGTCCTTAGCATTTTGAGGGTTCCACTTTCACATCCATGCCATGCCAATCATTGAGCTTTCCTGAAATAATCATCTTGAAATAGCATTAGCTCAATGAGCTATATGTTGTTATGAATTACCAAAACCACCTAGGGATGGTTGCACTTTCATGGACCCATTGAGGCAGCACAGCGAGCCGCTTTAACATGTCTTGCAGGAGATGGGGAACATCATTTGATAAAGCCACAACGGCCAAAGCACGTTGTGACCCGGTGTAGAGTTGCTCCACCAAAGTGTAAACCGCCTTTAGCTTGATCAGCATATTCTGGCTAAGATTTGTGCTCCTAGGGCCTGCGTTAGTAAACATCAGGTGAGCCAGAGATAATAATTGACATAGTCACCAAAAGAAGGTTTGCAGTATTTAAAGTTGGCACAAGTGACTTACCGAAGATTGCTGATACCATTTGAGATATTTGGCGCTTTAAGCCGGATAGCTCGGCTGTTGCTTCTGCAAGTGACGCCTCTGCTTTCTCGGCCTGGGTGACCAAAGAGGCCTTCTAATCAGCCCAGGTTTTCTTATCAGCCTCAAAGCCTGTCTTCAATTTCTCCTGTTCGGAAACACTGAACTCAAACTTGGAGTTGGCTTTCTGGGTTTCAACCTCTTGAGTTTTCAGGCGATTCTTCAGTTCAGCAATCTCCGACTCAAATTGACTTATGGTGGCCTGCATCAATGCGGGGTTATAGTCAGAATTATGATAAGATAACATTAAGTCCCAAGCACTTTGCAAGCAAAGATACTTGACACTTGGGGGCTAATGTATGCTAAAGAACTCTAACTTGCTGGGGCGGTTCATAGAAATTAAGTCCCAAGCACTTTGCAAGCAAAGATACTTGGCACTTGGGGGCTAATGCGTATTGCAAATTCAAAGTGTTATGCTACACCGGTTTATAATTTGTCGTTCTTCGGCCGGTTTTCGAGATAAGCCGGATGTTTGAAAAGCAGTGCTAAGTAGGTTCTAAGTCTACAGCATATTTTCCTATAAGCAATAGACTTGGGGGCTGAAACAGTAAGTATGTATAAGGAAAGGTAACAAAAAAGTATACCTCAGATTTTTGTTGAATCTGCTTCACCATGTCAATCTCCAGGTCACGACTGCTGTGCACTTGACTGATGTAACCTGAGACGATCTCTCCAATACTCAGCTGAGTGTAATCTGAGATGTCCAGTTTGGCTTTTCGGCGCTCCAAGAATTCTTCTTTAGCAGAACACTTAGCCAATACAGTGGGTCATCCCGGCTCAATGAACTGAGTCTTGGTGATCTCAATCTCCGGGTCATCTGCCTTGGCCGGGCTGGGAATCTCCTGGTTGACAAAGCCGTCAGTGGCTTGCTCAGCAGGTGGGTCAGAGGTAGGTACTAGGACGTCTTGAGATGGTTCAGGCGGCGGCTCGTGAGCAGAGATATCAGGGGCAGCCGGTCCAAGCTCCGGCTCAGTTACAACCGGCTCTTGGGATGGCTTATTTTTCTTTGCCCTCTTACTGGGCTTCACTTGCACGCTGTGGACAAGTCAGAACGGTTAACACAAAAACATGAGTAAGGTAAGTATAAAGGTAAAAAAGTTGGCATTACCCGGGAGTAGTCTTGAAAGCCGGCATGTTGGATTCCATGGACTCTCTAGAGGTTGGTGAAGCATCCTGATAGTTGGAGTCAAATGAATTGAGGGGTTGACGAGTTAAACCCGCCAAAGAAAAAGAGGAACGTAGACCGGAGATAACCTCAGCACGGCGCTTCCTGGTTACATCAGGCAAGCCGGAGGAGAGCTACGCGTCTTTGTTTGTCCGGGTCTGCCTCCGGCTCTCATAAATCTGTCGCTTCAAAAGAAATTGAGGATCTTGGTAAGCTAAAGGATGTGAAAATCTTACTTTTTGGGTCACTCTTCAGATTTTCTGCCTTAGCAGAGGCTCTGAGTCGGAGGAGATTATAGTTACCTCTTCCTCAACCGCTTGGCTGTTTCTTGTGACTCCTAAAAGGAATTAGTGTCAATAAGATGATGATAAAAGAGTCAGGGGGATTCAGAATTACCTCTTCTTCATCATCATCGGTGTCATCCAGTTTCAACATATCTGAAGCGCTGGGCTTCTTCTTCCTTGAAGTTCCTGTCTTGGTGGCTTTCCTCTCGGCTCTCTTGGCCGCTCTGGCTTGTTTGGCAGCCTCATGATCATACTTGACCTTCTAGAAGTTGTCATTTGCCTATAAATAATGATAAGGGGTTATGAGTAAAAGCAGAGTATAACATAATAAAGGTATAAATTGTGGAAATGGATGACTTACTGCAGGGGTCGGGTTCTTCTTGCAGAAAGGAAGTAAGCCAAAGGCATTACTAACCACCGAGCCCTCTTTCAATAAGGACTGGGTCATGGCTTCAACCATGTCATCTGGTAAGTCGTTAGGGCTATGACGCAGTGGGTCATCCCTCTCGCCTGAGTAAGTACACATTAAGACGGGGCGACGGCTTAACGGAATCACCCGCCAGGAGATCCAGACCCGGACCAAATCAATGCCGTCTAAACCGTTCCCCAAGAGAGCTTTGATTTTCTTCATGGTGGGAGCGAGTGGAAGACGTTCAACATCAGTTAATTTGTCCGGTAACGGGTGGGTGGATTCAAGGCGCAGAGCGCGAAAGCCGGGCAACAGGTTTTCATCAGCCGAAGAAGTATCCTGGCAGTAGAACCACGTTTGGTTCCAGTCCTTTGGGTGGCTTGGCAGTTCAGCATAAGGGAAAAGGCAGTCTCTCCGCCGCTGAATTGAGATGCCTCCAAGCTCCAGACTGGGCCCGTTGGCACGTTCGTTCTGCTGATTTAGGTAAAACAATTCCCTGAACAAAAGTAAGTTGGGTTCTTCTCCAAGGTACACCTCGCAGAAGACTTGGAAGTTGCAAATATTTGACACGGAATTGGGCCCGATGTCTTGAGGTCTGAGGTCAAAAAATTGCAATACGTCCCTGAAGAATTTTGAACCGGGTGGAGCAAAGCCCCAGTTCATATGATCAGTGAAAACGATCACCTCCCCCTCTTTTGGTTGAGGTTTCTCCTCTGACGGATTAGGAGCGCGATAAGACATGACCTCCTTCTTGGGCAGATGGCCGGTCTTCACGAACTCAGACAAAGTGCTCTCTGTGACAGTAGACTTGACCCAGTTACAGGTCACAAGAGCTTTAGGAGCCTTGGGTGCCATTGTGCAAGTGGAGGCCTATAAAAAATAAGAATTTCCGGTTCAACTTCAACCCGGAAGAGAGCATTTTTAAATCCATTCAAGATGGCGGCTTAAGAAGGGGCCTAATGACATATGGCTAATTGAGTTTTGATATTTAACCTGCTATGGGTTCCAGAAGCAGTTAAGTTATCTTAAGTCGCCAGAAGCAAGCAAGGCGGATAATCTATGTTGTCTTCTTAAACCGGCTACATAGACTACCGTGGCTAAACAGATCTAACAGATGCAGTTTTTCGGCTAAGTATGGACAAACAGGTTCACAAGTTGTAGCCATTATTTTGGATCAAATGGTTGTTCTAAAAAGAAAAATTTCTAGACCTAAAACTAGCATATGCTCGAAGGAAGCCTCTGAACGAAGGAAAAGGGATCTACTTGCATTCGAAATGGATGCGGGACAATCACCACAACAGTTCTACACTATCTAACGATCAGAACAGGGCGTTGGAGGTGAAATCTATCAAAGGTTTGCTACGGGCGGCGACGAACACTGATGAACTCGGGAAGCTTGTAATGTAGATCTAAGGCAGGGAAGGAAGGGAACTTACGGAGGCCGACTAGCTGCGGAGAATCGCCGTTGAGCTCTGATCAGATTCAGGGTGATGCAGCGGCCTGAGTTGATGAAGACGAGGAACTCGGCGGCGGCGGAGCTCGAGCGACAGGGAGAGAGCGAGCGGAGGAAGATGACTGAGGGGAGAAAATGAAGAAGACCTAGGTTGTGCCTATTTATAAGGAAAGGCCGACTGAGACGGCGCGTGAAACGAGGAGACCGAGCATCATTATCCAGTGACCCCGATGCCTCGGTTTTCGGGACGAACAGTAAAGGCAAAGATCCATTGAAGACATGATAGAATAAAATAGGGATTTAATTGGAGATGACGTCATGGCGGGTTAACACGGATCCAGAAGATGACGTCACGGTGGGTTATGACCTTTGCACTGACAGAAGACAGAAAGGCTTGTTCTTTTAGGTATTTTAAGATTGACATGAACCGGTTCAAAGCAATCTGGGGCCTAATGTTGGGGATATAACTATTTGTGTAAGCCGCCCATGAGGGGCCGGGTTATGCAAAGAGGGATTCATCAGAAGAAGCCCAAGACCAAGCATGAAGATGGCGGTTTAATAAAGGGTCTAAAGCCCACAGGCGACTTAAGGCCCGTAGTGGTAAACCGCCATGATGGCATGACTTGTATCATAAGGTAGAATTAACTAGTCACCGAGCTGGACACTGTTTATGAGCCGGCCGGGACTCCGTAGGCCGCAGGGCGTCAACCCGTGTATATAAGGGGACGACCCACTGGCGGCTTAGGGCAAGAAACATCTCATCGAGAACCGGGCATAGCGTATCTCGCTCCCTGGTCATCGAAACCCTAGCAATACCAAACCAACTAGACGTAGGCCTTACCTTCACCGTAAGGGGCCGAACTAGTATAACTCTCCCGTGTCCTTTGTCCCGATTAACCCCTTTAAGCTTCCTAGTTGCGATGGCTCCACGACTAAGTCCTTGCAAGAGGACATCTACCGTGACAATTCCACGATAGTTGATGTGTTGCTCTTGTATGCATCATCCCTTGCCATGAGTAGCTGCATATAGCCTTTGTCATGCATCATGCTTGGTTGAGCATCTTGTCATGTTTATGTGTTGTGTGTTTACCTTGTTGTTTGCTTCTTTCCGGTTGTGCTCCTTCTCGTTAGTTCCTGTTTCGTTGCGATCGTGAGGATTCGTTCATCTAAGCTTGGTTCGTCTTCGTGGCTTCATCTTCTTCATGGACTCGTTCTTCTTCCTAGCGGGATTTCAGGCAAGATGGTCGTCACCCTGGATCTCACTACTATCATTGCTACGCTAGTTGCTTCGTTCTATCGCTATGCCGCGCCACCTATCTCTTGTTGATCAAGCCTCCCAAATTGCCATGTCAGCTTCTAACCTTTTACAACCTTCCGAGCAAACCGTTGCTTGGCTATGTTACCGCTTTGCTCAGCCCCTCTTATAGCATTGTTAGTTGCAGGTGAAGATGAAGATTGCTCCATGTTGGAACATGTCTATGTTGGGATACCACAATATATCTTATTTTAATTAATGCATCTATATACTTGGTAAAGGGTGGAAGGCTCGGCCTTATGCCTGGTGTTTTGTTCCACTCTTGCCGCCCTAGTTTCCGTCATACCGGTGTTATGTTCCTTGATTTTGCGTTCCTTACGCGGTTGGGTGATTTATGGGACCCCCTTGACAGTTCGCTTTGATAAAAGTCCTCCAGTAAGGCCCAACCTTGGTTTTACCATTTGCCTCACCTAAGCCTTTTTTCCTTGGGTTTCCGGAGCCCGAGGGTCATCTTTATTTACCCCCCCCCCCGGGCCAGTGCTCCTCCGAGTGTTGGTCCAAACCGAGCGATGTCCGGCGTCCCCTGGGCAACCAGGGTCTATGCCAACCCGCTGTCTGACTCATCCGGTGTGCCCTGAGAACGAGATATGTGCAGCTCCTACCGGGATTTGTCGGCACATCCGGGCGGCTTTGCTGGTCTTGTTTTACCATTGTCGAAATGTCTTGTAACCGGGATTCCGAGTCTGATCGGGTCTTCCTGGGAGAAGGAATATCCGTGAGAGCTTATAATGGGCTAAGTTGGGACACCCCTGCAGGGTATAAACTTTCGAGAGCCATGCCCGCGGTTATGTGGCAGATGGGAATTTGTTAATATTCGGTTGTAGAGAACTTGACACTTGACTTAATTAAAACGTATCAACCACGTGTGTAGACGTGATGGTCTCTTTTCGGCGGAGTCCGGGAAGTGAACACGGTTTTGGGTTATGTATGAACGTAAGTAGTTTCAGGATCACTTCTTGATCACTTCTAGCTTCTCGACCGTTCTGTTTGCTTCTCTTCTCGCTCTTATTTGCGTATGTTAGCCACCATATATGCTTAGACGTTGCTGCAACCTCACCACTTATCCATTCCTTTACCCATTAAGCTTTGCTAGTCTTGATACCCATGGTAATGGGATTGCTGAGTCCTCGTCGCTCATAGATTACTACAACAACAGTTGCAGGTACAGGTTATGCGATGATCATGACGCGAGAGCGATGCTTGCTTGTTTTGGAGTTCTTCTTCCGCTTCTTCTTTGATCAGGGGATAGGTTCCAGGTCGGCAGCCTGGGCTAGCAGGGTGGATGTCGTTGAGTTCCTGTTTGTGTTTCATCCGTAGTCGGATGATGCTCTTGTGTAAGATATTGTTGTATTCGTGTGGCATTGTATGCTCTTTTATGTACCCCTAACTATTATGTAATGGTACGATGTAATTATATCCACCTTGCAAAAGCGTCTCCAATATGCACTTCTATCCTTAGTGGGACCTTGAAATTCCTTTTGGATAGGGTCGCATATTGGGCGTGACACAACACATGTCTATGGCTAGGAAACTTAACCATCTTTGATTAACGAGCTAGTCAAGTAGAGGCATACTAGGGACACTCTATTTTGTCTATGTATTCACACATGTATCAAGTTTCCGTTTAATACAATTCTAGCATGAATAATAAACATTTATCATGTTATAAGGAAATATAAATAACAACTTTATTATTGCCTCTAGGGCATATTTCCTTCAATGAACCCTTCATAAGCAGGTGGGTGTGAAGGATATTCTGATTAGAGTAAGACTTTGTATTCCCACATATAGGGCATGGACAACACACAAAAGCATTCTGCTTGTTTGCAGCCACTTCGAGAAAATTATGCACGCCCTTAATGTACTCGGAGGTGCGTTTGTCATCGTACATCCATTGCCGGTTCATCTGCGTGCATTATATATAATTAAGTGTGTCAAAAACCATTACAGAACAGCATGAATACAGAAGACCAAATTAATAGAAGTTCATCATCACATTAAAACCAAAGTACAGTAGTGATCAAATGTTATTACTGAAAAAATAAATACATAAAGTTCATACGTATATAGTTCTCATTGAACAACATATACATAGCTCTCTAGAGCATCTAATTAAACCATACATTGAAACAATGTAAAACATTTCAATGCAACAACAAATGCGATCATAATCGCAACTAAGGTAACAATTGATCCAACGGCATAATGATGCCAAGCCTCCGTATGAATGGCATATTTTCTAATCTTTCTAATCTTCAAGCGCATTGCATCCATCTTGATCTTGTGATCATTGACGACATCCGCAACATGCAACTCCAATCCCATCTTCTCCTCCTTAATTCTTTTCAATTTTTTCTTCAGGTAATTGTTTTCTTCTTCAACTAAATTTAACCTCTCAACAATATGGTCGGTTGGAATTTCCAGTTCACATACCTCCTTGATAAAAACATCTATGTCACGTTGGTCGGCATAATTTTCATACACACTAAATGAACAAAATAGTTATAAAATATAATATATACCACATCCGAATCATAGACAGGACGAGGGACGACGGAGGTGGATACCAAAACCATCGCACTATATAATAACAAAAAATAATAAAAGTAAGAAAATTATACAAGTATCTATCTAAATCATACAAGTAAGAACTTTTTTCTTTTAGAAGATAAGAACAAGAGGCTCACCACGGTGGTGCTGGCGACGAGATCGGCGCGGGCGATCGACGGCGGTGAGGACGGGGACGGGACATGATGGACCACCAAACCTAGACAAATCTTAAGGAAAATGGAGTTTGGACAAGGAGCTTCGAGAGGAGAAAGCTTAAGTATGTCTCGGGCATTTCACCGAACACCTCATGTGCATAGGAGGTGAGCTAGAGCACCACAAAGCTCTCCCACGGCCGGCCAAAAAACAGAGCAATGCACTGCTCTGCTCGCGGGCAGGGGGATATATAGGCCTCTCTTTAGTCCCGATTTGTGGCTAGAACCGGGACTAAAGGACCCCATTTGGTCCCGGTTCCAACCACCAACCGGGATTAAAGGTTGTGGGTAAGGAGCGAGGCCCATTGGTCCTGATTCGTGTCTGGAAGCGGGACCAAAGGGGTCAGACGAATCGGGACCAATGGCCCCCGAGGCCCGGCTGACGCCCTGGCTTTACGAACCGGGATTGATGCACCCATTAGTCCCGGTTCATAGGGAAACCGGGATTAATGCCCTTTTCAGACCTGGACCAAAGTCCTATTTTCTACTAGTGTTGTAGGCCTCGCTCACATGAAGTAAGAACGGTCGGTGACGATGCCTCATAAAGTCCATGTGGTGCAATCATAGTTGGTGGTGCAGGGGAGGAAGTAACCTTCTTTAATGGGGATTCCATCGCACGCTTGTTCGTCATGTAGACGCGTCCTCTTAATTTCTGTTCAGCTTTACAGGCAAGACGAAACAAATGATCGATAGAATATAGTCTTCATGCATTATTATGTCTTGTATATCATGGTTTAAACCTTTTCAAAATCGATTCAGAAAATCTTCTTCGCATTCTTCTAAGCCAGAACGGAACAAAGCAATACAGAAATTGTCATAATATTCTTCAACAGTGATATTGTCTTGGGCTAAATGTTGTAATTTTCTAAGCAAATCACTGGCATGATATGAAGAACAAATCGGTCTCGCATAACAAGTTTTAAATCTTTCAAAGTAGAAGGCCTATTATCAATATTTTTCCTGTAATAATTTCTCCACCAAACTGAAGCAAAACCTAAAAACACTTCAGTGACAACATTTATTTTCTTATGCTTGGGAAGTTCATGGCTAGCAAATATTTCTTCTACCTCAATTTCCCAATCAATATATGAATCGAAGTCATATTTACCCTTAAAATTTAGCAAAGAGGTAACATGATGATGTGTGTTTCTATCATGATGTATATCATGTGACGATCGTCATACCTTTTGTGGTGGGAAAGAGTGATTTTTATTAATATATGGCAAGTCATCTCCCACAATAAACGCACCCCAACTGTCAACCGCTCTAGAATCTGCCATGGTTAGTACCACACAAAAAACAAAAATAATAAGTATAATGTTTTTATAGTACTACTTGGAGGTGGCGGAAAAATTCTCTCAACACTCTAGCAATTACCAAGCTTTTACCAGATCTTACCGTGCTGCAGTGGTTGTCGGCCTTTGGCGCCTTCAAAAGTTATCAAAGTTGGATATAGTGATTGCCAAATCACCGAACAAGGTACAATATAGAAAGTGAAGCTTGGTGAAGGTTTTCTCAACTCACAATATCAGTGGCACAATTTTGCTAAAAGTAATGCAAGATGAATAATTGCTCAAACTCCTAACTAGTGCTGGTAGTCGACTAGTAAGAGATAAAATAATCTAAGCCCAGATACTGAATCAAGCGAGAGGGAACCGATGAAAATATAATAGCTCCAAGTAGCTAGATATAAGTGAGGTATGAACGTAGTGTATGGCAACTAAGAGCAGACAAAAAAATCCAACACTTATCACTTATATGAACAGAGCAGGCTGAACAGCAAAAGAGATTGTTCAAAAGATGCTAGCTGGCCAAAACTTTGCATCAACTTTTTTTTATTCTTTTTTCTGAATTTTCTTTTTTTTCAACTTTCAGACCGGCCGCTAGTAGAAGTCACGGACACAAATATCTGACCAAACAGGTATGAAGGGGTCTCGTTGCACCGAAATGGCAACCTTTGCCTGATGCCTCGGTACTCCGCGGCTGCGCTTGCCCCCTTTGCACCAAAGAGGAAAGAAGGACGCTGCGTGCGCTGGCGCCCGCCTGGCACCCTCGATCGTCATGGCTTGCGTCATGGGCACCTCGCGAGGTACCCTGCCTTGATACCTCCGTCTCCTCGCGAGCCAGCCTGAGGAGGCTGCGCTTGAGGATGCGCCGTATCGTCCGCCTCGCGAGGCTTGGCCCCTCGCGAGGGTCTTGAGTCTTGTGCTGATGAAGATGGGCCATGCTGGGCCTCCTTGGAGCCATTTCGCAGGCCGCAGGCAGGCAAGTCTCAACGTCCGCCGCCGCCGCCGACCATCCGCAGCCGCGCCACCATCCCCTCCCCGTTCCTCTCCCGTAGCTGAGCCAGCCATGGACGGGAAGAAGTGCAAGTCCTCTTCCTTCCTCCCTCACCCCTGATCTGAATCCTCTCCCGGAACCCCAGCCAGCCGCACGCATCCCATATGGCGCCGCCCAGCTCGCAGCCCTCGGCCGCCGAGCCATCGCGAGGCTCCTCGCGCAAGCGCACGACCTCCTCAAAGGCTGCGCCCGAGGCCGACCTGGAGTTCACCGTCACCAAGGAAAGGTAAGGGGAGGGGATGGAAGGGATCGAGCGACCAGGTGAGGCAGCGCCCAGATCCACAGGGCCATCGACACTTCGTCATCGACCTCATCCGCGACCGTCCTCGAGGTCGGCCATGGTGGTCCGGCCCGGCAACAGCCATGGAAGGAGACGCCCGAATCCCTGGCCCTCCAAGTACGCGCCTGCTGCAGGCCATCTCCGGCGAGCTCATCCACAGATCTCCAACTATGGTGCGTGCGCATGATACCTAAACCCCTTGTCTTGTCGGTTTCTTCATCTCCCCTCCTTGTGATTCCTTGGTTTGTTTTGTGCGCAGTTGCTCCGATCTGGAAGAGGTGGTGGAGCTTTTGTTGCTGCTGCTGCAGGTGGACGAGGCACCACCCCCTCTTTCTACTTCTGGACACAACCTGGTGGTGATTGCTAATTTCAGTGTTAAAAAATTCAGTTCAATTCAGTCATGTTCTTTTTCTTTTGTGGGGAAATTCAGTCACATTCAATGTTCAACTTTTAGAGTTAACAAACTGTTGTTATGACCACTGTGGTTTAGATGTTCAGAAATTCAGACAAGTGGTATGATGAAATGAGCCACCTTTTAACCCCCTACTAAACCTACCGTGAACGTGTAGAGAGCCAATGCAGGGAGGTGTGGACATTTTACCATGTTCATAGGAAGAAATCAACATAAAATACACAGCTTGTAGATGATTCGTCAACCACCATCAAACACGACTTGTAACTTTCTGGACTAAACTGAACCGTGCAATTGACTCAAAATAAAACTGAACCGTGCAATTGACTCAAAAATAAATAGTAAATATACTTTGGTTGTGTCTGCAGAATTGCATTATGGAAAGATGTGTGTGAGGTTACCCCATCGCCATTGGTTCCAACTTTGTCCATCATGTCGCTCTGATGAGAAGACCTCGTCCATGTTTCATTAATAGGGCAGAGTGCTGCTGAAGTATCTATGTTGAACAATTATAACAGCACCAAGTAAGTTTGCTCCAATTGCATTTGATGCAGGCACAACACCGCCATCATGCGTCAGGTTCAGTAGAAGGCACGACACCGCCACGCTCTCCTCCACTACACCGCCACGCACCCGGTAATTAAACATGCTTTCTCTTCATTCAAGTAGTAAGAGCATCTCCAGCCCCCCCCCCCCCCCCCCCCCGAGTGCCACCCCCAGGCGCCTTTTCTTCTGCCGGCGAGCTAAAAATGGCAAAAAAAGGCCCAGCCATGCCCCCCAAGACCTCAAAAAGGTGCCGGCGAACCCAGGCCACACCCAACGCGCTGGGGGGCTGCTGGGGGCGCCGGCGGAAGCAACAGCCAATCATATTCCTCCATGTATCATTTTTTTCTGGTCCACTCATTCACTTTTTGCCTGGCGACTGTCCTGGGGGCACCAACGGCTGGGAAACCGTCCTCGCGTTTCATTCGGCGAAGGTGTTTTGCCCCCCAGGACGTGCTATATTTGGCCCGGCGATTGTTCTGGGGGGCTCCAACGGCTGGAGATGCTCTAATTCATTGTATTTGCATGTTTCCAGCAGCCATGTATCAAAAAAAGCTTCAGCTTTGGGTTGTTGATTTAGCAGCATCAATCATTAATTGTTCTGCTATATATGTTCTTAACCATGACAACCTGATTAGGCTCTTAGTTTATTATGGTCTTTGTTCTGGGTGGATCTCTGACTATTCTGGGTGGGCATGAATCTCTTCTTTGTTTCTTCATCTCCTCTTATTCTGATTCCTGCGTTTGTTTTATGTGAAGGTTGCTCCGATGAGGACAAGCTGCTTCTGCAGGTGGACGGGCCCTCAAGGCTGCTCTGCCTATTCCTCCTGCTACCCCCACACGTGGTGAGCCCCACCAGTTCTCGAGCTACCCCTGCAAATCTGATGTGATGTGCACAAAATACTTGCAATTGTTCTTGACACAAGAGCATGTCATGTATTGTTCTATTTGAATGTGCAATTTCATTGCTTCTGTGCTGTTTGATGCTTGCTTCACAAGAGGGAAATCATGGATATAAACTGCGCTTCCTTTCAAGTTGAATAGTAATGATCACCATTTGGTTCCATTTTCTCCTCTGCATCCAGTGTTCACTCTCTCATAGATGTCCATATATACACAGTTCTGATCTCCTTTTTTCTGCGGCTCCATACAGCGAACACAAAGCCGTCGATGCATTGAGGGCTCAATGTCGTCTCCGCCGGCTGAGCGGCAAGCCGGGGTTGGGCCTGCACACCGTCTATCAGCACCCTCCCGCGTCTCCATTCACGGATCTGCAGGTCAACCCCTCTTCTCCTCCTATCCACGCATCTTCTTTTCCAGAGCTAGGTGTATGGTTGCATGGCAATTTGTGTTTTGGGGCTCACCATGTTCTGCTTGCCCTGGTTGGCCAATGAGGCTTTCCTTTTCTGGTAAAGGCCAAATGTACTATTCTCTATGCTTTATATTTTTGTAGTTCCTTTGTTTCCATGCTTGTTTTTTGATGGGGTGTAAATATATGCTTTTTTGTTCCTTGTCTGGATTCAGGTAGGGCCTAACATTATTGTTCCTTTGTGCATGGAAATGTTGGTGGTTTTGTTCCTTTGTGTATGGAAGGGGGCCTTGATTAGAATTTCTAACGTTTGAGTTGTAATTAGTGTTTTTGTTACACATGAAAACATATGGTTGTTTGTCCAATCACATATGAAAAAGAGAGGATTGTTTGTCCAACAATTTTCTTTCTCTGTGATAGTTTTACTAGAAATAAAGCATAGTCACTATACATCCTATTTTATATCTTGTTGTGTCGTGATATCTGTATAGACTCTGTCTACGTCCTTTTGACATTCCAAGTTTTGTTTTTCTATGGCTCAATTAGTTACCCCGTATCAAGAGAAATTTAACTGGTATTTGCGGTAGACTTAGCTGAATTCATGAAGCAATGATTTAGTTATTATTAAAGCTGAAACACAACATGTTTTGACAAATGCGTTCTAAGTAAAGCCTCCAACTAACATAACCAAAAACATATTCTTTAGGTTTATCATCTATTGAAGTATTATGTAGAATTTAAAATCATACGAGGCAAAGCAAATGAGCTCTATGCACTTTCCATGTAGCACAGAACAAAAATAATCATGTATATTTTGGATGCACCTAGATATATTCATCAGCAAGGCTGAGGTTATAGGGCACTCACCCACATTGTCGATATCTCCGTCACTATGATCACCCACATGATGGACAATTCCCTTCTTTCTTTTCTCTGTGGCTATTGACACTTAATGCTATTACTGTGTGCATATATGTACTGTGATCCATTCTCATTCTTCATATCTTGAGAAACTATCTCAAGATACTCGCGTTTGTGTTTTGGAGAAAGCCTATTCTATGATTAATATATCGAGTATGGATGGCGCGATATCACCTCTCTTTATGATGATGTTCTTACAGAATATAGGTTTTATGGTAACAAGTCTTAGCCAACACCTATACTGATGCTCAGACCAGATGATTATAGTCTCTCCTTGCTATTTTTCTTGAGGTGTGTACATCTATCTAGACAATTTAATTAAAATATATTTTCCATACAAACCATCAATACATGTTAGTTGACTTTGAAACTAATCAGTAAAAAGGTTGTCCCTTTCGCATTTTATGGACATAAAGATTTGGTGTTGACTGTCGATCTTTAGTTAACACATGACCTTACAACCGTAGGGAGTGGGAAAAAACTTATATGTTTGGCACATTTGAAGAACATATCATAGTAACAAAGTTTTGGTAAACAATGTCCTAGATCTCAACCATATAGAAATACTAAATATATGTTTATTTGTATATGGATTAATTATACAGACTTATAAAACCTTGTGCAGGGCACATAAAAGAAATTTGAAATAACTATTATTTCAATATTTGCTTTTTCAGTTGAGCATAATAGTTTATAGCCTGATAGGCTTGGACATAATTGTCTACATGTACTGCTCAGTAGGCGACATCCTTTGGGAAATTGAGGATGTCCTCGTGCATTTTCTAAATACAATTGTGGCAGATCTGAGGAAGGAGGGGAGGAATAATCTCGCGGGAGAGTTCGGTGCAGAGGAAGAAGAACAAGATATTATTTATTTCTTGTGAACAGTCAAGCTTGTGCATTGTCCCACTGTAAGTTATTTCAACAATAGTAGTAACTGTTATCTCTGGCCATCTGTCGCGACATTTTCTTTAACCACCAATGCATATTTATTTTCTTGTTAATAACTCTCATAATTGCCTGCTACTGTTTCAGTTCTGGGGCCAGGCAACCTTGAATCCAACGTCCACCTGCAGGCTACATCTCAGGTAGGATAAAAAGATTGCAGTGAACTTGATGGGTATATCATTATTGTTGCCTCCTAATTTGTGTGATGAGCAAATGTGTAGATTGTGTGTAAATCCGAGATGCCTAAAACGGTTGGGAAGTGAACTTGTTACCTCGGTTCAGTTTAATGGCATGTTAAACTCGATGCACTTTCTGGACTGTGACATTTTTCCTGAAATTTTGGAAGTGACTGCTAATGCAGTCTAAATAGAGTGACTGAGTAGTTACTTTCTCACAAGAGTTGACTTCCCGTTATTACTACTTGCTAAGATGGATTGGTGGTTTTTATGTTAGATGAAAAATATTACATCAATCTTTACGGCTTTTTATGGGCAAGTGATTCCGACTCCATAATAAGGAATAATATAGCCCCAGTGCTGTGATAATGTTAAAACATTTACCTCTTTTATCGGTTCAAGTTATGTATTTGCTGCGAAAAAATGGTCTTATATCAAATAATAGCCTAGAGCTTTTGGAGTGTTATTACTTGTATTTGTTGCTTGGATGTATAAACCTTCAGCAGACTGTCAGTTTTGCTTTTATATAATCTGTTTGTTTAAGTCTGCTGCATATTGGTCAAAAGCTCATGCTAATTGATGATGTTAGGTGATGATCTTGTATCTAACAGTGATTTCTGAATGCATGCTAAAGAAAACTCATGAACATCATGGCGCCTTGTTGATGGGGTGATCAATAGCTACTATATTGGGACCCTGCACTTAAATTGTAGGTCTGATTTTGTTTTGGAGTTCTCCTGCTACCCACAAGCTCAGATAGTTCTTTTGTTTGTGCAGGGGAAATTGCAAAGCATATTATGAATTGTTACAAGAAACTATTTCCGCTGTTTTGGTGCAAGGATGTTGCTTTTTAGTATGCTTCCCGTATCTTGGTATCTTGGAATAATAAACAGATAGATGTCGTGTACCAAGATTGTTCCTTGTTGTTAAGAGGGATACAAATATTATACAAGAATTTTTCTGATGACTCCTAAAGCATATTTGGATATACAGCAAAGTATATTGTCGCTTCCCTGTTAGTAAAATGATTATGTTAGAAATTTGGTTGGCAGCCCCTACATTTGGCTGATTGCTAGCTGACTGGATTACTCATGTTTGCGGACTCTGGTAACTTATGCCTACCAAGAACTACATGAATTTTGTGTCTTGCTGCAGTGAACATTACCAAACTAATTCTAAAGGTGTTATAATCATGTTTTCTTTTGCATTATCAACTTTTAACTTTTGTCATTTGTTAACACATTCCTTTTGCATTATCAACTTTTAACTATTGTCATTTGTTAACATGATTATTTAGCATGTTCACTATGCGAGTAGTAATAATAGGAGCTATTTATTTGCTAGATAACTAACACTATTCATAAGGCATAAGGGTTAGAAAAAGAACTGTATTCTTGCTGTGATGATCTTCGTATGGCACACTATGGATTCTTTGTGTAACACATAATGTCGATCAACATGTGTTTACAACGCAGGGAGGAACCGGGCGACAAGGCAGTCAGACCAAACTCTCTATCCATATATATAGGTAGTCTGATGTTATGCCATAGCCGAACCATATATGTTTCGTGTACTGCTCTATCAATCTGGTCTTTTGGTATATTAGACTCTATCCTTTGTAATGAACTTATTGTCATGGGCGATCATTATGACTGGATCGTATGGTACGAATCGGGTCTTTATGCTTTGTGATGAAATATCATATTATCCTATTCACCAGTTTGGTTTGGTTTTGAGCTAAAACGTATAAAAATACATGGCTTACAACAATGGATATATGTGATGATATATTGAGTGATTAAGCATAATTTTAGACTTTCGGTGCTGGACCAATGGGATGCATGGGGTAATTGAATGTTTCTTCTTCACTTTATTATTATCGGTTGGGATCAGCACTCTCGCGCGATCTAGTTATAATGATGCTGCCTATACAAAGCAAACCTACGTGGCTATAAAGTGGCGAACAAGAAACTGGCGCTTGAGGACAGACACGAGTGGAACTGATGTCTGATGCAACACGGCGCTGCTGTACGCATCAGGGCGGACAGCAACGACGTGTAACAGATGGGATGTCGGATTGCACGCAAAACAAAGGAATCCAATGCAATTTTGATAGTTTTTTTTCAGATTATGGACGAGCTTGCGGCGGAAACTATGGTGGAGAAAAAAAAGTTCGATCTAGTAGACAAAATTTTCTCGTACAAATCTAAACCAGCACTATTTGTAGGATGATGCAATCAAAAATTCAACTACGCAAGTACTAGATGCAAAAATTGCTAAAGGCTAAAAAGATAGATGCAAAGGATGAACTAATCTTTATTTCTTTTTTGGCTTTTTTTGGGTTATAGGACATGAAAAATAAACTAATCTAACAAAACTGTAAATCTCTCACCGATAAAACTGAAAACTGATACCACTTATGTGACGGCGGCCCGATGTTTCGATGAGAGTGAGGATAACTATCAATTTGGTGGATTCTGATCTTGACGATCCAGCTATACGATACCCGACGATATGCCTCGACAATCACTAAACCAATCTCCGATGGTTATTGATCTTGCCGTAGGCACGGTCAACCTGAACGACGAGGTTTGAGTTCCTGCAAGCAACTAAAGAACCGGCAAAAACAAAAGTGAATTGCAATCTAAAATTGCGAATGAAAAATTAAGTACATGAACTAGATCAAAAGTTAGGGTTCCACTTTGGATCTGACAAGGCGGTAGTCCTACACGTCTTATAGATGCGAAATTGTAGCATGGCTAAACAATACAATAAAACCCACGTAAACCCTAGAATATGATGACTATGTATTAAAGGCCGGCGTGGAGAACGCTTCGTCTATTTTCTTGGAAGTCAAGACGGGCCTGCTAATTGGCCGGACCCACACGCGATCTGATTTGAAAATAAACTTCTCATATCAATCTGGTGGCAAACTGCCTCATCGGTACTATAGGCCCAGATGCGCAACACACAAGGCCATGCATGGGCGCAAAACCTATACGGCGCCCTCAGCGTCCGATACCGTGTTAACGGTACAGGGCGCAGAACGTCGTGAGACAGTTTGGTCCATATTCGATGTGGGCGTTAGAGCATTGAGATAAGTACCATGATTCAAACCGACAATCGACTGGTTCAACACACACCACCTAACCAATAGGCCACCTGCTGTTGAAGTGGTTAGTTATAGCTTTTCCTTCTTTTCTTCTTTGTACCTTCTTTTTTGTTTTTTTGTTGGAACGGTTTTGTTAGTTTTTATTATTTCCTTCTTAATTTTTTTCAATAATACAACATTTTTCGTTTCAATTTCGTGAACTTTTTTAAAATTCGATATTTTTTTTCAAAATTCAATGAACTTATTTTCAAATTCGATGAACTTTTTACAAATTGGATGAACTTTTTTCAAATTTGATGAACCTTTTTTCAAACTCGATATTTGTTTTCAAATTTGCCAACTTTTTTGAAAATTCATGTACAATTATGAATTCATGAATTTTTTTTGATTTTTTTTAATTTTGCAAATTTTCCCTTTTTAGTTTTTTTAAACAGCAATGTTTTTTCGACAAGTGCTTGCAAGAGAAAAAAGGCTAGCAAAGGAGCGAGCAGCGATTGATTGAGCCAGCAGCAGCGGTCGAGCGAGCAGTCGAGCGATTAGCGATCGAGCGAGCAGCGATCAAGCGAGCCAGCAACAGCGGCCGAGCGAGCAGTTGAGCGATTAGCGATCGAGCGAACAAATGCATGTTGATTCGATAATGCTCAAGTGTAAATCTTCTGTATTAAACTTCGCATCTTCACCTGAGGTTTGTGCATGTCTTCTTTAATCCTGCATATAAAATATTGTGTTGTATTCTTGTTTCGGATAACAAAATAATAATTCATATAATTTCTATTAGAATTCACGTGATAATTATCTTTACGCGCAATAATTGTGGTTATATCCGTACGGGTCATGTTTATATCAGGTCGTTAATCTTCTTCTTCTTGTCCGCAAGCCACTTCTTCACATGCTCATCCAAGAGGGTTTCGTCTGCCAACATGATCGTCGCATCCACCACGTCATGTGAGAGTTGCAACCTCTCCTTCTCAAGCTCTATGTAGCCAAATGTCTTGGCCTTCTCGAGTTCCCATTTGATCGCCACCCCTTGGTGGTCCACCATGTCCGAACCTCCTTGCGCCGCCGCCGCCTCCCTCTCTCGCTGCAGGCGTTGCCGCAACTTCCGGGCGGCGTCCTCTGCCTTGCAAGTCGGAGCCGACGAAGGGACGCCGACGGACAAGGCGGACTGCGTCTTCGTCGCGGTGGTGGATCGGGACCGGTGGTGAGGATTGGGACCAAGGGTGGAGGACGGTGAGGGTTCGGGCGCGGGAAAAGTTGGAGGGCGGCGGGAGGAGGAGAAAGGGTTTGGTGCATTTGGCGCAATTTTCGATGGGGTCGGACTGACGGGTCCGACGTGGCGGGCGCGCCCGGGCGCCCCATATTTAAGCTGGATATGAGGGGTGCCGGTCAGCCCAGGCGTTCGAGGCCCGTTTAAGGAGCCCGTCTGGATCGAAAAATCGTGACCGGGTGGCCCACCCGGGTGTATGAGCCAGGCTTGAGGTGCCCGACTGTAGATGCTCTAATCATCTAGATCTGACGCTCAAAGGCTCCACCCTCCCCCACGGCTTGGGTTCGGGCGCCTCCCCAAAACTTCATCGGGATCCGCCATAACCGGCAACGGCGAGGCCAGAGGTGGCCGGATCCGGCATAGGTTGGTCTCTCCCCTCCTTCGCCCACCCTCTCCTCCTTACCTCACGCCACTTGTCTTCCCTTTTTTGCAGGTCGCCATGGCGCGGACGGCGATGACGGCAGGAGGGGCACACACATCCATGGAATGGGACGCCGTCATGGAGATGGAGATCCTTCTTCACACCACGCAGAGGCCCCATGGAGCCTTCCTCCTTCTTCGGTGACTTCTTCTCAGGCCCCACCCACTACCTCTGCCCTCCCCCATCCTCTACTTTGAGTTGCACCATGCTTCGTTTCAGATTCATCCACCCATGGATGATACATGGCAAGTTAGGGGTTGCTGCAGTTTGAGGTTAATCCCTTGATTGGCTGCTGTTTAGGGTTGATTAGATTAGTTAGCTCAGTTGGCTGCTAGACTTTAGGAGTGCATACATGGGTATGACGTGCTCTGCACATTTAGGATTGAAGTATTGTGTTGCAGCACTCAGTGACGTTAATTTAGGGCATTTCAGTGTCACTTCCACTATATTTCGGGGGACATTTAACAGTGCAATTTCATGGTTATTACAGTGTAATTTCAAGGTTCTTGCACTGTAAGTTCAGAGAATTACAATGTTAGTTTATGTGAATTCCCGTGCATTTTACTGTGTAATTTAAGTGCAATGGAAATTATAGTGTAAATTCAGTGTAATTTACTATGTAAATTTACGGAAATTAGACTGTAATTCGTGTGCAACTTTTAGTGTAATTTACACTGTAATTTCAACGGGTTTACAGTAGAGTAATTTAAGTGTAATTACAGTGTGCACTTTAGAGCAATCATACTATATATTTAGTGAATTTAAAGTATCACTCCATACCTTTCGGGTTTGTCTTTTTTCTCTACAAGTTACTGCTATACTGTTGATTGATTCTACCCTTGCGTAAGAAACTTTGATGAGCACATAATTTTCTACTATGTAATTTGAGCAGCTTGGTAACCGTAATTTTCAGTTTCCTTTGACCCTAGGCCCTTGTGCTTTAGAATTGCTATTTTTTGTCAGTGTACATGCTAGATCATGTGGTTTATGATACTTCTCTGGTCCTTATAAACAAAGTGACATGTTTGTGCTGTGGAATAGAAAGAATATTTCAGTGTCTCTCTTTAGGCCTTTTGTCGAATTGTTATGTGGTCCAGCGCAGCCTTACGAAACCGGGTTCTATGCAGTTCATGTACAGTGCAAAACTCATTATTGCAGGTCAGGCCTGTTGCGTGTTTTGGGTCATTGACATGCAGGAAAGAAGGAAAAAGGACATAGAAGTATCATTTTGTTATTGGTCAAGAAATTTGAATAATGTCCAACTGATTTCAGTTGAATGACAAATAGACAATCCCTTGTTTAATCAGTAGATATACACCATTAACTCGAATAGCAAAGAAATACTAGTCCACTTATAATCGATGATTGCGCATGATGCATCCATCCATTCTATCGGAGAGGCTGTGTTTTTCTTCTTCTTGTGCTAAGGTTGATAGCATCACATATCTTATGCTTTTGTTTCTCAAGTAGAGCCTTGAGATAGATGTGTCTGCAACCGTCCTCGAATGGTTGTGCAATAATAATGGTCCTAGCTAATTACTAGTATGCACTGCTTATAAAACAACTTGCTGCTCGTTTCACTTTGAGTATGCTGTTGCTGCTAAAGTGCAACAACAACAGCCATGCTTTGGTTCCCCAAAATTCAGATGGCACTGGCATCTCTACATACACACACATATGAATATGCACCTCGGTTTGGTTCAGTTTGCATGTGTACTGTTGCTTTAACTTTGACTGAAACTATCTTGGTGGCACTTGCATCAATGTTGTGCTCTGCCCTTGTATATGTCCTTGGAGAAGATGACCATTGGACTGTAGGGGACGAACAACCTTGTCCTGCTCGATGAGGAGGAGGATGGCCACCCGAGCTCGAGGACGACACGGCAACAGGTAGCACTCACCTCCCTACCAAGGCGAAGGTCCGATCTGCCTGTTTAGATGGTCTGCTCTTGTCTTGTGATCTGAGGGGAGAAGAAAGCCATTGGCCTCAATTATATTTGCATGTGAGGGGAGCGATCCTTTTGGTAGATGCAGAGTATAGATTACATATTCCACAAAACTCACCACACGAGTATACTACCTATATCCACAAAATTCACCACACGAGCATACTACCTATGTCCAAATGTGGGTGTGATACTTTCGACATGAAACATGAATATCAGGTTGGGAGTTTGGAGTTTAATCAAATAATGCAGCAAGGCGATCATCGGTAGGGATGCACCTTTGAGGCGGCAAGGAGAGCTTCTCAAAGGCAGTACACATGGCTTATTACTGCTTGTATGTGAGTACGCAGATGTGGCGTCTATGGATAGAGGGTTAGGGGCGCAACGCAAGCGGCAGTAGGGGATACACAACCTGATTTGATTTGGTCAATCACGGGAAATAGGAGAAGGCCTAGGGTGCAAAGTTTGGATCGGTGGGTTGGTAGCGTTAGGCATAATAGAGATCAAACCTTTTTCATAGGCGTATGTAGGTTATTTCCTTGAAGCATTTTATCAAAATGGTGTAGGTGGGTAATATCTCTCAACTTAAATGTGAAGGGGAGATATTATTTCCTTGTAGAGGCCGAGGAATACATGGCGTACCGCTACATATGCAACCATGATTTTTTGTGGATGGTTACGAGAGAACCTGAAATATACCATGGACCGAAGCATGGGCACATGAAGTTCCAACACTGAAGGGTAAGGAGACGGGCCCGCGTCATTTACGTCGGGAATATGCGACCTTGATTCTTTGTGGATGGTGATGCCAAGACTAGGATAAGGTGGATCCGGACACATGAGCAGATGAAGTGCCTGACACGAAGTAGGTTAAGGAGCTGGACCCAAGTCATCTACACCACAAATTGGTCGAAGGTGTGCCGCGAATGATAGATGTACTTGAGGGGGGAGAAAGCCTGTGAAAAGAACATACGTTTGCTCGATGATGACACATGTCTTGAGAGGATGGCGAGAACCCTAGATATGGTTAAGGCACGCCACGAGAACATCACCCCGGTCGCAAGATTCTCAGTGGTGTGCGGCAACCGAAGCCAAAAGGGCACCCCCGCAAGACCTTGAAACACCAGAGCGGTGGGCGAACAAGCAATGGTGAGGAAAATCACATAAGATACCAAGCAAGGCCATCCTGATCAGGACTCCATTGCCAAGCTTATGTCCACCACTGCGATTCAGACAAACTTTCAACTGGCGTCTCTGTCTTCTCAAGATGTCCACGGTCCCATCAGGATGTATATATGTACTTTGTTTATTTTGAAAATTAATATATCACCAAAGAAATTGTAGTACTCGTCATTCTTTTAATTACTTAGTAGTTTGCATGATAGACTCAATCTTATATTTACTAATTAGAGGCACCAAATAAGCGACCACGTTAATCCTCAAAAACTAAGAATATTATCCATCCGATCTCCATATTAAGTATCTGTAGCCGTCCATTGGACAACTCAAGAGTCCTGGTCTACTATCCCACGTCATGCTCCATGTAATGTGAAAAAAAATCATCTCCTTGGCCAAATCCATCCCACGTCATGCTCCATGTAATGTGAAAAAAATCATCTCCCTGGCCAAATTCTTCCTCCCCCGATCTATCATGTGAGGCACTTGCGCATCACCCACAAATCCCTAGCGCAAATCCATCCCACGTCATGCTCCATGTAATGTGAAAAAGATCATCTCCCTGGCCAAATTCTTCCTCCCCCGATCTATCATGTGAGGCACTTGCGCATCATCCACAAATCCCTAGCGTTGCTCTTCCAGGTCGTCCTCCTCCTTCCTATCTTTTGTTGTCTTAATGCAAAACGATTCCGTGAGATCCTTGTGATCCTCTTCATCTTCACGTAGAAATCTGAACTCTCCCAACCATGCTGCAGATCTATGGTCCGTCTTGGACAAAGAGAAGGCCCTTTCAATCTCCACAGATGCCATGCCCCAACCAAACCGCAACCCATGATAAACGATGTTGTTGAGAATGAGGCGCTACCTAAGTCTGATCGGACATATGCCATTGTTGGGGAAGCTACAAGTCGACGAACTATGGTAGACTGATTGCAGGTAATTAAGGAGCTAGCAACGATCCAGTAGGTTTTGTTATTAGGAATTTTTATGTAGTGCGACTTGATCTCAAAGAACAAGTACACCATTAGAGTTCGTTTTGGAGGATTTTGATGATGTGTGCTTAGTTATAGACTTATCTAAATACGTATAACTAGGATGGACAATATTTGTAGGAGCCATACAATCCAATTAGGGGATTCAGTTTGTCAAAGATGTTTCCACATATCCCTAGCGCTGCTCTTCTAGGTTGCCCCCTGCTTCCTATCTACGGTCTTCAAGTAAAGCGATTTAATGAGTCTCTTGCTGCAGAAATTTTAACTGCAACAAGAAGGCTGCAGACCTGCGGTTCATCTTGGCTGAGGTGTCATACAATCCAGTTAAGGGATTCCATTCATTGAAGATGTGGTTGTACTTTCGCACAACAAACTCAAGCACATCTTCTTATGTTCTTAGAAACTGGATGAGTTGTTTTGGACTTTCTTTGGTCTACTCCTCTATGCTTCTTATTGGGAAAAACTACAGGTTTGATTTGGATCTGTACTTACAATTTTATGCTCCTGTAATTATCCTATAGGCCATGTCCATCATAGAAGCACAAACAATACTCTATTCTGGTGATTTTCATTTATCTATAGTGTCGCCTGCAAGCCTATTTATATGTTATTTGCAGACATGGAATGTTTATGCGTTCAAGAAGTCAAGAAGATGACACCTTAGCAGTATCTATTTGAAGAAAGGCGGGAGATCTAAAAAGATGCTCAAGTTAACATCATGGTCCGCTCACCTCCTCAACACTGTTAAGAAGTAGCTCTGTGTGGAAAATAAGAATGCCATGTTTTTTCATCTTCATGTCTTCTTATTTCTGTCTATATTATGCAGCAAGTGCTAACTGTTACTGTTACTTCCGTCTCTAACAAACCAAATCAGTGGTTGGTACTTTGTTTCTCAAGTAAAAAAAATAGGATTTGTGTCACGATCCAGGAGATAAATTTAGGAGGTTTCCACTGCCTCAGGCAATTTCATATGGTATAGGTCATTAGGCCAAGTAAAAAAATCTACAAGAACATTGATTGAAAATAGATCGCCGCATTGAATCGAAAGAGAAGACAAACTAGTAGGTATGTAATATTTATTTTGCTTTTTGTTGTGTTGTTTTTGTTCTGACTACAGAACTTGAATTAGATACAAGTTTCAAACAAATAGTGCCCTTCTAAAATTTATGCTTCGTTATGTATGATGCAGGATTCAACCGACCCAGTTATATGGTGTTCTGAACATGGGTGTCCCCACTATATTGACTTCTTGATATCCTTCTATTATATTCTCTAAAAGAGACAAAAAAAACAAAAACCTTCCCCCAATCTAGCGGCGACGATCGAGTTCCAACCGGCCGATGGATAGCCAGGACATCTCCCTGTTGTCTAGATTGTGTGCCACAGTCAGTTTAATTTGCTTCGTCTCCAACACGAACTTCATGCAACCATCAACTGCAGTGCTGCCTGGGCTGATGGAGAACCATGGCATCAGTGTTGTGTGGATTGTGTGCCACGCCAACTAAAGTTTGCTTCATCTCTAACACGTAGCTGATGCAACCATGAACTGTAGGGTTGCCTGAGATCTGCACTCGGCTCCTTCTCAGGTATAAACGTACTTCTTTGGTGTTTTATGGTAAGTGCCTGCTCGCAGCTTTTCAATCAGATGGGTAAGAGTGTTTCTCCTTCTCAGGTACAAACGTAGTCCTTTGATGTTTGACGGTTTTGATCTTGGTGACCCTCATCCATTGGTCGTCAATAACCTGTTGCCCCTGTCTCAAGGAGAAAAAGGCATGGTTGTGGCAATCATGGGCTGCAGTGAGGCATCTACACAATGAGAGAGAAAATTGTGATCAAACAGTACAACAGGAAGTTTGGGCGAAAATCAGCTCAAGTTCCAAGTATCTGCTCCTTTTCGTTTTAGCCATACTTTGCTCTACATGTGCAACTTTTGTGGGCTGCACGGTGTGTCACTTTGTGTGAGAAACAACCTGACATGATTTAGTACATTCTCCCGCCCTATTAACAAGAGTGCTTAGTTAATAGTTTGCAAGACAATTGTTTCTTTAATCATTTGTTAGTTGTAGCCAACAAATAATGACTTACCAGAAAAATAAGATTACGCAAGATTATAATTCGCTACTCAGGATTTGAAATCCTTTATAATTTCAACCACGCCCACTTTAGGCATTAATGATGTTAGAGAAGAATGAGTATCACATATTAGGTACCACAACAGAAATGAGTATCACATATTAGGTACCACAACAGAAATGAGTATCACATATTAGGTATCTCATGAGGTACATATTTTTAATCTAAATTTGTTTAAGTATTGAAATAGTGCAAATCTACTACAATGTGAAGATGTCAGCATATCAGAACTTCGCAATCAAGAAAAGAAATCATGTTATGGGAGCATCTGCTTCTCGCATTAGTTTTCTGTTGTTAATTTCTGTAATTTTCCAATACTTTGCTACTAAGGGTTTTAGGAGCATGAATATTGCAATGATATTCCTTTCAGGTGTAGGAAGGTAGTTGCGATGTGCAGAATACGTGGTGGGTGAGATTGATCAATCATGCATGTGTTAACTTATAAAAAACATAACTTAGAGAGCTAAATTTTGGTCGAAAACAGGATTCCGACGGGGTTTTAGAGACATTTCGTTCGTGGTACTTCATTCTGCTTTTAGGTCGATGAAAGCGTGCACCTAACTTTTAGTATATTCTAATAATTTTGGACCTAATAATCATAACAAATGTGCAGTAGCATGATAATGATTTGACTTATCCAAGTCCTTCAAGTTGAAGAGAAGTATATACATTCCTCATATGTAATAACCAATCATGATTCCATTTTTCCTTCTTAGGTAATATATGTCTAACTAGGTTATTACATATATTCCCTAAATTTTATTCCTTCCATAATAATCAATCTAACTAGGTTCTAATTCCCATGACCTCTAAATGTGATGCTCATTTTTCTCTACTGGGTATGTGGTTCCTTCTAAGCGTTTCTTCAAAATCCATATTATAATTCCAATTGTATCGTCTCATAGTGTCAATCATATTTCTATATATGGCGTATAATGATTAGTTGGGACATATTGAAGATTCCAGTCCAAGTTCTAATATATTTCGAACTCATAGTATAGTATAGAGTATTGTACATTCGTGTTTCGAAAATCACTAGACCGTGCGGGCGCACGGGTTGATGACTAGTTCATTTAACTAGGCAAGTAGTTACACTGCATTTCGTTCGTGCGGCTAATTAACCTTCTCATCTTTAGCATATGGGATCAATTGGACAAATATCTCCTTAACTCCCGACTCTTGGTGTCGATGTGCATGTCACACATGTCATGCATGAAACATGCTCACCGCACTTCACTCGCTCACAAGTATTGTCAAGCTTCTATGTATCATAGGACGAGATAGGACAGCATGGGGCTGTCCACACGAGGCACATGCACAGTCTACGGCTTAGGGTTGATGGATCCGCGCCAAACTAGTTGTCGGGATCATGGCTAGATATCGTGTGCTCTCCTTCCATCTCTACGTATGCATGAGGGCCTATAGCATGCATGCAATGCAATATACTCCCTTGGTTTCTAAATATAAGTTTTTTTTAGAGATTTCACTATAGACTACATACGGATGCATACATACATATTTTAGAGTGTAGATTCACTCATTTTGCTTTGTATGTAGTCTCTTATTGCAATCTCTAAAAAGACTTACATTTCGGAACGGAGGGAGTATTTATTCCTTCTTTTCCCTGTGTACAGTACACTACAAACCAGTGGATATGCGTGCCTACGTACCCATTCACGTCAGTAGAATAACATGGTTCTTCTGTACAGCTACTAGTATTAGCTACTGGATCCAGCAGGCTGGCCAACTATAAATAGTGCACGCACGAAGGCGTCCAAGTCCATCCATATGCAAAACAGCAAAACAAACACAACACGCCTTCTTACACCTTCCTAGCAACATGGCCTCCACTTGCTCCTTCGTCTTGGTGCTAGGCATCATGTGCCTCATCCGTTGGGGCCACTGCTGCAGGCGCCGCCGGTGCCACTACTGCCGGTGCCGCCGGTGCTTCATCGACAGGGCCGGCCCGGGGGGGGGGGGGGGGGGGGGGGGGGGGGGGGGGGGGGGGGCGGCTGCGCCGGGCCCCCAAATTCGAGGGGGCCCTCCCCGGCAGACACGTGGGCTATGGCCTATGGCCCAACAGAACGTACGCACGCAGCGTGTCACGGAGGATGAGCCAGCGATCGATTCGTTTCATTCAGTACATGCACATAGAAAAAAGGAACTGATTAATCCCTTCTGATTTCTTTCCTAAGGTTAGTACATGCACGTAGAAAAAGAAGGGACTGATTGATCCCTTTTCCCAGCGGCCGCCGACGCTTGTCTTTTGGCTAATCGCGATTGTGCACATGGCCCTTCTTTTCCCTTTTCCCCTAAATCGATTTTTCATTCCTAATTCAGTCAGGTCATCCACTGATTTCAATTTCCCGGCGGCCGGCGCAACCTCGCTTTGCTCTCCATCCATCAACAATTCAACCTTTTAAGGTATATCTCATATTCATATTGCGGTTCCTACTTCCTACTCTCGTAGATGAACAGCCACACATCTGCACTGTTCGACAATTATCAATTGATGTATTTTTTATATTTATTTTTGACATTGTGTCTTATCATGCCGTCCGGAAGAAAGTATCCATCTGGTAGCGATAAAAGTAAAAGGAAGAAAGTTGTGGCTGACTTGTACAATCAAAGTGCGGAAATATTTATGATGATGAAACCCTAGAAGCTGAGAAGGCTTTTCAAGTTAAATATTTCTTTTGTTTTGGTTGATATGGTGATCACTTCTTTGAAAGGTAGATTTAACGAACTCATGGTGATTAAAGATATATATTCGGATCATTATTGAGCTCGGGCATCCTGAAGTCATTGCATGATATTGAACTTGAAGAGTCTTGCACAAAATTTGCAGAAACTTTCTCTCTTGATGGTTCATGAGATGTTGAGGTATATGGTCTTATTTTTGAATCAAAAATTATAAGATTAACTTTGCCAGATGATGCAATGTTTGCAATGGAGATATACCTTATTTACTATGACTGTGACTGGCTTACAAATTGCCGCATCTTATTTACTATGACTGTGACTGGCTTACAAATTGAAATTACTGAAGAACTATCTGAGGTAAACAATGGTTCAGAGAGGTTAAATGATCTGGCAACATTATGCATCGAGAAGAAATCATTGGATGATATTGTCATTGACCCCATCATACTTGACTTTGCATCGAGGATTGTTAGAAGAAAATTTGAAGGTAATATGTAAAAATTATTTTATATGCATACCGATTTAGATGCATTTGAGTGTTATGGATAAATATTTCATATATAGGTATATTTATTTTTATTGTTATGGCATCCATATTAAGAGCCCTGAGTTTTAGTCTCGCCCTGGGCACCCAAAATCTCAGGACCGGCCCTGTTCATCAAGTACATAGTCAAAGAGAAGTGCATCGGCATGTAGGGGATCAACCTCCCCGGCCATGTCGCCGGCAATGATCCATTACTTAACTATTGTCCATCTGCACCGAGGTGCATGCATATGTATGCCGTGTCATCTACTCCACTATGTCTTCTACTGTGTTGTGCTCTGTACGCTCGTAACGCCCTTGTTATATGGTGGTTCACTAATGAATAAAAGATGACCATACATATATATCTTCTATCTTTCGTTCTATCTACTGACTGGATATGCACCTTTTGAGTGTTCACATTAATCCACATCATTAAGATTAATTTAGCCAATAGGTTTATAATTTAATGGTCAAGATCTATTAGAAGACCCTTCAATATTTTTAATACTAAATAAAAACATCACATAGGTAAAATTCTACTCCCTCCGTTCCTAAATATAAGTCTTTTTAGATTTTTCAATATAGACTACATACGGAGCAAAATGAGTAAATCTACACTCCAAACTTCGTCTATATACATCCGTATGTAGTCTATTGTGAAATCTCTAAAAAGACATATTTAGGAACGGAGGAAGTACGTGCTTTCTCCTTTTCGTGTGAAAAAAATGACACGTACATGTCAAGTCCTCAAGCCCCACGTTCAAAAGGAGTCGACGTCCAATTTCAGAGAAAAAAGGGTCTCCCTTCCGTGATGGAAAAATGACACGTACAATGAAAGTCCTCAGGCCCCACAAGTTCCAAAAGGAGTCCACGTACAAGTTAGAAAAAAGAGTTCACATCTCAGTTCCCAGCAAAAGAAAGGACGTGCATGTTGGCTTGAAAAACGAAAAGGACACGTACAAGTAAATATTCCTACGTTCTTTGTAGGAAAGTAAATACTCCTACGTTACATAAAAAGAGAGACAGAGTCAAAGCTGTAAGGACTTGGTAAAGAAAACTGTGAGATGTAGGCCCCATATACTCCTGCGTGACCCGAATTTCCCGAGCGAAGTTGGAAGCAGCGCAGCGTGCGTCCGTACATCATGGGCATCTTGCCAGTGATTTATGCACTATCCCCTTTGTTTTTTTTTTGCGGGAATAATATTTGTATTACTCATTCACCAAGTCCTTACAATCATCAAGGACCAACTTCAAAACATCCTCCGAGCCTGAACCGACCCAAGTCATAGTACGACCTTCTACTCTAGCAAAACTAGCTAATCTATCACTCGCTCATGAGTAATACAAGTCTGTTTAAGACTCAACAAGAATTTAATTTTACTAACCAAAGAAGCATAAACTGAGCGATCCACCTCGCCGCATGAAATAATAGCCATGGTTGTAGTCGAGTCCATCTCAATGGCAATTGGAAGATTGGAGCGTTGAATTGCGAAAGATAAGCCTTCCATACATGCACATAACTCCGCCCCCAGAGCGTCTCTACACGAGAACAAGGCCCTGCATGATGAGAATATTATGGCTCCTGAGTTATCTCGCAAGATCATTCCAGCACCTGCACCACCAGCGAACGAGTAAGACCCATCCGTGTTAAGCTTCACCCAGCCAAGCTGGGGCGGCCTCCAAGGTGTATCGCCATTCACGGGGTGCTCAACAATGGACCTAGACTTTAGATCATAGAATATGCTGCACTTCCCCTTTGCTGGATCAAAGCGTGAGTTCAGTTTGATGCCAATTAGAGCATCCAAGTAATTCTGAAGAAACCTTGTTGATACTTCCATGGGAGGAGCAGGTCTATGATGTACTATCTCATTCGGAATGAACCAGCTTCTCCAAAAAATTAACAGTAGCATACTTCTCTGAATTCGTTCAAAGGGGCAAGTACGTGAAGTAGCCATTCCTTACCAACAGGCAACAGGGAATCAAGGACTGATAAAATCCAAATCTCGGCCATGGCTAGATAAAGATCACGTCCGTATTGGCATCTCACAAACGGGTGAAAATTGTCCTCCTCTTCCATACCACAAACTGGACATCTACTTGAAAGCTCCAGTCCAATCTTATGTTTATTCCTCCATGTCGGCAAAGAGTCAGTAGTCAATCTCCAAGCAAAATTGCGCACAGTGGGGGGTACATCACATCTCCATATATATTGCCAGCATTTTCTACTACCATCTGGCGATGTGCTAGACGCCTTTGCAGTATTTCTATGAGCTACTTCAAAAGCCAACATATATGCTGATTTGACCGTGAAGACACCGAGCTTCCCCGGCCCCCATGCAATCACATCCTCACCTAATCTTGGAGATGCCCGTATTTTTAAGATTTCTTCCACATCAGTTGATAAGAAGTACTGCTGAAGAAGTACCAAGTTCCAAGAACCATTATCATTTAGCAAGTCGGACACAAAACGAATGCAACATCTTCCCTGCAGCGACACAGGTTTGTATGAAAAGGGCCTTGGAATCCAGTTATCTCTCCCCTTTGTGGGTAGTCAGAGTCACTAGGACAACTAACTGTGTTAGCATCTAGAGTTGTAACAAGCCACAGTACGCCTATCTTGGTTGCGCAGCGATGATGCTACCATCTCCTACTACAAAGTACACGCCTTGCACCGGAAACAGCGCAACCATATGACATCTATCCGAGTGGGCGACCACGTGGTGACCGGGCATGAGGCCATGGCTGAGGCCGCCTACAACCACTTCTCCGATGTGCTCGGAAGTGCCACGGAGCATGACATCACGCTTGATCTCCGCGTTTTGCGTGTTCAACACAATGCTACTCCGTGCGGTGGACCTAGGCCTTCTTCGACGCCTTACCACTCGGCACGCATCCTCGAGTATATCGCTATACGCGGACGATGTTGTCATCTTTTGTCACCCGGACAGCCACGACATTACCACCGTGTGAACCATCCTGCACATATTCGGGCTTCATACAAACTTCGCCAAGTGTTCTGCCACCCCGATCCGGTGCGATGATGACAACAACATGATGATCACATCCGAGATGCAGTGCCCCATAGCCCAATTCCCCATCACATACCTCGGGTTGCCTCTCTCTGTCTGCAAGGCCTCCACGACTAGCTTGCTCCCGATCATCGACAAGCTCGGCCACAAGCTCTCCACTTGGCATGCTTCCATGATGTCCAACGGGCAACGGCGACCGCCTTGCTCTCATGCATCACGTACTTAGTGCTATTCCGACATACTTCCTCACCGCCTTTGCTCTCAACCAATCCATCCTCAAGAAATTCAACCACATCATCCGCGGATTCCTTTGGGCGGGAGGCACCGAAGGCAATGTGGGTCAGTGCCGTGTTAACTGACATCAAGTTTGCCGGCCAATCTCTCTTGGCGGTCTTAGCATCAGGGACATTCAAAGGACCGGCATCACCCTCCGTGCGCGGTTGCTTTGGTTACAGTGCACCGACCCCTTGCAACCCTGGAGCCACTTACACATACCTCACAACCCAGACGTGACTGCCATCTTCAGCGCGTCTACGACCTGGGATCTTGGGTCCGGCGTCACCTGTAGATTCTGGTCCGACCACTTGATAGAGGGTAGATCCGTGGCTGAGATCCCCCCAGTCCTCGCCTTGTCCCTCGACGCCGACGCAAGACTCGCACCGTTCGCGAGGGCCTCCACCTTAGAGCCTGGGTGCAAGATATTCATGGAGCACTCGGACCGACGGCCATGTTGCAATATGTTGATCTTGAGCGTCGTGTGTGCCACATTGACCAGATGAGCCGGATACACTCAAATGGCGCTGGACCGCCTCCGCTATGAAATGTCTATGATGGGAGAATTTAAATTCTTCTTAGGTCTTCAAATTCTTCAACAGCGCAATGGCATCTTCATATTTCAGGAGAAATACCTCAAGGATGTATTGTGGAAATTCGGCATGAAAGATTGCAAAGGTGTCAAAATCCCTATGCCCACAAATGGCCATCTATGCACTGATGAAAATGGTATTGACTTTGATCAAAAGATATACCGCTCCATGATTGGTTCTTTATTGTATTTATGTGCATCTAGGCCAGATATTATGCTTAGTGTTTGCATGTGTGCCCGATTTCAACCTACACTGAAAGAATCACACCATAAGGCTGGGAAGCATATTCTTCGTTATCTAGCTCACACACCAACACTTGGATATGGTATCCCAAGGGCTCGGCTTTTGATCTCATTGGGTATTCACTCTGACTATGCTGGTGATCCTGTGGACCGCAAGTCAACATCAGGCACATGCCATTTCCTCAAACGATCCTTGGTCTGTTGGTCCTCGAAGAAACAGAACTGCGTATCATTGTCTACTGCTGAAGCTGAGTACATTGCTGCTGGTTCTTGCTGTTCTCAATTGCTATGGATGAAGCAAACCCTCAAGGACTACGGCGTCAATGTAAAGAATGTGCCTCTCTACTGTGACAATGAGAGTGCCATCAAGATTGCTCATAACCCACTTCAGCAGTCAAAGACAAAGCACATTCAGATTTGTCATCATTTTCTTCGTGATCATGTGTTGAAGGGCGACATTTCTATTGAGCATGTGAAGACTAGAGAACAACTAGCCGATATCTTCACAAAGCCTTTGGATGAGAAGAGATTTAGCAAGTTGCGGTGTGAGCTAAATATCCTAGAATCTTCGAATGTCCTTTGAAAAAGACACACATCCTAACACTTGTGCAAAGTTGATGACTTAGACGTGCAACACACGAAGAAACGTTTTTCTTCAATCAATGAAGATTAACCCTCTAAGTGTGAAGAAATTAACGAAGAATTTGATTCTCAGAGCCCTACGACAATTGTACATGGTGTTTGAAATCATCATTCTTATACGGTGGGTCACGCCACCACCAAAAGTTGAAAATCTTGAATTTGAGTTTTTACTCATTTTTGAATATATATATATATATATATATATATATATATATATATACAATCGCTTGAATCAAGTGGGAGTTAATCTTCCAGATAAGATAGTGATTGACAGAATTCTCTAGTCACCATCACCAAGTTAGTAGAACTTCGTGATGAACTATAGTATGCAAGGGATGACAAAAACGACTCCCAAGCTTTTCATAATGATGAAATCGATGAAGGTAGAAATAAAAAAAAGCATCAAGTGTTGATGGTAGATAAGACCACTAGTTTCAATAAAAGGGCAAAGAAAAGAAAGGGAACTTCAAGAAGAACGGCAAGCAAGTTGCTGCTCAAGTGAAGAAGCCCAAGTCTGGTCCTAAGCCTGAGACTAAGTGCTTCTATTGCAAAGGGACTGGTCACTGGAAGCGGAACTACCCCAAGTGATTGGCGGATAAGAAGGATGGCAAAGTAAACATAAGCATATTTGATATACATATTATTGATGTGTACTTTACTAGTGTTTATAGCAACCCCTCAGTATTTGATACTAGTTCAGTTGCTAAGATTAGTAACTTGAAACGGGAGTTGCAGAATAAACAGAGACTAGTTAAGGGTGAAGTGACGATGTGTGTTGGAAGTAGTTCCAAGATTGATATGATCATCATCGCACACTCCCTATAATTTCGGGATTAGTGTTGAACCTAAATAAGTGTTATTTGGTGTTTGCGTTGAGCATGAATATGATTTGATCATGTTTATTGTAATACGGTTATTCATTTAAGTAAGAGAATAAATTTTTGTTCTGTTTACATGAATAAAACCTTATATGGTTACATACCCAATGAAAATAGTTCGTTGGATCTCGATCGTAGTGATACACATAATCATAATATTGAAACCAAAAGATGCAAAGTTAATAATGATAGTGCAACTTATTTGTGGCACTGCCGTTTAGGTCATATTGGTGTAAAGCGCATGAAGAAACTCCATGCTGATGGGCTTTTGGAATCACTTGATGGTTGCGAACCATGCCTCATGGGCAAGATGACTAAGACTCTGTTCTCCAGAACAATGGAGCGAGCAACTGACTTATTAGAAATAATACATACTGATGTATGTGATCCGATGAGTGTTCAGGCTCGCGGCGGGTATCATTATTTTCTGACCTTCACAGATGATTTGAGCAGATATGGGTATATCTACTTGATGAAACACAAGTCTGAAACATTTGAAAAGTTTAAAGAATTTCAGAGTGAAGTGGAGAATCATCGTAACAAAAATAAAAAGTTTCTACGATATGATCGCAGAAGTAAAATGTTTGAGTTACGAGTTTGGCCTTCAATTAAAACATTGTGGAATAGTTTCACGAACTCATACCACCTGAAACACCACAACATAATGGTGTGTCCGATCGTCATAACCGTACTTTATTGGATATAGTGCAATCTATGATGTCTCTTACCGATCTACCACTATCGTTTTGGGGTTATGCATTATAAACAGCTACATTCACGTTAAAAAGGGCACCATCTAAATCCGTTGAGACGACACAATCTGAATTATGGTTTGGCAAGAAACCAAAGTTTTCGTTTCTTAAAGTTTTGGTTTGTGATGCTTATGTGAAAAAGTTTCATCCTGATAAGCTCAAACCCAAATCGGAGAAATATGTCTTCATAGGATACCCAAAGGAGACTGTTGGGTACACCTTCTATCACAGATCCGAAGGCAAGATGTTCGTTGCTGAGAATGGATCCTTTCTAGAGAAGGAGTTTCTCTCGAAAGAAGTGAGTGAAAGAAGAGTAGAAAACTTGATAAGGTAATTATACCTTCTCCCTTATTGGAAAGTAGTTCATCACAGAAATCTGTTCTTGTGACTACTACACCAATTAGTGAGGAAGCTAATGATGATGCTCATGTAACTTCAGATCAAGTTACTACCGAATCTCGTAGGTAAACCAGAGTGAGATCCGCACCAGAATGGTACGGTAATCCTGTTCTGGAAGTCATGTTACTAGACCATGACGAACTTGCGAACTATGAGGAAGCGATGATGAGCCCAGATTCCGCGAAATGGTTTGAGGCCATGAAATCTGAGATATAATCCATGTATGAGAACAAAGTATGGACTTTGATGGATTTGCCCGATGATCGGCAAGCCATAGAAAATGAATGGATCTTCAAGCGGAAGACGGACGCTGATACTAGTGTTACTATCTACAAAGCTAGACTTGTCGAAAAATGTTTTTTGACAAAGTTCAAGGTGTTGACTATGATGAAATTTTCTCACTCGTAGTGATGCTTAAGTCTGTCCAAATCATGTTAGCAATTGTCGCAATTTTATGAAATCTAGCAAATGGATAAAAAAACTACATTCCTTAATGGATTTAAAGAGGAGTTGTATATGATACAACCAGAAGGTTTTGTCAATCCTAAAGGTGCTAACAAAATATGCAAGCTCCAGCGATCCATCTATGGACTGGTGCAAGCATCTCGGAGTTGGAATATACGCTTTGATAAGTTAATCAAAACATATAGTTTTATACAGACTTGCGGTGAAGTCTGTATTTACAAGAAAGTGAGTGGGAGCACTACAGCATTTCTGATAAGTATATGCGTATGACATATTATTGATCGGAAATAATGTAGAATTATTCTGCAAAGCATAAAGGAGTGTTTGAAAGGATTTTTTCAAAGAAAACCTCGGTGAAGTTGCTTACATATTGAGCATCAAGATCTATAGAGATAGATTAAGACGCTTGATAAGTTTTTTCAATGAGTACATACCTTGACAAGATTTTGAAGTAGTTCAAAATGAAACAGTCAAAGAAAGAATTCTTGCATGTGTTACAAGGTGTGAAGTTGAGTAAGACTCAAAGCCCGACCACGGCAGAAAATAGAATGAGAATGAAAGTCATTCCCTATGCCTTGGCCATAGGTTCTATAAAGTATGCCATGCTGTGTACCAGACCTATTGTATACCCTACACTAATTTCGGCAAAGAGTACAATAGTGATCTAGGAGTAGATCACTGGACAGCGGTCAAAAATTACCCTTAGTGAAATAAGGATACGTTTTTCGATTATGGAGGTGACAAAAGGTTCGTCGTAAAAGGGTTACGTCGATACAAGTTTTGGCACTGATCCGGATGACTCTTAGTCTTCATCTAGATACATATTGAAAGTGGGAGCAATTAGCTAAAGTAGCTCCGTGCAAAGCATTATAGACATAGAAAATTGCAAAATACTTACGGATCTGAATATGGCAGACCCGTTGACTAAACTTCTCTCACAGGGAAAACATGATCACACCTTAGTACTCTTTGGGTGTTAATCACATAGCAATGTGAACTAGATTACTGACTCTAGTAAACCCTTTTGGTGTAGGTCACATGACAATGTGAACTATGGGTGTTAATCACATGGTGATGTGAACTATTAGTGTTGAATCACATGGCGATGTAAACTAGATTATTGACTCTAGTGCAAGTGGGAGACTGAAGGAAATATGCCCTAGAGGCAATAATAAAGTTATTATTTATTTCCTTATATCATGATAAATGTTTATTATTCATGCTAGAATTGTATTATCCGGAAACATAATACATGTGTGAATACATAGACAAATAGAGTGTCACTAGTATGCCTCTACTTGACTAGCTCGTTAATCGAAGATGGTTATGTTTCCTAACCATGAACAAAAGAGTTGTTATTTGATTGACTTGACCCATTCCGTTAGCTTAGCACTCGATCGTTTAGTATGTTGCTATTGCTTTCTTCATGACTTATACATGTTCCTATGACTATGAGATTATGCAACTCCTTTTACCGGAGGAACACTTTGTGTGCTACCAAACGTCACAACGTAATTGGGTGATTATAAAGGAGCTCTACAGGTGTCTCCAAAGGTACATGTTGGGTTGGCGTATTTCGAGATTAGGATTTGTCACTCCGATTGTCGGAGAGGTATCTCTGGGCCCTCTCGGTAATGCACATCACATAAGCTTTGCAAGCATTGCAACTAATGAGTTAGTTGCGAGATGATGTATTACAGAACGAGTAAAAAGACTTGTCGGTAACGATATTGAACTAGGTATTAAGATACCGACGATCGAATCTCGGGCAAGTAACATACCGATGACAAAGGGAACAACGTATGTTGTTATGCGGTCTGACCGATAAAGATCTTCGTAGAATATGTGGGAGCCAATATGACCATCCAGGCTCCGTTATTGGTTATTGATCGGAGACGTGCCTCGGTCATGTCTACATTGTTCTCGAACCCGTAGGGTCCGCACGCTTAAGGTTTCGATAACAGTTATATTATGAGTTTATGAGTTTTGATGTATCGAAGGTTGTTCGGAGTCCCGGATGTGATCACGGACATGACGAGGAGTCTCGAAATGGTCGAGACATAAATATTGATATATTGAACGACTATATTCGGACATCGAAAAGCAAGTAAGGTGGAGCTCGTGTCATTTTAAAACGGGCAAATAAGGTGGAGCTCGTGTCCCCTGCCCGGCCGGAATTGAAAAGGTACGGGCGGCCTGAATTGGCCTGAATTGACCAAGGAGGCCGCACCGCATCTTAGACTGTCTCAAAAATACTAAGTCAGTGTGTAACACATGAGAGTTAGGCGCTACACTATAGGCGTTGCACTAATAGCCACTGGTGCTTTTTCCGACGCAAGCGGCACTCGCATGCATGTGTCTGACCCACCTGTGTTGGCTTTCGCATGCAAGCACCCTTCATGTAGGGATGAAAACGGAGCAGAAACGGACGGAACTGGGTGCTACCATATTTGTTTTCATATTTTTTTGCAGAAGCGGAAATGAATACGGAAACCCCGGAAATGAATACGGAAACAAATACTACTGGAAACAGACACGGAGCGAATACAGAGCGGACATAAAAACAGAACGATGTGTTGACCGGAACTTAAAACCCCCTTGAATCATAGAGAAATACACACAAAAAACAAAGAAATTTAAGAAATTTTTAACATGGCTACATGATAATATGGTTGTGTTGGTAACATAGGGTAGTATTGTAATTGTACATGACAATTCTGTATTGTGTCTAGTTGACAATGTGTGTAGAAGTAAAAGTTGGTCTTCAAATGATCTAGTCTGCTCATTGTGTGTTGTTTGGTAATTGGGCTACAAAGCAGCCATGGGCCTATAGTAGAAACGGAAATTCCATATTCACGGAAACAGAAAGTTCCTTTTCCGCATCTGTTCCACCGGAAAACACCATTCCGTTTTTGTTTCCGTTTCCGCCTAAAAAATTCCACTTCCATTTCCATTTTGCAAATTTCCGTTTTCGTTTTCATATTTCCTCTCTATTTCCATTTTTCCTCCGGAAAAGCGGAAACTTTCCACTCCATTTTCATCCCTACCTCCATGCATGTGGTCTCTAGTGCTTTCCAACACTTTACGCCATGCATCTCATCTCATCTAGCAAACCATGCATTCTCCGTGGATGGATGATCCCATGATAAATTTGGACTTGTGCAACGCCTAGACTATAGGCGCGCCTAGCTCTTAGACTATAGGCGCGCCTAGCTCTTAGACGTTGCATAATGACTTAGTAATTTTCAAACAATTCAGGATACGACACTGGTCAGGCGTGTAGCGCCTGTCAATCAGGCGCTGCACAATGCAGTGTAACGCATGGCTATCGGGCGCTACACGAAAGGGTCAGTGGAGTGAACTTTTTTCAAAGACAGTTCACTTTGTGAATTGTTTTCGTCCAAAGGTCAAATTTGTCATTTTTGCCCGACCGCGAGGCTTGTTTCGCCCCACCGGGCGACACGTGCCCTCGATCTCCCATGCCCTTTGGCGTGTGATAGTACTAGTAGTACTGCTACTCCGCAAGGCGCGCGCTGCGCTGCGCTGACGGACATGGGCGGATCGCGCTAGCTGCCTGCTCGTTGCTCTCATCTACCGAGACGACGGGGTGACAGCAGAGCTACCTCATTACATTTCCTTCCATCATACTATATTGTTCGGGTGTTGATCGATCGGTGGATCGTCTGACGCGGGTGCATTTTCGAACTTCTCAGTTTCAAAAAATTCTGAAAAATATTGCACAAGTTTACTAGGATGTGATGCACATGTGTGTAAAAAAAACAGGATGAAATACCATTGTAATCCTTCACACGGGCCAGGGGCGCAGCCAGAATAAAAGGTCGTGGGGGTCAACACGAACAAGTAGCATTAATGTATCCCTAAAAAACAAACTAGAAATAATATGACTAAAAATACGTAGCTCTTATTAAGTGACATATGTCTATAATGTCTTTTTAGTAACCTCACATAAATAAGAAATCATAGCTGCGAATGTATCGTAATGAAATAAACTTTGATCTCTACTCTTATAAAAAAAACAGAGTTGATGATTATGGTGTGTCTGTCATCCTGCAAATAGACCGTCTGATCTATATCTGACGGATAGGAAGGAAACTATGGCAATTTTGCAAAAAGATACCCGCGCACCCCTTTCCACATTTGCAGATAAGGCCTTCCGTCGTTCATCCTTGTTTCCCACAAGATAAACTACTCACAGAAATGCATCTTGATGTTCCGTGCAACGCACGGACATCTTGCTAGTTACAGAAGTAGTTACCTCTATTTTTCTTAACCTCCACGATTTTTTACTAGTAAATATGCCCGCGTGTTGCAACGGAAGAAATATTTTCGCAACCTACAAACGAGCGCAACATGCCGATTGGTGATTGTAGGAAGTATGAAGTTGTTTGCAGCGTGAAGAGATAGGAGGTTATGAAAACCAAGAGGAGTCAATGTATAGGTAGAGCATTTTGCGGCAAAAAGTAAAGGTAGAACAATAGGATGAGGTTCATGGCTAAAATCAAGATAATCATTTCTCATCGGAACAATATAAAATATGCATACCTCAGCAGAGCCTCCAACTAATCACAATATTCCCCAATCTTTGGCTCTCAGCCTCCTCTTTTTCTTGACCAGTTTCCAAGCTTCACTCGCTTAACTGCCAAATAGTGAACATGTTAATAGTTTCAAGTCTATCTTTCACAACTTTTGACCGCTGGCTCTATGGAATAAACATAAATGTGATTACTGATTATATTTTTTGTGGCAAATTTGGACGTGAAAGCTAAACTATGGCTTCAACAATCCTGGTTGCATTTCGCTCATTGCATAACTCTATTTGGCATGGATTATGCCAAATTGTTAGGTACTCCCTCCGTTCTGAATTACTTGTCTTGGATTTGTCTAGATACAGATGTATCTAGACTCATTTTAGTGCTAGATACCTCCGTATCTAGACAAATCTAAAACAAGTAATTCGGAACGGAGGGAGTACTGCTTAAAATGCACTCATGTGGAATAGAACTTTTCATCCTTGATAAGTTCTTCACGACAGTGCTCAATCTTTTTACATTATTATATAGACCGTGGTCTTGAATGGCACGGACCACGGACCTCAACTCCAATATATCTCTTCTTGAACAAGTGGTGAATGTAGAATTATTCATAGTAAGAAAGCATTGCATGGTAGTGAAAGAAACAGCATCATGTTAAGCGAGTGAAGTGTTAACATAAATGGATAAAACTACATCATGTTAAAAATATGTCTGTCCACACTGCACAAAATGACATAGCTGAAGAAAAAAAAGGCATGTTCTGATACAAAACTATTAGTCGAATTCGATAATGTTTCCTAAGGTATAAATACAAAAATGCAAGTTTGAATAGAAAGCTATGACTTTTCCAAAATATTAATAGTCACAGAAAAGCTATAATTTCACAAGTAATCTTGCTTTCTTAGCAATAGTATATACTATATAATTCATAATCTACTGGAAAGATGAAAAAATAATCTTCAACGATAAGGATACTCATGGTCTGGAACTTGCTGCAAGGAGAATCCAGTTCTGGATACTCATAGTCTGGATCTTGCTGCAAGGAGAATACAGTTCTGGATGACGATACAGATCAGCAACCAGTGTGACGAGTAAATAGCATAAAACTACTACTTTACAGGCTAGGGTTTCGAAAAACTACCGATTTTTATTTTTTCTCAGATAAATACCAAATGGACGGTCGGCTATTTCAGAAAACTCTAATCATCCAGTACTTTAGTATTGATCGTGATTATGACAATTGGGGCCCGCACGTAAGAAAACTGATTGTTTTACCGTTAATTGACATGTGGGGTTCACATGTCAGTGTCTCTTACTCTGTAATATAAAAATTCTCATGTAAATTTTCTCTTCAGCCCCTCAGTTCTTTTACAAATTTAAAAATGTGTCCTTACTTTTTACAGAATAAGCCCTGCATACATTTAAAAGATGCAACTGGGTCCTGCAAATATTTAAAAAAAGCAATCAGGCTCCTCAACAATTTTACAAAAGCAATCCGGCCCAGTCAATCCCGTCGGCCATCCCCGGCCATGTCACCGCCGCCTAGAATCCATGCCTCGGGGTCGCCGTCGCGCACCATGGCGCTGCTGGAGACGCTGCCGCGAGCCATGTGGTGCCGCTTGGAGTCATCCCCAACCACTTCCTCTCCCACGGGGCCGGCGAAATCCGGCATGGGTAGTGCGGCACCGTCGCTGCCCGCTGCTATGCCGCGGTCGCTCGACCCTGCCCACCAGGAACCGCTCCTCTGGCGGCACGGCGGCCCTGAGGCGACGGCGAGCTCCTGGCGGACGACATCAACGTCGAGGTCGACCTTCGGCCTCCCCTTCCTAGCCTGCCGCCGCCTGCAACCTACTCTCCCGCGGGATTTGGCCGGCGAGATCCGGTAAGCCTCGTTGACCTTGTCCTTCCATGTGCGGTCGCTGACGAGGTTCTCCTCGACGCGCCCCTTCACGATGGTGGCCTCCTCGGGACGACCCTTCCCGTGCGTCCTGCATCGTGCGGTTCCCAGCCGTCGTGGTCGGGTCAGCCGTCGCCAGGCCGCGGCACCCGTCGCCGGCAGCCCCTGCATTCATGCCCTCCACGTCGGGTTCGTCGGCCATCCCGGCGAGGAAGATGCCGAGCGTGGCTCCGACGAGGACGATGCTGAGCGAGAGGAGGGGAGCAGAGGGGGAGAAAGAAAGAGAAGAAGAAGAAGAAGAGTCAACTTACATGTGGGCCACACGTGTAAGTTGACGGTCAACAAACGGTCAAACCAACTGTTTGTTTAGGTCCGGGTGCAACCTGTCATAAACCTGTTTATATGTTAGACACCCAACTATTTGGGTTTTTTGAAACAGCCAACCCCAGAAATGGTAGTTATTAGTGAAAAAATAAATTTCGGTAGTTTTTTGGAACCCTAACCTGTAAAGTAGTAGTTTTATGCTATTTACTCCAGTGTGACTCCACCTGCTGCCACCTCAGTCTGCCTTTGCTGCCCCCATCATCACCTTGCTTGGGACTAACTTGCGAACATGGTTATGCATGAGAGGATATTAGGATATCTAAATTATGAATTTTCCAATTAAACGACGTGTTAGAAGATCAGTTATCTTTCCTCAAAGCCTTTCTCTAGGATGATCTAAAAAAGCCACTCACCAGTTTCATCTCTCTTTAAATCACCACCATATCCAAAGGGAAATGAAAAAAACCAATCAAAAGTGATCAATCAACATGAGGTGTAGGTGAAGGAAATATGTCCTAGAGGCAATAATAAAGTTATTATTTATTTTCTTATATCATGATAAATGTTTATTATTCATGCTAGAATTGTATTAGCGGGAAACATAATACATGTGTGAATACATAGACAAATAGAGTGTCACTAGTATGCCTTTACTTGACTAGCTCGTTAATCGAAGATGGTTATGTTTCCTAACCATAAACATGGGTTGCCATTTGATTAACGGGATCACATCATTAGGAGAATGATGTGATTGACATGACCCATTCCGTTAGCTTAGCACACGATCGTTTAGTATGTTGCTATTGCTTTCTTCATGACTTATACATGTTCCTATGACTATGAGATTATGCAACTCCCGTTTACCGGAGGAACACTTTATGTGCTACCAAACGTCACAACGTAACTGGGTGATTATAAAGGTTCTCTACAGGTGTCTCCGAAGGTACTTGTTGGGTTGGCGTATTTCGTGATTAGGATTTGTCACTCCGATTGTCGGAGAGGTATCTCTGGGCCCTCTCGGTAATGCACATCACTTAAGCCTTGCAAGCATTGCAACTAATGAGTTAGTTGCGGGATGATGTATTACGGAGCGAGTAAAGAGACTTGCCGGTAACGAGATTGAACTAGGTATTGAGATACCGACGATCGAATCTCGGGCAAGTAACATACCGATGACAAAGGGAACAACGTATGTTGTTATGCGGTTTGACCGATAAAGATCTTCATAGAATATGTAGGAGCCAATATGAGCATCCAGATTCCGCTATTGGTTATTGACCGGAGACGTGTCTCGGTCATGTCTACATAGTTCTCGAACCCGTAGGTCCGCACGCTTAACGTTACAATGACAATTTTATTATGAGTTTATATGTTTTGATGTATCGAAGGTTGTTCGGAGTCCCGGATGTGATCACGGACATGACGAGGAGTCTCGAAATGGTCGAGACATAAAGATTGATATATTGGACGACTATATTCGGACATCGGAAAGTGTTCTAGGTAGTTTCGGATAAAACCGAAGTGCCGGAGGGTTATCGGAACCCCTGGGGGAACTAATGGGCCTTGATGGGCCTTAGTGGAGAGAGAGAGACAGGGGCGGCCAGGGCAGGCCACGTGCCCCCTCCCCCTCTGGTCCGAATTGGACTAGGAGAGGGGGGCGGCGCCCCCCTTTCCTTCTCCCTCTCCCTCTCCTTCCTTCCCCTGTCCCTTTTGGTGGAAACCTACTAGGACTTGGAGTCCTAGTAGGATTCCCCTCTTGGGGGCGCGCCATAGAGGGCCGGCCGGCCTCCCCCTTGCTCCTTTATATACGGGGCAGGGGGCACCCTAGAGACACAACAATTGATCTGTTTGATCTTTTAGCTGTGTGCGATGCCCCCCTCCACCATAGTCCACCTTGATAATACTATAGCGGTGCTTAGGCGAAGCCCTGCGTCAGTAGAACATCAACATCGTCACCACGCCGTCGTGCTGACGAAACTCTCCCTCAACACTCGGCTGGATCGGAGTTCGAGGGACGTCATCGGGCTGAACGTGTGCTGTACTCGGAGGTGCCGTACGTTCGGTACTTGATCGGTCTGATCGTGAAGACGCACGACTACATCAACCGCGTTGTGCTAACGCTTCCACTTTCGGTCTACGAGGGTACGTAGACAACACTCTCCCCTCTCGTTGCTATGCATCACCATGATCTTGCGTGTGCGTAGGAATTTTTTTGAAATTACTACGTTCTCAACAGTGGCATCCGAGCCTGGTTTAATGCGTTGATGTTATTTGGACGAGTAGAACACACGTGAGTTGTGGGCGATATAAGTCATACTGCTTACCCGCATGGCATAATTTGGTTCGGCAGTATTGTTGGATGAAGCGGCCCGGACCGACATTACGCGTACGCTTACCCGAGACTGGTTCTACCGACATGCTTTGCACACAGGTAGCTGGTGGGTGTCAGTTTCTCCAATTTTAGTTGAACCGAGTGTGGCTACGCCCGGTCCTTGCGAAGGTTAAAACAACACCAACTTGACAAACTATCGTTGTGGTTTTGATGCGTAGGTAAGAACGGTTCTTGCTAAGCCCGTAGCAGCCACGTAAAACTTGCAACAACAAAGTAGAGGACGTCTAACTTGTTTTTGCAGGGCATGTTGCGATGTGATATGGTCAAGACATGATGCTAAATTTTATTGTATGAGATGATCATGTTTTGTAACCAAGTTATCGGCAACTGACAGGAGCCATATGGTTGTCGCTTTATTGTATGCAACGCAATCGCCTTGTAATGCTTTACTTTATCACTAAGCGGTAGCGATAGTCGTAGAAGCATAAGATTGGCGAGACGACAACGATGCTACGATGGAGATCAAGGTGTCGCGCCGGTGACAATGGTGATCATGACGGTGCTTCGGAGATGGAGATCACAAGCACAAGATGATTATGGCCATATCATATCACTTATATTGATTGCATGTGATATTTATATTTTATGCATCTTATATTACTTTGATTGACGGTAGCATTATAAGATGATCTCTCACTAAATTTCAAGATAAGAGTGTTCTCCCTGAGTATGCACCGTTGCCAAAGTTCGTCATGCCCAGACTGTTGGGGAACGTAGTAATTTCAAAAAAATTCCTACGCACACACAAGATCATGGTGATGCATAGCAACGAGAGGGGAGAGTGTGATCTACGTACCCTTGTAGACCGACAGCGGAAGCGTTAGCACAACGCGGTTGATGTAGTCGTACGTCTTCACGGCCCGACCGATCAAGCACCGAAACTACGGCACCTCCGAGTTTTAGCACACGTTCAGCTCGATGACGATCCCCGGACTCCGATCCAGCAAAGTGTCGGGGAAGAGTTCCGTCAGCATGACGGCGTGGTGACGATCTTAATGTTCTACCATCGCAGGGCTTCGCCTAAGCACCGCTACAATATTATCAAGGATTATGGTGGAAGGGGGCACCGCACACGGCTAAGAAAATGATCACGTGGATCAACTTGTGTGTCTATGGGGTGGCCCCTGCCCCCGTATATAAAGGAGTGGAGGAGGGGAGGGCCGGCCCTCTCTATGGCGCGCTCTAGGGGAGTCCTACTCCCACCGGGAGTAGGATTCCCCTTTTCCTAGTCCAACTAGGAGTCCTTCCATGTAGTAGGAGTAGGAGACAAGGAAGGGGAAGAGGGAAGAGAAGGAAGGAGGGGGTGCAGCCCCTCCCCCTAGTCCAATTCGGACTAGGCCTTGGGGGGGGGGGGGGGCGGCCTGCATCTCCCTCTCCCCTAAAGCCCAATAAGGCCCATATACTTCTTCTCTCGTATTCCCGTAACTCCCTGGTACTCCGAAAAATACCCGAACCACTCGGAACCTTTCCGATGTCCGAATATAGTCGTCCAATATATCGATCTTTACGTCTCGACCATTTCGAGACTCCTCGTCATGTCCCCGATCTCATCCAGGACTCCGAACTCCTTCGGTACATCAAAACTCATAAACTCATAATATAATTGTCATCAAAACCTTAAGCGTGCGTACCCTACGGGTTCGAGAACAATGTAGACATGACCGAGGCACGTCTCCGATCAATAACCAATAGCGGAACCTGGATGCTCATATTGGCTCCCACATATTCTACGAAGATCTTTATCGGTCAGACCGCATAACAACATACGTTGTTCCCTTTGTCATCGGTATGTTACTTGCCCGAGATTCGATCGTCGGTATCTTAATACCTAGTTCAATCTCGTTACCGGCAAGTCTCTTTACTCGTTCTGTAATACATCATCTCGCAAGTAACTCATTAGTTGCAATGCTTGCAAGGCTTATGTGATGTGCATTACCGAGAGGGCCCAGAGATACCTCTCCGACAGTCGGAGTGACAAATCCTAATCTCGAAATACGCCAACCCAACATGTACCTTTGGAGACACCTGTAGAGCTCATTTATAATCACCCAGTTACGTTGTGACGTTTGGTAGCACACAAAGTGTTCCTCCGGCAAACGGGAGTTGCATAATCTCATAGTCATAGGAACATGTATAAGTCATGAAGAAAGCAATAGCAACATACTAAACGATCGAGTGCTAAGCTAACGGAATGGATCAAGTCAATCACATCATTCTTCTAATGATGTGATCCCGTTAATCAAATAACAACTCTTTTGTTCATGGTTAGGAAACATAAACATCTTCGATTAACGAGCTAGTCAAGTAGAGGCATACTAGTGACACTCTGTTTGTCTATGTATTCACACATGTATTATGTTTCCGGTTAATACAATTCTAGCATGAATAATAAACATTTATCATGATATAAGGAAATAAATAATAACTTTATTATTGCCTCTAGGGCATATTTCCTTCAGTCTCCCACTTGCACTAGAGTCAATAATCTAGTTCACATCGCCATGTGATTCAACACTAATAGTTTACATCACCATGTGATTAACACCCATAGTTCACATTGTCATGTGACCTATACCAAAAGGGTTTACTAGAGTCAGTAATCTAGTTCACATTGCTATGTGATTAACACCCAAAGAGTACTAAGGTGTGATCATGTTTTCCCTGTGAGAGAAGTTTAGTCAACGGGTCTGCCATATTCAGATCCGTAAGTATTTTGCAATTTTCTATGTCTATAATGCTTTGCACGGAGCTACTTTAGCTAATTGCTCCCACTTTTAATATGTATCTAGATGAAGACTAAGAGTCATCCGAATCAGTGCCAAAACTTGTATCGACGTAACCCTTTTACGACGAACCTTTTGTCACCTCCATAATCGAGAAACATATCCTTATTCCACTAAGGATAATTTTTTACCGCTGTCCAGTGATCTACTCCTAGATCACTATTGTACTCCTTTGCTGAAATTAGTGTAGGGTATACAATAGGTCTGGTACACAGCATGGCATACTTTATAGAACCTATGGCCAAGGCATAGGGAATGACTTTCATTCTCATTCTATTTTCTGCCGTGGTCGGGCTTTGAGTCTTACTCAACTTCACACCTTGTAACACAGGCAAGAATTCTTTCTTTGACTGTTCCATTTTGAACTACTTCAAAATCTTGTCAAGGTATGTACTCATTGAAAAAACTTATCAAGCGTCTTGATCTATCTCTATAGATCTTGATGCTCAATATGTAAGCAGCTTCACCGAGGTTTTCTTTGAAAAAATCCTTTCAAACACTCCTTTATGCTTAGCAGAATAATTCTACATTATTTCCGATCAACAATATGTCATACACATATACTTATCAGAAATGTTGTAGTGCTCCCACTCACTTTCTTGTAAATACAGGCTTCACCGCAAGTCTGTATAAAACTATATGCTTTGATTAACTTATCAAAGCGTATATTCCAACTCCGAGATGCTTGCACCAGTCCATAGATGGATCGCTGGAGCTTGCATATTTTGTTAGCACCTTTAGGATTGACAAAACCTTCTGGTTGTATCATATACAACTCTTCTTTAAATCCATTAAAGAATGTAGTTTTTTTATCCATTTGCCAGATTTCATAAAATTGCGGCAATTGCTAACATGATTTGGACAGACTTAAGCATCGCTACGAGTGAGAAAATTTCATCGTAGTCAACACCTTGAACTTTGTCAAAAAACATTTTTCGACAAGTCTAGCTTTGTAGATAGTAACACTACTATCAGCGTCCGTCTTCCTCTTGAAGATCCATTCATTTTCTATGGCTTGCCGATCATCGGGCAAATCCATCAAAGTCCATACTTTGTTCTCATACATGGATCATATCTCGGATTTCATGGCCTCAAACCATTTCGCGGAATCTGGGCTCATCATCGCTTCCTCATAGTTCGCAAGTTCGTCATGGTCTAGTAACATGACTTCCAGAACAGGATTACCGTACCACTCTGGTGCGGATCTCACTCTGGTTTACCTACGAGATTCGGTAGTAACTTGATCTGAAGTTACATGAGCATCATCATTAGCTTCCTCACTAATTGGTGTAGTAGTCACAAGAACAGATTTCTGTGATGAACTACTTTCCAATAAGGGAGAAGGTATAATTACCTTATCAAGTTTTCTACTTTCCTCTCACTCACTTCTTTCGAGAGAAACTCCTTCTCTAGAGAGGATCCATTCTCAGCAACGAACATCTTGTCTTCGGATCTGTGATAGAAGGTGTACCCAACAGTCTCCTTTGGGTATCCTATGAAGACATATTTCTCCGATTTGGGTTTGAGCTTATCAGGATGAAACTTTTTCACATAAGCATCACAACCCAAAACTTTAAGAAACGAAAACTTTGGTTTCTTGCCAAACCATAATTCAGATTGTGTCGTCTCAACGGATTTAGATGGTGCCCTTTTTAACGTGAATGTAGCTGTCTCTAACGCATAACCCCAAAACGATAGTGGTAGATCGGTAAGAGACATCATAGATTGCACTATATCCAATAAAGTACGGTTATGCCGATCGGACACACCATTATGTTGTGGTGTTCCAGGTGGTATGAGTTTGTGAAACTATTCCACAATGTTTTAATTAAAGGCCAAACTCGTAACTCAAACATTTTACTTCTGCGATCATATCGTAGAAACTTTTTATTTTTGTTACGATGATTCTCCACTTCACTCTGAAATTCTTTGAACTTTTCAAATGTTTCAGACTTGTGTTTCATCAAGTAGATATACCCATATTTGCTCAAATCATCCGTGAAGGTCAGAAAATAACGATACCCGCCGCGAGCCTGAACACTCATCGGATCACATACATCAGTATGTATTATTTCCAATAAGTTAGTTGCTCGCTCCATTGTTCCAGAAAACAGAGTCTTAGTCATCTTGCCCATGGGGCATGGTTCGCAAGCATCAACTGATTCATAATCAAGTGATTCCAAAAGCCCATCCGCATGGAGTTTCTTCATGCGCTTTACACCAATATGACCTAAATGGCAGTGCCACAAATAAGTTTCACTATCATTATTAACTTTGCATCTTTTGGTTTCAATATTATGATTATGTGTATCACTACGATCGAGATCCAACGAACTATTTTCATTGGGTGTGTATGAAGGAAATATGCCCTAGAGGCAATAATAAAGTTATTATTTATTTCCTTATATCATGATAAATGTTTATTATTCATGCTAGAATTGTATTAACCGGAAACATAATACATGTGTGAATATATAGACAAACATAATGTCACTAGTATGCCTCTACTAGACTAGCTCGTTAATCAAAGATGGTTAAGTTTCCTAACCATAAACAGAGAGTTGTTATTTGATTAACGAGGTCACATCATTAGTTGAATGATCTGATTGACATGACCCATTCCATTAGCTTAGCACCCGATCGTTTAGTATGTTGCTATTGCTTTCTTCATGACTTATACATGTTCCTATGACTATGAGATTATGCAACTCCCGTTTGCCGGAGGAACACTTTGTGTGCTACCAAACGTCACAACGTAACTGGGTGATTATAAAGGAGCTCTACAGGTGTCTCCAATGGTAGATGTTGGGTTGGCGTATTTCGAGAATAGGATTTGTCACTCCGATTGTCGGAGAGGTATCTCTAGGCCCTCTCGGTAATGCACATTACAAAAGCCTTGCAAGCATTGCAACTAATGAGTTAGTTGCGGGATGATGTACTACAGAACGAGTAAAGAGACTTGCCGGTAACGAGATTGAACTAGGTATTGGATACCGACGATCGAATCTCGGGCAAGTAACATACCGATGACAAAGGGAACAACGTATGTTGTTATGCGGTCTGACCGATAAAGATCTTCGTAGAATATGCAGGAGCCAATGTGGGCATCCAGGTCCCGCTATTGGTTATTAACCAGAGACGTGTCTCGGTCATGTCTACATTGTTCTCGAACCGTAGGGTCCGCACACTTAACGTTATGATGACAGTTATTATGAGTTTATGCATTTTGATGTACCGAAGGTAGTTCGAAGTCCCGGATGTGATCACGGACATGACGAGGAGTCTCAAAATGGTTGAGACATAAAGATTGATATATTGGAAGCCTATATTTGGATATCGGAAGTGTTCCGGGTAAAATCGGGATTTTACCGGATTACCGGGAGGTTACCGGAACCCCCCGGGAGCCATATGGGCCTTATTGGGCTTTAGTGGAAAGGTGAAAGGGGCTGCCATGGTGGGCTGCGCGCCTCCCCCCTAGTCCTATTAGGACTAGGAGAGGTGGCCGGCCACTTCTCTCTCTCTTTCCCCCTTGGGAGTCCTATTTGGAATAGGATTGGGGGGGGGGGGGGTCCTACTCCCGGTAGGAGTAGGACTCCTCCTGTGCCCTCCTCTTGGCCGGCCAGCCCCTCCCCCTTGGATCCTTTATATATGGGGGCAGGGGGCACCTCTAGACACACAAGTTGATCATTGAGATCGTTCCTTAGCCGTGTGCGGTACCCCCTGCCACCATATTCCACCTTGATCATATTGTTGTAGAGCTTAGGCGAAGCCCTGCGTCGGTAGAACATTAAGATCGTCACCACACCGTCGTGCTGACGGAACTCCTCCCCGAAGCTTTGCTGGATCGGAGCCCGGGGATTGTCATCGAGCTGTACGTGTGCTAAGAACTCGGAGGTGCCGGAGTAACGGTGCTTGGATTGGTCGGATCGGGAAGAAGACGTACGACTACTTCCTCTATGTTGTGTCAACGCTTCCGTTGCGATCTACAAGGGTACGTAGATCAGACTCTCCCCCTCGTTGCTATGCATCACCATATCTTGCGTGTGCGTAGGAAAATTTTGAAATTACTACATTCCCCAACAGTGGCATCCGAGCCTAGGTTTTATGGTTTGATGTTATGTGCACGAGTAGAACACAAGTGAGTTGTGGACGATATAAGTCATACTGCCTACCAGCATGTCATACTTTGGTTCGGCGGTATTGTTGGACGAGACTATCCGGACCAACCTTACGCGTACGCTTACGCGAGACCGGTTCCCTCGACGTGCTTTGCACATAGATGGCTTGCGGGCGACTGCCTCTCCAACTTTAGTTGAACCGAGTGTGGCTACGCCCGGTCCTTGAGAAGGTTAAAACGGAGTCTATTTGACAAACTATCATTGTGGTTTTGATGCGTAGGTGAGATTGGTTCTTACTTAAAGCCCGTAGCGGCCACGTAAAACTTACAACAACAAAGTAGAGGACGTCTAACTTGTTTTTGCAGGGCATGTTGTGATGTGATATGGTCAAGACATGATGCTAAATTTTATTGTATGAGATGATCATGTTTTGTAACCGAGTTATCGGCAACTGGCAGGAGCCATATGGTTGTCGCTTTATTGTATGCAATGCAATCGCGATGTAATGCTTTACTTTATCACTAAACGGTAGCGATAGTCGTGGAAGCATGAGATTGGCGAGACGACAACGATGCTACGATGGAGATCAAGGTGTCGCGCCGGTGACGATGGTGATCATGACGGTGCTTCAGAGATGGAGATCACAAGCACAAGATGATGATGGCCATATCATATCACTTATATTGATTGCATGTGATGTTTATCTTTTATGCATCTTATCTTGCTTTGATTGATGGTAGCATTATAAGATGATCTCTCACTAAATTATCAAGAAGTGTTCTCCCTGAGTATGCACCGTTGCGAGAGTTCTTCGTGCTGAGACACCACGTGATGATCGGGTGTGATAGGCTCTACGTTCAAATACAACGGGTGCAAAACAGTTGCACACGCGGAATACTCAGGTTATACTTGACGAGCCAAGCATATACAGATATGGCCTCGGAACACGGAGACCGAAAGGTCGAGCGTGAATCATATAGTAGATATGATCAACATAATGATGTTCACCGATGAAACTACTCCATCTCACGTGATGATCGGACATGGTTTAGTTGATTTGGATCACGTGATCACTTAGAGGATTAGAGGGATGTCTATCTAAGTGGGAGTTCTTAAGTAATATGACTAATTGAACTTAAATTTATCATGAACTTAGTACCTGATAGTATCTTGCTTGTTTATGTTGATTGGAGATAGATGGCTCGTGCTGTTGTTCCGTTGAATTTTAATGCGTTCCTTGAGAAAGCAAAGATGAAAGATGATGGTAGCAATTACACGGACTGGGTCCGTAACTTGAGGATTATCCTCATTGCTACACAGAAGAATTACGTCCTGGAAGCACCGCTGGGTGCCAGGCCTGCTGCTGGAGCAACACCAGATGTTATGAACGTCTGGCAGAGTAAAGCTGATGACTACTCGATAGTTCAGTGTGCCATGCTTTACGGCTTAGAATCGGGACTTCAACGACGTTTTGAACGTCATGGAGCATATGAGATGTTCCAGGAGTTGAAGTTAATATTTCAAGCAAATGCCCGGATTGAGAGATATGAAGTCTCCAATAAGTTCTATAGCTGCAAGATGGAGGAGAACAGTTCTGTCAGTGAGCATATACTCAAAATGTCTGGGTATAACAATCACTTGATTCAGATGGGAGTTAATCTTCCAGATGATTGCGTCATTGACAGAATTCTCCAACCACTGCCACCAAGCTACAAGAGCTTCGTGATGAACTATAATATGCAAGGGATGAACAATACTATTCCCAAGCTCTTCGCAATGCTGAAAGCTGCGGAGGTAGAAATCAAGAAGGAGCATCAAGTGTTGATGGTTAACAAGACCACTAGTTTCAAGAAAAAGGGCAAAGGGAAGAAGAAGGGGAACTTCAAGAAGAACGACAAGCAAGTTGCTGCTCAGGAAAAGAAGCCCAAGTCTGGACCTAAGCCTGAAACTGAGTGCTTCTACTGCAAGCAGACTGGTCACTGGAAGCGGAACTGCCCCAAGTATTTGGCGGATAAGAAGGATGGCAAGGTGAACAAAGGTATATGTGATATACATGTTATTGATGTGTACCTTACTAATGCTCGCAGTAGCACCTGGGTATTTGATATGGTTCTGTTGCTAATATTTGCAACTAGAAACAGGGACTATGGATTAAGCGAAGATTGGCTAAGGACGAGGTGACGATGCGCGTGGGAAACGGTTCCAAAGTCGATGTGATCGCGGTCGGCACGCTACCTCTACATCTACCTTCGGGATTAATATTACACCTAAATAATTGTTATTTGGTGCCAGCGTTGAGCATGAAAATTATATCTGGATCTTGTTTAATGCGAGACGGCTATTCATTTAAATCAGAGAATAATGGTTGTTCTATTTATATGAGTAATATCTTTTATGGTCATGCACCCTTGAAGAGTGGTCTATTCTTGTTAAATCTCGATAGTAGTGATACACATATTCATAATGTAGAAGCCAAAAGATGCAGAGTTGATAATGATAGTGCAACTTATTTGTGGCACTGCCGTTTAGGTCATATCGGTGTAAAGCGCATGAAGAAACTCCATACTGATGGACTTTTGGAACCACTTGATTATGAATCACTTGGTACTTGCGAACCGTGCCTCATGGGCAAGATGACTAAAACACCGTTCTCCGGTACTATGGAGAGAGCAACAGATTTGTTGGAAATCATACATACAGATGTATGCGGTCCGATGAATATTGAGGCTCGTGGCGGATATCGTTATTTTCTCACCTTCACAGATGATTTAAGCAGATATGGGTATATCTACTTAATGAAACATAAGTCTGAAACATTTGAAAAGTTCAAAGAATTTCAGAGTGAAGTAGAAAATCATCGTAACAAGTCTGATCGTGGAGGAGAATATTTGAGTTACGAGTTTGGTGTACATTTGAAAAATTGTGGAATAGTTTCGCAACTCACGCCACCCGGAACACCACAGCGTAATGGTGTGTCCGAATGTCGTAATCATACTTTACTAGATATGGTGCGATCTATGATGTCTCTTACCGATTTACCGCTATCGTTTTGGGGATACGCTCTAGAGACGGCCACATTCACGTTAAATAGGGCACCATCAAAATCCGTTGAGATGACGCCTTATGAACTATGGTTTGGCAAGAAACCAAAGTTGTCGTTTCTGAAAGTTTGGGGTTGCGATGCTTATGTGAAAAAGCTTCAACCTGATAAGCTCGAACCCAAATCGAAGAAATGTGTCTTCATAGGATATCCAAAGGAAACTATTGGATACACCTTCTATCACAGATCCGAAGGCAAGACTTTTGTTGCTAAATTCGGAAACTTTCTTGAGAAGGAGTTTCTCTCGAAAGAAGTGAGTGGGAGGAAAGTAGAACTTGACGAGGTAACTGTACCCGCTCCCTTATTAGAAAGTAGTACATCACAGAAAACTGTTTCTGCGACACCTACACCAATAAGTGAGGAAGTTAATGATAATGATCATGAAACTTCAGAACAAGATACTACTGAACCTCGTAGATCAACCAGAGCAAGATCCGCGCCAGAGTGGTACGGTAATCCAGTTCTGGAAGTCATGCTACTAGATCATGATGAACCTACGAACTATGAAGAAGCGATGGTGAGCCCAGATTCCGCAAAGTGGCTTGAAGCCATGAAATCTGAGATGGGATCCATGTATGAGAACAAAGTATGGACTTTGGTTGACTTGCCCGATGATCGGCAAGCAATTGAGAATAAATGGATCTTCAAGAAAAAGACCGACGCTGACGGTAATGTTACTGTCTATAAAGCTCGACTTGTCGCAAAAGGTTTTCGACAAGTTCAAGGGGTTGACTACGATGAGACCTTCTCACCCGTAGCGATGCTTAAGTCTGTCCGAATCATGTTAGCAATTGCCGCGTTTTATGATTATGAAATATGGCAGATGGATGTCAAAACTGCATTCCTGAATGGATTTCTGGAAGAAGAGTTGTATATGATGCAACCGGAAGGTTTTGTCGATCCAAAGGGAGCTAACAAAGTGTGCAAGCTCCAGCGATCCATTTATGGACTGGTGCAAGCATCTCGGAGTTGGAATAAATGCTTTGATAGTATGATCAAAGCATTTGGTTTTATACAGACTTTCAGTGAAGCCTGTATTTACAAGAAAGTGAGTGGGAGCTCTGTAGCATTTCTGATATTATATGTGGATGACATATTGCTGATTGGAAATGATATAGAATTTCTGGATAGCATAAAGGGATACTTGAATAAGAGTTTTTCAATGAAAGACCTCGGTGAAGCTGCTTACATATTAGGCATAAAGATCTATAGAGATAGATCAAGACGCTTAATTGGACTTTCACAAAGCACATACCTTGACAAGACTTTGAAGAAGTTCAAAATGGATCAAGCAAAAAAAGGGTTCTTGCCTGTGTTACAAGGTGTGAAGTTGAGCCAGACTCAATGCCCGACCACTGCAGAAGATAGAGAGAAAATGAAAGATGTTCCCTATGCTTCAGCCATGGCTCTATCATGTATGCAATGCTGTGTACCAGACCTGATGTGTGCCTTGCTATAAGTTTAGCGGGGAGGTACCAAAGTAATCCAGGAGTGGATCACTGGACAGCGGTCAAGAACATCCTGAAATACCTAAAAAGGACTAAGGATATGTTTCTCGTATATGGAGGTGACAAAGAGCTCACCGTAAGAGGTTACGTTGATGCAAGCTTTGACACTGATCCGGACGATTCTAAATCGCAAACCGGATACGTGTTTACTTTAAACGGTGGAGCTGTAAGTTGGTGCAGTTCTAAACAAAGTGTCGTAGCGGGATCTACATGAGAAGCGGAGTACATAGCTGCTTCGGAAGCAGCGAACGAAGGAGTCTGGATGAAGAAGTTCATATCCGATCTAGGTGTCATACCTAGTGCATCTGGTCCAATGAAAATCTTTTGTGACAATACTGGTGCAATTGCTTTGGCAAAGGAATCTAGATTTTACAAAAGGACCAAACACATCAAGAGACGCTTCAATTCCATCCGGGATCTAGTCCAGGTGGGAGACATAGAGATTTTCAAGATACATACGGATCTGAATGTTGCACACCCGTTGACTAAGCCTCTTACACGAGCAAAACATGATCAGCACCAAGGCTCCATGGGTGTTAGAATCATTACTGTGTAATCTAGATTATTGACTCTAGTGCAAGTGGGAGACTGAAGGAAATATGCCCTAGAGGCAATAATAAAGTTATTATTTATTTCCTTATATCATGATAAATGTTTATTATTCATGCTAGAATTGTATTAACCGGAAACATAATACATGTGTGAATACATAGACAAACAGAATGTCACTAGTATGCCTCTACTAGACTAGCTCGTTAATCAAAGATGGTTAAGTTTCCTAACCATAAACAAAGAGTTGTTATTTGATTAACGAGGTCACATCATTAGTTGAATGATCTGATTGACATGACCCATTCCATTAGCTTAGCACCCGATCGTTTAGTATGTTGCTATTGCTTTCTTCATGACTTATACATGTTCCTATGACTATGAGATTATGCAACTCCCGTTTGCCGGAGGAACACTTTGTGTGCTACCAAACGTCACAACGTAACTGGGTGATTATAAAGGAGCTCTACAGGTGTCTCCAATGGTAGATGTTGGGTTGGCGTATTTCAAGAATAGGATTTGTCACTCCGATTGTCGGAGAGGTATCTCTGGGCCCTCTCGGTAATGCACATTACACAAGCCTTGCAAGCATTGCAACTAATGAGTTAATTGCGGGATGATGTATTACAGAACGAGTAAAGAGACTTGTCGGTAACGAGATTGAACTAGGTATTGAATACCGACGATCGAATCTCGGGCAAGTAACATACCGATGACAAAGGGAACAACATATGTTGTTATGCGGTCTGACCGATAAAGATCTTCGTAGAATATGCAGGAGCCAATATGGGCATCCAGGTCCCGCTATTGGTTATTGACCGGAGACGTGTCTCGGTCATGTCTACATTGTTCTCGAACCGTAGGGTCCGCACGCTTAACGTTACGGTGACAGTTATTATGAGTTTATGCATTTTGATGTACCGAAGGTAGTTCGGAGTCCCGGATGTGATCACAGACATGACGACGAGTCTCGAAATGGTCGAGACATAAAGATTGATATATTGGAAGCCTATATTTGGATATCGGAAGTGTTCCGGGTAAAATCGGGATTTTACCGGATTACCGGGAGGTTACCGGAACCCCCGGGAGCCATATGGGCCTTATTGGGCTTTAGTGGAAAGGTGAAAGGGGCTGCCATGGTGGGCTGCGCGCCTCCCCCCCTCCCCTAGTCCTATTAGGACTAGGAGAGGTGGCCGGCCACCTCTCTCTCTCTTTCCCCCTTGGGAGTCCTATTTGGAATAGGATTGGGGGGGAGTCCTACTCCCGGTAGGAGTAGGACTCCTCCTGCGCCCTCCTCTTGGCCGGCCAGCCCCTCCCCCTTGGATCCTTTATATACGGGGGCAGGGGCACCTCTAGACACACAAGTTGATCATTGAGATCGTTCCTTAGCCGTGTGCGGTACCCCCTGCCACCATATTCCACCTCGATCATATCGTTGTAGAGCTTAGGCAAAGCCCTGCGTCGGTAGAACATCAAGATCGTCACCACGCCGTCGTGCTGACGGAACTCCTCCCCGAAGCTTTGCTGCATCGGAGCCCGGAGATCGTCATCGAGCTGTACGTGTGCTAAGAACTCGGAGGTGCCGGAGTAACGGTGCTTGGATTGGTCGGATCGGGAAGAAGACGTATGACTACTTCCTCTACGTTGTGTCAACGCTTACGTTGCGATCTACAAGGGTACGTAGATCAGACTCTCCCCCTCGTTGCTATGCATCACCATGATCTTGCGTGTGCGTAGGAAAATTTTGAAATTACTACGTTCCCCAACAGTGTAACCATATAAGGTTTTATTCATGTAAACAGAACAACAATTTATTCTCTTACTTAAATGAATAACCGTATTACAATAAACATGATCAAATCATATTCATGCTCAACGCAAACACCAAATAAAACTTATTTAGGTTCAACACTAATCCCGAAATTATAGGGAGTGTGCGATGATGATCATATCAATCTTGGAACTACTTCCAACACACATCGTCACTTCACCCTTAACTAGTCTCTATTTATTCTGCAACTCCCGTTTCGAGTTACTAATCTTAGCAACTGAACTAGTATCAAATACTGAGGGGTTGCTATAAACACTAGTAAAGTACACATCAATAACATGTATATCAAATATGCTTATGTTCACTTTGCCATCCTTCTTATCCGCCAATCACTTGGGGTAGTTCCGCTTCTAGTGACCAGTCCCTTTGTAGTAGAAGCACTTAGTCTCAGGCTTAGGACCAGACTTGGGCTTCTTCACTTGAGCAGCAACTTGCTTGTCGTTCTTCTTGAAGTTCCCCTTCTTCCCTTTGCCCTTTTATTGAAACTAGTGGTCTTGTCTACCATCAACACTTGATGCTCTTTCTTGATTTCTACCTTCATCGATTTCATCATTATGAAAAGCTCGGGAGTCGTTTTCATCATCCCTTGCATACTATAGTTCATCACGAAGTTCTACTAACTTGGTGATGGTGACTAGAGAATTCTATCAATCACTATCTTATCTGGAAGATTAACTCCCACTTGATTCAAGCGATTGTATATATATATATATATATATATATATATATATATATATACACACACATATATATATATATTCAAAAATGAGAACAAAGTATGAGGAAGCGAACACTCGATCGTTTAGTATGTTGCTATTGCTTTCTTCATGACTTATACATGTTCCTATGACTATGAGATTATGCAACTCCCTTTGCCGGAGGAACACTTTGTGTGCTACCAAACGTCACAACGTAATTGGGTGATTATAAAGGAGCTCTACAGGTGTCTCCAAAGGTACATGTTGGGTTGGCGTATTTCGAGATTAGAATTTGTCACTCTGATTGTCGGAGAGGTATCTCTGGGCCCTCTCGGTAATGCACATCACATAAGCCTTGCAAGCATTGCAACTAATGAGTTAGTTGCGAGATGATGTATTACAGAACGAGTAAAGAGACTTGCCGGTAACGATATTGAACTAGGTATTAAGATACCGACGATCGAATCTCGGGCAAGTAACATACCGATGACAAAGGGAACAACGTATGTTGTTATGCGGTCTGACCGATAAAGATCTTCGTAGAATATGTGGGAGCCAATATGAGCATCCAGGCTCCGTTATTGGTTATTGATCGGAGACGTGCCTCGGTCATGTCTACATTGTTCTCGAACCCGTAGGGTCCGCACGCTTAAGGTTTCGATAACAGGTATATTATGAGTTTATGAGTTTTGATGTATCGAAGGTTGTTCGGAGTCCCGGATGTGATCACGGACATGACGAGGAGTCTCGAAATGGTCGAGACATAAATATTGATATATTGGACGACTATATTCGGACATCGGAAAGCAAGTAAGATGGAGCTCGTGTCATTTTAAAACGGGCAAGTAAGATGGAGCTCGTGTCCCCTGCCCGGCCGAAATTGAAAAGGTACGGGCGGCCTGAATTGGCCTGAATTGACCAAGGAGGCCGCACCGCACCGCACCGCACGTGCGTGTCGTGGCTGTTGCCGGCCGACCGGTTCAACGGTAACATGCAAAGTCTGCGCTCGGCGAAATAAACCATCGATCGATCGAATGAATAAATCCGGCCGGCGGCGAAGAGCTACCAAAATGCACGGTGCTGGCGAGGCAACACTGAGATCGATCGATACGCACGACGACGCCGACCGCGACGTGCGTGCGTGCGTGCGTCTGGTATGGTGCGCTGCGGTGTTGTCTTGTCCGCACCGCAACCGCAAGGCACGCGCGCACTCACTGCAGCGCGAATCTAGCTATCTGTATCTCTATCTTCCTCCTACTCGTATGTATCCACCTCCACCTGTATCGTGTACGTACGATCTGACGCGACGGGAGACCTACCTAGACTGGGCCCGACTATACTACTGTATTATACTCGATCCAGTAGAGAAACATGCCGTTGGAACCAGGACACGACACGATCGACTCAACCAGCACCGGTGATGGTGGTGGTGCATGGTAGCTGGGGAGGATGCGTTGCGCACTTGCGTGCCATACCATCGCATGCACGCCCGCATTGGTTAATCTCTCACGACTGCCACCTCGATTCGATTCAGTAAGGACGCATACATGCACACACCAGCTAGCTAGCCTAAACAATAAACCCTATACCTTGTAGCTCGAGGAGTCCGGTAGCACACGCCTCAAGTCGGTGTCGGCTACTACTCTGGATGTGTGCATCCCGAGCGCAATGTACACCATCGTCGGCACCCTATCGCCGCCTACGCCGTTAGGTCTGACCAGACCTTGTCGTCCATTTGCCGACTTCTTGTTGACGCAATAGGTAAGGTACGTTGGTCTGTGTTGTTCTCGAGTTTTGGTCTTATTGTAGAGGTCGCGGGCGTCACGTTGTGACGTGGCTTGGCTCATCGCCTTAGGCATGAGGTTGGCCTGGGTATAACATGTATCGTAGTTAGCGCGGCGGATGTGGATGCTAATCCTTGTGATTGGCGTGGAAATGACTGAAAGGTGTTTGTTGTATCCGGCTTCTTTACCGCTCCTTCTTTAATATATGATACGTATGCTTATGCTTATCCGAGAGAAAAAACATGCACTATCTTTAGAAAAAACAAGTATAGCTTGGATTAAATTAGCCACGACACTCGATCCATAGTAACACAGAACCAGTACATGTACATTCATGTCATGCCATATGCATAGCATACGTAGGCACTAGGTGCATTTCTCCCGATTGACATAGATGATGATCGATCAATTCATTATTGGTTCGCACTTCATGCCTACAAAGGTGTGGCCTTGTGTTCTTTCTTTCGGGTGTTGCATGTACGTCGATGGTATCATCGTAATGAAGAATATCGCTGCATAGCGACCTCAACTTGTAGCTAGTGCCTTGTTCAGTGAAGGCAGCCACTACCGAAGCCGAAGCCAAAGCCAGAAACAAAGGATGGTGCATGCGTGAATGTCGTCCTTCTTACCCTAGCTACTTCTTTCCAAGATGTGCAAAATCAGCTCTCCTATCACTTGCTCGCGCTGTCCACAATTACTAGCGTCCAAACAAATTAAGGAATGGCCAGGGGACAATCGACTGAATTTAGAATTTGGATCAGTCGAGTTGTTCTCAACCGTTAGATGTGTGTGCTCCATCCATCTCCATCGGGCCACGGCCTTGCCGTCACTCACCAGCCGGCCGGCCGGCCGGCCGGCGGCGTAAATTCAGTCCGTACAAGCGTTGGCTAGCGAGACAAAGATCGGCCACGACCGCGAGGCAAAAACCATAAATTTGACCTTTGAACAAAAACAATTCATAAAGTAAATTGTTCTTAAAAAGATTTCATTCCGTAGCCAGGCGTCACATTATTCTGTGCAACGCCTGACAGATAGGCGCTACACGTTTGACCAGCCTTGCATTTCAGACTGTCTCAAAAATACTAAGTCAGTGTGTAACACATGAGAGTTAGGCGCTACACTATAGGCGTTGCACTAATAGCCACTGGTGCTTTTTCCGACGCAAGCGGCACTCGCATGCATGCGTGTTGGCTTTCGCATGCAAGCACCCTCCATGTAGGGATGAAAACGGAGCAGAAACGGACGGAACTGGGTGCTACCATATTTGTTTTCATATTTTTTTGCAGAAGCGGAAATGAATACGGAAACCCCGGAAATGAATACGGAAACAAATACTACTGGAACAGACACGGAGCGAATACAGAGCGGACATAAAAACAGAACGGTGTGTTGACCGGAACTTAAAACCCCCTTGAATCATAGAGAAATACACACAAAAAACAAAGAAATTTAAGAGATTTTTAACATGGCTACATGCTAATATGGTTGTGTTGGTAACATAGGGTAGTATTGTAATTGTACATGACAATTCTGTATTGTGTCTAGTTGACAATGTGTGTAGAAGTAAAAGTTGATCTTCAAATGATCTAGTCTGCTCATTGTGTGTTGTTTGGTAATTGGGCTACAAAGCAGCCATGGGCCTATAGTAGAAACGGAAATTCCATATTCACGGAAACAGAAAGTTCCTTTTCCGCATCTGTTCCACCGGAAAACACCATTCCGTTTTTGTTTCCGTTTCCGCCTAAAAAATTCCACTTCCATTTCCATTTTGCAAATTTCCGTTTTCGTTTTCATATTTCCTCTCTGTTTCCATTTTTCCTCCGGAAAAGCGGAAACTTTCCACTCCATTTTCATCCCTACCTCCATGCATGTGGTCTCTAGTGCTTTCCAACACTTTACGCCATGCATCTCATCTCATCTAGCAAACCATGCATTCTCCGTGGATGGATGATCCCATGATAAATTTGGACTTGTGCAACGCCTAGACTATAGGCGCGCCTAGCTCTTAGACTATAGGCGCGCCTAGCTCTTAGAGTTGCATAATGACTTAGTAATTTTCAAACAATTCAGGATACGACACTGGTCAGGCGTGTAGCGCCTGTCAATCAGGCGCTGCACAATGCAGTGTAACGCATGGCTATCGGGCGCTACACGAAAGGGTCAGTGGAGTGAACTTTTTTCAAAGACAGTTCACTTTGTGAATTGTTTTCGTCCAAAGGTCAAATTTGTCATTTTTGCCCGACCGCGAGGCTTGTTTCGCCCCACCGGGCGACACGTGCCCTCGGTCTCCCATGCCCTTTGGCGTGTGATAGTACTAGTAGTACTGCTACTCCGCAAGGCGCGCGCTGCGCTGCGCTGACGGACGTGGGCGGATCGCGCTAGCTGCCTGCTCGTTGCTCTCATCTACCGAGACGACGGGGTGACAGCAGAGCTACCTCATTACATTTCCTTCCATCATACTATATTGTTCGGGTGTTGATCGATCGGTGGATCGTCTGACGCGGGTGCATTTTCGAACTTCTCAGTTTTAAAAAATTCTGAAAAATATTGCACAAGTTTACTAGGATGTGATGCACATGTGTGTAAAAAAATCAGGATGAAATACCATTGTAATCCTTCACACGGGCCAGGGGCGCAGCCAGAATAAAAGGTCGTGGGGGTCAACACGAACAAGTAGCATTAATGTATCCCTAAAAAACAAACTAGAAATAATATGACTAAAAATACGTAGCTCTTATTAAGTGACATATGTCTATAATGTCTTTTTAGTAACCTCACATAAATAAGAAATCATAGCTGCGAATGTATCGTAATGAAATAAACTTTGATCTCTACTCTTATAAAAAAAACAGAGTTGATGATTATGGTGTGTCTGTCATCCTGCAAATAGACCGTCTGATCTATATCTGACGGATAGGAAGGAAACTATGGCAATTTTGCAAAAAGATACCCGCGCACCCCTTTCCACATTTGCAGATAAGGCCTTCCGTCGTTCATCCTTGTTTCCCACAAGATAAACTACTCACGGAAATGCATCTTGATGTTCCGTGCAACGCACGGACATCTTGCTAGTTACAGAAGTAGTTACCTCTATTTTTCTTAACCTCCATGATTTTTTACTAGTAAATATGCCCGCGCGTTGCAACGGAAGAAATATTTTCGCAACCTACAAACGAGCGCAACATGCCGATTGGTGATTGTAGGAAGTATGAAGTTGTTTGCAAGCGTGAAGAGATAGGAGGTTATGAAAACCAAGAGGAGTCAATGTATAGGTAGAGCATTTTGCGGCAAAAAGTAAAGGTAGAACAATAGGATGAGGTTCATGGCTAAAATCAAGATAATCATTTCTCATCGGAACAATATAAAATATGCATACCTCAGCAGAGCCTCCAACTAATCACAATATTCCCCAATCTTTGGCTCTCAGCCTCCTCTTTTTCTTGACCAGTTTCCAAGCTTCACTCGCTTAACTGCCAAATAGTGAACATGTTAATAGTTTCAAGTCTATCTTTCACAACTTTTGACCGCTGGCTCTATGGAATAAACATAAATGTGATTACTGATTATATTTTTTGTGGCAAATTTGGACGTGAAAGCTAAACTATGGCTTCAACAATCCTGGTTGCATTTCGCTCATTGCATAACTCTATTTGGCATGGATTATGCCAAATTGTTAGGTACTCCCTCCGTTCTGAATTACTTGTCTTGGATTTGTCTAGATACAGATGTATCTAGACTCATTTTAGTGCTAGATACCTCCGTATCTAGACAAATCTAAGACAAGTAATTCGGAACGAAGGGAGTACTGCTTAAAATGCACTCATGTGGAATAGAACTTTTCATACTTGATAAGTTCTTCACGACAGTGCTCAATCTTTTTACATTATTATATAGACCGTGGTCTTGAATGGCACGGACCACGGACCTCAACTCTAATATATCTCTTCTTGAACAAGTGGTGAATGTAGAATTATTCATAGTAAGAAAGCATTGCATGGTAGTGAAAGAAACAGCATCATGTTAAGCGAGTGAAGTGTTAACATAAATGGATAAAACTACATCATGTTAAAAATATGTCTGTCCACACTGCACAAAATGACATAGCTGAAGAAAAAAAAAGGCATGTTCTGATACAAAACTATTAGTCGAATTCGATAATGTTTCCTAAGGTATAAATACAAAAATGCAAGTTTGAATAGAAAGCTATGACTTTTCCAAAATATTAATAGTCACAGAAAAGCTATAATTTCACAAGTAATCTTGCTTTCTTAGCAATAGTATATACTATATAATTCATAATCTACTGGAAAGATGAAAAAAATAATCTTCAACGATAAGGATACTCATGGTCTGGAACTTGCTGCAAGGAGAATCCAGTTCTGGATACTCATGGTCTGGATCTTGCTGCAAGGAGAATACAGTTCTGGATGACGATACAGATCGGCAACCAGTGTGACGAGTAAATAGCATAAAACTACTACTTTACAGGCTAGGGTTTCGAAAAACTACCGATTTTTATTTTTTCTCAGATAACAACCAAATGGACGGTCGGCTATTTCAGAAAACTCTAATCATCCAGTACTTTAGTATTGATCGTGATTATGACAATTGGGGCCCGCACGTAAGAAAACTGATTGTTTTACCGTTAATTGACATGTGGGGTTCGCATGTCAGTGTCTCTTACTCTGTAATATAAAAATTCTCATGTAAATTTTCTCTTCAGCCCCTCAGTTCTTTTACAAATTTAAAAATGTGTCCTTACTTTTTACAGAATAAGCCCTGCATACATTTAAAAGATGCAACTGGGTCCTGCAAATATTTTAAAAAAAGCAATCAGGCTCCTCAACAATTTTACAAAAGCAATCCGGCCCAGTCAATCCCGTCGGCCATCCCCGGCCATGTCACCGCCGCCTAGAATCCATGCCTCGGGGTCGCCGTCGCGCACCATGGCGCTGCTGGAGACGCTGCCGCGAGCCATGGGGTGCCGCTTGGAGTCATCCCCAACCACTTCCTCTCCCACGGGGCCGGCGAAATCCGGCATGGGTAGTGCGGCACCGTCGCTGCCCGCTGCTATGCCGCGGTCGCTCGACCCTGCCCACCAGGAACCGCTCCTCCGGCGGCACGGCGGCCCTGAGGCGACGGCGAGCTCCTGGCGGACGACATCGACGTCGAGGTCGACCTTCGGCCTCCCCTTCCTAGCCTGCCGCCGCCTGCAACCTACTCTCCCGCGGGATTTGGCCGGCGAGATCCGGTAAGCCTCGTTGACCTTGTCCTTCCATGTGCGGTCGCCGACGAGGTTCTCCCCGACGCGCCCCTTCACGACGGTGGCCTCCTCGGGACGACCCTTCCCGTGCGTCCTGCATCGTGCGGTTCCCAGCCGTCGTGGTCGGGTCAGCCGTCGCCAGGCCGCGGCACCCGTCGCCGGCAGCCCCTGCATTCATGCCCTCCACGTCGGGTTCGTCGGCCATCCCGGCGAGGAAGATGCCGAGCGTGGCTCCGACGAGGACGATGCTGAGCGAGAGGAGGGGAGCAGAGGGGGAGAAAGAAAGAGAAGAAGAAGAAGAGTCAACTTACATGTGGGCCACACGTGTAAGTTGACGGTCAACAAACGGTCAAACCAACTGTTTGTTTAGGTCCGGGTGCAACCTGTCATAAACCTGTTTATATGTTAGACACCCAACTATTTGGGTTTTTTGAAACAGCCAACCCCAGAAATGGTAGTTATTAGTGAAAAAATAAATTTCGGTAGTTTTTTGGAACCCTAACCTGTAAAGTAGTAGTTTTATGCTATTTACTCCAGTGTGACTCCACCTGCTGCCACCTCAGTCTGCCTTTGCTGCCCCCATCATCACCTTGCTTGGGACTAACTTGCGAACATGGTTATGCATGAGAGGATATTAGGATATCTAAATTATGAATTTTCCAATTAAACGACGTGTTAGAAGATCAGTTATCTTTCCTCAAAGCCTTTCTCTAGGATGATCTAAAAAAGCCACTCACCAGTTTCATCTCTCTTTAAATCACCACCATATCCAAAGGGAAATGAAAAAAACCAATCAAAAGTGATCAATCAACATGAGGTGTAGGTGAAGGAAATATGCCCTAGAGGCAATAATAAAGTTATTATTTATTTTCTTATCTCATGATAAATGTTTATTATTCATGCTAGAATTGTATTAGCGGGAAACATAATACATGTGTGAATACATAGACAAATAGAGTGTCACTAGTATGCCTTTACTTGACTAGCTCGTTAATCGAAGATGGTTATGTTTCCTAACCATAAACATGGGTTGCCATTTGATTAACGGGATCACATCATTAGGAGAATGATGTGATTGACATGACCCATTCCGTTAGCTTAGCACACGATCGTTTAGTATGTTGCTATTGCTTTCTTCATGACTTATACATGTTCCTATGACTATGAGATTATGCAACTCCCGTTTACCGGAGGAGCACTTTATGTGCTACCAAACGTCACAACGTAACTGGGTGATTAGGATTTGTCACTCCGAAGGTACTTTTTGGGTTGGCGTATTTTGTGATTAGGATTTGTCACTCCGATTGTCGGAGAGGTATCTCTGGGCCCTCTCGGTAATGCACATCACTTAAGCCTTGCAAGCGTTGCAACTAATGAGTTAGTTGCGGGATGATGTATTACGGAGCGAGTAAAGAGACTTGCCGGTAACGAGATTGAACTAGGTATTGAGATACCGACGATTGAATCTCAGGCAAGTAACATACCGATGACAAAAGGAACAACATATGTTGTTATGCGGTTTGACCGATAAAGATCTTCATAGAATATGTAGGAGCCAATATGAGCATCCAGATTCCGCTATTGGTTATTGACCGGAGACGTGTCTCGGTCATGTCTACATAGTTCTCGAACCCGTAGGTCCGCACGCTTAACGTTACAATGACAATTTTATTATGAGTTTATATGTTTTGATGTATCGAAGGTTGTTCGGAGTCCCGGATGTGATCACGGACATGACGAGGAGTCTCGAAATGGTCGAGACATAAAGATTGATATATTGGACGACTATATTCGGACATCGGAAAGTGTTCTAGGTAGTTTCGGATAAAACCAGAGTGCCGGAGGGTTATCGGAACCCCCGGGGGAACTAATGGGCCTTGATGGGCCTTAGTGGAGAGAGAGAGGGGCGGCCAGGGCAGGCCGCGTGCCCCCTCCCCCTCTGGTCTGAATTGGACTAGGAGAGGGGGGCAGCGCCCCCCTTTCCTTCTCCCTCTCCCTCTCCTTCCTTCCCCCTCTCCCTTTTGGTGGAAACCTACTAGGACTTGGAGTCCTAGTAGGATTCCCCTCTTGGGGGCGCGCCATAGAGGGCCGGCCGGCCTCCCCCTTGCTCCTTTATATACGGGGCAGGGGGCACCCTAGAGACACAACAATTGATCTGTTTGATCTTTTAGCTGTGTGCGATGCCCCCCTCCACCATAGTCCACCTTGATAATATTGTAGCGGTGCTTAGGCGAAGCCCTGCGTCAGTAGAACATCAACATCGTCACCACACCGTCGTGCTGACGAAACTCTCCCTCAACACTCGGCTGGATCGGAGTTCGAGGGACGTCATCGGGCTGAACGTGTGCTGTACTCGGAGGTGCCGTACGTTCGGTACTTGATCGGTCTGATCGTGAAGACGTACGACTACATCAACCGCGTTGTGCTAACACTTCCACTTTCGGTCTACGAGGGTACGTAGACAACACTCTCCCCTCTCGTTGCTATGCATCACCATGATCTTGCGTGTGCGTAGGAATTTTTTTGAAATTACTACGTTCCCAACAGTGGCATCCGAGCCTGGTTTAATGCGTTGATGTTATTTGGACGAGTAGAACACACGTGAGTTGTGGGCGATATAAGTCATACTGCTTACCCGCATGGCATAATTTGGTTCGGCAGTATTGTTGGATGAAGCGGCCCGGACCGACATTACGCGTACGCTTACCCGAGACTGGTTCTACCAACATGCTTTGCACACAGGTGGCTGGTGGGTGTCAGTTTCTCCAATTTTAGTTGAACCGAGTGTGGCTACGCCCGGTCCTTGCGAAGGTTAAAACAACACCAACTTGACAAACTATCGTTGTGGTTTTGATGCGTAGGTAAGAACGGTTCTTGCTAAGCCCGTAGCAGCCACGTAAAACTTGCAACAACAAAGTAGAGGACGTCTAACTTGTTTTTGCAGGGCATGTTGCGATGTGATATGGTCAAGACATGATGCTAAATTTTATTGTATGAGATGATCATGTTTTGTAACCAAGTTATCGGCAACTGACAGGAGCCATATGGTTGTCGCTTTATTGTATGCAACGCAATCGCCTTGTAATGCTTTACTTTATCACTAAGCGGTAGCGATAGTCGTAGAAGCATAAGATTGGCGAGACGACAACGATGCTACGATGGAGATCAAGGTGTCGCGCCGGTGACGATGGTGATCATGACGGTGCTTCGGAGATGGAGATCACAAGCACAAGATGATTATGGCCATATCATATCACTTATATTGATTGCATGTGATATTTATATTTTATGCATCTTATATTACTTTGATTAACGGTAGCATTATAAGATGATCTCTCACTAAATTTCAAGATAAGAGTGTTCTCCCTGAGTATGCACCGTTGCCAAAGTTCGTCATGCCCAGACTGTTGGGGAACGTAGTAATTTCAAAAAAATTCCTACGCACACACAAGATCATGGTGATGCATAGCAACGAGAGGGGAGAGTGTGATCTACGTACCCTTGTAGACCGACAGCGGAAGCGTTAGCACAACGCGGTTGATGTAGTCGTACGTCTTCACGGCCCGACCGATCAAGCACCGAAACTACGGCACCTCCGAGTTTTAGCACACGTTCAGCTCGATGACGATCCCCGGACTCCGATCCAGCAAAGTGTCGGGGAAGAGTTCCGTCAGCATGACGGCGTGGTGACGATCTTGATGTTCTACCATCGCAGGGCTTCGCCTAAGCACCGCTACAATATTATCAAGGATTATGGTGGAAGGGGGCACCGCACACGGCTAAGAAAATGATCACGTGGATCAACTTGTGTGTCTATGGGGTGGCCCCTGCCCCCGTATATAAAGGAGTGGAGGAGGGGAGGGCCGGCCCTCTCTATGGCGCGCCCTAGGGGAGTCCTACTCCCACCGGGAGTAGGATTCCCCTTTTCCTAGTCCAACTAGGAGTCCTTCCATGTAGTAGGAGTAGGAGACAAGGAAGGGGAAGAGGGAAGAGAAGGAAGGAGGGGGTGCAGCCCCTCCCCCTAGTCCAATTCGGACTAGGCCTTGGGGGGGGGGGCGCGGCCTGCCTCTCCCTCTCCCCTAAAGCCCAATAAGGCCCATATACTTCTTCTCTCGTATTCCCGTAACTCCCTAGTACTCCGAAAAATACCCGAACCACTCGGAACCTTTCCGATGTCCGAATATAGTCGTCCAATATATCGATCTTTACGTCTCGACCATTTCGAGACTCCTCGTCATGTCCCCGATCTCATCCGGGACTCCGAACTCCTTCGGTACATCAAAACTCATAAACTCATAATATAATTGTCATCAAAACCTTAAGCGTGCATACCCTACGGGTTCGAGAACAATGTAGACATGACCGAGGCACGTCTCCGATCAATAACCAATAGCGGAACCTGGATGCTCATATTGGCTCCCACATATTCTACGAAGATCTTTATCGGTCAGACCGCATAACAACATACGTTGTTCCCTTTGTCATCGGTATGTTACTTGCCCGAGATTCGATCGTCGGTATCTTAATACCTAGTTCAATCTCGTTACCGGCAAGTCTCTTTACTCGTTCTGTAATACATCATCTCGCAAGTAACTCATTAGTTGCAATGCTTGCAAGGCTTATGTGATGTGCATTACCGAGAGGGCCCAGAGATACCTCTCCGACAGTCGGAGTGACAAATCCTAATCTCGAAATACGCCAACCCAACATGTACCTTTGGAGACACCTGTAGAGCTCATTTATAATCACCCAGTTACGTTGTGACGTTTGGTAGCACACAAAGTGTTCCTCCGGCAAACGGGAGTTGCATAATCTCATAGTCATAGGAACATGTATAAGTCATGAAGAAAGCAATAGCAACATACTAAACGATCGAGTGCTAAGCTAACGGAATGGATCAAGTCAATCACATCATTCTTCTAATGATGTGATCCCGTTAATCAAATAACAACTCTTTTGTTCATGGTTAGGAAACATAAACATCTTCGATTAACGAGCTAGTCAAGTAGAGGCATACTAGTGACACTCTGTTTGTCTATGTATTCACACATGTATTATGTTTCCGGTTAATACAATTCTAGCATGAATAATAAACATTTATCATGATATAAGGAAATAAATAATAACTTTATTATTGCCTCTAGGGCATATTTCCTTCAGTCTCCCACTTGCACTAGAGTCAATAATCTAGTTCACATCGCCATGTGATTCAACACTAATAGTTTACATCACCATGTGATTAACACCCATAGTTCACATTGTCATGTGACCTATACCAAAAGGGTTTACTAGAGTCAGTAATCTAGTTCACATTGCTATGTGATTAACATCCAAAGAGTACTAAGGTGTGATCATGTTTTCCCTGTGAGAGAAGTTTAGTCAACGGGTCTGCCATATTCAGATCCGTAAGTATTTTGCAATTTTCTATGTCTATAATGCTTTGCACGGAGCTACATTAGCTAATTGCTCCCACTTTTAATATGTATCTAGATGAAGACTAAGAGTCATCCGGATCAGTGCCAAAACTTGTATCGACGTAACCCTTTTACGACGAACCTTTTGTCACCTCCATAATCGAGAAACATATCCTTATTCCACTAAGGATAATTTTTTACCGTTGTCCAGTGATCTACTCCTAGATCACTATTGTACTCCCTTGCTGAAATTAGTGTAGGGTATACAATAGGTCTGGTACACAGCATGGCATACTTTATAGAACCTATGGCCAAGGCATAGGGAATGACTTTCATTCTCATTCTATTTTCTGCCGTGGTCGGGCTTTGAGTCTTACTCAACTTCACACCTTGTAACACAGGCAAGAATTCTTTCTTTGACTGTTCCATTTTGAACTACTTCAAAATCTTGCCAAGGTATGTACTCATTGAAAAAACTTATCAAGCGTCTTGATCTATCTCTATAGATCTTGATGCTCAATATGTAAGCAGCTTCACCGAGGTTTTCTTTGAAAAAATCCTTTCAAACACTCCTTTATGCTTTGCAGAATAATTCTATATTATTTCCGATCAACAATATGTCATACACATATACTTATCAGAAATGTTGTAGTGCTCCCACTCACTTTCTTGTAAATACAGGCTTCACCGCAAGTCTGTATAAAACTATATGCTTTGATTAACTTATCAAAGCGTATATTCCAACTCCGAGATGCTTGCACCAGTCCATAGATGGATCGCTGGAGCTTGCATATTTTGTTAGCACCTTTAGGATTGACAAAACCTTCTGGTTGTATCATATACAACTCTTCTTTAAATCCATTAAAGAATGTAGTTTTTTTATCCATTTGCCAGATTTCATAAAATTGCGGCAATTGCTAACATGATTTGGACAGACTTAAGCATCGCTACGAGTGAGAAAATTTCATCGTAGTCAACACCTTGAACTTTGTCAAAAAACATTTATCGACAAGTCTAGCTTTGTAGATAGTAACACTACTATCAGCGTCCGTCTTCCTCTTGAAGATCCATTCATTTTCTATGGCTTGCCGATCATCGGGCAAATCCATCAAAGTCCATACTTTGTTCTCATACATGGATCATATCTCGGATTTCATGGCCTCAAACCATTTCGCGGAATCTGGGATCATCATCGCTTCCTCATAGTTCGCAAGTTCGTCATGGTCTAGTAACATGACTTCCAGAACAGGATTACCGTACCACTCTGGTGCGGATCTCACTCTGGTTTACCTACGAGATTCGGTAGTAACTTGATCTGAAGTTACATGAGCATCATCATTAGCTTCCTCACTAATTGGTGTAGTAGTCACAAGAACAGATTTCTATGATGAACTACTTTCCAATAAGGGAGAAGGTATAATTACCTTATCAAGTTTTCTACTTTCCTCTCACTCACTTCTTTCGAGAGAAACTCCTTCTCTAGAAAGGATCCATTCTCAGCAACGAACATCTTGTCTTCGGATCTGTGATAGAAGGTGTACCCAACAGTCTCCTTTGGGTATCCTATGAAGACATATTTCTCTGATTTGGGTTTGAGCTTATCAGGATGAAACTTTTTCACATAAGCATCACAACCCAAAACTTTAAGAAACGAAAACTTTGGTTTCTTGCCAAACCATAATTCAGATTGTGTCGTCTCAATGGATTTAGATGGTGCCCTTTTTAACGTGAATGTAGCTGTCTCTAACGCATAACCCCAAAACGATAGTGGTAGATCGGTAAGAGACATCATAGATTGCACTATATCCAATAAAGTACGGTTATGCCGATCGGACACACCATTATGTTGTGGTGTTCCAGGTGGTATGAGTTTGTGAAACTATTCCACAATGTTTTAATTGAAGGCCAAACTCGTAACTCAAACATTTTACTTCTGCGATCATATCGTAGAAACTTTTTATTTTTGTTATGATGATTCTCCACTTCACTCTGAAATTCTTTGAACTTTTCAAATGTTTCAGACTTGTGTTTCATCAAGTAGATATACCCATATCTGCTCAAATCATCTGTGAAGGTCAGAAAATAACGATACCCGCCGCGAGCCTGAACACTCATCGGATCACATACATCAGTATGTATTATTTCCAATAAGTCAGTTGCTCGCTCCATTGTTCCGGAGAACAGAGTCTTAGTCATCTTGCCCATGGGGCATGGTTCGCAAGCATCAACTGATTCATAATCAAGTGATTCCAAAAGCCCATCAGCATGGAGTTTCTTCATGCGCTTTACACCAATATGACCTAAATGGCAGTGCCACAAATAAGTTTCACTATCATTATTAACTTTGCATCTTTTGGTTTCAATATTATGATTATGTGTATCACTACGATCGAGATCCAACGAACTATTTTCATTGGGTGTGTATGAAGGAAATATGCCCTAGAGGCAATAATAAAGTTATTATTTATTTCCTTATATCATGATAAATGTTTATTATTCATGCTAGAATTGTATTAATCGGAAACATAATACATGTGTGAATACATAGACAAACAGAATGTCACTAGTATGCCTCTACTAGACTAGCTCGTTAATCAAAGATGGTTAAGTTTCCTAACCATAAACAAAGAGTTGTTATTTGATTAACGAGGTCACATCATTAGTTGAATGATCTGATTGACATGACCCATTCCATTAGCTTAGCACCCGATCGTTTAGTATGTTGCTATTGCTTTCTTCATGACTTATACATGTTCCTATGACTATGAGATTATGCAACTCCCGTTTGCCGGAGGAACACTTTGTGTGCTACCAAACGTCACAACGTAACTGGGTGATTATAAAGGAGCTCTACAGGTGTCTCCAATGGTAGATGTTGGGTTGGCGTATTTCGAGAATAGGATTTGTCACTCCGATTGTCGGAGAGGTATCTCTAGGCCCTCTCGGTAATGCACATTACAAAAGCCTTGCAAGCATTGCAACTAATGAGTTAGTTGCGGGATGATGTACTACAGAACGAGTAAAGAGACTTGCCGGTAACGAGATTGAACTAGGTATTGGATACCGACGATCGAATCTCGGGCAAGTAACATACCGATGACAAAGGGAACAACGTATGTTGTTATGCGGTCTGACCGATAAAGATCTTCGTAGAATATGCAGGAGCCAATGTGGGCATCCAGGTCCCGCTATTGGTTATTAACCAGAGACGTGTCTCGGTCATGTCTACATTGTTCTCGAACCGTAGGGTCCGCACACTTAACGTTATGATGACAGTTATTATGAGTTTATGCATTTTGATGTACCGAAGGTAGTTCGAAGTCCCGGATGTGATCACGGACATGACGAGGAGTCTCAAAATGGTTGAGACATAAAGATTGATATATTGGAAGCCTATATTTGGATATCGGAAGTGTTCCGGGTAAAATCGGGATTTTACCGGATTACCGGGAGGTTACCGGAACCCCCCGGGAGCCATATGGGCCTTATTGGGCTTTAGTGGAAAGGTGAAAGGGGCTGCCATGGTGGGCTGCGCGCCTCCCCCCTAGTCCTATTAGGACTAGGAGAGGTGGCCGGCCACTTCTCTCTCTCTTTCCCCCTTGGGAGTCCTATTTGGAATAGGATTGGGGGGGGGGGGGGTCCTACTCCCGGTAGGAGTAGGACTCCTCCTGTGCCCTCCTCTTGGCCGGCCAGCCCCTCCCCCTTGGATCCTTTATATATGGGGGCAGGGGGCACCTCTAGACACACAAGTTGATCATTGAGATCGTTCCTTAGCCGTGTGCGGTACCCCCTGCCACCATATTCCACCTTGATCATATTGTTGTAGAGCTTAGGCGAAGCCCTGCGTCGGTAGAACATTAAGATCGTCACCACACCGTCGTGCTGACGGAACTCCTCCCCGAAGCTTTGCTGGATCGGAGCCCGGGGATTGTCATCGAGCTGTACGTGTGCTAAGAACTCGGAGGTGCCGGAGTAACGGTGCTTGGATTGGTCGGATCGGGAAGAAGACGTACGACTACTTCCTCTATGTTGTGTCAACGCTTCCGTTGCGATCTACAAGGGTACGTAGATCAGACTCTCCCCCTCGTTGCTATGCATCACCATATCTTGCGTGTGCGTAGGAAAATTTTGAAATTACTACATTCCCCAACAGTGGCATCCGAGCCTAGGTTTTATGGTTTGATGTTATGTGCACGAGTAGAACACAAGTGAGTTGTGGACGATATAAGTCATACTGCCTACCAGCATGTCATACTTTGGTTCGGCGGTATTGTTGGACGAGACTATCCGGACCAACCTTACGCGTACGCTTACGCGAGACCGGTTCCCTCGACGTGCTTTGCACATAGATGGCTTGCGGGCGACTGCCTCTCCAACTTTAGTTGAACCGAGTGTGGCTACGCCCGGTCCTTGAGAAGGTTAAAACGGAGTCTATTTGACAAACTATCATTGTGGTTTTGATGCGTAGGTGAGATTGGTTCTTACTTAAAGCCCGTAGCGGCCACGTAAAACTTACAACAACAAAGTAGAGGACGTCTAACTTGTTTTTGCAGGGCATGTTGTGATGTGATATGGTCAAGACATGATGCTAAATTTTATTGTATGAGATGATCATGTTTTGTAACCGAGTTATCGGCAACTGGCAGGAGCCATATGGTTGTCGCTTTATTGTATGCAATGCAATCGCGATGTAATGCTTTACTTTATCACTAAACGGTAGCGATAGTCGTGGAAGCATGAGATTGGCGAGACGACAACGATGCTACGATGGAGATCAAGGTGTCGCGCCGGTGACGATGGTGATCATGACGGTGCTTCAGAGATGGAGATCACAAGCACAAGATGATGATGGCCATATCATATCACTTATATTGATTGCATGTGATGTTTATCTTTTATGCATCTTATCTTGCTTTGATTGATGGTAGCATTATAAGATGATCTCTCACTAAATTATCAAGAAGTGTTCTCCCTGAGTATGCACCGTTGCGAGAGTTCTTCGTGCTGAGACACCACGTGATGATCGGGTGTGATAGGCTCTACGTTCAAATACAACGGGTGCAAAACAGTTGCACACGCGGAATACTCAGGTTATACTTGACGAGCCAAGCATATACAGATATGGCCTCGGAACACGGAGACCGAAAGGTCGAGCGTGAATCATATAGTAGATATGATCAACATAATGATGTTCACCGATGAAACTACTCCATCTCACGTGATGATCGGACATGGTTTAGTTGATTTGGATCACGTGATCACTTAGAGGATTAGAGGGATGTCTATCTAAGTGGGAGTTCTTAAGTAATATGACTAATTGAACTTAAATTTATCATGAACTTAGTACCTGATAGTATCTTGCTTGTTTATGTTGATTGGAGATAGATGGCTCGTGCTGTTGTTCCGTTGAATTTTAATGCGTTCCTTGAGAAAGCAAAGATGAAAGATGATGGTAGCAATTACACGGACTGGGTCCGTAACTTGAGGATTATCCTCATTGCTACACAGAAGAATTACGTCCTGGAAGCACCGCTGGGTGCCAGGCCTGCTGCTGGAGCAACACCAGATGTTATGAACGTCTGGCAGAGTAAAGCTGATGACTACTCGATAGTTCAGTGTGCCATGCTTTACGGCTTAGAATCGGGACTTCAACGACGTTTTGAACGTCATGGAGCATATGAGATGTTCCAGGAGTTGAAGTTAATATTTCAAGCAAATGCCCGGATTGAGAGATATGAAGTCTCCAATAAGTTCTATAGCTGCAAGATGGAGGAGAACAGTTCTGTCAGTGAGCATATACTCAAAATGTCTGGGTATAACAATCACTTGATTCAGATGGGAGTTAATCTTCCAGATGATTGCGTCATTGACAGAATTCTCCAACCACTGCCACCAAGCTACAAGAGCTTCGTGATGAACTATAATATGCAAGGGATGAACAATACTATTCCCAAGCTCTTCGCAATGCTGAAAGCTGCGGAGGTAGAAATCAAGAAGGAGCATCAAGTGTTGATGGTTAACAAGACCACTAGTTTCAAGAAAAAGGGCAAAGGGAAGAAGAAGGGGAACTTCAAGAAGAACGACAAGCAAGTTGCTGCTCAGGAAAAGAAGCCCAAGTCTGGACCTAAGCCTGAAACTGAGTGCTTCTACTGCAAGCAGACTGGTCACTGGAAGCGGAACTGCCCCAAGTATTTGGCGGATAAGAAGGATGGCAAGGTGAACAAAGGTATATGTGATATACATGTTATTGATGTGTACCTTACTAATGCTCGCAGTAGCACCTGGGTATTTGATATGGTTCTGTTGCTAATATTTGCAACTAGAAACAGGGACTATGGATTAAGCGAAGATTGGCTAAGGACGAGGTGACGATGCGCGTGGGAAACGGTTCCAAAGTCGATGTGATCGCGGTCGGCACGCTACCTCTACATCTACCTTCGGGATTAATATTACACCTAAATAATTGTTATTTGGTGCCAGCGTTGAGCATGAAAATTATATCTGGATCTTGTTTAATGCGAGACGGCTATTCATTTAAATCAGAGAATAATGGTTGTTCTATTTATATGAGTAATATCTTTTATGGTCATGCACCCTTGAAGAGTGGTCTATTCTTGTTAAATCTCGATAGTAGTGATACACATATTCATAATGTAGAAGCCAAAAGATGCAGAGTTGATAATGATAGTGCAACTTATTTGTGGCACTGCCGTTTAGGTCATATCGGTGTAAAGCGCATGAAGAAACTCCATACTGATGGACTTTTGGAACCACTTGATTATGAATCACTTGGTACTTGCGAACCGTGCCTCATGGGCAAGATGACTAAAACACCGTTCTCCGGTACTATGGAGAGAGCAACAGATTTGTTGGAAATCATACATACAGATGTATGCGGTCCGATGAATATTGAGGCTCGTGGCGGATATCGTTATTTTCTCACCTTCACAGATGATTTAAGCAGATATGGGTATATCTACTTAATGAAACATAAGTCTGAAACATTTGAAAAGTTCAAAGAATTTCAGAGTGAAGTAGAAAATCATCGTAACAAGTCTGATCGTGGAGGAGAATATTTGAGTTACGAGTTTGGTGTACATTTGAAAAATTGTGGAATAGTTTCGCAACTCACGCCACCCGGAACACCACAGCGTAATGGTGTGTCCGAATGTCGTAATCATACTTTACTAGATATGGTGCGATCTATGATGTCTCTTACCGATTTACCGCTATCGTTTTGGGGATACGCTCTAGAGACGGCCACATTCACGTTAAATAGGGCACCATCAAAATCCGTTGAGATGACGCCTTATGAACTATGGTTTGGCAAGAAACCAAAGTTGTCGTTTCTGAAAGTTTGGGGTTGCGATGCTTATGTGAAAAAGCTTCAACCTGATAAGCTCGAACCCAAATCGAAGAAATGTGTCTTCATAGGATATCCAAAGGAAACTATTGGATACACCTTCTATCACAGATCCGAAGGCAAGACTTTTGTTGCTAAATTCGGAAACTTTCTTGAGAAGGAGTTTCTCTCGAAAGAAGTGAGTGGGAGGAAAGTAGAACTTGACGAGGTAACTGTACCCGCTCCCTTATTAGAAAGTAGTACATCACAGAAAACTGTTTCTGCGACACCTACACCAATAAGTGAGGAAGTTAATGATAATGATCATGAAACTTCAGAACAAGATACTACTGAACCTCGTAGATCAACCAGAGCAAGATCCGCGCCAGAGTGGTACGGTAATCCAGTTCTGGAAGTCATGCTACTAGATCATGATGAACCTACGAACTATGAAGAAGCGATGATGAGCCCAGATTCCGCAAAGTGGCTTGAAGCCATGAAATCTGAGATGGGATCCATGTATGAGAACAAAGTATGGACTTTGGTTGACTTGCCCGATGATCGGCAAGCAATTGAGAATAAATGGATCTTCAAGAAAAAGACTGACGCTGACGATAATGTTACTGTCTATAAAGCTCGACTTGTCGCAAAAGGTTTTCGACAAGTTCAAGGGGTTGACTACGATGAGACCTTCTCACCCGTAGCGATGCTTAAGTCTGTCCGAATCATGTTAGCAATTGCCGCGTTTTATGATTATGAAATATGGCAGATGGATGTCAAAACTGCATTCCTGAATGGATTTCTGGAAGAAGAGTTGTATATGATGCAACCGGAAGGTTTTGTCGATCCAAAGGGAGCTAACAAAGTGTGCAAGCTCCAGCGATCCATTTATGGACTGGTGCAAGCATCTCGGAGTTGGAATAAATGCTTTGATAGTATGATCAAAGCATTTGGTTTTATACAGACTTTCGGTGAAGCCTGTATTTACAAGAAAGTGAGTGGGAGCTCTGTAGCATTTCTGATATTATATGTGGATGACATATTGCTGATTGGAAATGATATAGAATTTCTGGATAGCATAAAGGGATACTTGAATAAGAGTTTTTCAATGAAAGACCTCGGTGAAGCTGCTTACATATTAGGCATAAAGATCTATAGAGATAGATCAAGACGCTTAATTGGACTTTCACAAAGCACATACCTTGACAAGATTTTGAAGAAGTTCAAAATGGATCAAGCAAAGAAAGGGTTCTTGCCTGTGTTACAAGGTGTGAAGTTGAGCCAGACTCAATGCCCGACCACTGCAGAAGATAGAGAGAAAATGAAAGATGTTCCCTATGCTTCAGCCATGGCTCTATCATGTATGCAATGCTGTGTACCAGACCTGATGTGTGCCTTGCTATAAGTTTAGCAGGGAGGTACCAAAGTAATCCAGGAGTGGATCACTGGACAGCGGTCAAGAACATCCTGAAATACCTAAAAAGGACTAAGGATATGTTTCTCGTATATGGAGGTGACAAAGAGCTCACCGTAAGAGGTTACGTTGATGCAAGCTTTGACACTGATCCGGACGATTCTAAATCGCAAACCGGATACGTGTTTACTTTAAACGGTGGAGCTGTAAGTTGGTGCAGTTCTAAACAAAGTGTCGTAGCGGGATCTACATGAGAAGCGGAGTACATAGCTGCTTCGGAAGCAGCGAACGAAGGAGTCTGGATGAAGAAGTTCATATCCGATCTAGGTGTCATACCTAGTGCATCTGGTCCAATGAAAATCTTTTGTGACAATACTGGTGCAATTGCTTTGGCAAAGGAATCTAGATTTTACAAAAGGACCAAACACATCAAGAGACGCTTCAATTCCATCCGGGATCTAGTCCAGGTGGGAGACATAGAGATTTTCAAGATACATACGGATCTGAATGTTGCACACCCGTTGACTAAGCCTCTTACACGAGCAAAACATGATCAGCACCAAGGCTCCATGGGTGTTAGAATCATTACTGTGTAATCTAGATTATTGACTCTAGTGCAAGTGGGAAACTGAAGGAAATATGCCCTAGAGGCAATAATAAAGTTATTATTTATTTCCTTATATCATGATAAATGTTTATTATTCATGCTAGAATTGTATTAACCGGAAACATAATACATGTGTGAATACATAGACAAACAGAATGTCACTAGTATGCCTCTACTAGACTAGCTCGTTAATCAAAGATGGTTAAGTTTCCTAACCATAAACAAAGAGTTGTTATTTGATTAACGAGGTCACATCATTAGTTGAATGATCTGATTGACATGACCCATTCCATTAGCTTAGCACCCGATCGTTTAGTATGTTGCTATTGCTTTCTTCATGACTTATACATGTTCCTATGACTATGAGATTATGCAACTCCCGTTTGCCGGAGGAACACTTTGTGTGCTACCAAACGTCACAACGTAACTGGGTGATTATAAAGGAGCTCTACAGGTGTCTCCAATGGTAGATGTTGGGTTGGCGTATTTCAAGAATAGGATTTGTCACTCCGATTGTCGGAGAGGTATCTCTGGGCCCTCTCGGTAATGCACATTACACAAGCCTTGCAAGCATTGCAACTAATGAGTTAATTGCGGGATGATGTATTACAGAACGAGTAAAGAGACTTGTCGGTAACGAGATTGAACTAGGTATTGGATACCGACGATCGAATCTCGGGCAAGTAACATACCGATGACAAAGGGAACAACATATGTTGTTATGCGGTCTGACCGATAAAGATCTTCGTAGAATATGCAGGAGCCAATATGGGCATCCAGGTCCCGCTATTGGTTATTGACCGGAGACGTGTCTCGGTCATGTCTACATTGTTCTCGAACCGTAGGGTCCGCACGCTTAACGTTACGGTGACAGTTATTATGAGTTTATGCATTTTGATGTACCGAAGGTAGTTCGGAGTCCCGGATGTGATCACAGACATGACGACGAGTCTCGAAATGGTCGAGACATAAAGATTGATATATTGGAAGCCTATATTTGGATATCGGAAGTGTTCCGGGTAAAATCGGGATTTTACCAGATTACCGGGAGGTTACCGGAACCCCCGGGAGCCATATGGGCCTTATTGGGCTTTGGTGGAAAGGTGAAAGGGGCTGCCATGGTGGGCTGCGCGCCTCCCCCCTCCCCTAGTCCTATTAGGACTAGGAGAGGTGGCCGGCCACCTCTCTCTCTCTTTCCCCCTTGGGAGTCCTATTTGGAATAGGATTGGGGGGGAGTCCTACTCCCGGTAGGAGTAGGACTCCTCCTGCGCCCTCCTCTTGGCCGGCCAGCCCCTCCCCCTTGGATCCTTTATATACGGGGGCAGGGGCACCTCTAGACACACAAGTTGATCATTGAGATCGTTCCTTAGCCGTGTGCGGTACCCCCTGCCACCATATTCCACCTCGATCATATCGTTGTAGAGCTTAGGCAAAGCCCTGCGTCGGTAGAACATCAAGATCGTCACCACGCCGTCGTGCTGACGGAACTCCTCCCCGAAGCTTTGCTGCATCGGAGCCCGGGGATCGTCATCGAGCTGTACGTGTGCTAAGAACTCGGAGGTGCCGGAGTAACGGTGCTTGGATTGGTCGGATCGGGAAGAAGACGTATGACTACTTCCTCTACGTTGTGTCAATGCTTACGTTGCGATCTACAAGGGTACGTAGATCAGACTCTCCCCCTCGTTGCTATGCATCACCATGATCTTGCGTGTGCGTAGGAAAATTTTGAAATTACTACGTTCCCCAACAGTGTAACCATATAAGGTTTTATTCATGTAAACAGAACAACAATTTATTCTCTTACTTAAATGAATAACCGTATTACAATAAACATGATCAAATCATATTCATGCTCAACGCAAACACCAAATAAAACTTATTTAGGTTCAACACTAATCCCGAAATTATAGGGAGTGTGCGATGATGATCATATCAATCTTGGAACTACTTCCAACACACATCGTCACTTCACCCTTAACTAGTCTCTATTTATTCTGCAACTCCCGTTTCGAGTTACTAATCTTAGCAACTGAACTAGTATCAAATACTGAGGGGTTGCTATAAACACTAGTAAAGTACACATCAATAACATGTATATCAAATATGCTTATGTTCACTTTGCCATCCTTCTTATCCGCCAATCACTTGGGGTAGTTCCGCTTCTAGTGACCAGTCCCTTTGTAGTAGAAGCACTTAGTCTCAGGCTTAGGACCAGACTTGGGCTTCTTCACTTGAGCAGCAACTTGCTTGTCGTTCTTCTTGAAGTTCCCCTTCTTCCCTTTGCCCTTTTATTGAAACTAGTGGTCTTGTCTACCATCAACACTTGATGCTCTTTCTTGATTTCTACCTTCATCGATTTCATCATTATGAAAAGCTCGGGAGTCGTTTTCATCATCCCTTGCATACTATAGTTCATCACGAAGTTCTACTAACTTGGTGATGGTGACTAGAGAATTCTATCAATCACTATCTTATCTGGAAGATTAACTCCCACTTGATTCAAGCGATTGTATATATATATATATATACACATATATATATATATATATATTCAAAAATGACTAAAAACTCAAATTCAAAATTTTCAACTTTTGGTGGTGGCGTGACCCACCGTATAAGAATGATGATTTCAAACACCATGTACAATTGTCGTAGGGCTCTGAGAATCAAATTCTTCGTTAATTTCTTCACACTTAGAGTGTTAATCTTCATTGATTGAAGAAAAACGTTTCTTCGAGTGTTGCACGTCTAAGTCATCAACTTTGCACAAGTGTTAGGATGTGTGTCTTTTTCAAAGGACATTCGAAGATTCTAGGATATTTAGCTCACACCGCAACTTGCTAAATCTCTTCTCATCCAAAGGCTTTGTGAAGATATCGGCTAGCTGTTCTCCAGTCTTCACATGCTCAATAGAAATGTCGCCCTTCAACACATGATCACGAAGAAAATGATGACAAATCTGAATGTGCTTTGTCTTCGACTGCTGAAGTGGGTTATGAGAAATCTTGATGGCACTCTCATTGTCACAGTAGAGAGGCACATTCTTTACATTGACGCCGTAGTCCTTGAGGGTTTGCTTCATCCATAGCAATTGAGAACAGCAAGAACCAGCAGCAATGTACTCAGCTTCAGCAGTAGACAGTGATACGCAGTTCTGTTTCTTCGAGGACCAACAGACCAAGGATCGTCTAAGGAAATGGCATGTGCCTGATGTTGACTTGCGGTCCACAGGATCACCAGCATAGTCAGAGTGAATACCCAATGAGATCAAAAGTCGAGCCCTTGGGATACCATATCCATGTGTTGGTGTGTGAGCTAGATAACGAAGAATATGCTTCACAGCCTTATGGTGTGATTCTTTCAGTGTAGGTTGAAATCGGGCACACATGCAAACACTAAGCATAATATCTGGCCTAGATGCACATAAATACAATAAAGAACCAATCATGGAGCGGTATATCTTTTGATCAAAGTCAATACCATTTTCATCAGTGCATAGATGGCCATTTGTGGGCATAGGGATTTTGACGCCTTTGCAATCTTTCATGCCGAATTTCCACAATACATCCTTGAGGTATTTCTCCTGAAATATGAAGATGCCATTGCGCTGTTGAAGAATTTGAAGACCTAAGAAGAATTTAAATTCTCCCATCATAGACATTTCATAGCGGAGGCGGTCCAGCGCCATTTGAGTGTATCCGGCTCATCTGGTCAATATGGCACACAGGACGCTCAAGATCAACATATTGCAACATGGCCGTCGGTCCGAGTGCTCCATGAATCTCTTGCACCCAGGCTCTAAGGTGGAGGCCCTCGCGAACGGTGCGAGTCTTGCATCGGCGTCGAGGGACGAGGCGAGGACTGGGGGGATCTCAGCCACGGATCTACCCTCTATCAAGTGGTCGGACCAGAATCTGCAGGTGACGCCGGACCCAAGATCCCAGGTCGTAGACGCGCTGAAGATGGCAGTCACGTCTGGGTCGTGAGGTATGTGTAAGTGGCTCCAGGGTTGCAAGGGGTCAGTGCACTGTAACCAAAGCAACCGCGCACGGAGGGTGATGCCGGTCCTTTGAATGTCCCTGATGCTAAGACCGCCAAGAGAGATTGGCCGGCAAACTTGATGTCGGTTAACACGGCATTGACCCCCATTGCCTTCGGTGCCTCCCGCCCAAAGGAATCCGTGGATGATGTGGTTGAATTTCTTGAGGATGGATTGGTTGAGAGCAAAGGCGGTGAGGAAGTATGTCGGGATAGCACTAAGTACGTGATGCACGAGAGCAAGGCGGTCGCCATTGCCCATTGGACATCATGGAAGCATGCCAAGTGGAGAGCTTGTGGCCGAGCTTGTCGATGATCAGGAGCAAGCTAGTCGTGGAGGCCTTGCAGACAGAGAGAGGCAACCCGAGGTATGTGATGGGGAATTGGGCTATGGGGCACTGCATCTCAGATGTGATCATCATGTTGTTGTCATCATCGCACCGGATCAGGGTGGCAGAACACTTGGCGAAGTTTGTATGAAGCCCGAATATGTGCAGGATGGTTCACACGGTGGTAATGTCGTGGCTGTCCGGGTGACAAAAGATGACAACATCGTCCGCGTATAGCAATATACTCGAGGCCGCGTGCCGAGTGGTAAGGCGTCGAAGAAGGCCTAGGTCCACCGCACGGAGTAGCATTGTGTTGAACACGCAAAACGCGGAGATCAAGCGTGATGTCATGCTCCGTGGCACTTCCGAGCACATCGGAGAAGTGGTTGTAGGTGGCCTCAGCCATGGCCTCATGCCCGGTTACCACGTGGTCGCCCACTCGGATAGATGTCATATGGTTGCGTTGTTTCCGGTGCAAGGTGTGTACTTTGTAGTAGGAGATGGAGCATCATCGCTGCGCAACCAAGATAGGCGGATTGTGGCTTGTTACAACTCTAGATGCTAACACAGTTAGTTGTCCTAGTGACTCTGACTACCAACAAAGGGGAGAGATAACTGGATTCCAAGGCCCTTCTCATACAAACCTGTGTCGTTGCAGGGAAGATGTTGCATTCGTTTTGTGTCCGACTTGCTAAATGATAATGGTTCTTGGAACTTGGTACTTCTTCAGTAGTACTTCTTATCAGCTGATGTGGAAGAAATCTTAAAAATACGGGCATCTCCAAGATTAGGTGAGGATGTGATTGCATGGGGGCTGGGGAAGCTCGGCGTCTTCACGGTCAAATCAGCATATATGCTGCCTTTTGAAGTAGCTCACAGAAATACTGCAAAGGCGTCTAGCACATCGCCAGATGGTAGTAGAAAATGCTGGCAATATATATGGAGATGTGATGTACCCCCCACTATGCGCAATTTTGCTTGGAGATTGACTACTGACTCTTTGCCGACATGGAGGAATAAACATAAGATTGGACTGGAGCTTTCAAGTAGATGTCCAGTTTGTGGTATGGAAGAGGAGGACAATTTTCACCCGTTTGTGAGATGCCAATACGAACGTGATCTTTATCTAGCCATGGCCGAGATTTGGATTTTATCAGTCCTTGATTCCCTGTTGCCTGTTGGTAAGGAATGGCTACTTCACGTACTTGCCCCTTTGAACGAATTCAGAGAAGTATGCTACTGTTAATTTTTTGGAGAAGCTGGTTCATTCCGAATGAGATAGTACATCATAGACCTGCTCCTCCCATGGAAGTATCAACAAGGTTTCTTCAGAATTACTTGGATGCTCTAATTGGCATCAAACTGAACTCACGCTTTGATCCAGCAAAGGGGAAGTGCAGCATATTCTATGATCTAAAGTCTAGGTTCACTGTTGAGCACCCCGTGAATGGCGATACACCTTGGAGGCCGCCCCAGCTTAGCTGGGTGAAGCTTAACACGGATGGGTCTTACTCGTTCGCTGGTGGTGCAGGTGCTGGAATGATCTTGCGAGATAACTCAGGAGCCATAATATTCTCATCATGCAGGGCCTTGTTCTCGTGTAGAGACGCTCTGGGGGCGGAGTTATGTGCATGTATGGAAGGCTTATCTTTCGCAATTCAACGCTCCAATCTTCCAATTGCCATTGAGATGGACTCGACTACAACCATGGCTATTATTTCATGCGGCGAGGTGGATCACTCAGTTTATGCTTCTTTGGTTAGTGAAATTAAATTCTTGTTGAGTCTTAGGCAGACTTGTATTACTCATGAGTGAGTGATAGACTAGCTAGTTTTACTAGAGTAGAAGGTCGTACTATGACTTGGGTCGGTTCAGGCTCGGAGGATGTTTTGAAGTTGGTCCTTGATGATTGTAAGGACTTGGTGAATGAGTATTATTCCCGCAAAAAAACAAACAAAGGGGATAGTGCATAGATCACTGGCAAGATGCCCATGATGTACGGACGCACGCTGCGCTGCTTCCAACTTCGCTCGGGAAATTCGGGTCACGCAGGAGTATATGGGGCCTACATCTCACAGTTTTCTTTACCAAGTCCTTACAGCTTTGACTCTGTCTCTCTTTTTATGTAACGTAGGAGTATTTACTTTCCTACAAAGAACGTAGGAATATTTACTTGTACGTGTCCTTTTCGTTTTTCAAGCCAACATGCACGTCCTTTCTTTTGCTGGGAACTGAGATGTGAACTCTTTTTTCTAACTTGTACGTGGACTCCTTTTGGAACTTGTGGGGCCTGAGGACTTTCATTGTACGTGTCATTTTTCCATCACGGAAGGGAGACCCTTTTTTCTCTGAAATTGGACGTCAACTCCTTTTGAACGTGGGGCTTGCGGACTTGACATGTACGTGTCATTTTTTTCACACGAAAAGGAGAAAGCACGTACTTCCTCCGTTCCTAAATATGTCTTTTTAGAGATTTCACAATAAACTACATACGGATGTATATAGACGAAGTTTGGAGTGTAGATTCACTCATTTTGCTTCGTATGTAGTCTATATTGGAAAATCTAAAAAGACTTATATTTAGGAATGGAGGGAGTAGAATTTTACCTACGTGATGTTTTTATTTAGTATTAAAAATATTGAAGGGTCTTCTAATAGATCTTGACCATTAAATTATAAACCTAATGGCTAAATTAATCTTAATGATGTGGATTAATGTGAACACTCAAAAGGTGCATATCCAGTCAGTAGATAGAACGAAAGATAGAAGATATATATGTATGGTCATCTTTTATTCATTAGTGAACCACCATATAACAAGGGCGTTACGAGCGTACAGAGCACAACACAGTAGAAGACATAGTGGAGTAGATGACACGGCATACATATGCATGCACCTCGGTGCAGATGGACAATAGTTAAGTAATGGATCATTGCTGGCGACATGGCCGGGGAGGTTGATCCCCTACATGCCGATGCACTTCTCTTTGACTATGTACTTGATGAATAGGGCCGGTCCTGAGATTTTGGGGGCCCGGGGCGAGACTAAAACTCGGGGCCCTTAATATGGATGCCATAACAATAAAAATGAATATACCTATATATGAAATATTTATCCATAACACTCAAATGCATCTAAATCAGTATGCATATAAAATAATTTTTACATATTACCTTCAAATTTTCTTCTAACAATCCTCGATGCAAAGTCAAGTATGATGGGATCAATGACAATATCATCCAATGATTTCTTCTCGATGCATAATGTTGCCAGATCATTTAACCTCTCTGAACCATTGTTTACCTCAGATAGTTCTTCAGTAATTTCAATTTGTAAGCCAGTCAGTCATAATAAATAAGATGCGGCAATTTGTAAGCCAGTCACAGTCATAGTAAATAAGGTATATCTCCATTGCAAACATTGCATCATCTGGCAAAGTTAATCTTATAATTTTTGATTCAAAAATAAGACCATATACCTCAACATCTCATGAACCATCAAGAGAGAAAGTTTCTGCAAATTTTGTGCAAGACTCTTCAAGTTCAATATCATGCAATGACTTCAGGGTGCCCGAGCTCAATAATGATCCGAATATATATCTTTAATCACCATGAGTTCTTTAAATCTACCTTTCAAAGAAGTGATCACCATATCAACCAAAACAAAAGAAATATTTAACTTGAAAAGCCTTCTCAGCTTCTAGGGTTTCATCGTCATAAATATTTCCGCACTTTGATTGTACAAGTCAGCCACAACTTTCTTCCTTTTCCTTTTATCGCTACCAGATGGATACTTTCTTCCGGACGGCATGATAAGACACAATGTCAAAAATAAATATAAAAAATACATCAATTGATAATTGTCGAACAGTGCAGATGTGTGGCTGTTCATCTACGAGAGTAGGAAGTAGGAACCACAATATGAATATGAGATATACCTTGAAAGGTCAAATTGTTGATGGATGGAGAGCAAAGCGAGGTTGTGCCGGCCGCCGGGAAATTGAAATCAGTGGATGACCTGACTGAATTAGGAATGAAAAATCGATTTAGGGGAAAAGGGAAAAGAAGGGCCATGTGCACAATCGCGATTAGCCAAAAGACAAGCGTCGGCGGCCGCTGGGAAACTGGAAAGCGCTGCCTGAATACGTGCGTGATGGAATGGAAAGGGATCAATCAGTCCCTTCTTTTTCTACGTGCATGTACTAACCTTAGGAAAGATATCAGAAGGGATCAATCAGTTCCTTTTTTCTATGTGCATGTACTGAATGAAACGAATCGATCGCTGGCTCATCCTCCATGACACGTTGCGTGCGTACGTTCTGTTGGGCCATAGGCCATAGCCTACGTGTCTGCCGGGGAGGGCCCCCTCGAATTTGGGGGCCGGGGGCGGCCCCCTCGAATTTGCACGCATATCCACTGGTTTGTAGTGTACTGTACACAGGGAAAAGAAGGAATAAATACTCCCTCCGTTCCGAAATGTAAGTCTTTTTAGAGATTGCAATAAGAGACTACATACGAACCAAAATGAGTGAACCTACACTCTAAAATATGTATATATGCATCCGTATGTAGTCTATAGTGAAATCTCTAAAAAAACTTATATTTAGAAACGGAGGGAGTATATTGCATTGCATTGCATGCATGCTATACGCCCTCATGCGTACGTAGAGATGGAAGGAGAGCACACGATATCTAGCCATGATCCCGACAACTAGTTTGGCGCGGATCCACCAACCCTAAGCCGTAGACTGTGCATGTGCCTCGTGTGGACAGCCCCATGCTGTCCTATCTCGTCCTATGATACATAGAAGCTTGACAATACTTGTGAGCGAGTGAAGTGCGGTGAGCATGTTTCATGCATCACATGTGTGACATGCACATCGACACCAAGAGTCGGGAGTTAAGGAGATATTTGTTCAATTAATCCCATATGCTAAAGATGAGAAGGTTAATTAGCCGCACGAACGAAATGCAGTGTAACTACTTGCCTAGTTAAATGAACTAGTCATCAACCCGTGCGCCCGCACGGTCTAGTGATTTTCGAAACACGAATGTACAATACTCTATACTATGCTGTGAGTTCGAAATATATTAGAACTTGGACTGGAATCTTCAATATGTCCCAACTAATCATTATACGCCATATATAGAAATATGATTGACACTATGAGACGATACAATTGGAATTATAATATGGATTTTGAAGAAACGCTTAGAAGGAACCACATACCCAGTAGAGAAAAATGAGCATCACATTTAGAGGTCATGGGAATTAGAACCTAGTTAGATTGATTATTATGGAAGGAATAAAATTTAGGGAATATATGTAATAACCTAGTTAGACATATATTACCTAAGAGAATCATGATTGGTTATTACATATGAGGAATGTATATACTTCTCTTCAACTTGAAGGACTTGGATAAGTCAAATCATTATCATGCTACTGCACATTTGTTATGATTATTAGGTCCAAAATTATTAGAATATACTAAAAGTTAGGTGCACGCTTTCATCGACCTAAAAGCAGAATGAAGTACCACGAACGAAATGTCTCTAAAACCCCCGTCGGAATCCTGTTTTCGACCAAAATTTAGCTCTTTAAGTTATGTTTTTTATAAGTTAACACATGCATGATTGATCAATCTCACCCACCACGTATTCTGCACATCGCAACTACCTTCCTACACCTGAAAGGAATATCATTGCAATATTCATGCTCCTAAAACCCTTAGTAGCAAAGTATTGGAAAATTACAGAAATTAACAACAGAAAAACTAATGCGAGAAGCAGATGCTCCCATAACATGATTTCTTTTCTTGATTGCGAAGTTCTGATATGCTGACATCTTCACATTGTAGTAGATTTGCACTATTTCAATACTTAAACAAATTTAGATTAAAAAAATGTACCTCATGAGATACCTAATATGTGATACTCATTTCTGTTGTGGTACCTAATATGTGATACTCATTTCTGTTGTGGTACCTAATATGTGATACTCATTCTTCTCTAACATCATTAATGCCTAAAGTGGGCGTGGTTGAAATTATAAAGGATTTCAAATCCTGAGTAGCGAATTATAATCTTGCGTAATCTTATTTTTTTGGTAAGTCATTATTTGTTGGTTACAACTAACAAATGATTAAAGAAACAATTGTCTTGCAAACTATTAACTAAGCACTCTTGTTAATAGGGCGGGAGAATGTACTAAATCATGTCAGGTTATTTCTCACACAAAGTGACACACCGTGCAGCCCACAAAAGTTGCACATGTAGAGCAAAGTATGGCTAAAGCGAAAAGGAGCAGATACTTGGAACTTGAGCTGATTTTCGCCCAAACTTCCTGTTGTACTGTTTGATCAGAATTTTTTCTCTCATTGTGTAGATGCCTCACTGCAGCCCATGATTGCCACAACCATGCTTTTTTCTCCTTGAGACAGGGGCAACAGGTTATTGACGACCAATGGATGGGGGTCACCAAGATCAAAACCGTCAAACATCAAAGGACTACGTTTGTACCTGAGAAGGAGAAACACTCTTACCCATCTGATTGAAAAGCTGCGAGCGGGCACTTACCATAAAACACCAAAGAAGTACGTTTATACCTGAGAAGGAGCCGAGTACAGATCTCGGGCAACCCTACAGTTCATGGTTGCATCAGCTACGTGTTAGAGATGAAGCAAACTTTAGTTGGCGTGGCACACAATCCACACAACACTGATGCCATGGTTCTCCATCAGCCCAGGCAGCACTGCAGTTGATGGTTGCATGAAGTTCGTGTTGGAGACGAAGCAAATTAAACTAACTGTGGCACACAATCTAGACAACAGGGAGATGTCCTGGCTATCCATCGGCCGTTTGGAACTCGATCGTCGCCGCTAGATTGGGGAAAGGTTTTTGTTTTTTTGTCTCTTTTAGAGAATATAATAGAAGCATATCAAGAAGTCAATATAGTGGGGACACCCATGTTCAGAACGCCATATAACTGGGTCGGTTGAATCCCGCATCATACATAACGAAGCATAAATTTTAGAAGGGCACTATTCGTTTGAAACTTGTATCTAATTCAAGTTCTATAGTCAGAACAAAAACAACACAACAAAAAGCAAAATAAATATTACATACCTGCTAGTTTGTCTTCTCTTTCGATTCAATGCGGCGATCTATTTTCAATCGATGTTCTTGTAGATTTTTTTACTTGGCCTAATGACCTATACCATATGAAATTGCCTGAGGCAGTGGAAACCTCCTAAATTTATCTCCTGGATCGTGACACAAATCCTATTTTTTTACTTGAGAAACAAAGTACCAACCACTGATTTGTTTGTTAGAGACGGAAGTAACAGTTAGCACTTGCTGCATAATATAGACAGAAATAAGAAGACATGAAGATGAAATAACATGGCATTTTTATTTTCCACACAGAGCTACTTCTTAACAGTGTTGAGGAGGTGAACGAACCATGATGTTAACTTGAGCATCTTTTTAGATCTCCCGTCTTTCTTCAAATAGATACTGCTAAGGTGTCATCTTCTTGACTTCTTGAACGCATAAACATTCCATGTCTGCAAATAACATATAAATAGGCTTGCAGACGACACTATAGATAAATAAAAATCACCAGAATAGAGTATTGTTTGTGCTTCTATGATGGACATGGCCTATAGGATAATTACAGAAGCATAAAATTGTAAGTACAGATCCAAATCAAACTTGTAGTTTTTCCCAATAAGAAGCATAGAGGAGTAGACCAAAGAAAGTCCAAAACAACTCATCCAGTTTCTAAGAACATAAGAAGATGTGCTTGAGTTTGTTGTGCGAAAGTACAACCACATCTTCAATGAATGGAATCCCTTAACTGGATTGTATGACACCTCAGCCAAGATGAACCGCAGGTCTGCAGCCTTCTCGTGGTAGTTGAAATTCCTGCAGCAAGAGACTCATTAAATCGCTTTACTTGAAGACCGTAGATAGGAAGTAGGGGGAAACCTAGAAGAGCAGCGCTAGGGATATGTGGAAACATCTTTGACAAACTGAATCCCCTAATTGGATTGTATGGCTCCTACAAATATTGTCCATCCTAGTTATACGCATTTAGATAAGTCTATAACTAAGCGCACATCATCAAAATCCTCCAAAACGAACTCTAATGGTGTACTTGTTCTTTGAGATCAAGTCGCACTACATAAAAATTCCTAATAACAAAAACCTGCTGGATCGTTGCTAGCTCCTTAATTACCTGCAATCAGTCTACCATAGTTCTTCGACTTGTAGCTTCCCCAACAATGGCATATGTCCGATCAGACTTAGGTAGCGCCTCCTTCTCAACAACATCGTTTATCATGGGTTGCGGTTTGGTTGGGGCATGGCATCTGTGGAGATTGAAAGGGCCTTCTCTTTGTCCAAGACGGACCACAGATCTGCAGTGTGGTTGGGAGAGTTCAGATTTCTACGTGAAGATGAAGAGGATCACAAGGATCTCACGGAATCGTTTTGCATAAGACAGCAAAAGATAGGAAGGAGGAGGACGACCTGGAAGAGCAGCGCTAGGGATTTGTGGATGATGCGCAAGTGCCTCACATGATAGATCGGGGGAGGAAGAATTTGGCCAGGGAGATGATTTTTTTCACATTACATGGAGCATGACGTGGGATGGATTTGCGCTAGGGATTTGTGGATGATGCGCAAGTGCCTCACATGATAGATCGGGGGAGGAAGAATTTGGCCAGGGAGATGATTTTTTTCACATTACATGGAGCATGACGTGGGATGGATTTGGTCAAGGAGATGATTTTTTTTCACATTACATGGAGCATGACGTGGGATAGTAACCCAGGACTCTTGAGTTGTCCAATGGACGGCTACAGATACTTAATATGGAGATCGGATGGATAATATTCTTAGTTTTTGAGGATTAACGTGGTCGCTTATTTGGTGCCTCTAATTAGTAAATATAAGATTGAGTCTATCATGCAAACTACTAAGTAATTAAAAGAATGACAAGTACTACAATTTCTTTGGTGATATATTAATTTTCAAAATAAACAAAGTACATATATACATCCTGATGGGACCGTGGAAATCTTGAGAAGATAGAGACGCCAGTTGAAAGTTTGTCTGAATCGCAGTGGTGGACATAAGCTTGGCAATGGAGCCCTGATCAGGATGGCCTTGCTTGGTACCTTATGTGATTTTCCTCACCATTGCTTGTGCGCCCACCGCTCTGGCGTTTCAAGGTCTTGCGGGGGTGCCCTTTTGGCTTCGGTTGCCGCACACCACTGAGAATCTCGCGACTGGGGTGATGTTCTCGTGGCGTGCCTTAACCATATCTAGGGTTCTCGCCATCCTCTCAAGACATGTGTCATCATCGAGCAACCGTATGTTCTTTTCACAGGCTTTCTCCCCCCTCAAGTATATCTATCATTCGCGGCACACCTTCGACCAATTTGCGGTGTAGATGACTTGGGTCCAGCTCCTTAACCTACTTCGTGTCAGGCACTTCATCTGCTCATGTGTCCGGATCCACCTTATCCTAGTCTTGGCATCACCATCCACAAAGAATCAAGGTCGCATATTCCCGACGTAAATGACGCGGGCCCGTCTCTTTACCCTTCGGTGTTGGAACTTCATGTGCCCATGCTTCGGTCCATGGTATCTTTCAGGTTCTCTCGTAACCATCCACAAAAAATCATGGTTGCATATGTAGCGGTACGCCATGTATTCCTCGGCCTCTACAAGAAAATAATATCTCCCCTTCACATTTAAGTTGAGAGATATTACCCACCTACACCATTTTGATAAAATGCTTCAAGGAAATAACCTACATACGCCTATGAAAAAGGTTTGATCTCTATTATGCCTAACGCTACCAACCCACCGATCCAAACTTTGCACCCTAGGCCTTCTCCCATTTCCTGTGATTGACCAAATCAAATCAGGAGGTATATCCCCTACTGCCGCTTGCGTTGCGCCCCTAACCCTCTATCCATAGACGCCACATCTGCGTACTCACATACAAGCAGTAATAAGCCATGTGTACTGCCTTTGAGAAGCTCTCCTTGCCGCCTCAAAGGTGCATCCCTACCGATGATCGCGTTGTTGCGTTATTTGATTAAACTCCAAACTCCCAACCTGATATTCATGTTTCATGTCGAAAGTATCACACCCACATTTGGACATAGGTAGTATGCTCGTGTGGTGAATTTTGTGGATATAGGTAGTATACTCGTGTGGTGAGTTTTGTCCCCTCACATGCAAATATAATTGAGGCCAATGGCTTTCTTCTCCCCTCAGATCACAAGACAAGAGCAGACCATCTAAACAGGCAGATCGGACCTTCACCTTGGTAGGGAGGTGAGTGCTACCTGTTGCCGTGTCGTCCTCGAGCTCGGGTGGCCATCCTCCTCCTCCTCGAGCAGGACAAGGTTGTTCGTCCCCTACAGTCCAATGGCCATCTTCTCCAAGGACATATACAAGGGCAGAGCACAACATTGATGCAAGTGCCACCAAGATAGTTTCAGTCAAAGTTAAAGCAACGGTACACATGCAAACTGAACCAAACCGAGGTGCATATTCATATGTGTGTGTATGTAGAGATGCCAGTGCCATCTGAATTTTGGGGAACCAAAGCATGGCTGTTGTTGTTGCTACTTTAGCAGCAACAGCATACTCAAAGTGAAACGAGCAGCAAGTTGTTTTATAAGCAGTGCATACTAGTAATTAGCTAGGACCATTATTATTGCACAACCATTCGAGGACGGTTGCAGACACATCTATCTCAAGGCTCTACTTGAGAAACAAAAGCATAAGATATGTGATGCTATCAACCTTAGCACAAGAAGAAAAAAAACACAGCCTCTCCGATAGAATGGATGGATGCATCATGCGCAATCATCGATTATAAGTGGACTAGTATTTCTTTGCTATTCGAGTTAATGGTGTATATCTACTGATTAAACAAGGGATTGTCTATTTGTCATTCAACTGAAATCAGTTGGACATTATTCAAATTTCTTGACCAATAACAAAATGATACTTCTATGTCCTTTTTCCTTCTTTCCTGCATGTCAATGACCCAAAACACGCAACAGGCCTGACCTGCAATAATGAGTTTTGCACTGTACATGAACTGCATAGAACCCGGTTTTGTAAGGCTGCGCTGGACCACATAACAATTCGACAAAAGGCCTAAAGAGAGACACTGAAATATTCTTTCTATTCCACAGCACAAACATGTCACTTTGTTTATAAGGACCAGAGAAGTATCATAAACCACATGATCTAGCATGTACACTGACAAAAAATAGCAATTCTAAAGCACAAGGGCCTAGGGTCAAAGGAAACTGAAAATTACGGTTACCAAGCTGCTCAAATTACATAGTAGAAAATTATGTGCTCATCAAAGTTTCTTACGCAAGGGTAGAATCAATCAACAGTATAGCAGTAACTTGTAGAGAAAAAAGACAAACCCGAAAGGTATGGAGTGATACTTTAAATTCACTAAATATATAGTATGATTGCTCTAAAGTGCACACTGTAATTACACTTAAATTACTCTACTGTAAACCCGTTGAAATTACAGTGTAAATTACACTAAAAGTTGCACATGAATTACAGTGTAATTTCCGTAAATTTACATAGTAAATTACACTGAATTTACACTATAATTTCCATTGCACTTAAATTACACAGTAAAATGCACGGGAATTAACATAAACTAACATTGTAATTCTCTGAACTTACAGTGCAAGAACCTTGAAATTACACTGTAATAACCATGAAATCGCACTGTTAAATGTCCCCCGAAATATAGTGGAACTGACACTGAAATGCCCTAAATTAACGTCACTGAGTGCTGCAACACAATACTTCAATCCTAAATGTGCAGAGCACGTCATACCCATGTATGCACTCCTAAAGTCTAGCAGCCAACTGAGCTAACTAATCTAATCAACCCTAAACAGCAGCCAATCAAGGGATTAACCTCAAACTGCAGCAACCCCTAACTTGCCATGTATCATCCATGGGTGGATGAATCTGAAACGAAGCATGGTGCAACTCAAAGTAGAGGAGGGGGGAGGGCAGAGGTAGTGGGTGGGGCCTGAGAAGAAGTCACCGAAGAAGGAGGGAGGCTCCATGGGGCCTCTGCGTGGTGTGAAGAAGGATCTCCATCTCCATGGCGGCGTCCCATTCCATGGATGTGTGTGCCCCTCCTGCCGTCATCGCCGTCCGCGCCATGGCGACCTGCAAAAAAGGGAAGACAAGTGGCGTGAGGTAAGGAGGAGAGGGTGGGCGAAGAAGGAGGGGAGAGACCAACCTGTGCCGGATCCGGCCACCTCTGGCCTCGCCGTTGCCGGTTGTGGCGGATCCCGACGAAGTTTTGGGGAGGCGCCCGAACCCAAGCCGTGGGGGAGGGTGGAGCCTTTGAGCGCCGGATCTAGATGATTAGAGCATCTACAGTCGGGCACCTCAAGCCTGGCTCATACACCCGGGTGGGCCACCCGGTCACGATTTTTCGATCCAGACGGGCTTCTTAAACGGGCCTCGAACGCCTGGGCTGACCGGCACCCCTCATATCCAGCCCAAATATGGGGCGCCCGGGCGCGCCCGCCACGTCGGACCCGTTAGCCCGACCCCATTGAAAATTGCGCCAAATGCACCAAACCCTTTCTTCTCCTCCCGCCGCCCTCCAACTTTTCCCGCGCCCGAACCCTCGCCGTCCTCCACCCTTGCTCCCAATCCTCACCACCGGTCCCGATCCACCACCGCGACGAAGACGCAGTCCGCCTTGTCCGTCGGCGTCCCTTCGTCGGCTCCGACTTGTAAGGCGGAGGACGCCGCCCGGAAGTTGCGGCAACGCCTGCAGCGAGAGAGGGAGGCGGCGGCGGCGCAAGGAGGTTCGGACATGGTGGACCACCAAGGGGTGGCGATCAAATGGGAACTCGAGAAGGCCAAGACATTTGGCTACATAGAGCTTGAGAAGGAGAGGTTGCAACTCTCACAGGACGTGGTGGATGCGATGATCATGTTGGCAGACGAAACCCTCTTGGATGAGCATGTGAAGAAGTGGCTTGCGGACAAAAAGAAGAAGATTAACGACCTGATATAAACATGACCCGTACGGATATAACCACAATTATTGCGCGTAAATATAATTATCAGGTGAATTCTAATAGAAATTATATGAATTATTATTTTGTTATCCGAAACAAAAATACAACACAATATTTTATATGCAGGATTAAAGAAGACATGCACAAACCTCGGGTGAAGATGCGAAGTTTAATACAGAAGATTTACACTTGAGCATTATCGAATCAACATGCATTTGTTCGCTCGATCGCTAATCGCTCAACTGCTCGCTCGGCCGCTGCTGCTGGCTCGCTCGATCGCTGCTCGCTCGATCGCTAATCGCTCGACTGCTCGCTCGACCGCTGCTGCTGGCTCAATCGGTCGCTGCTCGCTCCTTTGCTAGCCTTTTTTCTCTTGCAAGCACTTGTCGAAAAAACCATTGCTGTTTAAAAAAACTAAAAAGGGAAAATTAAAAAAAATCAAAAAATTCATGAATTCATAATTGTACATGAATTTTCAAAAAAGTTGGCAAATTTGAAAACAAATATCGAGTTTGAAAAAAGGTTCATCAAATTTGAAAAAAGTCATACATTTTGTAAAAAGTTCATCGAATTTGAAAATAAGTTCATTGAATTTTGAAAAAAATATCGAATTTTAAAAAAGTTCACGAAATTGAAACGAAAAATGTTGTATTATTGAAGAAAATTAAGATGGAAAATAATAAAAACTAACAAAACCGTTCCAACAAAAAAACAAAAAAGAAGGTACAAAGAAGAAAAGAAGGAAAAGCTATAACTAACCACGTCAACAGCAGGTGGCCTATTGGTTAGGTGCTGTGTGTTGAACCAGTCGATTGCCGGTTTGAATCACGGTACTTACATTCAGTCTTTTTGGCGTCTTTAATATAGAAAAAAAGGAATGTGGGCCGGCCCATCGTGACAAGGGGGTGTACTGATACATCAGAAGTGATATAGACCGAACTGTTTCACGACGTTCTGCGCCCTGTACCGTTAACACTGTATCGGACGCTGAGGGCGCCGTATAGGTTTTGCGCCCATGCATGGCCTTGTGTGTTGCGCATCTGGGCTTATAGTACCGATGAGGCAGTTTGCCACCAGATTGATATGAGAAGTTTATTTTCAAATCAGATCGCGTGTGGGTCCGGCCAATTAGCAGGCCCGTCTTGACTTCCAAGAAAATAGACGAAGCGTTCTCCACGCCGGCCTTTAATAAATAGTCATCATATTCTAGGGTTTACGCGGGTTTTATTGTATTGTTTAGCCATGCTACAATTTCGCATCTATGAGACGTGTAGGACTACCGCCTTGTTAGATCCAAAGTGGAACCCTAATTTTTGATCAGTTCATGTGCTTAATTTTTCATTCGCAATTTCAGATTGCAATTCACCTTTGTTCTTGCCGGTTCTTTAGTTGCTTGCAGGAACTCAAACCTCGTCGTTCAGGTTGACCGTGCCTACGGCAAGGTCAATAACCATTGGAGATTGGTTTAGCGATTGTCGAGGCATATCGTCGGGTATTGTATAGCCAGATCGTCAAGATCAGAATCCACCAAATTGATAGTTATCCTCACTCTCATCGAAACATCGGGCCGCCGTCACATAGGTGGTATCAGTTTTCAGTTTCATCGGTGAGAGATTTACAATTTTGTTAGATTAGTTTATTTTCATGTCCTATAACCCAAAAAAAGCCAAAAAAAGAAAGAAAGATTAGTTCATCCTTTACACCTATCTTTTTAGCTTTAGCAATTTTTGCATCTAGTACTTGCGTAGTTGAATTTTTGGTTGCATCATCCTACAAATAGTGCTGGTTTAGATTTGTACGAGAAAATTTTGTCTACTAGATCGAACTTTTTTTTCTCCACCATAGTTTCCGCCTCAAGCTCGTCCATAATCTGAAAAAAAAACTATCAAAATTGCATTGGATTCCTTTGTTTTGCGTGCAATCCGACATTCCATCTGTTACACATCGTTGCTGTCCGCCCTGACGCGTACAGCAGCGCCGTGTTGCATCAGACATCAGTTCCACTCGTGTCTGTCCTCAAGCGCCAGTTTCTTGTTCGCCATGGTGCTCCACTTTATAGCCACGTAGGTTTGCTTTGTATAGGCAGCATCATCATAACTAGATCGCGCGAGAGTGCTGATCCCAACCGATAATAATAAAGTGAAGAAGAAACATTCAATTACCCCATGCATCCCATTGGTCCAGCACCGAAAGTCTAAAATTATGCTTAATCACTCAATATATCATCACATATATCCATTGTTGTAAGCCATGTATTTTTATACGTTTTAGCTCAAAACCAAACCAAACTGGTGAACAGGATAATATGATATTTCATCACAAAGCATAAAGACCCGATTCATACCATACGATCCAGTCATAATGATCGCCCATGACAATAAGTTCATTACAAAGGATAGAGTCTAATATACCAAAAGACCAGATTGATAGAGCAGTACACGAAACATATATGGTTCGGCTATGGCATAACATCAGACTACCTATATATATGGATAGAGAGTTTGGTCTGACTGCCTTGTCGCCCGGCTCCTCCCTGCGTTGTAAACACATGTTGATCGACATTATGTGTTACACAAAGAATCCATAGTGTGCCATACGAAAATCATCACAGCAAGAATACAGTTCTTTTTCTAACCCTTATGCCTTATGAATAGTGTTAGTTATCTGGCAAGTAAATTGCTCCTATTATTATTACTCGCATAGTGAACATGCTAAATAATCGTGTTAACAAATGACAATAGTTAAAAGTTGATAATGCAAAAGGAATGTGTTAACAAATGACAAAAGTTAAAAGTTGATAATGCAAAAGAAAACATGATTATAACACCTTTAGAATTAGTTTGGTAATGTTCACTGCAGCAAGACACAAAATTCATGTAGTTCTTGGTAGGCATAAGTCACCAGAGTCCGCAAACATGAGTAATCCAGTCAGCTAGCAATCAGCCAAATGTAGGGGCTGCCAACCAAATTTCTAACATAATCGTTTTACTAACAGGGAAGCGACAATATACTTTGCTGTATATCCAAATATGCTTTAGGAGTCATCAGAAAAATTCTTGTATAATATTTGTATCCCTCTTAACAACAAGGAACAATCTTGGTACACGACATCCATCTGTTTATTATTCCAAGATACCAAGATACGGGAAGCATACTAAAAAGCAACATCCTTGCACCAAAACAGTGGAAATAGTTTCTTGTAACAATTCATAATATGCTTTGCAATTTCCCCTGCACAAACAAAAGAACTATCTGAGCTTGTGGGTAGCAGGAGAACTCCAAAACAAAATCAGACCTACAATTTAAGTGCAGGGTCCCAATATAGTAGCTATTGATCACCCCATCAACAAGGCGCCATGATGTTCATGAGTTTTCTTTAGCATGCATTCAGAAATCACTGTTAGATACAAGATCATCACCTAACATCATCAATTAGCATGAGCTTTTGACCAATATGCAGCAGACTTAAACAAACAGATTATATAAAAGCAAAACTGACAGTCTGCTGAAGGTTTATACATCCAAGCAACAAATACAAGTAATAACACTCCAAAAGCTCTAGGCTATTATTTGATATAAGACCATTTTTTCGCAGCAAATACATAACTTGAACCGATAAAAGAGGTAAATATTTTAACATTATCACAGCACTGGGGCTATATTATTCCTTATTATGGAGTCGGAATCACTTGCCCATAAAAAGCCGTAAAGATTGATGTAATATTTTTCATCTAACATAAAAACCACCAATCCATCTTAGCAAGTACTCCCTCCGTCCGGAAATACTTGTCATCAAAATGGATAAAAGAGGATGTATCTAGACGTATTTTAGTTCGAGATACATCACCTTTTATCCATTTTGATGACAAGTATTTTCGGACGGAGGGAGTAATAACGGGAAGTCAACTCTTGTGAGAAAGTAACTACTCAGTCACTCTATTTAGACTGCATTAGCAGTCACTTCCAAAATTTCAGGAAAAATGTCACAGTCCAGAAAGTGCATCGAGTTTAACATGCCATTAAACTGAACCGAGGTAACAAGTTCACTTCCCAACCGTTTTAGGCATCTCGGATTTACACACAATCTACACATTTGCTCATCACACAAATTAGGAGGCAACAATAATGATATACCCATCAAGTTCACTGCAATCTTTTTATCCTACCTGAGATGTAGCCTGCAGGTGGACGTTGGATTCAAGGTTGCCTGGCCCCAGAACTGAAACAGTAGCAGGCAATTATGAGAGTTATTAACAAGAAAATAAATATGCATTGGTGGTTAAAGAAAATGTCGCGACAGATGGCCAGAGATAACAGTTACTACTATTGTTGAAATAACTTACAGTGGGACAATGCACAAGCTTGACTGTTCACAAGAAATAAATAATATCTTGTTCTTCTTCCTCTGCACCGAACTCTCCCGCGAGATTATTCCTCCCCTCCTTCCTCAGATCTGCCACAATTGTATTTAGAAAATGCACGAGGACATCCTCAATTTCCCAAAGGATGTCGCCTACTGAGCAGTACATGTAGACAATTATGTCCAAGCCTATCAGGCTATAAACTATTATGCTCAACTGAAAAAGCAAATATTGAAATAATAGTTATTTCAAATTTCTTTTATGTGCCCTGCACAAGGTTTTATAAGTCTGTATAATTAATCCATATACAAATAAACATATATTTAGTATTTCTATATGGTTGAGATCTAGGACATTGTTTACCAAAACTTTGTTACTATGATATGTTCTTCAAATGTGCCAAACATATAAGTTTTTTCCCACTCCCTACGGTTGTAAGGTCATGTGTTAACTAAAGATCGACAGTCAACACCAAATCTTTATGTCCATAAAATGCGAAAGGGACAACCTTTTTACTGATTAGTTTCAAAGTCAACTAACATGTATTGATGGTTTGTATGGAAAATATATTTTAATAAAATTGTCTAGATAGATGTACACACCTCAAGAAAAATAGCAAGGAGAGACTATAATCATCTGGTCTGAGAATCAGTATAGGTGTTGGCTAAGACTTGTTACCATAAAACCTATATTCTGTAAGAACATCATCATAAAGAGAGGTGATATTGCGCCATCCATACTCGATATATTAATCATAGAATAGGCTTTCTCCAAAACACAAACGCGAGTACCTTGAGATAGTTTCTCAAGATATGAAGAATGAGAATGGATCACAGTACATATATGCACACAGTAATAGCATTAAGTGTCAATAGCCACAGAGAAAAGAAAGAAGGGAATTGTCCATCATGTGGGTGATCATAGTGACGGAGATATCGACAATGTGGGTGAGTGCCCTATAACCTCAGCCTTGCTGATGAGTATATCTAGGTGCATCCAAAATATACATGATTATTTTTGTTCTGTGCTACATGGAAAGTGCATAGAGCTCATTTGCTTTGCCTCGTATGATTTTAAATTCTACATAATACTTCAATAGATGATAAACCTAAAGAATATGTTTTTGGTTATGTTAGTTGGAGGCTTTACTTAGAACACATTTGTCAAAACATGTTGTGTTTCAGCTTTAATAATAACTAAATCATTGCTTCATGAATTCAGCTAACTCTACCGCAAATACCAGTTAAATTTCTCTTGATACGGGGTAACTAATTGAGCCATAGAAAAACAAAACTTGGAATGTCAAAAGGACGTAGACAGAGTCTATACAGATATCACGACACAACAAGATATAAAATAGGATGTATAGTGACTATGCTTTATTTCTAGTAAAACTATCACAGAGAAAGAAAATTGTTGGACAAACAATCCTCTCTTTTTCATATGTGATTGGACAAACAACCATATGTTTTCATGTGTAACAAAAACACTAATTACAACTCAAACGTTAGAAATTCTAATCAAGGCCCCCTTCCATACACAAAGGAACAAAACCACCAACATTTCCATGCACAAAGGAACAATAATGTTAGGCCCTACCTGAATCCAGACAAGGAACAAAAAAGCATATATTTACACCCCATCAAAAAACAAGCATGGAAACAAAGGAACTACAAAAATATAAAGCATAGAGAATAGTACATTTGGCCTTTACCAGAAAAGGAAAGCCTCATTGGCCAACCAGGGCAAGCAGAACATGGTGAGCCCCAAAACACAAATTGCCATGCAACCATACACCTAGCAATCACATTGAATGTGACTGAATTTCCCCACAAAAGAAAAAGAACATGACTGAATTGAACTGAATTTTTTAACACTGAAATTAGCAATCACCACCAGGTTGTGTCCAGAAGTAGAAAGAGGGGGTGGTGCCTCGTCCACCTGCAGCAGCAGCAACAAAAGCTCCACCACCTCTTCCAGATCGGAGCAACTGCGCACAAAACAAACCAAGGAATCACAAGGAGGGGAGATGAAGAAACCGACAAGACAAGGGGTTTAGGTATCATGCGCACGCACCATAGTTGGAGATCTGTGGATGAGCTCGCCGGAGATGGCCTGCAGCAGGCGCGTACTTGGAGGGCCAGGGATTCGGGCGTCTCCTTCCATGGCTGTTGCCGGGCCGGACCACCATGGCCGACCTCGAGGACGGTCGCGGATGAGGTCGATGACGAAGTGTCGATGGCCCTGTGGATCTGGGCGCTGCCTCACCTGGTCGCTCGATCCCTTCCATCCCCTCCCCTTACCTTTCCTTGGTGACGGTGAACTCCAGGTCGGCCTCGGGCGCAGCCTTTGAGGAGGTCGTGCGCTTGCGCGAGGAGCCTCGCGATGGCTCGGCGGCCGAGGGCTGCGAGCTGGGCGGCGCCATATGGGATGCGTGCGGCTGGCTGGGGTTCCGGGAGAGGATTCAGATCAGGGGTGAGGGAGGAAGGAAGAGGACTTGCACTTCTTCCCGGCCATGGCTGGCTCAGCTACGGGAGAGGAACGGGGAGGGGATGGTGGCGCGGCTGCCGCGGCGGACGGGGAGGATGACTGGCGACGGCGGCCGCGGCGGACGGGGAGGATGACTGGCGACGGCGGCTCTCTCTCGAGAGAGATGTGAGGGAGAGAAAAATGAGGGAGGCACTCATTGGGGGAGGAGGCAACGAATCGGAAAAGGGCACAGATGCGAAATGACCAAAATGCCCTGGGTGGGGGACGTGAATTTCAGCAATGGCATGAGATCTTTTACCGCTGGACAGCGCCGATGGGCTACACCGGACGTGCCCCGGCCACCCCTTCATACCTGTTTGGTCAGAATATTTGTGTCCGTGACTTCTATTAGCGGCCGGCCTGAAAGTTAAAAAAAAAATTCAGAAAAAAAAATAAAAAAAAGTTGATGCAAAGTTTTGGCCAGCTACCATCTTTTGAACAATCTCTTTTGCTGTTCAGCCTGCTCTATTCATATAAGTGATAAGTGTTGGATTTTTTTGTCTGCTCTTGGTTGCCATACACTACGTTCATACCTCACTTATATCTAGCTATTTGGAGCTATTATATTTTCGTCAGTTCCCTCTCGCTTGATTCAGTATCTGGGCTTAGATTATTTTATCTCTTACTAGTCGACTAACAGCACTAGTTAGGAGTTTGAGCAATTATTCATCTTGCATTACTTTTAGCAAAATTGTGCCACCAATATTGTGAGTTGAGAAAACCTTCACCAAGCTCCACTTTCTATATTGTACCTTGTTCAGTGATTTGACAATCACTATATCCAACTTTGATAACTTTTGAAGGCGCCAAAGGCCGACAACCACTGCAGCACGGTAAGATCTGATAAGAGCTTGGTAATTGCTAGAGTGTTGAGAGAATTTTTCCGCCACCTCCAAGTAGTACTATAGAAACATTATACTTATTTTTTTTGTTTTTTGTATGGTACTAACCATGGCAGATTTTAGAGCGGTTGACAGTTGGGGTGCATCTATTGTGGGAGATGACTTGCCATATATTGATAAAGATCACTCTTTCCCACCACAAAAGGTACGACGATCGTCACATGATATACATCATGGTAGAACCACACATCATCATGTTACCTCTTTGCCAAATTTTAAGGGTAAATATGACCCCGATTCATATATTGATTGGGAAATTGAGGTAGAAGAAATATTTGCTAGCCATGAACTTCCCAAGCATAAGAAAATAAATGTTGTCACTAAAGTGTTTTTAGGTTTTGCTTCAGTTTGGTGGAGAAATTATTGCATGAAAAATATTGATAATAGGCCTTCTACTTGAAAAGATTTAAAACTTGTTATGTGAGACCGATTTGTTCTTCATATCATGCCAGTGATTTGCTTAGAAAATTACAACGTTTAGCACAAGACAGTATCACTGTTGAAGAATATTATGACAATTTGTGTATTGCTTTGTTTCGTTCTGGCTTAGAAGAATGCGAAGAAGATTTTCTGAATCGATTTTGGAAAGGTTTAAACCATGATATACAAGACATAATAATGCATGAAGACTATATTCTATCGATCATTTGTTTCGTCTTGCATGTAAAGTTGAACAGAAATTAAGAGGACGTGTCTACATGACGAACAAGCGTGCGATGGAATCCCCATCAAAGAAGGTTACTTCCTCCCCTGCACCACCAACTATGATTGCACCACATGGACTTTATGAGGCATCGTCACCGACCGTTCTTACTTCATGTGAGTGAGGCCTACAACACTAGTAGAAAATAGGGCTTTGGTCCAGGTCTGAAAAGGGCATTAATCCCGGTTTCCCTATGAACCGGGACTAATGGGTGCATCAATCTCGATTCGTGAAGCCAGGGCGCCGGCCGGGCCTCGGGGGCCATTGGTCCCGATTCGTCTGACCCTTTTGGTCCCGCTTCCAGACACGAACCAGGACCAATGGGCTTCGCTCCTGGCCCACAACCTTTAATCCCGGTTGGTGGTTGGAACCGGGACCAAATGGGGTCCTTTAGTCCCGGTTCTAGCCACAAATCGGGACTAAAGAGAGGCCTATATATCCCCCTGCCCGCGAGCAGAGCAGTGCATTGCTTTTTTTTTGGCCCGCCGTGGGAGAGCTTTGTGGTGCTCTAGCTCACCTCCTATGCACATGAGGTGTTCGGTGAAATGCCTGAGACATACTTAAGCTTTCTCCTCTCGAAGCTCCTTGTCCAAACTCCATTTTCCTTAAGATTTGTCTAGGTTTGGCGGTCAATCCCGTCCCGTCCCCGTCCTCACTGCCGTCGATCGCCCGCGCCGATCTCGTCGCCGGCACCACCGTGGTGAGTCTCTTGTTCTTATTTTCTAAAAGAAAAAAGTTCTTACTTGTATGATTTAGATAGATACTTATATATTTTTCTTATTTTTATTATTTTTTGTTATTATATAATGCGATGGTTTTGGTATCCGCCTCCGTCGGCCCTCGTCCTGTCTATGATTCGGATGTGGTATATATTATATTTTATAACTATTTTGTTCATTTAGTGTGTATGAAAATTATGCCGACCAACGTGACATAGATGTTTTTATCAAGGAGGTATGTGAACCGGAAATTCCAACCGACCCTATTGTTGAGAGGTTAAATTTAGTTGAAGAAGAAAACAATTACCTGAAGAAAAAATTGAAAAGAATTAAGGAGGAGAAGATGGGATTGGAGTTGCATGTTGCGGATGTCGTCAATGATCACAAGATCAAGATGGATGCAATGCGCTTGAAGATTAGAAAGATTAGAAAATATGCCATTCATACGGAGGCTTGGCATCATTATGCCGTTGGATCAATTGTTACCTTAGTTGCGATTATGATCGCATTTGTTGTTGCATTGAAATGTTTTACATTGTTTCAATGTATGGTTTAATTAGATGCTCTAGAGAGCTATATATATGTTGTTCAATGAGAACTATATATGTATGAACTTTATGTATTTATTTTTTCAGTAATAACATTTGATCACTACTGTACTTTGGTTTTAATGTGATGATGAACTTTTATTAATTTGGTCTTCTATATTCATGTTGTTCTGTAATGGTTTTTGACACACTTAATTATATATAATGCACGTAGATGAACCGGCAATGGATGTATGATGATGTTAACATCAGTTTGTTTATATTGAACTGATGATCGTGTATTACTACTGAAGTCAAGCAATGAGGTCTAGTTTGTTGAAATTACATATTTGGCTCGGTTATAGTTTATTCCATTGCTTTTCTTTTTCCATGCCTTACTACCGAACTGAACCAAAGCACTTCTGTTTGAAAAATTACAAGGAGACTTCTACAGCCTACTAGCGTGTTCTAGCTTGCCGCTGATGTGTATTCATGCTGATGAAGCTTGCTTGCCTAGCTGCTAGACTGATTCTTGTTCTGTTATGGGCGCCGTGGTTATTTGAACTTTAATTGCAGCTACTATTACAGTGTGTGCATACTGAAACTGTATGATGTGTGTGCCATGGTTACCTGAACTTCAATTCTAGCTACTATTCAAATCTAATACTAGCACGTACATGACTGGACTCGTACTACTGCGTACTAGTGTGCCATTTTGCTTATTCTTTCCTTGAACTTTGCATGCTCTCTATTCTTTCAGAGATATGTTCAAAGCTAGTTCCTCGGAGGTGTATTCTTTCATAGATATGTTAAAGCTAGTTCTTTATTGTCGGTGTCAAAACCGGCGGATCTCGGGTAGGGGGTCCCGAACTGTGCGTCAAGGCCGGATGATAACAGGAGACAAGGGACACGATGTTTTTACCCAGGTTCGGGCCCTCTCGATGAAGGTAATACCCTACTTCTGCTTGATTAATATTGATGATATGGGTAGTACAAGAGTAGATCTACCACGAGATCAAGGAGGCTAAACCCTAGAAGCTAGCCTATGGTATGATTGCTGTGTATGGAGTTGTTTGCCTACGGACTACAACCCTCCAGTTTATATAGACACCGGATAGGGTTAGGGTTACATAGAGTCGGTTACAATGGTAGGAGATCTTGAATATCCGCATCGCCAAGCTTGCCTTCCACGCCAAGGAAAGTCCCATCCGGACACGGGACGAAGTCTTCAATCTTGTATCTTCATAGTCCAGGAGTCCGGCTGAAGGTATAGTCCGGCTACCCGAACACCCCCTAATCCAGGACTCCCTCAGTAGCCCCTGAACCAGGCTTCAATGACGACGAGTCCAGCGCGCAAATTGTCTTCGGCATTGCAAGGCGGGTTCCTCCTCCAAGTCCTTCATAGAAGATTGTAAACACCAAGAGTAGTGTCCGGCTCTGCAAAATAAGCTTCCACATATTGCCATAGAGAGAATAATATTAACACAAATCAAATCTGCCGACGTATTCCGCAGTGCGTCATCACACTACAGCCAAGTCCTTCACTCGAATCGTTTTCACTTTTCCACCTCAGCGTGTTTTGCGAGGCGGTTTCCTTGGTATGTCTTGTCAAAGCAGAGATCGTGTACCCCCTTTTACGGGATTCTCATCAATACGAACGTGGGTAACTCAACCGTGCCACTTATCACGGCGCTTGGGAGGCAAGCGAGTTTTACTAGGCAGGCGGGGACGTACAACCGCATCCGCCCATATAAGGGGACAAGGATCCACCTTTTACCTACACCTTCTTCCTCCTTTGCCTATCCATCTCCTGCGCACCCGAGCTCCAGCGCCCGAGCCCGCACTTCCCACCTCAACCTTCTCCAGCAATGTCCGGAGCGGGAGGCAAGTGGATGGTCTCCTCCGTCACGGAGGGTAAAGTCAAGAAGCTAAGGAAGACCGGATACCTGTCCAACGACATCGCACACCGGCTTCCCGAAGAGGGGCAGCTTCTCCCCACCCCAAGGCCCCATGAGAGGGTAGTATTTCTCCCCCACTTCCTCCGTGGACTGGGTTTTCCACTCCACCCATTTGTCCGGGGGCTCATGTTCTACTACAACCTAGATTTCCACGATCTGGCTCCGAACTTCATCCTCAACATCTCGGCGTTTATCGTCGTGTGCGAGGCTTTTCTCCGCGTCCGCCCTCATTTCGGCCTCTGGCTCAAGACCTTCAACGTCAAGCCCAAGGTGGTGTGCGGCAGCCAGGCGGAGCACGGAGGCGCCATGGCGGGCAAGATGGCCAACGTCCTATGGTCCGAGGGCTCTTTCGTGGAGACCCTAAAGGGATGGCAATCCGGGTGGTTTTATATCACCGAGCCGCGCGATCCGAAATAGACCGCAGCCCCCGAGTTCCGATACAGACCCCCCACGCGGCTTATGTCCTGGAAAGAGACGGGCCTGTCGTGGGGTGATGAAAAAGAGGTGACCGGATTGCAAACATGCATCCAGTCCCTGGTGAACAAGCCAGTCTGGCTTGTTAATGTAATCCAGGTTATGCTCGTCCGCCGGATCCTCCCGTGCCAACAACGGGATTTTAATCTGTGGGAGTTCGACCCGGCGCAGCATCAAACCCTCAGCAGGCTCTTCGACACGACGTACGAAGATGCCTGGAAGATGCTATTCAAGGGCGCCGAGGCTCCCGCATCCGCTTCCGAGGACCGCGGATACAGCTCGCAGCATCACGCTAGCGAGGTATGCCATCTACACCTTTTACAGGATGTTAAGCTTTTTTCATAGTTTGACTCTATGCGGGATCTAAACTCCCTTACCTTTGACAGGCTTGGCAGGCGATATCCAGACCGATTAACTGTCCGGCTCCGCTGCCCGAAGACCCAGCCCCAGCTCTACTAGCGAAGCTGCTGGCTCCGGTGCCTTATGTGGTGCCGGAGAAGAAGGCCAAGAAGAAGAAGACCATGGGGACTCGAAAGAGTGCCCGCAACGTGGTCGTGTCGGACTCGTCATCTGACGAGTCCGAGACGCCCTCCTCCCGCGAAAACGAGGAGGAGGAAGAAGAAAACTCTCCCCCCCAGCGGAGGGAGGAGAGAAGAGGAAGGCCGCCCCAATGGGGGAGGCCGAGGGGTCTAGGAAAAGGAAGACCCCTCCGCCGGACTACGCCCTCAACGCCGAAGAGGGCAAAGAGGAGTGGCCAAACAGGGCCAAGCGTCCGGCGAAATCGTAAGTTCGGATATCAGAATAACTCATGATGTTCCTTTGTTGCACAGCTTTCCCTAATGTCGAATGTAATTATGCAGTCCGCCCCGGGCCGAATTCGACGAATCGTCGGGCGGCTCCCTGGACTCATCGGACGTGAACTCAGTTCCGCCCGCTGTCTCCCCCCGCACTGCAGACGACACCGAAGTGGCATCGCGACAAGCTCCAAGGCAGGAGGAGGTGGTCCCGGAGGAGCCGCAAGGCAACCTCCCGGACTCCGGGAGTGAAGGGGATAAGGCTCTCCAGGGCTCTCAGTCCGGCTTTGTGCTGGACACCGCGCCGGAATCTTCCACAGTTCCGGACCTCGGTAGACGAACTCCTTCCAAGAGGAGCAAGACTTCTGAGCCGGCGGCCTCCGTCCAACCGGAGGTGCCGGACAATCTGCTGGAGGTGCTTGACGACGCCTCCATCGACGAGGGGCACCGTACTATTATGAGTACGGTGATCCAGAAGGTTCAGTCCGCCAAGAGCGGACTGACTGAAGCTTGCGCTAGCCTTCTAACAGGCTTCGAGGTAAGTAAAAATATGTAAAAATATTACCGCATAGACAGTAGCCCCTCATGCTCTGTTTGGCGTTCGAAAAGAAAAGCCGAATAGAGATCTATTAAATTTCGCAGGAGTCTAATAATAAAGAGTCAATATGCGTATGCAGGCTTCGCTGCTATCCACCGCCACACTGACTGCGAAGGCGGGTGTCCTGAAACAGGACCTCGGGCGGACCGAGCAAGAGCTCGGCCTTGCCAAGCGGCAGCTCAAGGAGAAAAGAAGGTAAGAAATACCTTACAGAAAAAGGTGCCTATAAAAAGACGTGATTGCAAAAAATAACAGGATTGTACTGCTTATTGTAGGGGCCACGACTGAGGTGGCGACCCTCAAGCAGGCGCTATCTGAGGCCGAAAAGAAAACGGCCGCGGAGCGCACCGAGTGAGAGAGACTTGGGGCTCAGGTCGGCGAGGTGCGGCAAGAGCTTCAGGCTCTCATGAAAAAACATGAGAGTTTGGAGCTTGAGTCAAAGGCACAAGCATCCGAGCTCGCGGCGGCCCTTGAGACTGCCAAATCTGCCAAGGCCGAAGCCCAAAAGGCCCTCCGAGAGTTGGAGGAGATGAGGAAGATAGTAGCGGGTAAGGCATTCTTTATGCAAAGCAGAAATATAAAAGTAAACTACTTGTTACTTACCCGAATCCGGAGCTCTCCAGGGGCATTCGCAGATCTTCCCCGCAGTGTATCCGACGCCACCGCATTCTACCGAGCTGAAGAGGGCAACTCGACGGAGAAGGTGTTCTGGTCTCAGTATTCTGAGGCCGGACACCCTATGCCCTCGAGCGACCAGTTGAAACAGCTGGTCAAGCTCCACAAGGCGGCCGAACAGGCCATGAAGGGCTTGATAGTTCGGCTGTGGCCCGGAGAGGCCCTGCTTGGGAGCTATTTCGGGTTGGTGCGGCGGCTGGTGGAGGCCTGTCCGAGGCTCGAGGTCATCAAGCGCTCCGTCTGCATCGAAGGTGCCCGTCGGGCCCTTGCCCGTGCAAAGATGCACTGGGGGAAGCTGGACGTGAAGGACGGGCCGCCGTCGGGGAAGGAGCATCGCAAGCCCGAGAACTATTACAAGGATGTTCTTGCGGGTGCCCGCCTTGTGGCGGATGAATGTACCAAGGATGTAATTTTTGTGAACTCGCTCGTGTTTATCCTGTGCGCTGAAAACTTGTTCATATGCGCTAAGCAATGCTTATTGAATTTAAAATATTATTTTCTGTGCGGCCGTTTATCAAAAATTGAGAGATGGCCAGTCGTCGGCTTCTGCCCCCATGCCACTAGTGCTGGGGTGTTCGGAATAAACCTGAGCGCTCTTTTTTCCATGGTTGGGTCCTTCGAGGGAGGCGCTCAGCACAACGAACCAGGCAATCAGACTATAATGCTTGAACACTCTCACTTAGCCATAGAACTTTATAATTTTAAATTTCGGCAAAGCCCCTAGTTCGGAAGACCGAGTTCGGGGCGCTATCCACGCCTTGGCCGGACAAAGCCAGCTCCTCGCTCGAAGCGGCATAAGTCTTTATGGACTCGAAAAACCTCTCGAACAGTGACCGGTCTCTCGCCTCATCATGACAGTCCGTTTTAGATTTCTCCACTGAGGTGCTTAACCCAGCTGAACCGGGGCACAATCGCAGTGGTTCTCCTAGTGCTACCTTAGCCGATATAGCGGAACGTAAGGCACCAAAACATAGGAGCCGGGCAAACCCAACTATTGACCCAAATCATAATTCGGAGCCGATGCATATAGTGCTATAAGTTCGGGGTGCCGCACTTGTGAAAGTGTACGGACTTCTCTCACCATAATGACGGGTACTGAAGCCCCTGGCGTGTTTGCCGTACCATGGTGTATGGGTGCGATCATGTCATTTAATAAACATATATATGAAAATAGGATAATGCAAAAAATAGACAAAAAGCTATGCATTGTTTATAGAGAGGCTATTTATTAAAGCCGAATGATACAAGTAGTGCGATAAGCAAAAAGATATTGGACTATTTAACATGTCCTGATCAGGGGCAGGCCGCGGAATTGTATTTAAAACATGTATACCGCTCGTAACAGAGACCACCTGGGAGTTCCATAATGCGGCATGGCTTGTCTGCCTCCCTGGATCTTGCATCGTTTGTACGGCAGTCGAATTGCCAAACAAGTCGTCCGAAGTATGGAGTCCTGAAAGTAAGAAAAAATTAAAAAAGGAATCCGACAGCCCCTAGTACGTTTTAAGCCGTATTTTGGGCGTGCCATTATTGTGCCCCTTCCCTTGTGCCCATGGTATTTCAAGGGCGTAGTTATGTATGCGAGGTACTGGTTTCGCTATGTCGCGAAAGCTGGGGTTGGAGCCGCATTGCTACGCTTGCTCAGAGTGTGCCAGGCGGTCCTGCTGTGGGTTACTCCGGGCGCGCTTGGCAGTGTCTGGCTTTTTAATGACCGGACTGGAGAATTGCCTGAGAAGGCTACTTTGTACCTACGGTGCGAGAGTCGCCGTATGCTCCTCCGTACGGAGGGAGCGTTCGGTGTTTCCGTTGACCGTAATTACTCCTCGAGGGCCTGGCATCTTGAGCTTGAGATATGCGTAGTGCGACACTGCATTGAACTTTGTGAATGCGGTTTGTCCGAGCAGGGCGTGATAGCCACTGCAAAACGGGACTATATCGAAGATTAACTCTTCGCTTCGGAAATTGTCCGGGGATCCGAAGACCACGTCAAGTGTTACTGAGCCTGTACAGTTGGCTTCTACACCTGGTATAATGCCTTTAAAGGTCGTTCTTGTGGGCTTAATCCTTGAGGGATCTATGCCCATTTTCCGCACTGTATCCTGATAAAGCAGGTACAGGCTACTGCCGCCGTCCATGAGGACTCTTGTAAGATGAAATCCGTCGATGATTGGGTCGAGAACCAATGCGGCGAAGCCGCCATGACGGGTGCTAGTGGGATGGTCCCTTTGATCAAAAGTGATCGGGCAGGAGGACCATGGGTTGAACTTTGGGGCGACTGGCTCCATCGCGTATACGTCCCGTAGCGCACGCTTCCGCTCCCGCTTGGGAATGTGGGTTGCGTATATCATGTTCACCGTCCGCACTTGTGGGGGAAAGCCCTTTTGTCCATTGTTGTTCGGCGGCTTGGGCTCCTCGTCATCGTTGTGCAGCCCCTTGTCTCTGTTTTCGGCCCTTAACTTGCCTGCCTGCTTGAACACCCAACAATCCCTGTTAGTGTGATTGGCTGGCCTTTCGGGGGTGCCATGTATCTGGCACAAGAGATCGAGTATTCGGTCCAAACTGGACGGGCCCTGAATATTCTTTTTGAATGGTTTTTTCCACTGACCGGATTTATAGCCTTTGAATCCGGCATTGACTGTCGTGTCTTCATTGATGTCGCTGTTAACGCGGTGTTTTTGCTTATTCCGACGTGTCCTGCCACTTTTGTCCTTGGTATCCTAATTACCAGGGTTCTTTGATAAGTTGTTACTGCGAGCTAGCCAGCTGTCTTCTCCCGCGCAAAAGCGGGTCATGAGTGTTGTGAGGGTTGCCATGGATTTCGGCTTTTCCTGTCCCAGGTGCCGGGCAAGCAACTCGTCGCGGATGTTATGCTTGAAGGCTGCTAGGGCCTCTGCGTCCGGACAGTCGACTATCTGGTTTTTCTTTGTTAGGAACCGTGTCCAGAATTGTTTGGCCGTTCTGGCTGCTGAATTATGTGGCTTAAGTCGTCGGCATCTGGCGGTCGCACGTAAGTGCCCTGGAAGTTGTCGAGGAATGCGGCTTCCAGGTCCTCCCAAGAACCGATTGAGTCCATTGGCAAGCTGTTAAGCCAATGCCGGGCCGGTCCTTTAAGTTTGAGCGGGAGGCATTTGATGGCGTGTAGATCATCGCCGCGTGCCATGTGGATGTGAAGGAGATAATCCTCGATCCATACCGCCGGATCTGTTGTGCCATCGTATTATTCGATGTTTACGGGTTTAAAACCCTCTTGGAAGAGCTATGTCTGTTGTGTTCGGCCCGGCCGGATTTGTTGTATCCGGAGTGAGGATCATTGTCACATGCCGTAGGGCGCCTGCGCGATCCGTAGATCGATCTTGTTTGTCTTGCCTTATCCTCCTGTATGTCTCGCAGGTCGGGCACATTTTCCCGTGCCTTAGTTGAGCGGCGTCGGGGCATGGCTTGGGTGGAGGGCCGAGAGGCCTCTCTGTCGCGGCCGCGAGGTGGCCGGTCTGCCATGTCATGCACTGGTGATGTAGGTGCTTCCTCCTCTGATCGGGGTAGCGGCCTGCGCTTCGGGTAACTCTTGGATGGGCGCTCAAGTTCATACTCTTCGGCCGCAAGGACTTCAGTCCATCTGTCAGCTAGCAAATCTTGGGTGGCTCTAAGCTGTTGCTGCTTTTTCTTAAGGCTGCTTGCCGTGGCTAAAAGCCTGCATTCAAAATGCTCTTGTTCAGCGGGGTCTGATGGTATGACAAATTCATCGTCATCGAGGCTTGCCTCGTCTTCGGAGGGAGGCGTATAGTTATCATCCTCGACCTCTCAGTCTGCCGCTCTCTCATGAGGGCTGGCTTCTCCATCTTCCTGTGCCGAATCTTGCTGAGGTGGGTGTTCTTCGATGCTATCTGGGGTAGTATTATCTCCCGTGTCGGAATCACCATTTTTGCTTTGGTGGGATTTAGAGCGGCGCCGCTGACGCCGGCGCTTTGGCTGTTTCTTGGGGGCGTCATCCCCCACTGTTCCATCGCCATCTCCATTTTTTGGAGTATCCACCATATATATGTCATATGACGAGGTGGCCTTCCTGCGCCCTACAGGTGTTGGTTCCTGTTTGTCTCCTACATCGTCGTCCATGCCGTCGATGTCTTCGGAGCTGAAGTCAAGCATGTCGGTTAGATCATCGACAGTGGCTACAAAGTGGGTGGTGGGTGGGCTTTGAATTTCCTCATCGTCCGTATCCCACCCTCGCTGACCATAGTCCGTCCAGGGCTCTCCTGATAAAGAGAGAGACTTAAGAGAATTCAGGACGTCGCCAAAAGGCGAATGCTGAAAGATGTCTGCGGCGGTGAACTCCATTATCGGCGCCCAATCAGATTCGATTGGCAGGGGTGCGGGGGGTTCGGGGTCCAGGAAGGAGTCTGGATCCTCGGAGTCATGGGTCATGCAGAGTGCGGGGCTAGCGTTCGGCTTGATCGCTTTCAGGATCGCAGCCCCCAAGGTGACGTCCAACCGCTCATCCTCGATTGGCGCAATAGGCTCCGAGTTAGGGGTCGGAACCGATGCGTGTGCGGCCTCCAGGGCACTGTCCGGGGGCAGAGCTAGATCATGCCCCTCGAGATAGTGCGGCGCGCTTGGCCGTGGCTCGAGCCCGTCGAAGATCAAGTCTCCGCGGATGTCAGCCGTGTAGTTTAAGCTTCCAAACCTGACTTGATGGACAGGGGCGTAGCTTTCGATCTACTCCAGGTGGCCGAGCGAATTGGCCCGCAGAGCGAAGCCGCCGAAGACGAAGATCTGTCCGGGGAGCAAAGTCTCACCCTGGACCGCATCGTTGTTGATGATCAAAGGAGCCATCAGGCCTAAAGGCGATGACACAGAGGAACTCTCAATGAAAGCACCAATGTCGGTGTCAAAACCGGCGGATCTCGGGTAGGGGGTCCCGAACTGTGCGTCAAGGCCGAATGGTAATAGGAGACAAGGGACACGATGTTTTTACCCAGGTTCGGGCCCTCTCGATGGAGGTAATACCCTACTCCTGCTTGATTAATATTGATGATATGGGTAGTACAAGAGTAGATCTACCACGAGATCAAGGAGGCTAAACCCTAGAAGCTAGCCTATGGTATGATTGTTGTGTATGGAGTTGATTGCCTACGGACTACAACCCTCCGGTTTATATAGACACCGGATAGGGTTAGGGTTACATAGAGTCGGTTACAATGGTAGGAGATCTTGAATATCCCCATCACCAAGCTTGCCTTCCATGCCAAGGAAAGTCCCATCCGGACACGGGACGAAGTCTTCAATCTTGTATCTTCATAGTCCAGGAGTCCGACTGAAGGTATAGTCCGGCTACCCAAACACCCCCTAATCCAGGACTCCCTCATTTATTCTTTCAAAGATATGTTATTTTTGTTGGAAATATGCCCTAGAGGCAATAATAAATTGATTATTATTATATTTCCTTGTTCATGATAATCGTTTATTATCCATGCTAGAATTGTATTGATAGGAAACTCAGATACATGTGTGGATACATAGACAACACCATGTCCCTAGTAAGCCTCTAGTTGACTAGCTCGTTGATCAATAGATGGTTACGGTTTCCTAACCATGGACATTGGATGTCGTTGATAACGGGATCACATCATTAGGAGAATGATGTGATGGACAAGACCCAATCCTAAGCATAGCACTAGATCGTGTAGTTCGTATGCTAAAGCTTTGCTAATGTCAAGTATCATTTCCTTCGACCATGAGATTGTGCAACTCCCGGATACCGTAGGAGTGCTTTGGGTGTGCCAAACGTCACAACATAACTGGGTGGCTATAAAGGTACATTACAGGTATCTCCGAAAGTGTCTGTTGGGTTGGCACGAATCGAGACTGGGATTTGTCACTCCGTGTAAGCGGAGAGGTATCTCTGGGCCCACTCGGTAGGACATCATCATAATGTGCACAATGTGATCAAGGAGTTGATCACGGGATGATGTGTTACAGAACGAGTAAAGAGACTTGCCGGTAACGAGATTGAACAAGGTATCGGGATACCGACGATCGAATCTCGGGCAAGTATCGTACCGATAGACAAAGGGAATTGTATACGGGATTGATTAAGTCCTTGACATCGTGGTTCATCCGATGAGATCATCGTGGAAAATGTGGGAGCCAACATGGGTATCCAGATCCCGCTGTTGGTTATTGACCGGAGAACGTCTCGGTCATGTCTGCATGTCTCCCGAACCCGTAGGGTCTACACACTTAAGGTTCGATGACGCTAGGGTTATAAAGGAAGTTTGTATGTGGTTACCGAATGTTGTTCGGAGTCCCGGATGAGATCCCGGACGTCACGAGGAGTTCCGGAATGGTCCGGAGGTAAAGATTTATATATGGGAAGTCCTGTTTTGGTCACCGGAAAAGTTTCGGGGTTTATCGGTAACGTACCGGGACCACCGGGAGGGTCCCGGGGGTCCACCAAGTGGGGCCACCAACCCCAGAAGGTTGCATGGGCCAAGAGTGGTGAGGGACCAGCCCCTTAGTGGGCTGGTGCACCTCCCACCAAGGCCCAAGGCGCAGGGGAAGTGGGAGGAGGCAAACCCTAGGTCTAGATGGGCCTTAAGGCCCACCCTAGGGGCGCCTCCCCCTTCTCCCCTCCCTTGGCCGCCACCCCTTGGCCATCTAGGGCTGCCCCCCCCCCTTTGGGGTGGGAAACCCTAGAGGGGGCGCAGCCCCTCCCCTTCCCTTATATATATGAGGCCTAGGGGGCTGCCCAACACACACGCGATTCAATCTCGTTGGTGCAGCCCTGCGTCTCTTCTTCCTCCTCTTCTGTAGTGCTTGGCGAAGCCCTGCAGGATAGCCACGCTCCTCCACCACCACCACGCCGTTGTGCTGCTATTGGATGAAGTCTTCCTCAACCTCTCCCTCTCTCCTTGCTGGATCAAGGCATGGGAGACGTCACCGGGCTGTACGTGTGTTGAACGCGGAGGTGCCGTCCGTTCGGCACTCGGTCATCGGTGATTTGGATCACGACGAGTACGACTCCATCAACCCCATTCACATGAACGCTTCCGCTTAGCGATCTACAAGGGTATGTAGATGCAACTCTCCTTCCCCTCGTTGCTGGTCTCTCCATAGATAGATCTTGGTGACACGTAGGAAAATTTTGAATTTCTGCTACGTTCCCCAACAGTGGAATCAGAGCTAGGTCTATTGCGTAGATTCTATGCACGAGTAGAACACAAAGTAGTTGTGGGCGTTGATTTTGTTCAATATGCTTGCCGTTACTAGTCTTATCTTGATTCGGCGGCATCGTGGGATGAAGCGGCCCGGACCGACCTTACACGTACTCTTACGTGAGACTGGTTCCACCGACTGACATGCACTAGTTGCATAAGGTGGCTAGCGGGTGTCTGTCTCTCCCACTTTAGTCGGATCGGATTTGATGAAAAGGGTCCTTATGAAGGGTAAATAGCAATTGGCATATCACGTTGTGGTCTTTGCGTAGGTAAGAACCGTTCTTGCTAGAAACCCATAGCAGCCACGTAAAACATGCAAACAACAATTAGAGGACGTCTAACTTGTTTTTGCAGGGTATGCCATGTGATGTGATATGGCCAAAGGATGTGATGAATGATATATGTGATGTATGAGATTGATCATGTTCTTGTAATAGGAATCACGACTTGCATGTCGATGAATATGACAACCGGCAGGAGCCATAGGAGTTGTCTTTATTTATTTATGACCTGCGTGTCAACTTAAACGTCATGTAATTACTTTACTTTATTGCTAACCGTTAGCCATAGTAGTAGAAGTAATAGATGGCGAGGCAACTTCATGAAGACACGATGATGGAGATCATGATGATGGAGATCATGGTGTCATGCCGGTGACGATGATGATCATGGAGCCCCGAAGATGGAGATCAAAAGGAGCAAAGTGATGATGGCCATATCATGTCACTATTTGATTGCATGTGATGTTTATCATGTTTATACATCTTATTTGCTTAGAACGACGGTAGTAAATAAGATGATCCCTCACAACAATTTCAAGAAGTGTTCTCCCCTAACTGTGCACCGTTGCTAAAGTTCGTCGTTTCGAAGCACCACGTGATGATCGGGTGTGATAGATCCTTACGTTCACATACAACGGGTGTAAGACAGTTTTACACATGCAAAACACTTAGGGTTAACTTGACGAGCCTAGCATGTGCATAGACATGGCCTCGGAACACAGAAGACCGAAAGGTCGAGCATGAGTCGTATAGAAGATACGATCAACATGAAGATGTTCACCGACGTTGACTAGTCCGTCTCACGTGATGATCGGACACGGCCTAGTTGACTCGGATCATGTAATCACTTAGATGACTAGAGGGATGTCTATCTGAGTGGGAGTTCATAAGATGAACTTAATTATCCTGAACATAGTCAAAAGGATTTTGCAAATTATGTCGTAGCTCACGCTATAGTTCTACTGTTTAGATATGTTCCTAGAGGAAAATTAGTTGAAAGTTGATAGTAGCAATTATGCAGACAGTAAAAGGCTTATGTCCTTAATGCACCGCTCAGTGTGCTGAACCTCGAACGTGGTCTGTGGATGTTGCGAACATCTGACATACACGTTTTGATAACTACATGATAGTTCAGTTAAACGGTTTAGAGTTGAGGCACCAAAGACGTTTTGAAACGTCGCGAAACATATGAGATGTTTTGAGGGCTAAAATTGGGATTTCAAGCTCGTGCCCACGTCAAGAGGTATAAGACCTCCGACAATTTTCTTAGCCAGCAAACTAAGGAGAAAAGCTCAATTGTTGAGCTTGTGCTCAGATTGTCTGAGTACAACAATCATTTGAATCGAGTGGGAGTTGATCTTCCAGATGAGATAATGATGTTTCTCCGAAGTCATTACCACCAAGCTGCTAGAGCTTCGTGATGAACTATAATATATCAGGGACATATATGATGATCCTTGAGTTATTCGCGATGTTTGACACCACGAAAGTAGAAATCAAGAAGGAGCATCAATTGTTGATGGTTGGTGAAACCACTAGTTTCAAGAAGGGCAAGGGCACAAAGGGATACTTCATGAAACAGCAATTCAGCTGCTGCTCCAATGAAGAAACCCAAGGTTGAACCCAAACCCGAGACTAAGTGCTTCTGTAATAAGGGGAACAACCACTGGAGCAGAATTACCCTAGATACTTGGTAGATTAGAAGGCTGGCAAGGTCGATAGAAGTATATTGGATATACATTGTGTTGATGTGTACTTTACTAGTACTCCTAGTAGCACCAGGGTATTAGATACCGGTTCGGTTGCTAAGTGTTAGTAACTCGAAATAAAAGCTACGGAATAAACGGAGACTAGCTAAAGGTGAGCTGACGATATGTGTTGGAAGTGTTTCCAATGTTGATATGATCAAGCATCGCACGCTCCATCTACCATCGAGATTGGTGTTTGCGTTGAGCATAGACATGATTGGATTATGTCCATAGCAATACGGTTATTCATTTAAGGAGAATAATGGTTACTCTGTTTATTTGAATAATACCTTCAATGGTCTTACAGCTAAATTGAATGGTTTATTGAATCTCGATCGTAGTAATACACATGTTCATGCCAAAAGATAGTAATGATAGTACCACCTACTTGTGGCACTGCCACGTAAGTCATATCGGTATAAAACGCATGAGGAAGCTCCATGTTGATGGATCCTTGGGCTCACTCGGTTTTGAAAAGTTTGAGGCATGCGAACCATGTCTATTGGTGTATATGCATGAATAAACTCCATGCAAATGGACCGTTTGGACTCACTTGATTTTGAATCACTTGAGACATGTAAATCATACCACATGGGCAAGATGACTGAAAGCCTCGGTTTCAGTAAAATGGAACTAGAAAGCAACTTGTTGGAAGTAATACATTTTGATGTGTGCAGTCCAATGAGTGCTGAGGCGTGTAGTGGATATCATTATGTTCTTACTTCACAGATGATTTGAGTAGATGTTGAGTATATTTACTTGATGAATCACGAGTCTGAATTATTGAAAGGTTCAAGTAATTTCAGGGTGAAGTTGAAAGATCGTCGTGACAAGAGGATAAAGTATCTATGATATGATCATAGAGATGAATATCTCAATTACGAGTTTGGCACAGAATTAAGACATTGTGGAAATTGTTTCACAACTAATACAGCCTGGAACACCATAGTGTGATGGTGTGTCCGAACATCATAACTGCACCCTATTGGATATGATGCATACCATGATGTTTCTTATCGAATTACCACGATAGTTTATGGGTTAGGCATTAGAGATAACCGCATTCACTTTAAATAGGGCACCACGTAATTCCGATGAGATGACACTGTATGAACTATGGTTTAGAGAAACCTAAGTTGTCATTTCTTAAACGTTTGGGGCTGCAACGCTTATGTGAAAAAGTTTCAGGCTGATAAGCTCAAACCCAAAGCGGATAAATGCATCTTCATAGGACACCCAAAACAGTTGGGTATACCTCCTGCCTCAGATCCGAAAGCAATAAGGGATTGTTTCTTGAATCAGGTCCTTTCTCGAGGAAAAGTTTCTCTCGAAGGATTGAGTGGGAGGATGGTGGAGACTTGATGAGGTTATTGAACCGTCACTACAACTAGTGTATAGAAGGGCACAAAGAGTTATTCTTGTGGCACCTACACCAATTGAAGTGGAAGCTTATGATAGTGATCATGAGACTTCAGATCAAGTCACTCCCAAACCTCGTAGGATGACAAGGATGCGTACTACTTCTGAGTGGTATGTAATCCTGTCTTGGAAGTCATGTTGCTAGACAACAATGAACCTACGAGCTATGGAGAAGCGATGGTGGGCCCGGATTCCGATAAATGGCTCGAGGCCATAAAATCCGAGAGAGGATCCATGTATGAAAACAAAGTGTAGACTTTGGAAGAACTACTTGATGGTCGTAAGGCTGTTGAGTACAGATGGATTTTAAAAGGAAGACGGACAATGATGGTAAATGTCACCATTAAGAAAGCTCGACTTGTCGTTAAGATGTTTTCGACAAGTTCAAGGAGTTGACTACGATGAGACTTTCTCACCTGTAGCGATGCTAAGAGTCTGTTGGAATTATATTAGCGATTACTGCATTATTTATGAAATCTTGCAGATAGGATGTCGAAAACCATTGTTTCCTCACGATTTTCTTGAGGAAAGGTTGTATGTGATACAACCGGAAGGTTTTGTCAATCCTGAAATATGCTAGTAAGTATGCAAAGCTCCAGCAATCCTTCTAAGGACTGGAGTAAGCATCTCGGAGTTGGAATGTATGCTTTGATGAGATGATCAAAGATTTTGGTTTATACAAAGTTTATGAGAAACTTGTATTTCCAAAGAAGTGAGTGGGAGCACTATAGAATTTCTGATGAATGTATGTTGTTGACATATTGTTGATCAGAAATGACGTAGAATTTCTGGAAAGCATATAGGGTTATTTGGAAAGTGTTTTTCAATGGAAAGCCTGGGTTAAGCTACTTGAACATTGAGCATCAAGATCTATAAGGATAGATCAAAACGCTTAATGGAACTTTCAAATGAGCACATACCTTGACATGATCTTGAAGGTGTTCAAGATGGATCAGTCAAAGAAGGAGTTCTTGCCTGAGTTGTAAGGTATGAAGTTAAGACTTAAAGCTCGACCATGGCAGAATAGAGAGAAAGGACGAATGTCGTCCCCTATGCTTAAGACGTAGGCTCTACAGTATGCTATGCTGTGTACCGCACTTGAAGTGTGCCTTGCCATGAGTTAGTCAAGGGGTACAAGAGTGATCCAAGAATGGATCACAGGACAGCGGTCAAAGTTATCCTTAGTAACTAGTGGACTAAGGAATTTTTCTCAATTATGGAGGTGGTAAAAGAGTTCGTCGTAAAGAGTTACGTAGATGCAAGCTTAACACCTATCCGGATAGCTCTGAGTAGAGATACCGGATACGTATAATGGAGCAACAATTTAGAATAGCTCCAAGTAGAACAATTATTTGGAATAGCTCCAAATAGAACGTGGTAGCTACATCTAGGAGATGACATAGAGATTCGTAAAGCACACACGGATCTGAAAGGTTCAGACCCGTTGACTAAAACCTCTCTCACAAGCAACATGATCAAACCCAGAACTCATTGAGTGCTAATCACATAGTGATGTGAACTAGATTATTGACTCTGGTAAACTCTTTGGATGTTAGTCACATGGGGATGTGACCTTGAGTGTTAATCACATATCGATGTGAGCTAGATTATTGACTCTAGTGCAAGTGGGAGACTGTTGGAAATATGCCCTAGAGGCAATAATAAATTGATTATTATTATATTTCCTTGTTCATGATAATCGTTTATTATCCATGCTAGAATTGTATTGATAGGAAACTCAGATACATGTGTGGATACATAGACAACACCATGTCCCTAGTAAGCCTCTAGTTGACTAGCTCGTTGATCAATAGATGGTTACGGTTTCCTAACCATGGACATTGGATGTCGTTGATAACGGGATCACATCATTAGGAGAATGATGTGATGGACAAGACCCAATCCTAAGCATAGCACTAGATCGTGTAGTTCGTATGCTAAAGCTTTGCTAATGTCAAGTATCATTTCCTTAGACCATGAGATTGTGCAACTCCCGGATACCGTAGGAGTGCTTTGGGTGTGCCAAACGTCACAACGTAACTGGGTGGCTATAAAGTTACATTACAGGTATCTCCGAAAGTGTCTGTTGGGTTGGCACGAATCGAGACTGGGATTTGTCACTCCGTGTAAGCGGAGAGGTATCTCTGGGCCCACTCGGTAGGACATCATCATAATGTGCACAATGTGATCAAGGAGTTGATCACGGGATGATGTGTTACAGAACGAGTAAAGAGACTTGCCGGTAACGAGATTGAACAAGGTATCGGGATACCGACGATCGAATCTCGGGCAAGTATCGTACCGATAGACAAAGGGAATTGTATACGGGATTGATTAAGTCCTTGACATCGTGGTTCATCCGATGAGATCATCGTGGAACATGTGGGAGCCAACATGGGTATCCAGATCCCGCTGTTGGTTATTGACCGGAGAACGTCTCGGTCATGTCTGCATGTCTCCCGAACCCGTAGGGTCTACACACTTAAGGTTCGATGACGCTAGGGTTATAAAGGAAGTTTGTATGTGGTTACCGAATGTTGTTCGGAGTCCCGGATGAGATCCTGGACGTCACGAGGAGTTCCGGAATGGTCCGGAGGTAAAGATTTATATATGGGAAGTCCTATTTTGGTCACCGGAAAAGTTTCGAGGTTTATCGGTAACGTACCGGGACCACCGGGAGGGTCCCGGGGGTCCACCAAGTGGGGCCACCAACCCCAGAAGGTTGCATGGGCCAAGAGTGGTGAGGGACCAGCCCCTTAGTGGGCTGGTGCACCTCCCACCAAGGCCCAAGGCCCAAGGCGCAGGGGAAGTGGGAGGAGGCAAACCCTAGGTCCAGATGGGCCTTAAGGCCCACCCTAGGGGCGCCTCCCCCTTCTCCCCTCCCTTGGCCGCCACCCCTTGGCCATCTAGGGCTGCCGCCCCCCCTTTGGGGTGGGAAACCCTAGAGGGGGCGCAGCCCCTCCCCTTCCCTTATATATATGAGGCCTAGGGGGCTGCCCAACACACACGCGATTCAATCTCGTTGGTGCAGCCCTGCGTCTCTTCTTCCTCCTCTTCTGTAGTGCTTGGCGAAGCCCTGCAGGATAGCCACGCTCCTCCACCACCACCACGCCGTTGTGCTGCTGTTGGATGAAGTCTTCCTCAACCTCTCCCTCTCTCCTTGCTGGATCAAGGCATGGGAGACGTCACCGGGCTGTACGTGTGTTGAACGCGGAGGTGCCGTCCGTTCGGCACTCGGTCATCGGTGATTTGGATCACGACGAGTACGACTCCATCAACCCCGTTCACATGAACGCTTCCGCTTAGCGATCTACAAGGGTATGTAGATGCAACTCTCCTTCCCCTCGTTGCTGGTCTCTCCATAGATAGATCTTGGTGACACGTAGGAAAATTTTGAATTTCTGCTACGTTCCCCAACAGTGGAATCAGAGCTAGGTCTATTGCGTAGATTCTATGCACGAGTAGAACACAAAGTAGTTGTGGGCGTTGATTTTGTTCAATATGCTTGCCGTTACTAGTCTTATCTTGATTCGGCGGCATCGTGGGATGAAGCGGCCCGGACCAACCTTACACGTACTCTTACGTGAGACTGGTTCCACCGACTGACATGCACTAGTTGCATAAGGTGGCTAGCGGGTGTCTGTCTCTCCCACTTTAGTCGGATCGGATTTGATGAAAAGGGTCCTTATGAAGGGTAAATAGCAATTGGCATATCACGTTGTGGTCTTTGCGTAGGTAAGAACCGTTCTTGCTAGAAACCCATAGCAGCCACGTAAAACATGCAAACAACAATTAGAGGACGTCTAACTTGTTTTTGCAGGGTATGCCATGTGATGTGATATGGCCAAAGGATGTGATGAATGATATATGTGATGTATGAGATTGATCATGTTCTTGTAATAGGAATCACGACTTGCATGTCGATGAATATGACAACCGGCAGGAGCCATAGGAGTTGTCTTTATTTATTTATGACCTGCGTGTCAACTTAAACGTCATGTAATTACTTTACTTTATTGCTAACCGTTAGCCATAGTAGTAGAAGTAATAGATGGCGAGGCAACTTCATGAAGACACGATGATGGAGATCATGATGATGGAGATCATGGTGTCATGCCGGTGACGATGATGATCATGGAGCCCCGAAGATGGAGATCAAAAGGAGCAAAGTGATGATGGCCATATCATGTCACTATTTGATTGCATGTGATGTTTATCATGTTTATACATCTTATTTGCTTAGAACGACGGTAGTAAATAAGATGATCCCTCACAACAATTTCAAGAAGTGTTCTCCCCTAACTGTGCACCGTTGCTAAAGTTCGTCGTTTCGAAGCACCACGTGATGATCGGGTGTGATAGATCCTTACGTTCACATACAACGGGTGTAAGACAGTTTTACACATGCAAAACACTTAGGGTTAACTTGACGAGCCTAGCATGTGCATAGACATGGCCTCGGAACACAGAAGACCGAAAGGTCGAGCATGAGTCGTATAGAAGATACGATCAACATGAAGATGTTCACCGACGTTGACTAGTCCGTCTCACGTGATGATCGGACACGGCCTAGTTGACTCGGATCATGTAATCACTTAGATGACTAGAGGGATGTCTATCTGAGTGGGAGTTCATAAGATGAACTTAATTATCCTGAACATAGTCAAAAGGATTTTGCAAATTATGTCGTAGCTCACGCTATAGTTCTACTGTTTAGATATGTTCCTAGAGGAAAATTAGTTGAAAGTTGATAGTAGCAATTATGCAGACAGTAAAAGGCTTATGTCCTTAATGCACCGCTCAGTGTGCTGAACCTCGAACGTGGTCTGTGGATGTTGCGAACATCTGACATACACGTTTTGATAACTACATGATAGTTCAGTTAAACGGTTTAGAGTTGAGGCACCAAAGACGTTTTGAAACGTCGCGAAACATATGAGATGTTTTGAGGGCTAAAATTGGGATTTCAAGCTCGTGCCCACGTCAAGAGGTATAAGACCTCCGACAATTTTCTTAGCCAGCAAACTAAGGAGAAAAGCTCAATTGTTGAGCTTGTGCTCAGATTGTCTGAGTACAACAATCATTTGAATCGAGTGGGAGTTGATCTTCCAGATGAGATAATGATGTTTCTCCGAAGTCATTACCACCAAGCTGCTAGAGCTTCGTGATGAACTATAATATATCAGGGACATATATGATGATCCTTGAGTTATTCGCGATGTTTGACACCACGAAAGTAGAAATCAAGAAGGAGCATCAATTGTTGATGGTTGGTGAAACCACTAGTTTCAAGAAGGGCAAGGGCACAAAGGGATACTTCATGAAACAACAATTCAGCTGCTGCTCCAATGAAGAAACCCAAGGTTGAACCCAAACCCGAGACTAAGTGCTTCTGTAATAAGGGGAACAACCACTGGAGCAGAATTACCCTAGATACTTGGTAGATTAGAAGGCTGGCAAGGTCGATAGAAGTATATTGGATATACATTGTGTTGATGTGTACTTTACTAGTACTCCTAGTAGCACCAGGGTATTAGATACCGGTTCGGTTGCTAAGTGCTAGTAACTCGAAATAAAAGCTACGGAATAAACGGAGACTAGCTAAAGGTGAGCTGACGATATGTGTTGGAAGTGTTTCCAATGTTGATATGATCAAGCATCGCACGCTCCATCTACCATCGAGATTGGTGTTTGCGTTGAGCATAGACATGATTGGATTATGTCCATAGCAATACGGTTATTCATTTAAGGAGAATAATGGTTACTCTGTTTATTTGAATAATACCTTCAATGGTCTTACAGCTAAATTGAATGGTTTATTGAATCTCGATCGTAGTAATACACATGTTCATGCCAAAAGATAGTAATGATAGTACCACCTACTTGTGGCACTGCCACGTAAGTCATATCGGTATAAAACGCATGAGGAAGCTCCATGTTGATGGATCCTTGGGCTCACTCGGTTTTGAAAAGTTTGAGGCATGCGAACCATGTCTATTGGTGTATATGCATGAATAAACTCCATGCAAATGGACCGTTTGGACTCACTTGATTTTGAATCACTTGAGACATGTAAATCATACCACATGGGCAAGATGACTGAAAGCCTCGGTTTCAGTAAAATGGAACTAGAAAGCAACTTGTTGGAAGTAATACATTTTGATGTGTGCAGTCCAATGAGTGCTGAGGCGTGTAGTGGATATCATTATGTTCTTACTTCACAGATGATTTGAGTAGATGTTGAGTATATTTACTTGATGAATCACGAGTCTGAATTATTGAAAGGTTCAAGTAATTTCAGGGTGAAGTTGAAAGATCGTCGTGACAAGAGGATAAAGTATCTATGATATGATCATAGAGATGAATATCTCAATTACGAGTTTGGCACAGAATTAAGACATTGTGGAAATTGTTTCACAACTAATACAGCCTGGAACACCATAGTGTGATGGTGTGTCCGAACATCATAACTGCACCCTATTGGATATGATGCATACCATGATGTTTCTTATCGAATTACCACGATAGTTTATGGGTTAGGCATTAGAGATAACCGCATTCACTTTAAATAGGGCACCACGTAATTCCGATGAGATGACACTGTATGAACTATGGTTTAGAGAAACCTAAGTTGTCATTTCTTAAACGTTTGGGGCTGCAACGCTTATGTGAAAAAGTTTCAGGCTGATAAGCTCAAACCCAAAGCGGATAAATGCATCTTCATAGGACACCCAAAACAGTTGGGTATACCTCCTGCCTCAGATCCGAAAGCAATAAGGGATTGTTTCTTGAATCAGGTCCTTTCTCGAGGAAAAGTTTCTCTCGAAGGATTGAGTGGGAGGATGGTGGAGACTTGATGAGGTTATTGAACCGTCACTACAACTAGTGTATAGAAGGGCACAAAGAGTTATTCTTGTGGCACCTACACCAATTGAAGTGGAAGCTTATGATAGTGATCATGAGACTTCAGATCAAGTCACTCCCAAACCTCGTAGGATGACAAGGATGCGTACTACTTCTGAGTGGTATGTAATCCTGTCTTGGAAGTCATGTTGCTAGACAACAATGAACCTACGAGCTATGGAGAAGCGATGGTGGGCCCGGATTCCGATAAATGGCTCGAGGCCATAAAATCCGAGAGAGGATCCATGTATGAAAACAAAGTGTAGACTTTGGAAGAACTACTTGATGGTCGTAAGGCTGTTGAGTACAGATGGATTTTAAAAGGAAGACGGACAATGATGGTAAATGTCACCATTAAGAAAGCTCGACTTGTCGTTAAGATGTTTTCGACAAGTTCAAGGAGTTGACTACGATGAGACTTTCTCACCTGTAGCGATGCTAAGAGTCTGTTGGAATTATATTAGCGATTACTGCATTATTTATGAAATCTTGCAGATAGGATGTCGAAAACCATTGTTTCCTCACGATTTTCTTGAGGAAAGGTTGTATGTGATACAACCGGAAGGTTTTGTCAATCCTGAAATATGCTAGTAAGTATGCAAAGCTCCAGCAATCCTTCTAAGGACTGGAGTAAGCATCTCGGAGTTGGAATGTATGCTTTGATGAGATGATCAAAGATTTTGGTTTATACAAAGTTTATGAGAAACTTGTATTTCCAAAGAAGTGAGTGGGAGCACTATAGAATTTCTGATGAATGTATGTTGTTGACATATTGTTGATCAGAAATGACGTAGAATTTCTGGAAAGCATATAGGGTTATTTGGAAAGTGTTTTTCAATGGAAAGCCTGGGTTAAGCTACTTGAACATTGAGCATCAAGATCTATAAGGATAGATCAAAACGCTTAATGGAACTTTCAAATGAGCACATACCTTGACATGATCTTGAAGGTGTTCAAGATGGATCAGTCAAAGAAGGAGTTCTTGCCTGAGTTGTAAGGTATGAAGTTAAGACTTAAAGCTCGACCATGGCAGAATAGAGAGAAAGGACGAATGTCGTCCCCTATGCTTAAGACGTAGGCTCTACAGTATGCTATGCTGTGTACCGCACTTGAAGTGTGCCTTGCCATGAGTTAGTCAAGGGGTACAAGAGTGATCCAAGAATGGATCACAGGACAGCGGTCAAAGTTATCCTTAGTAACTAGTGGACTAAGGAATTTTTCTCAATTATGGAGGTGGTAAAAGAGTTCGTCGTAAAGAGTTACGTAGATGCAAGCTTAACACCTATCCGGATAGCTCTGAGTAGAGATACCGGATACGTATAATGGAGCAACAATTTAGAATAGCTCCAAGTAGAACAATTATTTGGAATAGCTCCAAATAGAACGTGGTAGCTACATCTAGGAGATGACATAGAGATTCGTAAAGCACACACGGATCTGAAAGGTTCAGACCCGTTGACTAAAACCTCTCTCACAAGCAACATGATCAAACCCAGAACTCATTGAGTGCTAATCACATAGTGATGTGAACTAGATTATTGACTCTGGTAAACTCTTTGGATGTTAGTCACATGGGGATGTGACCTTGAGTGTTAATCACATATCGATGTGAGCTAGATTATTGACTCTAGTGCAAGTGGGAGACTGTTGGAAATATGCCCTAGAGGCAATAATAAATTGATTATTATTATATTTCCTTGTTCATGATAATCGTTTATTATCCATGCTAGAATTGTATTGATAGGAAACTCAGATACATGTGTGGATACATAGACAACACCATGTCCCTAGTAAGCCTCTAGTTGACTAGCTCGTTGATCAATAGATGGTTACGGTTTCCTAACCATGGACATTGGATGTCGTTGATAACGGGATCACATCATTAGGAGAATGATGTGATGGACAAGACCCAATCCTAAGCATAGCACTAGATCGTGTAGTTCGTATGCTAAAGCTTTGCTAATGTCAAGTATCATTTCCTTAGACCATGAGATTGTGCAACTCCCGGATACCGTAGGAGTGCTTTGGGTGTGCCAAACGTCACAACGTAACTGGGTGGCTATAAAGTTACATTACAGGTATCTCCGAAAGTGTCTGTTGGGTTGGCACGAATCGAGACTGGGATTTGTCACTCCGTGTAAGCGGAGAGGTATCTCTGGGCCCACTCGGTAGGACATCATCATAATGTGCACAATGTGATCAAGGAGTTGATCACGGGATGATGTGTTACAGAACGAGTAAAGAGACTTGCCGGTAACGAGATTGAACAAGGTATCGGGATACCGACGATCGAATCTCGGGCAAGTATCGTACCGATAGACAAAGGGAATTGTATACGGGATTGATTAAGTCCTTGACATCGTGGTTCATCCGATGAGATCATCGTGGAACATGTGGGAGCCAACATGGGTATCCAGATCCCGCTGTTGGTTATTGACCGGAGAACGTCTCGGTCATGTCTGCATGTCTCCCGAACCCGTAGGGTCTACACACTTAAGGTTCGATGACGCTAGGGTTATAAAGGAAGTTTGTATGTGGTTACCGAATGTTGTTCGGAGTCCCGGATGAGATCCTGGACGTCACGAGGAGTTCCGGAATGGTCCGGAGGTAAAGATTTATATATGGGAAGTCCTATTTTGGTCACCGGAAAAGTTTCGGGGTTTATCGGTAACGTACCGGGACCACCGGGAGGGTCCCGGGGGTCCACCAAGTGGGGCCACCAACCCCAGAAGGTTGCATGGGCCAAGAGTGGTGAGGGACCAGCCCCTTAGTGGGCTGGTGCACCTCCCACCAAGGCCCAAGGCCCAAGGCGCAGGGGAAGTGGGAGGAGGCAAACCCTAGGTCCAGATGGGCCTTAAGGCCCACCCTAGGGGCGCCTCCCCCTTCTCCCCTCCCTTGGCCGCCACCCCTTGGCCATCTAGGGCTGCCGCCCCCCCTTTGGGGTGGGAAACCCTAGAGGGGGCGCAGCCCCTCCCCTTCCCTTATATATATGAGGCCTAGGGGGCTGCCCAACACACACGCGATTCAATCTCGTTGGTGCAGCCCTGCGTCTCTTCTTCCTCCTCTTCTGTAGTGCTTGGCGAAGCCCTGCAGGATAGCCACGCTCCTCCACCACCACCACGCCGTTGTGCTGCTATTGGATGAAGTCTTCCTCAACCTCTCCCTCTCTCCTTGCTGGATCAAGGCATGGGAGACGTCACCGGGCTGTACGTGTGTTGAACGCGGAGGTGCCGTCCGTTCGGCACTCGGTCATCGGTGATTTGGATCACGACGAGTACGACTCCATCAACCCCGTTCACATGAACGCTTCCGCTTAGCGATCTACAAGGGTATGTAGATGCAACTCTCCTTCCCCTCGTTGCTGGTCTCTCCATAGATAGATCTTGGTGACACGTAGGAAAATTTTGAATTTCTGCTACGTTCCCCAACAGTGGAATCAGAGCTAGGTCTATTGCGTAGATTCTATGCACGAGTAGAACACAAAGTAGTTGTGGTCGTTGATTTTGTTCAATATGCTTGCCGTTACTAGTCTTATCTTGATTCGGCGGCATCGTGGGATGAAGCGGCCCGGACCAACCTTACACGTACTCTTACGTGAGACTGGTTCCACCGACTGACATGCACTAGTTGCATAAGGTGGCTAGCGGGTGTCTGTCTCTCCCACTTTAGTCGGATCGGATTTGATGAAAAGGGTCCTTATGAAGGGTAAATAGCAATTGGCATATCACGTTGTGGTCTTTGCGTAGGTAAGAACCGTTCTTGCTAGAAACCCATAGCAGCCACGTAAAACATGCAAACAACAATTAGAGGACGTCTAACTTGTTTTTGCAGGGTATGCCATGTGATGTGATATGGCCAAAGGATGTGATGAATGATATATGTGATGTATGAGATTGATCATGTTCTTGTAATAGGAATCACGACTTGCATGTCGATGAATATGACAACCGGCAGGAGCCATAGGAGTTGTCTTTATTTATTTATGACCTGCGTGTCAACTTAAACGTCATGTAATTACTTTACTTTATTGCTAACCGTTAGCCATAGTAGTAGAAGTAATAGATGGCGAGGCAACTTCATGAAGACACGATGATGGAGATCATGATGATGGAGATCATGGTGTCATGCCGGTGACGATGATGATCATGGAGCCCCGAAGATGGAGATCAAAAGGAGCAAAGTGATGATGGCCATATCATGTCACTATTTGATTGCATGTGATGTTTATCATGTTTATACATCTTATTTGCTTAGAACGACGGTAGTAAATAAGATGATCCCTCACAACAATTTCAAGAAGTGTTCTCCCCTAACTGTGCACCGTTGCTAAAGTTCGTCGTTTCGAAGCACCACGTGATGATCGGGTGTGATAGATCCTTACGTTCACATACAACGGGTGTAAGACAGTTTTACACATGCAAAACACTTAGGGTTAACTTGAAGAGCCTAGCATGTGCATAGACATGGCCTCGGAACACAGAAGACCGAAAGGTCGAGCATGAGTCGTATAGAAGATACGATCAACATGAAGATGTTCACCGACGTTGACTAGTCCGTCTCACGTGATGATCGGACACGGCCTAGTTGACTCGGATCATGTAATCACTTAGATGACTAGAGGGATGTCTATCTGAGTGGGAGTTCATAAGATGAACTTAATTATCCTGAACATAGTCAAAAGGATTTTGCAAATTATGTCGTAGCTCACGCTATAGTTCTACTGTTTAGATATGTTCCTAGAGGAAAATTAGTTGAAAGTTGATAGTAGCAATTATGCAGACAGTAAAAGGCTTATGTCCTTAATGCACCGCTCAGTGTGCTGAACCTCGAACGTGGTCTGTGGATGTTGCGAACATCTGACATACACGTTTTGATAACTACATGATAGTTCAGTTAAACGGTTTAGAGTTGAGGCACCAAAGACGTTTTGAAACGTCGCGAAACATATGAGATGTTTTGAGGGCTAAAATTGGGATTTCAAGCTCGTGCCCACGTCAAGAGGTATAAGACCTCCGACAATTTTCTTAGCCAGCAAACTAAGGAGAAAAGCTCAATTGTTGAGCTTGTGCTCAGATTGTCTGAGTACAACAATCATTTGAATCGAGTGGGAGTTGATCTTCCAGATGAGATAATGATGTTTCTCCGAAGTCATTACCACCAAGCTGCTAGAGCTTCGTGATGAACTATAATATATCAGGGACATATATGATGATCCTTGAGTTATTCGCGATGTTTGACACCACGAAAGTAGAAATCAAGAAGGAGCATCAATTGTTGATGGTTGGTGAAACCACTAGTTTCAAGAAGGGCAAGGGCACAAAGGGATACTTCATGAAACAGCAATTCAGCTGCTGCTCCAATGAAGAAACCCAAGGTTGAACCCAAACCCGAGACTAAGTGCTTCTGTAATAAGGGGAACAACCACTGGAGCAGAATTACCCTAGATACTTGGTAGATTAGAAGGCTGGCAAGGTCGATAGAAGTATATTGGATATACATTGTGTTGATGTGTACTTTACTAGTACTCCTAGTAGCACCAGGGTATTAGATACCGGTTCGGTTGCTAAGTGCTAGTAACTCGAAATAAAAGCTACGGAATAAACGGAGACTAGCTAAAGGTGAGCTGACGATATGTGTTGGAAGTGTTTCCAATGTTGATATGATCAAGCATCGCACGCTCCATCTACCATCGAGATTGGTGTTTGCGTTGAGCATAGACATGATTGGATTATGTCCATAGCAATACGGTTATTCATTTAAGGAGAATAATGGTTACTCTGTTTATTTGAATAATACCTTCAATGGTCTTACAGCTAAATTGAATGGTTTATTGAATCTCGATCGTAGTAATACACATGTTCATGCCAAAAGATAGTAATGATAGTACCACCTACTTGTGGCACTGCCACGTAAGTCATATCGGTATAAAACGCATGAGGAAGCTCCATGTTGATGGATCCTTGGGCTCACTCGGTTTTGAAAAGTTTGAGGCATGCGAACCATGTCTATTGGTGTATATGCATGAATAAACTCCATGCAAATGGACCGTTTGGACTCACTTGATTTTGAATCACTTGAGACATGTAAATCATACCACATGGGCAAGATGACTGAAAGCCTCGGTTTCAGTAAAATGGAACTAGAAAGCAACTTGTTGGAAGTAATACATTTTGATGTGTGCAGTCCAATGAGTGCTGAGGCGTGTAGTGGATATCGTTATGTTCTTACTTCACAGATGATTTGAGTAGATGTTGAGTATATTTACTTGATGAATCACGAGTCTGAATTATTGAAAGGTTCAAGTAATTTCAGGGTGAAGTTGAAAGATCGTCGTGACAAGAGGATAAAGTATCTATGATATGATCATAGAGATGAATATCTCAATTACGAGTTTGGCACAGAATTAAGACATTGTGGAAATTGTTTCACAACTAATACAGCCTGGAACACCATAGTGTGATGGTGTGTCCGAACATCATAACTGCACCCTATTGGATATGATGCATACCATGATGTTTCTTATCGAATTACCACGATAGTTTATGGGTTAGGCATTAGAGATAACCGCATTCACTTTAAATAGGGCACCACGTAATTCCGATGAGATGACACTGTATGAACTATGGTTTAGAGAAACCTAAGTTGTCATTTCTTAAACGTTTGGGGCTGCAACGCTTATGTGAAAAAGTTTCAGGCTGATAAGCTCAAACCCAAAGCGGATAAATGCATCTTCATAGGACACCCAAAACAGTTGGGTATACCTCCTGCCTCAGATCCGAAAGCAATAAGGGATTGTTTCTTGAATCAGGTCCTTTCTCGAGGAAAAGTTTCTCTCGAAGGATTGAGTGGGAGGATGGTGGAGACTTGATGAGGTTATTGAACCGTCACTACAACTAGTGTATAGAAGGGCACAAAGAGTTATTCTTGTGGCACCTACACCAATTGAAGTGGAAGCTTATGATAGTGATCATGAGACTTCAGATCAAGTCACTCCCAAACCTCGTAGGATGACAAGGATGCGTACTACTTCTGAGTGGTATGTAATCCTGTCTTGGAAGTCATGTTGCTAGACAACAATGAACCTACGAGCTATGGAGAAGCGATGGTGGGCCCGGATTCCGATAAATGGCTCGAGGCCATAAAATCCGAGAGAGGATCCATGTATGAAAACAAAGTGTAGACTTTGGAAGAACTACTTGATGGTCGTAAGGCTGTTGAGTACAGATGGATTTTAAAAGGAAGACGGACAATGATGGTAAATGTCACCATTAAGAAAGCTCGACTTGTCGTTAAGATGTTTTCGACAAGTTCAAGGAGTTGACTACGATGAGACTTTCTCACCTGTAGCGATGCTAAGAGTCTGTTGGAATTATATTAGCGATTACTGCATTATTTATGAAATCTTGCAGATAGGATGTCGAAAACCATTGTTTCCTCACGATTTTCTTGAGGAAAGGTTGTATGTGATACAACCGGAAGGTTTTGTCAATCCTGAAATATGCTAGTAAGTATGCAAAGCTCCAGCAATCCTTCTAAGGACTGGAGTAAGCATCTCGGAGTTGGAATGTATGCTTTGATGAGATGATCAAAGATTTTGGTTTATACAAAGTTTATGAGAAACTTGTATTTCCAAAGAAGTGAGTGGGAGCACTATAGAATTTCTGATGAATGTATGTTGTTGACATATTGTTGATCAGAAATGACGTAGAATTTCTGGAAAGCATATAGGGTTATTTGGAAAGTGTTTTTCAATGGAAAGCCTGGGTTAAGCTACTTGAACATTGAGCATCAAGATCTATAAGGATAGATCAAAACGCTTAATGGAACTTTCAAATGAGCACATACCTTGACATGATCTTGAAGGTGTTCAAGATGGATCAGTCAAAGAAGGAGTTCTTGCCTGAGTTGTAAGGTATGAAGTTAAGACTTAAAGCTCGACCATGGCAGAATAGAGAGAAAGGACGAATGTCGTCCCCTATGCTTAAGACGTAGGCTCTACAGTATGCTATGCTGTGTACCGCACTTGAAGTGTGCCTTGCCATGAGTTAGTCAAGGGGTACAAGAGTGATCCAAGAATGGATCACAGGACAGCGGTCAAAGTTATCCTTAGTAACTAGTGGACTAAGGAATTTTTCTCAATTATGGAGGTGGTAAAAGAGTTCGTCGTAAAGAGTTACGTCGATGCAAGCTTAACACCTATCCGGATAGCTCTGAGTAGAGATACCGGATACGTATAATGGAGCAACAATTTAGAATAGCTCCAAGTAGAACAATTATTTGGAATAGCTCCAAATAGAACGTGGTAGCTACATCTAGGAGATGACATAGAGATTCGTAAAGCACACACGGATCTGAAAGGTTCAGACCCGTTGACTAAAACCTCTCTCACAAGCAACATGATCAAACCCAGAACTCATTGAGTGCTAATCACATAGTGATGTGAACTAGATTATTGACTCTGGTAAACTCTTTGGATGTTAGTCACATGGGGATGTGACCTTGAGTGTTAATCACATATCGATGTGAGCTAGATTATTGACTCTAGTGCAAGTGGGAGACTGTTGGAAATATGCCCTAGAGGCAATAATAAATTGATTATTATTATATTTCCTTGTTCATGATAATCGTTTATTATCCATGCTAGAATTGTATTGATAGGAAACTCAGATACATGTGTGGATACATAGACAACACCATGTCCCTAGTAAGCCTCTAGTTGACTAGCTCGTTGATCAATAGATGGTTACGGTTTCCTAACCATGGACATTGGATGTCGTTGATAACGGGATCACATCATTAGGAGAATGATGTGATGGACAAGACCCAATCCTAAGCATAGCACTAGATCGTGTAGTTCGTATGCTAAAGCTTTGCTAATGTCAAGTATCATTTCCTTAGACCATGAGATTGTGCAACTCCCGGATACCGTAGGAGTGCTTTGGGTGTGCCAAACGTCACAACGTAACTGGGTGGCTATAAAGTTACATTACAGGTATCTCCGAAAGTGTCTGTTGGGTTGGCACGAATCGAGACTGGGATTTGTCACTCCGTGTAAGCGGAGAGGTATCTCTGGGCCCACTCGGTAGGACATCATCATAATGTGCACAATGTGATCAAGGAGTTGATCACGGGATGATGTGTTACAGAACGAGTAAAGAGACTTGCCGGTAACGAGATTGAACAAGGTATCGGGATACCGACGATCGAATCTCGGGCAAGTATCGTACCGATAGACAAAGGGAATTGTATACGGGATTGATTAAGTCCTTGACATCGTGGTTCATCCGATGAGATCATCGTGGAACATGTGGGAGCCAACATGGGTATCCAGATCCCGCTGTTGGTTATTGACCGGAGAACGTCTCGGTCATGTCTGCATGTCTCCCGAACCCGTAGGGTCTACACACTTAAGGTTCGATGACGCTAGGGTTATAAAGGAAGTTTGTATGTGGTTACCGAATGTTGTTCGGAGTCCCGGATGAGATCCTGGACGTCACGAGGAGTTCCGGAATGGTCCGGAGGTAAAGATTTATATATGGGAAGTCCTATTTTGGTCACCGGAAAAGTTTCGGGGTTTATCGGTAACGTACCGGGACCACCGGGAGGGTCCCGGGGGTCCACCAAGTGGGGCCACCAACCCCAGAAGGTTGCATGGGCCAAGAGTGGTGAGGGACCAGCCCCTTAGTGGGCTGGTGCACCTCCCACCAAGGCCCAAGGCCCAAGGCGCAGGGGAAGTGGGAGGAGGCAAACCCTAGGTCCAGATGGGCCTTAAGGCCCACCCTAGGGGCGCCTCCCCCTTCTCCCCTCCCTTGGCCGCCACCCCTTGGCCATCTAGGGCTGCCGCCCCCCCTTTGGGGTGGGAAACCCTAGAGGGGGCGCATCCCCTCCCCTTCCCTTATATATATGAGGCCTAGGGGGCTGCCCAACACACACGCGATTCAATCTCGTTGGTGCAGCCCTGCGTCTCTTCTTCCTCCTCTTCTGTAGTGCTTGGCGAAGCCCTGCAGGATAGCCACGCTCCTCCACCACCACCACGCCGTTGTGCTGCTGTTGGATGAAGTCTTCCTCAACCTCTCCCTCTCTCCTTGCTGGATCAAGGCATGGGAGACGTCACCGGGCTGTACGTGTGTTGAACGCGGAGGTGCCGTCCGTTCGGCACTCGGTCATCGGTGATTTGGATCACGACGAGTACGACTCCATCAACCCCGTTCACATGAACGCTTCCGCTTAGCGATCTACAAGGGTATGTAGATGCAACTCTCCTTCCCCTCGTTGCTGGTCTCTCCATAGATAGATCTTGGTGACACGTAGGAAAATTTTGAATTTCTGCTACGTTCCCCAACAGTGGAATCAGAGCTAGGTCTATTGCGTAGATTCTATGCACGAGTAGAACACAAAGTAGTTGTGGGCGTTGATTTTGTTCAATATGCTTGCCGTTACTAGTCTTATCTTGATTCGGCGGCATCGTGGGATGAAGCGGCCCGGACCAACCTTACACGTACTCTTACGTGAGACTGGTTCCACCGACTGACATGCACTAGTTGCATAAGGTGGCTAGCGGGTGTCTGTCTCTCCCACTTTAGTCGGATCGGATTTGATGAAAAGGGTCCTTATGAAGGGTAAATAGCAATTGGCATATCACGTTGTGGTCTTTGCGTAGGTAAGAACCGTTCTTGCTAGAAACCCATAGCAGCCACGTAAAACATGCAAACAACAATTAGAGGACGTCTAACTTGTTTTTGCAGGGTATGCCATGTGATGTGATATGGCCAAAGGATGTGATGAATGATATATGTGATGTATGAGATTGATCATGTTCTTGTAATAGGAATCACGACTTGCATGTCGATGAATATGACAACCGGCAGGAGCCATAGGAGTTGTCTTTATTTATTTATGACCTGCGTGTCAACTTAAACGTCATGTAATTACTTTACTTTATTGCTAACCGTTAGCCATAGTAGTAGAAGTAATAGATGGCGAGGCAACTTCATGAAGACACGATGATGGAGATCATGATGATGGAGATCATGGTGTCATGCCGGTGACGATGATGATCATGGAGCCCCGAAGATGGAGATCAAAAGGAGCAAAGTGATGATGGCCATATCATGTCACTATTTGATTGCATGTGATGTTTATCATGTTTATACATCTTATTTGCTTAGAACGACGGTAGTAAATAAGATGATCCCTCACAACAATTTCAAGAAGTGTTCTCCCCTAACTGTGCACCGTTGCTAAAGTTCGTCGTTTCGAAGCACCACGTGATGATCGGGTGTGATAGATCCTTACGTTCACATACAACGGGTGTAAGACAGTTTTACACATGCAAAACACTTAGGGTTAACTTGACGAGCCTAGCATGTGCATAGACATGGCCTCGGAACACAGAAGACCGAAAGGTCGAGCATGAGTCGTATAGAAGATACGATCAACATGAAGATGTTCACCGACGTTGACTAGTCCGTCTCACGTGATGATCGGACACGGCCTAGTTGACTCGGATCATGTAATCACTTAGATGACTAGAGGGATGTCTATCTGAGTGGGAGTTCATAAGATGAACTTAATTATCCTGAACATAGTCAAAAGGATTTTGCAAATTATGTCGTAGCTCACGCTATAGTTCTACTGTTTAGATATGTTCCTAGAGGAAAATTAGTTGAAAGTTGATAGTAGCAATTATGCAGACAGTAAAAGGCTTATGTCCTTAATGCACCGCTCAGTGTGCTGAACCTCGAACGTGGTCTGTGGATGTTGCGAACATCTGACATACACGTTTTGATAACTACATGATAGTTCAGTTAAACGGTTTAGAGTTGAGGCACCAAAGACGTTTTGAAACGTCGCGAAACATATGAGATGTTTTGAGGGCTAAAATTGGATTTCAAGCTCGTGCCCACGTCAAGAGGTATAAGACCTCCGACAATTTTCTTAGCCAGCAAACTAAGGAGAAAAGCTCAATTGTTGAGCTTGTGCTCAGATTGTCTGAGTACAACAATCATTTGAATCGAGTGGGAGTTGATCTTCCAGATGAGATAATGATGTTTCTCCGAAGTCATTACCACCAAGCTGCTAGAGCTTCGTGATGAACTATAATATATCAGGGACATATATGATGATCCTTGAGTTATTCGCGATGTTTGACACCACGAAAGTAGAAATCAAGAAGGAGCATCAATTGTTGATGGTTGGTGAAACCACTAGTTTCAAGAAGGGCAAGGGCACAAAGGGATACTTCATGAAACAGCAATTCAGCTGCTGCTCCAATGAAGAAACCCAAGGTTGAACCCAAACCCGAGACTAAGTGCTTCTGTAATAAGGGGAACAACCACTGGAGCAGAATTACCCTAGATACTTGGTAGATTAGAAGGCTGGCAAGGTCGATAGAAGTATATTGGATATACATTGTGTTGATGTGTACTTTACTAGTACTCCTAGTAGCACCAGGGTATTAGATACCGGTTCGGTTGCTAAGTGTTAGTAACTCGAAATAAAAGCTACGGAATAAACGGAGACTAGCTAAAGGTGAGCTGACGATATGTGTTGGAAGTGTTTCCAATGTTGATATGATCAAGCATCGCACGCTCCATCTACCATCGAGATTGGTGTTTGCGTTGAGCATAGACATGATTGGATTATGTCCATAGCAATACGGTTATTCATTTAAGGAGAATAATGGTTACTCTGTTTATTTGAATAATACCTTCAATGGTCTTACAGCTAAATTGAATGGTTTATTGAATCTCGATCGTAGTAATACACATGTTCATGCCAAAAGATAGTAATGATAGTACCACCTACTTGTGGCACTGCCACGTAAGTCATATCGGTATAAAACGCATGAGGAAGCTCCATGTTGATGGATCCTTGGGCTCACTCGGTTTTGAAAAGTTTGAGGCATGCGAACCATGTCTATTGGTGTATATGCATGAATAAACTCCATGCAAATGGACCGTTTGGACTCACTTGATTTTGAATCACTTGAGACATGTAAATCATACCACATGGGCAAGATGACTGAAAGCCTCGGTTTCAGTAAAATGGAACTAGAAAGCAACTTGTTGGAAGTAATACATTTTGATGTGTGCAGTCCAATGAGTGCTGAGGCGTGTAGTGGATATCGTTATGTTCTTACTTCACAGATGATTTGAGTAGATGTTGAGTATATTTACTTGATGAATCACGAGTCTGAATTATTGAAAGGTTCAAGTAATTTCAGGGTGAAGTTGAAAGATCGTCGTGACAAGAGGATAAAGTATCTATGATATGATCATAGAGATGAATATCTCAATTACGAGTTTGGCACAGAATTAAGACATTGTGGAAATTGTTTCACAACTAATACAGCCTGGAACACCATAGTGTGATGGTGTGTCCGAACATCATAACTGCACCCTATTGGATATGATGCATACCATGATGTTTCTTATCGAATTACCACGATAGTTTATGGGTTAGGCATTAGAGATAACCGCATTCACTTTAAATAGGGCACCACGTAATTCCGATGAGATGACACTGTATGAACTATGGTTTAGAGAAACCTAAGTTGTCATTTCTTAAACGTTTGGGGCTGCAACGCTTATGTGAAAAAGTTTCAGGCTGATAAGCTCAAACCCAAAGCGGATAAATGCATCTTCATAGGACACCCAAAACAGTTGGGTATACCTCCTGCCTCAGATCCGAAAGCAATAAGGGATTGTTTCTTGAATCAGGTCCTTTCTCGAGGAAAAGTTTCTCTCGAAGGATTGAGTGGGAGGATGGTGGAGACTTGATGAGGTTATTGAACCGTCACTACAACTAGTGTATAGAAGGGCACAAAGAGTTATTCTTGTGGCACCTACACCAATTGAAGTGGAAGCTTATGATAGTGATCATGAGACTTCAGATCAAGTCACTCCCAAACCTCGTAGGATGACAAGGATGCGTACTACTTCTGAGTGGTATGTAATCCTGTCTTGGAAGTCATGTTGCTAGACAACAATGAACCTACGAGCTATGGAGAAGCGATGGTGGGCCCGGATTCCGATAAATGGCTCGAGGCCATAAAATCCGAGAGAGGATCCATGTATGAAAACAAAGTGTAGACTTTGGAAGAACTACTTGATGGTCGTAAGGCTGTTGAGTACAGATGGATTTTAAAAGGAAGACGGACAATGATGGTAAATGTCACCATTAAGAAAGCTCGACTTGTCGTTAAGATGTTTTCGACAAGTTCAAGGAGTTGACTACGATGAGACTTTCTCACCTGTAGCGATGCTAAGAGTCTGTTGGAATTATATTAGCGATTACTGCATTATTTATGAAATCTTGCAGATAGGATGTCGAAAACCATTGTTTCCTCACGATTTTCTTGAGGAAAGGTTGTATGTGATACAACCGGAAGGTTTTGTCAATCCTGAAATATGCTAGTAAGTATGCAAAGCTCCAGCAATCCTTCTAAGGACTGGAGTAAGCATCTCGGAGTTGGAATGTATGCTTTGATGAGATGATCAAAGATTTTGGTTTATACAAAGTTTATGAGAAACTTGTATTTCCAAAGAAGTGAGTGGGAGCACTATAGAATTTCTGATGAATGTATGTTGTTGACATATTGTTGATCAGAAATGACGTAGAATTTCTGGAAAGCATATAGGGTTATTTGGAAAGTGTTTTTCAATGGAAAGCCTGGGTTAAGCTACTTGAACATTGAGCATCAAGATCTATAAGGATAGATCAAAACGCTTAATGGAACTTTCAAATGAGCACATACCTTGACATGATCTTGAAGGTGTTCAAGATGGATCAGTCAAAGAAGGAGTTCTTGCCTGAGTTGTAAGGTATGAAGTTAAGACTTAAAGCTCGACCATGGCAGAATAGAGAGAAAGGACGAATGTCGTCCCCTATGCTTAAGACGTAGGCTCTACAGTATGCTATGCTGTGTACCGCACTTGAAGTGTGCCTTGCCATGAGTTAGTCAAGGGGTACAAGAGTGATCCAAGAATGGATCACAGGACAGCGGTCAAAGTTATCCTTAGTAACTAGTGGACTAAGGAATTTTTCTCAATTATGGAGGTGGTAAAAGAGTTCGTCGTAAAGAGTTACGTCGATGCAAGCTTAACACCTATCCGGATAGCTCTGAGTAGAGATACCGGATACGTATAATGGAGCAACAATTTAGAATAGCTCCAAGTAGAACAATTATTTGGAATAGCTCCAAATAGAACGTGGTAGCTACATCTAGGAGATGACATAGAGATTCGTAAAGCACACACGGATCTGAAAGGTTCAGACCCGTTGACTAAAACCTCTCTCACAAGCAACATGATCAAACCCAGAACTCATTGAGTGCTAATCACATAGTGATGTGAACTAGATTATTGACTCTGGTAAACTCTTTGGATGTTAGTCACATGGGGATGTGACCTTGAGTGTTAATCACATATCGATGTGAGCTAGATTATTGACTCTAGTGCAAGTGGGAGACTGTTGGAAATATGCCCTAGAGGCAATAATAAATTGATTATTATTATATTTCCTTGTTCATGATAATCGTTTATTATCCATGCTAGAATTGTATTGATAGGAAACTCAGATACATGTGTGGATACATAGACAACACCATGTCCCTAGTAAGCCTCTAGTTGACTAGCTCGTTGATCAATAGATGGTTACGGTTTCCTAACCATGGACATTGGATGTCGTTGATAACGGGATCACATCATTAGGAGAATGATGTGATGGACAAGACCCAATCCTAAGCATAGCACTAGATCGTGTAGTTCGTATGCTAAAGCTTTGCTAATGTCAAGTATCATTTCCTTAGACCATGAGATTGTGCAACTCCCGGATACCGTAGGAGTGATTTGGGTGTGCCAAACGTCACAACGTAACTGGGTGGCTATAAAGTTACATTACAGGTATCTCCGAAAGTGTCTGTTGGGTTGGCACGAATCGAGACTGGGATTTGTCACTCCGTGTAAGCGGAGAGGTATCTCTGGGCCCACTCGGTAGGACATCATCATAATGTGCACAATGTGATCAAGGAGTTGATCACGGGATGATGTGTTACAGAACGAGTAAAGAGACTTGCCGGTAACGAGATTGAACAAGGTATCGGGATACCGACGATCGAATCTCGGGCAAGTATCGTACCGATAGACAAAGGGAATTGTATACGGGATTGATTAAGTCCTTGACATCGTGGTTCATCCGATGAGATCATCGTGGAACATGTGGGAGCCAACATGGGTATCCAGATCCCGCTGTTGGTTATTGACCGGAGAACGTCTCGGTCATGTCTGCATGTCTCCCGAACCCGTAGGGTCTACACACTTAAGGTTCGATGACGCTAGGGTTATAAAGGAAGTTTGTATGTGGTTACCGAATGTTGTTCGGAGTCCCGGATGAGATCCTGGACGTCACGAGGAGTTCCGGAATGGTCCGGAGGTAAAGATTTATATATGGGAAGTCCTATTTTGGTCACCGGAAAAGTTTCGGGGTTTATCGGTAACGTACCGGGACCACCGGGAGGGTCCCGGGGGTCCACCAAGTGGGGCCACCAACCCCAGAAGGTTGCATGGGCCAAGAGTGGTGAGGGACCAGCCCCTTAGTGGGCTGGTGCACCTCCCACCAAGGCCCAAGGCCCAAGGCGCAGGGGAAGTGGGAGGAGGCAAACCCTAGGTCCAGATGGGCCTTAAGGCCCACCCTAGGGGCGCCTCCCCCTTCTCCCCTCCCTTGGCCGCCACCCCTTGGCCATCTAGGGCTGCCGCCCCCCCTTTGGGGTGGGAAACCCTAGAGGGGGCGCATCCCCTCCCCTTCCCTTATATATATGAGGCCTAGGGGGCTGCCCAACACACACGCGATTCAATCTCGTTGGTGCAGCCCTGCGTCTCTTCTTCCTCCTCTTCTGTAGTGCTTGGCGAAGCCCTGCAGGATAGCCACGCTCCTCCACCACCACCACGCCGTTGTGCTGCTGTTGGATGAAGTCTTCCTCAACCTCTCCCTCTCTCCTTGCTGGATCAAGGCATGGGAGACGTCACCGGGCTGTACGTGTGTTGAACGCGGAGGTGCCGTCCGTTCGGCACTCGGTCATCGGTGATTTGGATCACGACGAGTACGACTCCATCAACCCCGTTCACATGAACGCTTCCGCTTAGCGATCTACAAGGGTATGTAGATGCAACTCTCCTTCCCCTCGTTGCTGGTCTCTCCATAGATAGATCTTGGTGACACGTAGGAAAATTTTGAATTTCTGCTACGTTCCCCAACAGTGGAATCAGAGCTAGGTCTATTGCGTAGATTCTATGCACGAGTAGAACACAAAGTAGTTGTGGGCGTTGATTTTGTTCAATATGCTTGCCGTTACTAGTCTTATCTTGATTCGGCGGCATCGTGGGATGAAGCGGCCCGGACCAACCTTACACGTACTCTTACGTGAGACTGGTTCCACCGACTGACATGCACTAGTTGCATAAGGTGGCTAGCGGGTGTCTGTCTCTCCCACTTTAGTCGGATCGGATTTGATGAAAAGGGTCCTTATGAAGGGTAAATAGCAATTGGCATATCACGTTGTGGTCTTTGCGTAGGTAAGAACCGTTCTTGCTAGAAACCCATAGCAGCCACGTAAAACATGCAAACAACAATTAGAGGACGTCTAACTTGTTTTTGCAGGGTATGCCATGTGATGTGATATGGCCAAAGGATGTGATGAATGATATATGTGATGTATGAGATTGATCATGTTCTTGTAATAGGAATCACGACTTGCATGTCGATGAATATGACAACCGGCAGGAGCCATAGGAGTTGTCTTTATTTATTTATGACCTGCGTGTCAACTTAAACGTCATGTAATTACTTTACTTTATTGCTAACCGTTAGCCATAGTAGTAGAAGTAATAGATGGCGAGGCAACTTCATGAAGACACGATGATGGAGATCATGATGATGGAGATCATGGTGTCATGCCGGTGACGATGATGATCATGGAGCCCCGAAGATGGAGATCAAAAGGAGCAAAGTGATGATGGCCATATCATGTCACTATTTGATTGCATGTGATGTTTATCATGTTTATACATCTTATTTGCTTAGAACGACGGTAGTAAATAAGATGATCCCTCACAACAATTTCAAGAAGTGTTCTCCCCTAACTGTGCACCGTTGCTAAAGTTCGTCGTTTCGAAGCACCACGTGATGATCGGGTGTGATAGATCCTTACGTTCACATACAACGGGTGTAAGATAGTTTTACACATGCAAAACACTTAGGGTTAACTTGACGAGCCTAGCATGTGCATAGACATGGCCTCGGAACACAGAAGACCGAAAGGTCGAGCATGAGTCGTATAGAAGATACGATCAACATGAAGATGTTCACCGACGTTGACTAGTCCGTCTCACGTGATGATCGGACACGGCCTAGTTGACTCGGATCATGTAATCACTTAGATGACTAGAGGGATGTCTATCTGAGTGGGAGTTCATAAGATGAACTTAATTATCCTGAACATAGTCAAAAGGATTTTGCGAATTATGTCGTAGCTCACGCTATAGTTCTACTGTTTAGATATGTTCCTAGAGGAAAATTAGTTGAAAGTTGATAGTAGCAATTATGCAGACAGTAAAAGGCTTATGTCCTTAATGCACCGCTCAGTGTGCTGAACCTCGAACGTGGTCTGTGGATGTTGCGAACATCTGACATACACGTTTTGATAACTACATGATAGTTCAGTTAAACGGTTTAGAGTTGAGGCACCAAAGACGTTTTGAAACGTCGCGAAACATATGAGATGTTTTGAGGGCTAAAATTGGGATTTCAAGCCCGTGCCCACGTCAAGAGGTATAAGACCTCCGACAATTTTCTTAGCCAGCAAACTAAGGAGAAAAGCTCAATTGTTGAGCTTGTGCTCAGATTGTCTGAGTACAACAATCATTTGAATCGAGTGGGAGTTGATCTTCCAGATGAGATAATGATGTTTCTCCGAAGTCATTACCACCAAGCTGCTAGAGCTTCGTGATGAACTATAATATATCAGGGACATATATGATGATCCTTGAGTTATTCGCGATGTTTGACACCACGAAAGTAGAAATCAAGAAGGAGCATCAATTGTTGATGGTTGGTGAAACCACTAGTTTCAAGAAGGGCAAGGGCACAAAGGGATACTTCATGAAACAGCAATTCAGCTGCTGCTCCAATGAAGAAACCCAAGGTTGAACCCAAACCCGAGACTAAGTGCTTCTGTAATAAGGGGAACAACCACTGGAGCAGAATTACCCTAGATACTTGGTAGATTAGAAGGCTAGCAAGGTCGATAGAAGTATATTGGATATACATTGTGTTGATGTGTACTTTACTAGTACTCCTAGTAGCACCAGGGTATTAGATACCGGTTCGGTTGCTAAGTGTTAGTAACTCGAAATAAAAGCTACGGAATAAACGGAGACTAGCTAAAGGTGAGCTGACGATATGTGTTGGAAGTGTTTCCAATGTTGATATGATCAAGCATCGCACGCTCCATCTACCATCGAGATTGGTGTTTGCGTTGAGCATAGACATGATTGGATTATGTCCATAGCAATACGGTTATTCATTTAAGGAGAATAATGGTTACTCTGTTTATTTGAATAATACCTTCAATGGTCTTACAGCTAAATTGAATGGTTTATTGAATCTCGATCGTAGTAATACACATGTTCATGCCAAAAGATAGTAATGATAGTACCACCTACTTGTGGCACTGCCACGTAAGTCATATCGGTATAAAACGCATGAGGAAGCTCCATGTTGATGGATCCTTGGGCTCACTCGGTTTTGAAAAGTTTGAGGCATGCGAACCATGTCTATTGGTGTATATGCATGAATAAACTCCATGCAAATGGACCGTTTGGACTCACTTGATTTTGAATCACTTGAGACATGTAAATCATACCACATGGGCAAGATGACTGAAAGCCTCGGTTTCAGTAAAATGGAACTAGAAAGCAACTTGTTGGAAGTAATACATTTTGATGTGTGCAGTCCAATGAGTGCTGAGGCGTGTAGTGGATATCGTTATGTTCTTACTTCACAGATGATTTGAGTAGATGTTGAGTATATTTACTTGATGAATCACGAGTCTGAATTATTGAAAGGTTCAAGTAATTTCAGGGTGAAGTTGAAAGATCGTCGTGACAAGAGGATAAAGTATCTATGATATGATCATAGAGATGAATATCTCAATTACGAGTTTGGCACAGAATTAAGACATTGTGGAAATTGTTTCACAACTAATACAGCCTGGAACACCATAGTGTGATGGTGTGTCCGAACATCATAACTGCACCCTATTGGATATGATGCATACCATGATGTTTCTTATCGAATTACCACGATAGTTTATGGGTTAGGCATTAGAGATAACCGCATTCACTTTAAATAGGGCACCACGTAATTCCGATGAGATGACACTGTATGAACTATGGTTTAGAGAAACCTAAGTTGTCATTTCTTAAACGTTTGGGGCTGCAACGCTTATGTGAAAAAGTTTCAGGCTGATAAGCTCAAACCCAAAGCGGATAAATGCATCTTCATAGGACACCCAAAACAGTTGGGTATACCTCCTGCCTCAGATCCGAAAGCAATAAGGGATTGTTTCTTGAATCAGGTCCTTTCTCGAGGAAAAGTTTCTCTCGAAGGATTGAGTGGGAGGATGGTGGAGACTTGATGAGGTTATTGAACCATCACTACAACTAGTGTATAGAAGGGCACAAAGAGTTATTCTTGTGGCACCTACACCAATTGAAGTGGAAGCTTATGATAGTGATCATGAGACTTCAGATCAAGTCACTCCCAAACCTCGTAGGATGACAAGGATGCGTACTACTTCTGAGTGGTATGTAATCCTGTCTTGGAAGTCATGTTGCTAGACAACAATGAACCTACGAGCTATGGAGAAGCGATGGTGGGCCCGGATTCCGATAAATGGCTCGAGGCCATAAAATCCGAGAGAGGATCCATGTATGAAAACAAAGTGTAGACTTTGGAAGAACTACTTGATGGTCGTAAGGCTGTTGAGTACAGATGGATTTTAAAAGGAAGACGGAAAATGATGGTAAATGTCACCATTAAGAAAGCTCGACTTGTCGTTAAGATGTTTTCGACAAGTTCAAGGAGTTGACTACGATGAGACTTTCTCACCTGTAGCGATGCTAAGAGTCTGTTGGAATTATATTAGCGATTACTGCATTATTTATGAAATCTTGCAGATAGGATGTCGAAAACCATTGTTTCCTCACGATTTTCTTGAGGAAAGGTTGTATGTGATACAACCGGAAGGTTTTGTCAATCCTGAAATATGCTAGTAAGTATGCAAAGCTCCAGCAATCCTTCTAAGGACTGGAGTAAGCATCTCGGAGTTGGAATGTATGCTCTGATGAGATGATCAAAGATTTTGGTTTATACAAAGTTTATGAGAAACTTGTATTTCCAAAGAAGTGAGTGGGAGCACTATAGAATTTCTGATGAATGTATGTTGTTGACATATTGTTGATCAGAAATGACGTAGAATTTCTGGAAAGCATATAGGGTTATTTGGAAAGTGTTTTTCAATGGAAAGCCTGGGTTAAGCTACTTGAACATTGAGCATCAAGATCTATAAGGATAGATCAAAACGCTTAATGGAACTTTCAAATGAGCACATACCTTGACATGATCTTGAAGGTGTTCAAGATGGATCAGTCAAAGAAGGAGTTCTTGCCTGAGTTGTAAGGTATGAAGTTAAGACTTAAAGCTCGACCATGGCAGAATAGAGAGAAAGGACGAATGTCGTCCCCTATGCTTAAGATGTAGGCTCTACAGTATGCTATGCTGTGTACCGCACCTGAAGTGTGCCTTGCCATGAGTTAGTCAAGGGGTACAAGAGTGATCCAAGAATGGATCACAGGACAGCGGTCAAAGTTATCCTTAGTAACTAGTGGACTAAGGAATTTTTCTCAATTATGGAGGTGGTAAAAGAGTTCGTCGTAAAGAGTTACGTCGATGCAAGCTTAACACCTATCCGGATAGCTCTGAGTAGAGATACCAGATACGTATAATGGAGCAACAATTTAGAATAGCTCCAAGTAGAACAATTATTTGGAATAGCTCCAAATAGAACGTGGTAGCTACATCTAGGAGATGACATAGAGATTCGTAAAGCACACACGGATCTGAAAGGTTCAGACCTGTTGACTAAAACCTCTCTCACAAGCAACATGATCAAACCCAGAACTCATTGAGTGCTAATCACATAGTGATGTGAACTAGATTATTGACTCTGGTAAACTCTTTGGATGTTAGTCACATGGGGATGTGACCTTGAGTGTTAATCACATATCGATGTGAGCTAGATTATTGACTCTAGTGCAAGTGGGAGACTGTTGGAAATATGCCCTAGAGGCAATAATAAATTGATTATTATTATATTTCCTTGTTCATGATAATCGTTTATTATCCATGCTAGAATTGTATTGATAGGAAACTCAGATACATGTGTGGATACATAGACAACACCATGTCCCTAGTAAGCCTCTAGTTGACTAGCTCGTTGATCAATAGATGGTTACGGTTTCCTAACCATGGACATTGGATGTCGTTGATAACGGGATCACATCATTAGGAGAATGATGTGATGGACAAGACCCAATCCTAAGCATAGCACTAGATCGTGTAGTTCGTATGCTAAAGCTTTGCTAATGTCAAGTATCATTTCCTTAGACCATGAGATTGTGCAACTCCCGGATACCGTAGGAGTGCTTTGGGTGTGCCAAACGTCACAACGTAACTGGGTGGCTATAAAGTTACATTACAGGTATCTCCGAAAGTGTCTGTTGGGTTGGCACGAATCGAGACTGGGATTTGTCACTCCGTGTAAGCGGAGAGGTATCTCTGGGCCCACTCGGTAGGACATCATCATAATGTGCACAATGTGATCAAGGAGTTGATCACGGGATGATGTGTTACAGAACGAGTAAAGAGACTTGCCGGTAACGAGATTGAACAAGGTATCGGGATACCGACGATCGAATCTCGGGCAAGTATCGTACCGATAGACAAAGGGAATTGTATACAGGATTGATTAAGTCCTTGACATCGTGGTTCATCCGATGAGATCATCGTGGAACATGTGGGAGCCAACATGGGTATCCAGATCCCGCTGTTGGTTATTGACCGGAGAACGTCTCGGTCATGTCTGCATGTCTCCCGAACCCGTAGGGTCTACACACTTAAGGTTCGATGGCGCTAGGGTTATAAAGGAAGTTTGTATGTGGTTACCGAATGTTGTTCGGAGTCCCGGATGAGATCCCGGACGTCACGAGGAGTCCCGGAATGGTCCGGAGGTAAAGATTTATATATGGGAAGTCCTGTTTTGGTCACCGGAAAAGTTTCGGGGTTTATCGGTAACGTACCGGGACCACCGGGAGGGTCCCGGGGGTCCACCAAGTGGGGCCACCAACCCCAGAAGGTTGCATGGGCCAAGAGTGGTGAGGGACCAGCCCCTTAGTGGGCTGGTGCACCTCCCACCAAGGCCCAAGGCCCAAGGCGCAGGGGAAGTGGGAGGAGGCAAACCCTAGGTCCAGATGGGCCTTAAGGCCCACCCTAGGGGCGCCTCCCCCTTCTCCCCTCCCTTGGCCGCCACCCCTTGGCCATCTAGGGCTGCCGCCCCCCCTTTGGGGTGGGAAACCCTAGAGGGGGCGCAGCCCCTCCCCTTCCCTTATATATATGAGGCCTAGGGGGCTGCCCAACACACACGCGATTCAATCTCGTTGGTGCAGCCCTGCGTCTCTTCTTCCTCCTCTTCTGTAGTGCTTGGCGAAGCCCTGCAGGATAGCCACGCTCCTCCACCACCACCACGCCGTTGTGCTGCTGTTGGATGAAGTCTTCCTCAACCTCTCCCTCTCTCCTTGCTGGATCAAGGCATGGGAGACGTCACCGGGCTGTACGTGTGTTGAACGCGGAGGTGCCGTCCGTTCGGCACTCGGTCATCGGTGATTTGGATCACGACGAGTACGACTCCATCAACCCCGTTCACATGAACGCTTCCGCTTAGCGATCTACAAGGGTATGTAGATGCAACTCTCCTTCCCCTCGTTGCTGGTCTCTCCATAGATAGATCTTGGTGACACGTAGGAAAATTTTGAATTTCTGCTACGTTCCCCAACAATTTTCATACTTTCAGATCACATGTAGCTTTTCTTTGTAGGAAAGTAAATACTCCTATGTTACATAAAAAGAGAGACAGAGTCAAAGCTGTAAGGACTTGGTAAAGAAAACTGTGAGATGTAGGCCCCATATACTCTTGTGTGACCCAAATTTCCTGAGCGAAGTTGGAAGCAGCGCAACGTGCGTCCGTACATCATGGGCATCTTGCTAGTGATCTATGCACTATCCCCTTTGTTTTTTTGCGGGAATAATACTTGTATTACTCATTCACCAAGTCCTTACAATCATCAAGGACCAACTTCAAAACATCCTCCGGGCCTGAACCGACCCAAGTCATAGTACGACCTTCTACTCTAGCAAAACTAGCTAGTCTATCACTCGCTCATGAGTAATACAAGTCTGCCTAAGACTCAACAAGAATTTAATTTCACTAACCAAAGAAGCATAAACTGAGCGATCCACCTCGCCGCATGAAATAATAGCCATGGTTGTAGTCGAGTCCATCTCAATGGCAATTGGAAGATTGGAGCGTTGAATTGCGAAAGATAATCCTTCCATACATGCACATAACTCCGCCCCCAGAGCGTCTCTACACGAGAACAAGGCCCTGCATGATGAGAATATTATGGCTCCTGAGTTATCTCGCAAGATCATTCCAGCACCTGCACCACCAGCGAACGAGTAAGACCCATTCGTGTTAAGCTTCACCCAGCCAAGCTGGGGCGGCCTCCAAGGTGTATCGCCATTCACGGGGTGCTCAACAACGGACCTAGACTTTAGATCATAGGATATGCTGCACTTCCCCTTTGCTGGATCAAAGCGTGAGTTCAGTTTGATGCCAATTAGAGTATCCAAGTAATTCTGAAGAAACATTCTTGATACTTCCATGGGAGGAGCAGGTCTTTGATGTACTATCTCATTCCGAATGAACCAGCTTCTCCAAAAAATTAACAGTAGCATACTTCTCTGAATTCGTTCAAAGGGGCAAGTACGTGAAGTAGCCATTCCTTACCAACAGGCAACAGGGAATCAAGGAATGGTAAAATCCAAATCTCGGCCATGGCTAGATAAAGATCACGTCCGTATTGACATCTCACAAACGGGTGGAAATTGTCCTCCTCTTCCATACCACAAACTGGACATCTACTTGAAAGCTCCAGTCCAATCTTGTGTTTATTCCTCCATGTCGGCAAAGAGTCAGTAGTCAATCTCCAAGCAAAATTGCGCACAGTGGGGGGTACATCACATCTCCATATATATTGCCAGCATTTTCTACTACCATCTGGCGATGTGCTAGACGCCTCTGCAGTATTTCTGTGAGCTACTTCAAAAGCCAGCATATATGCTGATTTGACCGTGAAGACGCCGAGCTTCCCCGGCCCCCATGCAATCACATCCTCACCTAATCTTGGAGATGCCCGTATCTTTAAGATTTCTTCCACATCAGCTGATAAGAAGTACTGCTGAAGAAGTACCAAGTTCCAAGAACCATTATCATTTAGCAAGTCGGACACAAAACGAATGCGACATCTTCCCTGCAGCGACACAGGTTTGTATGAGAAGGGCCTTTGAATCCAGTTATCTCTCCCCTTTGTTGGTAGTCAGAGTCACTAGGACAACTAACTGTGTTAGCATCTAGAGTTGTAACAAGCCATAGTCCGCCTATCTTGGTTGCGCAGTGATGATGCTACCATCTCGTACTACAAAGTCCATGCCTTGCACCGGAAATAGCGCAACCATATGACATCTATCCGAGTGGGTGACCACGTGGTGACCGGGCATGAGGCCATGGCTGAGGCCGCCTACAACCACTTCTCCAATGTGCTCGGAAGTGCCACGGAGCATGACATCACACTTGATCTCCGCGTTTTGTGTGTTCAACACAATGCTACTCCGTGCGGTGGACCTAGGCCTTCTTCGACGCCTTACCACTCGGCACGCGGCCTCGAGTATATCGCTATACGCGGACGATGTTGTCATCTTTTGTCACCCGGACAGCCACGACATTAGCACCGTGTGAACCATCCTGCACATATTCGGGCTTCATACAAACTTCACCAAGTGTTCTGCCACCCCGATCCGGTGCGATGATGACAACAACATGATGATCACATCTGAGATGCAGTGCCCCATAGCCCAATTCCCCATCACATACCTCGGGTTGCCTCTCTCTGTCTGCAAGGCCTCCACGACTAGCTTGCTCCCGATCATCGACAAGCTCGGCCACAAGCTCTCCACGTGGCATGCTTCCATGATGTCCAACGGGCAACGACGACCGCCTTGCTCTCGTGCATCACGTACTTAGTGCTATCCCGACATACTTCCTCACCGCCTTTGCTCTCAACCAATCCATCCTCAAGAAATTCAACCGCATCATCCGCGGATTCCTTTGGGCGGGTGGCACCGAAGGCAATGGGGGTCAGTGCCGTGTTAACTGACAGCAAGTTTGCCGGCCAATCTCTCTTGGCGGTCTTAGCATCAGGGACATTCAAAGGACCGGCATCACCCTCCGTGCGTGGTTGCTTTGGTTATAGTGCACCGACCCCTTGCAACCCTGGAGCCACTTACACATACCTCACAACCCAGATGTGACTGCCATCTTCAGCGCGTCTACGACCTGGGATCTTGGGTCCAGCGTCACCTGCAGATTCTGGTCCGACCACTTGATAGAGGGTAGATCCGTGGCTGAGATCCCCCCAGTCCTCGCCTCGTCCCTCGACGCCGACGCAAGACTCGCACCGTTCGCGAGGGCCTCCACCTTAGAGCCTGGGTGCAAGAGATTCATGGAGCACTTGGACCGACGGCCATGTTGCAATATGTTGATCTTGAGCGTCGTGTGCGCCACATTGACCAGATGAGCCGGATACACTCAAATGGCGCTGGACCACCTTCGCTATGAAATGTATATGATGGGAGAATTTAAATTCTTCTTAGGTCTTCAAATTCTTCAACAACGCAATGGCATCTTCATATTTCAGGAGAAATACCTCAAGGATGTATTGTGGAAATTCGGCATGAAAGATTGCAAAGGCGTCAAAATCCCTATGCCCACAAATGGCCATCTATGCACTGATGAAAATGGTATTGACTTTGATCAAAAGGTATACCGCTCCATGATTGGTTCTTTATTGTATTTATGTGCATCTAGGCCAGATATTATGCTTAGTGTTTGCATGTGTGCCCGATTTCAACCTACACTGAAGGAATCACACCATAAGGCTGTGAAGCATATTCTTCGTTATCTAGCTCACACACCAACACTTGGATATGGTATCCCAAGGGCTCGACTTTTGATCTCATTGGGTATTCACTCTGACTATGCTCGTGATCCTGTGGACCGCAAGTCAAAATCAGGCACATGCCATTTCCTTAGACGATCCTTGGTCTGTTGGTCCTCGAAGAAACAGAACTGCGTATCACTGTCTACTGCTGAAGCTGAGTACATTGTTGCTGGTTTTTGCTGTTCTCAATTGCTATGGATGAAGCAAACCCTCAAGGACTACGGCGTCAATGTAAAGAATGTGCCTCTCTACTGTGACAATGAGAGTGCCATCAAGATTGCTCATAACCCACTTCAGCAGTCGAAGACAAAGCACATTCAGATTTGTCATCATTTTCTTCGTGATCATGTGTTGAAGGGCGACATTTCTATTGAGCATGTGAAGACTGGAGAACAGCTAGCCGATATCTTCACAAAGCCTTTGGATGAGAAGAGATTTAGCAAGTTGCGGTGTGAGCTAAATATCCTAGAATCTTCGAATGTCCTTTGAAAAGGACACACATCCTAACACTTGTGCAAAGTTGATGACTTAGACGTGCAACACACGAAGAAACGTTTTTCTTCAATCAATGAAGATTAACACTCTAAGTGTGAAGAAATTAACGAAGAATTTGATTCTCAGAGCCCTATGACAATTGTACATGGTGTTTGAAATCATCATTCTTATATGGTGGGTCACGCCACCACCAAAAGTTGAAAATCTTGAATTTGAGTTTTTACTCATTTTTGAATTTCCTCAATTGTTCAAATTCTTCAACTTTTCGATGTCTTCACTCTTTCCGTTGTTGTTCTTCATTGGATATATATATATATATATATATATATATATATATATAGGGTGGGTCTATTATGATAACACCTTTTAAGACCCTTATTCTGCTAACACTACCTACCTCACCGTAGCTACAGACTAACCCAAAAAAACAACCGGACCGAACTGCTCGCGCAAAGGGAAAACCCAGCCCACCTTATCTTCTCGTACCCACTATCGTGGTTCTAAGTCTGACAGTAGTGTAGGGGGGTAAGTATGGAGAGGCGAGGTCTTAGCTATGGAGAAGTTGTAAGGATGCAAGGTTTACGAGTTCAGGCCCTTCTCGGAAGAAGTAAAAACCCTACGTCTCGGAGCCCGGAGGCGGTCGACTGGATTATGTGAGTATGAGTTACAGAGGTGTGAACCCTTGTCTCGGAGGAGGGGGTGGCTTATATAGAGTGCGCCAGGACCCCGTCCAGCCCACGTTACGAAGGGTTCAATGTACATTAAGGCAGGGCGTTTCTGGTAACGCTAGTAATAAAGTGCTATGATGACCATAAAAGCTACTCAATGACCGACCGTTAGCGTGCGGGGCGCCTTTTGGTCTCCTGGCCGTCGAGTGGTTCGGTCTTGGTCGAGTGATTGCTTCTTGGTCGAGTGTCTTCGAGTCTGTCGAGTGGGACACCTTCAAGTCGATGGAAAGGCGATTTCTTCTAGAGATGTCCATGTGTAGGGCACCTAGGGCAGGTCCATGACCCTACCCTAGGTTCATAGCTTCATCATTAGCCCCCGAATGGATCAAGGTTTGAGTGGGGAAGGAGTTGAGGACCTCTCCGACTCGTTTTTCATGCCGTGAGCACATCTTGCTTCGGATCAACGGACCCGAGTGATGACAGCAACTTCCTTTTCAGTCGCCTTGATCCATTCTTAATTCTTCGTCGAGTGAGTTTCTTTACCTGTAAGGTTCCGAGTGACGGTGCGGAGGAGATCTTTTAGTCTGACAAGTTTGTTTGCTGCCCGCGGATTTAGTGGGATCCGAATTTCGGGAAGCGCGCAGGACGGGGGAGGCCGCAGTAATCGGATGGGATAGAGAGGAGCCTCCTCGATCCCCGCGCCACCTTTTTCGCCATGTATCGCTCGCGCGGTCGTTGCGGGATTTGACGGAGCCATCTGGGCCTACCTGTCAGCCACTCGGAAGCGGCATCATATAAGGCGTTGGACCGGAGTCCCCCGAACAGTGCGCCCCATTACTTCTTCTCCTCCTCACGCCTCTCTGCTGCGCTCGCTCTCGCCCCAGCGCCACCGCACCACACGCGTCTCGTCGGTGACAATGGTGAAGGAGAGGACAGCGGCTCTGGAGCGGGCGAAGAAGGCGACGGCGAAATCGAAGGGGAAGGCGACGAGCCGGGGCGGATCTTCCTCGCGGACTGGCCTGCCGAGGGGTTGGATCCAGGGCGACTGGATCCACTCGAGGATCTCCCAAGAAGACCTCGACGACCTGGCTGAGGGAGGGCTGATCCCTTACGACTCGGCGCGGCTTCCGGGGAAGGAATCCGAGCCGCAGCCTCGAGAGGGTGAGCGCGTTCTTCTTGCCACCCACGTCGACCGTGGGTTTTCCTTGCCTCCTCATCCTTTCTTCCGAGGGTTTTCGAACTTCTTCGGGGCTCAACTCCACCACTTTAACCCCAACTCAATCGTTTATCTTGCCGCGTTCATTTCCTTGTGTGAGAACTTCTTGGGTTGTCGACCTCACTGGGGTCTTTTCAAGCATATTTTCACTTGTCGCTCCCAGACAGTGAAAAAGGCTAACCCGGGTGACGAGAGGACCCAAGTGATCCAGATGTGTGGGGGTCTTGGCATCCAGACAAGGGGAAAAAGCTCCTTTCCGGCCATGATTCTTCCCGATTCAGTTCGCGGGTGGCAGTCGACCTGGTTCTACTGCAAAGACCAGTCGACGCCAGGGCAGTTGACTGGCCTCCCTCCCTTCACCATGGACCGAGTGGAAAAACCCTCCCCTTTGAAGGTGCTCCCGGAGGAGAAGGCACACATGAAGGTGTTGGTCAACCGAGTGGTCTAGCTCATTCGTGATGGGGTCACTGGTATGGATCTCTTGGAGGTCTTCCTTCGGTGGTGCATCCAGCCTCTCCAAGCCCGAGACCACCCGATGTGGATGTATTCGGGTCTAGAAGACTCCACTCGGATCCACCCGGAGGAGGTCGATGACGACACGCTGGAGAAGTGGCTGTTGAGCATTACCGGGAACAAGGACAACCCCAGAGGAGCAAGGAGAGTTCCCCCATTCGACCAGTCGCGTGCACCAGAGCAGGTCTGATTCTGAGTTTTTGCTTGTAATCTGAATTCACTCGCGCAGCTGTCTGTATTGCGTCGACTGACTTTGTTCTCCCTGCTTTCTTTCAGGCCATTATTGAAATGTATTCGATGCCTAACGGGGAGCAAGAGCAAGCTCTGGAAGGCGAGGCAAGTGGTGGCGAAAGTGGCGAGTGGACTTCCGATGGTGAAGGGGATGGAGGAAGTGACGACTCGAGTGATGAGGAAGAAGTCGAGCCGCCTCCTCGCATAGAGAGACGATCCAAGCTTGACCAGGATCGGCTGAGTGCCCGCGACAAGGCGACTGCTCAGGCTGGTCAGTCTTTGAAGCGTCCTTGGATCTCTTCACCAACCACGACTGAGAAGGCGCCAAAGCATCCCAAAGTTGCAGAACCGAAGACTCGGAAGGCGCTGCTGAAGATCAAGATCGACATCCCTGTCGCCTCCGCGTGAGTGTCTCTCCTTGTATTCACTCGATGCCCCGCGCTGTTTGTTTTTCTTGTTTTAACTGGACGAACTTTGGAATTGTTAGCGCTGCCACTTCCGGGACCTCAGCTTACAAGGATGATGATGAGGTGATGGAGGATGCGGTCACTTCTAATCCGGGTATGATTTCTGCCATACTATCTTTCTTTGGTCGATTCAACTGCATCGTGCACCACTGGGTGACGTGATTTTGGCAATTCGAACTTTGTACAGCTCCAACATTATTGACCTCCCTGACGATGATGAAGAGCCTGAGAGGTCTTTGACGAGGAAGAGTAGGCGAGCTCCTATAAGTGAGGCGCTACAGTTGACGCCGAGGGCGGAACCAGTCGTTCAGGACACTGGTGACGTCAATCTGGGTTCTGTTACCTTCGCGGAGCCCTTGTCGAGTGCCTTGTCTTATTATTCTACCGCTCAGGCCCCTCTCGACCCGCCTTCACTTTTTGCAACCCATCATGTCCCGGAGGACGAGGTGAATGCTGCTAGGGAAGCCATACGCCAGGCAGGCATTATGATGGAGAAGATGAAGACGGTGCGGGACGCCAGCCAAGCCGCCTATGATGCCAGCTCGGCTCTCCAGAGCAATGTTCAGGTTAGTTGGTCGCCGCTTGTTCTATTAGGATATGCTATCTGAAGATTCTTTCCGAAAATATTTTCATCTGTACACCCACTGGGTGTGTCGATTGAATTTTTTGGACTAGTGGGGGCACGCTGAGTGCACCCACTGGGTGTAGTCCCCGAGGCTACGGCGGACTGCTGGCAGTCGACCGTAGTCTTTGTATTTTGTCGAGTAAAACCGAACTGGTAGTTTGTTTCTTCTGCTCGATCCGGTCGAGTGGGATCAGAACCGGTGGGGGCACGCAAAGTGCACCCACTGGGTGTAGTCCCCGAGACCGCGGTTGGCTGCGGGCAGTCGACTGTGGTCTGAGTTCTACTTTGTCTCTCTTTTTTTTGAACTCGACTCCGGCGGGCCGGTCGAGTGGAATCAGAACCGGTGGGGGCACGCAAAGTGCACCCACTGGGTGTAGTCCCCGAGACTATGGTGGACTGTGGGCAGTCGACTATAGTCTTAGTATTTGTCGTTTTTTGCAGTGGAATAATTTCTCCCCTTTGATTTCAGAAATCTTGTGATCTTGGAGCTCGCTTCGCTGATTTGGAAAGTCAGCAGATTCAACTGAAACTTGACTTGGAGCTGGCCAGGACAAAACTGCAGACGGTCAGAGACGGCGCCGCCGGTAAGACAAGTCTGTCGACTGGTCAGTTTTAGGCCCGAGCCCCCTTCCGCTATTTCTGAATCAATCATCATTTCTTTGCAGAAAAACTGAGAGAGGCTTTGGCGAAAAAGGATCAGGATTTGTCTGCTGCCCAGAAGGAGGCTGACGACAGGACCGCTCTGGCCGAACAGAAGCTGGCTTCAGTCGGCCAGTTGGAAGAAGAGAATACCAGGCTGAAGACTGCTCTGAATGAAGCCAACAGGGAGTGCACACGTTGGAAGAACGAGAACCTCAACCTGACCGAAAAGATGGAAGGCGTCGCTCGTAGGAGGAACGATATGGAGAGCTACCTGAGGAGCCTTGCCAAGAAGTTGTATATCAAGCTTGAAGGTGCACATTTAGTTCCGACTGATTTTTTTTGTGTCGACTCAGTGTATGAAAATTGACTTATCCTTGGATCGTGAATGCAGAGTTTTGCCAGAACTTTGAAGAGGAGACTGGGCGGATCGAACCAGGTTTGGATCCAATCAACTCTCCCGTGAAAGATGAAGCTGCCATGAATTTGCTCCGACTGGAATCTCGCATTAACGGTGCTGTGGACTACTTGGCTCGAATGAAGGTCGCCATGTCACGGATCGACCCGACACTTTGGCTAGAGGCTACGCTCCAAAACAATCTCGAGTCTCTGATGACTCGACTTAACGGAATCCCTGACCGAGTGCAGGAGTGGAAGAAGTCTTCTGCTCGGTGTGGCGCTAATGTGGCTCTGTCCTTTATTCGTGTCCACTGCAAGGAGGTGCGACAAGACAAGCTGGCAGTAATCAAGGTCGCCAACACCCAGAAGCATGACTTTCGAACCTTTATGGAGACTTTCATCGCTGTAGCCACTCGGATAGCCGACGACATCGACCTGGATGAGTTCATCGAGCCTGCCAGCCCTCCTCCCGCGGAGTGAACAAACTCTTATGTCCCACCTTAAATTTGCCTCGGAATGCCGAGTGGTTTTTGTAACCGTTAAACTTTTTCGGGCCGCATGCCCGAGTACCTCGATCTGTGATCCAGAACCTTTAGGATTTTATCTGAACTTGGTTTACCGTTGAATATCTTTATGAATCTCCTGCTGAGTGAACCCAATCTTTATTCGAGACAACTTTCTGTATTCGCAGCACAGCTCCGAAGGAGGGGGAAGTAGTCGACCCAAGCCTTGTATTTGTGGCGAAGCCCCCCAGGGGCGGGCGATGGTCGACCCACACCCTGTTACTGCAGAGTGGGACGGAGCGCACATTGTATTTGTGGTGAAGCTCTTCAGGAGAAGAGGGCAGTCGACTCGTACTTCGTTACTGTAGAGCGGGATGAATCGTGCATTGTATTTGTGGCGAAGCTCTCCAAGAGAAGGTGGCAGTCGACCTGCCCCTCGTCGTCCTTGAGGATTGAGATGTGTTTGGGAGAACTTAGGCGAGTACTGGACTACAGCTAAGCCCCCGAGTGGGAGGATTGCTCTCCACTCGGTAGGGTTTTTTCAAACTTAGGCGAGTGCCTGACTGCAGCTAAGTCTCTAGGTGGGAGAACTTAGGTGAGTACTGGACTGTAGCTAAGCCCCCGAGTGGGAGGGTTGGTCTCCACTCGGTAGGATATTTCAAACTTAGGCGAGTGCCTGACTGCAGCTAAGTCTCTAAGTGGGAGAACTTAGGCGAGTACTGGACTGCAGCTAAGCCCCCGAGTGGGAGGGTTGCTCTCCACTCGGTAGGATTTTTCAAACTTAGGCGAGTGCCTGACTGCAGCTAAGTCTCTGAGTGGGAGAACTTAGGCGAGTACTAGACTGCAGCTAAGCCCCCGAGTGGGAGGGTTGCTCTCCACTCGGTAGGATTTTTTCAAACTTAGGCGAGTGCCTGACTGCAGCTAAGTCTCTGAGTGGGAGAACTTAGGCGAGTACTGGACTGCAGCTAAGCCCCCGGGTGGGAGGATTGCTCTCCACTCGGTAGGGTTTTTTCAAACTTAGGCGAGTGCCTGACTGCAGCTAAGTCTCTAGGTGGGAGAACTTAGGCGAGTACTGGACTGCAGCTAAGCCCCCGATTGGGAGGATTGCTCTCCACTCGGTAGGGTTTTTTCAAACTTAGGCGAGTGCCTGACTGCAGCTAAGTCTCTAGGTGGGAGAACTTAGGCGTGTAATGGACTGCAGCTAAGCCCCTGAGTGGGAGGGTTGCTCTCCACTCGGTAGGATTTTTCAAACTTAGGCGAGTGCCTGACTGCAGCTAAGTCTCTGAGTGGGAGAACTTAGGCGAGTACTGGACTGCAGCTAAGCCCCCGAGTGGGAGGATTGCTCCCCACTCGGTAGGGTTTTTTCAAACTTAGGCGAGTGCCTGACTGCAGCTAAGTCTCTAGGTGGGAGAACTTAGGCAAGTACTGGACTGCAGCTAAGCCCCCGAGTGGGAGGGTTGCTCTCCACTCGGTAGGATTTTTCAAACTTAGGCGAGTGCCTGACTGCAGCTAAGTCTCTGAGTGGGAGAACTTAGGCGAGTACTGGACTGCAGCTAAGCCCCCGAGTGGGAGGGTTGCTCTCCACTCCGTAGGATTTTTCAAACTTAGGCGAAACGGATTCGCAGCTAAGCCCCCCGAGTGGGAGGATTGCTCTCCACTCGGTAGGATTTTTCAAACTTAGGCGAAGCGGATTCCCAGCTAAGCCACCCGCTGGGGGATTTCTTACGCAAACAAAAACAATAATAATTACTGGGAAAATTATAACGCTCTTGTCTTTGATAAATAAACTAGAGGAGTTTTTCTTATTACATCTCGTCCGAGTGAGAATTCAAGTATAAAAGGGGCGGAGTAGCTCCGCATTCCAGGCTCGTGGCTCGTCAATCTGGCGATCGACATTGTAGAGGTGGTATGCTCCATTGTGGAGGACTCTGGTGACTATGAAGGGGCCTTCCCAAGTAGGAGCAAGCTTGTGTGGTTTCTGCTGATCCACTCGATGGACCAAGTCTCCTTCTTGGAAGGCTCGGCTCTTCACGTTTCTGGCATGGAATCGACGCAAGTCTTGCTGATAGATGGTCGATCGGATCAGGGCCATTTCTCTTTCTTCTTCTAGGAGGTCGACTGTGTCCTGCCGGGCTTGTTCTGCTTCATCTTCTGAGTAGAGCTCGACTCTGGGAGCGTTGTGAAGCAGGTCGCTCGGTAAGACTGCCTCGGCCCCGTAGACTAGAAAGAATGGGGTTCTTCCGGTCGATCGATTCGGAGTTGTCCTCAATCCCCAAAGGACTGATGGGAGCTCGTCGACCCATGCACCTGTTGCGTGCTTGAGATCGCGCATCAATCGGGGTTTCAGCCCTTTGAGAATTAGGCCATTTGCCCTTTCTGCTTGTCCATTCGACTGGGGGTGAGCGACCGAAGCATAGTCGACCCGAGTGCCCTGAGAGGCGCAAAAGGCCCTAAACTTGTCGGAATCGAAGTTTGATCCATTGTCCGTGATGATACTGTGCGGAACTCCATATCTGAATATCAACTCTCTGATGAAACTGATAGCGGTGGAAGCATCGAGATTCTTGATAGGCTTGGCTTCAATCCATTTGGTGAACTTGTCGACTGCTACCAGCACATGAGTGAAGCCGCTCCTGCCTGTTCTCAGTGGCCCAACCATGTCCAGCCCCCAAACAGCGAAGGGCCAGACGAGTGGAATGGTTTTCAAGGCTGACGCGGGCTTGTGCGGCATATTGGAGTAATACTGACACCCTTCACATTTGTCGACTATCTCTTTAGCCATCTCATTGGCCCTTGGCCAGTAGAACCCTGCTCGGTATGCTTTAGCCACAATGGTCCGAGAGGACGCATGATGACCACAGGTCCCCGAGTGGATATCGTTAAGGATCATCTGACCTTCTTCTGGTGTGATACACTTCTGGCCGACCCCAGTCGCGCTTTCCCTATATAACTGTCCCTTTATGACTGTAAAGGCCTCGGATCGATGGACGATCTGTCGAGCCTATTCCTCGTCTTCTAGGAGTTCTTTCCTTAGGATGTACGCGATGTATGGTTCTGTCCAGACGGGAGCGATAACCAGCACTTCCATTATCAGATCGACCACAGCTGGAACTTCAACTTCAGTCGGATCCGTGGCGCTTTTTGGCTGCGGGGCCTCTTCCGTGAAGGGATCCTCCTGGACTGATGGTGTGTGGATGTGTTCCAAAAACACATTGCTCGGAATGGTTTCTCTTTTGGAACCTATTTTTGCCAAATCATCAGCTACTTGATTTTTCAGTCGGGGTATGTGATGAAGCTCTAACCCCTCGAATTTCTTCTCTAGCTTTCTCACTGCATTGCAATAACCAGTCATGGCTGGACTTCTGACATCCCACTCCTTCATCACCTGATTGACCACCAAATCTGAGTCGCCATAGACCATGAGGCGACGGACGCCGAGTGAGATGGCCATGCGCAACCCATATAAAAGTGCTTCATATTCTGCCTCGTTATTGGAGGAATCAAAATGGATTTGAAGAACATATCTGAGTTTATCTCCTCTGGGGGAGACCAACACCACTCCGGCACCGGAACCACTCAGCATCTTGGAGCCGTCGAAAAACATAGTCCAATGCTCCGAGTGAATCTGAGTCGGCAGCTGCTGTTACATCCACTCGACGACGAAATCTGCGATTGCTTGGGACTTGATAGCTTTCTTTGCCTCAAACTTGATATCAAGGGGAAGGAGTTCAATCGCCCATTTTGCCACTCGACCAATTGCATCCCTGTTATGCAGGATTTCTGATAATGGAGCGTCGCTGACGACTGTAATGGAATGATCAGAGAAGTAGTGAGCAACTTTCTTGGTGGTCATATAAATCCCATATACAAGCTTCTAATAGTGAGGATATCTTTGCTTTGATGGGGTCAAGACTTCAGAAATATAATATACTAGGTGCTGAACTTTGAAGGTTTTCCCTTCTTCTTCCCGCCCGACCGTAAGTACCGTACTGACAAATTGTCCTATGGCTGCAATGTAAAGCAGCAAAGGCTCTTTGCTGATCGGGGCAGCAAGCACCGGCTGGGTGGAGAGCAGAGCTTTGAGCTCTGCAAACGCTGTATCAGCTTCGGGAGTCCACTCGAACTTGTCGTACTTCTTCATCAATCGGTAAAGAGGTAATGCCTTTTCACCGAGACGAGATATGAATCGACTTAGGGTGGCCAAACAACCAGTAAGCTTCTGGACGTCGTGCACTCGCACATGGTTTTTCATTCGGAGTATAGTGCCAACTTTTTCTGGATTGGCGTCGATTCCCCGTTCGGAAACGAGAAAACCGAGTAACTTTCCACCAGGGACTCCGAATGTACACTTTGATGGATTAAGCTTGATATCATACCTCCTGAGGTTGGCAAAGGTTTCAGCAAGATCAGTCAGCAGGTCGGAACCCTTCCGTGATTTGACCACAATATCATCCATGTATGCTTCCACGTTTCGACTGATTTGAGTGAGTAAACACTTCTGAATCATCCTCATGAATGTGGCCCCGGCATTCTTGAGGCCGAACGGCATGGTAACATAACAGAAGAACCCGAATGGAGTGATGAAAGCTGTCTTGATCTTGTCAGGTCCATACAGACGGATCTGATGGTACTCGGAATAGGCATCTAAGAAAGACAGTCGCTCACATCCCGCGTCGAGTCGACTATCTGGTCGATGCGGGGGAGAGGAAAATGATCTTTCGGGCAGGCCCGATTGATATGTTTAAAGTCAATGCACATGCGAAGTGACTTGTCCTTCTTAGGGACCATGACAATGTTGGCGAGCCACCTCTTCGCCAATAGCTTTTCTCGGATGAACTCCGCTGCTAAGAGCTGAGCCACCTCTTTGCCAATAGCTTTTCTTTTTTGGATGGCGGACCGTCGAAGATGTTCTTTGACAGGTTTTACTTTTGAGTCGACTCTCAGGCGATGCTCAGCCAGCTCCCTGGGAACACCTGGCATGTCAGAAGGTTTCGACGCGAAGATGTCCCAGTTCTCACGGAGGAACTGGATGAGCGCTTCTTCCTATTTGGACTCGAGTGTTGTCGAGATATGAGTCGGGGCGGCGCTGGGGTCGGTCGGGTGGATGTGAGCTGTCTTCGTGTCGCCAGTCGACTGGAAAGCTGATTCTGTAGCGGGCTTCTTGGCTCGCAACAGATCACTCGGGTTTGTAGTCTTCTGGTATTCCTGCAACTCCACCACTGCCATCTGTGCGTCGGCGATCTTCGAACCCTTCTGAAAACATTCTTCCGCTTTCTTCCGATTGCCCGAAATGGTGATCACACCTTTGGGGCCAGGCATCTTCAATTTGAGATACACGTAACATGGTCGGGCCATGAAGCGTGCATAAGACGACCTGCCCAAAATAGCGTGATAGACACTCTGGAAGTCTACAACTTCAAATGTCAATTTTTCTTTGCGGTAATTCTTGGAATCACCGAAAACCACATCAAGAGCAATCTGGCCGAGTGATTCAGCCTTCTTCCCAGGAATGACTCCATGGAAACTCATGTTGCTGGCACTGAGTCTGGACATCGGAATGCCCATCCCCTTCAACGTCTCAGCGTATAATATGTTCAAACCACTGCCACCATCCATCAGGACTTTGGTCAGCCGAGTGCCTTCAACAACTGGGTCGACCACCAAAGCTTGCCTCCCAGGGGTGGCGATGTGTGTTGGGTGGTCAGACTTGTTGAATGTTATGGCAGTCTGAGACCATTTCAGGTAACTAGGTGTCGCCGGAGCGACCATGTTCACCTCTCGGTTAATAACTTTCAGTCGACTTTTGCTCTCAACATCAGCAAAAATCATTAGGGTGGAATTGACTTGAGGGTATCCGTCATCATTGTCCTCTTTGTCTTCGACCTTGTCTGACTCCTTTTCCTTACCCTTGGGCTGCTTGCCCTAGAACTGCTGGATCAAGAGTCGACACTGCCGAGTGGTATGTTTCGGGTAAATAAAATTACCCTCTTCATCTTTCTTCGTGTGGATGAGACACGGTAAGTCCAACACATCATTTCCCTCCTGATCTTTAACCTTTTTGGGGTTCCAAGGCCCTTCAGGTTTCCCTTTAGACTTTCCTTGGGCCAAAGCTAAGGCTTCCCCGGGAGCCGATGGCTCGGCTTTCCACTTCTGTTTCCGACTGGAATTGCCTCCGGTTTCTTGGGCGACTGACTTGAGTTTGCCACTCCTGAGTCGATCCTCATCTTCGCCGTTAGCGTACTTGGTGGCAATCTCCATCATCCGATTCAGGGACATATCTCTGGTTCGACCGAATTTCAAATTCAGTTCTCTGTACTTGACGCCTTCCTTGAAGGCTGTAGGATCGAAAGTATGTCTAGAGGGGGGGGGTGATTAGACTAGTTGACCAAATAAAAACTTAACCTTTTCCCAATTTTAGTTCTTGGCAGATTCTAGCTATTTTAGGACAAGTCAAGCAATCATCACACAATTCAAGCAAGCATGCAAAGAGTATATTGGCAGCGGAAAGTAAAGCATGCAACTTGCAAGAATGTAAAGGGAAGGGTTTGGAGAATTCAAACGCAATTGGAGACACGGATGTTTTCCCGTGGTTCGGATAGGTGGTGCTATCCTACATCCACATTGATGGAGACTTCAACCCACGAAGGGTAACGGTTGCGCGAGTCCACGGAGGGCTCCACCCACGAAGGGTCCACGAAGAAGCAACCTTGTCTATCCCACCATGGCCATAGCCCACGAAGGACTTGCCTCACTAGCGGTAGATCTTCACGAAGTAGGCGATCTCCTTGCCCTTACAAACTCCTTGGTTCAACTCCACAATCTTGTTGGAGGCTCCCAAGTGACACCTAGCCAATCTAGGAGACACCACTCTCCAAGAAGTAACAAATGGTGTGTTGATGATGAACTCCTTGCTCTTGTGCTTCAAGTGATAGTCTCCCCAACACTCAACTCTCTCTCATAGGATTTGGATCTGGTGGAAAGAAGATTTGAGTGGAAAGCAACTTGGGGAAGGCTAGAGATCAAGATTCATATGGTAGGAATGGAATGTCTTGGTCTCAACACATGAGTAGGTGATTCTCTCTCAGAACATATGAGTTGGAAGTGTAGATGTGTTCTGATGGCTCTCTCCACGAATGAAGAGGAGGTGGAGGGGTATATATAGCCTCCACACAAAATCCAACCGTTACACACAATTTACCAATCTCGGTGGGACCGAATCAACAAACTCGGTTGGACCGAAAAGGTAAACCTAGTGACCGTTAGAGATTTTCGGTGGGACTGACATGCAACTCGGTAGGACCGATTTTGTTAGGGTTAGGGCATAACGTAATCTCGGTGAGACCGATTACACAAACTCGGTGAGACCGATTTTGGTAATTAGCTAACCAGAGAGTTGGTCAGGCAAACTCGATGGGACCGATTTGCTCTTTCGGTGAGACCGAAAAGTTACAAAAAAGGAAAGAGAGAGTTTACATTGCAATCTCGGTGGGACCGATCCGCTCTTTCGGTGAGACCAAAAAGTTACGAAAGGGAAACAGAGAGTTTGCAATCCCATCTCGGTGAGACCGAGATCCCTATCGGTAGAACCGAATTGCTAGGGTTTGGCAGTGGCTTATGACATATGAAACTCGGTGGCGCCGGATAGATAGAATCGGTAGGACCGAGTTTGGCTTAGGGTTTAGGTCATATGTGGATATGGGAAAGTAGTTGAGGGTTTTGCAGCATATCACTAAGCACATGAAGCAAGAGGCTCATTAAGCAACACCTCATCCCTCCTTGATAGTATTGGCTTTTCCTAAAGACTCAATGTGATCTTGGATCACTAAAATATAAAATGAAGAGTCTTGAGCTTTTGAGCTTGAGCCAATCCTTTGTCCTTAGCATTTTGAGGGTTCCACTTTCACCATCCATGCCATGCCAATCATTGAGCTTTCCTGAAATAATCATCTTGGAATAGCATTAGCTCAATGAGCTATATGTTGTTATGAATTACCAAAACCACCTAGGGATAGTTGCACTTTCAATCTCCCCCTTTTTGGTAATTGATGACAACATATAGTTCAAAGCTTCGACAAATGATAATGAGCATGAAATATATCGTCGCTTTGAGAAGTATGTGATAAGTAAGAGCTCCCCCTAAATTTGTGCATATTTAAGATTTGCTTTGGACTGCAAATGCACAAAGAGTTAGAGTCATGGGTTACTCTTCCATGTCACATACATCTTGGTGGAGCGCTTAAAATGATAAGAATGAAATACATGCACTCATCACCAAGAAAAGTGAATGATCAGATAAGATGGATAGGATAATAACATTCATCAAGCATTAAGTGTAGCTTATGATCAAACACATGATCATCAATGTCTCATAGATAATGACATAGTATCTCAAGCACTCAAAAGCAAACAAAGTTCGAAAAACCACCAAATAAAGCAAGAGAGAAAAGTAACACTCTCTCTCGAAGCCTATGATCTATACATTTTCTCCCCCTTTGGCAACAAGTTACCAAAAAGTTCCTAAAAAATGCATAGTGCTAAATCCACACTCAGGCTTGATCTTCAGGTGGTGGTGGAGTCCGGATCACTCCAAGGACGAAGGCTTTCGTAGACGCTGAAGTAGATGCTGGAGTTGGAGCTGAAGTAGATGCTGGAGCAGGTTGGGCTGGTGCTACGGCTGGAGCTGAGGCGGTTGCTCTTGTGTCAGGAACTGGCACTGCAGACGACCTCGGAGCTCGTGGCACTCTGGCAAAGGCATCAGTGGTTGTCTTCCCTTTCCTCTCCTGCATGTCATCTTGGAGCTGCTCCATTGCAGTCTGAATCTCTGTCACCTTGATATCCAAGTCATAGAACTTTTGTTCTACGATTCTTTCTAAGCTTGCCTGGTTCTGAGTTAGAGTGGCTAGTCCTTTCTCAACCCACAGGGTGGATGCAATCAAGTAACTGAGCTGCTCTTGCTTGTTCTTCAAGAAGTACTCAGATGCCTCCTCTTGAGTTGGCATCTTGGCAGCTTTCTCCTTTATAGCCTTCTCCTTCTTGGCTTGTGCTTGTGCAGATGATGGTTCATTCTCAGTCATGACAACTTGATTATCTTCAAACTCTGGACGGATGGGCAGGTGTTCCTTGTCCAATAAGTATATGCTCGTGCCCATCTTGGAGTTAATGAGCTCCTGAATTTGTGGGGCATACCCACAGCTCCTCTTCTGGTCTGCTGCAGTCCTCTTGATTGTTTCTATCATAAGGCTCATCACCTTGAACTTCTGTGGCACATCAAAGATATGTAGCAAATTGATCGCATGGCCTCTCATCATCTTGTGATCACCTGACTTGGGCAATAAAGTGTGCCTCAGTATCCAATTGGATGGTTGGCAGCCCTGACAGAAGATAATGTACTGAGCCAAACTTGAATGCATCAAGTGCTTCATTTGGGATCTCCTTGTACATGTTTGACATTGAGTTATGATCCATCTTCTTCTTGGAATAGACATCCAAGTCATCTTCCTGCTCTTCTGGGGCATTGATCAGCTGAGCCCATTCAGCAAGTATAGATTGGTACCTAGTACCTTCAGACATCCAAATTATCCTACCATCTGGATAAAAATGTGCTGTGGAGTAGAACTGCATGATGAGTTCCTCATTCCACTTTGTGAGCTTCTGCCCAACAAAGTCCTCTACTCCACATGCCTTGAAGCTGTCCTGCACTCCAGGGTAGTGCTCTTCATTGTCCTTGATGTATTGCCAATCAACCCATCTCATATCACATACAATGGGCTTCTTGTCCAATAAGACTGTCTCATAGAAGTCCTGCTGTTCCTTAGTGTGGAACCTGTAGTCAACAGCAGTCCTTCTCCTTGAAGCATACGGGTCTGCTTCTCTCTACTTCCTGAGCCCTGAATCTCTCCTGAGCTTCATGTCCTCAGCCACAGGACGAGCATCATTGTGGTCTGGGATCTTGGGCTTGAGTTTTCTCAGAACTTGCTCTTCCTCTTCTTCTGCAGTGTCAGGCACTGGGGCCTTGTTCTTCTCAGCAGCTGGGATGCTTCTTGTATTCCTCTTTGGTTTTGGAGCTGGCTTGGCCTTGGAAGCAGTTGCCCCTGATCTTATGGCATCACCCATCAGCTTGGGTGCCTTAGGTGCTGGTGCAGCAACCTCTTCCTCTTCTTCTTCTTCCATGATGGAAGCTTTTCCAAGCACTTTGGCTATGGTCTTCTTGACCCTTTCCTTCCTCTTCTTCCCTTCAGCAGCAACTGGCTCTATGGGAGTGGGCTTCTCAGGAATCTTGGTTGAAGCTCTGGCCTTTGGCATGGGCTGCCTGCCAGCTGGCCTCTTGACCTTCAACCCTGGCTTGGTGCTCTGTCTTGGGTCAATTCTCTTGGAAGTTGCTTCCTCTTCTGCCACATAGTCCTCATCCTCAGAATCTGAAGTTCTCTTCTTTCTCTGTCTAGTGGCAGCTTTTGGCAGATTGCTAGGAGTACTTCTGCTGCCATCATCTGAGGAACTTGAGGGACTAGTGCCCTCACTCATCTGCACTTTCTACTCTGACAGGTTCTGACTATCACTCTGGTCTGACATGATGCAAAAGCTGACTGCTGACCGTGTGAATAGTTTATAGATGAGGTAGAGTAGATGAGCATCACAAAATGCAGAGATTTTTGCAAAAGAATGATTCAAACACTTAGTTTTAGTTTCCCACTAAAATCATCTCGGATCTACCGATTTTTAAACTCGGTGATACCGAAGCAGTTTTGGAACCTAAACTAGTGAACTCGGTCAGACCGAGTCACAGTTCAGTGGCACCGAGACTGCTAGGGTTTCACAAAGTTCCAAAATCGGTCACACCGATTAGTGATACTCGGTCAGACCGAGTCTCACTTGTGCAATGGCATAAGCCAAATCGGTGGGACCGAGTTTTTCAACTCGGTGGGTCCGAGATGGTTTCGGCGGAAGCCTAACCCTAAATTTTTTGAATCAAACCTAATCTACGAGTTCATCGACTAGATAGAAGTTTATCAATTGTGGCAAGAATCAATATGATCACAATGTGCTAGGAATCGGATTGGAGAATAGCACAAAGATCGAGTCCATACCCTAGTTCGGCGGAGACTCGCTACGGCGGCAATGGCGGGGTTGATTCCCGTTGACGGCGACGGAGACCAGCGATAGGAGGCGGCTAGCGGCGAGGAGATGATCCGAAGACCACGTTGGCAGAGCAGGCTATCGCGCGGGCGAAGGGGTTCGGAGAAATTTCCAAATTTTTGCCCGTGACTATATATAGCCCGACCCTATCGGTGTGACCGAGTGGAACAACTCGGTGGCACCGAGATGCAAAACGGTATACAGTTGTTGCAACTCGGTGTGACCGAATGGTTCAAATCGGTTGCACCGAGATCGAAAACATAGATCAACTTAATGATATCGGTAGGACCGAAAGTAGGATATTGGTCAGACCGAGAGTCACAAAGAGGTTTTGGAAGTTTAAGTCTATGACGAATCGGGGACTCCGAGTGCTCCTCACACAGAGTGGTTCGAATCTGACTTGATCAAATTTTGTGATGTAGCATGAATAGAGTTTGAGACGAGAAAAGCATAGATAGCTAGAGGAGGTTCTTAGGCATTCTTGTCCATCCACTTGGCAAAAGGAAATAAAGCCAAACAATCAAAACAACAAGTGGATGTCCTCGAATGAGTAAAATATGCAACCAACATGCTCACACAATAAGATGGCAATTGAAATATGTGACAAAGCATGCACAACCAATTCTAGCATCTATCAAGCAATTTGCGATGACTAGGTCATCTATATATGAGTATATTGACTTAGGAGTCAAGTGAGAACACTTGATCATAGGTCATACTCATTGTTTAAGCTCAAGTGGGGTTACCACTTTTACATAAAGCATTGTTGTGTTCACATCTTTAGAGTTGCTTTAGCTCAAGTCTTAGAGTAAATCTCCCCCTAGATGTGAGATCCCCCCTAAGAGGGATGAACTAACCTTGGGTTTTGTCGATGATGACTTCATGTAGATGTTGAAGATGTGGATGCTCAATGTTAATGTAGATCACTTGGAGCTATCCATTTGAGTGAATTGCACTTTCAATACCTACATGGGTTAGTCTCACAAGGAACAAACAAGGATATCCATAGACATAGAGTGATGCACACACAGGATGATGTCCATGAAAACTTTTAGGTTACCTTGTCCCTTGTCTTACCAACAAGAGGGTTTGTGACTCCTTGAACTAGTGCAAGATGTGGAAGTTGATTGCACTTATTCTTGCCAAAATGATAAGAGTGAAGTATGTTGGCGGAGTCACCCTCAAGAACTCTCTAGTTCTTCTTCTTTTGGATCCACACCATCTTGATGGGAATCCTTGGAGTTGTAGTCGTACTTGATGAAGTGGAACTTGAAGTGGTCTTGGGAATCCACTTGACTAAGGTCTTAGGAGCTTCTTCAAATGCATCAATCTCCTCTTGAAGCTTGTCCTTGCCTTTTTGCTTGTAGTCTTGTGGTGGAAGATCATCTTGAGCTTGTGTCCCCTTGAAGGAAGTATCATACTTCTCTTGTTGAGGAACAAACTTTGTCTTGGGGTATTGATCTTCTTCCCACTCAACTCCATTGGCATTGAACTTTCGTTCAAAACCAACACTTTGATTCTTCCGGTGCATTCCTTGCTTGCGCACAATTTCCTCGAATTGCTTACTCCCGGCAAGGCTTTTGTACACTCCTTTCTCTATAATTCCCTTCAATAAGCTATTTTCTTGCTCAAGTGTAACTTGGCTAAGAGAATCATTAGTGGAATCAAGAGAACTACTAGAAGCAACAATGTTGGATTTAGCATGATCATTGTTACTACTAGAGGAAGAATCTTTCTTGTTCTTGTTACTAGACTTGACTTGAGGCATGTAAGTGGATAAGAGTAAACGCTTGGCAATGTAAGAAGAACTTTTCTTGCGGAGATCATCATTGATTGCTTTTAAAAACTCATGCTCTTGCTCAAGATTGAGCTTTTCAAAGCGTAACTTCTCATGAGCTCTTAAAAGTTCTCGATGATCTTCGAAGATAGTTTCATGAGCTAACTTAAGAGTGTTTAGTTCTTTAGTTAGAGCCTCAATCTTCTCCTTATCATTGTCATTCATTTTGTCTTGATTAACATGATTAATTGACATTTCATCATAGTATTCATCACTAGAGTTGTCAACAAGCAAATCATCATCACCTAACAAGTCATCTTCATCACTATTAAAATCAACATACTCGGGGTGTGTTACCTTAGGACCTTTGGCCATGAAGCATCTTCCAATTCCTTCATTTGGTGAGTCAAATATGTCGTAGGAGTTGGTTGACACAAGTGCTAGACCGGCAACACCTTCATCTTGAGTATATTTGGAATCGGAGTGATAACTTCTCTCGGAGTGGCTGTCGGAGTCGGAGCCGGACACCCATTCACCAACATGAGCTTGATGTCTTTGTCTTGTGTAGCTTCTTGATGATTTTTCCTTACTTTCCGAATCCTTGCTTCTCCGTGAGTATCTTCATTCATAACGATCATCTCTACTCCTTCTCTCTCTTGGTGGTGATTCTTTGCTTCTTCTTTTTGGAGAGTCTTCTCTTCTCTTGTAGGGAGCCGTACACTCATTGGAATAGTGTCCGGGTCTTCCACAATTGTAGCAGTTTCGCTCTCGACTAGAAGATCTTTTGTCATTGTAGGACCTTGGCTTGGAGCTTCTATCTTTGCTTCTATTCTTGTAAAATTTGTTGAAGTTCTTCACCATTAAGCTCAATTCTTCATTGAAGTTTTGTTTCTCACTTGATGATGTAGGGGCTTCACATGAGGCTTTGTAGGCACCACTTGATTTGTTGTGAAGTTCCTCTTTATCCTTAAGTGACATCTCATGAGCAACAATTCTTCCAATTACCTCCGTTGGCTTGAGATCTTTGTAATTGGGCATCATTTGGATCAATGTGCACACGGTATCATATTTTCCATCCAAGGCTCTTAGAATCTTCTTGATGATGGATCTATCGGTCATCTCTTCACTTCCTAAGCCGGCAATCTCATTTGTGATGAGAGCAAGCCTAGAGTACATTTCAGCGACGCCTTCACCATCCTTCATTTTGAACTTGTCAAGTTGACTTTGAAGCACATCCAATTTGGATTCCTTGACGGAGTCGGTACCTTCGTGCATATCAATCAAAGTGTCCCAAATTTCCTTTGCATTCTCAAGACGGCTGATTTTGTTCAATTCTTCGGGGCACAATCCGTTGAAGAGAATATCACAAGCTTGAGCATTGTATTGCAACATCTTTAACTCATCCGCGGTAGCTTCACGGTTTGGTTCTCTCCCATCAAAGAAGTCACCTTGCAAACCAACACACACAATAGCCCAAACGGCAGGGTTATGTCCAAGAATATGCATTTTCATTTTATGCTTCCAACTAGCAAAATTAGTACCATCAAAGTAAGGACCTCTATGGTGATAATTTCCCTCGCTAGACGCCATACTCTCCTAGGTTGTGAAACCAAGGCTATGACCACCAAAAGCTATGGAAATCAAAGCAAATGGAGACCAAAGCTCTGATACCACTTGTAGGATCAAAAGTATGTCTAGAGGGGGGGTGATTAGACTACTTGACCAAATAAAAACTTAACCTTTTCCCAATTTTAGTTCTTGGCAGATTCTAGCTATTTTAGGACAAGTCAAGCAATCATCACACAATTCAAGCAAGCATGCAAAGAGTATATTGGCAGCGGAAAGTAAAGCATGCAACTTGCAAGAATGTAAAGGGAAGGGTTTGGAGAATTCAAACGCAATTGGAGACACGGATGTTTTCCCGTGGTTCGGATAGGTGGTGCTATCCTACATCCATGTTGATGGAGACTTCAACCCACGAAGGGTAATGGTTGCGCTAGTCCACGGGGGGCTCCACCCACGAAGGGTCCACGAAGAAGCAACCTTGTCTATCCCACCATGGCCATCGCCCACGAAGGACTTGCCTCACTAGCGGTAGATCTTCACGAAGTAGGAGATCTCCTTGCCCTTACAAACTCCTTGGTTCAACTCCACAATCTTGTCGGAGGCTCCCAAGTGACACCTAGCCAATCTAGGAGACACCACTCTCCAAGAAGTAACAAATGGTGTGTTGATGATGAACTCCTTGCTCTTGTGCTTCAAGTGATAGTCTCCCCAACACTCAACTCTCTCTCATAGGATTTGGATCTGGTGGAAAGAAGATTTGAGTGGAAAGAAACTTGGGGAAGGCTAGAGATCAAGATTCATATGGTAGGAATGGAATGTCTTGGTCTCAACACATGAGTAGGTGATTCTCTCTCAGAACATATGAGTTGGAAGTGTAGATGTGTTCTGATGGCTCTCTCCACGAATGAAGAGGAGGTGGAGGGGTATATATAGCCTCCACACAAAATCCAACCGTTACACACAATTTACCAATCTCGGTGGGACCGAATCAACAAACTCGGTCGGACCAAAAAGGTAAACCTAGTGACCGTTAGAGATTTTCGGTGGGACTGACATGCAACTCGGTAGGACCGATTTTGTTAGGGTTAGGGCATAACGTAATCTCGGTGAGACCGATTTTGGTAATTAGCTAACCAGAGAGTTGGTCAGGCAAACTCGGTGGGACCGATTTGCTCTTTCGGTGAGACCGAAAAGTTACAAAAAAGGAAACAGAGAGTTTACATTGCAATCTCGGTGGGACCGATCCGCTCTTTCGGTGAGACCGAAAAGTTACGAAAGGGAAACAAAGAGTTTGCAATCCCATCTCGGTGAGACCGAGATCCCTATCGGTAGAACCGAATTGCTAGGGTTTGGCAGTGGCTTATGACATATGAAACTCGGTGACGCCGGATAGATAGAATCGGTAGGACCGAGTTTGGCTTAGGGTTTAGGTCATATGTGGATATAGGAAAGTAGTTGAGGGTTTTGGAGCATATCACTAAGCACATGAAGCAAGAGGCTCATTAAGCAACACCTCATCCCTCCTTGATAGTATTGGCTTTTCCTAAAGACTCAATGTGATCTTGGATCACTAAAATATAAAATGAAGAGTCTTGAGCTTTTGAGCTTGAGCCAATCCTTTGTCCTTAGCATTTTGAGGGTTCCACTTTCACCATCCATGCCATGCCAATCATTGAGCTTTCCTGAAATAATCATCTTGGAATAGCATTAGCTCAATGAGCTATATGTTGTTATGAATTACCAAAACCACCTAGGGATAGTTGCACTTTCAAACGCACAAACTGCTTGGTGATCAGGCACATTCTCCACCGAGTGATGTAACGTGATCCATCTCTGGATGTAATCCCTCAAAGTTTCATTCGGCTTTTGCACACAGGACCGCAGTTCCGTCAGTCCTGCCGGTCGCTTGCATGTGCCTTCAAATGTGGTGACGAACACTCGGGAGCGATCTTCCCAAGTGTAAATGCTGCTGGGTGCTAACTGGTTTAGCCACGCTCTGGCCGAGCCCTCCAACATGAGAGGCAGGTGCTTCATGGCCACTTCATCATTGCTGCCGCCAATCTGGACGGCCACTCGGTAGCCCTCTAGCCAAGTGTCAGGCTTGGACTCGCCAGTGAACTTACTGACTCCAGTCGCCAACCTGAAATTGGGAGGAATCACAGTAGCCCTGATGGCTCTACTAAAGCACTCTGGCCCCGAAACATGTACTCTGCTGCTGGCAGGCGCATCTCTGTCGTGGCCTTCTCGGTGAGCCCTGTTCCTGTCGACCAGACCTTGGACGAGGATGGATCTCGCGTCAAAGCCTGGCCCTTTGGGGTCGACTGGAATCCTTCGCCCACCACTATGAGGGTGCCTGTCATCCTGCTGGCGGGGCACATACGACCCGCTCCTCGGGGGAGGCGTGGGCACTCGACGTCGACCGTCGTGATCGACTCGGTGATCATACTGCTCATGGTTCCCATACTGGTCACGCCGGTCTCCACATCCCTCATGCCTCGGGGGCGATCTCGGGCTGTGAGCCGACTGGACTATGTCCGCAGCAATGGATCTGCTGTGAATTCTGTTCCGCGACTGAGAAACAGCGGAATTCTGATCTCCTGCTGCCCGGAGTAACGCTCTGATCTGCAGCAAGCCTCTGCCAGTCTCCGACTGGGAAGGCTGAATCGACTCTGCTATACGGGCCGCAGCTGCTAAATTCTAAATCGGAGTCCGATATACCTGTGGGGGTGGGAAGAGCTGACATTGACTGGATTCGGGAACCCGTTGTCGCGCCCGCTCGTCGAGTGCTCGCTGGAGGTTCTCCAGTCGAGTGTGCTCGGCCAAGTTTGCCAGGCACGCGTCCTCCAAGGCACGAGCCTCGGGGGTTTCTCCAATGATAGGAGTGTGCAGCGCATCCGTATTCCGGCGGCGAAGTTCTTCTCTCTGCAGCGACGTGAGAGGCTCGGGAAGATACTCCTCATGGGGACGCGATGGGTCGCCTCCTCCCGCGCCTCCGTCGGTGCGGGTAAAACCGGGGGGACTGGGCGGTCCGTCGACCATCAGAACCTCTGCCGCCGGATCGCTGCTGTCGCACTCAGATGCAGTCTCTTCGCAGCCAGTCGAACAGGCCGTATAGGGATTCGTCGGGCTCGATCGCCGCGACTTGAGGGATGGCCGACTGACGGGCCACCGCGTGTCTCACCCACCGCTGAAGTCTCAACCGACCGGAGCGCTTGCGTCGGCGGGAAACAGGGAGGGAGGACAACACAGGAGCCGACCGGTAGGGGGTCGACGGTTGCCGCAGGAGAACGCCGCGGACGCATGCGCTAAAGTGCGTTGCCCCGCGGACAGGGAGTGCGTCCACGTCAAGCGGAGCCTCCTGAAACCAGGCGGAGTCGTCGGCGATGAACGTGAGCGCGCCGAGACGGATTTCGCGGCCCTCCACCAAAACTCCGTCGAAAACCATGATGATTCGGGTCGGAAAAGATCGCAACTCCTCCAACAAAACGCTAAAACACTTGCCCCACGGTGGGCGCCAACTGTCGTGGTTCTAAGTCTAACAGTAGTGTAGGGGGGTAAGTATGGAGAGGCGAGGTCTTAGCTATGGAGAAGTTGTAAGGATGCAAGGTTTACGAGTTCAGGCCCTTCTCGGAAGAAGTAAAAACCCTACGTCTCGGAGCCCGGAGGCGGTCGACTGGATTATCTGAGTATGAGTTACAGAGGTGCGAACCCTTGTCTCGGAGGAGGGGGTGGCTTATATAGAGTGCGCCAGGACCTTGGCCAGCCCACGTTACGAAGGGTTCAATGTACATTAAGGCAGGGCGTTTCTGGTAATGCTAGTAATAAAGTGCTATGATGACCATAAAAGCTACTTAATGACCGACCGTTAGCGTGCGGGGCGCCTTTAGGTCTCCCGGCCGTCGAGTGGTTGGGTCTTGGTCGAGTGATTGCTTCTTGGTCGAGTGTCTTTGAGTCTGTCGAGTGGGACACCTTCAAGTCGATTGAAAGGCGATTTATTCTAGAGATGTCCTTGGATAGGGCACCTAGGGCAGGTCCATGACCCTACCCTAGGTTCATAGCTTCATCACCCACTCCCCCAATTCCCTCTCTATCTCTCCCGCAACCTCCCTTGCGTGGACGCCGCCAAACCACCACCTCTCCTGTGCCGCCGCGCCGCGACCTCCTCTGCGCCGTCGCGCCGCAACCTTCTCTATGCGGCCGAGTCCGCTCCCCGGTGACTCCCGATCCGCAGCTCCCCCCATCGCCCCTGCCTTCCTCTGCGCGCCGCCGCTCCGGGTCGCGGCCACCGCGTTCCACCACCAGCAGCACATCAGTACGGCGGTAGTGCGGCCCCGCTTCCGTTCCTCCATGGCCGACCCCCTACCTCCCACCTTCTCCCTCCTGCACCGATCGACAACCTCCATCGCCGCCCCGGTCGTGTTGCCCCTCCCGACCCCGCGCCGCCGGATCCGGGCAACCACGCCGGTGTGCCCTTCCACGAGCTTTCCCGTCACGACCCTACCATGAGCTGCTCCAGCCCGACCCTGCTTCTTCAACAACGGCATGGTGGCAACTCCCCTTAGTTCTCTCCTGCATCGGGGTCGCGAGCTCCGTTCACGGGCTCGCTGGATCTCGTGATTGGGGCGCTGGCAACGTGCTCTCCTACTCCACCGTGCCCCTCCTCTACTTCAGCTCCTGTGCCCGTGCCTCTCGTGGACTCATCGACGCATAGGCCGCGCTGGATCCACGCTGGTTCGAGGCCCCGACGGCCTCCTCTTCCTGCTAAGTCGCCGAGATCCGTCGGGGTATCAAGTTGTTTTGTCGGCCCAATACTCCTTCTACCTTCCCTTGCCGGCGGTCGTGCAACTTCGGTGAACACCGCTACTCGCGCGTGGATGATGACGGCGCAGTGGCACTGCAGTTCGCTTTGCAGGGGATCCATTGATGCGGCCGTGGAGTTCGGCCCATAGGTGCATGAAGTTATCTTGCCCCCCTCCCACAGTTTACCCTTCCGCATGAGCCCCATGTTGTAGTCCATTGGGAAGAAGCTTGTGGTGCGGATGTGCGGATGCTCAGTGACAATGCCGATGCGTTTCAGATTTTGTTTTTCTGCAATTTGTAGGCGACGCTGGAGCCTTGCAGTCCATTGGCTCGGGGGCAAGTAGTGGAGAAGACACACGGGCGTGCAGTTCCCTGTCCATTGAAAATGTAGAAGCCCATCTTGCTGCAGTGTATGTGAGCATATGGCCTGCAAGTGCTGCTCTTTTCCCAGATTGAAAACATTGCGGTGTGGTTGGCTGGCAATCGACGTGCACTTCGCTTTGGGGGGCAGTACGCTCTTTGTGGACGTGCACTTCGTTCGGCCCGAGCGGCATGAAGCTCCGTTTGCGCGCATGTGTGGCTCGGCTAACTAGTTCGTGCAGTTTGCATGATACCTTTATTATGTGATGCCTCCCTAGTTGCTGGAGTTCACTTCTTTGTATTTATTGAAACATCATGTAGTGCACTGTGAAACTCTCTGTTGTTCACTTGTAAAAACAAATAGCGGTTCCCTTTGTAAAAAAAGTGCAGCCCCTTAGTGGTTCACCTTGTAGAAAATGAGAAAGAAATCCCCATGGGAGGTTCACTTCTTTTTCTAATGCAATTTGTTTTGTTTGTGGGATGATTGAAAAAAGAAGTTCACTCCACTTGTTTAGCAGCTCATACCCCTTTGTATGAAATGCAATTTGTTTCGTGTGTCTCAAAATCAGTCGACTACATCAACACGTGCAGTGCGTTTGGTTTTTGGATGTGGTTCATTTTTTAGAGTGATGTTGTTCACTTGTGCCGAACATGAAAGCGCAAATTTTTTTAGCAAAACAATAAAAATAGTAATGCGGTTCACTACGATATATGATGCGGTTCGCTTGCTTGCGTCTCTGCGGTCCACTCCTGTTCATAAAAAAATTGAAAAAAAACATCAAAAACTCGTCCGAGAAAAATTTACATCCGACAAAGGAAACCATGAAGTTCACTTGCCTGTCTGATGCAGTGCGGTTTCGTCCGATGCAGTGCGGTTTTCTGTCGAATGATGTTCACTCACCGATTTGGGTGTCGCAAAAAACAGTGTCCGCATTTTCGTAATTTTAAAATTGCTCTTAAACCGTAAGGAATTAGAGAGAGTGTTCTACATGAAAAAGTTGCGTCTCGTCGATATATTTCCAATGCCATATCATTTGAATCATTTTGACAAACAGTTTGTAAAAATTTCGCAAAAAACGACCGCTGCCACTCATCGTCCGCCGCACCATTTTAAAAATTAACTTAAAACCGTAGGGAATCTCGAAACCATTTCTACATATGAAAGTTGCGCCTTGTCCATAGCTTTCCAACGACGTATTACACGCCTCATTTGGATAAACGGTTCAAAAACTAGAGTGAAGACAGTATCGAAAATTGCAAAAATTTCAAAAAACGTAATTTCGCGATTTAGTAAATTTGAAACTGCTCTTAAACCGAAATGAATTAGAGAAAATAATACATATGGAAAAGATGTGCCTCAACGATCTCTTTCCAACGGCGTATCATTTGCTTTACTCTGATGAGCGGTTTTGAAAAAATCATGAAAATACGCTCGCTGCCACTCGTCATCCGCAGCACCGTTTTTGAAACTACTCTTAAACCGCGAGGAATCTTGAAAAGTGTTCAACATGGCAAAGTTGCGCCTAATCCATAGCTTCTCCACGGTATATTACATGCGTCATTCCGAAAAACAGTTAAAAAATTAGAGCGAAAAAACTAACAAAAATACACAGCGTGTAGTTTTTTCGACACGAAGTTCACTCGCCTGAGTACTGCAGCACACTTGGTTCAAACAATGACGTGCACTTGCGTTGAGCGTGCACTTCGGAAGTGTTATCAGAATAACTATTCTACTAATATTAGCATAATAGACCGACTGTATATATATACATCTGGGCTATTCTGTTACGCGTAACAGAATATTATTCTGTTACCCTATGGTGAATTCAAGCGGTTGAACTGATACTTTCTGTTCCTGTTAAAAATCGTCTTCTTTAGTTCAAAAGTTTTTGCAATTTTTTTTATCAAAACAGGGCGTGTAATATATTGTTGGAAAGCTCTTTTTTTGCGGGGTGTAATATATCGTTGGAAAGCTCTTGACATCCACATTACAATCTTATAATTTGTTTTTGCAAAAAAAATTATGATTTACAAGCAGTTTTCAAAAAAAAACCGTTTTTTTTTCAAACCAAAAACACGAATCGTATTTTGGACTTAATTTTCAAATGGTTTGTCGGAAATGAGCAAATGAGATGGCATTGGAAAGCTTGTGAAAATCCGCATCTTCTATATTTCTACTATTTTTTCAAATTCTATATGATAAAATTAATTTGAAAAACGGTGAAATTTTGGGTGAAATGTTTTTTCATTGTTTTTTTTTGCAAACGGTTTGTAGGATTGACACAAATGATACGGTGTTGGAAAGTTATGGAAAATGCGTAAATTTTGCGTATAGAAAGTTTTTTCTAATTCCTTACGGTTTAAATACGAATTCAAATACGGTTAAAATTGATTTTGAACGCGTTTTTAAAAAAGTTTGTCGAAATGGGGAAAATAATATACCGTTGGATAGCTATCGAAAATGCAAAACTTAGTCATGTTGGATGTTTTCTCTACTTCACAACCGTTTAAGAGTAATCTTGAATACGGCATGACGGATCCTGCTGTTTTCTCGTCTGAAAAACTGATTAGTCATGCTGATATATGTGTATGTTTGTACTGAGCTATTTTTTGTAGAGTAATTTTAAATGGTTCCGAAAAAAGGTACTTATACTGATGCTTGCATGGTTTTGTACTAAACGTGTTTTCACTAACTAGACTTTGCTCTGTTTTTTCATGAGACCCATAAAAAACAGAGTACTTGTACTGATCTACGTGTGCATTTGTACTGATGTATTCTTCGAAGAGTAATTTTGAAAGGTTCCGAAAAAAGAGTACTTGAACTGATGTCCGTATGGGGTTGTACTGAGCGTTTTTTCACAGACTAGACTTTACTCTATTTTTTTACCGAAAATTGTTTCATCAATTGTTCGCAAGTGATAGTACGAACTAAGATATGTGTTGGTTTGTACTGAGCATTTGTTTCATCATTTGTTCGCAATTGATAGTACGAACGGAGCTTTGTTCATTTTTATACTGAGCATTCTTGTCAGTGCCAGGATCTCTGAATTTATGTTGTTTTGTTCTGCGAACTTCCTCAAAATTTTATTGGTAAATCACACCGTTTTTTTTTTCTTTTGCTAAATTTTTGTCCTGTGAACTTGTGACCTATGGAGTTTGTACTGATATGAATCGTTTTGCCGAACCGCCACAATTTTTTGTGTATTGAATCACTATATAACTTAGAACCAAATTGTTTTTCTTAACATATATTTGAATTGTTTCTATATGTACATTGAATTGGGAAAGAGTAGCAATAGTCATACATACTTTATGGATAGTAATACATGAATTTCTTGGTAATCTGAAGAATGTACTCTAGACCATAATACATGTCCTCTCGAGTTTGTACTGATGTGAATCCATTTGAACTTGCTCTCGATGGTAATACATGCCCTCTCGAGTTTGTACTGATGTGAATCCATTCGAACTTACGTGGCTTACATCATTGAACAGACTCTATTCTTCTCACTACCACCATTGTTCTGTCCATTTCTTTTCGGACTTGCATGGCTTACATCGTCGAACGGGCTTAGGTGGATATGTACTAATGAACTACTATGATTTTTAGCTCTTAGGAAATGGAATCCTTTCTTTCCCTGTTATTCTGAATACCAAACAACAAAAAATCAGTTCTCATAAGCACAAAAAAAATTATATATGTACCCCTAAATTTTGCAGCTATTTTGTCCTCTTTCATTTTGAAAAAAGCATACAAAAAGCAAAAGCACAAACTATACAAAAGGTTTTAGACACCAAACCAGTAGAGAATTAAAAATAGGCATCAGGCAGCAACTTGCTAAACATAGCACGAGTCATATACATACGCATTTCATCCCATTATACTTCTCCACCCGCATGGAAAGTGAGAGAACCTCCCTACATGCATATACAGGCATCAAACTCCCTCTGTACCTGAACTATATTTTTGTTTGTTATATATTGTGAACTCCTCTCATCGATGTACATGAACCTGCTGTGCAGAGAGATGAAATGTAGTACATCAGTCTAGCTTCATTCAGCTAGAGAGAAACATGAAAAAATGTTCTTTTTTTGGACGGCTTTCCTCTTTTTCTTTGTCCAATTCTGCGCCACGACTGCCACCATCCTGCATGCAAGCTTAAAATTAATTGAAGCCACCAAACATGCACTTTCATGAGACTTTGTTACTATAAGTCAGCGAACATATCTTTAAGTATTAAACCAAAGGCACAGTTATTACCCGGCACTCTTGTTCAATTCAGAGCATCATCAATAAGATAAAGATACGAAAACATTAAGCCAATATAGAACAACTGGATTGATTTGATTCAAATTTTTACTTTCAATGCATTGTAGGCAACAACCGATCCAAGTCAGAACTGATGTGATTTATTCCATCGAACTGATATGAAAGTTTATCTATACTGTTCTGTTTTTTAACACACATGTTTTGAACTATTCCCGCTTTTTTCATTATGAATTGATGACATAAGACATGTTGAACTGTTACACAAGAGCAAAATTCAGAAATACGTAACAATGGTGTACTCAAAATATGTGCATTTTAAGGAACAAAACTTTCTAGACCTTCTATACGAAAACCTTCAACTATCAGTCCAAAGAGATTTGAAGTTAAACAATCATTTCCCTTACCGAGTGTTAAGGAAAACGAAACCAGAGATGACCTCGCCGGCAGTAGGAGTAGCGATGGATGCCAAGGCGACGCGTTGGTACATGTACTAAACATCTGCTCAAACCTGTTGTAACATCTACTTCAAGCTTTTTCTAAATCATTGTTGGGAGTATAGGGTTTTAAAAGAAAATACAGAGTGCCAAAGAAAGAAAGGAACAACCTGTTTATCTAAAGGACTGTGATATTTGGCACACGTGTGCCATATAAGCAAAACTGCCACACCTCTATTTCTTTCATTTTAAAGTACCATACGATCCCTTGTTCTTTGACCCCGCCTCTTCCCAAATTACCCCGCAGGCTCGCCTGAGAAACCTACTTCTCCCGCACATGTCGGGCACTTACCCTCGAGAAAACTGCCACTTCTTCACGTCTACCACATGATTTCTCCTCAGGACAAAGTTACCATGATATTCATATGCAAGTTATCAGGCCTGTGTTGCATAACTTACCGTACTATTTACATAGAATGTATCAGGTACTATGCTTCAACAACTACACCCTTTCAAAGTTACTATTGTGTTTTGTACACAAGTTATAAGGTCTTTGATGTGTAAAATACCGTCGTACTTACACATAAGTTATCAGGGTATATGTACATCAACCTCCCCCCGGTCAAAGTTACCATGGGGGATTGTACATGAGCTACCGGGTCTACGGTTCGTATATTTTCATGGTACTTGCACCTAAAAACCTGGGTGTGTTTCGGTAGCTTTTCTCTTAGGTCAAAAATTACCATGATGTTTTTGCGTAACTTATCACGCCTATAGCACGTGTGCCCCTCATGACACTAAACATTATGTGACTTTCCCGTGGCACGCCATGTGTTGTGTTCATCCAAGAGGCCCACGCGCGAGGCGAGTGTATGTTTTTAACAACTTATATATTTTCCTTTGGTAAAAAAGTTATCATCATGTTTATATTGCAAGTTATCGGTTATGCGGTGCTTATATTATCATGTTATTTACACAAAAATTATTGGGGATGTTTTGAACAACTTTTTCCCAAGGCAAAAAGTTATCATGGTGATTCTAGGTAACCTATCAAGCCCGTAGTGCTTAAAATATCATGCTATTTACATAAAATTTATCAGGGATATGTTTCAGCAACAAATTCCACCCCCCATGGGTCAAAAATTTATCATGGTGTTTAGTTATCACAGTGCATATGTTTTCATACTATTTACACATAAAAATGCCAGGGGAGGGAGGTATACTGCCGTGCTATTTACACAGAAGTTACCGGAGTATCTTAAAAAAAATTCCCTACGGTCAAAGTTACCATGGTGCTTCTACCTCAGTTATCAGATGTGCGCTGCGTATATTACCATCTATTTACACATAAACTATCAGGTATCTTTTCACATTTGTTTTCCCCAATGGTTAAAGTTACCATGATGTTTGTATCTCAATTATCAGGTCTATGGCGTGAATGTTATCGTACTATTTACAGAAATCACCGGAGGGCGGGTTCAACAAATTTATTCCCAATGATCAAAGTTACCACGATGCTTGAAACAAAAAGTTGCTAACATATTAAAGGCAAAAACATGTCAAAACAGTATTACCCTTAGAATGTTCAATAATGAGTATCATAGGTGAGGCGGTTAGCTCCCTTTGTTAATTACTTGCAGACTAGAGATCAAATCCTAGTCTAAGCATTATTTTTGCTGAAAATCGAGAAGTCATGTGGGGCCATAAATGATGATTACGAAAATTAGGAAGGCATAAGTGGGTGCCCGATAAAATGGGGGAGGACGTGCGGGAAAGGAAAGAAATCGGAGGGGGACATGAGGGAAAGGAAAGAAATCGAGAGGTTGTGTGGAAAAGGAAGGAAATCGGGAGAGAATTGATGACATTGGATGCGTGTGGCAGTTTCGTAATCTGCCACACGGTTGCCATATACATATTTCGTTATCTAAATAGTGTGTGAAATTGTTTATACGGATGAACAAAACATTACTTGAAGTAGAGGTTCTGCCAAAAGAAAGAAAGAGCATCTTGCAGGTTCAAGTTTGAGTAGTTGAGCCCGACAATTTATCGTAGGCGTTGTATGTAATAATAATTTAATTATTTTCATAGGAGTACGACTCATAGTATCGGCATGGAGGTCGTGAACAAAAGCATAAGTATCCTTAATTTTTTATTAGTGATTGTAATTTTCCTTATAAAGAACATACTACTCTCGTGTAAACCCATCCCTCTACATATGTACTGTCAGTTTTTTGCAAATCAAACAAATTGCGTATGTAGCAAGTGCTAGTATCTTGAAATGCAGCTATGCGTATGCCCCTAAGAGTAGGTGAATAGAAAACTCGAACCAAAAATGGCTTTCTCCTAATAGTAATCGTGCTAGAACTCATTCAAAGCTGAAGTGAACTATAATTATAACCAGCCTTTGTCAATAGAAGTCCTACTGATCACAAATTCCTCTAATTTCCTCCAGACTCAAGATCAAGATGGTGGACAGTGCACGGATATTACAAAATTAACAATTCACAATACGAATTAAATATCACAAATTGCAAGGCACAAGTTTTGAGCACATACAATCTTTCATTGGTAGGCAGCACTACAACTTTGGAGGTCAACACATCAGGCAAACTCTTTGGAATTAAGATAGTGAAAAGTAAATGTATGCGAAAGCAAGCTTCAGTTCAGTAAACCATCAAGCCCAGATTGTTGCACTCCGAATTTCCTTTAGACTCGTACGCTACCTTCAGTTCAGCAAGCTTTATGTTCAGCAAGTGTGTAACAAAACAAGAATTGAACTGGAATAGAATTTGAAATTTGAACTGAAATACAATACGAAAACTAAACTGAGTGTACTTTCAGATTTTCACATGGGCATCAGTGCATGAAGCACCAATGAAATTGAACTGAAACAAACTTCGGTTCAGCAAACTTATATGAAGTTATATGAAGCATGCTTGAATGCGTTGACCCGAAGCATGCTTGTAGGAGAGTAGTGGCACTGGAAGGGAGCCTTTTGCTGAACTTATATGAAGTTATATGAACTTGTCTAACTTATATGGAACTTATATGAAGCCTTTTGCTGAACTTATATGAAGTTGACGAGACAAGATGATACCGGGGCACATCAGAATATTGGAGAGTGGTGATGCAAGTCAGTCACCGGCTGGGGAGGTGAAGCGGGTGGTATGCGGCATGGAGACAACCAGAAAACGGGACATCCAGGGGTAGGGAGCGTCGTCGCTAAAGATCAGAGAGTGTGGAGCGCAGGCGTGCGGTGTCCCCCGGCCGGCACCGGAGATGAAGGAGATCGGGGATAGTGCACTTTTTTCGTCAGCCTGCAAGATGCTCAAGGACCAGGACAACATGTAGTTTCAGAATTACAGATTGTGGTCAGCTATAGGATGTTTCTGGGACCATGTTTTAGCTACGAGAGAGCAACAACATCACATCATGAGAGAGAGGATGCAGCATCAAAAATTTAGGAGAAAGATCAGAGCAGAGCAGAAGTAAATATGTTTTGAGGAGATGAACTGACCAAGATTTAAATGAACTCTCACTAGCAATAATTTTTGTACTTCGCATGTAGTACTACATGGACTTGCTGTAAAATACATGGACCATGTAGTAATTTTGAAGTTAATTATATGATCATCTCAGGGAGCTCAAGTTGTACTGAAAGCTCAAGTTGGACTGAAACTCACTCGATAACTGAAACTCCTAGGGCGAGGGGTGGGATCCAGGGTGCTGCTAGCAATGAACGGCCTGGGGTGGTGGCGTTGAACGACCTGGAGTGGTGGCTGTGAACAGCCAAGGTGCTCCGGCGGCAGAGCCCCACCGGAGATGGTGATGCAAGCAGGAGGTCGGGAAGCAGTGGTGCCGGTGGTCGGGGTCGTCCAATGCACATGGCACACCAGTATAGGAAGTTGATTCATCACCCATCCACATTTTTTTCCTTTTTGGAATCTATTGAACTGAAAAAAGCTACATGTGAGCTGAAAGTATGAAAATAACATATCTTTGAAAGAATAAAGAACTAGCTTTAACATATCTATGAAAGAATACACCTCCGACGAACTAGCTTTGAACATATCTCTGAAAGAATAGAGAGCATGCAAAGTTCAAGGAAAGAATAAGCAAAATGGCACACTAGTATGTAGTAGTACGAGTCCAGTCATGTACATGCTAGTATTAGATTTGAATAGTAGCTAGAATTGAAGTTCAGGTAACCATGGCACACACATCATACAGTTTCAGTCATGTATGCACACACTGTAATAGTAGCTGCAATTAAAGTTCAAATAACCACGACACCCATAACAGAACAAGAATCAGTCTAGCAGCTAGGCAAGCAAGCTTCATCAGCATGAATACACATCAGCGGCAAGCTAGAACACGCTAGTAGGCTGTAGAAGTCTCCTTGTAATTTTTCAAACAGAAGTGCTTTAGTTCAGTTCAGTAGTAAGGCATGGAAAAAAAGCAATGGAATAAACTATAACTGAGCCAAATATGTAATTTCAACAAACTAGACCTCATTGCTTGACTTCAGTAGTAATACACGATCATCAGTTCAATATAAACAGACTGATGTTAACATCACCAATATGCTGTCCGTCCAACCTCCCTCGGGCTGCAGTTCCAATAGGAAACAAATTAGTAAGATAAAGAGCATTAGAGAGGAAAGAGATAGAACGGGTGCATGGACTGCCGCTGGTTTTCTCATTGAACCGCAGCTGAAGAAACTCCTACAGGCTACAGGTCGTAATGAAGAGAAAATAGAGATGAGGTTGTGTGGCGGCGACGCTGAATGTTAAGGAGCTTGGGGATCTACCGTGTGACCCGCGACTGGTCACCGGAGCGAGTGTCGGGCGAGCGAGTAGGGTCGCCAGAGGGGAGCAGGGAGGGGGATCCAAGGACCAGGGGCGCCATGCGTGAAGACGGGCAGCTCCCCCGTCATCTTCCTCGTCGTCGCTGGGAGGCGGTGAGCCGCGCTAGAAACTGGCGGTGGCGGGAATCGCAGGAGATGGCGCGTGGTGCTCGGAGGGATCTGGGTAGGTGGCGGAGGGAGGTGGCCAGAGGCGCGGCGACGGAGGAGGGAGGAGGCCGGAGATGGGAGTCGCCGGGGCTGAGGCACGCCAGGGCTGGGGTCGCCGGGGCTGGGGGGCGCCGGGGCTGAGGCGCGCTGGGGTTGGGGTCACCGGGAAGGGGGCGCTGGGGCTGGGATGCGCCGGGGTGGGTCACCGGGGCTGGACGCGCCGGCGTTGGAGATGGTTGGGGGCGGCCGGAAGGTTAGGAGCGCGTCCGGGGCCTTATAGGGCCGAGGGGTAACAGAATATTCTGTTACTAGTAACAGAATAGTCCAGTCCTATATATATAGGAAAAATCCATCCTACCACCCGATGGTAGTTACCTCACATATCTCATATACTACCATGTGGTACTATATATATATATATATATATATTATTTTATTATTTTAAATATGTTTATATAATATATCTAAGATATTTCAAAGCAAGTTATATTAAAAAATTACATATGAACCCATAGTTTTTATTATATTTGTGAAATACGTACATATTTGTACGTAAAAAAGAGCATACTCAAAATATGGTACATACTACCGAAAAATTAGTATATATACTACCTAATCATTGTTATATACTACATATTACACGTACATACTCTCGGTTTTGATAGATACTACATACAACATACAATACGCATGTGGTGGTAACTATCACTGCTTGTAGGAAACATTTGTCCTATATATATATATATGACTTCTGCACAGCATCTTCATCATCATTATCAGTACATCATACGCAGGTGAGTTAGGATGCACTTGATCCCAGAAAGGTATCTATCCTTCAAACCAGAGGAGTGCTTCAAACTAACAACAGTACATAATATCCAACAAAATAGGGTCGTGCTACAACAGTAGAATACATGGCTCAGTCTCAATATCAGCACAAATCAAGTTGTGCATATTTGCTGTTGGCATGAACCACATCGCCGCATGTCGGGTTTGCAAAAGCCATCCATCGCATGGAAGCTTGATGCCTTTCACACACTGAAGATTATCTGGCAACAAGCTGTGTCGATGAATCTCTGGATATGGTGATTCATGAAACCCATGGTATGATGTGTAAACACAGCCCCCCTCGCGAATGGAAGTTGCTTAGCACAGTAATCATCGTCGGTGATATGATCGATGATTGGTTGGATGATCGAATAATTGAGCCCGAGGAACAAGGAGTGGTTGCCGAGGCTGTAAACCCGCCTCCAGTTGAATACGCCTGGCCCAACGGAGCTGGGATCTTTCTCAAACACGAAGCAGCCATAGCCATCAATGTCACGAATGCCCCACACATTGTACTGCATGTGGTTTGATGTAATGGTTTGGTCAATTTGGTACGTGCGAATGAGCATCAAATGACCGCCGTCAGCTGAACGAGCGATAAACCACCACCCATCGGCTGGTATGATTCCAGGTCTTGGAATCATGAAGGCCAGTGCATTTGCGTCTGCTACAACAATTCAAATTGGAGACCAAAAGGACAAAAATAAACATTCATGTTCATAGTATGTGTGGAATTAAGATTATTATAACAGTGACACATATCATAGATAGAGAATTGCAATGCCGTGGTCATAATCATACCCCAAGTTAAAAAAAATAAGCCAATGGCTTTCATATTCTAGCAATATGTCATGGTTCAAACATCATGTAACAATGAGAGGAAAACAGCTATGACAGCGCCTACTCATATTCTACCATAGCACTTACTACTACTGTTCTCATATCAACTCTAAGCAATAACATGCGTTGTTATAAAAATCTTGTAAACGAGAGTAACATATAGCAATCATGATGTTATGCTCATAATATGTATTCTAACAATCATTAGATGCCAATTGTTCTCATATCAACTCTAACAATAACATGTGTGGTCATAAAAAAATCTAGGAAATGAGAGGAACATATAGCAATGATGTGGTTATAGACATGCTATGCATTCTAAATTTGTAACAAATGAACAGGCAGTCGTATTCATAAGGTAAAGATGAGATGAGATAGAACAATTACACGACAATAGATTCCACCGGTATAGGCAGCCAATCTGTGAGTCGACCGCGTAAACGACGCCATCGTGCACTATAGCATCTGACAGAAATGTTGCCTCAACAGGATTGGTGATGAGCCATAACCATGTATGGCGACCGGATTCCAGATAGACTAATCCCATGTTGAACAAGGCAATGAGCTTGTAATCCATGTAGTCTTCTAATGGTGTGGGCACTTCGCAGATTACAACTTTCTACAAACAAAGGTCGATCCAAAAGCTTGACGCGTCTCGTGCGTAGTAGGCAGGAGTGTCCGGCGGGCCGCGAGGCTCGATGGCAGCGGTATCCAACGATGCAAGGGTGATCTCTCACTGGGTGTAGATATCCACGAGACGACACGGACTACCGGTGTGGTGGATGAGGACGATCCAGTTGGCCTTCATGCCCACCCAATAGTGGCCGCGCATGAAGGACAGGTGGACGGGTAGTGGTAGCATGTCGAGGGGCACCACGGCAACCTCCGTAGGATCGTCAAGTCGGTGTCTGGGCCACCTGCGAGGATCGGGCATCAGCAAGCAGGGTGTCTTGAAAAGAGCTGGCCAGTTGCAGACGAGTAGATGGTACAAAGACACCGAGCATGCGGTCAGACGGATGGTGCTGAGTAGGTCCATACGACTACAGATCTGCTCCAAGACAACATCAGGGAGGGAATTCCAATCGCGGCTCTGCGTGTCAGTCGGTTCTGCCATTGGGGTTTTCGGTGCCTGGGAGCCAGCTGGGAAGTGGATTCGGGAGGGCGAGCGAAGAAGCTTCTCCTCGTGTGGCCGAGCAGTGAGCGGGGGGATATGGTACACGCGAGCTACCAAGGAAGATGGTGCGGGCGGGCGAGCAGTGAGCGGGGGTAAATGGTGTGCGGCCGACGATGGGGAAGAGAGGAGGAAGAAGAAGAGAGGAGGAGGAAGAGTGGAAGATGGGGAAGAAAGTGCATTCAATCTCAATTCTACTAGTACTACTACCAGGATATACCGTCCTTCGGAGTGTAAATAGTTACACCGATGACATGTGGGTCTACCACAACAGGACCCATATGTCAGTTAATGGAGGACAGAGGTGCGTAGGCGTATTTGCGAAAGCATGCTCTACTGGCAAACATGATGGCAGTACTGGGTAAGGCTGATTTAGTAACACCAACACGCTAGTTTAGCTTATTAATTACGTGTCCCATCTGCTGCAGCGTGTATTGTCACTTCACTACGAAGACTAGTTGAATAGTTCTCTCTGACCGAGATGGGGAATAATGGATCGCGAGGACTTCCTTTCTACAGTATCCCTATGCCTCTATGCTCACTTCACTCATTTTGCTCCGTACCTAGTCACTTGTTGAAATCCTATTTTTTTGTGGGAAATTACTTGTATTACTCACGTAGCCGAGCTACTAGCAGAATTACACAGTTTGACGACCTCATCAGGTCCAGATCCGAGCCACACCATGGTACGACCCGTAGTTCTACCAAAAGATGCCAACAAATGGCTTACATTGTTTTGACTATGATAAATGTGAGTAATACAAGAATTTCGTTGATCCATGAGTATTTTGATTTCATGAACCATGAAACTGTTCGCAGATCTATCCATTTCTCCCTTCTTCAACAGATTGATAGCCTCCAAGCAATCAGACTCAATGTGTAACGCCCTCGATGCGGCTATATCTCTCACGTGTCGAAGCACGACTTTGAGGCATAACCGCATTGAAAGCAATATCGCAAGTGAGGTAATCTTCGCAAACAACCCATGTAATACAATAAGGGAAAAGATACATAGTTGGCTTACAATCGCCACTTCACACAATTACAGGAATAAAGCATTACATCAACCAAATACAATCAAGGTCCGACTATGGAACCAAAATAAAAGAAGAACCCCAAATGCGACACGGTCCCGATCACCCCAACTGGGCACCACTACTGATCATCAAGGAAAGACACGTAGTATCGACGTGAGTCCTCGTTGAACTCCCACTTGAGCTCAAGCGCATCATCTGGAATGGAATCATTAGGCCCTGCATCTGGTTTGGAAGTAATCTGTGAGCCATAGGGACTCAGCAATCTCGCACCCTCGCGATCAAGACTATTTAAGCTCATAGGTAAGGCAAGGTAAAATATGTGGAGCTGCAGCAAGCGACTAGCATATATGGTGGCTATCCTGTTCGCAAAAGAGAGCGAGAAGAGGAGGCAAAGCGCGAACGAGTAACTAGAGGGGCAACTTGCGGTAAGCATTACTCCAACACCGTGTTCACTTCTCGGACTCCGCCGAGAAGAGACCATCATGGTAACTCACACTGTTGATTCATTTTAATTAAGTTAAGGTTCAAGTTATCTACAACCGGACATTAACAAATTCCCATTTGCCCATAACCGCGGGCACGGCTTTCGAAAGTTCAAATCCCTGCAGGGGAGTCCCACTTAGCCCATGACAAGCTCTCACAGTCAACGAAGGAATAGACCTTCTCCCGAGACATTCCGATCAGACTCCGTATCCCGGTTCTACAAGACACTTCGACAAGTTAAAATAAATCCAGCAACACTGCCCGAATGTGCCGACAAATCCCAATAGGAGCTGCACATATCTCGTTCTCAGGGCACAATCGGATAAGCAATCCATACAACTAGAACTAGCCCTCGAGTTTCCCCGAGGTGGCGCTGCAAGGGGCTCTAGGTTGGACCAACACTCAGAGGAGCACTGGCCCGGGGGGGGGGGGTAAAATAATGATGACCCTTGAGTCCGCGAAACCCAAGGGAAAAAGAGGCTAGGTGGCGAATGGTAAAACCAAAGTTGGGCATTGCTGGAAGAGCTTTATTCAAGGCGAACTGTCAAGGGGTTCCCATTATTACCCAACCGCTTAAGGAACGCAAAATCCGGGAACATAACACCGAAATGACGGAAACTAGGGCGGCAAGAGTGGAACAAAACACTAGGCGAGAGGCCGAGCCTTCCACCCTTTACCAAGTATATAGATGCATTAAGATAACAAGGTAATATAATGATATCCCAACAAGTAAATAATGTTCCAACAAGGAACGGTCTCCATGTTCCAACAAGGAACAAACTTCAATCTTCACTTGCAACTAACAACGCTATAAGAGGGGCTGAGCAAAGCAGTAACATAGCCAAACAACGGTTTGCTAGGACAAGGTGGGTTAGAGGCTTGGTTCAACAATATGGGAGGCATGATAAGCAAGTGTTAGGTATCGCAGCATAGGCATAGCAAAAGAGCGAGCAACTAAGCAAGCAAAGATAGAAGTGATTTCGAGGGTATGGTCATCTTGCCTGAAATCCCGCAAGGAAGAAGAACGAGTCCATGAAGAAGACAAACAGACGTAGTGGAACGGGTCCTCACAAACGCGACGTTACCGAAACCAACCCAAAGAAGCAAACACCGGAAAGAAGCACATAACATAGTAAACAAACCATACATGAACATGGTATGATATGCGAGATGTGGTATGCGATGCATATGCATGATTTGACAAGGAATGAGTGAACCTGGCCTCAACTTGGAAATCCAAGTGTGCCACTGGAAAGGTGAGGTGAAATCGCTTGAAAACGATATAAAGAACGCCGGAATCGGAGTCACGGTTTGGAAATGGCAAGCAATTCAAATATGGCACCGGTCTGCAATAAACATCAAGTAGCCATCTAAATGCAACAAGATGAACATGCTACAACACTCAAACATGACAACAAAATACATGGCAGGGATCCATTCATGATGCTTAACAAAAGAGGAACACTGAGCTACAGCCAATTCATCCATTATCAGGTCCAAACAAGCATGGCAAAAATGCATTTGGTAACCAGATTTCAGACTTAGTGAAATTAACACTTGTCTGGAATTTCAGATCAGATAGCACACTTTGGAGCATGAAAACTATATGCTACAGGATCTGAACATGGAAAAGTAAAGCATGGCATGGAGCTACTCAAAGACCTTAACAAAAGTCCCTTAGTGGCCTTGAGCCAAAAGGGATCAGAAAATACATTTGCAAGCATGTGAACATGGCAAAAACATAATCAGATTCTCAGACTTGGTGAAAAACTGGAGCATGCAAAACAGATATCAAGTAGGCATGTTTACGAGCTCGATGCACTCACTACAGAGCAAGTCATGACAATCTAAGCATACTCCCATCAAGAATACACATTATACAAGCTAGACATGGCAAGAACAATAACATAGCATGCCTAGATCAACTACAACATCCTCGGCAAAATCGCTAACAAGTAGACAATCTGCCCAGATTCAAAAAATGACAAAAATAGAGCTCGATCGACTCAAGCTAGGGTGCTCCACAATTGCAAACAAAGACATGGATGGATAGAGCACTACAAGATTAACAAATCATCCTTACTAGTCATCCTCAAGAGAGGCACGGATCACTAGGAAACAACATGAACATATGGCATAATGAGATAAACAGATCAAGGACTTAGTGGAAATGCTAAGTCCCTGAAATCAGCATTAACGAATGCACCACTTTGCAAGCTTGTGCTAGTCACCACACACATCACAAAAATACATGGATTGCACCTCTAGAAAGATGACAAAGCATATAACAAAACATATGTAGAGCTCATGGGCATATCATGCACACAATAATCATGGCAAAAATGACAAATAGCTAATTGGAGCAGCAGATCTGGCAACTATCTCAAATAGCACTCTTCCAACAGCATTACGAGCATCAAGATGAACTCAAATGAAAATGATGCAATGAGATGAAATGATGTACTCTCTGAGACGAACATTTTGATATGCTATATGCCCAAAACGGAGCTACGGATGAGGAGTTATGATGCGATGAACATAGACAAAAAGTTAGGGTTTCGGGCAAAAAGTCAACCCGAGACAAATCCCAGATCTAGATCCGGTCGGGCGCGGACTTCGAGGTTGGCCGGCTCCGGAGTTACTATCCACCAGAGGGAGGGGGTTCGTCAGAGGGAGATGAGGCCGGGCGTCGAGGAGGCGGCGGGGTGCGGCGGCCGGGGAGGCGGCGAGGTCCGGTCGCGTCGGGCGCGCCGGAGCGGGGCGGCGGAGGCTGCCGGCGGTGGTGGTGCCTCGCCGGAGCGGCGGGGCCGGCAATGGCGCGCGGCGATCCGGGCACCGGGCGCGGGGACGGAGGAGGGCGCAGGGCGGCGCGGTCGATGTGGGGCTCGCCCGGGCCACGTGGCGGCGGCTGATTAGTCGGCGGCGGCGGGCGGACGCGTCCGGCACCGTCTGGACGTGTCCGTCAGCGGCGGAGGTGATTTTTTTAGGGTTTTGAAGGGGAGATCAGGAATTTTGAGGAGGGGGTCTTTATATAGAGGTAGAGGGAGCTAGGAGAGTCCAAATTAGGTGCGGCAACCCTGTCTTGGAAATCATGTTGTTGGACAACGGTGAACCTTCGAACTATGAAGAAGCGATGGCGGGCCCAGATTCCAACAAATGGCTTGAAGCCATGCAATCCGAGATAGGATCCATGTATGAAAACAAAGTATGGACTTTGACAGACTTGCCCGATGATCGGCGAGCGATAGAAAACAAATGGATCTTTAAGAAGAAGACGGACGCGGATGGTAATGTTACCATCTATAAAGCTCGACTTGTCGCTAAGGGTTATCGGCAAGTTCAAGGGGTTGACTACGATGAGACTTTCTCTCCCATAGCGAAGCTGAAGTCCGTCCGAATTATGTTAGCAATTGCCGCATACTATGATTATGAGATATGGCAAATGGACGTCAAAACAACATTCCTTAATGGTTTCCTTAAGGAAGAATTGTATATGATGCAACCGGAAGGTTTTGTCGCTCGTAAGAATGCTGACAAGGTGTGCAAGCTCCAACACTCGATTTATGGGCTGGTGCAAGCATCTCGGAGTTGGAACATTCACTTTGATGAGATGATCAAAGCGTTTGGGTTTATGCAGACTTATGGAGAAGCCTGCGTTTACAAGAAAGTGAGTGGGAGCTCTGTAGCATTTCTCATATTATATGTAGATGACATACTTTTGATGGGAAATGATATAGAGCTTTTGGACAGCATTAAGGCCTACTTGAATAAGAGTTTTTCAATGAAGGACCTTGGAGAAGCTGCTTATATATTAGGCATCAAGATCTATAGAGATAGATCAAGGCGCCTCATAGGTCTTTCACAAAGCACATACCTTGATAAGATATTGAAGAAGTTCAATATGGATCAGTCTAAGAAGGGGTTCTTGCCTGTGTTGCAAGGTGTGAAATTGAGCTCAGTTCAATGTCCGACCACGGCAGAAGATATAGAAGAGATGAGTGTCATCCCCTATGCCTCAGCCATAGGTTCTATTATGTATGCCATGCTGTGTACCAGACTGTCGGGGGTGCTGATCCCACGTGTACACCTATGGGGATCGGCGGACCGAGCCCCTTTCGGTTCGGCAGGGGGCGAAGGATGCACAAAGAGCAGATCGAGGCGAACGCACGAGCGACGCGATCGGTTTACCCAGGTTCGGGCCGCACGGATGCGTAAAACCCTACTCCTGCTTTGATTTGTATTTGTGTTCTTACTCGGGAGCGATGAATGCTACAGTACACTCGGGCGACTAGTGAGACCGAGCGTGAGAATGGTCGTCCCCCCTCCCTCTGTTGCGCATGGTCCTCCTTTTATATGTCTAAGGGGTCACCGACAGGTGGCAACAGAGATGAGGGTAAAAGGGTAAAAGAGGTGGTAGTTGGCGCCACCGCTTGCTACAGTTGTATCATACCTAACCCTGACGGCAGGGGACAAAGGCATTAAATGCCTGTCTGTGTCGCCTAGACGGGGCGGAAAGGGACCGTCAGGGGCACCACCGTTTGCCACGATGGCTCCTTGTCAGCGCTTGCTTGCCACCGCATGCCCCGGGCTGCACAGCCTCCCGCCACGTATGCCAGGGACGGTCCCAGAGCGACACGTTGGTGGGTGAGCTGGAGCGCGGGCTGCGGAGTAGTAGCTGGCCACGGCAAGCGCCTTGCCGCGGATGTTGTCTTGTCGCGTCCGGGAGCTTGTCGCTCACCGGGTCTCGTCGGGACACGTGGCGTGCCACGGCGAGTTCCTTGGGATGCCTTGGTTGGTCTTCCCGGCAAGCTCCTCTTGCCGGGGTCTTTGTGCTTCCTCCCGACAAGCTCCTCTTGCCGGGGTCTTGGATACTTTGAGTGGCCTTCCCGGCAAGCTCCTCTTGCCGGGGTCTTGTGCCTTGGCTCGAATACTTTGTTCTTGAATGGCTCCAAAGGAACCACGGAGGGTCTTGGCGGTCGCCCGGCAAGCCTTGCCGCGGGGTGCTGCGACTGCCCGTGCACAAGTTCGGGATACTAAGGTACCCCTACTTTAGTACACAGACAGGAGCCCCCGGGCCTGGGCCATACACGGTGCCGAGCGCTATTGGGCCAAGCCCAAAACAGTGCACGGGCACGCGCGGCCTAGGTCACGCCATAACTCACTCCGCATCCACCGCGCCCTCCCCGCACGGCACGCGTCGAACGCGGCATCGTGGGAGAGATCATGGGCGGTTTTCGAGGCGTCCACTCCCCATGATCACGGGGTGGGGAGAGGTCGCCCCATCCGTCGCCTCGGTTCTGCACGCCTGCCACGCAGCTCCCATGCACTTGGGGTCGCGGACGGCGGAGGCGGGAAACGGGGCTGTCTTGGGTCGAGGCAGCGGGTCGGCCCCAGCTCCCTGCCTTCCCGCGTCTTGATTCGCTGAGCGGGGCGGCCGAGCCCCCACCTCGCCCCTTTATAAAGAGCGGGAGGGGAGGACGGAAGCCCGCATTCTCTCATCTCCTCCTTCCTTCAGCTTCTGCTCCCCTTTCTCTCATTCGCCATGGAGAAAGGGAACCCTGGTCCTTCATCGGTGGCGGCGAGGGTCGCCGCCAGACAGCGCATCCCTCCCTCTCCCGCACCTGTGGTGGCGGAGCCAGCCGTAAGGGGAAGAGGGAGGGGGCGAGGTCGTGGACGAGGTCGAGGCGCTCGGGGAAGAGGTGGACGGGGCCGCGCGCCGGCTTCGCCTCCGCCGGCGGCTCCTCTTCCCACGGGGGTCCATGTTGGGGACGACCCTTGCGAGTTCTTCGTCAGGCTGCGCCGGGCGCCTCACCGTCGACTCCGACTCCCAGCTCCGTTCGCGAGCACGATGGAGCTGGACCCACCCGAGACACTGAGACTGCACATGAGGGGCTGTGGGATCAGCGGCACGCGAGTCCGTGTTGAAGTCCCAGCCCCCGGTGTGATGTATCTTGGTCGAGGGTGGAAGACGTTCGCCCGTATCCACAGCTTGACGGCGGGGCTCACCCTCCATTTTAAGTTGGTGGAGGGCGATCTCCTCTCCGTCAAGGTCTTCGGGTGCTTCGGCACTCGGGCGAAGTGTTGCATGGACAGCTCCTCCGATAGCGAAGGCCCCTCCTCGAGCGAGAGTGACGAGGAGGGGAGCGACAGTGACGACGAGGGTAGCGGGCGGCAGGACGACGGGTCCGACTAGGTGTCGGGCGTCGCTCCGTGCGGCACCGGCGACCCCATCATCCGTGTCGCCGACTCCTTGAACTCCCCGGGGTCGTCTCCTTGGGCGGCTGGCGTAGGGAGGCTGCAGAAGAGGAAGAGGGCTGGCGGCAAGGCCATCAAGCCGGAGTACGAGGGCGTGGTTCCCTCGACGGCGTGCTGACGTCCTGCCGCCTCGTCTTCGAGCCCTGCTTCCGGCGCCGCCATCACCGTCCAGCCTTTGGACGGCCCCCGGGGTGTTCTCTTGGTGTCTTCTGGCACCCGTAGTTTGCCTAGGCGCTCCTTTTGCCCTTTTCGCCTCCTTGATCTACCTCCTGAAAAGAGGGACAAGAAAGGGATTACGGGCATCTTATCTTTTTAACTTGTAAGCCTTCGGGCCTTGGTTGCATTTAAAACTTGTAATCCTCTCTTTCATGTTTTTCATCCTCTATGGACTATACCTGAGTGGAATGTTTTTTAATGAAAAGGGGATGCTTGCCGGGTCATTTGTCTCGCGGGTAGAACCCACGTCAAGGAGCAAATCCTTGGTATCTTTCAGATAGACACTTCTTCCCCGGCAACAGGCCCTTGCCGTCTTCCCACGTCGCTCGACCTTTCTCACGCTTTTGGCGGAGGTAGGGACGAGGCGAGTGCGGCCCCTCGTTTCCTCCCTTTGCTGCCGCGACTACGACCAAACTTGGCCCCGGGAACGAGCCCCAGGGCCTAGAGTTAAGGGAGCATGATAGTTTTCAGGAAGAAACGAGGCTTCATATTCCCCAGTCCATAAGAGAATGCATGATGAGGGATGAAAGACTTATCTGAGATTGCAGCCCCCGGCAACTCTGGCTCGCCGTGGGTGAATCTTGGTACTTGCAGCCCCCAGCAACACTGGCTTGCCGGGGTCCAGATGCCGGTACGTCCTTCTTCTCCTTTTCGTCCTCAGGCGGTCCGACAAGGATATGCGAGCCCTGCGAACCAAGGGAAACAGAAGAAAGGCAAAGGGACGCACACCCGACCTCTAAGTTAGGGGTTAGCCGCCGTTAAGCACTATCAACCCTAACCAAGGACGAGACTCGACCTAGCATGCATGCTATAACTCTGGGCGCCAGCGCTTCATTTACTTGTGCTCAGGGTCTACGCCTGGCTTTGTACAAAGGATTACATGCAACAGCGGCAAGACTTGTACAAAAGGGTGGTTGCCGGACAGGGTCCGACAACCGCGCCTTACGGGTAAAACTTACGAAGATGCTCGATATTCCAGGAGTTGCTCACTGGTACGCCATCTTCGGTCTCCAGGCGGACAGCGCCAGGCCTGGTGACTCGTTTCACCCGGTAAGGGCCTTCCCACTTCGGCGTCAACTTGTTGGAATTCTTGGCGGACTGAACGCGCTGAAGAACAAGGTCGCCTTCCTCGAGACTTCTGGCGTTAACTTTGCGGCTATGGTAGCGGCGCAAAGCTTGCTGGTAGCGAGCGGCTCGCACAGCAGCCCGAAGACGATCTTCCTCAAGGAGCAGCGCGTCATCTTGCCGCAGCTGCTCTTGCTCAAGCTCATCATAAGAGAGCACTCAAGGTGACCCGTATACGAGTTCCGTGGGGATAACTGCCTCCGCTCCATAGACTAGAGCGAAGGGTGTCTGGCCAGTGGCTCGATTTGGCATCGTCCTGATCGACCAAAGAACCACCGGCACCTCCTCGATCCAGTTTCTTCCGCACTTGTGCAGCCTGTCGAAAGTTCTGGTCTTGAGCCCGTGCAGCACTTCAGCATTTGCCCTCTCAGCTTGACCGTTGCTTCTCGGGTGAGCAACAGAAGCGAAGCAGACCTTGGCGCCAAGATCTTGGACGTACTGCATGAAGGTGCGGCTCGTAAATTGTGTACCGTTGTCGGTGATTATCCTGTTAGGGATCCCAAAACGGCAAAGAATCGACCTGAAGAACTTGACTGCTCACTATGCTGTCACCTTCCTCACTGGTTCCACTTCCGGCCACTTTGTGAACTTGTCGATTGCAATGTACAAGTACTCAAAGCCCCCGACAGCTCGGGGAAAGGGGCCGAGGATATCGAGCCCCCAGACCAAAAATGGCTAGGATAAAGGGATCGTCTGGAGAGCTTGAGCTGGCTGGTGTATCTGCTTGGAATGGGACTGGCACGCTTCACACTTGGTTACTTGTGCAGTTGCATCCTGGAGGGCTGTCGGCCAGAAGAAGCCTTGCCGGAATGCTTTTCCGACAAGAGATCTTGCGCCAATGTGGTGACCACATATGCCTCCATGTATCTTTGCCAACAGCTTCTGTCCATCTTCCCGGGGAATGCACTTCAATTTCACACCGTTGAGTCTTCTTCTGTATAGTGTGTTGTCGACAAACTGGTACATACTAGACTGCCGGGCTACTCTTTCTGCTTCTTCTGGTTCCTCGGGAAGTTCTCCTGTCTGAAGGAAACGGACAATCTGCTGCACCCATGTTGGAGCCCGTGGCTCGACAACAAGGACTAAAGGCACATCTGCTGCTGCGGGAACGTCCGCTTCTACGGCAAGAGCCCGCGGCTCTGCCGGAGCTTGACGTTCCCCGGCAAGCTTGCCGGAGCAAAACTTGTCGGAAGAATCTGCTTCAACGGAACAAACCCTGGGGCTTGCCGGGGCAGACTGCTCGTCAGCATTCTTGGTGTTGATCTTGGGGACCTTTTTCGCGGTGGCTTCGGGAAGCTCTGCTGGGAAATAGTCGCCAGAAATCAACTTCCTCTTCTTGCTCTGTCCAGTTGATGGTGTTACGGACGGCTGAGTCAGCTTGAGCACAAAGATCCCTGGTTCCACAGGTAACTTAAGTCCTGCGCACTTTGACAGGCCATCGACAATGTCGTTCTCAGCTCTTGGAACATGTTCCATTTGCAGGCCGTCAAAGCGCTCTTCTAGCTTCCTCACTTCATCAACGTAAGCTTCCATCAACGGACTCTGGTAAACCTTGTTCACTTGGCGGACGACAAGCTGCGAGTCACCCCTGACAATTAGCTTCTTAATCCCAAGTTCTGCCGCGATCCTGAGACCGGCAAGCAAGCCTTCATACTCTGCAGTATTGTTTGCCGCTTGCTCTTTGGGAAAGTGCATCTGGACTATGTACTTGAGGTGCTCTCCAGTGGGTGCGACAAGCAGCACACTAGCACCGGCGCCTTGTAGCGAGAAGGCACCGTCAAAGTACATGAGCCACTCTTTGTTTGCTTCCTTGGCGGGGATGCTCGTCTCCGGAATTTCTTCATCTGGAGTTGGCGTCCACTCTGCTATGAACTCTGCCAATGCTCTGCTTTGGATCGTTGATGTACTCTCAAATTTGAGGCCAAAGCTTGACAGTTCCAGTGCCCACTCGACAATCCTGCCTGTTGCTTCTGGATTTTGCAATATCCTCTTCAGCGGAAAGCGAGTGACAACTATGATCTCATGTGCTTGGAAGTAATGGCGCAGCTTTCTCGAGGCCATGAGAAGGCCGAAAAGCAACTTCTGCACTCCAGAGTACCTTGACCTAGCCCCCTGTAAAAGGGAGCTGACAAAGTAAACTGGGCGCTGCACCATTCTCTTCCGTATCTCCTCTTGCATCTGCGTAGATCCATCCTTGTCGGGACCAGAGCTTGTCGGGGAAGCCCCCTGCTTGTCGCTGGATGTGCTTGCCGCGGTCGCTGGCTCGTCATCCGCCTCCCTCTCTGCCACTAACGCAGCACTAACCACTTGATTGGTTGCCGCTATGTACAGCAGCAACTTTTCTTGTGGTTTAGGTGCGACAAGTGTTGGAGTGGAGGACAGGTATCTCTTCAAGTCCTGTAGCGCAGCCTCCGCTTCTGGAGTCCATTTCATGGGACCTGCCTTTTTCAAAATTTTGAAAAATGGTAGGGCGCGCTCAGCAGACCGAGAGATAAACCTGCTGAGAGCAGCCACGCAACCGGCAAGCTTCCGTACATCCTTGACGCGCTTTGGTGCTTCGATCTGCTCAATGGCCTTGATCTTGTCGGGATTGGATTCGATTCCCCACTGAGACACAAAGAACCCGAGAAGCTTGTCGGAAGGGACTCCAAACACACACTTCTCGGGGTTGAGCTTGAGGTTGACCTTGCGCAGATTTGCAAAAGTCTCTTCTAAGTCTTGTATCAGAGTTGCCCTGTCCTTGCTTTTGACCACTATATCATCCATGTAAGCTTCTACATTTCTGTGTATCTGTGGCTTCAAAGTGATATGGACTACTCTGGCAAATGTTGAACCAGCATTCTTTAATCTGAAAGGCATCCGTACGAAACAGTACGTGCCACATGGAGTAATGAATGCGGTTTTCTCCTCATCCTCTTCTGCCATGAAGATCTGATGGTATCCTGAATATGCGTCAAGAAATGAAAGCAACTCACATCCGGCTGTGGAGTCAACAATCTGGTCAATGCGCGGCAAGGGAAATGGATCTTTGGGACAAGCTTTATTAACATCAGTAAAGTCAATACAAAGCCTCCATTTCCCATTTGCCTTGCGCACGACTACAGGATTGGCCAGCCACGTGGGATGGAGCACTCCTCTCACAAGGCCTGCTGCTTCCAACTTCTTGATTTCTTCTGCTATGAACTCTTGGCGCTCCACTGCCTGTTTCCTAACCTTCTGCTTGACGGGCCGCGCATGAGGACAAACGGCAAGATGGTGCTCAATTACTTTCCTGGGAACACCGGGGATATCAGACGGTTGCCATGCAAACACATCGACATTCGCCCGCAGGAAAGCAACGAGCGCTCTTTCCTATTTATGGTCAAGCGCAGCACTAATGGTCCCACATACACCTATGGGGATTGGCGGACCGAGCCCCTTTCGGTTCGGCAGGGGGCAGAGGATGCACAAAGAGCAGATCGAGGCGAATGCACGAGCGGCGCGATCGGTTTACCCAGGTTCAGGCCGCACGGATGCGTAAAACCCTACTCCTGCTTTGATTTGTATTTGTGTTCTTGCTCGGGAGCGATGAATGCTACAGTACACTCGGGCGACTAGTGAGACCGAGCGTGAGAATGGTCGTCCCCCCTCCCCCCTGTTGCGCATGGGCCTCCTTTTATATGTCTAAGGGGTCACCGACAGGTGGCAACAGAGATGAGGGTAAAAGGGTAAAAGAGGTGGTAGTTGGCGCCACCGCTTGCTACAGTTGTATCATACCTAACCCTAACGGCAGGGGACAAAGGCATTAAATGCCTGTCTGTGTCGCCTAGACGGGGCGGAAAGGGACCGTCAGGGGCACCACCGTTTGCCACGATGGCTCCTTGTCAGCGCCTGCTTGCCACCGCATGCCCCGTGCTGCACAGCCTCCCGCCACGTATGCCAGGGACGGTCCCAGAGCGACACGTTGGTGGGTGAGCCGGAGCGCGGGCTACAGAGTAGTAGCTGGCCGCGGCAAGCGCCTTGCCGCGGATGTTGTCTTGTCGCGTCCGGGAGCTTGTCGCTCACCGGGTCTCGTCAGGACACGTGGAGTGCCGCGGCGAGTTCCTTGGGATGCCTTGGTTGGTCTTCCAGGCAAGCTCCTCTTGCCGGGGTCTTGTTGCTTCCTCCCGGCAAGCTCCTCTTGCCGGGGTCTTGGATACTTTGAGTGGCCTTCTCGGCAAGCTCCTCTTGCCGGGGTCTTGTGCCTTGGCTCGAATACTTTGTTCTTGAATGGCTCCAAAGGAACCACGGAGGGTCTTGGCGGTCGCCCGGCAAGCCTTGCCGCGGGGTGCTGCGACTGCCCGTGCACAAGTTCGGGATACTAAGGTACCCCTACTTTAGTACACCGACACAGACCTGATGTAAACCTTGCCGTAAGTTTGGTAGGTAGGTACCAAAGTAATCCCGGCAAGGAACACTGGATAGCGGTCAAGAATATCCTGAAGTACCTGAAAAGTACTATGGAAATGTTTCTCATTTATGGAGGTGATGAAGAGCTCGTCGTAAAGGGTTACGTCGACGCTAGCTTCGACACAGGTCGGGATGACTCTAAGTCACAAACCAGATACGTGTATATTTTGAATGGTGGAGCAGTAAGCTGGTGCAGTTGCAAGCAGAGCGTCATGGCGGGATCTACATGTGAAGCGGAGTACATGGCAGCCTCGGAGGCAGCACATGAAGCAATTTGGGTGAAGGAGTTCATCACCGACCTAGGAGTCATACCCAATGCGTCGAGGCCGATCAAACTCTTCTGTGACAACACTGGGGCTATTGCACTTGCCAAGGAGCCCAGGTTTCACAAGAAGACCAGGCACATCAAGCGTTGCTTCAACTCCATTCATGAAAATGTTCAAGATGGAGACATAGATATTTGTAAAGTACATACGGACCTGAATGTAGCAGATCCGTTGACTAAACCTCTCCCTACAGGAAAACATGATCAACACCAGAATTCCATGGGTGTTCGATTCATCAAAATGTAACTACATTATTGACTCTAGTGCAAGTGGGAGACTGTTGGAAATATGCCCTAGAGGCAATAATAAAAGGATTATTATTATATTTCCTTGTTCATGATAATTGTCTTTTATTTATGCTATAATTGTGTTATCCGGAAATCGTAATACATGTGTGAATACATAGACACCAACATGTCCCTAGTAAGCCTCTAGTTGACTAGCTCGTTGATCAACAGATAGTCATGGTTTCCTGACTATGGACATTGGATGTCATTGATAACGAGATCACATCATTAGGAGAATGATGTGATGGACAAGACCCAATCCTAAACATAGCACAAGATCATATAGCTCATTTGCTAGAGTTTTTCCAATGTCAAGTATCTTTTCCTTAGACCATGAGATCGTGTAACTCCCAGATACCGTAGGAGTGCTTTGGGTGTACCAAACGTCACAACGTAACTGGGTGACTATAAAGGTATACTACGGGTATCTCCGAAAGTGTCTGTTGGGTTGACACGGATCAAGACTGGGATTTGTCACTCCGTATGACAGAGAGGTATCTCTGGGCCCACTTGGTAATGCATCATCATAATGAGCTCAAAGTGACCAAGTGTTTGGTCATGGGATCATGCATTACGGTACGAGTAAAGTGACTTGCTGGTAACGAGATTGAACGAGGTATTGGGATACCGACGATCGAATCTCGGGCAAGTAACGTACCGATTGACAAAGGGAATTGTATACGGGGTTGCTTGAATCCTCGACATCGTGGTTCATCCGATGAGATCATCGAGGAGCCTGTGGGAGCCAACATGGGTATCCAGATCCCGCTGTTGGTTATTGACCGGAGAGCCATCTCGGTCATGTCTACATGTCTCCCGAACCCGTAGGGTCTACACACTTAAGGTTCGGTGACGCTAGGGTTGTAGAGATATGAATATGCAGTAACCCGAAAGTTGTTCGGAGTCCCGGATGAGATCCCGGACGTCACGAGGAGTTCCGGAATGGTCCGTAGGTGAAGAATTATATATAAGAAGTGCAGTTTCGGCCATCGGGAGAGTTTCGGGGATCACCGGTATTGTACCGGGACCACCGGAAGGGTCCCGAGGGTCCACCAGGTGGGGCCACCCATCCCGGAGGGCCCCATGGGCTAAAGTGGGGAGGGGAACCAGCCCATAGTGGGCTGGTGCGCCCCCCTTGGCCCACCCCATGCGCCTAGGGTTGGGAACCCTAGGGTGGGGGGGGGGGGCGCTCCACCTGGCTTGGGGGGCGCTCCACCTGGCTTGGGGGGCACTCCACCCCTTGGCCGCTGCCCCCCCTAGGAGATCCCATCTCCTAGGGCCGGCGCACCCCCTAGGGGCCTATATAAAGGGGGGAGGGAGGGGCAGCCGTACCTTTGAGTCTTGGCGCCTCCCTCTCCCCTGCTACACCTCTCCCTCTTGTAGTAGAATGGCGAAGCCCTACTGTGGTGACCCCTGCATCCACCACCACGCCGTCGTGCTGCTGGATCTTCATCAACCTCTCTTTCCCCCTTGCTGGATCAAGAAGGAGGAGACGTCACGTCGACCGTACGTGTGTTGAACACTTAGGTGCCGTCCGTTCGGCGCTAGGATCTCCAGTGATTTGGATCACGTCGAGTACGACTTCCTCATCCCCGTTCTTTGAACGCTTCCGCGCATGAACTACAAAGGTATGTAGATGCAATCCGATCACTCGTTGCTAGATGAACTCGTAGATGGATCTTGGTGAAACCGTAGGAAATTTTTTGTTTTCTGCAACGTTCCCCAACAGTGGTATCAGAGCTAGGTCTATGCGTAGTTCTCTTTGCACGAGTAGAACACAATTTGTTGTGGCGTAGATGTTGTCAACTTTCTTGCCGCTACTAGTATTATTTTGTTTCAGCAGTATTGTGGGATGAAGCGGCCCGGACCAACCTTACACGTACGCTTACGTGAGACCAGTTCCACCGACTGACATGCACTAGTTGCATAAGGTGGCTGGCGGGTGTTTGTCTCTCCCACTTTAGTTGGAGCAGATTCGATGAAAAGGGTCCTTATGAAGGGTAAATAGAAGTTGACAAATCACGTTGTGGCTTTCACGTAGGTAAGAAAACGTTCTTGCTAGAACCCTATTGCAGCCACGTAAAACTTGCAACAACAATTAGAGGACGTCTAACTTGTTTTTGCAGCAAGTGTTTTGTGATGTGATATGGCCAAAGTTGTGATGAATGATGAATGCTATATATGTGATGTATGAGATGTTCATGCTATAGTAATAGGAATCACGACTTGCATGTCGATGAGTATGGCAACCGGCAGGTGCCATAGGAGTTGTCTTTATATTTTGTATGACCCGCGTGTCATTGAGAAACGCCATGTAAATTACTTTACTTTATTGCTAAACGTGTTAGCCATAGTAGTAGAAGTAATAGTTGGCGAGCAACTTCATGGAGACACTATGATGGAGATCATGATGATGGAGATCATGGCGTCATGCCGGTGACAAGATGATCATGGAGCCCCAAGATGGAGATCAAAGGAGCTATGTGATATTGGCCATATCATGTCACTATTATTATTTGATTGCATGTGATGTTTATCATGTTTTTGCATCTTGTTTACTTAGAACGACGGTAGTAAATAAGATGATCCCTCATAATAATTTCAAGAAAGTGTTCCCCCTAACTGTGCGCCGTTGCGACAGTTCGTTGTTTCAAAGCACCACGTGATGATCGGGTGTGATAGATTCCAACGTTCACATACAACGGGTGTAAGACAGATTTACACATGCAAACACTTAGGTTGACTTGACGAGCCTAGCATGTACAGACATGGCCTCGGAACACAGAAGACCGAAAGGTAGAGCATGAGTCGTATAGAAGATACGATCAACATGAAGATGTTCACCGATGTTGACTAGTCCGTCTCACGTGATGATCGAACACGGCCTATTTAACTCGGATCATGTTATACTTAGATGACTGGAGGGATGTCTATCTGAGTGGGAGTTCATTAAATAGATGAACTTAATTATTATGAACTTAGTCTAAAATCTTTACAATATGTCTTGTAGATCAAATGGCCCACGTTGTCCTCAACTTCAACGCGTTCCTAGAGAAAACCAAGCTGAAAGACGATGGCAGCAGCTATACGGACTGGGTCCGGAACCTGAGGATCATCCTCATAGCTGCCAAGAAAGATTATGTCCTAGAAGCACCACTAGGTGACGCACCCGTCCCACAGAACCAAGACGTTATGAACGCTTGGCAGACATGTGCTGATGATTACTCCCTCGTTCAGTGCGGCATGCTTTACAGCTTAGAACCGGGGTTCCAAAAGCGTTTTGAGAGACACAGAGCATATGAGATGTTCGAAGAGCTGAAAATGGTTTTTCAAGCTCATGCCCGGGTCGAGAGATATGAAGTCTCCAACAAGTTCTTCAGCTGTAAGATGGAGGAAAATAGTTCTGTCAGCGAGCACATACTCAAAATGTCTAGGTTGCATAACCGCTTGACTCAGCTGTGAGTTAATCTCCCGGATGACGCGGTCATTGACAGAATCCTTCAGTCGCTTCCACCGAGCTACAAGAGCTTTGTGATGAACTTCAATATGCAGGGGATGGAAAAGTCCATTCCTGAAGTATTTGCAATGCTGAAATCAGCAGAGGTAGAAGTCAAAAAGGAACATCAAGTGTTGATAGTGAACAAAACCACTAAGTTCAAGAAAGGCAAGGGTAAGAAGAACTTCAAGAAGGACGGCAAGGGAGTTGCGCGCCCGGCAAGCAAGCTACCGGGAAGAAGCCAAAGAATGGACCCAAGCCCGAGACTGATTGCTTTTATTGCAAGGAGAGTGGTCACTGGAAGCGGAACTACCCCAAATACTTAGCGGACAAGAAGGCCAGCAAAACGAAAGGTATATGTGATATACATGTAATTGATGTGTACCTTACCAGTACTCGTAGTAGCTCCTGGGTATTTGATACCGGTGCAGTTGCTCATATTCGTAACTCAAAGCAGGAGCTGCGGAATAAGCGGAGACTGGCGAAGGACGAGGTGACGATGCGCATCGGGAATGGTTCCAAGGTCGATGTGATCGCCGTCGGCACGCTACCTCTACATTTACCTATGGGATTAGTTTTGAACCTCAATAATTGTTATTTAGTGCCAAGTTTGAGCATGAACATTGTATCAGGATCTCGTTTAATATGAGATGGCTACTCATTTAAATCCGAGAATAATGGTTGTTCTATTTATATGAGAGATATGTTTTATGGTCATGCTCCGATGGTGAATGGTTTATTCTTAATGAATCTCGAGCGTAATGCTACACATATTCATAGTGTGAGTACCAAAAGATGTAAGGTTGATAATGATAGTCCCACATACTTGTGGCACTGCCGCCTTGGTCACATAGGTGTCAAACGCATGAAGAAGCTCCATGCAGATGGACTTTTAGAGTCTCTTGATTACGAATCATTTGACACGTGCGAACCATGCCTCATGGGTAAAATGACCAAGACTCCGTTCTCAGGAACAATGGAGCGAGAAACCAACTTACTGGAAATCATACATACTGATGTGTGCGGTCCAATGAGTGTTGAGGCTCGCGGTGGTTATCGTTATGTTCTCACCCTCACTGATGACTAGAGTAGATATGGGTATGTCTACTTAATGAAACACAAGTCTGAGACCTTTGAAAGGTTCAAGGAATTTCAGAGTGAGGTTGAGAATCAACGTGACAGGAAAATCAAGTTCTTGCGATCAGATCATGGGGGAGAATACTTGAGTCACGAATTTGGCACACACTTAAGAAAATGTGGAATAGTTTCACAACTCACGCCGCCTGGAACACCTCAGCGTAATGGTGTGTCCGAACGTCGTAATCGCACTCTATTAGATATGGTGCGATCTATGATGTCTCTTACCGATTTACCACTATCATTTTGGGGCTATGCTTTAGAGACTGCCGCATTCACTTTAAATAGGGCTCCGTCGAAATTCGTTGAGACGACACCGTATGAATTATGGTTTGGGAAGAAGCCTAAGCTGTCGTTTCTAAAAGTTTGGGGATGCGATGCTTATGTCAAGAAACTTCAACCAGAAAAGCTCAAACCCAAGTCGGAAAAATGCGTCTTTATAGGATACCCTAAAGAAACTATTGGGTATACCTTCTACCTCAGATCCGAAGGCAAGATCTTTGTTGCCAAGAATGGATCCTTTCTAGAGAAGGAGTTTCTCTTGAAAGAAGTAAGTGGGAGGAAAGTAGAACTTGATGAAGTATTACCTCTTGAACCGGAAAATGGCGCAACTCAGGAAAATGTTCCTGAGGTGCCTGTACCGACTAGAGAGGAAGTTAATGATGATGATCATGAAACTTCAGATAAAGTTTCTACTGAACTTTGTAGGTCCACAAGGACACGTTCTGCACCAGAGTGGTACGGCAACCCTGTCTTGGAAATCATGTTGTTAGACAACGGTGAACCTTCGAACTATGAAGAAGCGATGGCGGGCCCAGATTCCAACAAATGGCTTGAAGCCATGCAATCCGAGATAGGATCCATGTATGAAAACAAAGTATGGACTTTGACAGACTTGCCCGATGATCGGCGAGCGATAGAAAACAAATGGATCTTTAAGAAGAAGACGGACGCGGATGGTAATGTTACCATCTATAAAGCTCGACTTGTCGCTAAGGGTTATCGGCAAGTTCAAGGGGTTGACTACGATGAGACTTTCTCTCCCGTAGCGAAGCTGAAGTCCGTCCGAATTATGTTAGCAATTGCCGCATACTATGATTATGAGATATGGCAAATGGACGTCAAAACGGCATTCCTTAATGGTTTCCTTAAGGAAGAATTGTATATGATGCAGCCGGAAGGTTTTGTCGATCCTAAGAATGCTGACAAGGTGTGCAAGCTCCAACGCTCGATTTATGGGCTGGTGCAAGCATCTCAGAGTTAGAACATTCGCTTTGATGAGATGATCAAAGCGTTTGGGTTTATGCAGACTTATGGAGAAGCCTGCGTTTACAAGAAAGTGAGTGGGAGCTCTGTAGCATTTCTCATATTATATGTAGATGACATACTTTTGATGGGAAATGATATAGAGCTTTTGGACAGCATTAAGGCCTACTTGAATAAGAGTTTTTCAATGAAGGACCTTGGAGAAGCTGCTTATATATTAGGCATCAAGATCTATAGAGATAGATCAAGATGCCTCATAGGTCTTTCACAAAGCACATACCTTGATAAGATATTGAAGAAGTTCAATATGGATCAGTCTAAGAAGGGGTTCTTGCCTGTGTTGCAAGGTCTGAAATTGAGCTCAGCTCAATGTCCGACCATGGCAAAAGATATAGAAGAGATGAGTGTCATCCCCTATGCCTCAGCCATAGGTTCTATTATGTATGCCATGTTGTGTACCAGACCTGATGTAAACCTTGCCGTAAGTTTGGTAGGTAGGTACCAAAGTAATCCCAGCAAGGAACACTGGACAGCGGTCAAAAATATCCTGAAGTACCTGAAAAGGACTAAGGAAATGTTTCTCATTTATGGAGGTGACGAAGAGCTCGTCGTAAAGGGTTACGTCGACGCTAGCTTCGACACAGATCTGGATGACTCTATGTCACAAACCGGATACGTGTATATTTTGAATGGTGGAGCAGTAAGCTGGTGCAGTTGCAAGCAGAGCGTCGTGGCGGGATCTACATGTGAAGCGGAGTACATGGCAGCCTCGGAGGCAGCGCATGAAGCAATTTGGGTGAAGGAGTTCATCACCGACCTAGGAGTCATACCCAATGTGTCGGGGCCGATCAAACTCTTCTGTGACAACACTGGGGCTATTGCACTTGCCAAGGAGCCCAGGTTTCACAAGAAGACCAGGCACATCAAGCGTCGCTTCAACTCCATTCATGAAAATGTTCAAGATGGAGACATAGATATTTGTAAAGTACATACGGACCTGAATGTAGCAGATCCGTTGACTAAACCTCTCCCTACAGCAAAACATGATCAACACCAGAATTCCATGGGTGTTCGATTCATCACAATGTAACTAGATTATTGACTCTAGTGCAAGTGGGAGACTGTTGGAAATATGCCCTAGAGGCAATAATAAAAGGATTATTATTATATTTCCTTGTTCATGATAATTGTCTTTTATTCATGCTATAATTGTGTTATCTGGAAATCGTAATACATGTGTGAATACATAGACACCAACATGTCCCTAGTAAGCCTCTAGTTGACTAGCTCGTTGATCAACAGATAGTCATGGTTTCCTGACTATGGACATTGGATGTCATTGATAACGAGATCACATCATTAGGAGAATGATGTGATGGACAAGACTCAATCCTAAACATAGCACAAGATCATGTAGCTCATTTGCTAGAGTTTTTCCAATGTCAAGTATCTTTTCCTTAGACCATGAGATTGTGTAACTCCCGGATACCGTAGGAGTGCTTTGGGTGTACCAAACGTCACAACGTAACTGGGTGACTATAAAGGTATACTACAGGTATCTCTAAAAGTGTCTGTTGGGTTGACATGGATCAAGACTGGGATTTGTCACTCCATATGACAGAGAGGTATCTCTGGGCCCACTTGGTAATGCATCATCATAATGAGCTCAAAGTGACCAAGTGTTTGGTCACGGGATCATGCATTACGGTACGAGTAAAGTGACTTGCCGGTAACGAGATTGAACGAGGTATTGGGATACCGACGATCGAATCTCGGGCAAGTAATGTACCGATTGATAAAGGGAATTGTATACGGGGTTGCTTGAATCCTCGACATCATGGTTCATCCGATGAGATCATCGAGGAGCATGTGGGAGCCAACATGGGTATCCAGATCCCGCTGTTGGTTATTGACCGGAGAGCCATCTCGGTCATGTCTACATGTCTCCCGAACCCGTAGGGTCTACACACTTAAGGTTTGGTGACGCTAGGGTTGTAGAGATATGAATATGCAGTAACCCGAAAGTTGTTCGGAGTCCCGAATGAGATCCCGGACGTCACGAGGAGTTCCGGAATGGTCCGTAGGGGAAGAATTATATATAGGAAGTGTAGTTTCGGCCATCGGGAGAGTTTCGGGGGTCACCGGTATTGTACCGGGACCACCGGAAGGGTCCCGGGGGTCCACCGGGTGGGGCCACCCATCCCGTAGGGCCCCATGGGCTAAAGTGGGGAGGGGAACCAGCCCATAGTGGGCTGGTGCGCCCCCCTTGGCCCACCCCATGCGCCTAGGGTTGGGAACCCTAGGGTGGGGGGCGCTCCACCTGGCTTGGGGGGCACTCCACCCCTTGGCCGCCCCCCTAGGAGATCCATTCTCCTAGGGCCGGCGCACCCCCTAGGGGGTCTATATAAAGCGGGGGGGGGGGGGGGGAGGGAGGGAGGGGCAGCCGTACCTTTGAGTCTTGGCGCCTCCCTCTCCCCTGCTACACCTCTCCCTCTCGTAGTAGAACGGCGAAGCCCTGCTGCGGTGACCCCTGCATCCACCACCACGCCGTCGTGCTGCTGGATCTTCATCAACCTCTCTTTCCCCCTTGCTAGATCAAGAAGGCGGTATGTAGATGGATCTACAAAGGTATGTAGATGCAATCCGATCACTCGTTGCTAGATGAACTCATAGATGGATCTTGGTGAAACCATAGGAAAATTTTTGTTTTCTGCATTGTTCCCCAACACAGTACCGTCCGCCGAAACAAAGGAGCCATCTGTATTGAAATCTGTAGAAAGGCAAATACTCCATATTTGGGAACAGAAGGAGGCTTTTACTCCGTACTATTTGGGAACAGAGGGAGTATCACCATATGGAGGGAACAGAGGAAGCTTGAAATATGAACATGTCAATGGGAGGGAGTAAGCCCCATGCATGCATGCATGCAACATGCAACACTCACACGTACACATGGACGCACGCAACACTCACGCACCCATGCGGCACACAGCACACGACGCAACACACACGCTCACGCTCAAGTGTTCAACCTACTCCCTACGTCCGTGAAAGACTATACATTTAGAGATTTACACATTGACCAGGGCATAATTTACGCCCAAAAGTAGCAGACTTATGTGTGCATGCGACCATTGAGATAACAAGATTAAATGAAGGCCGTTGCATGCTGCAATTAAGGATAGACATGCAGCCTATACCTACAACACAAGTTGGTGCATTAGTGAATCAATATCGATTTAGATTAAAGGCTAAATGCATTGGAAGTGTAGATGCACATCATGTACTACACTTTGTTTTATAGCCGATGTACACTCTTTGTTGGAAGACCGAGGGAGGACACATGCATGCACTCACATACACAGCCAGGGCGGTTCGCACGCAAGGGTTGGACTCGTGTCGCGCCTGCGTAAAGTTTTGTTTAACTGATTTCTTTGCTCTGCCAACTGACAGGTGGGACCCAGAAAGCAGGTGACAATTTAACCAGTCAACAAAGTGCCACGTCGACTATGTGGCCGGTCAGTAGGGTGCAATACGGTGCTCTATGATGAGCTAGTGATCGTATAATTGCTGCAAAACTATGTATAGTGACCGTAAAGAGCGTATTGTTACATACATTGACCGCCAGTGTATTTTTCTTGTTTCAAATTAAGCCATATTAATCGGAAAGGACGCAGTATGGACTACTACTACTAGTACTAGTACTACTTTGATGTGTCCCGTCAACTCGCCAAACAAGGAGAAACTTGCTTACTACGCCTCTCCCTTGCCCATGTGCGCGGTGGTTCGCAGGACGAGGAGAGGGTTTTGACTATAGCACCCTCTCCCTCTCCCTCTCCCTCTCCCTCGCCCTCGTCCTCGCGTTGGATGTGCAGCAGCTCAATCGGTGTCAGATTGCCAGAAGCATATTGTACTGTAGTATCATCATTGTTGGACCTTTCGAAGAGGCGAAGAGCCAAGTGCAAGGTTCACACGAGTACGAACTGTTGAACCTCCTGAAGAGGCAAAGAGCCAAGCGCAAAGTTTTATAGGAGTTGTCGTCCTAGTAGGAGTGTACTACAACTATCGCAAACGATGCTACTATATGATGCTGCCACGTCACGTATATCCAAAGTTGTGCCACCTTTTTTCTCAAAGAGCGTGTGAGAGCCCGTGCAACAACCACACAAGTTGCACGTACACATAACACATTTACTAGTAATAAATTCTAAAGGACAAATGCTAGTATGTCACACAAGTTCATCTCCAATTCATGTGATAAATTTGTGCACAACTACTCTACATATATTCACAGCGCTACCGTTCACAATTACCGTACTCCACTTACACGTTATAGATGGGCTACATGTCCTCCTCTAGGTTTCAGTCCCAGGTGTTCTTCATGGATGGCACGATCCATAGCGGTGGGCAACGGGAATCATTGTCACAGCTTTCTAGTCCGGTTCCACACGATGGAGACTCATCCAAGCTGAAGCGGCATAAATCAGGGATAGCGTGTCCCAGCATGTCGTTCATCCGGTGGTGCGCACTGAAGACACAACCATGCTTCATGAACGGCAGGCCTTCCGTGTCATGCATGGAAGGTGGCGTCCTCTTCACAATGGGGTAGTTGTCCCCGGTGAAAAGCGAGTACTCTGCAAGAGTGTTCCTCGGCACCCACGTAGCATCACGGGGGTCGAACTCGGCACCATTCATCTGGTACATGCGACATCCCAGATCTGGACACATGGTGACGTACATAGTCAAGGTCCATGCATAATAATGTTGTGCTCAAATATGGCGGTCAGTAATACTGTGCAGCAAATAGTACTACTCTGGTATAGAGGAAGTAAAATAACCGGCTTATTATATATAGCCACTCTTGGCTACATGGATGAGATAGTAAGAATGGAAAAAAATGGTGGCAACTAGTGGGTTCAAGTATTCAAGGGCCTAGCTAGCTATACACGTCCTCCAAGTTAAAAAGTACTCCTACTAGTACTACAAAGTATACTACTAGTACAACAATGAAAGAGAAGGCGAGAGGGTTCAAAAATGGAATACCTGGGTAGATGGTGACAGTCCGATCGTGGTAGATTGTGTGACCATGTTGCACATCAGTGGTACCATGGGTAACGACTACTAAGATAGTTGATCGCAATATGCCAAAGTCAGCTACAAGGTTCCAGGTTAGACCAAATCGCGGATGCAAATGCACATCCAGGATCGGCGATCTTATTTTGATCGGGGGATGACTGGTCCCTGCAAAATAATGGAGTACCGTTAGGGATGCAAATGCTGGTTTGTGCATTCCGTTTGTAATCTTCCGTACCGTAGGATGGCAACCAGATAAACAAGTCCCCTGGCTTGTCACCGTGAAGATGCGGCCTAGATGGCGCACAACGTCTTCGAATGTGTAGGGGTACAAATCTGCCGCCGCCAACATGCGCCAACCTCTGCCGTTACTGCCTCTTGCATTGATGGCAATCCTTATGTCGAACACCGCGATGAGATAGTAATCATCGTAGCCGTGTCGCTTTGTCGGCGGGTCTGTAATTGCTATCTTCTTCAATCTCATGTAGGCATCATCATATGTATTCAAGCCTAGCCCTTCCGGAAGGCCGATCCCAATGGTGGAGAAGGGGTCTACCGGAACGGCCGCACTGCTCTGGATGTTGTGCAAAATGATGGTGGTATCCGGCCGGAGGTATGCAAGCCAATCTTCGTTGGCACCGACCCAGACCTATATATAAGACGGTGGGCAGCGGAGAAATTATGGGATGGAAATGGAATAACTAAGTACTACATGATCAAACTCCATTACTGACCTGCTCATCTGACAAAATCCGACTACCTCTCAACGTCGGCAACTCTAGCGGACTCAACGTGCAACCATGGCCAGGGAGCGGTGGACTGTTCGAAGGATTGTCCCATAGAAGAACCTTCTCCTCAAGGACGCATGGAAGACCAACAAGCATGGCCTTTTCCCAAGCCTGTTTAAGCAGCGTCTTGAAAAAGTTGGTGCAGGAAGCACCGAGTCCTGCGGCAGTGAGGACGTCGGAGCAGCGTGCGATTTCTCCCAGAGGATCGTCGTCCAAGGTCTCCCAGCCCTGACGAGGAGGAGAACCGCCTGGCGAATCCATGGGAGCAGTGACGAACTGCCTTCTCTTCGGGGGAGGGGAACTGGCGAGGAGGAGATAAGAGCGTAGTAACCGCAGGGCCTCGTCCCTTCCAACTGTAGATCGTTCCTCAGCGAAGGGGTGAGGCTATTATTTACTACTAGTACTAGCATTATGGAACATTATGGGATTGCATTATACTGTAAATAATAGCACTAGTAAGAAAATTTTTGGCACCAGGTAGTAGTTTTTGGCGTGGATTAAGAAATTTTGGGTATGTTTTTGCCATTTTTTGTACACGCCAACTAGTGTCAAAAAATGTCTTACATTATGTAACGGAGGAGTACGTACTCATACTGTAGCAGTACTAGTACTACTTTTCTCAACTAATAGTGCGATGTACTGTACTTCTAGTTTAGTCTAGTATAGTGCACCAGTTTTGAACTCTTGAATCTCAGGGCCAAGGAGCTACAGTTGGAAGTGGATGGTACTACTGTTCTCTAGAACCATCGCTGTACTATCAATGCAGGGGAAGTACACCTGCATAGTGGCCTAGTGGGTACTCTCGGTGCTCTATTCAGCCACTCCTCTCACGTAGCTGGCCTACTCAGCCGCTCCTCTCACGCACACACTAGTAGCCTGTTTATCAGCGACGGTTACTGCGGGGGCAGAACATTTGAGTTATTTGATACAACGAGACTAGGCTTTTCGCTTCCATTTGTGGAGGTGTAATGGATCTCGTCGAACTTTGTTAGTAGTTCCTTCTTTATGAATGAGATGAAGCAAAGCTTTTGCCTCCGTTTCAAAAAATATATAAACACGTCAATATGAATTTCTTTTATAGTAGAGCCGATAATGGAGTGAAGTCCATGCATGCAACGCCACAAGCTACAGAGTAGTAGTAGAGCAATTTACGTACAGAGCCATATTGCACAGTTCCCAATGCCCCGCCAGGCTTTTCCGGCTCCTCGGGCTTAATTGGGAGGCGCTAGTTTAAATATGCTACTAGCTGATGAGGAAGCTGCAAGCGAGGTGCGGCTAGGGCGAGCACGCGAGCCATGGGATGCTGGGAAGGAAAACCCGTTCACGTGGCTAGGCTGTCCAGTGCACCCAGATTGTGGGGCCGCACGTCCGTTTGACTTCAAAACTCAAACTACCCGTGTAAAATATTGGCTCGCAGCAAAGTGTAGTAGTACTATTTTAAAAAAGGCCGCAGTGCGTTCGGCCGGGATCGAACCCACAAAACGAGGTATACACTCCCGCGACCACTAGTAGTACTCGTTGGAGTACATCGCAACCTAGAATCGCCTTTTGTCGCTAGTAGTACGTTACATTGTTCCTTATAAGAAACCCCTAAGAGCATGGTTAATAGTATAGCCAGCTGTTGGCTATAAGCCAGTGCCATGTCACCTACAACCCATCTTATAGCCAACATGTACAATAATAGATCAAAAGAGTGTACTAGGAGCCTAGGATCGCCTTTTATTATGTGGCCCACTTCTCATTCTCACAAAGTGCCTAGGAGCACATGCTAGAGCTGGCTCTTCACGAAGAGCCCGCTTACCTTCTCTCTCCTCTTCTCTTTCCTCCAACTAAGCAGAAATATACTAGTTTATTTCTTATAGCCCGCTGACTCAGCTCTATTGTACTTGCTCTAATAATGCAAGAAACCACTAAAATGCCAAGAAACTACTACCACTTGCATACGTGGCAGACTTAAGATAAGACTACCTTATCAACCATTGTACATGCTCTTACCAACAAAAATCCTCGAGTGACCTCCTACCTCCGGCCCGTCCACCTAGTCATCCTCGGCCATGGGACGGAGCTATCGCCGCCGACAGAAGGCGAGGTCAAAACCGCTGGCGGTGCGGAGCCCATGTTGCGGCAGCCCGGATGCCAGCTCCGTCCGGCGCTCGTGGCCACTAGCTAGCCAAGATTGCTCCGTCCAGCTGCTTGTCTGCAAGGTTTGCTAGCTAGATTGGCACGGCAGCGCGGTGGCTTGCTTGCGCGCGCCGCACTAAGGACAGCCATCTGGCTCGAGCGAAGGCCAGCGCGGCGGCTTGCTCGCTCGTGAGTCACGCTCGGGCCAGCCTGCCAACCCGTGCGGAGGCCAGCGCGGCGTCCAGCCCGTCCAGCGGAGCGGCGGCCAACTCGCTCATCACCGGCGCCACCGAACACGCATCAGTACTGTTTGAAGTAATGTTCAGGAAAAATAATGATTTGAGGGGGAATAACAGGATAGAAGGTCAGATGTGGGTCCCTCGTGTCAGCACGGACGTGTGGGCCAACCCTGTCATAAATGGGTTTAAACGAACCTAATCGGTAGGAGTACTAGATAGTAGTTTTTGGCGTGGATTAAGAATTTTTGGGTGTGTTTTTGCTATTTTTTATACAATAGATTCTTCCTAGGGCTGGTTGAAAGTGGTAGTTTTTTGTTAAATACTCTACATATTGTAAGTAGGAGTGAAAGTTAAGCTTTGGAAGCCAATAAGCAAGGCTAGTTACATAGTGCATATGTGTACATGATTGAACGTAAATATCAACCATGAGTGACTAATATCTTGATGGAAAACTCGAAACTATGGAATACTAGGAAAAAATGCATGGTTGGAAATACTAGCAATGTTCATGTCCGTTGCAACGAATCATAATTAGAATAATACTTATTCACAAACTTGGTACAAAACACTCTAATTTTGATATACATATGTCACTAGAGATATATTATGTATCAATTAGAATATATTCCTTGGGCTGTTTTGGTGAGGTCAGGGAGGGATGTGGTTGGTTTTAAGATACTAATTATGGGTTTTTCTGTAAATTGGTAGACAAGTGGGATGTGTAGGAGTACTAGCAAGATCCGTGCATTGCACGGAACATAAAGATGCATTTTTTTATAAAACACTTGTTGTGATTGACCCTTGCGGGAGTAATCCCATGTGTAAAAACTAATGATATCTCGAGAAATATGAGATAACACTACTAGGAAAAGGGCTATAGATAGGATTGACACTAATGGCGTATCAGGAAAGCAGTGCGCCACTACTATATACTAATGGCGCACCAGTTGGTGATACGCCATTAGTGTGGAAGACACTAATGGCGCACCAGAAAATAGGTGCGCCACTAGTGATAATTTTTTTTCCATTTTTACATACATACTAATGGCGCATCCTACCGAAGTGCGCCATTACTAGTTCTAACTAATAATGGCGCACCAGACAGGGAGTGCGCCAGTACTGAATTTTTTTATTCTTTTTTTTGCAAAACTACTAATGGCGCACCGCCTCACAGTGCGCCATTACTAGTTTAAACTACTAATGGCGCACCCTGTAGAAGTGCGCCATTAGTATATATTTTGATATCATGAATATTTTTAAATATCATGGGCACTTTTTGATATCATGAATATTCTTAAATTTCATGGGCACTTTTTGAATTCATGAATATTTTTTTTCAAATTTGATGATATTTTTTCATATTCAATATGATAAAATATTGAATATTCATGAGGACACTCGATCTCGATCCCCCTCCATCTCGATCTCGATTCCCCCTCCATCTCGATCTCGATCCCACCCGCGCCTCCTCCGCCCCCTAGATAATTGCCCCCGCTGCCCCGACCCATGCCGCCGCCGACGACCCCCCGCACCCTCCCCCGCTCCACCACCGCCGATGACCCACCGCACCCTCCCCCGCTCCACCGCCGACCCCCCGCACCCTCCCCCGCTCCACCGCCGCCGCCGACCCCCTACACCCTCCCCCGGCCCGCTCCACCGCGGCCGCCGACACCCCGCACCCTCCCCCGCTTTTTGATAATATTTTCAAATAACAAATTTGATGATATTTTCAAATAAAAAATTTGATGACATTTTCAATTAAAAATAAAAAACAAATTTGATGATATTAAAAAAACAAATTTGATGATATTTGATGATATATTTTGTTCTAGTCCTCATGAAAATAACAAATTTGATAAAAAAACAAATTATTAGATGCAACAAGAAATAATGAAAAAAAGAAGTTACTAATGGCACACCAGAGGAGGATGCGCCATTGCTATCAGAAAAAGAAGTTACTAATGGCGCACCGGAGAATGGTGCACCATTGCTATGAGTGTTTTTATGGTGCACCCCTCGATGGTGCGCCATTACTAACATTCCCCCCTCTATAGCTGGATACTCGGCACTTCGCGCGATACCTCCTTCCCTCTCCCTCGCCAGATCCCCTTCCATCCCTCGCCACACCCGCTCCGGCTCCCCCGCGCCGCTGCCCCCGCTCCCTCGCGCCGCCGTCCCCGCGCCCCCGACCCGCGAAGCACGTGGCCGCCGGCCTCCCCACGACCAACCGAGGCACCCAGGAGGACCGCTGTCGTCTTCCTCTTCGACTACGAGGACCCGGACGAGCTCGAACGCCCTCGAGCCACCCCTTCGACGCCGCCGCCGACCCCGACCCCTCCGGCGACTGGCCACGCCCGCCCAGGTACCTCTCCTCCTTCCTCCCTCTCCACCCTTCCTCCCCATTCCCTCCCTCCCTAGTTCTTCTTGCTATATGGATCAGAACATATGGAGCATTACTATTGCCATACGGAGCATTACTATTGTTCTTCTCTGAACCATTACCATTCCCTCCCTCCCTAGTTCTTCCTCCCCATTAATTTGCAGGATCAGAACAAGTTTGTAACAGGATGCTCTACAATGTTGATTAGGTGCATTACTATTGCTATATGGAGCAGCAATTTACTATTGCTATATGCTCTAGTTTGTATCAATGTGATTGTAGTTTTTCTTGTCATCAAGTTTAGTTGATGTTTATTTAAATATAGCTTATATGATCAGCCACTCTATGTATGATTGTGGCTTGAAGGTTCTGGAAGAACGTTTTTCCTTCAAATTCTATCTGGTGGCATTGTCCTAGACTCCCTAGTTGTGTTGTTAATTGTGCTTCTATTAAAAGACTTGGGAGTTACTCACTGTACTAGAACTCTGTAGGTTGAATTTTGGTTAACTAATACTGATGTTATGAGAATGTAAGCACCTATTATTGCTACTGATATCATTGGCTCATTGCTGCCTTTGTGCAATGCAGAACTGTTAAGAGTGATTTGGAGGATTCAAGATTCTGTGAAGCTCTTTTGACATTTAAAACTCAGAACTGAAGGTACTTAATAAACTCAAAAGCATTGATGATAACTCTTGTTGCCTAGAAACAGAGGTAGTTTACATATTGCATTGCTGGTGTTTGTTTATGTTCAGAGTTTAAGCATGTGTAGTGTAGTGTAGTGTAGTGTAGTGAGGTCTGAACCATTGCACGATGTAGTGTAGTGTAGTGAGCTCTAAACCATGTTTAGTGTTGAGTACTTCAAGTTCACTGAACCTATTCATTTTTGTGGACTTAGTGAACATGATAAGACAAGCCAGATGCTCTATTTTTAATTAATAGTAATCCATGATCAGCAATAGTTTCTTTCACTAATTTTCAGTTAACAGCAATCCATGATTTTTTTCCAGCTAAAACTATTCATGATTTTTTGTTGGGTGACCTATTAGATCTGGAATGGAATCTCACATAAGTTGAGCTGATTTTTGTCCATATGAAAGCAGAGGACCATATGGTCTGTGGCCTTTTCATCCATATGAAAGTAGAGGCACATTGTGGTGCTGGTTTGCTGGGTTTTGTCTCCGACCATTGTGTCGTGATGATTTTGCAGGTACCCCGAGAGGCCCTTGAGTTTGCTGGAATGTCGATTAACTTTCGTTCCAGAAAATTCGGGTACTCCATATGTCTTATTTTCAGCAAAGGACATGCTGAAATTTTCCGTGAATTTTAGCATGACTTTGCTAAAAATCGGACATATGGGGTACTTGCTACTAATGCATGGGCCGGTGTATCTTAGTACTTAATTAAGTAGGATCAACTGCCCCGCCATTCTTGCTGCATTAAACCATAGGTGGCAATAGATCCAAGTGATTAGGCCCAACTTAGAATTCTCGTTAGCATCGATAAACCCTAGATGATAAACCCAACATAGGTGGCAATAGAGCCAAGTGATTAGTGCCAAGTGATTAGGCCCAACCTAGGGTGCCTCGGCATCGATAAACCCTAAATGATGAAAACTTAACTTGGCTTCTATAGGGTGCCTCGGTGTCGATGAGAACCTTAATGATGTACGCTTAGGCTTTTAGGGTGCCTCGGCATCGACAAAACCTAAATGATGAAAGCTTAGGCTTTTAGGGTGCCTCGACGTCGACAAACCCTAAATGATAAAACCTTGGCTTTTAGGGTGCCTCGGTGTCGATAAGAACCTAAATGATGAAAGCTTGGGCTTTTAGGGGGCCTCAGCGTCGATAAACCCTAAATGATAAAAGCTTAGCTTTTAGGATGCCTCGGTGTCGACAAACCCTAAATGATGTAATTTTGAATTATGAACGTAGGATATGTCGTCATCATCATCGGACGACGAAAGTCTCCCGGCGGAGTGCGGCTGGTGCCACGACGATCGAGGTCTGTGCGACATGCCTCACGTGGATGATGATCGGCGCTTCAGCATTAAGCCCGAGGAGACCTTTGAAGTTGAAATGGTACACAACGACGACAAGTGTTATTTTCATAATTAAGCATGACTTCAACTATTTCAACGTGTAATTTTCATCTTTTACAATTCGAGTATAGCTTATCCCATGCCATGCAAGACGCTATGTCTTGGAGAGGATGGATTTTGAAGACCATGAAATTTTTGAAACAAAGAAAATTCACCTAAGGACTCATCACGATGTGGACTTTGAAGTAAATCTATATAATTCTGAGAGCGTAACCCAATTTGGTTGCAAAAATTGGGAAGCATTTTGCAAGATGTATGGTTTTGATGAGGGTATGCTTATCACCATGGATCTTGGTAATCCTGACATCAACCAAGCCAATATGGACATTTGGGTCCTTGTTGATACGCCTCCAGTTCTACCGCTATGTGAGTTTCTCAAACATAGTTATTAGCTAATTTATATTGTTTATTTCAAAATAGTAGACAACTTATTTCCATTGGCAGCTTATTTTTATTGTTCAAAGAATGTGCGGGAGATGGTAGAGAAAACCCACTACACCGATGGCTCCGAATTAACAACTTACAAGGAGAAAAATCATCTGGTCGGATTTTGTACTGACATTGAGAATTACACTATCCACAATCAAACTCCTCAACATTATGGTAAATACGTGCCACTAGTGCATGTGTTCAACTACGGTAACTACCATGGAGATACCCTGGTAAGATTTTTACTATTACGACATCCGTGCATCTTTTTCATACTTCTAAAACTAGTACATCATTGCTAACTATGAAGTTATTACTATGTTTTTCAATAGATAATCCCAGAGAATTGTGTGCCTCATATGATGTATCTGAAAGGTAGTGTTAATGTTTTGAACATACAGCCAGGTCGTCCTATGAATCTCAACTGTCCATATGAGATTTCTAAAAGAAGTGGAGACATGAAAATCAAAGGATGGAAAAAATGTATGGACAGTCGTAAGGAGCTTCTTGGAAGCAAAAGGAAGCGAAGCGCAAGAATTGGAGACAGGATGTTCCCCATTCTCCATAATGGAGAGTCAGGGTCTATATTGTTTTATGCTATTTTAGCTTAAATAGGGCATTTAGGTCCTGCCTAATACTGATGATCATGTGCTAAGAACAATTAAGTAGGGTTGGTTCGATGACTATCAAGATGATGATCGTATGACTTGTTATGAATAACAAGTAGAAGTTGTATGATGATGATTAGTAGGACTTGTTAGGATTAGTATTACTTCCGACAAACTCGATACTTGCGGTCTCGAGACTTGTAATGTTTTATCTTTGTTCGGTCTTTTGAATTTGGAGACTAATATGATGAATTGTATTCGGAGACTAATCTTTTGTTGTATTCGATGAATCTGCTGTTGCTGTGTGCTACTGTCTATATGCTGTCAAATAATATATTTTGTAACATGTGCAAAAATCAGAAAAGTAAAAAAAATAAAACCTAATATTCATACTAATGGCGCATCATTACAGAGTGCGCCATTAGTATGCCAAGTATACTAATGGCGCATCCATACACAGTGCGCCATTAGTGTGCCAAAGCACATGGTTAAATATGGCCCCTAGGAGGCACACTAATGGCGCATGGTGTTATATACTAATGGCGCACTGGATGGTGCGCCATTAGTATACCAGATACTAATGGCGCACCAGTGGTGCGCCATTAGTAAAAATTACTAGTGGTGTGCTAATGGCGCACCAGTGATGCGCCATTAGTAGGCAAAACTAGTGCGCCATTAGTAGGCCTTTTCCTAGTAGTGTAAGGTGAAGAGGAATGGGGTGTGGTGGTGGTTGGTGGTCGGACTGAGCGGAGGCATGGGGATTGACGATGCCGGCAGCGGCCACCAGGCCAGTTTGTTCCAGAGGCTTCCTTTCTTAATTGCTCAACAATGAGGTTTATTGGAGATAAGGATGAACGAGGGAAGGCCTTGTCTGCAAATGTGGAGAGGGGTGCGGGTATCTTTTAGTTTAATTTCCATCCGTTAGATATAGATCGAACGGTCTATATTGCAAGATGGCACACGTACCATCATCACCAACTCGGTTTTTTATAAGAGAAGAAATATAAGTATGGAGATACAAACGTATTATCGGTACTTGCTTCCGTAAACTAGCATCTACATTCTATTCAACACCTCGGCATGTGGGGCCTTAGCACAATGACTTCTTGACTGTGTAAAACAAAGATTTTCCCGTCGCCGACAAGGAGGGGGTGATGGCGGCGCGCTTTTTGGCTTGCTCTAGTCCTAGTAGTCATACTAGGTGGTCTAAGCACGTGTAGATTTGTTCTTTTTCACGTCTCGTGTTCGTCGTACTGCCATGACTATTGATGAATAGACGGTAAGTTATTCACGGGGAAACCCTTGTTGAGCGTGTTTGCGAGAGAGAGAGAGAGAGAGAGAGAGAGAGAGAGAGAGAGAGAGAGAGAGTGAGCGTGTGTGATATGTTAGAGACTGAGGCAATGATAACAAATTCTTTGTGTCTATGTGTGTGGAGGATAGAGAGAGAGACATGTACATGGGGCTTTGTGTTGTGTAACGTGGAGACACATATACATAATTAGAGAGTGAGTGTGTGAGATACACATGCGGACATGAGGAGAGATGAGGATCCAGATAAATGGGTGTTTGTGCGTGTCTGTGTGTGTTTGTGCACGCGTTTGTGTGTGAGAGGGAGAGAGTGTATGTGGAGTAGAGAGACCACTGATGATGTAAACCTAGTATAAGGGAAGGGGGAATGGTGTGACATGTGTAGTAGCGAGATAGCATGGGTGCAGGCGGGGGGAGCAGATTATTTGGAAGAGACATCGAGTGTGTGTGTGGGAGAGGGGTGTGACAGCGAGAGGAAGAGAGGGGGCGAGAGGGGTTGTTTTTGTCCATAAATGGCGTATAGATAGGGAGACAATGTTGATGTTGTCCGAAATTGGCCTATGAACGGAGACGCAAGGGAAGCGAGTCATCGTGTGTGTGATAGGGACTTCATGAGAGATCTAGAATAGATGGTGTAGAGAACAATGTGCGAAATCGAGAACGATTATACATTAGGGAGCTATGCAAAGAGTCACGACATATATGTATACATGGAAGGAGCTGGGGCGGGTCCGCATGTGGGGGAGATAGAAAGAGGAGAGTGGTGCACAAGGAGACAAAGTGTGCTTGTTTTGCAGTGGGGGTGGTGTGTGAGGTGAGTGCGCGAGAACCACATAACTAGGGAGATAGGCGTTTGGGGCGACGTTTTCTGTGTATGGGAAATATACACTCAACATAGTGTGTGTGCTTGGGTAAGAGAGATAGCAGGAGACCTAGAGAGTGAGGGAAGAGATGTGTGCATGCCCGAGAGACAAAGTGATAGAGACCTATGTTGGGGTCCGGACTTTACAAGAGAGAGGGGTGTTAATGTGCTCGTGTGTTGGTGTTTGGGGGAGAGAACGACTTCTCTATGTGTGTGTGTGTGTGGTGGTGGGGGGTTGACTTCAGATAAAGAGTGAGGTGTCTATATTTGAGGGATTTTAGCGTAATTGAGATATTGTGCACTCATGGTTCATCAATTTGTTGCACAGTTTGTACTATGAGATAATGATACTTTTGAACATGCGTGATATACCTTGATGTACCAGAATTACAAACCTAAGATTGGAATTTAGGAATTTGACTCCATCATTAGCTTTTGTAATTCATTTAAATGGAGGTACATTTTTTAAGCCGGGATTTCGTGATTTCAAATTCATATATCAAACATAGAGATATACACATATGGGCATGTTCAAACTTTATAATCATCCACTTTATTCATACACATACACATTTTTGCTTTTGTCATCATATTTAGGATAAACACATTTGGAATTTCATTTGAATTGGACCGTATAATGGTATTTGATTGTAGTAGCTCAATGATCCATATTTGAATTGAATGGACAATCTAAGTTTCGAGTTGGAGACATTGATTTTCAAAACTTGCACATTTTTTGCGTGCAAACAAACAAATTGTCGGCCATGATATCATAGTCGGCCGTACGACAACAGAATACTTATAATTTTAGGCGCCAAAAGCTTTCAAACTTCCCGCTCACATCGAAATATCACGCGCCCGAAAGTTTAGCCCTGCGATATTCCATTTTACCCCTGCCACATGAACGGAAAAGGGTTGCTTTGGTGACTCCAGTGTTTTCCCCTCTTTGCCCCCAACATTCTTCCCAGAGCCCCTCCCTGACCCCCCAACCACGGCAAGCCACCGAATCTAGTCCTCCGCCGCAGCGGCGGACCTCAGACCCCGCCGTATCTACCTTCCGCACCTTGGAACCCCCAACTGCCAACTCACTACTTCACCGGAGCCGCTTCAGCGACTGGCTTGTCCACCGCTCTAGATCTCCTTGACCACCATCATGGTCCACCGCACCGGATCTGCTTAACCGGCGCCCTCGTCCACCACAGCGTAGGCCCTTCACTGACTGCCTCGTCCGCCCCTTCGCTGGCCCTTCATACAAGCCCTCGTCCGCCACAATAGATCCGCCTCACCGAAAGCACTGCACAACGCGCCCGCCGAAGCCTTCGTACACTGCACCGGACCCGCTCCATGGATGCCATATTCAACTCCACCGGCCCTGCTTTACGGACGCCGCAGCTTCATAAGGTTATTTCGATTTGTACTCCTTCGGTTTTTCTCTTTATCGTGCAACTGTTCAGTTACAACAGATGAGCTTTCTTGTATGTCGACAGGCGCCGCAACCGTCGCACCGGAGCCGCTTCAGCAACGGCGACAGCCGGCCCAAACTCAACTGCAACACGAGCACCATCAACGATCCTTAGCTATCAAGTATGACAACGATACCTGTCGGTATCAAAACCGGCGGATCTCGGGTAGGGGGTCCCGAACTATGCGTGTAGGATCGATGGTAACAGGAGGCAAGGGACATGAAGTTTTACCCAGGTTCAGGCCCTCTTGATGGAGGTAAAACCCTACGTCCTGCTTGATTAATATTGATGATATGGGTAGTACAAGAGTTGATCTACCATGAGATCGGAGAGGCTAAACCCTAGAAGCTAGCCTATGGTATGATTGTTGTTGTCTATGTTGTCTCTTCTATTGACTAGCCTGGCCCTGGTTTATATAATGCACCAGAGGCCTAGGTTAACAAGAGTCCTAGCCGAATACGCCGGTGGGGAGAAGTCCTTGTCTTGATCGCCAAGTCTTTGTGGAATCTTCCTTGTATGCAGCAGCTGTCCGAACTGGCCCATGAGTATGCGGCGATGGGGGTCCTCGGCCCAATCCAACTGATCGGGAGACGATGTGATGAGTACCCCCTAGTCCAGGACACCGTCAGTAGCCCCCTGAAACAGTCTTCAAGTTAGGGACGCTCCTCGATTCTTCCGAACTGTTCTTCATCTTCGGTTGACGGTCTTGAAAACTGGTTCAACAAATCTTCTCATCTTCGATCTTGAGGACCGTCGAAATGCATTCGGTGAGTTTACACGTCGGGTATCCGGGGAGCCCCTTTAAGTTTCCGGCCTTTATCAATGCCTTATTATTTTATGCCACACCTCGGGTTTGAAGTTGTTCCCGGGAGGCAGTGTCCTCTTGCGTCCGAGCTCCAACGCCGAACTGCATTCGAGGTATCTTTTGCGGCCGAGCACCAATGCCGGACCGCTTCTGAGCTCCAACGCCGGAATGTACCCGAGCTCCAACGCCCGACTATGTCCAAGCTCCAACGCCGGACTGTATCCGAGCTCTAACGTCGGACAGTGTCCCAACTCCAACGCCGGACTATATCCGAGCTCCAACGCCGGACAGTGTCCCTGCTCCAATGCCGGACCATATCCGAGGTGTCATATCACCTTGGTTCAAAAAAAGTTGAAGGAGTTTAGCCGACATTAATGCCAGAAATGCCCTCTATGGAGCCAGCCACTAGCGCCCGAGCTTTATGCCGGGCTGCTTCCGAGGTGGTGCACCACCCCGACTGTGGGCCGATTTTTTGTCAATATTTTTTATTATTGCAATTTATTCTCTGTAGAGATATATGGCCAGTAGCCCTCAAGGTGTGTATCGGTCTAAAACCCGAGATGCACCTGAAGGATGACGTAAGACCGCTGATCCCAGTAGCCGCTGAGACTCAGGTTGATTTGCAAAATCGGCCTGAGGATCAAGTCCTAGCTCGCCAGAATACTTCGGGACACAAAAAGCGGCGTGCTTAGTCCTCGAGACTCAGGTTGGGTGTGGCCGACCAACCTGAGGATCAAAATCTCCTCGGCAACTATATTGCACTTAGAATTTTCTGCATTGAACAGGCAATGCAGTAGCCCCCGAGACACTGGTCGGGTGGCAACACCAGATCAGGGGATCGATGTGCCCCTTTAATATTTGTAAATAATAAGGCCGAAGCCCAGTAGCCCCCGAGCCTTAATGCGGGCACGGGTGGTCGAATTAAGGATCGATATCCATAGTAAAATCAAAAATTATGTGTAATGACTCTATGTATCCAAGTACTTTACGTCATTAATGTTCGGATCTGCATTGTACAAAACTTTGCTGACCGACCATCGGCTTCCACCTCCTCGGCCAGTAGCCGAGGAGTGTTTGTCCTACTTTATAAAGCCTTTATGAGGGCAAAGATTTACAACAAACAAGGCAATCTAGCCATACGGTTTTATAAACAAAGGTACACAGAGAGTTATATTACTGTTTAACAGAAGAAATGTCTTCCAAAGAAAATAGTCCCGCTATCAGTTCCTTTCTTTGGGTTGTCATGCTAAGCATGATCATTAAACCTCAGCTCTAATGTAAGAGCAAAATATTGAGAATTTAGTTTGGGAGGCCAGTTAATAGCCCCCGGTAGTGTTCAGCGACAGTCGGGGTCAAGCCGTAAACACTTCGGCCAATGTTATGAACGGCCCATCATTTAACATAGTCATCGGATCGCTGACCAGTTTACGCTTATTGTGAAAGTCAGTTTTCGGCTTTCTCCACTGAGGTGCTTAACCATGTGAGCTGGAAGCATAATCGCAGTGGTTCTCCCTTTGCACGCCTAGCCGAACAAAACGGAACGTAGGAAGCAACTGCAGGAGCCGGGCAATCCAACTATTGACCGAAGACACAATTCGAAACCGATGCATATATAGCAATATCTGGGAATGTTTTTGCCGAATCCCTAAAGGTGTCCGGCGTTGCACTGCGAGACTAATGCTGGAGAAGCACAAATAGTTTGAAAGTGCCAAAAAGCTTGGAAAACCAAGAAACGTTAGTAAAAACATGACGTCCGAACAATATCAAGTGTTCGGTGCCAATCCGAAAGTTGGACTTAGAAAAAAGAAGTGCTTCTGTCATGCTTTAACATGATACATCCTATCTCAAGACTTCGAGCGGGTCAGCCTACGGCTTCAACCTCCTATCCCGAGGGCGGAGTACTTCTCATCAGGCCAGTTTAGCAAACTAAACTCTAGCGGCTTTGAGAGAGAAATTAGGCTCCCCGGCTAGTGACCGCACACTCGTGTCGAAAAAAGGAGTGATAAATAATAATAATAAAACTTTGCAACGACTAAGAAGAAGAACACTTATTATAAAATGGCTCAAATAAACTTAAGAGCCCCCAAGTGACTTGGGTAGAAGAATGATTGCATGTACCGAAGTACTTATATCATATCTATGTTCAACCAAACTTTAAACACGTCTTAACCGATCGTCAGCTTCTCCCTCTTCGGTCAAGGACCGAAAAGTGTTATGTACTCCATCGGTCGAAAATATCAACGGTGTTTCCAATAACCAGGCAATCAGGCCATAAGGTTATAACAGACAAAGCACGCTCAGGGAACTTATGCTATATTACCGTGAAGTGTAACAAGCATCTTCGAAGAAAATAGTACCCCCATCGATACCTTTCTTCGATGCTCATTGTTATTATGAGACTTGTGCAATAGATTTTTTGTACTCATGAGTTCCGTTGTGTGCCGACCATCATTGAAAACTATAAGAGCGCTAGCTTTCGGCTTCACCCAGTCTGAGGTCCGGCTCAGGCGACCCGATCGTGACAATCGCAGAGGTGCTCCCTTTACTCCCTAGCCGAACAATCGGGAACGTAGGGGTAAACACAGGAGCGAGGCAACCCAGCTTGCAAATCGCTTAAGTCAATATGGTGCATATTGTGGTGTAATATACGAACAAGGAACGAAGCCGTACAAGTATAATCATATGCAAGTGGAAAAGCTTCATGAAAGAAGCCCCCAAATGAATTGGGTATTTGAATTTATGTGTCACAAACAAAGTTTGGGCAAGGAAAATTTTACAAGCGACTTTTTCCCAAAAAAGTATAATGCTTGGTCGAACCGAACACAAGTTAAAAATTAAAACTTTGAGCATGAAAGTGACTTAGCTGGTTAATGTGTTCGGCATTGATGACACGGTCCGAGCTTGATGCGGGACAAGGTTCCATCCCCCAAGCCGGTCCCGAGGTGGCGGAGCGGAGAGCTCGACACACCAAAGTGGTGACATAGCACTGTCGATGCAGACCGACAGAGTGACGCCGAAGTCCCCGGATCATTTTCCTGGGCACAAAAAGTAGTGCAAACCGGAGATAATAGTAATAATAATAATTAAAAAAAATCGCCGGACTCCGATCCAGCAAAGTGTCGGGGAAGAGTTCCGTCAGCACGACGGCATGGTGACAATCTTGATGTACTACCGTCGCAGGGCTTCGCCTAAGCACCGCTACAATATTATCGAGGATTATGGTGGAAGGGGGCACCGCACACGGCTAAGAATATGATCACGTGGATCAACTTGTGTGTCTAGGGGTGCCCCCTGCCCCCATATATAAAGGATCAAGGGGGGTGCGGCCGGCCAGGAGGAGGGCGCGCCAGGAGGAGTCCTACTCCCACCGAGAGTAGGATTCCCCCCCTTTCCTAGTTGGAATAGGATTCGGGAGGGGGAAAGAGGAGAGAGAGAAGGAAGGGGGCGCCGCCCCCCTCTCCTTGTCCTATTCGGACTAGGGGGGAGGGGCGCGCAGCCCAGCCCTGGCCACCTCTCCTCTCTTCCACTAAAGCCCACTAAGGCCCATATACCTCCCGGGGGGTTCCGGTAACCTCCCGGTACTCCGGTAAAATCCCGATTTCACCCGGAACACTTCCGATATCCAAATATAGGCTTCCAATATATCAATCTTTATGTCTCGACCATTTCGAGACTCCTCGTCATGTCCGTGATCACATCCGGGACTCCGAACAAACTTCGGTACATCAAAATGCATAAACTCATAATATAACTGTCATCAAAACCTTAAGCGTGCGGACCCTACGGGTTCGAAAACAATGTAGACATGACCGAGCACGTCTCCGATCAATAACCAATAGCGGAACCTGGATGCTCATATTGGCTCCCACATATTCTACGAAGATCTTTATCGGTTAGACCGCATAACAACATACGTTGTTCCCTTTGTCATCGGTATGTTACTTGCCCGAGATTCGATCGTCGGTATCTCAATACCTAGTTCAATCTCGTTACCGGCAAGTCTTTTTACTCGTTTCGTAATACATCATCTTGCAACTAACTCATTAGTTGTAATGCTTGCAAGGCTTATGTGATGTGCATTACCGAGAGGGCCCAGAGATACCTCTCCGACAATCGGAGTGACAAATCCTAATCTCGAAATACGCCAACCCAACATGTACCTTTGGAGACACCTTTAGAGCTCCTTTATAATCACCCAGTTACGTTGTGACGTTTGGTAGCACACAAAGTGTTCCTCCGGCAAACAGGAGTTGCATAATCCCATAGTCATAGGAACATGTATAAGTCATGAAGAAAGCAATAGCAACATATTAAACGATCGGGTGCTAAGCTAATGGAATGGGTCATGTCAATCATATCATTCTCCTAATGATGTGATCCCATTAATCAAATGACAACACATGTCTATGGTTAGGAAACATAACCATCTTCGATTAACGAGCTAGTCAAGTAGAGGCATACTAGTGACGTTTGGTTTGTCTATGTATTCACACAACTATTATATTTCTGGATAATACAATTCTAGCATGAATAATAAACATTTATCATGATATAAGGAAATGAAATAATAACATTATTATTGCCTCTAGGGCATATTTCCTTCATTACGGTCCAGAGTACATTCTTCAGTTTACCAAGAAATTCATGTATTACTATCCATAAAGTATGTATAACTATTGCTACTCTTCCCCAATTCAATGTACATATAGAAACAATTAAAATATATGTTAAGAAAAACAACTTGGTTCTAAGTTATATAGTGATTCAATACACAAAAAATTGTGGCGGTTCGGCAAAACGATTCATATCAGTACAAACTCCATAGGTCACAAGTTCAGAGGACAAAAATTTAGCAAAAGAAAAAAAACGGTGTGATTTACCAATAAAATTTTGAGGAAGTTCGCAGAACAAAACAACATAAATTTGGAGATCCTGGCACTGACAAGAATGCTCAGTATAAAAATGAACAAAGCTCCGCTCGTACTATCAATTGCGAACAAATGATGAAACAAATGCTCAGTACAAACCAACACATATCTTAGTTCGTACTATCATTGGCGAACAATTGATGAAACAATTTTCGGTAAAAAAATAGAGTAAAGTCTAGTCTGTGAAAAACGCTCAGTACAACCCCATACGGACATCAGTTCAAGTACTCTTTTTCGGAACCTTTCAAAATTACTCTTCGAAGAATACATCAGTACAAACACACACGTAGATCAGGACAAGTACTCTGTTTTTTCTCACGAAAAAACAACATGATGGGTCTCACGAAAAAACAGAGCAAAGTCTAGTTAGTGAAAACATGTTTAGTACAAAACCATGCAAGCATCAGTATAAGTACCTTTTTTCGGAACCATTTAAAATTACTCTATAAAAAATAGCTCAGTAAAACATACACATATATCAGTACGACTAATCTGTTTTTCAGACGAGAAAACAGCAGGATCCATCATGTCGTATTCAAGATTACTCTTAAACGGTTGCGAAGTAGAGAAAACGTCCAACATGACTAAGTTTTGCATTTTTGATAGCTATCCAACGGTATATTATTTTCCCCATTTCGACAAACTTTTTAAAAAACACGTTCAAAACCAATTTTAACCGTATTTGAATTCGTATTTAAACCATAAGGAATTAGAAAAAACTTTCTATACGCAAAATTTGCGCATTTTCCATAGCTTTCCAACACCATATCATTTGTGTCAATCCTACAAACCGTTTGCAAAAAAACAGTGAAAAAACATTTCACCCAGAATTTCACCGTTTTTCAAATTACTTTTAAATCAAATAGAATTTGAAAAAATAGTATAAATATAGAAGATGCGGATTTTCACAAGCTTTCCAATGCCATCTCATTTGCTCAATTCCGACAAACCGTTTGAAAATTAAGTCCAAAATACGGTTTGCGTTTTCGGTTTGGAAAAAATGATTTTTTCAAAACTTCTCGTAAATCATATTTTTTTGCAAAAAAATTATAAGATTGTAATGTGGATGTCAAGAGCTTTCCAACGATATATTACACGCCCTGTTTTGATAAAAAAAATTGCAAAAACTTTTGAACTAAAGAAGACGATTTTTAACAGGAACAGAAAGCATCAGTTCAACCGCTTGAATTACGCGTAACAGAATAGCCCAGATGTATGTATGTATATATATATATATATACAGCCTGTCTATTATGCTAATATTAGCAGAATAGTTATTCTGATAACACTTCCGAAGTGCACGCTCAACGCAAGTGCACGTCATTGTTTGAACCAAGTGTGCTGCAGTACTCAGGCGAGTGAACTTCGTGTCGAAAAAACTACACGCTGTGTATTTTCGGTAGTTTTTTCGCTCTAATTTTTTAACCGTTTAACGGAATGACGCGTGTAATATACCGTGGAGAAGCTATGGATTAGGCGTAACTTTGCCATGTTGAACACTTTTCAAGATTCCTCGCGGTTTAAGAGCAGTTTCAAAAACGGTGCTGCGGATGACGAGTGGCAGCGAGCGCATTTTCATGATTTTTTCAAAACCGCTCATCGAAATAAAGCAAATGATACGCCGTTGGAAAGATATCGTTGAGGCGCATCTTTTCCATATCTATTATTTTCTCTAATTCGTTTCGGTTTAAGAGCAGTTTCAAATTTACTAAATCGCGAAATTACGTTTTTTGGAATTTTTGCAATTTTCGATACTGTTTTCACTCTAGTTTTTGAACCGTTTATCGAAATGAGGCGTGTAATACGTCGTTGGAAAGCTATGGACAAGGCGCAACTTTCATATGTAGAAATGGTTTCGAGATTCCCTACGGTTTTAAGTTAATTTTTAAAATGGTGCGGCGGACGATGAGTGGCAGCGGTCGTTTTTTGCGAAATTTTTACAAACTGCTTGTCAAAATGATTCAAATGATATGGCATTGGAAATATATCAACGAGACGCAACTTTTTCATGTAGAACACTCTCTCTAATTCCTTACGGTTTAAGAGCAATTTTAAAATTACGAAAATGCGGACACTGTTTTTTGCGACACCCAAATCGGTGAGTGAACGTCATTCGACAGAAAACCGCACTGCATCGGACGAAACCGCACTGCATCAGACAGGCAAGTGAACTTCATGGTTTCCTTTGTCGGATGTAAATTTTTCTCGGACGAGTTTTTGATGTTTTTTTTCAATTTTTTTATGAACAGGAGTGGACCGCAGAGACGCGAGCAAGCGAACCACATCATATATCGTAGTGAACCGCATTACTATTTTTATTGTTTTGCTAAAAAAATTTGCGCTTTCATGTTCGGCACAAGTGAACAACATCACTCTAAAAAATGAACCACATCCGAAAACCAAACGCACTGCACGTGTTGATGTAGTCGACTGATTTTGGGACACACGAAACAAATTGCATTTCATACAAAGGGGTATGAGCTGCTAAACAAGTGGAGTGAACTTCTTTTTTCAATCATCCCACAAACAAAACAAATTGCATTAGAAAAAGAAGTGAACCTCCCATGGGGATTTCTTTCTCATTTTCTACAAGGTGAACCACTAAGGGGCTGCACTTTTTTTACAAAGGGAACCGCTATTTGTTTTTACAAGTGAACAACAAAGAGTTTCACAGTGCACTACATGATGTTTCAATAAATACAAAGAAGTGAACTCAAGCAACTAGGGAGGCATCACATGATAAAGGTATCATGCGAACTGCACAAACTAGTTAGCCGAGCCACACATGCGCGCAAACGGAGCTTCATGCCGCTCGGGCCGAACGAAGTGCACGTCCACAAAGAACGTACTGCCCCCCAAAGCGAAGTGCACGTCGATGGCCAGCCAACCACACCGCAATGTTTTCAATCTGGGAAAAGAGCAGCACTTGCAGGCCATATGCTCACATACACTGCAGCAAGATGGGCTTCTGCATTTTCAATGGACAGGGAACTGCACGCCCGTGTGTCCTCTCCACTGCTCGCCCCCGAGCCAATGGACTGCAAGGCTCTAGCGTTGCCTACAAATTGCAGAAAAACAAAATCTGAAACGCATCAGCACTGTCACTGACCATCCGCACATCCGCACCACGAGCTTCTTCCCAATGGACTACAGCATGGGGCTCATGCGGAAGGGTAAACTGTGGGAGGGGGGCAAGATAACTTCATGCACCTGTGGGCCGAACTCCACGGCCGCATCAACGGATCCCCTGCAAAGAGAACTACAGTGCCACTGCGCTGTCGTCATCCGCGCGCGAGTAGCGGTGTTCACCGAAGTTGCACGACCGCCGGTAAGGGAAGGTAGAAGGAGTATTGGGCCGACAAAACAACTTGATACCCCGACGGATCTCGGCGACTTAGCAGGAAGAGGAGGCCGTCGGGGCCTCGAACCAGCGTGGATCCAACACGGCCTGTGCGCCGATGAGTCCACGAGAGGCACGGGCACAGGAGCTGAAGTAGAGGAGGGGCGCGGTGGAGTAGGAGAGCACGTCGCCAGCGCCCCAATCACGAGATCCGGTGAGCCCGTGAACGGAGCTCGCGACCCCGGTGCAGGAGAGAACTAAGGGGAGTTGCCACTGTGCCGTTGTTGAAGAAGCATGGTCGGGCTGGAGCAGCTTGTGGTAGGGTCGCGACGGGAAAGCTCGTGGAAAGGCACGCCGGTGTGGTTGCCCGGATCCGGTGGCGCGGGGTCGGGAGGGGCAACACGACCGGGGCGGCGATGGAGGTTGTCGATCGGGGCGGGAGGGAGAAGGTGGGAGGTAGGGGGTCGGCCATGGAGGAACGGAAGCGGGGCCGCACTACCGCCGTACTGATGTGCTGGTGGTGGTGGAACGCGGTGGCCGCGACCCGGAGCGGCGGCGCACAGAGGAAGGCAGGGGCGATGGGGGGAGCTGCGGATCGGGAGTCGCCAGGGAGCGGACTCGGCCGCACAGAGGAGGTTGCAGCGCGGCGGCACAGAGGAGGTCGCGGCGCGGCGGCACAGGGGAGGTGGTGGTTTGGCGGCGTCCGCACAAGGGAGGTTGCTGGAGAGATAGAGAGGGAATTGGGGGAGTGGGTATGAGAAGATAAGGTGGGCTGGGTTTTCCCTTTGCGCGAGCAGTTCGGTCCAATTGTTTTTTTGGGTTAGTCTGTAGCTACGGTGAGGTAGGTAGTGTTAGCAAAATAAGCTCGGTGTTAGCAGAATAAGGGTCTTAAAGGGTGTTATCATAATAGACCCACCCTATATATATATATATATAGCCAATGAAGAACAACAACGGAAAGAGTGAAGACATCGAAAAGTTAAAGAATTTGAACAACTGAGGAAATTCAAAAATGAGTAAAAACTCAAATTCAAGATTTTCAACTTTTGGTGGTGGCGTGATCCACCGTATAAGAATGATGATTTCAAACACCATGTACAATTGTCGAAGGGCTCTGAGAATCAAATTCTTTATTAATTTCTTCACACTTAGAGTGTTAATCTTCATTGATTGAAGAAAAACGTTTCTTCGTGTGTTGCACGTCTAAGTCATCAACTTTGCACAAGTGTTAGGATGTGTGTCCTTTTCAAAGGACATTCGAAGATTCTAGGATATTTAGCTCACACCGCAACTTGCTAAATCTCTTCTCATCCAAAGGCTTTGTGAAGATACCGGCTAGCTGTTCTCCAGTCTTCACATGCTCAATAGAAATGTCGCCCTTCAACACATGATCACGAAGAAAATGATGACAAATCTGAATGTGCTTTGTCTTCGACTGCTGAAGTGGGTTATGAGCAATCTTGATGGCACTCTCATTGTCACAGTAGAGAGGCACATTCTTTACATTGACGCCGTAGTCCTTGAGGGTTTGCTTCATCCATAGCAATTGAGAATAGCAAGAACCAGCAGCAATGTACTCAGCTTCAGTAGTAGACAGTGATACGCAGTTCTGTTTCTTCGAGGACCAACAGACCAAGGATCGCCTGAGGAAATGGCATGTGCCTGATGTTGACTTGCGGTCCACATGATCACCAGCATAGTCAGAGTGAGTACCCAATGAGATCAAAAGCCGAGCCCTTGGTATACCATATCCAAGTGTTGGTGTGTGAGCTAGATAACAAAGAATATGCTTCACAGCCTTATGGTGTGATTCCTTCAGTGTAGGTTGAAATCGGGCACACATGCAAACACTAGGCATAATATCTGGCCTAGATGCATATAAATACAATAAAAACCAATCATGGAGCGGTATACCTTTTGATCAAAGTCAATACCATTTTCATCAGTGCATAGATAGCCATTTGTGGGCATAGGGATTTTGACACCTTTGCAATCTTTCATGCCGAATTTCCACAATACATCCTTGAGGTATTTCTCCTGAAATATGAAGATGCCATTGCGCTGTTGAAGAATTTAAAGACCTAAGAAGAATTTAAATTCTCCCATCATAGACATTTCATAGCGGAGGCGGTCCAGCGCCATTTGAGTGTATCCGGCTCATCTGGTCAATGTGGCGCACACGACGCTCAAGATCAACATATTGCAACATGGCCGTCGGTCTGAGTGCTCCATGAATCTCTTGCACCCAGGCTCTAAGGTGGAGGCCCTCGCGAACGGTGCGAGTCTTGCGTCGGCGTCGAGGGACGAGGCGAGGACTGGGGGGATCTCAGCCACGGATCTACCCTCTATCAAGTGGTCGGACCAGAATCTGCAGGTGACACCGGACCCAAGATCCCAGGTCGTAGACGCGCCGAAGATGGCAGTCACATCTGGGTCGTGAGGTATGTGTAAGTGGCTCCAGGGTTGCAAGGGGTCGGTGCACTGTAACCAAAGCAACCGCGCACGGAGGGTGATGCCGGTCCTTTGAATGTCCCTGATGCTAAGACCGCCAAGAGAGATTGGCCGGCAAACTTGCTGTCAGTTAACATGGCACTGACCCCTATTGCCTTCGGTGCCTCCCGCCCAAAGGAATCCGCGGATGATGCGGTTGAATTTCTTGAGGATGGATTGGTTGAGAGCAAAGGCGGTGAGGAAGTGTGTCGGGATAGCACTAAGTACGTGATGCACGAGAGCAAGGCGGTCGCCGTTGCCCGTTGGACATCATGGAAGCATGCCAAGTGGAGAGCTTGTGGCCGAGCTTGTCGATGATCGGGAGCAAGCTAGTCGTGGAGGCCTTGTAGACAGAGAGAGGCAACCCGAGGTATGTGATGGGGAATTGAGCTATGGGGCACTGCATCTCAGATGTGATCATCATGTTGTTGTCATCATCACACCGGATCGGGGTGGCAGAACACTTGGCGAAGTTTGTATGAAGCCCGAATATGTGCAGGATGGTTCACACGGTGGTAATGTCGTGGCTGTCCGGGTGACAAAAGATGACAACATCGTCCGCGTATAGCGATATACTCGAGGCCGCGTGCCGAGTGGTAAGGCGTCGAAGAAGGCCTAGGTCCACCGCACGGAGTAGCATTGTGTTGAACACGCAAAGCACGGAGATCAAGCGTGATGTCATGATCCGTGGCACTTCCGAGCACATCGGAGAAGTGGTTGTAGGCGGCCTCAGCCATGGCCTCATGCTCGGTCACCACGTGGTCGCCCACTCGGATAGATGTCATATGGTTGCGCTGTTTCCGGTGCAAGGCGTGTACTTTGTAGTAGGAGATCCTAGTGACTCTGACTACCAACAAAGGGGAGAGATAACTGGATTCCAAGGCCCTTTTCATACAAACCTGTGTCGCTGCAGGGAAGATGTCGCATTCGTTTTGTGTCCGACTTGCTAAATGATAATGGTTCTTGGAACTTGGTACTTCTTCAGCAGTACTTCTTATCAGCTGATGTGGAAGAAATCTTAAAGATATGGGCATCTCCAAGATTAGGTGAGGATGTGATTGCATGGGGGCCGGTGAAGCTCGGCATCTTCACGGTCAAATCAGCATATATGCTGGCTTTTGAAGTAGCTCACAGAAATACTGCAGAGGCATCTAGCACATCGCCAGATGGTAGTAGAAAATGCTGGCAATATATATGGAGATGTGATGTACCCCCCACTGTGCGCAATTTTGCTTGGGGATTGACTACTGACTCTTTGCCGACATGGAGGAATAAACACAAGATTAGACTGGAGCTTTCAAGTAGATGTCCAGTTTGTGGTATGGAAGAGGAGGACAATTTCCACCTGTTTGTGAGATGCCAATACGGACGTGATCTTTATCTAGCCATGGCCGAGATTTGGATTTTACCATTCCTTGATTCCCTGTTGCCTGTTGGTAAGGAATGGCTACTTCACGTACTTGCCCCTTTGAACAAATTCAGAGAAGTATGCTACTGTTAATTTTTTGGAGAAGCTGGTTCATTCGGAATGAGATAGTACATCATAGACCTGCTCCTCCCATGGAAGTATCAACAAGGTTTCTTCAAAATTACTTGGATGCTCTAATTGGCATCAAACTGAACTCATGCTTTGATCCAGTAAAGGGGAAGTGCAGCATATCCTATGATCTAAAGTCTAGGTCCGCTGTTGAGCACCCCATGAATGGCGATACACCTTGGAGGCCGCCCCAGCTTGGCTGGGTGAAGCTTAACACGGATGAGTCTTACTCGTTCACTGGTGGTGCGGGTGCTGGAATGATCTTGCGAGATAACTCAGGAGCCATAATATTCTCATCATGCAGGGCCTTGTTCTCGTGTAGAGACGCTCTGGGGGCGGAGTTATGTGCATGTATGGAAGGCTTGTCTTTCGCAATTCAACGCTCCAATCTTCCAATTGCCATTGAGATGGACTCGACTACAACCATGGCTATTATTTCATGCAGCGAGGTGGATCGCTCAGTTTATGCTTCTTTGGTTAGTGAAATTAAATTCTTGTTGAGTCTTAGGCAGACTTGTATTACTCATGAGCAAGTGATAGACTAGCTAGTTTTGCTAGAGTAGAAGGTCGTACTATGACTTGGGTCGGTTCAGGCGCGGAGGATGTTTTGAAGTTGGTCCTTGATGATTGTAAGGACTTGGTGAATGAGTAATACAAGTATTATTCCTGCAAAAAAACAAAGGGGATAGTGCATAGATCACTGGCAAGATGCCCATGATGTACGGACGCACGCTGCGCTGCTTCCAACTTCGCTCGAGAAATTTGGGTCACGCAGGATTATATGGGGCCTACATCTCACAGTTTTCTTTACCAAGTCCTTACAGCTTTGACTCTGTCTCTCTTTTTATGTAACGTAGGAGTATTTACTTTCCTACAAAGAATGTAGGAATATTTACTTGTGCGTGTCCTTTTTGTTTTTCAAGCCAACATGCACGTCCTTTCTTTTGCTGGGAACTGAGATGTGAACTCTTTTTTCTAACTTGTACATGGACTCCATTTGGAACTTGTGGGGCCTGAGGACTTTCATTGTACGTGTGATTTTTCCATCACGGAAGGGAGACCCTTTTTTCTTTTAAATTGGACGTCGACTCCTTTTGAATGTGGGGCTTGAGGACTTGACATGTACGTGTCATTTTTTTCACACGAAAAGGAGAAAGCACGTACTTCCTCCGTTCCTAAATATGTCTTTTTAGAGATTTCACAATAGACTACATACGGATGTATATAGACGAAGTTTGGAGTGTAGATTCACTCATTTTGCTCCGTATGTAGTCTATATTGAAAAATCTAAAAAAGACTTATATTTAGGAACGGAGGGAGTAGAATTTTACCTACGTGATGTTTTTATTTTATTAAAAATATTGAAGGGTCTTCTAATAGATGTTGACCATTAAATTATAAACCTAATGGCTAAATTAATCTTAATGATGTGGATTAATGTGAACACTCAAAAGGTGCATATCCAGTCAGTAGATAGAACGAAAGATAGAAGATATATATATGTATGGTCATCTTTTATTCATTAGTGAACCACCATATAACAAGGGCGTTACGAGCGTACAGAGCACAACACAGTAGAAGACATAGTGGAGTAGATGACACGGCATACATATGCATGCACCTCGGTGCAGATGGACAATAGTTAAGTAATGGATCATTGCCGGCGACATGGCCGGGGAGGTTGATCCCCGACATGTCGATGCACTTGGATGAAGGGCGGTAGGAACAAATGCTCCGCCTAGAGCATGTGTGTGTGAGATGGAGTCTTAGAGTGTGTGTGTGGGGGGGGGTGTGTGAGAGAGAGAGAGAGAGAGGAGAGAGAGAGTCTTAGTTTCTGTGTGAGAGAGAGAGAGATGGAGTCTTAGTGTGTGTGGTGTGTGTGTGTGTGTGTTTGTGTGTGTGTGAGAGAGAGAGAGATGGAGTCTTAGTGTGTGTGGGGGTGCGTGCATGTGTGTGCGTGTGTGTGTCTGTGTGTCGCGGGGTCCCCTGTGGAGGATGTAATTTAAGTGTGCATGGCTTCATCATAGAGAGGTGATGTGTATGGCAGAGGCCACCAACAATGGGGTGCGAGAGAGAAAATGCCCGTAGAGAGGGAAGAGAAGGTGTGTGCGTGTGAGAGGAGTCGACATGGAGAGAACGTGTTTGTTCTAGAGACACCGAGGAAGACTACTATATATCGATGGTGCATGTAGGCGGGAATTAAACAAAGGGATGGTCTTATTGGTTTCGGGGATATAGGGGAAGAGTGAGAGGCGGCGGGGTAGCTAGAAGGAGATTGTTAAGTGTGAGTGTGTGTTTTACCCATCCAGGCGGAAGTTATGTGCACAAAAGAGGAGAACGATTCGATGTGGTGTTAGGATTGAGGGTAATTAACTACGTATGGAGACATAGAGACCTTGAGCATGCATGTGTGAGAGGTATACATGTATACGTGGGATGTGTGTGTGTGTGTGCACGCGCATGATCGAGATAAAAGAAAGAAGACATAAGTCATAAGATCAACGACATGGGAGAGACGGATCGGTATGACAATATGCATGCATGTGAGAATGCAGGGAAGAAGGCCCGACAATTGAGCATGTGTTTTTGTCTTTAAGAGATAGTGGCGTGGGCTGGAGCATGCATCTATGGCTAGCAGAGGGAGTGAGGTGCGACGATTGTGCAAAAGAGACCAACCTATAAATGCATATGTATGGAGAGACATATATAGTGTGGGTGATAGGAAGCAAGACTCCGTGCGAGAAAGAAATGTTGACGAAGAAACTACAGATAGATACAAAGATGGAGATGCTAGCTAGAGGGACATCCGCTAGTTTGGGTGTTGGAGATGACCGTCGGGTGGTTCAAAGGGTGAAGTTATATATGTGTGTGAGAGGGCACTTGACTGCATGTAGAGAGAAACATATGTAGTGTGCGTGATAGGAATCAAGAGTGATGGCAAGAAAGAAGGTTGATGGAGAAATAGATAAATAGAAAGATAAATATGCTAGCTAGTGTGCGTTAGAGATAGGAGTCGAGTGGATCAGAAGGCTGGGTTATATGTGTGGGTGTGAGAGAGATAGAGAGAGGGTGCATGTGAGTTACATACAAACAGATATCAGAGAGAAATGAGATCCAGAGAGACGGAGTTTTGTGTCTGCGAGAGAGAAAGATATTTCACAACGAGAGTGATAGCTAGAGAGACATACGAGGGAACGCAAGATATATCTAGGGAGAGAGGGTGTGTGTGAGCACAAGAGAACAATGGAGAAATATGAGACCCTGGAAGACAGAGTTTGTGTTTGTGTGTGAGAAAGAGATATTGAAGAGGAAGAGTCGAAGGTTCTCATATCTAAGGAGCGAAAGACATCTCTATATGAGGGGTGTGCGAGTGGCATACATGGGAATAGTAGAGAGAAATAAGACCCCGGGAGACAAAGTTTTGTGTTTGTGTGAGAGAAAGAGATTCCACATGGAGAATCATAGTTAGAGACACATAGCAGGGAGCGAGATATACTTAGAGAGAGATAGAGTGATGAAGGTCGAGGGAGAGAGTACCGTCAGTGTGTTACAAAGATAAAATATCATTGTCGACATACAGGTAGCACGAGAGATACCTGAGAGACGATGAATGCGTATAGGTCCGAGAGATAGTCATATATAAGCATGAGTGATAGCTATATGAGATGAATATCTAGATTAAAGGGGATTCAAATATTTAAACTAGAGATCACGACATCGATAATATCATAACGCAAATTGGTGTATCAAACATGCATATTCATTTGAATTTGGGCACACGTGTAATGTTATATAGTTTATCAATATTGGTGATCCATAGATTCTTCAATTACAAACAATGCATGGTTTATATGCAATTAATGTCTAAACGGGATTACACTATATGTTGCGTGTGTGAAACACATTATACATGTTTGAGAAGTAAAAAAATCGCATGAAACACACATTAATTGAAGACAGTTAGCAAGGAATGCATACATTGGATTTCAACATAAAGTGGTTTCAAATATTTGAAAATCCAAATTGATGGATACAACCTTATGAATATGAGATCATGCCATTTGTAAACCATATTTATGTATAAATGGTGTTGTGCTTTTGAAAGTATATATAAAAAATGATGTATATAGAATGTAATTCCAATTGAAAATGGATCCCGCCCGAAAAAAATAGAATACAAACGGGATTCGAATTGAGTTGGCACGGTAAACGTGCACTCTGCAAAATTTGAACGAAGTGGGGAAAATCGCAGTAACCACCCGAAACTAGAATCTGCGAGATGGAAATCACTACTACCTATCCCTGCCATGCAAAGCCTGTCTACTGGATTTCTATAGGTTTCGATAGGGGTAGGTTTATAATTTCACCCAAACGTGGCGTAACCGCCTCTCACCCGGATTCATACACGGTGGGCACCAAAACACAGTGTGTCCTCGGCCGAAATCGACTCCCTCCCTGATTCATATTCATACACGGTGGGCGCCAAAAACAAACTCTCGTCGACAAATATTCGGTGTATGCAAGATTACCGTCCTATCCCCAACCGACTAATGTTGTTGTGATGTAATAGAAATTTGAAATGGGGGCTAAGTTTGTAAATTTCCTCACATTTGAGACAAGCGCGCCCTGAATACATGGTTCCCCCCTTCCTCGCTACCTCCCTTTTCCCCATTCGTACTCCGTGGGCGCCAAAACACCCTCTCCACCCCACCCTCCTCCGTCCACCACCCCATCCACCGCTGTCCTCCTCCACCATGCCGGAGCTGATACCCCGACGCTGCCGTCCATTACAAGTGATCGACCTCTCTCATCCACAGCTTCAGACTGGGATCCTTGCATCCCATCCTCTCGCTGCATCCTCGCAGTCGTCCACCTTGTCGGCGCCGCTCCTACGACCGTCTCGTCCACCGCGCCCCACCGCCACCGTCTACCCTCCTAGATCTGCTTCCACGCTGCCGACAGCCATCGCTACCGCATCACCGTCAAATTCTCAGCAGATGCGTACAAGGCGCCACACCAGAGGCGGTACTCTTTCGTATCTGCTCAACTTATTTATCACAGCAAGAAAATAGATCGCCACTGCTTTACTCTGATTTCTTGTCTTGGTTGCGAAGTTGCCTTTGTCCGGTTTGCACCTTCAGATCCGCCATGGCACGCTCAACACTATACTCCCAATGCTTATGGTTTTCCCCTTTTATATTCCACACTAGTTAAATCACAGTAGACTAAATTTCAAAATTGGGTCAGTCGATTTTCCAGAGCTCGCCTGTCGGATTTTGGGTTCCGACAGACCCTTGTGGTTCGAATACTGGGGTGCGCGCGGAGATTTCGCCTCCTACCTTCCTGCACCCCTCCGCCGTGCTAGGATCTAAACTCGGGAAAGAACAACACAAGAGACTCAGGGTTTATACTGGTTCGGGCCACCGTTGTGGTGTAATACCCTACTCCAGTGTGTGGTGTGTGGATTGCCTCTTGGGCTGGTGATGATGAACAATACAAGGAAGGACAGCCTCGCGAGGGTCTGTTCTTGGCTGAGGCGATGAACTGCTGGGAGGAGTTCAGCCACCTTTCTCTCTCTCTCTCTCTCTCTCAACCGACCGAACCGGAACCCCCCAAAAAACCCCTTGCTGTGTGGGTGGCTGGTCCTATTTATAGAGGCCCTGGTCCTCTTCCCAAATATTGAGCGGGAAGGGAGCCAACATGGGCGGGCTAATTTGAAGGGGGACAGCAAGTATCAACTATCCTGACAAAAGTAGTCTTCGCCTGCGCAAAGCTCTAGTGATGACGCCGTCTTGGGCTCCATGGTGACCTCCTTCTCGTAGTCCTCCTGGTCTTGGTCTCGTTGCACCGAAATGGCAACCTTTGCCTGATGCCTCGGTACTCCACGGCTGCGCTTGCCCCCTTTGCACCAAAGAGGAAAGGAATACGCTGCGCGGGCTGGCACCCGCCTGGCGCCCTGAGTCGTCATGGCTTGCGTCACGGGCTCCTCGTGAGGTACCCTGCCTTGATCTCTCCGCCTCCTCGTGAGCCAGCCTGATGAGGCCGCGCCCGAGGAAGCTTCGCGTCATCCACCTCGCGAGGCTTGGCCCCTCGCGAGGGTCTTGGGTTTGTGTTGGTGAGGATGGGCCGTGCTGGGCCCCCCTTTGAGCCACGCCGCAGGCCGCAGGCAGGCAAGTCTGGGGACCCCCGTTCCCTGAACGCCGACAGTAGCCCCCGGGCCCAAGGCGCACCCGGACTTGGCCGTGCAGGGAGGCGGAAGGGCAAGAGCGAAGCGCCGCGGGCCCTAACAGCCTGTGGCCTTGGGCACCGCGTGGCGGTTGATTGGACGTGGGAGTCTCCACTTCCCCATGGTGCCTCGGCAACTGCACCGACTGGACAAGTCCCTACATGCAAGTCGGGTCATGATTACCTACGATCGTGGAGGTCGGCGGTTGGCCTCCGCCGGCTATAAGTATTGGACGGCGTGCGCCCTTCCGATTCATCTTCCCTTGCTTCTTCTTCTTCTTCTTCATGGCCCCGTCGAGGAGGTTTTCGGCCGCGGAGAAGGGAAAGGCTTGCCAGGCAGAGCATGCCTCTCCCTGCCCAAGTGCGGCCAAGGGCGCCCCCGCAAACATCCTGTGGCCACCACGGCAGCTTCCCGCGGCCGCGGTGACGCTTTCTAGCACGGTGGCGGGCAGATTGCTGCGGCCGGGGGTGCGCTCCGGCTGCGCGCCCCCCTATGCCGCGCTTTCGTGCTGCGGAGGTGCTGCCGGAGTTCGTCGTGTGGTCGGCGGAGCCGACTAGCACCTGGCTCCCACTTCCTCGCTTCCTCTTCGGCGAGCTCCCGGCCGGCGCCCCGGGCGGCCTCTGGCTTCAGGCCGACGGCTGCTGCAGCAGGGCCTCATGGGTTTCACTGGAGGTCTCCGCAGCCGGGAGGCTGGCCCTGGCCCGCGGTTGGCAGACGTTTGCCCGCGCGCGTGGCCTGGGCCGTCGGTGCACCCTATACTTCAGGTTCGACGGTGATGCCACCCTCTACGTGAGGGTGTTTGGGGAAGATGGTCGCCGCGCAGGGTGCTGCCCCGAGGGCGACGACCGCGGCTGGGAACCCGGCTCCGGCGATGATGGAGAGGACGACGCTCGTGGGGCTGGCGGCGCTCAGGGTTCCTCAAGCTTCACCGGTCCTTCTTCAGGCGGCGACTCTCCTAGTGGTGGCCGCAGCTAGCCCCCACGCTGTCGTATCTGCCCGGGGGTGGTGGCGCGTCCGCCCACCGACGCGCCCTGGTGAAGCGCGAGAGGGAGTCCGCCTGAGCTCCGGAGGCAGCTCGGGCTTCCCTGCGGGTCGGTGCGAAGCGAGCCACACCAGATTTGTTTTTTCTCTTCCCTTTTCCTGCATTAAGAAGGGCAGTAGTGTGGTGCCCCGTGGGGGCGTATATGGGTTATTGCTGTTAATTATCGTTTCACTTTCTTCATCGTACCTTCCGACTATGTGCCCGCGCGTGGATGGTTCCCGGCCCCAGCCGTGGGGGCGACCGACCCAGGCCCTGCATTTGTGTCGCGGTGCCCGAGGGGCACGGACTGGAGGGGTGCTCCTACAAGGGGCCCAGGTCACGAACCCTTTGAGTGACTAGGATAGGAGCACTCGTGAGGGCGCTCGGCTCTCCTCCTCGCGAGGCCTTGAACAAGAGAAATCGAGGCAGGAGCGTGAAAATCCGAAGAACCGCAAGCCAAAGACGGCAACAACTTCAATAAAACTTCAAATGAAGAAGAACAAGCCAACTGTGGAAAGCAAATGAAAAGCCGCGTCCGGCACCTAGTCTAGTCTTTGACGTCTTCTCACCAGCGCAGAGCTAAGTGCTGCCACTGGGCGTGGGAGGGAGCCCCAGGGCCTGAGGTCGGCGCTCTTGAGACTCCGGGGCGTGTAGAGCCCCAACTCATTATTACGTGAGAGTGTCACGGGTGACGAGCTTCACAGGCGTTCGCCTTGCTTCATAGGCTCCGGGCCTTTTCCAAAACGCGATAGCTTCACAGGCACTCGCCTTGCTTCACAGGCTCCAGGCCTTTTTCAAAATGTGATAGCTTCATAGGCACTCGCCTTGCTTCACAGGCTCCGGGCCTTTTTCAAAACGCGGTAGCTTCACAGGCACTTGCCTTGCTTCATAGGCTCCGGGCCTTTTTCAAAACGTGGTAGCTTCACAGGCACTTGCCTTGCTTCACAGGCTCCGGGCCTTTTTCAAAACGCGATAGCTTCACAGGCACTTGCCTTGCTTCACAGGCTCCGGGCCTTTTCCAAAACGCGATAGCTTCACAGGCACTTGCCTTGCTTCACAGGCTCCGGGCCTTTTCCAAAACGCGATAGCTTCACAGGCTCCGGGCCTTTTTAGGGGTAGAACCTCCGGAGGTGCTGGATGTTCCATGCGTTCTGGACCGGCACTCCCTCCTGAGTCTCCAAGCGCGCTGAGTCGGGCCTGGAAACATGAAAAACCTTGAACGGGCCCTCCCACATGGGAGAGAGCTTGTGCAGCCCTTCCCTGGAGAGGACCCGCCTGAGCACAAGGTCTCCTACCTCGAGTGTCCTCGGGTGGATGTTGCGGCAGTGATATCGCCGCAGCGCTTGTTGGTACCTCGGCGCTCGTAGCGCGGCTTCTCGGCGATGTTCCTCCCCTAGCACGAGGTCCATCCCCCGCATGGCGTCCTGTTGCGCCTCGTTGAACGCCAGGACCCATGCGAAGCGACGTCTGACCTCGTGAGGGAGGACCGCTTCGGCTCCGTAGACCAAGAAGAACGGGGTCTCCCCAGTCGGCTTGGTCGCGGTTGTGCGGATAGACCACAACATGGACTAAAGCTCGTCGTACCAACCTCTGTCGTAGGCCTCCAGCTTCTTCTTGAACATCCTGGTCTTGAGGCCCCTCAGGACCTCTGCATTGGCTCGCTCGGCCTGGCCGTTGCTTCGGGGGTGCGCCACTGAAGTGTTGCATATCTGCGTTCCAAGGTTAGTACAGTATGTTTTGAAGAGGTTACTGGTGAACTGCGAACCGTTATCCGTGATGATGCGATTCAGCACCCTGAACCGGCTCACGATGCCCTTGATGAACTTGACCGCGGAACCCGCGGGAATGGTGCGGACAGCCTCCACTTCAGCCCACTTGGTGAACTTGTCTACAGCAACGTAAAGGTAGCGGTAGCCCCCTAGCGCCCGAGGAAACGGACCCAAGATGTCGAGCCCCCAGACTGCGAATGGCCACGAAAGGGGGATAGTCTGCAAGCCCCCTGCCGGCTGATGGATCTGCTTGGCGTGGAACTGGCAGGCCTCATAAGCTTTCACTAGTTCAACGGCGTCATTGAGCGCGGTGGGCCAATAAAACCCACTGCGGAATGCCTTGCCGACGAGGGTCCGTGACGATGAATGATGTCCGCAGTCCCCACCGTGTATATCTTCCAGTAGCTCCTTCCCTTGCTCCCTGGAGATGCAGCGCAGGGATACATCGTTCGGTCGCTTCCGGTAGAGCTCTCCATCTCTGATGCAGTATGCCGTGGCCTGGCGTGCCACTCGCTCTGCTTCCTCCTCCTTCTCCGGCAGGGTCCCTTGTGTCAAGTAGCTCCGGAGCTCCGTGATCCAACATCCCTCCTGAGGTTCCATCATCAGGAGCAGGCGTGCTCCTGAGGCCGGGCCACAGGCCGGAGCTCCGGAGGCAGGTGGCTGGGGGAGCTCCTCCCGGGGCTGAGCCGTGTTTGATAGTGACGGCAAGGCTGAAGGCTTGAAGAGCTGTTCCTCGAAAACGCTAGGCAACTGAGGTAACCGCCTGGACGCGCGTTTGGCGATGTCATCGGCCTCTTGATTGGTGCCACGGGGCACATGCTGCAACTCCAACCCCCAGAACTGCTTCTCCATCCTGCGGACCTCTGCGAGGTAGGCCTCCATGTGCTCATCCTTCGGCTCGTACACCTTGTTGGAGAAATTTACAAGGAGCTGTGAATCGCCCTTGATGGTGAGGCGTTTCACCCCCAGGGCAGCTACGGCCTTCAAGCCTGCTATTAAACCTTCATACTCCGCTATGTTGTTGGAGACCTTTTCGCCTTGCTGGAAACAAAGCTGCACGGCGTAATAGAGTTTGTCCTGGGTGGGCGATATAATCACCGCCCCAGCCCCTGCGCCGTGTCTGGAGAATGCCCCATCGAAGTACATGACCCGGCCTTCTGGCACCTCGCTTCCCGGGGACAGGGACCGATCCTCGTCGGCCTTGAGGCCTGGTGCCTCCGTCCATTCTGCCACAAAATCCGCTAACGCTGCTCCCTTGATGACTCTGGTCATGCTGAATTCGAGCTGAAGCGCTTGCAGCTCTATGTTCCACTCAGCGACTCTCCCAGCTGAATTGGGGCTCCTAAGCACCCTCTCCAGGGGGTATGACGAGACGACCTTGATGGGGTGACCCTGAAAATAGTGTCGCAGCTTGCGCGAGGCCACCAGTAGCGCGAGGAGGAGTTTCTGGGGCATAGGGTACCGCGCCCTTGCATCCCGCAACACTGTGCTGACGAAGTACACTGGGTGCTCAACAAGGTGGAGTGCGTCAGTGCTGGCGGCTCCCTTTGGAGACCATGGCGCCTCTTGAGACAATGAGGCCTCCTGAGACTGGCCATCTGGGAGAGGGGCCTCTCCTACCTCTGGTGTGCCCCTCTACGGCGGCTGGTCCTCATCAGCTGCCGTGGCGGCTTCTGTGGGCCTTCCTCGTACCAGCTCCGCCTTGTCCCGGGCCGCTGCCGCGGTTCTGATTCGACGCTCCTCTCTGACTGCCACCAGGGCTTTGCAGGCGGAGTAGGGAGTGGCGGCGAGATAAAGCACCAGGGGCTCTTGAGGGCGCGGAGCCACCATGACCGGTGGGCTGGTCAGGTATTTCTTGAGATCCTGGAATGCCTTGTCGGCCTCTTCAGTCCACTCGAAGGGGCCCTTTTTCTTCATTAGCTGGAAGAAGGGTAGCGCTCGCTCCCCCAACTTGGAGATGAAGCACCCTAGCGCGGTCACGCGCCCCGTGAGCTTCTGCATTTCTCTGAGGGTCTTTGGCGGGCTCATGTCTTCCACTGCCTTGACCTTCTCCGGGTTAGCCTCAATGCCTCGCTGAGACACGAGGAAACCCAGGAGCTTGCCCGAGGGGACTCCGAACAGGCATTCATCTGGGTTGAGCCGTAGGTTCACTGTGTTGAGGCTCACGAAGGTTTCCTCCAGGTCTTGTATCAAGGTCCTGGCCTCCCGAGATTTTACCAAGATGTCATCGACGTAAGCTTCAACATTCTTCCCGAGCTGCGGGCCCAAGGTGATATGCATCAGCTGCTGAAAGGTCGCCCCTGCGTTACGCAGCCCGAATGGCATGCAGGTGTAGCAGTACACCCCACACGGGGTTAGGAAGGCTGTCTTCTCGACGTCTTCAACCGCCATCTTGATCTGGTGATACCCAGAGAAGGCATCCAGGAAGCATAGCAGGTCGCATTCCGCAGTGGAGTCGACGATTTGGTCGATGCGGGGGAGCGGGAACGGATCTTGCGGGCATGCTTTGTTGAGGTTGGTGAAGTCGACACACATGCGTTCCTTCCCTCCCTTCTTCGGCCCAACGACAGGGTTGGCCAACCAATCTGGGTATCGGACCTCGCAAATGACCCTAGCGGCCTCTAATTTGCGGGTCTCTTGGACAATGAAGGCCTGCTTTTCTGTGGACTGCCGCCTGGCCTTCTGCTTCACAGGGCGCACGTTGGGGCATACGTTGAGGTGATGCTCGATTACACTCCTAGGGATCCCTGCCAACTGGTCTGGCTCCCAAGCGAATACCTTCTTGTTTGCACGCAGGAACCCGATCAGGGCCTCCTCCTGCTTGGGTTTGAGGTGGGCGCCTATGGTGAAAGTGGCGTTGGTGGGCCCGTCCTCATCAACGGGTATCTTCTTGGTTTCTGCCTTGTCTTGGGTGAACAACTGTTTCTTCTTGGCGGGCGCAGCCCCCTTGGGCTCGGGGGCCTCCAAGGCGGCGGGCTGTGCCGACGCCGCTGTCTTGAAGACGAGCTTGAGCACCCGCAGAGCATCCCCAGTGTCCCCGTGCACGGTAAGGACACCGCTGCTCCCGGGCATCTTCATGAGGTTGTACGCCGGGTGCGTCGCGGCCATGAACTGGGCCAGCGCCGGGTAGCCGAGGATGGCGTTGTAGGGAAGGCCGATGGGGGCGATGTCGAAGTCGACCAGCTCCGTGCGAAAGTTGTCGTAGGTGCCGAAGGTCACTGGGAGCCGGATCTATCCCAAGGAGCTGGACGACCTGCCCCCAACACCTGAGAAGGGCCGGCTGGGCTGCAGCCGTTCCAGGGGTATGCAGAGGAGGTTGAAGGCCTCAACTGAGAGCACGCTGAGGCCTGCCCCGCCATCGATGAGAGTTCTGGTAACGACCACTTGGTAGGTGGTGGGGGTGCACAGCATGGGGAGCGCGCCCGAGCAGGCCGAGTTGGAGGGGTGGTCCTCCGAGATGAAGCTCAGGCCGGTCTCGGGCGCCGCCCGATCCAGGGGAGCCCCCTGCCGCGTGGAAGCGGCGCTGACCCGGTGAATGAACGGCTTGACGTGGTAACTTGTAGGCGGCGCCTGCGAGCCGCCCAAGAGGGCCGCAATGACTGCGGGTGTCGGTGCAGCGCGATAGTCGGGGGAGAGGTTGCGGGGCCCCATGGGCGCGCGGAGCACGCGTGACGAAGAACCAGCTGGGGCGAGCGAGGGAGTTGCGGTGCGGCCGTCTTGACTCATGGATGGATGCTGAGACGATGCTTGCCGCTCGTCCCCCATCATGCCGGTGGCGGCGTTGTCGGCAGGTGACGGGGAACGGCGTGGATGCCTGCCGACAGGGGCTGTCTGGGCGACACGAGAAGCGAGTGCAGCCCGGCGCTCGGCACGGGCCCGACGAGCGTCACACATGGGCGTGACGGTTGGAGGAGAACGGGGTGGTGGAAGACGAATTCCGGCGCACCCCTACCTGGCGCGCCAAATGTCGGATTTTGGGTTCTGGCAGACCCTTGTGGTTCGAACACTGGGGTGCGCGCGGAGATTTCGCTGCTGGGGAACGTTGCAGAAAACAAAAATTTTCCTACTCGTTTCACCAAGAGCCATCTAGGAGTTCATCTAGCAACGAGTCATCAGATGCATCTACATACCTTTGTAGATCGCGTGCGGAAGCGTTCAAAGAACGGGGATGATGTAGTCGAACACGACGTGATCCAAATCAACGATGACCGAGTGCCGAACGGACGGCACCTCCGCGTTCAACACACGTACGGGACGGGAGACGTCTCCTCCTTCTTGATCCAGCAAGGGGGGAGGAGAGGTTGATGATGATCCAGCAGCACGACGGCGTGGTGGTGGATGCAGGGCGTCACAGTAGCAGGGCTTCGCCTATACTACGCGAGAGAGAGACTTAACAGGGAGAGAGAGGTGCACCAAAAACCGTGGCCTCAAGTCCCTCCTCTCCCCCACTATATATAGGGGTGCCAAGGGGGGGGGCCGGCCCTAGGAGATGGATCTCCTAGGGGGGCGGCGGCCAAGGGTGGGGGGCTTGCCCCCCAAGGCAAGGGGGCGCCCCCCTTTTAGGGTTTCCCCTAACCCTAGGTGCATGGGCCCTTAGGGGGTGGCGCCCCAGCCCACTAAGGGCTGGGTCCCTTCCCACTTCAGCCCATGGGGCCCTCCGGGATAGGTGGCCCCACCCGGTGGACCCCCGGGACCCTTCCGGTGGTCCCGGTACAATATCGGTAACCCCGAAACTTGTCCTGATGGCCGAAACAGCACTTCCTATATATAATTCTTTACCTCCGGACCATTCCGGAACTCCTCGTGACGTCCGAGATCTCATCCGGGACTCCAAACAACATTCGGGTTACTGCATATACATATCTTCACAACCCTAGCGTCACTGAACCTTAAGTGTGTAGACCCTATGGGTTCGGGAGACATGTAGACATGACCGAGACGACTCTCCGGTCAATAACCAACAGCGGGATCTGGATACCCATGTTGGCTCCCACATGCTCCACGATGATCTCATCGGATGAACCACGATGTCGAGGATTCAATCAACCCCGTATGCAATTCCCTTTGTCAATCGATATATTACTTGCCCGAGATTCGATCATCGGTATCCCAATGCCTCGTTCAATCTCGTTACCGGCAAGTCACTTTACTCATACCGTAATGCATGATCCCGTGACCAGACACTTGGTCACTTTGAGCTCATTATGATGATGCATTACCGAGTGGGCCCAGTGATACCTCTCCGTCATACGGAGTGACAAATCCCAGTCTTGATCCGTGTCAACCCAACAGACACTTTCGGAGATACCCGTAGTGTACCTTTATAGTCACCCAGTTACGTTGTGACGTTTGGTACACCCAAAGCACTCCTACGGTATCCGGGAGTTACACGATCTCATGGTCTAAGGAAAAGATACTTGACATTGCAAAACTCTAGCAAACGAACTATACGATCTTTACGCTATGTTTAGGATTGGGTCTTGTCCATCACATCATTCTCCTAATGATGTGATCTCGTTATCAATGACATCTTATGTCCATAGCTAGGAAACCATGACTATCTGTTGATTAACGAGCTAGTCAACTAGAGGCTTACTAGGGACATGTTGGTATCTGTTATTCACACATGTATTACGATTTCCGGATAACACAATTATAACATGAATAAAGACAATTATCATGAACAAGGAAATATAATAATAATGCTTTTATTATTGCCTCTAGGGCATATTTCCAACAGTCTCCCACTTGCACTAGAGTCAATAATCTAGTTACATTGTGATGAATCGAACACCCATGGAATTCTGGTGTTGATCATATTTTGCCCTAGGGAGAGGTTTAGTCAACGGATCTGCTACATTCAGGTCCGTATGTACTTTACAAATATCTATGTCTCCATCCTGAACATTTTCACGAATGGAGTTGAAGCGACGGTTGATGTGCCTTGTCTTCTTGTGAAACCTGGGCTCCTTGGCAAGTGCAATAGCTCCAGTGTTGTCACAGAAGAGCTTGATCGGCCCCGACGCATTGGGTATGACTCCGAGGTCGGTGATGAACTCCTTCACCCAAATTGCTTCATGTGCTGCCTCCGAGGCTGCCATGTACTCCGCTTCACACGTAGATCCCGCCACGACGCTCTGCTTGCAACTGCACCAGCTTACTGCCCCACCATTCAAAATATACACGTATCCGGTTTGTGACTTTGAGTCATCCAGATCTGTGTCGAAGCTAGCGTCGATGTAACCCTTTATGACGAGCTCTTCGTCACCTCCATAAACGAGAAACATCTCCTTAGTCCTTTTCAGGTACTTCAGGATATTCTTGACCGCTGTCCAGTGTTCCTTGCCGAGATTACTTTGGTACCTTCCTACCAAACTTATGGCAAGGTTTACATCAGGTCTGGTACACAGCATGGCATACATAATAGAACCTATGGCTGAGGCATAGAGGATGACACTCATCTCTTCTATTTCTTCTGCCGTGATCGGTCTTTGAGCCGAGCTCAATTTCATACCTTGTAACACAGGCAAGAACCCCTTCTTAGATTGATCCATATTGAACTTCTTCAATATCTTATCAAGGTATGTGCTTTGTGAAAGACCTATGAAGCGTCTCGATCTATCCCTATAGATCTTGATGCCTAATATATAAGCAGCTTCTCCAAGGTCCTTCATTGAAAAACTCTTATTCAAGTAGGCCTTAATGATGTCCAAGAGTTCTATATCATTTCCCATCAAAAGTATGTCATCTACATATAATATGAGAAATGCTACAGAGCTCCCACTCACTTTCTTGTAAACGCAGGCTTCTCCATAAGTGTGTGTAAACCCAAACGCTTTGATCATCTCATCAAAGCGAATGTTCCAACTCCGAGATGCTTGCACCAGCCCATAAATCGAGCGTTGGAGCTTGCACACTTTGTCAGCATTCTTAGGATCGACAAAACCTTCCGGCTGCATCATATACAATTCTTCCTTAAGGAAACCATTAAGGAATGCCGTTTTGATGTCCATTTGCCATATTTCATAATCGTAAAACGCGGCAATTGCTAACATGATTCGGACGGACTTTAGCTTCGCTACCGGTGAGAAAGTCTCATCGTAGTCAACCCCTTGAACTTGTCGATAACCCTTAGCGACAAGCCGAGCTTTATAGATGGTCACATTACCATCCGCGTCTGTCTTCTTCTTAAAGATCCATTTATTCTCTATGGCTCGCCGTTCAACGGGCAAGTCAGTCAAAGTCCATACTTCGTTTTCATACATGGATCCTATCTCGGATTTCATGGCTTCTAGCCATTTTTCGGAATCCAGGCCCGCCATCGCTTCTTCATAGTTCGAAGGTTCACCGTTGTCTAACAACATGATTTCCAAGACAGGGTTGCCGTACCACTCTGGTGCGGAATGTGTCCTTGTGGACCTTCGAAGTTCAGTAGCAACTTGATCAAAAGTTTCATGATCATCATCATTAACTTCCTCTCTAGTCGGTGCAGGCACCTCAGGAACATTTTCTTGAGTTGCGCCATTTTCCGGTTCAAGAGGTAACACTTCATCAAGTTCTACTTTCCTCCCACTTACTTCTTTCGAGAGAAACTCTTTCTCTAGAAAGGATCCATTCTTGGCAACAAAGATCTTGCCTTCGGATCTGAGGTAGAAGGTATACCCAATAGTTTCTTTTGGGTATCCTATGAAGACGCATTTTTCCGACTTGGGTTCGAGCTTTTCAGGTTGAAGTTTCTTGACATAAGCATCGCATCCCCAAACTTTCAGAAACGACAACTTAGGTTTCTTCCCAAACCATAATTCAAACGGTGTCGTCTCAACGGATTTTGACGGAGCCCTATTTAAAGTGAATGCAGCAGTCTCTAAAGCATAGCCCCAAAAAGATAGCGGTAGATCGGTAAGAGACATCATAGACCGCACCATATCTAATAGAGTGCGATAACGACGTTCGGACACACCGTTACGCTGAGGTGTTCCAGGCGGCGTGAGTTGTGAAACTATTCCACATTTTCTTAAGTGTGTGCCAAATTCATGACTCAAGTATTCTCCTCCACGATCTGATCGTAGAAACTTGATTTTCCTGTCACGTTGATTCTCAACCTCACTCTGAAATTCCTTGAACTTTTCAAAGGTTTCAGACTTGTGTTTCATTAAGTAAATATATCCATATCTACTCAAATCATCAGTGAGGGTGAGAACATAACGATAGCCACCGCGAGCCTCAACACTCATTGGACCGCACACATCAGTATGTATGATTTCCAATAAGTTGGTTGCTCGCTCCATTGTTCCTGAGAACGGAGTCTTGGTCATTTTACCCATAAGGCATGGTTCGCACGTGTCAAATGATTCATAATCAAGAGACTCTAAAAGTCCATCTGCATGGAGCTTCTTCATGCGTTTGACACCTATGTGACCAAGGCGGCAGTGCCACAAGTATGTGGGACTATCATTATCAACCTTACATCTTTTGGTACTCACACTATGAACATGTGTATCATTACGTTCGAGATTCATAAAGAATAAACCATTCACCATAGGAGCATGACCATAAAACATATCTCTCATATAAATAGAACAACCATTATTCTCGGATTTAAATGAGTAGCCATCTTGAATTAAACGAGATCCCGATACAATGTTCATGCTCAAAGCTGGTACTAAATAACAATTATTGAGGTTTAAAACTAATCCCGTAGGTAAATGAAGAGGTAGCGTGCCGACGGCGATCACATCGACTTTGGAACCATTCCCGACGCGCATCGTCACCTCGTCCTTTGCCAGTCTTCGCTTATTCCGTAGTTCCTGCTGTGAGTTACAAATGTGAGCAACTGCACCGGTATCAAATACCCAAGAGCTACTACGATTACTGGTAAGGTACACATCAATTACATGTATATCACATATACCTTTTGTTTTGCCGGCCTTCTTGTCTGCTAAGTATTTGGGGCAGTTCCGCTTCCAGTGACCGCTTCCCTTGCAATAAAAGCACTCAGTCTCGGGCTTGGGTCCATTCTTTGGCTTCTTCCCGGCAGCTTGCTTGCCGGGCACGGCAACTTCCTTGCCGTCCTTCTTGAAGTTCTTTTTACCCTTGCCTTTCTTGAACTTACTGGTTTTATTGACCATCAACACTTGATGTTCCTTTCTGACTTCTACCTCCGCTGATTTCAGCATTGAAAACAACTCAGGAATGGTCTTTTGCATCCCCTGCATGTTGAAGTTCATCACAAAGCTCTTGTAGCTTGGTGGAAGCGACTGGAGGATTCTGTCAATGACCGCATCATCTGGGAGATTAACTCCCAGCTGAGTCAAGCGGTTATGTAATCCAGACATAGTGAGTATGTGCTCACTGACAGAACTGTTTTCCTCCATCTTACAGCTGAAGAACCTGTCGGAGACCTCATATCTCTCGACCCGGGCATGAGCTTGGAAAACCATTTTCAGCTCTTCGAACATCTCATATGCTCCATGTCTCTCAAAACGCTTTTGGAGCCCCAGTTCTAAACTATAAAGCATGCCGCACTGAACGAGGGAGTAGTCGTCAACACGTGTCTGCCAAGCGTTCATAACGTCTTGGTTCTGTGGGACGGGAGCTTCACCTAGCGGTGCTTGTAGGATGTAATCTTTCTTGGCAGCTATGAGGATGATCCTCAGGTTCCGGACCCAGTCCGTATAGTTGCTGCCATCGTCTTTCAGCTTGGTTTTCTCTAGGAACGCGTTGAAGTTGAGGACTACGTGGGCCATTTGATCTACAAGACATATTGTAAAATATTTTAGACTAATGTTCATGATAATAAAGTTCATCTAATCAAATTATATAATGAACTCCCACTTAGATTAGACATCCCTCTAGTCATCTAAGTATTACATGATCCGAGTTAACTAAGCCGTGTCCGATCATCACGTGAGACGGACTAGTCAACGTCAGTGAACATCTTCATGTTGATCGTATCTTCTATATGACTCATGCTCGACCTTTCGGTCTTCTGTGTTCCGAGGCCATGTCTATACACATGCTAGGCTCGTCAAGTTAACCCTAAGTGTTTTGCATGTGTAAAACTGTCTTACACCCGTTGTATGTGAACGTAAGAATCTATCACACCCGATCATCACGTGGTGCTTCGAAACGACGAACTTTAGCAACGGTGCACAGTTAGGGGAGAACACTTCTTGAAATTGTTATGAGGGATCATCTTATTTACTACCGTCGTTCTAAGTAAACAAGATGCAAAACATGATAAACATCACATGCAATCAAATAATAAACGTGACATGATATGGCCAATATCACATAGCTCCTTTGATCTCCATCTTGGGGCTCCATGATCATCTTGTCACCGGCTTCACACCATGATCTCCATCATCGTGTCTCCATGAAGTTGCTCGCCAACTATTACTTCTACTACTATGGCTAACGCGTTTAGCAATAAAGTAAAGTAATTTACATGGCGTTTCTCAATGACACGCAGGTCATATAAAAGAATAAAGACAACTCCTATGGCTCCTGCCGGTTGTCATACTCATCGACATGCAAGTCGTGATTCCTATTACAATAGCATGAACATCTCATACATCACATATAGATCATTCATCATTCATCACAACTTTGGCCATATCATATCACAAACCACTTGCTGCAAAAACAAGTTAGACGTCCTCTAATTGTTGTTGCAAGTTTTACGTGGCTGAATTAGGGTTCTAGCAAGAACGTTTTCTTACCTACGTGAAAGCCACAACGTGATTTGTCAACTTCTATTTACCCTTCATAAGGACCTTGTTCATCGAATCCGCTCCAACTAAAGTAGGAGAGACAGACACCCGCCAGCCACCTTATGCAACTAGTGCATGTTAGTCGGTGGAACCGGTCTCACGTAAGCGTATGTGTAAGGTTGGTCTGGGCCGCTTCATCCCAAAATACCGCTGAAGCAAGAAAAGACTAGTAGCGGCAAGAAAGTTGACAAATCCACGCCCACAACAAATTGTGTTCTACTCGCGCAAGAAAAACTACGCATAGACCTAGCTCATGATGCCACTGCTGGGGAACGTTGCAGAAAACAAAAAATTTCCTACTCGTTTCACCAAGATCCATCTAGGAGTTCATCTAGCAACGAGTCATCAGATGCATCTACATACCTTTGTAGATCCCGTGCGGAAGCGTTCAAAGAACGGGGATGATGTAGTCGAACACGACGTGATCCAAATCACCGATGACCGAGTGCCGAACGGACGGCACCTACGCGTTCAACACACGTACGGGACGGGAGACGTCTCCTCCTTCTTGATCCAGCAAGGGGGGAGGATAGGTTGATGATGATCCAGCAGCACGACGGCGTGGTGGTGGATGCAGGGCGTCACAGTAGCAGGGCTTCGCCTATACTACGCGAGAGAGAGACGTAACAGGGAGAGAGAGGTGCACCAAAAACCGTGGCCTCAAGTCCCTCCTCTCCCCCACTATATATAGGGGTGCCAGGGGGGCGCCGGCCCTAGGAGATGGATCTCCTAGGGGGGCGGCGGCCAAGGGTGGGGGGCTTGCCCCCCAAGGCCAGGGGGCGCCCCCCTTTTAGGGTTTCCCCTAACCCTAGGCGCATGGGCCCTTAGGGGGTGGCGCCCGAGCCGACTAAGGGCTGGGTCCCTTCCCACTTCAGCCCATGGGGCCCTCCGGGATAGGTGGCCCCACCCGGTGGACCCCCGGGACCCTTCCGGTGGTCTCGGTACAATACCAGTAACCCCGAAACTTGTCCCGATGGCCGAAACAGCACTTCATATATATAATTCTTTACCTCCAGACCATTCCGGAACTCCTCGTGACGTCCGGGATCTCATCCGGGACTCCGAACAACATTCGGGTTACTGCATATACATATCTTCACAACCCTAGCGTCACCGAACCTTAAGTGTGTAGACCCTACGGGTTCGGGAGACATGTAGACATGACCGAGACGACTCTCTGGTCAATAACCAACAGCGGGATCTGGATACCCATGTTGGCTCCCACATGCTCCACGATGATCTCATCGGATGAACCACGATGTCGAGGATTCAATCAACCCCGTATGCAATTCCCTTTGTCAATCGATATATTACTTGCCCGAGATTCGATCGTCGGTATCCCAATACCTCGTTCAATCTCGTTACCGGCAAGTCACTTTACTCGTACCGTAATGCATGATCCCGTGACAAGACACTTGGTCACTTTGAGCTCATTATGATGATGCATTACCGAGTGGGCACAGTGATACCTCTCCGTCATACGGAGTGACAAATCCCAGTCTTGATCCGTGTCAACCCAACATACACTTTCGGAGATACCCGTAGTCTACCTTTATAGTCACCCAGTTATGTTGTGACGTTTGGTACACCCAAAGCACTCCTACGGTATCCGGGAGTTACACGATCTCATGGTCTAAGGAAAAGATACTTGACATTGCAAAACTCTAGCAAACGAACTATACGATCTTTATGCTATGTTTAGGATTGGGTCTTGTCCATCACATCATTCTCCTAATGATGTGATCTCATTATCAATGACATCTTATGTCCATAGCCAGGAAACCATGACTATCTGTTGATTAACGAGCTAGTCAACTAGAGGCTTACTAGGGACATGTTGGTGTCTGTTATTCACACATGTATTACGATTTCCGGATAACACAATTATAGCATGAATAAAGACAATTATCATGAACAAGGAAATATAATAATAATGCTTTTATTATTGCCTCTAGGGCATATTTCCAACATTCGCCTCCTACCTTCCTGCACCCCTCCGCCGTGCTAGGATCTAAACTCAGGAAAGAGCAACACAAGAGACTCAGGGTTTATACTGGTTCGGGCCACCGTTGTGGTGTAATACCCTACTCCAGTGTGTGGTTTGTGGATTGCCTCTTGGGCTGGTGATGATGAACAATACAAGGAAGGACAGCCTCGCGAGGGTCTGTTCTTGGCTGAGGTGATGAACTGCTGGGAGGAGTTCAGCCATCTTTCTCTCTCTCTCTCTCTCGACCGACCGAACCGGAACCCCCCAAAAAACCCCTTGCTGTGTGGGTGGCTGGTCCTATTTATAGAGGCCCTGGTCCTCTTCCCAAATATTGAGCGGGAAGGGAGCCAACAATGGCAGGCTAATTTGAAGGGGGACAGCAAGTATCAACTATCCTGACAAAAGTAGTCTTCGCCTGCGCAAAGCTCTGGTGATGACGCCGTCTTGGGCTCCACGGTGACCTCCATCTCGTAGTCCTCCTGGTCTTGGTCTCGTTGCACCGAAATGGCAACCTTTGCCTGATGCCTCGGTACTCCACGGCTGCGCTTGCCCCCTTTGCACCAAAGAGGAAAGGAGGACGCTGCGCGGGCTGGCACCCGCCTGGCGCCCAAAGTCGTCATGGCTTGCGTCACGGGCTCCTTGTGAGGTACCCCGCCTTGATCTCTCCGCCTCCCCGTGAGCTAGCCTGACGAGGCCGCGCCTGAGGAAGCTTCACGTCGTCCGCCTCGCGAGGCTTGGCCCCTCGCGAGGGTCTTGGGTTTGTGTTGGTGAGGATGGGCCGTGTTGGGCCCCCCTTTGAGCCATGCCGCAGGCCGCAGGCAGGCAAGTCTGGGGACCCCCGTTCCCAGAACGCCGACATCACCGGAGTTTGTCGGTGCGATCGAAGGGGCTCGGGTGGTTGTGGGGCCTCGCTGAACGAAGAAAACTCGACGCGGGTGGGGGTTGGGGCGGGGGTGGGGGCTGGGGTGGCGGAGGAACACAGGCGGTGGGGGCCGGTGGTCCGGCCGGCGGCCCGTGCGGTGTTCTGTATGGGAAGAATCAGAGACGAGGAAGAAGAAGGGTTAGGAGACATAGGATCTTCATCCAACCGCTTGAAATGGTCGAGAGATGGCTGGAAGTTGCATTCTTAATGCGCTCTGGTTCATCATGTGTGGGCACTACCCAACCAACATTTTATTACCCAAAATCTGCTTGCTCTTCTTTACCATGTTCCTCTTCCGTTCTTCTTTAATATGTACTCTCTCCATTCCTAAATACAAGTCTTTGTATAGATTCCACCATGGACTACATATGGAGCAAAATGAGTGAATCTACACTCTAAAATGTATCTGGATACATCTTTATGTGATCCATAGTGGAAATCTCTACCAAGACTTATATTTTGGAACGGAGGGAGTATGGTAGTAGTACAGTATGTTCCTTGTACTGAAGATGAGTAGGGACATCTGCAGCGTAGAGGTCTATACAGTCGGTTGTGATGGACACTTTGAGCCTCTTTGATTCGTAGGATCTTGTAAACATAGGAATAGGATTTGTAGTGGCCTGCCCACTTGAATCCTATAAGAATAGCAAGGAAATGCGGGGAGTTGTGTTGCCTTTGAGAGTTACACTGATATTAACAGTACCGCACCTTCACTTGAAGATAGCTGGTCTCTGAAGCCTTTCTAGCCGTACCGGCAATACTAGCACATATTGTCGGATTTCGGGTTCCGGCAGACCCTTAAGGTTCGAACACTGGGGTGCGCGCAGAAATCACGTCCTCAACCTCCCCGTCTCACAAAGATCTAAACTACTAAAGGAATCACACAAGAGACACAAGATTTATACTGGTTCGGGCCACCATTGTGGTGTAATACCCTACTCCAGTGTGTGGTGGATGGATTGCCTCTTGGGGCTGATTATGATGAACACTACAAGGAAGAACTGCCTCACGAGGGTCAGTTCTTAGCTGGGGCGACGAACTGCTGGGAGGAGTGCTGTCACCCCTCTCTCTCTCTCTCTCTCTCGGATTTCGATCCCCCCTCCTACTATGGTGGCTAGTCCTATTTATAGAGGCCCTGGTCCTCTTCCCAAATATTGAGCGGGAAGGGAGCCAACAATGGCGGGCTAATTTGAAGGGGGACAGCAAGTACTCTTATCCTGACTAAAGGTGGTCTTCGCCTGTGAAAGACTCTGCGGTGACGCCGTGCTGGGCTCCATGGTGACCTCTGTCTCGTAGTCCGCTTGGTCCTGGTCTCGTTGCACCGAAGTGGCAACCTTTGCCTGATGCCTCGGTACTCCGCGGCTGCGCTTGCCCCCTTTGCACCAAAGAGGAAAGAAGGATGTTGCGCGCGCTGGCGCCCGCGTGGCACCCTCGATCGTCATGGCTTGCGTCACTGGCACCTCGCGAGGTACCCCGCCTTGAACTCTCCGCTTCCTCGCGAGCCAGCCTGACGAGGCTATGCCTGAGGATGCGCCGTGTCATCCGCCTCGCGAGGCTTGGCCCCTCGCGAGGGTCTTGAGTCTTGTGTTGATGAAGATGGGCCGCGCTGGGCCCCCACTTGAGCCACGCCGCAGGCCGCAGGCAGGCAAGTCTGGGGACCCCCGTTCCCAAAACACCGACAGTAGCCCCCGGGCCCAAGGCGCGCACGGAATTGGCCATGCCGAGAGGCGAAAGGGCAAGGGCAAAGCGCCGCGGGCCCTAACAGCCTGCGGCCTCGGGCGCCGCGTGGCGGTTGATTGGACGTGGGCGACTCCACTTCCCCACGATGCCTTGGTGATCGCGTGAGCTGGACAAGTGCCTGCATGCAAATCATGTCATGATTACCTGTGATCATGGAGGCCGGTGGTTGGCCTTCGCCGGCTATAAGTACGGCACCGCGCGTGCCCTTCCAATCCATCTCTTCTTGCTCTCTCATTCGCCTCAGTTCTCGCTCCGTCTTGGTGTGATGGCTCCATCGAGGAGGTACTCGGCTGCAGAGAAGGGGAAGGCCCTCTAGGTTGGTCCTGCCTCTCCCCTGCCCAAGCACGGTCGTGGGCGCCCTCGGAAGCATCCGGTGGCCGCCCCGACCGCGTTTGTTGGCCATGGGGGCGGCTCCCAGCGCGGCGGTGGGCGAGCCGCCATAGCCGAAGGACGCGCCTGGGTCGCGTGTTCTCCCAGGCCGCGCTTTCGTGCTGTGCAGGCACTGCCGGAGTTCGTCGTCTGGTCGGCGGAGCCGACTCGCGCCCGGCTACCGCTCCCTCGCTTGCTCCTTGGTGAACTCCCGGCCGACGCTCCTGGTGGCCTCTAGCTCCAGGCGGAGGGCTGCTGCAGCAGGTCCTCGTGGGTCGTGCTAGAGGTCTCCGCCAGCGGGGGCTTGGCCTTCACTTGTGGCTAGCAGGCGTTCGCCCGCGCTCGCGGCCTGGAGCGTCGGTGCACTCTGCACTTCAGGTTCGACGGCGACGCCACCCTCTATGTGAGGGTGTTTGGGGAAGATGGTCGCCGCACGGGGTGCTGCCCTGAGGACGACGACCGCGTCCGCGGGCCCCGCTCCGATGGCGATGGAGGAGATAGCGCCCGCCCAGATGGCGGCGCCCGCGACTCCCCAAGCTTCGTCAGCTCTTCCTCAAGTGACTCCTCCAGCGGTGGCAACAGTCCTCCCCCGCGCCGTCGAGCTTGCTTGGGAGGTGGCGGTTCGTCCGCCCGCCGTCGTGCCCTGGTGAAGCGCGAGAGGGAGTCCGCCTGAGGCCCTGAGGCAGCCCATGTCGCCTCCGCGAGCCAATGTGAGGGGGGGCTGCGTCGGGCTCGTCTTTTTCCTTTGTTTTGTTCCCTATGTAGGACAGAACAGCTGCATGGAACCCCCTTGGGGCGTGTTGGGAAACATTGCCATTTTGGCTATTACCTTGATCTCATTTTTTGCACCTCTTGATTTCTCACCTGTGCGTAGATAGTTTTTGACCCCTGCCGGGGGGTGGGGCGACCGACCCAGGCCCTGTGTGCGCGTCACGGTGCCCGAGGGGCACGGACTAGAAGGGGTGCTCATGTAATGTGCCAGGGTCGTGAAAACCTTCCTGCGGCTAGGGCAGAAACCCTCGCGAGGACGTCTAAGCACCATCCCTCGCGAGGTTGTTTACGAGAGAAACCAAAGCAAGGAGCGAAAATCGACGAACCACAAATCAGCAATAGTGATAACTTCAATAAGACTCCAAATGCAAACAAACACGTCAACTGCGGAAAGCAAATGAAAAAGCCGCGTCCGGCACCTAATCTAGTCTTCGACGTCTTCTCACCAGCGTGGAGCTAAGTGCTGCCACTGGGTGTGGGAGGGAGCCCCAGGGCCTGAGGCCGGCGCTCCTGAGACTCCGGGGCGTGTACAACCCCACTCATTATTACGTGAGAGTGTCACGGGGCGGCGAGCTTCACAGGCATTGGCCTTGCTTCACAGGCTCCGGGCCTTTTCCCAAGCGATAGCTTCACAGGCGCTCGCCTTGCTTCACAGGCTCTGGGCCTTTTCAAAGATACGATCTTCACAGGCACTCGCCTTGCTTCACAGGCTCCGGGCCTTTCCAAAAAGAGATGATCTTCACAGGCACTCGCCTTGCTTCACAGGCTCCGGGCCTTTTTCCAAAGCGATGATCTTCACAGGCACTCGCCTTGCTTCACAGGCTCTGGGCCTTTTCAAAGAGATGATCTTCACAGGCACTCACCTTGCTTCACAGGCTCCGGGCCTTTTTCCAAAGCGATGATCTTCACAGGCACTCGCCTTGCTTCACAGGCTCTAGGCCTTTTCAAAGAGATGATCTTCACAGGCACTCGCCTTGCTTCACAGGCTCCGGGCCTTTTTCCAAAGCGATGATCTTCACAGGCACTCGCCTTGCTTCATAGGCTTTGGGCCTTTTTAGAGGTAGAACCTCCGGAGGTGCTGGATGTTCCACGCGTTCTGGACCGGCACTCCCTCCTGAGTCTCCAAGCGCGCGGAGTCGGGCCTGGAAACATGAACAACCTTGAACTGGCCCTCCCACATGGGAGAGAGCTTGTGCAATCCCTCCCTGGAGAGGACCCGCCTGAGCACGAGGTCTCCTACCTCAAGGGTCCTGGGGCGGATGTTGCGGCAGTGGTACCGCCGCAGCGCTTGCTGATACCTCGCCGCTCGCAGCGCGGCCTCCCGGCGATGTTCCTCCCCCAACACGAGGTTCGTCCCCCGCATGGTGTACTACTGCGCCTCATCGAATGCCAGGACCCGCACGGAGCAACGTCTGACCTCGTGAGGGAGGACTGCCTCCGCTCTGTAGACCAGGAAGAATGGGGTTTCCCCAGTCGGTTTGGTCACGGTGGTGCGGATGGACCACAACACGGACTGAAGCTCGTCGTACCAACCTCGGCCATAGGCCTCCAGCTTCTTCTTGAACGTCCTGGTCTTGAGGCCCCTCAGGACCTCTGTGTTGACTCGCTCGGCCTGGCCGTTGCTTCGAGGGTGCGCCACTGAAGCATAGCATATCTGCGTTCCAAGGTTAGCACAGTATGTTTTGAAGAGGTTACTGGTGAACTACGAACCGTTGCCTGTGATGATGCGGTTTGGCACCCCGAACCGGCTCACGATGCCCCTGATGAACTTGACCGCGGAGCCCACGGGGATGGTGCGGACGGCCTCCACTTCAGCCCACTTGGTGAACTTGTCCACGGCGACGTAGAGGTAGCGGTAGCCCCCTGGCGCCCGAGGAAACGGGCCCATGATGTCCAGCCCCCAGACTGCGAATGACCACGAAAGGGGTATAGTCTGCAGGCCTCCTGTCGGCTGATGGATTTGCTTGGCGTGGAACTGGCAGGCCTCACATGCTTTCACCAGTTCGACGGCGTCATTGAGTGCGGTGGGCCAATAAAACCCACTGCGCAACGCCTTGTCGACGAGGGTCCGTGATGATGAATGATGTCCACAGTCTCCGCCGTGTATGTCTTCCAGCAGTTCCTTGCCTTGCTCCCTGGAGATGCAGCGCAGGGATACATCGTTTGGTCGCTTCCGGTAGAGCTCTCCATCCTTGATGCAGTATGTCGTGGCCTGCCGTGCCACATGCTCCGCTTCCTCCTCCTTCTCCGGCAAGGTCCGTTGCGTTAAGTAACTCCAGAGCTCCGTGATCCAGCACCCCTCGTGAGGTTCCATCGTCAGGAGCAGGCGTGCTCCTGAGGCCGGGCCATAGACCGGGGCTCCTGAGGCAGGTGGCTAGGGGAGCTCCTCCCGGGGCTGAGCTGTGTTTGACAATGACGGCAAGGCTGAGGGCTTGAAGAGCTGCTCCTCGAAGACACCAGGCTCCAGAGGTAACCGCCTGGACGCCCGTTTGGCGCTGTCGTCGGCCTCCTGATTGGTGCCACGGGGCACATGCTGTAACTCCAACCCCCAGAACTGCTTCTCCATCCTGCGGACCTCCGTAAGGTAGGCTTCCATGTGCTCATCTTTCGGCTCGTACACCTTGTTGGAGAAATTAACAAGGAGCTGGGAATCGCCCTTAATGGTGAGGCGCTTCACCCCCAGGGCTGCTGCGGCCTTCAAGCCCGCTATTAAACCTTCATACTCCGCTATGTTGTTGGGGACCTTTTCACCTTGCTGGAAACCGAGCTGTACGGCGTAGTAGAGCTTGTCCTGAGTGGGCGATATAAGCACCACCCCAGCCCCAGCACCATGTCTGGAGAATGCCCCGTCGAAGTGCATGACCCAGCCTTCTGGCGCCTCGCTCCCTGGGGAGAGGGACCGATCCTCGTCGGCCTTGAGGCCTGGTGCCTCCGTCCATTCTGCCACGAAATCCGCCAACGCTGCTCCTTTGATGACCCTGGTTGTGCTGAACTCGAGCTGAAACGCTTGCAGCTCTATGTTCCACTCAGCGACCCTTCCGGCTGAGTTAGGGCTCCTGAGCACTCTCTCCAGGGGGTATGACGAGACGACTTTGATGGGATGAGCCTGGAAGTAGTGACGCAGCTTGCGCGAGGCTACCAGTAGCGCGAGGAGGAGCTTCTGAGGCATTGGGTACCATGCCCTCGCATCCCGTAGCATCGTGCTAACAAAGTAAACTGGGTGCTCGACAAGGTTGGGAGCATCTGGGGTTGCCGCGCCCTCGGGAGGTAAGGGCACCTCACGAGGCGGCGTGGCCTCGGGAGGTGGACCATATGGTTGGGCGGCCTCTCCTGCCCCCGGTGCATTCCTCGGCAGCTGACCCTCCTCAGCTGCAGTTGTGGCTTCTGCAGGCTTTCCTTGTTCCCGTTTTGTCCTGCCTCGGGCTGCCGCTGCGGCCTTGACTTGGCGCTCCTCCCTAACCGCCACCAGGGCTGCGCTGGCGGAGTAGGGTGTGGCGGCGAGGTACAGCAGCAGGGGCTCCTGAGGGCGCGGAGCCACCATGACTGGGGGACTGGTCAGGTACCTCTTGAGATCTTGAAACGCCTTATCTGCCTCTTCAGTCCATTCAAAGGGCCCCTTTTTCTTCATCAGCTGGAAGAAAGGCAGCGCTCGCTCCCCCAGTTTGGAGATGAAGTGCCCTAGCGCGGTCACACGCCCAGTGAGCTTCTGCATTTCTCTAAGGGTCTTTGGTGGACTCATGTCTTTGACCACCTTGACCTTCTCGGGGTTGGCCTCGATGCCACGATGGGACACGAGGAATCCCAAGAGCTTGGCCGAGGGGACGCCAAACACACATTTCTCTGGGTTGAGCCGCAGGTTTACTGCGCCGAGGCTCGCGAAGGTCTCCTCCAGGTCTTGTATCAGGGTCTTGGCCTCCCGAGATTTTACTACAATGTCATCAACGTAGGCTTCGACATTCTTTCCGAGCTGCTGGCCCAAGGTGATGTGCATCAGTCGCTGAAAGGTTGCCGCTGCGTTACGCAGCCCGAACGGCATGCATGTTAGCAGTATACCCCGCACGGGGTCAAGAAAGCGGTCTTCTCAACGTCTTCCACGGCCATCTTGATTTGGTGATACCCGGAGAAGGCGTCCAGGAAGCATAGCAGGTCGCACTCCGCAGTGGAATCGACAATCTGGTCGATGCGGGGGAGCGGGAACGGATCTTGCGGGCATGCCTTGTTGAGGTTGGTGAAGTCGACACACATGCGTTCTTTCCCCCCCTTCTTGGGCACAATGACAGGGTTGGCCAACCAATCCGGGTATCGGACCTCGCGAATGACCCTGGCAGCCTCTAGCTTGCGGGTCTCTTGGGCGATGAAAGCCTGCTTCTCCGTGGACTGCCGCCTGGCCTTCTGCTTCACGGGGCGTACATTTGGGCACACGTTGAGGTGATGCTCGATGACACTTCTGGGGATCCCCGCCAGCTGATCTGGCTCCCAAGCAAATACCTTCTTATTCGAGTGCAGGAACTTGACCAAGGCCTCCTCCTGCTCAGGCTCTAGGTTGGCGCCTATGGTGAAAGTGGCACCGGAGGACCCGTCCTCGTCGACGGGTATCTGCTTGGTTTCTGCTTTGTCCTGGGTGAACAACTGCTTCTTCTTGGCGGGCGCAGCCCCCTTGGGCTTAGGGGTCTCCGCGTCAACGGGCTGTGCCGGTGCCGCCATCTTGAAGGCGAGCTTGAGTACTTGCAGGGCGTCCCCGGTGTCCCCGTGCACGGCGAGGGTACCGCTGCTCTCGGGCATCTTCATGAGGTTGTACACCGGGTGCGTGGAGGCCATGAACTGAGCCAGAGCTGGGTAGCCGAGGATGGCGTTGTAAGGGAGGCCGATGGGGGCGATGTCGAAGTCGACCATCTCCGTGCGGAAGTTGTCGTAGGTGCCGAAGGTTACCGGGAGCCGAATCTGTCCCAGGGAGTCGGATGATCCGCCCCCGACACCCAAGAAGGATCGACTGGGTCGCAGCCGCTCCCAAGGTATGCAGAGGAGGCTGAAAGTCTCGACCGAAAGCATGCTGAGGCCTGCGCCGCCGTCAACGAGGGTCCTGGTGACGGCCACCTGGCAGATAGTGGAGGTGCACAACAGCGGGAGTGCGCCCGAGCCGACCGGGTTGGTGGGATGGTCCTCCGAGCTGAAGGTCAGGCCGACCTCGGGCGCCGCTCGGTCCGGGGGAGCCCCCTGCCGTGCGGAGACGGTGTTAACCCGGCGGGCAAAGGGCTTGATGTGGCGGCTTGTGGGCGGCGCCTGCGAGCCGCCCAGGAGGGCCGCAACGACCGGAGGCGTCGACGTCGTGGTGCAGTCACTCCGTCGCGCGGGTGGATGCTGGGGTGGTGCTCGCCGCTCGTTTCCCGCCGGGCCGGTGGCAGTGTCGATGGCGGGCGACGGGGAATGACGAGGACGCCTACCGACGGGGCCATCCGGGCGACGCGAGAAGCGGTGGCGGCCGAGTGCTCGGCGCGGGCCCGACGAGCGTCAGACATGGATGTGACGGTCGGAGGAGAGCGGAGCGGTGGAAGACGAATTCCGGCGCACCCCTACCTGGCGCGCCAAATGTCGGATTTTGGGTTCTGGCAGACCCTTAAGGTTCGAACACTGGGGTGCGTGCGGAAATCACATCCTCAACCTCCCCGTCTCACAAAGATCTAAACTACTAAAGGAATCACACAAGAGACACAAGATTTATACTGGTTCGGGCCACCATTGTGGTGTAATACCCTACTCCAGTGTGTGGTGGATGGATTGCCTCTTGGGGCTGATTATGATGAACACTACAAGGAAGAACTGCCTCGCGAGGGTCAGTTCTTAGCTGGGGCAACGAACTGCTGGGAGGAGTTCTGTCACCCCTCTCTCTCTCTCTCTCGGATTTCGATCCCCCCTCCTACTATGGTGGCTAGTCCTATTTATAGAGGCCCTGGTCCTCTTCCCAAATATTGAGCGGGAAGGGAGCCAACAATGGCGGGCTAATTTGAAGGGGGACATCAAGTACTCTTATCCTAACTAAAGGTGGTCTTCGCCTGTGAAAGACTCTGCGGTGACGCTGTGCTGGGCTCCATGGTGACCTCTGTCTCATAGTCCGCTTGGTCCTGGTCTTGTTGCACCGAAGTGGCAACCTTTGCATGATGCCTCGGTACTCCGCGGCTGCGCTTGCCCCCTTTGCACCAAAGAGGAAAGAAGGACGCTGCGCGCGCTGGCGCCCGCCTGGCACCCTCGATCGTCATGGCTTGCGTCACTGGCACCTCGCGGGGTACCCTGCCTTGAACTCTCCGCTTCCTCGCGAGCCAGCCTGACGAGGCTATGCCTGAGGATGCGCCATGTCGTCCGCCTCGCGAGGCTTGGCCCCTCGCGAGGGTCTTGAGTCTTGTGTTGATGAAGATGGGCCGCGCTGGGCCCCCACTTGAGCCACGCCGCAGGCCACAGGCAGGCAAGTCTGGGGACCCCCGTTCCCAGAACGCCGACACATATATTCCAGCAAGTTCCACTTTGCTGATTTTACTCTGATGCTTAAGGTTTTCCCATTATATCTACACTCTAATCTGTGTAGCTACTTTGTGTCGCACTAGCGGCAGTCCACTCTTGAAACTAAACACTGCAATGACTTACAAAATTGGCACCAAGGCATTGAGTGCCATTCTGGATGCAATGAAACTCATACGCTCCCCACCTGTTGATTCTTGTTTAGAATATGATCCTAATGACTATTCTAACCTCGAGGAGTCAAAGGAAGATGGCCTATCATGTTCACCCATCAAGGTGCCTGTTCTAATTTGGCAATGTTTTATTGATTGCGGGTATCTTGCATATGTTGTCTTGCATTTCTTCTACTTTGTTGCACCGCCATCTGCTTAGTTTACTCATCATATATGTCGAGATGCCATGCCCATCCATTATCAATACATATTCCATCTGTCATCATACCATGTTTTTCCACTCAAATGATGTTCTTGTGCATCAGACATCAAAAAGGAAGAGGTGATTGCCGAACCTGAAGGAGCACCAGCAAAGTCCTTGAAAAACGTGGTGGTGCCAGAGAAATCAGACAACACCCCACTTATATTGGTTGTACAACCAGTGACACAAAACGTAGGACCAACTCCAGCAGGCTGTACCCATACTGTCGGAGTAATGGGACACGGATACCCCGAAGACGGCAAGATGATATTTCAAGACATCGGGGCTAGCAAAGCCCCTCAGTCCGACTGCCCGGCCGCTCCTGCCGGCTCCCCGTCCGACTGCACTACCCGGCCGGCTACCGACTGCCGGCTGACGACTACGACAACCAGCCGGCTGCCGACTACGCCAACCAGTCGGCTGCCGACTGCAGCCCGACCCGACATCGACGAGACAACCGTACCGCAATGCCGTCATCTACAGTGTACCGCGTCCCCTGGGTACTGATTTATAAAGTATCCCATGGGACAAGCATGACATGTACCATGCCTCTAGCCATGCCTACATGGCTTGGCATGTAAGCTACCCAAGGTAGCTTACATCCAACGCCACCACCAGCTAGCTTACATACTAAGCTACCTCACACTATATATATACCACACATCCATCCATCCAGGATGGACACTCACGCATGCACACTAGCACTAGCTAGCAAGCTAGCTAGCTATCCATCCATCCATCCACATAAGCTCACACACTCACGGCCATGGCATGGCCGGCCACTAGTATGCCTCGTATAGGCATTTACCAGATCAGATGCCTATGGCACCGACTCCAGATACAGCTCCAGGAGCACTTTGTACTGCCCGATGTACACCTCAGATATATACTCAGACATGCAGGAGTAGGGGTATTATCTCTCCAGAGAGCCCCGAACCTGGGTAAACCACCGCGTGCTACTCGCGTACCCGCTCCCGGTCCTATCAGCAGCAGTCCTACCCACACACTAAGCCCTTGTGGCATCTGTCGACTCGCAAGCCCCCCGTGAGGAATACCACGACACATACTTCACTGGCCACACCACTAGCCCCACCACACATGACCTGCACTCCAGCAAAAGGTATACCGATTTCATTTGCCATAGCACCAGCTGTACCACAGAAAAATCCCACTCCAGCAAAAAGTACAGCAAGTCCACCGGCCGAAGACCTATCCCAACTGCAGAGACGGCCAATTCCTGTAGATTGGAACCCCATTCAATTTATTCCCAGTTTAAAATACAATGCTTTCAATGTTGTTATGGACTACGTGCATATATTCACATCATGGGAAGATTATTGTGAAGACAAACACCATTTTCACATCTTCCTGTCCAACTTACGTGTAAGTGCTATTATTAATGGTTATTATTTTCCTGTTTTCTGCTGATTGAACACATCAATGATTTACATTACATTGTTGTAACTAGGCGAGGGTCAATCTGGATAGTCATGACGAGCAAAGCTTGCTTGTGCTTTTCAAGGAAGCATTGCAGCAGTATCGGTGTTACCTGAGGAAATCACACTTTGATGGCAAGTCTATAAACAAATTTCCGGTGAAGTCTCCTGTGCTAAATTTAGAAGACATTGAATGGAAAAACCTTATTATGCACTAGTCTCGTTCCCATGATGAGGTACTGTCTATGAAATCACATGACAATTTGAACTTCTACTTTTCCGCATGTGCCTTACGGATCTTTTTTGCAGGAAATCTCCTCGAAGAAGAATTCTGGTTTGACAAGAACGACGGGATATCGCAAATATGTTGCCCGCTGCTTTGCTCTTGTTAGTACTTGTTGTCCTGTATCACTGTACTTGCATACATACCTGGTTCATTATGTGACAGCAGTATGCATGATAGCTTGCTTATCAATTGTTCGCTCCAAATTATCTGATCTGTATGAATGGTTACATTAGTGTAGAATATATCGAATGCCAATGTTTTTTAGCTCTGCATTGTTCTTGTAAGTACATGCTGTCCTTTATCAGTGTACTTATAATGACAGGTAGTTGTTCATGTACCATCACTCTGCAGCTTATTTTCCTTTGCCCTCCATTTTCTACACATCAGATCTATATTTACTCTTACCATAAGGTTGGTACTAAATAAGTTTAGCTGTGCATTGCTCTTGGCTGTACCTTTTGCCTGTATCGCTGCACTTACATTTATAGCTACTTGGTTATGTAGCATCACTCTTCGTCTTATCTTAAATATTCTCCATTTTTTCATATATTATCACATCTATATTTACTCTTAACAAAATGTAGAATAAAGGCAATGCTTTTGAAGAAGATTCTGTGGTAAACTTCTTGAATTGCCCCCCCCCCATCAGCATGGACAAGGCCTTTATAGAGCATGTCTTCACCAATAATGTAAGTTTGTCCATCTCAAGCCTTCAAACTTTGTTGTATATATTTGGTTAGGCATGACTGCAACAGCTGTTTATTTTTGGTGTTTGCATCAAATTGCTTTTTTTAAGTTTATTATGTAGTTCATAAACAAACGTTTGTCCTTTCTCAATTTAAGTTTTCAATTGTACAACCAAGTTCCTTCTTCATACCATGTAAATTAAACTATACAGAGCAAGTGATCTTTTTTTGCACTGCATGTATGCTTATGTTCTTCATCTGTAATCCAGTGGTGTGGTGAACCTACCCACTACAGCACAATGTCATATTCTGCGATGTCTTAACTATGAACAATGTCATATCATTCTACTATTATTTAAACCATCTCTTTATTTGCCAATCTGAAATGGTATAAATTGACAGCATACTAACCATTGATACTTGTGAGTTCTTGATCTATAATCCAGTGGTGTCGTGAAGCTGCCAACTCCTTCACAATGTCATTTCCTGCCATGTCTTGACATGAACAATACCATATTGTGTTAATGCAATTTTAAACTGTGTCACTTTATTCGTCAGTAAGAAATGTGATGAATTGTCAGCACTGATACTTTTATGTGCAAAACCTGTCATTTGTCTGCTTGTTTATCTTTCAGAGTGAGGAAGATATAAGTGTTGAACAAGCGTAGTCTCATCATCTTGCTCAGCTGTTTGCGCTCCAGCTCCCCGGCAGGGCTAACCTTTCTTGAACTCTATTGAAGTGTTGTCGATTTTGTATATTATTTTTTCGTCGTGTTTATTTGCACTGGTGGCGATCTTTGATGCCCAGTGGATGTAATATGCCGTAATTTCTTTATTGTATAGTCTAGGTTTTTTCTTATTCACGATGCTGCAGTTATTTTACTGTATATATATATATATATATATCTTGTCTTCGCAGTAAACCGGCCAAACCGTAAAATTACGGTACATAATCGGGCTGTCATGTAATCACGATGTAGGTTGGGCCTGAAATGTGCCAAACAGCTCACGGGCCGGCAGCAGCCCGAAATGAACCCCGTCCCATGATTGTGCGAATCAAATCACGGGCTTTTAACAGGCCAAAATTGTCTTGGTCCTTGTTTGGCCCAATCAGATATCGGCTGCGAGCAGGCCGGATGCAAACCGGGCCGTAGTTAGGCCCAACTATATGACGGGCTTTTAACAGGCCGAAATTAATATAGGGCCGAAATGTTAAACGGGCCCTTAACAGGCCAAAACTAATATCAGGCCAAATTACTAACTGGGCCTTTAGCAAGTGGGCCCAAAAGCATAGTGTCCAGTTGACGAGCCGAATCTGATATGGGCCATAATTGAGCCCAAAGCCTCTTAAAGGGCCGGACCTGATCTGGGCCATAATTTGGCCCAGAACGTGGTAGGCTTTTAACGGGCCGGATCTCATATGGGCCACTATTAGGCCCGGAGCGTGGCAGGCCATTAATGGACCGGATCAAATATGGACCGACATTTGGCCCAAAACATGGCAGCCAGTTAATGGGCCGGCCTACTAGGGTCCTCAAAATCTTGTGGGCCTACAGCTGGGCCGGCCCATTAATGTCGGTGAAATCTCGTGGGCCTTTAGCTGGGCCGGCCCATTATGATCCGCAAGAATCTTATGGGCCTTTACCTGGGCCGACCCATTATGGCACACAAAAATCTTGTGGGCCTTTACCTGGGCCAGCCCATTATGGCCCGCAAAATCTTGTGGGACTTTAGCTGGGCCAGCCCATTATGGTCCGCAAAATCTCATGGGCCTTTAGCTGGGCCAGCCCATTATGGTCCGCAAAATCTTGTGGGCCTTCAGTTGGGCCGGCCCATTTAAACTTGATGGGTCGGTCCACGTGTCAACATATCATAGGCGTGTCTCGCCCATTAGATGAGTGACACCTGTGCCAACGCGGACCTGACACGTGTCTCCTCCAGCCAATGATGATTTTACACATGGAAAATCCCCATTGGTCGGGGCTGTTAACGGGTTATCGGATCCAAAACCTGACCCGATAGCTTAACGGTGTTCCGTTACGGTGGATGCCACGTGTCGGTCACCCTTGACGAAAGCACTTTTGTGATGCGCGATTTATCGTCATGGAAGTGGACACTTCTGTGATGATAATTTTGGTAATGTCATGGAACACTTCTACGACAGCACAGGTATGACTATCTTGATTCTGTAATAAAATCGTCATGGATGTACATGCATGACAGAAAACGCGACCTACTGTGACAAACACGTATCATCACAGAAGTGTATTTTTTTGTAGTGACTTCATATGTTTATCCCCGTTGAAAACTTAACCTATATTGTCATCAATCACCAAAAGGGGGAGATTGTAAGTGCATCTAGTGCCCCTTAGTGATTTTGGTGTATTGAAGACTTATAGGTTAAGGGACTGATGCGTTTGTGAGTGTACACAGGTCTATAAGTCTATGAGGAGTTTGATATTTACAAAGAAAGTCGACCCCTAAAAATGAAGTTCTTCGATTGAAGACTTTGGATTTCTGAAGACTTTCTGAAGACTTTGAAATTGAAGAAATTGGTGTGACCATGAAGACTTGGTATTCATTCGAGCAACATGAAGCATGAAGATTCTTGTTTTCGTAGTTTCATTTTCTCTTTCTTGAGTCATAGGAAACACCGTACTGTTAAAGGGGGTCGAGGAAATACTAAGGAAAAGTTTCCAAGTGATGCTCAACTCAAAATCCTACACCTACCAATCCCTTCGAGTGAAGCCATTGGAAATCTCATGCAGTTCAGTCAACTTCTTCAGTGATAGAGACGAAGTTCTTTTGGTATCTGAGGAATTTGTCCTGACTGAGCAGTTAGGAATTCGCCAGTGCAGATTGCCTACAAGTGAGGAACATGATAGCCCTGAGGCATTTGATAGTCAAATTTCCGACCGTTGTTGTGCTACGCGCCAGCTGTCCCAAACTATCCTTCCACCTAACGGTCATATCATTGAAGGGCATTTATGTCTTATCATGTCGGCCTGCTCCCTAGGCTATAAATAGCCGCCCCTACAACCACTAGCTGGTTGGCTGCTCCGAGAGAAACTGACACTTGTCATTTGAGAGCATCCCATCCTCTGAGGACTTTGAGAAAAAATCATCAAGTGAGGAAAACCCAAACCCAAACACCTACAAACCCAAAGTGATTGAGCATCGCTGAAGAGATTGATCCTGCGTGGATCCGACGCTTGTTACCTTTGAAGACTGTGCATCTTCCAGACGGTTAGGCGTCATGGTCTAGAGCATCCAAGAGGAAATTGTGGATCAGCAAGTAACCGAGTCTGTGAAGGTTTGGAAGTCACCTGAAGACTTACCACGAGTGATTGGGCGAGGTCTCTGTGACCTTAGCTCAAGGGGAATACGATGAGGACTAAGTGTCCTGAACTGCGTGTTCAGGACTGGGTGTCCGGGACTGTGTGTCCTCAGGTTTGAATACCTAGCCGCCCTAACCAGTCGTACAACTGTCACAGCAGTTGGAACTGGTCTACCAAATCATTGTATTCACCGAGCTAACTGGTTCTATTTCCTCAATCCTTCCATTTCCTCATTTCTGTGTTCTGTGCTTGTTCATATCTGTTTGAAGACTTTCACTAAAGAATTTCTCAATTTCCTCTGTTCAATTTCTTCAGTATCTTTGTCTTCATCCTGATTATCCTGTGTTTACCCTTTCTGTACTCTGTGCTCATTTTCATTTCATCATGATGACCATGCTTATGTTCTGTTATGTTTGCATCTGAGTACTTATTCTGCTGCAAGTAGTTCTTCGCTCAGGAATTTCCTCAGCCTGACATTCCTCAGTGAAGAATTCATAAAAATCGCTTATTCACCCCCCTCTAGTCGACTTAACGCACTTTCAACGTGCCTTGCTGCCCCTGCTGTCACTGGGAAAGGACACCGCGAGATTGAACCCAAAGCTAAGCACTTCTCCCATTGCAAGAAAGATCAATCTAGTAGGCCAAACCAAACTGATAATTCGAAGAGACTTGCAAAGATATTTAAATCGTGCATAAAATAATTCAGAGAAGAACCAAATATTGTTCATAGATAATCTTGATCATAAACCCACAATTCATCGGATCTCAACAAACACACCGCAAAAAGAATTACATCGAATAGATCTCCAAGAGAATCAAGGTGAACTTTGTATTGAGATCCAAAAGAGAGAAGAAGCCATCTAGCTAATAACTATGGACCTGAAGGTCTATGGTAAACTACTCACACATCATCGGAGAGGCTATGGTATTGATGTAGAAGCCCTCCGTGTCGATTCCCCCTCCAGCGGAGCGCCGGAAAAGGCCCCAAGATGGGATCTCATGGGTACAGAAGGTTGCGGCGGTGGAAATAGGGTTTCGTGGTGCTCCTGGATGTTTTCAGGGTATATGAGCATATATAGGAAAAAGAAGTAGGTCGGTGGAGCTGCGAGGGGCCCACGAGGGTGGGGGCACGCCCGCCACCCCCCCCCCTGGGCGCGCCCTCCTACCTCGTGGCCACCTCGTTGCTTCCTTGACGTCCACTCCAAGTCTCCTGGATCACATTTGTTCCAAAAACGATCCTCGCGAAGGTTTTATTCCGTTTGGATTCCATTTGATATTCCTTTTCTGTGAAACACTGAAATAGGCAAAAACTTCAATTTGCACTGGGCCTTCGGTTAATAGGTTAGTCCCAAAAATAATATAAAATTGCATAATAAAGCCCATTAAACAACCAAAACAGATAATATAAAAAATTATAGATACGTTGGAGACGTATCAGCGCGCGGCCACCCCTTGAGCCCCTTCTCTCTTTTCCACTAAAGCCCATTAAGGCCCATTACTTCCCGGGGGGGAGGGGTTCCGGTAACCCCCGGTACTCCGAAACTCATCCGAATCAACCCGAACCATTCCGGTATCCGAATGTAACCTTCCAATATATGAATCTTTACCTCTCGATCATTTCAAGACTCCTCGTCATGTCTATGATCTCATCCGGGACTCCAAACAAACTTCGGTTCATCAAATCACATAACTCATAATACAAATCGTCATTGAATGTTAAGCATGCGGACCCTACGGGTTCGAGAACTATGTAGACATGACCGAGACACATCTCCGGTGAATAACCAATAGCGGAACTTGGATGCTCATATTGGTTCCTACATATTCTACGAAGATCTTTATCGGTCAAACCGTATAACAACATATGTTATTCCCTTTGCCATCGGTATGTTTACTTGCCCAAGGTTTGATCATCGGTATCATCATACCTAGTTCAATCTTGTTACCGGCAAGTCTCTTTACTCATTAGTCACTGATAACCCACAAGTATAGGGGATCACAACAGTTTTTGAGGGTAGAGTATTCAACCCAAATTTATAGATTCGACACAAGGGGAGCCAAAGAATATTTGCAGGTATTAGCAGCTGAATTGTCAATTCAACCACACCTGGAGATTAATTATCTGCATCAAGTAATCAGCAGCACAGTTGTTTGATAGTTTTGATATTAGTGACAGCAGCAATAGTAACGGTAACAGTGGTAGCAGTAATTTTGTAGCAAGCATAACGGTGATGATAGCAGTAGTAACTTAGCAAGATCAATGAGGATAAATTCGTAGGCATTGGATCGGTGACTTGTTGGATGTTATCCATCATGAGATAGTTATAACCTAGGGCGATACGACACTAGCTCCAGTTCATCGATATAATGTAGGCATGTATTCCATAAATAGTCATACGTGCTTTATTAAAAGAACTTGCATGGCATCTTTTGTCCTACCCTCCCGTGGCAGCGGGGTCCATATTGGAAACTAAGGGATATTAAGGCCTCCTTTTAATAGAGAACCGAAACAAAGCATTAACACATAGTGAATACATGAACTCCTCAAACTACGTTCATCACCGGGAGTGGGCCCGGTTGTTGTCACTCCGGGGTTGCCGGATCATAACCATAGTAGGTGACTATAACTTGCAAGATCGGATCTAAAACATGGATATAATGATGAATTCATAAATGGTTCAGATCTGAAATCATGGCTCCCGGGCCCAAAGTGACAAGCATTAAGCACGGCAAAGTCATAGCAACATCAATCTAAGAACATAGTGGATACTAGGGATCAAGCCCTAATAAAACTAACTCGATTACATGATGAATCTCATCACACTCCTCACCGACCAGCGAGCCTACGAAGGAATTACTCACTCCCGGTGGGGAGCGTCATGGAATTGGCGATGGAGATGGGTTGGTGATGACGAAGAATGAATATCCCCCTCTCCAGAGCCCCAAATGGACTCCAGATCTGCCCTCCTGAGGAAGAACAGGGCTTGGCGGCGGCTCCGTCTCATGGATCGCGGTAATTCTTTCTTCCTGATTTTTTTCCGGAAATATGTGAATTTATAGTATCAAGGGGGTCGTCAGCGAGGCCACCATGTGGGTACAACCCACCTGGGCGCGCCAGGAGAGGGGGGCGCGCCCTGGTGGGTTGTGCCCACCCAGGGGCCCCTCTCTGGTAGGTCTTGGCTCCAGAAATTCTTATTATTGATATAAAAATTCCTCAAAAAGTTTCGTTCCATTCCGAGAACTTTTATATCTGCACAAAAACAACACCATGGTAGTTCTGCTGAAAACAGCGTTAGTCCGGGGTTAGTTTCACTCAAATCATGCAAATTAGAGTCTAGAACAAGAGGAAAAGCGTGAGAAAAGTAGATACGTTGGAGACGTATCAACTCCCCCAAGCTTAAACCTTTGCTTGTCCTCAAGCAATTAAGTTGATAAACTGAAAGTGAGAAAGAAAAACTTTTACGAACTCTTTTGCTCTTGTTTGCATAAATAAGCTTAAACGACACCCGGGTTTTCAGCCAACATTATAACTAACCATGTCGACAATAACTCTTAAAGATTATAATGACTCATATCAATGACGTAATCAGGTAGCGAGCAATAATAAGATATATGAAACGACAACATGTTGTCAAAACAACCATGATATAATATGACAATAGTGGTATCTCGCTAGACCTTTCTGAGACCGCAAAACATAAATGCAGAGCACCTTCAAAGTTAAAGCAGCGACTAAACATTGTAATTCATGGTAGAAAAGATCTAGTCATGATGCACCCAACATTAGCTACACACAATGCATAAATCATGACCTCTCTACTCTATTCAGTTTTTGGCGCTTGTTTGTTAGAAGGTGATGACACAACATAAAAGTAAATAGAAAGTCCCTACGCAGAGGGAAGCAGTGATTTGCAGAGGTGCCAGAGCTTAATTTTTAAAATAGAGATAAATGATATTTTGAGACATGCACCCTTCTTATTCACTTCACGACCATCAGTTATTAACATCTTCCATGCTAAGCACGCTAGTGGCGGTTCCCAAGCGGTAAAGGTAAAGGTTTTGACTCCATTGGGAGTTTTTGTTTGATTATTTAAGAGATGAATTCTTTTTGTAGTTTGCAGTTTGGGACTGGGCATCCCTATTATCGCCCATTTTCTCGTGCGGTGGCTAGTGAATAAACACTCGACCTGAGAATAACCCGCTTAGCACGGAAGCTATCGACCACCTCCTGTCGTTCCATGAATGATCCAGGCACACAAAACGGATAAGTTCTTAGAAGTTTTTAGAGGTGGCACATGCAAATTTATTTAGGACGGCAGGGTAATACCGTATGTAGGTAGGTATGGTGGACTCATCTGGAATAACTTTGGGTTCAAAGTTTTTGATGTACAAGCAGAATCCCCACTTAGTACAGGCGAAGGCTAGCAATTAAGATTGAGAAGCGGCCAGCTAGAGAGCACCAACGATCATAACCATGCATTATGCGTAAGTAACATTGGACACTAGCATGAGTAGGATATGAACACCATGAACATAAACATTGTAGAGGCTATGTTGGTTTTGATTCAACTACATGCATGAACATGTACCAAGTCAAGCCACTTGAACATTCAGAGGAGGATACCATATCATCATACTACATCACAATCATTTTAACATTATGTTGGTATTCAAGCTAAATCATTATTAACTCCCGACTACTTATGCATGGCATGAGAAACTATAATCTCTAATTGTCATTGCAAACATGTTTAATCATAATAGGCTGAATCATGGATGCTAGGTTAAACATATTTACACAGACAAGACAAGTCGAGTTCATACCAGTTTCTCTTTGCCATGACCAGTTCATCGAATGTCGTCATTATTGCCTTTCACTTGCACGACCAAATGATATGAAAATAATAATAGTGCAAGAGTGCCATGGACTAACCTGGAATCTGCAAACATTTTATTCAACAGGAGAAGACAAGGTAAAATGGGCTCTTTATTAGTTCAACAATTATTCATATGAGAGTCACTCAACATTTTCATCATGGTCTTCTCCTCGGTACAACTCGAATAAAAGAACAAAAATTCAGAGAAACACACTGAAATATTTTTGGAGTTTTTGGTTTTCTTCAACAAGCAAATAAAAGGGAAAGGCAAAAATGAGAAAAACTATTTACACGGGAAAGCTCCCAACAAGCAAAAGAAGAACTAGGAAATCTTTTTGGATTTTCTTTTTAGTACTACTACTAAGCATGCATAGAAAGTAAACTAGCCACAACTAATTTTTTGGTTTTTCTAAAGTTTTTCAAACACACAAGAAGAAAGCAAGAAAATAAATCTAAGCATGGATGATACAATGAAAAAGTTTGAACACCGACAAATGAAATAAGTGGACATGAATGTAATGTCGATGATAGACACGTACTGCCCCAAGCTTAGGCTTTTGGCCTAACTTGGTAGTCGATCAGTAGCCTGGGGGGTAGTAGTCGGCATGGTAGCTCACAGAGGCTCTTGGCGCGGATGCCTCAGCGCGCCGTGCCGCTACCATTGCTGCGTTATGAGCTCGGGCCTCGCTCTCAAGAACAAAATATCTTCCCTTGTTGTTATAATCAAAAAGAGCAGGCGCAGGCAAATATGTGTCCACAATAGATCTTTGGTTAAACATTAGATTGTAAGTGAAATTATCAACCCTTCCCTTGAGAATTCTATGATCTTTCAAAGAATCAAAATCTAAATACCACGTGGGTAGGATAGGATCAAAGGGCAAAGGTAAAACACTCAGTCCTCATGCTAAACGCGTGGCATAAATTCCACCATAGAACCAACCACTGTTAGCATTGTGCTGAAATCTACGTGCAACAATCGCTCCAAGGTTATAATTCCTTTCACTAGTGAGAGCGGTGTGAAGGAGGCTCAAGTCTGGCGCACAAAGTATGCTACAGTCTTGCTTGCCTACTATGCATTTCCCATTAAATAATGCAAAATACTGAATTGCGGGAAAATGAATGTTCTTTATTCTTCCTTGTCTCACTCCCCTACTTTCACCGTAGCACAAGCTAGTCAAGAAAGACTCGTACTCAACCGTTGGTGGCTCATCAAGTGAACCCCAAAATGGAAGCTTGCAGTGATAAGAAAAATTCTCCAGTGGTATAGTATAAGGATTATCATAAATCTTAAACAAAACCCTAGACTCACGTGGAAAATATTTAAATCCTTTGACAAACGATTCAGTGAAAAGTTGGTGTTGTACACACTTATCTGATAGGTAGGGACCAAGGCCGGCATTGTGAACATATTGCTCAAATTCCTCCTTAATGCCCACACGCATCATATATTCATCGCTAGGCCATAAGCATGTCTTGGTGGCGGCATCTCGCGTGGAACTTTCACTTGGTGCAACATAAGACCGACGAGCAAAACTGTCACTAGAAGATGCCCCCGAGGACCGTCTCCTCGAAGAACTCCTTCCAAATAGGTTCATCATGTCCGCGTACAATTTTCTCAAAATAAAAATTTTGAGTGACAAAAATTTATCAACAAAACTTTGTAAGATTGATAGCAACTACTCATAGGGATACATAGAGGCCATAGCAAGCATTCAAACTACTTAGAACACTAAGAATTCAACATACAAGCACATCTACAATAGCACCAAGAGTAGCTAATTATTCAAAGTATAAACCACTAAAACAAAAACTAATTGGACAAATGGTGGAGTCACATACCAAGCAACAATCCCCCGAAACAGTTTCGGAAATGGAGCTTCGAGCAAAGAGATCGAAATCCACGGGTTTGAGCTCAAGAACACGGGAGAGAGAGCAAAGGGGATTTTTTTTTCTAGAGGTAAGTGATGATGTGGTATGAAGAGATAAGTGAGGGGGCCCACGTGGGGACCACAACCCACCAGGGCGCGCCCGGGGGTGCTGGCGCGCCTAGGTGGGTTGCGCCCACCCGGTGCACCTCCCTCTGATGCTTATTGCACCAAAAATTCTCAAATATTCAGAAAAAATTGTATTAAATTTTCAGGGCATTCTGAGAACTTTTAGTTTTGGGTCATTTTTTTATTGCACGGGAAATTTAGAGAACAGACAAAACATGGCATTTTATTTTATTTAACTAATAAAAACAGAGAAGAAAAGGTAGGGACAGAAAGTAGTGCTTACTAAATTCATCAACTTCATACCATTCAAAAATGATCCATTAATAAGGTTGATCAAGTCTTATTAACAACCACTTTCGATTACCATGAAACCGAAGAACTTTCATAAATCACTAAGTTACCTCAATGGGGATATGCATTTCCCCAACAATAAGCATTTCATATTTCTTTTTGACAGTAGGTAGAGGTATTTGAAAACTTCCAATAATGATTGTCGGAGATTTTTCAATAACATTAATACCATTCACTTGGAATTGTTTCTTTGGAAAGTGCATCGTATGCTCATTACCATTAATATGAAAAGTGATCTTGCTTTTATTGCAATCAATAACAGCCCCTACAGTATTCAAGAAGGGTCTACCAAGGATAATCGACATGTTGTCATCCTCGGGCATCTCAAGTATAACAAAGTTAGTCAAAATAGTAACATTAGCAATAACAACGGGCACATCCTCACAAATACTGATGGGTATGGCAGTTGATTTATCAGCCATTTGCAAAGATATTTCAGTAGGTGTGAGTTTATTCAAGTCAAGTCTTTTATATAAAGAGAAAGACATAACACTAACACCGGATCCTAAATCACACAAGGCAGTTTTAACATAATTCTTTTTGATAGAGCAAGGTATAGTTGGTATTCCTAGATCTCCAAGTTTTTTAGGTACTCCATCTTTAAAAGTGTAATTAGCAAGCATAGTGGAGATTCCAGCTTTTGGTATTTTTCTCTTATTTGTGATGATGTCTTTCATATACTTTGCATAAGGAGGCATTTTCAAGATATCAGTCAAGCGAGTACGCAAAAAGACCGGCCTCAGCATTTTAGCAAAGCGTTAAAATTATTCATCATCATTCTTTTTAGTTGACTTGGGTGGAAAATGCATAGGTTTTTGAACCCACGGTTCACTTTCTTTACCGTGTTTTCTAGCAACAAAGTCTCTTTTGTCATATCTTTTATTCTTAGGTTATGGGTTATCAAGATCAACAGGTGGTTTTATCTCAACATCATTATCTGGTTCCTTTTCATTATTTGCTTGAGAGTCTTCATAAACCTCATCATTGTCTTTTTCATTATCATTAGGTGAGTGTTCATTACCAGATTGAGTTTCAGCATCTCAGATAGAAACTTCATTTTCATTATCAGGAGGTTTCTCTATTTCAGGTTCACTAGGAGCATGCATAGTCCTATCATTCTATTTTTTCTAGAAGGACTAGGTGCACTAGTGCTAGCTCTTTGTGAATCTTGTTCAATTCTTTTAGGGTGTCTGTCGGTGTCAAAACCGGTGGATCTCGGGTAGGGGGTCCCGAACTGTGCGTCTAGGCTGGATGGTAACAGGAGGCAAGGGACACGAAGTTTTACCCAGGTTCGGGCCCTCTTGATGGAGGTAAAACCCTACGTCCTGCTTGATTAATACTAAAGATATGGGTGTTACAAGAGTAGATCTACCACGAGATCAGAGAGGCTAAACCCTAGAAGCTAGCCTACGTTATGATTGTATGTTGTGATTGTTGTCCTACGGACTAAAGCCCTCCGGTTTATATAGACACCGGAGAGGGTTAGGGTTACACAAGGTCGGTTACAAAGGAGGAGATATCCATATACGTATTGCCTAGCTTGCCTTCCACGCCAAGTAGAGTTCCATCTGGACACGAGACGAAGTCTTCAATCTTGTTTCTTCATAGTCTAACAGTTCGGCCAATGGAGATAGTCCGGCTGTCCGGAGACCCCCTAATCCAGGACTCCCTCAGTAGCCCCTGAACCAGGCTTCAATGACGATGAGTCCGGCGCGTAGTTGTCTTCGGCATTGCAAGGCGGGTTCCTTCTCCGAATACATTACAGAAGAAGTTGAATACAAGGATAGTGTCTGGCCCTGCAAAATAAGTCCCACATTTCACCGTAGAGAGGATAATGTTTTCACAGATCTAATCCGCTGGCTTGTTTTGGCAACACGACGTTACGTCATGGCCCGACGATTATTTGAACCGTTTCTTTTAACCAGCCCCACGCATAACGTGAGGCAGTTTTTCGACACGTCTTGTCAAAGCAGAGATCGTGTCCCCTTATTATGGGATTCTCATCAATACGGGCGTGGGTAACCCAACCGCGTCATCAATTGTGGCGCTTGGGGGATAAGCGAGTTTTACTAGGCAAGTGGGGACGTTTAATTTTGTCCGCCCATATAAAGGGATAAGGATTCACCTTTCTACCCACACCTTCTTCCTCCTCTGCTCATCCGCTCCCGCACACTCAAGCTCTAGCGCCCAAGTCCTCACTTCCATCTCAACCTTCTCCAACCATGTCCGGAGCGGGAGGCAAGTGGATGGTCTCCTCCGTCACGGAGGGAGACATCAAGAAACTGAGGAGAGCCGGATACCTGCACGACGACATCGTGCACCGGCTCCCAGATGAGGGACAGGTCATCCCCACCCCGAGCCCCGTGAGAGGGTGGTTTTCCTCACCCATTTCCTCCGCGGACTAGGATTCCCTCTCCATCCCTTCGTCTGGGGGCTCATGTTTTATTACGGCCTAGATTTCCATGATCTAGCCCCAAACTTCATCCTCAACATCTCGGCGTTTATCATCGTGTGCGAGGCCTTCCTCCGCATCAAGCCCCACTTCGGCTTATGGCTGAAGACCTTCAATGTCAAGCCGAAGGTAGTGAGCGGCCGCCAGGCGGAGTGCGGAGGCGCCATGGTGGGCAAGATGCCCAACATCACATGGCTCGAGGGCACCTTCGTGGACACCATAAAGGGGTGGCAATCGGGGTGGTTCTATATCACCGAGCCGCGCGACCCCGCACGGGTAGCGGCCCCCGAGTTCCGATCTGGCATCCCCATGCGGCTCACCTCCTGGAAAGAGAAGGGCTTGTCCTGGGGTAATTCAAAAGAGCTGACCGGACTCCAGTCATGTATTCAGAACATGGTGGGTAAGAAGCTCAAGCTTGTCAACATAGTCCAGGTTATGCTCGTTCGCCGGATACTCCCGTGCCAACAACGAGAGTTTACCTTGTGGGAGTTCAATCCGGCACAGCACTGAACTCTGAACAGGCTCTTCGACACGACTCATGAAGATGCCTGGAGGGTGCTGTTCAAGGGCGCCGCGGTCCCTCCCCCCATTACTGAGGATCGCGGATTCAGCGTGAAGCGCCACGCCAGTGCGGTAAGTTGTTTTACCTCTTACAGGATGTTTGTTATATATATATATATATATATATATATATATATATATATTGGCTCTATGCGGGATCCAAACTCCCGTGCCGTTAACAGGACTGGCAGAAGATGGCCAGACAGATCGACTGTCCGGCTCCCTTGCCCGGAGGCCCCGCAGACGCTCTTCTGACGAAGATGCTGACTCTGGCCCCTTATAAGGTGCCGGAGAAGACCAAGAAGGCCAAGGGAGCTCGAAAGAGTTCCCGACGCCAGGCGTCGTCGGACTCACCGTCCGATGACTCTACGGCGCACTCTTCCCCCGAAGACGAGGAAGAGGAAGAAGAGGCTCCCCCACCGACAGGGGGAGACAAGAAAAGGAAGGTCACCCCAACTGGGGAGGCCGAAGGGTCCAAGAAGGGAAGGACGCTCCTTCCGGACAGCTCTACCGCCGCCGACGAAAGTGAAGACGAGTGGTTGCCCAGGGGCAAGCCCCAGGGGAGATCGTAAGTGTTCGGATACCAAAGTAACCCATAGGATTCCTTTGTCGCGTTGCTTTCCCTAATGTCGAACTCAATTGTGCAGGCCGCCCTGAGCCAATATCGAGGTATCCTCGGACGGCTCCTTGGGTGCGTCGGACATGGATAGCAATCCAGTCCCGACGACCACCTCCCCTCATCCAGCTGATGACACCGAGGTGCTGTCTCAAGAGGCACCGGATCGAGGGGGGACAGTCCCGGAGGCGCCGCAAGGCGACCTTTCGGACTCCGGGAGCCGAGGGGACGAGGTCCCCGAGAGCTCCGAGTTCGGCCCTCAGCCGAACACCGCGCCGGACCCTCCAACGGCTCTGAGCTCGAGTAGGCGGTCCCCTTCTAAGGAGGGTGAGACGCCTGTGCCGGTGACCTCTGTCCATCCAGAGGCGCCGGACACTATGTTGGAAGCGCTTCGCAACGCTTCCATCGAGGAGGAGCACCGCACTATCATGAGTGCGGTGATCTAGAAGGTTCAGTCCGCCAAGAGCGGATTGACTGAAGCCTGTACTAGCCTTCTAACAGGCTTCGAGGTAAGTGTTTTAAAATGTAGTAGAAATATTACCGCATAGACAGTAGCCCCTGCTGCTTTGTTCGGTGTTCAAAAAGAAAAGCCGAACAGAGGATCAAATAATATCGCAGGAGTCTAATATAAGTATGTCAATATGCATATGCAGGCTTCGCTGCTGGCGTCCGCCGCACTGACTGCGGAGGTCGCCGTACTGAAGGAGGCCCTCGAGGGGTCCCAGAAAGAGCTCGGCCTTGCTAAGAGGCAGCTCGAGGAGAACAAGGGTAAGTAATACCCCCTCTGTAGATGAGAAAAATGACGCGATTGCTAAATGACAGGATCATTGTATGTTTGCTAGGGGCCACGACCGAGGTGGCGACCCTGAAGCAAGCGTTGTCCCAGGCCGAAGAAAAGGCGGCCCAGGAGCGCACCGAGCAAGAGAGGCACGAGGCTCGGGTGGGCGAGGTGCAGCAAGAGCTCCAGGCTCTCGTGACAAAGCACGAGGCGTTGGAGCTTGACTTCAAGACGCGAGAGTCTGAGCTTGCCGCGGCCCATGAGAGCGTGAAGAGTGCCAAGGCCGAGGCCCAGAAGGCCCTTCAGGAGATCAACGCGATGAAGAAGATAGCGGCGGGTAAGGCTTTCTATATGCAAAGCAAGCATGTAAAAGCAATTTACCGATTACTTACCCGAATCCAGAGCTCTTCAGGAGCATTCGCAGATTTGCCCCGCAGTGTGTCCGATGCCGCACAATTTTATCAGGCCGAGGATGGAAGCTCGACGGCGAAGCTGTTTTGGTCTCAGTATGCTGAGGCCGAACATCCGGTGCCGATGAGTGACCAGCTGAAGCAGATGGCCGAGCTACATAAGGCGGTCGATCAGGCCATGAAGGGCTTCATAGTCCGGTTGTGGCCTGGTGATGCCCTTCCAAACAGCTTCTTTGGCCTGGTGAGGCGGCTTGTGGATGCCTGCCCACGGCTGGAGGTCATCAAGCGATCCGTCTGCATTGAAGGTGCACGCCGGGCCTTTGCCCGTGTAAAAACACAGTGGGTCAAGCTAGACGCCGTGAAGCTGATCAAGGAGGTGCCGCCGGAGGGTAAGGAGCACCGCCACCCCGAGATGTACTACGAGGGTGTTCTGCCGGGTGCCCGTCTTATCGCGGATGAGTGTTCACAAAATGTAATATTTGAATGAGACTTGCTCATTTTTTTATCCTGTGAGATGAAAACTTGTTTCATATGCGCTATGCAACACTTGTGTGAATTTAAAATATTACCTTTTGTTTGGCTGTTTATCCAATTTGAGAGATGGCTAGTCCTCGGCTTCTGCCCCCGTACCACGAGTGCTGGGGCATTCGGGATAAACCTGAGCACTCTTGTTCCCATGTTCGGGTCCTTCGAGGGAGCTGCTCAGCACAACGAACAAGGCAACCGGACTAATAATGCTTTATCACTCTCACTTAGCCATAGAATTCTATAATTTTAAATTTCGGCGAAGCCCTTGGTATTCGGAAGGCCGAATTCGGGGCGCGATACACGCCTGTAAGCCGGACGGAGCCGACCCCTCGCCCTAAGCGGCATAAGTCTTTAGGGACTCGAAAAACCTCGCCGAACAGCAACCAGTCTCTCGCCTTATCATGACAGTCAGTTTTAGCTTTCTCTACTGAGGTGCTCGGCCCGGTAGAACCGGGGCACAATCGCAGTAGTTCTCCTAGCGCTACCTTAGCCGATAGAGCGGAACGTAAGGTACCAAAACATAGGAACCGGGCAAACCCAACATTTGACCAAAGACATGATTCGGAGCTGATGCATATAATGCTATAAGTTTGGGGTGCCGCACTTGTGAAAGTGTTCGGACTTCTCACACCATATTGTGGGTATGTAAGCCCCTGGTGCATTGGCCGTATCAGAGTGTACGATTGCTAGGCATCATTAATGAACACATAGGTATGTATGCACATAACAAAAATGCGATAATAGTCGTAATGTCATGCATTGTATATTAAAAAATTGCATTAAAGCAGAGTGATACAGATAGTGTAATGAGCAAAAGAGTAGGACTATGTCCCTTCCAAGGGCGAGCTGAGGAATTATATGAAATTTGTAATCCACCTGGGAATTCCGTAGTTGTCGGCCTCCTTGGTTGCTGTATCATGTGTTCGGCAATAGAGCTGCCGGACAGTGTTTCCAGAGATTGAAGTCCTGAAAGAAAAAGAAAAATAACCAAACGGGAAGCCCCTGGTGCGGTTTAGGCCGCGTTTTGGGGCGTGCCGTAGTTGTGCCTCCCCTTCCCCATCTGTGCCCATGGTATTTTTAATGTGTAATTATGTACGCGCGGCACGAACAACATCGTTGGGCTGGGATTGAGGTGGCCATCGTATTGCTACGCGAGCTCAGATCGCGCTAGGCGGTCTATTTGCCGATTGCCCCGAGCGCGCTTGACGGTGTCCGGGCTTTGAAACGCCGAACTGGTAGATTGCCTTGAGAGGCTGCTTTGCGCTTCTACTGCGAGGGCCGCGGTGCGCTCCTCTGTTCGGAGAGAGCGCTCTGTGTTTCCATTGACTGTAATAACTTCGCGAGGTCCTGGCATCTTGAGCTTGAGGTATGCATAATGTGGTACCGCATTGAATCTAGCGAATGCGGTTTGTCCGAGCAGCGCATGATAACCACTGCAGAACGGGACTATATCGAAGATTAACTCTTCGCTTCGGAAGATATCCGGGGATCCGAAGACCACTTCCAGTGTAATTGAGCCTGTGCAGTGGGCCTCTACGCCTGGAATGACGCCTTTAAAGGTCGTCTTTGTGGGTTTGATCCTTGAGGGGTCTATACCCATTTTGCGCACTGTGTCCTGATAAAGCAGGTTCAGGCTGCTGCCGTCATCCATGAGGACTCGAGTGAGGTGAAATCCGTCGATAATTGGGTCTAGGACCAGTGCGGCGAATCCACCACGACGGATACTAGTGGGGTGGTCCCTGCGATCGAAGGTGATCGGACAGGAGGACCAAGGGTTGAACTTCGGGGCGACTGGCTCCAGCGCATATACGTCCCTGAGCGCACGCTTCCGCTCCCTCTTGGGGATGTGGGTTGCGTATATCATGTTCATCGTCCGCACTTGCGGGGGAAACCTCTTCTATCCTCTGGTGTGTGGCTGTTGGGGTTCTTCCTCGTCCTCGCTATGCGGCCCCTTGTCCTTGTTTTCGGCAATTAACTTGCCGGCCTGCTTGAACACCCAACAATCCCTGTTGGTGTGATTGGCTGGCTTGTCTGGGGTGCCGTGTATTTGACACGAGCGATCGAGTATACTGTCCAAGCTGGACGGACCCGGCGTACTTTGTTTGAATGGCTTTTTCCGCTGACCGGGTTTAGAGCCTTTGAATCCGGCGTTAACTGATGTATCCTCAGTACTTTCGCCGTTAATGCGGCGCTTATGCTTGTTGTGACGTGACCTGCTATTGCCGTCCCTGGTATCTAAGGTACCATGGTTCTTTGATATGTTGTTACTGCGAGCCAATCAGCTGTCTTCTCCCGCACAAAAGCGGGTCATGAGCGTCGTGAGGGCTGTCATAGATTTCGGCTTTTCCTGACCAAGGTGCCGGGCTAGCCACTCGTCTCGGATGTTGTGCTTGAAAGCCGCTAAGGTCTCCGCATCCGGACAGTCGACGATTTGGTTTTTCTTTGTAAGGAACCGAGTCCAGAATTGCCAGGCCGACTCTTCTGGCTGCTGAATTATGTGGCTCAAGTCATCGGCGTCTGGTGGTCGCACATAAGTGCCCTGAAAGTTGTCGAGGAATGCGGCTTCCAGATCTTCCCAACAGCTAATGGAGTCCGCTGGCAAGCTATTAAGCCAATGCCATGCTGGTCCTTTGAGTTTTAGTGGGAGGTACTTGATGGCATGTAAGTCATCACCGCGGGCCATGTGGATGTGGAGGAGGAAGTCCTCAATCCATACCGCGGGATCTGTTGTGCCGTCGTATGATTCAATGTTTACAGGTTTGAAACCTTCTGGGAATTGATGTTCAATTACTTCGTCTGTGAAGCATAATGGGTGTGTGGCGCCTCTGTATTGGGATATATCGCGACGCAGCTCGTATGGGTCCTGCCCGCTATGTTCGACCCGGCCGGATTTGCTTTTACTGTATCCGGCGTGACGTTTACCGTCTCGTAGAGTGGTGCGCCCTCGTGATCCATAGATCGATCTTGAATGCTTTGCTTTGTCCTCCAATATGTCTCGCAGGTCTGGCGTATCTCCCCATGCCTTTTTATTTGGATGGTGTTGGGGTGGAGGCTGAGCTTTCGGCAAGAATGCCTCTCTATCGCGGCCACGAGGTGGCCGATTAGCCGTATCATACGCTTCTTCCTCCAGTCGGGGTAGTAACCTGCGCCTTGGGTAACTCTTGGAGGGACGCTCGAGTTTATATTCCTCGGCTGCGAGGACTTCAGTCCATTTGTCAGCTAGCAGATCTTGATCAGCTTGAAGCTGCTGCTGCTTTTTCTTCAGGCTATTTGCCGTGGCTATAAGCCTGCGCTTGAAGCACTCTTGTTCGACGGGATCCTCTGGTACGGCGAATTCATCGTCGCCGAGGCTTGCCTCATCTTCGGAGGGGGGCATGTAATTGCCATCCTCCTCCTCTCCGCCAGCCGCTCTCTCAGGAGAGCTGGCTCCTTCATCCTCCTGATCTAACTCTTGCTGGAGGGGGTTCTAGTTGTCTTCGGCGCTATCCGGAGTGTTATTATCTCCTGTGCCGGTATCACCGCTTTTGCTTTGGCGGGACTTAGAGCGGCGCCGCTGACGTCGGCGCTTGGGTTGCTTCTTGGAGGGGTCATCCTCCGCTATCTCGTCGTCGTTGCCTCCATTGGGTGTATCCACCATGTATATGTCATACGATGAGGTGGCTTTCCAGTGCCCTATAGGTGCTGGTTCATGTTCGTCTCCTACATCGTCGTCCATACCGTCGATGTCTTCGGAGTCGGAGTCGAGCATGTCGGTTAAATCATCGACAGTGGCTACAAAGTGGGTGGTGGGTGGGCGTCGAATTTCTTCGTCGTCCGCATCCCAGTCCTGTTGGCCATGATCCGGCCAGGGCTCTCCTGACAAAGAGAGAGACCTTAGTGAATTTAGAATGTCGCCGAAGGGCGAGTGCTGAAAGATATCCGCAGCGGTGAATTCCATGATCGGCGCCCAGTCGGATTCGATTGGCAGGGGCGCGGATGGTTCGGGGTCCGGAGGAGAGTCCGGCACCTTGGAGTCACGGGCTGCGTCGAGGATTATGCTGGTGTTTGGCTCGATCGCCGTTGAGACTGCAGCCCCTGAGGCGGTGTCTAGCCACCCGTCCTCGATTGGTGCAGCTGGCTCCGAGCTAAGGGTCGGAGCTGATGTGGGCACGGCCTCTGGGGTACCGTCCGATGGCAGAGCTAGGTCATACCCATCGCGACAGTGCGGCGCGTCCGACTGTGGCTCGAATCCGTCGAAGATCAAGTCCCCATGGATGTTGGCTATGTAATTCATACTTCCAAATCTGACCTGATGGCCAGGGGCGTAGCTTTCAATCTGCTCCTCATGGCCAGGGGTGAATTAGCCCGCAGTGCAAAGCCGCCGAATACGAAGATCTGTCTGGGGAGAAAAGTCTCACCCTGGACCGCATCGCTATCGATGATAGTAGGAGCCATCAGGCCTAACAGCGACGACACAGAGGAACTCTCAATGAAAGCACCAATGTCGGTGTCAAAACTGGCGGATCTCGGGTAGGGGGTCCCGAACTGTGCGTCTAGGCTGGATGGTAACAGGAGGCAAGGGACACGAAGTTTTACCCAGGTTTGGGCCCTCTTGATGGAGGTAAAACCCTATGTCCTGCTTGATTAATATTGAAGATATGGGCGTTACAAGAGTAGACCTACCACGAGATCGGAGAGGCTAAACCCTAGAAGCTAGCCTACGGTATGATTGTATGTTGTGATTGTTGTCCTACGGACTAAAGCCCTCCGGTTTATATAGACACCGGAGAGGGTTAGGGTTACACAAGGTCGGTTACAAAGGAGGAGATATGCATATACGTTCCACGCCAAGTAGAGTTCCATCCGGACACGAGACGAAGTCTTCAATCTTGTATCTTCATAGTCTAACAGTCCGACCAATGGAGATAGTCCGGCTGTCTAGAGACCCCCTAATCCAGGACTCCCTCAGTGTCCCTCAGGATAAAGTGGTTCCTGAGTCATTTTACCTCCTCTAGTTGCAATTCTACCAGCAAAGTCATGCATATTATGATTCATTTCATCGAGCAATTCCTTTTAAGATTTAGTAACTTGTTCTAACTGGGTTTGAACCATAGAAGCATGTTTTCCAACACCTCTAACATCATTTGATATTCGAAATAACAAGTCACTCAAGCGAGCAATCATATCAGAATTGTATTTCAATTGTTTCATAACATTTGCATTGAAGTGATCTTGTTTCCTAATGTAGTTTTCAAACTCATAAAGGCATTGACTAGGATGCATATTGTGAGGATTGTCATTATCATTAAACTTCATAAGAGAATTTACCTCTACCACCTTGGGCATTGGTGGTGTATTAAGCCCATGTATTTCTTCAATAGGAGGTAAAATTTTAACATCCTCGGCTTTAATACCTTTTTCCTTCACAGATTTCTTTGCCTCTTGCATATCTTCGGGACCGAGATATAATATACCCCTCTTCTTCGGAGTGGGTTTAGGCGGTGGTTCAGGAAGAGGCCAATCATCATAGTTTTTCAATATGTTATTCAATATTTCTTTAGCTTGTCCAACAGTTCATTCCCTGAAAACACAACCAGCACAACTATCAAGGAAGTCCCTAGAAGCATCGGTTAGTCCATTATAGAAGATATCAAGTATTTCATTTTTCTTAAGAGGATGATCAGGCAAAGCATTAGGTAGCTGGCAAAGCCTCCCCCAAGCTTGTGGGAGACTCTCTTCTTTAGTTTGCACAAAGTTAAATATTTCATGTAAGGCAGCTTGTTTCATATGAGCAGGAAAATATTTTTCAGAGAAGTAATATATCATGTCCTGGGGACTACGCACATAACCAGGAGCAAGAGTATTGTACCAAGCTTTAACATCACCCTTTAATGAGAAAGGAAATAATTTGAGAATAAAGTAATAGCGGGTTTTCTCATCATGAGTAAAAAGGGTGGCTATGTCATTCAACTTAGTAAGATGTGCTACAACAGTTTCAGTTTCATAACCATGAAAAGGATCAGATTCAACCAGAGTAATTAACTTTGGGTTGATAGAGAATTCATAATCCTTGTCATCAATAAAGATAGGTGAAGTAGCAAACTTAGGATCACATTTCATTCTAGCATTCGGATATTTTTCTTTATACTTGCGTAATAATTTCTCTAGATCATCTCTATCATTGCAAGCAAGAATATCTCTAGTTGCTTCTTCACTCATAACATAACCTTCCGGTACCTTAGGCAATTCATATCTAGGATGTCTAGTTCTAGCAGGTGTTTCAGGAGATTCGGTTTCAAGCTCATCATCAGATTCAACAACATCATGTTGCATAACTCCAACAATTTGTTTATCAAGAAATTCACCAAGTGGCACATCATCATTATCAAGCAAGGAACTAGCATCATCATAAGCATCATTCATAGGAGAAGTAGCATCATCAATAACTTGCGACATATTAGAATTATAGCATATGGTGGTGTTGCAAGTTTACTCATAACATAAGGTGCATCTAAAGCAGAACTGGATGGCAGTTCCTTACCTCCCCTCGTTCTTGAGGGAAATATCTTAGTCTTTGGATCCTTTAGATTCTTCATAGTGATAATATGATAATAATCCCAAGTGACTCAACAAATATAGCTATGCTCCCCGGCAACGGCGCCAGAAAAAGGTATTGATAACCCACAAGTATAGCGGATAGCAACAGTTTTCGAGGGTAGAGTATTCAACCCAAATTTATAGATTCGACACGAGGGGAGCCAAAGAATATTTGAAGGTATTAGCAGCTAAGTTGTCAATCCAACCACACCTGGAGATTAATTATCCGCAGCAAGTAATCAGTAGCATAGTAGTTTGATAGTTTTGATAGTAGTGACAGCAGCAATAGTAACAGTAACAGTGATAACAGTAATTTTGTAGCAAGCGTAACAGTGATGATAGCAGTAGTAACTTAGCAAGATCAATAAGGATAAATTCGTAGGCATTGGATCGATGACTTGTTGGATGATACTCATCATGAGATAGTTATAACCTAGGGCGGTACAACACTAGCTCCAGTTCATCGATATAATGTAGGCGTGTATTCCGTAAATAATCATACGTGCTTTATTAAAAGAACTTGCATGGCATCTTTTGTCCTACCCTCCCGTGGCAGCGGGGTCCATATTGGAAACTAAGGGATATTAAGGCCTCCTTTTAATAGAGAATTGGAACAAAGCATTAACACATAGTGAATACATGAACTCCTCAAACTACGGTCATCACCAGGAGTGGGCCCGGTTGTTGTCACTCCGGGGTTTCCGGATCATAACCATAGTAGGTGACTATAATTAACTTGCAAGATTGGATCTAAAAACATGGATATAATGATGAATTTATAAACGGTTCAGATCTGAAATCATGGCACCCAGGCCCAAAGTGACAAGCATTAAGCATGGCAAAGTCATAGCAACATCAATCTAAGAACATAGTGGATATCAGGGATCAAGCCCTAACAAAACTAACTCGATTTACATGATGAATCTCATCCAACTCCTCACCGACCAGTGAGCCTACGAAGGAATTACTCACTCCCGATGGGGAGCATCATGGAATTGGCGATGGAGATGGGTTGGTGATGACGAAGAACGAAGATCCCCCTCCCGGAGCCCTAAACGGACTCCAGATCTGCCCTCCCGAGGAAGAATAGGGCTTGGCGGCGGCTCCTTCTCGTGGATCGCGGTAATTCTTTCTTCCTGATTTTTTTCCAGAAATATGTGAATTTATAGTATCCGAGGGTCATCAGTGGGGCCACCAGATGGGTACAACCCACTTGGGCGCGCCAGGAGAGGGGGACGCGCCCTGGTGGGTTGTTCCCACCCAGGGGACCCTATCCGGTAGGTCTTGGCTCCAGAAATTCTTATTATTGATATAAAAATTCCTCAAAAAGTTTCATTCTATTCTGAGAACTTTTATTTCTGCACAAAAACAACACCACGGTAGTTTTGCTGAAAACAGCGTCGGTCCGGGGTTAGTTTCATTCAAATCATGCAAATTAGATTCCAAAATAAGAGGAAAATCATGAGAAAAAGTATATGCGTTGGAGACGTATCAGTCACATTGCTTGCAAGGCTTATAGTGATGTGCATTACCGAGAGGGCCCAGAGATACCTCTTTGATACTCGGAGTGACAAATCCTAATCTCGATCTATGCCAACTCAACAAACACCATCGGAGACACCTATAGAGCATATTTATAATCACCCAATTATGTTGTGACGTTTGATGGCACACAAAGTGTTCCTCCGGTATTCGGGAGTTGCATAATCTCATAGTCAGAGGAATATGTATAAGTCATGAAGAAAGCAATAGCAATAAAAACTAAACGGTCATTATGCTAAGCTAACGGATGGGTCTTGTCCATCACATCATTCTCTAATGATGTGATCCCGTTTATCAAATGACAACACATGTCTATGGTCAGGAAACTTAACCATCTTTGATTAACGAGCTAGTCAAGTAGAGGCATACTAGGGACACTTTGTTTTGTCTATGTATTCACAGATGTATCAAGTTTCTGGTTAATACAATTCTAGCGTGAATAATAAACATTTATCTTGATACAAGAAAATATAAATAACATCTTTATTATTGCCTTTAGGACATATTTCCTTCATGTTTACGATATACTCCATCGGGTCCTTTTTAGTTTGCATATAAGTTTAGTCGAAAGTCAAAGTATCTCTAGTTTGACCAAACTAATATTGAAAAAATTATCAATATTCACAATACCAAATCAATATAATTAGATTCATGATGGAATGCAGTTTCACGTTATATATATATTTGGTATTGTAGATGTCGATATTTTTTATATAAATTTTGTCAAACTTTACAAAGTTTGACTTGACACAAATCTAATATGCGGAGTAAAAAGTACAGGAGGGAGTATCTGCAAATAAGGATGACCAAATGTGACATTTGAAAGCATATTTTCAGTGTCATTTGTTTTTTAATCTCCCTAAGCCCATTTTTCATTGTCCTACCAGGAAGAGACAAGTACACCTTCATCCTTGCTTCTTTCTTTCTCATGGCCAATGTTCTCAGTCAGATTTTCAACTACACCCGGTGACTAGTTATTTTTATCACAATAATTATACCAAATCCCCCCTCAACATATGTCTTATTGCTCCTAGCTCCTAAAAAATCACCATGGTTGAACTAAACAAACAAGTGACCACCGCGGTCGCCTACAAATAACAGTGTGTGCAACTAGTATTGATCATATTGACCCCTTTTTGTCATCTTAAAAGAAAACAATCCTAAACCCCTTGCAACAAAGTAACACAACTCATCCCCTAGAAACTATTCACGCTACCACAAGTCCTCAAATTCATCACACACTATGTGAATGCCGACTAAAAACTTTTAATTGCTTAACACCTTATCTCTGTATGAGATTAACCAAAAACCTTATCCCAAATCCAACCGCACCCAAAAATCCTAGTAAAGGCAGGTACTACAAAAGTTGTGGCCAAAGAAAAAGAACGCTGACGTAGAAACCCTAATCTCATCGTGAGATCATCACTTAAGAGATCAAAAAGGGCATACCAAAGGTCGGGACTGGTTTTTTCCGTCGGGCTTGCAGCAAGGTGCGAGAGTGACATCATGCAACAACCTCGCCGGTGATGGAGATGACTGTGCACCACCTGAATCCGCCCTGCGCACAATGCTTTGATCATCGGCATTGATCATTAATTTCCGCTTTCGCCTCCTCGTCTCCCTCGATTTTGAGCACCAAATCGACATGAAGTGAGGGTATAAATGCGTCGCTGCGAACTACAAGCGGTGTTTGTGCAAAAAATATTTCAACACGGCGAATCTATATTTCGTTGTCAGCAATGTTACATGACAACCTATCTAAATAGTTAGCCGTGTGCCACTTATGATGAAATACCATAGTCAAATGAGCCCAAGCCTGCTAATTGTAACTTAAACCACCTCAGTGACCATTTTTAGGTACATTGAAATCTAGTGACAAAGTGAAAGATTCCACAAGTACAGAATACAATGACCATTGTACTTTACTGTTTCTTCAATGGCGCCAACTCAGTTTTTTGTTTTGTTTTGAGGAAACCAGCTCAGCTTGTGACCTGGGCCACCTGGCCCGCCCAGAGAGATAGAAGATGAAGCCTTCTAGTACTACTAATTCTTGAAGGCCCAGTCCATAGAGGCCCGTCATCCGAGAAGGCCCAAGGGCTCCTATTAGACGTGAAAAGCAGGCGATGGGAACCACCGAGACAGGCAGGACCCCGTACCCCCGACCAGACACCACACCACCGCCCTCTCGCCGCCGCGCCTCCGACCCAAGCCAAGCCACACCGCCCGCCGTTGCAGGCAGCGGCCGCTCCGATGATGATGGCGGGGCCGTACCACCAGCCGACCACCCTGGAGGAGGTCCGCACGCTCTGGATCGGCGACCTCCAGTACTGGGCCGACGAGAACTACCTCTACGGCTGCTTCGCGCACACCGGCGAGGTAGGTTTCCATCCCATCAGCTATGTCGGTACCTCGCTAGGTCTCGGTGCTCGTGCCCGACTCGGTGATTTGCCGCTGCTCTGGCTGTGCTGAAGGAGCGATTGCTTCGCTATTTAGGTGAATTTGGGCGTATTTGGTTGTGGCATCTATCCTGTTTTCGAGTTTTGATAGGTTTAGGGTTCCGAAGTGGCCGTTGTTCTGGAATTGGCTGTAGCTATGGTTCTGTGTGGATAGACGCTTCATCGTACTAGAATTAGCAAATTTGTTTGAAGTAGCGACATGGTTGATATTCTGAATCGAAGCGGTTGCTGGAGCCTCATGTAGTCCTGTGCAGTTCAAGTGATGTACCGAGGTGATTGTTTGTTATGCCTAATGGGGAGGTCAATTTCTTAGTGGGCAGCATAGATTTGTTGAAGTTTCTCATCCATATACTAGTAAGTTGCTTGTTTTCCTGGCTAGGGTAACATGTTCATCTTCACATCACTGATTTTTTATTTGTGGTATCTCCTTCGGGTGGATTCTTCATAGCTCAGAATTCTGATGCCTTAGTTTCTTCGTAAGCCCTAGGTGTTTGTTTGCAGCAAGCCAGCAATTCTGTCGAATGTTGTGTTTCAGTAAAAGTCCCAACAAAGTTTTGTACCTTCACATCCTTGTAGGAATCAATGTATTAAGTGTTAACATTGTTGGACGTGTGATCCATGCTGTCCCACTTCTGGACTTCATTTGGAACAGAGCTGATGATAAAATTTAGTATTTTATTTGCATGCCATGTTTGCAGCTCTTTACTGTGTCACACTGATTTCAGTTGCTGTAGTCTTTCAAACGTCCGTTTTATACTTTTATGGCCAGCGTTGTTCTTCTACTGTTGAGTATTCAGGATTACCTTTTGCACTCGTAGTACTAATAGGGCTGTGATTGTTTGGGGATGCAGGTACAATCCGTGAAATTAATACGCAACAAATTATCTGGTCTTCCAGAAGGCTATGGATTCATTGAATTCATTTCACACGAAGCTGCTGAGAAAGTTCTACAGGCTTATAATGGCGCACAAATGCCTGGAACTGAGCATACATTCAGATTGAACTGGGCATCGTTCAGCTCTGGTGAGAAGCGTCCGGATGCAGGGCCTGACCATTCAATTTTTGTAGGAGACTTGGCACCTGATGTCACAGATTACTTACTACAAGAGACTTTCCGAGTGAACTATTCATCTGTTAGGGGGGCCAAGGTTGTCACAGATCCAAATACTGGGAGATCTAAAGGATATGGATTTGTAAAGTTTGCAGATGAAAATGAGAAGACCCGTGCAATGTCAGAAATGAATGGTGTGTATTGCTCAACAAGACCTATGCGGATAAGTGCTGCAATTCCTAAGAAATCATCTGGATCTCAGCTTCAGTATGGAGCTGCTAAAGGTAATGATTATCTGTAACCTACTATTTGGTGTTCCCATTCAACACAGTACTACTTGATGTTGTTGATTATAATCAAATATGGTCATAAGGCACTTCGATTGACGCATGGGCTCATATGATTTGTCTCTTATTAGTGCTAATAAAACAAAGATCCGTCTGTAATGGGACACTGCAATGATTCATCAATATTGTAAGGCAACACAGCAACTATTACAAGTAGATCTTCATTAAAAGAGGTACTTCTATTGATATGTTTTAACTGTCTTTTTATGTTTCATATGTAGCCATGTACCCAGCAACAGCTTATGCAATTCCGCAGGCCCAAACAGTTCTACCAGATAGTGATCTTACAAACACTACGGTAAGAATCCTTATCATATTGCTTGGTGTTTCCTCTGTTGGACTGTTTGTTATGTCATTTACATTGGAATGCATCTGCAGATATTTATTGGTAACTTGGACCCAAATGTGACGGAAGAGGAGCTGAGGCAGATTTGTGTGCAGTTTGGGGAGCTTATATATGTAAAAATTCCAGTTGGTAAAGGATGTGGATTTGTACAATATGCATCTAGGTGAGTCTTTTAAGTAAACAAATGATACTTGTTTTATTCCTTGAACTATAAATTACAAGAACAAAGCATGCATTTCTCAGTAGGCACTGCCCAACATGCAGGATTTACAAATTGGCAATGCCTCGTGTGTCTGTGTCTGTGTGTTTGCTTCCTTTCAATTTTTAGATTGCATTGCCATCATAGGTGAAGCACAAAAAGGTGTAATTCTATCATCTGTAGTCTATTTTGTCTTTTTGTGCAATCATATGCAAATGCAGTGATAGAAAATAATATATCAAGGAGAACCTTGAAAACTATATTTTTATGTGCCTTTATGAACTGAAAACTTAATCCTGTAGAATCTGGAAAAGACTTGTTCAGATATATTAGCAGGACAAAATACTGCATGCCTTATGTCTACTTGTTTCACTAGTACATATTGCATGCAAATTATTAATCTCTATTTATAGCTCAGTAGGGAGGAGCAAATTGATCTTTATTGTCAAGTGTGTATATGCCTATAATGTTCTACAGTGGCTACTTCCTTCTAAAATTTCGACTCTTGGTTATTGCATTTTTTGGCGACTCCTCTTTGTGCCGGCATCTAATGTCCGAATGATGCAAGTATGACGTATTTACCACTAAGATAATCATTTCAGGGCATCAGCTGAGGAGGCTGTGCAGCGTCTTCATGGCACAGTGATTGGTCAACAGGTGGTTAGACTTTCATGGGGCAGAAGTCCTGCCAATAAGCAGGTATATCAGATTTAAATGCTGGTGCCACAAACCTTCATTAAATTTCTAATTTATGAACCTGACATCTAGTAGTATCTCATTCAGATTTTCTAAAATCCACTAGAATTAAGCTTGTTAATTTTGGGTTGTGCAGTGATGAGCATGCTAAAGAAGAACTTTGTTCATTATTAACGGTTTAAATAGATATAATGGTCTTATCCGCATTATATTGTTCTTGTTCCTAGTCTAATAGATGAAGGGTTAGTTTGTTTGATAATTGTTTCTTATGTTTTAACCTGTTGTAATCTCTTTATCTTCCACAATCATATGCAGGATCAATCAGCAGCCTGGGGTCAGCAGACAGATCCTAATCAATGGAGTGCTTATTATAGCTATGGATATGATCCATATGGGTATCCTCAGGACCCATCATATGCATATGGTGCTTATGCAGGATATGCCCAGTATCCCCAACAGGCAAGGCTTTCAGTCCACTTTGCACTCATGATATTCCCAAGTGTTTTGTACTTGCGCTCTGCAAGAAGCTGTGGATATGGACACCTTAAGCTTGCCATTTTTTAATTTGTGTATTTATTTGTGCGGCATGTCACCATAGAATGCATGTTAATACTTGATACCAATTGTATGGTTTGTTTCTACCAATAGAGACGCTTTTTATGAGCCATATAGTTCACTTCATCATATATTAAATAGATTCAGGAGAAGTTGTTGGGTTGCAGAAAGTATATATTGACTTGCACCCTATAGCTTTAGGGATATAAGTGTGGAGACCCACTTACTCATTTTGCTTAATTGACTGTTCACTGCCAACATAATTGCTAATTCAGTTTGTACACATCTCTCTTGCATTTAGTTGTGAAGCCAAGTTACTAGGATGGATCGGTGGGCCAAGCCAACCCTCTTAACTTGCATCCCTAGTCAGCATCATCTTGTAACCAACCATGTTTCATGCTCTGTGGAATAGATATGATTGCTGATGCGTGCACCTGAACAATTTATCATGTGTATCTCGGCAATATAGCTGATAACATATGTTCTTGTTTAGATTTTTGTCTGTCCTAGTTTTGTTCTGTAACCTAGCTGCATGTTTTTTTCTGTCTGTACCATTTCCTGAAAATAGCCAAAATCATCTACGTACCTGCTCCACAACAACAAGGCCATGCATTATTTGCTATATTTGGCTCCCTTTTAACCTTCCTATAATCTTCCAGGTTGAGGGAGCAACCGATATGGCATCAGCAGCTGGCGGCCATGCCCCAGGCATGGAACAAAATGAGGTGTATGATCCAATGAGCTTACCTGACGTCGAGAAGTAAGTACAGTCTTCATCCAACTGCTGTTTTATACTCCCTCCGCTCCTAAATATAAGACTTTCTAGAGATTTCAATACGGACTACATACGGAGCAAAATGAGTGAATCGACACTCTAATATGTCTATGTACATCCGTATGAGTCCATATTGAAATCTCTAAAAAGACTTATATTTAGAAAATGGAGGGAGTACTCTTTTTTACGTATTATTAAAGGAGCATATAGCTCCCAATTTTATTTCATGAAATGAAACTGATAACACAAATCATTCCAGTTTTGAAACTGACCCTCAAAAACTGTAAGGTTCAGCAAGAGGAAAAGAAAACAACCTCAGCCCTGACGATTTATACTGCTGACCTCTATCTATCTAATTGATGCACCTTTTCTTCCTTCCGATCTAGGCTGAACGCTTCATACATGGCGGTTCATGGTAATGCAATGCTAGGACGCCACCTATGGCTGAAGACCTCACCATTGTCTCAGTCGGCTTGAGCAAAGAGCAACCCATCCATCTATGGCCCATCGCCGCCTTCTTTTCTGAAGATTTTTGAGGCACCCCTCCGAGAAGGCTGACAGACAGCTTAGCTAGCTTCATATATGTTGCGTTGCATGTACTATGATGTAGGAAACCTCTTTTGTTAGTCCTGTACTGGTTTATCTAAAGTTATTGCCAACGATGCTGCTACCAAGTTTCTGCCATGCAGCATAAGAATGCGTTTTTTGTATCCTGACCATCTTGTGCCACAGATAAAGGATTAGTTTGGTTCGTGTTCGCAGATGTATGCCTGGGAAATATTGCTGCCTGGTGTGGTCATAATCTCAGGTTGTTTTGCTGCCTGGTCAGGTATCGTTGGTTCCGAGGCGTCTGGTAAGGCCTTTACAATGCTAGGTGCTTAGAAAAATGAACCGGTTTTTTTTAAGCACAATCTACAGGAGAGATGCCTAACTAAGTGTCTAACCGGTGCTTAAAGAAAGTTTGGTTTATTTCTCCAAGCATCTTGCATTGTACCAAACTACCCTAAGTTTCCTGGTGGTTTAAACTTTCTTCTTCCTTTTGTACAGAATCCGATGATTCTCTCGTGTTGTGGTTTTGTGCATCATGTCGTAATTTGTCCGCGGTGTCTCCCCCCTCAAATGTCTGGGTGGTTTCTATGCATCATGTAACACATCTCGCAACCGCTCGAGCATCCACCTCCGGGCGTAGCCGTCCACCATGAACAGTGGGCAAAAGAAGTAGAAGGCCATCATCGTGGCAAAATCTGAGTGTGACAAGCGTCCGTGCCAATCTCCTCAACACATAATGTCACGATACATCTGTGGACACGGACCAAACATGAAAACTAATCCGTGGACACAGTCCGTCACAAACTCAGGTACCAACATAAAAACGTAAAATTTAATGCATGCTTTGCAAACTATATATGCAGGTATTAAATAAGTTGTACTACGAGAAAACATAAATTAATTTATTATTAATTTTTGACTTGATTATTGTTGATGGCCTTGTATAAATGTATAATGTACTATTAAACTGTGACCATTAAAAAGTACAAAAATCGTACGCCAAGGACCGTACGGGGAACTACGAGACCTGAGGCCAACTCCAGTGCATGACCCCGACGTCCGTTTTGTTCGAATTCTGTCCGTTTGGGTAGGGCAACAGGGTCATGTCCAGGCCTTTTCTAGGATGCATCGGCCGTGCTCCCAACGCGCGGACGCATCCCCGGCCGCATCCTGTCCGCGTACATTTTTCTTTCCAAGCACATATTTTTTTCATCATTGATTTTTGATATATAAAAATACATCATCAAATTTTGACTAAAAAAGTAAGACCAAAGAAAATAAGAATCACAAAAATACATTTTAGAAGATAACCAACTTCCATAACTGCTCTTGTAAGTTGGATCAGTGCCTTTTCGATGCATTCATTGTTGATCTGCGGAGGCTCGATCTTGCGTGCTTCTTTCTTCTTTTAGTCTAAAGAAGTAGACGTTGTTTCCTCGCATCTAGTATCGTGTCTAGCCTCTATTCTAGCAACAACTGCACTAGTTTTATCTCTAGCCTCTATGCTAGCTAAAAGTGCACGAACATCTACTAAATTGCGCTCAATCAATATATCGATGTATTCTTCTTCCCAATACCAAAATTTGCATCCATTCTACACAATAAAAATTTTAGTTAGCACAACTAGTCAAATTCGAGAGCACAAACGAAGCTAAGTAGCACATACCCCATCGGTTGAGCACTTGATGAACACCCATACAGGATGTTCCGGCATTGTAGACACGCGGCGCAAGACCTTCTTTGATCAGTCGTCGCACGTAATGAGTGGGCAACAGTGCGTCGACGAGCTTTTAAGCCAGCACCAAGCCCGACCGACCACCGTTCGTGTATCTACCGGCGGACCGCCGGCGGTGTAGATCCGAGCGACTAGAGGCGGAGTCAGTACCTGCATGCGGCCTTGCCGGGGCCTTCCGGCCCGGTGCTCGGCTAGTCCATGGCACGACGCGGCCTCCCATAGCCGGGCGAGCTCAACCCCGATCGGATCCGCTCCAAATCCGGTCGTCGGGTGCGCAAATCAGGTGGTCGTGGTTGGGTAGTTCAGGGGCGTCAAGGGAAAGAGGGCTGGGCGAGCGCGCGTCCGAGCTGCACAGCGGCAATGGCAGCGGCGGCGGCAGCGAGGGACAAGAGTGGAGGGGGTGCGGCTGGAGGGAGGAGGGGGACGGATAGAAAAAAGGATGCCTATGCCCTCGACGGGCGGGTCAGGGGAGGACAAGCGCACACAGTCCGTTCGTCCGTCCGTGCACTGTCCATTTCACTTAAAAACGATCAAATTTGAATCGAAGATGGGTCAAAAATGAACAAAAAAATTGAACAAAAGTCTGTTTGCGAGGGCGCGCTGGCCCGTCCGGTATATCCGTTCTACCGCGCGCTGGAGTTGGCGTGGGACGCAATTTGTGACACCGATCCACCCAGGGGATCCTCGATGATCGTGCCCCCGAACGTTCGGATGCGCTTTATTACGGTCGACCGTCCACGTGCTGCGGCAAGGAGCCCGACGCTCCGTTGCTCCCACGGAGGACGAGATCCACGTGGGGCCCGGCGGCCTGGAAGTGCGGCACCGCCATTATTATTCCAGCGATCCCTTCTCCCCCACCCCAACGGTCGGAAAGAATTGGCCGCCCGCGAGCCAACGGCAGGTCAATAGCCAGCGTAACGGCTCCCACCGCCCACAGAAAAGCCAAAGCCCTCCCCGGAGAAGACACACAGGCGCAGAGCAGGAGCCAGCCCACCACAGCCAAAACCACCCCTCCCTCTCCCACGGACCACAGCGAGAACCACGAGCGCGGGCACGGGCGTGCAGGCGGGCGCGCGCCGGCGCGGAGCGGGGAGCGCGCGCGGGAGGATGGAGTCCATGGAGCCCATGGACATCGACTGGAGCAGGGTGGTGTCGCGCTTCGTGCGCGACGAGACCTACGAGGGCATCGAGGCGCCGCACTGGGCCGACCTCGCCGACCCCGAGGCCCCCACCGCCGCCGTCGACGACGACGCCTGGTTCTGCCGCCCCGGTACGTACGACTCCCGCTTCCTTCCCCGGCGCCCGCGTCTCCTATTGCTTGGCTGCTCCCCTCCCTCTCCGGCGAAGAGGATCGACACAGCGTGGAGCGAGGCGAACCTGCCTTGCCCGCTGCTGATTCGATGCCGGGTTCCGTCCGATCGGCCGGTCCAAGAACGGACCCGCCCAGTTCTTGATCCGCGCAGCTTTCCTCTTGATTTGGGGCCTGATTTCGCCCTTCTTCTCTCTGTTCTCCAGAAATCCAGGCCGTGCTCTGCTTTCTGTTCCCGAGAAATTCCCCTTGTTATTGACTTGATTTCCCACGGCGTCCGTCGTCTTGACATCCATTTCCGTGCTGGATCCCCCGCAGATTGCAAGCATCCCAAGACGGCCGACGACTTCCTCGGGCACACCCCCAGCCCCAAGGCCAAGCTGCTGCGGTCAATGTCCGCCATGATGCCCTTCGGCGAGAGGGACGCCAACCTCAGGGACGCCAATAACAATCTGAAGAGACGAGGCGCCGTCGCCGCCGCCGGCGGCGGCACTGCCGCCTTCGCCTCGCCCACCAAGCCCAAGCCGCCGCCCAAGAAGAGGTTCCAGGACGACGCCGAGAACCAGGACCCCGCGCTGACCACGCCGCCCCCGGCGGCTGCCAGGCCGCCGTTCGGCGCGCAGCGGTGGGCCAAGAACGCCAAGGAGGCCATCAAGTCCAGCGCGGAGAAGCGGCCGGACGTCGCTGAGAAGGAGGCGCTGCTCGGCAGGAACCCAGCGCCGAGGCAGCTCAAGAGCACTCTCTCGGCGAGGAACCTCTTCTCCGGGAAGGACATACTTGGCCAGATATCGGATTTGTACAATGACCTCAAGCAGCGGATGGCCGGCGGTGGCGGCAACCAGCAGCCTGTCTCAGAGTCAGAGGCCATGGAGGAAATGAGCCCAAGACCAATGTAATTTTTCTCTCTGAAGCAACGCTGGGGTATCAATTTTGGGTTGGTACTTTCAGCTCATTGACATTCTCATGTGTGCAGGAACAGCAGTGGTGTGGTGGAGAAGGTGGATTGTAGCAGCGGCGGCGGTGGTCGGGTTCTGCCGGACGCAGCGAAGAGGGTGGCGAGGCAAGGAACAGCAGAAAAGAGTCCAAGCCCAATGTAACTTGCTTGTCACTACTTTGCAGAAGCGGCATTAGAGGATTGTAGGTTGAGGTACTGATCAAGTGATCATAATGGTGGTTTGTGCAGGAAGGGAAAGAAGATTGGGTTGAAGGTGGAAGCAGGGAAGCCAAGATCACCCTCTGTGTTGAAAGAGGTGAAGGCAACACCGCCTACTCCACAGCGGTTTCCATCCCCCTATGTAAACCGTGTCAAGAGCGTGAAAGCTGCAGGCGCAACATCAAGCTCGCCACTCAAGAAGCCACTGAAGGTGACTTAATCTGGCAAGCCAATAATATTGGTTATTGATCTATGTAGTGTTGGTGACTGTTAAACTTGAGAGTGTTTGCTCAGTGATTTTTCAGTATTTGTGGTTTCTACTAGCCTTTGTGAAAATACTCTATTTAAGAACATTCCAATCAGTCGAGCACTTGGCTCTTATCAGAAAATTTAGTGATCTGAATTATCATCAACATAGCTAATGGCTTAGACTCGGTTATAACCCTAAGCTAGAACTTCCCTTCCTCAAATGATATGTTTTTCCATAGGCTAGATATTGCGTACCCGAGTTTGATGCTGATATTGTTCTGTATCGATTTCTGAGTTCAAGATCTTTGAGAACTTCAGTGTCCATGCCTGTCAATAATCAGTGTCTCCTTATTATACATGTTCATAAGCTAAAATAATGTGCATTTTCTTCGTGTTTCCAACATAATTGACACTTCAGTGTAAGTTCCATTGTGCATAACTTGTGGTGTATATTTTGCCCATTCGGTCACTTCATCAGTAGCATGTTTGGTCTCATGTCGTCACTGTGACCTTTCTTAAGGGTGTTCGTTCAGGCATTCTTTTTTGTAAATTAGTGGCATCAGCATATCTGCATATGTGGCACTAATTCCATTGTGCATGACCGTGTACTGTAATTTTGTCAGCGACACATTTATGATAAATGTTTGGCTCCATTTATACTTCACTTGATCAGTATCCTGTTTATCTCACCTTGTCATCGTGGCCTTTCTTAACGGTGTTCAGGCATTTTTTTCTGCAAATTAGTGGTAATCATTTACTGTTATGGTGAAAGAAAACCTATTGGTCTTCTATTGATGTTGTGAATCCGTAAATAGCATCTCAACACAAGCTAACCATGCATTTTAACTAATGTTGATATCTACTGCCTTCTCTTCAGGATAAGGTGACGCCTAATAAGGATCAGGAGAACAGCAAAGATGCTAAGAGGCAACCTTTTGGGGTTAAAGATATGAACAACAACAGGGCTTATGAGACCGAAGAGAGCTCCAGTGGCGTGTTTTGGTTCTTGAAGCCCTGCACTTTCCTGGTGGAGTAGCAGCAAAATAATTCAGAGGCTTTAAAGCTACTGCAATTCATGTAGTTAGGATCGATTCTTTGTTTCAGTTTGAAATACCCCCCAGTTCCTCCTATTTGATTGATTCATCTGATGGACATTCTGTCAGGCAAATAAATAGAAAGCATATGTATAGTTACCAGTCAAGTCATACAAGTCGAGATATTAATAATTCCATGAGGACTTCAAGATATAGAGAGATGTTACTGCTCTTCTGCTAATTGGCTGTTTGAGCAAATGTACTGCAGATGATATTATTGTTCAAGATATAGAGAGATGTTACTGTTCTTCTTCATCTTAGTGAATGATATTATCCAATCCCAGTTATCTTACTGAATGCCTTGTTCTGGACTGTTTTCCTGCACTGATACTTAAAAGTCACGGAACCAATACACTTTGAGGCAGATACACAGTTGTTGTAAACCATTGTTGCCAATGGCTCCCTACAAACTTAGTCGACAGATGTTAGCATAGTTCAACATAAGAGGGTGCACTAACATTTAGGCTGTTCTTACAAAGGTTCCAGATATTAAGACCATTCAGGTGTTTGATTGGAGGAACACTAAGGAAACGAGGGAATTTGAGGACATGTTCAAAAGTTTACAATTGTTGCATTGCTCAGCTCTACATGAGTCAATACTTGTTCGTTTCTCAAGCTCTGTGTGATTGTAGATATGATTTGTTACACTTCTGTTTGTGCTGAAAACAGTATGCATTTGAGGCAGAGACAACAACCGCTCGGGAGGTGTTAGCAACTGAATCTCTTGCTATTCGGCTATAGCAAGGAAGAGCAGAGAGGAGAACAATTACTACCTATGGCCGATTCATGAAAGAGATCGACATAGACTTGAATGCATAAATAATAAAAATTACAAGTGTGAGTGTGTGACAACAAATGTAGAAATGTTTTAAGGCTTGAAAGTTGAAAGAGCTCATTATTTTGGTTATGTGAAATGTCAAGAATCGCAAGCTCCTCAAAGAAACCATGCATGTATGAGTGGAACAGCAAGTAACGATGTTCTTGCATACTATTCGACATAAACAAGGGCTATTGCAACTAAATTTGATAGGCCATTTGAGACAGTTAGTTGCTATTTTAGATGTGTCCTTCAGGCCACAGGTGAGCTAAGCAATGAATATATCAGGGCACCTTAGAGTCACTATAAGCCAATCGAATGCACTAGAATTATTTCAGTGCTTTTACAAGCCAAACTGATTACTCAAGATACAAAGAAAAATGCCTGATCACCCTTAAGAAAGGCCACGACGACACGAGGACAAACAGGCTACTGATCAAGTGAGTAAAATTGGAGCAAAATATTCACCATAATAGTGACAAAATGACAGTTCAAAGACATGCAACTTAACTGAAGTGTCAATAATGCACATCTTTTAGATTATGAACAAGCATAATAAAAATACACGGATTGTTGACAGGCGTGGATACACTGAAAGGTCTAAAACATCTTAAGCTCATAAACCATGACTACAGTATATTAGGTTAGTTCTCCTGGTGGCTATAGGTAAAGTCAAGGATGATACGCTGTAGGTCTGAGGCTAATTGGTACATAACTACCTCAGCAGCAGCGCATGTAAGATCTAGCCTATGGAAAGACATACCATTTTCAGGAAGTTCTAGCAAGTGAGCCAGTATAAGTACATTAAACTGTGGTCAGTGGCGGAGGCAGGAATCGTAAATTTATGATCTTGGGAGGGGCCCGATTAAGAAAACATAACAAAAAAAATTACTGTTCACGCCCAAAATACAAAGAAGTGACTAATGTTGGGGAGGGCCGGGGCCCCTGCTGCCCCCCCCCCCCCCCCCCCCCCCTCCGCCACTGACTGTGGTGATGATGATTCCACCACTAGCAGTTAGAACCATCTTCCATGCTTTGCGACATTGCTTGATCTGGCCCACATATGAATTCAGAAGAACTATTTAAACTGACCTAGACGATAAACTCATTGCTTTTTCAAGCAGGACCTTATAGCAAAAAATATATATTGCAGAGTTTACACTGCTGGTGGAGAAGAACGAAAGTGAAATCATGCACTAAGACATAACATTGAGCAATGCAATTCAGTTTTCAGTATAACATAAATTCCATCACTAGGTCACATCATCTTTTTTTCTGAGTTAACTCAATTGAGCACATAAGTCTAAATAAATGATAGGGGTGAATTACATTGCATAAAAAGTAACACCATTGCTGAGTTTAAACCACATGGTTTAGTCGTTTAGACAGTATAGAGCTCCAATGTAAATGCTCTTTCACAGTAAACTCTGGTCCAATTGATCTTGGTGACCAAAAGAATTCATACATGAACCACACTTCTAATATCCAGAGGGCAATAAGATGCTACGAAACTCATCTAGAGATTCCTATCAGAAAATGAAGGTGCTCCAGAGAAGTTACATCATAAAGAGCTTTCGTATGCGGCCATTTTTATGTTGGACACCATTAAAAGCAAGCTCTTCTTGTTTTACTGTCTCCCAGTAGAAACACCAAGATCATGCTCGACACGTTGTTCTGGAATAGAAGAGGCCTGCAAAATTCCAAAATCAATGCCAGAATGTGAGGATTATCTCGAGTTTTAGCCTTTTAGGAGAAGTTTGTATAAGAGCAACATATTGTTGCTACCTTAAAAACTAGAATATACGTCACCAGATTATGATACTTGAGATGTTAGCAAATAGAGGCAGATGGTTCGATCTTGCACTAATTACCATTATACAAACAAAGAGAAACATGTGGTAAAACTGTAACTGTGATGTGTAAATGGTACGAGCATTGGATCTCGGAATACACAAAACAACCGATCAGTCCAGGAAATGTTCTGGAGCAACTACACTTAACTTTAAGCATCTCCTACAAATTACCAAGGCAAGGTGTAACTATTCACTTGACTAGAACACTTCTATGGAGTAAACAACTATTCATATGCAAACAACTATAAGCATAGCAAACAGCTGCCAGCATTTGGGAAAATCCTATGTTTTCATGTAACATCCTTACTCGTTGTACTTTGATATCAGTATTAGTGGGAGAGAAATTTAGGCCTTTTTTCAAGATTATATATACCTTATTTATTTCAAGTGTAGAAAGTCCAGTGATATCAGGATTCTTGAGCTGATCGAGCTGCCGCTTCCCTCTTCTCATCAAATACTCAATGTACACAAAGTTCCTGCGATCGACACTCCTGGCATTCTCACGGAACTCTGCGGAGACAACGGACTCGATCCTGCGGCGCTCCTCTGGGGACTTGAGCCGTGCTGTCCGAAGGAACCCTCTGTATAATGCCAAGGCCTGCCTCTGGATACCAGATAGCTTTGTACGGGACGCCATCTCATCCTTGTGACGCAGTCATCAAAGCTAAACAAAAAAGTGGAACTATCAAATGAGTTGTCTCGTGGTGATCTGCATATTTTGCTCAGGTGACGGACTGATTCAGTTGTCCCGTGGAGTACCAAAAAAAAAAACTAATCTACCGCCTAGCAAGCAAATCCGCAGCGAACGGGGCTGGTTTTGGATTAGATCGCGCGCAGGATAGAAATACAAGAGCAGAACTCTCGGAACAAATCTAAGCAAGCAAAGTCTGGACGGATCTCCAATCCGTACCGGTGGGATAGACTGGGGGAGAAGAACCTGCTCACCGGCGCACGCAGGGTCGACGACGACGGAGGGGGCGGGCGGAGTGGGGGCGGACGGAGAGGCGGGAGCTAGGGACTTCGTCGCGGCTCGCCGCCGGCGCCGCCTGTTGGGATCGCGGAGGGAGGGCCGCGCGCGCGTAGTGCGGCGGAGGCAGGGCCGGGGTATCGCACGGGAGAGACGATCGAAGGGGCAAAAGCTGCTGGTGGTGTATCGGATCGATTCTGTCCAGGGGTAAAATGGGAATTGCAGGTCAGCAACCAGCTTTTCTTTTTTAGGAAAAGTGCCCGCGTGTTCGTCCATATCACCGGTAACTAAGGCCACACGTGGCTTCTGTTTGGAACAATCCCCAGGGTCGGCACGTTATTAAGAAAACTTACAGAAAAAACCAAGGAAAGAATGATAATTTGTACTCCTTCCTTTCATCTATATAAGGCCTAATGTATTTTTTAAGACTAATTTTGACAAGTGTTAGAGCAATAATATATGACATGCAAGTTACACAAAGTATACCATCAAATTCGTACGTGAAAGAAACTTCCAATGATATAATTTTCACATTATACATCCCATATATTATTAATCTTATCAATAGTTAAAGGCGGTCCTGAAAAACGTATTAGGCCCTATATAGATGGAAGGAGGGAGTAGGTTCTTCTGGGCCTGCACGGTTATTTTTCTTTTGCAAAAGGGATCGGCTCTTATCTTCTATATCTAAATAGCTAGCCTCACTAACATATTTCTCTCAACATGCAAGCATGCCACATCATCAAGCAACATGCATGACAAAAGGCCCACCACAACATGCATTCATGCACATGAAAATGTCCACCTCAACATGCAAACATATATTAGATATTTTACAATACATTAATCAAACACAATAAAGCATATGGATTTGCAATTTTAGTTTTCGTAGTATCACTATTCACGTTCCATAGAAATCACATATCATCGAAATGTATTGCAAATATTCCCGCAACAACGTGCGGGGTATCATCTAGTATTATAAAAGTTCATGTACAAACCCTCTCAAACATAATAAAAGTTAATTCTGAAATCACCAAACGACTACTATTGTCGTCAGAAAGAGCCGCTGACGCGTTGTTGTCTTCGTTCCTTTATCGAAGCCGATTTGACCTTGTCGATGATAATCGGGATGTCTTCCTGGACGTGTCCCTAAGACCATCGCCCTGGAGCCGTAGTCTTTGTCGTGAATGCATAGATTTGAAGCACCTGACATCAAATCTCACCACGTGACGAGAAACACTAACCTCACTGCCCCAAGAAGACAATATGAATCTACACTGGAGCTCCATCAACTACGGCCACACGGATGAACTCGAGGAGAATCGGAGCCCGGAAGGCAAACTCTAAGAAGAAGCTGCTACTTGTAAACTGTGTTGGTATTTTTCGCCAAGAGGAGGGGTGAAGCAGTACAATAGAGGCAAGTATTTCCCTCAGTTGTCGAACGAATAGGAGAATCAAGCAAACTCCCATAAGCAGCACTCACACACACAAAAGCAAATACTTGCACCCAACGCAGGCAAGAGGGTTGTCAATCCCCTTGAACTCGTAACTTGCAAGAATTAAATCTGATAATGATAGATAAATAAAAAGAAAAGTAAATAAATTACGGCAAAGTATTTTAATTTTTATAACATGATAAAGTTAGACTCAGGGGGCCATACTTTTCACTAGAGACTTCTCTCTCGAACACATAGCATACGGTGGGTGAACAAAATACTGTTGGACAATTGATAGAAAAGCGCATAGTTATGACGTATTCACGACAATGATCATGTATATAGGCATCATGTCCGTGACAAACAAATCGACTCCTGCCTACATCCACTACGGTTACTCCACTAATCGACCGTTATCCAACATGCATTTATGGTATTAAGTTCATGACAAACAAAGTAAAGCTTTAAGCAAGATGACGTGACTTAGATAAAGTAAACCCAATCAATATGAATAAACCATGTCGTTTTATCCTTAATGGCAACAATACAATATGTGCCTTGATACCCTTTCTGTCACTAGGTGAGGACGCCGCAAGAATGAACCCATTACAAAGCACCTCTCCCACTGAAGATAAATCAATCTAACTCGCCAGATCAAAGGATAGATAGGAGAGAAATACAAAGCTATAACAATCGTTCTTAATAAAGTTCAGAAAAGACTCAATTACTTTTAATGAATAATGTGATCATAAACCCACAATTCACCGGATCCCAACAAACACACCGTAAAATAAGATTACATCGGATAGAACTCCAAGAAGATTGAGGAGAACATGGTATTGAAGATCAAAGAGAGAGAATAAGCCATCTAGCTACTAGCTATGAACCCGTAGGCCTATGATAAACTACTCACACATCATCAGAAGGCAGCAAGGATGATGCAGAAGCCCTCCGTGATCGATTCCCCCTCTGACAAAGTACCGAAAATGGCCTCCAGATGGGATCGCGGAAGAATATAAGCTTGCAGCGGCGAAAAAAGTGTTTTGGGTGGCTCTCTAGTGTTTTGGGAATATTTGGGAAATTAAAGAGGTGGAATTAGGTCAAGGGGTGCTACATGGGTCCCATTAGCTCAGGGGGCGCGCCTACCCCCCTGGGCACGCCTTTGAGCTCGTGGCTCTGCCTTAGATCTTATGGCCTCCTCCCTAACTTTCTAGGCTCCCTTCTAGTTCAGAAAAAATCACCGTAAAGTTTCCTCGTGTTTGGACTTTGTTTGATATCGATTTTCTGAAAAGCCAAAAACAAGCAAAAAAATAGGAACTGACACTGGGCACTGGGTTAATAGGTTAGTCCCAAGAAATGATATAAAATAGCATAAAATACATATAAAGCATCCAAGATCGATAATAAAATAGCATGAAACAATCAAAAATTATAGATACGTTGGAGACATGCATCATGTTTTCCTACCGTTACTTATAGTGTTTTTATGCATTATAACACTTTTTGGATTAATTCTAATGCCTTTTCTCTCATAATATGTAAGGTTTACACAAAGAGGGATAATGCCAAATTTATTCTATTGTAATAAAGACTCTATATGGGAGTCGTGTAATAAATCAGGTGTGATTGAACTTTTAATTTTTTTATTAATGTCATGTGTGTGCCAGCATGATCTTGGGATGGTACAGATACAAAGAGACTTGACCGATTTCGGGTCGGGCCGCTACAGGAGCCCTCCGTGGACTCGCGCAACCGTTACCCTTCATGGGTTGAAGTCTTCATCAATGTGGACGTACGATAGCACCACTTGTCGGAACCACGCCAAAAATCTCCGTGTATACATTGTGTTTGCCTTCTCCAAACCTTTCCTTTTACCTTCATATGCAATGTTTTACTTTCCGCTGCTACACTCTTAGAATTGCATTTGTAGATTGATTGTTTGACTTGTGCTAGTTGCTAAAATCTGCCAACAATTAAAATTGGGAAAATGTTAGTTTTTTATTTGGTCAAGTAGTCTAATCACCCCCTCTAGACCTACTTTCGATCCTACACCAACCCATTATGTCGATGAACGGGATTACAAATCCTCAACAAAAGGCAATCATAAGAATCCAAAATACATAACAAAAGGCAATCATAAGTATTCATGTGCCATTGAAATATTTAATCTGTACATTCAAAAAACATTGGAATACATTTTCAAATATAACCTAAATGGCATATACATGAAGAACCATTATAAACTTCCCACCCTACTCATGTCATCTAACTTGAACTTCAAAGCTCGTTGTCACTTTACCATAAAAACAATAATGCTAAAAAGTTAAAAAGGAGTGATTAGCACTGACCACTACCAAATTATTCGAGATTACACAAATAACACAGAAAATGACATATTGTCTGCGACAGTATAAGCACTTGATACGTTTCCAACGTATCTATAAATTTTATTGTTTCATGCTATTATATTACCAATCTTGGACACTTTTTATGCAATTTTATATTATTTTTTGGGACAACCTATTAACTTAGTGCCCAATGTTAGTTGCTGTTATTTGCTTGTTCTTGACTTTTCAGAAAATCAGTACCAAACGAAGTCCAAACACGATGGAACTTTACGGTGATTTTTCTAGACCAGAAGGGACACAGGAGCATTCTGGAGGAGGCCAGAACATCTACGGGAGAGCGACGAGCTCACCTGGCGCCCACCCCCTCCCCCCGGGGGAGGGGGCTATTCTCGTGGGTCCCATACATCTCTATTTGACCTAATCCCACCTCTATAATTTCCCAAATATTTCCAAACCAACAGAGTCACCCAAAACAATTTTTCCGCCGCCACAAGTTTCTGTTGTTCCATGATCCCATCTGGAGGACTTTTCCGGAACTCTGCTGGAGGGGAAATCGATCAATGAGGGCCTCTACATCAACCTTGTGGCCCTACCAATGATGTGTGAGTAGTTCACCACAGACCTACGGGTCCATAGCTAGTAGCTAGATGCCTTCTTCTCTCTCTTTGATTTTCAATACAATGTTCTCCTCTCTGTTCTTGGAGTTCTGTATGATGTAATCTTCTTTTGCGGTGTGTTTGTTGGGATCCGATGAATTGTGGATTTATGATCATATTATTCATTATAAGTAATTGAGTCTTTCCTGAACTTTATTATGCATGATCACTATAGCTTTGTATCTCTCTCTGATCTATCCGTTCGATTTGCTAACTGGATTGATTTATCTTCAGTGCGGGGGGTGCTTTGTGATGGGTTCAATCTTAAAGTGTCATCACGTCATGACAAAAGGGGTAGTGAGGCACATGTTGTATTGTTGCCATTAAGGGTAAAATGACGGGGTTCATTTATATTGCTTGAGTATTTGTCTACATCATGTCATCATACTTCATGCATTACCCTATTTGTTATGAACTTAATGCGCAGAGAGGCAAACATAGAAGCGCTCTCGAAGTGGAATAATACTAGTAGATGCAGAATCATTTCAGTCTACTTGTCACAAATGTGATGCATATATACACGATCATTGCCATGAATAACATCATAACTATGCGCTTTTCTATCAGTTTCCCAACAGTCATTTGTCTACCCACCGCATGCTATTGTTTCGAGAGATAAGCCTCTAGTGAAAACTATGCCCCCCCGGGTCTATCTTAGTCATATTACTAAAACCAAAAATACCTTGCTGCAATTTATTTACTTTTGTTTTATTTTTCAATTTATCTATCTACCACTATCAGATTTAATCCTTGCAAGTAAAGAGTTTGAGGGGATTGATAACCCTCTTGCCTGCGTTGGGTACAAGTATTTGCTCTTTTCTGCGCGGGTATTTGTTGGGGAATGTAGTAATTTCAAAAAAATTCCTACGCACACGCAGGATCATGGTGATGCATAGCAACGAGAGGGGAGAGTGTCGTCCACGTACCATCGTAGACCATTAAGCGGAAGCGTTATGACAACGCGGTTGATGTAGTCGTACGTCTTCACGGTCGACTGATCCTCTGTACCGAATGTACGGCACCTCCGCGTTCAGCACACGTTCAGCTCGGTGACGTCCCGCTAACTCACGATCCAGTAGAGCTCGGGGAAGAGTTTCGTCAGCACGACGGCGTGGTGATGATGTTGATGAAGCTACCGCAATAGGGCTTCACCTAAACACCGCTACAGTATGACCGAGGTGGATTATGGTGGAGGGGGGCACCGCACACGGCTGGGAGAGATCTTTGTGATCAACTTGTGTCTCTAGAGGTGCCCCCCGCCCCTGTATATAAAGGAGCAAGGGGGAGGCCGGCCGGCCCTTGTTGGTGCGCCAGGAGGAGGAATCCTCCTCCTAGTAGGAGTATGATTCCTCCCTTCCCTACTCCTACTAGGAGGGGGAAAGGAAGGGGAAGAAATAGAAGGAAAGGGGGGCCCTGATGAAGCTATGTACCTAGGGTAGGGTCATGGATCTGTCCAAGATACCCTCCCCAAGGACATCTCTAAAGGAACCAGAAGCGGTCAAAGCGAAATTATCATCCACTCGACCGTGAAGCTATGTTCCACTCGACAGTATAGAAGACACTCGACTATGCGAACAACCACTCGACGATACAAGAAACCACTCGGAGTGTAGAAGGCCTAACGTCACTCAGGATGACAACGGTCAGTCATTCACTCTGTAACCTTAAAGATCATTTATATCTCTTTATTACTAGCGTTACCAGTAACTCCCTGCCTTAATGTACATTGAACCCTTTGTAACGTGGGCTGGCTGGGGTCCTGGCGCACTCTATATAAGCCACCCCCTCCTCCGGGACAAGGGTTCGCATCTTTTGTAATTCACACGCATATATCCAGTCGACTGCCTCCGGGCTCGGAGACGTAGGGCTGTTACTTCCTCCGAGAAGGGCCTGAACTCGTAAAACGCGCGTGTACAACTCCTCCATAGCTAGGATCTTGCCTCTACATTCCTACCCCCTATTCTACTGTCAGGCTTAGAACCACGACAGTTGGCGCCCACCTTGGGGCAGGTGTCTTAGCGGCTTGTTGGAGAAGTTGCAATTTTTCCGATCCCCTTCATCATGGTTCCAGGCGGAGGTTTGGCTGAGGGCCGCGAGATCTGTCTCGGCGCGCTCGTGTTTGTCGCCAACGACTCCGCTTGGCTTCAGGAGGCTCCACTCGACGTCGACGCACTCCCCGCCCGCGGGGCGACGCACTTTCATGCATGCGTTCGCGGCGTCCTCCTACAGCAGCCGTCGACCTAGTATCAGTCGGCTCCAGCATCTTTCCCCCTCCCTGCGGCCCGCCGGAGCAAACGTTCTGGTCGGTCGAGGCTTCAGCGATGGGTGAGGCATGCGGTGGCTCGCCAGTCGGCCACCCCTCAAGTTGCGGCAATCGAGCCCGACGAAACTCTCTACGGCCTGTTCGATCTGTCGACTGGCTCCGTAGAGACTGCATCCAAGTGCGATAGCAGCGACCCAGTGGCAGAAGTTTTGATGGTCAATGAACCACGCAGTCCTCCTGGCTTCACCCGTGAAGACGGAGGCGATGGGGACGGCGATCCGTCGCGCGTTCATGAAGAGTACCGCCCCGAACCCCCCTCTTCACAGCGGAGGGAGGAACTTCGCCGCCAGAGCATGGATGCACTGCATACTCCTATAGTTGGAGAAACCCCTGAGGCCCAGGCCTTGGAGTAGGCGCGCCTGGCCAACTTGGTTGAGCACACTCGACTGGAGAACCTCCAGCGCGCACTCGACGATCGCGCTCGGCAGCGTGCTCCCGAATCCAGTCGACGCCAACTTTTTCCACCTCCGACTCAGGTATACCGAACCCCGATCCAGAATCTCACAGCTGCAGCCCGGATAGCAGAGTCGATCCAACCTTCCCAGTCAGAAGATGGCCGAGGTCTGATACAGATCCGAGCTTTGCTCCGTGCGGTGGGAGAGCAGAATACAGCGGTATCTTAGTCGCGGAATAGGATCCATAGTAGATCCGTAGTTGCCGATACAGTTCAGTCGGCTCATAGCCCAAGATCGCCCCTGAGGCGTGAGGGACGTGGAGATCGACAAGATCAGTACAGAAACCGTGAGCAATATGAACACCGAGTCGATCACGATGATCGTCGTCGAATGCCCACGCCTCACCCAAGGAGTGGGTCGTACGTGCCTCGGCAACATGATGACAGGCGCCCTCACAGTGTTGAGCGAAGGATTTCAGTTGACCCCAGGGAGCCAGGCTTTGATGCGAGATCTATTCTCGTTCAGGGCTTGGTCGACAGAAACAGAGCTCACCAAGAGGGTCATGACAGAGATCTACCAACCAGCAGCAGAGTGCATGTCTCAGGTCCAGAGTGCTTCATCAGAGCCATCAGGGCTGCAGTGATTCCCCCCAACTTCAGGTTGGCAACTGGAGTCAGTAAGTTCACTGGTGAGTCCAAGCCTGACACTTGGCTTGAAGACTACCGAGTGGCTATCCAGATTGGTGGCAGCAGTGATGAAGTGGCCATGAAGCACCTTCCTCTGATGTTGTAGGGCTCGGCTAGAGCATGGCTGAATCAGTTAGCACCTGGTAGCATTTATACTTGGGAAGATCTCGCCCAAGTATTTGTTAGAACATTCGAAGGTACTTGCAAATGGCCGGCAGGGTTGACTGAATTGCAGTGCTGCGTTCAGAAACCGAATGAGACTTTGAGGGATTATATCCAGAGATGGATCACATTGCACCACACGGTAGAGAATGTGTCTGATCATCAAGCAATTTGTGCCTTTAAAGAAGGCGTCAAGTATCGGGAGCTAAATATGAAGTTCGGTCGGACAGGAGATATGACTCTGACTCGGATGATGGAAATTGCCACCAAATATGCCAACGGTGAAGAAGAAGACCGACTCCGGAGTGGCAAACACAAAGCAGTCGCCCATGAAGCTGGAGGAGGAAATTCCGGTCGGAAACAGAAGCGCAAGGCCGAGCCAGTTGCTCCTGGTGAAGCCTTACCTGTGGTTCAAGGAAAGTTCAAGGGGAAGCCCAAAGGGCCGTGGAACCCCAAGAAAGTAAAAGATCAAGATGGAAATGATGTGCTGGATCTGCCGTGCCACATCCACACCAAAAAAAGATGAAGAGGGTAATTTCATTTACCCGAAGCACACCACTCGGCAGTGTCGACTCCTAATCCAACAATTTCGAGAGAAATAGCCCAAGGAAAAGGAGAAGGAAGCAGACAAGGCTGAGAATTGTTGGAAATATGCCCTAGAGGCAATAATAAATTGATTATTATTATATTTCCTTGTTCATGATAATCGTTTATTATCCATGCTAGAATTGTATTGATAGGAAACTCAGATACATGTGTGGATACATAGACAACACCATGTCCCTAGTAAGCCTCTAGTTGACTAGCTCGTTGATTAATAGATGGTTACGGTTTCCTGACCATGGACATTGGATGTCATTGATAACGGGATCACATCATTAGGAGAATGATGTGATGGACAAGACCCAATCATAAGCATAGCACTAGATCGTGTAGTTCGTATGCTAAAGCTTTTCTAATGTCAAGTATCATTTCCTTAGACCATGAGATTGTGCAACTCCCGGATACCGTAGGAATACTTTGGGTGTGCCAAACGTCACAACGTAACTGGGTGACTATAAAGGTACACTACGGGTATCTCCGAAAGTGTCTGTTGGGTTGGCACGAATCGAGACTGGGATTTGTCACTCCGTGTGACGGAGAGGTATCTCTGGGCCCACTCGGTAGGACATCATCATAATGTGCACAATGTGATCAAGGAGTTGATCACGGGATGATGTGTTACGGAACGAGTAAAGAGACTTGCCGGTAACGAGATTGAACAAGGTATCGTGATACCGACGATCGAATCTCGGGCAAGTATCGTACCGATAGACAAAGGGAATTGTATACGGGATTGATTAAGTCCTTGACATCGTGGTTCATCCGATGAGATCATCGTGGAACATGTGGGAACCAACATGGGTATCCAGATCCCGCTGTTGGTTATTGACCGGAGAACGTCTCGGTCATGTCTGCATGTCTCCCGAACCCGTAGGGTCTACACACTTAAGGTTCGATGACGCTAGGGTTATAAAGGAAGATAGTATGTGGTTACCGAATGTTGTTCGGAGTCCCGGATGAGATCCCGGACGTCACGAGGAGTTCCGGAATGGTCCGGAGGTAAAGATTTATATATGGGAAGTCCTGTTTTGGACACCGGAAGAGTTTCGGGGTTTATCGGTAACGTACCGGGACCACCGGGAGGGTCCCGGGGGTCCACCAAGTGGGGCCACCAGCCCCAAGGGGGCCACATGGGCTGTAGGGAGTGCTCCTTGGCCTACATGGGCCAAAGGCACCAGCCCCACTAAGGCCCATGCGCCTAGAAGGGGAGAGGGGGCAAACCCTAAGGGCAGATGGGCCCTAAGGCCCATATACCCTGCGCCTCCCTCTCCTTCCCCTTGTGGCCGCCACCCTTAGATGGGATTGGGGCTGCCGCCCCCCTAGGGGTGGGAACCCTAGAGGGGGGCGCAGCCCTCCCCTTCCCCTATATATATGAGGCCTAGGGCTGCCCCAAAACACACAAGATTCGATCTCCCTCTTGGTGCAGCCCTGCGTCTCTTCTTCCTCCTCTTCTGTGGTGCTTGGCGAAGCCCTGCAGGATTGCCACGCTCCTCAATCACCACCACGCCGTTGTGCTGCTGTTGGATGAAGTCTTCCTCAACCTCTCCCTCTCTCCTTGCTGGATCAAGGCGTGGGAGACGTCACCGGGCTGTACGTGTGTTGAACGCGGAGGTGCCGTCCGTTCGGCACTTGGTCATCGGTGATTTGGATCACGACGAGTACGACTCCATCAACCCCGTTCACTTGAACGCTTCCGCTTAGCGATCTACAAGGGTATGTAGATGCACTCTCCTTCCCCTCGTTGCTAGTCTCTCCATAGATAGATCTTGGTGACACGTAGGAAAATTTTGAATCTCTGCTACGTTCCCCAACAGTGGCATCATGAGCTAGGTCTATTGCGTAGATTCTATGCACGAGTAGAACACAAAGTAGTTGTGGGCGTTGATTTTGTTCAATATGCTTGCCGTTACTAGTCTTATCTTGATTCGGCGGCATCGTGGGATGAAGCGGCCCGGACCGACCTTACACGTACTCTTACGTGAGACTGGTTCCACCGACTGACATGCACTAGTTGCATAAGGTGGCTAGCGGGTGTCTGTCTCTCCCACTTTATTCGGATCGGATTCGATGAAAAGGGTCCTTATGAAGGGTAAATAGCAATTGGCATATCACGTTGTGGTCTTTGAGTAGGTAAGAAACGTTCTTGCTAGAAACCCATAGCAGCCACGTAAAACATGCAAACAACAATTAGAGGACGTCTAACTTGTTTTTGCAGGGTATGCTATGTGATGTGATATGGCCCAAAGGATGTGATGAATGATATATGTGATGTATGAGATTGATCATGTTCTTGTAATAGGAATCACGACTTGCATGTCGATGAATATGACAACCGGCAGGAGCCATAGGAGTTGTCTTAATTTATTTATGACCTGCGTGTCAACATAAACGTCATGTAATTACTTTACTTTATTGCTAACCGTTAGCTGTAGTAGTAGAAGTAATAGATGACGTGACAACTTCAAGAAGACACGATGATGGAGATCATGATGATGGAGATCATGGTGTCATGCCGGTGACGATGATGATCATGGAGCCCCGAAGATGGAGATCAAAAGGAGCAAAGTGATATTGGCCATATCATGTCACTATTTGATTGCATGTGATGTTTATCATGTTTATACATCTTATTTGCTTAGAACGACGGTAGTAAATAATATGATCCCTCATAAAAATTTCAAGAAGTGTTCTCCCCTAACTGTGCACCGTTGCTACAGTTCGTCGTTTCGAAGCACCACGTGATGATCGGGTGTGATAGATTCTAACGTTCACATACAACGGGTGTTGACGAGCCTAGCATGTACAGACATGGCCTCGGAACACATGCAAACACTTAGGTTGACTTGACGAGCCTAGCATGTACAGACATGGCCTCGGAACACAGAAGACCGAAAGGTCGAGCATGAGTCGTATAGAAGATACGATCAACATGAAGATGTTCACCGATGTTGACTAGTCCGTCTCACGTGATGATCGGACACGGCCTAGTTGACTCGGATCATGTAATCACTTAGATGACTAGAGGGATGTCTATCTGAGTGGGAGTTCATAAGATGAACTTAATTATCCTGAACATAGTCAAAAGGATTTTGCAAATTATGTCGTAGCTCGCGCTTTAGTTCTACTGTTTAGATATGTTCCTAGAGAAAAATTTGTTGAAAGTTGATAGTAGCAATTATGCAGACAGTAAAAGGCTTATGTCCTTAATGCACCGCTCAGTGTGCTGAACCTCGAACGTGGTCTGTGGATGTTGCGAACATCTGACATACACGTTTTGATGACTACATGATAGTTCGGTAATGTTAAATGGTTTAGAGTTGAGGCACCAAAGACGTGTTTTGAAACGTCGCGAAACATATGAGATGTTTCGAGGGCTGAAATTGGGATTTCAGGCTCGTGCCCATGTCAAGAGGTATAAGACCTCCGACGGTTCTTCTAGCCTACATACTAAGGGAGAAAAGCTCAATTGTTGAGCTTGTGCTCAGATTGTCTGAATACAACAATCATTTGAATCAAGTGGGAGTTGATCTTCCAGATGAGATAGTGATGTTTCTCCGAAGTCATTACCACCAAGCTGCTAGAGCTTCGTGATGAACTATGATATATCAGGGACATAAATGATGATCCTTGAGATATTCGCGATGTTTGACACCACGAAAGTAGAAATCAAGAAGGAGCATCAATTGTTGATGGTTAGTGAAACCACTAGTTTCAAGAAGGGCAAGGGCAAGAAGGGATACTTCATGAAACGGCAATTCAGTTGCTGCTCTAGTGAAGAAACCCAAGGTTAAACCCAAACCCGAGACTAAGTGCTTCTGTAATAAGAGGAACAGCCACTGGAGCAGAATTACCCTAGATACTTGGTAGATAAGAAGGCTGGCAAGGTCGATAGAAGTATATTGGATATACATTGTGTTGATGTGTACTTTACTAGTACTCCTAGTAGCACCAGGGTATTAGATACCGGTTCGGTTGCTAAGTGTTAGTAACTCGAAATAAAAGCTACGGAATAAACGGAGACTAGCTAAAGGTGAGCTGATGATATGTGTTGGAAGTGTTTCCAATGTTGATGTGATCAAGCATCGCACGCTCCCTCTATCATCGAGATTTTGGTGTTTGCGTTGAGCATAGACATGATTGGATTATGTCTATCGCAATACGGTTATTCATTTAAGGAGAATAATGGTTACTCTGTTTATTTGAATAATACCTTCAATGGTCTTACACCTAAAATGAATGGTTTATTGAATCTCGATCGTAGTGATACACATGTTCATGCCAAAAGATAGTACCACCTACTTGTGGCACTGCCACGTAAGTCATATCGGTATAAAACGCATGAAGAAGCTCCATGTTGATGGATCTTTGGGCTCACTCATTTTTGAAAAGTTTGAGACATGCGAACCATGTCTATTGGTATATATGCATGAAGAAACTCCATGCAAATGGACCGTTTGGACTCACTTGATTTTGAATCACTTGAGACATGCAAATCATACCACATGGGCAAGATGACTAAAAGCCTCGGTTTCAGTAAAATGGAACTAGAAAGCAACTTGTTGGAAGTAATACATTTTGATGTGTGCAATCCAATGAGTGCTGAGGCATGTAGTGGATATCGTTATGTTTTTACTTCACAGATGATTTGAGTAGATGTTGAGTATATTTACTTGATGAATCACGAGTCTGAATTATTGAAAGGTTCAAGTAATTTCAGTGTGAAGTTGAAAGATCGTCGTGACAAGAGGATTAAAGATCTATGATATGATCATAGAGATGAATATCTGAATTACGAGTTTGGCACAGAATTAAGACATTGTGGAAATCATTTCACAACTAATACAGCCTGGAACACCATAGTGTGATGGTGTGTCTGTACATCATAACTGCACCCTATTGGATATGATGCATACCATGATGTCTCTTATCGAATTACCGTGATAGTTTATGGGTTAGGCATTAGAGACAACCACATTCACTTTAAAAGGGGCACCACGTAATTCTGATGAGGTGACACCGTATGAACTATGGTTTAGAGAAACCTAAGCTGTCATTTCTTAAAAGGTTTGGGGCTACGACGCTTATGTGAAAAAGTTTCAGGCTGATAAGCTCGAACCCAAAACGGATAAATGCATCTTCATAGGACACCCAAAACAGTTGGGTATGCCTCCTGTCTCAGATTCAAAAGCAATAAGGGATTGTTTCTAGAATCGGGTCCTTTCTCGAGGAAATGTTTCTCTCGAAAGAATTGAGTGGGAGGATGGTGGAAACTTGATGAGGTTATTGAACCGTCTCTTCAACTAGTGTATGGCAGGGCACAGGAAATTGTTCCTGTGGCACCTACACCAATTGAAGTGGAAGCTTATGATATTGATCACGAAACTTCAAATCAAGTCACTACCAAACCTCGTGGGATGACAAGGGTGCGTACTACTTCAGAGTGGTACGTAGTCCTGTCTTGGAAGTCATGTTGCTAGACAACAATGAACCTACGAGCTATGGAGAAGCGATGGTGGGCCCGGATTCCGATAAATGGCTCGAGGCCATATAATCCGAGAGAGGATCCATATATGAAAACAAAGTGTAGACTTTGGAAGAACTACTTGATGGTCGTAAGGCTGTTGAGTACAGATGGATTTTAAAAGGAAGATGGACAATGATGGTAAATGTCACCATTAAGAAAGCTCGACTTGTCGTTAAGATGTTTTCCGACAAGTTCAAGGAGTTGACTATGATGAGACTTTCTCACTCGTAGCGATGCTAAAAGTCTGTTGGAATTATATTAGCAGTTACTGCACTATTTATGAAATCTTGCAGATAGGATGTCAAAAACATTGTTTCCTCGACGATTTTTGAGGAAAGGTTGTATGTGATACAACCGGAAAGTTTTTGTCAATCCTGAAATATGCTAATAAGTATGCAAAGCTCCAGCAATCCTTCTAAGGACTGGAGTAAGCATCTCGGAGTTGGAATGTATGCTTTGATGAGATGATCAAAGATTTTGGTGTATACAAAGTTTATGAGAAACTTGTATTTCCAAAGAAGTGAGTGGGAGCGCTATAGAATTTCTGATGAGTATATGTTGTTGACATATTATTGATCAGAAATGATGTAGAATTTCTAAAGAAAGCATATAGGGTTATTTGGAAAGTGTTTTTCAATGGAAAGCCTGGATTAAGCTACTTGAACATTGAACATCAAGATCTATAAGGATAGATCAAAATGCTTAATGGTACTTTCAAATGAGCACATACCTTGACGTGATCTTGAAGGTGTTCAAGATGGATCAGTCAAATAAGGAGTTCTTGCCTGAGTTGTAAGGTATGAAGTTAAGACTTAAAGCTCGACCACGGCAGAATAGAGAGAAAGGACGAAGGTCGTCCCCTATGCTTAAGACGTAGGCTCTTCAGTATGCTATGTTGTGTACCGCACCTGAAGTGTGCCTTGCCATGAGTCAGTCAAGGGTACAAGAGTGATCCAAGAATGGATCACAGGACAGCGGTCAAAGTCATCCTTAGTAACCAGTGGACTAAGGAATTTTTCTCGATTATGGAGGTGGTAAAAGAGTTCGTCGTAAAGGGTTACGTCGATGCAAGCTTAACACCTATCCGGATAGCTCTGAATAGAGATACCGGATACGTATAATGGAGCAACAATTTAGAATAGCTCCAAGTAGAACAGTTATTTGGAATAGTTCCGAATAGAACATGGTAGCTACATCTAGGAGATGACATAGAGATTTGTAAAGCACACACGGATCTGAAAGGTTCAGACCCGTTGACTATAACCTCTCTCACAAGCACAACATGATCAAACACAGAACTCATTGAGTGCTAATCACATAGTGATGTGAACTAGACTCTTGGATGTTGGTTACATAGCGATGTGACCTGTGAGTGTTAATCACATATCGATGTGAACTAGTTTATTGACTCTAGTGCAAGTGGGAGACTGTTGGAAATATGCCCTAGAGGCAATAATAAATTGATTATTATTATATTTCCTTGTTCATGATAATCGTTTATTATCCATGCTAGAATTGTATTGATAGGAAACTCAGATACATGTGTGGATACATAGACAACACCATGTCCCTAGTAAGCCTCTAGTTGACTAGCTCGTTGATCAATAGATGGTTACGGTTTCCTGACCATGGACATTGGATGTCATTGATAACGGGATCACATCATTAGGAGAATGATGTGATGGACAAGACCCAATCATAAGCATAGCACTAGATCGTGTAGTTCGTATGCTAAAGCTTTTCTAATGTCAAGTATCATTTCCTTAGACCATGAGATTGTGCAACTCCCGGATACCGTAGGAATACTTTGGGTGTGCCAAACGTCACAACATAACTGGGTGACTATAAAGGTACACTACGGGTATCTTCGAAAGTGTCTGTTGGGTTGGCACGAATCGAGACTGGGATTTGTCACTCCGTGTGACGGAGAGGTATCTCTGGGCCCACTCGGTAGGACATCATCATAATGTGCACAATGTGATCAAGGAGTTGATCACGGGATGATGTGTTACGGAACGAGTAAAGAGACTTGCCGGTAACGAGATTCAACAAGGTATCGTGATACCGACGATCGAATCTCGGGCAAGTATCGTACCGATAGACAAAGGGAATTGTATACGGGATTGATTAAGTCCTTGACATCGTGGTTCATCCGATGAGATCATCGTGGAACATGTGGGAACCAACATGGGTATCCAGATCCCGCTGTTGGTTATTGACCGGAGAACGTCTCGGTCATGTCTGCATGCCTCCCGAACCCGTAGGGTCTACACACTTAAGGTTCGATGACGCTAGGGTTATAAAGGAAGATAGTATGTGGTTACCGAATGTTGTTCGGAGTCCCGGATGAGATCCCGGACGTCACGAGGAGTTCCGGAATGGTCCGGAGGTAAAGATTTATATATGGGAAGTCCTGTTTTGGACACCGGAAGAGTTTCGGGGTTTATCGGTAACGTACCGGGACCACCGGGAGGGTCCCGGGGGTCCACCAAGTGGGGCCACCAGCCCCAAGGGGGCCACATGGGCTGTAGGGAGTGCTCCTTGGCCTACATGGGCCAAAGGCACCAGCCCCACTAAGGCCCATGCGCCTAGAAGGGGAGAGGGGGCAAACCCTAAGGGCAGATGGGCCCTAAGGCCCATATACCCTGCGCCTCCCTCTCCTTCCCCTTGTGGCCGCCACCCTTAGATGGGATTGGGGCTGCCGCCCCCCTAGGGGTGGGAACCCTAGAGGGGGGCGCAGCCCTCCCCTTCCCCTATATATATGAGGCCTAGGGCTGCCCCAAAACACACAAGATTCGATCTCCCTCTTGGTGCAGCCCTGCGTCTCTTCTTCCTCCTCTTCTGTGGTGCTTGGCGAAGCCCTGCAGGATTGCCACGCTCCTCAATCACCACCACGCCGTTGTGCTGCTGTTGGATGAAGTCTTCCTCAACCTCTCCCTCTCTCCTTGCTGGATCAAGGCGTGGGAGACGTCACCGGGCTGTACGTGTGTTGAACGCGGAGGTGCCGTCCGTTCGGCACTTGGTCAACGGTGATTTGGATCACGACGAGTACGACTCCATCAACCCCGTTCACTTGAACGCTTCCGCTTAGCGATCTACAAGGGTATGTAGATGCACTCTCCTTCCCCTCGTTGCTAGTCTCTCCATAGATAGATCTTGGTGACACGTAGGAAAATTTTGAATCTCTGCTACGTTCCCCAACAAGAATGAGGAAGAGGATGATGATGGTTATCCCCACGTGAATTCCACTCTGATGATTTTTGCTGACATTGAGAGCAAAAGTCGATTGAAAGTCATCAACAGAGAAGTGAACATGGTTGCTCCGGTGACACCCAGTTATTTGAAGTGGTCATAGACTGCCATTACATTCGACCAGTCCGATCATCCAGCGCACATAGGCACCCCTGGGAGGCAAGCACTGGTGGTCGACCCAGTGGTCGAAGGCACTCGACTGACAAAGGTCCTGATGGATGGTGGCAGTGGCCTGAACATACTGTATGCAGAGATGTTGAAGGGAATGGGCATTCCGATGTCTAAACTCAGCGAAAGCAATATGAGTTTCCATGGGGTCATTCCAGGCAAGAAGGCTGCATCACTCGGCCAGATTGCTCTCGACGTGGTTTTCAGTGATTCCAAGAATTACCGCAAAGAAAAGTTGACATTTGAAGTTGTGGATTTCCAGAGTGCCTATCATGCCATCCTGGGCAGACCAGCTTATGCACGCTTTATGGCTCGACCATGTTACGTGTACCTCAAATTGAAGATGCCTGGTCCCAAAGGAGTGATCACTATCACTGGTAATCGTAAGAAGGCAGAAGAGTGCTTCCAGAAGGGCTCAAAGATTGCCGATGCACAAATGGCTGTAGTAGAATTGCAAGAATATCAGAAAAATGCAGATCCGAGTGATTTGTTGCGAGCCAAGAAGCCCGCCACGGATTCAGCATTCCAGTCATTTGGCGAAACAAAGTCGATTCACATTCACCCGACAGATCCCAATGCTGCTCCGACTCACATTTCAACAACACTCGACTCCAAATAGGAAGAAGCACTCATCCAGTTCCTCCGTGGGAACTGGGACATCTTCGCATGGAAACCTTCGGACATGCCAGGTGTTCCCAGGGGACTGGCTGAGCATCGTTTGTGAGTCGACCCAAAAGTGAAACCAGTCAAAGAACATCTTCGACGGTCCACCGTACAGAAGAGGAAGGCAATCGGTGAAGAGGTGGCTCGGCTTTTGGCAGCTGAGTTTATCCGTGAGATTTACCACTCCGAGTGGTTAGCTAATGTTGTCATGGTCCCAAAGAAGGACAACTCACTTCGCATGTGCATTGACCTCAAGCATATCAATCGGGCTTGCCCGAAAGATCACTTTCCTCTCCCTCACATCGACCAGATAGTCGACTCGACTGCGGGGTGCGAGTGTTTGTCCTTTTTGGACGCCTACTCCGGGTACCACCAGATCCGTCTATACGGACCCGACGAGATAAAAACAACTTTCATCACCCCATTTGGGTGCTTCTGTTATGTCACTATGCCATTCGGTTTGAAAAATGCTGGAGCCACATTCATGCGGATGATTCAGAAGTGCCTGCTCACTCAGATCAGTAGAAATATGGAAGCATACATGGATGACAATGTGGTCAAGTCACTTAAAGGTTCCAACCTACTGTCTGACCTTGCTGAAACCTTTGCCAACCTCAGAAGGTATGATATCAAGCTCAATCCATCAAAGTGCACGTTTGGAGTTCCGGGTGGAAAATTACTCGGTTTCCTCATTTCCGAACGAGGGATCGATGCTAACCCAGAGAAAGTGGGTGCTATACTCCGAATGAAACGCCCTGTGCGTGTGCATGATGTCCATAAGCTTACTGGTTGCTTGGCCGCCCTAAGTCGATTCATTTCTCGCCTCGGTGAAAAGGCACTGCCTCTTTACCGACCGATGAAGAAATCAGATAAGTTTGAGTAGACTCCTGAAGCTGATGCAACATTTGCAGAGCTAAAAGCCTTGCTTTCCACCCAGCCGGTGCTTGCTGCCCCAATCAGCAAAGAGCCTTTACTGCTTTATATAGCAGCCACTGGACAAGTCGTCAGTACAGTACTTACGGTCGAGCGGGAAGAAGAGGGAAAAGCCTATAAAGTTCAGCGCCCAGTTTATTATATTTTTGAAGTTCTGACTCCGTCAAAGCAGAGATATCCACACTATCAGAAGCTCGTTTATGGGATTTACATGACCATGAAGAAGGTTGCACACTATTTCTCTGATCACTCTATTACAGTCGTCAGCGACGCTCCATTGTCAGAGATTCTGCACAACAGAGATGCAACCGGTCGAGTGGCAAAATGGGCGATTGAAATCCTCCCCTCAGATATCAAGTTTGAGGCAAAGAAGGCTATTAAGTCCCAAGCAATAGCATATTTCCTCGCCGAGTGGATTGAACAACAACTGCCGACTCAAGTTCACTCGGAGCACTGGACCGTGTTCTTCGATGGATCCAAAATGCTGAATGGTTCCGGTGCTGGGGTGGTTCTGGTATCCCCCCGAGGAGACAAGCTCAAATATGTCCTACAGATTCACTTTGATTCTTCCAATAATGAAGCTGAATATGAAGCACTCCTGTATGGGTTGCGTATGGCCATCTCTCGGCGTCCGTCGCCTCATGGTCTACGACGACTTAGATTTGGTAGTCAATCAAGTGATGAAGGAGTGGGACGTCAGAAGCCCAGCCATGACTGGTTACTGCAACACGGTGAGGAAGCTGGAAAAGAAGTTTGAGGGGTTAGAGCTCCATCACATACCCCGACTGAAAAATCAAGCAGCCGATGACTTGGCAAAGATAGGTTCCAAGAGAGAAGCCATTCCCAGCAATGTGTTTTTGGAGCATATTCACACGCCGACAGTTCAGGAAGATCCTTTTACTGAAGAGCCCCCGCAGCCTAGGAGCGCCACAGATCCGACTGAAGTCGAGGTCCTAGCCGTGGTCGACCTGATCATGGAGGTTCTGGCCATTACTCCCGACTGGACAGTGCCGTACATTGCGTACATCCTTAGGAAAGAACTCCCAGAGGACGAGGAAGAGGCTCGACAGATCGTCCGTTGATCCAAGGCCTTTACTGTGATAAGAGGACAACTGTTCAGGGAAAGCGTGACTGGAGTCGGTCAAAAGTGCATAACGCTAGAAGAAGGTCGAATGATCCTCAACGACATCCACTCGGGGACCTGTGGTCACCATGCGTCCTGTCGGGCCATCGTGGCTAAAGCATACCGAGCCGGATTCTATTGGCCACGAGCAAATGAAATGGCGAAAGATATAGTCGACAGATGTGAAGGTTGCCAGTTTTACTCTGACATGTCTCACAAGCCAGCATCAGCCTTGAAGACCATTCCCCTCGTCTGGCCCTTTGCTGTTTGGGGGTTGGATATGGTTGGACCACTGAGAACTGGTAGGAGTGGATTCACTCATGTGCTCATAGCAGTCAACAAGTTTACCAAATGGATCGAAGCTAAACCTATCAAGAACCTTGAGGCCAGCACTGCTGTCAGTTTTATCAGAGAATTGGCATTCAGATATGGAGTTCCACACAACATCATCGTGGACAACGGGTCGAACTTCGATTCTGATGAGTTTAGAGCTTTCTGCACTTCTCAAGGCACATGAGTCGACTATGCTTCAGTCCCTCACCCGCAGTCGAACGGACAAGCAGAAATAGCCAATGGCCTAATTCTCAAAGGACTGAAACCCCGACTGATGCGTGATCTCAAACACGCAGGAGGCGCTTGGGTCGATGAACTTCCGTCAGTTCTATGGGGTTTAAGGACAACTCCCAATCGGTCGACCGGACAAACTCCTTTCTTCTTGGTCTATGGAGCCGAAGCTGTTCTGCCTAGTGACCTGCTCCACAACGCATCCCGAGTCGAGCTCTTCTCCGAAGAGGAAGCAGAGCAGGCCCGGCAAGATTCAGTCGATCTCTTAGAGGAAGAAAGAGAGATGGCCTTGATCCGGTCGACCATTTATCAGCAAGACTTGCGTCGATTCCACGCCAGAAATGTGAGGGGTCGAGCCTTTCAAGAGGGAGACCTGGTTCTTCGAGTGGATCAACAGAAACCGCACAAGCTCGCCCCGGCTTGGGAAGGCCCCTTCATCATCACCAAAGTTCTCCACAATGGAGCATACCATCTTTACAGTGTTGAGCACCAGAAAGACGAGCCACGGGCTTGGAACGCGGAGCTGCTCCGCCCCTTTTATACTTAAGCACTCATTCGAATAAAATGTAATAAGAAGTACCTTTGTAATTTGTTCATCAAAGACAAGAGCTTTTCAGTCTTCTCACATGATTGTTGTTGCTTTTATTTACCTCTGAAATCCCCTAGTGGGTGGGCTTAGCCGCGAATCCGTTTCGCCTAAGTTCGAAAGAAAATCCTACCGAGTGATGGGTAAGCCTCTCACTTGGGAGGCTTAGCCGCAAATCTGTTTCGCCTAAGTTTGTAAAATCCTACCGAGTGGTGAGCAATCCTCCCACTCGGGGGCTTAGCTGTACTCCAGTACTCGCCTAAGTTCTCTCACTCGGAGGCTTAGCTGCAGTCCGGTACTCACCTAAGTTTGAAAAAATCCCACCGAGTGGAGAGAAATCCTCCCACTCGGGGGCTTAGCTGCAGTCCAGTACTCCCCTAAGTTCTCTCACTCGGAGACTTAGCTGCAGTCCGGTACTCGCCTAAGTTTGAAAAAATCCTACTGAGTGGAGAGCAATCCTCCCACTCGGGGGCTTAGCTGCAGTCCAGTACTCGCCTAAGTTCTCTCACTCGGAGTCTTAGCTGCAGTCCGGTACTCGCCTAAGTTTGTAAAAAATCCTACCGAGTGGAGAGCAATACTCCCACTCGGGGGCTTAGCTGCAGTCCGGTACTCGCCTAAGTTTAAAAATCCTACCGAGTGGAGAGCAACCCTCCCACTCAGGGGCTTAGCTGCAGTCCAGTACTCGCCTAAGTTTAAAAAATCCTACTGAGTGGAGAGCAACCCTGCCACTCGAGGGCTTAGCTGCAGTCCAGTACTCGCCTAAGTTTAAAAAATCCTACCGAGTGGAGAGCAACCCTCCCACTCGGGGGTCCAGTACTCGCCTAAATTTAAAAAATCCTACCGAGTAGAGAGCAACCCTCCCACTCGGGGGCTTAGCTGCAGTCCAGTACTCGCCTAAGTTTAAAAAATCCTACCGAGTGGAGAGCAACCCTCCCACTCGGGGGCTTAGCTGCAGTCCAGTACTCGCCTAAGTTTAAAAAATCGTACCGAGTGGAGAGCAGCCCTCCCACTCGGGGGCTTAGCTGCAGTCCAGTACTCGCCTAAGTTTAAAAAAATCCTACCGAGTGGAGAGCACCCCTCCCACTCGGGGGCTTAGCTGCAGTCTAGTACTCGCCTAAGCTCTCCCACTCGGAGGCTTAGCTGCAGTCTAGTACTCACCTAAGTTTGTAAAATCCTACCGAGTGGAGAACAACCCTCCCACTCGGAGGTTCGGAGCTATGCCACAAGTACAACGTGCGCTCCATCCCTATCCGCAAGGACGACGAGGTGCATGTCTACTGCAACCTTCTCCTTCAGAGCTATGCCACAAGTACAATGTGTGCTCCATCCCTATCCGCAAGGACGACGAGGTGCAGGTCGACTGCAACCTTCTCCTTCGGAGTGACGCCACAAGTACAACGTGCGCTCCATCCCTATCTGCAAGGACGACGAGGTGCAGTTCGACTGCAACCTTCCCCTTCGGAGCTACGCCACAAGTACAACGTGCGCTCCATCCCTATCCGCAAAGGCGACGAGGTGCAAGTCGACTGCAACCTTCTCCTTCGGGACTACGCCACAAATACAATGTGTGCTCCATCCCTATCTGCAAGGATGACGAAGCGCAGGTCGACTGGAGTCGCCACCTCAGAGCTGCATCTCTAGTGCAAAGATTATTCCGAGTGAAGAACAAAGTCCACTTGAAGGCAAAACACAAGCATATTCAGAAAATAAACCAAATTCAGATAAATCCTAAAGTTCCAAGTAGCGAATCAAACGTATTCGAGCATCAAGCCCGAAGGAGTTTAACTGTTACAGCAACCACTCGGCATTCCGAGGCAAATTTAAAGCAGATTCAAGTCTCATAAGTTTGTTCACTCGGCAGGAGGAGGGCTGGCAGGCTCGATGAATTCGTCTAGGTCGATCCCATCCGCGATCCGAGTGGCAGCATCGATGAAAGTCTCCATGAAGGACTGGAAGTCATGCCTTTTGGTGTTAACGACCTTGATCGCTGCCAGCTTGTCTTCACGAGCTTCCTTGCAGCGGACTCGCACCAAGGACAGCACCACGTCAGCACCACACCAGGCGGAGGACTTCTTCCATTCCTGCACTCAGTCAGGGATCTCGTTGAGTTGAGCCATCAGGGATTTCAGGTCATTTTGAAGCGTTGCCCTTGGCCAGGGCAATGTGTCGACTCATGAGACTGTCTCCTTCAAGCGCGCGAGGTAGCTTGTGACGCTGGCGACACGAGACTCCAGTCGGAGCACGTTCATTGCAGTTTCGTCGCAAACTGGAGAAGCGATAGGGTCCAGACCCGTCTCGACCTTTCCAGTTTCCTCGTCAAAGTCTTGGCAGAATTCTGCAGCCAAAAATTAGTGAGTCGACCGGACATGACCCGTTCGCAAGCATCAACGCAGTCGGTTTAGAAGAGATACCTTCTAGCATAAGATAAAGCTTCTTGGCGAGAGTTCTCAGATAAGCCTCCGTGTCATTCCTCTTGTGGACCGCAGACTCCAGCTTTTCGTTTAGGGTAATCTTGTCCTTCTTCAGATGACTCACCTCTCGGTTAGACTCGTTGAGACATGACTTCAGCTTGGTCACCTCCCATTCCAGTGCTTCGACTGAAGCCAGCTTCTGGTCTGCGAGGGCAGTTTTATCCTGGGCTTCCTTCTGTGAAGCGGCGAGGTCCGAGTCCTTCTTCTCCAGAGCCAACTTCATTTTCTCTGCAAAAGAAGCAATCGATCAGACAAGAGCTTGAAGAAATGTTTTAAAAAGATAGTCGACAGGCAGTTACCTTCTATACCAGCAACTTCGTCTTGAGCTTTCTTCAGATTCTGCTGGGCCAACTCCAAGTCAAGGTTGAGTTGCCTCTGCTTCTCCTCAAGTTCAGCAAACTTGGAAATGAGAGTACAAGACTTCTACAGAAGGCAAAAGACATGTCAATCGACAAGATCAAAGGTTGTTCACTTCCGAGTGGATAAAACTTAAAGAAGTTCGCTTAGACCCCAGCCGACTGCACACAGTCGACTGCGGTCTCGGGGGCTACACCCAACGGGTGCACTTGGCGTGCCCTCGCTGATTAAGACCCAACTCGACCGGTCCGCCCGGGTCAAGTAAAAAAAATATTCAGACCCCGGCCGACTGCCAGCAGCCGACCGCGGTCTCGGAGACTACACCCAGTGGGTGCACTTGACGTGCCCCCACTGGTTCAGATCCCATTCGACCGGTCCACCCGGGTCGAGTGGAAGAACAGAAAAGAAAAATAACTCAGACCCCAATCGACTGCCAGCAGTCGACTGCGGTCTCGGGGACTACATCTAGTGGGTGCACTTAGCATGCCCCCACCAGTTCAGATCCTACTCGCCCAAACCGAGTGGAAGAACGCAAATACCAAATACAACAAAACACCCAGTGGGTGTACAGATTCGATGCAAACAACAGGAGATTGTATGGAAGAAAATGTTTCAGATAGCATATCCTGACAGAACAAGGTCAGCCAAAAAGTCTACTTACCTGGACATTGGCCTGGAGAGCAGCGTTGGCGTCATAAGCAGCCTGGCTATTCTCATGCACCATCTTCATCCGCTCCATCATCACGTTAGCCTGACGGATGGCTTCCGCAGCCGCTTCCGACTGGTTGTCCGGAATGGGGTAGCTAGTGAAAAAGAGAGCAGACGACCCAGGTGTGACAGTTTGGAGCTCCGTGGCGTGGAGTTGGACGACTGAAGGAATCACTGGTGCAGTCGAAGGTGCGGGGTGCTCACTCGACAAGGGTGCAACAAAGGTTATAGAGGTCCTCCCCGCGTCTTCAGATTGACGGACGGGTGGTGTTGTCATTGGCCCTTGCTGAGACATCTTGCCAGCTGCTACCTTTTTGCTCTTCCTGGGCTTAAGAGCCACATCTTCATCGTCATCTGAAAGATCGATGACGTTGGGTGGAGCTGCAAGACAGATCAGTCGACCCCAAGTGAACCACTAGAATGCAATCGACCAAGTAATCAAGAACAAGATCATAAGAGTTTCTACATGGGTTGGAGGTAACCGCGTCTTCCATCTCCTCGTCTCGATACTGGAGGGAAGAGGTTCCCGATGTAGCAGCACTGTAAGTGTCCGTACTCAGTCGGTTACATTCTGTTGCTCAAGTCGACAAAAAGAACAAGTCAGATGATTACCCGGAGATGGTAGGGACGGTCACTTTGATCCTGGGCAAAGCCTTGGGCAGTTTGGAGGAGGTGGTCTTCGGTGCTTTTGGAGCTGGAGGCGGCACAACCTTGGGTTGCTTTGGGGCCTTCTCAATCGGCGCTGGAGAAGACGTCCTGGGGCGCTTCGAAGATTGCCCAGTCGGCGCGGTCGCCAGGTCCGGGGTGCTCGCCGGGTCGTGTGCGTTCTTGGATCTCCTCTCTCTGCGAGGAGGCGAGTCGACTTCTTCGTCATCGCTCGAGTCGTCGCTCTCCTCGTCCTCCTCTGCATTCGAGTGCCACTCGCCGCTCTCTCCCCCGCTCACTCCCTCCTCAATGTCTTGCTCCTGCACTCCATTGGGCATCAGGTACATGTCAATGAGAGCCTGAAAGAACAACGAGCAAAAGGAGTACAGTCGACCATCAACAAGGTGTCACACAGTGAATTGGAAAGATATTTGGTAAAACAGAATCATACCTGCTCCGGCTGGCGCGAGTGGTCGAATGGAATCACCCTCCTAGACCCCCGGGGGTTGTCTTTGTTGCTGGTGATTCCCATCAGCCACTTCTCCAAGATGTCCTCACTAATCCTCCGGGTGCATCCGAGTGGAGTCCTCGAGTCCATAGTACATCCACATCGGATGATCACGGGCCTGGAGCGGTTGGATGCGTCGATCGAGAAAGACCTCCAGCAGGTCCATCCCAGTCACCCCGTCGCGGGCGAGTTGGACGACCCGCTCGACCAGCACCTTGACCTGCGCCTTCTCTTCGGGAACCGCCTTCAAGGAGGAGGGCTTCTCCAATCGAGCCAGGGGAAAGGGAGGAAGTCCAGTCGAGTGACCCGGGGTCGGCTGATCCTTGCAGTAAAACCAAGTCGACTGCCAGCCGCGGACCGAGTCGGGAAGGATCATCGCCGGGAAGGTGCTCTTGTTCCTCATCTGGATCCCCAGGCCCCCGCACATCTGGATCATGTGCGTCCTCTCATCACTCGGATTGGCCTTTTTGACCGACTGGGAGCGGCAGGTGAAGATATGTTTGAAGAGGCCCAGTGCGGTCGACAGCCCAAGAAATTTTCACACATTGACACAAAAGCAGCCAGATAGACTATGGTGTTTGGAATGAAGTGGTGGAGCTGAGCCCCAAAGAAGTTCAAAAAGCCCCGAAATAAAGGATGGGGAGGCAGAGAAAATCCGCGATCGACGTGGGTGGCGAGGAGAACGCACTCACCCTCCCTTGGCTGTGGCTCGGTCTCGTTCCCTGGGAGCCGCACCGATTTGTGGGGGATCAGTCCCCCTCCACCAGGTTGTCGAGGTCGTCCTGGCTGATCGTCGAGCGGATCCAGTCACCCTGGATCCAGCCCGGCGGCAGGCCGGATCTCGACGAGGATCCGCCCTGGCTGGTCCGCTTTCCCTTTGCCTTCGCGTTCGCCTTCTTCGCGCGCTCCAGCGCCACCGTCTTCTCTTTTCCCATGGCGGCGGATCGAGTTCGAGCGAGGGTTCGGCAACGAGAGCAGAAGCGAGCGTGGCAGAGAGGTCAGAGGAAGAAGAAAAGAGAATGGGAGCGCACGGTGCAGAGACCCGGTCCGGTGCCTTTTATAAGGTCATTCCCCGAGTGACTGACTGGTAGGCCCAGACGATCTAAACAAATCCCGCGACAGTCACGCGCGCAGTACGTGGCGAAAAAGGTGGCGCGGAGATCGAGGAGACCTGCCTAATCCGTCCCGATTACCACGGCTTCGCCCGTCTGGCGCACTTCCCAAAATTCGGATCCCGCGAAATCCACGGAGATCAGAGCAACTGGTCAGACTGAAAACATCCTCCACATTATCATTCGGGATTCTACCGTGAAAGTTCACTCGACAAAAACTAAGAATGGACCAAGGCGACTGAAAAAGAAGTTGATGTTATCTCCTCGGTTCATTGTTCCAGAACAAGTTATACTCATAGAACAAAGAATGTCTCGGAAGTGTTCCCAACTCCTTCCTCACTCAAACCCTGATCCATTCGGGGGCTAATGATGAAGCTATGTACCTAGGGTAGGGTCATGGATTTGTCCAAGATACCCTCCCCAAGGACATCTCTAAAGGAACCAGAAGCGGTCGAAGCAGATTCATCATCTACTCGACCGTGCAGCTATGTTCCACTCGACAGTATAGAAGACACTCGACTATGTGAACAACCACTCGACGATACAACAAACCACTCGGAGTGTAGAAGGCCTAACGTCACTCAGGATGACAACGGTCGGTCATTCACTCTGTAACCTTAAAGATCATTTATATCTCTTTATTACTAGCGTTACCAGTAACGCCCTGCCTTAATGTACATTGAACCCTTTGTAACGTGGGCTGGCTGGGGTCCTGGCGCACTCTATATAAGCCACCCCCTCCTCCGGGACAAGGGTTCGCATCTTTTGTAATTCACACACATATATCCAGTCGACCGCCTCCGGGCTCCGAGACGTAGGGCTATTACTTCCTCCGAGAAGGGCCTAGACTTGTAAAACGCGCGTGTACAACTCCTCCATAGCTAGGATCTTGCCTCTACATTCCTACCCCTATTCTACTGTCAGGCTTAGAACCACGACAGGCGCCGCCCCCTCTCCTAGTACAATTCGGACCAGAGGGAGAGGGCGCGCTGCCTGCCCTAGGCCGGCTCCTCTCTCTTTCCCTTATGGCCCAACACGGCCCATTAGCCCCCGGGGGTTCCGGTAACCCCTCCGGTACTCCGGTAAAATCCTAATTTTACCCGGAACTCTTCTGATGTCCAAATGTAGGCTTCCAATATATCAATCTTTATGTCTCAACCATTTTGAGACTCCTCGTCATGTCCGTGATCATATCCGGGACTCTGAACTACCTTCGGTACATCAAAACATATGAACTCATAAAACCGATCGTCACAGAACTTTAAGCGTGCGGACCCTACGGGTTCAAGAACTATGTAGACATGACCGAGACATGTCTCCGGTCAATAACCAATAGCGGAACCTGGATGCTCATATTGGTTCCTACATATTCTACGAAGATCTTTATCGGTCAAACCGCATAACACTATACGTTGTTCTCTTTGTCATCGGTATGTTACTTGCCTGAGATTCGATCGTCGGTATCCCAATACCTAGTTCAATCTCGTCACCAGCAAGTCTCTTTACTGGTTCCGTAATGCACTATTCCGCAACTAACTCATTAGTTGTATTGCTTGCAAGGCTTATAGTGATGTGTATTACCGAGAGGGCCTAGAGATACCTCTCCGAAATCGGAGTGACAAATCCTAATCTTGATCTATGCCAACTCAACAAGTAGCATCAGAGACACTTGTAGAGCACCTTTATAATCACCCAGTTACGTTGTGACGTTTGGTAGCTGATACGTCTGCGTCGTATCTAGAATTTTCGATTGTTCCATGCCAATATTATTCAATTTTCATATACTTTTTGGCAACTTTTTCTAGTATTTTTGGGACTAACGTATTGATCCAGTGCCCAGTGCCAGTTCCTGTGTGTTGCATGTTTTCGGTTTCGCAGAATATCCATATCAAACGGAGTCAAAACGGGATAAAAACGGACGGAGCTTATTTTTGGAAAATATGGAAAATTCGGAAGGAAAATCAACGCGAACCAGTGCCTGAGGTGGTCACGAGGCAGGGGGTGCCCCCCTTAGGGCGTGCCCCTACCCTCGTGAGCCCACCGTAAGGCGGTTGACGCTCTTCTTTTGCCGCAAGAAAGCTAGTATTTGGAAAAAAATCACGGCGAAGGTTTTAGACCAATCGGAGTTACGGATCTCCATATATATACGAAACGGTGAAACAGAGCCAGAATAGAACGCAGAACCAGAGAGAAACAGAGAGATAGATCCAATCTCGGAGGGGCTCTCGCCCCTCCCATGCCATGGGAGTCAAGGACCAGAGGGGAAACCCTTCTCCCATCTAGGGAGGAGGTCAAGGAAGAAGAATAAGAAGGGGGGGCCTCTCCCCCTTGCTTCCGGTGGCGCCGGAGCGCTGCCGGGGCCATCATCATCACCGCCATCTTCACCAACAACTTCACCGCCATCATCACCAACTCTTCCCCCCTCTATGCAGCGGTGTAACCTCTCTCTTACCCGTTGTAATCTTTACTTAAACATGGTGCTCAACGCTATATATTATTTCCCAATGATGTATGGCTATCCTATGATGTTTGAGTAGATCTGTTTTGTCCTAATGGCTATTTGATGATCAAGATTGGTTTGAGTTGTATGTTTTATTATTGGTGCTGTCCTATGGTGCTCTCCGTCTCGCGCAAGCATGAGGGATTCCCGCTGTAGGGTTTGCAATATGTTCATGATTTGCTTATGGTGGGTGGCGTGAGTGACAGAAGCACATACCCGAGTAAGTAGGTTGTTTGCGTATGGGATAAAGGGTACTTGATACTTTAATGCTATGGTTGGGTTTTACCTTAATGAATCTTTAGTAGTTGTAGATGCTTGCTAGAGTTCCAATCATAAGTGCATATGATCCAAGTAGAGAAAGTATGTTAGCTTATGCCTCTCCCTCAAATAAAATTGCAATAATGATTACCGGTCTAGTTATCGATTGCCTAGGGACAAATAACTTTCTTGTTGACAAACGCTCTCTATTAAAACTAATTTAGTTGTGTCTTTATCTAAGCAGCCCCTAGTTTTATTTACGTGCTCTTTACTTTCTTGCAAGCTTATCCAAAAACACCTACAAAGTACTTCTAGTTTCATACTTGTTTCCGGTAAAGCGAACATCAAGCGTGCATAGAGTTGTATCGGTGGTCGATAGAACTTGAGGGAATATTTGTTCTACCTTTAGCTCCTCGTTGGGTTCGACACTCTTACTTATTGAAAGAGGCTACAATTGACCCCCTATACTTGTGGGTTATCAAGACCTTTTTCTGGCGCCGTTGCCGGGGAGCAATAGCGTGGGGTGAATATTCTCGTGTGCGCTTGTTTGCTTTATCACTAAGTAATTTTATTTGTTGCTCTTAGTTGTGTTCTATCTTTAGTTATGGATATGGAATGCAAAATACCAAAAAAATTAGGTGTACTTGCTACTCATGGAGATGGGGTAACTCCTAAAACCCTCGATTCTCATTATGTGAAAGATATTAAGTACTACTTTGATAATCCTGAGAAAACCCCATTCAACTTTATAATGGGAGACACGTTGGATCAACGTGAATACTTTAGGGATTATCGCTTGACACAAAAAGGGAAACTATTATGGGACCAATTTATTATGTTGCGTTGGTATGCTTGGCAACTATGCTTGAGATATGATATTACTTGTTGCTCTAGGATGAAGGCTCCACACCTTCCCTTTTCATGCAAACTTAATGTTAATGAAACCTTAGCTTCTTATGCTAATGGTATATATGATTACTATGATGTGGAACAAATAGAAGAATTTGTTGCTTTTAAGGCTGCTTATGAAATTGAATCTTTGTTTGAAAAGTATGAAGCTTTAGATGATGATGTTTATAGGCCTGAAAATCTTGCTATACTTAGATATTTCTATGAAAATTATGAATACAATTACTATATTAATGCATTTATTGAGAAAGTCTCCGCTGTCCAAGAAGAGACTAATATTTTGTAGGAAGCTATGGAAGAAGAAATTGATGAAACTGTGAGCTCATTGGATGAAAAAGATGATGAGGAGAGCGAAGAACAAAAGGAGGAAGAGCGGATTGATCACCCGTGCCCACCTTCTAATGAGAGTAACTCTTCAACTCATACATTGTTTAATTCCCCTTCGTGCTTACCGAAGGATGATTGCTATGATGATTGTTATGGTCCCATTGATTCTCTTGAAATATCCCTTTTTGATGATTCTTGCTATGCTTGTGGCCAAGATGCCAATATGAATTACGCTTATGGAGATGAACTTGCTATAGTTCCTCATGTTAAACATGAAATTGTTGCTATTGCACCCACGCATGATAGTCCTATTATCTTTTTGAATTCTCCAAACTACACTATATCGGAGAAGTTTGCACTCATTAAGGATTACATTGATGGGTTGCCTTTTACTGTTGCACATGATGATTTTAATGAATATAATATGCATGTGCTTGCTGCTCCTACTTGCAATTATTATGAGAGAGGAACTATATCTCCACCTCTCCATGTTTCCAACATGGTAAAATTGTAAGAAACTGTTTATACTATGCATTGGCCTTTACTTTGTGTGCATGAATTGTTCTTTTATGACATGCCGATGCATAGGAAGAGAGTCATACTTCGTTGTTGCATGATATATGTTGCTTTGTGCTCACTACTAAATGCCAAATCATTGCTAATTAAAATTGGCTTTGATATACCTTGGGATCCGGGTGGATTCACTACTTGAGCACTATATGCCTAGCTTAATGGCTTTAAAGAAAGCGCTGCCAAGGAGACAACCCGGAAGTTTTAGAGAGTCATTTATTTCTGCTTAGTGCTTTCATATAGTTTAAAAACAAAAAAATAAAGAGGGGAACCCAAAACTTTCTCTAAAAGAAAAGTGAAAGTGAGAGAGACGAGCATTGTGAAAGTGGGGGACGTCCTTGAACTTTGTTCATGCCCATGGAAACTTTGTGAATCTTAATTACAGAAACCTTTCAAAAAAAAATAATTATCCGCTTGTACAATTCCATTGTATTATAAAAATAATGTGCCAAGGTTTGCCTTTAGGATATTTACATTTGCTTGATGGTTTGTACGGTGCAGGACATAAACTTTGTCTGTAGTGCGCGAGTTTACATTTTTAGCTGGAACGTCAAATGGTTCTGATTCTTTCTGCACTGTCTTCCTATACAAATTGTTTATTTTTACTAATTTTGGCAGAATTTTTCAAGTATCAGAAGTATGGTGAATGTTCAGATTGCTACAGACTGTTCTGTTTTAAACAGATTCTGTTTTTGATGCATAGTTTGCTTGTTTTGATGAAACTATCAATTTATATCAGTGGATTAAGCCATGGAAAAGTTATATTACAGTATACACAATGAAAAAACAAAATATGAATTGGTTTGCAACAGTACTTAGAGTAGTGATTTGCTTTATTATACTAACGGATCTTACCGAGTTTTCTGTTGAAGTTTTGTGTGGATGAAGTGTTCGATGATTGAGAAGGTTTTGATGTGAGAAGAAGGAAGAGAGGCAAGAGCTCAAGCTTGGGGATGCCTGAGGCACCCCAAGTAAATATTCAAGGAGACTCAAGTGTCTAAGCTTGGGGATGCTGGGAAGGCATCCCCTCTTTCTTCAACAAATATCGGTATGTTTTTAGATTCGTTTCGTTCATGCGATATGTGCAATCTTGGAGCGTCTTTTGCATTTAGGTTTTCATTTTTTATGCACCATGCTGGTATGAGATGGTCCTTGGTTGATTTATAGAATGCTCTTTACACTTCACTTATATCTTTTGAATATGGCTTTATAGAATGCTTCATGTGCTTCACTTATATCATTTGAAGTTTGGATTGCCTGTTTCTCTTCACTTAGACAACCGCCATTTGTAGAATGCTCTTTTGCTTCACCTATATTTTTTAGAGCGTGGGCATATATTTTGTAGAAAGAATTAAACTCTCTTGCTTCACTTATATCTATTTAGAGAGAGGACAGGAACTGGTCATTCACATGGTTAGTCATAAAATCCTACATAAACTTGTAGATCGCTGAATATGATATGTTTGATTCCTTGCAATAGTTTTGCGATATAAAGATGGTGATATTAGAGTCATGCTAGTGGGTGGTTGTGAAATTGATAAATACCTGTGTTGAGGTTTGCAAGTCCCATAGCATGCACGTATGGTGAACCGTTATGTGATGAAGTCGGAGCATGATTTATTTATTGATTGCCTTCCTTATGAGTGGCGATCGGGGATGAGCGATGGTCTTTTCCTACCATCTAACCCCCTAGGAGCATGCGAGTAGTACTTTGTTTCGATGACTAATAGATTTTTGCAATAAGTATGTGAGTTCTTTATGACTAATGTTGAGTCCATGGATTATACGCACTCTCACCCTTCCATCATTGCTAGCCTCTTCGGTACCGTGCATTGCCCTTTCTCACCTCGAGAGTTGGTGCAAACTTCACCGGTGCATCCAAACCCCGTGATATGATACGCTCTATCACACATAAGCCTCCTTACATCTTCCTCAAAACAGCCACCATACCTACCTATTATGGCATTTACATAGCCATTCCGAGATATATTGCCATGCAACTTCCATCATCTTCATATACATGACTTGAGCATCATTGTCATATTGCTTTGCATGATCATAAGATAGCTAGCATGATGTTTTCATGACTTGTCCATTTTTTGATGTCATTGCTACCCTAGATCATTGCACATCCCGGTACACCGCCGGAGGCATTCATATAGAGTCATATCTTTGTTCTAGTATCGAGTTGTAATATTGAGTTGTAAGTAAATAAAAGTGTGATGATCATCATTATTAGAGCATTGCCCAAAAAAAGGGAGAGGCCAAAGAAGCCTAAATAAAAAAGGGGCCAAAGAAGCCCGCAGAAAAAAGAAAAAAGGGGAAATGTTACTATCCTTTTACCACACTTGTGCTTCAAAGTAGCACCATGTTCTTCATATAGAGAGTCTCTTGAGTTAACACTTTCATATACTAGTGGGAATTTTCATTATAGAAATTGTCTTGTATATTCTGATGATGGGCTTCCTCAAATGCCCGAGGTCTTCATGAGCAAGCAAGTTGGATGCACACCCACTTAGTTTCAGTTTGAGCTTTCATATACTTATAGCTCTAGTGCATCCGTTGCATGGCAATCCCTACTCACTCACATTGATATCTATTAATGGGCATCTCCATAGGCCGTTGATACGCCTAGTTGATGTGAGACTATCTTCTCCTTTTTTTGTCTCCTCCACCATCATATTCTATTCCACCTATAGTGCTATGTCCATGGCTCACGCTGCGTGAAAGTTGAAAAGGTTTGAGAACGTCAAAAGTATGAAACAATTGCTTGGCTTGTCATCGGGGTTGTGCATGATTTGAATATTTTGTGTGGTGAAGATGGAGCATAGCCAGGCTATATGATTTTGTAGGGATAACTTTCTTTGGCCATGTTATTTTGAAATACATGATTGCTTTATTAGTATGCTTGAAGTATTATTGTCTTAATGTCAAAGGATCGACTATTGCTTTGAACCACTCGTGTCTTAATATTCATGCCATGATTAGACATATGATCAATATTATGCTAGGTAGCATTCCACATCAAAAATTATTTTTTTATCATTTACCTACTCGAGGACGAGCAGGAATTAAGCTTGGGGATGCTGATACGTCTCCGTCGTATCTCTAATTTTTGATTGTTCCATGCCAATATTATTCAACTTTCATATACTTTTTGGCAACTTTTTATATTATTTTTGGGACTAACATATTGATCCAGTGGCCAGTGCCAGTTCCTGTCTGTTGCATGTTTTTGGTTTCGTAGAATATCCATATCAAACGGAGTCCAAACGGGATAAAAATGGATGGAGCTTATTTTTGGAAAATATGGAAAATTCGGAAGGAAAATCAACGCGAACCAGTGCCCGAGGTGGTCACGAGGCAGGCCCCCCCTTAGGGCGCGCCCCTACCCTCGTGAGCCCACCGTAAGGCGGTTGACGCCCTTCTTTTGCCGCAAGAAAGCTAATATTCAGAAAAAAATCATGGCAAAGGTTTCAGGCCAATCGGAGTTACGGATCTCCATATATATACGAAATGGTGAAACAGAGCCAGAACAGAACGCAGAACCAGAGAGAAACAGAGAGATAAATCCAATCTCGGAGGGGCTCTCGCCCCTCCCACGCCATGGGAGCCAAGGACCAGAGGGAAAACCCTTCTCCCATCTAGGGAGGAGGTCAAGGAAGAAGAAGAAGAAGGGGGGCCCTCTCCCCCTTGCTTCCGGTGGCGCTGGAGCGCTGCCGGGGCCATCATCATCACTGCCATCTTCACCAACAACTTCACCGCCATCATCACCAACTCTTCCCCCCTCTATGCAGCGGTGTAACCCCTCTCTTACCCGTTGTAATCTTTACTTAAACATGGTGCTCAACACTATATATTATTTCCCAATGATGTATGGCTATCCTATGATGTTTGAGTAGATCTGTTTTGTCCTAATGGCTATTTGATGATCAAGATTGGTTTGAGTTGTATGTTTTATTATTGGTGCTGTCCTATGGTGCTCTCCGCGTCCCGCAAGCGTGAGGGATTCCCGCTGTAGGGTTTGCAATATGTTCATGATTTGCTTATGATGGGTGGCGTGAGTGACAGAAGCACAGACCCGAGTAAGTAGGTTGTTTGCGTATGGGATAAAGGGGACTTGATACTTTAATGCTATGGTTGGGTTTTACCTTAATGAATCTTTAGTAGTTGCAGAGGCTTGCTAGAGTTCCAATCATAAGTGAATATGATCCAAGTAGAGAAAGTATGTTAGCATATGCCTCTCCCTCAAATAAAATTGCAATAATGATTACCGGTCTAGTTATCGATTGCCCAGGGACAAATAACTTTCTTGTTGACATAAGCTCTCTATTAGAACTAATATAGTTGTGTCTTTATCTAAGCATCCCCTAGTTTTATTTACGTGCTCTTTACTTTCTTGCAAGCTTATCCAAAAACACCTACAAAGTACTTCTAGTTTGATACTTGTTTCTGGTAAAGCGAATGTCAAGCGTGCGTAGAGTTGTATCGGTGGTCGATAGAACTTGAGGGAATATTTGTTCTACCTTTAGCTCCTCGTTGGGTTCGACACTCTTACTTATCGAAAGAGGGTACAATTGATCCCCTATACTTGTGGGTTATCAGTAGCACACAAAGTGTTCCTCTGGTATTCGGGAGTTGCATAATCTCATAGTCATAAGAACATGTATAAGTCATGAAGAAAGCAATAGTAGTAAACAAAAATGGTCAAGTGCTAAGCTAACGAAATGGGTCAAGTCAATCACATCATTCTCCTAATGATGTGATCCCATTGATCGAATGACAACTCATGTCTATGGTTAGGAAACTTAACCATCTTTGATCAACGAGCTAGTCAAGTAGAGGCATACTAGTGACACTATATTTGTCTATGTGTTCATACATGTATTATGTTTCCGGTTAATACAATTCTAGCATGAATAATAAACATTTATCATGAAATAAGGAAATAAATAATAACTTTATTATTGCCTCTACGACATATTTCCTTCAGTATTGTCCACTAGGATTTGTGTGATTCTCCTATTAGTTCGATGACCTTGGTTCTCATGGGGGGGGGGGAATACTTATCAATTACTATATTGCTTCATCCTTCCTCTTCGGGGAAAATCTCAACGCAGCTCACAAGTAGCAACACTCAATCATGAATGTTTTTTTTTCTTCATCCAGAAGAGTTCTTTCTGGTGGGATTATAGAATAGAAACAAGAGTACGTGGCAGACCCGCTTCCTTGATAAATTAGTTTCCATGCAATAGGATAGTGTGAGTAAGAGTGGAAATAGAAGGGCACTACTATTTTTACTTTAATGACATATGTCTTTACCTGGTTCCAAAAAATAGCAAATCTGTGTAAAGAGTAAGAAGGCCTTTTCCCGCTACTTGAATCAGTGAAAGACAAAGAAGAATGTCTTTACCTTGATAGGGTTTCAGAGACAAGCACGTTTCAGTTTGGTTATCTGCAGATGAAACTCACTATTCTGCATTCTATGGATAGAAATATCAATGTTGGAACTTGGAAGGGCATGTTCAAGTAGTAGTCCGAGAAATACATAGTGTCCTGATACGTCTCCAACGTATCTATAATTTTTGATTGCTCCATGCTATATTATCTACTGTTTTGGACATTATTGGGCTTTATTATCCACTTTTATATTATTTTTAGGACTAACCTATTAACCGGAGGCCCAGCCCAGAATTCCTGTTTTTTGCCTGTGTTAGGGTTTCTAAGAAAAGGAATATCAAACGGAGTCCAAATGGAATGAAACCTTCGGGAATGTGATTTTCTCACCGAATACAACTCAGGAGACTTGGACCCTACGTCAAGCCAATTAATAGGAGGCCACGAGGTAGGGGGCCTGCCTGCCCCCCAGGCGCGCCCTCCACCCTCGTGGGCCCCCTGTTGATCCACCGACGTACTTCTTCCTCCTATATATACCCACGTACCCCCAAACGATCGGGGACGGAGCAAAAAACCTAATTCCACCGCCGCAACTTTATGTATCCACGAGATCACATCTCGGGGCCTGTTCCGGAGCTCCGCCGGAAGGGGAATCAATCACAGAGGGCTTCTACATAATCATCTAAGCCCCTCCGATGAAGTGTGATTAGTTTATTTCAGACCTACAGGTCCATAGTTAGTAGCTAGATGGCTTCTTCTCTCTTTTTGGATCTCAATACAATGTTCTCCCCCTCTCTCGTGGAGATCTATTCGATGTAATCTTCTTTTTGCGGTGTGTTTGTTGAGACCGATGAATTGTGGGTTTATGATCCAGTCTATATATGAACAATATTTCAATCTTCTCTGAATTCTTTTATGTATGATTGGTTATCTTTGCAAGTCTCTTCGAATTATCAGTTTGGTTTGGCCTACTAGATTGATCTTTCTTGCAATGGTAGAAGTGCTTAGCTTTAGGTTCGATCTTGCGGTGTCCTTTCCCAGTGACAGAAGGGGCAGCAAGGCACGTATTGTATTGTTGCCATCAAGGATAACAAGATGGGGTTTTTATCATATTGCATGAAATTATCCCTCTACATCATGTCATCTTGCTTAAGGCGTTACTCTGTTTTTAACTTAATACTCTAGATGCATGCTGGATAGCGGTCGATGAGTGGAGTAATAGTAGTATATGCAGGCAGGAGTCGGTCTACTTGTCTCGGACGTGATGCCTATATACATGATCATACCTAGATATTCTCATAACTATGCTCAATTCTGTCAATTGCTCAACAGTAATTTGTTCACCCACGTAGAATACTTATGCTCTTGAGAGAAGCCACTAGTGAAACCTATGGCCCCCGGGTCTCTTTCTCATCATATCAATCTCCATCACTTTATTATTGCTTTGCTTTTTTACTTTGCCTTTTACTTTTCACTTTGCATCTCTATACCAAAAATACCAAAAATATTATTTATCATCTCTATCATATCTCACTTTCGTAAGTGACCATGAAGGGATTGACAACCCCTAAGCGCGTTGGTTGCATTGAGCTATTGTTTTTGTGTAGGTACGAGGGACTCGCGCGTAGCCTCCTACTGGATTGATACCTTGGTTCTCAAAAACCGAGGGAAATACTTACGCTACTTTGCTGCATCATCCTATCCTCTTTGGGGAAATCCAACGCAGTGCTCAAGAGGTAGCAAGAAGAATTTCTGGCGCCGTTGCCGGGGAGTCTGCGCAAAAGTCAACATACCAAGTACCCATCACAATCCCTATCTCCCGCATTACATTATTTCCTATTTGCCTCTCGTTTTCCTCTCCCCCACTTCACCCTTGCCGTTTTATTCGCCCTCTCTCTCTCTCTCTATCCTCCCTCTCTTTCTCTATTTGCCACTTTTTGCCCGTTTGCCTTTTGTTTGCTCGTGTGTTGGATTGCTTGTTTGTTGCGTTGGCACAAGATAATACCAAATTGTGTGACTTCACCAATACCAACAATAATGATTTCCTTAGCACTCCGATTGCTCCTCTTACCGATGCTGAATCTTGTGAAATTAATGCTGCTTTGCTGAATCTTGTCATGAAAGATCCATTTTCCGACCTTCCTAGTGAAGATGCCGCTACCCATCTTAATAGCTTCGTTGATTTGTGTGACATGCAAAAGAAGAAAGATGTCGATAATGATATTGTTAAATTGAAGCTATTTCCATTTTACTTAGAGATCGTGCTAAAGCTTGGTTTTCATCTTTGCCTAAAAATAGTATTGATTCATGGAACAAGTGCAAAGATGCTTTTATCTCCAAGTATTTTCCTCCCGCTAAGATCATCTCTCTTAGAAACGATACTATGAATTTAAAGCAACTTGATCATGAACATGTTGCACAAGCTTGGGAGAGAATGAAATTAATGATATGTAATTGCGCTACTCATGGTTTGAATTTGTGGATGATTATACAAAAATTTTATGCCGGATTGAATTTTGCTTCTAGAAATCTTTTAGATTCGGCCGCGGGAGGCACTTTTATGGAAATCACTTTAGGAGATGCTACTAAACTCCTAGATAATATTATGGTTAATTATTCTCAATGGCACACTGAAAGATCTACTAATAAAAAAGTGCATGTGATAGAAGAAATTAATGTTTTGAGTGGAAAGATGGATGAACTTATGAAATTATTTGCTACTAAGAGTGTTTCATCTGATCCTAATGATATGCCTTTGTCTACTTTGATTGAGAATAATAATGAATCTATGGATGTGAATTTTGTTGGTAGGAATAATTTTGGTAACAACGCGTATAGAGGAAATTTCAACTCTAGGCCTTACCCTAGTAATCCCTCTAATAATTATGGTAATTCCTACAACAATTCTTATGGAAATTATAATAAGATGCCCTCTTATTTTGAATCTAATATTGAAGAATTTATTTCTTTGCAAAAGAATTTTAATGCTATGATTGAAGAAAAAATGCTTAAGATTGATGATTTGGCTAGGAACGTTGATAGAATTTCTCTTGATGTTGATTCTTTAAAGCTTAGATCTATTCCTCCTAAGCATGATATCAATGAGTCTCTCAAAGCCATGAGAATTTCCATTGATGAGTGCAAGGAAAGAACCGCTAGGACGCGTGCTATGAAAGATGCCTTTATTAAAGCGTGTTCTTCCAATTCCTATGAAAATAAAGATGAAGATCTAAAAGTTATTGATGTGTCCCCTATTAAATCTTTGGTTTGCAATATTAATCTTGATAATGATGGGACTGAATATGATCCACCTTTACCTAGAAGGCATTCTAAAAATTCAGAGTATTTAAATCTTGATGATGAAATTGATAAAAGTGGGATTAAAAGAAATAAAACCCTAGATGATGCTAAACCCACTATATTGGATTTCAAGGAATTTAATTATGAAAATTGATCTTTAATTGATTGTACTTCCTTGTTTCAATCCATGCTAAATTCTCCTCATGCTTATAGTCAAAATAAAGCCTTTACCGGACATATCGTTGATGCCTTGATGCAATCTTATGAAGAAAAACTTGAGTTGAAAGTTTCTATCCCTAGAAAACTTTATGATGAGTGGGAACCTACTATTAAAATTAAAATTAAAGATTATGAGTTTTATGCTTTGTGTGATTTGGGTGCTAGTGTCTCTACTATTCCCAAAACTTTGTGTGATTTGCTAGATTTCTGTGATTTTGATGATTGCTCTCTAAACTTGCATCTTTCGGATTCCACTATTAAGAAACCTATGGGAAGAATTAATGATGTTCTTATTGTTGCAAATAGGAATTATGTGCCCGTAGATTTTATCGTTCTTGATATAGATTGCAATCCTTCTTGCCCTATTATTCTCGGTAGACCTTTCCTTAGAACGGTTGGTGCAATTATTGATATGAAGGAAGGGAATATTAGATTTCAATTTCCATTAAAAAAGGGCATGGAACACTTCCTTAGAAATAAAATTAAATTACCATATGAATCTATCATGAGAGCCACTTATGGATTGCCTACCAAAGATGGCAATACCTAGATCTATTCTTGCTTGTTATGCCTAGCTAGGGGCGTTAAACGATAGCGCTTGTTGGGAGGCAACCAAATTTTATTTTTATTCCTTGCTTTTTGCTCCTGATTAGTAATAAATAAATTATTTAGCCTCTGTTTTGGTTCTGTTTTTTTGTGTTTAATTAGTGTTTGTGCCAAGTAGAACCGCTGGGAAGACTTGGGGAAAGTCTTGTTGAACTTGCTGTAAAAAACAGAAACTTTAGCGCTCACGAGAACTGCTGTCATTTTTATTTGGAAAGTGATATTTAGTTAATTATTTTTGCAGATGTTTAATAGATAAATTCCTCACGTCCATCAATTTATTTTAGAATTTTCGGGGTCCCAGATCTTGCGCTAGCTACAGATTACTATAGTCTGTTCTGTTTTTGACAGATTCTGTTTTTCGTGTGTTGTTTGCTTATTTTGATGAATCTATGGCTAGTAAAATAGTTTATGAACCATACAGAAGTTGGAATACAGTAGGTATAACACCCATATAAATAAATAATGAGTTCATTACAGTACCTTGAAGTGGTATTTTGTTTTCTTTCGCTAACGGAGCTCACGAGATTTTCTACTTTAAGTTTTGTCTTGTGAAGTTTTCAAGTTTTGGGTAAAGATTTGATGGATTATGGAACAAGGAGTGGCAAGAGCCTAAGCTTGGGGATGCCCATGGTACCCGCAAGATAATCTAAGGACACATAAAAGCCAAAGCCTGGGGATGCCCCGGAAGGCATCCCCTCTTTCATCTACTTCTATCGGTAACTTTACTTGGAGCTATATTTGTATTCACCACATGATATGTGTTTTGCTTGGAGTGTCTTTTATGATTTGAGTCTTTGCTTGTTAGTATACCACAATCATCCTTGCTGTACACACCTTTTGAGAGAGCCATACATAATTTGGAATTTGATAGAGTACTCTATGTGCTTCACTTATATCTTTTGAGCTCTATAATTTTTCTCTAGTGCTTCACTTATATCTTTTAGAGCACGGTGGTGGATTTGTTTTATAGAAACTATTGATCTCTCATGCTTCACTTAGATTATTTTGAGAGTCTTAATAGCATGGTAATTTGCTTAAAATCCTAATATGCTTGGTATGCAAGATTATAATAAAACTTTCTTATGAGTGTGTTGAATACTAAGAAAAGTTTGATGCTTGACGATTGTTTTGAGATATGGAGGTAATAATATCAAAGTCATGCTAGTTGAGTAGTTGTAAAATTGAGAAATACTTGTGTTGAGGTTTGCAAGTCCCGTAGCATGCACGTATGGTAAACGTTATGCAACAAATTTGAAACATGAGGTGTTATTTGATTGTCTTCCTTATGAGTGGCGGTTGGGGATGAGCGATGGTCTTTTCCTACCAATCTATCCCGCTAGGAGCATGCACGTAGTACCGAGGTTTTTGATGACCTGTAGATTTTTGCAATAAGTATATGAGTTCTTTATGACTAATGTTGAGTCCAAGGATTATACACACTCTCACCCTTCCATCCTTGCTAGCCTCTTTAGTACCGTGCATTGCCCTTTCTCACATTGAGAGCTGGCACAAACTTCGCCGGTGCATCCAAACCCCGTGATATGATACGCTCTTTCACACATAAACCTCCTTATATGTTCCTCAAAACAGCCACCATACCTACCTATTATGGCATTTCCATATCCATTCCGAGATATATTGCCATGCAACTTTCCATCATTCCGTTCATCATGACACATTCATCATTTTCATATTGCTTAGCATGATCATGTAGTTGACATAGTATTTGTGGCAAAGCCACCATTCATAATTCTTTCATACATGTCACTCTTGGTTCATTGTATATCCCGGTACACCACCGGAGGCATTCATATAGAGTCATCGTTGTTCTAGTATCGAGTTGTAATCATTGAGTTGTAAATAAATAGAAGTGTGATGATCATCATTATTAGAGCATTGTCCCAAGTGAGGAATAAAAAAAGAGAAATGCCATAAAAAAGAGAAGGCCCAAAAAAGAGAGAAAGGCCATAAAAAAAGAGAAGGCCCAAAAAAATGAGAGAAAAAGAGAGAAGGGACAATGTTACTATACTTTTACCACACTTGTGCTTCAAAGTAGCACCATGATATTCATAGTAGAGAGTCTCTCATGTTATCACTTTCATATACTAGTGGGAATTTTTCATTATAGAACTTGGCCTGTATATTCCAACAATGGGCCACCTCAAGTGCCCTAGGTCTTCGTGAGCAAGCAAGTTGGATGCACACCCACTAGTTTCTTTTGTTGAGCTTTCATACATTTATAGCTCTAGTGCATCCGTTGCATGGCAATCCCTACTCCTTGCATTAACATCAATCGGTGGGCATCTCCATAGCCCATTGATTAGCCTCGTTGATGTGAGACTTCCTCCTTTTTTGTCTTCTCCACATAACCCCCTCATTATATTCTATTCCACCTATAGTGCTATGTCCATGGCTCGCGCTCATATATTGCATGAAAGTTTATAGGTTTGAGATTACTAAAGTATGAAACAATTGCTTGGCTTGTCATCGGGGTTGTGCATGACGAGAGCATTCTTGTGTGACAAAAATGAAACATGACTAAACTATATGATTTTGTACGGATGAACTTTCTTTGGCCATGTTATTTTGAGAAGACATAATTGCTTAGTTAGTATGCTTGAAGTATTATCATTTTTATGTCAATATGAACTTTTTTCTTGAATCTTTCGAATCTGAATATTCATACCACAATTAAGAAGAATTACATTAAAATTATGCCAAGTAGCACTCCACATCAAAAATTCTGTTTTTATCATTTACCTACTCGAGGACGAGCAGGAATTAAGCTTGGGGATGCTTGATACGTCTCCAATGTATCTATAATTTTTGATTGCTCCATGCTATATTATGTACTATTTTGGACATTATTGGGCTTTATTATCCACTTTTATATTATTTTTGGGACTAACCTATTAACCGGAGGCCCATCCCAGAATTGCCGTTTTTTGCCTGTCTTAGGGTTTCGAAGAAAAGGAATATCAAACGGAGTCCAAATGGAATGAAACCTTCGGGAACGTGATTTTCTCACCGAATACAACTCAGGAGACTTGGACCCTACGTTAAGCCAATTAACAGGAGGCCACGAGGTAGGGGGCGCGCCTGCCCCCCCCCAGGCGCGCCCTCCACCCTCATGGCCCCCATGTTGCTCCATCGACGTACTTCTTCCTCCTATATATACCCACGTACCCCCAAACGATCGGGGACGGAGCCAAAAATCTAATTCCACCGCTGCAACTTTCTGTATCCACGAGATCCCATCTTGGGGCCTGTTCCGGAGCTCCGCTGGAAGGGGAATCGATCACAGAGGGCTTCTACATCATCATCCAAGCCCCTCCGATGAAGTGTGAGTAGTTTATTTCAGACCTACGGGTCCATAGTTAGTAGCTAGATGGCTTCTTCTCTCTTTTTGGATCTCAATACAATGTTCTCCCCCTCTCTCTTGGAGATTTATTCGATGTAATCTTCTTTTTGCAGTGTGTTTGTTAAGACCGATGAATTGTGGGTTTATGATCCAGTCTATCTATGAATAATATTTGAATCTTCTCTGAATTCTTTATGTATGATTGGTTATCTTTGCAAGTCTCTTCGAATTATCAGTTTGGTTTGGCCCACTAGATTGGTTTTTCTTGCCATGGGAGAAGTGCTTAGCTTTGGGTTTGATCTTGCGGTGTCCTTTCCCAGTGACAGAAGGGGCAACAAGGCACGTATTGTATTGTTGCCATCGAGGATAACAAGATGGGGTTTTTATCATATTGCATGAAATTATCCCTCTACATCATGTCATCTTGCTTAAGGCGTTACTTTGTTTTTAACTTAATACTCTAGATGCATGCTGGATAGCGGTCGACGAGTGCAGTAATAGTAGTAGATGCAGGTAGGAGTCGGTCTACTTGTCTCGGACGTGATGCCTATATACATGATCATACCTAGATATTCTCAGAACTATGCTCAATTTTGTCAATTGCTCAACAGTAATTTGTTCACCCACCGTAGAATACTTATGCTCTTGAGAGAAGCCACTAGTGAAACCTATGGCCCCCGGGTCTCTTTCTCATCATATCAATCTCCATCACTTTATTATTGCTTTGCTTTTTTACTTTGCCTTTTACTTTTCACTTTGCATCTCTATACCAAAAATACCAAAAATATTATTTATCATCTCTACCAGATCTCACTTTCGTAAGTGACCGTGAAGGGATTTACAACCCCTAAGCACGTTGGTTGCGTTGAGCTATTGTTTTTGTGTAGGTACGAGGGACTCACGCGTAGCCTCCTACTGGATTGATACCTTGGTTCTAAAAAACTGAGGGAAATACTTACGCTACTTTGCTGCATCATCTTCTCCTCTTCGGGGAAATCCAACGCAGTGCTCAGGAGGTAGCATGTCCCAGTTGAGCAGAACAATTATGATTAAACGTCTAAGTTTTCCACCTTTGCATTATGGCGAGAATTTGTACTGCAATCACCAAACAAAGTGGAAAACAAGGTTAAGAATGATCATTGTTGCTAAGTAGTTGATACAATGATGTTCATGACTGATGTTTAATCCTTTCATTGTCAAAAAACATGTTGGAGAACAATATATAGTATGCGAATGCAGCCATAACACAACCATGAATATTAGTCCCTAAATATGCGTTTCCTGCAAAATTAATTGATCTATTATAGCTAGAAATATAATGAGCATGCATGAAGAGAATCAAAAGTTGGGAATACATTTAGTGTTATGTCTGATCATGACTATTCATTACTGCTTGATCAAAGAGAAGAAGGCCATGCTTGAAGAGAAGAAGGTGGAGATCGTAGCTACTTCAGAGGACGCAAAAATGATCACCTTGAAGGTGGTGGATTTGGATGTCGACGCAAGAATGATCATGCAAGCCGTCTGTTTCAGTATGTTGCAGCGGCAAAAGGATGAGCTAGAGAGGGCGGAGCAGGAGGAGATGGAGGCAACGAAGAAGGAAGTGGCCTACATGGCGGCGACAACAGATTGAGCGTGGAGGCTCCAACTGAAGGTCCCGTAGGGCAAAAAGTTCAATTTTTTGCATGGATTGCCAGACTGATATTTTTTTGTGACCGAACATGTTAAAACTATGTATACCTACCTTTTTTGTGTACGTCCGGTGGTGTGATACTACGCACAATATGGATCAGGCGTATTTGAATTTTAAATTACCCTTTACCGATAGAAATATAGTGCTTAACTTTGGATGGCCGGCTCCCGCATCAATGTCCGTGGACTGATCTCCCCATTCGCAGACAGATGTGGTGTCTGATTTATGGGTCAGTGTTGGAGAGATTCCCTAATGGAGGGAGTAGCTTATAGTAAGAAAAAGGGTCCCCCCGCTTTATATTATAAAGCAACGAACCAAGCATCCAACATAGTAGTACGGATTACAAACAAGTCATAAAGTCATGCTGGGGGCACAGCGAGACAAGCCCCAAACAAAGCTACAAAAGCTAATCTAGCTCGGGAGGCGGCGATGGTGGTGGCGGTGGAGGGGAAAACGCCGAAGCCGGAGAAGGAAGACCCGCAATGATGTTGTCGATGACTTCTTGATAACCCACAAGTATAGGGGATCAATTGTAGCCTCTTTCAATAAGTAAGAGTGCCGAACCCAACGAGGAGCTAAAGGTAGAACAAATATTCCCTCAAGTTCTATCGACCACCGATACAACTCTACACACTCTTAACGTTCGCTTTACCTAGAACAAGTATGAAACTAGAAGTACTTTGTAGGCGTTTTTGGATAGGTTTGCAAGATAATAAATAGCACGTAAATAAAATCTAGGGGCTGTTTAGATAAAAGCAGCAATAAAGTTAGTATAGCGAGTGTGGAAAAGTGGTGGTAGGAGTTGCGAAATTGTTCCTAAGAAATTGACTACTTTACTAGACTGATAGCAAGTTTTATGTGGGAGATGCCACTGCTAGCATGTCATCCCTGACTTGGAATTCTATGCACTTATGATTGGAACTATTAGCAAGCATCCGCAACTATTAACGTTCATTAAGGTAAAACCCAACCATAGCATTAAGATATATTGGTCCCCCTTCAATCCCGTATGCATCAATTTTTATGCTAGGTTGAAGTTTCTGTCACTCTTGCCCTCCAATACATAGTCCTATCAACATACAACTAACCCTATGGTGTGATCCATGCACGCGCTCATATGATGGGCACCAAAGGACAACAACATAACCACAAGCAAATTAAATCAATCATAGCAATTCATCAACCACCGATAGGACAACGAAAATCTACTCAGACATCATAGGATGGCAACACATCATTGGATAATAATATGAAGCATAAAGAACCATGTTCAAGTAGAGGGTACAGCGGGTTGCGGGAGAGTGGACAACTGTAGATAGAGGGGGGAAGGTGATGGAGATGTCGGTGAAGATGGCGTAGGTGTTGGTGAAGATCGCGGTGATGATGATAGCCCCGGCGGCGTTCCGGCGCCACCGGAAGCGAGGGGGGAGAGAGCCCCCCTCCTTCTTCTTCTTCCTTGACCTTCTCCCTAGATGGGAGAAGGGTTTCCCCTCTGGTCCATGGCCTCCATGGCATGGGAGGGGCGAGAGCCCCTCCGAGATTGGATCTGTCTCTCTGTATTTCTGCGCTCTGGGATTCTGCCCTTTCACCGTTTCTTATATATCTGGAGATCCGTAACTCCGATTGGATTAAAACCTTCGCCCCGATTTTTTTTCCTGAAAATTAGCTTTCTTATGGCCAAATAAGAGCAGTAACCGCCTTACGGGGGGCCCACGAGGGTCAGGGGTGCGCCCAGGGGGGCGCCCCTGCCTCGGGCACCGTCTCGCGTTGATTTTGTTCCCATATCTCACAAATATTCCAAAAATATTCTCGTCTGTTTTTATTCCGTTTGGACTCAGTTTGTTATGGATTTTCTGCGAAACAAAAAACATGCAACAAACAGGAACTGGCACTAGGCACTGGATCAATATGTTAGTCCCAAAAATAGTATAAAAAGTTGCCAAAAGTATATGAAAGTTGTAGAATATTGGCATGGAACAATCAAAAATTATAGATACGATGGAGACGTATCAGCATCCCCAAGCTTAATTCCTGCTCGTCCTCGAGTAGGTAAATGATAAAAAAGATAATTTTTGATGTGGAATGCTACTTAGCATAATCTTGATCATGTATCTAATCATGGCATGAATATTAAGACACGAGTGATTCGAAGCAATAGTCTATCATTTGACATTAAGACAATAATAATTCAAGCATACTAATAAAGGAATCATGTCTTTTCAAAATAACATGGCCAAAGAAAGTTATCCCTACAAAATCATATGGTCTGGCTATGCTCCATCTTCACCACACAAAATATTCAAATCATGCACAACCCCGATGACAAGCCAAGCAATTGTTTCATACTTTTGACGTTTGATACGTCCATTTTGCATCATGCTTTTATATCAATATTTATTGCATTATGGGTTGTTATTACACATCATTTCACAATACTTATGCCTATTCTCTCTTATTTTACAAGGTTTACATGAAGAGGGAGAATGCCGGCAGCTGGGATTCCGGGCTGGAAAAGGAGCAAATATTAGAGACCTATTCTGCACAACTCCAAAAGTTCTGAAACTCCACGGAAGCTATTTCCAGAATATATAAAAAATACTGAGCGCAAGAAGTTCCAGAGGGGGGCCACACCCTGGCCACAAGGGTGGGGGCGTGCCCTACCCCCTGGGCACGCCCCCTGCCTCGTGGCCCCCCTGGTGGCCCTCCGATGCCCATCTTCTGCTAAATCAAGTCTTTCGTCCAAGAAAAAATAATAAGCAAGCTTTCGGGATGAGACTCCGCCGCCACGAGGCGAAACCTTGGCGGAACCAATCTAGGGCTCTGGCGGAGCTGTTCTGCGGGGAAACTTCCCTCCGGGAGGGGGAAATCATCACCATCGTCATCACCAACGATCCTCTCATCGGGAGGGTGTCAATCTCCATCAACATCTTCACCAGCACCATCTCATCTCAAACCCTAGTTCATCTCTTGTATCCAATCTTTGTATCCAAACCTCAGATTGGTACCTGTGGGTTGCTAGTAGTGTTGATTAATCCTTGTAGTTGATGCTAGTTGGTTTTCTTGGTGGAAGATCATATGTTTAGATCCATTATGCATATTAATACCCCTCTGATTATGAACATGAATATGCTTTGTGAGTAGTTACGTTTGTTCCTCAGGAGATGAGAGAAGTCTTGCTATTAGTAGTCATGTGAATTTGGTATTCGTTTGATATTTTGATGAGATGTATGTTGTCATCCCTCTAGTGGTGTCATCTGAACGTCGACTACATGACACTTCACCATTGTTTGGGCCTAGAGGGAGGCATTGGGAAGTAATAAGTAGATGTTGGGTTGCTAGAGTGACAGAATCATAAACCCTAGTTTATGCGTTGCTTCGTAAGGGGCTGATTTGGATCCATATGTTTCATGCTATGGTTAGGTTTACCTTAATACTTCTGTTGTAGTTGCGGATGCTTGCAATGGGGGTTAATCATAAGTGAGATGCTTGTCCAAGTAAGGACAGTACCCAAGCACCGGTCCACCCACATATCAAATTATTAAAGTACAGAACACGAATCATATGATCGTGATGAAAACTAGCTTGACGATAATTCCCATGTGTCCTCGGGAGCACATTCCTTCATATCAGAGTTTGTCCAGGCTTGTCCTTTGCTACAAAAAGGATTGTGCCATCTTGATGCACCTTATTTACTTTTATTACTTGCTACTCGTTACCAATTACCTTATCAAAAAACTATCTGTTATCGATAATTCCAGTGCTTGCAGAGAATACCTTACTGAAAACTGCTTATCATTTCCTTCTGCTCCTCATTGGGTTCGACGCTCTTACTTATTGAAAAGGCTACGATAGATCCCCTATACTTGTGGGTCATCAACGTTCTCAAACCTTTTCAACTTTCACGCAATACATGAGCGTGAGCCATGGACATAGCGTGGATGTCGCCTAGAGGGGGGGGGGGGTGAATAGGCGTTTTAAAATAATTACGGTTTAGCCTTGAACAAATGCGGAATAAACCTAGCGGTTAATTTGTCAAGCACAAAACCTAAAACAACTAGGCTCACCTATGTGCACCAACAACTTATGCTAAGCAAGATAAGCAATTAAGTGATATCAAGATATATGACAAGAAACAATATGGCTATCACAAAGTAAAGTGCATAAGTAAAGGGCTCGGGTAAGAGATAACCGAGGCACGCGGAGACGATGATGTATCCCGAAGTTCACACCCTTGCGGATGCTAATCTCCGTTTGGAGCGGTGTGGAGGCACAATGCTCCCCAAGAAGCCACTAGGGCCACCGTAATCTCCTCACGCTCTCGCACAATGCAAGATGCCGTGATTCCACTAAGGGACCCTTGAGGGCGGTCACCGAACCCGTACAAATGGCAACCCTTGGGGGCGGTCACCGAACCCGTACACTTTGGCAACCCTTGGGGCGGTCACCGGTACCCGTCAAATTGCTCGGGGCGATCTCCACAACCTAATTGGAGACCCCGACGCTTGCCCGGAGCTTTACACCACAATGATTGAGCTCCGAACACCACCAAGGTTGGGGTTAACTCCCCAACGACACCACAAAGCTTCACCACAATGGAATATGGCTCCGAGGTGACCTCAACCGTCTAGGGCGCCCAAGCACCCCAGAGGAACAAGCTCAAGGGTACCAAGCACCCAAGAGTAATAAGCTTCTCAACTTGTAACTTCCATGTATCACCGTGGAGAACTCAAACCGATGCACCAAATGCAATGGCAAGGGCACACGGAGTGCCCAAGTCCTTCTCTCTCAAATCCCATGAAGCAACTAATGCTAGGGAGGAAAATGAGAGGAAGAACAAGAAGGAGAACACCAAGAACTCCAAGATCTAGATCCAAGGGGTTCCCCTCACATAGAGGAGAAAGTGATTGGTGGAAATGTGGATCTAGATCTCCTCTCTCTTTTCCCTCAAAAACTAGCAAGAATCCATGGAGGGATTGAGAGTTAGCAAGCTCGAAGAAGGTCAACAATGGGGGAAGAACACGAGCTCAAAGGATAAGGTTCATTGGGGAAGAAGACCCCCTTTTATAGGAGGGGGAAAATCCAACCGTTATGTGCTCAGCCCGCAGACGAGCGGCACTACCGCTCAGGCGGAAGAAACAGGGAAAAGGAGCAACAAAACATGAACCTTGGGGTGGTAGTACCGCATAAGCGATACTACCGCTCACCCAACGGTACTACCGCTAGAGGAGCAGAACACGGGACCAAAAGAGGCAGGCAGAGCAGAGTATGGCGGCAGTGAAGCAGAAACGGTACTACCGCCCGACCGGAGCGGTACTACCGCTTAGGCGGTACTACCGTGCCTTACTGCCATGCAACTACTGCTAAACACGACACGAAAAGAGCAGGACCCAAAATCGAGGCGGTAGAAGAGCGGCACTGCAGCGGTACTATGGCTGAGAGCTCCAAGCGGTACTACCGCTTGGGCTCGCGGTACTACCGCTGGGACCAGACAAAAACCACACTCAAGAAAACAAGCTGCCATAACTTCTGCATATGTGCTCCGAATCGAGCAAACTCAAGCTTGCTGGAAACAAGACGACGAGTAGCATCAAAACAGCGACTGGTTATAGTAAGAAGAGGCAGGGGAGGTATGCCTAACAAATGGAGGAGTGGGACCTCCAACAAAGAAGAAAGAGCATAACCTCCAACATCGAAAACATCATAGAAGATGCATGTGAACTCCGTTTTCGATGAACTCGAGCTTGTCATCAAGATGACCGTAAGCTCTAAGACTCACAAAGAGAACCAAACAAGAACCAAGAAAGATGACGCAAGGATGCAATGGTTTTAGCTCTCAATGAATGATATGATCAAGCTACTCATCAAGAGCCCCCCCCCCTTGATAGTACGACAATCGATCCTATAACCCGGTCTCCCAACTACCATCATGAGACCGGTAAAATAGAAAACCTATCAAGGGCAAACCTTTGCCTTGCACATGGTCCACTTGAGCTAGATGATGACGATCTTGACTCCCTCAAGTTGGACCACCTTTCTTGATTGTGTTGACTCGATGAAGACTAGTTGATTGCTCCCCCATACTCCACTATGGGTGAGACACTCTTCCGCACATCTTCACAAGTCCATTGTCACCAGAAGGACGGCAAGCTTCAAGCATTTGATCTCTTCGTGATGCTCCACTTGAACTTGCACACCGCAACCTAACCCCACAAAGAACCCTCACGAAGACCATGGGTTAGTACACAAAGTGTAATTGACAATGCTTACCATACCATGGGATCACTTGATCCTTCTCGGTACATCTTCTACGCTTTGTGGGTTGATCAACTTGATTCACTCTTTGACTTAGTCTTGATCAACCTCTCACAAGACCAATCTTTAGGTAATTCCTTGAATAGAACCTTGGTCGACACAAACTCTCCTTGAAACCAACACATGTACTCCAAGAAAAGCCTATGGACAAAACCTTCAAATATAACTCAAGGCAACCATTAGTCCACAGAGATTGTCATCAATTACCAAAACCAAACATGGGGGCACCGCATGTTCTTTCAGTGGAATAGAATATGATGGTGGAGTTTGTGTAGAGAAGACAAAAAGGAGAAAGTCTCACATCGACGCGGCTAATCAACGGGCTATGGAGATGCCCATCAATTGATATCAATGTGAGGAGTAGGGATTGCCATGCAACGAATGCACTGCGAGCTATAAGTGTATGAAAGCTCAAACTGGAAACTAAGTGGGTGTGCATCCAACTTGCTTGCTCATGAAGACCTCGGCCATTTGAGGAAGCCCATCATCGAAATATACAAGCCAAGTTCTATAATGAAAATTCCCACTAGCATATGAAAGTGATAACTCAAGAGACTCTCTATATGAAGAACATGGTGCTACTCTGAAGCACAAGTGTGGTAAAAGGATAGTAACATTGACCCTTCTCTTTTTTTCTCTTTTTTTGGTGGGCTTCTTTGGCCTCTTTTATTTTGATAACCTCACCTAGGACAATTTTCTAATAATGATGATCATCACACTTTTATTTACGTACAACTCAACATTACAACTCGACACTAGAACAAAGATATGACTCTATATGAATGCCTCTGGCGGTGTACCGGGATGTGCAATGATCTAGGGTAGCAATGACATCAAAAAATGGACAAGTCATGAAAACATCATGCTAGCTATCTTATGATCATACAAAGCAATATGACAATGATGCTCAAGTCATGTATATGAAGATGATGGAAGTTGCATGGCAATATATCTCGGAATGGCTATGTAAATGCCATAATAGGTAGGTATGGTGGCTGTTTTGAGGAAGATGTAAGGAGGCTTATGTGTGATAGAGCGTATCATATCACGGGGTTTGGATGCACCGGTGAAGTTTGCACCAACTCTCGAGGTGAGAAAGGGCAATGCACGGTACCGAAGAGGCTAGCAATGATGGAAGGGTGAGAGTGCGTATAATCCATGGACTCAACATTAGTCATAAAGAACTCACATACTTATTGCAAAAATCTATTAGTCATCGAAACAAAGTACTACTCGCATGCTCCTAGGGGGTTAGATGGTAGGAAAAGACCATCGCTCATCCCCGATCGCCACTCATAAGGAAGGCAATCAATAAATAAATCATGCTCCGACTTCATCACATAACGGTTCACCATACGTGCATGCTACGGGAATCACAAACTTCAACACAAGTATTTCTACAATCCACAACTACCCACTAGCATGACTCTAATATCACCATCTTTATATCGCAAAACTATTGCAAGGAATCAAACATATCATATTCAGTGATCTACAAGTTTTATGTTGGATTTTATGACTAACCATGTGAATGACCAATTCCTGTCATCTCTCTAAATAGATATAAGTGAAGCAAGAGAGTTTAATTCTTTCTACAAAAGATATGACCACGCTCTAACAAATATAAGTGAAGCAAAAGAGCATTCTACAAATGGCGGTTTTCTATGTGAAGAGAAACAGGCAATCCAAACTTCAAAAGATATAAGTGAAGCACATGAAGCATTCTATAAAGCCATACTCAAAAGATATAAGTGAAGTGCAATGAGCACTATATAAATAAACCAAGGACTATCTCATACCAGCATGGTGCATCAAAGAAAAGTGAAAACTAAATGCAAAAGACGCTCCAAGATTTACGCATATCATGTGACGAATAAAAATATAGCTCCGAGTGAAATTACCGATGATCGTTAGAAGAAAGAGGGGATGCCTTCCAGTGCATCCCCAAGCTTGGTTGCATGGGAGTCCTTGAATATTTCCTTGGGGTGCCTCAGACATCCCCAAGCTTAGGCTCTTGCCACTCCTTATTCCTTCATCCATCATGATCTCTCCCAAAACTTGAAAACTTTAATCACACAAAACTCAACAGAAAACTCGGTAAGATCCGTTAGTATAATAAATCAAATCACTACTCTAAGTACTGTTGCAAACCAATTCATATTTTGATTTTTCGTTGTAGCTACTGTAATATAACTTTTCCATGGCTTAATCCACTGATATAAATCAATAGTTTCATCAAAACAAGCAAACTATGCATCAAAAATAGAATCTGTCTAAAACAGAACAGTCTGTAATAATCTGAACATTCACCATACCTCTGGTACTCTAACAATTCTTCCAAAATTAGGAAAAATAAATAATTTTTATAGAAATACAGTGCAAAAAATTTCAGAACCGTTTGACGTTCCAGTAAAAAATGTAAAATCGCGCACTACAGACAAAGTTTCTGTCCTGCACCGTACAAACCAACAAGCATCTAAAACATCCTAAAGGCAAACCTTGGCACATTATTTTTATAATACAATGGAATTGTACAAGGGGATACTTATTTTTTTGAAAAGTTTCTGTAATCAAGATTCACACAGTTTCCGTGAGCATGAACAAATTTCAAGGAGCTCCCCCACTTCAACAATGCTTGTTTTTCTCACTTTCACTTTCCTTTTTGAAAAAGTTTTGGGTTCCCCTCTTTATTTTTTTTGTTTTTAAACTTTATAAAAGCACACAACAGAAATAAATGACTCTCAAAAACTTCTGGGTTGTCTCCCTGGAAGCACTTCCTTTAAAGCCATTAAGCTAGGCATATAGTGAAGGAAATATGCCCTAGAGGCAATAATAAAGTTATTATTTATTTCCTTATATCATGATAAATGTTTATTATTCATGCTAGAATTGTATTAACCGGAAACATAATACATGTGTGAATACATAGACAAACAGAGTGTCACTAGTATGCCTCTACTTGACTAGCTCGTTAATCAAAGGTGGTTATGTTTCCTAACCATGGACAAAGAGTTGTTATTTGATTAACGGGATCACATCATTAGTTGAATGATCTGATTGACATGACCCATTCCATTAGCTTAGCACCCCGATCGTTTAGTATGTTGCTATTGCTTTCTTCATGACTTATACATGTTCGTATGACTATGAGATTATGCAACTCCCGTTTACCGGAGGAACACTTTGTGTGCTACCAAATGTCACAACATAACTGGGTGATTATAAAGGTGCTCTACAGGTGTCTCCAAAGGTACTTGTTGGGTTGGCGTATTTCGAGATTAGGATTTGTCACTCCGATTGTCGGAGAGGTATCTCTGGGCCCTCTCGGTAATGCACATCACATAATCCTTGCACGCATTGCGACTAATGAGTTAGTTGCGAGATGATGTATTACGGAACGAGTAAAGAGACTTGCCGGTAACGAGATTGAACTAGGTATTGGATACCGATGATCGAATCTCAGGCAAGTAACATACCGATGACAAAGGGAACAACGTATGTTGTTATGTGGTCTGACCGATAAAGATCTTCATAGAATATGTAGGAACCAATATGGGCATCCAGGTCCCGCTATTGGTTATTGACCGGAGATCTGTCTCAGTCATGTCTACATTGTTCTCGAACCATAGGGTCCGCACGCTTAACGTTACGATGACAGTTATTATGAGTTTATGCATTTTGATGTACCGAAGTTAGTTCGGAGTCCCGGATGTGATCACGGACATGACGAGGAGTCTCGAAATGGTCGAGACATAAAGATTGATATATTGGATGGCTATATTCGGACACCGGAAGTGTTTCGGGTGATTTCGGAGAAAACTGGAGAGCCGGAGGGTTATCGGAACCCCACCGGGAGAAGTATTGGGCCATATGGGCCTTAGTGGAGAGAGAGAGGGGCTGCAAGAGGTGGGCCGCGCGCCACCTCCTCCCTAGTCCGAATTGGACTAGGAGAGGGGGGCGGCGCCCCCCTTTCCTTCTCCCACTCCACCTCTTTCCCCCTCCTAGTAGGAGTCCTACTCCTACTAGGAGGAGGACTCCTCCTTGGCGTGCCACACCTGGCCGGCCGGCCTCCTCCCCTTGCTCCTTTATATACGGGGGCAGGGGGCACCTCTAGACACACAAGTTGATCCACGTGATCGTTCCTTAGCCGTGTGTGGTGCCCCCTGCCACCATATTTCACCTCGATCATATCGTTGTAGTGCTTAGGCGAAGCCCTGCGTCGGTAGAACATCAAGATCGTCATCACGCCGTCGTGCTGACGGAACTCCTCCCCGAAGCTTTGCTGGATCGGAGCCCGGGGATCGTCATCGAGTTGTACGTGTGCTAAGAACTCGGAGGTGCCGGAGTAACGTTGCTTGGATCGGTCGGATCGGGAAGAAGACGTACGACTACTTCCTCTACGTTGTGTCAACGCTTCCGTTGCGATCTACAAGGGTACGTAGATCATACTCTCCTCTCGTTGCTGTGCATCACCATGATCTTGCGTGTGCGTAGGAATTTTTTTGAAATTACTACGTTCTCCAACAGTGGCATCCGAGCGTAGGTTTTATGGTTTGATGTTATTTGCATGAGTAGAACACAAGTGAGTTGTGGGCAATATAAGTCATACTGCCTACCAGCATGTCATACTTTGGTTCAGCGGTATTGTTGGACGAGACGACCCGGACCAACATTACGCGTACGCTTACGCGAGACCGGTTCCCCCGACGTGCTTTGCACACAGGTGGCTTGCGGGCGACTGTCTCTCCAACTTTAGTTGAACCGAGTGTGGCTACGCCCGGTCCTTGCAAAGGTTAAAACGGAGTCTATTTGACAAACTATCGTTGTGGTTTTGATGCGTAGGTGAGATTGGTTCTTGCTTAAAGCCCGTAGCAGCCACGTAAAACTTGCAACAACAAAGTAGAGAACGTCTAACTTGTTTTTGCAGGGCATGTTGTGATGTGATATGGTCAAGACATGATGCTAAATTTTATTGTATGAGATGATCATGTTTTGTAACCGAGTTATCGGCAACTGGCAGGAGCCATATGGTTGTCGCTTTATTGTATGCAATGCAATCGCGATGTAATGCTTTACTTTATCACTAAGCGGTAGCGATAGTCGTGGAAGCATAAGATTGGCGAGACGACAACGATGCTACGATGGAGATCAAGGTGTCGCGCCGGTGACGATGGTGATCATGACGGTGCTTCGGAGATGGAGATCACAGGCACAAGATGATGATGGCCATATCTTATCACTTATAATGATTGCATGTGATGTTTATCTTTTATGCATCTTATCTTGCTTTGATTGACGGTAGCATTATAAGATGATCTCTCACTAAATTATCAAGAAGTGTTCTCCCTGAGTATCCACCGTTGCGAAAGTTCTTCGTGCTGAGACACCATGTGATGATCGGGTGTGATAGGCTCTACGTTCAAATACGACGGGTGCAAAACAGTTGCACACGCGGAATACTCAGGTTATACTTGACGAGCCAAGCATATACAGATATGGCCTCGGAACACGGAGACCGAAAGGTCGAGCGTGAATCATATAGTAGATATGATCAACATAGTGATGTTCACCAATGAAACTACTCCATCTCACGTGATGATCGGACATGGTTTAGTTGATTTGGATCATGTGATCACTTAGAGGATTAGAGGGATGTCTATCTAAGTGGGAGTTCTTAAGTAATATGATTAATTGAACTTAAATTTATCATGAAACTTAGTCCTGGTAGTATTTTGTAAATCATGTTGTAGATCAATAGCTCGCGTTGTTGCTTCCCTGTGTTTATTTTGATATGTTCCTAGAGAAAATTGTATTGAAAGATGTTAGTAGCAATGATGCGGATTGGATCCATGATCTGAGGTTTATCCTCATTGCTGCACAGAAGAATTATGTTCTTGATGCACCGCTAGGTGACAGACCTATTGCAGGAGCAGATGCAGACGTTATGAACGTTTGGCTAGCTCAATATGATGACTACTTGATAGTTTAGTGCACCATGCTTAATGGCTTAGAATCGGGACTTCAAAGACGTTTTGAACGTCATGGACCATATGAGATGTTCCAGGAGTTGAAGATAATATTTCAAGGAAATACCCGAGTTGATAGATATGAAGTCTCCAACAAGTTCTATAGCTAAAAGATGGAGGAGAATCGCTCAACTAGTGAGCATGTGCTCAGATTGTCTGGGTACTACAATCACTTGAATCAAGTGGGAGTTAATCTTCCAGATAAAACAGTGATTGACAGAATTCTCTAGTCACCATCACCAAGTTAGTAGAACTTCGTGATGAACTATAAAATGCAAGGGATAACGGAAACAACTCCCAAGCTCTTCGTGATGCTAAAATCAACGAAGGTAGAAATCAAGAAAAACATCAAGTGTTGATGGTTGATAAGACCACTAGTTTCAAGAAAAGGGCAAAGGGAAGAAGGGGAACTTCAAAAAGAACGGCAAGCAAGTTGCTGCTCAAGTGAAGAAGCCCAAGTCTTTACCTAGGCCTGAGACTGAGTGCTTCTACTGCAAAGGGACTGGTCACTGGAAGCGGAACTACCCCAAGTGATTGGCAGATAAGAAGGATGGCAAAGTGAACATAAGTATATTTGATATACATGTTATTGATGTGCACTTTACTAGTGTTTATAGCAACCCCTCAGTATTTGATACTAGTCCAGTTGCTAAGATTAGTAACTCGAAATGGGAGTTGCAGAATAAACAGAGACTAGTTAAGGGTGAAGTGACGATGTGTGTTGGAAGTGGTTCCAAGATTGATATGATCATCATCGCACACTCCCTATAAATTCGGGATTAGTGTAGAACCTAAATAAGTGTTATTTGGTGTTTACGTTGAGCATGAATATGATTTGATCATGTTTATTGTAATACGGTTATTCATTTAAGTAAGAGAATAAATTGTTGTTCTGTTTACATGAATAAAACCTTATATGGTTACACACCCAATGAAAATAGTTCGTTGGATCTCGATAGTAGTGATACACATAATCATAATATTAAAACCAAAAGATGCAAAGTTAATAATGATAGTGCAACTTATTTGCAGCACTGCCGTTTAGGTCATATTGGTGTAAAGCGCATGAAGAAACTCCATGCCGATGGGCTTTTGGAATCACTTGATTATGAATCAGTTGATGCTTGCGAACCATGCCTCATGGGCAAGATGACTAAGACTCTGTTCTTCGGAACAATGGAGCGAGCAACAGATTTGTTGGAAATCATACATACTGATGTATGTGGTCCGATGAATATTGAGGCTCGCGATAGGTATCATTATTTTCTGATCTTCACAGATGATTTGAGCAGATATAAGTATATCTACTTGATGAAATATATGTCTGAAACATTTGAAAAGTTCAAGGAATTTCAGAGTGAAGTGGAGAATCATCGTAACAAGAAAATAAGGCTTCTACGATCTGATCGCAGGAGACAAATATTTGAGTTACGAGTTTGGTCTTCAATTAAAACAATGTGGAATAGTTTCACAAATTCGTGCCACCCGGAACACCACAGCATAATGGTGTGTCTGAACGTCATAGCCGTACTTTATTAGATATAGTGCAAATCTATGATGTTTCTTACCGATTTACCACTATCGTTTTTGAGGTTATGCATTAAAGACAACTGCATTCACGTTAAAAAAAAGGAGCACCATCTAAGTTCGTTGAGACGACACAATCTGAACTGTGGTTTAGCAAGAAACCAAAGTTGTCGTTTATTAAAGTTTGGGGTTGTGATGCTTATGTGAAAAAGTTTCATCCTGATAAGCTCAAAACCAAATCGGAGAAATATGTCTTCATAGGATACCCAAAAGGAGACTGTTGGGTACACCTTCTATCACAAATCCTAAGGCAAGACATTCCTTGCTTATAATGGATCCTTTCTAGAGAAGGAGTTTCTCTCAAAAGAAGTGAGTGGGAGGAAAGTAGAACTTGATAAGGTAATTGTACCTTCTCCCTTATTGGAAAGTAGTTCATCACAGAAATCTGTTCCTGTGACTACTACACCAATAAGTGAGGAAGTTAATGATAATAATCATAAAACTTCAGAACAAGATACTACTGAACCTCGTAGATCAACCAGAGTAAGATCCGCGCCAGAGTGGTACGGTAATCCAGTTCTGGAAGTCATGCTACTAGATCATGATGAACCTACGAACTATGAAGAAGTGATGGTGAGCCCAGATTCTGCAAAGTGGCTTGAAGCCATGAAATCTGAGATGGGATCCATGTATGAGAACAAAGTATGGACTTTGGTTGACTTGCCCGATGATCGGCAAGCAATTAAGAATAAATGGATCTTCAAGAGGAAGACGGACACTGATAGTAGTGTTACTATCTACAAAGCTAGAATTGTCGCAAAAGGTTTTCGAGAAGTTCAAGATGTTGACTATGATGAGAGTTTCTCACTCGTATCTATGCTAGAGTCTGTCCGAATCATGTTAGTAATTGCCGCATTTTATGAAATCTGGCAAATGGATAAACAAAACTGCATTCCTTAATGAATTTATTAAAGAAGAGTTGTATATGATGCAACCAGAAGGTTTTGTCAATCCGAAAGGTGCTAACAAAATGTGCAAGCTCCAGCAATCCATCTGTGGACTGGTGCAAGCATCTCGGAGTTGGAATATACACTTTGATGAGTTGATCAAAGCATATAGTTTTATACAGACTTGCGGTGAAGCCTGTATTTACAAGAAAGTGAGTGGGAGCACTACATCATTTCTGATAAGTATATGTGAATGACATATTGTTGATCGGAAATAATGTAGAATTATTCTGTAAAGCATAAAGGAGTGTTTGAAAGGAATTTTCAAAGAAAGACTTCGGTGAAGCTGCTTACATATTGAGCTCCAAGATCTATAGAGATAGATCAAGACGCTTGATAAGTTTTTTCAATGAGTACATACCTTGACAAGATTTTGAAGTAGTTCAAAATGGAGCAGCCAAAGAAAGAGTTCTTGCCTGTATTACAAGGTGTGAAGTTGAGTAAGACTCAAAGCCCGACCACGGCAGAAGATAGAAAGAGAATGAAAGTCATTCCCTATGCCTTGGCAATAGGTTCTATAAAGTATGTCATGCTGTGTACCAGATCTATTGTATACCCTGCACTGATTTGGCAAGGGAGTACAATAGTGATCTAGGAGTAGATCACTGGACAGCGGTCAGAATTATCCTTAGTGAAATAAGGATATGTTTCTCGATTATGGACGTGACAAAAGGTTCGTCGTAAAGGGTTACGCCGATGCAAGTTTTGACACTAATCTAGATGACTCTAAGTCTCGGTCTAGATACATATTGAAAGTGGGAGCAATTAGCTAGAGTAGCTCCATGTAGAGCATTGTTGACATAGAAATTTGCAAAATACATGTGGATCTGAATGTGGCAGACCCGTTGACTAAGATTCTCTCACAAGAAAAACATGATCACACCTTAGTACTCTTTGGGTGTTAATCACATAGCGATGTGAACTAGATTACTGAATCTAGTAAACCCTTTGGGTATTGGTCACATGGCGATGTGAACTATGGGTGTTAATCACATGATGATGTGAACTATCGATGTTAATCACATGGTGAGGTGATCTAGATTATTGACTCTAGTGCAAGTGGGAGACTGAAGGAAATATGCCCTAGAGGCAATAATAAAGTTATTATTTATTTCCTTATATCATGATAAATGTTTATTATTCATGCTAGAATTGTATTAACCGGAAACATAATACATGTGTGGATACATAGACAAACAGAGTGTCACTAGTATGCCTCTACATGACTAGCTCGTTAATCAAAGATGGTTATGTTTCCTAACCATGGACAAAGAGTTGTTATTTGATTAACGAGATCACATCATTAGTTGAATGATCTGATTGACATGACCCATTCCATTAGCTTAGCACCCGATCGTTTAGTATGTTGCTATTGCTTTCTTCATGACTTATACATGTCCGTATGACTATGAGATTATGCAACTCCCGTTTACCGGAGGAACACTTTGTGTGCTACCAAACGTCACAACGTAACTGGGTGATTATAAAGGTGCTGTATAGGTGTCTCCAAAGGTACTTGTTGGGTTGGCGTATTTCGAGATTAGGATTTGTCACTCCGATTGTCGGAGAGGTATCTCTGGGCCCTCTCGGTAATGCACATCACATAAGCCTTGCAAGCATTGCGACTAATGAGTTAGTTGCGAGATGATGTATTACGAAACGAGTAAAGAGACTTGCCGGTAACGAGATTGAACTAGGTATTGGATACCGACGATCGAATCTCGGGCAAGTAACTTACCGATGACAAAGGGAACAACGTATGTTGTTATGCGGTCTGACCGATAAAGATCTTTGTAGAATATGTAGGAACCAATATGGGCATCCAGGTCCCGCTATTGGTTATTGACCGGAGATCTGTCTCAGTCATGTCTACATTGTTCTCGAACCGTAGGGTCCGCACGCTTAACGTTACGATGACAGTTATTATGAGTTTATGCATTTTGATGTACCGAAGTTAGTTCGGAGTCCCGGATGTGATCACGGACATGACGAGGAGTCTCGAAATGGTCGAGACATAAAGATTGATATATTGGACGGCTATATTCGAACACCGGAAGTGTTTCGGGTGATTTCGGAGAAAACCGGAGAGCCGGAGGGTTACCGGAACCCTACCGGGAGAAGTATTGGGCCATATGGGCCTTAGTGGAGAGAGAGAGGGGCTGCAAGAGGTGGGCCGCGCGCCACCTCCTCCCTAGTCCAAATTGGACTAGGAGAGCGGGGCGGCGGCCCCCCTTTCCTTCTCCCACTCCACCTCTTTCCCCCTCCTAGTAGGAGTCCTACTCCTACTAGGAGGAGGACTCCTCCTTGGCACGCCACACCTGGCCGGCCGGCCTCCTCCCCTTGCTCCTTTATATATGGGGGCAGGGGGGCACCTCTAGACACACAAGTTGATCCACGTGATCGTTCCTTAGCCGTGTGCGATGCCCCCTGCCACCATATTCCACCTCGATCATATCGTTGTAGTGCTTAGGCGAAGCCCTGCGTCGGTAGAACATCAAGATCGTCATCACGCCGTCGTGCTGATGGAACTCCTCCCCGAAGCTTTGCTGGATCGGAGCCCGGGGATCGTCATCGAGCTGTACGTGTGCTAAGAACTCGGAGGTGCCGGAGTAACAGTGCTTGGATCAGTCGGATCGGGAAGAAGACGTACGACTACTTCCTCTACGTTGTGTCAACGCTTCCGTTGCGATCTACAAGGGTACATAGATCATACTCTCCTCTCGTTGCTGTGCATCACCATGATCTTGCGTGTGCGTAGGAAATTTTTTGAAATTACTACGTTCCCCAACATATAGTGCTCAAGTAATGGATCCACCAGGATCCCAAGGTATATCAAAGCCAATTTTAATTAACAATGATTTGTAATTTAGTAGTGAGCACAAAGTAACATATATCATGTAATGAAGAAGTCTAACTCTATTCCTATGCATCGGCATGTCATAAGAGAACAATTCATGCACACAAAGTAAAGGCCAATGCATAGTATAAACTGTTTCTTGCAATTTTATCGTGTTGGAAACATAAAGAGGAGGAGATGTAGTTACTCTCTCATAATAATTGCAAGTAGGAGCAGCAGGCACATGCATATTATAGTCATCAAAATTTTCATGTGCAGCGGTAAAAGGCAACCCATCAATATAATCCTTAATAAGTGCAAACTTCTCCGATATAGTGTAGTCAGGAGAATTTAAAAAGATAATAGGACTATCAGGCGTGGGTGCAATAGCAACAATTTCATGTTTAACATAAGGAACCATAGCAAGTTCATCTCCATAAGCATAATTCATATTGGCATCTTGGCCATAAGCATAGCAAGCATCATCAAAAAGGGATATTTCAAGAGAATCAACGGGATCATAACAGTCATCATAGCAATCATCCTTCGGTAAGCACAAAGGGAAATTAAACAATGTATGAGTTGAAGAGTTACTCTCATTAGAAGGTGGGCACGGATGATCAACCCGCTCTTCCTCCTTTTGTTCTTTGCTCTCCTCATCATCTTTTTCATCCAATGAGCTCACAATGTCATTAATTTCTTCTTCTATAGACTCCTGCAAAAATTACTCTCTTCCTGGACAGCGGAGACTCTCTCAATAAAATCATCAATATCGGAATTGAATTCATAATTCTCATAGCAATATTTAAGGATAGCTAAATTTTTAGGTCTATAAACTGAATCATCAAAATTTTCACTCTTTAAACAAAGATTCAATTTCATGAGCACCCATAAAAGCAACAAATTCTTCTGTTCGTTCCACATCATAGTAATCATATATACCTCTAGCATAAAAAGACAAGTTTTCATTATCATTAAATTTGCATGAAAAGGGAAGGTGTGGAGCCTTCATCCTAGAGCAACAAGTATAATCATATCTCAAGCATAGTTCCCGAGCATACCAATGCAACATATGAATTTGATCCCATAATAGTTTCCCTTTTTGAGTCAAGCGATAATCCCTAAAGTATTCACGTTGATCCAACGTGTCTCCCATTACTAAGTTGAATGGGATTTTCTTAGGATTATCAAAGTAGTACATGATATCTTTCACATAATGAGCATCGAGGGTTTTAGGAGGTTCCCCATCTCCATGAGTAGCAAGTAAACCTATTTTTTTTGGTATTTCGTGTTCCATATCCATACACTACTAGGGAAAACCCTAGCAGTAGCGCTGGTTTTGTGCTCACTAGTAGCGCGCGGGGGGGGGGGGGGTGCGCTACTAATAAGGCGCTACAGCTATTGCTTAGCAGTAATGCGTGCCCGCATGCGCTACTGCTAGGACAAATAGCTGCAACGTTTGTTCACTCCCACGCTACTGCTAATGTAACTAGTGGTAGCGTGTTTTCTCTCCATCGCTACTAGTATTCTTTTTTTAGTGTATTTATGCGCCATCGTACAAATATTGGTACAATACCAGTTATGGGGTTTACATCATTATGTCCATAACAGTGTGTCAAATGAAGGTGGATTAGGTTCAAGTGGAGGCAATATGTGGTGCATGTCAAAAGTATACTACTAATCCAAACTTGATCTAGTTTGGACTAGTAGTACTTTCGATGTGCACCACATGTTGCCTCCGCTTGAATCTAATCCGCCAGCACAAGCTATTTAATCATCATCATAGTCATTACCACCAACAGTATTTATTTAATCACCACTAACAATAGCTAATAATAATCATCATAGTCATTACCATCGACACTAACTATTTTATCATCATAGTAATAGTGTAGCACATCATCATCCTCAAACTCATTTCTAGCTAGCTAATCACTCCTGCCGCTCTCTCTTAGGTAAAATAACATAAAACATGTGTAGCTCTCCTCCTTGATCAAGGTAGCGCATCTGTTTGCTGCCCCTAGTACTTCTCTATGCTTCCCCATCACATATTTGGTCCAGTCTTGCATTATTAAGCATCCGTCGCTAATCTTGAATGCACTAAAGTAATCTGTAGGATATCTTGGCCGTAAGCTAATAATACTCATGGTACCTTTAGTCTCGATCCCATAAGGCACAACATTCATCGGGAGTCCCTGTTGAAGAACATCGTATGGTAAGATACTTAGCAATGAAGTTTAGCTTCAAAAATAATGTATGGAAAAGATGCACTAAGGACAAATAGTAAAAATCTTACCATCCTTCCTAAATAGATGTGACCGTAGTTCATTACGAACACTATTGGTCGCACGTTTTCAGTACTAACATTTCTAAATGCAGGAAGAAAATTTGTCTTGACAGTATCAAGATCCGCAAGCCATGAAACATAATGACTGAGCTCCTCGCAGTTTAGTTCAGCCCCGGGACAGTAGTAGGTCCTGTCTACCAAGCACTTGACATGTTTTCTTGCACCGAAATAAGCTGACAATACAAATTAGTTGTCAACTATTTTTGAATAAACAATATCAAAGACATAAATATGGTTGAGAAACTTACATAATGGTATAACTAGAGGCATCTGCACATCGACCCAGATGTCGGTATTACCTTCAATATCATCTTCCAGACGAATATCAAAGGTGATAACCATATCAGGCTCAAATGCATAAGTCTTGCATAGTGCTCGTCATGTTTTGCATCCAAAATAGGTGTAGTCGTCTGAATTGTATAATTTTGCATGGAAATATAACCATGCTCGATCTTCAAGTAAACTTTCTTTACCTCCATAGTATGACTGAAACCTATCTTATCCAATACAAAAACTCTTGCATGGTAGGGGATACGCTAGTAGAATAGTAAAAAAATTATAAGTTGAAGCAAATGAAGCAGATGTCATGCTTAATTATGAAAAAAGACATGTCGTTGTGACTTACTATATCCACTTTGAAGTTCTCGTCCAGCTTGATGCTGAAGCGCCTATCATCATCTAGGAAGATTCCGTCGCACAGGCCGCGCTCGTCTTCGCAGAATTTGCAAATACCGAAATCCTTTTCGTCGTCAGACATTTCCTATGTTCATAGTTAAAACATTAATTGAAAATTGATCGAAGACAACTACCAGGATACTCAACACACAAATCTGGGGCACTCGATATTTCCTACATATTCTGGCACAAGTCATGCTAAAATTCACGGAAAAATCCGGCATGACCTTTGATAAAATAGGACATATCGAGGGCCTGAAATTTGCCGAAATGGAAATGAATCAACACTCCGGCAAAACATAAGTCACTCAGGTGTAACCTGCAAACATGACCGACCACTTGGGCAAGCACATATCCTATTTGAGCAACACAAGATATACATTTCAAAATATCTGATAGGACTCAAATTAGCATGCATTCAATAAGCAAAAGTAAATCATCTCATGCGTATGTACATCGTTGAATATTATCACTAATACATCCCAAATAGTGTCATACATATAACATCACTAATACAACTAAAACCCTAGCACACGACGGGTATCGGCGCGGGTGGTGGACACCCACAGAGAAGGAACCATCACGGGATCATAGCTCCAGTGAGATCCTTGGAGAACCTACCAGGTATTGGAGAACCTGTGCTCCAACGCAAACAAGTAGCGATGGACGTGCGCATCCTCCTCACTGACATGGTGACGCACCACCTTCGCGGGGTCCTCGAGCCTCTGGACTGTCACTGGCCCACGCGACCGCCACCAAAGAAGGTTCGGGTCAATGACAGGCTGGCTCCTCACCAACCTGTGCCCCCGGTAGGTAGCGCCTCCCGGTACCACCCCGGTGGAGCCCAGTCCTGGACATGGCCCATCTGGTCAAGCAGGTGTCGTCCTCCGCCGACTCGACGATGAGGATGCGGGATAGGCATCGTCCACGTCGATGCGGGAAAAATTGCTTTAACTAAAAAAATAGCAACAAGTTCTTACTAACTAGTTCTATTAATTCAACTAGTTCTTACTAAAAATAAATTTACTATAAATAAAAATAAACTAGTACCTAATTAGTACCTGGTTCTTACTAACTAATTAGTACCTAGAAACTACCGCCCTAATTACCATCTAATTTGATGAAGCTAGGGGTGGAAAGTGGTAGCGGATATTCCAATTATCCAACTATAAAGTGAAATAAGTGGTCAAATTTTACTCGTTTTATGATTCATCTTAGAAATTCGATTCGTTTCCACCCTTACATGAACCCTAACTCATTTGAGCCGCATCCGCATCCGATTCGTTTCCACCCTTACATGAACCCTAACTAATTTGATGCAACTAAAATATAAAGAAACCCTAGGCAGAGGTAGGGGAGAGGGAGGAGCAGACGTGCTCACCTCGGGTGCCTGCGATGATGGAGGGGCAGGCGGTGTCGAGGTGGGGTTCGGGGCTCGGGCGCGCAGCGGATGGCGGCGTCGAGGTCGGGGTCGGGGGCGGCGTTGAGGTCGGGGGCGGGGCGGCGTTGAATCTAGGGTCGGGGGCAGCGTAGAGGGTGTGCGGAGAGCGCGCGGCGGCCGACGGGCGACAGCATCGGCGAGAGTGGAGAGCTGGATTTGGGAGAAGTGGCCGTGGGGAAGGACGAACCCCGTGGTTAAGTCAGAAGTAGCAGTAGCACGTTCCAGAAAGCGCGCTACTGCTATGTTAGCTACAGCGCGTTTTGGGATACACGCTACTGCTACTCCTTTCTCTTTCCCCCCCTTTTTCATTTAGTTTTCTTCACATTTTATTTTTTTCCTTTCACCTTAATCTATTTCTTTTCAATTACCTTTCTATTTTCTTTCCATTTAATTTTATATCCTTTAGCAGTAGCAAGTTTAGATTAAAACGCGCTGCTACAAAGAAAGTAGCGGTAGCGCGGTTCGATATAGGTCGCTACTACTATGTGTAGCTGTTGGGGAACATAGTAATTTCAAAATTTCCCTACGCACACGCAAGATCATGGTGATGCATAGCAACGAGAGGGGAGAGTGTTGACTACGTACCCTCGTAGACCGTTCACGGAAGCGTTATATCAATGCGGTTGATGTAGTCGTACGTCTTCACGTCCGACTGATCCAAGTACTGAAAGCACAGCAGCTCCGAGCTCTACACACGTTCGGCTTGGTGACGTCCTCGCCTTCTCGATCTAGCAAGATGCGCGAAGTAGTAGATGAGTTCCGATAGCACGACGGCGTGGTGATAGTGTTGGTGAAGAACAATCTCCGCAGGGCTTCGCCAAAGCACTACGAAAACTATGACGGAGGATAAACTAGAGGGGACGGGGTTTCCGGCACACGGCTTGGTGTTTCTTGATGTGTCTTGGGTGCTAGCCCTACCCCTCTATTTATATGTTGAGCCTTGGGGTCGAAACTTGGAGTAAAAGCCTCCGCAAAGTCGGTTTCACGCGAAAGGCAAGAGTCCTTCTCGGACTCCAGGGCCAGACGCTAGGGACCCTGGCGTCTGGCCCCTGGACTCCACAAAACTTCCTTTTGCGCTTTCCAAAAACCTTGTGGGCTTTCCCCTTTGGCCCAAATAAAGTGTTCTCGTACCCAAACATTTCGAGAAACATCCGGAACCCCTTCCGGTGATTTCCGAAACCCTTCCGGTGACCAAACACTATTATCCCATATATCAAACTTTATCTCCGGACCATTCCGGAGTTCCTCATCATGTCCGTGATCTCATCCCGGACTCCAAACAACATTCAATCATCAACATACATAACTCATATAGTACTATATCGTCAACGAACATTAAGCGTGCGGACCCTACAGGTTCGAGAACTATGTAGACATGACCGAGACACCTCTCTGGTCAATAACCAATAGCGGGACCTGGATGCCCATATTGGCTCCTACATATTCTACGAAGATCTTTATCGGTCAGACCGCATAACAACATACGTTGTTCCCTTTGTCATCGGTATGTTACTTACCCGAGATTCGATCGTCGGTATCTCAATACCTAGTTCAATCTCGTTACCGGCAAGTCTCTTTACTCGTTCCGTAATACATCATCCCGCAACTAACTCATTAGTTGCAATGCTTGCAAGGCTTATAGTGATGTGCATTACCGAGTGGGCCCAGAGATACCTCTCCGACAATCGGAGTGAAAAATCCTAATCTCAAAATACGCCAACCCAACAAGTACCTTTGGAGACAACTGTAGACCACCTTTATAATCACCCAGTTACATTGTGACGTTTGGTGGCACACAAAGTGTTCCTCCGGTAAACGGGAGTTGCATAATCTCATAGTCATAGGAACATGTATAAGTCGTGAAGAAAGCAATAGCAACAAACTAAACAATCAAGTGCTAAGTTAACGGAATGGGTCAAGTCAATCACATTATTCTCCTAATGATGTGATCTCGTTAATCAAATGACAACTCATGTCTATGGTTAGGACACTTAACCATCTTTGATCAACGAGCTAGTCAAGTAGAGGCATACTAGTGACACTCTGATTGTCTATGTATTCACACATGTATTATCTTTCCGGTTAATACAATTCTAGCATGAATAATAAACATTTATCATGAAATAAGGAAATAAATAATAACTTTATTATTGCCTCTAGGGCATATTTCTTAAGTCTCCCACTTGCACTAGAGTCAATAATCTAGATTACACAGTAATGATTCTAACACCCATGGAGCCTTGGTGCTGATCATGTTTTGCTCGTGGAAGAGGCTTAGTCAACGGGTCTGCAACATTCAGATCCGTATGTATCTTGCTAATTTCTATGTCTCCCACTTGGACTAAATCCCGGATGGAATTGAAGCGTCTCTTGATGTGCTTAGTTCTCTTGTGAAATCTGGATTCCTTTGCCAAGGCAATTGCACCAGTATTGTCACAAAAGATTTTCATTGGACCCGATGCACTAGGTATGACACCTAGATTGGATATGAACTCCTTCATCCAGACTCCTTCATTTGCTGCTTCCGAAGCAGCTATGTACTCCGCTTCACACATAGATCTCGCCACGACACTTTGTTTAGAACTGCACCAACTGACAGCTCCACCGTTTAATATAAACACGTATCCGGTTTGCGATTTAGAATCATCCGGATCAGTGTCAAAGCTTGCATCAACATAACCATTTACGATGAGCTCTTTGTCACCTCCATAAACGAGAAACATATCCTTAGTCCTTTTCAGGTATTTCAGGATGTTCTTGACTTCTGTCCAGTGATCCACTCCTGGATTACTTTGGTACCTCCCTGCTAGACTTATAGCAAGGCACACATCAGGTCTGGTACACAGCATTGCATACATGATAGAGCCTATGGCTTAAGCATAGGGAACATCTTTCATCTTCTCTCTATCATCTGCAGTGGTCGGGCATTGAGTCTTACTCAACTTCACACCATGTAACACAGGCAAGAACCCTTTCTTTGCTTGATCCATTTTGAAATTTTTCAAAACTTTGTCAAGGTATGTGCTTTGTGAAAGTCCAATTAAGCGTCTTGATCTATCTCTATAGATCTTGATGCCCAATATGTAAGCAGCTTCACCGAGGTCTTTCATAGAAAAACTTTTATTCAAGCATCCCTTTATGCTATCCAGAAATTCTATATCATTTCCAATTAGTAATATGTCATCCACATATAATATCAGAAATGCTACAGAGCTCCCACTCACTTTCTTGTAAATACAGGCTTCTCCAAAACTCTGTACAAAAACAAATGCTTTGATCACACTATCAAAACATTTATTCCAACTCCGAGAGGCTTGCACCAGTCCATAAATAGATCGCTGGAGCTTGCACACTTTGTTATCTCCCTTTGGATCGATAAAACCTTCCGGTTGCATCATATACAACTCTTCTTCCAGAAATCCATTCAGGAATACAGTTTTGACATCCATCTGCCAAATTTCATAATCATAAAATGCGGCAATCGCTAACATGATTTGGACAGACTTAAGCATCGCTACGGGTGAGAAGGTCTCATCGTAGTCGATCCCTTGAACTTGTCGAAAACCTTTCGCAACAAGTCAAGCTTTGTAGACAGTAATATTACCGTCAACGTCAGTCTTCTTCTTGAAGATCCATTTATTCTCAATTGCTTGCCGATCAACGGGCAAGTCAACCAAAGTCCACACTTTGTTCTCATACATGGATCCCATCTCAGATTTCATGGCTATAAGCCATTTTGCAGAATCTGGGCTCACCATCGCTTCTTCATAGTTTGTAGGTTCATCATGATCCAGTAGCATGACTTCTAGAACAGGATTACCGTACCACTCTGGTGCGGATCTTACTCTGGTTGATCTACGAGGTCTAGTAATAACTTGATCTGAAGTTCCATGATCATCATCATTAACTTCCTCACTAATTGGTGTAGGTGTCACAGGAACCGGTTTCTGTGATGAACTACTTTCCAATAAGGGAGCAGGTACAGTTACCTCATCAAGTTCTACTTTCCTCCCACTCACTTCTTTCGAGAGAAACTCCTTCTCTAGAAAGGATCCATTCTTAGCAACGAAGTTCTTGCCTTCGGATCTATGATAGAAGGTGTACCTAACAGTCTCCTTTGGGTATCCTATGAAGACACATTTCTCCGATTTGGGTTCGAGCTTACCAGGTTGAAGCTTTTTCACATAAGCATCGCAGCCCCAAACTTTAAGAAACGACAACTTTGGTTTCTTGCCAAACCACATTTCATAAGGCGTCGTCTCAACGGATTTTGATGGTGCCCTATTTAACGTGAATGTGGCCGTCTCTAAAGCATAACCCCAAAATGATAGCGGTAAATCAGTAAGAGACATCATAGATTGCACCATATCTAGTAAGGTACGATTGCGACGTTCGGACACACCATTACGCTGTGGTGTTCTGGGTGGCGTGAGTTGCGAAACTATTCCGCTTTGTTTCAAATGTAGACCAAACTCGCAACTCAAATATTCTCCTCCACGATCAGATCGTAGAAATTTTATTTTCTTGTTATGATGATTTTCAACTTCACTCTGAAATTCTTTGAACTTTTCAAATGTTTCAGATTTATGTTTCATTAAGTAGATATACCCATATCTGCTTAAATCATCTATGAAGGTGAGAAAATAACGATATCCGCCACGAGCCTCAACATTCATCGGACCACATACATCTGTATGTATGATTTCCAACAAATCTGTTGCTCTCTCCATAGTACCGGAGAACGATGTTTTAGTCATCTTGCCCATGAGGCACGGTTCGCAAGTACCAAGTGATTCATAATCAAGTGGTTCCAAAAGTCCATCAGTATGGAGTTTCTTCATGTGCTTTACATCGATATGACCTAAACGGCAGTGCCACAAATAAGTTGCACTATCATTATCTACTCTGTATCTTTTGGCTTCAACATTATGAATATGTGTATCACTACTATCGAGATTCATCAAAAATAGACCACTCTTCAAGGGTGCATGACCATAAAAGATATTACTCATATAAATAGAACAACCATTATTCTCTGATTTAAATGAATAACCGTCTGGCATCAAACAAGATCCAGATATAATGTTGATGCTCAATGCTGGCACCAAATAACAATTATTTAGGTCTAAAACTAATCCCGAAGGTAGATATAGAGGTAGCGTGCCGACCGCGATCACATCGACTTTGGAACCATTTCCCACGCGCATCGTCACCTCGTCCTTGGCCAGTGTTCGCTTAATCCATAGTCCCTGTTTCGAGTTGCAAATATTAGCAACGGAACCAGTATCAAATACCCAGGTGCTACTGCGGGCTCTAGTAAGGTACACATCAATAACATGTATATCACATATACCTTTGTTCACCTTGCCATCCTTCTTATCCGCTAAATACTTGGGGCAGTTCCGCTTCCAGTGACCAGTCTGCTTGCAGTAGAAGCACTCAGCTTCAGGCTTAGGTCCAGACTTGGGTTTCTTCTCCCGAGCAGCAACTTGTTTGTTGTTCTTCTTGAAGTTCCCCTTCTTCTCTCATTTGCCCTTTTTCTTGAAACTGGCGGTCTTATTGACCATCAACACTTGATGCTCCTTCTTGATTTCTACCTCCGCAGCCTTTAGCATTGCGAAGAGCTCGGGAATCGTCTTATCCATCCCTTGCATGTTATAGTTCATCACGAAGCTCTTGTAGCTTGGTGGCAGTGATTGAAGAACTATGTCAATGACACTATCAACAGGAAGATTAACTCCCAGTTGAGTCAAGTGATCATGATACCCATACATTTTGAGTATATGTTCACTGACAGAACTATTCTCCTCCATCTTGCAGCTATAGAACTTATTGGAGACTTCATATCTCTCAATCCGGGCATTTGCTTGAAATATTAACTTCAACGCCTGGAACATCTCATATGCTCCATGACGTTCAAAACGTCGTTGAAGACCCGCTTCTAAGCCGTAAAGCATGGCACACTGAACTATCGAGTAGTCATCAGCTTTGCTCTGCCAGACGTTCATAACATCTGGTGTTGCTCCTGCAGCAGGCTTGGCGCTTAGCGGTGCTTCTAGGACGTAATTCTTCTGTGCAACAATGAGGATAATCCTCAAGTTACGGACCCAGTCCATGTAATTGCTACCATCATCTTTCAACTTTGCTTTCTCAAGGAACACATTAAAATTCAACGGAACAACAGCACGGGCCATCTATCTACAATCAACATAGACAAGCAAAATACTATCAGGTACTAAGTTCATGATAAATTTAAGTTCAATTAATCATATTACTTAAGAACTCCCACTTAGAAAGACATCCCTCTAATCTTCTAAGTGATCACGTGATCCAAATCAACTAAACCATAACCGATCATCACATGAAATGGAGTAGCTTTCAATGGTGAACATTAATATGTTGATCATATCTACTATATGATTCACGCTCGAACTTTCGGTCTTAGTGTTCTGAGGCCATATCTGCATATGCTAGGCTCATCAAGTTTAACCTGAGTATTCTGCGTGTGCAAAAACTGGCTTGCACCCGTTGTAGATGGACGTAGAGCTTATCACACCTGATCATCACGTGGTGTCTGGGCACGACGAACTTTGGCAACGGTGCATACTCAGGGAGAACACTTTTATCTTGAAATTTAGTGAGAGATCATCTTATAATGCTACGTCAATCAAAGCAAGATAAGATGCATAAAATATAAACATCACATGCAATCAATATAAGTGATATGAGATGGCCATCATCATCTTGTGCTTGTGATCTCCATCTCCGAAGCACCTTCATGATCACCATCGTCACCGACGCGACACCTTGATCTCCATCGTAGCATCGTTGTCATCTCGCCAATCTTATGCTTCCACGACTATCGCTACTGCTTAGTGATAAAGTAAAGCATTACAGGGCGATTGCATTGCATACAATAAAGCGACAACCATATGGCTCCTGCCAGTTTGCCGATAACTCGGTTACAAAACATGATCATCTCATACAATAAAATTTAGCATCATGTCTTGACCATATCACATCACAACATGCCCTGCAAAAACAAGTTAGACGTCCTCTACTTTGTTGTTGCAAGTTTTACGTGGCTGCTACGGGCTTAGCAAGAACCATTCTTACCTACGCATCAAAACCACAATGATAGTTTGTCAAGTTGATGCTGTTTTAACCTTCGCAAGGACTGGGCGTAGCCACACTTGGTTCAACTAAAGTTGGAGAAACTGACACCCGTCAACCACCTGTGTGCAAAGCACGTCGGTAGAACCAGTCTCGCGTAAGCATATGCGTAATGTCGGTCCGGGCCGCTTCATCCAACAATACCGCCGAACCAAAGTATGACATGCTGGTAAGAAGTATGACTTATATCACCCACAACTCACTTGTGTTCTACTCGTGCATATAATATCAACGCATAAAACCTGGCTCGGATGCCACTGTTAGGGAACGTAGTAATTTCAAAATTTTCATACGCACACGCAAGATCATCGTGATGCATAGCAACGAGAGGGCAGAGTGTTGTCTACGTACCCTCGTAGACCGTTCGCGGAAGCGTTATATCAATGTGGTTGATGTAGTCGTACGTCTTCATGTCTGACCGATCCAAGTACTGAAAGCACGACACCTCCGAGTTCTACACACATTCGGCTCGGTGACGTCCTCGCCTTCCCGATCCAGCAAGAGGGGCGAAGTAGTAGATGAGTTCCGACAGCACGACGGCGTGGTGACGGTGTTGGTGAAGAACAATCTCCGCAGGGCTTTGCCTAAGCACTATGAAAACTATGACGGAGGATAAACTAGAGGGGACGGTGTTGGGGAACGTAGTAATTTCAAAATTTTCCTACGCACACGCAAGATCATGGTGACGCATAGCAATGAGGGGGAGAGTCTGATCTACGTACCCTTGTAGATTGCAACGGAAGCGTTGACACAACGTAGAGGAAGTAGTCGTACGTCTTCTTCCCGATCCGACCGATCCAAGCACCGTTACTCCGGCACCTCCGAGTTCTTAGCACACCTACAGCTCGATGACGATCCCCGGGCTCCGATCCAGCAAAGCTTCGGGGAGGAGTTCCGTCAGCACGACGGCGTGGTGACGATCTTGATGTTCTACCGACGCAGGGCTTCGCCTAAGCACTACAACGATATGATCGAGGTGGAATATGGTGGCAGGGGGCACCGCACACGGCTAAGGAACGATCACAATGATCAACTTGTGTGTCTAGAGGTGCCCCCTGCCCCTGTATATAAAGGAGCAAGGGGGGAGAGGTGCGGCCAGCCTTGGGGCGCGCCAGGAGGAGTCCTACTCCTAGCGGGAGTAGGACTCCCCCCCCCAATCCTAGTTGGAATAGGAATCCTCAAGGGGGAAAGAGAGAGAGGTGGGCTGGCCACCTCTCCTAGTCCTAATAGGACTGGGGGAGGGGGGAGGCACGCGGCCACCTTGGGCAGCCCCCTTCTCCTTTCCACTAAGGCCCACTATGGCCCATATGATTCCCGGGGGGTTCCGGTAACCTCCCGGTACTCCGGTAAAATCCCGATTTCACCCGGAACACTTCCGATGTCCAAACATAGGCTTCCAATATATCAATCTTTATGTCTCGACCATTTCGAGACTCCTCGTCATGTCCGTGATCACATCCGGGACTCCGAACAACCTTCGGTACATCAAAATGCATAAACTCATAATAACTGTCATCGTAACATTAAGCATGCGGACCCTACGGTTCGAGAACAATGTAGACATGACTGAGACACATCTCCGGTCAATAACCAATAGCGGGACCTGGATGCCCATATTGGTTCCTACATATTCTACGAAGATCTTTATCGGTCAGACCGCATAACAACATACGTTGTTCCCTTTGTCATCGGTATGTTACTTGCCCGAGATCCGATCGTCGGTATCCAATACCTAGTTCAATCTCGTTACCGGCTAGTCTCTTTACTCGTTTCGTAATACATCATCCCACAACTAACTCATTAGTTGCAATGCTTGCAAGGCTTAAGGGATGTGCATTACCGAGAGGGCCCAGAGATACCTCTCCGACAATCGGAGTGACAAATCCTATTCTCGAAATACGCCAACCCAACATCTACCATTGGAGACACCTGTAGTACTCCTTTATAATCACCCAGTTACGTTGTGACGTTTGGTATCACCCAAAGTGTTCCTCTGGCAAACGGGAGTTGCATAATCTCATAGTTATAGGAACATGTATAAGTCATGAAGAAAGCAATAGCAACATACTAAACGATCGGGTGCTAAGCTAATGGAATGGGTCATGTCAATCAGATCATTCAACTAATGATGTGACCTCGTTAATCAAATAACAACTCTTTGCTCATGGTTAGGAAACATAACCATCTTTGATTAACGAGCTAGTCTAGTAGAGGCATACTAGTGACACTCTGTTTGTCTATGTATTCACACATGTATTATGTTTCCGGTTAATACAATTCTAGCATGAATAATAAACATTTATCATGATATAAGGAAATAAATAATAACTTTATTATTGCCTCTAGGGCATATTTCCTTCAGTCTCCCACTTGCACCAGAGTCAATAATCTATATTACACAGTAATGATTCTAACACCCATGGAGCCTTGGTGCTGATCATGTTTTGCTCGTGCAAGAGGTTTAGTCAACGGGTCTGCAACATTCAGATCCGTATGTATCTTGCAAATCTCTATGTCTCCCACCTGGACTAGATCTCGGATGGAATTGAAGCGTCTCTTGATGTGCTTGGTCCTTTTGTGAAATCTGGATTCCTTTGCCAAGGCAATTGCACCAGTATTGTCACAAAAGATTTTCATTGGACCCGATGCACTAGGTATGACACCTAGATCGGATATGAAGTCCTTCATCCAGACTCCTTCGTTCGCTGCTTCCGAAGCAGCTATGTACTCCGCTTCACATGTAGATCCCGCTACGACGCTTTTTTTAGAACTGCACCAACTGACAGCTCCACCGTTTAATGTAAACACGTATCCGGTTTGCGATTTAGAATCGTCTGGATCAGTGTCAAAGCTTGCATCGACGTAACCTCTTACGGTGAGCTCTTTGTCACCTCCATATACGAGAAACATATCCTTAGTCCTTTTCAGGTATTTCAGGATGTTCTTGACCGCTGACCAGTGATCCACTCCTAGATTACTTTGGTACCTCCCTGCTAAACTTATAGCAAGGCACACATCAGGTCTGGTACACAGCATTGCATACATGATAGAGCCTATGGCTGAAGCATAGGGAACATCTTTCATTTTCTCTCTATCTTCTGCAGTGGCCGGGCATTGAGTCTGACTCAACTTCACACCTTGTAACACAGGCAAGAACCCTTTCTTTGCTTGATCCATTTTGAACTTCTTCAAAATCTTGTCAAGGTATGTGCTTTGTGAAAGTCCAATTAAGCGTCTTGATCTATCTCTATAGATCTTTATGCCTAATATGTAAGCAGCTTCACCGAGGTCTTTCATTGAAAAACTTTTATTCAAGTATCCCTTTATGCTATCCAGAAATTCTATATCATTTCCAATCAGTAATATGTCATCCACATATAATATCAGAAATGCTACAGAGCTCCCACTCACTTTCTTGTAAATACAGGCTTCTCCGAAAGTCTATATAAAACCAAATGCTTTGATCACACTATCAAAGCGCTTATTCCAACTCCGAGAGGCTTGCACCAGTCCATAAATGGATCGCTGGAGCTTGCACACTTTGTTAGCTCCCTTTGGATCAACAAAACCTTCCGGTTGCATCATATACAACTCTTCTTCCAGAAATCCATTCAGGAATGCAGTTTTGACATCCATCTGCCAAATTTCATAATCATCAAATGCGGCAATTGCTAACATGATTCTGACAGACTTAAGCACCGCTACGGGTGAGAAGGTCTCATCATAGTCAACTCCTTGAACTTGTCGAAAACCTTTTGCGACAAGTCGAGCTTTGTAGGCAGTAAAATTACCATCAGTGTCAGTCTTCTTCTTGAAGATCCATTTATTTTCAATCGCTTGCCGATCGTCGGGCAAGTCAACCAAAGTCCATACTTTGTTCTCATACATGGATCCCATCTCAGATTTCATGGCTTCAAGCCACTTTGCGGAATCTGGGCTCACCATCACTTCTTCATAGTTCATAGGTTCATCATGATCTAGTAGCATGATTTCCAGAACTGGATTACCGTACCACTCTGGTGCGGATCTCACTCTGGTTGATCTACGAGGTTCAGTAGCATCTTGTTTTGAAGTTTCATGATCATGATCATTAACTTCCTCACTTATTGGTGTAGGTGTCGCAGAAACAGTTTTCTGTGATGTACTACTTTCCAACAAGGGAGCAGGTACAGTTACCTCGTCAAGTTCTACTTTCCTCCCACTCACTTCTTTCGAGAGAAACTCCTTCTCTAGAAAGGATCCATTCTTAGCAACGAATGTCTTGCCTTCGGATCTGTGATAGAAGGTGTACCCAACAGTCTCCTTTGGGTATCCTATGAAGACACATTTCTCCGATTTGGGTTCGAGCTTATCAGGTTGAAGCTTTTTCACATAAGCATCGCAGCCCCAAACTTTAAGAAACGACAACTTTGGTTTCTTGCCAAACCACAGTTCATAAGGTGTCGTCTCAACGGATTTTGATGGTGCCCTATTTAACGTGAATGCGGCCGTCTCTAGAGCGTATCCCCAAAATGATAGCGGTAAATCAGTAAGAGACATCATAGATCGCACCATATCTAGTAAAGTACGATTACGATGTCCGGACACACCATTGCGCTGTGGTGTTCCGGGTGGCGTGAGTTGCGAAACAATTTCACAATTTTTCAAATGTACACCAAACTCGTAACTCAAATATTCTCCTCCACGATCAGATCGTAGAAATTTTATTTTCTTGTTACGATGATTTTCAACTTCACTCTGAAATTCTTTGAACTTTTCAAATGTTTCAGACTTGTGTTTCATTAAGTAGATATACCCATAACTGCTTAAATCATCTGTGAAGGTGAGAAAATAACGATATCCGCCACGAGCCTCAATATTCATCGGACCACATATATCGGTATGTATGATTTCCAACAAATTTGTTGCTCTCTCCATAGTACCGGAGAACGGTGTTTTAGTCATCTTGCCCATGAGGCACGGTTCGCAAGTACCAAGTGATTCATAATCAAGAGGTTCCAAAAGCCCATCAGTTTGGAGTTTCTTCATGCGCTTTACACCGATATGACCTAAACGGCAGTGCCACAAATAAGTTGCACTATCATTATCAACTCTGCATCTTTTGGCTTCAATATTATGAATATGTGTGTTACTACTATCGAGATTCATCAAAAATAGACCACTCTTCAAAGGTGCATGACCATAAAAGATATTACTCATATAAATAGAACAGCCATTATTCTATGATTTAAATGAATAACCGCCTCGCATCAAACAAGATCCAGATATAATGTTCATGCTTAATGCTGGCACCAAATAACAATTATTTAGGTCTAATATTAATCCCAAAGGTAGATGTAGAGGTAGCGTGCCGACCGCGATCACATCGACTTTGGAACCGTTTCCTACGCGCATCGTCACCTCGTCCTTCGCCAGTGTTCGCTTAATCCGTAGTCCCTGTTTCGAGTTGCAAATATTAGCAACAGAACCAGTATCAAATACCCAGGTGCTACTGCGAGCTCTAGTAAGGTACACATCAATAACATGTATATCACACATACCTTTGTTCACCTTGCCATCCTTCTTATCCGCCAAATACTTGGGGCAGTTCCGCTTCAAGTGACCAGTCTGCTTGTAGTAGAAGCACTCAGTTTCACGCTTAGGTCCAGACTTGGGTTTCTTCTCCTGAGCAGCAACTTGCTTGCCATTCTTCTTGAAGTTCCCCATCTTCTTCCCTTTGCCCTTTTTCTTGAAACTAGTGGTCTTGTTAACCATCAACACTTGATGCTCCTTTTTGATTTCTGCCTCCGCAGCTTTCAGCATTGTGAAGAGCTCGGGAATAGTCTTGTTCATCCCATGCATATTATAGTTCATCACGAAGCTCTTGTAGCTTGGTGGTAGTGATTGGAGAATTCTGTCAATGACGCAATCATCTGGAAGATTAACTCCCATCTTAATCAAGTGATTGTTATACCCAGACATTTTGAGTATATGCTCACTGACAGAACTGTTCTCCTCCATCTTGCAGCTATAGAACTTATTGGAGACTTCATATCTCTCAATCCGGGCATTTGCTTGAAATATTAACTTCAACTCCTGGAACATCTCATATGCTCCATGATGTTCAAAATGTCGTTGAAGTCCTGATTCTAAGCCGTAAAGCATGGCACACTGAACTATCGAGTAGTCATCAGCTTTGCTCTGTCAGACGTTCATAACATCTGGTGTTGCTCCAGCAGCAGGCCTGGCACCCAGCGGTGCTTCCAGGACGTAATTCTTCTGTGCAGCAATGAGGATAATCCTCAAGTTACGGACCCAGTCCGTGTAATTGCTACCATCATCTTTCAACTTTGTTTTCTCAAGGAACGCATTAAAATTCAACGGAACAGCAGCACGAGCCATCTATCTACAATCAACATAAACAAGCAAGATACTATCAGGTACTAAGTTCATGATAAGTTTAAGTTCAATAAATCAAATTTCTTAAGAACTCCCACTTAGATAGACATCCCTCTAATCCTCTAAGTGATTATGTGATCCAAATCAACTAAACCATAACCGATCATCACGTGAGATGGAGTAGTTTTCAATGGTGAACATCGTTATGTTGATCATATCTACTATATGATTCACGCTCGACCTTTCGGTCTCCGTGTTCTGAGGCCATATCTGCATATGCTAGGCTCGTCAAGTTTAACCTGAGTATTCCGCGTGTGCAAAACTGGCTTGCACCCGTTGTAGATGGACGTAGAGCTTATCACACCCGATCATCACGTGGTGTCTGGGCACGACGAACTTTGGCAACGGTGCATACTCAGGGAGAACACTTCTTGATAATTTAGTGAGAGATCATCTTATAATGCTACCGTCAATCAAAGCAAGATAAGATGCATAAAAAGATAAACATCACATGCAATCAATATAAGTGATATGATATGGCCATCATCATCTTGTGCTTGTGATCTCCATCTCCGAAGCACCGTCATGATCACCATCGTTACCGGCGCGACACCTTGATCTCCATCGTAGCATCGTTGTCGTCTCGCCAATCTTATGCTTCCACGACTATCACTACCGCTTAGTAATAAAGTAAAGCATTACATCGCGATTGCATTGCATACAATAAAGCGACAACCATATGGCTCCTGCCAGTTGCCGATAACTCGTTTACAAAACATGATCATCTCATACAATAAAATTTAGCATCATGTCTTGACCATATCACATCACAACATGCCCTGCAAAAACAAGTTAGACGTCCTCTACTTTGTTGTTGCAAGTTTTACGTGGCTGCTACAGGCTTAAGCAAGAACCAATCTCACCTACGCATCAAAACCACAACGATAGTTTGTCAAATAGACTCTGTTTTAACCTTCTCAAGGACCGGGCGTAGCCACACTCGGTTCAACTAAAGTTGAAGAGACAGTCGCCCGCAAGCCATCTATGTGCAAAGCACGTCGAGGGAACCGGTCTCGCGTAAGCGTACGCGTAATGTTGGTCCGGGTCGTCTCGTCCAACAATACCGCTGAACCAAAGTATGACATGCTGGTAGGCAGTATGACTTGTATCGCCCACAACTCACTTGTGTTCTATTCGTGCAAATAACATCAAACCATAAAACCTAGGCTCGGATGCCACTGTTGGGGAATGTAGTAATTTCAAAATTTTCCTACGCACACGCAAGATCATGGTGATGCATAGCAACGAGGGGGAGAGTCTGATCTGCGTACCCTTGTAGATCGCAACGGAAGCGTTGACACAACGTAGAGGAAGTAGTCATACGTCTTCTTCCCGATCCGACCGATCCAAGCACCGTTACTCCGGCACCTCCGAGTTCTTAGCACATGTACAGCTCGATGATGATCCCCGGGCTCCGATCCAGCAAAGCTTCGGGGAGGAGTTCCGTCAGCACGACGGCGTGGTGACGATCTTGATGTTCTACCGACGCAGGGCTTCGCCTAAGCAATACAACGATATGATCGAGGTGGAATATGGTGGCAGGGGGCACCGCACACGGCTAAGGAACGATCACAATGATCAACTTGTGTGTCTAGAGGTGCCCCCTGCCCCTGTATATAAAGGAGCAAGGGGGGAGAGTTGCGGCCAGCCTTGGGGCGCGCCAGGAGGAGTCCTACTCCTATCGGGAGTAAGACTCCCCCCCAATCCTAGTTGGAATAGGAATCCTCAAGGGGCAAAGAGAGAGAGGGGGGCCGGCCACCTCTCCTTAGGGGAGGGGGGAGGCGCGCGGCCACCTTGGTCTGCCCCCTTCTCCTTTCCACTAAGGCCCACTATGGCCCATATGATTCCCGGGGGGTTCCGGTAACCTCCCGGTACTCCGGTAAAATCCTGATTTCACCCGGAACACTTCCGATGTCCAAACATAGGCTTCCAATATATCAATCTTTATGTCTTGACCATTTCGAGACTCCTCGTCATGTCCGTGATCACATCCGGGACTCTGAACAACCTTCGGTACATCAAAATACATAAACTCATAATAACTGTCATCGTAACGTTAAGCGTGCGGACCCTACGGTTCAAGAACAATGTAGACATGAGTGAGACACATCTCCGGTCAATAACCAATAGCGGGACCTGGATGCCCATATTGGTTCCTACATATTCTATGAAGATCTTTATCGGTCAGACCGCATAACAACATACGTTGTTCCCTTTGTCATCGGTATGTTACTTGCCCAAGATCCGATCGTTGGTATCCAATACCTAGTTCAATCTCGTTACCGGCAAGTCTCTTTACTCGTTTCGTAATACATCATCCCGCAACTAACTCATTAGTTGCAATGCTTGCAAGGCTTAAGTGATGTGCATTACCGAGAGGGCCCAGAGATACCTCTCCGACAATCGGAGTGACAAATCCTATTCTCGAAATACGCCAACCCAACATCTACCATTGGAGACACCTGTAGTACTCCTTTATAATCACCCAGTTACGTTGTGACGTTTGGTATCACCCGAAGTGTTCCTCCGGCAAACGGGAGTTGCATAATCTCATAGTTATAGGAACATGTATAAGTCATGAAGAAAGCAATAGCAACATACTAAATGATCGGGTGCTAAGCTAATGGAATGGGTCATGTCAATCAGATCATTCAACTAATGATGTGACGTCGTTAATCAAATAACAACTCTTTGCTCATGGTTAGGAAACATAACCATCTTTGATTAACGAGCTAGTCTAGTAGAGGCATACTAGTGACACTCTGTTTGTCTATGTATTCACACATGTATTATGTTTCCGGTTAATACAATTCTAGCATGAATAATAAACATTTATCATGATATAAGGAAATAAATAATAACTTTATTATTGCCTCTAGGGCATATTTCCTTCAGACGGGGTTGCCGACACACGGCTTGGTGTTTCTTGATGTGTCTTGGGTGCTAGACATACGCCTCTATTTATATGTTGAGCCTTGGGGTCGAAACTTGGAGTAAAAGCCTCGACAAAGTTGGTTTCACCCGACAGGCAAGATTCCTTCTCGGACTCCAGGGCCAGACGCCAGGGTTCCCGGCGTCTGGACCCAGACGCCAGGGACCCTGGCATCTGGCCCCTGGACTCCGCAAAACTTCCTTTTGCGCTTTCCAAAAACCTTGTGGGCTTTCCCCTTTGGCCCAAATAAAGTGTTCTCATACCCAAACATTTCGGAAACATCCGGAACCCCTTCCGGTGACCAAACACTATTATCCCATATATCAAACTTTATCTCCGGACCATTTTGGAGTTCCTCGTCATGTCCGTGATCTCATCCCGGACTCCGAACAACATTCGGTCATCAACATACATAATCATATAGTACTATATCGTCAACGAACGTTAAGCATGCGGACCCTACGGGTTCGAGAACTATGTATACATGACCGAGACACCTCTCTGGTCAATAACCAATAGCGGGACCTGGATGCCCATATTGGCTCCTACATATTCTACGAAGATCTTTATCGGTAATACCGCATAACAACATACGTTGTTCCCTTTGTCATCGGTATGTTACTTACCCGAGATTCGATCGTCGGTATCTCAATACCTAGTTCAATCTCGTTACCGACAAGTCTCTTTACTCGTTCCGTAATACATCATCCCGCAACTAACTCATTAGTTGCAATGCTTGCAAGGCTTATAGTAATGTGCATTACCGAGTGGGCCCAGAGATACCTCTTCGACAATCGGAGTGACAAATCCTAATCTCGAAATACGCCAACCCAACAAGTACCTTTGGAGACACCCGTAGAGCACCTTTATAATCACCCAGTTACATTGTGATGTTTGGTGGCACACAAAGTGTTCCTCCGGTAGACGGGAGTTGCATAATCTCATAGTCATAGGAACATATATAAGTCATGAAGAAAGCAATAGCAACAAACTAAACGATCAAGTGCTAAGCTAACGGAATGGGTCAAGTCAATCACATTATTCTCCTAATGATGTGATCCCGTTAATCAAATGAAAACTCATGTCTATGGTTAGGAAACTTAACCATCTTTGATCAACGAGCTAGTCAAGTAGAGGCATACTAGTGACACTCTGATTGTCTATGTATTCACACATGTATTATGTTTCCGGTTAATACAATTCTAGCATGAATAATAAACATTTATCATGAAATAAGGAAATAAATAATAACTTTATTATTGCGTCTAGGGAATATTTCCTTCAGTAGCATATCGGCTAAGCCGTGGGAATTTTAGTAGTAACGTGTTTAGAACAAGACGCGCTACTGCTAGAACTTTATCTGTAGCGCGGTTTGCACAGGCGCGCTACTACTACTTACCACCAGTGTGCTTTTTGACCCGCGCTACTGCTAAAGTTCTGTGTATATGGTTTTCCCAAGTGGTGATAACTAAAGATAGAGAACAACTTAGAACAACAAATAAAAACTACTTAGTGATAAAGCAAACAAGCACACACGAGAACATTCACCCCACGCTATAACTCCCCGGCAACAGCGCCAGAAAAAGGTCTTGATAACCCACAAGTATAGGGGATCAATTGTAGCCTCTTTCGATAAGTAAGACTGTTGAACCCAACGAGGATCTAAAGGTAGAACAAATATTCCCTCAAGTTCTATCGACCACCGATACAACTCTACGCATGCTTAACGTTCGCATTACATAGAACAAGTATGAAACTAGAAGTACTTTGTAGGTGTTTTTGGATAGGTTTGCAAGATAATAAAGAGCACGTAAATAAAAGCTAGGGGCTTTTTAGATAAAGAAGCAATAAATTTAGTATAGCGAGTGTGGAAAAGTGGTGGTAGGAGTTGTGAAATTGTCCCTAAGCAATTGACTACTTTACTAGACCGATAGCAAGTTTTATGTGGGAGAGGCCACTGCTAGCATGTCATCCCTGACTTGGAATTCTATGCACTTATGATTGGAACTATTAGCAAGCATCCGCAACTACTAATGTTCATTAAGGTAAAACCCAACCATAGCATTAATATATATTGGCCCCCCTTCAATCCCGTATGCATCAATTTCTATGCTAGGTTGATGTTTCTGTCACTCTTGCCCTCCAATACATAGTCCTATCAACATACAACTAACCCTATGGTGTGATCCACGCGCGCGCTCATATGATGGGCACCAAAGGACAACAACATAAACACAAGCAAATTAAATCAATCATAGCAATTCATCAACCACCGATTGGACAACGAAAATCTACCCAGACATCATAGGATGGCAACACATCATTGGATAATAATATGAAGCATAAAGCACCATGTTCAAGTAGAGGGTACAGTGGGTTGTGGGAGAGTGGACCGCTGTAGATAGAGGGGGGGAAGGTGATGGAGATGTTGGTGAAGATGGCGTAGGTGTTGGTGAAGATCGCGGTGATGATGATGGCCCCGGCGGTGTTCCGACGCCACCGGAAGCGAGGGGGAGAGAGCCCCCTCCTTCTTCTTCTTCCTTGACCTTCTCCCTAGATGGGAGAAGGGTTTCCCCTCTGGTCCATGGCCTCCATGGCATGGGAGGGGTGAGAGCCCCTCCGAGATTGGATCTGTCTCTCTGTATTTCTACGCTCAGGGATTCTGCCCTTTCACCATTTCTTATATATCCGGAGATCCGTAACTCCGATTGGATTGAAACCTCCGCCCCGATTTTTCCCAAAAACTAGCTTTCTTGCGGCCAAAGAAGAGCAGCAACTGCCTTACGGGGGGGGGGCCACGAGGGTCAGGGGCACGCCTAGGGGGGTTCTCCCTTGCCTCGTGGTCCCTCGAGCACCGTCTCACGTTGATTTTCTTCCCGTATCTCACAAATATTCCAAAAATATTCTCTGTACGTTTTGATTCCATTTGGACTCCGCTTGATATGGATTTTCTGCGAAACAAAAAACATGCAACAAACAGGAATTGGCACTAGGCACTGGATCAATATGTTAGTCCCAAAAATAGTATAAAAGGTTGCCAAAAGTATATGAAAGTTGTAGAATATTGGCATGTAACAATCAAAAATTATAGATACGATGGAGACGTATCACGTCTCGGTCGCGCCACTTGTTAAGCGGTCTCCAAAGTTGTAAGAAGCCACACATTTTATAGATAGCATCAGTCACACGGCGAGGAATCACAAGTTCGGTGGCTAGTTTATTACGGGTACACCAGAGGGTCCATGCCAAGGTACCCAGAGCTACCCAAGTGGGAGGGCGGCTAGCGCCGGGGAGTCTAAAGACCTTCCCAAACAAGTTCGGGAGGTTGTCGTAGCACCAATTGCCGCCGACCACCTCCCGGAAGCAGCACTGGAGGAACTGTGCTACAAGGCACCGGAAGAAGATATGGTTACAATCTTCTGGTACCAAACAAATGGGGCAAAGGCCATCCCCAGGGCCATTGCATTTATGGACCTCTGTGCCCGAAGGGAGGCGGCCGCGGACCCATTGCCAGAGAAATATGTGGATCTTTAAGGGTAGTTTGATCTCCCAAAGAATCGATAGCTCCACCGGGCCAGGGCTAGGAACAATCGTCTGGTAAAGAGATCTAGTCGAGAATCGGCCACTTGGCTCGAGATGCCAAGACAACGAGTCGGGCTCCAGGGAGGGGAGTGAAGGGCAATACACTCAAGCAATTCATCCCATTGCTCAAGGTCCACCGCCTCGAAGGTACGGCGGAAGGCAATAGCGCCCAGGTCAGCTAAAGCCGCCGCTACCAATAGGTGCGGACGGACACAGATCGAGAATAGCGCATAAAAGCGCTCAGCAAAGGGACGGGTCCTGGCCCACCTATCCAGCCAAAAGAGGGTGCCGAAACCAGTACCCACCTTAATGGAGGTCCCAATGCGCAATGTTGGCATCAGACGGGTGACCGATTGCTAGAATTGGGACCCTCCAGATCTAGGGGCAAAGGCTAGCGGTTGCCCACGGAGGTACTTTGCCCAGATAATCTCAAGCCAGAGGCCGTCCTCATCGGCCTGAATTCGCCAAAGCCATTTAGAGAGAAGAGCAATATTCATCCGCTTGGACGAAATGACCCCAAGGCCTCCCTGGTCTTTAGGCTTACATATCTCAGACCACTTCACCATGTGATACTTCTGTTTATTGTTCTCTCCAGCCCAGAAGAATCTGGAGAGAAGTTTGGTGACCTCGTGATGTAGGGATTCATGTAGACTATAGAAACCCATGACGTACATCAGTAGGCTAATAAGGGAAGAGTTCTTCAAAATCACTCGCGCGGCTTTGGACAACCATCTCCCGTACCAAGGCTCCATCCGAGGTTGGAGTTTGGCGATTATTGGGCGAAAGTCTTTCTCTAGTAGACGCGTGTCACTAATTAGCATGCCTGGGTAAGTCGTCGGGAAGGACCCCAAGCGACAATTCAAGCGATTGGCAATTCGCTGAGCTTCCGCCTGGGAGTATCCAAGGACTGTTAGACTTTGTATTTAGGCTAGTTTGTAGCTTCCATACATACCTTGTACTTGTACATGTCCCTCATATAAATATATGTACCAGGCCACCCCTAGAGGTTGAGCCGACTCAAACCAAACCCTAAGTCTAATATGGTATCAGACTAATCGATCCTACCTACGCTCCGCCGCCGCCGCGAGCATTGCCGAGTTGATCGATCGATTCGATCTGCCGTATGTAGCTAGCTAGCCTCGTCTCAAATCCATCCACGCCCCTGTGTGCTAGCTTGTGCACGTCCGCGGTGCTGCCGTCACCCTCGTTCGCTTCTCACGATGGCGTCCTCCGGCGTACCTGGCTCCTCCGCTGCCTTCGGCCTCCCACCGACGCTCTAGACGTTCTTAGTCGACAGCTCCACGTCAAGCTCTGCCGCCGGTCTTCCGCAGTTCACCATCGGAACCCTAGCCGCCGGGGCCATTTCTCCAACAAACCATCGGCCGGTCAGTCCTTCTTCACCAACGGGGGCCTACTTACCACCCCCTCCATCGGTCATGGCTCTCTGACTGCTCCGACGACCGCCGCTGCCGTCGAACCCGTGATGGTTGAGGCGCCGTTGCCGGCGCCGTTTCACTTTGCTCACCTCCTCACGGTCAAGCTCACCGCCGACAACTATCTCTATTGGCGTGGCCAGTTTCTTCCGCTCCTTCGCATCCACTACCTCAAAAGGTTCATCGACGGAACGTTGCCCTGCCCCTTACAGTTGCTCTCAACAACCGGGTCTAGTGGTGCTCGCATCAATCCGGCATACCGCGTCTGGCTTGCTCAAGACCAGGCGATCCTCTCCGCCATCCGCTTGTGTCTCTCTGAAGGGATTGCCGGCATGGTTCTCTTTGCTGCTACCTCTTAAGATGCATGGTCGGTGCTCGAGGGGAGTTTTGCCTCTCAGTCAACCACGCGCTCTATGGCGATCCGTCAATATCTACAAGACATGAAGAAACGTGACCTCTCTGCTACCGTCTTCTTCAACAAGATCAAGGCCCTCTCCGACACACTCACCTCGATTGGACGGCCACTGGGCAACGAAGAATTTACTTTGTTTGTTCTCAGTGGCCTTGAAAGTGAATATGATTCGCTTGTTGAGGTGGTTCATGGACGTGACACCCCGATTGCGTCGCGTGATCTTTACGCTCGACTCCTTGCGACGGAACACCGTCTTGAGACTCGGTGCGCAGCGGAGGTCTACACTGACCACTCCTCCACGAACGCCGTGTAGCGCAACAGCCCTCGCTCCTGCCCGCCTAGTGGTGCCAGCAGCAAGCCGCCGCTCCTCTCCAGTCCTTCACAGAAGGCACTGGCTTACTCTGGCGTGGTTGGTGATCGTCAAGGGAGCCAGAGGAACCCTCGCTATGGTTGCCCGGGCGTGGCGCCCAGGGAAATCGCCCCCATGTCAGTTGTGTGGTATCCGGGGCCACCTAGCCTCCCGTTGTCATAAACGCTTTAAGCATGATTTTCTGGGTATAGGCAACGATGGACGCAACAATGAACGTCGGGCTGCTATGGCGACGCACGGATAGGCTCCGCAAGGGTACACTCCATCCTACTCTATTGATTCTAGCTGGTACATGGATACTGGCGCGACGGATCACTTGACAAGCAAGCTCGGAAAGCTCACTTCACACGAGCCCTACCAAGGCCATGACAAAATTCATACAGCAAATGGGGCAGGTATGCATATCTCTCATATTAGTCGAGCATCCCTTCCCACATCTACATCTCGCAAACTTCAGCTTTCCAAAGTTCTTCATGTTCCGTCTATCACTCGTAATCTTTTATCTGTTCCTAGACTCACTTATGACAATAATGTTGCCGTTGAATTCACCTGTTCTATTTTTTTTTGTCAAGGATCGAGCAACACAGGACGTCCTACTTAGAGGTCGCTATCGCGGTGGCTATACTCTCTGGATGTGCCTCGCATGTCTTATGTCTTCAGTGGTGTCCGTGTCTCGTCGTCTCAGTGGCATTCCCGCCTTGGTCACCCGGCTTCTCCGATCGTGTGTCATGTGCTTCATCGACATGAACTCCCCATGGTGTCTAGTAATAAAGAGATAGCAGTTTCTGATGCTTGTCAACAGGGCAAAAGTCATCAACTTCCTTTTTCTTCCTCTAGTCGAGTTGTCAACAATCCTTTAGAAATTGTGTTTTCTGATGTATGGGGTCCAGCCCAAACTTCTGTTAGTGGTCACAACTATTATGTCAGTTTCATTGATGCTTATAGTCGTTTTACCTGGCTTTATCTCCTTAAGCGCAAGTCTGATGTGTTCGATATCTTTCTTCAATTCCAGTCACACGTTGAGTGTCTTCTCAACCACAAAATTATACATGTTCAGTCGGATTGGGGGGGGGGGCGAATATCGCAACCTCAATACTTTTTTTCAGAAGCTTGGAATTTCTCACCGTGTGTCGTGTCCCCATACACATAAGCAAAACGGTGCTGCTGAACGCAAACACAGTCACGTCATTGAAACCGGTCTCACCTTGCTAGCACATGCGTCAGTACCGTTCCGTTTTTGGAGTGATGCTTTCTTTACAGCTTGTTTTCTTATTAACCGGCTTCCCACGCGTGTGCTAAATATGAGAACTCCCGTTGAAGTTCTCTTTAATGAGGTTCCTAACTACACTTTTCTCAAGGTGTTTGGTTGTGCATGTTGGTCACATCTCCGTCCCTATAATAGTCGTAAACTTGAGTTTTGATCAAAGAAGTGTGTCTTTCTTGGCTATAGTTCAATTCACAAAGGTTACAAGTGTCTTCATGTTCCAACAAACCGAGTGTATATCTCTCGTGATGTTATTTTTGACGAGAACTCTTTTCCGTTTTCTAATCTTCCAACATCTTATGATATACCACAATCACTTCGTTCAACCCCTATTTCCTACAGCCAATTTGAAGATATTGCATACTCGCCTCTTTTGTTACCTAACCATGGTGCAGGTATTGGTCGTGGTGCTCGGCTGGAACTCCTGGAGGATACATATACTACAACGCCATCTTCAGATGGTTCGTCTGGCCACATGCATGGCCCGGCCACACAAAGTACGTCTGGAGCCACACATGGTCAATCTTCACGTGATCATGTCCATGCAAAAGGGATGGACTCGCCCGACCCAGCCACACATGGTGGCTCGTCCACAACTGGCGAACTGGCTAGTCTTGGCGTGCATGAGCCAACCACGCCGCGTGGGCTCTACTCGCCCCACGCCACAGCCAGGACGCCCATGCCCGGCTCTTCATCGCGCCATGAAACGTCTGGGCTGCCCACGACTGGGACTTCTCCTGCTGCAAATTCGACTGGGTCTCTGTCGCTCGGTCTAGTGGACACACCAGCTTCAGCAGATACGCCTGTGCATGCGCCGCCACCACCACCTATTCCACCACCGGTCATTTCTCGACCGCATACTCGGAGCCGTAGTGGCATTTTTTGTCCTAAGGAGCACACTGATGGAACGGTTGCTTGGCTTGCTGTATGTATGGCTCATGCTGTATCTGATCCAACATCCGAACCACGACATTTTCAGGCTGTTATGAGTATTCCACACTGGCGAGCTGCGATGGAATAGGAGTATCATGCTCTTCTTCACAACAAAACTTGGCGTCTGGTACATCCTCCTTCCGGTGTCAATATTATTGACTACAAATGGGTTTTTAAAGTCAAGAAACATTCCAATGGTTCCATTGAACGGTACAAGGAACGTTTGGTTGCTAAAGGATTTAAACAACGTCATGGACTTGACTACGAGGATACTTTCAGTACGGTTGTCAAGCCTACTACCATTCGACTTTTATTATCCTTGGCAGTTACTCGTGGCTGGTTTCTTCGTCAGTTGGATGTTCAGAATGCTTTTCTTCATGGTGTATTGGAGGAGGAAGTCTACATGCGCCAGCCACCTGGGTTTGTTGATCCTGATCATCCTCATCACTTATGTCGGTTGGACAAGGCATTGTATGGCCTCAAGCAAGCTCCCCGTGCCTGGCATGCTCTTCTTGCCTATGCTCTTCAAGCTCTTGGTTTTGTTCCTTCTACAGCTGATACCTCACTGCTCTTACTACAGCGCCCTGAGGTTACTATATACCTTCTGGTTTATGTTGATGACTTCATCCTTGTCAGTTCTTCAGTTGCTGCTGCTGATCGACTACTCTCAGCTCTTAGTTCCGATTTTGCTGTCAAGGACCTCGGCGAGCTTCATTATTTTCTCGGTTTGGAAGTCACTCATGCTTCTACTAGACGGTCTCTTACTCAGAAAAAGTATTCATTGGATCTTCTGCGTCGTGCTGGTATGCTCAAGTGTAAACCTGCGTCTACACCCATGTCTGCTACTGAGAGGATTTCAGCCGATACTGGTGCACTTCTTTCTCCCGATGATGCTACTACATATCGTAGTTTTGTTGGTGGTCTATAGTACCTGACTATTACCAGACCAGACATTTCCTTTGCGGTTAATCGTGTTTGTTAGTACCTTCATTCACCTCATGATTCCCACTGGTCTCCTGTCAAACGCATTCTTCGCTATGTTCGTCTTACAGCCTCATATGGCTTGCACCTTCAGCCAGCTCCCTCTGGTATTATCTCTGCTTTTTTGAATGCTGACTGGGCAGGTAATCCTGATGATCGGCGCTCTACGGGGGGATATGCTGTGTTTCTTGGTCCCAACTTGATCGCTTAGAGTGCCCGCAAACAGACTACGGTTTCTTGCAGTAGTACTGAGGCTGAGTACAAAGCTGTAGCCAATGCAACATCAGAGCTTATGTGGGTACAATCATTGCTTCGTGGGTTGAGGGTCCCTCAACCACAACCACCGATTCTTTGGTGTGACAATATTGGTGCAACACACCTTTCTTCTAATCCAGTATTTCATGCACGAACAAAGCATATCGAAGTTGATTATCATTTTGTCAGGGAACGTGTTGCACAGAAAATACTTCAGATCAAGTTTATCTCTTTAAAGATCAACTTGCGGACATCTTCACGAAGCCGTTGCCATTACCTTTGTTTGAGGTTTGCCGGCGCAATCTCAACCTACGAGACACCGGTTGAGATTGAGGGAGGGTGTTAGACTTTGTATTTAGGCTAGTTTGTAGCTTATATACATACCTTGTACTTGTACATGTCTCTCATATAAATATATGTACCAGGCCACCCCTAGAGGTTGAGCCGACCCAAACCAAACCCTAACTCTAATAAGGACCATCACCTCGCTTTTGGCGAAGTTAATCGTGAGGCCCGACATCTCCTGAAAGTAGAGGAGGAGGAACTTGAGGTTCTGGATGTCCTCGTCCGAGCCTTCCACCATCATAATGGTGTTATCCGCATATTGGAGATGGGTCAGACCTCCATTGAGGACAAGATGGGGGCAAATCCCCCTGATGTGGCCGGCTCGCTTGGCCAAGTCTAGGATCGAAGCCAGAGCATCGACCATAAGGTTGAACAGAAAAGAGGAGATTGGGTCACCCTGCCGTACTTCTTGGCCAGTCATGAAGTAGGGCTCGATCTCCCCATTAATGTTCACCGCAGTACGACCGTTCGTTACTAATTGCATCATCCGGGCAACCAAGTGGGAGTCAAATCCACGCTTGAGCAACACCTCCCGAAGGAAAGGGAGTAGCTTATAGGAGGGAGTAGCTGTTTTGGACGGCTTGGGAAGTTATGTTTTTTGTTGACTACTAGGCAAATCGGCTTAGGCCCTTCCTATTGCTCCACCGTGGACGGGTGCTAAGCATGCCACATAAGACAAAAAATGATATGGCACAACATTTAAGGAGGGGAGAGAGTACTTTGGTGACCCCAGAAAGAACCAATGCCAAGCACGAGAACCTAGGCAAACCACTTAAATGAAACAATTTGGCCAATGCATGAAAGACTTTAGGTGCTAACTCATTAAATAAAGTATGCTTAGCAACAACAAGTTAAGCACATATGCATTGAGGAGTTGGGTTGCTAAGGTATTTAATGCACTTAGCACCTAATCTAAGCACCTTTGCATTGAAAGAGGTCTTATGAAAATTGCACGGGTCTCTGTTTTATGTCCGCTGGATATACATAATACTCCTACTTACTACTACGTATCTGTGTAGGAAGTCGCGAGAGAAACAACAAGGCGCAGGCCACAGGGACAACGTGTTGAGCAAGGGGGCCGGACATGAGTAGTCGCAGGAAGCACGGACGGTCGGTCGCGCTCTTGATCTCGATCCCTCACCGCGACGATGCACGCTCTCAGCGATCTGCCCGATGACGTGTTGATGGAGATCGTCGTCCGCCTGCCAGCCCACTCCATCGCCCGCTGCCGCGCCGTCTGCAGGGCCTGGCGTTCTGCCATCTCCCACGCCAGCTTCGACACGGCCCTCGCCAGACGCCCGGCCGCCGTCGCCACGGTGACGGCGGATCGTCTGGGGTTCGAATTCCGCACCGACTATACCTACGCCTTGGAAGGCACAACGCCAACGCTTGTCAGCAGGACTCGCGTCGTCTTCGACTTCTTCCTCCGCTGGCGCCGCCGACCGCCGTGTCCGCAGGAAGTCCGGCTCATATCCGACCCGCTTTCCAGCATCGTCACGACCGTCCGTGGTTCGTGGGACGGGGTGCTGTGCATAGAGCGCGGGGTCTGGAAGTGGAAGACGCGGCCGTTGCGCTACCACGTGGAGCAGTACTTGCTCTGGAATCCAGTCACCAAGGCCTGCGCCACCGTGTCCCCCCCGGCCGACCGTGGAAAGATCATTGGCGGCTACGCGCACCCGACCACAGGGGCCTTCCACCTCGTCCACGGTTCCGGCGAAGTTGTAAACGATCACCTGATGGCCCCGACGACCTTCTTGATCGGAAGGGTTGGAGACGATATGGCCTGGCGTGAGATTCCCCTCGAGCTCGAGGAAGCAAGCCCCACGGATGATGCGCAGCCGTCAAAGATCTTTATAAGCAGCAACCGCAACGCCCGCTGCGTCGGGTTACGCGGCAACCTGCACTGGCTGGCACTGTCGGGCTCGGGAACGCTGCGTATCCTCGCGTTCGACACGTCGTCACAGGATAGGTTCCGGCAGATAGAGGCGCCGGAGCTCGGGCGTGGACCAGCGGACCTAACCAAGGTGCGACTGGGTGCGCGGTCCGGTGGCAAGCTCTGCATCTTCTCTGTGGCTCCATCGATGAGCAGCATGGACGTGTGGGTGCTCGACGGCTACTGCGCCACCGTGCGGCGGAGCAGCTGGCGGCGCAAAGAACGGATCAGTTTTGTGTCATGCTGGACGTTCAACGCGGCCACGGAGGTGGAGGTGGAGTTGGTGGAGGGCGTTGGGGAGGGCGAGGAGATTTTCCTCCACTTTGAGACCTGGATCGACGTCTACAACATTCAATGCAAGACGTGGCGCCGCGACATGGAGGTTCCCGGGTTGATTACTTTAGGGTCTCATGAGTCGCTGGTGATGCACAGGGAGAGCGCTCTGCAGCACGAGGTGAGCTTTGGCGACGCGTCGCGGGCTGTTTCTCGGAGGGTCGACAGCGACGGGACGCATCGCTACAATGTGGCATAGTTTACGCCGGGGTGGAGGCCATCAGGCGGCACAGTGGTGACGTGGTGGCGGCGCGAGGGCCTGGCTCGCCGGCGTGCGACGCGGTGGTCACTCGGGACCCCACGGAGGAGCAGCCGGGTTGGGCGCCATCAGGATGCACAGCGGTGCCGTCTGCTGGCGGAGTTACAGGGCGATGTGCCGACGCCACTGATGCTCGCTGCGCCGGTGCTTCTGGCGAGTGGCCGGTGCGTGGATCGACCTCGCCCAGGATCCTCGACGGCGGTGGGAGTCTCACCACATGATCCGGCACTTGCATGTGAATGGGATGTGGCGGCAGGGGCGGGATAGTGCAACTCGGCAGCAGCGAGGTGTGCCGGATCAAGAGGATCTGGCATGGTTCACTGGGCGTTGGCTCGCTCTCGTTGGAGTTGCTGCCGGTGAACCTTTTTTTTTTTTTTTTTGCGAGAGCTGCCGGTGAACTTCGCAGAGGCGGCGCATGGCGGCGAGGGCTGCTAGGTTGTGGTGCAACGGACAACCATTGGCCATATGGCGGTGTGGCAGTGGTTGGCTCGTCCGAATCAATTTTTTCTTTCTTCATTGTTGACAAGAGTATGAATCGATACATGGTGTGGTTTTTTCTCCCTGAAAAAACGCAATGGACACATGCGTTCCTTTGGCATTGAAAAGATAGAATTCAGTTTGGACTGCACACATTATATTAATCAATAAAATATTACACAACATACATATATGCGGACCGAAACATAACATGTGTCGAGAAAACTCTGCAGAAATAATATCCCGAAAGAGAATATTACAAGTAAGCCCCCCGGGTCCTGCAAACAACCAAATCTAAAATTACCATCCACCACTAGTGCCGCCGAGACGCACATCGGCGGAAGAGGCAAAGCACCAGCAAACCAAAATCCAGGTCAGCGCCATAGCCTTGTAGGGAGGTTGATGATGTGGCGGGTCGGCCGAGGGCATTCCCCATGCCAATCTGCACCCCTCTGATATTCGAGTAGGAAAACACCAAATCTGCCGCGGTCACAATCGTCTGAGGACGTTTAGCCATAACTTTACTCGTATGCCCATAAAAGCATGGCTAATAGAAGAGTCTGCTTCCGGCTATATGCTAGTGCCACATCTGCTGTAGCCTTTCTACTACTTACATAATAAGCTGGCTGAAGATGAGCTATAATATTCAATGCTTGCATAAAGAGATGGGCAAAGAAAATGCATAGTGATTGGCTAGTAGAAGTAAGCGCATGCCTTTAGTCTTGCAACGGGCTGCATGCTGGCTCGGTTTCATCGTAGATTGTGCTATGGCCCGGCGCTATATGAAGCGCCCGCTCCATTCTCTCTTTCTCTCTTGTCTTCTCTCTCCTCTACTAAGATTTTGCTTATGTGGAACATCTTATACCCTGCTGATTAGGATCTAGTATACTTGCTTTAATAAACTAAAGCACAATGTATTTTGGAAATCACTTTAACCAATCTACAGATCTTACCAAGCTATGGGATATATGCCTAGCAAGCATATTTAATTTATATAAAAAAAACTTCGAGTGCTTGAAACAAGTTTCAAAACTTGTATAGATAAAGTGCAAAGATTGTTCTATGGGGCGAGAGAGATAAAAACACAACACCCATAAAAGACCTCAGGATGTGGTGTTGTGTTGTAGTCCGAGCAACGTGGCACTGGCTGGACGCATCCTTCTCTGGGTTGTTCTAGAAGCCATTGGAAGACATTAGTGGCGCATCATGATCCGGGAAGTGCATGGACGAACCCAGATACATATGAATCCATTTCAAAAAAAACATTTAATTGCTAAAAAAATCTGAAAAAGTTGCACCGGTACGTCTTCATGTTCTATGTGCGTGCATAAAGTTTCATGAAAAAATAAATTTTTTGTGGCACGTGCAAAAAAGACAAAAAATTGTGTCGTGGAACGCTATTTTGAAGAACTAAAATTTGTCTTTTTTACGGAGACATAACAAAAAGACATTTTTTCACAAAACTTTGTGCCGTGCACACAAATTTGTGAATATTTGTGCATGAAATTTTCTTCTAGATTTTTTGACATTTTAAAACGTACTTAAAATGATTTTTTTTTAAAGTGGGTGCAGATGTCCATGCGTTCAGGACGTGCCCACTCATCATGATCCAGCGCAACTCCTTCTGGTGTCCCCTCAAAAACAATATCCTTGTTCCCTACAACGCCACCATCATTGAGCTTAATCCTAATGGCATAAATTTAGATTCTATTACAAAATATTCATCAAATACTTATAAAAATGAATTGGTAAACCCACATTACAATGAAACGATCAACAAAACGAGACACATGCAACCCACTGCATTACATGATTACATTAGACTATAGTGTGTGTTGAGTGTTCATCTATATAACGTACACATGTCAGATATGTATGCACAAACAGAATAATACCGCTGAAACCAGTCATGTATATGCTAAACTTGGGAGGGTCACCAATGCTGGTCAAAGACTATGCAAAATATAGGATCTATAAGCCAAGGCTTGCTCAATCTTCATTGTCAATACAAGTTTAACCTACTCTCAATAAAATTGGGCACTGCTCAACTGAACAGTAACAAATTAATTAACTATGGATCAATCCCAACAAAAAAAGGAAATGACAGAAGGGAGAAAAGCCATACCGTAATGCAGCTTGTCTCTTGACAGTATTTTTTCTCGCATTTTCTAGAAAGCAAGCAATCCAAGGAGTACACAGTGTTGCATCAACCCAGGGTAAGCTTGTAATCATAAGACAGCTTATCTTTAGTTCTAGTTTAGTATATGCAGCCTACACAGTCTGTTAGCTTTCCTCGCTCGTCTCTGAGTAAGGAAACCTGGAAAGGTATCTCATTAGCTAGAGCATATATGGCCGCACTAAAGAAAGAAAATGGTAGTAATATAATGTTCTGTTGTGCATTATCAAGGTATTATCATATACGATGTTCCTTATTGCTGTGAATGTTGACTCAAGGATTTTACTTTTGTTTTTTTGTACTAAGTTGTTTTGTAGTCTAATTAGTGCGAAGAAACATCATATCAGGTCTCAAACAGGGGTGGGTTTGTTTATCGTTGAGGTATCATTTTGATGAATATTATGTAGAACCTTATTTTGTTTGGATTACCTCCTAGTTTAATGGAAAATATAAACAAGGTTTGAGTATAGACGGATGGTGGCTGCAATTACTAATGAGAAGCTAGTATTATTGCGCGCTGCTGCCTAAGCGGAAGGGGATGTGAAAGGGGAGGGATACAGTTCGAGAGAGTAGTCAAAAGTGTTAGAATAAAACGTTAATGTAAGATTATCACTAGTAGAAAAAAGGGTCTTCAGTCCCGGTTCATAAGGGCCTTTAGTCCCGGTTCTGGAATTGGGACTAAAATGTCGGTACTAATGCCTCTCCCTTTAGTCCCGGTCCACGTGGAGCTCCACCTTTAGTCCCGGTTGGTAAAAAAAAAATTAAAAACTTTTTGAATTTTTTTTATTTTCAAATTTCTGAATTATTTTAACCTCTATTCTATAATCCGGCCACGTGGAGCTCCACCTTTAGTCCCGGTTGGTAAAAAAAAATTTGAATTTTTTTTTGATTTTCAAATTTCTGAATTATTTTAACCTCTAGTCTATAATCACCACCCCTCATCACTTCTCCATTTATCCTCTAATCACCCCTCATCATTCCAAATCATCTAATTTTCCGAATGGTCACCTATCCTCCCACTCCCCCAGCCTGAGCACGCTTAACTTCCGGGTTCTATTCTCCCTCGCTCCAAGTCTACACTTGTTGTTTTCCTGACAATACTAAAATGTCAATCCTATTAACCTTCAGGAATTTTGTTTGAGCATGAAGTGACACATTTCATAGTTTTATTTTGAAACTATTGTTTTAAAAAACAATAATTATTTAGTAACACTAATATTTCTTGAATAATTAGTTTGACCATTGTTTGACCACAGTTTGACCAGATTTGACCAAAATTGAAATAACTAAAATAATTATTTAGTAATACTAATATTCTAGAATAATTAGTTTGACCATTGTTTGACCATAGTTTGCCCACTGTTTGAATTTTTTTCGATTTTTTTCATTCTAGATCTTAAAAGCCCCGTAACTTTTTTCTATTAGGTTTTTGAGGATTTTGAAAATGTTTAACGGGGTTCCCCCGTTAAATTCGGATGTAACTTTTTGAGTAGAAGATTTTTCATATAATAAACTTTTTCGTCCGAGTTAGTATGCAAAAGTTATGCCCATTTTTACAAATTTCAGAGAGATTTTGCAAATAAAGTCAAAATTCACATTTGCAAATTTTCCCAACAATTAGACCACATATCACATGGGAAACTTATTTTCTTTTATTTTTTTTGACATTTCCATCATTTTTTTAAACTGAAAAGGCGATCCGGGGGGGGGGGGTAGAGTTTGAAAATGGGACCTTTAGTACCGGTTCGTGTCACGAACCGGGACTAAAGGTCTCATCCCATTAGTCCCGGTTCGTGCCTCAAATCGGGACTAAAGGTCTAATCTTTAGTCCCGGTTTGAGGCACGAACCGGGACCAATGGTTGTGGGCCAGGAGTGAGCCCCATTGGTCCCGGTTCATCCCACCAACCGGGACCAAAAGGTCCAGATGAACCGGGACCAATGGCCCACGTGGCCCGGCCGGCCCCCTGGGCTCACGAACGGGGACCAATGCCCCCATTGGTCCCGGTTCTGGACTGAACCGGGACTAATGGGGTTACCCGGCCTGGACCAAAGCCCCCTTTTCTACTAGTGTATAGACGACACACCGAGGCACGATATTTGTTAACGAGGTTCATCAATATGGCTACATCCCCGGGGCATGACTACGGGTGCTCCTCCTCAAGATACCGCAACACCGGCCGCCCGGGCGCCGGCACAAGCCGTCGGCTCCCCCGAGTACCTGTTGCTATCAAGTCGTCATAGGTTACAACGTGTGGTGTCCCTTCGTATATAAGAGGCCTAGGATACAAGTGTCCAACTCCTACACAACTCGTACCTAACCACACCAATTACAACTCCAAGTCCATGTAACCCCTTGCGTACATAATATTTGACACAAATATAACAAACTCCACCTTGGCGAATATTCTCCACCACTTAGAAGTCGTCCATACTCGAACCTCCATGTACTCCGGACTTGGGTTGTCTCCTTTGTAGCTTACTGAGAGCTACCCGACGGGCCAGACCTGCCGCCACCGTGGGACTTCACTGCTACTCCTGCAGCTCCACTCTCCATGGCTCCACCTGCAATAGTGCTCCCTTGCAACTTGTAAAGATGTGAAGCCGTCCTCTCTCCTATCATCACGGTCACCCCATATTTCATGATTTTCATGGTCCTCTTATCCCGATCAGAACGGAATTCCATACCACCATCATGAAGAACACCAAGCGAAATTAGATTTCTCCTCAGCCCTGGTGAAGGAAATATGCCCTAGAGGCAATAATAAAGTTATTATTTATTTCCTTATATCATGATAAATATTTATTATTCATGCTAGAATTGTATTAACCGGAAACATAATACATGTGTGAATACATAGACAAACAGAGTGTCACTAGTATGCCTCTACTTGACTAGCTCGTTAATCAAAGATGGTTATGTTTCCTAACCATGGACAAAGAGTTGTTATTTGATTAATGGGATCACATCATTAGATGAATGATCTGATTGACATGACCCATTCCATTAGCTTAGCACCCGATCGTTTAGTATGTTGCTATTGCTTTCTTCATGACTTATACATGTTCCTATGACTATGAGATTATGCAACTCCCGTTTACCGGAGGAACACTTTGGGTACTACCAAACGTCACAACGTAACTGGGTGATTATAAAGGAGTACTAAAGGTGTCTCCAAAGGTAGATGTTGGGTTGGCGTATTTTGAGATTAGGATTTGTCACTCCGATTGTCGGAGAGGTATCTCTGGGCCCTCTCGGTAATGCACATCACTTAAAGCCTTGCAAGCATTGCAACTAATGAGTTAGTTGCGGGATGTTGTATTACGGAACGAGTAAAGACACTTGCCGGTAACGAGATTGAACTAGGTATTGTATACCGACGATCGAATCTCGGGCAAGTAACATACCGATGACAAAGGGAACAACGTATGTTGTTATGCGGTCTGACCGATAAAGATCTTCGTAGAATATGTAGGAGCCAATATGGGCATCCAGGTCCCGCTATTGGTTATTGACCGGAGACGTGTCTCGGTCATGTCTACATTGTTCTCGAACCGTAGGGTCCGCACGCTTAAGGTTTCGATGATAGTTATATTATGAGTTTATGAGTTTTGATGTACCGAAGGAGTTCGGAGTCCCGGATGAGATCGGGGACATGACGAGGAGTCTCGAAATGGTCGAGATGTAAAGATCGATATATTGGACGACTATATTCGGACATCGGAAAGGTTCCGAGTGATTCGGGTATTTTTCGGAGTACCGGGTAGTTACGGGAGAAGTAATGGGCCTTGATGGGCTTTAGTGGGAAGAGGAAAAAGGCTGCTGCGCCCCCTCCCCTCTAGTCCGAATTGGACTAGGGAAAAGGGGGCCGGCCACCTTTCCTACTCCTCCACTTCCTTCTCCCTTCCTCCCCTCTTAGTGGACTCCTACTAGGACTTGGAGTCCTAGTAGGACTCCACACCTGGCGCGCCTAGCCTTGGGCGGCCTCCTCCTCCTCCATCCTTTATATACAGGGGCAGGGGACACCCCATAGACACACAAGTTGATCCACGTGATCGTTCCTTAGCCGTGTGCGGTGCCCACTGCCACCATATTCCACCTCGGTCGTATTGTAGCGGTGCTTAGGCGAAGCCCTGCGACAGTAGAACATCAAGATCGTCACCACGCCGTCGTGCTGGCGGAACTCCTCCCTGAAGCTTTGCTGGATCGGAGCCCGGGGATCATCATCGAGCTGTACGTGTGCTAAGAACTCGGAGGTGCCGGAGTAACGATGCTTGGATCGGTCGGATCGGGAAGAAGACGTACGACTACTTCCTCTACGTTGTGTCAACGCTTCCGTTGCGATCTACAAGGGTACGTAGATCAGACTCTCCCCCTCGTTGCTATGCATCACCATGATCTTGCATGTGCGTAGGAATTTTTTTTAAATTACTACGTTCCCCAACAGTGGCATCCGAGCCTAGGTTTTATGGTTTGATGTTATATGCACGAGTAGAACACAAGTGAGTTGTGGGCGATATAAGTCATACTGCCTATCAGCATGTCATACTTTGGTTCGGCGGTATTGTTGGATGAAGCGGCCCGGACCGACATTACGCGTACGCTTACGCGAGACCGGTTCTCCCGACGTGCTTTGCACAAAGGTGGCTTGCGGGTGACTGTTTCTCCAACTTTAGTTGAACCGAGTGTAGCTACGCCAGGTCCTTGCGAAGGTTAAAACGGAGTCTATTTGACAAACTATCGTTGTGGTTTTGATGCGTAGGTAAGATTGGTTCTTGCTAAGCCCGTAGCAGCCACGTAAAATTTGCAACAACAAAGTAGAGGACGTCTAACTTGTTTTTGCAGGGCATGTTGTGATGTGATATGGTCAAAACGTGATGAGTTATAAGTTGTTGTATAAGATGATCATGTTTTGTTGAAGTTATCGGCAACTGGCAAAAGCCTTATGGTTGTCTGTCTATTGCATAAGATGCAAGCGCCCAATAATTGCTTTACTTTATCGCTATGCGATAGCAATAGTTTCAAGAGCAATAGTTGGCGAGACGACCATGTGACGACATATTGATATAGATCAAGATGATGGAGATCATGATGTCATGCCGGTGATGATGGAAATCATGACGATGCTTTGAAGATGGAGATCAAAGGCACAAGATGATGATGGCCATATCATGTCACATATTTTGATTGCATGTGATGTTTATCTTTTTATGCATCTTATCTTGCTTTGATTGACGGTAGAATTATAAGATGATCTCTCACTAAATTATCAAGAAGTGTTCTCCCTGAGTATGCACCGTTGCCAAAGTTCGTCGTGCCCAGACACCACGTGATGATCGGGTGTGATAAGCTCTACATCCATCTACAACGGGTGCAAACCAGTTTTGCACACGCAGAATACTCAGGTTAAACTTGACGAGCCTATCATATGCAGATATGGCCTCGGAACACGGAGACTGAAAGGTCGAGCGTGAATCATATAGTAGATATGATCAACATAACGATGTTCACCATTGAAAACTACTCCATCTCACGTGATGATCGGTTATGGTTTAGTTGATTTGGATCACGTGATCACTTAGAGGATTAGAGGGATGTCTATATAAGTGGGAGTTCTTAAGTAATATGATTAATTGAACTTTAATTTATCATGAACTTAGTCCTGGTAGTATTAGCATATCTATGTTGAAGATCAATAGCTCGCATTGTTGCTTTCATATGTTTATTTTGATATGTTCCTAGAGAAAATTGTGTTGAAAGATGTTAGTAGCAATGATACGGATTGGATCCGTGATCTGAGGTTTATCCTCATTGCTGCACAGAAAAATTATGTCCTTGATGCACCGCTAGGTGACAGACCTATTGCAGGAGCAGATGCAGACATTATGAACGTTTGGCTAGCTCAATATGATGACTACTTGATAGTTTAGTGCACCATGCTTAATGGCTTAGAATCGGGACTTCAAAGACGTTTTCAACGTCATGGACCATATGAGATGTTCCAGGAGTTGAAGTTAATATTTCAAGCAAATACCCGAGTTGAGAGATATGAAGTCTCCAACAAGTTCTATAGCTAAAAGATGGAGGAGAATCGCTCAACTAGTGAGCATGTGCTCAGATTGTCTGGGTACTACAATCGCTTGAATCAAGTGGGAGTTAATCTTCCAGATAAGATAGTGATTGACAGAATTCTCTAGTCACCATCATCAAGTTAGTAGAACTTTGTGATGAACTATGATATGCAAGGGATAACGGAAACGATTCCCAAGCTCCTCGTGATGCTGAAATCGATGAAGGTGGAAATCAAGAAAAACATCAAGTGTTGATGATTGACAAGACCACTAGTTTGAAGAAAAGGGCAAAAGGGAAGAAGGGGAACTTCAAGAAGAACAGCAAGCAAGTTACTGCTCAAGTAAAGAAGCCCAAGTCTGGTCCTAAGCCTGAGACTAAGTGCTTCTACTGCAAAGGGACTGGTCACTGGAAGCGGAACTGCCCCAAGTATTTGGCGGATAAGAAGGATGGCAAAGTGAACAAAAGTATATTTGATATACATGTTATTGATGTGTGCTTTACTAGTGTTTATAGCAACCCCTCAGTATTTGATATTGGTTCAATTGCTAAGAGTAGTAACTTGAAACAGGAGTTGCAGAATAAACAGAGACTAGTTAAGGGTGAAGTGATGATGTGTGTTGGAAGTAGTTCCAAGATTGATATGATCATCATCGCACACTCCCCTATACTTTCGGGATTAGTGTTGAACTTAAATAAGTGTTATTTGGTTTTTGCGTTGAGCATGAATATGATTTGATCATGTTTATTGCAATATGGTTATTCATTAAAGTCAGAGAATAATTGTTGTTCTGTTTACATGAATAAGACCTTCGATGGTCATACACCCAATGAAACAAGTTCGTTGGATCTCGATCGTAGTGATACACATATTCATAATATTGAAACCAAAAGATGCAAAGTTAATAATGATAGTGCAACTTATTTGTGGCACTGCCGTTTAGGTCATATTGGTATAAAGCGCATGAAGAAACTCCATGCTGATGGGCTTTCGGAATCACTTGATTATGAATCACTTGATGCTTGCGAACCATGCCTTTTGGGAAAGATGACTAAAACGCCGTTCTTCGGAACAATGGAGCAAGCAACAGATTTGTTGGAAATCATACATACTGATGTATGTGGTCCGATGAATATTTAAGGCTTGCAGCGGGTATCATTATTTTCTGACCTTCACAGATGATTTGAGCAGATATGGGTATATCTACTTAATGAAATAGAAGTCTGATACATTTGAAAAGTTCATATAATTTCAGAGTGAAGTGGAAAATCATCGTAACAAGAAAATAAAGTTTCTACGATCTGATCATGGAAAAGAGTATTTGAGTTACGAGTTTGGTCTTCAGTTAAAACAATGTGAAATACTTTCACTACTCACGCCACCTGGAACACCACAGCATAATGGTGTGTCCGAACGTCATAACCGTACTTTATTGGATATAGTGCAATCTATGATGTTTCTTACCGATTTACCACCATCGTTTTTGGGGTCATGCATTAGAGACAGCTGCATTCACGTTAAAAAAGGGGCACCATCCATATCCGTCGAGAAGACGCCTTATGAACTATGGTTTGGCAAGAAACCAAAGTTGTCGTTTCTTGAAGTTTGGGGTTGCGATGCTTATGAGAAAAAGTTTCATCCTGATAAGCTGAAATCCAAATCAGAGAAATATGTCTTCATAGGATACCCAAAGGAGACTGTTGGGTACACCTTCTATCACAGATCCTAAGGCAAGACATTCGTTGCTTATAATGGATCCTTTCTAAAGAAGGAGTTTCTCTTGAAAGAAGTAAGTGGGAGGAAAGTAGAAAACTTGATAAGGTAATTGTACCTTCTACCTTATTGGAAAGTAGTTCATCACAAAAATCTGTTCTTGTGACTACTACACCAATTAGTGAGGAAGCTAATGATGATGATCATGTAACTTCAGATCAAGTTACTACCGAATCTCGTAGGTAAACCAGAGTGAGATCCGCACCAGAGTGGTACGGTAATCCTATTTTGGAGGTCATGTTACTTGACCATGACGAACCTACGAACTATGAGGAAGCGATGATGAGCCCAGATTCCACGAAATGGTTTAAGGCCATGAAATTTGAGATATGATCCATGTATGAGAACAAAGTTTGGACTTTGGTTGACTTGCCCGATGATCGGCAAGCAAATGAGAATAAATGGATCTTCAAGAGGAAGACGGATGCTGATAGTAGTGTTACTATCTACAAAGCTAGAATTGTCGCAAAAGGTTTTCGACAAGTTCAAGGTGTTGACTACGATGAGAGCTTCTCACTCGTATCTATGCTTGAGTCTGTCCGAATCATGTTAGTAATTGCCGCATTTTATGAAATCTGGCAAATGGATAAACAAAACTGCATTCCTTAATGGATTTATTAAAGAAGAGTTGTATATGATGCAATAGAAGGTTTTGTCAATCCGAAAGGTGCTAACAAAATGTGCAGGCTCGAGCGATCCATCTGTGGACTGGTGCAAGCATCTCGGAGTTGGAATATACGCTTTGATGAGTTGATCAAAGCATATAGTTTTATATAGACTTGCAGTGAAGCCTGTATTTACAAGAAAGTGAGTGGGAGCACTACAACATTTCTGATAAGTATATGTGAATGACATATTGTTGATCGGAAATAATGTAGAATTATTCTGTAAAGCATAAAGGGGTGTTTGAAAGGAGTTTTTCAAAGAAAGACTTCGGTGAAGCTGCTTACATATTGAGCTTCAAGATCTATAGAGATAGATCAAGACGCTTGATAAGTTTTTTCAATGAGTACATACCTTGACAAGATTTTGAAGTAGTTCAAAATGGAGCAGTCAAAGAAAGAGTTCTTGCCTGTATTATAAGGTGTGAAGTTGAGTAAGACTCAAAGCCCGACTACGGCAGAAGATAGAAAGAGAATGAAAGTCATTCCCTATGCCTTGGCCATAGGTTCTATAAAGTATGTCATGCTGTATACCAGATCTATTGTATACCCTGCACTGATTTGGCAAGGGAGTACAATAGTGATCTAGGAGTAGATCACTGGACAGCGGTCAGAATTATCCTTAGTGAAATAAGGATATGTTTCTTGATTATGGACATGATAAAAAGGTTCGTCGTAAAGGTTTACGCCGATGCAAGTTTTGACACTAATCTAGATGACTCTAAGTCTCAGTCTAGATACATATTGAAAGTGGGAGCAATTAGCTAGAGTAGCTCCATGCAGAGCATTGTTGACATAGAAATTTGCAAAATACATGTGGATCTGAATGTGGCAGACCCGTTGACTAAGATTCTCTCACAAGCAAAACATGATCACACCTTAGTACTCTTTGGATGTTAATCACATAGCGATGTGAACCAGATTACTGAATCTAGTAAACCCTTTGGGTGTTGGTCACATGGCGATGTGAACTATGGGTGTTAATCACATGATGATGTGAACTATCGATGTTAATCACATGGTGATGTGATCTAGATTATTGACTCTAGTGCAAGTGGGAGACTGAAGGAAATATGCCCTAGAGGCAACAATAAAGTTATTATTTATTTCCTTATATCATGATAAATATTTATTATTCATGCTAGAATTGTATTAACCGGAAACATAATACATGTGTGAATACATAGACAAACAGAGTGTCACTAGTATGCCTCTACTTGACTAGCTCGTTAATCAAAGATGGTTATGTTTCCTAACCATGGACAAAGAGTTGTTATTTGATTAATGGGATCACATCATTAGATGAATGATCTGATTGACATGAACCATTCCATTAGCTTAGCACCCGATCGTTTAGTATGTTGCTATTGCTTTCTTCATGACTTATACATGTTCCTATGACTATGAGATTATGCAACTCCCGTTTACCGGAGGAACACTTTGGGTACTACCAAATATCACAACGTAACTGGGTGATTATAAAGGAGTACTAAAGGTGTCTCCAAAGGTAGATGTTGGGTTGGCGTATTTCGAGATTAGGATTTGTCACTCCGATTGTCGGAGAGGTATCTCTGGGCCCTCTCGGTAATGCACATCACTTAAAGCTTTGCAAGCATTGCAACTAATGAGTTAGTTGCGGGATGTTGTATTACGGAACGAGTAAAGAGACTTGCCAGTAACGAGATTGAACTAGGTATTGGATATCGACGATCGAGTCTCGGGCAAGTAACATACCGATGACAAAGGGAACAACGTATGTTGTTATGCGGTCTGACCGATAAAGATCTTCGTAGAATATGTAGGAGCCAATATGGGCATCCAGGTCCCGCTATTGGTTATTGACCGGAGACGTGTCTCGGTCATGTCTACATTGTTCTCGAACCGTAGGGTCCGCACGCTTAAGGTTTCGATGACAGTTATATTATGAGTTTATGAGTTTTGATGTACCGAAGGAGTTCGGAGTCCCGGATGAGATCGGGGACACGACGAGGAGTCTCGAAATGGTCGAGACGTAAAGATCGATATATTGGACGACTATATTCGGACATCGGAAAGGTTCCGAGTGATTCGGGTATTTTTCAGAGTACCGGGTAGTTACGGGAGAAGTAATGGGTCTTGATGGGCTTTAGTGGGAAGAGGAAAAAGGCTGCTGCGCCCCCCTCCCCTCTAGTCCGAATTGGACTAGGGAAAAGGGGGCCGGCCACCTTTCCTACTCCTTCACTTCCTTCTCCCTTCCTTCCCTCTTGGTGGACTCCTACTAGGACTTGGAGTCCTAGTAGGACTCCACACCTGGCGCGCCTAGCCTTGGGCGGCCTCCTCCTCCTCCATCCTTTATATACAGGGGCAGGGGACACCCCATAGACACACAAGTTGATCCACGTGATTGTTCTTTAGCCGTGTGCGGTGCCCACTGCCACCATATTCCACCTCGGTTGTATTGTAGCGGTGCTTAGGCGAAGCCCTGCGACAGTAGAACATCAAGATCGTCACCACGCCGTCGTGCTGGCGGAACTCCTCCCCGATGCTTTGCTGGATCGGAGCCCGGGGATTGTCATCGAGCTATACGTGTGCTAAGAACTCGGAGGTGCCGGAGTAACGGTGTTTGGATCGGTCGGATCGGGAAGAAGACGTACGACTACTTCCTCTACGTTGTGTCAACGCTTCCGTTGCGATCTACAAGGGTACGTAGATCAGACTCTCCCCCTCATTACTATGCATCACCATGATCTTGCGTGTGCGTAGGAATTTTTTTTAAATTACTACGTTCCCCAACACCTGGCACATGCCTGACTCCCCAAAGCATCCGCTCAACTCCGTCAAACATCTTGATTTTGATGTCACCTACTCCAGCAACACGATAACCTGTATCATCGCCCACATAGGCTAAACCAAACTCACCAGACTTGTACGAAGAGAACCACTCCCTGTTGGGCGTCGCATGAAAAGAACAAGCTGAATCCAACATCCGCGCTTCAGCTTTTGTTGACCGCATGTTTGATACTACAAGAACATCACTACTGCTGTCTGAGTCATCATCATGAGTAGCCGCATTATCACTTGCCCCACCCTTCAGTTCTGGGCATTCCCTCTTTATATGTCCCCAGTCCTTGCACCTGTAGCACTGCACCTTTTTCTTCTTTTTCTTCTTCGCCTCTTGTCCCTTCCTGATCTGATAACCTTTAACTGTCAACTCCAAACCTTGAGTACTCTCCTCTGTAGCATTCTTTTGCTTCCTCAACTCATGCCCAAGCAACGCTGCAGTGACTTCCTCATTATTGACGGTTGTCTTTTCATGTGTCAATGTAATGACCAAATGCTCATAGGACGGTGTCAACGAAACAAGAAGTAGTGCCTTATCCTCGTCCTCAATCTTCACATCCAGACGCGCTAGATCCGTGACCAACTGATTAAAGGCATTCACATGCTCCATAAGATCCGACCCCTCCTGCATCTTCAGTCCATAGAACTTTTGCTTCAAATACAGCTTATTGGTCGCTGACTTCGACATATAACGATTTGCCAACTTGTCCCAAATCCCCTTAGGAGTATCTTCGTCCATGACATGATACATGACCTGATCCGCAAGACAAAGCCGTATGGTAGCGGCCGCCTGCACTTGCATATCCTCCCACGCATCGTTGTCAACCTTGACCGGCTTCGTTTCCTGCAAACCCTTCAAGATTTCCTGCTGCGCCAGAATATCCTTGACTCTTGTCTGCCATAGACCGAAGTTACCCGTGCCATCGAATTTCTCCAAATCAAACCTGGTGAATCTCGGCGCCATGCCGAGCTGCGATCTAACCGACCTGTTGCCGCCGGTCTTACCACCCTTTTCCTCCGCGACTTCCTCACGAAAAAGATCACTGATCCCGTATTCCTCGTCTGAAGTCACGCCGCAGTCCACGATCTACCAAGAAAACTGACTTAGCACCGTCCCTGTCCGCCCTTCAGAAATTGCCGTGAAGCCTCTCGCCGTAACACAGACTGATATCTGCCTAGCCGAATCGCTCCACCTTTTCCCTGAACTTGCAGACTAACCTTTTGTTTGGTGCCTTCGTTGCCTCCGTCGCCAGCCTTTTATTACTGCTGGATCCACCTACGGCCTTGCCTATTCCTTCCCTGACACACATACCGAGTTCAACTTTGCAAAACCAAATCTCCCACGGATTTATGCATGCACACGTCTCTTATTTTCTTTTTTCTAATCATAGCTAGCAGACTTGTCCCTGGACCAAAACATGCACGCACGTACACCTTCTTGTAAAAAAGGATCCGCTGTATGTTAACCCTCCGGACTCCTGCCTCAGCATGACTTTACTTTTCCTTGTGCGCTGCACCCTTCCGCTGCTCCGAAACCGGTTGCAACACGCCTCGTTGAGGCTCCAGCGGCCGTCTCGCGTACGAACGCCGACAACTGAATCCTGACTTTCCTTCTCTCGTTCCGTGCATCTCGGAAAAAACCTCGCCGCCGTATCCGACGAACAGCTTACGCCATCACCTCTGATCTTGGTTCTCGTCAGCGATCTGTACTGCCTCATCGCGCGTACTCACCGATGCCAACCCTGCCGTAACAGTCGCCATCTCGCGCATCGTCCATGCACGAGCTGTGCCATACCATGGCCACCCGCGTCGCCGACACAATCCGTCCGCAGTGCCGCGCCGCCGCCCTTGTACAACACCGAGCGCATCGTCTCGATGCTCTCACACTCCGATCTATCCGACCATCCCCCACGTCTGGTCGCCGGTCTGATCGCGAGCCGAATCCGTTGCCTCCGCAACGTCTTCAACAGCCACTACGCCGGTCCGATCGCCATGTCTAGCCAATCCTTACCGGCTGCAGCCCATCGAACGGTCCAGGCCTCCTGCCCGAAGTGTCCGACACCATCAATCGCATCCGCGATCGCCACGATGCTCCACCTTGCGCCAATCAAACGTTCCCTGGCACCCGTCGAGCATGATCCTCGTACCTCCGGATGATCTTCCGCACAACCTTCTCGCAACATTGCTCATGATACCACTTGTTAGAATAAAACGCTAATGCAAGATCATAGACAACACACCGAGGCACGATATTTGTTAACGAGGTTCACCAATATGGCTACATCCCCGGGGCATGACTACGGACGCTCCTCCCCAAGATACCGCAACACCGGCCGCCCGGGCGCCGGCACAAGCCGTCGGCTCCCCCGCGTACCTGTTGCTATCAAGTCGTCATAGGTTACAACGTGTGGTGTCCCTCCGTATATAAGAGGCCTAGGATACAAGTGTCCGACTCCTACACAACTCGTACCTAACCACAATTACAACTCCAAGTCCACGTAACCCCTTGCGTACATAATATTCGACACAAATATAACAAAAAGGTGGCAACGTGCAGACCACTGCGGGAAAACGGATTTTTTTATGCCCAAACAAAAAAGGACCGGAGGGAGTACTTCATAAATTACACATACGGAATTCTATTGTAGTTTCTAGTAAGTAAACACTAATTGGAACTAATCAATGGAGCTATCGGAAGTAAATGAATTTGTAAATACAAACACTGGTAGAAAACGAGGCTTCCATACGCCCCCATTAGTCCCCAAAACAATCGAACCGCGACCAAAGGGGTCTTTAGTCGCGGTTCGGGAGAAGACCCGTGACCAACTACCTGGGCCCAGCGCGCTCGGTCGACAGCTGGCGGACGGGAGGGGCTTTAGTCCCGGTTGGCGTGGCCAACCGGGACTAAAGGTCCCAGAAGGCCTTTAGTCGCGGTTGGCCAGGCCAACCGGGACTAAAGCCCATCCAGCTGGCGGACGGGAGGGGCTTTAGTCCCGGTTGGCCTGGCCAACCGCGACTAAAGGCCCATCCCTATATATACTCAGCTCACTTCACTTCACTCGGCTCACTTCACAATTTTCAGAAGGTGGTGGTGGGGTGGTGGTGGGTTTGCTTTTGGTTTCTCCTATGCACACAAGGTGTTTGATGAAATGCCCGAGAGCCTGAAACAAGCCACACTTGAGCTTTCTCATTTATTTTTCCTCCGCGATCGCGGTTAGCAACTCGAACCTTTCATGTGTCATTGATAAAATACGCATGTGTGTAGTTCATTGTTTAATTTGTATTATTTCTAGCTAGTTAGTTTAACAAATGCATGATGGTTAACTATATACTTTATATAATAATAATGCAGATGAATCGGCAATGGATGTACGGTTCCCGACTCTCCGGCGAGTTCACTACGGGTTTGAAAGATTTCCTCGTAGTGGCAAATGCGAACAAGCAGCAAGGTTTTATTATCTGTCCATGTGCTGTCTGTAAGAATGAGAAAGGTTACTCCTCCTCAAGAAGAGTTCACATGGACCTGCTTAAGCATGGTTTCATGCCAAGGTATTATTGTTGGACCAAGCATGGAGAAAGAGGGGTTAGAATGGAAGAAGATGAAGAAGGGGATGATATCGATGACAACTATCGTGATCTTTTCGGTGATACTTTCATGGAGGATGATGCTGAAGGTGTGGAAGGGTTAGGTGAAGGTGAAGAAGAGGCACATGATGAGCCCGCTGATGATCTTGGTCGGACCATTGCTGATGCACGGAGACGCTGCGAAACTGACAAGGAGAGGGAGAATTTGGATCGCATGTTAGAGGATCACAAAAAGTCGTTGTATCCAGGATGCGATAATAGTCTGAAAAAGCTGGGCTGCACACTGGATTTGCTAAAATGGAAGGCACAGGAAGGTGTAGGTGACTCATCATTTGAAAATTTGCTGAAAATATTGAAGAATATGTTGCCGAAGAATAATGAGTTGCCCGCCAGTACGTACGAAGCAAAGAAGGTTGTCTGCCCTCTAGGTTTAGAGGTTCAGAAGATACATGCATGCATTAATGACTGCATCCTCTACCGCGGTGAATACGAGAATTTGAATGAATGCCCTGTATGCACTGCATTGCGTTATAAGATCAGAGGCGATGACCCTGGTGACGATGTTGAGGGCGAGAAACCCAGGAAGAGGGTTCCCGCCAAGGTGATGTGGTATGCTCCTATAATACCACGGGTGAAACGTCTGTTCATGAACGAAAAGCATGCCAAGTTGTTGCGATGGCACAAAGAGGACCGTTTGTCCGACGGGCAGTCGAGACACACCGCTGATGGAACGCAATGGAGAAAGATCGACAGAGTTTTCAAAGATTTTGCAGCTGACGCAAGGAACTTAAGATTTGGTCTAAATACTGATGGCATTAATCCTTTTGGCGAGCAGAGCTCCAACCATAGCACCTGGCCCGTGACTCTATGCATCTACAACCTTCCTCCTTGGTTGTGCATGAAGCGGAAGTTCATTATGATGCCAATTCTCATCCAAGGCCCTAAGCAACCCGGTAACGACATCGATGTGTACCTAAGGCCATTAGTTGAAGAACTTTTACAATTGTGGGCGAAACCTGGTGTACGTGTCTGGGATGAGCACAAAGGAGAGGAATTTGACCTACGAGCGTTGCTTTTTGTAACCATCAACGATTGGCCTGCTCTCAGTAACCTTTCGGGACAGAAAAATAAGGGATACAATGCATGCATGCACTGCTTACATGAGACTGAAAGTGTACGTTTGGTTAATTGTAAGAAGAACGTGTACCTGGGTCATCGTCGATTTCTTCCCCGAAATCATAACGTAAGAAAGAAAGGCAAGCATTTCAACGGGAAGGCAGATCACCGGCCGAAGCCTGCGGAACGTACTGGTGCTGAGATATTTGATATGGTCAAGGATTTGAAAGTCATCTTTGGAAAGGGTCCTGGCGGTCAAGGAAGAAGAAAAAACTCAAGAAAAACAAAAGAAAACAAAAAAACAGAAGAAAAACAAAGGAAGAAGAAAAAAACAAAAGAAAACAAAAAAACAAACAGAAGAAAAAAACAAAAAAAAGGAGGAAGAAGAAAAGAAAGAAGAAAAAAAGGAAGAAGAAAAAACAAGAAAGAAAAAGGAAGAAAAAAAATGAAAACCAAATAAAAACCAAATGAAAACCAAAAGAAAGAAGAAAGAAAAAGGAAGAAGAAAAAAAGAAGAAGAAAGGAAGAAGAAAGGAAGAAGAAGAAAGAAAGTAAAAAGAAAAAGGAAAGAAGAAGAAAGAAAGAATAGAAAGGAAGAAGAAGAAAGGAAGAAGAAGAAAGAAAGAAGAAGAAAGAAAGAAAAAAGAAAAAGGAAGAAGAAGAAAGAAAGAAGAAAGGAAGAAGAAGAAAGGAAGAAGAAGAAAGAAAGAAGAAGAAAGGAAAAAGGAAGAAGAAGAAAGGAAGAAGAAGAAAGAGGAAGAAGAAAGGAAGAAGAAGAAAAAAAGAATTTTTACTTAAAGAATCTTATTTTTTAATTCCTCCTCCTCTATGTCCCCTTAATCTTATTTTTTAATTCCTTTATACTTAAAGAATTTTTACTACATGCAGGAGTGACATATGGCGGACGACAGAACCGAGCCGCTTAGGGATCCGGAGGCTGAACGTTATTTAATGGACATCATCAACAACGAGATTCCTTATGTGCCGGGCTCAGAATATGAGCAACAAGAGGATGTAGTCTCTTCTTATATGAACCTTGACGGTGACGATGATCGAGAAGGTGAAGGAACGGACATTGTCGACGGAGGTCAACCGTCAACAACCGACGATCTCCAATTGCAAGTAGCAACCACCTCCGGCGAGGTATATATATACATTGAGAGCCTCTCGTGATACAAACTTACTGAAATGTGAATACATATGTATTAACGCGCGCGACTCCCTTTCTTTTTTTAGCCCTCCGGATCGAGTACGACAAAGCAGCGTGGCAAATCCAAGGCGATGAAAACAGGAGAAACATATGCCATTGAGTCTGTCAGTGAAACCGGCAAGCCCCTACAGCACACCTCAAAGTTTGTCAACCAATGCGGAGTCGTTGTTAGAGACAACGTCCCGATCACCGTCCAGGAATGGAAAGAGCCAAAGAAGGCACGTCTTGGTTTCAGTTTTGTCGACAAGAGAACGAAAAAGGATTGCTGGAGAAAGCTTATGGAACATTTCATTCTACCTCCGGAATACAACAAAGTCGATGAATTCGGTAACGAGGTTCCGGGTGGACGTCAGAGGAGGAGGCTAGTTAAAGAGTTCACTCTTCAGAAGATGGCCGATGCATTCCGGAACTTCAAGAAAAATTTAACCCGTGACTATGTCAATAAGGGCAAGACTCTGGATTTCAATGGACAATATGAGAAACTGAAAGATGATTGGCCAGAATTTGTGAGGCAAAAGCAATCGGACCATTTCAAGGAAATATCGAAAAAAAATAAGGATAATGCGGCTAAGAAAAAGTACCATCATATTATGGGGCCAGGAGGATACCGCCTTGCGGACCCTAGGTGGCAGAAGATGGAGGAGGACCTGAGGGTGCGAGGAATCCCTCTAGGTACAGAGGGATGGGACCCAAGGGCCAAAAGCTGGTGGTACGGGCATGGGGGATCGCTAGACCCGGAGACAGGGGTGTGTGTTCACCGGCATCTACACTTTGCTCCGACCCAAGCCCTTATTGACGCAATGACCCAAGCTCAAGCGGGCTTGATCAAGTTCAACAGAGAGAAAGACGCACTGACTTTAGCCCTCGGGAATGATGAACACGGAGGACGTGTACGAGGCAAAGGCAAAGTTTCGTGGAAAGTAGGGTTTTCCCAGGACAATGACCCGTACGGTTACAGAAGCCGTAAGAGAAAGACGGACCGGGATGCAGATCTTATGACGAAGTTTGCATCGGAACTCCATGAGTTGAAGCAGACCGTGCATGAACTATTGAAAGAAAAATCGGCTGTAGGGCCGCATGAAGATCATGAAGCGGATTGCGGAAGCCAGCAGCGGAGAAGCAGCGTGGCTTCCACGGATGCCCCGCCTGGTGCTAGTGCACCGATGATCGAGATTCGTGCACCGGAGCCTCACTACCCCGTGGATGATGTAAAGAAGATGAAAGACTGTGATCTGCATTATCCCGTGGGGAACGTTTCCACGAAGGTAGCTAGCGGCAGTGCTTTACCCTGTAAACCTGGAGCACTCCACCACAACAACCCCATTCCATATGGCTATGCTTGTGTCACGGTGGAAGACATAGTCCAAGGGTTTGAGGACCTGGAGATTGACAAACCTACACCCGAAGGGGATAGCAGACTTGGAGATGTCAAGCGCCAGTACATTCTATGGAAAAAGAAGTACATAGTGTTTCCAGACGAGGCGCCAAGGCTAGCAAGTCCACCCCCCTCCGATGGTGGTGGTGGCGGTGGTGGTGGTCGTGGTGGTTCACCTACACCTCCTTCACGCCATTCGATGCCATCCCCCGATCCACAACCTCCGGCGGGTACGACGCCCCCCAATCCTCCTTCGGCGGGTACGACGCCCCCCAATCCACCTCCGGCGGGTACGACGCCCCCCAATCCTCCTCCGGCGGGTACGACGCCCCCCAATCCACCTCCGGCGAAGAAGCAGAAGCAGGCGGACAGCAAGGAAACCTGCTCCTGGACTATTAACCCAGACCCTTATGTACCTAAGACCACAAGGGTACCGGAGCCATCGCTGAAGCCTATCCTCCCAAGGCCTGGGGAACTTAGTGAAGCTGACCTCACATTGGCCGCGTCTACTGATTATGAGAAATGGAAGGCGGATATGAAGGCGAAAAAAGTGCCTGAGCCCAAGCAAGTATTCACTGAGAAGCAAAAGAAGTGGGCTAAGGATTTTTTGACGACACCGTCCCAAGCCGGTGTGGCATATTCAGCTCGGCTTGGGACGGTGTCGTCAAAAAATCCTTAGCCCACTTCTTTTGCTTCTCAGTGAATACTTGCTTGGGCTCAGGCACTTTTTTCGCCTTCATATCCGCCTTCCATTTCTCATAATCAGTAGACGCGGCCAATGTGAGGTCAGCTTCACTAAGTTCCCCAGGCCTTGGGAGGAGAGGCTTCAGCGATGGCTCCGGTACCCTTGTGGTCTTAGGTACATAAGGGTCTGGGTTAATAGTCCAGGAGCAGGTTTCCTTGCTGTCCGCCTGCTTCTGCTTCTTCGCCGGAGGTGGATTGGGGGGCGTCGTACCCGCCGGAGGAGGATTGGGGGGCGTCGTACCCGCCGGAGGTGGATTGGGGGGCGTCGTACCCGCCGAAGGAGGATTGGGGGGCGTCGTACCCGCCGGAGGTTGTGGATCGGGGGACGGCATCGAATGGCGTGAAGGAGGTGTAGGTGAACCACCACGACCACCACCACCGCCACCACCGCCACCACCACCACCACCATCGGAGGGGGGTGGACTTGCTAGCCTTGGCGCCTCGTCTGGAAACACTATGTACTTCTTTTTCCATAGAATGTACTGGCGCTTGACATCTCCAAGTCTGCTATCCCCTTCGGGTGTAGGTTTGTCAATCTCCAGGTCCTCAAACCCTTGGACTATGTCTTCCACCGTGACACAAGCATAGCCATATGGAATGGGGTTGTTGTGGTGGAGTGCTCCAGGTTTACAGGGTAAAGCACTGCCGCTAGCTACCTTCGTGGAAACGTTCCCCACGGGATAATGCAGATCACAGTCTTTCATCTTCTTTACATCATCCACGGGGTAGTGAGGCTCCGGTGCACGAATCTCGATCATCGGTGCACTAGCACCAGGCGGGGCATCCGTGGAAGCCACGCTGCTTCTCCGCTGCTGGCTTCCGCAATCTGCTTCATGATGTTCATGCGGCCCTGCAGCCGATTTTTCTTTCAATAGTTCATGCACGGTCTGCTTCAACTCATGGAGTTCCGATGCAAACTTCGTCATAAGATCTGCATCCCGGTCCGTCTTTCTCTTACGGCTTCTGTAACCGTACGGGTCATTGTCCTGGGAAAACTCTACTTTCCACGAAACTTTGCCTTTGCCTCGTACACGTCCTCCGTGTTCATCATTCCCGAGGGCTAAAGTCAGTGCGTCTTTCTCTCTGTTGAACTTGATCAAGCCCGCTTGAGCTTGGGTCATTGCGTCAATAAGGGCTTGGGTCGGAGCAAAGTGTCGATGCCGGTGAACACACACCCCTGTCTCCGGGTCTAGCGATCCCCCATGCCCGTACCACCAGCTTTTGGCCCTTGGGTCCCATCCCTCTGTACCTAGAGGGATTCCTCGCACCCTCAGGTCCTCCTCCATCTTCTGCCACCTAGGGTCCGCAAGGCGGTATCCTCCTGGCCCCATAATATGATGGTACTTTTTCTTAGCCGCATTATCCTTATTTTTTTCGATATTTCCTTGAAATGGTCCGATTGCTTTTGCCTCACAAATTCTGGCCAATCATCTTTCAGTTTCTCATATTGTCCATTGAAATCCAGAGTCTTGCCCTTGTTGACATAGTCACGAGTTAAATTTTTCTTGAAGTTCCGGAATGCATCGGCCATCTTCTGAAGAGCGAACTCTTTAACTAGCCTCCTCCTCTGACGTCCACCCGGAACCTCGTTACCGAATTCATCGACTTTGTTGTATTCCGGAGGTAGAATGAAATGTTCCATAAGCTTTCTCCAGCAATCCTTTTTCGTTCTCTTGTCGACAAAACTGAAACCAAGACGTGCCTTCTTTGGCTCTTTCCATTCCTGGACGGTGATCGGGACATTGTCTCTAACAACGACTCCGCATTGGTTGACAAACTTTGAGGTGTGCTGTAGGGGCTTGCCGGTTTCACTGACAGACTCAATGGCATATATTCCTCGGCGCCAGAGAGCTGCCCCGTGAGACGATGTGAACGGTGAGGGAGACGATGGCGGGGAAGCGTCGTCGGGCTAACTGCTTTTCTCCTCTTGCAGTTGGGTTCGGTCGACGAAGACTCCATCGGCTCGCTCTGGCAGGACACCCTCACAAACGGCACCCTGTAGATGCTCGATCCTTCAATCTCTGGTGGATGCTCCATCTGGGATCGATACTCCCACCACCGCTCCCTCACGATCGGATTCGGTGAATCTGTTTGCTCCATGGCCCAGAGGAGCAGCTCTATATACTCCGGCACGACTCCCTCCGGGAGTATCGCCGCCTTTTCGCTCTGCTGCAGAGATTTGGCCATGGATGTCACCGTCGCCGCTAGTTGGTCCTTGTTATCAAACCAAGACTGTATCTCCAACATCCTAGCTAGCTTCACAGGGTCGCCGTCTGCGATCCTCATGTATCGGTTGTACTCCTCCATCGATCTACTTCTCCACAACACCTTCACTCGCCGGCGGTGGTTTTTGAATGGAAGAGGAGAGGAGCAGTGCTGGTTTTGGATTAGAACGGGAGAGGAGCGATGCTGGTTTTGGACTGGAACAGGAGAGGAGGGGCGGTGGTTTTGAAATGGAAGAGGAGAGGAGAGGAGCGGCGCTGCATTTAGATTGGAACATGAGAGGAGCGGCGGTGGTTTAAGAGGAGAAGAGCGGAAGAGCGACGCTGGTCTTGGAAGTATTTTTTTGTTGTTTTGCGTATTTTGGGTCAAAGTTTGACCACGTACTGTATTTGACAAGAAAATGTGAATGCATGTCACCAAAAATTGTATGGTTTGGTTCGTATCTGAATGTACTTTCAAATTATATTATTTTTGCAACGTATAACATATATTTTATGTGCGAAAATCATGGTCAATTATGACCCAGAATAAAAGGGAGACTAGTTAATGTGGGGTCGCTTTCTTAATTGAAGGGTAAATTGATTTTGATTTTGATCCTGTCACAGCGTGCCGGCCCTCTCGTCCAATCCTAAATCGCTGCCGCACGCTCCTCTCCCTCTTCTCCATTGCAAAACCACGTCCTCTCCTCTCCAGTAATTGAAGGGTCAATGACTGTCGAGAAGTCTTCATGCATGTGGCCCGGAGGCGCAGTTGTCGTTATTTTGATCTGAAGCGCCGGATTATAATATATAACACGAAAAATGCCACATGACAAGAAATCATAACCTCACTGCCCAAAAGAGACAACATGAATCCCAACGGATAAACTAGACAAGGAACAAAGCTCAAATTAAAGATAAATTCGTCGAAAAGGGGTCCGTCGATAGATGTCCTAATTAACATAGCCGGCTTGACCTAGATGGCAGCCGAGTAGTCACTGTTCGTGCATGTGCCCCCAATGACTAGCCCAACTCAGTTGTCGCTGTTTAACCATCGCAGTGATCCGAAGCACATGACACCTAATTTTGTGAGATGACAAGAAACCTTTTTTTAGATTTCTCACCACAACTACAGCCATGTACAACACAGCCTGCACGATATGTAGACGATAGCCAATCCAGGCGTGTTTGCTGGAGTCTGGTCACATGCATGGACGAACTGATCTTCCGTGTCTTGCAGGGATCGTCCAGGCACCAACATAGTACAACACTTCTCTAGTACTATCGCTCGTCTCCCTCTTCTATTAAGTCACCCGACTTGCGGGGCCGAGGAGTGTGCCTATTGTTGGTTCTCAATTGCCGTCCCACATGTGTGTGCAAACACAATATGATGCGCGTTCCATTCAGAGAGCAGCGTGCCAGACCGACCGACCGCCTGGGGTGCGACGCGAACACGACGGGCGTGCTGTATACTCTGTATATGTGTACCGCCGTTTTCTAGACGCTTTGCTCCATGGCGCGGGCGCAATCCATGGATACAAAATTAGTACACTGTATACTATTTAAAAGTCGAGGGCGGGGCTTTTCCTGCGCGGTAGGCGGCGGGGCAGTTCTGCCTAGTCGGTTCGACAAAGAAGCGAGAAGACGAGGGAGTAGGCTGCTACAAACGTAGGGCTGTGTGATTTGACAGCGAGTTACTGGTGAACAGGTGGGCCCTGCGATTTGACTTGCCATTATCATTTTAACTGCGGCGCTACGACCAGCGTGAGTCTCCCGATTCCTGACCACCTCCATACAGGTGCCTCTCCCAATGCTCCACCATGTAGTAGAGGCTAGCTCTTGCATGAGAGCCCACTTCTCCACTTTTTCCTTGCCTCTCTTTCCTCCACATATGCAAAAATGCCATGTAAAACGCACTATTGTACTTACTTTTACTTGCTCCTACAGGTGCTTAAGCTTGCCACACAGGCATAAAGTCTGATGTGGCAAGTTAATCAAGAAGAGAGAGACTAGTTTGGTGACCCAAGGAAGAAACGGTGCTAAGTGCGTGTACCTAGGTGAAAAGACAATTTTGAGTCTATAGCTAATTAAATGAAGCAAACTTAGCAACACCATTTCATTGGAAGAGGTCACTCCTTGGCAAATGCAATAAATACTAGTACTCCCTGTGTCCCATAATATAAGAATGTTTTTGGCACTACACTAGTGTCAAAAACATTCTTATATTATGGGACGGAGGGAGTACGAAGAAAGAGATAGAGAGGAGTAAAAAAATACACTTATAGCCAACCTTGTTGTAGTATGAGTGACTAAGTGATGACTATGTATGACATGCCAACATCAGATAGCCTAACGCACCGTGTTAAATCTCCAAGGGCGCGATCGCGCGAGCGACGCGACGGTCGTGGTAGGCGTGACCATGATACGGGTTGTTGGCAGCCCTTGGATCTGAGATCAAACGGTCGCATGCTAAGTTGCTGAAATTTTGCAGAATAACCCTACAAGATAGGATATTCACCATAGGTCTAGAATCATGCCATGCACCCGTTCGATCTCAGATCCAAGGGCACTCGGAAGCCCGTATCATGGGAGAATGGAAAGCCACTACCCTACCGTTCGCACGCTGGCAGTTCGCTCCTACTCAGCCCCTCACGTCCTTCAATACTACGGCGGTTCGTTCCTAGTCGTCCCGTCCATTCACATTACGGGAGTTCCACTAACCCTAACCCTCCTCCCTAATCCATGGCGTCCCAAATCTCCACGATCGGCGGTGAGTACAAGGTTAGAACCATCACAAGCGATGAGTTCGACGTCATCTACACCCGTTCTTCCGCGATGGTGAAAGGATGCCTTTCTCGCTTCAGACGCATGTTCGAAGACTCAGATGATGAGTGGGTCGCTGGGCTAGATGTTGAGTACACCGCAGTCCTGGGACGAGATAAGGATCTAAAGGATGAAGAGAGGAAGAAGCCCGCCGTGATCTAGGTTTGCGTGCATGATTTATGCTTGGTCTACCACATATGCCATGCCGACGTTGAGTGCCAGGATTTTAAGGACTTCCTCAAGAGTAACCTAGTCAAATTGGTTATTGTAGACTTTGGTAACCATAAAGAAGTCCTGCGTCAGATAGGCCTCGTTGAAGGCAACACCTTCGACCTCCAGAAGAATCGGCTGGTGTCCTCTCGTCAGCCTTCAATGCTGATCTTGGCAGGAGCCATGGTTCATCCTTCGTATGGTAAACTGGAGAAACCTCCATACACGTTTCATCGTCATGCATGGCAGCGGAATGTACTAGATATAGACCACATCCACTATGCGCAATGGATGGCTACCTTTGCTTCAATATCTACAAGGGTTGGATGAAGATCAACAGCCAAATGTGCGGTTCAAGCAAAGAAGTATCGGCCAAGAGGAAGAGGGGCAAAGACGAAGTCGAGGACGTGGACGAGGACTCCGAGTAAGGTGGCAGTGTCGTTCCTCATGGTGGTTCTAATGCAGTGTCTACCGGAATAGTTGCAAAGTTTAATTTCAGGTGTGCTTAATTTAATTTGAGGGGTGTGTTGTGCTGAGCCCCCAGGAGAACTATGTTATGTTTATTCTTGTTACATTAACTCTTCAGTACGTACATACTAGTATTTCTTACATTTCATCTTTTAGTTGGTATAGTACTATCACTCGTTTCTTCACATTATATACGTACAATATATATGGCCAACATCATATAGCCAGCAGTTTAGTTGTCAAAGAATTTTAGGGTGCTTAGTTTTGTCAAAGAATTCCAGGATGCTTAGAGCGTGCTTGGATCCAAGGGACTTATTTTAGTCTGACTAAAAATAGTCTCTTTAAGAGGCTAAATTTCCAAGCACCCTTGACTAAAGAGGGGCTAAAACTAGTCTTGAGACTAAAATTTTCAGTCAGGGGTTCCCCTACTAAAATGTGGATTAGTCCTCTCTCTACTCATTTAACTCCTCTCCTTTAACTCATGCGAGTTCTGGATTGGAGGGTTTGGAGGATAATAAATGCTCATTAACTTGATTTTAGCCTTTTTAGTATTTGGATCCAAGCATGGGTGAGGCTAGCATGTTTTAGTCCCACTACTTTTAGTCATGGGACTAAAACGTATCCAAGCACCCTTTTAGTTTTATTTGAGGGGTGGGTTGTGCTGGAAACCATTATTGTGACTAGCCTTTTTAATAGTACTATATGCATAATTTGGCGACGAGCGCTCTCTATATGTATCACCTTTTTTAATTTCAAGTTTTGCTCCATGGCGCAATCCATTGATACTACTGCTGTACAAAAGTATACATTTTTTAAAAGGCTAGAGGGCGGGGCAGTCTAGCTTGGTCGGTTTCACGAGAGGCGAGGGCCTTTGTGATTTGACGGCTCATTACTGCTGGAAGGCAAGGCCTTGTGATTTGACTGCTTGTATAAATGCACCGACGACCTGATCGAGGAGCAAAGAACCATGCGGTATACTCAAGTTTTCCACTGGAGTAGTACTACGACGGAGGAGCACGAAACACGGTAGCCCAGTGCCATATGGCGATAAAAAATGATCTAATTTGCTAGTCATCTCATTGTTAGCATTGTTCTATTCATTCCCTCAAAAAAACCATTGTTCTATTCATGCCTCGCAGAGAATGTGACATGTGCGGCGAAACACCCGAAGCAAAAGATGAAACACAGGAGCAAAAGAAGAAGGAAGATTATCACCCCAAATGATCTAATTCACCGCGGAGTCGTGACTCCTTCTTCATCGCCTCCACGACCTCCATCACCTTGCGCGTCTCCTCCGCCATCTTCTTCATTCTGTCCATGATGCGGGATTTCTCGACGCGAGCCTTCATCATCTGTTCCACGGACGCATTACGTACCTTGATAGCAGCCAGGTGCTCGATGCGGAGCTTCGCCAACTCCTCCTTCTGTTCCATGACGAGGGCCTACTGCATCTTCATCGAGGAACTACTATTCTCATGCAGCTTCTTCCAGCCGGCGTTCTTCTACTTCAACAGGTCAATCTCGTGGCAGAGCTTCGCCGTGTCCTCCTGAAGTCGTAGGATTTCACCGGTCGCCTTCTTCTCCGAGGTAATGCCCTTCTTCAGCAGCATCACCAAGCCGGCGGTCATCTCCCCCTGCTGATTGAGCTCAGCGGGCATGTCGTCGAGGCTCTCCTTCAGCAACTCCATCAAGCCTTGGATGAACTCCTTCTGCTTATTGAGGTGCTTATTGAGCTGATCGGGCATGCCGTCGACGGATAACGACTCCAACTCCACCGGTCGGCATGTTCGCCTCCGCGGCTAGGGCGCTCCTGGGAGCCATTGCCTGCCCGTGAGAGATCTTTCGAGGTCTCTGCGTGGCGACGAGCCCTCTTTTTTTTCCGCAGCCTTGGTTGCCGCTCCCTTGTTATGAGTAGTTCTCGACCTAGAGCTCTACTCACCGGCCATGGCAACGACGGACGAAGAAGAAGCACTTATGAGGAGGAAAGGTAGAGTAATTTTCGGTTAGGTAGTTCCGCTTTTTATAACCTAAGTACTAGCACTAGTACTAATACCTGCATAGTGGGAACACGTTCAGGTTTGGTACGTACTAGTAGGTGTGAGTAGGCTTTCGAATGTGATGGGAACAAGGTAAAGATTAATTGATGGTTTTGGTTTCGAGGCCCGAAACGGCTCCCGATGAGTTTAGCGGAACATAAATTTCAAGTACTACACTGCTCAAATGTGTAAATATTATGTTACTGTCAAAAATTGGCACAAAATACGAAGGAGACCAATGGAACTACTACTAGCAACCCATGATTTAACTACTCGCATGCGCGCAGTGGAGTAATAATGTCTTTCATCTGTCCTCACGTCCACTCAATTTGCATGCGCTGTATTAATTGACCATCAATGAAGTGAACAACTTTACACGCGTCAAATAATCACATGGGGTGGATCTTGGTACAAAATTGTGTCCGCCCGTGTACCCGCGTGTGCGTGCAAGGGAATGAGTGTGTGCGTGGCGTGCGTGCACATCTTCGCTTCATGCATGTACCGCCAGTATGGCTAAGGGAGGACAAGTACATTCTTCTGGAACTAGCAGCACGTTACTGTGATCAATCCACACAAGGAGGTCGCGACAACGCCTCCACATGTGCCACGTGGCTTCATGAACTGTAAGAGAGACACTGTGTAGCGTGCCATTGGTATTCTAATTTACGTGTTTTGCACATACTCGAAGTACTAGTAAGGTACACATGCATTGCACACATCAGATTTTGCAACCAAATTATGAATAAATACCACACTATAGCATGTAAGCTCTGAGTCATATATGCCTGATGTAGCCCTTCGTTTAATTCTTATAGTTCATCTCATTCAAAATCATTTAGTTTTTATAAAAAAGCTAAGAACACGGGAATAGGAAAAACATGGGATTATAGTGGAATGTCGTCTTGAATCCTATAGGATTGTATGAGTGTTTGATTGTGCATAGAAAAAACACAGAATTCTTTCAAAGAGGTTTGAGTGGATGGGATGTTTCCTATGAAATCTAGTGCAAATGAATCATATGGAAAAATTCCTATGGTTTACAATCCTACGAATCAAACAACCAAGATAGGAAAAATTCCTAATGATTAGAATCCTCCAAAATTCCTTTGAGAATCCTTTGAATCAAAGAAGCCCTTAATCTATTTATGATTCATGGAATTGTGTGTTGTAAAGCATAAAGTAAAAACAAATAATGGCAATTCAACTAGAAAAAAAGTTTGGGCAGTTATGATATGGAAGATTCCAGAACAAATGAGAACCACTGTTGTTTTGAGGTTTGTGCATTATGCTTAAGTTCAACCATGGAGTCTGCTAGATTGTACATGTGGCAAAATCCAGTCGGGGGCTAGAAGATGGTGCGAGGGGCCGAGTGGAGGGAGACTATGAAGGAATGCACAAGTGCAAGATCGATATTTAGAGAGAGGGGGCGAAGACGTGCACTGTTGCGCGCAGTGGCGGCGCCATGAAAAATAAATGAGCTAGGGGGCCAAGCATTCCTAATCCTTTACGAGGAGGGTCAATTCATGAACTTAAACCATTTTTAGCAGCAATTGTCTAATCATCACATTCATATTAGCCTCGATATATAGTGATGTTAGGGGGGAGGGGGCAGGGCCCTTACTGCCCCTGTTTTCGCCATTGTGCACGCATCTGAGAGATGAAGCAAAAGGCATGGATGATGAGAGGGGGACGTTGGATATATAATTAATGTGGGTGTATTTGCTATATATGTTAATCCTATAAATAGAGGTATAGATTGATCGATGTGGACGTGGGAAAGAGGGTGAGACCTCACTGGATATATCGATTGATCGGTTTGTGTGGAAAGCTATGTAAGACCTAGCTATATACACACATACATAGAGGAACATCGATCGTTGCGCATGCATGCGTGGGAGATAAAGAATGCCCGATATGATGGAGAGGGGGATGTGTGTGGGTGTGTGCCTTCATGGGAGACCAACCTGAAGAAAAAGATTGCATGCGTGCGATGGATAATGCCGACTGGTAGTGTGTGTGCATGCATGCACGAGAGAAAGTTAGTGGTACAATTATAAAGAGAAGACTACTGTGTGGGTGTAAAAGAATAGGTGAGGTCATAATCAATGTAAAGTTGAATTCAAATATTTGAATAAGAGATTCTGATGTTTGAAACCCATGCATGCATGAATATAACGGAGATATGCGCGGTGTGGTTTGGAAACGAGCATGTTGTAATGTATACACATTGAACAAGGTCAGACTGATTTGAATTTGAGATACCAATGGTAGACATCATTTGGCCATTGAGGGAGTCCTGGATTAGGGGGTCTCCGGACAGCCGGACTATCTCCATTGGCCGAACTGTTAGACTATGAAGATACAAGATTGAAGACTTCGTCTCGTGTCCGGATGGGACTCTACTTGGCGTGGAAGGCAAGCTAGGCAATACGGATATGAATATCTCCTCCTTTGTAACCGACCTTGTGTAACCCTAACCCTCTCCGGTGTCTATATAAACCGAAGGGTTTTAGTCCGTAGGACAACAACCATAACATACAATCATACCATAGGCTAGCTTATAGGGTTTAGCCTCTCTGATCTCGTGGTAGATCTACTCTTGTACTACCCATATCATCAATATTAATCAAGCAGGACATAGGGTTTTACCTCCATCAAGACGGCCACAACCTGGGTAAAACATCGTGTCCCCTGCCTCCTATTACCATCCGGCCTAGACACACAGTTCGGGACCCCCTACCCGAGATCCGCCGGTTTTGACACCGACATTGGTGCTTTCATTGAGAGTTCCGCTGTGCCGTCGCCACCAGGAAGGATGTCTCATCCCGTCTTTAAAGACGGCACTATCGCTGAGGGAGCTTTGGCTATCGGCCAACTCTCCAGCTAGGTGGTTTTCTTATGACCGCCTGTTCAGCCGCTGCGTCGACGATGACTTCTTGGGTCATTGAAAGCAATCTTCACGTCAACTCGGAACTCGCCGAGCAGTTAGATCCAATGGAGCTCTCTTCCCTGAACGAGCTCTTGGATCGCATCGCCGCCCTGGGAGTCGCTACAAACTACGATCAAATTGGGCCTAAACCCGATCTGAGAGAGATCAACTCTCCCCAGGTCACCCATAACGTTGCAGTGGTGGAGGAACAATGCGGCAACCCTTCATCTATCTTAAGGACTAGCTATGTCCGGATTCCCGATCCCTCCAAGCCGGATACCCGCGGAGGGGAGGACGTCACTCAAGGCCTGAACCTAGAATCAGGCAGCGGGCTAGATTCATCGGAAAACATCCAAGAATCCAAACTTCTGAGTTCAGAAACTCCTTGGCCCCTGAGTCTCAGATTAGGTGAGGATTCGGACTCAATTCCACCCACCTACCCAAACATACGCGATCTATCCCAAATTAGGCAAGAGCCCAAAGAAACAGTACACCATTACTGGGCCAGATTCCTCCTGGTCATGAACAAGATAAAGGACTGCCGTGAGGAAGACGCAATTTTATTCTTCTGCAATAATTGCACGGACAAGGGAATCCTCAACGCCATAAGTCGTCGCGAAATTACACGCTTTGCCGACTTGGTGTCCATAGAACGAAAGTACTGTGTGATGGAAAGCGCCTGGAAAACCGAAATAAAATTTTGGGATAATCTGGCCCTGAATACAAACCCAGTCCGAAATAAAAGGGTGCATTATCACAATACACCTAGGTTAACTACCAAAAAGCAAAAGCCCTCTACGGGGCAAGGAACCATACTGGAGGGATGGCTCAACGGACCCCACAAAATTCATAGTACAGCAGATGCAATACCAACGCACAGCCTTAGAGCATGTTGGATACTCCGGCAGGTGGCCAAAAGTGGTGAGGATATACTCCTCCCAAAGACAACAGAGCATCATCCCGTGGACAACAATACGATGTTAACGGTCTTTGAGACCTTCGCGTCAAATAATAGACGCAAGCGAACACTCCGCAGCATGGCCGAAATCTGCCACATAGCAGAAATAAATCCTTGGAGTGACACGGCTATTACCTTCAATGCCAGTGACGAACCTAAATTCCGAACAACCCGAGCACCAGCCGCACTGGTCCTCAGTCCAATCGTGGACGGCTTTTGACTCACCAAGGTACTCATGGACGGCGGCAGCGGATTAAACCTCATCTATGAGGAAACTCTTCAAAAGATGGAAATAGACTGGAGCCGCATTGAGCAAAGTAGCACAACCTTTAGAGGAATCATCCCCAGTCGGGAAGCACGCTGTGCTGGAAAAATCACACTAGACGTGGTATTCAGCACGCCAGATAATTACAGGTCCCAAGAAATTACATTCCAAGTGGCCCCGTTCAGCAGCGGATACCACGCTCTATTAGGGCGGGAGGCGTTTACAATCTTCCAAGCCATACCCCATTACGGGTACATGAAGCTCAAAATGCCCGGGCCCAACGGAATCATCACTCTTGCTAGTGATCCGGACATAGCACTCCGCGCCGAAAATAAGACAGCTGCACTGGCCCTTGAGGCACTATCCGAAGCCCTAGCGGCTGAAGAACTAACTGCACTGCGCTCCACGGTGAATAGGGATGACATGATACTCGATAAAAGATCTAAGTCCACCTCCTTCAAACCGGCGGAGGAAATAGTCAAATTCCAAGTCCATCCAACGGACCCTACAGAAACAGCTTCCATCGGGGCACAATTAAACCTTGATGTCGACACCGCACTGCGAGAGTTCCTACGTGAGAACTGGGACATTTTTTCCTGGCACCCTTCAGACATGCCAGGAGTCCCACGCAGGCTGGCTGAGCACAGCCTAAATATCCTAAAAGGATTCAAGCCAGTCAAGCAGGCTCTTCGACGTTTCTCCGAGCCTAAAAGACATGCCATGGGAGAGGAACTAGCCAAGCTATTGGAGGCTGACGAAGCTATGAACCTAGGGTAGGGTCATGGACCTGCCCTAACTACCCTACCCAAGGACATCTCTAGAAGAAATCACCTTTCAATCGACTTGAAGGTGTCCCACTCGACAGACTCGAAGACACTCGACCAAGAAGCAATCAATCGACCAAGACCCAACCACTTGACGGCCAGGAGACCTAAAGGCGCCCCGCACTCTAACGGTCGGTCATTAAGTAGCTTTTATGATCATCATAGCACTTTATTACTAGCGTTACCAGAAACGGCCTGCCTTAATGCACATTGAACCCTTCGTAACGTGGGCTGGTCGGGGTCCTGGCGCACTCTATATAAGCCACCCCTCCTCCGAGACAAAGGTTCGCACCTCTGTAACTCATACACGCATAATCCAGTCGACCGCCCCCGGGCTCCGAGACGTAGGGCTATTACTTCCTTCAAGAAGGGCCTGAACTCGTAAACCTTGCGTCCTTACAACCTCTCCATAGCTAAGACCTCACCTCTCCATACTTACCCCCCTACATTACTGTCAGAGTTAGAACCACGAGAGTTGGCGCCCACCTTGGGGCAGGTGTTTTAGCGTTTTGTTGGAGGAGTTGCGATCTTTTCCGACCCGAATCATCATGGTTTTCGACGGAGTTTTGGTGGAGGGGCGAGAGATCCGTCTCGGCGCGCTCACGTTCATCGCCGACGACTCCGCCTAGCTTCAGGAGGCTCCGGTCGACCTGGACGCACTCCCTGTCCGCGGGGCAACGCACTTTCGCGCGTGCGCCCGCGGCGTTCTCCTGCGGCAACCGTCGACCCCTTACCGGTCGACTCCTGTGCTGTCCTCCCTCCCCGTTTCCTGCCGGCGCAAGCGCTCCGGTCGGTCGAGACTTCAGCGGTGGGTGAGACACGCGGTGGCCCGTCAGTCGGCCATCCCTCAAGTCACGGCGATCGAGCCCGACGGATCCCTCTACGGCCTGTTCGACTGGCTCTGAAGATACCGCATCCGAGTGCGACAGCAGCGATCCGGCGGCGGAGGTTCTGATGGTCGATGGACCGCCCAGTCCCCCCGGGTTTACCCGCACCGACGGAGGCGCAGGAGGAGGCGACCTGTCGCGTCCCCATGAGGAGTATCTTCCCGAGCCTCTCACGTCGCTGCAGAGAGAAGAACTTCGCTGCCGGAACATGGATGCACTTCACTCCTATCATTGGAGAAACCCCTGAAGCTCGCGCCTTGGAGGACGCGCGCCTGGCAAACTTGGCTGAGCGCACTCGACTGGAGAACCTCCAGCGAGCACTCGACGAGCGGGCGCGACAATGGGTTCCCGAATCCAGTCGACGTCAGCTCTTCCCGCCCCCGCAGGTATATCGGACTCTGATTCAGAATTTAGCAGCTGCGACCCGTATAGCAAAGTCGATTCAGCCTTCCCAGTCGGAGGCTGGCAGAGGCTTGCTGCAGATCAGAGCGTTACTCCGGGCAGCAGGAGATCAGAATTCCGCTGTTTCTCAGTCGCGGAACAGAATTCACAGCAGATCCATTGCTGCAGACACGGTCTAGTCGACTCATAGCCCGAGATCGCCCCCGAGGCGTGAGGGATGTGGAGACCGGCGTGACCAGTATGGGAACCATGAGCAGTATGATCACCGAGACAATCGTGACGGTTGACGTCGAGTGCCCACGCCTCCCCCGAGGAGCGGGTCGTATGTGCCTCGCCAGCAGGATGACAGGCGCCCTCATAGTGGTGGGCGAAGGATTCTAGTCGACCCCAGAGGGCCAGGCTTTGATGCGAGATCCATCCTCGTCCAAGGTCTGGTCGACAGGAACAGGGCTCACCGAGAAGGCCACGAGAGAGATGCGCCTGCCAGCAGCAGAGTACATGTTTCGGGGCCAGAGTGCTTTAGTAGAGCCATCAGGGCTGCTGTGATTCATTGGCGAGTCAGTAAGTTCACTGGCGAGTCCAAGCCTGATACTTGGCTTGAGGACTACCGAGTGGCCGTCCAGATTGGTGGCGGAAATTATGAAGTGGCCATGAAGCACCTGCCTCTCATGTTGGAGGGCTCGGCCAGAGCGTGGCTAAACCAGTTAGCACCTAGCAGCATTTGCACTTGGGAAGATCTCTCCCGAGTGTTCGTCACCACATTTGAGGGCACATGCAAGCGACCAGCAGGACTGACGGAACTGCGGTCTTGTGTGCAGAAGCCGAATGAAACTTTGAGGGATTACATCCAGAGATGGATCATGTTACATCACTCGGTGGAAAATGTGCCTGACCACCAAGCAGTTTGTGCCTTCAAGGAAGGCGTCAAGTACAGAGAGCTAAATTTGAAATTCGGTCGAACCGGAGACATGTCCCTGAATCGGATGATGGAGATTGCCACCAACTATGCTAATAGTGAAGACAAGGATCGACTCAGAAGTGGAAAGCTCAAGTCAGTCACCCAAGAAACCGGAGGCAATTCCAATCGGAAGCAGAAGCGGAAGGCCGAGCCAGCAGCTCTCGGGGAAGCTTTAGCTTTGGCCCAAGGAAAGTCTAAAGGGAAACCTAAAGGGCCCTGGAACCCCAAAAAGGTTAAAGACCAGGAGGGAAATGATGTGTTGGACTTACCGTGTCTCGTCCACACGAAGAAAGATGAAGAGGGTAATTTTATTTACCCGAAACATACCACTCGGCAGTGTCGACTCTTGATCCAGCAGTTCTAGGGCAAGCAGCCCAAGGGAAAGGAAAAGGAGTCAGACAAGGTCGAGGACAAAGAGGACAGTGATGACGGATACCCTCAAGTCAATTCCACCCTGATGATTTTTGCTGATGTTGAGAGCAAAAGTCGACTGAAAGTTATTAACCGAGAGGTGAATATGGTCACTCCGGCGACACCTAGTTACCTGAAATGGTCTCAAACTGCCATAACATTCGACCAGTCCGACCACCCAACACACATCGCCACCCCTGGGAGGCAAGCTTTGGTGGTCGACCCAGTTGTTGAAGGCACTCGACTAACCAAAGTCCTGATGGATGGTGACAGTGGTTTGAACATATTATACGCCGAGACATTGAAGGGGATGGGCATTCCGATGTCCAGACTCAGTGCCAGCAACATGAGCTTCCATGGAGTCATTCCTGGGAAGAAGGCTGAATCACTCGGTCAGATTGCTCTTGATGTGGTTTTCGGTGACTCCAAGAATTACCACAAAGAAAAGTTGACATTTGATGTTGTAGACTTCCAGAGTGCCTATCACGCTATTTTGGGCAGGCCGGCTTATGCACGCTTCATGGCCCGACCATGTTACGTGTATCTCAAATTGAAGATGCCTGGCCCCAAAGGTGTGATCACCATTACGGGCAATCGGAAGAAAGCGGAAGAATGTTTTCAGAAGGGTCCGAAGATCGCCGACGCACAGATGGAAGTGGTGGAGTTACATGAATACAAGAAGATTGCAGACCCAAGTGATCTGTTGCGAGCCAAGAAGCCCACTACAGAGTCAGCTTTCCAGTCGACTGGCGACACGAAGACAGCTCACATCCACCCGACCGACCCCAGCGCCGCCTCGACTCATATCTCTACAACACTTGACTCCAAATAGGAAGAAGCGCTCGTCCAGTTCCTCCATGAGAACTGGGACATCTTCGCATGGAAGCCTTCCGACATGCCTGGTGTTCCCAGGGAGCTGGCTGAGCATCGCCTGAGAGTCGACTCAAAAGTAAAACCTGTCAAGGAACATCTTCGACGGTCCGCCGTACAAAAGAGAAAAGCTATTGGCAAAGAGGTGGCTCGGCTCTTAGCAGCGGAGTTCATCCAGGAAATCTACCACTCCGAGTGGCTCGCCAACATTGTCATGGTCCCCAAAAAGGACAGGTCACTTTGCATGTGCATTGACTTTAAACATATCAACCGGGCCTGCCCAAAAGATCATTTTCCACTCCCCCCGCATTGACCAGATAGTCGACTCGACTGCGGGATGTGAGCGACTGTCTTTCTTAGACGCCTATTCCGGGTACCATCAGATCCGTCTGTATGGACCTGACGAGATCAAGACAGCTTTCATCACTCCATTCGGGTGCTTCTGTTATGTTAACATGCCGTTCGGCCTCAAGAATGCCGGAGCCACATTCATGAGGATGATTCAGAAGTGTTTACTCACTCAAATCAGTCGGAACATGGAAGCATACATGGATGATATTGTGGTCAAGTCACGGAAGGGTTCCGACCTGCTGACTGACGTTGCTGAAACCTTTGCCAACCTCAGGAGGTATGATATCAAGCTTAATCCATCAAAGTGTACATTCGGAGTCCCTGGCGGAAAGTTACTCGGTTTTCTCGTTTCCGAACGAGGAATCGACGCCAATCCAGAAAAAGTTGGCACTATACTCCGAATGAAAAGCCCTGTGCGAGTGCACGACGTCCAGAAGCTTACTGGTTGTTTGGCAGCCCTAAGTCGATTCATATCTCGTCTCGGTGAAAAGGCATTACCTCTTTACCAATTGATGAAGAAGTCTGGCAAGTTCGAGTGGACTCCTGAAGCTGATGCAGCGTTTGCAGAGCTCAAAGCTCTGCTCTCCACCCAGCCGGTGCTTGCTGCCCCAATCAGCAAAGAGCCTTTACTGCTTTACATTACAGCCACAGGACAAGTCGTCAGTACGGTACTTACGGTCGAGCGGGAAGAAGGGAAAACCTTCAAAGTTCAGCGCCCAGTATATTATATTTCTGAAGTCTTAGCCCCATCGAAGCAAAGATATCCTCACTATCAGGAGCTCGTATATCGGATTTATATGACCACCAAGAAAGTTGCTCACTACTTCTCTGATCATTCCATTACAGTCGTCAGTGACGCTCCATTATCGGAGATTCTGCATAACAGGGATGCAACTGGTCGAGTGGCAAAATGGGCGATTGAACTCCTTCCCCTTGATATCAAGTTTGAGGCAAAGAAAGCTATCAAGTCCCAAGCAATCGTAGATTTCGTCGCTAAGTGGATTGAACAGCAGCCGCCGACTCAGATTCACTCGGAGCATTGGACTATGTTTTTTGACAGCTCCAAGATGCTGAGTGGTTCCGGTGCCGGAGTGGTGTTGGTCTCCCCCAGAGGAGATAAACTCAGATATGTTCTTCAAATCCATTTTGATTCCTCTAATAACGAAGCAGAATATGAAGCACTTCTATATGGGTTGCGCATGGCCATCTCACTCGGCGTCCGTCGCCTCATGGTCTATGGCAACTCAGATTTGGTGGTTAATCAGGTGATGAAGGAATGGGATGTCAGAAGTCCAGCCATGACTGGTTATTGCAATGTAGTGAGAAAGCTGGAGAAGAAATTCGAGGGGTTAGAGCTTCATCACATACCCCGACTGAAAAATCAAGCAGCTGATGATTTGGCAAAAATAGGTTCCAAAAGAGAAGCCATTCCCAGCAATGTGTTTTTGGAGCACATTCACACACCATCAGTCCAGGAGGATCCCTTCACGGAAGAGGCCCCGCAGCCAAAGAGCGCCACGGTTCCGACTGAAGTTGAAGTTCCAACTATGGTCGATCTGATAATGGAAGTGCTGGTTACCACTCCCGTCTGGACAGAACCGTACATTGCGTACATCCTAAGGAAAGAACTCCCAGAAGACGAGGAAGAGGCTCGACAGATCGTCCGTCGATCCAAGGCCTTTACAGTCATAAAGGGACAGTTATATAGGGAAAGCGCGACTGGGGTCGGCCAGAAGTGTATCACACCAGAAGAAGGTCAGATGATCCTTAACGACATCCACTCGGGAACCTGCGGTCATCATGCGTCCTCTCGGACCATTGTGGCTAAAGCATACCGAGCGGGGTTCTACTTGCCAAGGGCCAATGAGATGGCTAAAGAGATAGTCGACAAATGTGAAGGGTGTTAGTATTACTCCAATATGCCGCACAAGCCCGCGTCAGCCCTGAAAACCATTCCACTCGTCTGGCCCTTCGCTGTTTGGGGGCTCGACATGGTTGGGACACTGAGAACAGGTAGGAGCGGCTTCACTCATGTGCTGGTAGCAGTCGACTAGTTCACCAAATGGATTGAAGCCAAGCCTATCAGGAATCTTGATGCTTGCACCGCTATCAGTTTCATCAGGGAGTTGATATTCAGATATGGAGTTCCGCACAGTATCATCACGGACAATGGTTCAAACTTCGACTCCGACGAGTTTAGAGCCTTTTGCGCCTCTCAGGGCACTCGGGTTGACTATGCTTCGGTCGCTCACCCCCAGTCGAATGGACAAGCAGAAAGGGCAAATGGCCTAATTCTCAAAGGACTGAAACCCCGATTGATGCGCGATCTCAAGCACGCAGCAGGTGCATGGGTCGACGAGCTCCCATCAGTCCTTTGGGGATTGAGGACAACCCCGAATCGATCGACCGGAAGAACCCCATTCTTTCTGGTCTATGGAGCCGAGGCAGTCTTACCGAGTGACCTGCTTCACAACGCTCCCAGAGTCGAGCTCTACTCAGAAGATGAAGCAGAACAAGCCCGACAGGACACAGTCGACCTCCTAGAAGAAGAAAGAGAAATGGCCCTGATCCGATCGACCATCTACCAGCAAGACTTGCGTCGATTCCATGCCAGAAACGTGAAGAACCGAGCCTTGCAAGAAGGAGACTTAGTCCTTCGAGTGGATTAGCAGAAACCACACAAGCTTGCTCCTACTTGGGAAGGCCCCTTCATAGTCACCAGAGTCCTCCACAATGGAGCATACCACGTCTACAATGTCGATCGCCAGATTGATGAGCCACGAGCCTGGAATGCGGAGCTGCTCCGCCCCTTTTATACTTGAATTCTCACTCGGACGAGATGTGATAAGGAAAACTCCTGTAGTTTATTTATCAAAGACAAGAGCGTTATAATTTTCCCAGTGATAATTATTGTTTTTGTTTGCGTAAGAAATCCCCCAGTGGGTGTCTTAGCTGCGAATCCGCTTCGCCTAAGTTTGAAAAATCCTATCGAGTGGAGAGCAACCCACCCACTCGGGGGCTTAGCTGCAGTCCAGTACTCGCCTAAGTTCTCCCACTCAGAGACTTAGCTGCAGTCAGGCACTCGCCTAAGTTTGAAAAATCCTATCGAGTGGAGAGCAACCCTCCCACTCGGGGGCTTAGCTGCAGTCTAGTACTCGCCTAAGTTCTCCCACTCAGTGACTTAGCTGCAGTCAGGCACTCGCCTAAGTTTGAAAAATCCTACCGAGTGGAGAGCAACCCTCCCACTCGGGGGCTTAGCTGTAGTCCAGTACTCGCCTAAGTTCTCCCACCTAGAGACTTAGCTGAAGTCAGGCACTCGCCTAAGTTTGAAAAAATCCTACCGAGTGGAGAGCAACCATCCCACTTGGGGGCTTAGCTGCAGTCCAGTACTCGCCTAAGTTCTCCCACCTAGAGACTTAGCTGCAGTCAGGCACTCGCTTAAGTTTGAAAAAACCCTACCGAGTGGAGAGCAATCCTCCCACTCGGGGGCTTAGCTGCAGTCCAGTACTCGCCTAAGTTCTCCCACTCAGAGACTTAGCTGCAGTCAGGCACTCGCCTAAGTTTGAAAAATCCTACCGAGTGGAGAGCAATCCTCCCACTCGGGGGCTTAGCTGCAGTCTAGTACTCGCCTAAGTTCTCCCACTCAGAGACTTAGCTGCAGTCAAGCACTCGCCTAAGTTTGAAAAATCCTACCGAGTGGAGAGCAATCCTCCCACTCGGGGGCTTAGTTGCAGTCCAGTACTCGCCTAAGTTCTCCCACTCAGAGACTTAGCTGCAGTCAGGCACTCGCCTAAGTTTGAAAAATCCTAGTGAGTGGAGAGCAATCCGCCCACTCGGGGGCTTAGCTGCAGTCCAGTACTCGCCTAAGTTCTCCCACTCAGAGACTTAGCTGCAGTCACACACTCGCCTAAGTTTGAAAAAACCCTACCGAGTGGAGAGCAATCCTCCCACTCGGGGGCTTAGCTGCAGTCCAGTACTCGCCTAAGTTCTCCCAAACACATCTCAATCCTCAAGGATGATGAGGGGCAGGTCGACTGCCACCTTCTCCTAGAGAGCTTCGCCACAAATACAATGCGCGATTCATCCCGCTCTGCAGTAACGAAGTACGGGTCGACTGCCCCCCAACCCTTCTCCTGGAGAGCTTCGCCACAAATACAATGTGCGCTCTATCCCACTCTGCAGTAACAGGGTGTGGGTCGACTGCCGCCCGCCCCTCGAGAGCTTCGCCACAAATACAATGTGCTCTCCGTCCCACTCTACAGTAACAGGGTGTGGGTCAACCGCCGCCCGCCCCTGGGGAGCTTCGCCACAAATACAAGGCATGGGTCGACTACTTCCCCCTCCTTCGGAGCTGTGCTACGAATACAGAAAGTTGTCTCGAATAAAGGTTGGGTTCACTCAGCAGGAGATTCATAAAGATATTCAGCGGTAAACCAAGTTCAGATAAAATCCTAAAGGTTCTGGATCATGGATCGAGGTACTCGGGCATGCGACCCGAAAAAGTTTAACGGTTACAAAAACCACTCGGCATTCCGAGGCAAATTTAAGGTGGGACATAAGAGTTTGTTCACTCCACGGGAGGAGGGCTGGCAGGCTCGACGAACTCATCCAGGCCGACACCGTCGGCTATCCGAGTGGCTGCAGCGATGAAAGTCTCCATAAAGGTTTGGAAGTCATGCTTCTGGGTGTTGGCGACCTTGATTGCTGCCAGCTTATCTTTTCGCACCTCCTTGCAGTGGACACGAACCAAGGACAGAGTCACATCAGCGCCGCACCAAGCAGAAGACTTCTTCCACTCCTGCACTCGGTCAGGGATTCCGTTAAGACGAGTCATCAGAGACTCGAGATCGTTTTGGAGCGTAGCCTCTGGACAAAGTGCCGGGTCGATCCATGACATGGCGACCTTCAGTCGAGCCAAGTAGTACACGACACAGTCAATGCGAGATTCCAGTCGGAGCAAATTCATGGCAGCTTCATCTTTCACGGGAGAGTTGATTGGATCCAAACCTGGTTCGATCCGCCTAGTCTCCTCTTCAAAGTTCTGGCAAAACTCTGCATTCACGATCCAAGGATAAGTCAATTTTCATACACTCAGTCGACACAATAAAAAAATCAGTCGGAACTAAATGTGCACCTTCAAGCTTGATATACAACTTCTTGGCAAGGCTCCTCAGGTAGCTCTCCAGATTGTCCCTCCTACGAGCAATGCCTTCCATCTTTTTGGTTAGGTTGAGGTTCTCCTTCTTCCAACATGTGCACTCCCTGTTGGCTTCATTCAGAGCAGTCTTCAGCCTTGTATTCTCTTCTTCCAACTAGCCGACTAAAGCCAGCTTTTGTTCGGCCAGAGCGGTCCTGTCGTCAGCCTCTTTCTGGGCGGTAGACAAATCCTGATCCTTTTTCGCCAAAGCCTCTCTCAATTTTACTGCAAAGGAATGATGATTGATTCAGAAATAGCAGAAGGGGGCTCGGGCCTAAAACTGACCAGTCGACAAAATAGTCTTACCTGCGGTGTTGTCTCTGGCCTTTTGCAGCTCTATCCTGGCCAGCTCCAGATCAAGGTTCAGTTGAATCTGCTGCTTCTCCAAGTCAGCAAAGCGAGCTCCAAGATCGCAATATTTCTGAAGTCAAAGGGGGAAGTTATTTTACAGCGAAAAACAGGAAAGGCAATAAATACTAAGACTACGGTCAACTGCCAGCAGTCCACCATAGCCTCGGGGACTACACCCAGTGGGTGCACTTAGCGTGCCCCCACCGGTTCTGATTCCACTCGACCGGCCCGCCGAAGTCGAGTGGAAAAAAAAGAGAGAAAGAACTCAGACTACAATCGACTGCCAGCAGTCCACCATAGTCTCGGGGACTACACCCAGTGAGTGCACGCAGCATGCCCCCACCGGTTCTGATCCCACTCGACCAGATCGAGTGGAAGAGACAAACTATACATTCGACTACCAGTAGTCCACCGTAGTCTCGGGGACTACACCCAGTGGGTGCACTCAGCGTGCCCCCACTAGTCCAAGAATTCAATCGACGCACCCAGTAGGTGTGCAGATGCAAAGATTTTCGGAAAGACTCTTCAGGTAGCATATACTAACAGAACAAGCGGCAACCAACTAACCTGAACGTTGCTCTGGAGGGCCGAGCTGGCATCATAGGCGGCTTGGCTGGCGTCCCGCACCACCTTCATCTTCTCCATCATAATGCCCGCTTGACGAATGGCTTCCCTAGCAGCATTCACCTCGTCCTCCGGGACACGATGGGTCGCAAAAATTGAAGGCGGGTCGACAGGGGCCTGAGCAGTTGATGAAGAAGGCAAAGCACTCGATAGCGGCTCAGCAAAGGTAACAGGACCCCGGTTGACATCGCCAGTGTCCTGAACAACTGGTTCCGCCCTTGGCGTCGTCTGTAGCGCCCCGCTTGTAGGAGCTCGCCTGTTCTTCCTCGTTAAAGGCCTCTCGGGCTCTTCTTCATCATCAGGGAGGTCAATAGTGTTAGGAGCTATGCAAGGTTCAAATTGCCAAAAGCACGTCACCCAGTGATGCACGATACAGTTGAATCGACGGAAAAAGATAGTATGGCAGAAATCATACCCGGATTAGAAGTGACCGCATCCTCCATCACCTCATCATCATCCCTGTAAGCTGAGGTTCCGGAAGTGGTAGCGCTAACAATTCCAAAGTTCGTCTAGTTAAAACAAGAAAAACAAACAGTGTGGAGCGTCGAGTGAATACAAGGAGAGACACTCACGCAAAGGCGACAGGGATATCAATCTTGATCTTTGGCAGCGCCTTCCGAGTCTTCGGCTCTGCAACTTTGGGGTGCTTTGGCGCCTTCCTAGTCGGGGTTGGTGAAGAGATCCGAGGGCGCTTCGAAGACTGACCAGCCGGAGCAGTTGCCTTGTCGCGAGCACTCGGCCGTTCTTGGTCAAGCTTGGATCGCCTCTCCCTGCGAGGAGGCGACTCGACTTCTTCTCCAGCGCTTGAGTCGTCGCTCCCCCTGTCCCCTTCACCATCGGAAGCCCCCTTGCCGCTTTCGCCGCCACTCGCCTCGCCTTCCAGAGCTTGCTCTTGCTCCCCGTTGGGCATGGAATACATTTCAATAATGGCCTGAAAGAAAGCAGGGAGAACAAAGTCAGTCGATGCAATAGAGACGGCTGCGCGAGTGAACCCAGATTACAAGCAAAAACTCAGAATCAGACCTGCTCGGGTACGTGGGACTGGTCGAATGGAGGGACTCTCCTGGCTCCCCTGGGATTGTCCTTATTCTCGGTAATGCCAGACAGCCACTTCTCCAGTGTGTCATCGTCGACCTCCTCCGGCTGGATCCGAGTGGAGTCTTCAAGACCCGAATACATCCACATCGGATGGTCTCGGGCTTGGAGAGGCTGGATGCGCCGCTGAAGGAAGACCTCCAAGAGGTCCATACCAGTGACCCCGTCCCGAATAAGCTGGACCACTCGGTCGACCAGCACCTGCACGTGCTCCTTCTCCTCCGGGAGCACCTTCAAAGGGGAGGGTTTTTCCACTCGGTCCATGGTAAAAGGAGGGAGGCCAGTCGATTACCCTGGCGTCGACTGGTCTTTGCAGTAGAACCAAGTCGAATGCCATCCGCAAATTGAATCGGGGAGAATCATGGCCGAAAAGGAGCTTTTTCCCCTCGTCTGGATGCCAAGACCCCCACACATCTGGATCACTTGGGTCCTCTCATCACTCGGATTAGCCCTCTTCACTGTTTGGGAGCTACAAGTGAAGATATGCTTGAAAAGACCCCAGTGAGGTCGACAACCCAAGAAGTTCTCACACAAGGAAATGAACGCGGCAAGATAAATGATTGAGTTGGGGGTAAAATGGTGGAGTTGAGCCCCAAAGAAGTTCAGAAACCCTCGGAAGAAAGGATGAGGAGGCAAGGAAAACCCATGGTCGACGTGGGTGGCAAGAAGAACGCGCTCACCCTCCCGAGGCTGCGGCTCGGATTCCTTCCCCGGAAGCCGCGCCGCGTCGTAGGGGATCAGCCCCCCTTCGGCCAAGTCATCGAGGTCGTATTGGCAGATCCTCGAGTGGATCCAGTCGCCCTGGATCCAGCCCTTCGGCAGGCCAGACCGCGAGGAAGATCCGCCCCGGCTGGTCGCCTTCCCCTTCGACTTCGCCGTCGCCTTCTTGGCCCCCTCCAGAACCGTTGTCTTCTCCCTCCCCATTGTCGTCGGCGAGACGCGTACGGTGCGGTGGTGTTAGGGCGAGAGCGAGCGCGGCGGAGGGGCGTGAGTGAGAGAAGAGGTAATGGGATGCACTGCTCGGGGGACTCCGGTCCAGGCGCTTTATATCAGGCCGGTCCTGAGTGGCTGACTGGTAGGCCCAGACGGCTCCATCAAATCCCGTAACGACCGCGCGAGCGATACATGGCGAAAAAGGTGGCGCGGGGATCGAGGCGATTCCGCTCTATCCCATCCGATTACTGCGGCCTCCCCCGTCCCGCGCGCTTCCCAAAATTTGGATCCCACTAAATCCACGGACAGCAAACAAACTTGTCAGACTAAAGAATCTCATCCGCACCGTCACTCGGAGCCTTACAGGTAAAGAAACTCACTCGACGAAGAACTAAGAATGGATCAAGGCGACTGAAAAGGAAGTTGCTGTCATCACTTGGGTCCGTTGATCCGAAGCAAGACATGCTCACGGCATGAAAAACGAGTCGGAGAGGTCCTCAACTCCTTTCCCACTCAAACCTCGATCCATTCGGGGGCTAATGACGAAGCTATGAACCTAGGGTAGGGTCATGGACCTGCCCTAACTGCCCTACCCAAGGACATCTCTAGAAGAAATCACCTTTCAATCGACTTGAAGGTGTCCCACTCGACAGACTCGAAGACACTCGACCAAGAAGCAATCACTCGACCAAGACCCAACCACTCGACGGCCAGGAGACCTAAAGGCGCCCCGCACTCTAACGGTCGGTCATTAAGTAGTTTTTATGATCATCATAGCACTTTATTACTAGCATTACCAGAAATGCCCTGCCTTAATGCACATTGAACCCTTCGTAACGTGGGCTGGTCGGGGTCCTGGCGCACTCTATATAAGCCACCCCTCCTCCAAGACAAAGGTTCGCACCTCTGTAACTCATACACGCATAATCCAGTCGACCGCCCCCGGGCTCCGAGACGTAGGGCTATTACTTCCTCCGAGAAGGGCCTGAACTCGTAAACCTTGCGTGCTTACAACTTCTCCACAGCTAAGATCCTGCCTCTCCATACGTACCCCCCTACATTACTGTCAGAGTTAGAACCACGACAGAGGACGGATTCATCAGAGACATAAAACATCCGGACTGGCTAGCAAACCTGGTGATGGTACCAAAGAAGGACAAATCCTGGCACTTGTGCGTCGATTTTAAGGACCCTAACAAGGCCTGCCCAAAGGATCCCTTCCCCCTCCCCCGCATCGATCAAATCATCCATGCTACCGCATGACACGATTCATTGTGTTTCCTCGACGCATACTCCGGCTACCATCAAATTAAAATGGCAGAGCCAGAGCAAGCCGCAACGGCATTCATCACACCATACGGCCCATTCTGCATCAACACAATGCCCTTCGGGCTAAAAAACGCCGGCGCAACATATTAGCGCATGATTCAGACATGTCTGGCAAACCAGATTGGCAAAACAGTGGAGGCATATGTGGATGACATGGTCCTTAAACCAAGCATGTCGAAACTCTAGTAGACGACTTAAGGCTCACATTCGACAACCTCCGAACATATGACATCAAGCTCAATCCGGAAAAATGCGTTTTCGGCGTACCAGCCGGAAAGCTCCTGGGATTCATTGTCTCCAGTAGAGGTATTGAAGCTAATCCGGCCAAAATCCGAGCGTTATCATAGTTGGCTACCCCAACAGACCTCAAACAAATACAAAAATTAACTGGATGCGTGGCGGCTCTAAGCCGCTTTATCTACCACTTGGGAGAAAAGGCATTACCCCTTTATCGCCTCCTCCGGCGCACCGAACACTTCGAGTGGACGAACGCCGCCACGGCCGGACTCAACGAAATAAAGCCATATTGGCAACAAACCCAATCCTGGCCGTGCCAAACATTGGCGAACCAATGCTATTATAAATTGCGGCAATGCATCAAGTAGTAAGCGCAATGCTCGTCGTCGAGCGAGAAGTGGATGGACACAAATTCCCCCTTCAAAAGCCGGTTTACTTACTCCATGCAAATCTTGGTACTCGCATTATCAAAAGATAGCGTACGCGGTATTTATGGCATCCCGGAAGCTGCGGCACTACTTTCAAGAGTGTTCGATAACGGTAGCCTCGGAAGTACCACTTAACGATATTATGAACAACCGCGACGCGATGGGCCGGATTGCCAAATGGGCCATTGGGCTCCTCCCATTCGACATAACTTACAAGCCACGTCGAGATATTAAGTGGCAAGTTTTGGCTGACTTCGTCGCTGAATGGACGGAAGCTGAACTCCCTAAAGAGTACGACACATATTCAAACTGGATCATGCACTTCGATGGCTCCAAAATGTTGGCTGGTCTGGGGGCTGGCGTTGTTTTGACGTCCCCAATAGGAGACACCGTTCAATACATACTATAGATGATGTATACGGACTCCAACAACGCAGCCGAATATGAGGCCTTTCTACATGGTCTCCGCATGGCAGTATCCATGGGCATTCAACGCCTAGAGGTGTGCGGGGATTCGAACCTCGCGATATCCCAAATAAATGGAGACTTTGATGCCAAGGATCCAAAAATGACAGCTTATCACAATGTCGTCCTAAAAATGTCAGCTCGGTTCGAGGGGCTCAAATTTCACCATGTGGCTCGGGAAAACAATCAGGCGACGGATATCCTCACCCGCATCGGCGCAAAACGTGACGCGGTCCCTCCCAACATATTTCTGGAAAGGCTTTTCAAGCCATCCGTAGTATGGGAAGGGGACACCAGTAACAAAAGTCCGGACCCGGCCAAAATACCCGATACCGAACTCTCTGACATAATTGGAGGCAAAGCCACCGAAATAACACATCAGCCCACGAAATAATGGCCATTATTGCCCCGTGGACAGAACCATTCCTGGTCTGCCTAACTAGACAGGAACTTCCGGAGGACCAAAATGAGGCACGCTGCATAGTGCGGTGATCCAAGGCCTACGGGGTCCATGAGGGAGAATTGTACAAAAAAGCGCTACCAGAGTCCTTCAAAGGTGCATCTCCGAAGAGGTAGGGCGGAACCTTTTGGCAGAAATTCACGTCGGACTTGGCGGTCATCACGCCGCAGCCCGGGCTCTTGTAAGCAAGACCTTCTGTACATGATTCTATTGGCCAATGGCCCGGGCAGATGCACATGACTTGGTCCAACGTTGCGCCGGTTGCCAGCTCTTTGCAAATCAAAGCCACGTGCCACCCACCGTCCTCCAAACAATCCCCATTACATGGCCCTTCATGGTCTGGGGGCTTGACATGGTTGGACCCCTTAAAGGGGGAACCCACAAGAAAAAATACTTATTGGTCATGGTGGATAAATTCACCAAATGGATAGAGGCTAAACTGGTTAAAACAGCCGAATCCGGACCGGTGATAGATTTCATATCCGGGGTTGTACACCATTACGGCGTCCCCCACAGCATCATCACTGATAATGACACGAACTTCACGGCCGATGAGGTAAAACTCTGGTGTAGCAAAATGGGCATCAAGCTCGATTATGCTTCAGTCTATCACCCACAAACCAACGGTCAAGTCGAACGAGCAAATGGTCTTATAATGAGCGGCATTAAACCCAGATTAGTGCGCTCCCTAATGGAGTCTGACACGCACTGGGGGCTGCGGACCACGCCGAATCGTAGTACCGGATATACACCATTTTTTATGGTGTACAACGCAGAGGCAGTCCTGCCCTATGACATAATTCATGACTCACCTCGAGTGCGCATGTATGAAGAAAGAGAAGCCGAGCTCGATCGGCAGGACAGTCTGGACACCTTGGAGGAAGAGTGCGATGTAGCCAAAGCCCATTCCGCATTTTACCAGCAACAGGCTCGCAGATACCAAAGAAGAGGAGTACGGGCCAAAACTTATAACGTTGGTGAACTAGTTCTACGGCTGCCGGATAAGAAAAAGGACAAGACCAAGTTCTGACCGGTGGAGCGTACCGACTGCGGGATGCATCGACTAGTCGACTCGAGCCGAACCCATGGAACGCAGCCAGGCTCTGAAGATTCTGCGCCTAGCACCGGACTTTATGTTAGTCCCCTCCCTTTATCCATTTTCTGCATATGCATCATCTGTCTTGTTTCCCTTTCTTTCTTTTATTTCTCTAGGCCTTCAAGGGTCACCTTGTACCTCACTCATACATCATAGATGCGCTAGCCGCACTCTTCATACCTGGGGGCTTCTTTCACAGAAGCTTAAATTATTCACCTGGGCCTCACGCCCAACACATGTGTTATACTTCTGCATGTACCTTTTTTCACCATTATATTTATCGATATGACTTAAGTTTTGGCCAAGCTGGGTTGCCTGGCTCTTGTATTTATGCCCTACGTTCCCGTTAATTCGGCTAGGGTATAAGGGGAGCACCTCTGCCATTGTTACCGCTGGGTCAGCCGGACGTGTACCTCAGACTGGGTGAAGCCGAAAGCTAGCGTTCTTAAGAGAATATTCAGTCGGCGAACAAAAGATGACTTTTATTTATTATCCATATCTGCCCCCAGATGCTTTTTCTGCGCTTCTTGTCGCAGTCCGGACATGCACTTTAGGGCATGCTTACCCAGGGAAAGGAACCCTTAACGGAACTATTCTCTCTGGAAGATGTTTCTTACTACCCATGTAATATAACATAATTAGTTGGGCACTTGTCTGATAAAGCACTAATGACCCCTACGCCTGGTCTCCACGCATGCCCCGGTTCTTACATAACCGAGAGGGTATTTGGATACACTCCGGACTGTCGGGTCCCGAGGTTGAAGTCAAAAGGTCCGCCACGACAAACGATCTACAATCCGGCTAGAAGGCATTATACATGTCACTTTAAAATTACATAGTCAATTTGACTGGTTGAATTCCTCTTCAATGCCATCCAATAGGCTGTCTAGTCTACAGTCCTGTTGGGAATACTTTGCGGCCAATTCTACTTGGCCGTACACTAAGCTCACAGGGATCTCCTTCCCATCAGGCCCCACAGGTCTGACTTCGGCCATGTGGTTCGGGTCAGCCTTCGTGTACCGTGTCTTCACCATTGCCCAGGCTTCCCTGGCGCCCTGACGGCAGGCCGATATCTTCCATAATCTGAAGCGCCGCCGTGCTCCCTTCAACTTTTCTGCAAGCTGTCCAAGGCCTTCGGGTATGGAGACGGATGGCCACAAGGCCTGGGCGACGCCTTGCATCACCTGCCGAACTCGTTCGTGCAATTGTGAGAGCTCGGGAAGAAGATCACCCATTGAACCAGGCATCTCCTTGGCAGGACAACATGTTAGCATGCCTACAGACATAACTCTATCAGCCAGATTCCTTGCCGAACTCTTTTCCAAAGTTCGTTCAAGCACTTACTAAATATGTCGCGTCAAAGCCGTCGATTCTCCTTAACAGAGTCCGACAGTTGGGCACGAACATCTTTTAGTTCTACGCCCAGCTTGGTGTTGGCATCTAGGAGATCATTCTTCTCCTGCCTCACCCTCGTAAGCACGCTCTCACCGGCCTTCAGCTGGCGTATGAGTTGTTGCTTATCCGGATTTACTCCAGCATCATCCGCAATTTTATCGTCAGATCTGCATATACGCCGCATTCTAATATGATAGTTATCATTCAAAGGATATGTTACCAGAGGGGGTCTCTTTGGGCGGCCAGTGCAGCCTGAAGTTGGGCTTTGCACTCTTCCAACTCCTGGGACAGTCGAGTATTATTTTCTGTAAGAACCTGCATAACAAATGATCCTTAAATCAGTTATCCTAACTGTTTCAAGTCTCAAGGGCTACTGATATATATAATCATCAAATTTTATCACCCGTATGTCTTTTACATACTGCTCTATGGCTCTGGCTAGACCATTTTGAGCGGCACGGAGGTGCGCGTCTCCCGAGTTGAAGGCATCCAATGCCTCTTGGGAGAAACAAGCGTCATGAAGAACAGTCCGGCGACGCCTGTGGTTCATGGCACTTTCCACCTCGGAATGGGTGGCGGACAGTTTGTCTGCATCCTCTGTCGGAGGAGCGCCCGACGCACGCCTCATATTCGTTCCCGCCTCCGAATCCGGCCTTGGAGCCTGGCTGGTGGATGCGCGATGGGTAGCCTCTCTGGGTATAGTCCGTCGAGCGCTCTTTTTCCTGAAAGGAAGGCATGGGCATTAGTTTGCCTATGAGCATAATGGCTTGCAATAAAGACAGCGCGCCGTACCGCTGCGCCGGTGTCTCAATCCGGACTGCAGGTCTTTTCAGCCCGCCTGGCCTCGCGGCCCCTTGTTGGCTAGTTGCCACAGGCTCGGCCTTCTGCCCCGAGGACCTTCCCTGCAAAACACGGCTATTATACGGCAATCAAAAAAGCGCAAGAACGGATCCCTTTTAAGTGTTGGGACTTCGTTCTCAGTCACCTGTGAGGCTGGAACTAGCCCAGGGTAATCGGCCGTAATGGCCACCAAGGCGTTGTCATTACTTGATTAGTAAAACACCCCATCGATCAGCTCCACAGATATGTCCGGATCCTCCTGGGAGGCCGGGTCAAGGGACCGTCCAGGGTCCTCGGGTTGTGGAGGAGGGCTGTTTATCTCCTTTACAGCCTGGCGCAGCTCCTGCGATGAAATCGCTAGACTGAATACTTAACTATGGGAATACAAAACGGATGGGCAAGAAAAGTCTCCGCTTACCCAGCTCAGAGGATTGTACATAGAGAATCCGCCATGTGGGTTCACACGAAGGAATTCCTCCTCTTCTCCCTTGTACAAAGTGGACAAGATCTTTATTAGATCAGCAGCCGATCCCGGCCCTTTGCGGCCGTGGCGGGTGGCGTCATCCTCCCCGTTGAAATCCCACATGGGGTGTCCTCTATACTGGAGCGGCTGCACCCCCCGCATGATGCATATGGCCATGACCTCGATCATGGTCAATCCGGATCAAGCTAAAAAACTTATCCGGCTCATCAGGTAAAGAATGTCCCTGTCATCTTCCTCCAGGGAGCTTCGTGGACGCCAACTCCGGCACTTCTTCAAAGGGGCGTTGTCGAACTTAGGAAGGCCGATCTGAATAGGATCTGGGAGGGGGACGTCTTCTATATAAAACCATTCTGAAGGCCAGTCTTCGGACGTCTTCTTTGGGGTCCCGGACAGGTATCCGGTCCCGGCAATACGCCACACTTCGGCTCCGCCCACTTGATATATTGACCCCTTCTGAGAACGGGGAACAAGGCAGAACAACTTCTTCCATAGAGCGAAATGAGCCTCACAACCCAAAAACAACTCGCAAAGGGCTACGAATCCCACGATATGCAGAAGGGAGGCATGCGTAAGGTTGTGCAACTGGAGGCCGTAGAACTCCAGGAGCCCCTGGAGAAACGGATGAATTGGGAATCTGAGCCCTCTTACCAAATAAGGGACAAGGCATACCCGCTCTCCCTTGGAGGGATTGGGAAGGCTCTCCGCCATTATAGGTGGCAAGCCCGGCTCGAACCAGGACCAGGTACGCTGGGGGAAGAAATCCCTTGGTCTGAAGCATCACTAATTTGCTGTGCAGGACAGAACATCTCTCCCAATCTCCAGGCTTGGAGCTAGGGGGGCGAGAGGAGGAGCTGCGTCGACCGTCCATGATGGAATGGATCTCTATCGGGTGCGCTCCGATGAAGGCTCGCCGAGGGAGGATGGTGTGATTTGGATCTGAATCCTCGTCTTTTTAATAGGCGGCTCATTCATACAGCTAGGGGGGTAAATGTGAAAATGCCCTGGCTCTTCACATTCGCTCGACACATGGAAAGTGGCCATTATTAGGCGTGGAAGCCAAGGAGTGCAACATTCACAAGAGATCGGACACTATTTCGACAAGTACACAGAATTTGGAGAGGAACCCGCCTTGCAATGCCGAAGACAATACTGCACGCCGGACTCATCGTCATTGAAGACTGGTTTGGGGGCTACTAAGGGAGTCCTGGATTAGGGGTCTCCGGACAGCCGGACTATCTCCATTGGTCGGACTGTTAGACTATGAAGATACAAGATTGAAGACTTCGTCTCGTGTCCGGATGAGACTCTACTCGGCGTGGAAGGCAAGCTAGGCAATACGGATATGAATATCTCCTCCTTTGTAACCGACCTTGTGTAACCCTAACCCTCTCCGGTGTCTATATAAACCGAAGGGTTTTAGTCCGTAGGACAACAACCATAACATACAATCATACCATAGACTAGCTTCTAGGGTTTAGCCTCTCTGATCTCGTGGTAGATCTACTCTTGTACCACCCATATCATCAATATTAATCAAGCAGGATGTAGGGTTTTACCTCCATCAAGAGGGCCCGAACCTGGGTAAAACATCGTGTCCCCTGCCTCCTGTTACCATCTGGCCTAGACGCATAGTTCGGGACCCCCTACCCGAGATCCGCCGGTTTTGACACCGAGAACCACGTCGCATCCGTGCATGGACACACTATTCTAATTGAAGATGATGGACAGCTTTCGCATCACATATCTATATCTATACCCCTATATATATTATATTTTACATTTTTTTATATTGTGTGCGGGTAACTTTAACTTTGAAAGATGGTCGTTGGCTGAGGCGAACCCGATGGTCCATAGATGGCAAATTTGAGCACTGCTGGCCATTGGATATCATCTAGATTCCATCAGATTTCGCCACATGTATAATCTAGAAGACTCCATGGTTGAACTTAAGCATAATGCACAAACATCAAAACACAAGCACTTCTTATTTTTTCTAGAATCTTCCGTATCAGAATTGCCCAAATGTTTTTCTACATGATTTTCCATTATTTGTTTTTACTTTATGTCTTACGATGCACAATTCCATGAATCTTAAAATAGATTAGCTTTCTTATAAAAACTAGATGATTTTGAATGAAATGAACTATAAGAATTAAATGAACATCTACATCATGCATATATGACTCAAAGATTGCATGCTATAATGTGGTATTTATTCATAATTTGGTTGCCAAATCTCATGCGTGCAATGCACGTGTACCTTACTCTAGTCTAAATGGTGTTTGTGTGTGTGTTATGCATGTTGAGGTGCAAATTGTCTTTTTTTGGGTACACGTTAAGCTTGTTCTTCCGAAATTTCAAGCTGCGCCTTGTTAGGCCGAAAATTCAAGCTAGCGTCTCTGTCTATCGTGCTGCGAAACTCCTGCCTCTTCAACCCGCGCCTTGTTAGCCCGAAATATTTAAGATATTTCTTTGTCTCGTTGTGCTCCGACCACTCCCTCCATCTCAACCCGCGCCTTGCTATTCCGAAATTACAACGCGCGCGAAAACTCCCACCTCCTGTGAAATCCCGACACACGAAATGCCCGTGGTACCCCTGAACCGAAAGAACCGCCTCAAATCGGTGGGGGTACTTTCGTAACATACCCCACATTTCAGACAAGCGCGTCTCTAAGCCATGGTTCCCCACTGCCATCCCATCCGCCCACCCATTCGTACACCGAGGCCACAAAAACCCGCGACGAAACCCCACACCCTGCTCCGTCCGCCACCCAGTCGGAGCCTCTTCCCCAATGACGTCGTCCACAGCAATACCTCGACGTCCCTCATCCACCGTACCGGATGAGGATCCGTCGTCGATCTCATCGTCCCGCCGGTTCAGCAACCCCGTCCTCCACCTCCAAGGAGCTGCCCTGATGTTCCCCTCGTCTTTCGTGCCACTTCCATTCCCACACCACCGTCTTCACCTGCACCACCAGAAGAGCATCATCATCACCATTTCCTTGGATGAAGCTGCGGCCTAATCGGTGCCACCAAAGAGGTTGTACACTAATCGTTGCATTTTCTTCTTGATTCGATCTCGCGGTGCTGTCGACACGGCGGGACTCCATCTACAGCGGCGTCGCCGGCCACTTCCTCCACGACGTCGCTCCCTCGGCGGCGATGCCCACATCAGTAGGAGCTGCTACTGCTTTAGCTCTCGCTCGCGCTGCTGCTCTGCTCTTGCTCTCGATCACATGCCTGGTCTGCTCTTGCTATTGCTCTTGCTTGTGCTGCTGCTCTCGCTCTTGCTTGCGATGCTGCTCCGATTTAGCTACACTTCAGTCGACTGAATCAACTTTTGGGTCAATTGATTTTCAGTGGGTGGGGGAGGGGGGGCTCGCCAGGGTGAAGGAAGAACCAGCCGCAGTGGGGAGGGGGGCTCGCCGGAGAGCTACCCCACTATCTATCTTAGGGTTCAGGATGGGGGCGATGGTCACCGGCGGTTGCGGGGCGGTGGCGTGGGGATCGCCGGAGAAAAAACTCGGCACGGGGGGGGGGGGGGGGGGCTAGAGGGATGGCCGGGGCGGCGGCGGACCGGCGGTGGGGAGTGTTTTCGGGGCGGGTCTGGGCGGCGCACCGCCGGCCGCGGGGGGGCCGCTGTTTGGCCGGTGGTGGCTGGCGGCTCAGGGGGTGGAGGTTGAAGATGAACCACATGCCCTTGATTTCGTATCCAACGGCTGCAAAATCGACTGACGAGAGATGAAAAAGTTAGTCGACCGACGTGTAGCCTCACCTTGCTAGTGCGTTCAGTTTCGACAGCAAAATTCAGTTTTGACAGCAAAATTCAGTTTCGACAGTTAAGTTCAGTTTCGACAGTTAAGTTTAGTTTCGACAATTAAATTCAGTTTCGATAGTTAAGTTCAGAGATGAGCGGCTGATGTATTTTACATCTAGCACTTTGTGGTTATGTATTTTACGTCATGTATTGGACATGCTATTAGAATTTCACTCAGGTTAACATTGTTCGTTGTCTCTCTTGTCCTGCTTCAGCCTCGGCGTCGTACAACTCACCGGAGCTGCTCCAACGACGAAACCCTGCATCATAGCGGAGCAGTACCTCGGGCTGCATCTCCAGACGCCTAAGATCTTCTTCCCCTCCTCTGACAGCCAAGTCAGCCGGAGCATCCTCACCGGCCAACCCAATCACGCTGAGATCGACATGGCTTCGCCAAAGAGGTTGTACACTTGTTGCATCTATTTTTTACTCTACATGTTATATATATTGTCCACTGAGCACTCGTAGTAACGGGAAATATGATTATTTTCTCCTACTATATGACAAGCTGTGAGGTATCAGGCAACTTAGCTATCCGTGATGGACTCTCTTGAACGCCATCATTATTTATCTCTGCACATTTGAGCTGTGCATTTGTTGATGGGCCTGGGAGTTGAGCTAGTATGGTAATGGCCTGGGTCCAAAGTAATAGAAGTAGCACAAAAACATTTTTTAGTGTAGGATTTTCCTTGCTCAAGCCTGCCTACTAGAATCTCCAATGCTTGAAAGGAAAAGTGAATGAAAAACATCGGAATTGGAATTTGGTGCAAAGGAATGGAGCAAAGGAAAACTATAGGATTTGTTCCTTTAGTGTCTCCTTGAAAGAAAAACCGTAGGAATTCTAATTTCCACTTCTCCTACTTTTCATATTCCTATTCATCAAGGACAAGACTAAGAGATAGTAGCATAATAGCATTATAATCATACATTTTCTTGTGGTTTGACTTAATCTCACCATGCTTTTTTGCATCGTGTGATCTTCCAATTGTTGTGAATCAAACACCCAGATTGGCAGAAATCCTGTGTTTTTAAATTCTCTGTTTTGCACGTGCATTCCTATCCTATTCCTTTCTATTTCCTATCCCTGCATTGTTACAATCCTCAAATTCAAATAAGCCCTTACTCAATTACTTCTGTTATAGATATGTGTCAAAGAAAACCTTGTGTGGTTTGTCCTGCTCCTGCGGCGTTGTGTTCCACCCCAGCTCAGCTGCTCCAACGACGGAAGGGTTCACCACAGCAGGGATCTGCTCTCCAGACTGTCTTTCGCCGCCTCAGATATTCTTCCCCACCGCGGGCAGCCACGACAACTGCATTACCATCATCAACTGAGCAGGAGAGGTTGCACTCTTCCGTGTCCGCAAGAGAGGTCGCACTATTCCGTGTCTGCTTACATTATGCATCGCTTAATATGATGACATGCTACATTATCGTCCTGTTCACCTATTAGACTCCGAGTCAGGTCCAAACTAATGCTGAAACTTGAGTTTTTAAATGGTTGTGGGGTACATATTGGGGCAGCAATCAGTACTATCTGTCTACTATCTGGTTAATCTCCAGTGTCTACTATGAGTTTCATGTTGGGTGCAAACAAACATTAAAGGAGCCATTATCTGTATTTTTTAACTAAAGCTATTATCTGCCTGCTATCATTGGTTTTGGGTCTATCCACATTTTGCTACCATCACTCTGGATTTGTTCATGCACTCCTTACATAATCTCACTATGTTTTGTTCCTATGCATGGCGGTTATTGTACATAATGGAACTGATCATGTAGAGCAAAAGAGACGATCCTTGCGTGGCAATAAAATTTCATGCAGACATGGTTCCATGGCGGGCGCAAAGGCAGCCCCCCTCCACCCATTTCAGATTGTAATCAAGAGGAAGATAACTGTTCTGAGGAAGACCACTCCTATTTACCCCATGAGGTCTTCGCTCTAACTCGGCATGCTGATGTTGGCAATATCATGCATATGGTGCCTTGCATTGCTAACTATATACATTAAAGATGTCATCTACTTAGTTTAGACATTCTTTGTGTCAATGCCATCTGTTTAGTTTCTTTATCGTATATGTGAATCATGCAATGCCATCTTGTCTAGCCAGGCATCATATATGTGAATTTTGCAATGCCACCCTTGTTAGCTAGTCATCTTATATGTGAATTATATCATGCCATCATTGTTTTATTACATGTTAAATTTGTCAACAATTTTAGTACATTCAATTACTCTTCCTGTGCATCAGCCATTCGGCACGGTCATGGAAAAATCTGGAGTGGAAACAAGGTCTTCAGAGCAGACAATGCTATCTGACGAAGCGCATGTCTTGCTGGTTACCGATAGCTCCTCAGAGGAGGATTCAGAGACAGATGACCAGTCATATTCCCCCCCCCCCCGCCGAGGTGCATGCCCTAACTTGGCAGGGTTATGTTGCTCATATCGTGCATATGGTATCTTGCATTGCTATGTCATTTGCTTAGTTTAGACATGCTTTGTGTGAATGCCACCTGTTTAGTGTCTAATTACCATATATGTGAATTATGCAATGCCATCTTGTTGCAAGACATTATATATGTGAATTATGCAATGTTATCTTGTTGCAAGGCATTATGTATGTGAATTGTGCAATGCCATGCTGTTTAGGAAAGCGTCATATATGTGAATTATATCATGCCGTCCTTTTTTCTATTTCTCATTGCTTTTGTCGACAATGTTTGTATATTCAACTGCTCTTCCTGTGCATCAGCCATTTGAATTGGTGATGGAGAAATCTGGAGTGAAAACAAGGTCTTCAGAGCAGACAATGCTACCTGCTGAAGCAGATATCTTGCTGGTTACAGATAGCTCTTCAGAGGAGGATTCAGAGGCAGATGACCAGTCCTATTATCCCCCTGAGGTGTATGCTCAACCTTGGTAGGGTTATATTACTCATATAATGCATATGTTGTATTGCAATGCTTAGTTTTTACATCATATACACAATATTGAATGCCATCTCCTTAGTTGACACATCATATATGCGATTGCCCTCTGCTCACTTCCTTAGTATATAAATCCTATATTTGAATTATGTCATGCCATGATGTTTACATAGATAGCATGTATCTGAATTATGGCATGCCAACCCATTTTCTAAAGACATAATATAGTTATATCATCTCATCCTGTTTACATAGTCATCATATTTTAAATTATCTCATTCTATCCGTGAATTATATCATGCCATCATGTTTCCATTGACGGCATGTTTGTGATTTATGGCATGCCAACCACTTTAATAGACACATCGTATAGTTATATCATGTCATCCTGTTTACATAGTCATCATATTTTGAAGTATGCCATTCTATCCTGTTTAGTTGGCCATCATACATGTGAAATTGTGTCATGCTATCCTGTTTAATTAGCCATCATATATGTGAAATTATGTCCTGCTATTCTGTTTGCTTAGACAACATAAATGTGAATTATTTCATGCCCTATTTTCTTCCCTACTATCCATTGCACCTGTCTATCTTACAATGTCTATACATTCAATTACTTTTCTTGTTTATCAGCCATTTAAATTGGAGGGAGTGATGGCAGTATCAGTGGGAGTAAAAACATGGTCTTCAGAAAAGATCGTGCTACCTGTCGATGCAGATAGAACCACGGTTGTACTTGCCCAAGAACCAACCCCACCACACATAACCCACACTCATGCAGATTGTACCCCTACCCAGTTGGACAGAGAACCAGCTACACCCCTTCTAACCCCAACCCCAGCAGATAGACACCTAGTTCCCATTGACACAGCACCGTCTCCACCACAGAGCACCCAAACACGAGCAATTACTAAGGCAACTACAATGCCCAAATCACGAGGACCACCACTCCGAACCCGAAGTCAACGCTTAAAGCAGAAGAAGAATTGTTCTCAGGTCAGGTTCCGTAGCTATGGTTCATACTACTTTGCTCTTTCATCACTGTATTTACTTATACCAACTAATTTCAAATTTGAAGGATGCAATTGAAACTCCAATGGCGCAACAGGTATGTTTTAAACCTTTTTCTTCATTGTGTTTGGCTGTTTGCTGTTGTAACTTGCTCTATGTTGATTTCAGTTTCAATTGAATAAACATTTATGTTCTCATGCCATGCACATTACAAGTGTTGTTATTGCTGTGTAGTTTCCCACACTTATATTCTGTCTATGCTGCTTTGTCTTAAATAGATATGATTCGAACTGTATCTATCTTTATTTGGCAACATAAACTAGAATGATATAGACCATACAGTGACCATACTACATAGATATATGTTTGTTTCATGTTGTATCCTGTCCACCTTACTACTGAACTGGTTTACCAAAATGAGTTTCATATACTACATTGTAAACCTGAGATGTTTTTGTTTGTTTCTCTTTTAGAACGCGGATAAAATATTGGAGAAGAGTACCCTGTTATGCAATGGTAAAGGAAGTAATGCAGATAAGGTTCAAGATAGTGATACATCCTTGTTGGTCTCCAAGAAAGCTGATAAAAACTATATTGAAGACACTGAGACAACCCCAAAGTCCTGTATTGATGTAGTGTTCGAGTTATTGGCTACCACTGCTGGCAGCAACTCTTCGAACTCGTTGCCCGAATCAGTTCGGCTTCTTGAGTCTCAACTTCAAGTTGAAAGACATCGATCAGATGTTATGCGATAAGAAGCCAAAGGACTAAGGAAGTCCCTGCAGAATTCAGATGCATACTTTCTGGTGCAACAGCAAGCGCTGGAGGACTTAAGCGCCAAACAAGAGAATGTTAATAAGTGTGCTAAGCATCTTGCCAGCATTATGGGTACCCAGGATATTGTTTCTTGAGCACTTCTGAAGTGGTTTCAGTTCTGTACTTGTTTTGCTGTGGCGTTTATATGCTGTTGTGTTCCCTATATTTGCATTGGTGGCGAACTTTGATGCCCAGTGGATGTAATATGTGTAATAGTCGTGATAGCCTAGTGTAAGTTGCTTGCTTATTTATTTCCTTGTTGTCTTGTTTATTTGTTTTCTTGTAGTCAGTGCGGTTCTTTTTCTGTGGTTTGCTAGTGGCTGCAATAACCCATTTTTTAAAACTAGGCCACAATAACCATGGGCTAATATTTACTGTAGTGACACCGGGCCTCCTACGGGACGTAGAAACAGTGGGCCTTCTGCGGGCCGTATAAACAGTGGGCCTTCTACGGGCCGTAGAAACAGTGGGCCTTCTACGGGCCGTAGAAACAATGGGCTTCTACGGGCCGTAGAAACAATGGGCCTTCTACGGGTCGTATCATCAATGGGCCTTATACGAGCCGTATGATCGATTGGCCAAACATGGGCCAAACATACCGCATTCTGGCCGTAAATGGGCTAGAGTTGGAATCGTCCGTTCATGGGCCAACCATAACGGGCCATCGTTAATAGGCCATATTTGATGACGCTATGAAAACGGCCCAACGTATTAACGGACCACAAACGGGCCGACTGTAACCACGGGCTGAATTTGGCCCACGAGCAGAAAATGACAGTAACGGGCCGTAAGTAAACGAATGATGGAAAATAGCCCAAGAATAAATGGGCTCTGAGAAGGCCGAAAGATAACATGGGCTGGAAACGGCCCAATGGAATAACGGGCCGTTAATGGGTATAAAGTGATACACTGTTCTTTACGGGCCAGTTTCACCACGGGCCGTTAATGGGTGTAAAGTGATACACTGTTCACTATGGGCCAGTTTCACCACGGGTCGTTAATAGGCCAAGAGTTACATAGGGCCTCATATGGGCCGAAAGACGTCATGGGCCATACATGGGCCAGAAGTGAAAACGGGCTGGAATCATATTGGATGTCCCAGATGACGCTACTAGGCCTAATTCAAATAGGGCGTAACGGGCCTTGGGTTAGCGGGCTGTAAATGGGCTATATGTTGGGGAACGCAGTAATTTCAAAATTTTCCTACGCACACGCAAGATCATGGTGATGCACAGCAACGAGAGGGGAGAGTGTTGTCTACGTACCAACGCAGACCGACTGCGGAAGCGATTACACAAAGTAGAGGAAGTAGTCGTACGTCTTCTTCCCGATCCGACCGATCCAAGCACCGTTACTCCGGCACCTCCGAGTTCTTAGCACACGTTCAGCTCGATGACGTTCCTCGGGCTCCGATCCAGCAAAGCGTCGAGGAAGAGTTCTGTCAGCACGACGGCGTGGTGATGATCTTGATGTACTACCGACGCAGGGCTTCGCCTAAGCACTGTAACGGTATGATCGAGGTGGAATTTGGTGGCAGGGGGCACCGCACACGGCTAAGGAACGATCTCAAGGATCAAAACTTGTGTGTCTTGGGGTGCCCCCTGCCCCCGTATATAAAGGCCAGGGGAGGGGGTTCGGCCGGCTAGGGGGAGAGGGCGCAGGAGGAGTCCTACTCCCACCGGGAGTAGGACTCCCCCCCTCAATCCTATTCCAATTAGGACTCAAAGGGGGGAAAGAGAAGAGAGGGGGCCGGCCCACTTCTCCTAGTCCTACTAGGACTTAGGGAAAGGGGGGGCGCCGGCCAGCTTGTGGGCTGCCTCTTTTCTCTTTTCCACTAAGGCCCAATAGGCCCATTAGCCTCCCGGGGGGTTCCGGTAACCCTCCCGGTATTCCGGTAAAATCCCGATTTCACCCGGAACACTTCCGGTGTCCAAACATAGGCTTCCAATATATCAATCTTTACGTCTCGACCATTTTGAGACTCCTCGTCATGTCCGTGATCTCATCCGGGACTCTGAACAACCTTCGGTACATCAAAATGCATAAACTCATAATAACTGTCATCGTAACGTTAAGCGTGCGGACCCTACGGTTCGAGAACAATGTAGACATGACCGAGACACGTCTCCGGTCAATAACCAATAGCGGGACCTGGATGCCCATATTGGCTCCTACATATTCTACGAAGATCTTTATCGGTCAGACCGCATAACAACATACGTTGTTCCCTTTGTCATCGGTATGTTACTTGCCCGAGATTTCGATCGTCGGTATCCAATACCTAGTTCAATCTCGTTACCGGCAAGTCTCTTTACTCGTTCCGTAATACATCATCTCACAACTAACATATTAGTTGCAGTGCTTGCAAGGCTTATGTGATGTGCATTACCGAGAGGGCCCAGAGATACCTCTCCGACAATCGGAGTGACAAACCCTAATCTCGAAATACGCCAACCCAACATCTACCATTGGAGACACCTGTAGTACTCCTTTATAATCACCCAGTTACGTTGTGACGTTTGGTAGTACCCAAAGTGTTCCTCCGGTAAACGGGAGTTGCATAATCTCATAGTTATAGGAACATGTATAAGTCATGAAGAAAGCAATAGCAACATACTAAACGATCGGGTGCTAAGCTAATGGAATGGGTCATGTCAATCAGATCATTCTACTAATGATGTGACCTCGTTAATCAAATAACAACTCCTTGTTCATGGTTAGGAAACATAACCATCTTTGATTAACGAGCTAGTCAAGTAGAGGCATACTAGTGACACTCTGTTGGTCTATGTATTCACACATGTATTATGTTTCCGGTTAATACAATTCTAGCATGAATAATAAACATTTATCATGATATAAGGAAATAAATAATAACTTTATTATTGCCTCTAGGGCATATTTCCTTCAGTCTCCCACTTGCACTAGAGTCAATAATCTAGTTCACATCGCCATGTGATTTAGCAGCAATAGTTCACATCACCATGTGATTAACACCCATAGTTCACATCGTCATGTGACCAATACTCAAAGGGTTTACTAGAGTCAGTAATCTAGTTCACATATCTATGTGATTAACACCCAAAGAGTACTAAGGTGTGATCATGTTTTGCTTGTGAGATAATTTTAGTCAACGGGTCTGTTACATTCAGATCCGTAAGTATTTTGCAAGTTCTATGTCTACAATGCTCTACACGGAGCTACTTTAGCTAATTGCTCCCACTTTCAACATGTATCCAGATTGAGATTTAGAATCATCTGGATCAGTGTCAAAAACTTGCATGGACGTAACCCTTTACGACGAACCTTTTTGTCACGTCCATAATCGAGAAACATTTCCTTATTTCACTAAGGATAATTCTGACCGCTGTCCAGTGATCTACTCCTAGATCACTATTGTACTCCCTTGCCAAATCAGTGCAGGGTATACAATAAATCTGGTACACAGCATGGCATACTTTATAGAACCTATGAATGAGGCATAGGGAATGACTTTCATTCTCTTTCTATTTTCTGCCGTGGTCGGGCTTTGAGTCTTTACTCAACTTCACACCTTGTAACACAGGCAAGAAACTTTTTCTTTGACTGTTCCATTTTGAACTATTTCAAAATCTTGTCAAGGTATGTACTTATTGAAAAACTTATCAAGCGTCTTGATCTATCTCTATAGATCTTGAAGCTCAATATGTAAGCAGCTTTACCGAAGTCTTTCTTTGAAAACCTCCTTTCAAACACTCCTTTTATGCTTTACAGAATAATTCTACTTTATTTCTGATCAATAATATGTCATTCACATATACTTATCAGAAATGCTGTAGTGCTCCCACTCACTTTCTCGTAAATACAGACTTCACCGCAAGTCTGTATAAAACTATATGCTTTGATCAACTCATCAAAGCGTATATTCCAACTCCGAGATGTTTGCACCAGTCCACAGATAGATCGCTGGAGCTTGCATATTTAGTTAACACCTTTAGGATCGACAAAACCTTCTAGTTGCATCGTATACAACTCTTCTTTAGCAAATCCATTAAGGAATGCAGTTTTGTTTATCCCTTTGCCAGATTTCATAAAATGCGGCAATTGCTAACATGATTCGGACAGACTTAAGCATAGATACGAGTGAGAAAATCTCATCGTAGTCAACACCTTGAACTTGTCGAAAAACCTTTTGCGACAATTCTAGCTTTGTAGATAGTAACACTACTATCAACGTCCGTCTTCCTCTTGAAGATCCATTTATTTTCTATTGCCTGCCGATCATCGGGCAAGTCAACCAAAGTCCAAACTTTGTTCTCATACATGGATCATATCTCAGATTTCATGGCCTCAAACCATTTCGCGGAATCTGGGCTCATCATCGCTTCCTCATAGTCCGTAGGTTCGTCATGGTCAAGTAACATGACCTCCAGAACAGTATTACCGTACCACTCTGGTGCGGATCTCACTCTGGTTTACCTACGAGATTCGGTAGTAACTTGATCTGAAGTTACATGATCATCATCATTAGCTTCCTCACTAATTGGTGTAGTAGTCACAGGAACAGATTTCTGTGATGAACTATTTCCAATAAGGGAGAAGGTACAATTACCTTATCTAGTTTTCTACTTTCCTCCCACTCACTTCTTTCGAGAGAAACTCCTTCTCCAGAAAGTTTCCGAATTTAGCAACAAAAATCTTGCCTTCGAATCTGTGATAGAAGGTGTATCCAACAGTTTCCTTTGGATATCCTATGAAGACACATTTCTCCGATTTGGGTTCGAGCTTATCAGGTTGAAGCTTTTTCACATAAGCATCGCAGCCCCAAACTTTAAGAAACGACAACTTTGGTTTCTTGCCAAACCATAGTTCATAAGGCGTCGTCTCGACGGATATAGATGGTGCCCCTTTTTAACGTGAATGCAGCTGTCTCTAATGCATGACCCCAAAAACAATAGTGGTAAATCGGTAAGAGACATCATAGATCGCACCATATCTAGTAAAGTACGATTACGACGTTCGGAAACACCATTACGCTGTGGTGTTCCAGGTGGCGTGAGTTGCGAAACTATTCCACAATTTTTCAAATGTATACCAAACTCGTAACTCAAATATTCTCCTCCACGATCAGATCGTAGAAATTTTATTTTCCTGTTACGATGATTTTCAACTTCACTCTGAAATTCCTTGAACTTTTCAAATGTTTCAGACTTATGTTTCATTAAGTAGATATACCCATATCTGCTTAAATCATCTGTGAAGGTGAGAAAATAACGATATCCGCCACGAGCCTCAACATTCATCGGACCACATACATCGGTATGTATGATTTCCAACAAATCTGTTGCTCTCTCCATAGTACCGGAGAACGGTGTTTTAGTCATCTTGCCTATGAGGCACGGTTCGCAAGTACCAAGTGATTCATAATCAAGTAGTTCCAAAAGCCCATCAGTATGGAGTTTCTTCATGCGCTTTACACCGATATGACCTAAACGGCAGTGCCACAAATAAGTTGCACTATCATTATTAACTTTGCATCTTTTGGTTTCAATATTATGAATATGTGTATTATTAAGATCGAGATCCAATGAACTATTTTCATTGGGTGTGTAACCATATTAGGTTTTATTCATGTAAACAGAACAACAATTTATTCTCTTAAATGAATAACCGTATTACAATAAACATGATCAAATCATATTCATGTTCAACGCAAACACCAAATAACACTTATTTAGGTTCAACAATAATCCCGAAATTATAGGGAGTGTGCGATGATGATCATATCAATCTTGGAACCACTTCCAACACACATCGTCACTTCACCCTTAACTAGTCTCTGTTTATTCTGCAACTCCCGTTTCAAGTTACTAATCTTAGCAACTGAACTAGTATCAAATACCGAGGGTTTGCTATAAACACTAGTAAAGTACACATCAATAACATGTATATCAAATATACTTATGTTCACTTTGCCATCCTTCTTATCCGCCAATCACTTGGGGTAGTTCCGCTTCCAGTGACCAGTTCCTTTGCAGTAGAAGCACTTAGTCTCAGGCTTAGGATCAGACTTGGTCTTCTTCACTTGAGCAGCAACTTGCTTGCCGTTCTTCTTGAAGTTCCCCTTCTTCCCTTTGCCCTTTTCTTGAAACTAGTGGTCTTGTCAACCATCAACACTTGATGTTTTTCTTGATTTCTACCTTCGTTGATTTCAGCATCACGAAGAGCTTGGGAGTTGTTTCTGTTATCCCTTGCATATTATAGTTCATCGCGAAGTTCTACTAACTTGGTGATGGTGACTAGAGAATTCTGTCAATCACTATCTTATCTGGAAGATTAACTCCCACTTGATTCAAGCGATTGTAGTACCCAGACGATCTGAGCACTTGCTCACTAGTTGAGCGATTCTCCTCCATCTTTTAGCTATAGAACTTGCTGGAGACTTCATGTCTCTCAACTCGGGTATTTGCTTGAAATATTAACTTCAACTCCTGGAACATCTCATATGGTCCATGACGTTCAAAACGTCTTTGAAGTCCCGATTCTAAGCCGTTAAGCATGGTGCACTAAACTATCAAGTAGTCATCATATTGAGCTAGCCAAACGTTCATAACGTCTGCATCTGCTCCTGCAATAGGTCTGTCACCTAGCGGTGCATCAAGGACCTAATTCTTCTGTGCAGCAATGAGGATAAACCTCAGATCACGGATCCAATCCGCATCATTGCTACTAACATCTTTCAACATAATTTTCTCTAGGAACATATCAAAATAAAACGCAGGGAAGCAACAATGCGAGCTATTGATCTACAACATGATTTGCAAAATACTACCAGGACTAAGTTCATGATAAATTTAAGTTCAATTTAATCATATTACTTAAGAACTCCCACTTAGATAGATATCCCTCTAATCCTCTAAGTGATCACGTGATCCAAATCAACTAAACCATAACCGATCATCACGTGAGATGGAGTAGTTTTCAATGGTGAACATCGCTATGTTGATCATATCTACTATATGATTCACGCTCGACCTTTCGGTCTCCGTGTTCCGAGGCCATATCTGTATATGCTTGGCTCGTCAAGTATAACCTGAGTATTCCGCATGTGCAACTGTTTTGCACCCGTTGTATTTGGACGTAGAGCTTATCACACCCGATCATCACGTGGTGTCTGGGCACGACGAACTTTGGCAACGGTGCATACTCAGGGAGAACACTTCTTGATAATTTAGTGAGAGATCACCTTATAATGCTACCGTCAATCAAAGCAAGATAAGATGCATAAAAGGATAAACATCACATGCAATCAATATAAGTGATATGATATGGCCATCATCATCTTGTGCTTGTGATCTCCATCTCCGAAGCACCGTCATGATCACCATCGTCACCGGCGCGCCACCTTGATCTCCATCGTAGCAACGTTGTCGTCTCGCCAATCTTATGCTTCCACGACTATCACTACCGTTTAGTAATAAACTAAAGCATTACATTGCGATTGCATTGCATACAATAAAGCGACAACCATATGGCTCCTGCCAGTTGCCGATAACTCGGTTACAAAACATGGTCATCTCATACAATAAAATCAGCATCATGCTTTGAACATATCACATCACAACATACCCTGCAAAAACAAGTTAGACGTCCTCTACTTTGTTGTTGCAAGTTTTACGTGGCTGCTACGGGCTTAAGTAAGAATGCATCTCACCTACGCATCAAAACCACAACGATAGTTTGTCAAATAGACTCCGTTTTAACCTTCTCAAGGACCGGGCGTAGTCACACTTGGTTCAACTAAAGTTGGAGAGACAGTCTTCCGCAAGCCATCTGTGTGCAAAGCACGTCGAGGGAACCGGTCTCGCATAAGAGTATGCGTAAGGTTGGTCCGGATCGTCTCAACCAACAATACCGCCGAACCAAAGTATGACATGCTGGTAGGCAGTATGACTTGTATCGCCCACAACTCACTTGTGTTCTACTCGTGCATATAACATCAAACCATAAAACCTAGGCTCGGATGCCACTGTTGGGGAACGTAGTAATTTCAAAATTTTCCTACGCACACGCAAGATCATGGTGATGCACAGCAACGAGAGGGGAGAGTGTTGTCTACGTACCAACACAGACCGACTGCGGAAGTGATTACACAAAGTAGAGGAAGTAGTCGTACGTCTTCTTCCCGATCCGACCGATCCAAGCACCGTTACTCCGGCACCTCCGAGTTCTTAGCACACGTTCAGCTCGATGACGTTCCTCGGGCTCCGATCCAGCAAAGCGTCAAGGAAGAGTTCTGTCAGCACGACGGCGTGGTGATGATCTTGATGTACTACCGACGCAGGGCTTCGCCTAAGCACTGTAACGGTATGATCAAGGTGGAATTTGGTGGCAGGGGGCACCGCACACGGCTAAGGAACGATCTCAAGGATCAAAACTTGTGTGTCTTGGGGTGCCCCCTGCCCCCGTATATAAAGGCCAGGGGAGGGGGTTCGGCCGGCTAGGGGGAGAGGGCGCAGGAGGAGTCCTACTCCCTCCGGGAGTAGGACTCCCCCCCTCAATCCTATTCCAATTAGGACTCAAAGGGGGGAAAGAGAAGAGAGGGGGCCGGCCCACTTCTCCTAGTCCTACTAGGACTTAGGGAAAGGGGGGGCGCCGGCCAGCTTGTGGGCTGCCTCTTTTCTCTTTTCCACTAAGGCCCAATAGGCCCATTAGCCTCCCGGGGGGTTCCGGTAACCCTCCCGGTATTCCGGTAAAATCCCGATTTCACCCGGAACACTTCCGGTGTCCAAACATAGGCTTCCAATATATCAATCTTTACGTCTCGACCATTTCGAGACTCCTCGTCATGTCCGTGATCTCATCCAGGACTCTGAACAACCTTCGGTACATCAAAATGCATAAACTCATAATAACTGTCATCGTAACGTTAAGCGTGCGGACCCTACGGTTCGAGAACAATGTAGACATGACCGAGACACGTCTCCGGTCAATAACCAATAGCGGGACCTGGATGCCCATATTGGCTCCTACATATTCTACGAAGATCTTTATCGGTCAGACCGCATAACAACATACGTTGTTCCCTTTGTCATCGGTATGTTACTTGCCCGAGATTTCGATCGTCGGTATCTAATACCTAGTTCAATCTCGTTACCGGCAAGTCTCTTTACTCGTTCCGTAATACATCATCTCACAACTAACATATTAGTTGCAGTGCTTGCAAGGCTTATGTGATGTGCATTACCGAGAGGGCCCAGAGATACCTCTCCGACAATCGGAGTGACAAACCCTAATCTCGAAATACGCCAACCCAACATCTACCATTGGAGACACCTATAGTACTCCTTTATAATCACCCAGTTACGTTGTGACGTTTGGTAGTACCCAAAGTGTTCCTCCGGTAAACGGGAGTTGCATAATCTCATAGTTATAGGAACATGTATAAGTCATGAAGAAAGCAATAGCAACATACTAAACGATCGGGTGCTAAGCTAATGGAATGGGTCATGTCAATCAGATCATTCTACTAATGATGTGACCTCGTTAATCAAATAACAACTCCTTGTTCATGGTTAGGAAACATAACCATCTTTGATTAACGAGCTAGTCAAGTAGAGGCATACTAGTGACACTCTGTTGGTCTATGTATTCACACATGTATTATGTTTCCGGTTAATACAATTCTAGCATGAATAATAAACATTTATCATGATATAAGGAAATAAATAATAACTTTATTATTGCCTCTAGGGCATATTTCCTTCACTATATGCTAAATAATAACATCTAGCATGAATAATTAACATGCTTTCCATGGGCGGGCCCGCCACCTTCTGACCAAGTCAAACGGGCCGGCCTTTTCACAGGAATGGGCCTCTGTTGGGCCGTGCCATGTGTCAACGTATCATAGGCGCCTTCTATCCAATGAGTGGATGACATCTGTCCAAGCGATGAGCCGACGCGTGTTTCCTCCAGCCAATGATGATTTTGCACGTGGAAAATCCCCATTGGTCGGGGCTGTTAATGGGTTATCGGATCCAAAACCCGACCCGATAGCCTAACGGCGTTCCGTTACGGTGGATGCCACGTGTCGGTCACCCTTGACGAAAGCACTTCTGTGACGCGCGATTTATCGTCTTGGAAGTGGACACTTCCGTGATGATAATTTTGGTAATGTCATGGAACACTTCTACGACAACACATGTATGACTATCTTGATTCTATCATAAAATCGTCATGGATGTACATGCATGACAGAAAACGCGACCTACTATGACAAACACGTATCATCACGGAAGTGTATTTTTTTTGTAGTGGTAGCAATGAACCCACTCTTTTGGATTTCAAAGAATTTAATTATGATAACTGTTCTTTAATAGATTGTATTTCCTTGTTGCAATTGGTGTTGAATTCTCCTCAAGCTTATAATCAAAACAAAGCTTTTACTAAACATATCAGTAATGCTATGATGCAATCTTTTGAAGAAAACCTTGAATTGGAAGTTTCTATCCCTAGAAAACTTTATGATGAATGGGAACCTACTATTAAGATTAAGATTAAAGATTATGAGTGCCATGCTTTGTGTGATTTGGGTGCTAGCGTTTCCATGATTCCAAAAACTTTATGTGATGTGTTGGGTTTCCGTGAATTTGATGATTGTTCTTTAAATTTGCATCTTGCGGATTCCACCATTAAGAAACCTATGGGAAGGATTATTGATGTTATTATTTTTGCAAATAGGAATTATGTTCCCATAGATTTCATTGTTCTTAATATAGATTGCAATCCTACATGTCCTATTATTCTTGGTAGACCTTTCCTTAGAACGATTGGTGCAATTATTGATATGAAAGAAGAAAACATTAGATTTCAATTTTTGTTAAGGAAGGGCATGGAACACTTTGCTAGAAAGAAAATTAAATTTCCTTATGAATCTATTATGAGAGCTACTTATGGATTGCATGCAAAGATGACAATACTTAGATCTATTCGTGTTTTATGCCTAGCTAAGGGCGTTAAACAATAGTGCTTGTTGGGAGGCAACCCATTTTTATTTTTATTTTTGCTTTTAGGTTCTGTTTTGCAATAAATAATTCATCTAGCCTCTGTTTAGATATGGTTTTGTGTTTCAATTAGTGTTTTTGCCAAGTAAGACCTTTGGGATAGCTTACAGTGATAGTTGATTTGATCTTGCTGAAAAACAGAAACTTTTGCGCCCAGTCCCAGAATTGTTAAAAATCACAGAAGCGCGATAAAATTCTGAATTTTTGACACAAGATTGATATACAAATTGCCTCCGTTTTCCTAATATTTCAGAAATTTTGGAGTTACAAAAGTATTCGAACTAGCCAGATTGCTATAGACTGTTCTATTTTTGACAGATTCTGTTTTCTATGTGTTGTTTTCTTATTTTGATGAATCTATGGGTTGTATTGTGGGGGGGGGGTATGAACCATGGAGAAGTTGGAATACAATAGAGATTACACAAATATAAATAAAGAATGAGTTCACAATAGTACCAAAAGGCAAAAAAAGAGAAGGCCCCAAAAAAGAAAAAAATGAGAGAAAAAGAGAGAAGGGGCAATGTTACTATCCTTTTACCACACTTGTGCTTCAAAGTAGCACCATGATCTTCATGATAGAGAGTCTCCTATTTTGTCACTTTCATATACTTGTGGGAATTTTTCATTATAGAACTTGCTTGTATATTCCAACGATTGGCTTCCTCAAATTGCCCTAGGTCTTCATGAGCAAGCAAGTTGGATGCACACCCACTTAGTTTTTATTTTTGAGCTTTCATAAACTTATAGCTCTAGTGCATCTGTTGCATGGCAATACCTACTCACTCACATTGATATCTATTGATGGGCATCTCCATAGCCCGTTGATACGCCTAGTTCATGTGAGACTATCTCATCTTTTTGTCTTCTCCACAACCACCTTCTATTCCACATATAGTGCTATGTCCATGGCTCACGCTCATGTATTGCGTGAAAGTTGAAAAGGTTTGAGAACAACAAAAGTATGAAACAATTGCTTGGCTTGTCATCGGGGTTGTTCATGATTTGAATATTTTGTGTGATGAAGATGGAGCATAGCCAGACTATATGATTTTGTAGGGACAAACTTTCTTTGGTCATGTTATTTTGAGAAGACATAATTGCCTTGTCAGTATGCTTGAACAATTATTGTTTTTATGTCAATATTAAACTTTTGTTTGAATCATACGGATCTGAACATTCATGCCACAATAAATAAATTACATGGATAAATATGTTAGGTAGCATTTCACATCAAAAACTCTATTTTTATCATTTACCTACTTGAGGACAAGCGGGAATTAAGCTTGGGGATGCTTGATACGTCTCCAACGTATCAATATTTTTTGATAGTTCCATGCTATTATATTATCTGTTTTGGATGTTTTATATGCATTAATATGCTATTTTATATTATTTTTGGGACTAACCTATTAACCTAGAGCCCAGTGCTAGTTCCTGTTTTTCTCCTGCTTTGAGTTTTGCAGAAAAGGAATACCAAACGCAGTCCAAATGGAATAAAACCTTCACGATGGTTTTTCTTGGACCGGAAGACAACCAGGAGACTTGGAGATGAAGTCGGAGGAGCCACGAGGCGACTACAAGGACAGAGGGCACGCCTAGGTGGGTAGGGCGCCCCCCACCCATGTGGGCCCGCCGTGCACTCCCTGACCTAATTCTTGTGCCTATTGCTACCTCTTGAGCACTGCGTTGGTTTTCCCCGAAGAGGAAGGGATGATGCAACAAAGTAGCGTAAGTATTTCCCTTAGTTTTTGAGAACCAAGGTATCAATCCAGTAGGAGGCTACGCGCGAGTTCCTCGTACCTGCACAAAACAAATAAATCCTCGCGACCAACGCAAATAGGGGTTGTCAATCCCTACTCGGCCACTTACGAGAGTGAGATCTGATAGATATGGTAAGATAATATTTTTGGTATTTTTATGGTAAAGATGCAAAGCAAAGTAAAAGCAAAAAGAAATAACGAACTATTGGTAGATTAATATGATGAAGATAGACCCGGGGGCCATAGGTTTCACTAGTGGCTTCTCTCGAGAGCATAAGTATTCTATGGTGGGTGAACAAATTACTATTGAGCAATTGATAGAATTGAGCATAGTTATGAGAATATCACTAGTGCAGAACCGGGCAATAGCACCAGTTCGTAAGGGCCTTTAGTGCCGGTTCGGTAACCGGCACTAAATTGTAGGCACTAAAGCCCCCCCTTTAGTACCGGTTCAGCACGAATCGGTGCTAAAGGGCAACCACGTGGCACGAGCCAGCTCCGTGGGCGCGTAGGACATTAGTACCGGCTGGTAACACCAACCGGTACTAAATGTTTTGGTGTGTCTTGATTTTATTTTTTATTTTTACTTTAATTTTGTGTTTTCAATTTAATTTAGTGATTGTTTTACATTATAATGAGTTGTTAAATCATTAGGTGATTAGTTTGACCGGATGCATGTGGATCCTAGCTAAGTCATCAAGTATATGTCATATCCATATTATATATACTTGATCACCTACTTAAGTGATCGAGGTAATATGGATATGGCATATACTTGATCACTTAGCTAGAATCCATCCAGTTGAAACTAATATGCAATTTCTTTCATAAATGATATAATAACTCATCATCATCATCATATTAATTAATATAAAAACTCTTGCATCATATATATCATCACCAACGGTTTTCATAGCAAAGATATCATCGAGTTCAACATGATAATGATATTATAAGCGTTCATAACACCACAAAAGCAAATCACTCTTTGAGTTTAAGTTCAGGACGAAGAACACGAACATGAGAGGACAAGTACTAAGAGCATGAACTAGCTAATTAATCACTCCTGCTGCTCTCTCTCAGGTAAAATAGCACAGAACATGTATAGCTTTGCTGATTCATCATATTGGAGCATGCAGATGAACCTGTCTCCTAATCGTGGGTTGCGCTTCTGATTGCTGCCCCCTAGTACTTCTCTGTGATTGTTCACAATTTTGCTCCAGTCTTTTACTATTAAGCATTCCTCGCTATTAGAAATCCTGAATGCACTAAAGTGCATTGTAGGATATCTTGGCCGTAAGCTAACAATATTCATGGTACCTTTAGTCTCGATCCAATCAGGCACAACATTCACCGGGAGTTCCTGTTGAAGAACATCGTATAGTAACATACTTAGCAATGAAGTTTAGCTTAAAAAAATAATGTATGCAAAAGATGCACTGAGGAGAAATAGTAGAAATCTTACCATCTTCCCTAAATATATGTGACCGTAGTTCAGTACGAACACTATTGGTCGCATGTTTTGAGTACTAACATTTCTAAGTGCAGGAAAGAAATTTGTCTTGACAGCATCAACATCCTCAAGCCATTAAACATAATGACTTGTCTCCTCGCAGTTTAGTTCAGCCCCGCGACAGTGGACGGTCCTGTCTACCAAGCGTCGAACATGTTTGCTTGACTGGAAGTAAGCTGTCAATATAAATTGAGATCTATTAATTATTCAACTGGTTCAAATAATATCATATCGAAGACATAAATATGGTTGAGAAACTCACATAATGGTAGAACTGGAGGCGTCTGCACATCGACCCAGATGTCTCTATTACCTTCAATATCATCTTCCGGACGAATATCAAAGGTGATAACCATATCAGGCTCAAATGCATAAGCCTTGCATAGTGCTTGCCAAGTTTTGCATTCAAAATAAGTGTATGTGTCTGCATTGTATAATTTGACGTTGAAGGTATAACCATGCTCGGTCTTCAAGTAAACTCTTTTTACCTCCATAGTTTCGTTAGGACTGAAACCTATCTTATCCAAGACAAAAATTCTTGCATGGCAGGGATACGCTAGTAGAATAGTGAAAAATTAAAATTAAAAGGTGAAGCAAATGAAGCATAAGTCATGCTTAATTACGAAAAAAGACTTGTCATTGTGACTTACTGTATCCACTTCGAAGTTCTCATCCAGCTTGATGCTGAAGCGTCTATCATCAACTAGAAAATTTCTGCCGCACAGGCCGCACTGGTCTTCGCAGTATTCGCACATAATGAAATCGTGTTCGTCATCAGACGACATTTCTATGTTCATAGGTGAAACATTAAACACTTATTAGTTCTATTAATTCAACTAATTCTGTTAATTCAACTAGTTCAACTAATTAATTGAACTAATTCAACTAAGCACTTACGAAGAATATACCTAATTAATTGAACTAATTCAACTAACTAGTTCAACTAATTAATTCAACTAAACTAGTTCTATTAATTTTCTTACTAAAAATAAGGTAGCTAGTTCCATATAATAAAATGTTAATTAGATAATGAAATCTCATATAACTAAATTAAATATGTATCTAACATATAATTTATATCTAATATCTAACATATGTTCATATATAGGTGAAACATTAAACACTTACTAGTTCTATTAATTCAACTAAATAAACTAGTTCTATTAATTCAACTAAGCATTTACTAAAAATAAACTAGTTCTATTAATTTCTTACTAAAATAAAGTAGGTAGTTCTATATAGTAATATTTTGATTAGATCATCAAATCTCATATACCTAAATTTTCTTACTAAAAATAAACTTCTTCTATTAATTTTCATACTAAAAATAAACTAGTTATATTAATTCAACTAGTTCAAATCTCATATATACCTAATTAATATCTAGCTGTACTAATTCAACTAGTTCAACTTGTTCTAATTCATGTAAATATATTTGACATTAATATTTAACATCTTTTCCATATAATTCATCTAACATTAAAATTTAACATTATTATCTACATAATTTATCTAACATTAATCTAAACAACAGAAAATAGAAAATAGGTAAAAACAATGTGTGTATGTGTGTGTGTGGTGTGTGGTGTGGTGTGTGTGTGTGTATGAGTGTGTGTACAAGCGAGGGGCGGCGGCGTACGGGCGGCGGTGGGCGACGACGGGGACGGGCGCGGCGGGGGCGAGAGGCGGCGGCGCGACGGGCGCGGCGCGCAGGGGCGACGGCGGTGATGGCGATGATGGGTGGCGGGGGTGACGGCGGTGACGGCGACGACGTTGGCGTGCGCGACGGCGGTGACGGCGACGACGGGTGGCGTGGGCGACGATAGTGACGGCGACGATGGGCGGCGGGGGCGGCGCGCGATGGGCGACGGGCGTGGCGAAGAAGTTGGATCGAGAAGAAGTACTAGTGGTCGATGAAACTGATTTTTTGTAAGTGCCATATATAGAAGGGGTCTTTAGTACCGGTTGGAGCCACCAACCGGTACTAAAGGCCAATTTTCGCCAGGCCAAGGGGCGGGAAACGACCCCTTTAGTACCGGTTCGTGCCACGAACCGGTACTAAAGACCCCCCCCCTTTAGTACCGGTTGGAGCCACCAACCGGTACTAATGGTTGTGCGCTGCCACCGGTGGTGCACCAATGTTTAGTCCCACCTCGCCGGGCGAAGGGCAGTCGCACTGGTTTATAAACCCAGCCGCGGTTGCTCCTTCGAGCTTCTCTATATAGCAGGCTTCTGGGCCTAACTAGGGCGCGCTGCCCTGTGAGTCTGCTGGCCCTTCTGGGCCTGCATTTGCACACCCTAGGCCTGGCAGGCCCACTGGGCAGCGCGCCAACAAAAATTTTATGTAGTTTTTTCTTTTTTGCATTATTTATTTTCTTCTATTTATTTTCGAGTAATTTTTTATATAGTTTTTTTTCTTTTCTGCATTATTTATTTTCTTCTATTTATTTTTGAGTAATTTTTTTATTGTTTTTTTCTGTTCTGCATTATTTCTTTTCTTCTATTTCCAGTTTGTACACGAAGTGCATCCAGTTTTTGCCGTGACCCTGTCTACTCTTTCGCACATGCTATGCAGGTGAAATGATGATACCATGCCAAGATTCAACATTTTCAGAAGTCATTTTGTAGTGATTTTCAATTTCATGGTCATTTAGCTCTCTAAACAATTAGGTAAATGACCGAAAACAACAAATGATGTCAGAACATGTTGGAAATTGATGACGTCGCTTTGAATGCTGCATACTAAACACAAAAGAAGTCCGGAGTTCAAATAAATTTAAAAAACATTGAAGTGCCCGTGTAACAAATGAGTTCTCGTCCGAAACCCTGATACTCCGAAAGAGTTTGTCCAGTTTGTACACGAAGTGCGTCTAGTTTTTGCCGTGACCGTTTCTACTTTTTCGCACATGCTATGCAGGTGAAATGATGATACCATGCCAAGTTTCAACATTTTCAGAAGTCATTTTGTAGTGATTTTCAATTTCACGGTCATTTAACTCTCTAAACAATTAGGTAAATGACCGAAAAACAACAAATGATGTCAGAACATGTTGGAAATTTATGATGTCGCTTTGAATGCTACATACGGAACACAAAAGAAGTCCGGAGTTCAAATAAGTTTAAAAAACATTGAAGTGCCCATGTAACAGATGAGTTCTCGTCCGAAACCCTGATACTCTAAAAGAGTTTGTCCAGTTTGTACACGAAGTGCGTCCAGTTTTTGCCGTGAGCCTCTCTACTCTTTCGCACATGCTATGCAGGTGAAATGATGATACCATGCCAAGTTTCAACATTTTTAGAAGTCATTTTGTAGTGATTTTCAATTTCACGGTCATTTAGCTCTCTAAACAATTAGCTAAATGACCAAAAAACAACAAATGATGTCAGAACATGTTGGAAATTGATGACGTTGCTTTGAATGCTGCATACTGAACACAAAAGAAGTCCAGAGTTCAAATAAGTTATTAAAAATAAAAAAGTGGTGCAATCTGGTTAATTTGCTTCAAGCCATTCGGAATAGTGTAGACTGCCCTGCACATAGCTCAGTGCAATCTATGCTATTCCGCAAGGCTTGAAGCTAATCAACATGCAGGTCAGCATTGCAACTCTTCGTCATTGTCGGCAAGTCAAGTGTTCCGGAGCAATAGTGCTGGGCTAGCAGGACTCCGGTGAACCGAGCTTTAGCGGACTACTATGGCTCATGGAAGCACAAGACTACATTTCCCCATAAGAGAGGCTACCAGAGGTAAACAACTAGGTTGTTGGATCCCACACATAGCAATACACGTTACACGTACACATAACATGCAAGTATCTGCTGTAAAACATGGCATCACAACATAACTCAAACTCATATAGATAAAGGCACAGAAGAGCCACATAGCATTCAATACAAACAGGGGTCTCATGACCCATCATTCAGAGCATACAAGCAACGGAAGCATTACATGTCTGAGTACAGACAACTACAAAAGGAAAAGACTAAGAAGCCTGACTAAACACGACCCTCCCAAGGGTACAAGATCGTAGCTGGGATACAAGCTACTCGTCGAAGTCACTAGTGTAACCAACTGCAAAACATAAATAAGCAAACATGAGTACAAAGGTACTCAGCAAGTCTTACATCAGAACTATCTACATATGCAACATTATCAACAAAGGGGGGGGGGTGGTGGAGTTTTAACGGCAGCAAGCCAGCTTTGACTCAGTGGCTAACCTATACTACGAGTATCAGAAACTTCTTTCAGGCGAGAAGATGCACACGAGTCCACATATTCACCATATCAATACTCCACTATGGATCGGTTCCCGTCTCCCTACGAGAAGGCCACCCATAGCACTCACGCTTATCTTGCGGATTTTAGAGTATCCACTTCAAGTTGTCTATGTACTACATAAGTTCTCCAAGTTTCCATATCCGAGGAAAACGGCTATTCGAATAGATAATGTTAACCCTGCAGGGGTGTACTTCTTCACACACGCTCTCGCCACTTATAGCCCTGTACACGTCATGTACCTCGGCAACCTTCAAGCGGAAGTCAGGCGAGGGTGTCGGCCACGACCTGACTAACCACACGAGTCTCTCATCCAGGTTTATCGCCTATTCGGGTTCCATCCGCAAGGAGATCCGGCCGGGGTGTCGCTCACGGCCCCAAACGATGTGTGCAGGGTTCCCAAGCCAACCATCCGGGTGCCACTTGGTACACCATGCCACGGTGCCTAGTCTGTCCCAAGCCCGTTGTCGGTGTCAAAACCGGCGGATCTCGGGTAGGGGGTCCCGAACTGTTTGTCAAGGCCGGATGGTAACAGGAGACAAGGGGCACGATGTTTTTACCCAGGTTCGGGCCCTCTCGATGGAGGTAATACCCTACTCTTGCTTGATTAATATTGATGATATGGGTAATACAAGAGTAGATCTACGACGAGATCAAGGAGGCTAAACCCTAGAAGCTAGCCTATGGTATGATTGTTGTGTATGGGGTTGTATATCTATCGACTAGCCTGGCCTAGGTTTATATAATGCACCAGAGGCCTAGGATAACAAGAGTCCTAGCCGAATACGCCGGTGGGGAGAAGTCCTTGTCTTGATCGCCAAGTCTTTGTGGAATCTTCCTTTTATGCGGTAGCTGTCCGAACTGGCCCATGAGTATACGGCCATGGGGGTCCTCGGCCCAATCTAATAGATTGGGAGATGACGTGGTGAGTACCCCCTAGTCCAGGACACCGTCAGTAGCCCCCTGAACCGGTCTTCAAGTTAGGGATGCTCCTCGATTCTTCCGAACTGTTCTTCATCTTCAGTTGACGGTCTTGAAAACTGGTTCAACAAATCTTCTTTATCTTCGATCTTGAGGATCGCCGAAATGCATTCGACGAGTTTACACGTCGGGTATCCGAGGAGCCCCTTTAAGTTTCCTGCCTTTATCAATGCCATGTTTATTTTTATGCCACACCTCGGGTTTGAAGTTGTTCCCGGGAGGCAGGGTCCTCTTGCGTCCGAGCTCCAACGCCGGACTGCATTCGAGGTATCTTTTGCAGCCGAGCACCAACGCCGGACCACTTCCCAGCTCTAGCGCCGGAATGTATCCAAGCTCCAACGCCGGACTATGTATCCGAGCTCCAACGCCGGATTGTATATCCGAGCTCCAACGCCAAAATGTATCCGAGCTCCAACGCCGGACTATGTCCAGGCTCCAATGCCGGACTATATCCGAGGTGTCATATCACCTTGGTTCAAAAAAGTTGAAGGAGTTTAGCCAAGCTTAATGCCGGAAATGCCCTTTATGGAGCCAGCCACTAGCGCCCGAGCTTTATGCCGGACTACTTCCGAGGTGGTGCACCACCCCGACTATGGGCCGATTTTTTGTCAATATTTTTTATTGGTGCAATTTATTCTCTGCCGAGATATATAGTCAGTAGCCCTCAAGGTGTGTATCGGTCTAAAACCCGAGATGCACATGAAGGATGACATAAGACCGCTGATCCCAGTAGCCGCTGAGACTCGGGTTGATTTGAAAAATCAGCCTGGGGATCAAGTCCTAGCTCGGCAGAATACTTCGGGACACAAAAAGTGGCGTGCTCAGTCCTCGAGACTCAGGTTGGGTGCGGCCGACCAACCTGAGGATCAAAATCTCCTCGGAAACTATATTGCACATAAAATTTTCTGCATTGGACAAGCAATGAAGTAGCCCCCGAGACACTGGTCGGGTGGCAACACCAGATCAGGGGAACGATGTGCCCCTTTAATATTCGTAAATAATAAGCCCAAAGCCCAGTAGCCCCCGAGCCTTAATGCAGGCACGGGTGACTGAATTAAGGATCAATATCCATAGTAAAATCACAAATTATGTGTAATGACTCTATGTATCCAAGTACTTTACGTCATTAATGCTCGAATCCGCATTGTACAAAACTTTGTTGACCGACCATCGGCTTCCACCTCCTTAGCCAGTAGCCGAGGAGTGTTTGTCCTACTTTATAAAGCCTTTATGAGGGCAAAGATTTACAACAAACATGGCAATCTGGCCATACGGTTTTATAAACAAAGGTGCACAGAGAGATATGTTATATTACTGTTTAACAGAAGAAATGTCTTCCAAAGAAAATAGTCCCGCTATCGGTTTCTTTCTTTGGGTTGTCATGCTAAGCATGATCATTAAACCTCAGCTCTAATGTAAGAGCAAAATATCGAGGATTTAGTTTGGGAGGCCAGTTAATAGCCCCCGGTAGTGTTCGGCGACAGTCAAAGTCAAGCCGTGAACACTTCGGCCAATGTTATGAACGGCCCGTCATTTAACATAGTCATCGGATTGCTGACCAGTTTACGCTTATTGTGACAGTCAGTTTTCGGCTTTCTCCACTGAGGTGCTTAACCATGTGAGCTGGAAGCACAATCGAAGTGGTTCTCCCTTTGCACGCCTAGCCGAACAAAACGGAATGTAGGAAGCAAGTGCAGGAGCCGGGCAACCCAACTATTGACCGAAGACACAATTCGAAACCGATGCGTATATAGCAATATCTGGGAATGTTTTTGCCGAATCCCTAAAGGTGTCTGGCGTTGCACTGCGAGACTGATGCTGGAAAAGCACAAATAGTTTAAAAGTGCCAAAAAGCTTGGAAAACCAAGAAACGTTAGTTAAAACATGACGTCCGAACAATATCAAGTGTTCGGTGCCAATCCGGAAATTGGTCTTAGAAAAAAAAGAGTGCTTCTGTCGTGCTTTAACATTACACATCCTATCTCAAGACTTCGAGCGGGTCAGCCTACGGCTTCAACCTCCTATCCCGAGGGCGGAGTACTTCTCATCAGGCCAGTTTAGCAAACTAAACTCTAGCGGCTTTGAGAGATAAATTAGGCTCCCCGGCTAGTGACCGCACACTCGTGTCGAAAAAATGAGTGATAAATAATAATAATAGAACTTTGCAACGACTGAGAAGAAGAACACTTATTATAAAACGGCTCAAATAAACTTAAGAGCCCCCAAGTGACTTGGGTAGAAGAATGATTGCATGTACCGAAGTACTTATATCATATCTATATTCAACCGAACTTTAAACGCGTCTTAACCGACTGTCGGCTTCTCCCTCTTCGGTTAAGGACCAAAAAGTGTTATGTACTCCATCGGTCGAGAATATCGACGGTGTTTCCAATAACCAGGCAATCAGGCCATAAGGCTGTAACAGACAAAGCGCGCTCAGGGAACTTATGCTATATTACCGTGAAGTGTAAGAAGCATCTTCGAAGAAAATAGTACCCCCACCGATACCTTTCTTCGGTGCTCATTGTTATTATGAGACTTGTGCAATAGATTTTTTGTACTCATGAATTCCGTTGTGTGCCGACCATCATTGAATAACTATAAGAGCGCTAGCTTTCGGCTTCACCCAGTCTGAGGTCCGGCTCGGGTGACCTGATCATGACAATCGCAGAGGTGCTCCCTTTACTCCCTAACCGAACAATCGGGAACGTAGGGGTAAACACAGGAGCGAGGCAACCCAGCTTGCAAATTGCTTAAGTCAATATGGTGCATATTGTGGCATAATACACGAACAAGGAACAAAGCCGTACAAGTATAATCATATGCAAGAGGAAAATCTTCATAAATGAAGCCCCCAAGTGAATTGGGTCCTTGAATTTGTGTGTCACAAACAAAGTTTGTACAAGGAAAAAAATTTACAAGCAACTTTTTTTCCAAAAAAGTATAATGCTTGGTCGAACCGAACACAAGTTATTAATTACAACTTTGAGCATGAAAGCGACTTAGCTGGTTAATGTGTTCGGTATTGATGACGCGGTCCGAGCTTGATGCGGGGCAAGGTTCCATCCCCCAAGTTGGTCCTGAGGTGGCGGAGCGGAGAGCTCGACATGCTGAAGTGGTGAGATAGCATGGTCGATGCAGACCGGCAGAGTGACGCCGAAGTCCCCGGATCATTTTCCTGTGCACAAAAAATAGTGCAAACCGGAGACAATAGTAATAATGATAATTTAAAAAAATCGTTGCATAATAAATAATTCATGTAAAGTGAGTAATAAAAGAGATATGGCCTAGCGCCGAAGTCAATGTCGATGCAGGGCATCGGTGTGATGCGGTAAAGGCGTGGCAAAGCCTGAATTCGCAGGTCAGTCCGAGCTCCAAGTGCGGCCTTCGCCGGATTATGTATGGAAACTGACCGAACCACCATGCGACTGTCGTTAATGCAGCCACCATTTGATAGACCTGTGTATATATGACGGACAAACCAGAGTAATAATTCCTTGGAAAAAATGAACCCAAACAAGCAAAAAATACTGGGATTAATAGCACCTGGTCTATTTGTTGTAGCAATCCGAAGGAAGGTGATTCCTAAAATTGGGACCCGCTCCGCACACCCATTGCCTGATGGGCGATAAAACGACGGCATGGCAATGCTGGTAAAGGTTGACTCACCGAGGCAAAGCCCTCGGCCCAGCTAACGTGGCGGAGCTGGTTGGCTAGTGACGCCGAAGTGTCCGGAGTAGGTTGATGAAGAGATGGCGAAGCCCCCGGTCCAGCCGAGATGTCGAAGTAGGTCGGCGTGATGGGCACCAGCTTGAAGAAGCAATAGTGCGGCCATGTCGATGCAGGTCGTGACGTGGTCGATGCCGGCTTGATGAAGCGACCGTGCGGCGATGCCGGTATGCCCGCTCCGTGTAATCCGTGGGGCGGCGATGTTGATGATGATTTATCCTTCGCGATGGCGGACTCTTGTTCGGCTTGCCGAGATGATGATCCGAAGAAGTTGAGCTAGGCTAAAGTGACGACGTGTCTAGCGCAGGTCGGTAGCCGTGGAGCAATATGCCGGACTGGTTTGACACCAGCATGATGTTGAAGATCATGTTCAAAAGATCTTAAAGTTAGTGGGATGTGTTCAGGAACAAAACACAATACCCCATACAAAACTTCCTTCAAAAGGGATGTCCGAAATCCTGTTCATAAAAAAGACGAACTCGGGTCGGATTCGTTTTCGCGCAGAAAACAGATCCGAAAAGTGATGCACTAATCGGAAGGTTCCCGGAGTTTGGACGGTCGGATCGAGCCGAAATTTTGAGAGGTGGTAGATATAGGAATTCCACAGCCGATCAATGGTTGGATCTTCCAAAGGACATCCGAGCTAGAAGCTGAACACCACGCCCTAAATTCATCCAAATTCCCGTCCAGATTTGAGAGGGCTCCGGTATATCGTGGATTGCCAGAGATTCCTCCATCGGAACTCGACGAAATTTTCCAGGGTTGTTGTAGACTCAATTCCGCACAATTCCACCAAAGAGATCGTCAAAGCGATACTCGAGGAGGTGGTGGCAGCAGATACGAGTTCACTGTCCAGAAAAACAGCACGATCGCTTGAGGGCGATGTTGACGTTGAGCCCCCGGGCTCCATGGATGATTCCTCCGTGATCTTGATAGAGATCGGAGTTGATGTTTGATGAAGGCCCTCGTCCGAACATGGTGATCTGAACACGGGGCGCAATTCTTGGTCGAACCGAGGTGACCAGTCGAGCTGGTGACGCAGATGCCGAAGTCGCAGTTGATCTGTAGGCGAGCCATCGATCCTTTTGTCGACCACACAGCGACACTCTCAATGAAAGCACCAATGTCGGTGTCAAAACCGGTGGATCTTGGGTAGGGTGTCCCGAACTGTGCGTCAAGGCCGGATGGTAACAGCAGACAAGGGACACGATGTTTTTACCCAGGTCCGGGCCCTCTCGATGGAGGTAATACCCTACTCCTGCTTGATTAATATTGATGATATGGGTAATACTAGAGTATATCTACCACGAGATCAAGGAGGCTAAACCCTAGAGGCTAGCCTATGGTATGGTTGTTGTGTATGGGGTTGTATATCTATCGACTAGCCTGGCCTCGGTTTATATAATGCACCGGAGGCCTAGGATAACAAGAGTCCTAGCCGAATACGCCGGTGGGGAGAAGTCCTTGTCTTGATCGCCAAGTCTTTGTGGAATCTTCCTTGTATGCGGCAGCTGTCGGAACTGGCCCATGAGTATACAGCCATGGGGGTCCTCGGCCCAATCTAATAGATCGGGAGATGACGTGGTGACTACCCCCTAGTCCAGGACACCGTCACCCGTCCCGCCGGACACCACCTGGTACACAAATAGCATTACCTACAAACGCCAGAAACTAGTTGCAACTCCTGGACAGAGATCAAGTGGATTAATAAGCCGAGAGGGGCCGGATAACCGGAACCCAATGTGTGGTAGTAACTGGACTTGGATAACATACACAGAACTCAGTGCTTAAGGACGGTTCCAATGAGACAACCCACCATGTACTCCTACATGGCCTCTCATCGCTACCTTTACCAAAACGTGTTCACACACTTAGCCTTTACCGGTAGGACATGTTCACCACTCCGATTCATTCCCGATGAATCAGACCTGACACAACTCTAAGCATAGCTGGCATAAAGAAAACAAGTATGGATGAGTAGGCACATCAAGGCTCAAGCAACTCCTACTCATGCTAGTGGGTTTCAACTATTTACTGTGGCAATGATAAGTCATGCAGAGGAATGGGTTCAGCTACCGCAGCAGAAAGTAGCAGTTTGAATTGTTGTTGTCATAATGCAGTATAAGGAGTAGGAGCGAGAGAGTGGGATTTATCGAAATGCTCAAGGGGGGTTGCTTGCCTGATAGATCCACGAAGAAGCACTACTCCCCAGACAGGTACTCGGGACACCTTCCGGAGTAGAATCTATCGAGAAGGGACGGTGCCGGCAACCAATAACAACCATATGCAAAAATATGATGCCTGAATATGACATTTCAAAGATGCTATGATTTTCCCTAATGCATCTAGCATCAATTTGGTTGAAGTCCATATGAACTAAGGGTTCATATGCAAACCCCAAATTAAATATATAACATGCCATTATTACGTTTTCACTTATACAGTAAGTATAAGTTGGTTTTTCATGCATGTAACTAGCATAAATGGACTCCTTGCATTTTTCTGATTATTTTTCATATATAAATTATTTCATTCTGAGTTATGGTTTAATTTCCAGGAATTTTAGAAGTTTTAAATATTTTCTGAAATTCTCTGAATTATTTAAAATCCAGAAAATCAATTACTGCGTCAGCATGACGTCACAGAGGCGTCAGCAGGGCTGACCAGGTCAAACCTTACGTGTGGGGGCCACACGTTAGTGACACTGGGTTAACCCCGAGTGAAACCTGGGCTGATTAGCTTTGACTAAGCCCTGGGGCCCACTATCAGTGGCTGGTGGGGTGGATTAGGCTGCCGGATTAGCGCTAATGACAGCCACGTCGGCCTCACCGGAGTTCGGCCAGCAACGACCAAACCGCGCGGCGGACGCTCGCCGGAAACGCTGCTCCGGCGTCCATTCGATGCGCGGATGGGTGCTGAGGGTGGCTGGCGCTCGCTCGCATCTAACGGAGCAGGTGGGTCGCGGGGTGGACGGAGCTCATCGGAGCAGGGATCGCGGCGGTGGCCGGAGCTCGGTTGATGCGGGGCTGCGGCTGCAGCGCTTGAGCAAGCAAATAGAGTGGCTAGGCGGCCTCCTGGAGGAGCCAGGAGCGTGTCAGTGCCCCTGGAGCGAGCAGGAGAGGCTCTAGAGCACGGGCTCACCGGCCATGGCGGAGGGCGGCCTCGGTTTCACGGGCGATGAGGCTAGAGGAAGAAATCGAGCATGGAAGGATAGGGGAAACGACCAGTAGCTCACAGCGGTTCTGTAGGTGCAGCTGGCGAGCTCGGGGAGGCACTGGAGAGAGCGGAGCTACGAGGAGGATCTCCGGCGGCCGGCGATGGAAACAAAGACGGTGGCGTCGCTTCCGGTGTTAAGAGGGCGCGTGACTCGGTGGAGAGAGGGAGGGCGTTGAGGCGAAGCTCGTGGGCACGTCGAAGAGGCAAGGGGAAGGCAGTGGCCGCGGTGGTGCTTGTCGGCGGCGACGAGCGCGCTCGGGTGTGCTGCGGGGAGAGGACAAAGGAGGGGGAGGAGTGAGAGGGAGTGAGAGGGGGGTCGGGGAGACTGCATGGCGTCGTCCTGGGCGTCGAGGCAGCGGCGGAAAGCAGGAGGTGGCCGGGCGTGCGCCGGCGTGCGGCGGCCACGCGCTCGGCGTCCTCCTGGCGGGAGGTAAGTGGTGACTGGCAGAGGCCAGTGGGCTGGGCCTCTGCTGGGCCGGCTGGGGTGCCAGGTAAGCCAGGCCTCAGGTAAGTGTTTTCTATTTTTTGTTTCCTTTTTCTATTTCTGACATTTGTTTTGACTCTAAAAGAAATGTTAAAACATTTCCATAAATGCTGAAAATATTTGTGGCATCTAGATATAATATTCCAGAGGCCCTCACCAATTCCCAACATTTTTGGAGCCATTAAAATATTTATATAATTTAAACAGCTCCAAATCAAATATTTATGCATTTATTCAAAAATCCAAAATGTGTAGCAAAAATATGCATCACCTCTGGTTGTTGTTCCCAACATTATCCAAAGAGCATGAACATTTTTGAAGAGCATTTTGGGTTCATTGAAAATCCATTTTAAATTTGAACCTATTGGAAAAAACTTTGGTGCTAGGGTTTGCAACTTCCCCATTTCAATTTTCATTTGAAATTTAAACATGATGCACAAAGCCAGCCTAGGTCATACCAGAACTAGGGATGTGACAGGGACCTTTTCCGGCACCGTGCCAGGGGGGATTCGATCACAAAGGGCTTCTACATAAACTCTATTGCCCTTCCGATGAAGCGTGCGTAGTTTACCACAGACCTATGGGTCCATAGCTAGTAGCTAGATGGATTCTTCTCGCTTTTTGATTCTCAATACCATGTTCTCCTCGATATTCTTGGAGATCTATTTGATGTAATACTCTTTTGCGGTGTGTTTGTCGAGATCTGATGAATTGTGGATTTATGATCAACTTATTTGTTGAGGATATAACTCCGAGGTATGACCTGCCCAAGAGGGGCCGGGTCATACCATTGGCGACTTAAGGTGAGAAGGCCTAGCAAGTCTGAAGAAGACATAGAGTTAGCAGTTCATAAAGTAGGCTTGTTGAAGGCCCAAGACCCGTGTAAGTGCATCTAGTGCCCCTTAGTGATTTTGGTGTATTGAAGACTTATAGGTTAAGGGACTAATGTCTTTATGAGTGTACACAGGTCTATAAATCTATGAGGAGTTTGATATTTACAGAGAAAGTCGACCCCTAAAAATGAAGTTCTTCGTCTGAAGACTTTGTATTACTGAAGACTTTCTGAAGACTTTGAAAGTGAAGAAATAGGTGTGACCTTGAAGACTTGGTATTCATTCGAGGAACATGAAGCGTGAAGACTTTTGTTTTCGTAGTTTCATTTTCTCTTTCTTGAGTCATAGGAAACACCATACTATTAAAGGGGCTCAAGGAAATACTAAAGAAAAATTTCCATGTGATGCTCAACTCAAAATCCTACACCTACCAATCCCTTCGAGTGAAGCCATTGGAAACCTCATACAGTTCAGTCATATTCTTCAGTGACAGAGACGAAGTTCTTCTGGTCTCTGAGGAATTTGTTCTGACTGAGGAGTTAGGTATTCGCCAGTGCGGATTGCCTACACAGTGAGGAACATGATAGCCCTGAGGAATTTGAGCCTCAAATTTCTGACCGTTGCTGTGCTACGCGCCAGCTGTCCCAAAATATCTTATCCACCTAACGGTCATATCATTGAAGGGCATTTATGTCTTATCATGTCGGGCTGCTCCCTAGGCTATAAATAGCCGCCCCCTTCAACCACTAGCTGGTTGGCTGCTCCGAGAGAAACTGACACTTGTCATTTGAGAGCATCCCATCCTCCGAGGACTTTGAGCGAAAATCATCGAGTGAGGAAAACCCAAACACCTACAAACCCAAAGTGATTGAGCATCACTGAAGAGATTGATCCTGCGTGGATCCGACGCTTGTTACCTTTGAAGACTGTGCTTCTTCCAGATGGTTAGGCGTCATGGTCTAGAGCATCCAAGAGGAATTGTGGATCGCCGAGTGACCGAGTTTGTGAAGGTTCGGAAGTCACCTGAAGACTTACCTCGAGTGATTGGGCGAGGTCTGTGTGACCTTAGCTCAAGGAGAATACGATGAGGACTGTGTGTCCGGGACTGTGTGTCCTCAGGTTTAAATACCTAGCTGCTCCAACCAGATGTCTGGTTCTATTTCCTCAACTCTTTCATTTCCACATTACAGTTGTTGTGTGCTTGTTCATACCTGTTTGAAGACTTTGACTGAAGACTTTCTCAATTTCCTCAGCTCAATTTCTTCAGTCTGTTTGTCTTCATCCTGTGTTATCCTGTTTACGCTTTCTGTACTCTGTGCTTGTCTTTATTTCATCATGATGACTATGCTTGTGTTCTGTTATGTTTACTTTTGAGTACGTATTCCGCTGCTAATAGTTCTTCACTAAGGAATTTCCTCACCCGCAAATTCCTTAGTGAAGAATTCATAAAAATCGCCTATTCACCCCCCTCTAGTCGATATAACGCACTTTCAACCCGGAGGTGACTTAAGGCCCAAAGGTGTGAGCCACCATATGTTGACTTGTTTTGTAAGGCGGATTTAGTTAGAAACCGAGCCGCTCATGTTTGTGTGAGCCGGACGGGACTTTGTAAGCTGCCAGACATCAACCTGTATATAAAGGGGTGACTCGGCGGCAGGCACACTGATACGTCTCCAACATATCTATAATTTATGAAGTATTCATGCTGTTATTTTATCATTCTTGGGTGTTTTACAATCATTTTATAGCAACTTTATATCATTTTTGGGACTAACCTATTGACCCAGTGCCCGGTGCCAGTTGCTGTTTTTTGCTTGCTTTTTACATCGCAGGGAATCAATATCAAACGGAGTCCAAACACCGCGAAAATCCACGGAGATTTTTTTGGGCCAGAAGACTCCCGATGGGCTAAAGAAGCACCTGGGGGTGCCCCAAGGGGGGCACAACCCACCAGGGCGTGCCAGGCGCCCTGGCACGTCCGGGTGGGTTGTGCCCACCTCGATGGCCTCCCGCACCCCTTCTTTGCACTATAAATTCCCAAATATTCGGAAACCCTTCGGGGTTACCCTAGATCAGAAGTTCCACCATTGCAAGGTCTCTATATCCGTGAAAACCAATCTAGACCTCGTTCCAGCACCCTGCCGGAGGGGGGGAATCATCTCCGGTGGCCATCTTCATCATCCCGGCGGCCACCACGATGAGGAGGGAGTAGTCCACCCTTGGGGATGAGGGTTTGTACCAGTAGCTATGTGTTTAATCTCTCTCTCTCTCTCGTGATCTATATCATGGGCTTTGTTAATATAGTCAGATCATATGATGTTTCTACGCTATATACCCTTGGTATGATGAATTGAATCTTTACCCTTTGAAGTTTTGTCTTGTCAGATTGAATATTCAGAGATGAGAACACATGATGTATGTCTTGCAATATGAATACTTGAGGTGACAAATGGGGTATCATATTGATTCACTTGATATGTGTTATGGCATTCAACTCATGGATTCCCGTGGTGATATTGGGGTAATCTATGCATAGGAGTTGATGCACATTTTTATTATCTTTTCCAATAGAAACTTTGGGGGCTCCTTTTAGTTCTTTGTGTGGACTGAGTATTATGAATATGAATTTGCTTTGGTGTTATTCTAGTACGAACTCTTGATTAGATTGATCAGGAAGAATAGCTTGCGTTATTCTAGTACAAACTCTAGGATAGATTGATCGGAAGGAATAGCTTTGAGGTCGTCTCTTACCCTACAAACAATTTCTATCTTTTGTTCTCCGCTAATAGGAACTCGGGAGTGATTCTTTGCTGCACTTTGAGGGATAATCATATGATCCAACTATGTTAGCACTGTTGGGAGACTGCACTAGCGAAAGTACGGACCCTAGGCCTCATTTTTAAGCATTGCAATACCATTTTTATGCCTGTTTAATATTTGTTACCTTGCTATTTTTATTTATTCAGATTATAAAAATATATTTATACCATCCATATTACACTTTTATCATCATCTCTTCGCCGAACTAGTGCCCCTATACAATTCGCCATTGTATTGGGTGTGTTGGGGACACAAGAGATTTCTTGTATTTGGTTGCAGGGTGGTTTGGGAGAGACCATCTTCATCCTACACCTCTCACGGATTGATAAACCTTAGGTCATCCACTTGAGAGAAAATTGCTACTGTCCTCCAAAACTCTTCGCTTGTAGGCCCAACACATGTCTACAAGAATAAAGTTGCGTAGTAGACATCACACACAATCGAGGACTAGGTCAAGCATATTTCTCCCTTGTAATGAAAACTCAAGTAATACAACTAGAAGCAGCACATAGGCTTTTACCTCATTGAGAGGGGTCGAACCTGGGTAAACTCTTTGCGTTCTTCATCCCGTTCAACCCCTTTAAGCTAACCTAGTACGATGGCTCGACACCTTAGTCCTTTTACTAGGACATCTGCCGTGACAAATCCACGATAGTTGGCGCCCACCATGGGGCCCGAGCAAGGTGGTTTCGTGTTCTAGAAGGGTAGCTTCTCAGGGATTAAGGGATATGCTGTGGGCTGGATGAGCAAGAGTCGCCGTGGCAAGCTTTACATCAACGATGCGAGCTGGGGCCCCGAGGCCGACTCAATCAAGTACGGGTATCGGGTTCCCTTTGGCGGAATTCACGTCTTCATTGACAAGATCAGAGAGTCAGAGCCTGAGTCAGACATCTGTGCCAACACGATCGAGACGTCTCAACGCGCACGACCTGCCAAGATTCAACCCGCCAGGAAGTCTTCTTTTGTTGGTTTTATTCAGGGGCGGATTTCAAAGAAGGTTCTATGTCAGGTGGATAGACAACCATCTACTTAGGTGATGAGTCCTCGATCTATCAACTGCAAGATGGCGGGCTTGGGGGCTGTTCCGAAGGCGACAATATTCTGGACTCCTAAGAGCCGCTGAGCAGGGCTGCTATTTTCATGGCTGGCACGCAACAGATAATGAATTCATCAACCGCTGTGGCTATGACATCTGATTTAACGACTGCTACAACGGCTGGGGCAAGCGGTGCTGCACGCTCGCCAGCTCAGGTCTTATCTGAGCTCCTGGAGGCTCTGGCGAATCTATTAGCAGCGGTGGTAACCCCGGCGACTCAAGCACAACATAAAGTGGAAGTTGCAAAGCTGTGGTATGGGATAGCTCAGGCTAAGGAGGAACTTAACACTGAGAATGCTAGGATGGTAACAGAGCGAGCTGCGTTGGAAGCTGAGTCGCAACGGATCCAAGAAGAATCTTTCCGGCTTAACTTGGACCAGAATGCTTCAAACTTCGTTATGCGAAGAAGGCACCAGGCCCATCTGCCTCTGGAGTTCAAGGCAAGGAATCTTTTCAATACACCTAGAGCAGGAACGAGTAACCCGCCTGACATAACCCGGGTCGCAGAGGCGCCCGTGGCCAGGGCGATGGCTCAACCGCGTGTAACAGACCCGCCTCGTTTGAACTTAACCCCGCCTCAACAGGTATTAACACCACCGGGTCATTTTTCCAATCCTCTGGATAATATGATTACCGCGGCTTCACGGCTAGCGGCTCTTCTAGTAGAAGGCGAGTCTCCTGCAACGATCGAAGCCTGGAAGGATGTGGAACTTCTTCAAACAGCGGTAGCTCAGTAGGTGGCTTACTCATATAGTCGTGATCGAATTCATTCGACCGCTCGCGAGAGTCGAAGTTATAGCAGGCGCATTGAGTCACCAGCGGCTTCCAGTAGCGAGCAGCATCGGAATCAACCGTGTGGCATGACCCGCCGTGGGATGATAACAATGTTCATGCTTTGATAGAGCAAGCCAGGGCACGTCAACAGGCAGAGTTGGCATCTTAGTTGGCGGCTCATCAACAGCTCCGGCGTAATCCCTCAGCGTCTGTAGAAGCCGGGATGGCTTCTAGGATGGTAGGGGTGCCTTGCCTAGCACCGGCTCTTCGCAATGAGCGGCTGCCTAAAGATTTCAAGGGTCCTCGAAAGGTCCCCAATTACACTACTGATCAGCCTCTAGAGGCTTGGATTGAGAGCTACGAGCTGGCTATGGAGATGTTGGATGTTAACGATGTTGTGTGCACCAAATATTTCACCATGATGTTGGATGGGCCCGCTCGCACCTGGCTAAAGGGATTGCCCCCTAATTCCATCAGCTCATGGACTGAATTGAAGATGCGTTTCATTCTGAATTTCAAAGACACATGTAAGCAGCCTCTATCGATTATCAACCTAGACACTTGTATCCAGCGTGAGGACGAGCCAACCACCCATTAGGTTCGCCGGGTCTCGGCCATTATCCACTCATTGGAAATCATCAATGCTGGATCAGCTGTCCTAATTTTGGAGAAAATTTGCCGGTTCATTCTACTCAAACAGAAGCTTGGGCGGCTCAAACATCATTGCAATAACATGGGGGAGCTCATGGCGGCTCTCATCAAATATGCCGACTCTCAAAATACTAAGGATCCGGGGTCCGATGAAGAGAAGTCCAACAAGGGGAAGAAGAATGGCAATGGAAAGGGACAACTGCCAAATATGGTAGGGCATAACCAAGGTGGTAATGGTAAGCGCAAGCAGTCTGACGGCGGGTCTGATTTTGTGGCCAATACCAATGCATAGAAAAATGGTCAGCGTCGAAAAGTGATAGGTGGGAACCCAATGGACGAGTTCACGGCCCAGGGTGGCCCGATCTTCACGTCGTAGGATCAAATCGGGAGGGATAACTAGTTGCAAGTAGCCGGGATAACTAGCTTTATACCTGCCAAGGTTGGATGCAACCCGTACGTTGGGGATGGATGACCGAAGCTACAAGAACTCTAACCCGCTGTCCGAACAATCGCAGAACCACAAACCGGGACTAATCCACACAAAACGGCCGGAACCGTAGAGCACGAACTAGGGGGAACCAGAGGCTCCTTCTCGTGAATCCGAATGAACTCACAAGAGCAAAGGTAGCAAGATCTCTCATATCTCTCTAGCAGTCTTGCTGCATAAGCTTGTAGCTGAATGGTTTGACAAAAGGTTCTCTAGAGGATGGGGGAGATGGGGTTTTATAGCAGGGACAAGCCCCCTTAGCTAGGTGTGAAAATGGTTTAATTGAACAGTTAAACTCTGGGTCTCAGCGGGCTATTTGCACGGCGGCTTACAACAAACCGACACCAACCCTGATAAAAGAAACACTTGAGAAACTGGCCATGTTACCAACCCGGATTGTCGAATTGAAGAAGGCAGCTGCCAGAGCAGGAGCTTTAACCACACTTATTCGAGCCAAAGCCTGGATTCCAGACCTTGAAGCGGAGGACATCATTAAAGGATACCCAGGCGTGAATGAGGATGGTTCAGACTTCGACAATGATGACCTCCGGTGGCTGACCAAAGAGATGCGGCCAATAGCCAGCAAGATGGTCGAAGACACAGACTTGTCCCATTTTCAAATTGGCTTATGACGCTGAAGGGAAAAGACAGCCTGCCGAAATCCATGAAGTTGAAGAACTTGTGCCTCCGATTCGTAATCACACTTATGCTCCTGATATTAATCCATCCAATCTTATCCATGAAGAGGCAGTGTTTCAAGCTTTAACTGGAATCGATTGGTCGACAGTTGATTTCCAGCGTCTGGGGAGGGATGAAGAAGTGCCCACACCAACTAACCCTCAACCATCAAAACGTCCAGACGAAGCGTCTTCAACCGGTTGCCAGTTTACTGGCTACTGTGTGCCGATACTTTGAAAAACAGTTATGCAATTGGAGCCGCTTTGAAAGCTTCTTGTAATAGGATAACCAAAAATCCATTATCTGCCATGCCATCGAGCATGTTTTGTAATACCTCGTGACAACTTGTTCCACCCTTTGGGATATATTTATGCATAGCTCAGGAATAGTTTCGTTCCTGAATACAAAAACTTGCAAACTGTCCTAGTGGTTTACCACTGGACGGGTTATGATGCTCAACATATATACAATACTTAGATGAATGATCAAATTTGATGTATAAAAAGTAATATGTGCAACATACCTCGTTGGTTGACCAACTGTTTTGGTAAAGGTGCTAACACCAATCTGGAGTGATAATAACTCCATCCTTATAATGCCGGATTATGATAATAAACCGTACTGGGATATAACAATCACCGGGTTTTGTTTATAGCACTGGTGATTTAATCAAAACAGACCGGGACAATGAACACCGGTTTATAACTGATCATGCACTGACAACTTGTAGTTGAAAGGCAAGCCGGGTCAAGGACACCGGCTTATCAGAAGACATTTATGAACTTTTAAAAAGTAAAAAATCTTCAACAAATAAGACTCAAAAAGGAAATATGCAAGGCTTTTTACGAGCTGCCAAGCTCCAAATCGAGGCTTTTCATGGGCTGCCAGGCCTGTGAGTTAAACCATTTATCAAAGCCTTTTAAGATGGGCCTCCAATTAACCAATCGTCGTTTTAACTTTGACAAGTTCAGGGTCTATAAAAGATTGACTTGTCAAATGTTCGGCGGGTCATACCAGGATTACCTGGACAGGAGTGGCTTACTTGATGAAGGCAGGTTAACCCGGGTTTTTAGGTGAATACACCAGGCTTCCAAGCCGTGGCTTGATAGCCAATTACAAGGGTCCTTTCAAACTCTTTGTTGCTTTGCAAAAAAGAGCCCCCAAGTAACTTTGTGAGCTGTGCTCAGTGGGTGCCCATGTTTGAGTTTGTGCTTTGTGCAACACTCTCTTTGGCCCCACATATTTTTCCTTTGTGGCTTAAACGCCTATCAAGAGGTGTAGCTATGGTGTGATAACAACCAAACCCCCTTGAGGGAGTCCTGGATTAGGGGGTGTTCGGATAGCCGGACTATACCTTCAGCCGGACTCCTGGACTATGAAGATACAAGATTAAAGACTCCGTCCCGTGTCCGGAAGGGACTTTCCTTGGCGTGGAAGGCAAGCTTGGCGATACGGATATGTAGATCTCCTACCATTGTAACCGACTTTGTGTAACCCTAACCCTCTCCAGTGTCTATATAAACCGGAGGGTTTTAGTCCGTAGGACAACATACACAACAACAATCATACCATAGGCTAGCTTCTAGGGTTTAGCCTCTTCGGTCTCGTGGTAGATCTACTCTTGTACTACCCATATCATCAACATTAATCAAGCAGGATGTAGGGTTTTACCTCCATCGAGAGGGCCCGAACCTGGGTAAAACTTCGTGTCCCTTGCCTCCTGTTACCATCCGGCCTAGACGCATAGTTCGGGACCCCCTACCCGAGATCCGCCGGTTTTGACACCGACATTGAGAGTTCCTCTGTGTCGTCGCCGTCAGGCTCGATGGCTCCTACGATCATCAATAGCGATGCGGTCCAGGGTGAGCCCTTCCTCCCCGGATAGATCTTCGTCTTCGGCGGCTTCGCACTGCGGGCCAATTCACTTGGCCGTCTGGACCAGATGGAAAGCTACGCCCCTGGCCGTCAGGTCAGATTTAGAAGTTTAAACTACATGGCTGACATCCGCGGGGACTTGATCTTCGACAGATTCGAGCCACTGCCGAGCGCGCCGCACTGTCCTGACGAGCATGATCTAGCTCTGCCGCCGAAGAGTGCCCTGGAGGCCGCACCCGCATCAGCTTCGACCCTTAATTCGGAGCCAACTACGCCGATCAAGGATGGGCGGTTGGACGCCACCTCGGGGGCTGCGATCCCAACGGTGATTGAGCCGAACACTAGCCCCGTACTTTGCGAGACTCTGACTCCAAGGAGCCGGACTCCTCTCTGGACTCCGAACCCTCCGCGCCCCTGCCGATCGAATCCGATTGGGCGCCGATCATGGAGTTTACTGCCGCGGACATCTGTCAGCACTTGCCTTTCGGCGATATCCTGAAGACACTGAAGTCTCTCTCTTTATCAGGAGAGCCCTGGCCGGACTACGGTCAGCAAGGTTGGGGTACGGACGATGAAGAAATTCAAAGCCCACCCACCACCCACTTTGTAGCCACTATCGGCGAGTTAACCGACATGCTCGACTTCGACTCCGAAGACATCGACGGTATGAACACCGATGAAGGAGATGATGAAGAACCAGCGCCTACCAGGCCCTGGAAAGCCACCTCGTCATATGACATTTACGTGGTGGACACCCCAAAAGAAGGAGATGGCGATGGAACAGCGGAGGATGACCCCTCCAAGAAACAGCCTAAGCGCCGGCATCAGTGGAGCCGCTCAAAATCCCGCCAAAACAAATACAGTGATTCCAGCACAGGGGATAATAATACTCCGGAAAGTGCCGAAGAAAATCCCCTCTAGCAAGATTTAGCAGAGGAGGATGGAGAAACCAGCCCTCATGAGAGAGCGGCAGACAGAGAGGTCGAGGACGATAATTATATGCCTCCCTCTGAAGATGAGGCAAGCCTCGACGGTGATGAATTCGTCGTGCCAGAGGATCCCGTCGAGCAAGAGCGTTTTCAACGCAGGCTTATGGCCACGACAAGAAGCCTCAAGAAAAAACAACAACAACTTAGAGCTGATCAAGATTTGCTAGTCGACAGATGGACGGAAGTCCTTGCGGCCGAAGAGCATAAACTCGAACGCCCCTCCAAGAGCTACCCAAAGCGCAGGTTGCTACCCCGATTAGAGGAGGAAGCACTTGATGCGGCCGACCGGCCACCTCGTGGCCGCGACAGAGAGACCTCCCGGCCCTCCACTCAAGCCGCACCCCGTACCAAGGCACAGGAATATGCACCAGACTTACGAGATATGTTGGAGGACAAGGCAAGGCAAACAAGATCGATCTACGGATCGCGGGGGCGCCCCACGGCTCGAGACGGTAACCATCACGCCGGCCACAAATTCGTCAGGGCCGAACACAGTAGACATAGCTCATTGGAGCTACGTCATGATATAGCCCAGTGCAGAGGAGCCGCACACCCACTATGCTTCACAAACGAAATAATAGATCATCAAATCCCCGAGGGTTTCAAACCCAAAACATTGAATCATATGATGGCACAACAGATCTTGCGGTATGGATCGAGGATTATCTCCTTCATATCCACATGGCACGCGGCGATGATTTCCACGCCATCAAATACCTCCCACTCAAGCTTAAAGGACCAACTCGACATTGGCTTAACAGCTTGCCAACAGGATCAATCAGTTGTTGGGAGGACCTGGAAGCCGCATTCCTCTACAATTTCCAGGGCACTTATGTGCGACCCCCAGACGCCGATGACCTAAGTCACGTAATTCAGCAGCCAGAGGAATCGGCCAGGCAATTCTGGACATGGTTCCTAACAAAGAAAAATCAAATAGTCGACTGTCCGGATGCTAGGGCCCTAGCAGCCTTCAAGCACAATATCCGTGACGAGTGGCTGGCCCGGCACCTTGGACAGGAAAAGCCGAAATCTATGGCAGCACTCACGACACTCATGACCCGCTTTTGCATGGGAGAAGACAGCTGGCTTGCTCGTAGCAACAATATGACAAAGAACCCTGGTAATTCGGACACCAGGGACAGTAGTGGCAGGTCGCGTCGCAACAAGCAGAAGCGCCGCATTAACAGCGACAATGTTGAGGATACATCAGTTAATGCCGGATTCAGAGGCTCTAAATCCGGTTAGCGGAAAAAGCCATTAAAAAGGAATCCTAGGGGCCCGTCTAGTTTGGATCGAATACTCGACCGCTTGTGCCAGATACATGGCACCCCCAAAAAGCCGGCCAATCACACCAACAGGGATTGTTGGGTGTTCAAGCTGGCAGGCAAGTTAAACGCCGAAAATGAAGACAAGGGGCTGCATAGCGATGACGACGAGGAGCCCTGGCCGCCGAACAACAGTGGACAGAAGGGTTTTCCCCCACAAGTGCGGACGGTGAACATGATATATGCAACCTACGTCCCCAAAAGGGAGCGGAAGCGCGCGTTAAGGGACGTATACACGGTAGAGCCAGTCGCCCCAAAGTTCAACCCATGGCCCTCCTGCCCGATCACCTTTGATTGAAGGGACCATCCCACTAGCATTCGTCATGGCGGATTCGCCACATTAGTTCTAGACCCAATTATTGACGGATTTCATCTCACTAGAGTCCTTATGGACGGCTGCAGCAGCTTGAACCTGCTTTACCAGGATACAGTGCGGAAAATGGGCATAGATCCCTCGAGGATTAAGCCCACCAAAACGACCTTTAAAGGCGTAATACCAGGTGTAGAGGCCAACTGTACAGGCTCAGTCACACTTGAAGTGGTCTTTGGATCTCCGGATAATTTCCGAAGCAAGGAGTTAATCTTCGACATAGTCCCGTTCCGCAGTGGTTATCACGCACTGCTCGGGCGAACCGCATTCGCCAAGTTCAATGCGGTACCGCACTACGCATACCTTAAGCTCAAGATGCCAGGCCCTCGAGGAGTAATTACGGTCAATGGAAACACCGAACGCTCCCTCCGAATGGAGGAGCACACGTCGGCCCTTGTAGCGGAAGTACAAAGCAGCCTCTCCAGGCAGTTCTCCAGTCTAGCCACTAAACGACCGGACACCGTCAAGTGCGCCCGGAGTAACCTACAACAAGACCGCCTGGCATGATCCGAGCAGGCGTAGCAATGCGGCCCCAACCCCAACCCTCGTAAAAAGGCGATGCCAGTACTTCGCATACATAACTACGCTCTAGAGATACCATGGGTACAGGGGGAGGGGCACCATCACGGCACGCCCGAAACACGGCTTAAACCATACCAGGGGCTGCCGATTTTTTAATTTTCTCTTACTTTCAGGACTCCATCCTTCAGAAGGCCTGTTCGGCAGTTCAATTGCCGCACAAATGATGCAAGGACCAGGGAAGTAGACAAGCCACACCGCATTACGGAACTCCCAGGTGGTCTCTATCACGAGCAGTATACCTGTTCCGCATACTATTCCGCAGCTTGCCCCTGGAACGGACATGTTAACTAGTCCAACCTTTCACTTATCGCATTATTTGTATCGTTCTGCTTTGATCGCAACCCTTTTTAATAAACAATGCATAGCTTTCGTCTATTTTTCCATTACCTTTTTTCTTTATATATGTTCCTTAACGACATGTTGCACCCGTACACGTTGGTACGGCCAAAATACGCCAGGGGCTTTAGTACCCCTCAATATGGTGTGAGAATTCTGAACACTTTAACAAGTGCGGCACCCCGAACTTATAGCATTATATGCATCGGCTCCGAATCATGTCTTGGATCAATAGTTGGGTGATACGTCTACAACATATCTATAATTTTTGATTGCTCCATGCTACTTTATCTACTGTTTTGGACTATATAGGGCTTTATTTTCCACTTTTATATTTTTTTGGACTAACCTATTAACCGGAGGCCCAACCCAGAATTGCTGTTTTTTGCCTATTTCAGTATTTCGAGGAAACAGAATATCAAACGGAGTCCAAACGGAATGAAACCTTCGGGAACGTGATCTTCTCATCGAACGTGATCCAGGAGACTTGGACCCTACTCCAAGAAGTTTCCGGGGAGGTCACGAGGGTGGAGGGCGCCCCCTAGGCGCGCCCCCTGCCTCGTGGGCCCCTCGGAGCTCCACCAACGTGCTCCTTCCTCCTATATATACCTACGTACCCCCATTAGACCAAAGGGGGAGCCAAAAACCTAATTCCACCGCCGCAACTTCCTGTATCCACGAGATCCCATCTTGGGGCCTGTTCCGGAGCTCCGCCGGAGAGGGCATCCATCACGGAGGGCTTCTACATCAACACCATAGCCCTTCCGATGAAGTGTGAGTAGTTTACTTCAGACCTTCGGGTCCATAGCTAGTAGCTAGATGACTTCTTCTCTCTTTTTGGATCTCAATACAATGTTCTCCCCCTCTCTCGTGGAGATCTATTCGATGTAATCTTCTTTTTGCGGTGTGTTTGTTGAGATCGATGAATTGTGGGTTTATGATCCAACTTATCTATGAATAATATTTGAATCTTCTCTGAATTCTTTTATGTATGATTGAGTTATCTTTGCAAGTCTCTTCGAATTATCCGTTTGGTTTGGCCAACTAGATTGGTAGTTCTTGCAATGGGAGAAGTGCTTAGCTTTGGGTTCAATCTTGCGGTGTCCTTACTCAGTGACAGAAAGAGTTGCAAGGCACGTATTGTATTGTTGCCATCGAGGATAACAAGATGGGGTATATATCATATTGCATGAATTTATTCCTCTACATCATGTCATCTTGATTAAGGTGTTACTCTGTTTTTAACTTAATACTCTAGATGCATGCTGGATAGCGATCGATGAGTGGAGTAATAGTAGTAGATGCAGGCAGGAGTCGGTCTACTTGTCACGGACGTGATGCCTATATACATGATCATACCTAGATAACGCCATAACTATGCTAAATTCTATCAATTGCTTAACAGTAATTTGTTCACCCACCGTAGAATATCTATGCTCTTGAGAGAAGCCACTAGTGAAACCTATGGCCCCCGGGTCTATTCTCATCATATCAATCTCCATTACTTTATTTTACTTGTTTTGCTTTTACTTTTCACTTTGCATCTTTATACCAAAAATACCAAAAATATTATCTCTATCAGATCTCACTCCTGTAAGTGACCGTGAAGATTCTTATCTCTTTTTGGATCTCAATACAACATTCTCCCCCTCTCTTGTGGAGAACTATTCGATGTAATCTTCTTTTTGCGGTGTGTTTGTTGAGACTGATGAATTGTGGGTTTATGATCAAGTCTATCTATGAACAATATTTGAATCTTCTCTGAATTCTTTTATGTATGATTGGTTATCTTTGCAAGTCTCTTCGAATTATCAGTTTAGTTTGGCCTACTAGATTGATCTTTCTTGCAATGGACGAAGTGCTTAGCTTTGGGTTCAATCTTGCGGTGTCCTTTTCGAGTGACAGTAGGGGCAGCAAGGCATGTATTGTATTGTTGCCATCGAGGATAACAAGATGGGGTTTTCTTCATATTGCATGAGTCTATCCCTCTACATCATGTCATCTTGCTTTAGGCGTTACTCTGTTTTTAACTTAGTACTCTAGATGCATGCTGGATAGCGGTCGATGAGTGGTGTAATAGTAGTAGATGCAGGCAGGAGTCGGTCTACTTGTCTCGGACGTGATGCCTACATACATGATCATACCTAGATATTCTCATAACTATGCTCAATTCTGTCAATTGCTCAACAGTAATTTGTTCACCCACCGTACAATATCTATGCTCTTGAGAGAAGCCACTAGTGAAACCTATGGCCCCCGGGTCTATTCTCATCATATCAATCTCCATTACTTTATTTTACTTGTTTTGCTTTTACTTTTCACTTTGCATCTTTATACCAAAAATACCAAAAATATTATCTCTATCAGATCTCACTCCTGTAAGTGACCGTGAAGGGATTGACAACCCCTATGTGTTGGTTGCGAGTTGCTACCGTTGTGTGCAGGTACGAGGGACTTGCGCGTGACCTCCTACTGGATTGATACCTTGGTCCTCAAAAACTGAGGGAAATACTTACGCTACTGTGCTGCATCACCCCCTCCTCTTCGGGGAAAACCAACGCTAGCTCGAGACGTAGCAAGAAGGATTTCTGGCGCCGTTGCCGGGGAGGCCTACGCCAAGTCAAGTCAAGATTTACTCTCCCGTCAACGAGCCATTTCTGGCGCCGTTGCCGGGGAAGCCTATGTAAAAGTCAACATACCAAGTACCCATCACAATCTCTATCTCTCGCATTACATTATTTGCCATTTGCCTCTCGTTTTCCTCTCCCCCACTTCACCCTTGCCGTTTTATTCGCCCTCTCTTTCCCTTTTCCTTTTGTTTGCTCGTGTGTTAGTTTGCTTGCTTGTCGTGATGGCCCAAGATGCTACCAAATTGTGTGACTTCACCAATACCAATAACAATGATTTCCTTAGCACTTCGATTGCTCCGATTGCCAATACTGAATCTTGTGAAATCAATACTGCTTTGTTGAATCTTGTTATGAAAGATCAATTCGCCGGCCTTCCTAGTGAAGATGCTGCTACTCATTTAAATGGCTTTGTTGATTTATGTGATATGCAAAAGAAAAAGGATGTCGATAATGATGTCATTAAATTGAAGCTATTTCCTTTTTCTCTTAGAGATCGTGCTAATGCGTGGTTTTCATCTTTGCCTAAAAATAGTATTGATTCTTGGAACAAGTGCAAAGATGCTTTTATCTCTAAGTATTTTCCTCCCGCTAAGATTATCTCTCTTAGGAACGATATTATGAATTTTAAGCAACTTGATCATGAACATGTTGCACAAGGTTGGGAGAGAATGAAATTAATGCTACGTAATTGTCCTACTCATGGTTTGAACTTATGGATGATTATACAAAATTTTTATGCTGGATTGAATTTTGCTTCTAGAAATCTTTTAGATTCGGCCGCGGGAGGCACTTTTATGGAAATCACTTTAGGAGATGCTACTAAACTCCTAGATAATATTATGGTCAATTATTCTCAATGGCATACTGAAAGATCTACTAATAAAAAAGTGCATGCTATAGAAGAAATCAATGTTTTGAGTGAAAAGATGGATGAACTTAGGAATTTATTTGTTAAGAGTGTTTCTTATGATCCCAATAATATGCCTTTATCTACTTTGCTTGAGAATAATAATGAATCTACGGATGTGAATTTTGTTGGTAGGAATGGTTTTGGTAACAACGCGTATAGAGGGAATTTTAATTCTAGGCCTTATCCTAGTAATCCTTCTAATAATTATGGAAATTCCTACAACAACTCTTATGGAAATTTTAATAAGATGCCCTCTGAATTTGAGAGTAGTGTTAAAGAGTTTATGAATTCGCAAAAGAATTCCAATGCTTTTCTTGAAGAGAAATTGCTTAAAGTTGATGATTTGGCTAGTAACGTTGATATAATTTCTCTTGAGGCTGATTCTTTAAAGGTTAGATCTATTCCTCCTAAGCATGATATCAATGAGTCTCTCAAAGCCATGAGAATTTCTATTGATGAGTGCAAAGAAAGAACCGCTAGGATGCGTGCTTACAAAGATGCCTTTATTAAAGTATGTTCTTCTAAATCCTATGAAAATCAAGATGAAGATCTGAAAGTTATTGATGTGTCCCCTATTAAATCGTTGTTTTGCAATATGAATCTTGATGAATCTGATTATGATCTTCCCTTACCTAGAAGGCGTTCTAAGAATTCTGAGTTTTTAGATCCTGATGATGAAATTGATAAAAAAAGGATTGAAATAAATAAAAATCTAGATATTGCTAAACCCACTATTTTGGATGTCAAGGAATTTAACTATGAAAATTTCTCTTTAACTGATTGTATTTCCTTGTTGCAATCCGTGTTAAATTCTCCTCATGCTTATAGTCGAAATAAGGCCTTTACCGAACACATTGTTGACACCTTAATGCAATCTTATGAAGAAAAGCTTGAGTTGAAAGTTTATATCCCTAGAAAACTCCATGATGAGTGGGAACCTACAATTAAGATTAAAATTAAAAATTATGAGTTTTATGCTTTGTGTGATTTGGGTGCTAGTGTCTCTACTATCCCCAAAGTTTTGTGTGATTTGTTAGATTTCCGTGACTTTGATGATTGCTCTCTAAACTTGCATCTTGCGGATTCCACTATTAAAAAGCCTATGGGAAGAATTAATGATGTTCTTATTGTTGCAAATAGGAATTATCTGCCCGTAGATTTTATCATTCTTGATATAGATTGCAATCCTTCATGTCCTATTATTCTTGGTAGACCTTTCCTTAGAATGATTGGTGCAATTATTGATATGAAGGAAGGGAATATTAAATTCCAATTTCCCTTAAAGAAGGGCATGGAACACTTTCCTAGAAAGAAAATAAAATTACCATATGAATCTATCATGAGAGCCACTTATGGATTGCCTACCAAAGATGACAATACCTAGATCTATCCTTGCTTTTATGCCTAGCTATGGGCGTTAAACGATAGCGCTTGTTGGGAGGCAACCCAATTTTATTTTGTGTTTTTTGTTTTTGGTTCTGTTTAGGAATAAATAATCCATCTAGATTCTGTTTAGATGTGGTTTTATCTTTTAATTAGTGTTTGTGCCAAGTTAAACCTATTAGATCTTCTTGGAAGATAGTTATTTGATGTTGCTGTAATTTCCAGAATCTTTGCGCTCAGTGCCCGAATTGTAAAAAATCACCAGAACGTGATAAAATAGTGATTCCAATTGCTGATGATCAATAAACAAATTGCCCAGGTCGTCTAGTTTTGGTAGAATTTTTTGGGTTCTAGAAGTTTGCGTTAGTAACAGATTACTACAGACTGTTCTGTTTTTGACAGATTCTGTTTTGCGTGTGTTGTTTGCTTATTTTGATGAATCTATGGCTAGTAAAATAGTTTATAAACCATAGAGAAGTTGGAATACAGTAGGTTTAACACCAATACAAATAAAGAACAAGTTCATTACAGTACCTTAAAGTAGTCTTTTGTTTTCTTTCTCTAACGGAGCTCACGAGATTTCTATTGAGTTTTGTGTTGTGAAGTTTTCAAGTTTTGGGTGAATTGTTTTGATGGATTATGGAACAAGGAGTGGCAAGAGCCTAAGCTTGGGGATGCCCATGGCAGCCCCAAGATAATCCAAGGACACCAAAAAATCAAAGCTTGGGGATGCCCCGGAAGGCATTCCCTCTTTCGTCCACTTCCATCGGTAATTTACTTGGAGCTATATTTTTATTCACCACATGATATGTGTTTTGCTTGGAGCGTCTTGTATTATTTCTGTCTTTGCTTGTTAGTCTACCACAATCATCCTTGCTGTACACACCTTTTGACAGAGCCATGTATGAATTGAAATTTGTTAGAATACTCTATGTGCTTCACTTATATCTTTTGAGCTTGATAGTTTACTCTATGTGCTTCACTTATATATTTTTGAGTGTGATAATTTTTGCTCTAGTGCTTCACTTAGATCTTTTAGAGCATGGTGGTGGTTTGTTTTAAAGAAACTTGATCTCTCATGCTTCACTTAGATTATTTTGAGAGTCGTTAATAGCATGGTAATTTGCTTAATGTTAATATACTTGGTATTCAAGATATGTGAAACTTTCTTTTTAGTGGGTTGAATACTAAGATAAGTTTGATGCTTGATAATTTTTTTGAGATATGGAGGTGATAATATCATAGTCATGCTAGTTGAGTAGTTGTGAATTTGAGAAATACTTGTGTTGAAGTTAGCAAGTCCCGTAGCATGCACGTATGGTTAAAGTTGTGTAACAAATTTGAAGCATGAAGTGTACCTGGCTTGTGCATCCTTATGAGTGGCGGTCGGGGACGAGCGATGGTCTTTTCCTACCAATCTACCCCCCTAGGAGCATGCGCATAGTACTTGATTTTTGATGACTTCTAAATTTTTGCAATAAGTATATGAGTTCTTTTGACTAATGTTGAGTCCATGGATTATACGCACTTTTACCTTTCCGCCATTTTCTAGCCTCTTCGGTACCGTGCATTGCCCTTTCTCACATTGAGAGTTGGTGCAAACTTTGCCGGTGCATCCAAACCCCGTGATATGATACGCTCTTTCACACATAAACCTCTCTATATCTTCCTCAAAACAGCCACCATACCTACCTATCATGGCATTTCCATAGCCATTCCGAGATATATTGCCATGCAACTTCCACCACCATCATCGTCATCATCATCATGACATGCTTTACTTTTGTCATATTGCCATTGCATGATCTTGTAGTTGACATCATATTTGTGGCAAAGCCACCATGCATTATTTTTCATACATGTCACTCTTGATTCATTGCACCATCCTGGTACACCGCCGGAGGCATTCATATAGAGTCATATCTTGTTCTAGTATCGAGTTGTAATCATTATGTTGTAATCAATAGAAGTTTGATGATCATCATTATTAGAGCATTGCCCAATCAAAAAAAAGAGAAAGGCCAAAAAAAGGCCCAAAAAAGAGAAAATAAAAAGGGCAATGCTACTATCTTTTTTTCGACACTTGTGCTTCAAAGTAGCACCTTGTTCTTCATGTAGTGGGTCTCATATATTGTGCTTCAAAGTAGCACCATGATTTTCATATAGTGAGTCTCATAAGTTGTCTTGTTCATACTAGTGGGAATTTTTCATTATAGAACTTGGCTTGTATATTCCAACGATGGGCTTCCTCAAAATGCCCTAGGTCTTCATGAGCAAGCAAGTTGGATGCACACCCACTAGTTTTCTTTTGTTGAGCATTCTTAGCTCTAGTGCATCCGTTGCATGGCATTCCCTACTCCTTGCATTAACATCAATTGATGGGCATCTCCATAGCTCATTGATTAGCCTCGTTGATGTGAGACTTTCTCCTTTTTTGTCTTTTCCACACAATCCCCATCATCATATTCTATACCACCCATAGTGCTATGTCCATGGCTCGTGCTCATGTATTGCGTGAAGGTTGAAAAAGTTTGAGATTATTTGAGTATGAAACAATTGCTTGGCTTGTCATCGGGGGTATAGAAGTTGGGAACATCTTTGTGTGACGAAAATGAAGCATAGCCTAACTATATGATTTTGTAGGGATGAACTTCCTTTGGCCATGTTATTTTGAGATGACATAATTGTTTGATTAGTATGCTTGAAGTATTATCATTTTTATGTCAATATGAACTGTTGTCTTGAACCTTTCGGATCTGAATATTCATACCATGATTAAGAAGATTTACATTGAAATTATACCAAAGTATCACTCCGCATCAAAAATTCTCTTTTTATCATTTACCTACTCGAGGACGAGCAGGAGTTAAGCTTGGGGATGCCTGATACGTCTCCAACGTATCTATAATTTTTTATTGCTCCATGCTACTTTATCTACTATTTTGGACTATATTGGGCTTTATTTTCCACTTTTATATTATTTTTGGGACTAACCTATTAACCGGAGGCCCAGCCCAGAATTGCTGTTTTTTTTGCCTATTCCAGTATTTCAAGGAAACAGAATATCAAACGGAGTCCAAACGGAATGAAACCTTCGGGAACGTGATCTTCTCACCGAACGTGATCCAGGAGACTTGGACCCTACTCCAATAAGTTTCCGGGAAGGTCACGAGGGTGGAGGGCGCGCCCCCTACCTCGTGGGCCCCTCGGAGCTCCACCGACGTGTTCCTTCCTCCTATATATACCTACGTACCGCCATTAGACCAAAGGGGGAGCCAAAAACCTAATTCCACCGCCGCAACTTCCTGTATCCACGAGATCCCATCTTGGGACCTATTCCGGAGCTCCGCCGGAGAGGGCATCCATCACGGAGGGCTTCTACATCAACACCATAGCCCTTCCGATGAAGTGTGAGTAGTTTACTTCAGACCTTCGGGTCCATAGCTAGTAGCTAGATGGCTTCTTCTCTCTTTTTGGATCTCAATACAATGTTCTCCCCCTCTCTCGTGGAGATCTATTTGATGTAATCTTCTTTTTGCAGTGTGTTTGTTGAGATCGATGAATTGTGGGTTCATGATCCAACTTATCTATGAATAATATTTGAACCACTCGGTCACACCGAGTTGCAATAACTGTATACAGTTTTGGATCTCGGTGCCACCGAGTTGTTCCACTCGGTCACACTGACAGGGTCGGGCTATATATAGTGACGGGCAAAATTTTGGAAATTTCTCCAAAACCTCTTCGCCCGCGCATAGCTCGCTCTGCCTCCTGGGTCTCCGGATCGTCCTCCTCGCCGCCAGCCGCCTCCAGTCGCTGGTCTCCATCGCCATCAACGGGAATTCTGTCCCGCCGTTGCCGCCGTAGCGAGTCTCCGCCGAACTAGGGTATGGACTCGATCTTTGTGCTATTCTCCAATCTGATTCCTAGCACATTGTGATCATCATGATTCTTGCCACGTTTGATAAACTCCTATCCAGTCAATGAACTCGTAGATTAGGTTTAATTCGAAAATTTTAGGGTTAGGTTTCCGCCGAAACCATCTCGGACCCACCGAGTTGAAAAACTCGGTCCCACCGATTTGGCTTATGCCATTGCACAAGTAAAACTCGGTCTGACCGAGAATTACTTATCGGTGTGACCGATTTTGGAACTCTGTGAAACCCTAGCAATCTCGGTGCCACCGAACTGTGACTCGGTCTGACCGAGTTCACTAGTTCTGGTGCCAAAACTGCTTCGGTGTCACCGAGTTTGAAAATCGGTAGATCCGAGATGATTTCAGTGGGAAACTAAAACTAAGTTTTTGAATTACTCTTTTGCAAAATCTCTGCACTTTGTGATGCTCATCCACTCTATCTCATCTATAATCTATTCACAGGGTCAGCAGTCAGAGTTTGCATCATGTCAGACCAAAGTGACAGCCAGAACCTCTCAGAGCAGCAAGTGGTGATGAGTGAGGGCACTAGTCCCTCCAGCTCTTCAGATGATGGCAGCAGGAGCACCCCCAGCAATCTGCCTAAAGCTGCCACTAGACAAAGGAAAAAGAGAACTTCTGATTCTCAAGATGAAGATTATGTGGCAGAGGAAGAGGCCACATCAAGGAGAGTTGAGCCAGCTCAAGACACAAAGCCAGGGCTGAAAATCAAAAGGCCAGCAGGGAGGCAGCCCATGTCTAAGGTTAGAGCTTCAACTATGAAGCCTGCACCCACAGAGCCAGTTGTTGCTGAGGGCAAAAAGAGGAAGGAAAGGGTTAAGAAGACTATAGCCAGAAGTGCTTGCCAAGGCCTCCATCATGGAAGATGAGGAGGAAGAAGAAGAGGTTGCTGCACCAGCACCCAAGGCACCCAAACTTATGGGAGATGTCATAAGGTCAGGGGCAACTGCATCCAAGCCCAAGGAAGCACCCAAGGTTGCATCTAAGCCAAAGAGTGCACCAAAGAGAAACACAAGAAGCATCCCAGCCACTGAAAAGAACAAGGCCCCAGTGCCTGAAGCTGCAGAGGAAGAGGAAGAGAATGTCCTTAGAAAGCTCAAGCCCAAGATCCCAGACCACAACGATGCTCATCCTGTGGCTGAGGATATGAAGCTCGGGAGAGATTCAGGGCTGAGGAAGTGGAGAGAAGCAGATCCGTATGCTTCTAGGAGAAGGACTGCAGTTGACTACAGGTTTCACACCAAGGAGCAGCAGGATTTCTATGAGACAGTTTTGCTTGACAAGAAGCCAATAGTATGTGACATGAGATGGGTCGACTGGACCTACATGAAGGAAAATGAGGAACACTATCCTAGAGTGTATGACAGCTTTAGTGCGTGTGGAGTTGCAGACTTTGTTGGGCAGAAGCTCACAAAGTGGAACGAGGAGCTAATCATGCAATTCTACTCCACAGCACATTTCTATCCAGATGGCAGGATTGTATGGATGTCAGAGGGTACGAGGTACCAGTCCACAGTTGCTGAATGGGCTCAGCTGATCAATGCCCCAGAAGAGTAGGATGATAACTTGGACATTTATGCCAAGAAAAAGATGGACCACAACTCTATGTCCAACATGTACAAGGAGATTCCGAATGAAGCACTTGACACTTTCAAATTTGGCTCAGTGCATTATCTTCTATCAGGACTGCCCACTATCAATTGGATACTGAGGCACACCCTATTGCCCAAGTTTGGAGATCACAAGATGATCAGAGGTCACGCGATCAATTTGCTTCATGTCTTTGACGTGCCTCAAAAATTCAAAGTCATGAGCCTCATAGTGGAAACAATCAAAAGGACTGCAGCAGATCAGAAGAGGACTTGTGGGTATGCCCCACAGATTCAGGAGCTCATCAACTCAAAGATGGGCACGGGCACATACTTGTTGGATAAGGAACACCTGCCCATCCGTCCAGACTTCGAAGATAATCAAGTGATCATGACTGAGAATGAGCCATCATCTGCCCAAGCACAAGCCAAGAAGGAGAAGGCGAAGAAGGAGAAAGCTGCCAGGATGCCTACTCAAGAGGAGGCATCTGAATATTTTCTGAAAACCAAACAAGAGCAGCTTGGTTACCTGATTGCGTCCACCCTGCGGATTGAGCAAGGACTAGCCACCCTAACTCAGAACTAGGCAAGCTTAGAGAGGATCATGGAACAGAGGTTCTATGATTTGGACATCAAGGTGACAGAGATACAGACTGCCATGGAGCAGCTCCAGGATGACATGAATGAGAGGAGAGGCAGGCCTATGACTAATGTTTTTGCCAGGGTGCCACGAGGTCCGAGGTCGTCTGCAATGCCAGTTGCTAACACCAGAGCTACCACGTCTGCGCCAGCCACAGCCTTAGTTCCACCAGCTCCAGCGTCCACTTCAGCCTCAACTCCGACCACGTCTATAGAAGGCTTCGTCCTTGGAGTGCTCCGGACTCCACCACCACCTGAAGATCAAGCCTGAGCATCGACTTAGCACTATGCATTTTCTACGAACTTTTTGGTAACTTGTTGCCAAAGGGGGAGAAAATGTATAGATCATAGGCTTCGAGAGAGAGTGTTGCTTTTATTCTCTCTTATTTTATTTGGTGGTTTTTTGAACTTTATTTGCTTGTGTGTGAGATACTACGTCTTTATGCCTGTGAGACATCGATGATCATGTGTTTGATCATAAGCTACACTTAATGTTTGCTTAATATTATCATTCTATCTATCTTATGTGATCACACACTATTCTTGGTGATGAGTGCATGTATTTCAATCTTATCATTTTTGAGCGCTCCACCAAGATGTATGTGACATGGAAGAGTAACCCATGACTCTAACTCCATGTGCATTTGCACTCCAAAGCAAATTTTAAATATGCACAAATTTAGGGGGAGCTCTTATTTGTCACATACTTCTCAAAGCGACGATATATTTCATGCTTATTATCATTGGTCGAAGCATTGATCTATATGTTGTCATCAATTACCAAAAAGGGGGAGATTGAAAGTGCAACTATCCCTAGGTGGTTTTGGTAATTCATAACAACATATAGCTCATTGAGCTAATGCTATTTCAAGATGATTATTTCAGGAAAGCTCAATGATTGGCATGGCATGGATGTGAAAGTGGAACCCTCAAAATGCTAAGGACAAAGAATTGGCTCAAGCTCAAAAGTTCAAGACTCTTCATTTTATATTTTAGTGATCCAAGATCACATTGGGTCTTTAGGAAAAGCCAATACTATCAAGGAGGGATGAGGTGTTGCTTAATGAGCCTCTTGCTTTATGTGCTTAATGATATACTCCAAAATCCTCAGCTACTTTCCCATATCCACAAATGACCTAAACCCTAAGCTAAACTCGGTCATACCGATTCTTTCAATCCAGCGCCACCGAGTTTCACTTGTCATTTGCCACTGCCAAACCCTAGCAATTCGGTCCTACCGATAAGGATCTCGGTCTCACCGAGATGGGATTGCAAACTCTCTGTTTCCCTTTCGTAACTTTTCGGTCTCACCAAAAGAGCGAATCGGTCCCACCGAGATTGCAATGTAAACTCTGTGTTTCCTTCTTGTAACTTTTCGGTCTCACCGAAAGAGCGAGTCGGTCCCACCGAGTTTGTCTGACCAACTCTCTGGTTAGCTTATTGCCAAACTCTGTCTCACCGAGTTTGTGCAATCGGTCTCACCGAGATTACGTTATGCCCAAACCCTAACCGAATCGGTCCTACCGAGTTGCATGTCAGTCCCACCGAAATTCCTAACGGTCACTAGGTTTACTATTTCGGTCCGACCGAGTTTTCTGATTCGGTCCCACCGAGATTGGTAAATTGTGTGTAACGGTTGGATTTTGTGTGGAGGCTATATATACCCCTCCACCTCCTCTTCACTCGTGGAGAGAGCCATCAGAACACATACACCATTCCAACTCATATGTTCTGAGAGAGAACCACCTACTCATGTGTTGAGACCAAGATATTCCATTCCAGCCATATGAATCTTGATCTCTAGCCTTCCCCAAGTTGCTTTCCACTCAAATCTTCTTTCCACTAGATCCAAATCCTATGAGAGAGAGTTGAGTGTTGGGGAGACTATCATTTGAAGCACAAGAGCAAGGAGTTCATCATCAACACAACGTTTGTTACTTCTTGGAGAGTGGTGTCTCCTAGATTGGCTAGGTGTCACTTGGGAGCCTCCGACAAGATTGTGGAGTTGAACCAAGGAGTTTGTAAGGGCAAGGAGATCGCCTACTTCGTGAAGATCTACCGCTAGTGAGGCAAGTCCTTCGTGGGTGATGGCCATAGTGGGATAGACAAGGTTGCTTCTTCGTGGACCCTTCGTGGGTGGAGCCCTCCGTGGACTTGCGCAACCGTTACCCTTCGTGGGTTGAAGTCTCCATCAACATGGATGTAGGATAGCACCACCTATCCGAACCACGGGAAAAACATCCGTGTCTCCAATTGCGTTTGAATCCTCAAAACCCTTCCCTTTATATTCTTGCAAGTTGCATGCTTTACTTTCCGCTGCCAATATACTCTTTGCATGCTTGCTTGAATTGTGTGATGATTGCTTGACTTGTCCTAAGATAGTTAAAATCTGCCAAGAACTAAAATTGGGAAAAGGTTAAGTTTTTGTTTGGTCAAGTAGTCTAATCACCCCCCTCTAGACATACTTTCGATCCTACATCCTTTCTTTGGTGGCTACGTCATAAAGAGAGTAATGGGCCAAATGATTGAAGTTTTGCAGATATTCAGCCACAGACTGATTTCCTTGGACGAGCGCGAGAAATTCATGTTGCTTAGTCTTCATAACTCCAGTAGGGATATGATATTTTCAGAACCGATCCTTAAACTTTTCCCAGGTGATTTCCTCATCAACCAGCCACATGGCCTTTGTATTTTCCCACCATATGGCAGCTGCGCCCTCAAGATAATGAGTTTCAAAGGGAACTTTATCATTTCCTTCAATACGAGTAATCTCACACTTTTTCTCCATTGTGCGCAACCAATCGTCTGCATCCAATGGGTCAACAATCTGACTAAAGCTGGGTGGATTGGTCCTCTGAAAATCTGACAGCTTTGAGTGATGACCATTCTGATTTCCATTCTGTCCAACCATAGCTTGCACACTTCTCAATATTTCAATTAGATCATTGTTCCTTTTCTCTTCAAACATACGTAGAATTTGCTCGGTGGAGGGAGGATTAGGCTATGGAGGTGGTGGCGGAACATACGGCTCGGGAGAATGTCCTGCTTGTCGTGCGGAACGATGAACAGGAGTTCCCTCACGAACGTTGCTACTGCTGCCTCCTCGCGTCATCCTATTGTGGATTTTTCCCAAGACAACACGGTCGGGATGAGAAACACCCAAGAATAAAATTGGGGAAAAGCCAGCGACAAATCCCGGAAGAAAACAGAAGAGCGAAGAAAATATGACAAATAAAGTCTCAACATAATTATACATAGACTCATACATGAAAGGTAAACAACATGACTAGTTCACTACTCTCATACATGCAACGAAACATCATGACTTGTACGAATACATCCGTACATCATCTAGACAACTGCGAATACTCAAAGATACTACTGCTCTGCTGGTGCTGCAGCGTCCTCCCCTGAAGCGGTCTCGGATCCCTAACTGATGTGGTTAACGTGAACCTCTGGGTTAAAGGTAACATGACGGCGCTGCCTCGAGGGCTCTCCCTTAGGGGAAGGGGTAGGATGAAGCATCGGGGCTACATGAGTAGCGAGAAGCGAGACCCACTCGGCAGGAGTACTGAGAGGGTTCACGGCTGTGACGCCCGTGCTACTCGGGGGAGTAACCGGCAAAATAGGGGAGCTAGAGCTGACTGGAACATAAGGGGTAAATCCCAGAGAAGACGGAGTAGTGGCAGATCTAGAAGTGACTAAAGTAGCGGCTAAAGCAGTACGGGCACGAGTCAGCTCTTGAGCCAGCTCGTGGATCATGATATAGCTAGCAGTGACATAACGAGCAAGATGGCTAGCAACACTATCAGACTCCGGATCAATGAGAGGGAAATGGGCACGACCGTTGTTGTGCAGAGATGGGTATTAATAGAAACCTGGGTGGTTCTACATTCGGACCTTGTTGTAGCGGAGCTCGACAAGGACCTCGAATGCAGCAAACTAGATAGCCTAAGAAGCGGTGGAGGTGTAACCGCTCCAAGAAGTGCGAGTGTAAGAGTTCAAATCCCTGCAGGGGAGTCCCAACTTAGCCCATCACAAGCTCTCACGGTCAACGAAGGATATTCCTTCTCTCAAGACATTCCGATCAGACTCGGCATCCCGGTTACAAGACATCTTGACAATGGTAAAACTAAACTAGCAAAGCCGCCCGAATGTGCCGACAAATCCCGACAGGAGCTGCACATATCTCGTTCTCAGGGCACACTCAGATGGGCCAGACGTCGGGTAGGCCAGCCCAGAGTTGCCCCTGGTAGCCCCGGACATCGCTCAGTTGGACAAACACTTAGAGAAGCACTGGCCCAGGGGGGTTAAAAATAAAGATGACCCTTGAGTCCGCGAAACCCAAGGGAAAAAGGCTAGGTGGCGAATGGTAAACCCAATGTTGCGCCATGCTGGAAGAGTTTTATTCAAGGCGAACTGTCAAGGGGTTCCCATTATAACCCAACCGTGTAAGGAACGCAAATCCGGGAACATAACACTGATATGACGGAAACTAGGGTGGCAAGAGTGGAACAAAACACCAGGCATAAGGCCGAGCCTTCCACCCTTTACCAAGTATATAGGTGCATTAAGATAAACAAGATAATATGGTGATATCCCAACAATAAACATGTTCCAACAAGGAACAAACTCCAATCTTCACCTGCAACTAGCAACGCTATAAGAGGGGTTGAGCAAAGCGGTAACATGGCCAAACAACAGTTTGCTAGGACATGGTGGGTTAGAGGTTTGACATGGCAATTGGGGAGGCATGATAAGCAAGTGGTAGGTATCGTAGCATAGGCATAGCCAAAGAGCGAGCATCTAGCAAGCAAAGATAGAAGTGATTTCGAGGGTATGGTCATCTTGCCTGCAAAGTTCTCAGAGTTGCCATGATCCTCGTAAGCGTACTCAACGGGCTCCTCGATCATGTACTCGTCTCCCGGCTCTACCCAAACAAGAACAACAAGCAAAAGGAACACAATCAACCACGTGCAATGCTCAAGCAACATGAGGCAAACATGGTATGATATGCGGGATGCGATATGTGATGCATATGCAAGATTTGGAAAGGAATGATTGAACCTGGCCTCAACTTGGAAAACCAAGAGTGCCAATGGAAAGGTGAGGTGATTTCGGTCGAAATCGATATAAAGATCACCGGAATCGGATGCACAGTTTGGAAATGGCAAGCAAAACAAATATGGCACCGGTCTGCGATAAACAGCAAGTAGCCTTCTAAATGCATCAAGATAAATAAGCTACTGCACCCAAACATGGCAAAACAATACATGGCAGGGATCCACTCATGATGCTTGACAAAAGATGAACACTGAGCTATGGCTAATTCACTCAATAAGAGGTTCAAACAAGCATGGCAAAAGTGCAAAAGATAAGAGGTTTCAGACTTGGTGAAATTAACAGCATGTCAGGAATTTATCATCAGGAAGCAATGTTTAGAGAGCAATAACTATATGCTACAGGAACATATCATGTCAAAGCAAGACATGGCATGAAGCTACTCAAAGCATATAACAAAATTCCCTTAGTGACCATGAGCCAAAAGGGATCAGAAAATAAAATTGCAAGCATGTGAACATAGCAAAAACATAAACAGATTCAGACTTAGTGAAAAACTAGAGCATGGCAAAACAGATAATGAGTAGGCATGTTTACGAGCTCGATGCACTCACTAAGAGGCATGGCATGATAATCTAAGCATACACCCAGCAAATAGACATGGTAGAGAAGCTAGACATGGCAAGAACAACATCATAGCATGCACGGATCAACTACAACAAGCTCGGCAAAATTGCTAAACACGTTAACAATCTGCCAGAAACATTTTATAGAAAAAGTAGAGCTCGATTGAGTCAAGCTAGGGTGCTCCATAATTTCAAACAAAGACATGGATGGATAGAGCACAACATTATTTACAAAACATCCTTACTGATCATGCTCAAAAGAGGCACGGATCACTAGGAAATAACATGAACATATGGCATAAAAATAATGACAGGGCAAGGACTTAGTGAAATTCTAAGTCCCTAGAATCAGCATCATTGAGTAAGCTACTTTGCATGCTTGTGCAAGTCACCACAAAGATCACAAAAATACATGGCATACACCCTTGTAAACATGGCATGGCATTCTTCAAAACACATGTAGAGCTCAGGATCATAGCATGCACACATTAATCATGGCAAAAATGAGAAAAGTGCATTTGCTTAAACAGATTTGAAACTATCATCACATAGCCCTCTTCCAACAGCATTTCAGGCATCAATATGAGCTCAAATGAAAATGATTCATTGAGATGAAATGATGTACTCGTCGAGACGAACAATTTGATATGCTACACGCATGAATCGGAGCCACGATGATGAAGTTATGGCATGTCAAAGATTGCAAAAATGCTAGGGTTAGGGACAAAAAAGTGAACTGAGTTTGTCTCAGATCTGGATCCAGCCGGACCGGCACGGTAGCAGTGGCGGAATCTCACCGGAAATGGCGAGGGCGACGGTAGCCGGCGAGGATCGGGGCGCGGGGAGGCCGGGGCAATGCGGTGCTCGGTGCAGGGCAGCGCTGAGGCGATGGAGGTCGACGGCGGGGGTCGGCGCCGGCTCGGTCAGCGAGGAGAGCTCGCTGAAGTCGGGGTCTTCCTTCAGGCCGGCGAGGAGCGCGGCGGCCGGCCGGGGCGAAGAGGTGCCGAGCGCGGGGAAGAAGGTGGCGGCGCCGGCTGGGGTGACTCGGCCCGGTCGAGCGGCGGGAGGGCCGGCCACGGGCCTTGCGGGCCCGCGCGGTGCGACGATGTGGGCACGGGCGGCCGCCAACGGGAGGAGGACATGTGGCGGCGACGGGGGTAAGTCGGACGTGTCCGTCGGCGGGACTTGTGTCCGACGCGTGAGGAGAGGGAGAGACGAGGGTTTCGGGTGGAATGGATCCGAAATTTTCGGGGGAGGTCTAGTTTTATAGGTAGAGGGAGCTAGGAAGCTCCAAATGAGGTGCGGTTTGCGGCCACGCGATTGTGATCGAACGGCCTAGGTGATGGAGGTGGTATAGGTGGGTTTTGGGCCACTTTGGAGAGGTGTTGGGCTGCAACACACACGAGGCCTTCTCGATCCCTCGGTTAACCGTTGGAGTATCAAACAAAGTCCAAATGGTACGAAACCTTACAGGCGGTCTACCGGTAGTAAACCAAGGCCGCATGACAAGTCTCGGTCCAATCCGAAAACGTTTACCACACGCACACGAAAAGAGGTAGAAAGGGACACCGGAGGACTTAGGAGCGCCCGAATGCAAAACGGACAATGGGGAAAATGCTCGGATGCATGAGACGAACATGAATGCAAATGCAATGCACATGATGACATGATATGAGATGCATGACAAAAACAAAACACACGGAGACAAAAACCCGACAACAAGGAAATAACATAACTTAGTGCCGAAAATGGAAAGAGTTGGAATCTAAATAAGGTAAATTACATCCGGGGTGTTACAACACTCCACCGCTACGAAAGGATCTCGTCCTGAGATCTAGGACTAGAAAAACTCCGGGTACTCAGAACGGAGGTGATCCTCGCGTTCCCAAGTGGCTTCACGATCGGAATGATGTGACCACTTGACTTTGAGGAATTTGATAGACTTGTTGCGAGTCTTGCGCTCAGTTTCTTCAAGAATAGCAACGGGGTGCTCACGATAAGAAAGGTCTTCTTGGAGATCAATGTCTTCAAAGTTGACGGTGCGGTCAGGAGTCTTGAAGCACTTGCGGAGTTGAGAGACATGAAACACGTCGTGCACGTTTGCAAAGTTGGAGGGGAGCTCAAGTTGATAGGCGATATCGCTCTCTTGCTGACGATCTTGAAAGGACCCACGTATCTAGGGGCAAGCTTCCCTTTGATACCGAAGCGCCGAGTACCTTTCATTGGAGAGACATGGAGGTAGACATGGTCTCCGATCTTGAAAGCCAAGTCACGATGCTTGCTATCATAGTAACTCTTCTAGCGCGATTGCGCGGCTTTGAGATTATCACGAATGACTTTGCACATCTCTTCTACCTCTGTGATCAAGTCATTGCCAAGAAGTTGACGTTCACCAGTCTCTGACCAGTTAAGAGGAGTACGACACTTCCTGCCATAGAGAATTTCAAATGGGGCCTTGCCCAAACTCGCTTGGAAGCTGTTGTTGTAGGAGAACTCGGCATATGGAAGACAATCTTCCCACTTCATACTGAAAGAGATGATGTAAGCCCTGAGCATATCTTCAAGAATCTGATTGACACGCTCGACTTGGCCACTAGTTTGAGGATGAAAAGTTGTGCTAAAGCGAATGTTGGTGCCCATGGTCTTATGAAAAGAATCCCAGAACTTGGAGGTGAAGATGATGCCACGATATGAAGATATCAACTGCGGAATGCAGTGCAGAGAGACAATCTGGGAGGTATATAGCTCTGCCAATTGAGCTGTTGTGATAGATTCTTTGATAGGAAGGAAATGAGCCACTTTAGTGAGTTTGTCGATGACAACGAAGATAGCATCATTGCCACGCTTGGACTTTGGAAATCCAGTCACGAAGTCCATCTCAATGTGGTCAAACTTCCATTCTGGAATGGCAAGAGGTTGGAGGAGACCAGCTGGTCGTTGGTGTTCTGCCTTCACTCTTCTGCAGACATCACATTCATTCACGAACTGAGCAATCTCATGCTTCATTCGAGTCCACCAATACGACTGCTTGAGGTCATGGTACATCTTTGTACTTCTAGGGTGGATAGAGAGGAGTGAATTGTGAGCCTCGTTCATAATGACTTTACGAAGGTCACCTTTAGGCACAACAATGCGATCCTTGAAGAATAGAGTATCCTTGTCATCAAGGCGATAGCACTTGTACTTGAGTTGGCTCTTGGCAATCCCAATCTTCACCTTCTTCACCATAGCATCAAGAAGTTGAGCCTCGCGAATCTGATCTTCCAAAGTAGGAGAGACTTGGAGGTTGGCGAGGAAACCTTGAGGAACAAATTGCAGATTGAGTTTGCGGAACACTTCACAAAGCTCGGGTTGGTAAGGCTTGAGAATCAGACTGTTGCAGTAATCCTTCCTGCTCAATGCGTCAGCAATTACATTGGCCTTTCCTGGAGTATATTCGATACTCGGATTATACTCTTGAATCATTTCGACCCAATGAGTCTACCTGAGGTTGAGATTAGGCTGAGTGAAGATGTACTTGAGACTCTTGTGGTCAGTGAAGATGTCCACTTTTCTTCCCAATAAGAGATGTCTCCAAGTTAAAAGAGCATGAACAACTGCCGCCAACTCGAGGTCATGAGTGGGGTAGTTCTTTTCATTGGGCTTCAACTGGCGAGAGGTATAAGCCACAACTTTCTTCTCTTGCATCAACACTGCACCAAGACCTTGAAGGGAAGCATCACAAAAGACCTCGAGCGGTTTGGATTCATCAGGAGGAGTCAGAACTGGAGCAGTGACTAACTTCTCTTTCAGGGTGTTGAAAGCGATGTCACATTCAAGAGACCAGACGTACTTCACGTGCTTCTGCAGGAGGTTGGAAAGAGGCTTCGCGATCTTAGAGAAGTTCTCGATGAACCTTCGACAATAGCTTGCGAGCCCAAGGAAGCTGCGGAGTTGCTTCACGTTCTGAGGTGGTTCCCAATTCACAATTGCAGACACCTTCTCAGGATTCACCGCTATGCCCTTGGCAGAAATGATATGCCCAAGGTAGAGAACCTCATCGAGCCAAAACTCGCACTTTGGAAACTTCGCATAGAACTTATGTTCTCTGAGCTTATCCAGCACCAAACACAAGTGCTTGGCATGATCCTCCTTGTTCTTGGAAAAGACCAAAATGTCATCGAGGTAGACCAAGACGAAGTCATTTGTGTAGGTGTTGAAGATGAAATTCATCATGCGAGAGAATGTTGGCGGAGTGTTGATGAGGCTGAAAGACATGACAGTGTATTCATATGAACCATAGCTTGTTCTGAATGCCGTCTTAGGGATATCTTGCTCACGAATGTGAATCTGATGATAGCCCATACGGAGATCAAGCTTAGAAAAAACTTGAGCACCTTTGAGTTGTTCAAACAGCTCATTGATGTTGGGAAGTGGGTACTTATTCTTTATAGTCTTCTTGTTCAATGGACGGTAGTCGACACAGAGTCGGTCCGTTCCATCCTTCTTCTTCACAAAAAGAACACCACAACCCCACGGAGAAGAACTAGGTCGGATGAGACCCATTCTATCTTGAACATCGAGTTGCTTCTTCAGCTCCTTCAACTCTTCAGGTCCGAGCTTGTAAGGACGCTTGCACACAGGTTCCGTGCCAGGCTCAAGATCAATGACGAATTCAACTGGCCGGTGCGGAGGCATTCCTAGAAGCTCTTCTGGAAAGACGTCTTGATATTCGCAAACGATTGGAATTTGCGAGATAGCATCCAGTTCACCCTTCTCATTGAGAGAAAACAGACGGATGGTATCATCATGAGCGGCAAACACAATTACATCCTCAGACGAATGAGTCAATTGAATCTGCCTGGCTGCACAATCAAGATGCGCCTTGTGCTTGGAAAGCCAATCCATTCCGAGAATAAGATCAATATCCGAGTTTCCTTGAACAATAGGAGAAGCTAGAAATTTGTAGTCGCCCAACGTGATAGTAACATCCGGGACGCAGGTATTAGCTGTCATCTGCTTGCCCGGTGACACAATTTGCAAGGAACTTTGCAGATACTGATAATCACACTCATACTTAGATGCAAAAGGTTTGGAAATGAAACAATGCGATGCACCAGTGTCAAAAAGAACTTTTGCAGGGATATCGTTAACAGGAAGGTTACCCATGATCACATCTGGCGAGTCCTCTGCCTGAGCTGCATTCAGCAAGTTGACCTTGGCAGACTTGGTGTTATGCTTGACCATAGTTGTACATGCCGATCTCACAGGAGGAGGAGGAGGGAGACGCCTCTGATTGAAGCATTTGTTGGCATAGTGACCCTTCTGTTGGCACTTGTTGCACGTGACCTCTGAAAGCAGACAGTGATACGGAGCACTTGATCTTGGAGCTTGAGACGAAGTCTTGTTCTGAAAGCCAAGGTTGGGTGGGTGGGAAGATCCACTTCCACCTTTGCTCTTCTGCTGGTACGGCTGACAAAACGGAGGAGGAGGAAGCCAATACTTTTACTGCTTGGCCACTTGAGTAGAGGAAGAAGGAGTAGTGTCTCTGACTCGCTTCTTGGAAGCAGCACACCTCAGTTGAGCGGCCTCTTGCTTCAATGCCATGTTATAGAACTCATCGTACCTCAAGGGCTCAAAGAGAACAAGAGCTAGCTGGATTTCTTCCCTGAGACCACCCCTGAACTGGTATATCATGCTCTTCTCATCAGGGACGTCCTGCTTGGCAAAGCGGGCGAGCTTCTGAAACAACTTGTTGTAGTCATAGACAGACAAAGAGCCTTGCTTCAGGTTGCGGAATTCCTCACGCTTGCTTTCAACCACGCTCTAGGGGATATGAGGAGCTCTGAAGTCTTGACGGAATTCATCCCAGGTAATCGCACGGCCTTCTCTGGAATCCTTGTACTGCTGGAACCATTCTGCAGCTTGGTCTTTGAGTTGGAAGGATGCGAACTTGACAAAGTCCTCAGGCCTGACGTTACTGCACTCGAAATGCTTGCACAGATCCACGAGCCAATCGTCAGCATCAGTTGCCTCAACACAATTGCTGAAAGTCTTTGGCCCGTTAGCAAGGAACTGGTTGAGTGTAGCAAAGTGATTCTGATTGTTGCCTTGGTTGCCTTGGTTCACTTGATTGCGCTCTTGAAGAATTTGCATGATCAACTGTGTGTTTGCATTGGTTGCGGCCATCACAGCTTGCCATGCCTCCGGAGGAGGAGGAGGTGGTGGCAGATCTTGATTCTAATTTTGATTGGTGCTCTTAGCGGGAGCCATCCTGAAGAGGTTGACAACCGTTAGCACATTGACAGATAAAATGAAGCTGAATCAAACGGGTTGAAATTGCAACATATAGTGTTCACATCCGAACAAAATGAACGAATGCATTCCACTTGAAATGGTCACATATCCATAAATTGAGAAGCCACTTAGAATTTAGGTAGAGAAATAAACCAACAAGGTACGGATCAAGAGCGAATACTTGGTAAGAAATCCCAATCTCAAACCAAATATCTGTGGAAGAAGAGCTAGAGCTACAAGAATTCCCACCTATAAAACTCCCGAACCTTTCCGGTTATGTAATCAGGTGTTGGGGATACAGGGGAAGCATAATATCTCACCCAAAACTAGCAAATCCTACATCCACCTGTATCCATCCTTCAACACATAACCGAGAAAAACTTTGGAAACCATCTACCTCAACCTTCGAAAAGCACCCGTTATACAAGTTATGGCGATACTCCCGAACTCCCGCGCCAGTACTGGGTGGCGTCGAGGTTATCTCACCAACGAACTGCATAAAAGAGATTTTCGATGTCGGCGTACTAAACTCAGGTATTCCAGAATTGCAATGATAAAATTTTGACGACAACACCTCGGAGCTCAACTCCCCGGGACACTGCCACAACCCCTAAAGACAGGAGGCATCAAGAACAATGTTCTCATCACAAAACCATCGGAACGATTCCAAGATACCCGCGTGATCCTAAATTTTTTTTAGTGAAATTTGAGAAGAGAAGAGTCAAAACTCTACGTAAGGATGTCTTACCAGAGCGATGAGGAGACTGGAAAGTAAAAAGAATTCCTAAACTCTCCGATATATAATTCCTAAATGACTCAAAACATTTTTCTAGACTCAACAACGGCTGCTAAAAAACGATCAAGCAGTGGGGGCTCCTAAGGTCGGGGAAGGCTCTGATTACCAACTTGTAACGCCCTCGATGCGGCTATATCTCCTACGTGTCGAGGCACGACTTAGAGGCATAACCGCATTGAAAGCAATGTCGCAAGTTAAACAATCTTCACAACATCCCATGTAATATATAGATAAAAAAGGGGAGATACATAGTTGGCTTACACTTGCCCGACTACAGTGCCAAAATAAAAGAACAACCCAACATGCGACATGGTCCCGATCACCCCAACTGGGCACCACTACTGCTCATCAGGGAAAGACACGTAGTATCGGTGTGAGTCCTCGTCGAACTCCCACTTGAGCTCAAGCGCGTCATCTGGAACGGAATCGTCAGGCCCTGCATCTGGTTTGGAAGTAATCTGTGAGCCACAGGGACTCAGCAATCTCGCACCCTCGCGATCAAGACTATTTAAGCTTAATAGGTAAGGCAAGGTAATATGTGTGGAGCTGCAGCAAGCGACTAGCATATATGGTGGTTATCCTATTCGCAAAAGAGAGCGAGAAGAGGAGGGAAAGCGCGAACGAGTATCTAGGGGGCATCCTGCGGCAAGCATTACTCCAACACCGTGTTCACTTCCTGGACTCCGCCGAGAAGAGACCATCACGGTAACTCACACAGTTGATTCATTTTAATTAAGTTAAGGTTCAAGTTATCTAAAACCGGACATTAACAAATTCCCATCTGCCCATAACCGCGGGCACGGCTTTCGAAAGTTCAAATCCCTACAGGGGAGTCCCAAGTTAGCCCATGACAAGCTCTCATGGTCAACGAAGGAATAGACCTTCTCCCGAGACATTCCGATCAGACTCGGTATCTCGGTTCTACAAGACACTTCGACAAGTTAAAACAAATCCAGCAACACCGCCCGAATGTGCCGACAAATATCGATAGGAGCTACACATATCTCGTTCTCAGGCACACACAGATGAGCGCTCCATACAACTAAAACCAAACCTCGAGTTTCCCAGAGGGGGCGCAGCACGGGACTCTAGTTTGGACCAACACTCAGAGGAGCACTGGCCCAGGGGGGCTTCAAATAAGATGACCCTCGGGCTCCGGAAACCCAAGGGAAAAAGAGGCTAGGTGGAAAATGGTAAAACCAAGGTTGGGCATTGCTGGAAAAGCTTTAATCAAGGCGAACTATCAAGGGGTTCCCATTATCACCCAACCGCGTAAGGAACGCAAAAATCCGGGAACATAACACCAATATGACGGAAACTAGGGCGGCAAGAGTGGAACAAAACACTAGGCGAGAGGCCGAGCCTTCCACCCTTTACCAAGTATATAGATGCATTAAGATAACATGGCAATATAATGATATCCCAACAAGTAAATAATGTTCCAACAAGGAACGGTCTCCAATCTTCACCTGCAACAAGCAACGCTATAAGAGGGGCTGAGCAAAGCGATAACATAGCCAATCAACAGTTTGCTAGGACATGGTGGGTTAGAGGTTGAACATGGCAATTTGGGAGGCATGATAAGAAAGTGGTAGGCATCGTATCATAGGCATAGCAAAAGAGCGAGCATCTAGCAAAGCAAAGATAGTAGTGATTTCGAGGGTATGATCATCTTGCCTGCAAAGTTGTCAGAGTTGACTGGATCCTTGAAACCAAACACAATGGGCTCCTTGTTAGTGAACTCGTCTCCCGGCTCTACCCAAATAAGACAAACAAGCAACAAGGACACAATCAACCACGTGCAAACTCAAACGACATGATGCAAAGATGATATGCTATGCGGGATGCAATATGGGATGCATATGCAAGATTTGACAGGGAATGCATGAACCTGGCCTCAACTTGGAAATCCAAGTGTGCCACTGGAAAGGTGAGATGAAATCGCTTGAAAACTATATAAAGAACGCCGGAATCGGAGTTACGGTTTGGAAATGGCAAGCAATTCGAATATGACCACATTCTGCGATTTACAGCAAGTAGCCATCTAAATGCAACAAGATGAACATGCTACAGCACCCAAACATGGCACCAAAATACATGGCAGGGATCCATTCATGATGCTTAACAAAAGATTAGCACTGAGCTATGTCCAATTCACCATTAACAGGTTCAAACAAGCATGGCCAAAATGCATTTGGCAAACAGATTTCAGACTTAGTGAAATTAACACTTGTCTGGAATTTCAGATCAGGTAGCCCACTTTGGAGCACGAAAACTATATGCTACAGGACCTGAACATGGCAAGTTAAAGCATGGCATGGAGCTACTCAAAGATCTTAACAAAAGTCCCTTAGTGACCTTGAGCCAAAAGGGATCAGAAAATACAATTGCAAGCATGTGAACATGGCAAAAACATAATTAGATTACAGACTTAGTGAAAACTGGAGCATGCTGAAATAGATATCAAGTAGGCATATTTACGAGCTCGATGCACTCACTACAGAGCAAGTCATGAAAATCTAAGCATGCACCCATCAAGAATACACAAAATACAAGCTAGACATGGCAAGAACAATAACATAGCATGCACGGATCAACTACAACATCCTCCGCAAAATTGCTAACAAGTAGACAATCTGCCCAGATTCACGAAATGACAAAAGTAGAGCTCGAGTGACTCAAGCTAGGGTGCTCTATAATTGCAAACAAAGACATTGATGGATAGAGCACTACAAAATTAACAAAACATCCTTACTGATCATCCTCAAAAGAGGCACGGATCACTAGGAAACAACATGAACATATGGCATATTGAGATAAACAGATCAAGGACTTAGTGGAAATGCTAAGTCCATGAAATCAGCATTAACGAATGCTCCACTTTGCAAACTTGTGCTAGTCACCACACACATTACAAAAATACATGGGTTGCACCCCTGGATAGATGGCAAAACATATAACAAAACTCATGAAGAGCTCAGGGGCATATCATGCACACATTAATCATGGCAAAAATGACAAATATCTAAATGGAGCAGCAGATCTGACAATTATCTCAAATAGCACTCTTCTAACAGCATATCGGGCATGAAGATCAACTCAAATGAAAATGATGCAATGAGATGAAACGATGTGCTCTCTGAGAAGAACAATTTGATATGCTATATGCCCAAAACGGAGCTACGGATGCAAAGTTATAGCACGATGAACATGGGCATATGGATCTGGGAATTTGAGGATTTAGAAGAAAATCACCACCCGCGGATCTAGGGTTGACCCGGGCATGCAAAACGAGGCGGTGGCGGATCTCGCCGGAGAAGACGAAGACGGCGGCCGGCGAGGACGGGGTCGCCGGATCCGGCTCTCCCGCGGCCGGATCTGGCCAGAGACGAGGTCGGGGAGGCGGCGGCCGGTCGGAGGGCGTCGCGCGGCGTCGGGGTGCGGCGGTGGCCGCGGCGGCCCGGTGTGTGACACACCAAAATTTTAACCTTGTTTTACTAATTAAAATTTTGCCAGGAAAATTTAACTTTTCATTTTTCTTGGTTTACTTTGATTTCAGTATGATTCTTTCTTGGATTTTTATGGAGTTTTATCCCAAGTGAAAGTTTCCAAATATATTACTGGACTTGTTTTCTCCCTCGAGAAAAACATTTCTCTTAAAAGTAGATTTAATTGCATAACTAATTCTCCCTGAGATTTATTCCTTGAAATGATTTTTTTTTAAGTTTCAGGACCCAATTTGCACTGCAACCTCTGGATATATTTATCTAAAATTCCAACCAAGATTTGGAGATGTCATGTGATGTTTTTGAATCACTTTTATGGAAAAATATAATTCATTCACTTAATATTTTGAGCTCTACTACAAGTTTTCAAATCTGGTCCAGTGGGCAATTTTGCACTACAACCCATTTAAATATTTCTTTCTAGCTTCCACCAAAATTGTGGGATATTAGTAGTGGTATGTAATTCAACTTTATGCAAAAACCCAGTGGTGTTCTATGAAAAATTTGAGTGAATCAACCTCTTTTTCTTTCTGGTCCAGTTTCGCTTTTTCTACAGCAACCCTAATTTAATTTGTTCTAGTACCCTTGAGTTTTCTCCTGCTTATAGCCCACCTTGCAAAACCCTTAAGTCCAGAAGAAAGGGCCCATTGGAAGATTTCTGGATCATGAAACCATGCCTTTTTCTTTCTGTCCAAAACTGATGTTTTGCAAAACTTGCACTAACAAGTTTCTGATTTTGTCAAACTAACCTCACTACCCTCTCTTTCAACTAAAGAGACCCTGATCTGGAGAATTTGGCCACCCCAAGAATTGCCTAGATGCCTTTGGCATTTTGTCAAACACCCAGTGTGCACAACCAGATTTGGCATGATTTCAAGTTTACATTGTGAACTTGATACCCTGACCAAACCAGCTTGTCCCATGGACTTGACCTAGCCCATTGCCTCACCCTGCTAACTCCCTTGTGGTTTCGAGGCCCCTAGCATGCCTTGGCATACTGTCGAGCACGCCCCGTGCGTGCTCTGGGCGCGCCCAGAGCGCACGTTTTGCACGTGCGTGCGCTCGGGTCGCCGCGTCGCGCCCCGGCCCTTGCTCACCTGCAGAGCCGCACCCCCCGACCTCATCCGCTCGCAGGAACCAGCCAAGCCCCCCTGGCGCCCAACAGCGCCGCCGTCAGGTCGGCAACGGCGGCTAGCGGGCGGCCACAACAGCCTCTGCCATGGACGGCGCCGCCCGAGCCACCAGCGCTCGCCAGCTGCCCCCTTGAACAGCTCAGGCTCATCCGCAGCCTTGTCTGCAAGCCCTTATCGCCACCACGTCGCCCTGCAGCACAGTACGGCGGTCGCCGGTGTTCTTATCCTCGGCCATCGTCGGAACCGCACCCGATCGCTATATAAGGACCCCCCCCCCCCCCGAGCTCACCAAACCCTCAAGCAACCTCCCACACTCCCCCACCGATCCGGCTGTAGCAGTAGAAAGACCAGAGGGGTCGTCTTCTTCTTCTCCGGCAACCACGGCCGCCGACACTGCCTCGTTCACTCCGGCGCCACCAGGGCCTCCCCCTCTCCACTCTCTTCACCATAGGCCCTCTCTTAATCACGTGAGTCCACCCCCAAGCTCAATTTTGATCGGGAGCCACCGGAGACAAATCCCCCAATCATGCCCGAAGCTCCCTCCGCCGCGGAGCTCACCGCCGACGATTCCCCCCGCCCCAACCGGCCAGTCGACCACTGGGAGGACCGCCTGGGAGTGGCGGATCCATCCCTGGCCTTGGATGCCCTCGAGGATCCGCCGTTCGCCGGCGTTGATCGCCGGAGCCCTCACCTCTATTCGGCCACAGGAGGACGAAGGCGGGGCGATTGGTCAAACCTGACCAGTGGGCCCCGTGGACCCACTGTCAGTGACCCACGCGCCCGTCCATGCTGGATAAGTGAAGGCGTAAAACCCCCAAGTGCGTACCCCCCTGCTTCGAAAGCGTATTCTTATCTGAAACGTTTTCTTTTCTGTTTTATTTTAAAAACAGAATTTGACCAAAACTTCGACTGGCTATAACTTTTTAAATATAAGTCCAAATGAATTGATTCTTTTTCCTACCTCTCTCAAATTTCACCTAGTTTATTTTAAGATTTATTTCAAAAATAATTAGGGCAACTTTTTGTACTGTTTTAAAGTATGTGTTATTTGCCTATTTTCGAAATAGGATTTTGGAGAGAGAGAAGAGAGCTTTCAAAAAATATTGGAGTGCACCTCACCTCTCCACACCTTGAAGGAAAGCATTTCTGAACTCAGGCACAATATTATCGTGTGTTGTTTAATACAGTTACAACACCACCGTGACACAGAGTATCCGTTATGTGCTTGTGACGATATGATCATACGCTTTGAGTGCAAAGATGAAAATTTTTGTTGTTGGCAATGGACATACTTGTGATAGCAATCACCCTCATATGCCTCTCATGCCTACCGGGAAAGATCCGGGAAAGTCTCTGTCTTGGGTAGACACGAGCTTGTCCCTCGTCAAGACGGTTATGACCGGTGGGGCAGGGGGAGGTATGATGAGTGGTGGTTGTGTCTGATGGATGTGAAATATTATCCTTGAGCTAATCATGCAGGAAATACTTAAGCCTCCTGAGTCGGTCGTAGATCGAGTCTTGTTCCAGTAACCCCCATACTTGTTCCGTGCTGCCACTTGTCCCTGCCGTAGGTAGGGTACGGTTCAGTAAGTTGTCAACCCCTGTCTAGCACACACCGTACAGAGAGACCGCGATGAGGGTTCCATGGCCCTGGATTAAAGCCAGTCATCCGGTCCGGGGGCATGGGTGTTTTCGGTTGTAGCCGAAGGGGGTAGCTCCCCCAGTTTGCGCGCGGTATAAATTTTGTGATCCCATGCTAGTCGAGGTTGTAGCCTCCCCACTTAGAGTTTTGCTTAACAGGTGTCAAGGGTGATTCCAGACACTGGTGAGTTAGGCTGGTGTGTGCGGTCAGGTGTGTTTTCAATCAAAAGACTATGGACGGAATTAGTCCCGATGGACTAAAGGAATCCGTTGCTAGTGGGTAAAGAGTACACCCTCTGCAGAGATATTATACCTATTCGAATAGCCGTGTCCATGGTTAAGGAGTACAGTCTGGGATGGGTCAAGTGTCGGTCTTAGTGTCGGTCTTCGGAGGAAAAACTATTAAACCAGAATATTGATCCTGACTTGTGATGTATGATGATTATGATTATTATTATTATGGACTAACCATTTATGTTATTTGAATTATTGAGTAATCCCTGGGACGGTTCTACCTCCTGGATATTCACCATGATTATTTTTATACATAATCCCTTTATGTGGTGTCGCACAGATGCCCGACTGTGGCATGCTTGTTATTTTATTTACTTATAAGCCCTTTATGCGGTGTAGCAAAGACGCCCGACTGTGGCATGCTTGATATTTTATCTACTTATAAGCCCTTTATGTGGTGTCGCTTAGACGCCCGACTGAGGCATACTTTATATGGTTATCCTTTCGAGGCGTCGCTTCAGACACCCGATCGGTGCATTCTATTTCTACTCGTTGATTGCATATTCATATATGACATGATTAACCTGCTTGCATGCATCATGAGTTTCATTTATGACTGGCAAAGTAATCATGGAATATTTTAAAGCATGATTAGCAGTGACTATATTATACCTGTGTTCTTAATGTTTGCGAGTACATTCAAAGTACTCACTGGCTTGTCCCTGGCTATTGTCTTGGCCAGATTTCTTGCATGGAAAGGAACGTTGCGATGACAGCCCCGGAACCTACGCAATGGAGATAGTAGCCTCGCGAAGATAGGAGTTATCCTGGTCAGCTGTTCCTATGGGAAATGGAGTCCCATAGACGCTGATGATCCACAAACCGCTTCCGCCATCAACCACTAGAAACCAATTGTTGTACCCATAGGCCAGAATGGTCTTATACTACATATTTTGTAGTTTGCTTGGAGTTTCTGTAACAAGTTGGTGTCTCATCAGCTAATAGTAATCCTAGGGCTGGTGAGCACAAGGGCCGCTTTTGGGAAATTAATATCCCAAAAAACCGGTCCTGACAAACTTGGTATCAGAGCCAGGCTGACCATTGGCTAATCCTATCTTAGCCAAATCGAAAAACCTAGGTAAACCAACCCACCAGACCTTAACCAAACCCCGGCCAAGCTTCTCGTGTAAGATAGCCTCACAGTGACCCGACACCTTTTGGCAGTCGGTGCCCAACCTATCAGCCTAACCTGTCAGTCACACGCCAGTAACCGGCCCCTAAATAGTCTTTCTCGCAAGCGTGCGAAGGAAGACTCTGTCCCCTTTTTTTATAAAAAGGGCAGGCTTGCCTCAGCACAGCACAACACAACCTCTACCCCAAACCGAGCTAGAATGCCTAGCCCCATTGTTCGCAATGAGACCACAGCAACCAACCTTGGAGGTTTTGTGACCGTGCTAGCAAACCTCACCCGCCGTGCCTTTGCATTAGAAGAGCCCCCGGAGTATGTTGTGTACCAAGGGTCCATGAGCGGTGAGAGCCGTCAATTTTGGGCCACTGTGCATGTCTATGGTAGGGGTCTATCGCCAGAATGCCCCTACAGGTTCACCGGAAGGACAACTTCCTTTGAGCCACAAGCCATCCAACTAGCTGCCCGAGAAGCTATAGTTCAACTCCGGCACTTGTCGCCCAGAGTTAACTATCGCTCCTTCTACTACTACCCCAGCCGTGACGGGTATGGTAGACCACCACAAGTTGCCAACGGAGATCATGAGACGGACCCTGCATTATTGCATCTGGTGCGCTATGTAAGTGCACTAGAGGGACTGTTCGATCAAATCACCCTTGATCTGATCGCAACTCATGGAGAACTGATCCGCCGACCCCCAGCAAGAAGAGAAGATGAGCCCGACGCCGACAACCCAGTCGTGCTGTTCGGACAACCGATCGAGACCCTGAGGTCAGCCCCAGCCATCAACCAAGGTGCCTTGATGACCCCAGAAGTGCTTCGTCGCCTTTTGGGAACACACTCCAACGGGATTGTGGCCAACAATCCCCGCGATGGTCATCATCGCTACCCCGACCCTGTAGTTCCTCAACCCCCTCCAGCCAATCCCGACGGTGAGGCCAATGGAGAAGCCTCGACATCCGCAAGGCACGCCCGCTTAGATATAAACGAGGTGGACTAAGCCACTCGAGTAGTACCAAGTCTTAGTATACCCCCACGACCTGTAATTATGTGATCATGTATCACCATATTGGAATGCTACCTGCTTGTGCATCCCTATTTTGAATAGTGGCCATGCATGAGTGCGTTGGTCTACGGCTGCATTTTAATTCCGGGCGTAGCTACCAAAACCAACCCCGACGGCACCCACAGTAACACGTCACTTTTGGGAGATGTGTGTGTCTGTGGCTTTGACCTCGACCCCCATGAGAGTAGAACTAGCAAGCTAGTGCCCCTCACCGCGGTGAATAACCCAGCCGGGAGGCTATATAAATAACCACCTTGTGACCTTGCCCAGTACCCCTCATCTTGTGTGCAACCCTCACAACCATTTCTTGCCATGACGAGCCCTAGCATTTATCTGAGAACCCCGGATGCAACCCCGGGTAGTTTTGTTAAAATATTGTGGGACTTTACCTGCAGTACCATGGGTTCTACCCAGCCACCCCAGTACGAGCTGCTCAAATCGAGGACCACCTCTTCCACCTCGAAATATTGGGTAGTAGTGCACATCCCTCTCGTAAACTCAAATCAGGACCCAACGGAAGTCTCCTTCCTAGGGAAATATATGCCAACTCCGCAGATGGCCATAGAAGCGGCTGCACACGAAGCGATTGTTCGCCTTCGATTCGCGGTACCCTATGCTAGCGAACGAGGGTATTATTACTTTCTGAGCCGTGCAGCACCTGGGGAAGTGACATCTTTTCCCGGTGGACGAATTGAGAGAGACCCAGTACTAGCCAACCTCGTCCAGTATGTCATCGCTCAAGAGCGTTTGACCCAGTGAGTGATGGGTTATCTTCAGAGCCTCGCTGATTTAAATCCTCGGATCGCCATCGGCAGACCACTGAGGCCCGACCAGGAGAGACGCGTTCATCGACTGATCAATCCACTTCCCCCGATAGAAGAAGAGTGTGCCCCAATACCAGAGGCGTTTTCTCTTGACCCCGTCCAGTTGCCGTTTTCATTCTAGACGTCATCGCTATGTTCTTTTATTCGCGCATTTAGCTAAGTGTTGTAACTCATGCGTGTTATTCTAAATCTTGTGCGATGAGATAGATTTTTGGTTTCAATTGTAATGAGTAGTTTTGCTGTTGTAAATCTTGATTAACAAAATTTTCCTCTCGCGAAAAATCCTGGAGTGAGATTTCTTTTCCCTAAGCTACTGCAACGTATACCTCCTCACGACATGGATCTTTATTCACGCAGCACCACGGCAGCAGACTCACAACCACAACCACTCGAACACATACACTACTTGCAACACCACGTAACCGTGTTGCATCTGGCTAATCATCCCCTAACCCACCACAGTCTCTGAAGGAGAGATTAGTGGATATTCATCCGGGTACAAGTTACTTCTCGCACACCGACGACAGTTAGCACCCGACACCCCACCTACTCCTCGTGACCACCGCCACCGCGGAGAGCCAACACTCGAGTGGCAGCATCACGACGAACATCGAGGATCATCGCACACAGGAGCACGGAGAGTCCCAGCAATGCCGCCAGCCCTCCGCACACCAGGATCACGTACCAGTCCGGCATCGGCTCCGCCATTAGAGCCTCAACTGAGCTCCTGTAAACGGAAATGGAGGAGGAAGAAGGAGAAAGAGAAGCGAGCCAGATGTGAGGAAGAAGAGAGAAGCACCTCGGCCGTTTTATAGCTCGAACTCGGTGTACGGTGGGCGAAGTCCACCAGCGCCGCTCGTCACCCGACCGCCGGTGTTCGGAGGCGAATCCGCGAGCAGTGCCGACAGCACGCTGGCCCGCGAGGTGAGTGCACGCTGCACCGGCAGCTAGCACGCTGCGCACTACCGCGGGTACGGCCTAGATGCCCTACGCACTAAACGTCGCCGGTGGAGAAAGCGCGGGAAAGCGCGCGGGAGAGAGGAAGAAGAGAGAGCCAGAGGAAGAAGAAGAGGCTGACAGTGGGCCCCGGGTCCACCTGTCAGCCAGAGAGAGCACTGTGCTCTCGGGTATGACCAACGTATTTTAAATTTAGAATTTATTCTAAATTTACTGTATCCAACATAAAAATCTCTCGTTTTCCCCCTAACCGTAGATTTTTCCATGCAGCGCCAGTGTTCCACACTGTGGTTTTACACCACTTATTGCCCTCTCACTGTAGGCACATTTTATTGCATATATTTTCTTAAAACAACTTTTAACAAATCTCGAGGATGAGATTTTTCTTAAGGGGGGTAGTGTTGTGACACCCCAAAATTTTGACCTTGTTTTACTAATTAAAATTTTGCCAGGAAAATTTAACTTTTCATTTTTCTGGGTTTACTTTGATTTCAGTACCATTCTTTCTTGGATTTTTATGGAGTTTTATCCCAAGTGAAAGTTTCCAAATATATTACAGGACTTGTTTTCTCCCTCGAGAAAAACATTTCTCTTAAAAGTGGATTTAATTGCATAACTAATTCTCCCTGAGATTTATTCCTTGAAATGATTTTTTTAAAAAGTTTCAGGACCCAATTTGCACTGCAACCTCTGGATATATTTATCTAAAATTCCAACCAAGATTTGGAGATGTCATGTGATGTTTTTGAATCACTTTTATGGAAAAATATAATTCATTCACTTAATATTTTGAGCTCTACTACAAGTTTTCAAATCTGGTCCAGTGGGCAATTTTGCACTACAACCCATTTAAATATTTCTTTCTAGCTTCCACCAAAATTGTGGGATATTAGTAGTGGTATGTAATTCAACTTTATGCAAAAATCCAGTGGTGTTCTTTAAAAAAATTGAGTGAATCAACCTCTTTTGCTTTCTGGTCCAGTTTGGCTTTTTCTACAGCAACCCTAATTTAATTTGCTCTAGTACCCTTGAGTTTTCTCCTGCTTATAGCCCACCTTGCAAAACCCTTAAGTCCAGAAGAAGGGACCCATTGGAAGATTTCTGGATCATGAAACCATGCCTTTTTCTTTCTGTCCAAAACTGATGTTTTGCAAAACTTGCACTAACAAGTTTCTGATTTTGTCAAACTAACCTCACCACCCTCTCTTTCAACTAAAGAGACCCTGATCTGGAGAATTTGGCCACCCCAAGAATTGCCTAGATGCCTTTGGCATTTTGTCAAACACCCTGTGTGCACAACCAGATTTGGCATGATTTCAAGTTTACATTGTGAACTTGATCCCCTGACCAAACCAGCTTGTCCCATGGACTTGACCTAGCCTATTGCCTCACCCTGTTAACTCCCTTGTGGTTTCGAGGCCCCTAGCATGCCTTTGCATATTGTCGAGCACGTCTCGTGCGTGCTCTGGGCGCGCCCAGAGCGCGCGTTTTGCACGTGCGTGCGCTCGGGTCGCCGCATCGCACCCCGGACCTTGCTCACCTGCAGAGCCGCACCCCCCGACCTCATCCGCTCGCAGGAACCAGCCAAGCCCCCCTGGCGCCCAACAGCGCCGCCGTCAGGTCGGCAACGGCGGCTAGTGGGCGGTCACAGCAGCCTCTGCCCTGGACGGCGCCGCCCGAGCCACCAGCGCTCGCTAGCTGCCCCCTTGAACAGCTCAAGCTCATCAGCAGCCTTGTCCGCAAGCCCTCGTCGCCGCGACGTCGCCCTGTAGCACAATACAGCGGTCGCCGGCGTTCTTATCCTCGGCCATCGTCGGAACCGCCCCCGATCGCTATATAAGGACCCCCCCCCCCCCCGAGCTCACCAAACCCTCAAGCAACCTCCCACACTCCCTCACCGATCTGGCCATAGCAGTCGAAAGACCAGAGGGGTCGTCTTCTTCTTCTTCGGCAACCACGGCCGCCGCCACTGCCTCGTTCACTCCGGCGCCACCAGGGCCTCCCCCTCTCCACTCTCTTCACCAGAGGCCCTCTCTTCATGACATGAGTCCACCCCCAAGCTCAATTTTGATCGGGAGCCACCGGAGACAAATCCCCCAATCATGCCCGAAGCTCCCTCCACCGTGGAGCTCGCCGCCGACAATTCCCCCCGTCCCCACCGGCCAGTCGACCACCGGGAGGACCTCCTGGGAGTGGCGGATCCATCCCTGGCCTTGGATGCCCTCGAGTAGCCGCCGTTCGCCGGTGTTGATCACCGGAGCCCTCACCTCTGTTCGGCCAGAGGAGGACGAAGGCGGGGCGACTGGTCAAACCTGACCAGTGGGCCCCGTGGACCCACTATTAGTGACCCACGCACCCGTCCACGTTGTTTAAGTGAAGGCATAAAACCCCCAAGTGCATATCCCCTGCTTCGAAAGCGTATTCTTATCTGAAACGTTTTCTTTTCTGTTTTATTTTAAAAACAGAATTTGACCAAAACTTTGACTGGCTATAACTTTTAAATATAAGTCCAAATGAATTGATTCTTTTTCCTACCTCTCTCAAATTTCACCTAGTTTATTTTAGGATTTATTTCAAAAATAATTAGGACAACTTTTTGTACTGTTTTTAAAGTATGTGTTATTTGCCTATTATCGAAATAGGATTTTGGAGAGAGAGAAGAGAGCTTTCAAAAAATATTGGAGTGCACCTCACCTCTCCACACCTTGAAGGCAAGCATTTCTGAACTCAGGCATTATATTATCGTGTGTTGTTTAATACAGTTACAACACCACCGTGACATGGAGTATCCGTTATGTGCTTGTGACGATATGATCATACGCTTTGAGTGCAAAGATGAAATTTTTTGCTGTTGGCAATGGACATACTAGTGATAGCAATCACCCTCATATGCCTCTCATGCCTACCGGGAAAGATCCGGGAAAGTCTCTGTCTTGGGTAGACACGAGCATGTCCCTCGTCGAGACGGTTATGACCGACGGGGCAGGGGGAGGGATGATGAGTGGTGGTTGTGTCTGATGGATGTGAAATATTATCCTTGAGCTAATCATGCAGGAAATACTTAAGCCTCCTGAGTCGGCCGTAGATCGAGTCTTGTTCCAGTAACCCCATACTTGTTCCGTGCTGCCACTTGTCCCTGCCGTAGGTAGGGTACGGTTCAGTAAGTTGTCAACCCCGGTCTAGCACACACCGTACAAAGAGACCGCGATGAGGGTTCCATGGCCCTGGATTAAAGCCAGTCATCCGGTCCGGGGGCATGGGTGTTTTCAGTTGTAGCCGAAGGGGGTAGCTCCCCCAGTTTGCGCGCGATATAAATTTTGTGATCCCATGCTAGTCGAGGTTGTAGCCTCCTCACTTAGAGTTTTGCTTAACAGGTGTCAAGGGTGATTCCAGACACTGGTGAGTTAGGCTGGTGTGTGCGGTCAGGTGTGTTTTCAATCAAAAGACCGTGGACGGAATTAGTCCCGATGGACTAAAGGAATCCGTTGCTAGTGGGTAAAGAGTACACCCTCTGCAGAGATATTATACCTATTCGAATAGCCGTGTCCATGGTTAAGGACTACAGTCTGGGATGGGTCAAGTGTTGGTCTTAGTGTCAGTCTTCGGAGGAAAAAGTATTAAATCAGAATATTGATCCTGACTTGTGATGTATGATGATTATGATTATTATTATTTTATGTTATTTGAATTATTAAGTAATCCCTGGGACGGTTCTACCTCCTGGATATGCACCATGATTATTTTCATACATAAGCCCTTTATGTGGTGTCGGACAAATGCCCGACTGTGGCATGCTTGTTATTTTATTTACTTCTAAGCCCTTTATGCGGTGTCGCACAGACGCCCGACTATGGCATGCTTGATATTTTATCTACTTATAAGCCCTTTATGTGGTGTCGCTTAGACGCCCGACTGAGGCATACTTTATATTGTTATCCTTCCGAGGCGTTGCTTCAGACACCCGATCGGTGCATTCTATTTCTACTCGCTGATTGCATATTCATATATGACATGATTAACCTGCTTGCATGCATCATGAGTCTCATTTATAACTGACGAAGTAATCATGGAATATTTTAAAGCATGATTAGCAGTAACTGTATTATACCTGTGTTCTTAATGTTTGCGAGTACATTCAAAGTACTCACTGGCTTGTCCGTGGCTATTGTCTTGGCCAGATTTCTTGCATGGAAAGGAACGTTGCGATGACAGCCCCGGAACTTATGTAATGGAGATAGTAGCCTCGCGAAGATAGGAGTTATCCTGGTCAGCTGTTCCTGTGGGAAATGGAGTCCCATAGACGCTGATGATCCACAAACCGCTTCCGCCATCAACCACTAGAAACCAATTGTTGTACCCATAGGCCAGAATGGTCTTGTACTACATATTTTGTAGTTTGCTTGGAGTTTCTGTAACAAGTTGGTGTCTCATCAGCTAACAGTAATCCTGGGGCTGGTGAGCACAAGGGCCACTTTTGGGAAATTAATATCCCAAAAAACTGGTCCTGACACGGTGCGGCGCCGGCCGAAGGAAGCACCGGAGCCCGCCAGCGATGGCGTCTGCGGCGGCCGGCTGGGAGGAGGGGCGCCGCGTGCGGGGAAGAAAAAGGGCGCGGGGCGACACGCAGGGATGGGCCGGCGAGGGCCCCGCACGGGCTCACGGGCCTATGTCGGTGGCGGCGCGGTGATGCGGTCCCCGGGACACGTGGCAGCGCGGGATTGGCCCGGGTGGGGCGGCGGACGTGTCCGGTGCGGCGCGAGGGGTGGATCTAGGGTTAGGGATGGAGGGGATCCGAGATTTTCGGGAGGGTGGTGTATATATAGGCATAGAGGGAGCTAGGAGTGTCCAAATGAGGTGCGGTTTTCGGCCACGCGATCGTGATCGAACGCTCCAGATGATGGAGAGGGTTTTGGGCCAAATTGGAGGGGTGTTGGGCTGCAACACACATGAGGCCTTTTCGTTCCCTCGGTTAACCGTTGGAGCATCAAACGAAGTCCAAATGGTACGAAACTTGATAGGCGGTCTACCGGTAGTAAACCAAGGCCGCTTGGCATGTCTCGGTCCAATCCGGAAATGTTTAATCCCCACACACGAAAGAAAGGTAGAAAAGACCACCGGAGGAGAACGAAGTGCCGGAATGCAAAACGGACAACGAGGAAAATGCTCGAATGCATGAGATGAACACATATGCAAAGGCAATGCACATGATGACATGATATGAGATGCATGACAACGATAACAACACACGGAGACAAAAACCCGAACCCGAGAAAATAAAATAACTTAAGGCTGGAAACGGCAAGAGTTGGAGTACATATTGGGTAAATCATATCTGGGGTGTTACAGCATGTTTGGAGTCCGGTGAGCTCTCCTTTCTTACCCCACGACAGGCCCATCTCCTTCCAGGAGGTGAGCCGCGTAGGGGGTCCGAATCGAAACTCGGGGGGTGCGACCCATTCGGCGTCGCGCGGCTCGGTGATGTAAAACCACCCCGATTGCCACCCCTTTAGGGTCTCTGTCGGTGTCAAAACCGGCGGATCTCGGGTAGGGGGTCCCGAACTGTGCGTCTAGGCCGGATGGTAACAAGAGACAAGGGACACGATGTTTTTACCCAGGTTCGGGCCCTCTCGATGGAGGTAAAACCCTACTCCTGCTTGATTAATATTGATGATATGGGTAGTACAAGAGTAGATCTACCACGAGATCGTAGAGGCTAAACCCTAGAAGCTAGCCTATGGTATGATTGTATGTATCTATCGACTAGTCTGGCCTCAGTTTATATAATGCACCGGAGGCCTAGGATAACAAGAGTCCTAGCCGAATACGCCGATGGGGAGAAGTCCTTGTCTTGATCGCCAAGTCTTGTGGAATCTTCCTTGTATGCGGTAGCCATCCGAACAGGCCCATGAGTATACAGTCACGGGGGTCCTCGGCCCAATATAATAGATCGGGAGATGACGTGGTGAGTACCCCCTAGTCTAGGACACCGTCAGTAGCCCCCTGAACCGGTCTTCAAGTTAGGGACGCTCCTCGATTCTTCCGAACTGTTCTTCATCTTCGGTTGCCGGTCTTGAAAACTGGTTCAACAAATCTTCTTTATCTTCGATCTTGAGGATCGCCGAAATGCATTCGACGAGTTTACACGTCGGGTATCTGAGGAGCCCCTTTAAGTTTCCGGCCTTTATCAATGCCTTATTATTTTTATGCCACACCTCGGGTTTGAAGTTGTTCCCGGGAGGCAGTGTCCTCTTGCGTCTGAGCTCTAACGCCGGACTGCATTCGAGGTATCTTTTGCGGCCGAGCACCAACGCCGGACCGCTTCCCAGCTCTAGCGCCGGAATGTATCCGAGCTCCAACGCCGGACTATGTATCTGAGCTCCAACGCCGGAGTGCATATCCAAGCTCCAACGCCGGACTGTGTCCAGGCTCCAATGTCGGACTATATCCGAGGTGTCATATCACCTTGGTTCAAAAAAGTTGAAGGAGTTTAGCTGAGCTTAATGCCGGAAATGCCCTCTATGGAGCCAGCCACTAGCGCCCGAGCTTTATGCTGGACTGCTTCCGAGGTGGTGCACCACCCCAACTATGGGCCGATTTTTTGTCAATATTTTTTATTGGTGCAATTTATTCTCTGCCGAGATATATAGCCAGTAGCCCTCAAGGTGTGTATCGGTCTAAAACCCGAGATGCACATGAAGGATGACATAAGACCGCTGATCCCAGTAGCCGCTGAGACTCAGGTTGATTTGCAAAATCGGCCTGAGGATCAAGTCCTAGCTCGGCAGAATACTTCGGGACACAAAAGCGGTGTGCTCAGTCCTCAAGACTCAGGTTGGGTGCGGCCGACCAACATGAGGATCAAAATCTCCTCGGAAACTATATTGCACATAAAATTTTCTGCATTGGACAAGCAATGCAGTAGCCCCCGAGACACTGGTCGGGTGGCAACACCAGATCAGGGGATCGATGTGCCCCTTTAATATTTGTAAATAATAAGCCCGAAGCCCAGTAGCCCCCGAGCCTTAATGCGGGCATAGATGGCCGAATTAAGGATCAATATCCATAGTAAAATCACAAATTATGTGTAATGGCTCTATGTATCCAAGTACTTTACGTCATTAATGCTCGGATCCGCATTGTACAAAACTTTGTTGACCGACCATCGGCTTCCACCTCCTTGGCCAGTAGCCAAGGAGTGTTTTTCCTACTTTATAAAGCCTTTATGAGGGCAAAGATTTACGACAAACAAGGCAATCTGGCCACACGGTTTTATAAACAAAGGTACGCAGAGAGATATGTTATATTACTATTTAACAGAAGAAATGTATTCCAAAGAAAATAGTCACGCTATCGGTTCCTTTCTTTGGGTTGTCATGCTAAGCATGATCATGAAACCTCAGCTCGAATGTAAGAGCAAAATATTGAGGATTTAGTTTGGGAGGCCAGTTAATAGCCCCCGGTAGTGTTCGGCGACAGTCGAGGTCAAGCCGTAAACACTTCGGCCAACGTTATGAATGGCCCGTCATAGTCATCGGATCGCTGACCAGTTTACGCTTATTGTGACAGTCAGTTTTCGGCTTTCTCCACTAAGGTGCTTAACCATGTGAGCTGGAAGCACAATCGCAGTGGTTCTCCCTTTGCATGCCTAGCCGAACAAAACGGAACGTAGGGAGCAAGTGCAGGAGCCGGGCAACCCAACTATTGACCGAAGACACAATTCGAAACCGATGCATATATAGCAATATCTGAGAATGTTTTTGCCGAAGCCATAAAGGTGTCCGGCGTTGCACTGCGAGACTAATGCTGGAAAAGCACAAATAGTTTAAAAGTGCCAAAAAGCTTGGAAAACCAAGAAACGTCAGTAAAAACATGACGTCCGAACAAGATCAAGTGTTCGGTGCCAATCCGAAAATTGGTCTTAGAAAAAAGAAGTGCTTCTGTCGTCCTTTAACATGACACATCCTATCTCAAGACTTCGAGCGGGTTAGCCTACGGCTTCAACCTCCTATCCCGAGGGCGGAGTACTTCTCATTAGGCCAGTTTAGCAAACTAAACTCTAGCGGCTTTGACAGAGAAATTAGGCTCCCCGGCTAGTGACCGCACACTCGCGTCGAAAAAAGGAGTGATAAATAATAATAATAATAATAATAGAACTTTGCAACGACTGAGACGAAGAAAACTTATTATAAAACGGCTCAAATAAACTTAAGAGCCCCCAAGTGACTTGGGTAGAAGAATGATTGCATGTACCGAAGTACTTATATCATATCTATGTTCAGCCGAACTTTAAACGCGTCTTAACTGACCGTCGGCTTCTCCCTCTTCGGTTAAGGACCGAAAAGTGTTATGTACTCCATCGGTCGAGAATATCGACGATGTTTCCAATAACCAGCCAATCAGGCCATAAGGCTATAACAGACAAAGCGCGCTCAGGGAACTTATGCTATATTACTGCGAAGAGTAAGAAGCATCTTCGAAGAAAATAGTACCCCCACCGATACCTTTCTTCGGTGCTCATTGTTATTATGAGACTTGTGCAATAGATTTTTTGTACTCAAGAGTTCCGTTGTGTGCCGACCATCATTGAATAACTATAAGAGTGCTAGCTTTCGGCTTCACCCAGTCTGAGGTCCGGCTCGGGTGACCCGATCGTAAAAATTGCAGAGGTGCTCCCTTTACTCCCTAGCCGAACAATCGGGAACGTAGGGGTAAACACAAGAGCGAGGCAACCCAGCTTGCAAATCGCTTAAGTCAATGTGGTGCATATTGTGGCGTAATACACGAACAAGGAACGAAGCCGTACAAGTATAATCATATGCAACAGGAAAAGCTTCATAAAGGAAGCCCCCAAGTAAACGGGGTATTTGAATTTATGCGTCACAAACAAAGTTTGGACAAGGAAATTTTTTAGAAGCAACTTTTTTCCAAAAAAGTATAATGCTTGGTCGAACCGAACGCAAGTTAGAAATTAAAGCTTTGAGCATGAAAGCGACTTAGCTGGTTAATGTGTTCGGTATTGATGACGCGGTCCGAGCTTGATGCGGGGCAAGGTTCCATCCCTCAAGCCGGTCCCGAGGTGGCGGAGCGGAGAGCTTGACACGCCGAAGTGGTGACATAGCACGATCAATGCAGACCGGCAGAGTGACGCCGAAGTCCCCGGATCATTTCCTGTGCACAAAAAATAGTGCAAACCGGAGATAATAGTAATAATGATAATTAAAAAAATCGTTGCATAATAAATAATTTATGCAAAGTGAGTAATAAAAGAAATATGGCCTGGCGCCGAAGTCAAGTCGATGCAGGGCATCGGCGTGATGCGGTAAAGGCGTGGCAAAGCCTGAATTCGCAGGTCGGTCCGAGCTCCGAGTGCGGCATTCGCTGGACTATGTACGAAAACTAATCGAACCATCATGCGACTGTCGTTAATGCATCCACCATTTGATAGACCTGTGTACATATAACGGACAAACTAGAGTAATAATTCCTTGGGAAAAATGAACCCAAACAAGCAAAAAATACTGGGATTAATAGCACCTAGTTTATTTGTTGTAGCAATCCGAAGGAAGGTGATTCCTAAAATTGGGACCCGCTCCGCACACCCATTGCCTGATGGGCGATAAAACGACGGCATGGCAATGCTGGTAAAGGTTGACTCGCTGAGGCAAAGCCCTTGGCCCAGCTAACATGATGGAGCTGGTCGGCTAGTGACGCCAAAGTGTCCGTAGTAGGTTGATGAAGAGATGGCGAAGCCACCGGTCCAGCCGAGATGTCGAAGCCTCGATGTCAGCCGATGAGTCGAAGTAGGTCGGCGTGATGGACACCAGCTTGAAGAAGCAATAGTGCGGCCCTGTCGATGCAGGTCGTGACGTGGTCGATGCCGGCTTGATGAAGCGACCGTGCGGCGATGCCGGTATGCCCGCTCCGTGTAATCCGTGGGGCGGCGATGTTGGTGATGATTTATACTTCGCGATGCCGGGCTCTTGTTCGGCTTGCCGAGATGATGATCCGAAGAAGTTGAGCTCGGCTCAACAAAGTGACGCCGTGTCTAGTGCAGGTCGGCAGCCGTGGAGTAATATTGCCGAACTGGTTTGACACCAGCATGATGTTGAAGATCATGTTCAAAAGATCTTACAGTTAGTGGGATATGTTCGGGAACAAAACACAATACCCCATACAAAACTTCCTTCAAAAGGGATGTCCGAAATCCTGTTCATAAAAAAGATGAACTCGGGTTGGATTCGTTTTCGCGCAGAAAACAGATCCGAAAAGTGATGCACTAATCGGAAGGTTCCCGGAGTTTGGACGGTCGGATCGAGATGAAATTTTGAGAGGTGGTAGATATAGGAATTCCGCAGCCGATCAACGGTTGGATCTTCCAAAGGACGTCCGAGCTAGAAGCTGGACACCACGCCCTAAACTCATCCAAATTCCCGTCCAGATTTGACAGGGCTCCGGTATATCGTGGATTGCCAGAGATTCCTCCATCGGAACTCGACAAATTTTCCAGGGTTGTTGTAGACTCAATTCCGCACAATTCCACCAAAGCGATCGTTAAAGCGATGCTCGAGGAGGCGGTGGCGGCGGATACGCGTTCGCTGTCCAGAAAAATAGCACAGTCGCCCAAGGGCAATGTTGACGTTGAGCCCCTGAGCTCCATGGACGATTCCTCCATGATCTTGATAGAGATCGGAGTTGGTGTTGATGAAGGCCCTTGTCCGAACATGGTGATCCGAACACGGGGCGCAGTTCTTGGTTGAACCAAGGTGACCAGTCGAGCTGGTGACGAGGATGCCGAAGTCGCAGTTGATCTGCAGGCGAGCCATCGATCCTTTTGTCGATCACACAGCGGAACTCTCAATGAAAGCACCAATGTCGCTGTCAAAACCGGCGGATCTCGGGTAGGGGGTCCCGAACTGTGCGTCTAGGCCGGATGGTAACAGGAGACAAGGGACACGATGTTTTTACCCAGGTTCGGACCCTCTCGATGGAGGTAAAACCCTACTCCTGCTTGATTAATATTGATGATATGGGTAGTACAAGAGTAGATCTACCACGAGATCGTAGAGGCTAAACCCTAAAAGCTAGCCTATGGTATGATTGTATGTATCTATCGACTAGCCTGGCCTCGGTTTATATAATGCACCGGAGGCCTAGGATAACAAGAGTCCTAGCCGAATACGCCGGTGGGGAGAAGTCCTTGTCTTGATCGCCAAGTCTTGTGGAATCTTCCTTGTATGCGGTAGCCGTCCGAACTGGCCAATGAGTATACGGCCACGGTGGTCCTCGTCCCAATATAATAGATCGGGAGACGACGTGGTGAGTACCCCCTAGTACAGGACACCGTCAGTCTCCACAAAGGAGCCCTCGAGCCATAGGACGTTGGCCATCTTGCCCACCATGGCGCCTCTGCACTCCGCCTGGTTGCCACGCACCACCTTTGGCTTGACATTGAAAGTCTTGAGCCATAGGCCGAAATGGGGGCGGATGCGGAGGAAAGCCTCGCACACGACGATAAACGCCGAGATGTTGAGGACAAAGTTCGGGGCCAGATCGTGGAAATCTAGGCCGTAGTAGAACATGAGCCCCCGGACAAATGGGTGGAGAGGGAAGCCTAGTCCACGGAGGAAATGGGGGAGGAACACCACCCTCTCATGGGGCCTAGGGGTGGGGATGAGCTGCCCCTTTTCAGGAAGCCGGTACGCGATGTTGTTAGACAGGTATCTGGCCTTCCTGGATTAGGGGGTGTTCGGATAGCCGGACTATACCTTCAGCCGGACTCCTGGACTATGAAGATACAAGATTAAAGACTCCGTCCCGTGTCCGGAAGGGACTTTCCTTGGCGTGGAAGGCAAGCTTGGCGATACGGATATGTAGATCTCCTACCATTGTAACCGACTTTGTGTAACCCTAACCCTCTCCGGTGTCTATATAAACCGGAGGGTTTTAGTCCGTAGGACAACATACACAACAACAATCATACCATAGGCTAGCTTCTAGGGTTTAGCCTCTTCGATCTCGTGGTAGATCTACTCTTGTACTACCCATATCATCAATATTAATCAAGCAGGACGTAGGGTTTTACCTCCATCGAGAGGGCCCGAACCTGGGTAAAACTTCGTGTCCCTTGCCTCCTGTTACCATCTGGCCTAGACGCACAGTTCGGGACCCCCTACCCGAGATCCGCCGGTTTTGACACCGACACCCCTAGTGATATTCCTTCTTGGTTTCAACCTGATCAAAAGGTGTAGCTATGGTGTGATAACAACCAAGCCCCCTAGTGATTTTCTTTATATCCGTGTGGCTGCAGAGATCGGATAAACAAAACACTCCGCTTGGTCAATAAACTCTCGTGAGCACACACATGATGTAAAAAAGAACACATACCCCGCTTGAATGGAGGCTCCGGTTTATTATATAATATATACATTGTCATAAATATGTACATATGAAGAGCCTATGGCTCAAGTATAATAAGGCGGAAGAAGAGCTATGTTCCACGGCCGCTTGGTCTCTTCCTCCGATTTATTTGAGTCTTGGTGCTCTCGAACATCAATGAGGTAGTATGACCCGTTGTGCAGATTCTTGCTGACCACAAAAGGTCCTTCCCAAGGTAGGGATAACTTGTGCATATCCGTTTGATCCTGAATGAGCCGGAGCACCAAATCACCCTCTTGAAAGGTTCTGGTCTTAACCCGCCGGCTATGATATCGTCGGAGATCCTGTTGATAAATCGCCGAACATGCTGCTGCGAGGTCACGTTCTTCATCCAACAGGTCCAGAGAATCTTGACGTGTTGTCTCATTATCCGCTTCAACATAAGCTGCCACCTGGGGCTAATCGTGACGGATGTCACTAAGGAGAACTGCCTCCGCTCCATAAACCATGAAGAAAGGTGTGTAACCTATCGACCTGTTAGGTGTGGTGTTGATGCTCCATAACACAGAAGGTAATTCCTCCACCCAACGACCTGGTGTTTGTTTCAAAGGAACCATAAGCCGGGGTTTAATACCTCTCAAAATTTCTTGATTTTCCCTTTCCGCTTGACCATTAGACCCGGGGTGAGCCACGGATGCTATATCAAGCCGGATGTGCTCACGTTGGCAAAATTCCTCCATCTCTCCCTTTGACATATTAGTACCATTATCAATTATAATGCTGTGTGGAAAATCAAACTGGAATATCACCTTTTTGATGAATTGAATCGTCGTGGCCGCATCACACTTGGTGACTGGCTCTGCTTCCACCCATTTGGTGAATTTATCAACTGCTACTAATAAGTGGGTTTTTTGTCCTTGGATTGCTTGAAGGGTCCAACCATATCAAGCCCCCAAGTCGCAAACGGCCAAGTTATTGGAATCATCCTCAACTCCTGAGCCGGAACGTGAGCACGACGTGCGAATTTTTGACAGCCGTCACATCTTTTGACCAAATCCTCTGCATCGACATGTGTTGTTAACCAGTAAAAACCGTGGTGAAAAGCCTTAGCAACCAAAGACTTTGAACCGGCATGATGACCGCAATCCCCTTCATGGATTTCTCGCAAAATCTCACAACCCTCTTGAGGAGAAACACAACGCTGAATTGCTCCTGAAATGCTGTAACGATGTGACTCCCCGTTAAGTATGGTCGTGGACTTGGAACGCCGGATTATCTGTTGAGCCAACGTTTCATCGTCTGGTAACTCGCCCCGGTTCATGTAAGCCAGATATGGGATTGTCCAATCCGGTATGACGTGCAAAGTTGCCACTAATTGAGCCTCCGGATCAGGAATAGCCAACTCTTCTTCTGTTGGTACCTTGACTGATGGATATGCAATACGTCAAGAAAGACATTTGGTAGAACCAGTTTACGCTGAGAACCAAGACGACTTAAAGCATCTGCCATTTCATTCTTTTGCCGGTCTATATGGTCCACCTGATAACCCTTGAAGTGACCAGCCACTGTATCCACCTCTCGCCGATATGCAGCCATGAGTGGGTCTTTAGAATCCCAAGTGCCAGACACCTGTTGAGCCACCAGATCTGAATCGCCGAAGCACTTAACCCGACTTAAGTTCATCTCCTTAGCCATCCAAAGACCATGGAGTAAAGCCTCATACTCAGTTGCATTGTTAGTACACGGGAACATTAAGTGGAGGACATAACAAAACTTGTCACCTCGTGGGGAAGTTAGTATGACTCCAGCCCCCGAGCCCTCCAACTGCCTGGATCCATCAAAATGAATAGTCCAATATGTATTGTCTGGTTTCTCTTCTGGTGCCTGTAACTCTGTCCAATCATTGATGAAGTCCACGAGTGCCTGGGATTTGATCGCTGTGCGGGGTATATATTTGAGCCCATGAGGTCCAAGCTCGATAGCCCACTTAGCAATCCGGCCAGTTGCTTCTCTATTTTGAATGATATCTCCCAGAGGGGCTGAACTGACCACTATGATGGGATGGCCCTGAAAATAGTGTTTACGCTTTCGGCTTGCCATAAACACTCCATACACCAGCTTCTGCCAATGTGGATACCTCTGCTTTGACTCAATGAGCACCTCACTGGTATAATAAACCGGTCGTTGAACCGGATATTCCTTGCCAACTTCCTTGCGCTCCACCACGATAGCCATGCTAACAGCTCGGGCATTAGCAGCCACGTATAGCAATAACAGCTCCTTATCGATCGGTGCTGCAATCACAGGCGGTTCAGCTAACTGTCTCTTCAGATCCTTGAACGCTTTATCAGCTGCCTCGCTCCAGACAAAGTTATCTGTTTTCTTGAGCATCTGATATAAAGGGATGGCCTTCTCCCCGAGACGACTGATAAAACGGCTCAAAGCTGTAATCCGGCCAGCCAGACGTTGAACGTCATTGATACACACTGGTTTAGCCAAAGACGTGATCGCTGAATTTTTTTTCCGGATTAGCCTCAATGCCTCTGTTTGACACCAGAAAATCCAAGAGTTTGCCTGCCGGGACACCAAAGACACACTTCTCTGGATTGAGCATCATCTTGTAAACCCGGAGGTTGTCAAAGGTTTCTCTCAAGTCATCTATCAACGTTTCCTCCTTTCTGGACTTTATCACAATATCATCCACATATGCATGAACATTGCGCCCAATCTGCTTATGAAGGCAATTCTGAACGCAGGGCTGATAAGTTGCCTAGGCACTCTTGAGTCCAAAGGGCATGGAGACATAGCAGAAGGCTCCAAAGGGAGTTATGAAAGATGTCTTCTCCTGGTCCTTAACCGCCATTTTGATCTGATGATAACCAGAATAAGCATCTAGAAAACACAAACGGTCACAACCTGCCGTAGCATCAATTATCTGATCAATGCGCGGGAGGGCAAAGGGGTCTGCAGGGCAAGCCTTGTTTAAATCTGTGTAATCCAGACACATACACCAAGTGCCGTTTTTCTTAAGAACCAGCACCGGATTAGCCAACCACTCTGGATGAAAAACCTCCACGATAAACCCTGCGGCCAACAAACGGGCTACCTCTACACCGATAGCCTTACGCCTTTCTTCATTGAAGCGGCGGAGAAACTGCCGGACTGGTTTAAACTTAGGATCAATGTTAAGTGTGTGCTCAGCGAGTTCCCTCGGTACACTTGGCATGTCAGAAGGTTTCCATGCGAAGATGTCCCGGTTCTCACGGATGATCTTAGTGTCTGTAGCCGATTTGAACTTCAACGCCGGATCATGTTCCGTAGTCGGGTTTTTCAAAGAGGTCATATCTGCTGGATCAACTTGCTCCTTATAGAATTTCAACTCCTCTATGGCACAAACCGACTCAGCATAAGCCGCATCACCTTCCTCACACTCCAAAGCGATCTTTCTGCTTCCATGTACTATGATAGTCCCCTGATGACCTGGCATTTTAAGTTGTAGATAAACATAACACGGCCTTGCCGGGAACTTAGCATAAGCCGGCCGCCCAAACAGGGCGTGATACGGGCTTTTGATTTTTACCACCTCAAAAGTCAGTGTTTCTGACCTCGAATCATAGTCATCTCCAAAAGCCACCTCTAAGGCTATCTTGCCCACTGGATATGCAGATTTACCACACACCACACCATGAAAAACGGTATTTGACGGTTTAAGATTCTTGTCTGTTAACCCCATACGGCGGAATGTATCATAATATAGGATATTGATACTACTTCCCCCATCCATGAGCACTTTGGTGAACTTGTACCCCCCAACTTGAGGGGCTACCACCAGGGCCAAGTGACCCGGATTGTCAACCCGAGGTGGGTGATCCTCTCTACTCCACAAAATGGGTTGCAGACCAACGTAAATACTGAGGCACTGCCGGTTCAACAGAGTTTACTGCCCTCTTGTGAAGCTTCTAATCACGCTTACACAAACTAGTAGTGAAGACATGATATTGCCCGCTATTTAGCTGCTTGGGATTGCTCTGGTAACCCGACTGCTGCTGCTGCTGCTGGTTCCCCTGATGGTTGTAACCTCCCTGGTTGCCTTGGTGCCCTTGATTGATGTGTCCGGTTTGGTTGCCTTGAAACCCTAAACCGGAACTGCCACCTCCGTAACCCGGCCCGTGGAAACCACCTCCTGAACCGCCGGGCGGGCCATTATCATATTGGAACATATTGGAGTTCTTAAAATCCTGCATGATGTAACAGTCCTTCCAAAGATGCGGCACCGGCTTCTCGTTTGATCCATGCTTTGCAGGGCTGATTTAACAGTCGCTCCAAATTGGAGCCTGAACCTCCGCCCCTCTAGGGCTGCTTGCCCTTACGGCGCTGGCCATTCTCCTGAGCATTGGTGTTAGCAACAAAGTCCAAGCTGCTGTCGGCCTTGCACTTACCACTGTTCCCATGGCCCGCCGGATTATGCTGCTGACCCTTGGCATTACCGTTCTTCTTCCCTTTCCCCGGTTTGTCCTCCTCCGAGTCCGGGTCCTTGGTACTATCTGAATCGGCGTATTTAACCAAAGCGGCCATGAGCGTTGACATATCATTGCAGTGATGTTTGAGCCTCCCTAACTTCTGTTTGAGTGGCAAAAAATGGCAATTGCCCTCCAACGTTAGTACTGCGCTATCTGCATTGATACGATCCGATGAATGTAAAATCGCTGAGACCCTCTTGACCCAATGGGTCATGGACTCCCCCTCCTCTTGGACACAAGCGGCCAGATCCACGATTGACATGGGCTGCTTACAAGTATCTTTGAAGTTCTGGATAAACCGGTGCTCCAACTCGGCCCATGATCCAACGGAGTTAGTTGGTAAGCTCTTCAACCAAGTACGAGATGTTCCTTCCAACATCATGGTGAAGTATTTAGCGTACACTGCCTCATCCACAACTAACATCTCCATTGCCATCTCATAGCTTTCAACCCATGCCTCTGGTTGTAAATCGGTGGTGTAATTTGGTACCTTACGAGGTCCCTTGAAGTCCTTAGGCAATCTCACATTACGCAAAGCGGGGGTGAGACATGGCACCCCTAAGGAGTTGAATACCACACCTGGCTCTACTGAAGTGGTAGCGTGAACCGAAGTATGTTGACGCGCTCCATGTCGACCCGCTAGCTCGGCCTCCCGACACGCGCGGCCGTGATCCACAACATCCTGTGCATTAGTACCTTCCCGTGCCGGGTTGTGTCCTCGCGGCGAATCACGGCAGCGTGCACTGCTTGACACGGCCGGTTCATACTCAACATGTCTGCTATAGCTCCTGCTCGGACGAGGAGTGGAATGAATCCTCTCGTGACTGTGTGAATATGCCTGCTGCTGATTTAGCGCCGTTTGAAGGAGATCTCTGGCTCGACATGCCTCAATCGCGACGGGTGATTCGTCGTCGGTTGGGATAGCTGCCAGGCGTGAAGCGGCGGCCACAATATTGTCCAACGGGTTGGAATAAGGCCCGGGAGATGTTGGTACATACTGTGGCACAATGTTGTTCTAACGAGGTGGGTCCATCGTGCGCAGTTGAACCAGCGCTCCTGTTCCTGGTGCCTCCGCCCGGTTCAGTACTGGCTGGTGACTAGCTCCTGCTCCTGGTGTGTTAAAGAGATTTCGTGGCTCATAACCCGACGGGAGATGCGATCGGTACCTTCTTCTGAGGACCTCTTCAGAAGCGTTCTGATCCAGCCTAATCTGGTAGGCCTGTGCTTCCAATTCAGCCCGTTCTGTAGCCATCCTAGCGTTCTTCGCCACTAGGTCCGCTTTAGCCTGGTGAGGGAGTCCTGGATTAGGGGGTGTCCGGATGGCCGGACTATACCTTCGGCCAGACTCCTGGACTATAAAGATACAAGATTGAAGACTTCGTCCCGTGTCCGAAAGGGACTTTCCTTGGCGTGGAAGGCAAGCTTGGCGATACGGATATGTAGATCTCCTACCATTGTAACCGACTCTATGTAAACCTAGCCCTCTCCGGTGTCTATATAAACCGGAGAGTTTTAGTCCGTAGGATGAACAACAATCATACCATAGGCTAGCTTCTAGGGTTTAGCCTCTCTGATCTCGTGGTAGATCTACTCTTGCACTACCCATATCATCAATATTAATCGAGCAGGACGTAGGGTTTTACCTCCATCAAGAGGGCCCGAACCTGGGTAAAACATCGTGTCCCCTGCCTCCTGTTACCATCCGACCTAGACGCACAGTTCGGGACCCCCTACCCGAGATCCGCCGGTTTTGACACCGACATTGGTGCTTTCATTGAGAGTTCCTCTGTGTCGTCACTTTTAGGCCCGATGGCTTCTCCGATCATCAACAGCAATGCGATCCAGGGTGAGACTTTTCTCCCTAGACAGATCTTCGTATTCGGCGGCTTTGCACTGCGGGCCAATTCGCTTGGTCATCTGGAGCAGATCGAAAGCTACGCCCCTGGCCATCAGGTCAGATTTAGAAGTTTGAACTACATGGCTGGCATCCGCGGAGACTTGATCTTTGACGGATTCAAGCCATAGCCGAGCGCACCGCACTGTCACGATGGGCATGATTTAGCTCTGCCGCCGAACAGTGCCCTGGAGGCCGCACCTGTGTCCGCTCCGACCCATAGCTCGGAGCTGATCACACCAACCAAGGATGGGTGGTTAGACACCGCCTCGGGGGCTGCAATTTCTACGGCGATCGAGCCGAACACCAGCCCTATTCTCTGCGAAGCCCGTGACTCCAAGGAGCCGGACTCCTCTCTAGACTCCGAGCCCTCCGCACCCCGACCAATCGAACCCGATTGGGCGCCGATCATGGAGTTCACCGCCGCGGACATCTTTCAGCACTCGCCCTTCGGCAATATTCTGAAGTCACTGAAGTCTCTCTCTTTGTCAGGAAAGCCCTGGCCGGACTATGGTCGGCAAGGTTGGGATGCGGATGATGAAGAAATTCAAAGCCCACCCACCACCCACTTCGTAGCCACTATCGATGATTTAACCGACATGCTCGACTTCGACTCCGAAGACATCGACGGTATGGACGCCAATGCAGGAGACGATCAAGAACCAGCGGAACTGGAAAGCCACCTTGTCGTATGATATATACATGGTGGACACTCCAAAAGAAGGCAATGGCGATGGAACAGCGGAGGATGACCCCTCCAGGAAGCAGCCTAAGAGCCGGCGTCAGCGGTGCCGCTCTAAATCCCGCCAAAACAAAAATGGTGATTCCGGCACGGGGGATAATAACACCCCAGACAGTGCCGAAGACAACCACCTCCAGCAAGATTCAGCACAGGAGGATAGAGAAGCCAGCCCTCATGAGAGAGCAGCAGACAGAGAGGTCGAGGACGATAATTAAATGCCTCCCTCCGAAGATGAGGCAAGCCTCGACGACGAAGAATTTTTCATGCCGGAGGATCCCGTCGAACAAGAGGGTTTCAAACGCATGCTTATGGCCACATCGAGCAGCCTCAAGAAAAAACAGCAACAGCTTAGAGCTGATCAAGATTTGCTAGCCGACAGATGGACTGAAGTCCTTGCATCCGAAGAGTATGAACACGAACGCCCCTCCAAGAGCTACCCAAAGCGCAGGTTGCTACCCCAATTAGAGGAGGAAGCACCTAAACATACATCACCAACGCATGATGCGGCCTACAGGCCACCCCGTGGCCGCGACAGAGAGGCCTCTCGGCCCTCCACTCAAGCCGCACCCCGGCGCCGCTCAAAAACTACCAAGGCATGGGAAAATGCACCAGACCTGCGAGATATATTGGAGGACAAGGCAAGGCAAACAAGATCGATCTACGGATCACGTGGGCGCCCCACGGCACGAGACGGTACTCGTCACGCCGGATACAGTAAATCTGGCCGGGCCGAACACAGTAGACAAAGCTCGTTTGAGCTGCTTCGTGATGTAGCCCAATACAGAGGCTCCGCACACCCACTATGCTTCACAGATGAAGTAATGGATCATCAAATCCCTGAGGGTTTCAAACCCCCATGAACATCGAATCATACGATGGCACAACAGATCCTGCGGTATGGATCGAGGACTATCTCCTTCATATACACATGGCCTGCGGTGATGACCTACACGCCATCAAATACCTCCCACTCAAGCTTAAAGGACCAGCCCGGCATTGGCTTAACAGCTTGCCAGCAGAATCAATTAGTTGTTGGGAGGACCTGGAAGCTGCATTCCTCGACAATTTCCAGGGCACTTATGTGCGACCACCAGACGCCGATGACCTAAGCCACATAATTCAGCAGCCAGAGGAATCGGCCAGACAATTCTGGACACGGTTCCTAACCAAGAAAAATCAAATTGTCGACTGTCCGGACGCAGAGGCCCTAGCAGCCTTCAAGCATAACATCCGCGATGAGTGGCTTGCACGACACCTAGGACAGGAAAAGCCGAAATCTATGGCAGCCCTCACGGCACTTATGACCCGCTTTTGCGCGGGAGAAGACAGCTGGCTAGCTCGCAGCAATAACATGACCAAGAGCGCTGGTAATTCGGATACCAAGGACAACAGTGGTAGGTCGCGTCGCAACAAGCAAAAACACCGCATTAACGGCAACAAAGCTGAGGATACAACAATTAATGTCGGATTCAAAGGCTCTAAACCCGGTCAGCGGAAAAAGCCATTCAAAAGAAATACTCCGGGCCCGTCCAGTTTGGACCGAATACTCGACCGCTCGTGCCAGATACATGGCACCCCCAAAAAACCAGCCAATCACACCAACAGGGATTGTTGGGTGTTCAAGCAGGCAGGCAAGTTAAATGCCAAAAGCAGAGACAAGGGGCTGCATAGCGATGGCGAGGAGGAGCCCCGGCCGCCGAACAACAGCGGACAGAAAGGTTTCCCCCCACAAGTGCGGACGGTGAACATGATATACGCAACCCACATCCCCAAGAGGGAGCGAAAGCGTGTGCTAAGGGACGTATACGCGATGGAGCCAGTCGCCCCAAAGTTCAACCCATGGTCTTCCTGCCCGATCACTTTTGATCAAAGGGACCACCCCACTAGCATCCGTCATGGCGGATTCGCCGCATTGGTTCTAGACCCAATTATTGACGGATTTCACCTCACTAGAGTCCTTATGGACGGCGGCAGCAGCCTGAACCTGCTTTGTCAGGATATAGTACGGAAAATGGGCATCGATCCCTTGAGGATTAAACCCACCAGAACGACCTTTAAAGGCATCATACCAGGTGTAGAAGCCAACTGTACAGGCTCAGTTACACTTGAAGTGGTCTTCGGATCTCCGGATAATTTCCGAAGCGAGGAGTTAATCTTCGACATAGTCCCGTTCCGTAGTTGCTATCACGCACTGCTCGAGCGAACCGCATTTGCCAAGTTCAATGCGGTGCCGCACTACGCATACCTCAAGCTCAAGATGCCAGGCCCTCGAGGCATCATCACGGTCAATGGAAACACCGAACGCTCTCTCCGAACGGAGGAGCATATGGCGGCTATCGCAGCGGAAGTACAAAGCAGCCTCTCAAGGCAATTCTCCAGTCCGGCCATTAAACGTCTGGACACCGTCAAGCGCGCCCGGAGTAACCTACAACAAGACCGCCTGGCACGTTCCGAGCAAGCGTAGCAATGCAGCCCCAACCCCAGCCCTCGCGAACTTGCGAAACCAGTGTTGCACATACATAACTACGCTCTTGAAATACCATGGGCATAGGGGGAGGGGCACCATCACGGCATGCCCGAAATGCGGCTTAAACCGCACTAGGGGCTGCCGATTTCTTAATTTTCTCTTATTTTTAGGACTCCATTCTTCGGAAGGCTTGTCCGGCAGTACAATTGCTGCAGAAACGATACAACTAGGGAAGCAGAAAGCTACGCCGCACTACGGAACTCTAAGGTGGTCTCTATAACGAGCAGTATACCTGTTTCGCATAACATTCCGCAGCTCGCCCCTGGAAAGGACATATTTGATAGTCCCATCTTTTGCTTATCGCACTATTTGTATCGTTCTGCTTTGACCGTAGCTTTTTTAAATAACAATGCATAGCTTCCGTCTATTATCGCATTACCTCTTTTTTTACGAATATATGTTCATTAATGACATGTTGCACCCGTACACTTTGGTACGACCAATACGCCAGGGGCTTAAGTACCCAACAACATGGTGTGAGAAGTCCGAACACTTTCACAAGTGCGGCACCCCGAACTTATAGCATTATATGCATCGGCTCCGAATCATGTCTTGGGTCAATAGTTGGGTTTGCCCGGCTCCTATGTTTTGGTACCTTACGTTCCGTCATATCGGCTAAGGTAGCACTAGGAGAACTACTGCGATTGTGCCCCAGTTGAGCTGGGCTAAGCACCTTAGTAGAGAAAGCTAAAATTGACCGTCATGATGAGGCGAGAGCTGGTCGCTGTTCGAGAGGTTTTCGAGTCCCTAAAGACTTATGCCGCTTAGAGCGAGGAGTCGGCTTTGTCCGGCCTAGGCGTGGATAGCGCCCCGAACTCGGTCTTCCGAACACTAGGGGCTTCGCCAAAATTTAAAACTATAGAATTATATGGCTAAGTAAGAGTGTTCAAGCATTATAGTCCGATTTCCTTGTTCGTTGTGTTGAGCGCCTCCCTCGAAGGACCCAAGAATGGGAAAAAGAGCGCTCATGTTTATCCCGAACACCCCAGCACTCGTGGCATGGGGGCAGAAGCCGACGACTCGCCATCTCTCAAATTTGATAAACGGCCGCATAGAAGGTAATATTTTAAATTCAAAAGCATTGCTTAGCGCATATGAACAAGTTTTCAGCGTACAAGATCACAAATGCGAGTTTACTCAAAAATTACATCTTTGGAGCATTCATCCGCTATAAGGCGGGCACCCTTTAGGACGCCCTCATAATACGCTTCCGGGACGCGATGCTCCTTGCCCGGCGGCGGCCCGTCCTTCACCAGCTTCTCCGCATCCATCTTGCCCCAGTGCACTTTAGCACGGGCAAGCGCCCTACGGGCACCTTCGATGCAGACGGAGCGCTTTATTACTTCAAGCCGTGGACAGGCATCCACCAGCCGCCTCACCAGCCCGAAGTAGCTCCCAAGCAGAGCCTCTCCAGGCCACAGCCGAACTATGAGGCCCTTTACGGCCTGTTTGGCAACCTTGTGGAGCTCGATCATCTGCTTCAGCTGGTCGCTCAAAGGAACCAGGTGTCCGGCCTCAGCATACTGAGACCAGAACACCTTCTCCGTCGAGCGCCCCTCCTCGGCTCGGTAGTAGGCGGCGGCATCAGACGCACTGCGGGGCAAATCTGCGAATGCTCTTGGAGAGCTCCGGACTCGGGTAAGTAACAAATAATTCACTTTCATGTGCTTGCTTTGCATAATGAATGCCTTACCCGCCGCTATCTTCTTCATCGCATTAATTTCTTTGAGGGCTTTCTGGGCTTCGGCCTTGGCAGACTTCGTGCTTTTGAGGGTTGCCGCAAGCTCGGACGCTTGCGTCTTTGAGTCAAGCTCCAAACTCTCGTGTTTTTTCACGAGAGCCTGGAGCTCTTTCTGCACCTCCTCCACCCGCGCCTCCTGCTTCTCTCTCTCCGTGTGCTCCGCGGTAGCCCTGTTTTCGGCCTCGGACAGCGCTTGCTTAAGGGTTGCCACCTCGGTCGTGGCCCCTATAATAGCACGTTGATCCTGTCATTTTTTGCAACCACATTTTCTCTATATAATTGCGCAAGGTATTACTTACCTTCCTTCTCCTCGAGTTGCCTCTTGGCATGGCCGAGCTCGTTCTCGGACCACGCGAGGTTCTGCTTCAGCGTATCCACCTCCGCAGTCAGTGCGGCGGAGGCCAGCAGCGAAGCTTGCATCCGCATATTGACTTGATTATGTTAGACTCCTGTGATTATTAGATCCTCTATTCGGCTTTTCTTTCCGAACGCTGAACAGAGCATCAGGGGCTACTGTCTATGCGGTAATATTTTTACATATTCTTTACTTACCTCAAAGCCTGTTAGAAGGCTGGCACAGGCTTCAGTCAGTCCGCTCTTGGCGGACTGAACCTTGTGGATCACCGCACTCATAATAGTGCGGTGCTCCTCGTCGATGGAGGCGCCGTTAAGCGTCTCCAGCAAATTGTCCGGTGCCTCTGGTTGGACAGAGGTCACTGGCTCGGTAGGCTTGCTCCTCTTGGAAGGAGGCTGCCTACCGGAGTGCGGAACCATTGAAGGTTCCGGCGCGGTGTCCGGCTCAAGGACGGACTTGGAGCCCTTGGGGGTTCTATCCCCTTTACGCCTGGAGTCCGGGAGGTTGCCTTGCGGCGCCTCCAGGACCACCTCCTCCTGGCTTGGAACCTGTTGGGACGCCACCTCGGCGCCGTCCGTAGGGTGGGGGAGGAAGCCGTCGGAAGAAAATTCACATCCGACGAGTCCAGGGAGCCGCTCGACGACTCGTCGAGCCCGGCCTTGGGCGGACTGCACAATCATGTTCAACGTAAGGAAAAGCTATGCAATGGGGGAATACTATGAATCACTCTGGTATCCGGATACTTAAAATTTCGCCAGGGGTTTGGCCCTGTGCGGCCACTCCTCTTCGCCGTCATTGGCATTGGTGGAGTAGTCCGGAGGAGGGGTCTTCCCCCTCTTGGACCCTTCGGCCTCCCGGTTGGGGCGGCCTTCCTTTTCTTCCCTCCCCCCGCTGGAGGGGGAGAGGTCTCTTCTTCCTCCTCCTCGTCTTCACGGGAGGAGTGCATCTTGGAGTCGTCGGATGATGAATCCGATACCCCCAGGCGCCGGGCACTCTTCCGAGTCCCCATGGCCTTCTTCTTGGCCTTCTTCTCCGGCACCACATAGGGTGCCAGAACTAGCAGCTTCGCCAAGCGAGCGCCCGCTGGGCCTTCGGGCAAAGGAGTCGGACAGTTGATCTGTCCGGACGTCTCCTGCCAATCCTGTCAAAGATAAGGGAGCTTAAGATCCCGCATGGAGTCAAACTATGAAAAACTAATACCCTGTAAAAGGTAAAAATAGCTTACCGCACGAGCACGACGCTGTGTGCTGAATCCGCGATCCTCGGTAGCGGATGCGGGGGCCTCGGCGCCCTTGAAAATCACCTTCCAGGCATCTTCATACGTTGTGTCGAAGAGCCTACTTAGAGTTCGGTGCTGCGCCGGGTCGAACTCCCACAGGTTGGAAGCCCGTTGTTGACACGGGAGGATCCGACGGATGAGCATAACCTGGACTACGTTGACAAGTTTGAGCTTCTTGTCCACCAGGGTTTGGACGCATGTTTGGAGTCCGGTCAGCTCTCCTTCTTTACCCCACGATAGGCCCGTCTCTTTCCAGGAGGTGAGCTGCGTAGGGGGTCTGGATCGGAACTCGGGGGCTGCGACCCATTCAGGGTCGCGTGGCTCGGTGATGTAAAACCACCCTGATTGCCACCCCTTTAGGGACTCCACGAAGGAGCCCTCAGGCCACAGGACGTTGGGCATCTTGCCCACCATGGCGCCTCCGCACTCCGCCTGAGTGCCGCGCACCACCTTCGGCTTGACATTGAAAGTCTTGAGCCATAGGCCGAAATGGGAGCGGATGCATAAGAAAGCCTCGCACATGATGATAAACACCGAGATATTGAGGACAAAGTTCGGGGCCAGATCGTGGAAATCCAGGCCATAGTAGAACATGAGCCCCTGGACAAATGGGTGGAGAGGGAAGCCCAGTACGCGGAGGAAATAGGGGAGGAGCACCACCCTCTCTTGGGGCCTGGGGGTGGGGATGAGCTTCCCCTCTTCAGGAAGCCGATGCGCAATGTCGATAGACAAGTATCCGGCCTTCCTCAGTTTTTTGATGTGTCCCTCCGTGACGGAGGAGACCATCCACTTGCCTCCCGCTCCGGACATGGCTGGAGAAGGTTGAGGTGGGGTGTGCGGACTTGGGCGCTGGAGCTCGAGTGCGCGGAAATGGATAGGCAAAGGAGGAAGAAGGCGTGGATGAAAAGGTGGATCATTATCCCCTTATATGGGCGGACGCGACTATCCGCCCCCACAAGCCTGGTAAAACTCGCTTATCTCCCAAGCGCCGTAGTCAATGGCACGGTTGACTTACCCACACACGTATTGATGAGAATCCCGAAATAAGGGGACACGATCTCTGCTTTAACAAGACGTGCCGAGGAAACCGCCTCGCTAAACACGCTGAGGTGGGACAATAAAACGATTCAAATAAAGACTTGGCCGTGGTGTGATGTCACGCTACGGAATACGTCAGCAGATTAGATTTGTGTAAATATTATTCTCTCTATGGCAATATGTGGAAACTTATTTTGCAGAGCCGGACACTACCTTTGTGTTCAAAATCTTCTATGAAGTACTTGGAGGGGGAACCCGCCTTGCAATGCCGAAGACAATCTGCGCGCCGGACTCGTCGTCATTGAACCTTGGTTCAGGGGCTACTGAGGGAGCCCTGGATTAGGGGGTGTCCGGATGGCCGGACTATACCTTCGGCCGGACTCCTGGACTATGAAGATACAAGATTGAAGACTTCGTCCCGTGTCCGGAAGGGACTTTCCTTGGCGTGGAAGGCAAGCTTGGCGATACGAATATGTAGATCTCCTACCATTGTAACCGACTCTATGTAACCCTAGCCCTCTCCGATGTCTATATAAACCGAAGAGTTTTAGTCCGTAGGACGAACAACAATCATACCATAGGCTAGCTTCTAGGGTTTAGCCTCTCTGATCTCGTGGTATATCTACTCTTGTACTACCCATATCATCAATATTAATCGAGCAGGACATAGGGTTTTACCTCCATCAAGAGGGCCCGAACCTAGGTAAAACATCGTGTCCCCTGCCTCCTGTTACCATCCGACCTAGACGCACAATTCGGGACCCCCCACCTGAGATCCGCCGGTTTTGACACCGACACCTGGGCAATCTGATCCTTTACCTTTGCAATCTACGCGTTGTGCTGATCCCTGGCTGTTGCATCCACCTCTGCAGCCATTAATGTTGCCAAAGCATCGAACAGGTCAGCCAGGACCTGAGCCAGAGGCGGCGCAGAGGCTCCTGCCCCCGCCGACGTGGCTGTTGTTGAACCGGAGAGCATTGCTGCAGCAGTTGATGAGTGAGGCGCCGACTGTGTATCGGCCATGAAGATAGCGGCACGGTTTGGCAGATCAGGGGGGTCCAAAATACTGTTTCCCTCGGATCCCCCACCAATCCGGCCATCTTGTAACTGATAGAGCGATTCGGTCTCTCTAGAAGACTTGTCATCGGAACAGACAACGGTTTCTCCATCGGACGCCGGTCCGTCCTCATATTCTGCTCCATGGATAGCACCTATGAAGACGTGCTTCATCATAGGCTAAACCCGTGAAGAACTTGTACGCTGAGCCGTTTCGATGATGTCGGTGCAGGTGTCCGGCTCAGGGGCCGGTTCACCAATCTTGTCGATGAAGACGTGAATCCCACCAAAGAGGACCCGGTACCCATATTCAATTGAATTGGCCTTGGAACCCCATCCTGCGTTGTCGATGTAGATCTTGCCACGACGACTCTTCGTCATCTGGCCCATGGTGTATCCCTAGAGTCCATCAAAGCTGCCCTTCAAGAACTCGAAACCATCATGCGATAGCCCCACGGTGGGCGTCAATTGTCGTGGGTTTGTCACGGTAGATGTCCTTGTGAAAGGACTTAGTGTGGAGCCATCGCAATGGGTTAACTTAAAGGGGTTAAACCGGACAAGGGGGCACGGAGAGTTTATACTAGTTCGGCCCCTTCGATGAAGGTAAAAGCCTACGTCTAGTTGTGATTGGTATTGCTTAGGTTTCGAAGGCCAGGGAGCGAATCCTCTTTGTCTGGCTCTCGAGTTGTTGTCTCTCCCTTGAACCGCTGCCGGGTCGTCCCCTTATATACATGGGTGGCGCCCGTTGGTTTACAGAGCCCCGAAGCTGGATCATAAACTTTTCCGGTTCGGTCTCTACACTTCCTATCTTACAAAGCAAGTTACATGATTAAGCCGGTTTACATCTACAGTCCTTAACTCACTTCTGGGCCTTGGGCCTTCGTAAAGCGCCATCATCTTCACATCTTCATGGGCTTCTAATCTTCATAAAGTTAATCCAGATACTCCTGGCCGGTTTACGTCCAGTAGTAATATCCCCAACAGCTTCCTTGGGTGAATACGCAGTCAACTTTGGGAGTTGTTGCAGAGCTCCTCGGAAATTCGTGAAGTCTTAACAGCCTGGACACCTTCCACAAGAAAGACTACAACTTTTGACTCATAACTCTAAATGATGTGAGGTTTTTTGCATTGCAAATATAATTTGATGGAGCTTCTGGTGATGCACCCCTATGGCCCCGTCTCTCCACCATATGGGTGTGGCACAAAGAAACATCAGAGGTAAAATCTGAAAGCATCAGCTTCACTTGAAACTTGTTTTCTCCAAACTTTTTCCTCCAAAGAGATTGCTCCAAAAGCTCATAGGTTGTTGGATTTCTTCCATGTGATACCTAAGTTCAACCAACAACAATGGAGATGAAAGTGCATCCATGTGGTCAAGATTGTGGTATGAACTTAAGTTAGCGTTCACCTGGCCATGTGTTTGCTTGATTCAGCTTAGTAATTCTTTCCAACTAAATTGTGCAATTTTCTGAAATGTCATGTATGATGTACCCATGTGCTCATCAAAAAGGAAAACCACAATTTCGAGCCAGAGGGCCAAAGTTCAACCTGGAGGCAATGCTGAACCAGCCTTGCCCGAAGCATATATAGTTATGGAGACATGCCATTGACTCATTTGTGGAAAGATTGTTTCATGAAGGATTATAAGAATTCCAGTTCTCATGAGGATCATCATAACAACAATGGTACACATGGCGGGTCAGGTTCCCGCTCGCACGAGCCTGGCTTTGGTGGCGGCGGCTCAAGTTCTGGATTTCAAGTTCAGGGCAATCAAGGCGGTTTTAACCAGCAGACAAATCAGGTAATCAGCAACAATAGTCAGGGTATCAGAGTAATCCAAAGAATCTTAATAGTGGCTAATATCATGTTTTACTACCAGCCTGTGCAAGTGAGATCAGAAGGTTCATAAACGAGCCGTAAGTGTAGTTGAGCCGGCCGTACCTAGACACTTACAATGGTCAGAGAAGCCATTTGTATGGAGCCGTGAGGATCACCTGCCCCGGGTTGACAATCCGGGTCATCTGGCTTTGGTGGTGGCCCCTCAAGTTGGAGGGTACAAGTTCACTAAGGTGCTTATGGATGGAGGTAGTAGTATCAATATTCTTTATTATGATACTTCTCACCGTATGAATTTGACTGACAAAGATCTTAAGCCGTCCTCCACAATCTTTCATGGGGTGGAGCCTGGTAAGTCGGCATACCTAGTGGGTAAGATAGCTTCGGAAGTAGCTTTTGACAATGAGCACGATTACCGAGCTGAGACATTGAATTGTGAAGTGGTCAAGATCAAAAGTCCTTATCATGCTCTGTTTGGACGGCCGGCTGATAACACACAAGTAAAGGGGATCAATTGTAGCCTCTTTCGATAAGTAAGAGTGTCGAACCCAACGAGGAGCTAAAGGTATAACAAATATTCCCTCAAGTTTTATCGACTACCGATACAACTCTACGCACGCTTGACGTTTGCTTTACCTAGAACAAGTATGAAACTAGAAGTACTTTGTAGGTGTTTTTGGATATGTTTGCAAGATAATAAAGAGTGCGTAAATAAAAAGTAGGGGCTGTTTAGATAAAGAAGCAATAAAGTTAGTATAGCGAGTGTGGGAAAGTGGTGGTAGGAGTTGCGAAATTGTCCCCAAGAAATTGACTACTTTACTAGACCGATAGCAAGTTTTATGTGGGAGAGGCCACTGCTAGCATGTCATCTTGACTTGGAATTCTATGCACTTATGATTGGAACTATTAGTAAGCATCCGCAACTACTAACGTTCATTAAGGTAAAACACAACCATAGCATTAAGATATATTGGTCCCCCTTCAATCCCGTATGCAGCAATTTCTATGCTAGGTTGAAGCTTCTGTCACTCTTGCCCTCCAATACATAGTCCTATCAACATACAACTAACCCTATGGTGTGATCCATGCATGCGCTCATATGATGGGCACCAAAGGACAACAACATAACCACAAGAAAATTAAACTAATCATAACAATTCACCAATTACCGATAGGACAACGAAAATCTACTCAGACATCATAGGATGGCAACACATCATTGGATAATAATATGAGTCATAAAGCACCATGTTCAAGTAGAGGGTACAGCGGGTTGCGGGAGAGTGGATCGATGTAGATAGATGGGGGAAGCTGATGAAGATGTTGGTGAAGATGACGGAGGTGTTGGTGTAGATTGAGGTGACGATGATGGCCCCGGCGGCGTTCCGGTGCCACCGACAGAGATGGGGAGAGGGCCCCTGTCGGTGTCAAAACTAGCGGATCTCGGGTAGGGGGTCCCGAACTGTACGTCTAGGCTGGATGGTAACAGGAGGCAAGGCACACGAAGTTTTACCCAGGTTCGGGCCCTCTCGATGGAGGTAAAACCCTACGTCCTGCTTGATTAATATTGATGATATGGGTAGTACAAGAGTAGATCTACCACGAGATTGAAGAGGCTAAACCCTAGAAGCTAGCCTATGGTATGATTGTTGTTGTGTATGTTGTCCTACGGACTAAAACCCTCCGGTTTATATAGACACCGGAGAGGGTTAGGGTTACACAAAGTCGGTTACAATGGTAGGAGATCTACATATCCGTATCGCCAAGCTTGCCTTCCACGCCAAGGAAAGTCCCGTCCGGACATGGGACGGAGTCTTTAATCTTGTATCTTCATAGTCCAGGAGTCCGGCTGAAGGTATAGTCTGGCCATCCGGACACCCCCTAATCTAGGACTCCCTCAGTAGCCCCTGAACCAGGCTTCAATGACGACGAGTCCGGCGAGCAGATTGTCTTCGGCATTGCAAGGCGGGTTCCTCCTCCAAGTACTTCATAGAAGATTTTGAACATAAAGATAGTGTCCGGCTCTACAAAATAAGTTTTCACATATTGCCATAGAGAGAATAATATTTACACAAATCTAATCTGCTGACGTATTCCGTAGTGTGACACACCGCGGACAAGCCTTTATCCGAGTCATTTCATTATCCCTCCTCAGCGCGTCATGCGAGGCGGTTTCCTTGGCACGTCTTGTTAAAGCAGAGATCGTGTCCCCTTATTCCGGGATTCTCATCAATACAGGCGTGGGTAACCCAACCGCTTCTAGGACTCCTAGATTATAGGCAAGTCCAAACGGGCACGGAGAGGACGCTTGATGTTGACCCTCTTTATAAAGGTACAAGGCTTTTATTTTTCCCTCCTGTTTTCAATCGAATCCTTCCCCCACCTCAAGCTCAAGCGCCCAAAGTTCAGGTCAGGTGCTCCGAACCTTCAGTCATGTCCGGATCTAGCCTTCAAGGCCGATGGGTGCCTTCCTCCGTCACGGAAGAAGACATCAAAAGGTTGAGGGAGGCCTGATATCTGACCGCCGAGATTTTGCATCGGCTGCCTCCCCGAGGGCAGGCCGTCCCCACCCTGAACCCAACGAGAATGTTGTGTTCGTCTCCCACTTCCTTCGAGGTCTAGGCCTTGCTCTGGATCCTTTCGTCAGGGGTTTGATGTTTTACTATGGGCTAGACTTCCATGATCTAGCTCCGGACTCCTTTCTTCATATCACGACATTTATTGTCGTGTGCGAGGCCTTCCTCCGGGTTACCCCTCACTTTGGCCTATGGCTCAAGACCTTTGAAGTGAAGCCGAAGATGATCGAGGGGCAACATGCAGCGTGTGGAGGTGCCTCAATACGCAAGATGACAGGAGCTCCGTGGCCCAAAGGTTCCATCCCAGAGGTGTCTGGATTGTGGCAACAGGAGTGGTTCTACATCACGGCTCCTAGAAGCGCCAAGTGGGTGCCCCCTGTTTTCCGCTTGGGCCCTCCACCACAGCTGATGTCATGAATCAGCAGAGGTCTGAGCTGGGGTCTAGCCAAGGACGTGCCTGTATTGCAAAGCCGCATTCGAGATCTCTTCAATGGAGATTTCAGTTTGGTTGCGGTAATACAGGTTATGCTGGTTCATCAAGTCCAGCCTTGCAAACGCCGGCCTCTTCGCCTGTGGGAGTTCAATCCCGAGGGACCGCGTGCCATTGAAAATTTTCTCGGCCTGACGCACGAGGAGATGTACAAGTCATTCTTCGGACCTCAGGTGGAGTGTCCAGAAATCACCGAGGACGTGGGCCTGAGTAGTAACCGTGCCACCGAACAGGTAAGGCACCTTCTGACCGAACATACTATCTCTCCTTTGTTACAAAGTTATTTCTGAGAGTTCGCTTTTTGACCAGGACTAGCTAACAAAGGCGAAGTTGATTCGGTGTTCGGCCCCCCTCCCTGAGGGTTTGGAAAATCCGGTGTTGGAAAAGATGCTCCAGACCGCACCTTGCCCGGAGCCCTTGAAGGAAGATACTTTGGAGGATAATGCGGGTGGACGCGGGCCCCCAACGCTGCCCATTCTAGCCAAGGGAGCGAGCAGGGTCCTACCTTGGGGGGCGCTGTTGCCGCACAAAGTCCGCGGGGGAATCAATTCTCCGGCGAGTCGTAAGTGACCCGAAATACTTTAATAGTACAGATATGCCATCTTTTTCTTCTGAGAAAATAACCACCGCATATATTTTTGCTGTTCGGGCCTTAGCCCCTCTCAAATGAGCTCGTCCTCGGGGGATCTTCTTCCAGAGATGATGGAGAGCGAAACGCCTCCTCCGGACTCCTCCGCTCCGGAAGCGGGCGACCCTGACACTACTAGGAAAAGGGCTATAGATGGAATTGACACTAATGGCGCACCAGACATGTGGTGCGCCATTACTATATACTAATGGCGCACCATGTGTTGGTGCGCCATTAGTGTGCAAATACTAACGGCTCACCACGTCCACGGTGCGCCATTAGTAAAAAAAAATTATTTTTTTTCAAAATTACTAATGGCGCACCGTGGGAGTGGTGCGCCGCCATTAGTAAAGAATATTTAAATTTTTTCAAAACTACTAATGGCGCACCCTGGGAGTGGTGCGCCATTACTAGTTCACCATGCCATGGTGCGCCATTAGTAACTTGGCCCAAACATTCGCCCAAATGCACCCCCCCCCCCCCAAGTGGACCGCCTTTTCAGTTTAAAAAAAATAAAAGAAAATGATAGAAATGTCAAAAAAATAAAAGAAAATAAGATTCCCATGTGATATGTGGTCTAGTTGTTAGCAAAATTTACAAACATGAATTTTCGACTTTTTTGCAAAATCTCTCGAGAATTTGTAAAAATGGGCATAACTTTTGCGTACGAACTCGGATGAAAAAGTTTTTTATATGAAAAATCATCTACTCGAAAAGTTACATCCGAATTTAACGGGGGATACCCCGTTAAACATTTTCAAAATCCTCAAAAACCTAACAGAAAAAAAGATACGGGGCTTTTAAGATCTGGAGAGGCAAAAAAATTCAAACTTACTAATGACGCACCTGCCCATGGTGCGCCATTAGTATCTTCCTGCCTTCAAAATTCAAAATAAGTCAAAAAATAAAATAAAAAAAGTTACTAATGGCGCACCTGCCCATGGTGCGCCATTAGTATCTTCCCGCCTTCAAAATTCAAAATAAATCAAAAAATAAAAAAAGTTAGTAATGGCGCACCTGCCCGCGGTGCGCCATTACTATGCCATATATATGGCTGGGCGTGGTCCTCTCCTCCTTCATTTTTCTCCTCCACTCCACCTGTCCTCCACTCCATCTCCTCCTCTCCTCCACTCCATCTTCCCTTCTCTCCTCCACCATACTATCCTCCTCCTCTCCAGCGACCTCCTCCTCCTCCTCTCCGGCGACCTCCTCCTCCTCTCCGGCGACCTCCTCCTCCTCCTCTCCGGCGACATCCTCCTCCCTCCTCTCCTCCCATCCCCTCATGGTTTCTCCTTCCTCCTCTCCTATGCTCCGGTGAACTCCTCTCCGGCGACCTCCTCCTCCTCCTCCTCCTCCTCCTCCTCCTCTCCGGCGACCTCCTCCTCCTCCTCTCCGGCGATGTAGGCGAGCGCCTCTCCGGTGACCTCCTCCTCCTCTCCGGCGAACTCCTCTCCGGCAAAAGAACACGGCAAAAGAACGTACAAGATCCAAAAACAGGAACAAAATTTGAAATAATATCGTGCCAAAAAATGAGCAAAAAATGGGCAAAAAAATCACGATCCAGATCCAAATTCAAAATTCAAAAATAGCAATGGCGCACGGTGGGGGTTAGACGGTGCGCCACTACTATTTTCCCGCCTTCAAAATTCAAAAATACTAATGGCGCACCGGTGGCCTATACTAATGGCGCACCAGTGGCCTATACTAATGGCGCACCGTGGCCTATACTAATGGCGCACCAGTGGTGCGCCATTAGTATACCAGATACTAATGGCGCACCAGTGGTGCGCCATTAGTAAAAAATACTAGTGGCGTGATACTAATGGCGCACCAGTGATGCGCCATTAGTAGGCAAAACTGGTGTGCCATTTGTAGCCCTTTTCCTAGTAGTGTGAAGTGTCATCGCAGAGGGCCTCTCCGAGTCCAATGAGACCGGAAGATAATCCCATTGACCCCCGAAGCTCCCAGTGTCCGGCTCCTGAAGAGAGCAGACAAAAGAGTACAACACCGTATAGTGTGCGATCGGATGTTCTAAGGGAGTTGGTGGGGTGAGCGGCCATCTCAGATGAACACCGTGTGCTGATGAATACGGTGATGGAGAGAATATCGTCCGCCGAAAGCAGATTGCATGAAGCTTTTATGAGTCTACTGACAGGCTTTGAGGTACGTAAAAGAATGTATGATAGTCCTGCACATGCTAGGTGTGCCCTGTGTAGATAGTAACCCCTGAGACTCTGGTTGTCGTCGGAAACGACGGCGAACAGAGGATCATATCCCCAGGTAATAACCATACTGCCTCTATGTGCAGGTGATGGAAGCTCCGATGGCTAACTGGACTAGCGAATTTGCCCATTTAGAACGGTAGTTGGATGCGGCAGACGCCGACATCGAGCTTGTTAACAAAAGGCTTGACGAGGCACAGGGTAAGTGTCATTATCTGGTAAAGGCCACATAGGAATAGCAGCATGATGCCAGTACCTTTAATATGTTGTGACTGCAGATGGAGCTGCCACTGTTGAAGCCTTACGGGCAGAACTTACCCGAGCCAAGGAACAAGCGAGGTTGGGTAATGCGGCTGCTTTGAAGGCGGCCGAAGAATTGCAAGCCGAGAAGGCCGCGCATGGCGAGAGCCGAGACAAGATGGCCATAGAATTAAAAGCCGCCGCCGATCGTTGCCGGGTTCTTGAAAAGGAAAACCAAGCGAAGGCATCGGACCTTGAGAAGGCTGCTAGGACGAAAAAGGACCTCCGCTCTGCTATGAGGGCAAAGAAGGAGGAGCTGCGGGAAGCTGGGGATATTGTAGCTGGGAAATCCTTTATGTTGCGGAGGAAGTTTGGAGATCCACGGTATGCCCCTCTGGATTGGCTGTGGAGTTCGGAGGATGTATACATGGATTTGGCGGCGAGCGTTGCCGATGCGGCCAAGTATTTCCAGGGTCAGACGGACCGTGAAGTAGACCAGCTGTTTTGGAGACAATTCCATTCCCCCGAGCGTCCGCTTTCCTTGACTGACCAATTAGCCGAATGGGCCGAACTAAATAGGTTGTCCGGACTTTCCATGAGGTCTATTATGGACTAGCTATGGCCGGAAAGGTCAAAACCGAATAGCTATTTCAGCTTGGTGCAGCAGTTCCTTGACGTGGTGCCGCGCATTAATGCGATGAAGAGGTCGGCGTGCATAGAGGGTGCACGGATGGCCTTTGCCCGTGTTAAAGCATACTGGGCGGAGATGGATGCTACCACTATTGCAGCGTGGGATTCGGCCATAGGTCGAAGGGCTGTTGAGCACTACTTTGAAGAAGTTCTTGAGGGTGCTCGTTTGATAGAGACCCAGTGCTCAAAAAATATTATGTTTGAGTGATATGTAATCCCATTGTAAGCGAAATGCTTTTATAAATTTTTATAAGGCTATTTTTATACTTTTGCCTAAAAGTAAAATGATGCCTCCTGGGCGGCCGTTTATGTATACACGTGTATAACCTGAAAGATTGCAGCCGTCAGCTTCAACCCTCATGCATATAATGCAAAGGTGCTTGCAAAAACATACATTCACACTTAACCCAACGTCTTGGTCCTATTAAGGAGGTGATAGCGGAGCGAGTGAGGAAACCGGACTATAATGCTTTAGCACTTTCACTTAGCCATAGGAGTTTGACAGTGGGGCTACTAGATAGCCCCTGGTGGCTCCGCACTCTCCCGATCTCAGGGTGCGTACATGCCTGGCCGGAAAACGGCCCTTTGTTAAGGCGAAGGAATTCTAACATTCCCACAGGTCATCGAGTGGTTGACCAGTCTCACGCTATATCATGACAGTCAGTTTTCGGCTTTCTCTACTGAGGTGCTCGTTCGGATGAACCAGGGCACAATCGCAGTAGTTCTCCTGGTGCTACCTTAGCCGGTAAAGCAGAACATAAGGCACCAAAACATAGGGGCCGGGCAAACCCAACATTTTACCAAAGACAATGACTCGGTGCTGATGCATATAGGGCCAAACTCGCGACACCGAACACTCCCTAAGGTATTCAGTCTTTGTGGTATAAACCGGGCCTAAATAATGGCCTTTGTAAGAAGCCCCTTGTGTCCAGGTACGTGCATTGTTCTGGCGTGGCCACATGCCAAGACGTCCGCATCCTTCTCAACGGTGGATATGTATCAACAAGAGACAGTAAAAAAGGTTTACGCAGGGTCTTAATCTAAAAAGAATCCTTGGAACGGGTCCCTGCTGCACGTCTGCGCCTGTGTCTCCGTTGTGCCGTATCCTGGACGGGTGTAGCACGATGATCATCTGTAAAAGAGAGGAATTTGGGTGAAAAAGTTGTCGTGCAAAAAGATAGTTTGTTAAAGAAACCATGTATAATTCAAGATGAGAAGAAATTGCCACTTGTCTGCGCATGTTGAGCCCCTTGTATTGACAAATAGGGGTGTGACCGTTTATTTGGTATAAGTAGCGGCGCCGGACTCGATTAGTTGTGTCTGAGGTCTTGACGACCTATTGGACACTTTCGCTGGTCCGGGCACCTTTAGTGTGCGGCTGCCAAGGTAGCCTCACTCTCTTCGGTGCGCAGAGATCGCTTGATATTTTTGTGCACTGTAATGATGCCACGTGGACCGGGCATCTTGAGTGTGAGGGAGGCGTAGTGTGGTATTGCATTAAAGCGAGCGAAAGCTTCGCGTCCGAGCAGTGCTTGATAGCCACTTTGAAATGGAGCGATGTGGAAAGTTAAATGCTCACGACGGAAGTTATCGGGGGGCTGAATATAACTTGTAGTATGAGGGAGCCCGTACAACGAGCCCCTGGGCCTGGCGTTACTCCCTTGAAGGTAGTATTGCTATGGCGAATTTGTGTTGGGTCTAACCCCATCCCGCGGATTGTATCCTGATATATTAGATTTAGGCTACTGCCGCCGTCCATCAAGACTCATGTGAAGTGATATCCGCCAATTACTGGGTCTAATACCAGGGCAGCCCATCCTGCGTGTCGGATACTTGCTAAGTAATCGCGATGGTCGAAAGTCATCGGTTGAGACGACCAGTGGCAGGACTTCGCGGTGACAGGCACTTGGGTATATTTTCCTGGGAGAGCCGCGTTGTTTTTTCCCTTGATCACGTGTAACACGTTTACTGTTTTGACTTCTGGTGGAAATTTCTTTTCTACCCCCGTGTCTTGCTTGGGGGGCTCGTCCTCGTCTTCACTTGGTGTATCCTCCCCCTTGTGTACGGCGTTGAGCTTGCCGGACTACTTGAAGACCCAACATTCTCTGTGGGTATGATTAGCTGGTTTACCAAGGGTACTATGGATCTGACATACTTGGTCCAGAATTTTGTTGAGGCTGGACAGTTCATCCCTGGTGCCTTTGGGGGCGGCTTTTGACCTGGCTGAGAGCTTTTGAATCCGGCATTTACTGCCATGCCCTTCGTGCTGTCTTCTTTATTCCGGCGTTTGTTATTGTTGTTGCGCCGTTATTTCCCGTTTCCATCTCTAACTTCAGATGTACTGGGGGCGCTGGTGCTGCATCTGGCTAGCCAGCTGTCCTCGCCCGCGCAAAAGCGGGTCATGAGGTTTGTTAATCCGGCCATCGTTCTCAGCTTATTTTGGCCTAGGTGTCTGGTGAGCCATTTGTCACAGACGCTATGCTTGAAAGCTGCCAAGGCTTCGGTGTCCGGACAGTCGACAATCTGGTTCTTTTTAGTAAGAAACCTGTTCCAAAGCTTTCGGGCTGACTCTCCGGGCTGTTGAGTTATATGACTCAAATCATCCGCATCTGGAGGTCAGACATAAGTCCCTTGAAAATTTGCCCGAAAGGTGTCTTGGAGCTCTTCCCAACTTCCAATGGAGCTTTAAGGGAGGCCTTTGAGCCAGTGACGAGCTAGCCCTTTCAGCTTGAGGGGTAAGTACTTGATGGCGTGGAGATCATCTCCTCGAGCCATATGGATGTGAAGGATGTAGTCCTCAATCCAGACCCCAGGGTCTGTTGTTCCGTTGTATGCCTCTATGTTTACGGGCTTGAATCCCTCTGGAAATTCATGGTCCAGCACCTCATCGGTGAAACATAGGGGGTGTGCGGCACCCCTGTAGCTGGGTGTACCGCGTTGTTCGGATGTTTGTTGTGTTGCATTGTATGCTGGGGCGCGCTTGCGTGGTCCATAGATGGATCTTGTTGCGTCGTCCTTTGGGTGCGAGCCCTCGCATGGGTCGCGTATTGTATTGTGAGCGGCGTTGTATGCCGCTCTGTGTTGGTAGAGGGGTCGTCTATCCGACCAGGTGGCTGCTTTGATATTTGGTTGTGGGGGGTCTGAGGCCTCCTCATCGAATTCGGGTAGCAGCTTCCGCTTTGGGTAGCTCTTGGAGGGGCGATTGTCGCCGTACCTTGCTGCAGTGTTGAGTATTTTACTCTATCTGATTTGGAGTGTGTCTTGTGCGGCCTTGAGCCTTTGCTTCCGCTTTTTAAGACTCCTCGCGGTGGCAACAAGTCTTTTACGGGCAATCTGCTGCTCCGGGTGCCTGTCCGGCGTTATGTCGTCCGGACCATTATCCTTGATAGGATTTGTTTGTTCGGCTTGATTATCCGGATTGCCGTTGTCCGGCAGCGGTTCGCCCTGCTCCAGCGCTGGGTCTATGTGATTGCTATTTCTGTCGAGGCAGGATTTGGGGCGGCGCTTGCGGCGCCGCTTTGGCTGCTTTTCGAGGGAACAAGCCTTCGGTGCGTCCTTCCGCTCCTTGTCGTCATCTTTTGGTGCGTCCACCATGTATACGTCATATGACGAGGTGGCGTTCTAGGGCCCAATAGGCGCTGGTTCTTCAGCGTTTCCTTCATCAGCGTCCATACCGTCGATGTCTTCGGAGTCGAAGTCGAGCATGTCGGTTAAATCGTCGACAGTGGCTACAAAGTGGGTGGTGGGTGGGCTTTGAATTTCTTCATCGTCCGAATCCCAACCTTGCTGACCGTAGTCCGGCCAGGGCTCTCCTGATAAAGAGAGAGACTTCAGTGTCTTCAGAATATCGCCGAAAGGCGAGTGCTGAAAGATGTCCGCGGCAGTAAACTCCATAATCGGCGCCCAATCGGATTCGATCGGCAGGGGCGCGGAGGGTTCGGAGTCCGGAGAGGAGTCCGGCTCCTTGGAGTCACGAGTCTCGCAGAGTACGGGGCTGGTGTTCGGCTCGATCACCGTTGGGATCGCAGCCCCCGAGGCGGTGTCCAACCACCCATCCTCGATCGGTGTAGTTGGCTCCGAATTAAGGGTCGAAGCCGATACGGGTGCGGCCTCCAGGGCACTGTTCGGCGGCAGAGCTAGATCATGCTCGTCGTGACAGTGCGGCGCGCTTGGCAGTGGCTTGAATCCGTCGAAGAACAAGTCCCCGCGGATGTCAGCCGTGTAGTTTAAGCTTCCAAATCTGACCTGACGGCCAGGGCATAGCTTTCGATCTGCTCCAGATGGCCAAGTGAATCGGCCCGCAGTGTGAAGCCGCCGAAGACGAAGATCTGTCCGGGGAGGAAGGTCTCACCCTGGACTACATCGCCATTGATGATCGTAGGAGCCATCAAGCCTGAAGGCGACAACACAGAGGAACTCTCAATGAAAGCACCAATGTCGGTGTCAAAACCGGCGGATCTCGGGTAGGGGGTCCCGAACTATGCGTCTAGGCCGGATGGTAACAGGAGGCAAGGGACACGAAGTTTTACCCAGGTTCGGGCCCTCTCGATGGAGGTAAAACCCTACGTCCTGCTTGATTAATATTGATGATATGGGTAGTACAAGAGTAGATCTACCACGAGATCGAAGAGGCTAAACCCTAGAAGCTAGCCTATGGTATGATTGTTGTTGTGTATGTTGTCCTACGGACTAAAACCCTCCGGTTTATATAGACACTGAAAAGGGTTAGGATTACATAAAGTCGGTTACAATGGTAGGAGATCTGCATATCCGTATCGCCAAGCTTGCCTTCCACGCCAAGGAAAGTCCCTTCCGGACACGGGACGGAGTCTTTAATCTTGTATCTTCATAGTCCAGGAGTCCGGCTGAAGGTATAGTCCGGCCATCCGGACACCCCCTAATCTAGGACTCCCTCACCCAGGCTCTAACAAATATAAGTGAAGCAAAAGAGCATTCTACAAATGGAGGTTTTCTATGTGTAGAGAAACAGGCAATCCATACTTCAAATGATATAAGTGAAGCACATGAAGCATTCTATAAAGCCATACTCCAAATATATAAGTGAAGTGCAATGAGAATTCTATAAATCAGCCACGGACTATCTCATACCAGCATGGTGCATCAAAGAAAAGTGAAAACTAAATGCAAAAGACCCTCCAAGATTTGCACATATCACATGAACGAAACGAAACCGAAAATATACCGATTCTTGTTGAAGAAAGATGGGATGCCTTTCGGGGCATCCCCGAGCTTAGACGCTTGAGTCTCCTTAAATATTTACTTGTGGTGCCTTGGTCATCTCCAAGCTTGATCTTGCCTCTCCTCCTTCTCCTCATATCGAGACCTCCTCGATCTTTGATCACTTCATCCACACAAAACTCAACAGAAAGCTTGGTAAGATCCGTTAGTATAATAAAGCAAATCACTACTCTAAGTACTGTTGCAACCCAATTCATATTTTGTTTTTGCATTGTAGCTACTGTAATATAACTTTTCCATGGCTTAATCCACTGATAGAAATTGATAGTTTCATCAAAACAAGCAAACTATGCATCAAAAAACAGAATCTGTCTTAAACAAGACAGTCTGTAGTAATCTGAACATTCACCATACTTCTGGTACTCCACAAATTCTGAAAAAATAGGAAAAATAAAAAAAATTGTATATAAAGACAGTGAAAAAAGTTTCAGAACCGTTTGACGTTCCAGTAAAAAATGTAAAATCGCGCACTACAGCCAAAGTTTCTGTTTTGCACCGCACAAACCAAGAAGCAATCTAAACATCCTAAAGGCAAACCTTGGCACATTATTTTTATTTTTAAACTTTTAAAAGCACTCAAAAAAATAAATGACTCTCTAAAACTTCCGGGTTGTCTCCCTGGTAGCGCTTTCTTTAAAGCCATTAAGCTAGGCATATAGTGCTCAAGTAATGGATCCACCCGGATCCAAGGTATATCAAAGCCAATTTTAATTAGAAATGATTTGGCATTTAGTAATGAGCACAAAGCAACATATATCAAGCAATGACGAAGTCTAACTCTCTTCCTATGCATCGACATGTCATACAAGAACAATTCATGCACATCAAGTAAAGGCCAATGCATAGCATAAGAAGTTTCTTGCGATTTTATCGTGTTGGAAACATAGAGATGCGGAGATGTGGTTCCTCTCTCATAATAATTGCAAGTAGGAGCAGCAAGAACATGCATATTATATTCATCAAAATCATCATGTGCAACGGTAAAAGGCAACCCATCAATATAATCCTTAATAAGTGCAAACTTCTCCGATATAGAGTAGTTTGGAGAATTCAAAAAGATAATAGTACTATCATGTGTGGGTGCAATAGGAACAATTTCATTCTTAACATATGGGACAATAGCAAGTTCATCTCCATAAGAATAATTCATATTGGCATCTTGGTCACAAGCATAGCATGTACCAAGTTCATCAAAAAGGGATATTTCAAACGAATCAAAGGGATCATAGCAATCATCATAGCATTCATCCTTCGGTAAGCACGAAGGGAAATTAAACAATGTATGAGTTGAAGATTTACTCTCATTAGAAGGTGGGCACGGGTAGCTAATCCGTTCTTCCTCCTTTTTCTTCACTTTCCTCCTCATATTTTTCATCCAATGAGCTCACAGTTTCATCATTTCTTCTTCCATAGACTCCTGCAAAATATTAGTCTCTTCTTGGACAGTAGAGGAGTCCTCAATATATGGTTTAACATAGGCATTATAAGCATAATTATCATAACAATATTTAAGTATGGACAAATTTTCAGATTTGTAAAGAGTAGCATCATACATTTCAATCAAAGAAGCAATTTCATAAGCACCCTTAAAAGCAACAAATTCTTCAATTTGTTGAACATCATAGTAATTATAAACACCCTTAGAATACGAAGATACGATTCCATTATCACTAAACTCACATTGATAGGGAAGGTGTTTCTTAGGGTCTTCAAAACAATAAGTAAAATCATATATTTCACATAAATTCCAAGCATAGCATTGCAAACAATGAATTTGATCCAGTAAAAAAGTTTCCCTTTTTGAGATAAGAGGTGTCGCACATAACAAGCATGCTCATCTAAAGATTTGCCCTCAACTAAGCTAGTTGGGGTTTCAGCACGAGCACAAAGGGATCAAAGATGATCCAAGTAAAAAGCTTCAGGAGTGTGATAGATTTTGAGTGTTTCTTCAACCATTGGTGTAGTAGGTACAACTATTTTTTTTGGTATTTTGCGTTTCCTACCCATAACTTAAGATAGAAAACAAGAGCACAAAATAAAAACTATTGAGTGATAAAGCAATCAAGCACACACGAGAATATTCACCCCACACTATAACTCCCCGGCAACGATGCCGGAAAAAGGTCATGATAACCCATAAGTATAGGGGATCAATTGCAGCCTCTTTCGATAAGTAAGAGTGTCAAACCCAACAAGGAGCTAAAGGTAGAAAAATATTCCCTCAAGTTTTATCGACCACCGATACAACTCTACGCACGCTTGACGTTCGCTTTACCTAGAACAAGTATGAAACTAGAAGTACTTTGTAGGTGTTTTTGGATAGGTTTGCAAGATAATAAAGAGCACGTAAATAAAAAGTAGGCGTTGTTTAGATAAAGAAGCAATAAATTTAGTATAGCGAGTGTGGAAAAGTGGTGGTAGGAGTTGCGAAATTGTCCCTAAGCAATTGACTACTTTACTAGATCGATAGCAAGTTTTATGTGGGAGAGGCCACTGCTAGCATGTCATCTTGACTTGGAATTCTATGCACTTATGATTGGAACTATTAGCAAGCATCCGCAACTACTAACGTTCATTAAGGTAAAACCCAACCATAGCATTAAGATATATTGGTCCCCCTTCAATCCCGTATGCATCAATTTCTATGCTAGGTTGAAGCTTCTGTCACTCTTGCCCTCCAGTACATAGTACTATCAACATACAACTAACCCTGTGGTGTGATCCACGCGCATGCTCATATGATGGGCACCAAAGGAAAGCAACATAACCACAAGCAAATTAAACCAATCATAGCAATTCACCAATTATCGATAGGACAACGAAAATCTACTCAGACATCATAGGATGGCAACACATCATTGGATAATAATATGAAGCATAAAGCACCATGTTCAAGTAGAGGGTACAGCGGGTTGCGGGAGAGTGGACCGCTGTAGATAGTGGGGGAAGGTGATGAAGATGACGGAGGTGTTGGTGTAGATTGCGGTGATGATGATGGCCCCGGCGGCGTTCTGGCACCACTGGAAGAGATGGGGAGAGGGCCCCCCTTCTTCTTGTTTTTCCTTGACCTTCTCCCTAGATGGGAGAAGGGTTTCCCCTCTAGTCCTTGGCTTCCATGGCATGGGAGGGGCGAGAGCCCCTCCGAGATTGGATCTGTCTCTCTATCTCTCTCTGTTTCTGCACTCCCTGATTCTGGCCTTTCACCGTTTCTTATATTCCCAAAGATCCGTAACTCCGATTACGCTGAAATTTGAACATGATTTCTATCCGGATATTGGCTTTCTTGCGGTGAAAGAAGGGCACCAACCGCCTTAAGGAGTGGCCACGAGGGCCCAAGGCACGCCCCTCACCCTCGTGGGCCCCTCGGGCATCGTCTTGCATTGATTCCACTTCCCAAAATTCACATATATTCAAAAAAAATTCTCCATCTGTTTTTATCCCGTTTGGACTCCGTTTGATATGGATTTTCTGCGAAACAAATAACATGCAACAAACAAGAACTGGCACTGAGCACTGGATCAATATGTTAGTCCCAAAAATAGTATAAAAAGTGGCCAAAAGTATGTAAATGTTGTAGAATATTGGCATGGAACACTCAAAAATTATAGATACGACGGAGAAGTATCACCGACTTATGCCAAATTTATGGCACGGCCTTGTTATGTGTATCTGCAACTTAAGATGCCGGGTCACAAGGGTACCATCACGGTGAAGGGTGACAGAAAGATAGCTTTGGAGTGTGAAGAGGGCGATGTTGCCTATGCCAAGTCTGCTTGTGCAACGGAGGAGTTGAAGTTTTATAAAGATAATGTTGACCTGGCGGATATGACCCCTTTGAAGAAACCAACCACAGAGCATGACCCTTTGTTGAAGTTTAAGTCGATAGATGACACCAAATAGGTTGGCTTCGTCCCTGGTGACTCATCCAAGTAGTTCACTATTGGTGCTAATATGGATCCGAAATAGGAAAGCATGCTCATCGAGTTCATCCGTGAGAACAGGGACATCTTTGCATGGAAGTGAAGGAAATATGCCCTACAGGCAATAATAATGTTATTATTTATTTCCTTATATCATGATAACTGTTTATTATTCATGCTAGAATTGTATTAACCGGAAACATAATACATGTGTGAATACATAGACAAACAGAGTGTCACTAGTATGCCTCTACTTGACTAGCTCGTTAATCGAAGATGGTTATGTTTCCTAACCATGAACAAAAGAGTTGTTATTTGATTAACGGGATCACATCATTAGAAGAATGATGTGATTGACATGACCCATTCCATTAGCTTAGCACCCGATCGTTTAATATGTTGCTATTGCTTTCTTCATGACTTATACATGTTCCTATGACTATGAGCTTATGCAACTCCCGTTTGCCGGAGGAACACTTTGTGTGCTACCAAACGTCACAACGTAACTGGGTGATTATAAAGGAGCTCTACATGTGTCTCCAAAGGTACATGTTGGGTTGGCATATTTCGAGATTAGGATTTGTCACTCCGATTGTCGGAGAGGTATCTCTGGGCCCTCTCGGTAATGCACATCACATAAGCCTTGCAAGCATTACAACTAATGAGTTAGTTGCAAGATGATGTATTACGAAACGAGTAAAGAGACTTGCCGGTAACGAGATTGAACTAGGTATTGAGATACCGATGATCGAATCTCGGGCAAGTAACATACCGATGACAAAGGGAACAACGTATGTTGTTATGCGGTCTGACCGATAAAGATCTTCGTAGAATATGTGGGAGCCAATATGAGCATCCAGGTTCCGCTATTGGTTATTGACCGGAGACGTGTCTTGGTCATGTCTACATTGTTCTCAAACCCGTAGGGTCCGCACGTTTAAGGTTTTGATGACAATTATATTATGAGTTTATGAGTTTTGATGTACCGAAGGAGTTCGAAGTCCTGGATGAGATCGGGGACATGACGAGGAGTCTCAAATGGTTGAGACGTAAAGATCGATATATTGGACGACTATATTCGGACATCGGAAAGGTTCCGAGTGATTCGGGTATTTTCGGAGGTACCGGGGTGTTACGGGAATACGAGGAAGAAGCAATGGGCCTTAATGGGCCTTAGTGGGAAGGACCAGGAGGTGGCGCGCGCCCCTCCCAAGCCCAGTCCGAATTAGACAAGGGGTATGGGGCGCGGCCCCTCTCTCCCTTCCTTCCCCTCTTCCCCCCTTTCCCCCTTCTCCTAGTTGGACTAGGAAAGATGGAAACCTACTCCAACTAGGAGTAGGAATCCTACTCCTCCTTGGCGAGCCCACAAGGGCCGGCCGACCTCCCCCTTGCTCCTTTATATACGGGGGCAGGGGCACCCCATATAGACACAAGTTGATCCACGTGATCATATTCTTAGCCGTGTGCGGTGCCCCCTTCCACCATAATCCTCGATAATATTGTAGCGGTGCTTAGGCAAAGCCCTGCGACGGTAGTACATCAAGATCGTCACCACGCCGTCGTGCTGACGGAACTCTTCCCCAACACTTTGCTGGATCGGAGTCCGGGGATCGTCATCGAGCTAAACGTGTGCTAGAACTCGGAGGTGTCGTAGTTTCGGTGCTTAATCGGTCGGGCCGTGAAGACGTACGACTCCATCAACCGCGTTGTGCTAACGCTTCCGCTATCGGTCTACAAGGGTACATAGATCGCACTCTCCCCTCTCGTTGCTATGCATCACCATGATCTTGCGTGTGCGTAGGGAATTTTTTGAAATTACTACGTTCCCCAACAGTGGTATCAGAGCCTAGGTTTTATGTGTTGATGTTATATGCACGAGTAGAACACAAGTGAGTTGTGGGCGATATAAGTCATACTGCTTACCAGCATGTCATACTTTGGTTCGGCGGTATTGTTGGACGAAGCGGCCCGGACCGACATTACGCGTACGCTTACGCGAGACCGGTTCTCCCGACGTGCTTTGCACAAAGGTGGCTAGCTGGTGACAGTTTCTCCAACTTTAGTTGAACCGAGTGTGGCTACGCCCGGTCCTTGCGAAGGTTAAAACAGCACCAGCTTGACAAACTATCGTTGTGGTTTTGATGCGTAGGTAAGATTGGTTCTTGCTTAAGCCCGTAGCAGCCACGTAAAACTTGCAACAACAAAGTAGAGGACATCTAACTTGTTTTTGCAGGGCATTTTGTGATGTGATATGGTCAAGACATAATGCTAAATTTTATTGTATGAGATGATCATGTTTTGTAACCAAGTTATCGGCAACTGGCAGGAGCCATATGGTTGTCGCTTTATTGTATGCAATGCAATCGCGCTGTAATGCTTTACTTTATCACTAAGCGGTAGCGATAGTCGTGGAAGCATAAAAGTGGCGAGACGACAACGATGCTGCGATGGAGATCAAGGTGTCGCGCCGGTGACGATGGTGATCATGACGGTGCTTCGGAGATGGAGATCACAGGCACAAGATGATGATGGCCATATCATATCACTTATATTGATTGCATGTGATGTTTATCTTTTATGCATCTTATCTTGCTTTGATTGACAGTAGCATTTTAAGATGATCTCTCACTAATTATCAAGAAGTGTTCTCCCTAAGTATGCACCGTCGCGAAAGTTCTTTGTGCTGAGACACCACGTGATGATCGGGTGTGATAGGCTCTATGTTCAAATACAACGGGTGCAAAACAGTTGCACACGCAGAATACTCAGGTTATACTTGACGAGCCAAGCATATACAGATATGGCCTCAGAACACGGAGACCGAAAGGTCGAGCGTGAATCATATAGTAGATATGATCAACATAGTGATGTTCACCAATGAAACTACTTCATCTCACATGATGATTGGACATGATTTAGTTGATTTGGATCACATGATCACTTAGAGGATTAGAGGGGTGTCTGTCTAAGTGGGAGTTCTTAAGTAATATGATTCATTGAACTTTAATATATCATGAACTTAGTCCTGGTAGTATTAGCATATCTATGTTGTAGATCAATAGCTCGCGTTTGGCTCCCCTGTTTTATTTTTGATATGTTCCTAGAGAAAATTGTGTTGAAAGATGTTAGTAGCAATGATGCGGATTGGATCCGTGATCTGAGGTTTATCCTCATTACTGCACAGAAGAATTATGTCCTTGATGCACCGCTAGGTGACAGACCTATTGCAGGAGCAGATGCAAACATTATGAACGTTTTGCTAGCTCAATATGATGACTACTTGATAGTTTAGTGCACCATGCTTAAACGGCTTAGAATCGGGACTTCAAAAGACGTTTTGAACGTCATGGACCATATGAGATGTTCCAGGAGTTGAAGTTAATATTTCAAGCAAATACCCGAGTTGAGAGATATGAAGTCCCCAACAAGTTCTATAGCCAAAAGATGGAGGAGAATCGCTCAACTAGTGAGCATGTGCTCAGATTGTCTGGGTACTACAATCGCTTGAATCAAGTGGGAGTTAATCTTCCAGATAAGATAGTGATTGACAGAATTCTCTAGTCACCATCACCAAGTTAGTAGAACTTCGTGATGAACTATAGTATGCAAGGGATGACGAAAACGACTCCCGAGCTTTTCATAATGATGAAATCGATGAAGTTAGAAATCAAGAAAGAGCATCAAGTGTTGATGGTAGACAAGACCACTAGTTTCAATAAAAGGGCAAAGGGAAGAAGGGGAACTTCAAGAAGAACGGCAAGCAAGTTGCTGCTCAAGTGAAGAAGCCCAAGTCTGGTCCTAAGCCTGAGACTAAGTGCTTCTACTACAAAGGGACTGGTCACTGGAAGCGGAACTACCCCAAGTGATTGGCGGATAAGAAGGATGGCAAAGTGAACATAAGTATATTTGATATACATGTTATTGATGTGTACTTTACTAGTGTTTATAGCAACCCCTCAGTATTTGATACTAGTTCAGTTGCTAAGATTAGTAACTCGAAACGGGAGTTGCAGAATGAACAGAGACTAGTTAAGGGTGAAGTGACGATGTGTGTTGGAAGTGGTTCCAAGATTGATATGATCAGCATCGCACACTCCTTATAATTTCTAGATTAGTGTTGAACCTAAATAAGTGTTATTTGGTGTTTGCGTTGAGCATGAATATGATTTGATCATGTTTATTGTAATACGGTTATTCATTTAAGTAAGAGAATAAATTGTTGTTCTGTTTACATGAATAAAACCTTATATGGTTACACACCCAATGAAAATAGTTCGTTGGATCTCGATCTTAGTGATACACATAATCATAATATTGAAACCAAAAGATGCAAAGTTAATAATGATAGTGCAACTTATTTGTGGCACTGCCGTTTGGGTCATATCGGTGTAAAGCGCATGAAGAAACTCCATACTGATGGGCTTTTGGAACCACTTGATTATGAATCACTTGGTACTTGTGAACCATGCCTTATGGGTAAGATAACAAAAACACCGTTCTCCGATACTATGGAGAGAGCAACAGATTTGTTGGAAATCATACATACAGATGTATGTGGTCCGATGAATGTTGATGCTCGTGGCGGACATCGTTATTTTCTGATCTTCACAGATGATTTGAGCAGATATGGGTATATCTACTTAATGAAACACAAGTCTGAAATAGTTCAAATATTCAAAGAATTTCAGAGTGAAGTGGAGAATCATCGTAACAAAAATGAAAGTTTCTACGATATGATCGCAGAAGTAAAATATTTGAGTTACGAGTTTGGCCTTCAGTTAAAAACAATGTGAAATAGTTTCACTACTCACGCCACCTGGAACACCACAGCATAATGGTGTGTCCAAATGTCATAACCGTACTTTATTAGATATGGTGCGATCTATGATGTCTCTTACCAATCTACCACTATCTTTTTGGGGTTATGCATTAGAGACAGCTGCATTCACGTTAAATAGGGCACCATCTAAGTCCGTTGAGACGACACAATCTGAACTGTGGTTTGGCAAGAAACCAAAGTTGTCGTTTCTTAAAGTTTGAGGTTGGAATGCTTATGTGAAAAAGTTTCAACCTGATAAGCTCTAACCCAAATCGGAGAAGTGCGTCTTCATAGGATACCCAAAAGAAAATGTTGGGTACACCTTCTATCACAGATCCGAAGGCAAGGTATTCGTTGCTTTGAATGGATCCTTTGTAGAGAAGGAATTTCTCTCGAAAGAAGTGAGTGGGAGGAAAGTAGAACTTGACGAGGTAACTGTACCTGCTCCCTTATTGGAAAGTAGTACATCACAGAAACCAGTTTCTGTGACACCTACACCAATTAGTGAGGAAGCTAATGATAATGATCATGAAACTTCAGAACAAGATACTACTGAACCTCGTAGATCAACCAGAGTAAGATCCGCGCCAGAGTGGTACGGTAATCCTGTTCTGGAAGTCATGCTACTAGATCATGATGAACCTACGAACTATGAAGAAGCGATGGTGAGCCCAGATTCCGCAAAATGGCTTGAAGCCATGAAATCTGAGATGGGATCCATGTATGAGAACAAAGTATGGACTTTGGTTGACTTGCCCAATGATCGGCAAGCAATTGAGAATAAATGGATCTTCAAGAAGAAGACTGACGCTGACGGTAATATTACTGTCTACAAACCTCGACTTGTCGCAAAAGGTTTTTGGCAAGTTCAAGGGATTGACTACGATGAGACCTTCTCACCTGTAGCGATGCTTAAGTCTGTCCGAATCATGTTAGCAATTGCCGCATTTTATGAAATTCGGCAAATGGATAAACAAAACTGCATTCCTTAATGGATTTATTAAAGAAGAGTTGTATATGATACAACCAGAAGGTTGTGTCAATCCTAAAGGTGCTAACAAAATGTGCAAGCTCCAGCGATCCATCTATGGACTGGTGCAAGCATCTCGGAGTTGGAATATGCGCTTTGATGAGATGATCAAAGCATATAGTTTTATACAGACTTGCGGTGAAGCCTGTATTTACAAGAAAGTGAGTGCGAGCACTACAACATTTCTGATAAGTATATATGAATGACATATTGTTGATCGGAAATAATGTAGAATTATTCTGCAAAGCATAAAGGAGTGTTTTCAAAGAAAGTCCTCGGTGAAGCTGCTTACATATTAAGCATCAAGATCTATAGAGATAGATTAAGACGCTTGATAAGTTTTTTTCAATGAGTACATACCTTGACAATATTTTGTAGTTCAAAAATGGAACAGTCAAAGAAAGAGTTCTTGGCTGTGTTACAAGGTGTGAAATTGAGTAAGACTCAAAGCCCGACCACGGCAGAAGATAGAAAGAGAATGAAAGTCATTCCCTATGCCTCAGCCATAGGTTCTATAAAGTATGCCATGCTGTGTACCAGATCTATTGTATACCCTACACTGTGTTAAGCAAGGGAGTACAATAGTGATCTAAGAGTAGATTACTGGACAGCGGTCAAAATTATCCTTAGTGGAATAAGGAAATATTTCTCAATTATGGAGGTGACAAAAGGTTCGTCGTAAAAAGTTACGTTGATGCAAGTTTTGACACAGATCTGGATGACTCTAAGTCTCGATCTAGATACATATCAAAAGTGGGAGCAATTAGCTAGAGTAGCTCCGTGCAGAGCATTGTAGACATAGAATTCGCAAAATACTTACGGATCTGTATGTGACAGACCCGTTGACTAATATTATCTCACAAGCAAAACATGATCACACCTTAGTACTCTTTGGGTGTTAATCACATAAACGATGTGAACTAGATTATTGACTCTAGTAAACCCTTTGGGTATAGGTCACATGACGATGTGAACTATGGGTGTTAATCACATGGTGATGCGAACTATTAGTGTTGAATCACATGGCGGTGTGAACTAGATTATTGACTCTAGTGCAAGTGGGAGACTGAAGGAAATATGCCCTAGAGGCAATAATAAAGTTATTATTTATTTCCTTATATTGATAAATGTTTATTATTCATGCTAGAATTGTATTAACCGGAAACATAATACATGTGTGAATACATAGACAAATAGAGTGTCACTAGTATGCCTCTACTTGACTAGCTCGTTAATCGAAGATGGTTATGTTTCCTAACCATGAACAAAAGAGTTGTTATTTGATTAACGGGATCACATCATTAGAAGAATGATGTGATTGACATGACTCATTCCATTAGCTTAGCACTCGATCGTTTAATATGTTGCTATTGCTTTCTTCATGACTTATACATGTTCCTATGACTATGAGATTATGCAACTCCCGTTTGCCGGAGGAACACTTTGTGTGCTACCTAATGTCACAACGTAACTGGGTGATTATAAAGGAGCTCTACAGGTGTCTCCAAAGGTACATGTTGGGTTGGCGTATTTCGAGATTAGGATTTGTCACTCCGATTGTCGGAGAGGTATCTCTGGGCCCTCTCGGTAATACACATCACATAAGCCTTGCAAGCATTACAACTAATGAGTTAGTTGCAAGATGATGTATTACGAAACGAGTAAAGAGACTTGCCGATAACGAGATTGAACTAGGTATTGAGATACCAACGATCGAGGACAAGTAACGTACCGATGACAAAGGGAACAACGTATGTTGTTATGTGGTCTGACCGATAAAGATCTTTGTAGAATATGTGGGAGCCAATATGAGCATCCAGGTTCTGCTATTGGTTATTGACCGGAGACGTGTCTCGGTCATGTCTACATTGTTCTCGAACCCGTAGGGTCCGCACGCTTAAGGTTTCGATGACAATTATATTATGAGTTTATGAGTTTTGATGTACCGAAGGAGTTCGGAGTCCCGGATGAGATCGGGGACATGACGAGGAGTCTCAAATGGTTGAGACGTAAAGATCGATATATTGGACGACTATATTCGGACATCGGAAAGGTTCCGAGTGATTCGGGTATTTTCGGAGGTACCGGGGAGTTACGGGAATACGAGGAAGAAGCAATGGGCCTTAATGGGCCTTAGTGGGAAGGACCAGGAGGTGGCGCGCGCCCCTCCCAAGCCCAGTCCAAATTGGACAAGGGGTATGGGGCGCGGCCCCTCTCTCCCTTCCTTCCCCTCTTCCCCCCTTTCCCCCTTCTCCTAGTTGGACTAGGAAAGATGGAAACCTACTCCAACTAGGAGTAGGAATCCTACTCCTCCTTGGCGCGCCCACAAGGGCCGGCCGACCTCCCCCTTGCTCCCTTATATACGGGGGCAGGGGCACCCCATAGAGACACAAGTTGATCGACGTGATCATATTCTTAGCCGTGTGCGGTGCCCCCTTCCACCATAATCCTCGATAATATTGTAGCGGTGCTTAGGCAAAGCCCTGCGACGGTAGTACATCAAGATCGTCACCGCGCCGTCGTGCTGACGGAACTCTTCCCCAACACTTTGCTGGATCGGAGTCCGGGGGTCGTCATCGAGCTAAACGTGTGCTAGAACTCGAAGGTGTCGTAGTTTCGGTGCTTGATCGGTCGGGTCGTGAAGACGTATGACTACATCAACCGCGTTGTGCTAACGATTCCGCTGTCGGTCTACAAGGGTACGTAGATCGCACTCTCCCCTCTCGTTGCTATGCATCACCATGATCTTGCGTGTGCGTAGGAAATTTTTTGAAATTACTACATTACCCAACAGGAAGCCATCAAACATGCCAGGTGTACCGAGAGAACTCGCTGAGCACACTCTTAACATTGATCCTAAGTTTAAGCTGGTCAAGCAATTCCTTCGCCATTTTAATGAAGAAAGACATAAGGCCATCAGAGAACAGGTTGCCCGGCTCTTAGCGGCTAGGTTCATCGTTGAAGTTTTTCACCTTGAGTGGTTGGCTAATCCAGTGCTGGTACTTAAGTAAAATGGCACTTGGCGTATGTGTGTGGATTACATAGACCTTAATAAATCTTGTCCAGCTAATCCTTTTGCTCTTCCCCGTATTGATCAGATCATAGATGCTACAGCGGGTTGTGAGCGTTTGTGCTACCTGGATGCTTATTCTGGATATCATCAGATCAAGATGGTAGTTAAAGACCAAGAGAAGACGGCTTTCATCATGCCTTTTGGAGCTTTCTGCTACATATCTATGCCTTTTGGGCTCAAGAGTGCCCAGGTGACTTATCAGCGTTGTGTGCAGAACTATTTTCACAGTCAGATTGGACGCAATGTTCATGCATATGTGGATGATATTGTTGTGAAGTTTAGAAAGAAGGAGACTCTGTTGGATGATCTGAAAGAGATCTTTGATAATATTCGGGTCTACAAGATGATGCTTAACCTGGCCAAATGTGTTTTTGGTGTGCCTGTAGGCAAGCACTTGGGTCTTTTGGTTTCGGAGAGAGGCATTGAAGCTAACCCAGAGAAAATTAAGGAAATCACTTCATTAGCTAAGCTGGTGTGCGTCAATGATGTCCAACGTCTGGCGGGTCATATTGCAGCTCTGAGCCGGCTTTATAAGCCGCCTGGAAGAGAAAGCTATTGCTACCTCTTGAGCACTGCATCGGTTTTCCCTTAAAGAGGAAAGGGTGATGCAGCAAAGTAGCGTAAGTATTTCCCTCAGTTTTTGAGAACCAAGGTATCAATCCAGTAGGAGGCCACGCACAAGTCCCTCGCACCTACACAAACAAATAAGATCCTCGCAACCAACGCAATAAAGGGGTTGTCAATCCCTTCATGGTCACTTACAAAAGTGAGATCTGATAGATATGATAAGATAATACTTTTGGTAATTTTATAATAAAGATGCAAAGTAAAATAAAAGGCAATGAAAATAGCAAGTGTTGGAAGATTAATATGATGGAGAATAGAACCGGGGGCCATAGGTTTCACTAGTGGATTCTCTCGAGAGCATAAGTATTACGGTGGGTGAACAAATTACTATTGAGCAATTGATAGAATTGAGCATAGTTATGAGAATATCTAGGTATGATCATGTATATAGGCATCACGTCCGTGACAAGTAGACCGACTCATGCCTGCATCTACAACTATTACTCCACACATCGACTGCTATCCAGCATGCATCTAGAGTATTAAGTTCAAGAGAACAGAGTAACGCTTTAAGCAATATGACATGATGTAGAGGGATAAACTCATGCAATATGATATAAAATCCATGTTGTTATCCTCGATGGCAACAATACAATACATGCCTTGCGGCCCCTGCTGTCACTGGGAAAGGACACCGCAAGATTGAACCCAAAGCTAAACACTTCTCCCATTGCAAGAAAGAAAATCTAATAGGCCAAACCAAACTGATAATTCAAAGAGACTTGCAAAGATAACCAATCATACATAAAAGAATTCAGAGGAGATTCAAATATTGTTCATAGATAAACTTGATCATAAACCCACAATTCATCGGTCTCAACAAACACACCGCAAAAGAAGATTACAACGAATAAATCTCCACGAGAATCGTGGAGAACTTTGTATTGAGATCCAAAGAGAGAGAAGAAGCCATCTAGCTAATAACTATGGACCCGTAGGTCTGAGGTAAACTACTCACACATCATCAAAGAGGCTATGGTGTTGATGTAGAAGCCCTTTGTGATCGATGCCCCCTCCGACGGAGCTCCGGAAAAGGCACCAAGATGGGATCTCACGGGTACAGAAGGTTGCGGCGGTGGAATTAGGTTTTTGGCTCCGTATCTGGTAGTTTGGGGGTACGTAGGTCTATATAGGAGGAAGAAGTACGTCGGTGGAGCAACATGGGCCCCATGAGGGTGGAGGGCGCGCCCAGGGGGTAGGCGCCCCCTACCCCATGCTCTCCTGGTTGCTTTCTTGATGTAGGGTCCAAGTCCTCTGGATCACGTTTGTTCCAAAAATCACGTTCCCGAAGGTTTCATTCCATTTGGACTCCGTTTGATATTCTTTTTCTGCGAAACACTAAAATAGGCCAAAAAAACTGCAATTCTGGGTTGGGCCTCCGGTTAATAGGTTAGTCCCAAAAATAATATAAAAGTGTATAATAAAGCCCATTAATGTCCAAAACAGAATATAATATAGCATGGAACAATAAAAAATTATAGATACGTTGGAGACGTATCAAGCATCCCCAAGCTTAATTCCTGCTCGTCCTCGAGTAGGTAAATGATAAAAACAGAATTTTTGATGTGGAATGCTACTTGGCATAATTCTCAATGTAATTCTCTTAATTGTGTTATGAATATTCATATCCGAAAGATTCAAGAAAAAATTTTAATATTGACATAAAAATAATAATACTTCAAGCATACTAACTAAGCAATTATGTCTTCTCAAAATATCATGGCCAAAGAAAGTTATCCCTACAAAGTCATATAGTCTGGCTATGCTCTATCCTCACCACACAAAGTATTTAAATCTTGCACAACCCCGATGACAAGCCAAGCACTTGTTTCATACTTTTGGTGTTCTCAAACTTTTTCAATCTTCACGCAATACATGAGCGTGAGCCATGGACATAGCACTATATGTGGAATAGAAGGGTGGTTGTGGAGAAGACAAAAAGGGAGAAGATAGTCTCACATCAACTATGCATATCAACGGGCTATGGAGATTCCCATCAATAGATATCAATGTGAGTGAGTAGGGATTGCCATGCAACGGATGCACTAGAGCTATAAGTATATGAAAGCTCAACAAAAGAAACTAAGTGGGTGTGCATCCAACTCGCTTGCTCATGAAGACCTAGGGAATTTTGAGGAAGCCCATCGTTGGAATATACAAGCCAAGTTCTATAATGAAAGATTCCGACTAGTATATGAAAGTGATATCATAGGAGACTCTCTATCATGAAGATCATGGTACTACTTTGAAGCACAAGTGTGGTAAAAGGATAGTATTGTCCCTTCTCTCTTTTTTCGTCATTTTTCATTTTTTTTATTTGGGCCTTTTCTCTTTTTTTATGGCCTCTTTTTTAGTCTGGAGTCTCATCCCGACTTGTGGGGGAATCATAGTCTCCATCAGCCTTTCCTTACTTGGGACAATGCTCTAATAATGATGATCATCACACTTTTATTTGCTTACAACTCAACAATTACAACTCAATACTTAGAACAAAATATGACTCTATGTGAATGCCTTCGGTGGAGTACCGGGATATGCAATGAATCAAGAGTGACATGTATGAAAGAATTATGAACGGTGGCTTTGCCACAAATACAATGTCAACTACATGATCATGCAAAGCAATATGACAATGATGGAGCATGTCATAATAAACGGAATGGTGGTAAGTTGCATGGCAATATATCTCGGAATGGCTATGGAAATACCATGATAAGTAGGTATGGTGGCTGTTTTGAGGAAGGTATATAGTGGGTGTATGATACCGGCGAAAAGTGCGCGGTATTAGAGAGGCTAGCAATGGTCGACGCAAGAGAGTGCGTATGATCCCTGGACTCAACATTAGTCATAAAGAACTCATGTACTTATTGCAAAAATCTACAAGTTATCAAAGCAAAGTATTATGCGCATGCTCCTAGGGGGATAGATTGGTAGGAAAAGACCATCGCTCGTCCCCGAGCGCCACTCATAAGGAAGACAACGAATAAATAAATTATGCTCCGACTTCATCATATAACGGTTAACCATACGTGCATGCTATGGGAATCACAAACTTTAACACAAGTATTCTTCAAATCCACAACTACTCAAATAGCATGACTATAATATCACCATCTTTATATCTCAAAACTATTATCAAGCAATCAAACTTCTCATGGTATTCAACACACTCATAAGAATTTTTTTTTCTTTACTAATCTTGAATGCCTATCACTTTAGGACTAATTTCTCAATTTAAGAAAATTACCATGCTGTTTTGTAGGACTCTCAAAATAATATAAGCAAAGCATGAGAGAACAATAGTTTCTATAAAACAAATCCACCACCGTGCTCTAAATGATATAAGTGAAGCACTAGGGCAAAACTATATAGCTCAAAAGATATAAGTGAAGCACATAGAGTATTCTAATAAATTCCGAATCATGTGTATCTCTCTCAAAAGGTGTGTACAGAAAGGATGATTGTGGTAAACTAACAAATAAAGACTCAAATAATACAAGACGCTCCAAGCAAAACACATATCATGTGGTGAATAAAAATATAGCTCCAAGTAAAGTTACCGATAGAAGTAGACGAAAGAGGGGATGCCTTCCGGGGCATCCCCAAGCTTTGGATTTTTGGTGTCCTTAGATTATCTTGGGGTGCTATGGGCATCCCCAAGATTAGGCTCTTGCCACTCCTTGTTCCATAATCCATCAAATCTTTCATCCAAAACTTGAGAACTTCACAACACAAAACTTAGCAGAAAATCTCGTGAGCTCCGTTAGCGAAAGAAAACAAAACACCACTTCAAGGTACTGTAATGAACTCATTCTTTATTTATATTGGTGTTAAACCTACTATATTCCAACTTCTCTATGGTTTATAAACTATTTTACCAGCCATAGATTCATCAAAATAAGCAAACAACACACGAAAAACAGAATCTGTCAAAAACAGAGCAGTCTGTAGTAATCTGTAACTAACACAAACTTCTGGAACTCCAAAATATCTACTGTCGGTGTCAAAACCGGCAGATCTCGGGTAGGGGGTCCCGAACTGTGTGTCTAAGGCGGATGGTAACAGGAGGCAGGGGACACGATGTTTACCCAGGTTCGGGCCGTCTTGATGGAGGTAATACCCTATGTCCTGCTTGATTGTTCTTGATAATATGGATAGTACAAGAGTTGATCTACCACGAGATCAAAGAGGCTAAACCCTAGAAGCCAGCCTATGGTATGATTGTATGTTGTATATCTCTATCGACTAGCCTGGCCTCAGTTTATATAATGCACTAGAGGCCTAGGATAACAAGAGTCCTAGCCGAATACGCCAGTGGGGAGAAGTCCTTGTCTTGATCGCCAAGTCTTGTGGAATCTTCCATGTATGCGGCAGCTGTCCGAACTGGCCCATGAGTATACGGCCATGGGGGTCCTCGGCCCAATCTAACAGATCGGGAGATGACGTGGTGAGTACCCCCTAGTCCAGGACACCGTTAGTAGCCCCCTGAACCGGTCTTCAAGTTAGGGTTGCTCCTCGATACTTCCGAACTGTTCTTCATCTTCGGTTGTCGGTCTTGAAAACTGGTTCAACAAATCTTCTCATCTTCGATCTTGAGGATTGCCGAAATGCATTCGACGATTTTACACGTCGGGTATCCGAGGAGCCCCTTTAAGTTTTCGGCCTTTATCAATGCCTTGTTATTTTTATGCCACACCTCGGGTTTGAAGTTGTTCCCGGGAGGCAGTGTCCTCTTGCATCCGAGGTCTAACGCCGGACTACATTCGAGGTATTTTTTGCAGCCGAGCACCAATGTCGGACTGCTTTCGAGCTCCAACGCCAAAATGTATCCGAGCTCCAACACCGAAATATATCCGAGCTCCAACGCCGGACTATATCCGAGGTGTCATATCACCTTGGTTCAAAAAAGTTGAAGGAGTTTAGCCGAGCTTAATGCCAGAAATGCCCTCTATGGAGCCAGCCACTAGCGCCCGAGCTTTATACCGGACTGCTTCCGAGGTGGTGCACAACCCCGACTGTGGGCCGATTTTTTTGTCAATATTTTTTATTGGTGCAATTTATTCTCTGCCGAGATATATAGCCAGTAGCCCTCAAGGTGTGTATCAGTCTAAAACCCGAGATGCACCTGAAGGATGATGTAAGACCACTAATCCCAGTAGCCGTTGAGACTTAGGTTGATTTGCAAAATCGGCTTGAGGATCAAGTCCTAGCTCGGCAGAATACTTCGGGACACAAAAAGCGGAGTGCTCAGTCCTCGAGACTCAGGTTGGGTGCGGCCAACCAACATGAGGATCAAAATCTCCTCGGCAACTGTATTGCACTTAAAATTTTCTGCATTGAACATGCAATGCAGTAGCCCCCGAGACACTGGTCGGGTGGCAACACCAGATCAGGGGATCGATGTGCCCCTTTAATATGTTTAAATAATAAACACGAAGCCCAGTAGCCCCCGAGCCTTAATGCGGGCACGGGTGGCCAAATTAAGGATCGATATCCATAGTAAAATCACAAAATATGTGTAATGACTCTATGTATCCAAGTACTTTACATCATTAATGCTCGGATCCGCATTGTACAAAACTTTGTTGACCGACCATCGGCTTCCACCTCCTCAGCTAGTAGCCGAGGAGTGTTTGTCCTACTTTATAAAGCCTTTATGAGGGCAAAGATTTACGACAAACAAGGCAATCTGGCCATACGGTTTTATAAACAAAGGTACGCAGAGAGATATGTTATATTACTGTTTAACATAAGAAATGTCTTCCAAAAAAATAGTCCCGCTATCGGTTCCTTTCTTTGGGTTGTCATGCTAAGCATGATCATGAAACCTCAGCTCTAATGTAAGAGCAAAATATTGAGGATTTTAGTTTGGGAGGCCAGTTACTAGCCCCGGTAGTGTTCGGCGACAGTCGAGGTCAAGTCGTAAACACTTCGGCCAATGTTATGAATGGCCCATCATTTAACACAGTCATCGGATCGCTGACCAGTTTACGCTTATTGTGACAGTCAGTTTTCGGCTTTCTCCACTGAGGTGCTTAACCAAGTGAGCTGGAGGCACAATCGCAGTGGTTCTCCCTTTGCACATCTAGCCAAACAGAGCGGAACGTAGGAGGCAGGCGCACGAGCCGGACAACCCAACTATTGACCGAAGACACAATTCGACACCGATGCATATATAGCAATATCCGAGAATGCTTTTGCCGATGCTCTAAAGGTGTCCAGCGTTGCACTGCGAGACTTGTGTTGAAAACACACAAATAGTTTAAAAGTGCCATAAGCTTGGAAAACCAAAAAAACGTCAGTAAAAACTTGACGTCCGAACAAGATGAACCGTTCGGTGCCAATCCAAAAATTGGGAAAAAAATTGTGCTTCTATCGTGCATTAATATGACACATCTGATCTCAAGACTTCAAGCGGGTCAGCCTATGGCTGCAGCCTCCTATCCCAAAGGCGGAGTGCTTCTCGTTAGATCAGTTTAGCGAACTAAACTCGAGCGGTCACTAGAGAGAAAATGGGTTATCTGGCTATTGACCACACACTAGCGTCAAAAAAGGAGCGGTAGAAAAAGACTTTGCAACGACCAAGAAGAAAACACATTTACTAAAAATAGCTCATATAAATTTTAGGAGCCCCCAAGTGACTTGGGTAAAAGAATTTTATGTATAATGATTGTATGTACCGAAGTACTTATATCATATTTGTGTTCACCCAAACTTTAAACGCGTCTTAACCGACCGTCGGCTTCTCCCTCTTCGGCCAAGGGCCGAAAAGTGTCATGTACTCCACCTGTTGAGAGTATCAACGGTGTTTCCGATGACCAGGCAATCAGGCCATAAGGTTGTAACAGACAAAGCACGCTCAGGGAACTGATGGTATATTACTAACAAAGTGTAAGAAGCATCTTCGAAGAAAATAGTACCCCCACCGATACCTTTCTTCGGTGCTCATTATTACTATGAGACTTGTGCAATAGATTTTTTGTATTCATGAGTTCCGTTGTATGCCGACCATGATTGAAAACAATTAGAGCACTAGCTTTTAGCTTCACCCAGTCTGAGGTCATAGCTCGGATGACCCGGTCGTGACAATTGTAGAGGTGCTCCCTTTACTCCCTAGCTGAACAATCAAGAACGTAGGGGTAAGCACAGGAGCCAGGTAACCTAGCTTGCAAATCGCTTAGGTCAATATGGTGCATATTGTGGCGTAATACACGAACAAGGAACGAAGCCGTACAAGTATAATCGTATGCAAGAGGAAAAGCTCCATTAAGGGAGCCCCCAAATAAACAGGGTATTTGAATTTGTGTGTCACAAACAAAGTTTTAACAAGGAGATTCTTTACAAGCAACTTTTTCAAAAAGGTATAATGCTTGGTCGAACCGAACACAAGTTAAAAATTTAAAACTTTGAGCATGGAGGCAACTTAGCTGGTTAATGTGTTTGGTATTGATGATGTGGCCCGAGCTTGATGCGGGACAAGGTTCCATCCCCCAAGCTGGTCCCAAGGTGGCGGAGCAAAGAGCTCGGCACTCCAAAGTGGTGACAAAGCACGGTCAACGGGGCCGGCAGAGTGATGTCGAAGTCCCTGGCATGGGGTAATGAAGTGTTGACGAAGCCCCCCGTCCAGCCGAGGTGATGTGGTATGTCAGTACGCCGAGTTGACAATACTTCCCAACCTGGACCATTTTCCTGTGCATAAAAAATAGTGCAAACCGAAGATAATAGTAATAATAATAATAATTAAAAAAATCATTGCATAATAAATAGTTTATGCAAAGTGAGTAATAAAAGAAATATGGCCTGGCGCCGAAGTCAATGTCGATGCAGGGCGTTGGCGTGATGCGGTAAAGGCGTGGCAAAGCCTGAATTCACAAGTCGGTTCGAGTTCCGGATGCGGCGTTTGCCGGACCATGTACGGAAACTGACCAAACTATTGGGTAACGTAGCAATAATTCAAAATTTTCCTACGTGTCACCAAGATCAATCTAGGAGATACTAGCAACGAGAGAGAGGGAGTGCATCTTAATACCCTTGAAGATCGCTAAGAGGAAGCGTTGCAAGAACGCAGTTGGTGGAGTCGTACACGCAGCGATTCAGATCACGGTCGATTCCGATCTAAGCGCCGAACAACGGCGCCTCCGCGTTCAACACACGTACAGCCCGGTGACGTCTCCCGCGCCTTGATCCAGCAAGGAGAGAGGGAGAGGTTGGGGAAGACTCCGTCCAGCAGCAGCACGGCGGCGTGGTCGTGGTGGAGGAGCGCGATACTCCTGCAGGGCTTCGCCAAGCACTATGAGAGACGAGGAGGGAGAGAGGTATGGTTGTGCCTAGGAGAGAATAACTCATCTGTTGGGAAGCCCCTAGACCTCAACTATATATAGGGGGCTGCGCCCCCTCTAGGGTTCCCACCCCAAGGGGTGCGCCAGCCCCAGATCCCATCTAGGGTGGCGGTCAAAAAGGGGGGAGAGGGGGAGGCGCACCTGGGGTGGGCCTTAGGGCCCATCTGCCCTAGGGTTTGCCCCCTCTTCTCTTGAGGCGCTTTGGGCCTTGGTGGGGGCGCCCCAGCCCACCTAGGGGATGATCCCTTCCCACTATTGGCCCACGCAAGCCTCTGGGGCTGGTGGCCCCTCCCGGTGGACCCCCGGAGCCTTCCGGTGGTCCCGGTACATTACCGGTGATGCCCGGAACACTTCCGGTGGCCAAATCACTTCCTATATATCAATCTTTACCTCCGGACCATTCCGGAACTCCTCATGACGTCCAAGATCTCATCCAGGACTCCGAACAACATTCGGTAACCGCGTACATACTTTCCCTATAACCCTAGCGTCATCGAACCTTAAGGGTGTAGACCCTACGGGCTCGGGAATCATGTAGACATGACCAAGACATCTCTCTGGTCAATAACCAACAGCGGGATCTGGATACCCATGTTGGCTCCCACATGTTCCACGATGATCTCATCGGATGACCACGATGTCAAGGATTCAACCAATCCCATATACAATTCCCTTTGTCTACCGGTATAGTACTTGCCCGAGATTCGATCATCGGTATCCCAATACCTTGTTCAATCTTGTTACCGGCAAGTCTCTTTACTCGTTCCGTAACACATCATCCCGTGATCAACTCCTTGGTCACATTATGCACATTATCATGATGTCCTACCGAGTGGTCCCAGAGATACCTCTCCGTTTACACGGAGTGACAAATCCCAGTCTCGATTCGTGCCAACCCAATAGACACTTTTGGAGATACCCGCAGTGCACCTTTATAGCCACCCAGTTACATTGTGGAGTTTGGTACACCCAAAGCATTCCTACTATATCCGGGAGTTGCACAATCTCATGGTCTAAGGAAATGATACTTGACATTAGAAAAGCTTTAGCAGACGAACTATACGATCTTGTGCTAGGCTTAGGATTGGGTCTTGTCCATCACATCATTCTCCTAGTGATGTGATCCCGTTATCAATGACATCCAATGTCCATGGTTAGGAAACCATGACCATCTATTGATCAACGAGCTAGTCAACTAGAGGCTTACTAGGGACATGTTGTGGTCTATGTATTCACACATGTATTACGGTTTCCGGTTAATAAAATTATAGCATGAACAATAGACAATTATCATGAACAAGGAAATACAATAATAACCATTTTATTATTGCCTCTAGGGCATATTTCCAACAGTCTCCCACTTGCACTAGAGTCAATAATCTAGTTCACATCACTATGTGATTGCAATGAATCCAACACCCATGGGGTTTGTTCATATCTTGCTTGTGAGAGAGGTTTATTAGTCAATGAGTCTGAACCTTTCAGATCCATGTGTGCTTTACAAATCTCTATGTCATCTTGTAGATGCAGCTACCACGCGCTACTTGGAGCTATTCCAAATAACTGTTCTACTATACGAATCCGGTTTACTATTCAGAGTCATCCGGATTAGTGTCAAAGTTTGCATCGATGTAACGCTTTACGACGAACTCTTTTACCACCTCCATAATCGAGAAAATTCCTTAGTCCACTAGTTACTAAGGATAAGTTCGACCACTGTCGTGTGATCCATTCCTGGATCACTCTTGTACCCCTTGACTGACTCATGGCAAGGCACACTTCAGGTGCGGTACACAGCATAGCATACTGTAGAGCCTACGTCTAAAGCATAGGGGACGACTTTCATCCTTTCTCTCTCTTCTGCCGTGGTCAGGTCTTGAGTGTTACTCAATATTCACACCTTGTAACACAGCTAAGAACTCCTTTGTTGATCTATTTTGAACTCCTTCAAAATCTTGTCACGGTATGTATTCATTCGAAAGTACTATTAAGCATTTTTTATCTATCCTTATAGATCTTGATGCTCAATGTTCAAGTAGCTTAATCCAGATTTTCCATTGAAAAACACTTTTCAAATAACCCTGCATGCTTTCCAGAAATTCTACATCATTTCTGATCAACAATATGTTAACAACATATACTCATCAAAAATTCTATAGTGCTCCCACTCACTTCTTTGGAAATACAAGTTTCTCATAAACTTTGTATAAACCCAAAATCTTTGATCATCTCATCAAAGCGTACATTCCAACTCTGAGATGCTTACTCCAGTCCTTAGAAGGATTGTTGGAGCTTTGCATACTTGTTAGCATCTTTCAGGATTGACAAAAACCTTCTGGTTGTATCACATACAACCTTTCCTCAAGAAAAATGTCGAGGAAACAATGTTTTTTACATCCTATCTGCAAGGTTTCATAAATAATGCAGTAACTGCTAACATAATTCCAACAGACTCTTAGCACCGCTACGAGTGAGAAAGTCTCATCGTAGTCAACTCCTTGAACTTGTCGGGAAACATCTTAATGACAAGTCGAGCTTTCTTAATGGTGACACTTCCCATCATTGTCCGTCTTCCTTTTAAAATCCATCTGTACCCAACGGCCTTACGACCATCAAGTAGTTATTTCAAAGTCTACACTTTGTTTTCATACATGGATCCTCTCTCGGATTTTATGGCCTCGAGCCATTTGTCGGAATCCGGTCCCACCATCGCTTCTCCATAGCTCGTAGGTTCATTGTTGTCTAACAACATGACTTCCAAGATAGAATTACGTACCACTCTGAAGTAGTACACATCCTTGTCGACCTATGAGGTTTGTTAGTGACTTGATCCGAAGTTTCATGATCACTATCATAAGCTTCCACTTCAATTGGTGTAGGTGCCACAGGAACAACTTCCTGTGCCCTGCTACACACTAGTTGAAGTGACGGTTCAATAACCTCATCAAGTCTCCACCATCCTCCCACTCAATTATTTCGAGAGAAACTTTTCCTCGAGAAAGGACACGTTTCTAGAAACAATCACTTTTGCTTCCGGATCTAAAATAGGAGGTATACCCAACTATTTTGGGTATTCTATGAAGATGCATTTATCCGCTTTGGGTTCGAGCTTATCAGCCTGAAACTTTTTCACATAAGCAGCCCCAAACTTTTAAGAAACGACAGCTTAGGTTTCTCTAAACCTATAGTTCATACGGTGTTGTCTCAATGGAATTGTGTGGTGCCCTATTTAAAGTGAATGCGGTTGTCTCTAATGCCTAACCCATAAACGATAGTTGTAATTTGATAAGAGACATCATGGTATGCACCATATCCAATAGGGTGCAGTTATGATGTTCGGACACACCATCACACTATGGTGGTCCAGGAGGTATTATTTGTGAAACGATTTCCACAATGTCTTAATTGTGTGCCAAACTCGTAACTCAGACATTCATCTCTATGATCATATCGTAGACATTTTATCATCTTGTCACGACAATCTTCAACTTCACTTTGAAATTACTTGAACCTTTCAATAATTCAGACTTATGTTTCATCAAGTAAATATACTCGGCATCTACTCAAATCATCTGTGAAGTAAGAACATAACGATATCCACTGCGTGCCTCAGCACTCATTGGACTACACACATCAAAATGTAATACTTCCAACAAGTCGCTTTCTTGTTCCATCTTACTGAAAACGGGGCCTTTCAGTCATCTTGCCCATGTGGTATGATTTGCATGTCTCAAGTGATTCAAAATCAAGTGAGTCCAAATGATCCATCTGCATGGAGTTTCTTCATGCATATCTACCAATAGACATGGTTCGCATGTCTCAATCTTCAAAAATGAGTGAGTCCAAAGATCCATCAACATGGAGCTTCTTCATGCATTTTATACAAACATGACTCAAATGGCAGTGCCACAAGTATGTGGTACTATCATTACTATCTTATATCTTTTGGCATGAACATGTGTATCACTACGATCGAGATTCAATAAACCATTCATTTTAGATGCAAGACCATTGAAGGTATTATTCAAATAAACAGAGTAACCATTATTCTCCTTAAATGAATAACCGCATTGCGATAAACATAATCCAATCATGTCTATGCTCAACGCAAACACCAAATAACAATTATTTAGGTTTAGCACCAATCTCGATGGTAGAGAGAGCATGCGATGCTTGATCACACCAACCTTGGCAACACTTCCAACACATATCGTCATCTCACCTTCAGCTAGTCTCCGTTTATTCCGTAGCCTTTTATTTCGAGTTACTAACACTTAGCAACTGAACCGGTATTTTAATACCCTGGTGCTACTAGGAGTACTAGTAAAGTACACATTTAATATAATGTATGTCCAATACATACTGCTGTCAACCTTGCCAGCCTTCTCATCTACCAAATATCTAGGGTGGTTCTGCTTCAGTGTCCATTCCCCTTATTATAGAAGCACTTAGTCTCGGGCTTGGGTTCAACTTTGGGTTTCTTCACTAGAGCAGCAACCGATTTGTCGTTTCATGAAGTATCCCTTTCTTGCCCTTGCCCTTCTTGAAACTAGTGGTTTTACTAACCATCAACAATTGATGCTCCTATTTGATTTCTACTTTCGCGGTGTTGCGAATAGCTCAAGGATCATCATATCTATCCCTGATATGTTATAGTTCATCATGAAGCTCTAGTAGCTTGGTGGCAATGACTTTGGAGAACCATCACTATCTCATCTGGAAGATCAACTCCCACTCGATTCAAGCGATTGTAGTACTCAGACAATCTAAGCACATGCTCAACAATTGAGCTTTTCTCCCTTAGTTTGCAGGCTTAAGAAACTTGTCAGAGGTCTCATACCTCTTGACGTGGGCACTAGTCTGAAATCCCAATTTCAGTCTTTGGAACATCTCATATGTTCTGCGATGTTTCAAAAAACGTCTTTGGTGCCTCAATTCTAAACCATTTAGCATTACGCACTGAACTATCATGTAGTCATCAAAACGAGTATGTCAGATCTTCGCAACATCCACAACCGACGCTCGAGGTTCAGCTCACTGAGCGGTGCATTAAGGACATAATCCTTCTGCGCAGCAATGAGGACAATCCTCAGTTTACGGACCCAGTCCGCATAATTGCTACTATCAACTTTCAACTAAATTTTCTCTAGGAACATATCTAAAACAGTAAAACTAAAGCGTAAGCTTCGACATAATTTGCAAAGTCCTTTTGACTATGTTCATGATAATTAAGTTCATCTGATAATTTAATGAACTCCCACTCAGATAGGCATCCCTCTAGTCATCTAAGTGATACATGATCCGAGTCAACTAGGCCATGTCCGATCATCACGTGAGACGGACTAGTCATCATCGGTGAACATCTTCATGTTGATCGTATCCACTATACGACTCATGTTTGACCTTTCGGTCTTCCGTGTTCCGAGGCCATGTTTGTACATGCTAGGCTCGTCAAGTTAACCTTAGTGTATTGCGTGTGTAAATATGGCTTACACCCGTTGTATGCGAATGTTAGAACCCATCACACCCGATCATCACGTGGTGCTTCGGAACAACAGACCTTAGCAACGGTGCACAGTTAGGGGGAACACTTTCTTGAAATTATTGCGAGGGGTAATCTTATTTAAGCTACCGTCGTTCTAAGCAAATAAGATGTAAAACATGATAAACATCACATGCAATCAAATAGTGACATGATATGGCCAATATCATTTTGCTCCTTTTGATCTCCATCTTCGGGGCGCCATGATCATCATCATCACCGGCATGACACCATGATCTCCATCATCACGATCTCCATCATCGTGTCTTCATGAAGTTGTCTCGTCATCTATTACTTCTACTACTATGGCTAACGGTTTAGCAATAAAGTAAAGTAATTACATGACGTTTATGTTGACACGCATGTCATAAATAAATTAAGACAACTCCTATGGCTCCTATCGGTTGTCATACTCATCGACATGCAAGTCGTGATTCCTATTACAAGAACATGATCAATCTCATACATCGCATATATCATTCATCACATCCTTTTGGCCATATCACATCACATAGGAAACCCTGCAAAAACAAGTTAGACATCCTCTAATTGTTGTTGCATGTTTTACGTGGCTGCTATGGGTTTCTAGCAAGAATGTTCCTTACCTACGCAAAACCACAACACGACGGTGCCGCATCGTCGGACCTCCACGAGCCCGTTGCCAGACCCCTACAGCTCCGTCGTGAGCATCGCCTCCTCCCTCTCCTCGCACTCCCCTTCTCCCATGTCGGACGTCGCCGTGCACGCCGTCCCACACCCGCGTGCCCCTGCGCCCGCCTGTGGCCCCTCCCATGCAGCCCCCGCCATTGTGCTCCACTTGCACCGCCGCTTGCGGACGGAAGCCTCCGAACCGCGCCTCGCGCTTGCCAGCGCTTCCCGCGTCTGCCGCCCTCGCTCTGCGGCCTCGCCCCCTTGCTCGCATTGTGCCGCAACCGCTGACTGCTGCTGCTCCGGCCGGCGAGCCTCGTCGTGGCTGGCCTGGGCCAGTGCCCCAGTCGGGCTAGCGCCCGTGCGCCCGTGCCCGTTGTAGCCTGGGCCACTGGCCACTTGGCCAGTGCCCCTCCCCCCGCCCTATGATAGTGGGCCCCTGTCCGGAACGTTTTAAAAAAGTGTTGAAAAATAATAATAATAATTAATTAGATTGAAAAATAATAATAATAATAATAATAATAATAATAATAATAAATAAATTTAATTAACTAATTAACTAACTTAATTAATCCTGATTAGATTAGCCCAATTAAATAATTAAGCTGACTAATATGTTATTTAAACTAATTAAATTGGTTAATTAGTAAACAGTCTATGACAAACGGGCCCCGTCTGTCAGTTTGACCCAGTCAACACCCCTGTTGACTGATGACGTCATGCTGACGTCAGCAAGCACAATTCTGGATAATGTTGAATTAAAATAATTAAATAAATCCTAAAAATGATTTAAATCTTTAAAATTAATATAAAATAAACCGAAGCTCGGATGGAAAAACTTTGTACATGAAAGTTGCTCAGAACGACAAGACGAAACCGGATACGCAGACCGTTCGTCCGCCACACATCCCTAGCATAGCAAACACACAACTTTCCCCCTCCGATTCATCTGTCCGAAAACATGAAACACCGGGGATACTTTACCGGATGTTTCCCCCCTTCGTCGATATCACCTCCTACTGCGTTAGGGCACATCTAGCACCGTTACTTGTCATGTCATGCATCGATATGCATCTGTTTGCATTGTATTCATTGTTTCTTTCCCCTCTTCTCTCTGGTAGACTACGAGACTGACGCCACTGCTGGTGCCCCGGTCGACTACGTTGTTGACGACCCCTACTTGCCAGAGCAACCAGGCAAGCCCCCCCCCCCCCCTTGATCACCAGATATCGCCTATTCTTCTCTCTACTACTTGCATTAGAGTAGTGTAACATGTTATTGCTTTTTGTTAATCCTATTCTGATGCATAGCTTGTCCTTGCTACTATTGTTGATACCTTACCTGCAATCCTAAATGCTTAGTATAGGATGCTAGTTTATCATCAGTGGCCCTACATTCTTGTCTGTCTGCCATGCTATACTATCAGGTCGTGATCACTCAGGAGGTGATCACGGGTATATACATACATACACTATAAAGGTGGTGACTAAAGTCGGGTCAGCTTGTAGAGTACCCACATGTGATTTCGATGTGGGGGCTGAAGGGACAGGTGGTTCCATCCAGGTAGTGGTGGGCCTGGGTTCCCGACAGCCCCCGATTGTTACTTGTGGCGGAGCGATAGGGCGGGTTAAGACCACCTAGGAGAGAGGTGGGCCTGGCCCTGGTCGGCGTCCACGGTCATTTCAAGATAACACGCTTAACGAGATCTTGGTATTTGATCTGAATCTGGCCACTGGCCTATACACACTAACCAACTACGCGGGAACAGTTATGGGCACTCAACGTCACGGTATTAGCCGAAGCCTTCGTGATGTCAGCGACTGAGCGGCGCGCGTCGGATTGGACTGGAACGCCTGCTCTTGTATTAGGGAGGCTAGGTCTGCTTACCGGCCGCCCACGCAACGTACAGGTGTGCAATGAGCGATGGGCCCAGACCCCTGGGCCATAGGATTTAGACCGGCGTGCTGACCTCTCTGTTGTGCCTAGGTGGGGCTGTGACGTGTTGATCTTCCGAGGCCGGGCATGACCCAGGAAAGTGTGTCCGGTCAAAGGGGATCAAGCGTGTTGGGAAATGTGGTGCACCCCTGCAAGGAAGTTGATCTATTCGAATAGTCGTGTCCCTCGGTAAAAGGACGACCCGGAGTTGTACCTTGACCATATGACAACTAGAACCGGATACTTAATAAAATACACCCTTTCAAGTGTCAGATACAACCCGGTGATCGCTCTCTCACAGGGCGACAAGGGGAGGATCGTCGGGTAGGATTATGTTATACGATGCTACTTGGTGAACTTACCATCTACTCTCTTCTATATGCGTCAAGATGGAGGCTGCCAGAAGCGTAGTCTTCGATAGGACTAGCTATCCCCCTCTTATTCTGGCATTCTGCAGTTCAGTCCACCGATATTGCCCCTTTACACTAATACCCATGCATTTGTAGTGTAGATCCTTGCTTGCGAGTACTTTGGATGAGTACTCACGGTTGCTTTTCTCCCTCTTTCCCCCCTTTTACATTCTTCTTGATTGTCGCAACCAGATGTTGGAGCCCAGGAGTCTGACGCCACCTTCGACGACTGCTACTACACCGGAGGTGCCTACTACTACGTGCAGGCCGTCGTCGCCGACCAGGAGTAGTTTAGGAGGATCCCAGGCAGGAGGCCTGCGCCTCTTTCGATCTGTATCCCAATTTGTGCTAGCCATCATATGGCAACTGGTTTAACTTATGTCTGTATTCAGATATTGTTGCTTCCCGCTGACTCGTCTATCATCGAGCACTTGTATTCGAGCCCTCGAGGCCCCTGGCTTGTATTATGATGATTGTATGACTTATTTTATTTTAGAGTTGTGTTGTGATATCTTCCCATGAGTCCCTGATCTTGATCGTACACATTTGCGTGTATGATTAGTGTACGATTGAATCGGGGCGTCACAGGAGCCAAAGAATATTCTCAAGTATTAGCAGTTGAGTTGTCAATTCAACCACACCTGAAAGACTTAATATCTGCAGCAAAGTATTTAGTAGCAAAGTAGTATGGAAGTAATGGTAACGGTGGCAAAAGTAACCGTAGCAGTTTTTGTAGCAATCGTAACAATGGCAACGGAAAAGTAACTAAGCAAAGATCAATATGTGAAAAGCTCGTAGGCAATGGATCAATGATGGATAATTATGTCGGATGTGATTCCTCATGCAACAGTTATAACATAGGGTGACACAGAACTAGCTCCAGTTCATCAATGTAATGTAGGCATGTATTCCGAATATAGCCATACATGCTTATGGAAAATAACTTGCATGACATCTTTTGTCCTACCCTCCCGTGGCAACAGGGTCCTATTGAAAACTAAGGGATATTAAGGCCTCCTTTTAATAGAGTGCCAGACCAAAGCATTAACACTTAGTGAATACATGAACTCCTCAAACTACGGTCATCACCGGGAGTGGTCCCGATTATTGTCACTTCGGGGTTGCCGGATCATAACACATAGTAGGTGACTATTGACTTGCAAGATAGGATCAAGAACTCACATATATTCATGAAAACATAATAGGTTCAGATCTGAAATCATGGCACTCGGGCCCTAGTGACAAGCATTAAGCATAGCAAAGTCATAGCAACATCAATATTAGAACATAATGGATACCAAGGATCAAATCCTAACAAAAATAACTTGATTACATGGTAAATCTCATCCAACGCATCACCGTCCAGCAAGCCTACGATGAGATTACTCACGCACGGTGGTGAGCATCATGAAATTGGTGATGGAGGATGGTTGATGATGACGATGGCAATGGATTCCCCTCTCTGGAGCCCTGAACGGACTCCAGATCAGCCGTCCCAAGGAAGATTAGGGCTTGGCGGCGGCTCTGTATCGTAAAACGTGATGAATCCTTCTCTCTGATTTTTTTCTCCCTGAAAGCGAATATATGGAGTTGGGGTTGAGGTCGGTGGAGTCCCAGGGGGCCCACGAGGTAGGGGGCGCGCCCTAGGGGGGCACGCCCTACACCCTCGTGGACAGGGTGTGGGCCCCCTGATGCTGATTCTTTCGCCAGTATTTTTTCATTAATTCCAAAACATGTCTCCGTGGGTTTTCAGGTCATTTCAAGAACTTTTATTTCTGCACAAAAATAACACCATAACAGTTCTGCTGAAAACAGCATCAGTCTGGGTTAGTTCCATTCAAATCATGCAAGTTAGAGTCCAAAACAAGGGCAAAAGTGTTTGGAAAAGTAGATACGTTGGAGACGTATCAGTCATCATGCTCGGAGAGATCTTCATGGGAGATGTCATCACCATCATGTGCAGCTCATTGCTGGTGATCAGCAGCAAACCCGCAGGGCTCACGGCCTTGCCTGCGAGATTCTCCTCCATGCAGCCCACCCTCACAGGGGCAGCAAAGTTGGCACGCCTCCTTTTAGCACCAACAGCAGGGGCGTCATGGGCAGCAACCCCTGCAGCTCTTCCACAACCATCGTGGTGGTCCTCGTTTTCACGACGTTGTCGGTTGTCGGAAGCCAGCGAGGTAGCGGGGTTGTGCTGAGGTAGATCCCCATTGGCCGCCATAGGAAGCTGATCTCTGAACAACCTTTGCATCGCCGCAATCACCCTGTCTTCAATCTCCGCACCAAGCGTCGCACGATTCTTGGGATGTCAATCTTCCACATTTTGATGTCCATGTACACTCGAGTTGGAACCTGACATGTTATCTCTTGGAAAGAAGTGGACAAAAGAAAAAATATATATGTGGAAAACACTCAGCTCACCTTCCTGCTTACCCAAATTCTAATGATTCCTTGGCGGTTGTGCGGTGGCAGAAATTTAGGAGTGGACAGACGAATGAAAGGAAAGAAGCTAACGGTTCGTAGGTGGATCTAGGTGGGGGTAAAATGGGGAGGGCTAGTGCTGAGATCCAATCGATGCAAACCAAATGAACAAGAAAAAAATTTGTAGATCCTTGCACCATGTTTGAGCTGCAACACTTGCCACTACAACGTCTGAAATTTCTCACCCAACTGAATATGATTGCACACTTGCTCAAGACTTTATCTTCTCTTTTTTTGCTTCTTTTTCCCCTCTTTTTTTGTGCAACACAAAAGATCCAACAACAAGACTCAAAGAAAAACAGCAACAACTTTGGATAGAACTTGGTGCAAACACAAAGAGGAAAGCAAACAAAGGCTCAGATTTTTCTGTCGCTTTTTGGCTTTGGACTCCAGGGTGGGAAAAGCAAACTAAAAAGGATAGATCTAGCTACAAGGATATAGATCCTACCGTGTAAACCTTGCTCTGAATACCACATGATGCGACACCGTCTTCGGAGAAGAGGGTGTACAAGGGGAGGTCCGATATTCATGGCGTAGGATCGATAACGGATGGGGGTAACTAGCTGGAAGCAGCAAAAAATGGAAAATAAGATATTATGACCCGACGAGGAGGATGCTCACCGAAGCTTGCAATCTGATTATTCGCCGATCCACAACCTGCGATATTACCCCCACACAACCACACTCAAGTCGTGGAGGACGAGATAGGTGCAATTCGCAAGGGAAACCACGAACTCTAACCCACACAACGCGATCTAGTCATGGAGCACTAATTAGGAGCAATTTCCCAAGGAATCACGAGAATAAGGATAACAAGAGCTCTCCAATCTCAGGAGGAGTCTATGTCTTTGGTCTTTGATAGAAATGACAAAAGTCCCCAACGAAGGGAAGAGCTAGCCTATTTATAATAAGGACACCTCCCTCGAAAGGTGTGAAACTGAACTAGCTTCGGGAACCTGCTTAGGTCTGAAAGAGAACCAACTTTGGTTTAACTAATTGGCTTCGAGACTTAATGAGGTAGCTTATGGAAAACTCTTGTTGGAGGTGGTTGTGAAGTAAATATGCCCTAGAGGCAATAATAAAGTTATTATTTCTTTCCTTATTTAATGATAAATGTTTATTATTCATGCTAGAATTGTATTAACCGGAAACATAATACATGTGTGAATACATAGACAAACAGAGTGTCACTAGTATGCCTCTACTTGACTAGCTTGTTGATCAAAGATGGTTAAGTTTCCTAACCATAGACATGAGTTGTCATTTGATTACCGGGATCACATCACTAGGAGAATGATGTGATTGACTTGACCCATTCTGTTAGCTTAGCACTTGATCGTTTAGTTTGTTGCTATTGCTTTCTTCATGACTTATACATGTTCCTATGACTATGAGATTATGCAACTCCCGTTTACCGGAGGAACACTTTGTGAGCCACCAAACGTCACAACGTAACTGGGTGATTATAAAGGTGCTCTACAGGTGTCTCCAAAGGTACTTGTTGGGTTGGCGTATTTCGAGATTAGGATTTGTCACTTCGATTGTCGGAGAGGTATCTCTGGGACCACTCGGTAATGCACATCACTATAAGCCTTGCAAGCATTGCAACTAATGAGTTAGTTGCGGGATGATGTATTACGGAACGAGAAAAGAGACTTGCCGGTAACAAGATTGAACTAGGTATTGAGATACCGACGATCGAATCTCGGGCAAGTAACATACCGATGACAAAGGGAACAACGTATGTTGTTATGCGGTCTGACCGACAAAGATCTTCGTAGAATATGTAGGAGCCAATATGGGCATCCAGGTCCCACTATTGGTTATTGACCAGAGAGGTGTCTCGGTCATGTCTACATAGTCCTCGAACCCGTAGGGTCCGCACGCTTAACGTTCGTTGACGATATAGTACTATATGAGTTATGTATGTTAGTGACCGAATGTTGTTCGGAGTCCGGGATGAGATCACGGACATGGCGAGGAACTCTGGAATGGTCCAGAGATACAGTTTGATATATGGGATAATAGTGTTTGGTCACCGGAAGGGTTTCGGAATTCACCGGAAGGGGTTCCGGATGTTTCCCGAAATGTTTGGGTACGAGAACACCTTATTTGGGCCAAAGGGGAAAGCCCACAAGGTTTTTGGAAAGCGCAAAAGGAAGTTTTGCGGAGTCCAGGGGCCAGACGCCACGCCAGGAACCCTGGCGTTTGGCCCTGGAGTCCGAGAAGGACTCTTGCCTTTCGGGTGAAACTGACTTTGTGGAGGCTTTTACGCCAAGTTTCGACCCCAAGGCTCAACATATAAATAGAGGGGTAGGGCTAGCACCCAAGACACATCAAGAAACACCAAGCCGTGTGCCGGCAACCCCGTCCCCTCTAGTTTATCCTCCGTCCTAGATTTCGTAGTGCTTAGGCGAAGCCCTGCGGAGATTGTTCTTCACCAACACCGTCACCACACCGTCATGCAGCCGGAACTCATCTACTACTTCGCCCCTCTTGCTGGATCAAGAAGGCGAGGACGTCACCGAGCCGGACATGTGCAGAACTCGGAGGTGCCGTGCTTTCGGTACTTGGATCGGTCGGATCGTGAAGACGTATGACTACATCAACCGCGTTGATATAACGCTTCCGCGAATGGTCTACGAGGGTACGTAGACAACACTCTCCCCTCTCGTTGCTATGCATCACCATGATCTTACGTGTGCGTAGGAAATTTTTGAAATTACTATGTTCCCCAACAGTGGCATCCGAGCTAGGTTTTATGCGTAGATGTCATATGCACGAGTAGAACACAAGTGAGTTGTGGGTGATATAAGGCAAACTGCTTACCAGCATGTCATACTTCGGTTCGGCGGTATTGTTGGATGAAGCGGCCCGGACCGATATTACGCATACGCTTATGCGAGACTGGTTCTACCGACGTGCTTTGCACACAGGTGGCTGGCGGGTGTCAGTTTCTCCAACTTTAGTTGAACCGAGTGTGGCTACGCCCGGTCCTTGCGAAGGTTAAAACAGCACCAACTTGATAAACTATCGTTGTGGTTTTGATGCGTAGGTAAGAACGGTTCTTGCTAAGCCCGTAGCAGCCACGTAAAATTTGCAACAACAAAGTAGAGGACGTCTAACTTGTTTTTGCAGGGCATGTTGTGATGTGATATGTGAAGGAAATATGCCCTAGAGGCAATAATAAAGTTATTATTTATTTCCTTATTTCATGATAAATGTTTATTATTCATGCTAGAATTGTATTAACCGGAAACATAATACATGTGTGAATACATAGACAAATAGAGTGTCACTAGTATGCCTCTACTTGACTAGCTCGTTAATCAAAGATGGTTATGTTTCCTAACCATGTACAAAGAGTTGTTATTTGATTAACGGGATCACATCATTAGGAGAATGATGTGATTGACTTGACCCATTCCGTTAGCTTAGCACTCGATCGTTTAGTATGTTGCTATTGCTTTCTTCATGACTTATAATGTTCCTATGACTATGAGATTATGCAACTCCCGTTTACCGGAGGAACACTTTGTGTGCTACTAAACGTCACAACGTAACTGGGTGATTATAAAGGAGCTCTACAGGTGTCTCCAAAGGTACATGTTGGGTTGGTGTATTTCGAGATTAGGATTTGTCACTCCGATTGTCGGAGAGGTATCTCTGGGCCCTCTCGGTAATGCATATCACATAAGCCTTGCAAGCATTTCAACTAATGAGTTAGTTGCGAGATGATGTATTACGTAACGAGTAAAGAGACTTGCTGGTAACGAGATTGAACTAGGTATTGAGATACCGACGATCGAATCTCGGGCAAGTAACATACCGATGACAAAGGGAACAACGTATGTTGTTATGCGGTCTGACCGATAAAGATCTTCGTAGAATACGTAGGAGCCAATATGAGCATCCAGGTTCCGCTATTGGTTATTGACCGGAGACGTGTCTCGGTCATGTCTACATTGTTCTCGAACCCGTAGGGTCCGCACGCTTAAGGTTTCGATGACAGTTATATTATGAGTTTATGAGTTTTGATGTACCGAAGTTAGTTCGGAGTCCCGGATGTGATCACGGACATGATGAGGAGTCTCGAAATGGTCGAGACATAAAGATTGATATATTGGACGGCTATATTCGGACACCGGAAGTGTTCCGGGTGATTTCGGAGAAAACCGGAGAGCCGGAGGGTTACCGGAACCCCCCGGGAGAAGTAATGGGCCATATGGGCCTTAGTGGAGAGAGAGAGGGGCAGCCAAAGGTGGGCCGCGCGCCTCCTCCCCCCTGGTCCGAATTGGACTAGGAGAGGGGGGCGGCGCCCCCCTTTCCTTCTTCCTCCCCACTTCTTTCCCCCTCCTAGTAGCAGTCCTACTCCTACTAGGAGGAGGACTCCTCCTTGGCGCGCCATAGGGGCCGGCCGGCCTCCTCCCCTTGATCCTTTATATACGGGGGCAGGAGGGCACCCCTAGACACACAAGTTGATCCACGTGATCATATTCTTAGCCGTGTGCGGTGCCCCCTTCCACCATAATCCTTGATAATATTGTAGTGGTGCTTAGGCGAAGCCCTGCGACGGTAGAACATCAAGATCGTCACCAGGCCGTCGTGCTGACGGAACTCTTCCCCGACACTTTGCTGGATCGGAGTCCGGGGATCGTCATCGAGCTGAGCGTGTGCTAAAACTCGGAGGTGCCGTAGTTTCGATGCTTGATCAGTCGGGCCGTGAAGACGTACGACTACATCAACCACGTTGTGCTAACGCTTCCGATGTCAGTCTACAAGGGTATGTAGATCACACTCTTCCCTTGTTGCTATGCATCACCATGATCTTGCGTGTGTGTAGGAATTTTTTTGAAATTACTACGTTCCCCAACAGTGGTATCAGAGCCTAGGTTTTATGTGTTGATGTTATATGCACGAGTAGAACACAAGTGAGTTGTGGGCGATATAAGTCATACTGCTTACCAGCATGTCATACTTTGGTTCGGCGGTATTGTTGGACAAAGCGGCCCGGACCGACATTACGTGTACGCTTACGCGAGACCGGTTCTCCCGACGTGCTTTGCACAAAGGTGGCTAGCGGGTGACAGTTTCTCCAACTTTAGTTGAACCGAGTGTGGCTACGCCCGGTCCTTGCGAAGGTTAAAACAGGACCAACTTGACAAACTATCATTGTGGTTTTGATGCGTAGGTAAGATTGGTTCTTGCTTAAGCCTGTAGCAGCCACATAAAACTTGCAACAACAAAGTAGAGGATTGTGGTTTTGCAGGGCATGTTGTGATGTGATATGGTCAAGACATGATGTTGAATTTTATCGTATGAGATGATCATGTTTTGTAACCAAGTTATCGGCAACTGGCAGGAGCCATATGGTTGTCGCTTTATTGTATGCAATGCAATTGCGCTGTAATGCTTTACTTTATCACTAAACGGTAGCGATAGTCGTGGAAGCATAAGATTGGTGAGATGACAACGATGCTACGATGGTGATCAAGGTGTCGCGCCGGTGACGATGGTGATCATGACGGTGTTTCGAAGATGGAGATCACAAGCACAGGATGATGATGGCCATATCATATCACTTATATTGATTGCATGTGATGTTTATCTTTTATGCATCTTATCTTGCTTTGTTTGACGGTAGCATTTTAAGATGAACTTTGTTTGACGGTAGCATTTTAAGATGATCTCTCACTAATTATCAAGAAGTGTTCTCCCTGAGTATGCACCGTTGCGAAAGTTCTTCGTGCTGAGACACCACGTGATGATCGGGTGTGATAGGCTCTATGTTCAAATACAACGGGTGCAAAACAGTTGCACACGCGGAATACTCAGCTTATACTTGACGAGACAAGCATATACAGATATGGTCTCGGAACACAGAGACCGAAAGGTCGAGCGTGAATCATATAGTAGATATGATCAACATAGTGATGTTCACCAATGAAACTACGCCATCTCACGTGATGATCGGACATGGTTTAGTTGATTTGGATCACGTGATCACTTAGAGGATTAGAGGGATGTCTATCTAAGTGGGAGTTCTTAAGTAATATGATTAATTGAACTTAAATTTATCATGAACTTAGTCCTGGTAGTATTTTGCAAATCATGTTGTAGATCAATAGCTCGTGTTGTTGCTTCCCTGTGTTTATTTTGATATGTTCCTAGAGAAAATTGTGTTGAAAGATGTTAGTAGCAATGATGCGGATTGGATCCGTGATCTGAGGTTTATCCTCATTGCTGCACAGAAGAATTATGTCCTTGATGCACCGCTAGGTGACAGACCTATTGCAGGAGCAGATGCAGACGTTATGAACGTTTGGCTAGCTCAATATGATGACTACTTAATAGTTTAGTGCACCATGCTTAACGGCTTAGAATCGGGACTTCAAAAGACGTTTTGAACATCATGGACCATATGAGATGTTCCAGGAGTTAAAGTTAATATTTCAAGCAAATACCCGAGTTGAGAGATATGAAGTCTCCAACAAGTTCTATAGCCAAAAGATGGAGGAGGATCGCTCAACTAGTGAGCATGTGCTCAGATTGTCTGGGTACTACAATGGCTTGAATCAAGTGGGAGTTAATCTTCCAGATAAGATAGTGATTGGCAGAATTCTCTAGTCACCATCACCAAGTTAGTAAAACTTCGTGATGAACTATAGTATGCAAGGGATGACGAAAACAACTCCCGAGCTTTTCATGATGATGAAATCGATGAAGGTAGAAATCAAGAAAGAGCATCAAGTGTTGATGGTAGACAAGACCACTAGTTTCAATAAAAGGGCAAAGGGAAGAAGGGGAACTTCAAGAAGAACGGCAAGCAAGTTGCTGCTCAAGTGAAGAAGCCCAAGTCTGGTCCTAAGCCTGAGACTAAGTGCTTCTACTGCAAAGGGACTTGTCACTGTAAGCGGAACTGCCCCAAGTATTTGGCGGATAAGAAGGATGGCAAAGTGAACAAAGGTATATTTGATATGCAGATTATTAATGTGTATTTTACTAGTGTTCGTAGTAACCCCTCAGTATTTGATATTGGTTCAGTTGCTAAGAGTAGTAACTTGAAACGGGAGTTGCAGAATGAACATAAACTAGTTAAGGGTGAAGTGACGATGTGTGTTGGAAGTAGTTCCAAGATTGATATGATCATCATCGCACACTCCCTATACTTTCGGGATTAGTGTTGAACCTAAATAAGTGTTATTTGGTGTTTGCGTTGAGCATGAATATGATTTGATCATGTTTATTGCAATACGGTTATTCATTTAAGTTAGAGAATAATTGTTGTTCTGTTTACATGAATAAAACCTTATATGGTTACACACCCAATGAAAATGGTTCATTGGATCTCGATCGTAGTGATACACATATTCATAATATTGAAGACAAAAGATGCAAAGTTAATAATGATAGTGCAACTTATTTGTGGCACTGTCGTTTAGGTCATATTGGTGTAAAGCGCATGAAAAACTCCATGCTGATGGGATTTTGGAATCACTTGATTATGAATCACTTGATGCTTGCGAACCATGCCTTATGGGCAAGATGACTAAGACTCCGTTCTCCGGAACAATGGAGCGAGCAACTGACTTATTGGAAATAATACATACTGATGTATGTGATCCGATGAGTGTTGAGGCTCGCGGCTGGTATCGTTATTTTCTGACCTTCACAGATGATTTGAGCAGATATGGGTATATCTACTTGATGAACACAAGTCTGAAACATTTGAAAAGTTCAAAGAATTTCAGAGTGAAGTGGAGAATCATCGTAACAAAAATAAAAAGTTTCTACGATATGATCGCAGAAGTAAAATATTTGAGTTACGAGTTTGGCCTTCAGTTAAAAACAATGTGAAATAGTTTCACTACTCACGCCACCTGGAACACCACAGCATAATGGTGTGTCCGAACGTCATAACCATACTTTATTAGATATGGTGCGAACTATGATGTCTCTTACCAATCTACCACTATCGTTTTGGGATTATGCATTAGAGACAACTGCATTCACGTTAAATAGGGCACCATCTAAATCCGTTGAGACGACACCGTATGAACTATGGTTTGACAAGAAACCTAAGATGTCGTTTCTTAAAGTTTGAGGTTGCAATGCTTATGTGAAAAAGTTTCAACCTGATAAGCTCAAACCCAAATCGGAGAAGTGCGTCTTCATAGGATACCCAAAAGAAAAATGTTGGGTACACCTTCTATCATAGATCCGAAGGCAAGATGTTCGTTGCTGAGAATGGATCCTTTCTAGAGAAGGAGTTTCTCTCGAAAGAAGTGAGTGGGAGGAAAGTAGAACTTGATAAGGTAATTGTACCTTCTCCCTTATTGGAAAGTAGTTCATCATAGAAATCTGTTCCTGTGACTACTACACCAATTAGTGAGGAAGCTAATGATAATGATCATGTAACTTCAGATCAAGTTACTACCGAATCTCGTAGGTTAACCAGAGTGAGATCCGCACCAGAGTGGTACGGTAATCCTGTTCTGGAAGTCATGTTACTAGACCATGACGAACTTGCGAACTATGAGGAAGCGATGATGAGCCCAGATTCCGCGAAATGGTTTGAGGCCATGAAATCTGAGATATGGTCCATGTATGAGAACAAAGTATGGACTTTGATGGATTTGCCCGATGATCGGCAAGCCATAGAAAATAAATGGATCTTCAAGAGGAAGACGGACGCTGATAGTAGTGTTACTATCTACAAAGCTAGACTTGTCGAAAAATGTTTTTTACAAAGTTCAAGGTGTTGACTACGATGAAATTTTCTCACTCGTAGCGATGCTTAAGTCTATCCAAATCATGTTAGCAATTGCCGCGATTTTATGAAATCTGGCAAACGGATAAACAAAACTACATTCCTTAATGGATTTAAAGAAGAGTTGTATATGATACAACCAGAAGGTTTTGTCAATCCTAAAAGTGCTAACAAAATATGCAAGCTCCAGTGATCCATCTATGGACTGGTGCAAGCATATCGGAGTTGGAATATACGCTTTGATAAGTTGATCAAAGCATATAGTTTTATACAGACTTGCGGTGAAGCCTGTATTTACAAGAAAGTGAGTGGGAGCACTACAGCATTTCTGATAAGTATATGTGTATGACATATTGTTGATCGGAAATAATGTAGAATTATTCTGCAAAGCATAAAGGAGTGTTTGAAAGGATTTTTTCAAAGAAAACCTCGGTGAAGCTGCTTACATATTGAGCATCAAGATCTATAGAGATAGATCAAGACGCTTGATAAGTTTTTTCAATGAGTACATACCTTGACAAGATTTTGAAGTAGTTCAAAATGGAACAGTCAAAGAAAGAATTCTTGCCTGTGTTACAAGGTGCGAAGTTGAGTAAGACTCAAAGCCCGACCACGGCAGAAAATAGAATGAGAATGAAAGTCATTCCCTATGCCTTGGCCATAGGTTCTATAAAGTATGCCATGCTGTGTACCAGACCTATTGTATACCCTACACTAATTTTGGCAAGGGAGTACAATAGTGATCTAGGAGTAGATCACTGGACAGCGGTCAAAATTATCCTTAGTGGAATAAGGATATGTTTCTCGATTATGGAGGTGACAAAAGGTTCGTCGTAAAAGGGTTACATCGATACAAGTTTTGGCACTGATCCGGATGACTCTTAGTCTTCATCTGGATACATATTGAAAGTGGGAGCAATTAGCTAAAGTAGCTCCGTGCAGAGCATTGTAGACATAGAAAATTGCAAAATACTTACGGATCTGAATATGGCAGACCCGTTGACTAAACTTCTCTCACAGGCAAAACATGATCACACCTTAGTACTCTTTGGGTGTTAATCACATAGCAATGTGAACTAGATTACTGACTCTAGTAAACCCTTTGGGTGTTGGTCACATATCGATGTGAACTATGGGTGTTAACCACATAAAGATGTGAACTATTGATGTTAGATCACATGGCGATGTGAACTAGATTATTGACTCTAGTGCAAGTGGGAGACTGAAGGAAATATACCCTAGAGGCAATAATAAAGTTATTATTTATTTCCTTATTTCATGATAAATGTTTATTATTCATGCTAGAATTGTATTAACCGGAAACATAATACATGTGTGAATACATAGACAAACAGAGTGTCACTAGTATGCCTCTACTTGACTAGCTCGTTAATCAAAGATGGTTATGTTTCCTAACCATAGACAAAGAGTTGTTATTTGATTAACAGGATCACATCATTAGGAGAATGATGTGATTGACTTGACCCATTCTGTTAGCTTAGCACTCGATCGTTTAGTATGTTGCTATTGCTTTCTTCATGACTTATACATGTTCCTATGACTATGAGATTATGCAACTCCCGTTTACCGGAGGAACACTTTGTGTGCTACCAAATGTCACAACGTAACTGGGTGATTATAAAGGAGCTCTACAGGTGTCTCCAGAGGTACATGTTGGGTTGGCGTATTTCGAGATTAGGATTTGTCACTCCGATTGTCGGAGAGGTATCTCTGGGCCCTCTCGGTAATGCACATCACATAAACCTTGCAAGCATTGCAACTAATGAGTTAGTTGTGAGATGATGTATTACGGAACGAGTAAAGAGACTTGCTAGTAATGAGATTGAACTAGGTATTGAGATACCGACGATCGAATCTCGGGCAAGTAACATACCGATGACAAAGGGAACAACGTATGTTGTTATGCGGTCTGGCCAATAAAGATCTTCGTAGAATATGTAGGAGCCAATATGAGCATCCAGGTTCCGCTATTGGTTATTTACCGGAGACGTGTCTCCGTCATGTCTACATTGTTCTCAAACCCGTACGGTCCGCACACTTAAGGTTTCGATGACACTTATATTATGAGTTTATGAGTTTTGATGTACCGAAGTTAGTTCGGAGTCCTGGATGTGATCACGGACATGATGAGGAGTCTCGAAATGGTCGAGACATAAAGATTGATATATTGGACGGCTATATTCGGACACCGGAAGTGTTCCGGGTGATTTCGGAGAAAACCGGAGAGCCGGAGGGTTACCGGAACCCCCCCCCCCCCTCCCGGAGAAGTAATGGGCCATATGGGCCTTAGTAGAGAGAGAGAGGGGCAGCCAAAGGTGGGCCGCGCGCCTCCTCCCCCCTTGGTCAGAATTGGACTAGGAGAGGGGGGCGGCGCCCCCCTTTCCTTCTTCCTCCCCACTTCTTTCCCCCTCCTAGTAGGAGTCCTACTCCTACTAGGAGGAGGACTCCTCCTTGGCGCGCCATAGGGGTCGGCCGGCCTCCTTCCCTTGATCCTTTATATACGGGGACAGGAGAGCACCCCTAGACACACAAGTTGATCCACGTGATCATATTCTTAGCCGTGTGCGGTGCCCCTTCCACCATAATCCTCGATAATATTGTAGCGGTGCTTAGGCGAAGCCCTGCGACGGTAGAACATCAAGATCGTCACCACGCCGTCGTGCTGATGGAACTCTTCCCCGACACTTTGCTGGATCGGAGTCCGGGGATCGTCATCGAGCTGAACGTGTGCTAAAACTCGGAGGTGTCGTAGTTTCGGTGCTTGATCGGTCGGGCCGTAAAGACGTACGACTACATCAACCGCGTTGTGCTAACGCTTCCGCTGTCGGTCTACAAGGGTACATAGATCACACTCTTCCCTCGTTGCTATGCATCACCATGATCTTGCGTGTGCGTAGGAAATTTTTTGAAATTACTATGTTCCCCAACAATATGGTCAAGACATGATGCTAAATTTTATTGTATGAGATGATCATGTTCTGTAACCGAGTTATCGGCAACTGGCAGGAGCCATATGGTTGTCGCTTTATTGTATGCAATGCAATCGCCTGTAATGCTTTACTTTATCACTAAGCGGTAGCGATAGTCGTCGAAGCATAAGATTGGTGAGACGACAACGATGCTATGATGGAGATCAAGGTGTCACGCCGGTGACGATGGTGATCATGAAGGTGCTTCGGAGATGGAGATCACAAGCACAAGATGATGATGGCCATATCATATCACTTATATTGATTGCATGTGATGTTTATCTTTTATGCATCTTATCTTGCTTTGATTGATGGTAGCATTATAAGATGATCCCTCACTAAATTATCAAAGTATAAGTGTTCTCCCTGAGTATGCACCGTTGCAAAAGTTCTTTGTGCTGAGACACCACGTGATGATAGGGTGTGATAGGCTCTACGTTCAAATACAACGGGTGCAAAACAGTTGCACACGCAGAATACTCAGGTTAAACTTGACGAGCCTAGCATATAACAGATATGGCCTTGGAACACGGAGACTGAAAGGTCGAGCATGAATCATATAGTAGATATGATCAACATAGTGATGTTCACCGTTGATACTACTCCATCTCACGTGATGATCGGACATGGTTTAGTTGATATGGATCACGTGATCACTTAGAGGATTAGAGGGATGTCTATCTAAGTGGGAGTTCTTAAATAATATGATTAAATTGAACTTAAATTTATCATGAACTTAGTACCTGATAGTATCTTGCTTGTCTATGTTGATTGTAGATAGATGGCTCGTGTTGTTATTCCATTGAATTTTAATGCGTTCCTTGAGAAAGCAAAGTTGAAAGATGATGGTAGCAATTACACGGATTGGGCCCGTAACTTGAGGATTATCCTCATTGCTGCATAGAAGAATTACGTCCTGGAAGCACCGCTAAGTGCCAAGCCTGCTGCAGGAGCAACACCAGATGTTATGAACGTCTGGCAGAGCAAAGCTGATGACTACTCGATAGTTCAGTGTGCCATGCTTTACGGCTTAGAACCGGGTCTTCAATGACGTTTTGAACGTCATGGAGCATATGAGATGTTCCAGGAGTTGAAGTTAATATTTCAAGCAAATGCCCGGATTGAGAGATATGAAGTCTCCAATAAGTTCTATAGCTGCAAGATGGAGGAGAATAGTTCCGTCAGTGAACATATACTCAAAATGTCTGGGTATCATAATCAGTTGACTCAACTGGGAGTTAATCTTTCTGTCGATAGTGTCATTGACAGAGTTCTTCAATCACTGCCACCAAGCTACAAAAGCTTCGTGATGAACTATAATATGCAAGGGATGAATAAGACTATTCCCGAGCTCTTCGCAATGTTAAAGGCCACGGAGGTAGAAATCAAGAAGGAGCATCAAGTGTTGATGGTCAATAAGACCACCAGTTTCAAGAAAAAGGGCAAAGGGAAGAAGAAGGGGAACTTCAAGAAGAATAGCAAACAAGTTGCTGCTCAGGAGAAGAAACCCAAGTCTGGACCTAAGCCTGAGACTGAGTGCTTCTACTGCAAGCAGACTGGTCACTGGAAGCGGAACTTCCCCAAGTATTTGGCGGATAAGAAGGATGGCAAAGTGAACAAAGGTATATGTGATATACATGTTATTGATGTGTACCATACTAATGCTCATAGTAGCACCTGGGTATTTGATACTGGTTCTATTGCTAACATTTGCAACTCGAAACAGGGGCTACAGATTAAGCGAAGATTGGCTAAGGACGAGGTGACGATGCGCGTGGGAAATGGTTCCAAAGTCGATGTGATTGCGGTCGGAACGCAACCTCTACATCTACCTTCGGGATTAGTATTAGACCTAAATAATTGTTATTTGGTGCCAGCGTTGAGCATGAACATTATATCTGGATTTTGTTTGATGCGAGACGGTTATTCATTTAAATCAGAGAATAATGGTTGTTCTATTTATATGAGTAATATCTTTTATGGTCATGCACCCTTGAAGAGTGGTCTATTTTTGCTAAATCTCGATAGTGGTGATACACATATTCATAATATGGAAGCCAAAAGATGCAGAGTTGATAATGATAGTGCAACTTATTTGTGGCACTGCCGTTTAGGTCATATCGGAGTAAAGCGCATGAAGAAACTCCATACTGATGGACTTTTGGAACCACTTGATTATGAATCACTTGGTACTTGCGAACCGTGCCTCATGGGCAATATGACTAAAACACCGTTCTCCGGAACTATGGAGAGAGCAACAGATTTGTTGGAGATCATACATACAGATGTATGTGGTCCAATGAATGTTGAGGCTCGTGGCGGATATCGTTATTTTTCTCACCTTCACAGATGATTTGAGCAGATATGGGTATATCTACTTGATGAAACACAATTCTGAAACATTTGAAAAGTTCAAAGAATTTCAGAGTGAAATGGAGAATCATCGTAACAAAAATAAAAGTTTCTACGATATGATCGCAGAAGAAAAATATTTGAGTTGCGAGTTTGGCTTCAGTTAAAACAACGTGAAATAGTTTCACTACTCACGCCACCTGGAACACCACAGTGTAATGGTGTGTCTGAACGTCATAACCGTACTCTATTAGATATCGTGCAATCTATGATGTCTCTTACCAATTTACCACTATCGTTTTGGGGTTATGCATTAGAGACAGCCGCATTCACCTTAAATAGGGCACCATCTAAATCCGTTGAGACGACACCGTATGAACTATGGTTTGGCAAGAAACCTAAGCTATCATTTCTTAAAGTTTGAGGTTGCAATGCTTATGTGAAAAAGTTTCAACCTGATAAGCTCAAACCCAAATCGGAGAAATGTGTCTTCTTAGGATACCCAAAGGAGACTGTTGGGTACACCTTCTATCATAGATCCGAAGGCAAGACTTTTGTTGCTAAATTCGGAGTTTTTCTAGAGAAGGGGTTTCTCTCGAAAGAAGTGAGTGGGAGGAAAATAGAACTTGATGAGGTAACTATACCTGCTCCCTTATTGGAAAGTAGTTCATCACAGAAAACGGTTTCTGCGACACCTACACCAATTAGTGAGGAAGTTAATGATGATGATCATGAAACTTTAGATCAAGTTGTTACTGGACCTCATAGGTCAACCAGAGTAAGATCCGCACCAGAGTGGTATGGTAATCCTGTTCTGGAAGTTATGTTACTAGACCATGACGAACCTACAAACTATGAAGAAGCGATGGTGAGCCCAGATTCCGCAAAATGGCTTGAGGCCATGAAATCTGATATGGGATCCATGTATGAGAACAAAGTGTGGACTTTGGTTGACTTGCCCGTTGATCGGCAAGCAATTGAGAATAATGGATCTTCAAGAAGAAGACTGACGCTGACGGTAATGTTACTGTCTATAAATCTCGACTTGTTGCAAAAGGTTTTCGACAAGTTCAAGGGATTGACTACGATGAGACCTTCTCACCCGTAGCGATGCTTAAGTCTGTCTGAATCATGTTAGCAATTGCCGCATTTTACGATTATGAAATTTGGCAAATGGATGTCAAAACTGCATTCCTGAATGGATTTCTGTAAGAAGAGTTGTATATGATGCAACCAGAAGGTTTTGTCGATCCAAAGGGAGCTAACAAAGTGTGCAAGCTCCAGCGATCCATTTATGGACTGGTGCAAGCCTCTCAGAGTTGGAATAAACGCTTTGATAGTGTGATCAAAGCATTTGGTTTTATACAGACTTTTGGAGAAGCCTATATTTACAAGAAAGTGAGTGGGAGCTCTGTAGCATTTCTGATATTATATGTGGATGACATATTGCTGATTGGAAATGATATAGAATTTCTGGATAGCATAAAGGGATACTTGAATAAAAGTTTTTCTATGAAAGACCTCGCTGAAGCTGCTTACATATTGGGCATCAAGATCTATATAGATAGATCAAGACGCTTAATTGGACTTTCACAAAGCACATACCTTGACAAAGTTTTGAAAAAGTTCAAAATGGATCAAGCAAAGAAAGGGTTCTTGCCTGTGTTACAAGGTGCGAAGCTGAGTAAGACTCAATGCCCGACCACTGCAGAAGATAGAGAGAAGATGAAAGATGTTCCCTATGCTTCAGCCATAGGCTCTATCATGTATGCAATGTTGTGTACCAGACCTGATGTGTGCCTTGCTATAAGTCTAGCAGGGAGGTACCAAAGTAATCCAGGAGTGGATCACTGGACAGTGGTCAAGAACATCCTGAAATACCTGAAAAGGACTAAGGATATGTTTCTCGTTTATGGAGGTGACAAAGAGCTCATCGTAAATGGTTACATTAACGCAAGCTTTGACACTGATCCGGACGATTCTAAATCGCAAACCGGATACGTGTTTATATTAAATGATGGAGCTGTCAGTTGGTACAGTTCTAAACAAAGCGTCGTGGTGAGATCTACGTGTGAAGCGGAGTACATAGCTGCTTCGGAAGCAGCAAATGAAGGAGTCTGGATGAAGGAGTTCATATTCGATCTAGGTGTCATACCTAGTGCATCGGGTCCAATGAGAATCTTTTGTGACAATACTGGTGCAATTGCCTTGGCGAAGGAATCCATATTTCACAAGAGAACCAAGCACATCAAGAGACGCTTAAATTCCATCCGGGATTTAGTCCAGGTGGGAGACATAGAAATTTGCAAGATACATACGGATCTGAATGTTGCAGACCCGTTGACTAAGCCTCTTCCACGAGCAAAACATGATCAGCACCAAGGCTCCATGGGTGTTAGAATCATTACTGTGTAATCTAGATTATTGACTCTAGTGCAAGTGGGAGACTGAAGGAAATATGCCCTAGAGGCAATAATAAAGTTATTATTTATTTTCTTATTTCATGATAAATGTTTATTATTCATGCTAGAATTGTATTAACCGGAAACATAATACATGTGTGAATACATAGACAAACAGAGTGTCACTAGTATGCCTCTACTTGACTAGCTCGTTGATCAAAGATGGTTAAGTTTCCTAACCATAGACATGAGTTGTCATTTGATTAACGGGATCACATCATTAGGAGAATGATGTGATTGACTTGACCCATTCCGTTAGCTTAGCACTTGATCGTTTAGTTTGTTGCTATTGCTTTCTTCATGACTTATACATGTTCCTATGACTATGAGATTATGCAACTCCCGTTTACCGGAGGAACACTTTGTGAGCCACCAAACGTCACAACGTAACTGGGTGATTATAAAGGTGCTCTACAGGTGTCTCCAAAGGTACTTGTTGGGTTGGCGTATTTCGAGATTAGGATTTGTCACTCCGATTGTCGGAGAGGTATCTCTGGGACCACTCGGTAATGCACATCACTGTAAGCCTTGCAAGCATTGCAACTAATGAGTTAGTTGCGGGATGATGTATTACGGAACGAGAAATGAGACTTGCCGGTAACAAGATTGAACTAGGTATTGAGATACCGACGATCGAATCTCGGGCAAGTAACATACCGATGACAAAAGGGAACAACGTATGTTATTATGCGGTCTGACCGATAAAGATCTTCGTAGAATATGTAGGAGCCAATATGGGCATCCAGATCCCGCTATTGGTTATTGACCAGAGAGGTGTCTCGGTCATGTCTACATAGTTCTCGAACCCGTAGGGTCCGCACGCTTAACGTTCGTTGATGATATAGTACTATATGAGTTATGTATGTTGGTGACCGAATGTTGTTCAGAGTCCGAGATGAGATCACAGACATGACGAGGAACTCCGGAATGGTCCAGAGATAAAGTTTGATATATGGGATAATAGTGTTTGGTCACCGGAAGGGTTCTGGAGTTCACCGGAAGGGATTCCGGATGTTTCCCGAAATGTTTGGGTACGAGAACACTTTATTTGGGCCAAAGGGGAAAGCCCACAAGGTTTTTGGAAAGCGCAAAAGGAAATTTTGCGAAGTCCAGGGGCCAGACGCCAGGGTCCCTGGCATCTGGGTCCAGACGCCGGGAACCCTGGCGTTTGGCCCTGGAGTCCGAGAAGTACTCTTGCCTTTCGGGTGAAACCGACTTTGTGGAGGCTTTTACTCCAAGTTTCGACCCCAAGGCTCAACATATAAATAGAGGGGTAGGGCTAGCACCCAAGACACATCAAAAAACACCAAGCCGTGTGCCGGCAACCCCGTCCCCTCTAGTTTATCTTCCATCCTAGTTTTCGTAGTGCTTAGGCGAAGCCCTGCGGAGATTGTTCTTCACCAACACCGTCACCACGCCGTCGTGCTGCCGGGACTCATCTACTACTTCGCCCCTCTTGCTGGATCGAGAAGGTGAGGACGTCACCGAGCCGAACGTGTGCAGAACTCGGAGGTGCCGTGCTTTCGGTACTTGGATCGGCCAGATCATGAAGACGTACGACTACATCAACCGCGTTGATATAACGCTTCCGCGAACGGTCTACGAGTGTACGTAGACAACACTCTCCCTTCTTGTTGTTATGCATCACCATGATCTTGCATGTGCGTAGGAAATTTTTGAAATTACTACGTTCCCCAACAGGTTGGTGGTTCTCGGTCAAACATGGTTTACTGGAGTGAAACAATGTTTCCTTCAGCAGCAAACTCAAGTTATGGAAACCTTTCGCAAGTTGAGATATCCAAACTCGTGAAAAACATTGTTTCACCAGCGCCAAAACATTGTTTCTTCAGCAAACAGCCTATTTCTTCGCAACTCTGTTTCTTTGTCATAAAACACTGTCTCGGCTCGGACTAAAAATGTTGTTGGTCTTCTTTGATGTTGCACCCGAGTTCAACCAGCAACGAAGGAGGTGAAGGCACAACCATGTTTTCAAGGTCAAATGATAAACTTAAGTTAGCGTTCACCTGATCACATATTTGCTTGCACGGCTTCTTGTTATTGGACCGTTAGTTGGGATGTCCTTATCATCTTCACATGAAAACAAGCATGAGGTTAGACTCCATGGAAAAATTTATCTGTTTTGCTACTCGTCTACTCGATGTAGGATTTCAGTGGATAGTGCATTCCATTCATGAACGTATCCTATTTCTACGCTTCCCCAACATGTGAATCAAAGGAGCCCTTAACCATTCATATGATAGGATAATTTTTTACATCAGGACAGGATAAATACTTATTCAGTAATACTATCTCCGTTTTAACTAGCCTACCAAAACGCACTCCCTCTGTCCAGGTGCATAAGTCATCTTAGAGCAAGTACAATAAGGTACAGTCAGCAGACTGTAAGGAGTAAAATAATATTTTGTGCTTAGTTGGAGGAGAGAAGATAGGAGAGAGAATGTAAGCGGGCTCTCATGCAAGAGCTAGCTGCAGCACGTGCTCCTAGGTACTACTCCATCCGTTCCGAATTACTTGTCTTGGATTTGTCTAGATACGGATGTATCTAGACTCATTTTAGTGCTAGATACCTCCGTATCTAGACAAATCTAAGACAAGTAATTCGGAACGGAGGGAGTATGTGAGAGTGGAAGGTGGGTCATGTATTAATAAAGTAGCACCTATTTATAGCTAATTGTTATACATGTTAGCTACAAGGTTGGCTATAGATGACATGGCACTTTCTTATAGCCAATAATTGGATATACTATTAACCATGCTCTTAGGTTATGCACCGCGACCAAGGCAGAGAGGAAAACAAGAGAACTTAATGTTTATTTGCTAATTAATAGAATTGCATGCCATGAACTGACCACTGCATGTCATGTTTGATAGTCTCAAGTCATTAAAAATATACAGCCCCACGTCTCTTATTGGTCGATTCCTTTATTTATGTCAAGAAACAAGAAATGATGCAGGAGTTAATGTATCGCGCCTAAGTGTTTTGGGATTATTTGATTTTCATAAGATGACTGTAGTATTTTTTTTGAAAAACCCAGCCCATATATTAATTAAAATAGAATGTTCATACAATCATTCATTACAGCATCAGCCACACAGGCCGGAACACTATTAATAAGAGCACCATCACATCTATTAATAAAACTAAACTTAGCTAACTTGTGCGCCACCATATTAGCTTTTCTGCTAATCTTGAAAATCTTAACATTCGCCGGCATCTTCGAAATACTCAAAGCTTGTTTCTTTAGGTCAACAAGGGGAGATCTGTCACAACTGTCATTTCCAAGAGCACCGACCACAGAAAAACAATCAGTTTCTAAAATGATGGATTAATGCAGGGTAATACCGATATACAATCCGGAGAGTGTCGCCCTAAGTTCCGCTTCCTCGGCGATATAGCAAGCTCCAATATAATCCCAAGAGGAGATGACAACTTCTCCACAATGATGGCCTCGACTTATTGAAATAAGGTGTAATTTGGAGAGTTGTCGATGGGACCAGTATAAACATATGGAGAGATAATTGGATCCCTAGGGAGTCTGGCCTAAAGATTATCACTAAGAAAAATAGAACAAAGATTAAATGGGTGTCTGAGTTATTCATGACAGATTCTAGGAGGTGGGATGAGAATTTGATCAGGCACTTATTTTATCCTCATGATGCAGATGAAATCTTAAAGCTACGTACTCAGGATTTGGGTGAGGGGGGCCTTATTGCTTGGCATTGTGAGAAAAGTGGCATATTTTCTACAAAGAGTGCGTATAGGCTCGCACTGAATATCAGGGACTCAACAGTTAGTTTGGGGAATTCTAGTGGAGAAGTTAATGTAGAGAGGAGGATCTGGAATATTATCTAGAAAGCTAATGTTCCTCAAAAGATTAGAATTTGTGCCTGAAGAGTGGCTTCAAACAGTTTGGTAGTTCAAGTTAACAAAGTTAAGCATCATCAAACCATCCTGTGTACATGTACAATCTGTGGTGTGGAGGATGAATGCACTTTTCATGCCTTGGTGAGTTGTCCAAAGGCTTGTGCATTTTGGATGGCTTTGAGAAACGTGTGGAATTTACCAGCTGAAGGGCTTCTCAAAAATACAGAGCCAGATTGGCTCCTTATTTTACTGGATCAATTAAATTCGTTGGCGCATGAGCAAACTATGTTCATGTTGTGGAGAGCTTGGCATTTAAGAAATGATCTGATTTTTGGTAAAGATAAAGAAAAACCTATCTCAGCTTCTGTGAATTTTGTACAAAATTACTGAGCTTCCTTTTCTTCTTGCCACGCAAAACCGCAGGGAGTGATAAGTAATAAAGGCAAGGAACTGGGAATAACATTCGGGCTTTGAATAAGTACGTAGATGCAAGTTTTGTGGAGGCAATCAACCCTGCGAGTATATTTTGGAACGGAGCATAGTACTATTTCTCTCTTTATGTGTGCCAAAGTTAAATTATGTTTAGATGTGTGTGCCACTACTATGTCTGGCCCGGCCGTCACTGCAACCGAATTAACGAGTTAATGAAAGCGACACCACAATCCACTTACTCACCGGAGAGAAGACAGAAATGCCCCCTGAACTCCATTTCCGAGCACGATAGATTCTTCCCTTCCTTCGGTCTCCATTCCATTCCATTCCTGCGACGCTTGATTGAATTGAACCTAACAACGCCCGAATCCATCGATTCTTCCATTTCCAATCCCCCGACTCCTTCAAAACCCACAAATCCCCAGATCCTGGATCGAAATTAGGAGCAAAGGCAGCGCCTTTGCGTCTCTCCTCGTCCGCCTTGGCGCGCGCCACCGGGGACGCGCGCTAGCCGGCAGCGCCGCGCGGAGGAGACGCGCGCCGGCTCCGACCTCCGGCTCTGTTCGCATCGATTTACTGATGCCCGCGGCCGTCATGGCGAAAGAAACGGTGCTCGTCCGGTAGTCTGACCATGCTCAAAATCCGTTCGGCGAAATGCCCCTGGGCGTCCGTCGGCGCGGCCGGCGCCCTCGTGATGCTCGTCACCGCCGTCCATGTATTCATGGTGCCGATCCTCCCCTCGTCCCTGGATTTTTCGGGCGCTCGCCGCAGCGTCCACCACCGGCCGAGGAACGTGCTCCCGGGCGCTGGGGTTGTGGACTCACGCCTCAGGGCTCGGTTTCCTGCCGATTCATACGAAGCCGTGACGTTCCGTGCCGCGCCGTGGAAGGCCGAGATCGGGAGGTGGCTCGCTGGGTGCCATGCCGAATCATCAGCTGTCAACATTACTGAAGTGTGCACTAGGCTTTTTCACTCATCAGTGTACTCCGATTTAGCTTTGCCTTGGGTTAATCTTGTTGTTATTTCTGGACAGGCTATTGGCACAAAGAGGTGCGAGAAAGACTGCAGTGGAAATGGTGTGTGCAACTATGACCTGGGGGAATGCAGATGCTTCCATGGATATGCTGGTTAGTCTTACTTTGTCAGGCCCAACTAATGCCGGTAGTCTTGCTCACTGGTCACTTGTCATCCATCGCATCTCATTTTGATAGGGGATTTCTGTAGATCTGATAGTTCTTTGGGCCTGGACAAACTTGGTATGGAAACAAAGACGAGCGAGAAAAATGATAAAAAGAGGTTACTTCATAGGGCCGAAAGCACGAGAGACTTGCTCTGGGTGTTTATATTGGACATAATAATAACCCTTACATATCTCACTAGCCATATACATCTGCGAGTGGGCTTATGTAACAAAAGAGTGTGCATCCCTGGTCTGTAGTTAAGCGGTTGAGGGCATCCTGTGCTTCTGCAAAGGGATACATAATATTCAGTTTTTGCGGTCATCAAATGTAGGATTGTAGGAATGTTGCATTAAATCTCAAATATTTAATCTGTTCTGTGACCATTATCAGGTATGCTTGAACCGGGAATGAACTTGTGCATTAATAAGCTGCTAATCATTTTTAGTTAGAAGGCTATTGTCTTCTTGTCTACCTTTTTGTGGATTATAAGCAGTTAATGGCATGTTCATTTTTTTAGTAATAGTTAACAAAAAAGGCAACTCCTTTGTTTCTAAAGGAAGGAGCATATGCATTATGCGCTATGGCAAGGTGGGGTTGTCTACTGTTCCCTTGGTCGTATTGATTTGTTTTTGTCAAGCTTTCCCTTCTAAACGTTTTAATTTCAACAATTTTGTTTATCAAGTGACCATATGGCTTTGTTAATACAGGAAAAAGATGTGAGAGGGTTCTGAAGTTGGAGTGCAACCTCCCAAGTTCCCCAGAATGGCCTGTAGGACCATGGATAGTTTCCATATGTCCAGCCCAGTGTGACACAACCAGGACAATGTGCTTTTGTGGACCAGGAACAAAATACCCGGATCGCCCTGTGGCAGAAGCTTGCGGCTTTAAAACAATGTAAGAGTATCATATGCACTGATTTTGATTCTTTTTTTTTATGTTTCAGAATGTGTACTATTGATACTGTAGTAGTATTGAACATCTTTAGTTCATCCTTCTAGCGTGCCTGCAAAACCTGATGACCCGAAGCTTACCGACTGGACAACACCTGATCCAGATGTATTCACAACAAACAGCAGTAAGCTAGGATGGTGCAATGTGGACCCCGAGGATGCATATTCTTCCAAAGTGAAGTTTAAAGAAGAGTGTCATTGCAAATATGATGGACTCTGGGGGCAGTTTTGTGAGACACATGTTGAATGCATTTGTATTAACCAGTGTTCCGGACATGGACATTGTCGTGGTGGTTTCTGTCAGGTATGTCTTGGGCAAAGTTTTTTGTGGTATTTATCATGAAAATACCATGACATGCTGTTCTGTATTCGTAACCTGTGTTATGATCTAATTGAGGATTTCTTTCAGTGCGACAGTGGATATTTTGGGATTGATTGCAGCATCCCATCGGCTTATTCAGTTGCATATGAATGGCCCTCATGGCTCCAAGCACCAGTGAACCTACCAGACCTAAAAAATTTAAGCAATATCCCCATCAATGTCAATGCTGTTGTTGAGAAAAAAAGACCACTAATATATGTGTACGATTTGCCAGCTGAGTTTGACAGTCATCTTCTTGAAGTAAGTCTAGACCACAAGTTTTGCTCCCTGTTTTCTTCTCTTCATGAAGTTTTGCTGCAGCTTTGACATCGCAGGATATGTTCTATTGCAGGGACGACATTACAAGTTAGAGTGTGTGAACAGAATATATGATGAAAAGAACAGAACTATATGGACGCGGCAACTGTATGGTGCTCAGGTTTGCTAAACTTGTCAACTAGCAGATATGGAATGTTGGTAGCTCCATGTTTATAGTAACAACAATCGCGTTTACAAGGGCACAAGAAGATCTGAGACATGTTTTATTTTTCATATAGATGGCACTCTATGAGAGCATTCTTGCTAGCCCTCACCGCACACTGAATGGGGATGAAGCCGATTATTTCTATGTGCCGGTTCTTGACTCTTGTCTAATAACTAGATCCGATGATGCCCCACACCTGCAGATGCCGGTAACCATTATCATCAAGATGTTGTACTATAGTTGGCAATGTTTCTCCTTCAGTAATTGAGTTCTAATTTTAGGAGGACCTGCGCCTCAGGAGTTACCATACTCTTGAGTACTACAGAAAGGCTTATGATCACATAGCTCAGAGGTATCCTTACTGGAACCGCACTTCTGGAAGAGACCATATTTGGGTGGGTGTTTACATGAAATTGATAGTACAATGATCCTTGCATAACCAATAACCTGTACTTTCAACTTACAAAAAAAAAACAGTTCTTTTCGTGGGATGAAGGTGCCTGCTATGCTCCAAAGGAGATCTGGAACAGCATGATGCTTGTCCACTGGGGAAATACCAACACAAAACATGAAAAATCAACGACTGCTTATTGGGCTGACAACTGGGATGATATTCCTTTGGATAGAAGAGGCAACCATCCATGTTTCGATCCGAGAAAGGACCTCGTGCTTCCAGCATGGAAGGAGCCTAACCCAGGGGCCATCTGGTTAAAACTATGGGCAAGGTATGTCTCAATGCCTGAACTTAGAGATGTGCCTTTTAACTACTGGAATGTGTAGACCCTCACTGTACAACTTTTTGCAGGCCAAGGATCAATCGTACAACACTTTTTTATTTCAATGGTAATCTAGGACCAGCCTATGAAGAGGGTCGCCGTGAAGACACGTATGTATATATATATATATATATGTGTGTGTCTGTCAATATATGTGACCAAATTGTATATTAATCTGCTTCCTCTGTATAACACAGGTATAGCATGGGGATTAGGCAAAAGCTGGCAGCTGAATTCGGTTCAACACCAAACAAGCAAGGGAAGCTTGGAAGGCAGCATACAGCCAATGTAACAGTTACGTACGTAAAATCTGAGATGTATTATGAGGAACTAGCAAGCTCCATTTTCTGTGGTGTCCTGCCAGGGGATGGCTGGAGTGGGCGCATGGAAGACAGCATGCTTCAAGGATGCATTCCTGTCATAATACAGGTGCTACAACGTCGTCCTATAGTCCTATGATGTGTATCTGACAAGACTTAACAACAGAACAACTAACTGTGTGATCATACCTATCTGCTTCCATTGCTTACGCTGTAGGATGGGATATTTCTTCCATACGAGAATGTGCTTAATTACAACAGTTTTGCAGTCCGCATAGAAGAAGATGACATCCCCAACCTCATGAGAGTCCTCCAAGTAGGTTCTATTTTTTGCTTTCCTTTTCTCTTCTTATGTGCGTTACCTGTGCAGTGTACTCACTGTTTTCATCTCACCAGGGAATAAACGATACACAGATAGATTTTATGTTAGGAAATGTTCGCCAGATCTGGCAGAGATTCTTTTATCGCGACACCATGTTGCTAGAGGCAGAGAGGCAGAAAAAACTGTTTGCTGAAGAGGAGGCAGCCTGGTCAGTCGAGGTTTCGAAACTAGAAGATGGTGATGACGTCTTTGCAACTTTCATACAGGTAACTTCTGAAAATTCCGAGCAAAGCTTCTCCATTTAGTTTTTATGTTGGAAACCTCATGATAATGATCATTGGCGTCAATCCCACATTCGTTACCATAAGCAATATTTGTAATTTTCATTTTCGTCACGAGGCAAAGCATTATGCATTGTGTGCTCGCATTGCCGGATCATACTAGAGCCAGTCGTTCTGTCGTCATTCCCGATTTGCTGAGGAGGAATGTCTTTTTTTACAGGTATTGCATTACAAGTTATACAATGACCCATGGCGGCAAGGTCTCCTCCTAGAAAAGGAAACCGGTTTGCCGAGCATCTGCTCAAAGGCTTCCTGAAGTGCTCCGCGGATGTTGCGGCTGTGGCGATAGGCTTAGGATAGGCGTACTCACTCTCTTGATCCCATGTGAAAAAAATTCGGTACATATGGTCCTCCAAAGGGATGATCTGATAATGGAAACGAGATTCGCTTTTTCATTTTTTGGTTTTCTTGGACAGATTCTTGCTGTTTTGACAGGATATAACCCTCTGGAAAAAACTGATAGAGTAGATTGCAGCAACCTTGTCTGTTGAGCCAAAACTGATATACATTCACCAAATAGATGCGAAGCAAATATGATTTTTGTTTTGTTTTTTGTACCGTCCGGCTGTATCTTTTTGTCCCTGCGCTGGAAGCTACTAGAGCTGGTCAAACTAGCTATAGGAGGGAGGGCTCAGGAATCACGCGGCGTGTGCAAAGACATGGACACATGCTGCACCCGTCCGTCCGACGTGGACGAGAAGCATGTGAAGAGCGCGCTCGTGAGAGCCCCAAATGCTGTGAGGTGGATCTTTATTTATACCTTGCATTCATTCATACCACTCCCTCTTATCACCATGGATGACAATGCTCTGCATCGACATACATGTCCTGCAAGCCTAGCCGTATGTACATACGTACTTCTTGGTTCCAAATTACTTGTCGCAGTTATGAATGTATCTAGATGTATTTTACTTCTAGATACATCCATTTCTACGACGAGTAATTTGAAATGGAAGGAGTACGTTCCACGGATGAATGCTTGGTGCTTTGTGGTCCTTATTCATTTTGCCGATGCATATCGATAGTGAAACAAGGTAAAAAAATAACTTGAATTAGAAAAAAAAACAAATTGATAGTGACAGTTCATTTTTCTATTTTATATTGGTTTTAGGAAGTACTCCTCACTTGTGCCAAGAGGTCTTTGGTTTGACGCGGTCTCTCTGCATTGCCCTGTGCAAAGGAAAAATTTACCTCGTATATTCCTCCCTAACCCCACCTAGTATGGGAGTTTCTAGCCTTGTGTTTTTTTTTTTTTTTAGAATGGCCTGTCCTTTTCTTTATACAGATAGTTGGCCAAACTTGCCGCCCGGTAGTGATAGGATTTACACCCTCCGTTCCGAATTACTTGTCGCATGTATGGATGTATCTAGATGTATTTTAGTTTCAGATACATTCATTTCTACTACGAGTAATTTAAAACGGAAGGAGTATTTAGCAGTTGAAGGATTATAATAAGAAGATCATGATGCAACCAACACGTGGTGCTCACATCCCTTCTACCGTAATTAAGCTACGCTATGTGCTACTATCCATGTTTGTGAACTATAAAATATCCACATTTTTTTAAATGTTCATGAATTTTTTTAAATGTTTGTGATTTTTAATAAATATTCATGAATTAAAATGAAATCTGAAGATAAAAATAAGAAAAGGGAAATGCTAAAAAAAGTTAAAACCGACAAAAAACATTTGAAAAAAAAGAAGAAAAAAATAGGGAATACCTTTTCAAAACCAAGAAAACCGACCAGCCCATTACATCTATATAGGTGTGTGTTACTATCAGCCAGCAACGCACACCCTTACACACGAGGCACACAATGACCCATAGGCTCCGATGCATCAGGAGGCTCCAAATTTAGAGAGCTTAGTATCTTAATTAATAGACAGATTCAACAAGTAATGCTTCACCATCAAAATTACCTCCGTCATTTCGGATCATAGCACCATACTTGCATCGACTAAACGCATATAACGATAAGTTGTCTAGCCTAAGGGCATCTTCATCGTGGACCTCTACTTTGCCCTCAAATGTCTAGCCTTGGTATGGAAACTTGTTAAGTGGTAACGACAAACAACAAGTTCGACCAGTAACTAGGGTCGCGTTGCAGAACTTGTTGGTCGACCAGGGACTGCCGTGGTGCCATCCCCGGTGTGGAGTTGTGACATCATATCAGATGCTGTCTATCGTGAAGGTAGAGCAGGCGTAGCCACGCATCTGCCTCGAGTACTACCTTGGTAGCGGCGGGTCGCGCAACGCATCCTCGTCCTTGTTGGGGGGCTAGCAATGCCTCAGCGACACTTGGCGGTGTTCACGAAGATGTGGATGCTGCCGCTACACATCATGGAGGACCCGCGCTCGCAGAGGCCTAGGCCCTCAACTGGTCCAAGACCACCAAGGAGACCGATGTCGCTGCCGACTCAGCACCTCCATGTCTGGACTTGCCGAGTTCGAGCGCGAGCTCCGCCTAAAGGCCGAAAAGGAGCAACATAAGGTGACGGAGGAGGCCAAGCGTTAGTGACGCGAGCGTGATGCCATTGTCAGGGACAGATGTCATGTAAGCTGGGTTTCCTTCTGTGACTGGCACGACGACGACGATGATGGCGGCAACAATGACACATCATGTTCTATCTTTTGCAAATCCTCTAAATTATTCCCTCTGTTTTGAATTATAAGATGTTCTAACCTTTTTTCGAATCGGATGTATATAGACGTGTTTTAGTGTGTATGTTCACTCATTTCAGTCCGTAAGTAGTCCATGTTGAAATACCACAAAGATTTTATATAATTCAGAACGGAGGAAGTAGTACTCTAGTATTTTGCTCATTTTTTAAAACCTAAACTTAATCATGCCCAAATACGTAAGAAGAAGAAGAAGAAGAAGAAGAAGAAAATCTAATTAGAATACCATTTCCTTTTTGTTTTGCGTCCTACATCGTGCATCCAAGAGATGCCCTAACGGTCACATGCGCCGGGAGCTCACTCACGCTCACAGGTCTCGCAAAAGCGAGACACGGCCGTGCCAACATGCATCCATTCATCGATCTCCCGGCCGTGACACCATTTAAACCTCATGCCATGCATCTCACCCTACTTATCCCCCGCGCCCTCGATCAGCTCCGTCGTCACACTCTCCTCACCCACTCCACTACTACACCCCACACTCCAAAAACCTCACTCAAACTTCAAACTTCGAATTCCCCCGCTCCCACGCACGTAAGTTCCATCCATCCAGCCGCGCGCGCGAGCTACCTGGATATATTGCTCTCGTTCTGATCCATCGTCCGTCGTCCGTCGTGCTGCATGCAGGAGCCGAGGAGCTAGGAGCTAGGAGCGGGGCGGCCATGGAGAGCTACGTGCGGAAGCGGTCGTGGAAGAAGGGGCCGACGAGGGGCAAGGGCGGGCCGCAGAACGCGGCGTGCGAGTACCGGGGCGTGCGCCAGCGGACGTGGGGCAAGTGGGTGGCGGAGATCCGCGAGCCCAACAAGCGCGCGCGCATCTGGCTCGGCTCCTTCGCCACCGCCGAGGAGGCCGCGCTCGCCTACGACGAGGCCGCGCGCAGGCTCTACGGCCCCGACGCATTCCTCAACCTGCCGCACCTCCGCGCCGCCGCCGGCGCCACCGCGCAGCAGCGCATGATCAGGTGGCTCCCGGCCGCGGCCTCCGGGGTCGCCTCCGGCGGCGCCAGGGGCCATGCCGCCGTGCCCGCCTACGGCCTCCTCAACCTCAACGCGCAGCACAACGTGCACGTCATCCACCAGAGGCTGCAGGAGCTCAAGAGCTCCTCCTCCTCGCCGGCCAAGCCGCAGCAGCAGCAGTCCAGGAGGACCCCTCCCCCGCCGCCGCCTCCTCCGGCCGCCTCGTCCCCTTCCTCCACGGTGACCACCGGCGCCATGCCGCCCTCCGCGTCCTGCTTCCAGTCCCAGCTGGAGCACGCCATGGCGATGACCGCCGCGGCCGAGAGCGCGCCGCCGTGCGACGGCTTCGGGGGCGGCAGGCCCCAGCTCGACCTCAAGGAGTTCCTGCAGCAGATCGGCGTGCTCGGGGAGGACGAAGGCGGCGCGGCCGGCAAGCATCATGGGCCTCAGGGCGTCGGCGAGGACGACGGCGAGGTGGCGGACGCGTTCGGGTTCGGGGGCGGCAACAGCAATGCCGCAGAGTTCGACTGGGACGCGTTGGCGGCCGACATGAGCGACATCGCGGCAGGAGGCCACGGCGGCGGCGGCGGCGCGCTGGGCGTGAACGCAGCGTTCCACATGGACGATCTCGACCAGTTCGGCTGCGTGCCCATCCCCGTATGGGACATCTGATCTTATATTCTTAGGCTCTGAATTAGCCCATGCTTAAGCTTTGCTTAGCTGATTTACTACTACCTTCGATCTCTGATGGATCATCTACGAGGTTTAGCTCCCAGGTTCTTCATGTAGCTCGGCATGAAGGTTTAGATCTGTTTCATCTGAAGAATCATGTAATAGCATAAGCACAATAAACTTGGCGCGCATGACCAGGAAAATGAGACCACTAAAATACATTGGACTTCTCAAAATATCTTCTCCGAATAGCATCCACGCAAATCTGGCTCGGTAATTGTGAAATCACTCACTGCCAAAGGATTTTATCCAAAGCAAGAAGATCGATGCGATCACAACTCATAAGGAGCTAAAGACGCCGCAACGAGCGAAATAAACGCGGTGAAAACTTACATCAGACTTGCCCACAAGAAAGCATACAGCATTCATAATCAGCGCAAAATATGACAGTGAATTGTGACAATACCACCAAACCATTGGTGGAGTCGAAAGACAAAGTGTTACCACCAAACTAACACTGCATCCTTATGGTGATATATCGGAACATCTCCCGGAAATCATTATTGCAGGTATTACATCACCCCGCCCGCCAGTAGCTTGTCGATTGTATTACCCGCTACGATTGGCAATCAAGGGTGTGCTGACACAGCAATGCTCACATCGGCCTAGTTAAGACTGAATTATTTCGTCCGATACAATAGTACCAAATCGAGTTTGCTCTTTACTTGTATATCAGAGCATCCCTCCCAGGCCCGACACCAATGTAGTGGACTGGAACACCGACGAGCTCTTCTATCCTCTCCACGTAACGGCGGGCAGCTTGGGGGAGTTCGCTGTAACTTCGGACAGAAGAAATGTCACTGTCCCACCCAGGAAGCACCTCATAGTTGACCTGAAACACAAGACGAAGCATATCAGAGATAAATTGTGTGTATCCTTACATTTAAGTGTAAGTTGTTATCACCAAACTGGTAATGACATCAGTTTACACTACCACAGAACTAAAGCCAGCACATTAGCAACTAAATCGCATCTTACAACCAGAGAAAGAACAACAGTTTTGACATACAACATAATTATAAATTATGCAAATGTACTACTCAGACATGCAAACACAATGAACAAACTATGACACTTACCTGTACTTGCTCCAGGGTGTCAAGATCCCCTGGGAAGGATTGTAGTTTCTCTCCATCCATTTGATTATAAGAAACACCCAGCTTAATTTCTGGTAACCCGGACAGAACATCAAGTTTTGTTAGATTTAGAGAGGAAAACCCATTGATGTCACAGCAGTATTTCAGTGCAACGATGTCAAGCCAGCCACAACGTCTTGGGCGACCTGTAGTCGTTCCAAATTCCATTCCAGCCTTCCTAAGAACATCACCTTCCTCTCCAAGTAGTTCAGTTGGGAATGGGCCAGAGCCAACCCTTGTTGTGTAAGCTTTTACCTGCATGTAAAATAGTGAGTTAGACAAGCAATATATCATAGATGAGGACTGGATTACACTAATCTTGACTTACAACTCCAATCAGGTCGCCAATAACCCTAGGGGCAATCCCAAGGCCGGTGCAAATTCCACCAGCGGAAGGGCTAGAAGAAGTCACAAATGGATAAGTTCCAAAATCGATATCCAGCATAGTTGCCTGACCACCTTCAACCAGAATTTTCTTCTTCTGTCGGATGGATTCATTCAACACATGAACAGTGTCAGCGATGAAGGGCTCCAAACGCTCTGCAAACCTCTTGTACCTCTCAACCTCTTCCTTGAGCATGCCTTTGCTGTACTTGAAGCCTTCAAACCTCGCAGCAGCATCTTCAAATAAAACATCAAGCTTATCCCCAAAAGTGTCCATGTGCCTTAGATCACAAACTCGCAGCCCATTTCGAGTGACCTTGCTGGAATAACAAGGCCCAATGCCTCTCTTAGTCGTTCCTATGAAGGAATTTGCAAGCTCGGCTTCCCTAAGTCCATCTACAGTCTGATGCAGATCAAAGAGCAAATGAGCCCGGTCAGAGACCAGTATTCTTCCATCACAACTGACTCCATTGGATTGAAGACCATCAATTTCGCCAAAGAACCCTGGAACATGGATCACCGCTCCATTGCCAACAACACAGAGTGTTCCTTCATGGAGAATACCAGATGGAACAAGATGAAGGGCAAATTTCTTGCCTTCAGAGTTGTAGATGGTGTGTCCAGCATTTGCTCCACCCTGGTAATGACCAAAGTAGGAACTCAGATAAACAAGCTACTAAACTTAAGAGAAGTGGCCAACTGGTAATGACCAAATAAAGTACCGATGCTACGTCCCAAGAATTTTATTCACAAATAAACACTTAATGATAATTGCAGAACCAAAGGGTAATCTTGAAAATTCAGAAATTATTCATCAAAGAAAATTCCAGGAAAGGGAAATCTAAACTAATCAAAGGAATGACAATAGTTAACCATATTAAACTCACAAAAATGCAGAAATGACCTTTTAGGAGCAGTAGTAATAGCATCTTATTCTTATTATAAACAAACTGCGAGTTAAAAGATTACTACAATACAAGAGATACACCACCGGTACAAAAATCGAAAAGGTAAGCAAAACAACCAAAGTACAGAGGCCTGATGCAGATTATGGTAAACCCTCAAGCCTAGGTGAGTCGAACAAATCAGATTGTTTACCAACCAAAACAAAGTGGTAATCATGCTTTACTGCTTTTATCGCCACACTACAGTTTACGACCAGATGTTGAGTCAGTTCATTTCATGTAGCATCCACTGGACATGAAATTAACATCCATCTTTCATCCTACCAGATTCAGAAGGCCACAAATTTGCCAGTTCACCGTGGCTATCAGGATCAAATATCCAGAATTTTTTGTAACTACCAGCCCAATGTTCCAGCCGGCATCCACAAAATGTAAAAAGAAGAAATATCATCATATATGCAACCCATTAAACAAAGTCGAGCTAAAAGATTTACAATTTTATCCCCTTTGTGCATGAGCTCCACTATATATATTTTTTAACCAAAGCGATCCCAGAATTAACATCTTTGGGGATGGGGGTATTTTTTCTTGTACGGGCTTCGGTACCAAAACTCTACTGAGAAACACACCTCTTCCAAACAGGCCCTGGGAAGGGGAATTCTACACGCAGATTACTCTAACATCCGGATCAGGCATCAATCCACCAAAACAACTCTTACCACGCCATCCTACAAGCGTATACGATATCAAAAATTTCAACTGGAACGCGGAGTGGTGCTGCCAAGCAGCTTCAATCGACAATGATTGGCACAGGACTCAAACCAGAGCACACGACAAAGACCGAGCCGCATCTCCTCACCTGGCAACGCGCGACGATGTCGAAGCGGGGGGCGAGCACGTCGACGAGCTTCCCCTTCCCCTCGTCGCCCCACTGCGACCCCAGCACGCCGGAGACCTGGCTCAGCGCCGAGACCCTGTCGGCGGCGGGGTCCGCCTCCACCGCGAGCGCGGACGCGGCGGCGCGGGCGGGGGCCCGTCTCCCGGGCAGGCGCACCGTCGACGGCGCCGGGGCGGCCGGGGAGAAGGACCTCCCCCGCCCGGCGGCGGCGGCGGCGGCGGGGTGGTTGAGGGTGGAGAGCGACATGGGGCGAGGGTTTTAGGATGCGGCGGTCAGTGGGGAGGGGCGCTGCTTTCCGTTTAAGTATCCCGTTGGCACGTGTAATAAACCTTGGGGATTTTTTTTTTTTGAGGGATAGAAAATGATGGGGAATTGGATCCTCTTGTATTTTCACAAGGGAATTGGATCCTCTTGGCCTCGTTTGCTGTCGACCAAAGAGAGATTTCACCGTGCACCAATCCTGGCCATCTGATATTTTTTTATATATGTGGTTATTATAGAAGAGAAAATGGAATTTTTACAGCCATTGATGTCCTTTCGATGGCTACGTTTTCACATGGTAAATCGATTGTCTGCTCATTTGTTATTCTGCCTCTTGTGCTTTTATTTACATGTGTGATTCATTGTGTCGGGTTAATTATTTGCTGTGGATTTGCAGCTGCATGAGCGACATTATGCCTTGTTAATTAATTAGCATGAATTTTGAGGTTATGTAGGTAATGCATCATATCTGGGTTTTTTATTGTCATGGCTTTTTTATGTTTTTCTGATCTTAGTGTTTATATATTTAAAATATGTTTTCAAGTGTTATGTGCTTGTAATTCTTGACAAACTACAGTTAAGTATTTGGCCTTGTAATATGTGTGGTATTTGAAGTACTAGCTCCACCGCTAACAAAAAGGTTGGGAAGCGAATATACTGTGCCCCATGCGAGGAAGAACAACCAATAGCGTGGCCACAAGAGCCTAACAACAAAGGCTTAACGAAGGTCATACTAAAAAGGCGGGATAGGCAAGATGGCATTAGCGTGATGTTCCTTGCCTCTTATATCATTATGTCATGTATTGGTCACTTCGATGTTAAAAATAATGCATCAATATAAAAAGATCCAAAGGGGCAGATTTAATTAATCTCGGTCATCAAATCATGTCAATCCAACGACCTAGACTGCTTCAATGTCGAGCGCTCAACATGTGTTAGCGTGCAGTTAAATTCATGCCAAATGTAGTGCTAATCACATAATAACACACAAATAATATCCTACTTAATATCTGCATGCACTTAATATACTTCTAAATTAACGTGCATTGCACTTACACATTGACTAGTGGTCACAAAGAAGCACTCTTATCTCCCTTCGCTCTGTCCACAACTATCCACCTAACTCATTCAAGTTATCTAAATATATTTCAGTGGTTTTCGATGTTTTATGCAGGGAAAAAGAAAGTTATGTTGATTATTCAGTAACAACTCTACAAACTAGTTTGCTGACAGAAATCAAAACATGCAAACGCCAAAATAACAAGTGCAACGTACACTTAGCTAGTTGAGTGATTCGTGGTGACACAGGTACATGGCTCCATCCTATTTTCACAGGACTAGTATCGCAATCCGACTATTTATCATCCGATCTACCATGTCTGCTCGGGGTGCCTCTTCTAAAATGGATATTTCTTTTACACGAGTACATTTGCGCATTTAGAAGGTGGACAATTTAATTACATGATGGCTACAAATCTATAAGCAACAATACCCATGTCTCTTTAAAGAGATGCTCATTTTACAAGTGGAAAACTTTTCCTCATTGACATCAATAGCTCCGACTTTGTTCATTTATTTGCTTATTTGCAACAACACCCTGCCAGTTTGGACTCTGGACAATATTAAGATGTTCTTAGCAACATACGAGTTCTTTTACACGAGGCGTTTCGCTTTTTCGATGCACAAACCGTGTGGAGAAGTATAAAGACTACAGGGAAGCAATCCAACTTTGCAAGATTCCTATGACAATACCTCGAACCTCATTTGATCTCCATTTGTATTTTGATCAATCGATTATGAAACTCAAGGGGTACTTTGATAAAAAAAATTTAGTATCAAGCGCCCATATACACGCGCATACACTCACTCCTATGAACGCACACACGCATATCCTACCCTTATGAGCACCTTCGAAAGACTGAGCCGGCACATCATCTTGAGATTTACGAAATCACCGTAGGCGCCTCGTCGTCGACGGGAACCTCTCCTCCCACTGAAAGCGCATCGCTGGAAATCCTGAAATAAATCCAGGAATAATGCGAGTACCAGGATTTGAACCCTGATAGGTTGGGGATACCACTGTCCACCTAATCATCTCAACTACAGGTAACAGGTTGATTCGCAAGGGGCACTTTGATATTGACAAACTAACGCGCTATTCAAAGTGTATAAACCACACGGGTAGACGTATTTTCCGGGCAGCCCAAAATACGCATTCGTCCTCCCCCTTCGTGAGCTCAAGTCTGAAGCTCTGAAACGACACGAAACTCTCGACGCTCTAGCCGGAAAACCCAATCCAGTACAGCGGCCGATATCTCTTGCCGCCACGCCGGTCGGCCGCCGCCGCCGCCACCCATGCTGCGCGTCGTATCCACCCTCCGCCCGCTCCTCCGGAGCCCCCTCCTCCCGGGCTCTAAACCCCTCCCTCGCCCCCGCCGGCTGCCCCGGCCCTTCCGCGCCCTCGCGTCCTCGGTGCCGCTGGCAGCCTCCCCGCCCAGCGCGCCCGCGCCTGCGCCCGGGGCGGCTGAGATCAGCGAGGAGCACCTCGTGCGGTGCGCGGCAGCGGGGAGGGCGCCGCTGCGGGTGGCGGTGCTGGTGAGCGGCGGGGTCGACAGCAGCGTCGCGCTCCGCCTCCTCCACGCAGCCGGGCACAGCTGCACCGCCTTCTACCTCAAGATCTGGTTCCAGGTCCGTACACACTCCCCTGCTGCCATGCTCTGCAATGCCACGCCACGGGATCGCTTAATAAGCTCCGTGTGGTTAATCTGTAGGAAGATTTCAGGAACTTTTGGTCCGAGTGCCCGTGGGATGACGATTTGAAGTATGCACAGGCCGTGTGTGACAAGGTATATTCCAGAAAATTCATCCGGTGCATGCTGTTTCATTGAATAGCCAGTGCGGAGCATATGTAAACTAGCTCTGGCTGCATGAACTGACTGATCTAATGGCTATCTGTTGTAGATTGACGTGCCATTAGAGGTGGTACATCTATCTGATGAGTACTGGAACCATGTGGTGAGCTTCATTTCAAACTTTTTGCGCCTGACCCTCGCAGATGTTCCATATACCGTATTGTTCTGCGTTCTGAGAAACTATCATGGATTTTATATCTAGGTGTCCCATATGATTAATGAGTACCGCAACGGACGTACACCGAACCCTGATGTTCTTTGCAACACAAGGATAAAATTTGGTATGGAAGTGCACGCTTCTATTACTGAAATTTGATTGTGCATCGAGCTATAATTTTTGAACTGTGTTCATGTACTTATTCTTTTTCACTCATTTTCTGCAGGAGCTTTCTTAGAAGCAATTGAAAGTTTGGGATTTGATTACATAGCTTCAGGACATTATGCACATGTAGTCCATCCACCCTTTGAAAATGCTGAAGGGCCATCGGTGCTCCAACTTTCGAAAGGCGAGGTGCTTTAAAATAGCTTGCTTAGCTTCAGTGTTATTGAATTTGATGTCAATTGAGTTTTATTATTCATCCTGGAAGGAAAGTTGATATATGGTTCTTTTGTTTAAATATTGTTTAGGCGAACACCTTTCAGACTATGATTGTTATTTCAGGTCAAGGATCAAACTTATTTCCTCTCACATCTCTCCCAGCCTCAGCTTAGAAGGCTTCTTTTTCCACTGGGGTGTATAACGAAGGTGATATATTTTATCAGATAAGGATAGTTAAGTTTTTTCAAGAGCTGCCGGTGTATTTTTTGTAAATTGAGCTTATCTTTTGCAGGATGAAGTTCGCAGTCTGGCTGTTCAGATGGACCTGCCTAACCAAGCTAGAAAGGATTCCCAGGGGATATGTTTTCTTGGAAAGGTAATTGCTTTAACATAGTTGTTAATAATGCACATGTTTTGTGCAAAATATAGTTATGTCCTTTCTCCTTGTATTGTCTTATTTTAAGCTTAAAAATTCTCTCTTTCTAGGTCAAATTTAGCGAGTTTGTTCAAAGACATATAGGAGAAATGGAGGGTATACTTCTTGAGGCTGAAACTGGAGATTACCTAGGGACACACCGTGGGTTTTGGTTCTATACGATTGGTCAGCGACAAGGTTTGCGACTTTCTGGAGGACCTTGGTACGTACTGTTGATAATACTAGCCTCTTTTTTGGTACAATAACATCAGCTAAATTTAATGTATATTGCCTGAAGTATTATGCAATTCAAGGAAGATCTGCCCTCATGTAGCACATATCTATTTATCCATAGATTCATCAAATGACTTGTTCCTTATGCAGGTATGTTGTGGAGAAAGATGTGCAAAATAATGTGGTTTTTGTATCAAGGAATTACTATTCACTGGATAAGAGGAGGCGAACGTTTCGTGTTGGATCGCTAAACTGGTTTAGCAATTCTGGGCCAGCAGACAATGAATGCGTTAAATGCAAGGTACCAGAGTTACACAATTAGCCCTTGTGGTAGCATGCATATAAATTTTTTGACGTTTGTAACATCTGCAAGGGTTAAATGGTGTTCTTGCAAAATGTATGTATATGTCCTCCGGGACGATCACCCTCATAAGGGAAAAAGAATCTATAAGCCCCCCACCCCCACCCCCAAACACACGCACACACAGAGAGAACGCACGACCCCCAAAGTAATCATCACCAGTCCATTTTCCCCCCTGTCAATACACGCACATGGTACCAGCTGTATACTTGGACTCGTTTAGGTGCTGGGATAGGAGACTGGTTCATAAATCCTGTTGATCCTTGGGTATAGTTAGGCAATTCTGAAACCGATCAGTTCTACCATGACCAATGGTCGTTAATTTCTAATTTGTGATTATAGGAACCTACCACTGCAGCTTCCAATCTTACCGATGCCGCATATCTCTTGCTTGATCCATCTCCTTTTCTGTACTTGTATCTATTTAGCATTTAGATCAGCCGTGGCTCTGCTTTTGTCATGCACTGCACCTTATTTTGTCAGTTAGCTGACATTGATGCTACTTTCAATACCAGGTACGGCACAGTCCTGATTTCCATGATTGCACCGTGACAAAAGAGCAAACCGAAGAAAACGGAGACGTTTTGGCGGTGCATCTGTCCGAAGACGACCAGGGTTTAGCTGCTGGCCAGTTTGCGGCGTTCTACCGTGAGAGTGTGTGCCTGGGGTCAGGCATAATCCTGGATTCCTGGGACGAAATGAGCTTCCCTGTGTGCGCAAAGGCGCTAGAAACCGCTAGGATGAAGGACAAGTCCAAGCTGGGGAAGCCCGTAAGGATCATGAACCTGGAGCAATTGGTGAAGCCAGAACCGGAGCCGGTAAAGGTCGCTTGACAGACATGACCAGGTTCTTGTAGCCTTGTCTTGTCGTGCACCATCAGGATCATGTGAAGATATATTCATCTGACAGTGTGAAAGTTGGCACACCCTGCAAATGCAATAATCGGGGAAGTTCCAGAAACCGTCGAAACCATCATCGTCATGCTGCTCCAGTCAGGGGCTCCATCCGGGTGGTTCTTGAAAAGGTGGCATCCATTGGCGACTTTGCGTTTCGGAGAAGAAATGCTTTGCCACCGGATAAAAGTGGTGGTGGAGCATCAATCACTGCATGATTGCCCATGCAAGAGCTGACATAGTTGCCGGATGTAAGCAGGAAAGGCAAGCAGGCGAATGGATGGGCATGTTGTTCCCTCTTGAGCCAAAATGTCTACGTAGATTATTATTAAGAGTTAGTCAGCGCTACAGTACTTCTAACTGATAAGCGATAACTGTACCCTGTGAAGTTATGATACGGCAACACCAATGTTTGAGTAATCAATCAACAGGTTCTAGACTAAACCAGGATGGTTGAGTTAAATACACCTATAGTACATAAACTTGCGTGGTGGGTACATAATCATACATAAAGTTGAAAAATGATGCAAATGGGTCACTGAACTATAATTTCGGGTACATTTTGCTACACCTGCTGTTAAATCTAACGGTAATTGCAAGGCTTGCCGTTAACTCGCAGGCCTGCATGTTAGTGGGTATATGTATATGCTGGGTCCACTTGTCAGTTGACTAGAGATGGAGAAGCAAATAAAAATATGTAGACGCAGGATTCGACCTTCGGACTTGAGATGTTTCAAGCACGGGGCTATGGGCATTTCCAACGCCGACGCAAACCTCATGCAACGATCCGAACCGAGGAAGTCATCCAACGTGCGCCTGTATCGGTCCGTGGCGCGATTCAGACATGATTTCTTTCGCAAATCGGAGATAAAATTGGGAGAGGTTTGCGGGAGTCCGGACCAATCCCAAACCCGTTTCTGACCGTCCTGACCCACTAAAAACCCCTCCCCCTTCCACGCGTTTTTGGTCAGCGCCGCTCCAGAGCACCAACGCCCACATTCATGCCCGGTCAAAGCGGATGCGAACGCTCACTGGCGCCGGCATTGAAACAGCGCGCGGGCCGAGAGAGCGCCACCTGCATTGCTTCCCAGTGCAGGCGACTGTCGTGCACTCAAACGGCACGACGGACTCCCATCTGTCCGTCTGTCGCCCGCATTAATGGCACGCGGTTGCTGAGGTGACTCCTCCGGCGCCATCCGCCTGGCCCTCTGCCACCCATCGGTGCTATATGAACTGCTGGCCCGTTGCCCCGGCAATAGCCACGATCATCTCTCTCCACACCGCTCCCCGCCAAGGATCCCTCCGCGGCCAAATCTCTCTAGGACAGGCTTACGTTGGAGCGGAAGAAGGCCATGCCCGCCACGGACTTACGTCCACGGGCGCCACCGACAACGTGGAAGAGTAGTGCACGGTAGGCCGCCGCCGCTCGTGTCCCTGGAAGGCCACTGCTCGTCCCCTCCCGTTGGCGTCAAGCTTGGTGGGCTGAGCATCTTCGGCCGATTAGTAGCTTGGCAGCGACGTCGAGGCAGACAACTTCAGTTCCCGGGGCTTCGGAAACGGAGGTCACAGAGGCGGAGCTGGAGAGCACCGAGGCAGAACTGGAGATGGCGAAGCTTCAGTTCTCGGTGCTGATGGCCGGAGACGGGGACCGAACACCGGTGATCATTTAGATTAGATATTAATTATACTTCAGAGCCCGCCTAGAACCGCTTTAATGTATTTGTAATGAAATCCGTCATGTTTATATGAAATCCGATATGTTTATATGAAATCCGGCCGTGTTTATATGAATTCTGGACATGTTTGAACGAATTTTGTCCGGCTGGTTTGAGTTGTTGTGAAAATGTATCCGACTAGCGTTGGATGGCTGTCTCTCTGTCTACAAACTGTTTCCCTGTCTACGTATAGATGCAGGAGGAAATTTACGGCTTACCGTTGAAGATGCCCTAACCACTGACCGCATAAATTGTTGTAAGTATGGTCATTTACAGTTTTATGTAAAGAAGGATACCTGGTCGATCTTTTTGCAATTGAATGGACTCAATATCTCACGTACAAGCATGTGGCTTCTCAATCAGGCTAGTGGATTGATATTGCAGCTCGACACGTTAAAGCTAGCTAGCTTTGTACACCAGTGAGATCGTATTGCCAACGGGCCACATACCGAATACACAGGCCGGTGAAGGGCAAGGCCGCACGTATGATACCCTCGTCAACTTTGCTCTACGAGAAGTCCAACCTCTCTGCTGTCGTCACCAACACATATCTAGTCAGCTGACAGGTGGACCCGCATGCGTATATACAGAACATAGTGGGCTGCAAGTTAATGTCACACCGTTAGATTTAACAGCAAATGTATCAAAATGTACCTGAAGTTATAGTTTAGGGACCCATTTATATCATTTTTCAAGTTTATGTATGAATCTGTACCCACCGCGTAAGTTCATGTATTATAAGTGTAATTAGCTCAGGATGGTTTATCACGAAATCATTCTCCTTTTTGCATGGCAGTATTCTGGAATCTAAACTGGTTGCGGGCTTGATTGCACTAGAATGAACTCTTTTTTCCCGGGCATGTGTCGGCAGCTCTGAGAGATTAACAAATTGCAAGCATGCAGCACATGGAGAGAGACGCGGTACCGTTCGTCATGTCGCCTGGATTCTTCGGTAAGAGATAGCGGACCAGGAGTAGTAGCACGAACGTACTATAGTTTTGTATAAATAAAAGGCCAGTAAAACCACCTGGGCTGGCGATTTTTCTGAGGGCATATCCTTGATAATGTTCCTGGTCTCAACCTTGGAGGCGCAGAGAGACTGATCTCGACCGACCTTGGCTGTTGCACACATCAATATTGTATATGCGTCATTCGTGAGTGCAGAAAAATGCTGGCCTTTTTGTCATCATCTATTGTATTATCTCTCTATATAAACAGTGATGCCATTTAGTCATACCTCTCACTTCCGATCGCCATATTTAGCCACCTATACCTATAGCCTGACCTCCTGCCGATCGATCTCAGGCTAGCTAGCAGCTGCCATGGCTTCTGCATCCGTTCTCAAGACGACGGCCGCCATGTTCCTGCTGGTCCTGGCCCTAGGGCACCTGATGGCCGCTGCCGATGCGTCTCCGCACCACCAGGATGCCCGACGGTTGCTCGCAGAGCACAACAATCTCTCCGCGAAACCGGGACTCCCGGTGGATGCAAGGCTCGTCGTCGGACCACGAGAGCAGCCCGGAACCACCGCCGTCCTGACGAATGCCGATGGCGAACCCTTGTGCCCCTGCTGGCCCGCATGCTGCTAGCCAGCCAGCGGCCAAAGGATGTTGATGATGCTCAGTTGAAACCATCGTGTGCCCTACGCTGGAATAATCACGCCATGGCTGAGTCCCAGGCATGAGCGAGTCCGTGTGTGTCAGAGTCAGTTCGTGTCACATCGTTTTAAGTCAGGCCGAGTTGTTGGTCGAGTCTATGTTTGTTGCAGGATGTGTGTGTGCAGGACCGTTGCGATAGGGTCACCGATCCACGCGGAGACACCAACGTCCTTACTTCTCTTTATTTTCCTGTAGTATTGGTATTGGTGCTCTGTTATCGACATCCAACTCTAAATACAAATTATATTTAAGTTGTCGCTGTAATATTTACTTCAAGCAATACCGACATATATATCACTTCGGAATTATAAATATTTATTTATGTTTGCACTGCATTCAGCTTTGGAGGATCCCACTGCTTCAAAGTATAGCTATCACTTCAGAATTATAAGTATGTATCATAAGTTAATAACCAAGCAATCAATGAGCTAAGATGAGGTCATTACCAACTACAGTGTCTTTATGGAGAGGGTATCCGCTGCTTAAAATTAGGACTACTGTTGTTTCACGGTAAAATGTTTCCATGTTGATTGAATCTCTTGACGAATTTGTCTAGTTCTTGATCAATGATTATGATTTCCGGACATCAAAACCAATGGGTCGGATGTTTTACTTTTTTTTGAGAATTTTTAGGATTTTAGCCTGACTAGTAAGTGTGCACGTGCAATGCACGTATGACCACAAAAGTAAATTTCTATGTACATCTTATTTATGAGACAATTATTTAAATAAACACAGTTGCCAAGTGGATCGTCCGTATAATCATCCTCTTAACTCATTTTTTGGGATAAAATTTGCCACGTTATGTAGGATATCACGAAATATGAACAAATGTGCAGAAGCTATACAGTGGTGCAACAATATATAGTGGTGTCACAAGTTGGTTGTAAAAAGGGTCAAAAGCTGGTGATGTCAAAAACTGTCAAAAGATTTTCACAACCAAATGATAAGTGCCACACGTGTGGCACAAAGTAACACCACCCTGACATTTTTTACAACTAAAATTGCCATACCTTCAAAAAACTGAAACTTGCCATCCAAACAAAAACTTGACATGCTTCACAAGTAAAGTTGCCATTCTCGGGCAACTAAACTTGCCATAAAAAACATAGGGGGGAATTGCTTCGTGCCACACGTGTGATACTTATCAGGGTCCTAAAAATAAAGTGATGTCAAAAGTTGGGTTCCATAAACACTCGCATGTCAAACTGAAACCTCCATGCTCGATCCTTATACAAGAAAAATGAAAATAATATATTTTACAAAGATTCTGCAAGGGAAAATAAACAATGTGCCTGTGTTGCCCAGGTTGAGACAAAGCACCTTCAGGCAAGAATAGTTATCACTTGTCCACTTTCACTATACACAAGGAATTTTCCTGCAGAAACCAAATATATATTTTGTTAGGAGATTTTTTTTTTTGCAACATTGAGTTCTAATATACAACCATCAAAGAAAGCAAATCAACATGGGAGATCAACCTGTGACATAGTAGTTCATAAGTAGGTAACTTGTACTATGGTGACATTGTGCATGTACCAGTTTAGTATATTTGCATTCACCATTGTTGCAGAGTACATAGGAACATCTATTTTGGTTGTTCATATCCACACCACATGACATTAATACCACCACGCTAATCACATATACATTCCCAATACTCTTTATCATGTAAAAATTTGAAGCAGCCCACTTCACTAAATTGGAACTAATGATTTAAATGGTTCTTATCAAGGGTGTAGTAGTGTGTATCACTCACTCCCCTTCCTTATAAGTCTCAAGCCTGAATGTCATGTGTTATATCAGAAGAAACAAATTCAGTGAGATAGTGCAGATGCTATAACATGGACGTACATTATGCTATAAGATGAACACTTCCCAAGGTCCACATACAAGCACAAAATTATGGAAACCATAGAGAATTTATGATTTATAATAGGGACCAGCTATTTTCTTGCTTGGAATCCAAACTAAACATTTTCATTTTGTCAGTGTATCGTTATGTTATTCACTCATGGAGCACTTGGATATGGTAATTTATTCAGTACTTTGTTATTTCTAGCTATATTAAGGTCCATTCAGAAGCTACTATACTGAAACCTCATATTCCAAGACAAACCTTTAAATTGCAAAACACAAAGAATTCGCATGGACAACAACTATGTTATTATGGAAGAACAATACAAGTAAATGGGAACATACCGTATTCTTTATCATGCAGTAATAACAATACTGTATCAACAACTCAGAGCACCGCTTCTTTTCAAATATGTTCATACTGGACATGGTGAGAAGGAAAATGTCAGATATTGAAGCAGAAAATAAGATTGGAAATTAGAATCAGAATCACAAACCTATTCACGAACAAGAATAAGAATCACAAAAGGTAGCATTAAGGTATGATGGATGATATGTAACATTCATCTAACTTGAGCATGGATTTGAATAGTAATTAATGCTGATGAAGCAAAATATGGTTTCCACACATGGAAAAAAACTGAGGTCTTCATGGTAAGAGAACTTATGTTTTAAAAGAGCAGAAATCATAAGGTGCAAAATATTGATTACAATTCACCATGATATTCATTTAACATCTGCCACCCATCCTCACACTACTCCAACCCGAGCACGCTTAACTTAGTTCTATCGAACCCCAGCACCACCTCACTTCACAGGCACTTGTTGATATATCTATCATATCAATCCTATTAAACCTTGCTGATGTCTAGGACTTAGTTCATGAGTATGATGAAATTTTGAAAAAAATATTTCAAACTTCCCGGTCATATTACGTATCATATTTTGAAAAATAATTCAATTTTTTTTTCGAAACCAATTTTTTTTCTGTTACTAGTGGCGCACCTAGCATACGGTGCGCCACTAGTAAGTTTGAAATTTTTTGAATTTTTTTTCCTCCGGATCTTAAAAGCCCCGTAACTTTTTTTCTGTTAGGTTTTTGGGGATTTTAAAAATGTTTAACGGCCCCGTTAAATTTGGGTGTAACTTTTCGAGTAGATAATTTTTCATATAGAAAACTTTTTAATTCGAGTTCGTATGCAAAAGTTATGCCCATTTTACAAATTCCAGAGAGATTTTGCAAATAAAGTCGAAATTCATATTTGTAAATTTTCCCAACAACTAGACCACATATCACATGGAAAACTTATTTTATTTTATTTTTTTGACATTTTCATCAATTTCTTTTTTTAAAACTGAAAAGGCGGTCCACGGGGAGGTGGGGGTGCATTCGGTGGAAGTTTTGGGCCAAGTTAGTAATGGCGCACCGTGGGTGTAGTGCGCCATTACTAGTTTCTAAATTTTTTTTTTGAAAAAAACTTAGTAATGGCGCACCAGTTGACGGTGCGCCATTACTAGTTAAAATTAGTAATAGCGCACTGTTCAGTGATGCGCCATTACTAATTTTGAAAAAATAAATAAAAAAATTTGAAAATTTTTTACTAGTTTAACTAGTAATGGCGTACTATTCACTGGTGCGTCATTACTAGTTTTGAAAAAAAAAGAAAAAAAATTGTTACTGATGGCGCACCGCGGATGTGATGCGCCAAGTATATACTAATGGCGCACCACATGTCTGATGCGTCATTAGTGGCCATATCATCTCTAGCCCTTTTCGGCAAAAACGAAAACACGCAGACGCACCAAATTTGAACAAATAAATGAACAAATTCTTGAATCTTACACACGGTTTAAGAGAGGCAGAAATTGGTGTTTGGTACACCTGAGCCGGTCTCTGGTCTCGCAAGGTGTCAACCGTCTTGGTCATGCACCTGTGCGGGTGATGCGCCGAGCCCCGGCCTCCTGGTCGCCGTCATCCCAGAGTCCCACCCGCTGTCCATCGTGTCGTGCGAGAAACAGCCAGGCCCCGCTGCCGGCGTGGCCATGCCATGGCTGCAGAGCGCGAGCCCCACTGTGAGCCGCCTTGACCACCCCCATAACAGGCCTGCCTCCCCGCGATGCCACACGCTGCCCGGCCCGGCCCGCCAGAGCTCGCCATCGTTGCCTGCCATCGTCGTCGAACATTAGTCGCCGTAGCCACTCGGACGTTTAGGGATAACCCTAACACCGCCGCCGCCTCGATGCGGACCACGCCATCGCGTGCCGAGAGCAGCAGCTGCCGTGCGCTCTGGTACATCTCCGACGGCGCCCCGATCCTAGCTGGACAAATCCATGGCCGTGACGGTCGAGATTGAAGACTCCTCATCTAGGTTGTTTCGGTGTGTTGAATGGCGTTTCCGCGTGATTGTAGTTGTTTTTTTTCTACGTGCGTGATTCCATGGGTTGAAAGAATGGATCACAAAGGCAAGCGATGGCAGTTTCTATTTTTGTGCGCGTGATTGTAGGGAGTCGACGACGTGGGTGTGAAGTTTGATATTTTTTCTCTTGGTGGAGTATGGTCAGCCAACATAAATTGCTAAGTGCACACAGAGAACGGATTACATCAAGGCTAGCGGTTGGATTAAGTTTAATGGGCCTAATCCTGCGGTGGTAATGGGTTCGTGTATGTTTATGAGGTGCGTTTAAAAAAGTTTATGTTTGATTGTTTATTAGTACAATAATATAATGGAGATGGAGATGGAGATTAATGTGGGGGGCCTTAAAATTAGAAGTCTCCAATTAGTAAATACAAGATTCTCTTTAAATGCGACTCAACCGCCGCATGGGCGACTCAGGCGACAATTGGATCGCCACCACCTCTAGTCTTCACCCTCAACCCTTCCACCCAGCCGCCACTAGAGCTTGATGCTCGAAAAACCCAAGCAAAAAACCAAGATTGGCTTCAATTCTCGATTTTAGATAGTGGAGATAAAAAGTATTTTGCCTTAGACCCAAGACATGGCTGATGCACCTACTAAGATGAGATTTTTTTAGTCTCATGTCAAAGCTATTAAGCCAAGATCCAAACATATGATTGACATTTTTAGGAGATTTTATGCCAAACTTGAATTAAATAAGTCCCCAAATGGATCTAGCATATCAACAGTCAAAAAAGAAGTGATAAATAGTTTCTAAGTTACTACATAAACTACATTTTAAATTCCATTTCAAGTTTCATTTAGTTAGATTATCTTTAGTCAACACAAAATCCCTTGATTAAATACCACATAAAGATCTTATTTTTTAACAACAGTTTTAGTTTCCATAGTGTCTTGTTGTTCACCACATGTCCAACATAAATCACAGATTTGTACAAGATTTTTTTTGTGAGAAAATTTCTGATCTATTCATCTTCAATCATAGCAGTACAACAAACATCAGAAATAATAAAATTTGCATCAAGATCCGTAGACCGCCTAGCAATGACTAGAAGAACTGAAGTGAGCCGAAGATGCGCCGCCGTCATCGCCCCTCCCTGGCCGGTGCCGGGTAAAACTTGTTGTAGTAGACAGTCGGGAAGTCGGTGTGCTAAGGCCCCATAGGACCAACGCAGGAGAACAACAACCACCACCGATGAAGAGTAGCATAGATCAGAAGATCCAACCTGAAGACACACGGTCGTAGATGAACTACGACTAGATCTGAGCAAATCCACCAAGAAGTGATCCGCCGGAGACACACCTTCACACGCCCACCGACGATGCTAGACACGCCACCGGGATGAGGGCTAAGCGGGAAGAACCTTATTCCATCTTCAGGGAGCCGATGTCGTCTTGTTTTGTTGAGCGGGACACAAACCCTAACAAAATCTCGAAGAAACATCTAAAAGCAGAGCCCTCCCGCCGATAAGGATTGGAATCCATCACGCCGCCATGGCCCTAAGGCCGCCGGAGGAGGCGGACCGACGACGGCGCCAGCGGAAGGCAATCGGAAGGGAGGAAGTATATAAGAACTTCTGGATTCCCAACACAAAATTAGCAGAGAGCAAAGAACCTGCCAACTCGTAATAAAAAAGCTCCACTACCTCCTCCGTGTGCCATTAGTACTGCAGGTCAACCGGAAAATGCAGTTGAAAAGCGAGCAACGATAAATATAACTATTCTTTTAGACCCGATAAATATAACCCGACAAAGTGCCCTGTTGATACCGAAGGTTAATAACAACTGGCACAGGCCGACGTCTGGCTGCTGCTGCTATGGAATGTTAGGTGGCAGTTTCCTTCTAGAAACTTTTGCCACTTCATCGCCATCCCCCTGCGTTTTATATATGCGCGAAGAGCATTGTTGACGTCGACAAAGTTCAATTGCTTTATTATACCAGATGTTAAAAAAAAACAGTATGAAATTTTTAGTGCACAGCACCGCGCTTCGCAGTAGCCCCACCCCTCGCCGCCGGTGAGGTCGAAGCACCTTCGCCCCCCTTGCAGCAAACAGTTTGGTGCGTCGTCCCAGCATCCTGCGTGCCCGGTTGCAGCTTGTGATCACGCCGGTTCTAGCATCTCGCGTCGCCGCCCATCGCCGTCGTTCCGGCACGAGGTATGGGCCTTGTAGGCACCCCTCCAGACGCGGGCGGTCACAGCAGGGCACCTCGCCGGCCCCTGCACGACGCGGCCGTCGTCGCGCACGGCGACGACCGTGAGATCCTCATGGAGAGAAGAAGGCCCGTGCTGGAGGGACAGAGATTATTTAACTAATCAAGCACGGAGAGAGACGTGCTACCGTTCGTCTTGTCGCCTCATGGACTCTCAGATCCGCGGCAAGGGATGCAGGGCCAGGAGTGGCGCGTGCTCCGTGCAGGTCAACCGGAAAATGCGGTCGAAAATCGTGCAACGACGCCGAAGGCAAGGTTAAACAAGTGCCACACGCCGGGCTCTGGCTGCTGCCGCTGCGCTGGAGTAACAAAATGATTAGGTGGCGTCTCCCTTCTAGAACCTTGAGGTCGTCTCATCGCCATCCCCTGCGTTTTTTACGCGCCAAGAGCATTTTTTTAGGGTGCCAAGAGCATTGTTGATGTCGACAAGCCCAGTTGTTTTACATGTAAATAGAAAATAAAATAGCACCACGTATGAAGTAGTACGATGCCCCTTGTTCCCCGCGGGTGCAATATTTTAGTGCGGCCTAACTAATGTCTATCCTTCCGACAGATCTGATCCATTCCTCCAAAATATTTAGCACGGTGTGGATGTGATCCCGTGACATCGTCTGGGCTTGTTACAAGTGTCGGCACACTGGCACCCACAGCCAGGAGCTGGCCGGATGTGACACGAACAGTTCTTGTGACACCTGTGCGTGCGTGTGTGTGAACGGAGCGTGCGAGGCACAATGGCCGCACAAACTACAACTCGTATTGACATTGACATTGCCATTGATTTTGATTTTGATTTGATTGAACCACCGCGTCGGGGAGGGAGAGGTCGCGATCATTCTGCATTTTAGAGAACGCGGTTGTGCCAAGTCGCCGAACCCAAGGCCGGGAACTGCTGGCATGTTTCCCCCCATCTTCTCTTCCTCGTTTTGTCTATTGCTGCTAAATTCTTACTGTATTTCTTAGTGCGCTCGAGAAAGAAATTGGACGAGTTGTTACACTAGCATTTCCTCCGCAGTGCGCACGAACAGAAAATGGATTGTGGGAGTTGTTGGCATTCGCGTTCGCACCAACAGGAAATTGACGGGAGTTTTTTTTTTTTTGCATTTCCTCTCCTCTGCACATACAGATACAGATACGGGGCACTGACCGAAACAACAAGTCAAGGTCTTCCATTACATCTCAAGAAAGTTTGATCAACCGATCAAGATCTCAAGAACACACAAACTTACCCAACCAGTAGCAGTATGATTTATGTACAGATCACAACGAACTTTCTCATGGACTACCTTGCATCACATCCACCACATAAGAACACCGTATGCATCTTGTCACGACCTCTCACGAAAACTCCTCTTTGGGCAGAGATTATTACCCACTTTCTTCTCTAAATGCTACTCAAAACGAGAACAAAGCTAGCAACTAGTAGCAGTACTATATGAAGAATCTATGAGAGGGCAGAAGAAGAAGAAGAGCAGACAAGATCCAAGACGAGCACAGCCGCTGTCCGCACGCATGCCACCGGCGGCATGGGGCGTGTACCTATGGCAAGAGGAAGAGGAAGAAGAAGGATCTGCGTGTCACCGTGCCGCCTCCCGTCTCTTAGCGCAGGGCGCGCGCGAGGCCGGCGAAGATGCGGGAGAGGCCGAGGCGGAAGCGGGAGACGGCGCCCTGGGAGTAGGGCGCGCACTCGCGGCACACCGTCTCCATGGCCTCCACGAAGAGGCTGAGGCTGCGCACCGGCGGCACGTAGAGCGTCAGCGGCGCCGCCGAGAAGGCCAGCGCCATCATCAGCTGCAGCATCGCCAGCGCTCCCCTTGTTCGACCCCCGCCACGAGCAGATCCAGCTACCTCTCCCTCTCTCTCTCCTGCCGCTTCTTGCTTCTTCTTGCCCGGTCGATCGATCGAGCAGCGGCTGCCAAGAAGACGAGGGCTATATGGACGGGCGCGGGGAGCTCCTCTTGTGGTGGTGATCGCGCGCTCTGGCTCGGCCTCGGCCTCGCGGTGCGCGCGTGGGGGATTGGTGGTTGGTGGAGCGCGCGCCCTCGCCTTCGCCTTCGCGGCCACGGGGAGAGATTCGGTGCGGTGCGGAGCGGGGGAGGGGAAAGCGGCCGGCTTTGGCTGGGTTTGTGAGCGGGCCTTGTCCTTCTCGAGCTCCGATTTATAGCCCGGCGGCGGAGGGGATAACCCGATAAGATCGGCGCGGGTACGTGCCAGTTCACTTGACGTGGGAGGCTCCGGCTCGGCACGGACGCGCACGGTGCGCGGCGCCGGCACGTACCGCCGTTCGCCACGGCGCGCTGTGCTGCGTGTGCCGCTCCGGTTTTTCAGAGGCGACAACAGTTAAATATGTGGATGATAGCCATGGTTACAGTAAAATTACGGGACCGGGTCGCTTGTAGCGTGTGCAAGCAAGCCAAGTACGTGCCACTAGTTTGATTAGTAGCGCGAGCTGAGAGGGGACACTCTTTTAGTTTGCGAGCGGCCGGTACGACGTGACATCCCGTGATCCGCATGTCTGTGTCCCGTGACATGCGCACCCAATGGCCGCCCGTTACCCGAAGACTGCAACGGCCCTTTAAAAAGGAAGATTGAAACGATCTCTTCAAGGTTGGCTTAGGGGAGCAAGACGGTAACCGCTCAGCAGATCATGTGGAATTTCTGCACCTGACCCAAAGCAAGACTGACTAATCCAAGCAGACCGAGAAAAGAATTGGGTTCCCGTGGAGGGGCCTTGCCTTGCCTGTGGTACGTACGGCGCCTGATGGACACCAAATCATGAAAGCGAGCCAAGGGAGGCTCTCGTCCATGGCAATTGGCAAGGCTGCCACCTCAGTCGTGTGGGGCGCGCTTGGCCCGGGGGGGTGAGTGGCTGATACTTGGCCTGTCACAAAAATGGTTGTGATCCGATCTGGAGCAAAGAGACTGACCGTGGAAGCAGCAGGCCGGGAGAGGAGGGGCCGGTAATAGATACGCCACGCCTGCTGTGAGCTGGACGACAACGCTGCTACTATGGCTGATGGCGGACTAGTTTGATCACGTACGAGTACGAGGGCGCTATCGGGGCATGGACGCTGGTGAAAAGGAACAGTGTAGGTTAGCGGGTGGTTGCTGGAGCGGTCGACAGACAGATTGGTTGGCGCACACAGATGGTCTGTTCTGGGTCACCGATCGGGCAGTACTCCCAAACTTTTTTAAGCATCTCCAGTCGCGTTTCCAACACGCTCTGTATGGACAACACTGTCACGCGAAAAGTCAAGACAATAATCCAGATTCGCCCCACACCCCACGCGTCCTGCCGTCACCCTGCCGATCCCGGCGCCGCCCACCATCGCTATATAGGCAATTCACTCCGGAAAAGATTGAGGGTTTTGCCGCGGCAACCTCTCCATCACTTTTCTGGGCAAATTTTCCGGCGCTCCGGCCGCACAGAGCGGGATACTGCCAGCTGTGCGCCCGTCAAGTGTTCGGCGATTTGTCTGCTTGGCAATGGACTCAGACGACGAGGAGGCGTTCGCAGCGTTGCTGGAGGAGGAAGCCGAAGCTGACGTCCAGGACGAAGAGCATCTCATGGTCCTCGCCGGCCTGGCCGACCTGCTTGCGAGCAATGCAAAGCCGCGGCGAGGTGGCTCGGCGCGGGGCGACTGAAAGCAAAGATCCGGCATCTACTGGAAGGCTATTGCATGCTCTACTCTGACTACTTCGCGGACGCTCCACTGCACGGCGGCGAGGTGGCTCGGCGCGGGGCGATTGAAAGCAAAGATCCGGCATCTACTGAAAGGCTATTGCATGCTCTACTTTGACTACTTCGCGGACGCTCCACTGCACGGCGGCGAGGTGGCTCGGCGCAGGGCGACTGAAAGCAAAGATCCGGCATCTACTGGAAGGCTATTGCATGCTCTACTCCGACTACTTCGCGGACGCTCCACTGCACGGCGACAAAGTGTTTGGGCGTCGTTCTCTTGTCCAAGTTGATCACCAGCTACCGGCAACCTAGACTGCCTTACTCAATATGCGTCGGGAGATCCGCGATCCATAGGTGCATCAACAACTGCAGCAGTATCTGGTGAAGCATCTATGGAGGCTCAAAGGCAACGCTTAGCTCGACGTGAGATGAAATATGAGTTTTTATTTGTTAAACTATATAATTTGTATTGAACTATTTGTTGAACTATTTAATTTATTTTCATCTTCTGTGATGAACTATGAGATAAAAAATAGCTTTTATTGAATTCGCGCCGAGGCACGATGAATATGGGCTGATTTGCGCCGATAGCGGATCGATTTTGCGCCGAAAGTGGGCTGAAAAGTGGACAAATTTGCGCCCAAATTGAGGCGATATCAGCATCTGGGGGCGGCGGCCGGAAACCCAATCGTCTCCAAGCCGATTTTAGCGCTAGCTCATCCTCAGACGGCGATTTTTCAAGCCCAAGAAGGGCCAACGGCTGGAGATGCTCTTAGTTAGTTGAAGACCATCAGTTGGTTCCTGAAGCATTTCTCAAAAAAAAAAGTTGGTTCCTGAAGCACTGGCCCGTGTCTGGCGCAGCGGCCGCTCCCGAACTTTCCTGTGGCGACCACACACGGGCACGGCACGGGTACTCCGTACTCGTTTTGTTCTATTGATGAGTAGTACGTACTAGCACAAGACGCCAGGAAGCTTCCACCCGCTTCGCACGGAAACGGCCCAGCAAAAGCCGCCTCGTATCCGGCTTTGGCGCGCCCACAGTTAGAGGAGCGCGCAAATCAGTGGGTCAGTGACAGGTGCCGGCCGTGTCCGTGCGGGGCGAAGCAAGCAAGCAAGGATGCAGCATACCCCGTGCCGCCTCGCGCGTCCGTTCGATGGTGGTGCGCGCCGAGGCGATGTCGACTGGCAGTTGGCTTGGCCGGCTGATGTGGAGTGGAGGTGGAGGTCGTGCCTGCCGTGGAAACCGGAAGCGTGGCGCGCGCCGGGAATGCGTCCTGCGGCTGCGGCGACACCGGCGACGGCGTTGCTCCACATCGCACGCCACGGGCCCATCGGCGACCAGAGTGCCTCCACGGTCGGACAGTCCAGAACAGACTCAAATTGTCAGGGCAGGGGACACACAGATCTGAAGCGGGGCGTCTCATCTCATCTTCTCCGAACCTGCCCATTTCCATCAAGAGCAACGGGACATCACCAAAAGAAGCCAACCGCAGGGGCGGACCCAGGTTTTTGGATGATTAGGTCAGCTCGGCCGTGGGAGCAGCCTATATCTATAGTTTATCAATTTGGATGACTAGGTCCGTTTAAACATTTTTTTGGTGACATTTATAAGTTTTTGTATGCAACTTTCTAATTTTTTTGCGAGGAAAAAGTGTCAGATTCCGGGTTCCGGCAAAACCTTGAGATTCGAATACTGAGGTGCGCACGAAGATTTCTCCCCCCTCTCTAGCTCGCACACATCATGATTTCACGGTCTAGCTCGACGAACCCAAAGAAAAAGAGACACAAGAGTTATACTGATTCGGGCCACCAATATGGTGTAATATCTTACTCCAATGTGGTGTGGTGGATTTCCTCTCGGACTGAGGATGAACAGTTACAAGAAAAGAACAGCCTCCTAAGGAGAGGTGTTTTTGTGCTTGGTGAACTTGCGCAAGGCTATGAATGGAATGACTCCAGTCCAATCTGAGCTCTCACTTATCACTTCTCCCTTCTCACCTCTCACTTCTCACTTCTCACTTCTCCCTTCTCACTTCTCACTTCTCACTTCTCCCCCCTCTCTTACGGTGGTGGCTAGTCCTATTTATAGTGGCCTCGGTTCTCTTCCCAAATATTGAGCGGGAAGGGATCCCACAACGGCAAAAATCAAAGGGAGATAATTAGTACAAGTTATCCTCACTAAAGGTGGTGACGCCGTCTTGGGCTCCACGGTGACCTCCGTCCTGCCGTCCTGCTGGTCTTGGTCTCATTGCACCGATATGGAAACCTTTGCCTGATGCCTCAGTACTCCTCGTCTGCGCTTCTCTCTTTAGCACCAAAGAGGAAACGAGGACACTGCGCGCGCCGGCGACCGTCTGGCTCCAGTCGTCATGGCTTGCGTCACAGAAACCTCGCGAGGTGTCCCTTGCCTTGATCTCTCCGCCCCTCGCGAGCCGGCCTGGTGAGGCCGCCCCTGAGGAGGTCTTGCATCGTCCGTCTCGCGAGGGTCTTGAGTGTTTGCTGTTGAAGATGGGTCGTACAGGGCCGCTGGTGGAGCCACACCGCGGGCCGCAGGCAGGCAAGTCTGGGGACCCCCGTTACCAGAACGCCGACAAAAAGAAGTGTATTCAATGTTTGTAGAGTTACAATCGAGAGACACAAGTTCCTCAATACAAGAGGGACTATGGTTAAGCCACACTGCCGTAGTGTACTCCGTGCGGCTGTAGTTTATCAATTTGGATGACTAGGTCCGTTTAAACATTTTTTTGTAACATATATAAGTTTTTGTATGCGAGGAAAAAATGTCGGATTTCGGGTTCCGGCAAAACCCTTAAGATTCGAACACTGAGGTGCGCACAAAGATTTCTCCCCCCTCTCTAGCTCGCACACATCATGATCTCACGGCCTAGCTTGACGAACCCAAAGAAGAAGAGGCACAAGAGTTATACTGGTTCGAGCCACCAATGTGGTGTGGTGGATTGCCTCTCGGACTGAGGATGAACAATTACAAGGAAAGAACAGCCTCCTAAGAAGAGGTGTTCTTGTGCTTGGTGAACTTGCGCAAGGCTATGGATGGAATGGCTCCGGTCCAATCTGAGCTCTCACTTCTCACTTCTCCCTTCTCCCCTCTGACTTCTCACTTCTCCCTTCTCACTTCTCACTTCTCCCTTCTCCCCTCTCACTTCTCACTTCTCCCCCCTCTCTTACGATGGTGGCTAGTCCTATTTATAGTGGCCTCGGTTTTTTCCCAAATATTGAGCGGGAAGGGATCCCACAACGACAAAATTCAAAGGGAGATAATTAGTACAAGTTATCCTGACTAAAGGTGGTGACGCCGTCTTGGGCTCCACGGTGACCACCGTCATGTCGTCCTGCTGGTCTTGGTCTCATTGCACTGATATGAAAACCTTTGCCTGATGCCTCAGGACTCCTCGCCTGCGCTTGTCTCTTTAGCACCAAAGAGGAAACGAGGACACTGCGCGCGCTGGCGCCCGCCTGGCTCTAGTCGTCATGGCTTGCGTCACAGAAACCTCGCGAGGTGTCCCTTGCCTTGATCTCTCCGCCCCTCGCGAGCCGGCCTGGTGAGGCCTATTGGGGAACGTAGTAATTTCAAAAAAATTCCTACACACACGCAAAATCATGGTGATGCATAGCAACGAGAGGGGAGAGTGTTGTCTACGTACCCTCGTAGGCCGGAAGCGGAAGTGTTATAACAATGCGATTGATGTAGTCGTACGTCTTCACGGCCCGACCGATCAAGCACCGAAACTACGGCACCTCCGAGTTCTAGCACACGTTCAGCTCGATGACGATCCCCGGACTCCGATCCAGCAGAATGTCGGGGAAGAGTTCCGTCAGCACGACGGCGTGGTGACGATCTTGATGTTCTACCGTCGCAGGGCTTCGCCTAAGCACCGCTACAATATTATCGAGGATTATGGTGAAGGGGGGCACTGCACACGATTGGAAGAGATCAACTGATCAACTTGTGTGTCTAGAGGTGCCCCCTGCCCCTGTATATGAAAGTGCGTTATATTGACTAGAGAGGGGGGGTGAATAGGCGATTTTTATGAAAGTCTTCAAAACGTGGAAGTGATGAAGACAAACAATAGAGATATGCCTATTACTATGCAGCGGAAGTTAGACTACACTAGGAAAGCCATGGTCAAGTATCAACTGAGTGAAAGCACAGTGACGAATAGCTGCAGTGTAATACGGATCAGGTAGGAAGATATTATGAAGCCAAACAGAACACACAGTCACTCAGTGAAGACTAAGGATACAGCAAACATGCAATGACTTCACAACGAGTAACAATATGTAAAGGGAAGTGAAGATGAAACCAGTGACTCATTGAAGACAATGATTTGTTGGACCAGTTCCAGTTGCTGTGACAACTGTACGTCTGGTTGGAGCGGCTAGGTATTTAAACCTTAGGACACACAGTCCCGGACACCCAGTCCTGAACCGCAGCTCAGGACACCCAGTCCTCACCGTATTCTCCTTGAGCTAAGGTCACACAGACCTCGCCCAATCACTCTGGTAAGTCTTCAAGGTAGACTCCCAAACCTTCATAGACTTCGTTCACCGGCAATCCACAATGACTCTTGGATGCTCAGAACGCGACGCCTAACCGGCTGGAGGATGCACAGTCCTCAAGTGTAATAAGTCTTCAGATCACTCAGACAAAAAGACTTAAGTGATGCCCAATTTGCTCTGGCTCTGGGTGGTTAGGGCTTTTTCCTCGCTAGGTATTCTCTCTCAAAGGCTTCGAGGTGGGTTTCTCTCAAACGACAAAAGCCGTGCACTGAAATCTGAGCAGCCAATCGTTTATGGTTGTAGGGGGTGGGCTATTTATAGCCTCTAGGCAACCCGACCTGATTTATCCAAAATGACCCTGGGTCACTAAGGAACTGACACGTGTTCCAACGGTCAAATTTCACACGGCAACTTTACTTGGGTTACAAGCAAAGCTGACTTGTCCGACTCTGGACAAGATTTGCTCTCATAGTCTTCACTTGAAGACATAGGTTTTTTGTTTAGGCATCACTTCAGTCGTTCTGACTGGTTCTCTTGGACCCCACTTAGCAGTACGGTGGTTCCTATGACTCAACACAAATAAAAGAGAACTACGAAAGATCTAAGTCTTCGAGCTCCATAGGCTTCATGTGGTGTCTTCTCTTGTCATAGTCTTCAAAGTGAATATCTTCATATACCACCATTGACTTTCAATGTCTTCGTACATTTTTAGGGGTCATCTCTGGTAGTAAAACCGAATCAATGAGGGACTTCTACCTGTGTTATCCTGTAATTCTCACAAACACATTAGTCCCTCAACTAGGTTTGTCGTCAATACTCCAAAACCAACTAGGGGTGGCACTAGATGCACTTACAATCTCCCCCTTTTTGGAGATTGATGACAAACTAGTTGAAGTTTTCAACGGGGAATATAGTCTGTGAAATTTTAAAGGATAAGGAATTGTCTTCATAAGTTGCAAGGGCTCCCCCTGAAGATGTGCATATAAGTAATTTGCTTTTGGAATGCAAATGCACATGGCAGGTTATACTTGTGGAGATCCACTTCAACTTATGATGACAATCCACTATGCATGTAAAAGTATATGAAGATAATGACATGCATAATGGAAAATGGACGTCTGCAGAATGATCTAACTGCGGAATTTATCGTCGCACATGCGGAATTTATCTTCGCAAAACAAGGTGGCAAATAAGTAGCAGACGACCATTGAGTTTAAGTGTTACAACTCAAAGAACCAAATGTAGCAAAACGAGAGTTGTAAGCACGGAGCAAACTATAGCAAAATGTAAAGCACCCGCCCATAATGACCCGCTTGAAGACTATCAACCTCATATGCTTCTCCCCCTTTTGTCAGTGAGGACCAAAAAGGTTCGAAGACATAGAGTTTCTACTCGTTCCCATGAGCAGCAGGGTCGTTGGTGGTGTTTGGCGGTGCTGAAGAGTTTGGTGCAGTGTCGACGCGGGCTGAAGGAGGTGGCGGTGATGTAGCATCGTCTTCATCATCTATAATTCTGGCAGTCACTATGGCAGTGGGAGACTGAAGGGTGTTAGAATCATTACTGTGTAATCTAGATTATTGACTCTAGTGCAAGTGGGAGACTGAAGGAAATATGCCCTAGAGGCAATAATAAAGTTATTATTTATTTCCTTAAATCATGATAAGTGTTTATTATTCATGCTAGAATTGTATTAACCGGAAACATAATACATGTGTGAATACATAGACTAAACAAAGTGTCACTAGTATGCCTCTACTAGACTAGCTCGTTAATCAAAGATGGTTATGTTTCCTAACCATGAACAAAGAGTTGTTATTTGATTAACGAGGTCACATCATTAGTTGAATGATCTGATTGACATGACCCATTCCATTAGCTTAGCACCCGATCGTATAGTATGTTGCTATTGCTTTCTTCATGACTTATACATGTTCCTATAACTATGAGATTATGCAACTCCCGTTTACCGGAGGAACACTTTGGGTACTACCAAACGTCACAACGTAACTGGGTGATTATAAAGGAGTACTACAGGTGTCTCCAATAGTAGATGTTGCGTTGGCGTATTTCGAGATTAGGGTTTGTCACTCCGAGTGTCGGAGAGGTATCTCTGGGCCCTCTCGGTAATGCACATCACATAAAGCCTTGCAAGCACTGCAACTAATATGTTAGTTGTTAGATGATGTATTACGGAACGAGTAAAGAGACTTGCCAGTAACGAGATTGAACTAGGTATTGGATACCGACGATCGAATCTCGGGCAAGTAACATACCGATGACAAAGGGAACAACGTATGTTGTTATGCGGTCTGACCGATAAAGATCTTCGTAGAATATGTAGGAGCCAATATGGGCATCCAGGTCCCGCTATTGGTTATTGACCGGAGATGTGTCTCGGTCATGTCTGCATTGTTCTCGAACCGTAGGGTCCGCACGCTTAACGTTACGATGACAGTAATTATGAGTTTATGCATTTTGATGTACCGAAGTTAGTTCGGAGTCCCGGATGTGATCACGGACATGACGAGGAGTCTCGAAATGGTCGAGACATAAAGATTGATATATTGGAAGCTTATATTTGGACATCGGAATTGTTCCGGGTGAAATCGGCATTTTACCGGAGTACCGGGGGGGGGGGGTTACCGGAACCCCCCGGGGGGTTATTGGGCCAACATGGGCCTTAAGGGAGAAGAGGAGAGGAGGTAAGAGGTGGCCGCGCGCCCCTCCCCTTCCTAGTCTGAATAGGACAAGGGAAGGGGGGCCGACGCCCCCCCCTTTTCCTTCCTCTCTTCCTCCTATTCTCCCCCTTCTCTCCTAGTCCAACTAGGAGTCCTACTCCCGGTGGGAGTAGGACTCCCCTTGGCGCGCCACACCTTGGCCGGCCGCCTCCTCCCCTTGCTCCTTTATATACGGGGGCAGGGGGCACCCCATAGACACACAAGTTGATCCACGTGATCTATTCCTTAGCCGTGTGCGGTGCCCCCTGCCACCATATTCCTCGATAATACTGTAGCGGAGTTTAGGCGAAGCTCTGCTGTTGTAGTTCATCAAGATCGTCACCACGCCGTCGGGCTGACAGAACTCTTCCTCGATGCTTTGCTGGATCGGAGCCCGAGGATCGTCATCGAGCGGAACGTGTGCTAAGAACTCGGAGGTGCCGGAGTAACGGTACTTGGATCGGTCGGATCGGAAGAAGACATACGACTACTTCCTCTATGTTGTGTGATCGCTTCCGCAGTTAGTCTGCGTTGGTACGTAGACAACACTCTCCCCTCTCGTTGCTGTGCATCACCATGATCTTGCGTGTGCGTAGGAAAATTTTGAAATTACTACGTTCCCCAACAGTGGTATCAGAGCCTAGGTTTTATGGTTTGATGTTATTTGCACGAGTAGAACACAAGTGAGTTGTGGGCGATACAAGTCATACTGCCTACCAGCATGTCATACTTCGGTTCGGCGGTATTGTTGGACGAGACGATCCGGACCAACATTACGCGTACTCTTACGCGAGACCGGTTCCCTTGACGTGCTTTGCACATAGATGGCTTGCGGAAGACTGTCTCTCCAACTTTAGTTGAACCAAGTGTGGCTACGCCCGGTCCTTGAGAAGGTTAAAACAGAGTCTATTTGACGAACTATCGTTGTGGTTTTGATGCGTAGGTGAGATGAGTTCTTACTTAAGCCCGTAGCAGCCACGTAAAACTTGCAACAACAAAGTAGAGGACGTCTAACTTGTTTTTGCAGGGCATGTTGTGATGTGATATGGTCAAGGCATGATGCTGATTTTATTGTATGAGATGATCATGTTTTGTAACCGAGTTATCGGCAACTGGCAGGAGCCATATGGTTGTCGCTTTATTGTATGCAATGCAATCGCAATGTAATGCTTTACTTTATTACTAAGCGGTAGTGATAGTCGTGGAAGCATAAGATCGGCGAGACGACAACGATGCTACGATGGAGATCAAGGTGTCGCGCCGGTGACAATAGTGATCATGACGATGCTTCGGAGATGGAGATCACAAGCACAAGATGATGATGGCCATATCATATCACTTATATTGATTGCATGTGATGTTTATCTTTTATGCATCTTATCTTGCTTTGATTGACGGTAGCATTATAAGATGATCTCTCACTAAATTATCAAGAAGTGTTCTCCCTGAGTATGCACCGTTGCCAAAGTTCGTCGTGCCCAGACACCACGTGATGATCGGGTGCGATAAGCTCTACGTCCAAATACAACGGGTGCAAAACAGTTGCACACGCAGAATACTCAGGTTATACTTGACGAGCCAAGCATATACAGATATGGCCTCGGAACACAGAGACCGAAAGGTCGAGCATGAATCATATAGTAGATATGATCAACATAACGATGTTCACCATTGAAAACTACTCCATCTCACGTGATGATCGGTTATGGTTTAGTTGATTTGGATCACGTAATCACTTAGAGGATTAGAGGGATGTCTATCTAAGTGGGAGTTCTTAAGTAATTTGATTAACTGAACTTAAACTTATCATGAACTTTGTACCTGATAGTATCTTGCTTGTTTATGTTGATTGTAGATAGATGGCTCGTGCTGTTGTTCCGTTGAATTTTAATGCATTCCTTGAGAAAGCAAAGTTGAAAGATGATGGTAGCAATTACACGGACTGGGTCCGTAGCTTGAGGATTATCCTCATTGCTGCACAGAAGAATTACGTCCTGGAAGCACCGCTGGGTGCCAGGCCTGCTGCAGGAGCAACGCCAGATGTTATGAACGTCTGGCAGAGCAAAGCTGATGACTACTCGATAGTTCAGTGTGCCATGCTTTACGGCTTAGAATCGGGACTTCAACGACGTTTTGAACGTCATGGAGCATATGAGATGTTCCAGGAGTTGAAGTTGATATTTCAAGCAAATGCCCGAATTGAGAGATATGAAGTCTCCAATAAGTTCTATAGCTGCAAGATGGAGGAGAACAGTTCTGTCAGTGAGCATATACTCAAAATGTCTGGGTATAATAATCACTTGATTCAGATGGGAGTTAATCTTCCAGATGATTGCGTCATTGACAGAATTCTCCAATCACTGCCACCAAGCTACAAGGGCTTCGTGATGAACTATAATATGCAAGGGATGAACAAGACTATTCCCGAGCTCTTCGCAATGCTGAAAGCTGCGGAGGTAGAAATCAAGAAGGAGCATCAAGTGTTGATGGTCAACAAGACCACTAGTTTCAAGAAAAAGGGCAAAGGGAAGAAGAAGGGGAACTTTAAGAAGAACAGCAAGCAAGTTGCTGCTCAAGAGAAGAAACCCAAGTGTGGACCTAAGCCTGAAACTGAGTGCTTCTACTGCAAGCAGACTGGTCACTGGAAGCGAAACTGCCCCAAGTATTTGGCGGATAAGAAGGATGGCAAGGTGAACAAAGGTATATGTGATATACATGTTATTGATGTGTACCTTACTAGAGCTCGCAGTAGCACCTGGGTATTTGATACTGGTTCTGTTGCTAATATTTGCAACTCGAAACAGGGACTACAGAATAAGCGGACACTAGCAAAGGACGAGGTGACGATGCGCGTGGGAAACGGTTCCAAAGTCGATGTGATCGCGGTCGGCACGCTACCTCTACATCTACCTTCGGGATTAATATTAGACCTAAATAATTGTTATTTGGTGCCAGCGTTGAGCATGAACATTATATCTGGATCTTGTTTAATGCGAGACGGTTATTCATTTAAATTAGAGAATAATGGTTGTTCTATTTATATGAGTAATATCTTTTATGGTCATGCACCTTTGAAGAGTGGTCTATTCTTGTTGAATCTCGATAGTAGTGATACACATATTCATAATATAGAAGCCAAAAGATGCAGAGTTGATAATGATAGTGCAACTTATTTGTGGCACTGCCGTTTAGGTCATATCGGTGTAAAGCACATGAAGAAACTCCATACTGATGGGCTTTTGGAACCACTTGATTATGAATCACTTGATACTTGCGAATCGTGCCTCATAGGCAAGATGACTAAAACACCGTTCTCCAGTACTATGGAGAGAGCAACAGATTTGTTGGAAATCATACATACCGATGTATGTGGTCCGATGAATATTGAGGCTCGTGGCGGATATCGTTATTTTCTCACCTTCACAGATGATTCGAGCAGATATGGGTATATCTACTTAATGAAACATAAGTCTGAAACATTTGAAAAGTTCAAGGAATTTCAGAGTGAAGTTGAAAATCATCGTAACAAGAAAATAAAGTTTCTACGATCTGATCGTGGAGGAGAATATTTGAGTTACGAGTTTGGTGTACATTTGAAAAATTGTGGAATAGTTTCGCAACTCACGCCACCTGGAACACCACAGCGTAATGGTGTGTCCGAACGTCGTAATCGTACTTTACTAGATATGGTGCGATCTATGATGTCTCTTACTGATTTACCGCCATCGTTTTGGGGTTATGCTTTAGAGACGGCCGCATTCACATTAAATAGGGCACCATCAAAATCCGTTGAGACGACGCCTTATGAACTATGGTTTGGCAAGAAACCAAAGTTGTCGTTTCTTAAAGTTTGGGGCTGCGATGCTTATGTGAAAAAGCTTCAACCTGATAAGCTCGAACCCAAATCGGAGAAATGTGTCTTCATAGGATATCCAAAGGAAACTACTGGATACACCTTCTATCACAGATCCGAAGGCAAGACTTTTGTTGCTAATTTCGGAAACTTTCTAGAGAAGGAGTTTCTCTCGAAAGAAGTGAGTGGGAGGAAAGTAGAACTTGATGAGGTAACTGTACCTACTCCCTTATTGGAAAATAGTACATCACAGAAAACTGTTTCTGCGACACCTATACCAATTAGTGAGGAAGCTAATGATGATGATCATGAAACTTCAGGACAAGATACTACTGAACCACGTAGATCAACCAGAGTGAGATCCGCACCAGAGTGGTACGGTAATCCAATTCTAGAAGTCATGCTACTTGATCATGATGAACCTACGAACTATGAAGAAGCGATGGTGAGCCCAGATTCCGCAAAGTGGCTTGAGGCCATGGAATCTGAGATGGGATCCATGTATGAGAACAAAGTATGGACTTTGGTTGACTTGCCCGATGATCGGCAAGCAATTGAGAATAAATGGATCTTCAAGAAAAAGACTGACGCTGACGGTAATATTACTGTCTATAAAGCTCGACTTGTCGCAAAAGGTTTTCGACAAGTTCAAGGGGTTGACTACGATGACACCTTCTCACCCGTAGCGATGCTTAAGTCCCTCAGAATCATGTTAGCAATTGCCGCATTTTATGATTATGAAATATGGCAGATGGATGTCAAAACTGCATTCCTGAATGGATTTCTGGAAGAAGAGTTGTATATGATGCAACCAGAAGGTTTTGTCGATCCAAAGGGAGCTAACAAAGTATGCAAACTCCAGCGATCCATTTATGGACTGGTGCAAGCATCTCGGAGTTGGAATAAACGCTTTGATAGTGTGATCAAAGCATTTGGCTTTATACAGACTTTTGGAGAAGCCTGTATTTACAAGAAAGTGAGTGGGCGCTCTGTAGCATTTCTGATATTATATGTGGATGACATATTGCTGATTGGAAATGATATAGAATTTCTGGATAGCATAAAGGGATACTTGAATAAAAGTTTTTCGATGAAAGACCTCGGGGAAGCTGCTTACATATTAGGCATAAAGATCTATAGAGATAGATCAAGACGCTTAATTGGACTTTCACAAAGCACATACCTTGACAAAATTTTGAAGAAGTTCAAAATGGATCAAGCAAAGAAAGGGTTCTTGCCTGTGTTACAAGGTGTGAAGTTGAGTCAGACTCAATGCCCGACCACTGCAGAAGATAGAGAGAAAATGAAAGATGTTCCCTATGCTTCAGCCATAGGCTCTATCATGTATGCAATGCTGTGTACCAGACCTGATGTGTGCCTTGCTATAAGTTTAGCAGGGAGGTACCAAAGTAATCCAGGAGTGGATCACTGGACAGCGGTCAAGAACATCCTGAAATACCTGAAAAGGACTAAGGATATGTTTCTCGTATATGGAGGTGACAAAGAGCTCACCGTAAAAGGTTACGTTGATGCAAGCTTTGACACTGATCCGGATGATTCTAAATCGCAAACTGGATACGTGTTTACTTTAAACGGTGGAGCTGTCAGTTGGTGCAGTTCTAAACAAAGCGTCGTAGCGGGATCTACATGTGAAGCGGAATACATAGCTGCTTCGGAAGCAGCGAACGAAGGAGTCTGGATGAAGGAGTTCATATCCGATCTAGGTGTCATACCTAGTGCATCGGGTCCAATGAAAATCTTCTGTGACAATACTGGTGCAATTGCCTTGGCAAAGGAATCCAGATTTCACAAAAGGACCAAACACATCAAGAGACGCTTAAACTCTATCCGGGATTTAGTCCAGGTGGGAGACATAGAGATTTGCAAGATACATACGGATCTGAATGTTGCAGACCCGTTGACTAAGCCTCTTCCACGAGCAAAACATGATCAACACCAAAGCTCCATGGGTGTTAGAATCATTACTGTGTAATCTAGATTATTGACTCTAGTGCAAGTGGGAGACTGAAGGAAATATGCCCTAGAGGCAATAATAAAGTTATTATTTATTTCCTTAAATCATGATAAGTGTTTATTATTCATGCTAGAATTGTATTATCCGGAAACATAATACATGTGTGAATACATAGACTAAACAAAGTGTCACTAGTATGCCTCTACTAGACTAGCTCGTTAATCAAAGATGGTTATGTTTCCTAACCATGAACAAAGAGTTGTTATTTGATTAACGAGGTCACATCATTAGTTGAATGATCTGATTGACATGACCCATTCCATTAGCTTAGCACCCGATCGTATAGTATGTTGCTATTGCTTTCTTCATGACTTATACATGTTCCTATAACTATGAGATTATGCAACTCCCGTTTACCGGAGGAACACTTTGGGTACTACCAAACGTCACAACGTAACTGGGTGATTATAAAGGAGTACTACAGGTGTCTCCAATGGTAGATGTTGGGTTGGCGTATTTCGAGATTAGGGTTTGTCACTCCGAGTGTCGGAGAGGTATCTCTGGGCCCTCTCGGTAATGCACATCACATAAAGCCTTGCAAGCACTGCAACTAATATGTTAGTTGTTAGATGATGTATTACGGAACGAGTAAAGAGACTTTCCAGTAACGAGATTGAACTAGGTATTGGATACCGACGATCGAATCTCGGGCAAGTAACATACCGATGACAAAGGGAACAACGTATGTTGTTATGCGGTCTGACCGATAAAGATCTTCATAGAATATGTAGGAGCCAATATGGGCATCCAGGTCCCGCTATTTGTTATTGAACGGAGATGTGTCTCGGTCATGTCTGCATTGTTCTCGAACTGTAGGGTCCGCACGCTTAACGTTACGATGACAGTAATTATGAGTTTATGCATTTTGATGTACCGAAGTTAGTTCGGAGCCCCGGATGTGATCACGGACATGACGAGGAGTCTCGAAATGGTCGAGACATAAAGATTGATATATTGGAAGCCTATATTTGGACATCGGAATTGTTCCGGGTGAAATCGGCATTTTACCGGAGTACCGGGGGGGGGTTACCGGAACCCCCCGGGGGGTTATTGGGCCAACATGGGCCTTAAGGGAGAAGAGGAGAGGAGGCAAGAGGTGGCCGCGCGCCCCTCCCCTTCCTAGTCCGAATAGGACAAGGGAAGGGGGGCCGACGCCCCCCCCTTTTCCTTCCTCTCTTCCTCCTATTCTCCCCCTTCTCTCCTAGTCCAACTAGGAGTCCTACTCCCGGCGGGAGTAGGACTCCCCTTGGCGCGCCACACCTTGGCCGGCCGCCTCCTCCCCTTGCTCCTTTATATACGGGGGCAGGGGGCACCCCATAGACACACAAGTTGATCCACGTGATCTATTCCTTAGCCGTGTGCGGTGCCCCCTGCCACCATATTCCTCGATAATACTGTAGCGGAGTTTAGGCGAAGCTCTGCTGCTGTAGTTCATCAAGATCGTCACCACGCCGTCGTGCTGACAGAACTCTTCCTCGACGCTTTGCTGGATCGGAGCCCGAGGATCGTCATCGAGCGGAACGTGTGCTAAGAACTCGGAGGTGCCGGAGTAACGGTACTTGGATCGGTCGGATCGGAAGAAGACGTATGACTACTTCCTCTACGTTGTGTGATCGCTTCCGCAGTCGGTCTGCGTTGGTACGTAGACAACACTCTCCCCTCTCGTTGCTGTGCATCACCATGATCTTGCGTGTGCGTAGGAAAATTTTGAAATTACTACGTTCCCCAACAAGATCAGCTTCAGAACACATCACCGTGAGTCCTTTCCATGTGCGGCGACAGGTTTCATGTGCAACAAATGCATTCTTGGTGGCAAGATTCCGAATGCGATTTACATCCACCAAGAGGCTTTTCATCTGACGCTTCAGCCAGTCATGATGCCTATCCTGTTTTTGATGAAGGGCCACAAGAAGCTCTCGGTCATTGAGAACACGAGCGCGCTTCTTGGGTCTTGGAGCAGTGGTGCTGTCAGTGGCTTCAGTGGAAGCAGGGCATGGTGCACGTGTAGTGCCAGCCAACGGATATACCCGAGAGATTGCTTCAATTCCTTCAATGTTTTGAGTGAAGCTCTGGTGTTCTGCGTTCTGAAGACTCAGAGGTTGCTTGGCCAGCTCAGGATAGATGGCTTCGGCAGAGGTATCCACATCAGGCAAGAAGATCCGATGGTTGCGGGCTGAGGGTTGATACAAGATAGCAGAGTGAAGTTTGATCAGCCTCATTACCCAAGGGGCATAGAATTTCAAACCAAACAGATCTAAGCCTGATGCAGCAAGTTGAGGTATGAAGAAGTCCTGTGCATTGAAGCATTTGCCATGAAGAATACAGAATATCAGAGTCTTCATTGCACCCTCAATCTTGGCATTTGGAGAGTGCCCTTTGATAGGCCAGAGAGTTCGCCTGATGATGTGATAGATGGTTCTGGGCAGGTACTCAAAGTCTTCAACGAAGAACTCTGTGGGATAAGGAGCATCTTGGGGCAATGGCTTCATCATGGAGAGCATTTGACTCATATCAGGTTCTGGTTGCTGAAAGATGCTCTCAATGGCTTCAGCATGCAGCTGATAGCCTTGCTCGAAGAGATCGCCAGGAGTGGGCAAGCCAGTGAGCTCAATGATATCAAATGCATTGGCTTCGTGATGAACATTGCCTGTCATCCACTCCAGGACCCAAGTCTTCGGATCTTTGTTGTATCCTTTGATGTGTAGTGTGGCATAGAATTGTAGCAGCAGCTCTTCATTCCAATGCTCTTCATCAGTAACAAACTGCAGCAGACCCACTTGCTTGAAGCAATCCAGCGCTTCTTCTAGACAGGCAGACCAGCAATAGCTTCAACATCAAGGCGCTTGTGTGGGAAGATGCGACCTTGGTTGTACAGGATGCATAAGTAGTAGCTGAAGGAAATATGCCCTAGAGGCAATAATAAAGTTATTATTTATTTCCTTATATCATGATAAATGTTTATTATTCATGCTAGAATTGTATTAACCGGAAACATAATACATGTGTGAATACATAGACCAACAGAGTGTCACTAGTATGCCTCTACTTGACTAGCTCGTTAATCAAAGATGGTTATGTTTCCTAACCATGAACAAAGAGTTGTTATTTGATTAACGAGGTCACATCATTAGTTGAATGATCTGATTGACATGACCCATTCCATTAGCTTAGCACCCGATCGTTTAGTATGTTGCTATTGCTTTCTTCATGACTTATACATGTTCCTATAACTATGAGATTATGCAACTCCCGCTTACCGGAGGAACACTTTGGGTACTACCAAACGTCACAACGTAACTGGGTGATTATAAAGGAGTACTACAGGTGTCTCCAATGGTAGATGTTGGGTTGGCGTATTTCGAGATTAGGGTTTGTCACTCCGATTATCGGAGAGGTATCTCTGGGCCCTCTCGGTAATACACATCACATAAGCCTTGCAAGAATTATAACTAAGATGTTAGTTGTGAGATGATGTATTACGGAACGAGTAAAGAGACTTGCCGGTAACGAGATTGAACTAGGTATTGGATACCGACGATCGAATCTCGGGCAAGTAACATACCGATGACAAAGGGAACAACGTATGTTGTTATGCGGTCTGACCGATAAAGATCTTCGTAGAATATGTAGGAGCCAATATGGGCATCCAGGTCCCGCTATTGGTTATTGACCGGAGACATGTCTCGGTCATGTCTACATTGTTCTCGAACCGTAGGGTCCGCACGCTTAACGTTACGATGACAGTTATTATGAGTTTATGCATTTTGATGTACCGAAGGTTGTTCGGAGTCCCGGATGAGATCACGGACATGACGAGGAGTCTCGAAATGGTCGAGACGTAAAGATTGATATATTGGAAGCCTATGTTTGGACATCGGAAGTGTTCCGGGTGAAATCGGAATTTTACCGGAATACCGGGAGGGTTACCGGAACCCCCCGGGAGACTAATGGGCCTATTGGGCCTTAGTGGAAAAGGAGAAAAAGGGAAAGCCCACAAGCTGGCCGGCGCCCCCCTTCCCAAAGTCCTAGTAGGACTAGGATAGGGGCCGGCCCCCCTTCTCTCTCCTTTTCCCCCCGGGAGTCCTAATAGGATTAGGATTGGGGGGAGGAGTCCTACTCCCGGTGGGAGTAGGACTCCCCTGTGCCTCCTCTCCCTTGGCCGGCCGGCTCCCCTCCTCCAACCTTTATATACGGGGGCAGGGGGCACCCCAAGACACACAACTTGATCCTTGAGATCGTTCCTTAGCCGTGTGCGGTGCCCCCTGCCACCAAATTCCACCTCGGTCATATCGTTGTAGAGCTTAGGCGAAGCCCTGCGTCGGTAGTACATCAAGATCGTCACCACGCCGTCATGCTGACGGAACTCTTCCTCGACGCTTTGCTGGATCGGAGCCCGAGGATCGTCATCGAGCTGAACGTGTGCTAAGAACTCGGAGGTGCCGGAGTAACGGTGCTTGGATCGGTCGGATCGGGAAGAAGACGTACGACTACTTCCTCTACGTTGTGTGATCGCTTCCGCAGTCGGTCTGCGTTGGTACGTAGACAACACTCTTCCCTCTCGTTGTTGTGCATCACCATAATCTTGCGTGTGCGTAGGAAAATTTTCGAAATTACTGCGTTCCCCAACAGTGGTATCAGAGCCTAGGTTTTATGGTTTGATGTTATATGCACGAGTAGAACACAAGTGAGTTGTGGGCGATACAAGTCATACTGCCTACCAGCATGTCATACTTTGGTTCGGCGGTATTGTTGGTTGAGACGATCCGGACCAACCTTACGCGTACTCTTACGCGAGACCGGTTCCCTCGACGTGCTTTGCACACAGATGGCTTGCGGAAGACTGCCTCTCCAACTTTAGTTGAACCAAGTGTGACTACGCCCGGTCCTTGAGAAGGTTAAAACGGAGTCTATTTGACGAACTATCGTTGTGGTTTTGATGCGTAGGTGAGATGAGTTCTTACTTAAGCCCGTAGCAGCCACGTAAAACTTGCAACAAACAAAGTAGAGGACGTCTAACTTGTTTTTGCAGGGTATGTTGTGATGTGATATGGTCAAGGCATGATGCTGATTTTATTGTATGAGATGATCATGTTTTGTAACCGAGTTATCGGCAACCGGCAGGAGCCATATGGTTGTCGCTTTATTGTATGCAATGCAATCGCGATGTAATGCTTTACTTTATTACTAAGCGGTAGTGATAGTCGTGGAAGCATAAGATTGGCGAGACGACAACGATACTACGATGGAGATCAAGGTGTCGCGCCGGTGACGATGGTGATCATGACGGTGCTTCGGAGATGGAGATCACAAGCACAAGAAGATGATGGCCATATCATATCACTTATATTGATTGCATGTGATGTTTATCCTTTTATGCATCTTATCTTGCTTTGATTGACGGTAGCATTATAAGATGATCTCTCACTAAATTATCAAGAAGTGTTCTCCCTGAGTATGCACCGTTGCCAAAGTTCGTCGTGCCCAGACACCACGTGATGATCGGGTGTGATAAGCTCTACGTCCATCTACAACGGGTGCAAGCCAGTTTTGCACATGCAGAATACTCAGGTTAAACTTGACGAGCCTAGCATATGCAGATATGGCCTCGGAACACAGAGACCGAAAGGTCGAGCGTGAATCATATAGTAGATATGATCAACATGACGATGTTCACCATTGAAAACTACTCCATCTCACGTGATGATCGGTTATGGTTTAGTTGATTTGGATCACGTGATCACTTAGAGGATTAGAGGGATATCTATCTAAGTGGGAGTTCTTAAGTAATATGATTAATTGAACTTAAATTTATCATGAACTTAGTCCTGGTAGTATTTTGCAAATTATGTTGTAGATCAATAGCTCGCGTTGTTGCTTCCCTGTGTTTATTTTGATATATTCCTAGAGAAAATTGTGTTGAAAGATGTTAGTAGCAATGATGCGGATTGGATCCGTGATCTGAGGTTTATCCTCATTGCTGCACAGAAGAATTATGTCCTTGATGCACCGCTAGGTGACAGACCTATTGCAGGAGCAGATGCAGACGTTATGAACGTTTGGCTGGCTCAATATGATGACTACTTGATAGTTTAGTGCACCATGCTTAATGGCTTAGAATCGGGACTTCAAAGACGTTTTGAACGTCATGGACCATATGAGATGTTCCAGGAGTTGAAGTTAATATTTCAAGCAAATACCCGAGTTGAGAGATATGAAGTCTCCAACAAGTTCTATAGCTAAAAGATGGAAGAGAATCGCTCAACTAGTGAGCATGTGCTCAGATTGTCTGGGTACTACAATCGCTTGAATCAAGTGGGAGTTAATCTTCCAGATAAGATAGTGATTGACAGAATTCTCTAGTCACCATCACCAAGTTAGCAGAACTTCGTGATGAACTATAATATGCAAGGGATAACGGAAACAACTCCCAAGCTCTTCGTGATGCTGAAATCAACGAAGGTAGAAATCAAGAAAAACATCAAGTGTTGATGGTTGACAAGAACACTAGTTTCAAGAAAAGGGCAGAGGGCAGAAGGGGAACTTCAAGAAGAACGGCAAGCAAGTTGCTGCTCAAGTGAAAAAGCCCAAGTCTGATCCTAAGCCTGAGACTAAGTGCTTCTACTGCAAAGGGACTGGTCACTGGAAGCGGAACTACCCCAAGTGATTGGTGGATAAGAAGGATGGCAGAGTGAACATAAGTATATTTGATATACATGTTATCGATGTGTACTTTACTAGTGTTTATAGCAAACCCTCAGTATTTGATACTAGTTCAGTTGCTAAGATTAGTAACTCGAAACGGGAGTTGCAGAATAAACAGAGACTAGTTAAGGGTAAAGTGACGATGTGTGTTGGAAGTGGTTCCAAGATTGATATGATCATCATCGCACACTCCCTATAATTTCGGGATTAGTGTTGAACTTAAATAATTGTTATTTGGTTTTTGCGTTGAGCATGAATATGATTTGATCATGTTTATTGCAATACGGTTATTCATTAAAGTAAGAGAATAAATTGTTGTTCTGTTTACATGAATAAAACCTTATATGGTTACACACCCAATGAAAATAGTTCGTTGGCTCTCGATCATGGTGATACACATAATCATAATATTGAAACCAAAAGATGCAAAGTTAATAATGATAGTGCAACTTATTTGTAGCACTGCCGTTTAGGTCATATTGGTGTAAAGCGCATGAAGAAACTCCATGCTGATGGGATTTTGGAATCACTTGATGCTTGCGAACCGTGCCTTTTGGGCAAGATGACTAAAACGCCGTTCTCCGGAACAATGGAGCGAGCAACAGATTTGTTGGAAATCATACATACTGATGTATGTGGTCCGATGAATATTGAGGCTCGCGATAGGTATCATTATTTTCTGACCTTCACAGATGATTTGAGCAGATATGGGGATATCTACTTGATGAAACATAAGTCTGAAACATTTGAAAAGTTCAAGGAATTTCAGAGTGAAGTGGAAAATCATCGTGACAAGAAAATAAAAGTTTCTACGATATGATCGTAGAGGTAAAATATTTAAGTTACGAGTTTGGTCTTCAATTAAAACAATGTGGAATAGTTTCACAAAATCATGCCACATGGAACACCACACCATAATTGTGTGTCCTAACGTCATAACCGTACTTTATTGGATATAGTGCAATCTATGATGTATCTTACCGATCTACCACTATCGTTTTGGGGTTATGCATTAGAGACAGCTGCATTCACGTTAAATAGGGCACCATCTAAATCCGTTGAGACGACACCGTGTGAACTATGGTTTGGCAAGAAACCTAAGCTGTCGTTTCTTAAAAATTTGGGGTTGCGATGCTTATATGAAAAGGTTTCATCCTGATAAGCTCAAACTCAAATCGGAGAAGTACGTCTTCATAGGATATCCAAAGGAAACTATTGGATACACCTTCTATCACAGATCCGAAGGCAAGACTTTTGTTGCTAAAATTCGGAAACTTTCTGGAAAAGGAGTTTCTCTCGAAAGAAGTGAGTGGGAGGAAAGTAGAACTTGATGAGGTAACTGTACCTGCTCCCTTATTGGAAAGTAGTACATCACAGAAAACTGTTTCTGTGACACCTACACCAATTAGTGAGGAAGCTAATGATGATGATCATGTAACTTCAGATCAAGTTACTACCGAACCTTGTAGGTAAACCAGAATAAGATCCACGCCAGAGTGGTACGGTAATCCTACTCTGGAAGTCATGCTACTAGATCATGATGAACCTACGAACTATGAGGAAGCGATGATGAGCCCAGATTCCGCGAAATGGTTTGAGGCCATGAAATCTGAGATATGATCCATGTATGAGAACAAAGTATGGACTTTGATGGATTTGCCTGATGATCGGCAAGCCATAGAAAATAAATGGATCTTCAAGAGGAAGACGGACGCTGATAGTAGTGTTACTATCTACAAAGCTAGAATTGTCGCAAAAGTTTTCGACAAGTTCAAGGTGTTGACTACGATGAGTTTTTCTCACTCGTATCTATGCTTAAGTCTGTCCGAATCATGTTAGCAATTGCCGCATTTTATGAAATCTGGCAAATGGATAAACAAAACTACATTCCTTAATGAATTTATTAAAGAAGAGTTGTATGTGATGCAACTAGAAGGTTTTGTCAATCCAAAAGGTGCTAACAAAATGTGCAAGCACCAGCGATCCATCTGTGGACTGGTGCAAGCATCTCGGAGTTGGAATATACGCTTTGATAAGTTGATCAAAGCATATAGATTTATACAGACTTGTGGTGAAGCCTGTATTTACAAGAAAGTGAGTGGGAGCACTACAGCATTTCTGATAAGCATATGTGAATGACATATTGTTGATCGGAAATAATGTAGAATTATTCTGTAAAGCATAAAGGAGTGTTTGAAAGGAGTTTTTCAAAGAAAGACTTCGGTGAAGCTGCTTACATATTGAGCTTCAAGATCTATCGGGAGACTGAAGGAAATATGCCCTAGAGGCAATAATAAAGTTATTATTTGTTTCCTTATATCATGATAAATGTTTATTATTCATGCTAGAATTGTATTAACCGGAAACATAATACATGTGTGAATACATAGACCAACAGAGTGTCACTAGTATGCCTCTACTTGACTAGCTCGTTAATCAAAGATGGTTATGTTTCCTAACCATGAACAAAGAGTTGTTATTTGATTAACGAGGTCACATCATTAGTTGAATGATCTGATTGACATGACCCATTCCATTAGCTTAGCACCTGATCGTTTAGTATGTTGCTATTGCTTTCTTCATGACTTATACATGTTCCTATAACTATGAGATTATGCAACTCCCGCTTACCGGAGGAACACTTTGGGTACTACCAAACGTCACAACGTAACTGGGTGATTATAAAGGAGTACTACAGGTGTCTGCAATGGTAGATGTTGGGTTGGCGTATTTCGAGATTAGGGTTTGTCACTCCGATTATCGGAGAGGTATCTCTGGGCCCTCTCGGTAATACACATCACATAAGCCTTGCAAGCATTATAACTAAGATGTTAGTTGTGAGATGATGTATTACGGAACGAGTAAAGAGACTTGACGGTAACGAGATTGAACTAGGTATTGGATACCGACGATCGAATCTCGGGCAAGTAACATACCGATGACAAAGGGAACAACGTATGTTGTTATGCGGTCTGACCGATAAAGATCTTCGTAGAATATGTAGGAGCCAATATGGGCATCCAGGTCCCGCTATTGGTTATTGACCGGAGACGTGTCTCGGTCATGTCTACATTGTTCTCGAACCGTAGGGTCCGCACGCTTAACGTTACGATGACAGTTATTATGAGTTTATGCATTTTGATGTACCGAAGGTTGTTCGGAGTCCCGGATGAGATCACGGACATGACGAGGAGTCTCGAAATGGTCGAGACGTAAAGATTGATATATTGGAAGCCTATGTTTGGACATCGGAAGTGTTCCGGGTGAAATCGGAATTTTACCGGAATACCGGGAGGGTTACCGGAACCCCCCGGGAGACTAATGGGCCTATTGGGCCTTAGTGGAAAAGGAGAAAAAGGGAAAGCCCACAAGCTGGCCGGCGCCCCCCTTCCCAAAGTCCTAGTAGGACTAGGATAGGGGCCGGCCCCCCTTCTCTCTCCTTTTCCCCCCGGGAGTCCTAATAGGATTAGGATTGGGGGGAGGAGTCCTACTCCCGGTGGGAGTAGGACTCCCCTGCGCCTCCTCTCCCTTGGCCGGCCGGCTCCCCTCCTCCAACCTTTATATACGGGGGCAGGGGGCACCCCAAGACACATAACTTGATCCTTGAGATCATTCCTTAGCCGTGTGCGGTGCCCCTGCCACCAAATTCCACCTCGGTCATATCGTTGTAGAGCTTAGGCGAAGCCCTGCGTCGGTAGTACATCAAGATCGTCACCATGCCGTCGTGCTGACGGAACTCTTCCTCGACGCTTTGCTGGATCGGAGCCCGAGGATCGTCATCGAGATGAACGTGTGCTAAGAACTCGGAGGTGCCGGAGTAACGGTGCTTGGATCGGTCGGATCGGGAAGAAGACGTACGACTACTTCCTCTACGTTGTGTGATCGCTTCCGCAGTCGGTCTGCGTTGGTACGTAGACAACACTCTCCCCTCTCGTTGCTGTGCATCACCATGATCTTGCGTGTGCGTAGGAAAATTTTCGAAATTACTGCGTTCCCCAACAGTAGCTTCGCTGAGGATAGCTCCAGAACCGATCTGATGAAATCCTTTCCCTGGAGTAGGGGTTCTTGGAGCTATTGAAGAAGGTATTGTCTGCCCTGAAGCTATTGACGTTGAAGGAGCCAGGTGCTGATGCAGGACCTGGGAACCTTGGTAGTCTGGGGATCGGCTTCTGTATCTGAGGCCTGTGCTCAACATGGTAATCAAATTGGGGACCGGCAGCAGACTCAGGAACAGAAGTATCAGGATCAGTGGCTTCACTGTCTTCTGATGCGTTTGGTGGGGAGGGCTCCACATTAGCTTCATGGTTGGTAGTGGCAGCCTCACGATTTGCATCCTCCACTTGACGAGCTGGAGGGTCAGACACAGGCACGTTCTCCTGGAGAACTGCTTCTTGGTGGAATAGGAGAGTGGGATCTTGTGGTACTTCTTCTTCTTCGGCTGATGCAGCCGGAATGTCTTCAGAGACTTGAGGCCTTGGACCTTTGCGAAGCCTGCGTAACGCAGACGACGCCTGTGGAGTCGGAGTGGGCTGGGCCTCAGATTCTTCTTCCTCTTGGGGGTGATCCGCCCATGAAGCATCCTGGGCAATTGGCGTCAATGGACGACCAATGCTGATGAGTTCGCTGTGGTCTTGCCGAGGAAGGACTGCATCATTTTCTACATTGTCATGATGACCAATGTCTTCAGCAGCGATGGGGTCGGCTACTGGAATGTCTTCAGCTATAGGAGCCTCTGTGGAAGCAGGCTCATGAACTGTCAATTGACGTTCTGCATCAGGATAGACCACAGAGAGGGGTTCAACTATCAAGGGCTCTGTGGGAGCAGCCCGATCTCTCTTGGTCTTCCGCTTCTTCTTAGAGGGGGCAGTAGGAGAGGCTTCAGGATATTTCCTTTTCCTTGCTTCAGCCTCAGCAGTCCTGGTCTTCTTGAGCTCTGGAGCGGTTGACCGGCTCTTTGGCTTCGAGCCAGTCGTTGCAGTTGGGAAGACAATCGGAGCTGCTTCCTGCCTTGGTGCATCGGGTTCAGCTGTAGTTGGCTTCTTCTTCTTCTTCGCGGCCATCCTGGGGTCGATGCCAGGACGCTCAAGTGCCTTGCACTTCTCAGCCTCATTATAGGCTTGCACACATCTGTCGGCCAGAGTCTTCATGCGCTCACGCGAACCTTGAGCTTCGGCGCGTTTCTTCAGAAAGATTTCCTTGAGCTTGTGCATCGTGATCTTGAAGTTTTTCACTTCTTGCACGCTGAGCTTGGCCATATGCTTCTTGAACTGAGCCTTTTCATAGTCAATCTTCTGCTTCAGCTCAACAACGCGCTGGGCGATGGCTAGTTCTGAAGCAATGGCTCCTTGGAAGGCAACACTGAGGCCAATGGGTAGCTGCAGATCTTCAAAGCTGATATTTGGCGTGTCAAACCACTCATCAATGAAGTCGTGGATGATGGCGACATCAAAGAGAGGCAGATTATTGAAGATTTCTGCTTCTTCTTTGCTCTTGATGAGTTGCTCAAGAGCGTCATCTGCAAGGTCTTCATCACTTGACAGATCAATGGCGTCATTGCGCAGAATGGCAGCAGCTGTGAGCTCTTGGCCGCTGTGTGGCTGAGGCATCTTGCTCTTCTGGGACTTGGAGATGCGGGATACGTCTTCAGACTGCACACTGACTTCAGGAGGTGCAGTTGCCAATGGCTTCGCCCTTGAGATTTTTGGTGAAGGGGCTCCCGGCTTTGAAGCTTTTGGCTTCTTCATCTGCTTTGGCTTCGGCACTGCAGGCGCTTCTTCTGATTCAGAGTCAGCTGGAGGCTCATTTACTACAGTCCCTTGAACTAAGATGCGGGTGATGAGGCCTTCAAGGTTTGCATAAGGACCGATGACATTGGGGTCTGCCTCGCGTGTGCCATCTGCCCTTGGTGCGGAGGGACCAGGGTTGAAGTCTAACCCAAATTTCTTCTTGTTCTGCTTCACTGAGTTTTGGGCAAACTGAAAGTTGCGCTTGAATAGATTGTCATCACGACACCAGAGTAGTGACGACGGATGTGCATTTGAAGGCTGTGGTCCACGGACCATGCATGGATAGAAGCTTTGAGCAATAGCTTCATCTCTGGACCTGGGCAGAAGATTCTTGTATAGGATGTCTCCCCACGGTCTCTTGATGGCGTTTTTCTCAGCATACTCCTGGGTTACGAAGCGGTATTGGAACCATTGTTCTGCTCAATAGCGTCGAATCCATTGGATTCGGGTCTTGCGCTGACTGTAATTCTCTTCAGGATCTGTTTTATACATTTCTGCGAGTTCATCAGGCAGATCTCGGGATGTTCCGCCACGACGCTGTCTGCCCCCCTTCCTTGTTGCTATCTCTGAAGCCATAAACTTTAACTTGAAGGGCTTCAATACGTTCAAAGTCTTCAAAGGCTTTCTCTTGCTGGACCAACATGAACTAGGTTCAGGAGAATTTATGTGATGCTGTAAGAACTCTGCAAATGAATGCAGACTATGAGAACCAAAGGATTCTCCCACGGACATGTACCTGTGATAGCATTAAGGAACGAGGGAAGGGGAAGAGGTCATATGCATTCTCAGAAGATTTTGAAGATAAATCAGTTTAGAAGACATTGACCTCATCGTGTGAAGACATTCACTCATAGATAAGAAGTTGGTTCTAGATTTGTACGAACCCACAGATCGGTAGAAGTGAGGAATCTAACTACTTTGTGAAGCACAAGTGAATATACTAGGCATGTTATGAGATGCAGATTGAGAGAGATCTAACTTGTGTGAATAGAAACTTCTTATGGTAGAAAGTGACAGCCATAGGATCAAAAGGTGCTGTAAAAAGAAGTTTTATTTACCATACTGGGAACTGCTAGACGGAGAGGAAGATGAGGCCAAGTAGTTCAGTCTTCCGTGCCCTAACTTGGCGACGGAGGACACTTACGGCGACGGCGGAGAGGACGATGTCCGCGATCGGCGTGAAGACGGTGTCGGAGAGGTTGCGGCAGTGAACCGCTTCGTCGCCGGCGTCGTCGAGGTCTAGTGGTGGCGCTAGGGTTCGTGCGAGGGTGGAAGAAGGGATAATGACCGCAGTGAGTGTGTATTTATAGTTACAGGGGCGGAACTGTGCTATTACACAGGTGCCCCTGGCGATTCGCATCTGAGTAACACGTGGCCATCATGCGGAATTTTTGGGGCAGTTCCATGTCCCACGCACGCCTAGATTGTCGGGTGGTCGTTCCTACGTCTCCGGATTTCATGTGGATAAATGAGCATTGAAAACGGACTTAAAGGTTGTCTCTGTGTCTTCTGCTGTCAAGGACGCAGAGAAGACATTCGACAGTTTCAATAGAATGCATATGACTTGGAGAGATAGAATTTGAGATAGAGAGCATAGAGAGGTTAGGGTCCGATCACATTCACTTAGTTCAAAAGATTCAAACAAGAAGACATAGCTATAAGTGAATGCTGTAGAGGACAGAACACTAGTATATATATATGTTCATATAATCAACATAGTGAAGATAATCATGAAGACATGTTGATATTGAAGCCAAACCAAATGTGAAGACATTGCAAGGTAACGCCATGAGTGAAACACTTCAAAGTAGAACGTTTGGTGGTGGCGATACCCACCGTATAGGAAGTATTAGACCCAGACACGGCGCACAATTATCGTGGCGCTCCGAAGTCAAATTCCACATTAATGTATTCACACTTAGAATGTATGTCTTCATTGATTGAAGATATACTTACTTCGTGTGTTGCACATCTAAGTCATCAATATGCATAAGTGTTAGGATGTGTGCCTGATCACAGGACATTTGAGGATTCCAAGATATTTAGCTCACACCGTAACTTGCAAAATCTCTTCTCATCCAAGGGCTTGGTGAAGATATCTGCCAATTGCTCTTCAGTGTTGACGTGTATGATATCAATATCTTCCTTCACAACATGATCTCTAAGAAAGTGATGACGAATTTCTATGTGCTTTGTCTTCGAGTGCTGAACTGGGTTATTGGCAATCTTGATGGCGCTTTCGTTGTCGCAGTAAAGTGGCACTTGCTTCAGATGAACGCCATAGTCCTTGAGAGTTTGCTTCATCCACAGAAGCTGAGCGCAGCAAGATCCAGCAGCAATGTATTCAGATTCAGCAGTGGAGAGGGATACACAGTTCTGCTTCTTTGAAGACTAACATACAAGTGATCGTCCCAGAAAGTGGCATGTGCCTGATGTAGAGTTCCGATCAACCTTGTCACCAGCATAATCAGCATCCGAGAATCTAACCAGATCAAACTCTGAGCCCTTTGGATACCATAATCCGAGAGTTGGGGTGTGAGCCAAATATCGAAGAATTCGCTTCACAGCTAAGTGATGCGACTCCTTTGGTGCCGCTTGAAATCGAGCACACATGCAAACACTAAGCATAATATCTGGCCTAGATGCACATAAGTAAAGCAAGGAACCAATCATGGAGCGGTATACCTTTTGATCGAACTCTTTACCATTGTCGTCGGGACCCAGATGATGTTTGGCTGGCATTGGTGTTGTGAAGCCTTTGCAGTCTTGCATACCAAACTTCTTCAGGCACTCTTTGAGATACTTCTCTTGAGATATGAAGATGCCATTGCGTTGTTGTCGTATTTGAAGACCGAGGAAGAACTTCAGCTCCCCCATCATAGACATCTGATATTGCTCCTGCATCATATAGCTAAACTCTTCACTGTACTTCTGATTGATGCAGCCGAAGATAATGTCATCCACATATATTTGGCACACAAACAGTTCACCATCATATGTCTTCGTGAAGAGAGTGGGATCTAGGGAACCAGGTATGAAGCCTTTGCTCTTCAGGAAATATTTGAGTGTGTCATACCAGGCCCGAGGGGCTTGTTTGAGGCCATACAGTGCCTTGTTGAGCTTGTATACCATGTCAGGATGTTTTGGATCTTCAAACCCAGGCGGTTGTGCAACATACACTTCTTCTTCAATCTTGCCATTGAGAAAGGCACTCTTCACATCCATTTGATATAGTAGTATGTTATGATGATTTGCATAGGCCAGCAGTATACGTATGGCTTCAAGTCTGGCCACAGGAGCAAATGTTTTATCGAAATCAATGCCTTTCACTTGAGTATATCCTTGAGCAATGAGACGAGCTTTGTTCCTGACAATTTGACCATGCTCATCTTGCTTGTTGCGGTATATCCATTTGGTGCCTATTATATTGTGCTTCCATGGACCAGGTCGCTTAACCAGTTCCCATACATTGTTCAGCTCAAACTGTTGAAGCTCTTCTTGCATAGCTTGAATCCATTCAGGTTCCATGAAGGCTTCTTCAACTTTCTTGGGTTCTGTAATTGAGACGAATGCGAAGTGCCCACAGAAATTTGCCAGTTGAGTTGCCATTGAACGAGTGAGTGGACCAGGTGCATTGATGCTGTCAATTATTCTGTCAATCTGCACTTCATTGGCAACACGAGGATGTACAGGGCGAAGACTTTACTCTTGCTGATCTGAGTTGTTGTTGGGAGGAATGTCTTCAGGCTAAGCATTGTCTTCATGTGGATCAGGTGCTGAGATGATAAGTTCTTCTTCAGGATGAGCTTCAGAAGGTATAATCTCTCCAGTTGCCATTAGCTTGATTGATTCACTAGCTGGAACTTCATCTAGCACATCTGGCAGTTGCTCTCTTTGTGAACCATTGGTCTCATCGAACCGCACATCCACTGTTTCAACCACTTTGTAATGAAAGAGATTGAAGACTCTGTAGGAGTGCGAATCCTTTCCATATCTAAGCATAAAGCCCTCATGTGCTTTTGGTGCAAACTTTGAGGTATGGTGTGGGTCCTTGATCCAGCACCTTGCGCCAAATACTCTGAAGTAACTGACATTTGGCTTCTTGCCAGTTAGGAGTTCATAAGATGTCTTGTTCAGAAGCTTGTGAAGATAAACACGATTGATTGTATGACATGCAGTGTCAATGGCTTCAGGCCAGAATTTTCTTGGAGTCTTGTATTCATCTAGCATCGTTCTGGCCATCTCAATGAGTGTTTTGTTCTTGCGTTCGACGACGCCATTCTGCTGTGGCGTGTACGGAGCTAAGAATTCATGCGTGATGCCCAAGGTATCAAGATATGTATCAATGCTAGTGTTCTAGAATTCAGTGCCATTGTCACTTCTGATGTGCTCTATCTTGGCGCCATAGTTGTTCATTGCTCGATTTGCGAAGCGTCTGAAGACATCCTGCACTTCAGTCTTGTAAAGGATTATGCGCACCCAAGTATATCTAGAGTAATCGTCAACAATGACAAAGCCATAGAGGCAAGCAGTAGTGGTAAAAGTTGAGTAGTGAGTGGGACCGAAAAGATCCATGTGAAGCAGTTCGAAGGGTCGAGTAGTGGTCATGATTGTCTTCGAGGGATGTTTTGCCCTCGTCATCTTCCCAGCTTCATAGGCACCGCATAAGTGATCTTTCTTGAACTTGACGCCCTCGATGCCTATGACATGCTTCTTCTTTGCAAGGGTGTGGAGGTTCCTCATGCCAGCATGCCCAAGCCTCCGATGCCAAAGCCAGCATTCTGAAGCTTTTGCCAGAAGACATACTGCAAGCTATGGCCCTGCTAAGAAATCTACCATGTACAAATCATCTTTCCGATACCCTTCAAACACTAGAGACTTGTCAGATTCCATTAGTACCAGGCAATGATATTTTCCAAATATTACAATCATGTTCAAATCGCAAAGCATTGAGACAGACATCAAGTTGAAGCCAAGCGATTCAACAAGCATGACTTTATCCATGTGTTGATCCTTTGAGATTTTAACTCTACCTAGACCCAATACCTTACTTTTACCAGTGTCAGCGAATGTGATGTGACTTTTGTCGGATGGATGTAAGGTTGAGTCCATAAGAAGGCTTCTTTTTCTGGTCATGTGATTTGTACACCCACTGTCAATAATCCATTTTGAAGACGCTGGTGTCGTACCCTACAGTGCAGTTAGGGGGATAGGCTTCACGAAGAGAATTGTGAAGCAAAAACATTTGACGAACCAGTGGGTTATGAAAACTTATATCCAGGTTAGGACTAATAGGGAGAGTAGCATGCGATTCAGGAACGAAGTACATAGTGATGCCATTCGGGCATTTGATCTTGCGCCCTACAAGATGTTTAAGGTCCCCAGCAATAGCGTCAGAAGATTTTGGTTTTCTGCTGGAGACCTTTCCCTGCAAAAGAGAGTTAAGCTTTCTTAGCCACCCACATCTTCAAGGGTGGCTTAGAAGCAATAAGTCTAAGTGCAGCATCTGAGAATTTTGGCTTTGGAGCCCTAGCAAACAATCTAGCAGGCGGACAATAGTACTCATATGAATAGGCAGAATAGTTCTTGGTCATATGAACATGGCGGTTTGATGAAATGCTCTCATATTCATATGCCCGAGTGTGGTTTCCCTGCAAAACATTTGCGTTAGTGCGACTCAGGTGAGTCCTCTGTCTGTATGAAGACTTTGGACCGTATGAAGCCTTTGGTCTGAGGTTTGTCTTCTTCATGTGAGGAGTCATGAAGACATTCACAGGAAGATTTTCCAGACACTTTTTCGGAACCCAAATCTTCTTCATAGGCGGTCCATTCCTGCAGTTAGTACCATTGTACCTGGCAAACACTTCACCATTCTGATTCTTAAACAGTACATAGTTTGCATCAAAGGATTCATCAATGATAATGGGGTTAGCACAAGTGAATCCAAATAAATTGGATGGATCTGCTGTAGGTTCCTTTGCAGCAACCCACTTGGTTTTGGGGTACTGCTCAGGTTTCCAGTAAGAGCCATCTGCATTCATTTTCCTTACGAACCCAACACCCTCTTTCCTAGGGTTTCGGTTCAGAATATGCTTCTTGAGGACATCACATAATGTCTGATGCCCTTTAAGAATTTTGTCCATCCCTGTTTCAAGCAATGTCTTCAACCTAGCATTCTCATCAGCAATAACAGTGGTATCCTCAGCAGAGGGGTTAGTTACCACATCAACAGTTGAAGACATTGCAACAGCAGTGGTGGTAGAACATTCAGCAACAGAAGCAACATTATCACGCTCAATGCATTTAAGACATGGTGGTTCAAATCCTTCCTGAGAGGAACTGATCTGTTCGGCGCGAAGTGACTCGTTTTCCTTTTGAAGATCTTCATGAGCCGCTCTCAATTTCTCAAGATCTTGCTTCCTTTGAAGATAATCATAGGAGAGTTTTTCATGAGTTGTTGAGAAAGTATCATGACGATCTTCAAGTTCCTGAGACTTAACGTGAAGATTTTTTATGTCTTCAATTAAGGATTCAGATCGGGTCATTTCAGCACCCAAGAGATCATCGCTTCTGTCTAACAGTTTTTGAATATGTTCCATGGCTTTCTGTTGTTCAGTTGCAATTTTAGCAAGTGTTTTGTAGCTGGGTTTTGAATCACAATCAGAGTCATCGTCACTAGATGTTTGATAGTGAGTAGTGCGTGTGTTTACCTTGGCACCGCGTGCCATGAAGCAGTAGGTAGGATCGGAGCAATCCTTGTCATTTGCATCGGTGTCGGTGATGGAGTCATTTTCTTCAGTGTTGAAGATGGACTTGGCAACGTATGCTGTAGCCAGACTTGCAATGCCAGAATCAGACTCCTCCTCAGACTCCACCTCTGCCTCCTCAGAAGCGGACTCCTCCTCTGAATCCATTTCCTTGCCAACAAACGCACGTGCCTTGCCAGATGAGCTCTTCTTGTGTGATGAAGACTTTGAGGAAGACTTGGAAGAAGACTTTGAGTATTTCTTCTTCTTCTTGTCGTTAGAGTCATATTCCTTGCTCTTCTTCTTCTTTCTGTTCTCATTGTCCCACTATGGACACTCAGAGATGAAGTGTCCAGTTTTCTTGCACTTGTGGCATGTTTTCTTCTTGTAGTCATGAGCAGAAGCTTCATCATTCCTTGAGCTTGATCGTGAAGACTTTCTGAAGCCTTTCTTCTTGTTGAATCTTTGGAACTTCTTCACAAGCATTGCAAGTTCCCTTCCAATGTCTTCAGGATCATCAGAACTGCTGTCAGATTCTTCTTAAGATGAGGAAACAGCTTTTGCCTTCAGGGCACGAGTTCGCCCGTAGTTTGGACCGTAGATATCTCTTTTCTCAGAAAGCTGAAACTCATGTGTGTTGAGTCTCTCGAGTATGTCAGACGGATCGAGTGTCTTGAAATCAGGACGTTCTTGAATCATTAGGGCTAGGATGTCAAATGAACTATCAAGTGATCTCAACAGCGTCTTGACGATTTCATGTTTGGTGATCTTAGTGGCGCCAAGGGCTTGAAGCTCATTTGTGATGTCAGTAAGTCGGTCAAATGTGTGCTGGACATTCTCATTGTCATTTCGCTTGAAGCGGTTGAAGAGGTTGCGAAGAACACTGATTCTCTGATCTCTCTGGGTTGAGATGCCTTCATTGACCTTGGAGAGCCAGTCCCAGACCAGTTTGGATGTCTTCAAAGCACTCACACGGCCATACTGTCCTTTGGTCAGATGACCACAGATGATATTCTTGGCAGTAGAGTCCAGTTGAGTGAACTTCTTGACATCAGCAGCAGTGACACCTTCTCCAGCCTTGGGAACACCGTTCTCGACGACATACCATAGGTCGACGTCAATGGCTTCAAGATGCATGCGCATCTTATTCTTCCAGTAGGGATATTCAGTTCCATCGAAGACGGGGCACGCAGCGGAGACTTTGATTATCCCTGCAGTCGACATAGCTAAAACTCCAGGTGGTTAAAACGAATCACACAGAACAAGGGAGCACCTTGCTCTGATACCAATTGAAAGTGCGTTATATCGACTAGAGGGGGGGTGAATAGGCGATTTTTATGAAAGTCTTCAAAACGTGGAAGTTATGAAGACAAACAGTAGAGATATGTCTATTACTATGCAGCGGAAGTTAGACTACACTAGGCAAGCCATGGTCAAGTATCAACTGAGTGAAAGCACAGTGACGAATAGCTGTAGTGTAATATGGATCAGGTAGGAAGATATTATGAAGCCAAACAGAACACACAGTCACTCAGTGAAGACTAAAGATACATCAAATATGCAATGACTTCACAACGAGTAACAATATGTAAAGGGAAGTGAAGATGAAACCAGTGACTCGTTGAAGACAATGATTTGTTGGACCAGTTCCAGTTGCTGTGACAACTGTACGTCTGGTTGGAGCGGCTACGTATTTAAACCTTAGGACACACAGTCCCGGACACCCAGTCCTGAACCGCAGCTCAGGACACCCAGTCCTCACCGTATTCTCCTTGAGCTAAGGTCACACAGACCTCGCCCAATCACTCTGGTAAGTCTTCAAGGTAGACTCCCAAATCTTCACAGACTTCGTTCACCGGCAATCCACAATGACTCTTGGATGCTCAGAACGCGACGCCTAACCGGCTGGAGGATGCACAGTCCTCAAGTGTAATAAGTCTTCAGATCACTCAGACAAGAAGACTTAAGTGATGCCCAATTTGCTTTGGCTCTGGGTGGTTAGGGCTTTTTCCTCGCTAGGTATTCTCTCTCAAAGGCTTCGAGGTGTGTTGCTCTCAAACGACAAAAGCCGTGCAATAAAATCTGAGCAGCCAACCGTTTATGGTTGTAGGGGGTGGGCTATTTATAGCCTCTAGGCAACCTGACCTGATTTGTCCGAAATGACCCTGGGTCACTAAGGAACTGACACGTGTTCCAACGGTCAGATTTCAAACTCACACGGCAACTTTACTTGGGCTACAAGCAAAGCTGACTTGTCCGACTCTGGACAAGATTTGCTCTCATAGTCTTCACTCAAAGACATAGGTTTTTTGTTTAGGCATCACTTCAGTCGTTCTGACTAGTTCTCTTGGACCCCACTTAGCAGTACAGTGGTTCCTATGACTCAACACAAATAAAAGAGAACTACGAAAGATCTAAGTCTTCGAGCTCCATAGGCTTCATGTGGTGTCTTCTCTTGTCATAGTCTTCAAAGTGAATACCTTCATATACCACCATTGACTTTCAATGTCTTCGTACATTTTTAGGGGTCATCTCTGGTAGTAAAACCGAATCAATGAGGGGCTTCCAGCTGTGTTATCCTGCAATTCTCACAAACACATTAGTCCCTCAACTAGGTTTGTCGTCAATACTGCAAAACCAATTAGGGGTGGCACTAGATGCACTTACAGTATATAAAGGAGCAAGGGGGAGGCCGGCCAGCCCTCTATAGGCGCGCCAGGAGGAGGAGTCCTCCTAGTAGGAGTAGGACTCCCCTTTCCTACTCCTACTAGGAGGAGGAAAGAAAGGAGGAGAAGAAGAAGGAAGGAGAAGGAGGAAAGGGTGGCTGCCCCCCTAGTCCAATTCGGTTTGGGCTAGGGGGGGCCGTGCGCCCTGCCTCCTCTCTTCCACCACTTGACCCATGGGGCCCATTACTTCTTCCTTGTATTCCCGTAACTCCCAGTACCACCGAAAATACCCGAATCACTCGGAACCTTTCCGATGTCCGAATATAGTCGTCCAATATATCGATCTTTACGTCTCGACCATTTTGAGACTCCTCGTCATGTCCCTGATCTCATCCGGGACTCCAAACTACCTTCGGTACATCAAATCACATATACTCATAATACAATCATCACCGAAACTTTGAGCGTGCGGACCCTACGGGTTCGAGAACTACGTAGACATGACCGATACATGTCTCCGGTCAATAACCAATAGCGGAACCAGGATGCTCATATTGGCTCCCACATATTCTACGAAGATCTTTATCGGTCAGACCGCATAACAACATACGTTGTTCCCTTTGTCATCGGTATGTTACTTGCCCGAGATTCGATCGTCGGTATCTCAATACGTAGTTCAATCTCGTTACCGGCAAGTCTCTTTACTCGTTTCTTAATACATCATCCCGCAACTAACTTATTAGTTGCAATGCTTGCAAGGCTTAAGTGATGTGCATTACCGAGAGGGCCCAGAGATACCTCTCCGACAATCGGAGTGACAAATCCTAATCTCGAAATACGCCAACCCAACAAGTACCTTCAGAGACACCTGTAGAGCACCTTTATAATCACCCAGTTACGTTGTGACGTTTGGTAGAACACAAAGTGTTCCTCTGGTAAACGGGAGTTGCATAATCTCATAGTCATAGGAACATGTATAAGTTATGAAGAAAGCAATAGCAACAAACTAAACGATCAAGTGCTAAGCTAATGGAATGGGTCAAGTCAATCACATCATTCTCCTAATGATATGATCCCGTTAATCAAATGATAACTCATGTCTATGGCTAGGAAACGTAAGCATTGCTAACATTACCGTTTTAACATCCATTTGCCAAATTTCATAATCGTAAAATGCGGCAATTGCTAACATGATTCGGACAGACTTAAGCATCGCTACGGGTGAGAAGGTCTCATTGTAGTCAATCCCTTGAACTTGTCGAAAACATTTTGCAACAAGTCGAGCTTTGTAGACAGTAACATTACCGTCAGCGCCAGTCTTCTTCTTGAAGATCCATTTATTCTCAATTGCTTGCCGATCAACGGGCAAGTCAACCAAAGTCCACACTTTGTTCTCATACATGGATCCCATCTCAGATTTCATGGCTTCTAGCCATTTTGCGGAATCTGGGCTCACCATCGCTTTTTCATAGTTCGTAGGTTCATCATGATCTAGTAGCATGACTTCCAGAACAGGATTACCGTACCACTATGGTGTGGATCTTATTCTGGTTGATCTACAAGGTTCGGTAGTAACTTGATCTGAAGTTTCATGATCATTATCATTAGCTTCCTCACTAATTAGTGTAGGTGTCACAGAAACTGGTTTCTGTGATGTACTACTTTCCAATAAGGGAGCAGGTACAGTTACCTCATCAAGTTCTACTTTCCTCCCACTCACTTCTTTCGAGAGAAACTCCTTCTCTAGAAAGGATCCATTCTTAGCAACGAAAGTCTTGCCTTCGGATCTGTGATAGAAGGTGTACCCAACAGTTTCCTTTGGGTATCCTATGAAGACACATTTCTCCGATTTGGGTTCGAGCTTATCAGGTTGAAGCTTTTTCACATAAGCATCGGAGCCCCAAACTTTCAGAAACGACAACTTTGGTTTCTTGCCAAACCACAGTTCATAAGGCGTTGTCTCAACGGATTTCGACGGTGCCCTATTTAACGTGAATAAAGCCGTCTCTAAAGCATAACACCAAAACGATAGCGGTATATCTGTAAGAGACATCATAGATCGCACCATATCTAGTAAAGTACGATTACGACATTCGGACACACCATTACGTTGTGGTGTTCCGGGTGGCGTGAGTTGCGAAACTATTCTGCATTGTTTCAAATGTAGACCAAACTCGTAACTCAAATATTCTTCTCCACGATCAGATTGTAGAGACTTTATTTTCTTGTTACGATGATTTTCAACTCCACTCTAAAATTCTTTGAACTTTTCAAATGTTTCAGACTTATATTTCATCAAGTAGATATACCCATATCTGCTTAAGTCATCTGTGAAGGTGAGAAAATAACGATATCCGCCACGAGCCTCAATATTCATCGGACCACATACATCAGTATGTATGATTTCCAACAAATCCGTTGCTCTCTCCATAGTACCGGAGAATGGCGTTTTGGTCATCTTGCCCATGAGGCACGGTTCGCAAGTACCAAGTGATTCATAATCAAGTGATTCCAAAAGTCCATCAGTATGGAGTTTCTTCATGCACTTTACACCGATATGACCTAAACGGCAGTGCCAAAAATAAGTTGCACTATCATTACAACTCTGCATCTTTTTGTTTCAACATTATGAATATGTGTACCACTACTATCGAGATTCATCAAAAATAGACCACTCTTCAAGGGTGCATGACCATAAAAAATATTACTCATATAAATAGAAAAACCATTATTCTTTGATTTAAATTAATAACCGTTCTCGCGTCAAACAAGATCCAGATATAATGTTCATGCTCAATGCTGGCACAAAATAACAATTTTTTAGGTCTAAAACTAATCCAGAAGGTAGATGTAGAGGTAGCGTGCCGACCGCGATCACATCGACTTTGGAACCATTTCCCACGCGCATCGTCACCTCGTCCTTTGCCAGTGTTCGCTTAATCCGTAGTCCCTGTTTCGAGTTGCAAATGTTAGCTACAAAACCAGTATCAAATACCCAGGTGCTACTGCAAGCTCTAGTAAGGTACACATCAATAACATGTATATCACATATACCTTTGTTCACCTTGCCATCCTTCTTATCCGCCAAATACTTGGGGCAGTTCCGCTTCCATTGTCCAGTCTGCTTGCAATAGAAGCACTCAGTTTCAGGCTTAGGTCCAGATTTGGGTTTCTTCTCCTGAGCAGTACCTTGCTTACTGTTCTTCTTGAAGTTCCCCTTCTTCTTCCCTTTGCCCTTTTTCTTGAAACTGGCGGTCTTGTTGACCATCAACACTTGATGCTCCTTCTTGATTTCTACCTCCGCATCCTTTAGTATTGCGGAGAGCTCGGGAATTGTCTTATCCATCCCTTGCATGTTATAGTTCATCACGAAGCTCTTGTAGCTTGGTGGCAGTGATTGAAGAACTCTGTCAATGACACTATCAACAGGAAGATTAACTCCCAGTTGAGTCAAGTGATTATGATACCCAGACATTTTGAGTATATGTTCACTGACAGAACTGTTCTCCTCCATCTTGCAGCTATAGAACTTATTGGAGACTTCATATCTCTCAATTCGGGCATTTGCTTGAAATATTAACTTCAACTCCTGGAACATCTCATATGCTCCATGACGTTCAAAACGTCGTTGAAGTCCCGATTCTAAGCCGTAAAGCATGGCACACTGAACTATCGAGTAGTCATCAGCTTTGCTCTACCAGACGTTCATAACATCTGGTGTTGCTCCAGCAGCAGGCCTGGCACCTAGCGGTGCTTCCAGGATGTAATTCTTCTGTGCAGCAATGAGGATAATCCTCAAGTAACGGACCTAGTCCATGTAATTGCTACCATCATCTTTCAACTTCGCTTTCTCAAGGAATGCATTAAAATTCAACGGAACAACAGCACAGGCCATCTATCTACAATCAAACATAGACAAGCAAGATACTATCAGGTACTAAGTTCATGATAAATTTAAGTTCAATTAATCATATTACTTAAGACCTCCCACTTAGAAAGACATCCCTCTAATCTTCTAAGTGATCACGTGATCTAAATCAACTAAACCATAACCGATCATCACGTGAAATGGAGTAGCTTTCAATGGTGAACATCAATATGTTGATCATATCTACTATATGGTTCACGCTCGACCTTTCGGTCTCAGTGTTCCGAGGCCATATCTGCATATGCTAGGCTCGTCAAGTTTAACCTGAGTATTCTTCATGTGCAAAACTGGCTTGCACCCGTTGTAGATGGACGTAGAGCTTATCACACCCGATCATCACGTGGTGTCTGGGCACAACGAACTTTGGCAACGATGCATACTCAGGGAGAACACTTTTTATCTTAAAATTTAGTGATAGATCATCTTATAAAGCTACCGTCGAACTAAGCAAAATAAGATGCATAAAAGATAAACATCACATGCAATCAAAAATATGTGACATGATATGGCCATCATCATCTTGTGCCTTTGATCTCCATCTCCAAAGCATCGTCATGATTTCCATCGTCACCGGCATGACACCATGATCTCCATCATCTTGATCTATATCAATGTGTTGTCACATGGTCGTCTCGCCAACTATTGCTCTTGCAACTATTGCTATCGCATAGCGATAAAGTAAAGCAATTATTTGGCGCTTGCATCTTATGCAATAGAGAGATAACCATAAGGCTTTTGCCAGTTGCCGATAACTTCAACAAAACATGATCATCTTATACAACAACTTATATCTCATCACGTCTTGACCATATCACATCACAACATGCCCTGCAAAAACAAGTTAGATGTCATCTACTTTGTTGTTGCAAGTTTTACGTGACTGCTACAAGCTTAGTAAGAACCGTTCTTACATACGCATCAAAACCACAACGATTGTTTGTCAAGTTGGTGTTGTTTTAACCTTCGCAAGGACCGGGCGTAGCCACACTTGGTTCAACTAAAGTTGGAGAAACTGACACCGGCCAGCCACCTGTGTGCAAATCACGTCGGTAGAACCAGTCTCGCGTAAGCCTACACGTAATGTCGGTCCGGGCTGCTTCATCCAACAATATCGCCGAACCAAAGTATGACATGTTGGTAAGCAGTATGACTTATATCGCCCACAACTCACTTGTGTTCTACTCGTGCACAACATCAAGGCATAAAACCTAGGCTCGGATGCCACTGTTGGGGAACGTAGTAATTTCAAAAAAATTCCTACGCACACGCAAGATCATGGTGATGCATAGCAACGAGAGGGAAGAGTGTTGTCTATGTACCCTCGTAGACCGGAAGTGGAAGCGTTATAACAACGCGGTTGATGTAGTCGTACGTCTTCACGGCCCGACCGATCAAGCACCGAAAATACGGCACCTCCGAGTTCTAGCACACGTTCAGCTCGATGACGATCCCCGGACTCCGATCCAGCAGAATATTGGGGAAGAATTCCGTCAGCACGACGGCGTGGTGACGATCTTGATGTTCTACCGTCGCAGGGCTTCGCCTAAGCACCGCTACAATATTATCAAGGATTATGGTGGAGGGGGGTACCGCACACGGCTGGGAGAGATCAACTGATCAACTTGTGTGTCTAGAGGTGCCCCTCTGCGCCTGTATATAAAGCAGCAAGGGGGAGGCCGGCCGGCCCTCTATGGGCGCGCCAGGAGGAGGAGTCCTCCTCCTAGTAGGAGTAGGACTCCCCTTTCCTACACCTACTAGGAGGAGGAAAGGAAGGAGGAGAAGGAGAAGGAGGAAAAGGAGGAAAGGGGGGCCGGCCCCCTAGTCCAATTCGGTTTGGGCTAGGGGGCCGCGCGCCCTGCCTCCTCTCTTCCACCACTTGGCCCATGAGGCCCATTACTTCTTCCTCGTATTCCCGTAACTCCCCGGTACCCCCGAAAATACCCGAATCACTCGGAACCTTCCAATGTCCGAATATAGTCGTCCAATATATCGATCTTTACATCTCGACCATTTCGAGACTCCTCGTCATGTCCCCGATCTCATCCGGGACTCCGAACTACCTTCGGTACATCAAATCACATAAACTCATAATACAATCGTCACCGGAACTTTAAGCGTGCGGACCCTATGGGTTCGAGAACTATGTAGACATGACCGAGACATGTCTCCAGTTAATAACCAATAGCGGAACCTGGATGCTCATATTGGCCCCCACATATTCTACGAAGATCTTTATCGGTCAGACCGCATAACAACATACGTTGTTCCCTTTGTCATCGGTATGTTACTTGCCCGAGATTCGATCATCGGTATCTCAATACGTAGTTCAATCTCGTTACCGGCAAGTCTCTTTACTCGTTCCGTAATACATCATCCCGCAACTAACTTATTAGTTGCAATGCTTGCAAGGCTTAAGTGATGTGCATTACCGAGAGGGCCCAGAGATACCTCTCTGACAATCGGAGTGACAAATCCTAATCTCGAAATACGCCAACCCAACAAGTACCTTCGGAGACACCTGTAGAGCACCTTTATAATCACCCAGTTACGCTGTGACGTTTGGTAGCACACAAAGTGTTCCTCGGTAAACGGGAGTTGCATAATCTCATAGTCATAGGAACATGTATAAGTTATGAAGAAAGCAATAGCAACAAACTAAACGATCAAGTGCTAAGCTAATGGAATGGGTCAAGTCAATCACATCATTCTCCTAATGATGTGATCCCGTTAATCAAATGACAACTCATGTCTATGGCTAGGAAACATAACCATCTTCAATTAACGAGCTAGTCAAGTAGAGGCATACTAGTGACACTATGTTTGTCTATGTATTCACACATGTATTATGTTTTCGGTTAATACAATTCTAGTATGAATAATAAACATTTATCATGATATAAGAAAATAAATAATAACTTTATTATTGCCTCTATGGCATATTTCCTTCAAGGCCGCCCCTGAGGAGGTCTTGCATCGTCCGTCTCACGAGGGTCTTGAGTGTTTGTTGTTGAAAATGGGCCGTACAGGGCCGCTGGTGGAGCCACGCCGTGGGCTGCAGGCAGGCAAGTCTGGGGACCCCCGTTACCAGAACGCCGACAAAAAGAAGTTTATTCAATGTTTATAGAGTTACAATCGAGAGACACAACTTCCTCAATACAAGAGGTACTATGGTTAAGCTACACTGCCGTAGTGTACTCCGTGCGGCTGTAGTTTATCAATTTGGATGACTAGGTCCATTATACTTCTTTTTGTAACATATATATTTTTGTGTGCAACTTTCTTCTACTTACTAGTAATGCTAGTTTGGACTGAAATTTAGCCATTCATTTAACTTTCATTTTTTTCACTTATAAAAGTTGCAGGGAAAAAATGGAGAGATTTTTTTCTAGTAAAAAATCAACAACTTCCAATATGCTTGATCCGGTTGATTTGGACAAACTTCTTAGGGATCCATCTAAAAGACTAGAATTCCTACCGAAAATGACAGTTAAACATTTTTATACAGTGACAAGTCATCGTGGGATAAAATAAAAGGTAACACGCTAAAGATTTTTGTTTTTTCTTTCAAAGTACCAGCCTTCTTCAATGTTTTCATTCTTTCTCAATTTGATAATGTTTTTTCTTGCAGCTTGTAGGTTTGATTGATTGTTAGCACAATGTGTCAATGTTCACTTTCGCAACTTCCAAACAAGATATTTCTCAGATGTGATTCTTTGGTCTTATAAATGGTTAGTCTTCTTTCACTTTTCAATAAATTTGGTTAATGTGCGAAAAATCAAGTGATTATGCTCGCGTTTTGTTTACATGAATGTTTTTGCCTTGCTGGTTTATGAATATGGATATGCTCCCTCCGTCCCATAATATAAGAGTACTTTTCTTGCTCCCTTTCAATTCTTTTCCTGGGTCCGCCCCTGCAACCGCCGACGGTCAAGTCATTGAACATGACGGCTCAACAGAAACACCACCACGACCAGGCCGAAATCACTATTCTGACCTTTTCAGCAATCTTTGCCACAAAGTGAATTCGAAATGAAAGTATTTCACGATCTAACTCTTTTAGCAACGCCATAGACCGTGACGTTTCTTCTTCATATAAAAACGCCGAGCTAGCTAGCGTTTCAAATACGCATTCAAACGCCGGAGTAGTTAGCATTTTCAATCGACATAGAAACGCCAAGAAAGTGGGCGTTGCTGCCCTGGCCAGAAACGCCATAGGGCTTGGCGTTTAGGCCCTGGGTTTAGGGGCAGCTTTTTATTTTGGCGACGGAGCAGCGAATGGGCTGGGTGCCAGCGCAGAAACGCCAAAGCCCTTGGCGTTTCTTACCTGGTCCGCAACGCGAGCAACCTCGGCGTTTCTCCTTTGGGCAGTAACACTAGCTGGCTCAGCGTTTCTCCTTTGGACAGGAACGCTAACTAGCTCGGCGTCTTTATTTGGGGAAGAAATGCCGCGGACTCTGGAGTTGCTAAAAGGGTCATATCGTGAAATACTTTCATATTGAGTTCACTTTGTGACAAAGTTTGTTGATAGAGTCAAAATCGTGATTTCGGCCCCGCGACCACTGGCGCAAATGCATCACGCTGGGAATGGTTATTACTTACTCCAAGTCAGTACTAATATCATACATGATGGTCATTATTACCCCATAAAAGTGACAGGAAAACAGTTCAAGCAGGCTCCAGCTTAGTAGCACCTGCCATGCCACAAATCTACCACGACCAGAGAAACTGGCTGCATCATCCCCAAACGGAACGACTGTACGCCAAACCCTCAAGAAAGTAACAATTGCAGACTCTAAATTCAGTTTACAATATCATTGGACCGAATTGACGGTCGCCACACACATAAGCCAAGGATGATTTGCCAGGGACTAACAGGGCGCGAGTAGGCTGGAGTTGCACTGGTGTGCCCGTGGATCTCGACGTCGACGACCTGCGTCGCAGACACCTGAGGTGAAAAGACATGCAGTTGCAGTCGGGGGTGACACTTGCAGTTGCATGCTCGTGTGGACATGAATTGTAGTCGGGTGCCGACACTCACAATTGCAAGTCTTGTGGCAAACATGCAATTGCAGTCAACATGGCCCACATGAAGTTGCAACTCAGGGAATGGGCATGCAATTGGCACCCAAAAAATACAATACTGCATCCTTGTCGTCACTCTGGCGGCGGCACACAAGACAAGCTATAACACATATGAAAATGCAACTCAGGGGTGGACATGAATTGCAGTTGGGTGCCAACACTTGCAGTTGCGAGTCTATTGGCAGGCATGCAATTGCAGTCGACATGGCCCACATGCAGTTACAACTCAGGGAATGGGCATGCAACTGGCACCCAAAAAACAAAAAAATAAATAAAAATGCATCCTTATCGTCACCCCAGCGGCGGCACACAAGATAAGCTATAACCCATATGAAAAATGAAGCTAAGGGGTCGACATGAATTGCAGTCGAGTGTCGACATTTGTAGTTGCGTGTCTAGTGGCAAACATGCAATTGCAATCGACAAGGCCCGCATGCAGTTGCAACTCAGGGAATGGGCATACAACTGGATCCCAAAAAATAATTAAAAAAAATCCTAGTTGTCACTCCGGGGGCGGCGACACACAATACAATCTATAGCCCATATGAAAATGCAACCCAGGGGTGGACATGAATTGCAGTCCCGTGCCGACACTTGCAATTGCGAGTCTAGTGATAAACATGCAATTATAGTAGACATGGCCCGCATGCAATTGCAACTTAGAAAATGGGCATGCAACTGGCACCCAAAAAAATAATAAAAAAAGCATCATTGTCGTCACTCCGAAGGTGGCACACAAGACAAACTATAACCCAAATGAAAATGCAGCTCAGGGGTGGATATGAATTGCAGTCGGGTGCCGACCCTTGCAGTTACGAGTCTAGTGGCAAATATGCAATTGTAGTCGACATGGCCCGCATGCAGTTGCAACTCAAGGAATGGGAATGGAACTGGCACCCAAAAAATAAAAATAAAAATGAATCCTTGTCGTCACTCCAACGTCGACGGCACACACAAGACAAGCTGTAGCCCATATGAACGCATTGCGACCCTTTCAATTGCAGTCGGCATGATTACGTGCAAATGTTGTGCAACAATTTTTTTTATCAAAAATGGTGAAAAATGAATATGCTCGTTTATAGACTACTACAACAAAAAAAAAAAACAGACTTTTAGTCTTCCACGTCTAGTTAAAAAAACTTGCATGTGGCCATGTGAGAGATGAATGAACTTGCATGTGGCTATGTGAGATAGATGAACGGCCAGTGCGAGAAAATGGGATCATATTGCTCGCTCCTGTCCCCAGGCAAATACTAGCACCGAAAAGAAAACAGCCTAGAATATAGACAAAGAAAAAGCACACAACACCAGTCACGGTCAGTCCATGGCGTATCCCTGTCCAACACAGACGAAAAAACAAAAAGGAAAAAAAGATAACGGGCCGGTCGCACCACTAGAACAGGCTGATACTCCAATACAAGACATCAGCGATCGTAAACCTTAAATCTGGAAACGATCCAACATACGGGGACATTTACAGACTTCGATAAAACTCAGTCGACTGAGTTTTAGCAGTCCCCAACTTTTTTATAGTTTGTTGAAGACCATCAGTAGTGGCCCATGTCTAGGGCAGCGGCCGGTCGTGAACTTTGGTGTGACAATCACGCGCGGCACGGGGAATCGCTTTTATTCTGTTTTAAGTGAAAAGTAAAGAACGAGAGAGTTTGAATGAAAGATGATCCATCAGTCTTTATTGATGATAAAAATGGGGTATTTATACCCAGGCGGAGGCACCTCCCTCCCCGCGCGCCCGCTACCGCGAGGAAGCTTCCGCCTGGCCGGCACCGCAACTGTATAGGAAAGCCACCCCGAATCCCGCTGCTCCGCTACGCCCATGGTAACGGGGCTCGACAGAATCAGTGGCAGGTGGTGCCGCTCCTGGCCGGCCGGCCGGCCGTGTGGGGCCAAGGAAGCTGCGGCTCCTCCCGCGCCGCCCCGTTCGAGTGCGTGCGCCCGCCTCGCTGACGCGGATTGGCTGTACGTGCCGACGGAGCGGGGTCAGGTGCGTCGGTGCGTGTGCCGGAAACGGGAAGCGTGGCGCGCCAACTGCGCACGACGGCGCGAGGGGATTGCCGCATCGGCTACGGGTCGATCGCGCACCTGACTGTATGCACGGTCCAGTCCAGGCTCCCTACTGGCCTCGGGGCATCTTCAACAATTCCGCCGTCCAGCCGAGCCGACGCTACATCTCCAGTCCAGCGCCAGAAGAACGACGACCAAGGCTCGTTTGACCTTCACAAGTGGGCCCAGTCTCTCTCTCTCTCTCTCTTTTTACGATGGCACCTTAAAGCATCTCTAGCGGACCCCGTATAAGTGGTCAAACCCTTATATTTTTTGTGTTTTATAGTTTTTGGTAAAAAAATGTCCAGAAGGAACTGTAAAAGTGGTCCAACCCGTAAAATTTTTAAGGGCCACCGAAAATGCATAGCCGAAACTCTTATTGTTGGAGGTTGGAAGGCTGTACCTAGGGGGCCTGTATACCGGTCAAACCTCGTCGGAGCAAATACGCCGCCGCGGAGTTTGCCGGTATCCGCCATAAACTCGCCGGAATTCATCACCGTACACCGAAAAAAGCCGCTAGATGCCGTAATCGATCGCCGCCCGGTTCAAATTGGACAAGCTCGACATCGTCGTGGCCTCCCATGACCTCAGCCTAGCCGCCAGAATCCTCTCGGCGCGGCAGGCAAAGGGGCACGGCTCGGCCGGCGCGGCTGGCAATAGAGCAAGGGGCGGTCAACAGAGGCGACGGGGCGTGGCTGGCGTGGTGATGGGGCATGGCCGACAGGGACAAGGCGTGGCTAGCATGGTGATGGGGCGCGGCCGACAGGGACAAGGCGTGGCCGGCGTGGTGATGGGGTGTGGACGACAGGGACAAGGCGTGGCTAGCGTGGTGATGGGGCGCGACCGACAGGGACAAGGCGTGGCCGGCGTGGTGATGGGGCGCGGCCAACAGGGACAAGGCATGGCTCGCGTGGTGATGGGGCGCGGCCGACAGGGACAAGGCGTGGCTAGCGTGGTGATGGGGCGCGGCCGACAGGGACGGGGCGCGACCGGCTGGGACGGGGCACGACCGGCTGGTGGAAGGGGCGGCAGCGGCCGGACTGGAAGAATGAGCTGTTTATCCCAGTTTTACAGTCTATTTTATAGTATCTGTTCGGCTGTAGCTAAAATGAACCCTTAAAATGCATTTTTTTTACCTATATCCCAATTTTACAGTTTGCGATTTTAAGGGGTCTGCTAGAGATGCTCTCAGGCCAACTCCAGTGCGCGACCCCATCCTGTCTGGGTGCGTCCGTTTGTAGGAAAACGGACATACCAAACGGCCCCAGCGCGCGGGCACAAACGGACTTTTGTCCGTTTTATGTCCTCTTTTGACCCATCCTCGCCCAAATTTGGGCCGCTTTTGAGGTGAAACGGACACCGCGCGGACGGCGCGGGACGCGTGCGCTTGTCCTTCCCTGACCCGCCTGTCGATGGCACAAAGCACCCGCCCGGCACCCCATTTCGCGCCATTTACCTCCAAACCCTCTCACGTCGCGACCTCCCCTCCGCCCACCACCCTCTTGCCATGGCCGATGCCCTGCCGAATTCTGGTGGCCAGGCCGTCGACCCACCCGGAAAGGTGAAGAAGAAGAAGAAGTCCAAGGGTCCAAAGAAGCCGCGGTTGGAACTCACGCCGGCGGAGCTCGCAAAGCTGGATGCGGAATTGGCCAAGAGGAGGAACCGGAGGGCGGCGGCCAAGGGCAAGAATGCCCGCGGCCATGTTCGCCGCCGAGCGTGCTGCGTTGGAGGCCGCGCGGCGCAATGTCGGCGTCGACGAGTGATACGTCTCCAACGTATCTATAATTTTTTATTGCTCCATGCTATATTATCTTCTGTTTTGGATGTTTATGGGCTTTATTATATATTTTTATATTATTTTTGGGACTAACCTATTAACCTAGAGCCCAGTGCCAGTTTCTGTTTTTTTGCCTATTTTAGGGTTCCGAAGAAAAGGAAAATCAAACGGAGTCCAATTGACCTGAAACTTCACGGAACTCATTTTTGGAAGGAAAGCAACCCGGGAGACTTGGAGTCTACGTCAAGGAAGCTTCAAGGAGGCCACGAGGTAGGAGGGCGCGCCCACCCCCTGGGCACGCGCTCCACCCTCGTGGGCCCCTCGTGGCCCCCCTGACGTACTTCTTTCGCCTATATATCTCCATACACCCTAAAACGATCGGGGAGCACAATAGATCGGGAGTTCCACCGCCAGAAGCCTCCGTAGCCACCGAAAGCCAATCTAGACCCGTTCCGGCACCCTACCGGAGGGGGCAATCCCTCTCCGGTGGCCATCTTCATCATCCCGGTGCTTTCCATGACGAGGAGGGAGTAGTTCTCCCTCGGGGCTGAGGATATGTACCAGTAGCTATGTGTTTGATCTCTCTCTCTCTCTCGTGTTCTTGAGGTGGTACGATCTTGATGTATCGCGAGCTTTGCTATTATAGTTGGATCTTATGATGTTCCTCCCCCTCTACTCTCTTGTAATGGATTGAGTTTCCCCTTTGAAGTTATCTTATCGGATTGAGTCTTTAAAGATTTGAGAACACTTGATGTATGTCTTGCTATGCGTATCTGTGGTGACAATGGGATATCACATGATTCACTTGATGTATGTTTTGGTGATCAACTTGCGGGTTCCGCCCATGAACCTATGCATAGGGGTTGGCACACATTTTCGTCGTGATTCTCCAGTAGAAACTTTGGGGCACTCTTTGAGGTTCTATGTGTTGGTTGAATAGATGAATCTGAGATTGTGTGATGCATATCGTATAATCATACCCACGGATACTTGAGGTGACATTGGAGTATCTAGGTGACATTAGGGTTTTGGTTGATTTGTGTCTTAAGGTGCTATTCTAGTACGAACTCTAGGGCTGTTTGTGACACTTATTGGAATAGCCCAACGGATTGATTGGAAAGAATAACTTTGAGGTGGTTTCATACCCTACCATAATCTGTTCGTTCATTCTCCGCTATTAGTGACTTTGGAGTGACTCTTTGTTGCATGTTAAGGGATGGTTATGTGATCCAATTATGTTATTATTGTTAAGAGGACTTGCATTAGTGAAAGTATGAACCCTAGGCCTTATTTCCTATCATTGCAATACCGTTTATGCTCACTTTTACCATTAGTTATCTTGCTGTTTTTATATTTTTTCAGATTACAAGAACTGTTATCTGTTGGAAATATGCCCTAGAGGCAATAATAAAAGCATTATTATTATATTTCCTTGTTCATGATAATTGTCTTTATTCATGCTATAATTGTGTTATCCGGAAATCGTAATACATGTGTGAATAAATAGACACCAACATGTCCCTAGTAAGCCTCTAGTTGACTAGCTCGTTGATCAACAGATAGTCATGGTTTCCTGACTATGGACATTGGATGTCAATGATAACGAGATCACATCATTAGGAGAATGATGTGATGGACAAGACCCAATCCTAAACATAGCACAAGATCGTATAGTTTGTTTGCTAGAGTTTTTCCAATGTCAAGTATCCTTTCCTTAGACCATGAGATCGTGTCACTCCCGGATACCGTAGGAGTGCTTTGGGTGTACCAAACGTCACAACGTAACTGGGTGACTATAAAGGTATACTATGGGTATCTCCGAAAGTGTCTGTTGGGTTGACACGGATCAAGACTGGGATTTGTCACTCCGTATGACGGAGAGGTATCTCTGGGCCCACTCGGTAATGCATCATCACAATGAGCTCAAAGTGACCAAGTGTCTGGTCATGGGATCATGCATTACGGTACGAGTAAAGTGACTTGCCGGTAACGAGATTGAACGAGGTATTGGGATCGTACGTGTGTTGAACGCGGAGGTGCCGTCCGTTCGGTGCTAGGATCTCCGGTGATTTGGATCACGTCGAGTACGACTACCTCATCCCCGTTCTTTGAACGCTTCCGCTCGCGATCTACAAAGGTATGTAGATGCATCCAATCACTCGTTGCTATATAAACTCATAGATGGATCTTGGTGAAACCGTAGGAAATTTTTTGTTTTCTGCAACGTTCTCCAACAGTGGCATCATGAGCTAGGTCTATGCGTAGTTCTCTTTGCACGAGTAGAACACAATTTGTTATGGGCGTAGATGTTGTCGACTTTCTTGCCGCTACTAGTCTTATTTTGCTTCAGCGGTATTGTGGGATAAAGCGGCCCGGACCAACCTTACACGTACGCTTACGTGAGACCGGTTCCACCGACTAACATGCACTAGTTGAAGGAAATATGCCCTAGAGGCAATAATAAAGTTATTATTTATTTCCTTACATCATGATAAATGTTTATTATTCATGCTAGAATTGTATTAACCGGAAACATAATACATGTGTGAATACATAGACCAACAGAGTGTCACTAGTATGCCTCTACTTGACTAGCTCGTTAATCAAAGATGGTTATGTTTCCTAACCATGAACAAGGAGTTGTTATTTGATTAACGAGGTCACATCATTAGTAGAATGATCTGATTGACATGACCCATTCCATTAGCTTAGCACCCGATCGTTTAGTATGTTGCTATTGCTTTCTTCATGACTTATACATGTTCCTGTAACTATGAGATTATGCAACTCCCGTTTACCGGAGGAACACTTTGGGTACTACCAAACGTCACAACGTAACTGGGTGATTATAAAGGAGTACTACAGGTGTCTCCAATGGTAGATGTTGGGTTGGCGTATTTCGAGATTAGGGTTTGTCACTCGATTGTCGGAGAGGTATCTCTGGGCCCTCTCGGTAATGCACATCACATAAGCCTTGCAAGCACTGCAACTAATAAGTTAGTTGTGAGATGATGTATTACGGAACGAGTAAAGAGACTTGCCGGTAACGAGATTGAACTAGGTATTGGATACCGACGATCGAATCTCGGGCAAGTAACATACCGATGACAAAGGGAACAACGTATGTTGTTATGCGGTCTGACCGATAAAGATCTTCGTAGAATATGTAGGAGCCAATATGGGCATCCAGGTCCCGCTATTGGTTATTGACCGGAGACGTGTCTCGGTCATGTCTACATTGTTCTCGAACCGTAGGGTCCGCACGCTTAACGTTACGATGACAGTTATTATGAGTTTATGCATTTTGATGTACCGAAGGTTGTTAGGAGTCTCGGATGAGATCACGGACATGACGAGGAGTCTCGAAATGGTCGAGACGTAAAGATTGATATATTGGAAGCCTATGTTTGGGCACCGGAAGTGTTCCGGGTGAAATCGGGATTTTACCGGATTACCGGGAGGGTTACCGGAACCCCCCGGGAGGCAAATGGGCCTATTGGGCCTTAGTGGAAAAGAGAGAAGGGGCAGCCCACAGGCTAGCCGGCCGAACCCCCCTTCCCTAGTCCTATTAGGACTAGGAGAAGGGGCCGGCCCCCCTCTCTTCTCTTTCTCCCGAAGAGTCCTACTAGGAATAGGATTTGGGGGAAGGAGTCCTACTCCCGGTAGGAGTGGAACTCCTCCCTGCGCCTCCCTCCTAGCCGGCCGACCCCCTTGCCCCTGGCCTTTATATACGGGGGCAGGGGGCACCCCATAGACACACAACTTGATCCTTGAGATCGTTCCTTAGCCGTGTGCGGTGCCCCCTGCCACCAAATTCCACCTCGATCGTACCGTTGTAGTGCTTAGGCGAAGCCCTGCGTCGGTAGTACATCAAGATCGTCATCACGCCGTCGTGCTGACGGAACTCTTCCTCGACGCTTTGCTGGATCGGAGCCCGAGGAACGTCATCGAGCTGAACGTGTGCTAAGAACTCGGAGGTGCCGGAGTAACGGTGCTTGGATCGGTCGGATCGGGAAGAAGACGTACGACTACTTCCTCTACGTTGTGAGATCGCTTCCGCAGTCGGTCTGCGTTGGTACGTAGACAACACTCTCCCCTCTCGTTGCTGTGCATCACCATGATCTTGCGTGTGCGTAGGAAAATTTTTGAAATTACTGCGTTCCCCAACAGTGGCATCCGAGCCTAGGTTTTATGGTTTGATGTTATATGCACGAGTAGAACACAAGTGAGTTGTGGGCGATACAAGTCATACTGCCTACCAGCAGGTCATACTTTGGTTCGGCGGTATTGTTGGTTGAGACGATCCGGACCAACCTTACGCGTACTCTTACGCGAGACCGGTTCCCTCGATGTGCTTTGCACATAGATGGCTTGCGGAAGACTGTCTCTCCAACTTTAGTTGAACCAAGTGTGACTACGCCCGGTCCTTGAGAAGGTTAAAACGGAGTCTATTTGACGAACTATCGTTGTGGTTTTGATGCGTAGGTGAGATGAGTTCTTACTTAAGCCCGTAGCAGCCACGTAAAACTTGCAACAAACAAAGTAGAGGACGTCTAACTTGTTTTTGCAGGGTATGTTGTGATGTGATATGGTCAAGGCATGATGCTGATTTTATTGTATGAGATGATCATGTTTTGTAACTAAGTTATCGGCAACTGGCAGGAGCCATATGGTTGTCGCTTTATTGTATGCAATGCAATCGCGATGTAATGCTTTACTAGATTACTAAACGGTAGTAATAGTTGTGGAAGCATAAGATTGGCGAGACGACAACGATGCTACGATGGAGATCAAGGTGTCGCGCCGGTGACGATGGTGATCATGACGGTGCTTCGGAGATGGAGATCACAAGCACAAGATGATGATGGCCATATCATATCACTTATATTGATTGCATGTGATGTTTATCCTTTTATGCATCTTATCTTGCTTTGATTGACGGTAGCATTATAATATGATCTCTCACTAAATTATCAAGAAGTGTTCTCCCTGAGTATGCACCGTTGCCAAAGTTCGTCGTGCCCAGACACCACGTGATGATCGGGTGTGATAAGCTCTACATCCATCTACAACGGGTGCAAGCCAGTTTTGCACACGCAGAATACTCAGGTTAAACTTGACGAGCCTAGCATATGCAGATATGGCCTCGGAACACAGAGACCGAAAGGTCGAGCGTGAATCATATAGTAGATATGATCAACATGACGATGTTCACCATTGAAAACTACTCCATCTCACGTGATGATCGGTTATGGTTTAGTTGATTTGGATCACGTGATCACTTAGAGGATTAGAGGGATGTCTATCTAAGTGGGAGTTCCTAAGTAATTTGATTAACTGAACTTAAACTTATCATGAACTTAGTACCTGATAGTATCTTGCTTGTTTATGTTGCTTGTAGATAGATGGCTCGTGCTATTGTTCCGTTGAATTTTAATGCGTTCCTTGAGAAAGCAAAGTTGAAAGATGATGGTAGCAATTACACGGACTGGGTCCGTAACCTGAGGATTATCCTCATTGCTGCACAGAAAAATTACGTCCTGGAAGCACCGCTGGGTGACAGGCCTGCTGCTGGAGCAACGCCAGATGTTATGAACGTCTGGCAGAGCAAAGCTGATGACTACTCGATAGTTCAGTGTGCCATGCTTTACGGCTTAGAATCGGGACTTCAACGACGTTTTGAACGTCATGGAGCATATGAGATGTTCCAGGAGTTGAAGTTAATATTTCAAGCAAATGCCCGAATTGAGAGATATGAAGTCTCCAATAAGTTCTATAGCTATAAGATGGAGGAGAACAGTTCTGTCAGTGAGCATATACTCAAGATGTCTGGGTATAATAATCACTTGATTCAGATGGGAGTTAATCTTCCAGATGACTGCGTCATTGACAGAATTCTCCAATCACTGCCACCAAGCTACAAGAGCTTCGTGATGAACTATAATATGCAAGGGATGAACAAGACTATTCCCGAGCTCTTCGCAATGCTGAAAGCTGCGGAGGTAGAAATCAAGAAGGAGCATCAAGTGTTGATGGTTAACAAAACCACTAGTTTCAAGAAAAAGGGCAAAGGGAAGAAGAAGGGAAACTTCAAGAAGAACAGCAAGCAAGTTGCTGCTCAGGAGAAGAAACCCAAGTCTGGACCTAAGCCTGAAACTGAGTGCTTCTACTGCAAGCAGACTGGTCACTGGAAGCGGAACTGCCCCAAGTATTTGGCGGATAAGAAGGATGGCAAAGTGAGCAAAGGTATATGTGATATACATGTTATTGATGTGTACCTTACTAGAGCTCGCAGTAGCACCTGGGTATTTGATACTGGTTCTGTTGCTAATATTTGCAACTCGAAACAGGGACTACGGAATAAGCGGACACTAGCAAAGGACGAGGTGACGATGCGCGTGGGAAACGGTTCCAAAGTCGATGTGATCGCGGTCGGCACGCTACCTCTACATCTACCTTCGGGATTAATAGTAGACCTAAATAATTGTTATTTGGTGCCAGCGTTGAGCATGAACATTATATCTGGATCTTGTTTAATGCGAGACGGTTATTCATTTAAATCAGAGAATAATGGTTGTTCTATTTATATGAATAATATATTTTATGGTCATGCACCTTTGAAGAGTGGTCTATTCTTGTTGAATCTCGAAGATAGTAATACACATATTCATAATGTAGAAGCCAAAAGATGCAAAGTTAATAATGATAGTGCAACTTATTTGTGGCATTGCCGTTTAGGTCATATCGGTGTAAAGCGCATGAAGAAACTCCATACTGATGGGCTTTTGGAATCACTTGATTATGAATCACTTGGTACTTGCGAACCGTGCCTCATAGGCAAGATGACTAAAACGCCGTTCTCCGGTACTATGGAGAGAGCAACATATTTGTTGGAAATCATACATACAGATGTATGTGGTCCGATGAATATTGAGGCTCGCGGCGGATATCGTTATTTTCTCACCTTCACAGATGATTTAAGCAGATATGGGTATATCTACTTAATGAAGCATAAGTCTGAAACATTTGAAAAGTTCAAGGAATTTCAGAGTGAAGTTGAAAATCATCGTAACAAGAAAATAAAATTTCTACGATCTGATCGTGGAGGAGAATATTTGAGTTACGAGTTTGGTATACATTTGAAAAATTGTGGAATAGTTTCGCAACTCACACCACCCGGAACACCACAGCGTAATGGTGTGTCCGAACGTCGTAATCGTACTTTACTAGATATGGTGCGATCTATGATGTCTCTTACTGATTTACCGCTATCGTTTTGGGGTTATGCTTTAGAGACGGCCGCATTCACGTTAAATAGGGCACCATCAAAATCCGTTGAGACGACGCCTTATGAACTATGGTTTGGCAAGAAACCAAAGTTGTCGTTTCTTAAAGTTTGGGGCTGCGATGCTTATGTGAAAAAGCTTCAACCTGATAAGCTCGAACCCAAAGCGGAGAAATGTGTCTTCATAGGATACCCAAAGGAAACTGTTGGGTATACCTTCTATCACAGATCCGAAGGCAAGACATTCGTTGCTAAGAATGGATCATTTCTAGAGAAGGAGTTTCTCTCAAAAGAAGTGAGTGGGAGGAAAGTAGAACTTGACGCGGTAACTGTACCTGCTCCCTTATTGGAAAATAGTACATCACAGAAAACTGTTTCTGCGACACCTATACCAATCAGTGAGGAAGCTAATGATGATGATCATGAAGCTTCAGATCAAGATACTACTGAACCACATAGATCAACCAGAGTGAGATCCGCACCAGAGTGGTACGGTAATCCAGTTCTGGAAGTCATGATGCTAGATCATGATGAACCTACGAACTATGAAGAAGCGATGGTGAGCCCAGATTCCGCAAAGTGGCTTGAGGCCATGAAATCTGAGATGGGATCCATGTATGAGAACAAAGTATGGACTTTGGTTGACTTGCCCGATGATCGGCAAGCAATTGAGAATAAATGGATCTTCAAGAAAAAGACTGACGCTGACGGTAATGTTACTGTCTATAAAGCTCGACTTGTCGCAAAAGGTTTTCGATAAGTTCAAGGGGTTGACTACGATGAGACCTTCTCACCTGTAGCGATGCTTAAGTCCGTCAGAATTATGTTAGCAATTGCCGCATTTTATGATTATGAAATATGGCAAATGGATGTCAAAACTGCATTCCTGAATGGATTTCTGGAAGAAGAGTTGTATATGGTACAACCAGAAGGTTTTGTCGATCCAAAAGGAGCTAACAAAGTATGCAAACTCCAGCGATCCATTTATGGACTGGTGCAAGCATCTCGGAGTTGGAATAAACGCTTTGATAGTGTGATCAAAGCATTTGGCTTTATACAGACTTTTGGAGAAGCCTGTATTTACAAGAAAGTGAGTGGGAGCTCTGTAGCATTTCTGATATTATATGTGGATGACATATTGCTAATTGGAAATGATATAGAATTTCTGGATAGCATAAAGGGATACTTGAATAAAAGTTTTTCGATGAAAGACCTCGGGGAAGCTGCATACATATTAGGCATAAAGATCTATAGAGATAGATCAAAACGCTTAATTGGACTTTCACAATGCACATACCTTGACAAAATTTTGAAGAAGTTCAAGATGGATCAAGCAAAGAAAGGGTTCTTGCCTGTGCTACAAGGTGTGAAATTGAGTAAGACTCAATGCCCGACCACTGCAGAAGATAGAGAGAAAATGAAAGATGTTCCCTATGCTTCAGCCATAGGCTCTATCATGTATGCAATGCTGTGTACCAGACCTGATGTGTGCCTTGCTATAAGTTTAGCAGGGAGGTACCAAAGTAATCCTGGAATGGATCACTGGACAGCGGTCAAGAACATCCTGAAATACCTGAAAAGGACTAAGGATATGTTTCTCGTATATGGAGGTGACAAAGAGCTCACCGTAAGAGGTTACGTTGATGCAAGCTTTGACACTGATCCGGACGATTCTAAATCGCAAACCGGATACGTGTTTACTTTAAACGGTGGAGCTGTCAGTTGGTGCAGTTCTAAACAAAGCGTCGTAGCAGGATCTACTTGTGAAGTGGAGTACATAGCTGCTTCGGAAGCAGCAAACGAAGGAGTCTGGATGAAGGAGTTCATATCCGATCTAGGTGTCATACCTAGTGCATCGGGTCCAATGAAAATCTTCTGTGACAATACTGGTGCAATTGCCTTGGCAAAGGAATCCAGATTTCACAAAAGAACCAAACACATCAAGAGACGCTTCAACTCCATCCGGGATTTAGTCCAGGTGGGAGACATAGAGATTTGCAAGATACATACGGATCTGAATGTTGCAGACCCGTTGACTAAGCCTCTTCCACGAGCAAAACATGATCAGCACCAAGGCTCCATGGGTGTTAGAATCATTACAGTGTAATCTAGATTATTGACTCTAGTGCAAGTGGGAGACTGAAGGAAATATGCCCTAGAGGCAATAATAAAGTTATTATTTATTTCCTTACATCATGATAAATGTTTATTATTCATGCTAGAATTGTATTAACCGGAAACATAATACATGTGTGAATACATAGACCAACAGAGTGTCACTAGTATGCCTCTACTTGACTAGCTCGTTAATCAAAGATGGTTATGTTTCCTAACCATGAACAAGGAGTTGTTATTTGATTAATGAGGTCACATCATTAGTAGAATGATCTGATTGACATGACCCATTCCATTAGCTTAGCACCCGATCGTTTAGTATGTTGCTATTGCTTTCTTCATGACTTATACATGTTCCTGTAACTATGAGATTATGCAACTCCCGTTTACCGGAGGAACACTTTGGGTACTACCAAACGTCACAACGTAACTGGGTGATTATAAAGGAGTACTACAGGTGTCTCCAATGGTAGATGTTGGGTTGGCGTATTTTGAGATTAGGGTTTGTCACTCCGATTGTCGGAGAGGTATCTCTAGGCCCTCTCGGTAATGCACATCACATAAGCCTTGCAAGCACTGCAACTAATAAGTTAGTTGTGAGATGATGTATTACGGAATGAGTAAAGAGACTTGCCGGTAATGAGATTGAACTAGGTATTGGATACCGACGATCGAATCTCGGGCAAGTAACATACCGATGACAAAGGGAACAACGTATGTTGTTATGCGGTCTGACCGATAAAGATCTTCGTAGAATATGTAGGAGCCAATATGGGCATCCAGGTCCCGCTATTGGTTATTGACCGGAGACGTGTCTCGGTCATGTCTACATTGTTCTCGAACCGTAGGGTCCGCACGCTTAACGTTACGATGACAGTTATTATGAGTTTATGCATTTTGATGTACCAAAGGTTGTTCGGAGTCCCGGATGAGATCACGGACATGATGAGGAGTCTCGAAATGGTCGAGACGTAAAGATTGATATATTGGAAGCCTATGTTTGGGCACCGGAAGTGTTCCGGGTGAAATCGGGATTTTACCGGATTACCGGGAGGGTTACCGGAACCCCCCGGGAGGCAAATGGGCCTATTGGGCCTTAGTGGAAAAGAGAGAAGGGGCAGCCCATAGGCTAGCCGGCCGAACCCCCCTTCCCTAGTCCTATTAGGACTAGGAGAAGGGGCCGGCCCCCCTCTCTTCTCTTTCTCCCGAAGAGTCCTACTAGGAATAGGATTTGGGGGAAGGAGTCCTACTCCCGGTAGGAGTGGAACTCCTCCCTGCGCCTCCCTCCTAGCCGGCCGACCCCCTTGCCCCTGGCCTTTATATACGGGGGCAGGGGGCACCCCATAGACACACAACTTGATCCTTGAGATCGTTCCTTAGCCGTGTGCGGTGCCCCCTGCCACCAAATTCCACCTCGATCGTACCGTTGTAGTGCTTAGGCGAAGCCCTGCGTCGGTAGTACATCAAGATCGTCATCACGCCGTCGTGCTGACGGAACTCTTCCTCGACGCTTTGCTGGATCGGAGCCCGAGGAACGTCATCGAGCTGAACGTGTGCTAAGAACTCGGAGGTGCCGGAGTAACGGTGCTTGTATCGGTCGGATCGGGAAGAAGACGTACGACTACTTCCTCTACGTTGTGAGATCGCTTCCGCAGTCGGTCTGCGTTGGTACGTAGACAACACTCTCCCCTCTCGTTGCTGTGCATCACCATGATCTTGCGTGTGCGTAGGAAATTTTTCGAAATTACTGCGTTCCCCAACACTAGTTGCATAAGGTGGCTGGCGGGTGTCTGTCTCTCCCACTTTAGTTGGAGCAGATTCGATGAAAAGGGTCCTTATGAAGGGTAAATAGAAGTTGACAAATCACGTTGTGGCTTTCATGTAGGTAAGAAAACGTTCTTGCTAGAACCCTATTGCAGCCACGTAAAACTTGCAACAACAATTAGAGGACGTCTAACTTGTTTTTGCAGCAAGTGTTTTGTGATGTGATATGGCCAAAGTTGTGATGAATGATGAATGATATATATGTGATGTTCATGTCATTGTAATAGGAATCACGACTTGCATGTCGATGAGTATGACAACCGGCAGGAGCCACAGGAGTTGTCTTTATTTTTTGTATGACCTGCGTGTCATTGAGAAACGCCATGTAAATTACTTTACTTTATTGCTAAACGTGTTAGCCATAGTAGTAGAAGTAATAGTTGGCGAGCAACTTCATGGAGACACGATGATGGAGATCATGGTGTCATGCCGGTGACAAGATGATCAGGGAGCCCCAAGATGGAGATCAAAGGAGCTATGTGATATTGGCCATATCATGTCACTATTATTATTTGATTGCATGTGATGTTTATCATGTTTTTGCATCTTGTTTACTTAGAACGACGGTAGTAAATAAGATGATCCCTCATAATAATTTCAAGAAAGTGTTCCCCCTAACCGTGCACCGTTGCGACAGTTCGTTGTTTCGAAACACCACGTGATGATCGGGTGTGATAGATTCCAACGTTCACATACAACGGGTGTAAGACAGATTTACACATGCAAACACTTAGGTTGACTTGACGATCCTAGCATGTACAGACATGGCCTCGGAACACAGAAGACCGAAAGGTCGAGCATGAGTCGTATAGAAGATACGATCAACATGAAGATGTTCACCGACGTTGACTAGTCCATCTCACGTGATGATCGGACACGACCTAGTTAACTCGGATCATGTTATACTTAGATGACTGTAGGGATGTCTATCTGAGTGGGAGTTCATTGAATAATTTGATTAGATGAACTTAATTATCATGAACTTAGTCTAAAATATTTACAATATGTCTTGTAGATCAAATGGCCAACGTTGTCCTCAACTTCAACGCGTTCCTAGAGAAAACCAAGCTGAAAGACGATGGTAGCAACTATACGGACTGGGTCCGGAACCTGAGGATCATCCTCATAGCTGCCACGAAAGATTATGTCCTACAAGCACCACTAGGTGAAGCACATGTTCTCCCTGCTAAACAAGACGTTATGAACGCTTGGCAGACACGTTCCGATGATTACTCCCTCGTTCAGTGCGGCATGCTTTACAGCTTAGAGTCGGGGCTCCAAAAGCGTTTTGAGAGACACAGAGCATATGAGATGTTCGAAGAGCTGAAAATGGTTTTTCAAGCTCATGCCCGGGTCGAGAGATATGAAGTCTCCGACAAGTTCTTCAGCTGTAAGATGGAGGAAAATAGTTCTGTCGGTGAGCACATACTCACTATGTCTGGGTTACATAACCGCCTGACTCAGCTGGGAGTTAATCTCCCGGATGACGCGGTCATTGACAGAATCCTCCAGTCGCTTCCACCGAGCTACAAGAGCTTTGTGATGAATTTCAATATGCAGGGGATGGAAAAGACCATTCCTGAAGTATTTGCAATGCTGAAATCAGCAGAGGTAGAAGTCAAAAAGGAACATCAAGTGTTGATGGTGAATAAAACCACTAAGTTCAAGAAAGGCAAGGGTAAGAAAAACTTCAAGAAGGACGGCAAGGGAGTTGCCTCGCCCGGCAAGCAAGCTACCGGGAAGAAGCCAAAGAATGGACCCAAGCCCGAGACTGAGTGTTTTTATTGCAAGGGAAGTGGTCACTGGAAGCGGAACTGCCCCAAATACTTAGCAGACAAGAAGGCCGGCATCACGAAAGGTATATGTGATATACATGTAATTGATGTGTACCTTACCAGTACTCGTAGTAGCTCTTAGGTATTTGATACCGGTGCAGTTGCTCATATTTGTAACTCAAAGCAGGAGCTGCGGAATAAGCGGAGATTGGCGAACGACGAGGTGACGATGCGTGTCGGGAATGGTTCCAAGGTCGATGTGATCGCCGTCGGCACGCTACCTCTACATTTACCTACGTGATTAGTTCTGAACCTCAATAATTGTTATTTGGTGCCAAGTTTGAGCATGAACATTGTATTAGGATCTCGTTTAATACGAGATGGCTACTCATTTAAATCCGAGAATAATGGTTGTTCTATTTATATGAGAGATACGTTTTATGGTCATGCTCCGACGGTGAATGGTTTATTCTTAATGAATCTCGAGCGTAATGCTACACATATTCATAGTGTGAATACCAAAAGATATAAGATTGATAATGATAGTCCCACATACTTGTGGCACTGCCGCCTTGGTCACATAGGTGTCAAACGCATGAAGAAGCTCAATGCAGATGGACTTTTAGAGTCTCTTGATTACGAATCATTTGACACGTGCGAACCATGCCTCATGGGTAAAATGACCAAGACTCCGTTCTCAGGAACAATGGAGCGAGCAACCAACTTATTGGAAATCATACATACTGATGTGTGCGGTCCAATGAGTGTTGAGGCTCGAGGTGGCTATCGTTATGTCCTTACCCTCACTGATGACTTGAGTAGGTATGGGTATATCTATTTAATGAAACACAAGTCTGAGACCTTTGAAACGTTCAAGGAATTTCAGAGTGAGGTTGAGAATCAACATGACAGGAAAATCAAGTTCTTGCGATCAGATCGTGGAGGAGAATACTTGAGTCACGAATTTGGCACACACTTAAGAAAATGTGGAATAGTTTCACAACTAATGCCGCCTGGAACACCTCAGCGTAATGGTGTGTCCGAACGTCATAATCGCACTCTATTAGATATGGTGTGCTCTATGATGTCTCTTACCGACTTACCGCTATCATTTTGGGGCTATGCTTTAGAGACTGCCGCATTCACTTTAAATAGGGCTCCGTCGAAATCCGTTGAGACGACACCGTATGAATTATGGTTTGGGAAGAAACCTAAGTTGTCGTTTCTAAAAGTTTGGGGATGCGATGCTTATGTCAAGAAACTTCAACCTGAAAAGCTCGAACCCAAATCGGAAAAATGCATCTTCATAGGAGGATACCCTAAAGAAACTATTGGGTATACCTTCTACCTCAGATCCGAAGGTAAGATCTTTGTTGCCAAGAATGGATCCTTTCTAGAGAAAGAGTTTCTCTCGAAAGAAGTAAGTGGGAGGAAAGTAGAACTTGATGAAGTATTACCTCTTGAACCGGAAAATGGCGCAACTCAAGAAAATGTTCCTGAGGTGCCTGCACCGACTAGAGAGGAAATTAATGATGATGATCATGAAACTTTAGATCAAGTTGCTACTGAACTTCGTAGGTCCACAAGGACACGTTCCGCACCAGAGTGGTACGGCAACCCTATCTTGGAAATCATGTTGTTAGACAACGGTGAACCTTCAAACTATAAAGAAGCAATGGCGGGCCCGGATTCCGACAAATGGCTAGAAGCCATGAAATCCGAGATAGGATCCATGTATGAAAACGAAGTATGGACTTTGACTGACTTGCCCGTTGAGTGGCGAGCCATAGAAAATAAATGGATCTTTAAGAAGAAGACAGACGCGGATGGTAATGTGACCATCTATAAAGCTCGGCTTGTCGCTAAGGGTTATCGACAAGTTCAAGGGGTTGACTACGATGAGACTTTCTCACCGGTAGCGAAGCTAAAGTCCGTCTGAATCATGTTAGCAATTGCCGCATTCTATGATTATGAGATATGGCAAATGGACGTCAAAACGGCATTCCTTAATGGTTTCCTTAAGGAGGAATTGTATATGGTGCAGCCAGAAGGTTTTGTCAATCCTAAGAATGCTGACAAGGTGTGCAAGCTCCAACGCTTGATTTATGGGCTGGTGCAAGCATCTCGGAGTTGGAACATTCGCTTTGATGAGATGATCAAAGCGTTTGGGTTTACGCAGACTTATGGAGAAGCCTGCGTTTACAAGAAAGTGAGTGGGAGCTCTGTAGCATTTCTCATATTATATGTAGATGACATACTTTTGATGGGAAATGATATAGAACTCTTGGACAACATTAAGGCCTACTTGAATAAGAGTTTTTCAATGAAGGACCTTGGAGAAGCTGCATACAAATTAGGCATCAAGATCTATAGAGATAGATCAAGACACCTCATAGGTCTTTCACAAAGCACATACCTTGATAAGATATTGAAGAAGTTCAATATGGATCAGTCTAAGAAGGGGTTCTTGCCTGTGTTGCAAGGTGTGAAATTGAGCTCAGCTCAATGTCCGACCACGGCAGAAGATATAGAAGAGATGAGAGTCATCCCTTATGCCTCAGCCATAGGTTCTATTATGTATGCCATGCTGTGTACCAGACCTGATGTAAACCTTGCCGTAAGTTTGGTAGGTAGGTACCAAAGTAATCCCGGCAAGGAACACTGGACAGCGGTCAAGAATATCCTGAAGTACCTGAAAAGGACTAAGGAAATGTTTCTCGTTTATGGAGGTGACGAAGAGCTCGTCGTAAAGGGTTACGTCGACGCTAGCTTCGACACAGATCTAGATGAATCTAAGTCACAAACCGGATACGTGTATATTTTGAATGGTGGGGCAGTAAGCTGGTGCAGTTGCAAGCAGAGCGTCGTGGCGGGATCTACATGTGAAGCGGAGTATATGGCAGCCTCGGAGGCAGCACATGAAGCAATATGGGTGAAGGAGTTCATCACCGACCTAGGAGTCATACCCAATGCGTCGGGGCCAATCAAACTCTTCTGTGACAACACTAGAGCTATTGCACTTGCCAAGGAGCCCAGGTTTCACAAGAAGACCAGGCACATCAAGCGTCGCTTCAACTCCATTCATGAAAATGTTCAAGATGGAGACATAGATATTTGTAAAGTACATACGGACCTGAATGTAGCAGATCCATTGACTAAACCTCTCCCTAGAGCAAAACATGATCAACACCAGAATTCCATGGGTGTTCGATTCATCACAATGTAACTAGATTATTGACTCTAGTGCAAGTGGGAGACTGTTGGAAATATGCCCTAGAGGCAATAATAAAAGCATTATTATTATATTTCCTTGTTCATGATAATTGTCTTTATTCATGCTATAATTGTGTTATCCGGAAATCGTAATACATGTGTGAATAAATAGACACCAACATGTCCCTAGTAAGCCTCTAGTTGACTAGCTCGTTGATCAACAGATAGTCATGGTTTCCTGACTATGGACATTGGATGTCATTGATAACGAGATCACATCATTAGGAGAATGATGTGATGGACAAGACCCAATCCTAAACATAGCACAAGATCGTATAGTTTGTTTGCTAGAGTTTTTCCAATGTCAAGTATCCTTTCCTTAGACCATGAGATCGTGTCACTCCCGGATACCGTAGGAGTGCTTTGGGTGTACCAAACGTCACAACGTAACTGGGTGACTATAAAGGTATACTATGGGTATCTCCGAAAGTGTCTGTTGGGTTGACACGGATCAAGACTGGGATTTGTCACTCCGTATGACAACGTAACCTTAGGTCATCCACTTGAGGGAAATTTGCTACTGTCCTACAAACCTCTGTAGTTGGAGGCCCAACAACGTCTACAAGAAGAACGTTGTGTAGTAGACATCAAGCTCTTTTCTGGTGCCGTTGCCGGGGAGGTTAGCACTTGAAGGTATATCTTTAGATCTTGCAATCGAGTCTTTTAGTTTCTTATTTTATCACTAGTTTAGTTTATAAAAGAAAATAAAAAAATGGAATTAAGTTTGCCTCATACGCTTTATCTTTTTAATATCTATCATGAGAATAAGGATTCCAACAATTATGCTCAAGTGCTAGAGGAAGAATGCATTAGAATCTATGGCATTAAATCTTTGAATGATGAGCATGATTGCAATGTTGTTAGTATGAATTCCTTGAATATCTATGATGCTAATGATATGCAAAGCCACAAGCTTGGGAAAGATATGTTTGATGAAGATGATATTTTTTGTCCCCTAAGTTTTGATAAGAAAATTCATTATGATGAAAGCATGCCTCCTATTTATGATAACTATATTTATGAAAGTGGTTTCGGAGAGGTCATAACTTTATTTAGTGACGAATCCACTATTTCGGAAAAGGTTCCAATTGATTATGAGAACAAAGTTGATATCTATGATGATTATTGTGATGACATGTATGCTTTAAAGAATAATGATAACAATGAAACTTGTCATCATGATTTTAGCTTTCAATTGGATTATGCCTCACATGATAGTTATTTTGTTGAGTTTGCTCCCACTACTACTCATGAGAAGAAATTCGCTTATGTGGAGAGTAGTAAAATTTCTATGCAAGTAGATCATGAAAAGAATGCTTTATGTGATGGTTATATTGTTGAATTCATTCATGATGCTACTGAAAATTATTATGAGGGAGGAATATATGCTTGTAGGAGTTGCAATAATATCAAGTTCCCTCTCTATGTGCTTAAAGTTTTAAAGTTGTGCTTGTTTTGCCTTCCTATGCTAGTTGATTATTGTTTCCACAAGTTGTTTGCTCACAAAATTCCTATGCATAGGATGTGGGTTAGACTTAAATGTGCTAGTCATATTCTTCATGATGCTCTCTTTATGTTACAATTCTTATCATTTATGTGAGCATCATTGAAATCATCATGCCTAGCTAGGGGCGTTAAACGAGAGCGCTTGTTGGGAGACAACCCAATTTTATTTTTATTCCTTGCTTTTTGCTCCTATTTAGTAATAAATAATTTATCTAGCCTCTGTTTTGATTGAGTTTTTATGTTTTAATTAATGTTTGTGCCAAGTAGAACCGTTGGGAAGACTTGGGGAAAGTCTTGTTGATCTTGCTGTAAAAAATAGAAACTTTAGCACTCACGAGAATTGCTGCCATTTTTATTTGGAAAGTGCTATTGAGTTAATTCTTTTTGCAGATGATTAATAGACATATTAATCACGTCCAGCAATTTATTTGAGAATTTTATGAGTTCCAGAAGTATACGTTTGATCCAGATTACTACAGACTGTTCAGTTTTGTCAGATTCTGTTTTTCGTGTGTTGTTTGCTTATTTTGATGAATCTATGGCTAGTAATAGAGTTTATGAACCATAGAAAAGTTGGAATACAATAGGTTTAACACCAATGTAAATAAAGAATGAGTTCATTACAGTACCTTGAAGTGGTGATTTATTTTCTTGTACTAACGGAGCTTACGAGTTTTCTGTTAAGTTTTATGTTGTGAAGTTTTTAAGTTTTGGGTAAAGATTCGATGGATTATGGAATAAGGAGTGGCAAGAGTCTAAGCTTGGGGATGCCCAAGGCACCCCAAGGTAATATTCAAGGATAACCAAGAGCCTAAGCTTGGGGATGCCCCGGAAGGCATCCCCTCTTTCGTCTTCGTTCATCGGTAACTTTACTTGGAACTATATTTTTATTCACCACATGATATGTGTTTTGCTTGGAGTGTCAGTTTATTTTGTTAGGATTTGCTTTCTGTTATTTAGAACAATGTTTTGCATATTTTATTTCAATAAAAGTGGCATTTATAGCCTTTACTATGCCTATTTTACAAGTCCACATGTTGCTGTTTGAAAACAGAAAGTTTACCGCTGTTGCAATAATTCCCTAGAAAAGTCAGAATGTGATAAAATGTTGAAACCTTTTGCATATTAAGATCTGATAAATTTACTCCACTGGGAATTTTCTTTCATAATTTTTGGAGTTAGGGAAGTATGGATCTTGCTGCACTCTTTACAGACTGTCCTGTTTAGGCAGATTGCTGTTATGTTTGCATTGTTTGCAAACGTTTGCTTCTTTAATGATTCTATTTGAGGATAGGACTATTAAATATGCATAGGAATTTAGTATGCAATGTTGAATAATAATTTTAGTGAATTTCTACAGTAGAGTATGATAAGGTTTTTGCGATGGTTTATACTAATTTATCTCACGAGTCCTTGTCGGGTTTTGTGTGGACGGAGCTTTTGAGATTTAGGGAGACCGTGATATGAGAGGAATTAAGGAGACACAAAAGCTTAAGCTTGGGGATGCCCAAGGCATCCCAAGATAATATTTCAAGAAGTCTCAAGCATCTAAGCTTGGGGATGCCCCGGTTGGCATCCCACCTTTCTTCTTCAACAACTATCGGTTAGTTTTGGTTGATCCTAAGTTTTTGCTTCTTCACATGATGTTTGCCATTCTTAGAATGTCATTTTATTTTGATTTGCTTGCTGTTTGAATAGAATACCAAGATCTGAAATTATTAAATGTTAGAGAGTATTCACATAGTTGCATAATTATTCGACTACTCATTGATCTTCACTTATATCTTTCAGAGTAGTTTGTCATTTGCTCTAGTGCTTCACTTATATCTTTTAGAGCATGGTGGTAGTTTTATTTTGAAGAAATAGATGAACTCTCATGCTTCACTTAGATTATTTTGAGAGTCTTAAATAGCATGGTAATTTTCTTAAATAATCCTAATATGCTAGGTATTCAAGATTAGTAAAAAAAATCTTATGAGTGTTTTGAATACTAAGAGAAGTTTGATGCTTGATGATTATTTTGAGATATGGAGGTAATAATATCAAAGTCGTGCTAGTTGAGTAGTTATGAAATTGAGAAATACCTGTGTTGAAGTTTGCAAGTCCCGTGGCATGCACGTATGGTAAACGTTATGTAACAAATTTGAAACATAAGGTGTTATTTGATTGTCTTCCTTATGAGTGGTGGTCGGGGATGAGCGACGGTCTTTTCCTACCAATTTATCCCCCTAGGAGCAAGCGCGTAGTGCCGAGGTTTTTGATGACTTGTAGATTTTTGCAATAAGTATGTGAGTTCTTTATGACTAATGTTGAGTCCATGGATTATACACACTCTCACCCTTCGATCATTGCTAGCCTCTTCGGTACCGTGCCTTGCCCTTTCTCACATTAAGAGTTGGTGCAAATTTCGCCAGTGCATCCAAACCCTGTGATATGATACGCTCTATCACACATAAAACTCCTCATGTCTTCCTCAAAACAGCCACCATACCTACCTATTATGGCATTTCCATAGCCATTCCGAGATATGTTGCCATGCAACTTTCCACCATTCCGTTTATCATGACACATTCATCATCGTCATATTGCTTAGCATGATCATGTAGTTGACATCATATTTGTGGCAAAGCCAACCGTTCATAATTCTTTCATACATGTCACTCATGAGTCATTGCATATCCCGGTACACCGCCGGAGGCATTCATATAGAGTCATACTTTGTTCTAGTATCGAGTTGTAATCATTGAGTTGTAAATAAATAGAAGTGTGATGATCATCATTTTCTAGAGCATTGTCCCAAGTGAGGAATAAAAAAAAGGCCATAAAAAGAGAATACCCCAAAAAAGAGAAAGGCCATAAAAAGAGAGAGAAGGCCCAAAAAAATAAAAATAAAAAATAAAAAATAAAAAAATGAGAGAAAAAGAGAGAAGGGACAATGCTACTATCCTTTGCCACACTTGTGCTTCAAAGTAGCACCATAATCTTCATGATAGAGAGTCTCTTGTTTTGTCACTTTCATATACTAGTGAGAATATTTCATTATAGAACTTGGCTTGTATATTCCAACAATGGGCCTCCTCAAGTTCCCTAGGTCTTCGTGAGCAAGCAAGTTGGATGCACACCCACTTAGTTTTTTTTGTTGAGCTTTCGTACATTTATAACTCTAGCGCATCCGTTGCATGGCAATCCCTACTCCTTGCATTAACATCAATTGATGGGCATCTCCATAGCCCATTGATTAGCCTCGTTGATGTGAGACTTTCTCCTTTTTTGTCTTCTCCACATAATCCCTCATTATATTCTATTCCACCCATAGTGCTATACCCATGGCTCGCGCTCATGTATTGCGTGAAATTTTATAGGTTTGAGATTACTAAAGTATGAAACAATTGCTTGGCTTGTCATCGGGGTTGTGCATGATGAGAGCATTCTTGTGTGACAAAAGTGGAACATGACTAAACTATATGATTTTGTAGGGATGAACTTTCTTTGGCCATGTTATTTTGAGAAGACATATTTGCTTAGTTGGTATGCTTGAAGTATTATTATTTTTATGTCAATATGAACTTTTATCTTGAATCTTTCGGATCTGAATATTCATGCCACAATTAAGAAGAATTACATTGAAATTATGCCAAGTAGCATTCCGCATCAAAAATTCTGTATTAATCATTTACCTACTCGAGGACGAGCGGGAATTAAGCTTGGGGATGCTGATACGCCTCCAACGTATCTATAATTTTTGATTGCTTCATGCTATATTATCTTCTGTTTTGGATGTTTATGGGCTTTATTATACACTTTTATATTATTTTTGGGACTAACCTATTAGCCCAGAGCCCAGTGTCAGTTTCTGTTTTTTTGCCTATTTTAGGGTTTGGAAGAAAAGGAAAATCAAACAGAGTCCAATTGACCTGAAACTTCACGGAACTCATTTTTGGAAGGAAAGCAACCCGGGAGACTTGGAGTCTATGTCAAGGAAGCTTCGAGGAGGCCACGAGGTAGGGGGCGCGCCCACCCCCCTGGGCGCGCCCTCCACCCTCATGGGCCCCTCGTGCCCCCCCTGACGTACTTCTTCCGCCTATATATCTCCATATACCCTAAAACGATCGGGGAGCACAATAGATCGGGAGTTCCGCCGCCAGAAGCCTCCGTAGCCACCGAAAGCCAATCTAGACCTGTTCCGGCACCCTGCCGGAGGGGGCAATCCCTCTCCGGTGGCCATCTTCATCATCCCGGTGCTCTTCATGACGAGGAGGGAGTAGTTCTCCCTTGGGGCTGAGGGTATGTACCAGTAGCTTTGTGTTTGATCTCTTCCTCTCTCTCTCTCGTGTTCTTGAGGTGGTACGATCTTGATGTATCGCGAGCTTTGCTATTATAGTTGGATCTTATGATGTTCCTCCCCCTCTACTCTCTTGTAATGGATTGAGTTTCCCCTTTGAAGTTATCTTATCGGATTGAGTCTTTAAAGATTTGAGAACACTTGATGTGTGTCTTGCCGTGCGTATCTGTGGTGACAATGGGATATCACGTGATTCACTTGATGTATGTTTTGGTGATCAACTTGCGGGTTCCGCCCATGAACCTATGCATAGGGGTTGGCACACATTTTTGTCGTGATTCTCCGGTAGAAACTTTGGGGCACTCTTTGAGGTTCTATGTCTTGGTTGAATAGATGAATCTGAAATTGTGTGATGCATATCATATAATCATACCCACAGATACTTGAGGTGACATTGGAGTATCTAGGTGACATTAGGGTTTTGGTTGATTTGTGTCTTAAGGTGTTATTCTAGTACGAACTCTACGGCTGTTTGTGACACTTATAGGAATAGCCCAACGGATTGATTGGAAAGAATAACTTTGAGGTGGTTTCGTACCCTACCATAATTTGTTCGTTCGTTCTCCGCTATTAGTGACTTTGGAGTGACTCTTTGTTGCATGTTGAGGGATGGTTATGTGATCCAATTATGTTATTATTGTTGAGAGTGAAGGAAATATGCCCTAGAGGCAATAATAAAGTTATTATTTATTTCCTTATATCATTATAAATGTTTATTATTCATGCTCGAATTATATTAACCGGAAACATAATACATGTGTGAATACATAGACAAACTTAGTGTCACTAGTATGCCTCTACTTGACTAGCTCATTAATCAAAGATGGTTATGTTTCCTAACCATGAACAATGTGTTGTTATTTGATTAACGAGGTCACATCATTAGTTGAATGATCTGATTGACATGACCCATTTCATTAGCTTAACACCCGATCGTTTAGTATGTTGCTATTGCTTTCTTCATGACTTATACATGTTCCTATGACTATGAGATTATGCAACTCCCGTTTACCGGAGGAACACTTTGTGTGCTACCAAACGTCACAACGTAACTGGGTGATTATAAAGGAGCTCTACAGGTGTCTCCAAAGGTAGATGTTGGGTTGGCGTATTTCGAGATTAGGATTTGTCACTCCGATTGTCGGAGAGGTATCTCTGGGCCCTCTCGGTAATGCACATCACATAAGCCTTGCAAGCATTGTGACTAATGAGTTAGTTGCGAGATGATGTATTACGGAACGAGTAAAGAGACTTGCCGGTAACGAGATTGAACTAGGTATTGGATACCGATGATCGAACCTCGGGCAAGTAACATACCGATGACAAAGGGAACAACGTATGTTGTTATGCGGTCTGACCGATAAAGATCTTCATAGAATATGTAGGAGCCAATATGGGCATCCAGGTCCCGCTATTGGTTATTGACCGGAGATGTGTCTCAGTCATGTCTACATTGTCCTCGAACCATAGGGTCCGCACGCTTAACGTTACGATGACAGTTATTATGAGTTTATGCATTTTGATGTACCGAAGTTAGTTCAGAGTCCCGGATGTGATCACGGACATGACGAGGAGTCTCGAAATGGTCGAGACATAAAGATTGATATATTGGAAGCCTATATTTGGATATTGGAAGTGTTCCGGGTGAAATCGGGATTTTACCGGAGTTCCGGGAGGTTACCAGAACCCCCCGGGAGCCATATGGGCCTTAATGGGCTTTAGTGGAAAGGAGAAAGGGGCAGCCCAAGGTGGCCGCGCGCCTCCCCCCTCCCCTAGTCCTATTAGGACTAGGAGAGGTGGCCGACCCCCCTCTCTCTCTTTCCCCCTCGGGGAATCCTAGTCCAACTAGGATTGCGGGGGAGGGGGGGAGTCCTACTCCCGGTAGGAGTAGGTCTCCTCCTGCGCCCTCCTCCTGGCCGGCCGCACCCTCCCCCTTGGCTCCTTTATATAAGGAGGCAGGGGGCACCTCTAGACACACAAGTTGATCATTGAGATCGTTCCTTAGCCGTGTGCGGTGCCCCCTACCACCATATTCCACCTCGATCATATCGTTGTAGTGCTTAGGCGAAGCCCTGCGTCGGTAGAACATCAAGATCGTCATCACGCCGTCGTGCTGACGGAACTCCTCCCCGACGCTTTGCTGGATCGGAGCCCGGGGATCGTCATCGAGCTGTACGTGTGCTAAGAACTCGGAGGTGCCGGAGTAACGGTGCTTGGATCGGTCGGATCGGGAAGAAGACGTACGACTACTTCCTCAACGTTGTGTCAATGCTTCCGTTGCGATCTACAAGGGTACGTAGATCAGACTCTCCCCTTGTTGCTATGCATCACCATGATCTTGCGTGTGCGTAGGAATTTTTTTGAAATTACTACGTTCCCCAACAGTGGTATCAGAGCCAGGTTTTATGGTTTGATGTTATTTGCACGAGTAGAACACAAGTGAGTTGTGGGTGATATAAGTCATACTGCCTACCAGCATGTCATACTTTGGTTCGACGGTATTGTTGGACGAGATGACCCGGACCAACCTTACGCGTACGCTTACGCGAGACCGGTTCCCCCGACGTGCTTTGCACACAGGTGGCTTGCGGGCGACTGTCTCTCCAACTTTAGTTGAACCGAGTGTGGCTACGCCCGGTCCTTGCGAAGGTTAAAACGGAGTCTATTTGACAAACTATCGTTGTGGTTTTGATGCGTAGGTGAGATTGGTTCTTGCTTAAGCCCGTAGCAGCCACGTAAAACTTGCAACAACAAAGTAGAGGACGTCTAACTTGTTTTTCAGGGCATGTTGTGATGTGATATGGTCAAGACATGATGCTAAATTTTATTGTATGAGATGATCATGTTTTGTAACCGAGTTATCGGCAACTGGCAGGAGCCATATGGTTGTCGCTTTATTGTATGCAATGCAATCGCGATGTAATGCTTTACTTTATCACTAAGCGGTAGCGATAGTTGTGGAAGCATAAGATTGGCGAGACGACAACGATGCTACGATGGAGATCAAGGTGTCGCACCGGTGACGATGGTGATCATGACGGTGCTTCGGAGATGGAGATCACAAGCACAAGATGATGATGGCCATATCATATCACTTATATTGATTGCATGTGATGTTTATCTTTTATGCATCTTATCTTGCTTTGATTGACGGTAGCATTATAAGATGATCTCTCACTAAATTATCAAGAAGTGTTCTCCCTGAGTATGCACCGTTGCGAAAGTTCTTCGTGCTGAGACACCACGTGATGATCGGGTGTGATAGGCTCTACGTTCAAATACAACGGGTGCAAAACAGTTGCACACGCGGAATACTCAGGTTATACTTGACGAGCCAAGCATATACAGATATGGCCTCGGAACACGAAGACCGAAAGGTCGACCGTGAATCATATAGTAGATATGATCAACATAATGATGTTCACCGATGAAACTACTCCATCTCACGTGATGATCGGACATGGTTTAGTTGATTTGGATCACGTGATCACTTAGAGGATTAGAGGGATGTCTATCTAAGTGGGAGTTCTTAAGTAATATGATTAATTGAACTTAAATTTATCATGAACTTAGTACCTGATAGTATCTTGCTTGTTTATGTTGATTGTAGATAGATGGCTCGTGCTGTTGTTCCGTTGAATTTTAATGCGTTCCTTGAGAAAGCAAAGTTGAAAGATGATGGTAGCAATTACACGGACTGGGTCCGTAACTTGAGGATTATCCTCATTGCTGCACAGAAGAATTACGTCCTGGAAGCACCGCTCGGTGCCAGGCCTGCTGCTGGAGCAACACCAGATGTTATGAACGTCTGGCAGAGCAAAGCTGATGACTACTCGATAGTTCAGTGTGCCATGCTTTACGGCTTAGAATCGGGACTTCAACGACGTTTTGAACGTCATGGAGCATATGAGATGTTTCAGGAGTTGAAGTTAATATTTCAAGCAAATGCCCAAATTGAGAGATATGAAGTCTCCAATAAATTCTATAGCTGCAAGATGGAAGAGAACAGTTTTGTCAGTGAGCATATACTCAAAATGTCTGGGTATAATAATCACTTGATTCAATTGGGAGTTAATCTTCCAGATGATTGCGTCATTGACAGAATTCTCCAATCACTGCCACCAAGCTACAAGAGCTTTGTGATGAACTATAATATGCAAGGGATGAACAAGACTATTCCCGAGCTCTTCGCAATGCTGAAAGCCGCGGAGGTAGAAATCAAAAAGGAGCATCAAGTGTTGATGGTTAACAAAACCACTAGTTTCAAGAAAAAGGGCAAAGGGAAGAAGAAGGGGAACTTGAAGAATAACGGCAAGCAAGTTGCTGCTCAAGAGAAGAAACCCAAGTCTGGACCTAAGCTTGAAACTGAGTGCTTCTACTGCAAGCAGACTGGTCACTGGAAGCGGAACTGCCCCAAGTATTTGGCGGATAAGAAGGATGGCAAGGTGAACAAAGGTATATGTGATATACATGTTATTGATGTGTACCTTACTAATGCTCGTAGTAGCACCTGGGTATTTGATACTGGTTCTGTTGCTAATATTTGTAACTCGAAACAGGGACTACGGATTAAGCGAAGATTGGCCAAGGACGAGGTGACGATGCGCGTGGGAAACGGTTCCAAAGTCGATGTGATCGCGGTCGGCATGCTACCTCTGCATCTACCTTCGGGATTAATATTAGACCTAAATAATTGTTATTTGGTGCCAGCGTTGAGCATGAACATTATATCTGGACCTTGTTTAATGCGAGACGGTTATTCATTTAAATCAGAGAATAATGGTTGTTCTATTTATATGAGTAATATCTTTTATGGTCATGCACCCTTGAAGAGTGGTCTATTCTTGTTGAATCTCGATAGTAGTGATACACATATTCATAATGTAGAAGCCAAAAGATGCAGAGTTGATAATGATAGTGCAACTTATTTGTGGCACTGCCGTTTAGGTCATATCGGTGTAAAGCGCATGAAGAAACTCCATACTGATGGACTTTTGGAACCACTTGATTATGAATCACTTGGTACTTGCGAACCGTGCCTCATGGACAAGATGACTAAAACACCGTTCTCCGGTACTATGGAGAGAGCAATAGATTTGTTGGAAATCATACATACAGATGTATGTGGTCCGATGAATATTGAGGCTCGTGGCGGATATCGGTATTTTCTCACCTTCACAGATGATTTAAGCAGATATGGGCATATCTACTTAATGAAACATAAGTCTGAAACATTTGAAAAGTTCAAAGAATTTCAGAGTAAAGTGGAAAATCATCGTAACAAGAAAATAAAGTTTCTACGATCTGATCGTGGAGGAGAATATTTGAGTTACGAGTTTGGTGTACATTTGAAAAATTGTGGAATAGTTTCGCAACTCACGCCACCCGAAACACCACAGCGTAATGGTGTGTCCGAACGTCGTAATCGTACTTTACTAGATATGGTGCGATCTATGATGTCTCTTACTGATTTACCGCTATCGTTTTGGGGATACGCTCTAGAGACGGCCGCATTCATGTTAAATAGGGCACCATCAAAATTCGTTGAGACGACGCCTTATGAACTATGGTTTGGCAAGAAACCAAAGTTGTCGTTTCTGAAAGTTTGGGGCTGCGATGCTTATGTGAAAAAGCTTCAACCTGATAAACTCGAACCCAAATCGGAGAAATGTGTCTTCATAGGATATCCAAAGGAAACTATTGGATACACCTTCTATCACAGATCCGAAGGCAAGACTTTTGTTGCTAAATTCAGAAACTTTCTTGAGAAGGAGTTTCTCTCGAAAGAAGTGAGTGGGAGGAAAGTAGAACTTGACGAGGTAACTGTACCTGCTCCCTTGTTTGAAAGTAGTACATCACAGAAAACTGTTTCTGCGACACCTACACCAATAAGTGAGGAAGTTAATGATAATGATCATGAAACTTCAGAACAAGATACTACTGAACCTCGTAGATCAACCAGAGTAAGATCCGCGCCAGAGTGGTACGGTAATCCAGTTCTGGAAGTCATGCTACTAGATCATGATGAACCTACGAACTATGAAGAAGCGATGGTGAGCCCAGATTCCGCAAAGTGGCTTGAAGCCATGAAATCTGAGATGGGATCCATGTATGAGAACAAAGTATGGACTTTGGTTGACTTGCCCGATGATCGGCAAGCAATTGAGAATAAATGGATCTTCAAGAAAAATACTGACGCTGACGGTAATGTTACTGTCTATAAAGCTCGACTTGTCGCAAAAGGTTTTCGACAAGTTCAAGGGGTTGACTACGATGAGACCTTCTCACCCGTAGCGATGCTTAAGTCTGTCCGAATCATGTTAGCAATTGCCGCGTTTTATGATTATGAAATTTGGCAGATGGATGTCAAAACTGCATTCCTGAATGGATTTCTGGAAGAAGAGTTGTATATGATGCAACCGGAAGGTTTTGTCGATCCAAAGGGAGCTAACAAAGTGTGCAAGCTCCAGCGATCCATTTATGTACTGGTGCAAGCCTCTCGGAGTTGGAATAAACGTTTTGATAGTGTGATCAAAGCATTTGGTTTTATACAGACTTTTGGTGAAGCCTGTATTTACAAGAAAGTGAGTGGGAGCTCTGTAGCATTTCTGATATTATATGTGGATGACATATTGCTGATTGGAAATGATATAGAATTTCTGGATAGCATAAAGGGATACTTGAATAAGAGTTTTTCAATGAAAGACCTCGGTGAAGCTGCTTACATATTGGGCATTAAGATCTATAGAGATAGACCGAGACGCTTAATTGGACTTTCACAAAGCACATACCTTGACAAAATTTTGAAGAAGTTCAAAATGGATCAAGCAGAGAAATTATTCTTGCCTGTGTTACAAGGTGTGAAGTTGAGTCAGACTCAATGCCCGACCACTGCAGAAGATAGAGAGAAAATGAAAGATGTTCCCTATGCTTCAGCCATAGGCTCTATCATGTATGCAATGCTGTGTACCAGACCTGATGTGTGCCTTGCTATAAGTTTAGCAGGGAGGTACCAAAGTAATCCAGGAGTGGATCACTGGACATCGGTCAAGAACATCCTGAAATACCTGAAAAGGACTAAGGATATGTTTCTCGTATATGGAGGTGACAAAGAGCTCACCGTAAAAGGTTACGTTGATGCAAGCTTTGACACTGATCCGGACGATTCTAAATCGCAAACCGGATACGTGTTTACATTAAACGGTGGAGCTGTCAGTTGGTGCAGTTCTAAACAAAGCGTCGTAGCAGGATCTACATGTGAAGCGGAGTACATAGCTGCTTCAGAAGCAGCGAACGAAGGAGTCTGGATGAAGGAGTTCATATCCGATCTAGGTGTCATACCTAGTGCATCGGGTCCAATGAAAATCTTTTGTGACAATACTGGTGCAATTGCCTTGGCAAAGGAATCCAGATTTCACAAGAGGACCAAGCACATCAAGAGACGCTTCAATTCCATCCGGGGTCTAGTCCAGGTGGGAGACATAGAGATTTGCAAGATACATACAGATCTGAATGTTGCAGACCCGTTGACTAAGCCTCTTCCACGAGCAAAACATGATCAGCACCAAGGCTCCATGGGTGTTAGAATCATTACTGTGTAATCTAGATTATTGACTCTAGTGCAAGTGGGAGACTGAAGGAAATATGCCCTAGAGGCAATAATAAAGTTATTATTTATTTCCTTATATCATGATAAATGTTTATTATTCATGCTAGAATTGTATTAACCGGAAACATAATACATGTGTGAATACATAGACAAACTTAGTGTCACTAGTATGCCTCTACTTGACTAGCTCATTAATCAAAGATGGTTATGTTTCCTAACCATGAACAATGTGTTGTTATTTGATTAACGAGGTCACATCATTAGTTGAATGATCTGATTGACATGACCCATTTCATTAGCTTAGCACCCGATCGTTTAGTATGTTGCTATTGCTTTCTTCATGACTTATACATGTTCCTATGACTATGAGATTATGCAACTCCCGTTTACCGGAGGAACACTTTGTGTGCTACCAAACGTCACAACGTTACTGGGTGATTATAAAGGAGCTCTACAGGTGTCTCCAAAGGTAGATGTTGGGTTGGCGTATTTCGAGATTAGGATTTGTCACTCCGATTGTCGGAGAGGTATCTCCGGGCCCTCTCGGTAATGCACATCACATAAGCCTTGCAAGCATTGTGACTAATGAGTTAGTTGCGAGATGATGTATTACGGAACGAGTAAAGAGACTTGCCAATAACGAGATTGAACTAGGTATTGGATACCGACGATCGAATCTCGGGCAAGTAACATACCGATGACAAAGGGAACAACGTATGTTGTTATGCGGTCTGACCGATAAAGATCTTCATAGAATATGTAGGAGCCAATATGGGCATCCAGGTCCCGCTATTGGTTATTGACCGGAGATGTGTCTCAGTCATGTCTACATTGTTCTCGAACCGTAGGGTCCGCACGCTTAACATTACGATGACAGTTATTATGAGTTTATGCATTTTGATGTACCGAAGTTAGTTCGGAGTCCCGGATGTGATCACGGACATGACGAGGAGTCTCGAAATGGTCGAGACATAAAGATTGATATATTGGAAGCCTATATTTGGATATCGGAAGTGTTCCGGGTGAAATCGGGATTTTACCGGAGTTCCGGGAGGTTACCGGAACCCCCCGGGAGCCATATGGGCCTTAATGGGCTTTAGTGGAAAGGAGAAAGAGGCAGCCCAAGGTGGCCGCGCGCCTCCCCCCTCCCATAGTCCTATTAGGACTAGGAGAGGTGGCCGGCCCCCCTCTCTCTCTTTCCCCCTCGGGGAATCCTAGTCCAACTAGGATTGGGGGGGGGGGAGTCCTACTCCCGGTAGGAGTAGGACTCCTCCTGCGCCCTCCTCCTGGCCGGCCGCACCCTCCCCCTTGGCTCCTTTATATACGGAGGCAGGGGGCACCTCTAGACACACAAGTTGATCATTGAGATCGTTCCTTAGCCGTGTGCGGTGCCCCCTGCCACCATATTCCACCCCGATCATATCGTTGTAGTGCTTAGGCGAAGCCCTGCGTCGGTAGAACATCAAGATCGTCATCACGCCGTCGTGCTGACGGAACTCCTCCCCGAAGCTTTGCTGGATCGGAGCCCGGGGATCGTCATCGAGTTGTACGTGTGCTAAGAACTCGGAGGTGCCGGAGTAACGGTGCTTGGATCGGTCAGATCGGGAAGAAGACGTACAATTACTTCCTCTACGTTGTGTCAACGCTTCCGTTGCGATCTACAAGGGTACGTAGATCAGACTCTCCCCTCGTTGCTATGCATCACCATGATCTTGCGTGTGCGTAGGAATTTTTTTGAAATTAGTACGTTCCCCAACAGAGAGGACTTGCATTAGTGAAAGTATGAACCCTATGCCTTGTTTCCTATCATTGCAATACCGTTTATGCTCACTTTTACCATTAGTTACCTTACTTTTTTTTATATTTTCAGATTACAAGAACTGTTATCTACCATCCATATACCACTTGTATCACCATCTCTTCACCGAACTAGTGCACCTATATAATTTACCATTGTATTGGGTGTGTTGGGGACACAAGAGACTCTTTGTTATTTGGTTGCAGGGTTGCTTGAGAGAGACCATCTTCATCCTACGCCTCCTACGGATTGATAAAGCTTAGGTCATCCACTTGAGGGAAATTTGCTACTGTCCTACAAACCTCTGCACTTGGAGGCCCAATAACGTCTACAAGAAGAAGGTTGTGTAGTAGACATCAACGAGAAGGATGACATCCTCAACAGAGCTGGTTCGAGGCCCGGCAGAACGGGATGTTCGAAGCCGACGGCCTGAACTAGGTGGTCCATTCAGCCGTGGCCGTTCTTATTGGAGGCTGGCATGGGTGCCGGCGACAAACCTATTCACTTTGAAGGCTGGTTGTGTTGCCGGCGACAAAACTATTCATTTTGTAGGCTGGCTGTGTTGCCGGCGAGGTCGTGTTGCCGGCATGAACTAGGGCCGCTGGCATGAACTACAGGCCGTGGTTATTCCAATATTTGCGTTTGAAAAAGAAGACGGACATGATGCGGCCAGAGGATGTGTCCGCGCGTTGGGCGCACGGCCACCGCATCGCAAAAAAAGGCCCGAACACGACCCCATTGCCTACCCCAGACAGACAGAGTCCGAACCAAACGGACATCCGTTTGGGATCATGCGCTGGAGTTGGCCTTAGGCCTTCCACAATACAAGACGCTTCGGGAAGGGGCTTAGAGAAATAAATCAATCTTTCTTTAAGCACCGGTGCTTATTTACGGAGGATAGACGCTTAATTAGGCACCTCTCCTATAAAAATAGGCATCGGTGCTTTTAAAAAAATCCGGTTTATTTTTCTAAACATCTCCCTAAACACCTTACATTGTACAAGGCCTCACTAATACTACTTATTTACGGGAAAATGTTTACAGGAATTGAGAAAAAATATCACCCATCAACTTTCCCTAAATTTAGGATACCCCATAAAAGTGGTTTTACGCAGAGTTTTCTTACAGGCACAAAGATCTGAAGGTGGGTGTCTCATATCATATGATCATCTCTGAACCTGCCACTTCCATCAGGAGCAACGGGGCACCAAAGGAGCAACAACTGCCGACACTCAAGTCGTTGAACACCATGGCTCAACAGAAGCACTGCCACAACCACGGGCGCAAAATGCATCACGCCGGGAATGGTTATTACTTGCTCCAAGTCAGTACTAATATCATACAGGATGGTCATTATTACCCCAAACAACAAAGTGACAGTAAAACAGTTCAAGCAGGCTCCAGCTTAGCAGCACCTGCCATGCCACACAAACCTACCACAACAAGAGAACCGGCTGCAGCTGCAGCTGCAGCTGCATCGTCCCCTCCCCAAACACAAGGGCTGTCTACCAAATCCCCAAGTAACACAATTGCACAGACTCTAAATTCAGTTTTACAATATCACTGGACCGAGTTGACGGTCATTCGCCACACACATAAGCCAAGGATGATTTGCCAGGGGGCAACGGCCCGCCCTAGCCGCCCCCTCTCGCGCGGTAATGGAAGTCACCGGACGGTAAGGTGTGGTCGTGCTTCGAGAACATGCCGCCATCCGGGGGAACGCCGGCGTGGCCAGACCTCGCTGATGCATTGCCGCCGCCTGAAGCTTCAGACTTCTCCTTTGCGTTGAGGAACCGCCCGCCTGTTCCCCGAGCCCGCTTCATCGCGTGCTGGTGCCGGGACTCATGCAGGTACGGCTGAACAGGGGCATGAATGTTGTGTTACATTGAGAGTGTGTGAACCAAATTCATTTCTACCACAGGGAAAAGAAACCAAAAGATGCTCAAGGGGCCAACTACAGTACTTGTTTTTTTTTTCAAGTAAAAACATGCATAAGAATACCTTACGGCTTTTGACCAGCTTATTTTCAGCCTCTAATTTTGCGCGGAGCTGTCTCCTTCGGAGAATGGCATGGTATTGCTTCGCATTCACATAAATGGGCTCTTCGGCGGCAGCTGGTTCAATCGGCAGTGGCACTCGAGAGGATGGTACCATGCCCACCATCTGGGGGTGCATCTATTCAAATTGTTTTGCACCACATAAAGATGAGTTAGTAACATCGAAAGGCGCCACCTAACAAAAAGAAGAGAACCAATCTGCGGCAGGGATGACGATTCTGAAATCAAAATAAGTTGGCAACGCCAGTATGCTGCTCAACATTGAAAATTTGACTTTAAGTGAAATTGGTGTGGTTAAACACAATCATGATTAGTTGTCTTGTCTCAACAGTCATTCCAGTTATACCTAGAGCACATGCTCGCACACAAAAATCCAAACAGTTGCAAAAAATAAATAAATAAGCAACACCATCAAGCACAGAAAAAAATTAGGCCAGAAATTAGTGAGGGAACAGGGATGACAGAAATATCACTCACAATAGCATGTGCGCCATAGGCTGCCACTGCACCACCATAGTAAGGATCAGCATATGGGTATGATATGGCCTGAAAAAGCGAACATCTTGCACAATTCACATGCTCGCCGTTCAACACACACTTTGAATTCAGAAATTAGCCAACGCCTGAGCATCATAATAGAGACTTACAAAGGGATGAGTGCGGTCAGGTTTTGGCGGTGTGTATGCCGTTTCTGAATTGCCCAGAGACAAAGCCGACATCATCTTGCCTTCATCACTACTCTTCGTATAGCCATCGCGATTACCTAGTATTAAGTACAAGGAGGAAACAAATGTCATCTAACTTTGATATGTAAGTGCACACCAAGGTCCGCAATCGTCAATATCGTTCTTTCCATCATTATTTTTGGAGACTACTCCATTCTGTATTTCCAGGAGAGATGAAAGATTACAAGATGATGGACTAGTAATTCAGAAAAGAAATAGTAGTTGGCGAGTGTAGGGCGAACCAGATTGATCATTCTGCTCATTAAAGCTTCCTTCACTCATCCCGGACACTTCTTGAGGAGAATCGCTAGCTGAGGACTCGCAGTTAGGCACTTGCTGACCAAACTGAATCATGATTGTGCCATTTTCTGCCAGAGGAATACAAAAAGAAGTTGTAACTCTAATAGCAGCAGGAAATCAGTATACACAGCACATAGCCAGTCAAGTAGGATAGTGGAACTGAAGAATACCTTGCATATTTTGCTTGCGTCTCATCTCATGGGCTTCTGCTCTTGCTCTCAGTTCAAGCTGTCCATGTAAGTAAGCAGAAGGTCAGTCACAACAACAGAATAAAGTGATACTGTCCAAGTATACATTAAACGCTGAAACATGAATAGATACTGGTAGAATTGCTCCTCCCAACTCAAAAAAAAAAAAGATCACTAAAGTCGTCCGTGTGCACTTGAAAACTTAGATTCGCTCGAATTTGGCACGATGCACATGTCAAATGCTGTACTCACTGATTTGTATGCCCGGACATCTAAAAAATTCACACCAGCACTATGCATCAACCTGGTCCCTGAATCAGAAATTCTGATTAGGGTGCGCTAATAACTGAGTAGACAAACTCTAAGTAGATGATTTGCTAGTCCCCCGCTAGACAAATCCGAATCGCTCATTCATAAGCTCAGGGGTTCTCTTCTCCCCACTTACAGGCTTACAGCTGTGAAAAAAATTCAGGCAACAACAGTTGCTTTGAAGAAATAGCTGCAAATCACAACAAATTCACAGTGGGCACTCCATCTGAACCCTCCAAGCAACAAGATTTCAGTTTACCCCCAAGTAATAGTATTACTAGCACCACTAATCTTTCTTATAACTTAAACTAGAACGAAAAGCTATGGACACACACACGAGACCAGAGTAGAACCGCAGCAGAATGCACCCACGAATCTGAGCGGCAAATCGGCCGAAACCCGAACGAAACGGCAAGAACCCAGTCGGATCCAGCGAGAAACCGGCCAGACGGCACGGGGAACCGGTCAGCAATGGCCAGCCGGCCCGCCCGCCCGCCCGCGCCCCGGAGAAGAAGCAGGGGAAGCGAGTGAGAGGCAGAGGAGGAGGGAGGAGACCTGCGAGATGTGAGATGCGGAGGGAGCATGTCCCCCTTCCGGCGACCCCTCCCTCCCCCCTTGCCGCTGCCTCCTCCGCAACTTGCTCCTCCCGTCTCCTCTCCCCTGCAAGTCTCCTCTCCCTCTGTCTTTGTTTCCGTTTCTCTCTCTCTGCTTTGGCTTTGGCTTGGCTGGAGTATTTCTCTGTTGGCTTTATCTCCCCCTCCAACTGTCCACTCACCTACCAGACCGCCAAATAAAATAACCCACAGCCCAGAAGATAGAACAGTGGGAGAGAAAACGAGATGCAGAAAAATCTCGTAGCATTTCACCACCGTAGCACGGTAGGGTTTCGAAATGACTGAAGCCATTGCATCAGTGACTCGTTGACCCCAGGATCCACCAGACCTTCCGGTTCACCGGAGCAGCAAGACACTCGCTAGAACTTACTCCCTTCGTTTCTAAATATTTGTTTTTTAACATTTCAAATGACTACTACATACGAAACATATTTTAAAATGTAGATTCATCCATTTTGCTCCGTATGTAGTTAATTGTTAAAATGCCTAGAAAGACAAGTATTTAGGAACGGAGGGAGTACTTGGCGTGGCACGCCACGCGCATCACTTACCGTGTCAGCTTAGCAACCCCGGGCTGCTTACGTGTCCCGGATGAATCACGGTTTTACCACCGAGGAGAAAGATCAGCTCTCAAGTGACATGACAGCAATGGCTTGCTTGGATCCGGAGACTAGTCTGGGAGGGCATATAATAATAAAATAAAAATGCAGTTGGAAATGGCCCGGCCCGAGTGCGAGTGGGCACGTCGACGTATTATAGTTGTAGTGGTCTCCTCCCGGCCCGAGATGTTTGATGTTTTCTGGCTTGCCATTGCTGGCGGGGAGTAGAGTATGGTTGCCACGCTATCGCCGTCATGTTTCTTTTTTTCAAGATCGCTGCTACGCTATCAGTGTCATCACCACGTCGTAGTAGGGCCCGCGCTGCGCTGAAGAAGCGGCAGCCCTTCTTGTCGCCATCCGCCCATGAATGCGTCGCTTTCAGTTTTTTTTTTTTTGGAGCTGCGGGGGGCTAGCTGGAGTGGAGAGCGTCACGGCCATGGCGGCACGTCGCGCAGGCGCCACTTGTGGCAGGCCTCAGAGGTGACTCACCGCCCCCCAAGCTGCTTTCTTCTCTCTCGCCTTTTTTTAGGGTTTTTCTTACTAAAACTGTTTGCCTCCTTGGCGTACCAAGCACCAAACCGGTTCCATGCCGTGCATCAAAACGCCTCTAAACGTTTCGACAACACGGTCCGAACACTTTTACCATCCAATATCGTGCATCACACGGCCATGACCAGCGGGACGTCCAAATTCTCGCAAACCGTGGATGTTTGCATTCGCGCCATGTTGGCGTCTGACTGCACGGTTCCACCCAAATCCCTTGCCACACATTTTACGCTGAGACGCGACAGGATGGCCGCATACCGCACCGGAGAAGCCTACTCCAGTCATTGTGCCCGCTTTGAAGCGGCATCGGTCCACCTATCCCGACTATTTAAAGCAAGCAAGGCTCACCGACATGCACTATCTCCTCTCAGCCGTACACCGCCTCCTTTCTGACCCGCATGCCACAACAATGGGCAACTTCGACAGTTGGTTCTTGGCACCGGCAGCGGGGAGATCCACATTGTGGCACTGCCGCCCACAATCCCCGGGCCCGTCGTGATCCACCACTCCGGCGGTCAAGGAGGAGATGGTGCTCTTCGACAACGACGAGGAGCTGCAGCAGTCGCCCTCCTTGCCAAAGTTGCGTGCATGGACAACGAGTTTGTGATGCACATAGAGCTGCTGCTTGAGCAGTCGCTCCGTGACCACGGTCCACCGTTGCCCTCACCGCCATGCAATTGCGGCGTTTAATTTGAACATCGAATCAAAGAGTTGCTGTCGCCGCCGCACATCCAAGCCGACTGCTTCATCCAGACGGTGCCCCCGCCGCGCCGTTTCTAGCGCGACAAGGAGGTGGAACCATTACCATCCTGCCGATTGTCCGGGAGCCATTGGCACCCGATGAAGGAGGAGGATAAGGCGGCAACCGAGCAGGCGCGTCGGGTCAGCGCAACATGGTGCGCCATGCGGCATTCGCTACGTCTGACGTGGCATCGGATTGGGCCCGCGCCGATCTGGACCTCACATTGGCTTGGCCAGATGATTGATTCGTCGATGTCAAATCAGTGACCAACTCGTCAAAGTGGGGTTCTAAGAGTCCAAGCGCATCGCATGTCCCCTCGCCTGCAAGGGCAAGGGCAAGAACCGCCCGCGGCCGACCGCCGCCTTCAGGTGGATGATCACGAGCGGTTGCGCCCGCTCGCGACCAATTAGGGTTGCTGTGACCCCTAGGAGGCCCTTTTGTCACTGGAAGATGATGATGATAGCGGCGGTGGAAATGGCAGAAGATGACAACGGATGTGCCGGCTGCCTCAGATCGGTTGGTACATAGCTTACTTTAGTTTAAGTTTAATTTAAATCTTGTTTGGTTTAGTTAAACTTTATTAAGTTTAATAAATATCATCCGGTTTACATGAATTTCGTCCATCTTTTTGATGTTTTCCGTTTGAACTAACATGGATGTTTGGTGCACGCGGTCGAATGTTCGGCTCTCAACAAACAGATCCAGACATGTTCGCGGTCATTCGGTGCTGTCCGTTTTGGTGAACCGTGTTTAAGTCCATCATACAAATTATCCACCAAGTGCGTATTCTAGTGGGCCGTGGATTTCTCTAGCCGCCGGGCGGTACTGAATGAAATGAGAAAGTGAACCGTAAGTGGACGAATAGGAACTCACTGTAAGATCCACTGACGTTGAGATGTAGATCGAGGGTAGCAGGATGCTCGTCTCGCTCCTAGTTTTTAACCACAAGTGTCACAGGTTTCTCGAACCTTCTGGTGCACTTGCACGGCACCGCATTGAAAGTTTCAAACCTGAGGATCCGGAAAACAACCAGTAGAATTAATCGCTAGCTTCCCCATCAACCCACTTGCAACCCTCATCGCCAGCTTAACAAAGACGGGAGCGCACACACATGAAGTCAATTCACTTCGTTCACGAGATCTACCGTCAAGAGAAAAAAGAGAATCCACGAGATCAGGATAAACACACCTCTAGCGCTCATCACAGGATAATGAAATGGAGCGGCACGTCGTAATCGCGCGTCGCGACGTACGCTAATTAACCACGCGCGGCTGGCTGCTGCCCAAGGCTGTGAATGAAGGAAGCCACGGTGCACGCAAGGCCACGGCACTTGGGAGTAAAGCAGAAAGCAGCGCGGGTTCTCTGCACTTTCAAACACCACCGCCCGATTATTAGTAGTATAAGTAAACTTTCTGATCGAGGCGATTAGAATACTCCTGGAAGGCGCGTTCGCCAACCTTGATGCTTATCCGCGGTAACAATGGCCGAGGGTTTGGATTGGGTATTTTATGTGGATGGGACGACGACAAAGGTGCGCAACGTACGTGATGCGCTCCTCACAGTCCTCACCCGCCTCGAGCTCGAGGCTGGACTCGGCCGGCGGCCGGCCACTGATCTTATCCAGTTTCTTCCGGGATGATAGATGGCCCAGCAATATCATAGTGTAAAGTTGTCATGAGACATGGCGTCGATCCAGAAAGCTATATGCATGCAGTGCGTGCCATTGAGATGGGGCGAGACTGGAGCAAAAATATCGCCGCCGCGGAGAGGATCAGATTATAAGGTCGCCGTCGGTCGCAAGAGCCGAGATAGTGCGGATTATTACTCGTACATATCAATTAAGAAGATGGTGGGAAGCAAGCGCATCAGAGTTGCAGTTGAGATTGGATGATTGATTGACTGACCGACGTTGAAGCCAAAATACAGTATGCAATCCTAGCTTTTCGTGGAATCAATGGGAACAGTGTGTCAGTGTACCCATCATTTATCAAGATTGAATGAGATGGAGTACCAGTCAGCTATGTCTGCCATGATTCACATGCAAAGAAGTGTAAGAAAGGTGATTGTGATTGATAGGGGACCATACAATCCAAGTCAACACCACCTTCAGAAAAAAGGAGTCAACGCCGGTGTCAGTGCTCGATGGTGCAACTTGAGGGCCCTGTTGATGATCATTTCAAAAAAAAAAAAATTTATTTTATCTCTCCACACTCTCTTGCTAGGCCCTCAAGATGTTGGGGCGAAGACCTTGTCAGGATACCGCCAGATGCTAATAGTATGATTAGTAAAAAAATTGAAGGATGATAAAATGATTAGCACTTCCTAAAATAGTGATCTAAATGTTTTTATACTAGTTTACGAAGGGAGTACTATACATTTATCCACCAGATGCCGCCACGAAGGAGTGAGATCAATTTCATTTTGTAGTGAAAGGAGTAAGATCAGTTTTTTTTTGAGACAAAGGAGTAAGATCAAATGATATACCATAGCGTGAAACTTTGATCATGGGCCGGCAATTTTGGGCCAGACTTTAAACAGCCCAGTTTGTAAATATCAAGCCCGAGTACGACCTGTCCTGGCCCAAAACATATAAATAATGAAAAAAAATGTTTTTTTGAAATTAAAATACACTATTAAGCCTATTTGAAATTAAAAATTGTGAGGTGGGCATGGAGTAGAAAACTGGAGTCCAAACTTTCTACCACCTACAAATTTTCGCTCGAGCAATAGTTCACACATGCTGATAAATTTTTTCAACCCACCATTAATTGCTTAACAAAAATACATTTATGTCCAAAGTTTCGGTTCATTACACAAACTAAAGATAAGCTAACAAGCAATAAGAGATGGAGAGAAAGGGGACCACGAGTTGAAACAGTAGCAGGACACCTGCTGCCCAGAGCTCAACATCAAAACTCTAGCCATAGGGCCATGGTTTAATAATCATTAGACAATAGTAAAGATTTTGGCTGAAGCAATAGTTGACACATACTGTCTACCGGTTACAAACTTCAAAGTTTCATTGTTCGTAGTGATCTTATGTTAACATTACTACTTCCTGCCCGCCTCCACTGGTCCAACCCAAGTAGACCCAAGTAGCGTGTCATACAAGAATATCTGAGTGTCAATTGTTGGTGGCAGCACAATGGTCGCACCCTTGGGCACCAATCTGCGCGAATGCTGTCGTGAGCTTGGGCATGACATTAGCAAGCGCGGTCCTAAAGCCGGCCGAGCACGGCAGCTCCATGCTCCCATGACCGGCGTCCACGCATCCCTGCAGGTACGCCTCGCACGTTTCGAGCACGTACCTCCCACGTCGGCGAAAATGGTCCCTGACAAACCCCTCGAAGCCCTGCGGCGGCCGGCGCAACAGGTGGATCATGGTCCGGAGAGTGAGTAAGAGGGCGTTCTCATTATAGGGCAGCTCATGGCGGTGGCCCTCTGGTCTGTCGATCAGGTGCTCATAGCCGGCCTCGTTGTAGAATGGCTGGCTATTGAGGACGAGGGCCTGGATGAAGACGACGACCTGAAGGAGGCTTGATGTCCCTGGCACCCAGACCTCGTTGCCCTCGCCGCTGAAGGTATTGAGCAGGCTTAGGCACACCGTACCATCGGTATACAAATTTGGGTTCAGACGGAAGCCGAAAGAGTGGTAGTACACTTCCGGTGGCACGGCCGGGTAGGACTGCGGCATCTGCATGTCAAAGAAGAAGAGCCCATCCTGATACGGCGTCCCACAGGCGCCCACCATTGCCACCCGGAGCAGGTCCATACGGTCCTCGAACGCCCGTACGTAGATCGTGTCTGCATACATAGATCGATAATACCAATTATTGAAATATTGAGACATATACGTTACGTGCAAATGCCAATCTCGGGGTGGTGTCACACTGCACCGTACCTGGTAAGCTGTCGTGCAGTATTTTCCACTCCTTTTGCACCTTTTTTACGTGTACCGACCCATTTCCGCTGCTGATGCCCTGCAGTTCATTTGGTAAAAGAAAGGACACTGGTTAACGCATGTTTAATTCCGGTTTGCGTACCATGACATGATTTAGAATATATTTCGTTATAGGAAACCCTACTATATATATATACTATATTTTTTTGCTAGATATACTATAGTGTATTGACACCAACCAACGATGTCGTGGATGTAGTGATCTCAAGTGTTCAACCTAAAGGACCTGTTAGATAGAACTATCAAATACATTTTTTTGCGGGTATAAGATATAATATATATATTGTGAACTGGCCCATCAGGGTGCAAGTCCTACACCATATATTAAATGTTTTGTTATCAACAGTAGTATCTTAATATAAATATTAATTGCTACAGCCTCCATGCTAAAATATAAGGTGTATTAGTTTTAAAAAAGTCAAAGATTTCTATGTTTAACCAATTCCATAGAAAAATATATCCACATCTATGATACAAATAAATAAAATGTAGAAATATTTTTCACAATAAATCTAATGATAATGATTTCATACTGTGGACATCAATATTTTTCTCCCATAAACTCGGTCGAAGTTAGAGAAGATTAACTTTTTGAAAAACTAATCCAACTTGTTCCCTGGAGCCGAGGGAGTATTTACTTCTCCAAACTATTAATTCGGAATTGCCTTTGCATTCCCAAACCACAAATTTAGGGAGGAAAGTTAAAGTTCATCTTCTTTTGTAGAAAGTGAGATGCACGCATTTTTGGCTTTTAAGTTACATATATGGGCAGAATTAAAGCCATTAGAAAAGGAGAAAAATTCAACTCGACATTTTACAAGATAACCCAAGCGTTGCAGCGCGGGTGCTAACTAAAAATAATATATAAATCATGTGGATTTCATATGATAAGATCATGCCAATGACATGGCAAACACACATGAATTGTTAATGTAGATGCATTACAGGGATAAGAAAAATATGTATACATTATGAGGATTAACTATAATGAGATGTTATGTTGATGACATGGCAAACATGCACGACTCATTGATGTGAATGAGTTGCATGCATAGGGAAGATAGGTATAAATTGTGAGAACTGACTATGATGAGATGGCATATGCTGGTGATGTGGCAAACATGCATTACTTATTGATGTCGATGGGTTGCATGGATAGCAAAAACAGACAGTAAGATAGATCATGCAACTAAAAAAATAGGAAAAAGAAAATAATTAATGAGATGCCATGTATGATGAAGTGGCATATGTGCATGTTGAGAGGAATATAAGTAGTGGGGATCATCTATTTATGTATACTAGTAGATGATACCTCGCACGCTGTTGCAAGAGTATTTTGCAATATATTTTTAATGATATATGATCATATGTAACATGAATATTCAGAGTAATAATATGAGAACTAAAACTGAAAATAACATATCCTTTTATTGTCTTTGATTAGTGTATAGTTGTATTAAATATAAATAGTATTGTAGAATGAAAAATTCCATGGATGTTTGCATATTGTGGTGAACCTTCTTCCATGCATGTTGTTGAGGATGACATGCTTATGTTGAAACAATATGTTAGAGTAGGCCAGCTATTTAGATAAGTATATGTAAGATAGGAAAAAGAAAAGAATATAAAGAGAGTACTTTTTTTGGTGCATGCACCAACCTGGTCTGCGGTGTCAAGGTAATGATGATCTGGAGGGCTCTTCACCACATCAAAATTTGGGAACTTAAACGGGCCGCCATCTCCAGTGGCATCCGTGGCTTTGAACACCACATCATTGGCAGAGTCGTCCTCACTATCATCGTCACTTACATCGCCTCTTGTCACTATATCAACGAGGTCGGCCTCGGTGGCGGCGCTACCGACATCAGGACCTTCGTTACTACCCGTGGGTGCGTGCATGGGCACTTCCGCATTCTGCCTGGTTTCAGCAAGGCCATCTACTTCATTCACAGAACCGTCACCACCTTTGACGTTTGTAGCATCTGCTGGATCATGTGGATCGTTGACCTGTAAATTAATATGTTCACATCATTTATACGCTAATGCGTGATAATACTCTGTGTTCGTGATCTAAAAGATCTTAATTAGTTTGGAGAGGGAGTATAAGTTAAATGCATGCATGCGATAACGTTTCTAGGTAGACAGAGACCGTGTTTGCAGCATCCAATTCTTGAGGAGCACCGACATCGTCCTCCTCCACCCAGTCAGCCATTTCATCGCGCAGTTGCATGTAGCTCTCCTTGTTGGCGACACTGATCTCATGGGGTAACACCTGAAACATTATATGGAAATTACGCAATTATATATAAGTCGAGTATTAATGCCCTGCGTGCTGCGTGTGTATATATATACCATCGACGTGCTGTCGTCACTCCACTTGACTTGGACATGGCCGTCAAGTAGGTCAACAACGCGCCCGACCCATGGAACATCGGCGGGGGTGCTCGTGGCCTGTGGTTGTTGCGCCGCCGGTGTGCTTCCGGTGACGGTTGATAGACGAACGACGACGTCTCCATAGACAACATAGTGGTCAGGGTCCCTGACCAGATCATAGGCACTCACGGTATCGTCACACAAGACCTCCAAGCTGCTGGCCTCGTTGCCGGGCCGCGTCGACGCCGCCTTGAACCACGACAGGTGCACCATGTGGTCTTTGTGATCCACGCTTCTGACGACGCCGACGCGCCTTGCTGATCCATTGGCGTCATCTCCGGCAGCATCATCGACGGCGTCGCTAGGAGCGTTGTCAACAACGTGCTGCCCAGGAAAGAAGTCGTGCTCCATCATCAACTCATAGGGGTACCCATAGGGGTCGAGGTACGTTGATCTAGCCCCATACTGCCGCGTGCCGTCCTGCCACAGCACGTCGACGGTGGTGTTGTGGTTGGCGACGGTCATGGTGGGCAGCGGCGCCGAGTGCGCCTGCAGTGAACTTGCGTGCTGCTGCTGGACATCGTCGTTAAGAAAGCAGCGGTCGCCTAACGCCCAGCGGCAATCGGACGCGGAGCAGAAATAGGTCAGGCTGCTAGGGTGCTGGTGAGTAGGAGGAGCTGACTCCTGGACGAGTTGTTGCTTGGTGCCGCGTTGCGCCGACGCGATCCAGTAAACGGAGACGCCGGCCATCTCCACGTTGACCACCGTGCCTATTTTGCGGTCCGGCTTCCAGTGGCCGTTCAGCCACCGCGAGCCTTCGAAGGAGTCGCTCGTGACACGCCCCCCAGGGTAGAAGGGGACGTTCGTCTGGGGGAAGTGATAGACCTTTTTATTACTCGCCGACTTTAGCACCTTGGGCCCCGCGTCGGCGACCCTGCAGACAGCGCCGTCGTCGAACAAGACGTCGACGTCCACAGACACCTCGACCACCCGGCCCAGCCATGGCCCGGACAAGACGTAGTCGCCAAGGCTGAGCTCTCTGACGCGCCGCACGCCGGCCGTCGACACTCCCAGGATCTGCTTGCCCACCTTCCCACGGTCGTCGATCTGGGCGACGTGGAGATCGGTGGCGACGCCGGTGACGACGCCGATTTGGCCACCGGCGTCCGTCGCCGACACCACGAACTGGCCGACGTGGATGGAGCTTCTTTCGAGGACGGGGATTTCATCAGCCTTCTTGGTCACCATTGTGCCGTCGAGGCGGAACAACCTGCATGTGTCGTCCTCCGGGGCATACGAAATCACCAGGCCGCGGTCGATCATGCCACGCTTCGTGTTGAATTGCACAAGGTCTAGCTGATAGAGATTGCAGCGTACTACCTCGGCGTCCATCTCGGTCATATTTTTTTCTTCTCAATCGATCGATGGGCGTCCGATGATCTCGTTGTGTTCTTGATCGTGGCCGTGTACTACATCGATAGGAGCCAAGTATATGTAGCCGCCGCTAGATATGCACGGGCGGAAGGTCCAGGTAGGATTATTAGTTCTAGAGATAGACTAGAGAAGGAAGTCCAGGTAGCGTAAGATACCGAGAATTACTACTCCAAGCAAGGTTGTGATTATTAGGGACATGGCTTCGATATACGAAGATATATAGCAAGGTGGATGTTAGGGTTTGGCGACCAAGGGGCGCTTTGTCCCGGCCTCGTGCCCACCGGAGATGTTGCCATGCCATGCACGCCCGTCGTCGCCCCTTCATGCGATGGGCCTTGTTGCAGCTGCATCCACCCTTGCTTCGCTGGGACTTCGTGTTTCGGGCACACGTGTTGTAGATCGGATCACAAAGTTCCTTTGTAGCTCAGGCTACATGAAACCTCTTATTCTCAACCCTCCAGTCTTGCTTTGAGATCCGTACTCTCCAACTAACTAACAAGAAGAAGATTTCGCTTTTTTCGTTTCTCAAAAATGAAACAACATATGAACTTCAAACTTTGCAGATCGAACAAACATTAGAACATCAATGTGTGAAAAAACTTTCAGATTTTTTGTTCTGACATAAATATATAAAATAAGATTTTCTTTGAATAAAAATATCATTTCAAGTATTTAAAATGCATGAAAACAATCTAAAAGTATTTTTCCTAGATTGTAGTTAGAATGTATTGTTGTTCTGCAAAATTTGAAGATTATATGTTGTGTCGTTTGAGAGAAACAAAAAAGACAAATGTGTCTGCATGAATCTTGATGCATAAATGAATGTCAAAGATAATGGGTACCATGTAGCCTGAGCTACAGAAAACCACAGTCGGATCGGATTCGAAAGAGTCTGGCAGGGAGTCTTGCGGCAGTGCGCCGACCGGGGGACAGAAAGGACACGAACCCTAAGCCCTCCTCCAAGGAAAGGGCAACCCCATATTCGGCATACTTCAGGAGAGCTAGGGTTCAATGGGGAGAGCATCCTAAACCCCGCGAGCTCCCTGACTACGACCTTTTACCGCATCGACGACCTCTTCGGGTGCACATCATAACGCACTGGCTATCCTAGACGCAGGCAAAGGGGAGAACGTGGTGCATCCCAGCTCAAGCAATGCACATACTTCACGTGAACACTAGGGGCTTGGATCAAGTTGTTGCGCCTCTTCTGATTCGTTTCTGCTCCGGTGCTCCCCCCTGGGCTGAACGCGAGGTGGAAAAACACATCGACGGCCAGGATGAACCAAAAACGATTCATAACGAGGAGCACGATCGTCTTTGTTGCCTCCGCGTATAACCGTCGAGGAGCCCTGGGAGGCCCGTACGGGCCCAGTTAGATCGTATGCCCGGCCATATACGTATTTGTATACGGCGGCCTTTCGTTCATGCGTGCAGCCGCCGCGCGTGGGGCAGCACGTGTAACGGGTAGTTGCCAAAACTGTCCCATCATATAAATGTGGACGACAACCACCTCCGGTCGCATCGCCCACCATTTCCCCCCGCCGCATCGTCTCCCTCTCTCCACTCCCCACTCCCTCTCCTCTCCAACCTCCTCGTCTCCCTCACCGCATTCTCTCCATCGCCATGGCGGACGCAGGAGGCGAGCACCCTGATTGGGGCGTAGATCTGGTGGAGCAGGCGCGACAGGTCGCTACGGGCACCTTTGTGAGGGGACGTGCCGGCGTCCAGCGCGGTGCTCCCCCCGCTGCAGATCTGGAGAAGGCGGGGGCGGGCTGCAGCGGCGCAGTCCAGCCAGATGCGCCCGCTCTGGCAATCTCCGACGGGGCGCAGAAGCTGGAGGCGGGCTCTGGAGAGGCGCACGAGGTGGAGAAGGTGGAGGCCGACTCCGACGAGGAGCAGGCGGAGCAGAAGGTATCTGCTTATCACTTTTAGTTGGTAGTTTTTAGATTGTAGGGTTTGTGGCCAGAAGTTTCTTTCGTTAGATTTGTTGGATGTAGGGTTTTCTCTGCATTAGGGTTTTTCTGTAGTTGATTCGTGCAAGAATGGTGGACCACATATGATTATTAGATTAGGTTAGAAGTAGCCGGATTGAGGGATGGTTTTTTTCAGATGCTTATTAGATTAGTAGTGGAATTTTTGCTTGTTAGATTTTAATTAGTATGAGGTTAAACACCTTATTTAAGGGGGAATTTAAGGTCAGATAGACCATATATGATTATTAGATCTGTAGTTCAATGCTGCAGACATATATGATTATTTGATTTGATCTGTGGTTCAATGATACTAGATGGAAACATATTTGATTTGGGATGCATTAGTTTTGATGTGCCAATGAATTGATTTAGATGAGACAAGATTCATCTATAGTATAATTTGTTGTTGTTTAGATAAGTAATGAAATTTTAGATGTTTGTTGGAGATATATGCATTTATAGTTGAAGGTGTACCTAATTAACTACTTCATTATGTTAATATGTGTAGGAGCTTTGGTGCATTATCCCAAAAACAGTAATTTGTGCATATTAAAATTTGTAGTTGGCTTCTATAATTAGTAGCAATGGATGTAATTTTATACTCCCTCCATTCCTAAATATAGGGTGTATAGTTTTTGGCACGGAAATTAAAGAATGCACATGGAGGGAAAATTTCATAAGTTTTGGGCAAGACTACACGTGACTAATTGACATGAGAAAATAGAGGAGCTTGCCCCATGTAAGGAAATGTAAACAAATCCCTTAAAAAGTTATCCAAATGAGTGGTGCAAGGCAATACACCTTATATTTTGAACTTTTTCTCAAAAATCTATACACCTTATATCAAGGAACAGAGGGAGTATTTAGGGGGCTAAGAGATAACTCATTGTACAATTGCAGAAGGGTGGCCTCAAAAATAGTAACATGGCCTTGAAATATTGTCCTTGAAATTTTATAAACCAAATGTTGTAGGCAGGCCTATTGTCCAGCCTCATAAAATTAACCTGGCCAGAGATTTTACTCTTGTGCAAATACTTATGATGAATTACAAAAATATGCAGCTGGGATGTCACCATTGTATAACTATGAAGTAAACATTCCAAGGCAGGATCATAGCAACAAAATATACTATATGTTTCCATTAAGTAGTGTGTGTGGGGGGGGGGGGGGGGGGATTCCCTCAAAAGAAAAGTGTTGGGTTAATCCAGGGAATGTCAAGAATCCAACTTGGATTTTCATTAGCATTTATGAAGGAAACCATTTGTCTGTTGATTGATTGCTTAGATTCTGTATTTATAAAGAAAGCATTTATTTGTATGTACATATCAATGAACTTGTATGTTGATAACCCTATGGTTTAATATGTAGATATCTTAATATATAGTCTATCAATTAGTTGTTGAAATGTACATACCATGTGTAACCAGTGCACTTTTTCAATATAGATTGGAGCTTTCCATCATTATGCAAAAACAAATTGTTTAGGTAGCTTTATTTGTTTATCCGTAGGTTTCATATTAAATTATTTTGCATTGGAAAATAAATTGACAATATTGGTCACTTGCAACATACCAATGTGGTTCACATTCACAATTTTTTTTGTAATGACATTCTTTGAACTGCAATTCAATTCACTGTAATTGATGTGCTTGTTTGACAATATAGCAGGAGAAGGAGGATCTTGTGGGCAATAAGAGGAAGTGGGACAAGACTCGGTTCTACCCATATGACAGTGATGAAGATGAGCCGTACGTGGTAAGGCCTAGTTGAAATGTTATTTGTGCATTGAGTTAGTCTTACGTGTTTATAGTATTTGAATGCATAATGTATTAATGTTAGTCATTAATGTGTGCAGTATGAATCTGGAGATGATGTGGTCGAGGGGAACGTCGAGTCCTTTGAAGAGAAGGTGGTGTTGAAGATCAGGGCCCAAGGATCTGGTATGTACCACAACTAGAGGACGGAAAAGTTCCGCTGCCCCTACTGCAGCAGGCCCAAGCCTAGGTCTGGGTTATTGGAGCATCTGATGGAACATTGTCGGGCTACATCGATCTCCAGTGATGACTACAAGATCAGGGCTCAGCATTCTGCCCTCCTGAAGGTCCTGAGGAACCCTAACATCTAGTCCTACATCATGCCGATCATCAGAAGCTGGAAGCCGTACTCATCATCGGTATATTTGATGATGTTTTACTTTTGGAAAGTTGCATCTGGGTCTGAACTGGTGGGAAACTAGCTCTATTAATGTAATGTAATGTATTGTGTGTCCGAACTCACTAGTAGAAAAAGGGTCAAACGTGAAGCACATTAGTGCCGGTTTGATTTAGGCCCGGTACTAATGGTACCATTAGTGCCGGTTCGAACGGATTTGCATTAATGCCGGTTCGTGTTGAACCTTTAGTACCGGTTCGTGGCACGAACCGGTACTAAAGGGGTCTGACCTATAGTACCGGTTTGTGATACAAACCGACACTATAGGGCAATTTTCAAACTCTACCCCCCCATGTGTCGCCATTTCAGTTCTGAAAAAATCAAAAGAAAATGATAAAAACTTCAAAAAATAAAATCCTTCGAGAGGTAGTTATATTACTACATCTACTAGTTAGGAAAATTTGAAAACTACAATTTGGACATGTTTTGCAAAAAGTGTAGGGAAAATGTAAAACGGCTATAACTTTTGCATACGATGTCGGAAAAAAACATATAATATATCAAAAAATTCATCACGAAAATCCGCATCCGATGGAGACGGCCTATGGCCTGTTTGGAATTTTTTAGAATCCTCAAATTACAAAAGGAAAAAAAGATATGGTCAAATTTCAGTTTTTTTTAAAAAAATGGTTAAATCTGGTCAAACTACGTATTCAAGAAGTATTAATGTTACTACATAATTATTCAAGAATATTAGTGTTACTAAATAATTATTTCAATTTTTTGAATTTTGGTCAAATCTGGTCAAACTATGGTCAAACTATGGTCAAACTTATTCAAGAAATATTAGCGTTACTAAATAATTACTGTTTTTTAGAATAATAGTTTCAAACTCAAACAGTGAAATGTGTGACTTAATGCTCAAGCTAAACTCCTGAGGGTTAATAGGATTAACATCTTACTATTGTCAGGAAAACAACAAGTGCAGACTTGGAAACGAAGGAGAATAGAACCCGAAAGTTAAGCGTGCTCGGGCTGGAGTAGTGAGAGGGATGGGTGACCGGTCGGGAAGTTAAATGATTTGGAATGAGTGATCCACACTTGAGCAGTTAAGAGAGGTGATTAGAGACTAAATCATCAAATAATTCAGAAAAATTAAAAATATAAAAAATCAAAATTATTTTTTTCCAAAATTTAAAAAAAAACCTATAGTACCGATTGGTAACACCAACCGGTACTAAAGGTCCCCCATACCAGGGCGTGAGCTCACGCCACGTGGTGGCACTTTAGCGCCGGTTGGTGCCAAACCGGTACTAAAGGGGGGGGGGGGGCTTTAGTGCCGAAACTTTAGTGTCGGTTCCATAACCGGCACTAAAGGCCCTTACAAACCGGTTTTAAAGCTCCATTTTCTACTAGTGACTGGATCTGTTGTGAACTGGCTGGTACCTGTGGTGGTAACCTAGAATGCTATCTATATTTGTGTGGCTTTAACTTTATTGGTGGTGAATGCTTCCTTCATGTTTAGTTGTTGTTTCGATGGTGCAATGATCACAAATGGCGCTTCAGTGTTGCTTCACACATGCTGCAACACTTGTCTATGCTGTGGGCAAGTGCAACATGCTGTGCCCATGTGCCAATCATACCAAATATTGAATCTGGCAATATTCCAAATGGGAAAATTTTGTTTTTACCACTCTAGATTTTGCCAATTTTCCTTATGCCACTCTAGATTTTGACATTTCACTTTTGCCACTCTTAGTTTTTGACAAATATCACAGTTGCCATTCCCGTGGCAAAAGCAAAATTTTCAGAGTGGCAATTGTGATAATTGTCAAAAGCTAAGAGTGGCAAAAATGAAATAAAATTATTTTGCTTTTGCCACAGAATGGCAATTGTGATAATTGTCAAAAGCTAAGAGTGGCAAAAGTGAAATGTCAAAATCTAGAGTGGCACAAGAAAAATTGGCAAAATCTAGAGTGGCAAAAACAAAATTTTCCCTATTCCAAATTGGCTGTCATGAATTGTAGTACATGGGGTTTAGTAAAGTTACTGATGATTGTTCATCCTCACACATTCCATCAATGCATAATTTGAATACGAAAAAGGATCAAATGTTCCATCATTTGAACCTATGTTGCAATACACAGCAAATATTCCATCATCAAAGTGTGAAGGAATTAAAATGTGAATTTAGAAGAGTAATGTAATACTAGTTAAAAATAATATGTGAAAAAAGGAATTTGAAATAAGATGTACTTTATTTTTAAATAAAGTTATATTACCCTACTTATTAGAATTTTGAAAATGTCACTTATTTATAAGAAAAGAAAATATAAATATTCAAAAAGATGTTTTTGATAAAAGTACCTTTTGAATTTTTGGTATGTTATTATTTGAGGGGTCATGTAATTTTTATGTTATTTTTTGAGTGCTCGGGTAATTTTATTTAAACAGAAGGAAAAGGAAAAAATTTGAGGTGATTTGGAGGTGGTCGAAAAAATGCGTGCATTCCAGAGGGACAATTAAGCCAGTTTTTAAACAAAAAGTGATTTTTCCCACCACCTCCAAATCACCCAAATTTTCTTATACATGGTGACCCACATCTGCCAAACATGGCTATGAAAGAAAATTTGGAAAAAGAATATTTTATAATGCCCCCCTGAGGTATAGACTGATGTTTTGACCAGTCAGTCTAGAGGGCATTATAAATTAATAAAAAATTCAAAAAATTATAAAACCTTGGAAATCTAGCTTTTTTTGCAAGAGATCATGTGTGCCAAAATTGAGATGATTTGGAGGTGGTTGAAAAAATCACTGCATTCCGCAGGGCCACTTAAGCTAGTTTTTGAACAAAGGTGGTTTTTCCCACCACCTCCAAATCACCTAAAATTTTCTTGTATATGGTAACCCACATGTGCCAAACATGGCTATGAAATAAAATTAGGAAAAAGAATATTTTACAATGCCCCCTGAGGTATAGACCAATGTTTTTACCAGTCAGTCTAGAGGTCATTATAAATTAAAAAAATCAAAAAAATATAAAATCTTGGAAACCTAGCTTTGTTTATCCAAGAGATCATGTGTGCAAAAGTTGAGGTGATATGAAGGTGGTCGAAAAAAAACCCTAGAACACTGCCCGGCGTGACGCAACGTGTGTTTTGTGTCTGAATTCGTGCACACCTTGCGTGGGGGGGCACATTGGCCATGCCCACATGCTCCGAAAAGTTGGGGTCATCTCATGCATGCCCCCACATGCACCATGTATAAGCCAGACCATTCGGATCTGCCGGAGGGCAAGTCTAAAAGAGGTTTTCCTTGTCGGTCCCACCAAATGATCCCAAACTTTATGCACACCCTACCATGACCATGGCATGCATGTGGGAGGAGAAATCATAGACCACGGCCTCATTTTGTTTGAAATCCCATTGATAGCCATGTGTATTACATGTAAGTGAGCATGTGTAAAATTTATTAGGTGATTTGAAGGTCAAAACATTAACTTGTCATATATGCCAAAAAATGTGTATTGCATGCAAATGAGTATGTGTATAATTTAGTGTGTGATTTGAAGATCAAAACACATGGCAATATGCCAAAAAATGCCCACCTACCAGAGCATGAGAATTCATACACAAGGGCCTGCATACGACTAGGAATCCATCCGTTCATGGGCCAAGATACAGGCCCGTGGTGCAGAATATCTCTACTGCTAGTAGGCCGCACGAGGCAGAGGGGATGAGAGTTAGGCAATGTACTGTCTGCATATGATAGGAGCTTGGGAGGGGAGTCGCAGCCGGGTATATAAACCGGTGCGACGCTCTCTCGCTTGGCGAGGTGAGAGTAAACTCCCACCACCCCACGGTTGCGCGCTGCGCTGTGCCTTGCGCGGCTCTGCCTTGGGCCCAATTCGGGCGGGCTGGCCCAGGGCAGCCTTACCCGCGCACTGAAATAATTAAATTTTATAAATTCTTAAATTTGTTTCTGTTTTATATTCTCTTTGTTTTGCACTTCTTAACTTCAAAATTTATTTTCTTTTTATATTTATAATATTTAAAATCAAATCTCTTTTTTTCTAATTATTTCTAACAGTGTTTACTCAAATTTAAAAAATATGCCAAATTTTGTTTTGTTTATTTAATTTGTTTGTTCTCTTTTTACATTGATAATATTTACGAAATATAAACTAAAATGGTGTGTTTTATTTCAATTCTTCATTCTAATATTTCTTATCTTTATTATATTTGAAATATTTTTAGTTTGTAAGATAAAATGTTCTGTTTTATTTCACTTCTTCATTCTAATATTTGTTCTCTTTTTTATATTTGAAATATTTTCAAAATGTAAGATAATATGTTATATTTTATTTCACTTCTTCATTCTAATAGATCTTATCTTTTGAATATTTGAATTATTTTAAAATATAAGATAATATGTTGTCTTTTATCACACTTATTCATTCAAAGTTTTCTTCTGTTTTCTATATTCTCCTCTTTTCTTTGTTCTGACAGCTATAAATTTAAATAATGTATGATATAATGTTGTCTTTTATTTCACTTTTCATGGTTGTCTTTCCTAATTATAAATTTTCTTTTCTGTTTGATACTTGAAATATTAATAAATCAAATCTAGTTGGGACAATCACATGCATGCCTCCACTTGCACCATGTACTAGAAGCAGGTTTTTCTTCTCGGTCTCACCAATTGATAGCAAACTTTATGCACACCCTACGATGAGCATGGCAAGCATGCATGGCAACTATCGTTCATTTCCGACACTCGATGCATTTTCTAGGCGTTTTGCAGCGATAAAACCCTAGAACAGTGCCCCGACATGACGCAACGTGCGTATTGTGTTCGAATTCGTGCACACCTTGCCCGGGGAACCACATTGACCATGCCCACATGGTCCCAAAAAGTTGGGGTCATCTCATGCATGCCTCCACATGAACCATGTACAAGCCGGACCATTCGGGTCTGCCGGAGGGCAAGTTTGAAAGAGGTTTTCGTTGCCGGTCCCACCAAATGATCCCAAACTTTATGCACACCCTACCATGACCATGCCATGCATGTGGGAGGAGAATTCATATACCGCGGCCTCATTTTTGTTGAAATCCCATTAATAGCCATGTGTATTGCATGTAAGTGAGCATGTGTAAAATTTATTAGGTGATTTGAAGGTCAAAACATTAACTTGTCATATATGCCAAAAAATGTGTATTGCATGCAAGTGAGTATGTGTATAATTTAGTGTGTGATTTGAAGATCAAAACACATGGCAATATGCCAAAAAATGCCCACCTACCAGAGCAGGAGAATTCATACACAAGGGCCTGCATACGACTAGGAATCCATCCGTTCATGGGCCAAGATACAGGCCCGTGGTGCAGAATATCTCTACTGCTAGTAGGCCGCACGGGGCAGAGGGGATGAGAGTTAGGCAATGTACTGTCTGCATATGATAGGAGCTTGGGAGGGGAGTCGCAGCCGGGTATATAAACCGGTGCGACGCTCTCTCGCTTGGCGAGGTGGGAGTAAACTCCCACCACCCCACGGTTGCGCGCTGCGCTGTGCCTTGCGCGGCTCTGCCTTGGGCCCAATTCGGGCGGGCTGGCCCAGGGCAGCCTTACCCGCGCACTGAAATAATTAAATTTTATAAATTCTTAAATTTGTTTCTGTTTTATATTCTCTTTGTTTTGCACTTCTTAACTTCAAAATTTATTTTCTTTTTATATTTATAATATTTAAAATCAAATCTCTTTTTTTCTATATTATTTCTAACAGTGTTTACTCAAATTTAAAAAATATGCCAAATTTTGTTTTGTTTATTTAATTTGTTTGTTCTCTTTTTACATTGATAATATTTACGAAATATAAACTAAAATGGTGTGTTTTATTTCAATTCTTCATTCTAATATTTCTTATCTTTATTATATTTGAAATATTTTTAGTTTGTAAGATAAAATGTTCTGTTTTATTTCACTTCTTCATTCTAATATTTGTTCTCTTTTTTATATTTGAAATATTTTCAAAATGTAAGATAATATGTTATATTTTATTTCACTTCTTCATTCTAATAGATCTTATCTTTTGAATATTTGAATTATTTTAAAATATAAGATAATATGTTGTCTTTTATCACACTTATTCATTCAAAGTTTTCTTCTGTTTTCTATATTCTCCTCTTTTCTTTGTTCTGACAGCTATAAATTTAAATAATGTATGATATAATGTTGTCTTTTATTTCACTTTTCATGGTTGTCTTTCCTAATTATAAATTTTCTTTTCTGTTTGATACTTGAAATATTAATAAATCAAATCTAGTTGGGACAATCACATGCATGCCTCCACTTGCACCATGTACTAGAAGCAGGTTTTTCTTCTCGGTCTCACCAATTGATAGCAAACTTTATGCACACCCTACGATGAGCATGGCAAGCATGCATGGCAACTATCGTTCATTTCCGACACTCGATCCATTTTCTAGGCGTTTTGCAGCGATAAAACCCTAGAACAGTGCCCCGACATGACGCAACGTGCGTATTGTGTTCGAATTCGTGCACACCTTGCCCGGGGAACCACATTGACCATGCCCACATGGTCCCAAAAAGTTGGGGTCATCTCATGCATGCCTCCACATGAACCATGTACAAGCCGGACCATTCGGGTCTGCCGGAGGGCAAGTTTGAAAGAGGTTTTCGTTGCCGGTCCCACCAAATGATCCCAAACTTTATGCACACCCTACCATGACCATGCCATGCATGTGGGAGGAGAATTCATATACCGCGGCCTCATTTTTGTTGAAATCCCATTAATAGCCATGTGTATTGCATGTAAGTGAGCATGTGTAAAATTTATTAGGTGATTTGAAGGTCAAAACATTAACTTGTCATATATGCAAAAAAATATGTATTGCATGCAAGTGAGCATGTATATAATTTAGTGTGTTATTTGAAGATCAAAACACATGGAAATATGCCAAAAAAATGCCCACCTACCAGAGCAGGAGAAATCATACACCACAACCTGCATACGACTAGGAACCCAGCCGTTCATGGGCCAGGATGTAGGCCCGTGGTGCAGAATATCTCTGCTGCTAGTAGGCCCCACAGGGCAGAGGAGATGAGAGTTAGGCAATGTACTGTCTGCATATGATAGGAGCTTGGGAGGGGAGTCGTAGCCGGGTATATAAACCGGTGCGGCGCTCTGTCGCTTGGTGAGGTGGGACTAAACTCCCACCACCCCACGGCTGTGCGCTGCGCTGTGCGCTGCGCGGCTCTGCCTTGGGCCCAATTCGGGCGGTCTGGCCCAGGGCAGCATTACCAGCGCACTGATTTGTTTTATATTCTCTTTGTTTTTCACTTCTTAACTCCAAATTTTATTTTCTTTTTATATTTGCAATATTTAAAATCAAGTCTATTTTTTTCTATGTTATTTCTAACAGTGCTTACTAAAATCAAAAAATATGACAAATTTGGTTGTGTTTTATTTCATTTGTTCGTTCTCTTTTTTATATTGATAATATTTACGAAATATAAACTAAAATGGTGTGTTTTATTTCAATTCTTCATTCTAATATTTCTTATCTTTATTATATTTGAAATATTTTTAGTTTGTAAGATAAAATATTCTGTTTTATTTCACTTCTTCATTCTAATATTTGTTATCTTTTAATTCACTTCTTCATTTTAATAGATCTTATCTTTTTTACATTTGAATTATTTTTTAAATGTAAGATAATATGTTGTCCTTCCTAATTACAAATTTTCTTTTCTGTTTGATACTTGAAATATTATTAAATCAAATCTAGTTGGGACAATCGCATGCATGCCTCCACACGCACCCTGTACTAGAAGCAGGTTTTTCTTCTCGGTCTCGCCAATTGAGATCAAACTTTATGCACACCCTACGATGACCATGGCAAGCATGCATGGCGAGTATCGTTCATTTCCGACACTCGATGCATTTTGTATGGGTTTTGCAGCGATAAAACCCTAGAATAGTGCCCCGGCGTGACGCAACGTGCGTATTGTGTCTGAATTCATGCACACCTTGCCTGGGGGACCACATTGGCCATGCCCACATGGTCCCAAAAGTTGGGGTCATCTCATGCATGCCTCCACATGAACCATGTACAAGCCAGACTATTCGGGTCTGCCGGAGGGCAAGTCTGAAAGAGGTTTTCCTTGCTGGCCCTACCAAATGATCCCAAACTTTATGCACACCCTACCATAACCATGCCATGCATGCATGACAAGTATTGTTCATTTCCGACAGTCGTTGCATTTTCTAGGGTTTTTCCAGTGACAAAACCCTAGAACACTGCCCCGACGTGACGCAACGTGCATTTTGTGTCCGAATTCGTGCACAACTTGCTTGGGGGACCACATTGGCCATGCCCACATGGTCCCAAAAGTAGGAGTCATCCCAAGCAAGCCTCCACATGCCCCATGTAAAGACAGGACCATTCGGGTCTGCCGAAGGGCAAGTATGAAAGAGGTTTTCCTTCCCGGTCCCACCAATAGATCCCAAACCTTATGCAGACCCTAGGATGAGCATGGCAAGCATGCTTGACAAGTATCATTCATTTCCGAGACTCGATGCATTTTGTAGGGTTTTTCCGGCGAAAAAACCCTTGAACACTGCCCGGACGTGACGCAACGTGCGTTTTGTGTCCGAATTCGTGCAGACCTTGCTTGCGGGACCACATTGGCCATGCCCGCATGGTCCCAAAAGTTGGGGTCATCTCATGCATGCCTCCACATGCACCATGTATAAGCACGACCATTCGGGATTGCCGGAGGGCAGGTTAGAAAGTGGTTTTCGATGCCGGTCCCACCAATTAGGAAGTCATAAATAGGACAACATTTAATCATACACATTTGAAATTGAAAACTATGAGAAGAAATTATATGGAAATATGAAACATGAAAAAACAATTAGGAATAAGGCGGAGAAAACATAAAATAACAGGAAAACCAAAAAAAGGAAAGAGGAACATTACATTTGAATTTATAATATTGCAGATATGAGAGAGATACTATAAATATTGTTAAACATATACAAGTATACAATATCTAATAGGTGAAAACAAAGATTATATATTGTTTTTTGAGGGACGAAACAATGATATTTATTTTGTGCAATAGAAACAAACATTATATGGTTACGGATGTAGGTTGGTGGGCCGGCCCAGACCGCAAATACCTCTCGGATCCATTTTGCGGGGGCCCACAATGGTGCGATTTCCATGCACGTCGATCACATGCACGTCGATCACGGGAGTAGTTGTCGTTCTGTTACACAATTCTGGGATCGTGCTAATCCATATTTTCCTTATCTCTACGATTGAGGAGCATTTTCAGCCTCGCTTCAACCAAGGAAAATATAGATCCCGCGATTCGCCTCAGGGAAGTTACGATGACCTAGGAGTCGACCTCGTATATAATCTCCACCTGCTCGCACATTTCGTCGACTAGATCGCCTCCTGCCGATGAGTCGTTGACAGCTCCTTCCGCCGCATCCCGCATGCCAGAAAAACCTCGAGAAGATCAAGGTCATCCGCATGTGGTGGCCACCCGCGACGAACTACGTCGACACTGCATCGCTGACTTCTTTCATCTTCATCGACCGACCAAGTAAGTTGTCCTCCTTACCGCGTTCATAGAAAGCTAGTTCCTCCGTGTCATTGCTTTCATGGAGTTACGTTTAGCACATTTTTTCAAATAGTATCAACTCCACTAGATGCGTTCTTACCAGATGGCATAGATGAACTCAATCTTTGGTTCTTTCATAGCATGGTAGAATAAGATGTTGTTCCCCTTGAAGCATGATGCAATAGATTTTTTGTCACATGATCCAATTATATTTTGTCACACGATCCAATTATATTCTTGTGCACATAGAACATTAAAGAGTTATGCATTAGATGTTGATGAACCTCAAATAGGTACCATTGCTATAGACTGTAGTTATTTACAACTGATCAATTTTTCACCGTGTTAATAAGACAACTGGACGAATTTCTAACAGTTTACCATATTAAATTAATTGATTATATAATTTATGTGATACTCAAAGAACTTGATCAGATGCAAGATAATTCAATTACCAATTGTAGTTATTTTTTTATAGCCTCATATCAACACACACTTGGCTGCATGTTGCGGTATACATGGTGCTAGTTTAATATTTTCATAGTGTTATTTTTGCATTACTGCTAGCTACTGTCAGAAAGTTTTATATATTTGCATGTCTATTGTTAATTTTGCATTAGTGTTCTCTTATGTCACGAAGTTTTATATTTTGTTTCAACGGGATGGACGAGCTGAATGGAGACATTGTATGTGCCGCTGAAAAATGGTGCAAGCTTGTTAATCTTCTATCGAGCGGTCAACACACAAGAGTCGCCGATACAACTTTGCACAGCATGCTTCAGAACCATTTATTAAAATGCATACCCTACTGATTAGGTATATGGTTGAGAATTTTGAGGCCACCACATCCAGATTCATTATACAAGAGCAGGTTGGGGAGGTGACTCTCGGTGCGGTCGATGTTGAGTGCATCTGACTGTCCGCTTTGGACATTCTGATTGAAGAAGGCGAGGACATTAAGGAGCGGGTGCCGCCACAGTTTCTCAGTAAGACAGCAGGAAATATAGTGATAGATGATCTCATAGGGGACATAATTAAAAATAAATCCACCGATGATGATTTCCTTCAGAAATTAGTCCTTGTCCTATTAGGAACAATTATTGCTCCCATGTCGAGCAAGATTGTGCCTAAACAATACTATGCTTTGGTCGATGATGTGAAACGTATTTCAAAGATTAACTAGAATGCGTTCACCCTCCGCGTTCTCCTCGATTGCCTTCGCATTGTCAAGAAAGGCAAACACCTCCGCCAATTGCCGAAAGGCAATTTGGCTCTCTTGCAGGTACACATACGAGGCCTGTTGTATAATGTCAATTATTATATCATTGCAATTTTATGTGATGTATTGTACTAACTATATATCTTCTTTTTTTGCAGTACTTGTACTGGGAGAAGGTGCAACCTCTGGAAGGTGATTGTGCTTTCAATCCAAACTTGTCCATACAACCTCTGATGAGGAATTGGACCGAAGGTGCAACCACTAGGAGAGATCGGTTTGACTATGACAATGGGCGCGGCCTTGGTAACGTCAAAGTAAGTCATTGTGTTCTGTCTTTCTTAAATGTTTTGTAAGTAAATAATATTTATTTCTAATTCATCACATGCACTTAAATATTGCACGCAGATTGAAAATAATATAACCCAAGAATATAGGGCGCAGGAGCCCAACATCCCAAATAATGCACCTGCACAGAAGCCAAAAACCAAGCCCACCAATGGAACCGCAAAGAAGGCGAAGATAGCCCCAGACATGGATGAGGTGATGGAGCTTATAATGAAGTGGTTTATGGACTTCATACACACCCAGATGAGGCAAATCCCTGATCTAGTTGCTGAGGTGTCACACCCTAACTTTTTTGTTTACAATATGTTTATTGTTTTAAAAACCATGCAGGCATTACTAACTTTATATTTCTATTGCAGAGATTGCTGGAGAAGTTGAACAAAGCAGGTGTCATGCAGAAGCCGGTTGCTACCGTGCCATCAGCGGAGAATAATGCGGACGAAGTGGATTCGGTCGAGAATGGTCCATATGAAAAGAAGGAATTCGTGTACAAGGAAGACATAGAAAGTGATGGAGAGCCGGTCAATGACATGACGCAGCCTGATGAAGTGGTTCCCAACCATAAACTGTACCTGAGGTACTATGTATTTACCTTTCTGTCTATAATTTTCTCGTTTAATTTTTTTACGTGCTGAAATGTTCACACGATTTAGTTTGCCAAACAGAAAACCCCACCGAAGATGAATGGACACAAGGAAGTTTCACCTGTTAAGCGTAATGATGAATGTGGGGGTACACCGGAAAACCCTCGGGTGGTTGGTACTTCTACTCTAGGACCTTCATCGGACATAGACATTTGTCCATCTTTTGTCAGCAAGTTCATGGCTAAGGCGAATGGAAAAAAGGGTGCAAGAATCGATAAGGATGAGGACGTTATGTCCGGTAAGCGAAAGAAGACCGTTCCCAAGAAATTTGAATCCCCCTACGCACTTGACAAGCCCAGCAGGCGTACCAGCCGTGGTCAGAGACCCTCCGGTACTACTACTGCTAGTAGAGGTATAGTAACTAACTTTCTTATTTTTTTATTTACTACCAATGCATATGATCACCATTCTTGACGTTCATATTATTTCATGCAGCTCTGTTTTCTAACAATAATGAGCCGGAGGTTGTGGCAGATGAGTTGACGCCGAAAATAATTGATGCAGCTGTTTCATTTGTCGAGTTAGCTGCTAGCACCGAGAAGAATAAGGGGATTTTTTTACTATAGTGAAGGGTGTGGCATATCTCTGACTTCCGAAAGGATTCGACCGGTACTAGCTCATAGATGGCTGTCGGACGATGTAAGTACTTTCAACATGTAATGCCCTGATATGCTATGAAGGTTATTGATGCTTATATGGGACATTTGGAGCTGCGCGTTGGTCACGATCGTTACCTCTGTCCAGCGTGTAGGTCCAAATTCCTTGTAGATCGTGCTATCGCACGAGACGATCCATTGCCGTCGAGCTGCAACATGGATAGTGCTCTGTCCAAAGCTGGAGCAGTTAATAGAGTCACGAATGAGTATACTGTGCGTGATAAGGTACGTAATGTTTGTAATTCATCACTACAAGATATTTCATCAAGTATTTCTTTTGATCCATAATGGTTTTTTGCACTGTAGACGTATATCGCGTTGAATATCGACAATACCCACTTAATGACCGTGGCAATGCACATGATCAAGCAAGAATTCCAAGTTCTCGATTCGCTCTATCCTCTGGACCTGACTGAGAGGACTGTTAAAGCACTGGTAATGAACCAACACTTGTACCATTGGTCTTACATATTGTTTATGATTGTTCTTTAACACTATACTCTTTATAGCGAATGGCTATAGCACACGATATGCGTCAGGCAAATCTTATTACACCAGGGAAATATCCGAACGTAAGTAAGTGGCCTATCAATGAGTATAACATGCCCCAGCAAGAGGATGGGTGAGTTAATAGTACATCATGCATATTCAAACAACAACACACATATCGTATTGCCCACCGCTAATGTTTGCATATGTACCAGGAACTCTTTTGGCCTTTTTGTCATAGAATGTCTAGAACATTGGAATGGGGACCGAATGACCTGCGATTTTACACAGGTATGCTGTTATTTATGTTTGTAGACTAGCTAGTATGGTCGTGTTGCAACTTCGGTTCATGTAACCTTTATGTCGATTTTTGCAGGCCAGGTTGATGCTAGGAGAAGACGTTTCGTCGCCGAGTTGATTATGTCACCGTTGAACTCGATGGAGTGTGTGAAGAACAAAATTCGTGAAAATCGCAAATAAAAGACGCACCTGAAGAATTTATGCGGCATGCAAGTTTCAAGTTTTAGTGGTTTGGATTTAGTCCAGACAGAGGTTTCGACGGCATGATTATCTTAGGGTTTCTATCATTTTTATGTAATAAACATGGCATCTCAAATATTGTGACACATACATGTGTATGTGTCTGTCAGACAATTCGCTTGTACAAGACAATTCGGTCGTACCAATAGATTATTTGCTTCACTTATCAATTGTTCTTGCTTAATATTTTTCTCGTTCTCCAAATTTTTATAATGTTATTTTTCACATTAATAGTATTTGCATTCTATTTTTCCCTTCAAGTGATCTCCTAAGTTCCATATTAAAATTTTCACATTCTATAGTCTTTTTTAAAACTCTATCAGGCTTAGCCTTGTGCCAGAGCTATCTGCATGTCATCATCAGGCACAATCTCTTGGTAATTCCCCCTCGTCACATGATTATGAAAGTAGTCATGTTAGCTAAGTAAATATATCGAGCCAAAACGTAATATTACACAGATGAAAACTAGTCATGTCAGCTCATTGGCTCTATGGTGTGTTATGTGTCTTAATGTTTTTCTATTTTGTTTGACAAACCCGTCGTTTTTATTGTATGTATAAATAACTTATTTATGTACTCACCATGATGCCAGGCATGACCCATCTAACCACGTGAGGGGCCCGACAAGCGGCCTATCGTGCCGGCAGGGCTACACCAGCCCATTTTGCCAGGTTCACATTGATCTTCCCCTTTTCTCGGCTCACTTTCCAAATCCCGCCCTCTCTCTCCATTTTCCCCTCCAAATCTCGACGGTGAAAGCATGACAGCGAGCTGGGCGGCGGGCGGCGGCGGCTGCGCCGACAAGAGCGGTGGCGACCGCAATTTCGGTGGAACCTTGGGTCCTGGAAGCAGGTGGGGCGAATTAAGTGGCATAGGAGGCAGCGGCGGCGGATCGAGTGGAACAGGGAATGGCAGTTTCCTGGGCGGTGGCGGGCCAGGAGAACCGACGGCTAGGGTTTCTTCGGTGCTACACTTTGGTGGCAAAAAGGTAAGTTCTTTACCGTTGTTATTTACATCCCAGCATTATCGACGACAATTCATGACCTCTGGCCCTCAGAAGCTCCATCTATGTGCTTATCAGGAAACTCCTTGTGGCCGTGTCTGCATAGATGCAGACAATTTTGGCAGTGCATTCTTGGGATTTGGGTTTGAGGTTAGTCTACTGAGCATGATCTTCAAAGTAGTAGTGCTATTGCGGTCAAGCTGCAGAAAAGTTCAGTGTTTACCGCCTGTAGTGACAAGTTCAGTTATAAATTGACTTGAATTGCTCATGATTTATTTAGGATGCTATCACTTTTGATTATGTTGAATGGGTTGATGGGGAGTGGGATAGCAAATAAAAGTCAGTCATTAAGTATCTTGCCATGAAGAACAAGAAACTGGAGACTAAGATTACAGAAAATGAAGCTGGAATTAAAAGGAATGAGGAAGAAAAGAGGGCAATGGTTAAGATGCAGAAGGAAATATTGCTCTATAGGGATAGGATTTTAGGATTTGGAGGTCTGCTGTATCTTGGCGTGCTTGCCATTATGATTGCTGTCATAGTTAGCAAGTAGATTGTCCATAAAGCTATTGACATCATTGTTATGGACATGATGAAATGCTGATGAATTGCGTGCTATTCAGTTTATGGGCACAGTGTAACAGATATTGCATCAGAAATAACATGTGGCCATCATGATCTATATTTGGTAAGTGATGCACATTTGGCATGTTCTATATTTGGCAGACAATGCACATTTGGCATGTTCTATATTTGGTAAGTGATGCACATGGGCACATCACCTAGCAGCACTACTGATTTGTGCAGCAGCCCAGTTCATTGTATTATTGCAACATCTAGCAGAAACGACACCTTTCATGCAGCACTGAAGCAAAGCAACAATACATAATCAATATTCTAAACTTGACACATAGGGTGAGCACTAGATATTCAGTTCTTCAGTCACATAGAACCCGACCAAACTGTACCGATTGCATAACTTATATGCTTACATATACCAGCATACCTAACCAACATCAGACCCAAAATATTCTTAACTTATATGCTGAAACATATAACAGCATACCTAACTAAAGATAACCAGCAGCTTCCTCCTCCTTTAGCAACTGTGCCCATCTTCACTTCTTCAGAAATTTGAGGCGGCGTGAGCGGCGCACCACACATGTAGAAGTCTTCATCTTGACCGCCGTCCTCTTCGACAGTGGCGCCACCTGATCCTAAGCCACCTCCTCTTCTTCCACCTTCACTATGTCAGGGAGGAGGGGAAGGAGCTCGACGTCGATGGGCATTGTCTTACCACCCTCGACGGTGACCGACGCTACCATCTGCAAGACGTCCTCCTCACCCTCTTCATCGTCATCAGGGATGACCAGTACCTCGTCCACGTTGTTAGAACCCAACGACTGGACTGGCGCCGGCACGTGGCGGACCTGGTACTCCGGGCGCTGGGAGAGCGAGCTCGGCGTGGACGCGCTCCGCCCTCGACGCGACGCGTGCTGGATCTGGCCGCTGCGGCATGGTGGTGGAGCGGTACATCCACCACCTTGCGCGCTGAACAGGGAAGTTGCTCAGCATGGCCTCTCACATTGCCCAGATGAGGAGGACAGCCGACGGGACGCCACGGCCATCAGGGAAGGCACGCTTCTTCTCGCCGCCAGTGAGGACTTTGATGAGGCCACGCGCGTGGTTGACCAACATCTCCGTGCTGGGGAACCAGCCGTACACCTCCATCAACTGCGCACGCCACGCCTCGTCATCGCTGGCGAGCTCGATCATCGCTTGTTGCCAGCCGAGGCTTCTCTCCATAGAGGCGGCTGCAGCGGTCGCCGGAGAGCGTTTCTCGATCTACTGTAGGTGGGGATAAGAGGGGAGTTCGAACCGACGCCCGTGGGAGGTGGGTGAGTGCGTGGTGGGGAGGAGAGTGGCACAGATACTTATTTAATGGCATTTAGGACGTGGGGAGGGGAATGTACATTATTCTCTCTACCTCCCGCCCCGGCCATAACACAGTAAATAATTGAAGCAAGTGTTCGACTCTTCTTCCTTCTCCACTTTTCTGCACATGATAAAATACACGATAAGTTAATGAATGATAAAAAAAATAATAATCCACAATGCATACAAATACTTACTTCTGATTTAGTTTGCATTTCTTGCTACGTCTAGTGTGTCCTAGCAATTTGCAAACGCCGCACCGGGTTTTCAACTCATCAAAAGAGAGTGGTCTACCATTTTTCGAGACAGGGCGGCTCTCGTCTACCTTTGTTGCACCTTTTCTTGACACTTTCATAGGATCTTTAACCGCAATCATGTTACCTTCACCGTCATCCACATATTCAACTGCACACTTACTGATGTCATTTGTTTGCTTGATCAAATTTTCCTGTAGCAGATCATACTCATGACTCTTAGCTATCACAGCCTTCAAACTCTCCTATAACTGATCCCACAAAGGGTGTTTGCATGCCGCATGGATAGCTTCTGACGCTAACACACTGACCTGGCCATATTTCATTCTTTCCCCTGCCCCAGTCCAACCAAATCCCAACAGATCGTTTGTGCGCCTCGTGGCAGTCCCAACCTTGCTTCTTTCATGAACCGAACAAGAACTAAACACTTTGGTATTTCAGATATGTTCAAGTGCTTCCGTACATGGAATATGTGCTTGCAAGGTAGAACCTTTCGAATCATTCTTCTGCAGCTGCACCTTATAGTTTATGCGGAATTTACTGGTGTATACTCCACCCAAAAATGGCGCTTCCGGTTATTCTTCCAGGCCACGATGTATTGCTGTGATCCGTCTCCCAGCTTAATTTCTACAATCTCCATGCCACCAATTTTTCTAAGATCATCTTTCAACATATAGAAGTTTGCTAGAGTGAAGACGTGAGAAGCAGCTATCACTACAAAAATACACTTCCGTGATGATACGTGTTTGTCACAGTAGGTCACGTTTTCTGTCATGCATGTGCATCCATGACAAATTTATGACAGAATGAAGATAGTCATACCTGTGTTGTCGTAGAAGTGTTCCATGACATTACCAAAATTATCATCATGGAAGTGTCCCAAGGTTGTCAGAATCGTGATTTTGAATCGGATCGGAGCTTCGATGGTAGGATCGCAAATCGTAGAATCTTCACTATCAGGATCGTAGAAACGTAGATTCTAAGAACTAAAGTTGTAGAATCATAGGGGTTAGTTTGGATCGTAAAGTCGTAGAATCGTCTAACAGAATCGCGATTCTGACAACCTTGAAGTGTCCACTTCCATGACGATAACTCGCGCGTCACAGAAGTGCTTTCATCAAGGGTGACCAACACGTGGCATCCACCATAACGGAACGCCGTTAAGCTATCAGGTCTGGTTTTGGATCCGATAACTCGTTAACAGCCTGGACCAATGGGGATTTTCCACGTGTAAAATTCTGATTGGCTGACGGAAACACGTGTCAGCTCCGCGTCGGCATAGGTGTCACTTATCCAATGGGCGAGATGCGCCTATGATATGTTGACACGTGGACCGGCCCAAAAGTGGCCCATAAAGTTTAAATTGGCCGGCCTAACTAAAGGCCCATAGATATTGTGGTCCATAATGGGCCAGCCCAGAAAAGGCCCACGAGATTTTGCGTATCATAATGGGCCGGCCCAGCTAAAGGCCCACGAGATTTTGTGGGCCATAATGGGCCAGCCCAGCTAAAGGCCCGGGAGATTTTGCGGACCATAATGGGCCGGCCCAGCTAAAGGCCCAACATTCCCAGTTAAGGCCCGTACGACTAGTGTCAAATCGGCCCATCAATGGCCTATCCTAAACTTTTCATCATCGTGGCCCATGGTCACTTCTGGCCCGTTAACAGTCCGCTAAGTATATGGGCCGAATTACGGCCCGGTGTATTTCCGGCCTGTTAAAGGCCCTGCTTCATTTGGGCCCATTTACAGGCCATTGAAACTTTCGGCCCATAAACGACCATGAAGGATTTGGGTCATATTCGGCCATGTCTGACATTCGGCCTGTTAGAGGCCCACTATAGATTTGGGCCACTTTCGGCCTGTTGTGATTTTCGGCCTGTTAACGTCGGACGAAATCCATGGGCCATATGTGGCCCAACGTCACATTGGGCCCTTTAACGGCCCATATAAAAATGACGATAATCTAGCCCGACCGACCTTCCGGCCTGTTAAAGGCTCGTGTATTAGGTCGGTGCATTTACGGCACGTCCGAATTTCGGCCTGTGAAAGATTCACATCATAAATGGGCCCAATCTCACTTTCGGTCTTTTAAAGGCCCATGTTTTTTATGGGCTCGAGATATTTACACCTGTAAACGACCTATTGTTACTGAGGGCCCAAATTATGTTTAGGCCTGTTAAAGGCCCACTATGGGCACATGCCTACCAGAAAGATATGAAATCTTATGCTGATTTAGGCCCAGATATTTTTAGTGGGCTACATTCAAATTTTGGCCCATAATCGTTTTTAGCCCAATTGGAATGGGCCCGACAATGTTGGTATGTTGGGCTCCTACAAAGCTTTTGGCCGAATACATTACTAAGATAAACCTACACTATACAAAAATAGCGTCATAATTATTGCAGCCTTTGGCACCATCATAAATGTTGTATCACAACAAAAGGCATGTTGGCATAAAGTTTACAGTCCTTGCAGATAAAAGCACCATCAGATGTATAGAAGCACATATCATTTGACCTGAGTGCTAATGTTTCAGGCTGTAGAATCTGATGGAGCAGCATGATCTTCACCTTTTTTCCGCCATTGCTCTTGAACAACAAAGCGAATGTCTAATAGTCTGGTTTCAAAACCATTCATATCTTGACGACATTTGTCAACCACTATTCTTGTTTCCAAAACAACGTCCATTAGGGATTGGACTTGTGTCTGGAGCATAGATATATTACTCTGTCTAGCAGGAAGATTTTGTTCAGTAGGTGATTTGGACGAGGTTACCTTGACAACCAACCCAAAATTATGCAGGAAGGTGCTTTTTGCACTGTTAGTGGAGAGATACCGACGCACTACATCAAGATGTGACATTGTGCCTGTGGTAGCCTCGTCACCTTCAGGTGGTTGTGGCTGTTCAATCATTTTTTCCATAGCTTCTTGAAAGTTTGAACTTGTAGATTAGTGTAGCAGATAAGTTACTAATGAGACAAAAACAAACAAAGTAGGTTACACGTTTATACATAACTTATTTTGGTAAACTACTGTAATACATTAGCATGTATTGTAGTGCCAACTACATAATAAAATCACTTTCGGAACATATGTCCAGGTAGCATGCCTACTATATTTTTTATTTCCTCACACTCTTTGACATCTAAGGATAAAGAGACATAGTTTAAAGTAGCATGAACATAGTATGACATCATTCATATCATGGGCAAACAGATATAAAACAAACAGGCTATTTTATCATTGTGTGCGCACGTGAACATAACTACTAGAAGAAAGATCAAGACCAAAAGAATATCCTTCATCTCTTTTAAACCATGTAAGATGAAATGATACGTTAAGACAACTGTGTATAAAAGTGAACAGATTAACTGCCATTGGCTGCAAAACAAGTAGTTAAATGAACACATCACATTACCAATCAGTTCAAAGGCAGGAGGAGTAAGGACTTACAACAGCGGCTTGAACTGGTGTGCTCATTCCCTTCATCTTGCTGGTGTGGCAATCCTTGAATATTTGCACTGCATTCGGTTCAGATTCTTTTTGGTCCGCACAGGCTTTCCTCTGTATTTGGAACAAGTCAATATAGATACGATAATATGGCACAGAAAAAAGAAGGAAGTAGCAACTATTTACAAGAGCCTCGCAGTGTGCAATATAGCTACGAGATCCTGTTGTCTATTGGAATTTCACTTTAGAATGGCTGGTCTTGTTCTTCAAACAGTTAGCCTAGAAGAACATACACTTGTAAGGCACATACATAAATACAAGTTCGATATGTGGTCTGATCAAATACATATAGCCTACCTGATACTTTGGATCAGACTAGTGTTTAACGAGGCTGTCCAATCTTCATCTGTAATATATTCCACTGGAGATGTTTGGGCGATTTCATTGTTAGCCTTGCCTTCAAAGTGAGATTTTCTAAGGTGGTACCGATACTATCGCGGAGCAGACGGAAAAACATGAGTGCATGCTTGTTTAGTTGCATCATCTTTCGGATCCAACTTGAATCTCATCTGTTGAAAAAAGAATGTGAGTCTTATTAGGAGGAAGCTAGAAAGTATGGGACAGGGCAAGACAATATTGCTAATTGCGATGAATAACATTACTTACGGATAAATGGTCAAGGAAGGTGTTAAACTGGGTATTGTCTTTCTCATTCCTGTACTGGATCCATGTTAGGTGGATACGTGCATGACACCTAACGACAACGGCTGCCTCTGATACTAACTTGGCTGACTCTGTAGCATCACGTGGCCTTTTTAAACCTGCCTCAAAATGGATCTCCATTCTTCCTCCTTTAGATTTTGTTAATCTGTCAAGCATTATCCCTGATGTCTGTTTTCGCTTGCGTCGTGGTGTTAGTTCAACAACGAATATGGAAAGTGTTAGTGTACATCAAACTGTGAGAGTATATATAAAGGAGCATGCAACTGCAACTTGACTCAGTCAGGTACCGTCTTGGTGTTGATGCTCATGAGGTTCATCTGATCTTGCCAAGTCCTGTTGTGTCAACAGTGCTTTGGAAGTAGTGTTAGGTGTGAAGGCAGCTTGGGAACTGGCCAGTTCCGGAGCAAAAGAACGAGTAACTCGTTGAGATGCTGGTACAGTTGAAACGGATGCTGCAGCTAGTGGAGCAGGTGATACTGTGTTTGTAGATTTAGCTGGTGGACTTGGACCTTCTACTGCACTATAAGTACCAGCAGAATCTGGACGGCAGATCCTTTTCCGTTTCACCCGACGAGTAACACCACTCCCTACTATATTATTTTCCTTGCTCTTTTTTGACTTTGGCATGTCAAGTCGTACCCACAACACAAAAGAATAAAATCGCTCTTCAGAACTCATTGATGCATGATACAGACAAGCAATACTTTGATGTAAGACAACTGTATGAGGATGGAATATGTAAGAAAAACAGGACGTCATGACATATTCACAGCTATGATGTGTAAACTAAGCAGAAGGATTTTTAAGAAAATAGAAGTAATGCAAGCTAGACACCATATGAAAGATGCAACCAATATTACTCTGCCAAGTTAAAAGTGTCTTGTCATAAGTGGCAATTCGAAAAATTAGAAGCAATACAACATAGAAATCAATGCAGGATGCAACCACTATCAAACTGCCATGTTAAAAGTGTCCAATCACGAGTGACTGATGCGGATAAACAACAACAGTACTTTGATGTAAGAACATGGTATGATAGATAAATGCAGTGTATTCTAGACACAGAACGCCATGTCATATGCACATGTATAACGTATGAACTCAGCAGGTGCAATTTAATCAAAATAGAAGAAATACAAGCTAGACAACATATGCAACATGAAACCAATTATCACACTGTCAACTTAGAGCAAGCACCTGCGATGGTGGAGTACGGGAGATGAACTCATCATGTAGACTTGGGACTTCAACTTCATTAGCAGTAGAAGTGGCAAATCTAGAGAGTCTCTGTTTGTGCCGGTGCGGAGGACCACCAACATCCCCTAACTTACTCTTTTCCTTCCTATTTTTTGATATTGCCTTAGGAAGTCAAAACCACAAGAAGATGAATAAAATTAGCTCTACATAACTGGTTGATGCATGATACAGACGAACACTACTGTGATGTAAGGCAAGCGCAGGATAGTAGGATGGAATATATACAAAAAAAGACAACGTTTCATATTCACACGTATGATAGGAGGATGGAATATGTATGAAAAAACAGTAAGCGGAAGGCATTTCAACAAAATTAGAAGAAATGAAAGCTAGGCACCATATGAACATGCAACCAATATCACTCTATCAGGTAAAAAGTGTCCCGTCGTAAGTGCCATTTCAATAAATTAGAAGCAGTACAAGCTAGAAGACAATGCAAGATGTAACCTACATCACAGTCCCAAGTTAAATGTGTCTTATGGGTAAGTGATCATTGCAGGTATAAGTTGTAAGCTACGCAGATGCAATTCAACATAATCAGAAGCAATACAAACTAGACATTATATGGAAAACGCAACCACATATAACAGTTCCAAGTTAGAGCAAGCACATGTGATGGTGGAGTTGGGGAGATGTGCTCATCATGTACACGTATGTTCTAGAAATAGGAACACGTGTCATATTCACAGGCATTATGTGTAAAGTAAGCAGATGCAATTCAACAAAGTTAGAAGGAATACAAGCTAGACATTATACGCAACATGCAACCACATATAATAGTGCCAAGTTAGAGCAAGCACCTGTGATGGTGGAGTAGGGGAGATGTGCTCATCATCTACACAGCTACGTTGACTGTCTAGCCTTGCATTGTCTTACGAATCTTGTTGGGAGGATGGCGGAGTAGAATCTATAGAGAACCTCCATTTCAGTTGCTCGGAAGGACCACCATCATCCAATGCCTTGCCAATTTCCTTCAGCTTTATTGATTTTGCATTGTGAGGTCAAACCGACAAGAAAAAGGAATATAATTCGCTCTTCAGAACTCATTCATGCATGATACTAACGAACACTACTCTAATGAAAGGCAAAGTCATGATACGAGGATGGAATATGTACGAAAAATGGACGGCTTGACATATTCACACCTATGATGTGGTAACTAAGAAGAAGGCACTTCAACAAATTAGAAGCACTGCAAACTAGACACCATATGAAAGGTGCAATCAATATCACTTTGCCAAGTTAAAACTGTCTCGTCATAGGTGGAGTTCATCAAACTAGAAGCAATACATGCTAGAAATCATATTCAAGATGCAAACCAATATCACACTGCCAACTTAAAGGTGTTCCATCATAAGTGACTGATGCAGGATACACAAGAAGAGTAGTTTCATGTAAGAACATGGTGTGATAGACATATATAGTATGTACCAAAAATAGGAAAGCGTATCATATTCACAAGTATCATGTGTAAGCTAAGCAGGTGCAGTTTATACTAATTAGGAGCAATACAAGCTAGACAGCATATGCAACATGCAACCAGATATCACACTGCCAAGTTAGAACAAGCACCTTGGATGGTGGAGTAGGGGAGCGGAGACTTGGACCTTGTAATGCACTATCAGTACAAGGTGAATCGGTACAGATGCTCCGTTTACGTTGCTGCAGAGGACCACCATCATCGCCTTCGTTAAGTCAAACCCACAAGAAAAAGGAATAAAATTTGCTCTTCAGAACTCATTGATGCATGATACTGACGAACACTACTTTCATGTAAGGCAGCCGCATGATAGGAGAATGGAATATGTATGAAAAGTAGGACGTCGTGACATATTGACATGTATGATGTATAAAGTGTAAACTAAGCACAAGGTGCTTGAACTTGTTAGAATCAATGCAAGCTAGAAACCATATGAAAGATGAAACCAATATCACTCTGCCAAATTAAAAGGGTACCCTAACAAAAGTATTTGACCAAATTAGAAGCAATACATGGCAATAGGCTAGAAATAATATGCAATATGCAACGAATAAAGGTGACTCATTGTAAGTGATTGATGCATGATACAGAAGAGAGGTAGTTTCATGTAAGAACAAGGTTAACACATAGATGTAGTGTGTACCAAAATTAGGAAGGCATGTCATATTCACAGGTATAATGTGTAAACTAAGCAGATGCAATTTACCCTAATTAGAAGCATTACAAGCTAGACACTGTATGCAACATGCAACCACATATCACACTGCGAAGTTAGAGCAAGCACTTGTGATGGCGGTGTGGGGGAATTGCGGTCATCAACTAGAGAGCTACGTTGACTATCTTCATTTAGCCTTGCTGTTTCTTGAGAATCATGTGGGGAGGATGACACTGCACTCTTTAAACGAGTATGGCGTCTCACAGTAACCCACCCGGGTGACTGTCTTATCATAAGTGATTGACGAGGGATACAAAAGAGCATTAGTTTGATGTACAAACATGGTTAATAGATATATGTAGTATGTATCAAAAACAAGAAGGCATGTCATTATCAAAGGTATACTGTGTAAAGTAAGCGGATGCAATTTAACCAAATTGGAGGCAATACAAGCTAGACACCATATGCAACATGCAACCACAGTTGATAGCGCGAAGTTAAAGCAAGCACCTGGGATGGTTGTGTGTGGCAATTGAGATCATCAACTGCAGAGCTACGTTTACTGTCTCCAACTGCTGACATTGCATCCTTTAGAGCGCTGAAACACTTAGTGCTTATCTTTGAATTACACTGGAGCGACTTCTGTCTTTTCTTTTCAACATTCATCAACACCGCGTCAGAGTCTGAAATACCCATGCACAAAAAACAATAGTGTGAGTATGGGTGAAGTGTGTGCACAATTAGTACAGTGTAAAGGTAGCAGATAGCAGGTCGGTGAGAAATAAATGATGGTAGACATATGATAGCTCTACAACATGCATGGCACACTAAATTACTACATGATTCTATGAAAATAACATTCGACTAAAAACAATTAGGTCAGTCCATTTTTTCTGCACCGTCCGATGTACAAAGAACGGGCAGACCGCCTTCATCTACCTCCAGCCAGTCAGTGTGGACGATCTTCCTCGAAACGACAGCGACCACCGGCCCAGTCCCCTGCCTGCGCCCTCCCTCAACCTCACCGCACCGCCGTGCTTGGCACCACCCCCCGGCAATCCATTCAAGCCCCGCCGACCTCCAGATTGGGCGCAAGCAGCTCCTGCGCCCCACACCCCTATGATAGATAACAATGTGCCGCTTCCCCGGCGAACAGGCGGACTAGGTGCTCCGCGTGCCTAAGCGGGTGCTACTTCTTTTAACCGCGGTTCGACTGACCTTGAATTGAAATCCAGGCGGGCTACTGACCTCTAGCATAGGTGAAATAGTAAAGGGAGGAAACCTTGTGCATTTAGTATCACGAAGAAGATGCAGTAAGAAGCGCTCAACTAGTTTCTTTCATGGGATGAATACGGTGTGAGCAGAGACGTAAGGTTTGCACGAATAAGGGAAGAGGAGTACCTCTTTCTGCTGGCAGTGTTGTGTCCTCCTTCTGTTTTTCCAACGATCTTCTTGTGGTTCGCTGGAAACGAGAAGTTGTGGACGATGGTGCAGCCTTGGACAAACCCATGGCCAAGTTGTTGTGTGTGGTGCAGTGGCCGTCTATCGGCGGCGGGGAAGCAGATCCGAGGCGGCGAATGACAGCGTAGCGGGAACAGCTCCGGTGCGGTGGACGATTGCGACAGTGGAGCAGTAACAGTGAGGCACGGGACAATGTGGTCGGAGTGGTTCTGGTACGGCGCACGTCGGCGTTGGCGTCGTGGAGGCAGCTCTACCTTGGCTTCAGCTACTAAGTCCTTGAGGGCGTTGCGGTTGCGGTTGTGTTGGACGACGATGTCGGGGTACCGGCTCCGGCGTGATGGAGTTGGGCGGCGGTGGATTGGGCGCTATGGGGTGGAGGACGGAGGAGGATGGGGTTTCGCAGCTGGTGGAGAGAGCGTTTTGGCGCCCATGGAGTATGAATGGGGAAACGGAGGGAGGCGGGGAACTAAGGGGGAACAATGTTTCGGTTTGGGACACGCTTGTTTGAAATTTGGGGAAAGTTACAAACTTTGCCCCCTTCTAAAATTTTGGACCTATTGCGGGTTGGGGGTAGGACAGTAATCTCAGGTGTCCCAAATGTGGACGGGATATATTTCGGCCGAGCGCATGGGTGTTTAGGCGCCCACGGCGTATGAATGCTTCTCGGAGGCGGTTGAGACTGGCGTCTTGGTGAATCTACAAATCCACCCCGGTTTAGACCCTTGGACATCGGGACGATAGGCTACACGGGCCAGAGTCAGGACAGTAATTTCCTATCACCAAACATTAGTCTCGCGCGGTTTCGGATGACCAGAGGCCTATTTGGCGATTCGTTCAATATTTGGGAGCAGAAGCATTAACGTTTTCGGTTCTCTTGAATTGAACATTCAGGATTTGTTAAACTTCACAAATCTTTACTCTTGAAAATCCTAAAGCTACGATTATTTTGGAATGGAGGTGGTACATTTGAATATACATTGTACATGAGTATATATTAAAAAAAATGCAACTTACCTCAGTTCATGCATGGTTCCAGATATAATCTCCTTGGTTGCAAAAAAAGGTAGACATATGTATGAATATATATAGCATGTTCAAACGCATAACAAAGATTGATGCCCCTTTTACATCTGATTTACAAATGCTATTATCTCGGGTTCAAATAGATGAATGCACTTTCTATGAATTCGAATCTTCGAAACCCCCTTTATGTTGAATTCAACATGTATTCTATTTCATAGCTAGCAATTTGGAATGTATCCATGCAAGTGACAAATATATAAAGTGCTTCACACTAACAACATGGAGTGCACTAATTAATGTTTGTATATGAATTGCAAAAGCATCCATTGCATGTATTTCAAACCGCTCCCACTCTATGGATCGATAATATGAAATAAACACATGCACATGCTAAAATTCAATAGAGTATGGGTGTCTGATAGACCGATTTTTGTCCATATGCAATTTGCAAAATTCATGATCTCATCCAAAAATAATAATGCCATTTATATTTTAATTTAATGCGTAGAACCGCCTTTTACACATAGATGCACCATGCCTCAACCCATTCTCACAAACGTGTTATATATCTCTCTATCTACCGCATAAGTGCACACACTTTATATGCATCGGCACTTCTCTTTCACACATGCTCACAATCTCGCCCGGGGTGTCGGGGAGTCTCACGCACACGATCTCTCTGTATCTCTCTCTCTGATTACTATGTACCAATCTTTTCACTAACTTAGTTGGAAAACACTATTTCTCTCACATGCATATATACACACGCACGGTCTCTACTAGCCCTCTATACGCAAATATATGTGCCTACGTGTCTCCCGCACTCACATTATCTTTAGGCCTCTCTCGCACACATTGCCCCCCCCCCAGACACACCTCTCTCTTAGTAGTTGGTAGATATGATTCCATCATATCATTCGGTAGGATATCCCTGACTGTTAGGCTGGATGGTAATACGAGGCAAAGTTTTACCCTAGTTCGGACCCTTGCAGTTGAGGAAAAAGTCTACTCCTGGTACTGTATATTAGTGATAGGGGTGTGTACAAAGTACACGTGAATATCAGGCATTGTGCGTGTGTGTATACTATTGACAAACTAGCCCCCAAGCTTCTATAACATACTGGGGGCCTAGGGTTACAAATCATATATAGTCGGCTTATCACCAGTGGGGATGGAGTCCTCCACGACTCTGGTAGCTAGCTTTGTGTTGTACGCCGAGTCCTCCACATGGGTCTTCGTATAACGCGTCTCGATCCAACCTATGTGGCGCAGGATGGAACTGACCCATGAGTCCTCATGTTGACCCACCACAACTAGAAATGATGTTCCCACCACACCACGCACGTAATCGGCCACTAAGAAAATAAGCATATACAATAGTACAATGTTATACATGAAAGTTAATTGCATGGTGCATCCAAAAATATTTGTTCTGCATTGTGAATGTTTATATATTCTCCTAAAATATTAGTCACGGGAAATAGAAACGAAGGGCATATCTCTCGTCTCCACCGGACATCCCCTCTTTCTACACCACTTTCACGTACGCACACAAATTATCTCTCGGCCCTCTAAAAGTATGCATGCCCACGACACATTCATGCATGACGGTCACTGTATTTCAAGCTAAAGCACTATACGGTCACTTGAGTTCAGAATATGCTCATTACGGTCACCGTATACATTCTTGTGGTGATCATACGGTATCTAGCTCACGATACGTCTCCGTATTTTCTTGATGACACTGACGGACTTTGCATTTGATGCGTGCTCTGTATTTTGTTGACGACACTTATGGTCATTGTATTTGAAGCGAAAGCATGATATGGTCACTAGACTTCAGAATAAGCTCATCACGGTCACGACATACATTTTGTCGTGCTAACCAACATGTGGTTGGATGGTTAGGAGGACAATGGTTTCTCGAGCCCACCAGGGTTAAAGTCCCGGTGCTCGCATTTATCCTGGGTTAGTTTTAGTATTTTTCGGTGATGTGCGTTAAGTGGGAGGAGACGTTCAACTCGACTACGAGGCACCTATGGTGACTTCATTAAATCTCAAGATCATATGCTGGCCCACTCTCTTGAAGGTGCTCATAGGGGTAGGGTCTGCGTGTGTGTGCTTATAGCGGTGAGTGCTTGCGCGTATATATGAGCCCTTGCGTATGTACCGTGTTAAAAAAATACATGTCATGACTATACGGTCACTGGCTCACCTGTACAACTCCGTTTTTTGTTGATGACACAATCAATTGACCAGTCAAACGTTCCACGTGACGCAACTAGTGTTGCACCATCTGGGCGCGTAACCGTGGGGCCCACCTGTCAGCCCGTATATGAAAGAAAGAAATGGTAGTTTGAGTCTGTATTGTGTTAATAAAATACATTTAAGGGTGATCATACGGTCACTGACTCACCATATAGCTCAGTAATTTGTTGATGACACGATCAATTGACCAGTCAAACGGTCCACATTCAGCAGCGCACATTACCATATGGACCACCCGTCAGCGCGTATATGAAGGACAGAAATGGTAATAAATTAGTGGTCGATGGGTACTCGAAGTCGTGAGACCTCTGGTTGGCAGTCGCCAGCGGCGGGGGCGTGTTGATTGGGCGGTGGGGTGGGGATCGACGGAGAAAAAGCTCGGTGCGGGGGGCCTAGAGGGATGGCCGGTGCGGGGGTGGACCGGCGGTGAGCAGTGGTTTTGGGGCGGGCGGGGCGGCCGGGGCCGGCGGTTCGGCCGGTGGTGGCTGGCGGCTCAGGGGGGTGGAGTTTGATGATAAACTGCAGGCCCTTGATTTTGTATCCAATGGCTGGAAAATCTAATGACCAGAGATGAACAAGTCAGTCGACTGACGCGTAGCCTCACCCCACACGTACACATGCACGCACACCAGACACGCACGCATGCATGCCTGCAACACTGACACGTACACATAATGAACACACGCACGCATGCAGGCGTGCAACACTGATGTGTACACATGCACTCATGAACACATGCACGTACGCACACATGCATGCAACACTAAAACGTACCCTTGCACGCATGCAACACCCGCACGCCTGCATGCACATAGCACACGACGCAAGACACACACTCAACCTATACGTGCATGCACCCTTTGTTAAGGACATCGATTGTTACATGTATTAATCAATCTTATCTGTAATTAGCAGAACATTGATGTTTGTAGTGGTCTTTATGAATCACAACGTATCGAACGGGCTATCAACATAGTAGGCTTATCTACATGAAAAGGATGACGTCACACTCAATGAACAATCATCGGTTTATGAAAATGCCCGCTTCTGACCACCCTGCCCACCAAAGGTTCCTCTGCTGTGCGCTGCCTGCGTTGGGTCACTGACATGCAGGCCATGTACCCAAAGACCCCACACGTCAGTGGAAGAACGGCGCCTGTCCTACGTCAGAGTCGAGGGCGCCACTCACTGCACGCCCGGCTGAACACGCCTCCTTGCTGCATTCAAACGCCTCCATGAAACCTATTCGTGTGGAAGCCGAGAAACACACTCTGGACACACGTCCGTTCATGACCGGGCCGGCATTAAACGCAACGCCGGCCGAGCTCCTCCCTTCCGCCGTCTATTTAATCTCCTATTTAAACGAGGCCAAACACCGACCAAGAATCGCACACCTCCGCCACTCCCCTATCTCCTTCTTCACCATTTTGTCCACTCTTACAATGGCTTACGAAGAGTAGTTATTCCGCATCCAAGCCGGCTGCGTGGCCCGCCGAGCCCGCTGGATACGAGCTATGCAGCTCGCTGATCCACCTCCCTCCCCTCGCCCGACGCAGCCAGTTGCCGCCCCAAGCCGGCACGCGGTTCAGCAACTCGCCGCTCCAGGCCAGCTCGATGAGGAGCGGCGCACGGGCGTCGTTGCTGCCGTCCATGCCGCCGCCTCGTACCGCGTCTCCCGTTTCTGTGGCCGAGACTCCCATGCCGGCGTCCACGCCATGCAAGCAGCGACAGAAGCCGGGTGCACGGAGAGTGATGAGTCGGTGCCATCGCCTCCGCGTCCGCCGCCATCATTGAGGAGAAGTAGAACACGGGAGGCCGCCGCCGCTTGGGTCCCATGAAGGCCACCACGGAGCGAAGTCGGTGTACACAACAGGTGTCTTGCTGGATCCTTTTGTTGCGAGGACCTTCGTCGACCCCACATATACCTCCGGGGCTCCCGGCAGTCCGGTGATCGTGCTGCCGGACATGAGGAACACAAATCGATCGACGGGCGACCATTTAGGCCAGGTATTATATACCTGTGCTGTCTAGAACTAGCACCGCGTAGTTCATTTGAATGTAATGAAATCTGTCATGTTTGTTTGAAAATCTGGTATTTTATATGATTTCTATCGTTGTTTATAGGAAATACCGCCGTGTTTGCATGAATTTCGTCCGGTTGGTTGACTTGCTGTCATAATGTGTGCGGCTATGGTTGGATGGCGTAATTTGCGGGTCGCTGGTCGGTCTGCGGGCGGCTCGGGCGACGTGTTGGGACAAAAAGAACACAGCTCGTGCGAGCTCGTCTCCAACATGCGTGCTGGAGGATGCATGAGAACCCGAGCCATTCCACGTTCATCGGTGGCAGAGGCACCGATGGACAAAAGGGTTGCCAATATTTTGGCTACCCCGGGCAAGATCCAAACAGCCCCTCCCAACAGATTCAAATCCCTCGTTCGCCGTGGAATTTTGTCATGTGGTGTTTTCATGGATTAGCAAGATGCACGTGCATTGCATGGAACATCAAGATGCATTTTTTTACAAAACACCTTGTGATTGACCCATGCAGGAGTAATCCCGTTTTGTAAAAACTAATGATTGCTCGAGAATTTTATCGGATAAATTGTATCTCAAGAATTTTATCGGACTCCATTTTTGTATACAAGGCCACAAACCCATATTACAGGTACCAAGGCAAAAACTAATGTCTTCTAACTCAATGTTGCAAGCCACCTTGTTTCCTTGTTTGCCGTGTAAATTAATGTGTATTCTTCTCTTTCATGCACATCAAGACAATGCTCACACTCCCGTATGCATGCAAGGGATAATTAATGTCCTCCTTTGCTAGTAGTACTACGAGGCAAACACTATTAATATTGCATCGATTAGTGTTAGTGGCCTTGTATATCTACAAATTGTAATTTTGATAGTGGCCTTGTATATAAAAATGGAGGGAGAAAGATGAGAGATAAGGTGAGGAGGAGTGGGGCGTGGTGGTGACTGGTGGTCGGACTAGGCGGAGGCATGGGGATGGACGACGCATTATGTCTAGGTTTGTATCTCTATAGTCCCTCTCACACACACCCACGTAGGTGGGGGACGTGCACGAAGAGAAGAGGTGCACGCATGGCGCACGTACTCCCATCTCTTTCCCAACCACACCCGTGCGGGTACACGGTGGAGCTCATTTCTGTACGAAAAGGAAGCCCAAGTGGTAACTTGACACATGTACTGGTTGTCTACTAGATGGAGGGAGGATCGTCTACCATGGGTGAACAAACAAATTGCGACTTGACGCGTTATGTTAAAAAAGAGGCAAACCATGTGGGGCCTACCTTAGAGGCAAGGCTCTATACATTGGAGTACTTTTGATGTGTCCCGTCAACTCGCGGAACGAGGAGAAGCTTGCTTAGTATGCCGTCTCCCCTGCCCACGGGCGCGGTGGCTCGCGGGATGAGGTGAAGCTTGCTTACTACGCCTTACGCCCGCTCCCTCGCCTACGCGCGCGGTGACTCGCAGGACGAGGAGAAATTTTTACTACTCCCTCCGTTTACTCCTCGTCCCTACTACCTTGGTTAGAGAGATTATCATATTGTTTGGAATATATATGTCCTTTAGTACTCCCTCCATTTACTTATACAAGGCCACTATAAAAAAAAAATACTTTTTGCATCTATACAAGGCCACAAATAGTAATCGAGACAAAAGTTACTACTCCCTCCTTTTCAGTTTATGGCTCAATTTCAAAATCTCTCCAACCAAGGTAGACGGTGAGTGGTCGAATTAATTTCGTACTCCTAGTTTGCACAAGTAATTAGTACGCTCATTTTTCTCAAGAAGTTATGTTTACCGAGGCATTAATTAGAACAAATGCATGAATGACCACTAAATTTCCATGAACTTCTACATGCATTGGTGAATTTTCTCTTGACACTGCTTGCATCGGGTGATCTAACGCACCTCGAAATCCAACATGTGATGGTACTACTACTAGTAGTAGAATTGAGACTTATAAAACGGAAAAACGAATGTTTTTTAGATGAGCCGTATAAACCCTAGTTGGTACGTACTCCGTAAAATCAGATTTTCCAAAACCGAGTCACTCAACCTTTATTTGCTTGTTTCCCTTGCTGCCTCCTTGCCTCGAACAAATTATGCCAAACTCCCCTGCCTGCCGCACGGGAAAAGACCCGCCCTTGCCTTTTTTAGTCCGGGTTTGTATCGATGGATCGCGCGAAGCAGCAAAAACCCAAGCCGTGTCTTGTACTCCTCCGTCGACGCTTGCTTTCATGAATTATGTACTTCCTGTCACCGACATGTGGGACATATAGCAACCGGGTCGACATGTGGAATAGCAGGGGGACACACCCCAGTCGTACCACCCCAGTAGTAGTAGTAGTAATGAGCAATGAGACGTCAAATCACAATGTCGCACCTTCCTAGACGGACGAAGCAACCATTATTTCACACTTCGGTTCTCCATCATGTCAAACCACGTAGTATTGCTTCTGCCTCAAGAGCGACACGCCCATCGCCTTGGTACATCATGACACGTGGGACCGCATGACAGGCCATGCTCCCCCGCCGATCGCTCGGTAAAATCACCTCATTTTTACTACTATACTTCCTCCGTATTGGTTTACATGGCATGCACGTCGTTCTAGGTTGAGAATTTAACTGGCTATATATGTGATGAACATTATATGTTTAGAAACTACATCCGCTTAATAATCCAATGATATACTTTTTGTGACATAGTAACTCAGATTTAATTAGTCAAATGGATGACCTAGAACTACGTGCATGCCCTACAAACCGAGACGTCTAAAAAATGAGACGGAAAGGGTAGTTCAGTACGTATCTTTTTTTATCAATATAGTCAGGATTCACCAAGGAGCAAAACCAAGTGGTAGGATGCACCTGTCATGTTGGCGTAGCGACTCAAGCAGGGTCAGTCCGCACATGAAATGGCGACACACTTAACAGGACCCCTTTGGCCGACATGTGGCTCATCCACCGTCTTGTTCCACGTGCGATGCACCAAATTATAGTTCGGAGCAGCGGCTGGAATTGGAGGCACCCCGGTCGTAGCGCCGTAGTCAATGTTGGGGATACCACTTATCGGGAACTTATCGGTCGACCCATGATAAGGGGTAAATCAGCCAGTTTATCAGCATATCGGCTGATTTATCGCCATATTGGCTTATTTATTGGGCAATTTAGCTTATCGCTAAGACAACGGTAAGTGATAAATCGGCCGATTTATCGGAATATCGAAAGATATCTTGAACAGTGGCCGCAGTAGTAGAAAATGAGCGATGAGGGGTCAAATCACAAAGCCCCACCTTTCCCGCATTAAGATGGACAGACGAAGCAACCATCATTTCACTCTAGGGCGCAAGAGCATAAAGAAAAGAGAAAACCAATGATGCGTGCGGCAGCTACCTAGGGCACCCTAGGGTAGGGGTCTCCACTACAGATCATTTTTTTGAAAGCGCCTCCACTACAAATCGGCTTCTCCCTTATCCTCTTGAAGAAAACCGGTGATGCGTGCGGCGGTAGGGTTTGTAGGAGTACTACTAAGGCGTGCGGGGCCACGTCGTAGTAAATGGGAGAGGGATTGATTTCGAGTCGACGCCTTAAATATGTGTGGGCCTCTTGGTTTTAGGGGAACGAGGCAGCATTTTGGGTTCGGGGACCAGGGGAGATATAGTACGTACAAAAAATTGTGGACATAGGTTCGACCGAAAGGCAATGATGCATGGGCCCTGCATTTTGATATACCCGGGTGTAACGCCCTCGATGCGGCTATATCTCCCACGTGTCGAAGCATGACTTAGAGGCATAACCGCATTGAAAGCAATGTCGCAAGTGTGGTAATCTTCACACAACCCATGTAATACATAAGGGAAAAAGATACATAGTTGGCTTACAATCGCCACTTCACACAATACATGAATAAAGCATTACATCATCCAGATACAATCAAGGTCTGACTACAAAACCAAAATAAAAGAAGACTACCCCAAAAGCTACACAGATCCCCGATCGACCCCAACTGGGCTCCACTACTGATCAACTGGGAAAACGGAACAACACAAAGGACAAGATCTTCAACGAGCTCCTCCTTGAGCTTGGTTGCGTCACCTGCTCGGTAACCTCGGCACCTGCAAGCTGGTTTTGGAAGTATCTGTGAGCCACAGGGACTCAGCAATCTCGCACCCTCACGATAGAGACTATTTAAGCTTATGGGTAAGGTAAAAGTATGAGGTGGAGGCTGCAGCAAGCGACTAGCATATGTGGTGGCTAACCTGTTCGCAAAAGAGAGCGAGAAGAGAAGGCAAATCACGAACGAAGAACTATGATCAAGAAGTGATCCTATAGCAACCTACGTCAAGCATAACTCCAACACCATGTTCACTTCCCGGACTCCGCCGGAAAGAGACCATCACGGTTACACACGCGGTTGATGTACTTTAATTAAGGTCAACGTCAGATTTTCTACAACCGGACATTAACAAATTCCCATCTGCCCATAACCACGGGCACGGCTTTCGAAAGTTCAAATCCCTGCAGGGGTGTCCCAACTTAGCCCATGACAAGCTCTCACGGTCAACGAAGGATATACCTTCTCCCGAGACATTCCGATCAGACTCGGCATCCCGGTTCTACAAGACACTTCGACAAGTTAAAACAAATCCAGCAACACCGCCCGAATTTGCCGACAAATCCCGATAGGAGCTGCACATATCTCGTTCTCAAGGCACACTCAGATGAGACATCCTACGAGTAAAACCAAACCTCAAGTTGCCCCGAGGTGGCCCCGCAGTCTGCTCGGTCGGACCAACACTCAGAGGAGCACTGGCCCGGGGGGGGGGGGGGGGGTAAAATAAAGATGACCCTTGAGTCTGCAGAACCCAAGGGAAGGTGGTAGGTTGTTAGTGCAAATGTTAAAACCAAGGTTGGGCATTGCTGGAGGAGTTTTATTCAAGGCGAACTATCAAGGGGTTCCCATTATTACCCAACCGCGTAAGGAACGCAAAATCCGTGAACATAACACCGATATGACGGAAACTAGGGCGGCAAGAGTGGAACAAAACACCAGACATAAGGCCGAGCCTTCCACCCTTTACCAAGTATATAGATGCATTAAGTAAATAAGATATATTGTGATATCCCAACAAGTAAACATGTTCCAACAAGGAACAACATCTCCATGTTCCAACAAGGAACAAACTTCAATCTTCACCTGCAACTAACAACGCTATAAGAGGGGCTGAGCAAAGCGGTAACATAGCCAAACAACGGTTTGCTAGGACAAGGTGGGTTAGAGGCTTGGTTCAACAATATGGGAGGCATGATAAGCAAGTGGTAGGTATCGCAGCATAGGCATAGCAAAAGAGCGAGCAACTAGCAAGCAAAGATAGAAGTAATTTCGAGGGTATGATCATCTTGCCTGAAATCCCGCAAGGAAGAAGAACGAGTCCGTGAAGAAGACAAACGGACGTAGACGAACGGGTCCTCACAAACGCAACGTTACTGGAACCAACCCGAAGAGGCAAACACCGGAAAGAAACACAACATAGTAAACAAACCACACATGAACATGGTATGATATGCGGGATGCGGTATGCGATGCATATGCATGATTTGTCAAGGAATGATTGAACCTGGCCTCAACTTGGAAATCCAAGAGTGGCACTGGAAAGAAGAGGTGATTTCGGTTGAAATCGATATAAAGATCACCGGAATCGGATGCACGGTTTGGAAATGGCAAGCAAAACAAATATGGCACCGGTCTGCGATAAACAGCAAGTAACCATCTAAATGCAACAAGTTAAACATGCTACAACACTCAAACATGGCAACAAAATACATGGCAGAGATCCATTCATGATGCTTGACAAAAGATGAACACTGAGCTACGGCTAATTCCTCCATTAACAGGTTCAAACAAGCATGGCAAAAGTGCAATTGGTAAACAGGTTTCAGACTTTGTGAAATTAACACAAGCCTGGAATTTCAGATCAGGTAGCACACTTTGAAGCACGAAAACTACATGCTACAGGAACTTAACATGGCAAAGCAAGGCATGGCATGGAGCTACTCAAAGAGCTTAACAAAAGTCCCTTAGTGACCTTGAGCCAAAAGGGATCAGAAAATACAATTGCAAGCATGTGAACATGGCAAAAACATAATCAGATCTCAGACTTAGTGAAAAAAGGAGCATGCAAATCAGATATCAAGTAGGCATGTTCACGAGCTCGATGCACTCACTACAGAGCCAGGCAAGACAGTCTAAGCATACACCCATCAAGAATACACATTATACAAGCTAGACATGGCAAGAACAACAACATAGCATGCACGGACCAACTACAACATCCTCGGCAAAATCGCTAACAAGTAGACAATCTGCCCAGATTCACGAAATAGCAATAGTAGAGCTCGGTTGACTCAAGATAGGGTACTCCATAATTGCAAACAAAGACATGGATTGATAGAGCACTACAAGATTAACAAATCATCCTTACTGATCATCCTCAAAAGAGGCACGGATCACTAGGAAACAACATGAACATATGGCATATTGATAAACTCAGATCAAGGACTTAGAGAAATTCTAAGTCCCTGAAATCAGCATTAACGAATGCACCACTTTGCAAGCTTGTGCTAGTCACCACACATATCACAAAAATACATGGATTGCACCTCTGGAAAGATGGCAAAGCATATAACAAAACTCATGTAGAGCTCAGGGGCATATCATGCACACATTAATCATGGAAAAAATGACAAATAGCTATTTGGAGCAGCAGATCTGACAACTAACTCAAATAGCACTGTTCGAACAACATTTCGGGCATCAAGATGAACTCAAATGAAAATGATGCAATGAGATGAAATGATGTACTCTCTGAGACGAACATTTTGATATGCTATATGCCCAAAACGGATCTACGGATGCAAAGTTATGATGCGATGAACATGGCAATTTAATCTGGAAAACTCGGGGACTTAGTGAAATTATACCCTATGCAAAACGGGATGGGTGCATTCGGGATGGACCGATGCGGGACGAGCCGGTCATTTGGTGCGGTCGATGAGGCCGTACAGGGGCGGCGCCGTGCAGATCGGGGCAGAGGAGCTCCGGCGAGCTCGAGTCCGGCGTGGTCGGCGAGGTCCGGCGAGGCGGCGGGCTCCCGGCCGCCGAGGAGGCGCCGTCCGGTGGAAGCGGCGCTTGGTGGCGCTCGAGTGAAGGCGAGGTGCGGAGGATGAGGCAGATCTGGCAGGGGCGCGCACTCCGGCGAGGAAACGGCGGCGGGGAAGGTGAGGCGAACCGGCGGTCGACGCCGGCGAGGGTTGGTGGCGGCGGGGCGATGCCCAGGCGCACGGCGGCGGAGATGCTCGCGGCCGACAGGAGGCGCTAGGGCGGCGGCGGCCCGATCTGGCCCGGGGCGGGCCCGATCTGGCTCCCTCGGGCCGCCGCGGTGAAGGAGAGAGGAGGGCGCGGCGCTGGCGACGTGGCAGCGCGTGATTGGGCGTGCCGGCGGCTCGGCTGACGTGGCGAGGCCGGATTGGCCGGAGCGAGGTGGAAGTGGCGGCTGGACATTGTCCGGCACGGTGAGGACATGTCCGGCGGGCGAGAGGGGAAGAGGATTAGGGTTTCATCCGCGAAAATTTCGGGGGAGGCCACATATATATAGGTAGTGGGAGCTAGGAGAGTCCAAATGAGGTGCGGTTTTCGGCCACACGATCGTGATCGAATGACCGAGATGATGGAGGAGGTTTAAGTGGGTTTTGGGCCACTTTGGAAGGGTGTTGGGCTGCAACACACCCGAGGCCTTCTCGGTCCCTCGGTTAACCGTTGGAGTATCAAACGAAGTCCAAATGGTACGAAACTTGCCAGGCGGTCTACCGGTAGTAAACCAAGGCCGCTTGGCAAGTCTCGGTCCAATCCGGAAATGTTTAGTACCCGCACACGAAAAGAGGTAGAAAGGGACACCGGGTGACATAGGAGCGCCGGATTGCAAAACGGACAACGGGGAAAATGCTCGGATGCATGAGACGAACATGTATGCAAATGAAATGCACATGATGACATGATATGCAATGCATGACATGCAAGCAAAGACAAGGCAAAAACAACGAATAACTGGAGGACACCTAGCACATCAGTCTCGGGGCGTTACAACACTCCACCACTACGAGAGGATCTCGTCCCGAGATCTAGAATGGCACTGGAGGGAAAATGGAAGAGAAAGAGGAGAGGTAAAGCTAAGTTGCTCCTTTGACAAACGAGTGAAACCAAAGAACCTTACGAGGTTGAGCAAAAGGCAGAAAGAAAGCCACGGAGATGAACGAAGTTGAAAACACTCCGTTAGGAAAAAGGAACAAGGAAGAACAACTTCGGGCAGCACTCCGATTGAAAAGAAAAGGAATTGAATAAGAACTTGATAAGATGAGAAGACACTTGATGAAATCACAACATACCGCCTCTGGAACTATTGAATGAATGGAACAAGGGGTGAGAAAGATCTCGGACAGCACCCCGGTTTAAAAGAGATGAAACACTTGATAAAAATGAAAAAGCTTGAGAAAAGCGACACAAAACTCTGGTTAAAAGGATAAGCACAATCAAAACATGGTCCTGACAAACCGAGAAGATGGGTTGAGGATAGCAACATCACAATGCCTCCGAAAAAAGAATGCTAGAACGGAGTTGTTGGAAAACCAACAACGAAAAGAATAAGCTTGATATGGTCTTATGGAATACAACTCAAATTATGAGGTGACAACCTGCCACTCACGGGAAAAAGAATTGGATTGGTATGAACAAGGAGATGAGAAACTTATCGCGCCGGAAAGGATAAATGAAGAAATTGGATCATTTGAAAGCACCATAGATAGCAACAGTCCTTAGGGAAGGCTTTAGGTGAAATATAACCCAAGGTAACTCCAATGACGAGATTGATGGATTTAAAAATACCCCATTCTTAATAACATGTGAATCATGAAACATGAACTCAAACTATCAAGAATGACATAATACCACCTCCAATGACACGGAAGAAAGAATTGCACTCCGGATTACAATATGAAGACAAGCTTGAGCTTCTTAGGAAAGAATCTCGATGAAAAAAAATTGGAGAAGGAATTAAATCCTTGATGGACCATTATGTAGAACCTCCATGAAGAACTCCGGTAACAAAAGAATAAAAGAAGGAGGAATTGAAAACACAAGGTAAATCCTTGTAATGATTTAGATGAATCTTCGTGGTGGCATACTTGAAAGAGCTTGGAACTCCGGGAAAAGAAAGGAATAAAGCATCTCAAACCGAGAATGTGATATGTTGAACCACTCCGGAAAAGGAATTAATCACTTGGATGGAACAAGAATAAAAATTATGTTATGCGTATCCTTCAACAATTTAATTGCTGACAAGCAACGGATTAGCATACTACTTATCTTCGTAGAAAGATTAAGATAGATATAGCGCAAACTTGAGAAAGTCTTCAACGATCCACCGGTAGACTTGGAACATCGAATATATTGATATGATAAACAAGGAAGAGAAATCTTGAACGAACCACCGTAAGAATTGAAAATGAACGAAGATAACATAAAGAAACACCGGGAAGAATTAGCAAATGAACGAAGATACATGAGAGAGTTTCGATACAAAAGAACGAAGAGATCATGAACTGATTAGAGAATACTTGAGCGATGCACCAGTAAGATTTGAGAATGATAACTGGAAGCAAACATGAATAATCCAGAATTGATGGACTCCGGATAACAAACTAAGAAGAAACTTGAATTGCTCCGGATAGGTAAAAAGAATTTTCACAATCAAAACAATTATGAGAGGATGGCCTCGAACTAGAACCATGAATCTTTGAAATAACGGATATGATTGCAGAGAAACTCTTCTTCAATCTTCAAATGTTGATTATGACGATGAGAAGCGCCACCAAGAATTGTTGAGGCACTCCGGAAGAATCAAAATCGAAGAGATTGGGTCAACGATGAAAAGAATTTAACCGATCTTGGAGAAAGACATTTGACTGATGATAAATCATTCTTACATCAAACTTTAGAAAAGAATTTGAGAAGCTTCGGAAAAGATAAGACGAGTCAGGTAAGATCCTGGGAAAAGACCTGTGGGTTAGGGCCCACTCAAAAAAACACTGTTGAACGATTACTTGAAAAGAGATATTGCACCGGTTGAACTAAATGGCTTAAATGATATAACATCCTGAAAAGAGTTTGAATGAAAGCAGAGTGGTAACATGAATCTTCGAAATATCTTGAGCACTCCAGAACAATTAAATAGCGAGAAGTGGATGATTATGAGGTGCACCAGCACGAGAAAAGCATTTGAAAAACAGAAAGAATATGATCAACACCAAAAGTTTGAATTTGGTTCCACCGGAGAAGAAAAAGAACGAAGAATGATGAACTAGAAGCTCCGTTAGAATCTTCCTGAGAATCATCGGATAAGAATATTGAAAGAAAAGAAAGACGAGACTTCACATCAATAAGATGGATACTCGATTAAGAACTCTGAGTCCTTATAGAAAACAAGGGAGGGAGGGCGGGAAAAACAAAGGCAACTTGGAGATGGATGAAACAAACAACATTGAGAAGAACTGATAATTGATCTTGTGAATGTTGAAGTGATCGGATCCACTTGAAGAGAGACACACCGGTAGAACAAGATTGGCATAACAATCTTGATTATCGAGAAGGATTAGTATTCACATCGGAGTGTGAGAACACCATTTGGGGAAGGTATGGAATCAACACTTGACTTCGAAGCAACTCGAATACCACAACTCAAAACAAAACAAAGTATTGGCTTGTAGAATAAGCTAGAACAAACATATGATAGAGATTTCGTCCGAATTTTTGTGGTGGGGCCTACACGGGCTCGATCGTACAACACCATCATGTACAAGGCAGTGCACATGACACATGAAGCGTCCCCGAGTCGGCATAGCCAAGGACTCTTTAAGACACAACGAGACCACTTTAAAACCGACCGTGAATAGGCGGACCACTAGACGTCGAACCCCAATTTCATATCATACATCTGTTGGAAAGATATCCTAAGAGCTACTTGATATCCCACTTATAAACTCCCGAAATTGTCCCAGTTATGCAATCAGGTGTTGGGGATACAGGGGAAGCATAATATCTCACCCAAAACTAGCAAATCCTACATCCAGCCGTATCCATCCTTCAACACATAACCAAGAAACCTTCGGAAATCGTCTACCTCAACCTTCGAAAAGCATCTGTTATACAAGTTATGGCAATACTCCCGAACTCCCGCCCAGTACTGGGTGGCGTCGAGGTTATCTCACCAACAACTGCACAAAAGAGATTTTCGATGTCGGCGAAACTAATCTCAGGTATTCCAGAACTGCAACGATAAAATTGTGATGACAACACCACGGAGCTCAACTCCCCGGGACACTGCCACAACCCCTAAATGATAGGAGGCACCAAGAACAATGTTCTCGTCACAAATCGATTGGAACGATTCCAAGATACCCGCGTGATCCTGAAAAAAATTTAGTGAAATTTGAGAAGAGAAGAGTCAAAACTCTACGTCAGGATTGTTGGGGAACGTAGCAGAAATTCAAAATTTTCCTACGTGTCACCAAGATCTATCTATGGAGAAACTAGCAACGAGGGGAAGGAGAGTGCATCTGCATACCCTTGTAGATCGCTAAGCGGAAGCGTTCAAGAGAACGGGGTTGAAGGAGTCGTACTCGTCGTGATCCAAATCACCGAAGATCCTAGTGCCGAACGGACGGCACCTCCGCGTTCAACACACGTACAGCCCGACGACGTCTCCCATGCCTTGATCCAGCAAGGAGAGAGGGAGAGGTTGAGGAAGACTCCATCCAGCAGCAGCACAACGGCGTGGTGGTGGTGGAGGAGCGTGGTGATCCAGCAGGGCTTCGCCAAGCACCGCGAGATATGAGGAGAAAGAGAGGTAGGGCTGCGCCAGGGAGAGGTCAAGAACTCGTGTGTTGGCAGCCCCCCAAGTGCTCAAGTATATATAGGGGAGAGGGAGGGGGTGCGCCCCACCTAGGGTTCCACCCTAGGGGCGGCGGCCAGCCCAGATCCCATCTGGTGGGGCGGCCAAGGGGAGGGGAGAGGGAGGCGCACCAGGCATGGGCCCTAAGGCCCATCTGCCCGTAGGGTTTGCCCCCCTCCTCCCCTTAGGCGCCTTGGGCCCTTGTGGGGGGGCGCACCAGCCCACCTGGGGCTGGTCCCCTCCCACACTTGGCCCATGCAGCCCTCCGGGGCCGGTGGCCCCACTTGGTGGACCCCCGGGACCCTCCTGGTGGTCCCGGTACGTTACCGATAAAACCCGAAACTTTTCCGGCGACCAAAACAGGACTTCCATATATAAATCTTTACCTCCGGACCATTTCGGAACTCCTCGTGACGTCCGGGATCTCATCCGGGACTCCGAACAACATTCGGTAACCACATACAAACTTCCTTTATAACCCTAGCATCATCGAACCTTAAGTGTGTAGACCCTACGGGTTCGGGAACCATGCAGACATGACCGAGACGTTCTCCGGTCAATAACCAACAGTGGGATCTGGATACCCATGTTGGCTCCCACATGCTCCACGATGATCTCATCGGATGAACCACGATGTCAAGGACTTAATCAATCCCGCATACAATTCCCTTTGTCTATCGGTACGATACTTGCCTGAGATTCGATCGTCGGTATCCCGATACCTTGTTCAATCTCGTTACCGGCAAGTCTCTTTACTCGTTCCGTAACACATCATCCCGTGATCAACTCCTTGATCACATTGTGCACATTATGATGATGTCCTACCGAGTGGGCCCAGAGATACCTCCCCGTTTACACGGAGTGACAAATCCCAGTCTCGATTCGTGCCAACCCAACAGACACTTTCGGAGATACCTGTGGTGTACCTTTATAGCCACCCAGTTACGTTGTGACATTTGGCACACCCAAAGCACTCCTACGGTATCCGGGAGTTGCACAATCTCATGGTCTAAGGAAATGATACTTGACATTAGAAAAGCTTTAGCATACGAACTACATGATCTTGTGCTAGGCTTAGGATTGGGTCTTGTCCATCACATCATTCTCCTAATGATGTGATCCCGTTATCAATGACATCCAATGTCCATGGTCAGGAAACCGCAACCATATATTGATCAACGAGCTAGTCAACTAGAGGCTTACTAGGGACATGGTGTTGTCTATGTATCCACACATGTATCTGAGTTTCCTATCAATACAATTCTAGCATGGATAATAAACGATTATCATGAACAAGGAAATATAATAATAACCAATTTATTATTGCCTCTAGGGCATATTTCCAACAGTCTCCCACTTGCACTAGAGTCAATAATCCAGTTCACATCGATATGTCATTAACACTCAAGGTCACATCCCCATGTGACTAACACCCAAAGAGTTTACTAGAGTCAATAATCTAGTTCACATTACCATGTGATTAACACTCGATGAGTTCTGGATTTGATCATGTTATGCTTGTGAGAGATGTTATAGTCAACGGGTCTGAACCTTTTAGATCCGTGTGTGCTTTACAAATCTCTATGTCATCTCCTAGATGCAGCTACCACGTTCTATTTGGAGCTATTCCAAATAATTGTTCTACTATACGAATCCAGTTTACTACTCAGAATAATGTGGATTAGTGCCAAAGTTTGCATCGGCACAACCCTTTACGATGAATTCTTTTACCACCTCCATAATCGAGAAAATTCCTTAGTCCACTAGTTACTAAGGATAACTTTGACCGCTGTCCTGTGATCCATTCTTGGATCACTCTTGTACCCCTTGACCAGATATGTGGCAAGGCACACATCAGGTGCTGTACTCAGCATAGCATACTATAGAGCCTATGTCTAAAGCATAGGGGACGACCTTCGTCCTTTCTCTCTATTCTGCCGCGGTCAGGTTTCGAGTCTTACTCAATGTTCACACCTTATAACACAGCCAAGAACTCCTTCTTTGCCGATCCATTTTGAACTCCTTCAAAATCTTGTCACGGTATGTATTCATTTGAAAGTACTATTAAGCGTTTTGATCTATCCTTATAGATCTTAATGCTCAATACTCAAGTAGCCTAATCCAGGTTTTCCATTGAAAAACACTTTTCAAATAACTCTGCATGCTTTCCAGAAATTCTACATCATTTCTGATCAACAATATGTTAACAACATATACTCATCGGAAATTCTATAGTGCTCCCACTCACTTCTTGGAAATACAAGTTTCTCATAAACTTTGTATACACCCAAAATCTTTGATCATCTCATCAAAGCATACATTCCAACTCCGAGATGCTTACTCCAGTCCTTAGAAGGATTGCTGGAGCTTTGCATACTTGTTAGCATCTTTCAGGATTGACAAAACCTTCCGGTTGTATCACATACAACCTTTCCTCAAGAAAAAAACGTCGAGGAAACAATGTTTTGATATCCTATCTGCAAGATTTCATAAATAATGCAGTAATCGCTAATATAATTCCAACAGACTCTTAGCATCGCTACGAGTGAGAAAGTCTCATCGTAATCAACTCCTTGAACTTGTCAACAAACATCTTAATGACAAGTCGAGCTTTCTTAATGGTGATACTTACCATCATTGTCCGTCTTCCTTTTAAAATCCATATGTACCTAACAGCCTTACGACCATCAAGTAGTTCTTCCAAAGTCTACACTTTGTTTTCATATATGGATCCTTTCTCGGATTATACGGCCTCGAGCCATTTTGGAATCCAGGCCCACCATCGCTTCTCCATAGCTCGTAGGTTCATTGTTGTCTAGCAACATGACTTCCAAGACAGGATTACGTACCACTCTGAAGCAGTATGCATCCTTGTCATCCCACGATGTTTGGTAGTGACTTGATCTGAAGTTTCATGATCACTATCATAAGCTTCCACTTCAATTGGTGTAGGTGCCACAGGAACAACTCCCTGTGCCCTGCCACACACTAGTTGAAGGTACGGTTCAATAACCTCATCAAGTCTCCACCATCCTCCCACTCAATTCTTTCGAGAGAAACTTTTCCTCGAGAAAGGACCCGATTCTAGAAACAATCCCTTATTGCTTTCGGATCTGAGACAGGAGGTATACCCAACTGTTTTGGGTGTCCTATGAAGATGCATTTATCCGCTTTGGGTTTGAGCTTATCAGCCTGAAAATTTTTCACATAAGCGTCGCAGCCCCAAACTTTTAAGAAATGGCAGTTTAGGTTTCTCTAAACCATGGTTCATACGGTGTCATCTCATCGGAAGAACGTGGTGCCCTATTTAAAGTGAATGTGGTTGTCTCTAATGCCTAACCCACAAACTATCGTGGTAATTTGATAAGAGACATCATGGTATGCATCATACCCAATAGGGTGCAGTTATGATGTTCGGACACACCATCACACTATGGTGTTCCAGGCTGTATTAGTTGTGAAACAATTTCCACAATGTCTTAATTCTGTGCCAAACTCGTAATTCAGATTTTCATCTCTACGATCATATCATAGACATTTTATCCTCTTATCACGACGATGTTCAACTTCACTCTGAAATTACTTGAACCTTTCAATAATTCAGACTTATGTTTCATCAAGTAAATATACTCAGTATCTACTCAAATCATCTGTGAAGTAGGAACATAACGATATCCACTACATGCCTCAGCACTCATTGGACTGCGCACATCAAGATGCATTACTTCCAACAAGTTGCTTTCTTGTTCCATTTTACTGAAAACGAGGCTTTCAGTCATCTTGCCCATGTGGTATGATTTGCATGTCTCAAGTGATTCAAAATCAAGTGAGTCCAAACGATCCATCTGTATAGAGTTTCTTCATGCATATCTACCAACAAACATGGTTCGCATGTCTCAATCCTTTCAAAAATGAGTGAGTCCAAAGATCCATCAACATGGAGCTTCTTCATGCATTTTATACCGATATGACTTAAGTGGCAATGCCACAAGTAGGTGGTACTATCATTACTATCTTATATCTTTTGGCATGAACATGTGTATCACTACGATCGAGATTCAATAAACCATTCATTTTAGGTGTAAGACCATTGAAGGTATTATTCAAATAAACAGAGTAACCATTATTCTTCTTAAATGAATAACTGTATTGCGATAGACGTAATCCAATCATGTCTATGCTCAACGCAAACACCAAATAACAATTATTTAGGTTTTAATAACAATCTCGATGGTAGAGGGAGCGTACGATATTTGATCAACCTTGGAAATACTTCCAACACATATCGTCATCTCACGTTTTAGCTAGTCTCTGTTCATTCCGTAGCCTTTTGTTTCGAGTTACTAACACTTAGCAACCGAACCGGTATCTAATACCCTGGTGCTACCAGGAGTACTAGTAAAGTACACATCGTAATGCATATCCAATATACTTCTGTCGACCTTGCCAGCCTTCTCATCTACCAAGTATCTAGGGTGGTTCTGCTTCAGTGACTGTTCCCCTTATTACTGAAGCATTTAGTCTCGGGCTTGGGTTCAACTTTGGGTTTCTTCACTAGAACAGTAGCTGATTTGTCGTTTCATGAAGTATCCCTTCTTGCCCTTGCCCTTCTTGAAACTAGTGGTTTCACCAACCATCAACAATTGATGCTCCTTCTTAATTTCTACTTTTGTGGTGTCAAACATCGCGAATATCTCAAGGATCATCATATATGTCCCTGATATATTATAGTTCATCACGAAGCTCTAGCAGCTTGGTGGTAATGACTTCGGAGAAACATCACTATCTCATCTGGAAGATCAACTCCCACTCGATTCAAATGATTGTTGTACTCAGACAATCTGAGCACAAGCTCAACAATTGAGCTTTTCTCCCTTAGTTTGCAGGCTAAGAAAAAAATCGTCGGAGGTCTTATACCTCTTGACGTGGGCACGAGCCTGAAATCCCAATTTCAGCCCTCGAAACATCTCATATGTTTCGCAACGTTTCAAAACGTCTTCGGTGCCTCAACTCTAAACTGTTTAACTGAACTATCACGTAGTTATCAAAATGTGTATGTCAGATGTTCGCAACATCCACAGACGATGTTTGAGGTTTAGCACACTGAGCGGTGCATTAAGGACATAAGCCTTCTATGAAGCAATGAGGACAATCCTCAGATTACGGACCTAGTCCGCATAATTGCTACTATCAACTATCAACTAAATTTTCTCTAGGAACATATCTAAACAGTAGAACTGAGGCGTGAGCTACGACATAATTTGCGAAGACCTTTTTGACTATGTTCAGGATAATTAAGTTCATCTTATGAACTCCCACTCAGATAGACATCCCTCTAGTCATCTAAGTGATTACATGATCCAAGTCAACTAGGCCGTGTCCAATCATCACGTGAGATGGACTAGTCAACATCGGTGAACATCTTCATGTTGACCGTATCTACCATACGACTCATGCTCGACCTTTCGGTCTCTTGTGTTCCGAGGCCATGTCTGTACATGCTAGGCTCGTCAAGTCAACCTAAGTGTTTCGCATGTGTAAATCTGGCTTACACCCGTTGTATGTGAACTAAGAATCTATCACACCCGATCATCACGTGGTGCTTCGAAACAACGAACTTTCGCAATGGTGCACAGTTAGGGGGAACACTTTCTTGAAATTTTAATGAGGGATCATCTTATTTACTACCGTCGTTCTAAGCAAATAAGATGCAAAAAACATGATAAACATCACATGCAATCAAAAGGTGACATGATATGGCCATCATCACTTTGCTCCTTTTGATCTCCATCTTCGGGGCTCCATGATCATCATCGTCACCGGCATGACACCATGATCTCCATAATTATGATCTCCATCATCGTGTCTTCATGAAGTTGTCTCGCCAACTATTACTTCTACTACTACAGCTAACGGTTAGCAATAAAGTAAAGTAATTACATGGCATTGTTCAATGACACGCAGGTCATATAATAAATAAAGACAACTCCTATGGCTCCTGCCGGTTGTCATACTCATCGACATGCAAGTCGTGATTCCTATTACAAGAACATGATCAATCTCATACATCACATATCATTCATCACATTCTTCTTGGCCATATCACATCACATACCATACCCTGCAAAAACAAGTTAGACGTCCTCTAATTTTTGTTTGCATGTTTTACGTGGCTGCTATGGGTTTCTAGCAAGAACATTTCTTACCTACGCAAAAACCACAACGTGATATGCCAATTGCTATTTACCCTTCATAAGGACCCTTTTCATCGAATCCGATGCGACTAAAGTGGGAGAGACAGACACCCGCTAGCCACCTTATGCAACTAGTGCATGTCAGTCGGTGGAACCAGTCTCACGTAAGAGTACGTGTAATGTCAGTCCGGGCCGCTTCATCCCACAATGCCGCCGAATCAAGATTGGACTAGTAACGGTAAGCATATTGAAAAAAATCAACCCCCACAACTACTTTGCGTTCTACTCGTGCATAGAAACTACGCATAGACCTAGCTCATGATGCCACTGTTGGGGAACGTAGCAGAAATTCAAAATTTTCCTACGTGTCACCAAGATCTATCTATGGAGAAACCAGCAATGAGGGGAAGGAGAGTGCATCTGCATACCCTTGTAGATCGCTAAGCGGAAGCGTTCAAGAGAACGGGGTTGAAGGAGTCGTACTCGTCGTGATCCAAATCACTGGAGATCCTAGTGCCGAACGGACGGCACCTCCGCGCTCAACACACCTACAGCCCGACGACGTCTCCCATGCCTTGATCCAGCAAGGAGAGAGGGAGAGGTTGAGGAAGACTCCATCCAGCAGCAGCACAATGGCGTGGAGGTGGTGGAGGAGCGTGGTGATCCAGCAGGGCTTCGCCAAGCACCGCGAGATATGAGGAGAAAGAGAGGTAGGGCTGCGCCAGGGAGAGGTCAAGAACTCGTGTGTTGGCAGCCCCCCAAGTGCTCAAGTATATATAGGGGAGAGGGAGGGGGTGCGCCCCACCTAGGGTTCCACCCTAGGGGCGGCGGCCAGCCCAGATCCCATCTGGTGGGGCGGCCAAGGGGAGGGGGAGAGGGAGGCGCACCAGGCATGGGCCCTAAGGCCCATCTGCCCTTAGGGTTTGCCCCCCTCCTCCCCTTAGGCGCCTTGGGCCCTTGTGGGGGGGCGCACCAGCCCACCTGGGGCTGGTCCCCTCCCACACTTGGCCCATGCAGCCCTCCGGGGCCGCTGGCCCCACTTGGTGGACCCCCGGGACCCTCCTGGTGGTCCCGGTACGTTACCGATAAAACCCGAAACTTTTCCGGTGACCAAAACAGGACTTCCCATATATAAATCTTTACCTCCGGACCATTCCGGAACCCCTCGTGACGTCCGGGATCTCATCCGGGACTCCGAACAACATTCGGTAACCACATACAAACTTCCTTTATAACCCTAGCGTCATCGAACCTTAAGTGTGTAGACCCTACGGGTTCGGAAACCATGCAGACATGACTGAGACGTTCTCCGGTCAATAACCAACAGCGGGATCTGGATACCCATGTTGGCTCCCACATGCTCCACGATGATCTCATCGGATGAACCACGATGTCAAGGACTTAATCAATCCCGCATACAATTCCCTTTGTCTATCGGTACGATACTTGCCCGAGATTCGATCGTCGGTATCCCGATACCTTGTTCAATCTCGTTACCAGCAAGTCTCTTTACTCATTCCGTAACACATCATCCCGTGATCAACTCCTTGATCACATTGTGCACATTATGATGATGTCCTACCGAGTGGGCCCAGAGATACCTCTCCGTTTACACGGAGTGACAAATCCCAGTCTCGATTCGTGCCAACCCAACAGACACTTTTGGAGATACCTGTAGTGTACCTTTATAGCCACCCAGTTACGTTGTGACGTTTGGCACACCCAGAGCACTCCTACGGTATCCGGGAGTTGCACAATCTCATGGTCTAAGGAAATGATACTTGACATTAGAAAAGCTTTAGCATACGAACTACATGATCTTGTGCTAGGCTTAGGATTGGGTCTTGTCCATCACATCATTCTCCTAATGATGTGATCCCGTTATCAATGACATCCAATGTCCATGGTCAGGAAACCGTAACCATCTATTGATCAACGAGCTAGTCAACTAGAGGCTTACTAGGGACATGGTGTTGTCTATGTATCCACACATGTATCTGAGTTTCCTATCAATATAATTCTAGCATGGATAATAAACGATTATCATGAACAAGGAAATATAATAATAACCAATTTATTATTGCCTCTAGGGCATATTTCCAACAAGGATGCCTTACCAGAGCGATGAAGGGACTGGGGAGTAAAAAGAATTCCTAAACTCTCCAATATATAATTCCTAATGACTCAAAACATTTTTCTAGACTCAACAACGGCTGCTAATTCGATCAAGCAATGGGGCTCCTAAGGTCGGGGAATGCTTTGATTACCAACTTGTAACGCCCTTGATGCGGCTATATCTCCCACGTGTCGAAGCACGACTTAGAGGCATAACCGCGTTTAAAGCAATGTCGCAAGTGAGGTAATCTTCACACAACCCATGTAATACATAAGGGAAAAAGATACATAGTTGGCTTACAATCGCCACTTCACACAATACATGAATAAAGCATTACATCATCCAGATACAATCAAGGTCCGACTACGGAACCAGAATAAAAGAACACTACCCCAAAAGCTACACAAATCCCCGATCGACCCCAACTGGGCTCCACTACTGATCAACTGGGAAAATGGAACAACACAAAGGACAAGATCTTCAACGAGCTCCTCCTTGAGCTTGGTTGCGTCACCTGCTCGGTAACCTCGGCACCTGCAAGCTGGTTTTGGAAGTATCTGTGAGCCACGGGGACTAAGCAATCTCGCACCCTGGCGATCAAGACTATTTAAGCTTATGGGTAAGGTAAAAGTATGAGGTGGAGCTGCAGCAAGCGACTAGCATATATGGTGGCTAACCTGTTCGCAAAAGAGAGCGAGAAGAGAAGGCAAAGCACGAACGAAGAACTATGATCAAGAAGTGATCCTATAGCAACCTATGTCAAGCATAACTCCAACACAGTGTTCACTTCCCAGACTCCGCCGAAAAGAGACCATCATGGTTACACACGCGGTTGATGTATTTTAATTAAGGTCAACTTCAGGTTTTCTACAACCGGACATTAACAAATTCCCATCTCCCCATAACCGCGGGCACGGCTTTCGAAAGTTCAAATCCCTGCAGGGGTGTCCCAACTTAGCCCATGAAAAGCTCTCACGGTCAACGAAGGATATACCCAAGGTTGTCAGAATCGCGATTCTGTTAGACGATTCTACGACTTTACGATCCAAACTAACCCCTATGATTCTACGACTTTAGTTCTTAGAATCTACGTTTCTACGATCCTGATAGTGAAGATTCTACGATTTGCGATCCTACCATCGAAGCTCCGATCCGATTCAAAATCACGATTCTGACAACCTTGGATATACCTTCTCCCGAGACATTCCGATCAGACTCGGCATCCCGGTTCTACAAGACACTTCGACAAGTTAAAACAAATCCAGCAACACCGCCCAAGGTTGTCAGAATCGCGATCTGTTATACGATTCTATGACTTTACAATCCAAACTAACCCCTATGATTCTACGATTTTAGTTCATAGAATCTATGTTTCTACGATCCTGATAGTGAAGATTCTAAGATTTGTGATCTTACCATCGGAGCTCCGATCCGATTCAAAATCATGATTCTGACAAACTTGACACCGCCCGAATGTGCCGACAAATCCCGATAGGAGCTGCACATGTCTCGTTCTCAGGGCACACTCAGATGAGACATCCTACGAGTAAAACCAAACCTCAAGTTGCCCTGAGGTGGCCCCGCAGTCTGCTCGGTCGGACCAACAATCAGAGGAGCACTGACCCGGGGGGGGGGGGTTAAAATAAAGATAACCCTTGAGTCTGCAGAACCCAAGGGAAGGTGGTAGGTTGTTAGTGCAAATGGTAAAACCAAGGTTGGGCATTGCTGGAGGATTTTTATTCAAGGCGAACTATCAAGGGGTTCCCATTATTACCCAACCGCGTAAGGAACGCAAAATCCGGGAACATAACACCGATATGACATAAACTAGGGCGCCAAGAGTGGAACAAAACACCAGGCATAAGGCCCAGCCTTCCACCCTTTACCAAGTATATAGATGCATTAATTAAATAAGATATATTGTGATATCCCAACAAGTAAACATGTTCCAACAAGGAACAACATCTCCATGTTCCAACTAGGAACAAACTTCAATCTTCACATGCAACTAACAACGCTATAAGAGGGGCTGAGCAAAGCGGTAACATAGCCAAACAACAGTTTGCTAGGACAAGGTGGGTTAGAGGCTTGGTTCAACAATATGGGAGGCATGATAAGCAAGTGGTAGGTATCGCAGCATAGGCATAGCAAAAGAGTGAGCAACTAGCAAGCAAAGATAGAAGTGATTTCGAGGGTATGGTCATCTTGCCTGAAATCCCGCAAGGAAGAAGAACGAGTCCGTGAAGAAGACAAATAGACGTAGACGAAAGGGTCCTCACAAACGCGACATTACCGGAACCAACCCGAAGAAGCAAACACCGGAAAGAAACACAACATAGTAAACAAACCACACATGAACATGGTATGATATGCGGGATGCGGGATGCGATGCATATGCATGATTTGTCAAGGAATGATTGAACCTGGCCTCAACTTGGAAATCCAAGAGTGCCACTGGAAAGGTGAGGTGATTTCGGTTGAAATCGATATAAAGATCACCGGAATCGGATGCACGGTTTGGAAATGGCAAGCAAAACAAATATGGCACCGGTCTGCGATAAACAGCAAGTAGCCATCTAAATGCAACAAGTTAAACATGCTACAGCACTCAAACATGGCAAAAAAATACATGGCAGAGATCCATTCATGATGCTTGACAAAAGATGAACACTGAGCTACGGCTAATTCCTCCATTAACAGGTTCAAACAAGCATGGAAAAAGTGCAATTGGTAAACAGGTTTCAGACTTTGTGAAATTAACACAAGCCTGGAATTTCAGATCAGGTAGCACACTTTGAAGCACGAAAACTACATGCTAAAGGAACTTAACATGGCAAAGCAAGGCATGGCATGGAGCTACTCAAAGAGCTTAACAAAAGTCCCTTAGTGACCTTGAGCAAAAAGGGATCAGAAAATACAATTGCAAGCATGTGAACATGGCAAAAACATAATCAGATCTCAGACTTAGTGAAAAACTGGAGCATGCAAATCAGATATCAAGTAGGCATGTTCACGAGCTCGATGCACTCACTACAGATCAAGGCATGACAATCTAAGCATACACCCATCAAGAATACACATTATACAAGCTAGACATGGAAAGAACAACAACATAGCATGCACGGACCAACTACAACATCCTCGGCAAAATCGCTAACAAGTAGACAGTCTGCCCAGATTCACGAAATAGCAAAAGTATAGCTCGATTGACCCAAGCTAGGGTGCTCCATAATTGCAAACAAAGACATGGATTGATAGAGCACTACAAGATTAACAAATCATCCTTACTGATCATCCTCAAGAGATGCACGGATCACTAGGAAACAACATGAACATATGGCATATTGATAAACTCAGATCAAGGACTTACAGAAATTCTAAGTCCCTGAAATCAGCATTAACGAATGCACCACTTTGCAAGCTTGTGCTAGTCACCACACATATCACAAAAATACATGGATTGCACCTCTGGAAAGATAGCAAAGCATATAACAAAACTCATGTAGATCTCAGGGGCATATCATGCACACATTAATCATGAAAAAAATGACAAATAGCTATTTGGAGTAGCAGATCTGACAAGTAACTGAAATAGCACTCTTCCAACAGCATTTCGGGCATCAAGATGAACTAAAATGAAAATGATGCAATGAGATGAAATGATGTACTCTCTGAGACGAACATTTTGATATGCTATGTGCCCAAAACGGATCTACGGATGCAAAGTTATGATGCGATGAACATGGCAATTTAATCTGGAAAACTCGGGGACTTAGTGAAATTATACCCTGTGCAAAACGGGACGGGGGCATTCGGGATGGACCGATGCGGGACGAGCCGGACGTTTGGTGCGTTGGATGAGGCCGTACAAGGGCAGCGCCGTGCAGATCGGGGTAGAGGAGCTCCGGCGAGCTCGAGTCCGGCGCGGCCGGCGAGGTCCGGCGAGGCGGCGGGCTCCCGGCCGCCGAGGAGGCGCCGTCCGGTGGAAGCGGCGCGCGGTGGCGCTTGAGTGGAGGCGAGGTGTGGCGGATGAGGCAGATCCGACCGGGGCGCGCACTCCGGCGAGGAAACAGCGGCGGGGAAGGTGAGGCGAGCCAGCGGTCGACGCCGGCGAGCGTCGGTGGCGGTGGGGCGATGCCCAGGCACACGGCGGCGGAGATGCTCGCGGCTGACAGGAGGCGCTAGGGCGGCGGCGGCCCGATCTGGCCCGGGGCGGGCCCGATCTGGGCTCCCTCGGGCCGCGGCGGCGGAGGAGAGAGGAGGGCGCCGCGCTGGCGACGTGGCGGCGCGTGATTGGGCGCGCCGGCGGCTTGGCTGACGTGGCGAGGCCGGATTGGCCGGAGCGAGGTGGCAGCGGCGGATGGACATTGTCCGGCGCGGTGAGGACATGTCCGACGGGCGAGAGGGGAAGAGGATTAGGGTTTCATCCGTGAAAATTTCGGGGGAGGCCATATATATATATATATATATATATAGGTAGGTAGAGGGAGCTAGGAGAGTCCAAATGAGGTGCGGTTTTTGGCCACGCGATCGTGATCGAACGACCGAGATGATGGAGGAGGTTTAAGTGGGTTTTGGGCCACTTTGGAAGGGTGTTGGGCTGCAACACACACGAGGCCTTCTCGGTCCCTCGGTTAACCGTTGGAGCATCAAACGAAGTCCAAATGGTACGAAACTTGACAGGCGGTCTACCGGTAGTAAACCAAGGCCGCTTGGCAAGTCTCGGTCCAATCCGGAATTGTTTAGTACCGGCACACGAAAAGAGGTAGAAAGGGACACCGGGTGACATAGGAGCGCCGGATTGCAAAACGGACAACGGGGAAAATGCTCGGATGCATGAGCTGAACATGTATGCAAATGAAATGCACATGATGACATGATATGCAATGCATGACACGCAAGCAAAGACAAGGCAACAACAACGAATAACTGGAGGACACCTGGCACATCGGTCTCGAGGCGTTACACCGGGGCCGCGTGAAATTTGCTACTCTACTCAAAATTAGTAAGGTACACATGCATTGAACGCATAAGATTTCGAAACCAAATTATGAATAAATACACACTATAGCATGTAAAGCTTTGAGTCATATATGCATGATGTAGATGTTCGTTTAGTTCTTATAGTTCATCTCATTAAAAATCAATTAGTTTTATAAAAACATTAAGATTCATGGGGTTGTGCATTGTAAAGCATAAAGTAAAAAACAAACAATGGAAATTCATTTAGAAAAAAAGTCAATTATGATACAGAACATTCCAGAACAAAGGAGAAGTGCTTGTCTTTTGAGGTTTGTGCATTATGCTTTAGTTCAACCATGGAGTCTTCTAAATTGTACATGTGGCAAATCTGGTGGAATGTTGATGATATCCAACGCCCAGTAGTGCTCGGATTTTCCATCTCTGCACTGTCGGATTAGCTTCATCCAGCGACCATCTTTCAAGTTATTCACACACTATATTGTTCTTGTGCCATAGTTGCATGTCTTGGAAAGAAGCTACTAGTGGGTTGTACTAGCTATTTAGGAATGGAAGATGTATACATGGAAGTTGTAGGGAAAGAGATGACATGGAGTATCTCAATTCCTATGAGTAGGGATTGGAAAAGAGATGTCATTTGGTTGACATCATAGGAACTTTTCTATTGAATCTAGAGATGACATGTATCTCAATTCCTACGAGGAGGGATTAGAAAAGAGATGTAATTTGGTTCATATCATAGGAACTTTTCTATTGAATATACGCTAATGTTTATTTTCCTTTAAAATTATGGGAGTATAGGAATCCCTTCATATGAACCAAGTGGCTCTAAAGCTATAGAAATGATATCATGTTTATTTCCTTTGATATGTGGAGTATATGAATCTATTCCTATGAACCAATTGGCTCTAAAGGAAAAAACCTATAAAAATCATATCATATAGAGTTCCCATGATATTCCTCCACACCAAAGGATGGTTGAAATTGCTGCAGGTGGTACGATGGTCTTTCTTTGTAGACTCCTCCCCCATCTTTATAGTTACCTCTTGAAGATGAATGAAATGATATATATAGGGTATTCTACATGTGCAATTTGGTACACGAAAACTCGGTAAAAATTTGCGAGGTTCGAATTTTCAATAAAGCTATATGCACTGCATTTTGGAACGGAGGGAGCATACGGCAGTTGCTAACACTCACGTGGAAGATTTGTGTGTAGGAGGAGTGGCTGTTCTGTTAAATGACATGCCAAAACTGACACTGTCGGATGCCGATCTAACGGTTCTTACGGCGTTCGTCAGGAAAAGGCTTGTTGCGAACGTTTGTCGGATAATGATTTACGGACACATGCATTGGATTGATATGTGCCCCCTCTCTCTCACGCACACGCACCCTCCCGAGTCCTCTCGCACCCACCGTCTATCTGCAGGTAGACGTCACACACATATGTGCTCTTCACAACCTACCCTCAGCACTTCTAAAAAACAAAAGGTGTCGCGCACATTTTATTTTAGCTCACATGTCACAGAATTATACTATTACTGTTGTGGCGAATGTTCTTTGGGCATAGTATATTGTACTATCATGAAGAGAAGCGGTGCATGCACACACTAGTTCTCTCACACCCACTCGCGGGTACACGTAGGAGCGCATTTTTTTGAAGCTGGTACAACAAAATCACTCCACTATATATATAAGCAGGAGCCTTAGCGCTTGCTTTACTAGGGTTCCTCTCGTTCACTCTCTCATGCTCTCTAGATCTAAGCAAGACATAGGTGGCCACACTCTCTCTCAGCTCACGCCTGGTCACAAATCCGGCCGGACAACCTCGACCGGGATATAGGTGTAGGTGCATCATTTACGTTGTCGTCGGCGGCGAGGGAGGAGACCAACGGCTGCCCGCGCGTCCCGATCGGAGGCCGTGCCATTGTCTCCGAGAGAGCGCCGGCTCCGGAGGGCCTCCGACTCCTTCTTCCTCCCTGCGGTATTGTGGCCAAGATGTAGCCTCCCAATGTCATCTTTGCCACATGCCGATGACCCTCAGGTATATATTCCTTCGAAACCTGCCTTGCTCTACTGCCCCAGCTCCCCACTTGGCTTCGTGTGGATCTTTTTCTACTTCCATCCGCTGTTCCAAAGCCACCTAGACTTTTACTATTATTAGAGATAAAGCTAGTTCATACAGTCGACTCTAAGAGTTGATTCAAACATGGAAGAAAGTGGGAAAGCTGTAGCATGAATCTAGGACTTGGTTCTAAGAGAAAACGGGGGAAAGTAGTAGATACTGGCTACCCAACCGGTCTCTTGGTTGAAAAGACGAAGAAAGCATGCTGGATGGCGAAGGGTGGGGGGAAGTGGACCTATCTCTTGGTTGAAAAAGGAAAGAAAGTGACGGGTGTTGGGGGACACCGCAAATGAGAATGAGCAGGTCTAGATTTCCTGTGCTCACATAGGAAAATGTCGCCGAGGAGATAAAAAATGGGACAAATGCAGACATGCTGCCTGAGTGCTTGCCGCTCTCAAGAACCACATCTGCCTCACCACTTTATGCCTCTGCTGTCCCTACGCCCATATCGCTACCGTTAATGTAAAATCACATGAAGCATTAAGCAATGTCACCTAATGTCACTATAATTAATGGTCTAGTGCCGTCGATAAATTGAAGCAATGCCACCACCATTTTATGAAGTGCTTCCGTCTTGCTTTATTTCCCATGAATTGTGTTTTTGCAGTTACACTTAAATCTCACACCGCTAACATTGATTCATCCCACTAGAACTGCACAAATTTGATTGCACATTTACTGACCATGTGCTACTCTCATGACAGTAATACTAATGCTATTGTTCTGCTGTTAATCTAGTGGCAGTGTTGATGTGATGTGATGCTACTTACTTAAGGACACTTTCATGCTGTCAATCTAGTGCCAATTATAACATAATAGATGATGTTATTAATCATACGCCACTGCAAATATCTGTTGCTGTTTAAATAACCATATTTCGTATTTGCGCAAACACGGATGTATGTCTCCATATCGTTTCGGGATGTCTGTCTCCGTATCATTTCTATCCGCGCAATCAAAAGCACACACCTCAGTTTTAGTAGAACTGTGCAAAATGAGATGGCTATCCCTCGTTGGCGTCATCTAACCACCCGTCTTCCAGGTATTCCTACATCGGTAGTTACTAGGTAGAATGACCAACGCCATATAAAATAAGTTGATTCGTACATTTTACTTTCTGGTTGCAGTGTAGGGACGAGCGAAAATAACTGCATCCTAGTCCGGAATGCACTTTCTACCAGTTCATCCAGGGACCGAGGACTAGCTGGCACAGCTACACGGCGGTTTTCTGGGTGCGCGGACAAGAGGCATTGTGGTCTGCTTATTTTTGCAAATAGCGGTGCTTAAATTTAGTGGAATGCACAACAATTTCAACTGGTCAGTACATTACATGGTTCAGTTCAACATTCCAGCTGAGAACACAATTATAATTGGTTACTCTGGAATGAGAGAACCTAACCCTGGATGGTGGCAACAAGAAAAAACCAGAGTGAACTCCAGGCAATTTAAGCCTGTCGGGAGGCCCTTTGCTCAGAGAAGCCTTGCTTGTTTTTTCCTGATTTGTAAACTTTCTCACAACTTTCTCTTTTGTTGTGAAGTAGTATATGTTTGTTATGTTCTATGAATCATTGAGATGTTTAAAATTGCTTAACTTATGCTTTTCAAGTTTTTTATGAAGCCGAGTTTAATGTGAGTGTTCCACATGAACGCTGGACTAGCGTGTGAACGTTTGGAATTTACATTGTGGCCTCAGTTAACTCCATGAACCACTGTAACAAGATACATAGTTGCTTATATGTCAGACAGCAGATTGTTGACTGTTAGCTGGTCGATAGCCTAGTGTTGAAGCGAGCTGAGCCAATGTGTCGTGTTTTGCACAACTGCTTACAAGTGGGGTAGCACCAACAATGTTTACAAGTACTTATGTATACGTTGGTGCACAGTTCTAAGATGAGTACTCTATTTCATCAAAACACACACTGCTCGTATGACAAAACTAGTGAGGACGCATCTGTTTCGGCAACAATTATGATGATTCACGGGCACACAAAAGTAGTAGCAGTTCCCATAGACGGATTCAAACAGATTACTAGCCCCGGAGGGCTCGATAACAGGCAAGGTTTGGATAATTAGACAGAATCCAAACTACTATTAAACACTACCTGGGGCAAGTATTTCATGCCTCGATCTAACTTGGGCTGGACACAAGGCGGACCTTGCCATGAACATCATCGAGGACGTCCGGCAACAGCTCAATCCTGTGAACCTTCATGAAGACAACCTTGTGGCCTTGCCACTCACAAACTTGTTTGTGGAGGCATGCCGTGTCATATTCCTGCATAAGCTTGACAAGAACAGTATGCCTCACAAACGAAGGGGTAGCTTTGAACTTCTTGTGCTTCAGTACACCCTGGACAACACGCGTGACAACAGTGAGGCTGGAATACAACTCTTCATTGGTATAAGCGCAAATTGCTTCCAGGATCCAACAGCCTAAAAACTCTGTTTTCCCAGTGCGTATATTCAGGTCATCCGCCTCATAGCGAGTGACATGTACAACCACACAATCCTTGTCTGCATCAGGGCTCTAATTGAAACAGAAACAAATTCTGAATTACTTTTCAATATAAGAAACACAAGTTATTTAAACCACTATGTATAGCATGGCATCTAAGCTAATAAAATTTTGCATTATTCATCACCACATACTTAGATGAGAGACCACAATCAAGATTGGCAAAGAAGAAAATCACCTTGGGCAGCTCAGCGCGGGGGGGGGGGGGGGGGGGGAGGGCACATCCTCGAAGGGGGAAAACTGCTCCTGCAGTGCCATGGGGGTTGTAACCTCAAACGGGGCGTTGACCATCTCAATAGTGGCCGTGAGCGTATCTGGGGTTGGGTCGGTGGCTGCCTCCATCTTCTTGGAGCTCTCTGTCTCGTGGGGATCAGCCTCCCGCGTCTGCTCCAATATCGGTAGATCTTTTCCTGGTTCTCCTTGGTCCATCATGAAACTGACGAATACTAGGAGACCACTGAAAGGAAAACACAATTGCAATGACAATGAAACAAAAAAGAGAGTGAGGATCGGTTACTGGTTTGCAAAAGTTCTTTTTTTTTCTTTGAACGAAAATATACCAACATCACGGATCCACTTAACTTCCCTTCGTTGGGAGAGAATAATAGTGGCAGATGTGAGTGTTGCCTTTATTGAAGACGGTGAGGGAGAAGGGGATTCCACGAAGAGTGAAATGATGGTTGCTTCGTCCGTCAAACTTAGACTGCGGGGGGGTGGGCTTTTGTGATACGACGGCTCGTTATTGCCACGCTACGACCGGGGTGACTCTCCGCCTGCATACTGCCTTCTAATTTGGTGGACGGCATTTGGGCCCGCGCGCTGCATGGCCTGCATGTCGGTGAACAAAAATATAACGACATTCAGTAGAGGGAGACGTTTCGATGACCTAGGAGGAGTCAGAAGTGATATTGTATCCACTGTACTAGTAGTAATTGTTTTTCTAGGTAGCTATAGAGTGTCTCCACTGTACTAGTAGTAATTGTTTCTCTGGGCCTAAGACAAAATAGCCCATCCACCCTAGTAAATAGTAAAATCAATTCAAAAGTCCATATATTTACTAAATGAGAGGCGCTACCCACACCCGGCACACCACCCCCCCCCAAAACCTGGGTATTCTTCTTCATCCTCACTCCCACCCACCTCACGTCAGCTTGCTCCACTCGTACCCCCAAATTACTCACCTCACTCCTACAAAAACCCCAGCTCCCCTTCTTCCTCACTACTACAGAAAAACCCCAGCTCCCCTTCTTCTTCACTCGCACTACAACTAGGCTCATCATTCGTTACTCCGCTCAAATCCGTGAGCGCGACGCGACGCCCTCGAGGAAAATGGAGTCGGCTGACCCCGGCGCCAAGAAGATGAGGCTCCCGCCAGCGCCGACGCCTGTTGTAGATCCCGTACCAGCAGCGCGGGGAGAAGCGGTGACCCCGCCCCCACCGGATCCCAGGAACCCATAGAATCTCAGGTGGACCGCATCAGCGATCTCCCGGACGCCGTCATTGGGGAGATCATCTCTCTTCTCCCAACGAAGGATTGCTGCCGCACCCAAGTCCTCTCAATTCGGTGGTGCCCTCTATGGCGCGCCGTGCCCCTTAATCTCGACTTTCGTCGGCTATCTCTCTGCAATGATTTTGAAATCCCCAGAGCCATCATCTCCTCCCACTAGGGCTCCCTTCAAATCCTCTGCATCCTATCATGCTACCTGAGCAAGCATACCATGCCCTTCATGGTGGATGCCTGGCTGAAATCCACTGAATTCACAAAACTACAGTTGCTTGAGTTCTACTATTCCCCTAGAAATCACCTACCAGATACCGAATGCCATCTACCTGTGCCCTCAGCACCGATGTCCATCTCGCGGTTTTCCTCCTCTCTACACACCGCCACCTTTGCACTGTGCGACCTACCAGACAATCTGGTGCTAAACCTTCGACTCCCATTTCTCTAGAAACTTTCACTTGTGCGGTTTCGTATATCGGAGGCCTCATTGCACAGCATCATCCACTCCAGTTGCCCTGCCCTGGAGTGCTTGGTGCTTGTTTTCACAGTTAGAATTGGTTGTCTCCAAATAAAGTCGCCTAACCTTGTAAGAATTGGAATTTGTTTTGACGGAAGGCAGCTCATCATCCAAGATGCCCCTTCACTTCAAAGGTTGATCCTTGATTCTAGTTATTCACCGTTGCAAATAACCGTCCTCTGTGCGCCTAAACTGGAGACCTTGGGTGTAATACATGATCTCTGTGCTCATTTCAATATGGTGTTTAGCTCCACAGTTCTTCAGGTACTTTACATTATTATCTACACTTGTAACCATAAGCTGCATTTTAAATTTCTGCGCATAAGTTATATGTCATCTTGGAGTACACATTTTGTACTAATATTACTCCCTCTGCTCCTTTTTACTCTGCATATTAGAATTCTCTGAAGTCAAACTTCACAAAGTTTGACCGTATTTATATGAAAAAATATCAACATATGCCATGCTAAAGTTATACAATATGAAACTTGAAGTCATGACACATCTATTGGTATTGATTTCAGATTGTGAATGTTGATACTTTTTTCTATAAAGTTGGTCAAACTTTACGAGGCTTGACTTCAGTCAAATCTTATATGCGAACTAAAAAGGACCGGAGGGAGTATGTTCTATGCTCAATGAGGAGTTTCTCCATGGATGGCCTATCAATGGTGCTGGATTCTGTCAAGATCTTATATATCCAAATGAATAGTTTTGATCTGAACAAGAATATTGGCTTGCTGCAATGCTTTCCATGTCTGGAGAAGTTGTATATAAAGGTGATAATTTCATGCACATTGGAAGCCCACATATAGTGTACTAGAATTAACCGTTCAGCTGTTGCTCTTTCGACACTCTTTTTTTAGACCTTAACTGTTTTCAATCTTCATGTCTATTTAGGCAATAGGACGGGGTAAGAAAGTTATAACCAATCGGTGGATTCGTAAGCATCGGGATTTTCTCACTTCTCATGAGATTCGATTGAAGACAATCACGCTAGAACGATATGTAGCCAACCATGCAAACACTAGATTTGTCCCATTCTTCCTGCTGAATGCAAGGTTACTCTTGTCCATCAGGCTTAAGTTTATCAGCAGCATGGTTTTGATGGATGGGTATGTGGAAGAGAAAAAAGGAGTTTCAGGTGGGCAAAATAGCTTCTAAATGTGTTGGGCTTCTATTTACAACATATTGTGGTCATAATCCAGTCAATTTTATGACCCGGGATGTTCATTCTATGGACTTGACCGATCCATTTGACTGTGACTGCCAAAAACAGTGCTGGAGTTAGATGTTGTTGCCCTTTTCAACCTTGTTTTTTTTGTAAACCTGATGAACAATTAACCCTCGTGCTTTTGTACAGTTTGTAAGCTGGAGTTGGATGTTCTTGCCTTTTCAACTCGGCTATGACTATCATATTTTCTTTGAAGCAAGGCTAATGGCTTGCCAGTCATTTAATTTAGAGTGAAATATTGTAACAATTAACAAATCCCAACCAAGGGAAATAAGATCACTCTCGCCGGCTGCTTGAGCTCACTGTGCATTACAGAAGCCAAGTGATTAGCCCCCACCAGCACCCACAAACTTATTTCCAACTAGCACATCAAATTGGCTGTAAATTTTCATAGGAAGGGTTGCATGACCATGACAGATTTGGATTCTGACATTTGGGACCCGCGAGGAAATAGCCTATCCAAGCTGGTGTCGACTTACTAGCCAGTCAACAAATGATTCTGCCTACCAGCCGTTGGATTGACATCCAACATCTGTCATGTATCTTCTATCTCTTGTCTTCTTCTTGCTCCAGCCACCCAAACCAAACCATCCCATCGGCTCCGCGTGCTCCCGCCTCCCATGGCTGGCTGCGCCTCCGCCGCCCTACCGTATGTACCCTCCAACGTTGGCCAGTCCCTCCCTCTATTCCCCCACATGTCCTGTTATTCTCCGGCGACATCAGCCCCAACACACACTCGCACCCGAACCAGTCAACCCTCGTACTCCCCTCCGCCTGCGACTAGACCGGCGCATCTTCCATGGCTCCTGTTCGTTCTGTCCGAGGCCTTGCCATCGTCCTCCTCCTTGCGGCCTTGGTTCGCTCACCGTGCGAGGTGCGCCGCCCTCTTGCGTTGTCAACGTCGTCAACAACCGAGAGGAACAAGGAGATGACTGTACATGGAGAGGATGACAGTATGGACCCACCAGCGTCATGGCAGTACGCAAGCAAGTGCCTCTATATTACAAGCCCAAAAATATGGTTCCTCCTAATGGTTGGACATCTTAGGCTCACGCCATTGTCAACGTAGTCAATAAACGAGAGAATTACACTACGAGCGGCTGACACCAGGGACCCAGCAGGTCGTGCAGTTTTTTTTTGAGGAACAAGCAGTTGTTATTTATACTAGTTTTAGCGACGTATCAGGGTAACAATGGGGCTGTGCGGGGGCTGTGGCCCGTCTAGCTAGGGTTTTATTTATGTTTACCACATCATGAGCCCAGTTGTGTTTTTTTCTTGCTGAAAATGGCTAGCCTAGTTCTATTTTTTAAAAGAAATACCCAAACGAGGCCTACTTGCTTTATCAGCCCTGTTGGGCTGCAAATCTTTCTAGATGAGGAGAGTTTCATTCGGTTTGCCTAGAAATGGGCTGTACATTTTTAAAACACATCAAACCGGGAATTAGTTTCAATTTTTTTCATTACAAGATTTTAAATTCCATTGATTTTTATGCGTGGGCAATTATTTGGATTTTATATTTATATAAATTATTTTTCAAAATAGTTTGAATGTGAATCGATATTTCTGGATTAAAAACAGTTAACCGCACCGAAATATGCAAAAAATTCGTATACTTTTTAACCGTGGCCACAATATGGGGTGTAATGTTAACAAAAAGAAGATGGGCTCCAAAAAAATTCTTAAGAATTAGCAAATGGGTTGTACATTATTAGAAATAATGCACACGAGAGCAGTGACTGTTGTATGTCCATCCAACGGCTATCGTGCTTCTTCAATCTCTGCTTTTCCGGCTCCAGCCGCTCAAACAAGCGCCGGCAGGACTGCGTGCTCCCTCCTCCTGCGGCCGGCTATGCTGTCGCGCAGGCCTCACAGCCCCACCGTACTCCCATCGCTGGCCTAGCCATCCCTCTACTCACCCACACCTGTTGTTATTCTCCGGGGACGGCAGACAAACCAGCAAACCCTCGTACTCCTCCGCATGGGAAACAACTGCCGAGTCTTCCCTGGCTCTGTGTCGTTCCCTTCCCTAGGCCTCACCGTCGTCCACCGCCTTGGTGCTCTCGGCGCGACCTGGTCAACATGGTCAATGAAAGAAATCCATCGGAAGTGGACTGTACGTGGAGAGGCTGACTGTTGGGTCCACAGCCGCACACAAAATGCCTCCTTATTACGCGCAAAATAATGATTCCTCCACTTGACAGCTAGGACCCACGGGAAGGGCTTCTGTATTTCGTGAAAAAATGTTCCCCCCGCTGACAGATCAGACCCACCAGCTATATCTTCGCACGCAAGGAAGTGCCTCCTTATGACGCACAAAAAATGAATACCCCCTGCTAGCTGGGACCCACCATAGTGGGTGGCTGACTTGTGGGCCTACTAAGTTGACGGGGACAGAGGGCTTTGTCAACTTAGTCAATATGAACGATTCTAGCTGCAGTGACCGTACGATGTCCATCCAACGGCCATAGTGCTTCTTCAACCTCTGGTATTCTTGCTCCAGCCTCCCAAAGCAGCACTAGGCGTGCCGCCTGCTCCTGCCTCCCGTGGTCGGCTATGCTACCGTGAAGGCCTCACCGCCCCCATACTACACCCACCGCAGGCCAGGCCATCCCTCGACTCACCCACACCCACTGTTATTCTGCGGCGACGGCAGCCTCACACCGCAGCCAAACCAGTGAACCCTCGTACTCCTTTCCGTGTGGGCATACACTGCCGCGTCTTCCCCGGCTCCGCGTCGTCCCCTTCCTAGGCCTCACCCTCGTCCACCGCCTTGGTGCTCTCGGCGCGGCGTGGTTAATGTGGTCAACGACCGACTTCCATCGGAAGAGTACTGTACGTGGAGAGGCTGACAGCTGGGTCCACGGCCACAGCCTAGTTTTTTTGTGATTTGCCAAGTAAGTCGCTTTGTCAAGCCTGTTGGGCTGCAAATCTTTCAGGACGAGGAGAGCTTCATTTGGCTGGTGATACGTCTCCGTCGTATCTATAATTTTTGATTGTTCCATGCCAATATTATTCAACTTTCATATACTTTTGGCAACTTTTTATACTATTTTTGGGACTAACATATTGATCCAGTGCCCAGTGCCAGTTCCTGTTTGTTGCATGTTTTTTGTTTCGCAGAATATCCATATCAAACGGAGTCCAAACGGAATAAAAATTGACGGAGATTTTTTTGGAATATATATGATTTTTGGGAAGAAGAATCCACAAGAGACGATGCTGAGGGGGCCATGAGGTAGGGGGCGCGCCCTGGGGAGGAAGGCGCGCCCCTGACCCTCGTGGCCACCCCGTAAGGCGGTTGATGCCCTTCTTTCGCCGCAAGAAAGCTAATTTCTGGATAGAGATATTGTCAAAATTTCAGCCCAATCGGAGTTACGGATCTCCGGGAATATAAGAAACGGTGAAAGGAAGGAATCTGAGAACGCAGAAACAGAGAGAGACAGAGAGACAGATCCAATCTCGGAGGGGATCTCGCCCCTCCCACGCCATGGAGGCCATGGACCAGAGGGGAAACCCTTCTCCCATCTAGGGAGGAGGTCAAGGAAGAAGAAGAAGGAGGGGGCTCTCCCCCCTCGCTTCCGGTGGCACCGGAGTGCCACCGGGGGCCATCATCATCACTGCGATCTACACCAACACCTCTGCCATCTTCACCAACATCTCCATCACCTTCCGCCCTCTATCTACAGCGGTCCACTCTCCCGTAACCCATTGTACCCTCTACTTGAACATGGTGCTTTATGCTTCATATTATTATCCAATGATGTGTTGCCATCCTATGATGTCTGAGTAGATTTTTGTTGTCCTATCGGTGGTTGATGAATTGCTATGATTGATTTAATTTGCTTGTGGTTATGTTGCTGTCCTTTGGTGCCCATCATATGATTGCACGCATGGATCACACCCTAGGGTTAGTTTGTATGTTGATAGGACTATGTATTGGAGGGCAAGAGTGACAGAAGCTTCAACCTAGCATAGAAATTGATGCATACGGGATTGAAGGGGGACCAATATATCTTAATGCTATGGTTGGGTTTTACCTTAATGAACATTAGTAGTTGCGGATGCTTGCTAATAGTTCCAATCATAAGTGCATAGAATTCCAAGTAAGGGATGACATGCTAGCAGTGGCCTCTCCCACATAATACTTGCTATCGGTCTAGTAAAGTAGTCAATTGCTTAGGGGCAATTTCGCAAATCCTACCACCACTTTTACACACTCGCTATATTTACTTTATTGTTTCTTTATCTAAACAGCCCCTACTTTTTATTTGCGTACTCTTTATTATATTCCAAACCTATCCAATAACACCTACAAAGTACTTCTAGTTTCATACTTGTTCTAGGTAAAGCGAACGTCAAGCATGCGTAGAATTGTATCGGTGGTCGATAGAACTTGAGGGAATATTTGTTCTACCTTTAGCTCCTCGTTGGGTTCGACACTCTTACTTGTCAAAAACTGTTGCGATCCCCTATACTTGTGGGTTATCAGCTGGCTGAGAAAATGGCCTATCAGTAATGAGAAATGGGCTGTACATTTTTAAAACACACCAAACCGGCAATTAGTTTCAATTTTTTTTTCATTTTGAGATTTTAAATTGCATTGATTTTTATGTGTGGACAATTTGTTGGATTTTATATTGATATACATTTATTTTTAAAATCAGTTTGAATGTGACTCGAAATTTCGGGATTAAAACAGTTCGGACCGCGCCGAAATATGCAAAATTTCGTATATATTTTTAACCGTGGCCACAATATGGGATGTAATGCTAACAAAAAGAATATGGGCTCCAAAAAACCCTTAAGAATTAGCAAATGTGCTGTAAATTATTAGAAATAATGGCAGATGGGTTGTATGATGTTTTCCACAGATTTGAGGCTTTCCTAAAAAAAGGTTGACACACAAGCAGTGACTGTTGGATGTCCATCCAACGACCGTCGTGCTTCTTCAATCTCTGCTCTTCCTGCTCCAGCCGCTCAAACAAGCGCCGGCGGGACGGCCTGCTGTCTCCTCCCCGCGTCCGGCTGTGCTGCCGCACAGGCCTCACCGCCCCACCGTACTCCCATCACTGGCCTAGCCGTCCTTCTACTGACCCACACCTGCTGTTATTCTCTGGCGACGGCAAACGAATGAGTAAACCCTCGTACAGTCATACTTCCCTCCGCGTGGGGAACAACTGCCGAGTCTTCCCTGCCTCCGTATGGTTCCCTTCCTAGGCCTCGCCGTCATCCATCGCCCTGGTGCTCTCGGCTCGGCCTAGTCAATGTAGTCAACGACCGACATGCATCTGAAGTGGACTGTACATGGAGAGGCTGACGGCTGGGTCCACGGCTGCAGGCAAGGAAATGCCTCCTTATTACGCGCAAAATAATGATTCCTCCACCTAACATCTGGGACCCACCGAAAGGGCCTCTGTATTTCACGAAAAAAAAACGTTACCGCTGCTGACAGCTCGGACCCACCACCTATATCTTTGCATGCAAGGAAGTGCCTCCTTATTACGCACAAAAAATGAATACTCCCCTTGTTAGCTTGGACCCAGTATTTGTGGCAGGCTGACTTGTCGGCCAACTAAGTTGATGGGGACGGAGGGCTTTGTCAACTTAGTCAATATGCACGATTCTAGCTCCAGTGACCGTACGATGTTCATCCAAAGGCCGTAGTGCTTCTTCAACCTCTGGTCTTCTTGCTCTGGCCGCCCAAACCAGCGCCGGTCGTGCCTCGTGTTCCTGCCTCCCGTGGCCGGCTATGCTGCCGTGGAGGCCTCACCGCCCCTACTACTCCCATCGCTGGCCAGGCCATCCCTCCACTCACCCACACCCCTGTTATTCTGCAGCGACGGCAGCCTCACACCGCAGCCGAACCAGTGAACCCTCATACTCCTCTCCGCGCGGGCTTCCACTGCCGCATCTTCCCCGGCTCCGCGTCGTCCCCTTCCTAGGCCTCACCGTCGTCCACCGCCCTGGTGCTCTCGGCACGGCGTGGTCAAGGAACGGCTTCCATTGGACATGGACTGTACGTGGAGAGGCTGACATCTCGGTCCAGAGCCGTGGCAAGGAAGTGCCTCCTTATTGCGCGCAAAATAATTATTTCTCCACCTGATAGCAGGGACCCATCGGACGGGCCACCATATTTCGCGAAAAAACGTTTCCCCCCTGACTGCTGGGACCCACTAGCTACATCTTCGCACGCAAGGAAGTGCGTCTGGGCAAAAAAAATTATTCGCCCCCCTGACTGCTGGGACCCACCAGCTACATCTTCGCACGCAAGGAAGTGCCTGACAGTCGGGACCCACCTAGTCGAAGCGTATGTAGCGTTGTCATTCTGGTCGCGAACGTGTACGTACATACTGATCGATGTAGAGGCGCGTAATACGTCTCCAATGTATCTATAATTTTTGATTGCTCCATGCTATATTATCTACTGTTTTGGACTATATTGGGCTTTATTTTCCACTTTTATATTATTTATGGACTAACTTATTAACTGAAGGCCCAGCCCAGAATTGCTATTTTTTGCCTATTTCAGTGTTTCGGAGAAACAGAATATCGAACGGAGTCCAAACGGAATAAAATCTTCGGAAATGTGATTTTCTCATCAGATAAGATCCAGGAGACTTGGACCCCCGTCAAGAAAGCCACGAGGTGGTCACGAGGGTGGGGGGCGCCCCCCTAGGGCGCGCCCCCTACCTCGTGGGCCCCTCGGAGCTCCACTGACGTATTTCTTCCTTCTATATATATATATATATATATATCCACGTACCCCCAAACGATCGGGGACGGAGCCAAAAACCTAATTCCACCGCCACAACTTTCTGTATCCACGAGATCCCATCTTGGGGCCTGTTCCGGAGCTCCGCCGGAGGGGGCATCGATCACGGAGGGCTTCTACATCATCATCCAAGCCTCTCCGATGAAGTGCGAGTAGTTTACTTCAGACCTACGGGTCCATAGCTAGTAGCTAGATGGCTTCTTCTCCCTTTTTGGATCTCAATACAATGTTCTCCCCCTCTCTTGTGGAGATCTATTCGATGTAATCTTCTTTTTGCGGTGTGTTTGTTGAGACCGATGAATTGTGGGTTTATGATCCAGTTTATCTATGAATAATATTTGAATCTTCTCTGAATTCTTTTATCTATGATTGGTTATCTTTGCAAGTCTCTTCAAATTATCAGTTTGGTTTGGCCTACTAGATTGGTTGTTCTTGCCATGGGAGAAGTGCTTAGCTTTGGGTTCGATCTTGCGGTGTCCTTTCCGAGTGACAGAAGGGGCAGCAAGGCACGTATTGTATCATTGCCATCGAGGATAACAAGATGGTTTTTTATCATATTGCATGAAACTATCCCTCTACATCATGTCATCTTTCTTAAGGCGTTACTCTGTTTTTAACTTAATACTCTAGATGCATGCTGGATAGCGGTCGATGAGTGGAGTAATAGTAGTGGATGCAGAATCGTTTCGGTCTACTTGTCTCGGACGTGATGCCTATATACATGATCATACCTAGATATTCTCATAACTATGCTCAATTCTGTCAATTGCTCAACAATAATTTGTTCACCCACCGTAGAATACTTATGCTCTTGAGAGAAGCCACTAGTGAAATCTATGGCCCCCGGGTCTCTTTCTTATCATATCAATCTCCATCACTTTATTATTGATTTGCTTTTACTTTTTACTTTTCATCTTTATACCAAAAATACCAAAAAAAAATATTTATCATATCTATCAGTCTCACTTTCGTAAGTGACCATGAAGGGATTGACAACCCCTAAGCGCGTTGGTTGCGTTGAGCTATTGTTTTGTGTAGGTACAAGGGACTTGAAGCGTAGCCTCCTACGGGATTGATTCCTTGGTTCTCAAAAACTGAGGGAAATACTTACGCTACTTTGCTGCATCATCCTCTCCTATTCGGGGAAATCCAACGCAGTGCTCTAGAGGTAGCAAGAAGAATTTCTAGCACCGTTGCCGGGGAGTCTACGCAAAAGTCAACATACCAAGTACCCATCACAATCCCTATCTCCTGCATTACATTATTTGCCATTTGCCTCTCGTTTTCCTCTCCCCCACTTCACCCTTTCCGTTTTATTCGCCCCCCCTCTCTCTCTATTCTCCTTCTCTTTCTCTATTTGCCTTTTTTGCCTGTTTGCTTTTTGTCTGCTCGTGTGTTGGATTGCTTGTTTGTCGCGATGGCTCGAGATAATGCTAAATTGTGTGACTTCACCAATACCAACAATAATGATTTACTTAGCACTCCGATTGCTCCTCTTACCAATGCCAACTCTTGTGAAAGTAATGCTGCTTTGCTGAATCTTGTCATGAAAGATCCGTTTTCCGGTCTTCCTAGTGAAGATGTCGCTACCCATCTTAATAGCTTCGTTGATTCGTGTGACATGCAAAAGAAGAAAGGTGTCGATAATTATATTGTTAAATTGAAGCTATTTCCTTTTTTGCTTAGAGATCGTGCTAAAGCTTGGTTTTCATCTTTGCCTAAAAATAGTATTGATTCATGGAACAAGTGCAAAGATGCTTTTATCTCTAAGTATTTTCCTCTTGCTAAGATCATCTCTCTTAGAAATGATATTATGAATTTTAAGCAACTTGATCATGAACATGTTGCACAAGCTTGGGAGAGAATGGAATTAATGATACATAATTGCCCTACTCATGGTTTAAATTTGTGGATGATTATACAAAAAATTTATGCCGGATTGAATTTTTCTTCTAGAAATCTTTTAGATTCGGCCGTGGGAGGCACTTTTATGGAAATCACTTTAGGAGATGCTACTAAACTCCTAGATAATATTATGGTTAATTATTCTCAATGGCACACTGAAAGATCTACTAATAAAAAAGTGCATGCGATAGAAGAAATTAATGTTTTGAGTGGAAAGATGGATGAACTTATGAAATTATTTGCTACTAAGAGTGTCTCTTCTGATTCTAATGTTATGCCTTTGTCTACTTTGATTGAGAATAATAATGAATCTATGGATGTGAATTTTGTTGGTAGGAATAATTTTGGTAACAACTCGTATAGAGGGAATTTTAATCCTAGGCCTTATCCTAGTAATCCTTCTAATAATTATGGAAATTCCTACAACAATTCTTATGGAAATTATAATAATATGCCCACTGATTTTGAATCTAATATTAAAGAATTTATTACTTCGTAAAAGAATTTTAATGTTATGATTGAAGAGAAATTGCTTAAGATTGATGATTTGGCTAGGAGCGTTGATAGAATTTCTCTTGAGATTGATTCTTTAAAGCTTAGATCTATTCCTCCTAAGCATGATATCAATGAGTCTCTCAAAGCCATGAGAATTTCCATTGATGAGTGCAAGGAAAGAACCGCTAGGACGCGTGCTATGAAAGATGCCTTTATTAAAGCGCGTTCTTCCAATTCCTATGAAAATCAAGATGAAGATCTAAAAGTTATTGATTTGTCTCCTATTAAATCTTTGTTTTGCAATATAAATCTTGATGAAACTGAATATGATCCACCTTTACCTAGAGGACGTTCTAAAAATTCGGAGTATTTAGATCTTGATGATGAAATTGATGAAAGTGGGATTAAAAGAAATAAAACTCTAGATGTTGCTAAACCCACTATATTGGATTTCAAGGAATTTAATTATGAAACTTGTTCTTTAATTGATTGTATTTCCTTGTTTCAATCCGTGCTAAATTCTCATCATGCTTATAGTCAAAATAAAGCCTTTACCGAACATATCGTTGATGCTTTGATGCAATCTTATGAAGAAAAACTTGAGTTGAAAGTTTATATCCCTAGAAAACTTTATGATGAGTGGGAACCTACTATTAAAATTAAAATTAAAAATTATGAGTTCTATGCTTTGTGTGATTTGGGTGCTAGTGTCTCTACTATTCCCAAAACTTTGTGTGATTTGCTAGATTTCCGTGATTTTGATGATTGCTCTCTAAACTTGCATTTGCGGATTCCACTATTAAGAAACCTATCGGAAGAATTAATGATGTTCTTATTGTTGCAAATAGGAATTATGTGCCCATAGATTTTATCGTTCTTGATATAGATTGCAATCCTTCTTGCCCTATTATTCTCGGTAGACCTTTCCTTAGAACGGTTGGTGCAATTATTGATATGAAGGAAGGGAATATTAGATTTCAATTTCCATTAAAAAAGGGCATGGAACACTTTCCTAGAAAGAGAATAAAATTACCATATGAATCTATCATGAGATCCACTTATGGATTGCCTACCAAAGATGGCAATACCTAGATCTATTCTTGCTCGCTATGCCTAGCTACGGGCGTTAAGCGATAGCGCTTGTTGGGAGGCAACCCAATTTTATTTTTATTCCTTGATTTTTGATCCTGTTTAGTAATAAATAATTTATCTAACCTGTGTTTTGGTTGTGTTTTTTGTGTTTAATTAGTGTTTGTGCCAAGTAGAACCGTTGGGAAGACTTGGGGAAAGTCTTGTTGAACTTGCTGTAAAAAACAGAAACTTTAGCGCTCACGAGAATTGCTGTAATTTTTATTTGGAAAGTGCTATTTAGTTAATTATTTTTTCATATGTTTAATAGATAAATTCCTCACGTCCAGCAATTTATTTTAGAATTTTTGGGATTCCATATTTTGCGCTAGCTACAGATTACTACAGACTGTTCTGTTTTTGACAGATTCTGTTTTTCGTGTGTTGTTTGCTTATTTTGATGAATCTATGGCTAGTAAAATAGTTTATAATCCATAGAGAAGTTGGAATACAGCAGGTTTAACACCAATATAAATAAAGAATGAGTTCATTACAGTACCTTGAAGTGGTCTTTTGTTTTCTTTCGCTAACGGAGCTCACGAGATTTTCTACTTTAAGTTTTGTGTTGTGAAGTTTTCAAGTTTTGGGTAAAGATTTGATGGATTATTGAGCAAGGAGTGGCAAGATCCTAAGCTTGGGGATGCACATGGCACCCCCAAGATAATCTAAGGACACCTAAAAGCCAAAGCTTGGGGATGTCCCGGAAGGCATCCCCTCTTTCATCTACTTCCATCGGTAACTTTACTTGAAGCTATATTTTTATTCACCACATGATATGTGTTTTGCGTGGAGCGTCTTTTATGATTTGAGTCTTTGCTTGTTAGTCTACCACAATCATCCTTGCTGTACACACCTTTTGAGAGAGTCATACATGATTTGGAATTTGATAGAATACTCTATGTGCTTCACTTATATCTGTTGAGCTTTATACTTTTGCTCTATGTGCTTCACTTATATATTTTGAGATTTATAATTTTGCTCTATGTGCTTCACTTATATCTTTTGAGCTTTATAGCTTTGCTCTAGTGCTTCACTTATATCTTTTAGAGCACGGTGGTGGATTTGTTTTATAGAAACTATTGATCTCTCATGCTTCACTTAGATTATTTTGAGAGTCTTAATAGCATGGTAATTTGCTTAAAATCTTAATATGCTTGGTATGCAAGATTAATAATAAAACTTTCTTATGAGTGTGTTGAATACTAAGAAAAGTTTGATGATTGATGATTGTTTTGAGATATGGAGGTAATAATATCAAAGTCATGCTAGTTGAGTAGTTGTGAAATTGAGAAATACTTGTGTTGAGGTTTGCAAGTCCCGTAGCATGCACGTATGGTAAACGTTATGCAACAAATTTGAAACATGAGGTGTTATTTGATTGTCTTCCTTATGAGTGGCGGTCAGGGACGAGCGATGGTCTTTTCCTACCAATCTATCCCTCTAGGAGCATGCGCGTAGTGCCGAGGTTTTTGATGACTTGTGGATTTTTGCAATAAGTATGTGAGTTCTTTATGACTAATGTTGAGTCCATGGATTATACGCACTATCACCCTTCCATCCTTGCTAGCCTCTTCGGTACCGTGCATTGCCCTTTCTCACATTGAGAGTTGGCGCAAACTTCGCCGGTGCATCCAAACCCCGTGATATGATACGCTCTTTCACACATAAACCTCCTTATATCTTCCTCAAAACAACCACCATACCTACCTATCATGGCATTTTCATAGCCATTCCGAGATATATTGCCATGCAACTTTCCACCGTTCCGTTTATTATGACACGCATCATCATTGTCATATTGCTTTGCATGATCATGTAATTGACATCGTATTTGTGGCAAAGCCACCATTCATAATTCTTTCATACATGTCACTCTTGATTCATCGCATATCCCGGTACACCGCCGGAGGCATTCATATAGAGTCATCTAGTTCTAGTATCGAGTTGTAATCATTGAGTTGTAAATAAATAGAAGTGTGATGATCATCATTATTAGAGCATTGTCCCAAGTGAGGAATAAATAAATAAATAAATAAATAAAAGAGAGAAGGCCCAAAAAAGAGAAAGGTCATAAAAAAATAAAAGGCCCAAAAAAATGAGAGAAAAAGAGAGAAGGGACAATGTTACTATCCTTTTACCACACTTGTGCTTCAAAGTAGCACCATGATCTTCATAGTAGAGAGTCTCTCATGTTATCACTTTCATATACTAGTGGGAATTTTTCATTATAGAACTTGGCTTGTATATTCCAACAATGGGCCTCCTCAAGTGCCCTAGGTCTTCGTGAGCAAGCAAGTTGGATGCACACCCACTAGTTTCTTTTGTTGAGCTTTCATACATTTATAGCTATAGTGCATCTGTTGCATGGCAATCCCTACTCCTTGCATTAACATCAATCGGTGGGAATCTCCATAGCCCATTGATTAGCCTCGTTGATGTGAGACTTTCTCCTTTTTTGTCTTCTCCACATAACCCCCCTCACTATATTCTATTCCACCCATAGTGTTATATCCATGGCTCGCGCTCATGTATTGCGTTGTATTGCATGAAAGTTTATAGGTTTGAGATTACTAAAGTATGAAACAATTTCTTGGCTTGTCATCGGGGTTGTGCATGATGAGAGCATTCTTGTGTGACGAAAATGAAACATGACTAAACTATATGATTTTGTAGGGATGAACTTTCTTCGGCCATGTTATTTTGAGAAGACATAATTGCTTAGTTAGTATGCTTGAAGTATTATCATTTTTATGTCAATATAAACTTTTGCCTTGAATCTCTCAGATCTGAATATTCATACCACAATTAAGAAGAATTATGCCAAGTAGCACTCCGCATCAAAAATTCTCTTTTTATCATTTACCTACTCGAGGACGAGCAGGAATTAAGCTTGGGGATGCTTGATACGTCTCCAACGTATCTATTATTTTTGATTGCTCCATGCTATATTATCTACTGTTTTCGACTATATTAGGCTTTATTTTCCACTTTTATATTATTTTTAGGACTAACTTATTAACTGGAGGCCCAGCCCAGAATTGTTGTTTTTTGCCTATTTCAGTGTTTCGGAGAAAGGAAATATCAAACGGAATCCAAACGGAATAAAATCTTTAGAAACGTGATTTTCTCGTCAGATAAGATCCAGGAGACTTGGACCCCCCCCCCCAGTCAAGAAAGCCACGAGGTGGTCACGAGGGTGGGCCCCCCCCCTAGGGCGCGCCCCCTGCCTCGTGGGCCCCTCGGAGCTCCACCGACATACTTTTTCCTCCTATATATATCCACGTACCCCCAAACGATCGGGGATAGATCCAAAAACCTAATTCCACCACCGCAACTTTCTGTATCCACGAGATCCCATCTTGGGGCCTGTTCCGGAGCTCCGCCGGAGGGGGCATCGATCACGGAGGGCTTCTACATCATCATCCAAGCCTCTCCGATGAAGTGTGAGTAGTTTACTTCAGACCTGCGAGTCCATAGCTAGTAGCTAGATGACTTCTTCTCTCTTTTTGGATCTCAATACAATGTTCTCCCCCTCTCTTGTGGAGATCTATTCGATGTAATCTTCTTTTTGCGGTGTGTTTGTTGAGACCGATGAATTGTGGGTTTATGATCCAGTTTATCTATGAATAATATTTGAATCTTCTCTGAATTCTTTTATGTATGATTGGTTATCTTTGCAAGTCTCTTTGAATTATCAGTTTCGTTTGGCCTACTAGATTGGTTGTTCTTGCCATGGGAGAAGTGCTTAGCTTTGGGTTTGATCTTGTGGTGTCCTTTCCCAGTGACAGAAGGGGCAACAAGGCACGTATTGTATCGTTGCCATCGAGGATAACAAGATGGGGTTTTTATCATATTGCATGAAACTATCCCTCTACATCATGTCATCTTCTTAAGGCGTTACTTTGTTTTTAACTTAATACTCTAGATGCATGCTGGATAGCGGTCGATGAGTGGAGTAATAGTAGTAGATGCAGAATCGTTTCGGTCTACTTGTCTCGGACGTGATGCCTATATACATGATCATACCTAGATATTCTCATAACTATGATCAATTCTGTCAATTGCTCAACAGTAATTTGTTCACCCACCGTAGAATACTTATGCTCTTGAGAGAAGCCACTAGTGAACCCTATGGCCCCCAGGTCTCTTTCTTATCATATCAATCTCCATCACTTTATTATTGCTTTGCTTTTACTTTTTACTTTGCATCTTTATACCAAAAATACCAAAAATATTATTTATCATATCTATCAGATCTCACTTTCGTAAGTGACCGTGAAGGGATTGACAACCCCTAAGCGCGTTGGTTGCGTTGAGTTATTGTTTTGTGTAGGTACAAGGGACTTGAAGCATAGCCTCCTACTGGATTGATACCTTGGTTCTCAAAAACTGAGGGAAATACTTACGCTACTTTGTTGCATCATCCTCTCCTCTTTGGGGAGATCCAACGCAGTGCTCAACAGGTAGCAGTGCGCACGTGTCATAGTAGAGGCGCGCACGTAGCATGTACACGTACATACAGCGGCTAGTGTGCAAGAAAGAAAAATACGGCCACATATGTACATACGGGCAGGGTCTCGAATGCCTACTCGCGCATACGTACGGCCATGGATCGTGTACATGGCTGGGTCGGAACGGAGAAATTGCGTCATCGTCGTGTTCATGGGGAGGCAACGGAATGCGTCGTGTTCATCGGGAGGCAACGGCACGCGTGGGAGCCAACTGGCTTGGACGGAACAGCCGATGGAAACGAGGTCTCGCGTACCGCATAATGGAGGAAACGACCTTGTGTTCGACCGGCCACGGTCCAAAACGGGATCCTATTCATCGGGAGGGGTCTGGCGTACCGCAAAACGGAGGAAACGGACCTTCTACGGTCGAAACGGGGGTCCTGTTGATTGGGAGGGGTGTTGTGTACCGCAAAACGGAGGAAACAGACTTTTGTTGGAGCGCTACGGTCGAAACGGGGGTCCTGTTCATCGGGAGGCGTGTGGTGTACCGCAAAACAGGACTCCACGGGATGCTGTTCATCTCCACCGTCGACCCCCTCCAGCCTCCACGGGCTACTGTTCGTCCACCGTCGACCTCCTCCAACCTCCACCTGCGACTATTCATCCAGCCTCCACCGCGGGTTACTCCACTGGCTACTGTTCAACCAGCCCTCTTCACGGGCTCCTGTTCAACCACCCCTCCACGGGCTACTGTTCATCCAACCCTCCACTGTCTACTGTTCATCCCGTCCTCCACGGAGTGGTCCTGTTCATCCAGCCCTCCACGGGGTCTTGTTCATCCAGTCCCAACCGGCTCGATCGATCGGGGTCCTGTTCATCCAGAGGCAACACCACGGGGTCCTGTTCATCCACCCCCACCGGGAACTGTTCATCCAAACCCCTCCAGCAACGCTCACTGTTCATCCAGAGGCAACACCACGGGGTCCTCTTCATCCACCCCCACCAGGAACTATTCATCCAACCCCCCCCCCCCCCCCCAGCAACGCTCACTGTTCATCCAGAGGCAACACCATGGGGTCCTGTTCATCCACCCCCACCGGGAACTGTTCATCCAAACCCCCCAGCAACGCTCACTGTTCATCCAGAGGCAGCATCGATCGGCTTCAGTTAGCAGCAGTAGGCAAGGAATCGCTCGATCGGGTTCAGCTAACAGCCATCGATCGATCGCTCGGGTTCAGTAACGCGTAGCCTGCAGTGCAATCGCTCGGGTTCAGTTAGAGCCCAACGCCTCGCTCGGGTTCAATTAGAGCCCAACGCCTTGCACCCACGCGCGTGCGTGTGTGAGAGAAACACGCATCGCTCGGCCCCAACCACCCACCGTAACCGGGAACACGCCGATATTTTCTCGCCCTCGCTTCTACCACGGTTTTTTCCATCATGGACGGTCCAAAGAATGTCATGCAGCTGCGTCTCCGGCCCGCCCAAGACGAAAAGCCCATTTTCTGTCATGATTTTTTGTCATAGAAGTAGGACCCCACCACATCTATGATGATACCGGGTTTTGTCATAATTATCATCATAGAAGTGTCATAAGTATGACAGAAAAAAAATTCGTTCGGCCCAAAATGTCACGGATGTGTCTTTTTTTGTAGTGTATCTCAAGTTCCCTCGAGCTAGTAACTGGCACCGGTAAACTCTGTGAGGCCGTGCAGTCATCTCGCACCTCGTTTTCACGGATACGCACAATGACGCTCTCATAGTGCAAAATCATATCAACCAGGGTCATTTCACTGTCTAGGTGGAGGTGAAGGCATGAGTTCAGGCTTTCACTCCGCTGGTTGCTTTTCATGCCAAGCCAAAACCCCTCTGTTAGATAAGTCGCGGCCCATAGTCTCCTCTTCTTATACATCCGTCTCAACCATGTTACAGTTTTTTTTACTACCATCTTTTGAAAAATGCGTGCCATCTCTCCTCAAACATGGTCGTGGACGTGATGTAGTACAGAAGAGTTCAGAACTCCTTCAAGGACTTGTGACTGAGGTGAATCTTCATTTTTTCTCTATATGCCACGTACATTTATGGTGCCACACGTCTGGCAAGACTTCGCGAATTGCCTTGATCATCACAGCATCGGCGTCCGTGATTACACTCTTTGGCATCTTTTGACACATGGACCTCAAAAAAGTCTGCAGCAGCCATACGTATGTCTCTTCGATCTCGTCCGAAACTATGGCACAACCAAAAACAGTGGTTCTCCGGTGATTGTTAAGACCAACAAAAGGTATGAATGGCATACCATAGCGGTTCATCTTGTACGTGCTGTCAAATACAAGCACATCGCCGAAGTCCTCATAATCATGACAAGACTGGGAGTCGCACCAGAACATCCTATTCAAATGTCCTTCCTTATCTAGCTTATACTCGAAAAAGAAGCTAGGATCCCTCTGTTTCCTACTGGCCATGATGCCTATGGCTGTGGCAGCATCACCTTTTGAAAGCAGCTTCCTCTTCTCCCTGGCGCAAAGGCTGTATATTTCACGCCTGGTAAAACCAACACCGCCGTACCATACATGTTTGCTGATGAAGGAATCCATCATGTCGTGAATTCTAATCCCTACAGCTCCCATGGACATTATCTCATGCTTCTGGTACTCTTTGGTTTTTCTGTGGGACCAAAGAAAAGGTACCTCGTCCGGTCCTGCCAACATATGGCTATGCTTGTCCTTAAAACTTTCAACATACCAAACTCCACACTTTTTTTCAAGCTTGACGGTCAGGTGCGCTTTGCAAAAGCAGCGTGTCTCGGCTCTGAGCCTACGGCTGTGTCCTTCCTCGGTTAGCAACTTGCTGTCATGTTTCCCTTGTCTGGAACAAACAAACCGCCTATAACGCATATGATGTGACTCAGTTTTGCTATACCTGACCTTATTCTTTCTAATGCTGAAACCATTATATCTAGCATAGCCGTTGTAGAAATCATACGCAGCATCATGACACGTAAAAGTCATTTCCATTATCTGCATGAACATATCCCTCTTACCATCTGCACTGGCAGTATCTTGGACATTCTTTGTCCCATCATCTTGTGTCACCTACACAATCATACCACAGCCATGAAAATAGTTTTCTATGGTTTAACGTTACTTCCATAGAACATTGATTACACACATACCTCACTCATGATGACCGACAACTGCGACTCCCCGGAATCAGGTGCATCTAATGATTCGTCGTTAAGGCCTGTCTCCGCATCGGATTCACTGTAATAGTCGTACGCATTATGACATTCGGAAATGACTAATGAGCTGAAAAATACAACACAAATACATAATTACTTATCATATAATATTCCAGAAGAAATTCAATTTGCATGCCAACAAAAAATTTCACTTCCGTACCTGACTAATGTAATCTTTATTCGAGAGCTCCGAGTTGTTTTCCTGATCATCATCAAGCTCATCGGTCTATAAGTTTTCAACACAAGGATTTAATGTTGTCGGATGCCACCAAAAAATTACAACATGACAATGCCACTCACATTAAGATCGTCCCATTCGTTCCCATTCTCTGACCGATCTCCACGATATGAATTTTCATCGTCTGACCAATCTTCTATCTAGTCTTTCATCAGTTCTCCAAACTCCATGTCTACCATGATATCAATTAACTCCTCGTCTGCCATTTCCTACAAGAAATAATATGTATCATCACATGTGAAAACATTATCAATGATGAAATATACAACACATAGCACACGATCACGGATGTTATGTAAACAACCCAACCGAGGCCATTCAGATCTGCCAAACCTAGTAAGGAAGATGGCGACGGCACCCGTCGTGATCATTTTCAATCGCGAGGAACTGCACGACCTCAAAAACTAGCTAGATCTGTGATTACCTCTGCCGCCAGATACCTAGGTTAGCCGCCACATCAAATAATGATAGAGGTCATGCGCACAGCCGACGGCAACCGACGTTGTGTGAACCCTAGACTGAAGAAACCCAGATCACGAGGAGCAGCACTACCGGAACATGATCCACGATCGTCTGCGCCGCCGGGTAGCTAGGTTACCCGCCCCGCTAGGTTAACCACTACCACTGGCGGCGGCAGTTCGTTCGATGTTGCCATGAGCGAGACTAGAGGAGGGGGGGCGGGATGCGGTACCTGTGCGCGCTCATTGGAGATTCACGACGTTGCCGCGCCCGCTGTCCGACGAGATCGTCGGCGACGAGATAGCCGCCGCTGGAGATCTACTACGTGACTTATGGAGCTACGTCAATGCTCGCGAGATTGATGGAGCTGCGTGAATGATTGGATTCGGCAGGTCTTACGTGGACGTGGGGTCGTGTGATATTTTTTCGGACCAGGGTACTGTACGTATACGGTCTGAGTTATACAGGGCTAGACAGAGTTTGGATCTGGGCTACGGCGGGCCAGGAAAAAAATAAACTCACGATGACAAAAATACCCATGCAAAATTAGGTTAGGGGGAGCACCGGAGCAGGGCTCCTTCCGATTGCCATTACACCTCCACTTCCAGCGAACAGTTTTAGAGCTTGAACAGCTGGGAAATGATGCCAGCGTTGCATGGCCTCGGCACAAGGGCAACATCCTATGGAATTCAAACTTGTCCACGTCCGAGACTGACTCGGTTCTGGGGAAGCGGTATGTCAGGCAATAGGAGGAGAATGCCAAGGCAAGGGAGAAGATTCTGATAGGCTGGTCATAATGGGCAAGAACATAAGCTAGTAACTTACACACTTTCATAGACTATGTTACTACCTTCATAGTGGGTAGGAACATCTATGTAGTGTCATGCAACGATGTATTTATTAGGTTATAGACTCATTGTTTCTTGGAGTGTGTGATGTTCCGGTAACTTAGCTAGTTACCAAAGCACCTCTCTCTTCATTAAATATGTGCCACATAAGCAAAGTTGTATTGGAGTGTGTGATGTTACTCCTAAGGCTAGTCATAGTGGGAGTAACTTAGCAAGTAACATAGCGCACTCCGAGAAATTTTTGTTTATGTGGCATGTAGTTAATGAGAAGTGGTAACATAATATGTTACTGTAACATAGCGTTTTTCAAGACAAGATGAGTCTACAAGCTAACTAATGAAGTTCTCTATGACACTACTACTATGTTACTTTGCACTATGAAGATAGTAACTTAGACTAGTGTCATATGCATGACACTAGTATAAGTTACTCCCCACTATGACCAGCCTAAATTCCTCCCCATTGTGACCAGCCTGATAGTGTATTACTCCTAGGAAATTTATGCTGGAAATTGATTGGCTGAGAGAGGGGGACAGCAACACCAAGTTTTTTCCAAGTTTTTTCACAGTAAGGTCATATGCCGTGCACACAAAAATAAGGTTTAGTCACTTCTGGATGACAATGGACACTCACAACATGCACATGCGATCACGGGTCAGATTTTTTATAAAGGGCATTTTTACTAACTCAGAATGTAGCATCAAGTTGATGATCATGGGTCAGATAGCTAGCAATTATTTCCATAAAAAAATTGAACACAATGTGGCACTTAACCTGGATCCTTTGGTTGATTTGTTCAAGGAGCAAATTACTGGTGATATATATGATAAATTGTGTGCGTATTTTTTGTAAGGAAATACCGGATGCACTGTTTCGGATAAGACCTCTTAAAGCCCTTGGAAGGGATGGATTGTCGAGACGCTTTTTTCAGAGGAACTGGGGTGTTAAGGAGTAGATTATACGAGTAATTAAACTTTTTTCCATAATGGAATCATGCCACCTGGTGTTAATGACATAGTCATAGTGATGAACCCTTAGGTAAAAGATCTGTTAGGAGTTGTTGATTTTGCTCCATCGGCTTGAGCAATGTGGTTTTACAAGATTGTGTCTAAGTGTGTGGTAAATTGCCCCTGGCCTATTCCCGATGATACTATATCTCCTTTGGTGGCCTTTGAGTGTTTTCGTCATATTCAACATAAAATCCTGATAAAAGTTTTTGTGCCTATAAGTTAGATTTGTCAAAATCCCATGACAAGGTGCATTGGAGATTCTTGGAGTTAGTGATGAAAAAGTTGGGCTTTTCTCATCGTTGGGTGAACCGGATCATGACGTGTGTCACCATGGTGAGGTACTTTTTTAAACTAAATGGAGCCCTTTTGGAATTCTTTGCAGTGCCCCGTAGGCTAAGCAAGGTGATCCCCTATCCCCCCTTTCGTGCCTCTTCGTGGTTGATGGTCTTTTGGCTCTTCTCCGTCAAGGTGTGGTCATGAACAAAATAAAGCATGTCAAAGTGTTGTGCTCTGGCACCCGATATCTCCTACCTTCTCTTTGCAAATGATACACTTCCGTTCTTCAAATTCAAGCCGCAACAACAAGAGAATGTTAAATTATTGGTGTGATGCAAATGCGATCGATCAACTTATAAACCTAGGGAAATGTTCTATTTTCTTCGGGCCAAGATGCTCACCTCAAATTCAGAATGATGTCCGACGAGTATTCAAGTAATGCATGTTAATGGTGTCTCTTTTGAAGCAAAATATTTGGGGTTATCCACCACAAAAGCGATGATGCATAAAGGAAAATTCCAAAGTCTACCAGCTAGGCTTACTAAGCAGATGTTCTAATGCGGTGATGGCTCACTTGTCCAAGCAGGAAGGGAGGCTTTAATCACATCAGTTTCTCAAGCCATTCTGACTTATGTGATGGGAGTTTTTAAATTTTCAATGTTAGTTTATGATGATCTAACCTAATGATGCGGAATTATTGTTGGGGATCCACTAAAGGCAACCGTAAAACGCACTAGAAGTCTTGTAAGTCTCTTATCCAATCGAAGCACACAGGAGATCTTGGTAAGATTTCCGCTTATTCGGCCAATATGACAAGAACATATGGTGAGCCAATAGCATTGTTGACATTTGTTCAGTCAAGCGCTTTTGTCATTTAGTGTTCTCGTCTTGCCGCCATTTGTTCTTGTTTTGCCACCATTTGTTCACGTGCGCGAGCGCCCTCGAAGCAGAGATGGAAGCATGCAAGGAGGGTATCACATTAATGATGGAGCTATCAGTATTTTTAGTCTAGTTGTAGCTATCAGTCGTGAGCAGAATGTTGTCAGCTACGAGCTGATGAAAATTGGACGCACTACCCAAAATAACGGTGTGGTTAATATCTAGTACCGATGAGATTCTAAAATTATGTGTCGCGGATCGAACTGATCCAGTTTAATAGTAATTAATAAATCTTCTTTTCTTGCAAAAATAAAAATAAAATTCGTGCGTTGCAGCCATAGGGGAGGCCGGAGGGGAAGGTGGAGGGACTTTTCAGCCCAATGAGCTAGTGAGGCAGATGTGTTTCGGCCCATGACAGTAACAACGGACGGCCGAGATTATCCCACCGACGTGCACGCACGGCTCTGCACCGATTGGCGGCCAGGATTGAGCGACTCCCACTGCCATTCTCCCCCACTCTCTCTCGGTGGAGCTGCATCTCCGTCAGTCGGCGCGTGTGGTCGTCGGCTCGCCGCCGCCACGGCAGAGGACGCCTTCTGCCCCCGCCACCGCCCCTCCCATCGTCAATACCCGGCACCACCTACCTCTATCTCCAAGTCTCTGACCCCCACCACCACACATCCCGACTGATTCCCAAGGCAAGGGGAGAGAACAGGAGCTAGAGAGGCGGGGGAGCGATGGCGGTGGTCGGCGTTCTCGCCCTGCAGGGATCCTACAACGAGCACATGTCCGGTACGCCGAATCTTCTTCTCTTCTCCCGTTTCTCGCGCGTGTCCGCGACGTGTTCTCTCGTGATTCCGTTGGGTTCTGTCTGGGCAACCTATGTCAAGCATAACTCCAACACAGTGTTCACTTCCCAGTCTCCGCCGGAAAGAGACCATCATGGTTACACACGCGGTTGATGTATTTTAATTAAGGTCAACTTCAGGTTTTCTACAACCGGACATTAACAAATTCCCATCTCCCCATAACCGCGGGCACGGCTTTCGAAAGTTCAAATCCCTGCAGGGGTGTCCCAACTTAGCCCATGAAAAGCTCTCACGGTCAACGAAGGATATACCCAAGGTTGTCAGAATCGCGATTCTGTTAGACGATTCTACGACTTTACGATCCAAACTAACCCCTATGATTCTACGACTTTAGTTCTTAGAATCTACGTTTCTACGATCCTGATAGTGAAGATTCTACGATTTGCGATCCTACCATCGAAGCTCCGATCCGATTCAAAATCACGATTCTGACAACCTTGGATATACCTTCTCCCGAGACATTCCGATCAGACTCGGCATCCCGGTTCTACAAGACACTTCGACAAGTTAAAACAAATCCAGCAACACCGCCCAAGGTTGTCAGAATCGCGATCTGTTATACGATTCTATGACTTTACAATCCAAACTAACCCCTATGATTCTACGATTTTAGTTCATAGAATCTATGTTTCTACGATCCTGATAGTGAAGATTCTAAGATTTGTGATCTTACCATCGGAGCTCCGATCCGATTCAAAATCATGATTCTGACAAACTTGACACCGCCCGAATGTGCCGACAAATCCCGATAGGAGCTGCACATGTCTCGTTCTCAGGGCACACTCAGATGAGACATCCTACGAGTAAAACCAAACCTCAAGTTGCCCTGAGGTGGCCCCGCAGTCTGCTCGGTCGGACCAACAATCAGAGGAGCACTGACCCGGGGGGGGGGGGTTAAAATAAAGATAACCCTTGAGTCTGCAGAACCCAAGGGAAGGTGGTAGGTTGTTAGTGCAAATGGTAAAACCAAGGTTGGGCATTGCTGGAGGATTTTTATTCAAGGCGAACTATCAAGGGGTTCCCATTATTACCCAACCGCGTAAGGAACGCAAAATCCGGGAACATAACACCGATATGACATAAACTAGGGCGCCAAGAGTGGAACAAAACACCAGGCATAAGGCCGAGCCTTCCACCCTTTACCAAGTATATAGATGCATTAATTAAATAAGATATATTGTGATATCCCAACAAGTAAACATGTTCCAACAAGGAACAACATCTCCATGTTCCAACTAGGAACAAACTTCAATCTTCACATGCAACTAACAACGCTATAAGAGGGGCTGAGCAAAGCGGTAACATAGCCAAACAACAGTTTGCTAGGACAAGGTGGGTTAGAGGCTTGGTTCAACAATATGGGAGGCATGATAAGCAAGTGGTAGGTATCGCAGCATAGGCATAGCAAAAGAGTGAGCAACTAGCAAGCAAAGATAGAAGTGATTTCGAGGGTATGGTCATCTTGCCTGAAATCCCGCAAGGAAGAAGAACGAGTCCGTGAAGAAGACAAACAGACGTAGACGAAAGGGTCCTCACAAACGCGACATTACCGGAACCAACCCGAAGAAGCAAACACCGGAAAGAAACACAACATAGTAAACAAACCACACATGAACATGGTATGATATGCGGGATGCGGGATGCGATGCATATGCATGATTTGTCAAGGAATGATTGAACCTGGCCTCAACTTGGAAATCCAAGAGTGCCACTGGAAAGGTGAGGTGATTTCGGTTGAAATCGATATAAAGATCACCGGAATCGGATGCACGGTTTGGAAATGGCAAGCAAAACAAATATGGCACCGGTCTGCGATAAACAGCAAGTAGCCATCTAAATGCAACAAGTTAAACATGCTACAGCACTCAAACATGGCAAAAAAATACATGGCAGAGATCCATTCATGATGCTTGACAAAAGATGAACACTGAGCTACGGCTAATTCCTCCATTAACAGGTTCAAACAAGCATGGAAAAAGTGCAATTGGTAAACAGGTTTCAGACTTTGTGAAATTAACACAAGCCTGGAATTTCAGATCAGGTAGCACACTTTGAAGCATGAAAACTACATGCTAAAGGAACTTAACATGGCAAAGCAAGGCATGGCATGGAGCTACTCAAAGAGCTTAACAAAAGTCCCTTAGTGACCTTGAGCAAAAAGGGATCAGAAAATACAATTGCAAGCATGTGAACATGGCAAAAACATAATCAGATCTCAGACTTAGTGAAAAACTGGAGCATGCAAATCAGATATCAAGTAGGCATGTTCACGAGCTCGATGCACTCACTACAGATCAAGGCATGACAATCTAAGCATACACCCATCAAGAATACACATTATACAAGCTAGACATGGAAAGAACAACAACATAGCATGCACGGACCAACTACAACATCCTCGGCAAAATCGCTAACAAGTAGACAGTCTGCCCAGATTCACGAAATAGCAAAAGTATAGCTCGATTGACCCAAGCTAGGGTGCTCCATAATTGCAAACAAAGACATGGATTGATAGAGCACTACAAGATTAACAAATCATCCTTACTGATCATCCTCAAGAGATGCACGGATCACTAGGAAACAACATGAACATATGGCATATTGATAAACTCAGATCAAGGACTTAGAGAAATTCTAAGTCCCTGAAATCAGCATTAACGAATGCACCACTTTGCAAGCTTGTGCTAGTCACCACACATATCACAAAAATACATGGACTGCACCTCTGGAAAGATAGCAAAGCATATAACAAAACTCATGTAGATCTCAGGGGCATATCATGCACACATTAATCATGAAAAAAATGACAAATAGTTATTTGGAGTAGCAGATCTGACAAGTAACTGAAATAGCACTCTTCCAACAGCATTTCGGGCATCAAGATGAACTAAAATGAAAATGATGCAATGAGATGAAATGATGTACTCTCTGAGACGAACATTTTGATATGCTATGTGCCCAAAACGGATCTACGGATGCAAAGTTATGATGCGATGAACATGGCAATTTAATCTGGAAAACTCGGGGACTTAGTGAAATTATACCCTGTGCAAAACGGGACGGGGGCATTCGGGATGGACCGATGCGGGACGAGCCAGACGTTTGGTGCGTTGGATGAGGCCGTACAAGGGCAGCGCCGTGCAGATCGGGGTAGAGGAGCTCCGGCGAGCTCGAGTCCGGCGCGGCCGGCGAGGTCCGGCGAGGCGGCGGGCTCCCGGCCGCCGAGGAGGCGCCGTCCGGTGGAAGCGGCGCGCGGTGGCGCTTGAGTGGAGGCGAGGTGTGGCGGATGAGGCAGATCCGACCGGGGCGCGCACTCCGGCGAGGAAACGGCGACGGGGAAGGTGAGGCGAGCCAGCGGTCGACGCCGGCGAGCGTCGGTGGCGGTGGGGCGATGCCCAGGCACACGGCGGCGGAGATGCTCGCGGCTGACAGGAGGCGCTAGGGCGGCGGCGGCCCGATCTGGCCCGGGGCGGGCCCGATCTGGGCTCCCTCGGGCCGCGGCGGCGGAGGAGAGAGGAGGGCGCCGCGCTGGCGACGTGGCGGCGCGTGATTGGGCGCGCCGGCGGCTTGGCTGACGTGGCGAGGCCGGATTGGCCGGAGCGAGGTGGCAGCGGCGGATGGACATTGTCCGGCGCGGTGAGGACATGTCCGACGGGCGAGAGGGGAAGAGGATTAGGGTTTCATCCGTGAAAATTTCGGGGGAGGCCATATATATATATATATATATATATATATATATATATATATATATATATATATATATATATATATAGGTAGGTAGAGGGAGCTAGGAGAGTCCAAATGAGGTGCGGTTTTTGGCCACGCGATCGTGATCGAACGACCGAGATGATGGAGGAGGTTTAAGTGGGTTTTGGGCCACTTTGGAAGGGTGTTGGGCTGCAACACACACGAGGCCTTCTCGGTCCCTCGATTAACCGTTGGAGCATCAAACGAAGTCCAAATGGTACGAAACTTGACAGGCGGTCTACCGGTAGTAAACCAAGGCCGCTTGGCAAGTCTCGGTCCAATCCGGAATTGTTTAGTACCGGCACACGAAAAGAGGTAGAAAGGGACACCGGGTGACATAGGAGCGCCGGATTGCAAAACGGACAACGGGGAAAATGCTCGGATGCATGAGCTGAACATGTATGCAAATGAAATGCACATGATGACATGATATGCAATGCATGACACGCAAGCAAAGACAAGGCAACAACAACGAATAACTGGAGGACACCTGGCACATCGGTCTCGAGGCGTTACACTGGGGCCGCGTGAAATTTGCTACTCTACTCAAAATTAGTAAGGTACACATGCATTGAACGCATAAGATTTCGAAACCAAATTATGAATAAATACACACTATAGCATGTAAAGCTTTGAGTCATATATGCATGATGTAGATGTTCGTTTAGTTCTTATAGTTCATCTCATTAAAAATCAATTAGTTTTATAAAAACATTAAGATTCATGGGGTTGTGCATTGTAAAGCATAAAGTAAAAAACAAATAATGGAAATTCATTTAGAAAAAAAGTCAATTATGATACAGAACATTCCAGAACAAAGGAGAAGTGCTTGTCTTTTGAGGTTTGTGCATTATGCTTTAGTTCAACCATGGAGTCTTCTAAATTGTACATGTGGCAAATCTGGTGGAATGTTGATGATATCCAACGCCCAGTAGTGCTCGGATTTTCCATCTCTGCACTGTCGGATTAGCTTCATCCAGCGACCATCTTTCAAGTTATTCACACACTATATTGTTCTTGTGCCATAGTTGCATGTCTTGGAAAGAAGCTACTAGTGGGTTGTACTAGCTATTTAGGAATGGAAGATGTATACATGGAAGTTGTAGGGAAAGAGATGACATGGAGTATCTCAATTCCTATGAGTAGGGATTGGAAAAGAGATGTCATTTGGTTGACATCATAGGAACTTTTCTATTGAATCTAGAGATGACATGTATCTCAATTCCTACGAGGAGGGATTAGAAAAGAGATGTAATTTGGTTCATATCATAGGAACTTTTCTATTGAATATACGCTAATGTTTATTTTCCTTTAAAATTATGGGAGTATAGGAATCCCTTCATATGAACCAAGTGGCTCTAAAGCTATAGAAATGATATCATGTTTATTTCCTTTGATATGTGGAGTATATGAATCTATTCCTATGAACCAATTGGCTCTAAAGGAAAAAACCTATAAAAATCATATCATATAGAGTTCCCATGATATTCCTCCACACCAAAGGATGGTTGAAATTGCTGCAGGTGGTACGATGGTCTTTCTTTGTAGACTCCTCCCCCATCTTTATAGTTACCTCTTGAAGATGAATGAAATGATATATATAGGGTATTCTACATGTGCAATTTGGTACACGAAAACTCGGTAAAAATTTGCGAGGTTCGAATTTTCAATAAAGCTATATGCACTGCATTTTGGAACGGAGGGAGCATACGGCAGTTGCTAACACTCACGTGGAAGATTTGTGTGTAGGAGGAGTGGCTGTTCTGTTAAATGACATGCCAAAACTGACACTGTCGGATGCCGATCTAACGGTTCTTACGGCGTTCGTCGGGAAAAGGCTTGTTGCGAACGTTTGTCGGATAATGATTTACGGACACATGCATTGGATTGATATGTGCCCCCTCTCTCTCACGCACACGCACCCTCCCGAGTCCTCTCGCACCCACTGTCTATCTGCAGGTAGACGTCACACACATATGTGCTCTTCACAACCTACCCTCAGCACTTCTAAAAAACAAAAGATGTCGCGCACATTTTATTTTAGCTCACATGTCACAGAATTATACTATTACTGTTGTGGCGAATGTTCTTTGGGCATAGTATATTGTACTATCATGAAGAGAAGCGGTGCACGCACACACTAGTTCTCTCACACCCACTCGCGGGTACACGTAGGAGCGCATTTTTTTGAAGCTGGTACAACAAAATCACTCCACTATATATATAAGCAGGAGCCTTAGCGCTTGCTTTACTAGGGTTCCTCTCGTTCACTCTCTCATGCTCTCTAGATCTAAGCAAGACATAGGTGGCCACACTCTCTCTCAGCTCACGCCTGGTCACAAATCCGGCCGGACAACCTCGACCGGGATATAGGTGCAGGTGCATCATTTACGTTATCGTCGGCGGCGAGGGAGGAGACCAACGGCTGCCCGCGCGTCCCGATCGGAGGCCGTGCCATTGTCTCCGAGAGAGCGCCGGCTCCGGAGGGCCTCCGACTCCTTCTTCCTCCCTGCGGTATTGTGGCCAAGATGTAGCCTCCCAATGTCATCTTTGCCACATGCCGATGACCCTCAGGTATATATTCCTTCGAAACCTGCCTTGCTCTACTGCCCCAGCTCCCCACTTGGCTTCGTGTGGATCTTTTTCTACTTCCATCCGCTGTTCCAAAGCCACCTAGACTTTTACTATTATTAGAGATAAAGCTAGTTCATACAGTCGACTCTAAGAGTTGATTCAAACATGGAAGAAAGTGGGAAAGCTGTAGCATGAATCTAGGACTTGGTTCTAAGAGAAAACGGGGGAAAGTAGTAGATACTGGCTACCCAACCGGTCTCTTGGTTGAAAAGACGAAGAAAGCATGCTGGATGGCGAAGGGTGGGGGGAAGTGGACCTATCTCTTGGTTGAAAAAGGAAAGAAAGTGACGGGTGTTGGGGGACACCGCAAATGAGAATGAGCAGGTCTAGATTTCCTGTGCTCACATAGGAAAATGTCGCCGAGGAGATAAAAAATGGGACAAATGCAGACATGCTGCCTGAGTGCTTGCCGCTCTCAAGAACCACATCTGCCTCACCACTTTATGCCTCTGCTGTCCCTACGCCCATATCGCTACCGTTAATGTAAAATCACATGAAGCATTAAGCAATGTCACCTAATGTCACTATAATTAATGGTCTAGTGCCGTCGATAAATTGAAGCAATGCCACCACCATTTTATGAAGTGCTTCCGTCTTGCTTTATTTCCCATGAATTGTGTTTTTGCAGTTACACTTAAATCTCACACCGCTAACATTGATTCATCCCACTAGAACTGCACAAATTTGATTGCACATTTACTGACCATGTGCTACTCTCATGACAGTAATACTAATGCTATTGTTCTGCTGTTAATCTAGTGGCAGTGTTGATGTGATGTGATGCTACTTACTTAAGGACACTTTCATGCTGTCAATCTAGTGCCAATTATAACATAATAGATGATGTTATTAATCATACACCACTGCAAATATCTGTTGCTGTTTAAATAACCATATTTCGTATTTGTGCAAACACGGATGTATGTCTCCATATCGTTTCGGGATGTCTGTCTCCGTATCATTTCTATCCGCGCAATCAAAAGCACACACCTCAGTTTTAGTAGAACTGCGCAAAATGAGATGGCTATCCCTCGTTGGCGTCGTCTAACCACCCGTCTTCCAGGTATTCCTACATCGGTAGTTACTAGGTAGAATGACCAACGCCATATAAAATAAGTTGATTCGTACATTTTACTTTCTGGTTGCAGTGTAGGGACGAGCGAAAATAACTGCATCCTAGTCCGGAATGCACTTTCTACCAGTTCATCCAGGGAACGAGGACTAGCTGGCACAGCTACACGGCGGTTTTCTGGGTGCGCGGACAAGAGGCATTGTGGTCTGCTTATTTTTGCAAATAGCGGTGCTTAAATTTAGTGGAATGCATAAGAATTTCAACTGGTCAGTACATTACATGGTTCAGTTCAACATTCCAGCTGAGAACACAATTATAATTGGTTACTCTGGAATGAGAGAACCTAACCCTGGATGGTGGCAACAAGAAAAAACCAGAGTGAACTCCAGGCAATTTAAGCCTGTCGGGAGGCCCTTTGCTCAGAGAAGCCTTGCTTGTTTTTTCCTGATTTGTAAACTTTCTCACAACTTTCTCTTTTGTTGTGAAGTAGTATATGTTTGTTATGTTCTATGAATCATTGAGATGTTTAAAATTGCTTAACTTATGCTTTTCAAGTTTTTTATGAAGCCGAGTTTAATGTGAGTGTTCCACATGAACGCTGGACTAGCGTGTGAACGTTTGGAATTTACATTGTGGCCTCAGTTAACTCCATGAACCACTGTAACAAGATACATAGTTGCTTATATGTCAGACAGCAGATTGTTGACTGTTAGCTGGTCGATAGCCTAGTGTTGAAGCGAGCTGAGCCAATGTGTCGTGTTTTGCACAACTGCTTACAAGTGGGGTAGCACCAACAATGTTTACAAGTACTTATGTATACGTTGGTGCACAGTTCTAAGATGAGTACTCTATTTCATCAAAACACACACTGCTCGTTTGACAAAACTAGTGAGGACGCATCTGTTTCGGCAACAATTACGATGATTCACGGGCACACAAAAGTAGTAGCAGTTCCCATAGACGGATTCAAACAGATTACTAGCCCCGGAGGGCTCGATAACAGGCAAGGTTTGGATAATTAGACAGAATCCAAACTACTATTAAACACTACCTGGGGCAAGTATTTCATGCCTCGATCTAACTTGGGCTGGACACAAGGCGGACCTTGCCATGAACATCATCGAGGACGTCCGGCAACAGCTCAATCCTGTGAACCTTCATGAAGACAACCTTGTGGCCTTGCCACTCACAAACTTGTTTGTGGAGGCATGCCGTGTCATATTCCTGCATAAGCTTGACAAGAACAGTATGCCTCACAAACGAAGGGGTAGCTTTGAACTTCTTGTGCTTCAGTACACCCTGGACAACACGCGTGACAACAGTGAGGCTGGAATACAACTCTTCATTGGTATAAGCGCAAATTGCTTCCAGGATCCAACAGCCTAAAAACTCTGTTTTCCCAGTGCGTATATTCAGGTCATCTGCCTCATAGCGAGTGACATGTACAACCACACAATCCTTGTCTGCATCAGGGCTCTAATTGAAACAGAAACAAATTCTGAATTACTTTTCAATATAAGAAACACAAGTTATTTAAACCACTATGTATAGCATGGCATCTAAGCTAATAAAATTTTGCATTATTCATCACCACATACTTAGATGAGAGACCACAATCAAGATTGGCAAAGAAGAAAATCACCTTGGGCAGCTCAGCGCGGGGGGGGGAGGGCACATCCTTGAAGGGGGAAAACTGCTCCTGCAGTGCCATGGGGGTTGTAACCTCAAACGGGGCGTTGACCATCTCAATAGTGGCCGTGAGCGTATCTGGGGTTGGGTCGGTGGCTGCCTCCATCTTCTTGGAGCTCTCTGTCTCGTGGGGATCAGCCTCCCGCGTCTGCTCCAATATCGATAGATCTTTTCCTGGTTCTCCTTGGTCCATCATGAAACTGATGAATACTAGGAGACCACTGAAAAGAAAACACAATTGCAATGACAATGAAACAAAAAAGAGAGTGAGGATCGGTTACTGGTTTGCAAAAGTTCTTTTTTTTTCTTTGAACGAAAATATACCAACATCACGGATCCACTTAACTTCCCTTCGTTGGGAGAGAATAATAGTGGCAGATGTGAGTGTTGCCTTTATTGAAGACGGTGAGGGAGAAGGGGATTCCACGAAGAGTGAAATGATGGTTGCTTCGTCCGTCAAACTTAGACTGCGGGGGGTGGGCTTTTGTGATACGACGGCTCGTTATTGCCACGCTACGACCGGGGTGACTCTCCGCCTGCATACTGCCTTCTAATTTGGTGGACGGCATTTGGGCCCGCGCGCTGCATGGCCTGCATGTCGGTGAACAAAAATATAACGACATTCAGTAGAGGGAGACGTTTCGATGACCTAGGAGGAGTCAGAAGTGATATTGTATCCACTGTACTAGTAGTAATTGTTTTTCTAGGTAGCTATAGAGTGTCTCCACTGTACTAGTAGTAATTGTTTCTCTGGGCCTAAGACAAAATAGCCCATCCACCCTAGTAAATAGTAAAATCAATTCAAAAGTCCATATATTTACTAAATGAGAGGCGCTACCCACACCCGGCACACCACCCCCCCCCCCAAAAACCTGGGTATTCTTCTTCATCCTCACTCCCACCCACCTCACGTCAGCTTGCTCCACTCGTACCCCCAAATTACTCACCTCACTCCTACAAAAACCCCAGCCCCCCTTCTTCCTCACTACTACAGAAAAACCCCAGCTCCCCTTCTTCTTCACTCGCACTACAACTAGGCTCATCATTCGTTACTCCGCTCAAATCCGTGAGCGCGACGCGACGCCCTCGAGGAAAATGGAGTCGGCTGACCCCGGCGCCAAGAAGATGAGGCTCCCGCCAGCGCCGACGCCTGTTGTAGATCCCGTACCAGCAGCGCGGGGAGAAGCGGCAACCCCGCCCCCACCGGATCCCAGGAACCCATAGAATCTCAGGTGGACCGCATCAGCGATCTCCCGGACGCCGTCATTGGGGAGATCATCTCTCTTCTCCCAACGAAGGATTGCTGCCGCACCCAAGTCCTCTCAATTCGGTGGTGCCCTCTATGGCGCGCCGTGCCCCTTAATCTCGACTTTCGTCGGCTATCTCTCTGCAATGATTTTGAAATCCCCAGAGCCATCATCTCCTCCCACTAGGGCTCCCTTCAAAGCCTCTGCATCCTGTCATGCTACCTGAGCAAGCATACCATGCCCTTCATGGTGGATGCCTGGCTGAAATCCACTGAATTCACAAAACTACAGTTGCTTGAGTTCTACTATTCCCCTAGAAATCACCTACCAGATACCGAATGCCATCTACCTGTGCCCTCAGCACCGATGTCCATCTCGCGGTTTTCCTCCTCTCTACACACCGCCACCTTTGCACTGTGCGACCTACCAGACAATCTGGTGCTAAACCTTCGACTCCCATTTCTCTAGAAACTTTCACTTGTGCGGTTTCGTATATCGGAGGCCTCATTGCACAGCATCATCCACTCCAGTTGCCCTGCCCTGGAGTGCTTGGTGCTTGTTTTCACAGTTAGAATCGGTTGTCTCCAAATAAAGTCGCCTAACCTTGTAAGAATTGGAATTTGTTTTGACGGAAGGCAGCTCATCATCCAAGATGCCCCTTCACTTCAAAGGTTGATCCTTGATTCTAGTTATTCACCGTTGCAAATAACCGTCCTCTGTGCGCCTAAACTGGAGACCTTGGGTGTAATACATGATCTCTGTGCTCATTTCAATATGGTGTTTAGCTCCACAGTTCTTCAGGTACTTTACATTATTATCTACACTTGTAACCATAAGCTGCATTTTAAATTTCTGCGCATAAGTTATATGTCATCTTGGAGTACACATTTTGTACTAATATTACTCCCTCTGCTCCTTTTTACTCTGCATATTAGAATTCTCTGAAGTCAAACTTCACAAAGTTTGACCGTATTTATATGAAAAAATATCAACATATGCCATGCTAAAGTTATACAATATGAAACTTGAAGTCATGACACATCTATTGGTATTGATTTCAGATTGTGAATGTTGATACTTTTTTCTATAAAGTTGGTCAAACTTTACGAGGCTTGACTTCAGTCAAATCTTATATGCGAACTAAAAAGGACCGGAGGGAGTATGTTCTATGCTCAATGAGGAGTTTCTCCATGGATGGCCTATCAATGGTGCTGGATTCTGTCAAGATCTTATATATCCAAATGAATAGTTTTGATCTGAACAAGAATATTGGCTTGCTGCAATGCTTTCCATGTCTGGAGAAGTTGTATATAAAGGTGATAATTTCATGCACATTGGAAGCCCACATATAGTGTACTAGAATTAACCGTTCAGCTGTTGCTCTTTCGACACTCTTTTTTTAGACCTTAACTGTTTTCAATCTTCATGTCTATTTAGGCAATAGGACGGGGTAAGAAAGTTATAACCAATCGGTGGATTCGTAAGCATCGGGATTTTCTCACTTCTCATGAGATTCGATTGAAGACAATCACGCTAGAACGATATGTAGCCAACCATGCAAACACTAGATTTGTCCCATTCTTCCTGCTGAATGCAAGGTTACTCTTGTCCATCAGGCTTAAGTTTATCAGCAGCATGGTTTTGACGGATGGGTATGTGGAAGAGAAAAAAGGAGTTTCAGGTGGGCAAAATAGCTTCTAAATGTGTTGGGCTTCTATTTACAACATATTGTGGTCATAATCCAGTCAATTTTACGACCCGGGATGTTCATTCTATGGACCTGACCGATCCATTTGACTGTGACTGCCAAAAACAGTGCTGGAGTTAGATGTTGTTGCCCTTTTCAACCTGGTTTTTTTTGTAAACCTGATGAACAATTAACCCTCGTGCTTTTGTACAGTTTGTAAGCTGGAGTTGGATGTTCTTGCCTTTTCAACTCGGCTATGACTATCATATTTTCTTTGAAGCAAGGCTAATGGCTTGCCAGTCATTTAATTTAGAGTGAAATATTGTAACAATTAACAAATCCCAACCAAGGGAAATAAGATCACTCTCGCCGGCTGCTTGAGCTCACTGTGCATTACAGAAGCCAAGTGATTAGCCCCCACCAGCACCCACAAACTTATTTCCAACTAGCACATCAAATTGGCTGTAAATTTTCATAGGAAGGGTTGCATGACCGTGACAGATTTGGATTCTGACATTTGGGACCCGCGAGGAAATAGCCTATCCAAGCTGGTGTCGACTTACTAGCCAGTCAACAAATGATTCTGCCTACCAGTCGTTGGATTGACATCCAACATCTGTCATGTATCTTCTATCTCTTGTCTTCTTCTTCCTCCAGCCACCCAAACCAAACCATCCCATCGGCTCCGCGTGCTCCCGCCTCCCATGGCTGGCTGCGCCTCCGCCGCCCTACCGTATGTACCCTCCAACGTTGGCCAGTCCCTCCCTCTGTTCCCCCACATGTCTTGTTATTCTCCGGCGACATCAGCCCCAACACACACTCGCACCCGAACCAGTCAACCCTCGTAATCCCCTCCGCCTGCGACTAGACTGGCGCATCTTCCATGGCTCCTGTTCGTTCTGTCCGAGGCCTTGCCATCGTCCTCCTCCTTGCGGCCTTGGTTCGCTCACCGTGCGAGGTGTGCCGCCCTCTTGCGTTGTCAACGTCGTCAACAACCGAGAGGAACAAGGAGATGACTGTACATGGAGAGGATGACAGTATGGACCCACCAGCGTCATGGCAGTACGCAAGCAAGTGCCTCTATATTACAAGCCCAAAAATATGGTTCCTCCTAATGGTTGGACATCTTAGGCTCACGCCATTGTCAACGTAGTCAATAAACGAGAGAATTACACTACGAGCGGCTGACACCAGGGACCCAGCAGGTCGTGCAGTTTTTTTTGAGGAACAAGTAGTTGTTATTTATACTAGTTTTAGCGACGTATCAGGGTAACAATGGGGCTGTGCGGGGGCTGTGGCCCGTCTAGCTAGGGTTTTATTTATGTTTACCACATCATGAGCCCAGTTGTGTTTTTTTCTTGCTGAAAATGGCTAGCCTAGTTCTATTTTTTTAAAGAAATACCCAAACGAGGCCTACTTGCTTTATCAGCCCTGTTGGGCTGCAAATCTTTCTAGATGAGGAGAGTTTCATTCGGTTTGCCTAGAAATGGGCTGTACATTTTTAAAACACATCAAACCGGGAATTAGTTTCAATTTTTTTCATTACAAGATTTTAAATTCCATTGATTTTTATGCGTGGGCAATTATTTGGATTTTATATTTATATAAATTATTTTTCAAAATAGTTTGAATGTGAATCGATATTTCTGGATTAAAAACAGTTAACCGCACCGAAATATGCAAAAAATTCGTATACTTTTTAACCGTGGCCACAATATGGGGTGTAATGTTAACAAAAAGAAGATGGGCTCCAAAAAAATTCTTAAGAATTAGCAAATGGGTTGTACATTATTAGAAATAATGCACACGAGAGCAGTGACTGTTGTATGTCCATCCAACGGCTATCGTGCTTCTTCAATCTCTGCTTTTCCGGCTCCAGCCGTTCAAACAAGCGCCGGCAGGACTGCGTGCTCCCTCCTCCTGCGGCCGGCTATGCTGTCGTGCAGGCCTCACAGCCCCACCGTACTCCCATCGCTGGCCTAGCCATCCCTCTACTCACCCACACCTGTTGTTATTCTCCGGGGACGGCAGACAAACCAGCAAACCCTCGTACTCCTCCGCGTGGGAAACAACTGCCGAGTCTTCCCTGGCTCTGTGTCGTTCCCTTCCCTAGGCCTCACCGTCGTCCACCGCCCTGGTGCTCTCGGCGCGGCCTGGTCAACATGGTCAATGAAAGAAATCCATCGGAAGTGGACTGTACGTGGAGAGGCTGACTGTTGGGTCCACAGCCGCACACAAAATGCCTCCTTATTACGCGCAAAATAATGATTCCTCCACTTGACAGCTAGGACCCACGGGAAGGGCTTCTGTATTTCGCGAAAAAATGTTCCCCCCACTGACAGATCAGACCCACCAGCTATATCTTCGCACGCAAGGAAGTGCCTCCTTATGACGCACAAAAAATGAATACCCCCTGCTAGCTGGGACCCACCATAGTGGGTGGCTGACTTGTGGGCCTACTAAGTTGACGGGGACAGAGGGCTTTGTCAACTTAGTCAATATGAACGATTCTAGCTGCAGTGACCGTACGATGTCCATCCAACGGCCATAGTGCTTCTTCAACCTCTGGTATTCTTGCTCCAGCCTCCCAAAGCAGCACTAGGCGTGCCGCCTGCTCCTGCCTCCCGTGGTCGGCTATGCTACCGCGAAGGCCTCACCGCCCCCATACTACACCCACCGCAGGCCAGGCCATCCCTCGACTCACCCACACCCACTGTTATTCTGCGGCGACGGCAGCCTCACACCGCAGCCAAACCAGTGAACCCTCGTACTCCTTTCCGTGTGGGCATACACTGCCGCGTCTTCCCCGGCTCCGCGTCGTCCCCTTCCTAGGCCTCACCGTCGTCCACCGCCTTGGTGCTCTCGGCGCAGCGTGGTTAATGTGGTCAACGACCGACTTCCATCGGAAGAGTACTGTACGTGGAGAGGCTGACAGCTGGGTCCACGGCCACAGCCTAGTTTTTTTGTGATTTGCCAAGTAAGTCGCTTTGTCAAGCCTGTTGGGCTGCAAATCTTTCAGGACGAGGAGAGCTTCATTTGGCTGGTGATACGTCTCCGTCGTATCTATAATTTTTGATTGTTCCATGCCAATATTATTCAACTTTCATATACTTTTGGCAACTTTTTATACTATTTTTGGGACTAACATATTGATCCAGTGCCCAGTGCCAGTTCCTGTTTGTTGCATGTTTTTTGTTTCGCAGAATATCCATATCAAACGGAGTCCAAACGGAATAAAAACTGACGGAGATTTTTTTGGAATATATATGATTTTTGGGAAGAAGAATCCACAAGAGACGATGCTGAGGGGGCCATGAGGTAGGGGGCGCGCCCTGGGGAGGAAGGTGCGCCCCTGACCCTCGTGGCCACCCCGTAAGGCGGTTGATGCCCTTCTTTCGCCGCAAGAAAGCTAATTTCTGGATAGAGATATTGTCAAAATTTCAGCCCAATCGGAGTTACGGATCTCCGAGAATATAAGAAACGGTGAAAGGAAGGAATCTGAGAACGCAGAAACAGAGAGAGACAGAGAGACAGATCCAATCTCGGAGGGGATCTCGCCCCTCCCACGCCATGGAGGCCATGGACCAGAGGGGAAACCCTTCTCCCATCTAGGGAGGAGGTCAAGGAAGAAGAAGAAGGAGGGGGCTCTCCCCCCTCGCTTCCGGTGGCACCGGAGTGCCACCGGGGGCCATCATCATCACCGCGATCTACACCAACACCTCTGCCATCTTCACCAACATCTCCATCACCTTCCCCCCTCTATCTACAGCGGTCCACTCTCCCGTAACCCATTGTACCCTCTACTTGAACATGGTGCTTTATGCTTCATATTATTATCCAATGATGTGTTGCCATCCTATGATGTCTGAGTAGATTTTTGTTGTCCTATCGGTGGTTGATGAATTGCTATGATTGATTTAATTTGCTTGTGGTTATGTTGCTGTCCTTTGGTGCCCATCATATGATTGCACGCATGGATCACACCCTAGGGTTAGTTTGTATGTTGATAGGACTATGTATTGGAGGGCAAGAGTGACAGAAGCTTCAACCTAGCATAGAAATTGATGCATACGGGATTGAAGGGGGACCAATATATCTTAATGCTATGGTTGGGTTTTACCTTAATGAACATTAGTAGTTGCGGATGCTTGCTAATAGTTCCAATCATAAGTGCATAGAATTCCAAGTAAGGGATGACATGCTAGCAGTGGCCTCTCCCACATAATACTTGCTATCGGTCTAGTAAAGTAGTCAATTGCTTAGGGGCAATTTCGCAAATCCTACCACCACTTTTACACACTCGCTATATTTACTTTATTGTTTCTTTATCTAAACAGCCCCTACTTTTTATTTGCGTACTCTTTATTATATTGCAAACCTATCCAATAACACCTACAAAGTACTTCTAGTTTCATACTTGTTCTAGGTAAAGCGAACGTCAAGCATGCGTAGAGTTGTATCGGTGGTCGATAGAACTTGAGGGAATATTTGTTCTACCTTTAGCTCCTCGTTGGGTTCGACACTCTTACTTGTCAAAAACTGTTGCGATCCCCTATACTTGTGGGTTATCAGCTGGCTGAGAAAATGGCCTATCAGTAATGAGAAATGGGCTGTACATTTTTAAAACACACCAAACCGGCAATTAGTTTCAATTTTTTTTTCATTTTGAGATTTTAAATTGCATTGATTTTTATGTGTGGACAATTTGTTGGATTTTATATTGATATACATTTATTTTTAAAATCAGTTTGAATGTGACTCGAAATTTCGGGATTAAAACAGTTCGGACCGCGCCGAAATATGCAAAATTTCGTATATATTTTTAACCGTGGCCACAATATGGGATGTAATGCAAACAAAAAGAATATGGGCTCCAAAAAACCCTTAAGAATTAGCAAATGTGCTGTAAATTATTAGAAATAATGGCAGATGGGTTGTATGATGTTTTCCACAGATTTGAGGCTTTCCTAAAAAAAGGTTGACGCACAAGCAGTGACTGTTGGATGTCCATCCAACGACCGTCGTGCTTCTTCAATCTCTGCTCTTCCTGCTCCAGCCGCTCAAACAAGCGCCGGCGGGACGGCCTGCTGTCTCCTCCCCGCGGCCGGCTGTGCTGCCGCACAGGCCTCACCGCCCCACCGTACTCCCATCACTGGCCTAGCCGTCCTTCTACTGACCCACACCTGTTGTTATTCTCCGGCGACGGCAAACGAACGAGTAAACCCTCGTACAGTCATACTCCCCTCCGCGTGGGGAACAACTGCCGAGTCTTCCCTGCCTCCGTATCGTTCCCTTCCTAGGCCTCGCCGTCGTCCATCGCCCTGGTGCTCTCGGCTCGGCCTAGTCAATGTAGTCAACGACCGACATGCATCTGAAGTGGACTGTACATGCAGAGGCTGACGGCTGGGTCCACGGCTGCAGGCAAGGAAATGCCTCCTTATTACGCGCAAAATAATGATTCCTCCACCTAACATCTGGGACCCACCGAAAGGGCCTCTGTATTTCGCGAAAAAAAAACGTTACCGCTGCTGACAGCTCGGACCCACCACCTATATCTTTGCATGCAGGGAAGTGCCTCCTTATTACGCACAAAAAATGAATACTCCCCTTGTTAGCTTGGACCCAGTATTTGTGGCAGGCTGACTTGTCGGCCAACTAAGTTGATGGGGACGGAGGGCTTTGTCAACTTAGTCAATATGCACGATTCTAGCTCCAGTGACCGTACGATGTTCATCCAAAGGCCGTAGTGCTTCTTCAACCTCTGGTCTTCTTGCTCTGGCCGCCCAAACTAGCGCCGATCGTGCCTTGTGTTCCTGCCTCCCGTGGCCGGCTATGCTGCCGTGGAGGCCTCACCGCCCCTACTACTCCCATCGCTGGCCAGGCCATCCCTCCACTCACCCACACCCCTGTTATTCTGCAGCGACGGCAGCCTCACACCGCAGCCGAACCAGTGAACCCTCATACTCCTCTCCGCGCGGGCTTCCACTGCCGCATCTTCCCCGGCTCCGCGTCGTCCCCTTCCTAGGCCTCACCGTCGTCCACCGCCCTGGTGCTCTCGGCATGGCGTGGTCAAGGAACGGCTTCCATTGGACATGGACTTTACGTGGAGAGGCTGACATCTCGGTCCACAGCCGTGGCAAGGAAGTGCCTCCTTATTGCACGCAAAATAATTATTTCTCCACCTGATAGCAGGGACCCATCGGACGGGCCACCGTATTTCGCGAAAAAACGTTTCCCCCCTGACTGCTGGGACCCACTAGCTACATCTTCGCACGTAAGGAAGTGCGTCTGGGCAAAAAAAATTATTCGCCCCCCTGACTGCTGGGACCCACCAGCTACATCTTCGCACGCAAGGAAGTGCCTGACAGTCGGGACCCACCTAGTCGAAGCGTATGTAGCGTTGTCATTCTGGTCGCGAACGTGTACGTACATACTGATCGATGTAGAGGCGCGTAATACGTCTCCAATGTATCTATAATTTTTGATTGCTCCATGCTATATTATCTACTGTTTTGGACTATATTGGGCTTTATTTTCCACTTTTATATTATTTATGGACTAACTTATTAACTGAAGGCCCAGCCCAGAATTGCTATTTTTTGCCTATTTCAGTGTTTCGGAGAAACAGAATATCAAACGGAGTCCAAACGGAATAAAATCTTCGGAAATGTGATTTTCTCATCAGATAAGATCCAGGAGACTTGGACCCCCGTCAAGAAAGCCACGAGGTGGTCACGAGGGTGGGGGGCGCCCCCCTAGGGCGCGCCCCCTACCTCGTGGGCCCCTCGGAGCTCCACTGACGTATTTCTTCCTTCTATATATATATATATATATCCACGTACCCCCAAATGATCGGGGACGGAGCCAAAAACCTAATTCCACCGCCACAACTTTCTGTATCCACGAGATCCCATCTTGGGGCCTGTTCCGGAGCTCCGCCAGAGGGGGCATCGATCACGGAGGGCTTCTACATCATCATCCAAGCCTCTCCGATGAAGTGCGAGTAGTTTACTTCAGACCTACGGGTCCATAGCTAGTAGCTAGATGGCTTCTTCTCCCTTTTTGGATCTCAATACAATGTTCTCCCCCTCTCTTGTGGAGATCTATTCGATGTAATCTTCTTTTTGCGGTGTGTTTGTTGAGACCGATGAATTGTGGGTTTATGATCCAGTTTATCTATGAATAATATTTGAATCTTCTCTGAATTCTTTTATCTATGATTGGTTATCTTTGCAAGTCTCTTCAAATTATCAGTTTGGTTTGGCCTACTAGATTGGTTGTTCTTGCCATGGGAGAAGTGCTTAGCTTTGGGTTCGATCTTGCGGTGTCCTTTCCGAGTGACAGAAGGGGCAGCAAGGCACGTATTGTATCATTGCCATCAAGGATAACAAGATGGTTTTTTATCATATTGCATGAAACTATCCCTCTACATCATGTCATCTTTCTTAAGGCGTTACTCTGATTTTAACTTAATACTCTAGATGCATGCTGGATAGCGGTCGATGAGTGGAGTAATAGTAGTGGATGCAGAATCGTTTCGGTCTACTTGTCTCGGACGTGATGCCTATATACATGATCATACCTAGATATTCTCATAACTATGCTCAATTCTGTCAATTGCTCAACAATAATTTGTTCACCCACCGTAGAATACTTATGCTCTTGAGAGAAGCCACTAGTGAAATCTATGGCCCCCGGGTCTCTTTCTTATCATATCAATCTCCATCACTTTATTATTGATTTGCTTTTACTTTTTACTTTTCATCTTTATACCAAAAATACCAAAAAATATATTTATCATATCTATCAGTCTCACTTTCGTAAGTGACCATGAAGGGATTGACAACCCCTAAGTGCGTTGGTTGCGTTGAGCTATTGTTTTGTGTAGGTACAAGGGACTTGAAGCGTAGCCTCCTACGGGATTGATTCCTTGGTTCTCAAAAACTGAGGGAAATACTTACGCTACTTTGCTGCATCATCCTCTCCTATTCGGGGAAATCCAACGCAGTGCTCAAGAGGTAGCAAGAAGAATTTCTGGCACCGTTGCCGGGGAGTCTACGCAAAAGTCAACATACCAAGTACCCATCACAATCCCTATCTCCTGCATTACATTATTTGCCATTTGCCTCTCGTTTTCCTCTCCCCCACTTCACCCTTTCCGTTTTATTCGCCCCCTCTCTCTCTATTCTCCTTCTCTTTCTCTATTTGCCTTTTTTGCCTGTTTGCTTTTTGTCTGCTCGTGTGTTGGATTGCTTGTTTGTCGCGATGGCTCGAGATAATGCTAAATTGTGTGACTTCACCAATACCAACAATAATGATTTACTTAGCACTCCGATTGCTCCTCTTACCAATGCCAACTCTTGTGAAAGTAATGCTGCTTTGCTGAATCTTGTCATGAAAGATCCGTTTTCCGGTCTTCCTAGTGAAGATGTCGCTACCCATCTTAATAGCTTCGTTGATTCGTGTGACATGCAAAAGAAGAAAGGTGTCGATAATTATATTGTTAAATTGAAGCTATTTCCTTTTTTGCTTAGAGATCGTGCTAAAGCTTGGTTTTCATCTTTGCCTAAAAATAGTATTGATTCATGGAACAAGTGCAAAGATGCTTTTATCTCTAAGTATTTTCCTCCTGCTAAGATTATCTCTCTTAGAAATGATATTATGAATTTTAAGCAACTTGATCATGAACATGTTGCACAAGCTTGGGAGAGAATGGAATTAATGATACATAATTGCCCTACTCATGGTTTAAATTTGTGGATGATTATACAAAAAATTTATGCCGGATTGAATTTTTCTTCTAGAAATCTTTTAGATTCGGCCGTGGGAGGCACTTTTATGGAAATAACTTTAGGAGATGCTACTAAACTCCTAGATAATATTATGGTTAATTATTCTCAATGGCACACTGAAAGATCTACTAATAAAAAAGTGCATGCGATAGAAGAAATTAATGTTTTGAGTGGAAAGATGGATGAACTTATGAAATTATTTTCTACTAAGAGTGTCTCTTCTGATTCTAATGTTATGCCTTTGTCTACTTTGATTGAGAATAATAATGAATCTATGGATGTGAATTTTGTTGCTAGGAATAATTTTGGTAACAACTCGTATAGAGGGAATTTTAATCCTAGGCCTTATCCTAGTAATCCTTCTAATAATTATGGAAATTCCTACAACAATTCTTATGGAAATTATAATAATATGCCCACTGATTTTGAATCTAATATTAAAGAATTTATTACTTCGTAAAAGAATTTTAATGTTATGATTGAAGAGAAATTGCTTAAGATTGATGATTTGGCTAGGAGCGTTGATAGAATTTCTCTTGAGATTGATTCTTTAAAGCTTAGATCTATTCCTCCTAAGCATGATATCAATGAGTCTCTCAAAGCCATGAGAATTTCCATTGATGAGTGCAAGGAAAGAACCGCTAGGACGCGTGCTATGAAAGATGCCTTTATTAAAGCGCGTTCTTCCAATTCCTATGAAAATCAAGATGAAGATCTAAAAGTTATTGATTTGTCTCCTATTAAATCTTTGTTTTGCAATATAAATCTTGATGAAACTGAATATGATCCACCTTTACCTAGAGGGCGTTCTAAAAATTCGGAGTATTTAGATCTTGATGATGAAATTGATGAAAGTGGGATTAAAAGAAATAAAACTCTAGATGTTGCTAAACCCACTATATTGGATTTCAAGGAATTTAATTATGAAACTTGTTCTTTAATTGATTGTATTTCCTTGTTTCAATCCGTGCTAAATTCTCATCATGCTTATAGTCAAAATAAAGCCTTTACCGAACATATCGTTGATGCTTTGATGCAATCTTATGAAGAAAAACTTGAGTTGAAAGTTTCTATCCCTAGAAAACTTTATGATGAGTGGGAACCTACTATTAAAATTAAAATTAAAAATTATGAGTTCTATGCTTTGTGTGATTTGGGTGCTAGTGTCTCTACTATTCCCAAAACTTTGTGTGATTTGCTAGATTTCCGTGATTTTGATGATTGCTCTCTAAACTTGCATTTGCGGATTCCACTATTAAGAAACCTATCGGAAGAATTAATGATGTTCTTATTGTTGCAAATAGGAATTATGTTCCCATAGATTTTATCGTTCTTGATATAGATTGCAATCCTTCTTGCCCTATTATTCTCGGTAGACCTTTCCTTAGAAGGGTTGGTGCAATTATTGATATGAAGGAAGGGAATATTAGATTTCAATTTCCATTAAAAAAGGGCATGGAACACTTTCCTAGAAAGAGAATAAAATTACCATATGAATCTATCATGAGATCCACTTATGGATTGCCTACCAAAGATGGCAATACCTAGATCTATTCTTGCTCGCTATGCCTAGCTACGGGCGTTAAGCGATAGCGCTTGTTGGGAGGCAACCCAATTTTATTTTTATTCCTTGATTTTTGATCCTGTTTAGTAATAAATAATTTATCTAACCTGTGTTTTGGTTGTGTTTTTTGTGTTTAATTAGTGTTTGTGCCAAGTAGAACCGTTGGGAAGACTTGGGGAAAGTCTTGTTGAACTTGCTGTAAAAAACAGAAACTTTAGCGCTCACGAGAATTGCTGTAATTTTTATTTGGAAAGTGCTATTTAGTTAATTATTTTTTCAGATGTTTAATAGATAAATTCCTCACGTCCAGCAATTTATTTTAGAATTTTTGGGATTCCATATTTTGCGCTAGCTACAGATTACTACAGACTGTTCTGTTTTTGACAGATTCTGTTTTTCGTGTGTTGTTTGCTTATTTTGATGAATCTATGGCTAGTAAAATAGTTTATAATCCATAGAGAAGTTGGAATACAGCAGGTTTAACACCAATATAAATAAAGAATGAGTTCATTACAGTACCTTGAAGTGGTCTTTTGTTTTCTTTCGCTAACGGAGCTCACGAGATTTTCTACTTTAAGTTTTGTGTTGTGAAGTTTTCAAGTTTTGGGTAAAGATTTGATGGATTATGGAGCAAGGAGTGGCAAGATCCTAAGCTTGGGGATGCACATGGCACCCCCAAGATAATCTAAGGACACCTAAAAGCCAAAGCTTGGGGATGTCCCGGAAGGCATCCCCTCTTTCATCTACTTCCATCGGTAACTTTACTTGAAGCTATATTTTTATTCACCACATGATATGTGTTTTGCGTGGAGCGTCTTTTATGATTTGAGTCTTTGCTTGTTAGTCTACCACAATCATCCTTGCTGTACACACCTTTTGAGAGAGTCATACATGATTTGGAATTTGATAGAATACTCTATGTGCTTCACTTATATCTGTTGAGCTTTATAATTTTGCTCTATGTGCTTCACTTATATATTTTGAGATTTATAATTTTGCTCTATGTGCTTCACTTATATCTTTTGAGCTTTATAGCTTTGCTCTAGTGCTTCACTTATATCTTTTAGAGCACGGTGGTGGATTTGTTTTATAGAAACTATTGATCTCTCATGCTTCACTTAGATTATTTTGAGAGTCTTAATAGCATGGTAATTTGCTTAAAATCTTAATATGCTTGGTATGCAAGATTAATAATAAAACTTTCTTATGAGTGTGTTGAATACTAAGAAAAGTTTGATGATTGATGATTGTTTTGAGATATGGAGGTAATAATATCAAAGTCATGCTAGTTGAGTAGTTGTGAAATTGAGAAATACTTGTGTTGAGGTTTGCAAGTCCCGTAGCATGCACGTATGGTAAACGTTATGCAACAAATTTGAAACATGAGGTGTTATTTGATTGTCTTCCTTATGAGTGGCGGTCAGGGACGAGCGATGGTCTTTTCCTACCAATCTATCCCTCTAGGAGCATGCGCGTAGTGCCGAGGTTTTTGATGACTTGTGGATTTTTGCAATAAGTATGTGAGTTCTTTATGACTAATGTTGAGTCCATGGATTATACATACTATCACCCTTCCATCCTTGCTAGCCTCTTCGGTACCGTGCATTGCCCTTTCTCACATTGAGAGTTGGCGCAAACTTCGCCGGTGCATCCAAACCCCGTGATATGATACGCTCTTTCACACATAAACCTCCTTATATCTTCCTCAAAACAGCCACCATACCTACCTATCATGGCATTTTCATAGCCATTCCGAGATATATTGCCATGCAACTTTCCACCGTTCCGTTTATTATGACACGCATCATCATTGTCATATTGCTTTGCATGATCATGTAATTGACATCGTATTTGTGGCAAAGCCACCATTCATAATTCTTTCATACATGTCACCCTTGATTCATCGCATATCCCGGTACACCGCCGGAGGCATTCATATAGAGTCATCTAGTTCTAGTATCGAGTTGTAATCATTGAGTTGTAAATAAATAGAAGTGTGATGATCATCATTATTAGAGCATTGTCCCAAGTGAGGAATAAATAAATAAATAAAAGAGAGAAGGCCCAAAAAAGAGAAAGGTCATAAAAAAATAAAAGGCCCAAAAAAATGAGAGAAAAAGAGAGAAGGGACAATGTTACTATCCTTTTACCACACTTGTGCTTCAAAGTAGCACCATGATCTTCATAGTAGAGAGTCTCTCATGTTATCACTTTCATATACTAGTGGGAATTTTTCATTATAGAACTTGGCTTGTATATTCCAACAATGGGCCTCCTCAAGTGCCCTAGGTCTTCGTGAGCAAGCAAGTTGGATGCACACCCACTAGTTTCTTTTGTTGAGCTTTCATACATTTATAGCTATAGTGCATCTGTTGCATGGCAATCCCTACTCCTTGCATTAACATCAATCGGTGGGCATCTCCATAGCCCATTGATTAGCCTCGTTGATGTGAGACTTTCTCCTTTTTTGTCTTCTCCACATAACCCCCCTCACTATATTCTATTCCACCCATAGTGTTATATCCATGGCTCGCGCTCATGTATTGCGTTGTATTGCATGAAAGTTTATAGGTTTGAGATTACTAAAGTATGAAACAATTTCTTGGCTTGTCATCGGGGTTGTGCATGATGAGAGCATTCTTGTGTGACGAAAATGAAACATGACTAAACTATATGATTTTGTAGGGATGAACTTTCTTCGGCCATGTTATTTTGAGAAGACATAATTGCTTAGTTAGTATGCTTGAAGTATTATCATTTTTATGTCAATATAAACTTTTGCCTTGAATCTCTCAGATCTGAATATTCATACCACAATTAAGAAGAATTATGCCAAGTAGCACTCCGCATCAAAAATTCTCTTTTTATCATTTACCTACTCGAGGACGAGCAGGAATTAAGCTTGGGGATGCTTGATACGTCTCCAACGTATCTATAATTTTTGATTGCTCCATGCTATATTATCTACTGTTTTGGACTATATTAGGCTTTATTTTCCACTTTTATATTATTTTTAGGACTAACTTATTAACTGGAGGCCCAGCCCAGAATTGTTGTTTTTTGCCTATTTCAGTGTTTCGGAGAAAGGAAATATCAAACGGAATCCAAACGGAATAAAATCTTTAGAAACGTGATTTTCTCGTCAGATAAGATCCAGGAGACTTGGACCCCCCCCCCCCAGTCAAGAAAGCCACGAGGTGGTCACGAGGGTGGGGGGCGCCCCCCCCTAGGGCGCGCCCCCTGCCTCGTGGGCCCCTCAGAGCTCCACCGACATACTTTTTCCTCCTATATATATCCACGTACCCCCAAACGATCGGGGATAGATCCAAAAACCTAATTCCACCACCGCAACTTTCTGTATCCACGAGATCCCATCTTGGGGCCTGTTCCGGAGCTCCGCCGGAGGGGGCATCGATCACGGAGGGCTTCTACATCATCATCCAAGCCTCTCCGATGAAGTGTGAGTAGTTTACTTCAGACCTGCGAGTCCATAGCTAGTAGCTAGATGACTTCTTCTCTCTTTTTGGATCTCAATACAATGTTCTCCCCCTCTCTTGTGGAGATCTATTCGATGTAATCTTCTTTTTGCGGTGTGTTTGTTGAGACCGATGAATTGTGGGTTTATGATCCAGTTTATCTATGAATAATATTTGAATCTTCTCTGAATTCTTTTATGTATGATTGGTTATCTTTGCAAGTCTCTTTGAATTATCAGTTTCGTTTGGCCTACTAGATTGGTTGTTCTTGCCATGGGAGAAGTGCTTAGCTTTGGGTTTGATCTTGTGGTGTCCTTTCCCAGTGACAGAAGGGGCAACAAGGCACGTATTGTATCGTTGCCATCGAGGATAACAAGATGGGGTTTTTATCATATTGCATGAAACTATCCCTCTACATCATGTCATCTTCTTAAGGCGTTACTTTGTTTTTAACTTAATACTCTAGATGCATGCTGGATAGCGGTCGATGAGTGGAGTAATAGTAGTAGATGCAGAATCGTTTCGGTCTACTTGTCTCGGACGTGATGCCTATATACATGATCATACCTAGATATTCTCATAACTATGCTCAATTCTGTCAATTGCTCAACAGTAATTTGTTCACCCACCGTAGAATACTTATGCTCTTGAGAGAAGCCACTAGTGAACCCTATGGCCCCCAGGTCTCTTTCTTATCATATCAATCTCCATCACTTTATTATTGCTTTGCTTTTACTTTTTACTTTGCATCTTTATACCAAAAATACCAAAAATATTATTTATCATATCTATCAGATCTCACTTTCGTAAGTGACCGTGAAGGGATTGACAACCCCTAAGCGCGTTGGTTGCGTTGAGTTATTGTTTTGTGTAGGTACAAGGGACTTGAAGCATAGCCTCCTACTGGATTGATACCTTGGTTCTCAAAAACTGAGGGAAATACTTACGCTACTTTGTTGCATCATCCTCTCCTCTTTGGGGAGATCCAACGCAGTGCTCAACAGGTAGCAGTGCGCACGTGTCATAGTAGAGGCGCGCACGTAGCATGTACACGTACATACAGCGGCCAGTGTGCAAGAAAGAAAAATACGGCCACATACGTACATACGGGCAGGGTCTCGAACGCCTACTCGCGCATACGTACGGCCATGGATCGTGTACATGGCTGGGTCAGAACGGAGAAATTGCGTCATCGTCGTGTTCATGGGGAGGCAACGGAATGCGTCGTGTTCATCGGGAGGCAACGGCACGCGTGGGAGCCAACTGGCTTGGACGGAACAGCCGATGGAAACGAGGTCTCGCGTACCGCATAATGGAGGAAACGACCTTGTGTTCGACCGGCCACGGTCCAAAACGGGATCCTATTCATCGGGAGGGGTCTGGCGTACCGCAAAACGGAGGAAACGGACCTTCTACGGTCGAAACGGGGGTCCTGTTGATTGGGAGGGGTGTTGTGTACCGCAAAACGGAGGAAACAGACTTTTGTTGGAGCGCTACGGTCGAAACGGGGGTCCTGTTCATCGGGAGGCGTGTGGTGTACCGCAAAACGGGACTCCACGGGATGCTGTTCATCTCCACCGTCGACCCCCTCCAGCCTCCATGGGCTACTGTTCGTCCACCGTCGACCTCCTCCAACCTCCACCTGCGACTGTTCATCCAGCCTCCACCGCGGGTTACTCCACTGGCTACTGTTCAACCAGCCCTCTTCACGGGCTCCTGTTCAACCACCCCTCCACGGGCTACTGTTCATCCAGCCCTCCACCGTCTACTGTTCATCCCGTCCTCCACGGAGTGGTCCTGTTCATCCAGCCCTCCACGGGGTCTTGTTCATCCAGTCCCAACCGGCTCGATCGATCGGGGTCCTGTTCATCCAGAGGCAACACCACGGGGTCCTGTTCATCCACCCCCACCGGGAACTGTTCATCCAAACCCCTCCAGCAACGCTCACTGTTCATCCAGAGGCAACACCACGGGGTCCTCTTCATCCACCCCCACCAGGAACTATTCATCCAACCCCCCCCCCCCAGCAACGCTCACTGTTCATCCAGAGGCAACACCATGGGGTCCTGTTCATCCACCCCCACCGGGAACTGTTCATCCAAACCCCCCAGCAACGCTCACTGTTCATCCAGAGGCAGCATCGATCGGCTTCAGTTAGCAGCAGTAGGCAAGGAATCGCTCGATCGGGTTCAGTTAACAGCCATCGATCGATCACTCGGGTTCAGTAACGCGTAGCCTGCAGTGCAATCGCTCGGGTTCAGTTAGAGCCCAACGCCTCGCTCGGGTTCAATTAGAGCCCAACGCCTTGCACCCACGCGCGTGCGTGTGTGAGAGAAACACGCATCGCTCGGCCCCAACCACCCACCATAACCGGGAACACGCCGATATTTTCTCGCCCTCGCTTCTACCACGGTTTTTTCCATCATGGACGGTCCAAAGAATGTCATGCAGCTGCGTCTCCGGCCCGCCCAGGACGAAAAGCCCATTTTCTGTCATGATTTTTTGTCATAGAAGTAGGACCCCACCACATCTATGATGATACCGGGTTTTGTCATAATTATCATCATAGAAGTGTCATAAGTATGACAGAAAAAAATTTCGTTCGGCCCAAAATGTCACGGATGTGTCTTTTTTTTGTAGTGTATCTCAAGTTCCCTCGAGCTAGTAACTGGCACCGGTAAACTCTGTGAGGCCGTGCAGTCATCTCGCGCCTCGTTTTCACGGATACGCACAATGACGCTCTCATAGTGCAAAATCATATCAACCAGGGTCATTTCACTGTCTAGGTGGAGGTGAAGGCATGAGTTCAGGCTTTCACTCTGCTGGTTGCTTTTCATGCCAAGCCAAAACCCCTCTGTTAGATAAGTCGCGGCCCATAGTCTCCTCTTCTTATACATCCGTCTCAACCATGTTATAGTTTTTTTTCCTACCATCTTTTGAAAAATGCGTGCCATCTCTCCTCAAACATGGTCGTGGACGTGATGTAGTACAGAAGAGTTCAGAACTCCTTCAAGGACTTGTGACTGAGGTGAATCTTCATTTTTTCTCTATATGCCACGTACATTTATGGTGCCACACGTCTGGCAAGACTTCGCGAATTGCCTTGATCATCACAGCATCGGCGTCCGTGATTGCACTCTTTGGCATCTTTTGACACATGGACCTCAAAAAAGTCTGCAGCAGCCATACGTATGTCTCTTCGATCTCGTCCGAAACTATGGCACAACCAAAAACAGTGGTTCTCCGGTGATTGTTAAGACCAACAAAAGGTATGAATGGCATACCATAGCGGTTCATCTTGTACGTGCTGTCAAATACAAGCACATCGCCGAAGTCCTCATAATCATGACAAGACTGGGAGTCGCACCAGAACATCCTATTCAAATGTCCTTCCTTATCTAGCTTATACTCGAAAAAGAAGCTAGGATCCCTCTGTTTCCTACTGGACATGATGCCTATGGCTGTGGCAGCATCACCTTTTGAAAGCAGCTTCCTCTTCTCCCTGGCGCAAAGGCTGTATATTTCACGCCTGGTAAAACCAACACCGCCGTACCATACATGTTTTCTGATGAAGGAATCCATCATGTCGTGAATTCTAATCCCTACAGCTCCCATGGACATTATCTCATGCTTCTGGTACTCTTTGGTTTTTCTGTGGGACCAAAGAAAAGGTACCTCGTCCGGTCCTGCCAACATATGGCTATGCTTGTCCTCAAAACTTTCAACATACCAAACTCCACACTTTTTTTCAAGCTTGACGGTCAGGTGCGCTTTGCAAAAGCAGCGTGTCTCGGCTCTGAGCCTACGGCTGTGTCCTTCCTCGGCTAGCAACTTGCTGTCATGTTTCCCTTGTCTGGAACAAACAAACCGCCTATAACGCATATGATGTGACTCAGTTTTGCTATACCTGACCTTATTCTTTCTAATGCTGAAACCATTATATCTAGCATAGCCGTTGTAGAAATCATACGCAGCATCATGACACGTAAAAGTCATTTCCATTATCTGCATGAACATATCCCTCTTACCATCTGCACTGGCAGTATCTTGGACATTCTTTGTCCCATCATCTTGTGTCACCTACACAATCATACCACAGCCATGAAAATAGTTTTCTATGGTTTAACGTTACTTCCATAGAACATTGATTACACACATACCTCACTCATGATGACCGACAACTGCGACTCCCCGGAATCAGGTGCATCTAATGATTCGTCGTTAAGGCCTGTCTCCGCATCGGATTCACTGTAATAGTCGTACGCATTATGACATTCGGAAATGACTAATGAGCTGAAAAATACAACACAAATACATAATTACTTATCATATAATATTCCAGAAGAAATTCAATTTGCATGCCAACAAAAAATTTCACTTCCGTACCTGACTAATGTAATCTTTATTCGAGAGCTCCGAGTTGTTTTCCTGATCATCATCAAGCTCATCGGTCTATAAGTTTTCAACACAAGGATTTAATGTTGTCGGATGCCACCAAAAAATTACAACATGACAATGCCACTCACATTAAGATCGTCCCATTCGTTCCCATTCTCTGACCGATCTCCACGATATGAATTTTCATCGTCTGACCAATCTTCTATCTAGTCTTTCATCAGTTCTCCAAACTCCATGTCTACCATGATATCAATTAACTCCTCGTCTGCCATTTCCTACAAGAAATAATATGTATCATCACATGTGAAAACATTATCAATGATGAAATATACAACACATAGCACACGATCACGGATGTTATGTAAACAACCCAACCGAGGCCATTCAGATCTGCCAAACCTAGTAAGGAAGATGGCGACGGCACCCGTCGTGATCACTTTCAATCGCGAGGAACTGCACGACCTCAAAAACTAGCTAGATCTGTGATTACCTCTGCCGCCAGATACCTAGGTTAGCCGCCACATCAAATAATGATAGAGGTCGTGCGCACAGCCGACGGCAACCGACGTTGTGTGAACCCTAGACTGAAGAAACCCAGATCATGAGGAGCAGCACTACCGGAACATGATCCACGATCGTCTGCGCCGCCGGGTAGCTAGGTTACCCGCCCCGCTAGGTTAACCACTACCACTGGCGGCGGCAGTTCGTTCGATGTTGCCGTGAGCGAGACTAGAGGAGGGGGGGCGGGATGCGGTACCTGTGCGCGCTCATTGGAGATTCACGACGTTGCCGCGCCCGCTGTCCGACGAGATCGTCGGCAACGAGATAGCCGCCGCTGGAGATCTACTACGTGACTTATGGAGCTGCGTCAATGCTCGCGAGATTGATGGAGCTGCGTGAATGATTGGATTCGGCAGGTCTTACGTGGACGTGGGGTCGTGTGATATTTTTTCGGACCAGGGTACTGTACGTATACGGTCTGAGTTATACAGGGCTAGACAGAGTTTGGATCTGGGCTACGGCGGGCCAGGAAAAAAATAAACTCACGATGACAAAAATACCCATGCAAAATTAGGTTAGGGGGAGCACCGGAGCAGGGCTCCTTCCGATTGCCATTACACCTCCACTTCCAGCGAACAGTTTTAGAGCTTGAACAGCTGGGAAATGATGCCAGCGTTGCATGGCCTCGGCACAAGGGCAACATCCTATGGAATTCAAACTTGTCCACGTCCGAGACTGACTCGGTTCTGGGGAAGCGGTATGTCAGGCAATAGGAGGAGAATGCCAAGGCAAGGGAGAAGATTCTGATAGGCTGGTCATAATGGGCAAGAACATAAGCTAGTAACTTACACACTTTCATAGACTATGTTACTACCTTCATAGTGGGTAGGAACATTTATGTAGTGTCATGCAACGATGTATTTATTAGGTTATAGACTCATTGTTTCTTGGAGTGTGTGATGTTCCGGTAACTTAGCTAGTTACCAAAGCACCTCTCTCTTCATTAAATATGTGCCACATAAGCAAAGTTGTATTGGAGTGTGTGATGTTACTCCTAAGGCTAGTCATAGTGGGAGTAACTTAGCAAGTAACATAGCGCACTCCGAGAAATTTTTGTTTATGTGGCATGTAGTTAATGAGAAGTGGTAACATAATATGTTACTGTAACATAGCGTTTTTCAAGACAAGATGAGTCTACAAGCTAACTAATGAAGTTCTCTATGACACTACTACTATGTTACTTTGCACTATGAAGATAGTAACTTAGACTAGTGTCATATGCATGACACTAGTATAAGTTACTCCCCACTATGACCAGCCTAAATTCCTCCCCATTGTGACCAGCCTGATAGTGTATTACTCCTAGGAAATTTATGCTGGAAATTGATTGGCTGAGAGAGGGGGACAGCAACACCAAGTTTTTTCCAAGTTTTTTCACAGTAAGGTCATATGCCGTGCACACAAAAATAAGGTTTAGTCACTTCTGGATGACAATGGACACTCACAACATGCACATGCGATCACGGGTCAGATTTTTTATAAAGGGCATTTTTACTAACTCAGAATGTAGCATCAAGTTGATGATCATGGGTCAGATAGCTAGCAATTATTTCCATAAAAAAATTGAACACAATGTGGCACTTAACCTGGATCCTTTGGTTGATTTGTTCAAGGAGCAAATTACTGGTGATATATATGATAAATTGTGTGCGTATTTTTTGTAAGGAAATACCGGATGCACTGTTTCGGATAAGACCTCTTAAAGCCCTTGGAAGGGATGGATTGTCGAGACGCTTTTTTCAGAGGAACTGGGGTGTTAAGGAGTAGATTATACGAGTAATTAAACTTTTTTCCATAATGGAATCATGCCACCTGGTGTTAATGACATAGTCATAGTGATGAACCCTTAGGTAAAAGATCTGTTAGGAGTTGTTGATTTTGCTCCATCGGCTTGAGCAATGTGGTTTTACAAGATTGTGTCTAAGTGTGTGGTAAATTGCCCCTGGCCTATTCCCGATGATACTATATCTCCTTTGGTGGCCTTTGAGTGTTTTCGTCATATTCAACATAAAATCCTGATAAAAGTTTTTGTGCCTATAAGTTAGATTTGTCAAAATCCCATGACAAGGTGCATTGGAGATTCTTGGAGTTAGTGATGAAAAAGTTGGGCTTTTCTCATCGTTGGGTGAACCGGATCATGACGTGTGTCACCATGGTGAGGTACTTTTTTAAACTAAATGGAGCCCTTTTGGAATTCTTTGCAGTGCCCCGTAGGCTAAGCAAGGTGATCCCCTATCCCCCCTTTCGTGCCTCTTCGTGGTTGATGGTCTTTTGGCTCTTCTCCGTCAAGGTGTGGTCATGAACAAAATAAAGCATGTCAAAGTGTGTGCTCTGGCACCCGATATCTCCTACCTTCTCTTTGCAAATGATACACTTCCGTTCTTCAAATTCAAGCCGCAACAAGAAGAGAATGTTAAATTATTGGTGTGATGCAAATGCGATCAATCAACTTATAAACCTAGGGAAATGTTCTATTTTCTTCGGGCCAAGATGCTCACCTCAAATTCAGAATGATGTCCGACGAGTATTCAAGTAATGCATGTTAATGGTGTCTCTTTTGAAGCAAAATATTTGGGGTTATCCACCACAAAAGCGATGATGCATAAAGGAAAATTCCAAAGTCTACCAGCTAGGCTTACTAAGCAGATGTTCTAATGCGGTGATGGCTCACTTGTCCAAGCAGGAAGGGAGGCTTTAATCACATCAGTTTCTCAAGCCATTCTGACTTATGTGATGGGAGTTTTTAAATTTTCAATGTTAGTTTATGATGATTTAACCCAAATGATGCGGAATTATTGTTGGGGATCCACTAAAGGCAACCGTAAAACGCACTAGAAGTCTTGTAAGTCTCTTATCCAATCGAAGCACACAGGAGATCTTGGTAAGATTTCTGCTTATTCGACCAATATGACAAGAACATATGGTGAGCCAATAGCATTGTTGACATTTGTTCAGTCAAGCGCTTTTGTCATTTAGTGTTCTTGTCTTGCCGCCATTTGTTCTTGTTTTGCCACCATTTGTTCACGTGCGCGAGCGCCCTCGAAGCAGAGATGGAAGCATGCAAGGAGGGTATCACATTAATGATGGAGCTATCAGTATTTTTAGTCTAGTTGTAGCTATCAGTCGTGAGCAGAATGTTGTCAGCTACGAGCTGATGAAAATTGGACGCACTACCCAAAATAACGGTGTGGTTAATATCTAGTACCGATGAGATTCTAAAATTATGTGTCGCGGATCGAACTGATCCAGTTTAATAGTAATTAATAAATCTTCTTTTCTTGCAAAAATAAAAATAAAATTCGTGCGTTGCAGCCATAGGGGAGGCCGGAGGGGAAGGTGGAGGGACTTTTCAGCCCAATGAGCTAGTGAGGCAGATGTGTTTCGGCCCATGACAGTAACAACGGACGGCCGAGATTATCCCACCGACGTGCACGCACGGCTCTGCACCGATTGGCGGCCAGGATTGAGCGACTCCCACTGCCATTCTCCCCCACTCTCTCTCGGTGGAGCTGCATCTCCGTCAGTCGGCGCGTGTGGTCGCCGGCTCGCCGCCGCCACGGCAGAGGACGCCTTCTGCCCCCGCCACCGCCCCTCCCATCGTCAATACCCGGCACCACCTACCTCTATCTCCAAGTCTCTGACCCCCACCACCACACATCCCGACCGATTCCCAAGGCAAGGGGAGAGAACAGGAGCTAGAGAGGCGGGGGAGCGATGGCGGTGGTCGGCGTTCTCGCCCTGCAGGGATCCTACAACGAGCACATGTCCGGTACGCCGAATCTTCTTCTCTTCTCCCGTTTCTCGCGCGTGTCCGCGACGTGTTCTCTCGTGATTCCGTTGGGTTCTGTCTGGGCAGCGCTGAGGAGGATCGGGGTGAAGGGGGTGGAGGTGCGCAAGCCGGAGCAGCTGCAGGGCCTCGACTCGCTCATCATCCCCGGCGGCGAGAGCACCACCATGGCCAAGCTCGCCAACTACCACAACCTGGTAGGCCTTTTTGGTGTTTTCGTTTCTGCAGGATCATCAAACCTGAACTTCCATCTCTGTCGTGGCATATCGAGTACCTCAAAACTGGTTGGTAGACCTCCTGGAGTTTTGTTTCTGTCGTGGCATATCGAGTACTGCAAAATTGGTTGATAAACCCGTAAAGGCTCGGCGAAAGATGTCTGAAATGGGCTACCATGATACAAGATGATATTCGCTGGAGGGTGAGAAGCTAGATTCAGGTGATAGGATTATTTCTAAGTTATAGTTTGTCATAGGCGAAAATTGATTCAAGTGGATTAGTGAACTCCAATTTTTGGCATGTTCAGAGTGGTTAGTATGCCCATTTTGAACAACTCAACTTTGATCACACTGAACAAACACTCTCTGAATTGTTGTACTTTTCTCCTCTCTAAGAAACGAAATGCTTCCTTGGGCTGGTCATAAGAAAACAGGACTGGATGGAAGGCAGATAATATTACTCTTCAATGGGTTGTACTGACTGCTGAGCATACATCCCAAAGGGCGCCGCATTTGATATTTCTGTAGTACTACCATATATTCTCGTAATTTTCTACAATTCCTCTGCTTAGTTCCGGACGGTGGCTGGGAGCTGCAGCAGAGCAACTTGCCACAAATGTAAATCATCACTGTGTTTTCTGCCTTGTTACTTATAAGGCCCTAAAAATGTGAATGTCCTTTTTTCTCCATCTTCATTTATTGAGGATGAATTGTAGGCTTGTAGACCTGTGGTACAGTGCTGGCAAACTGCAAGCTAGTACATGTACTCTCTAAGGTTCTATAAATAGTTAGTCATGCAAGTGACCACTACATTCCCCCCTGACATTAGAATGACTGCTAGTGGGTAGGATTGTTGCTGGTTATTTTGCATAGAACTAGATCCAGATTCGTTATAATTGACTATATGTATATTTTTCATTGGAAGTGCGCCTCGACAGGGTGTAACTTTTATACCTCTGATAAAGTACACATCTTCTTAGACTAACTTTTTTACACTGTTAAATGTCCAACATCTCATTTCATCTGCTTTGCAGTTTCCTGCACTTCGAGAGTTTGTCGGTGCAGGAAAGCCTGTGTGGGGAACTTGTGCTGGGCTCATTTTCCTTGCAAACAAGGCGGTAGGTATGTGGGTCACCAATTGGTAGATGCTTTAGCTTTTAATTTGGTGAGATTAGTTGATGGAATGTCATGATCACTACTAAGTAATGCTACCCGCAGGACAAAAATTGGGAGGCCAAGAGCTTGTTGGGGGGCTAGATTGCACTGTCCACCGGAACTTTTTTGGGAGCCAGGTACCTCCGAGGACCATGTTGTCTATTTGATGGCTGAATTAGTTTGTAATATCACTTGAATTGCATATCTTCAAATGTCTTGGAGATAAATGTGCAATAATGTGAACCACGTTTCATTGCAAACTGTTCTCTTGCAGCTGCAAAGCTTTGAAACCGAACTTTCAGTGCCAATGCTTGCGGACAAGGAAGGAGGCAGTAATACATGCCGTGGAGTATTTATACGAGCACCTGCTATCTTGGAAGTAGGATCGGATGTTGAAATACTGGCTGAATGCCCTGTTCCTTCTGGTAGACCCAGCATTACCATACCATCTGCCGAGGGTGTTGAGGTTTGCTTCCTGCTCTTTTGAGTTTGACTTAGTGGCAACTGTGATTATTTACTTCTTTTTCTTGCTGAACCAGATGTGTGTATCTGGATGTTCCATTTATTCAAGTACTTTGCTGACAAAATGCTTTGAGAAAATACTACCACATGAGTAGCGGCTACTCTGATGGATCCCTTGTCAAAAACATACTCCAAATTACCTTATCTCTTCTGTGCACTGACTTGCAATGCATATTACCCTGGCAGGAAGAGGTGTACTCAAAAGATCGGGTGATTGTTGCGGTACGTCAAGGGAACATCCTCGCAACTGCTTTTCACCCAGAATTGACATCAGACTGTAGATGGTAAGCTTTTTTCTTTCCCACGGCATCTCATGTATCTTGGTTTGTCACTGCTAACTCTGAAAGCAAGTGCTTTGCATGCTGCTGCTTGGCAGGCATCGCTTCTTCTTGGACATGGACAAAGAATCCCATCCAAAGGCCTTCTCGGCGCTATCTCTATCGTCGTCTTCAAGAGGTTCAGAGGGCGGGTCAAAGACCAAGCCTTTTGATCTCCCCATATTTGAATAGCAGCTGGCGGGAGAGGGAGTCTGCCAAACATTTAAGAAAAAGAAAATAACTAAGTTTTGATCATTCAGTTGATGACAGGCTGGGCATCCGTGATATTTCTATATCAAAATTGTATACCATACACTTGTAATCTTGCTAAAGGAAGCTGGTCAGTTGAATACAAGTCAATACACACTTGTATTATGAGAACCGAAACTGCTTCACACACACATTTTTCGTCCGGTTATAGTACACGCAAGTTTGATCAGAAGGGCAAGCAAGCAGCAGGAGGTATGTACAATTCCTGGCCTATCTTTTTTGCGTTGATTGGGTCCAATCTATGCATGTTTCAGACTTAATTCACTGGCCTCACACCACACATCTACTCCCTCCGTTCGGAATTACTTGCAGAAATGTATGTATCTAGACGTATTTTAATTTTAGATACATTCATTTTCGAGACAAGTAATTCCGAACGGAGGGAGTAGAAAACACCCAATACGTCATACAACGATACGTATCGGGTTGACTCCTCAAAAGATTCTTTTCTGAGGGGTTATAAGCTACCCCTACCTGAACTCTCAAGAGTACTCGGCATTGACGCGGACGAAGAACGATTAACTCATGCTCCCGTTTGGTATTGCGGGGGTCCTCCACAGACTCCAAGAACACATTATTAGATCGTCCGCGTCAAGCCGGAGCATGAGTAGATCGTCCGCGTCAATGCATGAAACGTGCATGCCATGGTCCGGATGTCCGAATTCCCTAAACCAGAAGCAAATTTGGGGTTTCGAGGAGTCCGAACGTGTAAGTTGGGACTACGTCTCCCCACACCCCGTGTGCTTTTTTTTTCTAGATCTACATGGTCCACCCTGCCATCTGAAATTGATGCCTATTTTTTGCTTTCTCTTTTGTTGGATTTCACAGGATCGAAAGCCTTAACGCAAGTTTTTTTTGTAGATATACCCTAGTTTAAATATCAAGCAAGCCGCAAACCAGAAGCATAATCTCGTGTTGTGGTTATATATTTTTGCGTCACACTCAAAATAAATTCGTTAGTAATGAGTTTTTATCCATTTTGAGTTGCTTTTTTTTTCTTTTGATGATGAGGTTCCTTTTTTTAGGGAAATACGATGAGGTTCCTTAGTAATGAGTTTTCATGGTAATATGCGTCTCATTCATCTAATAAAAATTAAGATACAAACCAATCTGACAAAGTTGAGGCAGTGGAACGCTGGCCTTTGCAAAAAGAACCATCGGTCAAGAAAGAAAATTACAATCATGCCGGACGACTTCTCTGAGTTTGACTCCAACGGCCGTCACCTGCCACTGGCACTACCGCAATAGTACCAAAGAAAAAAAGTAAGGGATCAACTCTTAACTAAGCTCGACGCGGCTCCCTCGCTGATATGCAATTTTTCAGACCTTCAAAGTAGCTTACCAAATGTAAAGTCAATGACTCTGAAAGAATCTAGCTAGCCGGGGCAGGCACCCGGACACGCCATCACACTTCAAATCTTGCAACCCCCCCCCCCCTCCCCCCCCCCCCCCCGACTAAGACATTGATGGAGGAAACCCTACATGCAAGTCACAAACCACAAACCCAACACACACGATCCATCATCCTCCAGATGCTGGCAATGCAGACCATAATTTGGATCCGCTTCTGGACTACCTCCCAAGCTCCACGCTGGTGTTGGGGCAAACACCGTCGCAACGGCAGAGCCCAAGAACACAAGTTCACCACAAGGATACTACCGCCACCACGTCATCCTCGCTTGAACTTATTGTTTTCCATATCCATCCTCGACCATACAGCCTATCGTCTCGTCAGGGAAGGATCTGAAGCTTCTTTATTTAGCTTCGCCATCGTTATTGCTAAAGCCATGACGTCTAATAAAAAAACCTAAGGTACTACTACCTTCCTCCTGATTTATTGGCCCACTTTAGATTTTCCGTCAAATTTTGACCATAGATTTAATTAACAAAATGTTAATTCATGTCATGAAGAATTATATCTTTCGATTCGTATTCGAACATAGTTTTGGGTAATATTATATGAAAAATGTTTCACGACGGAGCGCCGGCCGAAGCTTCGGTCGGTCGCGTCCACGCGCGAACGTACCCAGCGACTCACCTAGCGACACGTAGGATGGGGGCCCTGCCCGCGTGCGTCTTCTCCCTCCTTTTTCTCTTCTTCCCGCCGCTCGTCTCTCTCTTTCCCTGCTGCCATGGTCAACCTTCGCTGCCCGGAGGCCTCCCAGGGCGTCGTCGCCATGGGAATCACCCGATCCGGCTGCCCTCGGCCAGATCTGCTCGGATCCGCGCCACCGGAGCTCTGCCTGCCTCGTCGGACCCGACCACGTCTGAGCTACAACCGACCATGCGCGGAGCTGCAACCGTTGAACCTTTTTCCTCCCGGAACGGCACCGCGGCGACGATGGCCATGGGCAGGCATGGGAGCTTAGCGGAGCAGCAGCAAGTAGTTGTGAAAATGGTTGTAGCAAATTCCAACGCCATTTGTAGCAAAACCAACTATGGTTGCAGCAAAACAACATTATTGTCATGGCGGGGTTCACAGCTAAGACAATTAGTTTGAAGCTTTTTTCAATACAGGTTGTAGCTTTTGTAACAGCCGGTTGTAGCTTTTCGTCTGTTGTCCATGGCTTACGGCTCCACAGTTGAAGCTTTTTTCATCGTTGGATGAAGCTTTTTTCGTCGCCGGTTGTAACTTTTCTTTGGTCGTTCATAGTTTCCGGTCGTATGAGTTGAAACTTTTTTCATGGCCAGTTGAAACTTCTTTAGTCAGCGATCGTAGCTTTTTTCGTCCTCGGTTGCAGCACTGGGCATCTCCCCCAAGGCTCGATTTTTTGTTGCAAGCGGGGGATGAGCGCCGGTGATCTCCGGTCGTTGCCACTGGAGTTACAACGGCTGCCACGAAAGCTAAAACCGCAGGGGTGGGCTATTGCATGGGTGAAGCCAGTGACAAGAACGGTCGCCGAGGGCTGGGACCGGCGACCAGGGCAGCCAGCGAGGGCGGTGTAACACCTCGGATGTAATTTACCTTATTTGTACTCCAACTCTTGCCATTTCCGGCACTAAGTTATATTATTTTCTCGTTGTCGGGTTTTTGTCTCCATGTGTTTTGTCTTTGTCATGCATCCCATATCATGTCATCATGTGCATTGCATTTGCATACGTGTTCGTCTCATGCATGCGAGCATTTTCTCCTTGTCCGTTTTGCATTCCGGCACTCCTATGTCCTCCGGTGTCCCTTTCTACCTCTTTTCGTGTGTGTGGGTAAAACGTTTTCGGATTGGACCGAGACTTGTCATGCGGTATTGGTTTACTACCGGTAGACCGCCTGTCAAGTTTCGTGCCATTTGGACTTCGTTTGATACTCCAACGGTTAACCGAGGGACCGAAAAGGCCTCGTGTGTGTTGCAGCCCAACACCTCTCCAAACTGGCCCAAAACCCACCTAAACCCCTTCTATCATCTAGAGCGTTCGATCACGATCACGTGGCTGCAAACCGCACCTCATTTGGAGCTTCCTAGCTCTCTCTACCTCTATAAATAGACACCCCCATTCCAAATCCGGACGAAACCCTAGCCCCCTCCCTCTCCTCGCGCGCCGGACAAAAATCCCGACGCCGGACGTGTCCATTTCGCCCCCCCCCCCCCCGCCGCCACATGTCGTCTCGGGGTTCGCTGACCAGCCGCCCCACATCGCCGGCCCGTGAGGCCCGGGGCGGGCCCTCCCGGCCCACGCGCACCCGCCTCCGCCATCCCTCGCCCGCAACGCCCTTTGCCGCCCGCGCCGACCTCGCCGCTCGCCGCCGCGGCGCTCCGGCCGGACTCCGGCGCCACCCCTCGCCGTCCAAGCCCGCCGCCGCCCGGGTCCTCCTCGTCGCCGGCGCACCCCGGCCGCCTCTCCCTTCTACTCCGGCGAACTGCTACAGGAACTCCAGCCATCCTCAAAAAGCGTGCAGATCTGGATCTGAGATTCGAGACGGTTGACTTTTTCCTCCTGAAACCCTAACTTTTTGCATACTTTGACGCATCATAACTCTGCATCTGTAGGTCCGATTCGTGCGTGTAGCATATCTGTCTTGACGAGTACATCATTTCATCTCATTGCATCATGTTCATTTGAGCTCATCTTGATGCCCGAACTGCTGTTGGAAGAGGGCTATGTGATGATTATGTCAGATCTGTTTCAGCAAATGGCCTTTTGTCATTTTTGCCATGATTAATGTGTGCATGATATGATCCTGAGCTCTACATGTGTTTTGTAGAATGCATGCCATCTTTACAGGGGTGTATGCCATGTATTTTTGTGATCTTTGTGGTGACTAGCACAAGCATGCAAAGTAGCTCACTCAATGATGCTGATTTCAGGGACTTAAAATTTCACCAAGTCCTTGTCCTGCTATTGTTTTTATGCCATATGTTCATGTTGTTTCCTAGTGATCCGTGCCTCTTTTGAGCATGATCAGTAAGGATGTTTTGTAGATAATATTGTGCTCTATCCATTCATGTCTTTGTTTGCATTTATGGAGCATCCTACCTTGAGTCAATCAAGCTCTAATTTTGCTATAAAATGTTCCTGGCAGATTGTTAACATGTTTTGCAATTTTGCCTAGCTTGTTGTTGTTGATCCATGCATGCTATGTTGTTGTTCTTGCCATGTCTAGCTTCTATGACATGTCTAGTTGCTGGGTGTATGCTTAGTTTGTCATGCAATGCCTCGTAGTGAGTACATCGAGTTCGTAAACATGCCTACTTGTAAATCTGTTTTGTATGCTCCAGTTTTTCACTAAGTCTGATTGTGTTTATGTTTTTGCTATGTTCACATGCTTGCTATTGTATTTTTTGATCCCTTTTGGCTCATGATCACTAAGGAACTTTTGTTATATGCTTATAGTAGCTTCATGCCTGCCTTGCCTTGCCATGATATGTTCCTGTAGCATGTAGTTTTCATGCTCTAAAGATTGCTTCCTGTTGATAAATTCCTGACTTGTGTTAATTTCACTAAGTTTGGAACCAGTAATCTTTTGCTCTTTTGTCATGCTTGTTTGAGCTTGCTATTGAGTAAATTAGCCGTAGCTCAGTGTTCATCTTTTGTCAAGCATCATGAGTGGATCCCTGCCATGTATTTTTTTTGTTATGTTTGAGTGTTGTAGCATATTTATCTTGATGCATTTAGTTGGTCACTTGCCGATTATAGCAGACCGATGCCATATTTGTTTTGCTTGCCATTTTCAAACCGTGCATCCGATTCCGGTGATCTTTATATCGATTTTAACCAAAATCAACTCACAGTGGCGCTCTTGGTTTTCCAAGTTGAGGCCAGGTTCAATCATTCCTTTGCAAATCTTGCATATGCATCACATACCGCATCCCGCATATCATACCATGTTTGCATCATGTTGCTTGAGCATGGCACGTGGTTGTTTGTGCTCCTTTTGCTTGTTGTTCTTGTTTGGGTAGAGCCGTGAGACGAGTTCATGAACGAGGAACCCGTTGAGTTCGCTTACGAGGATCAAGGCAACCCTGAGAACTTTGCAGGCAAGATGACCATACCCTCGAAATCACTTCTATCTTTGCTTACTAGATGCTCGCTCTTTTGCTATGCATATGCTACGATGCCTACCACTTGCTTATCATGCCTCCCATATTGCCATGTCAAACCTCTAACCCACCATGTCCTAGCAAACCATTGTTTGGCTATGTTACCGTTTTGCTCAGCCCCTCTTATAGCGTTGCTAGTTGCAGGTGAAGATTGAGATCGTTCCTTGTTGGAACATGTTTATTGTTGGGATATCACCATATTATCTTGTTTATCTTAATGCACCTATAAACTTGGTAAAGGGTGGAAGGCTCGGCCTTATGCCTAGTGTTTTGTTCCACTCTTGCCGCCCTAGTTTCCGTCTTATCGTGTTATGTTCCCGGATTTTGCGTTCCTTACACGGTTGGGTTATAATGGGAACCACTTGACAGTTCGCCTTGAATAAAACTCTTCCAGCAATGCCCAACTTTGGTTTTACCATTCGCCACCTAGCCTCTTTTTTCCCTTGGGTTCCACGGACTCAAGGGTCATCTTTATTTAAATTCCCGGGCCAGTGCTCCTCTGAGTGTTGGTCCAACCTATCAGCTGGCGGTGGCCACCAGGGGCAACTCTGGGCTGGCCTACCGGAACCTTGGACAATCCGGTGTGCCCTGAGAACGAGATATGTGCAGCTCCTATCGGGATTTGTCGGCACATTCGGGTGGTGTTGCTGGACTTGTTTTACCATTGTCGAGGATGTCTTGTAACCGGGATGCCGAGTCTGATCGGATTGTCTTGGGAGAAGGAATATCCTTCGTTGACCGTGAGAGCTTATGATGGGCTAAGTTGGGACTCCCCTGCAGGGATTTGAACTTTCGAAAGCCGTTCCCGCGGTTATGGGCAGATGAGAATTTGTTAATATTCGGTTGTAGATAACCTGAAACTTAACTTAATTAAAATGCACCAACCGCGTGTGTTACCGTGATGGTCTCTTCTCGGCGGAGTCCGGGAAGTGAACACGGTGTTGGAGTAATGCTTGACGTAGGTTGTTCTAGGATCACTTTTTGATCATAGTTGTTCGACCGTGCTTTTGCCTTCTCTTCTCGCTCTCTTTTGCGAATATGTTAGCCACCATATATGCTAGTCGCTTGCTGCAGCTCCACATCATACATTTACCTTACCTATAAGCTTAAATAGTCTTGATCGCGAGGGTGCGAGATTGCTGAGTCCTCGTGACTCACAGATTATTTCCAACACCAGATGCAGGGACCGATGATACCGCTCCAGATGATGCGCTTGAGCTCAAGTGGGAGTTCGATAAAGACTCTCGTCGTTACTACGTGTCTTTCCCAGATGATCAGTAGTGGTGCCCAGTTGGGGCGATCAGGGACCTTGTCGCATTTGGGGGTTGATCTTTATTTTGGTTCCGTAGTCGGACCTTGAGTGTATTGGATGAATGTAATGACTTATTTATGTATTTGTGTGACGTGGAGAGTGTAAGCCAACTATGTACCTTTTCCCTTTATTTATTTACATGGATTGTTGTGAAGATTACCTCACTTGCGACATTGCTTTCAATGCGGTTATGCCTCTAAGTCGTGCTTCGACACGTGGGAGATATAGCGGCATCGAGGACGTTACAGGCGGCGACCAGAGACGAGGAGGGCAGGCGACGAGGGAGAATGCATGCGGCCGTTGAGACAGGGGATTCCTTTTTCTCGTACGCGCTTGCGAGAGGAAGAAGATGATCTGGCTGGATAAAGATCCAACGGCTTGGGACGGGCCGATCTGACGGCTAGGGTGCGACCGGCGGAAACGTTCGGCCGGTGCACCGGCGCCCAGCATCGCCCATATTTGCTATGTATAACTTATACTTTATTAGTTAAAATTAGGTAAAAGTTTAGGGACAGTGAGCGACCACCAGCATCGCCCGCTACCACGCGCTCATGTTTCTCTCCGGCCCCACCCGCTGCGATGGCGAGCGGCCCCGGTGAGCGAGCGGCGATGGTGAGCGGCCCCGGTGAGGCGCCGTCTACCCCTTCCCCCCCCCCCCCCCCCCCCCCCCCGCATCGTCCTCCGCAGCTCCGGCTATTCTCCCAGCGCACCATCTCCAGCTCCAGCAATCCCCCAGCTCCGGCAGACGAGCTACATAACTGCGACGGCGAGGCACACCCACGACATAGGGGATGCTTGAACCGGCATCTGATTTTGCCGCAACCGACAAACCCAGAGCTGGAACCAGCACTTAGTTTGGGTGCATCGCCTGGAGTGTTTTCTACGTCGACATTTGCGGCCTCCTCATTTTGTTACAAACGACAAGGCAAAAGCTTCTATCAGCAAGATTTTTTGCTACCGCGGCAACCGGCGGAAGCAGCGACCAGCAATGGCTTTTCCAGCAAATGATTTTTGTCCCGGCAAAACCAGAGCTGGAACCAGCTTTTGTTTTTGCTACAACCAGCAAAACCAAAGCTGGAACCAACTACATATTTTGTTGGAATCAAAGGAAGCAGGGGATTCGATGGATGTATGTCAGAGTTACAACCAATGCTCAAAAATGCTACTTCCGGCAATCATGAAAGCTACAACCAGCTTTGGAAAAAGCTTCAACTGGATACGGGGTAGCTGGAGGTCGACATCGCGCAACAGCAATAAGCTACAACCGGCGTGGAGGAAAGCTACAACGCGCTTCTAAAAAAGCTTCAAACCAAGAACGGCTAGCTAACAATGGTGAGCGGCGGCGACGGAGCTGCATGGCGCGCGGTGCTGCGATGGGCGCGCGGCAAGCTATGACGGTGGGCTGCGACAATGCTGGAACCCTCACCCGGCGGTGCTGCAACCAGAGGGAGGGAGACATGCTCTGCCCGGCAGAGATAGGGACGTCTTTCTTTCGACCGGCCCGGCGGAGCCGCATACGGCGAGTGCCCCCGGCGAGCTGTGACGGCGAGCGGCGCCGGCGAGCTGCGACGCGGCGGCCAAGGGAGGGGAGGCTGACCCGCGGAGATCCATTTTTTTTCCTGTGTTTACGCGTTTGTGCGGGAGGAAGAAGATGACTTGGTCGTGACAATCTCGTTCATTCACGCGTACACATCCAACGCTCGGCAGCGGACCGGCCCAAATTTGAGCCGGTGCGCCGACGCAGAGTACCATCCTTAAAATTATGGTCGAAATATAATCCTAAATATGAATAAACGAAGACGGAGGTAGTAAGACCTACAACCTAAAACTACATGCTCTGAACCGATGACCCCTCTCACCATCGACCATAAGAGGTCACCGGAAGAGCCGCCGGAGGACCACCGCGGAAGGCTACTCGCTGGCCGAGATCACTTTTCTTTCCTTCCTCTTGAAGAAAGAAAACAGGTTGTGTCATCAGGGTGGCCATTAATTGTTACGTGCAACACATGGATTTCATTTTTTGAGGGATGCAACACATGGATTTTACTAGTTCCGTCCCGCAAAAGGTAAGTACACGTACAAATTTTAATTAGCCCTTATATATATCTAGCGACGGCTAGATATACGATTTCCATACACGCCCTCGATCAAGAAGAACGAGATCATCACATCGATCGATCGACCGATCGGAGAAGATATAACCGAGATGGGCGCCGAGATGCGTACTACGCTAGAGTTGCGAGACCTTGTGCGCTTCTACCCGAAGCGTGGCAATCGCACGCTCGTCGACCGCGGCCTGCTGGTTTCGTACAACGGGGAGGACCGCACCTGCACGCTGCTCCGCCTCGACGGCACGCTGGTGACCAAGACGCTTGATGACATCGCCGTCGTCGACAGAAGCTCCATCCACGTCGGCCAGATGGTCGGGTCGGCGTCGGACGTCGGTGGCCAGATCGGCGTCGTCACCGGGGTCACCACCGATCTCCACCTCGTCCAGCTCAACGAACGCGGGGGCGCGACGGCGAATCAGATCCTGGGGGTGTCGCCGGCTGGCCTGCGACGCGTGAGAGCACTCAGCCTTGGCGACTACGTCTTGTCCGGAGCATGGCTGGGCCGCGTGGTCGCCGTGCCTCTGGACGTCGACGTCCTGTTCGACGACGGCGCCGTCTGCAGGGTCGCCCATCTGGAGTCCCAGGGGTTAAAATCGGCGACAAATGAACAGGCCTATCATATCCCCGAGACGAACGTCGCCTTCTACCCGGGGGAGCGCGTCACTGCCAAGAACTCCTCCCCCACCGTCTTCAAAGGATCGCGATGGCTAAGCGGCCACTGGAAGCCGGAGCACGAAACAGGAACGGTGGCCAACGTGGAGATGGCCGGCGTCTTCGTTTACTGGATCGCGTCGGCGCAACACGGCACCAATCAACAACTGGTCGAGGAGTCCGCTCCTCCACCTTACCAGCAGCCCGACAGTCTCACTTACTTCTGCTCTGCGCCCGATTGCAGCTGGCGGCAGGGCGACCGCTGCTTTCTTCTTAGTGATGAGCAGCGACACATAAGTTCATTGCACGCGCACACGGCCCTGCTGCCCACCATGACCGTTGCCAACAGCAACACCACCGTCGACGTGCTGTGGCAGGACGGCACGCGGCAGTATGGGGCTAGATCAACGACACTCAGCCCCTGCGAGTTCATCATGGAGCACGACTTCTTTCCTGGGCAGTACGTTGTTGACAACGCTCCTGGCGACACGGTAGATGGTGTTGCCGGAGATGGCGTGGGTGCTGCCAGTGGATCAACTAGGCGTGTCGGCGTTGTCAGAAGCCTGAATTCCAAAGACCAAACGGTGCACGTGTCGTGGTTCAAGGCGGCGTCGACGCGGCCCGACGGCGAGGCCAGCGGCTTGGAGGTCGAGTGCGAGGATACCGTGAGTGCGTATGATCTGGGCATGGACCCTCACCACTCTGTTCTCCACGGAGACGTCGTCGTTCGTGTGCTATCAAGCGTCATCGAGAGCACACCAGCAGCGCAGCAAATACCACATGCCAAGAGCGCCCCCGCCGATCTTCCATGGGTCGGGCGCGTTGTTGACCTGAATGACGGCCACGTCCAAGTCAAGTGGAGTGACGGCAGCACGTCAATGGTAGTAATATGGATGCAGCATGCATGGCGAATTTGCCGTGCACCTTCTGTTACAATTTGATTTAATATGATATGTAGGATTACAAAAAGATGGCACCTATCTCGACTCGACTTAAATATAGCTGCTTAATTTCCATGTGATGTTTCAGGTGTTCCCCCATGAGATCAGTGTCGCCAACAAGGAGCACTACACACAACTGTACGCTGAAATGTATGGCTGGGAGTGGGACGAGGAGGAGGAGGAGGAAGATGTCGGTGCTCCTCCGGAGTTGGATGTTGCCAACGTGGTATCTACTACTATATATCTAGCTAGAAACATTATCCCATGCATGCACCTTAACTTATAGCATCACGCATTAGCGTAGGAATGATATGGCAATGTTCAATTACAGGTAAATGATCCACATGATCCAGCAGATGCTAGAAACATAGAGGGTGGTGATTGTTCTGTGAACGAACTAGATGGCCCTGCTACAACCACGCAGAATGTGGAAGCGCCCACACATGTATCCACGGTTAGTCATGAGGACGCTAACGTTGGTGGCGCCGTCATGGAGGCTGGCCATGCTGATTCAATGGAAAGAAGCGATGCAAGTGTCGATGACAGCGATGACGACTCTGTCAATAATGTGGTGATCAAGGCCAAGGATGTCATTGGAGATGACGGCCCGTTTAAGTTCCCAAACTTCGACGTGGTGAAGAGTCCTCCGGATCATCATTACCTTGACATGGTGGATCAGGTTCATCTTTTATATCCTTTTCCGTCAGAGATAACAATAGAGGCCTATTAGCTGACTATATATTATTGTCATACCATCTATAGCTAATTTTATAGCCGACATGTGTGGGTAGTAGTTAGCTATAGAGGCCAATTAGCTATAAATATGTACTACGTACTCGGCTCATCTTACTCTCTCACAAAGCTTTATGGAGCTAGTGCTGTAACTGATCTTAATCTACAACACGTTTCTCTTATTGCTCTATGATAGCAAAAAGATAGTACTCCTTATAACCTGGTTACATCATCTTGTTATACTTGCTCTTACTTTCGCAAATCTTTCTCCTTTTCAAATGGCTTTAGTTCTCCCGATATAGGCACATGTAGAAGCCAAGAGGCACTCTTTCCTTTGTTTTTATTTAGTTGGAAGAAGGCATGCTTTATCCGCTTGTTACACGAGATGATGAACTTTAATTTTCTTTTCCTAAAGTTTTTGCAATAAAATTTGGAGTTTTTTTTAAAGATACATCGTACTGCATGATTTAACGTGCAAGATTAAGTTGATCTAGTGGTTAGTATGGCTCAGCTAGGAATTTATTTAGCTCAAGGACGACTTAGTAATTACCGATTAAACTGATGTTGGTCTATAATTCGGCTAGTAGTCTTCTCATGTGTTATCACTCCTAACAAGGACAATCCATCCTGCAGTATCGTGTATGCACGCCACCGCCTCATTTAGGGATGCAGGCGGACACGCCCTTTAGATCATTACAACCATGACATAATTAGCAGGGATTCATTGCAACGAAATATTGTACATTCTAAGTCATGTCGTGGTACAACAAACCGCAAATTGAACATACGCTAAGCAATGCTCTCTTTTGCCAAATGAACCGCAGGGCAGCAACGGCGGAAAGAAGTGGGTAAAAACAGTGCAGAAGGAGTGGAAGATACTGCAGGACAACTTGCCCGGTACGTGTGGCCTTCGAGTGTAACTTATATACGTGTCAGTATATCTTAGTAATGATTCGATGGATGAAATTGGCACATCAATCTATATATGTATGCAGACACAATCTATGTACGGGCGTTCGAGGACCGTATGGACCTGCTCCGGATGGCGATGGTGGGCGCGAGCGGGACGCCTTACCAAGATGGGCTCTTCTTCTTCGACTTGCAGCTACCGTTGTCCTACCCGGATGTGCCACCGCAGGTGTACTACCACTCCTTCGGTAACCGTCTGAACCCAAACTTGTATCCCTCTGGCACGGTGTGCCTCAGCCTGCTCAACACCTTCGACGGTGAGGGCACCGAGGTCTGGGTGCCAGGGACGTCGAGCCTCCTCCAGGTCGCCGTCTCCCTCCAGGCCCTCGTCCTCAACGACCAGCCCTACTACAACGAGGCCAACTACGATCACCTGGTCGGCACGCCACAGGGTCGCCGCCACGCGTTGCCTTATAACGAGAACGCCTTCTTGCTCACTCTTCGGACCATGCTCCATCTGTTGCGCCGACCGCCGCGGGGCTTCGAGGGGTTCATCGGGGACCACTTCCGCCGACGCGGGAGATACGTCCTCGCGACGTGTGAAGCGTACCTGCAGGGATGCGTGCCCGCCGATCATGGGAGGATGGAGTTGTCGTGCTCCAGCGGCTTAAGGATCGCGCTTGACAATGTCTTGCCCGGGCTCACGGCAGCGTTCACGCAGATTGGCGACGAAGGGAGCTGCCAATGCACTGCCACCAGTCATCAACGTCCGACAAATATTCTCGTATGATATGACACGACTACTCCGGTTGGACCGTTGGCGGCAGCGCTACTGCTGATGTATTGTCACTACGAGCACAGAAACTCTGAATTGTAACCAGTAGAATAAGATTGTTACTTTAGTGATCTAAACGTTTTTATATTTTTTTACAAAGAGAGTAGTTCCCAGGTCACCCACAGCCTATTTGTATAATTAATGAATAATATTTGAAGCATGTTGAATTTGTGAGACGTATCTGAAATGATTTAGATATGCCCTAAATAATACTTCCTCTGTTCACAAATATAAGATGTTTTGAATATTTTAATGTGGATTACATACTGAAACGAGTGAACAAACACAATTATATGTGTCTACATACATTCTACATCCGATTCAAAAAATAATCAGAACATCTTATAATTTGTGAACAGAGGGAGTAGATATGAATGCAGATATTTTAGTATGAAATAATTGAATGATTTTAAAGCAAATAAAAATGTCTGAAATAATAATAATAATAATTTGAATAAAACATTCTTACCTTTTTAAAATATCATTAAAAAGAAGCTTGGTGAAAAATACTTTGAAAATTATCGAAATAAGCATATTACCTTTTTAGAAGTGACAAAAGGTTTGCCACTTTCATTAAATTAAGAAGCATGTTTTAGAGACCAAACGACTAGAGGAGGCGTGACTCAAAATTCAAAAGTTTAATCTTCCAACATAATGTTACCAAAATGTCCTGCCCCTACCATGGCACAGTTTGCCACCGTGATGCAGACACACGAGACGATGATAGAGGGACTTGATTGGTTATTGAAAAACACGGGAATTACACTCGTTGCAAATCTCCAAAATTAAAGCATCGTGAGGGTGATCATCGCTTTGCCCCTGCTCTACCCATATTGTAGCGAGTGATCCCACCAAGATTTGATGCCGCTGAAGCGTTGCAAATCTCCAAAAGTACAAGCATGGTGAGGATGACCATCGCTTTGCCCCTACTCTACCCATACTGTAGCAAGTGAACCCATCAATATTTGACGCCGCTAAAGTCTGCCAGGAAGACGGATCGAAAGGGTGCAGATCAAACCAATCTTTGACTATGTGCGAGACCCGTATGGAGTAGCGACATTGAAAAATATGTGAGCCGCCGAGTCAAGGGCACAATTACATAGGAGACAAGTTTAATTGAAAAATATGTGAGCTGCCGACTCAATGCTACAAAGACAAATCGAAAAGTTACAATTCAAACCAGTCATTTCTTATCCAGAGTTGTGTTTGGATGGCTATCAAGTCTGAATAAGAAACCATTTGAATCGTTGCAATGTTATGTTGAGGTTGTCAATAATACACCCACTTGACATATTTTGGTGAAATCTATTCGAGATTATTTTTTGAGTGATTTTGCATCAATCAAGCTAGTGGCATTGTATACCATACACCTGTAATCTTGCCAAAGGAAGATGATGATTTTTTATGAAAGGAATAGACTCCGCTTAAAACATGGTGCACCATATCGGTAGTCACCAAACCTCAAACAAAGTCTGGAGCATCCGTCACCCACACGGATAAGGGCTCCGTAGCGCCTAAAGCATACTGCGCAAAGCTTGCGCCACCTTATCACAGTCCCGACGACACTACAGAAAATTAGAAATTAAAAAAAGGTACGAGCTCTTTGCTTCCCTGAAGAGGACGCCAAGCTCCGTAACATCATAGCCTCGCCCTTTTAGTGCCGTCACCATGGTTGAGCAGACTAACTAAAACATAATGTGCTGTTTTAACCTCCTCCCAAATCAGATGCATCATCAATGGCTTCGGGATCATCTTGGCCTGAAGGGGGTTGCGTGCATGCCGCATCTTGCCAGCTGTCGGTGTCAAAACCGGCGGATCTCGAGTAGGGGGTACCGAACTGTGCGTCTAAGGCGGATGGTAACAGGAGGCAGGGGACACGATGTTTTATCCAGGTTTGGGCCCTCTTGATGGAGGTAATACCCTACGTCCTGCTTGATTGTTCTTGATAATATGAGTAGTACAAGAGTTGATCTACCACGAGATCAGAGAGGCTAAACCCTAAAAGCTAGCCTATGGTATGATTGTATGTTGTCCTATGGACTAAAACCCTACGGTTTATATAGACACCGGAGGGAGCTAGGGTTACACAAAGTCGGTTACAAGGAAGGAGATCTACATATCCGTATTGCCAAGCTTGCCTTCCACGCCAAGAAGAGTCCCATCCGGACACGGGACGAAGTCTTCAATCTTGTATCTTCATAGTCCAATAGTCCGGCCAAAGGATATAATCCGGCTGTCCGGATACCCCCTAATCCAGGACTCCCTTAGTAGCCCCTGAACCAGGCTTCAATGACGATGAGTCCGGGGCACAGATTGTCTTCGGCATTGTAAGGCGGGTTCCTCCTCCGAATACTTCATAGAAGGTTTTGAACACGGGGATCATGTCCGGCTCTGCAAAACAAGTTCCACATACCACCGTAGAGAGAATAATATTTCCACAAATCTAATCTGCTGATGTGCCCCATAGCGTGACATCACACCACAACCAGGTCTTTATTCGAATCGTTTTTCATAACCCATCTCAGCGTGTTTCGCGAGGCGGTTTCCTTGGCACGTCTTGTCAAAGGAGAGATCGTGTCCCCTTATTACGGGATTCCCATCAATACGGACGTGGGTAACCCAACCGCGCCATCAATTACGGCGCTTAGGGGATAAGCGAGTTTTACCAGGCTGGTGGGGGCGCATAGTTTTGTCCGCCCTTATAAAGGGATAAGGTTTCACCTTTTTCTACCCACGCCTTCTTCCTCCTTGCTCATCCATTCTCGCGCACTTGAGCTCCAGCGCCCAAGTCCACATCCTTCTCCTCAACTCTCTCCAAACATGTCCGGAGCGAGAGGCAGGTGGATGGTCTCCTTCGTCATGGAGGGACACGTCAAAAAGCTGCGCGGGGCCGGATACTTAGCCGCGGATATCGCGCACCAGCTGCCAGCCGCGGGGCAGATCGTCCCTACCCCGGAACCTCACGAAAGGGTGGTTTTCCTCACCCACTTCGTCCGCGGCCTTATGTTCTATTTGTTGGGGAACGTAGTAATTTCAAAAAAAATTCTACGCACATGCAAGATCATGGTGATGCATAGCAACGAGGGGAGAGTGTGATCTACGTACCCTTGTAGATCGACAACGGAAGCGTTTGGTTGATGTAGTCGTACGTTTTCACGGCCCGACCGATCAAGCACCGAAACTACGGCACCTCCGAGTTTTAGCACACGTTCAGCTCGATGACGATCCCCGGACTCCGATCCAGCAAAGTGTCGGGGAAGAGTTCCGTCAGTACGACGGCGTGGTGACGATCTTGATGTACTACTCTCGCAGGGCTTCGCCTAAGCACCGCTACAATATTATCGAGGACTATGGTGGCAGGGGGCGCTGCACACGGCTAAGAATAAGATCACGTGGATCAACTTGTGTGTCTATGGGGTGCCCCCTGCCCCCGTATATAAAGGAGTGGAGGAGGGGAGGGCCGGCCCTCTCTATGGCGCGCCCTAGGGGAGTCCTACTCCCACCGGGAGTAGGATTCCCCCTTTCCTACTCCAACTAGGAGTCCTTCCATGTAGTAGGAGTAGGAAACAAGGAAGGGACGCAGCCCCTCCCCCTAGTCCAGTTCGGACTAGGCCTTGGGGGGGGGGGGCGCGGCCTGCCCTAGGCAGCCCCTCTCTCTTTTTCGTATGGCCCAATAAGGCCCAATACTTCTTCCGGCAAATTCCTGTAACTCTCCGGTACTCCAAAAAATACCCGAATCACTCGGAACCTTTCCGATGTCCGAATATAGTCGTCCAATATATCGATCTTTACGTCTCGACAATTTTGAGACTCCTCGTCATGTCCCCGATCTCATCCGGGACTCCGAACTCCTTCGGTACATCAAAACTCATAAACTCATAATATAAATGTCATCGAAACCTTAAGCGTGCGGACCCTACAGGTTCGAGAACAATGTAGACATGACCGAGACACGTCTTCGGTCAATAACCAATAGCGGGACCTGGATGCCCATATTGGCTCCTACATATTCTACGAAGATCTTTATCGGTCAGACCGCATAACAACATACGTTGTTCCCTTTGTCATCGGTATGTTACTTGCCCGAGATTTGATCGTCGGTATCTCAATACCTAGTTCAATCTCGTTACCGGCAAGTCTCTTTACTCGTTCCGTAATACATCATCTTGCAACTAACTCATTAGTTACAATGCTTGCAAGGCTTAAGTGATGTGCATTACCGAGAGGGCCCAGAGATACCTCTCCGACAATCGGAGTGACAAATCCTAATCTCGAAATACGCCAACCCAACAAGTACCTTCGGAGACACCTGTAGAGCACCTTTATAATCACCCAGTTACGTTGTGACGTTTGGTAGCACACAAAGTGTTCCTCTGGTAAACGGGAGTTGCATAATCTCATAGTCATAGGAACATGTATAAGTCATGAAGAAAGCAATAGCAACATACTAAACGATCGTGTGCTAAGCTAACGGAATGGGTCATGTCAATCACATCATTCTCCTAATGATGTGATCCCATTAATCAAATGACAACTCATGTCTATGGCTAGGAAACATAACCATCTTCGATTAACGAGCTAGTCAAGTAGAGGCATACTAGTGACATTCTGTTTGTCTATGTATTCACACATGTACTATGTTTCCGGTTAATACAATTCTAGCATGAATAATAAACATTTATCATGATATAAGGAAATAAATAATAACTTTATTATTGCCTCTAGGGCATATTTCCTTCAGTCTCCCACTTGCACTAGAGTTAATAATCTAGATCACATCACCATGTGATTAACATCGATAGTTCACATCATCATGTGATTAACACCCATAGTTCACATCGCCATGTGACCAACACCCAAAGGGTTTACTAGAGTCAGTAATCTAGTTCACATCTATATGTGATTAACACCCAAAGAGTACTAAGGTGTGATCATGTTTTGCTTGTGAGAGAAGCTTAGTCAACGATTCTTCCAAAATTCAGATCCGTATGTATTTTGCAAATTTCTATGTCTACAATGCTCTGCACGGAGCTACTTTAGCTAATTGCTCCCACTTTCAATATGTATCCAGATGAAGACTTAGAGTCATCCGGATTAGTGCCAAAAACTTGTATCGACGTAATCCTTTTACGACGAACCTTTTGTCACCTCCATAATCGAGAAACATATCCTTATTCCACTAAGGATGATTTTGACCGATGTCCGGTGATCTACTCCTAGATCACTATTGTACTCCCTTGCCAAAATCAGTGTAGGGTATACAATAGATCTTGTACATAGCATGGCATACTTTATAGAACCTATGGCTGAGGCATAGGGAATGACTTTCATTCTCTTTCTATCTTCTGCCGTGGTCGGGTTTTGAGTCTTACTCAATTTCACACCTTGTAACATAGGCAAGAAACTCTTTCTTTGACTGTTCCATTTTGAACTACTTCAAAATCTTATCAAGGTATGTTTTTATTGAAAAAACTTATCAAGCGTCTTGATCTATCTCTATAGATCTTGATGCTCAATATGTAAGCAACTTCACCGAGGTCTTTCTTTGAAAAACTCCTTTCAAACACTCCTTTATGCTTTGCAGAATAATTCTACATTATTTCCGATCAACAATATGTCATTCACATATACTTATCAGAAGTGTTGTAGTGCTCCCACTTACTTTCTTGTAAATACAGGCTTCACCTCAAGTCTGTATAAAACTATATGCTTTGACCAACTTATCAAAGTGTGTATTCCAACTCCGAGATGCTTGCACCAGTCCATAGATGAATCGCTGGAGCTCGCATATTTTGTTAGCACCTTTAGGATTGACAAAACCTTCTGGTTGCATGATATACAACTCTTCTTTAATAAATCCATTAAGGAATGCAGTTTTGTTTATCCATTTGCCTGATTTCATAAAATGTGGCAATTGTTAACATGATTCAGACAGATTTAAGCATAGATACGAGTGAGAAACTCTCATCGTAGTCAACACCTTGAACTTTGTCAAAAACCTTTTTCGACAAGTCTAGCTTTGTAGATAGTAACACTACTATCAGCATCCGTCTTCCTCTTGAAGATCCATTTATTTTCTATGGCTTGCCGATCATCGGGCAAATCCATCAAAGTCCATACTTTGCTCTCCTACATGGATCATATCTCAGATTTCATGGTCTCAAACCATTTCGCGGAATCTGGGCTCATCATCGCTTCCTCATAGTTCGCAAGTTCGTCATGGTCTAGTAACATGACTTCCAGAACAGGATTACCGTACCACTCTGGTGCGGATCTCACTCTGGTTTACCTACGAGATTCGGTAGTAACTTGATCTGAAGTTACATGATCATCATCATTAGGTTCCTCACTAATTGGTGTAGTAGTCACAGGAACAGATTTCTGTGATGAACTACTTTCCAATAAGGGAGAAGGTACAATTAACTTATCAAGTTCTACTTTCCTCCCACTCACTTCTTTCGAGAGAAACTCCTTCTCTAGAAAGGATCCATTCTCAGCAACGAATGTCTTGCCTTCGGATCTGTGATAGAAGGTGTACCCAACTGTCTCCTTTGGGTATCCTATGAAGACATATTTCTCCGATTTGAGTTTGAGCTTATCGAGATGAAACTTTTTCACATAAGCATCGCAACTCCAAACTTTAAAAAACGACAGCTTAGGTTTCTTGCCAAACCATAGTTCACATAGTGTCATCTCAACGGATTTAGATGGTGCCCTATTTAACGTGAATGCAGTTGTCTCTAATGCATAACCCCAAAACGATAGTGGTAGATCGGTAAGAGACATCATAGATCGCACTATATCTAATAAAGTACGGTTATGACATTCGGACACACCATTACACTATGGTGTTCCAGGTGGCGTGAGTAGTGAAACTATTTCACATTGTTTTAATTGAAGGCCAAACTCGTAACTCAAATACTCTTCTCTACGATCAAATCGTAGAAACTTTATTTTCTTGTTACGATGATTTTTCACTTCACTCTGAAATTCTTTGAACTTTTCAAATGTTTCAGACTTATGTTTCATCAAGTAGATATACTCATATCTGCTCAAATCATCTGTGAAGATCAGAAAATAATGATACCTGTCGCGAGCCTCAATATTCATCGGACCACATACATCAGTATGTATGATTTCCAACAAATCTGTTGCTCGCTCCATTGTTCGGAAGAACAGAGTCTTAGTCATCTTGCCCATGAGGCATGGTTCGCAAGCATCAACTGATTCATAATCAAGTGATTCCAAAAGCCCATCAGCATGAGGTTTCTTCATGCGCTTTACACCAATATGACCTAAACTGCAGTGCCACAAATAAGTTGCACTATCATTATTGACTTCGCATCTTTTGGTTTCAATATTATGAATATGTGTATCACTACGATCGAGATCCAGTGAACTATTTTCATTGGGTGTGTAACCATATAAGGTTTTATTCATGTAAACAGAACAACAATTTATTCTCTTACTTAAATGAATAACCGTATTACAATAAACATGATCAAATCATATTCATGCTCAACGCAAACACCTAATAACACTTATTTAGGTTCAACACTAATCCCGAAATTATAGGGAGTGTGCGATGATGATCGTATCAATCTTGGAACTACTTCCAACACACATCGTCACTTCACCCTTAACTAGTCTCTGTTTATTGTGCAACTCCCGTTTCGAGTTACTAATCAGCAACTGAACTAGCATAAAATACTGAGGGGTTGCTATAAACACTAGTAAAGTACACATAAATAACATGTATATCAAATATACTTATGTTCACTTTGCCATCCTTCTTATCCGCCAAATACTTGGGGCAGTTCCACTTCCAGTGACCAGTCCTTTTGCAGTAGAAGCACTTAGTCTCAGGCTTAGGATCAGACTTGGGCTTCTTCACTTGAGCAGCAACTTGCTTGCCGTTCTTCTTGAAGTTCCCCTTCTTCCCTTTGCCCTTTTCTTGAAACTAGTGGTCTTGTCAACCATCAACACTTGATGTTTTTCTTGATTTCTACCTTCATCGATTTCATCATCATGAAAAGCTCGGGAGTCGTTTTCGTCATCCCTTGCATACCATAGTTCATCACGAAGTTCTACTAACTTGGTCATGGTGACTAGAGAATTCTGTCAATCACTATCTTATCTGGAAGATTAACTCCCACTTGATTCAAGCGATTGTAGTACCCAGACAATCTGAGCACATGCTCACTAGTTGAGCGATTCTCCTCCATCTTTTAGCTACAGAACTTGTTGGAGACTTCATATCTCTCAACTCGGGTATTTGCTTGAAATATTAACTTGAACTCCTGGAACATCTCATATGGTCCATGACGTTCAAAACGTCTTTGAAGTCCCGATTCTAAGCCGTTAAGCATGGTGCACTAAACTATCAAGTAGTCATCATATTGAGCTAGCCAAACGTTCATAACGTCTGCATCTGCTCCTGTAATAGGTCTGTCACCTAGCGGTGCATAAAGGACATAATTTTTCTGTGCAGCAATGAGGATAAACCTCATATCACGGATCCAATCCGCATCATTGCTACTAACATCTTTCAACATAGTTTTTCTCTAGGAACATATCAAAATAAGCACAGGGAAGCAACAACGCGAGCTATTGATCTACAACATGATTTGCAAAATACTACCAGGACTAAGTTCATGATAAATTCAAGTTCAATTAATCATATTACTTAAGAACTCCCACTTAGATAGACATCCCTCTAATCCTCTAAGTGATCACGTGATCCAAATCAACTAAACCATGTTCGATCATCACGTGAGATGGAGTAGTTTCAATGGTGAACATCACTATGTTGATCATATCTACTATATGATTCACGCTCGACCTTTCGGTCTCCGTGTTCCAAGGCCATATCTGTATATGCTTGGCTCGTCAAGTATAACCTGAGTATTCCGCGTGTGCAACTGTTTTGCACCCGTTGTATTTGAACGTAGAGCCTATCACACCCGATCATCACGTGGTGTCTCAGCACGAAGAACTTTCGCAACGGTGCATACTCAGGGAGAATACTTCTTGATAATTAGTGAGAGATCATCTTATAATGCTACCGTCAATCAAAGCAAGATAAGATGCATAAAAGATAAACATCACATGCAATCAATATAAGTGATATGATATGGCCATCATCATCTTGTGCCTGTAATCTCCATCTCCGAAGCACCTTCATGATCGCCATCGTCACCGGCGCGACACCTTGATCTCCATCGTAGCATCGTTGTCGTCTCGCCAATCTTATGCTTCCACGACTATTGCTACCGTTTAGTGATAAAGTAAAGCATTACATCGCGATTGCATTGCATACAATAAAGCGGCAACCATATGGCTCCTGCCAGTTGCCGATAGTTTTTCTCTAGGAACATATCAAAATAAACACAGGGAAGCAACAACGCGAGCTATTGATCTACAACATGATTTGCAAAATACTACCAGGACTAAGTTCATGATAAATTCAAGTTCAATTAATCATATTACTTAAGAACTCCCACTTAGATAGACATCCCTCTAATCCTCTAAGTGATCACGTGATCCAAATCAACTAAACCATAACCGATCATCACGTGAAATGGAGTAGTTTTCAATGGTGAACATCGCTATGTTGATCATATCTACTATATGATTCATGCTCGATCTTTCGATCTCAGTGTTCCGAGGCCATATCTGCATATGCTAGGCTCGTCAAGTTTAACCTGAGTATTCTGCGTGTGCAAAACTGGCTTGCACCCGTTGTAGATGGACTTAGAGCTTATCACACCCGATCATCACGTGGTGTCTGGGCACGACGAACTTTGGCAACGGTGCATACTCAGGGAGAACACTTTTATCTTGATAATTTAGTGAGAGATCATCTTATAAAGCTACCGTTAATCAAAGCAAGATAAGATGCATAAAAGATAAACATCACATGCAATCAATATAAGTGATATGATATGGCCATCATCATCTTGTGCCTGTGGTTTCCATCTCCGAAGCACCGTCATGATCACCATCGTCACTGGCGCGACACCTTGATCTCCATCGCAGCATCGTTGTCATCTCGCCACTTTTATGCTTCCACGACTATCGCTACCGCTTAGTGATAAAGTAAAGCATTACAGCGCGATTGCATTGCATACAATAAAGCGACAACTATATGGCTCCTGCCAGTTGCCGATAACTCGGTTACAAAACATGATCATCTCATACAATAAAATTTAGCATCATGTCTTGACCATATCACATCACAACATGCCCTGCAAAAACAAGTTAGACGTCCTCTACTTTGTTTGTTGCAAGTTTTACGTGGCTGCTACGGGCTTAAGCAAGAACCAATCTTACCTACGCATCAAAACCACAACGATAATTTGTCAAGTTGGTGCTGTTTTAACCTTCGCAAGGACCGGGCGTAGCCACACTCGGTTCAACTAAAGTTGGAGAAACTGTCACCCACAAGCCACCTATGTGCAAAGCACGTCGAGAGAACCGGTCTCGCGTAAGCGTACGCGTAATGTCGGTCCAGGCCGCTTCGTCCAACAATACCGCCGAACCAAAGTATGACATGCTGGTAAGCAGTATGACTTATATCGCCCACAACTCACTTGTGTTCTACTCGTGCACATAACATCAAACCATAAACCTAGGCTCTGATTGTTGGGGAACGCAGTAATTTCGAAAATTTTCCTACGCACACGCAAGATCATGGTGATGCACAGCAACGAGAGGGGAGAGTGTTGTCTACGTACCAACGCAGACCGACTGCGGAAGCGATCACACAACATAGAGGAAGTAGTCGTACGTCTTCTTTCCGATCCGACCGATCCAAGCACCGTTACTCCGGCACCTCCGAGTTCTTAGCACACGTTCAGCTCGATGACGTTCCTCGGGCTCCGATCCAGCAAAGCGTCGAGGAAGAGTTCCGTCAGCACGACGGCGTGGTGACGATCTTGATGTACTACCGACGCAGGGCTTCGCCTAAGCACTGTAACGGTATGATCGAGGTGGAATTTGGTGGCAGGGGGCACCGCACACGGCTAAGGAACGATCTCAAGGATCAACTTGTGTGTCTTGGGGTGTCCCCTGCCCCCGTATATAAAGGTTGGAGGAGGGGGAGCCGGCCGGCCAGGGAGAGGGAGGCGCAGGGGGAGTCCTACTCCCACCGGGAGTAGGACTCCCCCCTCCAATCCTATTCCAATTAGGACTCTCGGGGGAAAAGGAGAGAGAAGGGGGGCCGGCCCCTTATCCTAGTCCTACTAGGACTTGGGGAAAGGGGGGCGCCGGCCAGCTATGGGCTTGTCCCTTTTCTCTTTTTCCACTAAGGCCCAATAGGCCCATTAGTCTCCCGGGGGGTTCCGGTAACCCTCCCGGTATTCCGGTAAAATCCTGATTTCACCCGGAACACTTCCATGTCCAAACATAGGCTTCCAATATATCAATCTTTACGTCTCGACCATTTCGAGACTCCTCGTCATGTCCGTGATCTCATCCGGGACTCCGAACAACCTTCGGTACATCAAAATGCATAAACTCATAATAACTGTCATCGTAACGTTAAGCGTGCGGACCCTACGGTTCGAGAACAATGTAGACATGACCGAGACACGTCTCCGGTCAATAACCAATAGCGGGACCTGGATGCCCATATTGGCTCCTACATATTCTACGAAGATCTTTATCGGTCAGACCGCATAACAACATACGTTGTTCCCTTTCTCATCGGTATGTTACTTGCCCGAGATTCGATCGTCGGTATCCAATACCTAGTTCAATCTCGTTACTGGCAAGTCTCTTTACTCGTTCCGTAATACATCATCTCACAACTAACATATTAGTTGCAGTGCTTGCAAGGCTTATGTGATGTGCATTACCGAGAGGGCCCAGAGATACCTCTCCGACAATCGGAGTGACAAACCCTAATCTTGAAATACGCCAACCCAACATCTACCATTGGAGACACCTGTAGTACTCCTTTATAATCACCCAGTTACGTTGTGACGTTTGGTAGTACCTAAAGTGTTCCTCCGGTAAACGGGAGTTGCATAATCTCATAGTTATAGGAACATGTATAAGTCATGAAGAAAGCAATAGCAACATACTAAACGATCGGGTGCTAAGCTAATGGAATGGGTCATGTCAATCAGATCATTCAACTAATGATGTGACCTCGTTAATCAAATAACAACTCTTTGTTCATGGTTAGGAAACATAACCATCTTTGATTAACGAGCTAGTCAAGTAGAGGCATACTAGTGACACTCTGTTGGTCTATGTATTCACACATGTATTATGTTTTCGGTTAATACAATTCTAGCATGAATAATAAACATTTATCATGATATAAGGAAATAAATAATAACTTTATTATTGCCTCTAGGGCATATTTCCTTCAGTCTCCCACTTGCACTAGAGTCAATAATCTAGATTACACTGTAATGATTCTAACACCCATGGAGCCTTGGTGCTGATCATGGTTTGCTCGTGGAAGAGGCTTAGTCAACGGGTCTGCAACGTTCAGATCCGTATGTATCTTGCAAATCTCTATGTCTCCCACCTGGACTAAATCCCGGATGGAGTTGAAGCGTCTCTTGATGTGTTTGGTCCTTTTGTGAAATCTGGATTCCTTTGCCAAGGCAATTGCACCAGTATTGTCACAAAAGATTTTCATTGGACCCGATGCACTAGGTATGACACCTAGATCGGATATGAACTCCTTCATCCAGACTCCTTCGTTTGCTGCTTCCGAAGCAGCTAGGTACTCCGCTTCACATGTAGATCCCGCTACGACGCTTTGTTTAGAACTGCACCAACTGACAGCTCCACCGTTTAAAGTAAACACGTATCTGGTTTAGGATTTAGAATCGTCTGGATCAGTGTCAAAGCTTGCATCAACGTAACATCTTACGGTGAGCTCTTTGTCACCTTCATATATGAGAAACATATCCTTAGTCCTTTTCAGGTATTTCAGGATGTTCTTGATCGCTGTCCAGTGATCCATTCCTGGATTACTTTGGTACCTCCCTGCTAAACTTATAGCAAGGCACACATCAGGTTTGGTACACAGCATTGCATACATGATAGAGCCTATGGCTGAAGCATAGGGAACATCTTTCATTTTCTCTCTATCTGCTGCAGTGGTCGGGCATTGAGTCTGACTCAACTTCATACCTTGTAACACAGGCAAGAACCCTTTCTTTGCGTGATCCATTTTGAACTTCTTCAAAATTTTGTCAAGGTATGTGCTCTGTGAAAGTCCAATTAAGCGTTTTGATCTATCTCTATAGATCTTTATGCCTAATATGTAAGCAGCTTCCCCGAGGTCTTTCATCGAAAAACTTTTATTCAAGTGTCCCTTTATGCTATCCAGAAATTCTATATCATTTCCAATCAGCAATATGTCATCCACATATAATATTAGAAATGCTACAGAGCTCCCACTCACTTTCTTGTAAATACAGGCTTCTCCAAAAGTCTGTATAAAGCCAAATGCTTTGATCACACTATCAAAGCGTTTATTCCAACTCCGAGATGCTTGCACCAGTCCATAAATGGATCGCTGGAGTTTGCATACTTTGTTAGCTCCCTTTGGATCGACAAAACCTTCTGGTTGTATCATATACAACTCTTCTTCCAGAAATCCATTCAGGAATGCAGTTTTGACATCCATCTGCCATATTTCATAATCATAAAATGCGGCAATTGCTAACATAATTCTGACGGACTTAAGCATCGCTACGGTTGAGAAGGTCTTATCGTAGTCAACTCCTTGAACTTGTCGAAAACCTTTCGCGACAAGTCGAGCTTTATAGACAGTAATATTACCGTCAGCGTCAGTCTTTTTCTTGAAGATCCATTTATTCTCAATTGCTTGCCGATCATCGGGCAAGTCAACCAAAGTCCATACTTTGTTTTCATACATGGATCCCATCTCAGATTTCATGGCCTCAAGCCACTTTGCGGAATCTGGGCTCACCATCGCTTCTTCATAGTTCGTAGGTTCATCATGATCTAGCATCATGACTTCCAGAACTGGATTACCGTACCACTCTGGTGCGGATCTCACTCTGGTTGATCTACGTGGTTCAGTAGTATCTTGTTCTGAAGCTTCATGATCATCATCATTAGCTTCCTCACTGATTGGTATAGGTGTCGCAGAAACAGTTTTCTGTGATGTACTATTTTCCAATAAGGGAGCAGGTACAGTTACCTCGTCAAGTTCTACTTTCCTCCCACTCACTTCTTTCGAGAGAAACTCCTTCTCTAGAAAGTTTCCGAATTTAGCAACAAAAGTCTTGCCTTCGGATCTGTGATAGAAGGTGTATCCAATAGTTTCCTTTGGATATCCTATGAAGACACATTTCTCCGATTTGGGTTCGAGCTTATCAGGTTGAAGCTTTTTCACATAAGCATCGCAGCCCCAAACTTTAAGAAACGACAACTTTGGTTTCTTGCCAAACCATAGTTCATAAGGTGTCGTCTCAACGGATTTTGATGGTGCCCTGTTTAACGTGAATGCGGCCGTCTCTAAAGCATAACCCCAAAACGATAGCGGTAAATCAGTAAGAGACATCATAGATCGCACCATATCTAGTAAAGTACGATTACGACGTTCGGACACACCATTACGTTGTGGTGTTCCGGGTGGCGTGAGTTGCGAAACTATTCCACAATTTTTCAAATGTACACCAAACTCGTAACTCAAATATTCTCCTCCACGATCAGATCGTAGAAACTTTATTTTCTTGTTACGATGATTTTCAACCTCACTCTGAAATTCTTTGAACTTTTCAAATGTTTCAGACTTATGTTTCATTAAGTAGATATACCCATATCTGCTCAACTCATCTGTGAAGGTGAGAAAATAACGATATCCGCCACGAGCCTCAATTTTCATCGGACCACATACATCGGTATGTATGATTTCCAATAAATCTGTTGCTCTCTCCATAGTACCGGAGAACGGTGTTTTAGTCATCTTGCCTATGAGGCACGGTTCGCAAGTACCAAGTGATTCATAATCAAGTGGTTTCAAAAGCCCATCAGTATGGAGTTTCTTCATGCGCTTTACACCGATATGACCTAAACGGCAGTGCCACAAATAAGTTGCACTATCATTATTAACATTGCATCTTTTGGCTTCTACATTATGAATATGTGTATCACTATCTTCGAGATTCAACAAGAATAGACCACTCTTCAAAGGTGCATGACCATAAAAGATATTACTCATATAAATAGAACAACCATTATTCTCTGATTTAAATGAATAACCGTCTCGCATTAAACAAGATCCAGATATAATGTTCATGCTCAACGCTGGCACCAAATAACAATTATTTAGGTCTAATATTAATCCCGAAGGTAGATGTAGAGGTAGCGTGCCGACCGCGATCACATCGACTTTGGAACCGTTTCCCACGCGCATCGTCACCTCGTCCTTTGCTAGCGTCCGCTTATTCCGTAGTCCCTGTTTCGAGTTGCAAGTATTAGCAACAGAACCAGTATCAAATACCCAGGTGCTACTGCGAGCTCTAGTAAGGTACACATCAATAACATGTATATCACATATACCTTTGCTCACTTTGCCATCCTTCTTATCCGCCAAATACTTGGGGCAGTTCCGCTTCCAGTGACCAGTCTGCTTGCAGTAGAAGCACTCAGTTTCAGGCTTAGGTCCAGACTTGGGTTTCTTCTCCTGAGCAGCAACTTGCTTGCTGTTCTTCTTGAAGTTTCCCTTCTTCTTCCCTTTGCCCTTTTTCTTGAAACTAGTGGTTTTGCTAACCATCAACACTTGATGCTCCTTCTTGATTTCTACCTCCGCAGCTTTCAGCATTGCGAAGAGCTCGGGAATAGTCTTGTTCATCCCTTGCATATTATAGTTCATCACGAAGCTCTTGTAGCTTGGTGGCAGTGATTGGAGAATTCTGTGAATGACGCAGTCATCTGGAAGATTAACTCCCATCTGAATCAAGTGATTATTATACCTAGACATTTTGAGTATATGCTCACTGACAGAACTGTTCTCCTCCATCTTGCAGCTATAGAACTTATTGGAGACTTCATATCTCTCAATTCAGGCATTTGCTTGAAATATTAACTTCAACTCCTGGAACATCTCATATGCTCCATGACGTTCAAAACGTCGTTGAAGTCCCGATTCTAAGCCGTAAAGCATGGCACACTGAACTATCGAGTAGTCATCAGCTTTGCTCTGCCAGACGTTCATAACATCTGGCGTTGCTCCAGCAGCAGGCCTGTCACCCAGCGGTGCTTCCAGGACGTAATTCTTCTGTGCAGCAATGAGGATGATCCTCAGGTTACGGACCCAGTCCGTGTAATTGCTACCATCATCTTTCAACTTTGCTTTCTCAAGGAACGCATTAAAATTCAACGGAACAATAGCACGAGCCATCTATCTACAATCAACATAAACAAGCAAGATACTATCAGGTACTAAGTTCATGATAAGTTTAAGTTCAGTTAATCAAATTACTTAGGAACTCCCACTTAGATAGACATCCCTCTAATCTTCTAAGTGATCACGTGATCCAAATCAACTAAACCATAACCGATCATCACGTGAGATGGAGTAGTTTTCAATGGTGAACATTGTTATGTTGATCATATCTACTATATGATTCACGCTCGACCTTTCGGTCTCCGTGTTCCGAGGCCATATCTGTATATGCTTGGCTCGTCAAGTATAACCTGAGTATTCTGCGTGTGCAACTGTTTTGCACCCGTTGTATTTGGACGTAGAGCTTATCACACCCGATCATCACGTGGTGTCTGGGCACGACGAACTTTTGGCAACGGTGCATACTCAGGGAGAACACTTCTTGATAATTTTTAGTGAGAGATCATCTTATAATGCTACCGTCAATCAAAGCAAGATAAGATGCATAAAAAGGGATAAACATCACATGCAATCAATATAAGTGATATGATATGGCCATCATCATCTTGTGCTTGTGATCTCCATCTCTGAAGCACCGTCATGATCACCATCGTCACCGGCGCGACACCTTGATCTCCATCGTAGCATCGTTGTCGTCTCGCCAATCTTATGCTTCCACGACTATCACTACCGTTTAGTAATAAAGTAAAGCATTACATCGCGATTGCATTGCATACAATAAAGCGACAACCATATGGCTCCAGCCAGTTGCCGATAACTCGGTTACAAAACATGATCATCTCATACAATAAAATCAGCATCATGCCTTGACCATATCACATCACAACATGCCCTGCAAAAACAAGTTAGACGTCCTCTACTTTGTTGTTGCAAGTTTTACGTGGCTGCTACGGGCTTAAGTAAGAACTCATCTCACCTACGCATCAAAACCACAACGATAGTTCGTCAAATAGACTCCGTTTTAACCTTCTCAAGGACCGGGCGTAGTCACACTTGGTTAAACTAAAGTTGGAGAGACAGTCTTCCGCAAGCCATCTATGTGCAAAGCACGTCGAGGGAACCGGTCTCGCGTAAGAGTACGCGTAAGGTTGGTCCGGATCGTCTCACCCAACAATACCGCCGAACCAAAGTATGACATGCTGGTAGGCAGTATGACTTGTATCGCCCACAACTCACTTGTGTTCTACTCGTGCAAATAACATCAAACCATAAAACCTAGGCTCGGATGCCACTGTTGGGGAACGCAGTAATTTCGAAAATTTTCCTACGCACACGCAAGATCATGGTGATGCACAGCAACAAGAGGGGAGAGTGTTGTCTACGTACCAACGCAGACCGACTGCGGAAGCGATCACACAACGTAGAGGAAGTAGTCGTACGTCTTCTTTCCGATCCGACCGATCCAAGCACCGTTACTCCGGCACCTCCGAGTTCTTAGCACACGTTCAGCTCGATGACGTTCCTCGGGCTCCGATCCAGCAAAGCGTCGAGGAAGAGTTCCGTCAGCACGACGGCGTGGTGACGATCTTGATGTACTACCGACGCAGGGCTTCGCCTAAGCACTGTAACGGTATGATCGAGGTGGAATTTGGTGGCAGGGGGCACCGCACACGGCTAAGGAACGATCTCAAGGATCAACTTGTGTGTCTTGGGGTGTCCCCTGCCCCCGTATATAAAGGTTGGAGGAGGGGGAGCCGGCCGGCCAAGGAGAGGGAGGCGCAGGGGGAGTCTCCCACCGGGAGTAGGACTCCCCCCTCCAATCCTATTCCAATTAGGACTCTCGCGGGAAATGAGAGAGAAGGGGGGCCGGCCCCTTATCCTAGTCCTACTAGGACTTGGGGAAAGGGGGGCGCCGGCCAGCTATGGGCTTGTCCCTTTTCTCTTTTTCCACTAAGGCCCAATAGGCCCATTAGTCTCCCGGGGGGTTCCGGTAACCCTCCCGGTATTCCGGTAAAATCCTGATTTCACCCGGAACACTTCCTATGTCCAAACATAGGCTTCCAATATATCAATCTTTACGTCTCGACCATTTCGAGACTCCTCGTCATGTCCGTGATCTCATCCAGGACTCCGAACAACCTTCGGTACATCAAAATGCATAAACTCATAATAACTGTCATCGTAACGTTAAGCGTGCGGACCCTACGGTTCGAGAACAATGTAGACATGACCGAGACAGGTCTCCGGTCAATAACCAATAGCGGGACCTGGATGCCCATATTGGCTCCTACATATTCTACGAAGATCTTTATCGGTCAGACCGCATAACAACATACGTTGTTCCCTTTCTCATCGGTATGTTACTTGCCCGAGATTCGATCGTCGGTATCCAATACCTAGTTCAATCTCGTTACTGGCAAGTCTCTTTACTCGTTCCGTAATACATCATCTCACAACTAACATATTAGTTGCAGTGCTTGCAAGGCTTATGTGATGTGCATTACCGAGAGGGCCCAGAGATACCTCTCCGACAATCGGAGTGACAAACCCTAATCTCGAAATACGCCAACCCAACATCTACCATTGGAGACACCTGTAGTACTCCTTTATAATCACCCAGTTACGTTGTGACGTTTGGTAGTACCCAAAGTGTTCCTCCGGTAAACGGGAGTTGCATAATCTCATAGTTATAGGAACATGTATAAGTCATGAAGAAAGCAATAGCAACATACTAAACGATCGGGTGCTAAGCTAATGGAATGGGTCATGTCAATCAGATCATTCAACTAATGATGTGACCTCGTTAATCAAATAACAACTCTTTGTTCATGGTTAGGAAACATAACCATCTTTGATTAACGAGCTAGTCAAGTAGAGGCATACTAGTGACACTCTGTTGGTCTATGTATTCACACATGTATTATGTTTCCGGTTAATACAATTCTAGCATGAATAATAAACATTTATCATGATATAAGGAAATAAATAATAACTTTATTATTGCCTCTAGGGCATATTTCCTTCACTGATACCACTGTTGGGGAACGTAGTAATTTCAAAAAAATTCCTACGCACACGCAAGATCATGGTGATGCATAGCAACGAGGGGAGAGTGTGATCTACGTATCCTTGTAGATCGACAACGGATGCATTTGGTTGATGTAGTCGTACGTTTTCACAGTCCGACCGATCAAGCACCGAAACTACGGCACCTCCGAGTTTTAGCACACGTTCAGCTCGATGACGATCCCCGGACTCCGATCCGGCAAAGTGTCGGGGAAGAGTTCCGTCAGTACGACGGCGTGGTGACAATCTTGATGTACTACTGTCGCAGGGCTTCGCCTAAGCACCGCTACAATATTATCGAGGACTATGGTGGCAGGGGGCGCCGCACACGGCTAAGAATAAGATCACGTGGATCAACTTGTGTGTTTATGGGGTGCCCCTGCCCCCGTATATAAAGGAGTGGAGGAGGGGAGGGCCGGCCCTCTCTATGGCGCGCCCTAGGGGAGTCCTACTCCCACCGGGAGTAGGATTCCCCCTTTGCTAGTCCAACTAGGAGTCCTTCCATGTAGTAGGAGTAGGAAACAGGGAAGGGGCGCAGCCCCTCCCCCTAGTCCAATTCGGACTAGGCCTTGGGGGGGCACGGCCTGCCCTAGGCAGCCCCTCTCTCTTTTTCGTATGGCCCAATAAGGCCCAATACTTCTCCCGACGAATTCCCGTAACTCTCCGGTACTCCGAAAAATACCTGAATCACTCGGAACCTTTCCGATGTCCGAATATAGTCGTTCAATATATCGATCTTTACGTCTCGACCATTTTGAGACTCCTCGTCATGTCCCCGATCTCATCCGGGACTCCGAACTCCTTCGGTACATCAAAACTCATAAACTCATAATATAACTGTCATCGAAACCTTAAGCTTGCGGACCCTACGGGTTCGAGAACAATGTAGACATGACCGAGACACGTCTCCGGTCAATAACCAATAGCGGGACCTGGATGCCCATATTGGCTCCTACATATTCTACGAAGATCTTTATCCGTCAGACCGCATAACAACATACATTGTTCCCTTTGTCATCGGTATGTTACTTGCCCGAGATTCGATCGTCGGTATCTCAATACCTAGTTCAATCTCATTACCGGCAAGTCTCTTTACTCGTTCCGTAATACATCATCTTGCAACTAACTCATTAGTTGCAATGCTTGCAAGGCTTAAGTGATGTGCATTACCGAGAGGGCCCAGAGATACCTCTCCGACAATCGGAGTGACAAATCCTAATCTCGAAATACGCCAACCCAACAAGTACCTTCGGAGACACCTGTAGAGCACCTTTATAATCACCCAATTACGTTGTGACGTTTGGTAGCACACAAAGTGTTCCTCTGGTAAACGGGAGTTGCATAATCTCATAGTCATAGGAACATGTATAAGTCATGAAGAAAGCAATAGCAACATACTAAACGATCGTGTGCTAAGCTAACAGAATGGGTCATGTCAATCACATCATTCTCCTAATGATGTGATCCCGTTAATCAAATGACAACTCATGTCTATGGCTAGGAAACATAACCATCTTCGATTAACGAGCTAGTCAAGTAGAGGCATACTAGTGACATTCTGTTTGTCTATGTATTCACACATGTATTATGTTTCCGGTTAATACAATTCTAGCATGAATAATAAACATTTATCATGATATAAGGAAATAAATAATAACTTTATTATTGCCTCTAGGGCATATTTCCTTCACTATTACGGGCTGGACTTCCATGATCTGGCCCCGAATTCCATCCTCAACTTCTCGGCGTTCATCGTCGTGTGCGAGGCTTTCCTCCGCATCCGGCCCCACTTCGGCCTATGGCTGAAGTGTTGGGGAACGTAGTAATTTCAAAAAAAATCCTACGCACACGCAAGATCATGGTGATGCATAGCAACGAGGGGGAGAGTTTGATCTACGTACCCTTGTAGATCGCAACGGAAGCGTTGACACAACGTAGAGGAAGTAGTCGTACGTCTTCTTCCCGATCCGACCGATCCAAGCACCGTTACTCCGGCACCTCCGAGTTCTTAGCACACGTTCAGCTCGATGACGATCCCTGGGCTCCGATCCAGCAAAGCTTCGGGGAGGAGTTCCGTCAGCACGACGGCGTGGTGACGATCTTGATGTACTACCGACGCAGGGCTTCGCCTAAGCACTACAACGGTATGATCGAGGTGGAATTTGGTGGCAGGGGGCACCGCACACGGCTAAGGAACGATCTCAAGGATCAACTTGTGTGTCTAGAGGTGCCCCCTGCCCCCGTATATAAAGGATCCAAGGGGGAGGGGCTGGCCGGCCAAGGGGGGAGGCGCAGGAGAGTCCTACTCCCACTGGGAGTAGGATTCCCCCTCCAATCCTAGTCCAACTAGGATTCCTCGGAGGGGAAAAGAGGAGGAGGTGGCCGGCCACCCTTTCCTAGTCCTAATAGGACTAGGGGAAGGGGCAGGTGCGCAGCCCATCTAGGGCAGCCCCTTCTTTTTTCCACTAAGGCCCATTATGGCCCATTTAGCTCCCGGGGGGTTCCGGTAACCCTCCCGGTATTCCGGTAAAATCCCGATTTCACCCAGAACACTTCCGATGTCCAAACATAGGCTTCCAATATATCAATCTTTATGTCTCGACCATTTCGAGACTCCTCGTCATGTCCGTGATCACATCCGGGACTCCGAACTACCTTCGGTACATCAAAATGCATAAACTCATAATAACTGTCATCGTAACATTAAGCGTGCGGACCCTACGGTTCGAGAATAATGTAGACATGACCGAGACACGTCTCCGGTCAATAACCAATAGCGGGACCTGGATGCCCATATTGGCTCCTACATATTCTACGAAGATCTTTATCGGTCAGACCGCATAACAACATACGTTGTTCCCTTTGTCATCGGTATGTTACTTGCCCGAGATTCGATCGTCGGTATCCAATACCTAGTTCAATCTCATTACTGGCAAGTCTCTTTACTCGTTCCGTAATACATCATCTCACAACTAACATCTTAGTTATAATGCTTGCAAGGCTTATGTGATGTGTATTACCGAGAGGGCCCAGAGATACCTCTCCGACAATCGGAGTGACAAACCCTAATCTCGAAATACGCCAACCCAACATCTACCATTGGAGACACCTGTAGTACTCCTTTATAAGCACCCAGTTACGTTGTGACGTTTGGTAGTACCCAAAGTGTTCCTCCGGCAAACGGGAGTTGCATAATCTCATAGTCATAGGAACATGTATAAGTCATGAAGAAAGCAATAGCAACATACTAAACGATCGGGTGCTAAGCTAATGAAATGGGTCATGTCAATCAGATCATTCAACAAATGATGTGACCTCGTTAATCAAATAACAACACATTGTTCATGGTTAGGAAACTTAACCATCTTTGATTAACGAGCTAGTCAAGTAGAGGCATACTAGTGACACTCTGTTGGTCTATGTATTCACACATGTATTATGTTTCCGGTTAATACAATTCTAGCATGAATAATAAACATTTATCATGATATAAGGAAATAAATAATAACTTTATTATTGCCTCTAGGGCATATTTCCTTCAGTCTCCCACTTGCACTAGAGTCAATAATCTAGATTACACAGTAATGATTTTAACACCCATGGAGCCTTGGTGTTGATCATGTTTTGCTCGTGGAAGAGGCTTAGTTAACGGGTCTGCAACATTCAGATCCGTATGTATCTTGCAAATCTCTATGTCTCCCACCTGGACTAGATCCCGGATGGTGTTGAAGCGTCTCTTGATGTGTTTGGTCCTTTTGTGAAATCTGGATTCCTTTGCCAAAGCAATTGCACCAGTATTGTCACAAAAGATTTTCATTGGACCCGATGCACTAGGTATGACACCTAGATCGGATATGAGCTCCTTCATCCAGACTCCTTCGTTCGCTGCTTCCGAAGCAGCTATGTACTCCGCTTCACATGTAGATCCCGCTACGACGCTTTGTTTAGAACTGCACCAACTGACAGCTCCACCGTTTAAAGTAAACACGTATCCGGTTTGCGATTTAGAATCGTCCGGATCAGTGTCAAAGCTTGCATCAACGTAACCTCTTACGGTGAGCTCTTTGTCACCTCCATATACGAGAAACATATCCTTAGTCCTTTTCAGGTATTTCAGGATGTTCTTGACCGTTGTCCAGCGATCCACTCCTGGATTACTTTGGTACCTCCCTGCTAAACTTATAGCAAGGCACACATCAGGTCTGGTACACAGCATTGCATACATGATAGAGCCTATGGCTGAAGCATAGGGAACATCTTTCATTTTCTCTCTATCTTCTGCAGTGGTCGGGCATTGAGTCTGACTCAACTTCACACCTTGTAACACAGGCAAGAACCCTTTCTTTGCTTGATCCATTTTGAACTTCTTCAAAATCTTGTCAAGGTATGTGCTTTGTGAAAGTCCAATTAAGCGTCTTGATCTATCTCTATAGATCTTAATGCCCAATATGTAAGCAGCTTCACCGAGGTCTTTCATTGAAAAACTCTTATTCAAGTATCCCTTTATGCTATCCAGAAATTCTATATCATTTCCAATCAGCAATATCTCATCCACATATAATATCAGAAATGCTACAGAGCTCCCACTCACTTTCTTGTAAATACAGGCTTCTCCAAAAGTCTGTACAGAGCCAAATGCTTTGATCACACTATCAAAGCGTTTATTCCAACTTCGAGATTCTTGCACCAGTCCATAAATGGATACAATTATGTTTCCGGTTAATACAATTCTAGCATGAATAATAAACATTTATCATGATATAAGGAAATAAATAATAACTTTATTATTGCCTCTAGGGCATATTTCCTTCATGAAGACCTTCAATGTCAAACCAAAGGTAGTAGGCGGCCAACAAGTGGAATGCGGCGGAGCCATGGTGGGCAAAATGCCCAACGTTACATGGCTCGAGGGCTCCTACGTGGAGATCATAAAGGGGTGGCAATCGGGGTGGTTCAACATCACCGAGCCGCGCGACGCCAACTGGGTGGCGGCCCCCGAGTTTCGATCTGGAATCCCCATGCGGCTCACTTCCTGGAAGGAGAAGGGCCTGTCCTGGGGCTCATCGGTGGAGCTGGACGGACTCCGGAAGTGTATCCGGAACATGATAAGCAAGAAACTCAAGCTTGTCAACATAGTCCAGGTCATGCTCTTCCGCCGGATCCTCCCGTGTCAACAACGGGCTGTCAACTTGGGGGAGTTCGACCCAGCCCAGCACCAGACTCTACGCGAGCTCTTCGACACGGCGCATAAGGACGCCTGGAAGGTGTTGTTCAAGGGCACCGAGGCCCCCCTTCCCTTACCGAGGACCGCGGTCTAAGTGCGAAGCGCCCTGCGAATCCGGTAAGTTCTGTACATGTGGTAGGGTATTTATTTCCCATAGCTTAACCATGTGCGGGGTCTGAGCTCCCATGCCTTTGACAGGACTGGGTGGAGACATCGGAGCAGATTGACTGTCCGGCCCCTCTGCCCGAAGACCCTGCAGACGCTCTCCTGATGGAGATGCGGACTCCGGCTCCTTATGAGGTGCCGGATAAGATCAAGAAGAAGGCCACGAGAACCCGAAAGAGTTCCTGGCGCCAGGTGGTATCGGACTCATCGTCCGATAACTCCGAGACACACTCCTCCCTGAAAACAAGGAGGAGGAAGATGAAGATTCTCCCCCTCCAGCCGGGGGAGACAAGAAAGGAAAGGCCGCCCCAACCGGGGAGGCCGAAGGGTCCAAGAAGGGAAGGACTCTCCTTCCGGACTGTTCCACCACAGCCGCCGACAGCGAAGACGAGTGGTTACTCAGGGCCAAGCCCCTAGCGAAGTCGTAAGTATTCGGATACCAGAGTAATTCATAGCATACTTTTATTGCACTGCTTCTCCTAACGTCGAATATGCTCATGCAGTCCGCCCCGAGCCCGTATCGACATATCCTCGTCGGACGGTTCCTTGGACTCGTCGGATATGAATAGTGATACACTTCCAACTGCCTCCTCTCCTCGCCCTACGGACAATGTCGAGGTATTGTCTCAAGGGGCACCGATCCGGGGGGAGATAGTCCCGGAGGCGCCTCAAGGCGACCTTCCGGACTCCAGGCGCAAAGGGAGCAAGACTCCCAAGGGCTCCAAGTTCGGCCCTCAGCCGAACACCGCACCGGAACCTCCAGTGGTTCCGGACTCCGGCAGGCGGCCCCCTTCCAAGAGGGGCAAGCCGCCCGTGCCGGTGACCTCTGTCTATCCAGAGGCATCGGACAACCTGCTGGGAGCGCTTCGCGGCGCTTCCATCAACGAAGAGCACCGTACTATTATGAGTGCGGTGATCAAGAAGGTTCATTCTGCCAAGAGCGAACTGACTGAAGCCTGTGCCAGCCTTCTAAAAGGCTTTGAGGTAAGTGTTTAAAATATAGGAAAATATTACCGCATAGACAGTAGCCCCTGATGCTCTGTTTGGTGTTCACAAAGAAAAGCCGAATAGAGGATCAAATAATATCTGCAGGAGTCTAATATAAGTATGTCTATATGCGTATGCAGGCTTCGCTGCTGACCTCTACCGCACTGACTGCGGAGGTCGCCGCACTGAAGCAGAACCTCGAGTGGTCCGAGAAAGAGCTTGGCCTTGCCAAGAGGCAGCTCGAGGAGAACAAAGGTAAGTAGTACCTTGTCTATATGTATATATATATAAAAAGATGCAGTTGCAAAAATGATAGGATCATCATGGATGTGCCGGGGGCCACGACCGAAGTGGCGACCCTGAAGCAAGCGTTGTCCGAGGCTGAAAACAAACAAGAGGCACGGGTGGGCGAGGTGCAGCAAGAGCTCCAGGCTCTCATGAAGAAGCACGAGACTTTGGAGCTTGACTGGAAGACGCGAGAGTCCGAGCTTGTCGTGGCCCTCGAGAGCACAAAGCATGCCAAGGCTAAAGCCCAAAAGGTCCTCCAGGAAATTGAGGCGATGAAGAAGATAGTGATGGGTAAGGCGTTCATTATGCAAAGCAAGCATGTGAAAGTAAATTACTTGTTACTTATCCGAGTCCGGAGCTCTCCAGGAGCATTCGTAGATTTGCCCCGCAGCGTGTCGGATGCCGCAAAGTACTACTAGGCCGAGGAGGGAAGCTTGACAGAGAAGTTGTTCTGGTCTCAGTATACTAGGACCGAACACCCGATGCCTGTGAGCGACCAGCTGAAGCAACTGGTCGAGCTGCACAAGGCGGCCGAACAGGCCATGAATGGCCTTATAGTCCGGATGTGGTCTGGCAACTCCCTTCCAACAGCTACTTCGGCCTGGTGAGGCGGCTTGTGGATGCCTGCCCACGGCTAGAAGTCATAAAGCGGTCCGTCTGCATCGAAGGTGCACGCCGGGCTTTTGCCCGTGCGAAGGTGCACTGGGCCAAGATGGACGCCGAGAAGCTGCTGAAGGAGGGGCCGCCGCAGGGCAAGGAGCATCGCCACCCCGAAATGTATTATGAGGGTGTCCTGAAGGGTGCCCGTCTTGTGGCGGATGAGTGTGCGAAGGAGTAATTTTTGAATGAACTTGCTCGTGTGATCCTGTATTATGAGAACTTGTTCATATGCGCTATGCAATGCTTGTTTGAATTTAAAATATTACCTTCTGTGCGGCTGTTTATCAAATCTGAGAGATGGCCAGTCGTCGGCTTCTGCACCCATGCCATGAGTGCTGGGGTGTTCGGGATAAATCTGAGCACTCTTTTTCCCATTGTTGGGTCCTTCGAGGGAGGTGCTCAGCGCAACGAACAAGGCAATCAGACTATAATGCTTTATCACTCTCACTTAGCCATAGAAGTCTATAATTTAAATTTCGGCGAAGCCCCTAGTATTCGGAAGGCCGAATTCGGGACGCTATACACGCCTAAACCGGACAAAGCCAACTCCTCGCCCTAAGCGGCATAAGTCTTTAGGGACTCGAGACCTCTCGAACAGCGACCAGCTCTCGCCTTATCATGACAGTCAGTTTTAGCTTTCTCTACTGAGGTGCTTGCCCAGATGAACCGGAGCACAATCTCAGTAGTTCTCCCAGTGCTACCTTTAGCCGATATAGCGGAACATAAGGTACCAAAACATGGGAGCCGGGCAAACCCAACTATTGACCCAAGACATGATTCGGAGCTGATGCATATAATGCTATAAGTTCGGGGTGCCACACTGTCGAAAGTGTTCGGACTTCTCACGCCGTATTATGGGGTATGCTTAAGCCCCTGGCGTATTGGCCATACCAGAGTGTACGGGTGTTGGATGTCATGAATGAACATATATATATATATATATATATATATATAAGAATAGAGAATGCGGTAATAGTCTAGTGCTATGCATTGTTTACTCAAAAAGATGCGTCGAAGCAGAATGATATAAGTAGTGCGATAAGCAAAAGGTAGGACTATTTGACATGTCCCCTCCAAGGGCAAGTTGAGGAATGGTATTTAAAGCAGGTATTTCGCTCATTATCAGAGACCACCTGGGAATTCCATGATGCGACGTAGCTTTCTGCCTCCTTGGTTGTTGTATCGTGTGTCCGGCAATCGTACTGCCGGACGGGGTTTCCAGAGAGTAAAGTCCTGAAAGAGAGAAATAATAATAAGGTGGGAAGCCCCTAGTGCGGTTGAGCTGCGTTTTGGGGCGTGCCGTAGTCGTGCCCCCCCCCACCTATGCCCATGGTATTTTCAATGCATAATTATGCACGCGTGGCACGGATTTCACCGTTTGGATAGGACTGGGGTGGGGGCCGCATTGCTATGCGAGCTCCGAACGTGCCAGGCGGTCTTGTTGCAGATTACTTCGGGCGCGCTTGACGGTGTCCGGGTGTTTAGTCACCGAAATGGTGGATTGCCTGAAGAGGCTGCTTTGTGCTTCTGCTGGGAGGGCCGCAGTGTGCTCCTCCGTGCGGAGAGAGCGCTCTGTGTTTCCATTGAATGTTATGACCCCCCGAGGTCCTGGCATCTTGAGCTTGAGGTATGCATAATGCGGTACCGCATTGAATCTCGCAAATGCGGTTCACCCGAGCAGTGCGTGATAGCCACTGCGGAACGGGACTATATCGAAGATTAACTCCTCGCTTCGGAAGTTATCCGGGGATCCAAAGACCACTTCCAGTGTGACTGAGTCTGTGCAATGGGCCTCTACACTTGGTGTGACGCCTTTGAAGGTCATTTTTGTGGGTTTGATCCTTGAGGGGTCTATACCCATTTTGCGCACTGTGTCCTGATAAAGCAGGTTCAGGCTGCTGTCGCCGTCCATAAGGACTCGAGTGAGGTGAAATCCATCGATGATTGGGTCTAGGACCAGTGCGGCGAATCCGCCATGATGGATACTAGTGGGGTGGTCCCTGCGATCGAAGGTGATCGGACAGGAGGACCATGGGTTGAACTTTGGGGCAACTGGCTCCAACGCATATATGTCCCTTAGCGCACGCTTCCGCTCCCTCTTGGGGATGTGGGTTGCGTATATCATGTTCACCGTCCGCACTTGTGGGGGGAACCTCTTCTGTCCTCCGGTGTTCGGCGGCCGGGGCTCCTCCTCGTCATCGCTATGTAACCCCTTATCTTTGTTTTCGGCATTTAACTTGCCGGCCTGCTTGAACACCCAACATTCCCTGTTGGTGTGGTTGGCTGGCTTGTCAGGGGTGCCGTGTATTTGGCACGAGCGATCGAGTATACGGTCCAAACTGGATGGGCCCGGAGTGCTTCTTTTGAATGGCTTTTTCCGCTGACCGGGTTTAGAGCCTCTGAATCTGGCATTGACTGCCGTATCCTCGGTATTGTCGTTGTTGATGCAGCGCTTGTGTTTGTTGCGACGTGACCTGCGATTGCTATCCTTGGTATCTGAAGTACCATGGTTCTTTGATATGTTATTGCTTCAAGCCAGCTAGCTGTCCTCTCCCGCGCAAAAGCGGGTCATGAGTGTCGTGAGGGCTGCCATAGATTTCGGCTTTTCCTGGCCAAGGTGACGAGCGAGCCACTCATCGCGGATGTTGTGCTTAAAAGCTGCTAGGGCCTCTACATCCAGACAGTCGACGATTTGATTTTTATTTGTTAGGAACCATGTCCAGAATTGCCTGGACGATTCCTTTGGCTACTGAATTATGTGGCTCAAGTCATCGGCATCTGGTGGTCGCACATAAGTGCCCTGGAAGTTGTCGAGGAATGCGGCTTCCAGATCTTCCCAATAGCCAATGGATTCTGCTGGCAGGCTGTTGAGCCAATGCCGAGCTGGTCCTTTGAGTTTGAGTGGGAGGTATTTGATGGCGTGTAAATCGTCACCGCAGGCCATGTGGATGTGCAGGAGGAAGTCCTCGATCCATACCGCAGGATCTGTTGTACCGTCGTATGATTCTATATTTACGGGTTTGAAACCCTCTGAGATTTGGTAATCCATTACTTCGTCTATGAAGCATAGGGGGTGTGCGGCGCCTCTGTACTGGGCTATATCGCGACGCAGCTCAAATGAGTCTTGTCCGCTGTGTTAGGCCCGACCGGATTTACTTTTACTATATCTGGCGTGACGGTTATCGTCTCGCATAGTGGCGCGCCCTCGTGATCCGTAGATCGATCTTGCGTGTTTTGCTTTGTCCTCCAATACATCTCGCAGGTCTAGCGTGTCTCCCCGTGCCTTGATATTTTTGTGTAAGTGGCGTCGGGGTGCGGGCTGAGCTTTTGGCTGAAATGCCTCTCTGTCGCGGCCACGAGGTGGCCGATCAGCCGCGTCATACACTGGAGATGTAGGTTTTAATGCTTCCTCCTCCAGTCGGGGTAGCAACCTGCGCTTTGGGTAACTCTTGGAGGGGCGTTCGAGTTCATATTCCTCGGCCGCAAGGACTTCAGTCCATCTGTCAGCTAGCAAATCTTGATCAGCTTGAAGCTGCTGTTGCTTTTTCTTAAGGCTATTTGTCGTAGCTATAAGCCGGCGCTTGAAGCGCTCTTGCTCGACGGGATCCTCAGGCACGACAAATTCGTCATCGTCGAAGCTTGCCTCGTCTTCGGAGGGGGCATGTAATTATTATTCTCCGCCTCTTCATTTGCCGCTCTCGCGGGAGGGCTGGCTTCTCCATCCTCCTGCTCTAAATCTTGCTGGAGGGGATTGTCGTCATCTTCGGTGCTATCCAGAGTGCTATTATCTCCTGTGCCGGTATCACCGCTTTTGCTTTGGCGAGACTTAGAGCGGCGCCGCCGACGTCGGCGCTTGGGTTGCTTCTTGGAGGGGTCATCCTCCATTGTTCCTTCGCCGTTGCCTTCTTTGGGTGTGTCCACCATATATATATCATATGACGAGGTGGCTGTCCAGTGCCCTGTGGGCAGTGGTTCTTGTTCGTCTCTTGCATCGTCATCCATACCGTTGATGTCTTCGGAGTCGAAGTCGAGCATGTTGGTCAAATTGTCGACAGTGGCTACTAAGTGGGTGGTGGGTGGGCGGCGAATTTCTTCGTCATCCGCATCCCAATCCTGCCGGACATAGTTCGGCCAAGACTCTCCTGATAGGGAGAGAGACCTTAATGAGTTCAGTATGTCGCCGAAGGGCGAGTGCTGAAAGATATCCGCGGAGGTGAACTCCATGATCGGTGCCCATTCGGATTCGATAGGCAAGGGCGCAGGCGGTTCGGAGTCCGTGGCCGGGGAAGAATCCGGCAATTTGGCGTCACGGCTCTCGTGAAGGATAAGGTCGATACTCGGCTCGATCGTCGCTGAGAATGCGGCCTCCGTGGCGGGTGTCGTGGTTCTAGGACTGGCAGTAGAATAGGGGGGTAGGAATGTAGAGGCAAGATCCTAGCTATGGAGGAGTTGTACACGCGAGTTTTACGAGTTCAGGCCCTTCTCGGAGGAAGTAACAGCCCTATGTCTCGGAGCCCGGAGGCGGTCGACTGGATATATGCGTGTGAATTACAGAAGGTGCGAACCCTTGTCCTAGAGGACGGGGTGGCTTATATAGAGTGCGCCAGGACCCCAGCTCCCCCCCCCCCGTTACACAGGGTTCAATGTTCATAAAGGAGGAGCGTTACTGGTAACGTCCGAAGTAAAGTGCTATAAATGTCCATAAAGCTATGACTTAAACCCCGACCGTTGCAGAGTGAAGGGTTTCACATCTTCTGGTGGTCGAGTGGTTGTTAGCATGGTCGAGTGTCTTCAAGGTGGTCGAGTGAACACATCTTCATGGTCGAGTGGATGATGGTTTCTCTTCGACTGCTCCAGGTTCTTTGTAGAGATGTCCACGGGGAGGGTATGTTGGACGGATCCATGACCCTACCCTAGGCACATAGCTTCATCATTAGCCCCTGAATGGATCAGGGTTTGAGTGAGGAAGGAGTTGGGAACACTTCCGACTCATTCTTTGTGCTGTGAGTATACCTTGTTCTGGAACAATGAACTGAGGAGACGACGTCAACTCCTTTTTCAGTCGCCTTGGTCCATTCTTGGTTTTTTTGTCGAGTGAATTTTCATGGTAGAATTCCAAATGATAATGTAGAGGGCGTTTTCAGTCTGACAAGTTGCTCTGCTCTCCGCGGATTTCGCGGGATTCAAATTTCGGGAAGTGCGCCAGACGGGCGAGACTGTGGTAATCGGGATGGATTAGGCAAGTCTCCTTGATCTCCACGCCACCTTTTTCGCCACGTACTACGCGTGCGACTGTTGCGGGATTTGTTTATATCATCTGGGTCCACCAGTCAGTCACTCGGGGAACGACCTTATAAAAGGCACCGGACCAGGCCTCTGCCACGTGCGCTCCCATTCTCTTTTATTCTTCCTTCGACCTCCCCGCCACGCTCGCTCCTACCCTCGTCGGCGAACCCTCGCTTGAACTCGACCCGCCGCCATGGGAAAAGAGAAGACGGTGGCGCTAGAGCGCGCGAAGAAGGCGACTGCGAAGGCGAAGGGCAAGCGGACCAGCCGGGGCGGATCCTCGTCGAGATCCGGCCTGCCGTCGGGCTGGATCCAGGGCGACTGGATCCGCTTGATGATCAGCCAAGATAACCTCGACGACCTGGTGGAGGGGGGACTGATCCCCCACAAGTCAGCGCGGCTCCCGGGGAACGAGACCGAGCCACAGCCAAGGGAGGGTGAGTGCGTTCTCCTCGCCACCCACGTAGATCGCGGATTCTCACTGCCTCCCCATCCTTTCTTCTAGGGCTTTTTGAACTTCTTTGGGGCTCAGCTCCACCATTTCACTCCAAACACCATAGTCCATCTGGCTGCTTTTGTGTCAATGTGTGAAAATTTCTTGGGCTGTCGACCGCACTGGGGTCTTTTCAAACACATCTTCACCTGCCGCTCCCAGTCGGTCAAAAAGGCCAATCCGAGTGATGAGAGGACGCACGTGATCCAGATGTGCGGGGGCCTGGGGATCCAGATGAGGACCAAGAGCACCTTCCCAGCAATGATCCTTCCCGACTCGGTCCGGGGTTGGCAGTCGACTTGGTTTTACTGTAAGGACCAGCCGACCCCGGGTTAGTCAACTGGACTTCCTCCCTTTTCTTTGGCTCGAGTGGAGAAGCCCTCCTCCCTGAAGGTGGTCCCAGAAGAGAAGGCACAGGTCAAGGTGCTGGTCGAGCGGGTCGTCCAACTCGTCCACGACGGGGTGACTGGGATGGATCTGCTGGAGGCCTTTCTCAGTCGACGCATCCAACCGCTTCAGGCACGTGATCATCCGATGTGGATGTACTCTGGGCTCGAGGACTCCACTCGGATCCACCCGGAGGACGTCAGCAAGGACATCTTGGAGAAGTGGCGGATGGGAATCACCAGCAACAAAGACAATCCTCGAGGGCCTAGGAGGGTCATTCCATTCGACCACTCGCGTCAGCCGGAGCAGGTATGATTCTATTTTATCAAGTATCTTTCCGATTCACTGTGTGACGTCTTGTTGATGGTCGACTGAATTTCTTTTGATCGTTGTCTTTTCAGGCCCTCATCGACATGTACTCAATGCACAACGGAGTGCAGGAGAAAGACATCGAGGAAGGGGCAAGCAGGGGCGAGAGCGGCGAAGGGCACTCGGATGCCGAGGAGAGCGACGAATTGACTGATGACGAAGAGGTCGACTCACCTCCTCGCAGGGAGAGGAGATCCAAACATGCTCACGACCCGGCGAGCGTTCCGGGCCTGGTGGCCGTGCTGATTGGGCAGTCTTCGAAGCGCCCCAGGACGTCTTCCCCAACGCCGATTGAGAAGGCTCCGAAGCAGCCCAAAGTTGTGCCGCCTCCAGCGCCAAAAGCACCGAAAGCCAGCTCCTCCAAACTGCCAAAGGCTTTGCCTAGGATCAAAGTGACCGTCCCTACCATCTCCGGATAATCATCTGACTTGTTCTTTTTGTCGACTCGAATAACAGAACGTAACCGACTGGATGCGGGTCTTTGCAGTGCTGCTACGTCGGGAACCTCTTCTCTCCAGTACCGAGACAAGGAGATGGAAGACGCGGTCACCTCCAACCCAGGTAAAAACTCTTATGATCTTGCTCTTGACTACTCGGTCGATTGAGTTCTAGCGGTTTACTTTAGAGTCGACTGATCTTCTCCGCAGCTCCGCCCAACATCATCGATCTCCCAGATGACGATGAAGATGTGGCTCCTAAACCCAGGAAGAATAAAAAGGCGACGGCTGGTAAGGCGTCTCAGCAGGGACCGACGACAACACCAACCGTCTATCAATCTGAAGGCGCTGGCGGGGCCTCTGTAACCTTCGATGTACCGTTGTTGAGTGAGCGCCCCGCACCATCGACTGTACCTGTGATTCCTTCAGTCGTCCCATCTCATGCCTCAGAGGTCCAAGCTGCTGCACCTGGGTCGTCTGTTCTCTTCTTCACCAGCTACCCTGTTCCGGACAACAAGTCCGAAGCGGCTACGGAAGCCATCCAACAGGCTGACGTGATGATGGAGCGGATGAAGAGGGTGCATGAGAATAGCCAGGCTACCTACGACGCCAGCGCTGCTCTCCGGGCCAATGTCCAGGTAAGTAGACTTTTCGACTGCTCTTGTTCTATCAGGATATGCTACCCGAAAATATTTCTTCTACACAATCTCCTGTTGTTTGTGTCGGATCAGAGCACCAAGTGGGTGTTTTGTTGTCTTTGGTAGTTGCGTTCTTCCACTCGGTCTGGGCGAGTAGGATCTGAACCGGTGGGGGCACGCTAAGTGCACCCACTGGGTGTAGTCCCCGAGACTGCGGTCGAGTGCTGGCAGTCGACTGGGGTCTCAGTTCTACCTTCCTTTCTTTTCTTCTACTCGACTCAGGCAGACCGGTCGAGTAGGATCTGAACCGGTGGGGGCACGCCAAGTGCACCCACTAGGTGTAGTCCCCGAGACCGCAGTCGACTGCTGGCAGTCGACTGGGGTCTGAACAGCTTTTTTTTACTTGATCCGGGCGGACCAGTCGAGTTGGGTTTTAATCAGCGCGGGCACGCCAAGTGCACCCGCTGGGTGTAGTCCCCGAGACTACAGTCGACTGTGTGCAGTCGGCTGGGGTCTCAAGTGACTTCTTTAGGTTTTATTCACTCAGAAGAAACAACCTTTGATCTTGTCGACTGACCCATCTTTTGCCTTCTGCAGAAGTCTTGTACACTTATTTCCAAGTTTGCTGAACTTGAGGAGAAGCAGAGGCAACTCAACCTCAACTTGGAATTGGCCTAGCAGAATCTGAAGAAAGCTCAAGACGAAGCTGCTGGTATGGAAGGTAACTGCCTGTCGACTGTATTTCAATATATTTCTTCGATCTCTTGTTTGATTCAATTGCTTCTTTTGCAGAGCAAATGAAGTTGGCTCTGGAGAAGAAGGACTCGGACCTCGCCGCCGCGCAAAAAGCAGCCCAAGATAAAACTGCTCTCGCAGACCAGAAGCTGGCTTCAATCGGAGCGCTGGAAGGGAAGGTGAACAGGCTGAAATCTTGCCTCAATGAATCTAACTGTGAAGTGACTAGTTTGAAGAAGGACAAGGTTGCCCTGAATGAAAAGCCGGAATCCGCGATCCGCAAGAGGAATGACATGGACGCTTATCTGAGGACTCTTGCCAAGAAGCTCTATCTCACGCTGGAAGGTATTTCTTTTAAACTGACTGTGTTGATGCTTGCGAACGAATCCTGCTCGGTCGACTCACTAATTTTTGGCTGCAGAATTCTGCCAAGACTTTGACGAGGAAACTGGAAAGGTCGAGACAGGTCTAGACCCTATCGCTTCTCCAGTTTGCGACGAAACTGCAATGAACGTGCTCCGACTGGAGTCCCGTATCGCCAGCGCCACAAGCTACCTCGTGCGCCTGAAGGAGGCAGTCTCCCGAATTGACTCATCGCTTTGGCCAAGGGCGATGCTTCAAAATGACCTGGAATCCCTGATGGCTCGACTGAACGAGATCCCTGACCAAGTGCAAGAATGGAAGAAGTCCTTCGCCCGGTGTGGTGCTAATGTGGCGCTGTCCTTGGTGTGAGTCCACTGCAAGGAGGCTCGTGAAGACAAGCTGTATGCAATCAAGGTCGCTAACACCAAAAAGCATGACTTCCAGTCCTTCATGGAAACTTTCATCGCTGCTGCTACTCGGATCGCGGATGGGATCGACCTGGACGAATTCGTCGAGCCTGCCAGCCCTCCTCCTGCCGAGTGAACAAACTTATGAGACTTGAATCTGCTTTAAATTTACCTCAGAATGCCGAGTGGTTGTTGTAACCGTTAAACTCCTTCGGGCTTGATGCTCGAATACTTTTGGCTTGCTGCTTGGAACTTTAGGATTTATCCGAATTTGGTTTATCTCCGAATACGCTTGCGTTTGCCTTCGAATGGACTTTGTTCACTGCTCGGAATAGTCTTTGCGTTGGAGATGCAGCTCTGAAGTGGTGGCTCCAGTCGACCTGCACTTCGTCGTCCTTGCGGATAGGGATATGTTTCGAACTTAGGTGAGTACTGGACTGCAGCTAAGCCCCCGAGTGAGGGGATTGCTCTCCACTCGGTAGGATTTTTCAAACTTAGGCGAGTACCGGACTGCAGCTAAGTCTCCGAGTGAGAGAACTTAGGTGAGTATTGGACTGCAGCTAAGCCCCCGAGTGGGAGGATTGCTCTCCACTCGGTAGGATTTTTCAAACTTAGGCGAGTACCGGACTGCAGCTAAGTCTCCGAGTGAGAGAACTTAGGCGAGTATTGGACTACAGCTAAGCCCCCGAGTGGGAAGATTGCTCTCCACTCGGTAGGATTTTTCAAACTTAGGCGAGTACCGAACTGCAGCTAAGTCTCCGAGTGAGAGAACTTAGGCGAGTATTGGACTGAAGCTAAGCCCCCGAGTGGGAGGATTGCTCTCCACTCGGCAGGATTTTTCAAACTTAGGCGAGTACCGGACTGCAGCTAAGTCTCCGAGTGAGAGAACTTAGGCGGGTATTGGACTGCAGCTAAGCCCCCGAGTGGGAGGATTGCTCTCCACTCGGTAGGATTTTTCAAACTTAGACGAGTACCGGACTGCGGCTAAGTCTCCGAGTGAGAGAACTTAGGCGAGTACTGGACTACAGCTAAGCCCTCGAGTGGGAGGATTGCTCTCCACTCGGTAGGATTTTTTTCCGAACTTAGGCGAAACGGATTCGCGACTAAGCCCACCCACTGGGGGATTTCAGAGGTAAATAAGAACAACAACAATCGTACGAGAGGACCGTAAAGCTCTTGTCTTTCATAAACAAATTACAAAGGTGTTTATTATTACATTTTATTCGAACGAGTGCTTAAGTATAAAAGGGGCGGAGCAGCTCCGCGTTCCAAGCCCGTGGCTCGTCTTTCTAATGCTCAACACTGTAAAGATGGTATGCTCCGTTGTGTAGAACTTTGGTGATAATGAAGGGGCCTTCCCAAGCCGGGGCGAGCTTGTGTGATTTCTGTTGATCCACTCGAAGAACCAGGTCTCCCTCTTGAAAGGTTCGGCTCCTCACGTTCTTGGCGTGGAATCGACGCAAGTCTTGCTGATAAATGGTCGACCGGATCAAGGTCATCTCTCTTTCCTCCTCTAAGAGATCGATTGAATCCTGCCGGGCTTGCTCTGCTTCTTCTTCGGAAAAGAGCTCGACTCGGGGCGCATTGTGGAGCAGGTCACTCGGCAGAACAGCTTCGGCTCCATAGACCAAGAAGAAAGGAGTTCATCCAGTCGACCGATTGGGAGTTGTCCTCAAACCCCACAAAACTGGCGGAAGCTCATCGACCCAAGCGCATGCTGCGTGTTTGAGGTCACGCATCAGTCGGGTTTCAATCCTTTGAGAATCAGGCCATTAGCTCTTTCTGCTTGTCCGTTCGACTGCGGGTGAGCAACGGAAGCGTGGTCGACTCGCGTGCCTTGAGAAGCGCAGAAGGCTCTAAACTCGTCAGAATCAAAGTTCGACCCATTGTTCGTAATGATGCTATGTGGAACTCCGTATCTGAATGTCAATTCTCTGATAAAACTGACAGCAGTGCTGGCCTCGAGACTCTTGACAGGTTTAGCTTCGATCCATTTGGTAAACTTGTCGACTGCCACGAGCACATGAGTGAAGCCACTCTTACCAGTTCTCAGTGGTCCAACCATATCCAAACCCCAAACAGCAAAGGTCCAGACGAGAGGAATGGTCTTCAGGGTTGACGCTGGCTTGTGAGACATGTCCGAGTAAAACTGGCAGCCTTCACATCTGTCGACTATATCTTTCGCCATTTCATTTGCTCGCGGCCAATAGAACCCGGCTCGGTATGCTTTAGCCACGATGGCCCGAGAGGACGCATGGTGGACACAGGTCCCCAAGTGGATGTCATTTAGGATCATTCGACCTTCTTCTGGCGTTATGCATCTTTGACCGACTCCAGACACGCTTTCCCTGAACAATTGTCCTCTTATCACAGTAAAGGCCTTGGATCGACGTACGATCTCCCGAGCCTCTTCTTCGTCTTCTGGGAGTTCTTTTCTGAGGATGTACGCAATGTACGGCACTGTCCAGTCGGGTGTGATGACCAGAATCTCCATGATTAGGTCGACCACTGCTGGGACCTCGACTTCAATCGGATCTATGACGCTCTTAGGCTGTGGGGGCTCTTCAGTAAAAGGATCTTCCTGAACTGTCGGCGTGTGAATATGTTCCAAACACACATTGCTGGGAATGGCTTCTCTCTTGGATCCTATCTTTGCCAAGTCATCGGTTGCTTGATTTTTCAGCCGAGGGATGTGGTGAAGCTCTAATCCTTCAAACTTCTTTTCCAACTTCCTCACCGCGTTGCAGTAACCGGTCATGGCTGGGCTTCTGACGTCCCACTCCTTCATCACTTGATTGACCACCAAATCTGAGTCGCCATAGACCATGAGGCGACGGACGCCGAGTGAGATGGCCATGCGCAGCCCATACAGGAGTGCTTCATATTCTGCTTCATTGTTGGAGGAATCAAAGTGAATCTGGAGGACATATCTGAGCTTGTCTCCTCGGGGGGATACCAGTACTGCCCCAGCACCAGAACCATTCAGCATTTTGGATCCGTCAAAGAACATGGTCCAGTGCTCCGAGTGAACTTGAGTCGTCAGTTGCTGTTCGATCCACTCGGCGAGGAAATCTGCTATTGCTTGGGACTTGATAGCTTTCTTTGCCTCAAACTTGATATCTAAGGGAAGGAGTTCAATCGCCCATTTTGCCACTCGACCAGTTGCATCTCTGTTGTGCAGAATCTCTGACAATGGTGCGTCACTGATGACTGTAACAGAGTGATCAGACAAATAGTGTGCAACCTTCTTCGTGGTCATGTAAATCCCATAGACGAGCTTCTGGTAGTGCGGATATCTCTGCTTTGACGGAGTCAGGACTTCAAAAATATAATAAACTGGGCGCTGAACTTTATAAGCTTTTCCTTCTTCTTCCCGCTCGACCGTAAGTACTGTACTAGCGACTTGTCCAGTGGCTGCTATATAAAGCAGTAAAGGCTCTTTGCTGATTGGAGCAGCAAGCACCGGCTGGGTGGAAAGCAGGGCTTTTAGCTCTGCAAATGCTGCATCAGCTTCTGGGGTCCACTCGAACTTATCTGATTTCTTCATCAGTCGGTAAAGAGGCAGCACCTTTTCACCGAGGCAAGAAATGAATCGACTTAGAGCGGCCAAGCAACCAGTAAGCTTCTGGACATCATGCACACGCACAGGGCATTTCATTCGGAGTATAGCACCCACTTTCTCTGGGTTAGCATCGATCCCTCGTTCGGAAACTAGGAAACCGAGTAATTTTCCGCCCGGAACTCCAAACGTGCACTTTGATGGATTGAGCTTGATAGCATACCTTCTGAGGCTGGCAAAGGTTTCAGCAAGGTCAGTCAGTAGGTCGGAACCTTTACGTGACTTGACCACAATGTCATCCATGTATGCTTCCACATTCCGACTAATCTGAGTGAGCAGGCACTTCTGAATCATCCGCATGAATGTGGCTCCAGCGTTCTTCAAAGTGAATGGCATTGTGACATAACAGAAGCACCCAAACGGGGTGATGAAAGCTTTCTTTATCTCGTCGGGTCCGTACAGACGGATCTGGTGGTACCTGGAGTAGGCGTCCAAAAAGGACAAACGCTCGCACCCCACAGTCGAGTCGACTATCTGGTCGATGCGAGGGAGAGGAAAGTGATCTTTCGGGCAGGCCCGATTGATATGCTTGAAGTCAATGCACATGCGAAGTGAGTCGTCCTTCTTTGGGACCATGAAAACATTGGTTAACCACTCGGAGTGGTAAATCTCTCGGATAAACTCAGCTGCCAAAAGCCGAGCCACCTCTTCACCGATTGCCTTTCTCTTCTGTACGACGGACCGTCGAAGATGTTCTTTGACTGGTTTCACTTTTGGGTCGACTCGCAAACGATGCTCAGCCAGTCCCCTGGGAACACCCGGCATGTCAGAAGGCTTCCATGCAAAGATGTCCCAGTTCTCACGGAGGAACTGGATGAGCGCTTCTTCCTATTTGGAGTCGAGTGTGGTTGAAATGTGAGTCGGAGCAGCATTGGGGTCTGTCGGGTGAATGTGAATCGACTTCGTTTCACCAGACGACTGGAATGCTGAATCTGTGGCTGGCTTCTTGGCTCGCAACAAATCACTCGGATTTGCATTTTTCTGGTATTCTTGCAATTCTACCACGGCCATCTGAGCATCAGCGATCTTTGAACCCTTCTGGAAGCACCCTTCTGCCTTCTTTCGATTACCAGAGATAGTGATCACCCCTTTGGGACCAGGCATCTTCAATTTGAGGTCCACGTAACAGGGTCGAGCCATAAAACATGCATAAGCTGGCCCGCCCAGAATGGCATGATAGGCACTTTGGAAATCCACAACTTCAAATGTCAACTTTTCTTTGCGGTAATTCTTGGAATCACCGAAAACTACGTCGAGAGCAATCTGACCGAGGGATGCAGCCTTCTTGCCTGGAATGTTGGGGAACGCAGTAATTTCAAAAAAATTCCTACGCACACGCAAGATCATGGTGATGCATAGCAACAAGAGGGGAGAGTGTGATCTACGTACCCTTGTAGATCGACAGCGGAAGCGTTATGACAACGCGGTTGATGCAGTCGTACGTCTTCACGGCCCGACCGATCAAGCACCGAAACTACGGCACCTCCGAGTTTTAGCACACGTTCAGCTCGATGACAATCCCCGGACTCCAATCCAGCAAAGTGTCGGGGAAGAGTTCCGTCAGCACAACGGCGTGGTGACGATCTTGATGTACTACTATCGCAGGGCTTCGCCTAAGCACCGCTACAATATTATCGAGGACTATGGTGGCAGGGGGCGCCGCACACGGCTAAGAATAAGATCAAGTGGATCAACTTGTGTGTCTATGGGGTGGCCTCTGCCCCTGTATATAAAGGATGGAGGAGGAGGAGGCCGGCCAAGGCTAGGTGCGGCCAGGATGTGGAGTCCTACTAGGACTCCAAGTCCTAGTAGGAGTCCACCAAGAGGGGAGGAAGGGAGAAGGAAGTGGAGGAGAAGGAAAGGTGGCCGGCCCCCTTTTCCCTAGTCCAATTCGGACTAGAGGGGAGGGGGGCGCAGCAGGCCCTTTCTCCTCTTCCCACTAAAGCCCATCAAGGCCCAATACTTCTCCCGGCGAATTCCCGTAACTCTCCGGTACTCCGAAAAATACCCGAATCACTCGGAACCTTTCCGATGTCCGAATATAGTCGTCCAATATATCGATCTTTACGTCTCGACCATTTCGAGACTCCTCGTCATGTCCCCGATCTCATCCGGGACTCCGAACTCCTTCGGTACATCAAAACTCATAAACTCATAATATAACTGTCATCTAAACCTTAAGCGTGCGGACCCTACGGGTTCGAGAACAATGTAGACATGACCGAGACACGTCTTCGGTCAATAACCAATAGCAGGACCTGGATGCCCATATTGGCTCCTACATATTCTACGAAGATCTTTATCGGTCAGACCGCATAACAACATACGTTGTTCCCTTTGTCATCGGTATGTTACTTGCCCGAGATTCAATCATTGGTATCCAATACCTAGTTCAATCTCGTTACCGGCAAGTCTCTTTACTCGTTCTGTAATACATCATCTCGCAACTAACTCATTAGTTGCATTGCTTGCAAGGCTTAAGTGATGTGCATTACCGAGAGGGCCCAGAGATACCTCTCCGACAATCGAAGTGACAAATCCTAATCTCGAAATACGTCAACCCAACATGTACCTTTGGAGACACCTGTAGAGTACCTTTATAATCACCCAGTTACGTTGTGACGTTTGGTAGCACACAAAGTGTTCCTCCGGCACACGGGAGTTACATAATCTCATAGTCATAGGAACATGTATAAGTCATGAAGAAAGCAATAGCAACATACTAAACGATCGGGTGCTAAGCTAATGGAATGGGTCATGTCAATCATATCATTCATCTAATGATGTGATCCCGTTAATCAAATAACAACTCTTTGTCCATGGTTAGGAAACATAACCATCTTTGATTAATGAGCTAGTCAAGTAGAGGCATACTAGTGACACTCTGTTTGTCTATGTATTCACACATGTATTATGTTTCCGGTTAATACAATTCTAGCATGAATAATAAACATTTATCATGATATAAGGAAATAAATAATAACTTTATTATTGCCTCTAGGGAATATTTCCTTCAGTCTCCCACTTGCACTAGAGTCAATAATCTAGATCACATCACCATGTGATTAACATCGATAGTTCACATCATCATGTGATTAGCACCCATAGTTCACATCGCCATGTGAACAATACCCAAAGGTTTTACTAGATTCAGTAATCTAGTTCACATCGCTATGTGATTAACACCCAAAGAGTACTAAGGTGTGATCATGTTTTGCTTGTGAGAGAATCTTAGTCAACGGGTCTGCCACATTCAGATCCACATGTATTTTGCAAATTTCTATGTCAACAATGCTCTGCATGGAGCTACTCTAGCTAATTGCTCCCACTTTCAATATGTATCTAGACCGAGACTTAGAGTCATCTAGATTAGTGTCAAAACTTGCATCGGCGTAACCCTTTATGACAAACCTTTTGTCACGTCCATAATCGAGAAACATATCCTTATTTTACTAAGGATAATTCTGACCGCTGTCCAGTGATCTACTCCTAGATCACTATTGTACTCCCTTGCCAAATCAGTGCAGGGTATACAATAGATCTGGTATACAGCATGACATACTTTATAGAACCTATGGCCAAGGCATAGGGAATGACTTTCATTCTCTTTCTATCTTCTGCCGTGGTCGGGCTTTGAGTCTTACTCAACTTCACACCTTGTAATACAGGCAAGAACTCTTTCTTTGACTGCTCCATTTTGAACTACTTCAAAATCTTGTCAAGGTATGTACTCATTGAAAAAACTTATCAAGCGTCTTGATCTATCTCTATAGATCTTGGAGCTCAATATGTAAGCAGCTTCACCTAAGTCTTTCTTTGAAAAAATCCTTTCAAACACTCCTTTGTGCTTTACGGAATAATTCTACATTATTTCCAATCAACAATATGTCATTCACATATACTTATCAGAAATGATGTAGTGCTCCCACTCACTTTCTTGTAAATACAGGCTTCACCGCAAGTCTGTATAAAACTATATGCTTTGATCAACTCATCAAAGCGTATATTCCAACTCCAAGATGCTTGCACCAGTCCACAGATGGATCGCTGGAGTTTGCACATTTTGTTAGCACCTTTCGGATTGACAAAACCTTCTGGTTGCATCATATACAACTCTTCTTTAATAAATCCATTAAGGAATGCAGTTTTGTTTATCCATTTAACATATTTCATAAAATGCGGCAATTATTAACATGATTCGGACAGACTCAAGCATAGATACAAGTGAGAAACTCTCATTCTAGTCAACACCTTGAACTTGTCAAAAACCTTTTGCGACAATTCTAGCTTTGTAGATAGTAACACTGCTATCAGTGTCCGTCTTCCTCTTAAAGATCCATTTATTCTCAATTGCTTGCTGATCATCGGGCAAGTCAACCAAAGTCCATACTTTGTTCTTATACATGGATCATATCTCAGATTTCATGGCCTCAGGCCATTTATCGGAATCTGGGCTCATCATCGCTTCCTCATAGTTCGTAGGTTCATCATGGTCAAGTAACATGACCTCCAGAATAGGATTACCGTACCACTCTGGTGCGGATCTCACTCTGGTTGACCTACGAGGTTTGGTAGTAACTTGATCCGAAGTTACATGATCATCATCATTATCTTCCTCACTAATTGGTGCAGGAGTCACAGGAACAGATTTCTGTGATGAACTACTTTCCAATTATGGAGCAGGTACAGTTACCTCATCAAGTTCTACTTTCCTCCCACTCACTTCTTTCGAGAGAAACTCCTTCTCCAGAAAGTTTCCGAATTTAGCAACAAAATTCTTGCCTTCGGATCTGTGATAGAAGGTGTACCCAACAGTAACTTTTTGGGTATCCTATGAAGACACACTTTTCCGATTTGGGTTTGAGCTTATCAGGATGAAACTTTTTCACATAAGCATTGCAACCCCAAACTTTGAGAAACGACAACTTTGGTTTCTTGCCAAACCACAGTTCATACGGTGTCGTCTCAACAGATTTAGATGGTGCCCTTTTAACGTGAATGTAGCTGTCTCTAATGCATAACCCCAAAACGATAGTGGTAGATCGGTAAGAGACATCATAGATTGCACTATATCCAATAAAGTACGGTTATGACATTCGAACACACCATTATGTTGTGGTGTTCCATGTGGCATGAGTTTGTGAAACTATTCCACATTGTTTTAACTGAAGACCAAACTCGTAACTCAAATATTTGTCTCCGCGATCAGATCGTAGAAACTTTATTTTCTTGTCACGATGATTTTCCACCTCACTCTGAAATTCTTTGAACTTTTCAAATGTTTCAGACTTATGTTTCATCAAGTAGATATACCCATATCTGCTCAAATCATCTGTGAAGTTCAGAAAATAACGATACTTGCCGTGAGCCTTAACACTCATCGGACCGCATACATCAGTATGTATTATTTCCAATAAGTCAGTTGCTCGCTCCGGAGAACGGAGTCTTAGTCATCTTACCCATGAGGCATGGTTCGCAAGCATCAAGTGATTCATAATCAAGTGATTCCAAAATCCCATCAGCATGGAGTTTCTTCATGCGCTTTATACCAATATGACCTAAACGGCAGTGCCACAAATAAGTTGCACTATCATTATTAACTTTGCATCTTTTGGTTTCAATATTATGATTATGTGTATCACTACGATCGAGATCCAACGAACTATTTTCATTGGGTGTGTAACCATATAAGGTTTTATTCATGTAAACAGAACAACAATTTATTCTCTTACTTAAATGAATAACCGTATTACAATAAACATGATCAAATCATATTCATGCTCAATGCAAACACCAAATAACACTTATTTAGGTTCAACACTAATCCCGAATTTATAGGGAGTGTGCGATGATGATCATATCAATCTTGGAACCACTTCCAACAGACATCGTCACTTCACCCTTAACTAGTCTCTGTTTATTCTGCAACTCCCGTTTCGAGTTACTAATCTTAGCAACTGAACTAGTATCAAATACCGAGGGGTTGCTATAAACACTAGTAAAGTACACATCAATAACATGTATATCAAATATACTTATGTTCACTTTGCCATCCTTCTTATCTGCCAATCACTTGGGGTAGTTCCGCTTCCAGTGACCAGTCCCTTTGCAGTAGAAGCACTCAGTCTCAGACTTAGGTCCAGAGTTGGGCTTCTTCACTTGAGTAGCAACTTGCTTGCTATTTTTTTTAAGTTCCCCTTCTTCCCTCTGCCCTTTTTCTTGAAACTAGTGGTCTTGTCTACCATCAACACTTGATGGTTTTCTTGATTTCTACCTTCATCGATTTCATCATCATGAAAAGCTCGGGAGTCGTTTTCGTCATCCCTTGCATACCATAGTTCATCACGAAGTTCTACTAACTTGGTCATGGTGACTAGAGAATTCTGTCAATCACTATCTTATCTGGAAGATTAACTCCCACTTGATTCAAGCGATTGTAGTACCCAGACAATCTGAGCACATGCTCACTAGTTGAGCGATTCTCCTCCATCTTTTAGCTACAGAACTTGTTGGAGACTTCATATCTCTCAACTCGGGTATTTGCTTGAAATATTAACTTGAACTCCTGGAACATCTCATATGGTCCATGACGTTCAAAACGTCTTTGAAGTCCCGATTCTAAGCCGTTAAGCATGGTGCACTAAACTATCAAGTAGTCATCATATTGAGCTAGCCAAACGTTCATAACGTCTGCATCTGCTCCTGTAATAGGTCTGTCACCTAGCGGTGCATAAAGGACATAATTTTTCTGTGCAGCAATGAGGATAAACCTCATATCACGGATCCAATCCGCATCATTGCTACTAACATCTTTCAACATAGTTTTTCTCTAGGAACATATCAAAATAAACACAGGGAAGCAACAACGCGAGCTATTGATCTACAACATGATTTGCAAAATACTACCAGGACTAAGTTCATGATAAATTCAAGTTCAATTAATCATATTACTTAAGAACTCCCACTTAGATAGACATCCCTCTAATCCTCTAAGTGATCACGTGATCCAAATCAACTAAACCATGTCCGATCATCACGTGAGATGGAGTAGTTTCAATGGTGAACATCACTATGTTGATCATATCTACTATATGATTCACGCTCGACCTTTCGGTCTCCGTGTTCCAAGGCCATATCTGTATATGCTTGGCTCGTCAAGTATAACCTGAGTATTCCGCGTGTGCAACTGTTTTGCACCCGTTGTATTTGAACGTAGAGCCTATCACACCCGATCATCACGTGGTGTCTCAGCACGAAGAACTTTCGCAACGGTGCATACTCAGGGAGAACACTTCTTGATAATTAGTGAGAGATCATCTTATAATGCTACCGTCAATCAAAGCAAGATAAGATGCATAAAAGATAAACATCACATGCAATCAATATAAGTGATATGATATGGCCATCATCATCTTGTGCCTGTGATCTCCATCTCCGAAGCACCTTCATGATCGCCATCGTCACCGGCGCGACACCTTGATCTCCATCGTAGCATCGTTGTCGTCTCGCCAATCTTATGCTTCCACGACTATTGCTACCGTTTAGTGATAAAGTAAAGCATTACATCGCGATTGCATTGCATACAATAAAGCGACAACCATATGGCTCCTGCCAGTTGCCGATAACTCGGTTACAAAACATGATCATCTCATACAATAAAATTTAGCATCATGTCTTGGCCATATCACATCACAACATGCCCTGCAAAAACAAGTTAGACGTCCTCTACTTTGTTGTTGCAAGTTTTACATGGCTGCTACGGGCTTAAGTAAGAACCAATCTCACATACGCATCAAAACCACAATGATAGTTTGTCAATTTGACTCCGTTTTAACCTTCGCAAGGACCGGGCATAGCCACACTTGGTTCAACTAAAGTTGGAGAAACAGTCACCTGCAAGCCACCTTTGTGCAAAGCACGTCGGGAGAACCGGTCTCGCGTAAGCGTACGCGTAATGTTGGTCCGGCCGCTTCATCCAACAATACCGCCGAACCAAAGTATGACATGCTGGTAGGCAGTATGACTTATATCGCCCACAACTCACTTGTGTTCTACTCGTGCATATAACATCAAACCATAAAACCTAGGCTCGGATGCCACTGTTGGGGAACGCAATAATTTCAAAAAAATTCCTACGCACACGCAAGATCATGGTGATGCACAGCAACGAGAGGGGAGAGTGTGATCTACGTACCCTTGTAGATCAACAACAGAAGCGTTATGACAACGCGGTTGATGTAGTCGTACGTCTTCACGGCCCGACCGATCAAGCACCGAAACTACGGCACCTCCGAGTTTTAGCACACGTTCAGCTCGATGACGATCCCCGGACTCCGATCCAGCAAAGTGTCGGGGAAGAGTTCCGTCAGCACGACGGCGTGGTGACGATCTTGATGTACTACTGTCGCAGGGCTTCGCCTAAGCACCGCTACAATATTATCGAGGACTATGGTGGCAGGGGGCGCCGCACACGGCTAAGAATAAGATCACGTGGATCAACTTGTGTGTCTATGGGGTGGCCTCTGCCCCTGTATATAAAGGATGGAGGAGGAGGAGGCCGGCCAAGGCTAGGTGCGGCCAGGATGTGGAGTCCTACTAGGACTCCAAGTCCTAGTAGGAGTCCACCAAGAGGGGAGGAAGGGAGAAGGAAGTGGAGGAGAAGGAAAGGTGGCCGGCCCCCTTTTCCCTAGTCCAATTCGGACTAGAGGGGAGGGGGCGCAGCAGGCCCTTTCTCCTCTTCCCACTAAAGCCCATCAAGGCCCAATACTTCTCCCGGCGAATTCCCGTAACTCTCCGGTACTCCGAAAAATACCCGAATCACTCGGAACCTTTCCGATGTCCGAATATAGTCGTCCAATATATCGATCTTTACGTCTCGACCATTTCGAGACTCCTCGTCATGTCCCCGATCTCATCCGGGACTCCGAACTCCTTCGGTACATCAAAACTCATAAACTCATAATATAACTGTCATCGAAACCTTAAGCGTGCAGACCCTACGTGTTCGAGAACAATGTAGACATGACCGAGACACATCTTCGGTCAATAACCAATAGCGGGACCTGGATGCCCATATTGGCTCCTACATATTCTACGAAGATCTTTATCGGTCAGACCGCATAACAACATACGTTGTTCCCTTTGTCATCGGTATGTTACTTGCCCGAGATTCGATCATCGGTATCCAATACCTTGTTCAATCTCGTTACCGGCAAGTCTCTTTACTCGTTCTGTAATACATCATCTCGCAACTAACTCATTAGTTGCATTGCTTGCAAGGCTTAAGTGATGTGCATTACCGAGAGGGCCCAGAGATACCTCTCCGACAATCGGAGTGGCACATCCTAATCTCGAAATACGTCAACCCAACATGTACCTTTGGAGACACCTGTAGAGTACCTTTATAATCACCCAGTTACGTTGTGACGTTTGGTAGCACACAAAGTGTTCCTCCGGCACACGGGAGTTACATAATCTCATAGTCATAGGAACATGTATAAGTCATGAAGAAAGCAATAGCAACATACTAAACGATCGGGTGCTAAGCTAATGGAATGGGTCATGTCAATCATATCATTCATCTAATGATGTGATCCCGTTAATCAAATAACAACTCTTTGTCCATGGTTAGGAAACATAACCATCTTTGATTAACGAGCTAGTCAAGTAGAGGCATACTAGTGACACTCTGTTTGTCTATGTATTCACACATGTATTATGTTTCCGGTTAATACAATTCTAGCATGAATAATAAATATTTATCATGATATAAGGAAATAAATAATAACTTTATTATTGCCTCTAGGGCATATTTCCTTCATGGAATGACCCCATGGAAACTCATATTGCTTTCACTGAGTCTGGACATCGGAATGCCCATTCCTTTCAACGTCTCTGCACAAAGTATGTTCAGGCCACTGCCACCGTCCATCAGGACCTTTGTCAGTCGAGTGCCTTCGACCACCGGGTCGACCACCAATGCTTGCCTCCCAGGGGTGGCTATGTGCACTGGATGATCAGACTGGTCAAATGTAATGGCAGTCTATGACCACTTCAAATAACTGGGTGTCACCGGAGCGACCATGTTCACTTCTCTGTTGATAACTTTCAATCGACTTTTGCTCTCAACGTCAGCAAAAATCATCAGAGTGGAATTCACGTGGGGATAACCATCATCATCCCCTTCCTCATCCTCAACGTTGTCTGCTTCCTTCTCCTTTTCCTTGGGCTGTTTCTCTCGGAATTGCTGGATTAGGAGCCGACATTGCCGAGTGGTGTGCTTCGGGTAAATGAAATTACCCTCTTCATCTTTTTTGGTGTGGATGTGGCACGGCAGATCCAACACGTCATTTCCATCTTGATCTTTTACTTTCTTGGGGTTCCACGACCCTTTGGGCTTCCCCTTGAACTTTCCTTGAACCACAGCTAAGGCTTCACCAGGAGCAGCTGGCTCGGCCTTGCGATTCTGTTTCCGACCGGAGTTTCCTCCTCCGGCTTCGTGGGCGTCTGCTTTGTGCTTGCCACTCCGGAGTCGTTCTTCTTCTTCACCATTGGCATACTTGGTGGCAATCTCCATCATCCGAGTCAGAGTCATATTTCCTGTCAGGCCGAATTTTAGATTCAACTCCCGATACCTGACACCTTCCTTAAAGGCACAAATTGCCTGATGATTAGACACATCCTCCACCGTGTGGTGTAGGGTGATCCATCTTTGGATATAATCCCTCAAAGTTTCATTCAGTTTCTAAACACAACACTGTAATTCCGTCAAACCCGCCGGCCGTTTGCAAGTGCCCTCGAATGTTCTGACAAACACTCGGGCGAGATCTTCCCAAGTATAAATACTGCCAGGTGCCAACTGATTCAGCCATGCTCTAGCCGAGCCCTCCAACATCAGAGGAAGGTGTTTCATGGCCACTTCATCATTGCCACCACCAATCTGGACAGCCACTCGGTAGTCTTCAAGCCAAGTGTCAGGCTTGGACTCACCAGTGAACTTACTGACTCCAGTCGCCAACCTGAAGTTGGGGGGAATCACTGCAGCTCTGATAGCTCTGCTGAAGCACTCTAGACCTGAGACATGCACCCTGTTGCTGGTTTGCAGATCCCTGTCATGGCCCTCTCGGTGAGCTCTGTTTCAGTCGACCAAGCCCTGAACGAGAATATATCTCGCATCAAAGCCTGGCTCCCTGGGTCGACTGGAATACCTCACCCAACACTCTGAGGGCGTCTGTCTTCATGTTGCCGAGGCACATACGACCCACTCCTTGGGGGAGGCGTGGGCACTCGACGACGATCATCGCGATCGACTCGGTGATCATACTGTTCACGGTTTCTGTACTGATCTCGTCGATCCCCACGTCCCTCACGCCTTGGGGGCAATCTTGGGCTATGGGCCGACTGAACTGTGCCTGCAACCACGGATCTGCTATGGATCCTATTCCGCGACTGAGATACGATCGTATTCTGTTCTCCCGCCGCCCGGAGCAAGGCTCGAATCTGCACCAGACCTCGGCCAGCTTCTGACTGGGAAGGTTGGATCGACTCCGCTATCCGGGCGGCAGCTGCTAGATTCTGGATCGGGGTTCGGTATACCTGAGTCGGAGGTGGAAAAAGTTGGCGTCGACTGGATTCGAGAGCACGCTGCCGAGCGCGATCGCCGAGTGCGCGCTGGAGGTTCTCCAGTCGAGTGCGCTCAGCCAAGTTGGCCAAGCGCGCCTGCTCCAAGGCATGGGCCTCAGGGGTTTCTCCAACTATAGGAGTATGTAGTGCATCCATGTTCCGTCGGCGAAGTTCCTCCCTCTGCTGCGAAGAGAGGGGTTCGGGGCGGTACTCTTCATGAACGCGCGACGGATCGCCGTTCCCGTCACCTCCGTCTTCATGGGCGAAGCCAGGAGGGCTGCGTGGTCCATTGACCATCAGAACTTCAGCCGCTGGGTCGCTGCTGTCGCACTCGGATGCGGTCTCTATGGAGCCAGTCGACAGATCGAACAGGCCATAGAGAGTTTCGTCGGGCTCGATCACCGCGAGTTGAGGGGTGGCCGACTGGCGGGCCACCGCATGCCTCACCCACCACTGAAACCTCGACCGACCGGAACGTTTGCTCCGGCGGGCCGCAGGAAGGGGGAAAGCTACTGGAGCCGACCGATACTGGGTCGACGGCTGCCGCAGGAGGACGCCACGGACGCACGCGCGAAAGTGCGTCACCCCGCGGGCGGGGAGTGCGTCGACGTCGAGTGGAGCCTCCTGAAGCCAAGCGGAGTCATCAGCGACAAACATGAGCGCGTCGAGACGGATCTCGCGGCCCTCAGCCAAACCTCCGCCTGGAACCATGATGAAGGGGATCGGAAAAATAGCAACTTCTCCAACAAGTTGCTAAGACACCTGCCCCACGGTGGGCGCCAACTGTCGTGGTTCTAGGACTGACAGTAGAATAGGGGGGTAGGAATGTAGAGGCAAGATCCTAGCTATGGAGGAGTTGTGCACGTGAGTTTTACGAGTTCAGGCCCTTCTTGGAGGAAGTAACAGCCCTACGTCTCGGAGCCCGGAGGCGGTCGACTGGATATATGCGTGTGAATTACAAAAGGTGCGAACCCTTGTCCTAGAGGACGGGGGTGGCTTATATAGAGTGCGCCAGGACCCCAGCTCTCCCCGTTACACAGGGTTCAATGTTCATAAAGGAGGAGTGTTACTGGTAACGTTCGAAGTAAAGTGCTATAAATGTCCATAAAGCTATGACTTAAACCCCGACCGTTGCGGAGTGAAGGGCTTCACATCTTCTGGTGGTCGAGTGGTTGTTAGCATGGTCGAGTGTCTTCAAGGTGGTCGAGTGAACACATCTTCATGGTTGAGTGTATGATGGTTTCTCTTCGACTTCTCCTGGTTCTTTGTAGAGATGTCCTTGGGGAGGGTATGTTGGACAGATCCATGACCCTACCCTAGGTACATAGCTTCATCAGCGGGGTCTATCCCCCCGTCCATGGACGGCGTAATTGGCTCCGAATTGAGGGTCGGAGCGGTTGCCGGTGCGGTCTCCTAAACATTGTCCGATGGTAGAGCTAAATCATGCTCATCGTGATCGTGCGGCGCGCTCGGCAGGGGCTCGAATCCGTTGAAGATCAAGTCTCCGCGGATGTCGACCGTGTAGTTTAAGCTTCCAAACCTGACCTGGTGGCCAGGGGCGTAACTCTCGATCTGCTCCAGATGGCCAAGCGAGTTGGCCCGCAGTGCGAAGCCGCCGAATACGAAGATCTGTCCGGGGAGAAAAGTCTCACTCTAGACTGCATTGTTATCGATGATCGAAGGAGCCATCAAGCCTAACAATGACGACGCAGAGGAACTCTCAATGAAAGCACCAATGTCGGTGTCAAAACCGGCGGATCTTGGGTAGGGGGTCCCGAACTGTGCGTCTAAGGCGGACGGTAATAGGAGGCAGGGGACACTATGTTTTACCCAGGTTCGGGCCCTCTTGATGGAGGTAATACCCTAAGTCCTGCTTGATTGTTCTTGATAATATGAGTAGTACAAGAGTTGATCTACCACGAGATCAGAGAGGCTAAACCCTAGAAGCTAGCCTATGGTATGATTGTATGTTGTCCTACGGACTAAAACCCTCCGGTTTATATAGACACCGGAGGGGGCTAGGGTTACACAGAGTCGGTTACAAGGAAAGGGATCTACATATCCGTATTGCCAAGCTTGCCTTCCCCACCAAGGAGGGTCCCATCCGGACATGGGACGAAGTCTTCAATCTTGTATCTTCATAGTCCAACAGTCCGGCCAAAGGATATAATCCGGCTGTCCGGATACCCCCTAATCCAGGACTCCCTCACCAGCCGCCGCCGCCAAGGAGGCACCCCGTTCATAACGTGCCACAAAAAACCCACTCACTTTTGTATTATGAGGACCGAAATTGCTTCACATGACATTGTTCGTCCGATCAACGTATTGTAATACTTGACTTATCTTTTGCATTGATTGGATCCAATCTATATACGTGTTTCAGACTTTGTTGGCCCTACACTCATGTTTCTGTCGACCTCACACTACATAGAAAACACCGATATATCCTTCAACTTATGAATTGGGTATGTTTTTAAACAACATTGATTAGCTTCGGGGCGTAGATCCATGTCGTCTCAATCGGGCGGTGAGGTTAGGTTTTCTCATCATATGGTGAGATTGGGTATCAGGTGCTTCAGATCTATGCAAGGGTTCAACGGCAACAACTGCGGTTCCATAGCATTGGTCCTTAGGGGCACGTGCACTAAAACTTCCCAGCTGTCATCGACAAGGTCAAGCCGGCTCCAGTAGAGGACCGGCGATAGCGGCGCGTCGGCGGCTCGTTCTGGCGCCAATACTGGTGGTTCAGTGGTCTTGAAATCCCGATGTAATGTTTATTATGTTCGAGATGATTTATATTTCGGGCGAACTTTAATAATAGAGCCAATCTTTCGGAAAAAAGTACATCGATTAGCAGGTGGTCATAGATGCACCCACCTGCCAATACTGGTGGTTCAGTGGTCTTGAAATCCCGATGTAATGTTTATTATGTTCGAGATGATTTATATTTCGGGCGAACTTTAATAATAGAGCCAATCTTTCGGAAAAAAGTACATCGATTAGCAGGTGGTCATAGATGCACCCACTTACATCTCTACGAATTAACATGGGACTAGTGAGTTGCACGTGCTTTGCACGTGAGTTGTGAGATATCGTTGCAACTGACACTTGCATATTACATCATTGAAAAGGAAAATCTTAGATGCATTGTGTTCCAATACACTAATATAACACATCATATTTATGGACCTTAAGGTTAAAGATAGTGTTGTGACATTTGGCTGAAATTCTCTGAAAAGATATATGGAATGTAAGAAATGGTTCATCAGGAGTCTTTCACCATGAGTAAAATTCACAAATAATCCCATAAATGTATACACTTTATTCAAGCGAGAACTCTAATGAAGCAAGAGCATACATGGAAGATCCTAGACTAAATCATAAATTGATATACTTTTATTCAAGCGAGAACTCTAATGGAGCAAGAGCATACATGAAAGATTCTAGACTAAATTATAAATGGATACACTTCTATTCAGGCGAGAAACTCTAACGGAGCAATATCATGCATGGAAGGTTCTAGAATAAATGAGAAGTATGTAAAGATAGTATATGTGACAAATACAAGGGTGTACTAAGTTTTTAACTATTGAAACTTCTACATAGTACACATGGCAGAATTTGATGTAATTGATAGGAAATCGAATGACCATCAATGCTTGGATTTGCCACCTCTTGATTATCAGATTGAGTTCATCTAATGATCCATATTCAAACTTATTCACACACTATATAGTAATATAGATATAGATACAACAGACGTGACCCTTGCCCAACTCAACTCCAGTGGTAACGGGAAAATAGAGGAGAGGGGCCGGCGGCGAGGAAACTTGGAGGGGTTCTAGAATAATCTGTTTCACGAGAGAAGGAGAAACTTTCAGACTATCTTGTTTTGGTGGTTGGCTTCGCCCAACATGTTTCATCTCAATCTTAACCTTAGATTCAAGATCAAATGGTACATATGGCCCGAAGGCAGGCACACCATCATCATCAACTCATTTTTTTTACAAGAGTATAGATAATACGCTCCCGTATAAACGTGTATTCATAAACAATCGAATAAAAATAATTCTTTCCCCCCTCGAGACGTGCTGGGATACCTCCCCCGGTACGTTTGCGATACGGTCCAGCCCAGCTAATGACCTAACCCTAGCCCGGCCCCGATGATCCCCTGAATCGATCCTTCCTCTCGATCCCGACCTGGTTCACACCGGCGGCGGCGGCAGGCCGGCACCGAATTCCAGCAGTTCCTCACAGACTGCCCGGCTCCTCCTCAGCCCCTCTCACACAGGCACGCAACAGCCAGTAGCAGCCCGTTCCCCGGCGGCAGCTCGCCGGCTGAGCTCGTCACTTCGCAGGCGGTAGCGGCAGCAGCAGCACCAAGGTATGCGCTCGGCCTCTAACTCCTCAACTCCAGTGCCTAGTACCGAACCGTAGCTCACAGCTCAGTTTCCTTTTCTCATCTCCTCTGATCCTCTCCTCTAGATGGCTCCTGCTCAACCTAGGGCGCCTTTATGTTTGTGCAGCCATGTTACAATTTAGAGAAAAATGTATCCCCTACTGATCTTTTTGTTGGCAAATTTAGGTACTTGATGGAGCCTGATCTAACTTTGGATGAAGTAGCAGAACAGAACAGATCAGCACCTGACGAAGAGGATGAAGATGCTTTCGTCGTCGAGGAGATTGGGGATTCTTCAGATGACCGACAGGCAGAGCCGACCGTGGCGTTGGAACCCAAGAAGGGGATGATGTTCAGCAGCGAGGATGATGCTGTCAGGTTCTACAAAGCTTATGCCAGAAAAAAGGGCTTTGGTGTCATAAGAAGGACGACCAGACACGGAGAAGACAAGATGCTTACTTATTTCACGCTTGCTTGTAACAGACAAGGGAAGGCTCAGTACTCAGCAAAGAACTCATTCAAGCCTAATCCGTCGACAAGGATGCAATGCCCAGCTAAGAGTAATTTCTCTCGTCGCGGGGAAAACTTTTGTATCACGACTGTTACGCTTGACCACAATCATCCTATAAGTCCAAGCAAAGCCAGATTTCTGAGATGTCATAAGAAAGTGGACTTGCATTCCAAGAGAAGGCTAGAATTGAATGATCAAGCAGGAGCACGTATGAACAAGAATTTTGGTTCTCCTGTTATGGAAGCTGGCTGGTATGGAAATCTTGAGTTTGGTGAAAAGGAATGCACTAACTATTTGCAAGAGAAAAGAAGCCTGAAACTTGGTGCTGGAGATGCACATGCCCTTTATCAGTATTTTCTCCATATGCAGTCAAAAGATCCAGCTTTTTTCCATGTTATGGATGTGGCCGAGGATGGACGACTGAGAAATGTCTTTTGGGCAGATGCAAGAAGTAGGGCTGCATACGAGTCTTATTGGGATGTCATCACATTTGATACTACATACCTAACAAACAAGTATACAATACCGCTCGCTACTTTTGTTGGCATAAATCATCATGGAGAATCTGTTCTATTAGGTTGTGGTCTTCTGTCCAATGAAGACACCGAGACTTTTGTTTGGCTGTTTAAATCTTGGCTATGCTGTATGTCATGCAAACCACCAAATGCTATAATCACCGACCAATGCAAACCAATGCAGAATGCTATTGAAGAAGTTTTCCCTCAAGCTCGTCATAGATGGTGTGCATGTCATATCATGAAGAAGATTCCTGAAAAGCTTAATGGGTATGAAAACATTAAATCTACATTGTCAAATGTGGTGTATGATTCCTTGACCAAACATGGTTTTGACAAAGCTTGGGTGGAGATGATCAATAAATATGATCTTCAGGAGAATGAATGGCTTGCTGGATTATATGATAATAAAAATCGATGGGTACCAGCATATGTAAAAGATACTTTCTGGGCAGGAATGTCTTCAACAAAAAGGAGTGAGAGTGTAAATGCTTTCTTTGATGGCTATGTCAATGCTAGAACAACTCTGAAGCAATTTGTGGAGCAGTATGAAAATTTACTAAGAGACAAGGTAGAGAAAGAAAACAAGGCTGATTCTAAGTCATTCCAACAGCAAATTCCATGCATTACTCACTATGACTTTGAGAGACAATTTCAAGCAGCATACACTACTGCAAAGTTTAAAGAGTTTCAAGATCAATTAAGAGGTAAAATCTATTGCTATCCAACTCAGCTGAACAAAGAAGGATCAATTTTTACATTTGGAGTCAGAGAGGACAGCAAGATTTTTTGTGAAGGGGAGGATGGCAAAGGAAAAGAGAAAAGGGTTATTTTAGAGTTCATTGTCTTGTTCAACCAAGGGGAATGTGATGTGCAGTGTATGTGTAGGCTCTTTGAATTTCGAGGCATCTTGTGTAGCCACATCATTTCCGTGCTTGCTCTCATGGAGATCACAGATGTACCTTCTAGGTATATATTGCAGCGATGGAGAAAGGATATTAAGCGCAAACACACATTTATTAGATGCTCCTATGATGATATGATTGATACACAAGTTGTGCAGCGTTATGATAATTTGTGCAAGCGTTCCCACGAACTGGCAGAGAATGGTGCAGAGTCTGATGCATTGCATGACTTGGTGATGGATGGCCTTAATGAATTACAAAGTAAGATTGACGCGTACTGTGCTAGGTAGGAAGTTTAAGAGAAGGATCCAACTTCAAAGCATGAAGATACAATGAAAAAGAAAAAAAGGAAAAAATTGTACTCAGTCCAATCCCTATTCGCAGTGTAGGTTGTCCTCCTTCAAAGAGAAAGGAATCGAAAGTGGATCAAGTGGTCAAAAAATTGAGAGCAAAGAAGCAGCAGGTACCAACAAATACAAATGAAATGCCAAGTCAATAGAGGAGAAAGGTATCTAAATTTTAGTTATCCAAAAAGATCTTCCTGTTGTAACTTACTAAAGTGTAAGAACCATCTCTTGGCAGAAACAGAACAGCAAATCAAAAAATGGGCAAGACGCCAATCTAGAGAGTTCACAACAAATGGATGTAATATTTCATTCAGATACTCTATGAGAAACACCAATCAGCACCGCCAAAATTCTGCATGCAAAGGCCAGGCTAGCATACCACACGGTTAATGGTTACTTAACTCCTGAAACAAAACAAAATAAAATAAAACCTTGACCTTATAGTGCTAGTCTGAGTTGAATATCAACCTTCTAAATCCCTGAAATAGGGACCCTTGCTTACCCTGATCAATCCTGACTTGTACCTCTTCAGCACAGCCCCTATTGTTGTGAATTACACTGCCCCCTCCTCTCCCTCCCCCAGCAGTCCTCCGTTGACCTGCAAGGGAGGGTCTCCCACTATTCCACTGGTTTCGAATTTTAGCTCTGCTCCTTGATTCATCCCCTCCCCCCGGGTAGGGTCTGTCCTCCTTTTGTTGTGATTCGATTTAGCTTTTTTTTTTTCTGTCTCCCACATACGATTTCATTTCGATTTGTCATGGAATTAATGAGCTATAGTTCAATGATTTTTTCAGATCAAGGGTTTGTGTCAACATTTGTGTTGTTTGGGGGTTGGAAGTGATGGCGCTTTTTTTTTGCTCATTTCTTTGGGTTTCAGTATCCAGTGCAAACTGGGAGCAAACTGCAAGTTATCAGCTTCGTCCAGAGTAAATGAAAAAACAAACTAGCTAGCTATCTGCATTCATATAAAAAAAACTGTCTGCATTCAAATGCCAAGAGCCATTAGCAGCAGCAGCCAACCCAGCCAATCCCAATCAGATCACACTAAAAAATCGGAGTGCAAGCAAGCCCTAAAACAGTCAAGAAGTTTTTGCTTAGCCTTTTGATTCAGTTTGGGTTGGTACCCTTCCTCCACCAGGTAGTGTCTGTTGTAGTCCAATTTCTGTACCACAAGCACATAGCTCTAGTCTATCTTGAGCTGATCGTTGAGATGATTTGGTTGTTACTGCTGATGGAATCATTATCATTAAATAATTCTGATTGAAGTAAAGTGCTCATACCTTTCTAAATATAACATCTGCTAATGTGGTTGTTGTGAGCAGGACAAGGCTGGGATGTACAGGGTGGTTTCTATGTCAGTCCTGATGCAAAGCTGCTATTTGTGGTCCCGATCCGTGGGTAAGGCACCACCTTAACAATATATCATTCTATCTTCATTGATTTTTTTTTCTATTAATGTCTTTTCTATGTCCATTTTTGACACATAAACATCTGCAGGAACAGTCCAGCCACGTTGGTGATGAGTGGAGATCACTGCATCAGCATGAAGTACTCCACTGCGAAGCATGGCCAAATGTACTTCCAAGTCTGGATGGTTGAAATTCATGATGTAGACTAATCTGGAGATAGGGTTGCTCATGCTCATCTGATTTTCATGATGATGAAACTCTTGGCATCGATTTCGATGCCCTGTAGATAGTCAGCACTAGTTGCCCAAGGCTTCAGACACGATGTTTTGCCATGTTTCAGTCTAGGTATCATATATGACCAGACACAAACCTTAGTCTTTCTTCATTTATGTGTTTGTCAGTTAAATCATTTAGTCTTCTTCAGTTTCTTTTCAAGTTATCAGTTGATCAGTTTCATATTCTTCTCAGTTTCTTCATTTTTCTCAGTTTTAGCTTTCTTCTTCAATTTTATCAGTTTCTTAGCTCCTCGTCATTTCAATTGTTTAGTTTATCAATCTCTGTAGTTTCTTCATCAGTTTATCAGATTAGTATTTTCTTATTCATTTCTTTATTCTTCTCTAGTCCTCTTCTTTCTTTTACTCTGTTGTGTATCAGTATTAAGTTTTCATTGAAATTCATTATTCTGTTCCTCTGTTCTGAGATTGCACATCCCTTTGCTCAGCTAGATTAGTGTTAATCATCATGCCATTGCTTATATTTCATTCAGTCAGTCATGTTACTTCTAGTCAGTCAGTTTCAGTTATGTTACATCTAGTCGATCAGTTTCATTCATGTTACACTTAGAGCTCTCTAATAAGACTTAAATGCATTTGTTTCTAGACGATCAATTTCAGCCATGATTCATCTAGTCGATCAGCTTTCGTCATGTTACAGCCAAAGCTCGCTGTAAAGCAAAGCTTCTTCAAGTTCAGTTCATTGTTTATGTTCCTCCCTCCGATCCAAAATAAGTGTCGCAGTTTTGAACTAAGATTAGTTCAACCTTAGTTCAAAACCGCAGTTTTATAGACCTCCATTGTTGTGGTGTCTTTGGTTCGTGTATGTTCCACTTAGTTTTTCTTTCCTCTCTCTTTCCTTAGTTGCGATTGTTCAGTCATGTTCCCTCTCAGTAACTAGTTAAGAATTTGATATGTTTCTTCTCATCAAGAAGCGAAGTGTAATTTTGAAGGATGCTATTACACTGGGCTCTTGGAGCTATCATCAGTGATTACACAGGTAGAAATCAATTGAATTCTGGCAAGATTGAAAGACAAAGCTAGGTGCACACTTGTCACGTTCTAACTGGGCAAAAATTTGACTTACACTAAACGAAAATCAGTCAACTGATCGATAGGCATTCCCCAGATGTTTCTCCCAGCAAGAGTTATAATTCAGGTACCAACAAAAATGTTAGTGCCCTTTGATGTCGAATATGAATTGGTTTAGACAAAATGTAAAAAACTATTTGTGATTCACACATGTCAGTGTAAAATAAAAAAAATGGAACCAAAGGGAATTCTTGCTTCTAGATGAAAACACAGTTGATTAATTGTATGCCTCAAGCCTAATTCTCTTGCGACCTGCGGCACTTAGGGCCAATGTGAACCCCAATCAACAAGTGCCACAAGACCAATATTGAACCCAAAAAAAGTAAATATTATCTTTCCTCTGTCTCTCTCTCCTACATATACTTTTTCTAAACTATAACTTCAAGTTAGCTGCGTGCTCGTCCTCGGTCAACTTTATGTATGCCCCTCATCCTTTTCTTCATTTTGATTTTTTCTTCCATCTACATTCTTTCTCATTGTTTTTTCATTAAAACTGCATTAACTATCAAATCTCTTGTTGGCTTGCCAAGACCTTGATAACAATTTGATCAAATTTTTAAGCATGACAAAATGATTTTTTACGACAAGTTATGTTGTCGCGAGGATGACAATTTCCTTTAGCAAGCAATGACAAATCCGTCATGTTTAGTTTTTTTTATCAAGATTTGTTGTACTTCCTAAAGGAAATTGCCATCCCCGTGACAACATAAATTGCCATAAAAAATGTTCATTTTGTGACCCTTAAAAAATCTTATGTCGTTTATTTTTTATCTTTTTGTTTTCTCTGGTAAGGCAATAAATTGCCAATTGCACATTTCCAAACCCGAAATAATTAAGTGCAACTCAATGCTTGGACCCAAATTGCCGATTGCACAATTCTAAATATTTTATTGGGAGGGGGTAATCTTTTTTTTTGGGGGGGGGGGGGGGGGGGTCATTGATCAATAATATACTTATTACAATATGGTGGAACTATGCGTGCAATCTTCTCAGTGGAGTGCCTCATCCATCGCTTAACGCGTGGCTAGCGCCATTTACCTCTAGGTCGATTTTAACCAACTCTATATCCTTTTCACCATACATTAGTCATTTGATCTCACTTACCAAGTGGTGTATTATCTGACAAATAAAGTTATTTACCGATCAAGAAAAAATTTGATGTATCACAAGGGGTCCGACCATTTCGCCATCACTAATTGAAAGCCCAGTCCATTTCCACGGTTAGCTTCACCCCCTTCTAGTATAGCCCGAGAATCGCATCGGGGTAGACAGATCCATAGAAAGAAGGGGCGGAGGCGGACCAGAGGAAATCAAGAAGAAGGCGAGGAAGATCGTCGGAGCGGCCCACCACTTTTCTGATAGTTTTTTGAAAAATTAGAAAAAAGGGTAATTTTTTGCAATGATAAACCGTAATGGGGTAGTTTTTTGCTATTCCCTCCGTTGAACTATGTTGCGCGGATTGTAATCTTGATGTTTACTCGCAAAAAAAAAGTAATCTTGATGTTCGAGTTATACAAATTTCTCATCGCAGGGGGAAAAAAGTGAACAACATTCTGAACAGTGCCCGAGGCCTCCTTGGATCCTTGATCCGACGGCTGTCCGTCGCTATGTCGCCCCTGACTTGGCCACCGCAAGTCAGAGAACCCGTGCCTTCCTTGCCCACGACCAGCCGTCGGCGTGAAATCCAAGCTGTCCCGGGAATCGCATCGGGGGATAGACAGATCCACAGAAGAAGAAGCGGGCAGGGGCAGGGGCAGAGGCGGAGCAGAGGAAATCAAGAAGATCGTCGGAGCGGCGATGGAGGGGTGGGACAAGGGCACGAAGAGCGTGGTGGGCGAGATCCCGCTGCTGTCGACGCGGGCGGGGCCCCGGGACGGCGACGCGTGGCGGCAGCGGCTCAAGGAGGAGTACCGCGCCCTCATCGCCTACACCTCCGTCAACAAGGCCAAGGACAACGACTGGTTCCGCATCTCCGCCGCCAACCCGGAGGGCACCCGCTGGGAGGGCACCTGCTGGTACGTCCACAACCTCCGCCGCTACGAGTTCCCCCTCCAGTTCGACATCCCCGTCGCCTACCCCCAGGTCGCCCCCGAGATCGAGCTCCCCACCCTCGACGGCAAGACCCACAAGGTCCGCAATCACGCTTCCTCTTTCCCGTGCCGTCTACGTCGCCGTGTGTTGTGTGGGTTCTTGGTTGTGGATTGTGATTGTTCGACATGGATGCAGATGTACCGCGGGGGGAAGATCTGCCTCACCGTGCACTTCAAGCCGCTCTGGGCCAAGAACTGCCCGCGGTTCGGGCTGGCGCACGCGCTGTGCCTCGGGCTCGCGCCGTGGCTCGCCGCGGAGGTGCCCATCCTGGTCGATTCGGGCATGGTGAAGCACAAGGACGATGAGGCCGCTCCTGCAGATGCCGCTGCTGCGTCTGGCTCTGCCGCTGCCTCTTAGCTGCAAGACAGTTACAGTATGTCTTTTTTGTTGTTGCTGACAGTGACAGTTACAGTATGATGGTTGTTATCAAGGGGATTGGAGGATTGAAAATCCACTCGGCTGTGGACTAATAATAGCCAGCAATACATATACTCTAGTTGTCATGTGGTGCTTTGCTGTTCCATATTTTGCTGATCAACTGGCTGCTGATTAGAACTGTAGTTAGTTTGTCTGGCTGATTTGGTATGCATCGAAGTAGTAGATTTGCATTCAACATTGATTTTCATAACCAAGTTTTTAACAAATCAACTGCCTCCGCACTGTTGGATTGCTTAGGTGGATGCTGTTAATTTAGGATGGAACCTGAAAGTTGTGTTTGGTGAACAGAACTGTGTTTTCTGTCTCGAAAAAGACAATAGAGCGTAAGCAAGATCAGGTGCACAATTGTCTTTTGAATGTTTTTGCCCTGCCTATATCATCCTAGGAATATTAAACGACTTGAAATAAAAATAGGACCAATTGTTCAATTGCTTGTTTATCTCCTCTGAGTTGTCAAGTGTCCGTGTCTTTTTTGGTTTGTCAAGTCTGGATGTAGCACTACTACCAGCCTACCATTGTGTTTTTAACACACAGTGATATTGAATATGTTTGCTAGAAACCTGAAACTGGTTGAACTGTTGCCTTTTATATTGGCTTGATTTTTTCATGATTGGAACAGCAGAATTGATTTACAGGTTGTTGTGTTAACTTCATCATTTGTTGGTGCTATATACTTTATTTTGAGGGAAGAGAGGTTTTCATTGATTCATAGAAGGAGAGTTTACAGAGTCATCATCTACAAAAGGACCAATCTCTGTTTGGACATGCCCCAACCAGAAATTGTTAACAGTGCTCACTCTAGCTAACTTGGCAAGCTCATGAGTTGCCTGATTAAACTCTACCAATTTTAGAAACATTGAACCCATCCAGAGTAGAGTCAAGGACGTTGATCTCTCCATATGTATGCCTCAGACTGGAAAAGTTTTGGTCTTTCTTTCTGGTTGCTTCCACTGCAGCCGATCTATCAGATTCCTATATTATGGAAAGGTTGCCTGGATGGATTGGAGACTGGCGATTGGTGAGGCAGGCCAGAGCTTCAGGTTCTTCTGCATTTACGCATCTCTGGCAATGCATCCCACATGGCTGCTGCCGTCTCTAGAATTGAAGGTTGCATCTGCGTTAATTTTCATCCAGGCCATTTCAGGTGGTTTCCAAGAAGCCATACTGCTGAGCACTTGGTTTGGGAAACTCCTTGGTGTCGCTGCAGCCTGAGTTCCTGTGTTGGACATAAGACACTTTCTTGATCGCCCGGGGATAATTTTGTCTGTGGTTTCTCGGCCTGGGGAATAGGAGGGGATCCCCCTGGGATCCCGTGAAAACCAAATGAGGCCTTATGGCTGTCCGCCCCCCTGCAATTTATCATTAGATCTTGAAGATATCTACTCAGGAAATTAACAGATCCAGAGATCTTACACTCCCCTTCATCATGAACCACATCACATCGGAGGTCCCAGGCCCTTGACAGAATAATGATGATCAGGCCGATACTATCCTTGCTTACATTCAACAAAAGGATCAGCAGCCAGTCAGGACCAGTGTATTTAAAACAAGCTTCATCAGGAATGCTCCAGCTTTTCCCCATCTCCATTCTCAAGGTGTCATGAAAACTAGTTTCAGCTTCACAGCCACACACACTGCATATGTTGTCGATCTCCAACTTCCTTTTGAATTTATTGTTGCTTGTAGCAAGGTTATCACAAGCTACTATCCAACTGAATATTTTTACCTTATGGCGCTGGGGCATTCCAAATAAGCTTCCAAAGAGATCTGATCTCCTCTTATCTTGAATTGGTGCCAGGATTTGTCTGTTGGTTGTAATGCTGATAGTACGCTAGTTTATAAGGCGCTCCCCACCAAGAATACACAGTTCTTCTCGTAGTGCCAAGCTAAGAAATCCTTCTTAGAAGCGTCAGGCGGTTTAAGTTGGGGGATAATACTGGCGTCATGAGGATGGAAGCTCCTCTGAATGGTATGCACATTCCAACTGTTATCACCCCAATTTACTAACCGACTAACCCGTCTGTTCCAGTCATTTGTTCTGCCTGGCATGGCTTTCAAGGCATGATTTCCTGGAAGCCAGTTATCCCTAAGTCCTGATATATCTCCCATCACCTCCAGAGCACACGACTATTCAATACCACACCAAGTGGGAGAAGCTTGCGCTCTGAACATTGTATCAATGAGATTGCTCCTGAGGCAAAGATAGTTAGAATTACAGGACAAGAAACGTCGTAGGTCCCTTATTAGAAGGTTGAGTTCTTTATTAACTGAACCTAATTTCTCTTCACTCCAGCTTGGAGCACTGACATAGTTAAAGCAAGTTTTTCACCAAATTCTCCCAGGCACCGACACATTTACGTAGCCTGAATTTCCTCTGAGAAGGACTCTTGCCTCTCACGTGATTTTTGTTTTCGATACTCTCCCATGTGATTTCATACCTTGTATTAATACTGGGGTTCTTTTTCCTATACTCTGTTTTGGCCAAATTCACCAGGATGGTGCTATGCTGCTATGAAGAGTAACCGGGTTTGTAGAGGTTGCCAATAAGGGGATGTTAAATAAACTTGGGAGTTCATCTGTCATTACTTGTGAGATGTGCAGTATAATTCTCTCCTGGCATCTTACTGTCAGACTCTGAAGCAGATGTACGCCTTGCCGCTCCATCCTCTCCTCTTTAGGGTTTTGTTGATTGTTTTGCACTTAGTTCTTTGTTTTGGGGCTGTTCTTATTGTTTGTTTCGCACTTGGTTCTCTGTTTTTGGGCTGTACTTCTTTAGTGCTTCATTGGCTTTTGTTTCCATGCTTGTGTGGTTTCGGGTATGTGTGTGGGTGTGTGTGGTGCTGACGTACCGTGTAGCATGGTGGTTCGGTTCGCTGCTGTGTGTTACCAGAATATAAGTCAGGGACTGGTAATCTTCGCACGCGCAAAAATATGCATCCTGACTAATGTGAATTCTACTCCCTGCGTTCCTAAATATAAGTCTTTTTAAATATTTCAATATAGACTACATACGGAGTAAAATGAGTAAATCTACACTCTAAAATATGCTTATATACATCTGTATGTAGTTCATATTAGAATCTCTAAAAAGACTTACATTTAGGAACGGAGGGAGTATATATGTATATCACAGACCTTATCAAATCTTTGATAATCTTTTGCTCTTGAATGGCAATCCACAAAACCATTAAGACAGACATCTTCAAAGTATGAATGCACGGAACCAACTAATCATATTCAAGGTTGCACGGAACCAAAAAAATATTCAAGGTTGCATGTAGAATACTCTGAACCTTCAAAATTGCATCCAGTAGTCTTGATCTAACATTGCTGGCTGCTCAAAAAATGCAGGTAAGATCAATTCTACTCCCTTCGTCCGTTGCTGATTTAGTAAAGTTGGATACTAAAATCAGGACACTTATTTTGGGACAGAGGGAGTATAAGAACTGCACTGTACAATAGCAAGAAGACCTGTTTTTCATTTTACTCGCAGTTGTTTCGGAATGAAGAATAACAGAACCTTTTACAACCAGGACATAGAAAAAATAAACAAATACGAGCTTCATTTCATCCATCTCATGCATTAGCCCATCTCCAATGTGGAACACCAAAATGCTTGTAAATATTGGACGGGACGGTCCGGACACTTTTAGGCCTCTAACGCAAGTCATCAAATGTCCCTGAAATGGTTGATGCGTCTAAAATCACACAAATCAGAACAGGTGACCTTTGGGGAGTTCGGAAATTCGCCTGGCCCACTCTCAGTTGGACCGCATATCTTCACACCCAGCGTCTTGTACTTTTCAATGGAAATTTGATGATGTCCATTTGGTGATCTACGTTGAAGATGTGCTACAGCCTCTAGTTTATTGCTGCCTGCATACATCAACATCATTTGAAGGAAAATACTTCACAAACTCACTTTTTGTTCTATATTCTAAATCCATCTCCTCACCAACATCACAATTCACAACGGTTGTCCAAGGACTGGTGTAAGATTGGTGTAACTCGTTGGCCTAATTCAGTAGTCCACTATGCATGGTTGAACCTGGATTTGCCCTCGAAATTTTACTCACTCTAGATATTCTTCTTGTGTGCATCAAAATGCATGTGGTCTGGATACGCCTTTCCATCATTTCCTCCACAATTACATCTCTGCTGAAAATATCATCTTAACCCTAGCATGTAGCAAAGGATTGGCCTCGGAGTGGCGGAGCGATGGCGTTGCTGAGTTTTTTTTTTAGCATGCAGGGCGTTGCTGAGTTTTTTTTAGCATGGAGGGTGGAGGTGCTACGAGGACAGCAATGCCCCGCAAGCGGCGTCTACCGGTCCGGTCCGGCAAGGAGGGGCGCCACCGGCCCGAGCTGGGGTATGCAGGAACCCGCGTTGCGGGACCCTGATCCAATAGACATCATGGATTGAATCGGACGGCTCGTGTGGTCACTGATTTCTCCCCATATCGGGCGATCGGCGCGGAGCATAACTATGTATTTCAATAGCAGTGCATCAGTACACAAGGAGGCATATATGACCCAGAAAACACACAGTTTCTCCACAAGGAACCTTAGCCACCAGTGCACTATTGGAGTCACAAAGCCTGGATGTGTGCAATGAAAATCGGTAGGGGATTGCATGCATACTGAACATCAGTAATGCCGGTTTCCTCTGAAGGGGGGAGGACCAGAGGAGGAACCACCAGCAGACGCAATCACAGGCGATTCCTCCCTGAACGGCTGCGTGGCCGGATCAGTCACACTTGGTAGCCTCTGTACGCTCCCCTTCCCTTTCCTCGCGTTGGGGCCAATTTCTTCAATCATGTACTTCCATCCGTCAATAGGCCGTCTTCGACTAAATATGTGAGTTTTGATGAAGCTGGCAATCTGCAACCACAGATTCAGTGTCATTTTGGAATTTTTTGGAGACTTTTAACAAAGAAATTACTGTGTCAACTGTGACCTGCTGTTTACTGAAAGCAATGCGCCTCTCAAACTCTTGGAGAAGAATGTCCTCCTCGCGCTGTGAGATCTCCCATATGTTACCGTCCTGACCCCTCGAGGTAGTCTCCCAACCATCCGGCTTGGTTTTGATCTCACCGGTGCTTGGAATCTTTGAATCGCCAAAATCAGCATTGCCGGAGTCAAAGATCCTGCATTTCATTTCACGAGCAGAGTACTCTTAAGGAAACCATGTCTTCTGGAGCACCAAGTATATTAACAAAACCTAGACGTACGAGTGAAGGAAAACACATATGTCTGCCAATCACAGTATTGCTGTCGCAGGGAAATAACTTTTTTTTTCATTTTAATTACGAAACGCTTCAGCAAGCACTTGGATTGCAGCCTACAAGTTACTATAGGCCATAAAAGCCTAATGGCCACAGTTGTCCGGTTATGAGGCAATACAAGCAAAGCACAAAAGGCATTGGATAAATAAGATGTCAAGCATGCATTGACTCAACTGTCATTTTAGTCTTAGATGATGCTGGATTGGAAGCTTCAACACAATGGAAGTAACCATTTTGCACCCCTCGACTATATCCCGAGTTCATATTTGATATTTCACCATCAACTCCAAAATTGTTCATTTCACCCCCACCCCCCGAGGTTCCTTTAAAAACCGTCCACTGTTCACTCATTGTGTGGTTCCACAAGTCATTTTACCTGACGTGGCACCCTCATGTCAGTTTCACTTACATGAAATTCAAACAAGCCAAAATCGCTTAGTCAAAAAAATCATGTTGGCAAGAAAACATAAATAAGCAGAATGCCACAGGGGCTGAGCGCCCATGGTATTCATCCCCGTGTACTTGATGATATTGGCTGGCAACAAAATACTGACTGTGACACTTGGGCAGGGTAGGTGGAAAATCTATTTGGCAGCCCCACCACCATGCCAGCCAAACAGCATTGTTGTTTTTATTTCACTATTGCTAACTAGGATGCCACATCAAGTGGCATCCAGAAACTCAGAAATTTTGCCAGCATGAATGCCACATCCAAAGTCATATTGAACCAGTTTTGAGAGTTTGCGGAGTGTAGTGGGCAGTTATGGAGTTCGTGGTGATATTTGGACTCAGGACATAGTTGAGGGGTGTAGTAGGCACCTGCCAATTTTCATGGTAAACTATGCTAGTTTCTGTTCTTCACAGAGAAGACAATAATGGGTGCCTAGAATAGCAACCTTTTATGGACTGAATTCGTTGGCCTCACCACAGGGCACAAGAATTGTGCCTAGAATAGCAACCTTTTACGCACTGAATTCGTACTTTTTCCACAGGGCACAAGAATGCAAGTTTTTGCACTAACTTTGCAAGAAACTATGCGTGCTATTTTTAAAGAATTTTGACAACGTAGAATGCTTTATTTTTAAGACAGGAGCACATGCTCCCAAGCTGAACTTGGAGTAACTGGTGTAAAATGGTTATAATCCGTTCCAAACGCAATGCATCATATTAGGATGCATAATCCCACATCGGGCAGTGAACAAGCTCGCAGCAAATTTCATGTGACCATCTAAAGTAGACACTTCATCCTAACTTAATTTGAGTGCTGCCATTGAACAGTCATCACATGCATATTATACAGAATAGTCTGATTTAGCAAAAAGTACAGGTTCCACCGAATTTAATCCACCAGCAATCAAGAAATTGCAGAACAAATGGACCTCATGGTTACACTTGGTTGCAGTCCTCCCATTTCTCAGCACACTAGTTAAGGCATTTTACCTGATGCAATTGAAACTTGGTACACGTACATGCCCTCTCTCAACCGTTTCCCCAAAAGAAAAAGAAAAAAACTATCTCAATGGTCTATCTTCCTTGCAAAACCTAGCAGAAACAATGCATTTTTTAAAGAATTGTGTCATAAACCCTATGAAGAAGATACATACCGCACAATTCTACCAGTTGCATTTGTAATCAAAAATTCATCTGATGCTAGGAACCTATAATGTTCCACATGCAATGGGGATTTAGTGGGAAACTAGTTCAACAAATGTGGTGTACCACACGCAATCGAATATAACCAAGCAATGTGATGACACTAAGCAATGTTGGAGAACCAAAACTGAATGAAAGAAGAGTAGCAACGCACTCTGAGCACGAGTCAAGAAGCCGGTCGATGTCGTCGGCCGCGCCGCGGCCACCGCCGCCGCCGAGGCGCGCCTCCTCCATCTTGTCGATCTCCTTCACCCAAAGCGCAGCGTGCACGCGCTGCTTCCTCGTCCTGTACTCGTCCGCCCCTGCCTTCTTCGCCCCGGCGCCGCCCCCTCCCTCGGCGGCCGCGGGGCGAGGAGGAGCGCGCGGCCGCCTCGTCGCGGCGCGGCGCTCGGCCCAGCGCTCGTCCATGTCGGCGACGAAGGCCTTCGTGTCAGGGTCCACCTCGGCGGATACGGCCGGGACGGTGGCCGCGGCGGCTTCCGATGTGGGCGACTCCCACGGCGCGGCGGGTGCCGGAGAGGAGGCGGGGGAGTCGCCCGGGAGCCATGCGGTCTCCCACGCGTCGTTCCACTCGTCGTCCCCGGTGGCGGCAGCCGGGTGCGCTGGAGCGCGGCGGTGGGATGAGAGGAGGCGGCGGAGGCCGCAGGAGGAGGGCACGGGGAGGCGGAGGATGCGCCGGAGCGACAGCATGCCGTGTGCTCGGCGAAATGCCGACGAGAGGGTTCGATCTGCTTCCCTTTTCTTTCCTTTTTGCCGAGGAGAGGTTATTTTTTTTAGGGGTTGCGAGGGAGAGGTTATAGCTGGCCAAACGGCCCGTACTTCGCCGGCCGGCCCAGAACAACGCGTGCTCGGTCCGGCATGCAGCTAAACAGGCCATGCCAGGGCTGCGGCATGCATGGGCTGCAAGGCAGGGCACGGCCCATTGTTTTTTCTTCTGATTTTTCACGTTGAAGCAAGTTTTTCACAGACTCAAAAAAAAAAGCAAGTTTTTCAACGAAAATACTCATGTGATCCAGAGCTCGAGTGATCTCGAATGAACAGCAAAATCCAAAAAAAAATAGTAAACAATTTAAAAAATCTGATTTTTTTGGTAAGAAACATTGATGTTTTATCTACATGCATGCAAATCTTCATGATGAAATTACACTTGTAGAGGTGTGAAAAAAAATTGATGTTCCAAAGTGCTTCCAAAAACACTTTTTGGAACATCATTTTTTTTGCCCACACATGTAATTTCATCACGAAATTTTGCATGCATGTAGACAAAACATCGATGTTTCTTGACTTTTTGAATTTTTTTTCTTTTTTTGGATTTTATTGTTCATCCGAGATCATCGAAGCTCGGGATCACATACTCCACGTCCACTTTTCACTAACTCCTCCCAAATTTTGACTAGAAGCATGTTTAGACTACAAAACACGAAGACTCCTCTCTCCAGCATGATTTTATACCTTTTATCTTTAATACTGATTTTGTTTGTACTCTTTTTTGGCCAATTCACATGGATGATGTTATATTGATGTGAATAGTAACCAGGTTTGTAGAGGTTGCTGATAAGGTCATGTTAAGTCAATATGGAGATCATCTGTCATAATTGTGAGATGTGTAATTTTCTTCGGATATTTTACTATCGGACCAGAAGCAGATGTGCGCCTTGCCGCACCAATCTATCATCTTTAACGTTTCGTTGTGTTTGTCTGTTTTGGGGTTGTACTTTTGTAGTACTTATTGGGCTTTTGTTGTACTCCACGACTCCGAAGATTTCCTATCCGGCCACGAATCCGCACTCTAGCTCGGCTCCATAGTGGCCCATCAGTCTAGTCCATATACAGTAGGTCGACAGTCCAAGGACCCCTTAATCCAGGACTTCCTCACTAGCCCTAGAACTAGCCTCCAATGCCAGGGCTTATGTTCGGCCTCCGCACACCTCATGGTCTTCGGCTTGCTAGGCGAGTTCTTCGTCTTGTCTTGTTCGTGCTCGGAATTCAGTGGTGTTTGGAATCTGAAGCGTCCACTTTACTTAGCCTCGAAGGCCAAAGTGCCCAAGTGTGAATAGTGCCCACGCCTAACAACTTTTAGCAAAGGGTCGCACCGTTCATAACGTCGAACGGCTGGCAGTTCTTGATGCGCAGCTCGAGGCCGCCCCTCCATTGGCACATCTCATCAAGCCAGAGATCGTGTGTAACGCCCCGAGACCGATGTGCCAAGTGTCGTGCAGTTATTCGATGTTGTTGCGTTGTCATGTGCTTGCGTGTTGCATCATGTCACGTCATCATGTGCATTGCATCATGTCATCATGTCATAATCTTTTGCATCTCAACTAAATAATTTGTGTGGGTCTTCGATCCATTTAAATCGAGGGAAGGATGACTTCTCTTTATAATATATCCTCCCGATATTAGTGGAGCTACTATGATAAATATTCCATTCTTTTGGAATTAACCGGAACACACTTGCAAAATCCCAACGCCTTTTATTACTTCTTCTCTTGGCCTCTTACTTTGTCACATGTCCTTTCATCATTTTCCGGAGCTCCACCTAATTTCTCAACATTTTTGGACTCTTCTAAATCCTAGTCCTTATTCAAACCTTTTTAATTAAATTCAAATGACTTTGAATTTAATTCTTGCAATCTTGCCCACTTCATTTTTCTCGGAACGAGTGCATTTTTGCGAGTCCGGGAAAATTATTCGCGTGTCCACCTTCTTCCCCTAACCTCCTCTTTCTTTTCTTTCTCTTTATTCGTTTTTCTGCAAAGAAAATAAGAGAAGGAGATGGGAGAGAGGAAGAGCCGGCTGGGCCTCCCAGCCCAGCTGCAACCTGCCAGCTCGCTACCCCCCCCCCCCGCCAGCCACCTGGGCCTCTCTCTTCCACCGCGCCGGGCCACCCCAGCGCCGGCCTCTAAGGCCCAGGCACGCCCCGCTGTAAACCCTAGCCCGATTCCCCTTTTCCCTCGACCCACTCCAGCGCCGCCACCCTTCGTCCTCGTCCCGATCCCCTCTCCTCGCCCTTCCTCGCCCCGCATCGCACCAGTCCTCCCCGATCCCCCTCGCTCGCCCCGCGCTCGGTTCCCCTGCGTCGCCAGCGCGCCCCTTCGCCCTCGCCGGAGCACAAGGCCCCCTCTGCCGCCGCGCCATGGATGTGCAGCTCAAGCCGCGGCCTCGCCGGGCCTCTCGCGCGCCGAGCTCCAACCTGCGTCGCCCCTTTCCTCCTCAGGCAGCCATGGTGCCCCGCCGCCGGCGCCCGCGGCCGCCACCAGTGAGCAGCTCCGCCGGAACCAGGGCCCGTGCGGCCATCAACATCGCCATGCCCCTGCGCCACCTCGCGCGCCCAGCAGGAGCGCTCGTCCCCGCGCCGGCAGCCGTCGACCCCGCGCCGTGCCCTGGCCGGAGCCACCCTGTCGCGCCTCCTCCATCTGCCGAGCACCACAGCGCCGCCGCGGCCCTGCCGGTCCAGAGAACCGCGCCTCCGCCCCTGCCATGGGCAGCCGCGTCGTTTCTTCGTCGCCACCGGCAGGAGCAGGAGCCCCTTGACCTTCGCCGACGTCCTGCCTACTCCGAGGACCCCCCGACGCCCACCTCTGTTGCTTCATCGCCAACCTCCTATCCGCGAGATCCGTCGATGCCGGCCTCAAGAACCCACTGTTGCTTCCTGTCGCTGACCACTCCATCGTTTCCTTGCTGCTGCCACCCGGGGTCCTTTGCGTTTTGTTCATTTCAGACCATCAAGACCCAGACTCGGAACGTCAAGTACATCTACAAACCGGAAGAGCTCGGATGCATCAAGTCCCCGGGGAGACCCGTTTTTCGTCAAGTTCGACTACATGGTGACGCGCCAAGTACCTCTCCGAAGAACGAGCATGTACCACTACGTTCGGAGGCATCGGATCCGTCAAGTTCCTCTACCGCCGTGAACAACTACCGTCGCTGAGATCGCGAGAACCCCTACTTCCTCCTCGAAATGTGAACGACTACCGTCGCCCCCAAGTGACTCGGTTTCGTCAAGTCCTTCTACGAAAACATGAACGACTACTTCCCCTACTTCCCACGACGACCCCGTGTACAACTACTTCCTCGTCGACACGTGTACCCCTACCGCCGAACTCGATCCGTTTCGATGATGCTCGCTCCAAAGGTATAACCCCGAGACGATGCCCGTGAACGAATGCATGTGTGATGTATGAAATGCTCGTGTTTGCTCCGTGTCGGAGTTGTTCGGTGCACGTCGCCCCTCTTTTGCCTTGTCACCGTCATGTGGGAACCCGGTATCCGGGATCACCCCGCCTTCTATCGCGTGTCACGCTCCCGTCACTTTTCCTTTTGCACCGGTATCTCCGCGAGTTGCCGGAACCGATATGTTGCCGTGGCATCATTTTCGGATTCGTTGCCGTGGCACCCCTTTTCCCTTCCACCACGGTGACAATGCTTCATAATGCTCATGTCAATTCTTAATAAATATTGCATAACTTGTTCATGTCATCCGCATCATGATAACAACAATTAAAATTGATTAAATTGATGTTTGGTTAATTTTGCTTAAATGCTTTTATTCATATCTAATTAACCGTAACTCCGTTTTTAATAAACTTTATATGTAGATGGGGTAGAATTTCGCCTAGTTTAACATGGTGGCCTCATCTTGCATGTTAAACAACTCTAAAATTGTGTTTAGGACAGATCAGGACCTAACCTAATATTTGCACATGAGGATTTACCGGAATTATTGTTCGTTGCTTCCGGCCTCATTTAAACTTGCCTAGATTAGATAGTTTTCATTTGCTTCACCCTCTTGCCATGATAATCAACATTTAATATTGTTGGGTACATAAACGAGAGAGAACTAAATAATTGATGTGGTGTTTTGTCAATATGCATCCCGATGCATATTGAGCTCCACTTAATGTGTAGGTTCGTTTGTGCACTTTGCCATGCCATACCTCTTTAAACCGGACATGCATCATACTTGGTTGTGCATCATGCCATGTTGATGTCGTGGTTGTTTACTATGTTGTGTGCTTCTTTTCCGGTGATTGCTTCTTCGAGTTGATTCCGGTAACGTCGAGTTTGTGAGGATCTGTTCGTCTTCGTCCGTTTATCTTCTTCATGGACTCGTTCTTCTTCCTTGCGGGATTTCAGGCAAGATGATCATACCCTCGAAATCACTACTATCTTTGCTATGCTAGTTTGCTCGCTCTTTTGCTATGCCATTGCTACGATGCCTACCACTTGCTTGTCAGCCTCCCAATTGCCATGTTCAGCCTCTAACCCACCATTGTCCTAGCAAACCGTTGATTGGCTATGTTACCGCTTTGCTCAGCCCCTCTTATAGCGTTGTTAGTTGCAGGTGAAGATTGGAGCTTGTTCCTTGTTGGAACATGGATATTTTGTTGGGATATCATACTACATATATCTTATTTAATTAATGCATCTATATATTTGGTAAAGGGTGGAAGGCTCGGCCTTATGCCTGGTGTTTTGTTCCACTCTTGCCGCCCTAGTTTCCGTCATATCGGTGTTATGTTCCTGGATTTTGCGCCCCTTACGCAGTTGGGCTATAATGGAAACCCCTTGACAGTTCGCCTTAAGTAAAGCTTTGCCAGCAATGCCCAACATTGGTTTTACCATTTGCCACCTAGCCTTTTTTCCCTTGGGAGTCGCGCATCCCGAGGGTCATCTTTATTTTAACCCCCCCGGGCCAGTGCTTGTCTAAGTGTTGGTCCGAAAAGGGCAGCCTGCGGGGCCACCTCGGGGAAACTTGAGGGCTGGTTTTACTCGTAGCTTGACCTATCCGGTGTTGCCCTGAGAACGAGATATGTGCAGCTCCCATCAGGATGTCGGCGCATCGGGCGGTGTTGCTGGTTTAGTTTTACCCTGTCGAAATGTCTTGTTGTACTGGGATACCGAGTCTGATCGGAATGTCTCGGGTGGAGGTCTATTCCTTTGTTGACCGTGAGAGCTTGTGATGGGCTAAGTTGGGACACCCTGTAGGGATTTGATCTTTCGAAAGCCGTGCCCGCGGTTATGGGCAGATGGGAATTTGTTAACGTCCAGTTGTAGAAAACCTGAAGTTGACCTTAATTAAAATGAATCAACCGCGTGTGTAACCGTGATGGTCTCTTTCCGGCGGAGTCCGGGAAGTGAACACGGTTGTTGGAGTTATGCTTGACGTAGGTAGTCTAGGATCACTTCTTGATCATATTTTTATCGACCGTGCTTTGCCTTCTCTTCTCGCTCTCTTTTGCGAATAGGTTAGCCACCATATATGCTAGACGCTTGCTGCAGCTCCACCTCATACCTTTACCTTACCCATAAGCTTAAATGTCTTGATCGCGAGGGTGCGAGATTGCTGAGTCCCCGTGGCTCACGGATACTTCCAAAACCAGTTTGCAGGTGCCGATGAGACCGTGCAGATGACGCTACCAAGCTCAGGAGGAGCTCGACGAAGATCTTGTCCTTTGGGTTGCTTTGTTCTAGTTGATCAGTAGTGGAGCCCAGTTGGGGTCGATCGGGGACCTTTGTCGCATTTGGGGTTCTTCTTTTATTTTGGCTCCGTAGTCGGGCCCTGAGTGTATTTGTTTGATGTAATGCTTTATTCATGTAATTGTGTGAAGTGGCGAGTGTAAGCCAACTATGTAACTTTTTCCCTTATTATATTACATGGGTTGTGTGAAGATTACCTCAATTGCGACATTGCCTTCAATGCGATTATGCCTCTAAGTCGTGCCTCGACACATGGGAGATATAGTCGCATCGAGGGTGTTACATCGTGCCTCGTTTTTTAGGGGATATGATCAATGATTTCAATTCCCCACCCGCGCATAACGTAGCGAGCATATCAGGAAGGTGAGAAGCCCATGGCGTGAAAAGGGGAACCCTTGGCTCCTCCGCGGCCTATAAAGAGGGGAACAACTATAGTTAACATCTCACGCCTTCTTCCACCTCTCGCTGTTGCCTTTGTACAAGTGTCACGATTCAAATGTGAGACCAAAGGTTAGTTTACCATATGAATGCCCCTTGAAACCTTTGCTCACATGGTATCAAAAACAATGTCAGGATGCAGTTATTCCTATATCTGCAGCTTCAATGGCTCTGCCTCCGCTCTCCATCCGAGGCAATCTGGGCATCCTTTCAACAGCAACCGGTAGATACGTGCCTTCTCTGTTGCAGTCCTTGATAAAAATGGGGCCTCGGGGAGCCCTAGGCGCCACGAAGCAGCTACGCCCGTTCTCGGAGATTGTCGACTTGCTGGAGCTGAAAAATCCCCTTTTCCGGAACTGGATCGACCTCCAGTGCATTCTGCTTGCGGGGGTCAAATCCGACAGCGTGCTTTTCTGCAGAAATGGTAAGCTGAATTTCCACCTGGTTAATTATCTTGTTTCACTTCAGTGCTTGTCCAAAATAAATCCATGTCTTGAACATCATATGCATGAAAAAAACTGATGTTGTTATTTGGGTGTTTCTTATAAGAAAGGAAAAATAAATAAAAAGAAGGAATGTGGATATTATTTGGGTGTTTCTTATAAGAAAGGAAAAAAAAGAAGGATTGATTTTATTATTTGGGTGTTTCTTATAAGAAAGGAAAAAAAAGAAGGATTGATTTTATTATTTGGGTGTTTCTTATAAGAAAGGAAAAAATAAAAAGATGGGAATTTGTTAACGTCCAGTTGTAGAAAACCTAAAGTTGACCTTAATTAAAATGAATCAACCGCGTGTGTAACCGTGATGGTCTCTTTCCGGCGGAGTCCGGGAAGTGAACACGGTTGTTGGAGTTATGCTTGACGTAGGTAGTCTAGGATCACTTCTTGATCATATTTTTATCGACCGTGCTTTGCCTTCTCTTCTCACTCTCTTTTGCGAATAGGTTAGCCACCATATATGCTAGACGCTTGCTGCAGCTCCACCTCATACCTTTACCTTACCCATAAGCACTTGTAGAAAAAAGCCCTTTAGTCCCGGTTCGCAACAGCCTTTAGTCCCGGCTGTGCAACCGGGACTAAATAAGCGCGACTAAAGACCCCCCCTTTAGCCGCGGCTCTTACGGACCGCGACAAAAGTCTTTAGTCCCGGTTCTTGTGGCTGACCGGGACCAAAGGCCCGCCACGTGGGCGCCCGTGGTCCGTCGGGGCCGAGGACCTTTAGTCCCGTCTCTCGTAGCCAACCGGGACTAAAGGCCTCCTCCGCAGGTTTAGGGTTTTAGCCCCCCTATACCTGGTTTCTTTTTAATTTGTAGTGTTTTATTTGTTTTATATTTTATTTTGTGTTTTATTTTATTTTTGATGAAGTTTCAGTACACATATTCTACGCTTCTATATACATGCATATGAAATTTCAAACAAGAAGAATTCAAGAGGAATATATAATATATATTCAATCTCGGGTGACCATATACATTCAAGAGGAATATATAATATATATTCAATCTCGGGTTAAATTTTTCTTGAACTTCCGGAATGCATCGGCCATCTTCTGAAGAGCGAACTCTTTAACTAGCCTCCTCCTCTGACGTCCACCCGGAACCTCGTTACCGAATTCATCGACTTTGTTGTATTTCGGAGGTAGAATGAAATGTTCCATAAGCTTTCTCCAGCAATCCTTTTTCGTTCTCTTGTCGACAAAACTGAAACCAAGACGTGCCTTCTTTGGCTCTTTCCATTCCTGGACGGTGATCGGGACGTTGTCTCTAACAACGACTCCGCATTGGTTGACAAACTTTGAGGTGTGCTATAGGGGCTTGCCGGTTTCACTGACAGACTCAATGGCATATGTTTCTCCTGTTTTCATCGCCTTGGATTTGCCACGCTGCTTTGTCGTACTCGATCCGGAGGGCTAAAAAAAGAAAGAGAGTCGCGCGCGTTAATACATATGTATTCACATTTCAGTAAGTTTGTATCACGAGAGGCTCTCAATGTATATATATACCTCGCCGGAGGTGGTTGCTACTTGCAATTGGAGTTCGTCGGTTGTTGACGGTTGACCTCCGTCGACAATGTCCGTTCCTTCACCTTCTCGATCATCGTCACCGTCAAGGTTCATATAAGAAGAGACTACATCCTCTTGTTGCTCATATTCTGAGCCCGGCACATAAGGAATCTTGTTGTTGATGATGTCCATTAAATAACGTTCAGCCTCCGGATCCCTAAGCGGCTCGGTTCTGTGGTCCGTCATATGTCACTCCTGCATGTAGTAAAAATTCTTTAAGTATAAAGGAATTAAAAAATAAGATTAAGGGGACATAGAGGAGGAGGAATTAAAAAATAAGATTCTTTAAGTAAAAATTATTTTTTTCTTCTTCTTCCTTTCTTCTTCCTCTTTCTTCTTCTTCCTTTCTTCTTCTTCCTTTTTCCTTTCTTCTTCTTTCTTTCTTCTTCTTCCTTTCTTCTTCTTCCTTTCTTCTTTCTTTCTTCTTCTTCCTTTTTCTTCTTTCTTTCTTTCTTCTTCTTTCTTTCTTCTTCTTTCTTTCTTCTTCTTCCTTTCTTCTTCTTCCTTTCTTCTTCTTCCTTTCTATTCTTTCTTTCTTCTTCTTTCCTTTTTCTTTTTACTTTCTTTCTTCTTCTTCCTTTCTTCTTCCTTTCTTCTACTTTTTTTCTTCTTCCTTTTTCTTTCTTCTTTCTTTTGGTTTTCATTTGGTTTTTATTTGGTTTTCATTTTTTTTCTTCTTCCTTTTTCTTTCTTGTTTTTTCTTCTTCCTTTTTTTCTTCTTTCTTTTCTTCTTCCTCCTTTTTTTTGTTTTTTTCTTCTGTTTGTTTTTTTGTTTTCTTTTGTTTTTTTCTTCTTCCTTTGTTTTTCTTCTGTTTTTTTGTTTTCTTTTGTTTTTCTTGAGTTTTTTCTTCTTCCTTTTTCCTTTCTTCTTCTTTCTTTCTTCTTCTTCCTTTCTTCTTCTTTCTTTCTTCTTCTTCCTTTCTTCTTCTTCCTTTCTTCTTTCTTTCTTCTTCTTCCTTTTTCTTTTTTCTTTCTTTCTTCTTCTTTCTTTCTTCTTCTTTCTTTCTTCTTCTTTCTTTCTTCTTCTTCCTTTCTTCTTCTTCCTTTCTATTCTTTCTTTCTTCTTCTTTCCTTTTTCTTTTTACTTTCTTTCTTCTTCTTCCTTTCTTCTTCCTTTCTTCTTCTTTTTTTCTTCTTCCTTTTTCTTTCTTCTTTCATTTGGTTTTCATTTGGTTTTTATTTGGTTTTCATTTTTTTCTTCTTCCTTTTTCTTTCTTGTTTTTTCTTCTTCCTTTTTTTCTTCTTTCTTTTCTTCTTCCTCCTTTTTTTTGTTTTTTCTTCTGGGGAGGCGGAGGACGGCAGGCAGGGCGGCGGGCGGCGGGCGGAGGGCGGCAGGGCGTCGGGCGGCGGGCGGCAGGGCGGCGGGCGGCGGGCGGCAGGGCGGCGGGCAAGGGCGCGCGCAGGGCACGGGCGGCGAGCAAGGGCAGGCACGGGCGGAGGCGGCGCTCACTGGGGACGGGGGCGGCGGCGCGCAGGGCTTCGGCGTCGGCGTCGGCGACGGGGGCGTCGGCGTCGGCGTCGATCGGCGTTGGGGAGACAGAGGAGAATGCCGCGGCAAAACTGCTAAGTGCAGTATATATAGACGCACCTTTAGTCGCGGTTGGGGAGGAGGACCGCGACTAAAGGTACCCTTTAGTCGCGGTCCCCCTCCCCAACCGCGACTAAAGGGTTTTGGCGCCGCTTCCTTTCCCGCGCAGAAAGACCCTTTAGTCGCGGTTGGGGACAACAACCGCGACTAAAGGGTACCCTTTAGTCGCGGTCCCTCTCCCCAACCGGGACTAAAGGGTTTTGGCGCCGCTTCCTTTCCCGCGCAGAAAGACCCTTTAGTCGCGGTTGGGGACAACAACCGCGACTAAAGGGTACCCTTTAGTCGCGGTCCGCCTCCCTAGCCGGGACTAAAGGGTCTGTGCTGAACTGGCGCGGTGCGGTGGGATGTTTAGTCCCACCTCGCTAGCTGAGAGGCTTCGACAGTGGTCAAGGTAACCAAGATTGTTGAAATCCACCATTGTCATTCCGTATTGCTCGTCCACCTTTACCCCACCTCCTGTTAGCTTGAACCATTTGCACCGGAACAAAGGGACCTTAAAGGAGGGTCCATAGTCAAGTTCCCATATCTCCTCTATGTAACCATAATATGTGACCTTTTGCCCATTCTCGGTTGCTTCATCAAAGCGGACACCACTGTTTTGGTTGGTGCTCTTTTTATCTTGGGCAATGGTGTAAAATGTATTCCCATTTATCTCGTACCCTTGGAAAGTCGTTATAGTCGAAGATGGTTTCTTGGCCAACATGTACAACTGATCTCCAACATCATTGTCATTCATTAAATGTTTTCGCAACCAACTGCCGAAAGTCTCCATGTGGGCCTTTCTAATCCAGGATTCAGGCTTCCCCGGGTTGTCCGAGCGTAAAATATTCTTGTATTGCTCGAAGTACGGAGCCACCAAGCTGGAATTTTGCAGAACTGTGTGGTGTGCTTCAGTCATAGAATGACCGTCCATACATATCGTGGTATCCCTTCCGATCTTGCCTTTTCCACTTAGTCTCCCCTCGTGCCGCGATTGAGGAATACCAATCGGCTTAAGGTCAGGAACATAGTCAATACAGAACTCAATTACCTCCTCATTTTGATGGCCCTTGGAGATGCTTCCTTCTGGCCTAGCACGGTTACGAACATATTTCTTTAATACTCCCATGAACCTCTCAAAGGGGAACATATTGTGTAGAAATACAGGACCGAGAATGGAAATCTCTTCGACTAGGTGGACCAGGAGGTGCGTCATAATATTGAAGAAGGATGGTGGGAACACCAACTCGAAACTGACAAGGCATTGGACCACATCATTCTGTAACCGTGGTAGATCTTCTGGATTGATTACCTTCTGAGAGATTGCATTGAGGAATGCACATAGCTTCACAATGGCTACTCGAACATTTTCCGGTAGGAGCCCCCCCAAAGCAATCGGAAGCAATTGCGTCATAATCACGTGGCAGTCGTGAGACTTCAGGTTTTGGAACTTTTTCTCCGGCATGTTTATTATTCCCTTTATATTCGACGAGAAGCCAGACGGGACCTTCATACTGCTCAGGCATTCAAAAAAAAATGACCTTCTCTTCTTTGGTAAGAGCGTAGCTGGCACGACCTTGAAACCATTCCGGATGCCGGTCATCTGGGTCTTTCAAAAGTTGCTGGTCCTGCCGTGCTTCCTTTGTATCATTTGTCTTCCCATACACGCCCAAGAAGCTTAGCAGGTTCACGCAAATATTCTTCGTAACATGCATCACGTCGATTGCAGAGCGGACATCTAGGACTTTCCAATATTCTAGCTCCCAAAATATAGATTTCTTCTTCCACATGGGTGCGTGCCCGTCAACTCCCCGCGAAACTGATTGTCCGCCAGGACCCTTTCCAAAGATGACTTTCAAATCCTTGACCATATCAAATATCTCAGCACCAGTACGTTCCGCAGGCTTCGGCCGGTGATCTGCCTTCCCGTTGAAATGCTTGCCTTTCTTTCTTACGTTATGATTTCGGAGAAGAAATCGACGATGACCCAGGTACACGTTCTTCTTACAATTAACCAAACGTACACTTTCAGTCTCATGTAAGCAGTGCGTGCATGCATTGTATCCCTTATTTTTCTGTCCCGAAAGGTTACTGAGAGCAGGCCAATTGTTGATGGTTACAAAAAGCAACGCTCGTAGGTCAAATTCCTCTCCTTTGTGCTCATCCCAGACACGTACACCAGGTTTCGCCCACAACTGTAAAAGTTTTTCAACTAATGGCCTTAGGTACACATCGATATCGTTACCGGGTTGCTTAGGGCCTTGGATGAGAATTGGCATCATAATGAACTTCCGCTTCATGCACAACCAAGGAGGAAGGTTGTAGATGCATAGAGTCACGGGCCAGGTGCTATGGTTGGAGCTCTGCTCGCCAAAAGGATTAATGCCATCAGTATTTAGACCAAATCTTAAGTTCCTTGCGTCAGCTGCAAAATCTTTGAAAACTCTGTCGATCTTTCTCCATTGCGTTCCATCAGCGGTGTGTCTCGACTGCCTGTCGGACAAACGGTCCTCTTTGTGCCATCGCAACAACTTGGCATGCTTTTCGTTCATGAACAGACGTTTCACCCGTGGTATTATAGGAGCATACCACATCACCTTGGCGGGAACCCTCTTCCTGGGTTTCTCGCCCTCAACATCGTCACCAGGGTCATCGCCTCTGATCTTATAACGCAATGCAGTGCATACAGGGCATTCATTCAAATTCTCGTATTCACCGCGGTAGAGGATGCAGTCATTAATGCATGCATGTATCTTCTGAACCTCTAAACCTAGAGGGCAGACAACCTTCTTTGCTTCGTACGTACTGGCGGGCAACTCATTATTCTTCGGCAACATATTCTTCAATATTTTCAGCAAATTTTCAAATGATGAGTCACCTACACCTTCCTGTGCCTTCCATTTTAGCAAATCCAGTGTGCAGCCCAGCTTTTTCAGACTATTATCGCATCCTGGATACAATGACTTTTTGTGATCCTCTAACATGCGATCCAAATTCTCCCTCTCCTTATCAGTTTCGCAGCGTCTCCGTGCATCAGCAATGGTCCGACCAAGATCATCAGCGGGCTCATCATGTGCCTCTTCTTCACCTTCACCTAACCCTTCCACACCTTCAGCATCATCCTCCATGAAAGTATCACCGAAAAGATCACGATAGTTGTCATCGATATCATCCCCTTCTTCATCTTCTTCCATTCTAACCCCTCTTTCTCCATGCTTGGTCCAACAATAATAGCTTGGCATGAAACCATGCTTAAGCAGGTCCATGTGAACTCTTCTTGAGGAGGAGTAACCCTTCTCATTCTTACAGACAGCACATGGACAGATAATAAAACCTTGCTGCTTGTTCGCATTTGCCACTACGAGGAAATCTTTCAAACCCGTAGTGAACTCGCCGGAGAGTCGGGAACCGTACATCCATTGCCAATTCATCTGCATTATTATTATATAAAGTATATAATTAACCATCATGCATTTGTTAAACTAACTAGCTAGAAATAATACAAATTAAACAATGAACTACACACATGCGTATTTTATCAATGACACATGAAAGGTTCGAGTTGCTAACCGCGATCGCGGAGGAAAAATAAATGAGAAAGCTCAAGTGTGGCTTGTTTCAGGCTCTCGGGCATTTCATCAAACACCTTGTGTGCATAGGAGAAACCAAAAGCAAACCCACCACCACCTTCTGAAAATTGTGAAGTGAGCCAAGTGAAGTGAAGTGAGCTGAGTATATATAGGGATGGGCCTTTAGTCGCGGTTGGCCAGGCCAACCGGGACTAAAGCTCCTCCCGTCCGCCAGCTGGATGGGCTTTAGTCCCGGTTGGCCTGGCCAACCGCGACTAAAGGCCTTCTGGGACCTTTAGTCCCGGTTGGCCACGCCAACCGGGACTAAAGCCCCTCCCGTCCACCAGCTGTCGACCGAGCGCGCTGGGCCCAGGTAGTTGGTCGCGGGTCTTCTCCCGAACCGCAACTAAAGACCCCTTTGGTCGCGGTTCGATTGTTTTGGGGACTAATGGGGGCGTATGGAAGCCTCGTTTTCTACCAGTGAAGCTTAAATAGTCTTGATCGCGAGGGTGCGAGATTGCTGAGTCCCCGTGGCTCACAGATACTTCCAAAACCAGTTTGCAGGTGCCGATGAGACCGTGCAGATGACTCTACCAAGCTCAGGAGGAGCTCGATGAAGATCTTGTCCTTTGGGTTGCTTTGTTCTAGTTGATCAGTAGTGGAGCCCAGTTGGGGTCGATCGGGGACCTTTGTCGCATTTGGGGTTCTTCTTTTATTTTGGCTCCGTAGTCGGGCCCTGAGTGTATTTGTTTGATGTAATGCTTTATTCATGTAATTGTGTGAAGTGGCGAGTGTAAGCCAACTATGTAACTTTTTCCCTTATTATATTACATGGGTTGTGTGAAGATTACCTCACTTGCGACATTGCCTTCAATGCGATTATGCCTCTAAGTCGTTCCTCGACACGTGGGAGATATAGTCGCATCGAGGGTGTTACAAGTTGGTAATCAGAGCCTTCCCCGACCTTAGGAGCCCCATTGCTTGATCGTTTTTAGCAGCCGAGTTGTGTCTAGAAAAATGTTTTGAGTCCTTAGGAATTATATATCGGAGAGCTTAGGAATTCTTTTTACTTCCCAGTCTCCCCATCGCTCTGGTAAGGCATCCTGACGTAGAGTTTTGACTCTTCTCTTCTCAAATTTCACTAAAAAAATTTTAGGATCACGCGAGTATCTTGGTTTTGTTCCGATGGCTTATGATGAGAACACTGTCTTGGTGCCTCCTGTCAGGGGTTTAGTGGAAGTGTCCCGGGGAGTTGAGCTCTGAGGTGTTGTCATCATAATTCTATCGTTGCAAGTCTGGTATACTTGAGATATGTTCGTGACATCGAAAATCTCCTTTATGCAGTTTGTTGGTGAGATAACCTCGACGCCACCCAGTACTGGGGCGGGAGTTCGGGAGTATCGCCATAACTTGTATAACGGATGCTTTTCGAAGGTTGAGATAGATGGTTTCCGAATGTTTCTTGGTTATGTGTTGAAGGATGGATACAGCTGGATGTAGGAATTGCTAGTTTGGGTGAGATATTATGCTTCCCCTGTATCCCCAACACCTGATTGCATAACCGGAAAATTTCGGGAGTTTCATAGGTGGGAATTCAAGTAGCTCTTAGGATATCCTTCCGACGAATGTGTGATATGAAATTGGGGTTCGACGCCTAGTGGTTCGCCTATTCACGGTCGATTTTACAGTGGTTTCGTTGTGTCTTAAAGAGTCCTTGGCTATGCTGACTCGGGGACGCTTCGTATGTCATGTGCACTGCCTTGTACATGATGGTGTTGTACGATCGAGCCCGTGTAGGTCCCACCACAAAAACTTCGGACGAAATCTCTATCATATGTTTGTTCTGGCTTATTTTGCAAGCCAATCCTTTGTTTTGGTTTTTGAGTTGTGGTATTCGAGTTGCTTCAAAGTCAAATGTTGATTCCATCCCTTGTCTAAATGGTGTTCTCATATTCCTATGTGAATACTAATACTTCTTGATCATCAAGATTGTATTTCCAATCCTTTTCAACCGGCGTGTTTTCTCTTTAAGTGGATCCGTCCATCTCAACTTCCGCAAGATCAATTATCATTTCTTCTCAACGGTGTTTGTTTCATCCATCTCCAAGTCGCCTTTGTTTTTCCCGCCCACCCACCCCTTTTTCTTCAAGGATTCGGATGTCTTAATCAAGTATCTTTTTATTCATGTGAAGTCTCCCCATTCTTTTCTATCAATATTCTTATCCGGTGATTCTCATGAATATTCTAATGGAGCTTCAAGCTCATCATTCTTCGTTCTTTTCTTCTCCGGTGGTTTCAAGTCAAGCCTTGTTGATCATGTCTTTTCCTCATTTCAATGCTTTCTTATGCCGGTGCAATTCTTTATCATTCTACTTCTCCCTATTTATTATTCCGGAGTGCTCAAGATATCTCGAAGATTCATGTATCCACTCTTCTTTCATTCAAGCTATTTCGAGGATGTTATATCATTCAAGCCTTTTTTTTATTCAACCGGTGCAATCTCTCTTTGTAATCATTCTACGGTGTATCTTTTCAGTGGGCCCTAACCCACAGGTTTTTCCCAGGATCTTACCTGACTCTTCTTATTTCCGGAGTTATAATTAAATTCTTTTCGAAGTTTGACGTAAGAATGATTATCATCTGTCAAATGTCTTTCTCCAAGATCTTTCAAATTCATTTCATTCTTGAATCAACTTTTATATTCTTCTTTATTCCGGTGCCTCAACAATTCATGGTGGTGTTTCTCGTCGTCATTCTCGGATTTCGAAGACCGAAGAAGAGTTTCTCTCATTTTGATCCATTCTCTTCTAGATTCGTGGCTCTAGTTTGTTGCCATCCTCTCATAATTATTTTCGGTTGTGAGAGTTCTTTTCAACCATCCGGAGTAATTCAGGAGTCTTTTCAGTTTGATTCTCCGGAGCCCATCATCTCAGAATTGTTCATTCTCAGCTTACAGTTATCATTCTCAAATTTTACCGGTGCTTCATTCAAGTAATCTCTAATCAGTTCGTGAGCCCCTTGTTCTCATGTGTCTAGATTGTCTCAAGTATGTTTGTTAATTTGCTAATTCTTACCCGGTGATTAATCCCTTTACTTCATTCATTTTTCAATTCTTACGGTGGTTCGTCCAAGAGTTCTCGTCATTTGTTATCGTATATATTCATTCGTTGTTTCAATCCTACCGGTGGTCCATTAAGTTTGCGCATTATCTATCTTAATCCTTTCTACAAGAATAAGTAGTATGCCAATTCCATTGGTTGTCATCAATTTGAATTGGTGAAGGATAAGCATAATGTAATTCTTATTCTTGTTTCATCCAAATGATTAATTCTTATTCCGGAGGCCCTTCAAATTCTTGGTTTCACTTGTTTTCATCTTTTCTTTCCCGAAGTTCCAAGTTATTTCAATTATATCATCACGGAGATCCATCTAAATCATTGCAAGGCTTCACCTTGTGTTTTCAACTTCTTTCTCTTTTCGTTATCTTTTGTTTACCAGAGTCCTTCATGAAGGTTCTACATGATGGTTCATCAAGGATTTAATTCCTTTCTCGAAGTGTTCATTGAGATTCTTTTCAAAGGAGCTCAAGCATTTTGATCTTGTAATCCGGAGTACAATTCTTTCTACCATATTATTGGAGGTGGTATTATGCCATTCTTGATAAGTTGAGTTCATGTTTCATGATTCACATGTTGTTAAGGATGATGTATTTTAAATCCATCGATCTCTTCATTGGAGTTATCTTGGGTTATATTTCACCTTAAGCCTTCCCTAAGGTTTGTTGCTATCTATGGTGTGTATAAATGACCCAAGCTCTTCTTTATCCGCCCGGTGAAATAGTTTATTGTCTCCTTGTTCTTATCAACCCAATTCTTTCCCGTGAGTGGCAGATTGTCACCTCATAATTTTGAGATGTTTTTCTATAAGCCCACTACAAGCTTATTCTTTCGTTGTTGTTTTTTCCAACAACTCCGTTCTAGCATTTGTTACCGTGCTCTCTCAAGATCTTGTTTCCCTTCGTTCCGGAGGCTTGTGATGTTGCTCTCTTCAACTCATCTTCTTGGTTTGTCATGATAGTATTCTTTTCTTTGCTTATCCATTCAACTGGAGTGTCGTGTTTTCTTTCGAGCTTTCTCATCTTATCAATTTTTGCATCCCTTCTCAACCGGAGTGCTGTCCAAATTATATAAGTCTTATTCCTTCTCTATCTTGTCTTAACCGGAGTGGTTTCAATATATATCTTGCCCTTCAACCTCACGGTTTTCGCAATGTTCTTTATTCCTCTTTTCTATCGGTGTGTTTTCAATTTTGTTCATCTCCGTTGTATTCTTTTCTCGTATTTGCCTAACCTCTTCAAGGTTCGTGGTTTCACTCGTTTGTCAAAGAAGCAATTTGTTTTACCTCTTCTCTTTCTCTTCCGTTTTCCCTCCGGTGCCATTCTAGATCTCGGGACGAGATCCTCTCGTAGTGGTGGAGTGTTGTAACGCCCCGAGACCGATGTGCCAGGTGTCGTGCAGTTATTCGATGTTGTTGCGTTGTCATGTGCTTGCGTGTTGCATCATGTCACGTCATCATGTGCATTGCATCATGTCATCATGTCATAATCTTTTGCATCTCAACTAAATAATTTGTGTGGGTCTTCGATCCATTTAAATCGAGGGAAGGATGACTTCTCTTTATAATATATCCTCCCGATATTAGTGGAGCTACTATGATAAATATTCCGTTCTTTTGGAATTAACCGGAACACACTTGCAAAATCCCAACGCCTTTTATTACTTCTTCTCTTGGCCTCTTACTTTGTCACATGTCCTTTCATCATTTTCCGGAGCTCCACCTAATTTCTCAACATTTTTGGACTCTTCTAAATCCTAGTCCTTATTCAAACCTTTTTAATTAAATTCAAATGACTTTGAATTTAATTCTTGCAATCTTGCCCACTTCATTTTTCTCGGAACGAGTGCATTTTTGCGAGTCCGGGAAAACTATTCGCGTGTCCACCTTCTTCCCCTAACCTCCTCTTTCTTTTCTTTCTCTTTATTCGTTTTTCTGCAAAGAAAATAAGAGAAGGAGATGGGAGAGAGGAAGAGCCGACTGGGCCTCCCAGCCCAGCTGCAACCTGCCAGCTCGCTACCCCCCCCCCCCCCCCCCGCCGACCACCTGGGCCTCTCTCTTCCACCACGCCGGCCCATCCCAGTGCTGGCCTCTAAGGCCCAGGCACGCCCCGCTGTAAACCCTAACCCGATTCCCCTTTTCCCTCGACCCAACTCCAGCGCCGCCACCCTTCGTCCTCGTCCCGATCCCCTCTCCTCGCCCTTCCTCGCCCCGCATCGCACCAGTCCTCCCCGATCCCCCTCGCTCGCCCCGCGCTCGGTTCCCCTGCGTCGCCAGCGCGCCCCTTCGCCCTCGCCGGAGCACAAGGCCCCCTCTGCCGCCGCGCCATGGATGTGCAGCTCAAGCCGCGGCCTCGCCGGGCCTCTCGCGCGCCGAGCTCCAACCTGCGTCGCCCCTTTCCTCCTCAGGCAGCCATGGTGCCCCGCCGCCGGCGCCCGCGGCCGCCACCAGTGAGCAGCTCCGCCGGAACTAGAGCCCGTGCGGCCATCAACATCGCCATGCCCCTGCGCCACCTCGCGCGCCCAGCAGGAGCGCTCGTCCCCGCGCCGGCAGCCGTCGACCCCGTGCCGTGCCCTGGCCGGAGCCACCCTGCCGCGCCTCCTCCATCTGCCGAGCACCACAGCGCCGCCGCGGCCCTGCCGGTCCAGAGAATCGCGCCTCCGCCCCTGCCATGGGCAGCCGCGTCGTTTCTTCGTCGCCACCGGCAGGAGCAGGAGCCCCTTGACCTTCGCCGACGTCCTGCCTACTCCGAGGACCCCCCGACGCCCACCTCTGTTGCTTCGTCGCCAACCTCCTATCCGCGAGATCCGTCGATGCCGGCCTCAAGAACCCACTGTTGCTTCCTGTCGCTGACCACTCCATCGTTTCCTTGCTGCTGCCACCCGGGGTCCTTTGCGTTTTGTTCATTTCAGACCATCAAGACCCAGACTCGGAACGTCAAGTACATCTACAAACCGGAAGAGCTCGGATGCATCAAGTCCCCGGGGAGACCCGTTTTTCGTCAAGTTCGACTACATGGTGACGCGCCAAGTACCTCTCCGAAGAACGAGCATGTACCACTACGTTCGGAGGCATCGGATCCGTCAAGTTCCTCTACCGCCGTGAACAACTACCGTCGCTGAGATCGCGAGAACCCCTACTTCCTCCTCGAAATGTGAACGACTACCGTCGACCCCAAGTGACTCGGTTTCGTCAAGTCCTTCTACGAAAACGTGAACGACTACTTCCCCTACTTCCCACAACGACCCCGTGTACAACTACTTCCTCGTCGACACGTGTACCCCTACCGCCGAACTCTATCCGTTTCGATGATGCTTGCTCCAAAGGTATAACCCCGAGACGATGCCCGTGAACGAATGCATGTGTGATGTATGAAATGCTCGTGTTTGCTCCGTGTCGGAGTTGTTCGGTGCACGTCGCCCCTCTTTTGCCTTGTCACCGTCATGTGGGAACCCGGTATCCGGGATCACCCCACCTTCTATCGCGTGTCACGCTCCCGTCACTTTTCCTTTTGCGCCGGTATCTCCGCGAGTTGCCGGAACCGATATGTTGCCGTGGCATCATTTTCGGATTCGTTGCCGTGGCACCCCTTTTCCCTTCCACCACGGTGACAATGCTTCATAATGCTCATGTCAATTCTTAATAAATATTGCATAACTTGTTCATGTCATCCGCATCATGATAACAACAATTAAAATTGATTAAATTGATGTTTGGTTAATTTTGCTTAAATGCTTTTATTCATATCTAATTAACCGTAACTCCGTTTTTAATAAACTTTATATGTAGATGGGGTAGAATTTTGCCTAGTTTAACATGGTGGCCTCATCTTGCATGTTAAACAACTCTAAAATTGTGTTTAGGACAGATCAGGACCTAACCTAATATTTGCACATGAGGATTTACCGGAATTATTGTTCGTTGCTTCCGGCCTCATTTAAACTTGCCTAGATTAGATAGTTTTCATTTGCTTCACCCTCTTGCCATGATAATCAACATTTAATATTGTTGGGTACATAAACGAGAGAGAACTAAATAATTGATGTGGTGTTTTGTCAATATGCATCCCGATGCATATTGAGCTCCACTTAATGTGTAGGTTCGTTTGTGCACTTTGCCATGCCATACCTCTTTAAACCGGACATGCATCATACTTGGTTGTGCATCATGCCATGTTGATGTCGTGGTTGTTTACTATGTTGTGTGCTTCTTTTCCGGTGATTGCTTCTTCGGGTTGATTCCGGTAACGTCGAGTTTGTGAGGATCCGTTCGTCTTCGTCCGTTTATCTTCTTCATGGACTCGTTCTTCTTCCTTGCGGGATTTCAGGCAAGATGATCATACCCTCGAAATCACTACTATCTTTGCTATGCTAGTTTGCTCGCTCTTTTGCTATGCCATTGCTACGATGCCTACCACTTGCTTGTCAGCCTCCCAATTGCCATGTTCAGCCTCTAACCCACCATTGTCCTAGCAAACCGTTGATTGGCTATGTTACCGCTTTGCTCAGCCCCTCTTATAGCGTTGTTAGTTGCAGGTGAAGATTGGAGCTTGTTCCTTGTTGGAACATGGATATTTTGTTGGGATATCATACTACATATATCTTATTTAATTAATGCATCTATATATTTGGTAAAGGGTGGAAGGCTCGGCCTTATGCGTGGTGTTTTGTTCCACTCTTGCCGCCCTAGTTTCCGTCATATCGGTGTTATGTTCCCGGATTTTGCGCCCCTTACGCAGTTGGGCTATAATGGAAACCCCTTGACAGTTCGCCTTAAGTAAAGCTTTGCCAGCAATGCCCAACATTGGTTTTACCATTTGCCACCTAGCCTTTTTTCCCTTGGGAGTCGCGCATCCCGAGGGTCATCTTTATTTTAACCCCCCCCCCCCCCGGGCCAGTGCTTGTCTAAGTGTTGGTCCGAAAAGGGCAGCCTGCGGGGCCACCTCGGGGAAACTTGAGGGCTGGTTTTACTCGTAGCTTGACCTATCCGGTGTTGCCCTGAGAACGAGATATGTGCAGCTCCCATCAGGATGTCGGCGCATCGGGCGGTGTTGCTGGTTTAGTCTTACCCTGTCGAAATGTCTTGTTGTACTGGGATACCGAGTCTGATCGGAATGTCTCGGGTGGAGGTCTATTCCTTCGTTGACCGTGAGAGCTTGTGATGGGCTAAGTTGGGACACCCTGCAGGGATTTGATCTTTCGAAAGCCGTGCCCGCGGTTATGGGCAGATGGGAATTTGTTAACGTCCGGTTGTAGAAAACCTGAAGTTGACCTTAATTAAAATGAATCAACCGCGTGTGTAACCGTGATGGTCTCTTTCCGGCGGAGTCCGGGAAGTGAACACGGTTGTTGGAGTTATGCTTGACGTAGGTAGTCTAGGATCACTTCTTGATCATATTTTTATCGACCGTGCTTTGCCTTCTCTTCTCGCTCTCTTTTGCGAATAGGTTAGCCACCATATATGCTAGACGCTTGCTGCAGCTCCACCTCATACCTTTACCTTACCCATAAGCTTAAATAGTCTTGATCGCGAGGGTGCGAGATTGCTGAGTCCCCGTGGCTCACGGATACTTCCAAAACCAGTTTGCAGGTGCCGATGAGACCGTGCAGATGATGCTACCAAGCTCAGGAGGAGCTCGATGAAGATCTTGTCCTTTGGGTTGCTTTGTTCTAGTTGATCAGTAGTGGAGCCCAGTTGGGGTCGATCGGGGACCTTTGTCGCATTTGGGGTTCTTCTTTTATTTTGGCTCCGTAGTCGGGCCCTGAGTGTATTTGTTTGATGTAATGCTTTATTCATGTAATTGTGTGAAGTGGCGAGTGTAAGCCAACTATGTAACTTTTTCCCTTATTATATTACATGGGTTGTGTGAAGATTACCTCACTTGCGACATTGCCTTCAATGCGATTATGCCTCTAAGTCGTGCCTCGACACGTGGGAGATATAGTCGCATCGAGGGTGTTACATCGTGCCTCGTTTTTTAGGGGATATGATCAATGATTTCAATTCCCCACCCGCGCATAACGTAGCGAGCATATCGGGAAGTTGAGAAGCCCATGGCGTGAAAAGGGGAACCCTTGGCTCCTCCGCGGCCTATAAAGAGGGGAACAACTATAGTTAACATCTCACGCCTTCTTCCACCTCTCGCTGTTGCCTTTGTACAAGTGTCACGATTCAAATGTGAGACCAAAGGTTAGTTTACCATATGAATGCCCCTTGAAACCTTTGCTCACATGGTATCAAAAACAATGTCAGGATGCAGTTATTCCTATATCTGCAGCTTCAATGGCTTTGCCTCCGCTCTCCATCCGAGGCGATCTGGGCATCCTTTCAACAGCAACCGGTAGATACGTGCCTTCTCTGTTGCAGTCCTTGATAAAAATGGGGCCTCGGGGAGCCCTAGGCGCCACGAAGCAGCTACGCCCGTTCTCGGAGATTGTCGACTTGCTGGAGCTGAAAAATCCCCTTTTCCGGAACTGGATCGACCTCCAGTGCATTCTGCTTGCGGGGGTCAAATCCGACATCGCGCTTTTCTGCAGAAATGGTAAGCTGAATTTCCACCTGGTTAATTATCCTGTTTCACTTCAGTGCTTGTCCAAAATAAATCCATGTCCTGAACATCATATGCATGAAAAAAACTGATGTTGTTATTTGGGTGTTTCTTATAAGAAAGGAAAAATAAATAAAAAGAAGGAATGTGGATATTATTTGGGTGTTTCTTATAAGAAAGGAAAAAAAAGAAGGATTGATTTTATTATTTGGGTGTTTCTTATAAGAAAGGGAAAAAAAGAAGGATTGATTTTATTATTTGGGTGTTTCTTATAAGAAAGGAAAAAATAAAAAGATGGGAATTTGTTAACGTCCAGTTGTAGAAAACCTGAAGTTGACCTTAATTAAAATGAATCAACCGCGTGTGTAACCGTGATGATCTCTTTCCGGCGGAGTCCGGGAAGTGAACACGGTTGTTGGAGTTATGCTTGACGTAGGTAGTCTAGGATCACTTCTTGATCATATTTTTATCGACCGTGCTTTGCCTTCTCTTCTCGCTCTCTTTTGCGAATAGGTTAGCCACCATATATGCTAGACGCTTGCTGCAGCTCCACCTCATACCTTTACCTTACCCATAAGCTTAAATAGTCTTGATCGCGAGGGTGCGAGATTGCTGAGTCCCCGTGGCTCACAGATACTTCCAAAACCAGTTTGCAGGTGCCGATGAGACCGTGCAGATGACGCTACCAAGCTCAGGAGGAGCTCGATGAAGATCTTGTCCTTTGGGTTGCTTTGTTCTAGTTGATCAGTAGTGGAGCCCAGTTGGGGTCGATCGGGGACCTTTGTCGCATTTGGGGTTCTTCTTTTATTTTGGCTCCGTAGTCGGGCCCTGAGTGTATTTGTTTGATGTAATGCTTTATTCATGTAATTGTGTGAAGTGGTGAGTGTAAGCCAACTATGTAACTTTTTCCTTATTATATTACATGGGTTGTGTGAAGATTACCTCACTTGTGACATTGCCTTCAATGCGATTATGCCTCTAAGTCGTGCCTCGACACGTGGGAGATATAGTCGCATCGAGGGTGTTACATCGTGCCTCGTTTTTTAGGGGATATGATCAATGATTTCAATTCCCCACCCGCGCATAACGTAGCGAGCATATCGGGAAGTTGAGAAGCCCATGGCGTGAAAAGGGGAACCCTTGGCTCCTCCGCGGCCTATAAAGAGGGGAACAACTATAGTTAACATCTCACGCCTTCTTCCACCTCTCGCTGTTGCCTTTGTACAAGTGTCACGATTCAAATGTGAGACCAAAGGTTAGTTTACCATATGAATGCCCCTTGAAACCTTTGCTCACATGGTATCAAAAACAATGTCAAGATGCAGTTATTCCTATATCTGCAGCTTCAATGGCTCTGCCTCCGCTCTCCATCCGAGGCGATCTGGGCATCCTTTCAACAGCAACCGGTAGATACGTGCCTTCTCTGTTGCAGTCCTTGATAAAAATGGGGCCTCGGGGAGCCCTAGGCGCCACGAAGCAGCTACGCCCGTTCTCGGAGATTGTCGACTTGCTAGAGCTGAAAAATCCCCTTTTCCGGAACTAGATCGACCTCCAGTGCATTCTGCTTGCGGGGGTCAAATCCGACAGCGCGCTTTTCTGCAGAAATGGTAAGCTGAATTTCCACCTGGTTAATTATCCTGTTTCACTTCAGTGCTTGTCCAAAATAAATCCATGTCCTGAACATCATATGCATGAAAAAAACTGATGTTGTTATTTGGGTGTTTCTTATAAGAAAGGAAAAATAAATAAAAAGAAGGAATGTGAATATTATTTGGGTGTTTCTTATAAGAAAGGAAAAAAAAGAAGGATTGATTTTATTATTTGGGTGTTTCTTATAAGAAAGGGAAAAAAAGAAGGATTGATTTTATTATTTTGGTGTTTCTTATAAGAATGTGGCTTCAATGGCTCTGCCTCCGCTCTCCATCCGAGGCGATCTGGGCATCCTTTCAACAGCAACCGGTAGATACGTGCCTTCTCTGTTGCAGTCCTTGATAAAAATGGGGCCTCGGGGAGCCCTAGGCGCCACGAAGCAGCTACGCCCGTTCTCGGAGATTGTCGACTTGCTGGAGCTGAAAAATCCCCTTTTCCAGAACTGGATCGACCTCCAGTGCATTCTGCTTGCGGGGGTCAAATCCGACAGCGCGCTTTTCTGCAGAAATGGTAAGCTGAATTTCCACCTGGTTAATTATCCTGTTTCACTTCAGTGCTTGTCCAAAATAAATCCATGTCCTGAACATCATATGCATGAAAAAAACTGATGTTGTTATTTGGGTGTTTCTTATAAGAAAGGAAAAATAAATAAAAAGAAGGAATGTGAATATTATTTGGGTGTTTCTTATAAGAAAGGAAAAAAAGAAGGATTGATTTTATTATTTGGGTGTTTCTTATAAGAAAGGAAAAAAAGAAGGATTGATTTTATTATTTTGGTTTCCGGAACTGGATCGACCTCCAGTGCATTCTGCTTGCGGGGGTCAAATCCGACAGCGCGCTTTTCTGCAGAAATGGTAAGCTGAATTTTCACCTGGTTAATTATCCTGTTTCACTTCAGTGCTTGTCCAAAATAAATCCATGTCCTGAACATCATATGCATGAAAAAAACTGATGTTGTTATTTGGGTGTTTCTTATAAGAAAGGAAAAATAAATAAAAAGAAGGAATGTGAATATTATTTGGGTGTTTCTTATAAGAAAGGAAAAAAAAGAAGGATTGATTTTATTATTTGGGTGTTTCTTATAAGAAAGGAAAAAAAGAAGGATTGATTTTATTATTTTGGTGTTTCTTATAAGAAAGGAAAAAATAGAAAGAAAGAATGTGGCTGCTGGGATTCGAGCCCAGGTCTCCACGGCCACAACGTGGAATTCTCACCACTAAACTACAGCCACAACTTGTGATACAAAATATGTAGTTTGCCAATATGACATGCCAGTCATGCATGGATCCAAAAGCCCATGATCCAATGGCAAACGGCCCGTACTTCGCCGGCCGGCCCAGAACAACGCATGCTCGGTCCGGCACGCGGCTAAACGGGCCATGCCAGGCCTGCGTCCGTGCCTGGGCTGCGAGGCAAGGCCAGCGTGCCGGCACGTCATGGTCCATTGTTTTTTCTTCTTCTGATTTTCATATTTTTTAACACAGTACAGACGTAAGCGCTCATAAATACTCGCATACACTCATCTCTATGATGCACACACGCACATCCTACATCTATGAGCACCTTCGAGAGACTGAGCCGGCATATCATCTTGAGATTTACGAAGTCATCGTAGGAGCCTCGTCGTTGACGGGAACGTCTCCTGAAAATACTTTTTGAAAGTGTTTCCAAAATACTTTTTGAAACATCAAATTTTTTGCCCACACCTCCACACATGTATTTTTCATCATGAAAAATTGCATGCATGTAGACAAAACATTAATGTTTCTTGATTTTTTTAACTTTTCTTTACTTTCTTTCTGGATTTTGATGTTTATCCGAGATCACTGAAGCTTGGGATCATATACTCCACGTTCGTTTTTCACCAACTCCTTGCAGATTTTGACTAGAGGCATGTTTAGACTACCAAACATGAGTTTCCTCTAGCAAAGACTCCTCTCTCCCACATGATTTTATACCTTTTATTTTTAATAATGATTTTTTTGTCTTTTTTGGCCAATTCACATGGATGATGTTATATTGATATGAAGAGTAACTGGGTTTGTAGAGGTTGTTGACAAGGTCATGTTAAGTTAACATGGAGATCTTTTGTTATAATTATGAGATATATAATTTTCTCCCGATATTTACCATCAGACTAGAAGCAGATGTGTGCCTTGCCGCACCATCAATCCATCATCGTTAACGTTTCACTGTGTTTGTCTGTTTTGGGGTTGTACTTTTGTAGTGATTCGTGGGCTTTTGTTTCTCTACTTTAACAGGTTTGGATGCCATGTGAGGTTTATGTCGGGTATCGATGAGTGTGTTTGAGGGGGGGGGGGGGGGGGGGGGTGTGGAGGGGGAGGGGGGTCGGTTGACTGGGTGTGTTGTGCTGGCATTCTATGTAGCATGATAGTTTGCTTCGTTGTTGTGTGTTAGCGGCATATAAGTTGTGGACTAGTAATCTTGCACACGGAAATGCACATCCTGATAAATGTTATCTATTGATGTACTACTATATAACAAACCCAAAATTTTGTTATCTTGTGCTCTTGAATGGCAATGCATCATATCATCCAAAAGAACATTTTAACTACTCCCTTCGTTTTGAACTAAGGTTGAACTAACCTTGGTTCAAAATAGCAACAATTATTTTAAATCAGAGGGAGTACATAATATGCAAATAAAACCTAGTACGGAACCATTAAGACAACCATTTCACTGGGTAAAAGTATGAATGCATGGAACCGACATAATCATCTTCAATTGCATCTAGAATGCTCTGAATCTTCAAAATTGCATCCCATTGCTATGATTTGAACGTTGCTGGCTGCCCCTTTTCGTGAGTGAATCTGGTATTGGGGGTTGAAACTTAGTTTAGAACCATACGTCGCCAAAAGCTGAGCACTGGGCTGAGAAAGTAATGTTGCTAGCAGAAAGCATGTCTTCAGCAATATAAATTCTATAGAAATACATTCTCAAGTAGAACTGCACCGCACATTATCAAGAAGACCCATTTTTTATTTGACTTGGGGTCGTTTCAGAAAGAAGATCAGCAGAAGTTTAAATAACAAAAATAGAAAAGGGAAAATATATCCAAATATGAGCCTCACTTCATCCATTTCTTGCATTAGCCACTAATTGTACTTCTTACAATCCTTTACAATCCGAATACGCAGTCTCTATACAATACTATCTACGGAGGGAGTACTTCTAGCAATCTGCTAGCTGCCGGCCCCATACATCCATATCACTTGAAGAAAAACACTTTACAAACTAGGCTTGTCTTTTATATATTTTAAATACACTCATCGGCAACATCGCAACATCTTTGTACTGGACTCTCTCTCAACAGCTATAATTGACACCTTGTAACGGCACACATACAACAAATATTAGAAGACAGCTCATATTAGAAATGTGACTTGCTCAAAGATCTGAACACAATTCACTCTTGGAAACGCAACTATGAAAGCGGCTGTGGATATAGGTTAAAAAGACACGGTTAGTTGCTTATCTAGCTTTATAAAGAGTCAATTACACTACCGGTGCTAGAACTTGGCATAAATGATCACTTTAGTGCTAGAACTTGTGGTGTACATATAAGTGGTTCAAAAACTTGGCTTGGCGATGCAAATATGGTGTTGTATACGCCTATTGCGTTGACTAGGTGAGCCTGCTCGGTGTTATTTTTTTTCTAAAGAGAATTCATGTGTTATTTTAAAACATATTCATACAATTTAAAATATTTAAGAATTATGAAAATGTTTATATGATTTAAATAGCACACAATGAGAATCTGCAATCCGATCGCGCAGTAGGATTGTATTTATTTTTCATACATATTTTATATTTAATTTTAGTTAGAAATATGTAACTTTTTAGTAAACACACAAAATTTATTTAAACACATGAAATCTTTTAAAATAACCTAAAATTTTCTTAAACCATTATCACTTTTATATACTACATGAATATGATATAAAAAATCAGGAAACAAATTAACATATTTAGGAGTTTACTTAAATATATAAACAATCTAAAAGTATTTTAATATTTTCTTAAAATGTGATCATGTTCTAAATCACAGTTTTTTAAATTCAAAAGTTAATTATATGGGTTTTTGTTAAATTTAGTACAGGCATATGTTTTGATATTAGATGAACATTTTTAATGTAATTTATTTTATTTGTATGTACATTATTTTTAACACATCATTATAATTTACAAAAAATTAAAATGCAAAAAAAAAAACGTTGTTGAAATTGTCCGCACTGACTACAATTCAGTTTAGTCACACAATCCTTTTGTGTTATATAGTCATAAAATTTAATTATATGGATTTTTGTCAAATTAGTACGTGGGTATGTTTTGATGTTGTATGAACATTTTCAATGTAGCTTATTTTATTTATATGTATATTATTTATAATACATGATTATAGTTTACATATTTTTTACAAAATTCAAAAAATTAATATGTTGAAAATGGTTGCGCTGACCGCAATTCAGTTTAGTCACATGATCATGTTGTGTTATATTCATAAAGTGTAATTTACATCAAAATAAGTTGCCTTGTTAGTTACGGTGGAATGTCCAGGCACTTATTTACCCTTATGAGGTTCCTGGTTCGAGTGACCATTCATGCACTGATTTTTGGAATTAAAATTGTTTAATCAAAATATACTCCCTCCATTACAAAATATAGCGCGTCCGCGTTTTCAGAGGTCCAACTTTGATCATAAATTTAACCAACGAGACCGACTGCGGCGGGAGAAAAAATTATATAATTGAAAACTTCTTTTGAATATGAATTCACTGATATAACTTTTGCTTCTACCGCAGTCGGTCTCGTTGGTTAAATTTTGATGTTGGTTGGATTTGAAACTTTTAGGATTCAGGAGCTTCTCAGTCGATTAAATTCATATGGTCTCAACTTTTGGCTGTATCTGGCAACCACCACCACAATATCAAGTTTAAGACACACATTACGGCAACAAAAAAAGTCTAGCAGAGCAAGAGATGACAGTTCTGACTGACGTCTTGACGACGAGTTCGCCACGGACCTGTCGCTTTGCTTCGCGTCACTCGCGTAGCGTACGCCATGGCACCTACCACCACAGTTCGCTGTCGCTCCCACTACCTGCCGCACTCACACAAGATTTAAGATTAAGACGCGTCCAGTTTCCACGTACGGCTCCACGGTTCGGGGAAGGGCGAGTGCGCGCGGAGGCGAGTGCCCAATCTACAAGGCGTATTTCTACGAGCCTCCAGGAGGCAACCTTTCGGCTGCAACAAGGTAAAGTTAACCGGCCCCTAGCTAAGCCTTTCTTGGCTGTGGCTGGCAGTGACAGCTTCATTAGAGTAGTAGCAGACGAGAATTAACAACCACTGCTGGTTAACTGACGAGGCATACGTCTCCATCTCGCTATGCCAAGCAGCGCATGAACAGCCGGACACTAGACGGAATGCTCGCCATTAACCGCGCATTACTCCGATCGGTTGGCGCCGGACAAGGCGCGCGGCCATCAGCAATTCAACATGAACAGTACTGGAGTAGTACACTGCATGAAGAATACGCGCACCAAACTTGCGTACATCCAATGAAGGCAGCGCTGCCAAAAATAGTGGGCGTAGCGGTAGCAGCAAGCAGTAATCATCCGGTCAACAGTGCCCAGCGGCCTTGCATGCATCCCACGCTGTTCTTTTTTTTTTTGAGGGGTATCCCACGCTGTTCTGGTGTGTATGCTGGCGCGCCGCCCTGCCGGTCGCGCCGGCCATCTCGTGCTCGCGCTCTCGCCGTGCCGACCCCTGGAGAATGCAACGGCCGAGCCGCCACAGCCCACAAGATTTGCCCGCGGCCCACCGTGACATCCCCCAGACTACGGGCGCCCACCACCATCCTCCCTCGCCGGTAGCCGCCGGCTGCCGCACGGTTGCACCGTTGCACGTACGAGCTGCTCGGATATACTAGAAAACAAACGTAAACAAGGACAAAGGCCGGCGACGGCGAGCGACCCAAGAAAAGCGACGGCCGGCGGTGGGGGGCAGCTGGGACGGGCCCACCTGTCACCCGGCGTGGGGTGGGGCGGGCCTAGCCCTAGCATGCGCCCCGGCAGGTCCCAGCGCTACAAAGTGTGGCTGAACCGGAGGCCGGACGGGACACCGGTTTCCTTCCATGATTTGTTCCGTGTCCTCCATGCACCATGCGCCATGCCTGTACGTCAGAGAGCATCCCCCTTTGTTGAACAGGGGCGAGGCAATCAAGCACTAGTGCGGGCATGTACGTTTGTTTTCAGTTTTTTCGGTGCATTGGAATTTACAGTTACACTACTCCCATTTCTGAGAGAGATGAGAGATAATATGTATCTGTATGTATATCACTTTTATACGTACGACAGTATATACCGTATGCACAATCATCTTGGACCCCCATTTTATTCGTAACACATCGGTGGACCCCTGGATCTGGATGGGACAGTGCTGGAAGTGCGGGGGCAAGTGCAACTCAGACTCCAATTTAGTATTTTTCTTGCCTGTTTATTTTTTAGAACTAACAGAAAGATCAGCTACCCAGGTTCGATCCACTAACGGGAGAAAGTTGGGAACACACGTCCTTATGAAATGATATCCACTGTATTAGGTACATCGCCAAACTAGAAAACAGTTTCGACAAAAATCTTTACCTGCCTTTTGCGAGATCCGTTTGCTCAACGGGCAATTGCTAGACCTACGTATGGTCTGTTACGTGTTTTACGTAAACAATGACGTGGAGAAAGATTACTGGATCTATAGGAGGGCACAGGCCCACCCCCGTTAGAATCAGGGGGCGATAGGTTTAGCTGGATGGAAAATTACGTAGGCCTTCATAGGCACTACGTAGGTGTAGGATTATCGCTTTGCTCAACTCTTCAGGTACTGGTTACATACTGAGGGGCTGTTTGGTTTGTGACTAATTTCGTCAAAGATTGCCACACCTAAGGTAAGGCAAGTTTGACCAACTTATGTGAGTGTTTGGTTCAAGCCACACCTTAGGCAAGCCACACTTAGGCCCCACATGGCATACACATAAAAAATGTGACAAAATTGTCTTAGGCTTGCCAACTTGTGGCTCTCATTTTGATAAACTAACCTAAGGCAAGTTTGGCAAAAAAATGTGTGGCAAAGTGTGGCAATGCTAGTCCTAGAACCAAACAGCCCCTGAAACTTTTACGATTCTGGATAATGCATCTTGTTCTACTGCTCTTCTTAGGCCCTGCTCGGTTCAGCTTTTATCGACGGATTCCGTTGTCGCGCAGCAGAATCTGAACCAAAGGGCGAACCCAGCAGAATCCGATTCCAGAAATCCGCTGCCAAAATCTAAACCAAAAGCGAAAGCAGCCCGGGACGTGCTTTCCAAAATCTGATTCCGCCGCGGGCCAAAATCTAAAAAAGCTGTATGAGCTGGTTTGCCAAATGACCTACATCTTTTTCATGTTAGATTTTCCGCAACTGTTTTTCCACAGCAGATTTTTCACAGCTGCTTTTAGAAATTCACAACCGAACCAAACAGGGCCTTAAGGCCTTGTTCGGTTTGGTAGGGTTTGGAAAGGTTTGAAAGGGGTTGAAGGGGATTAAATCCCTTGCAAGTCAAAAAGACCCTCAAAACTCTCCAATCCCCTTCAATCCCTGTGGCGAGGAGATTAAACGAAGATGGCCTAAAGAAGCCACATGATAGAAAGAGACTTTCTGCGACGAAACACTGAACCATTCCTCACCCTTGTAGTTTACAATGGAGAGGCAGTGGCAGCACTAGAATTTACAGCCATATTGAGAAAACCTGCCCCAAGCTAAGCTTGGCTGGCAGTGGCAGATTAACTAGTAGTAGTAGAGCCGCTGATAGTAGTTAACCGACCCTTAACTAGAGCAAGGATCTGGTTAACTTCCCGTGCTTTCCGTGAAGCAGCACAGTAGAGACAGACTGCTGATGTGTCTTTACCACTAACTACGTGAGCCAAACTTGAGAGTATCCAATGAAGTGCTCGCCCGGTCCACTGTATCCAGCGACCTTGCATGCTACACGGTTCGCATATTATCTGGCCGGGGGCAGAGCACGTGATGTCGGTCCGCGCGTGGCCGTGCAGCTCTCCGGTGCGCGATCTGGGGCCAAGGTCCCGGCGGCAGGTGGCGGCTCTACCGCGCGCGCCGGCCATCGCGTGCTCGCGCTCTCGCCGTGCTCACTGACCCCTCGAGCGTGCAACGGCCGCCTGTGCCCCTCAGCCCACAAGATTTCCCCGTAGCCCACCGGGATACCGCCAGCCGGACCACGGGCGCCCACCGCCGCCAGCCTCTGAATCTTCCCCGCCGGTCGTCGGGTGCCGCACCGTTGCACCGTTGCACGAACCCAGATAGTATACTACCAGCTACAAACAATGGAATGGAAAACAAGGACAAAACGCCGGCGAGCGATCCAACAAAAAGCGCGCGCAGGCCGGCGATGGGTGTGCGGGACAGCTGGGGATGGGCCCACCCGTCAGCAGAAAACACGTATAAGCAAATGTGCACATCATCTATGGATCCGATCGCTCGCCGCCGAGGAAAGTATAATTGCTAAGCTATTTAATGTGCTTAACACTTCATCTTTGATAGCAGACTTATGGATCGACAATCGAACGCTCGAATGATTCGGTACTGCGTATCGAACCACCTCAGTTTCGTTTTCGTTCTAACAGAGACATGACCGATCACTGTTAGTCTTTTACAGAGCACAAGGTACTAGTATCATATACGTATGTTCATATCCACCATCAGTCGAGGACCCCAGGATGTGGATGCCACAGGTTCGATCGACTGCTCGGGGGCACACGCTTAAAAGCAATGATATCCACTACTAGCAGTAGGTTTTTAGGTGAATCTCCTAATAGAAAACGCTATCAATACAAAGAAATCTTTTGGTCTCTCTGGTGAGATCCGTTTGCTAAACTTACTTTTCAAGTGGTGGATGAATGCCGAGACTTTGTACACACTTTTCCTCGGTCTGGATAATGCATTTTGTTCTACAACTCTCCTTACAAAACAAGAAGATAAGAAAAACTTTTACCCACCAGGGTTCAAATCCTGATGCTCGCATTATTCCTGGATTTATTTCAGGATTTCCGGCGATGCGCTTTCAGTGGGAGGAGACGTTTCCGTCGACGACGAGGCACCTACGGTGACTTCGTAAATCTCAAGATGATAGGCCGGCTCAGTCTCTCGGAGGTGCTCATAGGGGTAGGGTGTGCGTGTGTGCGTTCATAGAGATGAGTGTATGCGCGTGTATATGAGCGCTTGTGTCTGTATTGATGCTCAAAAAAAAAAACAAGAAGATAAGAAAAACTTTTGCGAAGAAATACTAAACCATTCCCTCCCGTAAAGGTGGTGCTACTACTAAATAAACCATCTATGGCCTCTTTGAATGACACTTTAACTATTTGTCGTTTGGTCTTTTTTTTTGCAAATATATCCATCGTCTGGTTGCCCAAAGGAAAACAATAAGGATTCCCGTAAATGATTAACTGCTCATAATGAGGCAATAATTGTCATAGAAACAAAGAAATAAATTAATTTTATGATACAGGACTCATTTAAAAATTTCTTTTCCAATCACGTGTAAAATAGTTCAGTTTTTTAGTAGTTTCAGTTGTGCAAATCAAACAAGCCCTAGGCAAAATCCTAACAAATATAGTCCTCTAAAGTTCTTACAAAATTAATTTGAATTAACTAAAGAGGTCCTTAACAAACCATATGATAAGAAATACCCCATCTGTTTCTAACTATAAGTCTTTTTTAGCGTTTCTAACATGGACTACATACGAAGCCAAACGAATGAATCTACACTCTAAAATACGTCTATATATATTAATATTTAGTCCATATTCAAATATGTAAACAGACTTATATTTATGAATGGAGAGAGTGTCAGAGATTTGCACGGCCGGATTACATGAACGTGGTCGTGACGCGTCTTTGTGCTCCCAACATACGCGTGAATTATGTCCTGAAGCATCCTGGCGTTTTGCGCAGGACAAACTTCCTTTTATTACACAAGAAACGTTTAGGTAAGGCTCGTCGGAAACGACTAAGCAAGGCTTATCCACATTTGTTTTGTGTGTGACTACGCACCAAACCTCACAACCTTTTTCAAATCTTCTCGGGCACTTTTAACAATTAGTGTCACGGACGCCGCCTGCACCTGCAACTAGCAACGGACCTTCCCGGCTAGCTTAGCTGCGACGTCTGATACTGTTTTACAAAGACCGTTCTAAAAACTCGTTAATTTTGTGGTGAGTGATGGAGTTTCTTACAGTGTCGTGTTCCTCTTTGCGTGGAGAACTTGGGTGGAGCACGCGCTCACATCACACGGCGGCTTGACAACTTTATTTCCGTTCGCGTATGGGGTAAACTGGGATGGTTCACGTACAACAAAAGCAGCTGGAGGGACCGTAGACCGTAGTGGTAGTAGTACGTGGTGTTGCTTGTGGCGGACGCATCTTGACAACTTTCTTTCGCGTACTACGCTCGGTGCGGCCTTGTCGGAGAGCTCGCCGACGGTCGAAGGCGTCCGTCGTCGGCCGGGGAAAGAAATTCCGCCAGAGGCTTACCAACAGATCAACCACGTATGATTGGTGACACGATGGCGCGCAGCGGGGAGCGTGCGCGCCGCCCGGCGAGTCTGTTAGCCGGAGAGGTGGTTTTCAGACGCGCGCACGTAGTAGCACCACGCGGTCAAGGAAGCCACGGCCAATGCTGCGGCGACCGTCGACATCGTGCCGTGCGTGCGTGTGCGTCGTGTGTATGCAGAGCGAACGTGGTAATCAAGCGCCGTTATTGTGGGCGGAGCTGTCTCTGTGTGCGCAGCACACCACATCGACCGATCCAGATCCAGTCTGCTCTCACGCATTAAAAAAATGCGGGATCGAATCATGTGGGATCCCTTCCCTCCCTCTGCGGTCCGGCGGCCAATGGGGGCCGCCCACCGGCGGTCTCCGGTGGCTCCGCCAACAGTGACCGATAAGCCCCGCTCCCCGACACGCGCCCACCGCCGGCACGTGACGGTTGCCGTCCGGGCATCACGGCTGCTGGTACCGCTACACGCCGGCCGGCAGGGCTCGGGCTCGGGGATAAGGCCGGGTGGCTGGCCACGACACCAACCTTGTGTATATATATTCACTTACCCCCTCGGGATCCCGAATAATCGCACTCCCCACGCTGCCTCCCACTTTCCCCCACTTTCAAGGACCCGAGTGCCGCCGTCCCTCCCTCCTTCCTCCTCGCCGGAGAAGCTTCCTTCCTTCCGCCGACGGCCGGCGCTGCGATGGCGTGATATGGATCTTGTAACCGTGGACTGAGTTGATTGGATGATTGCGTTTTCTCTCGTTGCCGCGGAGCAGCAGCAGCAGAGGGGGGTGGCATCAGGATGAGCTTCAGCGTTGCGGGCATGGAGAAGGAGCGCGGCGCGGCGGCGGCGGTGGAGGAGATCCGGCGCCTGCCGGCGGAGGTCAACTGGGAGATGCTCGACAAGTCCCGCTTCTTCGTCCTCGGCGCCGCGCTCTTCTCGGGCGTCTCCGCCGCGCTCTACCCGGCCGTCGTCGTCAAGACGCACCTGCAGGTCGCGCCGCCCCCGCAGGCGGCCGCCGCCACCGTCAGGGCCATCCTCGGCCGCGACGGCCTCCGGGGCTTCTACCGCGGCTTCGGCGCCTCGCTGGCCGGCACTGTCCCCGCGCGCGCGCTCTACATGGCCGCGCTCGAGGCCACCAAGAGCTCCGTCGGGTCCGCGGCCGTCCGGTTCGGCGTCTCCGAGCCCGCGGCGTCGGCGGTCGCCTCGGCCGCGGCGGGGGTCTCGGCCGCCGTCGCCGCGCAGGTCGTGTGGACCCCCGTGGACGTCATCAGCCAGCGGCTGATGGTCCAGACCTCCGCCGCCTGCCGCTACGCCGGCGGCGCGGACGCGTTCCGGAAGATCCTCGCGGCCGACGGCGTGCGCGGCCTGTACCGCGGGTTCGGCCTCTCCATCATCACCTACGCGCCGTCCAACGCGGTGTGGTGGGCGTCCTACGCCATGGCGCAGCGCTTCGCGTGGCGCGTGGTGGGCGCGGACCGCTCCGAGAGCTACCCGGCCCTGATGGCCGTGCAGGGCGCCAGCGCGGCCGTGGCCGGGGGCGCGGCGGCGCTGGTGACCATGCCGCTGGACACCGTGAAGACGCGGCTGCAGGTGATGGAGACGGACGCGGCGGTGGCGCGGCCGACGCTGGGGAGCACCATGCGGGGCCTGCTCAAGGAGGGCGGGTGGGCCGCGTGCTACCGCGGGCTGGGGCCGAGGTGGGGCTCCATGTCGCTCTCCGCCGCCACCATGGTCACCACCTACGAGCTGCTCAAGCGGCTGTCGGCCAAGGAGGGCTCCCTGGGCTAGATCGACCCTTCTCACCACTACTACTACTACCAGTAGCGTCGTCGTTCACCAGGTGACTCGGACCAAACTGGCCCCGAAGCGAGATCGATCCGTGAAGGTGCTGCCCGGCCGGTCTCAATTAGTTAGGTTTCTTGTACATATTCTCAAGATCTTTTGCTTCATTTCTCGTTTGGGTTCGTCGATCTGGTGCTATAGAGGGATGGATGGCGAAGAACAAGCACTAGAAGGTGGGTGGGGTTTTAGGATGCCAGGTTTTGCTGGTTTTATGCCCGTGGCGGCGGCGGCGGCCGCCGCCGATGATGATGATGAAAAATTAGGTGAAATGGAAGACTTCCAGTCTGAACTTCTTATGAACTATTACTATCTTAGCGATGATGGTGATGATTATATGCTATTTGTATGGCCTGTGTGTGTGAATGAAAACCTTGTGTGCCTAACTATTAACTGACTGCCCACTATGTTCATGGCCACTGCTCCGGCTGCTGGCGCCGTCACTGTCGTGGCTTTGCTTCATAGAATGAGGTGACTTTATGTGCACCTAGGCCGCTTCTTTATATCAGTTTCTTGGTCACTTCTCTCTCGGGGACTAGAGTTTAGGACAGTGAGAGTGCAATGGTGCCACCTCGATCCCTTTCCTGAGTCCTCCATGGCATGATAGCACTATACCTTTTGTCTGTGAGAGGACACTATACCTGCCGCCCAAGATACGACACTAGACAGAAAACCGTTCAAGATATTTCGTTTGTTAACATTCAAAAAAAGTTATTTCGTTTGTTAATCTCAGAAGAAACCGTCCAAGTTGGTTGCTGAAGGTTGAAGAAGAACCCAGCCGTAAATATCAGTCTGTGTAGTGAGAAGATGGACGGGGTAGGTGGTGACGCGGGCGAGACGTGCGATCTACGATATGATAAGCAGGCGATCGATTATGCTTCGCCTAGTAGACTATCTATTGCACCAAATTCCGTCTCCCGTCAGCTGGAGGAGAGGAATCCTGGAGAAGCAAGGAACCATCCACAAATGGCACCAGTCGAGAGCAACGGCACAAGATTAAGAACCAATAAACCGCGCTAATAATGCTCCGACGTGTCGTATGCTCCAAAGAAAATGGCAAGTCGCGTGTCAGATCAGCGCGCGAGGACGATAGGCGGGTCGCTTTATCGCCGGGGGGTGGCCGCTGCCGGCTCGGTCGGGCCCGCGCGTCCGCGTCCGGCCAGCCGTCCGCCCCGGATCGGGTTTGGTGGGGGCGGGGCCCGCCGCCGGGCAGTCAAAAGAAAAAAACTTGTCGACTCCTCTGTCTGACCGGATCCTGGATGAGGTTGAAGGGGATGATTTGATTCGCATGGCCTGATTGAGGTTGAGGATGCGATGCCTTCCTTGTTCGGTCCTCTGTTGCCCCGCGTGCTCGCGGTCTGGACAATGCACGTGGTACGTGCATCCTCCGTAGGTTTGGCGTTTTGTTCCGCTCTTTCTTTCTACCCTGCGGCAATGCCATGGCATGTGTGCGACTGTGTGCCAGCTGTGGAGAAAGCCGATCGTCTCCACACTCCGTTCCTGCTAAAATTGCTTGCCGTGTCTCCGTCCGTGGTGTTGTTTGGCTGGGCACTCCATCGACCAGTTCTGGAAACTTGGTGGCCGCTGGCCAGCTTTGCTGGCTGCTATAATAAAGTAGCCGCAGCCGGGGGAAGCTGACGCTTCTTGACATGAAGTATTCACAAGCTGCGGGGAGAGCAACACTGAGACCAAGAGCGAGTCAGCACAGCATTTCTTGCAAGTTTGCCCGTGACAATGTCCCTGGTCAATCGATGAGGGCTCACTCGTCACTGGGTTTCCTCTCTCCTTGGAGCCGGCCAATGCAAGGACAGCAACGCAGTAGTACTTCCTGCGTTCGGAATTACTCGTACATTCATTTTTTGGACGAGTAATTCCGAACGAAAGGAGTACGTGGGATGCAACACCATCAAGCATCCATCACCAACAGAACTCAACCCCGTCAAGCCTCAGCCATGTGTGTATCACTGTCCCGAAAACTCCAGCTGTTCCCCTCCATCGTGTCGACAGTCTCTAAACACATCATACACATCGTGTATTCATGTGATCGTGCCACACTCTTAAATGCCATGCTGCATTTTCTCCTCTGCACGCTGGTGTTGATGCTTGGCCAATGCCTGTCACACACTAATTGCATGGCTTAGTAAAGCGCCACTTGTTCTTCGGTCCATTTCCATGTCCATAAGGAAATTGACTTAGGAGCTAATGCTCGTTACCTTTTGTATACTCCATGTTAGAATTATGGGCTATGCACTCTACCCTCTAATTTCTCTGTCTTTTTCGTAGTTCGGGAGCGTCTGCGGACAAACGCCCGCCGACCCCTCATATGAGATGCCGCACATCCACATACCTCAAATGCGAAGCCTCAAATCCATGTATTCCATGCACGTCTATCATATGATACAAATTGTCCGAATTCAACAGTTTGAAAACAAAGCAAAGGAAATTATAGTTCAATAGTCCGGACATGCCAAAATGAAATAAATGCCCGATGACGGAAGCCTCGCTTGCTGGCCAAATCACTCGCCGGACGCCATTCATGCCACCTGCTCCGGCTCCGCCTGCATCCTTGTCGCATGCTCCGCCGCCGCCGCAGGCGCCCTCGCCACCTTGTAGTCCCTGCGCTCGTTGATCTCCTTCTTCTCCGCAAGCCACTTCTTTGCATGCTCATCCAAGATGGTTTCGTCCGCCAACATGATCTTCGCATCCTCCGCTTCCCGTGCGAGTTGTAACCTCTCCTTGTCAAGCTCAATCTCTGCAAATGTCTTGGCCTTCTCGAGTTCACATTTGATTGCCGCCTCTTGCTTCTTCAGCTTGATCTTCTTCCTCTCAATTTCCAGCTTCATCTCCGCCCTCTTCCGGCCCCAATCCATTCTCTCCTTTTGCGCATCCAACATGAGCTTGTACCTATCCTCCTTCTTATTCTTCCTCGCCGAAAAATGCCCGTCAGTGTGGAGGACATTTTTGTAGCCACGACGTCACGGGAGGCTTGCCTTCTCCCACTTGTTTCCCATGACTTGCCGACTATCCTTTGGCGCGGTGCCTCTTCCATTCTCGACGAAAACATCGTCCTCTTCATCATCCAACCAAATTGATTGGTGGGAGCTTGAGCCATCATTCCTCTTCTTGCCGGCCTTGAGATCGGTCATAAGTTGTGTCCACTTTGGCACTCCATTCAATATGATCCAACAATGGCTAAAAGCAAATGGTTTCTTCTTTGTTTCGTGATGCAAAGTGGCCGCCACTGTCGTCTAGCAAACAACATATGTATGAGCACAAGAATGCAAACATAAGAAGCATATGCAAATGATGACAAGATGAAGCAATTGAGCTTACGTGAGTTGCCATTCCCATCTCACTTTGAGGGCGTTTGGTCACTTGTGAGTAGTAGTCGACGTACTTGTTCACTTCCCCTTGAATGACCCCTCGTCGATGTTGGAGAGATGCCACATTGCAGTTGGTCACGATAGGATGCAGCTCCGCATATTTCTTTTATTCGTGATACCCCTTCCAAATCTTTCCCCAATACTCGTTCCCGTTTTTCTCGGTGCCGCATAATGGATCCATTGTTGTGGCCAACCAACCTTTGACCAACAAGATGTCCTCAAAATTTGAGAATGCCGGACATCTTGCCTTCGCCGCCTTTCCCTTCCTTTTCTTCTTCTTCTTGCTCGGACTGGGATCGGATGTTGTCCCAACTTCAAATGTGGTGCCCCCCAATTTGTACTCCATTTGGGCGGGACCATGATTGTCATTGATCATGTCCGACAGGGACACCTCCTGTACGAAATGAACTAGCGGTCTATGCAAAACATTGAACATGCCATATGCAAATTTGATCATACATGAGCAACAAAAACATACCGACTCTTATTGTGTCATTCTGTCGAACAGGTCATGGGCAGCCCGGGCGCCGCGGGTGCCCATGCTCATCCATGCCCGAACGAGCTGCGACGAGTGACATACGTCCACTGCTGGCATATGCGTGGGCGGAAAACTCTCTGAAATGCCCCAACCGCTTTTGGATCCTCCTTTGTCGCAAGGTGGTCCGATGGCACAATCCGCGTCGGTGGACAGATCGATGGGGTGTGGGGTTTGGGGTGCGGGGAGGGGGGGGGGGACAGCTGGTCATCCATGTCCACATCTCCATGCGCCACCGTCGTCGCTTCCCTCTCTCACTGTTGTGCCGGGGTGCCCCCCATATCCGCCCTGTATTTGGGGTGGATATGAGGGGTGCCGGTCAGGCCGGGCGTTTGAGGGCCGTTTAAGGAGCTCGTCTGGGTCGAATTTTTGTGACCGGTCAGTGACCGGGGCGTCCGCCCGGGCGTTTGAGGCGGGTTTGGGGTGCCCGACTGTAGATGCTCTTAGAGGGTAGGGATTTATTTATAGACTCCACTTACAGGTGTTTTAATATTCTATCTATTTCCAGAAAGATCCGTATGACTCCTGGACAATGTGACCAACCATGATTAGACATGTCAATTACCCGAGTCTGAATATACTAGTCCTAGCACACATGTGTGAGGCATGTGCCATGCTAGATTGTATATGTGAGATCAACTTTCAATGTTAATCATGTGGGTCAACAGACTTCAGAGCCGATCCTGCAAAACAAACCCAACTCTTCCACCCTATAATATCCCAGGAAAAATATATACATATAAATTCCAGTAGAGTTGACCCCTATTGATTCATCTACTATATTCCATCACAGTCGTTATCGACACCTCGAGTATTACTTTCTCGAATGAAATTCCCTATCATTGTGATTGGCCACACAACTTTACTTCCACTGCTTAAATGCAACAATCAATTCTGGTAACTAAGGTTGATAGTATAAGACCTCTTCCAATGGATAGTTGCTTAGATGAGGTGCTAAGTACATTAAATAGTTTAGCAACCATAGTCCCCAATGCATAGGTGCTTAAATTGTTGTTGCTAAGCTCCCTTCATTTAATGACTTAGCTACTAAACTCTTTCATGCATTGGTTAGCTTGCACAATTTAAATGTTTGGCCTAGGTTTACGCGCTTGACATTGGTTCTTCCTGGGGTCATCAAACCCATCTCTCTTCTCTTAATTGTATTGCCGCATCAGATTTTTTTTGCCTACATGACAGGCTTAGCACCCGTACAAGGTGGAGCATTGGGAAGGGCCTAACCAAGATATACAAATTTCAATACCATGTATTATACCCCTTTTCCGCAGGAGTTCAAAGACAATTCCTCACTGAGTATGATTCCCCTTATCAAGGTATTTTAACGAGTTTGCAATTTTCCCTAGAAAAATGTATCACAATACTCCCTATGTATTTCCACTCCCCAAAATTCAGAAGCTTCAAACATGCGTGTCATATGAAAGTTAGAAAAGGACCAGGCTCACACTTCCATCAATGTGACTTTATCATTGCAAACAACAAGAACAATGTTAACATATATAATAATAATGCAAAATACTTTACCCTGAATCTGTAGATGACGACGTCGCTTCATTTTAAAAACCATATGACGCGCTATTCCATTGATACGAAGCTTGCTATAAGACAATACATTATAATATATTAAATTAGCAAACCATGCGGTAATCCACTTCTGAGCCCAGGCTCAGCTGCACCCGCCCTTACGAAAAAAATCAATACAAATATTAGAAAAATTCAAAAAAATTCTATTTTTTGTGTGTGGTACATAATTTGATGCGTGAGGTACGCTCTAATTTTCAAATCATTTGGACATCTGAGCAGCTCTCGGCAAAAAAGACAAATTTGGGGTCTGTAAAAATATTTACTGTCCATGCATTGTTCTTACCCTATTTGTCTTTTTTGTTGGGAGCTTCTTAGAAGTCCAAATGATCTTAAATTTTGAGCGGACCTCACGTGATAAATTGTCTACCATGAAAAAAAAGAATGAATTTTTTGAATGTGTTTTGAATTTTTTGTGATTTTTTTTCTGGACGGGTGCAGATGAGTCTGGACATCGAAACGCCGCACTCCAAACCATGTCTTTATTTCCTCTTTCCCTAAATACGGAAGAAAGATTTTTTGAGATGTGCCTTTTTTGATATGATAAGCAGGCGATCAATTATGCTCCCCTCTCACGCCAGCTCAAGGAAATCTCGAGAGACAAGGAACCATCCACAAATGGCGCTTCTGCAAGCGGGACGAGAGCAACGACACAACATTAAGAAACAATAAACCGCGCTAATATTGAATCAAGGTGTCCTATACTCGAAAGAAAATGGTATCTATAGACGCAACCTGCAAATTTTGGCCCTCAACGTTCGCGGACGCACCTCCGGGCAGTGACCGGGCGGGCCTCAAATTTAACCATTTACAACCATATACATTATTTCGAAAACAACTATTACATGTAGGGCTATACACGTCGATCATCATGTCCCTCTTGGCCGGTAGGGCTGTCAAAACACACCGAAAATTGCTCATACTTAAGATGTTCACATCCGTATTAGTCCCACCTCGCCGCGTGTCAAGCTAGTCGACCGGGTCGTTTAGAAGCGATAAGCTTCTAACATCATTGTATCCTTTCTTAAGAAGATAGACTGTTACTATGAATCTTCTTTGCTTATCAGGGAAGATTCATAGTGAGGGTCTACCTCCTTGACAAAGAAAACATTGATGTTAGTATTGTTTTTTTAAATCACAATGTGTCGATAAAACTCAATGAACAAAATAAAATTTAGTAGGGCTATCAATGTATATGAACGAACTTGACACTCGATGAACAATCACCAGTTGATGAAATATAATCTAGTGTCAAGCTATCTTGTTCACACACAATGAGAATTGATTGGCCTATACAACAATAGAGAAGCTTGCCGCCATCCGCCGGCGCGGCTATTTAAGCTGGTCGACGTTCCCGTCGCCCGGCGATGTGGGACTAAAATTTGGGTGCATCGATGAGAGACGGTGGCTGCAGGTGGGACCGCTATGACCTGCACGGGGTCGGTGGACGAGCCCGGGCGCGCCCGGATCGGCTCATATTTGGGCTGGTTATGTGAGGTGCTAGTCAGCCTGGCCGTTTGAGATAGTTTTTTGTGATCAGTCAATGATCTACCCGTCCGCCCGAGCGGTGGAGCGGGTTTGAGGTGCCGACGGTAGATGCTCTGGGTGCATCCAGAGTATAGGGCGCGTCGCGTTATCGCCGTGGGGTGCGGGGTGGCCATGCTGGTGCAGTGTGGTGGCTCATTCAAGATGGGAATGGGTCGACCCGGCCCTGGTGGCCTTAGGGCCAACATAAGAGGCCATGGGCCGACCCATATCATGAATAGTAGTGGCCTTGTTGGCCCTATGGGTATTTCGGGTCGACCCAATTATTCGTGAGAATAGAGACCACGAGGTGGGCCGACCCCGCTGACCCAATGGGTCACTTGGTGCCGGCTCTACTGACCTAGAAAAATTTGGAGGCCGACCCATGTGACCCATCGGCCTCGAATTTTTGGGTCGGGTGAGCGACCTAGCGGGCCGACCCGGCCCATTCCCATCTTGATGGCTCATGGCTGCTGCGGGCTCGATCAGGTCCACGCGTCCACGTCCAGCCATCATCGTCCGTCCCGGATCGGGTTTGGTGGGGGCGGGGCCCGCCAGGCAGTGACAAGTGCGTGCAAACAAACGAACAAACGCTTGTCGACTCTGACCAGATCCTGTTCACCGAGGGAAGATGAATGAGCGGAATGATGTGACTCGCTCCGGCTGGTTGAGGACGCGACACCCTCCTTGGTCCGGTAAATTTGATAATTTGCCACCCCTTACCTTCCCTTTTCATAATCCCCCCCCTCCCCCCTCCGACTGCACGTACGTACTCCTACATCCTGCGTAGCAGGTTTGGCGTTTTGTTCCCTTGTTTCTACTCTACCCTGCGGCAATGCCATGGGATGGGTTGTTAGAGTTGTGTCGAATATTATTGTACAAGTTAGGTTACAGTTGGACTTGGAATCGTACGGTGTGTAGACAGAATAGGAGTCGTGTCCAAGTAGGACACTTGTATCCTAGGCCTCTCATATATAGCGGGGTAGACACACGATGTAACCTATGCCAACATAATAGCACAGGCACGCGGGGGAGCCGGCGGCGTGTGCCGGCGCCCGGGCGGCCGGGGTGCGGTATTGTGACGGTGTCATGGGGAGGAGCGCCCGTAGTCAGGCCCCGAGGAAGTAGCCATGATGGTGAACCTCGTTAACAAATCTCGGTGTTGTGTCTCGTGTGATTTCTTGGTCCTCGGTAGATCGACGGTGGCCTCGGATTTATTCTAACAAGTGGTATCATGAGCTATGGTTGCGAAGAGGCTGCTCAATTGATCTAGAGGAGAGCGACGAAGTTAGGCGTCTGATAACTCGGCCGTGGTTCCGTGTAGGCGGGTGGTCGGGAGAGTTTTTGATGGGCGTGGAAATCATCGCGTGAAAGGCAATCGGAAGTGGCACGCGAGCAAGCGGACAGCATGGGGTCTCAACCTGATCGAAGTTGTACGGCGAGGCGACAGCCAAGGCAGGCAGATGGGAGCAGCAGGAGTCCGCGTACACCGGCGGCAGCAAGCAGCTCCCAGCAACAGATCGGATCGCAAGGTGGCGGCATAACGCATGAAGTGGCAAAGAGCATGTCAGTTAGGGCAGCGGTGCGCCGCGCGGCTGGCGGCTGAGCGAACGCGTGCGGAGCTTCGGCTCGAGGCGGAGGCCCAGCGCTGGCAGCAGCCTGGCTGCGCAGGAGGGCTGAAGCAACGCTTCGGGTAAGGTCCGTGTGGCAGGCGCGGAGCAAGATGTTTGAGGCCGGAGTTGTGCGTTGCTGGGAGGCCGAGCTGGGCTGATTGCTTGCATCCGGAGCACTGCGTACAGGATGCAAAGTGTGAGATTTGTTTTGAAAAAAAGAGCTACGTAACAGATTGTTGCTGACCATCGGGAGATAGGAAAGACCAATGGACCTACAGCCTATGTGAGCACGTGGTGAAGTTTGAAGGTTGATCTCCAAAGGCTAAGTGCACATGGAAAGGCTTATATGGTGGAGTTTGGTTTATTTCTTTGTACATGGTTTGTGTATAGGGATGGTAGCGTGAAAGTCTGTGGTCCGCGTGGCAAGGATGACGACGTGCGTATAAGGCTCGGAGGAGTCTGGAGCGTGTCGTGGCAGGATCATGCATACACAGGGCGTCAAGCAATGCACGGAGATGTGCGGGCAGACACGACGCAGGGTGGAGCATGACTGCAGTCGGATAAGTTCGGTTGGGTCGGACTGGACTGTCTGACGGACCGACATGGATGTTGGTCAAAGTAGAAGACGGCGGTGATTTCGGCGATGACGACATAGGAGCGTGATGCTGATGGTGGCCGACTTCTGGGGCGTGGAAACACGTGGTGCAGGCCCGAGGGCCTGTGCGGCTTCGACAAGACTATGGCGCGGGGTTGATTCAAGAAAGTGTACACATGAGAGCTTGAAGTAGACAGGGCACGGGGTAGCACGGCCAGCTACATGGAGTCATGTTGAAGGTGGAGCTGGAGTCTAACGGAAGACTTCACTCTGTGCTGATGGAGGGGCTACGGTATAAGATATCGGAGAATCGAAGCCTATTTCAGCGGGATAGCGAGAGACACGTGGATCGGACTGGGTACCGGTGGTCTGAAGGAGATGTGATACTCGGCATCGGTCGGTGATGATCGATGGTTCTCTGCAGTGAGGGTTGAGGCAGTGGGGGCTAGCTACCCGGTAGACTCGACCAGGACAGCAGAGGCTCGACGCAGTGATAGCGGCGAGGCGTGCGGTATGCACGGGACACAGGGACAGGCCAGGGCACCGGTGGTCTGATATGTTGTTAGACAAAGTGTGCAGGGGTGCTGAAGCAGTGTTGATGAGTACCGGATTCAAGTTGGTGACTGGGTCTATCGGTGCCGGAAGATGGATAGGAGTTGACCATGGAGAATCTGTGAAAGTGACTGAAAGTCTGAAATTGTCAAAAGGGGAGAGAGTACATGGCCATATATTCTGTGGTGTTCAGTGCACATGGCAAAGTGCGGATGACAAGGCAGAAGGAGGCGGAGTGCTATAGCTATGGGACATGCCAGAGACTATCCGGGAAAAGGGTGAGACAACTGCGAATTTGACTCGGGATGACTACAAGCAATGATGAAATTCCTTCAAGTTTTAGATAGACGGTCAAGAAAGAGCGGTGGCATTGAGTTCAGGTAACTCTTATATGTGGCATCCAATATGCGAGTTGTTCATTTTCATGCAGACAGTGATCGGTGTGTGATGGTGTTGAACGGATTCTCCGGAAGTTGGGAGCACAAAGTAGAGTAATTAGGAACTTAATTTTGCTCAAGTATTGACTGTGAAGAAGACGAGAAGGGACTACAGTTGCAGGTGGAGTCACATGGAGTCTGGGAGTAGCAGCGGTGCTTATGGTGTATCTCAAGTCCAATGTACATGGAGGTTTGACACACGGACGAATTCAAGATGGTGGAGAATATTCGCCAAGGTGGAGTTTGTTAGAGTTGTGTCGAATATTATTGTACAAGTTAGGTTACAGTTGGACTTGGAGTCGTACGGTGTGTAGACAGAATAGGAGTCGTGTCCAAGTAGGACACTTGTATCCTAGGCCTCTCATATATAGCGGGGGTAGACACACGATGTAACCTATGCCAACATAATAGCACAGGCACGCGGGGGAGCCGGCGGCGTGTGCCGGCGCCCGGGCGGCCGGGGTGCAATATTGTGACGGTGTCATGGGGAGGAGCGCCCGTAGTCAGGCCCCGGGGAAGTAGCCATGATGGTGAACCTCGTTAACAAATCTCGGTGTTGTGTCTCGTGTGATTGCTTGGTCCTCGATAGATCGACGGTGGCCTCGGATTTACTCTAACATGGGTAATGAAGAAAGCCGATCGTTTCCACACTCCGTTCCTGCTAAAAATATGTTTGCCGTGTCTCCGTGGTGTTGTTTAGCTGGGTACTCTATCGACCACTTCATGAAACTTGGTGGTCGCTGGCCAGTCCTGCTGCTGACACGACACGGCGACCGGCTCCTGAAATGGCAACGCCACTGCCACACGGGGAGGCTGACGCTTGTTGACATGAGCTGCTCACAAAGCTGTGGGGGAGAGCACCAAAAGCACAACAAATACATAAACGCATCATGTGTTCATGTCACTCTCTTAAATGCCATGGTGCGCTTTTTCCTCTAGACACTGGTGTTGATGCTTGACCGATGCCTGTCACACACTAATTGCATGGCTTAGTAAAGGTGCGGATGTGGTGCCATTTTTTCTTCGGGTCCATTGCCATGTCAACAAGGAAATTGACTTAGGGGGTAATGCTCATTCTAGCTTTATACACTCCGTGGTAAAGCTAGAATGTGACTGATGATTACCATTGGCGAACCTGCCATTTGCTGTGACGAAGTAAGCCGATAATTTCAACGTGATAGCTGTTTGATTGTGATTTTCTTGAGAGAGTGAAAAATTTACTTTTTTTAGATGAGAGTGAAAAAAATTACTTGCGGGTTATGAATACTGGAAGGCTGGAACAGTGGTACTTTTTTAGAACAATGGAATAGTACTACTCCCTCCGTCTGAAAATACTTGTCATCAAAATTGATTAAAAAGGATGTATCTAGTATTAAAATACATCTAGATACATCTCCTTTTATCCATTTTAATGACAAGTATTTCCGGACGGAGGGAGTACTAATTAAGGCATCTCCAACGCGGCCCCTTAAACGGTCCGCAACCGTCCGAATTGCACGGATTAGACATGTTTCGACATTCAACGTGGTCCTATATCGGTTTGTTGGGTGGTCCAGACGTCATTTTTTCGGCAAATCAGAAGCAAACCGGAGAGGGGGGCTTTGCGGGCATCTTGACCACTATCACGCCCGCTTCCGACAAACCTGGCTCACCCAAACTCTCTCCCTCGCTCGCGCCCTTTCCTGCCGCTCCAGTGCCGCATACATGTAGGCACAGAGCGGACACGACTCTCACATCGCTTCGACATTGAAGCGGCGCGATAGCCAAGAACACTGTCCGCATCGCTTCCCGGTGCATGCGACTGCCCCGTGTTCGAACGACGACCTGTCCGTACACCTACCTGCATTAAACATGTGTGGATGCCGAGGAACCTGCTCCAGCGCCACCCGTCTGTTCGTCTGCACATCATTAACCAAGTCGCTGGTTGCCCTGCCATCCGCCCGCTATTTAAACCCCAGGCACGGGCATAGTCGCATCCAACCTCCTCCGCTCTCTTTCTCCTTTCTGCACCACACCTTCCATAGTCTCATCGAGCTCCAAAGCCGTCTGGGAAAACCTCTTGTCAAAGCAAAAGAAGGAGACCGCCGTCATTGCAGCCGGCTGGCAGGCCGACAGGCAGACGAAGGCCAGCGCTGCAGACGCCCCAATGGAAGAGGCGGCCGATGACGAGCCGGTGCCACCGTCCTCGTCGGCCAATGCCAGCATTACCATGGGCGAGACCCATGCTCACTACACCGAGATGGTGTGGGAAGAATGACGGGCCGCGTTGTGGGAGGCATAGGCCGACCAAGAGTACAACCTATGCCTCACCATGACCCGTGCTCACTACACCAAGATGGCGTGGGAAGAGCGGCAGGCCGCGTTCCGGAGGCATAGGCCGACCAGGAGTACAACCTCTGCCTCCTCGATGAGCACCAGCGACCGAAGGAGCTACTCGCCGCCGGCATGACCATCACACCGGACATGGACGTGGTCGAGTAGGAGGCGATGCTCGACTCCTATCGCTCCACCCACGACATCCGCCACGACCGCTGGCGGTACCGCCTCCATCACGCGAAGTGAGAAGCCGCCTTCAAGGAGATCGACGAGGCGGCAGATGAAGTGTACGACAAGAGCAAGGTGGAGGAGGATGTCGCCAGCTCGGCCACATCCACGGCCCACCGCCATGACCGCGAAGACGGTCCACGGGCGCTACCGGCAGCAAGGAAGAGTAGAGCATGGGAGGTCGCCGGCGCTTGGGTCATAGAAAGGCCACCACCTCTTCCCTCCCATTGATCCAAGCTTGGCGGGCTCATCATCATTGGCCGATTAGCCGCTTGCAGGCCGCTGAGGCGTAGCTTCAGTTCCCGGGGAATATGTGTGTCATTTAGACTAGGTTTAGAATACGGTTTAGTTGAAATATGTCAAAATGTAATGAATTTGCTTCGGTTTTAGATGAAAAGCAACCAATATTTTATTAAGAAAATACCGAAGTATGAATGAATACCATCTAGTTTGTTTAAATATACATCCAATTTGTGCATTTTTGTTAAATTTCTTTCGAAATGGACATATGCGGAAGTTTTGGATGGCCGGCTCCCGCGTCAGTGTCCATGCACTGGTCTCCCGGTCCACGGACAGATGTGATGTCCGATTTAAGGGTCGGCGTTGAAGATGCCCTAACACAGCAAGTAGCCAGAAGAATACATATATGGGCTGGACTGGTTTTCACAGCCCATATTGATCATGTACATTCCTACTTCCACCATCCCTTTTGCTGAAGAAATATTCCGCCGAACTACTGGCATTTCCAGCAAAAAATACATGATCCCCTCACACCGGTCATAGACTTGTGTGTCCTTCATGCTAATACAGCTTTGCAATTACAAAAGCCTACCTACTTTGGACTATATATATGTGCGTAGTTTTTGTGTTAGATCTAAGTTGCAGTTCATGTCGTATGTAGATTAACTGTATACCCTAGTTAGGTGTTCAAACTCCAAACTTGAGGGCGAGAGATATGAAAATTACAAGTTCAAACTTATGGCGAGAGATTGGAGCAAAGCAAAACCCCAAGACCAACCGAGGGCAATTGGCAAGCATTTTACGCTACCTGATCATTTTAGTTGATGGTGGGTAGCAGTGGAAGTGGTCAAAAGAAAGCACTCCCCCCATCCTTAATTAACTAACTAGTGGCTGGGATGCGCCCCGGGCGCACCTCTTAAGGCATTATTATACACACTAATCAAGTTGTCGCAACTGTTAACATGTTGACAGTGCAGACAAGTCACATTTTTCATGCTTTTCTCAAATTTTCTCTTCAAATCATCTCTCTCCCAGATTTCTTTTGAGTTTTACCAACATAACAATTTCACAAACAAAGGCTGCTCCTAGAAAACCTTTGTCATTGCTCTTCTAAGTCACATTCATACACCTCTTATGAAGATACCAACAAATTAATATCCAACCACATGTATAAAACTTACTATCTTTTAAAATAATATCCAACCACAAAACCTCTAAATTAATAGGAAATAAAAATCCATGTAGAATCACATGAAGCATCAAGAAAAAAGTATTGGAGAGGAACACACACCTTATGAACCCAAGCAGTAAAGACTTGTGTATCTGGGATGGAGTGGTTCAAGGCCGGAGTGGTGCAGAGTCAACACAAACAGGATTAGAAGCACGAGCCCGTAGGGCGTCCCTGACAAGGAATCCACGGTGTCTCCTTTCGCTTGTCGTTGTTGTCGTCCCAAGCACCCGCGCTCCTCTTGTCGACTACCAAAGCGGAAGAGCTTTCATCGGTGACGGACAGTCTAGATTCTTTGAATCTTTAGCAAAATGCCAAATCGAAACAAACTGTTTTTTCAAATATGCAATTCAATACTTCTCTGATATACAACTAGTATCATCAATCTAACAATGATTCATGTAGTTCTACAAAAAGCAAAGCTATAATATTTCTTATTATTCCGCGAACTTCTCTTACTGATTATGGTTTCAACTTCTATCACAACTCAATATTCTTCCTTATTTGTTGAAATTAAAATGTATTGCATGTGCTCCTTCAGGTTGCTATTTCTAATCCTTTGTATTAGCTAAATTTAGACATGCGAGATTGTTATATAGGCACTCCATGATTTATCAATTTTCTTGTAACAAGAATTGCCACAAGAGCAGCTCTGAATCATAAACAAGTCTCTTTGCGAGTGTGTTGATGAATTCAAAACCATCCTTCGTTAGTAAAACTCGTTTTTTGTGAAGATCAGTAGATCATAACTACTCACTGAAACAATCATCCAAATTGTTTATAGAAGAGATTACCAAAATTGCATGTACATATTTGGATGTCACTCTGTTGCTATTTATAAGGGTTTTAGGTTTTTCTTTTCTTTTATGGCTTTCTGAAAAGTATTTTTGTCTGTTTTGTTTCTAAGAACTTAAGCGTTACTTGTATGGCAAATAAAGATAATCTAGAGTCATGTAGTGTTCATAATCTAGACCCAACTGCAGGGAGGGGACTGGAGGAAGAGAAATGAGAGAAATATGACCCGCGTGGGAGGCTGCTGTAGTGCAAGCAGTCGCGCTATAATAAGTGGCCATGCCGATGCATCATGGCTGCTGCCGGCTCGGTCGGGTCCAAGCGTTCACGTCCAACCAGCGAGCATCCTTCCCGGATCGGGTTTGGTGGGGGTATGGCCCGCCGGGCAGTGGCAGTGCCTGCAAACAAACGAAGAAACGCTTGTCGACTCTGGCCAGATTCTGTTCACCGAGACGAATGAATGGGATGATTTACGATGCGATGCCTTCCTTGTTCCTCTGTTGCTCCGCGTGCTCGCAGTCTGGACACTGCACGTACGTACGTCCTCCGTAGTTTTGGCGTTTTGTTCCGTTGCCATTGGACGTGTGATTGTGTGAAGAAAGCTAATCGTTTCCACAACATTTCTTGCAAGTTTGCCCGTCACGTTGTTCAAGAACAGCAACGTAACGTCGTCGTCGTGGGATGCAAGACCAGTTAACAACTCAAGCCTGTCAACGTGTCGACAATCCTTAAGGCCAACTCCACCGCGCGATCCCAAACTAACGTTGGCTTTGACCGGAATTGGTCTGTTTGGATAGAGTAATGGGGTTGTATCGGGCCTGTCCTTGTTAAAATAAATCCGAGGCAGACAGTTGATCATCCGAGGACCCAGCAATCACACGAGCACGACACCAAGATTTGTTAACGAGGTTCACCGATACGGCTACATCCCCGGGGCCTGACTATGAGCGCTCCTTCCCATGACACCGCTACAATACCGCACCCGGTCGCCCTGGACACCGGCACATGCCGCCGGCTTCCCCTGCGTTCCGGTGCTATTATGTTGGCATATGTTACATCGTGTGTCTACTCTCACTATATATGAGAGGCCTAGGATACAAGTGTCCTACTAGGACACGACTCCATATCCTATCTAAACATAATACAACTACAAGTCCAACTGTAACCTACCTTGTACACTATATTCGACACAACTCCAACAAACTCCACCTTGGCGAATATACTCCACCACCCTGGATTTGTCCATGCGTCAAACTTCCATGTACATGGGACTTGAGCATATCCCAAGCGAACCGCTGCTACTTCAAAGACTCCATATGACTCCACCTGTAACTTGTAGTCCCTTCTTTTCTTGACCACGGTCAACACTCGAGCAAAATTAAGTTACTTGTTACTCTAGTTCGTGCTCCCAATTTCCAGAGTATCAGTCCAACGCCATCATACACTGATCACTGACCTGCGTGAAAGTGAACAACTCACATATTGGGTGTCACACATAAGAGTTACCTGAACTCAACATCACCGCTCCATTCTTGACCGCCTGTCTGAAAGTTGAAGAAATTTCACCATTGCATGTAGTCATCCCGAGTCAAATTCGCAGTTGTCTCATCACATATACGACCACCAGAGCCCTGGCCCGTCTCCATGTCCCGTGCGTACCGCACGCCTCGCCGCTATTACCGCGTCGAGCCTCCGCTGTCCCGGTCGAGTCTCAAGGGTCACGAAACCCACACCACTCAACCCCCACTGCAGAGTACCACCGATCATCACCGACCGATGACGAGTTTCACGCTTCCATCAGACCACTGGGCTCCAGTCCGAACTGCATGTCACTCGCTTTTTTCCCCGCTTGCTGAATAGGCTTCGATTCCCTGGATCCTTACATCGTAGCCCCTCAATCCAGCTCCACCTTCAACATGAGTCCATGGTGGTTGTACGTGCCACCCCGCGCCCCGTTGACTCCAAGTTCTCATGTGCACCGTCTTGAATCAACCCCGCGCCATAGTCTTGTCAAAGCCACACAAGCCCTCGGGGGCCTGCACCACGTGTTTCCACGCCCAGAAGTCGGTCACCATCAGCATCATGCTCCTATGTCGTTGTCGCTGATCCCATCACCGTCTTCTGTACCAACCGACTTGCGTCGATCCCGCCAGACTGTCTAGTCCGACCCAGCCGAACTATGTCCAACTGCACGACACGTTCCAGACTCCTCAAGCCGTTGACATTCGCCATCCATACACAACTGTACCAACAAAGAAATTCAAAGAAAAATATCTTGTAGCTTTTCCATGTGAATACTCCAAAAGAGATCAACAAACTCTTAATTCACCACACGTTCATAGCTTCTAGACCTTTTTTTATTTCTTTCTTGATAGCAAACACGTCACGACTGACTCTGTCCTTGTGCCGAATTTCTCTTTTGTCCAAACAAATTTCTAATACGCTGCACATACGAGCACCTTGGCAATTCAGTATGGAACAAGGCTCCCATAAAAGCATCCCAGCCCGGCCTACTACCAGACCACCATGGCCCCCACGTGGCTTCACCTCGGATCCCTGTTTCCATTCTCGGCCTCAGGCCACGCAGCCTGCTGCCTTTGAGCAAGCGCCGAAACCAGCAGCTTGGCCGACGGCTACTGTCCGATCAATCTGATAGCTACCGCTGGACCTCACGACAGCTGCACCAACGCGCGCCCAACGAGGCCGCTTCCAGGCGCCACACTGAACGATATGCCTGCCGCTTGCTCGATTCAACGCCGTCGACTCCGCTTCCGATTGCTTTTCCAAAACGCCGACTCCGAACAGATATTGTTGCCACCGTTCCGATCCGTCGACCGGTTTCAAACTCCACAACAATGATCTCTCAGATTCGCTTCCTCTAGATCAACTCAATCACAGCCTCCGAACAACCTAGCTCATGATACCACTTGTTAGAATAAATCCGAGGCATACCGTTGATCATCCGAGGACCCAGCAATCACACGAGCACGACACCAAGATTTGTTAACGAGGTTCACCGATACGGCTACATCCCCGGGGCCTGACTATGAGCGCTCCTTCCCATGACACCGCTACAATACCGCACCCGGTCGCCCTGGACACCGGCACATGCCGCCGGCTTCCCCTGCGTTCCGGTGCTATTATGTTGGCATATGTTACATCGTGTGTCTACTCTCACTATATATGAGAGGCCTAGGATACAAGTGTCCTACTAGGACACGACTCCATATCCTATCTAAACATAATACAACTACAAGTCCAACTGTAACCTACCTTGTACACTATATTCGACACAACTCCAACAAACTCCACCTTGGCGAATATACTCCACCACCCTGGATTTGTCCATGCGTCAAACTTCCATGTACATGGGACTTGAGCATATCCCAAGCGAACCGCTGCTACTTCAAAGACTCCATATGACTCCACCTGTAACTTGTAGTCCCTTCTTTTCTTGACCACGGTCAACACTCGAGCAAAATTAAGTTACTTGTTACTCTAGTTCGTGCTCCCAATTTCCAGAGTATCAGTCCAACGCCATCATACACTGATCACTGACCTGCGTGAAAGTGAACAACTCACATATTGGGTGTCACACATAAGAGTTACCTGAACTCAACATCACCGCTCCATTCTTGACCGCCTGTCTGAAAGTTGAAGAAATTTCACCATTGCATGTAGTCATCCCGAGTCAAATTCGCAGTTGTCTCATCACATATACGACCACCAGAGCCCTGGCCCGTCTCCATGTCCCGTGCGTACCGCACGCCTCGCCGCTATTACCGCGTCGAGCCTCCGCTGTCCCGGTCGAGTCTCAAGGGTCACGAAACCCACACCACTCAACCCCCACTGCAGAGTACCACCGATCATCACCGACCGATGACGAGTTTCACGCTTCCATCAGACCACTGGGCTCCAGTCCGAACTGCATGTCACTCGCTTTTTTCCCCGCTTGCTGAATAGGCTTCGATTCCCTGGATCCTTACATCGTAGCCCCTCAATCCAGCTCCACCTTCAACATGAGTCCATGGTGGTTGTACGTGCCACCCCGCGCCCCGTTGACTCCAAGTTCTCATGTGCACCGTCTTGAATCAACCCCGCGCCATAGTCTTGTCAAAGCCACACAAGCCCTCGGGGGCCTGCACCACGTGTTTCCACGCCCAGAAGTCGGTCACCATCAGCATCATGCTCCTATGTCGTTGTCGCTGATCCCATCACCGTCTTCTGTACCAACCGACTTGCGTCGATCCCGCCAGACTGTCTAGTCCGACCCAGCCGAACTATGTCCAACTGCACGACACGTTCCAGACTCCTCAAGCCGTTGACATTCGCCATCCATACACAACTGTACCAACAAAGAAATCCAAAGAAAAATATCTTGTAGCTTTTCCATGTGAATACTCCAAAAGAGATCAACAAACTCTTAATTCACCACACGTTCATAGCTTCTAGACCTTTTTTTATTTCTTTCTTGATAGCAAACACGTCACGACTGACTCTGTCCTTGTGCCGAATTTCTCTTTTGTCCAAACAAATTTCTAATACGCTGCACATACGAGCACCTTGGCAATTCAGTATGGAACAAGGCTCCCATAAAAGCATCCCAGCCCGGCCTACTACCAGACCACCATGGCCCCCACGTGGCTTCACCTCGGATCCCTGTTTCCATTCTCGGCCTCAGGCCACGCAGCCTGCTGCCTTTGAGCAAGCGCCGAAACCAGCAGCTTGGCCGACGGCTACTGTCCGATCAATCTGATAGCTACCGCTGGACCTCACGACAGCTGCACCAACGCGCGCCCAACGAGGCCGCTTCCAGGCGCCGCACTGAACGATATGCCTGCCGCTTGCTCGATTCAACGCCGTCGACTCCGCTTCCGATTGCTTTTCCAAAACGCCGACTCCGAACAGATATTGTTGCCACCGTTCCGATCCGTCGACCGGTTTCAAACTCCACAACAATGATCTCTCAGATTCGCTTCCTCTAGATCAACTCAATCACAGCCTCCGAACAACCTAGCTCATGATACCACTTGTTAGAATAAATCCGAGGCATACCGTTGATCATCCGAGGACCCAGCAATCACACGAGCACGACACCGAGATTTGTTAACGAGGTTCACCGATATGGCTACATCCCCGGGGCCTGACTATGGGCGCTCCTCCCCATGACACCGCTACAATACCACACCCGGTCGCCCTGGACACCGGCACATGCCGCCGGCTTCCCCTGCGTTCCGGTGCTATTATGTTGGCATAGGTTACGTCGTGTGTCTATTCTCACTATATATGATAGGCCTAGGATACAAGTGTCCTACTAGGACACGACTCCATATCCTATGTAAACACAATACAACTACAAGTCCAACTGTAACCTACCTTGTACACTATATTCGACACAACTCCAATAGTCCTGTGATGCGGTGGCTGTGCGACCAGCGCGCGGCCGCATCCGTTTGCCCTATCCTGTCCGCCAGAGCCAAAAATGCTCACATTTTCATATCAAAACAAGTTTGCTCGTCCAAATATTAATTGTCTGAAAATAAAAATAATTTTACAAGCAAATCAAAATCGTCTCTAATAAAATAGTTTTACAATCAAATCAAAATTGTCTTGAATGAATATAAAATGAACCAATACATCTATTGGTTGCCAATGTGATCGCACACGTGCTCAACCAAGTCATTTTGGAGATTCAAATGAGTGCCAATCACGCAGCTCACGATGGAATTGGACAAACTGTTCAAATGTGGCCTCTCTCCCTCTTACGGTTCAGGTTGGGAGCACGGCCACGAAGTGACCCCCTGTACCGAGGAAGCTGCCGTTGAATGTGGTCATAAACGACCAGTGCAGCCATCACAAGATCTTCATCATCCGACGACGAATCGTCCGATGAACAAATGAAGTGGTGGAAGAAAAACTCATCTCCACTGTTCATACCTTTTTGGGCAAAGTGTCGAACACCTTGCAGTCGTGGTGGCAAAGAGGCCGCGATGATCACCTCGATGCAGCAGGGGTGGTTGGTGGCCGACTACTGGCCGCTCTGGAGCACTCGTCGGAAGCTGCCCTGGCCGCTGTGTAACGTCGACGGCGGTCGTATCCCCTCTGCCGCCGGCTACGATGGCGACGGCCAAACCTTCTTCGATCGCCGGCCAAAACTACGGCGAAAGCGTGGGCGTGGTGGCGGCCATGTCGAGACGTGGTTTGGCATGGACGTCCGGGGGCTGCGCGATGAGGAGGTGGTCGGAGAATAGCGGCGGCGCCGGCGGTGGGGCGGGGCGGGGAGAGGGGGTGAAGGCATTGAAAGCGAAGGGACTGCCAGTGCCAACAGGCGGGCCACGGGGGACAAGAGCGTGTGACGAGCCCGTCCGCGCGATGTCCGTTTCACCTCAAACTCGGCGTAAATTTGGGTCGAGGATGGGTCGAAAACAGACGAAATTCAAACATTTGTACGTTTGGGGCCGCGCGTTGGACTACACTATTCATCCGTTCTATTTCAAACAAACACACCCGGACAAGACACGATGGAGTTGGCCTAAGCACATCACGTATTCATGTCACACCCTTAAATACATACCATGCTGCGCTTTTCCTGTTCCACCGGTGTCGATCCTTGGCCAATGCCTATCACACACTAATTACACCGCTTAATAAAGGGCGGATGTGGTGCAATTTTTCTCTTCGATCCATTACCATGTGCGCAAGCAAGTTTGACTTGAGGCGGTAATGCTGCTCACCTTTTGCTCCTGGGTGTAAAGTAAGAAAGTGACTGAAGTAACCCGAGAGATTTTGCACATTGACAGCTGCGTGATTGTGATTTGAAATTAGAGTATTGGTGGGTGATTGTATTGTGCAGCAACACTTCAATGACACGATGGGACGGCGGGTCAAAGGCAAATTGACTTCAATTGCCAGGTCTTAAAACTTCCGGAGGCCAATGTCACCGACATCGATGCCCCCTTTTCACAGGAGGAGGTCAAGTGCGCCATCGATAACTTGCCATCCCATAAGGCTTCGGGGCTTGATGGATTCACTGCCGAGTTCTTCAAAAATTGTTGAGAGATTATCAAGTGCGATGTCATGAAAGGTCATGAACTACTTCTTAGATCTGCGGACGGCCAACCTTCGGTGGGTCAACTCAGCTAACATTGTGCTGTTACGGAAGGAGGGAGCGGAGAGTATTTTGGACTACCGTCCCATCAACTTGATTCACGCCATTGCAAAATTGTCGCAAAAACCTTGGCCACTAGACTTGCACCTCGCATGGATGGCTTGGTTTGAAATGCCAGAGTGCCTTCATCAGAAACAGGAGCATCCAAGACAACTTAATGTTACTATGCGCGATGGCTCCATCAACGAAGGAAGCCGTCTCTCCTCCTCAAGCTCGATATCAAGAAGGCCTTCGACTCCGTGCGTTGGGACTACATCTTCGACCTGCTTTAGACGCGTGGTTTCCCCCTTGCGATTTCGTGATTGGATTGCCGCACTCCTCTCCATGTCCACTTCCAGGGTCCTCTTGAATAGGGTGTTGGGGAACTCGATCAGGCATGGCAAAGGTCTTCGTCAGGGTGACCCGCTCTCCCTGTTGCTCTTCGTCATTGTCATCGACCCCCTTCAGCGGGTGCTTCGGCTGGCAACCGAGCGGGGCCTCCTCCATGACCTTGGAGGGCGGGGCGGACTTTTTCGAACATCCCTCTACGTGGATGATGTCGCGATCTTTGTTGCACCCATTAAGGATGATATTATGTCGGTGTTCAACATCTTATAGAGCTTTGGATAGATAACCGCCCTTGTCACTAACTTTCAGAAAACTACCATCACACCCACCCGTTGCGGCGGCCTGGACCTTGATGATATCATGTAGATCCATTTGGCGATGCGCTCCTCTATCCCTATGCGCTTGATGGGGAACGTTGCATGGAATTTTTTCCCTATGAAACACTTAAAGATCTATCTATGGAGATGCTAGCAACGAGAGAGGGAAGTGTGTCTATGTACCCTTGTAGACCGAAAGTGTTAACGATCTAAAGATCATGGTTGACGTAGTTTTACTCGTGTCGCGATCCAATGCGATCCAAGCACCGCACATGCGACACCTCCGAGTTTAGCACATGTTTGGCTCGGTGGCATCCTCTCCTTCTTAATCCAGCAAGCAGGGAATAGGAGGTGGATGAGATTGTGACCAGCACGACGGCTTGGTGGTGGTGATTGCAGCGGAACTCTAAGCACTACGCGGAGCAGATGGAGGAGTAACAGGAGGGAGACGAGGCAAGCGTGCAAGGGTGTCCTGCCCCCTGTGCCCCTCCCCTCTTTATATAGTGGTGAGGGAGGGAGGGCCAGCCCTTAGCCCCTCCTCCAAGGAGAGGGGGCGTTGATAACCCACAAGTATAGGAGATCGTTTATACCCTTCTTCGATAAATAAGAGCGTCGAACCCAACGAGGAGCTAAAGGTAGAACAAATATTCCCTCAAGTTCTATCGACCACAGATACAACTCTACGCACACTTACGTTTGCTTTACCTAAAAAAAGTATGAAACTATTTTGCAAGAATAAAACTATGAGTACTTTTCGAGAATAAAACCACCAATAAAATGTAAGACAATAAAAGTAGATAGCTTTTGTCAACAATAAAGTCATTTTCCCCTAGGTGATCGATAACTAAACCGGTGATCATTGTTGCAATTTTATATGAGGGAGAGGCATGAGCTAACATATTTTCTCTACTTGGATCATATGCACTTATGATTAGAACTCTAGCAAGCATCCGCAAATACTAAAGATCATTAAGGTCGTGAAACCCAACCATAGCATTAAGTATCAAAATCTCTTTATCCCATACGCAATGACCCCCAAACTCGGGTATGTGCTTCTGTCACTCATGCCACCCACAATAAGCGAACCATGAACGTATTGCAACACCCTACAGCGGGGATCCCTCCATTTTCCCGACACGGAGGGCACCATAGGACAGCACCAAAATAAAATATACAACTCAAACCAATCATGATCATCTATCAACCCATAGGACAAAACAGATCTACTCAAACATCATAAGATAGCCATAGATCATTGGAAAATAATATATAGCACTGAGCACCATGTTTAAGTAGAGATCACATTAGGGATAAGAGGTGTTACACCGGTGCATAGAGGGGGGGGGGAGTTGGTGTCGATGGTAGCAAGATTGTTGATGTAGATCGCCATCACGATCCTTGCCCTGGCGGTGCTCTGGCGCCACTGGGAGAGAGGGGGAGAGAGCCCCTTCCCTCTTCTTCTTCCTTGGCCTCCCCCCTAGATGGGAGGAGATTTCCCCCTCTGGTCCATGGCCTCTATGGCGGCAGAGGGGCGGGAGCCCCTCCGAGATTGGATCTCCCTCTCTGTTCTCTTCTGTTTCACGTTCCTGTTTTCTGGCCGCAAAACTGTTTATTATATCCTCGGAGATCCTTACGATTGCGCTGAGATTTTAAAACCATTTTTCCGGATATAAGCTTCCTTGCGCCCGAAGTAGAGCTCCAACCGACATATGAGGTGAGCACAATCCACCACCGTGCGCCTGGCCATCTTGGGCATGGCCTGGTGTATCTTGGTCAGTGTGGGCCTCCGTTTTTGTTGATTCCACCTCCCAAAATTCACAAACATTCCCAAATAATTCCCTATAAAATTTTATTGCATTTGGACTTCGTTTGATATGGATATTCTGTGAAACAAAATGCGAAAAATAGGAACTGGCATTGGGCACTGGATCAATAGGTTAGTCCAATAAGTCATATAAAATATTGCCAAAAATATGTGTAAGTTGTATAATATTGGCATGAAACAATCAAAAATTATAGATACGACGAAGACATATCGTCATCCCCAAGCTTAATTCCTACTCGTCCTTGAGTAGGTAAATGATAAAAAATATATTTTTTAGTGTGAAATGCTACCTAGCACAATCTTGATCATATATCTAATCATGGCATGAATATTAAGACACAAGTGATTCAAAGCAATAGTCTATAATTTGACATAAAGACACCAATATCAGGCATCCCAACAAACAATCGTTTCTTTCAAAATATCAATGCTAAAGAAAGCTATCCCTACAAAATCATATAGTGTTGTCATGCTCTGTCTTCCTAACACAAAGTATTTATCATGCACAAACCCGGTGTCAGCCAAGCAATTGGTTCATACTTTTTAACGAGCTTCAGCTTTTTCAACCCTCATGCAATACATGAGCGCGAGCCATGGATATAGCACTATGGGTGGAATAGAGTATGATGATAGGGGTAAATATAGAGAAGACAAAAGGTAAGAAAGTCTCACATCAACGTGGCAAACAAACGGGCTATGGAGATGCTCATCAATTGATATCAATGCGAGGAGTAGGGTTGCCATGCAACGGATGCACCAAGAGCTATAAGTGTATGAGAGCTCAACATGAAAACTAAGTGGGTGTACAACCTAACTCTATAATGAAAAATTCCCACTAGTATATGGAAGTGACAACATAGGAGACTCTCTATATGAAAAACATGGTGCTACTTTGAAGCACAAGTGTGGAACTAGCATGCCCCTTCTCTCTTTGTTTCTTTCTTTTCTTTCCTTTTTTCTTTTTCTTCTTTTTTATTTTCTTTTTCTATATTTTTCTCTCTTTGTCCGGAGTCTCATCCCGACTTGTGGGGGAATCATAGTCTCCACCATCCTTTCCTCACTGGGACATGCTCTAATAATGAATAATGATGATCATCATACGTCTATTTACTTATAACTCAAAAGTAATAAAAACTACAACTTGATACCTAGAACAAAATATGACTCTATATGAATGCCTCTGGCAGTGTGTCGGGATGTGCAATGATCTAGCATAACAACTATATCAAAAAAATGGACAAGCCATGGAAATATCATGCTAGGTATCTTACGATTATGCAAAGCAATATGACAATTAATACTCAAGTCATCAAAATGGAAGCGGTGGAAGTTGCATGGCGATATATCTCGGAATAGCTATGAAAGGGCCATAATAGGTAGGTATAGTGGCTGTTTTGAGGAAGAAATAATAAGTATTATGTGTGATAGAGTGTATCATATCATGGGGTTTGGATGCACCGACGAAGTTTGCACCACGTCTCGAGGTGAGAAAGGGCAATGCACGGTACCATAGAGGCTAGCAAATTGCGGAAAGGTAAGAGTGTGTATAATCCATGGAGTCACATTAGTGATAAAGAACTCATATACTTATTGCAAAAGTTTATTAGCCCTCGAAGAAAAGTATTACTATGCATGCCCCTAGGGGGGAGGTTGGTAGGGGTTAACCATCGCGCGCCCACGACCTCGACGCAAAGGAAGATAATCAATAATAAAATCATGCTCCAACTTCATAGCATAATGGGAGACTACACATGCATGCTTCGGGAATCACAAGCCTTAACACCAATATTCCTACTAAACACAACCATTTACTAGTACCTCCCACATATTTCATCTCTATATCGCAAAACTATTGTAAGGAATCAAGCATATCATATTCAGTGATCCGTAAGTTTTATGTAGGATTTCATGACTAACCATGCAAATGACCAATTCATGTTGACTCTCTAAATAGTGAAGCATGAGAGTTTAATTATTTCTACAAAATACCATGCTCTAATAAATATAAGTGAAGCAAGAGAGCATTCTACAAATAACGGTTTTCTATGTGAAGAGAAACAGGCAATCCAAACTTCAAATGATATAAGTGAAGCACATGAAGCATTCTATAAAGCCATACTCAAAAGATATAAATGGAGTGCAATGAGCATTTTATAAATCAACCATGGACTATATCATACCATCATGGTGCATAAAAGAAAAAAAATGAAAACTAAACACAAAAGACGCTCCAAGATTTACACATATCATGTGAAAGAAACGAAGACGAGAACATACCGATACTTGTTGAAGAAAGATGGGATGCCTTCCGGGGCATCCCCAAGCTTAGAAGCTAGAGTCTCCTTGGATATTTACTTGGGGTGCCTTGGGAATCCCCAAGCTTGAACTCTTACCTCTGCTCCTTCTCCTCATATCGAGACCTCCTCGATCTTTGATCACTTCATCCACACAAAACTCAACAGAAAGCTCGGTAAGATCTGTTAGTATAATAATGAAAATCACTACTTTAAGTACTGTTGCAAACCCATTCATATTTTGTTTTTGCATTTTAGCTACTGCATTATAAATTTTCCATGGCTTATACCACTGATATAATTGATAGTTTCATCAAAATAAGAAAAACAATGCATCAAAAACATAATCTGTCTTAAACCGGACAGTCCGTAGCAATCTGAACATCTACCATACTTCTATAACTCCAAAAATTCTAAAAAATAAGACAAATAAACAATTTGTATAGGTGCACTAGTTCGGTGAAGAGATGGTGATACAAGTGTAATATGGATAGTAGATATTGATTTTTGTAATAGTAACAATAAAAACAGCAAAGTAGTAATTGATAAAACGGAGCATAAACGGTATTGCAATGCTTCAAAATGAGGCCTAGGGTCCGTCCTTTCACTAGTGAAATCTCTCAACAATTCTAATATAATTGGATAATATAACCATCCCTCAACGTGCAACGAAGAATCACTCCAAAGTTCCTATCTAGCAGAGTACATAAGAAGAAATCTTTTGTAGGGTATGAGACCACCTCGAAGCTATTCTTTCCGATCAGCCTATCCAAGAGTTCGTAATAACATAACAACAAATAATTTCAGATTCATAATACTCAATCCAACACAAAGAACTTCGAAGAGTGCTGAGGGAGTCCTGGATTAGGGGGTCTCCGGACAGCCGAACTATATCCTTTGGCCGGACTGTTGGACTATGAAAATACAAGATTGAAGACTTCGTCCCGTGTCCGGATGAGACTCTCCTTGGCGTGGAAGGAAAGCTTGGCAATACGAATATGTAGATCTCCTCCCTTGTAACCGACTCTGTGTAACCCTAGCCCCCTGGTGTCTATATAAACCAGAGGGTTCAGTCTGTAGGACAACATACAATCATACCATAGGCTAGCTTCTAGGGTTTTGCCTCTACGATCTCATGGTAGATCAACTCTTGTAATACTCATATCATCAAGATCAATCAAGCAGGACGTAGGGTATTACCTCCATCAAGAGGGCCCGAACCTGGGTAAACATTGTGTCCCCTGCCTCCTGTTACCATCTGCCTTAGACGCATAGTTCGGGACCCCCTACCCGAGATCCGCCGGTTTTGACACCGACATTGGTGCTTTCATTGAGAGTTCCACTGTGCCGTCACCATAAGGCTCGATGGACCCTTCGATCATCGGTAATGATGCGGTCCAGGGTGAGGTTTTCCTCCCCGGACAGATCTTCGTATTCGTCGGCTTCGCACTGCGGGCCAATTCGCTTGGCCATCTGGACCAGATCGAGAGCTACGCCCCTGGCCATCAGGTCGGGTTTGGAAACTTAAACTACACTGCCGGCATCCGCGGAGACTTGATCTTCGACGGATTCGAGCTCATGTCAGGTGCGCCATACAATCACGACGAGCATGACGTAACTCTGCCGTCGGACAGTGTTCTTGAGATCGCATCTGCAACTACTCCGACCTTCAATCCGGAGTAAATTGCGCCATCCGAGGACGGAGGGATAGACCCGACCATGGAGGCCGCACTCTCAGTGGCGATGGAGCCGGATATTGACTTCACCCCTTACGAGAGCCGTGTCGTCGAACCACTGGATTCGTCTCCGGCCACGGACTCCGAGCCGCCTGCATCCGTGCCTATCGAATCCGACTGGGCGTCGATCATGGAGTTCACCTCCGCGGATATCTTTCAGCACTCGCCTTTATGTGGTGTGCTAAATTCATTAAGGTCTCTCTCCTTGTCAGGAGAACCTTGGCCGAACTATGTCCGGCTAGAATGGGATGCGGACGATGAAGAAATTCGCTGCCCACCCACCACCCACTTAGTAGCCACTGTCGATGATTTAACCGACATGCTCGACTTCGACTTTGAAGACATCGACGGTATGGATGATGATGCATGAGACGAACAGGAACCACCGCCCACAGGGCGCTGGACCGCCACCTCATCATATGATATATACATGGTGGACACCCCCAAAGAAGGCAATGGCGACGAGACATCGGAGGATGACCCCTCCAAGAAGCAACCCAAGCGCTGATGTTAGCGGCGCCGCTCTAAGACCCGCCACAACAACAGTAGTGATACCGGCAGAAGAGACAATAACACTCCGGATAGTGCCGAAGACAACCACAATCCCCTCCAGCATGATGTAGAGCGGGAGGGTGAACAAGCTAGCCCTGCAGAGTAGGCAGCAGATGGAGAATCGGAGGAGGACAATTACATGCCTCTCTCCGAAGAAGAGGTGAGCCTCAGCGACGAAGAATTTATCATGCCCGAGGATCCCGTCGAGCAGGAGCGCTTCAAGCGCCGGCTTATGGCCACATCAAATAGCCTGAAGAAAAAGCAACAAACAACTTCAAGCTGATCAAGACTTGCTAGCAGACAGATGGACTGAAGTCCTTGCGGCCGAGGAATACGAACTCGAGCGCCCCTCCAAGAGTTACCCAAAGCGCAGGTTGCTACCTCACCTCGAGGAGGAAGCATTGAAACCTTCATCACCAGTGTACGATGCGGCTAACCGGCCACCGCGTGGCCGAGCCAAAGAGGCGTTTCAGCCTGAAGTTTAGCCTGCACCCCATTGCCACTCAATCAAAAATACCAAGGCCCGGGGAAACACATGGGACCTGCGAGACATATTGGACAGTAGGGCAAAACATGCAAGGTCAATATACGGGTCATGGGCATTCGCGCCAACGCGGGACGATGACCATCGCGCCGGATATACTAAAAGTAAATCCGGCTGGGCCGAATACAGCAGACAAGACTCATATGAACTGCGTCGTGATATAGCCCGGCACAGAGACGCCGCACACCCCCTATGCTTCACTGATGAAGTTATGGATCACGAATTCCCGGAGGGTTTTAAACCCGTAAATATCGAATCGTATGATGGTACAACAAATCCCGCTGTATGGATTGAGGATTTCCTCCTTCACATCCACATGGCTCGTGGTGATGATCTGCGTGCCATCAAGTACCTCCCACTAAAACTCAAAGGACCAGCTCGGCATTGGCTGAATAGCTTGCCAGGAGACTCCGTCGACAGTTGGGAGGATATGGAAGACGCATTCCTTGACAACTTCCAGTGCACTTATGTGCGACCATCGGATGTTGATGACTTGAGCCATATAACCCAGCAGCCAGGGGAATCAGCCAGGCAATTCTGGACACGGTTCCTAACTAAGAAAAACCAAATTGTCGACTGTCCGGATGCAGAGGCCTTAGCGGCATTCAAGCATAACATCAGTGACGAGTGGCTCGCCCGGCATCTTGGCCAGGAGAAGCCGAAGTCTATGGCAGCCCTCACGACACTCATGACCCGCTTTTGCGCGGGCAAGGACAGCTGGCTGGCTCGCAGCAACAACACATCAAGGAATCCGGGCACTTTGGATACCAAAGATGCTAACGGTAGACCATGTCGTAATAGACAAAAGCGCCGCAACAACGGCGATAACACCGATGATACGACAGTCAATGCCGGATTCAGAGGCTCTAGATCCGGTCAGCGGAAAAGCCATTCAAAAGAAGTACTCCGGGCCCGGCCAGTTTAGATCGCATACTCACTCGATCGCTCATGTCAAATACACGACACCCCTGATAAGCCAGCCAATCACACCAATAGAGAATGCTGGGTGTTCAAGCAGGCCGGCAAGTTAAATGCCGAAAACAAGGACAAGGGGCTGCATAGTGATGACGAGGAGGAGCCCCGGCCGCCGAACACGGGAGGACAGAAGAGGTTCCCCCACAAGTAAATACGATGAACATGATATAGGCAACCCACATTCCCAAGAGGGAACGAAAGCGTGCACTAAGGGACGTCTATGCGATGGAGCCCGTCGCCCCAAAGTTCAACCCATGGTCCGCTTGTCCGATCACCTTCGATCGTAGGGACCACCCCACTAGTATCCGTCATGGCGGATCTGCCGCACTGGTCCTAGACCCCATCATCGACGGATTTCACCTCACTCGAGTCCTTATGGACGGCGGCAGCAGCCTGAACCTGCTCTATCAGGATATAGTGCGCAAAATGGGTATAGATCCCTCAAGGATCAAACCCACCAAAACCACCTTTAAATGCGTCATCCCAGGTGTAGAGGCCCATTGCACGGGCTCAATCACACTTGAAGTGGTCTTCGGATCTCCGGACAACTTCCGGAGCGAGGAGTTAATCTTCGACACCGTCCGTTCCGCAGTGGCTATCACGCACTGCTTGGGTGAACCGCATTTGCAAAATTCAATGCGGTACCACATTACGCATACCTCAATCTCAAGATGCCAGGACCTAGGGGGGTCATAACAGTCAATGGAAACACAAAACGCTCGCTCCGCACGGAAGAGCACACTGCGACCCTCGCAGTAGAAGCACAAAGCAGCCTTTTAAGGCATACCACCAATTCGGCGATACAGCCCCCCGGACACCGTCAAGCGAGTCCGGAGTAAACTACAACAGAATCGACTAGCACGTTCAGAGCTTGCCTAGCAATTCGGCCCCCGTCCCAGTCCCGGTCAAGCGACGAAATCCGTGCCGCGCGTACATAATTACGCACTGAAAATACCATGGGCATAGGCGGGGGCATGATCAGGGCATGTCCCGCAATGCGGCTTAACCGCCCGAGGGGCTGCATACCTTTATCATTTTTTCTCTTTCAGGACATTACTCTCTGGAAGCCCTTTTCGGGAGTACGATTGCCGGACACATTACGAGAAGGAACAACAAAGGAGGTGTAACGCCCCGAGACCGATGTGCCAGGTGTCGTTCAGTTATTTGCCGGTGTTGCCTTGTCATTGCTTGCGTGTCATGCATTGCATATCATGTCATCATGCGCATTTCATTTGCATACGTGTTCGTCTCATGCATCCGAGCCTTTTCCCCGTTGTCCGTTTTGCATTCCGGCGCTTCGTTCTCCTCCGGTGGTCATTTCTACCTTCCTCTTGTGTGTGGGGATTAAACATTTCCGGATTGGACCGAGACTTGCCATGCGGCCTTGGTTTACTACCGGTAGACCGCCTGTCAAGTTTCGGGTCATTTGGACTTCGTTTGATACTCCAACGGTTAACCGAGGGACCGAGAAGGCCTCGTGTGTGTTGCAGCCCAACACCCTTCCAAAGTGGCCCAAAACCCACCTAACTTTATTCCATCGTCTCGGTCGTTCGATCACGATCGCGTGGCCGCAAACCGCACCTCATTTGGACTCTCCTAGCTCCCTCTACCTATAAATATAGCCTCCTCCCCGAAATCCCGGATCAAACCCTAGATCTATCTTCCCCGTCGCCGCCGGACGAAAAAACCGCAGCCCGGACATGTCCGCTCCGCCCTCCACCTCACCCGGGCCAATCGGCGGCCGCCACGTCAGCTCCGCCGCCGCCTCGTCCAACCCCGCGCCGCCATGTGTCACCCGCGACGCCCACTTCGCCGCCGGCCCGCGGGGCCCAGATCGGACCCGCGCGAGCCCATCTCGTCGCCGTCGCCTGAGGATCCCGTCTCCCCGCGCCTGCTTCGCCGTGCACCGCCGCCGCCTTCGCCGGAGCGCTGCGCCGCCGCCCCGTTGCCGGACATCACCGGAGTTCCCCGCCGCCACCTCGTCCGTCGCCGGATCGCACCACCGCGGCCGGATCCGGGCTCCCCGTGGCCGGATCCGCCCATTCCCGCAGGCCCCGCCGTGCCCGCCGGCCGGATCTGCCTCGCCCCGCCGCCTCGGGTCATCACCGGACCCTGCCGCCGCCACCATGGCTCGCCTCGGCCTCGGGTGGAGGTCGGGGACGAGATCCCTCCCGCCTGGGCCACCTCCTCCGCCCCGGCCCAGGTGCGAGGCCCAGTGCGCGCCTCCAGGCCCAGCGCCTCCCAGGCCATCTCCGCTCCCTCCGTTGACCGCGCCCGCGTGGACCGGCCCATCCCCAGCTCCAGCCGGCCCCGCTTCCGCCTGGCCTGCCTCTTCCCCGACTGGGCCAGGCCCATGGGTGAGCAGCCCCCCGCAGCGCCCCTCCTTTTTTTTCCTTACCGTTGGGCTTGCCCCAGATTCAGCCCGTGCATGTTTTTTTCCCTGTTCAGCGAATTTGTCTTTTATCCAGAGATCAGCAGTTTTGCAGAATAGTCCCTGTTCTTCATGCATTTAATAACTCACAAATGGTGCATCGGATTAAAACGATTTATATATGAAACTTGCTCAGAATTTTGTGTAGATTAATAATATCCAACTTTCACCTATGTTTAAAATGTCTAAAATGTTGTTTGCATTAATTTGCCCCTATGCCATGCTAAAATGATTTAATTCATAACTAAATAACCGTAACTCCGATTTTAATAATCTTTATATGTAAATGGGGTAGAATTTTGCCTAGTTTAGCATGGTGGCCTCATCTTGCATGTCTAATAACTCTAAAATTGCGTTTAGGACAGATCAGGACCAAACCTAATATTTGCACATGAGGATTTTCCGGATTTGTTGTTTGTTGTTCCCGGCCTCATTTAAACTTGACTAGGTGGGTAGTTTTCATTTGCTTCACCCTCTTGCCATGTTTAACAACATTTAACATTGTTGGGTACATAAACGAGATCGAACTAAATAATTGATGTGGTGCTCCGTTAATATGCAACTCGTTGCATATTGAGCTCCACTTAATTTGTAGGACTGTTTGTGCATTTTGCCATGCCATGCCTCTTTAAACCGGACATGCATCATTCTTGATTGTGCATCATGCCATGTTGATGTCGTGGTTGTTTACTATGTTGTGTGCTTCTTTTCCGGTGATTACTTCTTCGGGTTGGTTCCGGTAACGTCGTGTTTGTGAGGAACTGTTCGACTACGTCCGTTTGTCTTCTTCATGGACTCGTTCTTCTTCCTTGCGGGATCTTAGGCAAGATGATCATACCCTCGAAATCACTACTATCTTTGCTATGCTAGTTTGCTCGCTCTTTTGCTATGCCATTGCTACGATGCCTACCACTTGCTTGTCAGCCTCCCAATTGCCATGTTCAGCCCCTAACCCACCATTGTCCTAGCAAACCGTTGATTGGCTATGTTACCGCTTTGCTCAGCCCCTCTTATAGCGTTGTCAGTTGCAGGTGAAGATTGAAGTTTGTTCCTTGTTGGAACATGGAGACCGTTCCTTGTTGGAACATTTATGTACTTGTTGGGAAATCACCATATACCTTATTTAATTAATGCATCTATACACTTGGTAAAGGGTGGAAGGCTCGGCCTTATGCCTGGTATTTTGTTCCACTCTTGCCGCCCTAGTTTCCGTCATATCGGTGTTATGTTCCCGGATTTTGCGTCCCTTACGCGGTTGGGCTATAATGGGAACCCCTTGACAGTTCGCCTTAAGTAAAGCTTTGCCAGCAATGCCCAACATTGGTTTTACCATTTGCCACCTAGCCTTTTTCCCTTGGGAGTCGCGCATCCCGAGGGTCATCTTTATTTTAACCCCCCCGGGCCAGTGCTTGTTTAAGTGTTGGTCCGAAAAGGGCAGCCTGCGGGGCCACCTCGGGGAAACTTGAGGGTTGATTTTACTCGTAGCTTGACCTATCCGGTGTTGCCCTGAGAACGAGATATGTGCAGCTCCTATCAGGATGTCGGCGCATCGGGCGGTGTTGCTGGTTTAGTTTTACCCTGTCGAAATGTCTTGTTGTACTGGGAAACCGAGTCTGATCGGAATATCTCGGGTGGAGGTCTATTCCTTCGTTGACCGTGAGAGCTTGTCATGGGCTAAGTTGGGACACCCTGCAGGGATTTGAACTTTCGAAAGCCGTGCCCGCGGTTATGGGCAGATGGGAATTTGTTAACGTCCGGTTGTAGAAAACTTGAAGTCGACCTTAATTAAAATGAATCAACCGCGTGTGTAACCGTGATGGTCTCTTTACGGCAGAGTCCGGGAAGTGAACACGGTTGTTGTAGTTATGCTTGACGTAGGTAGTCTAGGATCACTTCTTGATCATACTTTTATCGACCGTGCTTTGCCTTCTCTTCTCGCTCTCATTTGCGTATGTTAGCCACCATATATGCTAGTCGCTTGCTGCAGCTCCACCTCATACCTTTACCTTACCCATAAGCTTAAATAGTCTTGATCGCGAGGGTGCGAGATTGCTGAGTCCCTGTGGCTCACAGATACTTCCAAAACCAGCTTGCAGGTGCCGTTGAGTCCGAGTAGATGACGCAACCCAGCTCAGGAGGAGCTCGTTGAAGACCTTGTTCATTTGTGTTGTTTCGTTCTAGTTGATCAGTAGTGGAGCCCAGTTGGGGTCGATCAGGGACCTTTGTCGCATTTGGGGTTCTTCTTTTATTTTGGTTCCGTAGTCGGACCATGAGTGCTTTTGATTGATGTAATGTTTATTCATGTAATTGTGTGAAGTGGCGATTGTAAGCCAACTATGTATCCTTTTCCTTATTATATTACATGGGTTGTGTGAAGATTACCTCACTTGCGACATATGCCTTCAATGCGATTATGCCTCTAAGTCGTGCCTCGACACGTGGGAGATATAGTCGCATCGAGGGTGTTACAGGAGGCAAGCAGCTAAGATGTACAAGGGAACCCCTAGGTGGTCTCTACCAATAATGGATATACCTGCTTTTTACTATCCGTACGCAGCTTGCCATTGGATAGGACATGTCAAATAGTCCTATTTTTTGCTTCTTGCACTACTTGTATCAGTACGCTTCGACGTATTATTCAAATAACAATGCATAGCATTAGTCTATTATTGCATTACCCATTCTTTTTTTCGTATATGTTCATTTACAACAACTTGCACCCGTACATTCTGGTACGGTCAGTACGCCAGGGGCTTTCCGTTTACCCCATAATACAGCGTAAGAAGTCCGAACACTTTCGACAGTGCGGCACCCCGAACTTATAGCATTATATGCATCAGCTTCGAATCATGTCTTGGGTCAATAGTTGGGTTTGCCCGGCTCCCATGTTTTGGTACCTTACGTTCCGCTATATCGGCTAACGTAGCACTGGGAGAACTACTGTGATTGTGTCCCGGTTCTTTCGGACGAGCACCTCAGTAGAGAAAGCAGAAGACTGACTGTCATGATAAGGCGAGAGCTGGTCGCTGTTCGAGAGGTCTCAAGTCCTTAAAGACTTTTTCCGCTTCGGGCGAGGAGTCGGCCTTGCCCGACTTAGGCGTATATAGCGCCCCAAATTCGGCCTTCCGAATACTAGGGGCTTCACCAAAATTTAAAATTGTAGACTTCTATGGCTAAGTGAGAGTGATAAAGCTTTATAGTCTGATTGCCTAGTTCGTTGTGCGGAACACCTCCCTCGAAGGACCCAAAATTGGGATAAAGAGTGCTCAGGTTTATCCCGAACACTCCAGTACTAGGTACATGGGGGCAGAAGCCGACGACTGGCCAATTCTCATATTTTATATACGGCCTCACAAAAGGTAAAATTTTAAATTCAAAAAGCGTTGCATAGCGCAAATGAACTCGTTTCAAATAAACAGGATCACATAAGCATGTTCATTCAAAAATTACATCTCTGGCACATTCATCCGCCACAAGGCGGGAACCCTTCAAGACACTGTCATAGTACATTTCAGGGCAGCGATGCTCCTTGCCTTCTGGCGGCCCCTCCTTCACCAGCTTCACGGCGTCCAGCTTCGCCCAGTGCACCTTCGCCCAGTGCACCTTCGCCCGGGCAAAAGCCTTGCGCGCACCCTTGATGCAGACGGACCGCTTTATGACTTCAAGCCGTGGGCAGGCATCCACAAGCCGCCTCACCAGACCGAAGTAGCTGCCGGGCAGGGGCTCACCAGGCCACATCCGGACTATAAGACCCTTCATGGCCTGTTCGGCCACCTTGTGAAGCTCGACCAATTGCTTCAGCTGGTCGTTCAAGGGCATTGGGTGCTCGCTCCCAGTATACTGAGACCAGAACAACTTTTCCGTCGAGCTCCCCTCCTCAGCTCGGTAAAACTCCGCGACATCCAGTACACTGCGGGGAAGATCTGCGAACGCTCCTGGAGAGCTCCGAACTCGGGTAAGTAAAAGGAAAGTTTCCCCCACATGCTTGCTTTGCATAATGTATGCCTTACCCGCTGCTATCTTCTTCACCGCATCCATCTCCTGGAGGGCCTTGTGGGCTTCAGCCTTGGCGCTCCGTGCGCTTTCGAGCGCCTTCGCAAGCTCGGATTCTCACGTCTTAGAGTCAAGCTCCAAGGACTTGTGTTTTTTGGCGAGAGCCTCGAGCTCTTGCTGCACCTCGCCTACCCGGGCTTCTTGCTTTTCCCGCTCAATGCGCTCCTTGGCCGCTTTGTCTTCGGCCTCGGACAGTGCCTTGTTCAGGGTCGCCACCTTGATTGTGGACCCTGACAAGTTCATAATGATCCTATTACTTTACAACCGAATTCCTTTTTAATATATAGACAAGGTATTGCTTACCTTTGCTCTCCTCGAGCTGCCTCTTGGTAAGGCCGAGCTCTTTCTCGGACTGCTCAAGGTCCTGCTTCAGTGCAGCGACCTCCGCAGTACGTGCGGTAGCGGCCAGCCGTGAAGCCTGCACATGCACACAGACATATTCTGATTAGACTCCTGAGTCATTATTTGATCCTCTATTCGGCCTTTCTTCGCGAACGCCAAACATAGCATCAGGGGCTACTGTCTGTGTGGTAATATTTTCTTATATTTTGCTTCCTTACCCCAAAGCCTGTTAGGTGGCTGGTGCAAGCTTCGGTCAGTCCGTTTTTGGCGGACTGAACTTTCTCGATCACCACACTCATGATAGTGCGGTGCTCTTCGTCGATGGAAGCGCCGCGAAGTGCTTCTAGCAAGTTGTCTGGTGCCTCTGGATGGACAAATGACACCAGCATGGGCGGCTTGCCCCCCTTAACGGGGGATCGCCTGCCGAAGTCCGGAACCACCGAAGGTTCCGGGGCAGTATTCGGCTGGGGGCCAAACTTGGAGCCCGTGGGAGTCTTGCTCCCTTTGCGCCTAGGGTCTGGAAGGTTGCCTCGAGGCGCCCCCAGGACTACCTCCCCTCGGCTCGGTGCCTTTCGGGACAACACCTCGACGTTGTCCGTAGGGCAAGGGGTGGAGGCGGTCGGAAGTGAATCGTTATTCATATCCGACGAGTCCAATGAACCGTCCGACGAAGATACGTTGAGATGGGCTCGGGACGGACTGCATAATCATATGCGACGTAATGAGAAACAGTGCAATAAAAAATACCATGAATTACTATGGTGTCCGGATACTTACGACTTCGCCAGGGGATTCTCCCTGGGTAACCACTCGTCGCCGCTGTAGGCGGCCGTCGTGGAGCAGTCCGGAAGGAGGGTCCTTCCCTTCTTGGACCCTTCGGCCTCCCCGGTTGGGTCAGCCTTCCTTTTCTTGTCTCCCTCGTCTGGGGGGGAGAACTTTCCTCTTCCCCCTCCTCATTTTCGTGGGAGGAGGGCGCATTGGAGTTATCGGACGATGAGTCCGATATAACCTTGCGACGGAGACCCTTTCAGGTCCCCGTGGCCTTCTTCTTGGTCTTCTTCACCGGCACCTCGTAAGGTGCCGGAGCCAGTATCTCCATTAGGAGAGCATCTGCAGGATCTCCAGGCAGGGGGCTGGGCAATCGAGCTGCTCTGCTGTCTTTACCCAGTCCTGTTAATGGCGTGGAAGCTTAAATCCCGCACATGATTAAACTAGGGCAAATAAATATCCCGTGAGATATGAAAAACTTACCGGATTGGCATGGTGCTTTGCGCTGAGTCCGCGGTCCTCGGTAAGGGGAGGAGGTACCTCGGCACCCTTGAATAGTACCTTCCAGACGTCCTTGTGCATCGTGTCGAAGAGCTCTCACAGCGTATGGTGCTTCGCCGGGTCAAACTCCCATAAATTGAACGCCCGTCGTTGACACGGGAGGATCCGGCGAAAGAGCATGACCTGGACCACGTTGACGAGCTTGATTTTCTTGCTCATCATGTTCCGGATACAGGTTTGGAGTCCGGTCAGCTCTACCGAGGAACCCCAGGACAGGCTTTTCTCTTTCCAGGAAGTGAGCCGCGTGGGGATCCCAGATCAAAATTTGGGGGCCACCACCCTGTTGGTGTCGCGTGGCTCGGTGATGTAGAACCACCCCGATTTCCACACCTCTATGGTCTCCACATAGGAGCCTTCGAGCCAGACGTTAGGTGTTTTGCCCACCATGGCTCCTCCGCACTCTGCTTGCTGGCCGACCACCACCTTCGGTTTGACATTGAAGGTCTTCAGCCACAGGCCGAAGTGGGGCCTGATGCGGAGGAAGGCCTCGCTCACGACGATAACGCCGAGATGTTGAGGATGAAATTGGGGGCCAGATCATGAAAATCCAGACCGTAGTAGAACATGAGCCTGCGGACAAATGAGTGGAGGGGTGATGTCTACTACACAACCTTCTTCTTGTAGACTTTGTTGGGCCTCCAAGTGCAGAGGTTTGTAGGACAGTAGCAAATTTCCCTCAAGTGAATGACCTAAGGTTTTTCAATCCGTAGGAGGCGTAGGATGAAGATGGTCTCTCTCAAGCAACCCTGCAACCAAATAACAAATAGTCTCTTGTGTCCCCAACACACCCAATACAACGGTAAATTGTATAGGTGCACTAGTTCGGCGAAGAGATGGTGAAACAAGTGGTATATGGATAGTAGATAAACGTATTTGTAATCTGAAATAATAAAAACAGCAAGGTAGCAAGTGATAAAAGTGAGCGTAAATGGTATTGCAATGCTAAGAAACAAGGCCTAGGGTTCATACTTTCACTAGTGCAAGTCCTCTCAACAATAATAACATAATTGGATCACATAACTATCCCTCAACATGCAACAAAGAGTCACTCCAAAGTCACTAATAGCGGAGAACGAACGAAGAGATTATGGTAGGGTACGAAACCTGAAGGAAATATGCGCTAGAGGCAATAATAAAGTTATTATTTATTTCCTTATATCATGATAAATGTTTATTATTCATGCTAGAATTGTATTAACCGGAAACATAATACATGTGTGAATACATAGACAAATAGAGTGTCACTAGTATGCCTCTACTTGACTAGCTCGTTAATCAAAGATGGTTATGTTTCCTAACCATGAACAAAGAGTTGTTATTTGATTAACGAGGTCACATCATTAGTTGAATGATCTGATTGACATGACCCATTCCATTAGCTTAGCACCCGATCGTTTAGTATGTTGCTATTGCTTTCTTCATGACTTATACATGTTCCTATGACTATGAGATTATGCAACTCCCGTTTACCGGAGGAACACTTTGGGTACTACCAAACGTCACAACGTAACTGGGTGATTATAAAGGAGTACTACAGGTGTCTCCAAAGGTAGATGTTGGGTTGGCGTATTTCGAGAATAGGATTTGTCACTCCGATTGTCGGAGAGGTATCTCTGGGCCCTCTCGGTAATGCTCATCACATAAGCCTTGCAAGCACTGCAACTAATATATTAGTTGTGAGATGATGTATTACGGAACGAGTAAAGAGACTTGCCGGTAACGAGACTGAACTAGGTATTGGATACCGACGATCGAATCTCGGGCAAGTAACATACCGATGACAAAGGGAACAACGTATGTTGTTATGCGGTCTGACCGATAAAGATCTTCGTAGAATATGTAGGAGCCAATATGGGCATCCAGGTCCCGCTAATGGTTATTGACCGGAGATGTGTCTCGGTCATGTCTACATTGTTCTCGAACCGTAGGGTCCGCACGCTTAAGGTTTCGATGACAGTTATATTATGAGTTTATGAGTTTTGATTTACCGAAGGAGTTCGGAGTCCCGGATGAGATAGGGGACATGACGAGGAGTCTCGAAATGGTCGAGACGTAAAGATCGATATATTAGATGACTATATTCGGACTTCGGAAAGGTTCCGAATGATTCGGGTATTTTTCGGAGTACCGGAGAGTTACGGGAATTCGCCGGGGAGTATATGGGCCTTATTGGGCCATACGGGAATAGAGGAGAGAGGCCAAAAGGAAGGAGGCCTGCGCCCCCCTCTGGTCCGAATTGGACAAGGGGCGCAGCCCCCTTTTCCTTATTCCTCTCCCCCTCTTTCCCCTTCTCCTACTCCAACAAGGAAGGAGGGAGTCCTACTCCCGGTGGGAGTAGGACTCCCCTTGGCGCGCCTCCTCCTAGGCCGGCCGGCCCCTCCCCCTTGCTCCTTTATATACGGAGGCAGGGGGCACCCCATGACACACAAGTTGATCCTTGAGATCGTTCCTTAGCCATGTGCGGTGCCCCCTGCCACCATATTCCACCTCGATCATATCGTTGTAGTGCTTAGGCGAAGCCCTGCGTCGGTAGAACATCAAGATCGTCACCATGCCGTCGTGCTGACGGAACTCCTCCCCCAAGCTTTGCTGGATCGGAGCCCGGGGATCGTCATCGAGCTGTACGTGTGCTAAGAACTCGGAGGTGCCGGAGTAACGGTGCTTGGATCGGTCGGATCGGGAAGAAGACGTACGACTACTTCCTCTACGTTGTGTCAACGCTTCCGTTGCGATCTACAAGGGTACGTAGATCAGACTCTCCCCCTCGTTGCTATGCATCACCATGATCTTGCGTGTGCGTAGGAATTTTTTTGAAATTACTACGTTCCCCAACAGTGGTATCAGAGCCAGGTTTTATGGTTTGATGTTATTTGCACGAGTAGAACACAAGTGAGTTGTGGGCTATACAAGTCATACTGCCTACCAGCATGTCATACTTTGGTTCGGCGGTATTGTTGGACGAGACGACCCGGACCAACATTACGCGTACGCTTACGCGAGACCGGTTCCCTCGACGTGCTTTGCACATAGATGGCTTGCGGGCGACTGTCTCTCCAACTTTAGTTGAACCAAGTGTGGCTACGCCCGGTCCTTGAGAAGGTTAAAACGGAGTCTATTTGACAAACTATCGTTGTGGTTTTGATGCGTAGGTGAGATGAGTTCTTGCTTAAGCCCATAGCAGCCACGTAAAACTTGCAACAACAAAGTAGAGGACGTCTAACTTGTTTTTGCAGGGCATGTTGTGATGTGATATGGTCAAGGCATGATGCTAAATTTTATTGTATGAGATGATCAAGTTTTGTAACCAAGTTATCGGCAACTGGCAGGAGCCATATGGTTGTCGCTTTATTGTATGCAATGCAATCGCGATGTAATGCTTTACTTTATCACTAAGCGGTAGCGATAGTCGTGGAAGCATAAGATTGGCGAGACGACAACGATGCTACGATGGAGATCAAGGTGTTGCGCCGGTGACGATGGTGATCATGACGGTGCTTCGGAGATGGAGATCACAAGCACAAGATGATGATGGCCATATCATATCACTTATATTGATTGCATGTGATGTTTATCTTTTTATGCATCTTATCTTGCTTTGATTGACGGTAGCATTATAAGATGATCTCTCACTAAATTATCAAGAAGTGTTCTCCCTGAGTATGCACCGTTGCCAAAGTTCGTCGTGCCCAGACACCACGTGATGATCGGGTGTGAGAAGCTCTACGTCCATCTACAACGGGTGCAAGCCAGTTTTGCACACGCAGAATACTCAGGTTAAACTTGACGAGCCTAGCATATGCAGATATGGCCTCGGAACACAGAGACCGAAAGGTCGAGCGTGAATCATATAGTAGATATGATCAACATAATGATGTTCACCATTGAAAACTACTCCATCTCACGTGATGATCGGTTATGGTTTAGTTGATTTGGATCACGTGATCACTTAGATGATTAGAGGGATGTCTGTCTAAGTGGGAGTTCTTAAGTAATATGATTAATTGAACTTAAATTGATCATGAACTTAGTCCTGGTAGTATTTAGCAAATCATGTTGTAGATCAATAGCTCGCGTTGTTGCTTCCCTGTGTTTATTTTGATATGTTCCTAGAGAAAATTGTGTTGAAAAATGTTAGTAGCAATGATGCGGATTGGATCCGTGATCTGAGGTTTATCCTCATTGCTGCACAGAGGAATTATGTCCTTGATGCACCGCTAGGTGACAGACCTATTGCAGGAGCAGATGCTGACGCTATGAACGTTTGGCTAGCTAAATATGATGACTACTTGATAGTTTAGTGCACCATGCTTAACGGCTTAGAATCGGGACTTCAAAGACGTTTTGAATGTCATGGACCATATGAGATGTTCCAGGAGTTGAAGTTAATATTTCAAGCAAATACCCGAGTTGAGAGATATGAAGTCTCCAACAAGTTCTATAGCTAAAAGATGGAGGAGAATCGCTCAACTAGTGAGCATGTGCTCAGATTGTCTGGGTAATACAATCGCTTGAATCAAGTGGGAGTTAATCTTCCAGATAAGATAGTGATTGAAAGAATTCTCTAGTCACCATCACCAAGTTAGTAGAACTTCGTGATGAACTATAGTATGCAAGGGATGACGAAAACGAATCCCGAGCTTTTCATGATGATGAAATCAATGAAGGTAGAAATCAAGAAAAAGCATCAAGTGTTGATGGTTGACAAGATCACTAGTTTCAAGAAAAGGGCAAAGGGAAAAGGGGAACTTCAAGAAGAACAGCAAGCAAATTGCTGCTCAAGTGAAGAAGCCCAAGTCTGGTCCTAACCCTGAGACTAAGTGCTTCTACTGCAAAGGGACTGGTCACTGGAAGCGGAACTGCCCCAAGTATTTGGCGGATAAGAAGGATGGCAAAGTGAACAAAAGTATATTTGATATACATGTTATTGATGTGTGCTTTACTAGTGTTTATAGCAACCCCTCAGTATTTGATATTGGTTCAGTTGCTAAGAGTAGTAACTCGAAACAGGAGTTGCAGAATAAACAGAGACTAGTTAAGGGTGAAGTGACGATGTGTGTTGGAAGTAGTTCCAAGATTGATATGATCATCATCGCACACTCCCCTATACTTTCGGGATTAGTGTTGAACTTAAATAAGTGTTATTTGGTTTTTGCGTTGAGCATGAATATGATTTGATCATGTTTATTGCAATACGGTTATTCATTAAAGTCAGAGAATAATTGTTGTTCTGTTTACATGAATAAAACCTTCGATGGTCATACACCCAATGAAACAAGTTCGTTGGATCTCGATCGTAGTGATACACATATTCATAATATTGAAACCAAAAGATGCAGAGTTGATAATAATAGTGCAACTTATTTGTGGCACTACCGTTTAGGTCATATCGGTGTAAAGCGCATGAAGAAACTCCATACTGACGGGCTTTTGGGATCACTTGATTATGAATCACTTGGTACTTGCGAACCGTGCCTCATGGGCAAGATGACTAAAACACCGTTCTCCGGTACTATGGAGAGAGCAACAGATTTATTGGAAATCATACATACCGATGTATGTGGTCTGATGAATATTGAGGCTCGTGGCAGATATCGTTATTTTCTCACCTTCATAGATGATTTAAGCAGATATGGGTATATCTACTTAATGAAACACAAGTCTGAAACATTTGAAAAGCTCAAAGAATTTCAGAGTGAAGTTGAAAATCATCGTAACAAGAAAATAAAGTTTCTACGATCTGATCATGGAAAAGAGTATTTGAGTTACGAGTTTGGTCTTCAGTTAAAACAATGTGAAATAGTTTCACTACTCACGCCACCTGGAACACCACAGCATAATGGTGTGTCCGAAAGTCATAACCGTACTTTATTGGATATAGTGCAATCTATGATGTTTCTTACCGATTTACCACTATCGTTTTTGGGGTCATGCATTAGAGAAAGCTGCATTCACGTTAAAAAGGGGCACCATCTATATCCGTCGAGACGACGCCTTATGAACTATGGTTTGGCAAGAAACCAAAGTTGTCGTTTCTTGAAGTTTGGGGTTGCGATGCTTATGAGAAAAAGTTTCATCCTGATAAGCTCAAACCCAAATCGGAGAAATATGTCTTCATAGGATACCCAAAGGAGACTGTTGGGTACACCTTCTATCACAGATCCGAAGGCAAGACATTCGTTGCTTATAATGGATCCTTTCTAGAGAAGGAGTTTCTCTTGAAAGAAGTGAGTGGGAGGAAAGTAGAAAACTTGATAAGGTAATTGTACCTTCTACCTTATTGGAAAGTAGTTCATCACAAAAATCTGTTCTTGTGACTACTACACCAATTAGTGAGGAAGCTAATGATGATGATCATGTAACTTCAGATCAAGTTACTACCGAATCTCGTAGGTAAACGAGAGTGAAATCCGCACCAGAGTGGTACGGTAATCCTGTTCTGGAGGTCATGTTACTTGACCATGACGAACCTACGAACTATGAGGAAGCGATGATGAGCCCAGATTCCGCGAAATGGTTTGAGGCCATGAAATCTGAGATATGATCCATGTATGAGAACAAAGTTTGGACTTTGGTTGACTTGCCCGATGATCGGCAAGCAATTGAGAATAAATGGATCTTCAAGAGGGAGACGGACGCTTATAGTAGTGTTACTATCTACAAAGCTAGAATTGTCGCAAAAGGTTTTCGACAAGTTCAAGGTGTTGACTACGATGAGAGCTTCTCACTCATATCTATGCTTGAGTCTGTCCGAATCATGTTAGTAATTGCCGCATTTTATGAAATCTGGCAAATGGATAAACAAAACTTCATTCCTTAATGGATTTATTAAAGAAGAGTTGTATATGATGCAACAGAAGGTTTCGTCAATCCGAAAGGTGCTAACAAAATGTGCAAGCTCCAGCGATCCATCTGTGGACTGGTGCAAGCATCTTAGAGTTGGAATATACGCTTTGATGAGTTGATCAAAGCATATAGTTTTATATAGACTTGCGGTGAAGCCTGTATTTACAAGAAAGTGAGTGGGAGCACTACAACATTTCTGATAAGTATATGTGAATGACATATTGTTGATCGGAAATAATCTAGAATTATTATGTAAAGCATAAAGGAGTGTTTGAAAGGAGTTTTTCAAAGAAAGACTTCGGTGAAGCTGCTTACATATTGAGCTTCAAGATCTATAGAGATAGATCAAGACGCTTGATAAGTTTTTTCAATGAGTACATACCTTGACAAGATTTTGAAGTAGTTCAAAATGGAGCAGTCAAAGAAAGAGTTCTTGCCTGTATTATAAGGTGTGAAGTTGAGTAAGACTCAAAGCCCGACCACGGCAGAAGATAGAAAGAGAATGAAAGTCATTCCCTATGCCTTGGCCATAGGTTCTATAAAGTATGTCATGCTGTATACCAGATCTATTGTATACCCTGCACTAATTTGGCAAGGGAGTACAATAGTGATCTAGGAGTAGATCACTGGACAGCGGTCAGAATTATCCTTAGTAAAATAAGGATATGTTTCTCGATTATGGACGTGATAAAAAGGTTCGTCGTAAAGGGTTACGCCGATGCAAGTTTTGACACCAATCTAGATGACTCTAAGTCTCGGTCTAGATACATATTGAAAGTGGGAGCAATTAGCTAGAGTAGCTCCATGCAGAGCATTGTTGACATAGAAATTTGCAAAATACATGTGGATCTGAATGTGGCAGACCCGTTGACTAAGATTCTCTCACAAGCAAAACATGATCACACCCTAGTACTCTTTGGGTGTTAATCACACCGCGATGTGAACTAGATTACTGAATCTAGTAAACCCTTTGGGTGTTGGTCACATGGCGATGTGAACTATGGGTGTTAATCACATGATGATGTGAACTATCGATGTTAATCACATGGTGATGTGATCTAGATTATTGACTCTAGTGCAAGTGGGAGACTGAAGGAATATGCGCTAGAGGCAATAATAAAGTTATTATTTATTTCCTTATATCATGATAAATGTTTATTATTCATGCTAGAATTGTATTAACCGGAAACATAATACATGTGTGAATACATAGACAAATAGAGTGTCACTAGTATGCCTCTACTTGACTAGCTCGTTAATCAAAGATGGTTATGTTTCCTAACCATGAACAAAGAGTTGTTATTTGATTAACGAGGTCACATCATTAGTTGAATGATCTGATTGACATGACCCATTCCATTAGCTTAGCACCCGATCGTTTAGTATGTTGCTATTGCTTTCTTCATGACTTATACATGTTCCTATGACTATGAGATTATGCAACTCCCGTTTACCGGAGGAACACTTTGGGTACTACCAAACGTCACAACGTAACTGGGTGATTATAAAGGAGTACTACAGGTGTCTCCAAAGGTAGATGTTGGGTTGGCGTATTTCGAGAATAGGATTTGTCACTCCGATTGTCGGAGAGGTATCTCTGGGCCCTCTCGGTAATGCTCATCACATAAGCCTTGCAAGCACTGCAACTAATATATTAGTTGTGAGATGATGTATTACGGAACGAGTAAAGAGACTTGCCGGTAACGAGACTGAACTAGGTATTGGATACCGACGATCGAATCTCGGGCAAGTAACATACCGATGACAAAGGGAACAACGTATGTTGTTATGCGGTCTGACCGATAAAGATCTTCGTAGAATATGTAGGAGCCAATATGGGCATCCAGGTCCCGCTATTGGTTATTGACCGGAGACATGTCTCGGTCATGTCTACATTGTTCTCGAACCGTAGGGTCCGCATGCTTAAGGTTTCGATGGCAGTTATATTATGAGTTTATGAGTTTTGATGTACCGAAGGAGTTCGGAGTCCCGGATGAGATCGGGGGCATGACGAGGAGTCTCGAAATGGTCGAGATGTAAAGATCGATATATTGGACGACTATATTCGGACTTCGGAAAGGTTCCGAGTGATTCGGGTATTTTTCGAAGTACCGGAGAGTTACGGGAATTCGCTGGGGAGTATATGGGCCTTATTGGGCCATACGGGAATAGAGGAGAGAGGCCAAAAGGAAGGAGGCCTGCGCCCCCCCTCTGGTCCGAATTGGACAAGGGGCGCAGCCCCCTTTTCCTTATTCCTCTCCCCCTCTTTCCCCTTCTCCTACTCCAACAAGGAAGGAGGGAGTCCTACTCCCGGTGGGAGTAGGACTCCCCTTGGCGCGCCTCCTCCTAGGCCGGCCGGCCCCTCCCCCTTGCTCCTTTATATACGGAGGCAGGGGGCACCCCATGACACACAAGTTGATCCTTGAGATCGTTCCTTAGCCGTGTGCGGTGCCCCCTGCCACCATATTCCACCTCGATCATATCGTTGTAGTGCTTAGGCGAAGCCCTGCGTCGGTAGAACATCAAGATCGTCACCATGCCGTCGTGCTGACGGAACTCCTCCCCGAAGCTTTGCTGGACCGGAGCCCGGGGATCGTCATCGAGCTGTACGTGTGCTAAGAACTCGGAGGTGCCGGAGTAACGGTGCTTGGATCGGTCGGATCGGGAAGAAGACGTACGACTACTTCCTCTATGTTGTGTCAACGCTTCCGTTGCGATCTACAAGGGTACGTAGATCAGACTCTCCCCCTCGTTGCTATGCATCACCATGATCTTGCGTGTGCGTAGGATTTTTTTTGAAATTACTACGTTCCCCAACAAAACCACCTCAAAGTTATTCTTTCCAATCAATCTGTTGGGCTATTCCTATAGGTGTGACAAACAGCCCTAGAGTTCATACTAGAATAACACCTTAAGACACAAATCAACCAAAACCCTAATGTCACCTAGATACTCCAATGTCACCTCAAGTATCCGTGGGTATGGTTATACGATATGCATCACACAATCTCAGATTCATCTATTCAACCAACACAAAGGACCTCAAAGAGTGCCCCAAAGTTCCTACTTGAGAATCACGATGAAAACGTGTGCCAACCCCTATGCATAGGTTCATGGGCGGAACTCGCAAGTTGATCACCAAAACATATATCAAGTGAATCACGTGGTATCCCATTGTCACCACAGATACGCACGGCAAGACATACATCAAGTGTTCCCAAATCTTTAAAGACTTAATTCGATAAGATTACTTCAAGGGGAAAACTCAATTCATTACAAGAGAGTAGATGGGGGAGAAAACCTCATAGGATCCAACTATAATAGCAAAGCTCGCGATACATCAAGATCGTATCATCTCAAGAACACGAGAGAGAGAGATCAAACACATAGCTGCTGGTACATACCCTCAGCCCCAAGGGAGAACTACTCCCTCCTCGTCATGGAGAGCACCGGGATGATGAAGATGGCCACCGGAGAAGGATTGCCCCCTCCGGCAGGGTGCCGGAACGGGTCTAGATTGGTTTTCGGTGGCTACGGAGGCTTCTGGCAGCGGAACTCCCGATCTATTGTGCGTTCTGGAAGTTTTAGGATACGTAGGTATATATGGGTGAAAGAGATACGTCAGGGGACCGAAGGGGACCGAAGGGGGGCCACGAGGCAGGGGGGCGCGCCCTAGGGGGGGTGGGCGCGCCCCCCACCCTCGTGAGCTCCTCCCTTCTTTCCTGACGTGCACTCCAAGCTTTTCCGGTAACTTTCCTTCCAAAAATAACTTCTTCAGTTGATTTCATTCCATTTCGACTCTGTTTGATATTCCTTTTCTTCGAAACACTGAAATAGGCAAAAAACAACAAATCTGGGCTGGGCCTCCGGTTAATAGGTTAGTCCCAAAAATAATATAAAAGTGGATAACAAAGCCCAATAATTTCCAAAACAGTAGATAATATAGCATGGAGCAATCAAAAATTATAGATACGTTGGAGACATATCAAGGGGAAATCCCAGTCCGCGAATGAAATGGGTAAGAAAAACTACCCTCTCTTGGGGTTTGGGCGTAGGGATGATCTGCCCCGCATCTGGCAGCCGGTGCGAGATATCCGCGGCCAGATATTCGGCTTCCCGTAACTTTGTGATGTGCTCCTCCGTGGCGGAGGAGACCATCCACTTGCCTCCCGCTCCGGACATGCTTGGAGTGGTTTGAGGAGAAAGACGCGAACTTGGGCGCTGGAGCTCGAGTGTGTGAGAATGGATAAGCAAGGAGGAAGAAGGCGTGGGTAAAAAGGGTGAATCCTTGTCCCTTTATAAGGGCGGAAGAGGCGATGTGATACGTCTCCAATGTATCTATAATTTTTGATTGCAACATGCTATATTATCTACTGTTTTGGACATTATTGGGCTTTATTATCCACTTTTATATTATTTTTGGGACTAACCTATTAACCGGAGGCCCAACCCAGAATTGCTGTTTTTGCCTGTTTTAGGGTTTCAAAGAAAAGGAATATCAAACGGAGTCCAAACGGAATGAAACCTTCGGGAACGTGATTTTCTCAACGAACAAGACCCGGGAGACTTGGACCCTACGTCAAGAAAGAAAAGAGGAGGCCACGAGGTAGGGGGCGCGCCTGCCTACCCCAGGCGCGCCCTCCACCCTCGTGGCCCCCCTATTGCTCCACCCTCGTACTCCTTCCTCCTATATATATATCCACGTACCCCCAAACGATCAGATACAGAGCCAAAACCCTAATTCCACCGCCGTAACTTTCCGTATCCACAAGATCCCATCTTGGGGCCTGTTCCGGAGCTCCATCGGAGGGGGCATCGATCACGGAGGGCTTCTACATCAACACCATAGCCCCTCCGATGAAGTGTGAGTAGTTTACCTCAGACCTACGGGTCCATAGTTAGTAGCTAGATGGCTTCTTCTCTCTTTTAGGATCTCAATACAACATTCTCCCCCTCTCTTGTGGAGAACTATTCGATGTAGTCTCCTTTTTGCGATTTGTTTGTTGAGACCGATGAATTGTGGGTTTATGATCAAGTCTATCTATGAACAATATTTGAATCTTCTCTGAATTCTTTTATGTATGATTGGTTATCTTTGCAAGTCTCTTCGAATTATCAGTTTGGTTTGGCCTACTAGATTGATCTTTCTTGCAATGGGAGAAGTGCTTAGCTTTGGGTTCAATCTTGCGGTGTCCTTTCCCAGTGACAGTAGGGGCAGCAAGGCACGTATTGTATTGTTGCCATCGAGGATAACAAGATGTGGTTTTGTTCATATTGCATGCGTCTATCCCTCTACATCATGTCATCTTGCTTAAGGCGTTACTCTGTTTTTAACTTAATACTCTAGATGCATGCTAGATAGCGGTCGATGAGTGGAGTAATAGTAGTAGATGCAGGCAGGAGTCAGTCTACTTGTCTCGGACGTGATGCCTATATACATGATCGTACCTAGATATTCTCATAACTATGCTCAATTCTGTCAATTGCTCAACAGTAATTTGTTCACCCACCGTAGAATACTTATGCTCTTGAGAGAAGCCACTAGTTAAACCTATGGCCCCCGGGTCTATCTTTATCATATTGATCTCCTACTACTTAGTTATTTCCTTTGCTATTTACTTTGCCTTTATTTTACTTTGCATCTTTTATCATAAAAATACCAAAAATAGTATCTTATCATATCTATCAGATCTCACTCTCGTAAGTGGCCTTATGGGGATTGACAACCCCTATTTGCATTGGTTGCGAGGATTTATTTGTTTTGTGCAGGTACAAGGGACTCGCGCGTAGCCTCCTACTAGATTGATACCTTGGTTCTAAAAAATTGAGGGAAATACTTACACTACTTTACTGCATCATCCCTTCCTCTTCGGGGAAAACCAACGCAGTGCTCAAGAGGTAGCCAGAAGGATTTCTAGCGCCGTTGCCAGGGAGGTCTACACAAAAGTTAACATACCAAGTACCCATCACATACCCTTATCTCCCGCATTACATTATTTGCCATTTGCTCTCGTTTTCCTCTCCCCCACTTCACCCTTGCCGTTTTATTCGCCCTCTCTCTCTATCCTCCCTCTCTTTCTCTATTTGCCTCTTTTTTGCCCGCTTGCTTTTTATTTGCTTGTGTGTTAGTTTGCTTGCTGGTCGTTATGGCTAGTCCCTTATCTTCTCCGTTGACTCCCAAGTTCGAAATCTTTCACTTTAAACAGAGACTAGGAGAAAACTTAAAAGATGATTGGTTGAGAATAATGGAGTCTTATCGTAATTGTACCTCTAAAATAAACCTGAGAATTTTTCTTCGCAATTTTTATGTTGGATTAAATATGTCTCATAGACAACTCTTGGATTGCGTTGCCAAAGGCAATTTTATTGAAATCGATCCCCATATTGCACTTGAAATTATAGAAGGTATAGTGGGAACACTACCTCAACAAAAGGGGCCTCATCCTACTCAGGAAGAGACACAAGTTTTTGAAAAATTTGTGAAGTTACTAAAATCTTGCATAAATCTCTTGAACCTCTTAAGAACATTAGTGGAAATATTCACAGCATGAATATGTTGATTACCCTTTGCAATAAGCGGTTGGATTCGTTAGATCTAAAAATTTCAGAATATGAAGGGAAACGTGAAGAACCTCCCGGATCCGAGCTTGATTCCACTAAAAAGTTGAAAACCAAAGGTGGCAATACCTAGATCTATTCTTGCTTGTTATGCCTAGCTAGGTGCGTTAAACGATAGCGCTTGTTGGGAGGCAATTGCTACGTCTTGAGCTTGTGTTGGTTTTCCCCGAAGAGGAAGGGATGATGCAGCAGAGTAGCGTAAGTATTTCCCTTAGTTTTTGAGAACCAAGGTATCAATCCAGTAGGAGCCCACGCTCAAGTCCCTCGTACGTGCACAAAGCGATAGCTACTCGCAACCAACGCGATTAGGGGTTGTCAAGCCCTTCACGGTCACTTATGAGAGTGAGATCTGATAGATATAATATTTTTGGTATTTTTGGTATAAAGATGCAAAGTAAAAAGTAAAGGCAAAGTAAAAAGCAAAGCAAGATTAAAGTAATGGAGATTGATATGATGAGAATAGACCCGGGGGCCATAGGTTTCATTAGTGGTTTCTCTCAAGAGCATAAGTATTCTATGGTGGGTGAACAAATTACTATTGAGCAATTGACAAAACTGAGCATAGTTATGAGAATATCTAGGCATGATCGTGTATATAGGCATCACGTTCGTGACAAGTAGATCGAAACGATTTTGCATCTACTACTATTACTCCACTCATCAACCGCTATCCAGCATGCATCTAGAGTATTAAGTTAAAAACAGAGTAACGCCTTAAGCAAGATGACATGATGTAGAGAGATAAATTCATGCAATATGAAATAAACCCCATTTTGTTATCCTCGATGGCAACGATACAATACGTGCCTTGCTGCCCCTTCTGTCACTGGGTAAGGACACCGCAAGATCAAACCCAAAGCTAAGCACTTCTCCCATGGCAAGAACTACCAATCTAGTTGGCCAAACCAAACGGATAATTCGAAGAGACTTGCAAAGATAACCAATCATACATAAAAGAATTTAGAGAAGATTCAAATATTATTCATAGATAGACTTGATCATAAACCCACAATTCATCGGTCTCAACAAACACACCACAAAAAGAAGATTGCATCGAATAGATCTCCACAAGAGAGGGGGAGAACTTTGTATTGATATTCAAAGAGAGAAGAAGCCATCTAGCTACTAACTATGGACCCGAAGGTCTGAGGTAAACTACTCACACTTCGTCGGAGAGGCTATGATGGTGTAGAAGCCCTCCGTGATGACAGCCCTCTTCCGGCGGAGCTTCGGAACAGGCCCCAAGATGGGATCTCGTGGATACAGAAAGTTGCGGCGGTGGAATTAGGTTTTTGGCTCCTGTTCTGATCGTTTGGGGGTATGTGTGTATATATAGGAGGAAGAAGTACGGCAGAGGAGCAACGAGGGGCCCACGAGGCAGGGGGCGCCCTAGGGGGGCGCCCCCACCCTCGTGACCGCCTCTTTTGTTCCTTGGAGCAGGGTCCTAGTCTCCTGGATCACATTCGGTGAGAAAATCACGTTCCCGAAGATTTTAATCCGTTTGGACTCCGTTTGATATTCCGTTTATCTGAAACACTGAAATAGGCAAAAAAAAACAGCAATTCTGGGCTGGGCCTCCGGTTAATAGGTTAGTCCCAAAAGTAATATAAAAGTGGAAAATAAAGCCCAATATAGTCCAAAATAGTAGATAATATAGCATGGAGCAATCAAAAATTATAGATACGTTGGAGACGTATCAGGCATCCCCAAGCTTAATTCCTGCTCGTCCTCGAGTAGGTAAATGATAAAAAGAGAATTTTTGATGCGGAGTGCTACTTGGCATAATTTCAATGTAAATCTTCTTAATTGTGGTATGAATATTCAGATTAGAAAGATTCAAGACAAAAGTTTATATTGACATAAAAAATAATAATACTTCAATCATACTAATAAAGCAATTATGTCTTCTCAAAATAACATGGCCAAAGAAAGTTATCCCTACAAAATCATATAGTCTGGCTATGCTCCATCTTCACCACACAAAGTATTTAAATCATGCACAACCCCGATGACAAGCCAAGCAATTGTTTCATACTCTAACTTTTTCAAAACTTTTTCAATATTCACGCAATACATGAGTGTGAGCCATGGATATAACACTATAGGTGGAATAGAATGGTGGTTGTGGAGAAGACAAAAAGGAGAAGATGGTCTCACATCAACTAGGCATATCAACGGGCTATGGAGATGCCCGTCAATAGATATCAATGTGAGTGAGTATGGATTGCCATGCAACGGATGCACTAGAGCTATAAGTATATGAAAGCTCAAAAAGAAACTAAGTGGGTGTGCATCCAACTTGCTTGCTCATGAAGACCTAGGGCAATTTTTGAGGAAGCCCATCATTGGAATATACAAGCCAAGTTCTATAATGAAAAATTTCCACTAGTATATGAAAGTGATAACATGAGAGACTCTCTACTATGAAGATCATGGTGCTACTTTGAAGCACAAGTGTGGTAAAAGGATAGTAACATTGTCCATTCTCTCTTTTTCTCTCATTTTTTTATTTGGGCCTTTTCTCTTTTTTATGGCCTCTTTTTGGGCTTCTTTGGCCTCTTTTTTTATTTATTTTTCGTCCGGAGTCTCATCCCGACTTATGGGGGAACCATAGTCTCCATCATTCTTTCCTCACTGGGACAATGCTCTAATAATGATAATCATCACACTTTTATTTTTCTTATAACTCAACAATTACAACTCGATACTTAGAACAAAATATGACTCTATGTGAATGCATCAGGCGGTGTACCGGGATATGCAATATGACAATGGTGGAGTGTGTCATGAACGGAACGGTGGAAAGTTGCATGGCAATATATCTTGGAATGTCTATGGAAATGCCATAATAGGTAGGTATGGTGGCTGTTTTGAGGAAGGTATAGGGTAGGTGTATGATACCGGCGAAGGTGCGCGGTATTAGAGAGGCTAGCAAAGGTGGAAGGGTGAGAGTGCGTATAATCCATGGACTCAGCATTAGCCATAAAGAACTCATATACTTATTGCAAAAATCTAGAAGTTATCAAAGCAAAGTATTACGCGCATGCTCCTAGGGGGATAGATTGGTAGGAAAAGACCATCGCTCGTCCCCAACCACCACTCATAAGGAAGACAATCAATAAATAAATCATGCTCCGACTTCATCACATAACGGTTCACCATACGTGCATGCTACGGGAATCACAAACCTTAACACAAGTATTCTTTAAATTCACAACTACTCAACTAGCATGACTTTAATATTATCACCTCCATATCTCAAAAAAATTATCATGCTTCAATCTTTTCTTAGTATTCAACACACTCAAAAGAAAGTTTCACAAATCTTGAATACCAAGCATATTATTATTAAGCAAATTACCATGCTATTAAGACACTCTCAAAATAACTTAAGTGAAGCATGAGAGATCAATAGTTTCTTTAAAACAAATCCACCACCGTGCTCTAAAAGATCTAAGTGAAGCACATAGAGCAAAATTATAACGCTCAAAAAATATAAGTGAAGCACATAGAGCAAAATTACTTAGCTCAAAAGATATAAGTGAAGCACATAGAGCAAAACTACTTAACTCAAAAGATATAAGTGAAGCACATAGAGTATTCTATCAAATTTTAATTCATGTATGGCTCTCTCAAAAGGTGTGCACAACAAGGATGATTGTGGCATACTAAGACACAAAGACACAAATAATACAAGACGCTCCAAGCAAAACACATATCATGTTGGTGAATAAAAATATAGTTCCAAGTAAATTACCGATGGAAGTGGACGAAAGAGGGGATGCCTTCCGGGGCATCCCCAAGCTTTGACTTCTTTGTGTCCTTGTATCATCTTGGGGGTGCAATGGGCATCCCCAAGCTTAGCCTCTTGCCACTCCTTGTTCCATGATCCATCAAAAGAATTCACCCAAAACTTGAAAACTTCACAACACAAAACTCGAAATAGAAAACTCGTGAGCTCCGTTAGCGAAAGAAAACAAAAGACCACTTCAAGGTACTGTAATGAACTCATTCTTTATTTATATTGGTGTTAAACCTACTGTATTCCAACTTATCTATGGATTATAAACTATTTTACTAGCCATAGATTCATCAAAATAAGCAAACAACACACGAAAAACAGAATCTGTCAAAAACAGAACAATCTGTAGTAATCTGTAGCTAGCGCAAGATCTGGAACCCCACAAATTCTAAAATAAATTGATGGACGTGAGGAACTTATCTATTAATCATATGCAAAAATAATTAAATAAATATCACTCTTCAAATAAAAATGACAGCAGTTCTCGTGAGCGCTAAAGTTTCTGTTTTTTTTACAGCAAGTTCAACAAGACTTTCCCCAAGTCTTCCCAACGGTTCTACTTGGCACAAACACTAATTAAACACAAAAAACACAACCAAAACAGAGGCTAAATAATTTATTTATTACTAAACAGAAGCAAAAGGCAAGGAATAAAAATAAAATTGGGTTGCCTCCCAACAAGTGCTATCGTTTAACGCCCCTAGCTAGGCATAAAAGCGAGGATAGATCTAGGTATTGCCATCTTTGGTAGGCAATCCATAAGTGGTTCTCATGATAGTTTCATATGGTAATTTTATTTTCTTTCTTGGAAAGTGTTCCATGCCCTTTTTTAATGGAAATTGAAATCTAATATTCCCTTCCTTCATATCAATAATCGCACCAACCGTTCTAAGGAAAGGTCTACCAAGAATAATAGGGCAAGAAGGATTGCAATCTATATCAAGAACAATGAAATCTACGGGCACATAATTCCTATTTGCAACAATAAGAACATCATTAATCCTTCCCATAGGTTTCTTAATAGTGGAATCCGCAATATGCAAGTTTAGAGAGCAATCATCAAAGTTACGGAAATCTAGTAGATCACACAAAGTCTTGGGAATAGTAGAGACACTAGCACCCAAATCACACAAAGCATAAAACTCATGATCTTTAATTTTAATTTTAATAGTTGGTTCCCACTCATCGTAGAGTTTCCTAGGGATAGAAACTTTCAACTCAAGTTTTTCTTCATAAGATTGTATCAAGGCATCAACAATATGTTCGGTGAAGGCTTTATTTTGACTATAAGCATGTGGAGAATTTAGCACGGATTGCAACAAGGAAATACAATCAATTAAAGAGCAACTTTCATAATTAAATTCCTTGAAATCCAATATAGTGGGTTTAGCAACATCTAGATTTTTATTTATTTCAATCCCACTTGCATCAATTTCATCATTAAGATCTAAACACTCCGAATTTTTAGAACGCCTTCTAGGTAAAGGAAGATCATATTCAGTTTCATCAAGATTCATATTGCAAAATAAAGATTTAATAGGAGACACATCGATAACTTTTAGATCTTCATCTTGATTTTCATAGGTATTGGAAGAACACACTTTAATAAAGGCATCTTTGGAAGCACGCATCCTAGAGGTTCTTTCCTTACACTCATCAATTGAAATTATCATGGCTTTTAGAGACTCATTGATATCATGCTTAGGTGGACTAGATCTAAGTTTCAAAGAATCAACATCAAGAGCAATTATATCAACGTTCCTAGCCAAATCATCAATCTTAAGCAATTTTTCTTCAATCATAGCATTAAAAATATTTTTGGAAGAAATACATTCTTTAATATTAGATTCAAAATCAAAGGGTATCTTATTATAATTTCCATAAGAGTTATTGTAGGAATTTCCATAATTATTAGAAGGATTAGTAGGATATGGCCTAGGATTAAAATTCCCTCTATAAGCGTTGTTACCAAAATTATTCCTACCAACAAAATTCACATCCATAGATTCATTGTTATTCTCAATCAAAGTAGACAAAGGCATATCATTAGGATCAGAAGAAACACTCTTACTAGCAAATAATTTCATAAGTTCATCCATCTTTCCACTCAACACATTAATTTCTTCTATCGTATGCACTTTTTTATTAGAAGATCTTTCAGTATGCCATTGAGAATAATTAACCATAATATTATCTAGGAGTTTAGTAGCATCTCCTAAAGTGATTTCCATAAAAGTGCCTCCAGCGGCCGAATCTAAAAGATTTCTAGAAGCAAAATTCAATCCGGCATAAATTTTTTGTATAATCATCCACAAATTCAAACCATGAGTAGGGCAATTACGTATCATTAATTTCATTCTCTCCCAAGCTTGTGCAACGTGTTCATGATCAAGTCGTTTAAAGTTCATAATATCGTTTCTAAGAGAGATGATCTCAGCGGGAGGAAAATACTTAGAGATAAAAGCATCCTTGCACTTGTTCCATGAATCAATACTATTCTTAGGCAAAGACGAAAACCAAGCTTTAGCACGATCTCTAAGCGAAAAAGGAAATAGCTTCAATTTAACGACATCATTATTGACATCTTTTTTCTTTTGCATATCACATAAATCAACGAAGCTATTCACATGAGTAGCGGCATCTTCACTAGGAAGGCCAGCGAATTGATCTTTCATAACAAGATTCAACAAAGCAGTATTAATTTCACAAGATTCAGCATCGGTAAGAGGAGCAATCGGAGTAATAAGGAAATCATTATTATTGGTATTGCTGAAGTCACACAATTTAGTAGTATTTTGAGCCATCACGACAAACAAGCAAACTAACACATGAGCAAACAAAAAGGAAATGGGCAAAAAGAGGCAAATAGAGAGGGACGATAGGGAGAGAGAGAGAGGGCGACTAAAACGGCAAGGGTGAATTGGGGGGAGAGGAAAACGAGAGGCAAATGGCAAATAATGTAATGCGAGAGATAGGGATTGTGATGGGTACTTGGTATGTTGACTTTTTGCGTAGACTCCCCGGCAATGGCGCCAGAAATCCTTCTTGCTACGTCTTGAGCTTGCGTTGGTTTTCCCCGAAGAGGAAGGGATGATGCAGCAGAGTAGCGTAAGTATTTCCCTCAGTTTTTGAGAACCAAGGTATCAATCCAGTAGGAGCCCACGCTCAAGTCCCTCGTACCTGCACAAAGCGATAGCTACTCGCAACCAACGCGATTAGGGGTTGTCAAGCCCTTCATGGTCACTTACGAGAGTGAGATCTGATAGATATAATATTTTTGGTATTTTTGGTATAAATATGCAAAGTAAAAAGTAAAGGCAAAGTAAGAAAGCAAAGCAAGATTAAAGTAATGGAGATTGATATGATGAGAATAGACCCGGGGGCCATAGGTTTCACTAGTGGCTTCTCTCAAGAGCATAAGTATTCTACGGTGGGTGAGCAATTGACAGAATTGAGCATAGTTATGAGAATATCTAGGCATGATCATGTATATAGGCATCATGTCCGTGACAAGTAGATCGAAACGATTTTGCATCTACTACTATTACCCCACTCATCGACCGCTATCTAGCATGCATCTAGAGTATTAAGTTAAAAAACAGAGTAACGCCTTAAGCAAGATGACATGATGTAGAGAGATAAATTCATGCAATATGAAATAAACCCCATCTTGTTATCCTCGATGGCAATGATACAATACGTGCCTTGCTGCCCCTTCTGTCACTGGGTAAGGACAGCGCAAGATCGAACCCAAAGCTAAGCACATCTCCCATGGCAAGAACTACCAATCTAGTTGGCCAAACCAAACGGATAATTCGAATAGACTTGCAAAAATAACCAATCATACATAAAAGAATTCAGAGAAGATTCAAATATTATTCATAGATAGACTTGATCATAAACCCACAATTCATCGGTCTCAATAAACACACCACAAAAAGAAGATTACATCGAATAGATCTCCATAAGAGAGGGGGAGAACTTTGTATTGAGATTCAAAGAGAGAGAAGAAGCCATCTAGCTACTAACTATGGACCCGAAGGTCTCAGGTAAACTACTCACACTTCATCGGAGAGGCTCACGAGAACTACTGTCATTTTTATTCGGAAAGTGATATTTAGTTAATTCTTTTTGAATATGATTAATAGATAAATTCCTCATGTCCAGAAAGTTATTTTATAATTTTTGGGGTTCCAGATCTTGCGCTAGCTACAGATTACTACAGACTGTTTTGTTTTTGACAGATTCTGTTTTTCGTGTGTTGTTTGCTTATTTTGATGAATCTATGGCTAGTAAAATAGTTTATAAACCATAGAGAAGTTGGAATACAGTAGGTATAACACCAATATAAACAAAGAATGAGTTCATTACAGTACCTTGAAGTGGTCTTTTGTTTTCTTTCGCTAACGGAGCTCACGAGATTTTGTACTTTAAGTTTTGTGTTGTGAAGTTTTCAAGTTTTGGGTAAAGATTTGATGGATTATGGAACAAGGAGTGGCAAGAGACTAAGATTGGGGATGCCCATGGCACCCCAAGATAATCTAAGGACACCTAAAAGCCAAAGCTTGGGGATGCCCCGGAAGGCATCCCCTCTTTCGTCTACTTCTATCGGTAACTTTACTTGGAGTTATATTTTTATTCGCCACATGATATGTGTTTTGCTTGGAGCGTCTTGTATTATTTGAGTCTTTGATTTTTAGTTTACCACAATCATCCTTGCTGTACACACCTTTTGAGAGAGCCATACATGATTTGGAATTTTTTAGAATGCTCTATGTGCTTCGCTTATATCTTTTGAGTTATATAATTTTGATCTAGTACTTCACTTATATCTTTTAGAGCACGGTGGTGGATTTGTTTTATAGAAACTATTGATCTCTCATGCTTCACTTATATTATTTTGAGAGTCTTAATAGCATGGTAATTTTCTTAAAATCCTAATATGCTAGGTATTCAAAGTTAGTAACATTTTATTAAGGGTGTTTTGAATACTAAGAGAAGTTTGATGCTTGGTGATTGTTTTGAGATATGGAGGTAATAATATCAAAGTCGTGCTAGTTGAGTAGTTGTGAAATTGAGAAATACTTGTATTGAATTTTGCAAGTCCCGTAGCACGCACGCATTGTAAATGTTATGCAACAAATTTGAAACATGAGGTGTTATTTGATTGTCTTCCTTATGAGTGGCGGTCGGGGACGAGCGATGGTCTTTTCCTACCAATCTATCCCCCTAGGAGGATGTGCGTAGTACCAAGGTTTTTGATGACTTGTAGATTTTTGCAATAAGTATGTGAGTTCTTTATTACTAATGTTGAGTCCATGGATTATACGCACTCTCACCCTTCCATCCTTGCTAGCCTCTTCGGTACCGTGCATTGCCCTTTCTCACATTGAGAGTTGGCGCAAACTTCGCCCGTGCATCCAAATCCCGTGATATGATACGCTCTTTCACACATAAACCTCCTTATATCTTCCTCAAAACAACCACCATACCTACCTATTATGGCATTTCCATAGCCATTCCGAGATATATTGCCATGCAACTTTCCATCATTCCGTTCATCATGACACATTCATTATTGTCATATTGCTTAGCATGATCATGTAGTTGACATAGTATTTATGGCAAAGCCACCGTTCATAATTCTTTCATACATGTCACTCTTGGCCCATTGCATATCCCGGTACACCGCCGGAGGCATTCATATAGAGTCATCTTTGTTCTAGTATCGAGTTGTAATCATTGAGTTGTAAATAAATAGAAGTGTGATGATCATCATTTTCTAGAGCATTGTCCCAAGTGAGGAATATAAAAAAAAGAGAGAAAGGCCATAAAAAAAGAGAAGGCCCAAAAAAAAGAGAAAGGCCCAAAAAAATGAGAGAAAAAGAGAGAAGGGACAATGTTACTATCCTTTGCCACACTTGTGCTTCAAAGTAGCACCGTAATCTTCATGTTAGGGAGTCTCTTGTTTTGTCACTTTCATATACTAGTGGGAATTTTTCATTATAGAACTTGGCTTGTATATTCCAACAATGGGCCTCCTCAAGTGCCCTAGGTCTTCATGAGCAAGCAAGTTGGATGCACACCCACTAGTTTCTTTAGTTGAGCTTTCATACATTTATAGCTCTAGTTCATCAGTTGCATGGCAATCCCTACTCCTTGCATTAACATCAATCGGTGGGCATCTCCATAGCCCATTGAGTAGCCTCGTTGATGTGAGACTTTCTCCTTTTTGTCTTCTCCACATAACCCCCTCATTATATTCTATTCCACCCATAGTGCTATGTCCATGGCTCGCGCTCATATATTGCGTGAAGGTTTATAGGTTTGAGATTACTAAAGTATGAAACAATTGCTTTGCTTGTCATCAGGGTTGTGCATGATGAGAGCATTCTTGTGTGACGAAAATGAAACATGACTAAACTATATGATTTTGTAGGGATGAACTTTCTTTGGCCATGTTATTTTGAGAAGACGTAATTGCTTTGTTAGTATGCTTGAAGTATTATTATTTTTATGTCAATATGAACTTTTGTCTTGAATCTTTTACATCCGAATATTCATACCACAATTAAGAAGAATTACATTAAAATTATGCCAAGTAGTACTCCACATCAAAAATTCTGTTTTTATCATTTACCTACTCGAGGATGAGTAGTGACGGAGTAATTGACCACGGGTACCCCGAGGATGGCAAGACGATATTTCAAGACATCGGGGCTAGCAGAGCCCCTCAGTCCGATTGACCGGCCGCTCCTGCTGGCTTCCCGTCCGACTGCTCTGCCCGGCCGACTGTCGGCTGCCGACTGCGCCAACTAGCCGGCTGCCGACTACGCCAACCAGCCGGCTGCCGACTGCAGCCCGACCCGACACCGACGAGACGGATGTACCTGAGCACTATTCACGCGTCATCTCAGTCATCATGTATAGTGTCACTTGTCCCCTGGCACTATTTATGAAGTGACCCAGGGGACAAGGATGACACCCACCATGCCTTTGCCCATGCCACTAGTTAGCTAGCTACCATACCTACATAGCTTACATACTAAGCTACCTCACACTATAAAAGGAGGCCTCATCCATCCATCCAGGAGGATGGACTCTCACGCACACACCCACGGCCAAGTGCCATTCGGCCACTAGAGCTTGCATGCTCATCCGGCCACCCGCATATATACGAGGCCAGATGCCTATGGCACTGACCTCAGATACAGCTCTAGGAGCAACTCTGTACCAGATATAGCAGATACACTCAGACATGCAGCAGTAGGAGTATTATCTCTTCGGAGAGCTCCGAAGCTGGGTAAACCACCGCGTGCTACTCGCATACCCGCTCCCGGGCCTATCAGCAGTAGTCTTACCCACACACTAAGCCCTTGTGGCATCTGTCGACTCGCAAGCCCCCCGTAAGAATACCACGACAGTTGGCGCCCACCATGGCGTGGTACTACTACTATGCTACCACGCTGCTATTGGTTTCGCAGTCCGGGCGGGACCCTTTTTTCTTCATCGCCTCCGCCACAGCGTCGCGCCGTCTCTCCGGTAGCACTCGGGGGCTCGACATCTACCCGCCCCTGGAGCGGCCGCGAGGGGTGGCGCGTCCTCGCCGTCGGCCTCTTCGTCTTCACCACTGCGACGTCGTGCCGTCTCTCCGATAGCGGTCTGGGGCTCGACATCGACATGCCCCCGGAATGGGCGCGAGGGGCGGCGCGTCCTCGCTGTCGGCCTTGCCTTCTTCAGCACTACCGCAACGCCGGCCGTCCGTCCGCGCGCGCCGCGCGCGGGGCCTCGCTTCGGTCGGCCATGTTCGTCCACGCGCAGCTCACGTCTGCTTTCCTCCACGCATCGCCTTGCTCGGGCCGACACGTGCATGCGCTCATCCACATATCATCCATACAAGCTAGCTAGATTGAAGTCATACAATGGTCAAACCATTAGCCATACGCCTCCCAGATAATAGCCATACACACTTCGTACACTATCCAGATGCAAGTTGGATAGTGCGCCTATGATGGCCAGATAATCCCTCTACATTGGTCGGATACGAACCAGATATATTTCGTACACTACCCAAACAAAAGTCAGATAATCCCCAGATAATGCTCACGCAATGGTGTGGCTGTGCCCGCGCCTGGTCGTTGCTGACCGGTTGTGCCCGCGCCTAGTCGCGCCGGCCATCCCCGCTCCGGCTGACCCTTCGAGCCGCCTCCCGCGCGGCTGCCCGTGCCGCTGCAGGCCTCAGCTCCGCCTCGCGCTGTTGCTGCCTGCCGTGCGCGTGCCTCCAACAACAACGTCGCCTCCGGCTCCCCTGCTGCCCCGTGCGTCTGCGTACCCGCACAGCATCTGGCCTGCTGGGCTCCTCCGTCCAGCTCCGCGCACCTGTCGCGGCACCCGCCCGTGGCTGCCTGCTCCGCCTCCGCACCCGACTGCTGGTTCCATCTTGTCCATCCGCCGAGTCCGCCTTGCCTGGCCGGCTTCTCCGCCCACTGTCGTGCCCCGCTACGGCACGACCCTCTCCGCGCGCCAGCTCCCGGCCTGCCGGCTACGCCCACCACCCGGCCGGCCTGGCCGGCTCCCGCTGTTCTCCTCTATGGCGCCCCGGCTCCCCTCTACCGCGTTCCAACATTGGCTCGCAGCCGCAGCCGGACCCGGCCGCGTCGCGCATGCCGGCTGCGACCGCTCCGCCTCCCCGCGCTAGCCGGCTCCGCTGTAGCCGGCCGTACCCGCGTCCGCGCACGCCGTCCCATCGCCTCGCTCGCACGCTGCCATGCTGCTCCGCCAGCCTTGCTTCCGCAGCGCCGCGGCTTCCCGTCCGACTCCAGCGCCCCGCCTCGCCTCCGCCGGGTCCGCGCCGGCTCCACCCGTTCCAGCCACCTGCAGGCTTTCACAGGTCGGCTCCCGGTCCGCCTGCTGGCTTCGCGCGGGCCGGCTCCCAGCGACCCGGCCACCGTGCTCGGCCGCCTCGCCCCGACTTTCGCGCACACGGCCCGCGCCGGCTCCGGGTTCCCATCCTGAGCCCGTCTGCTGGCCGCCTCGCACCGCCAACTCACCGCCCCGAGTGCCGGCTCCGCCCGGCCGGCTTCGCCGAGTCCTCATGCTCTTCGCCGGCCCCCTGCGCCTGCCATCTCCCTGCGGCCGCCTTCTCCAACCTGCGCGCTGCCTCGACCAGTCGGCTCGCGGCTGCGCCCCGCCGCCTGAGACCCTGGCTCGCCACTCCGGCTTGCTGCATCTCTGGCTCGCGGATCCGCCTCCCGGCTCGCTGTCTCCACCGCCACACAGGGTCCCTGCACCCCGGCCGTCGTCTCCGCCGGCCTGTGCCCGCGACCTGCCCCCCCTGCGCCGGCTCCCTGTGTCGGTCGGCCTCCCCGCTCCAGCCGGCCTCCTGCGCTGGTCGGCTCCGCCCGGCGACCCGGACGCTGGCCTCTGGCGCGACCCGGCCGTTGGCTCCCGCCGCGTCCCGCTCCTACCGGCTCGTCAGGCAAAGAATAAAAAGAATGGAGAGAAGAAAAGTCAAGCCAGTGGCTGAAAAAAAGGGGTGGCCGGCTGATGAGAAGTCGGAGTAGACTGCTGCAAAGAAGAAGAAAAAAGAGAGAAAGGAAGTGCACCGATGGGTGCACTGTGTACATGCATGCCTAGCCGGCTGCCGACTGCTCTGGTTGTACGTGCGCCCGTGCACGGCCTGGCCGGCTGCCAACTGCACTGGCGGAGCCCGCTACATCCAGCGGGTGCGCTCACGCGCCCCCGCAAAGAAGAAGACAAAGTAGTCACCGGGAGATCCGGCCCGACTGCTCAGCAGTCGGCCCAAATCTCGGGGGCTACACCCAGCGGGTGCGCTGACGTGCCCCCGCGAGGAAGAAGACAAAGTAGTCACCGAGAGATCCGGCCCGACTGCTCAGCAGTCGGCCCGAATCTCGGGGGCCCAGCGGGTGCGCTGGCGCGCCCCCGCGAAGATTGCAGACAAGAGAAGAGTTCTGTCCGGCTGCCAGCAGCCGGCAGAAGAGAAAAGGAAGAAAAAGGGCGTTGCAAGACGCCTCGCCGCCTGGCCGGTCGAGCCTGACCGGCCGGGACCCTCCTTCGAGCACCCGGGGGCTCGAATGCTACATCCAGCGGGTGCACCAGCGCACTCCGCGAGCGCCAAGCCGCGCCGGCTGTCTTCGGCAAACTCTGCCTCAGCTACACGAAAATCAATGTGAGCTCCTCACCCGCATATTTTTTGCATCATGCAAGCACGGATAACCTCGAGTGACGCTCGGGAGGCCATCTCCGTATTTTATTATAGTTGCATCACTGTTCGCCCCGGCGCCAGCCAGAGTTGGCCCGGAGGCTGGCCGCTTGGCCTGAGACGTTCGTTCCCGCAGACGGCTTAGTAGCGTGCGCAGTACCAAAGGCTCACTCTTAGTCACAGACCGTAGAGCGGCTGTCCGGCTAGCAAGGGTGAACGCTGGAGGCCACCCATGCAAAAAACGTCCGGGAAGAAAAAACGGTTCGGGCGACTCGGTCGTTTCTTTTATGAGTATCTACTCGGTTAAATTCGCTCCCAGAGTCTGAGTATTGTACACTACACTCCGCGGTCCACTCTCAGCCACAGACCGCAGAGCGGCTGTCCGGCAAGCGAGAGCACAAGCCAAAGAGTGGAGGGAACATGAAAAAGATTGAAGGGGGCTCGGATGAAACCGAGTCGGCACCCTCCGCATAAAACTTGCAATGCTAAAAGCAAACATTTGATATACCTGCATGGACTAACTTTGTCTTTTTCATGATCATTTCCATGAACACTCGCCAAAAAACCTCCGCCCAACTTTGCCAAGTTGCCTGGAGGCTTGGGGGCTACTGACGGAGTAATTGACCACGGGTACCCCGAGGACGGCAAGACGATATTTCAAGACATCGGGGCTAGTAGAGCCCCTCAGTCCGATTGACCGGCCGCTCCTGCCGGCTTCCCGTCCGACTGCTCTGCCCGGCCGACTGCCGGCTACCGACTGCGCCAACTAGCCGGCTGCCGACTACGCCAACCAGCCGGCTGCCGACTGCAGCCCGACCCGACACCGACGAGACGGATGTACCCGAGCACTATTCATGCGTCATCTCAGTCATCATGTATAGTGTCACTTGTCCCCTGGCACTATTTATGAAGTGACCCAGGGGACAAGGATGACACCCACCATGCCTTTGCCCATGCCACTAGTTAGCTAGCTACCATACCTACATAGCTTACATACTAAGCTACCTCACACTATAAAAGGAGGCCTCATCCATCCATCCAGGAGGATGGACTCTCACGCACACACCCACGGCCAAGTGCCATTCGGCCACTAGAGCTTGCATGCTCATCCGGCCACCCGCATATATACGAGGCCAGATGCCTATGGCACTGACCTCAGATATAGCTCTAGGAGCAACTCTGTACCAGATATACCAGATACACTCAGACATGCAGCAGTAGGAGTATTATCTCTCCGGAGAGCTCCGAAGCTGGGTAAACCACCGCGTGCTACTCGCATACCCGCTCCCGGGCCTATCAGCAGCAGTCTTACCCACACACTAAGCCCTTGTGGCATCTGTCGACTCGCAAGCCCCCCGTAAGAATACCACGACAAGCAGGAATTAAGCTTAGGGATGCTTGATACGTCTCCAACGTATCTATAATGTTTGATTGCTCCATGCTATATTATCTACTATTTTGGACATTATTGGGCTTTATTATCCACTTTTATATTATTTTTGGGACTAACCTATTAACCGAAGGCCCAGCCCAGAATTGCTGGTTTTTGCCTGTTTTAGGGTTTTGAAGAAAAGGAATATCAAACGAAGTCCAAACAGAATGAAACCTTCGGGAACGTGATTTTCTCAACGAACAAGACCCGGGATACTTGGACCCTACGTCAAGAAAGAAAATAGGAGGCCATGAGGTAGGGGGCGCGCCTACCTACCCAGGCGCGCCCTCCACCCTCGTGGGCCCCCTGTTACTCCACCGACGTACTCCTTCCTCCTATATAAATCCATGTACCCCCAAACGATCAGATACGGAGCCAAAACCCCAATTCCACAGTCGTAACTTTCTGTATCCATGAGATCCTGTCTTGGGGCCTGTTCTGGAGCTCCGCCGGAGGGGGCATCGATCACGGAGGGCTTCTACACCAACACCATAGCCCCTCCGATGAAGTGTGAGTAGTTTACCTCAGACCTACGGGTCCATAGTTAGTAGCTAGATGGATTCTTCTCTCTTTTTGGATCTCAATACAACATTCTCCCCCTCTCTTGTGGAGAACTATTCGATGTAATCTTCTTTTTGCGGTGTGTTTGTTGAGACTGATGAATTGTGGGTTTATGATCAAGTCTATCTATGAACAATATTTGAATATTCTCTAAATTCTTTTATGTATGATTGTTTATCTTTGCAAGTCTCTTCGAATTATCAGTTTAGTTTGGCCTACTAGATTGATCTTTCTTGCAATGCACGAAGTGCTTAGCTTTGGGTTCAATCTTGCGGTGTCCTTTTCGAGTGACAGTAGGGGCAGCAAGGCATGTATTGTATTGTTGCCATCGAGGATAACAAGATGGGGTTTTCTTCATATTGCATGAGTCTATCCCTCTACATCATGTCATCTTGCTTAAGGCGTTACTCTGTTTTTAACTTAGTACTCTAGATGCATGCTGGATAGCGGTCGATGAGTGGAGTAATAGTAGTAGATGCAGGCAGGAGTCGGTCTACTTGTCTCGGACGTGATGCCTACATACATGATCATACCTAGATATTCTCATAACTATGCTCAATTCTGTCAATTGCTCAACAGTAATTTGTTCACCCACCGTAGAATACTTATGCTCTTGAGAGAAGCCACTAGTGAAACCTATGGACTCGGGTCTATCTTTATCATATTGATCTCCTACTACTTAGTTATTTCCTTTGCTATTTACTTTGCCTTTATTTTACTTTGCATCTTTTATCATAAAAATACCAAAAATATTATCTTATCATATCTATTAGATCTCACTCTTGTAAGTGGCCTTATAGGGATTCACAACCCCTATTTGCGTTGGTTGCGAGTATTTATTTGTTTTGTGCAGGTATGAGGGACTCCTGCGTAGCCTCCTACTGGATTGATACCTTGGTTCTCAAAAAATGAGGGAAATACTTGCCTGGTAAAATCGCTTATTCCCCAAGCGTCGTAATTGATGGCGCGTTTGGGTTACCCACGTCCGTATTGATGAGAATCCCGTAATAAGGGGGAGACGATCTCTGCTTTGACAAGACGTGTCAAGAAAACCGCCTCGCGATATGTGCGGTGCTGGTTGAGAAAAACGGTTCGAATAATGACCATGCCATGACATGATGTCATGCTGTCAAAACGTGTCAGTAGATTAGATTTGTGGAAATATTATTCTCTCTACGGTGGTATGTGGAACTTGTTTTGCAGAGCCGGATACTATCCTTGTGTTCAAAATCTTCAATGGAGTATTCGGAGGAGGAACCCGCCATGCAATGCCGAAGACACAACTGCGCGCTGGACTCATCGTCATTGAAGCCTGGTTCAGGGGCTACTGAGGGACTCCTGTTTTAGGGGGTCTCCGGACAGCCGGACTATATCCTTTGGCCGGACTGTTGGACTATGGAAATACAAGATTGAAGACTTCGCCCCATGTTCGGATGGGACTCTCCTTGGCGTGGAAGGCAAGCTTGGCAATACGGATATGTAGATCTCCTCCCTTGTAACCGACTCTGTGTAACCCTAGCCCCCTCTGGTGTCTATATAAACTGAAGGGTTCAGTCCGTAGGACAACATACAATCGTACCATAGGCTAGCTTCTAGGGTTTAGCCTCTATGATCTCGTGGTAGATCAACTCTTGTAATACTCATATCATCAAGATCAATCAAGCTGGACGTAGGGTATTACCTCCATCAAGAGGGCCTGAACCTGGGTAAACATTGTGTCCCCAGCCTCCTGTTACCATCCGCCTTAGACACACAGTTCAGGACCCCCTACCCGAGATCCGCCGGTTTTGACACCGACAAGTACCCCAAGATTTCTACCAGAGAAACAAAAGACGAGAACATGCATCAACCCCTATGCATAGATTACCCCAATGTCACCGTGGGAATCCGCAAGTTGAGTGCCAAAACACAATATCAAGGGAATCAATATGATACCCCATTTTCACCACGAGTATTCATATGCAAGACATATATCAAGTGCTCTCAAATCCATAAAAGTATTTGATACGTCTCCAATGTATCTATAATTTTTGATTGCTCCATGCTATATTATCTACTGTTTTGGACTATATTGGGCTTTATTTTCCACTTTTATATTATTTTTGGGACTAACCTATTAACCGGAGGCCCAGCCCAGAATTGTTTTTTTTCCTATTTCAGTGTTTCGAAGAAACGGAATATCAAACGGAGTCCAAACGGAATGAAACCTTCGGCAACGTGATTTTCTCACCGAACGTGATCCAGGAGACTTGGACCCTACGCCAAGGCATCAGAGAGGCGGTCACGAGGGTGGGGGGCGCCCCCCTAGGGCATGCCCCCCTGCCTCGTGGGCCCCTCGATGCTCCACCGACGTACTCCTTCCTCATATATATACCTACGTACCCCCAAACGAATAGAGACGGAGCCAAAAACCTAATTCCACCACCGCAACTTTCTATATCCACGAGATCCCATCTTGGGGCCTATTCCAGAGCTCCGCCGGAGAGGACCGTCATCACGGAGGGCTTCTACATCATCATAGCCTCTCCGATGAAGTGTGAGTAGTTTACCTGAGACCTTCAGGTCCATAGTTAGTAGCTAGATGGCTTCTTCTCTCTTTTTGGATCTCAATACAAGTTCTCCCCTCTCTTGTGGAGATCTATTCGATGTAATCTTCTTTTTGCGGTGTGTTTGTTGAGATCGATGAATTGTGGGTTTATGATCAAGTCTATCTATGAATAATATTTGAATCTTCTCTGAATTCTTTTATGTATGATTGATTATCTTTGCAAGTCTTTTCGAATTATCCATTTGGTTTGGCCAACTAGATTGGTAGTTCTTGCCATGGTAGAAGTGCTTAGCTTTGGTTTCGATCTTGCGGTGTCCTTTCCCAGTGACAGAAGGGGCAGCAAGGCACGTATTGCATCGTTGCCATCGAGGATAACAAGATGGGGTTTATTTCATATTGCATGAATTTATCTCTCTAGATCATGTCATCTTGCTTAAGGCGTTACTCTGTTTTTAACTTAATACTCTAGATGCATACTGGATAGCGGTCGATGAGTGGAGTAATAGTAGTAGATGCAGAATCGTTTCGGTCTACTTGTCACGGACGTGATGCCTATATACATGATCATGCCTAGATATTCTCATAACTATGCTCAATTCTGTCAATTGCTCAACAGTAATTTGTTCACCCACCGTAGAATACTTATGCTCTTGAGAGAAGCCACTAGAGAAACCTATGGCCCCCGGGTCTATTCTCATCATATCAATGTCCATCACTTTAATCTTGTTTTGCCTTTTTACTTTGCCTTTACTTTTTACTTTGCATCTTTATACCAAAAATACCAAAAATATTATATCTATCAGATCTCACTCTCGTAAGTGACCGTGAAGGGATTGACAACCCCTAATCGCGTTGGTTGCGAGTAGCTATCGTTTTGTGCAGATACGAGGGACTTTAGCGTGGCCTCCTACTGGATTGATACCTTGGTTCTCAAAAACTGAGGGATATACTTATGCTACTTTGCTGCATCATCCCTTCCTCTTCAGGGAAAACCAACGCAAGCTCAAGACATAGCAGTATTCAATCCGATAACAACGAAATCTCAAAGGAAAAAACTCAATTCATCACAACAAGATAGAGAGGGGGAAACACCATATGAACCGACTATATTAACAAATCCCGCGAGACATCAAGATCGTGACATCTCAAGAACACGAGAGAGAGAGAGAGATTAAACACATAGGTACTGGTACAAACCCTCAGCCCCGAGGGTGGACTACTCCCTCCTCATCATGGTGGCCACCGGGATTATGAAGATGGCCACCGGTGATGATTTCCCCCTCTGGCGGAGTGCCGGAACAGGGACTAGATTGGTTTTCGGTGGCTACAGAGGCCTGCGGCGGCGGAACTTCTGATCTAGGGTTACCCCTATGGTTTTTGTAACATATGAGAATTTATAGGGTGAAGAGGGGGTGCGGGAGGCCACCGAGGTGGGCACAACCCACCTGGGCACGCCCTGGTGGGTTGTGCCCCCCTCGGGGCACCCCCGACGTGCTGCTCTAGCCCATTGGAAGTGTTCTGGTTCATAAAAAAGCCTCAAAAAGTTTCGCGGTGTTTGGACTCCATTTGATATTGATTTCGTGTGATGTAAAAAACAAGCAAAAAATAGCAACTGGCACTAGGCACTAGGTCAATAGGTTACTCCCAAAAAACGATATAAAGTTGCTACAAAATGATTGTAAAACATCCAAGAATGATAATATAACAGCATGAATACTTCATAAATTATAGATACATTGGAGACGTATCAGGAGGTGACCGACACCGGCCAGGGAGGGGCGCCGGCCGTGGTGGCCATTGGGGAGTTGGTGGTCTGCAGCGGGAGGGTTTAGGTGGGCGGCGGCGAGGACATGATCGAACCTATGCTACCTGATACCAAATTGGTAGGAGCTAGGGCCCTACCGGGTCTTTGTCGGAGATTGTACGGGAAGGAGGGTGGCTGGTGAGGGCATGGGCACGGTGGCCGGCGTGAGGGCGCCTTCTCGCACGGGAGAGGAGGCGGCGGCGATGAGGGAGGTGGCGGCTAGGTTAGGGTCCCGGCTCCTCGGGGAGCCGTGCAATAGAATATGTCTTATTGCTTAATTCGAAAAGGGTGTCTTACAACTGTTTATATAACCCGATGCTAAATAAAAATAAGATAACTTGGGCTAAGCCCCTAACTAGACGCACCCATTGGGCCTCCTCCGGCTATAAGTGACGCACGTCATAACAAACACCATGGTAATTCTGCTGAAAATAGCGCCAGTCCGGGTTAGTTCCATTTAAATCATGTAAAAGTGCACCAAAACCATATAAAATTGTTGTAAACATGGCATGAATACTTCATAAATTATAGATGCATTGGAGATGTATCAAGGATCATCATCAACGGTTCAAGGGACTCCAAGTATAATCTATGCCGACTTGTCTTCTTCCGCTGCAACACCAGAGTTGGTAACGATCATTGATCCAAACCTTACATGCATCTTCATATTGTTCATGGGTGTTCGCATGGCTATTTTTTCTACTACGTTTCCCAAAACTAACATGGGCTGGTAGATCACTGGGTAAGCTTGAGTGGGCGCGCCGGGCCGAGGACCAAGGATGTCGGATGAGTTGGGGGGGGGGGGGTCCATGGGGCATGCAATGGGGGAAGGGCACGCCCATCGGCACGAAATAGGCAAGCCATGGATGAGGGCCATGGCCACCTCCCGGAGCCTTGCCCGTGGTTTTGGCCATGGTCACGCCACCCGGGACCCTTCAGTATGGGTGCATTTGTCGAGAGCCATCTTGGCCAGCACAAGCCTCAATCGGACCTAGGTGAAGTAAGGCAGCGGAACGGTGGATTGTATGATGGTGGCATGGAGTTCAATCTTTTGCCGAGGCCATCTAGCATCTACAAGGTAAGGGTTCGGTCACTCACAGGCCCCGAACATCAGCTAAGGCCGCGGCTATACCTTGGAGACGGCAGCAATAGTCGTTGATGGGTTGGTCTCCGCGCACGACTGCCTGGAACTCTTGCCCGGGGTGCATGGTGAGCTCAGCCTCTTTCTCCAGGAAGTACTCATGAAGCTGGGTCCAAATGGTGTAGGCGGTACAGCCGGCATGTGCAAAGATGTCTAGCAAACTCTTGGTGATTGTGGAGTATAACCACAACACAACCTTGTTGTCTTCATCATGGCCACTGCGGATCGGAGAGGCACGGTGCAACACCGGCCTAATCATGGTCCTCCATGTGGAATCGGGCGAGGCTGAGGTTGAGGTAGTTCCTCCACCTAGTTAAGTTTGCGCCGTCGAGTGCAAGCTTGAAGTCGACAACACCCGTAATATTGGAAGGAATGGCGGCGGGTGCACCGGTGGCGAGGGGCATCGAGAGAGGAATCTGATGGATGGGGTTGGAAGGAGGTGTTGTAGCAAGAGGTAGCCTACCAAATTCGGCGGGATTGGTGGGAGGTGCGCAAGGAAGCAGCTGGTTAGAGGTGGCTGAGAGATTGCCGAACGCGGAGTTGTTGGACGGAGAGTGCCACCATTGCCGGCGTCGACAAGCATCGGGGAGCAAGGGCTAGTCGACATGGGGAGGAGGGAGAATATGATCCCACATCTCACTGGTGCACGTCAGTCCTAAACAAACGGTTTTTAACCCCTTTCCACGACAGTATTTGGAACCGTCGCCAAGTGAGTGTGGGCGATAGGGGGGTCCTTCCCACACGACCCAGAAACCGTCGGGGATAGGGAGCCTTCATGCATACAGTTGTCCCTATATAACCGTATCCGATATCTCGAATATCCCAAACGCTTCATCCTTGCTACTCGTTTGTGCTCGCATTGCCATCGCAGTTGGAGTTATGTGGTTCTGCCTAAAACCAGGCAGATTCCAGGCACGGGAGTTTTCTAGGAAGATTCTAGGCACGAGAGTTTTATGACGCCTGGCACATCACAAATAGTTCATTATTATAAACCGTGTACGATAGGTAGATAATCACACACATTTAGTTTTCCCGCGCCATATGTGATAGTGTCTGACATCACACATGCTTTGCAAACGGCAACTTTGTGCATGCTTGCACACATTCCCTCTCTGTGAACCGTCTCGGATTATGGTGTATATCGCAAACGTTTGTGTTTTACCAACCGTGTGTGCTGTAATGACCTGCACAACGTAATTTCACCCTAATTTAATTGCTGCTATTTAAAATTGTACCTAATTTAAACTTGAAAGTAGGCTATAACTTTATTCATATCCATCAGGTTCAAACAACCAATTCATTATTCGATTCACAGGTACATATGTTTAAGAATTACATAAGCACCAAATAAAGAATGATGTACCAGGGTTCCATACTTGTACTATTACAAATGGTAATGAAAGAGGCGACAAACATTCCAGTTGCTGAACAAGGTGAAGCGGAATGGCCCTATTGTGCTCTCCTGGATGCAGAAGGCATGCATGACTCTAGTCCAACCCCTTGTGATGGTCGGCCGCCAATCATGTTGTTTTAGAGGTAATGTTGAGTAAACTGCTTTAGGATCCACTACAAAAGAAAAAAGCTTCAGATATTGTCATCTAACACAACTCATTACGGGCAGTAAAAAGAAGGCTACAGGGTTCTTACTTACCATCCTGCAGTTCACTGTTGTCTTGCATAAAGTCTAAACAAATAGTTTGATTGACATCTTTTGACCCATTTTAATAACAATCTTTACCAGTTTCCTCACTTGATGCTGGTTCATGAATACCTCATTGCCCCATACGCAGAAAGGGTCGAAGTGTGGATCTTTGGCAATGATATATGTACCTAAAAGCACCAGCTTAATATTATAAGCTAAACAACAATTGAAAAATGATGTAGTACAACACTCCATCCATCCCATTATATAAGATTTTATTACATGTATATCTAGACATCATCAGAACATTAAGGTAACACTCTTCCTTGTTGCTATGTAGCCTGGGATTGCATATTTAGTCATTCAGCACAATGCATGTTGCTAAACAACAATTGAAAAATAAAAAGGCATGTTAACTGCAATATCCTTAACAACAACCAAATATCATAATTCATAGTGGTATTGTTGAAACTGTTATTGCTGAAATTGAACTGCACGGAAAATAGTTGCACATATAGAGCATCACATTGTGAAGAACTGAAATAAACAAGGCATAAGGACATCTCTAGGAGATCCCTAAAAAGTTAAAGGACTAAAACCCTTAGTGGATATATATATATATATATATATATACTCCAGCAATTTTTGGCCTTTTCTAGTCGATCCCCTACACTTAAGGTTGTAAACTTCAATTTGATCAAGTTCAAAGCAAGTTAAACCGAAAGTAGCATGAATTCAAACATAAACATAGATAGTTTTGCATAGCCGAACATAAAACATAAATTTAAACTAAGCTAAACTACTTTCGGTCAAAGTAGAGGTCGAGCCGATCCTTCCTCGTAATGTACGGTGTGCCGCGAGCCGGGTCCGGGCTAGTACCGTCATCGGGATCGTTGGGGAAGGCACTCCTCCACTCGTCGACGTCGATCTCCTCATCCTCGGGGCCCACCTCGACGCCCTCCGCGCCGCTGTCGCCACCGCCTTTGACCTCGTCATCAGAGGAGAGCACAATAACCTCGCCGCCCTCCGTGCCACCGTCCTCGCCGCCTTTGACCTCGTCATCAAAGGAGAGCGCGATAACCTCGCCGCCCTCCGCGCCGGCGAAGATCACCCACTCCGCCTCCATGAGCTCCGGGTGCTGCCAGCGGAGCTCTTGCATGTAGGTCTCGTCGGCGGCCTTGGCCTCGAGGCACTCCCACGCCTCACGGTCCTCCCGTGCCATAGCCGAGCTCACCACCCTGGCTCCGGCGGAACGAGGTCGACCGGACGTGTGTCGAACGGGAAATTGAGCCTAGCCGCCACGCCGTGGTAGCAGATCTGCCAGCGGTCGTACTCCATGGCCGCGAGCTGGGCCTGTGGAAGCTACCGAGCCACCGGCGGGTGTGGGTCTCTCGATCTGTAATCTCGGCAACCCACGTCCTCACCACCGCTGCCGGACCCCGAGGTAGGACTTCGTCGGCTGCCGGGTCCGAGGGAGGACGGGGAAGTCCTCGAACCGGCGTAGGGGCGCAGCGGTGGGCGGATCAGGGGACCGGCGACGGCGGATCAGGCCCGCGGAGGACGACGGGGACACCTCGACGGCCACCTCGCCGGCGTCGGGTGAAAAGGCCACAATGAACCTCTTTTTGGACATTGGCTCCTCGAGCTCCCCGGCACACAGGCAGAGGTTGAGGATGGAGGCCCCGGCGATGGCGGCGACCTACCAATGGTTTCGAGGGTTGTGTGTGTCTGTGTGAGTGGAGGTTGTATTTGAGGAAATACTGTGGCAACTGAAAATTTTACTAGGCGGGAGTAACTAGGCAGGGCTACTGAAAATTTGGATCAAGGGCGAGTAGATATTTTTGAGATTGCGAGGGATGCAGAGGTGGGAGTAAAATGCCAGGGCTACTGAAAACTTGAATCAAGGGACTGAAGTAGAGCGGGAGTAACAGACATCGCACACGGTCCGAACATACTAATCGCGTGCTACCAAACATTAAAACATTCCAGGCGGTAGATATATTCGAGATTGCGAGGGATGCAGAGGCAGGAGTTTTTGGGGAGCAAGCTAGTGTGCTTGACACACCGGCTGTGGACTATAGCCGATGCACCTTCTCACGTAAGCCATAGGCGTACTATACACCGGCGGTGCTCCAAGATATTTTGTACTACATCTCACACGGTTGGTGATAATAAATTGTGTGGGGTCTACTTGATTTGAATTACAAAATGGGGTCACAGCGGCAATGGACGTTATTTGAATTGCTAGACCTTTTATCTGTAGTGAACATGCAACTATATGTGTGTTGTAAAAGAATTGGAATTAGGTTTGGACATTTTATACATTAAACTGGTTTTCTAGCCATTTCAGGTGTACAATTCAAAATTAAACTACATGCACATGCTTCGGTGCATACAAATTGGTTGAAAAATCAAATATGTATTCTTCAGTGCATGCGTAGGTCCCATGCAAGAAATGGGAATGAATTTTTCGGGGTTCGTTTGGCCTTCTTATACATTAACTGAGTTTTCTAGGCATTTTACGTGCATAATTCAAATTTGAACTACAAGCACATGCTCCAATCCACTAAAGTTGGTTGAAAAATCACATGTGTGTCCTTGGGTGAATTTCTAGGTCCCATGCAAGAGATGGGAATGAATTTCAAACACCAGGGCACTGTTAATTGCCGGCAAAATGTTGAGATACCTGGTTTTTAAATTCCAGTAAATCCAGAACTCGTGTGAAATTCATGAAACTTGGCATGCTATCATGGAGCAGCATCAACATGTCGTGCTGAAAATTTTGTCCCATTTGGGGCAGGTTTGGGTATAAGCTTCTCACAACAAGCATGGTGGTTTCGATAGGGAACATACCACCTTTGGGGACAGGATGATATTCGTTGCCTCTTATTGCTTTCAAAAAATTTCTAGTGTCAACATAGAACAACATGAGTGTTGTGTTTAATCTTGGAATTTTTCGGGGTTCGTTTGGCCTTTTTTATACATTAACTGGGTTTTCTAGGCATTTTATGTGCATAATTCAAATCTGAACTACAAGCACATGCTCCAATGCACCAAAGTTTGTTGAAAAACCACATGTGTGTCCGTGGGTGAATTTCTAGGTCCCATGCAAGAGATGGGAATGAAATTCAAACACCACGGCACTGTTGATTACCGGCAAAACGTTGAGATGCCTGGTTTTTAAATTCTAGTAAATCCAAAACTCGTCTAAAATTCATGAAACTTGGCATGCTATCATGGAGCAGCATCAACATACCGTGGTACAAAATTTGTCCCATTTGGGGCAGGTTCGGGTATAAGCTTCTCACATCAAGAATGATGGTTTCGATAGAGAATGTACCACCTTTGGGGACGGGACGATATCTGTTGCCTCTTATTGCTTTAAAAAAATTTCTAGTGTCAACATAGAACAACAGGGTGTTGTGTTTAATCTTGGAATTTTTCGGGGTTCGTTTGGCCTTTTTTATACATTAACTCGGTTTTCTAGGCATTTTATGTGCATAATTCAAATTTGAACTACAAGCACATGCTCCAATGCACTAAAGTTGGTTGAAAAATCACATGTGTGTCCTTGGGTGAATTTCTACGTCCCATGCAAGAGATGGGAATGAAATTCAAACACCAGGGCACTGTTGATTGTCGGCAAAACGTTGAGATGCCTGGTTTTTAAATTCTAGTAAATCCAAAACTCGTCTGAAATTCATGAAACTTGGCATGCTATCATGGAGCGATATCAACATGCCGTGTTAAAATTTGTCCCATTTGGGGCAGGTTCGGGTATATGCTTCTCACAAACCAGAGTTTCTCACAACAAGCATGATGGTTTCGGTAGGGAATGTCCCACCTTTGGGGATGAAACGATATCCATTGCCTCTTATTGCTTTCAAAAATTTTCTCATGTCAACATAGAACAACAGGAATGTTGTGTCAATTTTTGGGATTTTTTGGGGTTCGCTTGGACATTTTTATGCATTAACTGAGTTTCAATGCATTTATGTGCATAATTCAAATTTAAACTACATGCACATGCTCCAGTGCATATAAATTGGTTGAAAAATCAAATCTGTGTCCTTGGGTGCATGCTTAGGTCCCATGCAAGAAATGGGAATGAATTTCAAACACTAGGGCACCGTTGATTGCTGGCAAAACATTGAGATGCTTGGTTTTTAAATTCTAGTAAATCCAAAACTCGTCTGAAATTCCTGAAACTTGGAATGCTATCATGGAATGGCACCCGACATGATGTGGCATTTTTCGTGTCCATTTCGGGAGAAGGCGCACTCGAATAATGACAATCAACAAGGACATTTTGAAAAAAATAGCTGCCACTTTAATATCTCAAACGTTTGTATAATTCAAACCGTGTGCGTTCTATTAACCATTCACATGATGCCACGTGTCTTGGTTTTAATGGCTGTAGGAGGTGCCGTGCGGATAGCTGCTTGACCTTGACTGAACTGGAGGCGTGCGAGCACAGTCCGGTGCGCAGGCTGACCGAGAGGCATGCAAGCTGTCCTCCAATGCGCAGGCTCACCGGAAAGCATGCGAGCTGTACGCTGCGCAAGCTCACTGGGAAAGGGGGCCCTTTGACTCCCATGGACGCCTGCCATACTCTCCATTAATGGCGCCTGAGCTGCTCTTTAATATGGCCGGCGTTACTGTTCGCCTCCGATTCCCCTCCCTCCCGCAGACCTCCACCAACCCCATGGCGCAGAATGATTACCTGCCACTAGTATTAAAGTTTGGTGAAGTCGAGTCCTAGTGGACCTCATGGACATGGCCCAAAACGAGCTAGCCGCGGCGGTTGCTGCCCTCGCTCCCGTCCCAACTCCCATCCCCGCACCCGCGTCAGCGACCATCCCCGTAGCATTGACGGGCTGGTCGCCGAGCACTATCGCGGAGCTAGAAGCCACAGGCGTCTGCGAGGTCTCCGTGGACCCGCGAGCTCGTGTACATGCCAGTGCCAGCACCCGGGCCCGTGCCCGTGCGCGCCCCTCCACTCACCGTGGCGCCGACCCCCGTGTGTTTTGCTGCACCCGCGTCGCCGTGCCCCTGCCCGTGTGCGCCCCTACACCCACCGTAGCGCCGGTCCTCGTGCGTTTAGCTGCACCCGCCGCGCCCGTGCCAATGCCCGTGCGTGCCCCCCTCAGCGGCATGGGACACTGCCGTCGACCGCTACCTCTCAACGGAGCCAGTTGATGTCCTCCCGCGCCTCGCCCGTCGATCGCGCGACGACATGATGTTTGATTTACAAGGGAAGAACATTTTGTGCTGCCTTGAAGACTTCAACAACGGCGTCCCAGAGGACGACAACGACGGCGTAGCACGCCGCCTACGCCACCGCCGGAAATAGTTTTTTTGGGGTTGAATATTGTATCTCGAATTCTCGATCATATGAATATAAATTCACAGTGTGACTGAATGAAAGATATGGTTTGACCGAACTTGAGTTTTTCTCTCTTAATGTACAGACTTATCAAACGATTTTCTGTTGAAAAAAAACGGCAATGGTTTTTTAAATATAAAACACTCATCGCAAACATTTTAGTTAGAACACCCGTATGCAAACCGACAGCTTCCCCAGGAAGCCAAGGGAAAATGTGCCGAGCAGGATTTCTGCATCCCTTCAACGCAAACGGTTGTTTTGCATGACCCGTGTGCAAGCACGTACAAACAATTGGGTGAGATTTGCATATCTGTCATTTTGGGTATGTTGCCATTTGTCAATCTGGAAAGATTGACATTTGTTTATCTAGTAACATTGCCATTTGTCAACCTTGTAAGACTGCAATTTGTCAAAATATGCAGCTACAAATCACTAGCACTATCTAATTTTTGCAACTAAAATCACTAGCACTGTTCATATGGACACCACTAGCAGGCGTGAGTTGATGGACGCATATGCAAATGTACCATTGATTACATACAATAAGTCATCAACCCACAACGACAACGAGGATACACATTGGATTATAGATCATTTCTAACAAAACATTCTAGTAAAGTTTTTCTCATACAACAAATAACAAAGCGAGGAAATGAACTTCAGCTCAACCACTCGTCGGTGTTGAAAACGCTTGCTTTGAACCAGAAGTGATTCTCTAGGAAGGGCCAGCTACTGTCAATCTCGAGACCAACACAGGACTGATCATCGAGGCTGAAGCGGCCTATGTCAGGACCCATATTGGGACGGTAGGGAAGCAAAGTAATGTCCGAGGTATAGATATAGTTGCTTCTCTTAAATGGTAGTAACGTTGTGTCAACAGCAGCTGGATCGCCTTCCACCATCATTGGATAGTTTTGTCCAAGGAAGAGCGAGTTTCCTCCAAGACTTTCAATACTGAACCAGGGAGAAGGTGTTGGCGCTAGTACACTAGTATCCATCCCGTATACCCCACAACGGATGTTGGAATAGGTCCGTAGAGTGCGACCATGCGAGACAACACCTGCTACCTTAGTAACATCAACAGTGCCCTATGTACAGACAAGAAGAGGTGATCCATCAGAATAAGTTGCCAGGCGCCACTGAGTATATGGGTCCTGCTCGTCCTCATGCTCGTAAAAAATTTCAAGTATAGGTGGTGGAATGTCCAGAGGACCTTGGAAACACAAGAAGGTTAAATAGTAAAGGGAAACTAGCTAACCCGCATGCATGTGGATGAAACAATTATAATTGCGGTGGAAGACAAACATACTGAAAGCATCAGGATTCCATGCAAAAACAGTGCCACGAGTGGTGGCAGCGAACTCAAGACCCTCATATTGAATTGCATCACAGTACTCTTCCGTGTACAGAAATTGATTTTTGAGCAATATCCATCGAGGCGTGGAAGTAAGGACGGCAACAAGCTTGTCGAAGATAGCAACATTTCGTGTAATCCCAAGAGCAGTTGGGAACTCGACAAATTACTATCTTCCGTAGACGACAGTCAGCATGATCGTATTTGAACTCACATAGAATACCGGTGTACTCAACCTCTGGGCAGTCGTCTGAGATTTTTGGAAGTGGAACCCGGTGACGAGTGTACACATTCACAAGTTCCCACTCGTAGTTGTAACCAATATAAACAACCCAATCTCCATTTGCGCCTGCCCAAGCCTTTCCCTCAAGCAATGGCATCTTAACATCATATGTATCATTATCAAGCGGCATCAACTTACACAAGGCGAGGCTTCCCTCGTCCCCGCGACAGTCAACAGGGTCACGGCAAAGAAGATCGGGGAGATCAAACCGTTCCTGGACCCTTGAGTTCCTTATAATGATGTTATTAGTTGAGTCGAGAATGGTCTTGAACGAACCCGCCATGCTAGCCGAGGTGATGATGTCGCATCGATCAATGAGTTCCTCCACCGCGTCATCATTCAGATCGGGGCAAGAATAACGGGGTAGTTTCCGGCCTGTTCCCTCCATGGAGAAGACGATCGAACAATGACAGAAGGAAGGGTGAAGGCAAATGGAGGTGGGAGGAAGAGCTAGTGTGCGGCAGCAGTTCCAAATCGAGAGGGAAAGGTGAAGAGTCGGTGGACGATTGCCACGGTACATGAAGAGGCACCTGGGGAGCGAACGGTTGCCACAGAGGTCACACACTGACGACAAGGGCCAAGTGAACCGCATGCGTATGTCGCACACACCTTGATCTGGCTGACCGTTTCTTTTGTGTTGCTTAATCACAAACAGTTCATTTGAATGAACCATATGCTGTATATTGCACACACCTTCACCTGACTGCCCGTTTCTTTTGTGTTGCCTAATCACAAACAGTTCATCTGAGTGAACCGTATTTTGTGTATCGCACATGCCTTCATCTGGCTGCCAGTTTCTTTTGTTCCTCCTCATCGCAAACAATTAATTGCACTAAACTACATGCAACTAAAATCTGAACCGTATTTGATGCATCCGTCATCGCAAAATTTTTATACATTTTTGAAGGTTTTCATACACCACCGTTTGCAATTATTGCATCGCACACAGTTTCTCGAAGGGTCTCTGATCGTAGTGTCACGTTAGCAGCATCCTGCAGTAGTGTCTATTCCATGTACCATAGGCTATACATATATAAGAGAGAGGAGCGCTCGATCCCTACATGCAGGTATGAGGCTTAGTACATGGCGTGAAATTAAATCTAGCAGTTACAACAGGTAGCTCACATAACTTACAAGTGTGAGTCATGATACAACTCAACATTCATCCATGAAGTCTCTGCAGGCGCTCCATGCTGGAACTGTGTGGCTGTCTACACCGCCAACTTCCCCTCTGGTAGTGTGCCGCCTCACTCTGGGTTGGTCGTGTCACCGACTTCAGCTCTCTCGTCTCGTCCTTCGAGGACTGGACCTCTGACGCCTCCCCTGGGAATGATGACTGGGCCGACAAGGTGTAGGACCTCTGAACCGACATCTAGGACTTACAGACATCCAATCGCTCCAAGAGCATGTTGTTAGTCTGCGAGGACTGCTGGTCATGCCGGGCAGACAACACCACGGTGGCTGGCCACACTGGCCCGTCCTCTAGGATTCCGGCCGCTGCTTCCACGAGCGCCGTCTTGATTTTTGGTCGCCATTATCCGTCGCCGATGTCGCTAAGGTTCTGGCCGTCACGCAGCATGACTACAACCCTTTCATTGGTAGTGACCGCCGCCATGGAATATTTTTTTAATACTACGTTGGCAGGGCCTTGAACTGAAGACCTCCTAGCTTGGATACCATATTGATTTCATGCTCCAGCCAACTCATCCGAAATTCCGAACTGATGGAGAGAGGCAGGCAGTATATTTCAACACCCCGCAAGCCCGACTTCCCTTTCTCCTCCATGTTTGTTAATAAGGGCGGGCGGTTGGTAGCATGGTGCAGGTCTCCTCTGACCAATCGTGAGGCGTCAACACGCGGCCCTCCCATGGCTGAGGCGCCGAGCATCCCGCATCAGACTAGTTGAGTCCTGGTTCATAGCAGTGGCAACTACATCGACTAGCGTGGCGTGGTCTGATAACCCACAAGTATAGGGGATCACAACAGCTTTCGAGGGTAGAGTATTCAACCCAAATTTATAGATTCGACACAAGGGGAGCCAAAGAATATTTGAAGGTATTAGCAGCTGAGTTGTCAATTCAACCACACCTGGATATTAATTATCTGCAGCAAAGTGATCAGTAGCAAAGTACTTTGATAGTTGTGACAGCAGCAATAGTAACAGTAACAATGATGGCAATAATTTTGTAGCAAGTGTAACAGTGATGATAGCAGCGGCAACTTAGCAGTAATAATAATGAAAAGTTAGTAGGCATTGGATCGGTGACTTTTTGGATGATATTCATCAAGAGACGGTTATTAGGGCGATACAGCACTAGCTCCAGTTCATCGATATAATGCAGGCATGTATTCCGTAGATAGTCATACGTGCTTTTTTTAAAAAACTTGCATGACATGTTTTGTCCTACCATCCTATGGCAGCAGGGTCCATATTGGAAACTAAGGGATATTAAGGCCTCCTTTTAATAGAGAACCAGAACAAAGCATTAACACATAGTGAATACATGAACTCCTCAAACTACGGTCATCACCGGGAGTGAGCCTGGTTGTTGTCACTCCGGCGTTGCCTGATCATAACTGTAGTAGGTGACTATAACTTGCAAGATCGGATCTAAAACATGGATATAATGATGAATTCATAATTGGTTAAGATCTGAAATCATGGCACCCGGGCCCAAAGTGACAAGCATTAAGCATATCAAAGTCATAACAACATCAATCTAAGAACATAGTGGATACTAGGGATCAAGCCCTAACAAAACTAACTCGATTACATGATGAATCTCATCCAACTCCTCACCGACCAGCGAGCCTACAAAGGAATTACTCACTCCCGGTGGGGAGCATCATGGAATTGGCGATGGAGAAGGGTTGGTGATGACGAAGAACAAATATCCCCCTCTCCGGAGCCCCAAAACGGACTCCAGATCTACCCTCCCGAGGAAGAACAGGGCTTGGCGGCGGCTCTGTCTTGTGGATCGCGATAAATCTTTTCTGGAAATATGTGAATTTATAGTATCAGGGGGGGTCGTCAGCGAGGCCACCAAGTGGGTACAACCCACCTGGGCGCGCCAGGAGAGGGGGGCGCGCCTTGGTCGGTTGTGCCCACCCAGGGGCCCCTCTCTAGTGGGTCTTGGCTCCAGAAATTCTTATTATTGATATAAAAAATCCTCACAAAGTTTTGTTCCATTTTGAGAACTTTTATTTTTGCACAAAAACAACACCATGGTAGTTCTGCTGAAAACAGCGTCAGTCCGGGGTTAGTTTCATTCAAATCATGCAAATTAGAGTCCAAAACAAGAGGAAAAGTGTGAGAAAAAGTAGATGCGTTGGAGACATATCAACTCCCCCAAGCTGAAACCTTTGCTTGTCCTCAAGCAATTCAGTTGATAAACTGAAAGTGAGAAAGAAAAACTTTTACAAACATGTTTGCTCTTGTTTGCATAAATAAGCTTAAACAACACCCAGGTTTTCAGCCAATATTATAAGTAACCATGTCGACAAGAACTCTTAAAGATTATAATGACTCATATCAATGACATAATCAGCTAGAGAGCAATAATAAGATATCTCAAACGGCAACACATTGTCAAAACAACCATGATATAATATGACAGTAATGGTATCTCGCTAGCCCTTTCTGAGACCGAAAAACATAAATGCAGAGCACCTCCAAAGTTCAAGCAGCGACTAAACATTGTAATTCATGGTAGAAAATATCTAGCCATGATGCACCCAACATTAGCTACACACAATGCAAAAATCATGACAGTTGTGCTCTACCAAGTTTCTGGCGCTTGTTTTTTAGAAGGTGATGACATAACATAAAAGTAAATGGAAAGTCCCTTCACATAGGGAAGCAGTGATTTGCAGAGGTGCCAGAGCTCAGTTTTTAAAACAGAGATAAATGATATTTTGAGACATGCACCCTTCTTATTCACTTCACGACCATTAGTTATCAACATCTTCCATGCTAAGCACGCTAGTGGCGGTTCCCAAGCGGTAAAAGTAAAGGTTTTGACTCCATTGGGAATTTTTGTTTGATTATTTAAGAGATGAACTCTTTTTGTATTTTGCAGTTTGGGACTGGGCATCCCTATTACCTCCCATTTTCTCATGCGATGGCGAATGAATAAACACTCGACCTGAGAATAACCCGCTTAGCACAGAAGATATCGACCACCTCTTATCGTTCCATGAATGATCCAGGAACACAAAACAGATAATTTTTAGAAGTTTTTAGAGGTGGCACACGAAAATTTACTTAGGACGGCAGGGTAATAACGCATATAGGTAGGTATGGTGGACTCATCTGGAATAACTTTGGGTTCAAGGTTTTTGATGTACAAGCAGAATCCCCACTTTGTACAGGCGAAGGCTAGCAATTTAGATTGAGAAGCGGACAGCTAGAGAGAAACAACGATCATAACCATGCATTATGCGTAAGTAACATTGGACACTAGCATGAGTAAGGTATGAACACCATGAACATAAACATTATAGAGGCTATGTTGGTTTTGATTCAACTACATGCATGAACATGTACCAAGTCAAGCCACTTGAAAATTCAGAGGAGGATACCATATCATCATACTACATCACAACCATTTTAATGCTATGTTGATATCCAAGATAAATCATTATTAACTCCCAGCTATTTATGCATGGCATGAGAAACTATAATATCTAGTTGTCATTGCAAACATGTTTAATCATAACGGGTTGAATCATGGGCACTAGATTAAACATATTTACACATACAAGACAAGTCGAGTTCATACCAGTTTCTTTTTGCCACGGCTAGTTCATAGGACTTCGTCATTATTGCCTTTCACTTGCATGACCGAATGGTATGAAAATAATAATAGTGCAAGAGTGCCATGGACTAAGCTGGAATCTGCAAACATTTTATTCAACAGGAGAAGACAAGGTAAAATGGGATCTTTATTAGTTCAACAGTTATTCATATGAGAACCACTCAACATTTTCATCGTGGTCTTCTCCTCGGTACAACTTGAATAAAAGAAAAGAATTTCAGAGAAACACACTAAAATATTTTTGGAGTTTTTGGTTTTCTTTAACAAGCAAATAAAAGGGAAAAGCAAAAACGAGAAAAACTATTTACACAGGAAAGCTCCCAACAAGCAAAAGAAGAACAAGGAAATCTTTTTGGATTTTCTTTTTAGTACTACTACTAAGCATGCATAGAAAGTAAATTAATTACAACTATTTTTTTGGTTTTTCTAAAGTTTTAACAAACACACAAGAAGAAAGCAAGAAAATAAATATAAGCATGGATGATACAATGGAAAAGTGTGAGCACCGACAAAGGGAATGATATGTGAACATGAATATAATGTTGGTGAGAACATGTACTCCCCCAAGCTTAGGCTTTTGGCCTAACTTGGTAGTGAATCAGTAGCATGGAGGGTAGTAGTCGGCGTGGTAGCTCACAGAGGCTAGTGGTGCGGATGCCTCAGCACGCCGTGCCGCCACCACTACTGCGTTATGAGCTCGGGCCTCGCTCTCAAGGACAAAATATCTTTCCTTGCTGTGATAATCAAAGAGAGCAGGCGCAGGCAAATATGTGTCCACAACATGTGATTGGTTAAACAACAAATTATAAGTGAAGTTATCAGCCCTTCCCTTGAGAATTTTATGATCTTTCAAGGCATCAAAATCTAAATACCGAGTGGGTAGGATAGGATCAAAGGGCAAAGGTGAGACACCAAGCCCTCGTGCCAGGCGTGTAGCATAAATTCCACCATAGAACCAGCCACTTTTAGCATTATGCTGAAGTTTGCATGCAACAATCGCTCCAAGGTTATAATTCCTTTCACCAGTGAGAGCGGTGTGAAGGAGGCTCAAGTCTAGCGCACAAAGTATGCTACAATCTTGCTTGCCTACTATGCATTTCCCGTTAAATAATGCAAAATACTGAATTGCAGGAAATTGAATGCTCTTTATTCTTCCTTGTCTCACTTCCCTATTTTTGCCATAGCACAGGCTAGTCAAGAAAGACTCGTACTCAACCGTTGGTGGCTCATCAAGTGAACCCCAAAATGGCAGTTTGCAATGGTAAGCAAAATTCTCCAGAGGGATAGTATAAGGATTATCATAAAGCATAAACGACACATTAGACTCACGTGGAAAATATTTAAATCCTTTAACAAATGATTCAGTGAGAAGTTGGTGTTGTACACACTTATCTAATAGGTAGGGACCGAGGCCGGCATTGTGAACATATTGCTCAAATTCCTCCTTAATGCCCACACGCACCATATATTCATCGCTAGGCCATAAACATGTCTTGGTGGCGGCATCTCGTGTGGAACTTTCACTTGGTTCAACATAAGATCGACGGGCGGAACTGTCACTAGAAGATGCCCCCAAGGATCGTCTCCTCGAAGAACTCCTTCCATATAGGTTCATCATGTCCGCGTACAATTTTCTGAAAATAAAAATTTTGGAGTGGCAAAAATTTGTCAACAAAACTTTGTAAGATTGATAGCAACTACTCATAGGGATATATAGAGGCCATAACAAGCATTCAAACAACTTAGAACACTAAGAATTAAACATGCAAGCACATTTACAGCAGCACCAAGAATAGATAATTATTCAAAGTATAAGCCACAAAAACAAAAACTAATTGGGCAAATGATGGAGTCACATACCAAGCAATAATCCCCCGAAACAGTTTCAGAAACGGAGCTTTGAGCAAAGAGATCGAAATTCACGGGTTTGAGCTCAAGAACATGGGAGAGAGAGCAATGGGGATTTTTTTTCCTCGAGGTAAGTGATGATGTGGTATGAAGAGGTAAGTGAGGGGGCCCACGTGGGGACCACAACCCACCAGGGCGCGCCCAGGTGGGTTGTGCCTACCTAGTGCACCTCCCTCTGATGTTTATTGCACCAAAAGTGCTCAAATATTCAGAAAAAAGCGTATTAAATTTTCAGGGCATTCTGAGAACTTTTATTTTTGGGTTATTTTTTATTGCACTGGAAATTTAGAAAATAGGCAAAACATGGCATTTTATTTTATTTAACTAATAAAAACAAAGAAGAAAAAGTAGGGACAAAAAGTAGTGCTTACTAAATTCATCAACTTCATACCGTTCAAAAATGATCCATTAATAAGGTTGATCAAGTCTTATTAACAACCACTTTCGATTAGCATGAAACCGAAGAACTTTCGTAAATCACTAAGTTACCTCAATGGGGATATGAATTTACCCAACAATAAGCATTTCATCCTTCTTGTTGACAGTAGGTAGAGGTATTTGAAAACTTCCAATGGTGATTGTCGGAGATTTTTCAATAACATTAATACCATTCACTTGGAATTGTATCTTCGGAAAGTGCACAGTATGCTCATTGCCATTAATATGAAAAGTGACCTTGCTTTTATTGAAATCAATAACAGCCCCTGCAGTATTCAAGAAGGGTCTACCAAGGATAAACGACATGTTGTCGTCCTCGGGCATCTCAAGTATAACAAAGTCAGTCAAAATAGTAACATTAGTAACAACAACGGGCACATCCTCACAATACCGATAGGTATGGCAGTTGATTTGTCAGCCATTTGCAAAGATATTTCAGTAGGTGTGAGTTTATTCAAGTCAAGTCTTTTATACAAAGAGAAAGACATAACACTAACACCAGCTCCCAAGTCACACAAGGCAGTTTTCACATAATTCTTTTTGATAGAGCAAGCTGTGGTTAGTATTCCTGGATCTCCAACCTTTTTGGGTACTCCATCTTTAAAAGAATAATTAGCAAGCATAGTGGAGATTTCAGCTTCCGATATTCTTCTCTTATTTGTGATGATGTCTTTCATATACTTTGCATAAGGAGGCATTTTCAAGATATCAGTCAAACGAGTACGCAAAAAGTCTGGCCTCAGCATTTGAGCAAAGCGTTCAAATTCTTCATCATCATTCTTTTTAGTTGACTTGGGTGGAAAAGGCATAGGTTTTTGAACCCACGGTTCTCTTTCTTTATCATCTTTTCTAGCAACAAAGTCTCTTTTGTCATATCTTTTATTCTTAGGTTGTGGGTTATCAAGATCAACAGGTGGTTCTATCTCAACATCATTATCTGGTTCTTTTTCATTGTTTGGTTGAGAGTCTTCATGAACCTCATCGTTAAATTTTTCATTATCTGTATGTGAGTGTTCATTACCAGATTGAGTTTCAGCATCAGAGATAGAAATTTCATTATCATTATCAGGAGGTTTTTCTATTTCAGGTTCACTAGAAGTGTGCAAAGTCCTATCATTTTTCTTTTTCTTTATAGAAGGACTAGGTGCACTAGTGTTAGCTCTTTGTGAATCTTGTTCAATTATTTTTGGGTGTCCCTCGGGATAAAGTGGTTCCTGAGTCATTTTACCTCCTCTAGCTGCAACTATAACAACAAAGTCATGCATATTATGATTCATTTCCTCAAGCAATTCTCTTTGTGGTTTAGCAACTTGTTCTAACTGAGTTTGAACCATAGAAGCATGTTTCCAACACCTCTAACATCATTTGATATTCTAAATAACAAGTCACTCAAGCGAGCAATCATATCAGAATTATATTTCAATTGTTTCATAAATTTTGCATTGAAGTGATCTTGTTTCCTAATGTAGTTTTCAAACTCATAAAGGCATTCACTAGGATGCATATTGTGAGGATTATCATTATCATTAAACTCCATAAGAGAATTTACCTCTACCACCTTAGGCATTGGCGGTGTATTAAGCCCATGTATTTCTTCAACATGAGGTAAATTTTTAACATCCTCAGCTTTAATACCTTTTTCCTTCATAGATTTCTTTGCCTCTTGCATATCTTCGGGACTAAGATATAATATACCCCTCTTCTTTGGAGTGGGTTTAGGCGGTGGTTCAAGAATAGTCCGATCATCATAATTTTTCAATATGTTATTCAATAATTCTTCACCTTGAGCAATAGTTCATTCCCTGAAAACACAACCAGCACAACTATCTAGGAAGTCCCTAGAAGCAACGGTTAGTCAATTATAGAAGATATCAAGTATTTCATTTTTCTTAAGAGGATGATCAGGCAAAGCATTAAGTAACTAGAAAAGCCTCCCCCAAGCTTGTGGGAGACTCTCTTCTTTAGTTTGCACAAAGCTAAACATTTCCTATAAGGCAACTTGTTTCATATGAGCAGGAAAATATTTTTCAAAGAAGTAACAAATCATATCATGGGGACTACGCACACAACCAGGAGCAAGAGTATTGTAGCAAGCTTTAGCATCACCCTTAAACGAGAAAGGAAATAATTTGAGAATAAAGTAATAACGAGTTTTCTCATCATGAGTAAAAAGGGTGGCTATATCATTCAACTTAGTAAGATGTGCCACAACAGTTTCAGTTTCATAACCATGGAAGGGATCAGATTCAACCAAAGTAATTAACTCTGGGTCGACACAAAATTCATAATCCTTATCATCAATAAAGATAGGTGAAGTTGCAAACTTAGGATCACATTTCATTCTAGCATTTAGAGATTTTTCTTTATACTTGTGTAATAATTTCTGTAGATCATCTCTATCATTGCAAGCAAGAATATCTCTAGTTGCTTCTTCACTCATAACATAACCTTTCGGTACCTTAGGCAATTCATATCTAGGAAGGCTAGTTCTAGCAGGTGTTTTAGGAGATTCAGTTTCAAGCTCATCATCAGATTCAACAACATCATGTTGTATAACTCTAGCAATTTGTTTATCAAGAAATTCACCAAGAGGCACATCATCATTATCAAGCAAGGTACTAGCATCATCATAAGCATCATTCATAGTAGAAGTAGCATCATCAATAACTTGCGACATATCAGAATTAATAGCATGTGGTGGTGATACGTCTCCAACATATCTATAATTTTTTATTGTTCCATGCTATTATATTATCAACCTTGGATGCTTTATATGCTATTTTATATGATTTTTCGGACTAACTTATTTACCTAGAGCCCAGTGCCAGTGTGGCACCCCGGCTCAGAGAAACCGGAATGCCCCGTATTCCAGCCCAGAGATCGAGGAGAAGTCTCTGGAATACATCACTGCTTGACATAGAACAAATCAGCTCTTGTTACAAGAATAATAATTACACGGGTCTGATGTTACAATGATTACATCAGCATGACGACACTATGCCTGCGATACTACACTTGCTCTATGCAAGCAGCGGAACATCTCATAGCAGCGGAAAACTTCTAGCAGCGGAACAACGACGAAGGTGGTGAACTCCATTCCGCAGGGACTCTGGCTGGGACACGATCTAGCCCGCATGAACGGAAACGACGACAAGCAATCAAGCAATCACCGCATCACCTGCAATCTGGCATGACACTCCAGGCCAGTACATTGAATGTACTTGCAAGCTCACAACAACCATAAACATCAAGGCAAGACAATAACATAGCATTAAGAGGTTAATTAATTAACAACTACCATGATGAAGCAACTACTAAGCATGAGATTAACTAATACAATGCTGATAAATCACCATCTCAGATCTCCATAACCATATCTCTCTTGGCTAACCGGCCAAGCAACATGCCATCTCGATCAACTCATGATCCAAACCATATGGTGATCTTTCCGGCGATCACTACCATGACCAACACTTGGTCTCAAACATCATCGTCAACATCCTGCCAATCTGTACTGCTCAACATATCAACATATAAATCACCTATAAGTCATTCCATCATGTGAGTGTTGATCAAACGGTGGGACCTAGTACGAACCCATGCCCATGATCGAGGACAAGACTATCGATAGATTAATACACTCTGCAGAGGTAGCGCACTTTACCCACACCACAGAACCCATGCACTCGCACTCCCATTTGGGTGTTCCAACGGCGTTCCGACAAAACCGATCTATTGACATGACACTCTCCCAGCCACTTTGACCAACACCCCTTTTGGGGTCCAGTCCTGGGTAGCCCATGCCTACCAAAGGTCTTACGCCCACCATCGTGGCAAAAATGGTCCCAAACGGGGACAAAGCGCGCAAAACAACTTGGGCTCACAAGGTTCATGTCCGCCTACCTGATCAGGGTAGCGTGTGCCCATAACCTTCCCTACATTGGAGGCACTGGCGAGAGGCACAACAATAGCATCGCATTAGGGCCTTCCCATTAAGGCAAATGCGGTTGCACTGGAGAAAGCCCGGTTCGGTGGCACCTGACCAACTTAATGACGAAATTTATCCCCAAAAATATAGATGTGGTAACTGATACTCCAATATCAACTATCAAACTATAATCCAAATCATAGCAATATCCAACAAATAATCGAAGCATAATATCATCATCTCAAAACACTCCAAGGGTAGCACTACACTACTTCATGATGAATCTGAAAACAATAATCCTACTACTCCAATAACCAGAATAAAACTATTCGGCTAAGATCCACATGTAAACATTATCTCCGAAAATAATACTCCAAGCAACAGAACATCAACTAGCATCATGAAAATAATCATACTAACCACTAATAGTCCAAAGGCAGCATGATATCCAAAGTAATACTCCAAAATATAATAACAGATGCCATCATGGAAGTAATCATAATACCAACCACTAATACTCCAAAATAATACCAGATACCATCATGAAAAAAATAAACATAATAGCCACTAAGAATCCAAAGGCACATGTCATTCACATAATCATCAAAATATTAATCCTAGAACTCCAAGCAATATCATGGCAATATCAAGATCAAACAATACTCTGAGAAATGCCATGAACAAAATCATACATAGCTAACACAATATTTTAAACAAGTTCAAATGAATAAACCATGTCACTGCATTACAATCATGCAAATGGAGGGTGTGGCTTGCCTGGGGTGGAAGAAATCACCGGGAGAAAGTGCGAGAAGCTCGTGAAAAGAATCGCCGAAAAACGTTCATTCTCGGAGAGGGCTGATTAAGGGCAGGGGCAAAATGGTCATTTTTAGAATGTCAAAATATGGTGAAAATGATTCCATCAGAACGGGCTCGACGGAACAAAGACGTGGGCTTTGGAATCACCTGATTTGGAGTGGTGGGCAAAAAGATATGAAGGTTTTTCTGCTAGGGACCCATTTGTAATAAAATCATCACAAACAGGCTCTTGGCTGGAAAAAATAGAACGCGCGCTTGATGTAATACGCTTTTGGTCAAGTGAAAGCGTATTCTGGACCACAACCGCATCTGCTTATGCTTTCGATTAGCGAAAATGTATTCCGTGGAATACGTTTCCACTAATCCACGTCAGCGAGGGCGGGTCAACGGGTTGTGCGGCTGACGAATGGGGTCCGCGAGCGGTGGGGCCCGCCTGACCTGGACTCGTCTTCAACCTCGCTCGCTCCCGCGCAGGTCAGAGGACCGGCCGACCACGGGGGGAATTGCCGGCGACTCCGGGCGTCTCCCGCAGTGCTCCGCCTATGGGCGAGCTCAGTGCGGAGAGGCGCATTTGGTGGTGCCACCCGCGACCGGTGAGGAGGACCGAGGCGGCGGTGGCTATGAGGCCAGCGGATGGTGGCATCTGGAGGAGATGGGCATGGCGTTGAATGAATTTAGCCGAGCATGGCTGGCGGCCATGGCGGCAATGGAGGTCGTGGAGGGTGGCTCGAGCTCGGGGAAGAGGTCAGGGGAGGCTAGAGGAGGTGCAGGAGGCCAGTGGTGAAGCAAGACGGGATCGGGATGGCCTTATATAGGCGCGGGGCGAGGAGGCCGAGCTGGCGTCGCCGCAGACGCGTGGCCGGCGCCGCGGACGCATGCCCGCGTGCATGAACTTGGAGGCGAGCGACGAGGAAGGAACAGTGGAGTCTCTCACGGGACAGAGAAGGCCAAGGGGGCGCAGGGAGGAAGAAGAAGGCGAAGAACCGAGCCAAAACGCCACTGTGCGCTCGTGAGCACGCGGCGGCTTGCGTCGGTGAGGAAGCTGCCGGATGGGGAGCGGGGTCCAGGTGATCGGCGACGACGAGAGGAAGACAATGGACATGCTCACGCGCGCTAAGGCGACGAGGGGGAGAGGGGCCCGAGCAAGAATCCATCCTGGGCGCGGCCAACGGCAGCAGAGCATGCTCACATGCTTGCCATTAACGCGGTCACCGCTTGCACTGGCATGTAGCGGGGGAGAGGGGCTGGAACTTGTTGTCTAGTGGCAAGTTCATCCAGGGGAGGTTCCTACCGCGGTGGTAGTTTGGTTAAAAGAGCTTCGGTGGAACGGCAAGAACCCTCTGAAGTTTGCTGCAGTAAACTTGGGTGAGCACTAGTGATCAACAGGAAGGGTTTTGGAGCCATAGAGTTTGTCTGCGAGGTTGAGCTAAAGAAGGACTTTCATCCTAGTAATTTTGAGAAGATTAGGATCAAGGTTTAACATAGTTGCTTTGCAACTGCCCCAAATGGTCTAGAAAATGGATCAAGATGATGCACTCAAATGGTGTGGACACTTGAGATCAAATTTGGCAAGGCTTGACGATTTGACCATATAAAGATGCTGTATAAGTTTCATACCAATTGGATTCACCAAAATGGTACTTGCTTCACAAACATCCTTGCTGACCAGAAACATGCAAAAATTATAGGGAAATATTGGCTCGATGAAATGGTGCCAAATTTGGTGGAGGGAAGTTATTTTGTAAGGAGAATGCCCTGGTAAATTTTTAGGCAAAATGAAGCAATATAAAATATGCATGCTTCACAACCTGAAAATATTGACAGAATCAAAGATTTGATGTTGTGCTCACATGGATGATTGGGTGCGTCTGAATTTTGTAGGAGAGCAATGATATGAGCACAAGAAGAGTCATGCAAAATTTCAGCTCATTTGGATAACCTAGATAGTACTTCCTTCACAAAGGCTTCCTTCAGACAAGAACTTTGAAAAATCACCGAGGAAGTTTGGCTAGGCAAATAAAGTTGCATTTTGGCACATGGCAATTATTTGGATAGGATAAGATGTACAAAAAGTTTGGGGTCAAATGGGCAAAGATAAATAGCACTTGCTTCACAATGTGCCATTTAGGACAGAATAGGAAATGAATTTATTGAGCATGATGAGAAATATAGACAATGAAATATTTTGCCATATTTGAGGAAGATATGACCCAAACAATTTATAAGAATTATTTGGGGATTTATGGATGGACAGAAATATAGGTTGCTTCACAACCTAGGCAGATTGGATTATTCCTTTAATAGAAAAAAGGAACGTTTCCTACAAAGAGGAATTAGGGTTTGGTCAAGCAGTGGAGTGACAAGATCTTGGCAGGGTTTTGAGAATGATGAGTCACTTGGGAAGGAAAAAGAGGATGATTTCCTAGGTGACAAGGCCACAGAACCACTCCAAAAAGAAAAACAGAGCAAAAATCAATAAATCAAAAAGAAAAAGGAAAGGGTCAAAATCCAGGCTGTTACAGCCAGTTTATGTTTTTCCTTGTTTTTGAGTATCGCAGAAAAGGAAAATCACATGGAGTCCAATTGACCCGAAACTTCACGGAACTTATTTTTGGACCAGAAGAAGGCCATGGAGTAAAAGAGTTGGGACAGAAGAGTCCCGGGCTGCCCACGAGGGTGGGGGGCGCGCCCACCCCCCTGGGCGCACCTCCCTACCTCGTGGACACCCCGGAGACCCCCCTGATTTGTTCTCGACGCCAAAGCCTCTTATATATACTGAAACTTTCAGAAAGAAACCTAGATCGGGAGTTCCGCCGCCAGAAGCCTCCGTAGCCACCGAAAACCAATCTAGACCCGTTCCGGCACCCCGCCGGAGGAGGGAATCCCTCTTCGGCGGCCATCTTCATCATCCGGCGCTCTCAATGACGAGGAGGGAGTAGTTCACCCTCGGGGCTGATGGTATGTACCAGTAGCTATGTGTTTGATCTCTCTCTCTCTCTCATGTTCTTAATTTGGCATGATCTTGATGTATCGCGAGCTTTGCTATTATAGTTGGATCTTATGATGGTTCTCCCCCTCTACTCTCTTGTGATGAATTGAGTTTTCCCTTTGAAGTTATCTTGTCGGATTGAGTCTTTAAGGATTTGAGAACACTTGATGTATGTCTTTCATGTGCTTATCTGTGGTGATAATGGGATATTCACGTGATCCACTTGATGTATGTTTTGGTGATCAACTTGCGAGTTCCGTGACCTTGTGAACTTATGCATAGGAGTTGGCACATGTTTTCATCTTGACTCTCCGGTAGAAACTTTGGGGCACTCTTCGAACTTCTTTGTGTTGGTTGAATAGATGAATGTGATATTGTGTGATGCATATCGTATAATCATACCCACGGATACTTGAGGTGACATTGGAGTATCCAGGTGACATTAGGGTTTTGGTTGATTTGTGTCTTAAGGTGTTATTCTAGTACCTTGCACTAGTGAAAGTATGTACCCTAGGCCTTGTTTCCTAGCATTGCAATACTGTTTATGCTCACTTTTATCATTAGTTACCTTGCTGATTTTATAATTTCAGATTACAAAAACCTTTATCTACCATCCATATTGCACTTGTATCACAATTTCTTCGCCGAATTAGTGCACCTATACAATTTACCATTGTATTGGGTGTGTTGGGGACACAAGAGACTCTTTGTTATTTGGTTGCAGGGTTTCTTGAGAGAGACCATCTTCATCCTACGCCTCCCACGGATTGATAAACCTTAGGTCATCCACTTGAGGGGAATTTGCTACTATCCTACAAACCTCTGCACTTGGAGGCCCAACAACGGCTACAAGAAGAAGGTTGTGTAGTGGACACCAAGCTCTTTTCTGGAGCCGTTGCCGGGGAAGTTAGCGCTTGAAGGTATATCTTTAGATCTTGCAATCGAATCTTTTAGTTTCTTGTTTTATCACTAGTTTAGTCTATAAAAGAAAACTACAAAAAAATATGGAATTGAGGGTGCCTCATATGCTTCATCTTTTTAGTGTCTTCCATGAAAATAAGGATTCCGATAATTGTGCTCAATTGCTAGAGGAAGAATGCATTAGAATGTTTGGCACTAAATCTTTGAATGATGAGCATGATTGCAATGTTGTTAGTATGAATTCTATGAATATCCATGATGCTAATGATATGCAAAGCCACAAGCTTGGGGATGCTATGTTTGATGAAGATGATATTTTTAGTCCCCCAAGTTTTGATGAGCAAATTTATTATGATGAAAGCATGCCTCATATTTATTATGATTATATTGATGAAAGTGGGTTTGGAAGAGTGTCAACTTTAGGAAGTAATGATCCCACTATTTTGGAGTGTGTTGAATCTTATTGTGATAATTATGAAATTGGATTTGGAGAGGTCATGACTTTATTTAGTGATGATTCCACTATTTCGGAAGAGGTTCCAATTGGTTATGAGAACAAAGTTGCAATCTATGATGATTATTGTGATGACTTGTATGCTATTAAGAATAATAATAACCAAGAAACTTATCGTCTTGATTTTAGCTTTCAATTGGATTATGCCTCACATGATAATTAATTTTTTGAGTTTTCTCCCACTACTATTCCGATTGAGAAGAATTTTGCTTATGTGGAGAGTAGTAAATTTTCTATGCTTGTAGATCATGAAAAGAATGCTTTATGTGATGGTTATATTTTTGAATTCATTCATGATGCTGCTGAAAATTATTATGAGGGAGGAACATATGCTTGTAGGAATTGCAATAATATCAAGTTTCCTCTCTATGTGCTTAAAGTTTTGAAGTTATGCTTGTTTTGCCTTCCTATGCAAGTTGATTCTTGTTCCCATAAGTTGTTTTCTCACAAAATTCCTATGCATAATAATTGGGTTAGACTTAAATGTGCTAGTTATACTCTTCATGATGCTCTCTTTATGTTTCAATTCTTATCTTTTATGTGAGCATCATTCAAATCATCATGCCTAGCTAGGGGCGTTAAATGATAGCGCTTGTTGGGAGGCAACCCAATTTTATTTTTGTTCTTTGCTTTTTGTTCCTGTTTAGTAATAAATAAATCATATATCCTCTGTTTAGATGTGGTTTTATGTTTTAATTAGTGTTTGTGCCAAGTAGAACCTTTGGGAAGACTTGGGTGAAGTCTTTGCGATCTTGCTGTAAAAAACAAAAACTTTTGCGCTCACGAGATTAGCTGCCACTTTTTAATGGAGAGTGAGATTAGGTTGATTATTTTTAAGATGATTAATAGACAAATTCCTCAGGTCCACCAATTTATTTCAGAATTTTTCGAGTTCCATAAGTATACGTTTGATACAGATTACTACAGACTGTTCTGTTTTTGATAGATTCTATTTTCATTGTGTTGTTTGCTTATTTTGATGAATCTATGAGTAGTATCGGAGGGTATGAACAATAGATAAGTTGGAATACAGTAGATATTATACCAGTATAAATAAATAATGAGTTCACAACAGTACCAAAAGTGGTGATTTATTTTCTTATACTAACGGAGCTTACGAGTTTTCTGTTGAGTTTTGTGTTGTGAAGTTTTCAAGTTTTGGGTAAAGATTCGATGGACTATGGAATAAGGAGTGGCAAGTGCCTAAGCTTGGGGATGCCCAAGGCACCCAAAGGTAATATTCAAGGACAACCAAGAGCCTAAGCTTGGGGATGCCCCGGATGGCATCCCCTCTTTCGTCTTCATTCATCGGTAACTTTACTTGGAGCTATATTTTTATTCACCACATGATATGTGTTTTGCTCGGAGCGTCATTTTATTTTCTTTTGTTTTGCTTGCTGTTTGAATAAAATACCAAGATATGAAATTCTTAAATGTTATAGAGTCTTCACATAGTTGCATATTCGACTACTCATTGATCTTCACTTATATATTTTTCGGAGTAGTTTGTCGTTTGCTCTAGTGCTTCACTTATATCCTTTTAGAGCACGGCGGTGCTTTTATTTTGAAGAAATAGATGAACTCCCGTGCTTCACTTATATTATTTTGCGAGTCTTTTAGAACAGCATGGTAATTTGTTTGGGTTATAAAATTAGTCCTAATATGATAGGCATCCAAGATGGGTATAATAAAAACTTTCATATAAGTGCATTGAATACTATGAGAAGTTTGATACTTGATAATTGTTTTGAGATATGAAGATGGTAATATTAGAGTCGTGCTAGTTGAGTAATTGTGAATTTGAGAAATACTTGTGTTTAGGTTTGCAAGTCCCGTAGCATGCACGTATGGTAACCGTTGTGTGACAAATTTGAAGCATGAGGTGTTTCTTTGATTACCTTCCTTATGAGTGGCGGTCGGGGACGAGCGATGGTCTTTTCCTACCAATCTATCCCCCTAGGAGCATGCGCGCAGCGCTTGGTTTTTGATGACTTGTAGATTTTTGCAGTAAGTATGTGAGTTCTTTATGACTAATGTTGAGTCCATGGATTATACGCACTCTCACTCTTCCATCATTGCTAGCCTCTTCGGTACCGTGCATTGCCCTTTCTCACCTCGAGAGTTGGTGCAAACTTCGCCGGTGCATCCAAAACCCGTGATATGATACGCTCTATCACACATAAACCTCCTTATATGTCGGGGAACTAATCAACGAGCACCTATGGGACCGGCGGACCGAGCCCCTTTTGGTTCAGCGGGGGGGGGGGGGGGGGGGAGATCACACGAAGAGCAGATCGAGGCGAGACACACGAGCAGTTTACCCAGGTTCGGGCCGCACGGATGCGTAAAACCCTACTCCTGCTTTGTGGTTTGTATTGAGTTCTTGCTCGGGAGCGCTGAGTGCTACAATACACACCAGCAGCTAACGAGACCGAGCGTGAGTGTTCTCTTTTTCCAACGCTCTCCTCCTCCTCTACGTTGTGCATGGGCCTCCTTTTATATGCTCAAGGGGTCACTGACAGGTGGCAACATAGACAAGGGTAAAAATGGAAAGGTGTTGCGGTTGGTACAGCTACCTGCTACAGTGTATCATACCTAACCCTGACGGCAGGGGACAAGGGCATTAAATGCCTGTCTGCGTCACCCAAATAGTGCAAAAGGGACCGTCAGGGACGCCACCGCTCGCCACGATGGCAATCTTGTCAGCGCCGCTTGCCACCGCGCACCGCTGGCTGCACAGCCTCCCGCCATGTACGCCTTGAAGGGCCCCAGAGTGACACGTTGGCGGATGTGCTGGAGCGCGGGTACAGAGTGGTGGCTTGCCGCGGCAAGCGCCTTGCCGCGGTCGTTGTCTTGTCGCGTCCGGGAGCTTGTCGCTCACCGGGCCTTGCCGGGACGTGTGGCGCGTCGCGGGAAGTTCCTTGAGATGCCTTGGTTGGCCTTCCCGGCAAGCTCCTCTTGCCGGGGTCTTGTCTCCTTGGCTTGGATACTTTGTTCTTGAATGGCTCCAAAGGAACCACGGAGGACCTTGGCGGTCACTCGGCAAGCCTTGCCGCGGGACGCTGCGACTGCCCGTGCACAAGTTCGGGATACTAGGGTACCCCTACTCTAGTACATCGACAGGAGCCCTCGGGCCTGGGCCATACACGGTGCCGAGCGCTGTTGGGCCAGGCCCAAAACAGGGCACGGGCACGCGCGGCCTGGGTTACGCCGTATCTCTCCCCGTATCCACCGCGCCCTCCCCGAACGGCACGTGTTGAATGCAGCGTCGTGGGAAAGATCGTGGGTGGTTTCTTTATTCGGAAAGGCGGAACGTCCGCCCCCTCCCTCTTTATAAGCAGGGGAAACAGGGGTAGTTCGCCCATTCGCCGGTTGCTATTCCAATCTCGGAAACCTCCGCCGCTCCTCCGTCTTCCCAAAGCTGAAAGAGAGCAGCGCCCTGCCCCCCATCGCCACCAGCACCACCAACGCCGTCGACCTCCTCCACCACTTCCGCCATGGCTCCGAAAGCCGACAAGGGGAAGGTTGTGAAGTCGACCGAGGCGTAGCGGCTTGCGGCGCTTCGAAAGGAGCGGGCAATCTTCCCCCCCAAGCTCGCCGCGAGGGAGCTGAGGGAGTATTACTACCTCTTCTGGTCGACGGAGACGCGAGCGCATCCGTGCACGAAGGTACTTCCAGCCGCCGCTTGGAAAATGGCTCCAAATGGATATCCTTTCTTCGCCGTGTTCTTCTACTTCGGGCTCTGCCCGCCTTTCTTTGAGTTTTTCTGCGATATTATGAACACCTACGGGTTCTGCCTCCTTGACTTCACCCCCAATGTTGTTTTGACCATGGCAGTTTTCGCACATCTCTGCGAAAACTTTGTCGGAGTCTATCCAAATGTAGCCCTTTTTCGCCACTTCTTTATGCCTTGAGTAGAGAAAGGAGAGCCTTTATCCGGCGGAATCGCCTGGATCTCGAGGGCCGGCAAGAAGGACGCTTATCTGGAGGGAGAGTTCCGCGGCAAGTGGGAGGAATGGAGAGCAGACTGGTGCTGGATTGTCGAGGAGAACCCACAGCCGTTTACCGCCCGGCGCCAAGCCCCAGCAGCACGCGGCAGCGATTGGAGCAACATGGCCCCGGAAGACGATAGGCTTAAGATTGCCATCACCCGGATCCAACGCCTCAGGCTTGCCGGGCTCACTGTAGGCGCTATTGGCGCAGGTTTTCTTCGCCGCCGCATCGCCCCCCTGCAGGAATGGAGGAGACCCGCCTGGGAATTCAAAAATGCGGCGGATATCATGAGGCTGCGTCCGGGCCTCAACTTCAACTTCACTGTTCTGGAGCTTAACGCGATGCTCCAGGAGCTGTTCAAGTACGACCCTCAACATCCCGAAGTGTTCAGGTTGCCGAAGGGTGTCGTTCCACTGTGCAACAAGTCCGCGCTCGACCGCATCCATGCAATGATGCCGCCGTGCAATTCGCATGGAATTGTCCCAACTTGGCAAGAGCCTGCAGACGACGTTGTACAGGAGTTCTTTGACGGCTTGGTAGACGTGCCGGTCCGCCCCGACGAAAACAAAGGCCTCACTCGCGACACCATCGATGCGGAGATGAAACACATCCCACAAGGCTGGAAGAGGCGGCGGCAGCCGCAGCCACGGGCGAGTTTGGATTCACCGTGGAGGAGGCAGAAGCAGCAGAGGCGGCAAGCCGTACCGAGCGAGAGGAGCTTGGCGACGAGGAAGAGCTTGCCGGGCATGACGTCGAGTCGAGCGAGCCCGCCGAGGATACGAACGGCTCGTTGGAGATCAACTCCTCTTCCTCCTCATCCTCAGGCAGCTCACCGCAAGCAGAGCCCCCGGCTCCACCAAGAAGGCGTCTCCGCAAGGCCGGGGACGTAGCGGGGCGGCGGGCGAGTCGACAGTCGCCGCGCCGCGCGACACGCTCCACCGTGGCAAGCACTGTTGCCACGGGAGCACCTCACGCTGCTGCGGCAACTGGAGCGGGGTCCACCCGGACCACCGCTTCTGCTCCTGCCGCTTCTCACGCCGCGGCGGCAGCCAGAGCGGGGTCGTCTCAGACCACCGCCACTGTTCCCGCCAAGCAGCCAAGGGAACCTACTCCTCCGCCTCCTCGCGCCGGACGTGAGCCGGACTTCGACTTCTCCGCGTTCAGCTCCGACGAGGAAGAAGAAGAGTAAGATTCTCTTGTTGTACTTGTAGTTCTTCAATTCTTGTTGTTTTGTCTTGTATCTCATTTGCTTTACTCTGAGCTTATTCCTTTTTAGGACTCTGGCCCAGAGAGCGGCGAAGAGAGCCAAGGTCCCGGTGATTGTCATCGAGGACGAACCCACCGCGACAGCAGGGGGTACGTCCGAGACAACCTTGCTGGATCCGGCAACTATTCTCCAGAGCAGCCCCCAGCGTAAGTATATGGTTCGCTTTCCGCTGTTAGGCGCGCATGGATACTCTTTCTTTGCTGACATCTGACTGTCGGTTTGTGTAGGAGCAGAGCAGCCCCACTAGGAGCGCCCGGAGGCCGCCCCCAAAATGCCAAGGGAGAGTCCTTCGGCAAGGGAGAGGTCTCCGGCAAGGGAGAGTTCTCCGGCAAGGGAGAAGTCTCCGGCAAGGGACAGCAGCAGCGGCCCCCCGACGGCAGAGACCACGACTGCAGAACCCGGTACAGGTAATCCTCTCGCTTCAAAACTTCCCTTGGGTTCTTCTTCTTTTGATCTTCTTTTTTTGGATATTTGCTTGACTCTTCTCCCTTTTCCGGCTGTCAGACCCATCTGCTGCGGAGCCGATGGAGACCGAGGTTGCCGCCGACGACGCCGCTGCCACCGAAGAAGCAGCCGGTGCTGACGATCCCGCCGGCGCAGAGGCCGCCGAAGCTGCCGCCGCAGAAGCAGGCGAGGGGTCTAGCAATCGCACTGACGGCCCTGAGGCCGCAGGAGCGCCAGGCGCTACGCCAACCGCCGATCCCTCCGCCGCTGCCGCAGCATCAGGCTCCGAAGAGCCCCAGCCAGGCGTCTACTTGAAGGCCGGCGATGGCATCTTCATCAACCTCCCCTGGGCGTCAAGCTCTAGGGCGCCGGTCGAAGGAGAGAGCTTCGACGGAGAGGTGCTCGCCTCCGCTGGGCTGGCGCTGGTTGACGCGCCGAGCAGCAGCAGCAACAAGCCTGAGGAGGAGCAGCTGCTGGGGAAGCTGGTGTCACTCTACCGTGCTCGGCAAGCCAAGCTGGAATCCCGCGAGGCGCTTGTTGCGAAGGCGGGAGTGGACATCGAAAAGCGCGTGGAGGAGCTCCGAGGTCTCAACCAGGAAGCTCTCCGGTCCTTGGCAGAGGAGCGGGCGCAACTCGCCGAGGAGCAGAAGGCCTTCCTCCTCGAGAGGGCTGAAGTCAAAGAGCAACAGCGGCATGCCGCTGAAAAGCTGTCTGCGCAGGAGGGCGAGCTGGCGCAGCGGAAGGTCAACCTTGACAGCCACGAGGAGGAGCTTGCCGCGCGCGAGCAAACATTCCGCGGAGCCCTCAAGCAAGCAGAGGATGCTGCCGCAGCTGCCGAGGCCACCAAGAAGGAGCTAGAGACGAAGGTGGCGCGGCTGGAGGCCGATCTCAAGGCGAGCGGTGAAGAGCTTGCCGTGCTCAAGCGTGAGCGGGAGGAGGACGCCTACAGCCACTCAGAGCTGCAGGCTCGTCTCACCGAGAAGGGCAAGGAGCTTAGTGCCGCCAAGGACTCCAACGCAGATCTTGAGTTGAAGCTGACTACTTTGACCAAGACGTTGGACGGCGCCAGGGAGCAGGAGGCGGCCTTGAAGGAGGAGATCAAGGCCGACAAGGCGCTGCTCGCGAGTGCTGCTGCCGCCTAGAACACTTTTAGGGAGAATGTGGGGCACTAGACGGAGGGTCTCATGAATGTTGCCGCAGGCATTGACAGGGAGCTGGCGCAGCTGGGGATGGAGGATCTCGGGTATCCCTCCGACGAGAACCTCCATCCCAGCGCCAAGCTCACCTTGTTCTTCAAAGGCGTGGCGACGGCCCTCCAGCGACTCCGAGAGAGAATCCCAAATTAGCTGGCCGACGAGTCGCGCAAGATCTGCGCGGGAGCTCTTCAAAAGGTGCTGGTGAAGGTGGCCTTCCGCAACCCGGGCCTCAACCTCACCAACGTCCTCAAGACCTTGCCGTCGGATGCTGATCTGGAGGCGCTCAAGACCCTTGTCGCACCCATTGTGGACAAGGTGAGCGAGATCAAGAGGATTGAGGGCGATCGCGTAGACTAGGCCGCCCGTTTTCTTCTTTTCTTGTCGCTGCTGGTCATGTTATGAGAAAAATCTGTTAGAGCCGCGACAAGCTACCTTGTAATATAACTCTGTTCCGGGTAATGATTGCAATGTTATTTCCTTTACTTGATTCCTTCCTTTGTATATTTTTGCCCTACGCTTTTAGGAAACTTGCCGGCGCAGGCACCTTAGCTGCGAGCGCTGAGTGCGGGACGTCAGCAGCCTGCTGGCGGTGCCGCTACCGACAAGAAACCTTGTCGCAACTAGTCGCAGCTCACTTAAGTTGTTGAGCGGACTCGAAACAAAGTAAGGGCGCAACTAGCTACGAGTTGGTTCCTCCGCGCACAGGTTTTCCATACAAAGCACGGTCGTTCAAGGAAGGTAACTTAAAATTTTTAAAAAATCTGATTACTCAAACTTTGGCAACTTAGCTTTTATGTTGTTTGCTTCCCGGTAAGGCGAAACTTTCTTGAACAACGCCTGGTCCATACCATTATCTTCTCCTTTCCCCCCCGGCAAACTTTTGGGCGAGGGAACCTTCCTTTCCTTGAGAAAAAAGAAAGAGGAGAAAAATAAAGATATGGAGCCTTATGGCTCGTTGTTGCTTACCGGGGGTAGGTGCTGCACAAAGTGTCAGATAACACATGCAAAAAATAGAAAGCATGAAATTGACAAGATGTGCGGAGCACATGAGCTTTATGCACGGGGTCTGCGCCCGGCTTTGTACAAAGGTTTACATGCAACAGCGGCAAGACTTGTACAAAAGGCGGTTGCCGGAACGGGTTCCAGCAACCGCGCCTTATGGGTAAAACGTACAAAGATGCTCAATGTTCCAGGAGTTCGTCACCGGAATGCCATCTTCGGTCTCAAGGCGGACAGCGCCAGGCCTAGTGACTCGTTTCACCCGATAAGGGCCATCCCACTTCGGCGTCAACTTGTTGGAATTCTTGGCGGACTGAACACGCCGAAGAACAAGGTCGCCTTCCTCGAGACTTCTGGCGTTAACCTTGTGGCTATGGTAGCGGCGCAAAGCTTGCTGGTAGCGAGCAGCTCGTACAGCAGCCTGAAGACGGTCTTCCTCAAGGAGCAGCGCGTCATCTTGTCGCAGCTGCTCTTGCTCAAGCTCATCATAAGCGAGCACTCGAGGTGACCCGTATACGAGTTCCGTGGGGAGAACTGCCTCTGCTCCATAGACTAGAGCGAAAGGTGTCTGGCAAGTGGCTCCATTTGGCGTCGTCCTGATCGACCAAAGAACCACCGGCAGCTCCTCAATCCAGTTTCTTCCACACTTGTGCAGCCTGTCGAAAGTCCTGGTCTTGAGCCCAGACAGCACTTCAGCATTTGCCCTCTCCGCTTGACCGTTGCTTCTCGGGTGAGCAACAGAAGCGAAGCAGACCTTGGCGCCAAGATCTTGGACGTACTGCATGAAGGTGCGGCTCGTGAATTGCGTACCGTTGTCGGTGATTATCCTATTAGGGATCCCGAAGCGGCAAACAATCGACCTGAAGAACTTGACTGCTGACTGTGCTGTCACCTTCCTCACTGCTTCCACTTCCGGCCACTTTGTGAACTTGTCGATTGCAACGTACAAGTACTCAAAGCCCCCGACTGCTCGGGGAAAGGGGCCGAGGATGTCGAGCCCCCAGACCGAAAATGGCCAGGATAAAGGGATCGTCTGGAGAGCTTGAGTTGGCTGGTGTATCTGCTTGGAATGGAACTGGCACGCTTCACACTTGGTTACTTGTGCAGTTGCATCCTGGAGGGCTGTCGGCCAAAAGAAACCTTGCATGAATGCTTTGCCGGCAAGTGCTCTTGCGCCAATGTGGTGACCACATATGCCTCCATGTATCTCTGCCAACAACTTTTGTCCATCTTCCCGGTGAATACACTTCAATTTCACACCGTTGAGTCTTCTTCTGTATAGTGTGTTGTCGACAAACTGGTACATACTTGACTGCCGAGCTACTCTTTCCGCTTCTTCTTGCTCTTCGGGAAGTTCTCCTGTCTGAAGGAAACGGAAAATCTGCTGTGCCCATGCTGGAGCTTGTGGCTCGACAACAAGGACTAAAGGCACATCTGCTGCTGCAGGAACATCCGCTTCTACGGCGAGAACCTGCGGCTCAGCCGGAGCTTGATGTTCCCCGGCAAGCTTGCCGGAGCAAAATTTGTCGGGAGCCTCTGCTTCAACAGAACAAACCCTAGGGCTTGCCGGAGCAGACTGCTCCTCAGCACTCTTGGTGTTGATCTTGGGGACCTTCTTGGCGGCGGCTTCGGGAAGCTCTGCCGGAAAATAGTCACCAAAAATCAACTTCCTCTTCTTGCTCTGTCCAGTTGATGGCGTTACAGACGGTCGAGTCAGCTTGAGCACAAAGATCCCTAGTTCCACAGGTAACTTAAGTGCGGCGCACTTTGATAGGCCATCGGCAATGTCGTTCTGAGCTCTTGGGACATGCTCCATCTATAGGCCGTCAAAGTGCTCTTCTAGCTTTCTCACTTCGTCAACGTAGGCTTCCATCAACAGACTCTGATAACTCTTGTTCACTTGGCGGACGACAAGCTGCGAGTCACCCCTGACAATGAGCTTCTTGATCCCAAGGTCTGCCGCGATCCTGAGACCGGCAAGCAAGCCTTCATACTCTGCAGTATTGTTTGTTGCTTGCTCCTTGGGAAAGTGCATCTGGACTACGTACTTGAGGTGCTCTCCGGTGGGTGCGACAAGCAACACACCAGCGTCGGCGCCTTGCAGCGAGAAGGCACCATCGAAGTACATCAGCCACTCTTTGCTTGCTTCCTCGACGGGGATGCTCGTTTCTGGAGTTTCTTCATCTGGTGTTGGCGTCCACTCTGCTACGAATTCTGCCAATGCTCTGCTTTGGATAGTTGAAGTACTCTCAAACTTGAGGCCAAAGCTTGACAGTTCCAGTGCCCACTCAACAATCCTGCCTGTTGCTTCTGGATTCTGTAGTATCCTCTTCAGCGGAAAACGAGTGACAACTGTGATCTCATGTGCTTGGAAGTAATGGCGCAGCTTTCTCGAGGCCATGAGAAGGCCGAAAAGCAATTTCTGCACACCAGAGTACCTTGACCTAGCCCCCTGCAGAAGGGAACTGACAAAGTAAACTGGGCGCTGCACCATTCTCTTTTGTATCTCCTCGCGCGCCTGTGCAGATCCATCTTTGTCGGGACCAGAGCTTGTCGGGGAAGCCCCCTGCTTGTCGCTGGATGCGCCTGCCATGGTTGCTGGCTCGTCATCTGCCTCCCTCTCTGCTACTAACGCAGCACTAACCACTTGATTGCTTGCCGCTATATACAGCAGCAACTTCTCTTGTGGCTTAGGTGCAACAAGTGTTGGAGTGGAGGACAGGTATCTCTTCAAGCCTTGCAGCGCGGCCTCCGCTTCCGGAGTCCATTTCATTGGACCTGCCTTTTTCAATATTTCGAAAAACGGCAGGGCGCGCTCAGCAGACCTAGAGATAAACCTGCTGAGAGCAGCCACGCAACCGGCAAGTCTTTGTACATCCTTGACGCGCTTTGGTGCTTCAATCTGCTCAATGGCCTTGATCTTGTCGGGATTGGCTTCAATTCCCCACTGAGACACGAAGAACCCGAGAAGCTTGCCAGAGGGGACTCCAAACACACACTTCTCGGGGTTGAGCTTGAGGCTGATCTTGCGCAGATTTGCAAAGATCTCGCCTAAATCTTGAATCAGAGTTGCCTTGTCCTTGCTCTTGACCACTATGTCATCCATGTAGGCTTCCACATTTCTGTGTATTTGTGGCTCAAGAGCGACATGGACTACCCTTGCAAATGTTGAACCAGCATTCTTTAAACCGAAAGGCATCCGTATGAAATAGTACGTGCCACATGGAGTGATGAATGCGGTCTTCTCCTCATCCTCTTCTGCCATGAAGATTTGATGGTATCCTGAGTATGCGTCAAGAAATGAAAGCAAGTCACATCCGGCCGTGGAGTCAACAATCTGGTCAATGCGCGGCAAGGGAAATGGGTCTTTGGGACAAGCTTTATTAACATCGGTAAAGTCGATGCAAAGCCTCCATTTCCCGTTTGCCTTACGCACGACTACAGGATTGGCCAACCACGTAGGATGGAGCACTCCTCTAACAAGGCCTGCTGCTTCCAATTTCTTGATCTCTTCTGCGATGAATTCTTGGCGCTCCACTGCTTGCTTCCTGGCCTTCTGCTTGACGGGCCGCGCATGAGGACAAACGACAAGATGGTGCTCAATTACTTTCCTGGGAACACCGGGGATGTCAGACGGTTGCCACGCAAACACGTCGACGTTCGCCCGCAGGAAAGCAATGAGCGCGCTTTCCTATTTAGGGTCAAGAGTGGCACTGATGGTGAAGGTACCACCAGTGCCATCCTCCTTGGCGTACACCTTCTTGGTCTCTGGCGGAGCTGCCATTGTCTTCTTACACTTGCCGGTGGAGCTCGATGGTGCGTCCTCGACGGTAGCGCAGCACTCTGAAGAGGTGCGCTTGCCGGAGCGGGCATCAGAACTCTTGCCGGACTTGGTCTTCTTCTTCCCCCCGGGAGCTTCAACGGCAGGTGACTTGCGATCTGTTGTGGCTGCCGCTTCCCGGTAGATCTTGTTGGCGCAGATAAGAGCATCCTTCTTGTCGCCAGGGACAGAGATGACGCTTATCGGGCCTGGCATCTTCAGCATGTTGTATGCATAGTGAGTGGCTGCCATGAACTTGGCGAGTGCTGGACGGCCGAGTATCCCATGGTAAGGCAATGGAAAATCGGCAACGTCAAAGGTGACCCTCTCAGTCCTGAAGTTCAACTCGCTGCCAAATGTTACTGGCAACGTGACCTTCCCCTTCGGCTTGCTCCTTCCCGGGTTGATTCCTTGGAATGTGCCGGTCTCTTCAAGCTCGCTGTCAGGGATCTGGAGTTTCTGGAGTACAGTGGAGGAGATCAGGTTCAAGCCGGCCCCGCCATCAACTAGCATCTTAGTGACCTTGAGGTTGCGGATAGTTGGTGAAACCAACATCGGCAAGCACCCGACCGCAGTTGTGCGATCAGGGTGGTCCTCAATATCAAAGATGATAGGCGTTCTGGACCATTTCAGAAGCTTGCGTGACTCGAAAGGTGGTTCCACCGCATTGACTTCCCGCACCCACTGCTTGAGTTGGCGGTGCGAAGTATGCAGAGAAGCACCGCCGTCAATGCACAAGACCTCTGTGGCTTTCTGGAACTCCTGCTCACTGGTCTCGGCATCATCCATGTCTTCGTCGTCGTCATCATCTTCATCCTTGTCGCGGCCGCGGGGAGGTCTGTCTCCTTGCCGCTGCTTGGCCTTGCCGCGGCATCCTCCCCGGCCGGCGCGCTTCTTGCCGGATTCTCCAGCGCCTCCTTGGGCCCTCTCCTTGTCGCGTCGCTCGTATTCAGCCTTTTGCTGCTGGACAAGCTGCTCGACCTTCTTGCAGCTCTGGAGGTCATGGCCCTTGGTGCGGTGGATCTTGCAGTACTGCTTGTCGGTGCTGTCCTGCTTGTCGGCGACCGCCACAGCCTAGCAGTTGGTGCATGCGGCAATCTCCTTGCCGGAGCTACCAGCTTTGGCTTTCTTGGCGCCACCTTCGTTGCCGGACTGCTCAATGACTAGCACATCTTTGCCTTTCTTCTTCCTGTTGTTCCGCCGCTGGTTTTTCTTTGCCGGGGCAGCATCCTCGCTGTCAGATCCTCCTGCTCCTGTATTCTCTCCGGGAGTTTCCTCCTTTCCTCAGCACGTGCACACTTGTCGGCCAGGGCATACAGCTCACTGACGTATCTGATTTTGCACATCGCCATCTCCTCTCGCATCCTGCGGTTGCGCACGTTCTGATGGAACGCGCTGATGACCGCGGCAGGGTGGACATCTGGGATGCTGTGCTGTACACGGCTGAATCTCTGAATGTACTTGCGCAGGGGCTCTCCTTCCTTCTGGGCGAGCAGGTGAAGGTCACTCTCTTGGCCATGAGGTTTGTGGCCGCCTGTAAAGGCGCCGACAAACTGATGGCATAGATCTGCCCAGGAGAATATGGAGTTGTCCGACAAATGCATGAGCCAGGACCTGACGTTGGGCTTGAGCACCAACGGGAAGTAGTTGGCAAGGATCTTGTCGTCCCGCCCCCCGGTAGCTTTCACCGTGATGGTGTAGATGCTGAGGAACTCCGACGGATGCGACTTGCCGTCGTACTTCTCTGGTACGTCTGGCTTGAAATTCTTCTTGTTGGGCCACTGGACTCGCCGCAGCTCACGAGTAAACGCAGGGCAACCTACCGCGTACGGCAAGTCGCCTGGTTCCCCTGGCGCATGCATGTCGACAGAGGGCCCAGCGCGCTGGTCTGATTGATGCCACGCTTCTCTTCGGCGCTCGATGCGAGTACGAGCATCTTCTTGCTGTCGTTCGTGAAGAACTTGGCGCTGATCGCGACGAGTTCGTGGATCTGATGATGCGGTGGAGTCGCTGTCGAGGTGGATCCGGCGAGTCGGCGATCTTGGCCTTCGGGGCGGAGAGTGCATGGTGGTTGCACCCCCACCGGTCTTGTCGCCACCGGCTCGTGCCTGGCTGACTTGCCGCGGCTGCGATGTACTCGGCTACCATGGAGTGTCGCCGTTGGCGAAGCCGATGAGACTCTGAATGGTGGCCCTCCAGTCGTCGATCTTGTCTGCCGCTGGAGGGTAGTCTAGGAGCAGTTGAGCTCGCGCCAAAGCTTCTGTTGAAGTGGTGGGTGGCGGCGGCGAACGGTGTGAGGAGCGGGATATGCTCGAACTTCTAACTATGTTAGAAGGAGCAGTATCTCGTCCAGGCGACCGTGCCCCGCTCGTGCCAGCATGTTGGCGTGCATGCTGGTCTTGAGCACTCCGAGATCCACCAGCTCGATCTTGGTCCAGCAAACGTATGGTACTGTGAGTACCATGACGCTGTCGGTCCCGCGCCTCCTGGGATGGGCGCGGTGCATGTACGGACGCCGAGGTCTTGGAGTGCGCCCGGTCGTTGTGGGAGCCAACTGCGCCGTCGATGGGCAGTGCAGCCTTGTCCTTGGACCTGGCAACACCGTGAGTTCCCTCGTCGACGCCCGTTCTTCCGCTGGCATCTACCCCACCAGCCGTCTGCTCCGGCGGTGGTGGGTTTGGCGCGGACGGAGCAGCCGCCTCCGAAGCCTTCTTCTTCGGCGCCATGTCGATGAAGACGATGAAGATTTAGCTCGTGTGAACGCCGGATCAGGTTCGCACAACCTCGACGCACCCCCTACCTGGAGCGCCAAAGATGTCGGGGAACTAATCCACGAGCACCTATGGGACCGGCGGACCGAGCCCCTTTCGGTTCGGCGGGGGGGGGGCGGAGATCGCACGAAGAGCAGATCGAGGCGAGACACACGAGCAGTTTACCCAGGTTTGGGACGCACGGATGCGTAAAACCCTACTCCTGCTTTGTGGTTTGTATTGAGTTCTTGCTCGGGAGTGCTGAGTGCTGCAGTACACACCAGCAGCTAACGAGACCGAGCGTGAGTGTTCTCTTTTTCCGACGCTCTCCTCCTCCTCTACGTTGTGCATGGGCCTCCTTTTATATGCTCAAGGGGTCACCGACAGGTGGCAATGTAGACAAGGGTAAAAATGGAAAGGTGTTGCGGTTGGTATAGCTACCTGCTACAGTGTATCATACCTAACCCCGAGGGCAGGGGACAAGGGCATTAAATGCCCGTCTGCGCCGCCCAAATAGTGCAAAAGGGACCGTCAGGGACGCCACCGCTCGCCACGATGGCAATCTTGTCAGCGCCGCTTGCCACCGCGCACCGCTGGCTGCACAGCCTCCCGCCACGTACGCTTGGAAGGGTCCCAGAGTGACACGTTGGCGGATGTGCTGGAGCGCGGGTACAAAGTGGTGGCTTGCCGCGGCAAGCGCCTTGCCGCGGTCGTTGTCTTGTCGCGTCCGGGAGCTTGTCGCTCACCGGGCCTTGCCGGGACGCGTGGCGCATCGCGGCAAGTTCCTTGAGATGCCTTGGTTGGCCTTCCCGGCAAGCTCCTCTTGCCGGGGTCTTGTCTCCTTGGCTTGGATACTTTGTTCTTGAATGGCTCCAAAGGAACCACGGAGGACCTTGGCGGTCACCCGGCAAGCCTTGCCGCGGGACGCTGTGACTGCCCGTGCACAAGTTCGGGATATTAGGGTACCCCTACTCTAGTACACCGACATTATATCTTCCTCAAAACAGCCACCATACCTACCTATTATGGCATTTCTATAGCCATTCAGAGATATATTGCCATGCAACTTTCCACCGTTCCGTTTATTATGACATGCTTCATCATTGTCATATTGCCTTGCATGATCATGTAGTTGACATCGTATTTGTGGCAAAGCAACCATTCATAATTTTTTCATACATGTCACTCTTGATTCATTGCACATCCCAGTACACCGCGGAGGCATTCATATAGAGTCATATTTTGTTCTAGTATCAAGTTGTAATCATTGAGTTGTAAATAAATAGAAGTGTGATGATCATCATTAATAGAGCATTGTCCAAAAAAAGAGAAAGGCCAAAAAAGGCCCAAAAAATAATAAAAATATATAAAATAAAAAGGGACAATGCTACTATCCTTTTTCCACACTTGTGCTTCAATGTAGCACCATGATCTTCATGATAGAGAGTCTCTTATTCTGTCACTTTCATATAATAGTGGGAATTTTTTATTATAGAACTTGGCTTGTATATTCCAACAATGGGCTTCCTCAAATGCCCTAGGTCTTCGTGAGCAAGCAAGTTGGATGCACACCCACTAAGTTTCCTTTCTTGAGCTTTCATACATTTATAGCTCACGTGCATCCGTTGCATGGAAATCCCTACTCCTTGCATTGACATCAATTGATGGGCATCTCCATAGCCCGTTGATTAGCCGCGTCAATGTGAGACTTTATCCTTTTTTGACTTCTCCACACAACCGCCATCATTATATTCTATTCCACCCATAGTGCTATGTCCATGGCTCACGCTCATGTATTGCGTGAAAGTTGAAAAAAGTTTGAGAGTACTAAAGTATGAAACAATTGCTTGGCTTGTCATCGGGGTTGTGCATGATGAGAGCATTTTTGTGTGACAAAAATGAAGCATAGCCAAACTATATGATTTTGTAGGGATAAGCTTTCTTTGGCCACGTTATTTTGAGAAGAGATAATTGCTTAGTTAGTATGCTTGAAGTATTATTATTTTTATGTCAATATTAAACTTTTGTCTTGAATCTTAGGGATCTGAACATTCATGCCACAATAAAGAAAATTACATGGATAAATATGTTAGGTAGCATTCCACATGAAAAATTATGTTTTTATCATTAACCTACTCGAGGACGAGCAGGAATTAAGCTTGGGGATGCTTGATACGTCTCCAACGTATCTATAATTTTTGATTGTTCCATGCTATTATATTATCAACCTTGGATGTTTTATATGTATTTATATGCTATTTTATATGATTTTTGGGACTAACCTATTAACCTAGAGCCTAGTGCCAGTTTCTGTTTTTTCCTTATTTTTGAGTATCGTAGAAAAGGAAAATCAAACGGACTCCAATTGACCTGAAACTTCACGGAACTTATTTTTGGACCAGAAGAAGGCCATTGAGTGAAAGAGTTGGGCCAGAAGATTCCCGGGCTGCCCACGAGGGTGGGGGGTGCGCCCACCCCCTAGGCGCGCCTCCCTACCTCGTGGACAGCCCGAAGATCCCCCTGACTTGTTCTCGACGCCAAAACCTCTTATATATACTGAAACTTCCAGAAAGAAACCTAGATCGGGAGTTCCTCCGTCAGAAGCCTCCATAGCCACCGAAAATCAATCTAGACCCGTTCCGGCACCCTGCCAGAGGGGGGAATCCCTCTCCGGCGGCCATCTTCATCATCCTGGCGCTCTCCATGACGAGGAGGGAGTAGTTCACCCTCGGTGCTGAGGGTATGTACCAGTAGCTATGTGTTTGATCTCTCTCTCTCTCATGTTCTTAATTTGGCATGATCTTGATGTATCGCGAGCTTTGCTATTATAGTTGGATCTTATGATGGTTCTCCCCCTCTACTCTCTTGTGATGAATTGAGTTTTCCCTTTGAAGTTATCTTGTCGGATTGAGTCTTTAAGGATTTGAGAACACTTGATGTATGTCTTGCATGTGCTTATCTGTGGTGATAATGGGATATTCACATGATCCACTTGATGTATGTTTTGGTGATCAACTTGCGAGTTCCGTGACCTTGTGAACTTATGCATAGGAGTTGGCACATGTTTTCGTCTTGACTCTCCGGTAGAAACTTTGGGGCACTCTTCGAACTTCTTTGTGTTGGTTGAATAGATGGATGTGAGATTGTGTGATGCATATCGTATAATCATACCCACGGATACTTGAGGTGACATTGGAGTATCCAAGTTACATTAGGGTTTTGGTTGATTTGTGTCTTAAGGTGTTATTCTAGTACAAACTCTAGGATAGATTGAACGGAAAGAATAGCTTTGTGTTATTTTACTACAAACTCTTGAATAGATCGATCAGAAAGGATAACTTTGAGGTGGTTTCGTACCCTACAATAATCTCTTCATTTGTTCTCTACTATTAGTGACTTTGGAGTGACTCTTTGTTGCATGTTGAGGGATAGTTATATGATCCAATTATGTTATTATTGTTGAGAGAACTTGCACTAGTAAAAGGATGAACCCTAGGCCTTGTTTCCTAGCATTGCAATACCGTATGTGCTCACTTTTATCATTAGTTACCTTGCTGTTTTTATATTTTCAGATTACAAAAACCTTTATCTACCATCCATATAGCACTTGTATCACCATCTCTTCACTGAACTAGCGCACCTATACAATTTACCATTGTATTGGGTGTGTTGGGGACATAAGATACTCTTTGTTATTTGGTTGCAGAGTTGCTTGAGAGAGACCATCTTCATCCTATGCCTCCCACGGACTGATAAACCTTAGGTCATCCACTTGAGGGAAATTTGCTACTGTCCTACAAACCTCTGCACTTGGAGGCCCAAGAACATCTATAAGAAGAAGGTTGTGTAGTAGACATCAGGTGGTGTTGCAAGTTTATTCATAACATAAGGTGAATCTAAAGCAGAACTAGATGGCAGTTCCTTACCCCCCCCCCCTCGTCCTTGAGGGAAATATCTTAGTCTTTGGATCCTTCAGATTCTTCATAGTGATAATATGATAATAATCCCAAGTGACTCAACAAATATAGCTATGTTTCCCCGCCAACGGCGCCAGAAAAAGGTCATGATAACCCACAAGTATAGGGGGTCGCAACAATTTTCGAGGGTAGAGTATTCAACCCAAATTTATAGATTCGATACAAGGGGAGCCAAAGAATATTTGAAGGTATTAGCAATTGAGTTGTCAATTCAACCACACCTGGAGATTAATTATCTGCAGTTAAGTGATCAGTAGCAAAGTAGTTTGATAGTTTTGATAGTAGTGACAGCATCAATAGTAACAATAACAGTGATAGCAATAATTTTGTAGCAAGTGTAACAGTGATGATAGCAGCAGTAACTTAGCAGTAACAATAATGAAAAGTTCGTACGCATCGGGTCGGTGACTTGTTGGATGATATTCATCATGAGACAGTTATAACCTAGGGCGATACGACACTAGCTCCAGTTCATCGATATAATGTAGGCATGTATTCTGTAAATAGTCAGACGTGCTTTATTAAAAGAACTTGCATGACATCTTTTGTCCTACCCTCCTGTGGCAGCGGGGTCCATATTGGAAACTAAGGGATATTAAGGCCTCCTTTTAATAGAGAACCGGAACAAAGCATTAACACATAGTGAATACATGAACTCCTCAAACTACGGTCATCACCAGGAGTGGGCCCGGTTGTTGTCACTCCGGGGTTGCCGGATCATAACCGTAGTAGGTGACTATAACTTGCAAGATCGGATCTAAAACATGGATATAATGATGAATTCATAAACGGTTCATATCTGAAATCATGGCACCCGGGCCCAAAGTGACAAGCATTAAGCATAGCAAAGTCATAGCAACATCAATCTAAGAACATAGTGGATACTAGGGATCAAGCGCTAACAAAACTAACTCGATTACATGATGAATCTCATCCAACTCCTCACCGACCAGCTAGCCTACAAAGGAATTACTCACTCCCGGTGGGGAGCATCATGGAATTGGCGATGGAGAAGGGTTGGTGATGACGAAGAACGAAGATCCCCCTCTATGGAGCCCCAAACGGACTCCAGATCTGCCCTCCCGAGGAAGAATAGGGCTTGGCGGCGGCTCCGTCTCGTGGATCGCGATAATTCTTTTTCCCTGATTTTTTCTGGAAATATGTGAATTTATAGTATCAAGGGGTCGTCAACGGGGCCACCAGGTGGGTACAACCCACCTGGGCACACCAGGAGAGGGGGGCGCGCCCTGGTGGGTTGTGCCCACCCAGCGGCCCCTCTCTGGTGGGTCTTGGCTCCACAAATTCTTATTATTGATATAAAAAAGTCCTCGCAAAGTTTAGTTCCATTCCGAGAACTTTTATTTCTGCACAAAAACAACACCATGGTAGTTCTCCTGAAAACAGCGTCAGTCCAGGGTTAGTTTCATTCTAATCATGCAAATTAGAGTCCAAAACAAGAGGAAGAGCGTGAGAAAAGTAGATACGTTGGAGATGTATCATGGTCACAGGAGCAGGTCTATGCGGGAGGGTGGGAGAGTGGCGGTGACAGGTGATGGACGACGATAGGGAGAAGGGGGCAAACAGCTCAATCAGCCGATACGAGTGTTGCGTATAGTAGAAAATAAAATCTCTCGCCCTTAATTTTTAAAATACAAAATGTCTATCCTACCCTTCAAAAATCAATGGTCAGATTTAAATATACCACTAACTCTCTCGTCAGCGGTATATGGTACAGCAAAAATGGTCCAGGAATAAACCTTTGTATATTTTTTTGCATGATGCCTCTTTGTTGCAGGATATTTTTTGCAAAAAGCTGTGTAGGCAATGGACTACACAACTCATGTGAATTGGAGTATCTGTTCATGTAAACAAAGAAGTTTCTTTTGTAAAACTTGATCATTTGTACCGTAGATTGAATGCAAGTTCCATGTAAAATGACAATAAGAGTTTTCAATTTAAACCTTTAGATTGAAGTTGAATACAAGTTGGGGTGTGCTACGCGCCAGCCAAAGATCGATCGGGTCGCTCAGACCATTACTCTTTTTCGTTTCCTCATTGCAACAAAACTTGTTGTTGCATACCCTTTTGCAACAAGACCTGGCGGGCCGCTGAAAAAGGCATTTTCCTCATTACAACAAGATTGTTGTTGGAAACCTCCTTTGCAATAGGACCTCTATTGCATAAGCATCTCTGATACATCCATTTTGCATCATGTTTTCTTACTATCATTTATAATTTTTTATCCATAATATTGCTTTTTGGAGTAATTCTAATGCCTTTTCTCTCATAATTTGAAAGGAACACACCAAGAGGGAGAATTCCGGCAACTGGAAATCTGGACCTGGAGAAGCTATGTCAGGCTACCTATTCTGCACAACTCCAAATGAGCTGAAACTTCACGGGCATTTTTTATGGAATATATAAGAATTACCGGAGCCAATAAACACCAAAGGGGGCCACCGGGTGGGCACAACCCACCTGGGCGCGCCAGGCCACCCAGGCACGCCCTAGTGGGTTATGGCCTCCTCGACCCACCTCCGGTGCCCATCTTCTGGTATATAAGTCATTTTGACCTAGAAAATAAATAAGAGGAGGACTTTCGGGAAAAAGCGCCACCGCCTTGAGGCGGAACTTGGGCAGGAGCATTTTTGCCCTCCGGCGGAGCGATTCCACCGGGGGAACTTCCCTCCCGGAGGGGGAGATTATCATCATCATCATCACCAACAACTCTGCCATCTTGGGGAGGGCAATCTCCATCAACATATTCAACAACACCATCTCCTCTCAAACCCTAGTTCATCTCTTGTGTTCAACCTTGTTACCGGAACTATAGATTGGTACTTGTGGGTGACTAGTAGTGTTGATTACATCTTGTAGTTGATTACTATATGGTTTATTTGGTGGAAGATTATATGTTCAGATCCATTATGTTATTTAATACTCCTCTGATCATGAACATGTTTATCATCTGTGAGTAGTTACTTTTGTTCTTGAGGTCACAGGAGAAATCATGTTGCAAGTAATCATATGAACTTGATATATGTTTGATATTTTGATAGTATGTATGTTGTTATTCCCTTAGTAATGTCATGTGAACATCGACTACATGACACTTCACCATATTTGGGCCTAAGGGGATGCATTGTGGAGTAGCAATTAGATGGTGGGTTGCGAGAGTGACAGAAGCTTAAACCCCAGTTTATGCACTATTTCATAAGGGGCCGATTGGATCCAAAAGTTTAATGCTATGGTTAGAATTTATTCTTAATATTTTTCTCGTAGTTGTGGATTCTTGAGGGAGGGTTAATCAAAATAGGAGGTTTGTTCAAGTAAGAACCGCACCTAAGCACCGGTCCACCCACATATCAAATTATCAAAGTAGCGAACACAAATCAAACCAACGTGATGAAAGTGACTAGATGAAATTCCCGTGTACCCTCAAGAACACTTCGCTTATCATAAGAGGCTGTTTTGGCTTGTCCTTTGCCTCAAAAGGATTGGGCTACCTTGCTGCACTTTTGTTACTATTATCGTTACTTGCTCGTTACAAATTATCTTGCTATCAAACTACTCGCTACTTACAATTTCAGCACTTGCAGACAATACCTTACCGGAAACTACTTGTCATTTCCTTCTGCTCCTCGTTGGGTTTGACGCTCTTATCGAAAAGAGCTACAATTGATCCCCTATACTTGTGGGTCATCAAGGCTATTTTCTAGCGCCGTTGTCGGGGAGTGAAGCGCCTTTGGTAAGTGGAATTTTGTAAGGAAACATTTATATAGTGTGCTGAAATTTATTGTCACTTGTTACTATGGAAAACAATCCGTTGAGGAGTTTGTTCGGGGTATCTTCACCTCATCCGGAACCACAGTTAGCTACCCCTCAACCTACTGCACCTACTGAAAATATTGAATATGAAATTCCTTTGGGCATGATAGAACAACTACTAGCTAATCCTTATGTAGGAGATGGAACCGAACATTCTGATATGCACTTGATATATGTGGAACAAATTTGTGGATTGTTTAAGCTTGCAGATTTACCCAGGCATGAAGTGATGGAAAAGGTTTTCCCTTTATATTTGAAGGGAAAAGCATTGACATGGTATAGGCTATGTGATGATATTGGATCATGGAATTTGAATCGTTTGAAATTGGAGTTCCACCAAAAAAATTATCCTATGCATCTAGTTCATCATGATCAGAATTATATTTATATTTTTTGGCCTCGTGAAGGAGAAAGTATCGCTCTAGCTTGTGGGAGGCTTAAGTCAATGTTATATTCATGCCACAATCATGATCTCTCAAGAGAAATTATTATCCAGAATTTTTATGCTCGGCTTTCTCGTAATGATCGAACCATGCTTGATACTTCTTGTGCTGGTTCATTTATGAAGAAGACTATTGAATTCTGGTGGGATCTTTTGGAAAGAATTAAACGCAACTCTGAAGATTGGGAACTCGACAAAGGTAAAGAGTTAGGTATTAAACTTAAGTATGATTGTGTTAAATCTTTTATGGATACCGATGCTTTTCAAAAGTTTAGCACTAAATATGGACTTGACTCTGAGATAGTAGCCTCCTTTTGTGAATAATTTGCTACTCATGTTGAACTCCCTAAGGAGAAGTGGTTTAAATATCACCCACCTATTAAAGAAGAAATTAAAGAACTAGTACCAGTTAAAGAAGAAACTATACTTTATAATGTTGATCCAATTGTTCCTTCTGCTTATATTGAGAAACCACCTTTCCCTATTAGGATTAAGGAGCATGCTAAAGTTTCAACGGTGGTTAACAAAAGCTATATTAGAACACCTAAACCTGATGAACAAATTAAAGTTGAACCTAGTATTTCTATGGTTAAAGATCTCCTGGAAGAAGATATGGATGGGCATGTTATTTACTTCTGTGAATAAGCTGCTAGAGTTGCTAAACCTGATAAAAGAGATAAACATAGACATGTTGTTGGCATGCCTATTATTTCAGTCAAAATAGGAGATCACTGTTATCATGGTTTATGTGACATGGGTGCTAATGTGAGTGCTATTCCTTACACTTTATATGAAGAAATCATGAAAGGCATATCACCTGCTGAAATAGAAGAAATAGATGTTACTATTAAACTTTCTAATAGAGACACCATATCACCAATTGGGATTATTAGAGATGTTGAAGTCTTGTGTGGGAAAATAAAATACCTTACTGATTTTCTTGTTCTTGGTTCCCCACAAGATGGCTTTTGTCCCATTATCTTTGGTAGACCTTTCTTGAATACAGTTAATGCTAAGATAGATTGTAAGAAACAAACTGTTGGTGTTAGCTTTGGTGATGAGTCATGAGTTTAATTTTTCCAAGTTTAGTAGAAATCATCATGAAAAAGAATTTCCTAGTAAGGATGAATTAATTGGTCTTGCTTCTATTGTTGTTCCACCTAGTGATCCTTTAGAACAATATTTGCTAGACCATGAAAATGATTTACATATGCATGAAAGAAATGAAATAGATAAGGTTTTCTTTGAACAATGTCCTCTGCTTAAACACAATTTGCCTATTGAAACTCTAGGAGGTCCTCCTCCACCTAAAGGTGATCCTGTGTTATAATTAAAACAATTGCCAGACACTTTGAAATATGCTTATCTCGATGAAAAGAAGATATATCCTGTTATTATTAGTGCTAACCTTTCAGAACATGAAGAAGAAAGATTATTGAAAGTTCTAAGGAAGCACCGGCCTGCTATTGGATATACTCTTGATGATTTAAAGGGCATTAGTCCCACTCTATGTCAGCAGAAAATTAATATGGAACCTGATGCTAAACCCATTGTTGATCAGCAGCGTCAGTTGAATCCAAAAATGAAGGAAGTGGTAAGAACGGAAATCTTAAAACTTCTGGAAGCAGGTATAATCTATCCTATAGCTGATAGTAGATGGGTAGTCCTATTCATTGTGTCCCTAAGAAAGGAGGTATTAATGTTGTTCCTAATGATAAAAATGAACTTATTCCACAAAGAATTGTTACATGCTATAGAATGGTAATTGATTACAGAAAATTAAACAAGGCAACTAGAAAAGATCATTACCCCTTGCCTTTTATTGATCAAATGCTTGAAAGATTATCTAAGCACACACACTTTTGCTTCCTAGATGGATACTCTGGCTTTTCACAAATACCTGTTTCTCAACCTGATCAAGAAAAGACTACTTTTACTTGTCCCTTTGGAGCTTATGCTTATAGACGTATGCCTTTTGGTTTATGTAATGCACCTACTACCTTTCAAAGATGTATGGCTTCTATATTCTTTGACTTCTGTGAAAAGATTGTTGAGGTTTTCATGGATGACTTTTCTGTTTATGGGATGTCTTTTGATGATCATTTAAGCAATCTTGAGCGAGTTTTGCAGAGATGTGAACAAACAAATCTTGTCTTGAATTGGGAGAAGTGCCACTTTATGGTTAATGAAGGCATTATCTTGGGTCATAATTGTTTTGAAAGAGGTATTGAAGTGGACCAAGCTAAGGTTTATGCAATTGAGAAAATGCCATGTCCTAAGGACATCAAAGGTATTCGTAGTTTCCTAGGTCATGCTAGTTTCTACAGGAGATTTATCAAAGACTTTTCTAAAATTTCTAGGCCTCTTACTAATCTTTTGCAAAAGGATATTCCTTTTGTTTTCGATGATGATTGTTTAGAAGCCTTTGAAACACTCAAGAAAGCCTTAATATTTGCACCTATTGTTCAACCACCTGATTGGAACTTGCCTTTTGAAATTATGTGTGATGCTAGTGATTATGTTGTTGGTGTTGTTCTAGGACAAAGAGTCGATAAGAAACTTAATGTTATTCATTATGCTAGTAAAACTCTATACAGTGCTCAAAGAAATTATGCTACTACTGAAAAAGAATTCTTAGTAGTGGTGTTTGCTTGTGATAAATTTACATCTTATATTGTTGATTCCAAAGTAATTGTTCACACAGACCATGCTGCTATTAAATATCTTATAGAAAAGAAAGATGCTAAACCTAGACTTATTCGTTGGGTTCTCTTGTTACAAGAATTTAATTTACATATCATTGATAGAAAAGGAGCTAAGAACCCCGTAGCTGATAATTTGTCTAGGCTTGAAAATGTGCTTGAACACCCACTACCTACTGATGATAGTTTTCCTGATGAGCAGTTAGCTGCAATAAATGTTGCTAGTAGTACTCCTTGGTATGCTGACTATGCTAATTACATTGTTGCTAAATATTTACCACCTAGCTTTACATACCAGCAAAAGAAAAAAATTCTTCTATGATCTAAGACATTACTTTTGGGATGACCCACATCTTTATAAAGAAGGAGTAGGTGGTATTATTAGACGTTGTGTACCTGAGCATGAACAGGGACAAATCCTACGGAAATGTCACTCCGAGGTTTATGGAGGGCATCATGCTAGAGATAGAACTGCTCACAAGGTATTGCAATCTGAATTTTATTGGCCTACTCTCTTCAAGGATGCCCGTAAGTTTGTCTCTTCTTGTGATGAATGTCAAAGAATAGGTAATATCGGTAAGCGTCAAGAAATGCCGATGAATTATTCACTTGCTGTTGAACCATTTGATGTTTGGGGATTTGATTACATGGGACCTTTTCCTTCCTCTAATGGGTATACACATATTTTGGTTGCTGTTGATTATGTTGCTAAATGGGTAGAAACCATTCCAACCAGTAGTGCCGGTCACAACACCTCTATTAAAATGCTTAAGGAACTTATTTTCCCAAGGTTTGGAGTCCCTAGATATTTAATGAGTGATGGTGGTTCACACTTTATTCATGGTGCTTTCCGCAAGATGCTTGCTATGTATGATGTTAACCATAGAATTGCATCACCCTATCATCCTCAGCCTAGTGGTCAAGTTGAACTTAAAAATAGAGAAATAAAATTAATTTTGCAAAAGACTGTCAATAGGTCTAGGAAGAATTGGTCTAAGAAATTAGATGATGCACTTTGGGCTTATAGAACAACATATAAAAATCCTATGGGTATGTCTCCTTATAAAATGGTTTATGGAAAAGCTTGTCATTTGCCTCTTGAATTAGAACATAAAGCATATTGGGCAGTTAAAGAACTCAATTATGATTTCAAACTTGCTGGTGAAAAGAGATTATTTGATATACGCTCCTTAGATGAATGGAGAACCCAAGCTTATGAGAATGCAAAGTTATTCAAAGAAAAAGTTAAAAGATGGCATGACAAAAGAATTCAAAAGCGCGAGTTTAAAGTTGGAGAATATGTTCTTTTGTACAACTCTCGTTTTAGATTTTTTGCAGGAAAACTCCTCTCGAAATGGGAAGGCCCATACATCATCGAGGAGGTTTACTGGTCTAGAGCCATCAAAATAAATAACTTCGAAGGTACTAACCCGAAGGTTGTCAATGAGCAACGAATAAAGCATTATATCTTAGGTACGCCTATCAATGTTGAAAGTAATATTATCCAAACCATGACACCGGAAGAACACATAAAAGAGTCCTTCCGGAACACTCCAGAATCGTGAAAACAAAGAGGTACGTGATACGGTAAGTAAACGGACTCCGGAAAATCCGCAAAAATATTTTTTATCAGTTTTGGAATATTTTAAAATTTTGGAAATAAAAAAACTTCCAGGAAGCGTCCCCTGGATGGCGCAAGACACCAGGGCGCGCCGTGGTGGGTTGTGCCCACCTGGGACACTTTCCGTACTCCGTTTTCTACCATATACTTGTCCTCCAAGGTAAAAAAATCTATATATACTTCCCGAACCTCCTGATCACCATATCGCGAGGAAATCCTCTGTTCTCTTTCCTTGTTGTTTCTGGTCAGATTTATCAAGCCAGGCATCATGTCTTCTTGCTCCTCCAACAACATGGAAGAAGATGCTTGGCTGATGAAGATCGAGACGAAGCAGCAAGAGCCTACAGACGCCCTCAAGGGAGACAAGGGCAAGAAAGCTACCTTGGCCGCCCCGGTGGCAGCACGAGAGCTGCTAGCCGAGGAGGAGGAAGAGGATATCCTTAAACCCTACCTTCCGCATTTTACTCTCGCTGAGATTGAAGCTTTTCGCGTCATTGAGATAGTTCGCTTACAGAATAAGTATCTTACTCGCGAAAATATTCTGCATCAAGAGCATATCATCCATCTCCGGAACGTCATCCAACGGCTGGAGAACCTCTTGATCCTTAAGGATAGGATCGCTTCATCACCATCATCTTCTTCACCACCAAAGGAGAATTTAGTATCGGGTATGGGCACTCCCCTTGGCTTCCGCCAAGCTTGGGGGTGGTGCCCCGGTATCGTGTCATCCCATTATCTTTTTGCTTTTACTTATTTAGTTCGATCATTTGCTTTTAGATGAAATAAAGTTAAGTTTGATCCTTTATTCTTTGAGAGTTTGCTTAGTGGTCTATCCTTTTAATCGTGTGCAAGTTATATAATAAAGTTAGTTTGAGTTTTTGCTTTCTTTACTTTCATATTGCAAATAAAGAAAAGAAATAAAGAAAGAAAAAGAGAAAGGAAATAAATGAAGAAAGGAAATAAATCAATAATATTATATACTAATCCTATGGTAGGTGATGGCACCACATAAGGAAAAGTATAAGTAGAAAATTTTATTAGATATTTACAAACATAGCATTAGTCAATGGTGTAACTCATGAAAGAATTAATAAGGGAAGAGAAGATTCACATATAGATATACTATCCTAAAAATCTATTGTGATTGTGAACCCTCATCAAAATATTATATGCCAAAATTGTTGACGCTGGACAAGGAAGACAACTTAATGGTTTATGTTTGTTTATATTCACGTAGAAGTCATATTGTCATAGATCCTTTAACATGTGGTGCTTGCCCCCTATCTTTGCTAGGTAAAAATTCTGTACTAAGTAGAGATACTACTTGTGCATCCAAAAACCCTTAAACCCAAATATTTTTCAAGTGTCCACCATACCTACCTAGGAATTGAGCAAGAACCCTCAAGTAAGTTCTCATCGGTGCAAAAAGGCAATAGAAATTGCTTCTAAAAGTGTAAGATCATTTAGTGTAAGAGAAAATTGAGTGTTGTACGAACTTGGATGACAAATAATAAAAGCGACATACTGCATAATAAAGATTGTCATCTTAAGGGGCAATACAACGTGACGTTCTCTTGCACTAAGGGATTGAGAATACAAACAAATAAGCGCATGGCAACCTCTGCTTCCCTCTACGAAGGACCTATCTTTTACTTTTCTACAAAGAGTCAAAGTTTTTCTCTCTATTCCTTTTATTTTGGCAAGCATCATGTGGTGAGGAAAGATTTAGGCACATATGTCCGGTTGAATATAGATAGCATGAGTTATTATTGTTGACATCGCCCTTGAGGTGAGTATGTTGGGAGGCGAAACTATAAGCCCCTATCTTTCTATGTGTCCGGTTGAAACATTTTGCTCATGGGTACGAGGTGAGTGTTAGAAATCATAGAAGACTATATGATGGTTGAGTATATGGACTTGCCTAAAGGCTCCGACACGTGACCCTTCCTGAAAAGATGATGAATTGTATTTGCAAAGTTGACCGAGAACATAGTTTGTTGGTTTCTAATAGAGTTTTTGCTTTATACTTCGATTGTGTGATGAACTATTACTTATTCATGAGAAGTACTCCCTCTGTCCCATCATGTAAGACGTTTTTTGACACTACACTAGTGTCAAAAAATGTCTTATATTATGGAACGGAGGGAGTATATGATAAAAGTTCTATGATAAAAGTCCTTTGTTTAATTTTGTTGCTATTATAATAATCAACATGATGCTTCTATGTCCGTATTTTGTTTTATCAACACCTCTCTCTCAAAGTATGTGGACATGTTTTTCGATTTCGGTTCTCGCTTGAGGACAAGCGAGGTCTAAGCTTGCGGAGTTGATACGTCTATTTTGCATCATGTTTTCTTACTGTTATTTATAATGTTTTTATCCATAATAATGCTTTTTGGAGTAATTCTAATGCCTTTTCTCTCATAATTTGCAGGGAACACACCAAGAGGAAGAATTCCGGCAGCTGGAAATCTGAACCTGAAAAAGCTACGTCAGGCTACCTATTCTACACAACTCCAAATGAGCTGAAACTTCACGGGGATTTTTTTATGGAAAATATAAGAATTATGGAGCCAATAAACACCGGAGGGGGCCACGAGGTGGGCACAACCCACCTGGGCACGCCCTGGTGGGTTGTGGCCTCCTCGGCCCACCTCCGGTGCCCATTCTCTGGTATATAAGTCATTTTGACCTAGAAAAAAGAGGAGGACTTTCGGGATGAAGCGCTGCCGCCTCGAGGCGGCAGCGCTTCATCCCGAAAGTGGGCAGGAGCATTTTTGCTCTCCAGCGGAGCGATTCCGCCGGGGAACTTCCCTCCCGGAAGGGGAAATCATCATCATCATCATCACCAACAAATCACCCATCTTGGGGAGGGCAATCTCCATCAACATCTTCAACAACACCATCTCCTTTTAAACCCTACTTCATCTCTTGTGTTCAATCTTGTTACGGGAACAATAGATTGGTACTTGTGGGTGACTAGTAGTGTTGATTACATTTTGTAGTTGATTACTATATGGTTTATTTGGTGGAGGATTGTATGTTCAGATCCATTATGCTATTTAATACTCCTCTGATCATGAACATGTTTATCATTTGTGAGTAGTTACTTTTGTTCCTAAGGGAATGCATTATGGAGTAGCAATTAGATGGTGGGTTGCGAGAGTGACAGAAGTTTAAACGTCAGTTTATGCGCTATTTCGTAAGGGACCGATTGGATCCAAATATTTAATGATATGGTTAGAATTTATTCTTAATATTTTTCTCGTAGTTGCGGATGCTTGCAGGAGAGTTAATCATAAGTAGGAGGTTTGTTATAGTAAGAACAACGCCTAAGCACCGGTCCACCCACATATCAACTTATCAAAATAGCAAACACAAATCAAACCAACGTGATGAAAGTAACTAGATGAAATCCCCGTGTACCCTCAAAAACGCTTTGCTTATCATAAGAGACCGTTTTGGCCTGTCCTCTGCCTCAAAATGATTGGGCTACCTTGCTGCACTTTTGTTACTATTATCATTACTTGCTTGCTACAAATTATCTTGCTATCAAACTACTCGCAACTTACAATTTCAGCACTTGCAGACAATACGTTACCAGAAACTACTTGTCATTTCCTTCTGCTTTTGTTGGGTTCGACACTCTTACTTACCGAAAAAAGCTACAATTGATCCCCTATACTTGTGGCTCATCAATCTCTGACTCGCGTCCCTTTGCAGAAAAAAAGCATTTCCCTCCTTACAACAAGATCGTTGTTGCAAACCTACGTTTTACAACAAAATGTCTATTGTAAGGCCAACTCCACCGCACGACCCCAAACGGACGTCCGTTTTGTCCGGATTTTGTCTGTTTGGGGTGGCGATAGGTGTCAAAAAGGACATGCGCGTCCGGCTTCAGTTCTAGGTACCCACCGCGGCGACCAACCCCAAATTTTGTCCGCTACCCCACGACCACTGTTGCATGCTGTGGCCGCTCGCGCTCGCTCGGCGGGGCCGCCAGCAACCGCGCCCCCCGCCTGCTCGCCCGCGTGCAGCCACCGCCCATGCCGCCTCGCAGCTCGCCATCTCAACCGCGCCCGCGCTGCCTCGACGAGCGCCTGCTCGCCGCTCCTGGCCCGCCCCTGCCTCGCGGCGGTTCTCGCCGATCGCCTCGACGCCGCGTGCGCGCGCCCGCGCCGGCCCGCCCCCGTGCGCGCGCTGCTCGCCGCTCGCCTCGCCGCCGCATGCGCGCGCCTGCTCACCGCTCGCCTCGCGCACCACCGCCTGCCGAGCCCCGCGCCCGCGCGCCCCCGCCCTCGCCTGGCCGCGCCCGCGCCGGCAGCCCCGCGCCCTAGCCGCCCCCTGCCGCGCCCGCGCCGGCGCCCCGCAGCCCCCCGCGCCCGCGCCCCGCCCCCGCCCTCGCCTGGCCGCGCCCGCGCCAGCGCCCCGTCGCCCCGCGCGCCCGCCGCGCCGTCCCGCCCCGCGCGCCCGCCGCCCCTTGCCGCCCCCCGCGCGCGCTCCCGCTCTCGCCCCCGCGCGCGCCAGCCCGCTCCCTCCCTCGCGTGTGCGCCAGCCCGCTCGCCCGCGCCAGCCCCCGCGCGCTCGCCCGGCGCTCCGCCCCGAGCCCTCCCGTCCCACGCGTTCCGCCAGGCGCCTCCGCCCCGCGCTCGCCCACAGCAGCTCACCGCCGCGCCGCCGTGCCCTGCCTGAGCCTGCTCGCCGGCCGCGGCGGCGGGGCCTCAACGATGGTGAGGCGAGGCCGGCCGGCTGGAACGCCGCGTGCTCTCGGCGCCCGCGGCTGTGCTGCCTCTTGGTGATGTGGGTGCGTGGTGGGCCAGGGAGAGGAAAGGAGGAGAGAGAGGAGTTGGTGGGTGGGTTTGTGGGTCAATGACAGGTGGGCCAGGGTCACATGCAAAAGGACACGCCCCAGACGAGGACGACCAGAGAGCGTCCGCTCGTGTCCGTTTTAGACCCAAAGCCAGCCCAACTTTGCTCTCAGGATGGGGCGAAGCGGACCAAAAGTGGACGCTTTTTGAGGATGGGGTCGCGCGCTGGGTCGTCTGGTATGTCCGTTTTACCCCAAACGGACAGACCCGGACATAATAGGGTCGCGCGATGGAGTTGGCCTAAAAGCCTCTTTGCCCCCCCCCCTACCCCAAAAGCATTATCCTCATTACAACAAGACCGTTATTGCAAACCTCCATGGCAACAAGATCGATGTTGCAAACATGACGATGCTGGGTGGGTGGATAAAGTTGCCAACCAAAACACATGAGTGGTTGCTGCTAGTGAACCAGAAACGCACCGTCACTCTAGATCCAACGGCTATGCGCGCGGCCGACATGCACGTTGGATCAGCTGGTTGACAGGAATCAATTTTCATAAAAGTTGTATTTTTAGTTTTCTTAGGGGTGCATGATTTTTAGTTGTGGATACGAGGTTCTTATAAGATGAGCAACAAAGCAAAATATTTTTCATGGGCCTGGGTCGCCTAGCCTAAAAAGAAATCTACATCTGGTAAATCTTTTTTTGAGGGAAGGCCATCATGGCAAGCTTTATTGAATTATAGAACACTTACATCGTCCACGAGCTTACTGACAATGACATCAGGTGGCTCGTTTAACCAACTGAGATTCGACTTATTACAAAAGGAGAAGTTAGCTAGCACATGCGCCGCTTGATTACAAGAACGAATACAATGCTTAAAAATGACCTTCCCAATCGACGTACTAATATCAATGCATTCCGCGAAGAAAGCCGCAGCTTCATCCCACCATCTTTCTTGGCCATTGCAGAAGTTAATTACCTGGAGAGAATCTGATTCCGCTTCAATCTGGTTTAGTCCTAGAGAGTTGGCAAAGAATAGCCCATCCCTCATGGCCATCGCTTCCATTGTAATCGCATCCGCTGCCACCGATACAAAATTGCATTGCGCAGCAATGAAGTTTCCATGAATATCCCTCATAACAGCCGCAGTTGCCCCACTCCCTTCATCTGGAAAAAAGGCTGCATCAACATTTGGTTTTGTATATCCTGGGTCCGGCTTACACCATTTAGTCTCTGGCATTACAGGTGATCTTGTCAATGAATTCTGGAAATTTGAAGCAATCGATAGAATGGATATGGGCCATCTCCAAGAAGGTGGCACCGGCTCATCATGTTCCATTCGCCTACGTATCCACCACAAGTACCATGCTCCCACCATTAGTGCTTGTTTGAAGTTGACATTAGAATGTACCATCAGTAGATCATCCGGAAGGGTTAAAAGATGTTTGAATATAATCGAGCCCGACCTATCCACTGGTACAGCATCTTCCACCAGTTGCAACATCCCAAGACGCCTCCACACTTCCTTTGCATGCACACATAGAAATAAAAGATGCCTAATATCCTCAGCACCTTGATGGCATATCGGGCACGCCCCATTAGAACCAATATGTCTGTTTGTCAGGATTGCTTTTCGCGGAACAATTCCTTGCAGAACCCTCCACCCAAAAATCTGAATTCTACGTGAGACTTGCACTTTCCAAAGTGTATTTCACACTGCCAAAGGCGTTGAACCACCAGCCCTCTCCATCAGATTTGCAAGTGCCCTATAAGTGTGCATCCATTGCAAATGGTACGCAGTTTTCACTGAAAAAATTCCGGTGCGATTAGGTTGCCAGGCAATGAAATCCTCAAATGCGTGTGTGTTGAGCGGGATCTGAAGTATTCTTCTAACATCCACATGGTAGAAAAGGCTCTGTAATAGCTGTTCATCCCACTCCCCGGTCACCGGATCAATGAGTTCACAAACTCTTGTAATAATTGATTGGCCTCTCGGTGTAATTACCTTCATATCTGAGCTTGAAGGTATCCAAGGATCCCTCCATATATTTACCTCCTCACCAGTACCAGTCCTCCATATGTAACCTTTCTTGAATGTATCAAGGCCCTTTAAAATACTTTGCCATGTAAATGATGACCCATTCTTTGGGGTCGCATACAAAAGAGTTCCATTGGGGTAGTATTTAGCTTTCAGTACTTTTGCAACCAAGGAATCTGGATTAGTGATGAGCCTCCAACATTGCTTAGCAAGCATAGCTAAGTTGAATGAATATAAATCACGAAATCCCATACCTCCCTCATTTTTTGGAATACATAGCTTCCACCACGCCATCCAATGGATTTTCCTGTGCTCTTCATCATCACCCCACCAAAATTGTGCAATAATATCTATGATTTCTTTGCAAATTCCTTTTGGACGACTAAAAACTGACATGGCAAAAACTGGAATGGCCTGTGCCACGGACTTTAATAAAATCTCTTTACCTCCAATTGATAGTTGTTTCTCCATCCAACCTATCAATCTTGCTTTAATTCTATCAACGAAATGCCTGAAACAGTCACTTTTGTCAGCTCCCACAATTGCTGGCAACCCAAGATACTTGTCAGATAATGCTTCTGTGTCAATATGAAGAATTTGACTAATTTCTGCTTTTGAAACAACTGAGGTGTTGGGACTGAAGAAAATGCTAGACTTGGCCAAACTCACCATTTGTCCTGAACTTGCACAATAGGTATCCAATACGTTTTGTAAGGAAGTTGCATTCATCACATCTGCTCTTATGAGAATTAGATAATCGTCAGCAAATAAAAGGTGTGAAACTGACGATGCATTTCTGCACACTCTAATCCCATCTATGCCACCAACTTCTTCTTCAAACGTCAACATATTGGACAACCCTTTCGCACAAAGAAGGAACAAATAAGGGGAGAGGGGGTCCCCTTGCCGAATCCCCCTAGTAGGGGTAAAAGTCTCAGTCTCCTGGGAGTTGAATCTGACCTTATATCTAACAGAAGATACACAGGCCATTATCATGTCTATCCAACCAGTACCAAAACCAAGTTTTTCCATCATAGCTCTCAAGAATATCCACTCAACCCGGTCATAGGCCTTATGCATATCCAATTTCACTGCACATAGCCCCCTGCGACCTCCTCTTGAGTTTTTTATCTTATGGACACACTCATATGCTATTAGTACATTATCAGTAATTAACCGTCCCGGAACAAATGCACTTTGAGTGGGGGAGATAATGTCAGGTAGAATACCTTGTCTAGCAGCCAACATCTTTGAGATAATTTTGTACAACACATTACATAGACTGATAGGTCTATATTGTGTAATTTGTTCAGGCGAGTCTACCTTGGGAATGAGTACAATGGACGTATCATTCCACTCTGCCGGGATCTGCCTTGTATTGATCGCAAACAACACCTCCTGGGAAATCTCATCACCAATAATATGCCAGAACTTCTTAAAAAATATAGCAGGGAGACCATCAGGGCCAGGCGCCTTGAGATCTCCTATACTGTGCACAGCCTTACGTACATCATCATGGGTATACGGGGCTAATAATATTTCATTCATTTGCTCAGTAACTTTCGTTTGCACATTTTGTAGAACAGCAGGGTCAACATGGTTTACTTCTGAAGCAAAGAGGTTACCGAAATAATTCTGGACATGTATGTTGAGTGCTGATGTACCCTCAATCACATTCCCCTGGTCATCATTTAATTTTTTTATCAAGTTCTTCTTACGCCTTGCCGAAGCAAATGCTTGGAAGAAACCCGTGTTCCGATCCCCATGCTTGAGCCATCCTGCTCTAGGTCGCTGCATGACATGTATCTCCTCGAGTTCTAGCAGAAACTCGATTAGCTCAGACAGTTCTTTTCTTTTCGATTCACTTTCATCATTCATAGGGCCAGACATAATTTTCTCGAGCTCTCTCTGTGCTTTCCGAAGCCTCTTTTTGGGCTTCTTCAAAACTCTCTGATCCCAATCATGGAACTGATCGTGCATGCGATTTAGTTTTTCATAGACCGTATTTTGTCCCGCAGCCGCGCTTGCCGAGTCCCACGCCTCCTGGACAACATCCAAGAATGACTGTTCACGCAGCCACCTCGCCTCAAATTTCTTGCTTGTTGCACCATTGGCCGCCACTCCCAAGTAATACTCTGTGTCCACACACAAGGGTCTATGATCTGAATGATTATAGTTTAAATTTTGTAATGCAGCATGAGGATAAAGAGTGGACCATGCATCATTAACCAAGCCCCTATCCAGTCGTTCTCTAATCCTGCCTCGAAACCACGTGAATTGGTCTCCCACATATCCCATGTCCCTCAACTCGCAGTCCTCAATGGCTGCCTGAAAGGCGTGCATATACTGCTGTGGTCTTGGATTACCACCTTCTTTCTCATGTAGGAATTGTATTTCATTCAAATCCCCAATCAGAAGCCATGGTAATGTATTATTATGATCCAATCTTCTCATTCTATCCCATGTTCTATGCTTGTGTTCCTAACGAAATTCACCATACATGCCGGTTAATCTCCATTCGTTATTCTGTTCATCCGTCACTCTAACATCAATGAACATAGGATCAAGTTCCATGCGCTGCACTTTTATTTCTTTCCTCCACAATAACATCAGTCCACCTTTCCTTCCATCTCCAGCACATACCAATTTCTGATCCATTCTCAATCTCCTCCTTAAACACCCTGCCGGATAGCTTTCTAAGTGTGTCTCCGACAAAAACATCACATCTGGGCTGCTACTTCGCTGGACATCCAACAAAGCACGAACCGCCGGGGCGTTACCAAGCCCCCGACAGTTCCAACATAACAGTTTCATTGCTGCAATAGAGAGCCAGCTTCAAAGAGAACCGATCGCTGTCAAACAACGCCGGGACAGAAAACCGATCACTGCACCAGGCAGCGCCAGGACAAAAAGCTTGAACAAATCCAAAAGTTGTCTTCAGATCTGATCAACAACCAAGTTCCCTAAACACTAGCAGGGAAGCTATACACCAACGCAATGGATAAATTCCTCATGGCATGCAAGCACTAGATAGACGATAAGATCGAGTCATGCAGTCAGCACCATCGCCGGACTTGTTGCCGCACAAAAGCAAGGCCGAAACTCTAACTGAGCACACTAGACCAGCGACGGCACCTCCGGTACAGTCCTGGGAAAGAGACGCCGGCAGCCGCGCCGCCGCCACGGAGGCGGCCGGCGGCGAGCCGGCTAAACCCTAGTCGCCTTGGAAGTCGCCTTCCGCGAGAAAAACGCTTCGGTAGTTTCCCTGTTTCAGAATATTGATATTATCTTACATCTGGTAAATCTTATTTGGCGGTTGTACAGGAGTACTCCTATATAGCGCGTGACGCGCTGGCGAACAAAGCCAGCACGCACGCTCACCTCCCGCACGCCCTATTCGGCAGGCCCATGAGCGGGGCTGGATGCCCACTTGTTTTTATTTATTTATTATGTATTTATTCTGTTTCAGTTTCTTCTTCTTTATAATATAAACACGAGATATAAAAAATAATAAATAAATCAGTAAATTTTAATTTTTTAAAACAAATCAGAAAATGCTTCTGGATTAAAAAAATCTTGATTTTCAAAAAATGTTCGCATATTCAGCAACAAATGTTCATCATTTTTTGAAAAATGACTACGTATTCTCAGAAATGTTCGCGGATTCAAACAATTTTCGAAACTTTTTAATAATGATGAAAAATATTTTATTGGATGACCAAATTGTGAATTTGATGAAGAAAATTTGTATAGGATCCGCCGTTGTACAGGGGCGCCTCTTTCTCTCGCTTATAGCTAGACAGAGGCACGCCTCGCCATAGGGAGCGCGCTAAGTTGGCCAGCTCAGTAAGGTTAGTTCCAAAGTTTCGTCCATTTTTATTAATTTTTAACTTCTGAGAATATCTTGATAAATTCTAAACAAATATATTCCAAAATAATTTATTTAAATTTCCTGGTTTAAAAAAATGTTTATTGTGAATATGAAAAATGTTAACACAGTGTAAAAAGTTTGTTAGTCCAACTCTTAAAAATGTTGACATAATTAAAAAAATTGTGTGGCTTTTAAAAATGTATACGTGTTTGAAAAAATCGGATATTTAAAAAATCATATATACAATGTAAGAAATATCCTGGTAATAAACTAAATGACTAGGATTAAGCCTGCTTATAAGGATGATCTCCTTAAATGGATCTCTTTTCTACCTCCTTGAGGCTCCTTGTTTCTGTTTTTCCTTTCCTTCCTTTTGTATTTTAGCTTGATTACCCCTTGTAATCCCTCTTGTACTTGTACTAGCTTTTCCTTGATAATAAAGTTTCGACATGCTGTGGGGGTTTTTCCCTACAGTTACCAGTCAAAAAAAAAACTAAATGACTGTACCATTCAAAAAAGAAGGATATTTTCATTTTTAAAAATGTTCAGGAGTTTTAAGTATGTTTTTAGAATTGCGAAAAAATGATGTAAAATATTTGTATGTATTCAAAAACTATTCTATCATTAAAAAATGTTCCAATGTGTATTTGGAAAATGCTTAACAAACATTCAGACAAATGTTCAAAAATGTATATTTTAAGAAATGATAGTCACATATTTGAAAAACATTAAAAGTGTGTGAAAATTGGTTTAAATGTTAAGAAAGTACAATGCATATGAAAAAAATAGACATCAAAACATGTCAATGAAAAACTGTTAATCATGTATTTGAAAATTTGTTAATTGTGTATTTGAAAATTGTTAAACAGGTATTAGAAAAATCCTGGTGTATACAAAAAATATGCAATGTGCATGAAAAAGTAGACATGTCTTGAGAAAAATTGGAAAACAAATAAAAAAGGAAGAACATTGTTGAAAGAAACCAAGAAAACTAAAGGAAATTAAAAAAATAAAAAACCATGGAAAACCAAAGAAAACCCGAAGAATAGCGACGCAAATTGTGAAAAACTAACAAGAAAACCAAATTGAAGAAAACTTGAGTGACAGCTACAGTACTGGGCAGGCCCAGTAGAGTTTCGCCAGAGGCGAGTCGGAGCTTCGTATTGCAATAAGCAAGACGTTGGTCCAGCGCTTGTAGGCGCACACCCTTTCCTGTCGACCTTCGCTAGTTCTTAAGTGTATTGCCGACCATGTAATCTCTCCTGCACTGGTTTTGAGAACCACCCCTGCAGTTTCTAGGCTGGATATCTCTGTTTTTTGTTTTTATCGGTTTTTGGTTTGATTTTATCATTTTTTTCATTTTTCATTTTCATATTTTCTGAAAAAGTGAAGTTTTTTAAATTTGTTGGCATTTTTTAGTTTTTGAACTTTTTTAACGACATACAACCAAATAATAGCATCTCCAACAAGTCCGCTTAAAAACTTTTCCTAAAAGTGGTTATACACGGTGTGCATGTAATTTAGGGGATGTTTGCAGGTGAGGTGTTTTCGCGGATCCCCTATACATTTTTCCCTTCTAACAATTTTAATTTTTCTTAAACTAGCATACAAATGGCATATGCGTGCCTATACTATCAACATAATAATTTAAATAATGTTATTTGGAACACACATACTTGAACATCATTTTAAAATGACAATTTATGAAATTATATTTTAAACTAAAATTCAAGTTGAAAACATAACGAGTCCATAAATGGTTCAAATAAGACAAAACAAATGTTTGAAACACAAAGATCAAACATCCAATATATGATTCACCTAAAGGATCGCCGCCTCCCTCCTCCCCCTCCCCTCCGAGGCGGCTAAGGATGGGCCGCTTGCCCACCAGATTGCCTAGGCCTAGCCGGCGGCGACAACGGAGGGTGGACAAGCCGAGGAGGTTAGCGATACAAGGGGTGCAATGGACGACGGGGAGGGCGGTAGCGTGATTGACGTAGGACATTGGCGGGACAGGTGAAGGGGCGCATGAAACTTCACGGGGGAGAGGGAGGTTGACTCCCGTCAGGTATGGGGAAAAGTTTACGGGAAGACTTTCTTCCTTAGATAAAGGGGAGGCTGAGCTGATTATACAGGGCTCCTTAAAAATATTCGCGTTTACGGGTCTTTTGGATCAGTTTTTTATACAGAAAATGGGACTTATTGTAGATGCTCCTTGTAGTGGTCGATGTTTCACTAAGTACATTTTTGAAAAATCACATTAGCTAAACATCAATGGACTGACTTTAGCTAATGGGTCAGTCAATTTTGAGATTCCTGAAGAAAGTCGTCGGAGGAAGGCCGGAGGGGAGGAAGGAGAAGGAGGGGCTCGTCGTCATCACCCCATCATCTATCTTAGGGTTCTGGGTGGGGGCGGTGGCGGGGCATCATTGAAGAAAAAACACGACGCGGGGGAGGGGGGCCGGGGACGGTGGAAGACCGGCGATGGATGATGGTTTAGGGAAAGGCGGGGCGGCGAGTCGGTCATGGGAGCGCCGCCAGGCGTGGATGGCGGGGGCTGGCGGCCCATGCGGCGGTCAGCTGAGAAAAAAGGAAGAGAAAGGCCATTACGCTGTCGTAGGGTTGAAAATGATCGAGTGACCCGAATTTAAAAGTCAGGCGACTTACATCTAGGCACGCCTTGATAAATAGACTCGCAAATCATGTGTTTGTGTAGTGGTACCTGGCTCGTTACCGTGCCCTGAACTTTCCAGAGAATGTATCCCATGCAACGATGAAATTGGTGCACCAGGTGCACCAGCGAGTTATGGGCCATTTGATTGAGAAGGAACGCACAAGATCTAGGTACAAGCTGGGCTGCTGACACACTTGCAAAATGAACCTTGTGGTTTCTCTGAATTGAATAAAATGATGACGTCCATTTATGAAACTGTTTTATGCAACAGGTAAGCCAGCCTAAAATGGAAAGTGTGCTTCAATGTTTGACGGAACTAGCTGAAAGCATCACTCCTTGCTCTTGTCCTTGTTCTTCGGGGAACTTGTCCTTGTCCCTATTCCTGATTCTATTACAACATTCTATTTCATTTGTCGTTTTGTATTTCATGATTCCAATTTCTTTTCATATTCATGATTCCAAAAAAATCGTGTAACAAAACAGTGAAGTAACTCTCTATGATATGGATGCATAGTCTCAAAGGCTCAAAGGCTCTGTTTATGAAGTACAACTTACTACAAGTGTTCCCATGTGGGAGCTGAGAGGTAATGATATGAAGACCTTTTCTAAAAAAAATAGCGGCACTTGATGCTTCCTGTAAAGTATGCCATTATATATAGGGTCGCGCTATTCGTTATCCTGTGTGAGGAATAGTTATTCTTCATCCGAGGTAATCTTACGATCATTTCATAATTGAATTATGTTTTGAATTCAAATAGTTACATTCCTATTGATTCACTACGTAAAATTTGACATAATAAAATAAAATTATAGGTCATAAGACAAGAAAATTTGCAGTTTATGTGTATTTTAGACTATATTTTTACGTTTGTAATTTTACATAACATAAAATATTTTTTACGGCGATTATATATTTTCTTACAGTCCCTTTTTGCATCGGAAATAAGACAAAACTTACGGAATGTAAAATTACGGTGCATTGATGGTAAAATAGAGGGGGTGAAGAATAACTATTCCTCACCCAAGATGACGAATAGCGCAACCCTATATATATAAGAACTGAATTTGTGATGCCAAATATGTACGTCAAGTTATACATATGTCCAATCAATCGTTGATGCGATTTTCAAGTCATGAACTGGATTATTCATGGTTTGTTTCTGCCCAGTCCGTTGCTACTGTTTCTATTTTATTTTATTTTTTGTAAGTAATGCACAAAGCATCAGTGATGAGGCATCCGGAATGGTGTTGGAACATTTCTTTGCACATACTCCCTTCGTTTCTAAATGTAAGTCTTTTTAAAGATTATACTATGGACTACATACGAAACAAAATGCGTGAATCTAAACTTTAAAATATGTCTATATATATATATATATATATATATCCATATGTAGTTTGTAGTGGAATCTTTTAAAAAACTTATATTTTGAAACGGAGGAAGTACATAGCACGGATGCAATTAACAGAGGACATGGCGTGACTGCATATAGCTATGTGAGATGAACTCCTCGTCTCCCGGTAGCAGCTCTCGCGAACAATTAAATTAATGAGAGATGTAGCGTCCCGCAAAAAAAAAGAATGAGAGATGTAGCCAAATTAGTTTGGAAAGCAACAGATTTTGTCCTGCTCTGCTCCATTATGCAAAAACAAGGAGCGGTCTACAAAAGTACAAGATGTATTTTGCAAATGTGCAAGCAGCCGACCACAGCAGTGAATCTTGTCCCTTTGTTCTTCATCCGACGGCTCATGAGTCCTTCGTGCATCAGGTGCACAGATTCTGTCGTTGCACAGGACACTTTCTCGAACTTCCCAAGGGCCATCAGGGCGCTGCCGATCGCTTCCATTCTTTGTTTTAGGAACAACATGAGTAATGGTAGTACTGTTGTTGATAGCTTATCCGGAGAGAGGTCCCCATCCAAGTTATGGGACACATGGATCAAACAAGGCAGATGAACACAAAGTATGAAAAATGTCACATCACTGACCGATCAAAATAAATGGGGGACTAGTCCTTTATCCCCCTTTCTTGTAAGCCAGTCCCTCTCCCAGGCGATGGGTAAGGCGACTGGGGTGACTCCCCGGGTAACTGCGGAGGCCGCTGTCTCGCCATGCCTCTCCGCGGTGGCTCGGGCGGGCATAGGCGGACGGTTTTGGGCCCTGCTGGAGTCGGACGACGAAGATGATGGCGGAGACGGCGACAAGGCGATGGGATCGCCGCAGTCACCCACGCCTTCGGATCTGATCGGCGATCTATTCCATGGAGGTTACGATGAGGACGAGGTGGCCTATAACGTCGACACGGTGGTGCCGGTGGAAGATCCAGCGCGGGTGGGGCTTCATCCGGATGAGAGGAAGGAACTGGTTCGACGTGTCGTTCATCGGAGAAATGCGGCTTCGGCGGTCCGGCCATGGAAGGGCCCTATACCCAAGGTACGGCTGCCAAATCTTACTCTTTTTGATATGATTCGACCAGATTCGTGGGTTGTTGTTAAGAAACGAAAGAACGGGAAGAGGAGGGGCGGGCGTCCGGTGCCGGCGGCGGCCATGGCGTCCGCCGAGCTTTCACAGATCGCTGAGATGCGATCAGCTCGTTTGAACTTCCTGGTGGGCTGCGATGGGCCGACTATGTGTCGGACGGAGTTGCGAGAAGATGGGCCTGGGATGGCTGGGTATGTGGCCCAGGCTAGACCGGAACCGACTCTCTTACGTAACGAACCCCCATGCATGAACGCAGCGATCGGTCTTTCTTCTGCTACAGCGCCGTCAACTGCTATCGCTAGGGTTTTCAGACGAGGAACTCCGGGGTTTCCTGCGTGCGGCTCGGGTCGGGCGAAGAGGATCTCGCCTCTCCAGGATATGGCTGGCCGCGGGACGGCAGCGCCGCCGGCCAACAGAACCTACGCGGTGGTTCCCTCGGGTCGGGGCGGGGCTGCGCCGCCGACAGCGGCGGCTGCCGGACGTGGGGCACCGGCAGGTGTTAGCGCGATGCCCGGCTTTCCTGGTCGCGGCGCAGGGCAAGGGCCGCAGCTGCCTTCGGCCGGTCGGGGCGGGCCGCGACCTCCGGCACCTGCTGTGGTTGCCGCGCAGATGGCTGCGAGTCGGGGCGGGACTCGGCCCCCAGCACCGAGCGTGCTACCCGTTGTGCAACCGGCCGCGGGTCGGGGCGGGGCACGGCCCTCGGCACCAGGCGCGACGGCACCAGGCAGGGGTGGTGCGATCACAGGAGCTACGCCTAATGTCAGCAACCAGCCTCGTGCCAAACCTCCACCGCACTACGTCGCGCGGCCAGCTCAGGATCGTTCGGGATCATTGCAAACGGGGAAGAATGATCCGCCCCGAGGTCAATGGGGGGACGACGGTTCGGACGCGTATGGAGATGGACAGCATCATGGATCCTCATCCACGGGGGGCGGCCGGGGCTATGCCTGGCAGAGTGAAGGGTCTGCTGAGAGACCGTTTCTCGGCCCGGCAGGTGGTTTCGTCGAGGGGGCGTCCGGCCCGGATCACCGCCAGAAAGGAGGATTTCGTGGCCATCGTGGTGGTCGGGGTGGGGGTCGTGGGAGGTTTCGCCGACCGCCCCCGCCAAGGGCAGTTGATCCCGCGGCATCTACTGCGGAGGATGATCATACTCCCACCGAGCCCCAGGCGATGGAGGTGATGAACGCCGCGGTCACTGCCGAGGTGCCTGAGGCTGGGACGGTGGATGAGGCTACTGAAAGGGCGTCCAAATATGCACGAAAGAAGGAAAGGATGCTCTGTTACCGCTGCGGGGAGAAGGGTCACTTCATTGCTGAATGTGAGGCCCAACTGTGCAACACGTGTGGCAAGCCGGCACATGACTCCGGGGAGTGCCCATTGTTGCGTGACCTGCATCCGACGCTGAACATTTTCGGAGTCTATTGTGCTGAGCTCATGTTTTTTGAATCCCCGGCGGCGAGAGAGGTCCCGGAGGATACACTGAGCCTGACTACCGGGATTGTGAAAGCAACCCAGGGCGAGGTGACTGAGGCACAGATTGTGAGGAGGCTTCAGGAGTTGGCTCCCGGGGATTTTAGTTGGGAACTGGTGCTTATCGAGGACAGGTCTTTTAAGGTTGAGTTCCCAACTGTGGATGATTTGCAGAGATTGTTGAGCTTTGGCCTGTGTCGGGTTCCCGGTACTACGTGTATCTTGGAGTTCCATGAGTGGAAGCAGGTTGAGCCTAAGGGGAAGCCGCTTACGCAGGTCTAGTTGCGGTTTACAGGGGCTCCTTCTAAGCCTTTGCAGGATGCTCGAGTGGTGGCTAGCATGGGCATCATGGTGGGGAAGACAGAAAAAGTGGACATGGCTTTCACACGTGCCCATGGGGTGGCCCGGATATTAGTGAGTGTTCTGGATATTGAGTTCGTGCCCGATAAGGTCAACTGGACCTACAGGGGAGTGGTTTTCCCGCTAGACATCAAGTTTGAGGACACGGATTTATTTGATGATGCGGTTAATGGTAATGATGTTGACATGCAAGACAGTGATGGCAATGCCGGGGCCAAGGGGGAACCGTCAGATGAGCCCACGCGCGAGGGGTCTAATGGTTCTTCTCAGTTGCCCGGGGATGGGACCGGGGTTGAGCCTGCACCTTCCACAGCGGTGCCCATGACTACGCTGCGTTTTGGGTCCTTTGAGCCAGCCTCGGCACCTTCCAAATTATGGAGTGACCGGGTAGATTCTGATGATTGTCTTGAGCACACGCTCCCCCCGTTGGCGTTCGAGGGGGAGGCTGATTTGTTTGCGGGTCGGCCGGCCAGGTCTATGATCGGAGCTACGGAGAGGGGCCTGGAGGAAGCCTCTCTTGCACTAGCGCCCTAGGCGGACGCGACTCCGGTGTCGGCGTCTATGAGCAAGGCGGGTCCTGTGGGAGGAGCTTTGGGGCAGGTGGCCTCGCCCTCTCCCCACCCCACCACACCCTTGGCGGCGTCGGTCACGCTGGCCCCACGTGGGTCGGCCGGTACGAGGAGCGGGAGCCAGAGGCAGGCGGCCTCGGCTCCGGCTTCCCCGACGGTGGCGGTAACCACCGCAGCAGCAGCGGAGCTGGAGGGAGGGGTACTGGGGCAGGAGGCCTTGGCTCCCCCTTCACCCTCGACGATCAGGAGGACCGTCTCTCCCTCGCCGATGGCTCATTCGTCTGAGCCTGCGGTTGAGGTCAGAGGAGGGCGCGGGCAGGCGGCCCCCGTCATCTCCTCTTCACTCCTACCCATGACCAGGGTCCCTAGTGTGGGACTCCCGTCTAAGGGGATCGGGAGCCCGCAGACGCCTTCTCTAGTAACCCCGGTAGAGCCTTTGAGGGACTCTATGCCAGGTGTTACTAGGGAGGAGGTTGTCGCGTTTGGCGGGATCCTGGACCCGATCGCCGAGGGAAGACGGATGAGTGCTCGCATCTTCGACATCCCCGAGACAGATGATATGCAGCAGCGGTGCGCTATGAGGGCGGCCAAGCTTCAGGAGGCTGCTTTGTCTTTCGGTATGTCCGTCAACCTATCTAATTCCTTATTGCATTTTTCTGATGAAGAGATTATTAATAATGCAAACCAATTAGGAGTTTCACTAGGGGCTACGGATAGTGAGATTTCCAATTCGGTGAATGACTTATTAGATTTGGAGGTGGAACGTGCCTTAGAGACTATTCGTAACCTTGCAGCCGTTAAACCTATGAAAGATGATGAGATTGATGCGTTAGGGGTCAGAGTGCTAGATAAGCTATGTGCGGATTTAGCACCACCCAATCATGACTCTGACGAAGATGATGTTCCTCTACATATTGAAGATAATAATATTTGTGAACCCGGTTATGAGGACCAGGTGACAGAACCTAGTAAACCTAAGCGTAAGTGGAATCGGAAGATATATCCAGATTCAGCCATTCGTAGGAGTGCTAGGATTCGAACCACTAAAAAATTCCATGATGAATTATGAGAGGAATATTTTGGAATAGCAGAGGTCTGAAGGACTTGGCTAAAAGAAGATTCCTTGCTAAGGCAGCTTTAGAGCAGAGGTTAGATTTTGTTGCTCTATCGGAGACGGGTAGAGAAAACTTTGCACCCCAGTTTCTCTCTTCACTGGTGGGTGGTATTGATTTTGATTGGCACTGTCTCCCGCCGCAAGGAAGGTCAGGCGGTATCTTACTGGGTGTGAGATGTGATTCACTTGAAGTCCGAAGTGTAGTGATGGGCGACTTCGCGGTGAAGTTTCGAGTCAGGTCTAGAATAGATGGTTTTAACTGGGCTTTGGTGGCGGTATATGGTGCCGCACAACCCGAGCTTAAAGCGGAGTTTCTGGCGGACCTGGTTCGTATCTGTGGGTCAGAACAACTTCCAATTCTAGTTGGAGGTGATTTCAATATTATCAGGAGGAGAGAGGAGAAGAACAATGATAATTTTGACGGCAGATGGTCGTTCATGTTCAATACTATTATTGAAAGCTTGGATCTGAGAGAGATAGAGCTTTCTGGTAGAAAGTTCACCTGGGCTAATGCTCTGCCAAACCCAACCTATGAAAAACTTGATCGAGTGCTTGCGAGCGTGGAGTGGGAACAAAAGTTTCCTCTGGTGACGGTGCAAGCTCTTTCAAGAGGCATATCTGATCATACCCCATTGTTCGTCGACTCAGGAGAGCCGAACCATGTGGGCAACAAGAACACCTTCTCCTTTGAAATGTCATGGTTTGAACGTGAGGGGTTTTTGGATTTGATTACCCGGGAGTGGGCTAGAGGTCTTGGAGGCAAGACAGCGTTAGAGCGTTGGCAGAACAAAATTAGGCATTTAAGGAGTTTCTTACGGGGCTGGGCAAAGAACCTCAGTGGTGCGTATAAGATGGAAAAGGATAGACTCCTTGCTCTTATACAGGCCCTGGACATATAGGCCGAATCCAATATCCTAGCGCCAACTGAGCTTCAGGCTAAGAATGAGGCGGAGAAAAGGTTGAAAGAACTACTCCGCGAAGAAGAATTGAAGTGGGCTTTGCGTGCCAAAGTCTGCAAAGTAGTCCAAGGGGACGCGAATACTCAGTTCTTCCATTTGATAGCCAATCGCAAGCACAGAAAGAAGCATATCTTTCAGCTTGAGCAAGACGAGGGTACCATTCTAGGACAGGACAACCTAAAAGCATATATTACCGACTATTATAAGCAGTTATTTGGACCTCCGAACGATAATTGTGTGTCCCTCGATGAGTCCAGGACTGAGGATGTGCCTCAGCTATCGGCTGCAGATAATGATATTTTGGTTGCCCCGTTCTCGGAGAAGGAGGTGTTTGATGCTATTGCGCAGATGAAAAACAATAAGGCTCCCGGACCGGATGGATTCCCGGCAGAGTTCTATAAAAAGTGCTGGCACATTATTAAGGGCGATTTAATACCTATGTTCAATGATTTGTTTTGTGGCTAGCTTCAATTATTTCACTTGAATTTTGGGACTATCACACTGCTTCCCAAGAAGACGGACGCGGTGCGGATTGAGCAATTCAGGCCGATTTGTCTCCTTCATGTTAGTTTCAAAATTTTCACCAAGGTCGGGACAAACAGACTCACACAGATTGCGCATTCTGTGGTGCAGCAGTCTCAAACTGCTTTCATGCCGGACAGAAATATCCTTGAAGGGGTGGTCGTCCTGCATGAAACACTCCATGAAATCCATTCCAAAAATTAAATGGAGTAATTTTTAAGGTGGATTTCGAGAAAGCGTACGATAAGGTCAAATGGCCATTCTCCAACAGTCGTTGCGTATGAAAGGTTTTGATGAAGCCTGGCGCCGACATGTTGAATCATTTACGCAAAAAGGTAGTGTGGGAATTAAAGTTAATGATGACATAGGTCACTACTTCCAGACACACAAAGGCCTAAGACAAGGAGATCCGATGTCCCCTATCTTGTTCAACATTGTGGTGGACATGTTAGCAATTTTGATAGGAAGGGCTAAGGAGAACGGTCAAGTAGGTGGATTGGTACCTCATCTAATTGATGGAGGAGTATCCATCCTTCAGTACACTGATGATACAATCATCTTTATGGAGAATGACTTGGCCAAGGCGAGAAATATGAAGCTGGTGCTATGCCTATTTGAACAATTGACCGGGTTAAAGATTAACTTTCATAAGAGCGAGCTGTTCTGCTTTGGAAGGGCCAAAGATGAACAGGAGGCTTATCGGCAATTGTTTGGGTGTGAGTTGGGCGAGTTACCCTTCTCTTATCTGGGGATTCCAATCCACCATCGTAGGCTGACTAACAGAGAGTGAAAGTGCATCGAGGATCAGTTTGAGAAAAAATTGAGTTGTTGGAAGGGTAAGCTCATGTCATACGGAGGCCGATTAATCCTGATTAACTCGGTGCTAACGAGTATGCCAATGTTTCTCCTATCGTTCTTCGAGGTCCCAGTTAGGGTTAGGAAGATACTGGACTTCTATCGATCGCGCTTCTTTTGGCAGGGTGATGAGCTTAAAAGAAAATATCAGCTTGCTAAATGGGACATCATCTGTAAACCGAAAGACCAAGGAGGTCTGGGTATTGAGAATCTAGAAGTTAAGAATAAATGCCTTCTTAGCAAGTGGCTGTGGAAGCTCTCATTGGAGAATGACGCTATGTGGGCTCAAATCCTTTGCAACAAGTACCTCCAAACAAAAACTCTGTCCCAAGTCACTGTCAGGCCGACCGATTCGCCCTTCTGGAAAGGTTTGATGAAAGTCAAACAGTTGTTGTTTAATAGGACGAAGTTTATTATTGGAAACGGTACGAGTACACGTTTCTGGGAGGATACTTGGCTCGGCGAGACACCCTTGGCAATCCAATACCCGTCGCTATACCGTATTGTGCAACGACGTGAGGTGTTCGTTGCATCGGTCTTTCAATCGACCCCCCTTAATATTCAGTTCCGACGAACGCTAGCGGGCAATCGTTGGGAACAATGGCTCCATCTAGTTAGGAGACTGATGGAAGTCCAGCTTTCACAACAACCCGATGAATTACGCTGGAAGCTGACTAAATCTGGGGTATTTACGGTTAAATCAATGTATATTGATGTTATTAACTCAAACTCCATACCTAATTCTAAACATGTTTGGGATGTCAAAGTTCCTTTGAAAATAAAAGTGTTTATGTGGTTTGTCCATAAACAAGTTATTTTAACTAAGGACAACCTCTTGAAGCGTAATTGGACAGGACCTACTAGGTGTAGCTTCTGTGATCGGGATGAAACTATCAAACATCTCTTTTTTGATTGCCCGTTAGCCAAGATACTTTGGCAGACGATCCACATTACCTTTAGTATCAATCCACCGAATTCTGTTTATGCGTTATTTGGGACATGGCTTAATGGGATTGAGCCTAACTTAGCAAGACACATTCGGGTTGGAATCTGTGCTCTGCTGTGGACTATCTGGAACTGCAGAAATGATTTGGTTTTTAACAGAACATCATGTATACATTTTTTGCAGGTCATATTCCGAACTACGGCACTGATCCGTTCGTGGTCGCTACTCACCCAGACGGAGGCCAGGGAGCTTTTGGTTATTGGGTCGTTCCGATGGGAGATGGTAGCTCGGGATATTTTCAACCGGTTTGGATGGCGGTCATGTAATAGGATTGCTTAGATTTCCTATCTATTTTTTAGCCAGCCGGTTGTGGCATTTTTTCTTGGCTAGTTGGTGTTTGTAGCCCTTTTTGGCTCTGTGTGAGCTGTCTGTGCGTTTATTTTCAGACTTTTGGAACCTTGTTGACACTACTTCTTTGTTTAATAAGAGGGCCGTATGCATCTTTCTGATGCAGAGGCCGGGGAATCACCCCTTTTCCAAAAAAAAACTTGGAAAATAGTTATTCCCAAGTCGATCGAGCTTTGTATACAAGTTCCAAATTGTGTAACCACCTTTTTTTTACTACGAAATTAAGAATACACTCAACTGCAAAATAAACACTCGGTTTAAAATAGCCTCCTCCGAACTATAGGAGATCTTCTCTATCTAAACAGCTAGCCCTCACGAATCTATTTCTCTCAACATGCAAGAATGTCACCTCAGCATTCAATGTGAACTAGAAGGGTTGGACGCGCTTTGCTGCGCCGTTGATGTCGTTGGGTTTCTTTTAAAAAAATGTACTCACTGTGTTTCAAAATACAATGTGTATCACTTTTTTGAAAAGTCAAACATTTTTAAGATTGATCAAATTGTAGATAAATATATCCAAGTCCATGATATCAAATCCGTATAATTAGATTCATCACGAAATGAATTTCCATATTTTTTTGGTTTAATATTATGGATGTCGATATTTTTGGCTATAAACTTGGCCAAAGTTAAAGGAATTGAACTTTAAAAAAAACTAATACCCCTTATATTTCCGAATTGATGGAATATTTAGTTTGGCGAAGCGGGGAGATGATGGAGTGTTTTTTTACAAACGGTGATTTGGTGGGCCTTTGTCGGTGATTCTGTGTTATCTGCTAATGAATTCATATTTATGTGGCAAATGTTTGTGTCAGTAGCTGCATGTACTATATTGATGCTACAGTATCAAACGGAGGCATTTCTTTTTTCTAGGTGGGAGGGTGAACGAGATTGATATGTTTCTATAGGTCGGCTGCTGCAGATTGATTTGAAAAATCATTGGCCCGATCAAAATCGTAAACCAAATCTAAAATTAAATACCTCAATCAAATGAAAGAGCTTCAAAATTATGAAACATAGTGAACTAAAATAATTGAATGTGAGAGCTCCTCCAAAATTGTTGACCTAGTCAAAATCGAGTGACCCAATTCGAAATTGAAGACATCGATTAATTGTGAGGCCTTAAAAATTAGGAAGTCTAGTGTATAGTATAGAAGAATTGAATGGGAGAATTTTGACAAATTGTTGACCTGGTCAAAATCGGGTAATCGCAATTCCAGTTGGAGACCTCAATTGATTGTGAGACCTTCAAAATTAGGGAGCTTAGTATTGTTGACACGGTCCATATCGAGCTGAACCAATTCTAAATTGAAGACACAATTAATTGTGAGACTTTAAAAATTAAGAAGATAGTGTATACTATAAAAGAATTGAATGAGAGAACTTTGAGAAATTGCTGACCCGGTCAAAATCGGCTGAACCAACATTGAGGACGACCCGTAGAGGATCAACTATCATGAGAGAGCGAAAGAGAGATGTGAAGAACATTCGGAGCGAAGCTCATGTGATTCCCACAAATAAGATCCACTTCATTCCTTTGGTGTTAGTATTTGAGTGCACCCCAAACACTAATGCCAGTTTTAAGGTTGTAGGAGTATTTAGATATTTAACTTGACCGTCCATGTAATTTCCTCTTCATTGACTTGCTTGACCATTGGAATTATTAAACATTGTTAATTAGACTTCGAGCCATAGCTCCTATAATTTTAAGGCTCACTCGGTTTACCAAACTTCCGAATCAAAGAAATAAGAAATGTAAAGGATTTATAAGCCCTCTCTATTGCAATCTTTAGGATTTCTTCACGATGTATTACTCAATGCTAAGAATTCTTAGGAATTTTCCATATAGGATGATGCAGCCGGGTATTTTTTTTTTCTTCGACTGCAATGCACGGGCATATTTGCTAGTAAATATATATACAACCAAATCTTATTACACAATATCATTTGTATTCTTCAATTTTAATTGTCGTATTATTTCAAATCTTCATGTTCCCATGCAACCAAATCTCATTAGAATATATTGCAAAATATTCCCGCAATAACTGCTGGGTTTCATCTAATTAATTAATCCTCCTGAGACTGACCTGTTTCTGTGATTCGTGTGAAGCTCCGCCATTTTTTTAGGACGTGTGAATCTCCGCCATCCATAGGTCATAGGTGCCCTCACGTTCTTCTTCGTCGTCGTGAAAAATAAACATTTCTGTAGCTGCCCCGTCGTGTGTCATGGACTCGAAAGTCGCAGCAATCAGTTCATAACGCACTGACGGCAATCATTAGAGGGGATGTAAACTACTCCTAAGCGCCTTTGATTGCCAATAATCAACCAGGGTCCAGATAAGTGAGCGTTTCTTTTTTCTTCCAAAAAGAAGGCTATATATGCAAGCAACTCCCCAACTGCAACTCTACAAGGCAAAGCGACATTTATCCAAGGAACCGAGAAAGCTACCTAGACGGCCTGAGCAACCCAGCTGCTTGCTCTGTGGAATAAGCAGCCATGCTGATACTGGAGCTGGGGGCTTGCATCATCCCAATGACGCTCATCTTCGTGCCGGCCCGGCGGCTGGTCCTCCTGGTGGCCAAGCTGCAGGAGCTGGAGGAATGCTTCCGGCGCCCGAGGCCGCTGTCCCCCGGGATGCCGCAGATGTCCGCCGAGATGTACGGGCGCATGTCGAGCCTCCACACCATGGCCATCATGGTGTGAAGGTTCGGCCCGGCCGCCTTCAGGTGCGCGCGCTCTCCGGCCGGGTCGATGGCGATTCCTGCGCTGGAGGCGCGCCAAGGTGGGGACAGACTTCTTCACCTTCGTGAGGCCGATTCTCAAATTTCTGCGAGGATGAGCGAACCGGAGCTCCCAGTAGTTGTATCTAGATCGTGTATGACTCTGTGAATACCTCTTCTCCTTCTTTCTGTTGTCAAATTGTTTCTTCAGACATCTTGCTGTAACAAAAAGGACTTCCGAACGACAGTTGTTCAGGCTTTGTATGCTCTCGCCCTCTTTCTGACATGTGTTTCCAGGCACATAGGCTGCTGCAATCCTGCAGGCAAATGATCTTTTACTGAATGAAGTGTAATTTTGACACTAAGAGCATCTTCAACAGTTTGTAAGTTAGTTTGTTGGTAAAAATATGTCATGTCATCAATCAACACTTTAACATACAACAACTTCAATGGGTTGTATCTAGTTTGGCCAATAGGATCAGAGATAATGAATAAGATGCTCTCTTATTCTACATTGAAACTTCTGCAAGAGGTGTTGGTTCATATACACACAACATTTCTCTCTTCTCTCATTTATTGTATGACACATCATCAAAAATCTTATGTGACAAAGCCTACCTACAACTATCTTACAACCATTTAAGATACTCCCTCCGTCCGGGTTTATTAGGCCTCTCAGCATCACAAGCATGTCATTTTTTATAAGGCCTTGCTTTGGAAATGTGCATGTATGCAACCATTTCATTGGTTGTATTGAAAGTCATTGTTGTTGATGCCATGGCTGGGAAATTAATACACTTCATGCATATTTTTTATTGGCTGCATGCATGTGAGAGAGTGCATTGGGAGTGGAATGAAAAAATTAATGTGAGCAATTTACTATGTGTCTTGGTCTAAGAGAAGTTGTCTTTAGGCCTAATAAACCCGGACGGAGGGAGTACCTAACAGACCATGCAGACCTAGTACGATACAGCCATACGCCCAGGCCAACGTGTCATTCAGGGAAATGATCGACGGGTTTCACCAGGAAGCCGATAGACTTCTTTAATTGCTACTCTGTCTAGGGGTGTAAGTCACCTTACGAAAACCAAATAATCTCAAAACACTTAGGCTGGTCATAGTGGGGAGTAACTTATGCTAGTGTCATGCATATGACATTAGTCTAAGTTACCACCTTCATAGTGTAAAGTAATATAATACTAGTGTCATAGATGGATTCATTTATTAGCTTGTAGACTCATATTGTCTTGAGAAGCGCTATGTTACAGTAACATATTATGTTACCACTTCTCATTAACTCTTTGCCACATAAGCAAAAATTTCTTGAAGTGCGCTATGTTACTAGCTAAGTTACTTCCACTATGACTAGCCTTAGGCACGGTACATTAACTCCCTCCCCGTCTCTTGTTTTGTGACATATCAACCAATAAGAGACGTGGGCCGTGCATGGTTTCAATAACTTGAGACTAATAAACATGACATGCAGTGGTTAGTTCATTGCATGCAATGCTATTAATTAGCAAAAAGGCATTAAGTTTTCTCGTTTTCCTCTTCGTCTTGGTCGCAGTGCACAACGTAAGATGACTTAGGCCCCTCCCAATGCTCCACCTTGTACAGGTGCTAAGCCTTCCACGTAGGCAAAAAATCTGATGTGGCAAGTTATTTAAGAGGAGAGAGATGGGTGTGGTGATCTCAGGAAGAACCAATACTAAGCGCGTGAACCTAGCCAAAACATTTAAAAGAAAGGAGCCCACCAATACATGAAGAGCTTTAGTTGCTAAATCATTAAATGAAGCAAGCTTAGCAACCATAAGCTAAGCACCTATGCATTGGGGAGTATAGTTGCTAAGCTATTTAATGTGCTTAGCACCTCATCTAAGCACCCATGCATTGGCACCAGCCTTACATACCTAGACGGAGTATATAGTTTAGGTCATCGAGAGTGTTTTTTAATAGCTTGGATTGAATTGCTTACCACATGTGTGTGGTCACCGGGAGTTTTTTTTTTTTTGAGCTGGCACCGGGAGTGTATTTTACATGGGCTAAGTTGCACAGGCTGTTTTTCTTAGCTAATGATTACTCTTTTTTTGTTGGACCAGATGCCTGTGCATATCCATATGGAGTTTTGCCCTGTTGTCATCATTGTGAAGACTAAATCTCACTTATATCGAGTGTGGCTTCCGTCTCGTCTGAAGGTTTTTTCTTCCCCGTCAGAACTAGGCCACCCTGTTTCATTGTTTTTCTTTCGATCGCTGCTTACGTTCAATCGCTAATCGCTGGTTGTAGTCTTCATGTGGTCGACGTACAGGTTTGGTCCGGTTTTTTCTTTTTCTTCAGGTTCTATTTGTTTTCTTCACCGGTTTTCTATTTTTTTTTATCGGTTTTCTTTGTTTCTTATATGGCTTTTACTAGTTTTTTCTTTCTATTTTCATTGTTTTTTCTCAGTTTTCACTACTTTTTGTTTTTCTGTGGTTTTTGAATTTATTTTTTCTGTTGCCTTTGTTTTTCGTTCTTTCTTTCTTGGTTTTCACTGTTTTCATTCTTTTCCATTGGTTTTCTTTTTTTCGTTCTTTTGGGGTTTCATTGGTTTTCTTCGTTTTTCGTTGTTTCTTTGTCGGCTTTCATTGGATACTTCTTTCTTTAACACATGGCTACTTTTTTTTAGTATATGATGTACATTTGTAGTGTACACGTGAAATATTTTGTTGATACATTTTGATACTTTTTAAAAGTAGGTTGCACATTCTTTTTTTATTAAATACATGTTTTGTTTTGAACACGTTTTTTAATACAAGGCCAACATTTTTTCAAGTACATGGTGAAGATTTTTTGCATAACAAATGTTTGTGAGGTGTTGTTTTTTGTGCTTATCCTTGAGTCGCACTAAAATATTACATCATAAAATGAAATGGTTTTGAACAAAATATTCATGAAGTCCTCGTTTTCTTTCTGCATTTGGCAACATTGTTCGCTCAGTAAATATTTGAGATGAAATCAAATGTTGAGTTTCTTTTCCTTTTTTCTTTTAGTGATTGAAGGAATATGTTAGTTACTCAATAAAATAATGTTAAACTGCACAGCGACTGACTAATATATATATTCAGAATTATTCTTCCAAATGGATTTGTACGTGACTAGCAATTTGTATCAGCACTAATATATTGGAATTTGAAGAACAAAGTTCAAATTCCAAGAGAAGTTTTGAATTCAAAGAATTTTTTAACTTAAGAAGAATTTTACCATTTTGAAAAACAAAATTTAAACCTGTGAACAATTTTGAATTCCAAGGATACTTTTTGAATGCATTGAACAAATTCTGCTATGTGACTTTTTTTTTCTTAAATTTGCAGAAGCAATTTTGAATCCTAGCACAACTTTTGAATGAAGATAAATATTTTCACATTGGATAATTTTTTTCAAAATTAATTTTTTAATGTACTGAATAATATTTTAACTCTATGGATCTTTTAGAAATTGATGAACCAATTTTGAATTTGGTGAACAACTTTTGAATGTATGATATGTATTTGAATCGACCAACAATTTTGAATCAAAGAGGAAATTTCAAATTCAGAGAACATTTATGGAATTTATGAACAATTTCTCAAGCTATCAACAAATTTCAAATTTTAAGAAAAGTTTTTTGAATATATGAATAATTTTCAACCACCAAATAAATTTTAATTCCTTGCACAATTATTTAAGCAACGGACAAGATTTTCAATGGATAGACTTTTTTGAATGCTTTGAACAATTTTTGAATTTTTGAACATTTTTTGTAACTATAAACAAATTTTCTATGTCCAAAACAAATTTGGAAAGGCTTGAATACTTTCGTGAATCTAAGGGTAATTTTCAAATCTATAAAAAAATTCAAATTCGATGAACAATTTTGAAAATAATGAAAAATGTTTGTATCTATGAACAAATTTTGAATTCCAATATTTTTTATAAATGATGAAAAAATTCCAAATTTCAAGTACAATTTTTAAATCTATGAACAATTTTCAATCCATAATTTTTTTGAAATAATGAACAAGATTTTGTACAATGATTTTTTTAATGCTTTGAACAACATTTTTATCTCCGAGCTTTTTTTGATTTCAAGAACACTTTTTGAAGATTTATTTTAAATACGAACAATATTTTAATGTCAAGATTTTTTTCAATTAATTGAACATTTTTTGAATCTATAGACCATGTGTTGAATCGATGAAATAATATACTTTTGAGTAGTGCAAATTCATGTTGTTTTTTATTTTTCTATTCCATCTAGTGCGGAGTTGGAAGACACATTTTTGAAATATTGTTCTTTAATTAGTTTATACATTTGTTTCAAAACTCTTTCTTAGTTTGTGCGTTAAAGCACTGGGAGAAAGAGCGAATCATAACTCAAAATGGGAACTATAGAAAACAAGAAACAAGGACTAGCGTCGAACAAAAAATAGGAATGAAGAAACAGGCCCATGAAGCCTGCTAGTAGGCTTTGTTCGAAAAACGACAAATTGACGCGAAGAGCATCACATAGGAGCTCTTGGGCGCGTCTAATTGTCGCCTGTTGTGAACCGTTGTAATATGGCTAGCTCAATACAGACGTAAGCTATGGAGTCTACTTACAGCGGCAAGCAATTCATAGTCAAGCAATCTAGGAGAGTTGTACTGGTGACATCATAATATGGTTAGCCCAATAAAGACCTTAAGCTACGCAGCCTACTCACCGCAGCAAGCGCCTCATAGCCAGGCAATCTAGGAGAGTTGTACTGGTGTATAATATCTCTCCTACTTCAAAAAATATTGTGTCATCCGCTCGTCCTTCATCCAAGCTACTTACATTTCTCCTCACTCTCATCTTCCACCTCAAGTTTTTCCTCCTATCTCTGGGTTTTTCATCGGTTTTTTTCACGAAAACTACATCAGTTGCCTCACCTTTTTATTGAGATACCAAATGAAATTTTGTTCTCTTTGGTAAACTAATAAATGCTCACCAAATCAGCGTAAACAAAATAAAACCTTACATATTTAGACAATCACACTAATATGGGCTGGTAAATCATAGGCTAATCAATTATAATATTTATCCTTCCATTGCAACACAAAGACAATCATCTAGTAGCGTTACAAATTTCACAGTTCCGAACGAATCTTCCAAATTATGATCTGTTTAAACCACTTTTCACGAAAACTACATCAGTTGCCTCACCTTTTTATTGAGATACCAAATGAAATTTTGTTCTCTTTGGTAAACTAATAAATGCTCACCAAATCAGGGTAAACAAAATAAAACCTTACATATTTAGACAATCACACTAATATGGGCTGGTAAATCATAGGCTAATCAATTATAATATTTATCCTTCCATTGCAACACAAAGACAATCATCTAGTAGCGTTACAAATTTCACAGTTCCGAACGAATCTTCCAAATTATGATCTGTTTAAACCACAATATTTATTGCAAATAGATATTCATTAAGGAACAACACTTACATAAGGAACAAAATACATAAGCTAACATTCATGTATTTATACACACATATGCTCATTCATATGAAAAAAATGTTCATGTACTTCTATAAAAATCATGCACTTTCATAAGAACTTCCTATGTATGAAACTAAGCATTTATCTATTTTTTGAAAATGTTCACGTCTGCCAAAGTAAATGTTCGCATTTAAAAAAATAAAATGTCCAGGTGTTCAATAAAAAGTGGTCATGTAGCTCGTAAGAACCATTCATCATGTATTTTACCTATGAGATAAAAAATATTCATCATGTGTTTAAAAATGTGCATTGTGTATCAAGCAGTGTCATAATGTATACCAAAATCATTATTAAAATCAGTAAGCAAGAAGCGAAAAATAAAAACCAAAGAAGGAAAAAAAGGTAGAAAAGAGGAAAAAGGAAAAGAATATAGGAAAACAAAATAAAAGGTAAAACAAGAAAAACATGGATAAAAAACAGAAGATAAAACAAAAAAAGGGGGAAAAACTACATCAATTGTCAAAAGAACTGAACCGCAAAGAAAAGTTTCAGGAGCGCTACTAAGCTGGCGATGCTGCACAGTAGGCGACATATAGTCTACGTGCAGATAGAAGATATAGAAGGGCCAATAGGAAAGAGCATAAAATGAGACTACTCAAAATTAAGAGAAAAGAGGAGATGAAGAATGATTTTTGGAATTGAATGAATCCTAAAAATAATAAATCCAAAAAAACATGAAAATTGCTTAGAACATTTTGAATCTAATAAGTATATTTACAAAGATAAAATCCAAATAAGAATATATGAGATCTTAAACTCCCCTCTAGCTTATTTAAATTAAACTGGGAATGTTGATTCAGTTTCAAACATAAGAAGTACTAATGGACTTTAAGCTTCTTTGCTTTAGAAGAAATTGTGCATGCGAAATTCAGGATATTACAAGGGGTCATATTTTTTTTGAAATAAATAGGTGGAGACTCTATTGCGGGAGATGAAACCCTCGACTAAAGGGTGGTGGAAGGGGCCAGAAGGTGGGGCCCGTGGACTAGTTGTGCACGCCCAACTAGTTGCACGAGCACAAGGATGCCTCTTTTAGGTGTCCTTTTATGTGGCTTCTGGATCCTTTGAAAATTTGTCACATGGTTTTCTCAGTTTTTTTATATATTTGGAAAATACTCGAGAAAACTCACAACACCTAAAATATATAAATCCAAGAAAATCTAGAGGGAAGTCTCAAGAAAGACCACGAACACACGAAAAGGGGCACCCAGTGGGAGGGGGCATACCAACACACCCTACCCCCAAGTTCACAGCTAAGGTACGCGAACCCCATCTAGGTTTTCTCGGTATACTCTTTGGCGGCAACCCTCGTTTATATAAATACGATCACCATTAAATTTCTAGAACCTTTGCCAACACCAAAGAAGGATATTTGTGAAATGTCGGAAATAGAGAGCAAACTACTTTTTCAGCACCTTGTTGGAGGGGGGAATCCAGCGCAGGAGGGGTGAGTAGTCTAGTACCTAGACTATGGATGTCTAGTACGGACGCGGACTAAGAGCACTCGGCGACCACACTCACTGAAATCTCACCGCTGCTTTGTTGTATAGGGGTCAGTGCATAATTGGATGAAAGGAATAGATGTTGTTCAATACACCGCTCCATCTTAGATGCACAGTGTGTACCTGTTTGTTGGCATTAAATGCACAAAAGAACTGACAAGTCACATAGTCCGTGAGCCAGTGCGGCCATGGCACCGAGGCATACCGGCGAGCTGCGGCTCCAGCTCCGGCGAAACGGATGAGCACCACCATGGGACAAGTAACGCGTGCTTCTGACGTAAAGCGGACTCGTGAACCAGATGTTGGCCATGGCAATCTGCTTCTGTGAGTGCAGAGAGAGAGGGAAGAGAATGCAGCTGCAGAACTCCGACACAAAGAGCTCCGGCGAGTCTACATCGGCGAGACTGAACCTAGTGATTCTTTTCTATGGAGCGAGCTGTATTTCTGGATCATAGCCTGTTTTTTGTGACGTTGGGGAAGAGGAACAATGGCCTCGTTTGGGCTCGTGAGAAAACAAACAGTAGAGAGAGAGAGAGAGAGAGAGAGAGAGAGAGAGAGAAGCTACCCGGAATCTCCTGCGAGGCGTTCTGGGCACTCCTGGCTGCTACTAAAACACAAGACATGGTGCTAGCCTCCAGGGGCATGCGGTGTCACTCGTCCAGGGCGTGAAAAAAAGGTAATCCAAAAATCAAGACCTTGTGGAGGATAATGCAAACTCGGAACCTCAGACCACGGGGCCGCGGTGTTGCGCGGGATGCGGCAAGCTTTATCATCGACGACATAGTCTTTCCCTTGGCTTTCTACTCGCTGGCCGTGAGGACACAAGACTTGGTGTCGGCGGACGTGGTGTCGATGCCCGTGGTTGCACAGGACGGGACAAAGCTCATGTTTCCTCAGATTGTTCTACATCCTCCTAGTTCCTTTTGGATTTCTTTCAACATCCACGTTGCTGAACAAGTACAACAGGAGCGAGAAGAGGAAGAACCATGAAAGGAGCGAGATGAAGAAGAACATGACCAACACTTGGTGACTTTGTGAGGATTCTTTAGGAGCTGATGGGGAAGAACAAGGCGTCTGGGGAGAAGAGATGGGGTAGGTGGGAGGGTGGGAACCAGATGCATTGAATGATTGTAGTTGGCCACTGTTAGTTGAGATGGATAGGCCTTGGCTGCTGCACACGAGTGAGTACGGAACGGCGTAGAATTAAAGACCGATATACGCCAAACTAAATAAGAATACATGATGATAAGTTTGCAGTACGGTAGGGCTAATGTAGTGGTTGAGGATCCCAAGACACATGGATAAATAAGATTTCAGTGGGGAGTGTCGCCGTGTGCTCTTATGCAATTTCGTGTCTAGCACTAGCTATGTTGCCACCTCTTTCAATTGTGCATTACTATCTAGATTCTATGAGGGGTCAAACTTGATTAGAATATATGTATCTTTTGTGGTGCGTCTTTTGTTATGATTTGAGAAACTCCATATGATGTTATTATCTTAGTTTAATATTGATTTTCAGATGCACACTAAGTCTTCCTTCTGTGAGTCTACTCTATTTTGTTATCATTTTTCTTTGTTTTTGTTTTGTTTTGTTAGTCTCATTCTATTTTTCTCGATTATTTGTTTGGATTTTGAGGTGAGTTATATTGATGCATGAAGGATTAAAAGAAGACTCACCAATGCATGTTAAAGTTCCTGCTCATTTAGTGGTCAAACATGTATGCATTGAGGTTAATGCATATTAATGTTAGTAAAAGCAACATTTTCAGGAAAATAAGCACACTAGTGGAGTACTTCTGCAAACCACATAATTTATTCCACAACTCACCATGTACATTGGTTGGGGAGATATTTGAACTGGGCCCACCCGGAGTATAGTTCATCATTTTCTATGCAATGATTTGTTTTTTACAAACTTAATAGTTAGGCTATATGCAATTTTGTTCATCTTTTGTGGGGTATTGGCAATTGAATTTAATACATGTTGATCTATTGGATTTACGAACCTACTGACAATATAAATTAGTGAACCCATGTATAACATGCATGATTGTGAGGGTTGACAAATTCACATAGATACCCTAAAAAGACAAATTCACATACATATTTTTTTCAAATATATAAAAAAGCTTTATCTATCGCTATCTTCTCATAGCTTGTGGCAACTATGAAAACTAGCATGCTTGTCTACCACACTAGAATTGTTTGGTACAAAAGTAAAGTTACGTGATAGACATGAACCGCCTATATGAAGTAAAATGCAATCATTTTTATGATTATCTAGATGAATGTCTTGATTAAAACTTATGCTTATGCTAATTGTTTTGTAACACTATGTTCTTGAGATATGCTACTAGTGAATCTATGAACCCCAGTCTAATTTCCTATATAAGAAAAACAATACATACATATTTAATTATTGTTGCAAACCATTGTGTTATTTATTTTTTAGATACAAAAATATTTTATATATCATTTTATACTAATTCCTTATTTATAACTATGCAGCCTACTCTCAGTGTCAACCACACTAAATAGTTGCGGCAGAAGGTGGCGTAATAAAATATCTTTTTTCTTTAAGTGATTTTCATGGGAGAAGATTAATTGTGATTATCTCGCGCGGATTGGTAACCTCAAGGAATCTATTTAAGGGAAAATAATTGCTTGCTAAAAACTCTTGTACTTGGACAATTGGCTACCAACAATAAAGACTTGTAAATAATAACACCACAACTAGATTTTTTTTACATTTATTAGTTGGTTAGTCCCCAAAATCATAAAAATCCATTAGATAACATGGAAAATAAAAATAGTTAATTAAATTTTAAAAGAAATAGATGCATTTTTAATGTCTGAATCCCAAGATTAATCAAAATTTGACATGGAGTGCGTAGGATAAGAAAAGAGGAAGAGTTCTGAAGTTTAATGGAGTTTAACCCTTATACAGAGTACCATGTCCATCTTCTTATCTTTGGATCACGAAAGTTTCTCAAGTTAAAATAATTGAAATGCATAGTAATTTTCCAACAAAACATCTTTTATTATGATCATCATGATAAAGTATAGTCTCCATGGCTTTCTTGGTATCGAGGCATTCAGGGCTGGCGCATTCAAGCGCATGCCTCTATGGGTCGACGGATGATCTTCTTTGCCAGGCCCAACTATTTTTGTGGAGTGCTTAGCGTAGTTCAATGGAAAGAGCACTTCTATGCAATCCACTAGTTGTTAATCTGACCCGTCCATCAAGCTAGATTAAATTTTTATCATCGACTAGGTCCCACATGGAAGAGAGTAAAAAAACTAAATAATCTCATAGAAGTCAAATCAATGAGGACTTTATCCCACATCATGTGGATCATGTAACTAGTAGAATTACCATTGCATCATGTGCAAGGAATTCTATTCTATCGATTGCAATTTTTATGTTAGGGGAATTAAATATATAGCTCATAGGTAGGAGATACATCTTTCATTATACAATCTTGTAACTAGAAGAGTATCTCACAAGCACAACATGGAATAGCATGCTTTTTATGAGAAGCACATATTTACATTCTGAATTCTCACTCTAGTCTTCATAACATAGACCATGCATGTATCATCATAATTTTGCTTGTCATGGGTTTAACCTATTTCGGTATCCATAGTGGTGACTTGGAGGTTTTTGGCAAGGGGTCTCAACTTGAGTTTAATTGGAAGTCCAAGGATGGGCGTCGGCTTTGGATCCCTCTTGTAGGTTTCCTTTTCACACGTTATTTCCCACCTGAACTGCCTTACTAGATAGTGCATGGCCACCATAGTTTCTACCCTTGCAAACACATTACCAGGGCACATTCTTGGACCCCCTCCAAATGGCATGTAGCAGTACGGAGGGGCGGATTTCTCAAACCGGGAAGGATTGAATTTGTTAGGCTCATGAAAGAATTGCGAGTCCATATGTGTCACACTTTGCGCTGCGAAGACCTGCACATTTCCATGTTACTTGTGTGTGATAGAGTTCTCGGGAAGTATTATAGAAATCATTCATTATGGAGCTCATATGTACTTACTTTCCAGCCTTTTGGGATATGGTAACCCTGGTATTCAATGTCTTTGGTAGTTGTTCGGAAGCTCCCAAAAACTGGAGGAATTGTTCTTAGTGTCTCCATTGCCACTTTCCATGTATATTTCATCTTTGCAACATCATCCCAAGTTAGAGCATCTTTTGGGTTTTTATTCTGTGCAATCTCATCTTGCTCTGCAGAAGATCAAAAGGCATAACGATCAGATTAATTTCCATGGTGGTGAAGAAATTACCATTATTTGAATCAATTAGCGAAGGAAAGCAGCATAATAATACGCAGACCTCTAGTAACTTTGTCAAGGATATCTGGCTCATTGTAGAGGTACCGGATCATGAAGGTGATAAGAGCAGAAGTCGTCTCGTGTGCCCCTACGATGAGGCCCATCGTGTTGTCTACAATGTCTTCCAGAGTGAGGGAGTGGGCACCTTGAGAACGAAGAATGAGCATGTAGCTGATGAAGTCATTGTCAGAAGTGGCATTTGCTTCCTGCAATAGTGACTCTTCCCTCTTGTGGGCAATATTTGTGATAGCCTTCCGTATCTTCGCACTTGCAGCCATACCTTTGTTGAACCGGGTGAATGGTATATTTACCGGAAATGATAATATAGCCTTCCCAAGAGTAACAAAATCAGTGCACAGTCCTTCTTTGATGGTAGCTGACTCTTGGCCCAAGACAACCGAACATATGATAGCAAGCGAAAGTCTCCTCACCATTGGTAGGACCTGTAAAATCATCAACTACTCATTTCAAATTCGCTCTTTAGCTTTTCTTAAATCCATTACGGCATTTCTAGATTGCTGTATTTTAACTTCTACAAAAATCTTGTCGCATTTATTTCTTAAAAGATTCTTGTGAATATCAAAATTTTAGAAGTGTATTGCATCATCTTGTGAGATCTAAAATTATTTTATGGTGCCCCTCGATATATTATCATATTGACCCTCTAGCCTTTTACACAAGTAGAAAAATCCCTTCATCATCTCTTAAGGAGCTAGTATGCTTCATCTCTAAATTACCAAATATATCGTCATGCAATTTGAAACAATATAAATTGATAAATGCATGAATAAATACTCCTAATTTCTGGGTATTTTCATCATTTTCGTTGTTGCTGGAAAACACGACCAGTCATCGAATGCTTGCTTTTACTCTTCTCAGTTCTTGTCCATAATAAATGGTTACCGGCCGGGGTTTAGATTACCAAGTTTTTTATTTTTGTTGATTTATATTTTCATTTTTCTGCCGTCTTCTTTATGAATGGAGTAGACATATAAACGTAACCATCCTCGCAAGAACCTAAGGAGAAAAATACTTCCCTTCCTCTTTGTAATGCCAGAGAAGAATATTTTTGGAAGCTCAGAGAAGAATACTCTATTAGTGAACAGTGTGCAACAAATACAGTCTATTCTACAATAATGTAGACTGAGCTAGCTATATGAGTATATGACATTGTCTGGTAAATACAGTATGTTTTCCATTGTTATTTAGGGGAGTTGGAATCAGCTCGGGAAAATGGACCAAAATAAGGTGAGCAAAATATGTACTGTACTTCATATAGGTTTCTTCTTGTTAGTACCACTTCCGTTGAGGGGCATGATAATTGAGACAATGAACCTACAAATTCTTTTTTTTTAGGATATGAACCTATAATTTCTGTATGTGAATGAAACATATAGTCGAGCATGCAGTAAGCGTTTGCCCATACCGTGATAGAGTCACGACCGACCCAGTTTAGTTCGATGTGGCTCCTGACCTCATGGTCTATCTTGCAGACGTATCTCCTCACCATTTCTGGCTTCAAGTAACCCTGCAGGGCGCTGCGGACCAGCTTCAGTTCGCTGCCCGTGAGTGCCAGTACCGACCGCCCAACGAGGGCTCTCAGCGCGCCTGTCTGCGTCAAGATGAGTCCGTCGTTGCCGAATATGAAGTGGTTCGCCGCCGGCCCGGCCAGTAGCACCGTCGGCGACCCAAACAACGACATGGTAGAGACCGGGCCATATTTCTTGATCCGGTCTCGGAACCATTGGTCGTCGGTGTTGCTGCGGCAGGCGCGGAGGAGAGAGAAAGTACTGCCGATAACCGGCATGCCGAGATTACCAGGAGGCAGCTTATAGGCTGAGTAGTAGAGCCTGTAGAAGTTTTTGTGAAAGAGTTGGAGAACTGCAGCTACAAGCAACGCAATTACTGCCCCGAGGAGAATGGAGTAAGCCATAGGAAATTATGGTGAAGCCTTGAGGTTTGGGTGTTGTGTACTCGAAGTTTATATGGAAAGGGAACAGACGTCACTCAAGGCTCTATCTGCTTGAAGGAAGCTGCATAATTAACACGATTTGCACGATGGTAAAAAAGAATTCCGTTAGTAACTGTTTGGCACAGACTAATTTTCTTGATCATGTCCTTTTCTTGGTCACAATCTGCTTTAGTTTACTTTATTTTGAAAGGAATGTCCCGGGGTCCCCACAACGATATTTTTGAAAGAACTAGGTGATAGCCTAAGCGTTGCTACGGGAATTGCTTGTAATATATTTTATTGAGATTTGGTTGTATGAAACATGAATATTTAAGTTAATAACATGAGGATTAAAATTGAAAATACATATGCTTTATTGCATTTGATGCTGTATAGTTGTGAGATACTTGTGAAATCAAATACTCCCTCCGTTCCTAAATATAAGTCTTTATAGAGATTCCACTATGGACCACATACGGATGTATATAGATGCATTTTAGAGTTAGATTCACTCATTTTGCTCCGTATGTGGTCTATAGTGGAATCTCTCCAAAGACTTATATTTAGGAACGGAGGGAGTAGAAAGCATTTTTTTCATGCATGATTGCATGTTATGGTGAACTTTGCTCCATGCATGGTTGCATGTTGAGGTGAACCTTTTTGTGAAATAGCTATCGTTCGAACTTGCTATGTCCAGTTGTATGATGAACTAATATGTGTTTATTTGTCAACGTTGTGTTGATCTACATTGCAATGGCTTGTATAAACTTGAGGATTTGGATATGAGGGGGTGATTGTGGGGGCACACATATAGGGGTCGAGCTTCTCCTATCCACGGACACGTCCGCAGATATGTCAGGGATCAAAATAGCCCAATCAAGTTGAAGATGCTCTTACAACCTCAAATTTCAGTTGTTTTTTCATTGATTCGATCTTATGTTTCCTTCATGCATCTCCCAACCAGTATTCATGTCAGCCTTTGCTGATATGACGACAAAACGGATGCTATCTCCCGCAAAACACTAGTGTTAGAGTAATCTTGATTAGTATTCAAGAGGGAGTATACGTGGTGTTTGAGATTGCATGAGCTAGCTCTACGTGTTGTAGTAGCATTGGAGTTGGCTGTATGTGTCCGGTTTAGGTTCAAGTCTTTATCAAGGTGGCCGTGTAATTAGATAGAGAGTTAGTCCTAGCTAGGTGTCATAGTCTGGTTAGGAGTAGTACCAGTTCTGTACGTGTCCTAGGCGGAGTACGAGTAGGTTTACTTGGAGTCGGTTCGGCAGCTTGTCCGTGTCATGTATATATATACATGAGCAGGGTACAATCAATTGTAACACCGTGAGAAAAGAAGAAAATCAATAAAGAGGGAAGAAGAAGGGCACGATACAGCCCCTTGGCTATAAAAGTTTTTGTGTGCGCTTGATCGTAATTTGATGTGATCGATCATGTGGGCGAAATCCCAACAACTAGTATAGAGTCTGGACACATGGGTCGGTTTTTCTATTGTTAGCAAAATCCATACTTATGTTCAACTTGAAGAAACTTCATCCATGTGGGCATATGGTTGAAAATTCAGTGAAAGTGCCTCTATAAAAATAAGGTACCTAACCTTATAAACTTTGATAAACAAATATAAATATTTTGATTTGTTGGATTGTAAAAACGCAGAAAGGAATAACATAGGATCAGAATGACATGCCTATTCGAATCCTATAAGATTCATGTTTATTTGAATCACAGGAAAAATGAAGATTTTTTCCAAGAGGATGAGGTGGATACTAGATTTCCTATGAAATGTAGTATAAATAATTCCCTAGGAAAAATTCCTGTAGGATTCAATCATAGCAATCAAACGACCGACGTAGAAAAAATTCGTAAGGATTTAAATACTCCCTCCGTTCCTTTATATAAGGTGTATTTGTTTTTTCAAAAGTCAAACGAGTGCAAGTTTGACCAAGTTTTTAGAAAAATATATCAATATTCACAATATGAAATTTATATCATTTGATCAATCATGAAAGGTTGTTTCATATTTTATCTATTAGGTATCGCAGATGTTTCTATTGTGTTCTATAATCTCGGTCAAACTTTCAAATGGTTGACTTGCACGGAAACCAATACACCTTATATTTTGGAATGGAGGGAGTAGTTCAGAAACCTATGAAATTCCTTTGAATCAAAGGAGTCCGAAAGGCACGCATAAACTTTTTCATAGTCTGTTGAAACTTAGAAATTGGTTCCTTAGATCAGAGAGGCGGACACAGGCCAACATGCTGCAGCTGTTTTCCTTAGATCAGTGGTTTTAATGGCTGCTTGCCGCCCCCGGCCACTTGCTAACCATGCTGTGTCGCAAATCCCCGTGATTGTCTCCCGTGCCAACATGTACAGAATTAAGCTCGAGCACTAAGATCGTCTACCTGCAGCTAGTACTGCTATCTATACTGTGCCGCAGACGTCATGATTGACTCCTGTACCAACATGGACGGTGCAGAATTAAGCTCGAGCATTACTTCTAAGAAAAGCTTGAGCATTGCTTGCATGTCGTCGATCGAGCAACCAGCCCTCGGTATTCCATGATAGCTCTATTGCTACTACAGCTTTGACACCGACAAGATATTCTCAAGCCAATCCGCTATATGCTCGTATTTTCCTATCCATCCGGGCCGGCTGTAGCTGTTGATCCGATGCTTTTGCAGGATGAAAGCATTGGCAAAACTTTGGCAACTTTTTGTGGCCAGTAGTTTATTTGCGCGCCAAACATGCGGACGCGTCAGGTGCCGAGAGATGCAAGAAACACAACATGATGTCCCGTCGATGGCTCCTCGTGTTCCACATGAAAATTTGGCCGCTTCTTCTTTTCAACTAGCGGAATCTAAATTAAGACTTCGGGGCATGTGCATTATTGGACTGGTCTAGTTAGAGCGTTGCTATTCGTGTGATATTCTTTTAGTATAAAAACCCTAACCGCACTCAGACGAAAAACCCACATCACACATAGGCTATGAGTCCGTACACATTGATTGTCACTGAGGTAGATAGATTTATAGATTTATATTTTTTAGGTAAAACTAGGACAGACGGGCACACATCACTCTTGCTATGATGTTTGGAGCCTTGTCAGCTCCGAATCTTTCTTCAAATCTAATCCTTCTGTGCAGTTGTACCGAAACCGCAGCGTCACCGCTCAGATATTTCGGCTACACGGCATAAAACATTATTTTGGAAGCACATTTGTAGCATAAATAAATACTCTCTTCGTCCCAAAATAACTGTCTTAATTAGTACTCCCTCCGTCTCAAAATTATTGCCTTAAATTTATCTAGATACTGATGTATCTAATACTAAAATGTGACTTGATACATCCGTATTTAGACAAATTTAAGATAAGAATTTTGGAACGGAAAGAGTACAAAATTATAATAAGGTTAAGACATTTATTTTGGGACAGAGAAAGTAGCATATTAGTTCCTTTTATGCATGAACAAATCCAGCAACTTTGGTTATGCCGACACTCAGCGTTGGCGAAAGCTACATGAAGAAACACCATATCTGTAACCAGATCTTTTTAAGAAATCGGCTATCTGTTTAAAGAAAACAATTTAAGTACGCAATGTAGACTCAATTTCAACAGATCATTTATTGGCAAATGCCAAAATTGCAAACAATGTCTACATAGGACCATGTTAGAAACGAGATCAACGGCAAACATCAGGGAACCCATGAATGTTGTGTTTGCTCCTCAATGCCTTCGTTGACGAAACAAAAACATGTGGTGACAGGATAACACTAATTAGGATCGAGTGGTGTTTCTCGTGGACGTAGTTGGGAATCTAACTATATTTAGCACAGATGCAAACTGCAGTTTATCACATAGATAAGTTGTAACTTATGCATACCATGGTTAGCTATTTATGTAATTTTAAAAAGAAAAGAAAAAATAATTCAGAACCATGATATCTGACTCTAGCTATTGTGGCGTTAGTAAACGACAGAGAGTATAGTAAAAAAATGTGATATGTCGGCGAGGTTGGTCATACTGGGCGGAGGTGTTCAGTTGTCGGCGTGTGAGGCTCTAGAGCCCGGCGTCTCAGGTGATAGTGGGGGATATCAGGTTGGGAGGTGGCGTGCCTCAGGGAGTCCGCTCTTGGCTGGATCTGGAGGGCCAGATTGGGTTAGTGGAGACTTACTACCTCGGATGCTCGACATGTGACGGTGGTGCCTTGGCGTTGCGTTGCGGGAAGGTAGCCCACGACGTGGTGCTGCCTGCCGCCCGTGATCCCCATCCTTGGCGTGGAGGGTGATCCCAGTGTTGTCGGTGCTTTTACGGTGGCGGCTCCATGATCTTGTTATGGAGTCCTTGTTCCAGCAGCAGTGTCCTTCCCTCGGGTTGGGTTCATGACCTTGGTACCTCTGTGTGACTCCAAGTGAAAGCTCCGCAGTACGGCGCTGCCGGCAATGCTTGTGGGTGTCAAGCCCCTCGTGAAGGTGTCGTCATGGTTCCCCTCCTCGTGCCAGGGCTTCAGATGAAAACCCCAGTCCTTCTTTGCAGCTTCCGCGGTGGCAGAACGTTGCATAGTTATCCTCTTGGGGTAACGTGAAGCTCAGGTAACTTCATGTTGCAACATGCATCTTCGGGCATGGATCCTAAACTGAAGTTTCTTCGATTCTGGCATGGGGCAGTCTTGTTGGTCTCCTACTTTAAAACGTAACAGTTGTTACCCTTCTCAGTCCTTGCTATCCGCCTATTTGTTTCATAAGTCTCAGGACTTTTTTAAGTCCCAACTTATAAGTCATAAGTCCCTGCCTGTTTGTTTACATCGACTTATAAGTCCTGAGTCCCTGCCTGTTTATTTACAGGGACTTATAAGTTGATAACCATGTTTCATACAAACGAATTACAGAATAGTGACAACCGAAATAACGCTTGTTCATAACACTTGTTCATACAAACGATTAACACTTGTTGATAAGAACCAAAATAAGAGAGAGTACATAACAACCGAGATAAAAGAAATTACAAGCGAACAACATTTGTTCATATCATTGTTGTTTCAACGACCACAACCCATTAGCGACCCAAACTCTGAATTGATTCATAGCAGCACTATCCGTCTCATTTGTTGAATCATTTGTTGTGGTCGTTGGCATAGACAATGGTACATAATTTTCATCTTCATCACACTTGTCGAATTCTATATCGGGCAGTTGACTTTGTCTAATAAAATTGTGCAGTGCAATGCAAGCCACAATGATTTTGCTTTGTTTCGGCTGTGGATAACTAGGCAAATGAAACAAAATCCTCCACTTGTTCTTCAAGACTCCAAAACACCTCTCGATGACATTTCTAAGTGAAGAATGGGTGAAATTGTAGTGTTCCTTTTTTCCTCTAGGCATTGTGCCATCACGGTACTCCTGGAAATGATAGGTTAAACCCTTGTATGGTGCAAGATAACCCGGTCTATTTGGGTACCCAGAGTCCACAAGATAAAACTTATTAGGTGGAGATTTTGGAAACTTGTCACCAAATCTGGATCGTGCATCATTGAAGACCCTCATGTCATGCACTGATCCTGGCCAACCAGCTAGGACAAATGTGAATCTCATATCAAAGTCACACACACATATCACATTCTGACTCTTCTCCTTATGTCTATTCCTATGCTGGGTAGCAGTGGCAACTGGTACCACAACTTGTATGTGTGTCTCATCTATTGCACCAATGCAATTATCCATAAATGATGCATACTTTCTAGATCTTAATTTGGAATGCACAGTTCTGAATTGACGATCTACTGTCCTGATGATGTCTTTTGCAAGCTTGATCAGACATTCCAAAACCTTATCAAACTTCCTTACAATTGTCTCCAATGACCTAACAAATCTGTTTTCTGCTTGTCTTACAGATTGTGGGGAACCTACTATCCAAAGAAACAGGCCTAGAGACTCAACTGATGACATTCCTTTAGTGGACTTCAAACCATAGGAATCAACTAGCACACTATGCAATTTTTCAAACATTGGTTTGTGCATTCTAAACATGTTGTAACAAGCAGTTTCGTTGCCTAGTGTTGTCATAACCCAATCATGCCCAGACTGTATTGGTACTCTTCTAGGTCCTTTGTTACCGTAAGAGTCCAAGTAGTACATACCAATCATGCAGGCCATCTGAATCATTCTTCTCTTCCTTTTTTGGTGCATGAACAACATCAGTGCTTCATCATCACTGCTGCTCCCATCATCACTGCTGATTCCATCAACACTGTTGTCATCATCCTGAAACATGCAAACATTAGTACAACTTCTTCATTATGCACCACCTCGTCAACTTGAAAACATTAGTACATGCAAATGAAACACACTAACACGCATTCATCATTTAATAAGGTCACACAGCACAGGTCCATTACATAGGTATATTATTAAAAGGACAATCAAGATAACTACTACATTAGTACAACTTCTTCATCTGGCACCACCTCTTCAACCAAGTCAGTCTAGCGTCATCACTTGAAATGTTCTCAAATATGACTCTGTTTGCCTCATCTGCAAACAGTTGAGTTGCCATGAAGTACTCAACACTTGTTTCTTCTGCACCACATTTAACTGCCAACATTTGACAATGAGTAATGGATTCCTTAGTGCTGTTTGATTTCTTCTCCTTTGCCTTGTCCTTTGCTTCCTGCCTTTTGTTGGCATATTCAGTGATCATGTCAGAAGTGTTCTCACTATTCATAGTATTGATGAGCTCTGTCATTAGTTTCACCATTGGGCTCTTGTGTTTCTTTCCTGGGCTTGTAGCTGTCCGTTCATCGTCGCTGCATCTCCTCTTCTTGCTGGTGGTGCTCATTGGACTCTGCTCATTTCCATCATCGGCAACATCATATTCTTCTTCTTCTTCATCTTCATCTAAGGGCACATAAGCTGATGATCCATCAACAACTGCCACACTTTGAAATAACTCTATTAGCATATCCAAATACTCAGGATTGCCACCCTTGAATTTTCTGACATCTGGTCTCTCCTGCAACATTAGTTAGGTAATTAGGACAAGGCTAAATAATGTAACCAAGTGTGAGCAATTCAGATGTAATTTGCAGAATAATGTATGTACCTTAATTACTTTTTTCCATCACGCAGGTGATGTGGTTATAGCTCCATCTCCAGTTCGGCCACAACCAGTTTGCTGCCCCAACCACAACCAAGCAGTGTAGTAGCTCTTGAGTCTAGTTATGCAATTTTTGAATTGCTTGGTACTATGGAGGAGGCCAGCACGCTCATAAATTTTTTTCTTCATGTTATTGTAGGCTCTACTTGTCCAAGTACCATTCACACAGTGCCCATCCCTAGCTTCCTCACAGGCGATGTTACAAAATACAGTAATATGCGCGTCTGTCCAATCAGCCTTGGCAATGTTTTTCTAAACAAAAAATAACAGGCACACAATTCAAACAAAAGTAGAATCAAGCTGTTTCTAATTCTACACCAACGTATACCATTATACACACAAGTAGCTAGCACAAAAAGAAGATGAACTTGCACCCTGAGACAAAAAAAAGAACTATGTACTAGTGCAATATACCATTGTGCAGCGCAATATAGCAATCAAAAATATACTAGTGCAATCAAAAATATAGCAACAGCAGCATTGTATACCATTGTACAGTGCAATATACCAAGCAAAAATATACCTCTCCAAAAGCATTGTTGTCATCATCATCTTCAAAGCCTTCATTCTCGTCGACATCTTCTGAAGACGCAGCAGTTGACGACACACGTTGCTTTCCCGCAGTTTTTCCTCTATTGCCGGCCGCTGAGGACCCATTGCCTCGACCTACGCCGCGTCCGGTGACCTGGGACGAGGTCCTCCCACGCCCTATGACGCCTCCCTCAACGACAGCTGCGGCCGGGGCAACGAACGGACGCAGGTTAGAGCCGCCTCGGCCTCCGATGTTCAGAGACCGGCTGCGGCCTCCTCCGCCCTGGGGCACGGGCCTCCCACGACCACGTCCAACCGTAGGAAGGCCATGACCGGCCGACTGGTCAAAGAGAAGTTGCTGGTACGAGCCCAAGTCCGGGAAGACGTCGATGTTGTTGTTGAGATCCAAGAAACTCATTCCTCTCCCGAGATTTCCACCGGCGGATGAGCCTTGGGGTGCCTCCTGAGACGAGGGGAATTGAGAGAAGAAGGGGGTCTCGTCTTCCTCGTCGGCCATGGCGGCGGCTGTTGAAGCTACCGGCGGCGGCGGCGATTGGTGTGATGCAGCGAGGCGATGAGGGGAACGAGGGGGCGAGGCGAGGAGGGGAACGAGCGGCGTGCGGGGCGATGCGGTACGCGAGGCGAGGAGGGGATCGAGCGGTGCGGCTCCAGATCGATAAGTCCCAATAAGCTCCTCCTTGAGAGTCTTATTTGATAAGTCCCTAATCACCCCAATAAGTCTCAATAAGTCCAGGGTGTTTGGTTTAGGTGGGACTTATAGGGACTTTTTGAAGTCCCTAAACCCATAAGTCCCTGGAAACAAACACCCCCACAGTGGCACTCTCGAGTGGCTGCTTGGTTGTGCGCGGCGCGTAATAGTTTAGTGGTTCCCAAGGGGGCGCATTTGTCGTTCCTAGTCTTTGGTCTTGTGTAACTTACTGTTGGGTGTGAATTCTCAAGTTTTTTTTTTGCTTGGCTTTGAGTTTGTGGCTTCTTCGCGCCTTTCTCAGATGTTGATTTTATTTTAACTTGCTTTTGTAAAAGAATTTTCTCATCACCTTGCATCGGCTCGGACGTTGCGGCTATAAGCGGGGCGAAAATTGTGCTGACAATATGTTGCTTATCAAGTTTTGAAGGAGGAAAGGGAATAATTTAGGTATGTGTCAAGATGAGGCGAGAGTGAACAAAGAATGAGAAAAAGTAACGGAGTAATCTAGACCTCAAATAACAGATTGTGTACGATACTTAGATGGTCTGCCAGCTTTAGCCACATGATTTAATAAGAAATTGAATTAATCTTCGGCACGTCTAAAGCTAGGCACACCATTAATTTGGGAAAAGGTGTACTCCCATCGCTGGTCTGTAACACGCACGCGCACACACACACTTTAGGTGTGTGTGAAGATGAAGCAAGCACAAAGAAAAATAGAGAAAGTAACGGACTAATCTAGACCTCAAATAACAGATTGTGTATAGGGCTGCAAGAAAAGCTCGAGGCTCATGAGCCGCTCGAGATCGACTCGTTTTTCGATTCGGCTCAAGATCAACTTGAAAAGAAACAAGCTGAGTTTGAACATTTTATGTAGCTTGACCGAGAAATGAGCCGATCTTGAGTCAATGTTGGATCGATCGATTTTAGCTCGACAGCTTGACATAATATCATTATGTTAAATGATCATGCCATATATTAAATGAGAATAAAGATAATTTATTATCATATATGTTGTCCATAATTTGTCTCCATTTTATTTAGCAACATACATGAAAACTTAATTAAGTGCAAAGAAGATTTAGGCCTAATTTTGGCACATGGTCGACTATGTGTTCAATATCCTATATTTTTGGCAAAGGTTCCCAGTATATTCGTCTTATTTTTTTTCATCAATAGATTTATAATTTTTACCATCTCATTTAGCTCGAAACTAGCTCGAGATCGACTCGAGATCGTTACAAGCTGAGCACGAGTCATGTTCTACAGCTCGATCATGAGCTTCACTCAGTTTGAGCTTGCTCGAATTTTCATATGAGTTGAGCTGAGCCAACTCCAACTCGCTCGAGCTCGACTCGTTTGCAGCCCTAATTGTGTACGATACGTAGATGGTCTGCCGGTTTTAGCCACATGAATTAAGAAAATAAATTAATCCTTGGCACTTACGGCTAAAAGCTAGGCACACCATTAATGTGGGAAAAGGTTTAAGTCCCATCGCTGCTATGTAACACGCACATACGCAATAGCACCTTATCTTCTTCCCTATTTTTTGCGAGGAACAATAGCATCTTAGTTTTAGCAAAACAGTAGCGGCACTGCATATTATTGGATAGAGTTTTTCCTTACATATGCTACCAAAGTGACGCCATGGTCCATCTCCATAGTGTTGTTGTTCGATGGCTTTATAATTAACGATGACCATCACCACCACACTGCCTTTTACTGCACGTACATAATGACCATTCCTTTCCTAGAAAAATGGAAATATATCGTCATCAACTAATGAGAATTGCTACTACCAGTTGGCACGGTAGCGCCGTGTGCGTCCTATATAACTCCTCGCAGTTCTTCCCTTTAAGCAAACTCATCTCAGTAGATCGTTCGCCACTTGTACGAGTAGGTACTCGGACGTGATGGCTAACTCGGCCGCCTTGATCCTTCTCATCTCATCGGTCCTGCTAGCCGGGGCTGCCTACATCCGCCGTGAGCCAGGCCACGCGGACGGAAGCTTCGCCGACACACACCTCCACTTCTTCATGCACGACGCTTACGACGGCCCGCGCCCCACGGCCGCGCTCATCGTCACCGGAAGGGAGCCGCTCCCACTACCGTCTGACGACGGCGCCACCGGCGGGCAGGCAACCTCCTCCTCCTCCCCGCGGAGGTTCGGCGACATCGCCGTGATGAACAACGCGCTCACGGAGGGGCCCGAGCGCGGCAGCGCACGAGTCGGCACGGCGCAGGGGTTCACCGTGCGGGTCGCCGAGCACGGCGCCGTGAACGACCTGAGCCTGCACCTCGTGCTCGAGGCCGGCGAGTACGGGGGAAGCTCGCTGGCGGTGAAGGGCAGGGTGGACACGGGCGCCGCGGTGCGCGAGTCCATAATCGTCGGCGGCACCGGCCGCTTCCGCTTCGCGACGGGCTACGCGCTGAGCAGGAGCTACGACTACGACGTCGCCAACGGAGGAGTCGTGGAGATCGATGTGTACGTGCAGCTTCGACTAGTTTAATTATATGCTGCATGCATGTCTGGCCGGCGTATGCGTCGAGTGAGCATACTGAATTTGAAACGGTGACATCCAGGGGACAAAATGAAATAAAGAGATAATTGCGTGAACAACCTCACAATTTCAAGTATGTGTGTTTCAGACACATGTGTTGCAAAAATATGCACCTTTATGGTCTTTGATTTTTTTATTTTCAAGAAAATATCCAAAGTGTTGATATGTATCTTATACCCGATATTTATCAAGGAAAACAAGAGTTGATACAAAGGAATGACAACTCATCACAAAACGACTTGTAGAAAGTAAAGTTACCTCGAAAATCATATTTGTCGTCTTCCTCCTATTGTTATCCGCCTACTAGAGCATGAAACTTATTGAACAGAGCATGAAACTTACTGAACAAGTAGCAAGGAAAGGGACATCTGCTACACTCCCGCCATACAAGACTTTGAAGACGCTATAGCCACTCACTGCGAATAAAGAGATCTGGTAACCGCTGAACGAACATCAGGTGGACAAGCACCCCAAGCAGCACACGCTTGCAATTCTTCACCATCAATCCAAAGGGTTGGGGAAACCGAATATTGCCGCTGAACAAAACAAGAAAAGAATTCGAAGTCACAGCACCAAAATCCAGCCAACTACTTCTCCTGACGGGCACACCAACTACCAAGATTCAAATAGAGCCAATAAATCTAGCAGCACCTACCCTCACTTGCCCTTTGGCAAGGGCGGATCAAACATCATTGATGTAGGAAGAAACCGAAGAGACTTTAGTCCAACATGCCATCGTCGCCACCATCTAATTGATGCCACCGCAGGAACAAAGAACAAAGTTTAAGAGAAACACGTGGACATGCAAGGACTAAAATCTACGAAAAAGCAGGTACCAACTCCCCTGGCTATTAACGAGGCTGCCAGACATGAGATAAGAGGGGGGCCAAGGCGATGGTGCGGAGGGAACCCTGCGGTCTCCGATGTTGATGGAGCTTGCACTCGCAATTCGCAAACATGTTTCATCGAACAACTGTCCTAGTTAAATGAAGTTATACACATGCCAAAAGATAACAGAGCATAACAGTTTTAGCTTGTCGGAGCATATACAACCAAGGCACATGCATACACCCATAAAACTCACACCAAGTGACTTCAACACTTTATTGAAACTAAAGTTACATACACAGGTCCTGATGTGGCCAAGCCGGCATATCACTTTAGCTAGTTATGTTCCCTTAGATTGTTGGTCACAAACTTAGGCATTGCCCTTATTTACTTATAGCACACAATCAATATCAAACTCACGACATTAAACATAGCCCACACTATCGAGGCACTTGGCACACATTCTTAAGGATAGACCTCGATGACACCTCGAGGTCCCAGTTTCTTGACGATTTTATAGTCGCTAAATCCTGCTTTTGTAAAGATTGTGCTCCAGTCATTTTCATCTCGTTGACGTCCTCTTGTACATACTAACATGAGCATATCCACCAACAGTTGGGTTTCTAACATTTCTTTGGATGATGAGCCGACTACTATATCTATGACAATAACCTTTCCCCCCATTTCGCGGGACGGAATGGCCTTCTTGCATTGAGCCAGGATATTGATGCAATCTTCGTCGCTCCAGAAGTGCAGAACAAGCTAGCATGAAAAAACTTACATATGGTCAAGCAATCATTAACAATTTTGGACATTAAATGTATTTTTTCATACATCTTAATTAGTAGTTATTACATAGCTGAATGAAGTTACTCTCAAAATAATGAGAAAATGAGACTAGTCCTACCGTTAGTTCCCCAAGAGTGAAAATTTGTTTTGGAAAAGTTTATAAAGACAACACCTCATACCTTAAGCATCACAGCTTGAGCAGGTGGAATGGTATGGAATAGGTCACCAGCGACATAGTTAATGATACCATCACTCGGGACTTTCTCGATCACCTTCGAAAGGTCCAACACATTGCACTTGATATGCGGGAAGGCCTTGACAATAGCCCTAGCCGTCGTTCCATCACCACCACAACAATCGGTGAGTGACTGCACCCCCTTGAATAAGTCATGGCATTCCCGCAATATGGTGCCGATCCCCAAATGGTCATGGGCAGCCAGAGCTTCATGGAACACCTTGTCTGACTCTGGGTCGAGGAGCGCCATACTCTCCTCGAAGAGTGTGGCATCGTGCACATCCTCAAATGGTGATGGCGGTGGTGCGATGTCCTTCTTGAACCAGTCAGCTAGCCCCAAGGCCGCCTCTATGTAATGTCTTGAGGTTGTGGCAAGCACAATGGCCTTCTGGCTAGCCTCACCATCAATGAATACACCATCCACCAGGAGGTATGATAGCGGGACGAGGGAGTAGGTCCCCTCCTTAGGGGATGCTAAGGCGCCTGATGTGGCCAACAACCGCAAGACACGGCCAAGGTATGGTGTCTTAGATGGTGGGAGGGACAGTGCGGTGACAAGCTCGGGCAACGATGTTGTGCCGCCGAGTCGGTGAATTGCAGTAGGGATACCGAGCTGGACAGCGCACCTGAGTGCTATGGCCGTGAGGTGGCACAGGCTGTGCCGCCATAAGTCAGCCTGCGCCTGAATCAGCTGGGCGTCGGTGGGGACTGCCATCGTTGGGGCATGAGCTGCCATTGCGTTGTAGTATCTCTCTTGTTGTGGCGTTGTGTGTTTGTTAACTGACTGTGCCGAGCACCAATATATATATATACACCATGCATTTACTATGTTTAGGTAGTACATCTCTACTAGCAACCAACTGCATTAAAAACACGTGGTGTGCCTATTTTGACGCTATCGATCGGGTCATATGTCTTGTTGTTTTAATTAGAAGATCTATCCATAAGTCTCCATTTGGAAATCTTGCTCCAACCCTTGAAGGACCGTATCCAAGATGTCCCATCTTGCATTTACTGTGATTATTTCTTAGGGAATCCTTCAAAATAAAAATCTGAGGTATCATTCAAATTGGAATTGTTTTGTTATTTGAGTTAAATTTATTTTGAATATAGCTTTCTTTATAAAACTAAAAAATAAAAGAAAATTATGGTACATATATAACTCTTAATTATGTATCATATACAATATGATTATTCTTGTTGTTTAGTTGGCTTTGTAGTTTTAAATTCTCAAATTGAATCAATTAAGAACCAATTTGAACTCATATAATCGAAAAATATGGAAACAGTAACCCGTCCCTTATTGGTAACCCCATTTGGCCCACTACCGCCAAAACATATGGCATAGTTTTAAATAGTGCACTATTTCAACGCTACACTGTCGCTATAGCATTTGAACAGACCTCGCGCTACACGTGTCATGTACAATTTAGCGTTATTTAGCGCGCTATAGTGTTGATTTAGCACCAAACCTAGGCTGTTGTAGCCCGTTATTTAAACATATGACATATGATGAGAAATTATGTTAGTCTGGTTAACCTTCTTATGCCGACAGTAAAGACTCCAGCATAGAATGTTGTGAGTGTATGACCATAATTATATGACCAACTCTATATACTTTCTATACACGCAGTGTCTATTCTTTTATCGTAATTTCATCTGACCATCTGCACTTGATGGTCTTCTCCGTGTATGTAGATTCGATACCAAGAGCTCTCGCTGTTATGCATGTGTTTGTTACTTTGAGGGAAATTAAGCATTGCAGTTCTATTGGTTGGGACGTCGAGTGGAACACAAACGCCCTAGCTGTCATAACAGAAATCCACAGACATCATCATAAACAGTAGACAGTATAGACGACCCAAAAACATTAATGCTCGGACAGAGAGTTACTACCTACAACAAAAATGTTTGATGAAGTCCTTTTTTTAGAAAAGGAGGATGATCCCGACCTCTCCATCTGGACGATGCATGCAACCATTTTATTAATTATTCACAAAAATCTTACAAAGTAATACATCAGGTAGTCTGAAGTCATCATCTTAGAAACATTGTCACTACTCCTATTCACCTGATGAATGGGTGCCAATAGTCCGAGCCTAATACCAAACAAACATCACACTGTGCATTTACTATTTTTAGGTGGTGCGTCTCTAGCAACCAACTGCATTGAAAACACGTGGTGTGCCCATTTTGACGCTATCGATTGGGTTATCAGTCTTGTCGTTTTAATTAGGAGCTCTATCCATATGTCTCAATTTGGAAATCCTGCTCAAACTCCTTCAAGACCATATCCAAGATGTCCCATCTTGCATTTACTGCAATTATTTCTTATGGATCTCCTAAAAAAACTTAGGTACCATTCAAATTGGAATAGTTTTGTTACTTGAGTTAAGTCTATTTTGGAATATAGTTTTTTCTTTGTAAAACTGGAAAAAATGCACATATATAACTCCTATGTATCATATATAATATTATTATTCTTGGAGAGGGGCGATTTGACTCCCGTGCTCATCTAAACCCGCCATGAATAGTAAAATCAAAACAAATACTACAAAAATTCAAAACATTCTGAATTATTATTTTTTGCATGGTAGATGTTTCAGTGCATGAGGTTCATGTGTAGGCATTGGATCAACAATGAGTATTTGTGTTGGATGATATTCACCATGTAACAGTCACAACCTAAAGCGGTACACAATAGTTCCAATTCATCAATGTATACATGTATTCCGTATATAGTCATACATGTCTATAATAAAACCTTTCATGGCATCTTATGTCTTATCCTAACAATGTATACCATCGTGGAGTTTTCACTTAGTCGACAACAATAGGCCCAGAAGCAACATTCATAACAACATTCGGATATAAATTGCTATCGTGCGAATATAAGTTGAATAGATAAGTTAATCAATGACAATATATGTATACCATCGTGGAGTTTTCACTTAGTCGACATCAATAGGCCCAGAAGCAACATTTGTAACAACATTCGGATATAAATTGCTATCATGCGAATACAAGTTGAATAGATAAGTTAATCCATGACAACATTCGTAAGGAATCTGCAATTACACGACCTCTCCAAAACTTCATAAGAAATCTTGATTGCCATGAAGTGGCCGTGAAAAATGTTTTAAAAAGACAAAAAGGTCGGCGATGTAGCGCCAAGCGACCTAAGTTTAAGTCACACATATATTGGCGAGCGCACGTGCTATATAGGTTTGTGTCCATAGCACAACTCCCTCCTCTCTATGTGGTTCTAGCATTTTTAAGTCTATGGAAGGACCCCTTATAAGTTGGTCACCTACCCCTTGGCTGAGTAGGGTGGGACTAAAAATTACCCGGCCTTTGCAGGTACAACATGCAGGTGGTGGGACAAGATACAAAGGAATTTTGCTGGTGGTGGGCCAAGATACAAAGGAATTAACATATGGGCTTCAGGCAAGCCGGCTAGTGATACAACCATCTTGACGTATGCTATTTAGGCAAGCTGGTGTTGTACTGAAAGTAACTCGCATATGCAGAACCTGCCTGGAAAAGATAGAATGTGTATGTTTCTTTTTTTAGGTACATTTTGAGCATGCAAAGGTTATGAATTGATGAAAAAGATTTTATTGGTTATTTTTGGCAAACACCCAAAAAATGCACATGTGTTTTTGGCAAAATCACAACAGTAGTATTGTATTTGAACCCTTTTTTCTTCTCCTTCCGTTCTCTTTTTGTTGTTGTTTGTCTGAGCAGTCAGCCAGTTCATTCTTTCTTTTGACATTTTGGCTACTTTGAACCAAATGGCAGCAAGCTATTCATATGCATGGGTCAGACATGGATGAATTAGGGAAGTGACATGGATGACATATGCTTCCTCACATAATTAACAAGCTAGCCAGGAGTAACCTCCCCTCAGCATACACTGACTACTCTTTATCAAAATAACTAATCAACGGTTGGATCTCATCTCACATCTACTGATTGTTGCCTCGCTTCTCCAAGATGATCCACACCTCATTCTGGATCACAGTCAAGATCATCTAGAAAAAATGTCCCCTTACAAATAAGATCAGCTACACTTGGCATTTGAAGCTCTCTACATACATGGCAAATATCAAATAAAACCTGTTGTTTTTCAAAGGCTAAAGAAGCCAAGTCTAGCATACACGAAAAATCATCACCGATCCAGTATATAAATCAATATGGATCGAGGATGATAAACAAGGAGAAAAGGACATGAATCATGATCAATTTCAAAGCTAGTCCAATATCCAACACTTCGGCAGCCAACAAACAAAGCACAAGCACTCGCCAACAGTAGTTCAATAGCCAACCCAATTACAAACCAGGCATATCAATTACCCCCTCTGATCCAAAAAAAAAGTATCCTGGTTGAAGCTACGACACTTTTTTTGGATCGGAGGGAGTAGCAAGCACTTGGCCAACATACAGATCACACAAGTAGCATGTCAAGCTAGTCTTGCTTTTTACATAGTGCTTTCAAATCTTGCCTTCAATCGGTGGTACTTCTCTCCTCGGTGTCTTGCCACTCTGGGCCCAAGGTTGGCAGTAACTTGTCACCGTCGTGTGCATCTACCTGAAGCACAACACATGCATGTCAAGGAAAGTTTAACACATCACACATCATGAAACGTACAAAGGGAATTGCTTGTAAATCTGATAAATCAAGCTCATCGGTCGAACGGTCATATTATTATCTTCACTTAGCACATCACAACACATGATAATAGGTCAAGTTCTTATCAGCAACACTCGATAAAAGATCAAGTGAAGAATATCTCTTCTCGCCCAAACCTATCAAACAAGACCAAGGATAACCTAAGCAGGAAATATAAATAATCGTAGACCATGACCCATTAGTTACTATACCAAGCTATCTGGACCAAGTGTTTATTCATCTTGAGGTGAGCAGCAACAGTGTCATACATACTCAGATGTATCTTCTTCACCAGTCACTACAAACCAAAGCTATCTGGACTGAGATGCTACCGCTACTTACACCAGCAGATTTTTAGCCAATTAAGAAAAGATTGATGACCGGTACATCAACACCAAAACGAATCACCACAAACACCACCTTGAGCTCATTGGCCAGCACAGAGGGCTGTCATAACTCGAAGGCAAGGTACAGAGCACAGTACAGAGGACTTACCGTCAGAGTTGTAGCCGATGCCGAACATCACACAACTGCAGATGCTGATGCCAGGACGGCATAGTTCATGTTCTTGCCGGTCAACACGCCTGCAGATGGGGACATCGTTTAACCGCCTCTAATGTTCATGTCGCCTGCTCCAGGGCTTGGGGTGGACGGAGCTTGCTCTCCTGTGCTGGGACACTGCAGGAATCAACAACAACTCTCGTCAGTTTCACGACCCACACAGAACATATATTCTAGTGCATCTCAGCTTATGAAGCTACAACATAGGTATCCATTGGACATATAAAACTATGTTTACTGTAATAAGGATGCTAATTTGCTGCACAGAACGCTAATTTGCTGCACAGAACATCACGAGAATCTACTGTTGTCAGTTTTCATGACGCACACAGAACATAGTGGTTTATTTCAACCTAGAAAGCCAAAACATATACATCCATTGGAAATTTTGTAATAGAGTCAAAGGATGCTAATTTGTTGTGTACGGCATCACGGGAAGAGAAAGAAACAACACGCAATTTCAAACCTACGGAGAAATCGTTTAAAAAAAAGAAACCTAAGGAGAAATTGTATCTAGCACAGTATTGTAGGCTGGAAGAATAACAACAGCCTTGAACGTTGGGCGCGGAAATATTTGCTTGTAAATATAATGGAAGTAACATCAATTGTATACAAGTCAAAAGAAATCAGTTCAACAGTAACATGAATTGCACATATTGGAATTTGCGCTCCTTCTAACGAATGTGCTTTGACTAGATAAAATTACAGATAAATAAGATGTTGGCAAGGATGCCTACAATGACCTGAAGGTCACGAAGCTAGAGCATCTTGGCAACTGGTGATGTAGACAGCAAGGAAAAAGAGGAAACTGAACTATTCGTTGGAAACCTTGGCAAAGTTTCCTCATAACCACATGAACTTAAATAATACTTCAACTAACAAAAAGTACTCCAAAACATTTTATGCTTGCCTCAAGACTCAAGGGGAAAGATGTTGGCAAGGATGCCTTCCATAAACCAAATAAGTCAATGAGCTCAAACAACCAAGCAACTAATGATATAGGTAACAGGGAAAAGGAGGAAACCAAACTATATCTTGGAAACCTCGGCAAAGTTGCCTCACCGGATCCCAATGATCAATGAGATCTAGTGATCATAACTTTTGGAACTGCAAAATGCATATACTTCATTGCAGCATATAAGCAGTATAGAACTACCAAGTATGTTCACAAGTATGCATACCATATACCTAAGAAGGGCAATGAGCTTGAGCACACAATTGACAATGTTATAGGCAAAGTTGCCGCACCAGATCCCAACGGTAAATGAGATCTAGTGACCAGAGCTCACATATATCAACAGAGTTTGGAGAATACATGCACATACTTCACTGCAGTATATAGGCAGTGTGGAACTAGCACTACTAAGTATGTTGGCAAGTATGCATACCATACTACACCTAATAAGGTCAATGAGCTTGAGCAAACAATCAACAAATGATATAGGCAACACGGAAAAAGAGGAAATCAAACTGTATCTTGGCAGCCTTGGCAAAGTTGCCCCCAAAATCATGAGATTATGATGCAAAAACTATGACTGGGAGTATAGTAAGCGACCATAAAAAATTAAATATGAACTTATTTTACAAGTGTTGGCATGGAAGCTCATTCATTAAACCATCAGCTTGATAAATATAAAAAATTAAAACATCCAACAGCAAGCATGATTTTGGCAACAAGGAAAAAGAGGGAACCAAACTAAGTGTTGGTAACCTCGGCAAAGTTGCCATGCTAACTACAGGAACCGGTGCATTGATGTTCAAAAGCAAAGCATCTCCTACAAAAGCAACTAAAAAGATATGACCATATGAAGGAACAATATAACTGCTGATAGCAACTTGGCTACTTAAGACACAGTATGAAAAAATATTAAAAAATGCCCAATTATGCAAATCAATGAGACATAGCACATACGTATGACAAGGTACATTCCAGAAATTTAAAAAAAGATTAAACTCTCCATCTGATTCAGTAAGGGGGAATTCGCCAAGTGTTGTCAAGCCCATAAAGGCCACTGCATGGAAGTGCTATCTAGCATTAAGAAACAATATGTTGGATATAGATAATAGTAAATTAGCAATACTTCATAATGGACGGGCTTACAGGTTATGGACGTATGACTTGGATAGCATGAACAAGTTTGGCCTTGAGGCCTTGAAGGTCGTCTTCAGCTTCCTGGTTGGCTGCTCGGCCTTCTGGTAGACCAGCGGGAAGCTGATGTCTGACTTGTGAAACTGCTTAGTGTTATGACGCTTGCAGATGCTGAAGTGGACAGTGGCAGTCTTGATGATCTGGATGCAGGGGGATCTGGCAGTGACGGGAAGCCATCTCTGTACATCTCCTTGACGGTGGTGGTGTCACGGTATTCCTTGTACATGTTGTGGTATCCAGTCCTACTTTGGTAACGTAACCAGATAGCATTCTTGCTGAAATAAACAGAGTGCCACAAGTAGATCAAATAGATTAAATGATAGGGGTAGAAAGGATGAGCATAGTACTGTGCAAGCAATATTGCCACTGAGATGAATATTTTATTGTTGAAAGCTACAGCTAGAAGCAACTAAGAAGGTAATAGATCCAGCTCAATGATTATATATTTTAAGACAAGCATTATCTAAAGCAATGGGTGCTCCATCAAGCGCAGGTTTTCTATTAATGTGCTGCAGAAAGAAGGAAATGTCGATTACATCCTACCTATACAATTGTAATCAAGGACTACTAGTTGAATTTTCACTTCTGAAGTCTAGTGCTTCACCTGTCAACTCAATAAAGGATAACAGGCCATAACACCATATATATGAACATAGTACATTCCACACGATGTCATTGCTGAGTATAAACAATTTATGGTTGAAACTTCAACTGAAAACTACTACTCTCTCCGTTCAAGACAGTTTAGTACAAAGTTGGGTCATCTATTTTGGAACGGAGGGAGTAATAAGGTAACAGATCCAGTTCAATCTATTGATGTCCTGTAGAACAAAAGACTGTTTTCAGGAGACTAAACGAGAATTGCGTTAAATCCTAGTACACTCAAGTTGCAGAGCATCCAAGGCTAGTAGCACAGAAATCTCTATCTAGGATCACCTTAAATAAAGTCCAACTCGCCGTGGAGGACCAAGACGACCAAATTCCTGCAGGAAGCAGCAGGGCCCTTTGTGTAACCATGCATTTTCCTACAATCAAGAGAAGCAACTCATCAAATTTAAAATCTTAAAAAATGCCATTTTGTGACGCGGTTGTGGTTTACATGCCTATATCAAAGAAAGAAATGGCATTTAAAAGGGTGGTGTTGTTTTTAACTTGATGTTCAGCAGGCTATAATTGGCATAATGTGCTCTGAAACAACCACGTGGTGTTTACCTAGTGCTGTGCTCAGAGAAAAATCCATAAGTTGCTCTAACCAAGTAAATGTAGAGTAGCATTTCATTTCATAGAACAAAAAACCATCTATATCTATAAGTGGCAGTTTAGATGTTCACAAGCCAAGATATCCACTGTTCATGGGTCTAAATATCCACAATTTATAAATCGCCAACACATGGCGTAAATGGCTCAGGTAGACATGAATAAAACAAACATGCTTCTAAAAAGGAGCAAAACATCATTAGGATTACTCTTACAAACTAGAGATCACATACAGTGGAGATATTGATTGACTACAGTGAATAAATAATACTCCCTCTGTCCGGAAATACTTGTCAGAGGAATGGATGTACCTAGATGTATTTTAGTTCAAGATACATCCATTTTTATCCATTTCTCCAACAAGTATTTCCGGATGGAGGGAGTATTTACTGAACATAGAGATAAATACATAAGGTGCCTCAGCAGCAAAGGAAACATGGTAGTACATGCGCAAGCACACACTAATCAATAATAATCATCCCACGGCAAAGATAATTCATAGTTCTCTTAACTAACCAGGGCTTAGCATAATGCCAATACAATGATATATGTCATAACTCAAGCACATCCGTGTAGGCAGAAAAGAAACATGCACAGGCAGCGTAACACAGAATCTTGCAAGGCACAAAATATTGTGACATTTCATCGAAGAGAAACAAGATTGTGGTGGCCAGAAGACCAACACCACAGATTCACACTAGATCATCGGCTCAATGGCCAACATAACAGTTGGCCACAACCAGACCAGAGAGAGAGAGAGACCAAGGACTCACCTGAAACGAGGAAGAGGCGGCCACCACTGTCGATGTTGTAGAAAGCTGGATGACCTCAAAGAATCAGCTCCATTTTCTGGAAAAAAAAAGAGGATGAAACAAAACAAGTAATACAAAAAACAAAGCTCAAGAAACTCCATATGCCCTAGAATACTAGCACTGCATACCCATATAGATTTATGCCGAATAATATCAACACGTTGATCGTAAACAGAACAGAGGCATCATGCATACCCATATAGATGCTGGATTGAACAAATACACGAAAATAGCAACTTAAGCAACTCGACATTGGCAATTCAGGATGATAACAAATCACATTTGATATAACCACTAACACATAAGCATCTAGATGATTTCACCCTTATACACAATATATATGACAAGATTAGATAAATATTGGAACACCAAGGCCAAGTATAGTGCCTACTCTGTTAATATACAATCCTACAAACAAAAACTTTCAGATCATAGCATGTCAGCATTATATTCTAGTATTCTACTCCCTTCGTCCCATAATATAAGAGCGTTTTTGACACTATATCCCTCCATCCCATAATATAAGAGCGTTTTTGACATCTGATAGCTACCCTGGCATATAAATCCTCTCAAATTAGACACAGGTCATCACCAAACCCTAGTGCAAGTGCAGTAAAGGATTTGTTCCTTTCATATCAAGTTCTACACCAACAAACAGCATATACAGTAGCACAATGGCCTAAAACCACCAGCAAAACCCAAAACCTAGGAAATTGCCATGGTGTAATGGCCAGCATCAAATTGATCACGGCTCAATGGCTGTTGGCACACAGAGCATGAGGAAGCAGAGGAGAGAAACTGATTGGCTTACCTATGCCGGAGTCAAAGAAGAAGCAGCCATCGGAGACGCAGAGGAAGCAGGGAGGGGGCTGTGTCGATGTGAGCTGGGCCACAAAAGGGAGCTCCCACTCCTTAACCAGCTCTTCCACAACTAGGTGGCATGCCTTTGAGCACGCTTTTGCAGGACCTGCGGTGGGGTGGTGAAGATCAAGGTGTGAGCCTGCTGAGCGTATAAAAGTTTGAATTAGAAATTTATGTGGCTGACTAGACAAGGGGTCATGACTTTGTTGAGTATTCAGTTGTTCATATATGGAATACCCCATTGGTAAAAGAAACAACTTTTCCTGGTAAAATGGTTCATCCAACGAGCTTCCAATATATCAAGTTATTAACCATGAAAAAATCATCATACGGTGTATGCTTTAAACAATACTGCAGCACAAACTCCAGAAAGAACAGGAGCAGATTAATTGTGTGTTGCTCTGGTCAAAATGTTCCTTGGGATTCCAGACCATCGATTACGTATGTACTACCAAATATGCAGACTACATCCATCAAAATACCTTTCAAAGGGGGTGAATCTAATATGCAGACTACATCCATCAAAATACCTTTTAAAGGGGGTGAATCTAGAAAGACAAGCATACATGAACCATAGAATCTGGACCTGCCAGATATACAACTCGTCATTCTAATAGAGATCTTGGTGTGGCATGACAACCCTGAAAAATAGTACTACCTCCATTTGAAAATATAAGACGTTTTGCCAAAACGTCTTGTATTTAAAAACAGAGGTAGCACGAAGCAATCCTAGCGCCAAATGAGGCAATCCCTTCATTTCTTTTGTATACTTTTTGACTAGTTGCCCAATTAAAAGAGACTGGATGCTTTATTCCCTTGACCTAGCAAGCAGCAGCAGCACACGGTGCTCACACTCCCACATCCAGTCATCCACGGCAGCCAAGCATGAGCACATGAGCAGTACGGCCAGAGTAACACATCCACGCACAGCAGCGCCAACAGAAACAGAAACTTGGCACTTGAGCAGCAACGACAGAGAGAAAGAGAGAGGGAGCGAGCAGGGAAGAACGACCTGAGGGATGAAAAGCTCGCGGCGGGGTGGGGTTTCCTTGGCCCGGCGGCGAGGTCGGGTAAGAGCACCTCCGCGTCAGACGAGGAGAAGGCGAAAAGGCTCGAGGTCGGCCACGGCGGCGCCGTCGATGTACGCGGTGGAGCAGAGGAGGAAGAGGACGACCGTGGCGGAGACGCCGGCCGGCCGGCCGTAGCGCAAAACCGCACGGCGGGCGGCGCGCGACCTCCGGCGCTCCTCCACGGATCTGGAAGCCCCATGGCCTGCCCGTTCTGGTGCCCCGCCTATGTTAGGGAGAGAAGGTGAGGGGATAGGGAGAGGGTGGGGGCGGCGGCGGTGGCGGTGGGGAAGAGGGGCACCGAGATCAACGGCGGCGGCGGCTATGTGGGTGGGAGGCAGGCAGGCAGGCAGACGAGGGAGAGGGAAAGGTAGAGGATTGCATCGGGGGCTGGGGTGAGGCGCGGGTTAGGTTGCCCTCCTTCTTTTTGGTCAATTTTGCGCGCGTACGGTCAATTTTGGCACTACTGAACTAGCATCTGCTCAAAAATATACCCAAATTAGGATCTATTTGGTTGGATACTAGTGTGGTCAAGCCAAAATGTGGCTAGCCACACAAGTATGGCAAGCCACACAAATGTGGCTGTGAAATTGGACGCCAAACTTTGGCAAAAGTTGGCAAAAAAATTGTCTCTATGACAAATGGGTCATATGGGCAATAAAGTGTGGCAAAAACCAAACACATGCCAGCTAAACTGTGACTGCCAAATTTTGGCTTGGCAAACTGTGGCTAGGAACCAAACAGCCCCTTAGTATAATGCCCACGTGTTGCCACGGATTGCTGAGGGGGTGTTTGGTTCAGGGATTTTTTAGTCCCAGAGACTAGAAAAAGTCCCTAAAAAATTCCTAGAACCAAATGGGAGGGACTTTTTCTACAGAGACTAGAAAAAAAACTCTATTAGAGAGTCTTTTTTTATTAGTCCTTGGGATTAGAAAAAGTCCTAGGACTTCTGAAACAAACACCCCCTGAAATATATATAAAAATAATGCATGTCAAATTTCACAAGTACTCCCTCCGTCCTATAATATAAGAACGTTTTTAGTAGTCAAAAAATATAAAAACATTTTTGACACTAGTAGTGTCAAAATAACACAGACACAATTACGTAATAATTGAAGTCCAGTGCACCTGTAATGTAAACTGATAACAAAAAGGCAAATTGATAATGTGAAAGAACATGCGGTGCCCCCATGTTTGGTTTTGGTAATTGATGACAATCTCTATGGACTAATGGTTGCCTTGAGTTATATTTGAAGGTTTTGTCCATAGGCTTTTCTTGGAGTACATGTGTTGGTTTCAAGGAGAGTTTGTGTCGACCAAGGTGCTATTCAAGGAATTACCTAAAGATTGGTCTTGTGAGAGGTTGATCAAGACTAAGTTAAAGAGTGAATCAAGTTGATCAACCCACAAAGCGTAGAAGATGTACCGAGAGGGATCAAGTGATCCCATGGTATGGTAAGCATTGTCAATTACGCTTGATGTACTAACCCATGGTCTTCGTGAGAGTTCTTTGTGGGGTTAGGTTGCGGTGTGCAAGTTCAAGTGGAGTATCACGAAGAGATCAAATGCTTGAAGCTTGCCGTCCTTTGTGGTGTCAATGGACTTGTGAAGATGTGCGGAAAAGTAGCTCACCCATAGTAGAGTATGGGGGAGCAATCAACTAGTCTTCATCGACTCAACACAATCAAGAAAGGTTGCGGTGTGCAAGTTCAAGTGAAGCATCACGAAGAGATCAAATGCTTGAAGCTTGCCGTCCATTATGGTGACAATGGACTCATGAAGATGTGCGGAAGAAAGGCTCACCCATAGTGGAGTATGGGGGAGCAATCAACTAGTCTTCATCGAGCCAACACAATCAAGAAAGGTGGTCCAACTTGAGGGAGTCAAGATCGTCATCATCTAGCTCAAGTGGACCATGTGCAAGGCAAAGGTTTGCCCTTGGTAGGTTTTCTATTTTACCGGTCTCATGATGGTAGTTGGGAGACCGGGTTATAGGATCGATTGCCGTACTATTAAGGGGGGCTCTCGATGAGTAGCTTGATCGTATCGTTCGCTGAGAACTCAAACCATTGCATCCTTGCATCATCTTTCTTGGTTCTTGTTTGGTTCTCTTTGTGAGTCCTAGAGCTTATGGTCATCTTGATGACAAGCTTGAGTTCATCGAAAACGGAGTTCGCATGCATCTTCTATGATGTTTTCGATGTTGGAGGTTTTGCCGGTTCTTCTCGGTTGGAGGTTTCACTCCTCTATTTGTTGGCATACCTCCCCTGCCTCTTCTTACTATAACCAGTCGCTGTTTTGATGCTACTCGTCGTCTTGTTTTCAACAAGCCTGAGTTTGCTCAATTCGAAGCTCATATGCAGAAGTTATGGCAGTTCTGGTTTTCTGGAGTATGGTTTTTCTCCTGGACCCAGCGGTAGTACCGCGGTCCACAGCGGTAGTGCGGCTGAGACTCCCTAAGCGGTAGTACCGCTCCCCGGAGCGGTAGTACCGCTGGGTGGCCTCAGCGGCAGTACCTCTGCGGTTCCGTGCTACTACCGTCCTGTCACTGCGTCTGTAGCGGTAGTACCGCTCCTCGGAGCGGTAGTACCGCTTGCTGGGCTCAGCCGCAGTACCGTGGTGGCATGGTGCTCCTTCCGCTTCGATTCTTGCGCGCATTTTCTCGTGTCGGGTTTTGCGGTACTTGCTGCGGCAGTAGTGGCGGTAGTACTGCTTGAGAGCGGTAGTACCGCTCTACCTCCGCGGTAGTACCGCCCTGGGCCCCTGCCCCAGCCCTTCTCTTCTGGCGCGGTAGTACCGCTGAGGGGGAGCGGTAGTACCGCTTGAGGGCGGCAGTACCGCTCTACCTCAGCGGTAGTACCGCTCTCTGCGGGGCTGTGTGGGGGATAACGGTTGGATTTTCCCCCTCCTATAAAAGGGGGTCTTCTTCCCCATTGAACCTAATATTTTTGAGCTCGTGTTCTTCCCCCATTGTTGACCTTCTTCGAGCTTGCTAACTCTCAATCCCTCCATGGATTCTTGCTAGTTTTTGAGGGAAAAGAGAGAGGAGATCTAGATCCACATTTCCACCAATCACTTTCTCCTCTATGTGAGGGGAACCCCTTGGATCTAGATCTTGGAGTTCTTGGTGTTCTCTTTCTTGTTCTTCCTCTCATTTTCCTCCCTAGCATTAGTTGCTTCGGTGGGATTTGGGAGAGAAGGACTTGGGCACTCCGTGTGTCCTTGCCATTGCATTTGGTGCATCGGTTTGAGTTCTCCACGTGATACGTGGAAGTTACAAGTTGAGAAGCTTATTACTCTTGGGTGCTTGGTACCCTTGAGCTTGTTCCTCTTGGGTGCTTGGGCGCCCTAGACAGTTGTTGGTGTTCGGAGCTCAATCATTGTGGTGCAAAGCTCCGGACAAGCGTCGGGGTCTCCAATTAGGTTGTGGAGATCGCCTCGAGCAATTTGACGGGTACCGGTGACCGCCCCCAAGGGTTGCCAAAGTGTACGGGTTCGGTGACCGCCCCCAAGGGTTGCCATTTGTATGGGTTCGGTGATCGCCCTCAAGGGTCCCTTAGTGGAATCACGGCATCTTGCATTGTGCGAGGGTGTGAGGAGATTACGGTGGCCCTAGTGGCTTCTTGGGGAGCATTGTGCCTCCACACCGCTCCAAACGGAGATTAGCATCCGCAAGGGTGTGAACTTCGGGATACATCATCGTCTCCGCGTGCCTCGGTTATCTCTTACCCGACCCCCTTTACTTATGCACTTTACTTTGTGATAGCCATATTGTTTCTTGTCATATATCTTGCTATCACATAGTTGCTTATCTTGCTTAGCATAGGTTGTTGGTGCACATAGGTGAGCCTAGTTGTTTTAGGTTTTGTGCTTGACAAATTAACCGCTAGGTTTATTCCGCATTTGTTCAAGCCTAAACCGTAATTATTTTAAAACGCCTATTCACCTCCCCTCTAGGCGACATCCACGATCTTTCATAATGTATACATATAAAGCGATGATCCAACTAAAATCTATCACAAATTATTAAGATCTTTTGATGCGCTTACGAAATTCTAGCACAATATATCAGAAAAGTTGTCTTTGGCTTCATTTTGCACAATGTTTTTTCAGGTATAATAAAAACTGCTTTCTCAACTCATACCCATCATGTAAAAGAAATATATGTAGTTAGTGTGAATACTGTACGTGGAAGGTCTTAAAACGTGTAATGGACAATACTCACCACGCAAACCGGCTTCATCTGTTCTTTACCGTTTCATGAGACCATTTTTTTCTCGAATACGCATGAGTGTGTGTACTAGATATTTGTAAAGTACATACGGATCTGAATGTCGCAGATCCGTTGACTAAACCTTTTCCACGAGCAAAACATGATCAACACCAGAACTCTATGAGTGTTCGATTCATCACAATGTAACTAGATTATTGACTCTAGTGTAAGTGGGAGACTGTTGAAATATGTCCTAGAGGCAATAATAAAATGGTTATTATTATATTTCCTTATTCAAGCGTAGTGCCTCACCGTGCTAACCCGTACTCCGGCTGCCGCCCGTCGTCGTTGCAATCGACGTTGTGGACCACCCCAACCGCTATTGCCTGCTCCTTTGGACGCAGACGAGCATCAGCTCCACGCCGGGCCCCTCCGCCGTCCATTTGGTTGACGGATGGCGAAACCCAACGCGCTCCACCACCACTGACCTCGCCGGCGACGAGCCGTCGGCCTAACTCCGGTTAGTTAGGGTGAAGAGCCCCTCCACGTTGGTGGTTACATAATGCAATACATACGCACCCCAACTCCACCGCTAATACAGGAGGCTATGTACTCGTTACTCTACCCACCGATAGTGCCACAAGGAAATCATCCAAACACTCCCTAATCAAGCCCGCTGCTCTCCAAGCTTTCCCCTCACTCACTATTCTCTGAATTACAAAGCCAACCGAGGGTGAATCCTCTTCGAACACAATGTTGTTTCGGTGTGTTCAAATCTCCCACATTATAAGGATCATTAGCACCCGTAGATCCTTCTTGCGCAAGTGACTCCCCTCCTTGTCTCCGCACCAATCGACCAAAGTTGCCTCATCTGATGGGATCTAGTCCGGCTTTCTCATAGCCAGACAAACTTTGTTCCACACATCCTTTGCAAAGACACACTGAAGCATGATGTGCAGCATGCTTTCCTTCTCCTGATCACAAAACGGGCATCGGTCTTGGTGGTCCAAGCCTCTCTGTGCTAACCGGTCAGAGGTCCAACATCTGTTGCGCAAAGCAAGCCAGGCGAAGAAACAACATCGCAACCACGAGAGCATTAAATGAAAAACAAAATAGGCAGACACATCCCTGCGATTTCCTAAATTCTTATTATATTAAATATAGTGGTGACAAAATAAATGTTTGTATTCTAAATTTATTACCAGTCTATGCTTGTTGGAATATCAGACGGAAATAAGCGTTGCCATCTAGATATGTCATATCCAGCCAGGTTGCTTTCTTTCGAGTGCTTCTTTGAATCTCACTAAATACCTCAGAGTTTTAACCTCTGACGACTGTGATGTATGAAAAGAGTCAAGAATTGATACACGACGTGCCTATTTGTCGATGACGTACAAGATGTATCGACCGATGAAAGTATATGGAAAATAAATCTACAAGCGATGGCTATTAGAAACAATAATAAATCATGACAACAATGGACAAAAGACCTGACTTAACATGTTGCACGTTGAAATGTTGTTGTCTATCTCAGGCTGACTATCAAACAAAGTTGTCAACATATGGATAGTTTCCTTCAATAGAAATTTTCATCTCGTGTTCAATCTAGCATCATGGATTGAGTAACTATTTAGAAACATGTTAATACTAATGATATTGAATGAAGAATTATGATAACTTACACGTTTAGAATATATTTATGTTATTAGATAGTATATATGGTTTATATTATTAAGTACAAAAGTTTATGTAATTGGCCTTACACCATCATGCAATACCATATCATCTTTCATAAGGCATTCCAAATCGTTGTTTGATAACAAGGCATCTCCAATGTCCACGAACTTGGTTTTCTTGGGGGTGGGGGGGGGGGGGGGGGAGACATGATTGATTCATGACCCTAATATCTCTAGGGGTACAAACATAGTCTTTGGTCACGATACAAAAATGAGCCAAATCAGTATACAAAATGAGGCAAAATAGTTCAATACAAAAAATAATATGGCAAAGGAAATACCCATAATAACATTGGAAAAATACCTTGTGCAATGACATTAGTATTTGCTTTTATGGTTTGTTATGAGATAACACCATTGCACATCGTCATGTTGTTAAAAACATTGAAAACTTTCGGCCCCTTCCAACGACGTCGTCTCGGAACCCTTGTCGATGATTTTTTTTTCTTTTAAACGTCGCCAGAATAGATCTCTATCTCTCCCATGTTCTAAAACAGTAATCACATAAAAATGCACCTTGTATAACATACATATAAAGAATGACTAGTTGTATGCACCTCTTTTCGTGGTGTTTCAATTCAGCCCGTCGTTAGTGTCTATGTGAGATGATATTTCTAAAACATCATTCGAATCAATCACTTTTTATATCTGATGAACAAAAATTGGAACATATAAAAGTATAAGGAATATTTTATATTGCATTATATAAACATATATAATATATTTAAACAAAAGTCAGACTAAAACATTTTCTTATTTGCAATAAAAACCGGATAGTGATAATTACATATAAATATATAAAAATATACAAATGATATTTTATATTAATCTATACCAATATAAAAAGACCCAAATAGGCAAATCCAAACCATCTTGACCGTCAAATCATGTTATCTAGCGTTTCAAATTGCTCCAATGTTGAGCACCAAACACGTTTAACGCTCTAATTACCCACCACTGCCATTGGTTATAAACATGTTTTGACTCAACGCTATCCCTTGAAATCTGCCATGTAATTAATATCCTACCATTCTCACAAAAAAGTAATTGATATCTTACCAAATACCAACGTGCAACAAATATATCTTATCTAATATAACGTGCAACTAATATCCTATCTAATATAAACGTGCATTGCACGTACATTATTACTAGTAAACAGTAGTGACACAAATCAAATATACACCTACCCAGCCTTATCCCCCACTACCCTAAAAAAACTTATCCTCCCACTCGTCCTCACTCTCTCCATCTCCCTCCCGACTCACTCTCCCTCCGTCTCTGCATCTCCTTCTCAATCCTCTCTCACTCTCTGACGTGGCGGCCACCAGCCTGCTCCATCGAGGCAGCATGAGGCGCAGAGGCGATGTGGAGGCCTCATTTGCAGAGGAAAACGATTGTCGATAGTGATTGGAGGCGAGACCAGAGGTGGCGGCGACTGATCCTGACCGATCTCGCCGGATCCGGTCATGGGCGACGGAGGCCAGGGGCTCCTGCGCGCGGCATGCTGATGCGGAGACGTGTGCGGGCTAGCGGTAGGCGGCAATGTGGCGCGGTCTCGTGCGACGGAGTTGCGGCTTGGCCCGCATGGTTGGTGGTCGCGCCGCGGACGCGGCTTGCCGGGCAGTGAACCACAACATGAGCCTTGAGCTATTGCGGCTAGCACGCTGGTCGTGTAGTGGCTTCTACAGGCAGCCAGCCTATGTGCAGGGTGGGAGGCGTTTGCCTGCAGGTGTTGTAACCCTAGCTAGCCGCCCCCCGGCTCGCTCTCGGGCGAGCCCGGAGGCACCCCCATCGCACCTACATCGACCCCCATGTTCGTCAACCCTCCTCGTCGCCGCCAGCGGTGGCCTCCCCGGCCGGCTTGCCGGTGGCGGCGGGTCTGCCTGTGACGCCCGCCATCTCCTCTCATCTATTCCCCATCTAGTTCCCTCCATATGGTCGGCCAGATCGGATGCGCCGCCATGCGGATGTCAGTGTTGCTGCTCACGGTCAGCTGGAGGTGGTTACGGCCTCATTGTAGATGAGCCCCCCCCCCCCCCCCCGTGCTCCTACTTCAGCCCGTAAGGATAGCTGGGAGCGACTCCTATGGCTCTATGGCTGGATGGATGTTGTCCTTGGGATGCTCTACGCCTCTGCCTGGTCGATCTGTGGCATGCCCACTATTCACGTGGTGCCCCACAGTGCAACTTCAACCCAGGATGATCGTGATGTTTGTGGCTGGTCAAAGGCAACAGCGGCTTGTCAGATTCTGTCTGCGGTGATGCTTGGCCTGCTGTTGCGGCGAGTGAGACACATGTGCGGCAGACACAAGGTATGCGATGGTGGTAGATTGGCGCGAGTGTGGCCCATGTATGCTTGGCTCTGTGTGTGATGACAACGGACATGAGCCGTGCGACGGTTAGATGACGTGAGCGTCACATATGGTGGCGGACGACAAGTGATCAGGCCCAAGTCTTCCCTGCTAGTTCCACTAGCTAAATGCTCAACGTTGTATCCAGAACCATCACCGGTGGACTTTGGTGAAGACAGGATGTGCCTCCCAGATGGCCCTGTATGGGTTCTTGGCGGCTCACACGACTTCATGTCTGTGGTCTATGCATTGTTAAAGACTTGAGGCTGCTGGATGGTCCCTACAGTGGGTTCTTGGCAGCGTTGATAACCTTGTTGATGCTAGCGGTGTTGCTCTGATCTGCCCTATATATACGTGGTATGTTCTGTTTGCGTGGTGATTCTCCACGTTAGGGATGTCAACATGTACGGTTGTTGAGGTGTGACGACATGGCTTGCAATGGTTACTTCTTCATTGAAAGTGGGGGCGACAATACAGGGTGACTGAAGATTGGTGGTGCTTTTGAGCACATGGTCTCGAGCTCCGGAGTGAAAACTCTAGGTTTCACCTACATTGGTTGTACCTGAAAATGGTGGTTTCTACATCATACCCTTGTTGAAGGCATTGTGTTGAGTTTGCTCAGACTTATTCTTCGGGGTGAAAACCCAAGATCCAGCCTCCGTGGGTGGATTTGGCGGTGACATCACTCACATGTTGTTCCCTTTTTGAAGGCATCATTGTTGAAGCACTTTTCTCACAGTTTGGGTATTGTCATCGGTGGTGGTTGATGTTGATGATTGCAACTGCATGCCTGAGTTCGCTTCAACAAGACTTTCGAAGGTCGCTTTTTCTTTTTTTTTTCTTTTGTGTGTGCACTGGTGTTGGCTGTGTGCATCCTAATTGTGCAGAGGCAGGGTGTGTTCATCATGATTGTATTTCCTTCATGCAACATTATGAATCAATAAAATCCATCCTTTATCGAAAAAATGTACAGGGTGGGATGCCAACTCGCCAGCGACCTACAAAGGCTATGATAGCTTTTCCTCGTCACCACCGACGATGGGCTCCTCGACTGGGGTGTCTACTACTCCCTCCATTCCGAATTACTTGTCACGGGTATGGATGTATCTAGATGTATTTTAGTTCTAGATACATTCATTTCTGCAACGAGTAATTTGAAACGGAGGGAGTACTTCCGCCGATCAAGAAGCACTTTTCTCACAGTTTGGGTATTGTCATCGGTGGTGGTTGATGTTGATGATTGCAACTGCATGCCTGAGTTCGCTTCAACAAGACTTTCGAAGGTCGCTTTTTCTTTTTTTTTCCTTTTGTGTGTGCATTGGTGTTGGCTGTGTGTATCCTAATTGTGCAGAGGCAGGGTGTGTTCATCATGATTGTATTTCCTTCATGCAACATTATGAATCAATAAAATCCATCCTTTATCGAAAAAATGTACAGGGTGGGATGCCAACTCGCCAGCGACCTACAAAGGCTATGATAGCTTTTCCTCGTCACCACCGACGATGGGCTCCTCGACTGGGGTGTCTACTACTCCCTCCATTCCGAATTACTTGTCATGGGTATGAATGTATCTAGATGTATTTTAGTTCTAGATACATTCATTTCTTTAACGAGTAATTTAAAACGGAGGGAGTACTTCCGCCGATCAAGAAGGTCGTGGCAAGTTGCGTACTCACGGCAAGTTGGCGATGCCCTCGTAAAGAGACTTATTGCCATCAAAACCAACAGGGTACAACTTGCGTACTCACGCGTCTTCCACTGTCTAACTTGACTTTTTACCAATCCAAGTTATTTTAAGGCTTTATTGTTATGCACACATGACACGGTTTCTTCTTCCTACTATTCTAACTGTTCTTCCCAAAATCAGTTAAACCCAGCAAATTGCTCCATTATTTTCAGGAAAATGTTTTCAACAACATATATAAGATAAATTGAGATGAAAAATTAAAATGTAAATGTATGCTGCAAAATCACACACGTGTATATAAATTACCATTATTATTTTGTGTGGCCTTCATAAAAGATAGAAAAAATGTAAATTCAGTTTAGCTTGATTGGTTACCTTGTTAAGCAAGATACACAGTGAGATTGATAAGATAATTTCTGTAACGGAAATTTTCGATCGATCGAGTGATCTAGGGCAATATAGCTATCTCAAGAAATTCCTTGTGATGCCATAAGCATCCGAGTTGTGGACGCCTGAGTCGCTGCAGATTGTCCTGCAGGCTGCACCCACCGACAATTGGGGTTGTGCTACCTCTGGAGAGGGCGACCCTCACCAGCGGCTTCTAATCTCTCTATTGATCGCAACTACTGATAGTTCTCCTTTGATTAACATACGATATCATAAAGACCTTTAAGACAAGGATATTGTATTAGCTTAAGCATAATATTTTTTACTGAAGATTTTTTTCTGTTCTACGTACCTTCCTCGTAAAAGCAACCAACAACATTCTTAAATAATTGTGGGAGCACAAGCATATGCATTCCATGTCCCATGATCTTACTATCCTTCCTGCTTCAACACATGGCTGTGCTCCAAATGTACACACGACAGATTGATGTTGTATGCTTCACTGCTTATATTAATAATCATCTACGGCCCCCCTTAATTTTCTAAATGAGCTTGTCTCGTTATCTACTTGGGCGGGCGAAGTAAATATGTCCGTTGTAGTCATTTAGAAAAGAATACCGACATAGTATAACTTCTGTGACTAAAATCACAAGTCCAGTGTCTGGAAAGAAGGTACCTGAAACATCTCAACAAGATTCCTGCAGCAGGAGCATCTTGCATGGCTTCAACAGCAGCCACCTATGCTTATTCTCTGTACTTCAGAACCTCCTGTCACTGAAATATGCCACAGAAGATAGAACATACCATCGGGGACAAAATTTCTTGCATGGCAAAGTGCTATATCTTGGTACTTTTTAATAACAATTCGCACAGATAATGGGTAATTTTTTTAATATTCATAGACATTGGTGATAGCAGATGGTTTTCGCTGTATTAATGTACGGTAAACCCACATGTCATTGAACTTAGTAATACCTTTTCTAATTTGGGAAGGGGATGTCGGAAACATTTGTAGTCTGCAGTTGTTATATGTAGATGTATTCCCTACCCAAAAAAGGTGATTCATCGATCAAAAAGATAAACAATGAAATAAGAGAGTTCTACTTTGTGTAAAAGGAAAAGTGTGTCGCATAAAGAGAGGAACCAAAATTTCCTCTCAAGGATAAAAAAACAGCAATCTATTTCTTCTTATATCTCTCCCATCAATCTATAGTATTTGCATGAACATGAATATTTCATATCAAAGTATTTCTACTTAGAAATTCATGGAGATTTGTACCACAGTTTTCTTGGACAGAAATCTAACAAACAATCCTCTCTCAGCCCCTCCCTTGAAACCAATACAGGATTTCAGAATCAATCATAAGAAAAACTGTAGAGAACAAGATGGACGCTTTGTAGGTATGCTGCTTCAATAAAACTGCAGAGTAATGTTTACAGTCAGCATTGTGCGAATTGTGTCCAACAAAAATAAGACCGGACTGCTACATGCACTTGCATGCGACCCAACTTGCTATTAATACGACTTTTCATATGGTTCAGGGCTAAAAATGAGAGTCAATAACTAAATGGATTCAGAATTGGGATAGATTCAGGCCTGAAAAGGTTGTGGTCTGCCTAGATCATTTTCTATTAGAGGTTCCAACTCTACACATGCATTAGTTACCTCGCACTTGCTGATCATGGAGAATTTGATAAAGATAGTGTCCGTGTACAGTGTACTCTTGGGAGTCCTTGGCATCCATGGGCGCCACAAAAATGCTGCACATATTAAACAAAAATGGAGAGAGCAAAACTAAGATTATAATACCAGTGAGATAATGTACATGGATTCACCATATATCTGTAAAAACAAAGAATCTACGAGGAAAGAATGTGTGATGCTGCTAGGGGAACCCGCAAACTCAAATGTATGAGTTTCGCCAGCCTGTTCAGTGTCATCCTTGAATAGCATGAATTGAAAATCAATGGCCAAGCACAAAGCAAGAACGACTAAATAAACATATAATGGAAGCCAAGGAAGCAAAGCCATGAAAAGGAGCATGGTCGGGCTGTCCGGAGAGTGGTGGTGAAGAAGGTATACCCCATGGACCATGCATAGTCCTAGTATCCTATATTCCGATCAGCTCCTGTCGTCAACCTGTCCGCAAAGACTGTAGCAAACTTCCTCATGCTTGGACAGATGCATTAGTATCCAGCCTCATGTTCTTCTCTGAAGGCAGCTATAGGGCGGATACTCAAATAATTGGAAATTCGGAAAACACGACTATTGGAAAGAATCCAAGATCCGCCTTCAAAAGAAGCAACACACACTAGTAGAAAACAGGGCTTTGGTCCAGGCCGGGTCAGCCCATTAGTCCCGGTTCAGTCCAAAACCAGGACCAATGGGGGCATTGGTCCCGGCTCGTGAGCCCAGGGGGCCGGCCGGGCCACGTGGGCCATTGGTCCCGGTTCATCTGGACCTTTTGGTCCCGGTTGGTGGGATGAACCGGGACCAATGGGCCTCGCTCCTGGCCCACCACCATTGGTCCCGGTTGGTGGCTTGAACCGGGACCAAAGGCTCCCCTTTAGTCCCGGTTCATGTCACCAACCGGGACCAATGAGGTGCCTATATATACCCCTTGCGAGCAGAGCAGAGCACCCTAGTGCTCTGTTTTTCTCTGGCCGAGGGGGAGAGGGCTTGGTGGTGCTCTAGCTCACCTCCTATGCACACAAGGTGTTTGATGGAATGCCCGAGCCACACTACTTAAGCTTTCTCCTCTCCAAGCTCGACCTCCAAGCTACATTTTTCATAATATTTGTCTAGGTTTAGCGGTCCGTCACGCCCCGTCCCCGTCTTCACCGCCGTCGATCACCCGCGCCGAGCTCATCGCCGGCACCATCGTGGTGAGCCTCTTATTCTTATCTTCTTTCTGAAAGGAAAAATATTCTTACTTGTATGTTTACATAGATACTAGTATTATTTTCTTACTTTTATTATTGCATCTTATATAGTGCGATGGTTTTGGTATCCGCCCCCGTCGGCCCTCGTCCTGTCTATGCTTCGGATGTGGTATATATATTATCTTTATAACTATTGGTTCATTTATTGTTTATGAAAATTATGCCGACCAACGTGACATAGATTTTATTTATGTAGGATGTATGTGAATCGGAAATGCCAACCGACTCTATTGTCGAGAGGTTAAATTTAGTTGAAGAAGAAAACAATTTGTTGAAGGAAAAAATAAAAAAAATTGAGGAGGAGAAGATGATATTGGAGTTGCATGTTGCGGATGTCGTCGATGATCACAAGATCAAGATGGATGCAATGCGCTTCAAGATTAGAAAGATTAGAAAATATGCCATTCATACCGAGGCTTGGTATCATTATGCCGTTGGATCAAATGTTACCTTGGTTGCGATTATGATTGCATTTGTTTTTGCATTGAAATGTTTTACATAGTTTCAATGTATGGTTTAATTAATTAGATGCTCTGGAGAGCTATATGTTGTTAGATGAGAACTATGTATGCACTTTGGTTTTAATGTGATGATGAACTTCTATTAATTTGGACACTTAATTATATATAATGCACGCAGATGAACCGACAATGGATGTACGGTGACAGACACACCTGCGAGTACATTAAGGGCGTGCATGAGTTTCTCGATGCGGCTGAGGCAAACAAGCAGAATGGTTTTATGTGTTGTCCATGCACTGAATGTGGGAATACGAGGTCTTACTCTAACCGGAAAATCCTTCACTTCCACCTGCTTTACAAGGGTTTCATGACACACTATAATGTTTGGATGAGGCACGGAGAAATAGGGGTTATGATGGAAGACGGCGAAGAAGAAGAGTACGATGACAACTATGTGCCCCCTGAATACGGTGATGCTGCAACGGGGGGAGCTGGTGAAGATCAAGAGGAACCAGACGATGTGCCCAATGATGCTGCAATGGGTGAAGCTGCTGAAGATCAAGAGGAACCAGACGATGTGCCCGATGATGATGATCTCCGCCGGGTCATTGTCGATGCAAGGACGCAATGCGAAAGTCAAAAGGAGAAGCTGAAGTTCGATCGCATGTTAGAGGATCACAAAAAAGGGTTATACCCCAATTGCGAAGATGGCAACACAAAGCTCGGTACCGTACTGGAATTGCTGCAGTGGAAGGCAGAGAATGCTGTGGCTAACAAAGGATTTGAGAAGCTACTGAAAATATTGAAGAAGAAGCTTCCAAAGGATAACGAATTGCCCGACAGTACATACGCAGCAAAGAAGGTCGTATGCCCTCTAGGATTGGAGGTGGAGAAGATACATGCATGCCCTAATGACTGCATCCTCTACCGCGGTGCATACAAGGATCTGAACGCATGCCCAGTATGCGGTGCATTGCGGTATAAGATCAAACGAGATGACCCTGGTGATGTTGACGGCGAGCCCCCCAGGAAGAGGGTTCCTGCGAAGGTGATGTGGTATGCTCCTATAATGCCACGGTTGAAACGTCCGTTCAGAAACGAAGAGCATGCCAAGTTGATGCGATGGCACAGTGAGAACCAAAAGAAAGATGGGAAGTTGAGAGCACCCGCTGACGGGTCGCAGTGGAGAAAAAATTGAGAGAAAGTACTGGGATGTGTTTGCAAAGGACCCAAGGAATGTATGGTTTGCTTTAAGCGCGGATGGCATTAATCCTTTCGGGGAGCAGAGCAGCAATCACAGCACCTGGCCCGTGACTCTATGTATGTATAACCTTCCTCCTTGGATATGCATGAAGGGAAGTTCATTATGATGCCAGTTCTCATCCAAGGCCCTAAGCAACCCGGCAACGACATTGATGTGTACCTAAGGCCATTAGTTGAAGAACTTTTACAGCTGTGGAATGGAAATGGTGTACGTACGTGGGATGAGCATAGACAGGAGGAATTTAACCTTAAGGCGTTGCTGTTCATGACCATCAACGATTGGCCCACTCTCAGTAACCTTTCAGGACAGACAAACAAAGGATACCACGCATGCACGCACTGTTTAGATGACACTGAAAGTATATATCTGGACAAATGCAGGAAGAATGTGTACCTGGGCCATCGTCGATTTCTTCCGACCAACCATCAATGTCGAAAGAAAGGCAAGCATTTCAAAGGCGAGGCAGATCACCGGAAGAAGCCCGCCATGCGTACCGGTGATCACGTATTTGCTATGGTCAATGATTTACACTACGTAATCTTTGGAAAGGGTCCCGGTGGACTAGCTGTTCCGAATGACGCTGAGGGACACACACCCATGTGGAAGAAGAAATCTATATTTTGGGACCTACCCTACTGGAAAGACCTAGAGGTCCGCTCTTCAATCGACGTGATGCACGTGACGAAGAACCTTTGCGTGAACCTGCTAGGCTTCTTGGGCATGTATGGGAAGACAAAAGATACACCTGAGGCACGGGAGGACCTGCAATGTTTACACGAAAAAGACGGCATGCCTCCGAAGCAGTATAAAGGTCCTGCCAGCTACGCTCTTACGAAAGAAGAGAAAGAAATCTTCTTTGAATGCCTGCTCAGTATGAAGGTCACGACTGGCTTCTCGTCGAATATAAAGGGAATAATAAATATGCCAGAGAAAAAGTTTCAGAACCTAAAGTCTCATGACTGCCACGTGATTATGACGCAACTGCTTCCGGTTGCATTGAGGGGGCTTCTACCGGAAAACGTCTGATTAGCCATTGTGAAGCTATGTGCATTCCTCAATGCAATCTCTCAGAAGGTGATCGATCCAGAAATCATACCAAGGCTAAGGAGTGATGTGGCGCAATGTCTTGTCAGTTTCGAGCTGGTGTTCCCACCATCCTTCTTCAATATCATGACGCACGTCCTAGTTCATCTAGTCGACGAGATTGTCATCCTGGGGCCCGTATTTCTACACAATATGTTCCCCTTCGAGAGGTTCATGGGAGTCCTAAAGAAATATGTCCGTAACTGCGCTAGGCCAGAAGGAAGCATCTCCATGGGCCATCAAATAGAGGATGTTATCGGGTTTTGTGTTGACTTCATTCCTGGCCTTAAGAAGATAGGTCTCCCTAAATCGCGGTATGAGGGGAGACTGACTGGAAAAGGCACTCTTGGAAGAGACTCAATAATATGCAGGGACGGATATTCTTGGTCTCAAGCACACTACACAGTTCTACAGAACTCTACCTTGGTGACCCGTATGTCGATGAACACAAGAACAGTCTACGCTCCAAACATCCGGAGAAGTGCGATGACTGGATTACATGTGAACACATCAGGACTTTCAGCAGTTGGTTGGAAACACGTCTCAGAGGTGACAACACTGTTTGTGATGAGTTGTACTTGTTGTCTAGGGGACCATCTTTGACTGTATTGACTTACAAAGGATACGAGATAAATGGGAATACAGTTTACACGATCGCCCAAGATCAAAAAAGCACCAACCAAAACAGCGGTGTCCGCTTTGATGCAGCAACCGAGAGCGGAAAGGACACATATTATGGTTACATAGTGGACATATGGAAACTTGACTACGGACCTGATTTTAAGGTCCTTTTGTTTAAGTGCAAATGGGTCAATCTGTCAGGCGGCGGGGTACAGGTAGACCCACAGTACGGAATGACAACAGTGGATCTGAAAAATCTTGGATACACTGACGAACCGTTCGTCCTAGCCAATGATGTGGCACAGGTTATCTATGTGAAGGACATGTCTACCAAACCGAGAAAAAGAAAAGATAAGGAAGCAAATACATCATACGATGAGCCAAAGCGCCACATAGTTCTTTCAGGAAAAAGGGACATCCTGAGAGTGAACGGCAAGACAGACATGTCTGAAGATTATGAAAAGTTTCATGAAATTCCTCCCTTCAATGTCAAGGCTGACCCAAGCATCCTGATAAACAATGAAGATTATCCATGGTTATGCCCCAATAAGCAAATGACACAAGCGAAGAAAAAGTGAAGACTTTCTCCCGCAACTATTATGATGATACCATGCCAACTTTGTAACACACGAACATGCTACCATTGTCCGTTTTGTACATGCACATGCTATGTGGGTGAAATTATGATACCATGCCAACTTTCAACTTTTTTAGAGTTCATTTGAAATGCTTTCATGTCTTATGGTTCGGCCCTCGTAATACCATTATTCAAATTTTAACTATTCAAATTTGAAAACTAATGGCACTAACAGAAAGTTTATAATTTTTTCTAAAACTAATGGCACTAACAGAAAGTTTATAATTTTTCTGACCTAAAAGCAAAAAGAATTAAAAAATGCAAAAAACAAAAGAAAATAAATAATGCAAAAAACAAAAAAACTGGAAAAAGTAAAGTTAATCACAAACTTGTGATTCAAACAAATATCAACGAATTCAAATTTTAACTATTCAAATTTGAAAACTAATGGCACTAACAGAAAATTTATAATTTTTCTAAAACTAATGGCACTAACAAAAAGTTTATAATTTTGCTCCTCGCTGTTGGCCCATGACCATTAGTCCCGGTTTGTGCCACAAACCGGGACTAAAGGGTTGGTCCTTGTTGCAGGCAGAGTTTAGTCCCATCTCGCCAACCGAAGGGGGCTCACACCGGTTTATAAGCCCTTCCCTCTCTGCCTTGTTGAGCTCCTCTCAAAGTGAAAATAGATGCCCTAATAGAGAAAAGTTTAACCTAAATTCATAGTGAATTTATCTGAAATTCATAGAAATTTAGTATGAATTTAGGTTGAATTTTCTCTATAAGCGCATCTATTCTCATTTTTTAGTAAGTTGATCACAAACTTGTGATTCACACAAATTTCAAATAATTCAAATTTTAAATATTCAAATTTATAAACTAATGGCACTAACAGAAAGTTTATAATTTTTCTAAAACTAATGGCACTAACAGAAAGTTTATAATTTTGCTAACCTAAAAGCAAACAGAATTAAAAATTAAAGCAAAAAGCAAAAGAAAATAAATAATGCAAAAAACAAAAAAACTGGAAAAATAGCAACAATAAGAATTTTGTTGTAATTAGAAACAAAATAAAATAAATAAAGCAACAAAGAAAACAAAAAAACAAAAAAAGCGTTTTCAAATTTGAAAACTAATGGCACTAACACAAAGTTTATAATTTTTCTAAAACTAAAACCAAAAAGAATAAAAAATAAAGTAAAAAACAAAAAAAGCAACAAAAAAATGCCACCTACTGGGCCCCCACGGCCTGAATACGACTAGAAACCCATCCAAGGGCCAGGATTCAGGCCCGCATGAGGCCCAGTAGGCCCACAGGCATAGCAGTGACAATTAGGCCCGTAAGCCTGCAATGGAGAGAAGCTCGAGAGGGGTGCGGCAGTGGGGCTTATAAACCACTGCGCACCCCTCTCAACTAGTGAGGTGGGACTAAACTTTCGACGCAGCAGCCGCACAAGGCCTTTGGTCCCGGTTGATGGCACCAACCGGGACTAAAGGGGGGCATTGGTCACGGTTGGTGACACGAACCGTGTGTCAACAACCGTGACCAATGCCCCCCTTTAGTCCCGGTTGGTGCTACCAACCGGGACCAAAGGCCGCCGCTTCCCGCCCTTTGGGCTGCTGAAAATAGGCCTTTGGTCCCGGTTGGTGGCACCAACCGGGACTAAAGGGGGGCATTGGTCACGGTTTGTGCCACGAACCGTGACCAATGCCTTTGCTATATAACTAGCACTTGTGAAAATTTCCATTCAGTTCGTCTTCCCCGCCCGACACCGCCAGGCTGCCCCTCCGCGCCTCGCCGTCGCCGTCGTCGCCCTGCCTCCGACGCCGTCCCGCGCCGCCCAAACACCGTCGCCACCCCGCGCCGCCCCGACTCCGTCGCCGCGCACCACCCCGCGCCGTCGCGGTCACCTCCCCGCGCCGCCCCGACGTCGTCGCCGCCCCGCGTCACGCCCCTATGCCGTCGCCGCCCCGCGTCGCCACCCCGACACCATCGCTGCCCCGCCTCTGCCTCGCCGTCGCCGCCCCGCGCCGCCGTCGCCTCTCGCTTTGGTCAGGGCCGGCACGGCCCCCCTCTCCCCCTGTTTTTTTTTGCAAATTCATATATGTTTTTTTCCTGATTATATGCATATGTATAGTATATGTATGTGTGTATATGTATGCAAAAGATAGATTAACAGAAAAATAGTATTGTTTTCTGTTCATAGATTTTTTGGTGATATTGATTGTTGTAAATATGCAAATGTTTGCATATTCATATGAACAATGAATTAGGCAAAACCTTTACTTTTTTTTTAATTTCTATTTGAACATTATTTAAAAAAAAGCAATACTACTTCATGTATTTTTAAGAAGGAAGAAGAAGAAAAAGAATGAGAGGAAAAAGGAAATAAGAAGAGGAAGAAAGGAGAAGAAGAGGGGAGAGGAAGACGAGGAGAAATAAATAAGAAGAAGAAAAAAGAAGAAAAAGAAGAGGAGAAGAAGAAAGGAATAGAGGAGAAGAAGAGAAAAATAGAATATTCTATTTTTCTCTTCTTCTCCTCTATTCCTTTCTTCTTCTCCTCTTTTTTTCTTTTTTTTCTTCGACACGTGGGGGGGTCGAGAACGTCGGACATTCATGAGAGAGGCGAGGAAGAAGGGGAAGAAGAGGGAGAAGAAGAGGAGAGGAAGAAGAGGAAGTCTTCTCCTCTATTCTTTCTTCTCTTCTTTTTTCTTCTTCTTCCTATATGTATTAGTTTTTTTATTTAGGTTGTTAATTAGTAGATATTAATTTTGTTCATATATGTATGGATGCATGTGATATGTATGTATGTATGTATGTATCGGGTATGTCATTGTCGATATACCCCCTACCCGATAACTTTGACATGAGAGGGTCGAGAGGGGGTCTAGGGTCGCCGAGGGGTCGAGGGTCGTCGAACATGAGAGGAAGAAGAGGATAAAAAAAGAAGAGGAGAAGAAAAAAAGGAGGAGAAGAAAGAATAGAGGAGATCTTCTCCTCTATTCTTTCTTCTCCTCTTTTTTTTTCTTCTTCTTCCTCTTTATTTTATCGGGAACGAGGGTCGTCGAGGGTCGCCGAGCGGTAGAGGAGAAACCCTAAATAGAAAGTATCGTTGGTGTGAGATACATGTACCGTCGGTGTCGCACACTACATCCACGTCCCACAAGTGGTGCGGGCTTCGACGCCCACGTCACTTGTGGGACGTGGATGTAGTGTCCGACACCGATGGCCACATGTATCTCACACCCACGATACTTTCTATTTAGGGTTTCCTCTAGACACCGACGGCCACATGTATCTCACACCCATGATACTTGCTATTTAGGGTTTCCTCTACCGCTCGGTGACCCTCGACGACCCTCGTTCCCGATAAAAAAAAGAGGAAGAAGAAGAAAAAAAGAGGAGAAGAAAGAATAGAGGAGTTCAGAAGAAAGAATAGAGGAGTTCTTACTCCTCTATTCTTTCTTCTCCTCTTTTTTTCTTCTTCCTCTTCTTTTTTTATCCTTGAAGCGTTGTCGAGGCCACCCCAAACCCTAGAGAAGCAGCGTCGAGGCCACTAATTAATATTAGTTCTACATTTGCCACTAATATATCCATCTATCATGTTTGAATAATAATTGCCATGTTTTCATTATTTGCAGAAACTATGGACACCGCCCGAGACGAAGTACAAGAAGAGTTGTTGGGGGACATAATCGCACGAGGAAGTGATGCCGTCGTCTCGTTGTTTCTCAATGACACCGATGGTCTGGAAGCAGCTGGCTATGATTATGATGGCTCCAGTGACCTAATGCCGGTGCAAGAAGGAGACCGTGAGGACGGCTCCGGTGACCCAATGCCGATGCAAGACGGAGACCGTGATGACGTCTCCGGTGACCGAACCGAGTCCGGCCAGGTATATATATTAGTTAAGCTTCTACTGACTAGCTAATTGATGCATTCATTGTTTTGATATGTACACATATTAATTAAGTCTTTATTCTTTTTTCTAGCCCTCCGGATCGAGCACAACTTCGTTAAAGAGACGAGGCCCGAAGAAAAAGTTGAGCTCGGATGAAAAGTTTGAGATCATAGCAATCGCGCCCGACGGCCAACCGATTGAACCCCTCCGGACAAAGAGCACATTTGTTGCTCAGTGCGGGGGTTTTGGTTAGGGACAAGATCCCGATCAGCATCCAGCAATGGTTAAAGCCGGCTACAGAAGACCCTGAGGTGTCTTATGTCAATGATATGCAGAAAAATCATCTTTGGACTGAGCTGAAGTCAAATTTCACCCTACCGCCAGAGGATGATACAGAGAAGCCAGTTAAAGAGCAATTAATCAAGTCTTTTGCTCTTAAGAGGATGGCAGAACTATTCAGGAGGTGGAAGAAAGAGCTGAATAAGTTTGTCAAAAATAAAGAGACACCAGAATTCAAGGGCAGATATGAGAAGATCAGAGATCACTGGCCCGCATTTGTGGCCCACAAGACATCGAAAAAGAGTAAGAAGATGTCGGCGACAAACAAGCAAAATGCTGCGAAGAAGAAGCATCACGGGGTCAGGTGGCTACCTCGTAGCCCGGCCTAAGTGGGCCAAGACTGAGAATGATCTGGTTGATAAAGGGATCGAACTAGAGACAATTAACTGGCCAGACCGTTGCCAGACTTGGTTCTTCGGGGCTGGCGGAACCTTGGACCCTGTAACAGGGAAGTGCATTTGGACGAACGATCAAATGGACATACCAGTCAGGAAGCTTCAGCAGTATATTGAAGCAGCGCAGCGAGGGACGTTGTTTCCAGATAGAGAGAACGGCGAGCTCACAATGGCCCTCGGGAATCCTGAGCACCCTGGACGGACACGAGGCACGCCAGGCTCCATTCCGTGGAAGGTTGGGTTTCCGGACGCAGGCGGTTACAAATCCCAGGAGAGGAGGAAAAAATTGCAGCAGACCCAAATGCAGGCGCTGCAAGCAAGGGTACAAGCGATAGAGAAACGAGAAGCAAATCGCAGCAAACGTGCTACCGAAGCTTCCCCTGAAGCTACCCTGCCATCTCAGCGGAGAAGCAGCATGGCTTCCACCGAGCTGCTTCAGCCGGAGCATGCCTTGACGGCTCCTGCCAGCTATCCCGTGGATGCTATCACGAAGTCTCAAAATTGCCACCTTATGACGCAATGGATGAATTTGAAGGTCAAGGCGGCTGTTGGCTCTGTTTATCCTACTGAACCCGGCGCAACTTTTCACTGCCGGCCGATTCCAGAAGGATATACTAGGGTGATGGTGGATGAAATAACGGAGGGATTTGAGGACCTCCAGCTTGACCACCCTACCGGTGAAGGGGAGACTAGGCTGGGGTCGGCTCTGAAGACTCCATGCCTATGGCGGAAGGAGCTCATCAACCTTCCGAACTGGACGCCTCCGCCTCCTCCTCCTCCTCCTCCTCCGGCAAGTCAGGGCACTCCACCTCCTCCACCGCCTCCTCCTCCGGCGAGTCAGGGCACTCTGCCTCCTCCACCGCCTCCTCCTCCGGCGAGTGACGATCAGGGCACTCGACCGGTTCCTTCTCTGGCGCGTGGCGGCACTCCGCCTCCTTCTCTGCCTGCGCCGACACGCCCGAGCAGCCAGCCTACTCCTTCTCCGCCTCGTCAGCAAGGGCGGAAGAGACCTGCCGCCGCTCCGGCTGCTCCGGCACGTCGTAGTCCTTCTCCTCCGCCTCGTAAGCAAGTAAAGAAGACAACCGCTCCGTCTGCTCTGCCGGCGTCTAGCAGTACAGCCAGAGGCGGGAGGACATACAGATTCGGTCCTTCTCTGAAGACTCCAGAGAAGTTACTATGAGAGGACCCCGGAGGAGAACGCCGAGATCGCGCGAGAAGAAGTGAGGAACCGATTGGACCCCTCCGGACAAAGAGCGCATTTGTTGCTCAGTGCGGGGGTTTTGGTTAGGGACAAGATCCCGATCAGCATCCAGCAATGGTTAAAGCCGGCTACAGAAGACCCTAAGGTGTCTTATGTCAATGATATGCAGAAAAATGATCTTTGGACTGAGCTGAAGTCAAATTTCACCCTACCGCCAGAGGATGATACAGAGAAGCCAGTTAAAGAGCAATTAATCAAGTCTTTTGCTCTTAAGAGGATGGCAGAACTATTCAGGAGGTGGAAGAAAGAGCTGAATAAGTTTGTCGAAAATAAAGAGACACCAGAATTCAATGGCAGATATGAGAAGATCAGAGATCACTGGCCCGCATTTGTGGCCTACAAGACATCGGAAAAGAGTAAGAAGATGTCGGCGACAAACAAGCAAAATGCTGCGAAGAAGAAGCATCACCATCGCACGGGGTCAGGTGGCTACCTCGTAGCCCAGCCTAAGTGGGCCAAGACTGAGAATGATCTGGTTGATAAAGAGATCGAACCAGAGACAATTAACTGGCCAGACCATTGCCGGACTTGGTTCTTCGGGGCTGGCGGAACCTTGGACCCTGTAACAGGGAAGTGCATTTGGACGAACGATCAAATGGACATACCAGTCAGGAAGCTTCAGCAGTATATTGAAGCAGCGCAGCAAGGGACGTTGTTTCTAGATAGAGAGAACGGCGAGCTCACAATGGCCCTCGGGAATCCTGAGCACCCTGGACGGACACAAGGCACGCCAGGCTCCATTCCGTGGAAGGTTGGGTTTCCGGACGCAGGCGGTTACAAATCCCATGAGAGGAGGAAAAAATTGCAGCAGACCCAAATGCAGGCGCTGCAAGCAAGGGTACAAGCGATAGAGAAACGAGAAGCAAATCGCAGCAAACGTGCTGCCGAAGCTTCCCCTGAAGCTACCCCGCCATCTCAGCGGAGAAGCAGCATGGCTTCCACCGAGCTGCTTCAGCCGGAGCATGCCTTGACGGCTCCTGCCAGCTATCCCGTGGATGCTATCACGGAGTCTCAAAATTGCCACCTTATGACGCAATGGATGAATTTGAAGGTCAAGGCGGCTGTTGGCTCTGTTTATCCTACTGAACCCGGCGCAACTTTTCACTGCCGGCCGATTCCAGAAGGATATGCTAGGGTGATGGTGGATGAAATAACGGAGGGATTTGAGGACCTCCAGCTTGACCACCCTACCGGTGAAGGGGAGACTAGGCTGGGGTTGGCTCTGAAGACTCCATGCCTATGGCGGAAGGAGCTCATCAACCTTCCGAACTAGACGCCTCCGCCTCCTCCTGCTCCGGCAAGTCAGGGCACTCCGCCTCCTCCACCGCCTCCTCCTCCGGCGAGTCAGGGCACTCTGCCTCCTCCACCGCCTCCTCCTCCGGGGAGTGACGATCAGGGCACTCGACCGGCTCCTTCTCTGGCGCGTGGCGGCACTCCGCCTTCTTCTCCGCCTGCGCCGACGCGCCCGAGCAGCCAGCCTACTCCTTCTCCGCCTCGTCAGCAAGGGCGGAAGAGACCTGCCGCCGCTCCGGCTGCTCCGGCGCGTCGTAGTCCTTCTCCTCCGCCTCGTAAGCAAGTAAAGAAGACAACCGCTCCGTCTGCTCTGCCGGCGTCTAGCAGTACAGCCAGAGGCGGGAGGACATACAGATTCGGTCCTTCTCTTAAGACTCCAGAGAAGTTACCATACGAGAGGACCCCGGAGGAGAACGCCGAGATCGCGCGAGAAGAAGTGAGGAACTTCTTTGAAGTGGTGAAAGCAAAGAAACATCCACCTCCGGAGGAGAAGGTAGATCCGGTGAAAGCGAAGCGCACTCTGGCTGCCCTGACAAAACTACCCAAGTCTCCGCCGAAATGAAACTATGAGCGCATTATTGGAAAGGAATTTGCCGAAGCGGAGCGGTCGAGAAGTACTGTCAGTGATCAAAGGCTGAAAGAACGACGAGCTGGGAAACAAATTTCCCAGCTCGGCGAACAAGTGAAGCAATCGTGCCCCCCGCTCAAGGTGCCTAGCGACAACGTCACTAATGATCCGAGGATGGTGCCCGGTTATAGCAATCTTGGCGATTACCTGCCCGACGATGTACATTATGAACCCATGGAGGTGCAGATACAAAGATACGAGTACGGGAAGCCTCTCATCAAAGATGAAAGATCTCTATCAACGATGATGCAAAGATTGCATGATTGGTACTTGAAAATCCGCAGAGACTCTGGGGGGAGGAGTACTTTGTATGTGAAAGTTAAAAAGGAGCATGACCTCGTTGGAATTGAACTGTTGCATGTTCCATTTGAGGAGTTCTTTCAGTTTTTCAATCAATTGGCCCTCGATAAAACAACGGTCACCTGCTACTGTCTGTAAGTAGTACTACTTCTGTCATTAAGTCTCTCTATATAGCTCAGCTCTTTCATTGCATGTATTTATAATCATCCTCACTATATTATGCAGATTGAAGATCGCCGAATGAAGAAAAGACAAGTCGGTGATATTGGGTTCATTAACACATATCTCATAGATGCAACTCAGCTTAAATTTCATGCCGCAGCTACCGAGGCTAACTTGCTACGATCGTTGATAATAAATGAAAACAAAGATATAATACTCTTTCCTTACAACTTCAAGTGAGTGTTACTGTCTTGTGCATATCCTGTTTCCCTTATATATTAGTCAAGGTTATAGTAATGTAATTGCTGAGTTATGCATGCGTGTGCAGTTACCACTATATTCTCCTAGAGATTAAGCTTGAGCAGGGACTAGTAACCGTCTTAGACTCAAGACGAAAAGATCCCTAGGACTATGCGGACATGACTCAAATGCTCGACAAGTAAGTTAAATCGATCATTATCCACCATATCAGCAACTTTGTTCATTTCCTGATATATCAAGTAATTGTTTTCTTTGTCTGCCAGGGTTTGGAAAAAATTCTCCAAAAAAGCTCCAGGACTCCTGAAGAAGCTGCAATTTAGACACCCGAAAGTAAGTACTATAGTAGCATGTTCCGCGCATCTCCTATTGATTTGACATTCTTGCTTATCAGTTTGATTGACCTCTATTTCTTGTAAAGTGGTTGTGGCATGAATAAGGGAATGATTTCTGTGGATACTACATTTGCGAGTCCATCCGCCACACGACCTGTGAGCGGGGCTACACTGACGAACAATATGAAGTACGTAAATAACAACATTCACAATTTTATTTTATTACCATCATTTGTGTTGAGTTTCATTCATTCATATATATATGTACTGACCCCCTTCTTCAAATTAGATGTTTCAGAAGCGGGATGAACTCCTAGCACCAGCTCGCATGCGAGCAATTCAAGAGGAATTGGCAGCATTCTTTCTTGACCACGTGATCGCTGAAGACGGAGAATACTATGTGGACCATGAGTCCGTATGATTATATTTGTAAGAGATAATTATTGTATATATGTAGCTGGTAGTGTCGGATAGATATACGAGAACTTGTTGTTCGACCAATCTCTCGGAGAAGGAGAGGTGGTCGATATCACTTCTCTCTGTATGCATATATGTTCATGACGATCTTCTGTTTCCTTCGTTTGCTTACTAGCTAGCTAGCGTGTCTAGTCCTCTCTATATGTATGTATAGTACGTAGCGTCGACCAAGCACGGACATACGAGAGGACACTTCTCTGTATTAATTATAGCTAGCTAACACAATATATGAAACACCTAAATTAACCCCCCAAAACCCCCAAAACCCCCAAACCCCCCCTTTCAAAAAAGCAAAAACCCTAGCCACAGAAATGCTGACGCGTGGATGCCTATTGGTCCGGATTGGTGCCACCAACCGGGACCAAAGGGTCTCCTGCCTGGGCGCCGCGCACAGGCCACGTGGTGGCCCATCAGTCCCGATTCTGGATTGAACCGGGACTAAAGGGACAGGGCATTAGTACCGACCCTTTAGTCCCAGTTCAGGAACCGGGACAACAGGCCCTTTTTCTACCAGTGACAACCATTGGAAATTCGTGCTAAAGGGAAAAATTCTGCTGTTATACAAACAATCGAATTGAATAACCAATGAAAATACCCATAGTCAAATAGAAGTGATGGATTCAGAAATTCCTTGCACATTCATTGGATCGATGCCGCTCCCAACTCGGACTTGGATACATGTAGGTATACATTCTCATCAGTACTTGGGAAGTTGGGATCAGATCAGATCAGTTTCGTCTACTACATCCAGCGCATGAATTTCTAGATTCTCTTCCTGTGGAGCGTCTTTGTTAGATGGGAGAGAGAGGAATTGGTGAAATTCTTATTGTATATTGCTTGAGCCTCGTAGATATATATATAGGAGTACATAATCATCTTGGAATACAAGACAAGGTAAAATAATATCCTACGCTATCCTAGCTTTCCTAATAATCATGATACTCAACAGTCTCAGATCAGATCAGTTGATTGACCATGGACGTGGCGACCATGGCCGTCGTTGTCGACGAGGCGTACCTGAGTTCGATGGCGGCGGACCTGGAGCTGAGGCCCACGAGGCGCTGGCTGTGGCGGACATTTCAAGCCCGTCTCCCGAGCAGGCGGCCATGGCCGAGGCCGAGGGTCCCCTCTTGTCGGCCATGGGTGCTATGGAGGTCATGGCACATGAGCTCCACGTCCGAGCGGTGGCGATGGGTGATGGCGGTGGCATGCGAGAGGGGTGATGGTGACGGCAGCGTGCAAGCGAAATGGCGGCGGCGGCGTACGAGCAGAATGGTAGCAACAGCACCGACGTGACCTAGGGCATAGCAAATAGATTAAGGGGAGCATTGTTGTCTGATTATTTTTGGTTATGTGCAACGGAAGCATCGTTGCGTTGTTTTCTTTTGTACCGTGCGAGGAAAACTGAGGGATAGACGTTGGTGGAATGAGGGACAAAAAAAACCAAACAAAGGTGGGAGGTTGAGACAAAAAAATTAGACGAAACAAAGACTACCAAGTCGTCCCTTAGGAGTAGAGATGATAAGTGCCACAGGTATGGCACGAAGCAACATGGTCCAAATATCCCCATTATCATATATTTTGCCACATTAAACAGATAACATCAGCATAATCTTTTTAGTTTTTCAGATTTAAAAATATTTTATCTCTTAAATAAAAAATCTGATAAAAAATCCGTTTTCATCATTAAATCTATCTTGACGAGATCTTCAAAACTAGATCTCATATTAATATGTTTCGACGACCTTTTTTTGCGGGCAAAAGTTGCCATGATGTTACACTAAAGTTGTCATAGTATTTACACTAAAGCCAAGATATGTTTCATCTTTTTTTCTTCCAGATTTAAAATTACATTGTATTTCAACTACTTTTCATGGTAAATTTTATTAATTGACCATGGCAATTATTAGTAATTAACCACGGTAAATTTAATTCATTGATCATGGAAATTTTTAGTAATTCATGATGGCAATTTTAGTTTTTAGATCATGGGAATATTTTGACCATGGCAATTCAAATATTTTGACCACGGAAATTATTTTGTATGAACCATGACAATTTTTTGTGCATATAGCATGACAAATTTAAGTAATTCACCATGGCAATTTTAGTTTCTGGTTCATTGCAAATTTGAGTCATTGACCCTGCATTTTTAAAGTAATTAATGACGAATTTCTTTTTAGTTATAAACCATGTCAGAATTATTTCATGGAACATGGCAAATTTTAGTAATTCACCATGGCAAGTTTAGTTTCTTAACTTCTTTTTTAGTAACATGTCAAAATTTACTTCAAACATAGAAGAAAAAGTTTTTTAAATGTATTATGGCAACTTCGGTGTAAACATAATGGCAATTTATGTGCAATAGACATGACAATATTTGACCGCCAAAAAATATCGCCGAAACATATCGATATAGGGTCTAATTTTGAACGGATTTAATAGTGAAAACGGGTTTTCAATCGGATTTGTCATTAAGAGATAAAACATTTTAAAGTTTGAAAAACTCACATTCCTGCTGACATCATCAATTTTCTTTTCTGTTTACATGCATGTGAAGAAAAAAATAAAAAAAACAGACATATCACAATAGGTGGCTAAAAGGGCATGTGGCCCGATCTCGTTCAGCCAACACGATGTGACACTTATGAGGGTCCAAAATATATAGTACTACTACTATTTTTAACACAATATAATACTACTAGTTAACTAGTATGATTATCTATTTTTATATCCACCACATGGCACAAGTGGCTAGCTGCTCGAACTATATTCAAAATAAAAATAAAATCTATGTTGTATATCTATTTTCACCTATTTCACTAAGGGAAACATTTACAACCGGCAGACCGGCCAAGTTTTCGGCCGACCGCGCGTGCTTTGTTGGATCGCGAGTGATCCTGCGGCCGTGCGTACACCACGAAGGCGCCCCGCGGTTCTCCACGCAAGTATGGGGCCGACATCACTGATTTCCTCTCTTTTCTTCTCTTCTCCAACGCAACCCAGCAAAATCCCCACCTTGTGATCCGTCGACTCAGGCACCATGGTCATCAATCCGGCGAGCCGCGCCGCTATACCCCCAAATCCCGACGAGATCCATCCTACATGCCCTCCCCACCTCTCTTTGTTTCTTCATCACACCTCCTTCTCTTCCTCATGGAGCACCCCGCACGTCCTCCCCACCTCTCTTCGTTTCTTCAGCACACCTCCTCCTCCTCATGGAGCGCCTCGCCATTGCTCACATGCAGCGCTATGGCGACCCAAGGTGCTGGAACATCTAGGGGGGATGCCCTGCAACTCATGATGATGGGTAGGAGGAGACAGCGGCACAACCGGTGAGGGGGTTGGAACCGTGGGGTGGCGCGGCGGCGATGGGAAACCAACGGCTATTTTTTTGCTGGAACTGACCGTCACTGGAGCTAGAACCATCACTGTTTTGCTGGAACCAGCCGGAGAGGGAGCTAGAACCAGCAGTTATTTTTGTTGCATCCGGTGACAACATTTTTTTTCTGGCAAGGAGCTGCAACCCACGACCATAGTTATGATGATGCTACAGCCACAGATAGTGAAGATTACAAACGGCGACTACAATGCTACAACCATGGGGACCGGAAGTTGCAGCCTACAGCTGGCAGACTGCATCCAACAGGCGACGGTGACTGCGACGAGCTGCGATGGTGCATGCGTTTTTGCTAGAACCGTCACCATGGCGAGCTGGGATGGTGCCCGCGGGGTGCTGCAACCATAAGCGACTGAGGTGCAACCCGGTGGCTGATGGTGAAGCTGCAACTAGCCACCGTGGATCCTCGGTGAAGCCACCATGGCAACCCGACATGGAATTGCTGGAACCAACACTTTTTTTTGCTGGAACCAATGATGGAAAAGGCTGGCAAGGGTGGCACCGAAAAATGCAACGACGGCACAAAGTTGCAACCATCATGGGCCGGAGCTGCAACCCGCACTGACGAAAGCTGCATCCGTTTTGTCGGGCGGTGTTGGGAGCACGAACAGAAGGAACTGCATCCGGCTCATGGTGGTGCTCCCCTCGGCGAGGAGCAGCACTACCACAGATGAACAAGATGCTGCAGGGAAGGGTGTCGATGCGGGGGAGTAGGGGGTGGAAGTTTTTCTTCACCCGTGTCAACTGCTCACGGCGGCGTCAACGGCGAGGCAACCTCGAAGGCCGGATGCGTGCGTTCATGGTAGAGGGCGATTTTTTGTTTTGTTGACCAAGAGAAAGGTAGGTGATGTTTTTTCAGAAGGGATCACGATGCAAACTGATTTAATCGGGCGGCTGGGCCGGCGCCTACCAGTCGCCTTTCACAAACATATGTATATTTTATTGCAGCAAGTGTGTGCACAAAAAAGAATTGGTCAACTTATATTTCAAAAAATGGTCAATCAACTTTTTTTCTTTTCACCCAAGTTCATGTTTATTTCCCCTTGTATATTTCCCGTAAACATATTTAAAATTATATATTTTTGGTTAGTATATTTAACATGTAATTTTTAGGTAAAGTGTATATATGTTAAAAAATCAAATGTGTGCAAACTTCCCTAGAGCTAACACCAGAAACCTAGGGAAACTTTACAGTGTTAGAGAATCTCTAGCAGACCACGTAGAATGCCGACCCGCATAACACGTTTACAGTTCGAGGAGCGTCTATTTTGTGGGGCGAAATCGTGCGCTGCAGAATAGACCCCGTATATGAAATTGTAAAATTTAAAAAAAGCTTTCGCGGGAGAAATTGCAACGACATTGATCATTCATAGTTCATCTACACACTATATTGATCATAGTTCAACATATACTACATTGATCTACTACTAGAGGGGGGATTTGTGGGCTCGTGGCAGCTACCAAAATGGACGAGCTCGTGGTGGCGAGGCCGACGCGGTCGAGGAGCTCGGTCATCGGTTAGTCCTCTTCATCGAAGCTGACGAGGTCGATGTACATCTTCTTTTGCTCTTCGCGGACGCACCACCACTCATCGTCCCTCTCCTTTGCGGCGAGGTTGGTCGCGACTGCCTGCTTGAAAATGAGCTCTTGGATCTTCTTGTCGTGGAGGTGGTGCTCCTCCTCCTCTTGCAAGCTCCGTGCAGCAATCGTGGTCGTGACCGCCTCGACATCGCCACCGACGAAATCTTCGGGACCGATGACGCCTCGGCACGGGATCTCCTCCTGCTCCCGCTTGACGACGACGAGCTCGTCCTCCTCCGGCTCCCTCTTCACGCGGAGAAGGTGTTGGGAAACATAGCATGCAATTTCAAAAAATTCCTATGCTCACGCAAGATCTATCTAGGATATGCATAGCAATGAGAGGGGGAGAGCATCTTCATACCCTTGAAGATCGCAAAGTGGAAGTGTTTATTAACGCGGTTGATGTAGTCGTACACCTTCACGACCCGTCCCGATCAAGTACCGAACATATGGCACCTTCGCATTCAGCACACGTTCTGACAGCAAGAGGGGCGAAGTAGTAGATGAGTTCCGACAGCACGACGGCGTGGTGATGGTTGATGATGAAGAACAATCTCCGCAGGGCTTCGCCAAGCACTACAGAAACTAGACGAAGGATAAACTAGAGGGGATAAGGTTGCCGACACACGGCTTGGTGAATATTGATGTGTCTTGGTGATAACCCACAAGTATAGGGAATCGCAACAGTTTTCGAGGATAGAGTATTCAACCCAAATTTATTGATTCGACACAAGGGGAGCCAAAGAATATTCTCAAGTATTAGCAGCTGAGTTGTCAATTCAACCACACCTGGAAACTTAATATCTGCAGCAAAGTGTTTAGTAGCAAAGTAATATGATAGTAGTGACAACGGTAGCAAAAGGTAACAGTAGTAAAATGTTTTTGGTATTTTGTAGTAATGATAGCAATAGCAACGGAAAAGTAAATAAGTGGAGAACAATATATGGAAAGCTCGTAGGCAATGGATCAGTGATGGAGAATTATGCCGGATGCGGTTCATCATGTAATAGTCATAACCTAGGGTGACACAGAACTAGCTTCAGTTCATTGATATAATGTAGGCATGTATTCCGAATATAGTCATACGTGCTTATGAAAAAGAACTTGCATGACATCTTTTGTCCTACCCTCCCGTGGCAGCGGGGTCCTTACGGAAACTAAGGGAAATTAAGGCCTCCTTTTAATAGAGTACCGGAACAAAGCATTAACACATAGTGAATACATGGACTCCTCAAACTACGGTCATCACCTGTAAGTATCCCGATTATTGTCACTTCGGGGTTAACGGTTCATAACACATAATAGGTGACTATAGACTTGCAAAATAGGATCAAGAACACTCATATATTGATGAAAACATAATAGGCTCAGATCTGAAATCATGGCACTCGGGCCCTAGTGACAATTATTAAGCATAGCAAAGTCATAGCAACATCAATCTCAGAACATAGTGGACACTAGGGATCAAACCCTAACAAAACTAATTCGATTACATGATAGATCCCATCCAACCCATCACCGTCCAGCAAGCCTACGATGGAATTACTTACGCACGACGGTGAGCATCATGAAATTGGTGATGGAGGATGGTTGGTGATGACGATGGCGACGAATTCCCCTCTCCGGAGCCCCGAACGGACTCCAGATCAGCCCTCCCGAGAGGTTTTAGGGCTTGGTGGTGGCTCCGTATCGTAAAATGCAATGATTTCTTCTCCCTGATTTTTTTTCTCATCAAAACTCAATATATGGAGGTGGAGTTGGAGTCGGAGAGGCAACAGGGGGCCCACGAGGTAGGGGGCACGCCCCCACCCTCGTGGCAAGACGGTGGCCCCCCTGGCCTTCATCTTTGGCAGGTATTTTTCTTATTTTCTGAAAAGTGTCTCCGTGAAGTTTCAAGTCATTCCGAGAACGTTTGCTCCTGCACATAAATAACACCATGGTAATTCTGCTGAAAACAGCGTCAGTCCGGGTTAGTTCCATTCAAATCATGCAAGTTAGAGTCCAAAACAAGGGCAAAAGTGTTTGGAAAAGTAGATATGTTGGAGACGTATCAACTGCCCCAAGCTTAAATGTTTGCTTGTCCTCAAGCAATTCAGTTGACAAATTGAAATAATAAAGAAAAACTTTTACAAACTCTGTTTGCTCTTGTTGTTGTAAATATGTAAAGCCATCATTCAAGTTTTCAGCAAAGATTATAACTAACCACATTCACAATAACACATAGGTCTCAAGTTACTCATATCAATAGCATAATCAACTAGTGAGCCATAATAATAAAACTCGGATGACAACACTTTCTTAAAACAATCATAATATGATATAACAAGATGGTATCTCGCTAGCCCTTTCTGAGACCGCAAAACATAAATGCAGAGCACCTTTAAAGACTAAGGACTGACTAGACATTGTAATTCATGGTAAAAGAGATCCAGTCAAGTCATACTCAATGTAAACTAACAATAATGAATGCAAATGACAGTAGTGCTCTCCAACTGGTGCTTTTTAATAAGAGGATGATGACTCAGCATAAAAGTAAATAGATAGGCCCTTCGCAGAGGGAAGCAGGGATTTGTAGAGGTGCCAGAGCTCGGTTTTGAAACAGAGGTGAATAATATTTTGAGCGGTATACTTTCATTGTCAACATAACAACCAAGAGATGGTGATATCTTCCATGCTACACACATTATAGGCGGTTGCCAAATAGAATGGTAAAGTTTATGCTCCCCCTTCCACCACAAGTGTCAATCCATGGCTTGCTCGAAACAACGAGTGCCTCCAACTAACAAGAGTTCCAGAGGGAGTTCTGTTTGCAATTATTTTGATTTAGTTTACATAAAGCATGGAACTGGGCATCCCGGTGACCAGCCATTTATCTCGTGAGTGAGGAGCGAAGTCCACTCCTCTTTAGAATAACCCGCCTAACATGGAAGATACAGACAACCCTAGTTGATACACGAGATATTCGAGCATACAAAACAGGATATTTATTTGAAGGTTTAGAGTTTGGCACATACAAATTTACTTGGAATGACAGGTAGATACCGTACATAGGTAGGTATAGTGGACTCATGTGGAATAACTTTGGGGTTTAAGGAGTTTGGATGCACAAGTAGTATTCCCGCTTAGTACAGGTGAAGGCTAGCAGAAGACTGGGAAGCGACCAGCTAGAGAGCGACAACAGTCATGAACATGCATTAAAATTAATCAACATCGAATGCAAACATGAGTAGGATATAATCCACCATGAACATAAATATCGTGAAGGCAATGTTGATTTTGTTGCAACTACATGCGTGAACATGTGCCAAGTCAAGTCACTTAAATCATTCTAAGGAGGATACCACCCTATCATACCACATCATAACCATCTCAATAGCATGTTGGCACGCAAGGTAAACCATTATAACTCATAGCTAATCAAGCATGGCACAAGAAACTATAATCTCTAATTGTCATTGCAAACATGTTTATTCATAATAGGCTGAATCAAGAATGATGAACTAATCATATTTACAAAAACAAAAGAGGTCGAGTTCATACCAGCTTTTCTCATCTCAGTCAGTCCATCGTATATCGTCATAATTACCTTTCACTTGCACGACTGAACGATGTGAATAATAATAATAGTGCATGTGCATCAGACTAAACTGGAATCTGCAGGCATTCAATAAATAGGAGAAGACAAGGAAATATGGACTCTTTCATCAGATCAACAATAATGTATATAAGAGCCTCTTCAACAATTTAATTATGGTCTTCTCCTATCGACCCCCAAAGGAAAGAAAATAAATAAAACTATTTACACAGGAAAGCTACCAACAAGCAAAAGAAGAACAGGAAATCTTTTTGGGTTTTTCTTTTTAATTACTACTACAAGCATGGAGAGTAAATTAATTAAAAGTTACAACTAATTTTTTTGGTTTTTTCTTAAGATTCATTAAACACATAAGAAGAAAGCATAAAAAGGAAAATAAACTAGCATGGATGATACAATGAAAAAGTATGAGCACCGACATCTAGCAATGAGTGTGTGAACATAAATGTAATGTCGGTGGGAAATACGTACTCCCCCAATCTTAGGCTTTTGGCCTAAGTTGGTCTATGGTCACGGATGGCTTGGCGGATATCCATAATAATAGTTGTTGGGGTCGTACTGGGATGCAGCAGCTATCGCCTGCTAAGCTGCAGCATGGCGACGGGCGGCCTCCTCTCTCCTCTCGGACTCATCTGCCTCCTCTTTGGTAATAGTATATCCTCCTCTTGTCTGATAATCAAAGAAAGCAGGAGCAGTGAGAGTAATACGGATAGCACGACGTCTGTCAAAGATTAGTCGATACTGGAGAGGTGATTCGTTCCTCTCGACAAACTGGTGGTGAACCATAGCATTAAAATCTAGATAGGCAGGAGGTAATTCAATATCATCTTCGCGTACATCTATACCAAGAAAATTAGCTATGCGGGTTGCATAAATTCCACCAATGAAATCTCCATTACGTCTATTAAGATGCAACCTACGTGCAACAATGGCTCCCAAATTATATGATTTGTCTCCTAACATGGCACTCCTAAGAATACTAAGATCGGGGACACACATGTGACATGCCTCATCTTTACCATTTATGCATCTACCTATGAAGAGAGCAAAATAATGTATAGCAGGAAAGTGAATGCTCCCTATGGTAGCTTGTGTAATATCTCTAGATTCTCCCACAGTTATATTAGCAAGAAAATCTCTAAATTCAGATTTGCGAGGATCCCTTATACTACCCCATTGTGGAAGTTTGCATGAAGTGGTAAAATCCTCTAAGTCCATGGTATAAGATTTATCATAAAGATCAAACAGGACAGTTGGAGAATTACGTGAAGTTGAAAATTCAAACCTCCTCACAAAGGAACTAGTGTGATTATGATATTGACTGCACTTCTCTTCCTCAAAGCTCACAAGATCAGCGTTACGCAAATATGCGTTGAATTCTTCTTTTATTCCCGCTCGATCCATAAAATTTTCAGAAGGCCACTCACAAGGACGCACTGGAGCATCTCTTGGTGGCTCTTCGTCAGCATCACGCATTGCAAGCATGGGTCCTTGCTTCTTGAAAGAACCACCTTGGAACATTTTCCTAAGCATTTTTCTACCTCTGAAAAATTCTGAATTTTTTTAGTAACTTCAAAATAAAAGTAAACCAAACTCAATAATATTGATAGTAACTACTCCTACAAGTGCCTAGGGCCTATATCATGCATCAAAACTACTTTTGACCATATAAATTTGACATACAAGCTCAAAAACAGGGTCACCTAAGCAGCAAAAATTTGCAATGAATAAAGCACTAGAAAAAAACTAATTGGACCATTGGAGGAGTCACATACCAAGGAACAATCTCCCCAAGCAGTTTTGTGAGATGTGCTTTGAGCAAGGAGATCGAAAATGGCAGCAAGATGAGCTTGGACTCGGGTTTGAGCTTGTTTTTCGTGTTTGGGGGAGGAAGAAGGAGTGTAGGGGTGCAAGAATAAGTGGAGAAAAAATTCCTTATATAACACTGGTTTAAATTTTGTTTCCCTATTTGACACTCAATTTTTTTCTTCCTTATCTAACACCGTGTCTAAATTTTTATGCCCTTTATGACACTTTCGTCCATTTTTAGCCTTAGTGGTGTTAAATAACACCTGAAAAGACCTATTTGCCCCTCATATTGTATGTGACAAAAAAATTATGTGGTAATTTAGCTTCAGTATATGCGACTCTGTCTGGACGGCAGGCCTGGTAGATCTACCATTTTATATTCTTAACCAATATACTAGTGTGCCGAGTACATACGGGAAGTTTTGCCATCAATTGAGTGCTCCATTGAACCGACTTTAAGTCAGGCTGCCATTCAAAAGTTTTGCCATCAAGAAGCATTTTGCCATCAATTGGATGGATGCTCTCCGGCGAGACCTGACAAATCGATTTACGCCTGTACACACCTTGTTATTTTGCAATTCAGTATAAATTTTTTGGGCCAATACTTCTTGATGTCAGTATAAATTTGTTTAGATCATGAATAGCTACAAAAAATGCTAGTTGTAACGTAGTTTATATATGTATGTACCCAACCCCTTTATAACAACCCTGAGTTGAGATCGAAAGAAAGACCGTGTGGCCATCATCAATCACCTCGTGAGATCGAAAGAAAAACCGTGTGGCCATCATCAATCGCTTCCTCCAGTACATATAGCTGGTTAGCTTTTTTCGAAAAGGGGTGCTTTATTACTTAAAAGGTTTAAGCATTACACCCGGCCTCTGCATAACTAAGATGCACACAGCCAATAAAGTCCTCACACCAAGCCAAAGTAGAATCATCAAGCGATAGAACGGCTGCTAGCTTCCTCTGGTACATACATAAGTATACGTCCAACTAGAATCAATCCACCTCCCCGCCTACTTGTTTCTTGTGTATGTGCTAGCCTTGTACGGAACCCATTAGCTTGGAAAGTACCATGAATGTACGTCGGAAAGCACCCTGCTACAACGCCGTCGAGGTCAGGACCAAGTCCAACACAAAACGAGTCGGCCCGATACACACATACACGAATTTTTTTGGTCACATACACATTAGGGGCAAATATGTCTTTTCAGGTGTCATTTAACACCACTAAGGCTAAAAATGGACGAAAGTGTTATAAAGGGCATAAAATTTAGACTCAGTACCAAATAAGGAAGAAAAAGTTTTCCAGTGTTAAATAAGGCAACAAATTTTAAGACAATGTTAAATAAGGAATTCTCTCATAAGTGGAGGAGGGCCACCGTGGGCCCACGAGGCAGGGGGCGCGCCCTAGGGGGGTGGGCGCGCCCTCCACCCTCGTGGGCAGGTGGTTGACCCCCCTGGTGTGTTCTCAGTTTCATAAATCCTCAAATATTCTTGAAAAAATCATATTTAATTTTTAAGGCATTTGGAGAACTTTTATTTTCGAGGTATTTTTATATTGCACGGATAATCAGATAACAGACAGAAAAATATTTATTTTTATTGTATTTAATGTAAATAACAGAAAGTAAAAGTGGGGTAGAGAAGGTTGTGCCCTCTAGTTTCATCCATCTCATGATCATCAAAAGAATCCACTAAAAAGGTTGATCAAGTCTTGTTAACGAACTCATTCCGTGTAACATCCCAAATTTTCAATTTGGAATGTTATACATTAGATCATCATTGCATACCATATTTTATCGTGCATTTTGGTTGATCCTAGAAAATTCTACGCAACTCAAGGACCCACGGAGAGAGTTGGGGATTTCGTTATTTTCATATTTGAGTTTTCTCAAATTTTGAGAATAGGATCATTTGATTATATTTATTTTATCATCAATTATTTCTACTACAAAAATATGAGAGAGGGAATAAAATGACTTTCCCAAAATAAAGAAATATTGAGGATTTAATAATAAAATCAAATAAGATTTTATTTCGGAGTTTTTCGTTATTTTATTTGTATTTAGGAAAAAAGTGCGTTTTTCAAAGTTGCATTTAGATCCCAAATAAATGTTCACCTTGTGCGGCTTGATCTTAGAAGCCCGTGAAAATTTGTTTCAGAATTTTTGGAGTCCGTTTAATATTTATTTTTATTTTTATTCCGAGCGGAATAATTTAAAAAAAAACGAACCGACCTACGGGCCGTGTCCGACTAGGACTCCGGCCCGAAGGCGGCCTTTATAGGCCGAGGCCCAGCCCCGGGGGAAACCCTAGCCAGCCCTAGCCCCACCCTAGCCGCTGCCGCCGCCGCCGAGGTTCGCCGCCGCCTCGACTTCCGTGTCGTCGTTTAAAAAAACCGATCGGTTTTTCGTCGGTTTTCGTCAGTTTATTAGTTTCGGTTTTTTTTTTAAATAAATCGGTTTTCCGACAAAGGAGGAATTGAATCTCAGACAAAGGAGGTGGTTGGAGCTTATCAAGGATTATGATATGAAATTGCATTATCACCCCGGAAAGGCTAATGTAGTAGTTGACGTATTAAGCCATAAGAGCCATGTCAATACGTTAATGACGGGAGAAATACCCAAGGAGTTAGCAGAAAATCTTCGTGAACTATGTTTGGAAATAGTTCTGAGAGGCTATGTAGCAGCATTGGAGATTCAGTCAACTTTGATGGATAGAACCAGGGAAGCTCAGAAGACTGACAAGGAGATTGCCGCTATAAAGGAGAAACTTAGTAAAGGAAAAGCTAAAGGATTTCATGAGGATGAGCACGATACCCTATGGTTTGAAGACCGCGTTTACGTGCCCAATGACCCGGAGACAGGAAGTTGATTTTGCAAGAGGCACACGACTCACCATATTCGATTCACCCAGGAAATACCAAGATGTATTTGGATTTGAAGGATATTTTCTGGTGGGCCAGAATGAAGAAGGATATTGCGGAGTATGTAGCAGTTTGTGATGTATGTCAGAGAGTAAAGGCAGAGCATCAGAAGCCAGCAGGATTGTTACAGCCATTGCCGATACCCGAATGGAAGTGGGATAAGCTAGGTATGGATTTTATCACGGGATTGCCCAGGACTCGTTCAGGCTATGACTCGATTTGGGTTTTAGTCGATCGATTGATGAAAGTAGCTCATTTCATCCCGGTAAAGACCACTTACACCAGTGCTAAGTTGGCCAAGATATACAAGACCAGGATCGTATGTTTGCATGGAGTTCCAAGGAGTATCGTATCAGATAGAGGAACCCAGTTTACCTCAAAGTTCTGGAAGCAGTTGCATGAAACTTTGGGAACCAAGCTAGAGTTCAGTACAGCTTTTCATTCACAGACAGATGGACAGACCGAGAGAGTCAATCAGATTTTGGAGGATATGCTGAGAGCTTGTGCGCTAGATTATGGATCTAGTTGGGACGACAATCTACCATATGCAGAGTTCTCTTACAACAACAGTTATCAAACCAGTTTAAAAATGGCCCCTTTCGAAGCCTTGTACGGAAGGAGGTGCAGGACACCGTTGTCGTGGGATGAAGTTCGAGACCGCCAGTTGTTTGGACCTGACTTGATTAAAGAGTCTGAACAGAAGGTGAAATTGATTCGTGATAGGCTCAAGGTAGCCCAATCCAGACAGAAGAGTTATGCAGATTCTAAACGCAAGGAGACAGTTTACGAAGTTGGAGATAGAGCTTATCTTCGAGTATCTCCACTTCGAGGAACAAAGCGTTTCGGAGTTAAAGGGAAGTTAGTGCCATGATTTGTAGGACCATATCGAGTTTTGGAGCGTATGGGAGAAGTGGCCTACAAGTTGGAATTGCCCGAAGGATTGTCAGAAGTGCATGATGTGTTCCACGTTTCCCAGTTGAAGAAATGTCACGCGGAGATGGCTGACATACCCTTGAGAGACATAGTGCCTTTGGAAACTATTCAGTTGGATAACGATTTGACCTACGAGGAGAAACCAATTAAGATCCTCGAGTTTGCCAGTCGGGTTACCCGCAACAAGGTTATCAAGTTTTGCAAAGTTCAGTGGAGCCACCACACAGAGGATGAAGCCACCTGGGAACAAGAGGAAGATTTGCTCAAGGACCACCCTCACCTATTTTCTAGCCAACCCGAATCTCGAGGGCGAGATTCATCTTAAGGGGGGTAGGTATTTTCAATTTGGAATGTTATACATTAGATCATCATTGCATACCATATTTTATCGTGCATTTTAGTTGATCCTAGAAAATTCTACGCAACTCAAGGACCCACGGAGAGAGTTGGGGATTTCGTTATTTTCATATTTGAGTTTTCTCAAATTTTGAGAATAGGATCATTTGATTTTATTTATTTTATCATCAATTATTTCTACTACAAAAATATGAGAGAGGGAATAAAATGACTTTCCCAAAATAAAGAAATATTGAGGATTTAATAATAAAATCAAATAAGATTTTATTTCGGAATTTTTCGTTATTTTATTTGTATTTAGGAAAAAAAGTGTGTGTTTCAAAATTGCATTTAGGTCCCAAATAAATGTTCACCTTGTGCGGCTTGATTTTAGAAGCCCGTGAAAATTTGTTAAGGAATTTTTGGAGTCCGTTTAGTATTTCTTTATATTTTTCTTCCAAGCGGAATAATTTAAAAAAAACGAACCGACCTACGAGCCATGTCTGACTAGGACTCCGGCCCGAAGGGGGCCTTTATAAGCCGAGGCCCAGCCCCGGGGGAAACCCTAGCCAGCTGCAGCCCCGCCCTAGCCGCCGCCACCCACCGCCGCCGAGGTTCGCCGCCGCCTCGACTTCCGTGCCGTCGTTTAAAAAAAACGATCGGTTTTTCGTCGGTTTTCGTCGGTTTATTAGTTTCGATTTTTTTAAATAAATCGGGTTTTCCAGTTTATTTATTTTAGCGAGCGTTCGTCGTTTTTCTTTTCTCGGATTAAATCCGCGATTTTTTTGATCGCGATTCCTGATCCGATTTTCATTTTAGTATAACTTTTCGCTCGTTTATCGGAATCAGGCGATTGAAGCACCTAGAGTTTCGTCTCGAAACCCTCTAACCGTTTAACCAACTTAAACAAGATTTTTCTACTGTAAAATTTGCCCTAGATCCAGATTACTAGAACGAAGTTGTTTTCTTTCGCCGTTTGATTTTCATTGCTTCGTTCGATTTGATTCTTTTTACCAACCGGAGTTCTTAAGTTGAACCTTCTGGTTAGATCTCTTATTTGAGTTTTACCCGTGCATTAGATGAGTACTTATTGTATGCTTGTTTGTTTGTCTGCGATAGAGTACCCGGAGTGCGCCGCCTGTTACTTCGAATCGTTAGGTTTCGCGGATCATCAGCAAGGCAAGTAACACTTTGATCATACCTTTTTTACTACCCAGTTTTATTGCAGTAGATCAGTCCTCACACATTGCATGGTTATGATCTAATTAAATTGTGGGATGGGAAGTAGATGAGGTAGAACCTATTACCTGTTTATTCTCAAACCTTTGGGAGTTACTTCTACGTTTGCTTATTATGCCATGCTATGCTAGTAGACGTGGATTGGGTGAGTGATATCCATGACAGATGTGAGTTTTGTTAATTAATGGTTTATCTAAGGTGGCAACTTAAACACACATCTGGGTGGATTGAGGCACCTGGGTATTCCAGGACTTGCCTGTTTTTCTTTTGGACCGCCACCCAGGCTCAAAGGGATCATGAGATTATTCATGCTAGAAACTTCCGTGTGCAGCCACAAGCTATTATGGGCTCTAGCATAGTTGACTAAGTCGTGCGAACTCTTACAGTGGTAGACTAGCAGATGTAGGGGATGTAGGTGGTACGGTCTACCCGATCGTAAGGTGCTAGCGCTTCTGAAAGACTATGTCTCGGTCATCCGTCTTCTCAAACACCATGTAGTGCGAGAAACCAAACGGAGGCGATCGAGTCTTGTGGGGAAAAGTGCGCAAACCTCTGCAGAATGTAACAAACTAATCATGGTTAGCCGTGTCCCCGGTTATGGACATCTTGAGTATCTAGTACCTAGATTATCATGTGAATCTCAACATGTTACTCTAAATTAATTTTGTTGGGTTATGTTCAAAGATGATGCTTAATTGGGATTGAGAATGCTGTCAACCATTCTCAATGTTTAACAACTACCATGATAGTTAAATAAAATTATTCCTTTGAAGTAGGGAAAAATTGGCTTTACGCAAAATTGTAACCATAGAGCTTTCCACCAGCCAAATATGCATATAGTATAGCTGTTTCATTCCATTACTCTCTATGTGTTACCTTGCCAGCATATTCCATGTGCTGACCTATTTTCGGGCTGCAACGTTAATGTTGCAGACTTTTCAGACGATGATTAAGGAGTTTTTAGGTCGTGGTTCTATACTCAGTGATGCCGTTGGAGTTGATGGACTCACTTATCTTCCAAGCCTTCCGCTGTTATCGTTATTAGATGGCCTTAAGCCATATTTATTGTAATAAGTTCTCTTTTGAGACACTCAATGTAATAAGTGTGTGATTGCTACTCTGCTATAAATCCTCCGAGTACTGTGTGGTGTCAGCATTACTGATCCAGGGATGACACCAGAGCATAGAGATCAGACTGTTTGAGGTCTGGTCGCTACATTCCGAATAACATGGAACCGGAGAAATTTCGAATAACACTATGTTACCTCAACGGGGATATGCACATCCCCAATAATAAGAATATCCTATTTCTTCTTGACAGTAGGAAGAGGAAATTCAAAACCTCCAAATATAATCGATGGAATTTTTCCAATAGAGTTGATACTATGAACTTGAGGTTGTTTCCTCGGAAAGTGTACCATATGCTCATTACCATTAACATGAAAAGTGACATTGCCTTTAGTGCAATCAATAACAGCCCCTGAAGTATTCAAGAAGGGTCTTCCAAGAATAATAGACATACTATCGTCCTCGGGAATATCAAGAATAACAAAGTCCATTAAAATAGTAACGTTTGCAACTACAACCGGCACATCCTCACAAATACCGACAGGTATAGCAGTTGATTTATCAGCCATTTGCAAAGATATTTCAGTAGGTGTCAACTTATTCAAATCAAGTCTACGATATAAAGAGAGAGTCATAACACTAACACCGGCTCCAAGATCACATAAAGCAGTTTTAACATAGTTTCTTTTAATGGAGCATGGTATAGTGGGTACTCCAAGATCTCCAAGTTTCTTTGGTATTCCACCCTTAATGGTATAATTAGCAAGCAAGGTGGAAATTTCAGCTTCCGGTATCTTTCTCTTATTTGTAATAATATCTTTAATGTACTTAGCATAAGGATTGGTTTTGAGCATATCAGTTAATCGCATACGCAAAAAGATAGGTCTAATCATTTCAGCAAAGCGCTCAAAATCCTCACCATCCTTTTTCTTGGATGGTTTGGGAGGAAAAGGCATGGGTTTCTGAACCCAAGGTTCTCTTTCTTTACCGTGTTTCCTAGCAACAAAATCTTTCTTATCATAATGTTGATTCTTTGATTGTGGGTTATCAAGATCAACAGCAGGTTCAATTTCTATATCATTATCATTACTAGGTTGAGCATCATCATGAACATTATTATTAAGATTATCACTAGTTTCAGTTTCATTACCAGGTTGTGTTTCAGCATCAGAAATAAAAATATCATTTGGATTCTCCGGTGTTTCAGTAATAGGTTCACTAGAAGCATGCAAAGTCCTATCATTTTTCTTTTTCTTCTTTTTAGAAGAACTAGGTACATCTATATTAGTTCTCTGAGAATCTTGCTTAAATCTCTTAGGATGGCCTTCAGGATACAAAGGTTCCTGAGTCATTCTACCAGTTCTAGTAGCCACTCTAACATCATTATCATTATTCTTACTATTCAATTCATTGAGCAAATCATTTTGAGCTTTAAGTACTTGTTCTACTTTAGTGGTAACCATAGAAGCATGTTTACTAATAAGTTTAAGTTCACCTTTGACATTAGCCATATAATCACTCAAGTGTCCAAGCATATTTGAATTATATTTCAATTGTCTACCAAAATAAGCATTAAAATCTTCTTGCTTAGCCATAAATTTATCAAACTCATCTAAGCATGGGCTAGCAATTTTAGTAAACGAGACTACAGCTTTATCATATCTATAGAGAGAATTTACCTTTACTACCTGTGTCGGGTTATCAAGATCACCAGTTTCTTCAATAGGTAATGGATTAAGATTATATGTTTCTTCAACAGGCGGTAAATTAAGACCGTGTATTTCTTCAATAGGAGGTAAATTCTTAACATCTTCAGCTTTAATACCTTTTTCTTTCATAGATTTCTTTACCTCTTGCATATCCTCGGGACTGAGAAATAGAATACCCCTATTCTTCGGAGTTGGTTTAGGAATAGGCTCAGGAATTGGCTCCGGAGGTGTCCAATTTTTTTCATTTGTCAACATATTATTCAATAGAATTTTAGCTTCATCCGGTGTTCTTTCCCTGAACACAGAACTAGCACAACTATCCAGGTAATCTCTGGAGGCATCGGTTAGTCCATTATAAAAGATATCAAGTATTTCATTTTTCTTAAGAGGATGATCAGGCAAAGCATTAAGTAATTGGAGAAGCCTCCCCCAAGCTTGTGGGAGACTCTCTTCTTCAATTTGCACACAATTATATATATCCCTTAAAGCAGCTTGTTTCTTATGAGCAGGGAAATATTTAGCAGAGAAGTAATAAATCATATCCTGGGGACTACGCACACAACCAGGATCAAGAGAATTAAACCATATCTTAGCATCACCCTTTAATGAGAACGGAAATATTTTAAGGATGTAAAAGTAGCGAGTTTTCTCATCTTTAGTGAACAGGGTGGCTATATCATTCAGTTTAGTAAGATGTGCCACAACAGTTTCAGATTCATAACCATGAAAAGGATCAGATTCAACCAAAGTAATTATATCAGGATCAATAGAGAATTCATAATCCTTATCAATAACAAAGATAGGTGAAGTAGCAAAAGCAGGGTCAGGTTTCATTCTATCATTTAGGGATTGCTTACTCCATTTAGCTAATAATTTTTTAAGTCCAGTTCTATTTCTGCAAGCTAAAATGGCTAAAGAAGCATCTTGATCAAATACATAACCCTTGGGAATGGCAAGTGGTTCTTCATCATCACTTTCATCAGTATCATCAGATTCAATATTTTCAATCTCTCTAGCCCTAGCAAGTTGTTCATCAAGAAAAGCACTAAGTGGCATAGTAGTATCAGGCATAGAGGTAGTTTCATCATAAGTATCATGCATAGCAGAAGTGGCATCATCAATGACATGCGACATATCAGAACGAATAGCAGAAGCAGGTGTAGGTGTCGCAAACTTACTCATAACAGAAGGTGAATCAAGTGCATAACTAGATGGCAGTTCCTTACCTCCCCTCGTAGTTGAGGGATAGATCTTGGTTTTTGGATCTCTCAAGTTCTTCATAATGATAAGCAAATATATATCCCAAGTGACTCAAAGAATAGAGCTATGCTCCCCGCCAACGGTGCCATAAAATGGTCTTGATAACCCACAAGTATAGGGGATCGCAACAGTTTTCGAGGGTAGAGTATTCAACCCAAATTTATTGATTTGACACAAGGGGAGCCAAAGAATATTCTCAAGTATTAGCAGCCGAGTTGTCAATTCAACCACACCTAGAAACTTAATATCTGCAGCAAAGTGTTTAGTAGCAAAGTAATATGATAGTAGTGATAACGGTAGGAAAAGGTAACAGTAGTAAAAGTAATGTTTTTGGTATTTTGTAGTGATGATAGCAATAGCAACGGGAAAGTAAATAAGCGGAGAACAATATATGGAAAGCTCGTAGGTAATGGATCGGTGATGGAGAATTATGCCGGATGCGGTTCATCATGTAACAGTCATAACCTAGGGTGACACAGAATTAGCTCCATTTCATTGATATAATGTAGGCATGTATTCCGAATATAGTCATACGTGCTTATGGAAAGAACTTGCATGGCATCTTTTGTCCTACCCTCCCGTGGCAGCAGGGTCCTTACGGAAACTAAGGGAAATTAAGGCCTCCTTTTAATAGAGTACCGGAACAAAGCATTAACACATAGTGAATACATGAACTCCTCAAACTACGGTCATCACCGGTAAGTATCCCGATTATTGTCACTTCGGGGTTAACGGATCATAACACATAATAGGTGACTATAGACTTGCAAAATAGGATCAAGAACACTCATATATTGATGAAAACATAATAGGTTTAGATCTGAAATCATGGTACTCGTGCCCTAGTGAGAAGCATTAAGCATAGCAAAGTCATGGCAACATCAATCTCAGAACTTAGTGGACACTAGGGATCAAACCCAAACAAAACTAACTCGATTACATGATAGATCCCATCCAACCCATCACCGTCCAGCAAGCCTACGATGGAATTACTCACGCACGGCGGTGAGCATCATGAAATTGGTGATGGAGGATGGTTGGTGATGACGATGGCGATGGATTCCCCTCTCCGGAGCCCCGAACGGACTCCAGATCAGCCCTCCCGAGAGGTTTTAGGGCTTGGCGGCAGCTTCGTATCGTAAAACGCGATGATTTCTTCTCTCTGATTTTTTTCTCATCGAAACTCAATATATGGAGGTGGAGTTGGAGTCGGAGAGGCAACAGGGGGCCCACAAGGTAGGGGGGCAGGTGCGCCCCCCACCCTCGTGGCAAGACGGTGCCCCCCTGGCCTTCATCTCTGGCAGGTATTTTTCTTATTTTCTGAAAAGTGTCTCCGTGAAGTTTCAGGTCATTCCGAGAACATTTGCTCCTGCACATAAATAACACCATGGTAATTCTGCTGAAAACAGCGTCAGTCCGGGTTAGTTCCATTCAAATCATGCAAGTTAGACTCCAAAACAAGGGCAAAAGTGTTTGGAAAAGTAGATACGTTGGAGACGTATCACTTGGGTGCTAGCCCTGCTCCTCTATTTATATATTGAGCCCTGGGGTCGAAACTTGGAGTAAAAGCCTCCTCAAAGTCGGTTTTGCCCGAAAGGCAAGAGTATTTTTCAGACTCCAGGACCAGACGCTAGGGTTCCCGGCGTCTGGCCCCTGGACTCCACAAAACTTCCTTTTGCACTTTCCAAAAACCTCGTGGGTTTTCCCCTTTGGCCCAAATAAACTGTTCTTGTACCCAAACATTTCGGGAAACATCCGGAACCCCTTCCGGTGAATTTCGGAACCTTTCCAGAGACCGAACACTATTATCCCATATATCAATCTTTACCTCCAGACTATTTCGAAGCTCCTCATCATGTCCGTGATCATATCCGGGACTCCGAACAACATTTGGTCACCAACAAACATAACTCTTATAATACTATATCGTCAACGAATGTTAAGCGTGCGGATCCTACGGGTTCGATAACTATGTAGACATGACCGAGACACCTCTCTGGTTAATAACCAACAGCGGAACCTGGATGCCCATATTGGCTCCTACATATTCTACGAAGATCTTTATCGGTCGAACCTTATGACAACATATGGTATTCCCTTTGTTATCAGTATGTTACTTGCCCGAGATTCGATCGTTGGTATCTTCATACCTAGTTCAATCTTGTTACCGACAAGTCTCTTTACTCGTTCTGTAATACATCCTCCCACAACTAACTCATTAGTCACATTTCTTGCAAGGCTTCTTATGATGTGTATTACCGAGAGGGCCTAGAGATACCTCTCCGATACTCGGAGTGACAAATCCTAATCTTGATCTATGCCAACCCAACAAACACCTTCGGAGATACCTGTAGAGCATCTTTATAATCACCCAATTACGTTGTGATGTTTGATAGCACAGAAGGCATTCCTCCGGTATTCGGGAGTTGCATAATCTCATAGTCGAAGAATATGTATTTGACATGAAGAAAGCAATAGCAATAAAACTGAACAATCAACATGCTAAGCTAACGGATGGGTCTTTCCATCACATCATTCTCCTAATGATGTGATCCTGTTATCAAATGACAACTCATGTCCATGGTTAGGAAACCTTAACCATCTTTGATCAACGACCTAGTCAAGTAGAGGCTCACTAGGAACATAGTGTTTGTCTATGTATTCACACATGTATTTATGTTTTCGATCAATACAATCCTAGCATGAATAATAAACATTTATCATGAATAAGGAAATATAAAATAAAAACTTTATTATTGCCTCTAGGGCATACACTATTGCAGGATGGTACAAACGCGACACTATGATCAGAGACCCTTCGACAAAACTGTGTGCGATGCCATAATCGCAAACGGTGGTGTAAAAACCCGTCAAAAAAGGTGCAAAAAGTTTGCGATGACGGATGCATCAAACACGGTTCAGATTTTAGTTGCGTGTGCGATGCAGGGCATACAGTTCAGTTCAATTAACTGTTTGGGATGAGGACAAGCAAAAGAAACGGGCAGCCAGATGAAGGTGTGTGCGATATACAGCATACAGTTCACTAGGATGAACTGTGTGTGATTAGACAACACAATGGAAATGGTTCAACTGAACAAGATGTGTGTGATACGTAGCAAACAAGTCCGTAATCAGAAATGTGTGCGAAGACCAATAATAACAGAGACGATTGCTGCTAATAAGCCGTGTGATTTGCTCTGTCTATAGTAGAATAACATGTATATATATAACTAAAATAAACATCCAATTACATAAGTGACTATACATATCATTCGCACACACCTCAATAAACAATTGCATGCATTCTAAAGTAGGATAAATGATTGTCTAGTCATCTACTTCTTGTGATGCTCCCGCCACTGCTTTGTGGCTCGATCCCTCGTCTGGGGCAGGAAGAAGACAGTTCCTCATTTCAACGATCCGCATGTACATCTCGTAGCTTGTGTACGCGTCCATGGCTGCGTACTTGACATGTTGTTCATCCAGTCTCTCATGCCACACACTGTGCCAAGCGTTCTTGTCCTTATTGCTCTCATTCTTCATCTTCATGTAGGAGGGGTCGATGATGGCCGAGGCGAGATCAACCAGTGAGTTCAGTTTGTTTTTGTCGCTGCCCCGGACCTTGTAGTGGCACTGGATGTTGACAAGATTCGGGCATTTCAAGCCCGAAACCTCGAGCTCTTTTAGATCTTTGGTGGTGTCCACCGTAGCGAAACTGTAGTCGGAGCTGTTGATAAACCTGGAGAAATGCTCGCAAGGCGTTGTGGCCAGGTGGTAGTGGTAGATGAGGACGTCATGTCGCACACAGAACTGGGCAATGGCAACCTTCTGATCGTGCCCAGCACGACCCATGGTGTACTTGAGGTCGAAGCCGACCACTTGGTACTTGTCCTCGGCAAGGAACTGCTCCATAGTTTAGATGGAGCTCTCCATCGAGACCGGATCATTCATGTACACAACCGAGAGAGCCTTCCCTCTCACGTGGGTGTCCACGACGTGTTCCGTGGTGAACTGCCCGCCGTTGTCGTCATCGGCCGCTGGGAGCGCCATTGAAACCGATGGATGTCCTCTCTATATGTGTCCTTGTGTGTGTGCTTATTGTGTCGTGTGAGACAAGAGATGAAGGTAAATGACCGCAGGAATAAAAGGGGCCGGGCGGCATGGATTCTCGGCGCGTCCGCATGGTAGTTTTTGCAGCGGGTAACTGCATCATCACGCCGCGCCCGTCGCAACCGCATGCACAAGAACATGTGTGATCATGCGCCAGCCCCAAACACTGGCAGCGCGGGTGGAGGGACGAGGGCGGAGCACGCGGAGGGACGCGAGAGCAGAGCACACGCGGCGGGACACGAGTAGAGCGCGCCACGGCCGCCTGAACCGCAAGCACCACACACATAGAGCGGTTGAACACGCAGTAAATGGCCGCCTACAAGTCGGCCGACGGTTGCGTTGCTGCGTAGAGAGCGGCCGTGTGCTACCACCTCCGTCTAGTCTATATCCCTCTTTATATTCTGTGCCATACTTTGCCCTCAAATTTAACCAACAAAATGTTAATGCATGTTACAAAAATTATATAATTGGAAACTATGTTCAAATATGAATCCAACTATATAATCTTTGGCGGCATACATTCGTATTTTATTAGTTAAATCATACTTATAAACCAGGACTGAGGAATAGTAGGTAATTAAATCACAAACATTTTTTTATTAACCGTATGTGTACGTGGCCTTTTGTCCCCCTCTCGCACATCTTGTCACCCCGCTACCGTAGAAGTCTTACAGCGCAAGCCTGCGCAACGTGCAGGGGGCGTTCTTTTGGCCAATCGGTGGTGCCAATGAATCGTCGGTGAGCCCGTTCCCGCGCAACCTCGCAGGTTCCCGCGCAAGCTTCCCGCCCGACTCGGTGAAATCCCCCAAAATCCCAATGCTTACCGGCCTGCTATAAAAACCGTCACGACCGGCGAGTCCTGTGTCTCATTTTCCCCTCCCTCCCTGTAGCTTATCTCGTTTGTTTCTCCCACAATCGCTAATTGCGCCGGTTCATCGTCATCGCTCAGCCACTCGTCATCAGAGGACAACTCCAGCTGGGAGGCTACACCACGGCGGCAGCGCAGTCCTCGGCGTAGTGTAATGCGCGTGGCGTCCCTGTTGGGTGTGCGCGGAACACCCACCACACGCTCTGTCGCCGGTGCCCGTCGGCAGCTGTTGCCGGCCACGGTTGCCGCCACACCACCGTCGAAAGCCAGGGCCATCGCCCGCTCCGCCGCCGCGGCCCAAAGGTAGGAGGTGGCCGTCGTGGCCACCACCCCACTATCGGCCACCGTGGCCATCAGCCGCCCCGCCTCCGCGGCCCGAAGGCGGGAGGTGGTGGTCATGGCCGCCACCCCACCGTCGGCCGCCATGGCCGCTAGCCCACCGTCGACCGCCAGGGTCATCACCCGCTCCTCCACCGCCGCCCGAAGGCGGGAGGCGGAGGTGGATGCCCGCACATGCGTCTGCGACCTTGCGCGCTACACTGAGTTCCTACGAGAGGAGGAGGAGCGCCTCGTCGAGCACGGAAAGAGCCTTACCGCCGCTGTGGCCGTGGCACATGCCGCCTCAGAGGCTAGGAATCTGGAGATCTACAAGGAGAACCACCGCTTTGAAAGGGGTCGTCTGGAGCGGCAGAGGGCGTTTGAGGTGAGCGTCGCTGAAGTTGCAACAGTGGCAGGCACCATATTGCGGTTGCCCAACTTGTCGGTAGGCTCCTCCTCCTCTGCCTCTTACTGAGCGTGCTCGGTAGAGGAGAGGCAATCGGAAGCAGTACAAAGCCCCTCCGTAGTAGTAGTAGTATTTATGGGCTATTTTGTTCAGTTCATCCGACTATAGATGTGGTGGAACTGTACAACATACTTAAAATTAGCTAGTATATATAATTGAACTAGCTATTTCAATACGTGGTTGGCAGCAATTGGGAAAAAGTTTGGTCGGTTCAGCTATCGAGTTGAACTGTTTGTGTAAATTAAGAACGACTACTTAATATATGAATGAAAGCTATGGTTAATTACTGAATTTTAGTTGTAAAAATTAGATACTGCTACTGATTTTTAGCTTCATATTTCGACAAATCGCAGTGTTACAAGGTTGACAAATGGCAATGTTACTAGATCAACAAATGTGAATCTTTCCAGTTTGACAAATGATAACATACCCAATATGACAGATGCAAATCTTACCAAATTGTTTGTAAGTGGTTGCACACGGGTCATCCAAAAGAACTATTTGCGTTAAAGAGATGCACAAATCCTGCTCTCACTTTGCATACGGTGTTCTATCTAAAACATTTGCGATCAAGAGCGGCAAAAATCCTGCTCGGCACATTTTCCCTTGGCTTCCTGGGGATGCTCCCGGTTTGCATATGGGTGTTGTAACTAAAACATTTGCGATGAGTGTTTTATATTTAAAAATCATTGACATTTTTTCAAAAGAAAATTGTTTTATAAGTCTGTACATTAAGAGAGAAAAACGCAAGTTCACTCAAACCATATTTTTCATTCAGTCATACTGCGAATTTATATTCATATGATCGAGATACAATATTAAAACCAAGAAAATAACTATTTTCGGCGGCGGCGGAGGCAGGTGCCGCGCCATAGTTGACGTTGTCGAACTCCGGGACGCTGTTGTCGACGACGGCGTCCCATGCCGCTAAGGGGGTCGCGCCCACGGAGAGGAAGGAGGGCGGCCATGGAAGTCAAAGGGCTCACTCCCAGTGAGCCTGCGCAGCATACAGCTCGCACGCTTGCCGGTGAGCATGCGCATTCAAGGACAGCTTGCACACCTCTCGGTTAGCCTACGCACCGAACTGCGCTCGCACTGCTCCTGTTCAATCAAGCTCAACCAGTTGTCTGCACGGCACCTCCTACAGCTATTAAAGCCAATACATGTGGCGTCACGTGAATGGTTAACAGAATGCACACGGTTTGAATTATACAAACGCATGCACCCAAGGACACGAATTTGATTTTTCAACCAATTTATATGCACCGGAGCATCTGCATGTAGTTCAAATTTGAATTATGCACATAAATGCATTAAAAACTCAATTAATGCATTAAAATGTCCAAACGAACCACGAAAAATCACAAAAATTGACACAACACTCATGTTGTTCTATGTTGACACGAGAAATTTTTTGAAAGCGATAAGAGGCAATGGATATCGTTTCGTCCCCAAATGTGGGACATTCCCTATGGAAACCATCATGGTTGCTGTGAGAAGCATATATCCAAACTGCCCCAAATGGGACAAAAAATTTACCATGATATGTTGATGCCGCTCCATGATAGCATGCCAAGTTTCATGAATTTCAGACGAGTTTTGGATTAATTAGAATTTAAAAAACCAGGTATCTCAATGTTTTGCCGGCAATCAACGGTGCCCTGGTGTTTGAAATTTATTCCCATTTCTTGCATGGGACCTAAGCATGCACCTAAGGACACATATTTGATTTTTCAACCAATTTATATGCACTGGAGCATGTGCATGCAGTTCAATTTTGAATTATGCACATAAATGCATTGAAAACTCAGTTAATGCATAAAAATGTCCAAACGAACCCCAAAAATCACAAAAAATGACACACCACTCTTGTTGTTTTATGTTGACACGAGAAAATTTTTGAAAGCAATAAGAGGCAATGGATATCGTTTCGTCCCCAAATGTAGGACGTTCCCCATGGAAACCATCATGCTTGTTGTGAGAAGCTGTGGTTTGTGAGAAGCATATACCCAAACCTGCCCCAAATGGGACAAAATTTTTACCACGGCATGTTGATGCTGCTCCATAATAGCATGTCAAGTTTCATGAATTTCAGACGAGTTTTGAACTTACTAGAATTTGAAAACCAGGTATCCCAATGTTTTGCCAGCAATCAACGATGCCCTGGTGTTTGAAATTCATTCCCATTTTTTGCACGGGGCCTAAGCATGCACCGAAGGATGCAGATTTGATTTTTCAACCAATTTATATGCACTGGAGCATGTGCATGTAGTTCAAATTAGAATTATGCACATAAATGCATTGAAAACTGAGTTAATGCATAAAAATGTCCAAATGAACCCCGAAAAATCACAAAAATTGACACAACACCCCTGTTGTTCTATGTTGACCCGAGAAAATTTTTGCAAGCAATAAGAGGCAATGGATATCGTTTCATCCCCAAAGGTGGGATGTTCCCTACCGAAACCATCATGCTTGCTGTGAGAAGCTCTGGTTTGTGAAAAGCATATACCCAAACCTGCCCCAAATGGGACAAAACATTTACCACAACATGTTGATGCCACTCCATGATAGCATGCCAAGTTTCATGAATTTCAAATGAGTTTTGGATTTACTAGAATTTAAAAATCAGGTATCTCAATGTTTTGCCAGCAATCAACGGTGCCCTGGTGTTTGAAATTCATTCCCATTTCTTGCATGTGACCTAAGCATGCACCCAAGGACACATATTTGATTTCTCAACAAATTTATATGCACTGGAGCATCTGCATGTAGTTCAAATTTCAATTATGCACATAAATGCATTGAAAATTCAGTTAATGCATAAAAATTTCCAAACGAACCCCGAAAAATCACAAAAATTGACACAACACTCCTATTGTTCTATGTTGACACGAGAAATTTTTTGAAAGCAATAAGAGGCAATGGATATCGTTTCGTCCCCAAATGTGGGATGTCCCCCATGGAAACCATCATGCTTGTTGTGAGAAGCTGTGGTTTGTGAGAAGCATATACCCAAACCTGCCCCAAATGGGACAAAAAATTTACCATGGTATGTTGATGCCGCTCCATGATAGCATGCCAAGTTTCATGAATTTCAGACGAGTTTTGGATTTACTAGAATTTGAAAACCAGGTATCTCAATATTTGCGGCTGAGTGACGGTGGTAGGGTGTTTGACATTCATTCCCATTTCTTGCATGGGACCTAAGCATGCAACCAAGGACACAAATTTGAATTTTCAACCAATTTATATGCATTAGAGCATGTGCATGTAGTTCAAATTTGAATTATGCACATGAATGTATTAAAAACTCATTTAATGTATAAAAATGTCCAAGCGAACCCCCAAAAAATCTCAAAATTTGACACAGCACTCCTGTTGTTCTATGTTGACACTAGGAAAAAAATTGAAATTGAGAAGAGGCAACGGATATCGTTTCGTCTAGAAAGGTGAAACGTTCCCTACCCAAACCATCACACTTGTTGTGGGAAGCTCTGGTTTGTGAGAAGCATATACCCAAACCTGCCCTAAATGGGACAAAAATTTTACCACGACATGTTGATGCCGCTCCATGATAGCATGCAAAATTTCATGAATTTCGGACGAATTTTGGATTTACTAGAATTACAAAAGCAAGTATGTCGACGTTTTCTGGAGAGCCACGGTGCCGTGGTGTTCGAATTTCATCCCCATTTCTTGCATGGAACATAAGCATGAACCCATGGACACATGTATGATTTTACAACCCATGTTGATGCACCGGAGCATGTGCATGTAGTTTAATTTTGAATTGTGCACCTGAAATGGCTAGAAAACCAATTTAATGTATAAAATGTTCAAACGAACCCTGAATAATTTCAACTCTTTTACGACACACATATAGTTGCATGTTCACTACAGATAAAAGGTCTAGCAATTCAAACACCATCCACTACTGTTGTGACCCCATTATGTAATTCAAATCAAGATGAAAAATCAAGTAGATCGCACACAGTTTATTATCACCAACCGTGTAAGATGCAGCACAAAATATCCTGGAGCACCGTCGGTGTATAGTACGCCTATGGCTTACACGAGAAGGTGTGTCGGCTACAGTCCACAGCCGGTATCTCAAGCACACTAGCTCGCTCCCCAAATATCATTTCACTGTTCAATCGTCGCCGGTGAAAGATGGGAACGTGGACCCGCGTCGTGAGGGCAACTTCGGTGGCCCACTCCGGCGAGAGTGCGGCCACAGCCACCATGCGCGTGCTAACAAGGTGCATGAGCGCGGCCGCAATCTGCGACTGGGCGGCCAAGGCAGCCCAAACGGCCGTTGTTGCTTCTCAGGTGGCGGCAGCAACATCTGCCTCGGGATAGCAACCTGTGAGAGTGGCACAACAGCTATCCGTTCCACAGCGGAGGCCTTAGCCCTGATGGAGGTCGCCCACAACCATGTCGAGGCTGCCCACGCCCAGCTCCTAGCGGTCACCGCACAAATCGAACAAAGCTTCTCCGACAACGGTCCGCAACCCACAGCCGAAGAGCTGGCAGTTGATACGTCTCCAACGTATCTACTTTTCCAAACACTTTTGCCCTTGTTTTGGACTCTAACTTGCATGATTTGAATGAAACTAACCCGGACTGACGTTGTTTTCAGCAGAATTGCCATGGAGTTATTTTTGTGCAGAAATAACAGTTCTTGGAATGACCTGAAAATCAATGGAGAATATTTTTGGAATATATAAAAATACTGGCGAAAGAATCAAGGCCAGGGGGCCCACACCCTATCCACGAGGGTGGGGGTGCGCCCCCTGCCTCGTGGGCCCCCTGGTGCTCTACCGACCTCAACTCCAACTCTATATATTCACGTACGGGGAGAAAAAAATCAGAGAGAAGGATTCATCACATTTTACAATACGGAGCCGCCGCCAAGCCTTATCTCTCTCGGGAGGGCTGATCTGGAGTCCATTCGGGGCTCCGGAGAGGGGAATCCATCACCATCATCATCATCATCAACCTTCCTCCATCACCAATTTCATGATGCTCACCGCCGTGCATGAGGAATTCCATCGTAGGCTTGCTGGACGGTGATGGGTTGGATGAGATTTATCATGTAATCGAGTTAGTTTTGTTAGGGTTTGATCCCTAGTATCCATTATGTTTTGAGATTGATGTTGTTATGACTTTGCTATGCTTAATGCTTGTCACTAGGGCTCGAGTGCCATGATTTCAGATATGAACCTATTATGTTTTCATGAATATATGTGAGTTCTTGATCCTATCTTGCAAGTCTATAGTCACCTATTGTGTGTTATGATCCGTTAACCCCGAAGTGACAATAATCAGGATACTTACAGGTGATGACCGTAGTTTGAGGAGTTCATGTATTCACTAAGTGTTAATGCTTTGGTCTGGTACTCTATTAAAAGGAGGCCTAAATATCCCTTAGTTTCCAGTTGGACCCCGCTGCCATGGGAGGGTAGGACAAAAGATCTCATGCAAGTTCTTTTCCATAAGCACGTATGACTATATTCGGAGTACATGCCTACATTACATTGATGAAATGGAGCTAGTTCTGTGTCACCCTACGTTATAACTGTTGCATGAGGAATTGCATCCGACATAATTATCCATCACTGATCCATTGCCTACGAGATTTTCACATATTGATCTTTGCTTAGTTACATTTCCGTTGCCACTGTTACAATCACTACAAAACCAATACTATTACATTTGCTACCGTTACCGCTACTATCATATTACTTTGCTACTAAATACTTTGCTGCAGATATTAAGTCTTTCTGGTGCAGTTGAATTGACAACTCAACTACTTATACTTGAGAATATTCTTTGGCTCCCCTTGTGTCGAATCAATAAATTTGGGTTGAATACTCTACCCTCGAAAACTGTTGCGATCCCCTATACTTGTGGGTTATCAGCAGTTGTCGAGAGTGTTCGAGCAGCCATCCGTTCCTCTGCCGCATACCTTGCGACGACGGAGCCCGTCCAAGCCCAGATCACGGTCACCCATGCCCAGCTCATGGCGGCCTTTTCCAAAGAGATGGAGAGATGCTTGCCGAGTATGGTGCGATGGATGCCATGGGACCCCTTCCCCAGGAGACTGTCGGGCGCGAGCTGGACATGGAGGCGGTGGCGGAGATCGACGAGCACCAGTCGTAGTACTACTTTAATTTGTTAGAGTAATGTTTAGGTCAGCTAGCTCTGTTTAATTGCTGAACTTGCTCAATTAAGAAGTGTGGGTGTGTTGTAGTCTCCTTTGTGTACCCAAATTATGCAATGACATGGATGATGAAAGGATCGATATGGTTGACTAGAGGGGGGGTGAATAGGCAACTACCAATTTTTAGCTTTTCTTTACCAAATTAAACTTTGCATCAAAGTAGGTTGTCTAGATGTGCAACTAGGTGAGCAACCTATATGATGCAATAACAACACGCATACAAGCAATCAAGGGTAGAAACACTAAAGAGCTTGCACAAGTAAAGGTAAGAGATAACCAAGAGTGGATCCGGTGAAGACGAGGATGTGTTACCGAAGTTCCTTCCTTTTGAGGGGAAGTACGTCTCCGTTGGAGCGGTGTGGAGGCACAATGCTCCCCAAGAAGCCACTAGGGCCACCGTATTCTCCTCACGCCCTCACACAATGCGAGATGTCGTGATTCCACTATTGGTGCCCTTGAAGGCGGCGACCGAACCTTTACAAACAAGGTTGGGGCAATCTCCACAACTTAATCGGAGGCTCCCAACAAGACCACGAAGCTTCACCACAATGGAATATGGTTCTGAGGTGACCTCAACCTTCTAGGGTGCTTAAACACCCAAGAGTAACAAGATCCACTAGGGATGAGTGGGGGAATCGAAAATCCCTTGGTGGAAGTGTAGATCGGAGCCTTCTCAACCACTCCCGAGCAAATCAACAAGTTTGATTGGCTACAGAGATAGATCGGGCAAAATGTAGCTTGGAGTATTTAATGGAGCTTGAGCAATAAATGGAGCTTGGGGGAGGAAGAGGTGGGTGAGAAGGAGGAAGGGGACTCCCTTTTATAGTGGGGGCAACAAACCCGTTGCCCCCCACCAACCAGCCCCGCACAGGGCGGTACTACCGCAGAGAGGGGGCGGTACTACCGCTAGGACAACGGTACTGCCGCGCCAGCCAGCGGTACTGCCACGCTGGGGAGACAAGTAGGGAACGGACCCAAATGCGGTACTACCGTGGTGGTAAGGCGGTACTACCGCTCCTGGAACGGTACTACCGCCACTACAACCGTGACTAGTGCCGCAAAACCCGACACGAGAAAAAGACCTCTCGAATCGAGGCGGTAGGAGCCAGACTGCCCAGCGGTACTACGACAGTGGGGTCAAGGGCGGTAGTACCGCTGTGGAGCGGTACTGCCGCTTGTGACCCTTCGGCCCTAGTACCGCAAGCAGTGCGGTACTACCGCTGGGGCGCTAGAGAGAGAGAAGGAATCTCTCAAAGATGCTGAGGACAAGGCGGAGGTGCCAGGCCCCCAGCGGTACTACTGTTGTGGAGCCAAGGGAGGTACTACCGCTGCAGAGCGGTACTGCCGCTTGGCTCCTCAGCGGTACTACCGCTGGGTGCGCAGTACTACCGCTTAGACCCAGACAGGACAAGGAAGAGAGGAGAGATCTCTTCCATGGAAAGGAAATGCTCGGAGGGTGAGAAGTTGATGTGTACGTGATGATTCCACCCATGCAAAACCCCAGCGGACCCCCTCTTGATAGTACGGTGCCCTCTACGCAACTAGTCCACCAAGAAAGAAACGAAAGAGCTACACCGTCTTGAAATACACTCCGAGGGGAAGAAGGCATCTCGTGCCAGGGGAGAATCTGTGAATTATTCAAAGCACAAGATTAGTCCGCAAACATCTTGTCATCAATCACCAAAACTACCTTGAGAGAGATATGCCGTAACAATCTCCCCCTTTTTGGTGGATTGATGACAACTAGGGATTTGCGCAAGGAAAAGAAATAAAATGAAGAAAGCTAAGAACTACAAAATATAGACGGGCTCCCCCAGAATGTGTGCACCAAGAGATGGCACGACCCACACATTCTGATCAACACTCCCCCTAGATTTTATAGTCCAACAATACTAAGCACAAGATATATGAGAGAAGTGAATAAACAGGACAAGCATGCATCTCACAATAAACTATAGTACTCAGACATGACATAAGTAATAAGTTAGAGATAGGGAGCATATGTCTCACACCATATGTCTAGAGCTTAGGTCTCACACCAAACCAAACCAAAGAAAGACACCGAGAGAACACACAAGAAACCACAAGACGACTCAAAGCACGACACAAGAAGCAAATCCCTACACTCTCTCCCCTCTGGCAGCGAGACACCAAAAAGGGCATAGAGTGACACTATGACTCTAGGTGATGGGAGGTGGAAGAGCTCAAACATCACATCTCTGCATCTTCATCGTGGGTCGAAAACTGCTCGGCATCGGAGTCGGTCCAGTGGCAATTCTGATGAATCCAGTCCTCCTCTTCCGTGATCTGACCCTCAGACCCACTGCCAACTGTTGCTCCCATCTGACGCATGAGCTCCTTGTGGCGCGTCCTGGCATGCTTCTCCGCCACATGAGTCATGTACTGACCATGAGACTCTATGCAGAAAAGCTTCTTCATCCTGTGCTTAAGCTTTTGTGCCCACGACGGTTCTACACTAGAGGGGCCAAAGTTCTCCTCATGATCATCAGTAGCAGCCTCACCCTCGGTCCCCATGGCAGCATCAGTAGCAACAGACGGACCCCCTGTGGCAGCAGTAGGAGATGGACCCCCTGTGTGAGGCGCTGTCCAGTTGTCCTTCTTCCTCAGACGCTTGATCTCATGAGAAACCAAGTCTCCAGTCTCTAGCAGCACTCTGGGATAGGTCTGTGCCCAGGCCCTCTCAACTAGCCTCATGATGAATGGACCATAGATAGGACACTTGCGCTCAGACACGGCAGATAGAAGTTCAGACCACATGACATGAGAGATATCCAGGCTCTCTCCAGTGCTTGCTTCCTTCTCATGCTAACAGAAAAGGAGCATGTCCACGAGGTAAGAGTGGACCATATCCAGACTCCAGATCTGAGGGAAGAGATTCTCACGGAATATGCGATGAAGAATGTCCAGATACGGAGACAGCTCATAGGTCTTCTTCTTAGTTACTGGGTGAACCTTCACAGTGCAGTAGGGCCAAAGGGCTTGCTTGTGGGTGGATGTAGCATTGCGGTGAGGACGGAAACCGACAGGAGTCTCAAGCCCGTTATCCACCACATCAAGTAACCCCATGAACGCCTGCCACTTGACGGAGAGCTTCTTGCCATTGGTCATCCATGTCAGAGTCATGTCGACATCTGTCCCAAGATGGACGGTGGCATAGAATTGAGCCACCAAATCCGCATCGAAATCCTTGTTGAATTGCATGATCCCGAGAATGTTCAACTGAGTGCAATCTGAAGGGCTTCGCCAAAGTACTCTGGGTCCTCCTCCATAGCATCAGTATCAATGGAGCGAACATCAACAAAAAGATTCTTCTTGGCCTTGATCACATCAAAGTAGATGGCAAACTGAAAACGGTTCCAAAACGGGCGGTTGACCAAAGTGGGTTCTTGGTCAACCGCATAGGGGTTGTGGCGATGTGTCTCCCAAAACTCCTTGTTGGTCATCTCAGTCACAGTCTTCCCTTTGGGCTTGTGGGTGGCTCGCTTCGATTGCTGAGGAGGTGGAGGAACACTTGCAGATGCACTTGCTGGTGGCGGTTGGGTGCTCGAGGAACCACCGGCTGGCTCTGAGGTGCGGTAGCGTTTTGATGTGGCACGCCCGGGGTTGATACGGCGACCTTGATGCTTGGAAGGGTCATCACCTGGAGTCAAATACAAGAACACGCAAAACAACCAGAAAGAACGAGCATAAGCCAACAAACTCAACAAAAAGATCAAGGTAAGGCAGGAAAATGATGGAAATTGGCATGCAGCGGTAGTACCGTGACCTGCCCGCGGTAGTACCGCCCCAAGAGGTAGTACCGCCCCGAAGGGAGCGGTAGTACCGCTCTAGGTCAAGCGGTAGTACCGCTCCAAAGAGAGCGGTAGTACCGCTTGAGGCGGAGAAACGGCAGTTTCTTAGCACGAGGCGGTGAAACAGCGGGTTCCTACTACCGTGGTCAGATCCGGCACTACTGGCCTACCAAATTCAAAAATAATCCTACCAAACTCTAATCGAGATAGTCTAGTTTCTTTCTCCAACCAACTCAAGCCTAGATTTAGCCAAAAATCTAGAGATGCAACCACCATTGCCCCTAAGAAACAAGATCTGAAAAAGAGACAAAACGAAAGAAGGAACGGGGGCAATACCGGCATCCATGGCAAGAGGACGAGGTGGGGATCGACTCCACCAAAGGAAATGGAGAGGGACGCCCCGGAGACGGAGATCCGCCGGAGCCCTCCCGCGGCGAGTGGAGGCTGGAGAGAGGAAGAGAAAAGAGGGGCGAAGTGAATGGGTATGGGGGAGAAGAAACCTCCCCCTGCCCCGACTTAACCCCCTGTTCTCGTCCCCAGCGGTAGTACCGCGCTGGGGGCGGTAGTACCGCTTATAAGCGGTAGTACCGCGCACCACCAGCGGTAGTACCGCCCAGCACGCCATGACAACTAAACAAACACGGATTTAGCTCGACGAAACAAAAAAAACGGCAAGAGAAAAACAAACACACCAGCAAACGACCAAGACACACCTCTTCAAGCGAGGGCGGTGGCCGAGGCCACCTATGTTTGAGTCAAAAGGTATGGCACCACGAAGATTTTAACTTTGGGCCCATGACCAAAACTTGTCTTTGAAGCACAAGTGCCATTAACAATGGCTAAAGTGAAAGACTTGATCAATTTATGCATAATGGGGGGAGAGAGAGTTCATTGAGAGAACAACACTCCCCCTATGTCCATGCCTACACCTAAACTAGACAACAAATTGAGAGTGGTAGGGTGTGCACGGGTTCAAGCCACATTGCTCGAATCAATGATATTTAGCTCATGCCTTAACTCGCGAAATCTTGCTTCATCCAAGGGCTTCGTGAAAATATCTGCAAGGTTGTCATGAGTGTTGACATAGTTGAGCTCGATCTCTCCTCGCCTAATGTGATCCCGGATGAAGTGATACCGAATCTCAATATGCTTCGTCTTGAAGTGTTGCACTGGGTTGAGAGAAATCTTGATGGCACTTTCATTGTCACACCAAAGAGGCACTTTGTCACAAGTGACACTATAATCCTTTAAAGTTTGCCTCATCCATAGAAGTTGTGCACAACAACTACCGACGGCAACATACTCCGCCTCAGTGGACGAGAGAGACACACAACTTTGCTTTTTGGAAGACCAACTTACCAAAGAGCAACCAAGGAATTGGCACCCTCTGGAAGTGGACTTCCTATACACTTTGTCTCCCGCCCAATTGGAATCCGAGTACCCTACAAGCTTGAAGTTTGATCCTCTTGGGTACCATAAGCCAAAGTTTGGGGTATGAGCCAAATATCGAAAGATTCGTTTGACCGCCACATAGTGACTTTCCTTAGGTGTGGCTTGAAACCGTGCACAAATTCCCACACTCAACATGATGTCCGGTCTAGATGCACAAAGGTAAAGCAAGGATCCAATCATGGAACGATATACCTTTTGATCCACCACTTTACCATTGGGATCTAAGTCAAGTTGGCACTTGGTGGGCATTGGAGTGGAGGCCGGCTTGACGTCACTTAGCTTGAATCTCTTGAGCATGTCTTGAGTGTATTTGGATTGATTGGTGAAGTTTCCTTCTCTTCTTTGCTTCACTTCGAACCCTAGAAAGAACTTCAACTCTCCCATGCAGGACATCTCGAACTTTGAGGTCATGAGAGCGGCAAATTCCTCATTGAAAGCTTTGTTAGGAGAACCAAAGATAATATCATCAACATATAATTGGCACACAAACAACTCCCCTTTGACCTTCTTAGTAAAAAGAGTAGGGTCGATTAGCCCAACTTCAAAACCACAGTCTTGTAACAACTCGGTAAGGTGGTCATACCATGCATGTGGGGCTTGTTTAAGGCCATAGAGTGCCTTATCGATTTGATACACATGATCGGGAAAGTAGGGATCCTCGAACCCGGGGGGTTGCTTGACGTAAACCAATTCATTAATGGGACCATTAAGAAAAGCACTCTTCACATCCATTTGTTGTAACTTAAAGTTATGATGAGAAGCATATGCAACCAACATGCGGATGGATTCAAGACGAGCAACGGGAGCAAAGCACCGTAGTCGATACCCTCGACTTGGGAGTAGCCTTATGCTACCAAACGAGCCTTGTTGCGAATGATAATCCCATGGGCATCTTGCTTGTTCTTGAATATCCACTTGGTTCCAATGACATTGTGGTTCCCCGTTGGCCTTGGCACCAATCTCCACACTTTGTTGCGCTCGAAGTTGTTGAGTTCTTCGTGCATGGCATTGAGCCAATCCGGATCTTCTAGCGCCTCATAGACCTTGTGGGGTTCCACACAAGAGACAAACGCGTGATGCTCACAATAATTTGCTAATTGTCTACGAGTGCTTACCCCCTTTCTTAAGCTTCCAAGCACATTCGTCATGAGATGATCCTTGGTGGAGAGCTTGGAAGCAACCTTGGCGGCACGACGCTCTAATTCCTCCTCGGTGGTGAGTTGAGGAGCGGTTACTTGATCATCTTGAGCGCCGTCATGAACTTGTTCTTGATCTTGAACTTGCTCGGGGGAGAGAACTTGACCTTGGGCATCACTTGGTGTGTCAACACCGTCTTGAGTATGATCTTGCCCTTGGTCTTGTTCATGAGGTTGAGGGCCTTCACTTTGTTCTTCGGAAGCGTGTGGGCCTTGGGTTGGTGATGGCTCCACTTGAGTGGAGCATTGTCCTTCTCCTTCGGCCACAAGGGGTTCCTCAATGGGTAGGATAAAACCAACACCCATTCTTCTTATGGCTTGAGGAGGAATTTCATCACCTACATCACAAGTGCCACTTTGCTCCACTTGGGAGCCGTTATTCTCATCAAACTCCATGTTACACGTCTCCTCAATAAGTCCCATGGATTTATTGAGGACACGGTAAGCATGAGAGTTTGTAGCATAACCAACAAATATGCACTCATAAGCTCTAGCCTCAAATTTAGACAACCGAACACCTTTCTTGAGAATGAAACACTTACACCCGAATACCCGGAAGTACTTGAGGTTGGGCTTGTTACGATGAGTATCTCATATGGAGTCTTGTTCAAGCCCTTGCGGAGGTAGGGCCGATTGGATGCATGACACGCGGTGTTGATGGCTTCGGCCCAAAAGTTGTATGGAGACTTGAACTCCGCCATCATGGTCCTTGCCGCATCCATCAACGTCCGGTTCTTCCTCTCCGCAACACCATTTTGTTGAGGGGTGTATGGTGTGGAATATTGATGCTTGATTCCCTCATCACTAAGAAATTCATCCAAGGTGTAGTTCTTGAACTCGGTGCCGTTGTCACTTCTTATTGTCAAGATCTTTGCATTGTGTTGACGTTGTGCTTCATTTGCAAAGTCAATGACGGTTTGTTGGGTCTCGCTCTTCCTCTTGAAGAAATACACCCACGTCTACCTTGAGTAGTCATCCACAATCACCAAGCAATACTTTCTACCTCCAAGACTATCGAAGGATGGGGGCCCAAAAAGATCCATGTGAAGGAGCTCCAAGGGCCTCTTTGAATAAATGATAGTCGTGGGAGGGTGAGCCTTCTCATGTAGCTTTCCTTCGATACAGGCACTGCAAGCACGATTGTCGGTGTCAAAACCGGCGGATCTCGGGTAGGGGGTCCCGAACTGTGCATCTAGGCCGGATGGTAACAGGAGGCAAGGAACACGATGTTTTACCCAGGTTCGGGCCCTCTTGATGGAGGTAAAACCCTATGTCCTGCTTGATTAATATTGATGATATGGGTAGTACAAGAGTAGATCTACCACGAGATCAAGGAGGCTAAACCCTAGAAGCTAGCCTACGGTATGATTGTTGTCTGATGAAGTTGTCCTACGGACTAAAACCCTCCGGTTTATATAGACACCGGAGAGGGTTAGGGTTACACAAAATCGGTTAGGAGATCTTGAATATCCGCATCGCCAAGCTTGGCTTCCACACCAAGGAAAGTCCCATCCAGACACGGGATGAAGTCTTCAATCTTGTATCTTCATGGTCCTGGAGTCCGGCTACCCGAACACCCCCTAATCCAGGACTCCCTCAGTAGCCCCTGAACCAGGCTTCAATGACGACGAGTCCAACGCGTAGATTTATCTTCGGCATTGCAAGGCGGGTTCCTCCTCCAAATTCTTCATAAAAGTTTGTAAACACCAAAAGTAGTGTCCGGCTCTGCAAAATAAGTTTCCACGTATTGCCATGGAGAGAATAACATTAACATGAATCTAATCTGCTGACGTATTCCGCAGCGTGACATCACACTATGGCCAAGCCTTTATTTGAATCGTTTTCATTTTTCCACCTCAGCATGTTTTGCGAGGCGGTTTCCTTGGCATGTCTTGTCAAAGCAGAGATCGTGTCTCCTTTATTTATGGGATTCTCATCGATACGGACATGGGTAACCCAATCGTGCCCGTTAGCATGTCTTCTCGATTAAAGGCGAGTCCCAAACGGTTATGGGGAGGGCTCCTGGTATTCAACCTCTTATAAAGAGACCAGGGCCTTACTCCTTTTCTCCAGTCTCAAAACAAGTTCGCCCATCGCCTCGAGTTCCAACACCCTAGGCTCCAGATTCCAGGCGCCTCGGACCTTCGACAATGTCCGGTTCCGACCTTCAAGGCCGATGGATGCCCTCGTCCGTCACGGAGGAGGATGTGCTAAAGTTGAGAGAGGCTAAGTTCTTGACCCCCGAAATTTCGCATAGGTTGCCTGCTCAAAGGCAGGCTATCCCTACTCCCCAGCCCGGTGAGTGCGTAGTGTTCATGTCTCACTTCCTTCGGGGGTTAGGCTTCCCGATAGATCCCTTCGTGAGGGGGCTGATGTTCTATTATGGGCTGGAATTTCATGACTTAGCTCCGGAGTCCATCGTCCACATTTCCTCATTCATTGTTGTGTGCGAAGCGTTCCTCCGTGTTACTCCTCACTTCGGATTATGGCTCAAGACCTTTGGAGTAGAGCCGAAGATGATCAAGGGACGGCACACAGAGTGCGAAGGCGCTATCATAAGAATGTCGATGCTCCATGGCCCGAGGGCTCCTTCCAAGAGGAGCTTGGCTTGTGGCAACGAGAGTGGTTCTATATCACCGCCCCAGGAGCACCAAGTGGGTGGCGCCTCCTGCCTTTCGCTCGGGGCCCCCACCACGGCTAGCTTCATGGGTCAACAAAGGATTAGATTGGGGGTTATCCAAAGACGTGCCCTTGTTGCAGGGCCGCGTCAGGGATCTCTTAGAAAGAGACCTCAACCTGGTCAAGGTGACGCAGGTCATGCTGATTTGCCGAACACTGCCCGGCAAACGTCGCTCCCTTTATCTGTGGGAGTTTAATCCGGAGGGACCACGAGCTCTCCAGCATTTTATGGGTGCAACGCCCGTGGAGATGTATAAAATGTTCTTCGGATCACAAGCAATGTGTCCGGATTTGACCAAGGACGCAGGTTTAAGCTGCAATCGCCCGGATACTCGAGTAAGTAACCTTGTGCCTGGACTCACTATCGGTAATATTGTCATGAATTCGCCCCTAAAAGAGCTGTCCTTTTAAACAAGAGTGGATAGCGAAGGCAAAGCTAATCAGGTGTCCGGCTCCCCTTCCTGAGACCAGGCCAGATCCCGTGCTAGTCAGAATGTTCAAGATCGTGCCTTTGGAGGGAAGCGAGGGGGAGGACAAGGAAACTATGGCGTCCTCGAGGGAGGCTGCTCCGAAGGGAGGAACCGACAATCCCTCTCTAAGGGGAAGAAGAGGGCCACCTCTGACGACCCGGAGACCATGGCCTCAAAGCGGGGGGGGGGGGGGGGAAGTCCTCGTCAGAGGGTCCGACGCCGGGGAGATCCTCGGCCGAACTATGCCCTCGAAGGGATCAGCCCTCCAGCGAGCCGTAAGTAGAGAAAGATTTTCCTTTAGAGGGATGAGAGAAATCCTTGCTTTTTATCTAAGAAGATTAACCGAAATTTTACTTTGTAGCTCGGACCTCAGCCCTTCTCAGCAGAGCTCGTCTTCGGGGGATCTTCTTCCAGAGATGATGGAGAGTGGAACGCCTCCCCCTGCCATACCGCCTGGCAAGGCGGGCGACCCTGAGGTGTCGTCGCGGAGGGTTTCTCCGAAACCGGTAGGGGTGGAAGGTAGCCATATGTCCCCCCATGGTTCTCCGCGTCCGGCCTTCGATGGAGGTCATAAGACGAGTCCGGCACCATCCAATGCGTGGTCGGAGGGGCTGATGATTCTGCTGGGGTGAGCTTCTATCTCAGAGGAGCACCGTGCATTGATGGGTACGGTGATTGGAAGGATTTCGTCCGCAGAAAGCGGATTGCATGAGGCCGTCAGAAGTTTGCTGACGGGTTTTGAGGTACATTTGATAATGTACTTCTTTGTCAGTTGCGCATAAACAAGATGCGCCCTATGTAGATAGTAGCCCTTGAGACTCTGTGCGTTGTCAAAATTGACGGCGCGCAGAGGATCATAATCCCAGGTCTAAAATGTCGCCTTTGTATACAGGTGGCGAAGTTTCTGAAATCGAGCCAAACTGATGATTTTGCCGAACTAAAGTGGCAACTTGACGTGGCAGATGCCGACATCGCGCTCGTCAACGAGCGGCTCGATGAGGCTCAAGGTATGCAATTCCTCGGGCGGCATCTGGTAAGGGGGGCTTTATGCTAGTATCTTACAATGTGTGTTCTTGACGCAGATGGTGCGGTCGCCGTGGAGAGTCTTCGGGCGGAACTTGCCCGAGCTAAGGAACAAGCCAGGAAAAGTGATGCGGCTGCCAAGAAGGCCCTTGAAGAGCTGAGAGCCAAACATGTTGCTCACTGCCGAAGCAAGAAGGATATGGCCGAGATGGCCGTGAAGTTAAAAAGTGCTGCTGGCCATTGCGAGTTTCTTGAGAAAGAAGACCGGGCGAGACAGACGGACTTAGAGAAGGCCGTTGCTGATGCCAAGGACGCTCGCTCTGCGATGAGAGCTGCGAAGGAGGAGCTGCGTCAGGCCGGACAAATTGCGGCTGGAAAGCCCTTTATGCTGCGGAGGCAGTTTTGCGATCCGAAGTTTGCTCCATTGGACCGGATGTGGAGTGTGGAGGACACCTATCTGGATTTGGCAGCGAGTGCTGCTGATGCGACCGAATACTTTCGAGATCAAGAAGATCACGAAGTGGAAAGGCTTTTCTGGTCGCAGTTCCAGAATCCAGAGCATCCACTGGCAGTGGACGATCGTCTGGCTCAATGGGCCGAACTGAATAGATTGTCCGGACTCGCCATGAAGTACATCATGGGTCATCTGTGGCCGGGGAGATCGGAGCCTAAAAGTTATTTCAGCTTGGTGCAGCAATTCCTTGACGCGGTGCCACGTATCAATGCAATGAAGAGGTCGGCATGCATAGAGGGCGCACGGATGGCTCTTGCCCGTGTCAAGACATACTGGGCAGAGATGGAGACCACCGTTGTTGCATCCCGAGATTCGGACAAAAGCCGAGTACCCTCCGAGCACTATTTTCAGGAAGTCCTTGAAGGCGCTCGTGTAATAGAGGCGCAATGCTCGAAGGATGCTATGTTCTGATAGCATATGTAATTATAAAGCAATATTTTGATGAATTGTAGTAGACTTTTATACTTGTGCCTTCAAGTATTTGGAACACCTCTTGTGCGGCCGTTTTTAATATATATATATATATATATATATATATATATATATAATCTAAAAGATTGCAGTCATTGGCTTCAGCCCCCACGCACATAGTGCGGGGGTGCTCGCAGAAGGCGCGTTTTCACACTTAATCCAACGTCTTGGTCCTACAAAGGAGGTGATAGCGCAGCGAGCTAGGCAACCGGACTATAATGCTTTAACACTTTCACTTGGCCATAGGAGCTTGACAATGGGACTATTTAGGTAGCCCTTGGTGGCGACTGCGCTCGCCCGAATTCGGGGCGCGTATGTGCCTGGCCGGGAAACGGCCCTTCGTTAATGCGGAGGAATCCTACAGATTCCGGAGAGTCATCGAGTGGTTGACCAGTCTCACGCCATATCATGACAGTCGGTTTTCGGCTTTCTCTACTGAGGTGCTCGCCTGGCCGAACCAGGGCACAATCGCAGTAGTTCTCCTGGTGCCGCCTTAGCCGATAGAGCAGAACGTAAGGCGGCCGAACACAGGAGCCGGGCAACCCAACATTTGACCAAAATCATGACTCGGAGCTGATGCATATAAGGCCAAACTCGCGACGCCAAACACTCCCTAAGGTATTCGGTCTTTATGAGAGCGGGCGAGGTAACGCTCTGAGGTGTAAGCCCCTAGTGTCCAGGTATGCGCAAGAATTCTGACGTGGCCACATGCCAAGACGCCAGCCTCCTCCTTGGTCATAGAACCAGGGGATGTGTATCAACAAGAGACAGTAAAAAAGGTTTACGCAGGGTCTTAATCTGAAAAGAATCCTTGGAACGGGTCCCTACTGCACGTCTGCGCCTGTGTCTCCGTTGTGCCGTATCCTGGACGGGCGCAGCACGACGTTCATCTGTAAAAAGAGAGCAACTAAGTTGAAAAAGGGGCGTGCCAAACAAAAAGTTATATGAAATAAACAAAGTGTAAAGTGAAATATGAAAAATTGAGCTTTATTGTCTCTTATTTTATACGTGTGAAGCCCCTAGTGCAGGGGTATATGGCCACTAAGCCTTTATCAACAATGCTTTTGTGCCGGACTCGTCTATCCGTGTCCGTGGTCTTAATGACCTGTTTCAATGTTCTGGCTGGTGGAGCCATTGTATTGTGGGGCTGTTAGAGCAGCCGCACAATCCTCCACTTGGGGGAGGTGTTCTCACTGCTTCCCCTTTAAGGAGACGATGCCGCGTGGACCGGGCATCTTAAGCGTAAGAGATGCATAATGCGGTATTGCATTGAAGCGGGCGAAAACTTCGCGTCCCAGTAGTGCTTGGTAATGACTTGAGAATGGGACGATGTGGAAAGTCAGCTTTTCATGACGGAAGTTATCGGCAGAGCCGAAAATAACCTCGAGCCGAAGAAACCCATGCAATGGGTGTTCGGACCTGGCGTTACTCCTTGAAAGGATGTTTTGCTGTGGCGAATTCTTTTTGGGTCGATCCCCATGTGGCGGATTGAGTCCTGATATATCAGGTTGAGTCCGCTGCCACCGTCCATAAGGACATTTGAAAACTGGAGTTCGCCAATTATTGGATCGAGTACTAGGGCAGTCCAGCCCGGGTTCTTGATACTTCTAGAATAATCCAGATGATCGAAGATGATTGGTTTTGACAACCAGTGGTGGGGTTCCTTTGGAATAGGCCGTGGGGCGCGTACCTTTATGGGCGCCGCATGTTTTGTTATGTGGAGTAAGTTTACTGTTTTTACTTCTTGTGGGAAATTCTTTTGTTTCCTGGTGCTCTGCTTTTGGGGTTCGTCCTCGTCTTTGCTTGGTGTATCGAGCCCCTTGTGTTCGGCGTTGAGTCTGCCGGATTGTTTGAAAACCCAACAATCTCTGTGGGTATGGTTATCAGGCTTTCCGAGAGTGCTATGTATTTGACATATCATATCCAAGATTTTGTTTAGGTTGGATAGGTCGTCCCTGTCATCTTGGAGGGGCGGCTTTTTCTGATTCTGTCTTGAGCTTTTGAATCCGGCGTTGACTGCCGTGCTCTTCGGACTTTTTTCCTTAGTCCGGCGATGGTCCTTATTGCGTCATGGTTTTCCGTTTCCATCCCTAGTTTTGGATGTACTTGGGTCACTGGTGCTGCATCTTGCCAACCAGCTGTCCTCTCCTGCGCAAAAGCGGGTCATGAGGCTTGTTAGTGCGGCCATTGTTCTTGGCTTTTCTTGGCCGAGGTGTCTGGCGAGCCATTCGTCTCGGACATTATGCCTGAAAGCCGCTAAGGCTTCAGCGTCTGGACAGTCGACTATCTGATTCTTTTTAGTAAGAAATCTATTCCAGAATTGCCGAGCCGACTCTCCGGGCTGTTGAGTTATGTGACTTAGATCGTCTGCATCCGGAGGGCAGACATAGGTCCCTTGAAAATTTGCTCGGAAAGCGTCCTCGAGCTCTTCCCAACTTCCAATTGTGTTTTCAGGAAGGCTTTTGAGCCAATGCCGGGCTGGCCCTTTAAGCTTGAGGGGTAAGTATTTTATGGCGTGGAGGTCATCTCCTCTAGCCATATGTATGTGGAGGATATAATCCTTGATCCAGACTCCAGGGTCTGTTGTTCCATCATATGCCTCTATGTTTACGGGTTTGAATCCCACTGGAAATTCATAATCCAGGACCTCATCGGTGAAACATAGGGGGTGTGTGGCACCCCTGTATTTGGGTGTGCCGGATTCTGATAATGGCTTTATTGCATTGCTTACAAGAGCTTGCTTTCTTGGCCCGTAAATGGACCTGGCTGGGCCATGATGCGAATCCTTAAGTGCGTCGCATGCCGTCTTAAGTGTGGCGCTGCTTGCTGCTTTATGCTGGCCATGGGGTCGTGTATCCGACCGTGTGGCTTTCTCGCTTTTGGAATGCGAGGGCTCTAAGGCCTCCTCGTCGAATTCAGGCAGTAGCTTTCTCTCCGGATATCTTTTAGTGCAGTGACTGTCGCCGTATTTGTCTGCGGTATTGATTACTTTACTCCATCTGATCCTGAGTGCGTCTTCCGCAGTTTTTAGCTTCCACTTCTGCTTTTTCAGGCTGCATGCGGTTGCAACGAGCCGTTTGTGGAGGTTCTTCTGCTTCGTGGGCTTGTCCGGCGTAGGGTCGTCCGGAATGCCATTTTCGCCGGGGGAAGGATGTTTGGTTTCTCTATCCGGGTTGTCCTGTTAGGACGGTTGCTCTAAGGCATGCTCGTTGTCTACCGACTCATCCTGCTCTATGGCTGGGTCTTTATCGAGGCAGGGCTTGGGTCGGCGTTTACGCCGACGCTTTGCTTGTTTTTCGAGAGATCGATCCCTCTTTCCGTCCCCATTTTCCTCGTTGTTGCTTTCTTTAGGGGTATCCACCATGTACACATCATGAGATGAGGTGGCTGTCCGATGCCCTATAGGCGTTGGTTCTTGGTTGTCTCCTGCATCGTCGTCCATACCGTCGATGCCTTCGAAGTCGAAGTCGAGCACGTCGGTTAAGTCGTCGACAGTGGCTACAAAGTGGGTGGTGGGTGGGTTCTGAATTTCTTCATCATCTGAATCCCATCCTTGCTGACCGTAGTCCGGCCAGGGCTCTCCTGATAAAGAGAGAGACTTTAGCGAATTCAAGATGTCGCCGAAGGGCGAGTGCTGAAAGATGTCCACGGCAGTGAATTCCATTATCGGCGCCCAATCGGATTTGATTGGCAGGGGCGCGGGGGCTCGGAGTTCGGAGAGGAATCCAGCTCCTCGGAGTCATGGGCCATGCGGAGTGCGGGGCTGGAGTTCGGCTCGATCGCCTCTAAGATTGCAGCCCCTGAGGCAGCATCCAACCGCTAATCCTCGATCGGCGCAGTAGGCTCCGAATTAATGGTCGGAACCGATGCGTGTGCGGCCTCCAAGGCGCTGTTCGGTGGCAGATCTATATCATGCCCATCGAGACAGTGCGGCGCGCTTGGCTGTGGCTCGAATCCGTCGAAGATCAAGTCCCCGCGGATGTCAGCCGTGTAGTTTAGGCTTCCAAACCTGACCTGATGTCCAGGGGTGTAGCTTTCGATCTGCTCAAGGTGGCCGAACAAATTGGCGCGCAGTGCGAAGCCGCCGAAGACGAAGATCTGTCCGAGGAGAAAAGTCTCACCCTGGACTGCATCGTTGTTGATGATCGAAGGGCCATCGGGCCTAAAAGCGACGACACAGAGGAACTCTCAATGAAAGCACCAATGTCGGTGTCAAAACCGACGGATCTCGGGTAGGGGGTCCTGAACTGTGCATCTAGGCCGGATGGTAACAGGAGGCAAGGAACACGATGTTTTACCCAGGTTCGGGCCCTCTTGATGGAGGTAAAACCCTACGTCCTGCTTGATTAATATTGATGATATGGGTAGTACAAGAGTAGATCTACCACGAGATCAAGGAGGCTAAACCCTAGAAGCTAGCCTACGGTATGATTGTTGTCTGATGAAGTTGTCCTACGGACTAAAACCCTCCGGTTTATATAGACACCGGAGAGGGTTAGGGTTACACAAAGTCGGTTACAATGGTAGGAGATCTTGAATATCCGCATCGCCAAGCTTGCCTTCCACGCCAAGGAAAGTCCCATCCGGACACAGGACGAAGTCTTCAATCTTGTATCTTCATGGTCCTGGAGTCCGGCTGAAGGTATAGTCCGGCTACCCGAACACCCCCTAATCTAGGACTCCCTCAACGATCTTTAACAAAACTAACATTCGATAGTCCACGGACATGGTCCCCCTTGAGGAGACTTTGCAAAAATCTCATATTGACATGGGCTAAACGGTGATGCCAAAGCCATCCCACAACAACTTTAGCCATTAGGCATGGCGCGGTCTTAATGGGTCGCTCCAAAAAGTTAATCACATATAGACCATTCTCAACATGCCCAACAAAAGCTACTTTAAGAGTCTTGCTCCACAAGAGGGCCACGGTATTGATATCAAAGAAAGTGGCAAAGCCCATGATTGCAAGTTGACGAACGGAAAGTAAATTGTATGCAAGGGACTCAACAAGCATGACCTTCTCGATCGTGAGATCATGAGAGATGACCACCTTGCCAAGTCCCAATACCTTAGAGGATGAGGCGTCACCCCACTCGACATTGGTGGGCATAGATGGAACTTTGTGCACGTCCACCACCAAGTCCTTGCTTCCAGTCATATGATTTGTAGCTCCGCTATCGAGCAACCATGATCCACCACCGGAAGCAAACACCTACAAGAGATCAATGCTTGGTTTTAGGTACCCATTTTGTAATGGGTCCTTTGATGTTAGTAACAAGGGTCTTAGGAGCCCAAATAGACCATTCAATGTACTCATGAAGATAACCAACAAATTTGGCATAAACATGCCCATCACTAGCACGACATAACACATAAGAAGGATTAAAATCGCCGGCTTTGTTGGGAGGGGTGACATTGCCCTTCTTGACATTGTTCTTCTTCTTCTCCTCGGGGACACTCTCTCCCTCCCTCACAAAGGTTTGCATGAGGGGAGGAGGTCATTTGGTCTTGTCATTCTTCTTCTTGTTCTTGGAGTCGGGCACGTACCCAACCCCTTCCTTGGCCACACCTGCCTTTTGGTTGATCGAGAGATTGTTGAGGTTCTTCTTGCCTTGTATGCAAGTCGCAAGACCTCTCTCAAGTTGCTCCTTCAACTTAGCATTTTCCTCAACAAGATGTATATGCTCACAACACGGGTTAGTAGCATTTGCATTATCAATTAAAACCATATGAGGAAAAGTTGCTTTCTCCTTAGTTAGCTTCACTTGGAGTTGATCATGAGACTCCTTGAGACTAGCGTGAATACCCTTCAAGGCCTTGTGGGCCTTGTCAAGTATATCAAACTCCTCTTTGAGTCTAGCAAGATCAACCCCGAGTTTGGCCTTCTCGGAATTTAGCACACGAGAAACAACGAGGGCATGATCATAATCTTTCTCTAACTTAGCATGATCAACGTTGTGTGACTCCTCAAGAGCCAAACGAAGACCACACTCTCCCTCAAGAGAATTGGAAAGATCCGAAATCTCATCGGCATAGTCACGACTATGCCCTTCCATCTTAGAGATGGTGTCTTCGTGAGCCTCGATTATGTCATTGGCCTCACCAAGTTGTTCCAAGAGAGCAACAAAGTGCTTCTTGGATTTTCCCTTGAGTTTGCCCATAAAGGCCTCAAACTCGTTAGCCTCCACATTAGCTCCCTCAAGTTCATTAATGCTATCCATTGGGGAAGGATGATTAATGATGGTAGTTTTGATGTTGGAGGTTACCTTGTTGGTGGCTTTAGCCATGAGGCACTTGGCGGTGATGCTCTCGTTGGGTGAGTCGAAGAGAGACACCCGTGACGTTGTTGCAATGGCAACGGAGGCCATGGCAACCGACTCATCATCTTCATCATCGTCATCATCCTCATTGTACTCTTCTTGCACAACCAACGCCTTGGGAGGAGTCTTCTTGGTGAAGTTGTTCTTGTTGGGGAACGACTTGGCCTTGTCCTTTCGGATGAGTTTGCCACCATTGTCTTCCCTCTTCTCATACGGGCATTCCACAACGAAATGACTCACGTTGCCGCAATTGTAGCAAGTCCTTACACGCTGCTTGCCCCTTGTGCCACTCGAGTTGTTTTTGCTAAAGTTGGGCCTCGAGTTTTTCTTACTCCAAAATTGCCTTGAAGCAAGTGCCATGTGTTCATGATATGCATACTTCGTATCTTCGGGGTTGCTCTCCTCTTCTTCCTCTTCTTCTTCTTCCACGATGAGCTTGGCCTTCAAAGAAAGGTTAGGCTTCTTTGCCCGTTGAGAACGGAGTACCGCATTGTCGACGGTCTTGTCCAAAATGTTCATGGCCACAAACTCATCCAACACTTCGCTTGAGGTCAAAGTGTGGAAGTCCGGTCTTTGACGAATGACGGAGGACATGGCCTTGTGGTAGGGCATCATTGCCTTGAGGAATTTGCGCTTGATCCAATTGTCATCCGTGTCCTTGCTCCCGTGATCTCGTAGTGAGACCGCGAGTTTGGTTACTCTCCGATAAAGCTCACGAGGTTCTTCATCTTCCTTCATTGCAAACTCATCGGCCTCATCTTGTACCACTTCATAGTTGGAGCGTTGAATGCTTGCGCTTCCCCGGTAGAGAGACACGACACAATGCCATGCATCTTTGGCCAAGGCGAAGGGACGAAGATGAGGTAGGTATTCGGGTGGAATTGCATCTTGAATGATGAAGAGAGCATTCTCATTGAATTGATTGTCCGCGGCTTCTCGAGGAGTGAAGTTGCTTGGATCATGTGGATAGAAACCTTCTTCAATGATTCTCCAAAGGTTAGTGTTCACATGATTTAAATGACGTTTAAAGCGGTAAACCCAAGAATCAAAATCCTCATTTTTCACAATCTTGGGGGGAGGACCGGCATGATTCAAATGAGTGGAAGGAACCGGTCCACCATAAACAAGTGGTGGTTCCACATGGGCAAAGATGCCGGTGCCATTCTTGCCACTAGAAGAAGGAGCCTTTTCACTACTAGCTTCCCCCTTGTCGGGGATAGCATCTGACACCTTGTTGGCGGGATCACCCACTTTCAACGGTGCGGTGGATAGTTTAAGCCCCTCAAGAAATTTAGTAAACATGCTTTCAACTTCGGTCGTCATGGAGGTTTTCAATGTCTCCAAGGCCACATTGAACTCCTCACGAGAGACCGAAGTTCCCCCATCTCCCGTAGACGAGATCGGATTCACACCGGAGTGTTCCTCCACACCGTCTACGGTATCAACCATACTCTTTGGACGGTAAAGTCCTTAATAAAGAGACTAGGCTTTGATACCAATTGAAAGGATCGATATGGTTGACTAGAGGGGGGTGAATAGGCAACTACCAATTTTTAGCTTTTCTTTACCAAATTAAACTTTGCATCAAAGTAGGTTGTCTAGATGTGCAACTAGGTGAGCAACCTATATGATGCAATAACAACACGCATACAAGCAAGCAAGGGTAGAAACACTAAAGAGCTTGCACAAGTAAAGGTAAGAGATAACCAAGAGTGGATCCGATGAAGACGAGGATGTGTTACCGAAGTTCCTTCCTTTTGAGGGGAAGTACGTCTCCGTTGGAGCGGTGTGGAGGCACAATGCTCCCCAAGAAGCCACTAGGGCCACCGTATTCTCCTCACGCCCTCACACAATGCGAGATGCCGTGATTCCACTGTTGGTGCCCTTGAAGGCGGCGACCGAACCTTTACAAACAAGGTTGGGGCAATCTCCACAACTTAATCAGAGGCTCCCAACAAGACTACGAAGCTTCACCACAATGGAATATGGCTCCGAGGTGACCTCAACCTTCTAGGGTGCTCAAACACCCAAGAGTAACAAGATCCGCTAGGGATGAGTGGGGGAATCGAAAATCCCTTGGTGGAAGTGTAGATCGGAGCCTTCTCAACCACTCCCGAGCAAATCAACAAGTTTGATTGGCTAGAAAGATAGGTCGGGCAAAATGTAGCTTGGAGTATGTAATGGAGCTTGAGCAATAAATGGAGCTTGGGGGAGGAAGAGGTGGGTGAGAAGGAGGAAGGGGACTCCCTTTTATAGTGGGGGCAACAAACCCGTTGCCCCCCACCAACCAGCCCCGCACAGGGCGGTACTACCGCAAAGAGGGGGCGGTACTACCGCTAGGACAACGGTACTGCCACGCCAGCCAGCGGTACTGCCGCGCTGGGGAGACGAGTAGGGAATGGACCCAAATGTGGTACTACCGCGGTGGTAAGGCGGTACTACCGCTCCTGGAACAGTACTACCGCCACTACAACCGTGACTAGTGCCGCAAAACCCGACACGAGAAAAAGACCTCTCGAATCGAGGCGGTAGGAGCCAGACTGCCCAGCGGTACTACGGCAGTGGGGTCAAGGGCGGTAGTACCACTGTGGAGCGGTACTGCCGCTTCTGACCCTTCGGCCGTAGTACCGCAGGCAGTGCGGTACTACCGCTGGGGCGCTAGGGAGAGAGAAGGAATCTCTCAAAGATGCTAAGGACAAGGCGGAGGTGCCAGGCCCCCAGCGGTACTACTGTTGTGGAGCCAAGGGCGGTACTACCGCTGCGGAGCGGTACTGCCGCTTGGCTCCTCAGCGGTACTACCACTGGGTGCGTGGTACTACCGCTTAGACCCAGACAAGACAAGGAAGAGAGGAGAGATCTCTTCCATGGAAAGGAAATGCTTGGAGGGTGAGAAGTTGATGTGTACGTGATGATTCCACCCATGTAAAACCCCAGCGGACCCCCTCTTGATAGTACAGTGCCCTCTACGCAACTAGTCCACCAAGAAAGAAACGAAAGAGCTACACCGTCTTCAAATACACCCCGAGGGGAAGAAGGCGTCTCGTGCCAGGGGAGAATCTGTGAATTATTCAAAGCATAAGATTAGTCCGCAAACATGTTGTCATCAATCACCAAAACTACCTTGAGAGAGATATGCCGTAACAGATGACCACTGTAACCAGGGAAATTCGAACAAAAATTTTGGCGTTCCTACTCATCACACACGGGTTAAGCTATCTGAATCGTTTGTGATGTTCACATATTGTACACAGTTCTGAATAAGGGATCATGTTTGATGACAGTTTGTGCGCCAGTTTTTTCGCTGAAGTGGTTCCAAATTTTCGGCTTGCGCGGAAATATCTACATCCCCGCCCCTCCCCTTACCAAAAGCCACATTTCCCTTGTTTCCCCCTTCCTTTCCAAGTTGAAACCTTCACTCCTTGCTTGCAGCGTCGCCTCCTCGCCGGCGACCCTCCTTCACACTGCCCGGCCTCCTCTATCCAGGTAGGTAATCCACACCCGACCCCCATCCTCCTCCTCCTCCTTCCACATCCCACATGCCCCGACCGCTGGCACGAGCGCAACACCTTCCATCTAAATCACCGACCCCTCCACCAAATAAGTGCCGCCCTAAGCCATGATGCACGCAGTATAGCCAGGATCTCAAGAAGTATTTGGCAGCGAGAAGCAAATCACGGCCGCACGCGCGGATGAGGTCGCGATGGCTGCCATTCGTGCCGACACCTAGATCTTGGAGGAGCACCTTGCCATTTGCTAGCTACGCCGGTTAAGCATGCTCGGTTTACCCATTGCGTGTGCTGCTCCTGCCTTTCCTTCACAAATTCTAGTCAATTGTGCTATGTTCTATATGTTCTATGTGTTGTGCAGTGTGGTGCTCACTTATTAACTTTTTTGTTAATTAGTTGTCGTCTTCAGCTAACTGTTTGGTTCAAATCTGCAAGTGTGATGTTCAATTCTTCAGGCTGCAATTTTGTATTGTCTTCCATGTGAGAAATAAATCAAATTTATCTTTACAAAATACATGAGAAACGAATACAATTGTTATATTTCCAAGTTGTCAAGCATGCATGGTTTGGTTATACAGTATGCAATGTGGTGCTCAATTAACGTTTGGTTCATTTGTGTTGTGGTGTTTAGTTAACTGTTTGGTTCAATTCTGCAATGCGATGTTCAATAGTTGTGGGTGCATTCTATTATTGTATACCATGTGAGGAATAAATTGAATTTGGCTGTAGTAAATACATGAGAAACAAATAATATTGCTATATTTCCAAGTTGTTAAGCATGTTTCGTTTGGTTAACTGTCTGGTCTTTTATTAGGAGTATGCTATATTGTGCAATGTGGTGCTCAGTTAATGTTTGGTTCATTTGTTGTGGTGTTTAGTTAACTGCTTGGTCCAATTCTGCAATGCAATGTCCAATTGTCGTGGGTAGAATTTTGTATTGTTGTGTATGTGAGGAATAAATTAAATTTGGCTGCACTTAATACATGAGAAATATATACAAGTGCTATATTTCCTACTTCTTAATCATGCTTGGTTTGGATAAATGTATTTTCCATGTGGCTTGAATTAATCTGATGAATCTGCAATGTGCTTATTTTTCATCAACATATTTTACCGATAGCTGATAACCCACAAGTATAGGGGATCAATTGTAGCCTCTTTCGATAAGTAAGAGTGTCGAACCCAACGAGGAGCTAAAGGTAGAACAAATATTCCCTCAAGTTCTATCGACCACCGATACAACTCTACGCACGCTTGACGTTCGCTTTACCTAGAACAAGTATAAAACTAGAAGTACTTTGTAGGTGTTTTTGGATAGGTTTGCAAGAATATAAAGTGCATGAGCGAGTCCTGGATTAGGGGGTCTCCGGACAGCCGGACTATATCCTTTGGCCAAACTGTTGGACCATGAAGATACAAGATTGAAGACTTCGTCCCGTGTCTGGATAGGACTCTCCTTGGCGTGGAAGGCAAGCTAGGCAATACGTATATGTAGATCTTCTCCCTTGTAACCGACCTTGTGTAACCCTAGCCCCCTCCGGTGTCTATATAAACCGGAGGGTTTAGTCTGTAGGACAAGATACAATCATACCATAGGCTAGCTTCTAGGGTTTAGCCTCTACAATCTCATGGTAGATCAACTCTTGTAATACTCATATCATCAAGAACAATCAAGCAGGACGTAGGGTATTACCTCCATCAAGAGGGACCGAACCTGGGTAAACATCGTGTCCCCTGCCTCCTGTTACCATCCGCCTTAGACGCACAGTTCGGGACCCCCTACCCGAGATCTGTCAGTTTTGACACCGACAGTGCACATAAATAAAAAGTAGGGGCTGTTTAGATAAAGAAACAATATAGTTAGTATAACGAGTGTGGAAAAGTGGTGGTGGGAGTTGCGAAATTGTCCCTAAGCAATTGACTACTTTACTAGACCGATACCAAGTTTTATGTGGGAGAGGCCACTGCTAGCATGTCATCCCTGACTTGGAATTCTATGCACTTATGATTGGAACTATTAGCAAGCATTCGCAACTACTAACGTTCATTAAGGTAAAACCCAACCATAACATTAAGATATATTGGCCCCCCTTCAATCCCGTATGCATCAATTTATATGCTAGGCTGAAGTTTCTGTCACTCTTGCCCTCCAATACATAGTCCTATCAACATACAACTAACCCTATGGTGTGATCCACGCGCGCGCTCATATGATGGGCACCAAAGTACAGCAACATAACCACAAGCAAATTAAATCAATCATAGCAATTCATCAACCACCGATAGGACAACGAAAATTTACTCAGACATCATAGGATGGCAACACATCATTGGATAACAATATGAAGCATAAAGCACCATGTTCAAGTAGAGGGTACCGCGGGTTGCGGGAGAGTGGACCACTGTAGATAGAGGGGGAAGGTGATGGAGATGTTGGTGAAGATGGCGTAGGTGTTGGTGAAGATCGCGGTGATGATAATGGCCCCCGGCGGCGTTCCGGCGCCACCGGAAGCGAGGGGGAGAGAGCCCCCCTCCTTCTTCTTCTTCCTTGATCTTCTCACTAGATGGGAGAAGGGTTTCCCCTCTGGTCCATGGCCTCCATATAGGCGGAGGGGCGAGAGCCCCTCCAAGATTGGATCTGTCTCTCTCTGTTTCTGCGTTCTGGGATTCTGCCCTTTCACCGTTTCTTATATATCCAGGGATCCGTAACTCAGATTGGATTGAAACCTTCACTCCGATTTTTTCCTGAAAATTAGCTTTCTTGCGGACGAAGAAGAGCAGTAACCGCCTTACGGGGGCCCATGAGGGTCAGGGGCGCGCCCCCCTGCCTCGTGGCTCCCTCGGGCACCGTCTCGCGTTGATTTTCTTCCCAAATTTCACATATATTCTAAAAATATTCTCCGTCCATTTTTACCCCGTTTGGACTCCGTTTGATATGGATTTTCTGCGAAACAAAAAACATGCAATAAACAGGAACTGGCACTAGGCACTGGATCAATATGTTAGTCCTAAAAAAATAGTATAAAAAGTTGCCAAAAGTATATGTAAGTTGTAGAATATTGGCATGGAACAATCAAAAATTATAGATACGACGGAGACGTATCAGCATCCCCAAGCTTAATTCCTGCTCGTCCTTGAGTAGGTAAATAATAAAAAAGATAATTTTTTATGTGGAATGCTACCTAGCATAATCTTGATCATGTATCTAATCATGGCATGAATATTAAGACACGAGTGATTCAAGGCAATAGTCTATCATTTGACTTTAAGATAATAATACCTCAAGCATACTAACCAAGCAATTATGTCTTATCAAAATAACATAGCCAAAGAAAGCTCATCCCTACAAAATCATATAGTCTGGCTATGCTCCATCTTCACCACACAAATCATTCAAATCATGCACAACCCCGATGACAAGCTGAGAAATTGGTTCATACTTTTTAACGCGCTTCAGCCTTTTCAACCCTCACGCAATACATGAGCACAAGCCATGGACATAGCACTATAGGTGGAACAGAATATGATGATGGAGGTTGTGTGGAGAAGACAAAAAGGAAGAAAGTTTCACATCGACGCGGCTAATCAACGGGCTATGGAGATGCCCATCAATTGATGTTAATGCGAGGAGTAGGGATTGCCATGCAACGGATGCACTAGAGCTATAGGTGTATGAAAGCTCAAACTGAAACTAAGTGGGTGTGCATCCAAATTGCTTGCTCATGAAGACCTCGGGCATTTGAGGAAGCCCATCATCGGAATATACAAGCCAAGTTCTATAATGAAAATTCCCACTAGTATATGAAAGTTATAACTCAAGAGACTCTCTATATGAAGAACATGGTGCTACTATGAAGCACAAGTGTGGTAAAAGGATAGTAACATTGTCCCTTCTCTCTTTTTCTCTCATTTTTTTGGGCCTCCCTTTTTTTGGCCTTTCTATTTTTTCTTTTTATTTTTTTCATGGGGCAATGCTCTAATAATGATGATCATCACACTTTTATTTACTTACAACTCAATATTACAACTCGATACTAGAACAAAGATATGACTCTATATGAATGGCTCCGACGGTGTACCGGGATGTGCAATGATCTAGCATAGCAATGACATCAAAAAACAGACAAGCCATGAAAACATCATGCTAGCTATCTTACGATCATGCAAAGCAATATGACAATAAATGCTCAAGTCATGTATACGATGATGATGGAAGTTGCATGTCAATATATCTCGGAATGGCTATGGAAATGCCATAATAGGTAGGTATGGTGGCTGTTTTGAGGAAGATATAAGGAGGCTTATGTGTGATAGAGCGTATTGTATCATGGGGTTTTTGGATGCACCGGCGAAGTTTGCACCAACTCTCGAGGTGATAAAGAGAAATGCACAGTACCGAAGAGGCTAGCAATGATGGAAGGGTGGGAGTGCGTATAATCCATGGACTCAACATTAGTCATAAAAAACTCACATACTTATTGAAAAGTTTATTAGCCCTCGAAGCCAAGTACTACTACACATGCCCCTAGGGGGTAGATTGGTAGGAAAAGACCATCGCTTGTCCCCGACCGCCACTAATAAGGAAGACAATCAATAAATACCTCATGCTCCAACTTCGTTACATAACGGTTCACCATACGTGTATGCTATGGGACTTGCAAACCTCAACACGGGTATTTCTCAATTTCATAATTACTCAACTAGCACGACTCAAATATCACCACCTTTATATCACAAAACTATTGCAAGGAATCAAACATATCATATTCAGTGATCTACAAGTTTTATGTAGGATTTTATGACTAACCATGTGAATGACCAATTCCTGTCATCTATCTAAATACATATAAGTGAAGCAAGAGAGTTTAATTCTTTCTACAAAAGATATGCCCATGCTCTAACAAATATTAGTGAAGCAAAAGAGCATTCTAAAAATGGCAGTTTTCTATGTCAAGAGAAACAGGCAATCCAAACTTCAAATGATATAAGCGAAGCACATGAAGCATTCTATAAAGCCATACTCAAAAGATTTAAGTGAAGTGCAAAGAGCATTCTATAAATCAACCAAGGACTATCTTATAGCAGCATGGCGCATAAAAGAAAAATGAAAACTAAATGCAAAAGACGCTCCAAGATTGCACATATTGCATGAACGAAACGAATCTGAAAACATACCGATACTTGTTGAAGAAAGATGGGATGCCTTCCGGGGCATCCACAAGCTTAGACGCTTGAGTCTCCTTGAATATTTACTTGGGGTGCCTCGGGCATCCCCAAGCTTGATCTCTTGCCTCTCTTCCTTCTTCTCACATTGAGACCTCCTCGATCTTCGAACACTTCATCCACACAAAACTCAACAGAAAACTCGGTAAGATCCGTTAGTATAATAAAGCAAATCACTACTCTAAGTACTGTTGAAAATCAATTAATATCTTGTTTTTGCATTTTATATACTGCAATATAACTTTTCCATGGCTTAATCCACTGATATAAATCGATAGTTTCATCAAAACAAGCAAACTATGCATCAAAAACAGAATCTGTCTAAAACAGAACAGTCTGTAATAATCTGAACATTCACCATACCTCTGATAATCCAAAAATTCTACAAAAATTAGGAACAATAAAAAATTTATGTAGAAAGAGATTGCAAAAAGTTTCAGAACCGTTTGACGTTCCAGTAAAAAATGTAAAATCGCGCACTACAGCCAAAGTTTCTGTCCTGCACCGCACAAACCAACAAGCAAAGTAAACATCCTAAAGGCAAACCTTGGCACATTATTTTTATTTTTAAACTTTATAAAAGCACACAACAGAAATAAATGACTCTCTAAAACTTCCGGATTGTCTCCTTGGCAGCGCTTTCTTTAAAGCCATTAAGCTAGGCATATAGTGCTCAAGTAATGGATCCACTCGGATCCCAAGGTATATCAAAGCCAATTTGAATTAGCAATGATTTGACATTTAGTAGTGAGCACAAAGCAACATATATCAAGTAATGACGAAGTCTAACTCTCTTCCTATGCATAGGCATGTCATAAAAGAACAATTCATGCGCACATAGTAAAGGTCAATGCATAGTATAAACACTTGCAATTTTTCCGTTTTGGAAACATAAAGAGGCGGAGATGTAGTTTCTCTATCATAATAATTGCAAGTAGGGGCAGCAAGAACATGCATATTATATCTATCAAAATCATCATGTGTAATAGTAAAACGCAACCCATCAATATAATCCTTAATAAGGGCAAACTTCTCCGATATAGTGTAGTCGGGAGAATTCAAAAAGATAATAAGACTATCATGCGTGGGTGCAATAGCAACGATTTCATGTTTAACATAAGGAACTATAGCAAGTTCATCTCCATAATCATAATTCATATTGGCATCTTGGCCACAAGCATAGCAAGCATCATCAAAAAGGGATATTTCAAGAGAATCAACGAGATCATAACAATTATCAAAGCATTCATCCTTCGGTAAGCATGAAGGGAAATTAAACAATGTATGAGTTGAAGAGTTACTCTCATTAGAAGGTGGGCATGGGTGATCAATCCGCTCTTCCTCCTTTTGTTCTTCGCTCTCCTCCTCATCTTTTTCATCCAATGAGCTCACAATGTCATTAATTTCTTCTTCCATAGACTCCTACAAAATATTAGTCTCTTCTTGGACAGCGGAGACTCTATCAATAAAATCATCAATATCGGAATTGAATTCATAATTCTCATAGCAATATTTAAGTATAGCAAAATTTTCAGGTCTATAAACAGCATCATCAAGATTTTCACACTCTTTAAACAAAGATTCAATTTCATAAGCACCCATAAAAGCAACAAATTCTTCTATTTGTTCCACATCATAGTAATCATATATAGCATTAGCATAAGAAGGCAAGGTTTATCATCATTAAATTTGCATGAAAAGGGAAGGTGTGGAGCCTTCATCCTAGAGCAACAAGTATAATCATATCTCAAGCATACTTCCCGAGCATACCAATGCAACATATGAATTTGATCCCATAATAGTTTCCCTTTTTGAGTCAAGCGATAATCCCTAAAGTATTCACGTTGATCCAACATGTCTCCCATTACATAATTGAATGGGGTTTTCTCAGGATTATCAAAGTAGTACATAATATTTTTCACATAATCGGCATCGAGGGTTTTAGGAGGTTCCACATCTGCATGAGTAGCAACTAAACCTAATTTTTTTGGTATTTCGTGTTCCATATCCATAACTAAAGATAGAGAACAACTAAGAACAACAAATAAAAATTACTTAGTGATAAAGCAAACAAGCACACACGAGAATATTCACTCCACGCTATTGCTCCCCGGCAACGGCGCCAGAAAAAGTTCTTGATAACCCACAAGTATAGGGGATCAATTGTAGCCTCTTTCAATAAGTAAGAGCGTCGAACCCAACGAGGAGCTAAAGGTAGAACTAATATTCCCTCAAGTTCTATCGACCACCGATACAACTCTACGCACGCTTGGCGTTCGCTTTACCTAGAACAAGTATAAAACTAGAAGTACTTTGTAGGTGTTTTTGGATAGGTTTGCAAGAATATAAAGTGCACGTAAATAAAAAGTAGGGGCTGTTTAGATAAAGAAACGATATATTTAGTATAACAAGTGTGGAAAAGTGGTGGTAGGAGTTGCGAAATTGTCCCTAAGCAATTGACTACTTTACTAGACCGATAGCAAGTTTTATGTGGGAGAGGCCACTGCTAGCATGTCATCCCTGACTTGGAATTCTATGCACTTATGATTGGAACTATTAGCAAGCATCCGCAACTACTAACGTTCATTAAGGTAAAACCAACCATAGAATTAAGATATATTGGGCCCCCTTCAATCCCGTATGCATCAATTTCTATGCTAGGCTGAAGTTTCTGTCACTCTTGCCCTCCAATACATAGTCTTATCAACATACAACTAACCCTATGGTGTGATCCACGTGCGCGCTCATATGATGGGCACCAAAGGACAGCAACATAACCACAAGCAAATTAAATCAATCATAGAAATTCATCAACCACCGATAGGACAACGAAAATCTACTCAAACATCATAGGATGGCAACACATCATTGGATAATAATATGAAGCATAAAGCACCATGTTCAAGTAGAGGGTACAACGGGTTGCGGCAGAGTGGACCGCTGTAGATAGAGGGGGAAGGTGATGGAGATGTTGGTGAAGATGGCATAGGTGTTGGTGAAGATCGCGGTGATGATGATGGCCCCCAGCGGCGTTCCGGCGCCACCGGAAGTGAGGGGGAGAGAGCCCCCCTCCTTCTTATTCTTCTTTCTTGACCTTCTCCCTAGATGGGAGAAGGGTTTCCCCTCTGGTCCATGGCCTCCATGGAGGCGGAGGGGCGAGAGCCCCTCCGAGATTGGATCTATCTCTCTGTCTCTCTCTGTTTCTGCGTTCTGGGATTCTGCCTTTTCACCGTTTCTTATATATCCGGAGATCCGTAACTCCGATTGGATTGAAACCTTCGCTCCGATTTTTTTCCGAAAATTAGCTTTCTTGCGGCCGAACAAGAGCAGTAACCGCCTTACGGGGGAGCCACGAGGGTCAGGGGCGCCCCCCCTGCCTCGTGGCTCCCTCGGGCTCCGTCTCGCGTTGATTTTCTTCCCATATTTCACATATATTCCAAAAATATTCTCCGTCTGTTTTTATCCCGTTTGGACTCCGTTTGATATGGGTTTTTTGTGAAATAAAAAACATGCAACAAAGAGGAACTGGCACTGGGCACTGGATCAATATGTTAGTCCAAAAAAATAGTATAAAAAGTTGCCAAAAGTATATGAAAGTTGTAGAATATTGGCATGGAACAATCAAAAATTATAGATACGACGGAGACGTATAAATATCATGTGAACCCTTACTAAACCTGATGACTAACTACCTTATATGTGTTGCAGGGAAACAATGGGAAGCGCTGAGGTTTACAATCGAGGTTAGCACGTGCATGGTCCGTTGTCTAATAGCACATTATTGCGCAATTGCAGGAACCATTCTAATATTTAGGTTTTTAACAATTTGGTCTTGCACATGTAGGTCATGCTATCAGAGGTTTTGACCCACTGTTCGACCCTTTTTGCATATGGGGAAATGAGTTGTCTATGAATATCAATCAAATCAAGAAACTCAGAAAGATTATTAGGTTAAAGAAATTAGCGACAAAAAACAACAAGATCTTTGTCTGCATAATGAAGAAGACATCAGTTCACTACAAGATGATACTAACTATTATACCTTGCCTTTTTTATTCCTTTGCCCCCTTTCCAATATAGAGAAGATATTTATGCACATCCTTGTTTTCAGGCCTTTCCAAAGCAGTTCACTGATGATTACCTCTCAAATCACCTCTATGGTCAGGAGGCGAGGAAGGTTTTCATACAACACCCACGGTTCAATATTGAAGTATTTCTGAAGAGGACGAAGGACGCACGGTCAATCATCCACAGTCACTGGCCTAAAGTTGCAAAGACCTTGAACATGAATGAAGGATCAATATTCGCCTTCCACTTCAGTAGTTTTCCAGATGAGATGCATCTGTCTACCGTCTATGATGCTAATTTCGAAAGGTTCTACTTGTTGCATGTGAAACTTGATGTTGGTGCAGTTGTGTAATGGGGTAGCTGAGTGCTGAAGTTATATCATGTTGTACTCTGATGTATTTCAATTATGAAATTCTGCTTCCTTAATATGGAAATGAAATATATTATGTGCTTAATATGAATGTCAATTAGATAAATAAATGGATTATTAATAATAGGGCAATTAGCCTGCTAATTGGGTTTTGCTATCGCAAACGGTTATTGAAAACCGTAGGCGGTGACCTCAGGCAGCGCACATAATTTCTAGGAATAAACCGCGTTGGATCAATGAACAATCACACATGACTTTCTCTTGAAAACTGTTTCCGTTAGGCCACCTTGCGCAAATGTTTACCACATAAAAACTATGTGTGATGGACAGCCTTTGCCACACCGTTTCTTCTACGGACCGTGTGTGATGCATTCAATAGCGCAAACAATAAATTTTTTAATATCATGTGCAACGGCAATGCTATCCTAAACGATTTAACGGGAAAAATTGTGTGTGATGTACCTATGAACGGAAACGTTTTCCTTGAAGCGACTGTGTGGGATGTACATACGAACGGAAACGTTTAGCGGGGACTGACTATGTGGGATGTACATACAAACGGAAACGTTTGGCGGGGACTGACTGTGTGGGATGTACTTGCGATTGGAAACAATTTCGCGTGTATAATTGTATTTTTTAGCTCTACTGTACGTATTTCCGAATTTCAGCACTAGCCGGTCTCACACGACCTCATTTTGCCGAGCGTGTGTGAAGGAAATATGCCCTAGAGGCAATAATAAAGTTATTATTTATTTCCTTATTTCATGATAAATGTTTATTATTCATGCTAGAATTGTATTAACCGGAAACATAATACATGTGTGAATACATAGACAAACATAGTGTCACTAGTATGCCTCTACTTGACTAGCTCATTAATCAAAGATGGTTAAGTTTCCTAACCATAGATGACGGTGTCCTGGACTAGGGGGTACTCAACACGTCATCTCCCGATCTGATAGATTGGGCCGAGGACCCCCGTGGCCGTATACTCATGGGCCAGTTCGGACAGTTGCCGCATACAAGGAAGATTCCACAAGACTTGGCGATCAAGACAAGGACTTCTCCCCACCGGCGTATTCGGCTAGGACTCTTGTTAACCTAGGCCTCTGGTGCACTATATAAACCAGGGCCAGGCTAGTCGATAGACAACATATACAACAATCATACCATAGGCGAGCTTCTAGGGTTTAGCCTCCTTGATCTCGTGGTAGATCTACTCTTGTACTACCCATATCATCAATATTAATCAAGCAGGACGTAGGGTTTTACCTCCATCGAGAGGGCCCGAACCTGGGTAAAACATCGTGTTCCCTGCCTCCTGTTACCATCCGGCCTAGACGCACAGTTCGGGACCCCCTACCCGAGATCCGCCGGTTTTGACACCGACATTGGTGCTTTCATTGAGAGTTTCGCTGTGTGATCGACAAAAGGATCGATGGCTCTCCTGCAGATCAACTGCGACTTTGGCATCTTCATCACCAGCTCGACTGGTCACCTTGGTTCGACCAAGAATTGTGCCCTGTGTTCGAGTCACCATGTTCGGACGAGGGCCTTCATCAAACATCAACTCAATCTCTATCAAGATCATGGAGGAATCATCTATGGAGCTCGCGGGCTCAACGTCAACATTGCCCTCAAGCGACCGTGTTGTTTTTCCAAACAGTGAACTTGTATCCGCTGCCATCACCTCTTAGAGCATCGCTTTGAAGATCCCTTTGGTGGAATTGTGCGGAATTGAGTCTTCAAAGACCATGCAAAATTTCGTCGAGTTCCGATGGAGGAATCTCCGGCAATCTATAATATACCGGAGCCCTGTCAAATCTGGACGGGAATCTGGACGAGTTTAGGGGCGTGATGTCCAGCTTCTAGCTCGGACGTCCTGTGGAAGATCCAACCGTTGATAAGCTGCGGAATTACTATATCTACCACCCCTCAAAATTTCAGCTCGATCGACCGTCCAAACTCCGGGAACCTTCCGATTAATGCATCAATTTTCAGATCTATTTTCTGCGCGAAAACGAATCCAACCCGAGTTCATCTTCTTTATGAACGGGATTTCGGACATCCCTTTTGAAGGAAGTTTTGTATGGGGTATTGTGTTTTGTTCCTGAACACATCCCACTAACTTTAAGATCTTTCGAACATGATCTTCAACATCATGCTGGTGTCAAACCAGTCCGGCAATATTACTCCACGGCTGCCGACCTGCGCTAGACGCGGCGTCACTTTGTTGAGCCAAGCTCAACTTCTTCGGATCATCATCTCGGCAAGCCGAACAAGAGTCCGGCATCGCGAAGGATAAATCATCACCAACATCGCCGCCCCACGGATTACACGAAGCGGGCATATCGGCATCGCCGCATGGTCGCTTCATCAAGCCGGCATCGACCACATCACGACCTGCATCGGCAGGGCCGCACTATTGCTTCTTCAAGATGGTGCCCATCACGCCGACCTACTTCGACTCATCGGCTGACATCGAGGCTTCGACATCTCGGCTGGACTGGGGGCTTCTCCATCTCTTCATCAACCTACTCCGGACACTTCGACGTCAGTAGCCGACCAGCTCCGTCACGTTAGCTGGACCGAGGGCTTTGCCTCGGCGAGCCAACCTTTGTCAGCATTGCCATGCCGTCGTTTTATCGCCCATCAGGCAATGGGTGCGCGGATCGACTCCCAATTTTGGGAATCACCTTCCTTCCGATTGCTACAACAAATAAACCAGGTGCTATTAATCCCAATATTTTTTGCTTGTTTGGGTTCATTTTTTCCAAGAAATTATTACTCTAGTTTGTCCATCATATGTACACAGGTCTAGCAAATGGTGGCCGCATTAACGACAGTCGCATGGTGGTTCGGTCAGTTTCCGTACATAGTCCGGCGAACACCGCATCCGAAGCTCGGACCGACCTGTGAATTCAGGCTTTGCCACGCCTTTACTGCGTCATGTCGACGCCGTGCATCGACATTGACTTCGGCGCCAGACCATATTTCTTTTATTACTCACTTTGCATAAATTATTTATTATGCAACGATTTTTTTTTAACTATCATTATTACTATTATCTCCGTTTTGCACTATTTTTGTGCACAGGAAAATGATCCGGGGACTTTGGCGTCACTCTGCCGGTCTGCATTGACCATGCTATGTCACCACTTCGGCGTGTCGAGCTCTCCGCTCCGCCACCTCGGGACCGGCTTGGAGGATGGAACCTTGCCCCGTATCAAGCTCGGACCGCGTCATCAATACCGAACATATTAACCAGCTAAGTCGCTTTCATGCTCAAAGCTTTAATTTCTAACTTGTGTTCGGTTCGGCTAAGCATTATACTTTTTTGGAAAAAAGTTGCTTGTAAATTTTTTTCCTTGCCCAAACTTTGTTTGTGACGCATACATTCAAATACCCAATTCGTTTGGGGGCTTCCTTCATGAAGCTTTTCCACTTGCATATGATTATACTTGTACGGCTTCGTTCCTTGTTCGTGTATTATGCCACAATATGCACCATATTGACTTAAGCGATTTGCAAGCTGGGTTGCCTCGCTCCTGTGTTTACCCCTACGTTCCCGATTGTTCGGCTAGGGAGTAAAGGGAGCACCTCTGCGATTGTCACGATCGGGTCGCCCGAGCCGGACCTCAGACTAGGTGAAGCCGAAAGCTAGCGCTCTTATAGTTTTCAATGATGGTCGGCACACAACGGAACTCATGAGTACAAAAAATCTATTGCACAAGTCTCATAATAACAATGAGCACCGAAGAAAGGTATCGGTGGGGGTACTATTTTCTTCGAAGATGCTTCTTACACTTCGCGGTAATATAGCATAAGTTCCCTGAGTGCGCTTTGTCTGTTATAGCCTTATGACCTGATTGCCTGGTTATTGGAAACACCGTCGATATTCTCGACCGATGGAGTACATAACACTTTTCAGTCCTTGACCGAAGAGGGAGAAGCTGACGGTCGGTTAAGACGCGTTTAAAGTTCGGTTGAACATAGATATGATATAAGTACTTCGGTACATGCAATCATTCTTCTACCCAAGTCACTTGGGGGCTCTTAAGTTTATTTGAGCCGGTTTATAATAAGTGTTCTTCTTCTTAGTCATTGCAAAGTTTTATTATTATTTATCACTCCTTTTTTCGACACGAGTGTGCGATCACTAGCCGAGGGAGCCTAATTTCTCTCTCAAAGCCGCTAGAGTTTAGTTTGCTAAACTGGCCTGATGAGAAGTACTCCGCCCTCGGGATAGGAGGTTGAAGCCGTAGGCTGACCCGCTCGAAGTCTTGAGATAGGATGTATCATGTTAAAGCACGACAGACGCACTTCTTTTTTCTAAGACCAACTTTCGGATTGGCACCGAACACTTGATATTGTTCGGACGTCATGTTTTTACTGACGTTTCTTGGTTTTCCAAGCTTTTTGGCACTTTTAAACTATTTGTGCTTTTCCAACATTAGTCTCGCAGTGCAACGTCTGACACCTTTAGGGATTCGGCAAAAACATTCTCAGATATTGCTAATATGCATTGGTTTCGAATTGTGTCTTCGGTCAATAGTTGGGTTGCCCGGCTCCTGCACTTGCTTCCTACGTCCCGTTTTGTTCGGCTAGGCATGCAAAGGGAGAACCACTGCGACTGTGCTTCCAGCTCACATGGTTAAGCACCTTAGTGGAGAAAGCCGAAAACTGACTGTCACAATAAGTGTAAACTGGTCAGCGATCCGATGACTATGACGGGCCATTCATAACATTGGCCGAAGTGTTTACGGCTTGACCTCGACTGTCGCCGAACACTACCGGGGGCTATTAACTGGCCTCCCAAACTAAATCCTTGATATTTTGCTCTTACATTAGAGCTGAGGTTTAATGATCATGCTTAGCATGACAACCCAAAGAAAGGAATCGGTAGCGGGACTATTTTTTTTGGAAGACATTTCTTCTGTTAAACAGTAATATAACATATCTCTCTGCGTACCTTTGTTTATAAAACCATAGGGCCAGATTGCCTTGTTTGTTGTAAATCTTTGCCCTCATAAAGGCTTTATAAAGTAGGGAAAACACTCCTCGGCTACTGGCCGAGGAGGTGGAAGCCGATGGTCGGTCAACAAAGTTTTGTACAATGCGGATCCGAGCATTAATGACGTAAAGTACTTGGACACATAGAGTCATTACACATAATTTGTGATTTTACTATGGATATTGATCCTTAATTCGGCCACCCGTGCCCGCATTAAGGCTCGGGGGCTACTGGGCTTCGGGCTTATTATTTACAAATATTAAAGGGGCACATCGATCCCCTGATCTGGTGTTGCCACTCGATCAGTGTCTCGAGGGCTACTGCATTGCTTGTCCAATGCAGAAAATTTTATGTGCAATATAGTTTCCGAGGAGATTTTGATCCTCAGGTTGGTCGGCCGCACCCAACCTGAGTCTCGAGGACTGAGCACACCGCTTTTAGTGTCCCGAAGTATTCTGCCGAGCTAGGACTTGATCCTCAGGCCGATTTTGCAAATCAACCTGAGTCCCAGCGGCTACTGGGATCAGCGGTCTTACGTCATCCTTCATGTGCATCTCGGGTTTTAGACCGATACACACCTTGAGGGCTATTGGCTATATATCTCGGCAGAGAATAAATTGCACCAATAAAAAATATTGACAAAAAATCGGCCCATAGTCGGGGTGGTGCACCACCTCGGAAGCAGTCCGGCATAAAGCTCGGGCGCCAGTGGCTGGCTCCATAAGGGCATTTCTGGCATTAAGCTCGGCTAAACTCCTTCAACTTTTTTGAACCAAGGTGATATGACACCTCGGATATAGTCCGGCATTGGAGCCTGGACACAGTCCGGCGTTGGAGCTCGGATATATTTCGGTGTTGGAGCTCGGATATACAGTCCGACATTGGAGCTCGGATACATAGTCCGGCGTTGGAGCTCGGATACATTCCGGTGCTAGAGCTGGGAAGCGGTCCGGCGTTGGTAAAGGCCAAAAACTTCAAAACCGAGGTGTGGCATAAAAATAAACAAGGCATTGATAAAGGCCGAAAACTTAAAGGGGCTCCTCGGATACCCGATGGGTAAACTCGTTGAATGCATTTCGGTGATCCTCAAGATCAAAGATAAAGAGGATTTGTTGAACCAGTTTTCAAGACCGACGACTGAAGAAGAAGAACAGTTCAGAAGAATCGAGGAGCGTCCCTAACTTGAAGACCGGTTCAGGGGGCTACTGACGATGTCCTGGACTAGGGGGTACTCAACACGTCATCTCCCGATCTGATAGATTGGGCCGAGGACCCCTGTGGCCGTATACTCATGGGCCAGTTCGGACAGCTGCCGCATACAAGGAAGATTCCACAAGACTTGGCGATCAAGACAAGGACTTCTCCCCACCGGTGTATTCGGCTAGGACTCTTGTTAACCTAAGCCTCTGGTGCACTATATAAACCAGGGCCAGGCTAGTCGATAGACAACATATACAACAATCATAGCATAGGCTAGCTTCTAGGGTTTAGCCTCCTTGATCTCGTGGTAGATCTACTCTTGTACTACCCATATCATCAATATTAATCATGCAGGACGTAGGGTTTTACCTCCATCGAGAGGGACCGAACCTGGGTAAAACATCATGTTCCCTGCCTCCTGTTACCATCCGGCCTAGACGCACAGTTCGGGACCCCCTACCCGAGATCCGCCGGTTTTGACACCGATAATAGACATAAGTTGTTATTTGATCAATGGGATCACATCATTAGGAGAATGATGTGGTTGACTTGACCCATTCCATTAGCTTAGCACTTGATCGTTTGTTTACTGCTATTGCTTTCTTCATAACTTATACATGTTCTTATGACTATGAGATTATGCAACTCCCAAATACCGGAGGAACACTTTGTGTGCTACCAAACGTCACAATGTAACTGGGTGATTATAAAGGTGCTCTATAGGTGTCTCCGATGGTACTTGTTGAGTTGGCATACATCAAGATTAGGATTTGTCACTCCGATTGTCGGAGAGGTATCTCTGGGCCCTCTCGATAATACACATCACTATAAGCCTTGCAAGCATGATAACTAATGAGTTAGTTACGGGGTGATGTACTACGAAATGAGTAAAGAGACTTGCCAGTAACGAGATTGAACTAGGTATTGGATACCGACGATCGAATCTCGGGCAAGTAACATACCGATGACAAAGAGAACAACGTATAATGTTGTGCGGTTTGACCGATAAAGATCTTCGTAGAATATGTAGGAACCAATATGAGCATCCAGGTTCCACTATTGGTTATTGACCGGAGACGTGTCTCGGTCATGTCTACATAGTTCTCGAACCCGTATGGTCCGCGCGCTTAAAGTTCTATGACGATCGGTTTTATGAGTTTATATGTTTTGATGTATCGAAGGTAGTTCGGAGTCCCGGATGTGATCACAGACATGACGAGGAGTCTCGAAATGGTCGATACATAAAGATTGATATATTGGAAGCCTACATTTGGACATCGGAATAGTTCCGGGTGAAATCGGGATTTTACCGGAGTACCGGAGGGGTTACGGGAACCCCCAGGGGGCTAATGGGCCTTGTTGGGCCATAAGGGAAAGAGAGAGGGGCCGGCCTAGGGCAGGCAGCGCGCCCCCTTCCCCTTGTCCGAATTGGACTAGGAGAAGGGGGGCGGCACCTCCCCCTTTCCTTCTCTTTTTCTCCCTGCCTTTTCCCCTCCTAGTAGGAGTCGGAAAGAGAGGAATCCTACTCCTACTAGGAGGAGGGTTCCTCCTCCTAGGCGCGCCAACAAGGTCCGGCCGGCCTCCCCCTTGCTCCTTTATATACAGGGGCAGGGGCACCTCTAGACACACAAGTTGATCACAAAGATCTCTCCCAGCCGTGTGTGGTGCCCCCTCCACCATAATCCACCTCGGTCATACTGTAGCGGTGTTTAGGTGAAGCCCTGCTGTAGTAGCGTCATCAACATTGTCACCACGCCATCGTGCTGACGAAACTCTTCCCCGAGCTCTACTGGATCGTGAGTTCGCCGGACGTCACCGAGTTGAACGTGTGCTGAATGCGAAGGTGCCGTACGTTCGGTGCTGAGGATCGGTCGATCATGAAGACGTACGACTACATCAACCGCGTTGTCATAACGCTTCCGCTTAACGTTCTACAAGGGTACGTGGATGACACTCTCCCCTCTCGTTGCTATGCATCACCATGATCCTGTGTGTGCGTAGGATTTTTTTTGAAATTACTACGTTCCCCAACAGTGGCATCCGAGCCAGTTTCTATGCGTAGATGTTATATGCATGAGTAGAACACAAGTGAGTTGTGGGCGATACAAGTCATACTGCTTACTAGCATGTCATACTTTGGTTCGGCGGAATTGTTGGATGAAGCGGCCCAGATCGACATTACGCGTACGCTTACGTGAGGTTGGTTCTACCGACGTGCTTTGCACACAGGTGGCTGGCGGGTGTCAGTTTCTCCAACTTTAGTTGAAGCGAGTGTGGCTACGCCCGGTCCTTGAGATGGTTAAAACAACACCAACTTGACGAACTATCGTTGTGGTTTTGATGCATAGGTAAGAATGGTTCTTGCTCAGCCCGTAGCAGCCACGTAAAACTTGCAACAACAAAGTAGAGGACGTCTAACTTATTTTTGTAGGGCATGTTGTGATGTGATATGGTCAAGACATGATGCTATATTTATTGTATGAGATGATCATGTTTTGTAATGGAGTTATCGGCAACTGGCAGGAGCCATTTGGTTGTCGCTTTATTGTATGCAATGCAATCGCCTTGTAATTGCTTTACTTTATCACTAAGTGGTAGCGATAGTCATAGAAGCAATATCTGGCGATACGACAACAATGCTACGATGGAGATCAAGGTGTCGCGCCAGTGACGATGGTGATCATGACGGTGCTTCGGAGATGGAGATCACAAGCACAAGATGATGATGGCCATATCATATCACTTATATTGATTGCATGTGATGTTTATCCTTTATGCATCTTATTCTGCTTTGTTTGATGGTAGCATTATAAGATGATCTCTCACTAAATTTCAAGATAAAAGTGTTCTCCCCGAGTATGCACCGTTGCCAAAGTTCGTCATGCCGAGACACCACATGATGATTGGGTGTGATAAGCTCTACGTCCATCTACAACGGGTGCAAGCCAGTTTTGCACACGCAGAATACTCGGGTTAAACTTGAAGAGCCTAGCACATGCAGATATGGCCTCGGAACACTGAGACCGAAAGGTCGAGCGTGAATCATATAGTAGATATGATCAACATAGTGACTTTCACCATTGAAAACTACTCCATTTCACGTGATGATCGGTTATGGTTTAGTTGATATAGATCACGTGATCACTTAGATGATTAGAGGGATGTCTATCTAAGTGGGAGTTCTTAAGTAATATGATTAATTGAACTTAAATTTATCATGAACTTAGTACTTGATAGTATTTTGCTTATCTATGTTGTTGTAGATAGATGGCCCGTGTTGTTGTTCCGTTGAATTTTAATGCGTCCCTTGAGAAAGCAAAGTTGAAAGATGATGGTAGCAATTACACGGACTGGGTCCGTAACTTGAGGATTATCCTCATTGCTGCACAGAAGAATTACATCCTGGAAGCACCGCTGGGTGCCAGGCCTGCTGCAGATGCTGCTGACAACGTTAAGAACGTTTGGCAGAGTAAAGCTGATGACTACTCGATATTTCAGTGTGCCATGCTTTACGGCTTAGAACCGGGACTTCAAAGACGTTTTGAACGTCATGGAGCATATGAGATGTTTCAGGAGTTGAAGTTAATATTTCAAGCAAATGCCCGGATTGAGTGATATGAACTCTCCAATAAGTTCTATAGCTGCAAGTTGGAGGAGAATAGTTCTGTCAGTGAGCATATACTCAAAATGTTTGGCATAATCACTTGACTCAACTGGGAGTTAATCTTCCCGTTGATAGTGTCATTGACAGAGTTCTTCAATCACTGCCACCGAGCTACAAAAGCTTCGTGATGAACTATAATATGCAAGGGATGAATAAGACTATTCCCGAGCTCTTCGCGATGCTAAAGGCTGCGGAGGTAGAAATCAAGAAGGAGCATCAAGTGTTGATGGTCAATAAAACCACTAGTTTCAAGAAAAAGGGCAAAGGGAAGAAGAAGGGGAACTTCAAGAAGAACGGCAAACAAGTTGTTGCTCAGGAGAAGAAACCCAAGTCTGGACCTAAGCCTGAGACTGAGTGCTTCTACTGCAAACAGACTGGTCACTGGAAGCGGAATTGCCCCAAGTATTTGGCGGATAAGAAGGATGGCAAGGTGAACAAAGGTATATGTGATATACATGTTATTGATGTGTACCTTACCAAAGCTCGCAGTAGCACCTGGGTATTTGATACTAGTTCTGTTGCTATTATTTGCAACTCAAAATAGGGACTACGGATTAAGCGAAGACTAGCTAAGGACGAGGTGACGATGCGCGTGGGAAATGGTTCCAAAGTCGATGTGATCGTCGTCGGCACGCTACGTCTACATCTACCTTCGGGATTAGTTTTAGACCTAAATAATTGTTATTTGGTGCCAGCGTTAAGCATGAACATTATATCTGGATCTTGTTTGATGCGAGACGGTTATTCATTTAAATCTGAGAATAATGGTTGTTCTATTTATATGAGTACTATCTTTTATGGTCATGCACCCTTAAAGAGTGGTCTATTCTTGTTGAATCTCGATAGTAGTGATACACATATTCATAATGTTGAAGCCAAAAGATGCTGAGTTGATAATGATAGTGCAACTTATTTGTGGCATTGCCGTTTGGGTCATATTGGTATAAAGCGCATGAAGAAACTCCATACTGATGGACTTTTGGAATCACTTGGTACTTGCGAACCATGCCTTATGGGAAAGATGACTAAAATGTCGTTCTCCGGAACTATGGAGTGAGCAACAGATTTGTTGGAAATCATACATGCTGATGTATGTGGTCTGATGAATATTGAGGCTCGCGGCGGGTATCGTTATTTTCTCAGCTTCACAGATGATTTGAGCAGATATGGGTATATCTACTTAATGAAACATAAGTCTGAAACATTTGAAGTTCAAAGAATTTCAGAGTGAAGTGGAAAATCATCGTAACAAGAAAATAAAGTTTCTACGATCTGATCATGGAGGAGATATTTGAGTTACGAGTTTGGCCTACATTTGAAACAATGCGGAATAGTTTCGCAACTCACGCCACCTGGAACACCACAGCGTAATGGTGTGTCCGAACGTCGTAATCGTACTTTACTAGATATGGTGCGATCTATGATGTCTCTTACTGATTTACCGCTATCGTTTTGGGGTTATGCTTTAGAGATGACTGCATTCACGTTAAATAGGGCGCCATGAAAATCCGTTGAGACGACGCCTTATGAACTATGGTTTGGCAAGAAACCAAAGTTGTCGTTTCTTAAAGTTTGGGGTTGCGATGCTTATGTGAAAAAGCTTCAACCTGATAAGCTCGAACCCAAATAGGAGAAATGTGTCTTCATAGGATACCCAAAGGAAACTATTGGGTACACCTTCTATCACAGATCCGGAGGCAAGATATTCGTTGCTAAGAATGGATCCTTTCTAGAGAAGGAGTTTCTCTCGAAAGAAGTGAGTGGGAGGAAAGTAGAACTTGATGAGGTAACTGTACCTGCTCCCTTATTGGAAAGTAGTTCATCACAAAAACCGGTTCCTGTGACATCTACACCAATTAGTGAGGAAGCTAATGATGATGATCATGAAACTTCAGATCAAGTTGCTACCGAACCTCGTAGGTCAACCAAAGCAAGATCCGCACTAGAGTGGTACGGTAATCCAGTTCTGGAGGTCATGTTACTTGACCATGACAAACCTACGAACTATCAGGAAGCGATGATGAGCCCAGATTCCGCAAAATGGCTTGAGGCCATGAAATCTGAGATGGGATCCATGTATGAGAACAAAGTGTGGACTTTGGTTGACTTGCCCGATGATCGACAAGCCATGGAGAACAAATGGATCTTCAAGAAGAAGACAGACAGTGACGGTAATGTTACTGTCTACAAAGCTCGACTTGTTGCAAAAGGTTTTTGACAAGTTCAAGGAGTTGACTACGATGAGACCTTCGCATCCGTAGCGATGCTTAAGTCCGTCCGAATCATGTTAGCAATTGCTGCATTTTATGATTATGAAATTTGGCAAATGGATGTAAAGACTGCATTCCTGAATGGATTTTTGGAAGAAGAGTTGTATATGATGCAACCTGAAGGTTTTATCGATCCAAAGGGAGCTAACAAAGTATGCAAGCTCCAGCGATCCATTTATGGACTGGTGCAAGCCTCTCGGAGTTGGAATAAACGTTTTGATAGTGTGATCAAAGCATATGGTTTTATACAGACTTTTGGAGAAGCCTGTATTTACAAGAAAGTGAGTGGGAGCTCTGTAGCGTTTCTAATATTATATGTGGATGACATATTGTTGATTGTAAATGATATATAATTTTTGGACAGCATAAAAGGATACTTGAACAAAAGGTTTTTCAATGAAAGACCTCGGTGAAGCTGCTTATATATTGGGTATCAAGATTTATAGAGATAGATCAAGACACTTAATTGGACTTTCACAAAGCACACACCTTGATAAAGTTTTGAAGAAGTTCAAAATGAATCAAGCTAAGAAAGAGTTCTTGCCTGTGTTACAAGGTGTGAAGTTGAGTAAGACTCAATGCCCGACCACTGCAGAAGATAGAGAGAAAATGAAAAGTGTTCCCTATGCTTCAGCCATAGGCTCTATCATGTATGCAATGCTGTGTACCAGACCTGATGTGTGCCTTGCTATTAGCTTAGCAGGGAGGTACCAAAGTAATCCAGGAGTGGATCACTAGACAGCGGTCAAGAACATCCTGAAGTACCTGAAAAGGACCAAGGATATGTTTCTCATTTATGGAGGTGACAAAGAGGTCATCATAAATGGTTGCATTGATGCAAGCTTTGACACTGATCCGGACGATTCTAAATCACAAACCAGATACGTGTTTATATTAAATGGCGGAGCTGTCAGTTGGAGCAGTTCTAAACAGAGCGTCGTGGCGGGATCTACATGTGAAATGGAGTACATTGCTGCTTCGGAAGCAGCGAATGAGGGAGTCTGGATGAAGGAGTTCATATCCGATCTAGGTGTCATACCTAGTGCATCGGGTCCAATGAAAATCTTTTGTGACAATACCAGTGCAATTGCCTTGGCAAAAGAATCCAGATTTCACAAAATAACCAAGCACATCAAGAGACGCTTCAACTCCATCCGGGATCAAGTCCAGGTGGGAGACATAGAGATTTGCAAGATACATACGGATCTAAATGTTGCAGACCCATTGACTAAGCCTCTTCCACGAGCAAAACATGATCAGCACCAAGGCTCCATGGGTGTTAAAATCATTACTCGACAATCTAGATTATTGACTCTAGTGCAAGTGGGAGACTGAAGGCAATATGCCCTAGAGGCAATAATAAAGTTATTATTTATTTCCTTATTTCATGATAAATGTTTATTATTCATGCTAGAATTGTATTAACCGGAAACACAATACATGTGTGAATACATAGACAAACATAGTGTCACTAATATGCCTCTACTTGACTAGCTCATTGATCAAAGATGGTTAGGTTTCCTAACCATAGACATGAGTTGTTATTTGATCAATTGGATCACATCATTAGGAGAATGATGTGATTGACTTGACCCATTCCGTTAGCTTAGCACTTGATCGTTTGTTTACTGCTATTGCTTTCTTCATAACTTTTACATGTTCTTATGACTATGAGATTATGCACCTCCCGAATACCGGAGGAACACTTTGTGTGCTACCAAGTGTCCCAACATAACTGGGTGATTATAAAGGTGCTCTACAGGTGTCTCCGATGGTACTTGTTGAGTTGGCATAGATCAAGATTAGGATTTGTCACTCCGATTGTCGGAGAGGTATCTCTGGGCCCTCTCGGTAATACACATCACTATAAGCCTTGTAAGCATGATAACTAATGAGTTAGTACGGGATGATGTATTACGGAACGAGTAAAGAGAATTGTCGGTAACAAGATTGAACTAGGTATTGGATACCGACGATCGAATCTCGGGCAAGTAACATACCGATAACAAAGAGAACAACGTATAGTGTTGTGCGGTTTGACCGATAAAGATCTTCGTAGAATATGTAGGAACCAATATGAGCATCCAGGTTCCGCTATTGGTTATTGATCGGAGATGTGTCTTGGTCATGTCTACATAGTTCTCGAACCCGTAGGGTCCGCATGCTTAAAGTTCTGTGACGATCGGTTTTATGAGTTTATATGTTTTGATATACCGAAGGTAGTTCGGAGTGCCGGATGTGATCATGGACATGACGAGGAGTCTCGAAATGGTCGATACATAAAGATTGATATATTGGAAGCCTACATTTGGACATCGGAATAGTTCCGGGTGAAATCGGGATTTTACCAGAGTACCGGGGGGGTTACCGGAACCCCCCGGGGGCTAATGGGCCTTGTTGGGCCATAAGGGAAAGAGAGAGGGGCCGGCCTAGGGCAGGCAGCGCGCCCCCTTCCCCCTGTCCGAATTGGACTAGGAGAAGGGGGACGGCACCCCCCTTTCCTTCTCTTTCTCTCCTTGCCTTTCCCCCTCCTAGTAGGAGTCGGAAAGAGAGGAATCCTACTCCTACTAGGAGGAGGATTCCTCCTCCTAGGCGCGCCAACACGGGCCGGCCGACCTCCCCCTTGCTCCTTTATATACAGGGGCAGGGGGCACCTCTAGACACACAAGTTGATCACAAAGATCTCTCCCAGCCGTGTGCAGTGCCCCCTCCATCATAATCCACCTCGGTCATACTGTATCGGTGTTTAGGCGAAGCCCTGCTGCAGTAGCTTCATCAACATTGTCACCACGCTGTCGTGCTGACGAAACTCTTCCCCGAGCTCTACTGGATCATGAGTTCGCGGGACGTCACCGAGCTGAACGTGTGCTGAACGCGGAGGTGTCGTACGTTCGGTACTGAGGATCAGTCGATCGTGAAGACGTACGACTACATCAACCGCGTTGTCATAACGCTTCCGCTTAATGGTCTATGAGGGTACATGGACGACACTCTCCCCTCTTGTTGCTATGCATCACCATGATCCTGCGTGTGCGTAGGAATTTTTTTGAAATTACTACGTTCCCCAACAGTGTGTGCCAGGAGGGCCGATCCCCGACGGTTTTTGGGTCATGTCGGAAGGACCCCCTATCGCCCACACTCACTAGGCGACGGTTCCAAATGTCGTCGCGGAAAGGGGTTCAAAACCGTTTGTATAGCACCAACGCATACCAGTGATATTTCCTTAAGAAGCCCCCCCCCCCCACGCGCCGGAGGTGAGCCACGCGACAGAGGAGGAGCCAGCAACCGAGGAAGAGCCCGCAGCCGAAGAGGGTGACCTCCCGTGCCAGTGGTCGCACTCCTTTGTCTCGCGATGGAGGAGCCTTGCCGGCGGCTGGAGGGCTTGGTTGGTCCACTTCCGGGCCGCGCGCTTCCTCGCGCCATCTGCATGGACACACCACTCGCGCTCGGGGTCATCGCCCTCGCCGGAGCTGCGGTCAGAGCTCCACATACTCCCCCACATGGCGGCTGGAGGCGGAACGGGGCTCACTGGCGGCGAGAAATGCGAGGGAGGGAGTGGGGAATCACGGGGAAACACTGCGGGGGGTAGGCTTTCGACCCGTATCTGCCCCGTAAACCCATAGTTATACGACTTTGGGGGTAAGGTTTGCGAGCCGCGGTAAAAAAAATTACAGGTTGGATGAGTATACTAGCTCTGGCTAGAAAATTGGGCCGAGCCCATATACTTGCCAGAATTATGCGGGTCCGCGCGTTATACGGGGTCTGCTAGAGATGCTCTTAGTGGGAGTGGAAGACCATCATTAGCTTCGAATGGACTCTCCCTGGAGTTGCATTTCTTCAGCCTAGGTATAGGCCTTTCCTAAGGGTTTAATCTATAATCCCTAGGGAACGTTGCCAACGTGGCTTTGGTATGGTCTCACGCAGTGAATTTCCCTTGGGTCTGCTAGCGAACCCTAAGGAAACAATGCGCTCCCTTGGGCGGTCAAGTAACACCCTAGGTAAATTTTATGTCCCTAGGGTGTCCATTTTTGGCTCTAGGGAACCATTTCAGCCCTAGGGCTATTTGTAGATTCTAGTAGTGAGCCTAAGATAGGGCTCTAACCTAACTCGACTTTCAATTAATAAAACCATCAGCTGGCCAGGATTACATCGGATAGTTATACAAAGAAGAAAACAAAATACGGATAAGATAGAGAGTGCTGGAACAGTTTACAACCTAATTTTGAAACAATTAAACATAATATGGAAAGATAGTGAATAATGATTTATCTTGGATGTCAACATTATGTTAAAATTATTGTGATGTAGTATGATGATATGGTCTCCTCCTCTGAATGTTCAAGTGGCTTGACTTGGCACATGTTTATGCATGTAGTTGAATCAAAATCAACATAGCCTCTATAATATTTATGTTCATGGTGTTCATATCGTACTCATGCTAGTGTCCAATGTTACTTATGCATAATGCATGTTCATTACCGTTGTTGCTCTCTAGTTGGCCACTTCTCAACCTATTTGCTAGCCTTCGCCTATACTAAGTGGGAATTCTGCTTGTGCATCAAAAACCTTGAACCCGGGTTATTGCAGATGAGTCCACCATACCTACCTATATGGGGTATTACCCTGCCGTCCCAAGTAAATTTGCATGTGCCATCTCTAAAAACTTCAAATAAATATCCTTTTTGTGTGCCTGGATCGTTCATGGAACGACAGGAGGTAGTCGGTATCTTCCATGCTAAGCGGGTTATTCTCAGGATGAGTGTTTATTCACTCACCATCGCACGAGAAAAGGGCGGTAATAGGGATTCCCAGTCCCGAATTGCAAAAAGAAAAGAGCTTACAAATAATCAAACAAAAACTCCTACGGAGTCATAACCGTTACTTTATTGTTTGGGAACCGCCACTAATGTGTTTAGCATGGAAGATATTGATAATTGATGGTCGTGAAGTAAACAAGAAGGGTGTACTTCTCAAAATTTTATTTACCTCTGTTTTAAAAACTTGAGCTCTGGCACCTCTGCAAATCACGGCTTCCCTCTACGAAGGCACTATCTATTTACTTTTATGTTGTATCATCACCTTCTGAAATAAGCGCCAGAACTTGAGAGCACTTCTGTCATGCTGGTGCATCATGTGTAGCTAATGTTGGGTGCATCATGACTGGATCTTTTCTACCATGAATTACAATGTTTAGTCGCTTCTTGAACTTTGGAGGTGCTCTGCATTTATGTTTTGCAGTCTCAGAAAGGGCTAGCGAGATACCACTATTGTCATATTATATCATGGTTGTTTTGACAACGTGTTGTTGTTTGAGATATCTTATTATTGCTCGTGAAGGAAATATGCCCTAGAGGCAATAATAAAGTTATTATTTATTTCCTTATATCATGATAAATGCTTATTATTCATGCTAGAATTGTATTAACCGGAAACATAATACATGTGTGAATACATAGACCAACAGAGTGTCACTAGTATGCCTCTACTTGACTAGCTCGTTAATCAAAGATGGTTATGTTTCCTAACCATGAACAAAGAGTTGTTATTTGATTAACGAGGTCACATCATTAGTTGAATGATCTGATTGACATGACCCATTCCATTAGCTTAGCACCCGATCGTTTAGTATGTTGCTATTGCTTTCTTCATGACTTATACATGTTCCTATAACTATGAGATTATGCAACTCCCGTTTACCAGAGGAACACTTTGGGTACTACCAAACGTCACAACGTAACTGGGTGATTATAAAGGAGTACTACAGGTGTCTCCAGTGGTGGATGTTGGGTTGGTGTATTTCGAGATTAGGGTTTGTCACTCCGAGTGTCGGAGAGGTATCTCTGGGCCCTCTCGGTAATGCACATCACATAAGCCTTGCAAGCACTGCAACTAATATGTTAGTTGTGAGATGATGTATTACGGAACGAGTAAAGAGACTTGCCGGTAACGAGATTGAACTAGGTATTGGATACCGACGATCGAATCTCGGGCAAGTAACATACCCATGACAAAGGGAACAACGTATGTTGTTATGCGGTCTGACCGATAAAGATCTTCGTAGAATATGTAGGAGCCAATATGGGCATCCAGGTCCCGCTATTGGTTATTGACCAGAGACATGTCTCGGTCATGTCTACATTGTTCTCGAACCGTAGGGTCCGCACGCTTAACGTTACGATGACAGTTATTATGAGTTTATGCATTTTGATGTACCGAAGGTTGTTCGGAGTCCCGGATGTGATCACGGACATGACGAGGAGTCTCGAAATGGTCGAGACGTAAAGATTGATATATTGGAAGCCTATGTTTGGACACCGGAAGTGTTCCGGGTGAAATCGGGATTTTACCGGAATACCGGGAGGGTTACCGGAACCCCCCGGGAGGCAAATGGGCCTATTGGGCCTTAGTGGAAAAGAGAAAAGGGGCAGCCCATAGCTTGCCGCACCCCCCCCCCTTCCCCAAGTCCTATTAGGACTAGGAGAAGGGGCCGGCCCCCCTCTCTCTCCTTTCCCCCTTGGGAGTCCTAGTTGGAATAGGATTGAGGGGGGGAGTCCTACTCCCGGTAGGAGTAGGACTCCTCCCGCGCCCTCTCCCTAGCCGGCCGAACCCCTCCCCCTGCTCCTTTATATACGGGGGCAGGGGGCACCCCATAGACACACAAGTTGATCATTGTTGATCGTTCCTTAGCCGTGTGCGGTGCCCCCTGCCACCAAATTCCACCTCGATCATACCGTTGTAGTGCTTAGGCGAAGCCCTGCGTCGGTAGTACATCAAGATCGTCACCACGCCGTCGTGCTGACGGAACTCTTCCTCGACGCTTTGCTGGATCGGAGCCCGAGGATCGTCATCGAGCTGAACGTGTGCTAAGAACTCGGAGGTGCCGGAGTAACGGTACTTGGATCGGTTGGATCAGGAAGAAGACGTACGACTACTTCCTCTACGTTGTGTGATCGCTTCCGCAGTCGGTCTGCGTTGGTACGTAGACAACACTCTCCCCCTCGTTGCTATGCATCACCATGATCTTGCGTGTGCGTAGGAAAATTTTCGAAATTACTACGTTCCCCAATAGTGGTATCAGAGCCTAGGTTTTATGGTTTGATGTTATTTGCACGAGTAGAACACAAGTGAGTTGTGGGCGATACAAGTCATACTGCCTACCAGCATGTCCTACTTTGGTTCGGCGGTATTGTTGGACAAGACGATCCGGACCAACCTTACGCGTACTCTTACGCGAGACCGGTTCCCTCGACGTGCTATGCACACAGATGGCTTGCGGAAGACTGTCTCTCCAACTTTAGTTGAACCAAGTGTGACTACGCCCGGTCCTTGAGAAGGTTAAAACGGAGTCTATTTGACGAACTATCGTTGTGGTTTTGATGCGTAGGTGAGATGAGTTCTTACTTAAGCCCGTAGCAGCCACGTAAAACTTGCAACAACAAAGTAGAGGACGTCTAACTTGTTTTTGCAGGGCATGTTGTGATGTGATATGGTCAAGGCATGATGCTGATTTTATTGTATGAGATGATCATGTTCTGTAACCAAGTTATCGGCAACTGGCAGGAGCCATATGGTTGTTGCTTTATTGTATGCAATGCAATCGCGATGTAATGCTTTACTTTATTACTAAGCGGTAGTGATTGTCGTGGAAGCATAAGATTGGCGAGACGACAACGATGCTACGATGGAGATCAAGGTGTCGCGCCGGTGACGATGGTGATCATGACGGTGCTTCGGAGATGGAGATCACAAGCACAAGATGATGATGGCCATATCATATCACTTATATTGATTGCATGTGATGTTTATCTTTTTATGCATCTTATCTTGCTTTGATTGACGGTAGCATTATAAGATGATCTCTCACTAAATTATCAAGAAGTGTTCTCCCTGAGTATGCACCGTTGCCAAAGTTCGTCGTGCCCAGACACCACGTGATGATCGGGTGTGATAAGCTCTACGTCCATCTACAACGGGTGCAAGCCAGTTTTGCACACGCAGAATACTCAGGTTAAACTTGACGAGCCTAGCATATGCAGATATGGCCTCGGAACACAAAGACCGAAAGGTCGAGCGTGAATCATATAGTAGATATGATCAACATGACGATGTTCACCATTGAAAACTACTCCATCTCACGTGATGATCGGTTATGGTTTAGTTGATTTGGATCACGTGATCACTTAGAGGATTAGAGGGATGTCTATCTAAGTGGGAGTTCTTAAGTAATATGATTAAATTGAACTTAAATTTATCATGAACTTAGTCCTGGTAGTATTTTGCAAATCATGTTGTAGATCAATAGCTCGCGTTGTTGCTTCCCTGTGTTTATTTTGATATGTTCCTAGAGAAAATTGTGTTGAAAGATGTTAGTAGCAATGATGCGGATTGGATCCGTGATCTGAGGTTTATCCTCATTGCTGCACAGAAGAATTATGTCCTTGATGCACCGCTAGGTGACAGACCTATTGCAGGAGAAGATGCAGACGTTATGAACGTTTGGCTAGCTCAATATGATGACTACTTGATAGTTTAGTGCACCATACTTAATGGCTTAGAATCGGGACTTCAAAGACGTTTTGAACGTCATGGACCATATGAGATGTTCCAGGAGTTGAAGTTAATATTTCAAGCAAATACCCGAGTTGAGAGATATGAAGTCTCCAACAAGTTCTATAGCTAAAAGATGGAGGAGAATCGCTCAACTAGTGAGCATGTGCCCAGATTGTCTGAGTACTACAATCGCTTGAATCAAGTGGGAGTTAATCTTCCAGATAAGATAGTGATTGACAGAATTCTCTAGTCACCATGTTAGTAGAACTTTGTGATGAACTATAATATGCAAGGGATGACAAAAGTAATTCCTAAGCTCTTCGTGATGCTGAAATCAACGAAGGTAGAAATCAAGAAAAACATCAAGTGTTGATGGTTGACAAGACCACTAGTTTCAAGAAAAGGGCAAAGGGAAGAAGGGGAACTTCAAGAAGAACGGCAAGCAAGTTGCTGCTCAAGTGAAGAAGCCCAAGTCTGATCCTAAGCCTGAGACTAAGTGCTTATACTGCAAAGGGACTGATCACTAGAAGCGGAACTACCCCAAATGATTGGCGGATAAGAAGGATGGCAAAGTGAACATAAGTATATTTGATATACATGTTATTGATGTGTACTTTACTAGTGTTTATAGCAAACCCTCAGTATTTGATGCTAGTTCAGTTGCTAAGAGTAGTAACTCGAAACGGGAGTTGCAGAATAAACAGAGACTAGTTAAGGGTGAAGTGACGATGTGTGTTGGAAGTAGTTCCACGATTGATATGATCATCATCGCACACTCCCCTATACTTTCGGGATTAGTGTTGAACCTAAATAAGTGTTATTTGGTGTTTGTGTTGAGCATGAATATGATTTGATCATGTTTATTGTAATACGGTTATTCATTTAAGTAAAAGAATAAATTGTTGTTCTGTTTACATGAATAAAACCTTATATGGTTACACACCCAATGAAAATAGTTCATTGGATCTCGATCTTAATAATACACATATTCATAATATTGAAACCAAAAGATGCAAAGTTAATAATGATAGTGCAACTTATTTGTGGCACTGCTGTTTAGGTCATATTGGTATAAAGCGCATGAAGAAACTCCATGTTGATGGGCTTTCGGAATCACTTGATTATGAATCACTTGATGCTTGCGAACCATGCCTTTTGGGCAAGATGACTAAAACGCCGTTCTCCGGAACAATGGAGCGAGAAAAGATTTGTTGGAAATCATACATACTGATGTATGTGGTCCGATGAATATTGAGGCTCGCGACAGGTATCATTATTTTCTGATCTTCACAAATGATTTGAGCAGATATGAGTATATCTACTTGATGAAACATAAGTCTGAAACATTTGAAAAGTTCAAAGAATTTCAGAGTGAAGTGAAAAACATCGTGACAAGAAAATAAAGTTTCTACGATCTGATCGCGGAGACAAATATTTGAGTTACGAGTTTGGTCTTCAGTTAAAACAATGTGAAATAGTTTCACTACTCACGCCACCTGGAACACCACATCATAATGGTGTGTCCGAATGTCATAACCGTACTTTATTGGATATAGTGCAATCTATGATGTCTCTTACCGATTTACCACTATTGTTTTTGGGGTCATGCATTAGAGACAGCTGCATTCACGTTAAAAAAAAGGGGCACCATCTATATCCGTCGAGACGACGCCTTATGAACTATGGTTTGGCAAGAAACCAAAGTTGTCGTTTCTTAAAGTTTAGGGTTGTGATGCTTATATGAAAAAGTTTCATCCTGATAAGCTCAAAACTCAAATCGGAGAAGTGCATCTTCATAGGATATCCAAAGGAAACTATTAGATACACCTTCTATCACAGATCCGAAGGCAAGACTTTTGTTGCTAAATTCGGAAACTTTCTGGAGAAGGAGTTTCTCTCGAAAGAAGTGAGTGGGAGGAAAGTAGAACTTGACGAGGTAACTGTACCTGCTCCCTTATTGGAAAGTAGTACATCACAGAAAAATGTTTCTGTGACACCTACACCAGTTAGTGAGGAAGCTAATGATGATGATCATGAAACTTCAGAACAAGACACTACTGAACCTCGTAGATCAACCAGAGTAAGATCCGCGCCAGAGTGGTACGGTAATCCTGTTCTGGAAGTCATGCTACTAGATCATGATGAACCTACGAACTATGAAGAAGCGATGGTGAGCCCAGATTCCGCAAAGTGGCTTGAGGCCATGAAATCTGAGATGGGATCCATGTATGAGAACAAAGTATGGACTTTGGTTGACTTGCCCGATGATCGGCAAGCAATTGAGAATAAATGGATCTTCAAGAAAAAGACCGACGCTGACGGTAATATTACTGTCTATAAAGCTCGACTTGTCGCAAAAGGTTTTCGATAAGTTCAAGGGGTTGACTACGATGAGACCTTCTCACCCGTAGCGATGCTTAAGTCCGTTAGAATCATGTTAGCAATCGCCGCATTTTATGATTATGAAATATGGCAAATGGATGTCAAAACTGCGTTCCTGAATGGATTTCTGGAAGAAGGGTTGTATATGATGCAACCAGAAGGTTTTGTCGATCCGAAGGGAGATAACAAAGTGTGCAAACTCCAGCGATCCATTTATGGACTGGTGCAAGCATCTCGGAGTTGGAATAAACGCTTTGATAGTGTGATCAAAGCATTTGGCTTTATACAGACTTTGGGAGAAGCCTGTATTTACAAGAAAGTGAGTGGGAGCTCTGTAGCATTTCTGATATTATATGTGGATGACATATTGCTGATTGGAAATGATATAGAATTTCTGGATAGCATAAAGGGATACTTGAATAAAAGTTTTTCGATGAAAGACCTCGGGGAAGCTGCTTACATATTAGGCATAAAGATCTATAGAGATAGATCAAGACGCTTAATTGGACTTTCACAAAGCACATACCTTGACAAGATTTTGAAGAAGTTCAAAATGGATCAAGCAAAGAAAGGGTTCTTGCCTGTGTTACAAGGTGTGAAGCTGAGTAAAGACTCAAAGCCCGACCACGGCAGAAGATAGAAAGAGAATGAAAGTCATTCCCTAGGCCTCATTCATAGGTTCTATAAAGTATGCCATGCTGTGTACCAGATCTATTGTATACCCTGCACTGATTTGGCAAGGGAGTACAATAGTGATCTAGGAGTAGATCACTGGACAACGGTCAGAATTATCCTTAGTGAAATAAGGATATGTTTCTCGATTATGGACGTGACAAAAAGGTTCGTCGCAAAGGGTTACGTCGATGCAAGTTTTTGACACTGATCCAGATGAATCTAAAAGTCTCAATCTGGATACATATTGAAAGTGGGAGCAATTAGCTAGATTAGCTCCTTGCAGAGTATTATAGACAAAGAATTTTGCAAAATACTTACGGATCTGAATGTGACAGACCCGTTGACTAAAATTATCTCACAAGCAAAACATGATCACACCTCAGTACTCTTTGGGTGTTAATCACATAGAGATGTGAACTAGATTACTGACTCTAGTAAACCCTTTGAGTGTTGGTCACATGACGATGTGAACTATGGGTGTTAATCACATGGTGATGTGAACTATTGCTGCTAAATCACATGGCGATGTGAACTAGATTATTGACTCTAGTGCAAGTGGGAGACTGAAGGAAATATGCCCTAGAGGCAATAATAAAGTTATTATTTATTTCCTTATATCATGATAAATGTTTATTATTCATGCTAGAATTGTATTAACCGGAAACATAATACATGTGTGAATACATAGACCAACAGAGTGTCACTAGTATGCCTCTACTTGACTAGCTCGTTAATCAAAGATGGTTATGTTTCCTAACCATGAACAAAGAGTTGTTATTTGATTAACGAGGTCACATCATTAGTTGAATGATCTGATTGACATGACCCATTCCATTAGCTTAGCACCCGATCGTTTAGTATGTTGCTATTGCTTTCTTCATGACTTATACATGTTCCTATAACTATGAGATTATGCAACTCCCGTTTACCAGAGGAACACTTTGGGTACTACCAAACGTCACAACGTAACTGGGTGATTATAAAGGAGTACTACAGGTGTCTCCAATGGTGGATGTTGGGTTGGCGTATTTCGAGATTAGGGTTTGTCACTCCGAGTGTCGGAGAGGTATCTCTGGGCCCTCTCGGTAATGCACATCACATAAGCCTTGCAAGCACTGCAACTAATATGTTAGTTGTGAGATGATGTATTACGGAACGAGTAAAGAGACTTGCCGGTAACGAGATTGAACTAGGTATTGGATACCGACGATCGAATCTCGGGCAAGTAACATACCCATGACAAAGGGAACAACGTATGTTGTTATGCGGTCTGACCGATAAAGATCTTCGTAGAATATGTAGGAGCCAATATGGGCATCCAGGTCCCGCTATTGGTTATTGACCAGAGACATGTCTCGGTCATGTCTACATTGTTCTCGAACCGTAAGGTCCGCACGCTTAACGTTACGATGACAGTTATTATGAGTTTATGCATTTTGATGTACCGAAGGTTGTTCGGAGTCCCGGATGTGATCACGGACATGACGAGGAGTCTCGAAATGGTTGAGACGTAAAGATTGATATATTGGAAGCCTATGTTTGGACACCGGAAGTGTTCCGGGTGAAATCGGGATTTTACCGGAATACCGGGAGGGTTACCGGAACCCCCCGGGAGGCAAATGGGCCTATTGGGCCTTAGTGGAAAAGAGAAAAGGGGCAGCCCATAGCTGGCCGCCCCCCCCCCCCCCTTCCCCAAGTCCTATTAGGACTAGGAGAAGGGGCCGGCCCCCCTCTCTCTCCTTTCCCCCTTGGGAGTCCTAGTTGGAATAGGATTGAGGGGGGGAGTCCTACTCCCGGTAGGAGTAGGACTCCTCCCGCGCCCTCTCCCTAGCCGGCCGAACCCCTCCCCCTGCTCCTTTATATACGGGGGCAGGGGGCACCCCATAGACACACAAGTTGATCATTGTTGATCGTTCCTTAGCCGTGTGCGGTGCCCCCTGCCACCAAATTCCACCTCGATCATGCCGTTGTAGTGCTTAGGCGAAGCCCTGCGTCGGTAGTACATCAAGATCGTCACCACGCCGTCGTGCTGACGGAACTCTTCCTCGACGCTTTGCTGGATCGGAGCCCGAGGATCGTCATCGAGCTGAACGTGTGCTAAGAACTCGGAGGTGCCGGAGTAACGGTACTTGGATCGATTGGATCGGGAAGAAGACGTACGACTACTTCCTCTACGTTGTGTGATCGCTTCCGCAGTCGGTCTGCGTTGGTACGTAGACAACACTCTCCCCCTCGTTGCTATGCATCACCATGATCTTGCGTGTGCGTAGGAAAATTTTCGAAATTACTACGTTCCCCAACAGCTCGCTAGGTGATTATGTCATTGATATGAGTTAATATAATTTTTAAGAGTTATTGTTGGCATGGTTAGTTATAATATTGGCTGAAAACCTGGGTGTTGTTTAAGCTTATTTATGCAAACAAGAGCCAAATAGTTCGTAAAAGTTTTTCTTTCTCACTTTCAGTTTATCAACTGAATTGCTTGAGGACAAGCAAATGTTTAAGCTCGGGGCAGTTGATACGTCTCCGTCGTATCTACTTTTCCTAATGCTTTTCCTCTTGTTTTGGACTCTAATTTGCATGATTTGAATGAAACTAACCCGGACTGACGTTGTTTTCAGCAGAACTACCATGGTGTTGGTATTGTGCAGAAATAAAAGTTCTCGGAATAGAATGAAACTTTGCGAGGATTTTTTATACAATAAATAAGAATTTCTGGAGCCAAGAACCACCGGAGGGGGGCACCTGGGTGGGCACAACCCACCAGGGCACCCCCCCTCCAGGCGCGCCTAGAAAAAAAGGCAAAAAGAACTATCGCATTCCACGAGACGGAGCCGCCGTCACCTCCTGTTCTTCATCGAGAGGCCAGATCTAGAGTCCGTTTGGGGCTCCGGAGAGGGGGATCTTCGATCTTCGTCATCACCTAGCCTTCTCCATCGCCAATTCCATGATGCTCACCACCGGGAGTGAGTAATTCCTTCGTAGGCTCGCTGGCCGGTGAGGAATTGGATGAGACACATCATGTAATCTAGTTAGTTTTGTTAGGGCTTGATCCCTAGTATCCACTATGTTCTGAGATTGATGTTGCTATGACTTTGCCATGCTTAATGCCTGTCACTTTGGGCCCGGGTGCCATGATTTCAGATCTGAACCGTTTATGTTATCACCATTATATCTATGTTCTAGATCTGATCTTGCAAGTTATAGTCACCTACTACGTGTTATGATCCAGCAACCCCGGAGTGACAAAAGTCGGGACCACTCCTGGTGATGACCGTAGTTTGAGGAGTTCATGTATTCATCGTGTGTTAATGCTTTGTTCCGGTTCTCTATTAAAGGAGGCCTTAATATCCCTTAGTTTCCAATAGGACCCCGCTGCCACGGGAGGGTAGGAAAAAAGATGTCATGCAAGTTCTTTCCATAAGCACGTATGACTATTTACGGAATACATGCCTACATTATATTTATGAACTGGAGCTAGTGTTGCATCGCCCTAGGTTATAATTGTCACATGATGAATATCATCTGACAAATCATCGATCCAATGCCTACGAATTTCTCTTATATTGTTCTTGCCAAGTTACCGTTGCTATCACTATTGTTGCACTTGCTACAAAACTACTGCTATCATTGTTGCCGTTACTATTGCTGCTACTACTATTATCAAAACTATCATACTACTTTGCCATTGATCACTTTGCTGTAAATAATTAATCTTCAAGTGTGCTTGAATTGACAACTCAGCTGCTAATACTTACAAATATTCTTTGGCTCCCCTTGTGTTGAATCTATAAATTTGGATTGAATACTCTACCCTTGAAAACTGTAGCAATCCCCTATACTTGTGGGTTATCACCGATCATGTATCGAACGTACGGCACCTCCGCGTTCAGCACACGTTTAGCTCGATGATGTCATCGCCTTCTTTATCCAGCAAGACGGGCGAAGTAGTAGATGAGTTTCGGCGGCACTATGACATGGTGACGGTTGGTGATGAAGAAAAATCTCCGCAGGGCTTCGCCAAGCACTACAGAAACTAGACCGAGGATAAACTAGAGGGGACGGGGTTGCCGACACACGGCTTGGTGAATCTTGATGTGTATTGGGTGCTAGCCCTACCCCTTTATTTATATGTTGAGCCCTGGCATCGAAACTTGGAGTAAAAGCCTCCTCAAAGTCGGTTTTGCCCGAAAGGTAAGAGTCCTTCTCGGGCTCCAGGACCAGACGCTAGGGTTCCCGGCGTCTGGACCCAGACGCCAGAGACCCTGGCGTCTGGCCCCTGGACTCCGCAAAACTTCCTTTTGCGCTTTCCAAAAACCTCGCGGGTTTCCCCCTTTGGCCCAAATAAAGTGTTCTCGTACCCAAACATTTCGGGAAACATCCGGAACCCCTTCGGGTGAATTTCAGAACCTTTCCGGAGACCAAACACTATTATACCATATATCAATCTTTACCTCTGGACCATTCCGGAGCTCCTCGTCATGTCTGTGATCATATCCGGGACTCCGAACAACATTTGGTCACCAACAAACATAACTCATATAATATTATATCGTCGACGAACGTTAAGCGTGCGGACCCTACGGGTTCGAGAACTATGTAGACATGACCGAGACACCGCTCTGGTTAATAACCATTACCAGTACCTGGATGCCCATATTGGCTCCTACCTATTCAACGAAGATCTTTATCGGTCGAACCTTATGACAACATACGTTATTCCCTTTGTCATCGGTATGTTACTTGCCCGAGATTCGATCGTCGGTATCTTCATACCTACTTCAATCTCATTATTGGCAAGTCTCTTTACTTGTTCTGTAATACATCATCCCGCAACTAACTCATTAGTCACATTGCTTGCAAGGCTTCCTATGATGTGTATTATCGAGAGGGCCTAGAGATACCTCTCCGATACTCGGAGTGAAAAATCCTATTCTCGATCTATGCCAACCCAACAAACACCTTCGGAGATACCTGTAGAGCATCTTTATAATCACCCAGTTACGTTGTGATGTTTGATAGCACACAAGGCATTCCTCCGGTATCCGGGAGTTGCATAATCTCATAGTCGAAGGAATATGTATTTGACATGAAGAAAGCAATAGCAATAAAACTGAACAATCAACATGCTAACCTAACGGATGGGTCTTGTCCATCACATCATTCTCCTAATGATGTGATCGCGTTATCAAATGACAACTCATGTCCACGGTTAGGAAACCTTAACCATCTTTGATCAACGAGCTAGTCAAGTATAGGCTCACTAGGGGCATAGTGTTTGCCTATGTATTCACACATGTATTTAGGTTTCCGATCAATACAATTCTAGTATGAATAATAAGCATTTATCATGAATAAGGAAATATAAAGTAACAACTTTATTATTTCCTCTAGGGCATATTTCCTTCAGAAGCCCCCCCCCCCTGCGCGCGCTGGATGTGATCCACGCGGTAGAGGAGGAGCCAGCGGACGAGGAAGAGCCCGTGGCTGAAGAGGGCGTCCTCCCATGCCGGCAGTCGTACTCCTCCGTCTCGCGACGGAAGAGCCTTGCCAGCAACTGGAGGCCTTGATTGGTCCACTTCCGGGCCACGTGCTTCCTCGCCTCGTCCGTGCAGACACACCACTCGCGCTCGGGGTCGTCGCCCTCGCCCTTGCCAAAGCTGCGGCCGGAGTGAAGGAAATATGCCCTAGAGGCAATAATAAAGTTGTTATTTATATTTCCTTATATCATGATAAATGTTTATTATTCATGCTAGAATTGTATTAACCAGAAACTTAGTACATGTGTGAATACATAGACAAAACAGAGTGTCCCTAGTATGCCTCTACTTGACTAGCTCGTTAATCAAAGATGGTTAAGTTTCCTAACCATAGACATGAGTTGTCATTTGATGAACAGGATCACATCATTAGAGAATGATGTGATGGACAAGACCCATCCGTTAGCTTAGCATTATGATCGTTTAGTTTTATTGCTATTGCTTTCTTCATGACTTATACATATTCCTCTGACTATGAGATTATGCAAATCCCGAATACCAGAGGAACACCTTGTGTACTATCAAACGTCACAACGTAACTAGGTGATTATAAAGATGCTCTACAGGTGTCTCCGAAGGTGTTTGTTGAGTTGGCATAGATCAAGATTAGGATTTGTCGCTCCATGTATCGGAGAGGTATCTCTGTGCCCTCTCGGTAATGCAGTGAATTTCCCTTGGGTCTGCTAGCGAACCTAAGGAAACAATGTGCTCCCTTGGGCTGTCAAGTAACACCCTAGGTAAATTTTATGTCCCTAGGGTGTCCATTTTTGGCTCTAGGGAGCCATTTCAGCCCTAGGGCCATTTGTAGATTCTAGTAATGAGCCTAAGATAGGGCTCTAACCTAACTCGACTTTCAATTAACAAAACCATCAGCTGGCCAGGATTACATCGAACAGTTATACAAAGAAGAAAACAAAAGATGGGAAAGATAGAGAGTAATGGAACAGTTTACAACCTAATTTTGAAACATGCAAACATAATATGGAAATGAGCCTAGCCTAAATCACCATGGCCAAACTCTTAAAACTAGAAGCCACACCAACACCAGGGTGAAAATGAACAAGACACCGGCATCGGTAGCCAACAACTCCTCGCCTATTTCCTGCAGAACATGCCAAGACTGACAAGCCATTCGATTCTACCTCCGGAGAGGATCACAATCCTCTTGCATTGGCTCGAAGGGTGTTGTACCGTGGGAAGGCAGGGTGCTCACCCTAGAGCCGAATGGACAAAGCCGACTTAGCAACTCGCGCATGAGGGGCAAAGCGCTAACCACTGATAGCGGCTTGAAGCTACGTCGGTAGTTCCCCAAAGAGGAAGGGATGATGCAGCACAACGACGGTAGGTATTTCCCTCAGTGATGAAACCAAGGTTATCGAACCAGTAGGAGGACCAAGCAACAACACGTAAACGGCACCTGCACACAAATAACAAATACTCGCAAGCTGGCGTGTAAAAGGGGTTGTCAATCCCTTTCGGGTAACGGCGCCAGAAATTGGCAAATGGACGTGAATAAATTGTAGTAGATTGATAGATCGAACACCTAATAAAATAATTAAGAATAATTTGCACCAAGGTATTTTTGTATTTTTGGTTTAATAGATCTGAAAATAAAAGCAAAGGAAAATAGATCGTAAAGGCAAATAATATGAGGAAGAGACCCCGGGGTCGTAGGTTTCACTAGTGGCTTCCCTCGAGAAAAAATAGCAAACGTTGGTTGAACAAATTACTATTGGGCAATTGATAGAACTTCAAATACTCATGACGATATCCAGGCAATGATCATTATATATATTAGTAGACCGACTCATGCCTGCATCTACTACTATTACTCCACACATCGACCGCTATCAAGCATGCATCTAGTGTATTAAGTTCATAGAGAAACCGAGTAATGCAATAAAAACGATGACATGATGTAGACAAGATCTATTTATGTAGAAATAGACCCCATCGTTTTATCCTTAGTAGCAACAGTACATACGTGTCGGTTCCCCTTCTGTCACTGGGATCAAGCACCGTAAGATTGAACCCACTACAAAGCACCTCTTCCCATTGCAAGATAAATAGATCAAGTTGGCCAAACAAAACCCAAATATCGAAGAAGAAATATAAGGCTATAAACAATCATGCATATAAGAGATCAAAGAAATTCAAATAACTTTTATGGATAAAAAGAGATATATCTGGTCATAAACTCAAAGTTCATCGGATCCCAACAAACACACCGCAAAATAGTTACATCATATGGATCTCCAAGAGACCATTGTATTGGGAATCAAACGAGAGAGAGGAAGCCATCTAGCTACTAACTATGGACCCGGAGGTCTACAAAGAACTACTCACGCATCATCTGAGAGGCGCCAATGGAAGTGGTGAACCCCTCCGTGATGGTGTCTAGATTGGATTGGTTCTGGACTCTGCGGTGGCTGAAATTAATTTTCGTCGACTCCCCTAGGGGTTCTAGAATATTGGGGTATTTATAGATTAAAGAGGCGGTCCAGGGGCACCCGAGGTGGGCACAACCCACCAGGGCGTGTTGGGCCTCCAGGCGCGCCCTGGTGGGTTGTGCTCCCCTCGGAGCAGCCCCGAGGTGCTTCTTCGGCCCATTGGTTGTCTTCTGGTCCAAAAAAATCCACAAAAAGTTTTGCTGCGTTTTGACTCCGTTTGATATTGATTACCTGCGATATAAAAAACATGCAAAAAACAACAACTGACACTTGGCACTGTGTCAATAGGTTAGTACCAAAAAATGATATAAAATGATTATAAAATATCCAAGATTGATAATATAATAACATGGAACAAAAAATTATAGATACATTGGAGACGTATCAACCACCACCGCAGAACTCCCACGGATTCACCGCTCTAACCTAGCCCGATTTTTAATTAACAAAGCCATTAGCTGGCCAGGATTACATCAAACAGTTGTACAAAGAAGAAAACAGAAGACGGGAAAGATAGAGAGTACTGGAATAATTTACAGCCTAATTTTGAAACGTGCAAACATAATATGGAAACGAGCCTAGCCTAAATCACCATGGCCAAACTCTTAAAACCAGAAGACACACCAACACCAGGGTGAAAATCAACAAGACACCAGCATCAATAACCAACAACTCCTCGCCTATTCCTGCAGAACATGCCAAGGCCGACAAGCCATTCGATTCTACCTCCGGAGAGGATCATGATCCTCTTGCGTTAGCTCGAAGGGCGTTGTATCGTCGGAAGGCAGGGTGCTCACCCTAGAGCCAAATGGACAAAGCCGACTTAGCAACTCGAGCATGAGGGGCAGAGTGCTAACCACCACCGCAGAACTCCCACGGACTCACCGCAAAACACATGTCAACCACATATCCAGATCGACGCAAGCTAAAGAACGAGAAGACAAAGACTGGACGAAGAGGATGTAGAACAATGAACAATTCTCCACCACCATCTGCTTTCCACAAATCGCCATCGTGGACGACACTTCCATGAAGGGGAGTGATGCCAATACGCCGCTGACATCCACAAGGGGAACCAAGACTTTCACCTAAAGCGAGAGGTGAGGATGAGAAACATGGGAGGGGACCTCGATAAGGCCTTTGAGAAGGGGACCGGCGCCGACATCGTCGTGCCCTCTACCTAAGGCCAAGGGTTTCAACCGGTCTCACTCCCACACCCGTCCATCCGGACCCGAGAGCATGAGCTATCTAGGTGAAGCCGCCATGGTCGAATCGGACCAAAGGGTGCAATCACAGAGTGTCGGGGCGCCACAACCGACGGGCGTACGCACCCGCCACTAATATGATACTAGATCGAAAATAATAAAATATTTAATTCAATATGTTGCTCTTCAGGAGAGAGGTGTTTTGGAAGCCTTTATTTTTGAAAATTTCAAATTCAAACTTTTATGGTTCAAAAAATTCCGAAAAAATATGCGTATATGTAAGGATGTAACCCACATGTGTGTAAAAATTCATGATGAAATACCTTGAGTTGTGACCTAAACAAAAAAGACAAATTCATGGCCTGGAAAGATGCATAGTATCATGTGTTAAATAGCCCAGATTTGTCTTTTTTGCATAGCCCTCATTTCAATGTATTTTGAACTGAGTTGTGCCTACATGTATATCTATATTTTTTCAGAATTTTTTTGAAATGTAAAAATATGAATTTTAATGAAATTTCAATTTGAATTTAGAGGCCGAGCTTCAAAAGGGATTTCCGGTTCTTCAGTTCATCTCTACTACTATAAAATAAGCAAACGTTAACTCCCCTAAACGCACCTCGCTTACTGTACACAGAAGAAAACACATCAATTGGAGGGTCAAGATAAGCCTACTCAATGGGATCTAACTGTGAATACACAAAAGTACCCCTCACGTTGTACGCTAAGCAATTTAGGTGGGCGGGCGAAACTCTACCGTCCTTCAGCCAACGCCAACAAAAAGAAAAGAAAAAAACACACCGAAACAACCACATCCGCTCCAAAATTAGCGGCGACCAATCCTCCTGTCGCTCTTCAGAGTTGCCCTCCACCGAAACGCCCGCGCCGAGGACGCCAGACGACAGCCGCACCGACGACGCCGACGACGCCCGCGACATCCATGACGAGGACCTCCTCGCCAACACAGGTGCATGCTTTCTCTTCAATCTTTCAGACGCCATCGCCCACACTGCCGCGACTGTCTCCGGACTACGCATCGGCGACGGCAAACTCCTCGGCAGGCTGATTTGCACGCATATGAAGATGTTAACAATGACATCCGTTCATTGCTCCTGTTTCTGTTCTGCATAGTTCTGCATAAATAGTGAAACCATGGTACTGAAAACCAATCATAAAGTGCATATGTTATGAACCATATGCCGTGAGCATATGTTATGAAACCCAATCATAAAGTGCATGAGCAAGTGAAATCATACCACGGATCCTCAGCAGATCCCCATGGTACTGAAAATTTGATACCACTGATCTAACCTATGACTGAAACAAATCTTTGTAGTTTGCCACAATGTTATGTCAAATTAATATGTACATATAAAATTCACACTGACTTGTGCATTGGCAGAACCAGAGCTCAAATGTATGAAGTGTAACAAGGTGACTCTTATGGCATGAGCATATGCTAACATGGTCCCTATTGTGCGTACCTGACCTAAACTTGAAGTCGTGCCATGAAGCCTTGGCAAATGAGCATTGTACTGACCTCACCTAAAAGCCCTCCCAATCTGCATATGGATATTCCAATGCTTAGTTGCAAGTAATATGAACACAAGCAAAGACACACCCAGAAAGAGACCTAGATGAATTGTATTACCAACTACTACATCTTATTGCATTAATCCTTGAGGTATAGTTAGCCCCGACCAAGGTTAAAGGACGCGTATGGCCCCGATCACTCCCAACGGGACGCGCACCCCGTTCCAGGATATAACGGGGCACACGCACAGCTGGTTGTATCACAAGGTAATGATGATCAACTTCATGATATATGGCCCAATTGTATTGCTATATAATGATCTGTGATCTGTTCTTCAAACATACAGACCATAATGAGATTAAGAATATACCATAGAGTATTCAAAAAAGAAGATATGGCATGTAGATACTAGAATGAATCATGTAACAAACTAACATGCTGGATAACCACAGTGGGCTAGAATACATGTTCCAACATACATCAAACCAATTGCTGGGAACTCCCGAGAATACCTCTTCCAACTTCTGTCGTGGGGTGAAAAAATTGATTCCACTGAAAACATAGAAACAACCATCAACATTTCTTCCAAGTAAAATTTGCATGCTAAACATAAGCTGCAAGACTGCTATCACTTAGGCTCAAACTGAGCTACATCTATTTGTCATTTCTAAACAACCAGAAAGAATGAACATCCAGGTGAAAGACAAATAACCTTAAAAAAATATTGACCAGAGAGACTAAAGAGATCCACAAAGTGTCAAAAGAGTTCACATATATTCATGAGAAGTGGTTGAGTGTATCTGGATCGTATTTATCAACTTCATCTAACAATCACTATTTGCAGAAGTGGTAACTGAGAGAATTATGTCTCAATTAAGCTTCGCAGATCATCAACAAAATCCCAATTTGATGCTACTTCCATAGAGGAACTAAAGAGAAGGCAAGCTTGGTTACTAGCAATAACATTCCATAGAAGATCCGCAACAAAACATACTCTTCGATTCAGACTTGTTGTTCCCATTCTCTTTCCACGCCTCCTTCTCCTTTGGGAAGTCTGAAGCATTAAGGGATGAATCATCAATACAACCACCAACTAAGCGGATGATTTCTCATATTACATTCTTGAAAGGAACCATTCTAATAGAAAACACACTTTCTAAAGATTAAACGCGACACCCATTTTTGTTCCATTTTATAAAATGAATTGCCAGTTTTCATATTCAAATGTCATATCTGAATGTAGTATGGTTAAAAATTTGCATATGCTACCTGATTAGTTAGTGTAGGCATGAGAGTCATGCACTTCTTGTTCCATTTTAGCTCTTGAGAAGCACATACCACTGAATTCCTCTTCAATAATAACTTCTCCAACTTCCTTTCTTTTATGAAGATAATGTACCATCTTTCAAAAAAGATACTGCATCATGTCAACTCTTGGATCCATTCACAAACAGAAGGCGCTGCAATTTAGAGCAGAATAATACTCAAATCAATCGGATTTTCTAACAAAGCCCTTTAATAGAACAAAATATGCAGTCTTGAAAAGGAATATTCATGGTGATTTCTCAGTGAGGCGATGCACCCGGCGACTAACCGAATTGACAGGGAGGAGCAGACTGTAGGGTCAGAGAGAGAGAGAGAGAGAGAGATTACCTGGACCTGGACGATCGCGCGGGAGAGGGTGGAGAGGCTCATGTTGGCGACGACGAGGGAATCAGGAGGATGGAGGGACCCGGCGTCGCCGGTAAGCATGCCGAGCTCGAGCGCCTCCTCGAGCACTTCGGGGCCGGATTGGAAGGAGCAGGGTAGCGTAGGGCGTGCAAGTCCCGCGCCTCCGCGTCCGCATCCGACGGCGCCTAGCGCTGGCGCGAGCATGCCGAGCTCGAGGACCTCCTCGGCCACTTATGCAATCTGATTCGAAGGGGAGGGGCGGCCTGCCAGGGAGCGGCGACGCTGGTGACGAAGGGGAGGGCAGCCTGACCAGGGAGCGCCGGCGACGGTGATGAAGGGGAGGGGGCGGCCTGACCAGGGAGCGCCGGCTGTGGTGGAGAGAATGGGGAATGGAGGAGATTGTGAGGCGGTGGTGGGGAACTATCCAGAGAAGAATGTGAGACGGCAGTGGAGAGGATCACTGACGTTTTCTTTTTTTGAGAAATCTGATATTTTTTTTCTTAATACTACTACGTAGAGTACTGTAGTAGGCAGTGACGGGAGGGAGAGATTGTGATTGATCACGGCGTTGTCCGAACCAAAAAAGAAATTGTCTTCTTTTTATCAGCCGTGTCCAATTCACCTCACATTGTTCTAATAAAAATCCATTATTTTTATAGTCATAATCATTTGATGCTTTAAAAGGTTTCCTGTATAAATAATATTTATAAAAGATGAAAAAAAATACTGGTAAAAACACATTTGATATATCTGAATTTTAGTTGAGTAAATGGGTATGAGTAAATAAATTCAAACGCGAAGCAAAAGCTTTGATGTTTTCTTGATTATTAAGAAGATTATCCGGTTAATAATGGAAAACCACACAAACACACATTAGGTTGGGGGACTCGCTCCGTCAAAAAATCCTCTTTTCCATCACTATCGGAAAAAAAAACACTCTTTTAGAGTAATGAAGAGATAAGCATTCCGCATGCCTTCAATAATTACAACCAACACGACACAAGGTCCATGTGGTCCTCAGAAGGCCGTTGCCCTGACATTCACTACTCCAACACACCTTACATACTGAACTGATACCGCTTCTGGGGTTATTATACCGACATGTCATTTGCAGATACATGCGTTGCACGTGCACACTTACTAGTGTTTTATATGACATAATTTGTACTGCCGAAGCAAAGCAAGCAAGACAAGTGCCACCAGCCCATCACAGTCAACCGTGACACTGACGCCCGGCCCCGCCGCCAGCCGAATCCCATCCGCTCCGAGGACCCAACCACCCCCTTCCGGTCGGCGTCACGACTCACGCCGGCCTCCGCGCTACACTACACCGTCCCCCGATGAGAGCCGCGGCCACATCCACAGCCTTCTCCCTCCTCTCGCCCTCCCGCCTCCGGACCTCCGCTCCCACCACCGCCAGCCTCCCCTGCCGCCGTCGCCCCCGCATCGCCGCGATGGCCACCGCCGCCTCCTCCTTCCGCCCGGAGGCCGCGCGCTCGCCCCCCGCGGTCGAGCCCCCGGTCCCGCCGCTCTCCAAGGTCACGCCCCCTCCCCGGTTCGAGCTGATCGCTTTGGTTTTGTTTCGGGTCGGGGTTTCATCTGAAAGAGGAGGGTTGGGTTCTATGGGCGCAGTTCAAGGTGGCGCTGTGCCAGCTGTCGGTGACGGCGGACAAGGCTCGCAACATCGCGCGCGCCCGCGCCGCCATCGAGTCCGCCGCGGACGACGGCGCCAAGCTCGTGCTCCTCCCGGTGAGTGCCTACGAACGAAGCTCTGTTATTGCCAGCTCTGTCAGTACCAATTTCCTCTCGGATGACAGTAACCAGCTCTGTCAGTGCCAATTTCCTCTCGGATGACAGTGACCAGCTCTGTCAGTACCAGTTTCCTCTCGGATGACAGGGCCGTTGAGGATTGACTGTTGATTGTATAGAGTGATCGTGTCGTGATTCCGCGGGAATCTATGGGTAGAAGCATATTACCGTAGCATCGTTACCTTGACTGACTGGTGATTGTATAAGATTCAAGCGTGAGTATATGCACCGAGGGGGGAGGATCATAGCACTGAATCATATCATGTGCATGTTTACTTCTGATATGTCAATAAAAGCAGTGAAATCTGTTCCCCTTCTTAACACAATGAAAGCAGCGAAAACTGTATTTCGGCAAAAAATTAGCTGTGATATTGAGATGTGCTCTAAAAGTTACTCCCTCCGTCCCATAATGTAGTGTCAAAAAACGTCTTATATTATGGGACGGAGGGAGTAGATTGTACTAGAATACAGGCCCACTATGCCACGTGTTACAGTGTTTCTAGTCCGACAGTTCCGGAGTTACTAACTACCAACATTGTGGTATTGACTATTGAGGCCCGGGCACTTGGCATCCGTTTGGCCATGAGCCAGATTGTAAATTTGTGGTATAATGCCGTTATTTTCTTTTTCCAATTGTCAAAAGATAATACAACATTATAATAGGTTTTGGCACCACTCACTTCTGTATAGCTTGCCCAATACTTGCCTTTTTTCTCAGCCTATTATAAGTTAATTAGGACAAGTTTCACTAACTTCGTAAATATAGTTTGGTACTTCGGTTTCTCATTTTTCTTCTCAAACAGGCTTTGACTTTTGAACCATGATATCATTTCCACATCTTGTGTTGCATGATTTAACATGCATTCACTAGGCTGGATCTGATTTTGCTTTGATAATTTAGTCCACTTTCTCTTATCAGATCATTTGGTACGAAATTCACTTTTGCTTTTTTATTACCTTTCACCTATTGCAGTTTCGTGTTTTTATGTGTGTAGGAGATATGGAATGGTCCATATTCAAATGAAAGCTTTCCAGAGTATGCTGAGGACATTGAGGCTGGTGGCGATGCAGCTCCTTCATTTTCAATGATGTCTGATGTTGCTCGCAGCTTGCAAATTACTCTTGTTGGTGGATCCATATCAGAACGTTCTGGTAACAGCTTGTACAATACATGCTGCGTCTTTGGTTCAGATGGCAAGCTTAAGGGTAAACATAGAAAGGTATGTATGGAAACTTATTTCCGTTAAGTAGTTTGTTTATATAATAACTGAAGAGTGAAAGACACATAAATTGAGTATGTCATAGTGATAGACAACAACGCCCACCGGATGAACTATGTTTGAAGAACCACTGTTTTTAAATACTATTACTGACATGCTCAGAACATCTAGTACATCAATCATGACGTTTCCATGTAGTACTGTGATTCTCTTCTGATGAATGTAAAACATAATGTTCTCACGAAGTCACAAGCGAAGCACATATTATAAATTTACTCATTTCCGCAAGCTAATTAGTGAACTTACCTTATTCACAACATTTGATTAGTTAACTTACGCCTTGTTGCATTTTGTTTCTTCCACACTAAACAATATTATTCCTAAGGTGGTTCCTTCTTGGTTTTTTATGTCACAGCAATGAAACTTTTCATGAATGCAGGTCCATCTTTTTGACATTGATATTCCAGGAAAGATTACATTCCAGGAATCAAAAACCCTTACCGCTGGGCAGGATCTTACTGTTGTTGACACAGGTTTGTCTTATTACTCTGCTGTAATAAACCACACTATGATTAGGTAGCTCTCAAACCACAAGATCTTCGACGCATCCCTAACTTTTTGTCTGGGTCATATAAATTAAGGTTTACAAACAGAGCATGTTTATGATTGATGTTGATATTTTTAAAGCCATACCTTTCCATATGGACTTCCCATGTTTCTTGGCTTTAAGAATCTCCTTCGGATATGTTATTTAAGCTTTCAGTACTCATTGTTCGTTCAGTTCTGCATCCTAGATTTCTTCTGCAATTTGTTGTAGCTAGTTGAATTCGGTCATCTTTGTTCTGCTTTATTTTCTTGATACAGCACAACTAATTTATTTTGTTGCATATAAAATCTAATATAGTGTCAATTGTTTTCAGATGTAGGCCGAATTGGTATAGGCATTTGCTATGACATTCGTTTCCAGGAATTGGCAATGTTGTATGCTGCAAGAGGTCTAAATTTCTCGCATCCTATTTTTAATGTACACATGATTTATCTGTTTGTAATGTTTTTTGGTGTTATAATCACAAAATACTTCTAGGATTGCTTTAATGCTAACCACTTCATTTGATTCGTAGCAGCTGCTAACTTACTATGTATGTGCATAATGGATCACATTATTTGGTCTCAGAAACTCATAGCAAAATATAATTTGGCCGGTATTTACTTGTACTATGGGCCTGGTTGGTTAAGGGTCTGCTGGTAGGAGGATCTTTCTCCAGTCTTTTTGCCTGGTGAAAAGGGAGGTAGACTAGATAATTTGTTTATTTTTTCTTTCTTAATCAATAATAGATACAATCCCTGAATTCCATGGTTATATAGATGAATGTTTGGCAACGAAGAACCTGTCTAAGAAAGGAATCTTAAAACTATGCAACTAGCATGACTGACTATCAAGGTTTATGAGATATAAGTACTTTGTTTGCCTTTCTAGTTAAAGTCTGGTGGAAATATCTTTGGTCCAAAAGTTACGAGTTCATGTCATGGATGCAGCTCAATAGATAACCTTTCGACTAAAATGAGTTGAGAGTTGCTACTATTAACTGTATGTACTTTTCACACGCTGCAGTAGTCGTGTTGCTTGACACTGGGACCGAGCCCATAATAGCTTGCAACCTCTAGATTTTTAGTCGCTAATGACATAATACGTGCAACTTCACTGTTGATCATACAAAATATAATAATGCTCTCTCGTTGACTGCAGGTGCTCATTTGCTATGCTATCCTGGTGCTTTCAACATGACTACTGGGCCATTGCATTGGGAGTTGCTTCAACGGGCAAGGTATGTATCTTCTGAATCATTTGAACCTAGAGATGAAATGCAACAGATACATAATGAGGTTGAATATCTTGTACTTCTACTGATGATAAGATACTTCTAATAGATGTAGTCAAAAGATCAACGCTCGTATCAAAATTTCTCTAGGAGTGCTATCTGAAGCATCTTTCCTATTTATTTTGCATTACATCTTCTCTGCTTCTGTTCTGAATATATCTTTATGATGCCAGGGCTGCTGACAACCAGGTATGAGGAACACTGCTGTGCTGCCCTCCATTTTTCTGTACAGAAACTCATCATTTCTGCTTCCAGCTTTTCGCTTTCAAGTAGTAACAGTCATCATTCTTTCAGCTTTTTGTGGCAACCTGTGCTCCAGCTCGAGATACTAGTTCAAGCTATGTTGCTTGGGGACATTCCACTCTTGTTGGACCGGTGAGTTGATTACTGATTTTAAGGTGCCAGTTCTTCGGTAGTTTGCCAGGAGCCTCCTGATCTTTTGTGCTCCGGAGTCCAGACCTGGAAGTTAAACTCAGCACTAATGCAAGGAATACTATGTTGCTGCTGTAGTGACTTGGCCTTGAGCCATGCCATTTCATATGCCCAGCACTCTGAAAACTCTATTTCAGTGAGGTATGCGCTTAACTGTTGGCATTTTATTTTCCAGTTTGGTGAGGTGATCGCCACAACTGAGCATGACGAAGCAACTATAATAGCTGAGATTGATTATTCATTGATTGAGCAGAGGAGGTAGGCAGAATGATCGAATCTTAGGCTTTCTCATGGTGGTGTTTATTCTCAGCTTGATCTAATCGCCTGACCAACATCTTTTTTTTCAGGCAATTTCTTCCTCTGCGACACCAGCGACGTGGAGATCTCTATCAGTTGGTAGATGTCCAGGGATCGAGTTCCAAGTAGACTGTCCGAATTGCTTGGGTAGGCATGATCCATGAAGCAAGAATCGCTGATTGAGAAGGCAGGCTCATATGCTTTGATTCGTGAGATGCATGTGGCACGTCTTCATCTGTAATTTGCACTCCTGGCACATAATGTGTGAAAAGGGGACAAAACCAATAAGAGACATGTAATATGTACAATTGCCTGAGTTGCGAAATAATCAAACCCCTTGGCGGGAAAAAAATTTCGAAAACTGTACTCAACGTCTCGACCTGCTGGGTTACTTCTCTTATGGTTGGAGATGAAGCAAACATGATTACTTCTTCCTATCTCTTTTTAGCCTTATGTAATTGCAGGTTAACATTACATGAGTGGAGTGAGTTGAAGAACATGGAAGGCACGGAGATGGCTGTCCTGGATCAGATGTACCCCATGTTTTCGGCTTATTTTTGGGCCTTACGTCCGTGGCTGCTATAAATGAGTAGTGTGGCAGGCCAGGCCAGCCTGTGTGCACTGTGGTAACCATAAATGATCAAGCATGAAGGAGCTGCCCCCTGCGTCCTGGCCGCGCTGCAGCCTGCTCGAACAGGAACACGGCTTCTGAAGACGGTACCACTGCCGGTGCAGGCGCCAGGCGCCAGGCGATGAAACACTGAGACAGCAGAGGAGGCATGGCGAGCTCATCATGAGCCGAAGAAGGCCGGCCAGCATTTCGTGTCCGGAGATGTGAGCCCATTTATGATGGGCTCACGCCTTCCTTCCGTTAATTAAAAGCGAGTTCCCCTCAGTTTCTTTTTAAAAAAAAAAGCGAGTTCGCTTCGCCGGGTTTCAACTTTCAAATCCGCTTCTCTTCAATGCATCGCTACCACTGTGCATACACCTGATGCTGCAGCGCGTCGATCGAAGAAAAAATGTAAGATCAGATCGATGCATGGCGCGGCGTGGACCCAAGGAGATGATCGAGCTCCCCAGATGCACTAGTGGTTCGTCACCGCCACTGGCCCTGCTTGGTGCTTTTTTTACATCAATACAGACACAAGCGTTCATATACACGCGCACACACTCATCTCTATGAACGCATACACGCACATTTTATCTCTGTGAGCACCTCCGAGAGACTGAGACGGCATATCATCTTGAGATTTACGAAGTCATCGTAGGTCCCTTGTCGTTGACGGAAACGTCTCCTCCCACTGAAAGCGCATCGCCTGAAATCTTAAAATAAATCCAGAAATAATGCGAGTATCAGGATTTGAACGCTGATGGGTTGAAGATACCGCTGTCCATCTAACCAACTCAACTACAGGTTGTTAATCGAGTATTGCTGAATTTTGGTGATTTCAGCTGTGATCCTCGTTTGAGCCACGGCGATGCCAAGCCGAGCCGTAACAACGCCCAAAACTATCACCATCGCACAGCCCGGTCGACCCAGCACTGCCTGAATGGCTGGCTGCCCCGTGTTCACTGCGGCATCTTCGCCGGGCACGTCGGTCGCGTGGGAGGCTGCGCCGCCTGCTTCTTTTACTGCTCCATGGCTGGGCTGGCCGGCCCCTACCACCGCTGTCTCGCTCCGTGCGATCGGCCTCCTGCTGCAGGTAGCGGCAGGCCGGCCGCGATGGTGTAGCATGATGTGATGCACCTTCAGTTCCCCATCAATGCATCACAAGGATCGCACGTACGTACGTGCGCCAAGACATTCATTCCCCCCTCTGTTTCAGGATTTCCAGCCATACGTCTGTAATGAGAAAACGTTTCGTCGACTACAAGGTGTTTACGATAACTTATAAAATATCAAGATGATATGCCGGTTTAATCTTTCGGAGGTGCTCGCAAGGGTAAAGCATGTGTATACGTTCATACAAGTGAGTGTATGCATATATATAAGCGCTTATACGTCCGTACTGTGTTAAAAAAAACATTCATCCCCCCTTTGTTTGCGAGTTAAAAAATGGATAGTGCTAGGCACCCGTCGACAGGCGCTAGCTCCCGATAGATCGCATCCGCAGTGTCATTGCACGGCACCCCTGCACGCATGGGAATATGCACTCATTTTTCAAAAAATGCATTTGAACTTTTAAGCAGGTTTTAAATGTCAAAAAACTCAAAAGAAAACTTCACGTATACATGTTCGCAAATATGTGTGTGACACAAAATTTTGTGAAACCATGTCTCTTTGTTTTGTCTCCACAAAAAAGACAAATTTTAGATACATAGCGTTTCACGACATAATTTTTTGTCTTTTTTGCACATGTCATAAAAAAGTTATTTTTTTCTTAGAACTTTATGCATGCACATAGAACATGGACCATACCCGCGCAACCTTCTTTAGGTTTTTTTAGCATTTAGAAATGTGTTTTCTAAAATGGGTCCGTCTGTACCAGCTTTATTCATGCACTTCCCCATGATGTCCCCATTTTCTCACCATGCTTTCTTTCTCAAGTGCGCTCGCAGGTTGTCTTCGTTCCTCACTGTTGTCGTTGCTGCAACCAGCGGACCCTGGCCGTAGCAGAATCTGTCATCTCCTCGGTTGAAGTTTCTCCTGCTGCTGGTTATTGCTATCCTTAGAAGGTTGAAACTTCTTTTGGTTGCTGGTTGTAGCTTTCCCCATTGACGGACGCAGCTTCCGCCATCCCCAACCCAACAAAAAATCTCATCGGTCGCAGCAAAAAAAACCTGATTTTGGCAAAAAAAATAAACAAATCATCGTCGCCGATCGAAGCAAAAAGAGGTAATAGCACCACAGACCAAAAACTTGTTCTAGATGTGATGGTTTAGTCCTACAAGTTGCAAAAGTGAACTGATCACTCCTGCAACTTGCAATGGATGTGCAAGTAGCCACTCACACGCAGCCAAGTGGCGGCTGCGTGGCGAAGACCGTCAGCTCTGTGTCCTCCCGGACAACCACGTTCCTCATATTCAAATCATCAAATATACACAAATCCATGCATGTCCATCTTATAGCACAAATTCATCACCAGTGCAACAAATGCAACAAAGCAAAAGAAAAAAGAAAAAAAACACACAATCCAACAATTCAACAGATGCCAAAAGAAAATATGACAATTTGGCGCACAGCTCAAGAAAAAACACATGAATCTGCATTTGAATGGTGCTAGGCGGCTGCTAGTAGCATGCCGTTCCTTTCACGGTCACAGTTGAACTTGCTACAGTTCAACGCTATATCTGTTAGTTTTTTTGTTCTAAATTTGTGGCTTGAATTTTAGATCCCAATTTGTGCATGACATTGCTACACGCTACGCCCCCCCCCCCCCCTAGTCGAGGCCGCCAATCTGAAAACTGTCAGAAACCTGTGCTGGTGGATCTGCACGATTCATGCATGCATGCGGCGGCGGTGCAGCCATTGAACGCGCGTAGAGTAGTACGTACCTGCACCTGCATGCATGGCCCGTGATTCCTGTTGGCCAAAAGGGCGCGCACGTCGCAGTTTTTGAACATGGCCCGTACCTCCACGCTCGATTCGGGCGGATCGCTCGCAATCACTGCGGCAGCAGTAGACGTACGTGCAGCATTCACGCGGCACTGTCAAGGACTCTAGCAAATTGCTATTGTACTACGTACTATAATACGGGTGCGTAGCAGTTGTACACTGTTCGCGCACATACTCCATTGCTGACGCCACGAACCAAAGTCGATGAAACGGGCACTACGTACGTACGTGCCAGGAGTACGTGCGTGCGTGCGTGCGTACCCGCGTAGCACTCAAGTTGCATGTAGTCGAGTCGCACGTGGGGCGCGAGGAGGGAGGCGATCGCGCGTGGCAGGCAGGGCGGCAGAGGCCGCCACGATGGGCCATCATCCCGAGACGAGACGAGGCAAAGCCCTCCTCCATCCTTCAAAGCTGCAGAAAAGGCAAAGGAAAAACATTCTCACCCATCCAATCCATTCCAGCCGGAAAAGAAAAGAAAAGTTACTGAGTACTGGTAGCCCGTACCGCAAGAATACCCACGCCACGAGCACGAGGCTTTTCTTTTGAGGCGGCCAAGCCGGCATGCATGCATGGATGGTCGTATCGCACACTACACGCGGCAAAGCGGCGGCCCCACCTGTCATCGGGAGGTTTGAGCGCCGCTTTCCCTTTTTTTTCCTTGGTTCTCGCGTCGCGGTCGCGCAGCTTCCAACAAAAAAAAGCCGGGCTGGACCGGACCGGACCGGGCCTGACCGCACCGGCCTGGTGGATGGTGGGAGCAGCACGATCGAATCCGATCCGATCCGATCGGGCCGATCCCACCACCGGCCGCACGAGACGCGAGCTTTGGCGCGCGCGAGCCCCCAAGCTGAGCTTTCGCTCTCGTGCGTGCGTGCAGCGGCGCTCCTTTTGATCGGTCGGAGCGAAAGCTGCGGCGGCGATCGATCAATCGTCCGGCTCACGACTCGCGTGGCACTGTACTGTACACGACCCCCCTCCGTGCATGCGTGGCTGGGCCCTGTGCGTGTACTCCTGTGGCGGAGTATGGACGTCTCTGTCTGGTCCGTCCGTGCATCGGGATCGGTGCCCCGCCGGCCCGCCATGCAAGTTCTGCCGTCTTTTGATCGTCGACGACCGGCGGGATCGGCACGGCTTTCTTCTTCGGTGCACGCCCGTTTTCTTTTTACCACTCTGATGATTCAAGAGATTGGGCGCCCGATCGGCCAGTAACAGTTAGAATTCGTTGCTGCTTGTTACCGGACGCACGCGCAAATGATTCATCACTGCTCCTTTATCAAAATCTTCTTTGCTTCACCTTCTTCACGATATGTTTGCTCGGCGTGCGCCCATCTTTGACAAGAAGTCGAAAACAGTGTGCGGCGGCCGGTGTAAATGTCAAACCCTGCATGTGCCGCGCTCACACTCATAGCCCCGCACGCTCTCGTCTCGTGGGCCTGCCTGCATGCATGCATGTGAACAGTGAGCACGCACGCACGTCCGTCCGTGGAGACATAAACGGCAGTACTGTCCATGTGAAGATTTAAGTCTCTACGGACTACAGTCCATGCACAGATCTTTGCCTCCACATGCTTTCAAAACTTGCTGCCCGCCACGTTCGTAGCCAGTGTTCCCGCGCGCTGCATGCGTGCAGCAAAACGACGCGGGAAAATAATTGCCCGTCCAATCACTGTTCACTCGCTACATGCGTGCATTTTGTCAAACTCACAAAAGTCAGGTTTCTTTTCAGACATTTGACAGCCCCTAGGTCAAGCAGGTTTAGGAAACTACTTAGGATGACAGGTGGGGCCGCCGGTTTGCCGCGTGTAGTGTGCGATCCGGCCTCAGGATGTAGAAGTCGTGTGTGTGTTCATTATGATTGTATCCCTCGATACTACTCCCTTCGTTTTCAAATACTTGTCTTTCTAGACATTTCAAATGACTACTACATACAGATGTATGTAGACATATTTTAGAGTGTAGATTCACTCATTTTGCTCCGTATGTAGTCACTTGTTAAAATGCCTAGAAAGACAAGTATTTAGGAACGGAGGAAGTACATTATGAATCGATAAAAAGCAGTCTTTATCGAAAAAAAAGTGTCTTAGGTGTTCTAGGTTGTATCTCTATGCATTTCTAGCTTAGATGCTACTACCTCCGTCCTGACTTATTGATTTCCTTTATGTTTTATGTCAAATTTTGACCATATATTTAACTAATAAAATGTTAATGTATATCATAGAAAATTATACCGTTGGATTTGTATTTGAATATAGTTTTCATGCATATATTTTGCCTCCACATCTGTTCAAAACTTAACGGTGACCACGTTAGTGTTCCGGCGCGCTGCATGCGTGCAACAAAACGACGCGGGAAAATAGTTGCCCATCCGATCACTGTTCACTCACTACATGCGTGCATTTTGTCAAACTCACAAAAGTCAGCTTTCTTTTGAGACATTTGAGAGCCCCTAGGTCAAGCAGTTTTAAGACACTACAGTGATTTTGATTCATTATCCTTTTCGATCGAGGCTAGTGGATTTCAGGACAGAGGAGGCACATCAGAGTTAGTTGCAAAATTTTGCAGATAAACTAGACAATTGTCTTAGGTGTTCTAGGTTTGTATCTCTATGCATTTCTAGCTTAGATGCTGCCACCCACCTCACGCCGCCCCACCACATAACGATAACAAAACTCAAAAGAATGAGCTAGCTAGTATTAGGTTTATGCTAGAGGATCAATATGTTAGCCTTCTACTTTTGAGCAAACATGCATCCTTTCCTCATCAACGACAAGTTATTAAGCTAGAGCTACTGGACAGTACTATCATAGGACTGATTAATTAACCAGTAATCATGCCTGATTAGTGGCTGGAGAAGCTAAAAAGCAAGGGTCAACTCCTGACGGGCAAGTAAAACCTCGAGCTTTAGTTAATTTATTATCACGGCATCACCTTTCAGCACTCCTAAACTCCTACTGCTATGTTCTTTCTTAGCTCCAAGTGCCCAAAAATTTCTTTTTCTTAATTACCATCTCCTGGCGTACTCCAGTACCTCACAGCACATTATTAGGGTCTAGATCAGGCCTAAGCTTCTTTTGAGATATAGTCTACTGGTAAAATACAGTGATAGCTAGCCTTTGTGTAGGGGCCCGAGTTGCTTTGCTCAACAGCTCTCAAGATCTTTGTCCCTCTATGTGTTGTAGCCTGCTGACAGGCCCTGCATGTAGCTGCCGGAGTCTGCCCGTTTTGAGAGAGAGACTAGATAGATGACGCCGTACGTACGCTTCAGGAGATTAATACTAGAATAGAATGTGTGTGCATGCAGCGCAGTGCAGACTTTTATCTTTTCAGGATGCTTAATTACCGGCCTACAATGATGCTGTGGTCCATAGGCCAATAATAGCCCACACATTGGTTTAGACGAATCCTACTCCTAATCAACATCGCCGGCCGGAGCTAGGTATCCATGCATGTGTCCAAGCACATGGTTTTGGGTTTGGATCGATCAACAGTTTCTGTGTGCTCAATCTGAATTAAATCTACAGTTGTGAACCAATCTGTGGTTGTATGTTTAGATCAAAATGAATTAAGCCTACAGTTCCACACATAGACCGAACAACACGTATGTTCATCGGGTTGCATCATGTGACAGATAATTCATCATGTTCCAACGAATTCCTATACGCGGGTTTTGTGTTGAGAAAGTAATTTAATCTGCAGCTAAACCGTCATCCAAGTGGCCGAAATGAGGTTTGGAGCTATCGCCACCATTGATCTTTGATCAATTTGAACGGCCGGGTCTTTAGCTACCTACTTTTTTCTCATAATATAAAAACATTTTTCAAGCTAAAACAGCTTGAAAACGTTCTTATATTATAGGACGGAGAGAGTGTAATGAAACGCATCATCATCGAAAAGGTACGCACAGGACATGGCCACTACTCTCTTCTTCTTCTTTTTTTTGCATGGACGGCCACTACAATTTGAATGGCTGGCCGAAAATATATCAGCCAGCGTGGGTTATTTTGTACGCCATGCGTGCATCCTGCGTGTAGATCATTGGCTCTACCTGATCGATCGGTGGTCCTCCGATGGGCGTCGTAATCTGAGTGATTAGGCGCGTACAATTCGTGAGTATCCAAAGATACATGGGCCAGCAGCACACATAATTTGGGTCTCGTGGTCCAGAAGGCATTTCAATCCTTTCACATACGCATCTGAAATGATCTCGTCCGCGCCATATCCATCCGGGATCCGGCTACTGGCTGCGGTTTTGTCATCCTTTCCGGCCGCACGCAAAGTCCTGCAGCTACTAGTCCTAGAGTACCACTACTGTATTGGATAGTATATTTCCTTGTTTGGAGAAACTTAATTACAACCAATGCTGCATGCCCATGCACTGTCTCTGTCGGACTCGCCCTTGAAAAAGAAAAGTAAAGAAAAGAAAGATCGCAGCTCCCATGTAATAAAGCCCAATACAGTCTCAATACAGTAAGTTTAAGAAGGAAAATCAGTATAGTCCACGTACTACGGGACGGTATTTTTATTTTATTGCGTAGTGGCAAGCCGAGCACGGCCATGCTCCAAAAGTGTGGGAATCAAGTTGATGGAACAAGCAGCAAGACTAAATTAACACTCGTTGAGGTCGGCTCGCAGTTGAGATCATCGCAAGAGAGGCTCTAAACCCTCTTTTTGACTGACGGCACTCACAAGCCGGGGCAGAAAAGGGAGAAAGAAACTCGGCCAAAGAGGAAGAAAAACACCAGAATAATAGAGCATTTCGCCTTTTCCGCGGTCGAGATTAGCTCGTATCAGTGGCAGGATAGAAAGTGAGATTTGGCGCATAATTCTATCGGATGATTGCTCGCGGCTACACCACGCATGGACCATGGAGGGAGCGATCCAGATGAGAGGATCAGCTGGCGAGGGGCCCGGGCGGAAGAGGATTTGGTCGCACTTAAGCCAGCTGGTGGATCACATCCCATGAAATCTACTCTTTCATTTTACCCGTGCCGTAAATCTTGGTTTTTGGAGGGAGCAGCGTCAGCAGTGTCTTCGATCCTCTGCTGATTTCTTCCTTAATGGCGCCCACTGCGTTTCGTGCGGATTCTTTCCACCACCACCAGCGAACAGTGGCCGGTTAATGTGTTGCTCCTGATTTCGAACCCGGCCAGGTTCGGTTTCCGGGCATTTCAGGAGGGTATTGCGTGACATGGATCTACAGTGCGCGGTACATGGGGATCCCTGTACGTGCACGCCGGTCGTACAGACATAAAGAGGTCGCACGATCGGCCCAACGTAGCAAGGACGGCGCAATCAATCAGCGGCGGCAGGCACGCTTTCGAAAACGCCGGCGTCTCGAAGAGGAAGAACAACCCGGGAAACAGGGCCGGAGTCCACAAGCTGCTAACCATCATGGCTCTCTTCTTTGGAGCCGTCGGTGATTTTGTGTCGACGTGTTTGATGACCAGCCTCGATCGATCGGCCTAGCTCCTAGCACATACTTACAACACGCCGAAGTTTCTTGCTTCTGCAACAATCCACGGACGACGGGCCTGGCCGGCCATAATTAGCAAGATTCAGACCGTACGGCGAGCCAGGATTGCGGCCATGTTTCCCGGATTCGCTGATCCGAGCCCCCGAATTAGTAGGAGTGCGTGACCGGCCAAGCAGACGTGTCATGCTTGGACCGATCGATCTGACTCATCATCATCTGGGATTACTGAAGTAGAGTAACTGGAGTGTGCTGGAGCTGACGTGTGTGGTGGCGGCCTCGCGCGCTGGACGGAGGGAAAGGAAGAGGAATGATTCCGCAGGGATATGATGCCGGTAATGATTAGGAGGAGCTCGCATGTTAGCGGGCCGGCAGCAGACAAAGCGTGTGCATCCCCGTCAAATCCATCGCTCGCCGTCGCCGCCGCCGTCTCCGCCCACCACCGCCACCCTCCGCCTCCCGGCTTTCAACCCCCTCCTCATTTCTCTTGTACCCCCTCGTCTCTCTTTACATGCTGTTGCGTCCTCTTCATGTCACCCTGGCCGAGCAACTTGCACCACTCGCACTTCTACAATGCACACGGCGGCGCGCTCGCCGCCGATGAGATGGGAGCGCCGTCAAGTTTCCAGCCGATTGTTTTTGATAAAAAATACTCCCTCTGTAAACTAATATAAAAGCGTTTAGATCACTATTTTAGTATTCTAAATGCTTTTATATTATTTTTGATAAAAAATACTTCCTCTGTAAATTAATATAAAAACGTTTAGATCATTATTTTACTATTCTAAACGCTTTTATATTGATTTATAGAGGAAGTACTACGGAAACGAAAATTCCTGAATGTTCAGATTTTAAGCATGACAACCTGAATGTTTTTTCACGGCAACTTCATTTCACGTGAGGTTGGCAGACGTGGCAATTTTCACGAAGGATGAACACTAGGAACAACATTACTGATTGATTTCCTGCGGCTAGAAATTACAGTACATCTGACTGACTGAGTACACTCCACACCCCCGAAACGAAGAAAATCTCAGAGACAACACCAAAGGTTAAAAGAGAGAGCACGTAATAAAACGCCTACTCCACCTCCCGTCTAGAGTAGCTAACTAATTTTGCATTTTACAGTAACCCCGCCGTTTTACAGTCGCCCACCGGCCCCGCGCGCGATCCCGTCGAGCAAACATCAGGCGACTCTGGCGCTCCGGCCGTGCCCGCAGGCGTGCCCAATGCCGCGGCTCAGCACCACCCTGGTCGTCTCGTACACCGGCAGCTCGTCCCGGTACCCCGCGCCCGGCGGCACGGCGGCGGCGGCCAAGTTCTCCAGCTCGAACAGGTCGGAGCTGGCGTCGCTGCTCTCATCCTCCTCCTCGTCCTCCTCGTCGCTCTCCATCTCCATGCGCCGGAGCAGCATCTGCTCCACCGGCACCCTCCGGCGGTCCGCCCCGGGCACCGTCGCCGGCGCCTCGCGGTCGCTGTCCACGAACCGCACGGTGCGGTTGGCGTGCCCGCGCGTGGACGGCGTCTTGCTCAGGCAGGACCGCGAGTAGGACGACGCCGAGGAGCAGGCGTACTCCGCCGCCGCCGCCGTGCGGGCCGAGGGCGGCGTCTGCGGCGCGGCGCGCTTGCCGGCGAAGATGGTGTTGAGGAAGCCCGCGAGGCGCGCGCCGGGGGAGGCCGGCTTGCGGAGGTCCCTGAGCTTGGCGCGGATGGAGGCCCCCGCCGGCTGCTTCTTGGCCTTCTTCTCCGGCGCGGGCGCGGGCGGCCCGCCGGGCACGGCGGTGCGGATGGGGCGCAGGCGGCGGTGGTTGGACGACTCGGCCTCGGACGAGGAGAAGCCGCCGTAGCTGGAGCACTCGGAGGAGCTGGACGTGGTGGCGTGCGGCCCCGGCGCCGGCGCGCGCGCCCGGTAGCTCCCGGCCAGCGACGGCCTGTAGTAGTAGCTGTAGTGCAGGGCCTCCTGCTGCTCCTGCTGTTGCTTCTTCTTGGTAGCCGCCGCGGTCACCGCGTCCCCAGCGGGGTGGCCCGGCTCGTCCTCCATGGACCTGTATATCGCGTCCAGCAGCGACGACGAGAAGGACGGCTGGTCGGCGTGGCGCCTCGCCCGCGCCGCCGACGCCCCCTTGTCCCCGCGCCTCTCCATTCCACCAGCAACGCGCAGGCGCTCCAACACACGGACACAGCGACACCACCAAAGCTCAAAAGCGGGAGCTCCCAGCCCAACAATGCGCTGGTCTAGGGCGGAAAGTGGCGCGGGGCAGAGGAACCCCGTGCACGGCGAGACGGTTCCTCACCGGAAGCGAGCTCGTGAGGCGAAGGGTGGTGGCCGAAAGGAGGAGACGGTGTGGAAAGGCTGGAGGAAAGAAGGGTGAGGGGGGAAGGGATCGGTGGGAAGATATAGGCGGCCCGGGAGGAAGAAGGGGAGATGGGGGTGACGTGGCGACGGGCAGGGGAGGCCACTACTCCAGCTTGAGTTGGTTCTGGGCGTGCGGCGGGCCCACTCCTTCCTCTTCTTTTTTTTTGAAGTAGCCCACTCCAGCCTCCTCGCTCACACTCTATCTATCTACTCTATCTGTCGCTCACTCCGCAATGTCACCACCCGGTGGCGTTACCTACGGTGTTGGGTGCGATCACTGTAGCCAGCCAGCCACGCACGCACGCACGCACGCACCATTATCTCACCCATTCAAGAATGTTGGCAGACAGCAGTACCGGCACGAGTAAACCCGCCCCTTTTGGCACGTCCCGGCTTCTCTTCTATTCGACCCATGGTCGACTCTAGCAACATGCTCTGCTTACTGCTTACTGTAAATTTTGCTGCTAATGAACGCACGCATTACCTCGTCGTGCACGTCTCTCTTCTCCACGGACGTAGTATTAAAAACGGCATGCACATCTAACCACCCTAGCTACGCGCGCTCTGTGTCGCCGACTGAAAACACCTAACTATAGTACTCCCTCTTTCCGGAAATACTTGTCATCAAAATGGATAAAAGGGGATGTATCTAGATGTATTTTAGTTCTAGATACACCCCTTTTTAATCTATTTTGATGACAAATATTTTCGAACGGAGGGAGTATTAAAAAAACAGGAGGCCCCGTGCTGGCGCAGGTACGGCGTCTGCGCTGCGAAAACCGCGCCCGGCTCCGTCCGTTGCCATATATATACCCCTATATCTATCTGTCTGTACGTGGAACCGCGCCTTTCTGAATCTTAATCGAGCCCTCGGCGGTGAACAGCGCACAGCACTGCACCGTGCTGCATAGTGAATAAAGGGGGCGTGGTGAGCTGCAAAGCATGAGATTCCCGTCCTTGATTAATCCGGCTGCCTACGGTAATCAAGGTTTGATTAGTAGCGGGTTGCAGCACGCGGGGTGGTACAGGGGGCAGCAGTACGTGTCTCCGGCTTGTTTATTGCTGCCCGGGACCATCAGCTCCTGGGGTGGAGAGGGCGCTTGTTCATCTTGACGGTGGCCGGGGAATGTTTTTGGGCGCATGTTTTTGTTTCTCTTCGTTTTCATTGTCACTGGGGTTGTTTTCGTGGTGCGGTGTAACTCGCACGGCGCTCCCCTTTTGTTTGTGTGGTTTAGCGGTGCGCTTGGGGGTGTGATCGTTGTTTAGATGCACGGTCCGCTGTGCGGGGTGATGGCTACCCCGGACATGGTCACGAGGGGCTGAGCGTGATTGGATGGGAGGCGGGGGCGAAGCACCGCCACCCACAATAATTAGTATTGTAAGACCTCGATCCGTGTCTTTAATCGCGGGGGAATGGCTGCGCGCCACGCTGTACAGCCCAGGCTCCCCATTCAAACCCATGAAAATGTACAAAACTTGCCTTTATCTAAAACTTCAAATGAAATGATCCCAATCTGAAAACATTTCATGAAATTGCCCCTTTTGCATGATGTTTGGGGCCAGAGCGTCGTGCTAGATAGCAGGACGCCCCCGGCATGCTATTTGGCATGGCACCCTAGGCCGGGGCGCCATGCTACATGCCACAACCATGGCGCTCTTGCCCGGGGCGTCATACTCTAGCACGGCGCCCTAGCCTCGGGCCATTTCATAAAATATTTCAAGATTGAAATCATTTTGTGTTGAAGTTTCTTGTGAACAGTTTTTTGTGTCGAAAGATGGTCGCCGCTACACACCGATGTTTCGTTATCTGAACTTTTGAGACCCCGACGGTTTCCACGGAGACTTGGTGGAAAGGATGGGAACCCGTCCAAAATTTCCATCCTCGCCGCCCGCCCGCGGACGACGGGTCGGACACGAGAGCGACGCAAATGGACTGCACGGGGCGGCTGCCTCCGGCCCGGAGCCGTCCGTCCCTTTCGGCCGCAGACACTCCAGCCCCTCGCAGCATGTGTGCGCGCACCAGACCGCCTCAAATGCGTGTCGCGGCAGCGGCACCGAGGGAGGGGCGCCCATGCGAGTCGAGCCGGTGCGTGCGCTTCCCCCGTCCGGACCCCGTGGCCGAGGCAGGCAGGGTTGGGTGCCGAGTGCAGCGGCTGCCGTCGGTTAACACGACAGGCCCGGGGGCTGACAGGGATGCTGCTCACCCCCTGCCTGCCCGCTTCGACGGCCGTCTCCATCTCGATCGGAAACGATGGGCAGGGCTAGCCTCGTTGGACGGCCCCCCGAACGCATGCATTAGGTTGGCCTTCAGTTCACCTTTGCTGATCGAGGTGATCGATGCCGGCCTTGATGGGTTCGCCATGGGTGACGGGGCGAGTGACAGCCGGTCTGCCGTCTCGGCGCACGTAGACGTAGGCACGGTACGATGTACGTACACGCGGCACCATCGCGCTTCTCTCTTCTTTTCTTGGGCGTGGGTGCGGAGATTGGTGCGATTGGACGTGTGGCTGGGGTCCGATCGGTCGTGCGTAGAGGCGTGGGAGCAGCAGATCGAGCACCCACTTGTACGTGCGTGCGTCCGTAGGGTTGGGTTCGGTTTGCTGCTAGCACCCGATGGTGTCTGTCGGCTCTGCATTGGCCAAGGCCTGGTTGCGCTTGGTTGGATTCGGAGACAGCGGCGGTCGGCCATGCCCTGCGCTTGGGCCTGGCTAGAAACCTGCTGCTGCTCTCTTGTTCCATTCCATCTGCACGAGCGCGCGCCTTTCCATGCCGTGACTCGGCTCTGCTCCTTTGTTTTACATCACGGAAGGAAGGAAGGAAGGAGGAGAGGAACTCCAGGAGGCTTTGTTCGCTTCTGAATGTGCACGGCACAAGGGTCCAAACTCACGGGGCACAGCGCAAGGATCCAAACTTACGGAGCACAAGGATACATGCGGTGCATTGCATTGAACTGATGTGGCCGCAGCTCAGCCTGGGAATGGGATCAGCAACTAGTTCTTGCGGTTGCGGTTGCATGGACAAGAGGAGCTGCGATCAGGCTCCACCTCCGGCCTCCGATCGGATGCAGTGCCCAGCCTGCAGCTACAGCTTCGCAAGCCGACGAACAGAAGTCCGTCTCGGAGTAACGAGGCCGGCCAACAGTGGGCAACCTATGCGCAACAGAAGAGCACGGAATGGGATCCTCGACGTAGGGCAATGCTCCTCATGAGTACCCCCTAGCTAGGGTAGCGGCCGTTTCGTCGTCCCAAAGCGAAAAAGCGGCGGCAGGCAGGGTGTGTGTGTGTGTGTGCTGGGACGTCACGCTCTGCCCCGCGCGCCGGCGCCAGGCCCAAGGAAACCGTCGTCCGTCCGTCCGTCCATCGGATCGCGCGGTCGAGAGCCGGGGCCGGCATGCTGCGCTTTCGTTTCCCCGCTCGAGCGGTCGGCCGGCGAGCGTACAAGGCCGCGGCAGGCGCATCAGAGGCGCAGATCTCTCCGTCTGCACAGCCGAGCAGCACAGCAGCGCCCGACTCGACACTGCCCGGCACCTTCCGTCGCACGGGCGCGTTCCAGCCATGCGCAGCGCAGATCGTGTCGCCTCGTTTCGCCTTTTCTCTTTCTCCTTTAGCTGATCTTGTTGGGGGCTCTCTCTGATCCCGGCCGGGCAGCAGCGTCCGTGCACTTGCGTCGTGGTGATTACGGGCGTGTTTGCGTCGCTGGCGGGGAGATCAGTACTACTCCGGCCAGTGGAAAAGGGGTTGGAAAGTGTGGAGGAACGGAAGACGCACACATGCACGGAGTTAGCCTCAGAGAATTTTCTAAGTGTCCCTGTCGCCAGATGAGTGAGCTGATCCGGTAATCATACACGGCGGGGCTGGCTTTAGTTTAGCTTAGGGCTCCTCTCTTTCGAGGCCCTGGCTAGCTAGGGTGGGTGGTCCATGGCCATGGGAGGTCGGTCGGTCGGTCGGTCGGTTTGTCGTTGCTCTGCTCGGGTGTTGTAGTATTTCTTTTCTTCTGCTGGTTAAATCAAAGGCTAGCCAAAACCAACTCCATGCTTGGAATTGGGAGTAGTAGCATGCATGCCATGCAGAGCCCTTGGTTTGATCTCATCTGCTTGGGACGGGGAAAGCCGGTAGAAAATTCTTTGCCTGTTGCTACAATGGGAGTTGCACCAACGCCATGCGCATTTCCACAGCTTCCAACTATGATTGGGAGTGCATGATTGGAAGTGACAACTGACAACCGACAGCGAAAATCTCAGCCTGCCACTGCAATCGAATGACCTCTACACATTTCCACAGTTTCCAGCCATGGCCGAGTCCTTCCTTCGGCAGAATTACAGAAAAGAGAGGGCCAAACCGACGCAGTTATCTCTTTCAGAGCGCACCACGTCGCATCCCATGACAACGTATGTGCGCGTGAGTTGCACCTCAGCCGGACGTTTCCCCCCTACCTTTCGCCGGAGGTCAATGCCAATGCCCTGATCGAACTTGACGCGACTCCTGCGCGCCGTTTCCATTTCCTCCTACGCAGAAACAACCGAGCCGATGGATGGATCCATCTTCTCCTTCTTCCTCCACCAGCGAGCAAAAAAGCAAGCGTGCATTGCTCACTGCAGTAGCGAGCCGCCTGAATTTATGTCATGTCTGCGGACACGACCGTATATAGATCAGATAGATTCCGGTGCACGTCCACTTCGACCGGCCGGCCGGCCATGTCGATCGCCGGATATGCGCTGCCCTGCGCGGAATGGACGCCTGGTCGACGGCAGCAGGTATTTCTGCGGTAGTGCGGTGGGCGGCTGGCAAGATAGGTGGTCGATTTCATCCGCCAATCTGTTGTCTGCTACTATTTTCTTGCTCCGGCGATCGACGCCTCTGTTCTTATCCTGCACGCCCTCGTTGGAGATACGCCTGATCTCTACCTTCTCTCCATGATTCGACACGCCTGTGATCACCGCTGCGATGATTGTCGCCGAGAATTATTTCCCCCGAGCCTGGATCGTTCTTTGCTGGGTTTCTTTATCCGAGATATGAGTGCTTGATGTGAGTTAGCATGCAGTACTTGCGGAATAATCTTAATCTGGCGGGCGGGTCACTTGCTGTTGGACCATCCTGTGAAATGATCTACACCATACATGATGCATGCACTGTCTGACCGTTTTCTGCCCGAGTCATTTTCAACCAGCGTGCTACAGTGAAAGGGATAGAGCTTAGGCCAACTCCACCGCGTGACCCCAAACGGATGTCCGTTTTGTTCGGTTTTTGTCCCTTTGGGTAGGGATTTGGGGTCGTGTCCGGGTCTGTCCTGGGATGCGGTGGCCGTGCGCCCAGCGCGCGGACGCATCCCGGCCGCATCCTGTCCGCGTATTATTTCTTTATAAGTCCTTAACTTTATTCCATCATTCATTTTTGGTACATGAAAAATACATCATCACATTTTGACTAGCAAAGAAAGACCAAAGAAAACAAGAACCATAAGAATACATTTTAGAAGATACCCAACTTTCATAACTGCTCCCTTGAGTTGGGTTAGGGCCTTCTCGATGCACTCGTTGTTGATCTGTGGAGGAGGAGGCTCGATCTGGCATCCTCCTTTCTTTTTCAAGCCAGAAGTCGATGTTGCTTCCCCCTCACACCTAGTCTCATGTCTAGCCTCTAATCTAGCAACAAGTGCATTTGTCTCATTTACAGCCTCTATGCTAGTTAAAAATGCACGAATATGTACTAAATTTCGCTCTATCAATATATCGATGTACTCTTCTTCTCCATACCAAAACTTGCATCCGTTCTACACAACAAAATTTGAAGTTAGCACAACTAGTTAAATCTAGAGCACAAACCGAAGCTAAAAAAGCGCATACCCCATCGTTTAAGCACTTGATGAACACCCATCCGGGATGTTCCGGCGTTGTAGACACGCGGCGCACGCCCATCCTTGGGCAGTGATCGCACTTAATGAGTGGCAACGGTGCTCCAGCGAGCTTTTGGGCAAGCACCGAGCCCGGCCAACCGCCATTCGTGTATCTGCCGGCGGACCACCGACGGTGCAGATCCGAGCGGCTAGAGGAGGAGCCACTGCCTGCATGTGGCCTTGCGGCCCTGCCAGGGCCTTCCGGCGAGGTGCCCGGCCAGTCCATGCCGCGGCCCGGCCTCCCACAGCTGGCCGAGCTCAAGACCGACCGAATCCGCCCCAAAAGCGGCCGGCGGATGCGCAAACCAGGTGGCCGTGGTCGCGTCCGAGCCCGGCGCCGAGGGGAAGGGGTTGGGCGAGCTCGCGTCCGAATTGCACGGCTGCAATGGCAGCGGCGGCGGCGGCAGCGATGGGAAGAGTGGGGAAGAGTGGAGGGGGTGCGGCCGGAGGGAGGGAGGGGGCGGATAGAAAAAGGCCCGTCTCGTGCCACCGACGGGCGGGCCAGGGGAGGACACGCGCAGACGACCCGCGTGTCCGCGTGGTGTCCGTTTCACCCCAAAAGCGGCGCAAGTTTGGGCCGAAAATGGGTCAAAAGCGGACACAAAGCGAACAAAAATTCGTTTGCTCCCGCGTGCTGGGCCGCCTTTTTTGTCTCTTTTACCCTAAACGAACGGGGCCGGACAGGATAGGGTCGCACGGTGGAGTTGGCCTTAGTAATCGATTGCTTCGGAAAAAGGTCAGTGGCTGGTGAATTAACAAAGCTGTCGCTTCCGTGGTAATCTGAGCTTAGGAGCCACGCAGAGTAAAAGCGGGTCATGATTTGTGTGTGAGACCGTCGGAGATGGTCCCTGCGCTGCACACGATCAGACCAGATGGACAAGACAGTTTCAGTTAGCTGTAGAAGAACGTGATCAGCATAAATAAAAGACAGTTCCACGGACACAAGCAGCCCATCTGCCCCCCAAGGGTTCATGTGGATTGCATGCATGGGCCGTGAATTTTGTGTGGAAAAGTGAATTTCTCACCAAGTATCATACGCATCTTGGCGGTGTGTCCCACCGTGCCGAAGTGAGTGCTGGCTGCTGCACACACAGTCCGTGAAGTTAGTCACCCTGCCTCTCTGAACCCATGGCAGACATGATGCAGCACTTAACTGCACTGCAATTTCGGCGGGAAACATACGAGAGCAATTCGAACGATTTGGAATGTCGCACACTGAATTTTGGGCCTCGAATTTCAATCGTCAATCAGCTTGCTGCTCCCTTTGGCCCCATGTGACGGAGCCGAGAAGATAGACTCCTTCCATTCCATAAACTGCTTGTAGAGGAGAAGCGCGAGCAGGTACAGGGTTTCGAGATCAGAGAAAGCGAAAAGAGGAGCGGGCTAAAGGAGGGCGAGAGGGACGGGCGGGGAGCAGACAAGAGGTACTCCATTGCGAAGGGAGGTGGATCATGGCCATGAATGGCTACGCGACGCGCAGAGCTCGCTAGGGGTCGAGGCAGCCGGTGGTGATCCCGAGACCGGGGACACGGCGCATCATGAAAACGCCGAGGCCGGCCGGCAAAGCGAGCGCCGAGCGGGGGCGACATGAGAAGCAGGCTCAAAAGAAGCGGCATGCGATGCGCCCCCTCGATCCCTGTTGCACGCACTTGCACGGCGTGCCGCCATGGCATGGCATGCCGCCGTCGTCTCCCTCGGTCCCCTTTTGCCTCTTTGGATCTCTTTCGGTTGCGCCTCCCTTTTCCCCTTTCTCTTTCTGCTTTCCGGGTGGATGCAGCCATGCCATGCCCCATGCCCCATGCATCTTCTGCGCCATGGCGACGCTCGAAACGTAACGCACCAGCTGGTATGGACGGATATGACCGAGCGCGGTCGGCTCCACCGGGGATCAGTCGTTCCTCGAAACCTCTAGCACGTTAGCTTTTCATTATCTTCTGATTTTGTTAATGGCGTCCGACGGGCTGAGGCTCTTGGAGCTTGGAGTAACTTTTCAGCAACCGATATCATATCATGCCGGTGCTGCTAATATGCTGAACTGGAAGTATTTCTTGTTCGCACGAAGGAAGAAGCACGCTCCTCTTTACAGATCGCCGCCAATGATCGCGGCATGCGTGTGTGTGGTCTGGTGTGTTCTCTTCTTGCTGTGTGCTGTGAGAATGTGAGAATGTGAGCATCATGTGCCCAAAGGTTCAGATAGCGTACGAACTCCGAGAAACGAAAAGGAGCCGAGGATGGATGCAACAGATCCAAGAAACCCAGAGCAGCATCATTCCTTCGCATCAAAATGTGCGCGGACGGTTGGATTTTCGTATCGCTTTCGCTTTTCCTCCCTCCTTTGACAATTTGTTTGACGCAGGTGTGACTGGATGATTTTTGCTCCGGACATACTACGATTCAGTTTCCAAGGCCCGGCCACCGTGGAGCGCCATCGGACGAAGGCAACAGCCCCAGGTCCAGGCCGTCGTCCTAGACTAGCAGCTGCAAGATGCCCCTAAAACTTGCAGTGGGCGCTCGCTCGCTTGCTCATTGCTCTGCTATGCTGCTAATGGATTTTTTTGGGGGGTTTTGAAACTAGATAGTGAAACTAAGCATTGTTCAACTGTTAATTTAAAAAGTAGCAAGTTGTTTAAAAAGTTCCTGAAATAGAAAAACCACTCAAGCATTCAAGTATTTATGAATCAGCGAGCAATAGTATAGATCGGAGGGAGTACTCAAGTATCTAAAGTAATTTTCATTAAAAAATTTAAAAAATGTTCATCAAATTAAAATGTATTTGTGACTTTTAAGATTGTTCGTTAACTTGAAAATATTCATGAGTTTTAAATAATGTTCGCAAATTTAAAAAATGTTCACGCATCTCAAAAATTATTAGTGCATTGTAAAAATGTTCACAAAAAAAGAAACACTAAAACAATGATAGGAAAAATAAAATAAAAATAAGATGGAATCTTCCAAAAACCATGTGGGAAGGCTCATAAAGTGCGTCCAGTTGGTCCTGTCCATTGGGAGACATCGCTTCGTGAGGGTGTGCGTATTATACCAAATGGTTGTAAAATGCTTGCTGGGTGCTCCTATTTACGCTTTTGACGGAAAAATGCCCCTAAGCAGGCATTGGGCATTTTCTTGATGATGGCTGCTTGGCTCTGTTATGCTGTTAGCATTTTTCTTTTAAGTTTTTGAATAACTTAGTGAAATAAAAAAAAGTATTTTAAAAAGTTCACATATATATAAATATTTAGGAAATTTAGAAAATGATCGCAAATTTTAAAAATATTTTAAATTCTAAGTAATGTTCACAAATTTGAGAAAAATAGAATGAAAAAGGAAAAAATAAAGACCCAACAAGATAGAAAAATAGAAAAAAGGGTAAGTAAAAACCGGCATGATCTTCTAGAACCTACCCTAAATCATGTGAGAAGGTTCGTAACACAAATGCGTCTATTTGGCCTGGCCCATTAATGAAACACTGTGTTGTGTGAGGGCATGTGTATTCGAGCAAATGGATTCAATAGTGCCTAGCAGCCGGCGGTAATGAGGTTTTGGTCAAGTCAGTCGCACATGCTATACCCACGTTCTCTATGCCATATTTCCTCCTACCAAGAGAACTCTGCCAACCATTGATACTATGCTCACGAAGTTTTCATGGAGGGTAGGAACTCTGCCAACTATCAATCCTAGAAATGCTTGCTAAACAAGCTTGGCGGTTAACTAAGGCACCGATTCCCTAAGATGAACCACGTTAACAAATTACACTATCATGCCTCATGTAATTATCTCGTCCTCAGATGATCGATAATGCGCCCTAGAATAATTCTTGCAGTCCACATGATTCCTGCAAACAAAAGAGCATTCACATGAGCATCAATACGATATTGTGAGCTACCCGAAACAACTAACATAACCTTGAGCATTCACATGAGCATCAATACGATACCGTGAACAACCAGAAACAACTAACACTATTTATATATTCCAAAAAATAAACAATTCCATCACTTCTTCCCAAATTACTAACGACGAAACTTTTATTAAATCGTAATGTTGCTGCTAAATTTTTGACATATTTTCTCAATCAGTGTCTCCAATATGCACAACACTCCCAGGGCAAATTGCCTCGTTAGTTCACGAAGCTCTCGCACTGTCAAGAGGTTGCCCACCCCACGATAGTTCCAACGAAAGGAGCCCCCTAGTCTGCTCCATCCAACGTCGAAGAAGACACCATGCCAAACCCTATATCGATATAGCGGTAGTGGGTGAGGTAAAAGACACCAGAAAGGTCCGACCAAGGCCCCTGGATTTGGCCGTACGAAAACAATGTTGACTGTGGCTGAAGATAACAGGAGAAGGGACTCAACACCGTGAGACAACGAGAGAAAGCTAAACCCCAACGAGTGGGAAAAAACCAGCAAGACCATGACGCCTGAGCGATGATTCGATCAAGCACCACCATTTCGACCGAAATAAGTTTTTATTTGAGAAAATACATGAAACCACAAAATCCCACCCTCTGGTGCACTTGGGCATGCCTAGTGCGAGGGCACGGGCATTTTCTCAGTTTATCCTTTTTGTGCCTTTTTAACTTCAAAATTGTTCATGATTTTTTTTAAATCTAAAAAAATCAAGAAATGTTTAGGGTCTCAATATATGTTTCGTATTTCCAAAAGATATTCGTAAATTCAAAAATTTTCATGAAAAAATATTTTAAATATAAAAATATTAATGAATTTATAAAAAAATCTTCATGAATCTCAAAAGAGGTTCAGTATTTCAAAAAAAAATATCATGGATTCAAAAAAATATCCACGAATATAAAAAGTATCAAATTTCAAAAAATGTTTGCAAATTCTAAAAATGAACAAGTATTTCAAGGAATATGCACTAAAAAACTGTTCACAAATGTCGAAAATTGGTCCTAGACTCAAGGTGGCAACGGGGACGAAACCCATCGGGTTTTGCCTTCCCAAACCCATCCCCACGAAAAAATCGTAAACCTGTCCCCGTCCCCATCACCGTGTGTGGGGCTAGTTTTCTGCCCGTCCCCTAAACCCATCGGGTTTCGGGGAACCCACGGGGAACCCACGATAAAATCAACATATTTAAACAAACATAGTGGCGACAAAGAATAACATTTCAGCAGCAAAACAAGCACATTTCAGCAGTATAACTTGAGTAAATTTCAACAAAAAACAATAGTAGATGGTTCAACAGCTATATAAGTTCTGAAATAGAACTTATAGTTCACAAATCACTTTAAAGTTGGAATCATCATGGCATCTTTCACATCTCCAAGCCTCTAAACGACCATCTTCAAATCTTCCAATGCCAAATCTACGAGAATGTAAAGTCTTGAAGACAACTCCAAAAGCTTTGTCCTTATTCATTGTCAGCATCTATGAGAATCAAATAAATAGTAATGAACATCTTATGAAACATTGCAGCAAGATAGTGATAAACTTTATGATGATATGTAAAGAAAGACACACCCATATATTTGTTTCTTATCCAATCTTGTGAACACATCAAGGCCTCTAAGATTTCGGGGGTAAGATGACTACGGTGGTACAAAAATAATGTAATTTCGCGGGTATTGCCGGGTTTCGGGTTCGAGGACTACCGAAACGGGTGTAAACCCACGAAACGTGCCCAACAACAGCCCCGCGGGGATGAAAAGATGCCCACCCCCGTCCCCTAATAGGGTAAAAACCCATGGGGATGCGGGTTTCGGGGCCCCATTGCCATCTTGATCCTAGACTGAAAGAAATGTTTCTGAATATAAAAAAAATTAGAAAATTTTAAAGATACTGAATTTTTGAAAAATCTTCACAAATTTCAAAGTAAGTTCTGGATTTCAAAAAATGTTCCGTGGATCACAAAATTTCCACGAAATTTAAAAAGTTTCAAATATAAAAAATAAGTGCAAATTCTAAAAATGTGCGAATTTCAAAGAAAATTCATGTAAAAAATATTCACGAATTTCAAAAAGGAAATCCAAATTGAAAACAATGGTCGCTAATTTAAAAAATCTGAACTTAAAAATATAATTATTTCGTAAAAATAACAGATTTAAAACATATAAATTTCTAGAATTGTTCACAATATCAAAAAATATTCACGGATTTAAAAAATCACAGTATTTTGAAGTATTGAGAATACTTGGACTGTTTGGCTGGTGTTGCATATATCCACGTAAATTGGCTAGCTAGCTAGCCGTTTTCTCCTTAGCTATTCAGTTGTTACAAACTCAACGGCCATGCACAAAGGCCACCCCACATGCACAAATTTTGAATGGCCATGCACAAAGGCCACTACCAAACTGCAACGAGTATGCCCATAGTTGGGCCTGTAGCTTACCAAAGAGGAGGCAGTCGAACTACCACAACACGACTTGTGTCACCTCATGAACTGATTGGCACTCTTCCGAGCTGCTGTCAAGGGGCATCCGGAGCTGCGCGTGGAGCTAGGACCTCACAGCCCGCAACATGGCGTAGCCGACGGGCGCACCACGTGGAGGTGCGCATAAACTGGAACCGTGCGGTCAAGCTCCTCCCAAGCATTACTTTAAACATATGACCAGCATGACACGTGATACATCAAGTAAGAAAGAAGGTGGCTTGGAAGCAAACGAAGAAGCAGCGGCGAGACTATCTTTTTTTTTTTTGCGAAAGAGCGGCGAGACTATCTCCAGCTACGGCTTGGAAGCGAACGAGGAAGAAGAACAAGACGGGCCTGGTTTCTTGCCTGTTCAGTATAAAAAAAAAGAGATTCAGGGTTCTTTTTTTTTTAAAACAGAGGAAATATTGTGTTTTGAGAAATACTATAGTATTAAAACTACAGTTTTTTGTGAAAACCAAACAGCTCACTGTAATTAAAACCATGATATTTGAAAAAACTGTAGTATTCTCCAAATACATAGAAAATGCAAAGCTATCAAACAGGGTGTGTCTCATGACCGTGAGGTATCGAGAAGGAGCCAGTCCACCGTCGCCATCGGCCATCTCTCTCATCCACCACGCGCCCATGGGCCCGCCCTCGCTCGGCAGCCGCGCGTCCCAGAAACATCCTCATCTTTAGCCCATTTAGGCCCATGCGAGCCCGCCATCCACATCATTCCGGTCCTCATATGCGGTGACGTACGGTACCAGCCGCAGCGCTAGCGCAAGAGAGAAATTAGGCGAGCCAGGAAGCGAGGCAGCAGCGTCCGTCTCCCTCCCTCGGCCGACCCCCCACCCTAGCCCCCCACCGCATCGCCGCCGGGGCCCTCCGCCGCTCAGCCGCCGGCGTCTCGCCGAAGGCCGCGTCGAGCTTGCCGGATCGGCCCCGCCGCCGCGGATCCAGTACGGGTTCCCTACTCTCCAGACCCCCCCGCGCCCATCAGTTCTCCGTTGCTTGATTTGACCCGATTAGATTGCTTTCCCCGGGTTGAGATTTGGTCTCGTAGAATGAATCGTGATCGGGATCGGAGAATCGTGGACGCGGTTTAGTAGGATCGTGTAGGGATCGAGTCTTGATGGAACGAGTGATCGTCCCCCTTTCTTAGCTGCGTTTTTTTTTCTTTGGTGATGAAATGTCCCGAATTGTGAAGTTCTATTTGGGTTGATGCCATACGGACCCATTCGGGGTAATTAGCTAATGTGTTTTGTGGATATTTCGCAGCAGAGTTTGATGCTGAGTATGTGGTGAAATGATGTCGACATGCATCCTCACTTAGTCCAACATCAGAGACTGATTTTAGTGGATTGCTTGAGTAGAATTGATACTTCAGTATGTTAGATTGAGGGCACATCACTCCATAACACATGTGATCTGAACCTAATTCCTTTGTTTTGGTACCACTTACTCGACCATACTTATATGGGATTTAAACCGTAACCCACCAGAGTCAGGCAAGAAAATAATCCATTACGCCACAAAATCCAAGTTTTAAGCAGTTTCACCACTTCAGTTGGATGAACAAAAGGTGAATACAGCATAACAGGTTTAACTCATGAGTTGTAGAGAAAAGCTTGTTGGAATGCTAATGCCTATTCAGAAGGACATACTGAATGCAAAATGGAAACATGATGCAGAAAAGAAACATATGATATGTTTGGTTATATCTATCTGATTGTACGTAAAGGTATTGCGCAATTAGGATCACCTTGAAAGTACTACTCCTAATCAACTTATGATAATTATTTTTTCTTTAGAAAATATCAAAGTTGAAACCAGTGTGGTAATAATCTGCCTGGTTCAACATGCAGTGTAATTTATGCATTTCTTTTATTTTGGTTTTGCTCATACCAAGCAGATAGTCAGGTGTCCTGTTCCATGTGACTGTTTATGTTGTTGGGTGCCATGTCATTAATCTTGCATTGCCAATCTTTGGTCCAGATGGCTCTTAATGAACGCCTCAGCAAATTTAAACAACAGCAGGAGAGATGCCAGACAACTCTATCCAGCATTGCTGCAACCCAAGCTTCAACCACAAAGTCCCACAATGCTCCAAGGTCTAGACCAGCAAATGCCCCGTCAGCTCCAGCAAAACAGATACAGGCTATTAAATTCTCAAATGATACTGAAAGGCTTCAACACATCAATTCAGTGAGGAAGTCTCCTGTTGGAGCACAGATCAAATTAGTTATTGAACTGCTTTACAAGGTAACTTGCCAAAAGTTCAACTTGATGGGATTACCTCGTCGTCCATTATTCCACCCCATGCATAGTGCGATACGTTTCTCTGTTTTCTGTTTTGCCTTGCAAAATAGCTAGTAGTATTAATACCATGCAGAGCAAGTTGTTCTGAGCCTTATAGGACAACAGGTGATTTGTTGGATAGGTTTCACTGTTGCTTATGATGTCTTCGGGTTAGAGAAAAATGTACGGTGCTAATTATCTCTGGGTAATGATAAAACGACCAGAACAGTGATGTCATATGATATTACTGTTGCTTTCAGTGACAAATAATATACAATTGCACTCTCAATTATCAGATACTGGTGGTCCTAACGCAAAAATAGAGATGTTTATTCAAGTCTGAAAAACGATTCTGCACCTTATTTCACATATTTAATTCATGATGTCTTTTCAACTTATTACCTTAATGAAAGACTTTGTAGTACAGTAATGTTCTCTTACAATTTTTTGTCCTGAAATATATGTTATAATGTGTTCTGTGTAAAATAATACCCCTCTTTTCTTGTGAACCTGCAGACAAGACTTGCTTATACAGCAGAGCAAATAAATGAAGCAACATATGTTGCAATTAATAGTAACAAGGCAGTCTTTGATAGTCTGACGAACAATCCCAAAGTACAATTTGATGGGAAGCGTTTCTCTTACAAGGTAATTGCATCGAGGATTATTTTGTTACACATTGATAAATGAGATAGTTTTTTTCCTTTGTGAAAGACTTCGTCTTTCTCATATTAGGTTGCATATTGACCCGCCTTTTGAAATTATGCAGTCCAAGCATGATTTGAAGGGGAAAGATCAATTGCTTCATTTGATCAGAAGGTTTCCTGAGGGTCTTCCTGTTGTGGAGGTCAAGGATTCATATCCAACCGTATTGGATGATCTACAGGTGACTATATTGTTCTTGGTTTAAGATTTTGAGAAATCTGGTAGGTGCTACATTATTTTGCATGCTGTGCACTAGTTTGATGGTTGAACTAACTGTATCTGTATTCAGAAACCAAGTAGTTTTATGTACAGAGGTTCGAGACTTTAATGTTGTGATCTTTTAGCGATCCTTGTTTTTGTTTACGTATATGTAAAGTACAGTTAGCTAGGCTTCCACTGGTTATGTTCCAAAATTCTTATTACCGCATAATGTGCAAAGCCACCTTTTCTCTTGGAACAATTAACAGGGTCTCGAGCTTCTATGGAGGTTAAAATTTAATGGTAGTTGTTGCCTTTGTGTGCACTTCTAGTGGTTATTGGAATATTTCAATGGTTGATTACTTCACTGCTAGTAAATAATTGAAGTTGATGGACTGTACACAACAGCACAGCCCTTTGGCTAAGCACAAAAATTCGATATTTAGTTAGCTTGAATCAGCAAGGAATATATGAAGTTGATGTGTCCCATGACAGGCAATTTATTTGCTTGGAAACAGTGTTTCTTAGTGTCCGATGGAACATAACCATAATGAATCAGTGAAATTACTTGCAGTACCATAGTGGTGATTCTTTTCTGCAGATAAATAGAGCAGGTTAGTTCCAATATACTGAAACTAGGCAGATCGCTTAGTGATCAGTGTTCAGTATTGGTGTTACTTGTAGCTTTTGCTCTTTATCGCAGTGGTGTGACCGTGTGAGCAAACCAGGAATTCAGCCCTGAAGTCTGATGTATATAGCTGAAATCTCGTTTTCTGCTTACAGGCTCTCAAAGCCTCTGGTGATGTGTGGTGGCTGTCAAGCATGGACTCCCAGGAAGACATTGTGTACCCAAATGATCCCAAATCGAAGATCAAGGTCGATGCTGACTTGAAGCAGCTGTACCGGGAGATAGAGCTGCCACGGGACATGATCGACATCGAGAAGGAGCTGCTGAAGAACGGGCACAAGCCAGCAACCGACACGACCAAGCGGCGTGCAGCGGCGCAGATCCATGGCCAGCGACCAAAGCCGAAGGCCAAGAAGAAGCAGAAAGAGATCACTAAAAGGACCAAGCTCACGAATGCGCATTTGCCTGAGCTGTTCGACCTGCCCCGTTAAGCACAAGAAGCAAATGGGGCATATAAGTTTCGGGGCATTTCTTCATGTTGGAGCTCGCAATAATACTTTTATATACACAATCATTTTTGTTTCTGTGTCACTCTACCATTGGGGGAAATGACTTGATGCATCTCAAAACTTAAAACTGAGGCTGGGATGCCTATGCTTGTTATATATCAAAGTTGTACGGTGACAATCCATTGCGGGTTCCTGTATAAAATATTATAATGAATTGAGATGAACAACAAGCAACCTCGCAATGGTCATTATATCTCTACTGTTATTACTACATGGCAATTTGTGAGTGCGGTTCAACCGTCTCTCAAGAACCCCTCTATGGAGGCACCAGTGTGATAATGGCAATACTGTACTCTTTTTATGGAAAGGATTCGGATCGGTTTTAAAGGTTCATTAGAAGTACAAAGCACCCCTAAACCATTGAACGACCACTGTTGTCCGCTAATGCTAGGGTACTGTTTAGTTAGTTTTGTACTAAATCCATCTATGGTCACTAAATTTGGCTCATACAGTGCTTAATTGACAGCCATGATGGCATGATCACTAGGGTAGGGAGGTTTGGCTACTGGATTTGCCTAACATAGCATACAGTGTGAAGAATCCGTACTCCCATACCAGGTTTGCCTTTGTTAGGGCATCTCCGGCCGCGCCCCCAACAGGCCCCCCAGGCCACTTTTTCGGCGCCGGCGTCGAAAAAACGACCCAGTCACGCCCCCAGGACGCCGAAAATCGCCGGTTCGGTCCTTTTTTCCGTCCGACGGTCACAGGCCGAACCCGGCGCGCTGGGGAGCAGTTGGGGGCTCCGGCGCTAGGGAAAAGCATGCCTGGCCCACACCGAGAGGGGAAAAGTCAAGATTTTCTTCCCCCGACGCCTCGCACCCCCCGCGCCCTCGGCCACCACTAGCTATATCCCGGCGACGGCCGCCACCCTACTCCGCTAGATAGCCATTCCCCGCAGGAAAATAGCAGCGCTTCGCCGCGGCAGCCCCTCCCACAGCAGCTGGGCGTTTCCGGCCGCCGCTTTCGGCCGCGGAGGCGTGGTTTAGCGACGGGTACACGCCAACCGAGCGCAAGGTGTTCGGCGTTTTGCCTGACTCGGCGATGGACTCGGATGACGAGGAAGAGCTCGCCGCGCTGCTGGAGGAGGAAGCCGCGGCCGACGTCCAGGAAGAAGAGCATCTCATGGTGCTCGCCGCCCTCGCCCAGCTGTTGGCGAGCAATGAAAAGCCGCGGCGAGGTGGCTCGGTGCCGGGGCGGGTGAAAGCAAAGAACCGGCATCGTCTCGAAGACTACTGCATGCTCTACTCCGACTACTTCGCCGATGCTCCACTTCATGGCGAGAAAACATTTCGGCGCCGTTATCGGATGAGCCGAAAGCTCTTCCTCAGGTTGTGAATTCCATCCGGGAGTTCGACAACTACTTCAAGTGCAAGATGGATTGCATTGGCGCTCTTGGATTCACCTCCATCCAGAAGTGCACGACAGCGATGAGGATGCTTGCATATGGAGCTCCCAGTGATTCACTCGACGACTATGGGCGCATGGCCGAGTCCACCAGCATAGAGTGTTTCTACAAGTTCTGTCGGGCAGTGGTGGCGGTGTTTGGGCCACAATACTTGAGAACACCCAATGCGGAAGACACTGCTCGGATCCTAGCCCAGAATGCAGCAAGAGTATTTCCTGGGATGCTTGGAAGCATCGACTGCATGCATTGGAAATGGAAGAATTGCCCATTTGGTTGGCAGGGGATGTACAAAGGCGCCAAAGGCGGTTGCAGTGTGGTGCTTGAGGCGGTAGCCACACAGGACCTCTGGATTTGGCACTCCTTCTTTGGTATGCCAGGAACTTACAATGACATCAACGTGCTGCAGTGCTCTCCTGTTTTTGCCAAGCTCGTTGAGGGCCATTCTCCTTCGGTGAACTTCGAGATCAATGGGCACCAATACAACAAGGGGTACTACCTAGCAGATGGCATCTATCCGAGATGGTCGACATTTGTGAAGACGATCTCAAACCCTGTGGCAGGAGGCAAGAACACCTGGTTTGTGAAAGTTCAGGAGGCTTGCAGGAAGTATGTCGAGCGGGCATTTGGTCTGCTCCAATCTCGATTCGCTGTTGTTCAGTACCCCGCTCAGACCTGGTCCAAAGATCAAATGTGGGAGATTATGACTTGCTGTGTCATCTTGCACAACATGATCATCGAGAGCAAGCAAGAAGACCCAGTGTTTGACACTGAACCATACTATATGCAGGGGCCTCTAGCCGAAGTTGATCACAATCTACCGGCAACTTGGACTGCCTATCTCAGTATGCGTCAGGAGATCCGAGACCCACAGGTGCATCATCAACTGCAGAAAGATCTGATTGAGCACCTATGAAGGCTCAAGGGGGACGCCGTGTGATGAAATACGAGTTTTTATTTGTTGAACTATATAATTTGTATTGAAATATTTGTTGTTGTACTATTTTGTTGAAGTATTTGATTTTTCTGTGATGAAATATGTGATAAGAAATAATTGTGTTGATAATTGAATGCCGAGACAAGGCGAAACCACGCTGAATATGGGCCTTTCTCGCCCATATGAGCCCTTTATTCGCCGAAATTGAGCTGCAAAGTGGGTCAATTTCGGCGCCTTGGGACGACGACTGGACGCAAAACCGCCCCCAGCGCCGATTGTATCGCCGGCTCGCCCCCAGGAGCGATTTTTATGTGTCCTGGGGGGGCCAACGGCTGGAGATGCCCTTAGAGCCCAGCATTGCTCAAACTTTCAGCACGGAACGGGATCCGGTCTGAACTTCTTCGGTTTCACGAACTGATGAGCGTAGGTTTTGGTTCAAAGCCATATTGATATATCAACATAAACAAAGAAATGGACTTCAAGTTTCACTCAAGGTTTCAGAAGTGAACTTGTTAGAACATCGAGTGGTTGGATAAGGACAGTCCAGAGAGAATAGCAGAATATACATGTGTATATGCATATGACATGAATGCGAATGATCCATGAATATAACCCCAACTTGTACTTTTTCCAATTTAGGGATTTTATTTTCATAACTGAATTTTCCATGTTTTCCATTCTTAGCGGATCAAAAGATAAATAACAAATGATTTTATGCAAAGCAATCATGTTACAGTTGTGAGGGTTTAGCTTATTTCAGGTTAAAACTAACTATAGCAATAATCTACTGAGTTTTGGAAGGAAGTTATTATTATTATCATTATTATTACCAAAAAATTATGATCTTCAGGTGTTTTTAATCTATAATCAGGCTGTGCACTTTGCCCCAGTTGGCCCGTTCGGTCGGCACTAGCCGAACATAGAATTGTAGACTCAAAAACTAAAAGGCCGGGTTCAAACTATGGCCGAAGGAACTTGATCACAGTTCTTATTACAGATGTTTGTTAGCATGGATGTACATTTTTTCTTGAAGACTCACAAGAATGAACCCAGAGCCATCAAATGGGCTTGCTTCACAAACTGTACAGTATTAATAATAATAAAAAACCGAAGCATTCAGATGAAAAGCCCACACACACATCAACAGCATTCTGGACACTGGTACTGTCGTCCCATGTAGACGATTCCAAGGATTTTGCACTTTACAAGCTTTTATCATGTGCAAGATGGTAAAACATATTCACCGACACCGTCCTGCTTTTTCTAAATCAAGAGGACTGATGGCATACTTTCACCTGCACAAAGGATATGTGAATAAATCCCCTGTTAACTAGCCTAGTGCGTAGAATTGAAGGAGAGTAAGCACAGATCTGATGACTGGCGAGCACCATCCATGTCAACCATCTACAAATAACCAACATAAGAGCAATTCAACTTAGAGCTCTATAACTAAATGGAAAAATGCATAATTTTTTTGAAAAGAAAATTATATATACCTTGAATCCTACATGATCATAGAGCCTCCGAGCTGGCAAGTTATCCTTATGTACATGAATATAAATGCTTTCAGCACCTGCAACAAGGGGAGAAGGTATCAGCAGATGAACTACTATTATCTGTGGTTTTACAATTCCAGACAAGCCTAATGCTTTACCATCGAGTCTTGCAGCATCGATGGCCAATAACAACATGTTGCTGGCAATCCCTTGACGCCGTGCATACTTAGCAACACAAACATTGGTTAAATACCCAAATTTTGGCTGATCCGGCTGATAGATTCTAGAGTAAAATGGTGTGTTTCCAGGCTCCTGCGAATAATTTCCAAATGTAACTTCCAAAGACACAGACAGGAGTAATACAAAGGTATTGATGCTATTTTCCATACCGCAGGGTATGTCTCCCCATGTAGAGGATGCCTGACACATAGATCTACTGTACCAACAACACTATTCACCACAGTTCGTGTGACGTCATCATTCTTTACCTGCAATATTATTACCGTAGGCAAGATGTTAGTTAACCGTGAAATAAAGGAAATTATCATCAAAGCAACTTTTAAGAGTGATTGACAATGTAGACCTAAATAATTTTCACAAAAGATATCTAACAGAAACTGAAGTTTTAACTTGAAGGTTGTTGGGTAGCCACTTTCGCTTGTCTTGATTCCCTCAAAGCATATTTCAGAACTAGCATAACATGCTATTTCGTGAACTAACATGCTTGATTTAAAAATGCATTAATAAATGGCTTACAAACAGCTTTACTCTCATACCGCAACAAAACAGGTATACTTCTCTCCAACCTGCCTGCCACATCGCTTCTTTAAAGCATGAAATTCCTGCAGTGAGATGACCGACGATGATACATTTGATATATTACAAGAATGATATACGGCTACAAGTGAAGCAGAACGTCAACTATTAAATGATCAGCTGGTGGAAATGGGCACGTGTCGACATCATTACCATCCCAATTGCCTGAGTAACCCAAAAATATGACTAACTGATTACACACGTACCTGTGATGCAAACTTTCTTTTAAAGCTTTCAACATAGCTGCAGTGAGAAAACAACAGTAGAATAGGTTTTAGTTACAAGGATATTACTAACAAAAAGTTCATCAACACTGTAATTTAAATACTAACCGATCGCCTGACTGATCTTCATAGTGATCTTCTGCTCTCAACCATGCGGCGATCTATAAGGTCTTGGTAAGAAGAGATGTAAGGCATAGTGGTAATGTAAATTTTATTTCGTTACTTCATAGCACCAACTAAATTGTTACGGTTCATGATTTGGAATGTAAATATTAGTATCTATAGATCTCATGCACTGAGCTTATTAGCATGAGAAACAAAAGACAGGTAGCTTATTAATTATTGCCACTAACTCATCATAAACACATGTGCTGACCATGTCACTCAGAAGTGGAGGACTTTTAAGTTATTGCACAAAATCAGCGATTGCATATTTTCTACAAGTAACAGGAATAATACCCAGTATTCTTCATCCATTATAGCCTCCCGAGCTACATAGCGACCGAAATATCTTGTGTATTTGCAATCACTTTTCTCAATCGAGGGTCGAAGACGATTGAAACGGAGATCGGATGGTTCTGCTGGATGCAAAGGTGTTGGTGTCACTGTCCTATTGGATATGTTTGATGAAACACCAGGGACGGATGCTTTTCTGGCAACATTAACACTATGAGCAATCATTTCCTCTTTTCCGCCGTTTGTAGAAATCACGGGCTCATCTTTCCTGAAAGAAGAAAACTGATTTTGCATGAAAATAATGCACAACATGGATACAATAAAATGTAAGTATGGCGTTGCTTTTTTACATATCTATGCTTTCAAAGCAAGAAGAAATCACAAGATTCAGAAACCTAATCCAGATAAAATTGTGTTCTAGTCCTACGGGCTACGGCGAGTATTTCCCTTCACAAGAATCACAACCACATGATAAGTAATTTGATGTTTTCAAAGTACCACGCAGTTCTGCATCCACGAACAAAAATCATCCTACAGTCCGCAGCATTTTTGGATTTCTAGTAGAACAACAGAGAAGTATCTTATCTTCTTCGCTTGGGAATAAACTTAGAGACCTTTTACGGTGCATCAAATCAATTTGGGCCGTTAATTTCTGTGGCTTGAAGGGCCCAGATAAGACAATACTATAACAGATTTTCGGTAGTATACTGACTAGTTAGGGGTATTCTGGGTACTCTAATGTTTATCAATCACGCAGGCAGGTTTCTTCCCCGCCATGGCGCAGTCCACGCCATCTAATACTTATCGGTCGGCGACGCACGATGAAGACGATGAAACGAAGTTGATGATCTTGGTTCGTGCTCCAAGCTGGCCTGCACCGCACGTACACATCGACCTAGAAAAGCTACGCTAGTAGACTCGCCGCCGGCCAGCCGGATACACAAGCATGCACGTCACACGTACGCAAGTACGCAACAATCAGATCGCTGATTTCTCTTCTAACACACCTACGTAGAGCTTGCTGATGGCCACGGGCACGCATCATCTCCGGTGGTTTTATTTATTGCCCCAACTCAGTTTGCGATTACAAGGCCGATGGTGACGAGCAGAGCTCCATGAGCGGATCGAAGATGGGCACGCGATACAGTAGGCCTTCCCCGTCGGTCTTTCCAGCACATTTCTGCTCCTCCTTGGGGTGACAAGCTGCTTCGACAGGAGGCTCATCTCATAGCCTACCTGCGCTGGATCCGCACCTTGTGCCTCACCTGCGGGGCTGCTCCGGCAACCCGAAGGAACAGTGGCGACGAGGTCGCAGACGCACTCGCCCGTGCCTCCGTGCCGGATCGAATGGGTTTATTTAATTAATTAGATCATTAATTGTGATTATAGAACTAACAAAGAAGAAATCTATCTCTAAACAGAAATTACCAATATGTCCCAGAGGGAAAATTTGACCCATCTATACTGGCCATTGGATCTATCAAAATACTACCCATCATAATGGGTAGTATGATGCACCGTAAAAAAGCTCTAAACTTATAGCAAAATGCTGGCGAATAAACCAGTAATACTTGGTAAATTAGCCAACGATAATTCCACAAATAAGGGCGCGAATCCGGTCCTAAATTCCTCCCTATTCAAGCAGGCATGTCCCTTCCTTTGCTGCAATCAGCGACTGAGAAGTAAGAAGACGAAATCCCTCGTTCCTCGACCAAGAAAAGCTACCAGTGTAAGCAGTCCACGGACCCGGCGACCAAACCGACCGCGAACATAGGATGATAGGAAGCGGATAAAGGGTGCTCACATCGGCGTGGCGGCGAGGCGCCGGCGGAGGAGGACTCCCCGGCCGCCGAAGCCGCGCCGCCCGCCGGCCAGCGGCGGTGGCGGCGGCGCGACGGCTCCGCTCGCCATCCCGGACTTGCTAGCGCCCGGTCCAAGGGGGCGGGGGGTGGAGGTACTCCTCGGCGGCGCGGCGAGGGGAAATGCTGGGCGCGGCGGGGTCCGGGGTTGGCGTGCGCCGTGGTCTACCGGGCACCGCACCACCAACCTCGCGGCTGCTCTCCCTCCTCGCTGCCTTCGGCTCTCTGCTAGTAGGTGTTGTGCTCCTCTATCCGTGTCCCTTTTTCTGTGGGCCTGACGCGTCCGGTTTGATGGATTGGGATCTATTTTCCGGTGGATGGCCGCCGCCTACAGCTTGTTTGGTGCGCAGGAAGCGCCCACGTCTCGGCGCCGTGGCCCCGCAGCTCTACCGCGTGACTTGTGAGTGACCACATGATTGGCTATATATTTTTTTTAGATTTTTTCATTCAAATCACGAAACAGTACAAAGTAGATGACCCTTACAAGCACACTGAAACGCAAACACAAAGGACCATGAACACCTAAAATACCCTAAGACAACCATAACACAAGAAGATCTCCGGAGCCCCGTGTCATCATCCCTGTATGTTGAGAGAAGACCCCTGCAGCAGAAGGATCTGCAACCAGGCGCAAGTAGGTCATCATCTTCGACCACGGTACAATTGCCGCCACACTGCTTCCACCTTTCTTGACACCAGTTCTGAGAGGGCATGAACATCAATCCAACACACCTGCAATAGTCGTCGTCATCTTTGGCTTTGAGTACCGCGAAAAGTGTCCCTTCCGGAAGGAAGAGAACTCGAGTCATCCGACCGGTCCAGCACCGCGGCCGGGCCTTCCGCCCAGACAAAGCAGGATCTCCCACCAGCATCGGCGCAAAGAAAGAAGAAGAACAACAGCAACAAATCATACCGACAAGGAAGAAGAAGGGTCTTCGTCTCCCTGTATCCATCGCCCATCTGAGGACCCGAACGGCCAGTGCCAATGGACCTTCATCCACCATAGCCCGCGAACTCGACGAGATCCGGGGATCCCCCACCCCGCTGGCTCCTAGACGAAGGCAAAAGCCTCGCCTGACCGCGAACGAAGCCCGGAGAAAATTATTCCGACGCGACACCACCGCAACGGCCTCGGCAGCGTCTCCCTCAACCCTAACCCTACTACACACCCACCAAGTGAATAGACCCGAGGTTCCCCCTCCCTCCCGCCGCCGGAGCGGCCGACGGAGAGAGAGGGAACCAGCGGCACGCAAGGGAACCCTTGTCGCCTGCCTAGATCGCCTCGTGCGACCCCATTTTCCCACCGCGGTCATTTGCTTTCCATGATTGGATATATAGGGCATTTTGATTTTGTTTACAAATAATGATAGTGCATCTATTCATATATTGCATTATCCTTGTGGTTGCCATTGTAGGTTTGTAGCACATGTGCTGATTAAGGAGAAAAGCACGGCAATATTTGTATTTTGGGTGGGCCAAGAGGGATTTGAGGGGGGCAGATTGAAGTAATGCTACGTCCACGTAAAAGACATGTGCTGATTAAGGAGAAAAACACAACAATATTTGTATTTTGGGTGGGCCAAGAGGGATTTGAGGGGGGCAGATTGGAGTAATGCTACGTCCACGTTAATAAAGCTACGTGCTTTACGTAGGCTGCCACATGGATAAGTGTCATTGGAGAAGGGGGAGACGAGGCCCCACCCACCAGAAATTCAAAGGGGGTGAGGGGGGGGGGGGGTGAGGGGATAGAGGTGTTTAGGAAGCTCACGTAAAAGGTTTCGTAAAGCTTCGTAGATGTAGGATTATTAGGATGATTGGCATATTTGGAACAAATTCATACTACTTTCTGTGGGAAAACAAACACACTACTTCATGGAATGCAAATTGAGGTTTATCCTTCAATTGTACATTCGTTGTCTAATGGTTCTACAACCGGACTTGCATGATATAAGCCCATATACGTCCGCGGTCGCGTCTATGGACAACGCCCAACCACTCGTTTGTTTTTGTCCGCGGTTGTCCCCTCATATTTAAATCCCCCGTATCCATGCAATCACATGCAACGTAGATAAACGCATAGCATTCATAGGACCGGACATTAATAAGTTCAACATAAAACCAGACATGGCAATTTTTTTGCGAATACGCAAAGTTTGCGTATCTTTCATTGATAGAAGAAAGGAGAATGAGTACAAGAAAAGATACAACACATGACATGAATGCAAGGAGGCATGAGCATGGTGCCCAGAGCAAAGAGAGATGGGGGGTGCTTAGCCCGAACAAGGTGAAGGACACAACTAAACCCACCAAAAGTAAAACTAGAGGAGCCGACCAAATCAACAAGAAGTCGAACATCTTCAAATCCAACACTGGGACGCCACGAGCTAGCAAGATAGCGCCTTCAAGAAGGAGAACGACGCCATCATGCCGCCGCCATCCGATCCGAAGAACCAGACCTAGGGTTTCCCCTGATGCTCAAAGAGGGGCACGAATAAAGGCCATGGCAACACCTCCAGGAAGGGAAACGATACCCACGAGTGTCGTTGCTACCAACATCGGCAAGCCAAGCATGGATTTCGCCTGACCTAAGTCCGAGCAACTCCGATGTTCAATAACTTCAACTTCAAATACATAGATAGTTAAATAGCTTCACATGATATCCAACTAGATATTGGCGTGCCATGCATTGGACTAACATGAAGTTGTCGTGAAGGGATCGAACTTGCACAAGTGTGCTTTGGTGTACTCCCACCAAGCGAGGTAGTTCAACTGCCAGCCAACATGATAGAATATCTTTTTGAAATTTTAACCGCGTCATGGACAAGACTGACGGGCCTAAAGTCCTTGATGTTCATGGCCCCTTCCAACTTATATTAGGTAGTAGAGAGACAAGGGCACTAGTAGAAAAAGGGTCAAATGTAAAGCACATTAGTGCCGGTTTGAAATTGAGCCGGCACTAATGTGACCATTAGTGCCGGTTCCAACGGCTAGGCGGGCGGGAATCATTAGTACCGGTTCGTGGGTAACCTTTAGTACCGGTTCATGCCACGAACCGGTACTAATGAGGCTGTGTCAGGCTATGGTCAGTCTGGGGCCCCCACGAAGACCTTTAATACCGGTTCATGCCATGAACCGGTACTAGAGTTTCTTTGTAAGCTGATTTTTAGTCCCACCTCGCAAAGAGAGAGGCAGTATGAGCGGTTTATAAGCCGTGAGTGCACAGACAATGACGAAGAGTTGCAATGCTCACCTACATGTTGATTAGCTTCAAGCCTTGTGAAATAGCATAGATTGCACTGAGCTATGTGCAGTGCAGTCTACACTATTCTGAATGGCTTGAAGCAAATTAACCAGCATTGCACCTTTTTTTATTTTTAATAACTTATTTGAACTCCGGACTTCTTTTGTGTTTAGTATGCAACATTCAAAGCGACGTCATCAATTTCCAACATGTTCTGACATCATTTGTTGTTTTTCGGTCATTTACCTAATTGTTTAGAGAGCTAAATGACCGTGAAATTGAAAATCACTACAAAATAAATTCTGAAAATATTGAAACTTGGCATGGTATCATCATATCACCCGCATAGCATGCGCGAAAGAGTAGAGAGGGTCACGGCAAAAACTGGACGCATTTCGTGTACAAACTGGACATACTCTTTCGGAGTATCAGGGTTTCGGACGAGAACTCATCTGTTACACGGCCACTTCAATGTTTTTTAAACTTATTTGAACTCCGGACTTCTTTTGTGTTTAGTATGCAGCATTCAAAGTGACGTCATCAATTTCCAACATGTTCTGACATCATTTGTTGTTTTTTGGTCATTTACCTAATTGTTTTAGAGAGCTAAATGACCGTGAAATTAAAAATCACTACAAAATGAATTCTGAAAATGTTGAAACTTGGCATGGTATCATCATATCACCCGCATAGCATGCGCGAAAGAGTAGAGAGGGTCACGGCAAAAACTGGACGCATTTCGTGTACAAACTGGACATACTCTTTTGGAGTATCAGGGTTTCGGACGAGAACTCATCTGTTACACGACCACTTTAATGTTTTTTAAACTTATTTGAACTCCGGACTTCTTTTGTGTTCAGTATGCAGCATTCAAAGCGACGTCATCAATTTCCAACATGTACTGACATCATTTGTTGTTTTTCGGTCATTTACCTAATTGTTCAGTATGCAGCATTCAATTTACAGAAGAAAATAAATAGAAGAAAAGAAATAATGCAGAAAATGAAAAAAAAACTATACAAAAAAATTACTCAAAAATAAATAGAAGAAAATAAATAATGCAGAAAAGAAAAAACTATATAAAAAACTACTCAAAAATAAATAGAAAAAAAATAAATAATGCAGAAAAAAAATTATATAAAAAATTTGTTGGCGCGCTGCCCAGTGAGCCTGCCAGACCTAGGGTGTGCAAATGCAGGCCCAGAAGGGCCAGCAGGCTCACAGGGCAGCGCGCCCTAATTAATTAGGCCCAGAAGCCTGCTATATAGAGGAGTTCGAAGAGGTAGCCGCGGCTGGGTTTATAAACCAGTGCGGCTGCCCTTCGCCCGGCGAGGTGGGACTAAACTTTGGGGTGGCAGCGCGAGGCCTTTAGTACCGGTTGGTGGCTCCAACCGGTACTAAAGAGGTGGTCTTTAGTACCGGTTGGAGCCACCAACCGGTACTAAAGGCCAACTTTGGCCAGGCCTTTAGTACCGGTTGGTGGCTCTAACCGGTACTAAAGGCCTCTCCTATATATACAACACTTACGAAATTTCAGTTAGATCTCCCCATTTCTTTCGTCTCCAACCTCTTACGCGCCGCTTGAACCCGTCCTCGCCGCTCGTCGCCCGTCGTCCGTCGTCGTCGCTGTCCCCGTCGTCGTCACCGTCTCGCGCCGCCGCCCCGAACGCCGCGCGCCGCCGTCCGTCGTCGTCCCGCCGCGGTCCCGTACGTCTCTCGCTCTCGCGTATACCCGCCGTGCCGCCGTCCGTCGTCATCGCACCCGGCCCGTACGGCGGCGCCCCCGCCCGTACGTACGCCGCCGCCCCCGCCCCGTACGCCGGCGCCCCCGCTCGTACGTACGGGGTGGCGGCGTACGGGACCGCACACATACACACATACACACACAAATATACGTACACACTACACACACACACATACACACACACACATTTTTTTACTTATTTTCTGTTTTTTAGAAAAGTCAATTAGATGATCGAATGTTTGATTAATGTCGAATATTAGATGAATTAGCTAGATAGAAAATTGTCAAACTAGAGATTTGAACTAGTTGAATAATTAATATAACTAGTTTTGTTGGGGAACGTAGTAATTTCAAAAAATTTCCTACGCACATGCAAGATCATGGTGATGCATAGCAACGAGAGGGGAGAGTGTTGTCTACGTACCCTCGTAGACCGAAGCGGAAGCGTTGACGCAACGTAGAGGAAGTAGTCGTACGTCTTCCCGGTCCAACCGATCCAAGCACCGTTACTCCGGCACCTCCGAGTTCTTGACACACGTACAGCTCGATGACGCACCCCGGGCTCCGATCCAGCAAAGCATCGGGGAGGAGTTTCGTCAGCACGACGGCGTGGTGACGATCTTGATGTTTAACCGTCGCAGGGCTTCGCCTAAGCACTGCTACAATATGATCGAGGTGTAATATCGTGGAGGGGGGCACCGCACACGGCTAAGGAACGATCACGAAGATCAACTTGTGTGTCCTAGGATGCCCCCTGCCCCCGTATATAAAGGAGCCAAGGGGGGTGCGGCCGGCCCTAGTAGGAGGCGCGCAGGAGGAGTCCTACTCCTACCGGGAGTAGGACTCCCCTCCCTTTCCTTGTCCAAGTAGGAGAGGGGGAAGGAAGGGAGAGAGGAGAGGAAGGAAGGGGGGGGGGGGGGGGGCGCCGCCCCTCCCTCCTTGTCCAATTCGGACTAGGGGGAGAGGGGGCGCGCAACCTGCCCTGGCTGCCTTTCCTCTTCTCCAGTTTAGGCCCATGAGGCCCATTAACCCCCCGGGGGGTTTCGGTAACCCCCCGGTTCTCCGGTTTTATTCGAAACTTCCCCGGAACACTTCCGGTGTCCGAATATAGCCGTCCAATATATCAATCTTTATGTCTCGACCATTTCGAGACTCCTCGTCATGTCCGTGATCACATCCGGGACTCCGAACAACCTTCGGTACATCAAAATACATAAACTCATAATGAAACTGTCATCGTAACTTTAAGCGTGCGGACCCTACGGTTCGAGAACAATGTAGACATGACCGAGACACGTCTCCGGTCAATAACCAACAGCGGGACCTGGATGCCCATATTGGCTCATACATATTCTACGAAGATCTTTATCGGTCAGACAGCATAAGAACATACGTTGTTCCCTTTGTCATCGGTATGTTACTTGCCCGAGATTCGATCGTCGGTATCCAATACCTAGTTCAATCTCGTTACCGGCAAGTCTCTTTACTCGTTCCGTAATACATCATCCCGCAACTAACTCATTAGTTGTAATGCTTGCAACGCTTAAGTGATGTGCATTACCGAGAGGGCCCAGAGATACCTCTCCGACGATCAGAGTGACAAATCCTAATCTCGAAATACGTCAACCCAACATGTACCTTTGGAGACACCTGTAGAGCACCTTTATAATCACCCAGTTACGTTGTGACGTTTGGTAGCACACAAAGTGTTCCTCCGGCACACGGGAGTTACATAATCTCATAGTCATAGGAACATGTATAAGTCATGAAGAAAGCAATAGCAACATACTAAACGATCGGGTGCTAAGCTAGTGGAATGGGTCATGTCAATCAGATCATTCAACTAATGATGTGATCCCGTTAATCAAATGACAATTCTTTGTCCATGGTTGGGAAACATAACCATCTTTGATTAACGAGCTAGTCAAGTAGAGGCATACTAGTGACACTTTGTTTGTCTATGTATTCACACATGTATTATGTTTCCGGTTAATACAATTCTAGCATGAATAATAAACATTTATCATGATATAAGGAAATAAATAATATCTTTATTATTGCCTCTAGGGCATATTTCCTTCAGTCTCCCACTTGCACTAGAGTCAATAATCTAGATTACACAGTAATGATTCTAACACCCATGGAGCCTTGGTGTTGATCATGTTTTGCTCGTGGAAGAGGCTTAGTCAACGGGTCTGCCACATTCAGATCCGTATGTATCTTGCAAATCTCTATGTCTCCCACCTGGACTAGATCCCGGATGGAATTGAAGCGTCTCTTGATGTGCTTGGTTCTTTTGTGAAATCTGGATTCCTTTGCCAAGGCAATTGCACCAGTATTGTCACAAAAGATTTTCATTGGACCCGATGCATTAGGTATGACACCTAGATCAGATATGAACTCCTTCATCCAGACTCCTTCGTTTGCTGCTTCCGAAGCAGCTATGTACTCCGCTTCACATGTAGATCCCGCCACAACGCTTTGTTTAGAACTGCACCAACTGACAGCTCCACTGTTTAATGTAAACACGTATCCGGTTTGCGATTTAGAATCATCCGGATCAGTGTCAAAGCTTGCATCAACGTAACCGTTTATGATAACCTTTTTGTCACCTCCATATACGAGAAACATATCCTTAGTCCTTTTCAGGTATTTCAGGATGTTCTTGACTGTTGTCCAGTGATCCACTCCTGGATTACTTTGGTACCTCCCTGCTAAACTTATAGCAAGGCACACATCAGGTCTGGTACACAGCATTGCATACATGATGGAGCCTATGGCTGAAGCATAGGGAACATCTTTCATTTTCTCTCTATCTTCTGCAATGGTCGGGCATTGAGTCTGACTCAACTTCACACCTTGTAACACAGGCAAGAACCCTTTCTTTTCTTGATGCATTTTGAACTTCTTCAAAATCTTGTCAAGGTATGTGCTTTGTGAAAGTCCAATTAAGCGTCTTGATCTATCTCTATAGATCTTTATTCCTAATATGTAAGCAGTTTCACCAAGGTCTTTCATTGAAAAACTCTTATTCAAGTATCCCTTTATGCTATCCAGAAATTCTATATCATTTCTAATCAGTAGTATGTCATCCACATATAATATCAGAAATGCTACAGAGCTCCCACTCACTTTCTTGTAAATACAGGCTTCTCCGAAAGTCTGTATAAAACCAAATGCTTTGATTACACTATCAAAGCGTTTATTCCAACTCCGAGAGGCTTGCACCAGTCCATAAATGGATCGCTGGAGCTTGCACACTTTGTTAGCTCCCTTTGGATCGACAAAACCTTCCGGTTGCATCATATACAACTCTTCTTCCAGAAATCCATTCAGGAATGCAGTTTTGACATCCATCTGCCAAATTTCATAATCATAAAATGCGACAATTGCTAACATGATTCGGACAGACTTAAGCATCGCTACGGGTGAGAAGGTCTCGTCGTAGTCAACCCCTTGAACTTGTCGAAAACCTTTTGCGACAATTCGAGCTTTGAAGACAGTAATATTACCGTCAGCGTCAGTCTTCTTCTTGAAGATCCATTTATTCTCAATTGCTTGCCGATCATCGGGCAAGTCAACCAAAGTCCATACTTTGTTTTCATACATGGATCCCATCTTAGATTTCATGGCTTCAAGCCATTTCACGGAATCTGGGCTCACCATCGCTTCTTCATAGTTCGTAGGTTCATCATTATCTAGTAGCATGATTTCCAGAACAGGATTACCGTACCACTCTGGTGAGGATCTTACTCTGATTGACCTACGAGGCTCAGTAGTAACTTGATCTGAAATTTCATGATCATCATCATTAAATTCCTCACCAATTGGTGTAGGTGTCGCAGAAACCGATTTCTGTGATGAACTACTTTCTAATAAGGGAGCAGGTACAGTTACCTCATCAAGTTCTACTTTCCTCCCACTCACTTCTTTCGAGAGAAACTCCTTCTCTAGAAAGGATCCATTCTTAGCAACGAATGTCTTGCCTTTGGATCTGTGATAGAAGGTGTTGAAGGAAGTATGCCCTAGAGGCAATAATAAAGTTATTATTTATTTCCTTATATCATGATAAATGTTTATTATTCATGCTAGAATTGTATTAACCGGAAACATAATACATGTGTGAATACATAGACAAACAGAGTGTCACTAGTATGCCTCTACTTGACTAGCTCGTTAATCAAAGATGGTTATGTTTCCTAACCATGGACAAAGAGTTGTTATTTGATTAACGGGATCACATCATTAGTTGAATGATCTGATTGACATGACCCATTCCATTAGCCTAGCACCCGATCGTTTAGTATGTTGCTATTGCTTTATTCATGACTTATACATGTTCCTATGACTATGAGATTATGCAAATCCCGTTTACCAGAGGAACACTTTGTGTGCTACCAAACGTCACAATGTAACTAGGTGATTATAAAGGAGCTCTACAGGTGTCTCCAAAGGTAGATGTTGGGTTGGCGTATTTCAAGATTAGGATTTGTCACTCCGATTGTCGGAGAGGTATCTCTGGGCCCTCTCGGTAATGCACATCACATAAGCCTTGCAAGCATTGCAACTAATGAGTTAGTTGCGGGATGATGTATTACAGAACGAGTAAAGAGACTTGCCGGTAACGAGATTGAACTAGGTATTGGATACCGACGATCGAATCTCGGGCAAGTAACATACCGATGACAAAGGGAACAACGTATGTTGTTATGCGGTCTGACCGATAAAGATCTTCGTAGAATATGTAAGAGCCAATATGGGCATCCAGGTCCCGCTATTGGTTATTGACCGGGGACGTGTCTCGGTCATGTCTACATTGTTCTCGAACCGTAGAGTCCGCACGCTTAACGTTACGATGACAGTTATTGTGAGTTTATGCATTTTGATGTACCGAAGTTAGTTCGGAGTCCCGAATGTGATCATGGACATGACGAGGAGTCTCAAAATGGTCGAGACATAAAGATTGATATATTGGACGGCTATATTCGGACACCGGAAGTGTTCCGGGTGATTTCGGAGAAAACCGGAGTACCGGAAGGGTTACCGGAACCCTCCGGGGAAGTAATGGGCCTTATTGGGCCTTAGGGGAGAGAGAGGGCTGCGGCCTAGAAGGTGGCGCCCGCCCCCACATGGGGAGTCCGAATTGGACTGGGGAGGGGGCCGCGGCCCCTCTTTCCCTCTCCCCCTCTTTCCTTCCCCCTTAGGGTTTCCTAATTGGATTAGGAAAGGGGAGTCCTACTCCCACTAGGAGGAGGACCCCCCTCCCCTTGGCGTGCCCCATAGGGCCGGCTGGCCTCCCCCTTGCTCCTTTATATACGGGGGCAGGGGGGCACCCTAGGACACACAAGTTGATCTTTGAGATCGTTCCTTAGCCGTGTGCGGTGCCCCCTGCCACCATATTCCACCTCGATCATATCGTTGTAGTGCTTAGGCGAAGCCTTGTGTCGGTAGAACATCAAGATCGTCACCACGCTGTCGTGCTGACGGAACTCCTCCCCGAAGCTTTGCTGGATCGGAGCCCGGGGATCGTCATCGAGCTGTACGTGTGCTAAGAACTCGGAGGTGCCGGAGTAACGGTGCTTGGATCGGTTGGATCGGGAAGAAGACGTACGACTACTTCCTCTACGTTGTGTCTGTTGGGGAACGTAGCAGAAATTCAAAATTTTCCTACGTGTCACCAAGATCTATCTATGGAGAGACTAGCAACGAGGGGAAGGAGAGTGCATCTACATACCCTTGTAGATCGCTAAGCGGAAGCGTTCAAGTGAACGGGGTTGATGGAGTCGTACTCGTCGTGATTCAAATCACCGATGATCCTAGTGCTGAACGGACGGCACCTCCGCGTTCAACACACGTACAGCCCGGTGACGTCTCCCACGCCTTGATCCAGCAAGGAGAGAGGGAGAGGTTGAGGGAGACTCCATCCAGCAGCAGCACAACGGCGTGGTGGTGGTGGAGGAGCGTGGCAATCCTGCAGGGCTTCGCCAAGCACCATGGGAGAGGAGAAGGACTTGGGAGAGGGGAGGGGCTGCACCAGAATATTGGTATAGCTGCCCTCCCACCCCCCACATATATATAGGGGCAAGGGAGAGGGGGGAGGCGCAGCCTTGGCCCTTCCTCCAAGGAAGGGTGCGGCTAGGAGGAGTCCCACCTCCCCAAGGCACCTCGGAGGTGCCTTCCCCCCTTAGGACTCTTCCTATCCCTCATCTCTTGGCGCATGGGCATCTTGGGGCTGGTGCCCTTGGCCCATATAGGCCAAGGCGCACCCCCTACAGCCCATGTGGCCCCCGGGGCAAGTGGCCCCACCCGGTGGGCCCCCGGGACCCTTCCGGTGGTCCCGGTACAATACCGATGACCCCGAAACTTGTCCCGATGGCCTAAATAGGACTTCCTATATATAAATCTTTACCTCCGGACCATTCCAGAACTCCTCGTGACGTCCGGGATCTCATACGCGACTCGGAACAACATTCGGTAACCACATACAAACTTCCTTTATAACCCTAGCGTCATCGAACCTTAAGTGTGTAGACCCTACGGGTTCGGGAGACATGCAGACATGACCGAGACGTTCTCCGGTCAATAACCAACAGCGGGATCTGGATACCCATGTTGGCTCCCACATGTTCCACGATGATCTCATCGGATGAACCACGATGTCGAGGATTCGATCAATCCCGTACACAATTCCCTTTGTCTATCGGTACGATACTTGCCCGAGATTCGATCGTCGGTATCCCGATACCTTGTTCAATCTCGTTACTGGCAAGTCTCTTTACTCGTTCCGTAACACATCATCCCGTGATCAACTCCTTGATCACATTGTGCACATTATGATGATGTCCTACCGAGTGGGCCCAGAGATACCTCTCCGTCACACGGAGTGACAAATCCCAGTCTCGATTCGTGCCAACCCAACAGACACTTTCAGAGATACCCGTAGTGTACCTTTATAGCCACCCAGTTATGTTGTGACGTTTGGCACACCCAAAGTATTCCTATGGTATCCGGGAGTTGCACAATCTCATGGTCTAAGGAAATGATACTTGACATAAGAAAAGCTTTAGCATACGAACTACACGATCTTGTGCTATGCTTAGGATTGGGTCTTGTCCATCACATCATTCTCCTAATGATGTGATCCCGTTATCAACGACATCCAATGTCCATGGTTAGGAAACCGTAACCATCTATTGATCAACGAGCTAGTCAACTAGAGGCTTACTAGGGACATGGTGTTGTCTATGTATCCACACATGTATCTGAGTTTCCTATCAATACAATTCTAGCATGGATAATAAACGATTATCATGAACAAGGAAATATAATAATAACCAATTTATTATTGCCTCTAGGGCATATTTCCAACAGTGTCAACGCTTCCGTTGCTATCTACAAGGGTACGTAGATCATGCTCTCCCCCTCGTTGCTATGCATCACCATGATCTTGCGTGTGCGTAGGAATTTTTTTGAAATTACTACGTTCCCCAACAGTGGCATTCGAGCCTATGTTTTAAGGTTTGATGTTATATGCATGAGTAGAACACAAGTGAGTTGTGGGCGATATAAGTCATACTGCCTACCAGCATGTCATACTTTGGTTCGGCGGTATTGTTGGATGAAGCGGCCCGGACCGACATTACGCGTACACTTACGCGAGACCGGTTCTCCCGACGTGCTTTGCACAAAGGTGGCTTGCGGGTGACTGTTTCTCCAACTTTAGTTGAACCAAGTGTGGCTACACCTGGTCCTTGCGAAGGTTAAAACGGAATCTATTTGACAAACTATCGTTGTGGTTTTGATGCGTAGGTGAGATTGGTTCTTGCTTAAGCCCGTAGCAGCCACGTAAAACTTGCAACAACAAAGTAGAGGACGTCTAACTTGTTTTTGCAGGGCATGTTGTGATGTGATATGGACAAGACATGATGCTAAATTTTATTGTATGAGATGATCATGTTTTGTAACCAAGTTATCGGCAACTGGCAGGAGCCATATGGTTGTCGCTTTATTGTATGCAATGCAATCGCGATGTAATGCTTTACTTTATCACTAAGCGGTAGCGATAGTCGTGGAAGCATAAGATTAGCGAGACGACAACGATGCTACGATGGAGATCAAGGTGTCGCGCCGGTGACGATGGTGATCATGCGGTGCTTCGGAGATGGAGATCACAAGCACAAGATGATGATGGCCATATCATATCACTTATATTGATTGCATGTGATGTTTATCTTTTTATGCATCTTATCTTGCTTTGATTGACGGTAGCATTATAAGATGATCTCTCACTAAATTATCAAGAAGTGTTCTCCCTGAGTATGCACCGTTGCCAAAGTTCGTCGTGCCCAGACACCACATGATGATCGGGTGTGATAAGCTCTACGTCCATCTACAACGGGTGCAAGCCAGTTTTTGCACACGCAGAATACTCAGGTTAAACTTGACGAGCCTAGCATATGCAGATATGGCCTCGGAACACGGAGACCGAAAGGTCGAGCGTGAATCATATAGTAGATATGATCAACATAATGATGTTCACCATTGAAAACTAATCCATTTCACGTGATGATCGGTTATGGTTTAGTTGATTTGGATCACGTGATCACTTAGAGGATTAGAGGGATGTCTATCTAAGTGGGAGTTCTTAAGTAATATGATTAATTGAACTTGAATTTATCATGAACTTAGTCCTGGTAGTATTTTGCAAATCATGTTGTAGATCAATAGCTCGCGTTGTTGCTTCCCTGTGTTTATTTTGATATGTTCCTAGAGAAAATTGTATTGAAAGATGTTAGTAGCAATGATGCGGATTGGATCCGTGATCTGAGGTTTATCCTCATTGCTGCACAGAAGAATTATGTCCTTGATGCACCGCTAGGTGACAGACCTATTGCAGGAGCAGATGCAGACGTTATGAACGTTTGGCTAGCTCAATATGATGACTACTTGATAGTTTAGTGCACCATGCTTAATGGCTTAGAATCGGGACTTCAAAGACATTTTGAACGTCATGGACCATATGAGATGTTCCAGGAGTTGAAGTTAATATTTCAAGCAAATACCCGAGTTGAGAGATATGAAGTCTCCAACAAGTTCTATAGCTAAAAGATGGAGGAGAATCGCTCAACTAGTGAGCATGTGCTCAGATTGTCTGGGTACTACAATCGCTTGAATCAAGTGGGAGTTAATCTTCCAGATAAGATAGTGATTGACAGAATTCTCTAGTCACCATCACCAAGTTAGTAGAACTTCGTGATGAACTATAGTATGCAAGGGATGACGAAAATGAATCCCGAGCTTTTCATGATGATGATATCGATGAAGGTAGAAATCAAGAAAGAGCATCAAGTGTTGATGGGTGACAAGATCACTAGTTTCAAGAAAAGGGCAAAGGGAAAAAGTGGAACTTCAAGAAAAACAACAAGCAAGGTGCTGCTCATGTGAAGAAACCCAAGTCTGGTCCTAAGCCTGAGACTAAAGTGCTTCTACTGCAAAGGGACTGGTCACTGGAAGCAGAACTACCCCAAGTGATTGGCGAATAAGAAGGATGTAAAAGTGAACAAAAGTATATTTGATATACATGTTATTGATGTGTACTTTACTAGTGTTTATAGCAACCCCTAAGTATTTGATGCTGGATCAGTTGCTAAGAGTAGTAACTCAAAACAGGAGTTGCAGAATAAACAGAGACTAGTTAAGGGTGAAGTGACGATGTGTGTTGGAAGTAGTTCCAAGATTGATATGATCATCATCGCGCACTCCCCTATACTTTCGGGATTAGTGTTGAACCTAAATAAGTGTTATTTGGTTTTTGCGTTGAGCATGAATATGATTTGATCATGTTTATTGCAATACGGTTATTCATTAAAGTCAGAGAATAATTGTTGTTCTGTTTACATGAATAAAACCTTCGATGGTCATACACCCAATGAAACAAGTTCGTTGGATCTCGATCGTAGTGATACACATATTCATAATATTGAAGCCAAAAGATGCAAAGTTAATAGTGATAGTGCAACTTATTTGTGGCACTGCCGTTTAGGTCATATTGGTGTAAAGCGCATGAAGAAACTCCATGCTGATGGAATTTTGGAATCACTTGATTGTGAATCACCTGATGCTTGCGAACCATGCCTCATGGGCAAGATGACTAAGACTCTGTTCTCCGGAGCGAGCAACTGACTTATTGGAAATAATACTGAAGGAAATATGCCCTAGAGGCAATAATAAAGTTATTATTTATTTCCTTATATCATGATAAATGTTTATTATTCATGCTAGAATTGTATTAACCGGAAACATAATACATGTGTGAATACATAGACAAACAGAGTGTCACTAGTATGCCTCTACTTGACTAGCTCGTTAATCAAAGATGGTTATGTTTCCTAACCATGAACAAAAGAGTTGTTATTTGATTAACAAGGTCACATCATTAGTTGAATGATCTGATTGACATGACCCATTCCATTAGCTTAGCACCCGATCGTTTAGTATGTTGCTATTGCTTTCTTCATGACTTATACATGTTCCTATGACTATGAGATTATGCAACTCCCGTTTGCCGGAGGAACACTTTGGGTGCTACCAAACGTCACAACGTAACTGGGTGATTGTAAAGGAGTACTACAGGTGTTTCCAATGGTAGATGTTGGGTTGGCGTATTTCGAGAATAGGATTTGTCACTCCGATTGTCGGAGAGGTACCTCTGGGCCCTCTCGGTAATACACATCACATAAGCCTTGCAAGCATTATAACTAAGATGTTAGTTGTGAGATGATGTATTACGGAACGAGTAAAGAGACTTGCCAGTAACGAGATTGAACTAGGTATTGGATACCGACGATCGAATCTCGGGCAAGTAACATACCGATGACAAAGGGAACAACGTATGTTGTTATGCGGTCTGACCGATAAAGATCTTCGTAGAATATGTAGGAGCCAATATGGGCATCCAGGTCCCGCTATTGGTTATTGACCGGAGACGTGTCTCGGTCATGTCTACATTGTTCTCGAACCGTAGGGTCCGCACGCTTAACGTTACGATGACAGTTATTATGAGTTTATGCATTTTGATGTACCGAAGGTTGTTCGGAGTCCTGGATGTGATCACGGACATGACGAGGAGTCTCGAAATGGTCGAGACATAAAGATTGATATATTGGAAGCCTATGTTTGGACATCGGAAGTGTTCCGGGTGAAATCGGGAATTTTACCGGAGTACCGGGAGGTTACCGGAACTCCCCGGGAACCAAATGGGCCTTATTGGGCCTTAGTGGAAAGGTGAAAGGGGCAGCCCAAGGTAGGCTGCGCGCCTCCACCCTCCCCTAGTCCTATTAGGACTAGGAGAGGTGGCCGGCCCCCTTCTCCCTCTCTCTCTCTCGAGGAGTCCTATTAGGAATAGGATTGGGGGGGGGGGGAGTCCTACTCCCGGTAGGAGTAGGACTCCTCCTGCGCCCTCCTCCTTGGCCGGCCAGCCCTCCCCTGGAAACCTTTATATACGGGGGCAGGGGGCACCTCTAGACACACAAGTTGATCATTGAGATCGTTCCTTAGCCGTGTGCGGTGCCCCCTACCACCAAATTCCACCTCGATCATATCGTTGTAGTGCTTAGGCGAAGCCCTACGTCGGTAGTACATCAAGATCGTCACCACACCATCGTGCTGACGGAACTCTTCCTCGACGCTTTGCTGGATCGGAGCCCGAGGATCGTCATCGAGCTGAACGTGTGCTAAGAACTCGGAGGTGCCGGAGTAACGGTACTTGGATCGGTCGGATCGGGAAGAAGACGTACGACTACTTCCTCTACGTTGTGTCAACGCTTCCGTTGCGATCTACAAGGGTACGTAGATCAGACTCTCCCCCTCGTTGCTATGCATCACCATGATCTTGCGTGTGCGTAGGAATTTTTTTGAAATTACCACGTTCCCCAACAAATACATACTGATGTACGCGATCCGATGAGTGTTAAGGCTCGCGGCGATTATCGTTACTTTCTGACCTTCATAGATGATTTGAGCAGATATGGGTATATCTACTTGATGAAACATAAGTCTGAAACATTTGAAAGGTTCAAAGAATTTCTGAGTGTAGTGGAAAATCATCGTGACAAGAAAATAAGGTTTCTACGATCTGATCACGGAGACAAATATTTGAGTTACGAGTTTGGTCTTCAATTAAAACAACGTGGAATAGTTTCACAAACTCATGCCACCTGGAACACCACTGCATAATGGTGTGTCCGAACATCATAACCGTACTTTATTGGATATAGTGCAATCTATGATGTCTCTTACCGATCTACCACTATTGTTTTGGGGTTATGCATTAGAGACAGCTGCATTCACGTTAAAAGGGCACCATCTAAATCCGTTGAGACGACACTGTATGAACTGTGGTTTGGCAAGAAACTAAAGTTGTCGTTTTTTAAAGTTTGGGGTTGTGATGCTTATGTGAAAAAGTTTCATCCTAATAAGCTCAAACCCAAATCGGAGAAATGTGTCTTCATAGGATACCCAAAGGAGACAGTTGGGTACACCTTCTATCACAGATCCGAAGGCAAGATATTTGTTGCTTAGAATGGATCCTTTCTAGAGAAGGAGTTTCTCTCGAAAGAAGTGAGTGGGAGGAAAGTAGAAAACTTTATAAGGTAATTGTACCATCTCCCTTATTGGAAAGTAGTTCATCACAGAAATCTGTTCTTGTGACTACTACACCAATTAGTGAGGAAAATAATGATGATGATCATATAACTTCGGATCAAGTTACTACTGAACCTCGTAGGTCAACCAGAATGAGATCCGCACCAGAGTGGTACGGTAATCCTGTTCTGGAGGTCATGTTACTTGACCATGACGAACCTACGAACTATGAAGAAGCGATGGTGAGCCCAGATTCCGCAAAATGGCTTGAGGCCATGAAATCTGAGATGGGATCCATGTATGAGAACAAAGTGTGGACTTTGGTTGACTTGCCCGATGACCGGCAAGCCATACAAAATAAATGGATCTTCAAGAGGAAGACGGACGCTGATAGTAGTGCTACTATCTACAAAGCTAGAATTGTCGCAAAAGGTTTTCGACAAGTTCAAGGTGTTGACTACGATGAGAGTTTCTCACTCGTATCTATGCTAGAGTCTGTCCGAATCATGTTAGTAATTGCCACATTTTATGAAATCTGGCAAATGGATAAGCAAAACTGCATTCCTTAATGGGTTTATTAAAGAAGAGTTGTATATGATGCAACCAGAAGGTTTTGTCAATCCGAAAGGTGCTAACAAAATGTGCAAGCTCCAGTGATCCATCTGTGGACTGGTGCAAGCATCTCGGAGTTGGAATATACACTTTGATGAGTTGATCAAAGCATATAGTTTTATACAGACTTGTGGTGAAGCCTGTATTTACAAGAAAGTGAGTGGGAGCACTACAGCATTTCTGATAAGTATATGTGAATGACATATTGTTGATCGGAAATAATGTAGAATTATTCTGTAAAGCATAAAGGAGTGTTTGAAAGGAGTTTTTCAAAGAAATACTTCAGTGAAGCTGCTTACATATTGAGCTTCAAGATCTATAGAGATAGATCAAGATGCTTGATAAGTTTTTTCAATGAGTACATACCTTGACAAGATTTTGAAGTAGTTCAAAATGGAGCAGTCAAAGAAAGAGTTCTTGCCTGTATTACAAGGTGTGAAGTTGAGTAAGACTCAAAGCCCGACCACGGCAGAAGATAGAAAGAGAATGAAAGTCATTCCCTATGCCTTGGCCATAGGTTCTATAAAGTATGTCATGCTGTGTACCAGATCTATTGTATACCCTGCACTGATTTGGCAAGGAAGTACAATAGTGATCTAGGAGTAGATCACTGGACAGCGGTCAGAATTATCCTTAGTGAAATAAGGATATGTTTCTCGATTATGGACGTGACAAAAAGGTTCGTCGTAAAGGGTTACGTCGATGCAAGTTTTTGACACTGATCCAGATGATTCTAAGTCTCAATCTAGATACATATTGAAAGTGGGAGCAATTAGCTAGAGTAGCTCCATGCAGAGCATTGTAAACATAGAATTTTGCAAAATACATACGGATCTGAATATGGCAGGCCCGTTGACTAAATTTCTCTCACAAGCAAAACATGATCACTCTTTGGGTGTTAATCACATAGCGATGTGAACTAGATTATTGAATCTAGTAAACCCTTTGGGTGTTAGTCACATGGAGATGTGAACCAATCACATAAAGATGTGAACTATTGATGTTAAATCACATGGCGATGTGATCTAGATTATTGACTCTAGTGCAAGTGGGAGACTGAAGGAAATATGCCCTAGAGGCAATAATAAAGTTATTATTTATTTCCTTATATCATGATAAATGTTTATTATTTATGCTAGAATTGTATTAACCGGAAACATAATACATGTGTGAATACATAGACAAACAGAGTGTCACTAGTATGCTTCTACTTGACTAGCTCGTTAATCAAAGATGGTTATGTTTCCTAACCATGGACAAAGAGTTGTTATTTGATTAACGGGATCACATCATTAGTTGAATGATCTGATTGACATGGCCCATTCCATTAGCCTAGCACCCGATCGTTTAGTATGTTGCTATTGCTTTATTCATGACTTATACATGTTCCTATGACTATGAGATTATGCAACTCCCGTTTACCAGAGGAACACTTTGTGTGCTACCAAACGTCACAACGTAACTGGGTGATTATAAAGGAGCTCTACAGGTGTCTCCAAAGGTAGATGTTGGGTTGGCGTATTTCGAGATTAGGATTTGTCACTCCGATTGTCAGAGAGGTGTCTCTGGGCCCTCTCGGTAATGCACATCACATAAGCCTTGCAAGCATTGCAACTAATGAGTTAGTTGCGGGATGATGTATTACAAAACGAGTAAAGAGACTTGCCGGTAACGAGATTGAACTAGGTATTGGATACCGACGATCGAATCTCGGGCAAGTAACATACTGATGACAAAGGGAACAACGTATGTTGTTATGCGGTCTGACCGATAAAGATCTTCGTAGAATATGTAGGAGCCAATATGGGCATCCAGGTCCCGCTATTGGTTATTGACCGGAGACGTGTCTCGGTCATGTCTACATTGTTCTCGAACCGTAGGGTCCGCACGCTTAACGTTACGATGACAGTTATTATGAGTTTATGCATTTTGATGTACCGAAGTTAGTTCGGAGTCCCGGATGTGATCATGGACATGACGAGGAGTCTCGAAATGGTCGAGACATAAAGATTGATATATTGGACGGCTATATTCGGACACCGCAAGTGTTCCGGGTGATTTCGGAGAAAACCGGAGTACCGGAAGGGTTACCGGAACCCTCCGGGGAAGTAATGGGCCTTATTGGGCCTTAGGGGAGAGAGAGGGCTGCGGCCTAGGAGGTGTCGCCCCCCCCACATGGGGAGTCCGAATTGGACTAGGGAAGGGGGCGCGACCCCTCTTTCCCTCTCCCTCCCCCCTCTTTCCTTCCTCCTTAGGGTTTCCTAATTGGATTAGGAAAGGGGAGTCCTACTCCCACTAGGAGGAGGACTCCCCCTCCCCTTGGCGCGCCCCATAGGGCCGGCCGGCCTCCCCCTTGCTCCTTTATATACGGGGGCAGGGGGGCACCCTAGGACACACAAGTTGATCTTTGAGATCGTTCCTTAGCCGTGTGCAGTGCCCCCTGCCACCATATTCCACCTCGATCATATCGTTGTAGTGCTTAGGCGAAGCCCTGCGTGGGTAGAACATCAAGATCGTCACCACGCCGTCGTGCTGATGGAACTCCTCCCCGAAGCTTTGCTGGATCGGAGCCCGGGGATCGTCATTGAGCTGTACGTGTGCTAAGAACTCGGAGGTGCCGGAGTAACGGTGCTTGGATCGGTTGGATCGGGAAGAAGACGTATGACTACTTCCTCTACGTTGTGTCAACGCTTCCGTTGCTATCTACAAGGGTACGTAGATCATGCTCTCCCCCTCGTTGCTATGCATCACCATGATCTTGCGTGTGCGTAGGAAATTTTTTGAAACTACTACGTTCCCCAACAGGTGTACCCAATAGTCTCCTTTGGGTATCCTATGAAGACACATTTCTCCGATTTGGGTTCGAGCTTATCAGGTTGAAGCTTTTTCACATAAGCATCGCAGCCCCAAACTTTAAGAAACGACAACTTTGGTTTCTTGCCAAACCATAGTTCATAAGGCGTCGTCTCAACGGATTTGATGGTGCCCTATTTAACGTGAATGCGGCCTTCTCTAAAGCATAACCCCAAAATGATAGCGGTAAATCAGTAAGAGACATCATAGATCACACCATATCTAGTAAAGTACGATTACGACGTTCGGACACACCATTACGCTGTGGTGTTCCGGGTGGCGTGAGTTGCGAAACTATTCTGCATTGCTTCAAATGTACACCAAACTCGTAACTCAAATATTCTCCTCCACGATCAGATCATAGAAACTTTATTTTCTTATTACGATGATTTTCAACTTCACTCTGAAATTCTTTGAACTTATCAAATGTTTCAGACTTATGTTTCATTAAGTAGATATACCCATATCTGCTTAAGTCATCTGTGAAGGTGAGAAAATAACGATATGCGCCACGAGCCTCAATATTCATCGGACCACATACATCTGTATGTATGATTTCCAACAAATCTGTTGCTCTCTCCATAGTACCGGAGAACGGTGTTTTATTCATCTTGCCCACGAGGCACGGTTCACAAGTACCAAGTGATTCATAATCAAGTGGTTCCAAAAGTCCATCGGTGTGGAGTTTCTTCATGCGCTTTACACCGATATGACCTAAACGGCAGTGCCACAAATAAGTTGCACTATCATTATCAACTCTGCATCTTTTGGTTTCAACATTATGAATATGTGTATCACTACTATCGAGATTCATCAGAAATAGACCACTCTTCAAGGGTGCATGACCATAAAAGATATTACTCATATAAATAGAACAACCATTATTCTTTGATTTAAATGAATAACCGTCTCGCATCAAACAAGATCCAGATATAATGTTCATGCTCAACGCTGGCACCAAATAACAATTATTTAGTTCTAATACTAATCCCGAAGGTAGATGTAGAGGTAGCGTGCCGACCGCGATCACATCGACTTTGGAACCATTTCCCACGCGCATCGTCACCTCGTCCTTTGCCAGTGTTCGCTTAATCCGTAGTCCCTGTTTCGAGTTGCAAATATTAGCAACAGAACCAGTATCAAATACCCAGGTGCTACTGCGAGCTCTAGTAAGGTACACATCAATAACATGTATATCACATATACCTTTGTTCACCTTGCCATCCTTCTTATCCGCCAAATACTTGGGGCAGTTCCGCTTCCAGTGACCAGTCTGCTTGCAGTAGAAGCACTCAGTTTTAGGCTTAGATCCAGACTTGCGTTTCTTCTCTTGAGCAGCAACTTGCTTGCTGTTCTTCTTGAAGTTCCCCTTCTTCTTCCCTTTGCCCTTTTTCTTGAAACTAGTGGTCTTGTTGACCATCAACACTTGATGCTCCTTTTTGATTTCTACCTCCGCAGCTTTCAGCATTGCGAAGAGCTCGGGAATTGTCTTATTCATCCCTTGCATATTATAGTTCATCACGAAGCTCTTGTAGCTTGGTGGCAGTGATTGGAGAAATTTGTCAATGACGCAATCATCTGGAAGATTAACTCCCATCTGAATCAAGTGATTATTATACCCAGACATTTTGAGTATATGCTCACTGATAGAACTGTTCTCCTCCATCTTGCAGCTATAGAACTTATTGGAGACTTCATATCTCTCAATCCGGGCATTTGCTTGAAATATTAACTGCAACTCCTGGAACATCTCATATGCTCCATGACGTTCAAAACGTCGTTGAAGCCCCGATTCTAAGCCGTAAAGCATGGCACACTGAACTATCGAGTAGTCATCAGCTTTGCTCTGCCACACGTTCATAACATCTGGTGTTGCTCTAGCAGCAGGCCTGGCACCCAGCGGTGCTTCCAGGACGTAATTCTTCTGTGCAGCAATGAGGATAATCCTCAAGTTACGGACCCAGTCCATGTAATTGCTACCATCATCTTTCAACTTTGCTTTCTCAAGGAACGCATTAAAATTCAACGGAACAACAACACGAGCCATCTATCTACAATCAAACATACATAAGCAAGACACTACTGGAATCAGCTACTTTGCCATCTGCCAGCTCTTTGCCGTCTGCTAGCGGACGGCAAAGAAGCTCTTTGCCATCAACTACCCGAAAGCAGACGGCAAAGAACTGGCTGATGGCAAAGAAAGCCTTTGCCATCAGCCAGCTCTTTGCCGTCCGCTAGCAGACGGCAAAGAGGGAGGGGGGGCCCACTGAGGAGCTGGTTAAAAAATACTTAACGTCCCCCCGGTTTGCCGTCCGCCGCAGATGGCAAATATGAAGAAAAGCGGACGGCAAAGGAAGGCGGACGGCAAAGGCTACCCTAACTAACCTAACTAACGACCGAGCCCCCCCCACCCGTTACTCATCTCTCTTCCTCGACCTCCTCCGGCCCCGCCCCCGCCCCCGCCGCCGCCGCACCCGCCACCGCCCATCGCCGTCCGGCGCCGCCGCCGCTCCCACCCCCTCCCCCACCCGCCACCGCCCCACCGTCCCGCCGCCCGACGCTGCCCCCGCCCCTCCCGCCCCTCCCACCCGGCGCCGCCCCCGCCCCCGCCGCCCGGCGCCGCCCCCGCCCTCGCCGCACCCGCCACCGCCCATCGCCGTCCGGCGCCGCCGCCGCTCCCACCCCCTCCCCCACCCGCCATCGCCCCACCGTCCCGCCGCCCGACGCTGCCCCCGCCCCTCCCGCCCCGCCCCTCCCACCCGGCGCCGCCCCCGCCCCGCCGCCCGGCCATCCCACTGCCCCGGAGCCCCGCCGCCCCCACCCACCCACCACCCCGGTGCCAGCGTCGCCCCTGCTCTGGTGAGTTTTTTTTTCTGTTTTTCTTTTTTTTGCTGTTTAATTCTTGTTTAATTGTTAGTGTTAGTGTTAGTGTTAGATTTAGTGTTAGAAAAGAAGAAAATTTAGTGTTAGTGTGAGGAAAAAGAATATGTAGAAGAAAAGAAGAAGAAGTGGAAAAAAGATGAAAAAGAAGAAAAGAAAAGAAGTAGAAAAATGATGAAAAAGAAGAAGAAGAAAAGAAGTAGAAGAAGTAGAAGAAGAAGAATAGAAGAAAAGAAAAGAAGTAGAAAAAATATGAAAAAAGAAGAAGAAGAAGAAGAAGAAGAAGAAGAAGAAGAAGAAGAAGAAGAAGAAAGGAAAGAAGAAGAAAAAAGAAGAAGAAGAGAAGGAAAGAAGAAGAAGGATAGAAGGAAACACCCCGACCACTGACCCCGACACCCCGACCCCGACCCCCGACACCCCGACACCCCGGCCCGACAACCCGACCCCGACCCCGACCCCCGACACCCGACACCCCGACCCCGATCCCGACACGCCATCCCGACACCCCGGCCCGACAACCCGACCCCGACCCCCGACACCCCGACCCCGATCCCGACACGCCACCCCGACACCACGGCCCGACACCCCGACCCCCGACCCCCGACACCCCGACCCTGACCTCCGACACCCCGACCCCGACACGCCACCCCGACACCCCGGCCCGACACCCCGACACCCGACACCCTGACACCACACCCCGACCCCGACACGACACCCCGATACCCCGACACCCGACCCCCCGACACCCGACCCCCTGACCCCCCAACCCCGACACCACACCCCGACCCCGACAACCGACTCCCTGACCCCCTGACCCCGACACCACACCCCGACCCCAAAACAGCACCCCGACCCCGACACGGCACCCCGACACCGACAGGACACCCCGACCCCCGACACCTCCCGAAAAGGTGTTCTTTGGCCTTCCAGAGGCCGACGGGGTCATATATTTGTGAATTATTAGTTAGGTCATATATTTTCCAATTTTGTTATGAAAAACATCATATATAATTGTGTTGATCGTGTAGGTTTAAATGTGCAGTTGTTTCATCGCTGCGAGGTTTGGTGTTTGACGACCTCGTCGTGCGTTTGACGAGCTCTGCCCCTTCGTTCGTGGGTGAGCACAAATGACAAGTCCTCCTCCCCCATTAATTATTTGATCTATTCCGATGAAACTTGATAGCTAGCTATATATGTGTCTTGAATCATCAGTATGCGTAACCAATATGTGTCTCCCGTTCGAAAGCGTCATAGTTATAAATATGCATGCATTTGCATATTTATAACCTTGATTCTTTCGAATTGTCCAAAGCTATCCATGGACAGCCCGAGTATGTGTAGATTGGGTTCGTTTTCCCATATGCTTTGCTCCGGATCCGACGCATAAATTTCGTCAGTGCCTCCCCTGTTGTTCTCCGGGTACACATCCTCTCTGTTTATTGCAGAGACGTGTATCGGGAGAACAGCGGGGAGGTGCTGCCGAAATTTTGCGTCGGATCCGGAGCATAGCATGGGAAAATGAACCCAATCTACACATACACGGGTGGGATTAGGACCTATCATTACCTATTAGAGTGTAGGTTGCATGGACGTAATAAAATTGACAAAGTAGATCAACTGATGAATATATACATGGTGAATTACATATATAATTGTTGTGTGTCCAGTAGCTCTGAAAGTCAAGATGAGTGACCGTGCTTGGATGTATACCGGTCACACTGGTCAGAACAAATGGAGCGCTGAATGGTTCACAAAAACTAAGGGGTTTGTGCAGGCCGCATTTGCAAATGGCCAAAAGAAAACCTGGTGCCCCTGTTTCCGGTGCGGCAATTGGGAAAAGAAGACAGAGGCTGAAATGGGCAAACACCTGCAGAAGAGTGGTTTTACGCCCAATTATACGGTGTGGACATTTCATGGTGAGTCTGCCCAATGTGACCGAGCTGAGGTGGATCGTCGTCGCACCGACGAGCATGGTACCGGGATGGAAAACATGGTGCAAGGCTATGATGATGCTCGGGATTCGGACGAGGAGATGGAGGAATCTGCAAAGGCCTTCAATGAAATGTTGGAGTCTTTGAAACGTCCGCTCCACGAGCACACTGAGCTTTGTCAGTTGGATGCCATCTCACAAGTAATGGCTCTGAAGGCTCAGTTCAACTTGGGCAAAGAATGCTATGACGCAATTATGACAATATTTGGACGCTTTCTACCCAAAGGCCATGTAATGCCTGCAAACCTGTACCAGTCGGACAAAATCCTCCGTGCACTGAAGATGCCCTATGAGAAGATACATGCCTGTGAGAAAGGATGTGCCTTATTTAGGCTTGACTATGCGGACTTGAACTATTGTCCCATTTGCAAGTCTTCCAGGTATATTGTGGTAGACAACAGTATGGGTGAGAAGACACAGACCAAAATCCCCGTTAGTGTTCTTCGGTATATGCCAATCGTACCAAGACTTCAACGTCTTTTCATGGTTGAAGAGACGGCCAGGCAGATGACATGGCACAAAACAGGCAAAAGAACCGAACTAGATGCAGATGGGAATCTGATGATGGTACACACATCGGATGGTGTTGCATGGAAAAAGTTTGATGAATTACATGCTGACAAAGCGGCAGATCCGAGGCATCCTCGAGTCGGCATCAGCACGGATGGGTTCAGTGTGTTTGGTATGACGGCAGCCCAATACAGTTGTTGGCCTGTATTTGTCTTTCCACTCAATCTCCCCCCCGGACAGATTATGCAAAGAAAGAACATTTTCCTGACGTTGATAATTCCAGGACCCAACTATCCGGGCAAAAATATGAATGTGTACATGCAGCCGCTTAAGGACGAATTGCAAGAAGCCTGGGATAATGGGTTCAGGACATACGACGCCTTTAGCAAACGGAACTTCATAATGCGTGTCTGGTACATGTACTCTACGCATGACTTGCCGGCGTATGCGCTATTCGTTGGCTGGTGTGTGCATGGAAGGTTCCCGTGCCCCACATGCAAGGGAGCTCTTGAGTTTCGTTGGCTTCAGGCCGGTCGCAAGTTTTCTTGCTTCGACATGCATAGACAGTTCCTGGATCCTCGCCATAAGTTCAGGAAAGACAAGAAGAACTTCATCAGGGGTAGAGTTGTCAAAAACTCTGCACCACCTGCATTGACAGGCCAACAGACCCTGGATCAGTTAAACGCTCTCGAGCCAGATCCACAACGTCCAGGGTACTTCAAGGGGTATAATACTAAGCACGCGTGGACTCACAAAAGATGCTTATGGGATCTGCCTTACTTCAAAGACCTCCTTTGCCCACACAACATCGACGTGATGCACACTGAGAAGAATATCGCCGAGGCACTTTTTGGTACATTGTTCGGCATAGATGGGAAGTCAAAGGATAATACTAAGGCTAGAGTCGATCTGGAGGCGCTATGTGATAGGCCGTTACAAAACATGAAAGAACCGAAAGGAAAGCAGAACTGGACGAAGCCAAAGGCATGGTTCAATCTTGGAAGGCCAGCTATGAGGGAAATTCTCTTGTGGGTGCAACAGCAGTTGATGTTCCCCGATGGGTATGCAGCGAATCTAAAGAGGGGAGCAAATCTTGATAAACTGAAGATATTTGGTCTCAAGAGTCATGATTGGCACATATGGATTGAGCGGGTAATGCCGGTGATGTTGCGTGGCTTCATCCCTGAGGATGAATGGCTAGTACTGGCAGAACTCAGCTATTTCTTCCGTGTTCTTTGTGCGAAAGAACTATCGCCTGGCGTGCTAGAAGAAATGGAAGAGTTGGTGCCGGAGTTGATCTGCAAGTTAGAGAAGATCTTTCCACCGGGCTTCTTTAATCCAATGCAGCATTTGATTTTGCATCTCCCGACCGAGGCAAGATTGGGGGGGCCCGTGCAAAATCGTTGGTGCTACCCAACTGAGAGGATGCAGAAGACGCTTCGAGAAAAATGTAAAAATAAACGTATAATTGAAGCATCGATGGCTGAGGCATTCATTACAGAGGAGGCGGCAAACTTCGTAACAGCGCACTACGAAGCCAAAAATCGTCATTTGCATAATCCGAAGCCTCGGTACAATGCTGACGAGCCTAAAGAGGGTGGATCCAACCTGAGCCTATTCAAAGGGAATCTCGCACTAGCTAGTGTTTCACATCCAGTATCTTTGGATAACGAAGAATGGCGGACCATTTCGTTGTATATCTTCAACAACTTGATAGAAGTGCGGCCGTACATCGAGTAAGTTCTCGGTACATTGTTTCGCAACTTCTATTTCCTTTGAACTACTCTTATTCCTGGATATGTCATACAGTCGATACGTCACCATATTCTCGTATGGAGCGGAGATCCAAAAGGATTCCGTCGAAGAGTATGAGATTCTCGTAAAGCAAGGAGGTGGCTATCCCGGTTTCATCTCTTGGTTCAAACAAACGGTAATTTCTATTAGACAATTTCATTTCATTCGCTAATTTTTGCATAATGCAACAATCCTTTCATATTAAACCTGTAGGCTAATTCAGAGTCTATGGACGCCGAATTGAGACAAGTCGCTAATGGTTTTGACTATAAGGTCCGTTCATTTGACAAGTACGACATCAACGGGTATCGCTTTCGTACCTATGGCAAAGAGCTATCTATGGCGGACCGAATGTCAACAAATTGTTGTGTATCTGCTATCGGCGAAGGAGATACCGAGTATTATGGGAGAGTTGAAGCAATTTATGAACTTCTGTTCTATGGTGAAAACCCACCGAATGTCGTAGTCTTCAAATGTTATTGGTTTCAGCCGAAGGAGACTAGAAGGACTCATGAACATGTAGGGCTAGTTGAAATCAACCAAAGCACTCATTTAGATGTACCTATGGCAAGGGCCATGTACGAGCTCCTTGTGGTAAGTTTCTTCTACAGATTAGCCAAAACATTCATGTAGTGTTTGTCTCATTACTAACTAGTATGACTGAGTCGTCAAAACCAAATGTGCAGTCTGTGTGTGAGAAGACAGGTCAGACCGCTCCGCCGATGCCAGTGATTGCTCCTGGGACCACGGTGAGTTTTATTTGAATGGACATTACTTGCTAGTCTTAACATTTGAGTGTCATCATGCTAACAAGACATTGGAAATGATCTTTGGTGCAGCGTAACTCCAGACAAGCATCGCACGATCCTTCTCCAGCTACCGACACGAGCCACCCCGCTCCTACACCTCCTGGATCTTGGTAAGTTTATCTAGTGTTTTGCTTAACACATGCATAAAGACCTAGACTTAGCTTTATTTCCTCCAATGCTTACCATAATGACCTAGACTTAGCTTCTTCTCCTCCAAAATGACTTAATAAGCTTACTGACCTCCAAAACCATCCATTTTACCTAAGTTAGCTCTAAAACGATCTATACTTAGCTTACTTATGTCAAAAATTGCATAATTAGCTTAGTTAGCTCATAGACGATCCATTTTACCTAAGTTAGCTCCAAAATGACCCATCTTACCTAGATTAGCTTATAAATGATCCAGTTTATCCAAGTTAGCTCTAAAATGACCCAATTTACCTAGAGTAGCTCCTAAACGATCCATTTCACCTAAGTTAGCTAAAAATGATCCATTTCACCTAAATTAGCTCTTAAATGATCCATTTCACCTAAGTTTGCTAAAAAACGATCCATTTCACCTAAATTAGCTCTTAAATGATCCATTTCACCTAAGTTTGCTCAAAAACGATCCATTTCACCTTAGTTAGCTCAAAAACGATCCATTTCACCTAAATTAGCTCTTAAATGATCCATTTCACCTAAGTTTGCTCAAAAACGATCCTTTTCACCTTAGTTAGTTCAAAAAACGTGGCATTTCACCTTAGTTAGCTCATAAATGACCCATTTCAACTAAGTTAGCTCAAAAACGATCCATTTTACCTTAGTTAGCTCAAAAATGATTCATTTCACCTTAGTTAGCTCAAAAACGATCCATTTCACCTTAGTTAGCTCAAAAATGATGCCCTTCACCTTAGTTAGCTCATAAACGACCCATTTCAACTATGTTAGCTCATAAATGATACATTCCAACTAAGTTAGCTCATAAACAACCCATTTCAACTTAGTTAGCTCATAAATGATCCATTCCACCTAAGTTAGCTCATAAATGATCCATTCCACCTAAGTTAGGTCATAAATGACATATACTTCTTGTTATAGTCTTCTTCTTGTTCTATTCACCAATTTCTAACTTCATATTTACCATTTTGCAGATTTCACTCACTTTGTGGAAGCTAGCTTGCTAGGATGGAGTGCTTGCTTTTTCTTTGTTAAAACTTTGCATTGTATCTAGCTTGCTATGATAGAACTTGCTATGTTGATGAAACTTTGCTATGTAATATGTATATGGAACAATGTGTATGGATGGAACTTGCTATATATGTTGATGAAACTTTGCTATGTTATATATATGTATATGGAATTATGTGCTGGATATGTCATATGTGTGCTGGATATGTTTGCTGTTAAATATGTGATATATTTGCTGTGAAAATTGCTGGATTAAGAAAAAACAGAAAAAAGAGACAATATACAGGCTCTTTGCCGTCAGCCACCGACGGCAAAGGGCTCTTTGCCATCAGCAGCGGACGGCAAAGAGGCCACATGGCACGCAGCTGTGCTTCCTGGGAGGCTGACCAATTTGGTCAGTTTGCCTACAGTGGCAGACGGCAAAGGCCTTCCAAAGTTTGCCGTCAGAGGCGGACGGCAAAGGCCTGCCGTGTAGTGACGTCAGCTGACATCACACGGCGGACCACAAAGGCCTTGCAAAGTTTGCCGTCAGCGGCGGACAGCAAAGGCCTGCCGTTAGCCACTTAACGGACTGACAGCGCAGTTATTGCCATCCGCTTTCTTTGCCGTCTGCCGCGCTCTCTTTGCCGTCCGCCGCAGACGGCAAAGACTTTGCCGTCAGTAGCAGACGGCAAAGAAACTGTTTACCGGAGCCTACGTTGCCGGAGCCTTTTGCCGTCCGCGGCTGACGGCAAAGGCCTTTGCCGTCCGCCGTTCAGGCCTTTGCCGTCCGCCGTGGCAGACGGCAAAGTAGCTGATTCCTGTAGTGAGATACTATCAGGTACTAAGTTCATGATAAATTTAAGTTTAATTAATCATATTACTTCAGAACTCCCACTTAGATAGACATCTCTCTAATCCTCTAAGTCATCACGTGATCCAAATCAACTAAACCATAACCGATCATCACGTGAAATGGAGTAGCTTTCAATGGTGAACATCATTATGTTGATCATATCTACTATATGATTCACGCTCGACCTTTCGGTGTCCGTGTTCCGAGGCCATATCTGCATATGCTAGGCTCGTCAAGTTTAACCTGAGTATTCTGCGTGTGCAAAACTAGCTTGCACCCGTTGTAGATGGATGTAGAGCTTATCACACCCGATCATCACGTGGTGTCTGGGCACAACGAACTTTGGCAACGGTGCATACTCAGGGAGAACACTTCTTGATAATTTAGTGAGAGATCATCTTATAATGCTACCGTCAATCAAAGCAAGATAAGATGCATAAAAGATAAACATCACATGCAATCAATATAAGTGATATGATATGGCCATCATCATCTTGTGCTTGTGATCTCCATCTCCGAAGCACCGTCATGATCACCATCGTCACCGACGCGACACCTTGATCTCCATCGTAGCATCGTTGTCGTCTCGCCAATCTTATGCTTCTACGACTATCGCTACCGCTTAGTGATAAAGTAAAGCATTACAGGGCGATTGCATTGCATACAATAAAGCGACAACTATATGGCTCCTGCCAGTTGTCGATAACTCAATTACAAAACATGATCATCTCATACAATAAAATTTAGCATCATGTCTTGACCATATCACATCACAACATGCCCTGCAAAAACAAGTTAGACGTCCTCTACTTTGTTTGTTGCAAGTTTTACGTGGCTGCTACGGGCTTAAGCAAGAACCAATCTTACCTACGCATCAAAACCACAACGATAGTTTGTCAAGTTGATGCCGTTTTAACCTTCGCAAGGACCGGGTGTAGCCACACTCGGTTCAACTAAAGTTGGAGAAACTGACACCCGCCAGCCACGTGTGTGCAAAGCACGGCGGTAGAACCAGTCTCGCGTAAGTGTACGCGTAATGTCGGTCTGGGCCGCTTCATCCAACAATACCGCCGAACCAAAGTATGACATGCTGGTAGGCAGTATGACTTATATCGCCCACAACTCACTTGTGTTCTACTCGTGCATATAACATCAAACCATAAAACCTAGGCTCGGATGCCACTGTTGGGGAATGCAGTAATTTCAAAACAATTCCTACGCACATGCAAGATCATGGTGATGCATAGCAACGAGAGGGGAGAGTGTTGTCTACGTACCCTCGTAGACCGAAGCGGAAGCGTTGACGCAATGTAGAGGAAGTAGTCGTACGTCTTCCCGGTCCAACCGATCCAAGCACCGTTACTCCGGCACCTCCGAGTTCTTGACACACGTACAGCTCGATGACGCACCCCGGGCTCCGATCCAGCAAAGCTTCGGGGAGGAGTTTCGTCAGCACGACGGCGTGGTGACAATCTTGATGTTTAACCGTCGCAGGGCTTCGCCTAAGCACTGCTACAATATGATCGAGGTGTAATATCGTGGAGGGGGACACCGCACACGGCTAAGGAACGATCATGAAGATCAACTTGTGTGTCCTAGGGTGCCCCCTGCCCCCGTATATAAAGGAGCCAAGGAGGGTGCGGCCGGCCCTAGTAGGAGGCGCGCAGGAGGAGTCCTACTCCTACCGGGAGTAGGACTCCCCTCCCTTTCCTTGTCCAAGTAGGAGAGGGGGAAGGAAGGGAGAGAGGAGAGGAAGGAAAGGGGGAGGGGGGCGCCGCCCCTCCCTCCTTGTCCAATTCGGACTAGGGGGAGAGGGGGCGCCCGGCCTGCCCTGGCTGCCTTTTCTCTTCTCCACTTTAGGCCCATGAGGCCCATTAACCCCCCGGGGGGTTCCGGTAACCCCCCGGTTCTCCGGTTTTATCCGAAACTTCCCCGGAACACTTCCGGTGTCCGAATATAGCCGTCCAATATATCAATCTTTATGTCTCGACCATTTCGAGACTCCTCGTCATGTCCGTGATCACATCCGGGACTCCGAACAACCTTCGGTACATCAAAATACATAAACTCATAATAAAGCTGTCATCGTAACTTTAAGCGTGCGGACCCTATGGTTCGAGAACAATGTAGACATGACTGAGACACGTCTCCGGTCAATAACCAATAGCGGGACCTGGATGCCCATATTGGCTCCTACATATTCTACGAAGATCTTTATCGGTCAGACCGCATAACAACATACGTTGTTCCCTTTGTCATCGGTATGTTACTTGCCCGAGATTCGATCGTCGGTATCCAATACCTAGTTCAATCTCGTTACTGGCAAGTCTCTTTACTCGTTCCGTAATACATCATCCCGCAACTAACTCATTAGTTGTAATGCTTGCAAGGCTTAAGTGATGTGCATTACCGAGAGGGCCCAGAGATACCTCTCCGACGATCGGAGTGACAAATCCTAATCTCGAAATACGTCAACCCAACATGTACCTTTGGAGACACCTGTAGATCACCTTTATAATCACCCAGTTACATTGTGACGTTTGGTAGCACACAAAGTGTTCCTCCGGCACACGGGAGTTACATAATCTCATAGTCATAGGAACATGTATAAGTCATGAAGAAAGCAATAGCAACATACTAAACGATCGGGTGCTAAGCTAGTGGAATGGGTCATGTTAATCAGATCATTTAACTAATGATATGATCCCGTTAATCAAATGACAATTCTTTGTCCATGGTTGGGAAACATAACCATCTTTGATTAACGAGCTAGTCAAGTAGAGGCATACTAGTGACACTTTGTTTGTCTATGTATTCACACATGTATTATGTTTCCGGTTAATACAATTCTAGCATGAATAATAAACATTTATCATGATATAAGGAAATAAATAATATTTTTATTATTGCCTCTAGGGCATATTTCCTTCAAGTTTATTTTTAGTAAGAAAATTATCGAACTAGTTTATTTAGGTATATGAGATTTGAACTAGTTCAATAATTAATATAACTAGTTTATTTTTAATAAGAAAATTGTCGAACTAGTTTATTTAGGTATTTGAGATTTGAACTAGTTCAATAATTAATATAACTAGTTTATTTAGGTATATGAGATTTGAACTAGTTCAATAATTAATATAACTAGTTTATTTTTAGTAAGAAAATTTAGGTATCTGAGATTTGATGATCTAATTAAAATATTATTTGTTAATGATTTTTTCTATTTATTTAATTTTTTATATATTTTGAGTTTATATAAATGTTAGATTAATGTCGAATGTTAGATGAATTAGATAGAAAAGTTAAATATATAGTAATGTCAATTGTTAGAGATGAATATAGTTAGATATATGAATGTCAAATGTTGGATGAATATATATTTGGCTAGATATTAATTAATGTTAGATAGTAATAGGTGTTTAATGTTTCACCTATATGAACATAGGAAATGTCATCTGACGACGAAAAAGATTTCATTATGTGCGAACACTGTGAAGAACAGCGCGGCCTGTGCGACAGAAATTTCCTTGTTGATGGTAGGCGCTTCAGCATCAAGCTGGATGAAACATTCGAAGTTGATACAGTAAGTCACTTTGTCAATTATTATTTGAATGCAAAACTTATGCTTCATTTGCTTCAACTTATAATTTTAAATTTTCACCATTCTACTAGCGCATCCCCTGCCATGCAATTTTTTTTGTCTCGGATAAGATATGTTTTAGTGCTATAGATGATATGGAGGTAAAGAGAGTTTACTTGAAGACGGAGCATGAGTATACTTTCAACGTCAAATTATATAATGGAGACACATACACCCATTTTGAATGCAAAACTTGGCAAGCACTATGCAAGGCTTATGCATTTGAGCCTGGTATGGTTGTCACCTTTGATATTCGTCCGGAAGATGATATTGAAGGTAATATAGACATCTGGGTCGATGTGCAAACGCCTCCAGTTCTACCATTATGTGAGTTTTTCTCAACCATGCATGCATATGTTTATGTCTTTGATACAGTTTATTCAAAAATAGTTGACAACTAATTTGTATTGTCAGCTTATTTCGGTTCAAGCAAACATGTCCGGCGCTTGGTAGACAGGACCTACTACTGCCCCGGGGCTCAACTAAACTGCGAGGAGATAAGTCATTATGTTTCATGGCTTGAGGATCTTAATACTGTCAAGACAATTTTTTTTTCTAAACTTAGAAATGTTAGTACTCAAAACGTGCGACCAATGGTGATATTGAACTACGGTCACATCTATAATCGAAAGATGGTAAGATTTTAACTATTTGTCCTTAATTAGTGCATCTTTTGCATACATTATTTTTGAAGCTAAACTTTCATTGCTTAGTATATTAATTACTATACGATGTTCTTCAACAGGGACTTCCGATGACAGTTGTGCCTCAGTGGATCGAGACTAAAGGTGACATGTCAATGGTTAGCTTACGACCAAGATATCCTACATTGCACATGAGTGCATTCAGGATTTCTGAAAGCGAAGAATGCTTAATAGTGAAAGATTGAAGCAAAATTGTTAACGATCGCAGAGAAGTACTAGGGGGCAGCAAGGAGAAGCGCAACCCAAGATTAGGAGATAGATTCATCTGCATGCTCCAGTATGATGAATCAGGAGAGCTATACATGTTCTATGCTATTCTACCTGAGAGGGAGCAACACTAGTTCATGCTCTTAATTAGTGTCTCATGTCCGTGTCCTGAATTTCGATGTTGGTGATGATTATGTTGAACTCGATGATATCTTTGCTTCTATTACAAAGTGAATGCTTCCTCTTTAAGCTAGCCAGTGTTGGTGATGATTAGATAGCTAGCGGTAATGACTATGATGATTAAATAGTGGTAATTAGACGACTACGATGATTTTTAGCTAGCTAGAGTTTATTTATTTATTAATATGCGATGATGATGATGATGACTACAACTCATTATAACGTAAAACAATCCTAAATTAAATTGATAACAAAATTTAATTGAAAAATACAAAATAAAGCAAAAACCCACAAATATTTAGTACCGGCTGGTGTTACCAACCGGTACTAAAGGGCTCCCGGCCCCCGGAGCTGGCTCGTGCCACATGGTTTCCCTTTAGCACCGGTTCGTGCTGAACCGGTACTAAAGGGGGGGGGGCTTTAGTGCCCACACTTTAGTGCTGGTTATGGAACCGGCACTAAAAGGCCTTACGAACCGATGCTATTGCCCGGTTCTGCACTAGTGAGGTCTTATTGATCACAGGCAAACCACACATGTCACCTCGGTAAAACGCATCCATGGGTCTCATGAAGCCGAATGCAATAACGTGCCAACAAGAAGCGTAGAAACGCTCGGTGAACCCATCCGGTCCCAACACCTTATGTGGCAGCATGGCCTTAACCACCTTCAGAACCTCCTCCTTGGCGAACGGCTCGCCGAGATCAAGTGCCTCCAAGTTTAGAGAGTGGACATGGCATGAGGAGCTGAACATAGTGGTGTAGTACTCGTTCACTCCTTTGGCAATGCTCTCCTGCCCGGTTAGGATTTTTACTCGACTTTGATATCAGCCAAATGGTTGTCCTCCACAACAATATTCTCACTCCACGAACGACAAAAACATCCCGGCCATAGTGTTGCTTGTGGATGACTACGAGCTTTCGACCATGTGGGAGGAGACGGAGAAGAGAAAGAAAAGGGCAAAGAAGGGAACAAAAGGAGAGAAGATGAGTTGAGGGCAATTAACTAAGCTATTATATACGTTAGGGGGAAAAGAGCAACATTTTCGACAGGAATCCTCCCGCCAAAACTGTGTCAACCGACCACCTGGCATGGTCAGACCAGCTTAAGACCCGCCATGGTTGTCTTACTCACATAATGGACCTAGATGGGTGTTTTTAAATTTTTAAGACCTACCAGAAGCATCGAACAAACTTTTAAGATCGTTTATGTGCCAACTTTGTCAATCTCAAGATCTGTTGTCTCACTCTTTTAAAGATGCTCACAAAGATAGGGAGTGCGTGGGTGTGTCCATAAAGATAAGTGTGTATGATATAAGCGTCTGCATTACTGTGTTCCTCACAAAAAAGTTAAGGAAACATTTTACTCTTTAATGAAATCATCACTAGCACGGAGCATGTTACAAGGCATAATATTGGTCCCTCTACAAAGATATTATAGCTTTTTTTAGGGGTGCAAAGATATTACAGTTCTAGGGCAGTTATGCACAGTGAACTTTTATTGTTGTCACGGTACAGTGCTCAAAAGCCTCAAATTAGATATGCCCCTCGTTCGATGCGAAAATTAGGGTGCTCTGTAATAAAGTGTATGCCTACATTTCGGAAACGTCTCTAATCCTTGACTGCTCTTAATTTGGTAAATTAATTTGGTCCAACTTCTCATTAATTTTGCATTTAGTATAGCATAAGTAATATCTCCAGACAAGATAAGCAAGAACATCCTACATAAACCCCGCATAGCCAGCCATCTAGTTAGCACACACCGACATCTGACCATCTTCAGGAGCCATTAGCGCCGTGATCACTAGCCAAAATTTCTAACAAATCTAAGATGAGGACTCGCTGCTTGTTCTTCCTGGTCCTTGCCCTTGTGGTTCTATCTTCAGGCACGTACATTCCTCCTCCAAGCAAATTCTTTTCCATGTAGGAGTAATTCTTGTGCCTCCTCTATCTATACGATAAAATCGTGGCAAAATTAACCTCGCAGCAGATCTTCTGATATTGATTTTCTCTTCGTTATTTGCTCTGGGATCGATCCACAGGGGTGGCCGTGAAGGTGACGGCGGAGGACTGCGAAACATTCCGGTACAAAGGGAATTGTAACTTGGAGGTGTGCCAATACCGTTGCAACAAAATATGGGGAAGCAATGCTGTTGCTAGTTGTGAGCATGACTTCGCGTGTATTTGCACGGTCTGTCCTCCCCCTCCAAAGATTTGAACCATCCGTGCTGTGAATGGTTTCCAAGTGATAAGTAACATAGGAATAATGTATTGGTCTACCTGGCTTTGAGCAGCCGTTTTTAAAGGAAAAATGATACTTATGGATGCGCTGTTGTTTTGCTTCCTGGGTTATTCTGAGAAGTATAATTTCTCAGTTTTGTAAAGCCGGTGCTAGGCTCACCTGTCGTGCTCCCACGTATCCCAGGACCCCCTCGTTGCACGTCTCTCCCGTAGTGCCGGTTGCGCCCTCCCAACAACGGAGGTCCCCGCTCACAGCAACAACTCGCAACACGGCGCCCTTGTATTGCACATTATATAAAAAGAATAATCTCTTGTCAGGAGTGGCGGAGCCAGGATTCGAATATAGGAAGGGCCGAGTACGTATATTGATCGAATCTTGTTGATAATTACTAGTTGCTTCTACTAAAATTATTGATCGTTGGGGGGGGGGGGGGGGGGGGGAGGGGGGGCTGCTCGTCCCCCTAGCTCCGCCCCTACTTGTCAGTAGATAGAGATCAGTTAAACATTGAAAGAACGTTCCGTGCTTTGGATCATCGTCATTGTCTAGGTCAACGGCCCGTGCTTTGGATCATCGTCATTGTCATCTACTGGCAATGGCCGACGACTTCCCTTAGAATTACAATAGTTATGGGCTCAAGGGGTGCGGAGTAGGTGCGGCTGTTGGAATTTTGCTAGTAGGCCTTTGGTCCAAAGCCCAACTAAAATTCTCTTGGCCCATTCATGCACACATGTGAGTGGAGTGAGTGAGGCTAAAGTTTAGTCTCACCCCGGAAGTTGAGAGAGAGTTGCATCTTTTTATAAGGTGAGCTCTTCTACCACTTGTATAAGCATGAGAAGAGGAGACCTACACGCGCGCTCCTCCTCGCTCGCCTCGCCACGCCACGGGTCGCGGGATTGAGCCGAGGACAGAGCTATGCACGTTGTCTATATTTTTGCTGCATGGGAAAATTAATGAGTCATTAATTAATAATTAACGGACGCGTTAATTACTGAACCGTTTCCGATTCTTTTGGATCGTGACGACTCGGACGTGGGGTTTACTCCCACGATCTACCCGGCCCGCACTATATAGTCAGGCAGACGTCTACCCTAGCCGCCGCCGCTTCGTATGGTTTCTCACCACCGTCCCAGATCATTGCGCCGCCAAGCAAGTCTTCTCCATCCCTCCTTCTGGAGTGCACCGCGAGAAGGGACAGCAGGCCTCCGGAACCCCGCCTCTCGTGATCCTGTACGAGAGAGGGGCGATCAGGTTTTTGGGGAGCGCACTCGCGCGACTGCTGGCAGCGACGACTTCACGAACAACGACTTCTTCCCCGACCTCGGCAACCTCGTCCTCGACGACATGGGCGACAATGTCAACGCCGGCCGTGCTGGACCCGCTGCACCGTATGTGATTCTATCCTTCCTGTTCGAGATCGTGGTAGAATTCATGCTTCTAGTTGAAGGAAATATGCCCTAGAGGCAATAATAAAGTTATTATTTATTTCCTTATATCATGATAAATGTTTATTATTCATGCTAGAATTGTATTAACCGGAAACATAATACATGTGTGAATACATAGACAAACAGAGTGTCACTAGTATGCCTCTACTTGACTAGCTCGTTAATCAAAGATGGTTATGTTTCCTAACCATGAACAAAGAGTTGTTATTTGATTAACGAGGTCACATCATTAGTTGAATGATCTGATTGACATGACCCATTCCATTAGCTTAGCACACGATCGTTTAGTATGTTGCTATTGCTTTCTTCATGACTTATACATGTTCCTATAACTATGAGATTATGCAACTCCCGTTTACCGGAGGAACACTTTGGGTACTACCAAACGTCACAACGTAACTGGGTGATTATAAAGGAGTACTACAGGTGTCTCCAATGGTAGATGTTGGGTTGGCGTATTTCGAGATTAGGGTTTGTTACTCCGATTGTCGGAGAGGTATCTCTGGGCCCTCTCGGTAATGCACATCACATAAGCCTTGCAAGCACTGCAACTAATATGTTAGTTGTGAGATGATGTATTACGGAACGAGTAAAGAGACTTGCCGGTAACGAGATTGAACTAGGTATTGGATACCGACGATCGAATCTCGGGCAAGTAACATACCGATGACAAAGGGAACAACGTATGTTGTTATGCGGTCTGACCGATAAAGATCTTCGTAGAATATGTAGGAGCCAATATGGGCATCCAGGTCCCGCTATTGGTTATTGACCGGAGACGTGTCTCGGTCATGTCTACATTGTTCTCGAACCGTAGGGTCCGCACGCTTAACGTTACGATGACAGTTATTATGAGTTTATGCATTTTGATGTACCGAAGGTTGTTCAGAGTCCCGGATGTGATCACGGACATGACGAGGAGTCTCGAAATGGTCGAGACGTAAAGATTGATATATTGGAAGCCTATGTTTGGACATCGGAAGTGTTCCGGGTGAAATCGGGATTTTACCGGATTACCGGGAGGGTTACCGGAACCCCCCCGGGAGCCAAATGGGCCAACATGGGCCTTAGTGGAAAGGTGAGAGGGCAGCCCACATAGGGCTGCGCCTCCCCCCTCTCCCTAGTCCTATTAGGACTAGGAGAGGGGCCGGCCACCTCTCTCTCTCTCCCCTTTGAAGGATTCCTAGTTGGACTAGGATTGGAGGGGGGAGTCCTACTCCCGGTAGGAGTAGGACTCCTTCTGCGCCTCCCTCCTTTGGCCGGCCAGCTCCCTCCCCTCCAACCTTTATATATGGGGGCAGGGGACACCCCAAGACACACAACTTGATCCTTGAGATCGTTCCTTAGCCGTGTGCGGTGCCCCCTGCCACCAAATTCCACCTCGATCGTACCGTTGTAGTGCTTAGGCGAAGCCCTGCGTCGGTAGTACATCAAGATCGTCATCACGCCGTCGTGCTGACGGAACTCTTCCTCGACACTTTGCTGGATCGGAGCCCGAGGAACGTCATCGAGCTGAACATGTGCTAAGAACTCGGAGGTGCCGGAGTAACGGTGCTTGGATCGGTCGGATCGGGAAGAAGACGTACGACTACTTCCTCTACGTTGTGTGATCGCTTTCGCAGTCGGTCTGCGTTGGTACGTAGACAACACTCTCCCCTCTCGTTGCTGTGCATCACCATGATCTTGCGTGTGCGTAGGAAATTTTTTGAAATTACTGCGTTCCCCAACAGTGGCATCCGAGCCTAGGTTTTATGGTTTGATGTTATTTGCACGAGTAGAACACAAGTGAGTTGTGGGCGATACAAGTCATACTGCCTACCAGCATGTCATACTTTGGTTCGGCGGTATTGTTGGACGAGACGATCCGGACCAACCTTACGCGTACTCTTACGCGAGACCGGTTCCCTCGACATGCTTTGCACATAGATGGCTTGCGGAAGACTGTCTCTCCAACTTTAGTTGAACCAAGTGTGACTACGCCCGGTCCTTGAGAAGGTTAAAACGGAGTCTATTTGACGAACTATCGTTGTGGTTTTGATGCGTAGGTGAGATGAGTTCTTACTTAAGCCCGTAGCAGCCACGTAAAACTTGCAACAACAAAGTAGAGGACGTCTAACTTGTTTTTGCAGGGCATGTTGTGATGTGATATGGTCAAGGCATGATGCTGATTTTACTGTATGAGATGATCATGTTTTGTTGAAGTTATTGGCAACTGGCAAAAGCCTTATGGTTGTCTCTTTATTGCATAAGATGCAAGCGCCAAATAATTGCTTTACTTTATCGCTATGCGATAGCAATAGTTGCAAGAGCAATAGTTGGCGAGACGACCGTGTGACGACACATTGATATAGATCAAGATGATGGAGATCATGGTGTCATGCCGGTGATGACAGAGATCATGACGGTACTTTGGAGATGGAGATCAAAGAAGCAAGATGATGATGGCCATATCATGTCACATATTTTGATTGCATATGATGTTTATCTTTTATACATCTTATTTTTGCTTTGATTGACGGTAGCATTATAAGATGATCTCTCACTAAATTATCAAGAAGTGTTCTCCCTGAGTATGCACCGTTGCCAAAGTTCGTCGTGCCCAGACACCACGTGATGATCGGGTGTGATAAGCTCTACGTCCAAATACAACGGGTGCAAAACAGTTGCACACGTAGAATACTCAGGTTAAACTTGACGAGCCTAGCATATGCAGATATGGCCTCGGAACACAGAGACCGAAAGGTCGAGCGTGAATCATATAGTAGATATGATCAACGTAACGATGTTCACCATTGAAAACTACTCCATCTCACGTGATGATCGGTTATGGTTTAGTTGATTTGGATCACGTGATCACTTAGAGGATTAGAGGGATATCTATCTAAGTGGGAGTTCTTAAGTAATATGATTAATTGAACTTAAATTTATCATGAACTTAGTCCTGGTAGTATTTTGCAAATTATGTTATAGATCAATAGCTCGCGTTGTTGCTTCCCTGTGTTTAATTTTGATATGTTCCTAGAGAAAATTATGTTGAAAGATGTGAGTAGCAATGATGCGGATTGGATCCGTGATCTGAGGTTTATCCTCATTGCTACACAGAAAAATTATGTCCTTGATGCACCGCTAGGTGACAGACCTATTGCAGGAGCAGATGCAGACGTTATGAACGCTGGGCTAGCTCAATATGATGACTACTTGATAGTTAAGTGCACCATGCTTAACGGCTTAGAATCGGGACTTCAAAGACGTTTTGAACGTCATGGAGCATATGAGATGTTCCAGGAGTTGAAGTTAATATTTCAAGCAAATACCCGAGTTGAGAGATATGAAGTCTCCAACAAGTTCTATAGCTAAAAGATGGAGGAGAATCGCTCAACTAGTGAGCATGTGCTCAGATTGTCTGGGTACTACAATCGCTTGAATCAAGTGGGAGTTAATCTTCCAGATAAGATAGTGATTGACAGAATTCTCTAGTCACCATCACCAAGTTAGTAGAACTTCGTGATGAACTATGATATGCAAGGGATAACGGAAACGATTCCCAAGCTCTTCGTGATGCTGAAATCAACGAAGGTAGAAATCAAGAAAAACATCAAGTGTTGATGGTTGACAAGACCACTAGTTTCAAGAAAAGGGCAAAGGAAAGAAGGGGAACTTCAAGAAGAACGGCAAGGAAGTTGCTGCTCAAGTGAAGAAGCCCAAGTCTGATCCTAAGCCTGAGACTAAGTGCTTCTACTGCAAAGGGACTGGTCACTGGAAGTGGAATTACCCCAAGTGATTAGCGGATAAGAAGGATGGCAAAGTGAACATAAGTATATTTGATATACATGTTATTGATGTGTACTTTACTAGTGTTTATAGCAACCCCTCAGTATTTGATACTAGTTCAGTTGCTAAGATTAGTAACTCAAAACGGGAATTGCAGAATAAACAGAGACTAGTTAAGGGTGAAGTGACGATGTGTATTGGAAGTGGTTCCAAGATTGATATGATCATCATCGCACACTCCCTATACTTTCGGGATTAGTGTTGGACCTAAATAAGTGTTATTTGGTTTTTGCGTTGAGCATGAATATGATTTGATCATGTTCATTACAACACGGTTATTCATTAAAGTCAGAGAATAATTGTTGTTCTGTTTACATGAATAAAACCTTTGATGGTCATACACCCAATGAAACAAGTTCGTTGGATCTCGATCGTAGTGATACACATATCCATAATATTGAAACCAAAAGACGCAAAGTTAATAATGATAGTGCAACTTATTTGTGGCACTGCCGTTTAGGTCATATTGGTATAAATCGCATGAAGAAACTCCATGCTGATGGGCTTTCGGAATCACTTGATTATGAATCACTTGATGCTTGCGAACCATGCCTTTTGGGCAAGATGACTAAAACGCCGTTCTCCGGAACAATGGAGGGAGCAACAGATTTGTTGGAAATCATACATACTGATGTATGTGGTCCGATGAATATTGAGGCTCGCGACAGGTATCATTATTTTCTGATCTTCACAGATGATTTGAGCAGATATGAGTATATCTACTTGATGAAACATAAGTCTGAAACATTTGAAAAGTTCAAAGAATTTCAGAGTGAAGTGAAAAATCATCGTGACAAGAAAATAAAGCTTCTACGATCTGATCGCGGAGACAAATATTTGAGTTACGAGTTTGGTCTTCAAATTAAAACAATGTGGAATAGTTTCACAAAATCATGCCATATGGAACACCACAGCATAATGGTGTGTCCTAACGTCATAACCGTACTTTATTGGATATAGTGCAATCTATGATGTATCTTACCGATCTACCACTATCATTTTGGGGTTATGCATTAGAGACAGCTGCATTCACGTTAAATAGGGCACCATCAAAATCCGTTGAGACGACGCCTTATGAACTATGGTTTGGCAAGAAACCAAAGTTGTCGTTTCTTAAAGTTTGGGGCTGCGATGCTTATGTGAAAAAGCTTCAACCTGATAAGCTCGAACCCAAAGCGGAGAAATGTGTCTTCATAGGATACCCAAAGGAAACTGTTGGGTATACCTTCTATCACAGATCCGAAGGCAAGACATTCGTTGCTAAGAATGGATCATTTCTAGAGAAGGAGTTTCTCTCGAAAGAAGTGAGTGGGAGGAAAGTAGAACTTGACGAGGTAACTGTACCTGCTCCCTTATTGGAAAATAGTACATCACAGAAAACTGTTTCTGCGACACCTATACCAATCAGTGAGGAAGCTAATGATGATGATCATGAAACTTCAGGGCAAGATACTACTGAACCACGTAGATCAACCAGAGTGAGATCCGCACCAGAGTGGTACGGTAATCCAGTTCTGGAAGTCATGCTACTAGATCATGATGAACCTACGAACTATGAAGAAGCGATGGTGAGCCCAGATTCCGCAAAGTGGCTTGAAGCCATGAAATCTGAGATGGGATCCATGTATGAAAACAAAGTATGGACTTTGGTTGACTTGCCCGATGATCGGCAAGCAATTGAAAATTAATGGATCTTCAAGAGGAAGACGGACGCTGATAGTAGTGTTGCTATCTACAAAGCTAGAATTGTCGCAAAAGGTTTTCGACAAGTTCAAGGTGTTGACTACGATGAGATTTTCTCACTCGTATCTATGCTTAAGTCTGTCCGAATCATGTTAGCAATTGCCGCATTTTATGAAATCTGGCAAAAGGATAAACAAAACTGCATTCCTTAATGGATTTATTAAAGAAGAGTTGTATATGATGCAACAGAAGGTTTTGTCAATCCGAAAGGTGCTAACAAAATGTGCAAGCTCCAGCGATCCATCTGTGGACTGGTGCAAGCATCTCGGAGTTGGAATATACGCTTTGATGAGTTGATCAAAGCATATAGCTTTATACAGACTTGCGGTGAAGCCTGTATTTACCAGAAAGTGAGTGGGAGCACTACAGCATTTCTGATAAGTATATGTGAATGACATATTGTTGATCGGAAATAATGTAGAATTATTCTGTAAAGCATAAAAGGAGTGTTTGAAAGGAGTTTTTCAAAGAAAGACTTCGGTAAAGCTGCTTACATATTGAGCTTCAAGATCTATAGAGATAGATCAAGACGCTTGATAAGTTTTTCAATAAGTACATACCTTGACAAGATTTTAAAGTAGTTCAAAACGGAACAGTCAAAGAAAAGTTTCTTGCCTGTGTTACAAGGTGTGAAGTTGAGTAAAAACTCAAAGCCCGACCACGGCAGAAGATAGAAAGAGAATGAACGTCATTCCCTATGCCTCATTCATAGGTTCTATAAAGTATGCCATGCTGTGTGCCAGATCTATTGTATACCCTGCACTGATTTGGCAAGGGAGTACAATAGTGATCTAGGAGTAGATCACTGGACAACGGTCAGAATTATCCTTAGTGAAATAAGGATATGTTTCTCGATTATGGACGTGACAAAAAGGTTCGTCGTAAAGGGTTACGTCGATGCAAGTTTTTGACACTGATCCAGATGAATATAAAGTCACAATCTGGATACATATTGAAAGTGGGAGCAATTAGCTAGAGTAGCTCAGTGCAGAGCATTATAGACAAAGAATTTTGCAAAATACTTACGGATCTGAATGTGACAGACCCGTTGACTAAAATTATCTCACAAGCAAAACATGATCACACCTTAGTACTTTTTGGGTGTTAATCACATAGATATGTGAACTAGATTACTGACTCTAGTAAACCCTTTGAGTGTTGGTCACATGACGATGTGAACTATGGGTGTTAATCACATGGTGATGTGAACTATTGCTGCTAAATCACATGGCGATGTGAACTAGATTATTGACTCTAGTGCAAGTGGGAGACTGAAGGAAATGTGCCCTAGAGGCAATAATAAAGTTATTATTTATTTCCTTATATCATGATAAATGTTTATTATTCATGCTAGAATTGTATTAACCGGAAACATAATACATGTGTGAATACATAGACAAACAGAGTGTCACTAGTATGCCTCTACTTGACTAGCTCGTTAATCAAAGATGGTTATGTTTCCTAACCATGAACAAAGAGTTGTTATTTGATTAACGAGGTCACATCATTAGTTGAATGATCTGATTGACATGACCCATTCCATTAGCTTAGCACACGATCGTTTAGTATGTTGCTATTACTTTCTTCATGACTTATACATGTTCCTATAACTATGAGATTATGCAACTCCCGTTTACCGGAGGAACACTTTGGGTACTACCAAATGTCACAACGTAACTGGGTGATTATAAAGGAGTACTACAGGTGTCTCCAATGGTAGATGTTGGGTTGGCGTATTTCGAGATTAGGGTTTGTCACTCCGATTGTTGGAGAGGTATCTCTGGGCCCTCTCGGTAATGCACATCACATAAGCCTTGCAAGCACTGCAACTAATATGTTAGTTGTGAGATGATGTATTACGGAACAAGTAAAGAGACTTGCCGGTAACGAGATTGAACTAGGTATTGGATACCGACGATCGAATCTCGGGCAAGTAACATACCGATGACAAAGGGAACAACGTATGTTGTTATGCGGTCTGACCGATAAAGATCTTCGTAGAATATGTAGGAGCCAATATGGGCATCCAGGTCCCGCTATTGGTTATTGACCGGAGACGTGTCTCGGTCATGTCTACATTGTTCTCGAACCGTAGGGTCCGCACGCTTAACGTTACGATGACAGTTATTTTGAGTTTATGCATTTTGATGTACCGAAGGTTGTTCGGAGTCCCGGATGTGATCACGGACATGACGAGGAGTCTCGAAATGGTCGAGACGTAAAGATTGATATATTGGAAGCCTATGTTTGGACATCGGAAGTGTTCCGGGTGAAATCGGGATTTTACCGGATTACCGGAACCCCCCCAGGAGCCAAATGGGCCAACATGGGCCTTAGTGGAAAGGTGAGAGGGCAGCCCACATAGGGCTGCGCCTCCCCCCTCTCCCTAGTCCTATTAGGACTAGGAGAGGGGCCGGCCACCTCTCTCTCTCTCCCCTTTGAAGGATTCCTAGTTGGACTAGGATTGGAGGGGGGAGTCCTACTCCCGGTAGGAGTAGGACTCCTCCTGCGCCTCCCTCCTTTGGCCGGCCAGCTCCCTCCCCTCCAACCTTTATATATGGGGGCAGGGGACACCCCAAGACACACAACTTGATCCTTGAGATCGTTCCTTAGCCGTGTGCGGTGCCCCCTGCCACCAAATTCCACCTCGATCGTACCGTTGTAGTGCTTAGGCGAAGCCCTGCGTCGGTAGTACATCAAGATCGTCATCACGCCGTCGTGCTGACGGAACTCTTCCTCGACGCTTTGCTGGATCGGAGCCCGAGGAACGTCATGGAGCTGAACGTGTGCTAAGAACTCGGAGGTGCCGGAGTAACGGTGCTTGGATCGGTCGGATCGGGAAGAAGACGTACGACTACTTCCTCTACGTTGTGTGATCGCTTCCGCAGTCGGTCTGCGTTGGTACGTAGACAACACTCTCCCCTCTCGTTGCTGTGCATCACCATGATCTTGCGTGTGCGTAGGAAATTTTTTGAAATTACTGCGTTCCCCAACACTAGTATGTGCCCTGGATGTGATATGTTCATCTGCTATGCTAGTTCGCATGATTAGTTTAATCTCTGCTGCTGTGGTCATGATTTATCTTCTGTTTATTCGGATTAAATCTCGTAGTAATTTGCTCATATTTTCAACAATCCAAAAACCTGATTATAGGCAATTTACTCCGAGTGGTTTTGCTGCACATCTGAAGCCGCCTGCCTTCAAGGGGGCGCAATATAAGAGGTGGCGCACGAGAGCAGTCTACTGGTTTCAGACCATGGGCTGCTATGATGCCATCAAGGGCAAGCCTGAGGGCGGTCTTAATCCAGCACAGCTGGAAGCTTTTGGGAAGATCGATACCCTCTTTAAAGGCGCTCTTCTGAGTGTTCTTGATGACTCCATTGTGGATTCGTATATGTCGTTTGACAACGGCAAGGACATGTGGGCTGCGCTCGAGGCCAAGTTTGGTGCCTCGGACGCCGGCAGCAAGTTGTACGTCATGGAGCAATTCTATGACTACAAGATGACTGATGAGCGCCCTGTTGTACAGCAGGCTCATGAGATACAGTCACTCGCAAAAGAATTTGAGTACTTCAAGTGTGTGTTGCCAGACAAATTTGTTGCCAGAGGCATCATTGCCAAGCTTCCACCTTCGTGGAACAATTTTGCTACTTCCTTGAAACACAAGAGACAGGAGTTTTCCGTTGCGGATCTCATTGATACTCTTGATGTTGAAGAGAAGGCGAGAGCAAAGGACACACGTGCTCGAGTTTCTGAGGGAGGTTCTAGTGCCCACATGGTACAGAAGAAGAACTCCCAGCCCAACAAGTTCAAAAACAATAAGAACAAAACTCAGGGCAAAGGCAAGTTTGATACAAAGAACAAGCCATCATATTCTACCAACTTCAAGAAGAATTCTCATAAGAAGGGGAAGGGACTTTGCCATGTCTGCGGTGATCCTAATCATTGGGCTCCGAAGTGTCCTAACCGCTTTGAGGAGCGCGAACATGAGAAGAGCGGCAAGTCCGCTAATGTTGTCATCGGTGATACTGATATGAAGGAATCAGGGTACGGTATTTTCCTACCATCCTTTCAGTATTTCAATCCCCTGATTGGTTAATTGACACCGGTGCCAATGTACATGTTTGTGCTGACGCCTCCATGTTTTGTTCTTACCAGGCAACAGGGACTTCACCCGTGCTGATGGGGAACGGGTCACATGCCATCGTTCAAGGTGTTGGTACGGTCGATCTGAAGTTTACTTCGGGGAAGACTGTGCGTCTGAAGAACGTTCATCATGTGCCGTCCATCAATAAAAATCTCGTTAGCGGTTCCCGTTTATGTCGAGATGGTTTTAAGTTGGTTTTCGAATCCAATAAAGTTGTAATTTCTAAGTGTGGAAAATTTGTTGGAAAAGGCTACGAGTGCGGAGGCTTGTTCCGCCTATCTTTGTCAGATATTTGCACTAAAGTTATTAATAATGTTTGCCACAATAATGAGTCTGATATTTGGCATTCACGACTCTGTCATATTAACTTTGGTTGCATGACGCGGTTAGCCAATATGAATTTAATTCCGAAAATCTCTACTGTCAAAGGCTCCAAGTGCCAAGTATGTGTGCAAGCTAAGCAACCTCGCAAGTCCCATAAGACTGCAGAGGCAAGAGACTTGGCGCCACTAGAGCTTATACATTCTGATCTTTGTGAGATGAATGGCGTGTTGACAAAAGGTGGAAAGAGATACTTCATGACGTTGATTGATGACTCCACTAGATATTGTTATGTGTATCTTCTGAAATCAAAAGATGAGGCTTTGACTTTCTTTAAAAACTATAAAGCTGAGGCAGATAACCAACTTGATCGAAAAATTAAACGGCTTAGGTCCGATCGTGGTGATGAGTATTTTTCCAATGAATTTGATCTGTTTTGTGTGGAATATGGTATAATCCATGAGAGGACGCCTCCCTACTCACCCCAGTCAAATGGGGTAGCCGAAAGAAAGAACCGAACTCTAACTGATATGGTTAACACCATGTTAGACACTTCGGGTCTATCCAAGGAATGGTGGGGGGAGGCGCTAATGACTACGTGTCATGTCCTAAACCGAGTTCCCACAAAGCATAAGACCATAACTCCATTTGAGGAATGGGAAAGGAAAAGATTGAAACTCTCTTACCTACGTACTTGGGGTTGTTTGACGAAAGTCAATATACCAATTCCCAAGAAGCGCAAGCTTGGACCAAAAACCGTGTATTGTGTTCTTCTGGGCTATGGTTTTCATAGCATCGGCTATAGATTTTTGATAATAAAATCTGAGGTATCCGACATGCATGTTGGTACGATTATGGAATCAAATGATGCAACTTTCTTTGAGGACATATTTCCTATGAAGGATATGTCGAGTTTATCAAATCAGGAGATACCTACTCCATCTAGTGAGGAATTCACTGTAATTCCTGAACCCACCATTGCGATGGAACACGTTGAGAATCCTGTTGAGGGTAACAATGGAACTCCTGTGAGGAGTAAGAGACAGAGGACTGCAAAGTCTTTTGATGATGATTTCATTGTGTACCTCGTGGATGACACACCCAGGACTATATCAGAAGCCTATGCATCTCCGGATGCTGACTATTGGAAGGAAGTTGTACGTAGCGAGATGGATTCCATCTTAGCTAACGGTACCTGGGAGATCACTGACCGTCCTTATGGGTGCAAACCTGTAGGATGTAAGTGGGTGTTCAAGAAGAAGCTTAGACCTGATGGTACGATTGAAAAGTACAAGGCACGGCTTGTGGCCAAGAGTTATATCCAGAAAGAAGGTGAAGACTTTTTTGATACTTACTCACCCGTGGCTAGACTGACCACAATTCGGGAGCTACTATCACTGGCTGCCTCACATGGTCTTCTCGTTCATCAAATGAACATTAAGACGGCTTTCCTCAATGGAGAGTTGAAGGAGGAAATTTATATGGGTCAGCCAGATGGTTTTGTAGTACCTGGTCAGGAAGGAAAGGTGTGCAAGTTATTAAAGTCTTTATATGGCCTTAAACAAGCTCCTAAGGAGTGGCATGAGAAGTTCGAAAGAACATTAACTGCTGCCGGCTTTGTAGTAAACGATGGTGACAAGTGCGTGTACTATCGCTATGGTGGGGGCGAAGGAGTTATTCTTTGTCTGTATGTCGACGACATATTGATCTTTGGAACCAAACTTGATTTAATCAAGGAGGTTAAGGATTTCTTATCTCGCTGTTTTGAGATGAAGGATCTAGTAGTAGCTGATGTTATCTTAAACATCAAGCTGTTGAGAGATGAGAATGGTGGGATCACACTGCTTCAGTCTCATTATGTGGAAAATGTCTTCAGTCATTTTGGGTATAGCGACTGCACGCCTTCTCCAACTCCATATGATGCTAGTGTGTTGCTTCGAAAGAATCGACGGATTGCTAGAGATCAACTAAGGTATTCTCAGATTATTGGCTCGCTTATGTATGTGGCGAGTGCCACGAGGCCCGACATCTCTTTTGCTGTGAGCAAGCTGAGTAGGTTTGTGTCAAAACCGGGAGATGATCATTGGCATGCACTTGAGAGAGTTATGCGCTATTTGAAAGGCACCGCGAGCTATGGGATTCACTACACCGGGTATCCAAGGGTACTGGAGGGTTCTAGTGACTCAAACTGGATATCTGATGCTGATGAGATTAAGGCCACAAGTGGTTATGTTTTTACACTTGGTGGTGGCGCTGTTTCCTGGAAGTCTTGCAAGCAGACCATCTTAACGAGGTCAACTATGAAAGCAGAACTCACAGCATTAGACACTGCCACTGTTGAAGCAGAGTGGCTTCGTGAACTCTTGATGGACTTACCTATGGTTGAAAAACCAATACCCCCTATCCTGATGAACTGTGATAATCAAACTGTGATCGTCAAGATAAACAGTTCTAAGGACAATATGAAGTCCTCAAGGAATGTGAAGAGGAGACTAAAATCTGTCAGAAAATTGAGGAACTCCGGAGTTATTACGTTGGATTATATCCAAACGTCGAAAAACTTGGCAGATCCCTTCACAAAGGGTCTATCACGTAATGTGATAGATAATGCATCGATGGAGATGGGTTTGAGACCCACCGCATGAGTTGTCCATAGTGGTAACCCACTCTATGTGATAGGAGATCCCATGAAGTAGAAGTGGGAGACAAGCTGTTGGTCAGCTGGGAGGAGAGTATCCCTATATTAATTATCCCACTACGTGAAGATGCAATACTCTCCTGATTTGCATGGCAGGTTGATACTTATCTTAATGTGTTTTCAAGTGGCTTATTCGGGTAAGCAGAGATGTTGTCCTGCAGAACATCTTCTGAGGAACACACCTATATGAATTTGACTGTTAACGTCGCAGTCTGTGAGAATTGGGTGTTCTCTAATAAATTCATGAAAGGCCCTGGAGTATGACGTATACGCTCCACCCGCGGGGAAGCCTTGCGGCAGCACAATATCGGTCAACAATTTGTGTGAAACTAGTTTCACAGAAAACTTGTAGTTCAAGGCATAATCCACTATTCAAGTTGTGATCTAGTGTAGCATAAATTTCTAAGGGGAAGTTCAACTTCACAGTCTCCACTAAGCACCGATATATAAAACAATGTTTTGGAACTAAATGATGAGATGTGCCAATGAGACTTTGTGAGGGATTGTTGGAATTTTGCTAGTAGGTCTTTGGCCCAAAGCCCAACTAAAATTCTGAAATTCTCTTGGCCCATTCATGCACACATGTGAGTGGAGTGAGTGAAGCTAAAGTTTAGTCCCACCCCGGAAGTTGAGAGAGAGTTGCACCTCTTTATAAAGTGAGCTCTTCTACCACTTGTATGAGCATGAGAAGAGGAGACCTACACACGCGCTCCTCCTCCTCGCTCGCCACACCACGCCTCGTCACGACGCGCCGCGCCGCGCCGCGGGTTGCGGGATTGAGCCGAGCCGAGGACAGAGCTATGCACGTTGTCTATAATTTTGCTGCATGGAAAAATTAATAAGTCATTAATTAATAATTAACGGACGCGTTAATTACTGAATCGTTTCCGATTCTTTTGGATCGTGACGACTCGGACGTGGGGTTTACTCCCACGACCTACCCGGCCCACACTATATAGTCAGGCAGACGTCTACCCTAGCCGACGCCGCTTCGTATGGTTTCTCACCACCGTTTCAGATCATTGCGCCGCCAAGCAAGTCTTCTCCATCCCTCCTTCCGGTGTGCACCGTGAGAAGGGACAGCAGGCCTCCGGAACCCCACCTCTCGTGATCCTGTATGGGAGAGGGGCGATCAGGTTTTTGGGGAGCGCACTCGCGCGACTGCTGGCAGCGACGACTTCGCGAACGACGACTTCTTCCCCGACCTCGGCAACCTCGTCCTCGACGACATGGCACCCGCTGCACCGTATGTGATTCTATCCTTCCTGTTCGAGATCGTGGTAGAATTCATACTTCTAGTATGTGCCCTGAATGTGATATGTTCATCTGCTATGCTAGTTCGCATAATTAGTTTAATCTCTGCTGCTGTGGTCATGATTTATCTTCTGTTTATTCGGATTAAATCTCATAGTAATTTGCTCGTATTTCCAACAGCGGCAACGAGCTAGGCTTAGGGATTCAAAGGATTTTCATAAGAATTTTGAAGGATTAAATCCTTAGAAATTTTTTCTTTGTCGGTTGTTTGATTTTCTATGGTGGTTGTTTGATTCATACGATTGAATCCCATAGGAATTTTTCTCAAGGATTTTTTATACTATTTTCCATAGGATTTCTAGAATCCACTCAAACATTTTTGAAAAATTCTTTATTTTATTCTATGATTCATCAAACAACCCAAAATTCTGAAGTATTAAGATGAACATGATATTTCAATCATATGTTTTTCTATTGCATATTTTTTAGAATCTTACGAATCAGAGAGGCCCTAAGGATGCACTACGATCGTGTGCGAGGCCATAAACCTTACTGATAAAACTTACCAAAAAGCATAAAATGGAGCTCGGAGCTCGGAGAATTGTTTAATACTATATGGCTTTTGACCTTTGAAAAGGAAGAAAACTTGTGACCAATCAGTGGTACAGAGGTAGTTGAGCTCGTTGTTTTTGCTAGTTATTTTTGAATGATTTGAATATTGCTCATCACACCTGCCGCGCCGTGGTGCTAGTTAATTTTTTTATACTTTTGCAATAGAGTGGTAGTGTTAATGTACACATGATCCGGCCGAGAAGGTTACATGCTTCATGGATGAATCATGCATGTCACGGTTTGTAAACGACCTGTCAAAAAAGTAGCCCCATCCCCACGTGGCTCCCTCCCCAGGGGCGACATGGACGGCGACTCCACCGACCAAGCGCCCGGCCACCCCCATGCCCTCCTTCCCTCGACGTTTCCGGTGCCTCCCATGGGGGTGGAGCTGGCGGCGGCGAGGCCGATTCTTTCTCTCCCGTGGCAGCGTACTTCATGAGTTGGAGAGTTCATGGCGGCGGGCGGCGTCCAGCGCCCCGTCGGCCGTCGCCTCTCTTGCCTTAGCGTTATGGTGAGGTGGGCGGCCTGGGATGTGTGAGCGTCTCGGCAGCTACAACGGTTGCCTGGGAGCGGGCTCGAAAACCCAGATCAGGGCGAAGATCTGTTCACTCCAACTATGGGGTTGGCTGTTGGAGCCTGCGATAGGTCAACCGACACATTGAGCTTCGAGTTGTCTTGCAGTTAGATTCATCGATGGCCCTATCGATCTTCAGAGATGATTCACTTGTTCGCTCTTCGTATGGTCATCTAACTTTGGAGATCAAGTCCATGAGAGAGAACTAGATGCTTATCTTTACCTAATAATAATAAAGCAAATTAGGTTTCTTTCGTCCGTCATGGCATTTTTTAGAAAAGTCCCTCTATTTCAGAGAATTCAACCCGCAGTTTTGTTTTAAGTTAAAACGAATCGTTATTTTCGTATTTTACACAAAAGTCCCTGTTTTTTTTTGAAATCAACCCGCCGTCCGGATTTAAGTCACACCCGAACCGTTATTTTACATTTTTCGAACCCCCCGATGTTTTAGGTAATTCATCCGCGGATCATATTTAAGTCAAACAAATGCTTTTTAAAATCATCCATATCTTTTAAACTGTAACTTCGATTTCAACATGTTATATATGAAATTCGATTAGAAAAATATGTAGAATATGAATATGAGATTATTTTTACCTGTTAAGTATTTTTAAATATTATTTTGGAATATATTTGAGTCAAACCAAATGATTTTCTAAATTATCTGTATCTTTTAAACCGTAACTTCGATTTTAACATATTATATATGAAATTTTATTAAAAAAATGTGTGGAATCTAAATATGATGTTAATTTTACTTGTTAAATATTTTTAAAATATTGTTATGAAAGCAAACTTATAATTTATAGCGCAAGATTAGTTTTTTTCATACCGGCGGCGATCCGGATTGCAAATAAACACCCCACTATAATCATATACGAAAAAGAAAACATCGATAACTACACATGCATACCTCTGAAAAATGTCGCAGAAGAAAACAACAGATTTCTCATCGCGAGAGTGAGAGAGAGAGAGAGGGAGAGAAGAGAGGGAGAGGGAGGAGAGAGGGAGAGAGAGACGCCTTAGGATTAACCATATTCAACAGACGTTTTTTGTTGTTTTGTGTAAACACCAAGGCCATCGCCGACGAGAGTGAGAAGGAGGATAAGCGGCAACACAAATATGATGTCTCGCAAAAAATAAAGGAGATGGACCTATTGTGGTCTTTTTTTTGAGCATCAGTACAAACACAAGCGCTCATATACACGCGCATACACTCATCCCTATGAACGCACACACACACACCCTACCCCTATGAGCACCTTCGAGAGACTGAGCCGGCATATCATCTTGAGATTTACGAAGTCACCGTAGGCGCCTCGTCGTCGACGGAAACGTCTCCTCCCACTGAAAGCGCATCGCCGGAAATCCTGAAATAAATCCAGGAATAATGCGAGCACCAGGATTTGAACCCAGGTGGATTGGGGATACCACTGTCCACCTAACCAACTCAACCACAGGTTGATTTGCGGACCTATTGTGGTCTTGAGTGATGGTTGTTGAGTTAAGAGCGTGTGTTATGTTTTCTCTCCCGTTGCAACGCACGGAATCTTTTGCTAGTTCCACAAAAGCTTCATTGTTGTTAGAATAGAGTAGCAAATTGTTTGGCGAGATACAGCCGTACCGACCGTAGCACAACTATGTAGCTATATAGGCGGCCTTCATGAACCGAGGATTTTTTGCCTTGTAACTCTATAATCCTCGAATAAAACACTTTTATCCTTGCAAAACAAACAAAAAAGAAAGCGAAGCCTTAGTTATACTTTAGCTTATGCTAAGAACACGTGTAAGAGGACTCATCGTGCCGTACAGGTACAGCAAAAAGTTGTAGTGCCACGTTGCTGCATGGGCGCATGCAGCTTCAAGCACAAGCCCGGCCGGTTCGATCCTACGTCCGTAACCGCGCAATATTCGGATTGTCGAGCTCGAGCAGCTTGTCTCGGCATCCGATTCTCTTCCGTGCTCACCAGCTACGAAGGTGAAGAAAGAATCTCCCCTTTGCGGGCGGCTTTACATCACCCTACCGATCAGTGGATAATAATGCACAGATCTGAATATGTTCCTTTTTTACATGATAGGAATCGATCGATAGTCAAAAAGGTTTGCTGATCAAAAGCATAGATATCGGTAGGTGCTCGCGCGCTTGCTTCTCAAGATTGGCCCAGCTAGCCAAACACAGAATAAAAGAGAGAAATTCTGGAGAGCACCACGATCACATAGGATAGACCTTTAGACTTTCCGTCCAGAGAGTGTAGGAGAGTCTACTTTGCACTTGGAGCGTGTGCAATCGACGCCGGCTGATCGACAGAGCGGACATGGGGAGGCCGTCTTCGACGGCGAAGCTGGTGTGCGTGGCCCTGGCGGCGCTGGCCGTGCTGTCGCCGCTGTACATGGACCGGGACCTCGAGGCGGAGGAGGAGGAGGAGGAGGAGGGCTGGGGCCTACTGCTGCCGTCGGCGCTGTGGCTGCCGGCGCTGCTGGTGGTGCTCATCCTGGCCATCAACGTGGCGTGCTTCGTGGACCGGAGGGTCGTCAGGTTCGACCCCTACTGGATCCACCGCGTCGGGGGCTCCTCCTGCGGCCTCATGGCCACGCTGCTGCTGCTCGGCTTCGTCCTCAAGTGCAAGGGCTAGGCTCCCCGAGCGAGCCACCCGGCCTGCTGTGGCTGTGGGTCGTCTCCGTCTCTCCATTTTCTTTCATCTCAGATGAGGAATCGATCTCATAGCAGCTCCTCTGATTGGCCAGTTCTCTCTCTGCTCCTTTATCTTGACTGAATCGTGTTCTTGAGCGCACCGCTATGCAGTGTATAGTGTTTCTGGTGCTAGCAAAAGGAATCCCGTAATGTCCATGGTTACAAAGAGGTCTGAGCTCTTTCTGACTGTCCATTTGTGCTGGATTTGTATATATTTTTCTCTCTCTCGGCAATACAAGCTTGTGCAGGCTTTGCCATGCTGCCTTCTACTACATGCTTATAGATAGTAGCTTTGATTTGGAACACATCATTAATTCCTCGCTAAAACACATCGCAACTCGGTTTATCTATATCATCAATATAAAAAACCTAAATGGATAGATCCAAACCATCTCGACCGTGAAACCATGTTATCAAGCGATTCAAATCGCTTCAATGTTGAGCACCAAACACGTTTAACACTCTAATTACCCATCACTGCCATTGATTATAAATACGTTTTGACTCAACGCTATCCCTTGAAATCTGCCATGTAATTAATATCCTACTATTCCCACGAAAAAGTAATTGATATCTTACCAAATACCAACGTGCAACAGATATATTTTACCTAATATAACGTGCAACTAATATTCTACCTAATATAAACGTACATTGCATGTACATTATTACTAGTAGGAAAGAAAAAATAAACAGCTCGAGTCAAGATAATATTTGGTCACCTAAAAATTGAATTAGTTCTTGAAGTGTTTATGGTCTAGTTCAAACATTTCTCGGTAACCCCCTGATTTGAGCCCTTTTTGGTCATGCTGGCTTTATTTAGTTATTACTTAGTTTTGAGAAGAGGATTGTGTTGGATTTGTCAGTTCTACAGCTTGATTTCTCGAATAAACTTCTAACTGTTTTATTGCTTTGATTTCGGATATATTTTTCATCACTAATTCACCACACAAAAACTTTCCAGCCAAAAAGAATATCACCTTTTGATCTTGTGTAAAAAAGTATTTTTTCCCAGAGAGGCAAAAGAAAAGAACTGGTTGGTTATATTAACAACTAAGAATCCACAAAACAATGTCATGCCGGAATCTCTCTGGACACAATTAATCGGCTTACCAACTTGGTGGCACATGAGATTGCGAAGTTTAGCTTCAACGGTAGGTCCGATGGTGTTCTTCTAAATAGTTTTCCACCTACGTGGCGTATTTCGTAGCGAATGATTGTAATAACCTTTTAATTAATTAATATATGGGGTGTGTTTCAAAAAATAATCTCTTTGAACATTGGCACTCAGTTGTGGAGCCAGCCACGAGTTACAATCTATCAATCGTCCATAGCCTGTTCTAAAGCACAAGATTAGCACCATTTATCTGTGTGTCGTGTTTTCTTATCGGACAGGCTTTAGGGATTTGAGCTTTGATTTTAGGGTGCAGGGTTAAAGTTTTAGTATTTGAAACTTGCTCAATTTATCCTTCTTTTTATCCGGTTTTAATAGTCGAAACTTGGCAGGCTTAGGTTTTAGGGCTTAGGGCTTAGCGTGCAGGGTTCAATTTTTTGTATTCAAATTTGTTGAATTTATCCTTTGTCCTTGTCAAGTTTTAATAGATGAAACTTTGTGACATTTTAGAACTTGTCATAACTTATTGAAGAGTGGTCTTGTTTCACCTTCTCGCAAGGAACACGATTATGCAAACAAAAAGGAATTAGACTTTCGATTCAAAAGATTCAAATGAAAAAGTCAAAAGATAAGTCATGAGAGGTGGGATGGGTGGGGCAGCAAAAAGCTGTGCACATGGACCCCACCTAAGATAATTAAGAGCTAAAGCACATGCAAAAAGCAAACCAATTTCCGAATCGGAAGCCAATCGTGTGGCTAGAAAACTGCATGATCCTACACCTGCATGACACAATCCTCTCCCTCGTGTGAGTGCACAGTTTAGGAGATATACTGGGGCAAAGGGGCAATGCATCACTGCACAAAAGGTTGCAATCAACAGGATACAAGGCTCTCACAGAATACAAGCACAAGTTGCGACACTAGCTAGGATCGAGGCAAGTGATGTAAAAGCTATATGTGCATACATGTGGACAAACTATAGGTAAACACACACATGTGTGTGAGACTAATCCAAACTTTTGTTATGGCGCTTGACATCACAAACAACACACAGTGTCGCCACTGACAAACATAAATGGTCATTCATCATAAGGTACACCTCTGAATCATAAGACTGAGCACCATCGAAGACTATTCAATTTCGAGTTTTCCAGATGACCCATTGGAGAAAGAACAATGATGTGCTTCGCAGAGTTGGCCCTGGGGAGGGGAGTGGGAGGACAAAGCACTCCATATATTCTCAAAAGAGAAATCAACTGATAAACTATGGCGTCGGACCACAAGCCGAAGGACGAAGTAGTCGAAGAAGAGAGTTAGATTTTTTTTTTCTAGGCCCCTAGGACAGAACAGATGGTTAACCTAATCAAGGAACCCAATTTGAGCAAGGAGGGCACATTCCTTTTCTTACTATGGCGTGATACTCCAAAGAACATATTACCTTAAACAACATGGAACCAACCAATAGGCTCATTGCCTTGTGTGGAATTTGGCACTAAACGACCTTTACTCAAATCCTATGCCGCAATTACATGCGCTAGACAAGCCTTCCGCCCATAGGAAATTACTGACACGATCATCCAAATGAACAAGGCTACCAACCCTGGACCTGGTGGATTTGGGACGGGCTTCTATTGCACCTTTTGGCCCATCGCCAAACCATCTTTTCAAAGATTCTTCACCCGCTTCTATGACCTCCAAATTGACACCACTTCACTAAAACACGCACTAATTGTCCTACTACCAAAAAAAGATACGACACAAACACCAGATGCCTCCCGCCCTATATCGCTGCAAAATTGCCCAATTGAAACAACCAACAAGGTTCTGAGGAACATATTAAAGCCACTCATCCCTTTGTTGTCTACGACGATCAAACCGGATATCTCTCTTAGAGAATTTTCTCTATGACGCTAATCTAATCAACTGCTGCCATCATTCCAAAGCCCCACCACTTGTCATTAAATTAGACTTTCGCAAAGCTTGTGATTCCATGATTACCATCCTTGCAAAAAAAGTTTTTGTGGAAAACGGTTCAACTAGATTAAAAACTTGTTGCATACAACCACGATCCTGCTAAATGGATGCCCTGGCCCATTGATTAACTATAAACAAGATCTGTGTCAGGGAGATCCCCTCTGTCCTATCTATTTATCGTTGTCTCTGGCATCCTTAAAAGGATTATTGATTAGGCATGATAAACTACATCACCCCCATTAAACAAGGAATGCCACCACTAGTTCTGCAGTATGCAGATGACACGCTCATCTTTCTAAAAGCCACTCCCACTGCGGCAACAAAGCTCAAAACAATATTGGATGATTTCGTTGCCACCATTAGCCTAGCTACATATTAATTCCCACCTTCCTAGCGCTTAATGTTGACCCAAAAACTACAGCTTCATTGGTTGTTCATCTATAGAAAACTTTGTCTTACTTTCCACAAACATACCTAGATTGCCTCTTTCACCAACTAAGTGTCGTCCACGGCGTTTCAACCCTTAAATAGACACTTTTGATCATTGTCTATCCAGATGGATTGCACTTCTACTCACCAAAGGTGGTCGCCTAGTCCTACTCTTTGCAGTCCTTGACTCACTCCCCACATATTTCATGGGCTCCTTATTACTACACAAACTCCCCATTGAGCAACTAGACAAAAAAGGAAGGTGTTCTTTTCTAGTCTGGCAAAGAGACTTGTTCAGGATCACAATGCTTGGTAGCATGGGACAAGGTCTGCATACCCGAGATCACTATCCAATCAAAAACCAGACTTCCAAGATCCATCTCACTCAGTGCCGAGTAAATAGTAAGACTTCAAATCGCTATGGTCTATTTTCTTACTTGACTATCCTGCCTGACCTGACAAATAAAAAGAGAACCCCATTTTGCTCGGAATGGGAATTGTTTGTTTTTTGTAGGTGGTTTAGGTATTAAAACATTCAGACACAATTTTTTGTCTTATGATGAAATTTCCTTTCAAGTTCTAGAAGCCTACCATGGAAGGAGTGGATCATGCATGACTCACCATTCTCATTCTCACTTGGTGAAAAAAGCTTCCTACTTAGCTAAGTTAGTCCACAAAAACCTAGATGGCTTAAGAGACATCACCCAATGTTTTGTGCAAGATGGAAATCCACCTTCTTTTGGTTGGTGCTGAGCCGGATGAGGTTGCGGAGGTGTCCTCCCCTGCTCCATGATCGTAGACCGCTGCTCTAAGACGCGGCCACTCGCCACGGCCGCTTCATCTATCTTTGCTTAGGTTGTACCTGCCCTTATGACAATGTTTTATTTCCATCATCGCCTTCCTTTAGTTCTTGGTCCCAGTGGTGTTTCGGTGTCAGCTCTGTCGAACCTTTTGTAAGGCATCCACTATTTAAGCTATTATCAAATTTCCCTATCAACTACCCTAGGTGTTATTTTGTACTCTATGACCAAGCCTAAGTTCAATTTTGGTTGTTGGAATGTGCATGGCCTTGGGCAGCCACAAAAGTGTGCCATGGCCACTACCAGTGCCCCTAGCCACTTCTTTTCGTGCCATCTACTCCCACCACCTAAACCAAAATGTAATCATTCATACTATCATGGATGATGAGATTGGATCTACCTCGCATAATAGAGTAACTGCTGCCACAATGAAAGAACTTGTCTCCATTTGTGGCCGTCTGAAGGGTGTTATGCTTACTAGAGTCAAATCAACGATGCATGTTTGATGGTGAGCCCTTCTCAACAGAAGTTGTATACACACCACCATGTACATGAAGGAAATATGCCCTAGAAGCAATAATAAAGTTGTTATTTATATTTCCTTATATCATGATAAATGTTTATTATTCATGCTAGAATTGTATTAATCGGAAACTTAGTACATGTGTGAATACATAGACAAACAGAGTGTCCCTAGCATGCCTCTACTAGACTAGCTCGTTAGTCAAAGATGGTTAAGTTTCCTAGCCATAGACATGTGTTGTCATTTGATGAACGGGGTCATATCATTAGAGAATGATGTGATGGACTAGACCCATCCGTTAGCTTAGCACTATGATCATTCAGTTTATTGCTATTGCTTTCTGCATAACTTATACATGTTCCTATGACTATGAGATTATGCAACTCCCAAATACCGGAGGAACACTTAGTGTGCTATCAAACGTCACAACGTAACTGGGTGATTATAAAGATGCTCTATAGATGTCTCTGATGGTGTTTGTTGAGTTGGCATAGATCGAGATTAGGATTTGTCACTCCGATTGTCAGAGAGGTATCTCTAGGCCCTCTCGGTAATACACATCACTATAAGCCTTGCAAGCAATGTGACCAATGAGTTAGTTACGGGATGATGCATTACGGAACAAGTAAAGAGACTTGTCAGTGACGAGATTGAACTAGGTATGATGATACTGACGATCGAATCTCGGGCAAGTAACATACCGATGACAAAGGGAACAACGTATGCTGTTATGCGGTTTGACCGATAAAGATCTTCATAGAATATGTTGGAACCAATATGAGCATCCAGGTTCCGCTATTGGTTACTGACCGGAGATAAGTCTCGGCCATGTCTACATAGTTCTTGAACCCGTAGGGTCCACACGCTTAACGTTCGATGACGATATGTATTGTGAGTTATGTGATTTGATGTACCGAACGTTGTTCGGAGTCCCGGATGTGATCACGGACATGACGAGGAGTCTCAAAATGGTCGAGACATAAAGAATGATATATTGGAAGGTTATGTTTGGACACCAAAAAGGTTTCGGATAGGTTCGGGCATTTTCCGGAGTACCGGGAGGTTACCGAAACCCCCCGGAGGGTTAATGGGCCTTCATGGACTTTAGTGGAAGAGAGGAGGAGGCGGCCAAGTGGGTGTTGGGGAACGCAGTAATTTCAAAAAATTTCCTACGCACACGCAAGATCATGGTGATGCATAGCAACGAGAGGGGAGAGTGTTGTCCACGTACCCTCGTAGACCGAAAGCGGAAGCATTATATCAACGCGGTTGATGTAGTCGTACGTCTTCACGATCCGACCGATCTAAGCACCGAAACTACGGCACCTCCGAGTTCTAGCACACGTTCAGCTCGATGACGATCCCCGGACTCCGATCCAGCAAAGTGTCAGGGAAGAGTTCCGTCAGCACGACGACGTGGTGACGATCTTGATGTTCTACCGTCGCAGGGCTTCGCCTAAGCACCGCTACAATATTATCGAGGATTATGGTGGAAGGGGGCACCGCACACGGCTAAGAAAACGATCACGAAGATCACCTTGTGTGTCTATGGGGTGCCCCTTCCCCCGTATATAAAGGAGTGGAGGAGGGGAGGGCCGGCCTTTTCTATGGCGCACCCTAGGGGAGTCCTACTCCCACCGGGAGTAGGATTCCCCCTTTCCTAGTCCAACTAGGAGTCCTTCCAAGTATTAGGAGTAGGAGACAAGGAAGGGGAAGAGGGAAGAGAAGGAAGGAGGGGGCGCAGCCCCTTCCCCTAGTCCAATTCGGACTAGGCCTTGGGGGGGGGGGGGCTACCTCTCCCTCTCCCCTAAAGCCCAATAAGGCCCATATACTTCCTCTCCCGTATTCCCGTAACTCCCCGGTACTCCGAAAAATACCCGAACCACTCGGAACCTTTCCGATGTCCGAATATAGTCGTCCAATATATCGATCTTTACGTCTCGACCATTTCGAGACTCCTCGTCATCTCCCCGATCTCATCCGGGACTCCGAACTCCTTTGGTACATCAAAACTCATAAACTCATAATATAACTGTCATCGAAACCTTAAGCGTGCGGACCCTACGGGTTCGAGAACAATGTAGACATGACCGAGACACGTCTCCGGTCAATAACCAATAGCGGAACCTGGATGCTCATATTGGCTCTCACATATTCTACGAAGATCTTTATCGGTCAGACCGCATAACAACATACGTTGTTCCCTTTGTCATCGGTATGTTACTTGCCCGAGATTCGATCGTCGGTATCTCAATACCTAGTTCAATCTCGTTACCGGCAAGTCTCTTTATTCGTTCCGTAATACATCATCTCGCAACTAACTCATTAGTTGCAATGCTTGCAAGGCTTATGTGATCTGCATTACCGAGAGGGCCCAGAGATACCTCTCCGACAATCGAAGTGACAAATCCTAATCTCAAAATACGCCAACCCAACATGTACCTTTGGAGACACCTGTAGAGAACCTTTATAATCACCCAGTTACGTTGTGACGTTTGATAGCACACAAAGTGTTCCTCCGGTAAACGGGAGTTGCATAATCTCATAGTCATAGGAACATGTATAAGTCATGAAGAAAGCAATAGCAACATACTAAACGATCGGGTGCTAAGCTAATGGAATGAGTCATGTCAATCAGATCATTCACCTAATGATGTGATCCCGTTAATCAAATAACAACTCTTTGTCCATGGTTAGGAAACATAACCATCTTTGATTAACGAGCTAGTCAAGTAGAGGCATACTAGTGACACTCTGTTTGTCTATGTATTCACACATGTATTATGTTTCCGGTTAATACAATTATAGCATGAATAATAAATATTTATCATGAAATAAGGAAATAAATAATAACTTTATTATTGCCTCTAGGGCATATTTCCTTCAGTCTCCCACTTGCACTAGAGTCAATAATCTAGATCACATCACCATGTGATTAACATCGATAGTTCACATCATCATGTGATTAACACCCATAGTTCACATCGCCATGTGACCAACACCCAAAGGGTTTACTAGATTCAGTAATCTAGTTCACATCGCTTATGTGATTAACACCCAAAGAGTACTAAGGTGTGATCATGTTTTGCTTGTGAGAGAAGTTTAGTCAACGGGTTTGCCATATTCAGATCCGTATGTATTTTGCAAATTTCTATGTCAATAATGCTCTGCACGGAGCTACTCTTAGCTAATTGCTCCCACTTTCAATATGTATCCAGATTGAGACTTAGAGTTATCTAGATCAGTGTCAAAATTTGCATCGACGTAACCCTTTACGATGAACCCTTTTTTGTCACGTCCATAATTGAGAAACATATCCTTATTCCACTAAGGATAATTTTGACCGCTGTCCAGTGATCTACTCATAGATTACTATTGTACTCCCTTGCCAAAATCAGTGTAGGGTATATAATAGATCTGGTACACAGCATGGCATACGTTATAGAACCTATGGCCAAGGCATAGGGAATGACTTTCATTCTCTTTCTATCTTCTGTCGTGGTCGTGTTTTGAGTCTTACTCAATTTCACACCTTGTAACATAGGCAAGAACTCTTTCTTTGACTGTTCCATTTTGAACTACTTCAAAATCTTGCCAAGGTATGTACTCATTGAAAAAACTTATCAAGCGTTTTGATCTATCTCTATAGATCTTGATGCTCAATATGTAAGTAGCTTCACCGAGGTCTTTCTTTGAAAAATTCCTTTCAAATACTCCTTTATGCTTTGCAGAATAATTCTACATTATTTCCGATCAACAATATGTCATTCACATATACTTATCAAAAATGATGTAGTGCTCCCACTCACTTTCTTGTAAATACAGGCTTCACCGCAAGTCTGTATAAAACTATATGCTTTGATCAATTTATCAAAGCGTGTATTCCAACTCCGAGATGCTTGCACCAGTCCATAGATGAATCGCTGGAGCTTGCATATTTTGTTAGCACCTTTAGGATTGACAAAACCTTCTGGTTGCATCATATACAACTCTTCTTTAATAAATCCATTAAGGAATGCAGTTTTGTTTATCCATTTGCCAGATTTCATAAAATGCGGCAATTGCTAACATGATTCGGACAGACTTAAGCATAGATACGAGTGAGAAACTCTCATCGTAGTCAACACCTTTAAACTTGTCGAATTTTTTTTGCGACAATTCTAGCTTTGTAGATAGTAACACTACTATCAGCGTCCGTCTTCCTCTTGAAGATCCATTTATTTTCTATGGCTTGCCGATCATCGGGCAAGTCAACCAAAGTCTACACTTTATTCTCATACATGGATCCCATCTCAGATTTTATGGCCTCAAGCCATTTTGCGGAATCTGGGCTCATCATCGCTTCCTCATAGTTCGCAAGTTCATCATGGTCTAGTAACATGACTTTCAGAACAGGATTACCGTACTACTCTAGTGCGGATCTCACTCTGGTTTACCTACGAGATTCGGTAGTAACTTGATCTGAAGTTACATGATCATCATCATTAGCTTCCTCACTAATTGGTGTAGTAGTCACAAGAACAGATTTCTGTGATGAACTACTTTCCAATAAGGGAGATGGTACAATTACCTTATCAAGTTTTCTACTTTCCTCCCACTCACTTCTTTCGAGAGAAACTCCTTCTCTAGAAAGTATCCATTCTCAGCAACGAATGTCTTGCCTTCGGATATGTGATAGAAGGTGTACCCAACAGTCTCCTTTGGGTATCCTATGAAGACATATTTCTCCGATTTGGGTTTGAGCTTATCAGGATGAAACTTTTTCATATAAGCATCACAACCCAAACTTTAAGAAACGACAACTTTGGTTTCTTGCCAAACCACAGTTCAGATTGTGTCGTCTCAATGGACTTAGATGGTGCCCCTTTTTAACGTGAATGCAGCTGTCTTTAATGCATAACCTCAAAAAATGATAGTGGTAAATCGGTAAGAAACATCATAGATTTGCACTATATCTAATAAATTACGGCTATGACGTTCGGACACACCATTATGCTGTGGTGTTCCAGGTGGCACGAATTTGTGAAACTATTCCACATTGTTTTAATTGAAGACCAAACTCGTAACTCAAATATTTGTCTCCGCTATCAGATTGTAGAAACCTTATTTTCTTGTCACGATGATTTTCCACTTCACTCTGAAATTCTTTGAACTTTTCAAATGTTTCAGACTTATGTTTCATCAAGCAGATATACCCATATCTGCTCAAATCATCTGTGAAGGTCAGAAAATAATGATACCCGCTGCAAGCCTTGATATTCATCGGACCACATACATCAGTATGTATGATTTCCAACAAATCTGTTGCTTGCTCCATTGTTCCGGAGAATGGCGTTTTAGTCATCTTGCCCAAGAGACATGGTTCGCAAGCATCAAGTGATTCATAATCAAGTGATTCCAAAATCCCATCAGCATGGAGTTTCTTCATGCGCTTTACACCAATATGACCTAAACGGCAGTGCCACAAACAAGTTGCACCATCATTATTAACTTTGCATCTTTTGGCTTCAATATTATGAATATGTGTATCATTACAATCGAGATCCAACTAACCATTTTCGTTGGTGTGTATGACCATAGAAGGTTTTATTCATGTAAACAGAACAACAATTGTTCTCTAACTTAAATGAATAACCGTATTGCAATAAACATGATCAAATCATATTTATGCTCAACGCAAACACCAAATAACACTTATTTAGGTTCAACATTAATCCCAAAAGTATAGGGAGTGTGCGATGATGATCATATCAATCTTGGAACCACTTCCAATACACATCGTCACTTTACCCTTAACTAGTCTCTGTTTATTCCGCAACTCCTGTTTCGAGTTACTAATCTTAGCAATTGAACTAGTACCAAATACCGAGGGGTTGCTATGAACACTAGTAAAGTACACATCAATAACATGTATATCAAATATACCTTTGTTTACTTTTCCATCCTTTCTTATCCACCAAATACTTGGGGTAGTTCCGCTTCCAGTGACCAATCCCTTTGCAGTAGAAGCACTTTGTCTCAGGCTTAGGACCAGACTTGGGTTTCTTCACTTGAGCAGCAACTTGCTTGCCGTTCTTCTTGAAGTTCCCCTTCTTCCTTTTGCCCTTTTCTTGAAACTAGTGGTCTTGTCTACCATCAACACTTGATGTTTTTCTTGATTTCTACCTTCGTCGATTTTAGCATCACGAAGAGCTTGGGAATCGTTCCCGTCATCCCTTGCATACTATAGTTCATCACAAAGTTCTACTAACTTGGTGATGGTGACTAGAGAATTTTGTCAATCACTATCTTATCTGGAAGATTAACTCCCACTTGATTCAAGCGATTGTAGTACCCAGACAATCTGAGTACATGCTCACTGCTTGAGCGATTCTCCTCCATCTTGTAGCTATAGAACTTGTTGGAGACTTCCTATCTCTTAACTCGGGTATTTGCTTAAAATATTAACTTCAACTCCTGGAACATCTCATATGGTCCATGACGTTCAAAACATCTTTGAAGTTCCGATTCTAAGCCGTTAAGCATGGTGCACTAAACTATCAAGTATTCATCATATTGAGCTAGCCAAACGTTCATAACGTCTGCATCTGCTCCTGCAATAGGTCTGTCACCTAGCGGTGCATCAAGGACATAATTTTTCTGTGCAGCAATGAGGATAAACCTCATATCACGGATCCAATCCGCATCATTGCTACTAACATCTTTCAACATAGTTTTTCTCTAGGAACATATCAAAACAAACATAGGGAAGCAACAACAAGAGCTATTGATCTACAACATAGATATGCTAATACTACCAGGACTAAGTTCATGATAAATTTAAGTTCAATTAATCATATTACTTAAGAACTCCCACTTAGATAGACATCCCTCTAATCATCTAAGTGATCACGTGATCCAAATCAACTAAACCATGTCCGATCATCACGTGAGATGGAGTAGTTTTCAATGGTGAACATCACTATGTTGATCATATCTACTATATGATTCACGCTCGACCTTTCGGTCTCCAGAGTTCCGAGGCCATATCTGCATATGCTAGGCTCGTCAAGTTTAACCTGAGTATTCCGCGTGTGCAAAACTGTCTTGCACCCGTTGTAGATGGACGTAGAGCTTATCACACCCGATCATCACGTGGTGTCTGAGCACGACGAACTTTGGCAACGGTGCATACTCAGGGAGAACACTTTTATCTTGAAATTTAGTGAGAGATCATCTTATAAAGCTACCGTTGAAATAAGCAAAATAAGATGTATACAAGATAAACATCACATGCAATCAAAATATGTGACATGATATGGCCATGATCATCTTGTGCCTTTGATCTCCATCTCCAAAGTACCGTCATGATCTCTATCGTCACCGGCATGACACCATGATCTCCATCATCTTGATCTATATCAATGTGTCGTCACGTGGACGTCTCGCCAACTATTGCTCATGCAACTATTGCTATCGCATAGCGATAAAGTAAAGCAATTGTTTGGCGCTTGCATCTTATGCAATAGAGAGACGACCATAAGGCGTTTGCCAGTTGCCGATAACTTCCACAAAATATGATCATCTCATACAACAACTTATATCTCATCACGTCTTGACCATATCACATCACAACATGCCCTGCAAAAACAAGTTAGACGTCCTCTACTTTGTTTGTTGCAAGTTTTACGTGACTGCTACGGGCTAAAGCAAGAACCAATCTTACCTACGCATCAAAACCACAACGATATTTTGTCAAGTTGGTGCTGTTTTAACCTTCACAAGGGCCGGGCGTAGCCACACTCGGCTCAACTAAAGTTGGAGAAACTGACACCCGCTAGTCACCTGTGTGCATAGCACGGCGGTAAAACCAGTCTCGCGTAAGCGTACGCGTAATATCGGTCCGGGCCGCTTCATCCAACAATACCGCCGAACCAAAGTATGACATGCTGGTAAGCAGTATGACTTATATCGCCCACAACTCACTTGTGTTCTACTCGCGCATACAACATCAACACATAAAACCTAGGCTCTGATACCACTGTTGGGGAAGTAGTAATTTCAAAAAATTTCCTACGCACACGCAAGATCATGGTGATGCATAGCAACGAGAGGGGAGAGTGTTGTCCACGTACCCTCGTAGACCGAAAGCGGAAGCGTTATATCAACGTGGTTGATGTAGTCGTATGTCTTCACGATCCGACCGATCCAAGCACCGAAACTACGGCACCTCCGAGTTCTAGCACATGTTCAGCTCGATGACGATCCCCGGACTCCGATCCAACAAAGTGTCGGGGAAGAGTTCCGTCAGCACGACGGCATGGTGACGATCTTGATGTTCTACCGTCGCAGGGCTTCGCCTAGGCACCGCTACAATATTATCAAGGATTATGGTGGAAGGGGGCACCGCACACGGCTAAGAAAATGATCACGAAGATCAACTTGTGTGTCTATGGGGTGCCCCCTGTCCCCGTATATAAAGGAGTGGAGGAGGGGAGGGCCGGCCCTCTCTATGGCGTGCCCTAGGGGAGTCCTACTCCCACCGGGAGTAGGATTCCCCCTTTCCTAGTCCAACTAGGAGTCCTTCCAAGTATTAGGAGTAGGAGACAAGGAAGGGGAAGAGGGAAGAGAAGGAAGGAGGGGGCGCAGCCCCTCCCCCTAGTCCAATTCGGACAAGGCCTTGGGGGGCGCGCGGCCTGCCTCTCCCTCTCCCCTAAAGCCCAATAAGGCCCATATACTTCTTCTCCCGTATTCCCGTAACTCCCCGGTACTCCGAAAAATACTCGAACCACTCGGAACCTTTCCGATGTCCGAATATAGTCGTCCAATATATCGATCTTTATGTCTTGACCATTTCGAGACTCCTCGTCATGTCCCCGATCTCATCCGAACTCCTTCGCTACATCAAAACTCATAAACTCATAATATAACTGTCATCGAAACCTTAAGCGTGCGGACCCTACGGGTTCGAGAACAATGTAGACATGACCGAGACACGTCTCCGGTCAATAACCAATAGCGGAACCTGGATGCTCATATTGGCTCCCACATATTCTACGAAGATCTTTATCGGTCAGACCGCATAACAACATACGTTGTTCCCTTTGTCATCGGTATGTTACTTGCCTGAGATTCGATCGTCGGTATCTCAATACCTAGTTCAATCTCGTTACCGGCAAGTCTCTTTACTCGTTCCATAATACATCATCTCGCAACTAACTCATTAGTTGCAATGCTTGCAAGGCTTATGTGATGTGCATAACCGAGAGGGCCCAGAGATACCTCTCCGACAATCGGAGTGACAAATCCTAACCTCGAAATACGCCAACCCAACATGTACCTTTGGAGACACCTGTAGAGCACCTTTATAATCACCCAGTTACGTTGTGACGTTTGATAGCACACAAAGTGTTCCTCCGGCAAACGGGAGTTGCATAATCTCATAGTCATAGGAACATGTATAAGTCATGAAGAAAGCAATAGCAACATACTAAACGATCGGGTGCTAAGCTAATGGAATGGGTCATGTCAATCAGATCATTCACCTAATGATGTGATCCCGTTAATCAAATAACAACTCTTTGTCCATGGTTAGGAAACATAACCATCTTTGATTAACGAGCTAGTCAAGTAGAGGCATACTAGTGACACTCTGTTTGTCTATGTATTCACACATGTATTATGTTTCCGGTTAATACAATTATAGCATGAATAATAAACATTTATCATGAAATAAGGAAATAAATAATAACTTTATTATTTCCTTTAGGGCATATTTCCTTTAGTCTCCCACTTGCACTAGAGTCAATAATCTAGGGGTACTGTAACACCCCGGATGTAACCTAACTTAATTGTATTCCAACTCTTGCCTTTTCCCGGCCTTAACTTATGAGATCCATGGTTGGGTTTTGTCTTTGTTTTGTTTTTCTTGTCATGCATTTTTTTCTTTTCTTTTCATGTTCTCTTGTTGCATCATGGCATCGTCATGTGCATCTTCATGTTGTGAGCTTTTGCATTTGAGGCATGTTCTTTGGGATCCTAGTTTCATCTACCCCCCCCTCATCACCTCCTCTCCTTCTCTTTCTTTTCTTGGCTTGCAAGTGTCATCTTACCCTACTCCATAAATGTTCATCTTCTCCCTATAAATCTAGCTCCATGCCTTGAACCCCCTTGCCAAGTTTCACCTCTTTTAGAATGGTTTTGGTTGGGTTCAAAAATGCTTCAAGTTTGAATTATAATTCAAACTTGGAATATTTTTCTACCTTTAAAAATTACCAAAGCAATTTTATTAAATACTTCACAAATTCAGGATCAGGAGGATATTTTTATTTAACTCAAACTCCTCTCCTTTTCCCCTGTGCTTTTCTTTTGTTTTTCTGCCTGAAGGAAATAGAAAAGAAGAAGCAGCAGAGCAGCAGCACCAACTGGGCCTTAGCCTCCTAGTCAGGCCCAGTTAGCCCCGCGCCAGTGAGCCCAGCGCGCCAGCTAGCCCGCTCGAACCCTTCTCTCTGCCTTTTCTCACCTGCGCGCGCCCGCACCCCCGATAGACCCTCGCCACGTGGCTAGTTTGGCCCCGCCCGTCAGCGCCTACCCTGCTCCATGCACCCACCTTTTCCCTCTCCTCCCGCCGTCGCCATGGGGACCGCGAGCACGAGAGCGCGTGAGCTCGCGCCGCTCACCCTAGCCCCTTTTAAGCCCCAATTCATCGTCCCCTGCTTCGCCTAGGATTTCCCTTGTCCTCCGCCGCCGTTTCCTGGTTGGTTTAGCCACCAGATCGATCGCGCCATCACCGTCCCGAACGCATCAGGGAGCGCGTCCTCGTCGCCGGTGTACTCTCCGTCGACCTCTACCCCGCCTAGTGTGTCCTTCTTCTTCCCTGTCGTCGACTACGTGGAGCCAGAGCCCCTGCAGCGACCTCTTCTTCCTCGTCTTCGTTTCCGGCCGCCGAACGTGTTCGACCGTCGCCATCACCGTCTTCGCCCACCTTCTGCCAAGCCAAGCGCACCACCTGCTTGTGGTGAGCACGCGCTGCTCCTTGCCCCCCTTTCCCCCCATTGTTTGCATGCTCTAACCGCGTCCGCCGCGGGCGCCCGATCTCGCCGCCGTCGGACCTCGTCTCCGACGAGTGCTCCGACCTCCTTAGCATCTCTGCGCGTGTCCGTCGGCGTCTCCATGTCACGTAGGGTAGAACCGTGTGCGATGTCGCTAGTTTAACCCCGCAGCTCGTCGTGTTCGAGTTCATCGCCGCCCGCTCTGGACCTCGTCGCCGGCAGCATTTCCGTCGCTGTTGGGCGTCGTGCGTTCCAAGCGCGAGCGCGGGATCCTCTTTCGATCCCGTAGCACTCATCCGCCGCTCCATTAGGTCGCCGGAGCTGCTCCGGTGATCCCTCCGCCGCCTCTGGTCGCGTCGTGCCTTCCTCTGCTTCCTCTGTTTTCAGTAGTCGCTGTAGCAGTTTAGGTAAGAGGAGAAGGACCCCTCCTCTGTCAGCCGTCGTCGCCTAGCCCAGTGGCTCAAGCAACTCGGTTGCAACCCAGCGACCCGTGTTTGATCCCCCGCGGGCGCAAATAAAACCCCCCTTTTTTGCAACGGGCGAGCGTATGACAGCATGGCCCCACCTGTCATCCTCCCATAGCGCCCTGCTTTTCTTATTTTCTATTTTCCCAGCGAATCATCCATTTCTGGCATTTGGAATCTATCCATTTCGGGCAAGTCCATTTCTGGACGTTTCCAAATAAGGAACTTGCCTTTTCTGTCATATTCCATTTAGGGTAGGTTTTAACTTATTGCACTTGTGATGATTTTTCTACAGCAACCCCAACATATTATATATGTTTTTGGGGTAGAAAAATCCCACCAACCCAGTGGTGGTATTAGTTTCTGCATTTGAGGAAGTTCATAGACATGTCATTTTACATCATGATGTTGTCTTGTCATTTTTGTGTGGTTTAATTCAAGCATGCTATGAGGTTGTTTTGCACAAGGATAGCTTCATTTTCAGGCCTACTTCATGCTAGAACTTGTTCCATGCTATGACATGCCTTGTAGTGAGTTAATCAAGCTTGTAAAGATGCCATGTTGAATCTGTTTTTGTCATGCACTGGAATTTCTCTAAGTCTGTAATCTAATTATATTTTTTTGCCATGTTCACATGCTTGCAATTATATTTTCTGATCCCTTTTGGCTCAAGGTCACTAAGGGACTTTTGTTAAGTGCTTTGACTAGCTTCATGTCATGCCTTATTTTGCCATGTTAAGTTCCTATAACATATAGTTTTCATGCTCCAAAGTATGCTACCTAATCTGAAATTCCAGACTTGTATTAATTTCACTAAGTCTGAAACATGTTTATCATTTGCACTTTTTCCATGCTTGTTTGAACCTGTTAATGGATGAATTAGCCGTAGCTCAGTGTTCATCTTTTGTCAAGCATCATGAATGGATCCCTGCCATGTATTTTGTCGTCATGTTTGAGTGCTGTAGCATAATTATCTTAATACATTTAGATGGCTACTTGTTGTTTATTGTAGACCGGTGTCATATTTGTTTTGCTTGCCATTTTCAAACCGTGCATCCGATTCCGGTGTTCTTTATATCGATTTCAACCGAAATCACCTCACATTTCCAGTGACACTCTTGGATTTCCAAGTTGAGGCCAGGTTTAATCATTCCTTGTCAAATCTTGCATATGCATCACATATCGCACCCCGCATGGCATACCATGTTTGCATCATCTTGTTGGAGCTTTGCATGTGATTGATTGTATTCATTTTGCTTGTTTGTCTTGTTTGGGTAGAGCCGGGAGACGAGTTCGCTAACGAGGAGCCCGTTGAGTTTGCTTACGAGGATCAAGTCAACTCTGACAACTTTGCAGGCAAGATGATCATACCCTCGAAATCACTTCTACCTTTGCTTGCTAGATGCTCGCTCTTTTGCTATGCCTACGCTATGATACCTACCACTTGCTTATCATGCCTCCCAAATTGCCATGTCAAACCTCTAACCCACCATGTCCTAGCAAACCGTTGATTGGCTATGTTACCGCTTTGCTCAGCCCCTCTTATAGCGTTGTTAGTTGCAGGTGAAGATTGGAGACCGTTCCTTGTCGGAACATTGTTTATTTGTTGGGATATTATTATATTATCTTGTTATCTTAATGCATCTATATACTTGGTAAAGGGTCGAAGGCTCGGCCTTTTGCCTAGTGTTTTGTTCCACTCTTGCCGCCCTAGTTTCCGTCATATCGGTGTTATGTTCCCGGATTTTGCGTTCCTTACGCGGTTGGGTGATAATGGGAACCCCTTGACAGTTCGCCTTGAATAAAACTCCTCCAGCAATGCCCAACCTTGGTTTTACCATTTTCCACCTAGCCTCTTTTTCCCTTGGGTTTCCGGAGCCCGAGGGTCATCTTATTTAAACCCCCCCGGGCCAGTGCTCCTCTGAGTGTTGGTCCAAACTAGAGCCCCTTGCAGCGCCACCTCGGGGAAACTCAAGGGCTGGTTTTAGTTGTACGGATTGCTCATCTGAGTGTGCCCTGAGAACGAGATATGTGCAGCTCCTATCGGGATTTGTCTGCACATTCGGGCGGTGTTGCTGGACTTGTTTTACCATTGTCGAAGTTGTCTTGTAGAACCGAGATACCGAGTCTGATCGGAATGTCTCGGGAGAAGGTATATCCTTCGTTGACCGTGAGAGCTTGTGATGGGCTAAGTTGGGACTCCCCTGCAGGGATTTGAACTTTCGAAAGCCGTGCCCGCGGTTATGGGCAGCTGGGAATTTGTTAATGTAAGGTTGTAGATAACATGAAACTTAACTTAATTAAAATGAATCAACCGCGTGTGTAACCGTGATGGTCTCTTCTCGGCGGAGTCCGGGAAGTGAACACGGTGTTGGTGTAATGTTTGACGTAGGTTGTTATATAGTTCTTCGTTCGTGCTTTGCCTTCTCTTCTCGCTCTCTTTTGGGAACATGTTAGCCACCATATATGCTAGTCGCTTGCTGCAGCTCCACATATTACCTTCCCTTTCCTATAAGCTTAAATAGTTTTTATCGCGAGGGTGCGAGATTGCTGAGTCCCCGTGACTCACAGATTACTTCCAAACCAGATACAGGGACCGATGATTCCGTTCCAGATGATGCGCTTGAGCTCAAGTGGGAGTTCGACGAAGACTCACGCCGTTACTACGTGTCTTTCCCTGATGATCAATAGTGGTGCCCAGTTGGGGCGATCGGGACCGTGTCGCATGTTGGGGTTGATCTTTTATTTTGATGCCGTAGTCGGACCATGATTGTATTGGATGATTGTAATGTTATTCTTGTACTTTGTGTGACGTGGCGAGTGTAAGCCAACTATATACCCTTTTCCCCTATTCTCTATTTACATGGGTTGTTGTGAAGATTACCTTACTTGCGACATTGCTTTCAATGCGGTTATGCCTCTAAGTCGTGCTTCGACACGTAGGAGATATAGCCGCATCGAGGGCGTTACAGGTACGCCCCCAAGCCCAATCCGAATTGGGGAGGGGGTCGCCCCCCTTTCCTTCTCTCCTTCTTCCTCTTTCCTTCCCCTCCTAGTTGGACTAGGAAAGGGGGGGAACCTACTCCTAGTAGGAGTAGTATTCCCCCCTTGGGGCGCACCCCATGAGGTCGGCCGGCCCCCTCCTCCACTTCTTTATATACGGGGGAGGGGGGCACCCCATAGACACACAAGTTGATTTCTTAGCCGTGTGCGGTGCCCCCCTTCACAGTTTTCCATCTCGGTCATATTGTCGCAGTGCTTAGGCGAAGCCCTGCGTCGGTAACTTCATCATCACCGTCAACACGCCATCGTACTGACAAAACTCTCCCTCGGCCTCAGCTGGATCTAGAGTTCGAGGGACGTCACCGAGCTGAATGTGTGCAGATCACGGAGGTGCCGTGCGTTCGGTACTTAATCGGTTGGATCACGAAGACGTTTGACTACATCAACCGCGTTACTCAACACTTTCGCTTTCGGTCTACGAGGGTACGTAGACACACTCTCCCCTCTCGTTGCTATGCATCTTCTAGATAGATCTTGCGTGATCGTAGATTTTTTTTTGAAATACTGCGTTCCCCAACAGTACAAAGTTGTTGACGACCCTGCTCTCATTGGTTTGGTCCTCCCGGGTTCCCAACAAGATCAAGGTCTTTGGGTGGCTACAGCCTTGAGCATCTCCAGCCGTTGGCCCTCCAGGCGGTGATTTTACGCGCCCCCTGGGGGCAAGCCGGCGCTAAAATCGGTGCTGGGGCGAGCGGGTTCCCAGCCGCTCGCCCCAGACGTGTTTTTATTTTATTTTTAAAAATCTGAATTCGGCAAAGTTCGGCTAAATTCGGCAAATCTGACATTAATATTCAACATGTTCGGCGTTACATAAATTATAAAAAAAAGACATCTACGGGCGCAAAGAAGTCGCTGAGCGTGGCGAAGTCGCCGCCGTCCTCATTGTCGTCGTCGGCCTTCTCCTTCTTGACGGCGTGGCCGCCCCTGCTGGACCCCTGCCCGGTGTCTCCAAGGCGGACCGGTGGTGGCGGCGGTGCGTCGTCATCGTCGCTGTCGTCGAGGACGATGACGCCTCCTTCGTCCCGGCCACGATGCCGAGCTTCAAACCGCTCGTAGGCGGCGCGCTGGCGCTCCAGCTCTAGCTACGCCCAGTCATCGCGCGCCCATTTGAGGGCCGCCGCGTCGTCGAGCTCCTCCTTCTTGACGCCGTCGGCGAGCCCGGGCTCCGTCTTCACGACGGGGAGCTTCGGCTCCGTCTTGACGGCGGTGTGCCCCGGCTCCATCTTTGACTTGACGAAGCGCGGAGGAGCCGAGGAGGGGGCGTGCCTACCACCCTCGTTGATGACGATGTCGACGCTGCGAGTGCGCCGGCCGAGCGGCGTCTTCGCGGCGGGCTCGGCCTTGACGCCGAACAGCGCGGCGAGCCGGAAGAGTGGGAGGAGGAGCGGGAGGACGAGGAAGAAGAGGAGCCGATCCTCCTGGGCGCCCAAGGCCCGGCACTCCGGCGGGGGGAGGGGGAGGGGGGGGGACGGCCGCCGCGACAGGGTATGCCAGCAGCGGGTTATTGCCGCCCTCGAGGTACTACAACACTTCGTGGAGCGTGCGGCCCGGGACGCCCCACTAGACGCGGCGGTCGTCGCTGTTCTTGACACCGCCGACCACCGGCGCCCCGTTCGTGGACGCCAGCTGCTGCGCTTGCCGTCGCTGGAAGTAGTCCGCCCACGCCGCGTGGTTGTCGGCGGCGTACTGGGAAAGGGCGCGATGTTCCTCTGTTAGGGACGCCCGCACTCGGTCGACCTCGGCGGCGAAGACACCGGGGCGCGCGTCGACGTCAGGCACCGGGGGGATGGGGACGCCGCCGTTGCTGAGCCTCCACCCCGTCGGTCCGGCGCGCATGTTCGACGGCGTCGGGATGTTGGCCTCGAAAAGCAGCCATGCCTCCCACTCCTGGAGCGAGCGGTGGCCGAAGTCGTTGGCCGCCGCGGCGTCGCCTGGAAAGCGTTCGGCCACAGCCGGGGAAGGGGATGACGCGGGAGCCCAGCGGCGCGGACGGGAGAGAGCAGAGATGAGGGAGCTCGACGGCGCGACGGCTGGTTTGGGCTCGGGCCAGTGTGGCCAGCGGCGAGGGGGAGCGACGGATTTTATAGCCCGCGCTGTGTGTACGCGTGGCAGGAGGGGAGGCGTCGCCGCGCCGCCCGTGAGGAATCAATGGCAAGGCTGACTGGCGGCAGCCTCGCCATTGATTCCCCGCGGGAAACCGAGGCGCTCTGGGGAAAACGAGGCGCCGTCTCACTGACGCGGCTAGCCGCGGTTCTTTCGCGCCAAAAACGCTCGCCCTGTCGTCCTCGGACGCCCCCCAGCGCGCCGGGTTCGGCTTGAGTACGCCGACGTCAATTTCAGCCTAAGCCGGCAAAAACAGACTCTTGAGAAGGCAACTTGACCATTTTTTAAACGCCGATGCGGGAAAAACGTCTGAAAAGAACCTGTTGGGAGTGCGGCTAGAGACGCGACTGTTTGATCTGGGAGCATCCCATACCGAACGCTTTGTTCGGGACGGGAGGGGCATCCACCGAACGACTCGTTTGGGAGGAGAACGCCCCAGCACGAACGCCCCACCATCGAACCCTACAGGCCTTTTACCTGTGAAAAGGAAAACAAAAAATAAAGCCCATATTAAGTTACAACTAGTAAAAAAAGCCCAGTTTTTTTCTGTGATTACTAATAAACAATGGTCTATTGCACCAAAAAATTGTCATGGAATTTTGCCATTCTATGAAAAAACTATCATGTTTAAGTTTATGTTTTCAAAAATAACAAGAAAAAAGGAATAAATCGTTGCATCTGTACAGTATGAAAAAATTGCCATCACTACAAAGTTTACAAAAAAAATGCAAAAGTTGCCATGAAGTGATATGATGAAAAAAGCTATCTCTAGACACATAGAAAATTTTCGGAAAAAATGAGAAAACATCTTAAGTTGTACTGATATTCTACCTGTAACCCCGATGGCAAAAACAAATTTGAAAGAACAAACTTGCCATGTTCTCAAACTAATTTGTAATGCCTATGACAAACATTCTTAAGATGGACATGGCAAAAAGACACAACGAACCATGGCAAAAAATGAATTTAGTTACCATGGAAAAAGACACATCTATAAACAATACTTATTTTAGTTGCCATGGCAAATTTGCCATGTTTTTAAACATCTACAAACATTGCCACGTTTTTGAACAACTTTAGTTGCAATGGCAAGTTGGAATGTTTGTGAACATGTTAATTTAAAGAAGTTTGTCATGTTTTTAACAAACTTAATTAAAAGAAATTACCATGTTTTTGCACATATTAAAGTTTGCCATGGCAAGTTTGCCATGTTTTTCAATATTTTAAAATGCCATGTCAAATTTGTCATATTTTTGAACATCTACAAAAGGTTGCCATGTTTTTGAACATCGTAAGTTGCCATGTTTTTGAACAACCATAAGTTTGCCATGGCAAGTTTACATGTTTTTGAACATGTTAATTATAGAAGTTTGCCATGGCATAAAATGGAGTTAAATTTGCCATGCCAAAAATGGTGTGAAATTTTCCATGGCAAAGAAGTAGTACTTTTGCCATGGAAAATAAATTAAGAAATGCCATGGCTACGCAAGTATATTTCAGATGCTACATAACAAAATTTGCCATGTTCTATAAATTTAGATTTTCCATAATATTTGAATTATAATTGCCATGCTCTTTACAATAAATTTTTCATGGCGACTTAAACTGAAAATTGCCATGGCAACTTAACCTAAAATTTACCATGCGAAAAATAAAAATATTTTTGTCATGCCAAAAAATGGAGTTAAATTTACCATGGCAAAATGGAGTGAAACTGCCACGTCAATAAACGGATTAATTTTTTCCATGGCAAAAATGGAGTACTTTTGCCATGGAAACAAATTAAAAATGCCATGGCTACACAAGTATATTTCCGTGCTACGTAGTTAAATTTGCCATGTTCTGGAAATGTATATTTGCCATCATATTTCAAACAAAAATTGCCATGCTATTTACAATAAATTTGCCATGACGACTTAAACTAAAAATTGTCATGGCAACTTAAACTAAAATTTGTCGTGTGACTATTACAAAGATTTCTAAAAATTGCCGTGATGACGTGTGAACTATTACACAGATTTGTGAAAATTGACGTGATGATGTGAACTCAGTACTCGTAGCAACTTAATCCAATCACCAAAAGCAAAAACACTACATATGATCTAGAGGGAAGAAGAGAAGCAATCACAAAAAAGAAGATAGCATGCATACCACGGGAGCAGCAAACTGCTCCTACTCACTCGACTGGCGGGGAAAATGGAAGAGGAAGCAGCCGACCTCCCCAGATCCTGTCCAAGCACGCGCCGTGGGAAAAATCGAAGAGGAAGCCCCCGACCTAAGCGAGCACCAGCGACTCCTCCGGCGGAGGGCATTGGCCCATGGACAACGGTCAGCTGTCGATGTAGGACGCGCCGCTTGAGGGCATCGCCGCCGCTTACCTCTACCCCCCTGCCGTTGCTCTGGCCCTGGGCATGAGGGCGTCATTGACCGACGGAGGCCACGGCGCGCATTCCCAGCGAGTCTATCTGTCGGCTGCTCCTCGTGCGCTCCCCGATGAGCGGCTCTTCCGGCGAGCCTCCCTGTGGCGGGACACCGCGCATGTTGCCGGGCCACCGCAAGGCTGCTCGGAGGCGGCTGGACGAGGCTGCCGAGCCCCAGCTCGAGGCTCAACGCCGGTGGAGTTTGGGAGGCGCAACGCCGACGAGGACAACGCAGCTCGCCCCATCTCGGCCGCACAATGTCCCGATGTTAGATCTGGTAGAGTTCCTCCCCGCCGCTGCCCACCTCGTCACCGACGCATGGCCGCCTCGTCACCGACACTTTGTGCTCTTCCTCCGTGCTGCGTAGTGAGGAAAGGGGATGGGAATGGAGGTTTGCTTGGGAGTGTGTGGTGGGTGAGGAGAGAAAATGGCCACCTCCTTTTCCGAACGAAAGGAATCGAAGGAATCGATGACATGGCTGCTTTGACATGCTTTAGGATCAGTGCTGACATCCTACCATCGAAAGGTCGTTCGGGGCGAGAGCGTAAAAGTTGGACGTTCGGAAGTTATTGATACCGTAGACAAAAACTTCCCTATCCGTTTCGTGGCACTGGTTTATCATCCTCGCCCATGCTTCTTCGGACGACGTCGCACTCATGCCATAACCAGCGATCGCAGTGCCGGCGACAAGTCACTCGGTGGCGACCAGTCACTCGGTCCCGGCCTCCTGGTGGCGACGGATAGCCCACGTCCGTCCGAGCAACATCACCGAGCGCGTCCGTCCGAGCAACATCACCGAACGATTTGCTCGTACGCAGCCCCGCCCGTGGCCACGCCGAGCCAACCACAGCCGCATCCCCTCCCTCCCCCGCCTCGCGTCCGTCGCGGCAGCCAGCAAAGAGCTCTCCCCAGTTCCTTGCCGAGAGCTCCCTCCTCCGCCAAAATGCCCTCCGCCTCGCTCCTCCCCGCCACCTCCGCCGGGGCGCAGCTCTGCCCCACCCTAGCAACGCCCCGCGGCCGGCGCCGATGCTGCCGCGTCACGGCCGCCTCCGTCCCGTCGCCTTCCGTCGGCCGCCGCGCCGTCTCCCTCGCCGGCGTCGCCGCCTGGCTCGCCACCACCGCCGGCCGTAAGCATTCTACAGTATTTCTTCGGGCACTTCGCGCGTGCTCGGTGTGCGATGTGAGTGACCAATTTGCCGTGTCACCGATGTTGCAGGGGCAGAAGCCAGTCCGTTCGACAACTACGTCAAGAAGTACTAATCCGTCTCCCCATTTGGTTTGCGTTAACACCACCTTGAGGCTTCGTGCTGACATTCAATTGCTGCTGCTGCTAGGAAGAAGCTGGAGCCACTGGAGACGTACGTCCCGGCTGTGCTGCTGACCCAAGACCAGTTCAGGGATCTAGGTGAGGGTGATTTACAGTTGATACATTTGGTACCCAAAGCACCGACTCGATCGGCACACTGGCTGTCCTGATTGAACACGTGCAAGAAATTTATTCCAATTGCAAGTGCATGACTGTTTGAGCAACCAAGGTCAATATGGAAATTCTTTAGGTTTTCCCTTACTTTGTCGGTGTCAACAAACAAACAATTCGAAATACCTCGACTTTTTCAGAACAGGTCCGAGTCAAATAGCAATGATTCGAAGCACTTCATCTGCAATCGTCCAGAATCAGTGTGAAATGTACAGTTTTGTTCGAAATTGTTTCGCAGGTCTACCATACATTTATTCAATTATTATGTGCCTCTTCCAATGGAAATGGTCCTTTGAAACAAGCAGCATGCAATTGCTACGACTCAATTATTTTAGGTTCTACCTTTGTCAGATGTGTTTTAACCTTTATATATATGCTTCATTGCAGAGAAATCCTTGGAATTCGAGAAGCCAAGGTTTGATGAGAGTAGATCATTGCTTCGCTCTGGTCCAGCATCATCTCTACGTATCAATATTCGGGCAGTAAGTCAATGATTTGGTGAATGTTAGCACATTACCAGTGCATTCATGTTTTTATGACTAGCTAGCCCTTCTACTTCTCAAGCTTCAGGTGTCCTTGGTCTTGAAATTATCCTTAGGCCATAGCATTATAGAGTGTCCATATTTCATAACTATGATTCCTTTATTTCTAGCTATGCATACTGAAACTGTGCCGTAAACTTAATGTAGGTGGCACAATATGCTTCCAGTAATGGCCAGGGCAAAACTGCCTCTGATGCAGTGGATGAATGCTTACGGTAAATGACACCCTTTTTAGAAGCACATACTTGTTTGCCGAATGTATTGGAGCTTATGAGCTGTTATGCATGCTGTTTCCTAGAGCGTTGGAAGATCTCGACTCGCTGCTACTAAAGGCTTCACGGAAAGACTCGTCAGCATCTGTTGAAGTCATGAGGAGCAAAATCGCTGTAGCCCTTGGAGCACTAGACAAGTATTACCAAATGCAATATCTTTAACCATCTTGACATCAAAAGGAATCATCACTCATACGTCTCTGTATTCATGTCATTTCAGCCTCCTGCAAACTGTGCCATCAGCCGTTATGGATAAAGGGAAGGCGATTGCTGATGCATACAGGACCCCTACAGATAGTTATTATGAAGAGGGTAATGGCGCAGAGTTGGATCCCAGCCTGAAACAGCTGCAGGACATTCTATAATGCTGAATCTTGCTGAGGTTAACGCATCTTGTACTATTAAATTTCATCAGTATGATTAAATTGCAGAGTGGGACCAAGAATTTCGTAGCAGAACAATTACCTGTGGCAGTACTTCTAGAGTATATAGTATTACTTTTCATTATAGTAAACTGTACATCAGAACCCCTTTTTTTCTAATGTTCTATACCTGACTGTCTGTATAAATTGAACGGAAGTTTGAGCATAATCCTAATTCTGGAGAACTGTATAGGCTCCTAGTATGAAACCATCACCCAAATATTGTAACGTGGAGATGACACTGCACAACAGTGCACTAGTAATCTGCACTCGCTGTAACTTGCATTCTCAAATTCCAAGCATTTATTTGCAATTTCCAATGGAGAGAACATAAGTGGATCTCAGAAGAAGGTTTCATGCCATAGGGTCAACAAACTAATCTGATCATAACAGTTAATTTACAAGACCATATCGCACAGTTTGACCAACAGATCAATCGAAGTAACAAACACGAAAAAGCCCATTGTCAACTGCGTCAACACATAAACATTCTCCAAATTAAGCACACATTAACCAACTGAGAAACCAAGAGCAGGAGGGATAGAATTCCTGAGTAACCACATAAGAAAGAAGGAAGAACCACCGGTCTGTTGTCTATCGCCGCGTCGATGTACTTGGGGAAGGTGCATCGACAGTAGGTTGTGATGCAGCGGCGTCCTTGGTCGGAGAACGGCGCCACTGCCTCCACAGCCGCACGTTTAATGTCAATGGCGATGGACGCAGGCCTTGTCATCTTCATCGTTCACCCTGGCCATCATGTAAACGAAGTCATCATCCTGCGTGCTCAGGGTTGGGCCGTAGTAAGCAAGCTTCTTCAGTTCCAATTGCTTGGTCTTGTCGTTCCACAGGTCTGGCAGCAAAGCCCGATAGCCAGGATCAACCGAGATGCCGGCGACATCGACCGTGAAGCGCCGGCGCCAATCGTCCCAAGACACCATCCTGGTAAACGTGGTGGCTATCCAGCCTTGGTCCCTCCCACCATCGCCGCCGTAGAAGTCGACGTCGACGAGCTTGATCAGGCCGTCGCAGCAGGTGACATCGCGGATATACTCGGGCAAATCTGCGCAGTAGAAAATGCCACCGTCCTCGTCGGTGGTGCGAACCCTTGGCTCAGGCAATGGGATGTACTGGATCACGGGATGCTCGTCGAACAGGTTGGTAACCAGAAGGATGCCGCGGATGATATCAACCCAGCCCAGCGAGCCTGCTCCCACGGTGATCTGCTTGCCCGTCTCGTGATCACCCAGCAATACCTTGTGAGACTCTGATAGGCTCTGCGAGGCCCGCTTAGCAGTCCACGCCCGCGTCTCCGACGAGAAGAGGTGGGCGTCGAACTGCCATGAATCATCACCGGCGTTGGGAACGTAGTTGAGATAGGCCACGGCGTAGTGCCCGCCGTGGGCGTCGCCGCAGGGCAAGAGGCCGAACTCTCGGCTACGAAGCCTCGGATACCGGGGTCCGGAAGTAGGTCCAGCGATGGCTTCCCAGGGCCAGCTCCGTAGACAAAATACTCGTAGCGGCTATTCCAAGTGGAGCTTAGAGCATCTCCAACAGCCGCAGAATGCGCCGCGCGCTAAAAAATAGTTTGCAGCGCGTTTATTGTCAGGTTTGACGCGGCGCACAACGCTGGCTCCAGCAGCCGTGCTAAAATACAGCGTGCGTAGCTTTAGTAGCGCGCTAAAATGCAGCACGCGCGAGCAGCCTATATTTGTTGAGCCTCGCGCATGTCCATATTTGTTGCATTTTAGACACAAAATAAATTTCACATAGATATAAAAACGATACAAAGATATTTTACATAGTTCATAGCATAGATAGATAAAACCGAACTACGATGCAACTATATAAAATTAAACTATGGTGCAACTAGATAAAACTACGGTGCAGAATTACTCCGAGTCTTCATCATCATCCTCATCCTCGGAGGTGTTGTCCGAGGTATCGATCCATATATCCTCCCAACGTTCATCGTCTAACGTGAAGATCGACCTCCCACCTGCTTCAATAATATCGCACTGCGATATCGCCAAAGCCTTCTGCCAACGCCGGTCCGCCCGCTCCGCGCGGCGCCTTGCCGTCCTCTCCGCCGACTAGGCGCGCTCGTTGGCGACGTCCTCCGGGTGGCGCCGGCGCCACTCCGCCATGGCTCGCTCGTCCTCCTCGGCGACGAGGAGGCGGTGCTGCAGCCGAATGTGGTCGGCACGGTCCTGGTCCGTGATTAGATGAGGCAGAAGGGCGACGGCATGCGCCTGTTCGCGCGTGTGGACGTCCCGGAAGTTCATCTGCGACGGAGGCCTCTCTAAGCGCCACACCGCCGCGTCGTACGCGCAGGCCGCGTCGTACGCGTAGACTGCCTCGTGCGCGGTCCAGAACGTGCCGAGGCCTAGCCGGACGTCGCCGGACCGGATCTTGGCGGAGTACCGGCCGTTGGGACGCGCGTGGACACCGCGGTAGCCTGAAGATCCCCGACGGCGCGGCAGCATGGTGGCGCGGTGGTGGCAGGGCGCTGGAAGCGGCGAGAAGGAGGTGGAAGCGGCGAGGTGACGAGGGGATGGGGGCATGGCGTGTGTGGTGGAGCGCGTGACGAGCGCCGCATTTTATAGACACGTGCGAAGCGGCGCGCCAAATCTACCGTGCAAGATGCCGCTATTTCCTGCGCGCCCGCAATCGCTTCCTGCGCGCAGTAGTTTCCCGTCCGCTGGAGCGCGTGAAAACTTGCCGCGCGTGCTAAAATGCTAGTTTACCGCGCGCGCGTCTTTTGACGCGATCGTTGCTGATGCTAAGTTACGCTGAAGAGAACGAAGGCGCCGTCCGCGCAGATGACCGAGGCCTCGTAGTGGCTGTAGGAGTGATCATCATCGTCGTCCTCCTTGACGCCAGGGCAGTGGACGGTGAAGTAGGAGACGCCCGACGGATCCACGAGCCAGAAGGACAGCGCCACAGCGTGGCCGTCACTCGTCGTGGACTCGGCGGTGGTGGCGTTCCGGCGGTCGGAGACGTACGATAGTTGCTGCAGTAAAACCCAGTCGGGGGAGCCGGGGCGCCGGGAGGTGGAGCCGCCGGCGTGTGATGGTTCATGCAGGGTCGGGGGCTGAAAGGAAGCGGCGGGCCGGCAGGACGACATGGACATGGATGCTGAACGATGCGGTGCCGCGTTGGGTGGACTGGATGTCTGGACACCAGAGCGGAGCGGACGAACGATGTTGGCGTGTTTGCGAGTTGTGACGGCGCTGTACTATATGTGCTACGAACTACGGTACGTGTAGGGATGGCAATGGGTACCTATTACCCGCGTACCCTGCGGGTAAAAACCCTATTAGGGTAAGGGTATGGGGCAAAAAAATATCCATGGATATATAAATAGGAAAATGTTAAACCCATCGGATAGAGCGGGTACGGGTATGGGATCATATAACCCATACCCACGTACCCATGTACCCATGTAAAATTCATATGAACTCAAAATTATCTCTACACTTTGTCATGAATTTGTGAACTCAAAATATATGACAATATGCTGATGTTTTGATGTGTTGTTGTTTACGAGGAAGTGATGTTGTTTATTAAATATATTATTGTTTATGATATGTTGTTGTTTAAAAATGTGTGTTGTTGTTGTTGTTGTTGTTGTAATTTATTGTTTTTATAGATTAAAATTCTATGTTGTATTTTATGACTATGAGTTCTTCAAAGTGATGCTTTGCAAACATGAGTAATTTAACCCACGGGTACCCATCTACCCTGCCGGGTAACAGGTATGGGAAAAAATTATACCCATTGAAGGATAAGGGTAAGGGTGATGGGCAAGCTTAGATGGGACGGGTAAGGGTATGGGGTGGCTCCACCCATATCCAAACCATGCGGGTGCCATCCCTAGGTACGTGCATGCGCCGCAGCTGGGCTGCGAGTCCGACTCCGAACCTTGTCGGAGAGGCAATGCGATGCGTGCGCTGTCTAGTTATAAGAGCATCTTCACCCCGCTCCCAACAGGCCTTCCTAGGCGATTTTTTAGCGTCGGCGAACGAAAATCGACCCAGTCACGCCCATAGGACTTAGTTTTTCGCCGGATTGGGCCGAAATAATAGCCGGCGCACCCGAGCCGAACCCGGCGTGCTAGGAAGCGTCTGGGGGCGCCGGCACAAGCGAAAAGGGGCGTGGGGCCTCTCTGTCGGCGAGAGAAGGGCCTTTTCCCGCCGTTTCTTCCCGCTTCCCCCCGGCTTCCCTCTCATTTTCTCCAATCCTCCCGCCAATCTCCCTCCTCCTCCCTCGCCGGCAGCCATGCCGCCGAAGAAATACGTGATCCCCCGCGTCGCGACGGCTGCGACCGCCGCCACCGCCCAGCTGAAGCAGAGGAAGCCGAGGGCGCTGCCGTCCAAGCTATCGGGCTTGTCCAACGCCGACTGGAGGGCGGAAGTCCAGCGTCGGGAGGCCGACACCATCAACCGGCGGAACAGGGCCAACGCGGCGCTCGCGGCTGCGGCTGTGGCCGAACAAGCCGTGGCGGCTCGCGTGGGGTTGATGAATCCTCTCGGGGGGGGGGGGGGGGCACGCCCAGTACGCGCCCTGGAGCCAGTAAAGCGTCGGTTCTCCAGCCGGCTTCTCATCGTCGCCGCAACCCTGAGGATGCATGCCGTCGCCGGGCTACGCCGACGGGGACGCGCATGGTGGGTTGAACCCCAACATCACCTTTCCCCATGGTCACCTGACCCAGCGCACGCCCTCGTCTGCCTTCGCCGGCGTGCAGTATCCTCCATACAACTACTCACCACCGGCCTACGCGTCGTCCCCAACGCCCCCTCTCCGTCGTGGCGCACTGTCCTTCTCACAAGTTTCCACGTCGCACCTCGGCGACACCGACGCGACCGAAGCCGACATGGACGGCATCATCACGGCAGGCTCGGCCGCCGCCACCGCGTCCCCGGGGTTCGCTACCCAGGACGAGACGATTGGCCTCGACGGCGAGCTCGAGTACGGCAAGGAGGAGCCGAACGAGCAGTAGGAGGAGGAGGATGAGGAGCCGGCGCCGATTCCGGCGAAGAGACGCAAGAAGAAGAAGGGGTCGGCCAGGACCGGCGAGCCACGCATCAAGTGGTCGTGCAAGGAGCAGGAATGTCTCGCCGAAGCGTGGAAAGTCGTCTGCCTCGACCTGATCACCGACACGAACCAGAGTATCGAGACGTATTGGGAGCGCATCAAGGCCAAGTTCGACGAGTGCAAACTCGTCGACCCCGACTTCAAAGGCGTCTTCATGCAGCGCGGGTCGAAGGCAATGGAGAACCATTGGGGGCTCATCCAGTCGGCATGCAACAAATGACATGGGATCGTCGAGGAGATCGCGGCTCGCCCGGAGAGCGGTGCCAGCGTTGATAATCAGGTATGGCACGCGAGCCTCCCACTTCTTCTCGCCGTGAGCCCGCGCCAACTGTTTGTTCCTCGGCGCAGCTGTTGCGCATGTTCGCCATGTATCGCCAGGACAATAGCGACCAAGAATTCAAGTACCTCCACGTCTTCAAACGGATCGAGAAGTGCGAGAAGTGGGCGGATGTCCGGCGCACCCTTGCCAAGGCCAAGGAGACGTACAAGCCGGACGAGCCGACGCTGGGCGCGGGCGAGGGGCGCCCCGTAGGCAACAAAGGGGCCAAGAAGGGGAAACACGCCGACTCGGCTACCGCGCGTGTGCAGGAGTCCATCGAGCATTGCCTCGCCGACGCACATGCCCGGGCCGCCCGGCGTGAAGAGAAGACCGAGGCGCGGTGGTCGACGTTGATGACGAGTAGCGCCGTCAAGCTCGAGCTACTTCGGACGAACGTCGCCGCGAAGAAGAGCAACACCGACCTGGCTTTCCTTCTGGGCGGGGCGGACATGCTCCCGAGCAATGACGAGGCGGTCAAGGCGTGGTACTTGGCTCAGCACGGCCTCATCCTGAACCAGCTACCAGCGACAGCGCCGCCAACTCCCACGTCCACGCCCACGCCGCCACCAAGCCCAACCGATGATGCCTCCACGACGCCCAGCAGCACAGAAGCCGCGCCGACGCCACCCAGCACCGAAGCAGCTCCGACACTGCCAAGCCCGCACACGCCGACGGCGGAGGCCGACCCCACCGTGTGAAGCGTTGCACGCGCGTCCTTTCTTTTTTGTACGCCGAACTTTTTATACGATCGCCGATCGCCGAACTGGGCCGATGTGATCGCCGGGCTTGTAACGTCTTTTGTGAGCGGAAATGTCCACGTTTGAATATGCCGCAGCTTGGAAGCGCCGCCTGAGGCGTGGCTGGGAGCTAGGTCCCCCCAGGGGCCAATCTAGCGCTGGTTCACCCCCAAACCGCTCTTTTTCAACTCCCTGAGGGGCCGAACGGCTGGAGATGCTCTAAGCATACACCGCCAGGCTATACGTCGCCCGTACCGAGACCTAATAGAAATCGCTTACGAGCAACAACTAGCACACCAGCCCATTGACACGGTTGCTCGGTTCAGGCTGTGTAGGTTTGATCTGCTTCGGCTTTGTACGTTTTTTTAATCTTTTTGTCTTTAGTTTTATTTGTTTCTCACCATTTTTATTATTTTTTCTTCATTCTACTTTAGTTTTCTTTGTTTTCTTTTTCTTTTTATTTTTTCATTCTTCTTTATACTTTGGTTTCCTTATGTTTCATTCTTGGCTTTATCGTTTTTTTCATTGCTTTTCTTTTTGTTTATTATTCAGATTTTATCAGTCTTATTTTTCTCAACACATGTCTACTTTTTCTCAGTACACAATGTAAGTTTTTAGTACACAATAGAAACATTTTTTTGATACACACTGGCCATTTTTTAAATGCATCATGTATATTTTTAAAATACATATTTTGAATTATGTTTCAAATACATGTTGTATATTATTTAATGGAAATATACTTTTTTTCAGACTACACAAACAATTTTTCACATTGTATAAACAATTTTGAAAATTTCACGCACATTTTATGGGAACACGCGATTATTTCTTCAAAATGTTACATGCCTTTTTAATGAAAATAAACATATTTAACCTACACAACCTTTTTTTACATTGTGCATAACATTTTAAAAATATCCGAAACTTTTTTTGGAATGAATGTCACCAACATTTTTTAATAATATGAAACTTTTTTGTACATTACGCAAACATTTATTTTACATTTTATACTCCCTCTGTCCCAAAATAAGTGACTCGAAGGACGGGGGGAGTACACATTTGAAAAACACCGCATATAATTTTTTGAAACGTGGGGACACTTTTTCATCACCGTGATTTTTTAAAGTTTTTTTAATGTGCGCTAACAAACTTTTATACTTTTGTTAACATGTTTTTCAAATTTCTTAAGTAAATATTTTTTTTGAAATATATGCATTTAAAATATAAATAAAAGAAAAAGGGAAAGAAAAAATGAGCGGCGTGTAGGTGAGGTACTCATTTGCCTCGCTACAGGCGGCACATAGCCGTACCCAGCAAACACCGTCCTCTTAATCCAACGACGTTAACATGCTTGAAGTTGTAGGCTTTTCGCTGGCTTGTTAAGCGATTCGGCCTATCTGAAACTCATTAGTTATTTTGTGACCCCAGTTAATGAAGTATTTTACTACTGTTTTCCGCGGCGGGGGGGGGGGGGGGGGGGGGGGGGGGCTCTGATATATCCGAGCATAGCTCTTTTTATGAGAACCTTCAAAAACAATTTTTTTATCTAACTTATGGCCTCAAATGTACAATATTGGAATTTAGACGGTACTTGCATTGACCCTTTTTTCATGTATTCAGTTCAATTTATTCTAAAAGATGTGTATCAATTTTATATCTCATAGGAAGTAGCTCGGCTCTAATAACCATTTTTATGTCATATAAATGTTGACGAGTGTACCAAAAGAAGCTAATGACGTGTTTGGTTGCCTACAACCAGTTTGGCCTCTCTACATCTATGGGCCAGTAGAGCCTAGTGGTGTGAAATTATTAATGTAGGTTAAAAACTATGTGTAGGCTAAAAACTATGTTTTGCATTTTGTTTGGTTGCCTGCATCATGAGGTCATTTGATGCATGACGTTTGGTTGGCAACGGTTGAGGGCTATGTTCGTGAACGTGCAAAACATGGTATTTGGTTGGTCCGGGCCTAATGTCATGGTTACCTCTTCTCACTAGTGGTGGTATTACCACACGGTACACTAAATAGGCAATACCAAATTAACATTGTTTAAATCCTAACTACTAAGCAAATGGCAGTTCATCGAAGCTACGAACAATTGGTTGTACAAATTAACAGTCATATTGTTCTTTCAAGCTTCATTGTCATGCGCCTTCACACCATGACCAGAGTCATCGACATCATTGATCGTCACATCCTCCTCCTCCGACATAAAACTCATCATAGCCCCATTCTAACATCCATATACGAAGAATGTAACATGCAAGAATAAGATTAACTTGGGCGGGAAAGGATGGAATGCCTTCTAATCGAGGATCTTAAATCTATTATTCAAAGCACCAAATGTCCTCTTTACCGCAACTCTAAGGCTAGAGTGTCAGAGCTTGAACAATTCGGTCGCAGTACTAGGATAGTTCCTAGAAGAGAACTTGTTGAGATGGTACCTAGTTTGCTGAAGGATGGAAGAACACCAGGAGAACATCACTAGTAGAAAACATGGCTTTTATCCAGGCTGGGCGAGCTGAGGGAGTCCTGGATTAAGGGGTCCTCGGGTGTCTGGGTTGTGTGTTGTGGGCCGGACTGATGGGCCATGAAGATACAAGGTGGAAGACCTTCCCCCGTGTCCAGATAAGACTCTCCTTTGCGTGGATGGCAAGATTGGCGTCCGGATGTATAATTTCCTTCTTCTGTAATCCGACTCTGTACAACCCTAGGTCCCTCCGGTGTTTATATGAACCGGAGGGTTTAGTCTGTAGAGGCTATCAGAAATCATATAGGCTAGACATCTAGGGTTTAGCCATTACGATCTCGAGGTAGATCAACTCTTGTAACCCCTATATTCATCAAAGTCAATCAAGTAGGAAGTAGGGTTTTACCTCCATTAAGAGGTCCGGAACCTGGGTAAACATCGTGCCCCCTTTGTCTCCTGTTACCTTTGATCCTCAGACACACAGTTCGGGACCCCCTACCCAAGATCAGCCGGTTTTGACACCGACATTGGTGCTTTTATTGAGAGTTCCTTTGTGTCATCGATGGAAGGATCGATGGCTCGCCTTGTCATCAACGACAACCTCACCTCCGGGAGGGCCTTATCTCCAAGACAGGTCTTCCAGCTCGACGGTTTTACCATAGGCGCTCGCTCGGCCATCAAGCCAACGGCGACCCCCACAATCGCCAGACATCATCTCCACATCAGCCTCGAACACTCTAAAAAGATGGGTCTGGCAGATGTCTCGTCCTTGTATGAGCTTCTCGATCGCATCGCCGCCCTGAGGGTCGCAACAAACTATGATCGGATTGGGCTTAAACCCGATCAAAGGGAAATCAGGTCCGGCCACCCACCTGGTACCGGTCGTTGAGGAACGAGCTGAGAACAGTTCTCCCCCTTAATTAAATACCAGCTATGTTCGGATTTCCGAGCCCTGCGAGCCGGATAACCATCCTCGAGAAGATACTTCATGTCCTCCGAACATAGGATCGGGTATTAAGTCCGGAAGTCTTCAGGACCTTACTAATCCTGAATTTGGTGACCTCAGAGATTCTTCAAACTTCGGATCCAATAGTGGGCCAGGGTTCAGATTTCAGCCCACCCACCCACCACAAGCAATTCAGGTCCTCCAGACATATGCGACCTAATGTATGTACGACAACAACCTCAAGAAACGTTCCATCACTTCTGGGCCAGGTTCCACCTTGTTAAAAACAAGATTAAAGATTGTTGCGACGACGATGCAGTTTCAGTTTTCTGCCGCAACTATACAAATGAGGGAATCCTCAATGCCCTCAACCGCCACCGCATACTGCACTTCACAGACTTGACACACATAGTACAGAAGTACTGCACAATGGAAAGCACCTGGCAAGCCCAGACAACCCGATGGGAACCTCCTGCCTTTAAGCAGCCCATCAGATGGGCAAAAAGGATGCACCCTTACGGGGCACTCGATCATCAGCCTATTGACAAGAAAATCAAGCCCTTCATGGGACATAGAACTGTCCTCGACGAATTGCTTGACAAGCCCTGCCAGATACACACTATGCCGAATACCGAACCAACACATAGCCTTCGGGCATGTTGGGTACTCCGGGAGGTGGCTAAGAGCGGCGAGGCCATACTCGCCAACACTACCCCAGAGAAGCACTCTTCGGAGGACGACGATCTCAATGTCTTTACGGTCTTTGAGACCTTTTCTTCAAATAATTGACACAAAAGGGCACTACGCGACCTCGCCGAAGTTAATCAGGAAGACGCAATAAATCCTTGGAACGATATGGCAATAACTTTCGCCGTCGATGGCGATCCAAGGGCCGATCAGTCCGAGCATCAGCCGCCTTGGTCTTAAATCTAATTGTGGATGGCTTTCGGCTCACTAAAGTGCTCATGGATGGCGGCAGTGGACTGAACCTCACCTACGAAGATACGCTCCAGAAAATGTAAATGGACAAGAGTCGCATTGAGCAAAGCTGCACCACCTTTCGAGGCATTATTCCTAGTCGAGAAGCACGAAGCTCGGGGAAATTAAGCTTGACATAGTATTCGATACGCCGGAGAACTACAGGTCCGAAGAGTTGCTCTTCCATGTGGCACCTTTCAATAGCGGATATCACGCCCTATTGGGGCGAGACGCATTCACACGCTTTCAAGCCATACCCCATTATGGGTACATGAAGCTCAAAATGCCAGGGCCCAATGGAGTTATCACTATCACTAGTGATCCGGATATAGCACTCCGCACCGAAAACAAAATTGCATCCTTGGTCCTGGAGGCACTATCCGAGGCCCTTGAAGCGAAGGAGCTAACCACTCTGCATTCCACAGTGGAGAAAGACAATGTAATCCTCGACAAGAGGCGCAAATCCACTTCTTTCAAGCCAGCAGACGAAATAGTCAAATTTCAAGTACACCCAATGGATCCTAACAAAATAGCAGCCATTGGAGCACAACCGGATCCAATGATCGATGCCGCCCTATGAGCGTTCCTGCGCGAAAATTGGGATATCTTCACGTGGCACCCTTCAAACATGCCCGGGATCCCACGCAGACTGGCCGAACATAGCCGCAATATCATAAAGGAGTTCAAACCAGTCAAGCACACGTTGCGGCGATTTTCCGAACCCAAACGACAGGCCATGGGGGAGGAGCTAGCCAAACTACTTGAGGCTGAATTCATCAGAGAAATCAAGTATCCGGTCTGGCTAGCCAACCTGGTCATGGTGCTAAATAAATCCTGACACCTTTGTGTCGATTTCAAAGACCTCAATAAGGCTTGCCCTAAGGACCCATTCCCATTGCCCCGCATTAACCAAATCATTGACGCGACCTCAGGACATGACTCATTATGTTTCCTCGACGCATACTCCGAATACCATCAAATTAAGATGAAGGAGTCCGACCAGGCCGCAACGGCATACATTATACCCTATGGGCCTTTCTACTTCAACATTATGCCTTTTGGGCTCAAAAATGCTGGCACCACTTACCAACGCATGATTCAAACATGTCTAGAAAAGCAAATTGGCAAGACAGTGGAGGCATACGTAGATGATGTCATTATCAAGTCGAATAATTGGTGGACGATCTATGCCTCACATTTGACAACCTCCGAACATATGACATACGGCTCAATCCAGAAAAATGTGTCTTCGGCGTTCTAGCCAGAAAACTACTCGGGTTCATCGTTTCCAATAGAGGAATCGAAGCGAACCCAGCCAAAATCCGAGCCTTGTCACAATTGGCAACGCCAACAGACTTAAAGCAAGTCCAAAAACTAGCTGGGTGCGTGGCTGTCTTGAGCCGCTTTATCTCCGGAATAGGAGAAAAGGCTCTATCACTTTATCGACTGCTCCACCACACCGACCACTTTGAATGGACGGATGCGGCTATAGATGGATTAGAAGAAATAAAAACTTTGTTCACAAGTAACCCAATCCTTGCCGCACCAAGTGTTGCCGAACCTATGTTGCTCTACATATCTGTGACTCACCAGGTGGTGAGTGCGGTACTCGTCGTCGAACAACGGGAAAAGGGACATAAATTCCCACTCCAGAAACCAGTGTACTATGTATCGGCAGTTCTTACACCATGCAAATCTCGATACCCACACTATCAAAAGATAGCGTATGCGGTCTTCATGGCATCCTGGAAGCTGTGGCACTACTTTCAAGTGTGTTCGATCACAGTGGCTTCTGAAGTACCACTCAATGACATCATAAACAATCGGGATGCCACCGACCGCATTGCCAAATGGGCCATCAAGCTCTTATCATTTGAAATAACATACAAGCCACACAGGGCTATTAAATATCAGGTGTTGGCCGACTTTGTCGCTGAATGGACAGAAGTCGAACTTCCTAAAGAGTACAATACATACTCCACCTGGGTGATGTACTTCGACGACTCTAAAATGTTAGCCAGATTGGGGGCTGGTGTCATCCTAACATCCCCTACAGGGGACACAATCCATTACGTATTACAAATCATGTATACGGACTCCAACAACGCGGCTGAATATGAGGCACTACTGCATGGTCTCCAAATGGCTGTTTCTATGGGCATACAACGCCTCGAGATGTGTGGGGATACCCGGCAATATCCCAAATAAATGGAGAATTTGATGCAAAGGATCCAAAGATGGCGGCATACGGCAACGTCATACTCAAAATATCAGCTCGGTTTGAGGGGCTCGAGTTTCATCATGTCGCTCGAGACAGTAATCAAGCAGCGGACATCCTTGCTCGAATGGGCGCTAGACGCGACCCCGTCCCACCTAACACCTTTGTGGAAAGGCTCTTCAAGCCGTCCGTGGTATGGCAGGACGAGAGCGGCAATACTAGTCCAGAGCCGATCATACCCCGAGATGCCGAACACAACTCTGATATCCTTGGGGGCTCAGGCACCGAAATGACACCTTTTGCCCGTGCAATCATGGATGTCATTGCTCCATGGACCGAACCTTTCCTGGCCTACCTTAATAGGCAAGAGCTCCCTACCGACTAGAATGAGGCTCGTCACATAGTTAGACGCTCTAAAGCCTACAAAGTTCATGAAGGCGAACTCTACAAGAAAACTACTACTGGAGTTCTTCAAAGATGTATCTCCGAAGAGGAGGGACAACAACTCTTGGCCGAAATACATGCTGGTCTTGGTGGCCATCACGCCACAGCTCGGTCCCCTGTAAGCAAGGCCTTTTGTACATGTTTCTTTTGGCCAATGGCCTGAGCAGACACACAGGCTATGGTACAGCGTTGTGTGGGATGTCAGCTTTTTGCCAATCAAAGTCATATGCCGCCCACTTCCCTAAGAACAATCCCCATTATTTGGCCCTTTGCAGTCTGGGGGCTAGATATGGTCGGACCCCTTAAAGGGGAAGTCACAAGAAGAAATATTTGCTGGTTATGGTGGATAAATTCACTAAGGGGATAGAGGCCAAACCAGTAAAACAGCTAAAGTTGGGCCTATGATCGAATTTATATCCGGCGTTGTACACCATTATGGTGTCCCGCACAACATCATTACTGACAATGGCTCTAACTTCACAGCCGATGAGGTGAAAATTGGTGTGCTAACTTGGGCATTAAGCTCGATTATGCCTCCGTATATCACCCTCAAACAAATGGTCAGGTCGAACAGGCTAATGGCCTGATAATGAGTGGCATCAAACCCAGACTAGTGTGATCCCTATGGGAGTTAGATAAACACTAGGTCAAGGAACTTGATTCCGTACTCTGGGGATAGCGGACCACGCCCAATCGCACGACCAGATACACACCATTTTTCATGGTGTACGGTGCAGAGGCTGTCTTGCCCTGTGACATTATTCATGACTCACCTCGAGTGCGCATGTATGAAGAGAGAGAAGCCGAGCTCGATCGGAAGGACGACCTAGATTTCCTGGAGGAGGAGCGCGATATCACAAAAGCCCGTTCCGCATTCTATCAACAACAAGCTCGGAGATAGCAAAGCAGAGAAGTGCGGGCCAAGACGTACAATGTTGGTGAACTCGTTTTACGCCTCCCAGAGAAGAAGAAGGACAAGCTCGAACCAAAATGGGAGGGGCCCTTCATTATAGATGAAGTTCTCACAGGAGGAGCCTATCGCCTTCGTAATGCATCAGATAATCGGCTAGAGCCGAATCCATGGAATGCTACTCGGCTCTGAAGATTCTACGCATAAGTTCGGCCATACTTCTTTTTCGTTCTTTTTTCTCCTCTTCATTTTGTTTTTGTTTTCTTGTTTTTATAGAATTTCCGGAATGTGTTTTGATAAGCCGAACACTTGAGGGGTGCACATCCTAAAATGTATAGACCCCACCATGACTGGGGGCTTCTTTAACCGAAGCTTATTATTATTCTGAGCCTGGAACTCACAATATATGTGTCAGTTGCTCTTATATACCCTTTTTGCCATTATATGCACCTCTATGACTTAAGTTTTTGCCAAGATGGGTTGCCTTGCTCCCGTGTTTATGCCCTACGTTCGCGATTGTTCGGATAGGGTGTAAAGGGAGCACCTCTGTGATTGTTACAACCGGGTAACCAAAAACATGTACCTCAGACGGGTGAAGCCGAAAGCTAGCGTTCTTAAGAGAATAAGTGGTCGGCAATCAAACGACAAATTGTTACATTATTGTAACCACTCAAACACCGCGGCACGCATAATCACAGCATGCCAGCCCAAGGAAAGGAACCCTTAACGAAACTATTTTACTTGGAAGATGTTTCTTACATATGTAATATAACATACATCCCGAACTAAACTTTTTGTCTGTTCGAGCACAATGACTGGGTTGCCTAGTTTTTGGATATAATGAATGATTCTTTTCAAATAGTATCCGGAAACACTCCACCACTTTGGTTCGGAGGTTAAAGTCGAAAGCCTATGATGACAAACTTTTCACATGTTCGGATAAACGTACAGGTTGATAATAAAGTACATTAATACATTAAAAGCACATACCTATTCCTTATCTATTTCATCTATAAGACTGTCTAACCTATAGTCTTCCTGCGTATACTTCGCAGCTATCATCACCTGGTCATACACCAAATTCATGGGAATTTCTTTCCCGTCTGGTCCCTGTGGTCCCACTCGGGCCATATGATTTGGATCTAGCTTGGTGAAGCGTGTTTTCACCATCGCCCAGGCTTCTTGTGCTCCTTCACGGCGCGGATGTCTTCCATAGCTCAAACCGGTGCCTGGCACCTCTAAAACAGGTTTGCCAAACCCTCCATACTTTTTGGAGGGGTTTCAGATGAACATAATGCCTTGACCATACTCCTCATGGCTTTCCGGGCCCGAGCATGTACCACAGACAACTCCTTCAACACGTCGCTTTGGAGTCCGGATACTTCTTCTTCTAGTCGGCCCGTTAATAGACCTGCAGCCACAAATTTATGACTTTCCGAATTGTGGACTATAGCACAAGTCTATAGGGTGGTTTTATAAGACATACCGAACATGCTGCCTTTCAACTTCTCATTTTCTTTTTGAACGGCTAATAACCAAGCCTTTAAGCTCTCTATCTCTTCGGCTTGTTTGTCTTCTTCCTCCTCATGTTTTTTCTCCTTGGAGGTGTTCATTGTGGCCTCTTTCATCTCCGCCAGTTCGGCGGTGACAACATTCAGCTACGTTTGTCTTGTTTTCAGCTCCCGGGCTAGGCGCAGTGTTCTTCTTTTTAAGAACGTGCAGGTAGTATCGATCCTTAAATCGGTTTGCCTCGCCGCTTCAAGTCTCGGGGGCTACTGGCATATGACTATAAAAATTACATAAACTTTTACCTGTATATCCTTTGAGAACAACTGAGTAACTCCGGCAAGCTCGTCTCGAGCGGCTCGGAAATATGCATCCACCGAGCTGAGTGCGGCAAATTCTTGCTCGGAAAAGGCCGGAGCATGCATAGCCTCTTTCAATCGACGGTGATTCATCACGCTCTCCACTTCATAATTCATGACTAATATGTCATCTGAACCCTCTTAAGGAGGCGGAACTGGCATTGCATCGGCTCTCGTCCTAGTTGGCGAGTCCGGCACCCGATTGGCGGACATTCGGCTAACTGGGCGTTTTCCCACCGTCTGCCGCGTACTCCTCCTCACAGTGAGGATAAAATGAGACTTTTAATCCAGATTCATGCCTAGGAATATATTAAACAAACATACCTCTTGGAAGACTGTGAGGTTTCTGCAGCACTCTCGGTCCCCTTTTCGTTTTGAATGACGACCTTGCGTAGGGGCCGCCATTGAGGAGGTATGGTCCGCCGAGCACCGATCCTATTAAAATACAGATCAATATAATGGATAAAAATGCAAATAGGGATTTCCTTTTAATATCCCTCTGAATACTTATGATGCAGAAGGGATAGAGGCGGGCGTAGTCGGCGGTGATAGCCATTTTTGAGCTGTCAAGGCTCGCCTGATAAAATACCCCATCATCGAACTCTATGTATATGTTCGGATCCTCACAAAAGCCAGTGTCTCCATCGCAGTCATGATCCTCTGGCTGCGGAGCGGGATAGTAGATGCCTGATGTCTACTACACAACCTTCTTCTTGTAGACATTTTTGGGCCTCCAAGTGCAGAGGTTTGTAGGACAGTAGCAAATTTCCCTCAAGTGGATGACCTAAGGTTTATCAATCCGTAGGAGGCATAGGATGAAGATGGTCTCTCTCAAGCAACCGTGCAACCAAATAACAAAGAGTCTCTTGTGTCCCCAACACACCCAATACAATGGTAAATTGTATAGGTGCACTAGTTCGGCGAAGAGATGGTGATACAAGTGGTATATGGATAGTAGATATAGGTTTTTGTAATCTGAAAATATAAAAACAGCAAGGTAACTAATGGTTAAAGTGAGCGTAAATGGTATTGCAATGCGTTGAAACAAGGCCTAGGGTTCATACTTTCACTAGTGCAAGTTCTCTCAACAATAATAGCATAATTGGATCACATAACTATCCCTCAACATGCAACAAAGAGTCACTCCAAAGTGACTAATTGCGGAGAACAAACGAAGAGATTATGGTAAGGGTACGAAATCACCTCAAAGTTATTCTTTCCAATCAATCCGTTGGGCTATTCCTATAAGTTTCACAAACAGCCCTAGAGTTCATACTAGAATAACACCTTGAGACACAAATCAACCAAAACCCTAATGTCACCTAGATACTCCAATGCCACCTCAAGTATCCATGGGTATGATTATACGATATGCATCACACAATCTCAGATTCATCTATTCAACCAACACATAGGACCTCAAAGAGTGCCCAAAAGTTTCTACCGGAGAATCAAGACGAAAACATGTGCCAACCCCTATGCATAAGTTCATGGGCGGAACCCGCAAGTTGATCACCAAAACATACATCAAGTGAATCACGTGATATCCCATTGTCACCACAGATACCCACGGCAAGACATACATCAAGTGTTCTCAAATCTTTAAAGACTCAATCCGATAAGATAACTTCAAAGGGAAAACTCGATCCATTACAAGAGAGTAGAGGGGGAGAAGAAACATAAGATCCAACTATAATAGCAAAGCTCGCGATACATCAAGATCGTGCCAAATCAAGAACACGAGAGAGAGAGAGAGAGATCAAACACATAGCTACTAGTACATACCCTCAACCTCGAGGGAGAACTACTCCCTCCTCGTCATGGAGAGCACCGGGATGATGAAGATAGCCACCGGAGAGGGACTCCCCCTCCGGCAGGGTGCCGGAACGGGTCTAGATTGGTTTTCGGTGGCTACAGAGGCTTCTGGCGGCGGAACTCCCTATCTATTCTGCTCCCTGATCGTTTTAGGGTATATGAGTATATATAGGAGGAACAAATACATCAGGGGAGCCACGAGGGTGGTGGGTGCCCCCCCTGTCTCATGGCTTCCTTGTTGCTTTCTTGACATGGACTCCAAGTCTCCCGGGCTGCTTTCGTTCCAAAAATAAGTTCCGTGAAGTTTCAGGTCAATTGGATTCCGTTTGATTTTCCTTTTCTGCGATACTCTAAAACAAGGAAAAAAACAGAAACTGGCACTGGGCTCTGGGTTAATAGGTTAGTCCCAAAAATAATATAAAAGTGCATAATAAAGCCCATAAACATCCAAAACAAATAATATAATAGCATGGAACAATCAAAACTTATAGATACGTTGGAGACGTATCAATGCCCTCGGTCATCTTCCTCCATGACTGTTTATGGCAACAAAGGGCAAAAATGGATTAGTATCTGTGACAACAATAAGGCAACACAGACGATTGAATCTTACCCATTCTATGGGGTTGTACATGGAAAAGCCTTCCCGACAGTTTAAGAGGAGGAAATCTTCTTTTTCACCCTTATACAGATCGACCAAGATTGTGGCTAGTTCGGAAGGGGTATCCAGACCCTTCCATCTATAACGGGACACGCCATCTTCTCCGTTGTTACACCATAAGGTAGTTACTCTGGGTTGGAGAGGCTGAACACACCTCTTTATTGCAATAGCCATAACCTCGACTATCAAGAGCTTGGTATGGGCTAGTAACCTGACCTTGCTAACCAACCTTATTACTTCCGTGTTGTCCTCCTCATGGGGATTTCGGGGACTCCACGCTTCTTTAGATTGGCGCTGGAAAACTCAAGAAGACCGAGTCGAACTGGGTCTGGTAGTGGGACGTCATCCATGTAAAACCACTCTGAAGACCACTGCAGGTATACTTCTTTGGGAGTCCCTATGAGGTATCCGGATCCGTCTATATGCCATACTTCGGCACCGCCCACTTCAAATATAGAGCCTCCTCGATGGCGGGGAACAAGGTAAAATAACTTCCTCCATAGTTCAAAAAGGGGCTCGACGCCTAAGAACAGTTCGCAGAGGGCAACAAAGCCTGAGACGTGCAGGATCGAACCTGGGGTGAGGTTGTGTAGTTGGATGCCGTAAAATTCCAATAGGCCCCCGATAAAGGGGTTGATTGAAAATCCTAGGCCCCACAATAGGAACGGGACGAAGCACACTGATACGTCTCCAACGTATCTATAATTTTTGATTGCTCCATGCTATATTATCTGCTGTTTTGGACTATATTGGGCTTTATTTTCCACTTTTATATTATTTTTGGGACTAACCTATTAACCGGAGGCCCAGCCCAGAATTGTTGTTTTTTGCCTATTTCAGTGTTTCGGATAAACAGAATATCAAACGAAGTCCAAACGGAATAAAATCTTCGGGAACGTGATTTTCTCACGGAACGTGATCCAGGAGACTTGGACCCTACTACAAGGGATCAAAGAGGAGGGCACGAGGGTGGGGGCGCCCCCTGGGCGCGCCCCCTGCCTCGTGGGCCCCTCGGTGCTCCACCGACGTACTCCTTCCTCCTATATATACACACGTACCCCCAAACGATCAGAGGAGGAGCCAAAAACCTAATTCCACCGCCGCAACTTTCTATATCCACGAGATCCCATCTTGGGGCCTGTTCCGGAGCTCCGCCGGAAGAGGGCCGTCACCATGGAGGGCTTCTACATCATCCTAGCCCCTCCGATGAAGTGTGAGTAGTTTACCTCAGACCTTCGGGTCCATAGTTAGTAGCTAGACGGCTTCTTCTCTCTCTTTGAATCTCAATACAAAGTTCTCCCCCTCTCTTGTGGAGATCTATTCGATGTAATCTTCTTTTTGCCGTGTGTTTGTTGAGACCGATGAATTGTGGGTTTATGATCAAGTCTATCTATGAATAATATTTGAATCTTCTCTGAATTCTTTTATGTATGATTGGTTATCTTTGCAAGTCTCTTCGAATTATCCGTTTGGTTTGGCCAACTAGATTGGTAGTTCTTGCCATGGGAGAAGTGCTTAGCTTTGGGTTCAATCTTGCGGTGTCCTTACCCAGTGACAGAAGGGGCAGCAAGGCACGTATTGTATCATTGCCATCGAGGATAACAAGATGGGGTTTATTTCATATTGCATGAATTTATCTCTCTACATCATGTCATCTTGCTTAAGGCGTTACTCTGTTTTTAACTTAATACTCTAGATGCATGCTGGATAGCGGTCGATGAGTGGAGTAATAGTAGTAGATGCAGAATCGTTTCGATCTACTTGTCACGGACGTGATGCCTATATACATGATCATGCCTAGATATTCTCATAACTATGCTCAATTCTGTCAATTGCTCAACAGTAATTTGTTCACCCACCGTAGAATACTTATGCTATTGAGAGAAGCCACTAGTGAAACCTATGGCCCCCGGGTCTATTCTCATCATATCAATCTCCATTACTTTAATATTGCTTTGCTTTTTTACTTTGCCTTTACTTTTTACTTTGCATCTTTATACCAAAAATACCAAAAATATTAGATCTATCAGATCTCACTCTCGTAAGTGACCGGGAAGGGCTTGACAACCCCTAATCGCGTTGGTTGCGAGTAGCTATCGCGTTGTGCAGGTACGAGGGACTTGAGCATGGGCTCCTACTGGATTGATACCTTGGTTCTCAAAAACTGAGGGAAATACTTACGCTACTCTGCTGCATCATCCCTTCCTCTTCGTGGAAAACCAACGCAAGCTCAAGACGTAGCAAGAAGGATTTCTGGCGCCGTTGCCGGGGAGTCTACGCAAAAAGTCAATATACCAAGTACCCATCACAATCCCTATGTCTCACATTACATTATTTTCCATTTGCCTCTCGTTTTTCTCTCCCCCAATTCACCCTTGCCATTTTATTCGCCCTCTCTCTCTATCCTCCCTCTCTATTTGCCTCTTTTTGCCCGCTTGCCTTTTGTTTGCTCGTGTGTTACATTGCTTGTTTGTCGCGATGGCTCAATATACTACTAAATTGTGTGACTTCACCAATACCAATAATAATGATTTCCTTAGCACTTCGGTTGCTCCTCTTACCGATGCTGAATCTTGTGAAATTAATACTGCTTTGTTGAATCTTGTTATGAAAGATCAATTCGCTGGCCTTCCTAGCAAAGATGCCGCTACTCATCTGAATAGCTTCGTTGATTTATGTGATATGCAAAAGAAAAAAGATGTCAATAATGATGTCGTTAAATTGAAGCTATTTCCTTTTTCACTTAGAGATCGTGCTAAAGCTTGGTTTTCGTCTTTGCCTAAGAATAGTATTGATTCATGGAACAAGTGCATAGATGCTTTTATCTCTAAGTATTTTCCTCCCGCTAAGATCATCTCTCTTAGAAACGATATAATGAACTTTAAACAACTTGATCATGAACATGTTGCATAAGCTTGGGAGAGAATGAAATTAATGATACGTAATTGCCCTACTCATGGTTTGAATTTGTGGATGATTATACAAAATTTTTATGCCGGATTGAATTTTGCTTCTAGAAATCTTTTAGATTCAGCCGCGGGAGGCACTTTTATGGAAATCACTTTAGGAGATGCTACTAAACTCCTAGATAATATTATGGTTAATTATACTCAATGGCATACTGAAAGAACTTCTAATAAAAAAGTGCATGCGATAGAAGAAATTAATGTGTTGAGTGGAAAGATGGATGAACTTATGAAATTATTTGCTACTAAGAGTGTTTCTTCTGATCCTAATGATATGCCTTTGTCTACTTTGATTGAGAATAACAATGAATCTATGGATGTGAATTTTGTTTGTAGGAATAATTTTGGTAACAACGCTTATAGAGGGAATTTTAATCCTAGGCCATATCCTAGTAATCCTTCTAATGATTATGGGAATTCCTACAACAACTCTTATGGAAATTATAATAAGATGCCCTCTGATTTTGAATCTAATATTAAAGAATTTATTTCTTTGCAAAAGAATTTTAATGCTATGATTGAAGAAAAATTGCTTAAGATTGATGATTTGGCTAGGAACGTTGATAGAATTGCTCTTGATGTTGATGCTTTGAAACTTAGATCTATTCCACCTAAGCATGATATTAATGAGTCTCTAAAAGCCATGAGAATTTCAATTGATGAGTGTAAAGAAAGAACCGCTAGGATGCGTGATTCCAAAGATGCCTTTATTAAAGCGTGTTCTTCCCATTCCTATGAAAATCAAGATGAAGATCTAAAAGTTATTGATGTGTCTCCAATTAAATCTTTATTTTGCAATATGAATCTTGATGAAACTGAATATGATCTTCCTTTACCTAGAAGGAGTTCTAAACATTCGGAGTATTTAGATCTTAATGATGAAATTGATGAACGTGGGATTGAAAGAAATAAAAATCTAGATGTTGCTAAACCCACTATATTGGATTTCAAGTAATTTAATTATGAAAGTTGCTCTTTGATCGATTGTATTTCCTTGTTGCAATCCGTGCTAAATTCTCCACATGCTTATAGTCAAAATAAAGCCTTCACCGAACATATTGTTGATGCCTTGATGCAATCTTATGAAGAAAAACTTGAGTTGAAAGTTTTTATCCCTAGAAAACTCTATGATGAGTGGGAACCAACTATTAAAATTAAAATTAAAGATCATGAGTTTTATTCGTTGTGTGATTTGGGTGCTAGTGTCTCTACTATTCCCAATACTTTGTGTGATTTACTAGATTTCCGTAATTTTGATGATTGCTCTCTAAACTTGCATCTTGCGGATTCCACTATTAAGAAACCTATGGGAAGAATTAATGATGTTCTTATTGTTGCAAATAGGAATTATGTGCCCGTAGATTTCATTGTTCTTGATATATATTGCAATCCTTCTTGCCCTATTATTCTTGGTAGACCTTTCCTTAGAACGGTTGGTGCGATTATTGATATGAAGGAAGGGAATATTAGATTTCAATTTCCATTAAAAAAGGGCATGGAACACTTTCCAAGAAAGAAAATAAAATTACCATATGAAACTATCATGAGATCCACTTATGCATTGCCTACCAAAGATGGCAATACCTAGATCTATCCTTGCTTGTTATGCCTAGCTAGGGGCGTTAAACGATAGCGCTTGTTGGGAGGCAACCCAATTTTACTTTTATTCCTTGCTTTTTGGTCCTTCTTAGTAATAAATAAATTATTTAGCCTCTGTTTTGGTTGTGTTTTTTGTGTTTAATTAGTGTTTGTGCCAAGTAGAACCGTTGGGAAGACTTGGGAAAGTCTGGTTGAACTTGCTGTAAAAAAAATAGAAACTTTAGCGCTCACGAGAACTGTTGTCATTTTTATTTGAAGAGTGCTATTTAGTTAATTATTGGTGAAGATGATTAATAGATAAATTCCTCACGTCCAGCAATTTATTTTAGAATTTTTGGGGTTCCAGAGCTTGCGCTAGCTACAGATTACTACAGACTGTTCTGTTTTTGACAGATTCTGTTTTTCGTGTGTTGTTTGCTTATTTTTATGAATCTATGGCTAGTAAAATAGTTTATAATCCATAGAGAAGTTGTAATACAGTAGGTTTAACACCAATATAAATAAATAATGAGTTAATTACAGTACCTTGAAGTGGTCTTTTGTTTTCTTTCGCTAACGGAGCTCACGAGTTTTCTATTTTGAGTTTTGTGTTGTGAAGTTTTCAAGTTTTGGGTGAATTCTTTTGATGGATCATGGAACAAGGATTGGCAAGAGCCTAAGCTTGGGGATGCCCATGGCACCCCCAAGATAATCCAAGGACACCAAAAAGTCAAAGCTTGGGGATGCCCCGGAAGGCATCCCCTCTTTTCGTCCACTTCCATCGGTAATTTACTTGGAGCTATATTTTTATTCACCAACATGATATGTGTTTTGCTTGGAGCGTCTTGTATTATTTGTGTCTTTGTTTGTTAGTATGCCACAATCATCCTTGCTGTACACACCTTTTGAGAGAGCCATACATGAATTAAAATTTGATAGAATACTCTATGTGCTTCACTTATATCTTTTGAGCGTAGTAGTTTTGCTCTATGTGCTTCACTTATATCTTTTGAGCGTTATAATTTGCTCTTTGTGCTTCACTTATATCCTTTGAGCTAGATAATTTTGCTCTATGTGCTTCACTTAGATCTTTTAGAGCACGGTCGTGGTTTCGTTTTAAAGAAACTATTGATCTCCAATGCTTCACTTAAATTAATTTGAGAGTCTCGTAATAGCATGGTAATTTGCTTAATAATAATATGCTTGGTATTCAAGATTTGTGAAACTTTCTTTTGAGTGTGTTGAATACTAAGAAAAGATTGAAGCATGATAATTGCTTTGAGATATGGAGGTGATAATATTGAAGTCATGCTAGTTGAGTAGTTGTGAATTTAAAGAATACTTGTGTTGAAGTTTGTGATTCCCGTAGCATGCACGTATGGTGAACCGTTATGTGATGAAGTCGGAGCATGATTTATTTATTGATTGTCTTCCTTATGAGTGGCGGTCGGGGACGAGCGATGGTCTTTTCCTACCAATCTATCCCCCTAGGAGCATGCGCGTAATACTTTGCTTTGATAACTTGTAGATTTTTGCAATAAGTATATGAGTTCTTTATGACTAAGGTTGAGTCCATGGATCATACGCACTTTTCTTCCTTCCACCATTGCTAGCTTCTCTAATACCGTGCACCTTTCGCCGGTATCATACACCCACCATATACCTTCCTCAAAACAGCCACCATACCTACCTATCATGGCATTTCCATAGCCATTCCGAGATATATTGCCATACAAATTTCTACCGTTCCGTTTACTATGACACGCTCCATCATTGTCATATTGCTTTGCATGATCATGTAGTTGACATTGTTGGGTTGGGGGGGAAGCCCTGAGGGGGGCGCCCCCCTTGCTTGGGGGGCAAGCCCCCTCCCCTTGGCCGCCCCCTCTAGATCTCATCTAGAGGGGGCTAGCCCCCTTCCTCCTTCCCCTATATATAGAGGGGCAAGGGGAGGGCTGCACACACCATCCAAGGTGCAGCCCCTCCCCTCCCCAACACCTCTCCTCCTCCGCAAGAGCTTGTCGAAGCCCTGCCAGAGTACTGCAGCTCCACCATCACCATGCCGTCGTGCTGCTGCTGGAGACCTCTTCCTCAACCTCTCCCTCCTCCTTGCTGGATCAAGGCGCGGGAGACGTCCTCGCTCCATACGTGTGTTGAACGCGGAGGTGCCGTCCGTTCGGTGCTAGGATCTTCGGTGATTTGGATCACGACGAGTACGACTCCATCAACCCCATTCTCTTGAACGCTTCCGCTCGCGATCTACAAGGGTATGTAGATGCACTCCTCTCCCCTCGTTGCTAGATTACTCCATAGATTGATCTTGGTGATGCGTAGAAAATTTTAAATTTCTGCTACGTTCCCCTACAGTGGCATCATGAGCTAGGTCTATGCGTAGTTTCTATGCACAAGTAGAACACAAGTTGTTGTGGGCGTCGATTTTGTCAATTTACTTGTCGTTACTAGTCTTATCTTGATTCGGCGGCATCGTGGGATGAAGCGGCCCGGACCGACCTTACACGTACGCTTATGTGAGACTGGTTCCACTGACTGACATGCACTAGTTGCATAAGGTGGCTAGCGGGTGTCTGTCTCTCCCACTTTAGTCAGATCCGATTCGATGAAAAGGGTCCTTATGAAGGGTAAATAGAAATTGGCATATCACGTTGTGGTTTTGGCGTAGGTAAGAAACGTTCTTGCTAGAAACCTATAGAAGCCATGTAAAAACTTGCAACAACAATTAGAGGACGCCTAACTTGTTTTTGCAACATATGTCGTGTGATGTGATATGGCCAAAAGGATGTGATGAATGATATATGTGATGTATGAGATTGATCATGTTCTTGTAATAGGAATCACGACTTGCATGTCGATGAGTATGACAACCGGCAGGAGCCATAGGAGTTGTCTTAATTTATTTATGACCTGCGTGTCAACTTATACGTCATGTAATTACTTTACTTTATCGCTAACCGTTAGCCATAGTAGTAGAAATAATAGTTGACGAGACAACTTCATGAAGACACGATGATGGAGATCATGGTGTCATGCCGGCGACGACGATGATCATGGCGCCCCGAAGATGGAGATCAAAAGGAGCAAAATGATTGGCCATATCATGTCACTATTTGATTGCATGTGATGTTTATCATGTTTTACATCTTATTTGCTTAGAACGACGGTAGCATAAATAAGATGATCCCTTGCAATAATTTCAAGAAAGTGTTCCCCCTAACTGTGCACCGTTGCTAAGGTCCGTTGTTCCGAAGCACCACATGATGATCGGGTGTGATAGGTTCTAATGTTCGCATACAACGGGTGTAAGCCAGATTTACACACGCAAAACACTTAGGTTGACTTGATGAGCCTAGCATGTACAGACATGGCCTCGGAACACGGAAGACCGAAAGGTCGAACATGAGTCATATGGAAGATACGATCAACATGAAGATGTTCACCGATGATGACTAGTCCGTCTCACGTGATGATCGGACACGGCCTAGTTGAATCGGATCATGTATCACTTAGATGACTAGAGGTATGTCTATCTGAGTGGGAGTTCATTAAATAATTTGATTAGATGAACTTAATTATCATGAACTTAGTCTAAAATCTTTACAATATGTCTTGTAGATCAAATGGCCCACGCTAATGTTGTCCTCAACTTCAGCGCGTTCCTAGAGAAAACCAAGCTGAAAGACGATGGTAGCAACTATACGGACTGGGTCCGGAACTTGAGGATCATCCTCATAGCTGCCAAGAAAGCATATGTCCTTGAAGCACCGCTAGGTGAAGCACCACCCCCAGCAAACCAAGACGTTATGAACGCTTGGCGGTCCCGTTCTGATGATTACTCCCTGGTTCAGTGTGGCATGCTTTACAGCTTAGAACCGGGGCTCTAGAAGCGTTTTGAGCAACACGGAGCATATGAGATGTTCCAAGAGCTGAAAATGGTTTTCCAAGCTCATGCCCGGGCCGAGAGATATGAAGTCTCCGACAAGTTCTACAGTTGTAAGATGGAGGAGAATAGTTCCGTCAACGAACACATACTCAAAATGTCTGGGTTGCACAACTGCTTGTCTCAGCTTGGAGTTAATCTCCCGGATGATGCAGTCGTTGACAGAATCCTTCAGTCGCTCCCACCTAGCTACAAGAGCTTTGTGATGAACTTCAATATGCAGGGGATGGAAAAGACCATTCCTGAGGTATATTCAATGCTAAAATCAGCGGAGGTGGAAATCAAAAAGGAACATCAAGTGTTGATGGTGCATAAAACCACTAAGTTTAAGAAGGGCAAGGGTAAAAAGAACTTCAAGAAGGACGGCAAGGGAGTTGCCGCGCCCGGTAAGCAAGCTGCCGGGAAGAAGCCAAAGAATGGACCCAAGCCTGAGACTGAGTGTTTTTATTGCAAGGGAAGTGGTCACTGGAAGCGGAACTGCCCCAAGTACTTAGCGGACAAGAAGGCCGGCAACACCAAAGATATATGTGATATACATGTTATTGATGTGTACCTTACCAGTACTTGTAGTAGCTACTGGGTATTTGATACCAGTGCGGTTTCTCATATTTGTAACTCAAAACTGGAGCTGCGGAATAAGCGTAGACTGGCGAAGGACGAGGTGACGATGCGCGTCGGGAATGATTCCAAGGTCGATGTGATCGCCGTCGGCACACTACCTCTACATTTACCTACGGGATTAGTTTTAAACCTCAATAATTGTTATTTAGTGCCAGCTTTGAGCATGAACATTGTATCAGGATCTCATTTAATACGAGATGGCTACTCATTTAAATCCGAGAATAATGGTTGTTCTATTTATATGAGAGCTATGTTTTATGGTCATGCCCCGCTGGTCAATGGTTTATTCTTATTTAATCTCGAGCGTGATGTTACACATATTCATAGTGTGAATACCAAAAGATGTAAGGTTGATAATGATAGTCCCACATACTTGTGGCACTGCCGCCTTGGTCACATTGGTGTCAAACGCCACTCCATGCAGATGGACTTTTGGAGTCTCTTGATTATGAATCATTTGACACGTGTGAACCATGCCTCATGGGCAAAATGACCAAGACTCCATTCTCCGGAACAATGGAGCGAGCAACCAACTTATTGGAAATCATACATACTGATGTGTGCGGTCCAATGAGTGTTGAGGCTCGCGGTGGCTATCATTATGTTCTCACCCTCATTGATGACTTGAGTAGATATGGGTATGTCTACTTAATGAAACACAAGTCTGAGACCTTTGAAAAGTTCAAGGAATTCCAGAGTGAGGTTGAGAATCAACGTGATAGGAAAATCAAGTTCTTATGATCAGATCGTGGGGGAGAATATTTGAGTCACAAATTTGGCACACACTTTAGGAAATGTGGAATAGTTTCAGAACTCACGCTGCCTGGAACACCTCAGCGTAATGGTGTGTCCGAACGTCGTAATCGCACTCTATTGGATATGGTGTGATCTATGATGTCTCTTACCGATCTACCGCTGCCATTTTGGGGCTATGCTTTAGAGACTGCCACATTCACTTTAAATAGGGCTCCGTCGAAATCCGTTGAGATGACACCGTATGAATTATGGTTTGGGAAGAAACCTAAGCTGTCGTTTCTAAAAGTTTGGGGATGCGATGCTTACGTGAAGAAACTTCAACCTGAAAAGCTCGAACCCAAATCAGAAAAATGCGTCTTCATAGGATACCCTAAAGAAACTATTGGGTATACCTTCTACCTCAGATCCGAAGGCAAGATCTTTGTTGCCAAGAATGGATCCTTTCTAGAGAAAGAGTTTCTCTCGAAAGAAGTAAGTGGGAGGAAAGTAGAACTTGATGAAGTATTGCCTCTTGAACCGGAGAGTGGCACAGCTCAAGAAAATGTTCCTGAGGTGCCTGCACCGACTAGAGAGGAAGTTAATGATGATGATCATGAAACTTCAGATCAAGTTGCTACTGAACTTCGTAGGTCCACAAGGACACGTTCCTCACCAGAGTGGTACAACAACCCTGTCCTGGAAATCATGTTGTTGGACAATGGTGAACCTTCGAACTATGAAGAAGCGATGGCGGGCCCAGATTCCGACAAATGGCTGGAAGCCATGAAATCTGAGATAGGATCCATGTATGAAAACGAAGTATGGACTTTGACTGACTTTCCCGATGACCGGCGAGCCATAGAAAATAAATGGATCTTTAAGAAGAAGACAGACGCGGATGGTAATGTGACCATCTATAAGGCTCGGCTTGTCGCTAAGGGTTATCGACAAGTTCAAGGGGTTGACTACGATGAGACTTTCTCACCCGTAGTGAAGCTGAAGTCCGTCCGAATCATGTTAGCAATTGCCGCATTCTATGATTATGAGATATGGCAAATGGATGTCAAAACGGCATTCCTTAATGGTTTCCTTAAGTAAGAATTGTATATGATGCAGCCGGAAGGTTTTGTCGATCCTAAGAATGCTGACAAGGTGTGCAAGCTCCAACGCTCAATCTATGGGCTGGTGCAAGCATCTCGGAGTTGGAACATTCGATTTGATGAGACGATCAAAGCGTTTGGGTTTACGCAGACTTATGGAGAAGCCTGTGTTTACAAGAAAGTGAGTGGGAGCTCTGTAGCATTTCTCATATTATATGTGGATGACATACTATTGATGGGAAATGATATAGAATTCTTGGAAAGCATAAAGGCCTACTTGAACAAGTGTTTTTCAATGAAGGATCTTGGAGAAGTTGCTTATATATTAGGCATCAAGATCTATAGAGATAGATCGAGACGCCTCATTGGTCTTTCACAGAGTACGTACCTTGACAAGATATTGAAGAAGTTCAATGTGGATCAGTCAAAGAAGGGGTTCTTGCCTGTGTTGCAAGGTACGAGATTGAGCACGACTCAATGCCCGACCACGGCAGAAGATAGAGAAAAGATGAGTGTCGTCCCCTATGCCTCGGCCATAGGGTCTATTATGTATGCCATGCTGTGTACCAGACCTGATGTAAACCTTGCCGTAAGTTTGGTAGGAAGGTACCAAAGTAATCCTGGCATGGAACACTGGACAGCGGTCAAGAATATCCTGAAGTACCTGAAAAGGACTAAGGATATGTTTCTCGTTTATGGAGGTGACGAAGAGCTCGTCGTAAAGGGTTACGTCGATGCTAGCTTCGACACAGATCTGGATGACTCCAAGTCACAAACCGGATACGTGTATATTTTGAATGGTGGCGCAGTCAGCTGGTGCAGTTGCAAGCAAAGCATCGTGGCGGGATCTACATCTGAAGCGGAGTACATGGCAACCTCGGAGGCAACACAAGAAGCAATCTGGGTGAAGGAGTTCATTACCGACCTAGGAGTTATTCCCAATGCGTCGGGCCCGATGACTCTCTTCTGTGACAACACTGGAGCTATTGCCCTTGCCAAGGAGCCCAGGTTTCACAGAAAGACTAGGCATATCAAGCGTCGCTTCAACTCCATTCGTGAAAATGTTTAAAATGGAGACATAGATATTTGTAAAGTGCATACAGACCTGAATGTCGCAGATCCGTTGACTAAACCTTTCCCTCGAGCAAAACATGATCAACACCAGAACTCTATGGGTGTTTGATTCATCACAATGTAACTAGATTATTGACTCTAGTGCAAGTGGAAGACTGTTGGAAATATGCCCTAGAGGCAATAATAATGGTTATTATTATATTTCCTTGTTCATGATAATTGTCTATTGTTCATGCTATAATTGTGTTATCCGGAAATCGTAATACATGTGTGAATACATTGACCACAACATGTCCCTAGTGAGCCTCTAGTTGACTAGCTCGTTGATCAATAGATGTTTATGGTTTCCTGACCATGGACATTGGATGTCATTGATAACGGGATCACATCATCAGGAGAATGATGTGATGGACAAGACCCAATCCTAAGCATAGCACAAGATCGTGTAGTTCGTCTGCTAGAGCTTTTCTGAATGTCAAGTATCATTTCTTTAGACCATGAGATTGTGCAACTCCCGGATACCGTAGGAGTGCTTTGGGTGTACCAAACGTCACAATGTAACTGGGTGACTATAAAGGTGCACTACAGGTATCTCCGAAAGTGTCTGTTGGGTTGGCATGAATCGAGACTGGGATTTGTCACTCCGTATGACAGAGAGGTATCTCTGGGCCCACTCGGTAATGCATCATCATAATGAGCTCAGTGTGACTAAGTAGTTGGTCACGGGATCATGCATTACGGCACGAGTAAAGTGACTTGTCGGTAACGAGATTGAATGAGGTATTGGGATACCGACGATCGAATCTCGGGCAAGTAACGTACCGATTGACAAAGGGAATTGTATACGGGATTGCTTGAATCCTCGACATCGTGGTTCATCCGATGAGATCATCGTGGAACATGTGGGAGTCAACATGGGTATCTAGATCCTGCTGTTGGTTATTGGCCGGAGAGTTGTCTCGGTCATGTCTGCATGGTTCCCGAACCCGTAGGGTCTACACACTTAAGGTTTGATGACACTAGGGTTATTAGGAAGACTTGTATGTGATTACCGAATGTTGTTCGGAGTCCCGGATGAGATCCCGGACGTCACGAGGAGTTCCGGAATGGTCCGGAGGTGAAGATTTATATGTAGGAAGTTTTCATACGGTCACCGGAAAGGTTCGGGGGCATATCGGTATTGTACCGGGGCCACCGGAGGGGTTCCGGGGGTCCACCGGGAGGGGCCACCTCTCTCGGAGGCCTAATGTGCTGTAGAGGAAAGGGAACCAGCCCTACATGGGCTGGGCGCACCCCCCCCTTGGGCCCATGCGCCTAGGGTTGGGGGGGGACCCTAAGGGGGGGTGCCCCCTTGCTTGGGGGCAAGCCCCCTCCCCTTGGCCGCCGCCTCCCCTCTAGATCTCATCTAGAGGGGCCCGTCCCACTTCCTCCTTCCCCTATATATAGAGGGGCAAGGGGAGGGCTGCACACACCATGCAAGGCGCAACCCCTCCCCTCCCCAACACCTCTCCTCCTTTGCAAGAGCTTGGCGAAGCCCTGCCAGAGTACTGCAGCTCCACCATCACCACGTCGTCATGCTGCTTTTGGAGCCCTCTTCCTCAACATCTCCCTCCTCCTTGCTGGATCAAGGCGCGGGAGACGTCCTCGCTCCGTACGTGTGTTGAACGCGGAGGTGCCATCCATTTGGCGCTAGGATCTTCGGTGATTTGGATAATGACGAGTACGACTCCATCAACCCCGTTCTCTTGAACGCTTCCGCTCGCGATCTACAAGGGTATTGTCGGTGTACTAAAGTAGGGGTACCTTAGTATCCCGAACTTGTGCACGGGCAGTCGCAGCGTCCCGCGGCAAGGCTTGCCGGGTGACCGCCAAGATCCTCCATGGTTCCTTTCGAGCCATTCAAGAGCAAAGTATCCAAGACCCCGGCAAGAGGAGCTTGCCAGGAAGGAGACAAGACCCCGGCAAGAGGAGCTTGCCGGGAAGGCCAACCAAGGCCCGGTGAGCGACAAGCTTCTGGATGCGACAAGACAACGACCGCGGCAAGGTACTTGCCACAGCAAGCTTCCACTCTGTACCTGCGCTCCAGCACTTCCACCAACGTGTCGCTCTGGGACCCTCCCAGGCGTACGTGGCGGGAGGCTGTGCAGCCAGAGGTACACGGTGGCAAGTGGCGCTGGCAAGATTGCCATCGTGGCAAGCAGTGGCGTCCCTGGCGGTCCCTTTCTGCACTGTCTGGGCGATGCAGACAGGCATTTAATGCCCTTGTCCCCTGCCGTCAGGGTTAGGTATGATAACACTATTGTAGGCGGCGGTGCCAACCGCCACGCCTTTTTCCATTTTTGCCCTTGCCTACATTGCCACCTGTCGGTGACCCCTTAAACATATAAAAGGAGGCCCGTATGCAACGTAGAGGGGGGTCGGCCAATAGAACACTCTCACGCTCGGTCTCGCTAGCCGCTGGTGTGTACTGTAGCAATCAGCGCTCCTGAGCAAGAACACAATACAAATCAAAGCAGGAGTAGGGTTTTACGCATCCGTGCGGCCCGAACCTGGGTAAACTGATCGTGTCGCTTGTGCGCATTGCCTCGATCTGCTCTTTGTGCTTTCTCTGCCCCCTGCCGAACCGAAAGGGGCCCGGTCCACCGCGGTCCCATAGGTGTCCGTGGGATCAGCACCCCCGACATCTTTGGCGCGCCAGGTAGGGGTGCGTCGAGGTTGTGTGAACCTGATCCGGCGTTCGCACGAGCCAAATCTTCATCATCTTCATCGACATGCCGCCGAAGAAGAAGGCTTCAGAGGCGGCTACTCCGTCCGCGCCGAACCCACCATCGCCAGAGCGAACGGCTGGTGGGGTAGACGCCGGCGGAAGAACGGGCGTCGACGAGGGAGCACACGGTGCTGCCAGGTCCAAGGACAAAACTGCGCTGCACATCGGCGGCGCAGTCGGCTCCCACAACGACCGAGCGCACTCCAAGACCTCGGCATCCGTACACGCACCGCGCCCATCCCAGGAGGCGCGGGACCAGCAACGTCATGGTACTCACGGTACCATACGTTTGCTGGGCCAAGATCAAGCTGGTGGATCCTGGAGTGCTCAAGACCAGCATGCACGCCAACATGCTGGCGCGAGCGTGGCACGGTCGCTTGGACGAGATACTGCTCCTTCTAACGTAGTTAGAAGTCCAAGCATATCCCGTTCCTCGCACCGTTCGCCGCCGCCGCCCGCCACTCCGGCAGAAGCTTTGGCGCGAGCTCAACTGCTCCTAGACTACCCTCCAGCGCCGGACAAGATCGACAACTAGAGGGCCACTATCCAAGGTCTCATCGGCTTCGCCAACGGCGACAACCCACGGCAGCCGAGCACATCGCAGCCGCAGCAAGTCAGTGAGGCGCGAGCCGGTGGCGACAAGACCGGGGAGGGTGCAACCACTATGCACTCTCCGCCTCGAAGGCCAAGATCGCCGACTCGCCGGATCCACCATGACAGTGACTCCACCGCGTCATCTGATCCACGAGCTCGTCGCGATCAGTGCCAAGTTCTTTACGAACAACAGCAAGAAGATGCTCGTACCTGCATCGAGCGCCGAAGAGAAGCGCGACATCAATCAGACCTGCGCGCTGGGCCCTCTGTCGACATGCATGCGCCAGGGGAACCAGGCGACTTGCCGTACGCGGTAGGTTGCCCTGCGTTTACCCGTGAGCTGCGGCAAGTCCAGTGGCCCAGCCAGAAGAACTTCAAGCCAGACGTACCAGAGAAGTACGACGGCAAGTCGCACCCGTCGGAGTTCCTCAGCATCTACACCATCGCGGTGCAAGCTGCCGGGGGGCGAGACGACAAAGTCCTTGCCAACTACTTCCCGCTGGTGCTCAAGCCCGAAGTCAGGTCCTGGCTCATGCACTTGCCGGACAACTCCATATCCTCTAGGGCAGACCTATGCCATCAGTTTGTCGGCGCCTTTACAGGCGGCCACAAACCTCATGGCCAATAGAGTGACCTTCACCTGCTCGCCCAGAAGGAAGGAGAGCCCCTGCGCAAGTACATTCAGAGATTCAGCCGTGTACAGCGCAACATCCCAGATATCCACCCTGCCGCGGTCATCAGCGCGTTCCATCAGAACGTGCGTAACCGCAGGATGCGGGAAGAGATGGCGATGAGTAGGATCAGAGACGTCAGTGAGCTATATGCCCTAGCCGACAAGTGTGCACGCGCTGAAGAAGGGAGGAAACTCCCCGGAGAGAATGCTGGAGCAGGAGGATCTGACAGCGAAGATGCTGCCCCGGCAAAGAAAAACCGGCGGCGCAATAACAGGAAGAAGAAAGGCAAAGAGGTGCTAGTCGTTGAGCAGTCCGGCAATGACGGTGGCGCCAAAAAAGCCAAAGTTGGTAGCTCCGGCAAGGAGATTGCCGCATGCACCAACTGCCAGGCTGTGGCGGCCGCCGACAAGTAGGACGGCTCCGACAAGCAATACTGCAAGATCCATCGCACCAAGGGCCATGACCTCCAGAGCTGCAAGAAGGTCGAGCAGCTTGTCCAGCAACAGAAAGCTGAATACGAGCGGCGCGACAAGGAGAGGGCCCAAGGAGGCGGTGGAGAAGCCGGCAAAAAGCGCGCTGGCCGGGGAGGACGCCGCGGCAAGGCCAAGTAGCGGCAAGGAGACAGACCTCCCCGTGGCCGCGACAAGGATGAAGACGAAGACGACGACGAAGACATGGATGATGTCGAGACCAGTGAGCAGGAATTCCAGAAAGCCACAGAAGTCTTGTGCGTTGACGGCGGTGCTTCTCTGCATACTTCCCATTGCCAACTCAAACAGTGGGCGCGGGAAGTCAATGCAGCAGAACCACCTGTCGAATCGCGCAAACTTCTGAAATGGTCCAGCACGCCTATCATCTTTGACATTGAGGACCACCCTGATCGCACAACTGCGATCGGGTGCTTGCCGTTGCATGGTTTCACCAACAATCCGCAACCTCAAGGTCACTAAGATGCTAGTTGACGGTGGGGCCGGCTTGAATCTGATCTCCTCCGCTGTGCTCCAGAAACTCCAGATCCCTGACAGCGAGCTCGAAGAGACCGGCACATTCCAAGGACTTAACCCGGGAAGGAGCAAGCCGAAAGGGAAGGTCATGTTGCTGGTAACATTTGGCAGCGAGTTGAACTTCAGAACTGAGAGGTTCACTTTTGACGTTGCCGATTTTCCATTGCCTTGCAATGGGATACTTCGCCGTCCAGCGCTCACCAAGTTCATGGCAGCCTCTCACTATGCATACAACATGCTCAAGATGCCAGGCCTGATAAGCGTCATCTCTGTCTCTGGCGACAAGAAGGATGCCCTTATCTGCGCCGACAAGATCTACCGGGAAGCAACAGCCGCAACAGATCGCAAGACACTTGCCGCTGAAGCTCCCGGGGGAAAGAAGAAGACCAAGTCCGGCAAGAGCTCTGATGCCCACTCCGGCAAGCGCACCTCTTCGGAGTGCTGCGCTACCATCGAGGACGCACCATCGAGCTCCACCGGCAAGCATAAGAAGGCAATGGCAGCTCCACCACAGACCAAGAAAGTGTCCGCCAAGGAGGACGGCACCGGTGATACTTTCACCATCAGTGCCACCCTCGACCCTAAATAGGAAAGCGCGCTCATTGCTTTCCTGCGGGCGAATGTCGATGTGTTTACGTGGCAACCGTCTAACATCCCCGGTGTTCCCAGGAAAGTAATTGGGCACCATCTTGCCGTTTGTCCTCATGCGCGACCCGTCAAGCAGAAGGTCATGAAGCAAGCAGTGGAGCGCCAAGAATTCATAGCAGAAGAAATCAAGAAATTGGAAGCAGCATGCCTTGTCAGTGGAGTGCTCCATCCCATGTGGTTGGCCAATCCTGTAGTCGTGCGCAAGGCAAACGGGAAATGGAGGCTTTGTATTGACTTTACTGATGTTAATAAAGCTTGTCCCAAAGACCCATTTCCCTTGCCGCGCATTGACCAGATTGTTGACTCCACGGCCGGATGTGACTTGGCTTTCATTTCTTGACGCATATTCAGGATACCATCAGATCTTCATGGCAGAAGAAGATGAGGAGAAAACCGCATTCGTAACTCCATGTGGCACGTACTGTTTCATACGGATGCCCTTCGGATTAAAGAATGCTGGTTCAACATTTGCATGAGTAGTCCATGTCGCTCTGGAGCCACAAATACACAGAAATGTGGAAGCCTACATGGATGATATAGTGGTCAAGAGCAAGGACAGTACAACTCTGATTAAAGATTTAGAAGAGACGTTTGCAAATCTGCGCAAAATCAACCTCAAGCTCAACCCCGAGAAGTGTGTGTTTGGAGTCCCCTCCGGCAAGCTTCTCGGGTTCTTTGTGTCTCAGCGGGGAATTGAAGCCAATCCCGACAAGATCAAGGCCATTGAGCAGATCGAAGCACCAAAGCGCGTCAAGGATGTACGAAAACTTGCCGGTTGCGTGGCTGCTCTCAGCAGGTTTATTTCTCGGTCTGCTGAGCGCGCCCTGCCGTTTTTCAAAATTTTGAAAAAGGCAGGTCCAATGAAATGGACTCCGGAAGCGGAGGCTGCGCTGCAGGACTTGAAGAGATACCTGTCCTCCACTCCAACACTTGTCGCACCTAAGCCACAAGAGAAGTTGCTGCTATATATAGCGGCAACCAATCAAGTGGTTAGTGCTGCGTTAGTGGCGGAGAGGGAGGCAGATGACGAGCCAGCAACCGCGGCAAGCGCATCCAGCGACAAGCAGGGGGCTTCCCCGGCAAGCTCTGGTCCCGACTAGGATGGATCTGCGCAGGTGCGTGAAGAGATGCAGAAGAGAATGGTGCAGCGCCCAGTTTACTTTGTCAGTTCCCTTCTGCAGGGGGCTAGGTCAAGGTACTCTGGTGTGCAGAAATTGCTTTTCGGCCTTCTTATGGCCTCGAGAAAGCTGCGCCATTACTTCCAAGCACATGAGATCACAGTTGTCACTCGCTTCCCGCTGAAGAGGATACTGCAGAATCCAGAAGCGACAGGTAGGATTGTCGAGTGGGCACTGGAACTGTCAAGCTTTAGCCTCAAGTTTGAGAGCACTTCAACTATCCAAAGCAGAGCATTGGCAGAATTCATAGCAGAGTGGACGCCAACACCAGATGAAGAAATTCCAGAGACGAGCATCCCCGCCAAGGAAGCAAACAAAGAGTGGCTCATGTACTTTGACGGTGCCTTCTCGCTGCAAGGCGCCGGTGCTGGCGTGCTGCTTGTCGCACCCACCGGAGAGCACCTCAAGTACGTAGTCCAGATGCACTTTCCCAAGGAGCAAGCGACAAACAATACTGCAGAGTATGAAGGCTTGCTTGCCGGTCTCAGGATCGCGGCAGACCTTGGGATTAAGAAGCTCATTGTCAGGGGTGACTCGCAGCTTGTCGTCCGCCAAGTAAACAAGAGCTATCAGAGTCCGTTGATGGAGGCTTACGTTGACGAAGTGAGAAAGCTAGAAGAGCACTTTGACGGCCTATAGATGGAGCATGTCCCAAGAGCTCAGAACGACATTGCCGATGGCCTGTCAAAGTGCGCCGCACTAAATTTACATGTGGAACCAGGGATCTTTGTACTCAAGCTGACTCAACCGTCCGTAACACCATCAACTGGACAGAGCAAGAAGAGGAAGTTGATTTCTGGCGACTATTTTCCGGCAGAGCTTCCCGAAGCCGCCGCCAAGAAGGTCCCCAAGATCAACACCAAGAGTGCTGAGGAGCAGTCTGCTCCGGCAAGCCCTAGGGTTTGTTCCGTTGAAGTAGACGCTCCCGACAAGTTTTGCTCCGTCAAGCTTGCCGAGGAACGTCAAGCTCCGGCAGAGCCGCAGGTTCTTGCCGTAGAAGCAGACGTTCCCGCAGCAACAGATATGCCTTTAGTCCTTGTTGTCGAGCCACAAGCTCCAGCATGGGCGTGACAGATTGTCCGTTTCCTTCAGACAGGAGAACTTCCCGAAGAGCAAGAAGAAGCGGAAAGAGTAGCCCGACAGTCTAGTATGTACCAGTTTGTCGATAACATACTGTGCAGAAGAAGACTCAACGGTGTGAAATTGAAGTGTATTCCCCGGGAAGATGGACAAAAGCTGTTGGCAGAGATACATGGAGGCATATGTGGTCACCACATTGGCGCAAGAGCACTTGTCGGCAAAGCATTCCGGCAAGGCTTCTTCTGGCCGACAGCCCTCCAGGATGCAACTGCACAAGTAACCAAGTGTGAAGCGTGCCAGTTCCATTCCAAGCAGATACACCAGCCAGCTCAAGCTCTCCAGACGATCCCTTTATCCTGGCCATTTTCGGTCTGGGGGCTCGACATCCTTAGCCCCTTTCCTCGAGCTGTCAGGGGCTTTGAGTACTTATACGTTGCAATCGACTAGTTCACAAAGTGGCCGGAAGTAGAACCAGTGAGGAAGGTGACAGCACAGTCAGCAGTCAAGTTCTTCAGGTCGATTGTTTGCCATTTCGGGATCCCTAACAGGATAATTACTGACAACGGTACGCAATTTACGAGCCGCACCTTCATGCAGTACGTCCAAGATCTTGTCGCCAAGGTCTGCTTCACTTCTGTTGCTCACCCGAGAAGCAACGGTCAAGCGGAGAGGGCAAATGCTGAAGTGCTGCGCGGGCTCAAGACCAAAACTTTCGACAGGCTGCACAAGTGCGGAAGAAACTAGATCGAGGAGCTGCCGGTGGTTCTTTGGTCGATCAGGACGACGCCAAATCGAGCCACTGGCCAGACACCTTTCGCTCTAGTCTATGGAGTAGAGGCAGTTCTCCCCACAGAACTCGTATACGGGTCGCCTCGAGTGCTCGCTATGATGAGCTTGAGCAAGAGCAGCTGCGGCAAGATGACGCGCTGCTCCTTGAGGAGGACCGTCTTCAGGCTGCTGTGCAAGCTGCTCGCTACCAGCAAGCTTTGCATTGCTACCATAGCCACAAAGTTAACGCCATAAGTCTCGAGGAAGGCGACCTTGTTCTTCGGCGCGTTCAGTCCGCCAAGAATTCCAACAAGTTGACGCCAAAGTGGGAAGGCCCTTACCGGGTGAAACGAGTCACTAGGCCTGGCGCTGTCCGCCTGGAGACCGAAGATGGCATCCCAGTGAGCAACTCCTGGAATATTGAGCATCTTCGCAAGTTTTAACCGTAGGGCGCGGTTGCTGGAACCCGTTCCGGCAACCACCTTTTGTACAAGTCTTGCCGCTGTTGCATGTAATCCTTTGTACAAAGTCGGGCGCAGATCCCGTGCATAAAGATCATGTGCCCCACACACTTTGTCGATATCATGCCTTTTTTATTATTTGCATATGTTATCTGACATTTTGTGCAGCACTTACCCCCGGTAAGCAACAACGAGCCACAGGGCTCCATAACTTTATTTTCTCCTCTCTCTTTTCTCTTAAGGAAAGGAAGGGTCCCTCGCCCAAAAGTTTTCCGGGGGGAAGGGAGAAGATAATGATATGGACCAGGCATCGTTCAAGAAGGTTTCGCCTCGCCGAAAAGCAAGCAACAGAAAAGATAAGTTGCCAAAGTTTGAGAAATTAGATATTTTTTAATTTTTAAGTTATCTTCCTTGAACGACCGTGCTTTGTATGGAAAACCTGTGCGCGGAGGAACCAACTCGTAGCTAGTTGCACCCTTACTGTTGTTTCGAGTCCGCTCAACAACTTAAGTGAGCTGCGACTAGCTGCGACAAGGTTTCTTGTCGGCTGCGGCACCGCCAGCAGGCTGCTGACGTTCCGCACTCAGCGCTCACGGCAAAGGTGCCCGCGCCGGCAAGTTCCCTAAAAGCGCAGGGTAAAAACATACAAAGGAAGGAATCAAGTAAAGGAAATAATATTGCAATCATTGCACAGGATAAAGTTATATTATAGAATAGCTTGTCGCGGCCCTAATAAATTGTTCTCATGACATGACTAGCTGCGACAAGAAGAGAAGAAAAGGGACAAACTAATCTACGCGGTCGCCCTCGACCCTCTTGATCCCGCTCACCCTGTCCACAATGGGTGCAACAAGGGTCTTGAGTGCCTCCAGATCAGCATCCGGCGGCAAGGACCTGAGGACGTTGGTGAGGTTGAGGCCCGGATTGCGGAACGCCACCTTCATCAGCACCTTCTGAAGAGCTCCCGCGCAGATCTTGCGCGACTCGTCGGCAAGCTGCTTCGGGATCCCTTCCCGGAGTCACCGGAGTGCCGTCGCCACACCCTTGAAGAATGAAGTGAGCATGGCGCTGGGTTGGAGGTTCTCGTCGGAGGAATACCCGAGATCCTCCATTCCCAGCTGCGCCAACTCCTTGTCGATGTCGGCGGCAACATCCACGAGCCCCTCCGTCCAATGCTCCACATTCTCCCGGAATGTGCTCTGGGCGGCGGCAGCGCTCGCCAATAGCGCCTTGCCGGCCTTGACTTCCTCCTTCAGGGCCGTCTCTTGCTCCTTGGCGCTATCCAATGTCTTGGTCAAAGTGGCCAGCTTCGACTCAAGATCCGCATTTGAATCCTTGGCGGCGTCAAGCTCCTTGCCCTTCTCGACGAGATGGGCCTGCAGCTCCGAGTAGCTGTTGGCATCCTTCTCTCGCTCAAGCTTGAGCGCGGCAAGCTCATCGTCGCTCGCCTTGAGATCCGCCTCCAGCTGCGCCACCTTCGTCTCCAGCTCCTTCTTGGCGGCCTCGGCAGCTGCGGCAGCGCCTTCGGCTTGCTTAAGGGCTCTGCCAACCATTCGCTCACGCGCGGCAAGCTCCTCCTCGTGGCTGTCAAGGTTGACCTTCCGCTGCACAAGCTCGCCTTCTTGCACCGCCAGCTTCTCAGCGGCAAGCCGCTGTTGCTCTTCGGCTACGGCCGTCTCGAGGAGGAAGGCCCTCTGCTCCTCGGCAAGCTGCTCCCGCTCCGCTGCCAAGGACCGGAGAGCTTCTTGATTTTGACCCCGGAGCTCCTCCGCGCGCTTCTCGATGTCGATTCCCGCCTTCGCGACAAGCGCCTCGCGGGACTCCAGTTTGGCCTGCCGGGCGCGGTAGAGTGACACCAGCTTCCGCAGCAGCCGCTCCTCCTCAGGCTCACGCTGCTGCTGCTTGGCGCGTCGACCAGCGCCAGGCCGACGGAGGCAAGCACTTCCCCGTCGAAGACCTCTCCTTCGACCGGCGCCCTGGAGCTTGACGCCCAGGGGAGGTTGATCAAGATGTCGTTGCCAGCCTTCAAGTAGACGCCAGGCTGGGGCTCTTCGGAGCCTGGCGCTGCGGCAGCGACGGAGGGATCGGCGGTCGGTGCAGCGCCTGGCGCTCCTGCGGCCTCCGGGTCGTCAGTACGATCGCCGGACCCCCCGCCTACTTCTGCGGCGGCAGCCCTGGCGGCCTCTTCACCGGCAGGCTTGTCGGCGCCGACTGCTTCCTCGGCGGCAACAGCGTCGTTGACGGCAACTTCGGTCTCCATCGGCTCTGCAGCAGATGGATCTGACAGCCGGAAAAGGGGAGAAGGATCAAGCAAATATCCAAAAAAAGAAGATCAAAAGAAGAAGAACCCAAAGAAGTCTTGAAGCAAGAAGATTACCTGTGCCAGGATCTGCAGCCGTGGTCTCCGCCGCCGGGGGGCCGCCCGTGCTATCGCTTGCCAGAGAACCCTCCCTTGCCGGGGGCTCCTCCCTTGCTGGAGAGTTCTCCCTTGCCGGGGACCTCTCCCTTGCCGGATGACTCTCCCTTGGCGCTTCGGGGGCGGCCTCTGGGCTCTCCTGGTGGGGCTGCTCTGCTCCTGCACAAGTCAACAAACATATATTAGCAAAGCAAGAATCTTCGTGCATGCCCAACAGCGGAAAGTAAACAAGATACTTACGCCGCGGGCTGCTCTGGAGATCAGTCGCCAGGTCCGGCAAGATTGTCTCGGGCGCATCCCCTGCTGACGCGGTGGGTTCATCCTTGATGACAATCACCGGTGCCTTGGCCCTCTTTGCCGCTCTTTGGGCCAGAGTCCTAAAAAGGAAAAAGTTTAGAGAAAAGCAAGTAAGATGCAAGACAAAAACAATAAGGATTGGTGGACTGCAAGTACAACAAGGAAAACTTACTCTTCTTCTTCTTCCTCATCGGAGCTGAACGCAGAGAAGTCAAAGTCTGGCTCGCGTCCGGCGCGGGAAGATGGAGGAGTGGGTTCCCTTGGCCGCTTGGCGGGAGCAGAAGCGGTGGTCCGGGAAGACCCTGCTCCAGTTGTCGCAGCGGCGTGGGGCGCCCCCGCAGCAACGGTGCTTGCCGCGGTGGAGCGTGTCGCGCGACGCGGCGACTGTCGACTCGCCTGCCGCCTCGCCACGTCCCCGACTTTGCGGAGACGCCTTCTTGGTGGAGATGGAGGCTCTGCTTGCGGCGTGCTATCTGAAGACGAGGAGGAGGAGGAGTTGATATCCAACGAGCCGCTCGTCTCCTCGGCGGGCTCGCTCGGCTCGGCGTCACGCCCGGCAAGATCTTTCTTGCCGGCAGTCTCCCCTTGCCCGGCAAGATCTTTCTTGTCGGCAGGCTCCTCTTGCCGGGCAAGCTCTTTCTTGCCGGCAAGCTCCTCTCGCTCGGCACGGTTTGCCGCCTCTGCTGCCGCTGCCTCCTCCAAGGTGAATCCGAACTCGCCTGCCGCTGCAGCTGCCGCCGCCTCTTCCAGCCTGGTGGCGATGCGCTTCAACTCTGCCTCGGTGGTGTCGCGAGTGAGGCCATCCTTCTCGTCGGGGCGGATCGGCACCTCCACCAAGTTGTCGAAGAACTGCTGCACAACGTCGTCTTCAGGCTCCTGCCAAGTTGGCACGATTCCATGCGAGTGGCATAGCGGCATCATTGCCCTGATGCGGTCGAGCGCAGAGTCGTTGCACAATGGGACGACACCCTGCGGCAACCTAAAGACTTCTGGGTGGTCAGGATCATACTTGAAGAGCTCCTGCAGCATTGCGTTGAGCTCCAAGATAGTGAAGTTGTAGTTGAGGCCCGGGCGCAGCCTCATGATATCCGCCGCATTCTTGAACTCCCAGGTGGGCCTCCTCCGTTCCTGCAGGGGGGCGATGCGGCGGCGAAGGAAGTCTGCGCCAACGACGCCTACAGTGAGTCCGGCAAGCCTGAGGCGTTGGATCCTGGTGACGGCAATCCTCAGCCTGCTGTCCTCCGGGGCCACGTCGCTCCAGTCGCTGCCGCGTGCTGCTGCTACTTGGCGCCGGGCGGTAAATGGCTGCGGGTTCTCCTCAACTATCCAACACCAATCTGCTCTCCACTCCTCCCACTTGCCTCGGAACTCGCCCTCCAGATACGAGTCTTTCTTGCCGGCCCTTGAGATCCAAGCGATTCCGCCGGATAGAGGCTCTCCTCTCTCTACTCGGGGCATGAAGAAATGGCGGAAAAGGGCTACGTTTGGGTGGACTCCGACAAAGTTTTCGCAAAGGTGTGCGAAAACTGCCATGGTCAGGACGGCATTGGGAGTGAAATCAAGGAGGCAGAGGCCGTAGGTGTTCATGATATCACAAAAGAATTCGGAGAAGGGCGGGCAGAGCCCGCAGTAGAAGAACACGACGAAGAAGGGGTAGCCATGTGGAGCCATTTTATGAGCGGAGGCCGGGAGTACCTTCGTGCTCGGGTGCGCTCGCGTCTCCGTCGACCAGAAGAGGTAGTAGTACTCCCTCAACTCCTTCGCGTTAAGCTTGGGGGGGGGGAAGATGGCCCGCTCCTTCCGTAGCGCCGCAAGCCGCTGCGCCTCGGTCGACTTCACGGCCTTCCCCTTGTCGGCTTTCGGAGCCATGGCGGAGGTGGTGGAGGAGGTCGACGACGTTGGTGGTGCTGGTGGCAATGGGGGGGGGGGGCAGGGCGCTGCTCTCTTGCTGCTTTGAGAAGACGGGGGCACGGCGGAGGCATCTGAGATTGGAGAGGAAAGGGGGCAAGTGGGTGCACCACCCCTGCTTCCCCTTTGCTTATAAAGGGGGAGGTGGCGGACGTTCCGCCTTTCCTAATAAAGAAACTGCCCACGATCTCTCCCACGACACCGCGTTCGACGCGTGCCGTTCGGGGAGGGCGCGGTGGATGCGGAGTAAGATTCGGCGTAACCTAGGCCGCGCGTGCCCGTGCCCTGTTTTGGGCCTGGCCCAACAGCGCTCGGCACCGTGTATGGCCCAGGCCCGGGGGCTCCTGTCGGTGTACTAAAGTAGGGTAACCTTAGTATCCCGAACTTGTGCACGGGCAGTCGCAGCGTCCCGCGGCAAGGCTTGCCGGGTGACCGCCAAGATCCTCCATGGTTCCTTTGGAGCCATTCAAGAACAAAGTATCCAAGACCCCGGCAAGAGGAGCTTGCCGGGAAGGAGACAAGACCCCGGCAAGAGGAGCTTGCCGGGAAGGCCAACCAAGGCCCGGTGAGCGACAAGCTTCCGGATGCGACAAGACAATGACCGCGGCAAGGTACTTGTCGTGGCAAGGTACTTGCCACGGCAAGCTTCCACTCTGTACCTGCGCTCCAGCACTTCCACCAACGTGTCGCTCTGGGACCCTCCCAGGCGTACGTGGCGGGAGGCTGTGCACCAGAGGTACACGGTGGCAAGCGGCGCTGGCAAGATTGCCATCATGGCAAGCAGTGGCGTCCCTGGCGGTCCCTTTCTGCACCGTCTAGGCGACACAGACAGGCATTTAATGCCCTTGTCCCTTGCCGTCAGGGTTAGGTATGATAACACTGTTGTAGGCGACGGTGCCAACCGCCACGCCTTTTTCCATTTTTGCCCTTGCCTACATTGCCACCTGTCGGTGACCCCTTAAACATATAAAAGGGGGCCCGTATGCAACGTAGAGGGGGGTCGGCCAACAGAACACTCTCACGCTCGGTCTCGCTAGCCGCTGGTGTGTACTGTAGCAATCAGCGCTCCCGAGCAAGAACACAATACAAATCAAAGCAGGAGTAGGGTTTTATGCATTCGTGCGGCCCGAACCTGGGTAAACTGATCGTGTCGCTCGTGCGCATCGCCTCGATCTGCTCTTTGTGCCTTCTCCGCCCCCTGCCGAACCGAAAGGGGCCTGGCCCGCCGCGGTCCCATAGGTGTCCGTGGGATCAGCACCCCCGACAGGTATGTAGATGCACTCCTCTCCCCTCATTGCTAGATGACTCCATAGATTGATCTTGGTGATGCGTAGAAAATTTTAAATTTGTGCTACGTTCCCCTACACCATGGGGCACAAAGAGGAGCCTGGGGCACTGGCCATGTTGGAAGGCTTTGTTTGTGGCTAATCTGGACAGTTTTCCTTTTGCGTGATGTGAGATGGCATTTGGGGATCTACATCTCCTTATATAGATGCCGTCCGAGCATGGTAGGGGCTTATTTGTAAAAAATGGACCGTTCGTATTCACCTGGCGCGCGGAAATCAAAGCAACAACAGGGAGGAACCATAATAGACAGAAACATCGAGGTCACAGTAGGACTGTCGTTGGTCCGAAGTATAATGAAGAACCCGCCTTCCAAAGCCGAAGACATAAGCTGGATACTACGTCATCATTGAAGGCAAGTTCGGGGGCTACTATGGGAGTCCTGGATTAAGGGGTCCTCGGGTGTTCGGGTTGTGTGTTGAGGGCCGTACTGATGGGCCGTGAAGATAAAAGGTAGAAGACCGCCGCCCGTGTCCAGATAGGACTCTCCTTTGCGTGGATGGCAAGATTGGCGTCCGGATGTATAATTTCCTTCTTTTGTAAACCGACTTTGTACAACCCTAGCCCCCTCTGGTGTCTATATAAACTGGAGGGTTTAGTCCGTATAGGCTATCAGAATTCATATAGGGTAGACATCTAGGGTTTAGCCATTACGATCTCGAGGTAGATCAACTCTTGTAACCCCTATACTCATCAAAGTCAATCAAGCAAGAAGTAGGGTTTTACCTTCATTAAGAGGGCCCGATCCTGGGTAAACATCATGTCCCCTTTGTCTCCTATTACCTTTGATCCTCAAACACACAGTTCGGGACCCCCTACCCGAGATCGGCCGGTTTTGACACCGGCACCAACCCATTAGTCCTGGTTCAGTCACGAACCTGGACCCATGGGGGCAACGGTCCCGGTTCGTGAGGCCAGGGGCCGGCCGGGCCTCGTGGGGCATTGGTCCTGGTTCCAGACACGAACCGGGACCAATGGGCATCACTCCTGACCCACAACCATTGGTCTCGGTTCGTGGTTGGAACCATGACCAAAGGTCGGTTTCAGCCACGAATCGGGACCAATTAGATGCCTATATATACCCCCTCGCCCTCCACTGCTCTGTTTTTCTGGCCGGACATTGGAGAGCTTTGTGGTGCTCTAGCTCACCTTCTATGCACATGACGTGTTCGACGAAATGCCCGAGCCATACTTAAGCTTTCTCCTCTCGAAGCTCCTTGTCCAAGCTCCATTTTCCTCGAGATTTGTTTAGGTATGGCGGTCCGCCCTGTCCAGTCCCCGTCCTCACCGCCGTCGATTGCCCGCGCCGATCTCATCGCTGGCACCACCGTGGTGAGCCTCTTGATCTTATCTTCTTTCTAAAAGAAAAAAGTTCTTACCTTGTATGATTTAGATAGATACTTGTGTAATTTTCTTACTTTTATAATTGTTTGTTATTATATAGTGTGATGGTTTTGGTATCTGCCTCCATTGGCCCTTGTCATGTCTATGATTCGGATGTGGTATATATTATCTTCAAAGTCAAGGCTGACCCAAGCACCCTGTTAAACGATGAAGATTATCCATGGTTACGGCACAATAAGCAAAGGACACAAGCGAAGGAAAAGTGAAGAATTTCTCTCCACAACTATTATGTGTTGGGGAACGTAGTAATTTCAAAATTTTCCTACGCACACGCAAGATCATGGTGATGCATAGCAACGAGAGGGGAGAGTGTTGTCCACGTACCCTCGTAGACCGAAAGCAGAAGCGTTAGCACAACGCGGTTGATGTAGTCGTACGTCTCCATGACCCGGCCGATCAAGTACCGAACGCACGACACCTCCGAGTTCAGCATACGTTCAGCCCGATGACATCCCTCGAATTTCGATCCAGCCGAGTGTTGAGGGAGAGTTTCGTCAGCACGACGGCGTGGTGACGATGATGATGTTCTACCGACGCAGGGTTTCGCCTAATCGCTACTACAGTATTATCGAGGTGGACTATGGTGGAGGGGGGCACCGCACACACCTAAAAGATCAACAGATCAATTGTTGTGTCCCTAGGGAGCCCCCTGCCCCCGTATATAAAGGAGTAAGGGGGGCGAGGCGGCCGGCCAGGAGGGGCGCACCAGGAGAGGGAAGGAGAGAGAGGGGGAAGGAAAAGGGGGCGCCGCCCCCCCTCATTGTCCAATTCGGACTTGGGGGAGGAGGGAGGGGCGCGCGGCTGCCCTTTGGCCGCCTCTGCTCTTCCACCAATTGGGCCCATGAGGCCCAATAACCTCCGGGGGGTTCTGGTAACCCCCCGGTACTCCGGTATATATCCGATAACCCCCGGAACCATTCCGGTGTCCGAATATAGTTGTCCAGACTTAAGCATCGCTATGGGTGAGAAGGTCTCATCGTAGTCAACCGCTTGAACTTGTCGAAAACCTTTTGCAACAAGTCGAGCTTTATAAATAGTAACATTAGCGTCAGCGTCAGTCTTCTTCTTGAAGATCCATTTATTCTCAATGGATTGCCGATCATCAGGCAAGTCAACCAAAGTCCACACTTTCTTCTCATACATGGATCCCATCTCAGATTTCATGGCCTCAAGCCATTTTGCGGAATCTGGGCTCACCATCGCTTCTTCATAGTTTGTAGGTTCGTCATGGTCTAGCAACATAACTACCAGAACAGGATTACCGTACCACTCAGGTGCGGATCTTACTCTGGTTGACCTACGAGGTTCAGTAACAACTTGATCTGAAGTTTCATGATCATCATCATTAACTTCCTCACTAATTGGTGTAGGTGTCACAGAAACCGGTTTCTGTGATGAACTACTTTCCAATAATGGAGCAGGTACAGTTACCTCATCAAGTTCTAATTTCCTCCCACTCACTTCTTTTTGAGAGAAACTCGTTCTCTAGAAATATTCCGAATTTAGCAACGAAAGTCTTTCCTTCGGATCTGTGATAGAAGGTGTACCCAACTGTCTCTTTTGGGTATCCTATCAAGACACATTTTTCCGATTTGGGTTCGAGCTTATCAGGTTGAAGCTTTTTCACATAAGCATCACAGCCCCAAACTTTAAGAAATGACAACTTTGGTTTCTTGCCAAACCACAGCTCATAAGGCGTCGTCTCAACGGATTTCATGGTGTCCTATTTAACATGAATGCAGCCGTCTCTAAAGCATAACCCCAAAATAATAGCTGTAAATCAGTAAGAGACATCATAGATCGCACCATATCAAGTAAAGTACGATTGCGTCGTTCGGACACACCATTACGCTATGGTGTTCCGGGTGGCATGAGTTGCGAAACTATTCCACATTGTTTCAAATGAAGACCAAACTCGTAACTCAAATATTCTCCTCCACGATCAGATCGTAGAAACTTTGTTTTCTTGTTACGATGATTTTCAACTTCACTCTGAAATTCTTTAAACTTTTCAAATGTTTCAGACTTATGTTTCATTAAGTAGATATACCCATATCTGCTCAAATCATCTCTGAAGGTGAGAAAATAACGATATCTGCCACGAGCCTCAATATTCATCGGACCACATACATCTGTATGTATGATTTCCAACAAATCCGTTGCTCGCTCCATAGTACCAGAGAACGGTGTTTTAGTCATCTTGCCCATGAGGCACGGTTCGCAAGTACCAAGTGATTCATAATCAAGTGGTTCCAAAAGTCCATCGATATGGAGTTTCTTCATGTGCTTTACACCAATATGACCTAAATGGTAGTGCCACAAATAAGTTGCACTATCATTATCAACTCTGCATCTTTTGGCTTCAATATTATGAATATGTGTATCACTACTATCAAAATTCAACAAAAATAGGCCACTCTTCAAGGGTGCATGACCATAAAAGATATTACTCATATAAATAGAATAATCATTATTCTCTGATTTAAATGAATAACCGTCTCGCATCAAACAAGATCCAGATATAATGTTCATGCTCAACGTTGGCACCAAATAACAATTATTCAGGTCTAAAACTAATCCCGAAGGTAGATGTAGAAGTAGCGTGCCGACTGCGATCACATCAACTTTGGAACCATTTCCCACGCGCATCGTCACCTCGTCCTTAGCCAATCTTCACTTAATCCGTAGTCCCTGTCTCGAGTTGCAAATGTTAGCAACAGAATCAAATACCCAGGTGCTACTGCGAGCATTGGTAAGGTACACATCAATAGCATGTATATCACATATACCTTTGTTCACCTTGCCATCTTTCTTATCCACCAAATACTTGGGGCAGTTCCGCTTCCAGTGACCAGTCTGCTTGCAGTAGAAGCACTCAGTCTCAGGCTTAGGTCCAGACTTGGGTTTCTTCTGAGCAACAACTTGTTTGCCGTTCTTCTTGAAGTTCTCCTTCTTCTTCCCTTTGGCCTTTTTCCTTGAAACTGGTTGTCTTATTGACCATCAACACTTGATGCTCCTTCTTGATTTCTACCTTCGCAGCCTTTAGCATTGCGAAGAGCTCGGGAATCGTATTATCCATCCCTTGCATGTTATAGCTCATCACGAAGCTCATGTAGCTTGGTGGCAGTGATTGAAGAATTCTGTCAATGACACTATCATCCGAAAGATTAACTCCCAACTGAATCAAGTGATTGCAGTACCCAGACATTCTGAGTATATGCTCACTGACAGAACTATTCTCCTCCATCTTGCAGCTGTAGAACTTATTGGAGACTTCATATCTCTCAATCCAGGGATTTGCTTGAAATATTAACTTCAACTCCTGAAACATCTCATATGCTCCATGACGTTCAAAACGTCGTTGAAGTCCCGATTATAAGCCGTAAAGCATGGCACACTGGACTATCGAGTAGTCATCAACACATGACTGCGAAGCATTCACAATGTCTGCAATTGCTGGCGCAGGTGGTACACCTAGCGGTGCTTCCAGAACGTAATTCTTTTGTGCAGCAATGAGGATAATCCTCAAGTTACGGACCCAGTCCGTGTAATTGCTGCCATCATCTTTCAACCTTGCTTTCTCAAGGAACGCATTGAAATTCAACGGAACAACAGCACGGGCCATCTATCTACAATCAACATAGACAGGCAAAATACTATTAGGTACTAAGTTCATGATAAATTTAAGTTCAATTAATCATATTATTAAAGAACTCACAATTGATAGACATCCCTCTAATCCTCTAAGTGATCACGTGATCCAAATCAACTAAACCATGTCCGATCATCACGTGAGATGGAGTAGTTTCAATGGTGAACATCACTATGTTGATCATATCTACTATATGATTCACGCTCGACCTTTCGCTCTCCGTGTTCCGAGGCCATATCTGTTATATGCTAGGCTTGTCAAGTTTAACCTGAGTATTCCGCGTGTGCAACTGTTTTGTACCCGTTGTATTTGAACATAGAGCCTATCACACCCGATCATCACGTGGTGTCTCAGCACGAAGAACTTTCGCAATGGTGCATACTCAAGGAGAACACTTATACTTTGATAATTTAGTGAGGGATCATCTTATAATGCTACCGTGAATCAAAGCAAGATAAGATCCATAAAAATATAAACATCACATGCAATCAATATAAGTGATATGATATGGCCATCATCATCTTGTGCTTTGTGATCTCCATCTCCGAAGCACCGTCATGATCACCATCGTCACCGGTGTGACACCTTGATCTCCATTGTAGCATCGTTGTTGTCTCGCCAACTATTGCTTCTATGACTATCGCTCCCGCTTAGTGATAAAGTAAAGCAATTACATGGCGATTGCATTGCATACAATAAAGCGACAACCATATGGCTCCTGCCAGTTGCCGATAACTCTGTTTACAAAACATGATCATCTCATACAATAAAATATAGCATCATGCCTTGACCATATCACATCACAACATGCCCTGCAAAAACAAGTTAGACGTCCTCTACTTTGTTGTTGCAAGTTTTAAGTGGCTGCTACGGGCTGAGCAAGAACCATTCTTAGCTACGCATCAAAACCACAACGATAGTTTGTCAAGTTCGTGTTGTTTTAACCTTCGCAAGGACCGGTCGTAGCTACACTCGGTTCAACAAAAGTTGGAGAAACTGTCACCCACCAGCCACCTGTGTGCAAAGCACGTCGGTAGAACTAGTCTCGCGTAAGCGTACGCGTAATGTCGGTCTGGGCAGCTTCATCCAACAATACTGCCGAACCAAAGTATGACATGCTGGTAAGCAGTATGACTTATATCGCCCACAACTCACTTGTGTTCTACTCGTGCATATGACATCTACACATAAAACTAGGCTTGGATGCCACTGTTGGGGAACGTAGTAATTTCAAAATTTTCCCACGCACACGCAAGATCATCGTAATGCATAGCAACGAGAGGGGAGAGTGTTGTCCACGTACCCTCATAGACCGAAAGCGGAAGCGTTAGCACAACACGGTTGATGTAGTCGTATGTCTTCATGATTCGACCGATCAAGTACCGAACACACAGCACCTCCGAGTTCAGCGCACGTTCAGCCTGATGACGTCCCTCGAACTCCGATCCAGCCGAGTGTTGAAAGCACAAGTGCTCCCTAGGTGGTTTTGGTAATTAATGACAACATATCTCTTGTTGTGCTAACGTTTCTATCTAGTATGTTTCAGATAAGTTCAACAATGGAGTGGCATGGACTAAAGGTTGTGGGAAGTTCTCCAAGATGCTAAGGACAAAGGATTGGCTAAAGCTTAAAGCTCAAGATTCTTCATTTTACATTTTAGTGATCCAAGATCACATTGAGTCCATAGGAAAAGCCAATACTATCAAGGAGGGATGAGGTGTTGCTTAATGAGCCTCTTGCTCAAGTGCTTAATGATATGCTCCAAAATCCTCAGCTACTTTCCCACTTCCACATATGATGTAAACCCAAAGCCAAACTCGGACCTACCGATTATTTCTATCCGGCGCCACCGAGTTTCACTTGTCATAGCCACTGCCAGAAACCCTAATCAATTCGGTCTCACCGATGGGATCTCGGTCTCACCGAGATGGGCTTGCAAACTCTCTGTTACCTATTGCAATACCCTCGGTCCCACCAAGATATGCAATCGGCCCCACCGAGTTTGCTTGGCCAACCCTCTGTTTCGCTTATTACCCAAATCGGTCCCACCGAGTTTGAGTAATCGGTCAAACCGAGTTTTGGATTTACCCTAACCCTAGCACATCGGTCCCGCCGAGTTGATCCAGTCGGTCCCACCGAAAATCTCTAACGGTCACTAGGTTTACTATTTCGGTCTGACCGAGTTTGTTGATTCGGTCCCACCGAGATTGGTAAACTGTGTGTAACGGTTGGATTTTGTGTGGAGGCTACATTTACCCCTCCACCTCCTCTTCATTCGTGGAGAGAGCCATCAGAACAGATCTACACTTCCAACTCATATGTTCTGAGAGAGAACCACCTACTCATGTGTTGAGACCAAGATATTCCATTCCTACCATATGAATCTTGATCTCTAGCCTTCCCCAAGTTTCTTTCCACTCAAATCTTCTTTCCACCAGATCCAAATCCTATGAGAGAGAGTTGAGTGTTGGGGAGACTATCATTTGAAGCACAAGAGCAAAGATTTCATCATCAACACACCATTTGTTACTTCTTGGAGAGTGGTGTCTCCTAGATTGGCTAGGTGTCACTTCGGAGCCCCCGACAAGATTGTGGAGTTGAACCAAGGAGTTTGTAAGGGCAAGGAGATCGCCTACTTCGTGAAGATCTACCGCTAGTGAGGCAAGTCCTTCGTGGGCGATGGCCATGGTGGGATAGACAAGGTTGCTTCTTCGTGGACCCTTCGTGGGTGGAGCCCTCCGTGGACTCGCGCAACCGTTACCCTTCGTGGGTTGAAGTCTCCATCAACGTGGATGTAGGATAGCACCACCTATCCGAACCACGGGAAAAACATCCGTGTCTCCAATTGCGTTTGAATTCTCCAAACCCTTCCCTTTACATTCTTGCAAGTTGCATACTTTACTTTCCGCTGCCTATACACTCTTTGCATGCTTGCTTGATATGTATTGTGAATGTTGAAAGTATGCCTAAACTCCACTTAAACCAAAAAGGCTTAAAAATTGCAATTTTAGCATTAAGTGTCTAATCACCCCCCTCTAGACACATCTACTTCAAGGTCCTACAAGTGGTATCAGAGCTTCGGTCTCCATTGCCTTGGTTTAATCACCGTTGGAGGAAGATGGATGTGTCTACTTTAGGGAGTCTTAGACATAGAGTGCCTATTCTTGATGGAGAATATTTTCATGAGTGGAAAAATGAGATGCTTGTAATCTTCAATCAATATTATTTGAACAAGTATATTGCTAGCCCTTGTGCACCTCATATTGATCCTTTGCATCCTACCCTAGATGAAGATATTGACATGATTCGTAATCTTAGAACTATTGAGCTCATCATTAGAGGATTGCCCAAAAATTTGATTGCTAGTTTGCCTACTCTTAATTGTGCCTATACTATATGGAAATTTCTTGAGGAACGATTTCCCGATCATTCCTTGAAAAACTTGGATGAAATTCTCCATAAATCTATTGCCTTGAGTAAGATGAACTCTAGTGATCCTAGTTTTGGTGATTGTCTATTTGAGCTTACCAATCTCAAGCATGCTAAAGGAGATGTTGGAATCATTATATCCGAAGCTATAAGAATTCATAAAAGTGACTACTTTGAGGATCAATTATCTAATGAATTACCCTCTCTAGTAAATGATGAGTCACAAGATCATGGTGAACATGGATACTATGATGATGATGATGATGATAGTGACTTCGATCTTGATGATGCAATGAGACATTTTGTCTTACGGCAAATCTTTGGGGATATGCTTTAGGAGGAAAGGAATGGGTTCTTGATAGTGGATGTACTGATCATATGACCGGAGATGAAGGGATGTTCCGTGAGCTTGCTGAAAATGACGGCCCTCGAAAATATGTCACCTTTGGTGATAATTCAAAGGGTAAAGTGGTTGGCCTTGGTAAGGTGGCCATCTCACATGATAGTTCCATTCAAAATGTCATGCTCGTTGAATCTCTCGGCTACAACTTACTTTCAGTATCTAGACTTGCTGATTTCGGTTTGAATCTCCTATTTACTGAGGTAGATTGCCAAGTGTTTCGTCGAGACAATCATAAAATGGTCTTTACCGGTATGCGTAGAGGTGATCTTTACATTGTCGATTTCTCTAAAAAGGCACAACCTAAAACTTGCTTTATTGCTAAATCCTCAAAAGGTTGGTTGTGGCATAGACGACTAGGTCACGTTGGCATGAGAAACCTTGACAAGCTTATTAAAGGAAATCATATCCTTGGAGTTAACAATGTCATATTTGATAAGGATAGACTTTGCAGTGCTTGTCAAGCAGGTAAACAGGTTGGAGGAAGGCATCCTGTGAAGAACATCATGACCACAAGGAGGCCACTCGAGCTACTTCATATGGATCTTTCTGGTCCGAACGCCTACAAGAGTCTTGGTGGAAATTCTTTTGGTCTAGTTATAGTTGATGATTTTTCAATATTTACGTGGGTGTTCTTTCTTAATGACAAGTCGCAGGTCCAGAAGATCTTCAAAAACTTCGCTAGGAAGGCCCAAAATCAGTTTGACGTGAAGATCAAGAAGGTTCGGAGTGACAACGGAATGGAGTTCAAGAACGCAAATGTGGACACCTTTCTTGACGAAGAAGGGATTTCACACGAGTTCTCGGCTACGTACACACCTCAACAAAATGGAGTTGTTGAGAGGAAGAACCGGACGCTCATCGAAATGGCAAGAACGATGCTTGATGAATACAAGACGCCGAAGCACTTTTGGGCAGAAGCGATTGAGACAGCTTGTCATGCAACAAATCGCTTGTATCTTCACAAGCTACCTGGCAAGACAGCATACGAGCTCCTCACCAGTAACAAACCCCAAGTTGGATACTTTCGAGTATTTGGCTCAAAGTGCTACGTTCTTGACAAGCATCGTCGTTCAAAGTTTGGTCCTAAATCTCATGAAGGTTTTCTACTTGGTTATGGCTCAAACTCTCACACTTACCGTGTCTACAACAATTTCACCCGAAAGGTTGAGGAGACGGTAGATGTGAAGTTTGATGAATCTAATGGCTCGCAAGTAGTGCAATTTCCAATCGATGTAGGAGACAAAGACCCTTCAGAAGCAATCCAAGACTTGTCTATTGGCAAAATTCGTCCAACGGAGGTGAAGGAGAGTACCTCGTCCGTCCAAGTGGAAGCTTCTACTTCACAACAAGGTGAACCAAGAATTGATACGGAAGCATCCACAAGTGGGACACACCAAGATGAAGAAGACAAGGAAATGCATCAAGACGAACATCAACAACCTCCTTCTCCACCACGACAAGAGAACGACAACGTCAACAATGAAGAAGGCCAAGAAGAAGAACAAGATGAAGAAGATGTTCAACGAAGACCCAAGCAAAATCTCTCACGAGTTCGAGCAAAAATTGCCAAAGATCATCCCGTCGAGCAAATCTTCAATGATATACAAACCGGGAGAATCACTCGCTCAAAGACTCGTTTAGCTAACTTTTGTGAAAACTATTCATTCATCTCTAGCATTGAACCTATGAAGGTTGAAGAAGCATTGGAAGATCCGGATTGGATAAATGCTATGCATGAAGAGCTACACAACTTTGAGAGAAACCAAGTTTGGACATTGATTGAGAAGCCCGACAACAACCAAAACATCATTGGTACCAAATGGGTGTTTCGCAACAAGCAAGATGAAGATGGACAAGTGGTTCGCAACAAAGCACGTCTCGTCGCCCAAGGGTACACACAAGTCGAAGGTATGGACTATGGTGAGACATATGCTCCCGTTGCTAGACTTGAGTCCATTCGCATCTTACTTGCCTATGCTAATCACCATAATATCACCTTGTACCAAATGGACATTAAAATTGCCTTTCTAAATGGTGAAATAGAGGAGGAAGTTTATGTCAAACAACCTCCCGGGTTTATCAATCCTAAGAAACCAAATCATGTTTACAAACTTCACAAAGCTCTTTATGGTCTTAAACAAGCTCCTAGAGCATGGTATAAATGCTTGACCAAGTTCCTTATTGCAAGTGGTTTTGAAATTGGTAAAATTGATTCTACTCTTTTTACTAAAAGGGTTAATGGAGAACTATTTGTATGCCAAATTTATGTTGATGATATCATATTTGGTTCAACTAACCCTCTCTTTAGTGAAAAGTTTGGAAAGCTAATGTCAGAGAAGTTTGAGATGTCTATGATGAGTGAACTCAAATTCTTTCTCGGTTTGCAAATCAAGCAAACTAAGGAAGGTACATTTGTCTCTCAAACGAAGTACACCAAGGACTTATTCAAGAAGTTCAATATGTAAGAATGCAAAGGTATGCCTACACCCATGCCTACTAGTGGACATCTTGATTTGACCAAAGATGGTGAACCGGTTGATCAAAAGGTTTATCGCTCTATGATTGGTTCTTTGTTATACCTATGTGCTTCACATCCCGATATTATGCTAAGTGTGTGCATGTGCGCACATTATCAAGCTCCTTCTAAAGAATGTCATCTTAAGGCTGTGAAAAGGATAGTGAGATACTTAATTCATACACCAAACTTTGGCATTTGGTATCCTAAGAGGTCTTCTTTTGATCTTGTTGGCTATTCCGACTCGGATTATGCCGGGGACAAGGTTGATAGAAAATCTACTTCGGGTACTTGTCAATTTCTTGGTAGATCTCTTGTGTCTTGGTCTTCCAAGAAACAAAACTCTGTATCCTTATCCACCGCCGAAGCGGAATACATTGCCGCTGGTTCATGTTGTGCTCAATTACTTTGGATGACCCAAACTCTTAAAGATTATGGGATCTATGTGAAACATGTTCCACTGCTTTGTGACAATGAAAGTGCTATCAAAATTGGTCATAATCCTGTACAACATTCTCGAACTAAGCATATTGAAGTTCTTCATCATTTCATTCGAGACCATGTTGCTAAGGGTGACATTGATCTTAAGCATGTTCACACCGATAAGCAATTAGCGGATATATTTACTAAACCTCTTGATGAGAAAGTATTTTGCAGGTTGAGAGGTGAATTGAACATTATTGATGCTTCGAACTTGGAGTAGGAACTCCATTGGATACATGCAAGACATGAGCTTATGACTAATCCATGATATATCTCTTATAATGACTATCTTATGTCTTGGATATATTTGTACCTTGCATGTTGTCTAACCCATGTAGGTTCTTGGTTGAATCTAATTCCATGAGATTGCGACGCACTCACATCTTGAGCAATCTCTACATCACCAAGTCTCTACACAATGGTGGTTGAATACAAGGAAGCACAAAACCATTCAAACATATCCTTTGACAAATTCTATGTTGAGCTTCATGATTGTCATTTTTGGATACACAAGTGCTCTTCCTTGCAAGAACTAACCCATGTAGGTAGATGAACTCAAACTCCAAGTGGTGCTCCCAAGTCTTGATGAGCTACATCAACCTTGAGCACCCACACAAGTTCAACTACATGAGCAAGAACCACACCACCACCCAAGGTATGTTATTCCATCTTAGAGAAGCTTTACTCCAAGACATGAGTCAAAGCAACTCAACAAGATGTGAATACATCAAGATGCTTAAACGAAAAATGGTAACCCCATTTTGAGCTTAAATGATGAGTATGACCTATGATCAAGTGTTCTCACTTGACTCCTAAGTCAATATACTCTAACATAGGTGACTATGTCACCGCCCAACTCTAGATGAAGTTCTCTTGTGTTCTTTTATGTGTTATTGCATTTGTCTCATGCATGTTTATTTTCTTTCTCTTTTTCAAAAACAAAAAAAAACTTCATCTAGATCCTTCAGTTTCTTATCTTTTCTTTTTGTTTTTGTTCTGCATTTTCTGCATTCAATTCCTTGCAAATCCTTCAGGTAATTCATTGCAAATCTTTGTGATATCCCACATGTCTAGTGAGCTGAGGTGACAAGTGTTTTTCTCTGTGTGAACTCGGTTTCACCGACTTGTAATTTTCGGTCCAACCGAATCTTTTCGGTACCACCGAAACATGCCACTCGGTGTCACCGACTTCGCAATAGGAAAAACAGTTTGCCACTTGTTCTATATTTCTTCTGATCCAGCTCTACTCAATGAATCTTCTCCTCTACAAGCATCACATTTTAATCCATTGCTTTGTGCTGAGTCTCAAGGACCAAACCTATACGACGGATTCCAGAAAGCCCTTCTTGGAAATTGATGTCAAAGCGGGAGAGAGAGATCACATCAAAGCTCAAGGGGGAGAGAAAGTCTCAAGGACCAAACCTACAAGAGAGAAAGTATTAAGGGGGAGAAAGAGATTTCCAGGGGGAGAGAATACTCAAGGATCCCAGATGTCCCAGATGCTTGATGTTCAAGAGGAGAGATGTCACATGCCTTTTTGGGGGAAAGACATGTTCATATGTGCTTATTTGCATTAAGTTCTATCCATTTGTATCTTTCAGCTCTGATTTTCTGTTCCCTATCTTCTCCCAATATCCCATGTAAGATTCAGGGGGAGCAAGACACCTAAGGGAAAGAAATCAGTCAAATTCATTGCATATCTTTACTCTTGGGGACATGTTGAATCCAATGTGGTACCTTGTACTCACTCTCTACATGTCATCCCAGTCTTGGTTCTCTTGTGGCTTCCTTGGTTTGCTCTGGCTAGTGGAGTTACCTGTGTTATCTAACCTTGTTTGTGCAGGTTCATTCCATCCTAAGCCAGCCAAAGACTACAAGGTAAGTGTATGCATCAAAATCATGAGTATGAGGAATTCTTGCTTATGTACATACTGTTTGCAAGAAGGACTCATGAGCATGAAGGCATTTTCCTTGATAATCTTTTGCTCTGATGCATATGGCCAAGATACAGGTAACACATTGCCTACTCTGTCATGGTTATGCTCTCACATGCCTCTATATTTCACATTTACATGAGTGCATACATGTAGGGGGAGCCTATGCTTGTTACATGTCCTTCCAAAGCTTTACTTGATGTTTTTTATATCTTTATCTAAAGCTTTGATGTATGTTGCCATCAATTACCAAAAAGGGGGAGATTGAAAGCACAAGTGCTCCCTAGGTGGTTTTGGTAATTAATGACAACATATCTCTTGTTGTGCTAACGTTTCTATCTAGTATGTTTCAGATAAGTTCAACAATGGAGTGGCATGGACTAAAGGTTGTGGGAAGTTCTCCAAGATGCTAAGGACAAAGGATTGGCTAAAGCTTAAAGCTCAAGACTCTTCATTTTACATTTTAGTGATCCAAGATCACATTGAGTCCATAGGAAAAGCCAATACTATCAAGGAGGGATGTGGTGTTGCTTAATGAGCCTCTTGCTCAAGCGCTTAATGATATGCTCCAAAATCCTCAGCTACTTTCCCACTTCCACATATGATCTAAACCCAAAGCCAAACTCGGACCTACCGATTATTTCTATCCGGCGCCACCGAGTTTCACTTGTCATAGCCACTGCCAGAAACCCTAATTAGTTCGGTCTCACTGATGGGATCTCGGTCTCACCGAGATGGGCTTGCAAACTCTCTGTTACCTATTGCAATACCCTCGGTCCCACCAAGATATGCAATTGGCCCCACCGAGTTTGCTTGGCCAACCCTCTGTTTCGCTTATTACCCAAATTGGTCCCACCGAGTTTGAGTAATCGGTCAAACCGAGTTTTGGATTTACCCTAACCCTAGCACATAGGTCCCACCGAGTTGATCCAATCGGTCCCACCGAAAATCTCTAACGGTCACTAGGTTTACTATTTCGGTTTGACCGAGTTTGTTGATTCGGTCCTACCGAGATTGGTAAACTGTGTGTAACGGTTGGACTTTGTGTGGAGGCTATATATACCCCTCCACCTCCTCTTCATTCGTGGAGAGAGCCATCAGAACATATCTACACTTCCAACTCATATGTTCTGAGAGAGAACCACCTACTCATGTGTTGAGACCAAGATATTCCATTCCTACCATATGAATCTTGATCTCTAGCCTTCCCCAAGTTGCTTTCCACTCAAATCTTCTTTCCACTAGATCCAAATCCTATGAGAGAGAGTTGGGTGTTGGGGAGACTATCATTTGAAGCACAAGAGCAAGGAGTTCATCATCAACACACCATTTGTTACTTCTTGGAGAGTGGTTTCTCCTAGATTGGCTAGGTGTCACTTGGGAGCCTCCGACAAGATTGTGGAGCTGAACCAAGGAGTTTGTAAGGGCAAGGAGATCGCCTACTTCGTGAAGATCTACCGCTAGTGAGGCAAGTCCTTCGTGGGCGATGTCCATGGTGGGATAGACAAGGTTGCTTCTTCGTGGACCCTTCGTGGGTGGAGCCCTCCGTGGACTCGCGCAACCGTTACCCTTCGTGGGTTGAAGTCTCCATCAACGTGGATGTAGGATAGCACCACCTATCCGAACCACGGGAAAAACATCCGTGTCTCCAATTGCGTTTGAATTCTCCAAACCCTTCCCTTTACATTCTTGCAAGTTGCATACTTTACTTTCCGCTGCCTATACACTCTTTGCATGCTTGCTTGATATGTATTGTGAATGTTGAAATTATGCCTAAACTCCACTTAAACCAAAAAGGCTTAAAAATTGCAACATTAGCATTAAGTGTCTAATCACCCCCCTCTAGACACATCTAGTTCAAGGTCCTACAAGTGTTGAGGGAGAATTTTGTCAGCACGACGGCGTGGTGACAATGATGATGTTCTACCGACGCAGGGCTTCGCCTAAGCACTGCTATAGTATTATCGAGGTGGACTATGGTGGAGGGGGGCACCGCACACGGCTAAAAGATCAACATATCAATTGTTGTGTCCCTAGGGTGCCCCCCTGCCCCCGTATATAAAGGAGTAAGGGGGGAGAGTCGGCCGGCCAGGAGGGGCGCGCTAGGAGGAGTCCTACTCCCACCGGGAGTAGGACTCCCTCCCTTTTCCTTGTTGGATTAGGAGAGGAGAGGGAAGGAGAGAGAGGGGAAAGGAAAGGGGTGGTGCCGCCCCCCCTCCTTGTCCAATTCAAACTTGGGGGAGGGGTATGCGGCTGCCCCTTGGCCGCCTCTCCTCTTCCACCAATTGGGCCCATGAGACCCAATAACCTCCGGGGGTTCTGGGTACTCCAGTATATATCCGATAACCCTCGGAACCATTCCGGTGTCCAAATATAGTCGTCCAATATATCAATCTTCATGTCTCAACCATTTTGAGACTCCTCGTTATGTCCATGATCACATTCGGGACTCCGAACAATCTTTGGTACATCAAAACATATAAACTCATAATATAACTGTCATCGAAACTTTAAGCGTGCGGACCCTACGGGTTCAAGAACTATGTAGGCATGACCGAGACACGTCTCCGGTCAATAACCAATAGCGGAACCTGGATGCTCATATTGGCTCCCACATATTCTACGAAGATCTTTATTGGTGAAATCGCATAGCAACATACGTTGTTCCCTTTGTCATCGATATGTTACTTGGCCGAGATTCGATCGTCGGTATCTCAATACCTAGTTCAATCTCGTTACCAGCAAGTCTCTTTACTCGTTCCATAATACATCATCCCACAACTAACTCATTAGTTGCAACGCTTGCAAGGCTTAAGTGATGTGCATTACCGAGTGGGCCCAGAGATACCTCTCCGACAATCGGAGTGACAAATCCTAATCTCGAAATACGCCAACCCAACAAGTACCTTTGGAGACACCTGTAGAGCACCTTTATAATCACCCAGTTACGTTGTGATGTTTGGTAGCACATAAAGTGTTCCTCTGGTAAACGGGAGTTGCATAATCTCATAGTCATAGGAACATGTATGAGTCATGAACAAAGCAATAGCAGAATACTGAACGATCGTGTGCTAAGCTAACGGAATGGGTCAAGTCAATCACATCATTCTCCTAATGATGTGATCCCGTTAATTAAATGACAACTCATGTCTATGGCTAGGAAACATAACCATCTTTGATTAACGAGCTAGTCAAGTAGAGGCATACTAGTGACACTCTGTTTGTCTATGTATTCACACATGTATTATGTTTCCGGTTAATACAATTCTAGCATGAATAATAAACATTTATCATGATATAAGGAAATAAATAATAACTTTATTATTGCCTCTGGGGCATATTTCCTTCATTATGATGATGCCTTTGATCTAGAATATCACCGCAGTTGCATGTGAAGAAATGAAATGCCTTTTGTAACAGATGAGTTTCCGCATGAAACCCTGATACTTCAAAAGAGATTATCCGTTTTGTACATGAAGTACATCCATTTTTTGTCGTAACCCTCTCGCCTTTTGATCACATGCTATGTGGGTGAAATGGTGATACCATGCCAACTTTCAACCTTTTCAGAGTTCATTTGTAGTGCTTTTCAATTTCAGGGTCATATAGCTCAAAAAATCAGTAAATGCATGAAAAATACCAAATGAGGTCAGAAAGGGTTGAAAATTGATGATGTGGCTATGAATGGTTTAATTTGAACACATAAAAATTCTGGAGTTCAAATAAGTTCAAAAAAATGAAATCCCTTTGTATCAGATGAGTTTTCGTCTGAACCCTGATACTTCGAAGGAGATTGTCCATTTTGTACACGAAGTGGATCCAGTTTTTGTCGTAACCCTCTCAACTTTTTAGCACATGCTTTGTGGGTGAAATGGTGATACCATGCCAACTTTCAACCTTTTCAGAGTTCATTTGTAGTGCTTTTCAATTTCAGGGTCATATAGCTCAAAAAATCAGTAAATGCATGAAAAATACCAAATGAGGTCAGAAAGGGTTGAAAATTGATGATGTGGCTATGAATGGTTTAATTTGAACACATAAAAATTCTGGAGTTCAAATAAGTTCAAAAAAATGAAATCCCTTTGTATCAGATGAGTTTTCGTCTGAACCCTGATACTTCGAAGGAGATTGTCCATTTTGTACACGAAGTGGATCCAGTTTTTGTCGTAACCCTCTCAACTTTTTAGCACATGCTTTGTGGGTGAAATGATGATACCATGCCAACTTTCAACCTTTTCAGAGTTCATTTGTAGTGCTTTTCAATTTCAGGGTCACATAGCTCAAAAAAATAGTAAATGCATGAAAAATAACAAATGATGTCAGAAAGGGTTGAAAATTGATGATGTTGCTTTGAATGGTGCATTTTGAACACACAAATAGTCTGGAGTTCAGATAAGTTCAAAAAAATGAAATCCCTTTGTAACAGATGAGTTTTTGTCCAAAACCCTGATACTTCGAAAGAGATTCTCCATTTTGTACTCGAAGTGCATCCAGCTCTTGCCGTAACCCTCTCAACTTTTTAGCACATGGTATGTGGGTGAAATGATAATACCATGACAACTTTCAGCCTTTTCACAGTTCATTTGAAGTGATTTTCAATTTCAGGGTCATTTAGCTCAAAGAATAAACGAATAGAAAAAAGAATGAACTAGAAAACTTTTATGAAACTCTAATAGCAAAAAGAATGAACTAAAAATAATCAATCAAAATATTCTGTTATGATCAACTAAAACGAAACTATAATACTCTTCAATAGCAAAAAGAATCAACTAAAAAGCTTTTATAGCAACCTAAATTATCAAAATATTTTTTGTTCAAAGCAGTAATAGCAAAAAGAATTATAATAAACAAATTTTTTTGATAGAAACTTTAATAAAAAAAGAATTTTCATAAACAATTTTTTGATAGAAACTAAAATAACAAAATCTATTTTGAATATAATGATAAAATATAGTAATATTAAATAGTAGGAAAAAGAATCACTCAAAAAAATATTTTTATAGTGAAGTTATTCACAAACTAGTGATTCACACAAATTTCAAAGAATTCAAATTTAAACTATTCAAGTTTGAAAAGTAATGACACTAACAGAAAGTTTACAATTTTTCTGACCTAAAAGCAAAAAAGAAAAGAAAATAAATAAGGCAAAAAAACAAAAAAACTGGAAAAAATTAAAAAAATGCCGTCTAGTGGGCCACACAGCCTGCATACGAATAGAAACCCATCTGTACATGGACCAGGATTCAGGCCCAACATGGCAGTGACAAGGGTAGGCAAGTATTGCGTGCAATTAGAGAGGAGCTCAGCACCTCTGCCGCAACGCAGCTTATAAACAGGTGCCGAGCTCTCTCAGCTAGCGAGGTGGGACTAAACTCCCACCACACCACCGTTGTACCACCCTTTCGTCCCGGTTGGTGGCACAAACCAGTACGAATACCCACCTTTGGTCCCGGTTCGTGCCACCAATCGGGACCAAAGGTCTCTGCTTCCCGCCCTTTGGGCTGCTGAAAAGAGACCTTTGGTCCTGGTTGGTGCCACGAACCGGGACCAATGCTTTGTGTATATAAGTAAACACTTGTGAAAATTTTCATTCTCACCTCAGTTGCCCTCGATGACGTCAATGACATCGACGCCGCCAGGCTGCCCCGACGCCGTCCGCCGCCCCTGCCGTCGCCCGTGCGTTGCCGACGTCGTCCCCAAGCCCGCGCGCCCCTGCCCTGCCACTGAGCGCACCGGCCAGTCGCGCCCCTGCCCCGGCCAGCCCCCACCGTTGTCGTCACCATGCCCTTGCTGCCCCCGCCGTCTCCCTCGCTGGTTGCCCCGGCTGTGAGCTGCCGCCGCCCCGAGTCTCTATGATGATTTTTATGCGATTTTTGTGCGATTTTTTATGTGGTCATTTTTGTTCATATATATAATGTATATATGTATGTGGATGTATGTATGGATGGATATGGCTATGTATCTATGGATATAATGTTCATAGCATTTTTTGGTCATATATGTTTCAATTTTTTATATTTAGGTTGTTAGTAGATATAGATTTTAGGTTAGTGCATTTTAGGTTAGTTGTGCTGTTAGTGTATTTTAGCTTAGTAGATTTTAGGTTAGTTGAGAGGAAAAAGAAGAAAAGAGGAAGAAGGAAGAAAAAGAAAAAGAAAAGAAAGAGAGGGAAGGAAAATAAGAAGAGTAAGAAGGAGGAGAAGAAGGAGAAGAAGAGGAGAGGAAGAAGAGGAGAAAAAATAAGATGAGGAAGAAGAAGAAAAAAAGGAGAAGAAGAAGGAATAGAGGAGAAGAAGAAAAAATAACTTCTTCTTCTACCTCCTCTTCTTATTTTTTATCGGGAATGAGGGTGTCGAGGATCGCCGAGCGGTCGAGGGTCGGGAACTAGGGTAGAGGGTCAAGGGTCACCGAGGGGTTGAGGGTCGTCGATGGGTCAATTGTCGAGGATCGAGGCATTGGGGAACGTAGTAATTTCAAAAAAAATCCTACGCACATGCAAGATCATGGTGATGCACAACAACGAGAGGGGAGAGTATTGTCTACATACCCTCGTAGACCGTAAGCAGAAGCGTTATGAGAACGTGGTTGATGTAGTCGTACGGTTTCACGATCCACCGATCCAAGTACCGAACGCACGGCACCTCCGAGTTCAGCACACATTCAGCTCGATGACGTCCCACGAACTCTGATCCAGCAGAGCTTCATGGGAGAGTTCCTTTAGCACAACGGCATGATGACGGTGATGATGTTGCTACCGACGCAGGGCTTCGCCTAAGCACCGCTACGATATGATCGAGGTGGATTATGGTGGAGGGGGGCACCGCACATGGCTTGGAACAATCAACTTGTGTGTCCTAGGGTGCCCCCTGCCCCCGTATATAAAGGAGCAAGGGGGAAGGCCGGCCGGCTCTTTCAGGGCGCGCCAGGAGGAGGAGTCCTCCTCGTAGTAGGAGTAGGACTCCCGTTTCCTACTCCTACTAGGAGGGGGAAAGGAAGGAGGAGAGGGAGAAGGAAGGAGAGGGAGGAAAGGAGGAAAGGGGGACGGCCCCCTAGTCCAATTCGGTTTGGGCTAGGGGGGCCGCGCGCCCTGCCTCCCCTCTTCCACCACTTGGCCCATGAGGCCCAATACTTCTTCTCCGTATTCCCGTAACTCCCCGGTACTCCGAAAAATACCTGAATCACTCGGAACCTTTCCGATGTCCGAATATAGTCGTCCAATATATCGATCTTTACGTCTCGATCATTTAGAGACTCCTCATCATGTCCCCGATCTCATCCGGGACTCCGAACTACCTTCGGTACATCAAATCACATAAACTCATAATACCGACCGTCACCGAACGTTAAGCGTGCGGACCCTACGGGTTTGAGAACTATGTAGACATGACCGAGACACGTCTCCAGTCAATAACCAATAGCGGAACCTGGATGTTCATATTGGCTCCTACATATTCTACGAAGATCTTTATCGGTCAAACCGCATAACAACATACATTGTTCCCTTTGTCATCGGTATGTTACTTGCCCGAGATTCGATCGTCGGTATCTCAATACCTAGCTCAATCTCGTTACTGGCAAGTCTCTTTACTCATTCCGTAATGCATTATCCCGCAACTAACTCATTAGTTCCATTGCATAGAAGGCTTATAGTGATGTGCATTACAGAGAGGGCCCAGAGATACCTCTCCGACAATCGGAGTGACAAATCCTAATCTCGATCTATGCCAACTCAACAAGTACCATCGGAGACACCTGTAGAGCACCTTTATAATCGCCCAGTTACGTTGTGACGTTTGGTAGCACACAAAGTGTTCCTCCGGTAATCATGAGTTGCATAATCCCATAGTCATAGGAACATGTATAAGTCATGAAGAAAGCAATAGCAGTAAACTAAAATGATCAAGTGCTAAGCTAACGTAATGGGTCAAGTCAATCACATCATTCTCCTAATGATGTGATGCCATTTATCAAATGACAACTCATGTATATGGTTAGGAAACATAACCATCTTTGATTAACGAGCTAGTCAAGTAGAGGCATACTAGTGACACTCTGTTTGTCTATGTATTCACACATGTATTATGTTTCCGGTTAATACAATTCTAGCATGAATAATAAACATTTATCATGATGTGAGGAAATAAATAATAACTTTATTATTGCCTCTAGGGCATATTTCCTTCAGTCTCCCACTTGCACTAGAGTCAATAATCTACATTACACAATAATGATTCTAACACCCATGGAGTCTTGGTGCTGATCATGTTTTGCTCGTGGAAGAGGCTTAGTCAACGGGTCTGCAACATTCAGATCCGTATGTATCATGCAAGTCTCTATGTCTCCCACCTGGACTTGATCCCGGATGGAATTGAAGCGTCTCTTGATGTGCTTGGTTCTCTTGGGAAATAGGGATTCCTTTGCCAAGGCAATTGCACTATTATTTTCACAAAGTATTTTCATTGGACCCGATGCACTAGGTATGACACCTATCAGATATGAACTCCTTCATCTAGACTCCTTCATTTGCTGCTTCCGAAGCAGCAATGTACTCCGCTTCACACGAAGATCCCGCCATGACGGTTTGTTTAGAACTGCTCCAACTGACAGCTCCACCGTTCAATATAAACACGTATCTGGTTTGCAATTTAGAATCGTCCGGATCAGTGTCAAAGCTTGCATCGACGTAACCATTTACGACGAGCTCTTTGTCACCTCCATAAACGAGAAACATATCCTTAGTCCTTTTCAGGTATTTCAGGATGTTCTTGACCGCTGTCTAGTGATCCACTCCTGGATTACTTTGGTACCTCCCTGCTAAACTAATAGCAAGGCACACATCAGGTCTGGTACACAACATTGCATACATGATAGAGCCTATAGCTGAAGCATAGGGAACACTTTTCATTTTCTCTCTATCTTCTGAAGTGGTCGGGCATTGAGTCTTACTCAACTTCACACCTTGTAACACAGGCAAGAACCCTTTCTTAGCTTGATCCAGTTTGAACATCTTCAAAACTTTATCAAGGTATGTCCTTTGTGAAAGTCCAATTAAGCGTCTTGATCTATCTCTATAGATCTTGATGCCCAATATATAAGCAAATTCACCGAGGTCTTTCATTGAAACTCATATTCAAGTATCCTTTTATGCTATCTAGAAATTCTATGTAATTTCCAATCAACAATATGTCATCCACAAATAATATTAGAAATGCTACAAAGCTCCCACTCACTTTGTTGTAAATACAGGCTTCTCCAAAAGTCTGTATAAAACCATATGCTTTGATCAGACTATCAAAACATTTATTCCAACTCCGAGAGGCTTGCACCAGTCCATAAATGGATCGCTGGAGCTTGCACACTTTGTTAGCACCCTTTGGATCGATAAAACCTTCAGGTTGCATCATATACAAGTCTTCTTCTAGAAATCCATTCAGGAATGCAGTATTTACATCCATTTGCCAAATTTCATAATCATAAAATGCGGCAATTGCTAACATGATTCGGATGGACTTAAGCATCGCTACGGGTGAGAAGGTCTCATCGTAGTCAACTCCTTGAACTTGTCGAAAACCTTTCGCAGTAAGTCGAGCTTTGTAGACAGAAACATTACCGTCAGCGTCAGTCTTCGTCTTGAAGATCCATTTATTCTCGATGGCTTGCCAATCATTGGGCAAGTCAACCAAAGTCTACACTTTGTTCTCATACATGGATCCCATCTCAGATTTCACTGCCTCAAGCCATTTTGTGGAAGCTCTGCTCATCATTGCTTCCTCATAGTTCGTAGGTTAGTCATGGTCAAGTAACATGACCTCTAGAACAGGATTACTGTACCACTCTGGTGCGGATCTTACTCTGGTTGACCTACGAGGTTCGGTAGTAACTTGATCTGAAGTTTCATGATCATCATCATTGGCTTCCTCACTAATTGGTGTAGGTGTCACAGGAACCGGTTTCTGTGATGCACTACTTTCCAGTAAGGGAGCACGTACAGTTACCTCATCAAGTTCTACTTTCCTCCCACTCACATCTTTCGAGAGAAACTCCCTCTCTAGAAAGGATCCATTTTTAGCAACAAAAGTCTTGCCTTCGGATCTGTGATAGAAGTTGTACCCAACAGTCTTCTTTGGGTATCCTATGAAGACACATTTCTCCGATTTAGGTTCGAGCTTATCAGGTTGAAGCTTTTTTAGATAAGCATCGCATCCCCAAACTTTCAGAAACGACAACTTTGGTTTCTTACCAAACCATAGTTCATAAGGCATCGTCCCAACGGATTTAGATGGTTCCCTATTTAACATGAATGCAAGTTTCTCTAAAGCATAACCCCAAAATGATAGCGGTAAATCCTTGCTAGTGTTCCTCCTATTTTTATAGAATTTGTGGAGTTATAGAAGTTTTTGAAAAAGTCAGATTTCTACAGACTGTTCTGTTTTGACAGATTCTGTTTTCTTTGTGTTGAGTGCTTATTTTGATGGCTCTATGGTTTTCTTTGATGAGTTTTTTCCATAGAAAAGTTGGAATACAATAGATATAATACAAAAACAAAATATGAATTGGTTTGATACAGTACTTATAGTAGTGGTTTGCTTTCTTATACTAACGGATCTCATGAAGGTTTTGTTGAGTTTTGTGTGATTGAAGTTTTCAAGTTTTGGGTTTCCTTACGATGGATGAAGGAAGGATAGAAGAGCCTAAGCTTGGGTTTGCCTCGGCATCCCAAGCTATTATCCAAAAATGAGCAACCAACTAAGCTTGGGGATGCCCCCGAGTGGCATCCCCGCTTTCTTCCAACGACCATCGGTATTTTACTCGAAACTATATTTTTATTCATCACATGATATGTGTTTTGCTTGGAGCATTTTGTATGATATGAGGTTTTGCTTTTTTTCTTTTGTGTTTTAAGTCATCAATCCTTGCTGGACACACCTATTTGAGAGAGCCAAAATCATGTCATGACTTGTTAGAATTGCTCTCTATGCTTCACTTAAATTTTTATGAGCTATGGACTTGCTCTAGTGCTTCACTTATATCTTTTTGAGCATGGTGTGCTTAGTATTTGTGAAGAAATGCTCTCGTGCTTCACTTATATTTATTTGATAGTTATTAAAATTTTCAAGAAATTCTCTCTTGCTTCACTTAAATTATTTTGAGAGAAAGAAAGAAAAATTATGCTCATGATCTTCACTTATATCTGTTTGAGCTTATGAAAAGCAACACATGAAAATTAGTCCCAAAGTGATAGACATCCAAGAAGGATATAATAAAAACTTTCGTGAAGATCATTGGACAAAATAAACTTGATTCTTAGTAATAGTTTTGAGATATGATGATGTGATATGTGAGTTATGTTGATGAGTAATTATGCTTTAGTAAGAATATTGGTGTTAAGGTTTGTGATTCCTTATGCAAGTACGAAAGTCAATAGTCATGCAATGAAATTATATCCTACTTGTGGTGGATTATTAGGTGTTAATTATGCTTAATGCTTGCTTATGAGATTATTCATTTCTTGGTTGGTCGCTTCTCAATCTTTTTGCTAGCCTTCATTTTGCACCAAGTACGATCTCTACTTGTATATCCAAAATCCTTTAAACCAGTTTTGCCACATGAATCCACTATATCTACCTATATGCGGTGTTCTTTTGCCATTCTAACAAAATTTGCATGTGTCGTCTCTAATTTTCAAAATAAACTTGTCTTTTGTGTGTTTGTTTCGCTCGCAGAGCAGTGAGGGGCGGCTAATATTTTCCTTGCTGGGTGTGTTATTCTCACAATGAGTGTTTATTCACTTGTCATTGCACAAGAGTAAGGCAAAGGTTTTAGGGATGCCCAGTCCTGAAATGCACAAATGAATTTAATTTATGTTATCAAATAATAAATTCCTTGGAAAGTGTTGGTATGGAGGGCAACCATAGATACGGCTAGCCATGGAAAGTGAAAATATGGTGAAAAAAGGAATACACTTTATTTTCTATTTGGGATCAGCCTATGATATATCTAGCATGGAAAGTGTTGGGAACTCTAGGTCGTTTTCGTTGGTGGGATGGATACACCTCCCAAAATGTTTTTATCTCTATTTTTTCGCTTTGAGCTCTGGCACCTTATAGCGACCCGACCTCAGACGGTCAAGTCTCTGTGCTTAAGTGTCATCCCTGGATCGGTATGCTGACACACACAGTACTCGAGGATTTATAACAGAGGTAAATCACATGTATAAAATAACGTAAATACTATTACCTCAATCCAAATAGCGGAAGTAACAACAAGGTTGTGGATTCCTATCAACACCAATGGCAAAGTTGAGTTTAGAAATCATAACCCTAACGTATCACTTACTCGTCGTAAGATTCCTGCAACTTGAGACGTTGCAGCCACAAAGGGTCAGTACATTGAATGTACTGGCAATTTCACACTATAGAGCAATGATGAATAATGGCTATCACAACATGCATATTTGGCTGTGGAAAGCTCTAGGTTTAATGTTTTTGTGAAAAGCCAATTTTTCCCTACTGCAAAAGAATATATTTTATTTAACTACTAAGTTTGTTGAAAACATTGAGAAGGTTCCTCCAACTCAATCCCAAATTAATAATCATCAACCCGACAAATTAATTAAGTAAAGTGATGAGATCAATACGATAATCCAAGAACCAGATACTCAATATGTCCATAACCGAGGACACGGCTAACCATGATTAGTTTGTACACTCTGCAGAGGTTTGCGCACTTTTCCCCAAGACTCTATCTCCTCCGTTGGATTTCTAGCACTACATGGTGTTTGAGAAACGGATGACCGAGACACAGTCTTTCAGAAACATTAACTCTCTACTCCGAATAGACTATACCACCTACAACCCACTACATCTGCTAGTCTACCTCTTCAAGAGCTTCACGCAACTTACTCAACTATGCTAGAGCGCATAATAACTTGTGGCTGCACACGGAAGTTTCCAGCATGAATAATCTTATGATCCCTTTGAGCCTGGGTAGCAATCCATAGGGTGATCACACGGGTCCTCCGGGATCCCCTTGGGCAAGTACTGGGTTCTCCAGGTGCCCGGGCAAACCACTGGGTACTCCAGGGTGCCCCAACCAATCCACCCAGATGTGTATTAAAGTAGCCACCTTAAGTTAACCATTAATGATAACTCTCACATCTGTCATGGATACACTCAAACCCAATCCACGTCTACTAGCATAGCATAACAATATAAGTAATGTAGAAGTAACTCCCAAGGTTTGAATGCAGGACAATAGGTTCCTACCTCATCAACTACTTCCCAATACCCACATGTTATCAATTCCTAATCATGCAATGTTTGAGGGTGAAACTAATGCATAAAAACTGGGTAATGAAAAGTATGATCAAAGTGTGAACTTGCCTTGTACTGTTGATGAAGATGATTCACACTCATAACTACTGATAGTTCTACTCGTCACACTCTGTTCAATCTATCGTGAGTAAGCAATAATAACCACACATAAGCAATCACTCAAAAGATCGGAAAGAACGAAGAAGACAGTTCGGAAAACATCAAAACCAAGCAAATAACTCTTGCAACATAAAACAATTTCTAGCAGTACCAAAATTATGTGAATTTGGCCTTATCAGAAAGTTTAGGTCAAGAGCTTCGATTTAAAAAAAGAATCAACTCAAACGGGGTTATAAACCTCAAGTTATGATCAAAAGAAGTTTGAATATGAATCTGAACAAATTTCGAAATTTGAAAATTTCAAACAGTTGATGTGATAGGTTCACTGGATAGGTGAAAACAATGCGAAGCTATAGGCGCTGGTTTCATCTAATTTGGATAAACGAGTGAAAAGTTATGACTATTTGAAAAATCAGGGCCAATCTGTTTTATGGAAGAAAAATAGTTACGCCTAAGGTTTAATGTATAAATACGTAAACTAATTGATAATCTAATTATTATACCTTATTAGTCTAGAAATAATAAACTACGGAAGTATAAAAGGAAGAAAAAAACAAAGAAAAATACCTTTATAAAATAGAGAAAAGATGATTTTTGAGAGAGGAGACAATTTTCAAAAGTGGCGTCGGAGAGGGGAAAAATATTTTTCTTAAATTAATCTAGTCAAACCAAAATATTAATTTAATCCAAATCGGATGATTTTTGGAGGCTCTATAAATCTATATTTATAGGTGGAAAAGAGGTTTAAGGGTTAAAGGCTAGGGAATGTGGGACTAAACGTAGACGAAAATATACGAAACAGACAAAAAAAAGGCTACTACATGGGCTGCATTTTTTTCCAAAGTCTATTTTTTCTAAAATTTGTTTCAAAAAAACTAAACATTAACGAAAATAAAATAAAAAAAAGACAAAAGAAAAACGGGCCGGCCTGCTGCTATGCTACGCATGTGGGCGGCGGTTAGTTCCAGGCGCATGCGTAGTTTTTTTTTCTTTTTTTATATAGAAACAAAAAAGGGAAACTGGATAACGAACATAAAATAAAAATTTATATAGGCATATTATATATCAAAATTTTCAGAAAAAGATTTTCTACAACATTAACATTTCTCTAGTGCCAAATAATATTCACAAAAATTCAAATAGTTCAAACAGTGCTACTTCTACAATAAAACTCAATAAAAATCATTTTAGAAATACCAAAATTATTTCAAAATTATTTCTCTCCAATTTTCTGATGTAGGGAATCATTTTACCCTATTTTCCATTTATTTTATTTTTGGAGAAAAATAATTTGAATAAAACCCAAATAACTCCAAATTGAAAATAATTTCAAACGGACTTTAAATTTGATCCTTTTAAACTTCCAACTCGTATTTCATATATTTTGAAGAAGTCATTTTATCTTCTCTCATGAAAATCATTGAGTTGCTTAAAGTTTCTGAATTTGAAATATTTCCAAATAAAATTCAAATCTTTTCAAAAACACCTTTTCATTTCATTAAATGGAAGAATTCATATCATCTTCTCTCTAGGGTTTTGTATTTGAAAAGAATTTGAATTCACGGGGATCAAAATGCAGAATGAAAGTCTGGGAAAGTCCTTTTATTCCCTCCCATTTAACTTTCAAAGAGTTTCGAATTCACTCACTTTCAGTCAATCAATCACAGAGCAATCAAAACTATCTATTCATTATAACATTCCAAAATTTAGAATTTTGGGATGTTACAAACCTACCACCCTTAAAATGAATCTTGTCCTCGAGATTCGGAGAGGCTAGCAAGAAAAAGGTTAGGGTTTGGGGGTCTCCTCAAAATCCATCAATTGTCACAGGAGGGGGTCTGGGGTGCTACCACCCTTAGAAACATGGTAACGGTTCCATGTAAACTCATATACTCCATCCTTATTGTTGACAGTGTCGGTCTTCCCAGATCTTGGGAAATTCCATCTCTGGGCTCTTTCGAAAGTGGCATAACCTTTACCGCAATTCTTTTGTCCTTTTTCTTGGTAAGGTTGTTCCGTGACTGGGTCTTCTTAGCTGACGGGTGTGACGCCCATACTAAACAACTATCGACATCTCATGGTGGTCAACCATTTATGGCTTCTCCTGCAGGAAATGGGTCTAGGCTTCATTCTCACTGTATGTCCTATGATTGGCAACAGCTGCCTTGTATAAGGGAAAATGATTATACCATTCTAAGGTTTAAACAAGGCTTAGTATCGTCGTATCTCTACTATAGATAAGTCACTCAGATTTACCATCCCATTAGCAAGGCAAATAATAAGACTAAGTCGGTATGGTGATCAATCCATCCCGCACCCAAATCATTACCTTGTACATGGTTTAGCGAATCTTGCATTCTAACACTCGGTCATCCTCACAAGCATCGCAGAATTTCTCTTGTTGACGAACTAAGTTCGGATAAATCCATGGATTCTGTAAGCCAAACAAACATCTATCGCTCCTTCACAACTCTCAGGTTTTGCGTTACTCCTATAAAATCGTCTGTTGATAAAATCGTAACTTCTTCCACGGTTTTTTTCCTTCAGCAAGAGTGTGCTTGCTTCTTGGCAGGTCCTGGGGCCTGTGGGTTATGGCCCATCTCATCACTTGTAAACCTTGAACTCATCATCGGGGCAACTGGTCGTTAATCCAACATCGAACTTCCTAGTATTCTTAAATCCATCCAATTGTACTGTCTCGCTTCCTTCTATTGGTACCAAACTGAGACGGGATTACTCAGACTCATCAGGGAGTTACAATTGCTCCATATTTCCAACATCATACTTCCTTTATATCCAATAGTACTTCATCCCTTCATATTCTTGGGATATCACACATATCGAGATAAAACTCATACTTATTTTGTCCAAAGTCCACTCAGTGGAATATCCTTATCTTTTCTAGGGGTCAATTGTCCTCGCAGGGTACTACCACCCTTGAAATGCACAAATTCATCCATATAGACCATATTTCTCATATCCTTGAAAATGGTCAAAAATCTTCTTCATAGAGTAACAACTCATAAAATCCATATCAGTACCAACAATGCTAACTTTATTCATTCTCCAATGATTACAATCTCTCGCTTTTCCATTACATGTCTCAACTCAACACCTTGATACAAAATAGTTGTTCCCACTACTTCTACTACTACTACATTACTTCTCACAGACACAACTAATTATCACAAGTCTCATTCTCCTTGGGACAATCCCTGGCAAAGTGCCCTGCTTCATTACAACGAAATATTACTTCTGGCAACTCCCGATGTTTCCTTGTGATTATATAGCCTCCTTGGGTCCTTGGCTTCCTTTTTGGGCAATTTTTGAGGTAGTGCCCTGACTCCTTGCACCTATAACAGGTGATATGACTCAGATCCTTCCTGGAATCCAATCTACTTCTCTTTCTGGACTTTTCCGTTCCAATCAGGGCTTCTATATCCTGTGGGTCATACTCTACTTCCTCTGTCGGAAATTCTACTAGATTCCCCTTCAAACAATTCTAGGAGATGTGTCCTTCTTCTCCACATGAATAGCATGACTTGGTGCAGGGTTCAATTCTGTTTCCTCTGTGTGTGTCCTCAACATCTTCCTTCATCACCGGTTCTTCTACAATTTCTATGAGGGCTCCTTTCATTGCTTCTTTCTTTTACTGGATAGTTCTTTGTACCATGGGGTAAATATGACACTAAGCAAGGTAGTGGGTAGTCCCTTCACACAAGAAACAAGTGATCTACCTAGTTGGGCATTCTTCAGCTGGGTGACTTTCTTCGCAATTAGGGCATTCATCCTTGTGCTCTTTATGGTTACTTCGAATCTCTAGGACTCGCGGATCATCAGCAAGGCAAGTAACACTTTGATCATACCTTTTTACAACCCAGTTTTATTGCATTAGATCCATCCTCACACATTGCATGATTAGGATCTAATTAAATTGTGGGATGGGAAGTAGATGAGGTAGTACCTATTACCTGTTACTATGAAACCTTTGGGAGTTACTTCTACGTTTGCTTATTATGCCATGCTATGCTAGTAGACGTGGATTGGGTGAGTGATATCCATGACAGATGTGAGATTGATAATTTTAATGGTTTACCTAAGGTGGCAACTTAAATACACATCTGGGTGGATTGAGGCACCTGATGTCTATCAGGACTTGCCTGTTTTTTTATGGACCGCCACCCGGGCTCAAAGGGATCATAAGACCTTCATGCTAAATACTTACGTGTGCAGCCACAAGCCATTATGGGCTCTGGCATAGTTGAGTAAGTTGCGTAAGCTCTTGAAGAGGTGGACTAGCAGATGTAGGGGATTGTAGGTGTACCGGTCCGCCCAGAGTAGAGAGCAAATGCTTCTGAAAGACTGTGTCTCGGTCATCCGTTTCTCAAACACCCTGTAGTGCGAGAAAACCAACGGAGGAGATCGAGTCTTGTGGGGAAAAGTGCGCAAACCTCTGCAGAGTATAACAAACTAATCATGATTAGCCATGTCCCTGGTTATGGACAATCTTGAGTATCTAGTACTTGAATATCATGTGAATCTCATCATGTTACTTCTAATTAATATTGTTGGGTTTTAATTGTTCACTTTTTAATTGGGATTGAGAATGCTGTCAACCATTCTCAATGTTTAACAACCACCGTGATAGTTAAATAAATTTATTCCTTTGCAGTAGGGAAAAATTGGCTTTACACAAAACAGTAACCATAGAGCTTTCCACCAGCCAAATATGCATATAGTATAGCTGTTTCATTCCATTACTCTCTATGTGTTACCTTGCCAGCATATTCCATGTGCTGACCCGTTTCGGGCTGCAACGTTAATGTTGCAGACTTTTCAGACGATGATTGAGGTGTTTTAGTTCGTGGTTCTATACTCAGTGATGCCGTTGGAGTTGATGGACCCATTTATCTTCCAAGTCTTCCGCTGTTATCGACACTAGATGGCCTTAAGCCATATTATTATAATAAGTTCTCTTCGGAGACATCGATGTAATAAGTGTGTGATTGCCACTCTGCTATAAATCCTTCGAAGTACTATGTGGTGTCAGCATTACTGATCCAGGGATGACACTGGAGCACAGAGATCAGACCGGTTGAGGTTTGGTCGCTACAATGGCAATCCATAGGGTGCTCACACAGGTCCTCCGGGATCCCATTGGGCAAGCACTGGGTTCTCCAGGTGCCCGGGCAAACTACTGGGTACTCCAGGGTCCCCCAACCAATCCACCCAGATGTGTATTAAAGTAGCCACCTTAAGTTAACCATTAATGATAACTCTCATATCTGTCATGGATACACTCAAACCCAATCCACGTCTACTAGCATAGCATAACAATATAAGCAACGTAGAAGTAACTCAAAAGGTTTGAATGCAGGACAATAGGTTCCTACCTCATCAACTACTTCCCAATACCCACATGCTATCAATTCCTAACCATGCAATGTTTGAGGGTGAAACTAATGCATAAAAACTAGGTAATGAAAAGTATGATCAAAGTGTGAACTTGCCTTATACTATTGATGAAGATGATTCGCACTCATAACTCGTGATAGTTCTACTTGTCACACTCCGTTCAATCTATCATGAGCAAGCAATAGTAACCACACGTAAGCAATTACTCAAAAGATCGGAAAGAACGAAGAAGACAGTTCGAAAAACATCAAAACCAAGCAAATAACTCTTGCAACATAAAACAATTTCTAACAGTATCAAAATTATGTGAATTTGGCCTTATCAGAAAGTTTAGGTCAAGAGTTTCGATTTGCAAAAAGAATCAACTCAAACAAAGTTATAAAACTCAAGTTATGATCAAAAGAAGTTTGAATATGAATCTGAACAAATTTCGAAATTTGAAAATTTCAAATAGTTGATGTGACAGGTTCACTGGATAGGTGAAAACAATACGAAGCTATAGGCGCTGGTTTTATCTAATTTGGATAAACGAGTGAAAAGTTATCGCTATTTGAAAAATCAGGGCCAAACTGTTTTACGGAAGAAAAATAGCTACGCCTAAGATCTAATGTATAAATACGTAGACTAATTTATAATCTAATTATTATATCGTATTAGTCTAGAAATAATAAACTAGGGAACTATAAAAGGAAGAAGAAAAAAAGAAAGATACCTTTATAAAGTAGAGAAAAGATGACTTTGGAGAGAGGAGACAATTTCTGGAAGTGGCGCAGAAAAGGAGAAAAATATTTTTTCTTAAATGAATCTAGTGAAATCAAAATATTGATTTAACCCGAATCGGATGATTTTTGGAGGCTCTATGGGTCTATATTATAGGTGAAAAAAATATTTAAGAATCAAAGGCTAGACAATGTGGGACTAAACGTAGACGAAAATATACGGAACAGAGAAGAAAAAAGCTAACGCCTCGCACGGGCCTAAAGGCCTCGGCCGGCCGCGCGCCGTACACGGGCTGTATTTTTTTCCGAAGTCTATTTTTTTGAAATTTGTTTTAAAAAACTAAATATTAACAAAAATATTTTTTTTAAAAGACAAAAGAATACAAAAGAAAAACGGGTCGGGCTGCTGCTATGCTACGCATGCGGGCGGCGGTTAGTTCCAGGCGCACGTGTAGTTTTTCTTTTCTTTTTTTATATAGAAACAAAAAAGGAAAACTGGATAACAAAAATAAAATAAAATTTTATATAGGCAAATTATATATCAAACTTTTCAGAGAAAGATTTTCTACAACATGCACATTTCTCTAGTGCCAAATAAAATTCACAAAAATTCAAATAGTTCAAACAGTGCTACTTCTACAATAAAACCCAATAAAAATCATTTTAGAAATGCCAAAATGATTTCAAAATTATTTCTCTCCAATTTTCTGATGCAGGGAATCATTTTACCATATTTTTCATTTATTTTATTTTTGGAGAAAAATAATTTAAATAAAACCCAAATAATTCCAAATTGAAAATAATTTCAAAGAGACATTAAATTTGATCCTTTTAAACTTCCAACTCGTATTTAATATATTTTGAAGAAGTCATTTTATCTTCTCTCATGAATATCATTGAGTTGCTTAAAGTTTTTGAATTTGAAATATTTCCAAATAAAATTCAAATATTTTCAAAAACCCCTTTTCATTTAATTAAATGGAAGAATTCATATCATCTTCTCTCTAGGGTTTTGTATTTGAAAATAGTTAGAATTCACGGGGATCAAAATGCAGAATGAAAGTTTGGGAAAGTTTTTTTATTCCCTCTCATTTAACTTTCAAAAAGTTTCAAATTCACTCACTTTCAGTCAATCAATTAGAGAGAAATCAAAACTATCTATTTCTTATAACATTCCAAAATATAGAATTTTGGAATGTTACACACCTCTACAAATCCCTACTTCCCTCTACTAAGGGCCTTTCCTTTACTTTATGCAATTTTTCTTTTTGAGTCTCCATCTTCTCTTATAAAAGCACCAACTAGGAGGCAATATGATCGTACTTAAGTATTGGGTGTAGCTAATATTCGAATGTGTTTCATGAATGGATCAATGGTTGAGCATGATGAGCTAGGGATAACTTATTTTAGCGTTGATATTTTGAAAGACATGGTTGCTTGTTGATATGCTTGACTATCTAAATTATCATGTCAAAAGTAGACTATTGCTTTGAATCACATAAAAGTCCAATTGTCCATGCTATAAAGAAAAGAATATGATATGACATGTTAGGTAGCATTCCACATCAATTTTTTTATCACTTACCTACTCGAGGACGAGTAGGAGTTAAGCTTGGGGATGCTGATACGTCTCCAACGTATCTATAACTTTTTTATTGTTCCATGCTATTATATTATTAATCTTGGATGTTTTATAGTCATTTTATATCATTTTCTGGTACTAAACTATCGACATAGTGCCAAGTGCCAGTTTGTTGTTTTCTGCATGTTTTTTACTCCCTCCGTTCCGAATTACTTGTCTTGAATTTGTCTAGATACGGATGTATCTAGACTCATTTTAGTGCTAGATACCTCTGTATCTAGACAAATCTAAGACAAGTAATTCGGAACAGAGAGAGTACATCGCAGGAAATCAATATGAGACGGAGTCCAAATGCTACGAAACTTTACGGAGAATTTTGATGGGCCAGAAGGAACACAACGGGTCCTGGCTGTGCCTGGGGGGTGCCTCGAGGGGGCACAACCTACCAAGGCGCGCCAGGAGGCCCAGGCACGCCCTGGTGGGTTGTGCCCACCTCGGGTGCCCCCCGGACCGCCTCTTTTCTCTATAAATACCCCATTATTCCAGAAACCCTAAAGGCATCGACAAAATATTCATCTAGCCGCCGCAGAGTCCAGAACCACCAGATCCAATCTAGACACCATCTCGGATGGGGTTCACCACCTTCATTGGTGCCTCTCCGATGACGCGTGAGTAGTTCTTTGTAGACCTACGGGTCCGTAGTTAGTAGCTAGATGGCTTCCTCTCTCTCGTTTGATTCTCAATACAATGGTCTCTTTGAGATCCATATGATGTAACTCTTTTTACAGAGTGTTTGTTGGGATCCGATGAACTTTGAGTTTATGATCAGATCTATCTTTTTATATCCATGAAAGTTATTTGAGTTTCTTTGATCTCTTATATGCATTATTGCTTATAGCCTCGTATTTCTTCTCCGATATTTGGGTTTTGTTTGGCCAACTTGATCTATTTATCTTGCAATGGGAAGAGGTGCTTTGTAGTGGGTTCGATCTTACGGTGCTTGATCCCAGTGACAGAAGGGGAACCGACACGTACGTATCGTTGCTACTAAGGATAAAACGATGGGGTCTATCTCTACATAGATAGATCTTGTCTACATCATGTCATCATTCTTATTGCATTACTCCATTTTACCATGAACTTAATACACTAGATGCATGCTGGATAGCGGTCGATGTGTGGAGTAATAGTAGTAGATGCAGGCAGGAGTCGGTCTACTAATCTTGGATGTGATGCCTATATAATGATCATTGCTTTGATATCGTCATAATTATTCGAAGTTCTATCAATTGTCCAATAGTAATTTGTTTACCCACCATTTGCTATTTTTCTCGAGAGAAGTCACTAGTGAAACCTACGGCCCCCAGTTGGACAGTACCATATATCGCATACATTCTCAGAAGGGAACTCCCAGAAGATGAAGAAGAGGCTCGACAAACGTCCGTCGATCTAAAGCCTTTACTATGATAAGAGGACAGTTGTTCAGAGAAAGTGTGACTGGAGTTTGCCAGAAATGCATAACACTTGAAGAAGGTCGAGTGATCCTCAATGACATCCAGTCGGGGACCTATGGTCACCATGCGTCCTGTCGGACCATTGTAGCCAAAGCATACCGAGCGGGATTTTACTGGCCATGGGCAAATGAGATGGCACAAGAAATAGTCGACAAATGTGAAGGTTGCCAGTTTTACTCCAACATGTCTCACAAGCCTGCGTCAGCCCTGAAGACCATTCCACTCATCTGGCCCTTTGCTGTTTGGGGATTGGACATGGTTGGACCTCTGAGGACTGGTAGGAGTGGATTCACTCATGTGCCTGTAGCAGTCGACAAGTTCACCAAGTGGATTGAGGCCAAACCCATCAAGAACCTTGAAGCCAGTTCTGCTGTCAGCTTCATCAAAGAGTTAACATTCAAATATGGTGTTCCACACAGCATCATCACTGATAACGGGTCAAACTTCGATTCTGATGAGTTCGGAGCTTTCTGTGCTTCACAATGTACTCGAGTCGACTATGCCTCAGTCGCCCACCCCCAGTCGAATGGGTAAGCTGAAAGAGCAAATGGATTGATTCTCAAAGGACTGAAACCCCGACTGATGCATGACCTCAAACACGTAGTAGGAGCCTGGGTCGATGAACTTCCATCGGTACTATGGGGATTGAGGACAACTCCCAATCAGTCGACTGGCAGAACCCCATTTTTCTTGGTTTATGGAGCCGAAGCAGTACTTCCGAGTGACTTGCTCCACAATGAGCCCGAGTCGAGCTTTTCTCAGAGGAAGAAGCAGAACAAGCACGGCAAGATGCAGTTGATCTGCTGGAAAAAGAAAGAGAGATGGCCTTGATCCGGTCAACCATCTATCAGGAAGACCTACGTTGATTCCATGCCAGAAACGTGAGGGGTCGAGCATTTCAAGAGGGAGACTTGGTTCTCCGAGTGGATCAGCAGAAACCACACAAGCTTGCTCCCTCTTGGGAAGGCCCCTTAGTTGTCACCAGAGTGCTCCACAATGGAGCGTACCACCTCTACAACGTCGAGCACAAGAAAGACGAGCCGCGCGCTTGGAATGCGGAGCTGCTCCGCCCCTTTTATACTTAAGCACTCAGTCTATTGAGATGTAATAAGAAGCACCTTTGTAGTTTGTTTATCAAAGACAGAATTTTTACAGTCTTCTGAAAATGATTGTCTATTGCTTACATTTGTTTCTGAAATCCCCAGTGGGCGGCTTAGCTGCGAATCCGTTTCGCCTAAGTTGAAAAAATCCTACCGAGTGGTGAGCAAGCCTCTCACTCGGGGGCTTAGCTGCAGTCCAGTACTCGCCTAAGTTGAAAAAATCCTACCGAGTGGTGAGCAAGCCTCTCACTCGGGGGCTTAGCTGCAGTCCAGTGCTCGCCTAAGTTGAAAAAATCCTACCGAGTGGTGAGCAAGCCTCTCACTCGGGGGCTTAGCTGCAGTCCAGTACTCGCCTAAGTTGAAAAAATCCTACCGAGTGGTGAGCAAGCCTCTCACTCGTGGGCTTAGCTGCAGTCCAGTACTCGCCTAAGTTGAAAAAATCCTACCGAGTGGTGAGCAAGCCTCCCACTCGGGGGCTTAGCTGCAGTCCAGTACTCGCCTAAGTTAAAAAAATCCTACCAGGTGGTGAGAAAGCCTCTCACTCTGGGGCTTAGCTGCAGTCCAGTGCTCGCCTAAGTTGAAAAAATCCTACTGAGTGGCGAGCCAGCCTCTCACTCGGGGGCTTAGCTGCAACCCAGTGCTCGCCTAAGTTGAAAAAATCCTACCGAGGCGAGCCAGCCTCTCACACGGGGGCTTAGCTGTAGTCGAGTACTCGCCTAAGTTGAAAAACCATTGTACCAAGTAACGAGCAAGCCTCTCACATGGGGGCTTAGCTGCAGTCCAGCACTTGCCTAAAGTTTCAAAAATCCTACCGAGTGTTGAGCAAACCTCACACTCGGGGGCTTAGCTGCAGCCCAGTGCTCGCCTAAGTTTCAAAAATCCTATCGAGTGTTGAGCAAACCTCACACTCGGGGGCTTAGCTGCAGCCCAGTGCTCGCCTAAGTTTCAAAAATCCTACCGAGTGTTGAGCAAACCTCACACTCGGGGGCTTAGCCGCAGCCCAGTGCTCACCTAAGTTTCAAAAATCCTACCGAGTGACAAGCGAACCTCACACTCGGGGGCTTAGTTGCACCCCAGTGCTCGCCTAAATTTCAAAAATCCTACCGAGCGATGAGCAAACCTCACACTCAGGGGCTTACCTGCAGTCTAGTACTCGCCTAAGTTGAAAAACCATCCCTATCCGTAAGGACGACGAGGTGCAGGTCGACTGCAAACCTCTCCTCAGAGCTGAGCCACAAGTACAATGTGCGCTCCATCCCTATCCGCAAGGACGAGGAGGTGCAGGTCGACTGCAAACCCCTCCTCAGAGTTGCGCCATAAGTACAATGTCCGCTCCGTACCTATCCACAAGGACGACAAGGTGCAGGTCGACTGCCAACCTTTCCTTAGAGCCGCGCCATAAGTAAATGTCCGCTCCATCCCTATCCGCAAGGACGACAAGGTGCAGGTCGACTGCCAACCTCTCCTTAGAGCTGCGCCATAAGTACAATGTCTGCTCCATCCCTATCCGCAAGGACGATGAGGCGCAGGTCGACTGGGATATCTCCCTCAGAGTTGCATCTCAAAGAATATTCCGAGTGAAGAATAAGTTCCACTCGAAGGCAAATGCAAGCACATGCAGAAGATAAACCAATATCAGATAAAGTTTCAAGAGTTTCAGGACAAAGATAAAAGTACTCGGGCATTAGGCCCGAAGGAGTTTAACGGTTACAAAAACCACTCGGCATTCCGAGGCAAATTTAAAGCAAGTTTAAGTATCAAGTCTTGTTCACTCGGCAGGAGGAGGACTCGCAGGCTCGACGAACTCGTCCAAATCATTCCCGTCAGCGATCCGAGTGGCAGTAGCAATGAAAATCTCCATGAAGGACTGGAAGTCATGCCTTTTTGTGTTGGCGACCTTGATCGCCGCCAGCTTCTCTTCTCGAGCTTCTCTGCAGTGGAACCTGACCAGTGACAGAGCCACATCAGCACTGCATCAAGCAGAGGACTTCTTCCATTCCTGCACTCGACCAGGGACCTCATTGAGTCGAGCCATCAGAGACTCGAGATCATTCTGAAGTGTTTCCCTTGGCCAGAGCGATGAGTCGATGCGTGAAACTGCAACCTTCAGACGGGCAAGATAACTTGTAACACTGGCGACGCGGGATTCCAGTCGAAGCACATTCATGGCAGCCTCATCGCCGACTGGAGAAAGATAGGGTCCAAGCCCGTCTCGATCCGTCCAGTCTCCTCCTCAAAGTTTTTGCAGAATTCTATAGAGTTAAGGAGCTAATGAGTCGACTGGCCAGGTTTAACTAGCAAACAGTAAAACAGTCAGGCAAAAAGGGATACCTTCGAGCATAAGAAAGAGTTTCTTGGCGAGAGCTTTTAGATAAGCTTCCAAATCGGTCCTCCTGCGAGTCATGCTTTCCAGCTGGTCGTTCAGAGCCACTTTATCTTTTTTCAAACGAGTCGCCTCTCGATTGGATTCAGTGAGAGACGACTTCAGCTTGTTGATCTCTTCCTGCAGCGCTCCGACCGAAGCCAGTTTCTGGTCAGCAAGGACGGTCTTCTCCTGAGCCTCCTTCTGCGCAGTTGCAAGGTCCAAGTCCTTCTTCTCCAGGGCCAGCCTCATTTTCTCTGCAAAATACACATTTAGATCAAACAGAAGAATGAAGAGATAACTTGAAGGATGGTCAAGATAAGCACTCGATAGGTTGTTACCTTCCGTACCAGCGACTTCATGTTGAGCCTTCTTCAAGTTATGTTGTGCCAACTCCAGGTCAAGGTTGAGTTGCCTTTGCTTTTCCTCAAATTCGGCAAACTGGGAGATAAGCGAACAAGATTTCTACAGTGAATAAAAGACATATCAGTCGACAAGATCAAAGATTATCTACTTCCGAGTAAACAAAACTTCAACACTACTTAGACCCCAACCGACTGCCAGCAGTCGACTACGGTCTCGGGGACTACACCCAGTGGGTGTATTTAGCATGCCCCCACTGGTTTGGATTCCACTCGGCTGGTCCGCCCAGACCGAGCGCAAAAAAAAGAAAAAAGAAGGAGAAATAAGGGAGAGGAAGAAGTACTCAGACCCCAATCAACTGCCAGTAGTCGACTGCGGTCTCGGGGACTACACCCAGTGGGTGCACTTGGCATGCCCCCACTGGTTCAGATTCCACTCGACTACACCCAGTGGGTGTACAATCTTGAAGTGCAAGACAAGGAAAGATTGCACGAAGGAAAATATTCGGGTAGCATATCCTAAAAGAAAAAGTTCAGACGGAAGTTGACTTACCTGGACATTGGCTCGAAGAGCCGCGCTGGCATCATAAGCAGCCTGACTACTTTCGTGCACCGCCTTCACCCGCTCCATCATTATGCTAGCGTGACGAATAGCCTCCGCAGCGGCGTCCGACTGGCTTTCTAGAACATGATGAGTGGTAAAGAAGGGGACGGACGGTCCAGATGTAACGGCTTGGAGATCCGAAGCATGAAGTTGGACGGTTGAAGCAAGCTCTGGAGCAGTCGACGATGCAGGACGCGCACTCGACAAGGGGTCAGCAAAGGTTACAGAAACCTTGCTCGCATCTTCGAGCCATTGAACTGCCCGCTCCGCTGCCGGCTCCGATTGAGATGTCTTGCTAGCCGTTGCCTTCTTCTTCGTGGGCCTCAGCGGCACATCCTCGTCATCATCTGGAAGCTCAATGACATTGGGAGGGGCTGCAAAGAAATCAGCCGACCCTAGTGAAAGTGCAACTATCCCTAGGTGGTTTTGGTAATTCATAACAACATATAGCTCATTGAGCTAATGCTATTCCAAGATGATCATTTCAGGAAAGCTCAATGATTGGCATGGCATGGATGGTGAAAGTGGAACCCTCAAAATGCTAAGGACAAAGGATTGGCTCTAGCTCATATGCTCAAGACTCTTCATTTTACATTTTAGTGGTCCAAGATCACATTGAGTCCATAAGAAAAGCCAATACTATCAAGGAGGGATGAGGTGTTGCTTAATGAGCCTCTTGCTTCATGTGCTTAATGATATGCTCCAACATCCTCAGCTACTTTCCCATATCCACATTTGACCTAAACCCAAAGCCAAACTCGGCCCTACCGATTCTTTCAACCCGGCGCCACCGAGTTTCACTTGTCATAGCCATTGCCAAACCCTAAGCAAATCGGTTCTACCGATAGGGATCTCGGTCTCACCGAGATGGGATTGCAATTTCTCTATTTCCTTTTCGTAACTTTTTGGTCTCTCCGAAAGAGCGGATCGGTCCCACCGAGATTGCAATGTAAACTCACTGTTTCCTTTTCATAACATTTCGGTCTCACTGAGAAGAGCGAATCGGTCCCACCGAGTTTACATGACCAACCCTCTGGTTAGCTTATTACAAATCGGTCTCACCGAGTTTGTGTAATCGGTCTCACCAAGATTACGTTATGCCCTAACCCTAACCATATCGGTCCTACCGAGTTGCATGTCAGTCCACCGAAAATCTCTAATGGTCACTAGGTTTACTATTTCGGTCCGACCGAGTTTGTTGATTCGGTCCCACCGAGATTGGTAAATTGTGTGTAACGGTTGGATTTTGTGTGGAGGCTATATATACCCCTCCACCTCCTCTTCACTCGTGGAGAGAGCCATCAGAACACATCTACACTTCCAACTCATATGTTCTGGGAGAGAACCACCTACTCATGTGTTGAGGCCAAGATATTCCATTCCTACCACATGAATCTTGATTTCTAGCCTTCCCCAAGTTGCTTTCCACTCAAATCTTCTTTCCACCAAATCCAAATCCCGTGAGAGAGAATTGAGTGTTGGGGAGACTATCATTTGAAGCACAAGAGCAAGGAGTTCATCATCAACACACCATTTGTTACTTCTTGGAGAGTGGTGTCTCCTAGATTGGCTAGGTGTCACTTGGGAGCCTCTGACAAGATTGTGGAGTTGAACCAAGGAGTTTGTAAGGGCAAGGAGATCGCCTACTTCGTGAAGATCTACCGCTAGTGAGGCAAGTCCTTCGTGGGCGATGGCCATGGTGGGATAGACAAGGTTGCTTCTTCGTGGACCCTTCATGGGTGGAGCCCTCCGGGGACTCGCGCAACCGTTACCCTTCGTGGGTTGAAGTCTCCATCAACGTGGATGTAGGATAGCACCACCTATCTGAACCACGGGAAAAACATCCGTGTCTCCAATTGCGTTTGAATTCTCCAAACCCTTCCCTTTACATTCTTGCAAGTTGCATGCTTTACTTTCCGCTGCCAATATACTCTTTGCATGCTTGCTTGAATTGTGTTATGATTGCTTGACTTATCCTAAAATAACTAAAATCTGCCAAGAACTAAAATTGGGAAAAGGTTAAGTTTTTATTTGGTCAAGTAGTCTAATCACCCCCCCTCTAGACATACTTTCGATCCTACAAGTGGTATCAGAGCTTTGGTTTCCATTTGCTTTGATTTCCATAGCTTTTGGTGGTCATAGCCTTGGTTTCACAACCTAGGAGAGTATGGCGTCTAGCGAGGGAAATTATCACCGTAGAGGTCCTTACTTTGATGGTACTAATTTTGCTAGTTGGAAGCATAAAATGAAAATGCATATTCTTGGACATAACCCCGTCGTTTGGGCTATTGTGTGTGTTGGTTTGCAAGGTGACTTCTTTGATGGGAGAGAACCAAACCATGAAGCTACCGCGGATGAGTTTAAGATGTTGCAATACAATGCTCAAGCTTGTGATATTCTCTTCAACGGATTGTGCCCCGAAGAATTCAACAAAATCAGCCGTCTTGAGAATGCAAAGGAAATTTGGGACACTTTGATTGATATGCACGAATGTACCAACTCCGTCAAGGAATCCAAATTGGATGTGCTTCAAAGTCAACTTGACAAGTTCAAAATGAAGGATGGTGAAGGTGTCGCTGAAATGTAGTCTAGGCTTGCTCTCATCACAAATGAGATTGCCGGCTTAGGAAGTGAAGAGATGACCGATAGATTCATCATCAAGAAGATTCTAAGAGCCTTGGATGGAAAATATGATACCGTGTGCACATTGATCCAAATGATGCCCAATTACAAAGATCTCAAGCCAACGGAGGTAATTGGAAGAATTGTTGCTCATGAGATGTCACTTAAGGATAAAGAGGAACTTCACAACAAATCAAGTGGTGCCTACAAAGCCTCATGTGAAGCCCCTACATCATCAAGTGAGAAACAAAACTTCAATGAAGAATTGAGCTTAATGGTGAAAAACTTCAACAAGTTCTACAAGAGTAGAAGCAAAGATAGAAGCTCCAAGTCAAGGTCCTACAATGACAAAAGATCTTCTAGTCGAGAGCGAAACTGCTACAATTGTGGAAGACCCGGACACTATTCCAATGAGTGTACGGCTCCCTACAAGAGAAGAGAAGACTCTCCAAAAAGAAGAAGCAAAAGAGAAGAATCACCACCAAGAGAGAGAAGGAGTAGAGATGATCGTTATGAACAAAGACACTCACAGAGAAGCAAGGATTCGGAAAGGAAGGAAAAATCATCAAGGAGCTACACAAAACAAAGACATCAAGCTCATGTTGGTGAATGGGTATCCGGCTCCGACTCCAACAACCACTCCGAGAGAAGTTATCACTCTGATTCCGAATATACTCAAGATGAAGGTGTTGCCGGTCTAGCACTTGTGTCAACCAACTCCTACGACATATTTGACTCACCAAATGAAGGAATTGGAAGATGCTTCATGGCCAAAGGTCCTAAGGTAACACACCCCGAGTATGTTGATTTTAATAGTGATGAAGATGACTTGTTAGGTGATGATGATTTACTTGTTGATAACTCTAGTGATCAATACTATGATGAAACGTCAATTAATCATGCTAATCAAGATAAAACGAATGACAATGATAAGGAGAAGATTGAGGCTCTAACTAAAGAACTAAACACTCTTAAGTTAGCTCATGAAACTATGTTTGAAGATCATCGAGAACTTTTAAGAGCTCATGAGAAGTTACGCTTTGAAAAGCTAAATCTTGAGCAAGAGCATGAGTTTTTAAAGGCAATCAATGATGATCTCCACAATAAAAGTTCTTCTTACATTGCCAAGCGTTTACTCTTATCCACTTACATGCCTCAAGTCAAGTCTAGTAACAAGAACAAGAAATATTCTTCCTCTAGTAGTAACAATGATCATGCTAAATCCAATATTGTTGCTTCTAGTAGTTCTCTTGATTCCACTAATGATTCTCTTAGCCAAGTTACACTTGAGCAAGAAAATAGCTTATTGAAGGGAATTATAGACAAAGGAGTGTACAAAAGCCTTGCCGAGAGTAAGCAGTTTGAGGAAATTGTGTGCAAGCAAGGAAGGCACCGGAAGAATCAAGGTGTTGGTTTTGAACGAAAGTTCAATGCCAATGGAGTTGAGTGGGAAGAAGATCAATACCCTAAGACAAAGTTTGTCCCTCAACAAGAGAAGTATGATCCTACTTCCTTCAAGGGGACACAAGCTCAAGATGATCTTCCACCACAAGACTACAAGCAAAAAGGCAAGGACAAGCTTCAAGAGGAAATTGATGCATTTGAAGAAGCTCCTAAGACCTTAGTCAAGTGGATTCCCAAGACCACTTCAAGTTCCACTTCATCAAGTACGACTACAACTCCAAGGATTCCCATCAAGATGGTGTGGATCCAAAAGAAGAAGAACTAGAGAGTTCTTGAGGGTGACTCCGCCAACATACTTCACTCTTATCATTTTGGCAAGAACAAGTGCAATCAACTTCCACATCTTGCACTAGTTCAAGGAGTCACAAACCCTCTTGTTGGTAAGACAAGGGACAAGGTAACCTAAAAGTTTTCATGGACATCATCTTGTGTGTGCATCACTCTATGTCTATGGATATCCTTGTTTGTTCCTTGTGGGACTAACCCATGTAGGTATTGAAAGTGCAATTCACTCAAATGGATAGCTCCAAGTGATCTACATCAACATTGAGCATCCACATCTTCAACATCTACATGAAGTCATCATCGACAAAACCCAAGGTTAGTTCATCCCTCTTAAGGAGGATATCACATCTAGGGGGAGCTTTACTCTAAGACTTGAGCTAAAGCAACTCTAAAGATGTGAACACAACAATGCTTTATGTAAAAGTGGTAACCCCACTTGAGCTTAAACGATGAGTATGACCTATGATCAAGTGTTCTCACTTGACTCCTAAGTCAATATACTCATATATAGATGACCTAGTCATCGCCAATTGCTTGATAGATGCTAGAATTGGTTGTGCATGCTTTGTCACATATTTCAATTGCCATTTTATTGTGTGAGCATGTTGGTTGCATATTTTACTCATTCGAGGACATCCACTTGTTTTTTTGATTGTTTGGTTTTATTTCCTTTTTCCAAGTGGATGGACAAGAATGCCTAAGAACCTCGTCTAGCTATCTATGCTTTTCTCGTCTCAAACTCTATTCATGCTACATCACAAAATTTGATCAAGTCAGATTTGAACCACTCTGTGTGACGAGCACTCGGAGTCCCCGATTCGTCATAGACTTAAACTTCCAAAACCTCTTTGTGATTCTCGGTCTGACCGATATCCTACTTTCGGTCCTACCGAGATCATCAAGTTGATCTGAATTTTCGATCTCGGTGCAACCGATTTGAATCATTCGGTCACACTGAGTTGCAATAACTGTATACAGTTTTGCATCTCGGTGCCACCGAGTTGTTCCACTCGGTCACACCGACAGGGTCGGGCTATATATAGGCACGGGCAAAAATTTGGAAATTTCTCCGAACTCCTTCGCCCGCGCGATAGCTCGCTCCGCCAACGTGGTCTCTGGATCGTCTCCTCGCCGCCAGCCGCCTCCACTCGCTGGTCTCCATCCCCGTCAACGGAATTCAACCCCGCCGTTGCCGCCGTAGCGAGTCTCCGCCGAACTAGGGTATGGACTCGATCTTTGTGCTATCCCCAATCTGATTCCTAGCACATTGTGATCTTATTGTTTCTAGCCACGATTGAAACACTCCTATCCAGTCAATGCATTCGTAGAATAGGATTGATTCGAAAACTTTAGGGTTAGGTTTCCGCCAAAACCATCTCGGACCCACCGAGTTGAAAAACTCGGTCCCACCGATTTGGCTCATGCCTTTGCACAAGTGAGACTCGGTCTGACCGAGAATTACTAATCGGTGTGACCGATTTTGGAACTTTGTGAAACCCTAGCAGTCTCGGTGCCACCGAACTGTGACTCGGTCTGACCAAGTTCACTAGTTTAGGTTCCAAAACTGCTTCGGTATCACCGAGTTTAAAAATCGGTAGATCCGAAATGATTTCTGTGGGAAACTAAAACTAAGATTTGGAATCATTCTTTTGCAAAAATCTCTGCATTTTGTGATGCTCATCCACTCTACCTCATCTATAAACTGTTCACAGGTCAGTAGTCATCTTGTTCATCATGTCAGATCAGAGTGATAGCCAAAACCTGTCAGAGCAGCAAGTGCACATGAGTGAGGGCACTAGTCCCTCCACTTCCTTAGATGAAGGCAGCAGGAGAACTCCTAGTAACTTGCCAAAAGCTGCCACCAGACAAAGGAAGAAAAGAACCTCAGAATCAGAGGATGAGGACTATGTGGCAGAAGAAGAAGCCACTTCCAAGAAAGTGGTTAAGAAGGAATATAGCACTGCTGCTGCCACCAAGCCAGACATGAAGAAAAAGGTTCCTGCAAAGAGAATTCCAATGTCTAAGGCCAGAGCATCTACTCAAGTCCCTTTGGGATCTGAACCCAAAGAGGCTGCTGCAGAAGGGAAGAAGAGGAAGGAGAGGATCGAAAAGACCACTGCTAGAGTGCTTGGGAGATCCTCAATCATGAGAGATTCTGAAGAGGAAGAGGAAGAAGAGGTTGCTGCACCAGCACCCAAGGCACAAAAGCTGATGGGTGATGCTATAAGATCAGGGGCTACTGCATCCAAGCCCAAGGAAGCACCCAAGGCTGCATCAAAGGCCAAGACAGCTCCAAAGAGGAACACAAGGAGCATACCAGCTGCTGAAAAGAACAAGGCCCCAGTGCCTAACACTGCAGAAGAAGAGGAAGGCCAAGTTCTCAGGAAGCTAAAGCCCAAGATCCCAGACCACAATGATGCTCATCCTGTGGCTGAGGACATGAAGATCCGAAGAGACTCAAGGCTGAGAAAGTGGAGAGCAGAAGATCCATATGCTACAAGAAGAAGAACTACTGTTGACTATAGGTTCCACACTAAGGAACAACAGGACTTCTATGAGACAGTCTTGTTGGTTAAGAAGCCCATTGTTTGTGACATGAGATGGGTAGATTGGCAGTTCATCAAGGACAATGAAGAGCGCTATCCTAGAGTACAAGATAGCTTAAAGGCTTGTGGAGTAGCAGACTTTGTTGGGCAGAAGCTCACAAAGTGGAATGAAGAGCTGATCATGCAGTTCTACTCCACAACACACTTCTATCCACATGGCAGAATTGTGTGGATGTCTGAAGGTACAAGATACCAATCAACTGTTGAGGAATGGGCAAAGTTGATCAATGCCCCAGAAGAAAATGAGGATGACTTGGACATTTATGCCAAGAAGAAGATGGATCACAATTCCATGTCTAACATGTACAAGGAGATCCCAAACAAGGCACTTGATACTTTGAAGTTTGGCTCAGTACATTATCTTCTGTCAGGGCTGCCAACCATTAATTGGATTCTGAGGCACACTCTATTGCCCAAGTCAGGTGATCACAAGATGATTAGAGGCCATGCAATAAACTTGCTTCATATCTTTGATGTGCCACAGAAGTTCAAGGTGATGAGCCTCATGGTAGAAACTATCAAAAGGACTACAGCAGATCAGAAGAGGAGCTGTGGTTATGCCCCTCAGATCCAAGAGCTGATTAACTCCAAGATGGGCACAGGCATATACCTATTGGACAAGGAACATTTGCCTATTCATCCAGATTTTGAAGATAATGAAGTTGTGATGAACAAGGATGAACCATCATCAGTTCATGCTCAAGCACAGAAGGAGAAGGCAAGGAAGGAGAAAGCTGCAAAATGCCAACTAAAGAGGAGGCATCGGAGTATTTCCTGAAAAACAAGCAAGAGCAGCTTAGTTACTTGATTGCATCCACATTGAGGATTGAGAAAGGACTGCCCACCCTCACTCAGAATCAGGTGAGCTTAGAGAGGATCATAGAACAAAAGTTCTATGACATGGATGTCAAAGTAACAGAGATTCAGTCTGCAGTGGAGCAACTTCAAGATGACATGCAGGAGAGGGGAGGGAAGACTACAACTGATGCATTTGCCAGAGTGCCACGAGCTCAGAGGTCGACTGCAGTGCCAGTTCCTGACACCAGAGCCACCACCTCAGCTCCAGCCACAGCACCAGCCCAACCAGCTCCAGCATCTACTTCTGCTCCAGCTCCAACCACGTCTACAGAAGCCTTCGTCCTTGGAGTGATCCAGACTCCACCACCACCAGAAGATCAAGCCTGAGAGTTGATCTAGTACTATGCATTTTCTAGGAACTTTTTGGTAACTTCTTGCTAAAGGGGGAGAAAAATGTATAGATCACAGGCTTCGAGAGAGAGAGAGAGTGTTGCTTTTATTCTCTCTTGCTTTATTTGGTGGTTTTTCAAACTTTGTTTGCTCTTGGTTGAGATACTTTGATATGCTTGTGAGACATTGATGATCATGTGTTTGATCATAAGCTACACTTATGCATGCTTGATATATCTTATCTATCCATTGTGATCATTCACTTTCTTTGGTGATGAGTGCATGTATTTCATTCTTATCTTTTTGAGCGCTCCACCAAGATGTATGTGACATGGAAGAGTAACCCATGACTCTAACTCTTTGTGCATTTGCAGTCCAAAGCAAATTTTAAATATGCACAAATTTAGGGGGAGCTCTTACTTATCACGTACTTCTCAAAGCAATGATATATTTCATTCTTATTATTATTTGTCGAAGCTTTGATCTATATGTTGTCATCAATTACCAAAAAGGGGGAGATTGAAAGTGCAACTATCCCTACGTGGTTTTGGTAATTCATAACAACATATAGCTCATTGAGCTAATGCTATTCCAAGATGATCATTTCAAGAAAGCTCAATGATTGGCATGGCATGGATGGTGAAAGTGGAACCCTCAAAATGCTAAGGACAAAGGATTGGCTCTAGCTCATATGCTCAAGACTCTTCATTTTACATTTTAGTGGTCCAAGATCACATTGAGTCCATAGGAAAAGCCAATACTATCAAGGAGGGATGAGGTGTTGCTTAATAAGCCTCTTGCTTCATGTGCTTAATGATATGCTCCAAAATCCTCAGCTACTTTCCCATATCCACATTTGACCTAAACCCAAAGCCAAACTCGGCCCTACCGATTCTTTCAACCCGGCGCCACCGAGTTTCACTTGTCATAGCCACTGCCAAACCCTAAGCAAATCGGTTCTACCGATAGGGATCTCGGTCTCACTGAGATGGGATTGCAATTTCTCTCTTTCCTTTTCGTAACTTTTTGGTCTCACCGAAAGAGCGGATCGGTCCCACCAAGATTGCAATGTAAACTAACTGTTTCCTTTTCGTAACATTTCGGTCTCACCGAGAAGAGCGAATCGGTCCCACCGAGTTTGCCTGACCAACCCTCTGGTTAGCTTATTACCAAATTGGTCTCACCGAGTTTGTGTAATCGGTCTCACCGAGATTACGTTATGCCCTAACCCTAACCATATCGGTCCTACCGAGTTGCATGTCAGTCGCACTGAAAATCTCTAAGGGTCACTAGGTTTAATATTTCGGTCCGACCGAGTTTGTTGATTCGGTCCCACCGAGATTGGTAAATTGTGTGTAACGGTTGGATTTTGTGTGGAGGCTATATATACCCCTCCACCTCGTCTTCACTCGTGGAGAGAGCCATCAGAACACATCTACACTTCCAACTCATATGTTCTGAGAGAGAACCACCTACTCATGTGTTGAGGCCAAGATATTCCATTCCTACCACATGAATCTTGATCTCTAGCCTTCCCCAAGTTTCTTTCCACTCAAATATTCTTTCCACCAAATCCAAATCCTGTGAGAGAGAATTGAGTGTTGGGGAGACTATCATTTGAAGCACAAGAGCAAGGAGTTCATCATCAACACACCATTTGTTACTTCTTGGAGAGTGGTGTCTCCTAGATTGGCTAGGTGTCACTTGGGAGCCTCCGACAAGATTGTGGAGTTGAACCAAGGAGTTTGTAAGGGCAAGGATATCGCCTACTTCATGAAGATCTACTGCTAGTGAGGCAAGTCCTTCGTGGGCGATGGCCATGGTGGGATAGACAAGGTTGCTTCTTCGTGGACCCCTCGTGGGTGGAGCCCTCCGTGGACTCGCGCAACCGTTACCCTTCGTGGGTTGAAGTCTCTATCAACGTGGATGTAGGATAGCACCACCTATCCGAACCACGGGAAAAACATCCGTGTCTCCAATTGCGTTTGAATTCTCCAAACCCTTCCCTTTCCATTCTTGCAAGTTGCATGCTTTACTTTCCGCTGCCAATATACTCTTTGCATGCTTGCTTGAATTGTGTGATGATTGCTTGACTTGTCCTAAAATAGCTAAAATCTGCCAAGAACTAAAATTGGGAAAAGGTTAAGTTTTTATTTGGTCAAGTAGTCTAATCACCCCCGCCCCTCTAGACATACTTTCGATACTACACCTAGATGAGTCACCAGAATTTAATCGACCGAACAATCGAGAACAAGATCACGAGGATTGTACCCGAGTTGGAGGTGACCGCATCTTCCATGTCCTCATCTTCATACTGGCGGGTGGAGGTCCCAGAAGTAGCAGCGCTACAAATTTCAGAATTCAGTCGGTCATGTTTGACGAAATGAGTCGACTCAAATCCAGATTCATAGTAAAACAAGAAATCAAGCCCAACTAATACCCAGAAGCAATGGGGATGGCCACTTTGATCATCGGCAAGGCTTTTGGCGGTTTGGACGGTGTAGCTTTCAGTTGCTTGGACGCCTTTTTAGTCGGCGCTGGAGAAGACGTCTGAGGGCGCTTCGATGACTACCCAGTTTGCGTGGTCGCTTTGCCGCGGGCGCTTGCTGGATCGCAAGAAAGCTTGGATCATCTTTCCCTATGAGGAGGAGAGTCGACCTCTTCTTCATCACTCGGGTCGTCGTTGTCCTCGTCCTCTTCGTCGTCAGAGTGGCACTCGCCGCTTTCACCCCCACTCGCTTCTCCCTCTGGGTCCTGCTCCTGCTCCCCATTGGGCATCGAGTACATCTCAGTCAGGGCCTAGAAGACAACAACCAAGATAGGAGACAGTTGGATGACAACAAACAGCTAACTGATAAATCAAGAAGACACTCGACCATTTGGAGTCATACCTTGTCGGTTTCGTACGAGTTGTTGAGTGGAGGAATCCTCCGAGATCCCCTGGGGTTGTCCTTGTTGCCAGTGATGCTCTTCAGCCACCCTTCCAACGTAGCATCGTTGACTTCCTCTAGATGGATCCAAGTGGTGTCGTTGGTGCCTGAATACATCCACATCGGATGGTCACGAGCTTGAAGGGGTTGGATGCGTCGCCTGAGGAAGACCTCCAATAGATCCATACCGGTTACCCCGTCACGGACAAGCTGAACTACTCGCTCAACCAGCACTTTCACTTGCGCCTTCTCCTCTGGGATCACTTTCAAAGCAGAGGGCTTCTCCACTCGGGCCATGGAAAAGGGGGGAAGTTCAGTCGACTGACTAGGAGTCGGCTGGTCCTTGTAGTAGAACCAGGTCGGCTGCCACCTGCGGACCGACTCCGGAAGGATCATGACTGGGAAAGTACGTTTACTCCTCATCTGAATCCCAAGACCCCCGCACATCTGAATCACTTGCATCCTCTCATCACTCGGGTTGGCCTTCTTGACCGACTGAGAACGGCATGTGAATATGTGCTTGAAGAGCCCCTGGTATGGCCGACAGCCCAAGAAGCTCTCACACATGGACACAAAGGAAGCAAGGTACACGATGGTGTTCGGGGTAAAGTGGTGGAGTTGCGCCCCAAAGAAGTTCAAGAAACCTTGAAAGAAAGGGTGAGGAGGCAAGGAAAACCCGCGGTCGACGTGAGTAGCAAGGAGAACACGCTCACCCTTCTGTGGCTGCGGCTCGGTCTTGTTCCCCGGGAGCCGTGCCGATTCGTGGGGGATCAGTCCCCCCCTCGACTAGGTCGTCGATGTCATCCTGGCAGATCGTCGAGCGAATCCAGTTGCCCTGGATCCAGACCGGTGGCAGACCAGCCCTCGAAGAAGATCCGCCCCGGCTGGACTTCTTCCCCTTCGCCTTCGCCGTCGCCTTCTTCGCGCGCTCCAATGCCACCGTCTTATCCTTCCCCATCACGGTGAGCTCAGTCTGTGCATTCAGTTTTTTCGGTTTGATTTGGTTTGGTTTATACGGTTTTTGGTTTATACGGTTTTTGGTTTATACGGTTTTTATACTTCGGTTTATATGGTTTTATACGGAGATATGGTTCGGTTTTGGTTGTAACCATTTGCTTTCGGTTTGGTTTTGGTAATAACCAAATTAACCAAAGTTGACGTGAATTTTTGAATGGACAACAAATATTTTTGGTCACATGATTTGGTATGTGCATGTAGCCATGTACGTAAGATTTTTCTTGTAAGAAATGCCTACGTAGATTAGATCATTATTACTCCCTCCGTTCCAAATTACTCGTCGTGGTTTTAGTTCAAATTTGAACTAAAACCACAAAGAGTAATTTGGAATGGAGGGAGTAGATGTTAGTGGCACACATGATTTGGTCCTAGGCATTACAGCAGGTCTGAGGATTAGGCAAGTTTTTAATTACGCGAGGGAGAAAAAAAAGAAAAGAGTTTGACCCACGAGCCATGACCCACTCCAGCGGTCGGCTGGCCTTTCTTTTAGGCAAGCGATCTCCAACTTGCGCCAGAAGCCCAGAACTGGTTGTATGGGCTGGATAATTGAGGCCCAAGAAAGCAAAACGAAGCGCCATGTGCTCAGGTCGTTGGCTGTCTCTGCAAAGTTTAGTACCACCTCACGTATGGAGCTGAAGCGCGGTGAGCACAAGGCTATAAAAGGAGGTGTGGCTCTGGCTTTAACTAAATATCTTCACACTATGAAGGTTCTATCGGTTTAATTCGTTTTAACCGAAAACAGTCGGTTTCTAACCCAAAAACCGAAGGTTATATGGTTTTCAAAAGTGAACACTGAAACTGAAACCAGAACCTGAAAACCCCTGAATTTTGGTTCGTTTTTGTTTTTTCGGTTTGGTTTTTGGTTTTCGGTTCGGTTTTGCACAGGCTGACGGTGAGCAGAGCTCGAACGGGGCGGCGGCGCTAGAGCAGGAGCAGATGCATCGGAGAAAACTGAGAGGGAAAGAGAGGAACGAAGACGCACTGTTCAAAGAAACCCCGGCCCGACGCCTTATATGGGTCCACTTTCGAGTGGCTGACCTGTGGGTCCGGACGACCCAATCAAATCCCGCAATAGTCGCGCGCGAGGTACGTGGCGAAAAAGGTGGTGAAGTGATCGAGGCGGCCGCACCTAATCCCTTCCGATTACTGCGCCCCCCCCCCCCCCCCCCGTCCCGCGCGCTTCCCCAAAATCCAAATCCCACGATATCCACGCGCAGCAGGGCAATCTGTCAGATGGAATATCTTCTCCATATCAGTATTCAAGACATCATAGTAAAGTTCACTCGGCAGATTCAAGAATGGATCAAGGCGATTGAAAAAGAGTTGTAATCATTATGGTTGTCCACTTGGTCACGATAAGTCACTACCGGAGCACAAAAATTGAATCAGAGGAATTCTCAACTCCTTCTCCACTCAAGCCCCGAACCATTCGGGGGCTAATGATGAAGTTGTGTACCCAGGGTAGGGTCATAGGCCTGGCCTAGACTTCCTCCCCAGGGACATCAACCTAAAGCCAGCAGCATTCAAAGGGTACCATCATCCACTCGACCAGAGACATTCTACTCAGAAGAATCAATGTCACTCGACCGTCACAGAAGTCACTCGACAAACAGAAGATCTGAAGCCACTCTACACAGCAACGGTCGGACGTTTACTCATAGACTTAACTATCATTTATAGCAATTTAATACGGACGTTACCTACAATGCTCCTTCTTTATGTACATTGAACCCCGCATAACGGAGGGGAGCTGGGGTCCTAGCGCACTCTATATAAGCATCCCCCCTCCTCCAGGAAAGGGGTTCGCATCTTTTGTAAACTCACACACGCATATAATCCAGTCGACCGCCTCAGGGCACCGAGACGTAGGGCTGTTACTTCCTCCGAGAAGGGCCTGAACTCGTAAACTCGTGTGTACAACTACTCCATGGCTAGGATCTTACCTCCTCATACCTACCCCCCATTCTACTGTCAGTCTTAGATCCACGACAATAGGCGCTGATAGTAGTGTTACTATCTACAAAGCTCGAATTGTCGCAAAATGTTTTCGACGAGTTCAAGGTGTTGACTACGATGAGATTTATTCACTCGTATCGATGCTTAAAAGTCTGTCCGAATCATGTTAGCAATTGCTGCATTTTATGAAATCTGGCAAATGGATGTCAAAATTGTATTCCTTCATGGATTTCTTAAAGAAGAGTTGTATATGATGCAACCAGAAGGTTTTGTCGATCCTAAAAGGTGCTAACAAAATGAGCAAGCTCCGGCGGTCCATCCATGGACTGGTGCAAGCATCTCGGAGTTGGAATATACACTTTGATGAGTTGATCAAAGAATATGGTTTTATACAGACTTGAAGTGAAGCCTGTATTTACAAGAAAGTGAGTGGGAGCACTACAACATTTCTGATAAGTATATGTGAATGACATATTGTTGGTCGGAAATAATGTAGAATTTTCTGGAAAGCATAAAGGAGTGTTTGAAAAGACTTTTTCAAAGAAAGACCTCAATGAAGCTGCTTACACATTGAGCATCAAGATCTATAGAGATAGATCAAGACGCTTGATAAGTTTTTTCAATGAGTACATACCCTGACAAGATTTTGAAGTAGTTCAAAATGGAACAGTCAAAGAAGGAGTTCTTGACTGTGTTGCAAGGTGTGAAGTTAAGTAAAGACTCAAAACCCGACCACGGCAGAAAATAGAAAGATAATGAAAAGTCATTCCCTATGCCTCAGTCATAGGTTCTATAAAGTATGCTATGCTATTTACTAGTCCTATTGTATACCTTAGCATGATTCTAGCAAGGGAGTACAATAGTGATTTAGGAGTCGATCACTGGACAGTGGTAAAAATTATCCTTAGAGGACTAAGGAAATATTTCTCGTTAATGGAGGTGATAAAAAGAGTTTGTCGTAAAGAGTTACGTCGATGCAAGCCTTTTGCATCGATCTAGATGACTCTAAGTCTCAATCTTGATACATATTAAAACTGGGAGCAATTAGCTAGAATAGCTACGTGCAGAGCATTGTAGACATAGAAATTTGTGAAATACATATGGATCTGAATGTTGCAGACCCGTAGCCTAAACTTCTCTCACAAGCAAAACTTGATCACTCTTTGGGTGTTAATCACATAGCGATGTGAACTAGATTATTGACTCTAGTAAACCCTTTGGGTATTAGTTACATGGAGATGTGAACTAATCACATAAAGATGTGAACTAGATTATTGACTCTAGTGCAAGTGGGAGACTGAAGGAAATATGCCCTAGAGGCAATAATAAAGTTATTATTTATTTCCTTATATCATGATAAATGTTTATTATTCATGCTAGAATTGTATTAACCAGAAACTTATTACATGTGTGAATACATAGACAAACAGAGTGTCACTACTTTGCCTCTACTTGACTAGCTCGTTGAATCAATGATGGTTATGTTTCCTAACCATAGACATGAGTTGTCATTTGATTAACGGGATCACATCATTAGAGAATGATGTGATTGACTTAACTCATTCCGTTAGCTTAGCACTTGATCGTTTTAGTTTACTGCTATTGCTTTCTACATGACTTATACATGTTCCTATGACTATGAGATTATGCAACTCCCGATTACCGGAGGAACAATTTGTGTGCTACCAAATGTCACAACGTAATTGGGTGATTATAAAGGTGCTCTACAGGTGTCTTCAATGGTACTTGTTGAGTTGGCATAGATTGAGATTAGGATTTGTCACTCCGATTGTCGGAGAGGTATCTCTGGGCCCTCTCAGTAATGCATATCACTATAAGCCTTGCAAGCAATGTGACTAATGAGTTAGTTGCGAGATGATGCATTACAGAACGAGTAAAGAGACTTGCCGGTAACGAGATTGAACTAGGTATTGAGATACCACGATCGAATCTCGGGCAAGTAACATACCGATGACAAAGGAACAACGTATGTTGTTATGCGGTTTGACCGATAAAGATCTTCATAGAATATGTAGTAGCCAATATGAACATCCAGGTTCCACTATTGGTTATTGACCAGAGACGTGTCTTGGTCATGTCTACATAGTTCTCGAACCCGTAGGGTCCGCACGCTTAACGTTCGGTGAGATTGGTATTATTAGTTTATGTGATTTGATGTACCGAAGGTAGTTTGGAGTCCCTGATGAGATTGGGGCCATGACGCGGAGTCTCGAAATGGTCGAGACGTAAAGATCGATATATTGGACGACTATATTCGGACATCGGAAAGGTTCCGAGTGATTCGGGTATTTTTCGGAGTACCAGGGAGTTACGGGAATACGGGGAAGAAGTATTGGGCCTCATGGGCCAAGTGGTGGAAGAGAGGAGGCAGGGCGCGCAGCCCCCTAGCCCAAGCCGAATTGGACTAGCGGCCGGCCCCCCTTTCCTCCTTTCCCCCCTCTCCTTCCTTCTCCTCTTCCCCCTTCATTTCCTCCTCCTAGTAGGAGTAGGAAAGGGGAGTCCTACTCCTACTAGGAGGAGGACTCCTCCTCCTGGCGCGCCCTACAGGGGCCGTCCGGCCTCCCCCTTGCTCCTTTATATACGGGGGCAGGGGGCATGTAACGCCCCAGATATTACTTTCCCAATTTGTACTCCAACTCTTGCCGTTTCCGGCATTAAGTTATATTTATTTCTCGGGTTCGGTTCTTTGTCTCCGTGTGTTGTTTTCATTTTCATGCATCTCATATCATGTCATCACGTGCATTGCACTTGCATACATGTTCATCTCATGCATTCGAGCATTTTCCCCGTTGTCCGTTTTGCATTCCGGCGCTTCGTTCTCCTCCGGTGGTCATTTCTAGTTTTCTTTCGTGTGTGGGGATTAAACATTTCCGGATTGGACCGAGACTTGTCATGCGGCCTTGGTTTACTACCGGTAGACCGCCTGTCAAGTTTCGTATCATTTGGACTTCGTTTGATACTCCAACGGTTAACCGAGGGACCGAAAAGGCCTCGTGTGTGTTGCAGCCCAACAGCCCTCCATTTTGGCCCAAAACCCACCAAACTCTGCTCCATGTCCTAGAGCGTTCGATCACGATCGCGTGGCCGAAAACCGCACCTCATTTGGACTCTCCTAGCTCCACTTATGCCTATATATACCCCCTCCATTTCGGATCTCGTCTTCCCCGTCCAAACCCTACCCTGAAAAAAAAGAGAGATCCACCGACGGACGTGTCCGCCCCGGCCGGACAACGTCCGCCGCCGCCCGCCTCAGCCACCCGGGTCGCGCCACGTGGCACCAGACCACTTCGCCGCCTCCCGCCGCGTCAGGCCCGCGGGGCCCAACTCCCTCGCGCCGCCGCCTGGTTGCATCGCCGCCCGCGCCTCCATCTCCTTCAGCGCCGGCCACCGTGCACCATCACCGGCGCCGCCGCGTCCGGTCGCCGCGCACCTCGAGCCCGGGTCGCCGTCCCGCACCGGCGGACGCGCCGCTCCCGCCCTCTGCCGCCACCTCGCAGCCCGAGGAGCTCCGGCCACGACCGGCCTCGCCGCCGCCCTCCTCTCCGTCGACGGGACCGGATCCGGCGAGCTCCACTGATTCCGGCGCCGGCCATCCTCGAAGATCGCGCGCCATCTACAGTACCCGCTACAGTGTTCTCAGATCTGGATCTCGGGTTGACTTTTTATCCCTAACCCTAAATTTTTTGCCTATGTTCATCGCATCGTATCTCCGCATCCGTAGCTCCATTTTGGACATATGATATATCAAAATCTTCGTCTCGACGAGTACATCATTTCATTCCATTGCATCATTTGCATTTGAGTTCATCTTGATGCCCAAAATGCTGTTAGAAGGAGGCATCGTGAGTTAAATTGCAGATCCGTTAGCTCATCATAGACTTTTGTCATTTTTGCCATGATTATTGTGTGCATGATATGCCTGTGAATCTTTGGGATGAATTGTTAAGCATTTTGTCTTCTTTCCAGAGGTGCCACCCATGCATTTTTAGGATGTGTGTGGTGACTTGTGCAAGCTTGCGAAGAGAGGCACCTGAGAATTCTGTTTTCAGGTACTTAGTGATTTTCACTAAGTCTGGGATATTTTAGTTCATGATGCCATATGTTCAGCTTGTTTCCTAGTGATCCGTGCCTCTTTTGAGGATGATCAGTAAGGGAGTTTTGATATTCATGTTATGCTCTATCCATACATGTCTTTGTTTGCATATGTGGAGTGCTCTAGCTTGAGTCAATCGAGCTCTACTTTTGCTTCGTGGTAAATCTGGGCAGATCGTCAACTTGTTTGCGATTTTGCTGATGCTATAGTTAGTGATCCGTGCATGATATGCCATTGTTCTTGCCATGTCTAGCTAGCATTTTGTGTCTTCTTTACGGATATATGCTTGCCTTGCCATGACTTGCACCGTAGTGAGTGCATCGAGCTCGTTTACATGCCTTCGTGAGTTATAATTTCAGCATGTCTCAGTTTTCACTGTCTGAAAACTGATTGTGTTTCATCTATGTTCGTGTGCTCGTTAGAGTATTTTGTGGACCCTTTTGGCCCCAGGTCACTTTGGGTGTTTTGTTAAGCTTGTTGAGTTGCTCTATGCCATGTTCTTACTTGTCATGTTCAGGTTATGTATCATGTTGTTTTGCTGCTCCGAAGAGAGCATCGTGGTCTGAAATTTCAGACTAGTGTTAATTTCACTAAGTCTGAAATCTGTTTTGCTTATTCGTTTTTGCCATGCTTGTTTGAACCTCTTAATGGATGAATTTGGCCGTGGCTCAGTGCTAGTGATTTGTTAAGCATCTTGTGTACATCCCTGCCATGTATTTTGTTTTCATGTTTGGTGGCTGTAGCATGTTCATCTCGTTGCATTTAGGAGCCTACTTGCTGTAAATCGCAGACCGGTTCATTTCGTAAAACGCTTGCCATTTCCAAACCGTAGCTCCGATTCCTATGATATTTATATCGTTTTCAGGTGATTTCATCCCCTCTATCCAGTGGCACACTTGGTTTTCCAAGTTGAGGCCAGGTTCATGCATTTCCTGTCACGTCTTGCATTTTGCATCCCGCATAGCATACCATCATTGCATCTTATTGGTTGTCCTTGCACGTGGTTGATTGTATCCTTGTTGCTTGTTTGTGTTGTTGGGTAGAGCCGGGAGACGAGTTCGCTAACGAGGAGCCCGTTGAGTTTGCTTTTGAGGATCCAGTCAACTCTAACAACTGTGCAGGCAAGATGATCATACCCTCGAAATCACTACTATCTTTGCTATGCTAGTTTGCTCACTCTTTTTCTATGCCAATGCTACGATGCCTACCACTTGCTTGTCAACCTCCCAATTGCCATGATTGAGCCTCTAACCCACCATTGTCCTAGCAAACCGTTGATTGGCTATGTTACCGCTTTGCTCAGCCCCTTTCTTATAGCGTTGTTAGTTGCAGGTGAAGATTGGAGCCGTTCCTTGTTGGGACATTTATCTACTTGTTGGGATATCATTATATTGCCATGTTATCTTAATGCATCTATATACTTGGTAAAGGGTGGAAGGCTCGGCCTCTCGCCTAGTGTTTTGTTCCACTCTTGCCGCCCTAGTTTCCGTCATATCGGTGTTATGTTCCCGGATTGTTGCGTCCCTTACGCGGTTGGGCTATAATGGGAACCCCTTGATAGTTTGCCTTGATTAAAGCTTTTCCAGCAATGCCCAACATTGGTTTTACCATTTTCCACCTACCCCCCCCCCCTTCCCTTGGGTTTCCGGAGCCCGAGGGTCATCTTTATTTTAGCCCCCCACGGGCCAGTGCTCCTCTGAGTGTTGGTCCGAACTAGAGCCCTGTGCAGCGCCACCTCGGGGAAACTCGAGGGCTGGTTTTAGTTGTACAGATTGCTCATCTGAGTGTGCCCTGAGAACGAGATATGTGCAGCTCCTATCGGGATTTGTCGGCACATTCGGGCGGTGTTGCTGGTCTTGTTTTAACCTGTCGAAATGTCTTGTTGTACCGAGATACCGAGTCTGATCGGTGTGTCTTGGGTGGAGGTCTATTCCTTCATTGACCGTGAGAGCTTGTTATGGGCTAAGTTGGGACCCCCCTGCAGGGATTGATCTTTCGAAAGCCGTGCACGTGGTTATGGGCAGATGGGAATTTGTTAATGTCCGGTTGTAGATAACTTGAACCTTAATTAATTAAAATGGATCAACTGAGTGTGCTGCCGTGATGGCCTCTTCTCGGCGGAGTCCGGGAAGCGGACACGGTGTTGGAGTTATGTTTGCGCAGGTTGCTCTCTAGTTTCTCGCTCGTGCTTTGCCTCCTCTTCTCGCTCTCTGTTGCGAATAAGTTAGCCACCATATATGCTAGTCGCTTGCTGCAGCTCCACTTACATTACCCCTTCCCTACCTATTAAGCTTAAATAGTCTTGATCGCGAGGGTGCGAGATTGCTGAGTCCCTGTGGCTCACAGATTACTATTACACCAGATGCAGGGATAGATGATACCGCTCCATATGGCGCGCTTGAGCTCAAGTGGGAGTACGACGAGGAATCTCAGCGTTACTATGTGTCTTTTCCTGATGATCAGTAGTGGTGCCCAGTTGGGGTGATCGGGACCTATGTCGCTTGTTGGATTGTCTTTTATTTTGGCGCCGTAGTCGGGCCATGAGTGTTTGGATGATGTATGTTATTTATGTACTTTGATGTGACGTGGCGAGTGTAAGCCAACTATTGTACCTCCCCTTTTACATTATATTACATGGGGTGTTGTGAAGATTGCCTAACTTCCGACATTGCTTTCAATGCGGTTATGCCTCTAAGTCGTGCCTCGACACGTGGGAGATATAGCTGCATCGAGGGTGTTACAAGTTGGTATCAGAGCCTTCCCCAACCTTAGGAGCCCCCATTGCTTGATCATTTTAGCAGCCGAGTTGTGTCTAGAAAAATGTTTTGAGTCATTTAGGAATTATATATCGGAGAGCTTAGGAATTCTTTTTACTTCCCAGTCTCCTCATCGCTCTGGTAAGGCATCCTGACGTAGAGTTTTGACCCTTCTCTTCTCAAATTTCACTAAAAAAAATTTAGGATCACTCGAGTATCTTGGATTTGTTCCGATGGCTTATGATGAGAATACTGTCTTGGTGCCTCCTGTCAGGGGTTTAGTGGAAGTGTCCCGGGGAGTTGAGCTCTGAGGTATTGTCATCATAATTTTATCGTTGCAATTCTGGTATACTTGAGATATGTTCACGACATCGAAAATCTCCTTTATGCAGTTCGTTGGTGAGATAACCTCGACGCCACCCAGTACTGGGCGGGAGTTCGGGAGTATCGCCATAACTTGTATAACGGATGCTTTTTGAAGGTTGAGGTAGATGGTTTCCGAAGGTTTCTTGGTTATGTGTTGAAGGATGGATACAGCTGGATGTAGGTATTGCTAGTTTGGGTGAGATATTATGCTTCCCCTGTATCCCCAACACCTGATTGCATAACCGGAAAGTTTCGGGAGTTTCATAGGTGGGAATTCAAGTAGCTCTTAGGATATCCTTCCGACAGATGTATGATATGAAATTGGGGTTCGACGTCTAGTGGTTCGCCTATTCACGGTCGATTTTACAGTGGTCTCGTTGTGTCTTAAAGAGTCCTTGGCTATGCTGACTCGGGGACGCTTCGTATGTCATGTGCACTGCCTTGTACATGATGGTACTGTACGATCGAGCTCGTGTAGGTCCCACCATGAAAACTTCGGACGAAATTTCTATCATATGTTTGTTCCGGCTTATTTCGCAAGCCAGCCCTTGGTTTTATTTTGAGTTGTGGTATTCGAGTTGCTTCGACGTCATATGTTGATTCCATCCCTTGTTGATTTACCTCTTCTACCTAATTCTTCGTGGCTTCGCAATTTAGGAATATGTGACCACTTCAGGAGAAGTGCATTCGTTCATTTTGTTCGGATGTGAAGACTTTATGTTGCAATTTTCATTCCGTTGGATTTAGCTTCATTATTTGTCTATCTATGTGCTAATGGTGGTCAACCTCTTCAGGATGGCTCCTCCAACGCGCACGACCCCGAATCCTGATCTGCCACCACCTCCACCTCCTCCGGAGGCTTGGCAAGCTGTGATGGCCACAACCAATGCAAATACACAGTTGATCATGCAAATCCTCCAAGAACGCAATCAAGGCAGTCAAGGGAATCAAGGCAACAATCAGAACCATTTTGCTACTCTGAACCAGTTCCTCGCTAATGGTCCAAAGACGTTCAGCAATTGTGTTGAGGCTACCGATGCTGACGATTAGCTAGTGGATCTGGGCAAGCATTTTGAATGCAGCAACGTCAGGCCTGAAGATTTCGTCAAGTTCGCTTCTTTCCAGCTCAAAGATCAGGCTGCAGGGTGGTTCCAGCAGTACAAGGATTCCAGAGGTGGACGTTTGATCACTTGGGATGATTTCCATCGTGATTTTCGAGCTCATCACATCCCTCAGAGTGTGACTGAAAGCAAACGTGAAGAATTCCGCAATCTGAAGCAAGGCTCTTTGTCTGTCTATGACTACAACAAGTTGTTCCAGAAGCTCGCCCGTTTTGCCAAGTAGGATGTTCCTGATGAGAAGAGCATGATATATCAGTTCAGGGGTGGTCTCCGTGAAGAAATTCAGCTCGCTCTTATCCTTTTTGAGCCGTTGAGGTACGATGAGTTCTACAACATGGCACTGAAGCAAGAGGCTGCTCAGTTGAGGTGTGATGCTTCCAGGAAGCGAGTCAGAGACACTACGCCTTCTTCCTCTACTCAAGTGGCCAAGCAGTAGAAGTATTGGCTTCCTCCTCCTCCGTTCCGTCAGCCGTATCAGCAGAAGAGTAAAGGTGGCAGTGGTTCTTCCCACCCACCCAACCCAGGCTTTCAGAACAAGACTTCGTCTCAAGCTCCAAGATCAAGTGCTCCGTACCACCGTCCGCTTTCAGAGGTCGTGTGCAACAAGTGCCAACAGAAGGGTCACTACGCCAACAAGTGTTTCAACCAGAGGCGTCTTCCTCCTCCTCCTCCTGTGAGATCGGCAAGTACAGCAGTGGTCAAGCATAACCCCAAGCACGCCAAGGTCAATATGGTGAATGCATCTCAGGCAGAGGATTCGTCAGATGTCATCATGGGTAACCTTCCTGTTAACGATATTCCTGCAAAAGTTCTTTTTGACACGGGTGCATCGCATTGTTTCATCTCGAGACCTTTTGCTTCTAAGCATCATTTTGTTACTCAAATGTTGCCGAGTCCATTGTCTATTGACTCTCCGGCCAGTCTGTTGACATCTCGAGTTTGCGTTCCGGAGGTTACAATCACGTTGGGCGATTACAAGTTTCTCTCTTCTCCGGTGGTTCTTGGTAATTCGGATATTGATCTTATTCTTGGGATGGACTGGCTCTCTAAGCACAAGGCTCATCTCGATTGTGCAGCCAGGCAGATTCAACTGACTCATTCGTCTGAGGATGTAATTGTCTGTGCTGCTCGGGATAATACCATCCGGTTGTTTTCTCTCAATGAGAAGGGTGAATTGGATACTATTTCGCAGATCCCAGTCGTTTGTGAGTATCAAGACGTCTTCCCAGAAGAACTCCCAGGAATGCCTCCGCACCGGCCCATTGAATTTGTTATTGAACTTGAGCCCGGTACGGAACCTGTGTGCAAACGTCCCTACAAGCTCGGCCCTGAAGAGTTGAAGGAGTTGAAGAAACAACTCGATGTTCAAGAAAGAATGGGTCTCATTCGGCCTAGTACTTCTCCGTGGGGTTGTGGTGTTCTTTTTGTGAAGAAGAAGGATGGAACGGACCGACTTTGTGTTGATTATCGTCCATTGAACAAGAAGACCATCAAGAACAAATACCCACTTCCCAACATCAATGAGCTGTTCGAACAACTCAAGGGTGCCCAAATATTCTCCAAGCTTGATCTCCGTATGGGTTATCATCAGATTCGAATTCGTGAGCAAGATATTCCCAAGACGGCTTTCAGGACAAGCTATGGGTCATATGAATACACTGTCATGTCTTTTGGCCTCGCCAACGCTCCTCCGACGTTCTCTCGCATGATGAACTTCATCTTCAACCCCTACACCAATGACTTCGTTTTGGTCTATCTCGACGACATTCTGGTTTTCTCCAAGAACAAGGAAGATCATGCCAAGCACTTGCGTTTGGCTCTTGACAAGCTCAGGGAACATCAGTTCTACGCCAAGTTCTCCAAGTGTGAATTTTGGCTCGATGAGGTGCTTTATCTTGGCCATATCATCTCTGCCAAGGGCATTGCCGTGAATCCTCAAAAGGTGTCTGCAATTGTTAATTGGGAACCTCCTCAGAACGTGAAGCAACTCCGTAGCTTCCTCGGTCTCGCGAGCTACTGTCGAAGATTCGTTGAAAACTTTTCTAAGATCGCGAAGCCTCTCTCAAATCTTCTTTAGAAGCACGTCAAGTATGTTTGGTCTCCGAAGTGTGATATTGCTTTCAACACTTTGAAAGAGAAGTTGATCACTGCTCCAGTTCTGACTCCGCCTGATGAAACCAAGCCGTATGAGGTCTTTTGTGATGCCTCTCTCCAAGGTCTAGGTGTTGTACTGATGCAAGAGAAGAAAGTTGTTGCTTATACCTCTCGCCAGTTGAAGCCTAATGAGAAGAACTACCCCACTCATGATCTCGAGTTGGCGGCAGTTGTGCATGCTTTGTTGACTTGGAGACATCTTCTATTGGGAAGGAAAGTGGACATTTTCACTGATCACAAGAGTCTCAAGTACATATTCTCCCAGCCTAATCTCAACCTCAGGCAGACTCGATGGGTCGAAATGATTCAAGAGTACAATCCGAGTATCGAGTATACTCCAGGCAAGGCCAATGTGATTGCTGACGCTTTGAGCAGAAAAGCATATTGCAACAGTCTGATTCTGAAGCCCTATCAACCCGAGCTTTGTGAAGCTTTCCGCAAACTTAATCTGCAAATTGTTTCTCAAGGTTTCCTCGCCAACCTTCAAGTCTCTCCTACCTTGGAAGACCAGATTTGCCAAGCCCAGCTTCTTGATGCTATGGTGAAAAAGGTGAAGATTGGTATCGCAAAGAGTCAGTCCAAGTACAAGTGCTACCGCCTAGATGACAAGGACACTCTCTTCTTCGAGGATCGAATTGTGGTACCCAAAGGTGAACTTCGTAAAGTGATTATGAACGAGGCTCACAATTCTCTCCTCTCCATCCACCCTGGGAGCACGAAGATGTATCAGGATCTGAAGCAAACTTATTGGTGGACTCGAATGAAGCGCGAGATCGCTCAATTCGTGAATGAATGTGATGTCTGCAGAAGAGTGAAGGCAGAACACCAAAGGCCAGCAGGTCTCCTCCAACCTCTTGCCATTCCAGAATGGAAATTTGACCACATTGAAATGGACTTCGTGACTGGGTTTCCAAAGTCCAAGCGTGGCAATGATGCTATATTCGTTGTCATCGACAAGCTCACCAAAGTGGCTCACTTTCTTCCTATCAAAGAGTCAATCACTGCAGCTCAATTGGCGGAACTCTATACCTCCTGAATTGTCTCTCTGCACGGTATTCCTCAAGTGATATCTTCAGACCGTGGCAGCATCTTTACCTCCAAGTTTTGGGATTCTTTTCAGAAGGCCATGGGCACCAACATCCGCTTCAGCACTGCTTTCCATCCTCAAACAAGCGGTCAAGTCGAGCGTGTCAACCAGATTCTTGAAGATATGCTCATGGCTTGTGTTATCTCCTTCGGCATGAAGTGGGAGGATTGTCTTCCTTATGCTGAATTCTCATACAACAACAGTTTTCAAGCAAGTTTGGGCAAGGCCCCATTTGAAATTCTGTATGGTAGGAAATGCCATACCCCTCTCAACTGGTCTGAAACCGGTGAACATCAGCTGCTGGGTAATGACTTAATCACAGAGGCAGAAGAAATGTGCAAGGTCATTCGTGATAACCTCAAAGCAGCCCAATCCCGCCAGAAGAGCTACTATGATAGTAAGCACCGTGATTTGGCTTTCGAGATCGGAGATCATGTTTACCTCCGCGTCTCTCCTATGAAAGGGACTCATCGCTTCGGTATCAAAGGGAAGCTTGCCCCTAGATACATCGGGCCTTTCAAGATTGTCAGCAAGAGAGGCGACCTCGCCTATCAACTCGAGCTTCCGTCAAACTTTGCAAATGTTCATGATGTGTTCCATGTCTCCCAACTCCGAAAGTGTTTCAAGACGCCTGAACGCACCGTCAACTTCGAGGACATTGAGCTCCAAGAAGATCTCTCCTATCGTGAGCACCCAGTTGCAATCCTGGAAGAGACTGAACGTAGGACCCGCAACAAGTCAATCAAATTTCTCAAAGTCAAGTGGTCACACCATTCCGACCGTGAAGCTACCTGGGAACGCGAGGATCACCTCCGTTCTGAGTACCCGGAGTTCTTTCAGTCCTAGATCTCGGGACGAGATCTTTTCGTAGTGGTGGAGTGTTGTAACGCCCCAGATATTACTTTCCCAATTTGTACTCCAACTCTTGCCGTTTTCGGTCTTAAGTTATATTTATTTCTCGGGTTCGGTTCTTTGTCTCCGTGTGTTGTTTTCGTTTTCATGCATCTCATATCATGTCATCACGTGCATTGCATTTGCATACATGTTTATCTCATGCATTCGAGCAATTTCCCCGTTGTCCGTTTTGCATTCCAGCGCTTCGTTCTCCTCCGGTGGTCATTTCTAGTTTTCTTTCGTGTGTGGGGATTAAACATTTCCGGATTGGACCGAGACTTGTCATGTGGCCTTGGTTTACTACCGGTAGACCGCCTGTCAAGTTTCGTATCATTTGGACTTCGTTTGATACTCCAACGGTTAACCGAGGGACCGAAAAGGTCTCGTGTGTGTTGCAGCCCAACAGCCCTCCATTTTGGCCCAAAACCCACCAAACTCTGCTCCATGTCCTAGAGCGTTCGATCACGATCGCGTGGCCGAAAACCGCACCTCATTTGGACTCTCCTAGCTCCACTTATGCCTATATATACCCCCTCCATTTCGGATCTCGTCTTCCCCGTCCAAACCCTACCCTGAAAAAAAAGAGAGATCCACCGACGGACGTGTCCGCCCCGGCCGGACAACGTCCGCCGCCGCCCGCCTCAGCCACCCGGGTCGAGCCACGTGGCGCCGGACCACTTCGCCGCCTCCCGCCGCGTCAGGCCCGCGGGGCCCAACTCCCTCGCGCCGCCGCCCGGTTGCATCGCCGCCCGCGCCTCCATCTCCTTCAGCGCCGGCCACCGTGCGCCATCGCCGGCGCCTCCGCGTCCGTTCACCGCGCCCCTCGAGCCCGGGTCGCCGTCCCGCACCGGCGGACGCGCCGCTCCCGCCGTCTGCCGCCACCTCGCCGCCCGAGGAGCTCCGGCCACGACCGGCCTCGCCGCCGCCCTCCTCTCCGTCGACGGGGCCGGATCCGGCGAGCTCCACTGATTCCGGCGCCGGCCATCCTCGAAGATCGCACGCCATCTACAGTACCCGCTACAGTGTTCTCAGATCTGGATCTCGGGTTGACTTTTATCCCTAACCCTAATTTTTTTCCTATGTTCATCGCATCGTATCTCCGCATCCGTAGCTCCGTTTTGGACGTATGATATATCAAAATCTTCGCCTCGACGAGTACATCATTTCATTCCATTGCATCATTTGCATTTGAGTTCATCTTGATGCCCAAAATGCTGTTAGAAGGAGGCATCGTGAGTTAAATTGCAGATCCGTTAGCTCATCATAGACTTTTGTCATTTTTGCGATGATTATTGTGTGCATGATATGCCTGTGAGTCTTTGGGATGAATTGTTAAGCATTTTGTCTTCTTTCCAGAGGTGCCACCCATGCATTTTTAGGATGTGTGTGTTGACTTGTGCAAGCTTGCGAAGAGAGGCACCTGAGAATTCTGTTTTCAGGTACTTAGTGATTTTCACTAAGTCTGGGATATTTTAGTTCATGATGCCATATGTTCAGCTTGTTTCCTAGTGATCCGTGCCTCTTTTGAGGATGATCAGTAAGGGAGTTTTGATATTCATGTTATGCTCTATCCATACATGTCTTTGTTTGCATATGTGGAGTGATCTAGCTTGAGTCAATCGAGCTCTACTTTTGCTTCGTGGTAAATCTGGGCAGATCGTCAACTTGTTTGCGATTTTGCCGATGCTATAGTTAGTGATCTGTGCATGCTATGCCATTGTTCTTGCCATGTCTAGCTAGCATTTTGTGTCTTCTTTATGGATATATGCTTGCCTTGCCATGAATTGCACCGTAGTGAGTGCATCGAGCTCGTTTACATGCCTTCATGAGTTATAATTTCAGCATGTCTCAGTTTTCACTGTCTGAAAACTGATTGTGTTTCATCTATGTTCGTGTGCTCGTTAGAGTATTTTGTGAACCCTTTTGGCCCCAGGTCACTTTGGGTGTTTTGTTAAGCTTGTTGAGTAGCTCTATGCCATGTTCTTACTTGTCATGTTCAGGTTATGTATCATGTTGTTTTGCTGCTCCGAAGAGAGCATCGTGGTCTGAAATTTCAGACTAGTGTTAATTTCACTAAGTCTGAAATCTGTTTTGCTTATTCGTTTTTGCCATGCTTGTTTGAACCTCTTAATGGATGAATTTGGCCGTGGCTCAGTGCTAGTGATTTGTTAAGCATCTTGTGTACATCCCTGCCATGTATTTTGTTTTCATGTTTGGTGGCTGTAGCATGTTCATTTCGTTGCATTTAGGAGCCTACTTGCTGTAAATCGCAGGCCGGTTCATTTCGTAAAACGCTTGCCATTTCCAAACCGTAGCTCCGATTCCTATGATCTTTATATTGTTTTCAGGTGATTTCATCCCCTCTATCCAGTGGCACACTTGGTTTTCCAAGTTGAGGCCAGGTTCATGCATTTCCTGTCACGTCTTGCATTTTGCATCCCGCATAGCATACCATCATTGCATCTTATTGGTTGTCCTTGCACGTGGTTGATTGTATCCTTGTTGCTTGTTTGTGTTGTTGGGTAGAGCCGGGAGACGAGTTCGCTAACGAGGAGCCCGTTGAGTTTGCTTTTGAGGATCCAGTCAACTCTGACAACTGTGCAGGCAAGATGATCATACCCTTGAAATCACTACTATCTTTGCTATGCTAGTTTGCTCACTCTTTTGCTATGCCAATGCTACGATGCCTACCACTTGCTTGTCAGCCTCCCAATTGCCATGATTGAGCCTCTAACCCACCATTGTCCTAGCAAACCATTGATTGGCTCTGTTACCGCTTTGCTCAGCCCCTTTCTTATAGCGTTGTTAGTTGCAGGTGAAGATTGGAGTCGTTCCTTGTTGGGACATTTATCTACTTGTTGGGATATCATTATATTGCCATGTTATCTTAATGCATCTATATACTTGGTAAAGGGTGGAAGGCTCGGCCTCTCGCCTAGTGTTTTGTTCCACTCTTGCCGCCCTAGTTTCCGTCATATCGGTGTTATGTTCCCGGATTGTTGCGTCCCTTACGTGGTTGGGCTATAATGGGAACCCCTTGATAGTTCGCCTTGATTAAAGCTTTTCCAGCAATGCCCAACATTGGTTTTACCATTTGCCACCTACCCCCCCCCTTTTCCCTTGGGTTTCCGGAGCCCGAGGGTCATCTTTATTTTAGCCCCCCACGGGCCAGTGCTCCTCTGAGTGTTGGTCCGAACTAGAGCCCTGTGCAGCGCTACCTCGGGGAAACTCGAGGGCTGGTTTTAGTTGTACGGATTGCTCATCTGAGTGTGCCCTGAGAACGAGATATGTGCAGCTCCTATCGGGATTTGTCGGCACATTCGGGCGGTGTTGCTGGTCTTGTTTTAACCTGTCAAAATGTCTTGTTGTACCGAGATACCGAGTCTGATCGGTGTGTCTTGGGTGGAGGTCTATTCCTTCGTTGACCGTGAGAGCTTGTTATGGGCTAAGTTGGGACCCCCCTGCAGGGATTGATCTTTCGAAAGCCGTGCGCGTGGTTATGGGCAGATGGGAATTTGTTAATGTCCGATTATAGATAACTTGAACCTTAATTAATTAAAATGGATCAACTGAGTGTGTTGCCGTGATGGCCTCTTCTCGGCGGAGTTCGGGAAGCGGACATGGTGTTGGAGTTATGTTTGCGCAGGTTGCTCTCTAGTTTCTCGCTCGTGCTTTGCCTCCTCTTCTCGCTCTCTGTTGCGAATAAGTTAGCCACCATATATGCTAGTCGCTTGCTGCAGTTCCACTTACATTACCCCTTCCCTACCTATTAAGCTTAAATAGTCTTGATCGCGAGGGTGCGAGATTGCTGAGTCCCTGTGGCTCACAGATTACTATTACACCAGATGCAGGGACAGATGATACCGCTTCAGATGGCGCGCTTGAGCTCAAGTGGGAGTACGACGAGGACTCTCAGCGTTACTATGTGTCTTTTCCTGATGATCAGTAGTGGTGCCCAGTTGGGGTGATCGGGACCTATGTCGTTTGTTGGATTGTCTTTTATTTTGGCGCCGTAGTCGGGCCATGAGTGTTTGGATGATGTATGTTATTTATGTACTTTGATGTGACGTGGCGAGTGTAAGCCAACTATTGTACCTCCCCTTTTACATTATATTACATGGGATGTTGTGAAGATTGCCTAACTTGCGACATTGCTTTCAATGCGGTTATGCCTCTAAGTCGTGCCTCGACACGTGGGAGATATAGCCGTATCGAGGGTGTTACAGGGCACCCTATAACACACAAGTTGATCATTGATCTTTTAGCCATATGCGATGCCCCCCTCCATCATAATCCACCTCGGTCATATCGTAGCGGTGCTTAGGCGAAGCCCTGTTCCTGTAGCATCATCATCACCGTCATCACACCATCGTGCTGACGAAGCTCTCCCTCGTCTCTCTGCTGGATCGTGAGTTCGTGGGACATCACCGAGCTAAACGTGTGCTGAACTCGGAGGTGTCGTGCGTTCGGTACTTGGATCAGTCGGATCGTGAAGACGTTCGACTACATCAACCGCGTTCTCATAACGCTTCCGCTTACGGTCTACGAGGGTACATAGATGATACTCTCCCCTCTCGTTGCTATGCATCACCATGATCTTGCGTGTGCATAGGAATTTTTTTTGAAATTTCTGCGTTCCCCAACACCAAGGCCCTCCTGCTTGGGCTCGCCGCAGCGGCCACGTGGAGCACCATCTGTCCCGGTTTGTAAGTGAACCGGGACTAAAGGTGATGGACTTTAGTCCCGACCCTTTAGTCTCGGTTCCAGAACCAGGACAAATGGGCCTCTGGAACTGGGACAAATGGCCGTTTTTCCACTAGTGCATCCATATCTAACATCTCTTAGGTTGAACTCACAATCGGCGATATTGCTACCATCAGATCGAGCCATGCTGCCAACAAGAAGTTAGCATCGTGTACCGACCCTTCCCAGCCAGATAACACATATGTTAACTTGAGATCAAAATCAATAGAATAACAAGCACATTCTGACTTATGTAGTGCTTCTACCCCTGTATGATGCAGCATGTGACCTCGACACTCTAGTAGTACCATGAGTACCATCTATTGCGTCGATACAATACTGATGGCACGAAAAAACTATTAGGGCTTGCTCACAACAATACAAGCATGCCATGCCATGACTAAGAGTGTTGCTTACCTCAAAATATGAATACGATCCAGAGCTCACGCGAATATTCAAAGGAGTTTGCCTAGTTGGTTCCTTGATCATCTCTCCTCCGAGCTCCCAGTCGCATACAAGACTTGCTTGAAACACCGAGAAATTGCCTCACTAGATCACACAAACATGTTGTCAATCACTCCGGAATGCTGTTTATGACCCAGAACATGAAGTAACATTGCTACTTGCTCTTCAACGAAGGTGTGGATAGTATCTTGTGGCATTTGACATTCTCTCTCGATCTCGGCTAACTATGGATCGTAACACATCATAGGCTTGGAATTGCGACGAATTGCTCTCTTGTGGACCAACATGACCCAGACCCGAATCACATCCATGAACGTTGTGTCTGAAGTACTGGCTTCATCAATGACCAAATCAACCCTACACCTTAATAATGGAGGGTATTTGTATGGTGTGTTGGAAATATGCCCTAGAGGCAATAATAAAATGGTTATTATTGTATTTCCTTGTTCATGATAATTGTCTATTGTTCATGCTATAATTTTATTAACCGGAAACTGTAATACATGTGTGAATACATAGACCACAACATGTCCCTAGTAAGCCTCTAGTTGACTAGCTCGTTGATCAATAGATGGTCATGGTTTCCTGACCATGGACATTGGATGTCATTGATAATGGGATCACATCATTAGGAGAATGATGTGATGGACAAGACCCAATCTTAAGCGTAGCACAAGATCGTGTAGTTCGTTTGCTAAAGCTTTTCTAATGTCAAGTATCATTTCCTTAGACCATGAGATTGTGCAACTCCCTGATACCGTAGGAATACTTTGGGTGCACCAAACGTCACAACATAACTGGGTGGCTATAAAGGTGCACTACAGGTATCTCTGAAAGTGTCTGTTGGGTTGGCACGAATCGAGACTGGGATTTGTCACTCCGTATGACGGAGAGGTATCTCTGGGCCCACTCGGTAATGCATCATCATAATGAGCTCAATGTGACTAATGAGTTAGCCACGGGATCATGCATTACAGAACGAGTAAAGAGACTTGCCGGTAACGAGATTGAACGAGGTATTGGGATACCGACAATCGAATCCCGGGCAAGTAACATACCGGTGAACAAAGGGAATTGTATACGGGATTGTTTGAATCCCCGACATCGTGGTTCATCCGATGAGATCATCGTGGAACATGTGGGAGCCAACATGGGTATCCAGATCTCGCTGTTGGTTATTGGCTGGAGAGTTGTCTCGGTCATGTCTGCATGATTCCTGAACCCGTAGGGTCTACACACTTAAGGTCCGATGACGCTAGGGTTATAGGGAAAGTTTTTACGTGGTTATCGAATGTTGTTCGGAGTCCCATATGAGATCCCGGACATCACGAGGAGTTCTGGAATGGTCCGGAGGTAAAGAATAATATATAGGAAGTGAGGTTTTGACCACCGAAAGTGTTTCGGGCGTCACCGGTAATGTACCGGGACCACCGGAGGGTTCCGGGGGTCCACCGGGAGGGGCCACCAGCCCCGGAGGCTTGCATGGTCCAAGAGTGGGAAGGGACCAGCCCATGAGTGGGAAGGGACCAGCCCATGAGTGGGCTGGTGTGCCTCCCACCAGGGCCTATGGCGCAGCTAGGAGAAGGGGGGAAACCCTAGGCGTAGATGGGCCTAAGGCCCACCCTAGGGCGCGCCCCCCTCTCCCCCTCTTGGCCGCCCCCCTCCATCCCATCTAGGGTTGCCGCCCCCTAGGGGTGGGAACCCTAGAGGGGGTGCACCCTCCTCCCCTCCTCTTATAAATAGTGGGGGTTTTGAGGCTGCCCAACACATGAGTCTCTCTCCCTCTTGGCGCAGCCCTACCCCTCTCCCTCCTCGTCTCTTGCAGTGCTTGGCGAAGCCCTGCTGGCGTGCCACGCTCCTCCACCATCACCAAGCCGTCGTGCTGCTGCTGGACGGAGTCTTCCCCAACCTCTCCCTCTCTCCTTGCTGGATCAAGGCGCGGGAGACGTCACCGGGCTGTACGTGTGTTGAATGCGGAGGCGCCGTTGTTCGGCGCTTAGATCAGAATCGACCGCGATCTGAATCGCTGTGTGTACGACTCTACCAACCGCGTTCTTGTAATACTTCCGCTTAGCGATCTTCAAGGGTATGAAGATGCACTCCCTCTCTCTCGTTGATAGTATCTCCTAGATTGATCTTGGTGACTCGTAGGAAAATTTTGAATTATTGCTACGTTCTCCAACATGGTGCGAGAGGCGGAGACGAAGGGGACAAGCAGCTCACAAAGGAGAGAACAGGTCTTGAGATTTAAGTCACCACCACCGCCGCCACAGTTGGTTCCGCAAATCTAATTCGCCACCACTGTCATTGCTGAGAATTGAGGCTAGATTTATCCTACCACTAGATTTTCATGTCATCCCGTGCCAAAGATTTTGGTCCTGCACACCCACGTACTTCCCTGTTGAAGGGTGTTGCACACAACCAAACACTTTTTGCATCCACTTGTCTTGTATAAGGATATCGCAGGCAACCAACGTGTCTATTTTTTCCATATATATACTTGTGGGTAGTAGTTCAACCCTTTTTAGGGGAAGGCCTTACAACTAGCTTTATTAACTTTAAGTAACTTACATCATTCGCAAGAAAAATAGAGATGAAACCCGGGGGGGGGGGGGGGGGTCCATCCACAAAGACGGTGGATCATTCCGACCCCGTTGAGCTAGCGATTGAGCAACCATATTTGATTCTCTTATACAATATTCAAAAGAGACATTCCCGAAATCTGCACAAATCTGTCGACATTCTTCTAGTATAGGACCAGCCACCATAGAATGACCGATGTTACTTGTTATTGCCTCCACAATCGTAATATTGTCTGCTCGAGCAACGCCAGAGTTGATCCATAGTGACCTTGCAAGCTTCAACCCTTCCGGTGGTGCTGCCGCCTCCGCTGTTTCAACATCACCCACATGTTCAAGCTTAGCCGTGGAGGCCGCGATGAAGAAGCCCGCACTGTCACGGATAACAACCGCACATGATCCAGAGTGGTCGTTTTCCAAACAGGAGGCATCCGTATTCAGAACCAGCTGCCCCCCTAGGGGCTTCATCCATCTGTTAATTCTTGGGCTTGCTGCCTTCTTCGATTGCGCTCGCACATAATTAAGCGCAACAGCTAGAATAGCTTGCGTGGATCGTTCTGGGCTTTGCACACTCTCTCCTTTCTCAGTTTGTCGCCTCTGCCACCATATGTACCAGCATGATACCGCGACCATCTCTGGTAATTCAATTACATCTGAATAGATCTTCTGGCTCGATGAGTCACAAAGTACAAAGTCCAGAATCTCAGCTCCTGATTTACCTGGGGGTTTTTACTGTCCTTATTATTTCATTTATGCCAAGGAGCGACTATATCTGTCCAGCTCTGCAGCAACCAAACAACGCGTGCGTCACATCTTTGGCCTGCGTTCTACACACTGGGCATTGTGTCGATGTCGAAATGTGGCGATTTTGCCAAGACACCAAAGCAAGGAATAGCGTTATGTAAGGCCCGCGAGATCATAATTTTCACTTTACTTGGTACCTTCAGTCCCCATAGCTTCTTCCAAACCGAATGAGATTGGGATTGAGATTGAGATTGAGACACCAAAGCAAAGAATAGCGTTACGAATGGCTTCACGCACGACACGATTGGACGATCTGCGAATGATACACCGTGTGCATGCATCAACTAACAGGAAAACCAACTGCCTCGTGCATGTACTTGCGCTACTGATGCTGCCACATGGGATCGTGCGCACGTCGGCTGCAATTTTGCCGTGTATAGCATCGCTAATAGCGTTATGTAGTACAGTTTATCTAATTCACATCTAGATGTTTTTGAAGAATGTCACATCTAAGCTCCCACAAATAGATAGTGCAGCAACAAGAAATGAAAAAACAAGGACAAAAAAAACCACAAACAGAGTGGACATCAGTTTTGATGTGACATAACTATATCACATCTAGATGTGTTCTAAACAGACCCTATGTAGTAGTTCATTGAACCCTAGCACATGGAGGTAGTAACTTTTTCCCCGTGCATGGATTGGGATTGAGATTATAATTTACGTTTTGCAGCAGAGATTCGTCCGACGCCGATATCTTCTTTGATTGTTTTTCAAGAACATTTCATGACCTATTCGATCACCAAACGGCTAGTAGTGAAATTGCACGGAGCCGGGGCGCATTGAAGTCGCTCCGCATCGGCGGTCTCGTGGGGGAGTAGAGCTGAGGTAAGCAGACGAGCAAGTCCGCGGCCGAACGCTGGCTGGCTGGCTGGCGTGCTTGCCTCCTTCCTCGGGAAGCCCAACCCAAGTTGCACAGATATCCATCCATCGTCAATCAAATCAATCAATCAATGCCGCAGTCGTGATCCGTCCCCTAAAATAATCTCTAGGACACGCCCCCTTTTCGGGACGGGCCCCCCTTTGTCTCGTTGCAACTCAAACCTAAATAAATAAATAAATAATAAAACAAAGAAAGAAAAGAGTTTGTGTGTTGGTGGGAGGAATGGATGCATCGTGAGCTACTCCTGGCTGGCACTAGGCAGCTGCTGCGGGCAGCCTACTTTGGAATCCGCAGAGGGACGCTGAGGGGAGGTGACTCCCCATGAGGTTGCACGCAAGATGCCAAAACGACGAGACGAAAGAGAGAGAGAGATGGACGGATGGATGGGTGGCAGAGTGACATGGCACATCTCCCGAGGGAGATAAACCGCTGCCTCCCCTCGCCTTGTCCGGGCTCGACGTGCGCAGCCTTATCTGGAGCACGCCCGCACGCACGCAACGCATCCCCCTCTAGTAGGGCGCTCGGGGCTACGGCGTAGTAGTAGACGTGCTGATGAATCGAATCGGTCTTCTCCTCCTTCCCGTTTCATCTCTCATGCATGGAGCCGGCCATGGTTTTCACGAGCAGTCCAAGGCAGTGCATGATGACTGCATGCAGAGCAAGCACGGCGGGGACTCGATCGATCGGCCGGCGCGGGTCGTTCGTTTTGCTTGCCTTTGCCGATCGTAGCGTAGCGGCTCCCTGGCTGGCTCTGGCGCTCTCCCCCGGTTCCCGTGGCTTTGCCCGCGCGCGCCTCGCCGGGCCTTTTGTTCTCTCGTTGCGCTTGCGTCGCGTGGTTTGGGTTGGGTTGGGAGCCGCGAAAGCTTTGAGAAAAGCCCAGTGTGCGCTGCGGCCGCGTCCGTGTCTGCGCAGTGGAAAAGAGCAAATTCTTCGCGCGTATCGGGCCCCGCGCCACGCTCCCTCGCCCGCAAATACATGGTTTTGCTCGCTTCATCGGCTGCCACAAAACACCCTGACATGATCAAGCAAAAAAAAATGAGTGGGAAAAGGACCTGACGTCGATTTTCATGCACAAGGGAAAAGAAATCCAAGGCCGGAGACCCCTCGCCTCACCTGGTCCGGCACCAAATAAAGGTGGCAAGGTACAAGCAAATCCGGGTCCCAAATGTGGCAAGCCAAGCCCAAGCTCGGCACGCTGACACACACGGGCCATCCAATCGAATCTTCCTCCTCCGTGGACGGACGGACGGAGATCTCATTGTTCACGGATCGCGCTTGCTTGCTTTCCGCGACAGGATGTGCGTGTGCGCGCCCCGAGGCTCGCCGTTGCCGCTGCCGCTTTGGGCAGCCTTCAGCCTTGGCCGGACAAAGAGAGGCGTGCGTGCGTGTGCGCGCGCCACCGCCACCCCGCCCGTCCGTACACGAGCCGCTTCACGTGAGCGCTGTGCTGCGCGCGCATCGAGCCGCGCACTTTCTGGGCTCGATCCGCGTGCAGTCCCGCGTCGTCATCACCCGTCGCGGCCCGGCCCGTTTGAAAACCACGTCAGCTCCATCCACCCCGCCGGGGCCGGGCCCAGAAAGAAAGAATATATTTGCATCGGACGTGACGTTTTAGAGATCCATCGACCGATCGATGGGTGGTTAATAAGCGTTCGATTACCGATGAAATATGGGCGGGGGCACTGATCCCATGCATGTTTTGTCGTGGATAGACACACACACACACGTAAAAAAACGTTTGATCTGTCCGTCCGGGCTTGATGATCTTTGGACTTTGGGTCGGTCACCGAACCACCTGAGAAGGCACCACGCAATTCCCGCGTGCATGTGACGACCCTCTGACCCCTTGAGTTTGGCACGTGAGTGAGAGAACAAATACCAACACTAAAATACTGTAACCTCTCACTCATATTCACACATTCACGCTCGCCAGGCCCCATCCGCGCGCTGCCACGCTGCAAGACGTATCTATGGCGGCACGGACCCCAACGCAGAAGGAAAACTCCGGACCACACTCGCATACTACGTACGTACATGCAATGCACGAGCCAGCCAGCCAGCCCAAAGTTGCACACCAAGACTTGGTTTCCTTCCCCTTCCTAGTCTACTCTACTCTACTCTACGCTATACTAGTACTACCGCATTCACTCATATCGACCGATCATTCCACCGCGAATCAATTGAGTTGATTAGGTGGACAGTGATATTCCCAACCCATTAGGGTTTAAATCCTGATGCTCGCATTATTTCTGAATTTATTTTAATATTTCTGGCGATGTGCTTTCAGTAGGAGGAGACGTTCCCGTCGACGACGAGGCGCCCACGGTGACTTCGTAAATCTCAAGATGATATGCCGGCTCAGTCTCTCGAAGGTGTTTATAGGAATGAATGTATGCGCATGTATATGAGCGCTTGTGTCTGTACTGATGTAAAAAAAAGACCGATCATTCCACCCCCTACGCTGCACCGGCGGCCAAATATAGCTCCCGCGTATATAAACGTCGAAAAGGGGCGGGGGGCTCCCATTTCTCGTAGCCCGAGCACCAATCTAGATAGATAGCCTCCGCCCTCCCTATCTCCCTTGCTTGCAAGTCACACGCACTCCGGCCGGCGAAAGATCGATCGGGCTCTTTTTGTTCCTCTTTCGTTTCCTTTTCTCCTCCTCCTCATAAACTTTTTGGTTCTGTGCGTTGGGGGAGAAGTGGAGTAGGAGATCGATGGACATGAACAGCGGCTGGCTCGGCTTCTCCTTGTCTTCCTCTTCTTCCGCCGCCAGGGGCTACGACGCCGGCGAGGGAGCGGGGTGCGATGGCGGTGACGGTGGCTCTTGCTCGTCGCCCACCGCGGCGGCGGCGCCTTCTTCGCCCATCGTCGGTGTGCCGTTGCACTCTGGCGGCGGCTCTGTGCAGTACGATGGACAAGGTAACTAACCAATCGCATGCAACACGAGTTCAGGAAGGCTATGCTTAGCTAGTTCGGATCATTGCTTGCATGCTCATGTTTTTTCCTGTCTTGTAATCCCTCCGGTCCTTTTTACTCTGCGTATTAGAATTCTACTACTCCTGTATATCCAAGTCTAACTAACGCTAGAACGAAAACTAGATATGTTAACCTTGTTCGACAGCTCGCTGGTGTTGTTGGAAGTTCTGATGTCTCTCAACAAAGCCTTGAGCTTGTGTTTGATCAGAATCTTTCGTCTAACTTTTGTACAGATTGGAGGCATCAGCATGCAGAAGCCAAAGGCCCCAAGCTCGAGGACTTCCTGAGCGTCGGCTACGGCAACGACAGGAGCAGCGGCAGCATCTACGACGCCAGCCACGCCGACCAGCTCAAGTACCACCACCACCAGGACGTCCATCACGCCTATCCAGGCTCGCCCTACTTCGAGGGCAATGGCGGTGGCGGCGCCGTCATCGGGCTGGACATCAACAACGCGCCGCCGCCGTCACACTGCACCGGCCTCCCGGACCACCACTTCATGCCCGCGCACCATGGCCAGTACTCGCTGTGCCCGCCGAACCAACAAGCTGCAGGCGCGGGCGCGATGGCGGCGGCGCCAATGTACAGCTCCGCGGCGGGCTTCGACGGCAGCGCCAACATGTCCATCTCTGGCATCAAGTCCTGGCTCCGGCAGTCGATGTACGTGCCCGAGCAGTCGACGTCGGCGATCCCCCCCTCCGTGCACGCCGCCCCGAGCGAGCCGCCGCTGCCGGCGCCGTGCGTCCCCGCCCCTCGCAAGCTCGCGCAGACCTTCGGGCAGAGGACGTCGCAGTTCCGCGGCGTCACGAGGTTGGCCTTGCTCTTGCGTGCTCAAGCTTTGCATCGTTTGCACGTTCATGGATTCAAGCTTGGTTCGTGCGTTGATTCGCAGGCACAGGTGGACGGGGAGGTACGAGGCTCACCTGTGGGACAACACCTGCAGGAAGGAAGGCCAGACCAGGAAAGGAAGGCAAGGTGAGCTCCTCCTGATCGGATCAAGAACCACAAACACATTTCTGCCTTTGTAACTTCGTACTGACATCAACTTCCATGCATGTTCGTTCTCGAATCTGCCGAATGCAACGATCGAGCAGTTTACCTAGGTAAGCCATTGCTACACCCTCCTTAACTTCTCCAGTGGTCTTGCTGTCCATTGTTGCTGATCATGGTTGGGTTTGAGCTTTGAAGGTGGGTATGACAAGGAGGAGAAGGCCGCGAGGGCTTACGACCTGGCCGCGCTCAAGTACTGGGGTCCGACGACCCACATAAATTTCCCTGTACGTTTACAGCTTTGCTGTTAAAAGCCCAGGGGATGTGGTGTGTAGGGGCCGGCCTAGTCGTAGTACCATGGATCATTCCTTCCCCCCTTTAACTTGCTATTGATTAAAGTGGTTAGTACCACAGCAGATGTTTTGAATGTCTCTTTGATGGATGTGCTGGGTTTTGTCACATGTAGTTGAGCACCTATGAGAAGGAGCTGGAGGAGATGAAGCACATGACAAGGCAGGAGTTCATTGCGCACTTAAGAAGGTGCGCCAGTAGCCTCCAGTAGTAACTCTTTCTTGGCTTCCTGTTTTTATCTCTCTAGGAGTGTTTAACTACAGTGCACCATCAGTGATGCAGTGCCAACAATTATTACCGTTGCAAAGAACTACTACTACTACCATAGATCATTTATAAAATTGTTACTAGCATATACTGGAACAAAACCATGGCAAAATCTGATGAACATCTTAAGCATCACTAGAGACAAAATTTGTCGTAGAGTACAACTGTGTAATCTGTGCCCACACTTTCACATATACATGTGCATCCAAAAGGGTGAGAAACATCTGGCGCGCTCACCAAGGCTTACAACTTCCGAGTTAAATTTTGTTCTTTGCAGGAACAGCAGTGGGTTCTCGAGGGGAGCATCCATGTACAGAGGAGTGACCAGGTGCCCCATTTTTACCCCCATCCGCAGGCTTTTCCACCACCCCAAAACCAGCTCTCTTCTCAGCTCTAGTATAGTCCATCTCACTCACTGTCACAAGTCACGCACAGACAGGCACGCAGAAACACACACGCATCGACTTGCCAGCCTGTGGCACTGTGTGTGATCTTTTCTTGTTGCGCTTGCTTTCCCCAGGCATCACCAGCACGGCAGATGGCAGGCCAGGATTGGGAGGGTGGCAGGGAACAAGGACCTGTACCTTGGCACCTTCAGTAAGTTTTGTTTTCTTACTCTTGTACACACGCATATGGTTAATTCACTCCAAGTTCCAAGTCTTAACAGTCACCCGACTGTTGCTAATCTAACTGTAATCTTGTTTTTACTTGTTCTTTTTTGTCATTTGTGCATGGTTACGTGGCAGTAGATGTCTCATGTCTAGTTGAAAATCGTCGTAGGTACGCAGGAGGAGGCGGCGGAGGCGTACGACATCGCGGCGATCAAGTTCCGCGGGCTGAGCGCCGTCACCAACTTCGACATCAGCAAGTACGACGTGAAGCGCATCTGCGCCAGCTCGCACCTCATCGGCGGGGACCTCGCCTGCAGGCGCTCCCCGACGCGCGACGCGCCGGCGCTGCCCAGCGGCGTCAGCGTCGCCGTGGAACGCCCCGAGGCCGGCGCGTCCGATAACAGCTCCGACGCCTCGGACGGCCACCGCGGCGCGCACCTGCTGCACGGGCTCCAGTACGCGCACGCCATGAAGTACGAGGCCGGCGAGGGCAGCAACGGCGGCGGGAGCTGGATGGCCGCCGCGGCGCGGCCGGTGGCCGGCGTCCCCAGCGCGCACCCGCTCCCGGTGTTCGCGCTCTGGAACGACTGAGCGAGTGAGATTAGCGTAGCACGCAACGCAGGGTCGTACTCGTAGTAGGTAGCTAGCTAGCTAGGGCAACATGCCCACATGCACGGTGGTGCAAGAGGACCGATGATAAAGCTTGCGGGGGAGGCGGTGTTGTGATCGGCCGACCCCTGCGATGCGAGGGTGGGCTGCGATGCATGTTCGTTGCATGGTTGGCGCCTTAACTTGTGGGAGGTGCCGACAATTTTGCCGCAATGTGAGACTCTTTGACGTGCATGCATGCATGCATGCCACGACGTAGGATATTTTCAATGCTAGCATGCACTGAACCTTTGCCACTTACTATATGCCATGTACTACTACTGAACCTGGGACGTGCGCCGATGCCTACGGTGTTGTGTAGATGGAGCGGTGGAGAGGCGCCTCGCGTGGCGTTGCATGGGCGCGTCGGCGGAAGAGACGACGCAAGGAGATAGTAGTATTACATCGGCTGAGCCGAGTGCTGTCTCTGTCGTAACCCGTGACGCAGCGATGCCTTGGAGAAGCCGACGCAGCATACCGATGTTAGAGATGGCAGTGACCGGGGCTGCAACCACGGTGCGTACGTACGTTCGCCGGAATCGGGGCGGCTGCGCTTTTATACTTTGGTGCCGAAAGTGGCAGCGTGCAGCACCTCGTCCAACTCACAGAAACACCGGTCCGGCGAGTGAAATCTCAGGCGCTGCGTGCTTCTTGTCTTGTCCCGCCGGCAGTGCCAACCGGCCCCGGCCCCGGCCTGTAGACGACGACGGGCGGGCTTTGCTCGTGAAAGATGCCAAAAAGCAGAGCGACGTGTTTATCTGCCTCAGGAATTGACCGGGGACATCCAATCGAGAGGGGATGGCGCAGACCCAAAGGTCCGACGCCTTGCTGCAGCGAGCGTCATCTCAATCGTGTCCATTGCGGACAGAAATATACTCGCAGGACTCTATTGCCAGGACAAGATTCTTTCCTGGACTAGTATAAGTATATGAGGTTTTTTTCTTTTACAGAGATCAAGCAAGCGCTAGCTTTCAATATTACTCCCTCCGTTTTACATTAGTGTCAAAAAACATTTTACATTATGAGACGGAGGAAGTAGTAGATAAATGGCGGGAAAACAAACCGACATGATCAAACTATCATGGGGTTGGGGTTCAGGCTCAGACTGAAAACTGAGGAAAGCGAAAAACTGAAAAGCCAAAGAAACTGTAGAATCACGCGACAGACCGATGCGGCACCTCGGAGCTACGTCTGTTCCGAGGTGTCGCCAAACTATTTCAGAATCTGTAGCAGCTTGTCGATTTCTTGTCTGTCAGGGTTTGCGAAGATGAGTGCGTCGTCAACGTAAAAACTGACGCACAACTTGAGCTCTTTGCCGGGAAGCGATGCGAGGATGCTCTTGTCCGTGATCATGGTGATCAAGCGGTGCAAAGGGTCGATCGCAAGGATGAATAGCAGTAGAGACAGAAGGTCACCCTGTTGCGGGCCACGACGGTGATCCATCTTCGCACCTAGCACGCCGTTGAACTGGCACGAGGAGGAGGAGGTTAAGTGGAGTGCCGCGATCCAGTCTCGCCACCACACGATGAACCCCATCCTTTGCAGCCAATCTGGCAGGTATTTCAAGGACACCAAAACAAAAGCTTTTGTGATGTCTAAGGGCGTGTTTGGTTACCTGCATGGTTTTTTGCCCATTTGCATATTTGGCCCAACTGGTTACCTGCATGGTTTTTTGCCCATTTGCATATTTGGCCCAACTGGTTACCTGCATGGTTTTTTGCCCATTTGCATATTTGGCCCAGTTGGGCCTGGCTGAGCAAATGCAGACCAAAAACTAACATCTGCACTTAGTTTGGTTGCATGCATGTCCTCTTCCTGCATCGTAACGATGCCTCTACGCACCGTGTTTTGGTGCTCGCATTGTATGTGCTCACACGGGTGCACGACATTTGGTTACATACGAGTATAGAGTTGTGCTCACCTTGTACCCTACTTGGTGAGCTTACCAACAGCTTACACATGATCACACCAAGCACACCAACGCCACAACACTTCTATGACGACAAACTGGACGAAGATGATGAAGTTCTTCAGCCCTAACGATCGATCCACCTTCTTGCCAACCTCAACCTTGCTGCATGAATGCTCCCACACATACTTGGAGTAAGCATATTCTGCCGCCTGCCTAGTCTTAAACCCTCCTCTGTGGTTGTTGTTGTACCCCAAAACTTGTTTGTCGCAAGCTTCCCATGAACTGTAAACCCCTGGAACCCTACCTTCGAACACCACATACCACTTGCCCTGGCAGTGCAAACGAACTAAACAAGCATTGGAACACACAAACATCAAGCAATGAAGAACTCTAGGAGCAAGCAATGGAGCAAAAGAGCATTAGTAAGCATGCATGATCATAGTAAGTTCAACCTAGCACTACTTTGGTGTCATCCTACCACCACCTCCAAAAGAGGGTGTCATCCTACCACCGAAAGTTCGTGATCACCGTGAGGATCACCATGAGGGCTTAGTATATATCACCTCACCAAAATATACACACCATAAGATTGTTTTCAAGCCCTAACTACATAAAATGTACGTTGTCCTAGTCGTCGCCGTCCTTGTCGCCATCGCCGTCGAGGATCATGCACGCCGTCGCCACCATCAGAAGCAGCACTAGTAGTAGTGCTTGCCCAGCCAGGTCCTCAGCCAGAGCACCCTGTGGTCTGCTCCCATGGCAACAAACCCAACACCCTGGTCTTTGTTGTCCAGCAGGTGGCTGAGAGCCACCATGAGAGCCTCTAGGCTGAAGCCAATCTGATCCATGACGGCGCTGTAGAGCTTAGGGTGGATGACGTCCACACTCTTGCTCTCACTGATGGCGGTGGCCACCTCCTTCACTGCCTCAGTCATGCTGGTGAAGACGCTCAGCTCCTCCTCCATAAAGCCTGCCCGCTTCCTCTTCCTATCAAGCACAAGAACATGCTCAGCATCCTTCTCAGGAGCATCAACGTTGATGGTGTGTGACTCCTGGTGTCTGGATACTCCGGCATCGGCGAGCCAAGCAGCTGACCAGAGCCCATGGCATGCTTGCCGGTTGGCAGCCCGAAGGAGAAGATATGCTGCATTTGGTGGTAGTTCTGGATAGGGGTGTTGAGGAACTCAACGTCCTTGGGGTGAGCCTAAGAAGAAACATGGCAGACATGTTAGTTAGTATGGGAATGGTTCATAGGCTTCAACTGCTGGTCTGTTAGAATGGCATGGTTTGTGAGCTAACCGCGACGTGGCCTTGGTAGTGCTCTAACTCCAGAAGGATCGAGCAGGTGCCCTCATCCCATGAAGCACCGCTAAGGCCTCCGAGCTTGGACACTTGGATCCATCGAGCTCTCCACTTCCTCAGGTGGTTGTACACATGGGTCGAGGTGACCTCCTGTCCACAGAAGTCGAACACCTGCTTTGCAACAAGGTTCAAGTGCACCTCTTGAAGCCCTTGTCAGTCCTCACCCCACTAGCTATGATCTCACACATCTTGTTAAGAACAAAAGTGGAGAGGAAAGACTGCCATTTCATGTTGTTCCCCCTGCCATCCTTCTTCTCCTTTGCTGCTGCCTTTAGAGCAGCAGCATGAGCAATAACATTGGGCTGAGCTAGCACAAATGGAGGAGCCATAGGCGGCACCTCGAAAACCTCTGAATCAAGAGGCATCTGTTCCAGAGGAGGCCGGGTGTCCTCGATGTACGACCGCGGGAACCGGCTCTCGGACAGCACGAGGGCCTGACTAAACTCTTGCGTGGTCATGTCCTACAAACGTAAGTGTCTTCAACACCACAAGACATTAGAAATGGATAGTATGAACTAGCAGTACAACATGGACAGATCGAACTAGCGGTACAACATGGATAGATCGAACTAGTAGTACATCTGGGACAGATCGAGCTAGCATTACATCTGGGACAGATCAAACTAGCAGTAACACATGCACAAGCATACCACAACATAACATATCACTAATCATGGAGAACATAACACTAATCATGGACACATGGATGATCTTGTTCAACACTTGCACACTAGCATACCACCGATTCATCGATGACCACTAACTACCAACACTTTCGCACATGGAAACAAACCCTAGCATGCTCCAAATCCATCACAACTAGCTACTACACCATCATAGTCAAACAGACCGAACGGCCTAACCTTAGCACATGGACAGATCTAGCTAGAACTAGAAGAGAGGAGGTGGTGATTGAACTTATAGAGGCCATCGGAACGGCCGTGGAGGAGGTGCCTGGCACGTCAGAGAGGAGGAGGAGTCTGCTACCTCTTGAGCTTGCGTTGGTTTTTCCCTTGAAGAGGAAAGGATGATGGAGCAAATTAGCGTAAGTATTTCCCTCAGTTTTGAGAATGAAGGTATCAATCCAGTAGGAGACAACGCGCAAGCCACTGAATACCTGCACAAACAAACACCAACCTTGCACCCAACGCAATAAAGGGGTTGTCAATCCCTTCACGGTTATTTGCAACGTGAGATCTGATAGAGATGGATAAACGGTAAAGTAATATTTTTGGTATTTTTGTTTTATGAAACGAAAAGTAAAAGATTGCAAAATAAAGTAAATAGGAAACTAGAATTGTAGATCAGAAATTTATATGATGGAAAATAGACCCGGGGGCCATAGGTTTCACTAGAGGCTTCTCTCAAGATAGAAAATATTACGGTGGGTGAACAAATTACTGCTGAGCAATTGATAGAAAAGCGCAAAGTTATGACGATATCTAAGGCAATGGGCATGAATATAGGCATCATGTCCGTCTTAAGTAGACCGAAATGATTCTGCATCTACTACTATTACTCCACACATTGACCGACTCCTGCCTGCATCTAGAGTATCAGGTTCATAAGAACAGAGTAACGCATTAAGTAAGATGACATAATGTAGCGGGATTAACTCAAGCAATATGATGAAAACCTATCTTGTTATCCTCGATGGTAACAATACAATATGTGTCGGTCCCCCTTCTGTCACTAGGATCGAGCACCGCAAGATTGAACCCAAAGCTAAGCACTTCTCCCATTGCAAGAAAAACCAATCTAGTTGGCCAAACCAAGTCGATAGTTCGAAGAGACTTGCAAATATATCAAATCATGCATAAAAGAATTCAGAGGAGATTCAAATAATATTCATACATAAGCTGGTCATAAATCCACAATTCATCAGATCTCTGCAAACACACAGCAAAAGAGTATTACATCGAATAGATCTCCAAGAACATCGAGGAGAACATGGTATTGAGAATCAAAGAGAGAGAAGAAGCCATCTAGCTACTAGCTATGGACCCGTAGGTTTGTGGTAAACTACTCACGCTTCATCAGAGAGGCAATGGTGTTGATGTAGAAGCCCTCCGTGATCGAATCCCCCTCCGACAGGATGCCGTAAAAGGCCCCAAGATGGGATCTCACGGGTATAGAAGGTTGTGGCAGTGGAAAAGTGGTTTCGTGGCTCCCCGGAAGTTTTTGGGGGTATATGTGTATATATAGGAGGAAGATCTAGGTCAGGGGGTCATCGAGGGGCCCACAAGGTTGGGAGGCGCGCCCTCCACCCTTGTGGCCACCTCGTGGCTCTCCAGACTTCCACTCCAAGTCTCCTGGGTGTCTTCTGGTCCAAGAACAATCATCGCGAAAATTTTATTCCGTTTGGAATTCCTTTTCTAAGAAACTCTAAAGCAAGAAAAAAAGGAAAGTGGCATTGGGATATAGGTTAATAGGTTAGTCCCAAAAATAATATAAAATAGCATATTAATGCATATAAAACATCCAAAACATATAATATAATAGCATGGAACAATAAAAAATTATAGATATGTTGGAGACGTATCAAGCATCCCCAAGCTTAATTCCTGCTCGTCCTCGAGTAGGTAAATGATAAAAACAGAATTTTTGATGTGGAATGCTACCTAACATATTTATCCATGTAATTCTCTTTATTGTGGCATGAATGTTCAGATCCGTAAGATTCAAAACAGAACTTTAATATTGACATAAAAACAATAATACTTCAAGCATACTAACAAAATAATTATGTCTTCTCAAAATAACATGGCCAAAGAAAGCTTATCCCTACAAAATCATATAGTCTGGCTATGCTCCATCTTCATCACAAAAAATATTCAAATCATGCACAACCCCGATGACAAGCCAAGCAATTGTTTCATACTTTTGATATTCTCAAACCTTTTCAACTTTCACGAAATACATGAGCGTGAGCCATGGACATAGCATTATAGGTGGAATAGATGGTGGTTGTGGAGAAGACAAAAAAGAAGGAGATAGTCTCACATCCACTAGGCGTATCAACGGGCTATGGAGATGCCCATCAATAAATATCAATGTGTGTGAGTACGGATTGCCATGCAACGGATGCACTAGAGCTATAAGTTTATGAAAGCTCAAAAAGAAAACTAAGTGGGTGTGCATCCAACTTGCTTGCTCATGAAGACCTAGGGCGTTTGAGGAAGCCCATCGTTGGATATACAAGCCAAGTTCTATAATGAAAAATTCCCACTAGTATATGAAAGTGATAACATAGGATACTCTCTACCATGAAGATCATGGTGCTACTTTGAAGCAAAAGTGTGGCAAAAAAGGATAGTAACATTGTCCCTTCTCTCCTTTTCTCTCTTTTTATTTTTTCTCTCCCTTTTTCTTTTTTGGACTTTCTCTTTTTATTTATTTCCTCACATGGGACAATGCTCTAATAATGAAAATCACCACACGTCTATTTACTTACAACTCAAGAATTACAATTCGATACTTTGAACAAAAATATAACTCTATGTGAATGCCTCCGGCAGTGTACCGGGATGTGCAATGAATCAAGGGCAACATGTATAAAAAATGATGAAGGGTGGCATTGCCACAAATACGATGTCAACTACATGATCATGCAAAGCAATATGACAATGATGATGTATGTCATAATAAGCGGAACGGTGGAAAGTTGCATGGCAATATATCTCAAAATGGCTATGGAAATGCCATAATAGGATAGGTATGGTGGCTGTTTTGAGGAAGGATATGTGGTGGGTTTATGGTACCGGCGAAAGTTGCGTTGTACTAGAGAGGCTAGCAATGGCGGAAAGGTGAGAGTGCGTATAATCCGTGGACTCAACATTAGTCATAAAGAACTCACATACTTATTGCAAAAATCTATTAGTCATCAAAACAAAGTACTATGCGCATGCTCCTAGGGGATAGATTGGTAGGAAAAGACCATCGCTCGTCCCCGACCGCCACTCATAAGGAAGACAATCAAAAAACATCTCATGCTCCAACTTCGTTACATAACGGTTCACCCTACGTGCATGCTACGGGACTCACAAACCTTAACACAACTATTTCTCAAATTCACAACTACTTACTAGCATGACTCTAATATCACCATCTTCATATCACAAAACAATCATAAGGAATCAAACTTCTCATAGTATTCAATGCACTCTATATGAAAGTTTTTATTATATCCCTCTTGGATGCCTATCATAATAGGACTAATTTTATAACCAAAGCAAATTACCATGCTGTTCTAAAGACTCTCAAAATAATATAAGTGAAGTACGAGAGTTCATCAATTTCTATAAAATAAAACCACCGACGTGCTCTAAAAAGATATAAGTGAAGCACTAGAGTAAAATTGCCTAGCTCAAAAGATATAAATGAAGCACATAGAGTATTCTAATAAATCACGATTCATGCATGTCTCTCCCAAAAGGTGTGTACAGCAAGGATGATAGTGGCAAACTAAAAAGCAAAGACTCAAATCATACAAGACTCTCCAAGCAAAACACATATCATGTGGTGAATAAAAATATAGCCTCAAGTAAAATTACCGATAGACGAAGACGAAAGAGGGGATGCCTTCCCGGGGCATCCCCAAGCTTAGGCTTTTTGACATCCTTGAATATTACCTTGGGGTGCCTTGGGAATCCCCAAGCTTAGACTATTCCCACTCCTTATTCCATAGTCCATCAAATCCTTACCCAAAACTTGAAAACTTCACAACACAAAACTCCAACAGAAAATCTCGTAAGCTCCGTTAGTATAAGAAAATAAATCACCACTTTTGGCACTGTTGTGAACTTATTATTTATTTATATTGGTGTAATATCTACTGTATTCCAACTTTTCCATGGTTCATACCCCCGATACTAGCCATAGATGCATCAAAATAAGCAAACAACACACGGAAAACAGAATCTGTCAAAAACAGAACATTCTGTAGCAATCTGGATATTTCTAATACTTCTGTAAGTCCAAAAATCCTGAGAAATGAAGAAGTACTAGATAATTTATTTTTAAATCTTCTACAAAAAGAATCAATATTTTATCATGCTTTGTTAAAAAATGAAAACTAATCGCCTCTGCGCAGAAGTTTCTGTTTTTTAGCATGATCAAATCAACTATCACCGTAAGCTATGCCAAAGGTCTTGCTTTGCACAAACACTAATTAAAACACAAAACCACATCTAACCAGAGGCTAGATGAAAAATTTACTGCAAAACAGGACCTAAAAAGCAAGAACAAAATTAAAATTGGGTTGCCTCCCAACAAGCGCTATTGTTTAACGCCCCTAGCTAGGCATAAAGACATGAATATATCTAAGTGTTATTATCTTTGGCCTTTATCTTTTTAATGGAGTTATGCGCGAATCCAGGACGTTCCTTACGTTTCCTTTCATACTCGGATATTTTTAGATCTAGAGCATCCAACCACTTATTGCAAAGAGTGATCAACATATTCATGCGGTGAAGGTTCCCGCTAACATTTTTAAGAGATTCAAGAGATTTTTGCAAAATTTTAGTTACTTCGCATAGTTTCTCAAAAACTTGGGTTCCTTCTTGAGTATGATGTAGTCCCTTTTATGGGGGTAGTACTCCTACTATTCCCTCTATAATCTCATACACAATACTGGGATCAATTTCAATAAAATCCCCTTTAGCGGCAAAATCCAAGAGTTGTCTATGGGACATGGTTAGCCCAACATAAAAATTACGAAGTAAAATCTTGAAATCTCCCTCTATAGTACAATTACGATAGGATTCTATCATCCTATACCAAGCATCTTTCAAGTTTTCTCCTTGTCATTGTTTGAAGTGAAGAACTTCAAAATAGAGAGACAAAGGAAGAGAGAAATGGCTTAGCCATAGAAGCGAGAAAGGCAAAAGAAGAAGACAAATGGAAGAAGGGCAAAGAAAAGGCAAAGCTTTTCGAAAATTGTTTTAGAAGTGGGGGAGAGGAAACGAGAGGCGAATGGCGAATAATGTAATGCGAGGGCTGAGAGTTTATGATGGGTACTTGGTATGTCTTGGCTAGGCGTAGATCTCCCCGGCAAGGGCGCCAGAAGTCCTTCTTGCTACCTCTTGAGCTTGCGTTGGTTTTTCCCTTAAAGAGGAAACGGTGATGCAGCAAAGTAGCGTAAGTATTTCCCTCAGTTTTGAGAACCAAGGTATCAATCCAGTAGGGGGATGTGATGACCCACAAGAATAGGGGATCAATTGTAGCTCTTTTCGACAAGTAAGAGTATCGAACCCAATGACGAGCAGAAGGAAATGACAAGTAGTTTTCAGTAAGGTAATGTCTGCAAGTGCTGAAATTGTATGTAGCAGAGTAGTTTGATAGCGAAATAATTTGTAATGAGCAAGTAACGATAGTAGTAACAAAAGTGTAGCAAGATAGACCAATCCTTTTGAGGCAAAGGATAGGCCAAAACGATCTCTTATGATAAGCAAAGCGTTCTTGAGCGTACATGGGAATTTCATCTAGTCACTTTCATCATGTTGGTTCGATTCGTGTTCGCTACTTTGATAATTTGATATGTGGGTGGCCCGGTGCTTAGGTGCTGTTCTTACTTGAACAAACCTCCTACTTATGATTAACCCTCCCGCATCCGCAACTACGAGAAAAGTATTAAGAATAAATTCTAACCATAGCATTAAACTTTGGGATCCAATCGGCCCCTTATGGAATAGCGCATAAACTGGGGTTTAAGCTTCTGTCACTCTCGCAATCCATCATCTAATTGCTACTCCACAATGCATTCCCTTAGGCCCAAATATGGTGAAGTGTCATGTAGTCGACGTTCACATGACACCACTAAGGGAATCACAACATACATACTATCAAAATAACGAACACATATCAAATTCACATGATTACTTGCAACATGATTTCTCCCGCGACCTCAAGAACAAAGGTTACTACTCACAAATGATAAACATGCTCATGATCAGAGGGGTCTTAAATAGCATATTGGATCTGAACATATAATCTTCCACCAAATAAACCATATAGTAATCAACTACAAGATGTAATCAACACTACTAGTCATCCACAAGTACCAATTTATAGTTCTGGTAACAAGATTGAACACAAGAGATGAACTAGGGTTTGAGAGGAGATGGTGCTATTCAAGATGTTGATGGAGATTGCCCTCCCCGAGATGGGAGAGTTGTTGGTGATGATGATGACAATGATTTCCCCCTCCGGGAGGGAAGTTCCCCCGGCGGAGTCACTTTGCCGGAGGGCAAAAGTGCTCCTGCCCAAGTTCCGCCTCGAGGCGGCGGCGCTTCGTCTAGAAAGTCCTCCTCTTATTTTTCTCTAGGTCAAAATGACTTATATACCAAAAGATGGGCACCGGAGGTGGGCTGAGGAGGCCACAACCCCCCAGGGCGTGCCAGGGGGCCCTAGCGCACCGAGGTGGGTTGTGCCTACCTGGTGGCCCCCCTCTGGTAGTTATTTGCTCCAAAAATTCTGATATATTCTACAAAAAATCCCCGTGAAGTTTCAGCTCATTTGGAGTTGTGCAGAATAGGTAGCCTAACATAGCTTTTTTAGGTCCAGATTTCCAGCTGCCAGAATTCTCCCCCTTGGTGTGTACCTTGCAAATTATGAGAGAAAAGGCATTAGAATTACTCCAAAAAGCATTATTATGGATAAAAACATTAGAAATAACAATAAGAAAACATGATGCAAAATGGGCGTATCAGGATGCATGGATCTATCCATGGAGATGCATAGCAACGAGGGGGAGAGTGTGACTACGTACCCTCATAGACCGTAAGCGGAAGCGTTTGGCAACGCGATTGATGTAGTCGAACTTCTTCTAGCTCCGACCAATTGTGACAACCTGGATTTTGCCTTCTCTCTTTTTCCGGACATGGTTTTGCCTTCGCCTTGGATTTGAGTTTTTGGAATCAATTCAAATGGACTTGTCACTTGGGCATGCCCTTGACTTTCACCCAAGTGACCTATCTACTTCTCCTTCAATCTCATTTCTCTGAAAATCCCCAAAATAATCAAATGAATATTTTTCCTAAAAGAAAATTATTCATTTTCTCTTCTTAAGCCTATTTCAGAAACTAGTGCTCCAAAGCAACTCCCATTTTTATCACTCCAAAAATTCTGAAATAATTCCTGAATATTCTTTGAACCATGGCCCACCTTCCAAAGAAAAAATATTGCATGAATTTTTGTAATATTTTTGCTATAGAAAATAATTTCTCTTCTGGTCCAAAATTGCACTTTGTACATCAAGTGCATTTTTCTTTGATCCTCTGGCCCTAATTTTTCTTGAGCCTCTTCACCCTCCTAAGAAAACCTTAACCCCAGGAGATCAGCCCTAATGGCCATCTAGAAGCTATCCAAATGTAGCATCCAAGTTTCTGTCCAGAAACTTGCCAAGATGGTAGAGTCACATCTGGTCGGCTTGGCATTGAGCCCTCAGCTTCCCTAGACCTATCACTGCATGGACTTTAGCCCAGACAAGGTTTGGCCGATCGTGGGTGTCGTTTTGACCATGCTAGGGTGGTGACCGCGTGTGGACACGAGGTTTGGCAGGTGCTCGACGCGCTCTGAGTAGCGCTAACGCCTCTGTTCGGCACGTGCTCGAGCCAGAGCTCGCCGACGACTGCTGCACCGCGCCACCAGCCTCGACTCATCACCTTTGACCCCTCCCTGGCGCTCGCTGATGCCGGAGACGCCGCAGCGAGCACGGGCACGTCGCGGACAAAAGCCACAGTGCGCTCATGCACTTGTTTTCTTCTCCCCTGCCTCCAGTGCTCGTCTGCGAGTGTGGACAGCTCCCACCTACACACTGAGCCTGGTGTCAGCCTCTCTCTCTCCTGACCGGTGTGGACCGCCGTGCTCTATTTCCTCTCTCCCCCTCTCTCTCCTGACCGGTGGGGCCTGGTGTCAGCCTCACCGCTCGCACCTGAAGCGGTACGAGTGGAGGCGTATCCTGGCTTTACGCCATCGACATCACCCCCCAGGTTTTCTGATTTATTCAAAATAATTCAAATCTTTGACCACAACTTTGACCAGTGATAACTCCTAGCTCCTAAGTCCAAATGAGTTGATTCTTTTTGCATTGTGTTTGTTTCAGAAAGCTCTAGCAGCACACCAAAATGTGGAATTTTCCTTGCTGTCTAGAATTTCTGGTGATTTTCAGAATGGTTTTTAATATTTTGTTTTGTGGTTTTTAAATATTTTCAGAAGGAGGATCTTGCCTTGAAGATAACCAGGAGGAGTGTGACCCTCCTCTGCACTAAGGCAAGCCACACCAGCATTTGGATGGTGTAATTTCAATATCTATGATTGTTTCTACTTAAATATGAGTTCTTATATGCATTTGAAAATTTATTAAATAAATATGATTGCTTGCTAGTACTTTGCCATGCTTGAAATGCTTGTTTAGGTTACTGGTTTAATGCGTGGACTAGTTTGGTCTAGTAGAATAAAATTTTGCCTTAGTAGTATTGCTATCATAAATAATGCTAGTTCTTTTGTTAAGTGATATCTTCATATAAATTATGAGTTAGTAAAAATATGGCATGATAATAAAAGTTGAGTGAGAACCAGTAAAGTTCAATCATGAGTAGTGCAAGAAAGTTATGTTGATAAGTTTGATCCGTACATGGGAGTTGTATGCTTTGCATGTTGATTAGTTGCATGATCATGGCATCGTATGACTTGGTAGTTTAAATTTTTATTCAAGTTAAACCTATTAATAAGTCCACTCGAATATGACGTTGATCAAGTCATGGTGCCACTGAATCGGGTTTTCTCAGTGCGACCACATTTACCTTGTGGGAGGTCTTGATTCGGCCCTTTGTTTTGCCTCTCGTCGGTGCCTCCAAAGAGGGAAGGTTATGGGCATGCATACCCTGGCCCGGTAAGCAGACATAACCTTGTGTGCCCGTTTGTTTTTATGGTACCTTGTCCCTGTTTGGGACCGTTTTGCCACAGCGGTGGCCATTGGTGTCTTTGGTAGACACGGGGCCACCCAGGACATAGCCCTGAGAGGGAGTTTGTCGGAGTGGCCGGGAGAGTGTCATGACAAGGGGAGGGTTTTGTCGGAATGCCGTGATTCACCCGAATGGGAGGGCGAGGTCATGGATTCCGTGGTGTGGGTAAAGTGCACTACCTGTGCAGAGTGTATTAACTCTATCGATAGCCACGTCCTCGGTTATGGGCACAACTCGGAAGTAAGTCACACCATGGATCAACTTTTATAATTAATCTTGCACACTAAATAACTGTTGATGGCACAGATGATTCTGGAGATCATGAGCCGATCATGAGTGATTGGTTCCAGTTGTGATCCGGGTATGAGCATCATTTGGTTACGAGGTAACCAGTATGGTAAGCGAGTCCGTGGGACTCGGTGCACATGTTGTTACCACCGCATTAGTAGCATTACTTGCATTGCATTAACCTGATTAATTGTCATGATATTGTTTGTCATTATGCTTATGTTTGTTGTGAGCTTGCAAGTACATTCAATGTACTGACCTGGCGTGTCATGCCAGTTTTCAGGCAAGTCGTTTCGCATCGGAGAGCTTCCTGCCTCTAGGCCGTGTCCACGTTGGTGTCCCTGTGCTATGGAGTTCCACTTCGTCGTTATTCCACTGCCGCATAGTTCGTGTAATCGAGGCCCCTTTATGTTCATTAAATAATGTAGATACTGTTCAGCTGCATCATGTGTGCTTCTTGGCCTCTTATCTCGATGTAATATCAGACCCGTGTAATCCGCTAGCATCAATAAAGTGGTTGTTTCTGTGCCATGTTGTTGTGTGTTGCCAGAAGACACGATCTCTGGGCTGGCAATGCAAGGTAAACCAGTTGCTCTGAGCCGGGTTGCCACAACGCTTGGTATCAGAGATGCGTTGATTCTAGGACACGCTAGACCGTTAGTGCGTTAGTGGAACGGTAAATAGTTTCATTTGAGTGCCGGTAGTCATAGAAAATTGGTTGCCGCATTCCATGCATGGTTATCTGTTGTTATTACTAATCGTATGATGGTTGTGAGTGTAGATGGCTCTAGTTCCGATCTTGTACCATCCTGAGCCAGCTTCGTACACATCGCCGCACCTGCTTCAGAACGTGTGGCAACGACTCTATCCAGAGGGTGCTGATACAGAGTATCAGGTGAATTGTACGAGTATTATGCTTAGGTCACTCTACACCACAGTTTCCCTTCCGGCGCTTACACTCGTTCTACTAAGGGTGGTCTCGCTTCTACGCCATCTCAGGTGGTACAGTTTGCTGCAATCGAAGCTCTTGTATACTTGCGCTACAATGAGATTCGCATGCACACCCACCCAGGTTTCTTTTACTACCCATCTCTGCACGAGAATGGGCATCTCTGCTTTCCTTTGATTAATCCGGCATGCGATTGTCCTACTAGCCATGTTTCCTGTTATATCAGTCCTCGAGGCAGCGTCGTCGCGTCTCTCTTAACCCGGAGGTCACCACTATCAATTCAGGATCTGGGTCCGGCTCAGGAGAGGAGCCCGCAGCAGCACCATCCGAGCAGTAGATCGCTAGAGTATCTCTGTCAGCATGAGTATGATGTATGGATGTAGGCGCACGGGTCACCACTATCAGTTCAGGATCTAGGTCCGGCTCAGGAGAGGAGCCCGCAGCAGCACCATCCGAGCAGTAGATCGCTAGAGTATCTCCGTCAGCATGAGTATGATGTATGGATGTAGTCGCACGTGTTATGATGCTTAGTTTCATGTATGAGGGTAGTGACCCTGCCATGATGTTTAACTCTTATGTTGAGTCTATGTATAGTTATGTTGGAACTCTCTTTTTATTCGCCTTGGTTTCTTTCGCTGTTTTCTTCTGGTTTTGTCATCGGCTTTCCTCCCATTTTTGGATATTTCTCCTCGCAGTTGCTTTGCATTGGGAAACTAAATAATAGGATCCCGCGGGGAGGCAGCAGCAGTCAAGCTTGTGAGGATGTCCTGGTTCGTTGCTCCGCAAAACAGGCAGGACATTCCCCCGAGCCGTACCAGCGACCTCCGCCTCCACTGTCACATCCGCCTTCTACTGAGCAAATCATGTGAATGTTTGAAGAAAGAAGGAACAAAGATCTGATGGAACTACTGAAAAGTGTGCAAGTTATGGTCGGGCAGAATGGACATCAGAATGGTCCTTACTCCAAGCTGTCAGATTTTTAACGAACCAAGCCTCCCAGTTTCAGTCAAGCTATTGATCCATTGGACGCTGATGATTGGTTAAGGACTATTGGGAAGAAACTGGAAATTGCTCGCACTGAAGGAGACAAGGTTCCTTTCTCAACGCATTATCTTGAAGGAGCTGCCGTGATATGGTGGGATAATGCTAAGGCCATGTGGCCCGCGGACGAGGAAATTACTTGGACTAAATTCAAGGATCATTTCCACAAGTATCATATTCCCTCCGGAATTATGAAAATCAAGCAGCGCGAATTCCTCTCTCTCACTCAGGGACGCATGTCAGTCAGCGAGTACCTGAATAAATCCAACCATTTGGCCCGCTATTCACTCTATGACGTGGCCACGAAAGAACGAAAGGTTGACAGATTTCTTGAAGGACTGAATCAGCATCTCAGGTGCACTCTCAGCATGTTTGATTTTTTGGACTTCCAAACTCTGGTAAACAAGGCTCCCATTGCAGATAGGGAAAATAAGCTCATGCATGACAACAGGCCAGCTAATAATGATCACAAGCGCAAATTTGAGCCTAAGAAGGATGTGCAACCAGTGCAGAAGGATCGTACGTGGCAACACACTCAGGTTGAGCACAAACCCAACTGGCAGCAAAATGTCAACAAGACCACCACTCAAGTCAAGAATATCGTGACCAACCCGGTACGAGAAGATTGTCAGTGCAACAATTCCTGTTTTAGCTGTGGGCAAACCGGACATAACACCAGACAGTGCCCCAAGAACGGCAAGCCAGCAGCCCCATTCCGTCCGCAAGTCAACTATTTGGAGCCATATCCTGGCCCGAGTGCCATCCAAGGGCAAATCCATCATATCTCCGCCGATGAAGCCCAAGAAGACCCAAAAGTCGTCATTGGTATGTTCCCTATTAATAACATACCTGCCATAATTTTATTTGACTCTGGGGCTTCCCACTCTTTTATTTTGCGGAGTTTTGCTGCCCAAAACAAATTCCCTTGCTCAATTTTAGGAAAACATATGATGGCACAATCCCCGGTATCCTTGCTCAGAAGCAATCTAGTCTGCCGTAATCTGGAAATTGATATCAAGGGGTCAAGTTTCCAACGTCTCTAATAATCATCGATTCTGACAAATTGGATGTTATTCTAGGAATGAATTGGTTGACCCAATACCAAGTATGCATCAACTGTACGACCAGAGAAGTTACCATGGCAAATCTGGAGGGTCGCACCGCAAGTTTTTATGCCCGCAAAAGCATACCTAAGAAGGATATGGTTTTCACCGCCGTGGCTGAAGAGGTGGAATTAATTCCCGTGGTCAGTAAGTATCCCGATGTATTTCCTGAGGAATTACTATGAATGCCGCCAGACAGAGAAATGGAGTTTGCAATTGACTTGGTGCCTGGAACCACACCGATACACAAGAAATATTATCGGATGCCTTCATCAGAATTGGTGGAATTAAAGAAACAACTGGATGAGATGATGCAAAAAGGATACATCCGCCCAAGTTCTTTGCTGTGGGGATCACCCGCGATATTCGTGGATAAAAAGGATGGCAGTCTTCGGATGTGCGTAGACTACCAACAGCTGAATGACATCACCATCAAAAATAAGTATCCACTACCAAGGATTGATGATTTGTTTGATCAACTCAGTGGGGCCAAAGTATTCTCCAAAATTGATTTGAGGACCGGATATCATCAAGTCAAAATCAAGAAGGAAGATATTCCCAAGACCGCGTTCACCACTCGGTACGGTCTCTATGAGTATACCGTTATGTCATCCGGCCTCACTAACGCCCCAGCCTTCTTCATGTATATGATGAATAAGGTGTTTATGGACTTCTTGGAAAAATTTGTGGTGGTGTTCATCGATGACATCCTCATTTACTCAAAAAGCGAAGACGAACACAAGGACCACCTCCGAGCAGTTTTGCAGAGGCTCCGCGATCATCAGCTTTACGCCAAGTTCAGCAAATGTGAGTTTTGGCTCAAGCAAGTTGGATTTTTACGGCATGTTCTCTCAGTAGAAGGGATATCCGTGGATCCAAGGAAGGTAAAAGATGTACTTGATTGGTCCGCACCCACGACAGTCTCAGAAATCCAAAGTTTCCTTGGACTAGCTGGATATTGTCGCCGTTTTATTGAAGGATTCTCCAAGATTGGCAAACCCATGACACAACTCCTAAAGAAGGATAAGAAGTTTGAATGGACTGAGGACTGCGAATGGAGTTTCAAGGAGCTAAAAACCAGATTGACATCCGCACCAGTATTGACTCTTCCCGACATCTACCGCAGTTTTGATGTCTACTGTGACGCCTCCAGAAAAGGCCTTGGATGCATACTTATGCAAGATGGCAAGGTTGTAGCTTATGCATCCTGACAACTACGGCCACCCGAGGGAAATTATCCCACTCATGATTTGGAATTGCCTGCGGTGGTGCTCGCTCTGAAGATTTGGAGACATTATCTTATTGGAAAGAGGTGCTAGATATTAACCGACCATAAGAGTCTCAAGTATATATTCACTCAGCCCGATTTGAACCTTCGTCAGCGAAGATGGCTCAAGTTGGTTAAGGATTACGACCTCGGTAATAATTATCACCCGGGCAAAGCTAATGTGGTTGCTGATGCTCTCAGTTGCAAACCGGCCAACCTAAATGCTCTAAGGGAATCTTTGCCTCCTGGGCTTTATGAAGAAATTGCCCGGCTTAATTTGGTAATCATGGATGCCAGTCTTGATAGTATATTGGAAGTTGCCCCTACCCTCGAAGAAGAAATTCGCAGCGCTCAAGCAAATGACAAATCATTGCAATTATATGCCAAGCATATGCAAGCATATGCAAGCAGGACAAACACATGATTTCTCTAGAGATCAGCAAGGTACACTGAGGTTCCGAGGAAGGATTTGCGTACCCAGCCAAGAAGGTCTGAGGAAGAAAATATTGACCGAAGCACATGAATCGCCATACTCAATTCACCCAGGTGGCACTAAAATGTACGAAGACCTTCGTCCGGTATTCTGGTGGAATGGAATGAAGAACAACATCACTTACTTTGTGGCTTGTTGTGATATATGCAACAAGGTAAAGGTGGAACACCAAACACCCGCTGGACTCCTTCAACCGTTACCTGCATCCCAATGGAAATGGGACGATGTCTGCATGGATTTCATCACCGGTTTACCAAGGACTCACCGAGGAAATGACGCAATATGGGTCATAGTGGACACCTTAACGAAGGTGGCACATTTTCTTCCCATCCGGACCACCTGCTCTAAAATATAGCACGACTTATCATCCCCAGATAGATGGACAAACTGAGCGAGTAAACCAAATACTCGAGGATATGCTCCGGGCATTTGCATTGGCCCAAGGGCCCAAGTGGGAAGACTGTCTGCCATACACCGAGTTTTCCTACAACAACAGTTTCCAGACCAGCTTAAAGATGTCACCTTTTGAAGCTCTGTATGGCCGTAAGTGTTGTACTCTGCTGAATTGGTCTCAAACTGGGGACAATCATATTTTCGGAACTTATTTGATGCTCGAAGCTGAGAAGCAAGTCAAGGAAATTCGAGACAGACTGTAGTTGGCCAAATCTTGACAGAAGAGTTACTATGACGCCAAACACCGTCAGATCAGCTTCTAACCCAGAGAACACTTCTATCTCTGAGTCACCCCTATGAAAGGAGTAAGAGGTTTCATACCCGAGGAAAATTGGTACCCAGATATATCGGTCCGTTTCTAGTCATGGCCAAAGTTGGAACAATTGCATATCAATTGGAATTGCCACCCGAACTATCAGAGGTACACAGTGTGTTTCATGTCTCATAGCTAAGGAGATGTATCTCGCCACCGACGAAAATGACTAATATGACCAAGATAGAATTGGCTAGGGATTTGATGTATGAGGAAAAAGCCAATCAGAATATTGGATGAGACAGAAAGAGTCACCCGCAACAAAGTGCTAAAGTTTTACAAGGTTCAGTGGGAACATCACACCGAGGAGAGGCAACCTGGGAAAGAGAGGAATTTTTAAGGACTGCCTACCCAGGATGGTTTTCCCAAGTAACCAAATCTCGAGGACGAGATTCATCCTAAGTGGGGGAGGTTTGTGACAGCCTGGATTTTGCCTTTTTTTCCAGACATGGTTTTGCCTTTGCCTTGGATTTGAGTTTTTGGAATCAATTCAAATGGACTTGTCACTTGGGCATGCCCTTGACTTTCACCCAAGTGACCTATCCACTTCTCCTTCAATCGCATTTCTCTAAAAATCCCCAAAATAATCAAATGAATATTTTTGCTAAAAGAAAAATATTCATTTTCTCTTCTTAAGCCTATTTCAGAAACTAGTGCTCCAAAGCAACCCCCATTTTTATCACTCCAAAAATTCTAAAATAATTCCTGAATATTCTTTGAACCATGGCCCACCTTCCCAAGCAAAAATATTGCATGACTTTTTGTAATATTTTTGCTACAGAAAATAATTTCTCTTCTGGTCCAAAATTGCACTTTGTACAACAAGTGCATTTTTCCTTGATGCTTTGGCCCTGATTTTTCTTGAGCCTCTTCACCCTCCTAAGAAAACCTTAACCCCAGGAGATCAGCCCTAATGGCCATCTAGAAGATATCCAAACATAGCAGCCAAGTTTTTGTCCAGAAACTTGCCAAGATGGTAGAGTCACATCTGGTCGGCCCGGCATTGAGCCCTCAGCTTCCCTAGACCTATCACTGCATGGACTTTAGCCCAGACAAGGTTTAGCCGATTGTGGGCATCGTTTTGACCATGCCACGGTGGTGACCGTGTGTGGACACGGGGTCTGGCAGGTGCTCGACGCGCTCTGAGTAGTGCCAACGCCTCTGTTCGGCGCGTGCTCGAGCCAGAGCTCGCCGACGACTGCTGCACCGCGCCACCAGCCTCGACTCATCACCTTTGAGTCCTCCCTGGCACGCGCCGACGCCGAAGACGCCACAGCGAGCACGGGCACGTCGCAGCCAAAAGCCACAGTGCGCTCGTGCACTTGTTTTCTTCTCCCCTCCCTCCTGTGCTCGTCCGCGAGCGTGGACAGCTCCCGCCTACACACTGAGCCTTTGCCCCTCCCTCTGGTGCCTTTTGTCGCCGTTCGCCGGTCTCCAGAGAACTCCGGCAGTGCCACGTACCCCCTCTCTCACTCCGGCTATATATACATCCATTCCCTCCGCTTCGAAGCCTCACACTACACCACCCAACCACCTCAACCGCGTAGAGAAGCCGTATCCCGGCCGGGCAGGCCTCTGGCCGTCGACCTCGACCAGAGCTCGCCGGCAATCCCCGCAGCCCAACCACCCCACTCCAGAGCCCCTCTAGCCCTATCAACTTCTCAGGCGCATTGTTGGGGATCCTCTGGTGTCGCCTGAACGCCGCTGAGCCCCTACAATCTCCCCTTGCCGTCGCCTTCTTCCTCTCCGGCAAGACCCGTCCGCCACCGCCGCTTGTGAGCTTGATTACGAGCAACTCCAGCCATCCCCCGGCAAGCCACGGGTACGGGCAGGTGCGCCCCGACCCCCTCTACACTTCTATGCCTCTGGTTTTGCCCAAAACCCACTCGCCGCCGGCGTAAGATCCGGCGGAGCACCGCCACGCTCTGTTTCCTCTCTCCCCCTCTCTCTCCTGACTTGTGGGGCCCGGTGTCAGCCTCACCACTCGCACCCGAAGTGGTATGTGTGGAGGCGTATCCTGGCTTTACGCCATCGACGTCACCTCCCAGGTTTTCCGATTTATTCAAAATAATTCAAATCTTTGACCACAACTTTGACCAATGATAACTCCTAGCTCCTAAGTCCAAATGAGTTGATTCTTTTTGCATTGTGTTTGTTTCAGAATGATCTAGCAGCACACCAAAATGTGGAATTTTCCTTGCTGTCTAGAATTTCTGGTGATTTTCGGAATGGTTTTTGATATTTTTTTGTGGTTTTTAAATATTTTCAGAAGGAGGATCTTGCCTTGAAGATAACCAGGAGGAGTGTGACCCTCCTCTGCACTAAGGCAAGCCACACCAGCATTTGGATGGTGTAATTTCAATATCTATGATTGTTTCTACTTAAATATGAGTTCTTATATGCATTTGAAAATTTATTAAATAAATATGATTGCTTGCTAGTACTTTGCCATGCTTGAAATGCCTGTTTAGGTTACTGGTTTAATGCGTGGACTAGTTTGGTCTAGTAGAATAAAATTTTGCCTTAGTAGTATTGCTATCATAAATAATGCTAGTTCTTTTGTTAAGTGATATCTTCATATAAATTATGAGTTAGTAAAAATATGGCATGATAATAAAAGTTGAGTGAGAACCAGTAAAGTTCAATCATGAGTAGTGCAAGAAAGTTATGTTGATAAGTTTGATCCGTACATGGGAGTTGTACGCTTTGCATGTTGATTAGTTGCATGATCATGGCATCGTATGACTTGGTAGTTTAAATTTTTATTCAAGTTAAACCTATTAATAAGTCCACTTGAATATGACGTTGATCAAGTCATGGTGCCACTGAATCGGGGTTTCTCAGTGCGGCCACATTTACCTTGTGGGAGGTCTTGATTCGGCCCTTTATTGTGCCTCTCGCCGGTGCCTCCATCGTGGGAAGGTTATGGGCGTGCATACCCTGGCCCGGTAAGCAGACATAACCTTGTGTGCCCGTTTGTTTTTATGGTACCTTGTCCCTATTTGGGACCGTTTTGCCATGACGGTGGCCGTTGGTGTCTTTTGTAGACACGGGGCCACCCAGGACATCGCCCTGAGAGGGAGTTTGTCGAAGTGGCTGGGAGAGTGTCATGACAAGGGGAGGGTTTCGTCGGAATGCCGTGGTCCACCCGAATGGGAGGGCGAGGCCGTGGATTCTGTGGCGTGGGTAAAGTGCGCTACCTCTGCAGAGTGTATTAAATCTATCGATAGCCGCGTCCTTGGTTATGTGCACAACTCAGAAGTAAGTCACACCATGGATCAACTTTTATAATTAATCATGCACACTAAATAACTATTGGCGGCACCGATGATTCTGGAGATCATGAGCCGATCATGAGTGATTGGTTCCAGTTGTCATCCGGGTATGAGCATCGTTTGGCTACGAGGTAACCAGTGTGGTAAGCGAGTCTGTGGGACTCGGTGCACATGTTGTTTTCACCGCATTATTAGCATTACTTGCATTGCATTAACCTGATTAATTGTCATGATATTGTTTGTCATTATGCTTATGTTTATTGTGAGCTTGCAAGTACATTCAATGTACTGACCTGGTGTGTCATGCCAGTTTTCAGGCAAGTCGTTTCGCACCGGAGAGCTTCCCACGTCTTGGCTGTGTCCACGTTAGTGTCCCTGTGCTATGGAGTTCCACTTCGTCGTTCTTCTGTTGCCGCATAGTTCATGTAATCGAGGCCACTTTATGTTCATTAAATAATGTACATACTATTCAGCTGCACTGTGTGTGCCGCTTGGCCTCTTATCTTGATGTAATATCAAACCCGTGTAATCCGCTAGCATCAATAAAACGGTACTTTCTGTGCCATGTTGTTGTGTGTTGCTAGAAGACTTGATCTCTGGGCTGGCAATGCAAGGTAAACCAGTTGCTCTGAGCCGAGGTGCCACACCGATCAAGCACCGAACGTACGACACCTTCGAGTTCTGCACACGTTCAGCTCGGTGACGTCCCTCGCCTTCTTGATCCAGCAAGTTGTCGAGGTGTAGATACGTTCCGTCAGCACGACGGCGTGGTGAAGGTGATGGTGAAGTTATCCTCGCAGGGCTTCGTCTAAGCACTACAAAGATATGACCGTGGGAGTAAACGGCGGAGGGGGGCGCATCACACGGCTAACAATTGTCTTCGGTGTGCTAGGGGCGCCCCACATATATATAGGTGGGAGGGAGAGGGGAGGTGACCAAGGAGGCACCAAAGTAGGCCGAATCCTACTTGGGGTCTCCCCACGGCCGGCGCCCCTCCTTCCTTATCTGCCGGAGGGGGAAGGGAAGAGGAGGGAGGTGGGAAGGAAGGGGGAGGCCAAATCCCTCCCCTTTCCTTCTCCCTTCCCCTCTTTCCTTCTCCTTTGGTTCGGCCCATATGGGGGGTGCACCAGCCCCTGGTGACTGGTGTGTTTCCCCTCTTGGCCCATTAGGCCCATATCTGTTGCCGGGGGTGCCCGGAACCCCTTCCGGTGACCCGATATGTACCCGGTACCCTCTGGAACACTTCCGGTGTCCGAATACTATCGTCCTATATATCAATCTTTACCCCTTGACCATTTCGAGACTCCTTGTCATGTCCGTGATCTCATCCGGGACTCCGAACAAAATTCGGTCACCAAATCACATAACTCATATAATACAATATCGTCATCGAACGTTAAGCGTGCGTACCCAACGCATTTGAGAACTATGTAGACATGACCGAGACACCTCTCAAGTCAATAACCAATAGCGGAACCTAGATGCCCATATTGTCTCCTACATATTCTATGAAGATCTTTATCGGTCGAACCGTTATGACAACATACGTTATTCCCTTCGTCCATCGCTATGTTACTTGCCCGAGATTCGATCGTCGGTATTTCTATACCTAGTTCAATCTCGTTACAGGCAAGTCTCTTGACTCGTTCCATAATATATTGCCTCGTGACTAACTCCTTAGTCATTTGCTTGGAAGCTTATGATGTGTATTACTGAGAGGGCCCAGAGATACCTCTCTGATACTCGGAGTGACAAATCCTAATCTCGATCTATGCCAACTCAACAAACACCTTCGGAGATACCTGTAGAGCATCTTTATAATCACCCAGTTACATTGGGACGTTTGATAGCACACAAGGAATTTCTCTGGTATTCGGGGGTTGCATAATCTCATAGTCGAAGGAATATTTATTTGACACGAAGAAAGCAATAGCAATAAAAATGAACGATCATTATGCTAAGCTAACGGATGGGTCTTGTCCATCACATCATTCTCTTAATGATGTGATCCCGTTATCAAATGACAACTCATGTCCATGGTTAGGAAACGTTAACCATCTTTGGTCAACGAGCTAGTCAAGTAGAGGCTCACTAGGGACACATTGTTTGTCTATGTATTCACACATGTATTTAGGTTTCCGATCAATACAATTATAGCATGAATAATAAACCTTTATCATGAATTAAGAAATATAATAATAACTATTTTATTATTGCCTCTAGGGCATATTTCCACCAGTCTCCCACTTGCACTAGAGTCAATAATCTAGTTCATATCGCCATGTGAATAACACCCATAGTTCACATATCGCCATGTGACCAACACCCAAAGAGTATACTAGAGTCAATAATCTAGTTCATATCGTCATGTGATTAACACCCAAAGAGTACTAAGGTGTGATCATGTTTTGCTTGTGAGAGAAGTTTAGTCAAAGGGTCTGTCATATTCAGATCCGTGTGTATTTTGCAAATTTCTATGTCTACACTGCTCTGCATGGAGCTGCTTTAGCTAATTGCTCCCACTTTCAATATGTATCCGGATTGAGACTCATAGTCATCTGAATTGGTGTCAAAGCTTGCATCAACCTAACCCTTTACGACGAACTCTTTATTACCTCCATAACTGAGAAATATTTCCGTAGTCCTCTAAGGATAATTTTGACCGCTGTCCAGTGATCTACTCCTGGATCACTTTTGCACCTCCTTGCCAAACTCATAGCAAGGTACACAATAGGTCTCGTACACAGCATGGCATAATTTATAGAACCTATGGCTGTGGCATAGGGGATGACTTTCATTTTCTCTCTATCTTATGTCGTGGTCGGGTTTTTGAGTCTTACTCAACATGACACCTTGCAACACAGGTTAGCCTTTAACTGATCGATTTTGAATTCCTTCAAAAACTTGTCAAGGTATGTACTCATTGAAAATCTTATCAAGCGTCTTGATCTATCTCTATAGATCTTGATGCCAAATATGTAAGCAACTCAGGTTAGAACTCCTTCTTTAACTGATCCATTTTGAACTCCTTCAAAAACTTGTCAAGGTATGTACTCATCGGAAATCTTATCAAGCGTTTTGATCTATCTCTATAGACCTTGATGCCTAATATGTAAGCAGTTTCACCGAGGTCTTTCATTGAAAAATTCTTATTCAAGTATCCTTTTGTGCTGTCCAGAAATTTTATATCATTTCCAATCAATAATATGTCATCCGCATATAATAGAAATGCTACAGAGCTTCCACTCACTTTCTTGTAAATACAGGCTTCACCGAAAGTCTGTATAAAACCATATGCTTTGATCACCTCATCAAAGCGTATATTCCAACTCCGAGATGCTTGCACCAGTCCATAGATGGATCATTGGAGCTTGCACACTTTGTTAGCACCTTGAGGATCGACAAAACCTTCTGGTTGCATCATATACAACTCTTCTTTAAGAAATCCATTAAGGAATGCAGTTTTGACGTCCATTTGCCAAGTTTCATAATTATAAAATGCGACAATTGCTAACATGATTCAAACTAACTCAAGCATCGCTACGGGTGAGAAGGTCTCATCGTAGTCAACCCCTTGAACTTGTGGAAAAGCTTTCGTGACAAGTTGAGCTTTGTACATGGTGACATTACCATCGGCGTCTGTCTTCTTCTTGAACATCCATTTATTCTGAATGGCTTGCCGATCATCGGGCAAGTCCACAAAAGTCCAGACTTTGTTCTCATACATGGATCCTATCTCGTATTTCATGGCTTCAAGCCATTTATTGGAATCTGGGATCATCATAGCTTCTTCATAGTTCATAGGTTTGCAATGGTCTAGTAACATGACTTCCAGGATAGGATTACCATACCACTCTAGTGCAGAACGTGCTCTGTTTGACCTACGAGGTCCAGTAGTAACTTGATCCGAAGTTTCATGATCATCATCATTAGCTTCCTATTTAGTTGGTGTAGGCATCACGGGAACGGATTTATCTAATGTGCTACTTTCAAATTCAGAGAAGGTACAATTAGCTCATCAAGTTCTACTTTCCTCACACTCACTTCTTTCGAGAGAAAGTCCTTATCTAGAAAGGACCCATTCTTAGCAACAAAGATCTTGCCTTCAGATCTATGGTAGAATGTGTACCCAATTGTTTCCTTAGGGTATCCTATGAAGACACACTTCTCCGATTTAGATTCGAGCTTATCAGGCTGAAGCCTTTTGACATAAGCGTCGCATCCACAAACTTTAAGAAACGATAGCTTAGGTTTCTTGCCAAACCACAGTTCATACGGTGTCGTCTCAACGGATTTAGATGGTTCCTATTTAACGTGAATGCATCTGTCTCTAATGCATAACCCCAAAACTATACTGGTAAATCAGTAAGAGACATCATAGATCGCACCATAACTAATAAAGCGCGGTTACGACGTTTGGACACACCATTACGCTATGGTGTTCCAGGTGGCGTGAGTTGTGAAACTATTCCACATTGTTTTAAATGAAGGCCAAACTCGTAACTCAAATATTTGCCTCCGCGATCAGATCGTAGAAACTTTATTTTGTTGTTATGATGATTCTTCACTTCACCCTGAAGTTCTTTGAACTTTTCAAATATTTCAGACTTGTGTTTCATTAAGTAGATATACCCATATCTGCTCAAATCATCTGTGAAGGTCAGAAAATAACGATACCCGCCGCGTGGTTCAACACTCATCGGACCGCATACATCGGTATGTATTATTTCCAATAAGTCATTAGCTCACTCCATTGTTCCAGAGAACGGAGTTTTAGTCATCTTGCCCATGAGGCATGGTTCGCAAGTATCAAATGATTCCAAAAGTCCATCTGCATGGAGTTTCTTCATGCGCTTTACACCAATATGACCTAAATGGTAGTGCCACAAATATGTTGCACTATTATTATCAACTTTGTATCTTTTGGCATCAATATTATGAATATGTGTATCACTACGATCGAGATTCAACAATCCATTTACATTGGGTGTATGACCATAGAAGGTTTTATTCATGTACATAGAACAACAATTATTCTCCGACTTAAATGAATAACCGTATTGCAATAAATATGATAAAATGATATTCATGCTCAACGCAAACACCAAATAACATTTATTTAGGTTCAACACCAATCCCGATGGTAGAGGGAGTGTGCGATGGTGATCGTATCAACCTTGGAATCATTTCCAACACACATCTTCACCTCGCCCTTAACTAGTCTATATTTATTATGCAACTCCTGTTTCGAGTTACTAATCTTAGCAACTGAACCAGTATCAAATTCCCAGGGCTACTACGAATACTAGTAAGGTACACATGAATAACATGTATATCAAATATACCTTTGTTCACTTAGCCATCCTTCTTATCTGCCAAGTATTTGGGGCAGTTCTGCTTCCAACGACCATTCCCTTTGTAGTAGAAGAATTTAGTTTCAGGCTTGGGTCCAGCTTTGGGCTTCTTCCCGGGAGTGGCAACTTGCTTGCCATTCTTCCTGAAGTTCCCTTTCTTCCCCTTGCCCTTTTTCTTGAATCTAGTGGTCTTGTTAACCATCAACACTTGATGCTCATTCTTGATTTCTACCTTCGCCGATTTCAGCATCGCGAAGAGCTTGGGAATCGTTTTTTATCATCCCTTGCATAATATAGTTCATCACAAAGTTCTAGTAGCTTGGTGATAGTGACTAGAGAACTCTGTCAATCACTATCTTATCTGGAAGATTAACTCCCACTTGATTCAAGCGATTGTAGTACCCAAACATTTTGAGTTCATGCTCACTAGCTGAGCTATTCTCCTCTATCTTGTAGGCAAATTACTTGTCAGAGGTCTCATACCTCTCGACACGGGCATGAATCTGAAATACCAATTTTCAGCTCTTGGGACATCTCATATGTACCGTGGCGTTCAAAAAGTTTTTGAATTCCCGGTTCTAAGACGTAAAACATGGTGCACTAAACTATCCAGTAGTCATCATATCGAGCTTGCAAAAACATTCATAACGTCTGCATCTCCTCCTGCAACAGGTTTGTCGCCCAGCGGTGCATCAAGGACATAATTATTCTGTGCAGCAATGAGGATAATCCTCAGATCACGGACCCAGTCCGCATGATTGCTACTATCATCTTTCAATTTAGTTTTCTCTAGGAACATATCAAAAATATATAGGAGTTATATCACGAGCTATTGATCTACAACATAGATATGCAAAACTATCAATACTAAGTTCAATTAATCAAATTACTAATGAACTCCACTTAAATAAACATCCCTCAAGTTTATCTAAATCAACTATCCCATGTCCGATCATCACGTGAGATGGGGTAGTCATCAATGGTGAACATCTCTATGTTGATCATATCTACTATATGAGTCATGTTCGACCTTTCAGTCTCTAGTGTTCCGAGACCATGTCTGTACATGCTAGGCTCGTCAAGTTTAATCCAAGTACTCCGCATGTGCAAAATTGTCTTGCACCCATTGTATATGAACATAGAGTCTATCACACCGGATCATCCACGGGTACACGTTGGTGCTATACAAACGGTTTTTAACCTCTTTCCGCGACGGTGTTCGGAACCATCGCCAAGTAAGTGACTATGATAGTGTTGGGGAACGTAGTAATTTCAAAAAAATTCCTACGCACACGCAAGATCATGGTGATGCACAGCAACGAGAGGGGAGACTGTTGTCTACGTACCCACGCAGACCGAACACGGAAGCGTTGACACAACGTAGAGGAAGTAGTCGTATGTCTTCCCGATCCAACCGATCCAAGCACCGTTACTCCGGCACCTCCGAGTTCTTAGCACACGTACAGCTCGATGACGATCCCCGGGCTCCGATCCAGCAAAGCGTCGGGGAGGAGTTCTGTCAGCACGATGGCGTGGTGACGATCTTGATGTACTACCGTCGCAGGGCTTCGCCAAAGCACTGCTATAATATAATCGAGGTGGAATATGATGGCAGGGGGCACCGCACACGGCTAAGGAACGATCTCAATGATCAACTTGTGTGTCTAGGGTGCCCCCTGCCTCCGTATATAAAGGATTCAAGGGGGAGGGGGCGGTCGGCCAGGAGGAGGGCGCAGGAGGAGTCCTACTCCTACCGGGAGTAGGACTCCCCCCAATCCTAGTTGGAATAGGATTCCCCGAGGGGGAAAGAGAGAGAGGGGGCCGGCCACCTCTCCTAGTCCTAATAGGACTAGGGGAGGGGGGAGGCGCGCGGCCCACCTTGGGCTGCCCCTTTCTCCTCTCCACTAAAGCCCACTAAGGCCCATATGGTTCCTGGGGGGTTCCGGTAACCTCCCGGTACTCCGGTAAAATCCCGATTTCACCCGGAACACTTCCGATGTCCAAATATAGGCTTCCAATATATCAATCTTTATGTCTCGACCATTTCGAGTCTCCTCGTCATGTCCGTGATCACATCCGGGACTCCGAACTAACTTCGGTACATCAAAATGCACAAACTCATAATAACTGTCATCGTAACGTTAAGCGTGCGGACCCTACGGTTCGAGAATAATGCAGACATGACTGAGACACATCTCCGGTCAATAACCAATAACGGGACCTGGATGCCCATATTGGCTCCTACATATTCTACAAAGATCTTTATCGGTCAGACCGCATAACAACATACGTTGTTCCCTTTGTCATCGGTATGTTACTTGCCCGAGATTCGATCATCGGTATCCAATACCTAGTTCAATCTCGTTACCGGCAAGTCTCTTTACTCGTTCTGTAATACATCATCTCTTCACTAACTCATTAGTTGCAATGCTTGCAAGGCTTATGTGATGTGCATTACCGAGAGGGCCCAGAGATACCTCTCCGACAATCGGAGTGACAAATCCTAATCTCGAAATACGCCACCCCAACATCTACCTTTGGAGACACCTGTAGAGCTCCTTTATAATCACCCAGTTACGTTGTGACGTTTGGTAGCACAAAAAGTGTTTCTCCGGTAAACAGGAGTTGCATAATCTCATAGTCATAGGAACATGTATAAGTCATGAAGAAAGCAATAGCAACATACTAAACGATCGGGTGCTAAGCTAATGAAATGGGTCATGTCAATCAGATCATTCAACTAATGATGTGACCTCGTTAATCAAATAACAACACCTTGTTCATGGTTAGGAAACATAACCATCTTTGATTAACGAGCTAGTCAAGTAGAGGCATACTAGTGACACTAAGTTTGTCTATGTATTCACACATGTATTATGTTTCCGGTTAATACAATTCTAGCATGAATAATAAACATGTATCATGATATAAGGAAATAAATAATAACTTTATTATTGCCTCTAGGGCATATTTCCTTCAGTCTCCCACTTGCACTAGAGTCAATAATCTAGATTACACAGTAATGATTCTAACACCCATGGAGCCTTGGTGCTGATCATGTTTTGCTCGTGGAAGAGGCTTAGTCAACGGGTCTGCAACATTCAGATCCGTATGTATCTTGCAAATCTCTATGTCTCCCACCTGGACTAGATCCCGGATGGAATTGAAGCGTCTCTTGATGTGCTTGGTCCTATTGTGAAATCTGGATTCCTTTGCCAAGGCAATTGCACCAGTATTGTCACAAAAGATTTTCATTGGACCCGATGCACTAGGTATGACACCTAGATCGGATATGAACTCCTTCATCCAGACTCCTTCGTTCGTTGCTTCCGAAGCAGCTATGTACTCCGCTTCACATGTAGATCCCGCTACGACGCTTTGTTTAGAACTGCACCAACTGACAGCTCCACCATTTAATGTAAACACGTATCCGGTTTGCGATTTAGAATCGTCCGGATCAGTGTCAAAGCTTGCATCAACGTAACCTTTTACGGTGAGCTCTTTGTCACCTCCATATACGAGAAACATATCCTTAGTCCTTTTCAAGTATTTCAGGATGGTCTTGACCGCTGTCCAGTGATCCACTCCTGGATTACTTTGGTACCTCCCTGCTAAACTTATAGCAAGGCACACATCAGGTCTGGTACACAACATTGCATACATGATAGAGCCTATGGCTGAAGCATAGGGAACATCTTTCATTTTCTCTCTATCTTCCGCAGTGGTCGGGCATTGAGTCTGACTCAACTTCACACCTTGTAACACAGGCAAGAACCCTTTCTTTGCTTGATCCATTTTGAACTTCATCAAAATCTTGTCAAGGTATGTGCTTTGTGAAAGTCCAATTAAGCGTCTTGATCTATCTCTATAGATCTTTATGCCTAATATGTAAGCAGCTTCACCGAGGTCTTTCATTGAAAAACTCTTATTCAAGTATCCCTTTATGCTATCCAGAAATTCTATATCATTTCCAATCAGCAATATGTCATCCACATATAATATCAGAAATGCTACAGAGCTCCCACTCACTTGCTTGTAAATACAGGCTTCTCTGAAAGTCTGTATAAAACCAAATGCTTTGATCACACTATCAAAGTGTTTATTCCAACTCCGAGAGGCTTGCACCAGTCCATAAATGGGTTGCTGGAGCTTGCACACTTTGTTAGATCCCTTTGGATCGACAAAACCTTCCGGTTGCATCATATACAACTCTTCTTCCAGAAATCCATTCAGGAATGCAGTTTTGACATCCATCTGCCAAATTTCATAATCATAAAATGCGGCAATTGCTAACATGATTCGGACAGACTTAAGCATCGCTACCGGTGAGAAGGTCTCATCGTAGTCAACCCCTTGAACTTGTCGAAAACCTTTTGCGACAAGTCGAGCTTTGTAGACAGTAACATTACCATCAGCGTCTGTCTTCTTCTTGAAGATCCATTTATTCTCAATTGCTTGCCGATCATCGGACAAGTCAACCAAAGTCCATACTTTGTTCTCATACATGGATCCCATCTCAGATTTCATGGCTTCAAGCCATTTTGCGGAATCTGGGCTCACCATCGCTTCTTCATAGTTCGTAGGTTCATCATGATCTAGCAGCATGATTTCCAGAACAGGATTACCGTACCACTCTGGTGCGGATCTCGCTCTGGTTGATCTACGAGGTTCAGTAGTATCTTGTCCTGAAGTTTCATGATCATCATCATTAGCTTCCTCACTAATTGGTATAGGTGTCGCAGAAACAGTTTTCTGTGATGTACTACTTTCCAATAAGGGAGCAGGTACAGTTACCTCGTCAAGTTCTACTTTCCTCCCACTCACTTCTTTCGAGAGAAACTCCTTCTCTAGAAAGGATCCATTCTTAGCAACGAATGTCTTGCCTTCGGATCTGTGATAGAAGGTGTACCCAACAGTCTCCTTTGGGTATCCTATGAAGACACATTTCTCCGATTTGGGTTCGAGCTTATCAGGTTGAAGCTTTTTCACATAAGCATCGCAGCCCCAAACTTTAAGAAACGACAACTTTGGTTTCTTGCCAAACCATAGTTCATAAGGCGTCGTCTCAACGGATTTTGATGGTGCCCTATTTAACGTGAATGCGGCCGTCTCTAAAGCATAACCCCAAAACGATAGCGGTAAATCAGTAAGAGACATCATAGATTGCACCATATCTAGTAAAGTACGATTACGACGTTCGGACACACCATTACGCTGTGGTGTTCCGGGTGGCGTGAGTTGCGAAACTATTCCACAATTTTTCAAATGTACACCAAACTCGTAACTCCAATATTCTCCTCCATGATCAGATCGTAGAAACTTTATTTTCTTGTTACGATGATTTTCAACTTCACTCTGAAATTCTTTGAACTTTTCAAATGTTTCAGACTTATGTTTCATTAAGTAGATATACCCATATCTGCTTAAGTTATCTGTGAAGGTGAGAAAATAACGATATCCGCCACGAGCCTCAATATTCATCGGACCACATACATCGGTATGTATGATTTCCAACAAATCTGTTGCTCTCTCCATAGTACCGGAGAACGGTGTTTTAGTCATCTTGCCCATGAGACACGGTTCGCAAGTACCAAGTGATTCATAATCAAGTGGTTCCCAAAGTCCATCAGTATGGAGTTTCTTCATGCGCTTTATACCGATATGACCTAAACGGCAGTGCCACAAATAAGTTGCACTGTCATTATCAACTCTGCATCTTTTGGCTTCAACATTATGAATATGTGTGTTACTACTATCGAGATTCATCAAAAATAGACCACTCCTCAAAGGTGCATGACCATAAAAGATACTACTCATATAAATAGAACAACCATTATTCTCTGATTTAAATGAATAACCGTCTCGCATCAAACAAGATCCAGATATAATGTTCATGCTCAACGCTGGCACCAAATAACAATTATTTAGGTCTAATATTAATCCCTAAGGTAGATGTAGAGGTAGCGTGCCGACCGCGATCACATCGACTTTGGAACCGTTTCCCACGCGCATCGTCACCTCGTCCTTCGCCAGTGTTCGCTTAATCCATAGTCCCTGTTTCGAGTTGCAAATATTAGCAACAGAACCAGTATCAAATACCCAGGTGCTACTGTGAGCTCTAGTAAGGTACACATCAATAACATGTATATCACATATACCTTTGTTCACCTTGCCATCCTTCTTATCCGCCAAATACTTGGGGCAGTTCCACTTCCAGTGACCAGTCTGCTTGCAGTAGAAGCACTCAGTTTCAGGCTTAGGTCCAGACTTGGGTTTCTTCTCTTGAGCAGCAACTTGCTTGCCGTTCTTCTTGAAGTTCCCCTTATTCTTCCCTTTGCCCCTTTTCTTGAAACTAGTGGTCTTGCTGACCATCAACACTTGAAGGTCCTTTTTGATTTCTACCTCTGCAGCTTTCAGCATTGCGAAGAGCTCGGGAATAGTCTTGTTCATCCCTTGCATATTATAGTTCATCACGAAGCTCTTGTAGCTTGGTGGCAGTGATTGGAGAATTCTGTCAATGATGCAATCATCTGGAAGATTAACTCCCATCTGTATCAAGTGATTATTATACCCAGACATTTTGAGTATATGCTCACTGACAGAACTGTTCTCCTCCATCTTGCAGCTATAGAACTTATTGGAGACTTCATATCTCTCAATCCGGGCATTTGCTTGAAATATTAACTTCAACTCCTGGAACATCTCATATGCTCCATGACGTTCAAAACGTTGTTGAAGTCCCGATTCTAAGCCGTAAAGCATGGCACACTGAACTATCGAGTAGTCATCAGCTTTGCTCTGCCAGACGTTCATAACATCTGGTGTTGCTCCAGCAGCAGGCCTGGCACCCAGCGGTGCTTCCAGGACGTAATTCTTCTAAGCATCAATGAGGATAATCCTCAAGTTATGGACCCAGTCCGTGTAATTGCTACCATCATCTTTCAACTTCGCTTTCTCAAGGAACGCATTAAAATTCAACGGAACAACAGCACGAGCCATCTATCTACAATCAATCATAAACAAGCAAGATACTATCAGGTACTAAGTTCATGATAAGTTTAAGTTCAATTAATCAATTTTTTACTTAAGAACTCCCACTTAGATAGACATCCCTCTAATCCTCTAAGTGATCACGTGATCCAAATCAACTAAACCATAACCGATCATCACGTGAGATGGAGTAGTTTTCAATGGTGAACATCGCTATGTTGATCATATCTACTATATGATTCACACTCGACCTTTCGGTCTCCGTGTTCCGAGGCCATATCTGCATATGCTAGGCTCGTCAAGTTTAACCTGAGTATTCTGCGTGTGCAAAAACTGGCTTGCACCCGTTGTAGATGGTCGTAGAGCTTATCACACCCGATCATCACGTGGTGTCTAGGCACGACGAACTTTGGCAACGGTGCATACTCAGGGAGAACACTTCTTGATAATTTAGTGAGAGATCATCTTATAATGCTACCGTCAATCAAAGCAAGATAAGATGCATAAAAAGATAAACATCACATGCAATCAATATAAGTGATATGATATGGCCATCATCATCTTGTGCTTGTGATCTCCATCTCCGAAGCACCGTCATGATCACCATCGTCACCGGCGTGACACCTTGATCTCCATCGTAGCATCGTTGTCGTCTCGCCAATCTTATGCTTCCACGACTATCGCTACTGCTTAGGGATAAAGTAAAGCATTACATCGCGATTGCATTGCATACAATAAAGCGATAACCATATGGCTCCTGCCAGTTGCCGATAACTCGGTTACAAAACATGATCATCTCATACAATAAAATTTAGCATCATGTCTTGACCATATCACATCACAACATGCCCTGCAAAAACAAGTTAGACGTCCTCTACTTTGTTGTTGCAAGTTTTACGTGGCTGCTACGGGCTTAAGCAAGAACCAATCTCACCTACGCATCAAAACCACAACGATAGTTTGTCAAATAGACTCCATTTTAACCTTCGCAAGGACCGGGCATAGCCACACTTGGTTCAACTAAAGTTGGAGAGACAGTCGCCCGCAAGCCACCTATGTGCAAAGCACGTCGGGGAAATCGGTCTCGCGTAAGCGTACGCGTAATGTTGGTCCGGGTCGTCTCGTCCAACAATACCGCCGAACCAAAGTATGACATGCTGGTAGGCACTATGACTTATATCGTCCACAACTCACTTGTGTTCTACTCGTGCATATAACATCAAACCATAAAACCTAGGCTCCGATGCCACTGTTGGGGAACGTAGTAATTTCAAAAAAATTCCTACGCACACGCAAGATCATGGTGATGCACAACAACGAGAGGGGAGAGTGTTGTCTACGTACCCACGCAGACCGACTGCGGAAGCGTTGACACAACATAGAGGAAGTAGTTGTATGTCTTCTCGATCCGACCGATCCAAGCACCGTTACTCCGGCACCTCCGAGTTCTTAGCACACGTACAGGTCGATGACGATCCCCGGGCTCCGATCCAGCAAAGCGTCGGGGAGGAGTTCCGTCAGCACGACGGCGTGGTGACGATCTTGATGTACTAACGTCGTAGGGCTTCGCCTAAGCACTGCTACAATATAATCGAGGTGGAATATGGTGGCAGGGGGCACCGCACACGGCTAAGGAACGATCTCAATGATCAACTTGTGTGTCTAGGGTGCCCCCCTGCCTCCGTATATAAAGGAGTCAAGGGGGAGGGGGCGGCCGGCCAGGAGGAGTCCTACTCCTACCGGGAGTAGGACTCCCCCCCAATCGTAGTTGGAATAGGATTCCCCGAGGGGGAAGAGAGAGAGGGGGCCGGCCACCTCTCCTAGTCCTAATAGGACTAGGGGAGGGGGGAGGCGCGCGGCCCACCTTGGGATGCCCCTTTCTCCTCTCCACTAAAGCCCACTAAGGCCCATATGGTTCCCGGGGGGTTCCCGTAACCTCCCGGTACTCCGGTAAAATCCCGATTTCATCCGGAACCCTTCCGATGTCCAAATATAGGCTTCCAATATATCAATCTTTATGTCTCGACCATTTCGAGACTCCTCGTCATGTCCGTGATCACATCCGGGACTCCGAACTAACTTCGGTACATCAAAATGCATAAACTCATAATAACTGTCATCGTAACGTTAAGCATGCGGACCCTACGGTTCGAGAATAATGCAGACATGACTGAGACACATCTCCGGTCAATAACCAATAGTGGGACCTGGATGCCCATATTGGCTCCTACGTATTCTACGAAGATCTTTATCGGTCAGACCGCATAGCGTATGTTACTTGCCCGAGATTCGATCGTCGGTATCCAATACCTAGTTCAATCTCGTTACCGGCAAGTCTCTTTACTCGTTCTGTAATACATCATTCCGCAACTAACTCATTAGTTGCAATGCTTGCAAGGCTTATGTGATGTGCATTACCGAGAGGGCCCAGAGATACCTCTCCGACAATCGGAGTGACAAATCCTAATCTCGAAATACGCCAACCCAACATCTACCTTTGGAGACACCTATAGAGCTCCTTTATAATCACCCAGTTACGTTGTGACGTTTGGTAGCACACAAAGTGTTCCTCCAGTAAACGGGAGTTGCATAATCTCATAGTCATAGGAACATGTATAAGTCATGAAGAAAGCAATAGCAACATACTAAACGATCGGGTGCTAAGCTAATGAAATGGGTCATGTCAATCAGATCATTCAACTAATGATGTGACCTCGTTAATCAAATAACAACACCTTGTTCATGGTTAGGAAACATAACCATCTTTGATTAACGAGCTAGTTAAGTAGAGGCATACTAGTGACACTAAGTTTGTCTATGTATTCACACATGTATTATGTTTCCGGTTAATTCAATTCTAGCATGAATAATAAACATTTATCATGATATAAGGAAATAAATAATAACTTTATTATTGCCTCTAGGGCATATTTCCTTCAGATAGGGGGGTCCTTTCGACACAACCGAGAAACCATCGGGGATATGCCCTCCCGGCACACACACTCGTCAAAATGAGGTCGTGTGCAACCGACTGATACGTCTCCAACGCATATATAATTTTTTATTGTTTCATGCTATTATATTATCATTCTTGGATGTTTTATAATCATTTTATATCATTTTTTGGTACTAACCTATTGACAGAGTGCCAAGTGCGAGTTGTTGTTGTTTGCTTGTTTTTTACATCGCAATAAATCAATACGAAACGGAGTCCAAATGCAGTGAAACTTTTTGTGGAATTTTTATGGACCAGAAGACACCCAATGGGCTGAAGAAGCACCTAGGGGTGCCCCGAGGGGGGCACAACCCACCAAGGCGCGCCTGGGCCCCCTGGCGCGCCCAGGTGGGTTGTGCCCACCTTGGTGGCCTCCCGCGTCGCCTCTTTGCTCTATAAATACCCCAATATTCTAGAAACCCCAAGGGAGTTGATGAAAATCAATTCCAGCTGCCGCAAGTTCTAGAAACACCAGATCCAATCTAGACACCATCATGGAGGGGTTCATCATCCTCATTGGTGCCTCTCCGATGATGTGTGAGTAGTCTTTTGTAGACCTTCGGGTCCGTAGTTAGTAGTTAGATGGCTTCCTCTCTCTCGTTTGATTCTCAATACAGTGGTCTCTTGTAGATCCATACGATGTAACTCTTTTTTGCGGTGTGTTTGTTTGGGATCCGATGAACTTTGAGTTTATGATCAGATCTATGTTTTTATCCATGAAAGTTATTTGAGTCTTTTGATCTCTTATATGCATGATTGTTTATAGCCTCATATTTCTTCTCCGGTATTTGGGTTTTGTTTGGCCAACTTGATCTATTTATCTTGCAATGGGAAGAGGTGCTTTGTGATGGGTTCGATCTTACGGTACTTGATCCTAGTGACAGAACGGGGAACCGACATGTATGTATCGTTTCTATTCAGAATAACAATATGGGGTATATTTCTACATAAATAGATCTTGTCTACATCATGTCATTGTTCTTATTGCATTACTCCGTTTCTCCATGAACTTAATACACTAGATGCATGCTGGATAGCGGTCGATGTGTGGAGTAATAGTAGTAGATGCAGGCAGGAGTCGGTCTACTAATCTTGAACGTGATGCCTATATAATGATCATTGCCTGGATATCATTATGCTTATTTGAAGTTCTATCAATTGCCCAACAATAATTTGTTTACCTACTGTTTGCTATTTTTCTCGAGAGAAGCCACTAGTGAAACCTATGGCCCCCGGGTCTCTTCTTTATTATATTTGCCTTTGCAATCTATTTTTATTTCCTTTTATTTTCAGATATATTAATCCAAAAACCCAAAAATATCTCGCTAAATTATATTTGCTTTTATTTGGATTTATCAATCTACTACAATTTTTATCCCGTCTACTTGCCAATTTCTAGCACCGTTACCAGAAAGGGATTGACAACCCCTTTAATACGTCGGGCTGCGAGTATTTGTTATTTGTGTGCAGTTGCTGTTCATGTAGTGTTGCATGGTTCTCCTACTGGTTCGATAACCTTGGTCTCATCAATGAGGGAAATACCTACCGTCGCTGTGCTGCATCATCCATTCCTCTTTGGGGAAATACCGACGTAGTTCAAGCCACTATCAAAAGGAATTTTTGGCGCCGTTGCTGAGGAGACATCATCAACATCTACCAGGTTCCTAATCATAAATCTCATCTCCTTGCAGTTTACATTATTTTCCATTTTCCTCTTGTTTTCCTCTCTCCCACTTCACAAATTTTTTGCCGTTTTGTTCGCCCTCTTTTCCGTTCGTCGTTTTCTTGTCAGATCTATCTTTTTGTTTGCAATCATGAGTGACTTTGGTATGACACAAACAGATGATGGCCTAACTCCTGAAATTGGACGATCTGGCAATTTGGATTCGAAAACTTTTATTTTGGGGCAAGTGAGTGTTTTAGGAAAAGAACGCATCCAAGAATTTTCCAATTGTGTTCGAAATTTAAGTCTTGAAGATGCTCCTATTCTTAAGAGGACTAAATCTTATGCGGAAGCTATTTGAGCACTAGTTCTCAAACTTGAAAATAAATTTATCCGTACCCATCCTATTTTTTTGAGCCACCTCTTATAAAGAATCCTAAAGCTAAAAAGTTGGCCACGCTTTTTCTTATGAGTGAATTTGATTACATAGTACGGACATCAGGGGAAGTTTTTTATTTCTATGGTATGAATCGTGAAAAACCGGTGATAGATGAAATTGTTTATAATAGTAATTATGTGCTAAGACATTTGCTTGGGGACAATCAAATCTTTGATGAGAATCTTAAAAAGGAAATACCTATTTTAGACATAATCCAACAAGTTTTCAATGATGTTAGTCAACACTATTTTGGATTGTTGCCGGAAATAAAAAAAGGATATGATGATAAGCAACTTGGTAGTGCTAAGGTCTGTATGGATAAGATGTTCTATGCCGTCTTTACAAAACCCCAGGACACCTCTAAGGAAAATAGAAATAATGATGACAATACTTGATCCTTTGCATTATGCCTAGCTAGGGGCATAAATCAATAGCGCTTGTTGGGAGGCAACCCAATGAATAAAATTTATTTTTGTCTTTTTCTTTCTGTTCTTGAGTGTTTGCACAACTATGCTACTGTTATGATTGTGTTTTTTGTGTTTTAATTAGTGTTTGTGCCAAGTAGAGCCTTTAGGATCATGTTGGGTGATAGTTGATTTGATCTTGCTGAAAAATAGAAATGTGTCTGATCCCCGCTGAACGTTTATACGTATAGTAGTGCTAAACAATACAAATATATAGGCGAAATTGTTTCCGGTCGTAAGTACATCGCACACAGTCAGTCCCCGCTAAACGTTTTTGTTTTCCCTGCAAAAAAAAGTTTCTGTTCATATGTACATTCCACATAGTCAATCCAAGGAATTTGTTTCCATTAGTATGTACATCGCATGCGTTTTTCTATGACCAAACGTTTGCGATGCACACAACATCACAAACAATCCATAATTTCGAAGCATGTGTGATAAGGTGACTATCGCAAACATTTAATAAGAAAGAACTGAGTGCGATGTTGTTGTTAATCGCACACGTTTTTTCTTGCCTGGTCGTGTGTGCAGTGGAGATTGATCGTACACGTAGTGGATCCTAGAAACATGTCTGATCTCCACTTCTATTGCAGACGTTTCGCTTTCGCAAACCGTGTGCAGTGTAATCCCTAATTTCATAATCACATGTTTTTAATTTGAAAGTAGGCAATCACTTATTTCACATCCAACCATGTTTATTGCAAATATAGGTTCAACCACGAATGCATAATTTGATGCACAGGTACATATACTAAAGAACTATAGAAGGACCAAGTAAAGAATGATGAACCATAGTTGTACTAAAGACTGTAAGGAGAGAGGCGAATGCCATTCTGGTTGCTGGAGAAGGTGAAGCGGAATGGCCATATTGTGCCCTCCTCCATGCGTAATGCGCGCATGACTCTAGGCCAACCCCTTGTGATGGCTGCCCGTCCATCCTTCACTGTCTTCATTACGACTTCTAGATGCTCATTGTCGTCTGGATGAAATAGTTTAACCTTCATTTCGTGTCAACCAATCATGTAATTTGCGAGGTAATCTTGAGTGAACTGCTTCGGGAACCATTGTGAATGAAAAAGATTCAGACATTGTTGTCTAACAACTCATTATGGGTAGTAAAAAGAGAAAGTTTTAGAGTTTGTAGTTACCATCATACAACTCACTGTTGTGTTGGATAGAGCATAAAAAAATAATTTGCTTGCCACCATTCATATCTTTTTGCTAATAATCCGTATCAGTTTCCTCACTTGATGCTTGTTCATGAATATCTCGTTGCTCCATACGCAAAAAGGGTCTATGCGTGGATCCTTGCAAAGGGCATATGTACATACAAGCAACAAGTCAATATTAGAAGCTAACAAGTGTCTAGGCCTGGATCTATATGCACTACATTATGGAACGACGGGGGGAGTACAAGCTGAGGGATGAAGCTAACCTTAGCAAAATGGTGGCCACTCTCGTTGTTGTCCTGCATAAGTAGTGGAAAGGCATGATAAGTACAACAACCTTAACATCAAAAAAATATAGCAAAGGTAAACAACATCATATCCAAATAATAGCTTGAATGTGTTGGTTTCAGCATGCTGTTAAAGCAGATATAAAATGGAAGGCAATGTTACCGACAGCAGGCTTAACCGCCATCAAATATTGGAATTCAAACTGGTATTGTTGAAAATGAATAGAACGTAGGTAATGCTTAAACATCACACTAGATAAATGTGTAAAACTGAAATAAAGGGCATGTGTTAACTACACCAGGCACAACTGGAACCAAATATAGCCGTTCAAACTAGTATTGATGCAGTCGAGTAGCACATTTTGACTTGCACATAATGAACAACACATTGTGAATGACTGAAATAAACAAGGTATAAATGATCAGTATAACAACCAAATATAGCCATTGAAAACTGGACAGAGTCTCACTGCAACCAACCTAACAAGCAAATACAGATAAACAGGGCATATGCTTGAAAACTAGACAAATGCTCACTGCAACCAACCTAACAAGCAAATGCAGATAAACAAGGCATCTGCTTGAAAACTGGACAAAAGCTAAAAAAGCAACCTAGCAACCAAATACAGATAAACAAGGCATCTGCTTGATAACTGGACAAATGCTCACTGCAACCAAACTAAGAACCAAATACATATAAATAAGGCATCTGCTCAATAACTGAAAAATGCTCACTGCAACCAACCTAACAACCAAATATAGATAAACAAGGCATCTACTCTGAAGTGGATAATTCATACTTAAACAACACATAGCCCTATTGAACAAAACATTTTTGCAGAACTGAAATAATTAAACATGGCACAGTTAAAGCACCACACGGCAAATGCTACAACGACAAAGGGTCTGGGTTGGCAAGCTAGAAAAGGTAAGATTTGCTGATAGGATGTTGCCTCACATTTCATGGACGGGATCCTTCCAGTCGGAAGAGCACCGACCCATGGTGCGCTCTCTGATGTCACATATGGGCTGTTTCACCTTGGAAGAACCTTGTGGGTGCCCTCCTCATGGCCGTGGTCGATGAGATCTGACTTGGCAATTGAGGATCCCAAGCCACCATTGTAGAATGTGTCCTTCAGAAATGACAAAATGGGCTCGATGGCGTATAAGGATCGCAAATCCTTGACCGCTTGATGGAGGAGATCAGCGGCAGGGCCGTCGAAGAGATTGACGGCGGTTGAACTAAAGGGGTTGGGGATGGACCACTTAACCTGTAACATGGCCCGCGTGAAGCCGCCGCCGTCGACGAGCTTGATGTCGTAGCCAGCTTTCCCGAGATACAGTAATACGCTAGCCCGCTGACATGAAGCCTTTGGCATGGCAACGTGTAACGCCCCGGATGTAACATTCCATAATTGTAACTCCAACTCTTGCCATTTCCGGCTATGTGATATCTTTTTTCCTTCGTGGTTGGGTTTTTGTATTCATTTTGCATTTTGTTCATGTCATGCATTTCATCTCATGTCATCATGTGCATCTCATTTGCATTCGTGTTCGTCTAATGCATCCAGTCATTCTCCCCGTTATCCATTTCAGAATCCGACACTCCCACATGCACCCCTCAGATCTTGTTTCGGGAGCGGGAGAAAAACATTCTCGGAATAGGCCGGGATTTGTCAAGTGTCCTTGGTACATCACCGGTAGGCTGCTTGCCAAATTTCGTTCCATTTGGAGGTCGTTTGATGCCCCAATGGTTAACCGGGTAACCGCAAAAACCCCTCTCTCTTTGTAGCCCTGCACCCCTCCACAACGTCCTACTAGCCCATCTAAACTGCATCCATGCTCTCCGTTGTTGGATCACGATCATGTGGGCGAAAACCGCTCCCCATTTGGACTCTCCTAGCTCCCCTACCTATAAATATGCCCCCCGTCCAAATCCGCGTCCAAACCCTAGCTCCCCCTCTCCCGCCACCGCCGGACACGTCTGCTCCGGCCGGACGCGTCCGCCGCCGCACCCCAACGAATCGCAGGCCGCCACCTGTCCTCACCGCAACCGCCCACCGCCGCAGCCCGCGGGGCCCGAACCAGGCCCGCGTGCCGCCCGCGCCCGCTCGCCGGAACCTCGCCGGCCGCCGCCGCCTGTTCGCCCGCGCCCCGCCGCCGATCTGCTCCCGCGCCGGCGCCACCGCTCCGCCGCCCGACGCTGCCGCCTCGCCGGTGCCGCAGCGGATCCGTGCCCACCTCGTCGGCGACCTCTCTCCCGCGAGCTCCATCCACCTCCTCTCCAACTCCGGCGAGATCCGCCGCCGCATCGTATTCCACGCCGGGTCAAACCCTAGATTTGGGGGTGAAATATCTTCCAAGTCACGAAATTTCCATATCATGTGACCATGTTTGACATGCCATATCTCCATGCATATTGCTCCGATTTGCGCATATGATATACCAAAATGTTTGTATCGTGATGCTCTTCATTCTAGAGTCATTTTAATGCATGTTACTATCTATATTGATGCCTTAATCTTCATTACAAAAGTGCTCTATGATGTTGTCTGTTGGACTTCATCATAACTTGCTGATTTGTCATTTTCATTGCAGTTTGTGTGTGCATCCTTTGAGCATCATGTCTACATGTTTTAGGAGCACATTCATGCCATCTTTACAATGGTGCAAGCCTTGTATTTTTATGATATCTATGGTGACTAGCACAAGCATGCAAAGTAGGCCACATGATGTTGCTGATTTCAGACACTTAGTATTTTTGCTAAGTCTTTTCCTGTGCAATATATTGCTATGTTGACGTGTTGCCACAAGTAGATCCATGCATATTTTGATGAAGTTCAATAAGAGTGATTTGAAGATATGGTTGTGCTCTATCCATTCATGCCTCTGGTTGTAATTACAGAGTAGTGTAGCTTGTCATTACCATGCTCTACTTTTGCTAAATATTGTTGCTGGCAGATTGTTAACATGAAGTTCATTCTTGCCATGTGTTTTGTTAGTGATCCTTGCACCCTATGAACTTGCTCTTGCCATGTTTAGATTCATAAATGTGTCTTCTTACTGTTGGTTACCTTGTGATGCCATGAAATGCTTTGTGGTGAGTGGCATGAGCTTGCAAAGTTGCTATCATGAATCTGTTTCTGCCATGCTATGTTTTTCTTCTAAGTCTGAAACTGTTCATAAAACTTGCCATGTTTGCATTGATGCTACCATCTTTTCTATGCATCTTCGGCTAAAGTTCAGTAAGGGAGTTTTGTTCATTGCCTTTAGTACTAGCATGCCATGCCTTTCTTTGCCATGATATGTTCATGTAGCATGTTGTTTTCTAGCTCTAAACATTGCTACCTGATGTTGTTTATGCCATGTTTAGTATTTTCACCAAGTTTGTTAAACTGTTGTCATTTGCATTTTTGCCATGCTGTTTTAGGCTTGTTCTAGTGAGTTCTAGCAGGAGCTCAGTGTTCATGATTTGTAGAGCTTCATCTATACTTCACTGCCATGTGCTTTGTTGCTATGTTGGAGTGTTGTAGCATAGTTTCATGATGCATCTTAAGTGGTATGATGTTGTTAAGCACAGTTTCGCATTGTTCTTGTTTTGCTCGTCATTTGCAAACCGTGCATCCGTTTCCGGTGATCCCTATGTAGATTTTGACCGAAATCACTCCATATTTCCAGTAGCATGCTTGGTTTGCCAAGCCGATGCCAATATCACCCTTTTCCTTCTGGAGTATCCATATGCATTGCACATCATATCTCACATTCCATGCCATGACTTGCATCATGTTTCTTGTGCATTGCACCGTGATTCATTGTTGTTCAGTTGCTTGTGTTGTTGCTTCGGGTAGAGCCGGGAGACGAGTTCGTGAACGAGGATCCTGTTGAGTATGTTTATGAGGAGCAAGCTTTCGACAACCCTGAGAACTTTGCAGGCAAGATGATCATTACCCCTGATATCAGTTCTATATTTGCCTGGTAGTTGTTCGTTCTATCGCTATGTCGTGCTACCTACCACTTGTTTGTCATGCCTCCCATATTGCCATGTCAAGCCTCTAACCCACCTACCTAGCAAACCGTTGTTTGTCTATGTTACCGATAACCCACAAGTATAGGGGATTTATCATAGTCCTTCCGATAAGTAAGAGTGTCGAACCCAACGTGGAGCAGCAGGAAATGATAAGCAGTTTTCAGCAAGGTATTCTCTGTAAGCACTGAAATAATAGGTAACAGATAGTTTTGTGACAAGATAATTTGTAACGAGCAACAAGTAACAAAAGTAAATAAAGTGCAGCAAGGTGGCCCAATCCTTTTTGTAGCAAAGGACAAGCCTGGACAAACTCTTATATGATGTAAAGCGCTCCCGAGGACACATGGGAATATCGTCAAGCTAGGTTTCATCACGTTCATATGATTCACGTTCGGTACTTTGATAATTTGGTATGTGGGTGGACCAGTGCTTGGGTGCTGCCCTTACTTCGACAAGCATCCCACTTATGATTAACCTCTATTGCAAGCATCCGCAACTACAACATAAGTATTAAGGTAAACCTAACCATAGCATGAAACATATGGATCCCAATCAGCCCCTTATGAAGCAACACATAAACTAGGGTTTAAGCTTCTGTCACTCTAGCAACCCATCATCTACTTATTACTTACCAATGCCTTCCTCTAGGCCCAAATAATGGTGAAGTGTTATGTAGTCTACGTTCACATAACACCACTAGAGGAGAGACAACATACATCTCATCAAAATATCGAACGAATACCAAATTCACATGACTACTAATAGCAAGACTTCTCCCATGTCCTGAGGAACAAACGTAACTACTCACAAAGCATATTCATGTTCATAATCAGAGAGGTATTAATATGCATATAGGACCTGAACATATGATCTTCCACCAAATAAACCAACTAGCATCAACTACAAGGAGTAATTAACACTACTAGCAACCCACAGGTACCAATCCCGGACTTCGAGACAAGAATTGGATACAAGAGATGAACTAGGGTTTTGAGAGGAGATGGTGCTGGTGAAGATGTTGATGGAGATTGGCCTCTCCAGATGAGAGGAGCATTGGTGATGACGATGGCGATGATTTCCCCCTCCCGGAGGGAAGTTTCCCCAGACGAATAGCTCCGCCAGAGCACTAGATTGGTTCCGCCAAGGTTCCACCTCGTGGCGGCGGAGTCTCGTCCGAAAAGATGGCTTATGATTTTTTTTCCTCATCGAAAGACTCCATATAGCAGAAGATGACCATCGGAGGGCCACCAGGGGGCCCACAAGGTAGGGGGCGCGCCTAGGGGGTAGGGCGCGCCCCCACCATCATGGGCAGGTGTGGCCCCCCTGGTGAACTTCTTGCGCTCATTATTTTTTATATATTCTGAAAACGTCTTCTGTGAAGTTTCAGGACTTTTGGAGCTGTGCAGAATAGGTCTCTAATATTTGCTCCTTTTCCAGCCTAGAATCCCAGCTGCCGGCATTCTCCCTCTTTATGTAAACCTTGTAAAATAAGAGAGAATAGGCATAAGTATTGTGACATAATGTGTAATAACAGCCCATAATGAAATAAATATCGATATAAAAGCATGATGCAAAATGGACGTATCAACTCCCCCAAGCTTAGACCTCGCTTGTCCTGAAGCGAAAGCCGAAATCGAAAAATATGTCCACATGTTTATAGATAGAGGTGTCGATAAAAATAAAATACGGACATGAGGGCATCATGATCATTCTTAGAACAACAACTTATATAATTATTGTCATATGATCTCTCATGCTAGAGTAATAATTCAATCACAATTTCAAGTATGAATCATAAACTTCATTGACAACTAACAAACTATAATCTCAGTCATTGGAGCAATTGCAATTTATCATAACATAGGAAAGAGTCAACATAAGAGCTTTTCAACAAGTCCACATACTCAACTATCATATAGTCTTTCACAATTGTTAACACTCACGCAATACTTATGGGTATGGAGTTTTTAATCGGACACAGAGAAAGATAGGGGCTTATAGTTTTGCCTCCCAACATTTTACCTCAAGGGTAATGTCAACAATAATTGTTCATGAAAACTCATATCCAATTAGCCATATATACCAGGATCTTTCCAACATGTTGTGCTTGCCAAAAGATAAAATGTAAAAAGGAAGGGTGAAGATTGCCATGACTGTTATGCAAGGTAGGAAATAAAAGTAAAAGATAGGCCCTTCGCAGAGGGAAGCAGAGGTTGTCATGCCCTTTGATTGTTGGATGCACAAAATTTAATGCGAAAGAACGTCACTTTATATTGCCACTTGTGATATGGACCTTTATTATGCAGTCTGTCGCTTTTATTTCTTCCATATCACACGATCGTATATAGTTTATTTTCTCCCACACTAATAAGTCATACATATTTAGAGAGCAATTTTTATTTGCTTGCACCGATAACAACTTACTTGAAGGATCTTATTCAATCCATAGGTAGGTATGGTGGACTCTCATGGCAAAACTGGTTTAAGGGTGCTTGGAAGCACAAGTTGTATCTCTACTTGGTGCAATGAATTTGGCTAGCATGAGGGGGAAAGGCAAGCTCAATCATGTTGGATGATCCAAGACAATATAATTTATCTCATATGTAAGAAAACATAACCCATTACATTGTCTTCCTTGTCCAATGTCAACTCTTTAGCATGTCATATTTTAATGAGTGCTCACAATCATAAAAGATGTCTAAGATAGTATATTTATATGTGAAGACCTCTCTTTCTTTATTACTTCCTATTAATTGCAACGATGACAAAAACTTTGTTTGTCAACTCTCAACAACTTTTATTCATCATACTCTTTCTATGTGAGCTCATTACTCTCCATAAGATCCATATGATCTCTTTTATTCTTTTCATTCTTTCTCTTTTATTCTATTCCCTCAAGGTCATGGCAAAATAATCAAGCCCTTGACACAACACTAATCTTTATTATATATAGCTCACTGACTCGATTACATAGAAGGATCATAAAGCAAAACTCACAACAAGATCATACTAAAAGCTTTTATTCTACTAGATCAAGATATTACCAAAAGGATCGAACTAAGAAAACGGTAAAGATAAAAGTGATGGTGATACGATACCGGGGCACTCCCCCAAGCTTGGCAGTTGCCAAGGGGAGTGCCCATACCCATGTGATTATATCTCTCTTTTCGGGGATGGTGATGTGATATTCTTGGCGATGATGCCCCTTAGGATACGATTCTCCTCCTCAAGCTTATTGACTTGTTGCTTGAGGTCCATTATTTCCTTTCGAAGTTTTCCTGTAACAGCCAAAGCTCCCTGCACCCAAGGGTGCTGCATAGCTACGGGAGAACCAGTGACACTCTTTTTCATATTCTCATAAGAAAGGAATCTAACATTGGAAGGGATAAACGAGTTTGGAATAGCCGAGCTCTGCAGTTCCCCCATGGTGAATCCAGCTCGGAAGCGAGAAGTGACTTCTTGATCATCCTCCATGACATCTATTCTCTTCAAATCAGCCCCCATCTCTGAAGGAAATATGCCCTAGAGGCAATAATATTGTTATTATTTTATTTCCGTATATCATGATAAATGTTTATTATTCATGCTAGAATTGTATTATCCGGAAACATAATACTTGTGTGAATACATAGACAAACCAAACGTCACTAGTATGCCTCTACTTAACTAGCTCGTTAATCGAAGATGGTTATGTTTCCTAACCATAGACATGTGTTGTCATTTGATTAATGGGATCACATCATTAGGAGAATGATGTGATTGACATGACCCATTCCATTAGCTTAGCACCCGATCGTTTAGTATGTTGCTATTGCTTTCTTCATGACTTATACATGTTCCTATGACTATGAGATTATGCAACTCTCGTTTACCGGAGGAACACTTTGCGTGCTACCAAACGTCACAACGTAACTGGGTGATTATAAAGGAGCTCTACAGGTGTCTCCAAAGGTACATGTTGGGTTAGCGTATTTCGAGATTAGGATTTGTCACTCCGATTGTCGGAGAGGTATCTCTGGGCCCTCTCGGTAATGCACATCACATAAGCCTTGCAAGCATTGCAACTAATAAGTTAGTTGTGAGATGATGTATTACGAAATGAGTAAAGAGACTTGCCGATAACGAGATTGAACTAGGTATTGAGATACCGACGATCGAATCTCGGGAAAGTAACATACCGATGACAAAGGGAACAACGTATGTTGTTATGCGGTCTGACCGATAAAGATCTTCGTAGAATATGTAGGAGCCAATATGAGCATCTAGGTTCCGCTATTGGTTATTGACCGGAGACGTGTCTCGGTCATGTCTACATTGTTCTCGAACCCATAGGGTCCGCACGCTTAAGGTTTCGATGACAGTTATATTATGAGTTTATGCATTTTGATGTACCGAAGTTTGTTCGGAGTCCCGGATGTGATCACGGACATGACGAGGAGTCTCGAAATGGTCGAGACATAAAGATTGATATATTGGAATCCTATATTTGGATATCAGAAGTGTTCCGGATGAAATCGGGATTTTACCGGAGTACCGGGAGGTTACCGGAACCCCCCAGGAGGTATATGGGCCTTAGTGGGCTTTAGTGGAAGAGAGGAGAGGTGGCCAGGGCTGGGCCGCGCGCCCCTCCCCCCTAGTCCGAATAGGACAAGGAGAGGGGGGCGGCGCCCCCCTTCCTTCTCTCTCTCCTCTTTCCCCCTCCCGAATCCTATTCCAACTAGGAAAGGGGGGAATCCTACTCCCGGTGGGAGTAGGACTCCTCCTAGCGCGCCCACCTCCTGGCCGGCCGCACCCCCCTTGATCCTTTATATACGGGGGCAGGGGGCACCTCTAGACACACAAGTTAATCCATGTGATCATATTCTTAGCCGTGGGCGGTGCCACCTTCCACCATAATCCTCGATAATATTGTAGCGGTGCTTAGGCGAAGCCCTGCGATGGTAGTATATTAAGATCGTCACCATGCCGTCATGCTGACGGAACTCTTCCCCGACACTTTGCTGGATCAGAGTCCGGGGATCGTCATCGAGCTGAACGTGTGCTAGAACTCGGAGGTGCCGTAGTTTCGGTGCTTGATCGGTCGGGCCATGAAGACGTACGACTACATCAACCGCGTTGTGCTAACGCTTCCGCTGTCGGTCTACAAGGGTACGTAGATCACACTCTCCCCTCTCGTTGCTATGCATCACCATGATCTTGCGTGTGCGTAGATTTTTTTTTGAAATTACTACGTTCCCCAACAATCTCTTCCTCCATTGTTGGCCCAAAGTGGTCAACATTGTTGTTTGTCATTGATCTCGGTGTCGGATGAGACACCCGGCCCTCCCCGATTAACTCTTGCGAAGACATCTTGCTCTAATCTGCATCAGCAACAGCTCGAAACACAAACAGAGGATAATTGCGTGATACGGGAGTCAAAACCTTCGGGAGGTTATATAATGAATTTTTACCGACCAAAATACATGTCGTCTAGGAAAACGGAGTCCGGAGAGCACACGAGGTGCCCACGAGGTAGGGGGCGCGCCCAGGTGGTAGGGCGCGCCCTCCACCCTCTTGGAGCCCTCGTGTCCTTCCTGGACCGCTTCTTATTTTTCTATTTTTCTAAATATTCCAAAACGAAAGAAAATTGCCATTAGAACTGTTTTGGAGTCGGTTTACTTACTGTACCACATACCTATTCCTTTTCGGAGTCTGAAACGTTTTGGAAAGTGTCCCTTATGTATTCCTCCGGGGTTACAGTTTTAATAACATTGGTTTCAACATTTATAGGGTTACCTAAGATATAGTGTTTAATTCTTTGACCGTTCACCACCTTCGTATTTGTGCCTTCGAAGTTGTTGATTTTTATGGCACCGGAATGATAGACCTCCTCGATAACGTAAGGACCTTCCCATTTAGAGAGAAGTTTTCCTGCAAAAAATCTTAGACGAGAGTTGTATAGCAATACATAATCACCTACATTAAACTCACGCTTTTGTATCCTTTTGTCATGCCATCTTTTAACTTTTTCTTTAAATAATTTGGCATTTTCGTAGGCTTGGGTTCTCCATTCATCAAGTGAGCTAATATCAAATAACCTCTTCTCACCAGCAAGTTTGAAATCATAATTGAGCTCTTTAGTAGCCCAATAAGCTTTTTGTTCTAGTTCGAGAGGTAAGTGACATGCTTTTCCATAGACCATTTTATACGGGGACATACCCATAGGAATTTTTATATGCAGTTCTATAGCCCATAATGCATCATCAAGTTTCTTGGACCAATTCTTTCTAGATCTATTAACAGTCTTTTGCAAAATTAATTTGAGTTCTCTATTACTCAATTCTACTTGACCACTAGAGTGCGGGTGATAAGGAGATGCAATTCTATGATTGACATCATATTTAGCAAGAATTTTACGGGAAGCACCATGAATAAAATGTGAACCACCATTGGTCATTAAATATCTAGGGACTCCAAACCTTGGAAAAATAACTTCTTTAAGCATCTTAATAGAGGTGTTATGATCAGCACTACTAGTTGGAATAGCTTCTACCCACTTAGTAACGTAATCAACACCAACTAAAATATGTGTATATCCATTAGAGGCAGGAAAAGGTCCCATATAATCAAAGCCCCAAACATCAAATGGTTCAATAACAAGTGAATAATTCATAGGCATTTCTTGACGTCTACTAATATGACCAATTATTTGACATTCATCACAAGACAAGACAAACTTACGGGCATCCTTGAAGAGAGTAGGCCAATAAAACTGGATTGCAATACCTTGTGTGCAGTTCTATCTCCAACATGGTGTCCTTCATAAGCCTCAGAGTGACACTTGCGTAGGATCCGTTCCTGTTCATGCTCAGGTACACAATGTCTAATAACACCATCTACTCCTTCTTTATAAAGGTGTGGGTCATCCCAAAAGTAATGCCTCAAATCATATAAGAACTTTTTCTTTTGCTGGTATGTGAAACTACGTGGTATAAATTTAGCAACAATATAATTAGCATAATCAGCATACCATGGAGCAGTGTGAGAAGCATTTATGACATTTAATTGTTCATCTGGAAAGCTATCATCAATAGGTAGTGGGTCATCAAGAACATTTTATAACCTAGACAAGTTGTCTGCAACGGGGTTCTCAGCTCCCTTTCTATCAATGATATGCAAATCAAATTCTTGTAGCAAGAGAACCCATCTAATAAGTCTAGGTTTAGCATATTTATTTTCCATAAGATATTTAATAGCAGCATGATCCGTGTGAATAGTTACTTTAGAATCAACAATATAAGGTCTGAACTTATCACAAGAAAATACAATTGCTAAGAATTCTTTTTCAGTAGTAGCATAATTTCTTTGAGCATTGTCTAGAGTTTTACTAGCATATTGAATAACATTTAATTTCTTATCAACTCTTTTCCCTAGAACAGCACCTATAGCATAATCACTAGCATCACACATAATTTCAAAAGGTAAATTCCAATTAGGTGGCTGAACAATAGGTGCAGAGATCAATGCTTTCGTAAGTATTTCAAATGCTTCTACACAATCATCATCAAAAACAAATGGTATATCTTTTTGTAATAAATTAGTCAAAGGCCGAGAAATTTTTGAGAAGTCCTTAATGAACCTCCTATAAAAACCGGTGTGACCAAGGAAACTTCTTATACCTTTGATGTCCTTGGGACATGGCATCTTTTCAATAGCATCAACCTTGGCTTTATCAACTTCAATACCTCTTTCAGAAACTTTATGCCCCAAGACAATACCTTCATTAACCATAAAGTGGCACTTTTCTCAATTCAAGACAATATTAGTTTGTTCACATCTCTGCAAAACTCGATCAAGGTTGCTTAAGCAATCATCAAAAGAGGATCCATAGACAGAAAAATCGTCCATGAAAACCTCACAAATCTTTTCACAAAAGTCAGAGAATATAGCCATCATGCATCTTTGAAAGGTAGGAGGTGCATTACATAAACCAAAAGGCATACGTCTATAAGCAAAAGTACCAAGAAGGCAAGTAAAAGTAGTCTTTGATTGATCATTGGCTGACACAGGTATTTGAGAGAAACCAGAATAACCATCTAGAAAGCAAAAATGTGTATGTTTGGATAATCTTTCTAGCATTTGATCGATAAAAGGCAAGGTGTAATGATCTTTTTAGTAGCTTTATTTAATTTGCGGAAATCAATTACCATCCTATATCCTATAATAATTCTTTGCGGGATCAACTCATCTTTATCATTAGGAACGAAAGTAATACCTCCCTTCTTAGGGACACAATGGACAAGACTTACCCACTGACTATCAGCAATGGGATAAATTATACCTGCCTCAAGAAGCTTTAGTATTTCTTTTCTTACCACTTCCTTCATCTTAGGATTCAGCCGTCGTTGATGATCACGAACTGGTTTGGCATCTTCCTCTAAATTTATTTTGTGTTGACACAGAGTGGGACTAATGCCCTTAAGATCATCAAGAGTATATCCAATAGTAGCACGATGCTTCTTTACAATTTTCAATAATCTCTCTTCATCATGTTCTGAAAGGTTAGCACTAATAATAACAGGATATACATATTTTTCTCATCAAGATAAGCATATTTAATAGTATCAGGGAACGGTTTAAGCTCAAACACGGGATCACCCTTAGGTGGAGGAGGATCCCCTAGGATTTCAACAGGAAAATTGTGTTTCAGGATGGGTTCCTGTTTAAAGAATACCTCATCTATTTCCCTTCTTTCATTCATAAACATATCATTTTCATGGTCTAGCAAATATTGTTCTAAAGGATCACTAGGAGGTACGGCAATAGAAGGAAGACCAATAATTTCATCTTTACTAGGCAATTCCTCTTCACGGTGTTGTCTATGAAATTTGGAGAAATTAAACTCATGAGACATATCACCTAAACCAATAGTAATAACATCATTGTTGCAGTCTATCCTAGCATTAACAGTGTTTAAGAAGGGTCTACCAAATATAATGGGACAAAAGCTATCTTGTGGGGAACCAAGAACAAGGAAATCAGCATGATATTTAGTTTTCCCACACAAGACTTCAACATCTCTAGCAATTCCCATTGGTGAAATAGTATCTCTATTGGCAAGTTTAATTGTGACATCAATATCTTCTATCTCATCAGGTGCAATATCATGCATAATTGCTTTGTATAAGTCGTAAGGTATTGCACTAGCACTAGCACCCATATCACATAAGCCATGATAAGAATGATCTCCTATTTTAACAGAAATAACAGGCATGCCTACCACAGGTCTGTTTTTATCTTTAGCACAAGGTTTAGCAATTCTAGCAGTCTCATCAAGGAAATGAATAACATGCGCATCAATATTATCAGACAAGAGATCTTTAACAATAGCAATATCAGGTTCTACTTTAATTTGCTTAGAAGGTGTATAAGTTTTAATATTGCTTTTACGAACCACAGTTGAAGCTTTAGCATGATCTTTTATCCTAATAGGAAAAGGTGGTTTCTCAGCATAAGCAGTAGGAACGATAGGATCATTATAAGTGATAGTCTTTTCTTCAACTTTAATAGGCGCAGCTACTTTTACTTCTATGGGAGGATGATATTTAAACCACTTCTCCCTAGGGAGATCAACATGAGTAGCAAAAGATTCACAGAAAGAAGCTACTATCTCAGAGTCAAGTCCATATTTAGCGGTAAATTTACGGAAAACATCGGTATCCATAAAAGATTTAACACAATCAAACTTAGGTGTCATACCTGACTCCTTACCTTTGTCGAGGTCCCAATCTTCAGAGTTGCGTTTAATTCTTTCCAATAAACCCCATTTGAATTCAATAGTCTTTGTCATAAAAGAGCCAGCACAAGAAGTATCGAGCATGGTGCGATTGTTATCAGAAAGCCGAGCATATAAATTTTGAATAATCATTAATCTTGAGAGCTCATGATTGGGGCATGAATATAACATTGATTTAAGCCTCCCCCAAGCTTGAGCGATGCTTTCTCCTTCGTGAGGCCAAAAATTATATATATAATTGCGACCACGATGAACAAGATGCATAGGATAAAACTTTTGATGAAATTCCAATTTCAATCGTTTGTAGTTCCATGACCCTGTATCATCACATAGCCTATACCATGTCGATGCATCCCCCTTCAAAGATAAAGGGAAGACCATCCTTTTAATAACGTCTCCGGGCACACCTACAAGCTTAGATAATCCACAAACTTCATCCACATATATTAGGTGCTCATCAGGATTCTTTGTTCCATCTCCTGCAAAAGGATTAGCTAGCAGTTTTTCTAACATACCCGGAGGAATTTCGAAGCAGAAATTTTCATTTTCAGTAGGTTCAGTAGGTTGAGGAGCAACTCATTGCTCTACTGGTCGGGGTGAAGATACCCCGAACAAGCCCCTCAGAGGATTACTTTCCATAGTAACAAGTGACAGTAAATTTCAGCACACTATATAAATTTTTCCTTACCAAATTCCACCTACCAAAGGCGCTTCCCTCCCCAGCAACGGCGCCAGAAAAGAGTCTTGATGACCCACAAGTATAGGGGATCTATCGTAGTCCTTTCAAAGTAAGAGTGTCAAACCCAACGAGGAGCAGCAGGAAATGATAAGTAGTTTTCAGTAAGGTATTCTCTGCAAGCACTGAAATAATAGGTAACGGATAGTTTTGTGATAAGATAATTTGTCACGAGCAACAAGTAACAAAAGTAAATAAAGTGCAGCAAGGTGGCCCAATCCTTTTTGTAGAAAAGGACAAGCCTGGACAAACTCTTATATGATGTAAAGCGCTCCCGAGCACACATGGGAATATCGTCAAGCTAGGTTTCATCACGTTCATATGATTCGCGTTCGGTACTTTGATAATTTGGTATGTGGGTGGACCGGTGCTTGGGTGCTGCCCTTACTTGGACAAGCATCCCAGTTATGATTAACCTCTATTGCAAGCATCCGCAACTACAACAATAGTATTAAGGTAAACCTAACCATAGCATGAAACATATGGATCCAAATCAGCCCTTACGAAGCAACGCATAAACTAGGGTTTAAGCTTCTGTCACTCTAGCAACCCATCATCTACTTATTACTTCCCAATGCGTTCCTCTAGGCCCAAATAATGGTGAAGTGTTATGTAGTCTATGTTCAGATAACACCACTAGAGGAGAGACAACATACGTCTCATCGAAATATCGAACGAATACCAAATTCACATGACTACTAATAGCAAGACTTCTCCCATGTCCTTAGGAACAAACGTAACTACTCACAAAGCATATTCATGTTCATAATCAGAGCGGTGTTAATATGCATATAGGATCTGAACATATGATCTTTCACCAAATAAACCAACTAGCATCAACTACAATGAGTCATTAACACTACTAGCAACCCACAGGTACCAATCCCGGACTTGGAGACAAGAATTGGATACAAGAGATGAACTAGGGTTTTGAGAGGAAATGGTGCTGGTGAAGATGTTGATGGAGATTGCCCTCTCCCGATGAGAGGAGCATTGGTGATGACGATGGAGATGATTTCCCCCTCTCGGAGGGAAGTTTCCCCGGACGAACAGCTCTGCCAGAGCCCTAGATTGGTTCCGCCAAGGTTCCGCCTCGTGGCGGCGGAGTCTCGTCCGGAAAGATGGCTTATGATTTTTTTCCTCATCGAAAGACTCCATATAGCAGAAGATGGCCATCGGAGGGCCACCAGGGGGCCCACGAGGTAGGGGGGTGCGCCCAGGGGGGTAGGGCGCGCCCCCACCCTCATGGGCAGGGTGTGGCCCCCCTAGTGAACTTCTTGCGCTCAGTATTTTTTATATATTCTGAAAACGTCTTCCGTGAAGTTTCAGGACTTTTGGAGCTGTGGAGAATAGGTCTCTAATATTTGCTCCTTTTCTAGCCCAGAATCCCAGCTGCCGGCATTCTCCCTCTTTATGTAAACCTTGTAAAATAAGAGAGAATAAGCATAAGTATTGTGACATAATGTGTAATAACAGCCCATAATGCAATAAATATCGATATAAAATCATGATGCAAAATGGACGTATCAGTTACCGCTTTTGCTCAGCCCCTCTTATGGCGTTGCTAGTTGCAGGTGCAGAGCAGGTTGTTCCATGTTGGAACATGGATATGTTGGGATATCACAATATCTCTTATTTTAATTAATGCATCTATATACTTGACAAAGGGTGGAAGGCTTGGCCTTTTGCTTGGTGTTTTGTTCCACTCTTGCCACCCTAGTTTCCATCATACCGGTGTTACGTTCCTTGATTTTGCGTTCCTTGCACGGTTGGGGTTATGGGACCCCCTTGACAGTTCGCTTTGAATAAAACTCCTCCAGCAAGGCCCAACCTTGGTTTTAACATTTGCCTAATAACAACTAAAATTTTGCCTAGGGAGTAATTAATCCGAGGGTTATCTTAATTCAACACCCGGGCCAGTGTTCCTCTGAGTGCTGGTCCAACCTGGGCGATGTCCGGTGCCCCCTGGGTAATCAGGGTCTTGGCCAACTAGACGTCTTGCCCATTCGGTGTGCCCTGAGAATGAGATACGTGCGACTCCTATCGGGATTTGTCAGCACATTGAGCGGTCTTGCTGGTCTAGTTTTACCATTGTCTAAATGTCTTGTAACCGGGATTCCGAGAGTGATCGAGTCTTTCCGGGAGAAGGAATATCCTTCATTGATCGTGAGAGCTTGTGATGGGCTAAGTTGGGACACCCCTGCAGGGTATGAACTTTCGAGAGCCGTGCCCATGGTTTTGTGTCATATGGGAATTTGTTAATATCCGATTGTAGAGAACTTGACACTTGACTTAATTAAAATGCATCAACCGCGTGTGTAACCATGATGGTCTCTTTTCGGCGGAGTCCGGGAAGTGAACATGGTTGGGTTATGTATGAACGTAAGTAGTTCAAGATCACTTATTGATCACTTATAGTTTACAACCATTGCGTAGTTTCTCATCTTACTCTTGTACTCGTATGTTAGCTACCATATTTTCTTAGCGCTTGCTGCAACTCCACATCATAACCACATCCTACCCATAAGCTTAAATAGTCTTGATCTCGCGGGTTTTGAGATTGCTGAGTCCTCGTGACTCACAGACACTACCAAAATAGTTGCGGGTGCCGATGATACCAGTGCAGGTGATGCCACCAAACTCAAGTGGGTGTTCGACGAGGAAATTGGCCGTTACTATGTGTCTTTTCCGGATGATCTATAGTGGTGCCCAGTTGGGACGATCAGGATCTAGGATTTGGGGTTGTCTTCTTTTCATTTGGATTCGTCCATAGTCGGACTATGTGTGTACTCTGAATGATGTATGAATTATTTGAGCATTGTGTGACGTGGCAATTGTAAGCCAACTATTTATTTATCCTTGTTCTTCTACATGGGATTGTGTGAAGATGACCCTTCTTGCGACAAAACCAAAATGCGGTTATGCCTCTAATTCGTGCCTCGACACGTGGAAGATATAGCCGCATCTTGGGCGTTACACAATGTAGTCAATGTCTTCCACGACTTCCGTGGTGACGTGTTGCTCCGGGATCGACAGGTTGGGGGGAACGACAGTCACCTCGCAAACGTCCACCGGAGAGGCCATGATAAACATCTTCTTGGCCGAACGCTCGTCGGGCTCCCGGGATACATGGTCGAGCTTAGGATGCGACATTATGGAGCTGGGGATGTGGATCTGGCGGGGAGGGACACCGCAGGCCTCATCTAAAAACTCAGGGGAGTGGGGGCGACAGTATGAGAATCGCTAGGTAACCTGAACTTTACTATCTAAGCTAGGAGGAATGGGCAGACCGACAGGGGTTGGCGGCGGCGGCAGCAGCGGCCGTGAGCAAGGGTACGAGGGGGTAGGGGGCCGAGTGGGGGACTATGGAGGAGGTGGTGGTGTTTGAGGATATGCCGCGGCTACTAACAATTTTAGTAATGGTGGGTGGAGATGGTGGTGGATGAGGGAGGGCGACGGTTCAAATGCCTCGGCTACTGCAATTTTACTATAAGGTCGGTGCTGGAGGAGTGTGGGCGATGACTGAAGTACGATGGCTACTAAAATTTGGGTAAAGGAACTGATGCGAAGTGGGAGTGCCCATGATCGCGCACGATCCAATAAGAATATGCATGTATGATAATAAGGAAAACTGGTGGAACCACCAATTTTTGCAACGCTCAAGGCGGGTAGTTTGTTTTTATATTTCTAGCTAGCTGTTCTATCAATAAAAACATAGTCTACAAATTAGCAACTTCCCACCGGGTCACCCATCCTTGGACTACTCCAGCCCAAGCACACTTAACTGTTGCGTTCTATTCGACTAGGCTAGCGGATGGGAAGCAGCCCCTTGCTGATAAGAATTGCCTCCTTTCCTTTACGGTGTTTCACGCTGGTCACCCTATGGGACCTACTCCCTCCTATCACACACATTTGTGCTTTCAGAAACTGTGTGCGATATTTACATGGTCGGTGTGTCGCCGCCTAGCCTTCAATGAGCACTGACACTAGTAGCGGGAAAACGATGGGAGAAGAAGCGGGAAACCGATGAGAGGAGTGGCGGGAAATGGTAGCCTGTTAAGAAAAGTAGTAGAGAAGGAAGTGCGAGCTAGCACGACGCATGCCCACAGTGCTTACCCATGCACTGCATGTGTTGTCGAAAGGGCTAAGGGTTGCTGTTCGATCTGGGAGCATCCAAAGGTGCAGACATACGATCCGTGGGGTTCAGGTTCTGGCCAATCAGATCTTGTCTACATCATGTCATCATTCTAATTGCATTACTCCGTTTCTCCATGAACTTAATACACTAGATGCATGTTGGATAGCGGTCGATGTGTGGAGTAATAGTAGTAGATGCAGGCAGGAGTCGGTCTCCTAATCTTGGACGTGATGCCTATATAATGATCATTGCCTGGATATCGTCATGATTATTTGAAGTTCTATCAATTGCCCAACAATAATTTCTTTACCCACCATTTTCTATTTTCCTCGAGAGAAGCCACTAGTGAAACCTACGGCCCCGGGTCTCTTCTTTAATATATTTGCCTTTGCGATCTATTTTCCTTTGCTTTTATTTTAAGATCTATTAAAGCAAAAATACAAAAATACCTTGCTGCAATTTATTCTTATTTACTCTATCTCGCGTTGCCGTGATCCAATCTATCATATTTTTATCATGTCCGTTTGCCAATTTCTGGCACCGTTACCCGAAAGGGATTGACAACCCCTTTAATACGTCGGGTTGCGAGTATTTGTTATTTGTGTGCATGTGTTGTTTACATAGTGTTGCTTGGTTCTGCAACTCGTTTGATAAACTTGGTCTCATCACTGAGGGAAATACCTACCGTCGCTGTGTTGCATCATCCCTTCCTCTTTCGGGAAATACCAATGTAGTCTAGGAGACATCAAAAGGAATTTCTGGCGCCGTTGCCGGGGAGGATCACGTCAAGATAGTCTCCCGGCCACGTGCCAATTTCTGGCGCCGTTGCCGAGGAGACATCATCAAAATCTACCAGGTTCCTAATCACAAATCTCATTACCTCGCAATTTACATTATTTGCCATTTTCCTCTCCTTTTCCTCTCCCCCACTTCACAAAAATTTGCCGTTTTATTCGCCCTCCCTTTCGTTTGCCGTTTTCTTGTCAGATCTGTTTTTGCGTCCTTTCTTGTTTGCGTAGTCATGATGCCTCAAAGAAAATATTATGATGTTCCTTACCCCAATATTTTGCTTGAAATTGAGAAAAATATCGAGGAATATATGACTACACAATTTGAGCACAATAAATATTTTATCGAAGAACTTAAGGGGCACTCCATTGTGCTAGATGCTATAACAACATAACTTGATGATATTAGTAGAGAAGTTTGCAATCTCCAATCGAAATATGCTTTTGATAAAATTTGCTAGGAAAAATATCCAATGCACAAGCTACCCTAGTAAATCAAATGGCCGCTAAACCAATCTTGTTAGAGGAAAAAAGTGATAAAGATATTAAGATGATTGGTGTTTCTTCTATTGATTCCTTGTTTAGTAAAATTAAGATTGATGAAAAAGGGACCGTAGAAGAGTCAACTTTAGTTAGAAGGTGTCCCGATAACTCAGAGGGTGAAAATCTTGTTGAGAAAATTGATAAAAGTGGGTTTGAAGAGGTCAAAACTTTAACTAATGTTGTGCCCACTCTTTTGGATTACAAAGACTTTAATTATCATTGCCTATATAATGATCATTGCCTAGATATCATCATGATTATTTGAAGTTCTATCAATTTCCCAACAATAATTTGTTTACCCACCTTTTGCTATTTTTCTCGAGAGAAGCCACTAGTGAAGCCTACGGCCCCCGGGTCTCTTCTTTAATATATTTGCCTTTGCGATCTATTTTCCTTTGCTTTTATTTTCAGATCTATTAAACTGAAAATCCAAAAATACCTTGCTGCAATTTATTCTTATTTATTTTATCTCGCGTTCCCGCGATCCAATCTATCATATTTTTATCACGTCCGTTTGCCAATTTCTGGTGCCATTACCCAAAAGGGATTGACAACCCCTTTAATACGTCAGGTTGCGAGTATTTGTTATCTGTGTGCAGGTGATGTTTACGTAGTGTTGCTTGGTTCTCCTACTGGTTCGATAACCTTGGTCTCATCATCGAGGGAAATACCTACCATCGCTGTGCCGCATCATCCCTTCCTCTTTGGGGAAATACCGACGTAATCTAGCAGACATCAGCAAATAGTTCATCTATGTGAACTGTATGCCGCATATCACACACATCTTGTTAAGTTGATGTGTTTATGTTCTCTTCCCTAATCGAAAATGGTTCGTCTGAGTGAACCGTATGTAAGGTTGTCAGAATCGCGATTTTGAATCGGATCGGAGCTCTGATGGTAGAATCGTAAATCGTAGAATCTTCACTACCAGGATCGTAGAAACGTAGATTTTATGAACTAAAATCATAGAATCAGATGTGTAAGTTTGGATCGTAAAGTCGTAGAATCATATAACAGAATCGCGATTCTAACAACCTTGACCGTATGTCGTATATCACACACACCTTGATCTGGCTGACCGTTTATGTTGCATTCCCTAATATCACACAGTTCATAGGAGCGAACTGTATGCCGTATATCACACACACATTGATATGGTTGCCCGTTTCTATTGTTCTGCCTCATCGCAAACAGTTCTTCTAGATCAACCGTATGCCCCACATCGCACGCGTAAGTAAAATCTGAACCGTGTTTGATGTCTTTGCCATCACAAACGTTTTGCATCTTTTTTGATGGGTTTTTTTACATCCCTGTCTGTGATTAATGCATCGCACATAGTTCCGTCAAAGGGTCTCTGATCGTAGTGTCGCATTAGCAGCATCCTGCAGTAGTGATCACGTGGTGTCTCAACACGACGAACTGTAGCAATGGTGCATACTCAGGGAGAACACTTTTACCTTGAAATTTAGTAAAGGGATCATCTTATAATGCTACCACCGTACTAAGCAAAATAAGATGCATAAAAGATAAACATCACATGCAATCAAAATACGTGACATGTTATGGCCATCATCATCTTGTGCTTTTGATCTCCATCTCCAAAGCATCATCATAATCTCCATCCTCACCAGCTCGACACCTTGATATCCATCGTTGCGTTGTGGTCGTCTCACCAAACTATTGCTTATACAACTATCGCTAACGCATAGTGATAAAGTAAAGCAATTACATGGCATTTGCATTTCATACAATAAAGAGACAACCATAAGGCTCCTGCTGGTTGTCGATAACTTACAAAATATGATCATCTCATACAATAATGTTTATCACATCATGTCTTGACCATATCACATCACAACATGCCCTGCAAAAACATGTTAGACATCCTCTAGTTTGTTGTTGCAAGTTTTACGTGGCTGCTACGGGCTTCTAGCAAGAACCATTCTTACCTACGCATAAAACCACAATGGTGTTTCGTCAAGTTTGTTGTTTTAACCTTCTTTAAGGACCGGCTGCAGTCAAATTTGATTCAACTAAAGTAGGAGAAACAGACACACGCCAGCCACCTTTATGCAAAACTAGTTGCATGTCTATCGGTGGAACCAGTCTCATGTTCCTGGACATATAAGGTTGGTCCGGGATGCTTCATCCCAGAATACAGCCAAATCAAAATAAGATGTTGGGGGTAAGCAGTATGACTATCACCGCCCACAACTCTTTTATGTTTTACTCGTGCATATCATCTACGCATAGACCTGGCTCAAGATGCCACTGTTGGGAAACGTTGCATGGAAAACAAAAACTTCTACGCACACGCAATGATCTATCCATGGAGATGCATAACAATGAGGGGGAGAGTGTGACTACATACCCTTGTAGACCGTAAGCGGAAGCGTTTGACAACGCGGTTAATGTAGTCGAACTTCTTCTAGCTCCAACCGATCAAGCACCGAACGTATGACACCTCCGAGTTCTGCCCACGTTCAGCTCGATGATACGTCTCCAATGTATCTATAATTTTTGATTGTTCCATGCTATATTATATTTTGCTTTGGACATTATTGGGCTTTATTATACACTTTTATATTATTTTTGGGACTAACCTATTAACCGGAGGCCCAACCCAGAATTGTTGTTGTTGTTTTTCCTATTTTAGGGTTTCGCAGAAAAAGAATATCAAACAGAGTCCAAAGGGAATGAAACCTTCAGGAACGTGATTTTCGGAACGAGCATGATCCCGAGTACTTGGACCCTACGTCAAGCAATCAACGAGGAAGGCACGAGGTAGGGGGCGCGCCTACCTCCCCGGTGCGCCCTCCACCCTCGTGGGCTCCACTAACGTACTCCTTCCTCCTATATATACCTAATTACTCCCAAACTACCAGATACAGAGACAAAACCCCAATTCCACCACCGTAACTTTCTGTATCCATGAGATCCCATCTTGGGGCCTTTTTTGGAGCTCCATCGGATGGGGCTTCGATCACGGAGGGCTTCTACATCAACACCATAGCCCCTCCGATGAAGTGTGAGTAGTTTACATCAGACCTACGGGTCCATAGTTATTAGCTAGATGGCTTCTTCTCTCTTTTTGGATCTCAATACAAAGTTCTCCTCCTTTCTTGTGGAGATCTATTCGATGTAATCTTCTTTTGCGGTGTGTTTGTTGAGACCGATGAATTGTGGGTTTATGATCAAGTTTATCTATGAACTATATTTGAATCTTCTCTGAATTCTTTTATGTATGATTGGTTATCTTTGCAAGTCTCTTCGAATTAATAGTTTGGTTTGGCCTACTAGATTGATCTTTCTTGCAATGGGAGAAGTGCTTAGCTTTGGGTTCAATCTTGCGGTGTCTTTTCCCAGTGACAGTAGGGGCAACAAGGCACGTATTGGATTGTTTCCATCGAGGATAACAAGATGGGGTTTATATCATATTGCATGAGTTTATCCCTCTACATCATGTCATCTTGCTTAAAGCATTACTCTGTTCTCTTGAACTTAATACTCTAGATGCATGCTGGATAGCGGTTGATGTGTGGAGTAATAGTAGTAGATGCAGGCAGGAGTCGGTCTACTTGTCTTGGACGTGATGCCTATATACATGATCATACCTAGATATTTTCATAACTATGCTCAATTCTGTCAATTGCTCAACAATAATTTGTTCACCCACCGTAAATACTTATGTTCTTGAGAGAAGCCACTAGTGAAACCTATGGCCCCCGGGTCTATCTTCCATCATATTTAATCTTCCAATACTTATTTATTCCCTTTGCCATTTATTTTACTTTCATCTTTTATTTCTCTTTATCATAAAAATACCAAAAACATTATCCTATCATATCTATCGGAGCTCACTCTTGTAAGTGATAGTGTAGGGGTTGACAACCCCTTATTGTGTTTGTTGCGAGGATTTATTTGTTTGTGTAGGTCCGAGGGACTCGTGCGCGGCCTCCTACTGGATTGATACCTTGGTTCTCAAAAACTGAGGGAAATACTTACGCTACTTTGCTGCATCACCATTTCCTCTTCAAGGGAAAACCAACGCAGTGCTCAAGAGGTAGCAAGAAGGATTTCTGACGTCGTTGCCGGGGAGGTTTGCGCAAGACAAGTAAAGATTTGACTCCTGTCAACGAGTCACTTGTGCCGCCGTTGCAAGTCAAGACATACCAAGTACCCATCACAAACCCTTATCTCCCGCATTACATTATTTGCCAGTTGCCTCTCGTTTTCCTCTCCCCCACTTCACCCTTGCCGTTTTATTCGCCCTCTCTCTCTCTCCGTCCTCCCTCTCTTTCTCTATTTGCCTCTTTTTGACCATTTCTTGTTTGCTTGTGTGTTGGATTGCTTGCTTGTCACGATGGCTCAAGATAATACTAAACTGTGTGACTTCACCGATACCAACAACAATGATTTCCTTAGCACTCCGATTGCTCCTCTTACCGATACTGAATCTTGTGAAATCAATGCTGCTTTGTTGAATCTTGTCATGAAAGATCAATTGGTCGGCCTTCCTAGTGAAGATCCCACTACCCATCTGAATAGCTTCGTTGATTTATGTGATATGCAAAAGAAGAAAGCTGTGGATAATGATATTGTTAAATTTAAGCTATTCCCTTTTTCGCTTAGAGATCGTGCTAAAGCTTGGTCGTCTTTGCCTAAAAATAGTATTGATTTGTGGAATAAGTGCAAAGATGCTTTTATCTCTAAGTATTTTCCTCCCACTAAGATCATCTCTCTTAGAAATGATATTATTAATTTTAAGCAACTTGATCATGAACATGTTGCACAAGCTTAGGAGAGGATGAAATTAATGATATGTAATTGCCCTACACATGGTTTGAATTTGTGGATGGTTATACAATTTTTTATGCCGGATTGAATTTTGCTTCTAGAAATGTTTTAGATTCGGCCGTGGGAGGCACTTTTATGGAAATCACTTTAGGAGAAGCTCCTAAACTCTTAGATAATATTATGGTTAATTATTCGCAATGGCACACTAAAAGATCTACTAATAAGAAAGTGCATGCGATAGAAGAAATTAATGTTTTGAGTGGAAAGATGGATGCCCTTATGAAATTATTTGCTAATAAAAGTGTTTCTTCTGATCCTAATGATATGCCTTTGTCTACTTTGATTGAGAATAATAATGAATCTATGGATGTGAATTTTGTTGGTAGGAATAATTTTGGTAACAACGCATATAGAGGAAACTTTAATCCTAGGCCGTATCCTAGTAATTCCTCTAATAATTATGGTAATTCCTACAACAATTCTTATGTAAATTATAATAAGATTCCCTCTGATTTTAAATCTAATATTAAAGAATTTATTACTTCGCAAAAGAATTTCAATGCTTTGATTGAAGAAAAAAATGCTTAAGATTGATGAGTTAGCTAGGAACGTTGATAGAATTTCTCTTGATACTGATTCTTGGAAACTTAGATCTATTCCCCCTAAGCATGATATCAATGAGTCTCTCAAAGCCATGAGAATTTCCATTGATGAGTGCAAAGAAAGAACCGCTAGGATGCGTGCTAAGAAAGATTGCTTTATAAAAGCATGTGCTTCTAGTTTCCATGATAATAAAGATGAAGATCTAAAAGTTATTGATGTGTCCCCTATTAAATCTTTGTTTTGCAATATGAATCTTGATAATGATGGGACTGAATATGATCCACCTTTATCTAGACGGCGTTCCAAAAATTCGGAGTCTTTAGATCTTGATGCTAAAATTGTTAAAAGTGGGATTAAAGAAGTCAAAACTTTAAATATTAATGAACCCACTATTTTGGATTTGAAGGTATTTAATTATGATAATTGCTCTTTGATAGATTGTATTTCCTTGTTGCAATCCGTGCTAAATTCTCCTCATGCTTATAGGCAAAATAAAGCTTTTACTAAACATATCGTTGATGCTTTGATGCAATCTTATGAAGAAAAGCTTGAGTTGGAAGTTTCTATTCCTAGAAAACTTTATGATGAGTGGGAACCTACTATTAAAATTAAAATTAAAGATCATGAATGCTATGCTTTGTGTGATTTGGGTACTAGTGTTTCCATGATTCCAAAGACTTTGTGTGATTTGCTAGGTTTCCATGATTTTGATGATTGCACTTTAAACTTGCACCTTGCGGATTCCAATATTAAGAAACCTATGGGAAGAATTAATGATGTTCTTATTGTTGCAAATATGAATTATGTCCTATTATTCTTGGTAGACCTTTCCTTAGAACGATTGGTGCAATTATTGATATGAAGGAAGGGAATATTAGATTCCAATTTCCGTGAAGGAAAGTGTCGGTGTCAAAACCGGCGGATCTCAGGTAGGGGGTCCCGAACTATGCGTCTAGGCCGGATGGTAACAGGTGGCAAGGGACACGAAGTTTTACCCAGGTTCGGGCCCTCTTGATGGAGGTAAAACCCTACGTCCTGCTTGATTAATATTGAAGATATGGGTGTTACAAGAGTAGATCTACCACGAGATCAGAGAGGCTAAACCCTAGAAGCTAGCCTACGGTATGATTGTATGTTGTGATTGTTGTCCTACGGACTAAAACCCTCCGGTTTATATAGACACCGGAGAGGGTTAGGGTTACACAAGGTCGGTTACAAAGGATGAGATATCCATATACGTATTGCCTAGCTTGCCTTCCACGCCAAGTAGAGTCCCATCTGGACACGAGATGAAGTCTTCAATCTTGTATCTTCATAGTCTAACAGTCCGGCCAATAGAGATAGTCCGGCTGTCCGGAGACCCCCTAATCCAGGACTCCCATAGTAGCCCCTGAACCAGGCTTCAATGACGATGAGTCCGGCGCGCAGTTGTCTTCGGCATTGCAAGGCGGGTTCCTTCTCCGAATACATTACAGAAGAAGTTGAATATGAGGATAGTGTCCGACCCTGCAAAACAAGTCCCACATTTCACCGTAGGGAGAATAATGTTTTTTCGCAGATCTAATTTGCTGGCTTGTTTTGACAGCATGACGTTATGTCATGGCCCGGTGATTATTCGAACCGTTTCTTTTAACCAGCCCCGCACATAACGCAAGGCATTTTTTCGACACGTTTTGTCAAAGCAGAGATCGTGTCCCCTTATTACGGGATTCTCATCAATACAGGCGTGGGTAACCCAACCGCGCCATCAATTGCGGCTCTTGGGGTATAAGCAAGTTTTACTAGGCAAGTGGGGACGTTTAATTTCGTCCGCCCATATATAGGGATAAGGATTCACCTTTGTATCCACGCCTTCTTCCTCCTCTGCTCATCCGCTCCCGCATACTCGAGCTCTAGCGCCCAAGTCCTCACTTCCATCTCAACCTTCTCCAACCATGTCCGAAGCGGGAGGCAAGTGGATGGTCTCCTCCGTCACGGAGGGAGACATCAAGAAACTGAGGAGAGCCGCATACCTGCACGGTGACATCGCGCACTGGCTCCCAGATGAGGGACAGCTCATCCCCACCCCCGAGCCCCATGAGAGGGTGGTATTCCTCACCCATTTCCTCCGCGGACTAGGATTCCCTGTCCATCCCTTCGTCCGGGGGCTCATGTTTTATTACGGCCTGGATTTCCATGATCTAGCCCCAAACTTCATCCTCAACATCTAGGCGTTTATCGTCGTGTGCGAGGTCTTCCTCCGCATCAAGCCCCACTTCGGCTTATGGCTTAAGACCTTCAATGTCAAGCCGAAGGTAGTGAGCAGCCGCCAGGCAGAGTGCGGAGGCGCCATGGTGGGCAAGATGGCCAACATCACATGGCTCGAGGGCACCTTCGTGGACACCAGAAAGGGGTGGCGATCGGGGTGGTTCTACATCACTGAGCCGTGCGACCCCGCATGGGTAGCAGCCCCCGAGTTCCGATCCGGCATCCCCATGCGACTCACCTCCTGGAAAGAGAAGGGCCTGTCCTGGGGTAATTCAAAAGAGCTGACCGGACTCCAGTCATGTATTCAAAACATGGTGGATAAGAAGCTCAAGCTTGTCAACATAGTCCAGGTTATGCTCGTTCGTCGGATACTCCCGTGCCAACAACGGGAGTTTACCTTGTGGGATTTCAATCTGGCGCAGCACTGAACTCTGAATAGGCTCTTCGACACGACTCATGAAGATGCCTGGAGGGTGCTGTTCAAGGGCGCCGCGGTCCCTCCCCCCATTACTAAGGATCGCGGATTCAGCGCGAAGCGCCACGCCAGTGCGGTAAGTTGATTTACCTCTTACAGGATATTTATTATTATTATTATTATGATTATTATATATATAGATTCGCTCTATGAGGGATCTAAACTCCTGTAATTTTGACAGGACTGGCAGAAGATGGCTGGACAGATCGACTGTCCGGCTCCCTTGCCCGAAGGCCCCGCAGACGCTCTTCTGACGAAGATGCTGACTCCGGCCCCCTATAAGGTGCCGGAGAAGACCAAGAAGGCCAAGGGAGCTCGAAAGAGTTCCCGACGCCAGGCGTCATCGGACTCATCGTTCGATGACTCTGCGGCCCACTCTTCCCCCGAAGACAAGGAAGAGGAAGAGGAGGCTCCCCCACCGACTGGGGGAGACAAGAAAAGGAAGGCCGCCCAACCTGGGAGGCCGAAGGGTCCAAGAAGGGAAGGACGCTCCTTCCGGATAGCTCCACCGCCGCCGACGAAAGTGAAGACGAGTGGTTGCCCGGGGGCAAGCCCCAGGGGAGATCGTAAGTATTCGGATACCAAAGTAACCCATAGGATTCCTTTGTCGCATTGCTTTCCTTAACGCCGAACTCAATTGTGCAGGCCGCCCCGAGCCAATATCGAGGTATCCTTGGACGGCTCCCTGGGTGCGCCGGACATGGATAGCGATCCAGTCCCCACGACCACCTCCCCACATCCGGCTGACGACACCGAGGTGCTGTCTCAAGAGGCACCGGATCGGGGGGGGGGGACAGTCCCGGAGGCGCCTCAAGGCGACCTTCCGGACTCCGGGAGCCGAGGGGACGGGGTCCTCGGAAGCTCCGAGTTCGGCCCTCAGCCGAACACCGCGCTGGACCCTCCAACGGATCCGAGCTCGGGCAGGCGGTCCCCTTCTAAGGAGGGTGAGACACCAGTGCGGGTGACCTCTGTCCACCCACAGGCGCCGGACACTATGTTGGAAGCACTTCGCAGTGCTTCCATCGAGGAGGAGCACCGCACTATCATGAGTGCGGTGATCCAGAAGGTTCAGTCCGCCAAGAGCGGATTGACTGAAGCCTGTACTAGCCTTCTAACGGGCTTCGAGGTAAGTGTTTTAAAATGTAGTAGAAGTGTTATCGCATAGACAGTAGCCCCTGATGCTTTGTTCGGTGTTCACAAATAAAAGCCGAACAGAGGATCAAATAATATCGCAGGAGTCTAATATAGGTATGTCAATATGCATATGCAGGCTTCGCTGCTGGCGTCCGCCGCACTGACTGCGGAGGTCGCCGTACTGAAGGAGGCCCTCGAGGGGTCCCAGAAAGTGCTCAACCTTGCTAAGAGGCAGCTCGAGGAGAACAAGGGTAAGTCATACCTCGTCCGTAAATGAGAAAAAGGACGCGATTGCTAAATGACAGGATCATTGTATGTTTGCCACGGGCCACGACCGAGGTGGTGACCCTGAAGCAAGCGCTGTCCCAGGCCGAAGAAAAGGCGGCCCAGGAGCGCACCGAGCGAGAGAGGCACGAGGCTCGGGTGGGCGAGGTGCAGCAAGAGCTCCAGGCTCTCGTGACCAAGCACGAGGCGTTGGAGCTTGACTTGAAGACGAGAGAGTCTGAGCTTGCCGCGGCCCGTGAGAGCGCAAAGAGTGCGAAGGCCGAGGCCCAGAAGGCCCTTCAGGAGATCGCCATGATGATGAAGATAGCGGCGGGTAAGGCTTTCTATATGCAAAGCAAGCATGTAAAGGTGAATTACCGATTACTTACCCGAATCTAGAGCTCTTCAAGAGCATTCGCAGATTTGCCCTGCAGTGTGTCTGATGCCGCACTGTTCTACCAGGCCGAGGACGGAAGCTCGACGGAGAAGCTGTTCTGGTCTCAGTATGCTGAGGCCGAACATCCGGTGCCAATGAGCGACCAGCTGAAGCAGATGGCCGAGCTACATAAGATGGCCGATCAGGCCATGAAGGGCTTCGTAGTCCGGTTGTGGCCTGGCGACGCCCTTCCAAACAGCTTCTTCGGCCTGGTGAGGTGGCTTGTGGATGCCTGCCCACGGCTGGAGGTCGTCAAGTGATCCGTATGCATTGAAGGTGCACACCGGGCCTTCGCCCATGTGAAAACGCAGTGGGTCAAGCTAGACGCCGTGAAGCTTATCAAGGAGGGGCCGCCAGAGGGCAAGGAGCACCGCCACCTCGAGATGCACTACGAGGGTGTTCTGCCGGGCGCCCGTCTTATCGCGGATGAGTGTTCACAAAATGTAATATTTGAATGAGACTTGCTCGTTTTTTATCCTGTGTAATGAAAACTTGTTTCATATGCGCTATGCAACGCTTGTGTGAATTTAAAATATTACCTTCTGTTTGGCTGTTTATCCAATCTGAGAGATGGCTAGTCCTCGGCTTCGGCCCCCGTGCCACGAGTGCCGGGGTGTTGGGGATAAACCTGAGCACTCTTGTTCCCATGTTTGGGTCCTTCGAGGGAGGTGCTCAGCACAATGAACAAGGCAACCGGACTAATAATGCTTTATCACTCTCACTTAGCCATAGAATTCTATAATTTTAAATTTCGGCGAAGCCCCTGGTATTCGGAAGGCCAAATTCGGGGCACGATACACGCCTGTAAGCCGGACGGAGCCGGCCCCTCGCCCTAAGCGGCATAAGTCTTTAGGGACTCGAAAAACCTCGCCGAATAGCAACCAGTCTCTCGCCTTATCATGACAGTCAGTTTTAGCTTTCTCTACGAAGGTGCTCGGCCCGGCAGAACTGGGGCACAATCGCAGTAGTTCTCCTAGCGCTACCTTAGCCGATAGAGTGGAACATAAGGTACCAAAACATAGGAGCCGGGCAAACCCAACATTTGACCAAAGACATGATTCAGAGCTGATGCATATAATGCTATAAGTTCGGGGTGCCGCACTTGTGAAAGTGTTCGAACTTTTCACACCATAGTGTGGGTACGTAAGCCCCTGGTGCATTGGTCGTACCAGAGTGTATGGTTGCTAGGCGTCATTAATGAACACATAGATATGTATACATATAACAAAAATGCGATAATAGTCGTAATGTCACGCATTGTAAAAAATTGCATTAAAGCAGAGTGATACAGATAGTGTAATGAGCAAAAGAGTAGGACTATGTCCCATCCAAGGGCGAGGTGAGGAATTATGTGAAATCTGTAGTCCACCTGGGAATTCCGTAGTCGTCGGCCTCCTTGGTTGTTGTATCATGTGTTCGGCAATAGAGCTGCCGGACAGTGTTTCCAGAGATTGAAGTCCTGAAAGAAAAAGAAAAATAACCATACATGAAGCCCCTGGTGCGGTTTAGGCCGCGTTTTGGGACGTGCCGTAGTTGTGCCTCCCCCTCCCCATCTGTGCCCACGGTATTTTTAATGCGTAATGATGTACGCGTGGCACGAACAACGTCGTTGGGCTGGGATTGGGGTGGCCGCCGTATTGCTACGCGAGCTCAGATCGTGCCAGGCGGTCTGTTTGCCGATTGCCCCGAGCGCGCTTGAAGGTGTCCGGGCTTTGAAACACCGAACTGGTAGATTGCCTTGAAAGGCTGCTTTGTGCTTCTGCTGCGAGGGCCGCGGTGTGCTCCTCTGTTCGGAGAGAGCGCTCTGTGTTTCCATCGACTGTAATAACTCCGCGAGGTCCTGGCATCTTGAGCTTGAGGTATGCATAATGTGGTACTGCATTGAATCTAGCGAATGCGGTTCGTACGAGCAGTGCGTGGTAACCGCTGCGGAACGGGACTATATCGAAGATTAACTCTATGCTTCGGAAGTTATCCGGGGATCCAAAGACCACTTCCAGTGTAATTGAGCCTGTGCAGTGGGCCTCTACGCCTGGAATGACGCCTTTAAAGGTCGTCTTTGTGGGTTTGATCCTTGAGGGGTCTATACCCATTTTGCGCACCATGTCCTGATAAAGCAGCTTCAGGCTACTGCCGCCATCCATGAGGACCCGAGTGAGGTGAAATCCGTTGATGATTGGGTCTAGGACCAGTGCGGTGAATCCGCCGTGACGGATACTAGTGGGGTGGTCCCTGCGATCAAAGGTGATCGCACAAGAGGACCAAGGGTTGAACTTCCGGGCGACTGGCTCCAGTGCATATACATCCCTGAGCACACGCTTCTGCTCCCTCTTGGGGATGTGGGCTGCGTATATCATGTTCACCGTCCTCACTTGCGGGGGAAACCTCTTCTGTCCTCCAGTGTGCGGCTGCTGGGGTTCTTCCTCGTCATTGCTATGCGACCCCTTGTCCTTGTTTTCGGCAATTAACTTGCCGGCCTACTTGAACACCCAACAATCCCTGTTGGTGTGATTGGCTGGCTTGTCTGGGGTGCCGTGTATTTGACACGAGTGATAGAGTATACGGTCCAAGCTGGACGGACCCGGCATACTTTGTTTGAATGGCTTTTTCCGCTGACCGGGTTTAGAGCCTTTGAATCCAGCATTGACTGCCGTATACTCAGTACTTTCGCCGTTAATGCGGCACTTATGCTTGTTGCGATGTGACCTGCTGTTGCCGTCCTTGGTATCTGAGGTACCATGGTTCTTTGATATGTTGTTACTGTGAGCCAACCAGCTGTCTTCTCCCGCACAAAAGCGGGTCATGAGCGTCGTGAGGGCTGCCATAGATTTCGGCTTTTCCTGACCAAGGTGCCGGGCTAGCCACTCGTCTCGGATGTTGTGCTTGAAAGCCGCTAAGGCCTCCGGATCCGGACAGTCGACGATTTTGTTTTTCTTTGTAAGGAACCGAGTCCAGAATTGCCTGGCCGATTCTTCTGGCTGCTGAATTATGTGGCTCGAGTTATCGGCGTCTGGTGGTCGCACATAAGTGCCCTGAAAGTTGTCGAGGAATGCGGCTTCCAGATCTTCCCAACAGCTAATGGAGTCCACTGGCAAGCTATTAAGCCAATGTCGTGCTGGTCCTTTGAGTTTTAGTGGGAGGTACTTGATGGCATGTAAGTCATCACTGCGGGCCATGTGGATGTGGAGGAGGAAGTCCTCAATCCATACCGCGGGATCTGTTGTGCTGTCGTATGATTCAATGTTTATAGGTTTGAAACCTTCTGGTAATTGATGTTCCATTACTTCGTCTGTGAAGCATAAGGGGTGTGCGGCGCCTTCTGGCTATATCGCGACGCAGCTCGTATGGGTCCTGCCCGCTATGTTCGGCCCGATCGGATTTGCTTTTACTGTATCCGCCGTGACGTTTACCGTCTCGTAGAGTGGTGCGCCCTCGTGATCCGTAGATCGATCTTGAGTGCTTTGCTTTGTCCTCCAATATGTCTCGCAGGTCTGGCGTATCTCCCCATGCCTTTTTATTTGGATGGCGTTGGGGTCGAGGCTGAGCTTTCGGCAGGAATGCCTCTCTATCGTGGCCACGAGGTGGCCAGTCAGCCGTATCGTACGCTTCTTCCTCCAGTCGGGGGAGTAACCTGTGCCTTGGGTAACTCTTGGAGGGATGCTCGAGTTTGTATTCCTCGGCTGCGAGGACTTCAGTCCATTTGTCAGCTAGCAGATCTTGATCAGCTTGAAGCTGCTGCTGCTTTTTCTTCAGGATATTTGCCGTGGCCATAAGCCTGCGCTTGAAGCGCTCTTGTTCGACGGGATCCTCTGGTACGGCGAATTCATCATCGCCGAGGCTTGCCTCGTCTTCGGAGGGGGGCATGCAATTGTCATCCTCCTCCTCTCCGCCGTCCGCTCTCTCAGGAGAGCTGGCACCTTCATCCTCATGATCTAACTCTTGCTGGAGGGGGTTTTTGTTGTCTTCGGCGCTATCCAGAGTGTTATTATCTCCTGCGCCGGTATCACCACTTTTGCTTTGGCGGGACTTAGAGCGGCGCCGCTGACGTCGGCGCTTGGGTTGCTTCTTGGAGGGGTCATCCTCCGCTATCTCGTCGCCGTTGCCTTCATTGGGTGTATCCACCATGTATATGTCATACAACGAGGTCGCTTTCCGGTGCCCTATAGGTGCTGGTTCATGTTCATCTCCTACATCATCATCCATACCGTCGATGTCTTCGGAGTCAAAGTCGAGCATGTCGGTTAAATCATCAACAGTGGCTACAAAGTGGGTGGTGGTTGGGCGTTGAATTTCTTCGTCGTCCGCATCCCAGTCCTGTTGGCCATGATCTGACCAGGGGTCTCCTGACAAAGAGAGAGACCTTAGTGAATTCAGAATGTTGCCGAGGGGCGAGTGCTGAAAGATATCTGTAGCGGTGAATTCCATGATCGGCGCCCAGTCGGATTCGATTGGTAGGGGCGCGGATGATTCGGGGTCCGGAGGAGAGTCCGAGACCTTCGAGTCACGGGCTGCGCAGAGGATTATGCTGGTGTTCGGCTCGATCGCCGTTGAGATTGCAGCCCCTGAGGCGGTGTCTAGCCACCCGTCCTCGATTGGTGCAGCTGGCTCCGAGCTAAGGGTCAGAGCTGGTGTGTGCGCGGCCTCTGGAGTACCGTCTGGTAGCAAAGCTAGGTCATGCCCATCGATACAGTGCAGCGCGCCCGGCTGTGGCTCGAATCCGTCGAAGATCAAGTCTCCGCGGATGTCGGCCGTGTAGTTCAAACTTCCAAATCGGACCTGATGGCCAGGGGCGTAGCTTTCAATCTGCTCCAGATGGCCAAGCGAATTAGCCCGCAGTGCAAAGCCGCCAAATACGAAGATCTGTCCCGGGAGAAAAGTCTCACCCTAGACCGCATCGCTACCGATGATGGTAGGAGCCATCAAGCCTAACAGCGACGACACAGAGGAACTCTCAATGAAAGCACCAATGTCGGTGTCAAAACCGGCGGATCTCGGGTAGGGGGTCCCGAACTGTGCGTCTAGGCCGGATGGTAACAGGAGGCAAGGGACACGAAGTTTTACCCAGGTTCGGGTCCTCTTGATGGAGGTAAAACCCTACGTCATGCTTGATTAATATTGAAGATATGGGTGTTACAAGAGTAGATCTACCATGAGATCAAAGAGGCTAAACCCTAGAAGCTAGCCTACGATATGATTGTATGTTGAGATTGTTGTCCTACGGACTAAAACCCTCTGGTTTATATAGACACCAGAGAGGGTTAGGGTTACACAAGGTCGGTTACAAAGGAGGAGATATCCATATATGTATTGCCTAGCTTGCCTTCCACGCCAAGTAGAGTCCCATCCGGACACGAGACAAAGTCTTCAATCTTGTATCTTCATAGTCTAACAGTCCGGCCAATAGAGATAGTCCGGCTGTCCGGAGACCCCGTAATCCAGGACTCCCATAGAAAGGCATGGAACACTTCCCTAGAAAGAAAAATAAATTAGCTTATGAATCTATTATGAGATCCACTTATGGATTGCGTACCAAAGATGGCAATACCTAGATCTATCCTTGCTTTTATGCCTAGCTAGGGGCGTTAAACGATAGCGCTTGTTGGGAGGTAACCCAATTTTATTTTTATTCCTTGCTTTTTGCTCCTGTTTAGTAATAAATAATTTATCTAGCCTCTGTTTTGGTTGTGTTTTTTGTGTTTAATTAGTGTTTGTGCCAAGTAGAACCGTTGGGAAGACTTGGGGAAAGTCTTTTTAATCTTGCTGTAAAAAACAGAAACTTTAGCGCTCATGAGAATTACTGCCATTTTTATTTGGAAAGTGCTATTTAGTTAATTCTTTTTTAAGATGATTAATAGATAAATTCCTCACGTCCAGCAATTTATTTTAGAATTTTTGGGGTTCCATATCTTTCCTTAGCTACAGATTACTACAGACTGTTCTGTTTTTGACAGATTCTGTTTTTCGTGTGTTATTTGCTTATTTTGATGAATCTATGGCTAGTAAAATAGTTTATAAACCATATAGAAGTTGGAATACAGTAGGTTTAACACCAATATAAATAAATAATGAGTACATTATAGTAACTTTAAGTGGTGTTTTCTTTTCTTTCGCTAACGGAGCTCACGAGATTTTCTACTTTAAGTTTTGTGTTGTGAAGTTTTCAAGTTTTGGGTAAAAGATTTGATGGATTATGGAACAAGGAGTGGAAAGAGACTAATATTGGGGATGCCCATGGCACCCCAAGATAATCTAAGGACATCTGAAAGCCAAAGCTTGGGGATGCCCCGGAAGGCATCCCCTCTTTCGTCTACTTCCATCGGTAACTTTACTTGGAGCTATATTTTTATTTACCACATGATATGTGTTTTGCTTGGAGCGTCTTGTATTATTTGAGTCTTTATTTTTTAGTTTTCCACAATCATCCTTGCTGTACACACCTTTTGAGAGAGACACACATGATTCGGAAATTGTTAAAATACTCTATGTGCTTCACTTATATCTTTTGAGTTATATAGTTTTTGCTCTAGTGCTTCACTTATATCTTTTAGAGCACGTCGGTGGATTTGTTTTATAGAAACTATTGTTCTCTCGTGCTTCACTTATATTATTTTGAGAGTCCTGCAAAACAGCATGGTAATTTGCTTTAATTAAGTTAGGCATTCAAGATTAATAAAAAAATTCTTATGAGTGTGGTTTAATACTATGAGAAGTTTGATACTTGATAATTGTTTTGAGATATGGAGATGGTAATATTAGAGTCATGCTAGTCGAGTAGTTGTGAATTTGAGAAATGCTTATGTTAAAGTTTGTGATTCCCATAGCATGCACGTATGGTGAACCATTATGTGATGAAGTCGGAGCATGATTTATTTATTGATTGTCTTCCTTATGAGTGGCGGTCGGGGACGAGTGATGGTCTTTTCCTACCAATCTATCCCCCTAGGAGCATGCGCGTAATACTTTGCTTTGATAACTTGTAGATTTTTGCAATAAGTATATGAGTTCTTTATGACTAAGGTTGAGTCCATGGATCATACGCACTTTTCTTCCTTCCACCATTGCTAGCCTCTCTAATACCGTGCACCTTTCGCCGGTATCATACACCCACCATATACCTTCCTCAAAACAGCCACCATACCTACCTATCATGGCATTTCCATAGCCATTCCGACATATATTGTCATGCAACTTTCTACCGTTCCGTTTACTATGACACGCTCCATCATTGTGATATTGCTTTGCATGATCATGTAGTTGACATTGTAGTTGTGGCAAAGCCACCGTTCATAATTATTTCATACATGTCACTCTTGATTCATTGCATATCCCGGTACACCGCCGGAGGCATTCACATAGAGTCATATTTTGTTCTAAGTATCAAGTTGTAATTGTTGAGTTGTAAGTAAATAAAAGTGTGATGATCATCATTTTTAGAGCATTGTCCCAGTGAGGGAAGGATGATGGAGATTATGATTCCCCCACAAATCGGGATGAGACTCCGGACAAAAAAAAATAAAAAAAGAGGCCAAAGAAGCCCAAATAAAAAAAGAGGCCATAAAAAAGGCTCAAATAAAAAAATATGAGAGAAAAAGAGAGAAGGGACAATGCTACTATCCTTTTACCACACTTGTGCTTCAAAGTAGCACCATGATCTTCATAATAGAGAGTCTCCTATGTTATCACTTTCATATACTAGTGGGAATTTTTCATTATAGAACTTGGCTTGTATATTCCAATGATGGGCTTCCTCAAAGTGCCCTAGGTCTTCGTGAGCAAGCGAGTTGGATGCACACCCACTTAGTTCCTTTTGTTGAGCTTTCATATACTTATAACTCTAGTGCATCCGTTGCATGGCAATCCCTACTCACTCACATTGATATCTATTGATGGGCATCTCCATAGCCCGTTGATACGCCTAGTTGATGTGAGACTATCTTCCCCCTTTTTGTCTCCTCCACAACCACCATTCTATTCCACCTAAAGTGCTATGTACATGGCTCACACTCATGTATTGCGTGAAGATTGAAAAAGTTTGAGAACACAAAAAGTATGAAACACTTGCTTGGCTTGTCATCGGGGTTGTGCATGATTTAAATACTTTGTGTGGTGAAGATAGAGCATAGCCAGACTATACGATTTTGTAGGGATAACTTTCTTTGGCCATGTTATTTTGAAGAGACATAATTGCTTAGTTAGTATGCTTGAAGTATTATTATTTCTATGTCAATATTGAACTTTTGTCTTGAATCTTTCGGATCTGAATATTCATACCACAATTAATAAGAATTACATTGAAATTATGCCAAGTAGCATTCCACATCAAAAATTCTGTTATTATCATTTACCTACTCGAGGACGAGCAGGAATTAAGGTTGGGGATGCTTGATACGTCTCCAGCATATCTATAATTTTTGATTGTTCCATGCTATATTATATTCTGTTTTGCACATTATTGGGATTCATTATACACTTTTATATTATTTTTGGGACTAACCTATTAACCGGAGGCCCAACCCAGAATTGATGTTTTTCCCTATTTTAGGGTTTTGCAGAAAAAGAATATCAAACGGAGTCCAAACGGAATGAAACCTTCGGGAACGTGATTTTCGGAACGAACATGATCCAGAGGACTTGGACCCTACGTCAAGCAATCAACAAGGAAGGCATGAGGTAGGGGGCACGCCTACCCCCCCAGGCGCGCCCTCCACCCTCGTGGGCCCCCTGTTGCTCCACCGACGTACTCCTTCCTCCTATATATACCTACGTACCCTAAACTACCAGATACGGAGCCAAAACCCTAATTCCACCGCTGTAACTTTCTGTATCCATGAGATCTCATCTTGGGGCCTTTTCCGGAGCTCCGTCGGAGGGGGCATCGATCATGGAGGGCTTCTACATCAACACCATAGCCCCTCTGATGAAGTGTGAGTAGTTTACTTCAGACCTACGGGTCCATAGTTATTAGCTAGATGGCTTCTTCTCTCTTTTTGGATCTCAATACAAAGTTCTCCCCCTCTCTTGTGGATATCTATTCGATGTAATCTTCTTTTGCGGTGTGTTTGTTGAGACCGGTGAATTGTGGGTTTATGATCAAGTTTATCTATGAACAATATTTGAATCTTCTCTGAATTCTTTTATGTATGATTGGTTATCTTTTCAAGTCTCTTCGAATTATCAGTTTGGTTTGGCCTATTAGATTGATCTTTCTTGCAATGGGAGAAGTGCTTAGCTTTGGGTTCAATCTTGCGGTGTCCTTTCCTAGTGACAGTAGGGGCAGTAAGGCACATATTGTATTGTTTCCATCGAGGATAACAAGATGGGGTTTATATCATATTGCATGAGTTTATCCCTCTACATCATGTCATCTTGCTTAAAGAGTTACTCTGTTCTCTTGAACTTAATACTCCAGATGCATGCTGGATAGCGGTCGATGTGTGGAGTAAGTAGTAGATGCAGGCAGGAGTCGGTCTACTTGTTTCGGACGTGATGCCTATATACATGATCATACCTAGATATTCTCATAACTATGCTCAATTCTGTCAATTGCTCAACAGTAATTTGTTCACCCACCGTAAATACTTATGCTCTTGAGAGAAGCCACTAGTGAAACCTATGGCCCCCGGGTCTATCTTCCATCATATTAAATCTTCCAATACTTAGTTATTTCCTTTGCCATTTATTTTACTTGCATCTTTTATTTCTCTTTATCATAAAAATACCAAAAATATTATCTTATCATATCTATCAGATATCACTCTCGTAAGTGACCGTGTAGGGATTGACAACCCCTTATCGCGTTGGTTGTGAGGATTTATTTGTTTGTGTAGGTGCGAGGGACTCATGCACGGCATCCTACAGGATTGATACCTTGGTTCTCAAAAACTGAGGGAAATACTTACGCTACTTTGCAGCATCACCCTTTCCTCTTCAAGGGAAAACCAACGCAGTGCTCAAGACGTAGCACTCGGTGACGTCCCTTGCCTTCTTGATCCAGAAAGTTGTCGAGGTAGTAGATGAGTCCCGTTAGCACGACGACGTGGTGACGGTGATGATGAAGTTATCCTCGCAGGGCTTCGCCTAAGCAGTACGAAGATATGGCCATGGGAATAAACGGTGGAGGGTGGACACCGCACACAACTAACAATTGTCTTCGGTGTGCTAGGGGCGCCCCTCACATATATATAGGTGGGAGGGAGAGGGGAGGCAGCCAAGGAGGCTCCCAAGTAGGCCGAATCCTACTTGGGGTCTCCCCATGGCCGCCCCTTCCTTATCTGCCGGAGGGGGAAGGAAAGAGGAGGGAGGTGGGAAGGAATGGGGAGGCCGAATCCCTCCCCTTTCCTTCTCCCTTCCCCTCTTTCCTTCTCCTCTGGTTCGACCGATATGGGGCGCACCAGCCCCTGGTGGCTGGTGCGTTTCCCCTCTTGGCCCATTAGGCCCATATCTTTTGATGGGGGTGCCCGGAACCCCTTCCGGTGACCCGATATGTACCCGATACCCTCCGGAACACTTTCGGTGTCCGAATACTATCGTCCTATATATATATATATATATATATATATATATATATATATCAGTCTTTACCTCTCAACCATTTTCGAGACTGCTTATCAAGTCCATTATCTCATCCGGGACTCTGAACAACATTCGGTCACCGAATCACATAACTCATATAATACAATATCGTTATCGAACGTTAAGAGTGCGGACCCTACGGGTTCGATAACTATGTAGACATGACCGAGACAGCTCTCCAGTCAATAACCAAACGCGTGGGCCTGGCTGGGCCTAATGCAGGCTAGCAGACGTGTCCTCACTTGATGATGAGAGCCGGTTTCTACTTTCGATGAAGAGATCTGACACAATTTTGGGCATACATAAAATTTCATGGATGAATTTTGATTTGTGGAAGACACTCTGGGTTAGCAAGATCAGCTTGTCGATGACACGGTCTAGTCTGATGGATAGAAATTTTGCAATCAGTTTTGCAGTGGGTGGATCATGCTTATCAGACTGTAGTCTACCAGTGAAACAATTGTGTCTTTTTTGGCGATTCGGATGATCATGGCAAAGTTTATAGTGGCCAGATTTCTCTATGCCAGCCTATGAAACTGATAAAACACAAGCATGATGTCCTCCATGATAGTTTCCTAGCAAGAGCAGAAGAAAATCTTGTTGAAACCGTCTGGGCCCGGTGACTTCTATGCCAGTGAGGCAAGCACGGCGAACCATACCTCATATTTCATGAAGAGGTTGTCCAGGCCCCCTTCCTCCAGAATTGGTAACCCGACACAATCCCAGTTGATTGTGCACCTCTTTTCTCAGATGATCTCAGGATATTGTAAAAAATGACTATGGATGACCTCCTCTACCTCCGACTCCATGTCCTCCAGCGTCTCCTCCTCATCCTTCAACACCACCTCATCCTGCCTCGGTACATCCTCTTGCTCCACAACAATTTGAGCGACGTGATGCTCTTCGGCGCAACACATCTCAACGGCGGTCTCCACCCAACACTCGGGTGCGAGCATGTTATAATTTTCTTCTGGACCATGGTGATGGCTGATACGTCTCCAACGTATCTATAATTTATGAAGTATTCATGCCGTTATATTATCATTCTTGGATATTTCACAATCATTCTATAGCAACTTTATATCATTTTTTGGGACTAACCTATTGACTCAGTGCCAATTGCTCTTTTTGCTTGTTTTTTACTTCGCGGAAAATCAATATCAAATGGAGTACAAACACTGAGAAACTTGTTGTGGAATTTTTATGGACCAGAAGACCCAGGATGGGCCAGAGCAGCACCTAGGGGGTGCCCCGAGGGGGGCACAACCCAGCAGGGCGTGCCTAGGGGCCCAGGTGCGCCCAGGTGGGTTGTGCCCACCTCGGTGGCCTCCCGCTCCCCCTCTTTACCCTATAAATTCACAAAAAATCCGAAAACCCTCGGGGTTAACCTAGATCAGAAGTTCCACCGCCGCAAGGCACTGTAGCCACCGAAAACAAATCTAGACCCTTTCCGGTGCCCTGCCGAAGCAGGGGGGAATCATCTCCGGTGGCCATCTTCATCATCCCGGCAGCCACCATGATGAGGAGGGAGTAGTCCACCCTCGGGGCTGAGGATTTGTACCAGTAGCTATGTGTTTAATCTCTCTCTCTCTCTCTCTCTCTCTCGTGTTCTTGAGATGTCACAATCTTGATGTATTGCGGGCTTTGTTAATATAGTCGGATCAAACGGTGTTTTCCCCTCTCTATCTTGTTGTGATGAATTGAGTTTTTCCCTTTGAGATTTTGTTGTTATTGGATTGAATACTTTTATGGATTTCAGAACACTTGATGTATGTCTTGCAATTGAATTCTTGTGGTGAAAATGGGGTATCGTATTGATTCACTTGATATATGTTTTGGCACTCAACTCGCGGATTCCCGAGGTGACATTGGGGTAATCTATGCATATTGGTTGATGCACATTCTTGTCTTTGTTTCTCCGGTAGAAATCTTGGGGCACTCTATGAAGTTCTTTGTGTTGGATTGAATATTATGAATCTGAATTTGCTTTGGTGTTATTTTAGTACGAACTCTTGGTTAGATCGATCGGAAAGAATAGCTTCATGTTATTTTAGTACGGAGTCTCGGATAGATTGATCAGAAAGAATAGCTTTGTGGTGGTTTCATACCCTACAAACAATTCCGTCTTATGTTCTCCGCTAGATAGGAACTTTGGAGTAATTCTTCGTTGCACGTTGAGGGACGGTTATATGATCCAATTATATTAGCACTGTTTAGAGATTGCACTAGTGAAAGTACGGACCCTAGGCCTCATTTTCAAGCATTGCAATACCGTTTTTGTGCCCGTTTACTATTTGCTACCTTGCTGTTTTTATTTATTCAGATTATAAAAATATATTTCTACCATCAATATTACACTTTTATCACCATCTCTTTGCCGAACTAGTGCACCTATACAATTTGCCATTGTATTGGGTGTGTTGGGGACACAAGAGATTTCTTGTATTTGGTTGCAGGGTTGTTTGAGAGAGACCATCTTCATCCTACACCTCCCACGGATTGATAAACCTTAGATCATCCACTTGAGGGAAAATTTGTACTGTCCTACAAAATTCTGTGCTTGGAGGCCCAACACGAGTCTACAAGAATAAAGTTGTCGGGGAGGTTAGGTATCAAGCTCTTTTCTGGCGCCGTTGCCGGGGAGGTTAGGTAAGCGGCACTCACATCCAGTCAACGAAGCTCTTTTCTGGCTCCATTGCCGGGGGCGTGAATGCTTGACGGTATATCTTTAGGTCTTGCAATCGAATCTTTCAGTTTCTTGTTTTATCATTAGTTTGGTTTATAAAAGAAAACTAAAAAATGGAATTGAGGTTGCATCATATTATTTATATTTATAATGTCTTTCGTGAAAATGATGGAAAAGAAAATTGTGCTCAATTGATAGAAGAAGAATTCTATAAAATGTTTGGCATATATGATGAGCATGATTGCAATGTTTTTTGTACTGAATTCTTTGAATATCCATGATGCTAATGATATGCAAAGCCATAAGCTTGGGGATGCTATATTTGATGAATGTGATATTTTTAGCTCCCCAAGTGTTGATGAGAAAATTTATTATGATGAAAGCATGATTCCTATCTACGATGATTATGGTGATGACATGTATGCTATAAGGAATAATGATAACCATGAAACTTTCATCATTATTTTAATTTTCAATCACATGATAGTTATTTTGTTGAGTTCGCTCCCACTACTATTCATGAGAATAAATTTGCTTATGTGGAGAGTAACAAAATTTCTATGCTGATGTATCATGGAAAGAATACTTTATGTGATGGTTATATTGTTGAATTCATTCATGATGCTACTGAAAATTACCATGAGAGGGGAACATATGCTTTTACATATTGATATAATATCAAGTTTCCTCTCTATGTGTTGAAAATTTTGAAGTTGCACTTGTTTTGCCTTCCTATGCTAGTTGATTCTTGCTCTCATAAATTATTTGCTCACAAAATCCCTATGCATAGGAAGTGGGTTAGACTTAAATTTGCTTTCCATGTGATTCATGATGCTCTCTTTATGTTTCAACTCTTTACTTTTATGTGAGCATCATTGAACTCATCATGCCTAGCTAAAAGGCATTAAAGAAAAGTGCTTGATGGGAGACAACCCAACACTTTTAACTACTGTTTTTGTGTGTTCACATGATTAGGCTACTATAGTAATCATGTTTTATATCTTTCGCTTTAATAAAGTGCCAAGTAAAGCCTTTGGGAAGGTCTATTGTGATAGTTGATTTGATCTTCTGAAAAACAGAAACTTTTGGGATCAGGAAAATAATTCTGATTTTTAACAAAAGCATGATAAAATGCTAATTCGTTTTTTCGAAGATTAATAGACAAATTACCCAGGCTTTCCTAAATTTTCAGAATTTTTGGAGTAGCAGAAGTATGATTTGAGTATAGATTACTACAGACTGTTCTTTTTCTGACAGATTCTGTTTTCAATGCATAGTTTGCTTGTTTTCTAGTTTCTAGAGCTTATATTGCTCAATATAAATTGTAGAAATGATAGGGTACAATAGGCATTGTGTGAGAACAATTATGAATCTTGTCTACAATACCAAAGTGAATGGTTTGCTCTTTATCACACTAACATATCTCACAAAGTTTCGTTAAGTTTTGTGTGATTGAAGTTTTCAAGTTTTGGGTGAGATGTCGATGTGAGGAGAATACGGAGTGACAAGACACTAAGCTTGGGTATGCCCCGGGAACCCTAAGGTAACATTCAAGGAAGATCCAAGCAACTAAGCCCGGGGCATCCCCTCTTTCGTCTTCAACATTATTGGTAACCTCACTTGGAGCTATGTTTTCATTCATCACATGACATGTGTTTTGCTTGAAGCGTCATTTTATTTTGTTAGAATTTGCTTGCTGTTATATAGAATAATGTTTTTCATCTTTTATTTCAATAAAAATATCAAGTATAGCCTTTTCCATGCTTATTTTGCAAGTCTACATGGTGTTGTTTCAAAACAGAAAGTTTATCGATGTTGCAAAAATTGCCTAGAAAAGTCAGAGTGTGATAAAATGTTGAAACTTTTGGAAAAATAAACTCTCATAAATTTTCTATAGTGTGGAAAATTTCATAACTTTTGGAGTTAGGTAAGTATTGATACTCTTGCATTCTTTACAGACTGTACTGTTTTGGCAGATTGTTGTTATGTTTGCATTGTTTGCATATGTTTGCTTGTTTAATGATTCTATTTGAGGATAGGAGTATTAAATATGCAGAGGCATTTAGTATGCAACATTGAGTAATAATTTTAGTGATTTTATATAGTAGAGAATGATAAGGTTTTTGCATTGGTTTATACTAACTTATCTCATGAGTTCTTGTTGAGTTTTGTGTGGATGAAGCTTTTGAGATTTAGAAAACCGTGATATGAGAAGAATTAAGGAGACACAAAAGCTCAAGCTTGGGGATGCCAAAGGCACCCCCAAGATAATATTTGAAGAAGTCTCAAGCATCTAAGCTTGGCGATGCCCCGATAGGCATCCCACCTTTCCTCTTCAACAACTATCGGTTAGTATTGGTTGAGCCTAAGTTTTTGCTTCTTCACATGATGTGTGATATTCTTGGAATGCCATTTTGTTTTTTTCTTGCCGTTTTAATAAAATACTTTGATCTGAAACTTTTAAATAAGAGAGAGTCCTCAAATAGCTACCTATTTACTTAACTACTCGCATGATCTTCACTTATATCTTTTTGGAGTAGCTTGTCATTTACTCTTGCGCTTCACTTATATCCCATGAGTAAATTGTTGAATAAATTGAATGTAATGAAGTTGAAATCATATCATGCCTCGTGGTATCTTCACATTGGGTTTAGAAAGTGAATCTTTTGAGGCTTGACAATCACAATATTGGTCATACAAGCAATTCACGAATAATTAGTATAAGGAAGAGGACTTTCACTTGCAAATACAATATCTTGGAAATCTTTTGCGATTGTGAGCCCCCATCAAAATATTATATGCCAAAATTATTGACGTTGGACAAGGAAGACAACGTAATGGTTTATGTTTGTTCATATTCACATAGAAGTTATATTGTCATAGATCCTTCAACATGTGGTGCTTGCCCCATCCTTGCTAGCCAAAAATTCCGCACCAAATAGAGATACTACTTGTGCATCCAAAAAACCCTTAAACCCAAATCTTATCTTCAAGAGTCCACCATACATACCTAAGGATTGAGCAAGATCCTTCAAGTAAGTTGTCATCGGTGCAATAAGGCAATAAAAATTGCTTCTAAAAGTGTTAGATCATTTGTGTAAGAGAAAATTGAGCATTGTACGAACTTGTGATGGCAAAGAATAAAAGCGACAGACAGCATAATAAAGGTTGCTATCATAAGGGGCAATATAACGTGACATTATTTTGCACTAAGGGGTTGAGCATACGAATAAATAAGCACATGGCAACCTCTGCTTCCCTCTGTCAAGGGCCTATCTTTTACTTTTCAGTATTTACTTTTATGCAAAGAGTCAAAGTTTTTCTCTCTATTCCCTTTTTATTTTTCTCTTTTGGCAAGCATCATGTGGTGAGAAAAGATCTAGGCATATATATCCAGTTGGATATGGGTATCATGAGTTATTATTGTTGACATCACCCTTGAGGTGAATACGTTGGGAGGCAAAACAATAAGCCCCTATCTTTCTATGTGTTCGGTTGAAACGTTTCGCTCATGTGTACGCGGTGAGCGTTAGAAATCATAGAAGACTATATGATGGTTGAGTTTATGGAGCTCTTAAACTCTGTTGAATAAGTTGAATTGCAATTGCTTGGTGACTGAGAACATAGGTTGTTGAGTTTCAAGAGAATTCATTGTTTGAACCTTAACATGTGAATTGGTTGCTACTTTAATATGAGAAGTTTTATAAGAAAGAATTGATGTTATGATGCTAGGAAAAGTGATTAAATCTGTCATTGATCAAACTTGTGCACTTTGTTAGCATTCACACTTCATAAATTATTTCTTTTATCATTTACCTACTCGAGGACGAGTAGGAATTAAGCTTGGGGATGCTGATACGTCTCCAACGTATCTATAATTTATGAAATATTCATGTCATTATATTATCATTCTTGGATGTTTTACAATCATTTTATAGAAACTTTATATCATTTTTTGGGACTAACCTATTGACCCTGTGCCCCGTGCCAGTTGCTATTTTTTTTCTTGTTTTTTACATCGCAGAAAATCAATATCAAACAGAGTCCAAACACCGCAAAACTTTTTGTGGAATTTTTAAGGACCAGAAGACCCAGGATGGGCCTGGGGGGTGCCCCGAGGGTGGCACAACCCACCAGGGCACGACTAGGGGCCCAGGCGCGCCCAGGTGGGTTGTGCCCACCCCGGTGGCCTCCCACACCCCCTCTTTACCCTATAAATTCACAAATATTCCAAAAACCCACAGGGTTAACCTATATTAGAAGTTTCGCCGCCGCAAGGCTTTGTAGCCACCGAAAACAAATTTAGACCCTTTCCGGCGCCCTGCCGGAGGGGGGGATCATCTCCGTTGGCCATCTTCATCATCCTGGCAGCCACCATGATGAGGAGGGAGTAGTCCACGCTCGGGGCTGAGGATTTGTACCAGTAGCTATGTGTTTAATCTCTCCCTCTCTCTCATGTTCTTGAGATGTCACGATCTTGATGTATCACAGGCTTTGTTAATATAGTCAGATCATATGGTGTTTTCCCCTCTCTATCTTGTTGTGATGAATTGAGTTTTTCCCTTTGAGATTTTGTTGTTATCGGATTGAATACTTTTATGGATTTGAGAACACTTGATATATGTCTTGCAATTGAATACTCGTGGTGAAAATGGGGTATCGTATTGATTCACTTGATATATGTTTTGGCACTCAACTCGTAGATTCCCGAGGTGACATTGGGGTAATCTATGCATAGGGGTTGATGCACGTTCTTGTCTTTGTTTCTTTCGTAGAAATCTTGGGGCACTCTTTGAAGTTCTTTGTGTTGGATTGAATATTATGAATCTGAATTTGCTTTGGTGTTATTTTAGTACGAACTCTTGGTTAGATCAATCGGAAAGAATAGCTTCGTGTTATTTTAATACGAACTCTAGGATAGATTGATCGGAAAGAATAGCTTTAAGGTGGTTACGTAACCTACAAACAATTCTGTCTTATGTTCTCCGCTAGATAGGAACTTTGGAGTGATTCTTCGTTGCATGTTGAGGGACGGTTATATGATCCAATTATATTAGCACTGTTGAGAGATTGCACTAGTGAAAGTATGGACCCTAGGCCTCATTTTCAAGTATTGCAATACCGTTTTTGTGCCCATTTACTATTTGCTACCTTGCTTTTTTTATTTATTCAGATTATAAAAATATATTTCTACCATCAATATTACACTTTTATCACCATCTCTTCGCCGAACTAGTGCACCTATACAATTTGCCATTGTATTGGGTGTGTTGGGACACAAGAGATTTCTTGTATTTGGTTGCAGGGTAGTTTCAGAGAGACCGTCTTCATCCTAGACCTCCCACGGATTGATAAACCTTAGGTCATCCACTTGAGGGAAAATTGCGATTGTCCTACAAAATTCTGCGCTTGGAGGCCCAACACAAGTCTACAAGAATAAAGTTGCGTAGTAGACATCAACGATGAGGTCGGAGTCAAAGGTGAAAAATACGGGGGGAATCACGGAGGAGGACCGCAGAGAAGGGAAATTGGGATGACTATAATTTCCTTTGTTGTTCGGCTTAAATACATGGATTTGTTCCTCGGTTGGTGAGATGAAGCGGTGGCATGAATCCATTCTTAGAAAATCTGGGGAGGAAGCCAGTAGACTGACAGAGTTCTGCATGGGTCTCGCATGTCAGTCCAACGCGACGAATGCATCGGGCGTCCCTATATCCGCCCCACATATGGGCCAGGTTTTGGGGGTGCTGGACAGCATAAATGTTTTCTCTGGATATAGGGGGCGATTGGGTGACCACTTTGAGACCGGGTGGGCGGTGACCGGGCTATCTGCCTAGATGTTTAGGGAAGGTTTGAGGGGTCCGATTGTAGATGCTTCAAGGAGCTACCATGGTTTCTGGCGAAGAGAGATGGAAAATTTTAGGAGAGAAGGTGAATATGACATGCAAACCCATGCAATTAGTGAAAATAGAGAGTGATGTCGATTGGGTTGTTTATTTAATTATTTTCATAGAGCATCAAACTGGTCTAAATGGGTTTCGGGCTGGGATTGACCGAGATCAGTGAATATAAATTTTTGATTCGAGGGATTGGATGGTTAGGGTTCGATTCTGATGATCCGTATGAATTCGAGGTTTGAAACAAACTTCACTCTAAACCTAGATACTGCACAACACCCTTATGACTCTCGCGACTGAGCTACCCAACAGGCAACAGCGGTTGCATCTATAGCATTTCACGTGACGACAAGGATTCTAGAAGAGTGAGCTGGTGACGGCCAATCACCCAACGTTTTCATATGTAGTTACCCAGGTTGTGCCACTGTTGATGGCTATCGCTCACTGCCCTGTCCCCGAACTCTGCACTAAGAGCGGGTCTTCAGGTACATTCATATGTAGGTGGCTTGTATTCAGGTTCTTACATATACTCTGATGTAAATCCGATATATTAATCCTAGGGATTTTTATTTTTGTGCCCCTTGTTCCTTAGTTCTACTTAGTTTTACCCACCCGTCTTAGTTTTCCTCACTTTTCCCCATCTCTCTCCATCTCAGCCACACGAATGCCAAAATGGAACATTTCCGTCTAGTCAAACCTATCGACCATTACTTGGGTTAGTTTCTGGCGAGTGGGGCCACATGAAATGCTTATGGGTGGGGTCGCTAAAAATGCTGACCGGTCAATGGGTCCCTTGCTAAAAAAAATATACTCATCCCCATCGATCTTACATGTGGGACCAATTCAACAAATGGAAATAGAAAAAAATCCCTAGCTCCCTAGCCATTCCTCCTTTCCTTTGCTCTCTTGACGATCTCCCGAGCGCCAAGAAAATCTCGTCTTCAGGACACTTCCCTTGTCATTCCTGAGAAGAATTGACCATGCCATCGACATCGCCGTGCGCCTCCTCTTTTCCCCATGCAATGAGTCAAGCGTGAGTATCCCAAATTTCTGCGGAAGCGTTCTTCTTCCCCAACTCCGACTGAAGGTCGCTGCCCTTGATTCACTCAACTCCAGCTAGCCCCAAGCATCACAGACCACTATCCATTCTCTCCTTGCCTCCCTACGCCTTCTAGCTAAAGAAATCGAATCGAGTAACCACCATTCGCCACCCCGGATGTCGTCTTCCTCGTGGCCAGCAAGATCTGTGTCTAGCCATTCGATGGTCACGACCGTCCTACACCTTCTCCGAGCACCTTGTCATGCGTATGGTCAACCTAGGATCATTTGACCCTTTCCCCCACATCCTCTTGAGCACCGTAGCAATCCGCTGCGGAGCATCGTCCATCGTCGCCTAAGGTCATCGCCTGCATAGCTCGAAGGACACTTGGTCTCTGTGTTGCCTTCCATTGATGCAGAGTGATACATCATGTTGAACGCGCCACTCATCAAGACAGTTGTGAAGGAAATATGCCCTAGAGGCAATAATAAAGTTATTATTTATTTCCTTATATCATGATAAATGTTTATTATTCATGCTAGAATTGTATTAATCGGAAACATAATACATGTGTGAATACATAGACAAACAGAGTGTCACTAGTATGCCTCTACTTGACTAGCTCGTTAATCGAAGATGGTTATGTTTCCAAGCCATAGACATGAGTTGTCATTTGATTAATGGGATCACATCATTAGGAGAATGATGTGATTGACTTACCCATTCCATTAGCTTAGTACTTGATCATTTAGTTTGTTGCTATTGCTTTCTTCATAACTTATACATGTTCCTATGACTATGAGATTATGCAACTCCCGTTTACCAGAGGAACACTTTGTGTGCTACCAAACGTCACAACTTAACTGGGTGATTATAAAGGTGCTCTATAGGTTTCTCCGAAGGTACTTGTTGGGTTGGCGTATTTCGAGATTAGGATTTGTCACTCCGATTGTCGGAGAGGTATCTCTGGGCCCTCTCGGTAATGCACATCACTTAAGCCTTGCAAGAATTGCAACTAATAAGTTACTTGCGGGATGATGTATTACGGAACGAGTAAAGAGACTTTCCAGTAAAGAGATTGAACTATGTATTGAGATACCAACGATCGAATCTCGGGCAAGTAACATACGGATGACAAAGGGAAGAACATATGTTGTTATGCGGTCTGACCGATAAAGATCTTCGTAGAATATGTGGGAGCCAATATGAGCATCCAGGTTCCGCTATTGGTTATTGACCGGAGACATGTCTCGGTCATTTCTACATTGTTCTCGAACCCATAGGGTCCGCACGCTTAAAGTTTCGGTGATGATTGTATTGTGAGTTTATGTGATTTGATGTACTGAAGGTAGTTTGGAGTCCCGGATGAGATCGGGGACATGACGAGGAGTCTCGAAATGGTCGAGGCATAAAGATCGATATATTGGACGACTATATTCATGTTGGGGAACATAGTAATTTCAAAAAAATTCCTACGCACACGCAAGATCATGGTGATGCATAGCAACGAGAGGGGAGAGTGTTGTCTACGTACCCTCGTAGACCTAAGAGGAAGCGTTGACGCAACGTAGAGGAAGTAGTCGGATGTCTTCCCGGTCCAACCGATCCAAGCACCGTTACTCCGGCACCTCCGAGTTCTTGGCACATGTTCAGCTCGATGACGCTCCCCGGGCTCCGATCCAGCAAAGCTTCGGGGAGGAGTTCTGTCAGCACGACGGCGTGGTGACGATCTTGATGTTCAACCGTCACAGGGCTTCGCCTAAGCACCGCTACAATATGACCGAGGTGTAATATCGTGGAGGGGGGCACCGCACACGGCTAAGGAACGATCACGAAGATCAACTTGTGTGTTCTAGGGTGCCCCTGCCCCCGTATATAAAGGAGCCAAGGGGAGGGGGCGGCCGGCCAAGGAGGGGCGCGCCAAGGGGGAGTCCTACTCCTACTCCCACTGGGAGTAGGACTCCCTTCTTTCCTAGTTGGAGAAGGAGAAGGGGGGAAAGAGGAGGAAGAGGGAAAGGAAAGGAGGGGGGGGGGCGCTGCCCCCCTCTCCTTGTCCTATTCGGACTAGGGAGGGGAGGGGCACGCGGCCACCTCTTGCCTCCTTTCCTCTTCTCCCTTAGGGCCCATGTAGGCCCAATAACCCCCCCCCCCACCGGGGGGGGGGGGGGTCCGGTAACCCCCGGTACTCTGGTAAAATCCCGATTTCACCCGGAACGATTCCGATATCCAAATATAAGCTTCCAATATATCGATCTTTATGTCTCGACCATTTTGAGACTCCTCGTCATGTCCATGATCACATCCGGGACTCCGAACAACCTTTGGTACATCAAAATACATAAACTCATAATGAAACTGTCATCATAACGTTAAGCGTGCGGACCCTACGGTTCGAGAACAATGTAGACATGACCGAGACACGTCTCCGGTCAATAACCAATAGCGGAACCTGGATGCTCATATAGGTTCCTACATATTCTACGAAGATCTTTATTGGTCAGACCGCATAACAACATACGTTGTTCCCTTTGTCATCGGTATGTTACTTGCCCGAGATTCGATCGTCGGTATCCAATGCCTAGTTCAATCTCGTTACCGGCAAGTCTCTTTACTCGTTCCGTAATACATCATCCCGCAACTAACTCATTAGTTGCAATGCTTGCAAGGCTTAAGTGATGTGCATTACCGAGAGGGCCCAGAGATACCTCTCCGACGATTGGAGTGACAAATCCTAATCTCGAAATACGTCAACCCAACATGTACCTTTGGAGACACCTGTAGAGCACCTTTATAATCACCCAGTTGCGTTGTGACGTTTGGTAGCACACAAAGTGTTCCTCCAGCACACGGGAGTTACATAATCTCATAGTCATAGGAACATGTATAAGTCATGAAGAAAGCAATAGCAACATACTAAACGATCGGGTGATAAGCTAATGGAATGGGTCATGTCAGTCAGATCATTCAACCAATGATGTGATCCCGTTTAATCAATTGACATCTCTTTGTCCATGGTTAGGAAATATAACCATCTTTGATTAACGAGCTAGTCAAGTAGAGGCATACTAGTGACACTCTGTTTGTCTAAGTATTCACACATGTATTATGTTTCCGGTTAATACAATTCTAGCATGAATAATAAACTTTTATCATGATATAAGGAAATAAATAATATCTTTATTATTGCCTCTAGGGCATATTTCCTTCAATTCGGACATCGGAAAGGTTCCGAGTGATTCGGGTATTTTCGGGGGTACCGGGGAGTTACAGGAATACGAGGAAGAAGTAATGGGCCTCATGGGCCAAGTGCTGGAAGAGAGGAGGCAGGGCGCACGGCCCCCCCTAGCCCAAACCGAATTGGACTAGGGGGCCGGCCCCCTTTCCTCCATTTCCTCCTTCTCCTTCCTTCTCCTTCTCCTCCTTCCTTTCCTCCCCCTAGTAGGAGTAGGAAAGGGGAGTCCTAGTCCTACTAGGAGGACTCCTCCTCCTGGCGCGCCCATATACAGGGGCAGGGGGCACCTCTATACACACAAGTTGATCAGTTGATCTCTCCCAGGCGTGTGCGGTGCCCCCCTCCACCATATTCCACCCGGTCATATCGTAGCGGTGCTTAGGCGAAGCCCTGCGTCGGTAGCAACATCATCACTGTCACCACGTTGTTGTGCTGACGGAACTCTCCCGTGAAGCTCTGCTGGATCGGAGTTCGCGGGACGTCATCGAGCTGAACGTGTGCTGAACTCGGAGGTGCCGTGCATTCGGTATTTGGATCGGTCGGATCGTGAAGATGTTCGACTACATCAATCGCGTTGTGCTAACGCTTCCGCTTTCGGTCTATGAGGGTACGTGGAAAACACTCTCCCCTCTCGTTGCTATGCATCACCATGATCTTGTGTGTGCGTAGGAATTTTTTTGAAATTGCTACGTTCCCCAACAAGTTGCAACCTTGCTGCATCGGCATCGCGATTTTTCTGGCGAGCCGTTGGTCCCCGACATCGGCTGACGTTAGTTGACACAAGGGTCCCACTATGGCCGCCGTCACTTGCCCCTTTGTTGTTGGTGCCAGGTGGGCCACTCACTTCAGCTCCTACTCCAAGCCAGCCAGCTAATCAGTTCGCAATACCAGCCATGGAGCACCCCACTGAATTCCAACCAATCAGGTACGAAATTAGCCTCTTGTGGATCAGCCATGCATAACCCTAGTGCATGATCCAAACTTTCCACACATAGCGATCCAACGGCATGAAAGGGTGCAGGGTTTCAGAGGGGGGTGAGGGGTTTAGAGAGGGTTTCAAGGGTTAAGGTTGAGCATAAGTAATTAAAAAATCAGAAAAATATGAAACTTGCGCGCATCATCATTTTTATGTGACTAAGTTTCTAGGAAAAATAAGAAACTTGGTATACGGATATTTTCATGAAAAGCTCTTCACAGAACTTAGCTATCATGAACGAGGTTGCAGTGTTTTCAAGGAATATGAGCTAGGGTTTAGGGTTAAGCATGACATAGTTTTCCCAAACGATCCCATATTGGGCATGAACCCTATATTTGCACACTTGATGCCAAGATTTTTTTTGGCTCATTTAGAGATGGTCACAAAAACTTGCATAAAATTAAGGTTGTTTACCCTAGCTTTGGAGCTCATTTTTCATGACTATGAGTTTTACTTCACAAAAGTGCTCGGATCGATCACCTCAAGTGCATGATATTTGAATAAGCATGGGAACATCAATACACATCAAAGTACAAATTTGAATTTTGGCTCAAATTTGAATAGTGTGTACCAATATACATGAAAGTACTAATAGCATCACATCACACTAGTTTCAATACCACAAACGAAGTACAAGTATGGACAGAAAGACGGGAATACATAGTGTGTACCAATACACATCAAAGTACAAATAACATTACATCACACAAGCTGGGCCCCATGTTTGTGCCAAATATGATCATCTTATTATGAACTATTTTGAAAACTCCTTGTTCGTAGGAAAAATTATAAACTCGAAATACCATAAAATAAAAAACCCTTCACAAAATTGCCAAATTTGAGCTTGCGCCAAATCCTTCACTATTTCTAGAGATTTACATAGAGTAATTTAAATTTGAACTGCAAGTGTGCTATAGTTTGTGCCAAAGCCTTCAATATTTCTAGGGATTTCTGTGAAGCAAGCAGCAGAAATATGATGAAAATTGCAAAAATACATTTTTGCATCTTATTTGTGTTATTTGCTTCACCAGAAAACTTTATTGGCAGTTGAAAAATGATTTTTATTGTAACAAAAATTTGGAAATTCCCTCTTTTGAAAGCTATATTTTTAGTGTGTTTTTAATACAATTACCTGAAAATTGTGAGCAATTTTTATTAAATTAGTGAGGTCAAATAGGGATTTATAGACATTTTCTTGCTGGACTTGGACCAAGAGGGAATTGATTAGGAATTTCTAAATATATATATATTGACTTGAATTTAAATCCCCTCCTCAACTCATGTCCTGTTAGTTGACTACACAAATTTACAGTCCACTATTTTTTGGAAATAAAAAACTTCAGATTAATTTTATGCCCGAAGAAAGTGCAACTGATTATGCAGTCGTAAGATGCATGTTTCATGTCTTTCAAGTATTGTTACACTAGCTTACGCTGGGGATATAGAGTGTGCATCGAGATTTGAGAAAATCTAATATTGGAAGGTCAAATTGTTGATTCATATTATGCTTATACACGCAAATGCATGCAGTTAATAATGATACTTATGTGTATCTCATTTTTATAGAAAAAGAGGGTGATAGTTGCCAAGATTGATGTGCAAAACAGGTTAAAACTTAAAACAGAGATGGATGTCTCATTAGTATTTTTTTTGGGTGTACAATTGTGCCCACTTACCTTATCAGCCCATGTACTAACTCTAACAATATGTGTGTCGACTTTTTTTGGTATTGTCATCAACAACATGTGTTGAATGCTGAGAGAATACCTATGTAGTTAATGTTTCTTTTTTTCAAGAAATAGCATTTATATATAATACTATAATTTAGAGGTTTTGCACTTCTTTATATATTATTTTGCTACATGCTTCATGTTTTTAATGTTTAAAATTAATGGTTGTGTTGCTTTAGTTTTAGTTCATTTTGTAGCACCTATTATACAAATTTTTAACAAGGTTTCCGCAGCAATGTGCAGGGTATCATCTAGTTACTATTTAGTTACCACGCCATCGCTCAACCAAATCAATGAGATTCATCCACGTCATTTTCGCCGTGGTGACTTGTCCCGCTGCTATATGCTCTTTTACTATTGCCGCCATTCTGCAAGCGAAATATCAAATCAAGGCTTGCAATTGGAGATCGAGACAAATAACATGTTGCGGATTATTTCCCGTTGAGAGGGCAACAACTTCGTCGCTCAGCCTCGACGCATCGTGCAACAATTGCTGATATAAGAGCTGATAGGATCCAAAGCATTGGTGGAAAAAATCAAACTTTTTTGCATGGAAAATAGAATTGCTTTGATCATCGAGGAGAGACTCAAATAGATTAAATGTGTTACTTTCTGCAAAATCACATGGTGAGATCCGGCCTATCCCTAAGCACGACACGATCTAGTCTCAGCTCGAGGGTGCCGGCATGGATTGCCTTTACCACAGAGATACCAATCTTGGCTGGAAGCCAGCCACCCAAAGGCTTGTCGACAATGAACAACGGACTGCTCTAGGATCATTTTCCTTTTTTGTAGTTTTGGACATGCATGGTGGAGTTTCTCTTAGTGTGCTTGTATGAGTTACTCTATTCTGTTTCAATGAAATGGAACCGGGAGGGGGGCATTTGCCCTCCTGGGAGTCTAAAAAGACCTTCCTCATCCCTGTAGACCATGAATAGAACATATAGCCTTGCCATGTTGTAATGAATACTCCCTCCATACCACAATCGTCTTATATTTTGGTACAGAGGCAGTACTACTAGTTTTAGTTGGTGCCCCTTGACGGTTTATTTGGTTATAAGTTTCACATCAACGTTTTCCGCATATTTTTTCTCTGAAAAATGGTTGTTTTTTCCGCTAACTCTCACTTTATCTAGTCAAAATAGACAACTTGTGCTTTATTCTGCATATAAATATCATAGTCAACACTCAGGGGCGTTACTAACATGTCACAAAACCCACATCTCCTACAGCTGACCAACAACAAGGTAAACAAATAGCCAGATTCTGATTCTCGGGAATACAGAGCCACAACTGTTTCTCAGAAATCCACAGCCATAGTGATTCTCAAGAATCTGTAGCACAAGTAAATTCAGTTATCTACATTGATTCAGATGTGTGAAGCCTATGTTCTCCTCCTATGCTTCATTCTTCAAGGTATTGCAGTTGCTGCTGATAGAGGCGAGATATATATGGGGCTATGTTGAAATTTGTCACAGTAAGTATCCGCTCATAATAGCAATCTTTATATCATGTTTGGTATTCTCATCCTTCTGTTTTTCCATTTACTACTACAGGCTCAACAAAGCCTCACCTTCCATGCAGTACAATTTATTACTTCTCCCTATAGTTGGGTCAATGCCAAAAGACAAACACAGGAAGGCTAGAGCCAAAATACTCAAACTTCAAGCACCCAACAACATATGGTCACCACCCAGCGCTGGATCCGCTCCCCCAGACTAATATATCCTCTGCTCCTGATCTTTTTAATCGGCTAGATCAGTGATAGCGGCAGTTCTAGTGGAGTGATAGGGCTCGGCGCCGACAAGCAATTGTTGTTTACGCCGGGGCTTCTTGGAGGAGACATATAAAGCCTCGAGCGTAGACTCCCTGTACTCCACTCTACAAATCCCAGAGACATCTTGGTGAGAGCATCATAGCTCAAGACACCATGAGTGACTAGGCCATCGACCACCCCACTGTCAGCAGGAAGGGAGAGGTGAGAACCATTGCGATCTGCTGTGAGACCTGTTTCAGAGTTTCCAACGGGTTCTCCCTGAACAATATCATCCACTTCTTGAGTGTCAAGTAAAATTTCCACCATATATATTTAACATTAGACCACATTATAGAGTTTCTGTACTTCCACATGCGATGGAGTATTAAAATATAGGGTGTGTCCCGCTCGACCGTAAATACATTTTGTGTTTTAGTTAAAAGAAAGTCACGATGTCATGGTAAAAATATGAACCCAAAGATGTAAAAAATTATAGGAGATCCCTGAGGAGGGCCCTGATGTCATCCATGATGCACACGGGGGCTGCCTCCTTGAGCTGGTAGGACACACGTCTTTGCTCGCCTTGGTGCACACTCCACCAACCAAGCCTTGAATACCTAACAAGGCTACTAGCTTAGCCCAGTATAGGGCTACACTTAGTGCCATCATCACGGTGATCTGGGAGGCACGAGGCAAGACGGGACAACGACCATAAATAAAGACATGAGGGCGATGTGGCGCGTCCCGTCCGATGCAGTGTCAGGTTATCTCCTGACTGATCGACAGAGGCAAGTGGACAAAGTGCGACGAATATCCTCCTTTGTACAACGTACTGTATTTATTAACATGACCAAGGGTGGTACCCCTGTATCTATATAAGGGGAGGGCCGTGGTTAAATAGAGGACAACTTTTGCATACTCTAGCAGCCCCACTCCCACATAGGAGCACCGGTAGAGGAGAGAAGGTAGAGAGAGAAGATAGAAAGGTGTTTAGGCACTCTAGCCAGTGCCCCGACCACCTCCTATGACACCCTGGCCACCTCTTTTGTACACCCAAACACTTGTATCCTTGAGTTTATATGAAATTAGATAATGCACTGCGCGTTTCTGATGACTTTTTTTCATAAATATTCCGAGGAAGGCCAGGATCCAAACTTATGTGCCAAATCTCTACAGGTGACTTGCACATTCTACAATACTGACGATCTACATTAACATCAGGTCAAGAGGCCAACATATGCATCACAATAGAGGTTTACAGACAAAGTACGGATGATATATTTGTACTTTTGTATGACTCAAAACACCTAGAAGTATGAGAATGTTTCTCATTTACAACAGGGTGATGTTTATTAAGGGGGATGTGGATATGGTCCGGGCAAGAATTTTATGTTGGAGATTAGAATTTTATCAATTCAACATGTACGATATGATTTCTCACATACATTTGCATGGATCATAGGTGTTTTTTTAAACAAAAGGTAATCCAACCTCTACATCATCATGATACATGAATAGTAGGTGTGCACCCGTCATTATAGTGAAGTGTGCAAAATTACCCAATTGTATCATCGTACATGAACTGTCGTATTCTTTAGGATTGGTGAAGAATCACCCTTTTCGGAGCATCGCATAACCGGTTGAAAGAAGAATGAGCATAATCTGCAAGATGTAAAACAAAGGTAGCACAATATGTGTGTAGTTTTTGTATCATATACTCCTTGAGTATAAGATCTGAAAGGAGCAAAGTGCTACTTGCATGGTTGATAAAGGACTGCCTTGCACAACATGGGCCAGCTCGGTCAGGCAGTGGGCAACATACATGACCCTGACATTGCGTACATGCGGCGAGACCATGGAAGTCGTGGCAGCATACATGACCCTGAACATATACAATAACAAACCAATATTATTAGATTTATTGTTGAATGTACTTTTACATCATATACATTTGTTATAATAAATGTTTATATTGTTTTCTATAAACTTGGTCAAATTTTATGAAGTTTGACTTCAGTCAAATCTAATATGCAGTCTAAATAAAAATGGAGAGAGTATTTTAGTGGCTGTCAATGTCAGATATCATAAAGAATATTACTCCATCCGTTTCTTTTTAGTCTACATATAAGATTTGATCAAAGTCAAACTTTGTAAAGTTTGACCAACTTTGTTGGAACATCTACAATACTAAAGTTATATGGTATGAAAGTTAGTTTCATGATGCATCTAACAATATTGATTTGATATTGTGAATCTTTATGTTTTTTCTATAAACTTAGTCAAGGTTGACAAAGTTTGACTTTGACCAAATCTGATATGCAGACTAAAAAGAAAAGGAGGGAGTACCACATTAGGATTGAGTTGATTTGTTCTTCTATTTTCCAGTAAGCCCTATGATATTTTACAACCCATCATACACCCTTAGATCTCATGCTATGTAGATAAAGGTTATTTCTAATTACTTGCAAGACTACGACACAGTATATCATGTGGAATATCTTGTTCCTATGATTAGGATGAACCGTCGCGACATCTCGTAATAAATAATTGTGCAAGAAAATTATGATCATCGCAATAATATTAGGTCTTGGAACCATGACTTATTACATAATCGGTTTATTCATTCTACATAAAGCAATGGACTCACACAAACACATTCATATTGGATACTACATTATATGAAAGGCGTGCATGCATCCCTAATCGATCACACCCTTAGCTGCACGTGGGGCTCTGCACGAAGTTGCTAACCGGAAATGACTGGCCGAATGTGGCTGCATGCTCACTACCAGTAAACCTGAGCTTGTCACCGACGCGTTGAACCGTATGGAATGCAAGAAAATCCCACTCAAACTGGATCCTCACGCCGCCCAGTTGAGTTATGGATCCGGGCCGGATAACCCCACTGACTATGCTATCAAACCGAATCTTGTGTGATCCACCGGCAACCGTAACGTTGAAGTCGCACGAGGCGGGGAGGGTCACCTCAACGGCGCCCCCATGGTTCACGTACGACTTCACACCCTGAGGCAGGAGAGCCCGCGGGAAGTTGTTTTTCTCCAAAAGGTCGTACGCTGTGTCGGAGGTGGCCGCTTGGAGGATGGAAGCTATGAAGACGATGAAGAGCAGATGCTGGTTGGCCATGGCTAGCTAATTGTTGCTGCTTACAAATTGTATCAAGGAATATGAGGAACTGGGAAGTGCATATAGACTGAGGCCCTGACCACGTATTATATATGCTGCCCAACGAAATCAAAGTCAATCGTACTTTAATTTCATTTATTTTGTTCCTAATTATCATTCCATCAACTGCCTCATCAAATATGCTAAATATATCATCCCATTAAATCATAGTTATTTCTGGCCTAGAACATTCTATAGTTAATGGTTTTGCCAAACATTCATCAAATCTGCATAATCAATATGTACTATAAAATGAGATTGAAAACATATCCTACATACCTAAATAGTTTATCCTCGTTATTTCTATTATCTTAACATGCACACATGTCACATCATCAACGATCCAGCACAATATGCATGAGAATTATTTTTTTATTATGGATTGACCCTCATTAATTCTATTTATTTCAACATACACATATAAGCCATGCACATATGCCACCTCATCGAAGGCCCACCCAACATGCATGGGAAAAAACCATTATATTATTTTACTACCTATATTGGACAAATATTTTTCAGCTATACAAATATAGAATATGTTTTCTTATGTTTTTCTCATATACTATTAATTCAAATGTTTCCTGGAACCAAATATTTTTGGAACATATTACAGCACTAGTTTCATTTCCTCCTCAAAGCCTGATTCATTAATACTCTGCACGAAGTCGGTGGTTGTGCAAACCGCCTCCAATATCATGGACAACACATGTGATTTCGTCCCGCTTTCTATTCCCTTCTTGCCATAGGCAGTTTCGTACGAATAACCACCTTCATTTTGTATGTTCATTTTATCAAGCATCCAGCTAATCTTCTATACAAAATGGTGTCTTTCTTGCAGCTTTTGAAACTACTGGCAAAACCACCGGATAGAGGACGTGTGCAGGAGCTCGTAACAAAAGTGCGAGCAAGGTGCACTGAGATGCGCCGACCACCGTAGGGGACATCACCGGCTCATCACCGCCCCTCGCTACCTAGATAGCCCATTTCCTTCTTGTTGTTGGCTTGTCAGTGCTGCGCCGCTGTGATTCTGCCTGTAGGCTTGTATCTTTTATTTTTAACTTTGTTGTTCGGATCATTGAACTTGTGGATTTGTAAGAGCATCTCCAAAAAGAGAGCTAAACAGGCACCGCGCCGTAAATATACCCATTTTAGCACGCGCGCAACCCGGTGGATGGCTCCAGCGGGCGCGCTATAACCGCGCGCGCGGTATAAGGAGTTGGGCGCGCGGCAGGAAGCGCTACCTCGTGCGGTGTATTTGCGGCGCCCGCTTTCGCGCGCGGCACACTCGAGCGCTCGCGTTGTGCTCTGTCTTCTCCCCCTCCAAAGCCCCGCGCGTGCCGGCGCCGGCGACCCGCCCCCATGGACGCACACGCCGGCACCCCGCTCACCCCGTCCTATTCGCGCGACCCCCCCCCCCCCCCCGCCGCCACAAACCCTAGCCCGGGTGGCGTTGGCCTCGCCTCCGCCGTAGCTCCTCCGACCATCGGCCTCTCGCGCGGCCTCTTCATGCCACCGCGGATGACCTCGGCGGCGGGTGGCGTCGCGCCGGCGCTGGCCCGAGCCGCCGCCCCTCCTCCTCAAAGCTCCCCAATGCGGCGCGGCCAAAGAAGGGAAAGACATCGGCGAAGAAAAACAAGGCGGCGGATGGCTCCGGCACCTCCAAGGCGAGGAGGAAGAAGCTTGCGGGGCGTGCAATGGGCGCGGCGGCTACCGAAGCGCCGGCTAGCTCACTCGTTGAGACGGCGACCGGCGCGCACAACATGTTCGACGAAATGCCTCCAAGGTAAAAAAATTCCAACTTTTCATTTTTTTTGTTATTTTTTGAATGCATTCACATATAGATAGCTTATTTGCATTGTTCAAAAAACTTTGTAGTCTCAATGATGATGCATACATGTCAACGATGGGTGTTGGCTCCCACAATTCGCATTGGTCTCAAACCAATGACATGCATTTCGAAAACCATGAGTTCGAGGTGGACGAGGAGGGTGAGGGCATTGTCGATGCACCGAAAGGAAGAGCGGGCAATTACAGCAACGCCGATGACATCTTACTATGCAATACTTGGTTGCAAGTCTCGAGGGATCCATCCCTTGGAAGTGATCAAAGTAGAGATGCTTTTTGGCTTCAGATGAAGGAACACTTTGATGTTCGCACACTACAAGAAATATGTCAACTTATGACCTTCTGTCAGTGACCCTCGAAGAATTGGTCATAAATTTATGACCATTTTAGACCAATTGGTTAAAAGATGTTCAGGGGGCTCCAAACCCTAAACCATTGTGACCATTTTGGTCAGAAAGGTCATAATTTCCTTACACGAAATGGTCACAAAGCAAACAGTGCTAGTCCGCTTCCTTATTTCTAGTTGTTAATGACCAATATAGATGGTCATAGCCTTGTAGATTATGGTGGGTTGTGATGACTAGGCGCCATCTCATCAGTTTTGCCTATGTGTCATGTCCATGTGGCAGTTTTTGCCCTAGGTTGTGAAGCAACCTATATTTCTATCATTCCCAAAATTCCCAAAAAAATCTCATAAATTGTTTGGGGCATATCTTCATCAAATATGTAAAAATCCTTCCTTCCCTAGTTCAAAACTAATTCAACAATATTCATTTTCCTATTCTGTTCACAACAACACTTTATGAAGGAAGTGCTATTTATATATTCTTGATTGCCCTCGGAATTTTTAGGCACTCTTTTCTATCCAAATCATTACCTCATGACAAAATTCAGCTCCATTTTCCTAGCAAATCTTCCTCGGCAAATTTCCAAAGTTTTTGTCCACCTAGAAGCATTGTGAAGGAAGTACCTTTTTTATATCTCTAAATGACATGAAATTTATACAGTTCCTTCATATACCCAAATTATCACCCTCCTCCAAATTGCAGCTCAGTCAAATCATCTATGTGAGCCCAAGTTCAATTTATATTTTATGGCCAAATTGGCACGTTGCAAAGCAAGTGTTATATAGACCCCTCCTATTACCCTCAAACTTTTCGGGCACTCTTCCATACCCAAATCATTGCCACATGATAATATTCAGCTCAATTTTCCTAGCAAATCTTTCTCGGGAAATTTCCAAAGTTTCTACCTCGAGAGAAGCTTTGTGAAGTAAGTAATAGCTAGGCGTACCCAAATGATCTGAAAATTTACCAGCGCATGACCATACCTAAGTAACTTACCTACACCAATTTTGAGCTCATTTCATTCATCCAATCTCTCTCACTAGTTTTCCCAAGTTTCTGTCCATTGAAGAGCATTGTGAAGGAAGTACTACTTTGGCATGTCCAACTGGTATCAATTTTCTGCAATGCTTTCCTATGCCCAAATAACCATCCTCCACAAAATTTCAGCTCACTCAATTCATTATTTTGAGCCCAGCTTCAACATTCATATTTTTGTCCAGCGTGGTACTTTGCAAAGCAAGTACCACCTAGGATCCTCCTTTTGAGCTAAAAATTTGTGAAGACATTCTCCATAGTAGATGATCATCCTCAGCCAAAACTCACGCCCATTGGCCATGTGCATTTCCCGTACCGCTAATCAAACACTTGGCTGCTAATTCATGTTTGAGCATCGACCGGTCTCCTCGTGAGAATCTTATGTTGTAATTTTCTTCCTAGCACCAACCTGGGGAGTGCTCAACCCACTAGACATGCCTAGGCCGCCCAGAACACATGGAAACATTACGGTCACGCGGTGACCACGCGACGGGCATGCGAGTTTACGCGCTCTAGAGTTGGGGCCCTCGGCCACCGCCAAACCTCGATGTATCGCCACCAAACCATGTATTTATGATTAAATAGGTCCTTATGTACCTAGAAATGATTTTTGGAAAAAATAAATAGCAAACTATGAGGCAGCTGCAGTTCAAATTTGACCCGCTTCCTCCTAAATCGGCGGAAATTTGTCTTTTTCACGAGAGGTGGATCAAAATTTTTTACACCCAACCATTTTGTCAATTGTGCATTAAATATGGCCTAGTATTTTATAAAAATGATTTGGTCCAATTTTGCAACAATTATTTTGTAGTTCCTTCACAAAAAACCTCCTTTCGGGCACTCGAAAAATGGAAAATGGTTTTTTCGTCCAACGAAAATAAAATTTCCTTAGGCAACATTGTTTGCCATTCCAATATGCACCCTTGTGCACAATATGAGATCATTTGAACAAACTATGCCATGAATGTGGCCATAAGATTGATCATTTGGCTTGAAAGCCATTGATCTCCACATGTGATAGCTCGTTTCTGAGAACACTTTTTTAAAATAATTACCGTATTACAAGTTTGTTATTTTTCCTGGGAACTTGGCCGCATATAATGACACAATGCGAAGGTTTCCCAATTTTTTGATTTTTTTGAATTTTTTATGCCCGTTTCAAAATGCGGTCAAAACGGCGGGTTTGGCCGTTCCTAGCTAGTGGTTGAATCTTGGAATTTTTTGATGTTTCTCTGATTAAATAGATACTTATGTATCTAGAAATGATTTTTTGAAAAAATAAAGAGCAAACTATAAGGCAGGTACAGTTGAAATTTGACCCGCTTCCTACTGAATCGGCGAGAATTTGTCTTTTTCACCGGAGGTGGATCAAGGCATTTGACACCTAACCATTTGGTCAATTGTGAATCAAATATGGCCTAGTATTTTATAAAATTGATTTGGTCCAATTTTGCAACAAATATACTATAGGTCCTTCACAAAAAGAACTCAATTCGGGCACTCAGAAAATGGAAAATGAATTTTCTGTGTAAAGAAAATAAAAAGTCCCTTAGGCAACATTGTTTGCCATTCCAATATGCACCCTTGTGCATAATATGAGATCATTTGAAAAAACTATGACATGAATGTGGCCATAAGATTGATCATTTGGCTTGAAAGCCAGGAATCTTCACGCATGATAGCTCATTTCTGAGAACACTTTTTTAAAATAATTGCCGTATTACAAGTTTATTATTTTTCCTGAAAACTTGGTCACATATAATGACATAATGCGAAGGTTTTCCAAATTTCTGATTTTTTTGAATTTTTTATGCCCGTTTCAAAATGCGGTCAAAACGGCGGGTTTGACCGTTCCAAGCTAGTGGTTGAATCTTGGACAACTTTTGATGTTTCTCTGATTAAATAGATACTTATGTATCTAGAAATGATTTTTTGAAAAAATAAAGAGCAAACTATGAGGCAGCTGCAGTTCAAACTTGACCCGCTTCCTACTGAATCGGCGGGAATTTGTCTTTTGCACCAGAGGTGGATCAAGGCATTTGACACCCAACCATTTGGTCAATTGTGAATCAAATATGGCCTAGTATTTTATAAAATTGATTTGGTCCAATTTTGCAACAAATATACTGTAAGTCCTTCACATAAAGAACTCAATTCGGGCACTAAAAAAATGGAAAATGAATTTTTCGGGGAAAGAAAATACAAAGTCCCTTAGGCAACATTGTTTGCCATTCCAATATGCACCCTTGTGCATAATATGAGATCATTTGAACAAACTATGCCATGAATGTGGCCATAAGATTGATCATTTGGCTTGAAAGCCATGAATCTTCACGCATGATAGCTCATTTCTGAGAACACTTTTTTAAAAGAATTGTCGTATTACAAGTTTATTAATTTTTCTGGTAACTTGATCACATATAATGACACAATGCGAAGGTTTTCCATTTTTTTGATTTTTTTTGAATTTTTTATGCCCATTTCAAAATGCGGTCAAAACGGCGGGAATGACCGTTCCTAGCTAGTGGTTGAATCTTGGAATTTTTTTGATGTTTCTCTCATTAAATAGATACTCTTGTACCTAGAAATGATTTTTGGAAAAAATAAATAGAAAACTCTGAGGCAGGCGCAGTTCAAATTTGACCTGCTTCCAACCGAAACGGCGGAAATTTGTCTTTTTCACCAAAGGTGGATCAAAACTTTTGACACCCAACCATTTTGTCAATTGTGCATTAAGTGTGTTCAAATATTTTAGAAAATTGATTTGGTCCAATTTTGCAACAAATATATTGTAGGTCCTTCACAAAAAACTCATTTTCGGCACTTGAAAAATGGAAAATGAATTTTTAATCAACCATGACCAATTTTTTAGTCAACTACGACCAATTTAAATGGTCATGACATCGTACCCTGTGCTGCATTTTGATTGGTCTGTGGGCGTTTCACGTGGATCGTGGATCGAACACCGTCGGATGCTCGCGGATCCAACGGCACTCCTCACCCCAATCCCACCTAAGCCGAAACCCTAGTCCTTGTGGACATTTTCCACCCACCCCCCGCCTCCTTTCTTTCTCCCTCCCTCCCACGACCCCAACCCCTCCCTCCCGCGACCTCCTCTCCCCCGATCCCATTGGGCAGCGCGACCTCCGCTCCACCAGCCCCGCCAGCGACCTCCTACCCCAACGCCGGCGCGCGGCAGATCAACCCAGCAGCTGCCCCTTCTCCCCCGTATCCTCCTCCCATAGATCCATCACCGCCGCCACCTCGTCATCTCCTCCTCCGTTCAGATCCATCCACCCGCTGCTGCCCCTTCTCCCCCTTCTCCTCCTCCCATCAGATCCATCGCTCCTGCCACCTCCTCTTCTCCTCCTCCCTTTAGATCCATCCACCCACTGCCGCCCCTTCTCCCCCAGACCAAGCAACCTCCTCTCCTCATGCAACGGAGACAACAGCACTGACGCCCAGCCACAACAGCGTCGCGGCTGGCTTGCTCGCCGGCGCGCGCGTGCGTGCTTCGATGCGCGGTGCTCCGTCGAGCTGGCCGGACCATGGCGCGTGCATGGCTTGCTTAGGCTTTGCGGTGGCAGCGCAGCACGCCGTGTCTCCGGCCACCAGGACGGCAATGGCGCGAATCTCAGAGACCTCTCGGCCTCTCCCAGCCTCAAACGCTCACCTGTAGCCCTCCCCGTGGCTAGGGCGGTGGCGCCTCAATCGTCAACACGGCTCTGGCGACATTGGCGGCTCCTCCCCGACATCTGTCGGGCCCCCACACGCAGCTCAGCCCCTGGATGGTGCTATTCCGCCCGGTGGCCATGGGGTACTCGAGCTCCATCCCCTCCTATCTCTCTCTCTCTCTCTAATTTCTGCTCTGTTCTTTGACTATAGGTATGCAGGAGGATGTTGTAGATAGACTGGGCGGCAAGGATGGATGGCGCCTGAGGAGGGGGTGCTCGACCATGGCTGCTGCTCGGGGTGCATCAGCCATGGATCTTACTCTCTGGCCGTAGGTGAGCTCGTCCCCTCCTCCTCTCTGCTCGATTGATTTGCTAGTACTAGGATAGGCCATTGCTTCTCTGGTGTTAGAATTTGGCACTAAACCTCGTGTGGGTTGGATTGATTTTGCACAAAGATCCTAACAGCATATCAGAATAGAATCATCTTTTTAGGTTCGCTAGAATGCATCAGTACAGCAAACCGAACACATCATGCATCACAACAAAGAGCCTAATAGAAGTTTTGCTCTACTCCTTGCTAGTTCTATAATTAGATGTATTTTGTAGATAAATTGTTGGCCATCTATGATGGATTTACAGTGCTAATTTGGTTGTATAGCCTTTCCGAGAACCGGCAAAGATACTTCAAACATTATTTCTATTACAATGGTTTCATTAATCTGGTCTCAAAATTCAGTTTAGTTGGTTCAGTTTTGTAGTTTAACTGATCTCATTTGCCCCATGCACTGTCTTATAATGATTTACAATTCACCGATATGCTCACAAATGGACAGCATCAATGATATGCTCTCAAATTTGTTTTCCAAAATATTGACAGGAGCATTGGTCTTTCTGTTAGTAGAAAAGAGGAAGTTTAAATACAATTTCAGTACAGGGGCCAACCCCTAGCACCTTGGTACACAACCCAGATCATCAATGAGTATTCTGCTCACATTTTGACATGCATAAATGACCTGCTCTTAAATTGATAACATAAAGTTACGATCTCAGATAAATTTGTGTTCTAGATTCCTCACAAAATACAAATTCAGTTTCTAAAACTAAAACTTCACTTCAGGTTCTTGCTGCTCAGCTACTGCCTGCTGCCTCCTTCATCGGTTTAGAAATTCACTTTCTAAAACTGAAACTTCACTTCAGTATTTCTTGCTTGCATGTTTGCTTCTTCTTTAATGGTTTGCGATTCGGATCAACTAAACTGAAAGTGAAATGCTGATATGTGGATCACACTAGTACTATTTCAGTATTTCTTGCTTGCATGTTTGCTTCTTCTTTGTACTGAAGTAGGCGAGTTGATTTTCTGCTCTTAGTTTCTGTAGCTATTGGAGGAGGAGTTGGTGCCGAGAACTGGACCAGATGTGCTTTGATTCGTGATCTACAGCGCCTTTGATCTCAGGTGCGTGATCTGCAGTGCCCTAGCTTGTTTGTTCTGACTAAATTCAGTTAGAACAAGTTAAGCTTCAGACTGCATATAAGAAAAGAATAAAAACAGACTCCTAAATTCAGTAAGAACAAGTTGAGTACTTGGTGTATATTCAACGCCCTTTGCTTGTTTGTTCTGACTAAATTCTGTTGCCTCGCATGACCATGAGCGGAGGCTGGAGCAGATCCGGAGGGCGTTCCAGGGCCTCGAGGGCTCCCACGTCTGTCCCTTCCAGGTCAAGCCTCGCTTTGCTATTTGTTTCTCCTGTAGTGTACATTACATTACTTGGTTTGCTGTTTGCAACGCTGCCTACATGCTATTGTCTAGTTTGCTGCTGCTTTTCGTGCTTCACTAAATTTCAGGATTGGGGTGTGTTTTCTAAATTTTCGTGCTTGTTATGGTTCAGTATGCTTCGACGGGAGCATCTGCGAAGAGGGTCAAGGAGTGGGTCTCAGAGCTGGCTCATCCACTTGGAGGTATGCACCTTGCTAAATCTTGGTGCAACTTATCATCAGATTTTCTTTGAAACTTGGCGTTAATTGGTCTGAGGATGAAACTATAGTACTATACACACGACATGCAGCAGCCACTTATATCAAACAGTGGAACAATGCTGATGTCCTGAATGGAACGACACGATATTTAGCATCGTTGATAAATCGTTTGTGTACTATCGTGTGTATAGCAGGGTTTAGATACTTGGAATTAATGTCTGCGTACATATATAACCGATTGGATTCTGTATGTATGCTTCGATGATTGTTTGGCTCTACATAATTGTTGACATGAATATCTTAACTTTCCAAACAAGTATAGGACTGTGCCTATGCATATAGATTATCCAAACAAAACTTAAAGAAAAAAATTGAAGTATGAAACAAGCAATAAGTGTCTGATTTTTATCTACATGTTAAGCGGAAAGTTGCAGCCAAGGCTTATATATTACAAAATATTGTTTCACATTTGAGCTTCTACCGTTGTTAGGGACATTGTAGTGTGATCTTCATGATTTTTTGCTTGAAGATGTACTGATTCATTAGTCAAGCAGAGACAGAAGTCATATTTTGTGTCTATTAAGTCACGTAAAAATCACATAACTTTATCAGTGCCTAACATTATATTTAAGCTATACTTTGTTGTAAGTTCTTGCTTATATTAGTGTCATTCATTTCTGTTCTAATTAATGTGGAACCGAGAATGAACATTTTCTCTCTTTTTAGACTGCTAGATTGTACAAGTTGAACAATCTGCTCTAGTTTAAACAAGTTGGGATCCATCAATACAATAGGACTTAGTTTACATTTCATCTTGCTTGTAATCAATATCCTCACTTCTAATTTACCGAAAGTTTACCGTTTACCGAAAGTTTTAAATTAGAAGAAGTTTCAAATTCTTATGTTGGTTTATGTTCTCTTTGTAGGTTATGAGATGTGCTGCTGGAGACATGCCATTAGCAAACTGGAAGTGATGCAACCAAATCTAATCGGAAGCATGGCCTTCTTGTAGGTTTGCACATAAGTGGAAGTTGTAGTGTATAAGTGGTCGCTAGAGCTGTGATGGTGATCTTTCTTTTGACTGGCTGTTGTTTGTTATAGATGACAATCTTTTAGTTGCTGCTTCAAATGATGTAACTGCAAGAAATGATGTATGATTGTACAGTGAAACAAATGTTGCTTTGATAGCAAAATTGAAAAAAACTGAATTGTTTCTGTTGTCCAGTCCTTTGAATTAGTGGGCTTAAAATATTGATGGGCTAGAAGAGGCCTTAGCCCAAACAATATTGGATAAAAAAATGAAAGGAAAAACATCTTAAAAAATTTAAAAAATTAAATGGACCGCAGAAAGGCCGAGGCCCAGAAAAATGGAAGAAGCTCAGAAAACAAAAAAGGCCAAATTGTTGGGCCAGGCCCATGTACCTAGCGAAAATTAACAATATATATATATATATATTAAAAAGGCTGAATTAATGGGCTCGGCCCATCTAAAGCACCAAAATGGACCAGGCCGATTCTACTTTTTGACCTTTTCAATTGGTCGCAATTTTGCCACGTCAGATTGCCACGTCGGATCCGACGTGGCCTGGGCAGATAGCCGGTGACCAAAACAAAAGGTCATGGGTTCAACGACCTTCTGTTTTGGTCGTAAACGCCTACGACCTTCTCACAGAGAAGGTCGTTAATTTCAGTTTACGACGGCCAGCTTTTGACCATCTGTTTTTGGTCACAAAAAGGTCACAAAAGGAAAACTATGACCATTCAGTGACCAATAGTGGTGGTCATAAGTTGACATATTTCTTATAGTGGCAACATGAGTGGAATTGGCCGCTCCGACCGATCACTTAGGTCCTGGTATGGCCACCATGGAAGGTATGAGTTTTGCTTCTCTCATGGGAGGCATGGGTGCACCTCCGGCCGCCATGGGCAGAATGTCTTTCGATGTGCCTCCTCGCACACATTCCCATGAAGATGTCATTGAAGATCTTGCCAACACCGTCGGAGCTTCACGTGATGCGGTACGTGATGAAGAGAGGGAGGAAGATTCATCTTCGGAAGCGGAAGAATCGTCTTCCGAAGATGAGGACGAGGACGAAGACGAGGACGAGGAATGATGTGTCTTTCATTTGTGTATTGAACTTGATTTGCATTTTGAACTTGGTTGGATGAACTTGTGGTCATGATTTTGAACTTGTGGGCATGAACTTTTCTTCATCAACTTGTTTGTGTGAAATTTTATTGTGTCGAAAATGTTCATCAACTTCATTTTGTGTTGAAAATGCCATATGCAATGCACCGTAGAGTCGCGCGCGCTGCTGGAGCGGTGCGCGTGCTACATTTTAGCGCGGCTGCTGGAGCCAGCGCTGCACACCACGCCAAACCAGGCGGTGGGCGCGCGCTAAAGCTATTTTTTGTGCGCGGCACATTCGGCGCCTGTTGGAGATGCTCTAAGGGCCTCAATTTAAGGCCGAGCAAGCGCCTCCTTTCTAAAATAAGATCTTAGGGGTATAAATGTTTTCTTTAGGAACTCTCCCCGGCTAATGATAGTCAGATGAAACACTCCTCAATTTTTGTATTACTTAACTAGTCACGTGGATGAAATTGAAAGTAAACATTCAAATAAACATAGGCATACATCATTCATTTGCACAAAGCTTTGCATCTCATAATAGACTTGCATATTGAATTGAAATTTCAGAGCAACATTCATTTACGCACTTCACAGCCAACATATGAAACATATGCAAAAACCTAAAAATGAATCAAGGGGAAACATCAACATCCCCAACAGATTGATCCTTTATGTTGGCTTGGATACCAATGAGGGTTCTCTTCTCTTCAAATAATGTTGTGCAGTGCAACTAAAACATAAAACACCCGCAAGAAAGAAATATTTCATTTAGATATACTTGAGTTTTACATCAGTATGCGGTGCATAGAATGATTATCTCCTCATTGTGGAGATCATCTCTTTCAGGATGCCTACTTAGGCCAGCACAGACTCATACCTAACATCTCGGTCAAAATTTCCACAATGTTATAGCATGAACTCCCAAACCGTTAGAGAGGCTCAGTACCCATATCCAAAATGAAGAGTGTGGAGGAGCAGGTGCCTACCTCTTCACCTTCCGCTTCTCTTAAAAAATTGTGCAATGAAACTAAACTAAAAAACAACTCCAAGCAATATATTTAATTTAGATCTTCTTGGGTTATGATACGTCTCCAATGTATTTATCATTTTTTATTGATCCATACTATTATAATTGCTGGGTCATGAGCCGAAAGCAAGCCATCAAGCATGGCAGTGTTGGATTGGATGAGATTGTCGACCGCTTGAAGGAGGTTCTCATCGTGATCCTTGAAGAGCCGGTCCAGACCTACGGTGCAATACGCTCGTTGAAGCGCGTACATGCTGCACCCTTCCTCGGACGGCTTGTCCATCGCCTCCGCTCATCGCCGATCACGCCAACGCGTCCAGTGATGGTGCCGCGGCAACTCTAGGACCACTGAATCTTATACCAACTGTGAGAAACTCACTCGATCAAGAGGAATTGCCAGGGATTTGAATTTGAAATTGCGGAAATTGGTTTGTTAGCTAGCCGCCCGTCCACCATCATAGCTACAGGATTACACCGCCTGATGCCATCATCCAAATCCCAGCCAAGAGATAAGAGAGAAGTATAATGCCTATTTAAACTAGTGATCGCTAACATAGTAGAAGGGCCTGCTCATAGTTCATCAACCATCGCGCTGGGTTAATCTCGAGCCTAGGCTGCGGTTAGAGCGTAAAAATTGTATGCGATATAGAGTCCATCACACACAGTTAGAACATACAAACAATGTGCAATAGGAAGGGTCCATCACATATGGTTATAATTAATAATCGTGTGCTCGGATGGGTTGGCGATTGGGGTGCCAACGCACACTCTTTCAAAACCGTGTGCGATGAATGGGCTCGACTAGGTCTAAAATAAGTGCTACATTATACAATTACTCATTTTTTACAAGTAAACATAGCACCAGACATAGTTCACAATCGGACAACCCATCGCACACCCTACGATGTTTTGTTCTGTCATTTCTCTACTAGTGGACGAAAGGCACTCGGCTTATGTCGGTATGCCGACCGACATGATGTACCCTGAGTGCGTTACGCTGAGTGTCAAACCCGCCGAGGCGAAATCAGCCTTTGCTAGGTGGTCTGCGCACTCAACTTAATATGCTTTCTTTAAAATAACCGTTGTGTCAAAAATGTTGTCAGTTAGGTCACTTTGGGCAAAAAAAGTGTCCAAAAGATGCCCTATATGCCCATATATTGCAAAAGAAAATTACCCAAAATTTTGTTACACACATCTAGCAGCTACGCTGAAACCAAAAACAATGCAGCAGGAACCCAACCACTCGCGATGAGACTACCCCACCGCCGATGGTCGCCACACCTACTCTGATGGACTATCGCAGCGCATGCCGCCGCCGCGACTCAATCGACTGTTCTCATCCCCGCCACCACCCTGCCGTTCGGGATGTCTGCTACCAAATCTTGGGCCGCCGCATCTGATTCCACCGATTCTCGCCATAGAAAGTTGGTGTAGCTACCGGGACATCCCCCTTCAGTATTTTGGCTAATTTCGAACTTTTTGTACGGATCACAAGAAAATATTAGTATCGTCCATGTTGCTGAATGGGAATTACTACTTGGGGATTTGCTCACTGAATATTGGAATATACTTACTTTATGCATGCCGTCAAATATAGCTGATCCCCTAAAAGAACAAAGATTGCTGATGTTTTTTCCACGATTTTCAGCAATGTTGATCTTTTTTTTAGAGAAATGCAGTGATTATTTCTAGAGAACATTCTGCAAATCAACTAAATAAGAGTCTAGGCATTTATTAAGCTGGCCGTAATGGCGAGTATCATATATTAGTATAATGCATATGATACTAGTGTATGATACTATTATATGTTAGTATCATAGCTAACATCATTTATTGCCATGCATTACACATAGTAGCACATCAGTCAATATGATACGGCATCATGATATGATACTCAACCCTCTTTTTTTTCATTTAATTCTATGTCACCTCATCAAATTTGTCTAGTTGACATACATGAAACTACCTATGATACTACCATTATGACCGGCCTTAAGATGTAGAACTTACAATGCATGGGGAATGAAAGATCGAATATACCTTGCTCTCCTTTCTTATTTTAGTGGTTATTAATGTCAAACATCATAAAGAATATTACTCCCCCCGTTCCTAAATATAAGTCTTTTTCGATATTTCAAATGGACCACCATATACGAATGTATATAGACATATTTTGGAGTCTAGATTCACTTATTTTGCATCGCATGTTGTCACCTGTTGAAATCTCTAGAAAGACCTATATTTAGGAATGGAGGAAGTACACATTAGGACTGAGTTGTTTTGCTCTTCTACTTCCCAGTAAGCCCTGTGATACTTTACAACCCATCGGACACCCTTGGATCTGATGGTATGTGAGTGTTTGACAAAAAACTACCACTTTAGGGGTATCTGTCCCACAGAACTACCACTTTTTAAAAAGTGACCGAAAACTACCAAAATTTCTTAACTTTGTGACTAAAAACTACCAGTTTCGGAAAATTGCAAATTTAAACGATTTAAACACGTTTATGACATGCGGGACCCACTCGTCAGGGCTGACGTGTCGGCAAAATCAACTCCATTCATTTTGACCGTCAAATTGACCATTATTACAGGCAGGGCCCACACGTGAGCGCCTACATTCTTCTTCCCCCTCTTTTCTCTCTCTTAGGCATTTCAACGAACACCAGTGTTCGTGCAAGCGTGATGGAACAGAGCGTGGACACCGTCGAGAACGCGAAGCTGAGAGCAACTCCAATGAGCCAAACCAAATGGACGGCGATTTCATCCGCTTTTTGTCTGTTTGGGTCGGCCAGACGGACACGGATGCCCGCTTCCGCATTTGGGTCGGCGCGTGCGCCCAACGCTGGCCTGAGACCCATTTTCCCGGCGCCAAAAAATGAACGCATGCATATTAACAAAAGAGAAACAACATTAATTAAACATTAAAGCCGGCCACGAAGGCTCGCGAGAGTCCATGCGCCCGCATTTGCATTTAAAAAAAATAAAAACAACCTAAACTACGAGGCGGCGCGCTGCCCTAGGCGTCGACGTCCTCGGGGTTCGTGAGGTCGATGAGCATCGGCGCCGCCCCAGACCAGGGGAACGCCGTGTTTCAGAGCGCTGTCATGTCGGGCTGTGCCGGCGCTGGCAGTGCCGGGGCGGCGGGGGGGGGGGGGGGGGGGTGCGGCCGCCTGTGCAGCCGCGGCCTGGCGCACCTCCTCCTCGGCCTCGCGCTGCTCCTCCTCGAGGTCGCGCTTGAGCATCTCCTCATACTCGTTGTGACGGCGCTCCTCTGCCAGCCGGTGCTGGCGCCACATCTCGAGGTAAGGGGTGGTAGGGGACTTGCCCTTGGCCTTTTTGCCGCTGGCGCTGGAGAAGAGGCCGATCTCGCTGTGGTTGTGGTGGCTAGGGTTTGCCGGCGACGAGGGAGCAAAGGTGGGCAGATGTGGACGGTGAGTTTGGATGAGAACAACCCCGCCGCACGGTCGGCATCAAAAAGGACGAGCGCCGTCGCTGATGCGTGGGCCTGTCATCATAAATTAAGCTGACCGCGTGGGCAGCGGGTAGTTGGACGGCCGCCATGTGGGGACGCGGCGGATAGCGAGAAGGCGCGTGAAGCATCCGTTCGGTGTCCGCGCCGACGCATTTGGGGCGCAAATTTGGGCCGCAAATGCGTCGGCGCGGACGCGAGGCGGACGTGATCTAGGTTTGGGTCGGCGCGTTAGGCCACCACTTTTGTCTGCGCCGACCCAAACGGACGCAGGCGGACGAAATGGGTCGGCCCTTTGGAGTTGCTCTCACTGCCGGCCGTGAGAGTGAGTGACGAAGAGGCTGCCGCGGCCGCATTCAACACAGACGCGATGGAAGTCCGAGCATGGCGCCGTGCCTGCCTCCTGGTCAACAGCAGAGGCACCTCCACGAGCGCCGCGCTTGCTGTCGGAGGACGGGGTGTGCGTGCGGGTCGTCGCGCTCTACGTCGACGACAGGCGACGGTGACGCCGACCGTGACACCCGCTTAATCAGGCGTGACGTCCGCACCGTCCTCACATTCCTCGCCAAGTCCATCATGTTCGTCTTTTGAGGCGACTCCCGCAGCGCCGCGTGCCTCGTCCGGACCGGGCGCAAGGTTGTCGGGCACCTCGCAGCCACTTGCCTTCACGCCTTTCTCTTGCTACTTGGCTCCACGCAGGAGGCCCTGCTGCCGGGAGGCATTGTGCACTTTGCCGGGGCTGCACACGTCGGCACAGTGTGGTGCGTCGCCTCGGTGATGATGGTGCTTGAGGACGCCTGGGGCTTCGGCGCATACCTTCACCGCCTTCCGCTGCTGGGTCTAGCGGTCGCTGGTCTACCACATCTGGCCGCCCCGCTGCATGCTACTGCTACTCTCCCACATCTGGATGGTGCCGCGGCCTGCTGCTCATGCAGTGTGATGTGGATCCGCGACTCGATGCACCGGGGCGCGAGGAGGTGGTCCTCGGCGAGCGGCAGCATCGATTGATTTTGTTTCGAGTACAAGATGTTCGTTGAAATGCCTAAAAGAGGGAGGAAGAAGAATGTAGACGCTGACCAGGGCGCTGATGTGTGGACCCACCTATAATAATGGTCAACTCGATGGTCAAAATAAACGGAGTTGACTTTGCCGCACGTCAACCCTGACTAGTGGGCCCTGCATGTCATAAACGTGTTTAAATCATTTAAACTCGTCATTATCTGAAACTGGTAGTTTTTAGTCACAAAATTAAGAAATTTTTGTAGTATTTGGCCACTTTTTAAAAAGTGGTAGTTTTGTGGGACAAATATCTCTAAAGTGGTAGTTTTTTATCAAACACTCGATGCTATGTAGATCAAGATTATTTCTAATTACTTGCGAGACTCCAACAGAGTATATCATGTGGAATTTCTTGTTCCTGTGGTTAGGAGGAACCATTCCAACATCTCACAATAAATAACTGGGGAAAAAATGATCATCACAATAATATTAGGTCTTGGAACCATGACTTATTACATAATCAATTTATTCATTCTACATAAAGAAACGGACTCACAAAGACACATGCATATTGCATACATTTATAGTAAAGCATGCGTGCGATGTATCCCTAATCGATCAGACCCTTAGCTGCACCTGGGGCTCTGCACGAAGTTGCTAACCGGAAATGACTGGTCGAACGTGGCTGCATGCTCACTACCAGTAAACCTGAGCTTGTCACCGACGCGTTGAACTGTGTGGAATGCAAGAAAATCCCACTCAAATTGGATCCTCACGCCGCCCAGTTGAGTTATGGATCCGGGCTGGATAACCCCACTAACTATGCTGTCAAACCGAATCTTGTGTGATCCACCGGCAACCGTAACGTTGAAGTCGCAGGAGGCGGGGAGGGTCACCTCAACGGCGCCTCCATGATTCACGTACGACTTCACACCCTGAGGCAGGAGAGCCCGCGGGAAGTTGTTTTTCTCCAAAAGGTCGTACGCTGTGTCGGAGGTGGTCGCTTGGAGGACGGAAGCCAGGAAGATGATGAGGAGCAGACGTTGGATGGCCATGGCTAACTGTTGCTTATAAATTGTAGTATCGATATAGGAAAATGAGGAGTGGGGAAGTGCGTGCAGACTGAGGCCTTGGCCGCGTATTATATATGTTGTCCAACGAAATCAAAGAAAATCGTGTTTTAATAGCATTTATTTTGTTCCTAGTTATCATTCCATCAACCGCCCCGTCAAATACGCTAAATATAACATCCTATTAATTCATATTTATGTTTGGCCTAGTCAAACATTCCGTAGTTAGTGGTTTTGACAAATTTGAAACGTTCCTCAAATCTGCACAATCAATACGTACAATAATATGAGATTGAAACATATCCTATATACCTAAATAGTTCACATCCTTACTAGTGTTTTTTAATCTTAACATGCACACATGCCACATCATCAAAGGTCCACCACAACATGTATGAGAATTATTTTTTATTATTCAGAGCATTTCCAATAGAAAATGTAGATGCAAAATTACCTAAGTTTTGCATCTTTAGAGCCCAAAACCGCCTCTTCAACAGATGATGTAGATGCAAAAAAATTACATCTCCGACTCCCAGAAATGTAAAATACAACACATCTCGTTGCAAAGTTGCATCTCCGCCGACTCGAGATGTAAAATTCACGGTCGCGTGCCAACCGCCCAACTGCCTTCCATTTCCTTCCATGCAACCGCCTGTTGTCCGCCCAACTCCGCCGCCCGCCGATTTTGCCCAAAATAGCCGCCGCCGCCGCCTGCAGTTGTCGATTCCTTTTCGGCCTCCCGCCTCGTGTCGAAGCTTCTCTAGCGGTCCTGCAAGCATAATGCCTTCCACGGCGAGGTCGTCGTTGGGCTAGCCTTCTACCTAGACAAGACCCCCTGCCGGAGGTAGCGGAGGCGCGTCAAACCGCCAGCCTTGGCTGTTCGTCCGGCAGCGGGAGCCGTCCGCTCGCGGTGCCGAGCTCCCACCGTCTTCTCTGCGGAGCTGCGGCCATCTCCTCTGTTGAGCCGCCGCCGCCCTCACCCGCCGCCGCCAAACGGCTTCCCAACCCGCACCCGGCTGATTTCGTCCACCCCGCAACCAAGGTGTTCGACGAAATTCCCCAAGGTAAAAATTCAATCAAACTTGATGGTTTTTTATTGGGGTTGGAGAGGTAGTTTGACGGTGATTTTCTGCATTGTAGATGAGCTCGTGTGACTCCGATTTCTGTTGGGAAACGTAGCATGCAATTTCAAAAAAAATCCTACGCTCACGCAAGATCTACCTAGGAGATGCATAGCAACGAGAGGGGGAGAGTGTGTTGACGTACCCTCGTAGACCGAAAGTGGAAGCGTTTGACAAAGTGGTTGATGTAGTGGAACTTCTTATCGTTCCGACCGATCAAGCACCGAACATACGACACCTCTGAGTTCTGCACATGTTCAGCTCAATGATGTCCCTCGAACTCTTGATCCAGCAAAGTGTCGAGGGAGAGTTTCGTCAGCACGACGGCGTGGTGACGGTGATGGTGAAGTGATCCGCGCAGGGCTTCGCCTAAGCACTACGTGAATATGACTGGAGGCGTAAACTGTGGAGGGGGGGCGGCGCACACGGCTAACAATTGTTGGTGTGTGTTCTAGCAGTTCCCCCCACATATATATAGGTTGGAGGGGAGGATAGGCAGCCAAGGGGGTGCCCCAAGTAGGAGGAATCCTAGTTGGGCGCCTCCCAATTCGGCCTCCCCCCTTCCATAACTTCCGGAGGGGGAAGGAAGGAGAAGGGAGGAGGGAAGGAAGGGGGAGACCGAATCCCTCCCCTTCCTTCTCTCTCCCCCTCTTTTCTTCTCCTATTCGACCTATATGGGGGCGCAGGTATGTCCCCTTCTTGGCCCATTAGGCCCATATATTTGCCGGGGGGTGCCCGGAACCCCTTCCGGTGACCCGATATGTACCCAGTACCCGCAAAACACTTCTGGTGTCCGAATATCACCTTCCTATATATGAACCTTTACCTCTTGACCATTTTGAGACTCCTCGTCATTTCTGTGATCTCATCCGGGATTCCGAACAACATTCAGTCACCAAATCACATAACTCATATAATACAAAATCATCATCGAACGTAAAGCGTGCGGACCCTGCGGGTTCGAGAACTATGTAGACATGACCGAGACACCTCTCCGGTCAATAACCAATAGCGGAACCTAGATGTTCATATTGTCTCCTACATAGTCTATGAAGATCTTTATCGGTCGAACCGTTATGGCAACACACGTTATTCCCTTTGTCATAAGTATGTTACTTACCCGAGATTCGATCGTCGGTATCTTCATACCTAGTTCAATCTCGTTACCGGCAAGTTTCTTTACTCATTCCGTAATACATCGTCTCGCAACTAACTCATTAGTCACTTTGCTTGCAAGGCTTCTTATGATGTGCATTACTGAGAGGGCCCAGAGATACCTCTCCGATACTCGGAGTGACAAATCCTAATCTCGATCTATGCCAACCCAACAAACATCTTCAGAGATACCTGTAGAGCATCTTTATAATCACCCAGTTACGTTGTGACATTTGATAGCACACAAGGTATCCCTCCGGTATTCGGGAGTTGCATAATCTCATAGTCAAAGGAATATGTATATGACATGAAGAAAGCAATAGAAATAAAACTGAATGATCAATATGCTAAGCTAACGGATGGGTCTTGTCCATCACATCATTCTCCTAATGATGCGATCCCATTCTTCAAATGAAAACTCATGTCTATGGTTAGTGAAAGGATCGAGAAGAGGTGTCTAGAGGGGGATGATTACGTTCTTCAAGTTAAGGTGGAGTTTTAGCACAAGCTTAAACATTCACAATACATTTCAAGCAAGCATGCCAAGAGTATATGAGCAGCGGAAAGTAAACCATGCAAATTGCAAGAAAGTAAAGGGATGGGATTGGAATGTGCAAATGCAATTGGATACATGAAGATTTTTGGCGTGGTTCCGATAGGTGGTGCTATTGTACATCCACGTTGACGGAGACTTCGACCCATGAAGGGTAACGGTTGCGCGAGTCCATGGAGGGCTCCACCCACGAAGGGTCCACGAAGAAGCAACCTTGTCTGTCCCACCATGGCCATCGCCCATGAAGGACTTGCCTCACTTGGGTAGATCTTCACGAAGTAGGCGATCTCCTTGTCCTTCCAAACTCCTTGGTTCAACTCCACAATGTTGACGGAGGCTCCCAAGTGAAACCTAACCAATCAAGGAGACACCACTCTCCAAAAGGTAATGGATGGTGTGTTGATGATGAACTCCTTGCTCTTGTGCTTGAAATGATAGTCTCCCCAAAACTCAACTCCCTCACATAGATTTGGATAGGGTGGAAAGATGATTTGAGTGGAAAGCAACTTGGGGAAGGCTAGAATCAAGAATCTTGTGGTTGGAATGGAATATCTTGGTCTCAACAGATGAGTAGGTGGTTCTCTCTCAGAAAATTAGTAGTGGAAGTGTAGGCACGTTCTGATGGCTTTCTCTCAAATGGAGAAGGGGGTGAAGGGGTATATATAGCCTCCACACAAAATCTAACCGTTACACACAATTTAGCAAACTCGGTGAGACCGATCTGGTTCAAAATGTGAACGTTAGGCTTTTCGGTGGGACCGATATGATCTACTCGGTGGGACCGTGAAGGAAATATGCCCTAGAGGCAATAATAAAGTTGTTGTTTATATTTCCTTATATCATGATAAATGTTTATTATTCATGCTAGAATTGTATTAACCGAAAACTTAGTACATGTGTGAATACATAGGAAAGGGCTATATATGAAATGGATACTAATGGCGCACCTGACATGTGGTCCGCCACTACTATATAGCAGTGGCGCACCATGTGCAGATGCGCCATTAGTGTGGAAGACACTAATGGCGCACTAGGCACATGGTGCGCCACTAGTAACAATTTTTTTTTTCATTTTTCCAAACATACTAATGGCGCATCCCGGCGCAGTGCGCCATTACTCTTTTTTTTGCAAAACTACTAATGGTGCACCTGACATTGGTGCGCCATTAGTAACCCTCGTTACTAATGGCGCATGAGTGGATGGTGCGCCATTAGTAACTTGGGACCAGCTAGATATTTTGGACAGCCACACCTACACACTCACTTTCCCCACTTCATTCCCTCCACCTCCTTCTCCAAGCTTGTGTCGGCTGCCTCCTCCTCCTCACCTCATTTGCACCATAGATTCATCAAAATTAAATGGTTAAATTACCTTTTTTTTGATAGGTAAGTAAGGGGAAAACTATCTTTATGTTGTAGATCTACTTTTTTCTCCCTAGCTCGCTACAACAACGTGCACATGCACTTTTTGTGGCCTAGCTAGATCTATGTCTGTTTGTGATGTTGCATATGTTTGTGGTGTTGCATATATGTTTGTGTTTGTAGGTACCGGTATTTGAAATGCGATAGTTGCCAATATTTTGCCGGAATGTTGATTCATTTCTGTTTCGGCGAGAATTTTGGCACTATGCATTCTTTTTTATCCTATTTTTAGGGAAAGTCATGCCAAATTTTTTCTTGGTTCTAAAATATCATTTTGCTCTACCCCGCAGGCGACCATGGTCCGCACGATGACCGAAGGCATCATGAATAGGTTTTTGAGCTCCGCGAAGGCCGAGATGCTTCAAAAGAACGAGACGGAGATAAGATGTCCGTGTCGAAGATGCAAGCTGAAGAGCCTTATTACGGACCCAGATTCCGGGCAGGTGCGGGACCACCTGCTCTTGCGTGGTTTCATGGATGGCTATCGGTGGCAAGGTGATGAAGATGACTATGAAGTCGTCCATGGGGGCCAAGCAAGAAATGAGGAAGGGCAGCAAGGCAACCACCGCGGCTCGGGCGGGCGAGAAGATGAAGAATCTCCAGGACATGATCACGATGGTGATGTTGTACACAATCATCATGTAGAAGATGCCGGACATGATGATGAGGAAGATGCCGGAGCAGACGAAGGGCATGATCATGAAGATGAAGATGCCGGCGGAGTAGACGACGATGGACCATCGATGGGCTGGGTGCAGGACCCTCATATTCAAGAGCTGCTTCTCAAGCAGACGGATAACGCAAGAGCTGCCGCCCGAGAGAAAGCCAAGCTGGATCAACTGGAGATAGACGTAGTTACTCCATTGTATGAAGGATGCTGGCCCAAGGATACCCGCCTGAAAGTAACGCTAATGGCTCTGGAGATGAAGGTAAAACAAAAAATGACCGATGCATGCTTCGACGAGAAAATGTCATTCTGGCACGAACGTCTTCCCAAGGGGAACAAGTGCTCGACTAGTTTTGAGGAGGCGGAGAAAATCGTGTGTCCTCTGGATTTACCACACGTGAAATACCATGTGTGCATGAACAATTGCATCATTTATTAGGACGAGCATGCGGAGTCTACCATATGTCCGGTGTGCGGCGTCACTCAATACAAGAAGAGGAAGAAAGCTCCTCGAAAATTGGTGTGGTACTTTCCGATCACTCCTCGTCTGCTTTTTCCTTGTTTTAGAGTATCACAGAAAAGGAAAATCAAACGGAGTCCAATTGACCTGAAACTTCACGGAACTTATTTTTGGACCAGAAGAAGCCCATGGATTATCGAAGTTGGACTAGAAGAGTCCTAGGCTGCCCACGAGGGTGGGGGGCGCGCCCACCCCCCTGGGCGCGCCCCCTGCCTCGTGGACAGCCCGGAGATCCACCGACGTACTTCTTCCTCCCATATATACCCATATACCGTAAAATCTTTAGGGAGCACCATAGATCGGGAGTTCCGCCACCAGTAGCCTCCGTAGCCACCGAAAACCAATATAGACCCATTCTGTCACCCTGCCGGAGGGGGGAATCCCTCTCCGGTGGCCATTTTCATCATCCCGGCGCTCTCCATGACGAGGAGGGAGTAGTTCTCCCTCGGGGCTGAGGGTATGTACCAGTAGCTATGTGTTTGATCTCTCTCTCTCTCTCTCGTGTTCTTAAGGTGATACGATCTTGATGTATCGCGAGCTTTGCTATTATAGTTGGATCTTATGATGTTTCTCCCCCTCTACTCTCTTGTAATGAATTGAGTTTTCCATTTGAAGTTATCTTATCGGATTGAGTCTTTAAGGATTTGAGAACACTTGATGTATGTCTTGCGTGGGATACCCGTGGTGACAATGGGGTATTCTATTGATCCACTTGATGTATGTTTTGGTGATCAACTTGCGGGTTCCGTGACCTTGGGAATCTATGCATAGGGGTTGGCACACGTTTTCGTCTTGACTCTCCGGTAGAAACTTTGGGGCACTCTTTGAGGTTCTATGTGTTGGTTGAATAGATGAATCTGAGATTGTGTGATGCATATCATATAATCATACCCACGGATACTTGAGGTGACATTGGAGTATCTAGGTGACATTAGGGTTTTGGTTGATTTGTGTCTTAAGGTGTTATTCTAGTACGAACTCTAGGGTTGTTTGTGACACTTATCGGAATAGCCCAACGGATTGATTGGAAAGAATAACTTTGAGGTGGTTTCGTACCCTACAATAATCTCTTCGTTTGTTCTCCGCTATTAGTGACTTTGGAGTGACTCTTTGTTGCATGTTGAGGGATTGTTATATGATCAAACTATGTTATTATTATTGAGAGAACTTGCACTAGTGAAAGTATGAATCCTACGCCTTGTTTCCTATCATTGCAATACTGTTTATGCTCACTTTTACCATTAGTTACCTTGCCATTTTATATTTTCAGATTACAAAAACTATTATCTACTATCTATATTGCACTTGTATCACCATCTCTTCGCCGAACTAGTGCATATATACAATTTACCATTGTATTGGGTGTGTTGGGGACACAAGAGACTCTTTGTTATTTGGTTGAAGGGTTGCTTGAGAGAGACCATCTTCATCCTATGCCTCCCACGGATTGATAAACCTTAGGTCATCCACTTGAGGGAAATTTTCTACTGTCCTACAAACCTGTGCACTTCGAGGCCCAACAACGTCTACAAGAAGAAGGTTGTGTAGTAGACATCATTGTTCAGGAGGAAGTGCCTGTAGTGAAGGATTACCCAGATGTTTTTCCCGAGGAGTTACCAGGCATGCCACCGGATCGAGACATCGAGTTTTTGATAGAGCTATTGCCAGGTATAGGGTCAATATCAAAGAGACCCTACCGGATGCCCGCAAATGGTCTGGAGGAGATTACGAAGCAGATCAAGGAGTTATTGGAGAAAGGCTACATCTGGCGGAGTTCATCACCATGGGGAGCCCCAATGCTTTTGGTTGAGAAGAAGGATAAGTCTCTAAGAATGGTGGTGGATTATCGTGCGTTGAATGAGGTGACGATCAAGAACAAATACCCACTGCCGATGATCAATAATTTGTTTGACCAGTTCCAAGGAGCTAAGGTGTTTTCGAAGATCAATCTGTGATCAGGATATCAGCAGCTGAAGATCCGGGAAAAGGATATACCTAAAACCGCATGTACCACAAGGTACGGGTTATATGAGTATATGGTCATGTCCTTTGGACTGACTAACGCCCCTGCCTATTTCATGAGCATGATGAACAAGGTGTTCATGGAATATTTGGATAAGTTTGTTGTGGTGTTGATTGATGATATAATGGTATACTCAAAGAATGAAGAGGAGCACAAGGAGCATTTGCGTTTAGTTCTCGAGAAACTCAGGGAACATTAGTTGTATGCCAAGTTCAGCAAATGTGAGTTTTGGTTGAAGGAAGTTGGATTCCTTGGACATGTTATATCAGGAGAAGGTATAGCAGTAGACCCCACCAAGGTTCAGTCAGTCACTGAATGGTTGGCACCCACTTCAGTTAGTGAGATCCGCAGTTTTCTTGGACTCACAGGATACTATCGGAGATTGATTGAGAATTTTTCCAAGATTGAGAAGCCAATGACGGAGTTATTGAAGAAGGATACCAAATTTAAATGGATGGAAGAATGTGAGGCGAGTTTTCAGGAGTTAAAGAAATGCCTGACTACAGCCCCAATGCTGATTTTGCCGGATATACACAAGTATTTCCAAGTGTATTGCGACGCCTCTCGATTAGGACTTGGAGGACTACTGATGCAGGACGGAAGAGTTGTTTCGTATGCCTCGCGACAACTGAAACTGCATGAGTTAAATTATGCCACGCATGATTTGGAGTTGGCTGCCGTAGTGCATGCGTTGAAGACTTGGAGACATTACCTTATTGGAAATCATTGTGATGTGTACACTGATCATAAGAGTTTGAAGTACATTTTCACACAGAAGGAGATGAACCTTAGGCAGAGGAGATGGTTGGAGCTTATAAAGTATTATGATATGAAGCTTCACTATCATCTAGGCAAGGCCAATGTCGTAGCAGACGCTTTGAGCCAAAAGAGTTATGCCAACACCCTCGTAAGCACAAGATTGCTAAAGGAGTTAGCAGAGGTTCTCAGGGACTTCGATTGGAGATTGTTCCTAGAGGTTTTGTTGCAACAATGGAAGTTCAATCTACATTGTTAGGAAAAATTCAAGAAGCTCAGAAGGATAACAAAGAGATTGCCGAGATAAAAGAGAGAATGAGCAAAGGAAAGGCCAAAGGTTTTCGTGAAGATGAGCACGACACCTTATGGTTTGAGGATCGTGTTTATGTGCCGAAAAACACAGAGATCGGGAAGTTAATACTTCAGGAGGCTCATGACTTACCATTCTCGATACACCCCGGAAACACCAAGATGTATTTGGATTTGAAGGAACGTTTCTGGTGGACTGGTATGAAGAAGGATATTGCGGAGTATGTAGCCATATGTGATGTATGTCAGAGAGTGAAGACAGAACATCAAAAGCCAGCAGGATTGTTACAGCCTATGCCGATACCCGAATGGAAGTGGGATAAGCTTGGCATGGATTTCATCACCGGATTGCCCAGGACCAAATCAGGATATGATTCTATATGGGTAGTAGTTGATCGCTTGACCAAAGTGGCTCACTTTATTCCAGTGACACTACAAGAAATATGTCAACTTGTGGCCTTGACTATTGGCCACTGAAAGGTCATTGTTTTTCATTTGCGACCTTTTTTGACCAAAACAAGAAGGTCAAAAGCTGGCGGTCGTAAACTGAAATTAACGACCTTCTCTGTGAGAAGGTCGTGGACGTTTACGACTAAAATATGCCTACTGTTTTGTTTTGGTCACTAGCAGCCTCCCCAGGACATGTAGGCATCCGACGTGGCAATCTGATGTGGCACAAGATTCAGCCCGGTCCGATCAGGTGTTTTACATGGGCCGAGCCCAATAATTCAACCTATTTGTGTTTTTTTCTGTCAATTTTTGGTCAGGTTCATGGGCCAAGCCCTACAATTTGGCCTTTTTATTTTCTGGGCTTAGGCCATTTTGCATTCCATTTCATTCAACCTTTTGTTTTTGTTTTTCATAAATGCACAATATTCCGGTCCACTATTGTTTGGGCCATAGCCTTTTTAGAGCCCAAATATTATTCGATCCAATAGACGAACATTCAGCCTTTTTCATTCACATATTTCAATTTTACACATTTCAATAGCAAGCAATCAATAATTCTCTCAATTAAATGATCAAATCCAAAAATCACTCTATGAAACTCAGAACAGAACATCTGCACGATCCATCAAGTGTACATACAATCAGAAACAAATACAGAGGCACCAAAACTATTGTGCACATCTCTAGGCTTCTTCCGATCTTCGGTCACAACAGCAGCCACCTCGGTCGCTTGCCTCGCGCTGGCGGAACTTGTTGGTCGTGTTAGTCAAGCAGCATCCTCTTGTACTCGAAGGCCTATAAAATAAAATGGATAAGTTAGATTGATTACTGTAGGTGTAGCACATTTTCTGGAAGAGGCATAAGCATGAATGGAGCAATATATTTGGAAGGAAAAAACATCATCCTGTCACCAAGCAAACACTACTTGACAAGAAACTGTGCATTTCGTCCTTGTATCCATTAGTAGCAGGATAGCAGCAATGATTCACATGGCACGAATAATTCATTATGAGGAAACATGTTGCTAGGTATGAAACAAACTATTTACAGAGGTAAAATGGACACATGTACAATACATAGCTTGCTATAAGCAAGAAACACTAGTGCTCATATACCAAAATCAACGGCTATACTTATGGACGATAGTAACAAGGTTAAACATCGAAGAAAGCACTTGCTAAGATATTGAATACAAGGGAAACAGTCAAACTAAAGAAATGAAAGGCACGCACTATGAAAATTTTGACAGCATGAATATTTTTTATATTACCATAACAAACAGAAATGTAATCTGATTGCACAAGACACGTGGCATTATCACACACCCGGACGAGCGAAGCATTAACTTGTGAGGATCAGACAAACAAAGCATTAACGCTGATGATTAACTTATAAGCCCAGCCACCCTCAATCCTCAATACAACACTAAGTTTTACTACTCCTACCAACCTAATACACTACAGTCTAGACTCTAGAGGCACCTCAATTTGACCACCGACCTCGGAGCATAATAGAATCATGACGTCCATTTGCATCCAGGGCTGAATTTGACCACGAAACAATAGTGATTGAGTAAATCATAAAGCAGAATAACAAAATCATAATTAATTCCGTCAGTGATCATGTCGCGACACCACGCTGGCCACCTTAGTACAAAAATTTAGGCTTTGCACAAGTCTACACAACTACTGATCTTTTCTACAAAGGAAGCTATGCATAGCACCAGTTCTCTGTGGTTAGCTAAAGACATTCCTCCAGCAGCTTATGCATGTAATGCTCAAGTTACTGGTTATCTAATGTGAGCCATCTAAATGTTTGAAACAAGTTTAGCTTGCTGAGCTCAAAAGTATGGAACTGAAATGCAGAGACATATGCAATATTGTTTTTTTCCTTTCTCTTTTGTGAGGACATATGCTGTCAAAATATACAGTATATGAGGAACTCGACCAAATTCATGAAAATGATTTGTTCCAGATGATTTATATATCGCAAATAAGACATGAAGGCGCGTGTGTTTGCCCTGGTAAGAGCAGCCCGCGTTCCTCAACATAAAAATAGGACTCCACACATGCACATGAAGGCCTGCAGTACAAGGGGGTTCGGAGGAGGTGGGAATCATACCTAGTAGTAGCGTGGCCGGACTCTACCCAGCAGCAGCAGTAGGCCTGGCCTGGCCTTGAGGTCTGGTACGTCCACATGAGGGGCGACGGTATGAGTACCCCTCCTGATTCCTCAGCCGCCTTGTTAGGGCTTCGGGGTGGCAGGCCAGGCCATCCCTTGTCACTGGGCGTCGTCATCCATAGCCAGCTCTAGCCACTCCATGGCGGCGGGGCAGTGGATGAAGCGGCCATCACGTCCATGGCGCACTGCATCAAATGAATGATGACCGACTCCTAGAACAATCAGAGAATGAATGAATGAATGTGAAAGGCATAGCAACAACATTAGTACAACAAGCTACATTATCCTACTATTACGAGTACAACAAGATGCAGGTTGGCATAGTTAATGAAGAAATATTATTCATTATCCTGCTACAACTAGTTCAACAATGTATGTAGTAACACCAGACACATTACACCTAAAGAATTATTATTCATTCAAGAGACTAAAGCTAAACTACAATGACTGAACCAGATTTGGGTTTTCAAGTTCTGAAGTTTCATACGGCACATATAGATTAAATTGAAGAACTAGATTCAACCAAATCATGGGCAGTTCAAAACCAATAATTTTCAAATCAACTAATTAGCTTCAGACCACTGTATAGCATTCAACTACTTCTACTTATATCAAACACAACAGTTCAGACAAACTCCCAAGTCTTAACTGAACCAGAGTAGCAGAAGTTTCAGTAAACTGTTTTTGGGATTAATTAACAGTTTCATTACACAAGCTGAATAGCACTCCATTAAAACAAAACCGAAGATGCATCGACCAGTAGGAAGCTTGGGACATAGAGATGAGTAGGCCTGTCACCTAGGACGATGATGATGTAAAGAGTCCGCGTGCCGCCCGTAAGTTCCTACCGATGTATGGAAATTTGAATTTTAGAATTCATCATATTTTACTACTGAAGGATAGTGTGTAAATTCCATTAGTAGTTTACCGCTTAACTTTGTTTCTCACCAGTTCAGAAACTCCATAAACGGGATCTTATATTCAGTTTACAGGCATATGATGTATGGAATTGGAAACATGTATGTTCAGTATGCGCACCATCAAATGCGGCTGATTGCAGAACAGACATACACAAGCAAAATCCATTACACATTAACAAGGACAAAATCCACCCAGGCAATCTGTCACATACCTATCTCAAATTCAGGTAACACCAAATCCCTTCATCCTTTGCACCTACCCCGAAACTGTTAGGGGATTAAACTGAGCAAGAATAAGAAAGGAGACAACGTACCCATCTTGGTCTGCAGTAAGCTCCTCCTCCCGGCGATCCGGTGCATGCCTGGGACACGCTGTCTGGTCAAGCACCAAGAGAATAGAACGAACCCATCACAATCAAATTCGCGCTAATTCGGGAAGAATCAAGAAGCGGGCTCACCCTCAGGCATGCCCTCCCTGGACGGGATGCGCTCCACGACCCAGTGAGTCATCGTGCTGACGGTGTCAAAGTTGTTGACGCTGGCGCCGTTGTTCTAGGGGAGGTACTTCCCATTGGCGCGGAGGAAGCGGCCGCTAGCGTGGCGGAGCAGGATGTAGTCCCCGGGCACGAGCCTGACGGGCTGCCACCTGACGTCCTCCTCATCCCGTTTCTCGTAGTCGCGCTGCTCGACGCGGCGCCCGTGGTGGCCTAGCAGCGCTGGTGCGTCCATGGCCATCAGGTAGCCGCCGTAGGCGGCGCTGTGGAGGGCGAGGCGGCGGCCGAGGGTGTAGGGTGGGACGCGGGAGAGGGGAGGAGGAGACGCAGTGATCTCGTCTACAGTGAGGGTCGTCGATGGTGGGGGTGGGGGCGGCGGCGGATCAAGATCTGAGGGAGGGAGAGGGCGGGTTGTGTTAGGATCTGGATCAGGGAGGACGCGGCAGCGCGTTGGATCAAGGAGGAGGCGTTTCGCGTGCTGTGGGACGGAAGCGAATGGGAGAGGAGAGGCCGTCGGTGGCGACCTGTGGGAGGGATGAGGCGGGGAGAGGAGTGGATCAGGAGGGGGCGGCGGCGGCGAGGAGATGGGAGGGAGAAGGGTGTGACGGGGGGATGGATCTGAGCTAGGGTTTGGGATGCGGGTGGGGGGTATCTTTTCTTTTTTGCTGTAGAAAGATGGATGGATGGATGGATGCATGTGGGATGGAGACATGGATGGATGCCATGTCATCAATCCGTGAGAAGAGTTCTGATTGGTTCAGAAAATCAGTGACTTAAAATAGTTTTTAAGTACTAAAAACAGAGGGATTTTGTGAAGTAGCTACCAAAAAAAATTGCAAAAGAGCACCACACAAATTTTCACTAGAGTTAGACCACATTTTATGGATAAGGACCAATTTGTATGCATTTCTGATCTTTCTAGCTATTTTTAATCATTTTTTGAATGGCAAAAATGATTTTTTTGTGAAGAACCTACCAAATATTTGTTGCAAAATTGGACCAAATCAATTTTATAAAATACTAGTCCATATTTAATATACAATTGACCAAATGGTTCGGTGTCAAAAGCTTTGATCCACCTCTCGTGAAAAAGACAAATTCCCGCCGATTCAGCTGAAAGCGGGTCAAATTTGAACTACAACTGCCTCATAGTTTGCTCTTTATTTTTTCCAAAAATCATTTCTAGGTACATAAGTATCTATTTAATCAGAGAAACATCAAAAGTTTTCCAAGATTCAACCACTAGTTAGGAACGGTCAAGCAAGCCGTTTTGACCGCATTTTGAAACAGGCATAAAAAATAAAAAAAATAATAAAAAATTGGAAAACCTTCGCATTGTGTCATTATATGTGACCAAGTATCCAGGAAAAATAATAAACTTGTAATATGGCAATTATTTTTAAAAAGTGTTCTCAGAAATGAGCTATCATGCGTGAAGATTCATGACTTTCAAGCCAAATGATCAATCTTATGGCCACATTCATGGCATAGTTTGTTCAAATGATCTCATATTGTGCACAAGGGTGCATCTTGGAATTCCAATCAATGTTGCCTAAGGGGTTTTCATTTTCTTTGCATGGAAAATTCATTTTCCATTTTCCGAGTGCCTAAAATGAGTTTTTTTGTAAAGGACCTACCAAATAATTCTTGCAAAATTGGACCAAATCATTTTTATATAATACTAGGACATATTTAACGCACAATTGACCAAATGGTTGTCACGACTGGTTTTCCAATAAAAAGAATTATCGAAAAACCAATCTTTTGAGTCCAGCATGAGAGAAATCCTCCTCACTGGTAGACAAGTTATTGATATAATAAGCTAGTAGCATAGAATATATTACAGGGTTGAGCTAGGGTTTCTCAACAAATTATTACAAGCGCGCCAATAATTATACATAATGGCGGGTTTAACACAATGGTGTGGTGGCATACTACTGACTCGAGGATAAAGTGATGGTGGGATAACACCGTGGGGAGTGTGATAACATGACTCTCAAACTGGCATCACATCAAGCATCGAGGTGAGGCTCGATGAATGTTATTCGAGTTGCGGAAGCGGATATAATACAGTGACCAAATCCAGGGTCGCACGAGACTGACTGGGATTCCTCTAGGCATCGGACTCGCTATCGAAGTCTTCATCCAAGAGATCGCCTTCGTCAGCATCTGGCCAAATCAACGAGCCAGTGAGTACTTTGAAAGTACTCGCAAGACAGTTCGGACGTAAGATATAACAAATGCATGCATGAATGCGTCATGATTAATCTTTCCAATGCACATCCAAAAATTTGCATAACGAAGTAAGTACAAGGGAAACGGCGGTAGTCCGCCTGAAATCCCAACAAAATATAAATGGAAACCGATCGGGTGTCTGAAGCGACGCCTCGAAAGGTGAACAAATAATAACAGAAAATCATGCCACAGTCGGGCGTCTTAGCGACACCACATAAAGGGCTTTAAAAGAAATGCCACAGTCGGACGTCTGAGCGACATCACAGAAAGGGCTTTAAAAGAAATGCCACAGTCGGACGTCTGAGCGACATCACAGAAAGGGCTTTAAAAGAAATGCCACAGTCGGACGTCTGAGCGACATCACGGAAAGGGCTTTTAAAAGAAATGCCATAGTCGGACGTCTGAGCGACATCACAGAAAGGGCTTTTAAAAGAAATGCCACAGTCGGACATCTCAGCGACATCACAGAAAGGGCTTTATTCACAAGTAAATAATACTCATAATAAATATTCAATTCATGATAATAAACGGGTTAGTCCATCCACAGGAATAAACTTTTAACCGGGCTTAGCACTCATGTGATTCACCGGAGTATCTGTCACCAAAACTGTCACTTGTCACAATAAGTCAGCGCAAAATTTGGATATGGATAAGATGATTTGGAGATTTATGACTCTGCAGAGTTTGTACAAAAATTTCCCACAGTTAACGGATTTCCGTAGTCACGAAGGACTAGTTCCGTTTATGGTATTTCGGAAAAAAACACAGCTAACCAGTACACACCCAACCTATCTCTCGATGCCAGGACTCACCCTAGTTATCGTCCAAGAACCATCATCCCGGCCTCTCCTTTTTGGTGTGTACCAGGAAAGCGGTTTGCAACTTACTAATCCATATTCCTTGCGGAAAACATGTGGTAGTACAAGGAAGGAAATGGGAGGAACTGGACCGATACGGTTTGACACTGTAGTCATATAGTCTGGCATAAGACTGGCATGCTACAACACTGCCATCTTGCCAATCCTCATGCCAACACATGGCCATTCATACTCACATCCATCCACCTATGGATCATCGAGCTCACTTACCTCAACAATGCATGAAAATAACATTCATCGGTATGCTCATCAACATGCCATGGAACTAACTAAATGCAAAACATACCAAGACACTCATCATATCAAAAGTTCAAACATGCTTGCCTGGTTCAGAGTAGTCGGAGCCTAGCTCAGTGAAGTTCGCGGCCCCGTCACCTCCTTCGGTATCTACGGTATAAAGAAAACACACGCGCTAACGTAAATATCAAGAGGTGCACAAAAAGTGTTCCAAATATTTTTCAAATAAACCTGATAAAAAACTAGACAAAATTTTAAAGAGAACAGAAAAAGAATCAATCAAAAATACTTTATGTTTAAAAGTTATAAGGGTTTTTGTCCAGGGACTCATCTGTAATGAAACAGAAAGTTTCCAGGGGCTAGCTCATAAAAACAGAAAACGATTCGATAGAGAATATGCCAGCCCAGGAGGAAAGCGCATTTGGCAGAATACGCTTCCAAAAAACGGTTCGTTTAGAAAAGGACTGAGAGGCTGACGGGCAGGTCCCACCCGTCAGGTTTAAAAATTCAAAAGGGCGGCAGAGGACGACGGTGCACGAGAGCCGCGGTGGTCGCCGGCGGCGATCGACGGCGAGGTAGGGGGATCGGAGGGTACCTCCGTGTTTAGGGCGCCCTTCCGCGTCGGTAGGTGGTGGTGGTGGTCGCCGGCGAGTACCACGTCGACGGCGAGCCTTGCTCCGGCGGACGGCGGCTCGGGTGGAGATGGATCTCGTCGGGGAGAGCTGCGAAGGTCAAATTGACGCTTGGGTTAGCTCACTGGGTGCTCGAGGATGCTACTGACAAAGTTTGGGCGTCGGAGATGGCCTCACTGGAGCGAATCAAGGTGGAGGCCGAGGCGGAACGAGGCGGCCGGAGTCGGGGGAGGAGACCTCTTCGAGGTCCTCCTAGTGGCCTGGAGGGGTGTTTGTGGGGTGCAGTGGTGGTGCGTGCTCGAGGGCGAGCTTGGTGTCTCCTTTTATAGGCGATCCGAGGCGGTGGCCGTGAATGGGGATCTCCGGTGATGGATTACGGCGGCGCAGTGCTTGGTCGGGGAGTTTAGGAGGTCGGGCATCAATGTGGGGGTCCACTGGTTCCATTCAGACGCTAAACGGACTTGGATTAGAAGCTTAGGGAAGTTTTGGTCGGAACGGGACGGCGCGGGTCCGTCGGCGGCAGAGAGCGCGTTCTGGGCTGTCGGGCCACGGCGACTGTGCTGTGGGGTTGCGCTGGCGTGCATGAGGCCACGCAGAGAGCCAGGGGGCGTTGGGCGGCGCCGAACGGCGTTGAGCCGCGGTTTTGCTCCCTGTCGGCTGCTACGGTGGTTCGGCCGCCGCAAGACACGCCGGCGCAGGCGGGCCAGGGCGCCACCGACGCCAGGAAGGCGCCAAGCCCGTGTGCGGTGCTCCAGACAGGAGGAAGAGGCGGCGAGGAACGTGCCAAGGGCACTGTCTACGCGTGACTGAAGCGGCCGAAGAGAAACGACACTGGAATCTGAATTTTTACTGAATTTACTGAAAGTGCAAGGAACAGTGCATGCAAGGTGTTCGACAGAATGATACTGGCCTCTAGGGATTTTTCCTTGAGCTGATTTTTGGTGGAGTGGCTACTCATTGTTCCAGTCGGCCGCCTGAATTTTGGTGGAATTTTTGGAGAAGTATAGATATGAATTTCACCAAATTTGGCAAATCTGGTCCAAACTTGCAGAGGCTAAAATTTGAAAAATTTGAAAAGAGGAGGAGTGGATCAAGATGGTTCTAGGTTGTGGATGCTAAGTACAATCCATAGGAGTTGGTTTGAGGTCAAAACTCAAATGAAATAGGGCACTTGCTTTGAAAAACCCTCAGGCTCCAAATAATTGACAGAAAATGATTTGAGAGGAAAAATAATTAGAATAAAATCCAAAACTTGTTTGGATTAGTTGGGACAGAGAACTTAGGTTGCTTACAAGGAGGAGGAAAGGATTTTGAGAGGTTTTACCAGATGGGCAAAAATACAAGGTCATGGGGGGGGGGGGTTTCAAGATATGAAAATCCCCAATTTTCATAGAGTTTCTTTTTAAAAGAAAAAGACTAAACTCCCAATAAAATAATTTGAGAAGGGAACCAACAGAGGAAGTTTTGAATGATCAAACACCCTAGTTTGAGGAAAAATAAAAATCCTTACCAAAGAAAAGGAAGTTTTTTAAGAGGAAGGATTTCTAGAAAAGAAATTTTAAATGCTCTCTTTTAAAATCAAACAAAGTTTTTGAAGAAAACCAAATAAAATTTTTTGGAGTGTCACAACACCTACCCCCTTAGGAAAATCTCGTCCCCAACATTTCAGCTATCCCTCAAATAAGTGTGGATGCTCTGTCCGAAGAAAATCCTCTCTTTCCCAAGTTGCTTCACTGTCGGTGTGATTGCTCCACTGGACTCTGAAGAATTTGATGGTCTTCTGTCGGGTCCTCCTTTCAGACTCCTCTAATATTCTTACTGGACGTTCCCGATAAGTGAGGTCTGGCTGCACGTCAATGCTCTCATGGGATACTTGTTTCTCTGGGTTGCTTACGCACTTCCTCAATTGCGAGACGTGGAACACGTCGTGGACATCGGATAATTCCTTGGGTATGTCTAGCTGGTAGGCTACCGTGCCTCTTCGCGCCATTATACAGAATGGTCCAATGAATCTTGGTGCTAGCTTCCCTTTAATCTTGAATCGTTGCAATCCTCTCATAGGAGATACTTTCAGGTATACGAACTCACCGGGCTTGAAGCTGACCCTACGATGTTTCTGATCATAATAACTCTTCTGTCGACTTTGAGCGGTCTTAGGTCGGTCTCTGATTAGCTTGACTTTTTCCTCGGCTTCTCTGAGCATGTCTGGTCCGAAGATGCGGCTGTCTCCGGTCTCTGACCAATTCAACGGGGTACGACATCTCCGTCCGTATAAAGCCTCAAATGGTGCCATTTGTAGGCTGGCCTGGTAGCTATTATTGTACGCGAACTCGGCGTATGGCAGGCTTTCTTCCCAACTGGTTCCATATGTGAGGACACATGCCCTCAGCATGTCTTCTAAAACCTGGTTTACACGTTCCGTTTGTCCATCAGTCTGTGGGTGGTATGCTGTACTGAAGGCTAGTTGAGTTCCCAGAGCCTGTTGTAAATGCTCCCAAAATCTCGAGATGAATTGAGTGCCCCTGTCGGATATTATAGTCTTCGGGACACCGTGCAGACAAACTATACGGCAGAGATAAATCCTGGCAAGCCTCTGAGTGTTGTAGGTTGTCTTCACTGGAATGAAAAGTGCCACTTTGGTTAATCTGTCGGTGATGACCCATATGGTATCATTCCCATGTCGTGACCGAGGTAGTCCGACTATGAAATCCATCCCTATTTCATCCCATTTCCACTCAGGTATTTTGTTCGGCTGCAGTAGTCCGGCTGGCCTCTGATGCTCAGCTTTTATGCGTTGACAAGAGTCGCAACATGCAATGAAGGTGGCTATGTCCCTCTTCATACCGTGCCACCAAAATCTTTCCTGAATATCTTTATACATCCTGGTTCCTCCAGGGTTGATCGAGTACGGGGCGGTGTGGGCTTCAGCTAGGATTTGCTGTTTGAGGTCCTTCATATCTGGTACGCAGAGTTTGTCTCCGTACCATAATATTCCTCCATCATCTATGACGAATGCTGAGGCCTTGCCCATACTTACCTTTCTTTTGATGCCTTCGATGCTGGGGTGACCAGGCTGAGCTTCTTTAATTCCCTCCACAAGGTCGGGTTGTATTTCCAAGTTTGATATGGTGCCTTTTGCTACCATTATCAAGTTGAGTTTGGCAAATTCTTGTTGGAATTCAGGCCTCAAGCTTTGCAGCCTGTTTTCGTCGGAGCTGGGGTTCCGACTAAGAGCATCGGCCACTACATTTGCTTTACCTGGATGGTAGTGGATACCAACATCATAATCCTTTTACCAATTCCAACCAGCGTCGTTGCCGTAAATTTAGTTCTGGCTGCGTGAAAATATATTTGAGACTTTTATGATCTGTATATATTTCACATCGATTCCCAAGTAAGAAATGCCTCGATTCCTTGAGTGCATGAATGACTGCTGCCATTTCTAAGTCATGAGTGGGATAATTTTCCTCGTGCTTGCGAAGTTGCCTTGAAGCATAGGCGACAACCTTGCCTTCTTGCATCAACACGCATCCGAGACCCTTTCTGGACGCGTCACAAAACACTTCAAAATTTTTGTGTATGTCTGGCACAATTAATACTGGTGCTGTTGTTAATTTCCACTTTAGCTCTTGGAAACTTTTTTCGCAGGCTTCTGTCCATTCAAACTTCTTGTCTTTCTTGAGTAACTGCGTCATAGGCTTGGCTATGGTGGAGAATCCTACAATAAATCTGCGGTAATATCCTGCCATTCCCAAGAAACTACGTATGTCTGTTACGCTCGCTGGCGACTTCCAGCCAAGTATGGCCTTGACTTTCTCTGGGTCCACTGCGATACCGTCTTGGGTTAGTACGTGGCCTAGAAAGCCTACTTGCCTTAGCCAAAATTCGCACTTGCTGAACTTGGCATACAATTGGTGTTTCCTGAGTTCTCCTAGCACAATCCTGAGATGTTCTGCGTGCTCTTCTGGTGTCTTGGAGTATACCAGAATGTCGTCGATGAATACCACAACGAACTTGTCCATAAACTTCATAAATACTTTGTTCATGAGGTGAACAAAATATACAGGGGCATTAGTTAATCCAAATGGCATTACTGTGAACTCATACAGTCCATATCTGGAGGTGAAGGCTGTTTTGGGGATATCTTCCGTTCCCACCTTTAATTGATGGTATCCAGACCTTAAGTCAATTTTTGAGAATACCTTGGCCTGAGCGAGTTGATCAAACAAATCATTTATCCTTGGCATCGGGTATTTGTTCTTGACTGTGACCATGTTAAGTGCTCGATAGTCAATACACAATCTCAGTGTTCCATCTTTCTTTTTGGCAAATAGAATTGGTGATCCCCAAGGTGAGGAGCTGGCCCGAATGTATCCTTTGTCCAGAAATTCTTTTATTTGTTTCTTCAATTCAACCAACTCGGATGGTGCCATTCGGTATGGTTTCTTGTATATGGGGGTGGTTCCTGGTGCGAGCTCAATGCAGAATTCTATCTCTCGGTCTGGTGGCATGCCTAGTAGCTCTTCAGGGAATACGTCTGGAAATTCACACACTACTGGAACCTTGTTTAGCTTAGAAACGTCCACCTTATTCAATCTCGGTTGCCGGGGTGTTTTTCCTTCCGTGGCTGACACTCTTATTGTCTTCCCGTGGTGGTGTGTGAGGATTACGGTCCGGTTGAAACAGTCAATAAAACCCTTGTTGGTGGTTAGCCAGTCCATCCCTAGGATGACATCTAGTCCTTTGTTTTCCAGTACAATAAGATTGGCGTGAAACTCCAATCCTTCAAACTCAATGACCACATCCTGACAGTAATTCCGAGTGACTTGCTGAATCCCAGGGGACTTGATGATCATGGATTTCTCCAAAGGAAGCATCGAAAAATTATTTTGCAAAGCAAACTTTTCGAGATGAAAGAGTGAGAAGCTCTAGAATCAAACAAAACAATGGCATGTATTGTGTTGACAGGAAACGTACCGAGTACGATATCCGGGGCATTTTGTGCCTCCTCTTTGGTTACGTGGTTCAGATGTCCCTTCCTGTGGTTGTTGCTGGGATTGAAATTGTTTCGCTTGGGCGCTGAATTATTGCCGCCGTTGTTTGGCTTTGGGGTTGAGTTTCTAGGCTTGGGACACTGTTTGGCATAGTGTCCTTCCTCTCCACAGGCGTAACAGGTAACGCCGGGGCGATATGTGACCTCCTTGTCCCTTGCATGAAAATTCTTGATTGGGCGTGAGACGTTGGATGAGACTTTGTGCGTCCCACCCTTTTGGAAATCTGTCCTGCTTCGATGATTGCGAGCATGGTTGGTCTGGTCCCTTTTTCGCTTGCGGATATCTTCCAGGCTGCGTCTCTCATTTTCCAGAGTAATCGCTTTGTCCACCAGAGTTTTAAAATCTGGAAAAGTGTGCACGACTAGTTCGCATTTAAGCGCGGGCACCAGACCGTCAAGGAATTTCTCCATCTTCTTACTTTCAGTCATATGCTCCTCATTGGCGTAGCGAGACACTAGAGTAAATTGACTGTTGTAATCTGCCACTGTCATGTTCCTTTGTTTGAGGTCATCGAACTCTCTTTTCTTGATTTTCATAATGCTCTTAGGAATGTGTGCACCACGGAAACCTTCCTTGAAATCATCCCAGGTTATGTCATCTTCGTTGGGGTGCATGTGCAGAAAATTCTCCCACCACGATGCGGCTGCTCCTGTGAGATAGTGCGGAGCATACAATACCTTCTCGGGGTCTGAACATTTTGCAATAATTAATTTCCTCTCCATATCTCGAAGCCAGTCCTCGGCTTCAAGAGGCTTGTCAGTATGAGAAAATGTTTGGGGACGCGTCTTTTGTAGCTCAGATAACTTGGAATGCTGCTGATACTGTCCATGTTGATTTCCCATGTTGATGACTTGGTTCATCATTTCACGATGTTGTTGCTGACTCTGTTCATAAAGGCGGCACATTTGGGAAAGTGTCGTTTCACTGCCCTGTTGACTCGACTGCCCTTGTGTGAAATAGTTGCCTGGTTGAGTGTCATAATTTTCCTCTGGCGGAGTAGGCATGGAGCGAGTCCAAGGGCGAGACATTTTTCACTCTTGGGATATATTTTGTAAAACTCATAAGAAAAGTGAATATGGTCGCCAAAAACAAATCCAAAAATGCACAAAGATGGCAAATAATTTAAATGACCAAGATCACTTAAGAAAACATATTGATTTGCGCACGGAGAAGGACTGCTCATTACATATCTTACACGCGGGCGATAATCATACAGTACATCACTCAGGATATGCGTTCATAATCCTGACATGTTATTTAGGCTAGTGCACTTCTCCAGTTCTACATGATGCGCAAACAAGCTACTTCTCACAACCTATGTACATATAAACATATTTTACAAAGCAGTACATCGCATGACGGGCAAACGCACTCAGCCAGAAATGTTGACGATCTCCTTGGCCCTGCCAAGGGTGAGTCGCAGTGAGGCTGGGGTCTCGACCTCCTCCTCACTAATAGGCTCCAGACGTGAAGATCCGCGTCGGGTAGATGGAGCGGGTGCCAGGGGCGGAGCAACACGAATAGGAGTGGGCACAACGGGTGGCGCAGTGCGCGCTGGAGTGGGCGCAAAGGCCTGGTTGAACCCTTCGGTGGTAGGTAGGCGACGAGTAGGTGCATGCGATGCTGAAGACGAGACAAAAGTCGGTGGCGGTGCGGTGAGCAGGAGCTCCCTCCTGTTGGCGGCACAGCCATGGACTGAGTCCATGCGGGCAGCCACGAAGTCGTCCACCAGGTTGTCGAAGGATGTCTCCAGAGCCCGGAGATACTCAATAAGCATCTCAAAAGCCTCGTCTCGTTCTCCTCTGGGGCAGCAGAATGCGTAGTGACAGGTGTAGGGCACATGGCATGGAAGATAGCGGTAGCGACGAGTCTTCATCGCGGGAAGGACATCCCTAAGGTGAGCTATCGCCTCACGGGCTCCCATCTGCATAGCATGCCTCTCCGTAGGCATGGCTCTTCCCATGAACAGGAAGCGGCGTAACTCACCACGCCCTCCCTTGAACTGCACCGTGGCCTGGTGCATGGTCAGACTGTCGTTGACTTTGTGCTGGCGGAGTGTGAAGACTGGGCGCACGGATGGCCCCATCGTGACCTGAACGATGAAGGAGAGAAGCTTGACGAACCCATCGGGTACGTTGGCGAAGGTCTGAGACTCGCAGTTGTTGTCGGCCATCTACAAAAGTAGGCAAAAATCCTGAATGGTCAGATCATAATTTATGCTGACTGTCAGAAAATGACTACAATTGCAAAAAAAATCGGCTCTATCATGCTAATAACCGATTAGCGATCGCACCTAGTGGCTTCCTACAGTCAGCCTGGCTCTGGTACCAAGCTTGTCACGACCGGTTTTCCAATAAAAATAATTATCGAAAAACCAATCTTTTGAGTCCAGCATGAGAGAAATCCTCCTCACTGGTAGACAAGTTATTGATACAATAAGCCAGTAGCATAGAATATATTACAGGGTTGAGCTAGGGTTGCTCAACAAATTATTACAAGCGCGCCAATAATTATACATAATGGCGGGTTTAACACAATGGTGTGGTGGCATACTACTGACTCGAGGATAAAGTGATGGTGGGATAACACCGTGGGGAGTGTGATAACATGACTCTCAAACTGGCATCACATCGAGTGTCGAGGTGAGGCTCGATGAATGTTATTCGAGTTGCGGAAGCGGATATAATACAGTGACCAAATCCAGGGTCGCACGAGACTGACTGGGATTCCTCTAGGCGTCGAACTCGCTATCGAACTCTTCATCCAAGAGATCGCCTTCGTCAGCATCTGGCCAAATCAACAAGCCAGTGAGTACTTTGAAAGTACTCGCAAGACAGTTCGGACGTAAGATATAACAAATGCATGCATGAATGCGTCATGATTAATCTTTCCAATGCACATCCAAAAATTTGCATAACGAAGTAAGTACAAGGGAAACGGCGGTAGTCCGCCTGAAATCCCAACAAAATATAAATGGAAACCGATCGGGTGTCTGAAGCGACGCCTCGAAAGGTGAACAAATAATAACAGAAAATCATGCCACAGTCGGGCATCTTAGCAACACCACATAAAGGGCTTTAAAAGAAATGCCACAGTCGGACGTCTGAGCGACATCACAGAAAGGTCTTTAAAAGAAATGCCACAGTCGGACATCTGAGCGACATCACAGAGACGGCTTTAAAAGAAATGCCACAGTCGGACGTCTGAGCGACATCACAGAAAGGGCTTTAAAAGAAATGCCATAGTCGGACGTCTGAGCGACATCACAGAAAGGGCTTTTAAAAGAAATGCCACAGTCGGACGTCTGAACGACATCACAGAAAGGGCTTTTAAAAGAAATGCCACAGTCGGACGTCTGAGCGACATCACAGAAAGGGCTTTATTCACAAGTAAATAATACTCATAATAAATATTCAATTCATGATAATAAACGGGTTAGTCCATCCACAGGAATAAACTTTTAACCGGGCTTAGCACTCATGTGATTCACCGGAGTATCTGTCACCAAAACTGGCACTTGTCAGAATAAGTCAGCGCAAAATTTGGATATGGATAAGATGATTTGGAGATTTATGACTCTGCAGAGTTTGTACAAAAATTTCCCACAGTTAACGGATTCCCGTAGTCACGAAGGACTAGTTCCGTTTATGGTATTTCGGAAGAAAACACAGCTAACCAGTACACACCCAACCTATCTCTCGATGCCAGGACTCACCCTAGTCATCGTCCAAGAAAAACTTTTGAGATGGGGAGATCACAATCTCGAATAGCATGGGATCAAATTTATATACGCGCGCTCTAAGGGGTGCCCCCCTCTCGGTCCCAACCGGAAACACCCATGCCCCCTGACCGGATGACTGGCTTTAATCCAGGGCCATGGAACCATCATCCCAGCCTCTCCTTTTTGGTGTGTACCAGGAAAGTGGTTTGCAACTTACTAATCCATATTCCTTGCGGAAAACATGTGGTAGTACAAGGAAGGAAATGGGAGGAACTGGACCGATACGGTTTGACACTGTAGTCATATAGTCTGGCATGAGACTGGCATGCTACAACACTGCCATCTTACCCATCCTCATGCCAACACATGGCCATTCATACTCACATCCATCCACCTATGGATCATCGAGCTCACTTACCTCAACAATGCATGAAAATAACGTTCATCGGTATGCTCATCAACATGCCATGGAACTAACTAAATGCAAAACATACCAAGACACTCATCATATCAAAAGTTCAAACATGCTTGCCTGGTTTAGAGTAGTCGGAGCCTAGCTCAGTGAAGTTCGCGGCCCCGTCACCTCCTTCGGTATCTACGGTATAAAGAAAACACACGCGCTAACGTAAATATCGAGAGGTGCACAAAAAGTGTTCCAAATATTTTTCAAATAAATCTGATAAAAAAGTAGACAAAATTTTAAAGAGAACAGAAAAAGAATCAATCAAAAATACTTTTCTGTTTAAAAGTTATAAGGGTTTTTGTCCAGGGACTCATCTGTAATGAAACAGAAAGTTTCCAGGGGCTAGCTCATAAAAACAGAAAACGATTCGATAGAGAATACGCCAGCCCAGGAGGAAAGCACATTTGGCAAAATACGCTTCCAGAAAACGGTTCGTTTAGAAAAGGACTGAGAGGCTGATGGGCAGGTCCCACCCGTCAGGTTTAAAAATTCAAAAGGGCGGCAGAGGACGACGGTGCCCGAGAGCCGCGGTGGTCGCCGGTGGCGATCCACGGCGAGGTAGGGGGATCGGAGGGTACCTCCGTGTTTAGGGCGCCCTTCCGCGTCGGTTGGTGGTGGTGGTGGTCGCCGGCGAGTACCACGTCGACGGCGAGCCTTGCTCCGGCGGACGGCGGCTCGGGTGGAGATGGATCTCGTCGGGGAGAGCTGCGAAGGTCAAATTGACGCTTGGGTTAGCTCACTGGGTGCTCGAGGATGCTACTGACAAAGTTTGGGCACCGGAGATGGCCTCACCGGAGCGAATCGAGGTGGAGGCCGAGGCGGAACGAGGCGGCCGGAGTCGGGGGAGGAGACCTCTTCGAGGTCCTCCTAGTGGCCTGGCGGGGTGTTTGTGGGGTGCAGTGGTGGTGCGTGCTCGAGGGCGAGCTTGGGGTCTCCTCTTATAGGCGATCCAAGGCGGTGGCCGTGAACGGGGATCTCCGGTGATGGATTACGGCGGCGCAGTGCTTGGTCGGGGAGTTTAGGAGGTTGGGCATCAATGTGGGGGGTCCACTGGTTCCATTCAGACGCTAAACGGACTTGGATTAGAAGCTTAGGGAAGTTTTGGTCGGAACGGGACGGCGCGGGTCCGTCGGCGGCAGAGAGCGCGTTCTGTGCTGTCGGGCCACGGCGACTGTGCTGCGGGGTTGCGCTGGCGTGCATGAGGCCACGCGGAGAGCCAGGGGGCGTTGGGCGGTGCCGAACGGCGTTGAGCCGCCGTTTTGCTCCCTGTCGGCTGCTATGGTGGTTCGGCCGCCGCCAGACACGCCGGCGCAGGCGGGCCAGGGCGCCACCGACGCCAGGAAGGCGCCAAGCGCGCGTGCGGTGCTCCAGACAGGAGGAAGAGGCGGCGAGGAACGTGCCAAGGGCACTGTCTACGCGTGACTGAAGCGGCCGAAGAGAAACGACGCTGGAATCTGAATTTTTACTGAATTTACTGAAAGTGCAAGGAATAGTGCATGCAAGGTGTTCGACAGAATGATACTGGCCTCTAGGGATTTTTCCTTGAGCTGATTTTTGGTGGAGTGGCTACTCATTGTTCCAGTAGGCCGCCTGAATTTTGGTGGAATTTTTGGAGAAGTATAGATATGAATTTCACCAAATTTGGCAAATCTGGTCCAAACTTGCAGAGGCTGAAATTTGAAAAATCTGAAAAGAGGAGGAGTGGATCAAGATGGTTCTAGGTTGTGGATGCTAAGTACAATCCAGAGGAGTTGGTTTGAGGTCAAAACTCAAATGAAATAGGGCACTTGCTTTGAAAAACCCCCAGGCTCCAAATAATTGACAGAAAATGATTTGAGAGGAAAAATAATTAGAATAAAATCCAAAACTTGTTTGGATTAGTTGGGATAGAGAACTTAGGTTGCTTACAAGGAGGAGGAAAGGATTTTGAGAGGTTTTACCACATGGGCAAAAATACAAGGTCATGGGGGGGGGGGTTTCAAGATATGAAAATCCCCAATTTTCATAGAGTTTCTTTTTAAAAGAAAAAGACTAAACTCCCAATAAAATAATTTGAGAAGGGAACCAACAGAGGAAGTTTTGAATGATCAAACACCCTAGTTTGAGGAAAAATAAAAATCCTTACCAAAGAAAAGGAAGTTTTTTAAGAGGAAGGATTTCTAGAAAAGAAATTTTAAATGCTCTCTTTTAAAATCCAACAAAGTTTTCGAAGAAAACTAAATAAAAATTTTTGGAGTGTCACAATGGTTGGGTGTAAAAAGTTTTGATCCACCTCTGGTGAAAAAGACAAATTTCCGCCAATTCAGGTGGAAGCGGGTCAAATTTGAACTGCAGCTGCCTCATAGTTTGCTCTTTATTTTTTCCAAAAATCATTTCTAAGTACATAAATATATATTTAATTAGAGAAACATCAAAAGTTTTCCAAGAATCAACCACTAGCTAGGAACGGTCAAGCCTGCCGTTTTGACCGCATTTTGAAACGGGCATAAAAAATTAAAAAAAATCAAAAAATTGGGAACCTTTGCATTGTGTCATCATATGTGGCCAAGTTCCTAGGAAAAATAACAAACTTTTAATACTACAATTATTATAAAAAAGTGTTCTCAGAAACGAGCTATCACGTGTGGAGATCAATGGCTTTCAAGCCAAATGATCAATCTTATGGCCACATTCATGGCATAGTTTGTTCAAATGATCTCATATTGTGCACAAGGGTGTATATTGGAATGGCAAACAATGTTGCCGAAGGAAGTTTTCATTTTCTTTGGACGAAAAAACCATTTTCCATTTTTTGAGTGCCCGAAGGGAGGTTTTTTTGTGAAGGACCTTCCAAATAATTGTTGCAAAATTGGACCAAATCATTTTTATAGAATACTAGGCCATATTTAATGCACAATTGAAAAAATGGTTGGGTGTAAATTTTTTTGATCCACCTCTCGTGAAAAAGACAAATTTCCGCCGATTCAGTTGGAAGCGGGTCAAATTTGAACTGCAGGTGCCTCATAGTTTGCTATTTATTTTTTCCAAAAATCATTTCTAGTTACATAAGGATCTATTTAATTATAAATACATGGTTTGGTGGTGATACGTCGAGGTTTGGGCGGTGGCCGAGGGCCCCAACTCTAGAGCGCGTAAACTCGCATACCTGTCCCGTGGTCACCGCGTGACCGTGGCGTTGCCATGTGTTCTAGGAGGCCTAGGCATGTCTAGTGGGTTGGTCACTCCCCAGGTTGGGTCTAGGAAGAAAATTACAACATAAGATTCTCACAAGGAGACCAATTGATGCTCAAATATGAATTAGCAGCCAAGTGTTTGATTAGCGGTACGGGAAATGTACATGGCTAATGGGCGTGAGTTTTGGCTGAGGATGATCAGTTACTAAGAAGACCGTCTTCACAAATTTTCAGCTCAAAAGGAGGAGCCTAGGTGGTACTTGCTTTGCAAACTACCACAATGGACATAACTACGAATGTTGAAGCTCGGCTCAAAATAATGAATGGATTGAGATGGCATTAGGTGGAGGATGGTTATTTGGGCATAGGAAACCACTGTAGAAAATGGATACTATTTGGACATGCCAAAGTGGTACCTCCTTCACAAACTGTTGTTCTGAACAGAATAGGAAAATGAATATTTCTGAATTATTTTTGAACTAGGCAAGGAAGGTTTTTACATATTTGACAAAGATCTGACCCAAAGAATTTATGAGATTTTTTTTGGGAATTTTGGGAATGATAGAAATATAGGTTGCTTCACAACCTAGGGCAAAAACTGCCACATGGACATGACACATAGGCAAAACAGATGAGATGGTGCCTAGTCATCGCAACCCACCACAATTTACAAGGCTATGACCCTCTATATTGGTCGTTAACAACTAGAAATAAGGCAGCGTATTAGCGTTGTTTGCTTTATGACCATTTTGTGTAAGGAAATTACGACCTTTCTGACCAAAATGGTCGCAATGGTTTAGGGTTTGGAGCCCCCCGAATAGCTTTTGACCAATTGGTCTGAAATGGTCATAGATCTATGACCATTTCTTCCAGGGTCACTGACAGAAGGTCACTAGTTGACATATTTCTTATAGTGTGAAAACCACCTATACAAGTGTGAAGTTGGCCAAGATATACATGACCAGGATCGTATGTTTGCATGGAGTTCCGAGGACCATCGTATCAGATAGAGGGACCCAGTTTACCTCAAAGTTTTGGAATCAGTTGCATGAAACTTTGGGAACCAGACTGGAGTTCAGTACAACTTTTCACCCGCAGACAGATGGACAGATTCTGGAGGATATGTTGAGAGCTTGTGCACTAGATTATGGATCTAGTTGGGATGACAACCTGCCCTACGCGGAGTTCTCATACAACAAAAGTTACGAGGCCAGCTTGAAGATGGTACCATTCGAAGCCCTGTATGGAAGAAGGTGCAGGACACCGTTGATGTGGGATGAAGTGGGAGACCGCCAGTTGTTTGGACCAGATTTTATTAAGGAATCAGAAGAGAAGGTTAAGTTGATCTGAGATAGACTGAAGGTAGCTCAGTCCGGGTAGAAGAGTTATGCAGATTCAAAATGCAAGGAGGTAGTCTATGAAATCGGAGACAGAGTGTATTTGCGAGTTTTACCTTTGCGAGGTGTTAAACATTTTGGAGTTAAGGGAAAGTTAGCCCCGAGATTTGTAGGACCATACCGTGTTTTGGAACGCATGGGAGAAGTTGCCTACAAGTTGGAGTTACCAGAAGGATTGTCGGGCGTTCATGATGTATTTCATGTTTCACAGTTGAAGAAGTGTCATGCTGAGATGGCCGATCCACCACTGAGAGATACAGTGCCCTTGGAAGCGATTCAGCTGGACAGTGATCTGACCTATGAGGAGAAGCCAGTCAGGATTCTTGAATTTGCCAGCCGAGTCACCCGCAGCAAGGTTATTAAGTTTTGCAAAGTTTAGTGGAGCCACCATACCGATGATGAAGCCACCTGGGGATGAGAGGATGATCTTCTCAAAGACCATCCACACCTATTTTCTAGCCAACCCGAATCTTGAGGGCGAGATTCATCTTAAGGGGGGGGGGGTAGGTTTGTAACATCCCAAATTTTCAATTTGGAATGTTATACATAGGTCATTCATGCATAGCATATTTTTTTGCATTTCGTTTCGCGATCCTCGAAATTCTAAGCAACTCAAGGACACTCGGAGAGAGCTGGGGATTTCCCTGTTTTCATATTTAAAAGTTTATCAAATATTGAAACGAGAATTATTTGTTTTAATTATTTTTCTCTGCGAAAACATTTCATATTAAAATATATGAGAGGAGATAATATGAGTTCTCCAAAAGAAATGAAATATTGGAGGAAAAATATTAAAATCAAATATTTGCTTTTATTCGGATTTTACTGCTATTTTATTTGCATAGGAAAAATATGCATTTTTCAAAAATTGCATTTTAGGCCAAGAAAATGTTCACCCTGTTCTACATATTTTATTTAGACGGTGAAAATTTGTTCTGGTATTTTTGGGTGTTTATTTATTTTTCTAGGATTTCTTTTCGGTGAAATCAGTTTTAATAAAAAAAGAGAAGCCCGCCGGACCGAACTGGGCCGAGCCCCAGTTGGCCCAGCCGCCCCGCGCCGCCTTCTCCCTCACGGAGACCGCGCCCGAGCCGCCACCGCTCACCGTGGTCAAGTCGTCCACGCCCCCCCCCCCCCCCGCCCCTTCTGCAAGCCACGCCTCCCCCCTTTAAAAGCCGACCTGGGCCCCCCTGGAGCCCCAAGCCACAGCTGCTGCCGCCCCGCGCGGCCCTCCGCCGCCCCGCGCCGCACCCCACCATCGCCCGCGTCGCCGGAAGCCGCCGGAGCCGCGCCAGAGTTCGCGACCTCGCCGTCCGGTTTTTTCGGTTTATGTAAAAACTGTTGGTTTTTTAAAAAACCCTAGTTTCGGTTTTTTTATTAGATCGGTTTGCCGGTTTTCTCGGTTGATTTATTTAGCGAACGTTCGTCCATACGTTCGTTTTAACGAACAATTTTCGCCCGTTAGTCACAGACAACGAAAGTTCGTTCGTTAGCCTGTTCGTTCGTTTTTCTTTTCTTGGATTTTTCGCGATTATTTTCGATCGCGATTTCTGATCCGATTTTCGTTTTAGTTTATCTTTTCGCTCGTTTGTCGGAATCAGGCGATTCAAGCACCTAGATCTTCGTCTCGAAACCCACTTTGCGTTTAACCAACTTGAACAAGATTTTGTCATTGTAAAATTGGACTATAGTACATATTAGTAATCGGATCTTATTTCTTTCACAGTTTGAGTTTCGTTGCTCCGTTTAATTTGATTCTTTTTGCAAACCGGAGTTCTTAAGTTGAACTTTCTGGTTAGATATTATTATTCGTGTTTTACCCGTGCTTCTTTGCTTATTTTCTTATGTGTTCTGTTGTTTGTTTGCGATAGAACACCTGGAGTGCGAAGCGTGTTACTACAAGTCTCTAGGTTTTGCGGATCATCCGCAAGGCAAGTAACACTTTGATCATATCCCTTATCACCCAGTTTTTATGCATTAGTCTCAACCCTCAAACATTGCATGGTTAGGACTTGATAACATGTGGGATTAAGAAGTAGTTGATGAGGTAGAATCTATTGTCCTGTTATTATCAAACCCTTGGGAGTTACTTCTACGTATTTCTTATATTGCCATGCTATGCTTGTAGACGTGGTTTGGGTGAGTGAATCCATGAAAGATGTGAGATTGTTAAAATAATGGTTCAACTTAAGGTGGCAACTTTAATATACATCTGGGTGGATTGCTTGTCGGGCACCTTGAGAATCCAGTGTTGTTCTAGGATATCCCGGAGTACCCGTGTGATAATCCTAAGGTCCGCCACCCATGCTCAAAGGGAACAGAGATATTTCATGCTAGAAACTTCCGTGTGCAGCCACAAGCTATTATGGGCCCTAGCATAGTTGAGTAAGTTGCATGACCTCTTCCAGTGCTAGGCTAGCAGATGTAGAGGGATGTAGGTTGGTACTGTCTACCCCGGGTTAGAGTTAATGTTTCTGAAAGACTGTGTCTTGGTCATCCGTTTCTCAAACACCATGTAGTGCGAGAAATCCAACGGAGGAGATCGAGTCTTGTGGGGAAAAGTGCGCAAACCTCTGCAGAGTGTACAATCTAATCATGGTTAGTCGTGTCCCCGGTTATGGACATCTTGAGTATCTAGTACTTGGATTATCGTATGTATCTCGTCACTCTAATTTAATATTGTTGGGTTGATAATTATTTTTTAATTGGGATTGAGTTGGAGGAACCTTCTCAATGATGTTTCAACTACCATGATAGTTAAATAAAATCTATTCCTTCGTTGTAGGAAAAAATGGCTTTTCGCAAAACTATAACCATAGAGCCTTTCCACCAGCCAAATATGCATGTAGTGATAGCATTATTCTGTTCTTACTCTACTGTGTTACATTGCTAGCATATTCCATGTGCTGACCCGTTTTCGGGCTGCAACATATTATGTTGCAGACTTTTCAGACCAGGAGTAAGGTTTGTTACGTCGTTGCCGCGCAGCTCAGCTATGTCGTTGGAGTTGATGAACTCACCTTATCTTCCAAACCATCCGTTGTTATCGTATTAGATGGCCTTAAGCCATATTTATTATAATAAGTTCTCTTTTGAAGACATTCGACGTAATAAGTGTGTGATTGCTACTCTGTTATAAATCCTTCGAGTACTGTGTGTGTCAGCATTACCGATCTAGGGATGACACTAAAGCAAAGAGACTTGACTGTTTGAGGTCGGTTCGCTACAATCCTATTAGATCTTCAATGCTCCAGATTTAAGTTTTTGCACCACCATCGCCCCAACGCTTATTTGGTCCTCGTTCACCTCGATAGCTGACCCAAGCAGGCCAGATGAACATCAAAAAGTCCACTGTTGCAAGACCTTCGGCAATTCCTAAATGGCGCCTTAAGCATCCGTTTTAGCTATTTCGGCAATCGGGCGCACACCCTTTCCGCTGCACTGGGCCAACCCTCATTCACCTTGTTAGCTGACCCAAGCAAGCCGGATGAACATCAAAAAGTCCACTGCTACGAGACCTCCGGCAATTCCTAAATGGCGCCTTAAGCGTCCGTTTTAGTTATTCGGCAATAGGGCGCACACCCTTTCCGTCGCACTGGGCCGACCCTCGTTCACCTCGTTAGCGGACCCAAGCAGGCTGAATGAACATCAAAAAGTCCGCTGTTGCGAGACATCAGGCAATTCCTAAACGGTGCCTTAAGCGTCCGTTTTAGGCAAATCCTAAAGGGCGCCCGTTGCGCCCGTTTCTTCGCTGCGCGCAAACGGGCGCATACCCTCCGCGACGCGCTGGGCCAGCCCATTTAATACTTTTTCTCTTAAAACTGCATCGGCCAAAAAAAGGGCGAGTGTGATGATTCGAACTTGGGATGTGTCATTAGAGAGAGCAGCGCCGTTACCACCAGGCAATGATCCACTTGGTGTTTTTCAATCTCTTTTCCTTCTTTTCTTGTTTCTCTAGGTCACGAGATTTTCTTCTCTTCTTTTTCCTGTTCTTTTTCCATTTTTTTTCTTATTCCTTTTTATTTTCTTTGTAAATGTGTGATTTTTTCCAAATTCAATGAACCTTTTCAGATTTAATGGACTTTTTTTTATCAAAATCGATGAACTGTTTTTTAAATTCGATGAACTTTTTTTTCAAAATCAACGAACTCTTTTTCAAAATCGACGAACTTATTTCCAAATCGCTGAACATTTTTCAAAACCGATGAACTCTTTTTCAGAATCGATGAACTTTTTTTCCGAATCGATAAACTCTTTCTCAAAATCGGTGAACTCTTTTCAAAATCGACGAACACTTTTGCAAAATGGATGAACTCTTTTCAAAATCGATGAACTCTTTTCAAAATCGATGAACTCCTTTTCAGTACCGATGAACTTCTTTTCAAAAATTGATGAACTCTTTTTCAAAATCGATGAACTCTTTTTCAAAATCGATGAACTCTTTTTGCAAAATCGGTGAACTTTTTTTCAAAATCAATGAACTCTTTTCAAAATAGACGAACACTTTTCAAAGTTGACGAACTCTTTTTTCAAAACCGATGAACATTTTTTCAAATCGATGAAATCTTTTTAAAAATCGATGAACTCTTTTCAAAATTGATGAACGCTTTTTCAAAATCAATGAACTCTTTTCAAAACCGATGAACTTTTTTGAAAATCAATGAAAATTTTTGAATACAATTTTTTCGAAAGCCAATGAACTTTTTCCTAAATGTTTTCAAATAATTAAAAATGGATAGCGCTGCATTAAACGTTTACATGTGTAGTAAATTGCACGGCTACAAATATACATTATGTATTGGCCCTGATTTGGTCAGTACCGTGTGGTGGCCCAGTTGGTTGGCCTTAGTTGTCCGCTGTTGGAGGCCGTGAATTTGATCCTCTACCTGAACTATTTTCTATGGGCTTTTTCATGCAAACAACCTTTATGCACTGAATTTTTTGGCTGGGCCGGCCCGGTCCCATCGCCTTCGGGCGCCAGGACGTGGAACCGGCGCTGAGAGCACCGGTTAGGAGCTCCCTCCATTTTAGTTATTTCGGCAATCGGGCGCACACCCTTTCCGCCGCATTGGGCCTGGGCGAGATTCGAACTGGTGATCTCGCCAGTACATGCGCGCTGCCCTAACCACTCCAGCATCTCACATGTTCATGTTTTCTTACAGCTTTTTCAGCCTTTTCTTCTATATTGTTTCCGTTTTCTTTTCTCTTGGAAAGGGTTTTGTTGGTTTTTTTCATTCTTCTTTTCTTCACTAAGTGCGTGAACTTTTTTCCCCAAATTTGTGCACTTTTTTTAACTTCGTGAAGTTTATTTCAAATCGATGAATTTTTTTCAAAATTGGTGAAGCTGTTTTTTCAATTCGATGAACTTTTTTTTCAAAGTCGATGAAGTTTTTTCAAATTGGTGAACTTTTTTCAAATCCGATGTTTTTTTAAATTTGATGAACTTAATTTCAAATGGGTGAACTTATTTTCAAAATCCATGAACTTTTTTTTCAATTTTCATGAACTTTTATTCAAATTCGTTGAACTATTTTTCATATTTGCTGAAGTTTTTTTTGAATTTTGATGAACTTTTTCAATGTCAATGAACTTTTTTCAGATTTGATGAAGTTTTTTTTTCAATTTCGATGAACTTTTTTCATTTTTTGTTAAGCAGTTTACGTAATCGATGACTTTTTTTAAACTCATGAACTATTTTCCAAAACTTATGAACTTTTTTCAAAAGCGATGAAACTTTTTTGTACTTCGATGAACTTTTTCCAAATATGTGAAGTTTTTGCTCAAAATTTGTGAACTACTTTTCAAATGCATGAACCTTTTTCAAAACCGATAGACATTTTTCCAAAATCGTGAACTTTTTTCAGAATCGATTAAAGTTTTTCAAAACAAATGAACTTTTCTGTAATTCATGAACTTTTTCCAAAATGTTTTCAAAAAAATAAAAATGAAAGTGCTGCAGTAAATATTTACATGTGTAATAAATTACGCGGCTACGAATGTATTTGAAAAGTTCACCCTGAAATTTTACAATAGCGCAAACATGTCAGCTGGTTGGGCATACTCGCTCGCTGGTCTCACGGCGGGAGTTCGATCCTCGCTGAGAACCAATTTCCCGGTATTTTCCCTGTACCGATAGAATTTTGCTGGGCCGACCCAGTCGCCCCGCCTTCTGGCGCCAGTATGAGGAACCGGCGCTCTCAGCACCGGTCAGGAGCTTCCCCCTCCTCCGAAACACTTACGTCAATGGTTTTGCACGTCAACTCACATGTGAATGCTCGGTTTGAGTGACTAAAAAACATAGTTAAAAATGTTTGTTGATTTCAAAAAAGTTCATCAATGAGAAAGAGTTCAGAAATTTGAAAAATAATTTCATAGATAAGAAAAAAGTTTGTGAATTTCGAAAAAAGTTCATGAATTTGGGAAAAGTCCATGAGTTTTGACAAATTATTTGAATTTTTTAGTTTTTTCATGAATTTTTCGAATTCAAAAAAGTTCATGACTTTAAAATATCTCTGAATTTGAAAAAAGTTCAGGAATTCGAATAAAAATAAAAACAATCTAAAAAAAGAAATAGGAAAAAACTGGAAGAAAAAACTAAAAGAAACTAAAGAGAAAAAGAAGAAGAAAACCAAAAAGCACAGGCACAATCTTCTAGAATGTTCACAAAACCTTTTTGAAACACCTAGCACAGGCACAATCTTCTAGAATTCAAAAAAGTTCATGATTTTAAAATATCTCTGAATTTGAAAAAAGTTCATGAATTCAAATAAAAATAAAAATAAAAACAATCTAAAAAAGAAATAGGAAAAAACTGGAAGAAAAAACTAAAAGAAACTAAAGAGAAAAAAGAAGAAGAAAACCAAAAAAGCACAGGCACAATCTTCTAGAATGTTCACAAAACCTTTTTGAAACACCTAGTAATTTTATGCATACTCATAAAAATTAAAGATCACCGATTTGGATCCAAGATCGAAGAAAATACAGAGTAACTCCTATGACTAAGTATTACATTGACATCTCTTGAAAGCACCTTCTTCACAGTATCAATCTCTGCTCGATGAAATACTTCAGAAACTTCGGTAATTTAAGCAACGATATTATCATTCTTTCACCTGCACAAACATTATCAATAATGATTTTTAAAAACGCCACTGTTTCAGACGTCTTCTCATGACCGAGCTGCTGTGAGTTGAGTGGCTGCCGATGAGCTACGATCGGGCTGCTGATCGTTGATCTTTTTTTAGCCACCGATGTAGAAGAACATAAATGTTGCCAGTGACCAACGTGCGAAAGTGCAACTAAAGCAGACCTCGCAAAACGCCGGCCCGCAAAACGCGTTTGCAGTTCGCGCAAAACAGCTTTTGCGGGCCGGCGCGGGCTGGCACAGATGCAGACTCCCTCAACGGATCCGTAAAAAGTATATTCGCATAATATGATTTTTTATTGGTCGGCTATGCGGGTTTTGCTCTTTGCGCCGCTGCATTCCCGCATATCATCAGCCCGCAAATCTCAAATCCAACATAATTCAACAATCGAAAACAAACTGAATTTTTTAAATCAAACATAAAACAATAATCATCCGCATTACAAATAATTATTTAAATCACCGTAGCAAACTTAAAATAATGCAATACAAAATTTGTCATGAATACAAATACAAATTAATACAAAAATTAGTCATTGTCCAGCCCTTTGCCAATGGTGATCAATGAGATCTTCCTGAAGCTGAAAGTGTGTGTTTGTATTTTCAATCACCTTGTATGTCTGAACAAAAGCTCTAATGCGGGTTGGGTCTCTAGCTGGTTTGACACGGCTACCCACATTGTCGTAAAAGAATTCTAAGTTCATTCTTCTCTCATATTGAAGAATTATATTATGCAAGATAACACAACAATTTATGATGTTCTTCAGAGTTTTTTATCCCAAAAACGGGTAGGACCACGGACAATGGCAAACCTAGATTGCAAAACACCGAATGCTCTTTCAATGTCTTTTCGGGCTGCCTCTTGCACCCTTGCAAATTCACATTGTTTTTTTGTTTTGGGTTCTTTGATGCTCTTGACAAATGTGCACCAAGGAGGGTATATACCATCTGCAAGATAGTACCCCTTTGTGTGTTCATGCCCATTGATAGTGTAGTTGCAAGCAGGAGCATCACCACTAGCAAGCCTAGCAAACAAATGAGAGCGTTGCAACACATTGATATCATTCAGTGTACCGGGCATACCAAAAAAGCAATGCCAAATCCATAAATCCTCGGATGCTACGGCCTCTAGCACAATTGTTGCATCATGAGACTTGCCACAATACATTCCTTGCCAAGCCTTGGGGCAATTTTTCCAATTACAATGCATACAATCAATGCTACCTAGCATCCTAGGCCAACCTCTCCTCTCATCAGCTGCCATCAATTTCTTTGTGTCATCTTCATTTGGTGCCCGAAAATACTCGGGACCAAAGACACGGACTATCACTTTCGCAAATCTACGCACAGACTCAATTGTGCTATCTTCACCAATGCGAAGATACTCATCGGCATAGTCAGCCGGAACGCCATATGCAATCTCCCACATAGCTGCGGAGATTCTTTGATATGCACTAAATCCCTTTAAGCCCGCGGCATTCCTTCTTTGAGTGAAATACCGGCAATTTTTCTCTAAAGCTTCAACAATTTTCACAAAAAGGGATCGGCACATTCGGTACCTTCTGCGGAAGAGGTGTGCAGGATATGTAGGATTCTCCGAAAAATAATCTTGCATCAACATCTCGTTTCCAAGATGGCGATTCCGTGGAATACACAGACGCCCGACAATAGATCCTCGCCTCCTCTTCCGGTACTCGTCTTCATGCTCCTTCACGGCAAGCGCCATGACCAATGTTTGCTGCCGAAAGGTCGCAAGCATGGTCTCCACATCCGAGTCATCCGAATTGAACGAATCTGATAGCAAGGACTTCTCGCACGGGGTCAACTCCATCTACATGCACACCGGCGTGTCAATCTACTACACAGCTCGCAAAAAACACAAAAAAGGGACTAACCGGTGGCGAGTGATCCCGGGCGGCGACGAGGGTGGTGCGCTCGGCGGTGGTCGATCCCAGCAGCGGCGGCGACTGGGGGGGGCGTCTCTTCTCGCCGAATCCGGAGGGTCAGTGCAGCGGCTCGGGCGGGAGGTTGTGGGGCGGCCCCGCGGAGCGATTCTGCCCGCTGATATGGCCGGAATCGCCGGCGGCGGGCGGGCAGAAGTACGGGCGGGCGGCGGCAGAAGGAGGGGGAAAAGAGCGTGGGCTGAAATGTCCCTCCCGCCAACTGCTTCTCTGTGATGCAGGGCACCGCAGCCGCGAGGGGGAAACCCGCGTTTTCCCGGGTTGGGGTTGGGAATTTGCCGTGCCCCCTAATTTTTTTTGCGGACCGGGGCGGGATGCGGGGTCTGGTCGGGCAGGCTTTCCGGCCCGTACCCGCATTTTGACGGTTATTTTGCGGGTCAGGGGCGGATGCGAGATTTGCTAGAGTTGCTCTAAAGGAACGTCCCTCAAAAATATGTCGTTCAAGGACCTGTAATAGGCTGTTCAAAAAAGGACTTGAAATAGTGTTGTTGATAAACTAGCGGCAGCCGGTGCTAGGTTGTGGAGGGAGAGACCCGTGTGGTGTACATTGTGAAACTCGGGCCTGTGTGCTGGACCTTGTAGCGACGATTTGGCTTTGGATATCATTTAATGGGAAGCTCTGTTTCCAAGTTACAAAGAAAACATCATAAAAAAATTGTGGCTGCGAACCAATCTGTGTTTGAATGGTTAAAGGGACAAAGGTATCTCTAACCCATTAGGGTACAAATCCTGATGCTCGCATTATTTCTGGATTTATATCAGGATTTCCGGCGATGCGCTTTCAGTCGGAGGAGACATTTCCGTCGATGACGAGGCGTCTACGGTGACTTCGTATATCTCAAGATGACATACCGGCTCAGTCTTTCGAAGGTGCTCATAGGAGTAGGATGTCCGTGTGTGCGTTCATAGGGGTGAATGTATGCGCGTATGTATGAGGGCTTGCATCTGTACTGATGTTCAAAAAAAATTGTGGCTAACAAGAACTTGTCTAAACTTGTCAATGTGTGCATACGTGCAATTCATGTTGATATTAGGCAGCATATGAATTGCATGTGTATATTAGCTAGTAGCAGGATATTTTTTGCATGTTAATTATGTGATTACCTAACAAAGATATTTGGTATGATGCTAATTGCATGCATTAGGGCGGATATTAATTATGTGATTGCCACCGACATCAATATTTTGTATGATATTAATTGAATATTAGGGCATCTTCAAGACGGACCCGTAAACCTCAGGTAACCGTCCGGACCGCGCTTTCCGAACCACGGAAGCCATCCAACGAGGTCCTGTATCGGTCCACGGGGCGACCCGGATGCGATTTCTTCGGCAAAACAAAGACCAAAGTGGGGGAGGTTTACGGTAGCCCGGACACGTGAACGTACGAATCCGATACCCAGGCCCACCCAAAACCCTTTCCGGACCCCATGACCCCATTCTCCCTATTTTCTCCCCTCCTTCTTTCTCTCTTGTCGCTACCGCCGCTCCACCGCCCTGGCCACCACGCCACACCCTTGCCGGATATCTGTGTCTACATCAACAGATTCAGCGTCGACCAACTCACGAGCAGCTCAAGGAAGATTTGATTGAGCATCAGTGGGCGGTGAAAGGGGACAACAATGTTGGGATGCAAATATTTGAATTTTTTTAAAATTTGAATTAGTGCTGCATGCGGCTATTTGAACTTTTGTGCCCCTTTTGCATGCGGCTAGTTGATCGTGCGATCCGGAAAAAAAATAGAAGGCCGAATGTAGGCGGCTACGGTTGGATGGCTTCTTCCCGCATCCGTTTTCGTGGATTGGTCCCTCCTTTCCATGGACGGAAGTGGGAGTTTTCTTATGGGTTGCCATTGAAGATGCCCTTAAACAAGTTGAGCATTCACCATTGAAGCAATCTAAATTGTTGGATTGACCTTGTATGAAAGATTAGTTAGATCTGTCTCTTTGGACATTTTTATATTGGTATACATATAAATAGATTAATCACAACTGCTATACATTCTCGCCGCGTGCATCCTAACCGCTTGGAGATCGGGTGTGCCCCTTGTTTGTGTATCCTTTTGATGATTTATTTCGAGTCAATAAAATTCACCCTTTTCTTAAAAACTGATGTACAATCACTGACGGATCATAACATGCGTTTAGATGATTTGAATAATAATGGGGAGGGGGGTTGGAATCTCATACGTCTTGCTCCCCATTTAGCACGAGTTAAATTCTACTCCCTAGTGATCTAAACACTCTTATATTTCTTTATGGAGGGAGTACCTTATTAGAAATCATACATGTTGCACCGCTTACACAAATATCTTACAGCATGTTCTACTTACACAATTTTTTTGCACAATGACATTCCAATGCTGATTTATATGCCAGTGTCACATGTGTGGATTTTGCAATGTATACCTAATACCAGTGATTGGGGCCCGCCATTGCGGGTCTCTTAAGATGAAATCGTGCGTGTATTTCTCCCTCTCAAAGAACAAACATCAATTTCATTTAAAAAAACTTTCTCACAACACGTGAACATCACATCCATCTCAAAAAGAAAAAGGAAAAGCCTAAAAAACATTCTTAAAATGAAAAAAGAAACAAAGTCTCACTTCCATCTTTCAAAAATAATCTCTAAAAGAACTTTTCTCAAAAGAAAAAAGGTCTCAATTTCATCTTGGAAAAAATTTAAAAAGTTTTCTCAATTTCATCTTCACAAAAAAATCAAAATATTTCTTACCACAGCCAACTAGCATGCGCCACATGGCCATGCCAGTTGGCTGCCATTCTCCCGTAGCTTAATGGGTATGATGATTACCCATTAGGACTGAGCTTCTGTTTTTTCCTGTAAGCCCTACGATATTTGACAATCCATCGCACACCATTGGATAGTTTTTTTTTTTGCAAAGGGCATCCGATTCTATGTAGTTCAAAGGTTATTTCTAGTTACTCGCTAGACTCCGACAGAGTATATCATGTGTAATTTCTTGTTCTTATGGTTAGGATGAACCGTTGCAACATCTCGCAATAAATAATTGTGCAAAAAGATTATGAACATCACAATAATATTAGGTTTTGGGACCATGACTTATCACATAACAAGTTTATTCACTCTACATAAAGCAATGGACTCACATAGATACATGCATATTGGATACTACATTATATGGAAGGCGTGCATGCATCCCTAACCGATCACACCCTTAGCTGCACCTAGGGCTCTGCACGAAGTTGCTAACCGGAAAGGACTGGTCAAACATGGCTACATGCTCACTACCAGTAAACCTGAGCTTGTCATCGGCGCGTTGAACCGTGTGGAATGCTAGAAAATCCCATTCCAACTATATCCTCACGCCGCCCAGTTGGGTTATGGATCCGGGCCGGATAACCCCACTGACTATGCTGTCAAACCGAATCGTGTGTTGTCCGCCGGCAACTGTGACGTTGAAGTCGCATGAGGCGGGGAGGGTCACCTCAACAGCGCCCCCATGGTTCACGTATGACTTCACGCCCAGAGGCAGAAGAGCCTACGGGAAGTTGTTTTTCACCAAAAGGTCGTACGCTGTATCACATGTGGCCGCTTGGAGGATGGAAGCCATGAAGACGACAACGAGGAGAGATGCTGGATGGCCATGGCTAACTGTTGCTGCTTACAAATTGTATCGATATACGAAGAAGAGGAATGGGGAAGTACGTCTAGACTGAGGCACTGGCCGCGTATTATATATGCTGCCCAATGACATCAAAGACAATCTTATTTTAATTGCATTTATTTTGTTTCCAATTAGCATTCCATCAATCAGCTCACCAAATATGCTAAATACATCGTCCAATTAAACTGTACTTAATTTTGGCCTAGTCAAACATTCCATAGTTTGCCGAATTTAAAACCTTCCTCAAATCTGCATAATCAATATGTACCATAATTTGAAATTGAAAACATATCCTATATACATCAATAGTTCACATCCTCATTATTTTTATTATCTTATAACACATGAACACATGCAACATCATCAAACGTCCACCACAACATGTATGAGAATTATTTTATTATTATTAATTAATCCTCACTAATTCTTTTTATATCTTTTGAACACAGTACACACGCAAGCGCTCATATACACGTGCATACACTCACCCCTATGAATGAACACACGCACATCCTACCCTATGAGCACCTCCGAAAGACTGAGCCGGCATATCATCTTGAAATTTGTGAAGTCACCATATGCACCTTGTCGTCGATGGGAACGTCTCCTCCCACTGAATGCACATCGCCAAGAATCCTGAAATAATTCCAGGAATAAATGCGAGCACCAGGACTTGAACCTTGATGGGCTGGGAATACCACAGTCCCTTTAACCATTCAATCACAGGTTGGTTCACCTAATTCTTTTATTTCAACATACACACATAAGCCATGCGCATATGCCACCTCATCGAAGGCCTGCATGGGGAAAAATCCATTATATTATTTTACTACCTATATTCAACAAATATTTTCAACTATACAATATATAATAGGGGGCTGCTACGCGTCGGCCGGCGGATCTTTTTAAAAGATCCGCCGCCTCGCGAGCCGTTAGTTAAGACAAAATCGAGTGGCTGGATGTCTTTCTCTTCTTTGCAACAACGGTCTTGTTGCGGAAACTCTTGTAACAAAAATTGTGTTGATGATTTTTTTCCAGCATCAATCGTGTTGCGGGATTTATTTTTTGCAACATAGGTCGTGTTGCAAATTTTTTTCCATCTTCACTTTTTTTGCAACAAAGGTATTGTTGCAGAAAAACTTTGCAACTAAGATGATGTTGCAGAAATTTTTTCTCTGTCTTCACCTCTATATGGTGTTATGGAAGAAACTTATGTAACATAACTGATGTTGCAGAAATATTTCTTGCAACAGAGTAGATGTTGCAAAACAAAAACACCACCATCATTCGCTGCGAGCACGTCGGAGGTAGGCCACGTGTTGATAAAAGGAGGTGGCGGACGCCCGCGCTAGATCCGCCGGTTGAGCGATATACTTTTCCTATATAATATGTATTGTAAGTTTTTTCATATACTATTAATTCAAATGTTTCTTATAATCAAATCTTATTGAAATATATTGCAACATATTCTTGCAGCAATGCAAGGGGTATCATCTAGTTCCACTAGTATACAAAATCGAGCATTGGAGGTGGTTCTTGTACATAGACGACCATCGGCTGTTTTCAGTTCCGCCTCAAAGCCTATGTCGCTAATACTCTGCACCGAGTCGGCTGTTGTGGAAACTACCTCCAATATCGTCGACAACACATGTGGTTTTGTCCTGCTTCCAATACCCTTCTTGGCACAGGTAATTTTGTACGAATAACCGCCTTCATTTTGTATGTTAGGGATATAAATGTTTTCTTTTAGGTACTCGCCTCTGCTAATGATTGTCAGATGAAACACTCCTCGATTTTCGTATTACTTAACCTGTCACGTGATGAAATTGAAAGTAATCGTTCAAATAAACATAGTCATACATCATTCATTTCCATAAAGCTTAGAATCTCTTCTCTTAAAGTTTTCTTGTGCAATGCAAATAAAATAAAAAACAACTACAAGCAAAAAAATCTTGTTGGGTTATATTTGACATAATTATGTTAGGGGGTCAACACATAGGTATATAATCTAGAAGGAAGAGAGACAAAGATTCAGACCTCAGATAATGTAATTCACCTTAATTTTCTACATTAAAGGTATAACTGCTTTGACAAGCATGAGTTAAAGAATTTTGTTTATGCTTCAACAAAACAAAAAGTCAAAGCCAGCCACGCCTATGATACAAGTAAAGGCTACCAGTTTATCATTGGTCTAAAACAAAAACCTAACTATACTCCCTCCTTTTTGGTTTACTTGGCCAATCTTAGAAATCTCATCAACTAAAAATCGTCAAATAAGCATAAAATCGCTTACTTTAGAAGCAACAACTATCCATAGAAAAATTTATAATCTGTGGCGAAAGATTGGGAGCTCACCGTGCCGTAGATTCAGAGGCCTCGGTGGAGGTCGGTGGTGGCGACGATCCAATCCAGTCCTCGTGGTGCCATCGCGCAGCCGCCTATGGGTGGATCTGCAACCGTGACACTGCAGATGGAAAGAGCTTCAACTGTGGCGCTGCGGACGTCTGGATTTACCACCGCGACACGAACGAGCAGATCACCACGTTGTCATGTGGACCAGGGTGGAAGGGTCAAAGGCTATCAAAGGCAGGAAAGGGGATCCTAGTAAATGTGTGCTACAAGTTCTTCTGGCCTACACCGTGAACTCTGTTTCTTTAACTAAGTTCCTCAAGGAGCTTACTTCTGTAATTATGTTATGGAAAAATTATGGTGGGACTTATACAATGGAGAACGCAAGGTGCCTTGGGCCAGCTAGGAGAAGCTCTCGGTGCCATGGAAAAGTTGAGGTGTTGGCTTCAGGGATATGGAGGCTTTCAAGTAAACATTTTTGGCTCGGCGAGGTTTGCGGATCCTAAATTGTCCTGAGTCACTCTGTGGAAGTTTTAAGAGCCTGCTATTTTAGGCACACTAATTTGCTGATTGCTTTTAGTTCCCCTCGTCGTGGTTCCTGACATGGCGCGTATTTTACATGAAAGGAAGTTGCTCAAACAGGGAATCATCTGAGAATCGTCAATGGAGAAAAGGTCGATATCTAGCAAGATAATTTGTTACCTTGGAATAGTTGTAGGCGCCCTTTGGGAAGGCAAAAGGAAACTAACATTTGTGAAGTGTCTGATCTTCTATTCACGGAATCACGGGCAATAAACGTTGGAATGAGAACCTTATGTACAAGTATTTGGTATCCTTTGTACCCAATATGTATCTTAGCAAATTTTTTGTTATGACCACAACTTTGATTTTCATTTGGTTGGTTGCAATTGTTTGGCATGCCGATGGCTCCTTACCAACTTTACTTCATTTTTAGTCAAAGTTGGCAAACTCATAGGCACACAAAACCTTGACCAATATTTTGGCTAGCCAAACATTTGATGTGGAAACTCTAGACTCAAACAAAACAAACTCTATGTTACTAATCTTCTATATTTAAATAGAATCCCCCCACTAGATGATTTCTCTTGACATGCAGCCTACCCACATCAACAACAACATCCAACCAACCACCTCAGCAAATTTGCCACCTCAGCCAAAGAAAAAAAAGGCCGCAAAACAAATTATGTGATTTAATTTTTTTTAGTACGCATAGGTTCCTTGGTTCATTTTCATATTCTAAAACCGATCAAATAGTCTATCTAGTCTTTAAAGAGACACACCATCTTCTCCTCAACACCCCACCGCATATACTCCTTCGTTTCGTCTGCACGTCCCATCTTCTCTTCGGTTGGAAATCTGCCTCCATGGAAGATGAGCAGCAGCTAGGAGCTTGTGCTCCAACCCCTTTCCTAGGTCTGGCAGCCATGGCTTCTAGCTTCTGTGGCGGCCCGACTTTTGGCTGCGGAAGCGACAGCCGAGCGCCACCACGTCCATGTCGAGCGGACTACAATGGTTGCAGCTGCAGTGGTGCCACCGTACTACCGGTTTGAACGAAGCGCCCAGATCCTACTCTTAGCCGCTGAAGCTGTCCATCTGGTCGAGGACTGATCTGTACCTCCCTTTCGCAGCTCGGCTCCTTCCGCCTGCAGCCGCTCGAACGATCTGACAGGGAGAGACGAGAAGGATAAGACATCTTGCAGCTATGTGAGAGAGAAGGTAGGGGAGCATGACCGAGTGTGGCGGCGGCTCTGTCTACGGGAGAGACAGGAGAGCATGACTAGAGACGACATCACACATCAAGAACCGGAGGCAATGAGGTGCATACGTCTTCTCCTAGATTAATCAGAAGTCCCCTAAAAAGAGATTGATTTGGAATTACAAAAACAGGACTACATCCTGGTTGTGGCATTAATTTACTCTCTTCCTTTTTTTATTTGATAGAAAGGGAATTGTATGATATAAATGACTTACGCAAGTTACTTGCACAATCTGATTTCTGCATGCTTTAGCATGTAGGAGTAATTAATTAGGAAAATCTCGAATTTTCTTTTATGTAAGTTTGTCTCTACAGATGACAGTAGATTCACATGTATCATACAACTTGGAATCTTTCAGTTAGGTGGAACCAATTTTCAGGTCAGCACAAAAAAGGAAGCAATTTTCAGGATCGTGGGAAAGTTCATATTGCTGGAATCCATTCTGGTATGATATGGTTCCTAACTAACTTTTTGTGTGGGATGCTACTGGAATAAATATTAATCTCTGATCATTTTGTACAACAATACGTCAGAGTTATGACAAAGCATCATACGATCATAAATAAGCTTCCTCAAAGTTCAGGTGAGAACTATATATGAACAAGATTACTTTTACGAAGAAAGTAAGTCATGGCCTGACTACAGTTTAATACTTAATTGTTGTATATCATTCCTTACACTTGACCTGTGGTCCCTTCTTATTACTCCACTGTTGAGACAGACATGTTTGTTGCTTTTCAGTACATGTGCAGATGTACCCATTTAAATCTTTCATATCCATTGATATATTTGTCACTAATGTCATCCACCTGTTATTTTCTTCATATTCATGGTCAATTTCACAATATATGTTAATGACTACCAAAATTTACCTTCATCCACGGTGTTGTAAAACAAGAAAAAGAAGTTTTTATACAGCCATATGAATAATCAACCACCCCCTCCTCAACTCATGTCCTGTTAGTTGACTACACAAATTTACAGTCCACTATTTTTTGGAAATAAAAAACTTCAGATTAATTTTATGCCCGAAGAAAGTGCAACTGATTATGTAGTCGTAAGATGCATGTTTCATGTCTTTCAAGTATTGTTACACTAGCTTACGCTGGGGATATAGAGTGTGCATCGAGATTTGAGCAAATCTCATATTGGAAGGTTAAATTGTTGATTCATATTATACTTATACATGCAAATGCATGCAGTTAATAATGATACTTATGTGTATCTCATTTTTATAGAAAAAGAGGGCGATAGTTGCCAAGATTGATGTGCAAAACAGGTCAAAACTTAAAACAGAGATGGATGTCTCATTAATATTTTTTGGTGTACAATTGTGCCCACTTACCTTATCAGCCCATGTACTAACTCTAACAGTATGTGTGTCGACTTTTTTTGGTATTGTCATCAACAACATGTGTTGAATGCTGAGAGAATACCTATGTAGTTAATGTTTCTTTTTTGCAAGAAATAGCATTTATATATAGTACTATAATTTAGAGGTTTTGCACTTCTTTATATATTATTTTGCTACATGCTTCATGTTTTTAATGTTTAAAATTAATGTTTGTGTTGCTTTAGTTTTAGTTCATTTTGTAGCACCTATTATACAAATTTTTAACAAGGTTTCCGCAGCAACGCGCGGGGTATCATCTAGTTACTATTTAGTTACCACGCCATCACTCAACCAAATCAATGAGATTCATCCACGTCATTTTCGCCGTGGTGACTTGTCCGCTGCTATATGCTCTTTTACTATTGCCGCCATTCTGCAAGCGAAATATCAAATTAGGGCTTGCAATTGGAGATCGAGACAAACAACATGTTGCAGATTTTTACCCGTTGAGAGGGCAACAACTTCGTCGCTCAGCCTCGACGCATCGTGCAACAGTTGCTGATATAAGAGCTGATAGGATCCAAAGCATTGGTGGAAAAAATCAAGCTTTTTTGCATGGAAAATAGAATTGCTTTGATCATCGAGGAGAGACTCAAATAGATTAAATGAGTTACTTTCTGCAAAATCACCTGGTGAGATCCGGCCTATCCCTAAGCATGACACGATCTAGTCTCAGCTCGAGGTGCCGGCATGGATTGCCTTTACCACGGAGATACCAATCTTGGCTGGAAGCCAGCCACCCAAAGGCTTGTCGACAATGAACAACGGACTGCTCCAGGATCATTTTCCTTTTTTTTTGTAGTTTTGGACATGCATGGTGGAGTTTCTCTTAGTGTGCTTGTATGAGGTACTCTGTTCTGTTTCAATGAAATGGAACCGGGAGGGGGGCATTTGCCCTCCTGGGAGTCTAAAAAGACTCTCCTCATCCCTGTAGAAGCAGAGAGGAGAATAGACCATGAATAGAACATATAGCCTTGCCATGCTGTAATGAATACTCCCTCCATACCACAATCATCTTATATTTTGGTACAGAGGTAGTACTACTAGTTTTAGTTGGTGCCCCCTGACGGTTTATTTGGTTATAAGTTTCACATCAACGTTTTCCGCATATTTTTTCTCTGAAAAATGGTTGTTTTTTTTCCGCTAACTCTCACTTTATCTAGTCAAAATAGACAACTTGTGCTTTAATCTGCATATAAATATCATAGTCAACACTCAGGGGCGTTACTAACATGTCACAAAACCCACATCTCCTACAGCTGACCAACAACAAGGTAAACAAATAGCCAGATTCTGATTCTCGGGAATACAGAGCCACAACTGTTTCTCAGAAATCCACAACCATAGTGCTTCTCAGGAATCCGTAACACAAGTAAATTCAATTATCTACATTGATTCAGATGTGTGAAGCCTATGTTCTCCTCCTATGCTTCATTCTTCAAGGTGTTGCAGTTGCTGCTGATAGAGGCGAGATATATATGGGGCTACGTTGAAATTTGTCATAGTAAGTATCCGCTCCTAATAGCAATCTTTATATCATGTTTGGTCTTCTCATCCTTCTGTTTTTCCATTTACTACTACAGGCTCAACAAAGCCTCACCTTCCATGTAGTACAATTTATTACTTCTCCCTATAGTTGGGCCAATGCCAAAAGACAAACATAGGAAGGCTAGAGCCAAAATACTCAAACTTCAAGCACCCAACAACATATGGTCACCACCCAGCGCTGGATCCGCTCCCCCGGACTAATATATCCTCTGCCCCTGATCTTTTTAATCAGCTAGATCAGTGATAGCGGTAGTTCTAGTGGAGTGATAGGGCTAGACGCCGACATGCAATTGTTGTTTACGTCGGGGCTTCCTGGAGGAGACATATAAAGCCTCGAGCGTAGACTCCCTGTACTCCACTCTACAAATCCCAGAGACATCTTGGTGAGAGTATCATAGCTCAAGACACCATGAGTGACTAGGCCATCGACCACCCCACTGTCAGCAGGAAGGGAGAGGTGAGAACCATTGCGATCTGCTGTGAGACCTGTTTCAGAGTTTCCAACGGGTTCTCCCTAAACAATATCATCCACTTCTTGAGTGTCAAGTAAATCTGCCACCATATATGTTTAACATTAGACCACATTATAGAGTTTCTGTACTTCCACATGTGATGGAGTATTAAAATATAGGGTATGTCCCGCTCAACCGTAAATACATTTTGTGTTTTAGTTAAAAGAAAGTCACGATGTCATGGTAAAAATATAAACCCAAAGATGTAAAAAATTATAGGAGATCCCTGAGGAGGGCCCTGATGTCATCCATGATGCACACGGGGGCTACCTCCTTGAGCTGGTAGGACACACGTCTTCGCTCGCCTTGCTGCACACTCCACCAACCAAGCCTTAAATACCTAACAAGGCTACTAGCTTAGCCCAGTATAGGGCTACAGTTAGGGCCATCATCACGACGACCTGGGAGGCACGAGGCAAGACGGGTCAACGATCATAAATAAAGACATGAGGGCGATGTGGCGCGTCCCGTCCGGTGCAGTGTCAGGTTATCTCCTGACTGATCAACAGAGGCAAGTGGACAAAGTGCGACGAATATCCTCCTTTGTACAACGTACTGTATTTATTAACATGACCAAGGGTGGTACCCCTGGATCTATATAAGGGGAGGGTCGTGGTTGAATAGAGGGCAACTTTTGCATACTCTAGCAACCCCACTCCCTCATAGGAGCACCGGTAGAGGAGAGAAAGTAGAGAGAGAAGATAGAAAGGTGTTTAGGCACTCTAGCCAGTGCCCCGACCACCTCCTATGACACCCTGGCCACCTCTTTTGTACACCCAAACACTTGTATCCTTGAGTTTATATGAAATTAGATAATGCCCTGCGCGTTTCTGAGGACTTTTTTTCATAAATATTCCGAGGAAGGCCAGGATCCAAACTTATGTGCCAAATCTCTACAGGTGACTTGCACATTCTACAACACTGACGATCTACATTAACATAAGGTCAAGAGGCCAACATATGCATCACAATAGAGGTTTACAGAAAAAGTATGGATGATATAATTGTACTTTTGTATGACTCAAAACACATAGAAGTATGAGAATGTTTCTCATTTACAACAGGGTGATGTTTATTAAGGGGGATGTGGATATGGCCCGGGCAAGAATTTTATGTTGGAGATTAGAATTTTATCAATTCAACATGTACGATATGATTTCTCACCTACATTTACACGGATCATAGGTGTTTTTTTAAACAAAAGGTAATCCGACCTTTGCATCATCATGATACATGAATAGTAGGTGTGCACCCATCGTTAAAGTGAAGTGTGCAAAATTACCCAATTGTATCATCCAACATGAACTGTCGTATTCTTTAGGATTGGTGAAGAATCACCCTCTTCGGAGCATCGCATAACCGGTTGAAAGAAGAATGAGCATAACCTGCAAGATGTAAAACACAGGTAGCACAATTTGTTTGTAGTTTCTGTATCATATACTCCTTGAGTATAAGATCTTAAAGGAGCAAAGTGCTACTTGCATGGTTGATAAAGGACTACCTTGCACAACATGGGCCAGCTCGGTCAGGCAGTGGGCAACATACATGACACTGACATTGCGTACATGCGGCGAGACCAGGGAAGTCGTGGCAGCGGCGAGATGGCGGCCAACAACGTGCGGAGCAAGCAGCAAGGGATCATTGGCTCCGGTGGGCGATGATAGGCGGCACTCATGAGACAACCAACGACAATGCATGAAGCAAACAGTAATGGATCGCCGTCTCTCGCGGCGATGATCCGCATCAGCGGCTGTGCGACGGCTGATGACGACATGTAGAGCAAGCAGCAAGGTATCACCGCTCGCATCATATTTAAACTCTGATTGTGAATGGTTGAGAAGGGGAAAAGACAAACAACCACGGATATCCATAACTCTTGGACTTCGGACCTACCTTTTGTGCTCCGCATCCTATTAAAGTGCCTCAGTCGACATCAGTGGGTTACTCTCCTTTCTTACTCCCTCTGTTTTTACTTTTATTGTATTAGCTTTGGTCGAAGTCAAGCTTTGCATACTTTGTCAAAGCTTATAAAAAAATGCTAACATATACAATAACAAACCAATATTATTAGATTTATTGTTGAATGTACTTTTACATCATATACATTTGTTATAATAAATGTTTATATTGTTTTCTATAAACTTGGTCAAATTTTATGAAGTTTGACTTCAGTCAAATCTAATATGCAGACTAAATAAAAATGGAGAGAGAGTATTTTAGTGGCTGTCAATGTCAAATATCATAAATAATATTACTCCATTAGTTTCTTTTTAGTCTACATATAAGATTTGATCAAAGTCAAACTTTGTAAAGTTTGACCAACTTTGTTGGAACATCTACAATACTAAAGTTATATGGTATGAAAGTTAGTTTCATGATGCATCTAACAATATTGATTTCATATTGTGAATCTTTATGTTTTTTCTATAAACTTAGTCAAGGTTGACAAAGTTTGACTTTGACCAAATCTGATATGCAGACTAAAAAGAAACGGAGGGAGTACCACATTAGGATTGAGTTGATTTGTTCTTCTATTTTCCAGTAAGCCCTATGATATTTTACAACCCATCACACACCCTTAGATCTCATGCTATGTAGATAAAGGTTATTTCTAATTACTTGCAAGACTACGACAGAGTATATCATGTGGAATATCTTGTTCCTGTGATTAGGATGAACCGTTGCAACATCTCGCAATAAATAATTGTGCAACAAAATTATGATCATCGCAATAATATTAGGTCTTGGAACCATGACTTATTACATAATCAGTTTATTCACTCTACATAAAGCAATGGACTCACACAAACACATTCATATTGGATACTACATTATATGAAAGGCATGCATGCATCCCTAATCGATCACACCCTTAGCTGCACGTGGGGCTCTGCACGAAGTTGCTAACCGGAAATGACTGGTTGAATGTGGCTGCATGCTCACTACCAGTAAACCTGAGCTTGTCACCGACGCGTTGAACCGTGTGGAATGCAAGAAAATCCCACTCAAACTGGATCCTCACGCCGCCCAGTTGAGTTATGGATCCGGGCCGGATAACCCCACTGACTATGCTGTCAAACCGAATCTTGTGTGATCCACCGGCAACCGTAACGTTGAAGTCGCACAAGGCGGGGAGGGTCACCTCAACGGCGCCCCCATGGTTCACGTACGACTTCACACCCTGAGGCAGGAGAGCTCGCGGGAAGTTGTTTTTCTCCAAAAGGTCGTACGCTGTGTCGGAGGTGGCCGCTTGGAGGATGGAAGCTATGAAGACGATGAGGAGCAGATGCTGGTTGGCCATGGCTAGCTAATTGTTGCTGCTTACAAATTGTATCAAGGAATATGAGGTACTGGGAAGTGCATGTAGACTGAGGCCCTGACCACGTATTATATATGCTGCCCAACGAAATCAAAGTCAATCGTACTTTAATTTCATTTATTTTGTTCCTAATTATCATTCCATCAACTGCCTCATCAAATATGCTAAATATATCATCCCATTAAATCATATTTATTTCCGGCCTAGAACATTCTATAGTTAATGGTTTTTCCAAAACGTTCATCAAATCTGCATAATCAATACGTACCATAAAATGAGATTGAAAACATATCCTACATACCTAAATAGTTTATCCTCGTTATTTCTATTATCTTAACATGCACACATGTCACATCATCAACGATCCAGCACAATATGCATGAGAATTATTTTTTTTATTATGGATTGACCCTCATTAATTCTATTTATTTCAACATACACATATAAGCCATGCACATATGCCACCTCATCGAAGGCCCACCCAACATGCATGGGAAAAAAACCATTATATTATTTTACTACCTATATTGGACAAATATTTTTCAACTATACAAATATACAATATGTTTTTATGTTTTTCTCATATACTATTAATTCAAATGTTTCCTGGAACCAAATATTTTTGGAATATATTACAACACTAGTTTCATTTCCTCCTCAAAGCCTGATTCGTTAATACTGTGCACGAAGTCGGCAGTTGTGCAAACCGCCTCCAATATCATGGACAACACATGTGATTTTGTCCCGCTTTCTATTCCCTTCTTGCCACAGGAAGTTTCGTACGAATAACCACCTTCATTTTGTATGTTCATTTTATCAAGCATCCAGCTGATCTTCTATACAAAATGGTGTCTTTCTTGCAGCTTTGGAAGCTACTGGCAAAACCACAAGACAGAGGACGCGTGCAGGAGCTCGTAACAAAGGTGCGAGCAAGGTGCACTGAGATGCGCCGACCACCGTAGGGGACATCACCGGCTCATCACCGCCCCTCGCTACCCCGATAGCCCATTTCCTTCTTGTTGTTGGCTTGTCAGCGCTGCGCCGCTATGATTCTGCCTGTAGGCTTGTATCTTTTGCTTTTAACTTTGTTGTTCGGATCATTGAACTTGTGGATTTGTAAGAGCATCTTCAACAGGCGCGCTAAACAGGCGTCGCGCCGTAAATATACGCAGTTTAGCGTGCGCAACCCGGCGGATGGCTCCAGCGGGCGCGCAGTAACCGCTCGAGCGGTATAAGGAGTTGGGCACACGGCAGGAAGCGCTACCTCGCGCGGTGTATTTGCAGCGCCCGCTTTCACACGCGGCACACTCGAGCGCTCGCGCTGTGCTCTGTCTTCTCCCCCCTCCAAAGCCCCGCGCGCCCCGGCGCCGGCGACCTGCACCCCATGGACGCACGTGCCGGCACCCCGCTCACCCCGTCCTATTCGCGCGACCCCCCGCCGCCGCCGCCGCAAACCCTAGCGCGGGTGGCGTTGGCCTCGCCTCCGCCGGAGCACCTCCGACCATCGGCCTCGCGCGCGGCCTCTTCATGCCGTCGCGGATGACCTCGGCGACGGGTGGCATCGCGCCGGCGCTGGCCCGAGCCGCCGCCCCTCCTCATCAAAGCTCCCCAATGCGGCGCGGCCAAAGAAGGGCAAGACATCGGCGAAGAAAAACAAGGCGGCGGACGGCTCCGGCACCTCCTAGGCGAGGAGCAAGAAGCTTGCGGGGTGTGCGACGGGCGCGGCGGCTACCGAAGCGCCGGCGAGCTCACTCGTTGAGCCGGCGACCGGCGCGCACAACATGTTCGACGAAATGCCTCCAAGGTAAAAAAAATCCAACTTTTCATTCTTTTTGTTATTTTTTGAATGCATTCACATATAGATAGCTTATTTGCATTGTTCAAAAAACTTCGTAGTCTCAATGATGATGCATACATGTCAACGATGGGTGTTGGCTCCAACAATTCACATTGGTCTCAAACCAATGACATGCATTTCAAAAACCATGAGTTCGAGATGGACGAGGAGGGTGAGGGCATTGTCGACGCACCGAAAGGAAGATCGGGCAATTACAACAACGCCGATGACATCTTACTATGCAATACTTGGTTGCAAGTGTCGAGGGATCCATCCGTTGGAGGTGATCAAAGTATAGATGCTTATTGGCTTCAGATGAAGGAACACTTTGATGTTCGCAATGTGAGTGGAATTGACCGCTCCGACCGATCACTTAGGTCCCGGTATGGCCACCATGGGAGGTATGAGTTTTGCTTCTCTCATGGGAGGCATGGATGCACCTCCGGCCGGCATGGGCGGAATGTCTTTCGATGTGCCTCCTCGCACACATTTCCATGAAGATGCCGTTGAAGATCTTGCCAACACCGTGAGAGCTTCACGTGATGCAGTGCGCGATGAAGAGAGGGAGGAAGATTCATCTTCGGAGGCGGAAGAATCGTCTTCCAAAGATAAGGACGAGGACGAAGACGAGGACGAGGAATGATGTGTCTTTCATTTGTGTATTGAACTTGATTTGCATTTTGAACTTGGTTGGATGAACTTGTGGTCATGATTTTGAACTTGTGGGCATGAACTTTTCTTCATCAACTTGTTTGTGTGAAATTTTATTGTGTTGAAAATGTTCATCAACTTCATTTTGTGTTGTAAATGTCATATGCAATGCACCGGCGAGTCACGCGCGCTGCATTTTTGCACGCTGCTGGATCGGCGCGCGCGTGCTGCATTTTAGCGCGGCTGCTGGAGCCAGCGCTGCGCGCCGCGCCAATCCAGGCGATAGGCACGCTGAAGCTGTTTTTTGCACGCGGCGCGTTCGGCGCCTGTTGGAGATGCTCTAAGGGCCTCAATTTAAGGCCGAGCAAGCGCCTCCTTTCTAAAAGAAGATGTTAGGGGTATAAATGTTTTCTTTAGGAACTCTCCCCGACTAATGATAGTCAGATGAAACACTCCTCAATTTTTTTATTACTTAACTAGTCACGTGAATGAAATTGAAAGTAAACATTCAAATAAACATAGGCATACATCATTCATTTGCACAAAGCTTTGCATCTCATAATAGACATGCATATTGAATTGAAATTTCAGAGCAACATTCATTTACGCACTTCACAGCCAACATATGAAACATATGCAAAAACCTAAAAATGAATCAAGGGAAAACATCAACATCCCCAACAGTTTGATCCTTTATGTTGGCTTGGGTACCAATGAGGGTTCTCTTCTCTTCAAATAATGTTGTGCAGTGCAACTAAAACATAAAACACCCGCAAGAAAGAAATATTTCATTTAGATATACTTGAGTTTTACATCGGTATGCGGTGCATAGAATGATTATCTCCTCATTGTGGAGATCATCTCTTTCAGGATGCCTACTTAGGCCAGCACAGACTCATACCTAACATCTCGGTCAAAATTTTCACAATGTTATAGCATGAACTCCCAGACCGTCAGAGAGGCTCAGTACCCATATCCAAAATGAAGAGTGCGGAGGAGCAGGTGCCTACCTCTCCACCTTCCGCTTCTCTTAAGAAAAATTGTGCAATGCAACTAAACTAAAAAACAACTCCAAGCAATATATTTAATTTAGATCTTGTTGGGTTATGATACGTCTCCAACGTATTTATAATTTTTTATTGTTCCATACTATTATAATTGTTGGGTCATGAGCCGAAAGCAAGCCATCGAGCGTGGCAGTGCTGGATTGGATGAGATTGTCGACCGCTTGAAGGAGGTTCTCATCGTGATCCTTGAAGAGCCGGTCCAGACCTATGGTGCAATACGCTCGTTGAAGTGCGTACATGCTGCACCCTTCCTCAGACAACTTGTCCATCGCCTCCGCTCATCGCCGATCACGCCACCGCGTCCAGTGATGGTGTCGCGACAACTCTAGGACCACTGAATCTTATACCAACTGTGAGCAACTCACTCGATCAAGAGGAATTGCTAGGGATTAGAATTTGAAATTGCGGAAATTGGTTTGTTAACTAGCCGCCCGTCCATCGTCATAGCTACATGATTACACCGCCTGATGCCATCATCCAAATCCCAACCAGGAGATAAGAGAGAAGTATAATGCCTATTTAAACTAATGATCACTAACATAGTAGAAGGGCCTGCTCATAGTTCATCAACCATCGCGTTGGGTTAATCTCGAGCCTAGGCTGTGGTTAGAGCATAAAAATTGTATGCGATATTGAGTCCATCACACACAGTTAGAACATACAAACTATGTGCAATAGGAAGGGTCCATCACATACGGTTATAATTAACAATCGTGTGCTCGGATGGGTTGGCGATTGGGGAGCCAACGCACACTCTTTCAAAACCGTGTGCGATGAATGGGCTCGACTAGGTCTAAAGTAAGTGCTACATTATACAATTACTCATATTTTACAAGCAAACATAGCACCAGACATAATTCACAATCGGACAACACATCGCACACCCTACGATGTTTTGTTTTGTCATTTCTCTACTAGTGGACGAAAGGCACTCGGCTTACATCGGTATGCCGACGGACATGATGTACCCTGAGTGCGTTACGCTGAGTGTCAAACCCGCCGAGGTGAAATCAGCCTTTGCTAGGTGGTCTGCACACTCAGCTTAATATGCTTTCTTTAAAATAGCCGTTGTGTCAAAAAAGTTGTCAGTTAGGTCACTTTGGGCAAACAAAGTGTCCAAAAGATGCCCTATATACCCATATGTTAGAAAAGAAAATTACCCAAAATGTTGTTACACATATCTAGCAGCTGCGCTGAAACCAAAAACAATGCAGCAGGAACCCAACCACTCGTGATGAGACTACCCCACTGCCGACGGTCGCCACACCTACTCTGACCGGCTGTCGCCGCGCATGCCGCCGCCGCGACTCAATCGGTCGTTCTCAGCCCCGCCACCACCCAGCCGTCCAAGATGTCTGCTATCAAATCTTGGGCCGCCGCATCCGATTCCACCGATTCTGGCCATAGAAAGTTGGTGTAGCTACCGAAACACCCCCCTTCAGTATTTTGGCTAATTTTGAACTTTTTGTACAGATCACAAGAAAATATTATTATCGTCCATGTTGCTGAATGGGAATTACTGTTGGAAATATGAGCAATTTACCAAATGATTTTATTAACATAAATAGTAGATAAAGCATGACTAATATAATAGAGATAAAACAAGTCATGCTTTCTGACAGAGATAAGGTAAATAGCTTCTGCATATATGAACCGTAGGCTAGCATATCTATAGCAGACAGTAGAACTAGTTGCATATATGAAGTAGAACCTAACATATCTAGAGCAAGTACTAGTATGAGAAACTATGGCAGGACATCTAACAGAAAGAAGAACACGTACAGGACAGCAGCAGCAGTAGCACTGGACTTGGGGTCGGTGTCCTCGCCAGCCATGTTGTCGAGGAGGTTGTCGACGTCGGGGAAGTAGTCGTCGGAGCCCGGGGCGTCCGTGACAAAGGAGTCAGTCAGTAGTCGCACAGAGCGCTCCCCAAAACCTTATCACCCTTCTCCCATACAGGAGTCAAAGAGGTGCGGTTTCGGAGGCCTACTGTCCCGACGTGCGGTGCACGCCGCAAGTCGAGATGAGGAAGACAGCAATAGCTCCGAGATAGAACCGATGGCGAGAGGAAGGAGAAGTTCTTGTGCATCTCTGTGGGAGGAGCGACCTCCCTTTTATAGGCGCAAGAGAAGGAGGCGAGAGGGCAGCGACGGAAGGCGAAATGAAGAGACGGAGGCGAAGCGAACAGCCAAAGGGCTGCGCCGTTCGCATTCGAAGTCCACTTTTGCAAAAATCTTTTTAGCTTCCGTGTGACCTTTCGTATACCCGTAGTGCGTGCCAAAAATTTAGATATCGGCTCGGCTCATTCCCGCGGCGCGGCGCGGAGCGGCGCGGCGCGTCGTGACGAGGCGAGGCGTGGCGAGGCGGGCGGCGGAGGAGGAGCGCGCGTGGATATCCCTCTTGTTCTCATGCTTGTACAAGTGGGGAAAGAACCTCCCTTATAAGGAGGTCCAACTCCCACTAAACTAGCAATGTGGGACTAAACTTTAGTAGTATCCCTTGCCTTGCACAAATGGGCTAAGTGGGCCTCTAGGATTTATTAGGAATTTCTGAAATAGTTATTGGGCTGCCCAAAATAAACTAAATTCCAGCAATCCCCCACCAGATCCTAGAGGCACACATAAATTTGCCTTTGGTTCCAAAACACTGTTTTATATACCGGTACTGCAGTGGAGACTGTTAAGTTGAACTTTCACCTAGAACTCTATGCTACACTAGTAAGCAACTTGAACAGTGGACCGGGCCTTGAAGTGCAAGTTTTCTGCGAATCTAGCTTCACATAAAGCCTTGACCGATACGTGGCTACCGTGGGTCTTCCCCGCGGCTGGAGCTTATGCGTCATACTCCGTGACCTTTCATGAGTTTACTAGAGAGAACCCTACTCTCATAGATTGCGACGTTTGACAATCAGACTCATATAGGTGTGTTCTTCAAAAGATGTTCTGCAGGATAACATCTCTGCTTAAATAAGCCACTTAGAACACATTAAGGTATACATCAACCTGCCATGCAGATTAGGAGAGTATTGCATCTTCATGGAGTAGTATTGTGAATAGTAAGGATACTCTCCTCTCAGTTGACCAACAGCTTGTCTTCCACATCTAATTCACGGGATCTCCGATCACAAAGAATAAGTTACCACTATGAACAACTCATATTGTGGGTCTCATACCCATCTCCCTCGATGCATTATCTATCACATTATGTGATAGACCCTTAGTAAAAGGATCTGCCAGATTTTTAGACGTTTGGATATAATCCAACGCAATAACTCCAGAGTTTTTCATTTTCCTGACAGACTTTAACCTTCTCTGAACGTGTCTTGATGACTTCATCTTATCCTTTGAGCTGCTCACTTTCGTGATCACAGTTTGATTGTCGCAGTTCATAAGGACACCCGGTACAGGTTTCTCAACAACCGGCAAGTCATTCAAGAGCCGGTGAAGCCAATCTGCTTCAACCGCAGCTGTATCTAGTGCTGTGAGTTCTGCTTCCATTGTTGACCTCATTAAGATGGTCTGCTTGCAAGACTTCCAAGAAACAGCGCCACCTCCATGAGTGAATACATAACCGTTCGTGGCCTTTATCTCATCAGCATCTGAGATCCAGTTTGAGTCACTATACCCTTCAAGCACCTTTGGATGCCCGGTGTAGTGAATTCCATAATTTGCAGTGCCTTTCAAATAACGCAAAACTCTCTCTAGAGCTTTCCAATGCACATCTCCTGGTTTTGAGACAAACCGACTCAGTTTGCTAACAGCAAAAGAGATGTCAGGTCTTGTAGCACTTGCTAAGTACATAAGCGAGCCAATAATCTGAGAATATTTCAATTGATCTCTAGCAATTCTTCGATTCTTTCGAAGTAACACACTCACATCATATGGTGTTGGAGAGGGCTTGCAGTCACTATAGCCAAAGCAACTCAAGATCTTTTCCACATAGTGAGATTGAAGCAATGTAATCCCACCATCATCGTCTCTCGACAACTTAATGTTCAGAATGACATCAGCCACTCCTAAATCCTTCATCTCAAAACAGCGAGATAGGAAATTCTTGACCTCCTTAATAACATTTATATTTGTTCCAAAAATCAATATGTCGTCAACATACAAGCAAAGGAGAACTCCCTCGCCCCCACCATGGCGATAGTACACACATTTGTCAGCTTCGTTTACAGCAAAGCCTGCGGCTGTTAAAGTTCTTTCAAACTTCTCATGCCACTGTTTGGGTGCTTGCTTGAGTCCATACAAAGACTTCAGCAACTTGCACACTTTTCCTTCCTGACCATCTAGTACAAACCCATCTGGTTGTTCCATATAAATTTCCTCATCCAACTCTCCATTTAGGAAAGCAGTCTTAACATCCATTTGATGAACGAGAAGACCATGTGAGGCAGCTAGTGAAAGTAGAACTTGAATAGTGGTCAGTCGAGCCACAGGTGAGTAAGTATCAAAGAAGTCTTCACCTTCCTTTTGGGTATAACCCTTAGCCACGAGCCGAGCCTTGTACTTTTCAATAGTACCATCAGGCCTAAGCTTCTTCTTGAATACCCATTTGCGTCCTATAGGTTTGCACCCATAAGGACGATCAGTTATCTCCCAAGTTTCATTCGCTAAGATGGAATCCATCTCGCTACGAACCGCTTCCTTCCAGTAGTCATCATCTTCAGATGCATAAGCCTCTGAAATAGAACTGGGAGTGTCATCTATGAGATACACAAGAAAATCATCACCAAAGGACTTTGCAGTCCTCTGTCTCTTGCTCCTAATAGGAACTTCATTGTTCTCCTCTAGGACTTTCAAATTGTTCCATCAAAATGGCAGGTTCAGTAATTGTAACTGATTCCTGATTCGATGAACTAGGCATCTCCTGATTAGATGAGGTAGCCATATCCTTCACGGGAAAGATATCTTCAAAGGAAGTCGCATCATTCGACTCCATGATCGTACTGACATGTATGTCAGGTACCTCAGATTTTACAACCAAGAATCTATAGCCAACGCTATGAAAAGCATATCCCAGGAAAACACAATCCATGGTCTTTGGTCCAAGCTTCCGCTTGTTTGGAATTGGAACATTGACTTTCGCCAAACAACCCCATGTTCGTAGATAAGAGAGTTTTAACCTTTTTCTTCTCCCATTCCTAGAATGGAGCTATCTCTTTGTTCTTTGTGGGAAATCGGTTTAGGACATGACATGCAGTCAATATCGCCTCCCCCCACCATGCCTTGGAGAGACCCGAAGTGTCTAACATGGCGTTAACCAAATCTGTTAGAGTATGGTTCTTTCTTTCGGCCACCCCATTTGACTAAGGTGAATAGGGAGGCGTCCTCTCATGGATTATACCATGTTCCACACAAAAATCATCAAATTCATTGGAAAAATACTCTCCACCACGGTCGGACCTAAGCCTCTTGATTTTTTGATCAAGTTGGTTTTCCACTTCAGCTTTATAGATCTTGAAAAAGTTCAAAGCCTCATCCTTAGATTTCAGAAGATACACACGATAGTATCTAGTGGAGTCATCAATTAACATCATGAAATATTTCTTTCCACCTTTTGTCAAAACACCATTCATTTCACACAGATCTGAATGTATGAGCTCTAGTGGTGCAAGACTTCTCGTTTCCGCAGTCGTGTGAGACTTACGAGGTTGCTTAGCTTGCACACACACTTGACACTTAGATCCCTTGATAGTGGTGAAACTAGGGATTAAGTTCAACTTCACTAGTCGCGACATGCAACCAAAGTTAACATGACAAAGACGTGAATGCCACACAATTGATTCACTATTGTTGCAAATATGATTAACAACTTTATTGAAAACGTCCGATAAGGATAAAAGAAACAGGCCTCCTGACTCATAGCCTTTACCAACAAAAGTTCCATACTTGGATATTACAAATTTATTCGACTCAAAGACAAGCTTGTAGCCATCTCTACACAGAAGAGATCCGCTAACAAGATTTTTATTGACGACGGGGACATAATGCACGTTCTTCAGTAGCACGATCTTCCCCGAAGTAAACTTCAAATCGACCGTGCCAACACCACGAACAGAAGCACTTGAACCATTGCCCATCAGCATGGTTGAAGTCCCTGTGGTCTGATAAGACGAAAACATGGAAATATCACCGCATACATGCATATTAGCACCCGTGTCAATCAACCAATCAGGAGAATGACATACTGAAAGAATAGTGGGAAATATACCATACCTAGCATCCTTGATGTCAGTGTCTCCAATGACAACATTAGCGGTCTTGCCGCCTTTCCTAGGATGACGCTTGTCATAGCGATTAGGGAAACTAGGAGCCCAATGATCAGGATCCCCACACACATGACAGACACCTTTCTTCTTGTTATTCTTCTTCTTGAAGTTCTTGTGCTGGACAGCCTTGTTCTTCCCATCAAACTTTGCTTTACCATCAAAATTGCCCTTGTTCTTGAACTTGTGGGGCTGGAAGTTCTGCTTCTGTACCACATTGGCACTAGATCCTCCCTCAATACCTCGAGCACGTGTGTCCTTTGCTCTTGCCTTTTCTTCCACATCAAGAGTGCCAATGAGATCCGGGACGGAAAACTCCTGCCTCTTATGCTTCAGCAAGGTAGCAAAGTTCCTCCATGAAGTAGGAAGCTTAGTGATGATACCTCCGGCAACAAACTTGTCCGGTAGCATACAACCGAAGTGCTCAAGTTCTCTAGTAAATGACTGTATCTCATGAGCTTGCTCAACCACGGAGCGCTCTTCAGTCATCCTGTAATCATAGAATTGCTCCATGATATACAACTCAGTGCCAGCATCCGAGACCCCAATCTTGGCCTCGAGTGCATCCCACATATCTTTTCCACTATCAATTGATGCATAAGCATCAACTATGTTCTCACCAAGAACACTCAAGAGAGCAGCCTTAAACAGAGTATCCATTTTCTGAAAGGCTTGTGCCTGTTGAGCATCAAGCTCCCCTTCAGGTTTGCCGAGAGTGGTGTCATAGCAACTCACGGTTTGAAACCATAAGACTGCTCTCACGCGCCACCTCTTATAGTGGATACCCTCAAACATAGGAGGTCTCATGGAAGCAGCAAAACCACTTGGGGTAAATTGCCTATTATAAGGTTTTTGGATTGTTGGAAATATGAGCAATTTACCAAATGATTTTATTAACAGAAATACTAGATAAAGCATGACTAATATAATAGAGATAAAACAAGTCATGCTTTCTAACAGAGAGAAGGTAAATAGCTTCTGCATATATGAACCGTAGCCTAGCATATCTATAGCAGATAGTAGAACTAGTTGCATATATAAAGTAGAACCTAACATATCTAGAGCAAGTACTAGTACGAGAAACTGTGGCAGGACATCTAATAGAAAGAAGAACACGTACGGGACTGCGGCAGCAGTAGCACTGGACTTGCGGTCGGTGTCCGTGCCAGCCATGTCGTCGAGGAGGTTATCGACGTCGGGGAAGTAGTCGTCAGAGTCCGGGGCGTCCGTGACGAAGGAGTTAGTCAGTAGTCGCGCAGAGAGCTCCCCAAAAACCTTATCACCCTTCTCCCGTACATGACTCAAAGAGGTGCGGTTTCGGAGGCCTACTGTCCCGACGTGCGGTGCACGCCGCAAGCCGGGATGAGGAAGACAGCAGCAGCTCAGAGATGGAACCGATGGCAAGAGGAAGGAGAAGTTCTGCTGCGTCTCTCTGGGGGAGCGACCTCCCTTTTATAGGCGCAAGAGAAGGAGGCGAGAGGGCAGCGACGGAAGGCGAAACGAAGAGACGGAGGCGAAGCGAACAGCCAGCAGCCGAAGGGCTGCACCGTTCGCATTCGAACTTCACTTTCGCAAAAATCTTTTCAGCTTCCATGTGACCTTTCGTATACCCATAGTGCGTGGCAAAAATTTAGATATCAGCTCGGCTCATTCCCGCGGCGCGGCGAGGCGGGGCGGGGCAGGGCGTGGCGAGGCGGGCGGCGGTGGAGGAGCGCGCGTGGATATCCCCCTTGTTCTCATGCTCGTACAAGTGGGGAAAGAACCTCCCTTATAAGGAGGTCCAACTCCCACTAAACTAGCAATGTGGGACTAAACTTTAGTAGTATCCCTTGCCTTGCACAAATGGGCTAAGTGGGCCTCTAGGATTTATTAGGAATTTCTGAAATAGTTATTGGGCTGCCCAAAATAAACTAAATTCCAGTAAACTAAATTCCAGCAATTACTACTTGGGGATTTGCTCACTGAATATTGGAATATACTTACTTTATGCATGCCGTCAAATATAGCTGATCCCCTAAAAGTACAAAGATTGCTGACATTTTTTCCACGATTTTCAGCAATGTTGATCTTTTTTAGAGAAATGCAGTGATTATTTCTAGAGAACATTCTGCAAATCAACTTAATAAGAGTCTAGGCATTTATTAGGCTGGCCGTAATGGCGAGTATCATATATTAGTATAATGCATATGATACTAGTGTATGATACTATTATATGTTAGTATCATAGCTAACATCATTTATTGCCATGCATTACACATAGTAGCACATCATTCAATATGATACGGTATCATGATATGATACTCAACCCTCTTTTTCTTCATTTAATTCTATGCCACCTCATCAAATTTGTCTAGTTGACATACATGAAACTACCTATGATACTACCATTACGACCAGCCTTAACATGTAGAACTTACAATGCATGGGGAATGAAAGATCAAATATACCTTGCTCTCCTTTCTTATTTTAGTGGTTGTTAATGTCAAATATCATAAAGAATATTAGTCCCTCCGTTCCTAATTATAAGTCTTTTTCGAGATTTTAAATGGACTACCATATACGAATGTATATAGACATATTTCAGAGTCTAGATTCACTTATTTTGCATCGCATGTAGTCACCTGTTGAAATCTCTAGAAAGACCTATATTTAGGAACGGAGGAAGTACACATTAGGACTGAGTTGTTTTGCTCTTCTACTTTCCAGTAAGCCCTGTGATATTTTACCACCCATCGGACACCCTTGGATCTGATGGTATGTGAGTGTTTGACAAAAAACTACCACTTTAGGGGTATCCGTCCCACAAAACTACCAATTTTTAAAAAGTGACCAAAAACTACCAAAATTTCTTAACTTTGTAACTACAAACTACCAGTTTCAGATAATTGCGAATTTAAACGATTTAAACACGTTTATGACATGCGGAACCCACTCGTCAGGGCTGACGTGTCGACAAAATCAACTTCATTCATTTTGACTGTCAAATTGACCGTTATTACAGACAGGGCCCACACGTGAGCGCCTACATTCTTCTCCCTCCTCTTTTCTCTCTCTTAGGCATTTCAACGAACACCAGTGTTTGCGCCAGCGTGATGGAACAGAGCATCGACACCGTCGAGAACGCGAAGCTGAGAGCAACTCCAACGGGCCGAACCAAACGGACGGCGATTTCGTCCGCTTTTTGTTTGTTTGGGTCGGCCGGACAGACACGGATACCAGCTTCCGCATTTGGGTCGGCGCGTGCGCCCAACACTGGCCTGGGACCCATTTTGACGGCGCCAAAAAATGAACGCATGCATATTAAAAAAAGAGAAACAACATTAATTAAACATTAAAGCTGGCCATGAAGGCCGGCGAGAGTCCGCGCGCCCGCATTTGCATTTAAAAAAATAAAAACAACCTAAACTACAAGGCGGCGCGCTGCCCTAGGCGTCGTCGTCATCCTCGGGGTCCGTGAGGTCGATGAGCGTCGGCGCCGGCCCGGCCCAGGGGAACGCCGTGTTCCAGAGCGCCATCATGTCGGGCTGTGCCGGCGCAGGCAGTGCCGGGGCGGCCGGGGGGGGGTGCGGCCGCTTGTGCAGCCGCGGCCTGGCGCGCCTCCTCCTCCTTGGCCTCGCGCTGCTCCTCCTCGAGGTCGCGCTCGAGCACCTCCTCGTACTCGTCGCGACAGTGCTCCTCTGCCAGCCGGCGCTGGCGCCACATCTCGAGGTAAGGGGTGGCGGGGGACTTGCCCTTGGCCTTGCTGCCGCTGACGCCGGAGAAGAGGCCCATCTTGTTGTGGTTGTGGTGGCTAGGGTTTGCTGGCGATGAGGGAGCAAAGGTGGGCAGATGTGGACGGCGAGTTTGGATGAGGACGGACCCGCCGCACGGTCGGCATAAAAAAGGACGAGCGCCGTCACTGATGCGTGGGCCCGTCATCATAAATTAAGCTGACCGCGTGGGCAGCGGGTAGTTGGACGACCGCCATGTGGGGACGCAGCGGATAGCGAGAAGGCGCGCGAAGCGTCCGTTCGGTGTCCGCGCCGACGCATTTGGGGCACAAATTTGGGCCGTAAATGCGTCTGCGCGGACGCGCCGCGCACGTGATTTGGGTTTGGGTCGGCGCGTTAGGCCGCAACTTTTGTCCGCGCCGAGCCAAACGGATGCAGGCGGACGAAATGGGTCGGCCCTTTGGAGTTGCTCTGACTGCCGGCCGTGAGAGTGAGCGATGAAGAGGCCGCCGCGGCCGCATTCAACACAGACGCGATGGAAGTCCGAGCATGGCGCCGTGCCTGCCTCCTGGTCAACAGCAGAGGCACCTCCACGAGCGCCGCGCTCACTGTCGGAGGACGAGGTGTGTGTGCGGTTCATCACGCTCTACGTCGACGACAGGCGACGGTGACGCCGACCGTGACGCCCGCTCAATCGGGCGTGACGTCCACACCGTCCTCACATTCCTCGCCAAGTCCGTCATGTTCGTCTTTTGAGGCGACTCCCGCAGCGCCGCGCGCCTCATCCGGACCAGGCGCAAGGTTGCCGGGCACCTCGCAACCGCTTGCCTTCACGCCTTTCTCCTGCTCCTCGGCTCCACGCATGAGGCCCTGCTGCCGGGAGGCATTGTGCACTTTGCCGGGGCTGCGCACGTCGGCGCGGTGTGGTGCATCGCCTCGGTGATGATGGTGCTTGAGGACGCCTGGGGCTTCGGCGCATACCTTCACCGCCTTCCACTGCTGGGTCTGGCGGTCGCTGGTCTACCACATCTGCCGCCCCGCTGCATACTACCGCTACTCTCCCGCATCTGGACGGTGCCGCAGCCTGCTGCTCGTGCAGCGTGATGTGGATCCGCGACCTGATGCATTGGGGCGCGAGGAGGTGGTCCTCGGCGAGCGGCAGCATCGATTGATTTTGTTTCGAGTACAAGATGTTCGTTGAAATGCCTAAAAGAGGGAGGAAGAAGAATGTAGACGCTGACCAGGGCGCTGATGTGTGGCCCACCTATAATAACGGTCAACGCGACGGTCAAAATAAACGGAGTTGACTTTGCCGCACGTCAGCCCTGACTAGTGGGCCATGCATGTCATAAACGTGTTTAAATCATTTAAACTCGTCATTATCTGAAACTGGTAGTTTTTAGTCACAAAATTAAGAAATTTTTGTAGTATTTAGTCACTTTTTAAAAAGTGGTAGTTTTGTGGGACAGATATCTCTAAAGTGGTCGTTTTTTTTATCAAACACTCGATGCTATGTAGATCAAGATTATTTTTAATTACTTGCGAGACTCCAACAGAGTATATCATGTGGAATTTCTTGTTCCTGTGGTTAGGAGGAACCATTGCAACATCTTACAATAAATAACTAGGCAAAAAATGATCATCACAATAATATTGGGTCTTGGAACCATGACTTATTACATAATCAATTTATTCATTCTACATAAAGCAACGGACTCACAAAGACACATGCATATTGCATACATTTATAGTAAAGCATGCGTGCGATGCATCCCTAATCAATCAGACCCTTAGCTGCACCTGGGGCTCTGCACGAAGTTGCTAACCGGAAATGACTGGTCGAACGTGGCTGCATGCTCACTACCAGTAAACCTGAGCTTGTCACCGACGCGTTGAACCGTGTGGAATGCAAGAAAATCCCACTCAAACTGGATCCTCACGCCGCCCAGTTGAGTTATGGATCCGGGCTGGATAACCCCACTGACTATGCTGTCAAACCGAATCTTGTGTGATCCACCGGCAACCGTAACGTTGAAGTCGCAGGAGGCGGGGAGGGTCACCTCAACGGCGCCTCCATGATTCACGTACGACTTCACACCCTGAGGCAGGAGAGCCCGCGGGAATTTGTTTTTCTCCAAAAGGTCGTACGCTGTGTCAGAGGTGGTCGCTTGGAGGACGGAAGCCAGGAAGACGATGAGGAGCAGATGCTGGATGGCCATGGCTAACTGTTGCTTATAAATTGTAGTATCGATATAGGAAAATGAGGAATGGGGAAGTGCGTGCAGACTGAGGCCCTGGCCGCATATTATATATGTTGTCCAACGAAATCAAAGAAAATCGTATTTTAATTGCATTTATTTTGTTCCTAGTTATGATTCCATCAACCGCCCCATCAAATACGCTAAATATAACATCCTATTAATTCATATTTATGTTTGGCCTAGTCAAACATTCCATAGTTAGTGGTTTTGACAAATTTGAAACGTTCCACAAATCTGCATAATCAATACGTACAATAATATGAGATTGAAACATATCCTATATACCTAAATAGTTCACATCCTTACTAGTATTTTTTTAATCTTAACATGCACACATGCCACATCATCAAAGGTCCACCACAACATGTATGAGAATTATTTTTTTATTATTCAGAGCATTTCCAATAGAAAATGTAGATGCAAAATTACCTAAGTTTTGCATCTTTAGAGCCCCAAACCGCCTCTTCAACAGATGATGTAGATGCAAAAAAATTACATCTCCGACTCCGAGAGATGTAAAATACAACACCTCTCGTTGCAAATTTGCATCTCCGCCGACTCGAGATGTCAAATTTACGGTCGCGTGCCAACCGCCCAACCGCCTTCCATTTCCTTCCATGCAACCGCCTGCTGTCTGCCCAACTCCACCTCCCGCCGATTTTGCCCAAAATTGCCGCCGCCGCCGCCTGCAGTTGTCGCTTCCTTTTCGGCGTCCCGCCTCATGTCGAAGCTTCTCCGGCGGTCCTACTAGCATAATGCCTTCCACGGCGAGGTCGTCGTTGGGCTAGCCTTCTACCTAGACAAGACCCCCTGCCGGAGGTAGCGGAGGCGCGCCAAACCGCCAGCCTCGGCTATTCGTCTGGCAGCGGGAGCCATCCGCTCGCGGTGCTGAGCTCCCGCCATCTTCTCTGCGGAGCTGCGGCCGTCTCCTCTGTCGAGCCGCCGCCGCTCGCACGCACCGCCGCCAAACGGCTTCCCAACCCGCACCCAGCTGATTTCGTCCACCCCGCAAGCAAGGTGTTCGACGAAATTCCCCAAGGTAAAAATTCAATCAAACTTGATGGTTTTTTATTGGGGTTGGAGAGGTAGTTTGACGATGATTTTCTGCATTGTAGATGAGCTCGCGTGACTCCAATTTCTGTTGGGAAACATAGCATGCAATTTCAAAAAAATTCCTACGCTCACGCAAGATCTACCTAGGAGATGCATAGCAACGAGAGGGGGAGAGTGTGTTGACGTACCCTCGTAGACCGAAAGTGGAAGCGTTTGATAACGTGGTTGATGTAGTAGAACTTCTTATCGTTCCGACCGATCAAGCACCAAACATACGACACCTCTGAGTTCTGCACATGTTCAGCTTGATGATGTCCCTCAAACTCCTGATCTAGCAAAGTGTCGAGGGAGAGTTCCGTCAGCACGACGGCGTGGTGACGGTGATGGTGAAGTGATCCGCGCAGGGCTTCGCCTAAGCACTACGTGAATATGACCGGAGGCGTAAACTATGGAGGGGGGGGCGCACACGGCTAACAATTGTTGGTGTGTGTTCTAGCGGTTCCCCCCAGATATATATATATAGGTTGGAGGGGAGGATAGGCAGCCAAGGGGGTGCCCCAAGTAGGAGGAATTCTAGTTGGGCGCCTCCCAATTCGGCCTCCCCCTTCCATAACTTCCGGAGGGGGAAGGAAGGAGAAGGGAGGAGGGAAGGAAGGGGGAGACCGAATCCCTCCCCTTCCTTCTCTCTCCCCCTCTTTTCTTCTCCAATTCGACCTATATGGGGGCACAGGTCTGTCCCCTTCTTGGCCCATTAGGCCCATATATTTGCCGGGGGGTGCCCGGAACCCCTTCCGGTGACCCGATATGTACCCGGTACCCGCAAAACACTTCTGGTGTCCGAGTATCATCTTCCTATATATGAACCTTTACATCTTGACCATTTTGAGACTCCTCGTCATTTCTGTGATCTCATCCGGGATTCCGAACAACATTCAGTCACCAAATCACATAACTCATATAATACAAAATCATCATCGAACGTAAAGCGTGCGGACCCTGCGGGTTCGAGAACTATGTAGACATGACCGAGACACCTCTCCGGTCAATAACCAATAGCGGAACCTAGATGTTCATATTGTCTCCTACATAGTCTATGAAGATCTTTATCGGTCGAACCGTTATGGCAACACACGTTATTCCGTTTGTCATAAGTATGTTACTTGCCCGAGATTCGATCGTCGGTATCTTCATACCTAGTTCAATCTCGTTACTCGCAAGTTTCTTTACTCATTCCGTAATACATCGTCTCGCAACTAACTCATTAGTAACTTTGCTTGCAAGGCTTCTTATGATGTGCATTACTGAGAGGGCCCAGAGATACCTCTCCGATACTCGGAGTGACAAATCCTAATCTCGATCTATGCCAACCCAACAAACATTTTCAGAGATACCTGTAGAGCATCTTTATAATCACCCAGTTACGTTGTGACATTTGATAGCACACAAGGTATCCCTCCGGTATTCGGGAGTTGCATAATCTCATAGTCAAAGGAATATGTATATGACATGAAGAAAGCAATAGAAATAAAACTGAATGATCAATATGCTAAGCTAACGGATGGGTCTTGTCCATCACATCATTCTCCTAATGATGCGATCCCATTCTTCAAATGAAAACTCATGTCTATGGTTAGTGAAAGGATCGAGAAGAGGTGTCTAGAGGGGGATGATTACGTTCTTCAAGTTAAGGTGGAGTTTTAGCACAAGCTTAAACATTCACAATACATTTCAAGCAAGCATGCCAAGAGTATATGAGCAGCGGAAAGTAAACCATGCAAATTGCAAGAAAGTAAAGGGATGGGATTGGAATGTGCAAATGCAATTGGAGACATGAAGATTTTTGGCGTGGTTCCGATAGGTGGTGCTATCGTACATCCACGTTGACGGAGACTTCGACCCACGAAGGGTAACGGTTGCGCGAGTCCATGGAGGGCTCCACCCATGACGGGTCCACGAAGAAGCAACCTTGTCTGTCCCACCATGGCCATCGCCCATGAAGGACTTGCCTCACTTGGGTAGATCTTCACGAAGTAGGCGATCTCCTTGTCCTTCCAAACTCCTTTGTTCAACTCCACAATGTTGACGGAGGCTCCCAAGTGAAACCTAACCAATCTAGGAGACACCACTCTCCAAAAGGTAATGGATGGTGTGTTGATGATGAACTCCTTGCTCTTGTGCTTGAAATGATAGTCTCCCCAAAACTCAACTCCCTCACACAGATTTGGATAGGGTGGAAAGATGATTTGAGTGGAAAGCAACTTGGGGAAGGCTAGAATCAAGAATCTTGTGGTTGGAATGGAATATCTTGGTCTCAACAGATGAGTAGGTGGTTCTCTCTCAGAAAATTAGTAGTGGAAGTGTAGGCACGTTCTGATGGCTTTCTCTCAAATGGAGAAGGGGGTGAAGGGGTATATATAGCCTCCACACAAAATCTAACCGTTACACACAATTTAGCAAACTCGGTGAGACCGATCTGGTTCAAAATGTGAACGTTAGGCTTTTCGGTGGGACCGATATGATCTACTCGATGGGACCGTGAAGGAAATATGCCCTAGAGGCAATAATAAAGTTGTTGTTTATATTTCCTTATATCATGATAAATGTTTATTATTCATGCTAGAATTGTATTAACCGGAAACTTAGTACATGTGTGAATACATAGGAACAGGGCTATATATGAAATGGATACTAATGGCACACCTGACATGTGGTCCGCCACTACTACATAGCAGTGGCGCACCATGTGCAGATGCGCCATTAGTGTGGAAGACACTAATGGTGCACCAGGCACATGGTGCGCCACTAGTAACAATTTTTTTTCATTTTTCCAAACATACTAATGGCGCATCCAGGCGCAGTGCGCCATTACTCTTCTTTTTGCAAAACTACTAATGGTGCACCTGACATTGGTGCGCCATTAGTAACCCTCGTTACTAATGGCCCATGAGTGGATGGTGCGCCATTAGTAACCTGGGACCAGCTAGATATTTTGGACAGCCACACCTACACACTCACTTTCCCCACATCATTCCCTCCACCTCCTTCTCCAAGCTTGTGTCGGCTGCCTCCTCCTCCTCACCTTATTTGCACCATAGATTCATCAAAATTAAATGGTTAAATTACCTTTTTTTGATAGGTAAGTAAGGGGAAAACTATCTTTATGTTGTAGATCTACTTTTTTTTCTCCCTAGCTCGCTACAACAACGTGCACATGCACTTTTTGTGGCCTAGCTAGATCTATGTATGTTTGTGATGTTGCATATGTTTGTGGTGTTGCATATATGTTTGTGTTTGTAGGTACCGGTATTTGAAATGTGATAGTTGCCAATATTTTGCCGGAATGTTGATTCATTTCTGTTTCGGCGAGAATTTTGGCACTATGCATTCTTTTTTGTCCTATTTTTAGGGAAAGTCATGCCAAATTTTTTCTTGGTTCTAAAATATTGTTTTGCTCTACCCCGCAGGCGACCATGGTCCGCACGATGACCGAAGGCATCGTGAATAGGTTTTTGAGCTCCGTGAAGGCCGAGATGCTTCAAAAGAACGAGACGGAGATAAGATGTCCGTGTCGAAGATGCAAGCTGAAGAGCCTTATTGCGGACCCGGATTCCGGGCAGGTGCGGGACCACCTGCTCTTGCGTGGTTTCATGGATGGCTATCGGTGGCAAGGTGATGAAGATGACTATGAAGTCGTCCATGGGGGCCGAGCAAGAAATGAGGAAGGGCAGCAAGACAACCACCGCGGCTCGGGCGGGCGAGAAGATGAAGAATCTCCAGGACATGATCACGATGGTGATGTTGTACACAATCATCATGTAGAAGATGCCGGACATGATGATGAGGAAGATGCCGGAGCAGACGAAGGGCATGATCATGAAGATGAAGATGCCGGCGGAGCAAACGATGATGGACCATCGATGGGCTAGGTGCAGGACCCTCATATTCAAGAGTTGCTTCTCAAGCAGACGGATAACGCAAGAGCTGCCGCCCGAGAGAAAGCCAAGCTGGATCAACTGGAGATAGACGTAGTTACTCCATTGTATGAAGGATGCTGGCCCGAGGATACCCGCTTGAAAGTAACGCTCATGGCTCTGGAGATGAAGGTAAAACAAAAAATGACCGACGCATGCTTCGACGAGAACATGTCATTCTGGCACGAACGTCTTCCCAAGGGGAACAAGTGCTCGACTAGTTTTGAAGAGGCGGAGAAAATCGTGTGTCCTCTGGATTTACCGCACGTGAAATACCATGTGTGCATGAACAATTGCATCATTTATTGGGACGAGCATGCGGAGTCTACCATATGTCCGGTGTGCGGCGTCACTCAATACAAGAAGAGGAAGAAAGCTCCTCGAAAATTGGTGTGGTACTTTCCGATCACTCCTCGTCTGCTTTTTCCTTGTTCTAGAGTATCGCAGAAAAGGAAAATCAAACAGAGTCCAATTGACCTGAAACTTCACGGAACTTATTTTTGGACCAGAAGAAGCCCATGGATTATCGAAGTTGGACTAGAAGAGTCCCAGGCTGCCCACGAGGGTGGGGGCGCGCCCACCCCCCTGGGCGCGCCCCCTGCCTCGTGGACAGCCCGGAGATCCCCCGACGTACTTCTTCCTCCCATATATACCCATATACCGTAAAATCTTTAGGGAGCACCATAGATCGGGAGTTTCGCCACCAGTAGCCTCCGTAGCCACCGAAAACCAATATAGACCCATTCTGTCACCCTGCCGGAGGGGGGAATCCCTCTCCGGTGGCCATTATCATCATCCCGGCGCTCTCCATGACGAGGAGGGAGTAGTTCTCCCTCGGGGCTGAGGGTATGTACCATTAGCTATGTGTTTGATCTCTCTCTCTCTCTCTCTCTCTCTCTCGTGTTCTTGAGGTGATACGATCTTGATGTATCGCGAGCTTTGCTATTATAGTTGGATCTTATGATGTTTCTCCCCCTCTACTCTCTTGTAATGAATTGAGTTTTCCATTTGAAGTTATCTTATCGGATTGAGTCTTTAAGGATTTGAGAACACTTGATGTATGTCTTGCGTGGGATACCCGTGGTGACAATGGGGTATTCTATTGATCCACTTGATGTATGTTTTGGTGATCAACTTGCGGGTTCCGTGACCTTGGGAATCTATGCATAGGGGTTGGCACACGTTTTTGTCTTGACTCTCCGGTAGAAACTTTGGGGCACTCTTTGAGGTTCTATGTGTTGGTTGAATAGATGAATCTGAGATTGTGTGATGCATATCGTATAATCATACCCACGGACACTTGAGGTGACATTGGAGTATCTAGGTGACATTAGGGTTTTGGTTGATTTGTGTCTTAAGGTGTTATTCTAGTACGAACTCTAGGGTTGTTTGTGACACTTATCGGAATAGCCCAACGGATTGATTGGAAAGAATAACTTTGAGGTGGTTTCGTACCCTACAATAATCTCTTCGTTTGTTCTCCGCTATTAGTGACTTTGGAGTGACTCTTTGTTGCATGTTGAGGGATTGTTATATGATCAAACTATGTTATTATTATTGAGAGAACTTGCACTAGTGAAAGTATGAATCCTACGCCTTGTTTCCTATCATTGCAATACTGTTTATGCTCACTTTTACCATTAGTTACCTTGCCATTTTATATTTTCAGATTACAAAAACTATTATCTACTATCTATATTGCACTTGTATCACCATCTCTTCGCCGAACTAGTGCATATATACAATTTACCATTGTATTGGGTGTGTTGGGGACACAAGAGACTCTTTGTTATTTGGTTGAAGGGTTGCTTGAGAGAGACCATCTTCATCCTATGCCTCCCACGGATTGATAAACCTTAGGTCATCCACTTGAGGGAAATTTTCTACTGTCCTACAAACCTCTGCACTTGGAGGCCCAACAACGTCTACAAGAAGAAGGTTGTGTAGTAGACATCATTGTTCAGGAGGAAGTGCCTGTAGTGAAGGATTACCCAGATGTTTTTCCCGAGGAGTTACCAGGCATGCCACCGGATCGAGACATCGAGTTTTTGATAGAGCTATTGCCAGGTATAGGTTCAATATCAAAGAGACCCTACCGGATGCCCGAAAATGATCTGGAGGAGATTACGAAGCAGATCAAGGAGTTATTGGAGAAAGGCTACATCTGGCGGAGTTCATCACCATGGGGAGCCCCAATGCTTTTGGTTGAGAAGAAGGATAAGTCTCTAAGAATGATGGTGGATTATCGTGCGTTGAATGAGGTGACGATCAAGAACAAATACCCACTGCCGATGATCAATGATTTGTTTGACCAGTTGCAAGGAGCTAAGGCGTTTTCGAAGATCAATCTGTGATCAGGATATCAGCAGCTGAAGATCCGGGAAAAGGATATACCTAAAACCGCATTTACCACAAGGTACGGGTTATATGAGTATATGGTCATGTCCTTTGGACTAACTAACGCCCCTGCCTATTTCATGAGCATGATGAACAAGGTGTTCATGGAATATTTGGATAAGTTTGTTGTGGTGTTCATTGATGATATAATGGTATACTCAAAGAATGAAGAGGAGCACAAGGAGCATTTGTGTTTAGTTCTCGAGAAACTCAGGGAACATCAGTTGTATGCCAAGTTCAGCAAATGTGAGTTTTGGTTGAAGGAAGTTGGATTCCTTGGACATGTTATATCAGGAGAAGGTATAGCAGTAGACCCCACCAAGGTTCAGTCAGTCACTGAATGGTTGGCACCCACTTCAGTTAGTGAGATCCGCAGTTTTCTTGGACTCGTAGGATACTATCGGAGATTGATTGAGAATTTTTCCAAGATTGAGAAGCCAATGACGAAGTTATTGAAGAAGGATACCAAATTTAAATGGATGGAAGAATGTGAGGCGAGTTTTCAGGAGTTAAAGAAACGCCTGACTACAGCCCCAATGCTGATTTTGCCGGATATACGCAAGGATTTCCAAGTGTATTGCGACGCCTCTCGATTAAGACTTGGAGGACTACTGATGCAGGACGGAAGAGTTGTTTCGTATGCCTCGCGACAACTGAAACCGCATGAGTTAAATTATGCCACGCATGATTTGGAGTTGGCTGCCGTAGTGCATGCGTTGAAGACTTGGAGACATTACCTTATTGGAAACCATTGTGATGTGTACACTGATCATAAGAGTCTGAAGTACATTTTCACACAGAAGGAGATGAACCTTAGGCAGAGGAGACGGTTGGAGCTTATAAAGTATTATGATATGAAGCTTCACTATCATCCAGGCAAGGCCAATGTCGTAGCAGACGCTTTGAGCCGAAAGAGTTATGCCAACACCCTCGTAAGCACAGGATTGCTAAAGGAGTTAGCGGAGGATCTTAGGGACTTCGATTGGAGATTGTTCCTAGAGGTTTTGTTGCAACAATGGAAGTTCAGTCTACATTGTTAGGAAAAATTCAAGAAGCTCAGAAGGATAACAAAGAGATTGCCGAGATAAAAGAGAGAATGAGCAAAGGAAAGGCCAAAGGTTTTCGTGAGGATGAGCACGACACCTTATGGGTTGAGGATCGTGTTTATGTGCCGAAAAACACAGAGATCGGGAAGTTAATACTTCAGGAGGCTCATGACTTACCATTCTCGATAGACCCCGGAAACACCAAGATGTATTTGGATTTGAAGGAACGTTTCTGGTGGACTGGTATGAAGAAGGATATTGCGGAGTATGTAGCCATATGTGATGTATGTCAAAGAGTGAAGACAGAACATCAAAAGCCAGCAGGATTGTTACAGCCTATGCCGATACCCGAATGGAAGTGGGATAAGCTTGGCATGGATTTCATCACCGGATTGCCCAGGACCAAATCAGGATATGATTCTATATGGGTAGTAGTTGATCGCTTGACCAAAGTGGCTCACTTTATTCCAGTGACACTACAAGAAATGTGTCAACTTGTGGCCTTGACTATTGGCCACTGAAAGGTCATTGTTTTTCATTTGCGACCTTTTTTGACCAAAACAAGAAGGTCAAAAGCTGGCGGTCGTAAACTGAAATTAACGACCTTCTCTGTGAGAAGGTCGTGGACGTTTACGACTAAAATATGCCTACTATTTTGTTTTGGTCACTAGCAGCCTCCCTAGGACATGTAGGCATCCGACGTGGCAATCTGATGTGGCACAAGATTCAGCCCGGTCCGATTAGGTGTTTTACATGGGCCGAGCCCAATAATTCAACCTATTTGTGTTTTTTTCTGTCAATTTTTGGTCAGGTTCATGGGCCAAGCCCTACAATTCGACCTTTTTATTTTCTGGGATTAGGCCATTTTGCATTCCGTTTCATTCAACCTTTTGTTTTTGTTTTTCATAAATGCACAATATTCCGGTCCACTATTGTTTGGGCCATAGCCTTTTTAGAGCCCAAATATTATTCGATCCAATAGACGAACATTCAGCCTTTTTCATTCACATATTTCAATTTTACACATTTCAACAGCAAGCAATCAATAATTCTCTCAATTAAATGATCAAATCCAAAAATCACTCTATGAAACTCAGAACAGCACATCTGCACGATCCATCAAGTGTACATACAATCAGAAACAAATACAGAGGCACCAAAACTATTGTGCACATCTCTAGGCTTCTTCTGATCTTCGGTCACAACAGCAGCCACCTCGGTCGCTTGCCTCGCGCTGGCGGAACTTGTTGGTCGTGTTAGTCAAGCAGCATCCTCTTGTACTCGAAGGCCTATAAAATAAAATGGATAAGTTAGATTGATTACTGTAGGTGTAGCACATTTTCTGGAAGAGGCCTAAGCATGAATGGAGCAATATACTTGGAAGGAAAAAACATCATCCTGTCACCAAGCAAACACTACTTGACAGGAAACTGTGCATTTCGTCCTTGTATCCATTAGTAGCAGGATAGCAGCAATGATTCACATGGCACGAATAATTCATTATGAGGAAACATGTTGCTAGGTATGAAACAAACTATTTACAGAGGTAAAATGGACACATGTACAATACATAGCTTGCTGTAAGCAAGAAACACTAGTGCTCATATACCAAAATCAACGGCTATACTTATGGACGATAGTAACAAGGTTAAACATCGAAGAAAGCACTTGCTAAGATATTGAATACAAGGGAAACAGTCAAACTAAAGAAATGAAAGGCACGCACTGTGAAAATTTTGACAGCACGAATATTTTTTATATTACCATAACAAACAGAAATGTAATCTGATTGCACAAGACACGTGGCATTATCACACACCCGGACGAGCGAAGCATTAACTTGTGAGGATCAGACAAACAAAGCATTAACGCTGATGATTAACTTATAAGCCCAGCCACCCTCAATCCTCAATACAACACTAAGTTTTACTACTCCTACCAACCTAATACACTACAGTCTAGACTCTAGAGGCACCTCAATTCGACCACCGACCTCGGAGCATAATAGAATCATGACGTCCATTTGCATCCAGGGCTGAATTTGACCACGAAACAATAGTGATTGAGTAAATCATAAAGCAGAATAACAAAATCATAATTAATTCCGTCAGTGATCATGTCGCGACACCACGCTGGCCACCTTAGTACAAAAATTTAGGCTTTGCACAAGTCTACACAACTACTGATCTTTTCTACAAAGGAAGCTATGCATAGCACCAGTTCTCTGTGGTTAGCTGAAGACATTCCTCCAGCAGCTTATGCATGTAATGCTCAAGTTACTGGTTATCTGATGTGAGCCATCTAAATGTTTGAAACAAGTTTAGCTTGCTGAGCTCAAAAGTATGGAACTGAAATGCAGAGACATATGCAATATTGTTTTTTTCCTTTCTCTTTTGTGAGGACATATGCTGTCAAAATATACAGTATATGAGGAACTCGACCAAATTCATGAAAACGATTTGTTCCAGATGATATATATATCGCAAATAAGATATGAAGGCGCGTGTGTTTGCCCTGGTAAGAGCAGCCCGCGTTCCTCAACATAAAAATAGGACTCCACACATGCACATGAAGGCCTGCAGTACAAGGGGGTTCGGAGGAGGTGGGAATCATACCTAGTAGTAGCGTGGCCGGACTCTACCCAGCAGCAGCAGTAGGCCTGGCCTGGCCTTGAGGTCTGGTACGTCCACATGAGGGGCGACAGTATGAGTACCCCTCCTGATTCCTCAGCCGCCTTGTTAGGGCTTCGGGGTGGCAGGCTAGGCCATCCCTTGTCACTGGGCGTCGTCATCCACAACCAGCTCTAGCCACTCCATGGCGCCGGGGCAGTGGATGAAGCGGCCATCACGTCCATGGCGCACTGCATCAAATGAATGATGACCGACTCCTAGAACAATTAGAGAATGAATGAATGTGAAAGGCATAGCAACAACATTAGTACAACAAGCTGCATTATCCTACTATTACGAGTACAACAAGATGCAGGTTGGCATAGTTAATGAAGAAATATTATTCATTATCCTGCTACAACTAGTTCAACAATGTATGTAGTAACACCAGACACATTACACCTAAAGAATTATTATTCATTCAAGAGACTAAAGCTAAACTACGATGACTGAACCAGATTTGGGTTTTCAAGTTCTGAAGTTTCATACGGCACATATAGGTTAAATTGAAGAACTGGATTCAACCAAATCATGGGCAGTTCAAAACCAATAATTTTCAAATCAAGTAATTAGCTTCAGACCACTGTATAGCATTCAACTACTTCTACTTATATCAAACACAACAGTTCAGACAAACTCCCAAGTCTTAACTGAACCAGAGTAGCAGAAGTTTCAGTAAACTGTTTTTGGGATTAATTAACAGTTTCATTACACAAGCTGAATAGCACTCCATTAAAACAAAACCAAAGATGCATCGACCAGTAGGAAGCTTGGGACATAGAGATGAGTAGGCCTATCACCTAGGACGATGACGATGTAAAGAGTCCGCGTGCCGCCCGTAAGTTCCTACTGATGTATGGAAATTTGAATTTTAGAATTCATCATATTTTACTACTGAAGGATAGTGTGTAAATTCCATTAGTAGTTTACCGCTTAACTTTGTTTCTCACCAGTTCAGAAACTCCATAAACGGGATCTTATATTCAGTTTACAGGCATATGATGTATGGAATTGGAAACAGGTATGTTCAGTATGCGCACCATCAAATGCGGCTGATTGCAGAACAGACATACACAAGCAAAATCCATTACACATTAACAAGGACAAAATCCACCCAGGCAATCTGTCACATACCTATCTCAAATTCAGGTAACACCAAATCCCTTCATCCTTTGCACCTACCCCGAAACTGTTAGGGGATTAAACTGAGCAAGAATAAGAAAGGAGACAACGTACCCATCTTGGTCTGCAGTAAGCTCCTCCTCCCGGCGATCCGGTGCATGCCTGGGACACGTTGTCTGGTCAAGCACCAAGAGAATAGAACGAACCCATCACAATCAAATTCACGCAAATTCGGGAAGAATCAAGAAGCGGGCTCACCCTCAGGCATGCCCTCCCTGGACGGGATGCGCTCCACGACCCAGTGAGTCATCGTGCTGACGGTGTCGAAGTTGTTGACGCTGGCGCCGTTGTTCTAGGGGAGGTACTTCCCGTTGGCGCGGAGGAAGCGGCCGCTAGCGTGGCGGAGCAGGATGTAGTCCCCGGGCACGAGCCTGACGGGCTGCCACCTGACGTCCTCCTCCTCCCGTTTCTCGTAGTCGCGCTGCTCGACGCGGCGCCCGTGGTGGCCTAGCAGCGCCGGTGCGTCCATGGCCGTCAGGTAGCCGCCGTAGGCGGCGCTGTGGAGGATGAGGCGGCGGCCGAGGGTGCAGGGTGGGACGCGGGAGAGGGGAGGAGGAGACGCGGCGATCTCGTCTACAGTGAGGGTCGTCGATGGTGGGGGTGGGGGCGGCGGCGGATCAAGATCCGAGGGAGGGAGAGGGCGGGTTGTGTTAGGATCTGGATCGGGGAGGACGCGGCAGCGCGTTGGATCAAGGAGGAGGCGTTTCGCGTGCTGTGGGACGGAAGCGAATGGGAGAGGAGAGGCCGTCGGTGGCGACCTGTGGGAGGGATGAGGCGGGGAGAGGAGTGGATCGGGAGGGGGCGACGGCGGCGAGGAGATGGGAGGGAGAAGGGTGTGACGGGGGGATGGATCTGAGCTAGGGTTTGGGATGCGGGTGGGGGGTATCTTTTCTTTTTTGCTGTAGAAAGATGGATGGATGGATGGATGCATGTGGGATGGAGACATGGATGGATGCCATGTCATCAATCCGTGAGAAGAGTTCTGATTGGTTCAGAAAATCAGTGACTTAAAATAGTTTTCAAGTACTAAAAACAGAGGGATTTTGTGAAGTAGCCACCAAAAAAATTGCAAAAGAGCACCACACAAATTTTCACTAGAGTTAGACCACATTTTATGGATAAGGACCAATTTGTATGCATTTCTGATCTTTCTATCTATTTTTAATCATTTTTTGAGTGGCAAAAATGATTTTTTTGTGAAGAACCTACCAAATATTTGTTGCAAAATTGGACCAAATCAATCTTATAAAATACTAGTCCATATTTAATATACAATTGACCAAATGGTTCGGTGTCAAAAGCTTTGATCCACCTCTCGTGAAAAAGACAAATTTCCGCCGGTTCAGCTGAAAGCGGGTCAAATTTGAACTACAACTGCCTCATAGTTTGCTCTTTATTTTTTCCAAAAATCATTTCTAGGTACATAAGTATCTATTTAATCAGATAAACATCAAAAGTTTTCCAAGATTCAACCACTAGTTAGGAACGGTCAAGCAAGCCGTTTTGACCGCATTTTGAAACGGGCATAAAAAATTAAAAAAAATCAAAAAATTGGAAAACCTTCGCATTGTGTCATTATATGTGACCAAGTATCCAGGAAAAATAATAAACTTGTAATATGGTAATTATTTTTAAAAAGTGTTCTCAGAAATGACCTATCATGCGTGAAGATTCATGACTTTCAAGCCAAATGAGCAATCTTATGGCCACATTCATGGCATGGTTTGTTCAAATGATCTCATATTGTGCACAAGGGTGCATCTTGGAATTCCAATCAATGTTGCCTAAGGGGGTTTCATTTTCTTTGCACGGAAAATTCATTTTCCATTTTCCGAGTGCCTAAAATGAGTTTTTTTGTAAAGGACCTACCAAATAATTCTTGCAAAATTGGACCAAATCATTTTTATATAATACTAGGACATATTTAATGCACAATTGACCAAATGGTTGTCACGACCGGTTTTCCAATAAAAATAATTATCGAAAAACCAATCTTTTGAGTCCAGCATGAGAGAAATCCTCCTCACTGGTAGACAAGTTATTGATACAATAAGCCAGTAGCATAGAATATATTACAGGGTTGAGCTAGGGTTGCTCAACAAATTATTACAAGCGCGCCAATAATTATACATAATGGCGGGTTGAACACAATGGTGTGGTGGCATACTACTGACTCGAGGATAAAGTGATGGTGGGATAACACCGTGGGGAGTGTGATAACATGACTCTCAAACTGGCATCACATCGAGCATCGAGGTGAGGCTCGATGAATGTTATTCGAGTTGCGGAAGCGGATATAATACAGTGACCAAATCCAGGGTCGCACGAGACTGACTGGGATTCCTCTAGGCGTCGGACTCGCTATCGAACTCTTCATCCAAGAGATCGCCTTCGTCAGCATCTGGCCAAATCAACAAGCTAGTGAGTACTTTGAAAGTACTCGCAAGACAGTTCGGACATAAGATATAACAAATGCATGCATGAATGCGTCATGATTAATCTTTCCAATGCACATCCAAAAATTTGCATAACGAAGTAAGTACAAGGGAAACGGCGGTAGTCCGCCTGAAATCCCAACAAAATATAAATGGAAACCGATCGGGTGTCTGAAGCGACGCCTCGAAAGGTGAACAAATAATAACTGAAAATCATGCCACAGTCGGGCGTCTTAGTGACACCACATAAAGGGCTTTAAAAGAAATGCCATAGTCGGACGTCTGAGCGACATCACAGAAAGGGCTTTAAAAGAAATGCCACAGTCGGACGTCTGAGCGACATCACAGAAAGGGCTTGAAAAGAAATGCCACAGTCGGACGTCTGAGCGACATCACAGAAAGGGCTTTATTCACAAGTAAATAATACTCATAATAAATATTCAATTCATGATAATAAACGGGTTAGTCCATCCACAGGAATAAACTTTTAACCGGGCTTAGCACTCATGTGATTCACCGGAGTATCTGTCACCAAAACTGGCACTTGTCAGAATAAGTCAGCGCAAAATTTGGATATGGATAAGATGATTTGGAGATTTATGACTCTGTAGAGTTTGTACAAAAATTTCCCACAGTTAACGGATTTCCGTAGTCATGAAGGACTAGTTCCGTTTATGGTATTTCGGAAGAAAACACAGCTAACCAGTACACACCCAACCTATCTCTTGATGCCAGGACTCACCCTAGTTATCGTCCAAGAAAAACTTTTGAGACGGGGAGATCACAATCTCGAATAGCATGGGATCAAATTTATATACGCACGCTCTAAGGGGTGCCCCCCTCTCGGTCCCAACCGGAAACACCCATGCCCCCTGACCGGATGACTGGCTTTAATCCAGGGCCATGGAACCATCATCCCGGCCTCTCCTTTTTGGTGTGTACCAGGAAAGCGGTTTGCAACTTACTAATCCATATTCCTTGCGGAAAACATGTGGTAGTACAAGGAAGGAAATGGGAGGAACTGGACCGATACGGTTTGACACTGTAGTCATATAGTCTGGCATAAGACTGGCATGCTACAACACTGCCATCTTACCAATCCTCATGCCAACACATGGCCATTCATACTCACATCCATCCACCTATGGATCATCGAGCTCACTTACCTCAACAATGCATGAAAATAACGTTCATCGGTATGCTCACCAACATGCCATGGAACTAACTAAATGCAAAACATACCAAGACACTCATCATATCAAAAGTTCAAACATGCTTGCCTGGTTCAGAGTAGTCGGAGCCTAGCTCGGTGAAGTTCGCGGCCCCGTCACCTCCTTCGGTATCTACGGTATAAAGAAAACACACGCGCTAACGTAAATATCGAGAGGTGCACAAAAAGTGTTCCAAATATTTTTCAAATAAATCCGATAAAAAACTAGACAAAATTTTAAAGAGAACAGAAAAAGAATCAATCAAAAATACTTTTCTGTTTAAAAGTTATAAGGGTTTTTGTCCAGGGACTCATCTGTAATGAAACAGAAAGTTTCCAGGGGCTAGCTCATAAAAACAGAAAACGATTCGATAGAGAATACGCCAGCCCAGGAGGAAAGCGCATTTGGCAGAATACGCTTCCAGAAAACGGTTCGTTTAGAAAAGGACTGAGAGGCTGACGGGCAGGTCCCACCCGTCAGGTTTAAAAATTCAAAAGGGCGTCAGAGGACGACGGTGCCCGAGAGCCGCGGTGGTCGCCGGCGGCGATCCACGACGAGGTAGGGGGATCGGAGGGTACCTCCGTGTTTAGGGCACCCTTCCGCGTTGGTTGGTGGTGGTGGTGGTCGCCGGCGAGTACCACGTCGACGGCGAGCCTTGCTCCGGCGGACGGCGCCTCGGGTGGAGATGGATCTCGTCGGGGAGAGCTGCGAAGCTCAAATTGACGCTTGGGTTAGCTCACTGGGTGCTCGAGGATGCTACTGACAAAATTTGGGCGCCGGAGATGGCCTCACCGGAGCGAATCGAGGTGGAGGCCGAGGCGGAACGAGGCGGCCGGAGTCGGGGGAGGAGACCTCTTCGAGGTCCTCCTAGTGGCCTGGCGGGGTGTTTGTGGGGTGCAGTGGTGGTGCGTGCTCGAGGGCGAGCTTGGGGTCTCCTTTTATAGGCGATCCGAGGCGGTGGCCGTGAACGGGGATCTCCGGTGATGGATTACGGCGGTGCAGTGCTTGGTCGGGGAGTTTAGGAGGTTGGGCATCAATGTGGGGGTCCACTGGTTCCATTCAGACGCTAAACGGACTTGGATTAGAAGCTTAGGGCAGTTTTGGTCGGAACAGGACGGCGCGGGTCCGTCGGCGGCACAGAGCGCGTTCTGTGCTGTCGGGCCACGGCGACTGTGCTGCGGGGTTGCGCTGGCGTGCATGAGGCCACGCGGAGAGCCAGGGGGTGTTGGGCGGTGCCGAACGGCGTTGAGCCGCCGTTTTGCTCCCTGTCGGCTGCTACGGTGGTTCGGCCGCCGCAAGACACGCCGGCGCAGGCGGGCCAGGGCGCCACCGACGCCAGGAAGGCGCCAAGCACGCGTGCAGTGCTACAGACAGGAGGAAGAGGCGGCGAGGAACGTGCCAAGGGCACTGTCTACGCGTGACTGAAGCGGTCGAAGAGAAACGACACTGGAATCTGAATTTTTACTGAATTTACTGAAAGTGCAAGGAACAGTGCATGCAAGTTGTTCGACAGAATGATACTGACCTCTAGGGATTTTTCCTTGAGCTGATTTTTGGTGGAGTGGCTACTCATTGTTCCAGTAGGCCGCCTGAATTTTGGTGGAATTTTTGGAGAAGTATAGATATGAATTTCACCAAATTTGGCAAATCTGGTCCAAACTTGGAGAGGCTGAAATTTGAAAAATTTGAAAAGAGGATGAGTGGATCAAGATGGTTCTAGGTTGTGGATGCTAAGTACAATCCAGAGGAGTTGGTTTGAGGTCAAAACTCAAATGAAATAGGGCACTTGCTTTGAAAAACTCTCAGGTTCCAAATAATTGACAGAAAATGATTTGAGAGGAAAAATAATTAGAATAAAATCCAAAACTTGTTTGGATTAGTTGGGACAGAGAACTTAGGTTGCTTTCAAGGAGGAGGAAAGGATTTTGAGAGGTTTTACCACATGGGCAAAAATACAAGGTCATGGGGGGGGGGGTTTCAAGATATGAAAATCCCAAATTTTCATAGAGTTTCTTTTTAAAAGAAAAAGACTAAACTCCCAATAAAATAATTTGAGAAGGGAACCAACAGAGGAAGTTTTGAATGATCAAACACCCTAGTTTGAGGAAAAATAAAAATCCTTACCAAAGAAAAGGAAGTTTTTTAAGAGGAAGGATTTCTAGAAAAGAAATTTTAAATGCTCTCTTTTAAAATCCAACAAAGTTTTTGAAGAAAACCAAATAAAATTTTTTGGAGTGTCACAACACCTACCCCCTTAGGAAAAATCTCATCCCCGAGATTTCAGCTGTCCCTCAAATAAGTGTGGATGCTCTGTCCGAAGAAAATCCTCTCTTTCCCAAGTTGCTTTACTGTCGGTGTGATTGCTCCACTGGACTCTGAAGAATTTGATGGTCTTCTGTCGGGTCCTCCTTTCAGACTCCTCTAATATTCTTACTGGACGTTCCCGATAAGTGAGGTCTGGCTGCACATCAATGCTCTCATGGGATACTTGTTTCTCTGGGTTGCTTACGCACTTCCTCCATTGCGAGACGTGGAACACGTCGTGGACATCGGATAATTCCTCGGGTAAGTCTAGCTGGTAGGCTACCGTGCCTCTTCGCGCCATTATACAGAATGGTCCAATGAATCTTGGTGCTAGCTTCCCTTTAATCTTGAATCGTTGCAATCCTCTCATAGGAGATACTTTCAGGTATACGAACTCATCGGGCTTGAAGCTGACCCTACGATGTTTCTGATCATAATAACTCTTCTGTCGACTTTGAGCGGTCTTAAGTCGGTCTCTGATTAGCTTGACTTTTTCCTCGGCTTCTCTAAGCATGTCTGGTCCGAAGATGTGGCTGTCTCCGGTCTCTGACCAATTCAACGGGGTACGACATCTCCGTCCGTATAAAGCCTCAAATGGTGCCATTCGTAGGCTGGCCTGGTAGCTATTATTTTACGCGAACTCGGCGTATGGCAGGCTTTCTTCCCAACTGGTTCCATATCTGAGGACACATGCCCTCAGCATGTCTTCTAAAACCTGGTTTACAAGTTCCGTTTATCCATCAGTCTGTGGGTGGTATGCTGTACTGAAGGCTAGTTGAGTTCCCAGAGCCTGTTGTAAATGCTCCCAAAATCTCGAGACGAATTGAGTGCCCCTATCGGATATTATAGTCTTCGGGACACCGTGCAGACAAACTATATGGGAGAGATAAATCCCGGCAAGCCTCTGAGCGTTGTAGGTTGTCTTCACTGGAATGAAAAGTGTCACTTTGGTTAATCTGTCTGTGATGACCCATATGGTATCATTCCCATGTCGTGACCGAGGTAGTCCGACTATGAAATCCATCCCTATTTCATCCCATTTCCACTCAGGTATTTTGTTTGGCTGCAGTAGTCCGGCTGGCCTCTGATGCTCAGCTTTTATGCGTTGACAAGAGTCGCAACATGCAATGAAGGTGGCTATGTCCCTCTTCATACCGTGCCACCAAAATCTTTCCTGAATATCTTTATACATCTTGGTTCCTCCAGGGTGGATTGAGTACGGGGCGGTGTGGGCTTCAGCTAGGATTTGCTGTTTGAGATCCTTCATATCTGGTACGCAGAGTCTGTCTCCGTACCATAATATTCCTCCATCGTCTAAGACGAATGCCGAGGCCTTGCCCATACTTACCTTTCTTTTGATGCCTTCGATGCTGGGGTGACCAGGCTGAGCTTCTTTAATTCCCTCCACAAGGTCGGGTTGTATTTCCAAGTTTGATATGGTGCCTTTTGCCACCATTATCAAGTTGAGTTTGGAAAATTCTTGTTGGAATTCGGGCCTCAAGCTTTGCAGACTGTTTTCATCGGAGCTGGGGTTCTGACTAAGAGCATCGGCCACTACATTTGCTTTACCTGGATGGTAGTGGATACCAACATCATAATCCTTTACCAATTCCAACCAGCATCGTTGCCGTAAATTTAGTTCTGGCTGCGTGAAAATATATTTGAGACTTTTATGATCTGTATATATTTCACATCGATTCCCAAGTAAGAAATGCCTCCATTCCTTGAGTGCATGAATGACTGCTGCCATTTCTAAGTCATGAGTGGGATAATTTTCCTCGTGCTTGCGAAGTTGCCTTGAAGCATAGGCGACAACCTTGCCTTCTTGCATCAACATGCATCCGAGACCCTTTCTGGACGTGTCACAAAACACTTCAAAAATTTTGTGTATGTCTGGCACAATTAATACTGGTGCTGTTGTTAATTTCCGCTTTAGCTCTTGGAAACTTTTTTCGCAGCCTTCTGTCCATTCAAACTTCTTGTCTTTCTTGAGTAACTACGTCATAGGCTTGGCTATGGTGGAGAATCCTTCAATAAATCTGCGGTAATATCCTGCCATTCCCAAGAAACTACGTATGTCTGTTACGCTCGCTGGCGACTTCCAGCCAAGTATGGCCTTGACTTTCTCTGGGTCCACTGCGATACCGTCTTGGGTTAGTACGTGGCCTAGAAAGCCTACTTGCTTTAGCCAAAATTCGCACTTGCTGAACTTGGCATACAATTGGTGTTTCCTGAGTTCTCCTAGCACAATCCTGAGATGTTCTGCGTGCTCTTCTGGTGTCTTGGAGTATACCAGAATGTCGTCGATGAATACCACAACGAACTTGTCCATAAACTTCATAAATACTTTGTTCATGAGGTGAACAAAATATGCAGGGGCATTAGTTAATCCAAATGGCATTACTGTGAACTCATATAGTCCATATCTGGAGGTGAAGGCTGTTTTGGGGATATCTTCCGTTCGCACCTTTAATTGATGGTATCCAGACCTTAAGTCAATTTTTGAGAATACCTTGGCCTGAGTGAGTTGATCAAACAAATCATTTATCCTTGGCATCGGGTATTTGTTCTTGACTGTGACCATGTTAAGTGCTCGATAGTCAATACACAATCTCAGTGTTCCATCCTTCTTTTGGCAAATAGAATTGGTGATCCCCAAGGTGAGGAGCTGGCCCGAATGTATCCTTTGTCCGGAAATTCTTTTATTTGTTTCTTCAATTCAACCAACTCGGATGGTGCCATTCGGTATGGTTTCTTGTATATGGGGGTGGTTCCTGGTGCGAGCTCAATGCAGAATTCTATCTCTCGGTCTGGTGGCATGCCTGGTAGCTCTTCAGGGAATACGTCTGGAAATTCACACACTACTGGAACCTTGTTTAGCTCAGAAACGTCCACCTTATTCAATCTCGGTTGCCGGGGTGTTTTTCCTTCCTAGGCTGACACTCTTATTGTCTTAACGTGGTGGTGTGTGAGGATTATGGTCCGGTTGAAACAGTCAATAAAACCCTTGTTGGTGGTTAGCCAGTCCATCCCTAGGATGACATCTAGTCCTTTCTTTTCCAGTACAATAAGATTGGCGTGAAACTCCAATCTTTCGAACTCAATGACCACATCCTGACAGTAATTCCGAGTGACTTGCTGAATCCCAGGGGACTTGATGATCATGGATTTCTCCAAAGGAAGCATCGAAAAATTATTTTGCAAAGCAAAACTTTTCGAGATGAAAGATTGAGAAGCTCCAGAATCAAACAAAACCATTGCAGGTATTGTGTTGACAGGAAACGTACCGAGTACGATATCCGGAGCATTTTGTGCCTCCTCTTTGTTTACGTGGTTCAGATGACCCTTCCTGTGGTTGTTGCTGGGATTGAAATTGTTTCGCTTGGGCGCTGAATTATTGCCACCGTTGTTTGGCTTTGGGGTTGAGTTTCTAGGCTTGGGACACTGTTTGGCATAGTGTCCTTCCTCTCCACAGGTGTAACAGGTAACGCCGGGGCGATATGTGAACTCCTTGTCCCTTGCATGACAATTCTTGATTGGGCGTGAGACGTTGGATGAGGCTTTGTGCGTCCCACCCTTTTGGAAATCTGTCCTGCTTCGGTGATTGCGAGCATGGTTGGCCTGGTCCCTTTTTCGCTTGCGGATATCTTCCAGGCTGCGTCTCTCATTTTCCAGAGTAATCGCTTTGTCCACCAGAGTTTTAAAATCTGGAAAAGTGTGCACGACTAGTTGGCATTTAAGCGCGGGCGCCAGACCGTCAAGGAATTTCTCCATCTTCTTACATTCAGTCATATGCTCCTCATTGGCGTAGCGAGACAATAGAGTAAATTGACTGTTGTAATCTGCCACTGTCATGTTCCTTTGTTTGAGGTCATTGAACTCTCTTTTCTTGATTTTCATAATGCTCTTAGGAATGTGTGCACCACGGAAACCTTCCTTGAAATCATCCCAGGTTATGTCATCTTCGTTGGGATGCATGTGCAGAAAATTCTCCCACCACGATGCAGCTGCTCCTGTGAGATAGTGCGGAGCATACAATACCTTCTCGGGGTCTGAACATTTTGCAATAATTAATTTCCTCTCCATATCTCGAAGCCAGTCCTCGGCTTCAAGAGGCTTGTCAGTATGAGAAAATGTTTGGGGACGCGTCTTTTGTAGCTCAGATAACTTGGAATGCTGCTGATACTGTCCATGTTGATGACTTGGTTCATCATTTCACGATGTTGTTGCTGACTCTATTCATAAAGGCGGCATATTTGGGAAAGTGTCGTTTCACTGCCCTGTTGACTCGACTGCCCTTGTGTGAAATTGTTGCCTGGTTGAGTGTCATAATTTTCCTCTGGCGGAGTAGGCATGGAGCGAGTCCAAGCGCGAGACATTTTTCACTCTGGGGATATATTTTGTAAAACTCATAAGAAAAGTGAATATGGTCGCCAGAAACAACTCCAAAAATGCACAAGGATGGCAAATAATTTAAATGACCAAGATCACTTAAGAAAACATATTGATTTGCGCACGGAGAAGGACTGCTCATTACATATCTTACACGCGGGCGATAATCATACAGTACATCACTCAGGATATGCGTACATAATCCTGACATGTTATTTAGGCTAGTGCACTTCTCCAGTTCTACATGATGCGCAAACAAGCTACTTCTCACAACCTATGTACATATAAACATATTTTGCAAAGCGGTACATCGCATGACGGGCAAACGCACTCAGCCGGAAATGTTGACGATCTCCTTGGCCCTGCCAAGGGTGAGGCGCAGTGAGGCTAGGGACTCGACCTCCTCCTCACTAATAGGCTCCAGACGTGAAGAGCCGCGTCGGGTAGATGGAGCGGGTGCCAGGGGCGGAGCAACACGAATAGGAGTGGGTAAAACGGGTGGTGCAGTGCGCGCTGGAGTGGGCGCAAAGGCCTGGTTGAACCCTTCGGTGGTAGGTAGGCGACGAGTAGGTGCATGAGATGCTGAGAACGAGACAAAAGTCAGTGGCGGTGCAGTGAGCAGGAGCTCCCTCCTGTTGGCGGCACAGCCATGGACTGAGTCTATGCGGGCAGCCACGAAGTCGTCCACCAGGTTGTCGAAGGCTGTCTCCAGAGCCCGGAGATACTCAATAAGCATCTCAAAAGCCTCGTCTCGTTCTCCTCTGGGGCAGGAGAATGCGTAGTGACAGGTGTAGGGCACATCGCATGGAAGATAGCGGTAGCGACGAGTCTTCATCGCGGGAAGGACATCCCTGAGGCGAGCTATTGCCTCACGGGCTTCCATCTGCATAGCATGCCTCTCCGTAGGCATGGCTCTTCCCATGAACAGGAAGCAGTGTAACTCACCATGCCCTCCCTTGAACTGCACCGTGGCCTGGTGCATGGTCAGACTGTCGTTGACTTTGTGCTGGCGGAGTGTGAAGACTGGGCGCACGGATGGCCCCATCGCGACCTGAACGATGAAGGAGAGAAGCTTGACGAACCCATCGGGTACATTGGCGAAGGTCTGAGACTCGCAGTTGTTGTCGGCCATCTACAAAAGTAGGCAAAAATCCTGAATGGTCAGATCATAATTTATGCTGACTGTCAGAAAATGACTACAATTGCAAAAAAAAATCGGCTCTATCATGCTAATAACCGATTAGCGATCGCACCTAGTGGCTTCCTACAGTCAGCCTGGCTCTGGTACCAAGCTTGTCACGACCGGTTTTCCAATAAAAATAATTATCAAAAAACCAATCTTTTGAGTCCAGCATGAGAGAAATCCTCCTCACTGGTAGACAAGTTATTGATACAATAAGCCAGTAGCATAGAATATATTACAGGGTTGAGCTAGGGTTGCTCAACAAATTATTACAAGCGTGCCAATAATTATACATAATGGCGGGTTTAACACAATGGTGTGGTGGCATACTACTGACTCGAGGATAAAGTGATGGTGGGATAACACCGTGGGGAGTGTGATAACATGACTCTCGAACTGGCATCACATCGAGCGTCGAGGTGAGGCTCGATGAATGTTATTCGAGTTGCGGGAGCGGATATAATACAGTGACCAAATCCAGGGTCGCACGAGACTGACTGGGATTCCTCTAGGCGTCGGACTCGCTATCGAACTCTTCATCCAAGAGATCGCTTTCGTCAGCATCTGGCCAAACCAACAAGCCAGTGAGTTCTTTGAAAGTACTCGCAAGACAGTTCGGACGTGAGATATAACAAATGCATGCATGAATGCGTCATGATTAATCTTTCCAATGCACATCCAAAAATTTGCATAACGAAGTAAGTACAAGGGAAATGGCGGTAGTCCGCCTGAAATCCCAACGAAATATAAATGGAAACCAATCGGGTGTCTGAAGCGACGCCTCGAAAGGTGAACAAATAATAACAGAAATTCATGCCACAGTCGGGCGTCTTAGCGACACCACATAAAGGGCTTTAAAAGAAATGCCACAGTCGGACGTCTGAGCGACATCACAAAAAGGGCTTTAAAAGAAATGCCACAGTCGGCCGTCTGAGCGACATCACAGAAAGGGCTTTAAAAGAAATGCCACAGTCGGACGTCTGAGCGACATCACAGAAAGGGCTTTAAAAGAAATGCCACAGTCGGACGTCTGAGCGACATCACAGAAAGGGCTTTTAAAAGAAATGCCATAGTCGGACGTCTAAGCGACATCACAGAAAGGGCTTTTAAAAGAAATGCCACAGTCGGACGTCTGAGCGACATCACAGAAAGGGCTTTATTCACAAGTAAATAATACTCATAATAAATATTCAATTCATGATAATAAACGGGTTAGTCCATCCACAGGAATAAACTTTTAACCGGGCTTAGCACTCATGTGATTCACCGGAGTATCTGTCACCAAAACTGGCACTTGTCAGAATAAGTCAGCGCAAAATTTGGATATGGATAAGATGATTTGGAGATTTATGACTCTGCAGAGTTTGTACAAAATTTCCCACAGTTAACGGATTTCCGTAGTCACGAAGGACTAGTTCCGTTTATGGTATTTCGGAAGAAAACACAGCTAACCAGTACACACCCAACCTATCTCTTGATGCCAGGACTCACCCTAGTTATCGTCCAAGAAAAACTTTTGAGACGGGGAGATCACAATCTCGAATAGCATGGGATCAAATTTATATACGCGCGCTCTAAGGGGTGCCCCCCTCTCGGTCCCAACCGGAAACACCCATGCCCCCTGACCGGATGACTGGCTTTAATCCAGGGCCATGGAACCATCATCCCGGCCTCTCCTTTTTGGTGTGTACCAGGAAAGCGGTTTGCAACTTACTAATCCATATTCCTTGCGGAAAACATGTGGTAGTACAAGGAAGGAAATGGGAGGAACTGGACCGATACGGTTTGACACTGTAGTCATATAGTCTGGCATAAGACTGGCATGCTACAACACTGCCATCTTACCAATCCTCATGCCAACACATGGCCATTCATACTCACATCCATCCACCTATGGATCATCTCGCTCACTTACCACAACAATGCATGAAAATAACGTTCATCGGTATGCGCATCAACATGCCATGGAACTAACTAAATGCAAAACATACCAAGACACTCATCATATCAAAAGTTCAAACATGCTTGCCTGGTTCAGAGTAGTCGAAGGCTAGCTCGATGAAGTTCGCGGCCCCGTCACCTCCTTCGGTATCTACGGTATAAAGAAAACACACGCGCTAACGTAAATATTGAGAGGTGCACAAAAAGTGTTCCAAATATTTTTCAAATAAATCTGATAAAAAACTAGACAAAATTTTAAAGAGAACAGAAAAAGAATCAATCAAAAATACTTTTCTGTTTAAAAGTTATAAGGGTTTTTGTCCAGGGACTCATCTGTAATGAAACAGAAAGTTTCCAGGGGCTAGCTCATAAAAACAGAAAACGATTCGATAGAGAATACGCCAGCCCAGGAGGAAAGCGCATTTGGCAGAATACGCTTCCAGAAAACGGTTCGTTTAGAAAAGGACTGAGAGGCTGACGGGCAGGTCCCACCCGTCAGGTTTAAAAATTCAAAAGGGCGTCAGAGGACGATGGTGCCCGAGAGCCGCGGTGGTCGCCGGCGGCGATCCACGGCGAGGTAGGGGGATCGGAGGGTACCTCCGTGTTTAGGGCGCCCTTCCGCGTCGGTTGGTGGTGGTGGTGGTCGCCGGCGAGTACCACGTCGACGGCGAGCCTTGCTCCGGCGGACGGCGGCTCGGGTGGAGATGGATCTCGTCGGGGAGAGCTGTGAAGCTCAAATTGATGCTTGGGTTAGCTCACTGGGTGCTCGAGGATGCTACTGACAAAGTTTGGGCGCCGGAGATGGCCTCACCGGAGCGAATCGAGGTGGAGGCCGAGGCGGAACGAGGCCGCCGGAGTCGGGGGAGGAGACCTCTTCGAGGTCCTCCTAGTGGCCTGGCGGGGTGTTTGTGGGGTGCAGTGGTGGTGCGTGCTCGAGGGCGAGCTTGGGGTCTCCTTTTATAGGCGATCCGAGGCGGTGGCCGTGAACGGGGATCTCCGGTGATGGATTACGGCGGCGCAGTGCTTGGTCGGGGAGTTTAGGAGGTCGGGCATCAATGTGGGGGTCCACTGGCTCCATTCAGACGCTAAACGGACTTGGATTAGAAGCTTAGGGCAGTTTTGGTCGGAACGGGACGGCGCGGGTCCGTCGGCGGCAGAGAGCACGTTTTGTGCTGTCGGGCCACGGCGAGTGTGCTGCGGGGTTGCCCTGGCGTGCATGAGGCCACGCGGAGAGCCAGGGGGCATTGGGCGGCGCCGAACGGCGTTGAGCCGCCGTTTTGCTCCCTGTCGGCTGCTACGGTGGTTCTGCCGCCACAAGACACGCCGGCGCAGGCGGGCCAGGGCGCCACCGACGCCAGGAAGGCGCCAAGCGCGCGTGCGGTGCTCCAGACAGGAGGAAGAGGCGGCAAGGAACGTGCCAAGGGCACTGTCTACGCGTGACTGAAGCGGCCGAAGAGAAACGACACTGGAATCTGAATTTTTACTGAATTTACTGAAAGTGCAAGGAACAGTGCATGCAAGGTGTTCGACAGAATGATACTGTCCTCTAGGGATTTTTCCTTGAGCTGATTTTTGGTGGAGTGGCTACTCATTGTTCCAGTAGGCCGCCTGAATTTTGGTGGAATTTTTGGAGAAGTATAGATATGAATTTCACCAAATTTGGCAAATCTGGTCCAAACTTGCAGAGGCTGAAATTTGAAAATTTTGAAAAGAGGAGGAGTGGATCAAGATGGTTCTAGGTTGTGGATGCTAAGTACAATCCAGAGGAGTTGGTTTGAGGTCAAAACTCAAATGAAATAGGGCACTTGCTTTGAAAAACCCTCAGGCTCCAAATAATTGACAGAAAATGATTTGAGAGGATAAATAATTAGAATAAAATCCAAAACTTGTTTGGATTAGTTGGGACAGAGAACTTAGGTTGCTTACAAGGAGGAGGAAAGGATTTTGAGAGGTTTTACCACATGGGCAAAAATACAAGGTCATGGGGGGGGGGGGTTCAAGATATGAAAATCCCCAATTTTCATAGAGTTTCTTTTTAAAAGAAAAAGACTAAACTCCCAATAAAATAATTTGAGAAGGGAACCAACAGAGGAAGTTTTGAATGATCAAACACCCTAGTTTGAGGAAAAATAAAAATCCTTACCAAAGAAAAGGAAGTTTTTTAAGAGGAAGGATTTCTAGAAAAGAAATTTTAAATGCTCTCTTTTAAAATCAAACAAAGTTTTTGAAGAAAACCAAATAAAATTTTTTGGAGTGTCACAACACCTACCCCCTTAGGAAAATCTCGTCCCCGAGATTTCAGCTGTCCCTCAAATAAGTGTGGATGCTCTGTCCGAAGAAAATCCTCTCTTTCCCAAGTTGCTTCACTGTCGGTGTGATTGCTCCACTGGACTCTGAAGAATTTGATGGTCTTCTGTCGGGTCCTCCTTCCTCTAATATTCTTACTGGACGTTCCCGATAAGTGAGGTATGGCTGCACGTCAATGCTCTCATGGGATACTTGTTTCTCTGGGTTTCTTACGCACTTCCTCAATTGCGAGACGTGGAACACGTCGTGGACATCGGATAATTCCTCAGGTAAGTCTAGCTGGTAGGCTACCGTGCCTCTTCGCGCCATTATACAGAATGGTCCAATGAATCTTGGTGCTAGCTTCCCTTTAATCTTGAATCGTTGCAATCCTCTCATAGGAGATACTTTCAGGTATACGAACTCACCGGGCTTGAAGCTGACCCTACGATGTTTCTGATCATAATAACTCTTCTGTCGACTTTGAGCGGTCTTAAGTCGGTCTCTGATTAGCTTGACTTTTTCCTCGGCTTCTCTGAGCATGTCTGGTCCGAAGATGCGGCTGTCTCTGGTCTCTGACCAATTCAACGAGGTACGACATCTCCGTCCGTATAAAGCCTCAAATGGTGCCATTTGTAGGCTGGCCTGGTAGCTACTATTGTACGCGAACTCGGCGTATGGCAGGCTTTCTTCCCAACTGGTTCCATATGTGAGGACACATGCCCTCAGCATGTCTTCTAAAACCTGGTTTACACGTTCCATTTGTCCATCAGTCTGTGGGTGGTATGCTGTACTGAAGGCTAGTTGAGTTCCCAGAGCCTGTTGTAAATGCTCCCAAAATCTTGAGACGAATTGAGTGCCCCTGTCGGATATTATAGTCTTCGGGACACCGTGCAGACAAACTATACGGGAGATATAAATCCTGGCAAGCCTCTGAGCGTTGTAGGTTGTCTTCACTGGAATGAAAAGTGCCACTTTGGTTAACCTGTCGGTGATGACCCATATGGTATCATTCCCATGTCGTGACAGAGGTAGTCCGACTATGAAATCCATCCCTATTTCATCCCATTTCCACTCAGGTATTTTGTTCGGCTGCAGTAGTCCGGCTGGCCTCTGATGCTCTGCTTTTATGCGTTGACAAGAGTCACAGCATGCAATGAAGGTGGCTATGTCCCTCTTCATACCGTGCCACCAAAATCTTTCCTGAATATCTTTATACATCCTGGTTCCTCCAGGGTGGATCGAGTACGGGGCGGTGTGGGCTTCAGCTAGGATTTGCTGTTTGAGGTCCTTCATATCTGGTACGCAGAGTCTGTCTCCGTACCATAATATTCCTCCATCGTCTATGACGAATGCCGAGGCCTTGCCCATAATTACCTTTCTTTTGATGCCTTCGATGCTGGGGTGACCAGGCTGAGCTTCTTTAATTCCCTCCACAAGGTCGGGTTGTATTTCCAAGTTTGATATGGTGCCTTTTGCTACCATTATCAAGTTGAGTTTGGCAAATTCTTGTTGGAATTCGGGCCTCAAGCTTTGCAGACTGTTTTCGTCGGAGCTGGGGTTCCGACTAAGAGCATCGGCCACTACATTTGCTTTACCTGGATGGTAGTGGATACCAACATCATAATCCTTTACCAATTCCAACCAGCGTCGTTGCTGTAAATTTAGTTCTGGCTGCGTGAAAATATATTTGAGACTTTTATGATCTGTATATATTTCACATCGATTCCCAAGTAAGAAATGCCTCCATTCCTTGAGTGCATGAATGACTGCTGCCATTTCTAAGTCATGAGTGGGATAATTTTCCTCGTGCTTGCGAAGTTGCCTTGAAGCATAGGCGACAACCTTGCCTTCTTGCATCTACACGCATCCGAGACCCTTTCTGGACGCGTCACAAAACACTTCAAAAATTTTGTGTATGTCTGGCAGAATTAATACTAGTGCTGTTGTTAATTTCTGCTTTAGCTCTTGGAAACTTTTTTCGCAGGCTTCTGTCCATTCAAACTTCTTGTCTTTCTTGAGTAACTGCGTCATAGGCTTGGCTATGGTGGAGAATCCTTCAATAAATCTGCGGTAATATCCTGCCATTCCCAAGAAACTACGTATGTCTGTTACGCTCGCTGGCGACTTCCAGCCAAGTATGGCCTTGACTTTCTCTGGGTCCACTGAGATACCGTCTTGGGTTAGTACGTGGCCTAGAAAGCCTACTTGCCTTAGCCAAAATTCGCACTTGCTGAACTTGGCATACAATTGGTGTTTCCTGAGTTCTCCTAGCACAATCCTGAGATGTTCTGCGTGCTCTTCTGGTGTCTTGGAGTATACCAGAATGTCGTCGATGAATACCACAACGAACTTGTCCATAAACTTCATAAATACTTTGTTCATGAGGTGAACAAAATATGCAGGGGCATTAGTTAATCCAAATGGCATTACTGTGAACTCATACAGTCCATATCTGGAGGTGAAGGCTGTTTTGGGGATATCTTCCGTTTGCACCTTTAATTGATGGTATCCAGACCTTAAGTCAATTTTTGAGAATACCTTGGCCTGAGCGAGTTGATCAAACAAATCATTTATCCTTGGCATCGGGTATTTGTTCTTGACTGTGACCATGTTAAGTGCTCGATAGTCAATACACAATCTCAGTGTTCCATCCTTCTTTTTGGCAAATAGAATTGGTGATCCCCAAGGTGAGGAGCTGGCCCGAATGTATCCTTTGTCCAGAAATTCTTTTATTTGTTTCTTCAATTCAACCAACTCGGATGGTGCCATTCGGTATGGTTTCTTGTATATGGGGGTGGTTCCTGGTGCGAGCTCAATGCAGAATTCTATCTCTCGGTCTGGTGGCATGCCTGGTAGCTCTTCAGGGAATACGTCTGGATATTCACACACTACTGGAACCTTATTTAGCTCAGAAACGTCCACCTTATTCAATCTCGGTTGCCGGGGTGTTTTTCCTTCCTTGGCTGACACTCTTATTGTCTTCCCGTGGTGGTGTGTGAGGATTATGGTCCGGTTGAAATAGTCAATAAAACCCTTGTTGGTGGTTAGCCAGTCCATCCCTAGGATGACATCTAGTCCTTTGTTTTCCAGTACAATAAGATTGGCGTGAAACTCCAATCCTTCAAACTCAATGACCACATCCTGACAGTAATTCCGAGTGACTTGCTGAATCCCAGGGGACTTGATGATCATGGATTTCTCCAAAGGAAGCATCGAAAAATTATTTTGCAAAGAAAACTTTTCGAGATGAAAGAGTGAGAAGCTCTAGAATCAAACAAAACCATTGCAGGTATTGTGTTGACAGGAAACGTACCGAGTACGATATCCGGAGCATTTTGTGCCTCCTCTTTGGTTACGTGGTTCAGATGACCCTTCCTGTGGTTGTTGCTGGGATTGAAATTGTTTCGCTTGGGCGCTGAATTATTGCCGCCGTTGTTTGGCTTTGGGGTTGAGTTTCTAGGCTTGGGACACTGTTTGGCATAGTGTCCTTCCTCTCCACAGGCGTAACAGGTAACGCCGGGGCGATATGTGAACTCCTTGTCCCTTGCATGAAAATTCTTGATTGGGCGTGAGACGTTGGATGAGGCTTTGTGCGTCCCACCCTTTTGGAAATCTGTCCTGCTTCGGTGATTGCGAGCATGGTTGGTCTGGTCCCTTTTTCGCTTGCGGATATCTTCCAGGCTGCGTCTCTCATTTTCCAGAGTAATCGCTTTGTCCACCAGAGTTTTAAAATCTGGAAAAGTGTGCACGACTAGTTGGCATTTAAGCGCGGGCGCCAGACCGTCAAGGAATTTCTCCATCTTCTTACTTTCAATCATATGCTCCTCATTGGCGTAGCGAGACAATAGAGTAAATTGACTGTCGTAATCTGCCACTGTCATGTTCCTTTGTTTGAGGTCATCGAACTCTCTTTTCTTGATTTTCATAATGCTCTTAGGAATGTGTGCACCACGGGAACCTTCCTTGAAATCATCCCAGGTTATGTCATCTTCGTTGGGATGCATGTGCAGAAAATTCTCCCACCACGATGCGGCTGCTCCTGTGAGATAGTGCGGAGCATACAATACCTTCTCGGGGTCTGAACATTTTGCAATAATTAATTTCCTCTCCATATCTCGAAGCTAGTCCTCGGCTTCAAGAGGCTTGTCAGTATGAGAAAATTTTTGGGGACGCGTCTTTTGTAGCTCAGATAACTTGGAATGCTGCTGATACTATCCATGTTGATTTCCCATGTTGATGACTTGGTTCATCATTTCACGATGTTGTTGCTGACTCTATTCATAAAGGCGGCACATTTGGGAAAGTGTCGTTTCACTGCCCTGTTGACTCGACTGCCCTTGTGTGAAATTGTTGCCTGGTTGAGTGTCATAATTTTCCTCTGGCGGAGTAGGCATGGAGCTAGTCCAAGGGCGAGACATTTTTCACTCTGGGGATATATTTTGTAAAACTCATAAGAAAAGTGAATATGGTCGCCAAAAACAACTCCAAAAATGCACAAGGATGGCAAATAATTTAAATGACCAAGATCACTTAAGAAAACATATTGATTTGCGCACGGAGAAGGACTGCTCATTACATATCTTACACGCGGGCGATAATCATACAGTACATCACTCAGGATATGCGTACATAATCCTGACATGTTATTTAGGCTAGTGCACTTCTCCAGTTCTAAATGATGCGCAAACAAGCTACTTCTCACAACCTATGTACATATAAACATATTTTACAAAGCGGTACATCGCATGACGGGCAAACGCACTCAGCCGGAAATGTTGACGATCTCCTTGGCCCTGCCAAGGGTGAGGCGTAGTGAGGCTGGGGACTCGACCTCCTCCTCACTAATAGGCTCCAGACGTGAAGAGCCGCGTCGGGTAGATGGAGCGGGTGCCAGGGGCGGAGCAACACGAATAGGAGTGGGCACAACGGGTGGTGCAGTGGGCGCTGGAGTGGGCGCAAAGGCCTGGTTGAACCCTTCGGTGGTAGGTAGGCGACGAGTAGGTGCATGAGATGCTGAGGACGAGACAAAAGTCAGTGGCGGTGCGGTGAGCAGGAGCTCCCTCCTGTTGGCGGCACAGCCATGGACTGAGTCCATGCGGGCAGCCACGAAGTCGTCCACCAGGTTGTCGAAGGCTGTCTCCAGAGCCCGAAGATACTCAATAAGCATCTCAAAAGCCTCGTCTCGTTCTCCTCTGGGGCAGGAGAATGCGTAGTGACAGGTGTAGGGCACATGGCATGGAAGATAGCGGTAGCGACGAGTCTTCATCGCGGGAAGGACATCCCTGAGGCGAGCTATCGCCTCACGGGCTCCCATCTGCATAGCATGCCTCTCCGTAGGCATGGCTCTTCCCATGAACAGGAAGCGGCCTAACTCACCACGCCCTCCCTTGAACTGCACCGTGGCCTGGTGCATGGTCAGACTGTCGTTGACTTTGTGCTGGCGGAGTGTGAAGACTGGGCGCACGGATGGCCCCATCGTGACCTGAATGATGAAGGAGAGAAGCTTGACGAACCCATCGGGTACGTTGGTGAAGGTCTGAGACTCGCAGTTGTTGTCGGCCATCTACAAAAGTAGGCAAAAATCCTGAATGGTCAGATCATAATTTATGCTGACTGTCAGAAAATGACTACAATTGCAAAAAAAAATCGGCTCTATCATGCTAATAACCGATTAGCGATCGCACCTAGTGGCTTCCTACAGTCAGCCTGGCTCTGCTACCAAGCTTGTCACGACCGGTTTTCCAATAAAAATAATTATCAAAAAACCAATCTTTTGAGTCCAGCATGAGAGAAATCCTCCTCACTGGTAGACAAGTTATTGATACAATAAGCCAGTAGCATAGAATATATTACAGGGTTGAGCTAGGGTTGCTCAACAAATTATTACAAGCGCGCCAATAATTATACATAATGGCGGGTTTAACACAATGGTGTGGTGGCATACTACTGACTCGAGGATAAAGTGATGGTGGGATAACACCGTGGGGAGTGTGATAACATGACTCTCAAACTGGCATCACATCGAGCGTCGAGGTGAGGCTCGATGAATGTTATTCGAGTTGCAGAAGCGGATATAATATAGTGACCAAATCCAGGGTCGCACGAGACTAACTGGGATTCCTCTAGGCGTCGAACTCGCTATCGAACTCTTCATCCAAGAGATCGCCTTCGTCAGCATCTGGCCAAATCAACAAGCCAGTGAGTACTTTGAAAGTACTCGCAAGACAGTACGGACGTAAGATATAACAAATGCATGCATGAATGCGTCATGATTAATCTTTCCAATGCACATCCAAAAATTTGCATAACGAAGTAAGTACAAGGGAAACGGCGGTAGTCCGCCTGAAATCCCAACAAAATATAAATGGAAACCGATCGGGTGTCTGAAGCGACGCCTCGAAAGGTGAACAAATAATAATAGAAAATCATGCCACAGTCGGGCGTCTTAGCGACACCACATAAAGGGCTTTAAAAGAAATGCCACAGTCGGACGTCTGAGCGACATCACAGAAAGGGCTTTAAAAGAAATGCCACAGTCGGACGTCTGAGCGACATCACAGAAAGGGCTTTAAAAGAAATGCCACAGTCGGACGTCTGAGCGACATCACAGAAAGGGCTTTAAAAGAAATGCCACAGTCGGACGTCTGAGCGACATCACAGAAAGGGCTTTTAAAAGAAATGCCACAGTCGGACGTCTGAGCGACATCACAGAAAGGGCTTTTAAAAGAAATGCCACAGTCGGACGTCTGAGCGACATCACAAAAAGGGCTTTATTCACAAGTAAATAATACTCATAATAAATATTCAATTCATGATAATAAACGGGTTAGTCCATCCACAGGAATAAACTTTTAACCGGGCTTAGCACTCATGTGATTCACCGGAGTATCTGTCACCAAAACTGGCACTTGTCAGAATAAGTCAGCGCAAAATTTGGATATGGATAAGATGATTTGGAGATTTATGACTCTGCAGAGTTTGTACAAAAATTTCCCACAGTTAACGGATTTCCATAGTCACGAAGGACTAGTTCCGTTTATGGTATTTCGGAAGAAAACACAGCTAACCAGTACACACCCAACCTATCTCTCGATGCCAGGACTCACCGTAGTCATCGTCCAAGAAAAACTTTTGAGACGGGGAGATCACAATCTCGAATAGCATGGGATCAAATTTATATACGCGCGCTCTAAGGGGTGCCCCCCTCTCGGTCCCAACCGGAAACACCCATGCCCCCTGACCGGATGACTAGCTTTAATCCAGGGCCATGGAACCATCATCCCGGCCTCTCCTTTTTGGTGTGTACCAGGAAAGCGGTTTGCAACTTACTAATCCATATTCCTTGCGGAAAACATGTGGTAGTACAAGGAAGGAAATGGGAGGAACTGGACCGATACGGTTTGACACTGTAGTCATATAGTCTGGCATAAGACTGGCATGCTACAACACTGCCATCTTACCCATCCTCATGCCAACACATGGCCATTCATACTCAAATCCATCCACCTATGGATCATCGAGCTCACTTACCTCAACAATGCATGAAAATAACGTTCATCGGTATGCTCATCAACATGCCATGGAACTAACTAAATGCAAAACATACCAAGACACTCATCATATCAAAAGTTCAAACATGCTTGCCTGGTTCAGAGTAGTCGGAGCCTAGCTCAGTGAAGTTCGCAGCCCCGTCACCTCCTTCGGTATCTACGGTATAAAGAAAACACACGCGCTAACGTAAATATCGAGAGGTGCACAAAAAGTGTTCCAAATATTTCAAATAAATCTGATAAAAAACTAGACAAAATTTTAAAGAGAACAGAAAAAGAATCAATCAAAAACACTTTTCTGTTTAAAAGTTATAAGGGTTTTTGTCCAGGGAATCATCTGTAATGAAACAGAAAGTTTCCATGGGCTAGCTCATAAAAAGAGAAAACGATTCGATAGAGAATACGCCAGCCCAGGAGGAAAGCGCATTTGGCAGAATACGCTTCCAGAAAACGGTTCGTTTAGAAAAGGACCGAGAGGCTGATGGGTAGGTCCCACCCGTCAGGTTTAAAAATTCAAAAGGGCAGCAGAGGACGACGGTGCCCGAGAGCCGCGGTGGTCGCCGGCGGCGATCCACGGCGTGGTAGGGGGATCGGAGGGTACCTCCGTGTTTAGGGCGCCCTTCTGAGTCGGTTGGTGGTGGTGGTGGTCGCCGGCGAGTACCACGTCGACGGCGAGCCTTGCTCCGGCGGACGGCGGCTCGGGTGGAGATGGATCTCGTCGGGGAGAGCTGCGAAGGTCAAATTGACGCTTGGGTTAGCTCACTGGGTGCTCGAGGATGCTACTGACAAAGTTTGGGCGCCGGAGATGGCCTCACCGGAGCGAATCGAGGTGGAGACCGAGGCGGAACGAGGCGGCCGGAGTCGGGGGAGGAGACCTCTTTGAGGTCCTCCTAGTGGCCTGGCGGGGTGTTTGTGGGGTGCAGTGGTGGTGCGTGCTTGAGGGCGAGCTTGGGGTCTCCTTTTATAGGCGATCCGAGGCGGTGGCCGTGAACGGGGATCTCCGGTGATGGACTACGGCGGCGCAATTCTTGGTCGGGGAGTTTAGGAGGTTGGGCATCAATGTGGGGGTCCACTGGTTCCATTCAGACGCTAAACGGACTTGGATTAGAAGCTTAGGGCAGTTTTGGTCGGAACGGGACGGCACGGGTCCGTCGGCAGCAGAGAGCGCGTTCTGTGCTGTCGGGCCACGGCGACTGTGCTGCGGGGTTGCGCTGGCGTGCATGAGGCCACGCGGAGAGCCAGGGGGCGTTGGGCGGCGCCGAACGGCGTTGAGCCGCCGTTTTGCTCCCTGTCGGCTGCTACGGTGGTTCGGCCACCGCAAGACACGCCGGCGTAGGCGGGCCAGGGCACCACCGACGCCAGGAAGGCGCCAAGCGCGCGTGCGGTGCTCCAGACAGGAGGAAGAGGCGGCGAGGAACGTGCCGAGGGCACTGTCTACGCGTGAATGAAGCGGCCGAAGAGAAACGACACTGGAATCTGAATTTTTACTGAATTTACTGAAAGTGCAAGGAACAGTGCATGCAAGGTGTTCGACAGAATGATACTGGCCTCTAGGGATTTTTCCTTGAGCTGATTTTTGGTGGAGTGGCTACTCATTGTTCCAGTAGGCCGCCTGAATTTTGGTGGAATTTTTGGAGAAGTATAGATATGAATTTCACCAAATTTGGCAAATCTGGTCCAAACTTGCAGAGGCTGAAATTTGAAAAATTTGAAAAGAGGAGGAGTGGATCAAGATCGTTCTAGGTTGTGGATGCTAAGTACAATCCAGAGGAGTTGGTTTGAGGTCAAAACTCAAATTAAATAGGGCACTTGCTTTGAAAAACCCTCAGGCTCCAAATAATTGACAGAAAATGATTTGAGAGGAAAAATAATTAGAATAAAATCCAAAACTTGTTTGGATTAGTTGGGACAGAGAACTTAGGTTGCTTACAAGGAGGAGGAAAGGATTTTGAGAGGTTTTACCACATGGGCAAAAATACAAGGTCATGGGGGGGGGGGTTCAAGATATGAAAATCCCCAATTTTCATAGAGTTTCTTTTTAAAAGAAAAAGACTAAACTCCCAATAAAATAATTTGAGAAGGGAACCAACAGAGGAAGTTTTGAATGATCAAACACCCTAGTTTGAGGAAAAATAAAAATCCTTACCAAAGAAAAGGAAGTTTTTTAAGAGGAAGGATTTCTAGAAAAGAAATTTTAAATGCTCTCTTTTAAAATCCAACAAAGTTTTTGAAGAAAACCAAATAAAAAATTTTGGAGTGTCACAATGGTTGGGTGTAAAAAGTTTTGATCCACCTCTGGTGAAAAAGACAAATTTCCGCCGATTCAGGTGGAAGCGGGTCAAATTTGAACTGATGCTGCCTCATAGTTTGCTCTTTATGTTTTCCAAAAATCATTTCTAAGTACATAAATATCTATTTAATTAGAGAAACATCAAAAGTTTTCCAAGAATCAACCACTAGCTAGGAACGGTCAAGCCTGCCGTTTTGGCCGCATTTTGAAACGGGCATAAAAAATTAAAAAAAATCAAAAAATTGGGAACCTTTGCATTGTGTCATCATATGTGGCCAAGTTACTAGGAAAAATAACAAACTTGTAATACTACAATTATTATAAAAAAGTGTTCTCAGAAACGAGCTATCACGTGTGGAGATCAATGGCTTTCAAGCCAAATGATCAATCTTATGGCCACATTCATGGCATAGTTTGTTCAAATGATCTCATATTGTGCACAAGGGTGTATATTGGAATGGCAAACAATGTTGCCTAAGGAAGTTTTCATTTTCTTTGGACGAAAAAACCATTTTCCATTTTTTGAGTGCCCGAAGGGAGGTTTTTTTGTGAAGGACCTTCCAAATAATTGTTGCAAAATTGGACCAAATCATTTTTATAGAATACTAGGCCATATTTAATGCACAATTGAAAAAATGGTTGGGTGTAATTTTTTTGATCCACCTCTCGTGAAAAAGACAAATTTCCGCCGATTCAGTTGGAAGCGGGTCAAATTTGAACTGCAGCTGCCTCATAGTTTGCTATTTATTTTTTCCAAAAATCATTTCTAGTTACATAAGGATCTATTTAATTATAAATACATGGTTTGGTGGCGATACGTCGAGGTTTGGGCGGTGGCCGAGGGCCCCAACTCTAGAGCGCGTAAACTCGCATACCTGTCGCGTGGTCACCGCGTGACCGTGGCGTTGCCATGTGTTCTGGGCGGCCTAGGCATGTCTAGTGGGTTGGTCACTCCCCAGGTTGGGTCTAGGAAGAAAATTACAACATAAGATTCTCACAAGGAGACCGATTGATGCTCAAATATGAATTAGCAGCCAAGTGTTTGATTAGCGCTACAGGAAATGTACATGGCTAATGGGCGTGAGTTTTGGCTGAGGATGATCAGTTACTAAGAAGACCATCTTCACAAATTTTCAGCTCAAAAGGAGGAGCCTAGGTGGTACTTGCTTTGCAAACTACCACAATGGACATAACTACGAATGTTGAAGCTCGGCTCAAAATAATGAATGGATTGAGATGGCATTAGGTGGAGGATGGTTATTTGGGCATAGGAAACCACTGTAGAAAATGGATACTATTTGGACATGCCAAAGTGGTACCTCCTTCACAAACTGTTGTTATGAACAAAATAGGAAAATGAATATTTCTGAATTATTTTTGAACTAGGCAAGGAAGGTTTTTACATATTTGACAAAGATCTGACCCAAAGAATTTATGAGATTTTTTTGGGAATTTTGGGAATGATAGAAATATAGGTTGCTTCACAACCTAGGGCAAAAACTGCCACATGGACATGACACATAGGCAAAACAGATGAGATGGTGCCTAGTCATCGCAACCCACCACAATTTACAAGGCTATGACCCTCTATATTGGTCGTTAACAACTAGAAATAAGGCAGCGTATTAGCGTTGTTTTCTTTATGACCATTTTGTGTAAGGAAATTACGACCTTTCTGACCAAAATGGTCGCAATGGTTTAGGGTTTGGATCCCCCCGAATAGCTTTTGACCAATTGGTCTGAAATGGTCATAGATCTATGACCATTTCTTCCAGGGTCACTGACAGAAGGTCACTAGTTGACATATTTCTTGTAGTGTGAAAACCACCTATACAAGTGTGAAGTTGGCCAAGATATACATGACCAGGATCGTATGTTTGCATGGAGTTCCGAGGACCATCGTATCAGATAGAGGGACCCAGTTTACCTCAAAGTTTTGGAATCAGTTGCATGAAACTTTGGGAACCAGACTGGAGTTCAGTACAACTTTTCACCCGCAGACAGATGGACAGATTCTGGAGGATATGTTGAGAGCTTGTGCACTAGATTATGGATCTAGTTGGGATGACAACCTGCCCTACGCGGAGTTCTCATACAACAAAAGTTACGAGGCCAGCTTGAAGATGGCACCATTCGAAGCCCTGTATGGAAGAAGGTGCAGGACACCGTTGATGTGGGATGAAGTGGGAGACCGCCAGTTGTTTGGACCAGATTTTATTAAGGAATCAGAAGAGAAGGTTAAGTTGATCCGAGATAGACTGAAGGTAGCTCAGTCCGGGTAGAAGAGTTATGTAGATTCAAAATGCAAGGAGGTAGTCTATGAAATCGGAGACAGAGCGTATTTGCGAGTTTTACCTTTGCGAGGTGTTAAACATTTTGGAGTTAAGGGAAAGTTAGCCCCGAGATTTGTAGGACCATACCGTGTTTTGGAACGCATGGGAGAAGTTGCCTACAAGTTGGAGTTACCAGAAGGATTGTCGGGCGTTCATGATGTATTTCATGTTTCACAGTTGAAGAAGTGTCATGCTGAGATGGCCGATCCACCACTGAGAGATACAGTGCCCTTGGAAGCGATTCAGCTGGACAGTGATCTGACCTATGAGGAGAAGCCATTCAGGATTCTTGAATTTGCCAGCCGAGTCACCCGCAGCAAGGTTATTAAGTTTTGCAAAGTTTAGTGGAGCCACCATACCGATGATGAAGCCACCTGGGGATGAGAGGATGATCTTCTCAAAGACCATCCACACCTATTTTCTAGCCAACCCAAATCTCGAGGGCGAGATTCATCTTAAGGGGGGGGGGGTAGGTTTGTAACATCCCAAATTTTCAATTTGGAATGTTATACATAGGTCATTCATGCATAGCATATTTTTTTGCATTTCGTTTCGTGATCCTCGAAATTCTAAGCAACTCAAGGACACTCGGAGAGAGCTGGGGATTTCCCTGTTTTCATATTTGAAAGTTTATCAAATATTGAAACGAGAATTATTTGTTTTAATTATTTTTCTCTGCGAAAATATTTCATATTAAAATATATGAGAGGAGATAATATGAGTTCTCCAAAAGAAATGAAATATTGGAGGAAAAATATTAAAATCAAATATTTGCTTTTATTCGGATTTTACTGCTATTTTATTTGCATAGGAAAAATATGCATTTTTCAAAAATTGCATTTTAGGCCAAGAAAATGTTCACCCTGTTCTACATATTTTATTTAGACGGTGAAAATTTGTTCTGGTATTTTTGGATGTTTATTCATTTTTCTAGGATTTCTTTTCGGTGAAATCAGTTTTAATAGAAAAAGAGAAGCCCGCCGGACCGAACTGGGCCGAGCCCCAGTTGGCCCAGCCGCCCCGCGCCGCTTCTCCCTCATGGAGACCGCGCCCGAGCTGCCACCGCTCGCCGTGGCCGAGTCGTCCACGCCCCCCCCCCCCCCCCCCGCCCCCTTCTGCAAGCCACGCCTCCCCCCTTTAAAAGCCGACCTGGGGCCCCCTGGAGCCCCAAGCCACAGCTGCTGCCGCCCCGCGCCGCCCTCCGCCGCCCCGCGTCGCACCCCACCATCGCCCGCGTCGCCGGAAGCCGCCGGAGCCGCGCCAGAGTTCGCGACCTCACCGTCCGGTTTTTTCGGTTTATGTAAAAACTGTTGGTTTTTAAAAAAACCCTAGTTTCGGTTTTTTTATTAGATCGGTTTGCCGGTTTTCTCGGTTGATTTATTTAGCGAATGTTCATCCATACGTTTGTTTTAACGAACAATTTTCGCCCGTTAGTCACAGACAACGAAAGTTCGTTCGTTAGCCTGTTCGTTCGTTTTTCTTTTCTCGGATTTTTCGCGATTATTTTCGATCGCGATTTCTGATCCGATTTTCGTTTTAGTTTATCTTTTCGCTCGTTTGTCGGAATCAGGCTATTCAAGCACCTAGATCTTGGTCTCGAAACCCACTTTCCGTTTAACCAACTTGAACAAGATTTTTTCATTGTAAAATTTGACTATAGTACATATTAGTAATCGGATCTTATTTCTTTCGCAGTTTGAGTTTCGTTGCTCCGTTTAATTTGATTCTTTTTGCAAACCGGAGTTCTTAAGTTGAACTTTCTGGTTAGATATTCCTATTCGTGTTTTACCCGTGCTTCTTTGCTTATTTTCTTATGTGTTCTATTGTTTGTTTGCGATAGAACTCCTGGAGTGTGAAGCGTGTTACTACGAGTCTCTAGGTTTTGCGGATCATCCGCAAGGCAAGTAACACTTTGATCATATCCCTTATCACCCAGTTTTTATGCATTAGTCTCAACCCTCAAACATTGCATGGTTAGGACTTCATAACATGTGGGATTGAGAAGTAGTTGATGAGGTAGAATCTATTGTCCTGTTATTATCAAACCCTTGGGAGTTACTTCTACGTATTGCTTATATTGCCATGCTATGCTTGTAGACGTGGTTTGGGTGAGTGAATCCATGAAAGATGTGAGATTGTTAAATTAATGGTTCAACTTAAGGTGGCAACTTTAATATACATCTGGGTGGATTGCTTGTCGGGCACTTGGAGAATCCAGTGTTGTTCTAGGATATCCCAGAGTACCCGTGTGATAATCCTAAGGTCCGCCACCCATGCTCAAAGGGAACAGAGATATTTCATGCTAGAAACTTCCGTGTGCAGCCACAAGCTATTATGGGCCCTAGCATAGTTGAGTAAGTTGCATGACCTCTTCTAGTGCTAGGCTAGCAGATGTAGAGGGATGTAGGTTGGTACTGTCTACCCCGGGTTAGAGTTAATGTTTTTGAAAGACTGTGTCTCGGTCATCCATTTCTCAAACACCATGTAGTGCGAGAAATCCAATGGAGGAGATCGAGTCTTGTGGGGAAAAATGCGCAAACCTCTGCAGAGTGTACAATCTAATCATGGTTAGTCGTGTCCCCGGTTATGGACATCTTGAGTATCTAGTACTTGGATTATCGTATGTATCTCGTCACTCTAATTTAATATTGTTGGGTTGATAATTATTTTTTAATTGGGATTGAGTTGGAGGAACCTTCTCAATGATGTTTCAACTACCATGATAGTTAAATAAAATCTATTCCTTCGTTGTAGGAAAAAATGGCTTTTCGCAAAACTATAACCATAGAGCCTTTCCACCAGCCAAATATGCATGTAGTGATAGCATTATTCTGTTCTTACTCTACTGTGTTACATTGCTAGCATATTCCATGTGCTGACCCGTTTTCGGGCTGCAACGTATTATGTTGCAGACTTTTCAGACGAGGAGTAAGGTTCGTTACGTCGTTGCCGCGCAGCTCAGCTATGTCGTTGGAGTTGATGAACTCACCTTATCTTCCAAACCATCCGTTGTTATCGTATTAGATGGCCTTAAGCCATATTTATTATAATAAGTTCTCTTTTGAAGACATTCGATGTAATAAGTGTGTGATTGCTACTCTGTTATAAATCCTTCGAGTACTGTGTGTGTCAGCATTACCGATCCAGGGATGACACTAAAGCAAAGAGACTTGACTGTTTGAGGTCGGTTCGCTACAATCCTATTAGATCTTCAATGCTCCAGATTTAAGTTTTTGCACCACCATCGCCCCAACGCTTATTTGGTCCTCGTTCACCTCGATAGCTGACCCAAGCAGGCCAGATGAACATCAAAAAGTCCACTATTGCAAGACCTTCGGCAATTCCTAAATGGCGCCTTAAGCGTCCATTTTAGCTATTTCGGCAATCGGGCGCACACCCTTTCCGCTGCACTGGGCCAACCCTCATTCACCTTGTTAGCTGACCCAAGCAAGCCGGATGAACATCAAAAAGTCCGCTGCTACGAGACCTCCGGCAATTCCTAAACGGTGCCTTAAGCGTCCGTTTTAGTTATTCGGCAATAGGGCGCACACCCTTTCCGTCGCACTGGGCCGACCCTCGTTCACCTCGTTAGCGGACCCAAGCAGGCTGAATGAACATCAAAAAGTTCGATGTTGCGAGACATCAGGCAATTCCTAAACGGTGCCTTAAGCGTCCATTTTAGGCAAATCCTAAAGGGCGCCCGTTGCGCCCGTTTCTTCGCTGCGCGCAAATGGGCGCATACCCTCCGCGACGCGCTGGGCCAGCCCATTTAATACTTTTTCTCTTAAAACTGCATCGACCAAAAAAAGGGCGAGTGTGATGGTTCGAACTTGGGATGTGTCATTAGAGAGAGCAGCGCCGTTACCACCAGGCAATGATCCACTTGGTGTTTTTCAACCTCTTTTCCTTCTTTTCTTGTTTCTCTAGGTCACCAGATTTTCTTCTCTTCTTTTTCCTATTCTTTTTCCATTTTTATTTTCTTATTCCTTTTTATTTTCTTTGTAAATGTGCGATTTTTTCCAAATTCAATGAACCTTTTCAGATTTAATGGACTTTTTTATCAAAATCGATGAACTGTTTTTTAAATTCGATGAACTTTTTTTTCAAAATCAACGAACTCTTTTTCAAAATCGACGAACTTATTTCCAAATCGCTGAACATTTTTCAAAACCGATGAACTCTTTTTCAGAATCGATGAACTTTTTTTCCGAATCGATAAACTCTTTCTCAAAATCGGTGAACTCTTTTCAAAATCGATGAACTCTTTTCAAAATCGATGAACTCCTTTTCAATACCGATGAACTCTTTTCAAAATCGATGAACTTCTTTTCAAAATCGATGAACTCTTTTTCAAAATCGATGAACTCTTTTTGCAAAATTGGTGAACTTTTTTTCAAAATCAATGAACTCTTTTCAAAATAGACGAACACTTTTCAAAGTTGACGAACTCTTTTTTCAAAACCGATGAACATTTTTTCATACCGATGAAATCTTTCTAAAAATCGATGAACTCTTTTCAAAATTGATGAACGCTTTTTCAAAATCAATGAACTCTTTTCAAAACCGATGAACTTTTTTGAAAATCAATGAAAATTTTTGAATACAATTTTTTCGAAAGCCAATGAACTTTTTCCTAAATGTTTTCAAATAATTAAAAATGGATAGCGCTGCATTAAACGTTTACATGTGTAGTAAATTGCACGGCTACAAATATACATTATGTATTGGCCCTGATTTGGTCAGTACCGTGTGGTGGCCCAGTTGGTTGGCCTTAGTTGTCCGCTGTTGGAGGCTGTGAATTTGATCCTCTACCTGAACTATTTTCTATGGGCTTTTTCACGCAAACAACCTTTATGCACTGAATTTTTTGGCTGGGCCGGCCCGGTCCCATCGCCTTCGGGCGCCAGGACGTGGAACCGGCGCTGAGAGCACCGGTTAGGAGCTCCCTCCGTTTTAGTTATTTCGGCAATCGGGCGCACACCCTTTCCGCCGCATTGGGCCTGGGCGAGATTCGAACTGGTGATCTCGCCAGTACATGCGCGCTGCCCTAACCACTCCAGCATCTCACATGTTCATGTTTTCTTACAGCTTTTTCAGCCTTTTCTTCTATATTGTTTCCGTTTTCTTTTCTCTTGGAAAGGGTTTTGTTGATTTTTTTTTCATTCTTCTTTTCTTCACTAAGTGCGTGAACTTTTTTCCCCAAATTTGTGCACTTTTTTTAACTTCGTGAAGTTTATTTCAAATCGATGAATTTTTTTCAAAATTGGTGAAGCTTTTTTTTCAATTCGATGAACTTTTTTTTCAAAGTCGATGAAGTTTTTTCAAATTGGTGAACTTTTTACAAATCCGATGTTTTTTTAAATTTGATGAACTTATTTTCAAATGGGTGAATTTATTTTCAAAATCCATGAACTTTTTTTCAATTTTGATGAACTTTTATTCAAATTCGTTGAACTATTTTTCATATTTGCTGAAGTTTTTTTTTGAATTTTGATGAACTTTTTCAATGTCAATGAACTTTTTTCAGATTTGATGAAGTTTTTTTTTCAATTTCGATGAACTTTTTTCATTTTTTGTTAAGCAGTTTACGTAATCGATGACTTTTTTTAAACTCATGAACTATTTTCCAAAACTTATGAACTTTTTTCAAAAGCGATGAAACTTTTTTGTACTTCGATGAACTTTTTCCAAATATGTGAAGTTTTTGCTCAAAATTTGTGAACTACTTTTCAAATGCATGAACCTTTTTCAAAACCGATAGACATTTTTCCAAAATCGTGAACTTTTTTTCAGAATCGATTAAAGTTTTTCAAAACAAATGAACTTTTCTGTAATTCATGAACTTTTTCCAAAATGTTTTCAAAAAAATAAAAATGAAAGTGCTGCAGTAAATATTTACATGTGTAATAAATTACGCGGCTACGAATGTATTTGAAAAGTTCACCCTGAAATTTTACAATAGCGCAAACATGTCAGCTGGTTGGGCATACTCGCTCGCTGGTCTCACGGCGGGAGTTCGATCCTCGCTGAGAACCAATTTCCCGGTATTTTCCCTGTACCGATAGAATTTTGCTGGGCCGACCCAGTCGCCCCGCCTTCTGGCGCCAGTATGAGGAACCAGCGCTCTCAGCACCGGTCAGGAGCTTCCCCCTCCTCCGAAACACTTACGTCAATGGTTTTGCACGTCAACTCACATGTGAATGCTCGGTTTGAGTGACTAAAAAACATAGTTAAAAATGTTTGTTGATTTCAAAAAAGTACATCAATGAGAAAGAGTTCAAAAATTTGAAAAATAATTTCATAGATAAGAAAAAAGTTTGTGAATTTCGAAAAAAGTTCATGAATTTGGGAAAAGTCCATGAGTTTTGACAAATTATTCGAATTTTTTAGTTTTTTCATGAATTTTTCGAATTCAAAAAAGTTCATGACTTTAAAATATCTCTGAATTTGAAAAAAGTTCAGGAATTCGAATAAAAATAAAAACAATCTAAAAAAAGAAATAGGAAAAAACTGGAAGAAAAAACTAAAAGAAACTAAAGAGAAAAAGAAGAAGAAAACCAAAAAAGCACAGGCACAATCTTCTAGAATGTTCACAAAACCTTTTTGAAACACCTAGCACAGGCACAATCTTCTAGAATTCAAAAAAGTTCATGATTTTAAAATATCTCTGAATTTGAAAAAAGTTCATGAATTCAAATAAAAATAAAAATAAAAACAATCTAAAAAAGAAATAGGAAAAAACTGGAAGAAAAAACTAAAAGAAACTAAAGAGAAAAAAGAAGAAGAAAACCAAAAAAGCACAGGCACAATCTTCTAGAATGTTCACAAAACCTTTTTGAAACACCTAGTAATTTTATGCATACTCATAAAAATTAAAGATCACCGATTTGGATCCAAGATCGAAGAAAATACAAAGTAACTCCTATGACTAAGTATTATATTGACATCTCTTGAAAGCACCTTCTTCACAGTATCAATCTCTGCTCGAAGAAATACTTCAAAAACTTCGGTAATTTAAGCAACGATATTATCATTCTTTCACCTGCACAAACATTATCAATAATGATTTTTAAAAACGCCACTGTTTCAGACGTCTTCACATGACCGTGCTGCTGTGAGTTGAGTGGCTGCCGATGAGCTACGATCAGGCTGCTGATCGTTGATCTTTTTTTAGCCACCGATGTAGAAGAACATAAATGTTGCCAGTGACCAACGTGCGAAAGTGCAACTAAAGCAGACCTCGCAAAACGCCGGCCCGCAAAACGCGTTTGCAGTTCGCGCAAAACAGCTTTTGCGGGCCGGCGCGGGCTGGCACAGATGCAGACTCCCTCAACGGATCCGTAAAAAGTATATTCGCATAATATGATTTTTTATTGGTCGGCTATGCGGGTTTTGCTCTTTGCGCCGCTGCATTCCCGCATATCATCAGCCCGCAAATCTCAAATCCAACATAATTCATCAATCGAAAACAAACTGAATTTTTTAAATCAAACATAAAACAATAATCATCCGCATTACAAATAATTATTTAAATCACCGTAGCAAACTTAAAATAATGCAATACAAAATTTGTCATGAATACAAATACAAATGAATACAAAAATTAGTCATTGTCCAGCCCTTTGCCAATGGTGATCAATGAGATCTTCCTGAAGCTGAAAGTGTGTGTTTGTATTTTCAATCACCTTGTATGTCTGAAGAAAAGCTCACATTATCGTAAAAGAATTCTAAGTTCATTCTTCTCTCATATTTAAGAATTATATTATGCAAGATAACACAACAATTTATGATGTTCTTCAAAGTTTTTTTATCCCAAAAACGAGTAGGAGCACGGACAATGGCAAACCTAGATTGCAAAACACCGAATGCTCTTTCAATGTCTTTTCGGGCTGCCTCTTGCACCCTTGCAAATTCACATTGTTTTTTTGTTTTGGGTTCTTTGATGCTCTTGACAAATGTGCACCAAGGAGGGTATATACCATCTGCAAGATAGTACCCCTTTGTGTATTCATGCCCATTGATAGTGTAGTTGCAAGCAGGAGCATCACCACTAGCAAGCCTAGCAAACAAATGAGAGCGTTGCAACACATTGATATCATTCAGTGTACCGGGCATACCAAAAAAGCAATGCCAAATCCATAAATCCTCGGATGCTACGGCCTCTAGCACAATTGTTGCATCATGAGACTTGCCACAATACATTCCTTGCCAAGCCTTGGGACAATTTTTCCAATTACAATGCATACAATCAATGCTACCTAGCATCCCAGGCCAACCTCTCCTCTCATCAGCTGCCATCAATTTCTTTGTGTCATCTTCATTTGGTGCCCAAAAATACTCGGGACCAAAGACACGGACAATCACTTTCGCAAATCTATGCACAGACTCAATTGTACTATCTTCACCAATGCAAAGATACTCATCGGCATAGTCAGCCGGAACGCCATATGCAATCTCCCGCATAGCTGCGGAGATTCTTTGATATGCACTAAATCCCTTTAAGCCCGCGGCATTCCTTCTTTGAGTGAAATACCGGCAATTTTTCTCTGAAGCTTCAACAATTTTCACAAAAAGGGATCGGCACATTCGGTACCTTCTGCGGAAGAGGTGTGCAGGATATGTAGGATTCTCCGAAAAATAATCTTGCATCAACATCTCGTTTCCAAGATGGCGATTCCGTGGAATACACAGACGCCCGACAATAGATCCTCGCCTCCTCTTCCGGTACTCGTCTTCATGCTCCTTAACGGCAAGCGCCATGACCAATGTTTGCTGCCGAAAGGTCACAAGCATGGTCTCCACATCCGAGTCATCCGAATCGAACGAATCTTATAGCAAGGACTTCTTGCACGGGGTCAACTCCATCTACACGCACACCGGCGCGTCAATCTACTACACAGCTCGCAAAAATCACAAAAAGGGACTAACCGGTGGCGAGTGATCCCGGGCGGCGACGAGGGTGGTGCGCTCGGCGGTGGTCGATCCCAGCAGCGGCGGCGACTGGGGGGGCGTCTCTTCTCGCCGAATCCGGAGGGTCAGTGCAGCGGCTCGGGCAGGAGGTTGTGGGGCGGCCCCGCGGAGCGATTCCGCCCGCAGATATGGCCGGAATCGCCGGCGGCGAGCGGGCGGAAGTACGGGCGGGCGGCGGCGGAAGGAGGGGGAAAAGAGCGTGGGCTGAAATGTCCCTCCCTCCAACTGCTTCTCTGTGATGCAGGGCACCGCAGCCGCGAGGGGGAAACCTGCGTTTTCCCGGGTTGGGGTTGGGAATTTGCCGTGCCCCCTAAAATTTTTTGCGGACCGGGGCGGGATGCGGGGTCTGGTCGGGCAGGCTTTCCGGCCCGTACCCGCATTTTGACGGTTATTTTGTGGGTCAGGGGCGGATGCGAGATCTGCTAGAGTTGCTCTAAAGGAACGTCCCTCAAAAATATGTCGTTCAAGGACCTGTAATAGGCTGTTCAAAAAAGGACTTGAAATAGTGTTGTTGATAAACTAGCGGCAGCCGGTGCTAGGCTGTGGAGGGAGAGACCCGTGTGGTGTACATAGTGAAACTCGGGCCTGTGTGCTGGACCTTGTAGCGACGATTTGGCTTTGGATATCATTTAATGGGAAGCTCTGTTTCCAAGTTACAAAGAAAACATCATAAAAAAATTGTGGCTGCGAACCAATCTGTGTTTGAATGGTTAAAGGGACAAAGGTATCTCTAACCCATTAGGGTACAAATCCTGATGCTCGCATTATTTCTGGATTTATATCAGGATTTCCGGCGATGCGCTTTCAGTCGGAGGAGACATTTCCGTCGATGACGAGGCGTCTACGGTGACTTCGTATATCTCAAGATGACATACCGGCTCAGTCTTTCGAAGGTGCTCACAGGAGTAGAATGTCCGTGTGTGCGTTCATAGGGGTGAATGTATGCGCGTATGTATGAGGGCTTGCATCTGTACTGATGTTCAAAAAAATTGTGGCTAACAAGAACTTGTCTAAACTTGTCAATGTGTGCATACGTGCAATTCATGTTGATATTAGGCAGCATATGAATTGCATGTGTATATTAGCTAGTAGCTGGATATTTTTTGCATGTTAATTATGTGATTACCTAACAAAGATATTTGGTATGATGCTAATTGCATGCATTAGGGCGGATATTAATTATGTGATTGCCACCGACATCAATATTTTGTATGATATTAATTGAATATTAGGGCATCTTCAAGACGGACCCGTAAACCTCAGGTAACCGTCCGGACCGCGCTTTCTGAACCGCGGAAGCCATCCAACGAGGTCCTGTATCGGTCCACGAGGCGGCCCGGATGCGATTTCTTCGGCAAAACAAAGACCAAAAGTGGGGGAGGTTTACGGTAGCCCGGACACGTGAACGTACGAATCCGATACCCAGGCCCACCCAAAACCCTTTCCGGACCCCATGACCCCATTCTCCCTATTTTCTCCCCTCCTTCTTTCTCTCTTGTCGCTACCGCCGCTCCACCGCCCTGGCCACCACGCCACACCCTTGCCGGATATCTGTGTCTACGTCAACAGATTCAGCGTCGACCAACTCACGAGCAGCTCAAGGAAGATTTGATTGAGCATCAGTGGGCGGTGAAAGGGGACAACAATGTTGGGATTGAAATATTTGAATTTTTTTAAAATTTGAACTAGTGCTGCATGCGGCTATTTGAACATTTGTGCCCCTTTTGCATGCGGCTAGTTGATCGTGCGATCCGGAAAAAAAATAGAAGGCCGAATGTAGGCGGCTACGGTTGGATGGCTTCTTCCCGCATCCGTTTTCGCGGATTGGTCCCTCCTTTCCGTGGACGGATGTGGGAGTTTTCTTATGGGTTGCCATTGAAGATGCCCTTAAACAAGTTGAGCATTCACCCTTGAAGCAATCTAAATTGTTGGATTGACCTTGTATGAAAGATTAGTTAGATCTGTCTCTTTGGATATTTTTATATTGGTATACATATAAATAGATTGATCACAACTGCTATACATTCTCGCCGCGTGCATCCTAACCGCCTGGAGATCGGGTGTGCCCCTTGTTTGTGTATCCTTTTGATGATTTATTTCGATTCAATAAAATTCACCCTTTTCTTAAAAACTGATGTACAATCACTGACGGATCATAACATGCGTTTAGATGATTTTTATAATAATGGGGAGGGGGGTTGGAATCTCATAGGTCTTGCTCCCCATTTAGCACGAGTTAAATTCTACTCCCTAGTGATCTAAACACTCTTATATTTTTTTATGGAGGGAGTACCTTATTAGAAATCATACATGTTGCACCGCTTACACAAATATCTTACAGCATGTTCTACTTACACAATTTTTTTGCACAATGACATTCCAATGCTGATTTATATGCCAGTGTCACATGTGTGGATTTTGCAATGTATACCTAATACCAGTGGTTGGGGCCCGCCATTGCGGGTCTCTTGAGATGAAATCGTGCGTGTATTTCTCCCTCTCAAAGAACAAACATCAATTTCATTTAAAAAAACTTTCTCACAACACGAGAACATCACATCCATCTCAAAAAGAAAAAGGAAAAGCCTAAAAAACATTCTTAAAATGAAAAAAGAAACAAAGTCTCACTTCCATCTTTCAAAAATAATCTCTAAAAGAACTTTTCTCAAAAGAAAAAAGGTCTTAATTTCATCTTCGAAAAAAATTCAAAAAGTTTTCTCAATTTCATCTTCAAAAAAAATCAAAAAATTTCTTACCACAGCCAACTAGCATGCGCCACATGGCCATGCCGGTTGGCTGCCATTCTCCCGTAGCTTAATGGGTATGATGATTACCATTAGGACTGAGCTTCTGTTTTTTCCTGTAAGCCCTACGATATTTGACAATCCATCGCACACCATTGGATAGTTTTTTTTTTGCAAAGGGCATCCGATTCTATGTAGTTCAAAGGTTATTTCTAGTTACTCGCTAGACTCCGACAGAGTATATCATGTGCAATTTCTTGTTCTTATGGTTAGGATGAACCGTTGCAACATCTCGCAATAAATAATTGTGCAAAAAGATTATGAACATCACAATAATATTAGGTTTTGGGACCATGACTTATCACATAACAAGTTTATTCACTCTACATAAAGCAATGGACTCACACAGATACATGCATATTGGATACTACATTATATGGAAGGCGTGCATGCATCCCTAACCGATCACACCCTTAGCTGCACCTAGGGCTCTGCACGAAGTTGCTAACCGGAAAGGATTGGTCAAACATGGCTACATGCTCACTACCAGTAAACCTGAGCTTGTCACCGACGCGTTGAACCGTGTGGAATGCTAGAAAATCCCATTCCAACTATATCCTCACGCCGCCCAGTTGGGTTATGGATCCGGGCCGGATAACCCCACTGACTATGCTGTCAAACCGAATTGTGTGTTGTCCGCCGGCAACTGTGACGTTGAAGTCGCATGAGGCGGGGAGGGTCACCTCAACAGCGCCCCCATGGTTCACGTATGACTTCACGCCCAGAGGCAGAAGAGCCTATGGGAAGTTGTTTTTCACCAAAAGGTCGTACGCTGTATCACATGTGGCCGCTTGGAGGATGGAAGCCATGAAGACGACGACGAGGAGAGATGCTGGATGGCCATGGCTAACTGTTGCTGCTTACAAATTGTATCGATATAGGAAGAAGAGGAATGGGGAAGTACGTCTAGACTGAGGCACTGGCCGCGTATTATATATGCTGACCAATGACATCAAAGACAATCTTATTTTAATTGCATTTATTTTGTTTCCAATTAGCATTCCATCAATCAGCTCACCAAATATGCTAAATACATCGTCCAATTAAACTATACTTAATTTTGGCCTAGTCAAACATTCCATAGTTTGCCGAATTTAAAACCTTCCTCAAATCTGCATAATCAATATGTACCATAATTTGAAATTGAAAACATATCCTATATACATCAATAGTTCACATCCTCATTATTTTTATTATCTTATAACACATGAACACATGCAACATCATCAAACGTCCACCACAACATGTTTGAGAATTATTTTATTATTATTAATTAATCCTCACTAATTCTTTTTATATCTTTTGAACACAGTACACACGCAAGCGCTCATATACACGTGCATACACTCACCCCTATGAATGAACACACGCACATCCTACCCTATGAGCACCTCCGAAAGACTAAGCCGGCATATCATCTTGAAATTTACGAAGTCACCATATGCACCTTGTCGTCGATGGGAACGTCTCCTCCCACTGAATGCACATCGCCAAGAATCCTGAAATAATTCCAGGAATAAATGCGAGCACCAGGACTTGAACCTTGATGGGCTGGGAATACCACAGTCCCTTTAACCATTCAATCACAGGTTGGTTCACCTAATTCTTTTTATTTCAACATACACACATAAGCCATGCGCATATGCCACCTCATCGAAGGCCTGCATGGGGAAAAATCCATTATATTATTTTACTACCTATATTCAACAAATATTTTCAACTATACAATATATAATAGGGGGCTGCTACGCGTCGGCCGGCGGATCTTTTTAAAAGATCCGCCGCCTCGCGAGCCGTTAGTTAAGACAAAATCGAGTGGCTGGATGTCTTTCTCTTCTTTCCAACAATGGTCTTGTTGCGGAAACTCTTGTAACAAAAATTGTGTTGATGATTTTTTTCCAGCATCAATCGTGTTGCGGGATTTATATTTTGCAACATAGGTCGTGTTGCAAATGTTTTTCCATCTTCACTTTTTTTTGCAACAAAGGTATTGTTGCAGAAAAACTTTGCAACTAAGATGATGTTGCAGAAATTTTTTCTCTGTCTTCACCTCTATATGGTGTTATGGAAGAAACTTATGTAACATAACTGATGTTGCAGAAATATTTCTTGCAACAGAGTAGATGTTGCAAAACAAAAACACCACCATCATTCGCTGCGAGCACGTCGGAGGTAGGCCACGTGTTGATAAAAGGAGGTGGCGGACGCCCGCGCTAGATCCGCCGGTTGAGCGATATCCTTTTCCTATATAATATGTATTGTAAGTTTTTTCATATACTATTAATTCAAATGTTTCTTATAATCAAATCTTATTGAAATATATTGCAACATATTCTTGCAGCAACGCAAGGGGTATCATCTAGTTTCACTAGTATACAAAATCGAGCATTGGAGGTGGTTCTTGTACATAGACGACCATCGGCTGTTTTCAGTTCCGCCTCAAAGCCTATGTCGCTAATACTATGCACCGAGTCGGCTGTTGTGGAAACTACCTCCAATATCGTCGACAACACATGCGGTTTTGTCCTGCTTCCAATACCCTTCTTGGCACAGGTAATTTTGTACGAATAACCGCCTTCATTTTGTATGTTAGGGATATAAATGTTTTCTTTTAGGTACTCGCCTCTGCTAATGATAGTCAGATGAAACACTCCTCGATTTTCGTATTACTTAACCTGTCACGTGATGAAATTGAAAGTAATCGTTCAAATAAACATAGTCATACATCATTCATTTCCATGAAGCTTAGAATCTCTTCTCTTAAAGTTTTCTTGTGCAATGCAAATAAAATAAAAAACAACTACAAGCAAAAAAATATCCTGTTGGGTTATATTTGACATAATTATGTTAGGGGGTCAACACATAGGTATATAATCTAGAAGGAAGAGAGACAAAGATTCAGACCTCAGATAACGTAATTCACCTTAATTTTCTACATTAAAGGTATAACTGCTTTGACAAGCATGAGTTAAAGAATTTGGTTTATGCTTCAACAAAACAAAAGGTCAAAGCCAGCCACGCCTATGATACAAGTAAAGGCTACCAGTTTATCATTGGTCTAAAACAAAAACCTAACTATACTCCCTCCTTTTTGGTTTACTTCGCCAATCTTAGAAATCTCATCAACTAAAAATCGTCAAATAAGCATAAAATCGCTTACTTTAGAAGCAACAACTATCCATAGAAAAATTTATAATCTGTGGCGAAAGATTGGGAGCTCACCGTGCCGGAGATTCGGAGGCCTCGGTGGAGGTCGGTGGTGGCGACGATCCAATCCAGTCCTCGTGGTGCCATCGCGCAGCCGCCGATGGGTGGATCTGCAACCGTGACACTGCAGATGGAAAGAGCTTCAACTGTGGCGCTGCGGACATCTGGATTTACCACCGCGACACGAATGAGCGGATCACCATGTTGTCGTGTGGACCAGGGTGGAAGGGTCAAAGGCTATCAAAGGCAGGAAAGGGGATCCTAGTAAATGTGTGCTACAACTTGTTCTGGCCTACACCGTGAACTCTGTTTCTTTAACTAAGTTCCTCAAGGAGCTTACTTCTGTAATTATGTTATGGAAAAATTATGGTGGGACTTATACAATGGAGAACGCAAGGTGCCTTGGGCCAGCTAGGAGAAGCTCTCGGTGCCATGGAAAAGTTGAGGTGTTGGCTTCAGGGATATGGAGGCTTTCAAGTAAACATTTTTGGCTCGGCGAGGTTTGCGAATCCTAAATTGTCCTGAGTCACTCTGTGGAAGTTTTAAGAGCCTGCTATTTTAGGCACACTAATTTGCTGATTGCTTTTAGTTCCCCTCGTCGTGGTTCCTGACATGGCGCGTATTTTACATGAAAGGAAGTTGCTCAAACAGGGAATCATCTGAGAATCGTCAATGGAGAAGAGGTCGATATCTAGCAAGATAATTTGTTACCTTGGAATAGTTGTAGGCGCCCTTTGGGAAGGCAAAAGGAAACTAACATTTGTGAAGTGTCTGATCTTCTATTCACGGAATCACGGGCAATAAACGTTGGAATGAGAACCTTATGTACAAGTATTTGGTATCCTTTGTACCCAATATGTATCTTAGCAAATTTTTTGTTATGACCACAACTTTGATTTTCATTTGGTTGGTTGCAATTGTTTGGCATGCCGATGGCTCCTTACCAACTTTACTTCATTTTTAGTCAAAGTTGGCAAACTCATAGGCACACAAAACCTTGATCAATATTTTGGCTAGCCAAACATTTGATGGGGAAACTCTAGACTCAAACAAAACAAACTCTATGTTACTAATCTTCTATATTTAAATAGAAGCCCCCCACTAGATGATTTCTCTTGACATGCAGCCTACCCACATCAACAACAACATCCAACCAACCACCTCAGCAAATTTGCCACCTCAGCCAAAGAAAAAAAAAGGCCGCAAAACAAATTATGTGATTTAATTTTTTTAGTACGCATCGGTTCCTTGGTTCATTTTCATATTCTAAAACCGATCAAATAGTCTATCTAGTCTTTAAAGAGACACACCATCTTCTCCTCAACTCCCCACCGCATATACTCCTTCGTTTCGTCTGCACGTCCCATCTTCTCTTCGGTTGGAAATCTGCCTCCATGGAAGATGAGCGGCAGCTAGGAGCTTGTGCTCCAACCCCTTTCCTAGGTCTGGCAGCCATGGCTTCTAGCTTCTGTGGCGGCCCGACTTTTGGCTGCGGAAGCGATAGCCGAGCGCCACCACGTCCATGTCGAGCGGACTACAATGGTTGCAGCCGCAGTGGTGCCACCGTACTACCGGTTTGAACGAAGCGCCCAGATCCTACTCTTAGCCGCTGAAGTTGTCTGTCTGATCGAGGACTGATCTGTACCTCCCTTCCGCAGCTCGGCTCCTTCCTCCTGCAGCCGCTCGACCGATCTGACAGGGAGAGACGAGAAGGATAAGACATCTTGCAGCTATGTGAGAGAGAAGGTAGGGGAGCATGACCGAGTGTGGCGGCGGCTCTGTCTACGGGAGAGACAGGAGAGCATGACTAGAGATGACAGTAGATTCACATGTATCATACAACTTGGAATCTTTCAGTTAGGTGGAACCAATTTTCAGTTCAGCACAAAAAAAGGAAGCAATTTTCAGGATCGTGGGAAAGTTCAGATTGCTAGAATCCATTCTGGTATGATATGGTTCCTAACTAACTTTTTGTGTGGGATGCTACTAGAATAAATCTTAATCTCTGATCATTTTGTACAACAACACGTCAGAGTTATGACAAAGCATCATACGATCATAAATAAGCTGCCTCAAAGTTTCAGGTGAGAACTATATATGAACAAGATTACTTTTACGAAGAAAGTAAGTCATGGCTTGACAACAGTTTAATACTTAATTGTTGTATATCATTCCTTACACTTGACCTGTGGTCCCTTCTTATTACTCCACTGTTGAGACAGACATGTTTGTTGCTTTTTAGTACATGTGCAGACGTACCCATTTAAATCTTTCATATCCATTGATATATTTGTCACTAATGTCATCCACCTGTTATTTTCTTCATATTCATGGTCAATTTCACAATATATGTTGATGACTACCAAAATTTACCTTCATCCACGGTGTTGTAAAACAAGAAAAAGAAGTTTTTATACAGCCATATGAATAATCAACCACCCCCTCCTCAACTCATGTCCTGTTAGTTGACTACACAAATTTACAGTCCACTATTTTTTGGAAATAAAAAACTTCAGATTAATTTTATGCCCGAAGAAAGTGCAACTGATTATGTAGTCGTAAGATGCATGTTTCATGTCTTTCAAGTATTGTTACACTAGCTTACGCTGGGGATATAGAGTGTGCATCGAGATTTGAGCAAATCTCATATTGGAAGGTCAAATTGTTGATTCATATTATGCTTATACATGCAAATGCATGCAGTTAATAATGATACTTATGTGTATCTCATTTTTATAGAAAAAGAGGGCGATAGTTGCCAAGATTGATGTGCAAAACAGGTTAAAACTTAAAACAGAGATGGATGTCTCATTAATATTTTTTTGGTGTACAATTGTGCCCACTTACCTTATCAGCCCATGTACTAACTCTAACAGTATGTGTGTCGACTTTTTTTGGTATTGTCATCAACAACATGTGTTGAATGCTGAGAGAATACCTATGTAGTTAATGTTTCTTTTTTGCAAGAAATAGCATTTATATATAGTACTATAATTTAGAGGTTTTGCACTTCTTTATATATTATTTTGCTACATGCTTCATGTTTTTAATGCTTAAAACTAATGTTTGTGTTGCTTTAGTTTTAGTTCATTTTGTAGCACCTATTATACAAATTTTTAACAAGGTTTCCGCAGCAACGCGCGGGGTATCATCTAGTTACTATTTAGTTACCACGCCATCGCTCAACCAAATCAATGAGATTCATCCACATCATTTTCGCCGTGGTGACTTGTCCGCTGCTATATGCTCTTTTACTATTGCCGCCATTCTGCAAGCGAAATATCAAATCAGGGCTTGCAATTGGAGATCGAGACAAACAACATGTTGCAGATTTTTACCCGTTGAGAGGGCAACAACTTCATCGCTCAGCCTCGACGCATCGTGCAACAGTTGCTGATATAAGAGCTGATAGGATCCAAAGCATTGGTGGAAAAAATCAAGCTTTTTTGCATGGAAAATAGAATTTCTTTGATCATCGAGGAGAGACTGAAATAGATTAAATGAGTTACTTTCTGCAAAATCACCTGGTGAGATCCGGCCTATCCCTAAGCACGACACGATCTAGTCTCAGCTCGAGGGTGCCGGCATGGATTGCCTTTACCATGGAGATACCAATCTTGGCTGGAAGCCAGCCACCCAAAGGCTTGTCGACAATGAACAACGGACTGCTCCAGGATCATTTTCCTTTTTTTTTGTAGTTTTGGACATGCATGGTGGAGTTTCTCTTAGTGTGCTTGTATGAGGTACTCTGTTCTGTTTCAATGAAATGGAACCGGGAGGGGGGCATTTGCCCTCCTGGGAGTCTAAAAAGACTCTCCTCATTCCTGTAGAAGCAGAGAGGAGAATAGACCATGAATAGAACATATAGCCTTGCCATGCTGTAATGAATACTCCCTCCATACCACAATCATCTTATATTTTGGTACAGAGGCAGTACTACTAGTTTTAGTTGGTGCCCCCTGACGGTTTATTTGGTTATAAGTTTCACATCAACATTTTCCGCATATTTTTTCTCTGAAAAATGGTTGTTTTTTCCGCTAACTCTCACTTTATCTAGTCAAAATAGACAACTTGTGCTTTAATCTGCATATAAATATCACAGTCAACACTCAGGGGCGTTACTAACATGTCACAAAACCACATCTCCTACAGCTGACCAACAACAAGGTAAACAAATAGCCAGATTCTGATTCTCGGGAATACAGAGCCACAACTGTTTCTCAGAAATCCACAGCCATAGTGATTCTCAGGAATCCGTAGCACAAGTAAATTCAGTTATCTACATTGATTCAGATGTGTGAAGCCTATGTTCTCCTCCTATGCTTCATTCTTCAAGGTGTTGCAGTTGCTGCTGATAGAGGCGAGATATATATGGGGCTACGTTGAAATTTGTCATAGTAAGTATCCGCTCCTAATAGCAATCTTTATATCATGTTTGGTCTTCTCATCCTTCTGTTTTTCCATTTACTACTACAGGCTCAACAAAGCCTCACCTTCCATGCAGTACAATTTATTACTTCTCCCTATAGTTGGGCCAATGCCAAAAGACAAACATAGGAAGGCTAGAGCCAAAATAGTCAAACTTCAAGCACCCAACAACATATGGTCACCACCCAGCGCTGGATCCGCTCCCCCAGACTAATATATCCTCTGCCCCTGATCTTTTTAATCAGCTAGATCAGTGATAGCGGCAGTTCTAGTGGAGTGATAGGGCTAGGCACCGACATGCAATTGTTGTTTACGTCGGGGCTTCCTGGAGGAGACATATAAAGCCTCGAGCGTAGACTCCCTGTGCTCCACTCTACAAATCCCAGAGACATCTTGGTGAGAGTATCATAGCTCAGGACACCATGAGTGACTAGGCCATCGACCACCCCACTGTCAGCAGGAAGGGAGAGGTGAGAACCATTGCGATCTGCTGTGAGACCTGTTTCAGAGTTTCCAACGGGTTCTCCGTAAACAATATCATCCACTTCTTGAGTGTCAAGTAAATCTGCCACCATATATGTTTAACATTAGACCACATTATAGAGTTTCTGTACTTCCACATGCGATGGAGTATTAAAATATAGGGTATGTCCCGCTCGACCGTAAATACATTTTGTGTTTTAGTTAAAAGAAAGTCACGATGTCATGGTAAAAATATAAACCCAAAGATGTAAAAAATTATAGGAGATCCCTGAGGAGGGCCCTGATGTCATCCATGATGCACACGGGGGCTACCTCCTTGAGCTGGTAGGACACACATCTTCGCTCGCCTTGCTGCACACTCCACCAACCAAGCCTTAAATACCTAACAAGGCTACTAGCTTAGCCCAGTATAGGGCTACACTTAGGGCCATCATCACGACGACCTGGGAGGCACGAGGCAAGACGGGACAACGACCATAAATAAAGACATGAGGGCGATGTGGCGCGTCCCGTCCGGCGCAGTGTCAGGTTATCTCCTGACTGATCAACAGAGGCAAGTGGACAAAGTGCGACGAATATCCTCCTTTGTACAACGTACTGTATTTATTAACATGACCAAGGGTGGTACCCCTGGATCTATATAAGGGGAGGGCCGTGGTTGAATAGAGGGCAACTTTTGCATACTCTAGCAACCCCACTCCCTCATAGGAGCACCGGTAGAGGAGAGAAAGTAGAGAGAGAAGATAGAAAGGTGTTTAGGCACTCTAGCCAGTGCCCCGACCACCTCCTATGACACCCTGGCCACCTCTTTTGTACACCCAAACACTTGTATCCTTGAGTTTATATGAAATTAGATAATGCCCTGCGCGTTTCTGAGGACTTTTTTTCATAAATATTCCGAGGAAGGCCAGGATCCAAACTTATGTGCCAAATCTCTACAGGTGACTTGCACATTCTACAACACTGACGATCTACATTAACATAAGGTCAAGAGGCCAACATATGCATCACAATAGAGGTTTACAGAAAAAGTATGGATGATATATTTGTACTTTTGTATGACTCAAAACACATAGAAGTATGAGAATGTTTCTCATTTACAACAGGGTGATGTTTATTAAGGGGGATGTGGATATGGTCCGGGCAAGAATTTTATGTTGGATATTAGAATTTTATCAATTCAACATGTACGATATGATTTCTCACCTACATTTACACGGATCATAGGTGTTTTTTTAAACAAAAGGTAATCCGACCTCTGCATCATCATGATACATGAATAGTAGGTGTGCACCCATCGTTAAAGTGAAGTGTGCAAAATTACCCAATTGTATCATCGTACATGAACTGTCGTATTCTTTAGGATTGGTGAAGAATCACCCTCTTCGGAGCATCGCATAACCGGTTGAAAGAAGAATGAGCATAACCTGCAAGATGTAAAACACAGGTAGCACAATTTGTGTGTAGTTTCTGTATCATATACTCCTTGAGTATAAGATCTGAAAGGAGCAAAGTGCTACTTGCATGGTTGATAAAGGACTACCTTGCACAACATGGGCCAGCTCGGTCAGGCAGTGGGCAACATACATGACACTGACATTGCGTACATGCGGCGAGACCAGGGAAGTCGTGGCAGCGGCGAGATGGCGGTCAACAACGTGCGGAGCAAGCAGCAAGGGATCATTGGCTCCGGTGGGCGATGATAGGCGGCACTCATGAGACAACCAACGACAATGCATGAAGCAAACAGTAATGGATCGCCGTCTGTCGCGGCGATGATCCGCATCAGCGGCTGTGCGACGGCTGATGACGACATGTAGAGCAAGCAGCAAGGTATCACCGCTCGCATCATATTTAAACTCTGATTATGAATGGTTGAGAAGGGGAAAAGACAAACAACCACGGATATCCATAACTCTTGGACTTTGGACCTACCTTTTGTGCTCCGCATCCTATTAAAGTGCCTCAGTCGACATCAGTGGGTTACTCTCCTTTCTTACTCCCTCTGTTTTTACTTAGTTGTATTAGGTTTGGTCGAAGTCAAGCTTTGCATACTTTGTCAAAGCTTATAAAAAAATGCAAACATATACAATAACAAACCAATATTATTAGATTTATTGTTGAATGTACTTTTACATCATATACATTTGTTATAATAAATGTTTATATTGTTTTCTATAAACTTGGTCAAATTTTATGGAGTTTGACTTCAGTCAAATCTAATATGCAGACTAAATAAAAATGGAGAGAGTATTTTAGTGGCTATCAATGTCAAATATCATAAATAATATTACTCCATTAGTTTCTTTTTAGTCTACATATAAGATTTGATCAAAGTCAAACTTTGTAAAGTTTGACCAACTTTGTTGGAACATCTACAATACTAAAGTTATATGGTATGAAAGTTAGTTTCATGATGCATCTAACAATATTGATTTCATATTGTGAATCTTTATGTTTTTTCTATAAACTTAGTCAAGGTTGACAAAGTTTGACTTTGACCAAATCTGATATGCAGACTAAAAAGAAACGGAGGGAGTACCACATTAGGATTGAGTTGATTTGTTCTTCTATTTTCCAGTAAGCCCTATGATATTTTACAACCCATCACACACCCTTAGATCTCATGCTATGTAGATAAAGGTTATTTCTAATTACTTGCAAGACTACGACAGAGTATATCATGTGGAATATCTTGTTCCTGTGATTAGGATGAACCGTTGCAACATCTCGCAATAAATAATTGTGCTACAAAATTATGATCATCGCAATAATATTAGGTCTTGGAACCATGACTTATTACATAATCAGTTTATTCACTCTACATAAAGCAATGGACTCACACAAACACATTCATATTGGATACTACATTATATGAAAGGCGTGCATGCATCCCTAATCGATCACACCCTTAGCTGCACGTGGGGCTCTGCACGAAGTTGCTAACCGGAAATGACTGGTCGAATGTGGCTGCATGCTCACTACCAGTAAACCTGAGCTTGTCACCGACGCGTTGAACCGTGTGGAATGCAAGAAAATCCCACTCAAACTGGATCCTCACGCCGCCCAGTTGAGTTATGGATCCGGGCCGGATAACCCCACTGACTATGCTGTCAAACCGAATCTTGTGTGATCCACCGGCAACCGTAACGTTGAAGTCGCACGAGGCGGGGAGGGTCACCTCAACGGCGCCCCCATGGTTCACATACGACTTCACACCCTGAGGCAGGAGAGCCCGCGGGAAGTTGTTTTTCTCCAAAAGGTCATACGCTGTGTCGGAGGTGGCCGCTTGGAGGATGGAAGCTATGAAGACGATGAGGAGCAGATGCTGGTTGGCCATGGCTAGCTAATTGTTGCTGCTTACAAATTGTATCAAGGAATATGAGGTACTGGGAAGTGCATGTAGACTGAGGCCCTGACCACGTATTATATATGCTGCCCAACAAAATCAAAGTCAATCGTACTTTAATTTCATTTATTTTGTTCCTAATTATCATTCCATCAACTGCCTCATCAAATATGCTAAATATATCATCCCATTAAATCATATTTATTTCTGGCCTAGAACATTCTATAGTTAATGGTTTTTCCAAAACGTTCATCAAATCTGCATAATCAATACGTACCATAAAATGAGATTGAAAACATATCCTACATACCTAAATAGTTTATCCTCGTTATTTCTATTATCTTAACATGCACACATGTCACATCATCAACGATCCAGCACAATATGCATGAGAATTATTATTTTTATTATGGATTGACCCTCATTAATTCTATTTATTTCAACATACACATATAAGCCATGCACATATGCCACCTCATCGAAGGCCCACCCAACATGCATGGGAAAAAACCATTATATTATTTTACTACCTATATTGGACAAATATTTTTCAACTATACAAATATACAATATGTTTTTTATGTTTTTCTCATATACTATTAATTCAAATGTTTCCTGGAACCAAATATTTTTGGAATATATTACAACACTAGTTTCATTTCCTCCTCAAAGCCTGATTCGTTAATACTGTGCACGAAGTCGGCAGTTGTGCAAACCGCCTCCAATATCATGGACAACACATGTGATTTTGTCCCGCTTTCTATTCCCTTCTTGCCACAGAAAGTTTCGTACGAATAACCACCTTCATTTTGTATGTTCATTTTATCAAGCATCCAGCTGATCTTCTATACAAAATGGTGTCTTTCTTGCAGCTTTGGAAGCTACTGGCAAAACCACAAGATAGAGGACGCGTGCAGGAGCTCGTAACAAAGGTGCGAGCAAGGTGCACTGAGATGCGCCGACCCCCGTAGGGGACATCACCGGCTCATCACCGCCCCTCGCTACCCCGATAGCCCATTTCCTTCTTGTTGTTGGCTTGTCAGCGCTGCGCTGCTGTGATTCTGCCTGTAGGCTTGTATCTTTTGCTTTTAACTTTGTTGTTCAGATCATTGAACTTGTGGATTTGTAAGAGCATCTTCAACAGGCGCGCTAAACAGGCGCCGCGCCGTAAATATACGCAGTTTAGCATGCGCAACCCGGCGGATGGCTCCAGCGGGCGCGCAGTAACCGCTCGAGCGGTATAAGGAGTTGGGCACACGGCAGGAAGCGCTACCTCGCGCGGTGTATTTGCAGCGCCCGCTTTCACGCGCGGCACACTCGAGCGCTCGCGCTGCGCTCTGTCTTCTCCCCCTCCAAAGCCCCGCGCGCCCCGGCGCCGGCGACCTGCACCCCATGGACGCACGTGCCGGCACCCCGCTCACCCCGTCCTATTCGCGCGACCCCCCGCTGCCGCCGCCGCAAACCCTAGCCCAGGTGGCGTTGGCCTCGCCTCCGCCGGAGCACCTCCGACCATCGGCCTCGCGCGCGGCCTCTTCATGCCGTCGCGGATGACCTCGGCGGTGGGTGGCGTCGCGCCGGCGCTGGCCCGAGCCGCCGCCCCTCCTCATCAAAGCTCCCCAATGCGGCGCGGCCAAAGAAGGGCAAGACATCGGCGAAGAAAAACAAGGCGGCGGATGGCTCCGGCACCTCCTAGGCGAGGAGCAAGAAGCTTGCGAGGTGTGCGACGGGCGCGGCGGCTACCGAAGCGCCGGCGAGCTCACTCATTGAGCCGGCGACCGGCGCGCACAACATGTTCGACGAAATGCCTCCAAGGTAAAAAAAATCCAACTTTTCATTCTTTTTGTTATTTTTTGAATGCATTCACATATAGATAGCTTATTTGCATTGTTCAAAAAACTTCGTAGTCTCAATGATGATGCATACATGTCAACGATGGGTGTTGGCTCCAACAATTCACATTGGTCTCAAACCAATGACATGCATTTCAAAAACCATGAGTTCGAGGTGGACGAGGAGGGTGAGGGCATTGTCGACACACCGAAAGGAAGATCGGGCAATTACAACAACGCCGATGACATCTTACTATGCAATACTTGGTTGCAAGTGTCGAGGGATCCATCTGTTGGAGGTGATCAAAGTAGAGATGCTTATTGGCTTCAGATGAAGGAACACTTTGATGTTCGCAACGTGAGTGGAATTGACCGCTCCGACCGATCACTTAGGTCCCGGTATGGCCACCATGGGAGGTATGAGTTTTGCTTCTCTCATGGGAGGCATGGATGCACCTCCGGCCGGAATGGGCAGAATGTCTTTCGATGTGCCTCCTCGCACACATTTCCATGATGATGCCGTTGAAGATCTTGCCAACACCGTCGGAGCTTCACGTGATGCGGTGCGCGATGAAGAGAGGGAGGAAGATTCATCTTCGGAGGCGGAAGAATCGTCTTCCGAAGATAAGGACGAGGACGAGGAATGATGTGTCTTTCATTTGTGTATTGAACTTGATTTGCATTTTGAAATTGGTTGGATGAACTTGTGGTCATGATTTTGAACTTGTGGGCATGAACTTTTCTTCATCAACTTGTTTGTGTGAAATTTTATTATGTTGAAAATGTTCATCAACTACATTTTGTGTTGTAAATGCCATATGCAATGCACCGCGAGTCGCGCGCGCTGCATTTTTGCACGCTGCTGGGTCGGCGCGCGCGTGCTGCATTTTAGCGCGGCTGCTGGAGCCAGCGCTGCGCGACGCGCCAATCCAGGCGATAGGCGCGCTGAAGCTGTTTTTTGCGCGCGGCGCGTTCGGCGCCTCTTGGAGATGCTCTAAGGGCCTCAATTTAAGGCCGAGCAAGCGCCTCCTTTCTAAAAGAAGATGTTAGGGGTATAAATGTTTTCTTTAGGAACTCTCCGCGACTAATGATAGTCAGATGAAACACTCCTCAATTTTTTTATTACTTAACTAGTCACGTGAATGAAATTGAAAGTAAACATTCAAATAAACATAGGCATACATCATTCATTTGCACAAAGCTTTGCATCTCATAATAGACATGCATATTGAATTGAAATTTCAGAGCAACATTCATTTACGCACTTCACAGCCAACATATGAAACATATGCAAAAACCTAAAAATGAATCAAGGGAAAACATCAACATCCCCAACAGTTTGATCCTTTATGTTGGCTTGGGTACCAATGAGGGTTCTCTTCTCTTCAAATAATGTTGTGCAGTGCAACTAAAACATAAAACACCCGCAAGAAAGAAATATTTCATTTAGATATACTTGAGTTTTACATCGGTATGCAGTGCATAGAATGATTATCTCCTCATTGTGGAGATCATCTCTTTCAGGATGCCTACATAGGCCAGCACAGACTCATACCTAACATCTCGGTCAAAATTTTCACAATGTTATAGCATGAACTCCCAGACCGTCAGAGAGGCTCAGTACCCATATCCAAAATGAAGAGTGCGGAGGAGCAGGTGCCTACCTCTCCACCTTCCGCTTCTCTTAAAAAAAATTGTGCAATGCAACTAAACTAAAAAACAACTCCAAGCAATATATTTAATTTAGATCTTGTTGGGTTATGATACGTCTCCAATGTATTTATAATTTTTTATTGTTCCATACTATTATAATTGTTGGGTCATGAGCCGAAAGCAAGCCATCGAGCGTGGCAGTGCTGGATTGGATGAGATTGTCGACCGCTTGAAGGAGGTTCTCATCGTGATCCTTGAAGAGCCGGTCCAGACCTATGGTGCAATACGCTCGTTGAAGCGCGTACATGCTGCACCCTTCCTCAGACAACTTGTCCATCGCCTCCGCTCATCGCCGATCACGCCACCGCGTCCAGTGATGGTGTCGCGGCAACTCTAGGACCACTAAATCTTATACCAACTGTGAGCAACTCACTCGATCAAGAGGAATTGCTAGGGATTAGAATTTGAAATTGCGTAAATTGGTTTGTTAACTAGCCGCCCGTCCACCGTCATAGCTACACAATTACACCGCCTGATGCCATCATCCAAATCCCAACCATGAGATAAGAGAGAAGTATAATGCCTATTTAAACTAGTGATCACTAACATAGTAGAAGGGCCTGCTCATAGTTCATCAACCATCGCGTTGGGTTAATCTCGAGCCTAGGCTGTGGTTAGAGCATAAAAATTGTATGCGATATTGAGTCCATCACACACAGTTAGAACATACAAACTATGTGCAATAGGAAGGGTCCATCACATACGGTTATAATTAACAATCGTGTGCTCGGATGGGTTGGCGATTGGGGAGCCAACGCACACTCTTTCAAAACCGTGTGCGATGAATGGGCTCGACTACGTCTAAAGTAAGTGCTACATTATACAATTACTCATATTTTACAAGCAAACATAGCACCAGACATAATTCACAATCGGACAACACATCGCACACCCTACGATGTTTTGTTCTGTCATTTCTCTACTAGTGGACGAAAGGCACTCGGCTTACGTCGGTATGCCGACGGACATGATGTACCCTGAGTGCGTTACGCTGAGTGTCAAACCCGCCGAGGTGAAATCAGCCTTTGCTAGGTGGTCTGCACACTCAGCTTAATATGCTTTCTTTAAAATAGCCGTTGTGTCAAAAAAGTTGTCAGTTAGGTCACTTTGGGCAAACAAAAAGTGTCCAAAAGATGCCCTATATACCCATATGTTAGAAAAGAAAGTTACCCAAAATGTTGTTACACATATCTAGCAGCTGCGCTGAAACCAAAAACAATGCAGCAGGAACCCAACCACTCGTGATGAGACTACCCCACTACCGACGGTCGCCACACCTACTCTGACCGGCTGTCGTAGCGCATGCCGCCGCCACGACTCAATCGGTCGTTCTCAGCCCCGCCACCACCCAGCCGTCCGAGATGTCTGCTATCAAATCTTGGGCCGCCGCATCCGATTCCACCGATTCTGGCCATAGAAAGTTGGTGTAGCTACCGAAACACCCCCCTTCAGTATTTTGGCTAATTTTGAACTTTTTGTACAGATCACAAGAAAAAATTATTATCGTCCATGTTGCTGAATGGGAATTACTGTTGGAAATATGAGCAATTTACCAAATGATTTTATTAACATAAATACTAGATAAAGCATGACTAATATAATAGAGATAAAAAAGTCATGCTTTTTGACAGAGATAAGGTAAATAACTTCTGCATATATGAACCGTAGGCTAGCATATCTATAGCAGATAGTAGAACTAGTTGCATATATGAAGTAGAACCTAACATATCTAGAGCAAGTACTAGTATGAGAAACTATGGCAGGACATCTAACAAAAAGAAGAACACGTACAGGACAGCAGCAGCAGTAGCACTGGACTTGGGGTCGGTGTCCTCGCCAGCCATGTTGTCGAGGAGGTTGTCGACGTCGGGGAAGTAGTCGTCGGAGTCCGGGGCGTCCGTGACGAAGGAGTCAGTCAGTAGTTGCACAGAGCGCTCCCCAAAAACCTTATCACCCTTCTCCCATACAGGACTCAAAGAGGTGTGGTTTCGGAGGCCTACTGTCCCGACGTGCGGTGCACGCCGCAAGTCGGGATGAGGAAGACAGCAACAGCTCCGAGATAGAACCGATGGCGAGAGGAAGGAGAAGTTCTTGTGCGTCTCTCTGGGAGGAGCGACCTCCCTTTTATAGGCGCAAGAGAAGGAGGCGAGAGGGCAGCGACGGAAGGCGAAACGAAGAGACGGAGGCGAAGCGAACAGCCAAAGGGCTGCGCCGTTCGCATTCGAAGTCCACTTTTGCAAAAATCTTTTTAGCTTCCGTGTGACCTTTCGTATACCCGTAGTGCGTGGCAAAAATTTAGATATCGGCTCGGCTCATTCCCGCGGCGCGGCGCGGAGTGGCGCGGCGCGTCGTGACGAGGCGAGGCATGGCGAGGCGGGCGGCGGAGGAGGAGCGCGCGTGGATATCCCTCTTGTTCTCATGCTTGTACAAGTGGGGAAAGAACCTCCCTTATAAGGAGGTCCAACTCCCACTAAACTAGCAATGTGGGACTAAACTTTAGTAGTATCCCTTGCCTTGCACAAATGGGCTAAGTGGGCCTCTAGGATTTATTAGGAATTTCTGAAATAGTTATTGGACTGCCCAAAATAAACTAAATTCCAGCAATCCCCCACCAGATCCTAGAGGCACACATAAATTTGCCTTTGGTTCCAAAACACTGTTTTATATACCGGTACTGTAGTGGAGACTGTTAAGTTGAACTTTCACCTAGAACTCTATGCTACACTAGTAAGCAACTTGAACAGTGGACCGGGCCTTGAAGTGCAAGTTTTCTGCGAATCTAGCTTCACATAAAGCCTTGACCGATACGTGGCTACCGTGGGTCTTCCCCGCGGCTGGAGCTTATGCGTCATACTCCGTGACCTTTCCTGAGTTTACTAGAGAGAACCCTACTCTCATAGATTGCGACGTTTGACAATTAGACTCATATAGGTGTGTTCCTCAAAAGATGTTCTGCAGGATAACATCTCTGCTTAAATAAGCCACTTAGAACACATTAAGGTATACATCAACCTGCCATGCAGATTAGGAGAGTATTGCATCTTCATGGAGTAGTATTGTGAATAGTAAGGATACTCTCCTCTCAGTTGACCAACAGCTTGTCTTCCACATCTAATTCACGGGATCTCCGATCACAAAGAATAAGTTACCACTATGAACAACTCATATTGTGGGTCTCATACCCATCTCCCTCGATGCATTACCTATCACATTATGTGATAGACCCTTAGTAAAAGGATCTGCCAGATTTTTAGACGTTTGGATATAATCCAACGCAATAACTCCGGAGTTTTTCATTTTCCTGACAGACTTTAACCTTCTCTGAACGTGTCTTGATGACTTCATGTTATCCTTTGAGCTGCTCACTTTCGTGATCACAGTTTGATTGTCGCAGTTCATAAGGACACCCGGTACAGGTTTCTCAAGAACCGGCAAGTCATTCAAGAGCCGGTGAAGCCAATCTACTTCAACCGTAGCTGTATCTAGTGTTGTGAGTTCTGCTTCCATTGTTGACCTCATTAAGATGGTCTGCTTGCAAGACTTCCAAGAAACAGCGCCACCTCCATGAGTGAATACATAACCGCTCGTGGCCTTTATCTCATCAGCATCTGAGATCCAGTTTGAGTCACTATACCCTTCAAGCACCTTTGGATGCCCGGTGTAGTGAATTCCATAATTTGCAGTGCCATTCAAATAACGCAAAATTCTCTCTAGAGCTTTCCAATGCACATCTCCCAGTTTTGAGACAAACTGACTCAGTTTGCTAACAGCAAAAGAGATGTCAGGTCTTGTAGCACTTGCTAAGTACATAAGCGAGCCAATAATCTTAGAATATTTCAATTGATCTCTATCAATTCTTCGATTCTTTCGAAGTAACACACTCACATCATATGGTGTTGGAGAGGGCTTGCAGTCCCTATAGCCAAAGCAACTCAAGATCTTTTCCACATAGTGAGGTTGAAGCAATGTAATCCCACCATCATCGTCTCTCGACAATTTAATGTTCAGAATGACATCAGCCACTCCTAAATCCATCATCTCAAAACAGCGAGATAGGAAATTCTTGACCTCCTTAATAACATTTATATTTGTTCCAAAAATCAATATGTCGTCAACATACAAGCAAAGGAGAACTCCCTCGCCCCCACCATGGCGATAGTACACACATTTGTGAGCTTCGTTTACAACAAAGCCTGCGGCTGTTAAAGTTCTTTCAAACTTCTCATGCCACTGTTTGGGTGCTTGCTTGAGTCCATACAAAGACTTCAGCAACTTTCACACTTTTCCTTCCTGACCATCTAGTACAAACCCATCTGGTTGTTCCATATAAATTTCCTCGTCCAACTCTCCATTTAGGAAAGCAGTCTTAACATCCATTTGATGAACGAGAAGACCATGTGAGGCAGCTAGTGAAAGTAGAACTCGAATAGTGGTCAGTCGAGCCACAGGTGAGTAAGTATCAAAGAAGTCTTCACCTTCCTTTTGGGTATAACCCTTAGCCACGAGCCGAGCCTTGTACTTTTCAATAGTACCATCAGGCCTAAGCTTCTTCTTGAATACCCATTTGCATCCTATAGGTTTGCACCCATAAGGACGATCAGTTATCTCCCAAGTTTCATTCGCTAAGATGGAATCCATCTCGCTACGAACCGCTTCCTTCTAGTAGTCATCATCTTCAGATGCATAAGCCTCTGAAATAGAACTGGGAGTGTCATCTATGAGATACACAAGAAAATCATCACCAAAGGACTTTGCAGTCCTCTGTCTCTTGCTCCTAATAGGAACTTCATTGTTCTCCTCCAGGACTTTCAAATTGTTCCATCGAAATGGCAGGTTCGGTAATTGTAACTGATTCCTGATTCGATGAACTAGGCATCTCCTGATTAGATGAGGTAGCCATATCCTTCACGGGAAAGATATCTTCAAAGGCAGTCGCATCATTCGACTCCATGATCGTACTGACATGTATGTCAGGTACCTCAGATTTTACAACCAAGAATCTATAGCCAACGCTATGAAAAGCATATCCCAGGAAAACACAATCCACGGTCTTTGGTCCAAGCTTTCGCTTGTTTGGATTTGGAACATTGACTTTCGCCAAACAACCCCATGTTCGTAGATAAGAGAGTTTTAACCTTTTCTTCTCCCATTCCTAGAATGGAGCTATCTCTTTGTTCTTTGTGGGAAATCGGTTTAGGACATGACATGCAGTCAATATCGCCTCCCCCCACCATGCCTTGGAGAGACCCGAAGTGTCTAACATGGCGTTAACCAAATCTGTTAGAGTATGGTTCTTTCTTTCGGCCACCCCATTTGACTAAGGTGAATAGGGAGGCGTCCTCTCATGGATTATACCATGTTCCACACAAAAATCATCAAATTCATTGGAAAAATACTCTCCACCACGGTCGGACCTAAGCCTCTTGATTTTTTGATCAAGTTGGTTTTCCACTTCAGCTTTATAGATCTTGAAAAAGTTCAAAGCCTCATCCTTAGATTTCAGAAGATACACACGACCGTATCTAGTGGAGTCATCAATTAACATCATGAAATATTTCTTTCCACCTTTTGTCAAAACACCATTCATTTCACACAGATCTGAATGTATGAGCTCTAGTGGTGCAAGATTTCTCGTTTCCGCAGTCGTGTGAGACTTACGAGGTTGCTTAGCTTGCACACACACTTGACACTTAGATCCCTTGACAGTGGTGAAACTAGGGATTAAGTTCAACTTCACTAGTCGCGACATGCAACCAAAGTTAACATGATAAAGACGTGAATGCCACACAATTGATTCACTATTGTTGCAAATATGATTAACAACTTTATTGAAAACGTCTGATAAGGATAAAAGAAACAGGCCTCCTGACTCATAGCCTTTACCAACAAAGGTTCCATACTTGGATATTACAAATTTATTTGACTCAAAGACAAGCTTGTAGCCATCTCTACACAGAAGAGATCCGCTAACAAGATTTTTATTGACGGCGGGGACATAATGCACGTTCTTCAGTAGCACGATCTTCCCCGAAGTAAACTTCAGATCGACCGTGCCAACACCACGAACAGAAGCACTTGAACCATTGCCCATCAGCACGGTTGAAGTCCCTGTGGTCTGATAAGACGAAAACATGGAAATATCACCGCATACATGCATATTAGCACCCGTGTCAATAAACCAATCAGGAGAATGACATACTGAAAGAAGAGTGGGAAATATACCATACCTAGCATCCTTGATGTCAGTGTCTCCAATGACAACATTAGCGGTCTTGCCGCCTTTCCTAGGATGACGCTTGTCATAGCGATTAGGGAAACTAGGAGCCCAATGATCAGGATCCCCACACACATGACAGACACCTTTCTTCTTGTTATTCTTCTTCTTGAAGTTCTTGTGGTGGACAGCCTTGTTCTTCCCATCAAACTTTGCTTTACCATCAAACTTGCCCTTGTTCTTGAACTTGTGGGGCTGGAAGTTCTGCTTCTGTACCACATTGGCACTAGATCCTCCCTCAATACCTCGAGCACGTGTGTCCTTTGCTCTTGCCTTTTCTTCCACATCAAGAGTGCCAATGAGATCCGGGACGGAAAACTCCTGCCTCTTATGCTTCAGCAAGGTAGCAAAGTTCCTCCATGAAGTAGGAAGCTTAGTGATGATACCTCCGGCAACAAACTTGTTCGGTAGCATACAACCGAAGTGCTCAAGTTCTCTAGTAAATGACTGTATCTCATGAGCTTGCTCAACCACGGAGCGCTCTTCAGTCATCCTGTAATCATAGAATTGCTCCATGATATACAACTCAGTGCCAGCATCCGAGACCCCAATCTTGGCCTCGAGTGCATCCCACATATCTTTTCCATTATCAATTGATGCATAAGCATCAACTATGTTCTCGCCAAGAACACTCAAGAGAGCAGCCTTAAACAGAGTATCCATTTTCTGAAAGGCTTGTGCCTGTTGAGCATCAAGCTCCCCTTCAGGTTTGCCGAGAGTGGTGTCATAGCAACTCATGGTTTGAAACCATAAGACTGCTCTCACGCGCCACCTCTTATAGTGGATACCCTCAAACATAGGAGGTCTCATGGAAGCAGCAAAACCACTTGGGGTAAATTGCCTATTATAAGGTTTTTGGATTGTTGGAAATATGAGCAATTTACCAAATGATTTTATTAACAGAAATACTAGATAAAGCATGACTAATATAATAGAGATAAAACAAGTCATGCTTTCTGACAGAGAGAAGGTAAATAGCTTCTGCATATATGAACCGTAGCCTAGCATATCTATAGCAGATAGTAGAACTAGTTGCATATATGAAGTAGAACCTAACATATCTAGAGCAAGTACTAGTACGAGAAACTGTGGCAGGACATCTAATAGAAAGAAGAACACGTACGGGACTGCTAGCCATGTCGTCGAGGAGGTTGTCGACGTCGGGGAAGTAGTCGTCAGAGTCCGGGGCGTCCATGACGAAGGAGTTAGTCAGTAGTCGCGCAGAGAGCTCCCCAAAAACCTTATCACCCTTCTCCCGTACATGGCTCAAAGAGGTGCGGTTTCGGAGGCCTACTGTCCCGACGTGCGGTGCACGCCGCAAGCCGGGATGAGGAAGACAGCAGCAGCTCAGAGATGGAACCGATGGCGAGAGGAAGGAGAAGTTATGGTGCGTCTCTCTGGGGGAGCGACCTCCCTTTTATAGGCGCAAGAGAAGGAGGCGAGAGGGCAGCGACGGAAGGCGAAACGAAGAGACGGAGGCGAAGCGAACAGCCAGCAGCCGAAGGGCTGCACCGTTCGCATTCGAACTTCACTTTCGCAAAAATCTTTTCAGCTTCCATGTGACCTTTCGTATACCCATAGTGCGTGACAAAAATTTAGATATCAGCTCGGCTCATTCCCGCGGCGCGGCGAGGCGGGGCGGGGCAGGGCGTGGCGAGGCGGGCGGCGGCGGAGGAGCGCGCGTGGATATCCCTCTTGTTCTCATGCTCGTACAAGTGGGGAAAGAACCTCCCTTATAAGGAGGTCCAACTCCCACTAAACTAGCAATGTGGGACTAAACTTTAGTAGTATCCCTTGCCTTGCACAAATGGGCTAAGTGGGCCTCTAGAATTTATTAGGAATTTCTGAAATAGTTATTGGGCTGCCCAAAATAAACTAAATTCCAGTAAACTAAATTCCAGCAATTACTACTTGGGGATTTGCTCACTGAATATTGGAATATACTTACTTTATGCTGCCGTCAAATATAGCTGATCCCCTAAAAGTACAAAGATTGCTGACATTTTTTCCACGATTTTCAGCAATGTTGATCTTTTTTAGAGAAATGCAGTGATTATTTCTAGAGAACATTCTGCAAATCAACTAAATAAGAGTCTAGGCATTTATTAGGCTGGCCGTAATGGCGAGTATCATATATTAGTATAATGCATATGATACTAGTGTATGATACTATTATATGTTAGTATCATAGCTAACATCATTTATTGCCATGCATTACACATAGTAGCACATCATTCAATATGATACGGTATCATGATATGATACTCAACCCTCTTTTTCTTCATTTAATTCTATGCCACCTCATCAAATTTGTCTAGTTGACATACATGAAACTACCTATGATACTACCATTACAACCAGCCTTAACATGTAGAACTGACAATGCATGGGGAATGAAAGATCAAATATACCTTGCTCTCCTTTCTTATTTTAGTGGTTGTTAATGTCAAATATCATAAAGAATATTAGTCCCTCCGTTCCTAATTATAAGTCTTTTTCGAGATTTTAAATGGACTACCATATACGAATGTATATAGACATATTTCAGAGTCTAGATTCACTTATTTTGCATCGCATATAGTCACCTGTTGAAATCTCTAGAAAGACCTATATTTAGGAACGGAGGAAGTACACATTAGGATTGAGTTGTTTTGCTCTTCTACTTTCCAGTAAGCCCTGTGATATTTTACAACCCATCGGACACCCTTGGATCTGATGGTATGTGAGTGTTTGACAAAAAACTACCACTTTAGGGGTATCCGTCCCACAAAACTACCACTTTTTAAAAAGTGACCGAAAACTACCAAAATTTCTTAACTTTGTAACTACAAACTACCAGTTTCAGATAATTGCGAATTTAAACGATTTAAACACGTTTATGACATGCGGAACCCACTCGTCAGGGCTGACGTGTCGGCAAAATCAACTCCATTCATTTTGACTGTCAAATTGACCGTTATTATAGACAGGGCCCACACATGAGCGCCTACATTCTTCTTCCTCCTCTTTTCTCTCTCTTAGGCATTTCAACGAACACCAGTGTTTGTGCCAGCGTGATGGAACAGAGCATCGACACCGTCGAGAACGCGAAGCTGAGAGCAACTCCAACGGGCCGAACCAAACGGACGGCGATTTCGTCCGCTTTTTGTTTGTTTGGGTCGGCCGGACAGACACGGATGCCAGCTTCCGCATTTGGGTCGGCGCGTGCGCCCAACGCTGGCCTGGGACCCATTTTGACGGCGCCAAAAAATGAATGCATGCATATTAAAAAAAGAGAAACAACATTAATTAAACATTAAAGCTGGCCACGAAGGCCGGCGAGAGTCCGCGCGCCCGCATTTGCATTTAAAAAAAATAAAAACAACCTAAACTACAAGGTGGCGCGCTGCCCTAGGCGTTGTCGTCGTCCTTGGGGTCCGTGAGGTCGATGAGCGTCGGCGCCGGCCCGGCCCAGGGGAACGCCGTGTTCCAGAGCGCCATCATGTCAGGCTGTGCCGGCGCAGGCAGTGCCGGGGCGGCGGGCGGGGGGGGGGGGGTGCGGCCGCTTGTGCAGCCGCGGCCTGGCGCGCCTCCTCCTCCTCGGCCTCGCGCTGCTCCTCCTCGAGGTCGCGCTCGAGCATCTCCTCGTACTCGTCGCGACAGCGCTCCTCTGCCAGCCAGCGCTGGCGCCACATCTCGAGGTAAGGGGTGGCGGGGGACTTGCCCTTGGCCTTGCTGCCGCTGACGCCAGAGAAGAGACCCATCTTGCTGTGGTTGTGGTGGCTAGGGTTTGCTGGCGATGAGGGAGCAAAGGTGGGCAGATGTGGACGGCGAGTTTGGATGAGGACGGACCCGCCGCACGGTCGGCATAAAAAAGGACGAGCGTCGTCGCTGATGCGTGGGCCCGTCATCATAAATTAAGCTGACCGCGTGGGCAGCGGGTAGTTGGACGACCGCCATGTGGGGACGCAGCGGATAGCGAGAAGGCGCGCGAAGCGTCCGTTCGGTGTCCGCGCCGACGCATTTGGGGCACAAATTTGGGCCGTAAATGCATCTGCGCGGACGCGACGCGCACGTGATTTGGGTTTGGGTCGGCGCGTTAGGCCGCAACTTTTGTCCGTGCCGATCCAAATGGACGCAGGCAGACGAAATGGGTCGGCCCTTTGGAGTTGCTCTGACTGCCGGCCGTGAGAGTGAGCGACGAAGAGGCCGCTGCGGCCGCATTCAACACAGACGCGATGGAAGTCCGAGCATGGCGCCGTGCCTGCCTCCTGGTCAACAGCAGAGGCACCTCCACGAGCGCCGCGCTCACTGTCGGAGGACGAGGTATGTGTGCGGTTCATCACGCTCTACGCCGACGACAGGCGACGGTGACGCCGACCGTGACGCCCGCTCAATCGGGCGTGACGTCCACACCGTCCTCACATTCCTCGCCAAGTCCGTCATGTTCGTCTTTTGAGGCGACTCCCGCAGCGCCGCGCGCCTCGTCCGGACCGGGCGCAAGGTTGCCGGGCACCTCGCAACCGCTTGCCTTCACGCCTTTCTCCTGCTCCTCGGCTCCACGCATGAGGCCCTGCTGCCGGGAGGCATTGTGCACTTTGCCGGGGCTGCGCACGTCGGCGCGGTGTGGTGCATCGCCTCGGTGATGATGGTGCTTGAGGACGCCTGGGGCTTCGGCGCATACCTTCACCGCCTTCCGCTGCTGGGTCTGGCGGTCACTGGTCTACCACATCTGCCGCCCCGCTGCATGCTACCGCTACTCTCCCGCATCTGGACGGTGCCGCAGCCTGCTGCTCGTGCAGCGTGATGTGGATCCGCGACTCGATGCACCGGGGCGCGAGGAGGTGGTCCTCGGTGCGCGGCAGCATCGATTGATTTTGTTTCAAGTACAAGATGTTCGTTGAAATGCCTAAAAGAGGGAGGAAGAAGAATGTAGACGCTGACCAGGGCGCTGATGTGTGGCCCCACATATAATAACGGTCAACTCGACGGTCAAAATAAACGGAGTTGACTTTGCCGCACGTCAGCCCTGACTAGTGGGCCCTGCATGTCATAAACGTGTTTAAATCATTTAAACTCGTCATTATCTGAAACTGGTAGTTTTTAGTCACAAAATTAAGAAATTTTTGTAGTATTTGGTCACTTTTTAAAAAGTGGTAGTTTTGTGGGACAGATATCTCTAAAGTGGTAGTTTTTTTATCAAACACTCGATGCTATCTAGATCAAGATTATTTCTAATTACTTGCGAGACTCCAACAGAGTATATCATGTGGAATTTCTTGTTCCTGTGGTTAGGAGGAACCATTGCAACATCTTACAATAAATAACTAGGCAAAAAATGATCATCACAATAATATTGGGTCTTGGAACCATGACTTATTACAAAATCAATTTATTCATTCTACATAAAGCAACGGACTCACAAAGACACATGCATATTGCATACATTTATAGTAAAGCATGCGTGCGATGCATCCCTAATCAATCAGACCCTTAGCTGCACCTGGGGCTCTGCACGAAGTTGCTAACCGGAAATGACTGGTCGAACGTGGCTGCATGCTCACTACCAGTAAACCTGAGCTTGTCACCGACGCGTTGAACCGTGTGGAATGCAAGAAAATCCCACTCAAACTGGATCCTCACGCCGCCCAGTTGAGTTATGGATCCGGGCTGGATAACCCCACTGACTATGCTGTCAAACCGAATCTTGTGTGATCCACCGGCAACCGTAACGTTGAAGTCGCAGGAGGCGGGGAGGGTCACCTCAACGGCGCCTCCATGATTCACGTACGACTTCACACCCTGAGGCAGGAGAGCCCGCGGGAATTTGTTTTTCTCCAAAAGGTCGTACGCTGTGTCGGAGGTGGTCGCTTGGAGGACGGAAGCCAGGAAGACGATGAGGAGCAGATGCTGGATGGCCATGGCTAACTGTTGCTTATAAATTGTAGTATCGATATAGGAAAATGAGGAATGGGGAAGTGCGTGCAGACTGAGGCCCTGGCCGCGTATTATTTATGTTGTCCAACAAAATCAAAGAAAATCGTATTTTAATTGCATTTATTTTGTTCCTAGTTATGATTCCATCAACCGCCCCATCAAAAACGCTAAATATAACATCCTATTAAATCATATTTATGTTTGGCCTAGTCAAACATTCCATAGTTAGTGGTTTTGACAAATTTGAAACGTTCCACAAATCTGCATAATCAATACGTACAATAATATAGATTGAAACATATCCTATATACCTAAATAGTTCACATCCTTACTAGTATTTTTTTAATCTTAACATGCACACATGCCACATCATCAAAGGTCCACCACAACATGTATGAGAATTATTTTTTATTATTCAGAGCATTTCCAATAGAAAATGTAGATGCAAAATTACCTAAGTTTTGCATCTTTAGAGCCCCAAACCGCCTCTTCAACAGATGATGTAGATGCAAAAAAATTACATCTCCGACTCCGAGAGATGTAAAATACAACACCTCTCGTTGCAAATTTGCATCTCCGCCGACTCGAGATGTCAAATTTACGGTCGCGTGCCAACCGCCCAACCGCCTTCCATTTCCTTCCATGCAACCGCCTGCTGTCTGCCCAACTCCACCTCCCGCCGATTTTGCCCAAAATCGCCGCCGCCGCCGCCTGCAGTTGTCGCTTCCTTTTCGGCGTCCCGCCTCGTGTCGAAGCTTCTCCGGCGGTCCTGCTAGCATAATGCCTTCCACGGCGAGGTCGTCGTTGGGCTAGCCTTCTACCTAGACAAGACCCCCTGCCGGAGGTAGCGGAGGCGCGCCAAACCGCCAGCCTCGGCTGTTCGTCCGGCAGCGGGAGCCGTCCGCTCGCGGTGCTGAGCTCCCGCCGTCTTCTCTGCGGAGCTGCGGCCATCTCCTCTGTCGAGCCGCCGCCGCCCGCACGCACCGCCGCCAAACGGCTTCCCAACCCGCACCCGGCTGATTTCGTCCACCCCGCAAGCAAGGTGTTCGACCAAATTCCCCAAGGTAAAAATTCAATCAAACTTGATGGTTTTTTATTGGGGTTGGAGAGGTAGTTTGACGATGATTTTCTGCATTGTAGATGAGCTCGCGTGACTCCAATTTCTGTTGGGAAACATAGCATGCAATTTCAAAAAAATTCCTACGCTCACGCAAGATCTACCTAGGAGATGCATAGCAACGAGAGGGGGAGAGTGTGTTGACGTACCCTCGTAGACCGAAAGTGGAAGCGTTTGACAATGTGGTTGATGTAGTAGAACTTCTTATCGTTCCGACCGATCAAGCACCGAACATACGACACCTCTGAGTTCTGCACATGTTCAGCTTGATGATGTCCCTCAAACTCCTGATCCAGCAAAGTGTCGAGGGAGAGTTCCGTCAGCACGACGGCGTGGTGACGGTGATGGTGAAGTGATCCGCGCAGGGCTTCGCCTAAGCACTACGTGAATATGACCGGAGGCGTAAACTGTGGAGGGGGGGGGCGCACACGGCTAACAATTGTTGGTGTGTGTTCTAGCGGTTCCCCCCAGATATATATATATAGGTTGGAGGGGAGGATAGGCAGCCAAGGGGTGCCCCAAGTAGGAGGAATTCTAGTTGGGCGCCTCCTAATTCGGCCTCCCCCTTCCATAACTTCCGGAGGGGGAAGGAAGGAGAAGGGAGGAGGGAAGGAAGGGGGAGACCGAATCCCTCCCCTTCCTTCTCTCTCCCCCTCTTTTCTTCTCCTATTCGACCTATATGGGGGCGCAGGTCTGTCCCCTTCTTGGCCCATTAGGCCCATATATTTGCCGGGGGGTGCCCGGAACCCCTTTCTGGTGACCCGATATGTACCCGGTACCCGCAAAACACTTCTGGTGTCCGAATATCATCTTCCTATATATGAACCTTTACCTCTTGACCATTTTGAGACTCCTCGTCATTTCTGTGATCTCATCCGGGATTCCGAACAACATCCAGCCACCAAATCACATAACTCATATAATACAAAATCATCAACGAACGTAAAGCGTGCGGACCCTACGGGTTCGAGAACTATGTAGACATGACTGAGACACCTCTCCGGTCAATAACCAATAGCGGAACCTAGATGTTCATATTGTCTCCTACATAGTCTATGAAGATCTTTATCGGTCGAACCGTTATGACAACACACGTTATTCCCTTTTGTCATTTTTTTGACTATACACAGTAGGGCAAAACCCCACTGCAATTTTTATTAATTAAAAAACAGAGAAAACAAAGGTTTCGGTATACAAAAGTCTTGAGGTAAGCCAAAGAGCAAAGAAAAAAGAAAGAAAAGAAAAACTAAGGTCTAGGATTACATCACAAGATTGTCAAGCCAGGAACAATAAACTACAGCATAACTCTTCTTAATTCTAAATCTTAGAAGATTTAGCTCTTCCAGGAAAATAGCTTTCCACCTCTGAATGCTAGGTTGTACTGTTTGGAAGATCAAGTTGTTCCTTGAGATCCGGATAGCCCAGGAAGCAAGGATGATTATCTCCATGAAAAAAGGTACATGTAGCTTCTGTTTGAGATCAAGAAAAGCTTCCAGAATTGAAGCATTTGGCTGTCTTGAAGGGCAAATCAGGTCCCAACATTGAGCTGCAAAAGGGCAGGTCCAGAAAAGATGGTGAAGAGTTTCTTCCCGTGGACAATTGTTGACAGCACAATTGTAATTGGCCAAATGGAAAGTTTTCCTTCTCAAAAGGTTTCTGGTATTGAGCCTGTCATGCAGCAATCTCCAAAAAAACACCTTATGTTTTGGTTGACAAGAGGAATTCTAGATCCAGTTGAACTGCTGTGCACAATTTTTACTCCCATCATGACTTTGTAGGCCTTAGCCACTGAGAAGTGTTCGTTCCCCCAAATGTAGCTCCAAGTGTCAGTGCAATCTAGTGTATCAGATGCCCTTAGATCAATGCAAATGTCTTCCATAGCCTCAAATTCCTCGAAAGCTTGCACAGTCAGGGGAAGGTGGAATAGATCCTCTAAGTATTCTACTTGGAGAATGCTATGGACAGTAGCATTTTTGTTCTTCACAAAAGAGAATAAATGAGGGAACATGTCTTGCAAACAAGTAGAGTGCCACAGATCAGTCCAAAAGAAGGCACTCTTGCCATCACCTATGTTGCATCTGGCCAAAGACTTATAGTTATCAATAAGCTTAAGGTTTGCCTTCCACCAAAAAGATCCAATCCAGTTATTACCAGGTAGTGTATCATTGTTGTAATATGATTCCCAAATCAGGTTTACCCAGGGGGTATTGTGTCTGTTATAAAACTTGTGCAGATTCTTAAGCAGTAGAGCCTTATTCTGGATGAAGATATCCATGACACCCAATCCTCCTTGATTTTTGGGTCTACACACCCTGCTCCATGCCACCATGGCAGGTCTGTGGTCCTCCAGATTAGGGCCTCTCCACAGGCAGTGTCTCAAGTACTTTATGGCCTGAGTTTTGATTGTGGCAGGCACATCAAGGCATCCCATGAGATAGATCAACAAAGAATTGAGGACAGATTTCACCAACAACAATCTTCCAGCCATTGTCATAAATGAGGACAAACCCATAAGTTTCTTTTGCAGTCTTGTGACAAGAGGAAAACATTGTTCAACAGTAGGCTTATGAAGACCTAAAGGTGTTCCCAAATATTGAATTGGAAAAGATTCCTTCTTGCAATGAAAAGTATTTACCAAAATCTCCATCTTCTCTTCTGGCACATTTATTGGAATCATACTGGATTTATTGTAGTTTACTTTAAGTCCAGTGGCATCTGCAAAAGTATTGAGGAGGGCTTTAAGACAATGAAGTTGCTTTGCATCTGCTTGTAGAATAACCAGGGTGTCATCAGCATACTGGACAATTGGAAAATCAGGGCATGACTGCACTTGCAAGGGGGCAGATAACAATCCCATGTGCATTGCCTTGTTGAGAACTGACTGAAGGAGATCAGCAGCAAGTACAAACAGAAGAGGGGATAGAGGGTCTCCCTGTCTCACACCTCTAAGGCAATAAAACTTTTTTTCTAGGGACACCATTTAGCAAGATAGCAGATGAGGCAGAAGTGAAGAGCATTTTGATCCATGAAATCCATCTGTCCCCAAAACCTTTGGCCTTTAAAATATCCAACATTTCCTGATGCTCAATTGTGTCAGAAGCCTTTTCAAAGTCCAGTTTAAGCACAATAATCTCATCTTTAGATTTATGACATTGGTGTAGATATTCATATGCCCAGCCCAAACAATCATGTATTGATCTTTCTTTCAGAAAACCATATTGGTTAATATGTACCAACTTAAGAATCACTTTCTGCAACCTGTTAGCCAGCAGTTTAGTGATAATCTTCAGGTAGTAGTTTAGTAGAGAGATTGGTCTAAAGTTATTTGCTGTCAAGGGAGTACTACCCTTAGGAATGAGAGTAATGTATGAAGTATTTAAGCTCTCAAGAGAAATTTGCCCTGTATGAAAGTCATATATGAATTTGAGCACATCTCCCTTAATAATGTCCCAACAGGACCTGAGAAATTCATTATTAAAACCATCTGGGCCTGGTGATTTTTCTGTTGGAAGGTTTTTGACCAGATCATCAATTTCCTCTTCAGTAAAAGGCAGTTCAAGATTATCAAAGATATCTGAGTGCTGTCTCTACCCAAACAAGGAAGCCAAGTCAAAATGCATTGAGGTCTTTTGGGATGTGCCCATTCTTTTTTTGTAAGTGTCTAGAAGGATTGCAGCTTTCCCAGCATGGTTAGATATCTCAACTTGATCATCATTTTGGAGAACAACAATATGGTTATTGTTGGGGAACATCGTAATTTCAAATTTTTCCTACGCACACGCAAGATCATGGTGATGCATAGCAACGAGGGGAGAGTGTGATCTACGTACCCTAGTAGATCAACAACGGAAGCGTTTGGTTGATGTAGTCGTACGTCTTCACGGCCCGACCGATCAAGCACCGAAACTACGGCACCTCCGAGTTTTAGCACACGTTCAGCTCGATGACGATCCCCGGACTCCGATCCAGCAAAGTGTCGGGGAAGAGTTCCGTCAGCACGACGGCGTGGTGAAGATCTTGATGTACTACTGTCGCAGGGCTTCGCCTAAGCACCGCTACAATATTATCGACGACTATGGTGGCAGGGGGTGCCGCACATGGCTAAGAATAAGATCACGTGGATCAACTTGTGTCTCTAGGGTGCCCCTTGCCTCAGTATATAAAGGATGGAGGAGGAGGAGGCCGGCCAAGGCAATTGGTGCGGCCAGGATGTGGAGTCCTACTAGGACTCCAAGTCCTAGTAGGAGTCCACCAAGAGGGGAGGAAGGGAGAAGGAAGTAGAGGAGAAGGAAAGGTGGCTGGCCCCCTTTTCCCTAGTCCAATTCGGACCAGAGGGGAGGGGGGCGCAGCAGCCCCTTGGCCCTTTCTCCTCTTCCCACTAAAGCCCATCACGGCCCATTGCTTCTCCCGTAACTACCTGGTACTCTGAAAAATACCCGAATCACTCGGAACCTTTCCGATGTCCGAATATAGTCGTCCAATATATCGATCTTTACGTCTCGACCATTTCGAGACTCCTCGTCATGTCCCTGATCTCATCCGGGACTCCGAACTCCTTCGGTACATCAAAACTCATAAACTCATAATATAACTGTCATCGAAACCTTAAGCGTGCGGACCCTACGGGTTCGAGAACAATGTAGACATGACCGAGACACGTCTCCGGTCAATAACCAATAGCGGGACCTGGATGCCCATATTGGCTCCTACATATTCTACGAAGATCTTTTATCGGTTAGACCGCATAACAACATACGTTGTTCCCTTTGTCATCGGTATGTTACTTGCCCGAGATTCAATCGTCGGTATCCAATACCTAGTTCAATCTCGTTACCGGCAAGTCTCTTTACTCGTTCCGTAATACATCATCCCGCAACTAACTCATTAGTTGCAATGCTTGCAAGGCTTAAGTGATGTGCATTACCGATAGGGCCCAGAGATACCTCTCCGACAGTCGGAGTGACAAATCCTAATCTCGAAATACGCCAACCCACCATGTACCTTTGGAGACACCTATAGAGCTCCTTTATAATCACCTAGTTACGTTGTGACGTTTGGTAGCACACAAAGTGTTCCTCCGGCAAACGGGAGTTGCAAAATCTCATAGTCATAGGAACATGTATAAGTCATGAAGAAAGCAATAGCAACATACTAAACGATCGGGTGCTAAGCTAATGGAATGGGTCATGTCAATCAGATCATTCATCTAATGATGTGATCCCGTTAATCAAATAACAACTCTTTGTCCATGGTTGGGAAACATAACCATCTTTGATTAACGAGCTAGTCAAGTAGAGGCATACTAGTGACACTCTGTTTGTCTATGTATTCACACATGTATTATGTTTCCGGTTAATACAATTCTAGCATGAATAATAAACATTTATCATGAAATAAGGAAATAAATAATAACTTTATTATTGCCTCTAGGGCATATTTCCTTCAGTCTCCCACTTGCACTAGAGTCAATAATCTAGTTCACATCGTCATGTGATTTAACAGCAATAGTTCACATCACCATGTGATTAACACCCATAGTTCACATCGCCATGTGACCAACACCCAAAGGGTTTACTGGATTCAGTAATCTAGTTCACATCGCTATGTGATTAACACCCAAAGAGTACTAAGGTGTGATCATGTTTTGCTTGTGAGAGAATCTTAGTCAACGGGTCTGCCACATTCAGATCCGCATGTATTTTGCAAATTTCTATGTCAACAATGCTCTGCATGGAGCTACTCTAGCTAATTGCTCCCACTTTCAATATGTATCTAGACCGAGACTTAGAGTCATCTAGATTAGTGTCAAAACTTGCATCAGCGTAACCCTTTATGACGAACCTTTTTTCACTTCCATAATCGAGAAACATATCCTTATTCCACTAAGGATAATTTTGACCGCTATCCAGTGATCTACTCCTAGATCACTATTGTCCTCCCTTGCCAAACACAGTGGTAGGGTATACAATAGATCTGGTACACAGCATGGCATACTTTATAGAACCTATGACCAAGGCATAGGGAATGACATTCATTCTCTTTCTATCTTCTGCCGTGGTCGGGCTTTGAGTCTTACTCAATTTCACACCTTGTAACATAGGCAAGAAACTCTTTCTTTGACTGTTCCATTTTGAACTACTTCAAAATCTTGTCAAGGTATGTATTTATTGAAAAAATTTATCAAGCGTCTTGATCTATCTCTATAGATCTTGATGCTCAATATGTAAGCAGCTTCACCGAAGCCTTTCTTTGAAAAACTCCTTTCAAACACTCCTTTATGCTTTACAGAATAATTCTACATTATTTCCGATCAACAATATGTCATTCACATATACTTATCAGAAATGATGTAGTGCTCCCACTCACTTTCTTGTAAATACAGGCTTCACTGCAAGTCTGTATAAAACTATATGCTTTGATCAACTTATCAAAGCGTGTATTCCAACTCTGAGATGCTTGCACCAGTCCATAGATGAATCGCTGGAGCTTGCATATTTTGTTAGCACCTTTAGGATTAACAAAACCTACTGGTTGCATCATATACAACTCTTCTTTAAGAAATCCTTTAAGGAATGCAGTTTTGTTTATCCATTTGCCAGATTTCATAAAATGCAGCAATTGCTAACATGATTCGGATAGACTTAAGCATAGATACGAGTGAGAAACTCTCATCGTAGTCAACACTTTGAACTTGTCGAAAACCTTTTGCGACAATTCTAGCTTTGTAGATAGTAACACTACTATCAACGTCCGTCTTCCTCTTGAAGATCCATTTATTTTCTATGGCTTGCCGATCATCGGGCAAGTCAACCAAAGTCCATACTTTGTTTTCATACATGAATCCCATCTCAGATTTCATGGCCTCAAGCCATTTTGCGGAATCTGGGCTCATCATCGCTTCCTCATAGTTCTTAAGTTCGTCATGGTCTAGTAACATGACTTCCAGAACAGGATTACTGTACCACTCTGGTGCAGATCTCACTCTGGTTTACCTACGAGATTCGGTAGTAACCTGATCTGAAGTTTTATGATCATCATCATTAGCTTCCTCACTAATTGGTGTAGTAGTCACAGGAACAGATTTCTGTGATGAACTACTTTCCAATAAGGGAGAAGGTACAATTACCTTATCAAGTTCTACTTTCCTCCCATTCACTTCTTTCGAGAGAAACTCCTTCTTTAGAAAGTTTCTGAATTTAGCAACAAAAGTCTTGCCTTCGGATCTATGATAGAAGGTGTACCCAACAGTAACTTTTGGGTATCCTATGAAGACACACTTTTCCGATTTGGGTTTGAGCTTATCAGGATGAAACTTTTTCACATAAGCATTGCAACCCCAAACTTTGAGAAACGACAACTTTGGTTTCTTGCCAAACCACAGTTCATATGGTGTCGTCTCAACAGATTTAGATGGTACCCTTTTAACGTGAATGCAGCTGTCTCTAATGCATAACCCTAAAACGATAGTGGTAGATCGGTAAGAGACATCATAGATTGCACTATATCCAATAAAGTACGGTTATGACGTTTGGACACACCATTATGCCGTGGTGTTCCATGTGGCATGAGTTTTTGAAAATATTCCACATTGTTTTAATTGAGGACCAAACTCGTAACTCAAATATTTGTCTCCGCGATCAGATCGTAGAAACTTTATTTTCTTGTCACGATGATTTTCCACTTCACTCTGAAATTCTTTGAACTTTTCAAATGTTTCAGACTTATGTTTCATCAAGTAGATATACCCATATCTGCTCAAATCATCTGTGAAGTTCAGAAAATAACGATACTTGCCGTGAGCCTTAACACTCATCGGACCGCATACATCAATATGTATTATTTCCAATAAGTTAGTTGCTCGCTCCGGAGAACGGAGTCTTAGTCATCTTGCCCATGAGGCATGGTTCGCAAGCATCAAGTGATTCATAATCAAGTGATTCCAAAATCCCATCAGCATGGAGTTTCTTCTTGCGCTTTACACCAATATGACCTAAACGGCAGTGCCACAAATAAGTTGCACTATCATTATTAACTTTGCATCTTTTGGTTTCAATATTATGATTATGTGTATCACTACTATCGAGATCCAACGAACTATTTTCATTGGGTGTGTAACCATATAAGGTTTTATTCATGTAAACAGAACAACAATTTATTATCTTACTTAAATGAATAGCCGTATTACAATAAACATGATCAAATCATATTCATGCTCAATGCAAACACCAAATAACACTTATTCAGGTTCAACACTAATCCCGAAAGTATAGGGAGTGTGCGATGATGATCATATCAATCTTGGAACCACTTCCAACACACATCGTCACTTCACCCTCAACTAGTCTTTATTCTGCAACTCCCGTTTCGAGTTACTAATCTTAGCAACTGAACTAGTATCAAATACTGAGGGGTTGCTATAAACACTAGTAAAGTACATATCAATAACATGTATATCAAATATACTTATGTTCACTTTGCCATCCTTATCTTCCAATCACTTGGGGTAGTTCCGCTTCCAGTGACCAGTCCCTTTGCAGTAGAAGCACTTAGTCTCAGGCTTAGGATCAGACTTGGGCTTCTTCACTTGAGAAGCAACTTGCTTACTGTTCTTTTTGAAGTTCCCCTTCTCCCCTCTGCCCTTTTCTTGAAACAAGTGATCTTGTCTACCATCAACACTTGATGTTTTCTCGATTTCTACCTTCATCAATTTCCGCATTACGAAGAGCTTGGGAATCATTTCCGTTATCCCTTGCATATCATTGTTCATCATGAAGTTCTACTAACTTGGTGATGGTGACAAGAGAATTCTGTCAATCACTATCTTATCTGGAAGATTAACTCCCACTTGATTCAAGTGATTGTAGTACTCAGACAATCTGGGCACATGCTCACTAGTTGAGCGATTCTCCTCCATCTTTTAGCTATAGAACTTGTTGGAGACTTCATATCTCCCAACTCGGGTATTTGCTTGAAATATTAACTTCAACTCCTGGAACATCTCATATGTTCCATGACGTTCAAAACGTCTTTGAAGTCCCGATTCTAAGCCATTAAGCATGGTGCACTAAACTATCAAGTAGTCATCATATTGAGCTAGACAAACGTTCATAACGTCTGCATTTGCTCCTGCAATAGGTCTGTCACCTAGTGGTGCATCAAGGACATAATTCTTCTGTGCAGCAATGAGGATAAACCTCAGATCACGGATCCAATCCGCATCATTGCTACTAACATTTTTGAACACAAGTTTCTCTAGGAACATATCAAAATAAACACAGGGAAGCAACAACGCGAGCTATTGATCTACAACATAATTTGCAAAATACTACCAGGACTAAGTTCATGATAAATTTAAGTCCAATTAATCATATTACTTAAGAACTCCCACTTAGATAGACATCCCTCTAATCCTCTAAGTGATCACGTGATCCAAATCAACTAAACCATGTCCGATCATCACGTGAGATGGAGCAGTTTCATTGGTGAACATCACTATGTTGATCATATCTACTATATGATTCACGCTCGACCTTTCGGTCTCAGTGTTCCGAGGCCATATCTGTATATGCTTGGCTCGTCAAGTATAACCTGAGTATTCCGCGTGTGCAACTGTTTTGCACCCGTTGTATTTGAACGTAGAGCCTATCACACCCGATCATCACGTGGTGTCTCAGCATGAAGAACTTTCGCAACGGTTTATACTCAGGGAGAACACTTCTTGATAATTAGTGAGAGATCATCTTAAAATGCTACCGTCAAGCTAAGCAAAATAAGATGTATAAAAGATAAACATCATATGCAATCAAAATATGTGACATGATATGGCCATCATCATCTTGCGCCTTTGATTTCCATCTCCAAAGTACTGTTATGATCTCTATCGTCACCGGCATGACACCATGATCTCCATCATCTTGATCTATATCAATGTGTCGTCATGTGGTCGTCTCGCCAACAATTGCTCTTGCAACTATTGCTATCGCATAGCGATAAAGTAAAGCAGTTATTGGGCGCTTGCATCTTATGCAATAGAGAGACAACCATAAGGATTTTGCCAGTTGCCGATAACTTCAACAAAACATGATCATCTCATACAACAACTTATATCTCATCACGTCTTGACCATATCACATCACAACATGCCCTGCAAAAACAAGTTAGACGTCCTCTACTTTGTTGTTGCAAGTTTTACGTGGCTGCTACGGGCTTAGCAAGAACCGTTCTTACCTACGCATCAAAAACCACAACGATAGTTTGTCAAGTTGGTGCTATTTTAACCTTCGCAAGGACCGGGCGTCGCCACACTCGGTTCAACTAAAGTTGGAGAAACTGACACCCACCAGCCACCTGTGTGCAAAGCACGTCGGTAGAACCAGTCTCGCGTAAGCGTACACGTAATGTCGGTCCGGGCCGCTTCATCCAACAATACCGCCGAACCAAAGTATGACATGCTGGTAAGCAGTATGACTTATATCGCCCACAACTCACTTGTGTTCTACTCATGCATATAACATCAACACATAAAACCTAGGCTCTGATACCACTGTTGGGGAACATAGTAATTTCAAATTTTTCCTACGCACACGCAAGATCATGGTGATGCATAGCAACGAGGGGAGAGTGTGATCTACGTACCCTAGTAGATCAACAACGGAAGCGTTTGGTTGATGTAGTCGTACGTCTTCACGGCCCGACCGATCAAGCACCGAAACTACGGCACCTCCGAGTTTTAGCACACGTTCAGCTCGATGACGATCCCCGGACTCCGATCCAGCAAAGTGTCAGGGAAGAGTTCCGTCAGCACGACGGCGTGGTGACGATCTTGATGTACTACTGTCGCAGGGCTTCGCTTAAGCACCACTACAATATTATCGAGGACTATGGTGGCAGGGGGCGCCGCACACGGCTAAGAATAAGATCACGTGGATCAACTTGTGTCTCTAGGGTGCCCCTTGCGTCAGTATATAAAGGATGGAGGAGGAGGAGGCCGGCCAAGGCAATTGGTGCGGCCAGGATGTGGAGTCCTACTAGGACTCCAAGTCCTAGTAGGAGTCCACCAAGAGGGGAGGAAGGGAGAAGGAAGTAGAGGAGAAGGAAAGGTGGCCGGCCCCCTTTTCCCTAGTCCAATTCGGACCAGAGGGGAGGGGGGGCGCACCAGCCCCTTGGCCCTTTCTCCTCTTCCCACTAAAGCCCATCAAGGCCCATTGCTTCTCCCGTAACTACCCGGTACTCCGAAAAATACCCGAATCACTCGGAACCTTTCCGATGTCCGAATATAGTCGTCCAATATATCGATCTTTATGTCTCGACCATTTCGAGACTCCTCGTCATGTCCCCGATCTCATTCGGGACTCCGAACTCCTTCGGTACATGAAAACTCATAAACTCATAATATAACTGTCATCGAAACCTTAAGCGTGCGGATCCTACGGGTTCGAGAACAATGTAGACATGACCGAGACACGTCTCCGGTCAATAACCAATAGCGGGACCTGGATGCCCATATTGGCTCCTACATATTCTACGAAGATCTTTTATCGGTCAGACCGCATAACAACATACGATGTTCCCTTTGTCATCGGTATGTTACTTGCCCGAGATTCGATCGTCGGTATCCAATACCTAGTTCAATCTCGTTACCGGCAAGTCTCTTTACTCGTTCCGTAATACATCATCCCGCAACTAACTCATTAGTTGCAATGCTTGCAAGGCTTAAGTGATGTGCATTACCGAGAGGGCCCAGAGATACCTCTCCGACAATCGGAGTGACAAATCCTAATCTCGAAATACGCCAACCCAACATGTACCTTTGGAGACACCTGTAGAGCTCCTTTATAATCACCCAGTTACGTTGTGACGTTTGGTAGCACACAAAGTGTTCCTCCGGCAAACGGGAGTTGCATAATCTCATAGTCATAGGAACATGTATAAGTCATGAAGAAAGCAATAGCAACATACTAAATGGTCGGGTGCTAAGCTAATGGAATGGGTCATGTCAATCAGATCATTCATCTAATGATGTGATCCCGTTAATCAAATAACAACTCTTTGTCCATGGTTGGGAAACATAACCATCTTTGATTAACGAGCTAGTCAAGTAGAGGCATACTAGTGACACTCTGTTTGTCTATGTATTCACACGTGTATTATGTTTCCGGTTAATACAATTCTAGCATGAATAATAAACATTTATCATGAAATAAGGAAATACATAATAACTTTATTATTGCCTCTACACTACAAGAAATATGTCAACTTATGACCTTCTGTCAGTGACCCTCGAAGAATTGGTCATAAATTTATGACCATTCTAGACCAATTGGTCAAAAGCTGTTCAGGGGGCTCCAAACCCTAAACCATTGCGACCATTTTGGTTAGAAAGGTCGTAATTTCCTTACACGAAATGGTCACAAAGAAAACAGTGCTAGTCTGCTGCCTTATTTCTAGTTGTTAATGACCAATATAGATGGTCATAGCCTTGTAGATTGTGGTGGGTTGTGATGACTAGGCGCCATCTCATCTGTTTTGCTTATGTGTCATGTCTATGTGGCAGTTTTTGCCCTAGGTTGTAAAGCAACCTATATTTCTATCATTCCTAAAATTCCCAAAAAAATCTCATAAATTCTTTGGGGCATATCTTCATCAAATATGTAAAAATCCTTCCTTGCCTAGTTCAAAACTAATTCAACAATATTCATTTTCCTATTCTGTTCACAACAACACTTTGTGAAGGAAGTGCTATTTATATATTCTTGATTGCCCTTGGAATTTTTGGGCACTCTTTCCTATCCAAATCATTACCGCATGACAAAATTCAGCTCCATTTGCCTAGCAAATCTTCCTCGGCAAATTTCCAAAGTTTTTGTCCACCTAGAAGCATTGTGAAGCAAGTACCTTTTTTATATCTCTAAATGACATGAAATTTATACAGTTCCTTCATGTGCCCAAATTATCACCCTCCTCCAAGTTGCAGCTCAATCAAATCATCTATGTGAGCCCAGGTTCAATTTATATTTTATGGCCAAATTGGCACGTTGCAAACCAAGTGTTATATAGACCCCTCCTATTACCCTCAAACTTTTCGGGCACTCTTCCATACCCAAATCATTGCCACATGATAATATTCAGCTCAATTTTCCTAGTAAATCTTTCTCGGGAAATTTCCAAAGTTTCTACCTCGAGAGAAGCTTTGTGAAGTAATTACTAGCTAGGCTTACCCAAATGATCTTAAAATTTACCAGCGCATGGCCATACCTAAGTAACTTACCTACACCAATTTTGAGCTCATTTCATTCATCCAATCTCTCTCACTAGTTTTCCCAAGTTTCTGTCCATAGAAGAGCATTGTGAAGGAAGTACTACTTTGGCATGTCTAAATGGTATCAATTTTCTACAATGCTTTACTATATCCAAATAACCATCCTGCACAAAATTTCAGCTCAATCCATTCATTATTTTGAGCCCAGCTTCAACATTCATATTTTTGTCCAGCGTGGTACTTTGCAAAGCAAGTACCACCTAGGCTCCTCCTTTTCAGCTAAAACTTTGTGAAGACATTCTCCTTAGTAGATGATCATCCTCAGCCAAAACTCACGCCCATTGGCCATGTGCATTTCCCGCACCGCTAATCAAACACTTGGCCGCTAATTCATGTTTGAGCATCGATCGGTCTCCTCGTGAGAATCTTATGTTGTAATTTTCTTCCTAGCACCAACCTGGGGAGTGCCCAACCCACTAGACATACCTAGGCCGCCCAGAACACCTGGCAACATTACGGTCATGCGGTGACCACGCGACGGGCATACGAGTTTACACGCTCTAGAGTTGGGGCCCTCGGCCATCGCCCAAACCTCGACGTATCGCCATCAAACCATGTATTTATGATTAAATAGGTCCTTATGTAACTAGAAATGATTTTTGGAAAAAATAAATAGCAAACTATGAGGCAATTGCAGTTCAAATTTGACCCGCTTCCAACTAAATCGGCGGAAATTTGTCTTTTTCACGAGAGGTGGATCAAAAAAATTTACACCCAACCATTTTGTCAATTGTGTATTAAATATGGCGTAGTATTTTATAAAAATGATTTGGTCCAATTTTGCAACAATTATTTGGTAGTTCCTTCACAAAAAAACCTCCTTTCGGGCACTCAAAAAATGGAAAATGGTTTTTTCGTCCAACGAAAATGAAAACTTCCTTAGGCAACATTGTTTGCCATTCCAATATGCACCCTTGTGCACAATATGAGATCATTTTAACAAACTATGCCATGAATGTGGCCATAAGATTGATCGTTTGACTTGAAAGCCATGAATCTTCACACTTGATAGCTCATTTCTGAGAACACTTTTTAAAATAATTGCCGTATTACAAGTTTGTTATTTGTCCTAGGAACTTGGCCACATATAATGACACAATGCGAAGGTTTACCAATTTTTTGATTTTTTTTTGAATTTCTTCTGCCCGTTTCAAAATGCGGTCAAAACGGCGGGCTTGACCGCTCCTAGCTAGTGGTTGAATCTTGGAATTTTTTTGGTGTTTCTATGATTAAATAGATACTTATGTACCTAGAAATGATTTTTGGCAAAAATAAAGAGCAAACTATGAGGCAGCTACAGTTCAAATTTGACCCGTTTTCCAACTGAATCGACGACAATTTGTCTTTTTCACCAGAGGTAGATCAAAACTTTTTTCACCCAACTATTTTGCCAATTGTGCATTATATATGGCCTAGTATTTTATAAAAATGGTTTGGTCCAATTTTGCAACAATTATTTGGTAAATCCTTCACAAAAAACCCTCCTTTTGGGCACTCAGAAAATGAAAAATGAATTTTCCGTGCAAAGAAAATGAAAACTTCCTTAGGCAACATTGTTTGGAATTCCAATATGCACCCTCGTGCACAATATGAGATCATTTGAACAAACTATGCCATGAATATGGCCATAAGATTGATCATTTGGCTTGAAAGCCATGAATCTTCACGCATGATAGCTCATTTCTGAGAACACTTTTTAAAAATAATTACCGTATTATAAGTTTATTATTTTTCCTGAAAACTTGGTCACATATAATGACACAATGCGAAGCTTTTCCAATTTTTTGATTTTTTTTGAATTTTTTATGCCCGTTTCAAAATGCGGTCAAAACGGCGGACTTGACCGTTCCTAGCTAGTGGTTGAATCTTGGAATTTTTTGGTGTTTCTGTGATTAAATAGATACTTATTTACCTAGAAATGATTTTTGGAAAAAATAAAGAGCAAACTATGAGGCAGCTACAGTTCAAATTTGACCCGTTTCCAACTGAATCGACGACAATTTATCCTTTCCACCAGAGGTGGATCAAAACTTTTTTCACCCAACCATTTTGTCAATTGTGCATTATATATGTCCTAGTATTTTATAAAATTGATTTGGTCCAATTTTGCAACAATTATTTGGTAGGTCCTTCACAAAAAAACCTCTTTTGTGGCACTCGGAAAATGGAAAATGAATTTTCCGTGCACAGAAAATGAAAACTTCCTTAGGCAACATTGTTTGCCATTCCAAGATGCACCCTTTTTGCACAATATGAGATCATTTTAACAAACTATGCCATGAATGTGGCCATAAGATTGATCATTTGTCTTGAAAGCCATGAATCTTCACGCACGACAGCTCGTTTTTTAGAACACTTTTTAAAAATAATTTCCGTATTATAAGTTTATTATTTTTCCTAGAAACTTGGTCACATATAATGACACAATGCGAAAGTTTTCCAATTTTTTGATTTTTTTGAATTTTTTATGCCCGTTTCAAAATGCGGTCAAAACGGCAGGCTTGACCGTTCCTAGCTCGTGGTTGAATCTTGGAAAACTTTTGATGTTTCTCTGATTAAATATATACTTTTTTATCTATAAATGAATTTTCAAAAAAAAAATAACAAACTGTGAGGCAGCCGCAGTTCAAATTTGACCCGCTTCCAATTGAATCGGCGGAAATTTGTCTTTTTCACCAAAGGTGGATCAAAACTTTCTACACCCAACCATTTGGTCAATTGTGCATTAAATGTGGCCTAGTATTTTAGAAAAATGATTTGGTCCAATTTTCCAAGAATTATTTGGTAGGTCCTTCACAAAAAAAACCATTTTTTCCACAAGAAAATGGTCAAAAATATATAGAAAGATAAAAAATGCATGCAAACCGGTGATCATCCATAAAAATGGGGTCTAACTTAAGTGAAAATTTTAGTTGTGCCATTTTGCAAAATATTTTGATAGTTGCTTCACAAAATTCCTCTATTTTTAGTACTTAGAAACTATTTTAAATCACTGATTTTCTGAACCAATCAGGGATCTTCCCACGGATCGATGACATGCCGTCCATCCATCCATCCAATTTCAGTTGCTTCACCATTGTGCATAATATGAGATCATTTGAACAAATATTTGATAGGACTTTCACAAAAAAAACTCATTTTGAGCACTGAAAAATGAATGAAATTTTTTATCTTGAATCGATCACGACCAATTTATATGGTCATAAGGTCATCAAATGGTTTGCTGCGTTCTGATTGGACCATGCGCATATCACGCGGATCACGCATCAACCACCGTCGGATGCTTCCGGATCCAACGGCCCAAACCCACTCGAGCCGAAACCCTAGGTCTGTCCTCATGGACATTTTCCACCCACACCCCGCCTCCATTCTTTCTCTCATTCCTCCCTCCCCCGCCTCAATTCTTTCGCTGTAGATCCGCCACGATCCAGATCCCTCTCCCCGATCCAGATCGACGACGACAGCCCCCCGTCGCCGCCTCTCTCTCCCACCCACCCCGATCCATCCCCTCCCCCGGCGGGATTCGCCGCTCCACTCTCTGCCCCACACACCACTTGTCGTCCCCTCCTCTTTCTCCTAGATCCATACGCCACCACCGCCATCCTCTCCCCTTCCCTCATCTCGCCCCCTCCCCCCCCCCCCCGATGCCAACTGCGGCGGTCGTGCGTGTGCTACATGTGCAACTGACGGTCGTGCATGCTGCTGGCGGACATGGAGGAGTCCGCGCAGCCCAAGCCCGCCGACCCCTCGGAACCGGAGCTCTCCTCGGACCCTCCCAAGGGCGCGGGGACGAATGCGGACGGCTGGCGTCCTCTTTGTGCGACATGCGGTGCTGGCGGGGTCTGGCTAGCGACGTCGAGATCCGCAGGTGAATCGGCGACTGGTGAATTGACCCGTCCCCGCGGCGAGCCATGAGGTAACCCCGTCTGCCCGCCGTCAACATTCCCCGCCTCTCCATGCGATCGCTATTGGTTTCCCGCGAGCGACCGTCGGACGGGGGCCGATGCGGGCGCGCTCTGCCTGGATGTAGATCGTCCCGTCCCAGCCGTAGCTCGTGCTGGGACAACCAGCACCTCCTAGAGATCCATGAGGTCTCGCTTGAGCGGATGCCGATATGGATGGATGGATAGATAGATCTTGCACCTGTCTAGACTGAGCAAAATTCTGATGAATATAAACGGCATTTTTTTTATGGTTCTGAGTAGCGGCCATTCACTTGTTTGGAGATTCGATTAATATCAGTCCCATCGTCTAGTTACCTAGGGTTTACATACGTGATTTTGTGACAGATCTCCACCTACATGCCTGCTATGGGTGCATCAGACACTGTTCCCGTGCTCTCTATTACTTTTAAAAAGTTACCAAATTCTTATCTGGACTAGTAATCAGTTGGTTGTTTGCATCTATGAGGTGTAGAATCAACAGCCCTTCTGATAAATAGATGTTGTTTATTTATACTCCTTTATGGTGGTAATTAACATTTGGAGTTTGGTACGTAGCAGTTCTTTGTCTACTTGTCTTGGATCTTACTGTTAAGACGTTGCTGGTTTCGTGTCTGGAGTAATAGTAATCAGTTTGCTGTTTGCTGTTCGTGCAGTTATATTTCGTGTCTTGAGCATGAATGGAACTGATGGGAGGTGGAGCCCTGTACGGATCCGCTGTCCCCGCACACACCATCAAGGTATCCCCTTCATACTGCCGCTCATCTTGGTCTTTTGTCGTTCATTTCCTAGATCTCGCACGCGAGGTGTTTGTTTGAATGTACCGACGGCATTTGATTTTCTGGAAAGGTTGAACCTACTGGAGGAGTTCGCGCGGTTTGATCGTGAATTACTTTCTTGCGATGGTCCCATGTCGCTGATTGAATGCAGATGCACGCGCTGTCGGGAATTGCACTGTCGTGGTAGTTAGTGTATGGGTGGATAAACCGTAGTGGGCTAGTACAAACCATCCTAATGTGGTCATCGCTGTTTTGGGTTCCAGTGCAGAGTCTGTTGAAATTGGACTATCATATCATTATAGATGCCCCAGTTCTTGTTCACAAGCTCATCCTAGAAGTGGGTACCACAAACTGTATGATAAGTTTCTGTATCTATGTATACTATTTATTTACTGTTATAACATGGATATATATTCTGCTTTAATGTTAGTTGTAGCGTTAGCACATCCACATGTGCAAGAAAAGGGTTCGTGTATGTGTGCCTCTGGTTCAACTTTTTACATGGTTCCTTTGATGTCATTAGTCAAAATGGAGCAAGTTGTGTATGTGTATATATACACTATTACAGCAGCCAGATGCAATCCATTTTATTAAATGCGTTCTGGTTCGGATTTGGTCATCGCATGACTTTGTTGTTCTGTTTTCTATGAATCTAGTCACTACTTCTGGAGGCAAATTATCCGTACTCATATTGAGCTTTCCATCTACTTGAGGCAACTGCAGGATGGTAAAATTGTTGCTGTCTTTCTGCAGTCACGACCAAGAGACAGAGAAAGCATAGGTTGCTCGGGTGCATGCTAGAGGCTAGAGCTGCAGGAGGTTCAGTTACATGCTCTTAGTTTTTTTCCTTCAATGCTACGTTGTGGTAGCCATGCTGTATGTTTCCAGGTTTTCTAACTATATGCAAAACTTTCTGTAGGCTTGGCGGGAGCATCCTGCTGCTTGGCGGTGGACGACAAGGACTTCCTCGCACATGATTTGTCTTCTGAGACTTACGGTGCCAAGGTAATCTCACTCTCTCCGACCCTGGTTGTCTTGTGGGTACGGTTGCTGTAGATGGTGGTCTGTGTGGATCTTGTTATACTGAGGGTGTTATGCTGTTGGTGGCTTGAAAGAAGGGCAGAAATGCTTAGCAATCTATTTCCTGTAGTTTTTACCTGTTTACATTATGAAATGTGTGGACAGTAGGTATGTTTTCTAGGTTATATGGTAATAATTGTACACCTTATCGTTGAGTTTGGTTTGTGTTTATAGAATGACAAGGTTGGTTAATTAAGCCCTGCCTGTATCTTTTAGAGTTTACTTCATTGGTAGCATATGCAGCTGTATTAATTAATATTGTACATGTTGGAGAATTTAGACGATGATAACAAACTATAACCATGAATACTCAAATAGAAACTTGAACAACCATCTGGTTTAATTTGGTGATGTTCCTCCATGCTAAGAGCTAATCTGCTGCACTGTTATTCAACTTACATCGACAATTTTAATTTCGCTGAAATCATGTTTTCTTTTCTATGTTTATCTCCCTGGACGACCACTACTACCTCCGTGTTTTTTTATTTCTAGCCTATATTGGTGTTTGGCGATCCTGTTCTAATTAATGTGTATAGTTCAAGCCCTTTTTTCTATCTAAATGTGTGCACAGAAGTTCTGTTACCTTCTGAAAAATTATTGGTGCATTTTTTTTGTTTCTCAAAAACAAAATAGCTTGCTCATTTAAGCTGTGGCATCCGTACTGTTAGCTTTCATATTGTATCTCTGCTTTCTTGTATGAGAGTATCTCATTTTAACTAGCTGGAGAACAAAAAGCATGGTACTAGCTCAGTTTGTGTTATTATTATAAATAACTATCATTTTCTTGAATGGTTTGTTCATAATATATTTGCCCCAGTTTTCTGATTCTTCTCTACTGATTAATGTAACAGGGCGACCAGGAAGGCATGTTGCCGTTTTGTTTGTTCCCAGCCCGACTATGGTTGTCCAGTGAGTCCAGCATGTTGTTATTTGCCCATGTTTTTCTAGTTCTTTTCTGTTGATTCATGTAACAGTGCGAATGAGGAACCATTTTGTTTGTTCCCAGCCCGACTATGGTTGTCCAGTGAGTCCGGCATGTTGTTCATCTGTCTATGGTCATCCAGCTATTTTGGCATGTTGTTCATGACGCGAGCGGGTGCCTAGTTTGTGGTTGCTATGGAAGGAGCTTGTAGAGCTTCTAAAGTACTGTATTACACTTGTAGTTGTTACTGTGATTTCCATTGTATTACATTATCTGGTTGCTCTTATTTGGAGTATCATGTGTGTTTTCTATCTCTGCCAATTTAAATAGTAGTTGAAATATAAAGACTGAGCCTGATAGATGGGACCCAGTTACCAGAACCTGACAAATGGGACCCAATTACTAGAACCAGACAACAAGGACCCACCTGACTAGTTGACCCATTTAAAAAAATAAAAATGAAACTCTTGAGATGAAAAGGCCATGGCCCAAAAATAAAAAGGCTGTAATGTTGGGCTTGGCCCATGAAGTCGATCAAAAATTAACAGAAAAAATAAATATGAAAAAGGCCGAATTGTTGGGCTAGGCCCATGTAGAAAACCTAATTGGACCGGGCTGAATCTTGTGCCACGTCAGATTACCACGCTGGATGCCTACGTGGCATGGGGAGGTTGCTAGTGACCAAAACGCCACAGTAGAAGTATTTTGGTCATAAACGTCTACGACCATTCCAGAAGAAAGGTCGCTATAGTCAGTTTACGACGGCCAGCTTTTGACCTTATGTTTTTGGTCACAAAAAGGTCACAAATGGAAATTTGTGACCATTCAGTGACCAATAGTGGTGGTCACAAGTTGACATATTTCTTGTAGTGCTAGGGCATATTTCCTTCAGTTATGCCTGTAATTAATTGAAGCTTTAGTGTGGAAAAACTTTGTGTTCTCATCTCCAAACTTCACTCCTTTGATTTTTCCTCTTTGTTTCCAATAAATCTTCTGGTTCCTCAAAAGAATAAGCAGATGCTCTTTAAGAATATCCCTGCAATTCCATTCATGAATGTCCAACTCTCTAAATTCTTCAAAGAGGTCCCACATGAAAATGAGCTCATTCATCTTTGCAATTTGAGTTTTCAGACAGGATAAAGTTTTTGCCCACAGCTTCAAAGCTCTTCTTAAGTTTTTAAACTTAGCATTGAAGGTTTTGACAGCATCAAGATTGCCCACTGGGATGTTCCAAGCATTTGCTACTATCTGTTTAAAGTCAGAATCAGTAGTTTTCAAATATGAAGACTTTTGCCTTTGGAATAGAAGTACCAACTTTAATTACACAGGTGTCAATGTACTAAAGTAGGGGTACCTTAGTACCCCGAACTTGTGCACGGGCAGTCGCAGCGACCCGCGGCAGGGCTTGCCGGGTGACCGCCAAGACCCTCCATGGTTCCTTTAGGAGCCATTCAAGAACAAAGTATCCAAGAGCAAAACAAGGCCCCGGCAGGAGGAGCTTGCCGGGAAGGAGACAAGGCCCCGGCAAGAGGAGCTTGCCGGGAAGGAGACGAGACCCCGACAAGAGGAGCTTGCCGGGAAGACCAACCAAAGCATCTCAAGAGGCTCGCTGCGGCGCACCACGCGCCCCGGCAAGGCCCGGTGAGCGACAAGCTCCCGGACGCGACAAGACAACATTCGCGGCAAGGCACTTGCCGCGGCAAGCTACTACCCCGCAGCTCGCGCTCCAGCTCACCCACCAACGTGTCGCCCTGGGACCATTCCTGGCGTACACGTGGCAGGAGGCTGTGCAGCCGGGGGCATGCGGTGGCAAGCAGGCGCTGACAAGTAGCCATCATGGCAAACGGTGGCGTTCCTAGCGGTCCCTCTCTGGGCCGTCAAGGTGACACAGACGGGCATTTAATGCCCTTGTCCCCTGCCGTCAGAGTTAGGTAGGATGCGACATGTAGGCGGTGGAGCCAACTACCACCCCTTTTACATTTTTACCCTCACCTCTGTTGCCACGTGTCGGTGACCCCTTAGACATATAAAAGGAGGCCCATGCGCAACAGAGAAGAGGAGCACAGCCGTTCTCACGCTCGGTCTCGCCGGCTGCTTGAGTGTACTGTAGCACTCGCCGCTCCCGAGCAAGAACTCAATACAACCACCAAAGCAGGAGTAGGGTTTTACGCATCCGTGCGGCCCGAACCTGGGTAAATCGATCGTCTCGCTCGTGTGTTTCGCCTCGATTTGCTCTTTGTGCATCCACCGCCCCCTGCCGAACCAAAAGGGGCTCGGTCCACCGATCCCCATAGGTGTGCGAGGGATCAAACACCCCCGACATCTTTGGCGCGCCAGGTAGGGGGTGCGTCGAGGTTGTGCGAACCTGATCCGGCGTTCGCACGAGCCGCATCTTCATCGTCTTCATCAACATGCCGCCGAAGAAGAAGATTTCGGAGGCAGCTGCTCCGTCTGCGCTGAGCCCGCCGTCGCCAGAGCGGACGGCTGGTGGAGCAGGCGCCGGTGGAAGAGCGGGCACCGACGGGGAGACTCGTGGCGCTGCCAGGTCCAAGGACCAGGCCGCGCCACACGTCGGCGGCGCGGTCGCCTCCCACAACGACCGCGCGCACTCCAAGACCTCGGCGTCCGTACACGCACCGCGCCCATCCCAGGAGGCGCGGGACCAGCAACGTCATGGTACCCATGGTACCATACTTCTGCTGGACCAAGGTCAAGCTGGCAGATCCCAGAATGCTCAGGATCAGCATGCGCGCCAACATGCCGGCGCGGGTGTGGCGCGGTCGCTTGGACGAGATGCTGCTCCTTCTGACGCAGTTAGAAGTTCGAGCACATCTCGCTCCTCGCACCGTTCGCTGCCGCCGCCCGCCTCTCCGGCAGAAGCTTTGGCGTGGAGCTGCCAGTGGTTCTTTGGCCGATCAGGATGACGCCAAATCGAGCCACTGGCCAGACACCCTTCGCTCTAGCCTATGGAGCGGAGGCAGTTATCCCCACGGAACTCGTATACGGGTCACCTCGAGTGCTCGCTTATGACGAGCTTGAGCGAGAGCAGCTGCGGCAAGATGACGCACTGCTCCTCGAGGAAGATCGTCTTCGGGCTACTGTGCGAGCCGCTCGCTACCAGCAAGCTTGAGCTGCTTGCTACCAGCAAGCTTTGCACCGCTATCATAGCCGCAAAGTTAAAGCCAGAAGTCTTGAGGAAGGCGACCTTGTCTCTTTGCCGTGATCAGCCCTCCAAGGTTTCCGACAAGTTGACGCCGAAGTGGGAAGGCCCTTGCCGGGTGAAGCGAGTCACTAGGCTTGGCGCTGTCCGCCTTGGGACCGAAGATGGCGTACCAGTGAGCAACTCCTGGAGTATTGTGCATCTTCGCAAGCTTTGCCCGTGAGGCGGGGTTGTCGGACCCTGTCCGGCAACCACTCATTTGTACAAAGTCTTGCCGCTGTTGCATGTAATCCTTTGTACAAAGCCGGGCGCAGACCCCGTGCATAAAGATTATGTGCTCAGCACATACCCCGGGGAAGCAAACAACAGAGAAAGATAAGTGCCAAAGTCTGAGCAATCAGATTTCCTTTAAGTTTTTAAGTTATTTTCCTTGAACGCATGTGCTTTGTATGGGAAACCTGGGCGCAGAGGAGCCGACTCGTAGCTAGTTGCGCCCTTACTGTTGTTTCGAGTCCGCTCAACAACCTAAGTAAGCTGCGACTAGCTCCGCGACAAGGTTTCTTGTTGGCCGCAGCACTGCCCGCAGATCGCTGACGTTCCGCACTCAGCACTCGCGGCAAGCATGCCAGCGCCGGCAAGTTCCCTATATGCGTAGGGTAAAAACCATACAAAGGAAGGAGTCAAGTAAAGGAAATAACATGGCAATTAAATTTATAGAGTTATCTTCCTTGTGCGACCGCCCCTTGTATGGAAAAACCTGTGCGCGGAGGAACCGACTCGTAGCTAGTCGCGCACTTACTGTTGTTTCGAGTCCGCTCAACAACTTAGGTGAACTGCGGCTAGCTCTGCGACAAGGTTTCTTGTCGGTTGCGGCACCGCCGGCAGGGAACCAACTCGTAGCTAGTTGCCTTACTGTCGTTTCGAGTCCACTCAACGACTTAAGTAAGCTGCGACTAGCTCCGCGACGAGGTTTCCTGTCGGTTGCAGTTCCGCTGCTGATGTTCTGCACTCAGCGCTCGCGGCAAGGTGCCCGCACCGGCAAGTTCCCTAAAAGCGTAGGGTAAAAACATACAAGGGGAGGAAGCGAGTAAAGGAAATAACATAGCAATTATTAGCCAAGGATAAGAGTATATTACAGAATAACTTGTCGCAGCTCTAACAGACTATTTTTCGTAACATGATTCACAGCGACAAGGAAAGAAGAAGATAAACGGCCTAGTCTACACGGTCGCCTTCGACCCTCCTGATCCCGCTCACCTTGTCCACGATAGGTGCGACAAGGGCCTTGAGCTCCTCCTGATCAGCATCTGGCGGCAGGCTTCGGAGGATGTTGTTGAGGCGGAGGCCTGGGCTGCGGAAGGCCACCTTCATCAGCACCTTCTGGAGAGCTCCCGCGCAGATCTTGCGCGACTCGTCGGCAAGCTGCTTTGGGAACTGCTCCCGGATTCGCTGGAGCGCCGTCGCCAAGCCTTTGAAGAACAGAGTGAGCTTGGCGCTGGGTTGGAAGTTCTCGTCGGAGGAGTACGCGAGATCCACCATCCCCAGCTGCGCCAGCTCCTTGTCAACATCCGCGGCGACGTCCACCAGCACCCTCCGTCCAGCGCTCCATGTCCTCTGCCAAAGTCTTCCGGGCGGCGGCGGCCTTCGCCAACAGCACCTTGCCGGCCTTGACCGCCTCCTTCAGGGGCGTCTCCTGCTCCTTGGCACCATCCAGAGATCTGGTCAGGGCCGCCAGCTTCCCTTCGAGATCGGCATTGGAGTTCTTGGCGGCGTCCAGCTCCTTGCTTCTCTCAGTGAGGAGGGCCTGCAGCTCCGAATAGCTGTTGGCGTCCCTCTCACGCTCAAGCTTGAGCGCAGCAAGCTCGTCGCCGCTCGCCTTGAGGTCCGCCTCCAGCTGCGTCACCTTTAGCTCCAGCTCAGCCTTGGCGGCCTCGGCAGCTGCGGCAGTGTCTTCGGCCTGCTTGACGGCTCCGCCAACTGCCCGCTCGCGCTCGGCAAGTTCCTCCTTGTGGCTGTCAAGGTTGACCGACGGCTGCGCCAAGTCACCCTCCTGCGAAGACAACTTCTCCGCGACGAGCCGCTGGCGCTCTTCGACGTCCGCCTTCTCGAGAAGGAAGGCTTGCTGCGCCTCGGCAAGTTCCTCCCGCTCCCTTGCCAGAGAGCGGAGAGCTTCTTGGTGGGCGCCCCGGAGCTCTTCTGCGCGCTTCTCGATGTCAGCACCAGCCTTCGCCATGAGTGCCTCGCGGGACTCCAACTTGGCCTGCCGGGTGCGGTAGAGCGCCACTAGCTTCCGCAGCAGGCGCTCCTCTTCCGGATCGCCGCTGCTGCTGCTTGGTGCGTCAACCAGCTTCAGCCCGGTAGAGGCTAGCACCTCTCTGTCCAGCGTCTCCCCCTCCACCGGCGCCCTGGAGCTTGACGCCTAGGGGAGGTTGATGAAGATGTTCTCGCCGGCCTTCAGGTAGATGCCGGGCTGGGGCTCTTCGGAGCCTGCCGCGGCGGCAGCGGTGGAGGAGCCAGTGGTTGGGGCAGCGCCTCGCGCTCCTGTGGCCTCCGGGTCGTCAGTACGACCACCAGACTCCCCGCCCGCCTCCGCGGCGGCGGTCCTGGCAGCCTCCTCACTGTCGCCGGCTGCTTCCTCGGCGGCGACCTCCGTCTCCATCGGCTCTGCAGCAGATGGACCTGATGGCCGGAAGGGGGGAGATGATTCAAGCCAAATTCGAGCAAATCCAAGAGGAAGAACAAGAAGTCGAAGAAGCAAGGGGAGTTTGGAAGCAAGGAGGTTACCTGTGCCAGGGCCGGTCCCTATGGTCTCCGTCGCCGGAGGATCGCTGGCGCGGTCCCTTGCCGGAGATCCTTGCCGGGCCGGGGGCTCCTCCCTTGCCGGAGTCCCCTCCCTCGCCGAGGGCTCCTCCCTTGCCGGAGTCTCCTCCCTTGCCGGGGGCTCCTCCCTTGCCGAAGACCTTTCCCCCGCCGGAGGACTCTCCCTTGGTGCTTCGGGAATAGTCTCCAGGCTCCCCTGGTGAGGCTGTTCTGCTCCTGCACAAGTCAACAAACAAGTATCAACACAGTAAGGATCTTCGTGCGCGCCCAACAGCGGGAAGTAAACAAAACACTTACGCTGGGGGCTGCTCTGAAGATCAGCCGCCGGGTCCGACGAGTTCGTCTCAGGCACGTCCCCTGTTGATGCAGTGGGTTCGTCCTCGATGATGATCACCGGCACCCTGGCCCTCTTTGCCGCCCTCTGCGCCAGAGTCCTGAAACGGAAGAGATGCAGAGGGAGGCAAGTGAGAAACAAAACAAGACAAAAGCAGCGGATATCAAAGAATTGCAAGTACAATGAGGAGAACTTACTCCTCCTCTTCTTCCTCGTCAGAGCTAAACGCGGAGAAGTCGAAATCCGGCCCGCGGTTGGCGCGGGAAGGTGGAGGGGAAGGCTCCCTCGGCCGCTTGGTGGGAACGGAGGCAGCAGCCCGGGAAGATCCCGCTCCGGTTGCAGCGGCAGCATGGGGCGCTCCCGCGGCAACAGTGCTTGCCGCGGTGGAGCGCGTCGTGCGGCGCGGCGACTGCTGGACCGCCTGCTGCCTCGCTACATCCGTGGCCTTGCGGAGACGCCTTCTTGGTGGAGGCGGAGGCGTAGCCGGCGGCGGGCTGTCGGAAGACGAAGTGGAGGAAGAGTCGATCTCCAGCGAGTCGCTTGCATCCCCGGCAGGCTCGCTCGGCTCGGCGCTGCCCCCGGCAAGATCTTCCTTGCCGGCAAGTTCCTCTTGCCGGGCGAGCTCTTTCTTGCCAAGGAACTCGTCTCGCTCGGCATGAGTTTTCGCCTCTTCTGCCGCCGCTTCCTCCAGAGTAAACCCAAAGTCGCCTGCCACTGCGGCCGCCGCTGCCTCTTCCAACCTGGTGGCTATGCGCGCCAACTCCGCCTCGGTGGTGTTGCGGATGAGGCCGTCCCTCTCGTCGGCGTGGATTGGCACTTCCACCAGGTTGTCGAAGAACTGCTGCACGACCTCGTCTGCGGGCTCTTGCCAAGTCGGCTCGATTCCGTGCGAGTCGCACAACGGCATCATCGCCCGGATGCGGTCAAGCGCAGAGTTGTTGCACAAATGGACGATGCCCTGCGGCAACCTGAAGACTTCAGGGTGATCCGGATCATATTTGAAGAGCTCCTGCAGCATGCTGGTGTGCTCGAGGACAGTGAAATTATAGTTGAGGCCTGGGCGCAGCCTCATAATGTCCGCCGCGTTCTTGAACTCCCAGGCAAGCCTTCCCCGTTCCTGCAGAGGGGCAATGCGGCGGCGAAGAAAGTCTGCGCCAACAGCACCTACGGTGAGTCCGGCAAGCCTAAGGCGCTGGATCCTGGTGACGACAATCCTCAGCTTGCTGTCTTCCGGGGCCAAGTCGCTCCAGTCATTGCCGCGCACCGCTGCTGCTTGGCGCTGGACGGTGAACGACTGCGGGCTCTCCTCGATGATCCAGCACCAATCTGCTCTCCACTCCTCCCACTTGCCGCGGAACTCCCCCTCTAGGTAAGATTCCTTCTTGCCGTTTCTGGAGATCCAGGCAATTCCGCCGGACAGAGTCTCTCCTCTCTCTACTCGAGGGATAAAGAAATGGCGGAAGAGAGCTACACTAGGGTGGACTCCGACAAAGTTTTCGCAAAGGTGTGCGAAAACTGCCATGGTGAGGACGGCGTTGGGGGTGAAGTCAAGGAGGTAGAAGCCATATGTGTTCATAATATCGCAGATGAACTCGGAAAAGGGCGGACAGAGCCCGCAATAGAAGAACACAGCAAAGAAAGGGTACCCATCCGGAGCCTTCGTGTGGGCTTCAGCCGGGAGCACCCTGGTCCATGGGTGAGCTCGCGTCTCCGCCGACCAGAATAGGTAATACCGCTCCCGCAACGCCTTCGCGCCGAGCTTGGGAGGGAAGATGGCCCGCTCCTTCCGCATCGTCGCGAGCCACTGCGCCTTGGTCGACTTTGCCGCTTTCCCCTTGTCGCCCTTCGGAGCCATGGCGAAGGTGGTGGAGGAGGCCGACGGTGGTGGTGGTGCAGGTGGCAATGGGGGGAGCAGGGCGCTGCTCTCTTGTTGCTCTGAGAAGGCAGGGAGCGGCGGAGGTTTTGAGATTGGAAGCAGCAACGGGCAGATGGCGCCGTACCCCTGTTTCCTCTGCTTATAAAGAGGGAGGGGAGGGGGCGGACGTTTCGCCGTCGCGAATAAACAGCTACCCACGATTCCGCCCACCACGCCTCCACACCTCCCTCCGTTTACGGGGAGGGGCGCGCCAACCGTCCCCTTTTACCATGATGTGACGCATGCGCGTAGGGCGCGGCCCCGCGCACGCCGCCCACGTCACGCACGGCGCCGCGTTCGACGCGTGCCGTTTGGGGAGGGCGCGGTGGGTGCGGAGTCAGATATGGCGTGACCTAGGCCGCGCGTGCCCGTGCACTGTTTTGGGCCTGGCCCAACAGTGCGCGGCACCGTGTATGGCCCAGGCCCGGGGGCTCCTGTCGGTGTACTAAAGTAGGGGTACCTGAATACCCCGAACTTGTGCACGGGCAGTCGCAGCGACCCGCGGCAGGGCTTGCCGGGTGACCGCCAAGACCCTCCATGGTTCCTTTAGGAGCCATTCAAGAACAAAGTATCCAAGAGCAAAACAAGGCCCCGGCAAGAGGAGCTTGCCGGGAAGGAGACAAGGCCCCGGCAAGAGAAGCTTCCCGGGAAGGAGACGAGACCCCGGCAAGAGGAGCTTGCCAGGAAGACCAACCAAAGCATCTCAAGAGGCTTGCTGCGGCGCACTGCGCGCCCCGGCAAGGCCCGGTGAGCGACAAGCTCCCGGACGCGACAAGACAACATTCGCGGCAAGGCACTTGCCGCGGCAAGCTACTACCCCGCAGCCCGCGCTCCAGCTCACCCACCAACGTGTCACCCTGGGACCATTCCTGGCGTACACGTGGCAGGATGCTGTGCAGCCGGGGGCATGCGGTGACAAGCAGGCGCTGACAAGTAGCCATCATGGCAAACGGTGGCGTTCCTAGCGGTCCCTCTCTGGGCCGTCAAGGTGACACAGACGGGCATTTAATGCCCTTGTCCCCTGCCGTCAGAGTTAGGTAGGATGCGACATGTAGGCGGTGGAGCCAACTACCACCCCTTTTACATTTTTACCCTCACCTCTGTTGCCACGTGTCGGTGACCCCTTAGACATATAAAAGGAGGCCCATGCGCAACAGAGAAGAGGAGCACAGCCATTCTCACGCTCGGTCTCGCCAGCTGCTTGAGTGTACTGTAGCACTCGCCGCTCCCGAGCAAGAACTCAATACAACCACCAAAGCAGGAGTAGGGTTTTACGCATCCGTGCGGCCCGAACCTGGGTAAATCGATCGTCTCGCTCGTGTGTTTCGCCTCGATCTGCTCTTTGTGCATCCACCGCCCCCTGCCGAACCAAAAGGGGCTCGGTCCGCCGATCCCCATAGGTGTGCGAGGGATCAGACACCCCCGACAACAGGGCAGATGATCTGAAATAGGTTTTGCAAGGGGTAGCACCATTGTGTTTGGGAAGGTAGTCATCCAAGAGGCAGAAGTGAAAAACCAATCCAGTTTTACCAACAGAGGATCATGCTGCATATTGCTCCAACTAAACTTTCTACCATGCAAAGGTAATTCAATTAAACCTTGATTGCTTATAGCCTCATTAAACAAAAGCATATCATTGACATCTCCCCCAAGTCTGTTCCTATCTGATGGTGCTCTCATAAGGTTGAAATCTCCCATTAAAATCCAGTCAACATTATCAGGCATGTGAATATTTAAGAACTAGTTAATAAACTCAATTTTGTCTTGTGGACCACAGGGCCCATAAATATTAGAGATAATCCAAGACTGGTTGGAGAGTAGACTGGTAAACTGCACTGAAAGTGAAAACCTATTTTGTGCAATGACTTCTCCAGAGAATTGAGAGCCATTCCAAACCACAAGGAGACCCCCCGAAGCTCCAACAGAGGGTAGGAAGGAAAATTTATTAAGTCTGGAAGGGCAATTTTTTTAAGTAAGCTGTGTCAAAAATCTCCCTTTTGGTTTCTTGAGGACACAAGATGTTGCAGTCACTCTCATCAATTTTCTGCCTCTAGGCCAACCATTTGTCCTCAGAATTTATACATCTAATGTTCCAGTTGAGAATATTCCAGCTTCTGTTTGTGTTATTCATGGAAACACATAATTTTTTTGTACCAGAGGTCAAGTACCAGCACTTGATCTTGCACACATATAAGAGAGTTGAGCAAAACCCAGATCCACAGCCAAACACATATCCAGTAGTGCATCCACTCATACAGTAGAGAGGTATTAATAGGATAACATATCACCAGATCTATAGAGTTCATAAAGTTCCGATATCCAAGTCTTACATCAGTCAAAAGCAGCATCAAACTAGGAATGAAGGCACAAACACACACCCTCCAAACAGTATTCCAATAAAAGTCCCTAAACATTATGAATGGTTGGAGGTGTGTCCTTCTCCTTTGGCCAAGGGCACCTTGTCCAAATCAACTTCTTGCCTTCTCTTGGGCTTCTTGGCCAGCTTGTCCTCCAGCTCCCCCTCAGCAACCTTACAGAAAGAGGCAGTGATGTTTTTAACAACTGATTTATGTATGGTGGGAGGGACAGCATTGCAAGGTAGGCAATTATTATTAGAGCAGGAGTTTCTGTTGTAACCAACATTCTTAATTCTATCACTTCTCCTTACCTCTGTTTCCACTAGTGGAGTCTTTCCACTTCTTCTCTTCCTCAGATTATCTTGGCCACAGGCTGGAACAGGGCATGGGACTCCTCATCCTGCATATTGGCTGCCCCACCAATATTTTCTTTGCTCTTGCCCCCCTTGCCCCCATCCTCCATGGCCTGACAAATTGGTGCATGAGAGGTAGGGCACTTGTCAGGTATATGAAACAGAAATGCTTGATCCATATTTTCCACAGCAGTGAACAGTTCCCACATTCCAGATTTTAGCATAGTAACAGTCCAATCAAACTTGTCAGGGGACAGAAGCAAGTGAACAATAAAGTTGAACCAACTTACAGGAATGTTGGCTGAGAAAGAGCTCCTATTTTCCAATGATTGGTCCTTAAAGTGATGTTTCCATAGGTGCATGCCTTCTTTAGAGACAGAAGAGGCATTAGAAGCAGCAGCAGCCATCTGAATATGTTTTAAACCAAGGAGAGAAGGTGCCATGCTAAAATGCTCATTAATTTGAGTAACCCAATTACCTTGCAACCCAAACTGTAGATCCTCAATGTTCTCCACTAGCTGCAGGCTTCCCCTAGCAGTATTAACATGTTCAGGACTGCAGGCCATAACTTCAGATGAAGGTCCATCTGTTAGGGGAAACTTAGCTTAACCATCTGATGACACAGGTGGATCAGAGCCCAAGGGAGCCTCCAATGCAACTTGCAGCAGCACAGGTTGTGCAGGATCCAAATGAGAAGATGCAGAAACACCATCAGTAGCATGAGCTCCATCACTGTTGGGAGAAACGAGTTGCAGTTGCTCTGCAACAACCTGAACTTGATCAGGCAAAACAGCCTCAACTAATGCAGCAACCTGGATGTTCTCTTGCAATAGAGGAGGTTCCTCATCATCTGACTAATAGGCTTGGATGATGTTCTGCAGACCATTAGCAATCACCAAGGCAGGGGGAGGAAGAATAGCAGGCACTGCCTCCCTTGGAGGAAAAACCTCCACTGCAACATGGGCCATAAGCATATTTGTGTTGTCACCCTCAGAGAAAGACATATCAGAAGATAAACTGCTGTTACTTGGTGCAGGATGCAACTCTTCTCCATCTGCCCAAGCCAATTCTTCCTGCTGCACAGCATCCAAGAGATCCTCAAGGACATCATTCTGCTCATTCTGCTGAATCTCTTCCCAGTTATCCCAATTCTCTGCAACCTGAGCATCCATAGCATTATTGTTGGCCGCATTAACATGAAAAATATGAGCAGGCTCAGCATCTTCGGGGAGAGGGTGTGGGTCCACATTGGTAGGAGGGATAGGGTCCTCATCTGCAGGACCTCCACCAAGGAGCTCACTTGCCAGCACTTCAATGGAGGAGGACCAGCCATCCTCCTCGAATTCATCACCTTCAGACAAGCGCATACTTTTAGGAATGATATCTAGGTTCATAACTCGGGCCTTGACCACAATACGCCCCATATGATCATCCTCCTTGTCCCAGGAAATCATGCGGCCGAACTTACTGACAGCACAAGCTAAATCTTCAGTATTACGGAAATCAAAAGGAACTCCCGTCAGAAGCAACCAAACAGTTCGATTGAAATGAACCCTCCTGTGATTTCTGCCCTCATCATGCTTCACAAAGGTAATGAACACGTCCCCAAATTCATGAGGACTGTCTAGCACCAACTTATCCCTGTCCCTAACCCTTGTGAGCCGAACATAGGCCTCGCCGAACGGGCAACGCTGAACGTCCCTCAATCCTAACTGCCTATGCTCAACAATAAATTCCTCAAGAACATCTCTTACATTGTTGAATGGAGCATCAGCGGGGAGAGGATGGATGGTCGCAATCGCCCAATCTTCATGACGACGAGGATGCTGCGGCAGCACCACCCGAGCCACTCCATTGCGGCCAGGGACTTGCTGAATGTCGAAGCCATGGGGCATGAAAGGACGCGGGTCAATCGGGATATTGGCCATCGGAGCCACAACGCTCGCCGGCACAGTCAAGCTCAAGGTGGTGGTGGCGGAATTCGGGCAGAGTGTTGAAATAGAGGAGCAGAGCATAGAAGTTGAGGAGGCAAGAGTAGGACGAGGCTGAAAATTAGGAACAGATCCCAAACATAGCTCGCGAAAAGAGGAAACTCGCGAAGGGTCGCGGGCCGGGCCTACGGACTTGAACCAATCATGGACCGCATCCAGGTCCCAGGCCTCATTAGGTGGGCCGGGGAAGGTAGAAAACCTGAGGGAGAGGTAGAGCTTAGGAAGGCGAGTGTCGCGACACTCCCGAGCAAAGTGGCCCATCTTGCCACACACGTAGCACTGAAATGAAGCATTTGAACGACCCAGATTCCCGCCCGCAGTAGTCGCTGCGTGATCCTCTCCTGAGGTAGTAATATTGGGCATTGAGGGCACATTAAAGTCTGTGACCACATTATTGCTGGTGGTCGGAATATCCGCTAATCGAGCAAAAACTGACTGCCGGGTTTGCTCGCCGGAGACTCTGCCGGCGACAGCACGCGGACGCGATCCATTGACAACTCTAGTCCAGGAAGCTTCATCCTCACGGTAGTAGAGTTGTTCTTCACGTAACCAATTAGGTCCACCAGAACCCCAAAGATTGAAGACTAACTCAAAATCCTTCTCAACTATCCAGCCATGGTTATAGATCTCAAAACCCACTGCTTTTGAGGCAACAGAAAATTTGAACGTTCTGTCTTTGAGATGAAGCACACGGAAACCTTGAGGATAGCCACCAAAACATGATTGCAACGTGATACTAACCGTGTGACAATCCAACCGAAAACGAGCACGGCAGAAGGAAACCACCATAGAGAATTCACGTTGATGAAAACCAGGCGAGAACACAACAGGGTGACCAAACTTTTGCCTCATGGATAGCTGGAAAACTTTACCTCGAGCAAAGTTGAGTGAAGGAGGATCCATGGCCATCCTAGGAGCAACACTTCCCCAAAGTAACCGGAGAAGAAAGGTGGCTATCACCCTTAGGGTGACAAGTGGCAGGGGGAAGTGGCCACCAGCGTCGGAGTGGCAGCCCGAGATTCGATCGTCGGTATCTTCATACCTAGTTCAATCTCGCTACCAGCAAGTTTCTTTACTCATTCCGTAATACATCGTCTCGCAACTAACTCATTAGTCAGTTTGCTTGCGAGGCTTCTTATGATCTGCATTACTGAGAGGGCCCAGAGATACCTCTCCGATACTCGGAGTGACAAATCCTAATCTCGATCTATGCCAACCCAACAAACATCTTCAGAGATACCTGTAGAGCATCTTTATAATCACCCAGTTACGTTGTGACATTTGATAGCACACATGGTATCCCTCAAGTATTCGGGAGTTGCATAATCTCATAGTCAAAGGAATATGTATATGACATGAAGAAAGCAATAGAACTAAAACTAACTGATCAATATGCTAAGCTAACGGATGGGTCTTGTCCATCACATCATTCTCCTAATGATGTGATCCCGTTCTTCAAATGACAACTCATGTCTATGGTTAGTGAAAGGATTGAGAAGAGGAGTCTACAGGGGGGATGATTAAGTTCTTCAAGTTAAGGTGGAGTTTTAGCACAAGCTTAAACATTCACAATACATTTCAAGCAAGCATGGAAAGAGTATATGAGCAGCGGAAAGTAAACCATGCAAATTGCAAGAAAGTAAAGGGATGGGATTGGAATGTGCAAATGCAATTGGAGACATGAAGATTTTTGGCGTGGTACCGATAGGTGGTGCTATCGTACATCCACGTTGATGGAGACTTCGACCCACGAAGGGTAACGGTTGCGCGAGTCCATGGAGGGCTCCACCCATGAAGGGTCCACGAAGAAGCAACCTTGTCTATCTCACCATGGCCATCGCCCATGAAGGACTTGCCTCACTTGGGTAGATCTTTACGAAGTAGGCGATCTCCTTGTCCTTCCAAACTCCTTTGTTCAACTCCACAATGTTGACGGAGGCTCCCAAGTGACACCTAACCAATCTAGGAGACACCACTCTCCAAAAGGTAATAAATGGTGTTTTGACGATGAACTCCTTGCTCTTGTGCTTCAAATGATAGTCTCCCCAAAACTCAACTCTCTCAAATAGATTTGGATAGGGTGGAAAGATGATTTGAGTGGAAAGCAACTTGGGGAAGGCTAGAGATCAAGAATCTTGTGGTTGGAATGGAATATCTTGGTCTCAACACATGAGTAGGTGGTTCTCTCTCAGAAAATTAGTAGTGGAAGTGTAGGCACGTTCTGATGGCTTTCTCTCAAATGGAGAAGGGGGTGAAGGGGTATATATAGCCTCCACACAAAATCTAACCGTTACACACAATTTTGCAAACTCGGTGAGACTAATCTGGTTCAAAATGTGAAAGTTAGGCTTTTCGGTGGGACCGATATGATCAACTCGGTGGGACCGTGAAGGAAATATGCCCTAGAGGCAATAATAAAGTTGTTGTTTATATTTTCTTATATCATGATAAATGTTTATTATTTATGCTAGAATTGTATTAACCGGAAACTTAGTACACGTGTGAATACATAGACAAAACGGAGTGTCCCTACACTACTAGGAAAAGGGCTGTAGATGAAATGGATACTAATGGCGCACCTGACATGTGGTGCGCCACTCCTATATAGCAGTGGCGCACCATGTGCAGATGCGCCATTAGTGTGGAAGACACTAATGGCGCACCAGACACATGGTGCGCCACTAGCAACAATTTTTTTAGTAATGGCGCACGAGCCACACAGTGCGCCACTACTGTATTTTTTTATTCTTTTTTTGCAAAACTACTAATGGCGTACCGTGGCATGGTGCGCCATTACTAGTTTAAACTAGTAATGGCGCACTACGCCACGGTACGCCATTAGTGTGTATATATATATATATACATATATATATATATATATGCAAAACTACTAATGGCGCATGAGTGGATGGTGCGCCATTAGTAACCTGGGACCAGCTAGATATTTTGGACAACCACACCTACACACTCACTTTCCCCACTTCATTCCCTCCACCTCCTTCACCAAGCTTGTGTCGGCTGCCTCCTCCTCCTCACCCCATTTGCACCATAGATTCATCAAAATTAAGTGGTTAAATTACCTTTTTTTTTGATAGGTTATGTTGTAGATCTACTTTTTTCTCCCTAGCTCGCTCCAACAACGTGCACATGCACTTTTTGTGGCCTAGCTAGATCTATGTATGTTTATGGTGTTGCATATATGTTTGTGTTTGCAGGTACCGGTATTTGAAATGCGATAGTTGCCAATATTTTGCCGGAATGTTGATTCATTTCCGTTTCGGCGAGAATTTTGGCACTATGCATTCTTTTTGGTCCTATTTTTAGGGAAAGTCATGCCAAATTTTTTTCTTGGTTCTAAAATATCGTTTTGCTCTACCCCGCAGGCGACCATGGTCCACACAATGACCGAAGGCATCGTGAATAGGTTTTTGAGCTCCGTGAAGGCGGAGATGCTTCAAAAGAATGAGACGGAGATAAGATGTCCGTGTCGAAGATGCAAGCTGAAGAGCCTTATTGCAGACCCAGATTCTGGGCAGGTGACCTGCTCTTGCATTGTTTCATGGATGGCTATCGGTGGCAAGGTGATGAAGATGACTATGAAGTCGTCCATGGGGGCCGGGCAAGAAAGGAGGAAGGGCAGCAAGACAACCACCGCGGCTCGGGCAGGCGATAAGACGAAGAATCTCCAGGACATGATCACGACGGTGATGCTGTACACAGTCATCATGTAGAAGATGCCGGACATAATGATGAGGAAGATGCCGGAGCAGACGAAGGGCATGATCATGAAGATGAAGATGTCGGCAGAGCAGACGACGATGGACCATCGATGGGCTGGGTACAGGACCCTCACATTCAAGAGCTACTTCTCAAGCAAACGGATAACGCAAGAGCTGCCGCCCGAGAGAAAGCCAAGCTGGATCAACTGGAGATAGACGCGGTTACTCCATTGTATGAAGGATGCAGGCCCGAGGATACCCGCCTAAAATTAACGCTCATGGCTCTGGAGATGAAGGTAAAACACAAAATGACTGACACATGCTTCGACGAGAACATGTCATTCTGGCACGAACGTCTTCCCAAGGGGAACAAGTGGCCGACCAGTTTTGAGGAGGCGAAGAAAATCGTGTGTCCTCTGGATTTACTGCACGTGAAATACCATGTGTGCATGAAAAATTGCTTCATTTATCGGGACGAGCACGCGGAGTCTACCATATGTCCGCTGTGCGGCGTCACTCGATACAAGAAGAGGAAGAAAGCTCCTCAAAAATCGGTGTGGTACTTTCCGATCACTCCTCGTCTGCAACGGTATTTTGCAGACCCTAAGGTAGCAAAGCTCCTGCGTTGGCACGCGGATAGGGAGGAGAAGAAGCGATAAGATGACGCAAATGATCCAGTGATAAATAAAAAAGACAAAATGATGAGTCACCCTAAGGATGGGAGCCAGTGGCAAGCGTTGAACTTCGAACACCCAGAATTTGGGAAGGATCCAAGGAACATCGTGCTGGGCGCAAGCACAGATGGAGTCAATCCGTTTGGCAGCCAGAGAAGCACACATAGCACTTGGCCTGTGTTTGTCTGGATGTACAACCTTCCCCCTGGTTGTGCATGAAGAGGAAGTACATTCACATGATTATGCTAATTGAAGGGCCGAAACAACCAGGGAATGACATCAATCTGTATCTGGGGCTGCTGAAAGAGGAGCTAGACACGCTGTGGAAAATGCCAACCAATACGTGAGACGCCGCAGAGAAGGAATATTTCCCTATGAGAGCCGCACTGCTCATGACGGTGCATGACTATCTCGGTTACGGATATCTCGCGGGGCAGGTGGGCCACGGATTTTCTGGATGCGTCAGGTGCATGGATGACACAACGTATCGCCAGCTAGATAGAGATCCCGGGTCTTCGAAAACCGTGTTCATGGGACATCGAAGGTGGCTTCGTGACGATGACCCGTGGAGGAAACGCAAGGATCTGTTCGATGGTGAAACCGAACCCCGAAGACGCCCGCGTACGAGGAGTGGCGAGGAAATAGACGAGCTGTTGAAATATTGGAAAGATTACCCACTGCCAGGAAAGAAGCAAAAGGCGCCAGAGCCGGGAAAGAAGCAAAAGGCTCTAGAGCCGCTGCTGAAGGTATCGAAAACGAGGTCTGTTTTCTGGGACTTGCCGCACTGGAAGATCCATCGTGTGCCTCACAGCCTTGATGTCATGCATATCACGAAGAACGTGTGCGAGAGTCTTCTAGGTACCCCGCTCAACATGCCAGAGAGGACCAAAGATGGGCCGAAAGCAAGGGCAGACTTGAAATCAATGGGCATCAGGGAGGAGCTTCACGCTAATGATGATGATGAGGCGAAGCAGGACACGGAAAGTCGTCGCAAAGGAAAAAAGGCCAAGAAGACCGGAAATGACTACCCTCCTGCGTGCTTCACTCTAAGTTAGGAGGAGATCGATCAGTTTTTCACCTGCCTCGTAGGAGTAATACTTCCTTACGGTTACGCGGGGAAGATAAGCAGATACCTAGACCCAGCGAAGCAGAAGTTCAGCGGGATGAAGTCTCACGACTGTCACGTGCTGATGACGCAGATAATTCCAGTTGCAACCCATGGGATCATAGACATGCACGTCCGTGAAACGCTATTTGGCCTATGCAACTTTTTCGACGTCATCTCTCGGAAGTTGGCTGGTGTGAGGCAACTCAGAAGGCTACAGGAAGAGATCGTGGTGATACTATGTGAGCTTGAGATGTACTTCCTGCCCGCATTCTTCGATGTTATGGTGCATCTGCCGGTCCATATCGTGGAGGATATCATCCAACTCGGGCCGACGTTCCTGCACAGCATGATGCCTTTCGAAAGGATGAATGGTGGCATCAAAGGATACGTTCGCAACATGTCACGTCTAGAGGGAAGCATAGCCAGGGCCTTTCTGACCAAAGAGTGCATCTCCTACTGCACAAATTATCTAGGCATCGAGAACCCCGTTGGTCTGCCCGTTAACAGGCACCTCGGCAGGCTAGCTGGATGGGGTCACCGTGAGGGTCGCCGCGAAATGCATGTCGACTTTGAGGGTCGACTCGTCGACTTTGAAAGAGCAAACCTAGTCACGCTACAACACATAGACGTGGTCGATCCTTGGGTGGTAGAGCACAAAACCTTTATTGAGAAGACGTACAATGACCAAGGAAAATAGAGGAAGGACAGAGATATAATCAAAGAGCACAACTCATGTTTCATGCGTTGGTTCAAGCAGAAGCTTCTGTCGTACCCTTTACATGAGGATTCTTCCGCGGAAGAACAACTCATATTCGCCTTGTCACAGGGCGCAGAGCACAACCTGATGACCTATGAGGCATACGATATCAACAGCTACACATTCTACACCGAGGACAAGGACATGAAGATCGATGGTTATCAGAACTCCGGGGTAACGATGGAATCCTACACGGGTAACGACAAGGACAGATACTACAGAAGGATCGAGGAGATCTGGGAGCTGAGCTATGCTGGAGAGAAGGTCCTGATGTTCCGTGTCAGATGGGCCAAGAGCGTCCTAAAAGAAGACTGGTATTTCACCACCATGGTTATACCCGAAGCCAAATCCAAGACCGCGGGCGCAAACGTCACCGCGAAAAATAAGCCATGGGTACTGGCTTCCCAAGTGGACCAGTGCTTCTTCATTACCGACCCGTCAAAGCCCAGTCGTGTTGTCGTGAGGAGAGGCAAAAGGAAGATCGTCGGAATGGATGGAGTAGCCAATGAGTAAGACTTCGACAAGTACGGCGACCCAAAGATCGAACATGACGACGACGATGAAGTAGCAGCATACACCACAAGAAGAAGCAGGACCACCCTACCTAAAGGACGTCCATTCCACAGAAGAACTCCATTTGCGGAAAAGAAGGGCAAGAAGATTGTGAACAGATAGCTAGCTAAGATCGATTGTATTTAAATCGTAGCCTTCATTTCTCGATTGTATTTCATGGGCACTTTTTGATATCATGAATATTTTTAAATTTCATGGACACTAGATCTCGATCCCCCTCCATCTCGATCGCTATCCCACCTCGCCAGATCCGGTCCCCCTCGCCACTGAGCACCCCCCGCACCCTCTCCCCCGCTCCACCGGCCGCCGCCGCCGACCCCCCGCACCCTCCCCCGCTCCATCACCGACGACGACCCCCCGCACCCTCTCACCCGCTCCACCGGCCGCCGCCGCCGACCCCCCGCACCCTTCCCCGCTCCACCGCCGCCGCCGACCCACCACACCCCTCGCCCGCTCCACTGCCGCCGATGACCCCCCGCACCCTCCCCGACCCGCTCCACCGTCACAAATGAATGCAACTAAAATTGCAAAAAAAACAAATTTGATTATATTTTCAAATAAAAAATTTGATGATATTTTCAAATAATAAATTTGATGATATTTAAAAAAATTATTATTGTTTTTATTAGAAATTATTACTGTTTCATATTCATATTCATTTTCTAAAAAATTATTAGATGCAACAAAAAATAAAAAAATTACTTATGGCACACCTCTGGCTGGTGCGCCATTGCTATATATATATAAAAAGATTACTAATGGCGCACCTTTGGCTGGTGCGCCATTGCTATATAAAAAAAGATAACTAATGGCCACCGACCATGGGTGCGCCATTGCTATCTAAAAAAACATACTAATGGCGCACCGCCACGGGGTGCGCCATTAGTAAGCTTCCCCCACACTAAATAACCCAATCTCTCACATTTCTCTCTAATCTCTCCCCCTGCCTCATCTCACTCGTGCCCGACCACCACCGACCACCACCGCCCCCTTGCTCGCCATCCCGGGCCGTGCTCACTGCCCCCCATGCTCGCCGTCCCCAAGCCGAGCGCCGCCTCCCTCGCTGTCCCCCCTCCGCCCGCGGCCAGTTTCGCCACCTCGCGTCCGGCCTCCCTCGCGCTCTGCGGCTTCCTCATCTTCCTCAACGTCTTCGCCTTCATCCTCGCCGCCGGCGCCGAGCAGCGATGCAGCACCGTACGCCCCTCGACCCTCCCACCCCTCCTCCTCCCCTTGCCCCCCCCCCCCGCCTGCGCCGGGGCTGACGGCCCCTTCTCTGTCTCGCAGGGCAAGGTGGTGCCGGACGAGTACGACAAGCGCTCCTACTGCCTCTACGACACGAACGCCTCCACCGTCTACGGCGTCTGCGCCTTCTTCGTGCTCCTCCTCGCGTAGCTGCTGGTCTCCGGCGTCACCCGCTGCCTCTACTTCGCCGCCTTCGCCGTCTCCTGGTGCACCTCGCTCAAACCCTAGATCGACCTTGTTCAATCTCAAGAGCACATTTGATCTGTCCAGTCTGATTCGACAGTACCAGCAAGCCTTTGCATTAGTTCAGTGTACTAGTATTCGACAGTACTCTGAATTTAGTTCAGTGTACTAGTATGAACACAAGTGTTGGTGGCAGCACTACACTTCATCATTTGCATTAGTAATGTATGGGTGAGAGAAACAAAATTTGAATGGGAAAGGGAACTTTCAGTCCAAGTTTTAATTGTCACCTGGGTATTCAGAGTTCAGTGCAAGCACTAAATTCAGTACTAGGTTTTGTTCCTACGCTTCTCTGCATCATCAGTTCATTAGTAAATTCAGTACTAGGTTTTAATTGTCACTTGGAAACAAAATTCATTAGCTAGCTGGCTAAAAATAGGGCATAATCATGGGCTAGTATCATTAGCTAGCTGGCTGGGTGGCCAATTTAATTTGGGAGGCCCATTGATTGTGTGTGTCAATGGAGCCACCCAGCCAGCCATCTCTGCATCATCAGCAACACTTTTTTCCTGCCCTGCTTCCACCTTTCAGTACTAGGTTTTGGAGGCACATGTTATAATGGTGGTCAGATTGCAATTGATAGTTGCAGCTCCTACCTGTATGTATGTGTATCTTGCCTTCTTAACAGAATGGTGTCATGATCAGAACAAAGCTGCTGCCAATGCATACCTTTTTTTACAAGTGCATCTGCACCTTCTGGTCCATTCAGAGTTATCATAAATATATTTTCAAGGTTTTTTTTCATTTCACTGTAGAGTCTTTGCTTCTGGACTCAATGCACATGCTCCATGAAAGTAAATTGCCATGGTCCAAATGTAGCAGAAGTTTCAAGTAGTGTTTTGTTTCTGTGTTTGAATTGTTGGGGAACGTTGCAGAAAACAAAAATTTTCCTTCGGTTTCACCAAGATCCATCTATGAGTTCATCTAGCAACGAGTGATCGGATGCATCTACATACCTTTGTAGATCGCGAGCGGAAGCGTTCAAAGAATGGGGATGAGGTAGTCATACACGACGTGATCCAAATCACCGATGACCAAGCGCCGAACGGACGGCACCTCCGCGTTCAACACACGTACGGAACGGATGACGTCTCCTCCTTCTTGATCCAGCAAGGGGAGATGAGAGGTTGAGGAAGATGGCTCCAGCATCAGCACGATGGCGTGGTGGTGATGGAGCTGCAGTACTCCGTCAGGGCTTCGCCAAGCACTATGGAGGAGGAGGAGGTGTTGGAGAGGGAGAAGGAGGCAACCAAAGGCGTGGATGAAAAGCCCTCCTTCCCCCACTATATATAGGAGGGCCTAGGGGGGGGCGCCGGCCCTAGGAGATCCAATCTCCTAGGGGGGGCCGCGGCCAAGGGAGGTTTCCCTCCCCCCCAAGGCACCTAGGGGGTGCCTTCCACTTGTGGGACTCTTCCCATTTTGGAACCCTAGGCGCATGGGCCTCTTGGGGCTGGTGCCCTTGGCCCATGTAGGCCAAGGCGCACCCCCTACAGCCCATGTGGCACCCCGGGGCAGGTGGCCCCACCCGGTGGGCCCCCGGGACCCTTCCGGTGGTCCCGGTACAATACCGGTGACCCCGAAACTTGTCCCGACGGCCGAAATAGCACTTCCTATATATAATTCTTTACCTCTGGACCATTCCGGAACTCCTCGTGACGTCCGGGATCTCATCCGGGACTCCGAACAACATTTGGGTTACTGCATACACATATCCCTACAACCCTAGCGTCACCGAACCTTAAGTGTGTAGACCCTACGGGTTCGGGAGACATGTAGACATGACCGAGACGACTCTCCGGTCAATAACCAACAGCGGGATCTGGATACCCATGTTGGCTCCCACATACTACACGATGATCTCATCGGATGAACCACGATGTCGAGGATTCAAGCAACCCTGTATACAATTCCCTTTGTCAATCGGTATGTTACTTGCCCGAGATTCAATCGTCGGTGTCACATCCCTAGTTCTATTAATGCCTAGTGCTAGCATCTAGTGTTGCATCATGTTTAAATTTCAGTTAAACCTGAAATGGGGATTGCCTAAACCCTAGCACCAAATGAATTCAACAAGGTTCAATAAAAAAAAGATAAAAAAATATTTTCAATGACCAAATTGCCCTTTAGGAAAGTTCATGATTTTTGTTAAAGGTAAAAACCTCTGCCAAAACTCATGCACATATTTCTAGGCCATTCTGGGTTTTTGAACTAAATCATATAGTATTTGAATTTGGGCATTTAAATACTATAAAACAATTTAAATGCCCAGATAATCCCAAACCAAAATGTTCCATGTTTGAGATTTTCTAAACATTGGGCATGCACAGTTTGGTGATTTTTGAAAGTGCTTAGATATTTTTAGTAATGCCACAAACTTAGAGAACAAAAGAAAAATAGAAACAAAACAACAGAGAGAGAAAAACCAACCTAGCCACTTATCTGTGCGGCCCATGAGACGGCCCAGCCCACCAGGGGCCCCTCCCTGTCGTCTTCCCCCTTGCCAGGAGGACGAGCGCGTGGCCGGCGCGCGTGAGCACGCGTCCGGCCACCTCCTGCCTGCTTTTCGCTGCTGGAGGCTACCCCGAGCGCCACGACACCCCCTGGACCCCCCTTCACTCCTCTCCTCTCTCCCTCGAGCGCCCTCCCTCCTCTGTCTCTCTTGCTCGCGTTCGTCCGAACGCGCCCGTCGCCACCAACGTCGTTCGCCGCGGCCACAGCCACCGCCTCGCCTCCCCGACGCCTCCTAAAGCTCCGCCTCGACCGACTCTTCCTCCTCACCGCTCCAAGCGACGCCGGGAGCACAGCAGTGACGCCATCACCGTCGTCTTCACCGACGGGCACCGAAGATCGCCGGCCCCGATTCTCCGTCTCCAGGTCATCCCCAAGCCCACTGAGCTGCGCTTCGACCTCCCAGTGAGCTCCTCCATCATTTCCCCCTAACCCCGCGGCCTAGCGCTCGCTGTAGCACCGCTTTCCATGACGCCCGAAGTACACCGCCGCACGAACTCGTCGCCGACGAGGCTTCGGTGGCCAATCGGCCCCGTACATATGCCCGTTGGCTTTGTGAGAGCCTGCAGAACGCGTAGGTGCTACCCGTTGATCCTTCCGTGCACGGTGTCGTTGTTTTCATCGGTGCTCGAACTCCGGCGGCCGCCCCCGAGCTCGCCGCCGTCGTTTCCGGCCACCCCAGACCAGGCTACTGCCACGAGGTGATGCGCTGCAACGCCAGCTACCCGTAGCGCCCAACCGCGGCTCAAACCGTGGCCTGTACACGAAACCCGAGCAACTCCGGCGAGTTGCCGCCACGGATTTGGTCGCCGGCGACTTAACTCCGGCCGTGCCGACGTGGCACCATCATTAGTGGCTAATGACGCCACTAAACTAAACCCTAGCTCACTGACAGATGGACCCCACACCTAATTAACCCCGGGTTTAGTTTCCAGTTTAGATTAATGCTAACCACACCGACCCCACACGTCAGTGCTGACTTGCTGACGCGGCCGTTGACCTGACCCCACATGTCTGTGACCCAGACAGCTCTGTGTCACTGACCAGTGAACCCCACTGGTCAGGTTTGACATGGAGCCGCCTAGTTGACCTGCTGACATTAGGGTGACGTCATGCTGACGCAACAAGTCCTTTTCTGGATTTGAATTATTTCTAAATAACCAGGAAATTCCAGAAAATGTTTAAAACTACTAAAAATCATAGAAATTCAAACATAACTCCAAATGAAATAATTTATATATGAAAAATTATCAGAAAAATTCAAGGAATCTGTTTATGGCATTTTCATGCATGTTTGAACAACTTAACCTCACTGTTTAGTCCAAAACATGATAATGCACTATTTGAACTCATAGTTTGAATTTGAATTTGAACCTAGTGTTCAAACCAACTCCATTTAACTTGTTGTTAGTTGCATTAGCTCAATCAACAGCATATTGCCATGTCATGATCATGCATCATATTGTTGCATCGCATTGATTGTGTTCTTCCTTGCTTGCCGGTAATTGTCCCCTCTCGGTAGACGCCGCTCCGACGCTGTGATCGTTGACACTGATGAAGACTCAATGTTATCTTCAGAAGTGCCAGGCAAGCACAACCCCCTTGTTCATTCTGATACAAGCCCACTCTCTCGCTCCTGCTCTCTGTTACTGCATTAGGACAACAACGATCATCTGTTACTTGTTGCGGTAGTTGAACCCCTTTCCCTTGCATGACCTGTCATTGCCACAGTAAATAGATGAAACCCACTAGCATGAGTAGGAGTTGTTTGAGCCCTGATGTGCCTACTCATTCATGTTTGCTTGTCATGCCTGCTATTGCTTAGAGTTGTGTCAGGTCTGATTCATCAGGGATGAATTGGAAAGTTGTGAACATGTCCTACTGTGTGTGAGCTAAGTGTGTGAACATGATTTGGTAAAGGTAGCGGTGAGAGGCCATGTAGGAGTACATGGTGTGTTGTCTCACTGAAACCGTTCTTAGGAACTGAGTTCTGTGATTGTGATCCATGAAACAGTTACTACCACGCATTGGGCCCGAAACCAATGGACCCTCTCGGCTTCTTAATCACCCTAGTACTCTGTCCAGGAGTTGCAACTAGTTTCTGGTGTTTGTAGGTTATGTGTTGGCGGCCGTGCGTAGCGCTGACCCTAGGGGTGGGCTATGTTGCGGTAGATACACCGTGGCACGGTGTACCGGGCGCCCGTTTGGTGTCTCGGGAATCCTATTCACATCGTTCTGGGCCGTATGTGGAAACCTCGGCCGGACTCCCTGCGGATGGAACCTGGATAGGCGATAAACCTGGACTAGAGACTTAGGTGTTTAGGTAGGCCGTGGCCGACACCCTCGTTGGGCTTCCGCTTGAAGGTTGCCGAGTACATGTCGTGTAAACGGCGGTAAGTGGTGAGAGCGTGTGTGAAGAAGTACACCCCTGCAGGGTTAACATCATCTATTCGAATAGCCGGATTCCTCGGATATGGAAACTTGGACCCCTTGCATGGTTCATAGACAAGTGAAAGTGGATACCCTAAAACTCGCAAGATAAGTGTGAGTGCTATGGATGGCCTTCTCGTAGGGAGACAGGAGCGGATCCATAGTGGTGTATTGAATGGTGAATATGTGGACTCGTGTGCGCCTCCTCAAAAGAGTTGCTTGCAGTCGTAGTTCAGATAGCCACTGAGTCAAAGCTGGCTTGTTGCAGTTAAACTCCACCACCCCCCCCCCCTGTTGATACCGATGCATATGTAGTTTAGTTCTGATGTAAGTCTTGCTGAGTACCTTTGTACTCACGTTTTCTTAATTTATGTTTTGCAGAGAGATTTCAGTCTTGCTAGTAGTTTCGCGTGGACTTCGACGTTTAGCTTGATACCTCAGGTACGATCTTGTGCCCTCGGCAGGATCTGGTAGATAGTCAGGCTTCTTAGCCTTTTTCATTTGTAGATGTCTGTACTCAGACATGTTAAGCTTCCGCATGTGCTTTGCATTGTATGCTATGATTGTTGGGTCATGAGAACCATGTTTGTAATATCTCGCTCCTCGGAGCCTAATGAATAAATACTTGAGTCGTAGAGTCTTGTTGTGATGCCATGTTGTATGTACTCATATTGGGCATATTGTGTGTATGATTGAAATGCTTGGTATGAGTGGGATCCGACAATCTAGTTGTTTATCCTTGGCAGCCTATCATATGGGGAAATGTAGTCTAGTGCTTCCTGAGCGATAGTAGTCCGCTACCGCCCGGTTCACCGGAGTCCTGCTAGCCCAGCACTACTGCTCAGGACACTTGACTAGCCGGCATGTGTTTCACTTCGTTCCTGTGTCTGTCCCTTCGGGGAAATGTCACGCGGTGACATCCGGAGTCCTGCCTAGCCTGCTATAGCCCGGGTTACCGGAGTCCTGTTAGCCCAGTGCTACAGCCCGGATTCACACGCTGTTGACCGACATGCTCGAGGTTGATTCATGTATGCCTGTCCCCATGGGTTAGTGCCGCTTTGGGTTCACGACTAGCCATGTCGGCCCGGGTTCTCTGTCATATGGATGCTAGCGACACTATCATATACGTGAGCCAAAAGGCGCAAACGGTTCCGGGCCATGGTAAGGCGACACCCGTGGAATACCGTGCGTGAGGCCGCAAAGTGATATGAGGTGTTACCGGCTAGATCAATGTGACTTGGAATCGGGGTCCTGACAGCGTTGGTATCAGAGCCTGACTGCCTGTAGGATTACCAAGCCAAACTGGTCGAAGTTGTGTCTAGAAATGCTTTAGTTATATAAGGGAATTGATTGTGGGAGGAAACGTAAGGCTCTTTTTACTCCTTATACCTCATGACCTTCTGATCTGAGTCATCCTCTTCCTTTCTACAGGGATTAAGAACTAGGCCTTCTCATCTATCTATCAGGATGACGAGTTACTATGATATAGACTTGTAGGATTGATGAATTCAAGCCTCTGTTCAGTTTCTACTACTTCTGTGTGTTCATAGTTCGTCTCGAACCTTGATATTGTGCTTCTGAGTGGTTATGCCACCATTTTGCAGGATGTCTCAAATCATTTTGAGCATTTATAGCCGTTATGCTGTCCGAGTCATCCCAGGTCTCTAAATAGTCTGATGCATTTGCAAATCCTTTCTCTCCATTTCCGATGTCCTTTTGGTCAAAATAAGCACACTAACCGGTCAGTTGAGGTACTCTATTGCCTCGACATATATGTCGGAGTTACTAGTATGACCCTAGGTGTTTTAGGGAGTCACCTAGTAACCTAACCATGTTTTGTGTTCCCGGTGTGATGATTCTGGCCACCATTCTCGAAAGCATCCCGTGATGCCATTTAGTCAGTAGGCATTCTATTCATGGGTTCTTGAACCCGAAACTCACCCTACCTACCTCATGTTGATGGTGTTGCTAGTTCCTTTAGGATATTAGTAACCTTTGCAATAGTCTTCGAGGTCTGTGGTATTTCCTTCTTCCAAATGCTATGAACCACCTATGGCAGGAGTTCTTTTGAACCAAAAGGTCACGACAGAGTGCTCCTGATGAGTTCTCCATTCTATGTTGTGACTCTGCCAACCCTACCTTCATGCATGGGTTATCCGGAATAAATATGTTGAACTCGTTCGACATACTAATCCATGCATCCACAACTCAAAAAGTATATGTTCCTTTGAGTTGTCCCCCTTCCGTTATATTCCGACCCTCATCTATCAATTGATAGACAAGAGTATGTGAGCATTCGTTCATCGGTGCCTATTATTCTTGTGGTCCGTCGAGCCGTTCTATTTTAGAATGACTAGGAGAAACAAACTCCAGTACCTCATCCATATCCAGGATTGGGTCAAAGCAGTTGTATTCCGCAGATCAAAGTGACAATCCAGCTTTTGATTCTGTCCTACCCTGAAGTATTACCCACTTTATGTCAAGAGCGTCGTGAGAATTGCACCTTCTCCTATGAATTCTTGACGCAGTGATACCTCTTGCCATCATTGTTCATTCCTCGGTTCCCGTGTTATTGTAACCGGAATGCTGACACATGAGTCATGATGTATGAAATCAATACTCCTAGCAACTGTGTTGCTTGGTAGTTAATGGACACTATTCTCATTCTTAGCGTGTTGGTTATCAAATCATCATTCTAAGATTGATCGTGCTACCTAGTCCTTATTTCCGGTGCACTCTTCGATCAACGAGTTAGGATTGTGTCAATCCCTCACTCCTTGATCATATCGTCTTGCCCTGAAAAGCAAGATTGTTCTCAAGCTTAGTAACATATCGGTGGTTCGTGATGTTCCGATTATCTTCTCGGAAGTATTACCTGGTTGTCACCTGACCACTATGTTGAGTTCGTGATCATGTTGGTTTTCCTCCAACCACCCATTCTCCAAGAATCTGTGTTGGATACCCCTGAGCTAGTTGGTTAAAGCTTAACAACAACTTGGAGAGTTGGAAGATAAAAGCTTGTCTGACTTAGTTCATGTTAAGGGATATCCTTGTGTGTGTGTGTGTGTGTGTGTGCTGAAGAAAGGTGATATCTTCATCAATCGGTCCTTGTGATCAGTTGTTGGATCTATTGCCTTGACAAAACTTTGACTTGAGTATGGGATATCGTCAAGTCAAATCAGAACCAACAATGTTCATAATGTTGTCTTACTCATGGCTGATCCCTCGAGCATACACCATTACATCTTTTGGTCTGACCAACACTATCACATCGTTCACATGATGGTGGAAGTCCAGTGATATGGAAATACCGATGAGTTGTTGTTGAGCCCATCAGCAACATTTTGTCTCCCCCATGATTCATGTTGAACGCTACACTAGTATTGGAAACTTTATACGCATTATCTTCGTGTTTCGTTCATGAAGCATATGTTTGGATGAAAGAAGTGACTTCCTCTAATTCATGTGCACTCGATGTAAGTTGCTGCCATGAATTTGAGCAAGGTTTGTTTTGTTTCCCTTGGAATCATCCCAAATCAGTCATGCATATGTGCGAAGTATTCTATGGTTTGGTAGATTAATTACCTCCACTCCATATGTGTTCCTAGCACACCAAGCCACTGATTGGTTTGTTCAAGGAGAAGAAGTTTCTTCTTAGGAGCTAGACTTACGCAAGGACTTCGATATCCTCGTTGATGGTTCCCTCCTGAACTCGGTAGTGTTTCGTTGTAAGACTACCAGGTGGCCATGCTTGCCTAGGACAATGTGTTCACATGCTTGTAGCAGAACCGGCTCATGTTTTGGAACTTACTACCGTAGTTCATTCCCCCGAGAATCTCGCAACGTCGTCTCGTCGATTTGTGTTGCAAACCTTCACTTTCCTTTCTAGACTCGATGAGTCTGGAATATCCTGACACCAACCAGATCTGAATCTCAGGCAGATATGATGGTTGGAGCATTTTCCAAGAACTATAATATTGGTCTCTCAATAACCGGTAAAGTGGATGTCGTGGCCAACACATCCAGCCGGAAGACCTATTATTGTAGTATCTCGATTGAAAAAAAAAAGATGGCCACCTTCCCATGAGGATTTCGTAGGATTTACCTTCGTAGTTAATCCTTACGGATTCTTGAGCTTCCGAAGTCCGACCTTTTACTTGATGTTCTAGATATCAAACCATATCTATGAATGGATTATGCTAGCACATCAAGGAGAACATTAGAAGCGGAGTGCTATATGTCTCTCGGTCGATCATCCAGATTTCTTTCCCTTGGCCTCGCCAAGGTGAAATATGAGAAAGTGTTATCTTCCTTTGCACCCGCATTATCCATCACTATTCATCATGGTAGTAAGATGTGTTCCCAGGATCCTCGGCACGGATGTTGGTAAGACCTTGATGAGTATGGAAATGCTTAAGTTCTTGAGAGCACGCTCAGGCACTAGGTTCCGATGTTGTCGTCAACTGGAATGTGCCTCCGTCCTCTCAGTTGTTCGATAGCCATCCAATTGGTGGAATCACCTTTGCCGGTGAACCTTCTCCCCAATTACTAGAATCATTCCCAACATTTGCATTTTGTTCCCAGCTTGCACCTCAGTAGTTGTTGTTCAGGACCATCTTCAAAGTGGACATACCATGAGTTCCATCCATTTCCGATGATAAGCAAAAATCATCCATTGCGTTGTCTTCAACAAGGTAGTCCACATCATCCAATATAGTCCGAGTATGTCATTCTTTCAAACTCCTTCAAAAGATCGATTGTGATTGCCTTAGGCTGGTATAAAGAGTTTCAATGATCTATGGGTCAAAAATAATTCTTTTTGCCACTTAAGGGAATATTTCTGCGAGTCACTTTCCTTAAGATGTCTTGTTATGGAATCATGGCAATTATCTCCTCGCTACTTTGAAACCATGCATCATCCTATCTAAGCGTGGAATTGTTGCCTACCAAATTTGAACCTTTATCACCCGCTTCTTTCCATCACGCCTGTTGTGTGTTTGGTGTCTCAGCTCAAGAGATGTTTTATATCTCACTCCATGAGTTGATATTGTTTAGCTCGATCTTCGAGAAGATCAATCCTAGTTAAGTTTCTTTCCGTCGTCATCGCGTGGATGAAGTTCTCAAAAGCAAGGATGTCAAGATCGACATGAAGCAGTGAATCAATATCTTCGAGAAGGGCAATCGGATCATGAAGATTCTTTATTGGTGTTCCCTCTGTCTTCTTACCTCACGTCTTGAATCTCGGGACGAGATTCTTGTTTAGTGGGGGCGAGTTGTCACATCCCTAGTTCTATTAATGCCTAGTGCTAGCATCTGGTGTTGCATCATGTTTAAATTTCAGTTAAACCTGAAATGGGGATTGCCTAAACCCTAGCACCAAATGAATTCAACTAGGTTCAATAAAAAAATATAAAAATATATTTTCAATGACCAGATTACCCTTTAGGAAAGTTCATGATTTTTGTTAAAGGTAAAAACCTCTGCCAAAAGTCATGCACATATTTCTAGGCCATTCTGGATTTTTGAACTAAATCATATTGTATTTGAATTTGGGCATTTAAATACTATAAAACAATTTAAATGCCCAAATAATCCCAAACCAAATGTTCCATGTTTGAGATTTTCTAAACATTGGGCATGCACAGTTTGGTGATTTTTGAAAGTGCTTAGATATTTTTAGTAATGCCACAAACTTACAGAACAAAAGAAAAATAGAAATAAAACAACAGAGAGAGAAAAACCAACCTGGCCACTTACCTGTGCGGCCCATGAGACGGCCCAGCCCACCAGGGGCCCCTCCCTGTTGTCTTCCCCCTTGCTAGGAGGACGAGCGCGTGGCCGGCGCGCGCGAGCACGCGTCCGGCCACCTCCTGCTTGCTCGCCGCTGCTGGAGGCTACCCCGAGCGCCATGACACCCCCTGGACCCCCCCCTGCACTCCTCTCCTCTCTCCCTCGAGCGCCCTCCCTCCTCTGTCTCTCTTGCTCGCGTTCGTCCGAACGCGCCCGTCGCCACCAATGCCGTTCGCCGCGGCCACAGCCACCGCCTCGCCTCCCCGAGGCCTCCTAAAGCTCCGCCTTGACCTACTCTTCCTCCTCACCGCTCCAAGCGACGCAGGGAGCCCTGCAGTGACGCCATCACCGTCGTCTTCACCGACAGGCACCGAAGATCGCCGGCCCCGATTCTCCGTCTCCAGGTCGTCCCCAAGCCCACTGAGCTGCGCTTCGACCTCCCAGTGAGCTCCTCCGTCGTTTCGCCCTAACCCCGCGGCCTAGCGCTCACTGTAGCACCGCTTTCCATGACGCCCGAAGCACACCGCCGCACGAACTCTTCGCCGACGAGGCTCCGTTGGACAATCGGCCCCGTACATATGCCCGTTGGCTTTGTGAGAGCCTGCAGAACGCGTAGGTGCTACCCGTTGATCCTTCCGTGCACGGTGTCGTCATTTTCATCGGCGCTCGAACTCCGGCGGCTGCCACCGAGCTCGCCGCCGTCGACTCCGGCCACCCCAGACCAGGCTACTGCCACCAGGCGATGCGCTGCAACGCCGGCTACCCGTAGCGCCCAACCGCGGCTCAAACCGCGGCCTGTACACGAAACCCGAGCAACTCCGGCGAGTTGCCGCCACGGATTTGGTCGCCGGCGACTTAACTCCGGCCGTGCCGACGTGGCACCATCATTAGTGGCTAATGACGCCACTAAACTAAACCCTAGCTCACTGACGGATGGACCCCACACCTAATTAACCCCGGGTTTAGTTTCCTGTTTAGATTAATGCTAACCACACCGACCCCACACGTCAGTGCTGACTTGCTGACGTGGCCGTTGACCTGACCCCACATGTGTGTGACCCAGACAGCTCTGTGTCACTGACCAGTGGACCCCACTGGTCAGGTTTGACCTGGAGGCGCCCAGTTGACTTGCTGACATTAGCATGACGTTATGCTGACGCAATAAGTCCTTTTTTGGATTTGAATTATTTCTAAATAACAAGGAAATCCAGAAAATGTTTAAAACTTCTAAAAATCATAGAAATTCAACCGTAACTCCAAATGAAATAATTTATATATGAAAAATTATCAGAAAAATTCAAGGAATCTGTTTATGGCATTTTCATGCATGTTTGAACAACTTAACCTCACTGTTTAGTCCAAAACATGATAATGCACTATTTGAACTCATAGTTTGAATTTGAATTTGAACCTAGTGTTCAAACCAACTCCATTTAACTTGTTGTTAGTTGCATTAGCTCAATCAACAGCATATTGCCATGTCATGATCATGCATCATATTGTTGCATCGCATTGATTGTGTTCTTCCTTGCTTGCCGGTAATTGTCCCCTCTCAGTAGATGCCGCTCCGACGCTGTGATCGTTGACACTGATGAAGACTCAATGTTATCTTCAGAAGTGCCAGGCAAGCACAACCCCCTTGTTCATTCCGATACAAGCCCACTCTCTCGCTCCTGCTCTCTTTTACTGCATTAGGACAACAACGATCATCTGTTACTTGTTGCGGTAGTTGAACCCCTTTCCCTTGCATGACCTGTCATTGCCACAGTAAATAGATGAAACCCACTAGCATGAGTAGGAGTTTTTTGAGCCCTGATGTGCCTACTCATTCATGTTTGCTTGCCATGCCTGCTATTGCTTAGAGTTGTGTCAGGTCTGATTCATCAGGGATGAATTGGAAAGTTGTGAACATGTCCTACTGTGTGTGAGCTAAGTGTGCGAACACGATTTGGTAAAGGTAGCGGTGAGAGGCCATGTAGGAGTACATGGTGGGTTGTCTCACTGAAACCGTTCTTAGGAACTGAGTTCTGTGATTGTGATCCATGAAACAGTTACTACGACGCATTGGGCCCGAAACCAATGGACCCTCTCGGCTTCTTAATCACCCTAGTACTCTGTCCAGGAGTTGCAACTAGTTTCTGGTGTTTGTAGGTTATGTGTTGGCGGCCGTGCGTAGCGCTGACCCTAGGGGTGGGCTATGTTGCGGTAGATACACCGTGGCACAGTGTACCGGGCGCCTGTTTGGTGTCTCGGGAACCCTGTTCACATCGTTCGGGGCCGAATGTGGAAACCTCGGCCGGACTCCCTGCGGATGGAACCTGGATAGGCGATAAACCTGGACTAGAGACTTAGGTGTTTAGGTAGGCCATGGCCGACACCCTCGTTGGGCTTCTGCTTGAAGGTTGTCGAGTACATGTCGTGTAAACGGCGGTAAATGGTGAGAGCGTGTGTGTGAAGAAGTACACCCCTGCAAGGTTAACATCATCTATTCGAATAGCCAAATTCCTCGGATATGGAAACTTGGACCCCTTGCATAGTTCATAGACAAGTGAAAGTGGATACCCTAAAACTCGCAAGATAAGTGTGAGTGCTATGGATGGCCTTCTTGTAGGGAGATGAGAGCGGATCCATAGTGGTGTATTGAATGGTGAATATGTGGACTCGTGTGCGCTACCTCAAAAGAGTTGCTTGCAGTCGTAGTTCAGATAGCCACTGAGTCAAAGCTGGCTTGCTGCAGTTAAACTCCACCACCCACCCCCCCTTGTTGATACCGATGTATATGTAGTTTAGTTCTAATGTAAGTCTTGCTGAGTACCTACTCACGTTTGCTTAATTTATGTTTTGCAGAGAGACTTCAGTCTCGCTAGTAGTTCCGCGTGTACTTCGACGTTTAGCTTGATACCTCAGCTACGATCTTGTGCCCTCGGCAGCATCTGGTAGATAGTCAGGCTTCTTAGCCTTTTTCATTTGTAGTTGTCTGTACTCAGACATGTTAAGCTTCCGCATGTGCTTTGCATTGTATGCTATGATTGTTGGGTCATGAGAACCATGTTTGTAATATCTCGCTCCTCGGAGCCTAATGAATAAATACTTGAGTCGTAGAGTCTTGTTGTGATGCCATGTTCTATGTAATCATATCGGGCATATTGTGTGTATGATTGAAATGCTTGGTATGAGTGGGATCCGACAAACTAGTTGTTTATCCTTGGCAGCCTATCATATGGGGAAATGTAGTCTAGTGCTTTCTGAGCTATAGTAGTCCGCTACCGCCCGGTTCACCAGAGTCCTGCTAGCCCAGCACTACTGCTCAGGACACTTGACTGGCCGGCATGTGTTTCACTTCGTTCCTGTGTCTGTCCCTTCGGTGAAATGTCACACGGTGACATCCGGAGTCCTGCCTAGCCTGCTATAGCCCGGGTTACCGGAGTCCTGTTAGCCCAGTGCTACAGCCCGGATTCACACGCTGTTGACCGACATGCTCGAGGTTGATTCATGTATGCCTGTCCCCATGGGTTAGTGCCGCTTTGGGTTCACGACTAGGCATGTCGGCCCGGGTTCTCTGTCATATGGATGCTAGCGACACTATCATATACGTGAGCCAAAAGGCGCAAACGGTTTCAGGCCATGGTAAGGCGACACCCGTGGAATACCGTGCATGAGGCCGCAAAGTGATATGAGGTGTTACCGGCTAGATCAATGTGACTTGGAATCAGGGTCCTGACAGCATTGGTATCAGAGCCTGACTGCCTGTAGGATTACCAAGCCAAACTGGTCGAAGTTGTGTATAGAAATGCTTTAGTTATATAAGGGAATTGATTGTGGGAGGAAACGTAAGGCTCTTTTTACTCCTTATACCTCATGACCTTCTGATCTGAGTCATCCTCTTCCTTTCTACGGGGATTAAGAACTAGGCCTTCTCATCTATCTATCAAGATGACGAGTTACTATGATATAGACTTTGTAGGATTGATGAATTCAAGCCTCTGTTCAGTTTCTACTACTTCTGTGTGTTCATAGTTGGTCTCGAACCTTGATATTGTGCTTCTAAGTGGTTATGCCACCATTTTGCAGGATGTCTCAAATCATTTTGAGCATTTATAGCCGTTATGCTGTCCGAGTCATCCCAGGTCTCTAAATAGTCTGATGCATTTGCAAATCCTTTCTCTCCGTTTCCGATGTCCTTTTGGTCAGAATAAGCACACTAACCGGTCAGTTGAGGTACTCTATTGCCTCGACATATATGTCGGAGTTACTAGTATGACCCTGGGTGTTTTAGGGAGTCACCTAGTAACCTAACCATGTTTTGTGTTCCCGGTGTGATGATTCTGGCCACCATTCTCGAAAGCATCCCATGATGCCATTTAGTTAGTAGGCATTCTATTCATGGGTTCTTGAACCCGAAACTCACCCTACCTACCTCATGTTGATGGTGTTGCTAGTTCCTTTAGGATATTAGTAACCTTTGCAATAGTCTTCGAGGTCTGTGGTATTTCCTTCTTCCAAATGCTATGAACCACCTATGGCAGGAGTTCTTTTGAACCAAAAGGTCACGACCGAGTGCTCCTGATAAGTTCTCCATTCTATGTTTGTACAGACTTGCTAAACTATTGATGATTTTTTGTTGGGTGACCTATTAGATCTGGAATGGTAGCTCACATAAGTTGAGCTGATTTTTGTCCATATGAAAGCAGACGACCATATGGTCTGTGGCCTTTTCATCCATATGAAAGTAGAGGCACATTGTGGTGCTAGTTTGCTAGGTTTTGTCTCCGACCTTCGTGTCGTGATGATTTTGCAGGTACCCCGAGAGGCCCTTGAGTTTGCCGGAATGTCGATTAACTTCCGTTCCGGCAAATTCGGGTAATCCATATGTCCTGTTTTCAGCAAAGGTCGTGCTGAAATTTTTCGTGAATTTTAGCATGACTTTGCTAAAATCGGACATATGGGGTACTTGCTACTAATGCATGGGCCGGGGGTATCTTAGTACTTAATTAAGTTGGATCAACTACCCCTTTATTCTTGCTGCATTAAATCATAGGTGGCAATAGAGCCAAGTGATTAGGCCCAACTTAGAGTCGACAAACCCTAAATGATGAAACCTTGGCTTTTAGGGTGCCTCGGTGTCGCGATGAGAACCTAAATGATGTACGCTTAGGCTTTTAGGGTGCCTCAGCGTCGACAAACCCTAAATGATAAAAGCTTAGCTTTTAGGATGCCTCGGTGTCAACAAACCCTAAATGATGAGACCATGATCTTGTTCCTTGACAATAACCAACTTTTTGACCAAACTTTTTTCCTATTTAGAGCAAAACATGGCCCACAAGGATGAGGCCGGCGGTTCGGGTGGCAAGCTATTCTGGGAGCTGTCCCAGGAGTTGGAGGAAGAACCTCACCGCTATGATGACGCCGCGAAAGACACCGATCCTGACTACACATCCCCTAGTGGCGTCGGGGATGACACCACTGATGATGGCGCCGAGGATACCACCACTGATGATGGTGGCACACACACAGATGGCAGCCAACCGAAGAGGCAACGGAAGGACCGGCGCCCGAGCGTGCTCGGCACCGTCAAGGAGGAATTTACTGAAGTGAACTCCGACGGGCATCCGACGGCGCCTGTCGGTGTCAAAACCGGCGGATCTCGGGTAGGGGGTCCCGAACTGTGCGTCTAGGCCGGATGGTAACAGGAGGTAGGGGACACGATGTTTTACCCAGGTTCGGGCCCTCTTGATGGAGGTAAAACCCTAGGTCCTGCTTGATTAATATTGATGATATGGGTAGTACAAGAGTAGATCTACCACGAGATCAGAGAGGCTAAACCCTAGAAGCTAGCCTATGGTATGATTGTATGTTGTGGTTGTTGTCCTACGGACTAAAAGCCTCCGGTTTATATAGACAGCGGAGAGGGTTAGGGTTACACAAGGTCGGTTACAAAGGAGGAGATATCCATATACGTATTGCCTAGCTTGCCTTCCACGCCAAGTAGAGTCCCATCCGGACACAAGACGAAGTCTTCAATCTTGTATCTTCATAGTCTAACAGTCCGACCAATGGAGATAGGCCGGCTGTCCGGAGACCCCCTAATCCAGGACTCCCTCAGTAGCCCCTGAACCAGGCTTCAATGACGATGAGTCCGGCGTGCAGTATTGTCTTCGACATTGCAAGGCGGGTTCCTCTCCAAATTCTGTGTACCTGTCGAAATAATGTCTGGTTTCTTGTGAATGTTTGTACCCCTTGGCTTCCACGCCCAATAATGGCCACTTTCCATGTGTCGAGCGAATGTGAAGAGCCAGGGTGTTTTCACATTTACCCCCCTAGCTGTGTGAATGAGCTGCCTATTTAAAAAGACGAGGATTCAGATCCAAATCACACCATCCTCCCTTGGCGAGCCTTCATCGAAGCGCACCCGACAGAGATCCATTCCATCATGGCCGGTCGACGCAGCTCCTCCTCCCGCACCCCTAGCTCCAAGCCTGGAGATTGGGAGAGATGTTCTGTCCCGCACAGCAAATTAGTGATGCTTCAGTCCAAGGGATTTCTTCCCCCAACGTACCTGGTCCCGGTTCGAGCCGGGCTTGCCACCTATAATGGCGGAGAGCAAGCGGAGAGCCTTCCCAATCCCTCCAAGGGAGAGCAGGTATGCCTTGTCCCCTATTTGGTAAGAGGGCTCGGATTCCCAATTCATCCGTTTCTCCGGGGGCTCCTGGAGTTCAACGGCCTCCAGATGCACAACCTTACGCCTGCCTCCGTGCTGCATATCGCAGGATTCGTAGCCCTTTGCGAGTTGTTTTTGGGCTGTGAGGCTCATTTTGCTCTGTGGAAGAAGCTGTTCTGCCTTGTGCCCCATTCTCAGAAGGGGTCAATATATCAAGTGGGCGGAGCCGAAGTGTGGCGTATTGCCGGGACCGGATACCTGTCCAGGACCCCAAAGAAGACGTCCGAACACTGGCCTTCAGAATGGTTTTATATAGAAGACGTCCCCCTCCCGTATCCTATTCGGATCGGCCTTCCTGAGTTTGACAACGCCCCTTTGAAGAAGCGCCGGAGCTGGCGTCCACGGAGCTCCCTGGAGGAAGATGATAGGGACATTCTTTACCTGATGAGCCGGATAAGTTTTTTAGCTCGATCCGGATTAACCATGATCGAGGTCATGGCCACATGCATCATGCGAGGGGTGCAGCCGCTTCAGTATAGAGGCCACCCCATGTGGGATTTCAACTGGGAGGATGACGCCACCCGCCACGGCCGCAAAGGGCCGGGATCGGCTGCAGATCTAATAAAGATCTTATCCACTTTGTACAAGGGAGAAGAGGAGGAATTCCTTTGTGTCAACCCACAGGGTGGATTTTCTATGTACAATCCTCCGAGCTGGGTAAGCGGAGACTTTTTATCGCCCATCCATTTCGTATTCCCGTAGTTAAGTATTCATTCTAGCGATTTCATCGCAAGAGCTGCGCCAGGCTGTAAAGGAGATAAACAGCCCTCCTCCACAACCCGAGGACCCTGGACGGTCCCTTGACCCGGCCTCCTAGGAGGATCCGGACATATCAGTGGAGCTGATCGATGGGGTATTTTACCAAGCGAGTAATGGCAATGCTTTGGTGGCCATTACGGCTGATTACCCTGGGCTAGTCCCAGCCTCACCGGTGACTGACACCGAAGTCCCAGTACTTCAAAAAGGGATCCGTCCTTGCGTGTTTTTGATCGCCGTATAACAACTGTGTTTTGTAGGGGAGGTCCTCGAGGCCGAAGGCCGAGCCTGCGGCGACTGGCCAACAAGGGGCCGCGAGGCCAGGCAGGCTGAAAAGACCCGCAGTCCGGATTGAGACATCGGCGCAGCGGTATGGCGCGCCGTCCTTATTACAAGACATTATTCTCAGAGGCATATTAACGCCCATGCTTCTTTTCAGGAAAAAGAGCACTCGCCGGACTATACCCGGAGAGGCTACCAATCGCGCCTCCACAAGCTAGGCTCCAAGGCCGAATTCGGAGGCGGGAACGAATACAAGGCATGCGCCGGGTGCTCCTCCGACAGAGGATGCGGATAAACTATCCGCCACCCATTCCGAGGTGGAAAGTGCCATGAACCACAGGCATCGCCGGACTGTTCTTCGTGACGCTTGTTTCTCCCAAGAGGCATTGGATGCCTTCAACTCGAGAGACGCGCACCTCCGTGCCGCTCAAAATGGTCTAGCCAGAGCCATGGAGCAGTATGTAAAAGACATACGGGTGAGAGAATTTGATGATTATATATATCAGTAGCCCCTGAGACTTGAAACAGTTAGGATAACTGATTTAAGGATCTTTTGTTATGCAGGTTCTTACAGAAAAGAATACTCAACTATCCCAGGAGTTGGAAGAGTGCAAAGCCCAACTTCAGGCCGCACTGGCCGCAGCAGGGGAGCCCAAAGAGACCCCCTCTGGTAACATATCCTTTGAATGATAAGTATCATATAGAATGCGGCGTATATGCAGATCTGACGATAAAATTGCAGATGACGCTGGAGTAAATCCGGATAAGCAAAAGCTCATACGCCAGCTGAAGGCCGGTGAGAGCGTGCTTATGAGGGTGAGGCAGGAGAAAAATGATCTCCTAGATGCCAACACCAAGCTGGGCGTGGAACTACAAGATGTTCGTGCCCAACTGTCGGACTCTGTTAAGGAAAATCGGCGGCTTCGACGCGGCATATTTAGTAAGTGCTTGAACGAACTTTGAAAAAGAGTTCGGCGAGGAAGCTGGCTAACAGAGTTATGTCTGTAGGTATGCTAACAGGTCGTCCTGCCGAGGAAATGCCCGGTTCAATGGGTGACCTTCTTCCCGAGCTCTCATAGCTGCACGAACGAGTTCGGCAGGTGATGCAAGGCGTCGCCCAGGCCTTGTGGCCATCCGTCTCCATACCCGAAGGCCTTGGAGAGCTTGCAGAAAAGGTAAAGGGAGCGCGGCGGCGCTTCCGATTATGGAAGATATCGGCCTGCCGTCAGGGCGCCAGGGAAGCCTGGGCGATGGTGAAGACAAGGTACACGAAGGCTGACCCGAACCACATGGCTGAAGTCGGACCTGTGGGGCCCGATGGGAAGGAGATCCCTGTGAGCTTAGTGTACGGCCAAGTAGAATTGGCCGCAAAGTATTCCCAACAGGAGTGTAGACTAGACAGCCTGTTGGATGGTATTGAAGAGGAATTCAACCAGTCAAATTGACTATGTAATTTTAAAGTGACATGTATAATGCCTTCTAGCCGGATTGTAGATCGTTTGTCGTGGCGGACCTTTTCGCTTCAACCTCGGGACCCGACAGTCCGGAGTGTATCCGAATACCCTCTCGGTTATGTAAGAACCGGGGCATGCGTGGAGACCAGGCGTAGGGGTCATTAGTGCTTTATCAGACAAGTGCCCAACTAGTTATGTTATATTACATGGGTAGTAAGAAACATCTTCCAGGGAGAATAGTTCCGTTAAGGGTTCCTTTCCCTGGGTAAGCATGCCCTAAAGTGCAAGTCTGGACTGTGATAAGAAGCGCAGAAAAATCATCTGGGGCGGATATGGATAATAAAAGTCATCTTTTGTTCATCGACCGAATATTCCCTTAAGAACGCTAGCTTTCGGCTTCACCCAGTCTGAGGTACACGTCCGGCTGAACCGGCGGTCACAATCGTAGAGGTGCTCCCCTTATGCCCTAGCCGAATTAACGGGAACGTAGGGCATAAATACAAGAGTCAGGCAACCCAGCTTGGCCAAACCTTAAGTCATATCGATGCATATAATGGTGAAAAAAGGTACATGCGGAAGTATAACACATGTGTTGGGTGTGAGGCCCGGGTAAATAACATAAGCTTCTGTGAAAGAAGCCCCCAGGTATGAAGAGTGTGGCTAGCACATCTGTAATGTACGAGTGAGGCACAAGGTGACCCTTGAAGGCCTAAAGAAATAAAAGAAAGAAAGGGAAACATGACACATGACGCATATGCAGAAAATGGACAAAGGGAGGGGACTAACATAGAGTCCGGTGCTAGGCGTAGAATCTTCGAAGCCTCGCTGCGTTCCATGGGTTCGGCTCGAGTCGACTAGTCGATGCATCCCGCAGTCGATACACTCCACCGGTCAGAAATTGGTAGATAATGAAGGGACCTTCCCATTTGGGCTCGAGCTTGTTCTTTTTATTATCCGGCAGTCGTAGAACTAGTTCGCCAACGTTATAAGTTTTGGTCCGTACTTCTCTGCTTTGGTATCTGCAAGCCTGTTGCTGGTAAAATGCGGAACGGGCTTTGCCTACATCACGCTCTTCTTCCAAGGTGTCCAGACTGTCCTGCCGATCGAGCTCGGCTTCTCTTTCTTCGTACATGCGCACTCGAGGTGAGTCATGAATTATGTCACAGGGCAGGACTGCCTCTGCGTCGTACACCATAAAAAATGGTGTATATCCGGTACTACGATTCGGCGTGGTTCGCAGCCCCCAGAGTATGGAGTCAAGCTCCTCTACCCAGTGCGTGTCAGACTCCGTTAAGGAGCGCACTAATCTGGGTTTAATGCCGCTCATTATAAGACCATTTGCTCGTTCGGCTTGACCGTTGGTTTGTGGGTGATAGACTGAAGCATAATCGAGCTTGATGCCCATTTTGCTGCACTAGAGTTTTACCTCGTCGGCCGTGAAGTTCGTGCCGTTATCAGTGATGATGATGTGGGGGACGCCGTAATGGTGTATAACCCTGGATATGAAATCTATCACCGGTCCGGATTCGGCTGTTTTAACCGGTTTAGCCTCTATCCATTTGGTGAATTTGTCCACCATGACCAATAAGTATTTTTTCTTGTGGGTTCCCCCTTTGAGGGGTCCAACCATGTCAAGCCCCCAGACCGCGAAGGGCCATGTAATGGGGATTGTTCGGAGGGCGGTGGGTGGCATGTAGCTTTGATTTGCAAAGAGCTGGCAACTAGCGCAACATTGGACGATGTCCTGTGCATCTGCCCGGGCCGTTGGCCAATAGAATCCTGTACGGAAGGCCTTGCTTACAAGAGCCCGGGCTGCGGCGTGATGACCGCCGAGTCCGGCATGAATTTCTGCCAAAAGGTTCCGCCCTTCCTCTTCGGAGATGCACCTTTGAAGGACTCCAGTAGCACTTTTTTTGTACAATTCTCCCTCATGGACCCTGTAGGCCTTGGATCGCCGTACTATGCAGCATGCCTCATTTTGGTCCTCAGGAAGTTCCTGTCTAGTTAAGTAGGCCAGGAATGGTTCTGTCCATGGGGCAATAATGGCCATTATTTTGTGGGTTGATTGTGTTATTTCGGTGGCGGAGCCTCTGATTGTGTCAGAGAGTTCGGTATCAGGTATTTTGGCCGGGTACGGACTGTTGTTACCGGTGTCCCCCTCCCATGCTACGGATGGCTTGAAGAGCCGTTCCAGAAATATGTTGGGAGAGACCGCGTCGTGTTTTGCGCCCATGCGGGCGAGGATATCCGCCGCCTGATTGTTTTCCCGAGCCACATGGTGGAATTCGAGCCCCTCGAACCGAGCTGACATTTTTAGGACGGCATTGCGATAAGCTGCCATTTTCGGATCCTTGGCATCGGAGTCTCCATTTATTTGGGATATCGCGAGGTTCGAATCCCCGCGCACCTCTAGGCGTTGAATGCCCATGGATACTGTCATCCGAAGACCATGTAGAAGGGTGTAACGCCCCAGTTATAACTTTCCCAATTTGTACTCCAACTCTTGCCGTTTCCGGCGTTAAGTTATATTTATTCTCGGGTTCGGGTCTTTGTCTCCATGTGTTGTTTTCGTTTTCATGCATCTCATATCATGTCATCACGTGCATTGCATTTGCATACATGTTCATCTCATGCATTCGTGCATTTTCCCTGTTGTCCGTTTTGCATTCCGGCGCTTCGTTCTCCTCCGGTGGCCATTTCTAGCTTTCTTTCGTGTGTGGGGATTAAACATTTCCGGATTGGACTGAGACTTGCCATGCGGCCTTGGTTTACTACCGGTAGACCGCCTGTCAAGTTTCGTATCATTTGGACTTCGTTTGATACTCCAACGGTTAACCGAGGGACCGAAAAGGCCTCGTGTGTGTTGCAGCCCAACACCCCTCCAATTTGGCCCAAAACCCACCAAACTCTGCTCCATGTCCTAGAGCGTTCGATCACGATCGCGTGACCGAAAACCGCACCTCATTTGGACTCCCCTAGCTTCCTCTATGCCTATTTAAAGGTCCCCTTCGTTTTCTTCTTCCTCTTCCCCGAAACCCTAGATCCGCCACTCCTCTCGCGCGCCGGACGACTCCCCTTTTGACGGACGTGTCCGCCCGCTGTGTCCGACCGCCATGTGGCAGCACCACACTCGCCCGCCACGCGGTCCCCAGTTCTCCGCCGACGCGGCCCAGGAGGTCCGGGAGGGGGCCCCCGAGGCCCGATCCGCTCGCGCCGCCCCGCGCTTCTTCGTCCTCCCTCGCGCCCGGGCACCGCCGCCCGCCTGCGGTCGTCGCGCCGCCGCCTGTCTCCCTCGCCGGCAGGAGCCGCCACCTCTCCGCCGCGAGCCGCCGCACGCCGCGCCCGGCTGAGCTCCGCCATCGAGCCCCTCCACGGCGTCCGGCCCCTCTCCACCGACCTCCTCGCCTCCCTGAGCTTCGGCAAGACTCCGGCCGACGCCATCTCCGGCGATGAACAGTGCTTCCCCCGGCGAACCTCGACAGCCGTGCAGATCTCAGATCTGGGAAAAAACCCTAGATCCGGTTGACTTTTCCTTCTCCCCCCTGTTTTTTATGCTATCTTTGACTGATGATATCTCCGCATCCGTAGCTCCGTTTTGGACATATAATATATCAAAATCTTCGTCTCGACATGTACATCATTCCATTCCATTGCATCATTTTCATTTGAGTTCATCTTGATGCCCAAAATGCTGCTAGTAGGAGGCTTCGTGAGTTAAGTTGCAGATCCGTTAGATCATCATAGACTTTTGTCATTTTTGCCATGATTATTGTGTGCATGATATGCCTGTGAGTCTTTGGGATGAATTGTTAAGCATTTTGTCTTCTTTCCAGAGGTGCCAACCATGCATTTTTAGGATGTGTGTGGTGACTTGTGCAAGCTTGCAAAGTGAGGCACTTGGCAGATCTGTTTTCAGGGACTTAGTGGATTTCACTAAGTCTGGGATATTTTAGTTCATGATGCCATATGTTCAGCTTGTTTCCTAGTGATCCGTGCCTCTTTTGAGGATGATCAGTAAGGGAGTTTTCTTAATCATGTTATGCTCTATCCATCCATGTCTTTGTTTGCATATGTGGAGTGCTCTAGCTTGAGTCAATCGAGCTCTACTTTTGCTTCGTGGTAAATCTAGGCAGATCGTCAACTTGTTTGTGATTTTGCCGATGCTATTGTTACTGATCCGTGCATGCCATGCCATTGTTCTTCCCATGTCTAGCTAGCATTTTGTGTCTTCTTTATGGATATATGCTTGCCTTGCCATGACTTGCACCGTAGTGAGTGCATCGAGCTCGTTTACATGCCTTCGTGAGTTATAATTTCAACATGTCTCAGTTTTCACTAAGTCTGAAAACTGATTGTGCGTGAGCTATGTTCGTGTGCTCGTTAGAGTATTTTGTGAACCCTTTTGGCCCAGGTCACTTTGGGTGTTTTGTTAAGCTTGTTGAGTAGCTCCATGCCATGTTCTTACTTGTCATAATCAGATTGTGTATCATATTGTTTTGCTGCTCCGAAGAGAGCATCGTGGTCTGAAATTTCAGACTAGTGTTAATTTCACTAAGTCTGAAATCTGTTATGCATTTGCGTTTTTGCCATGCTTGTTTGAACCTCATAATGGATGAATTTGGCCATGGCTCAGTGCTAGTGTTTTGATAAGCATCTTGTGTACATCCCTGCCATGTCTTTTGTTGTCATGTTTGGTGGCTGTAGCATGTTCATTTCGTTGCATTTAGGAGCCTACTTGCTGTAAATCGCAGACCGGTTCATTTCGTAAAACGGTTGCCATTTCCAAACCGTAGCTCCGATCCCAATGATCTTTATATCGATTTCAGGTGATTTCATCCCCTCTATCCACTGGCACACTTGGTTTTCCAAGTTGAGGCCGGGTTCATGCATTTCCTGTTACGTCTTGCATTTTGCATCCCGCATCGCATCCCGCATAGCATATCATCATTGCGTCTTATTGTTGGAGTTTGCACGTGGTTGATTGTATCCTTGTTGCTTGTTTGTGTTGTTGGGTAGAGCCGGGAGACGAGTTCGCTAACGAGGAGCCCGTTGAGTTTGCTTGTGAGGATCCAGTCAACTCTGACAACTGTGCAGGCAAGATGATCATACCCTCGAAATCACTACTATCTTTGCTATGCTAGTTTGCTCGCTCTTTTGCTATGCCAATGCTACGATGCCTACCACTTGCTTGTCAGCCTCCCAATTGCCATGTTGAACCTCTAACCCACCTTTGTCCTAGCAAACCGTTGATTGGCTATGTTACCGCTTTGCTCAGCCCCTCTTATAGCATTGTTAGTTGCAGGTGAAGATTGGAGTCGTTCCTTGTTGGAACATTTATTTACTTGTTGGGATATCATTATATTGCCATGTTATCTTAATGCATCTATATACTTGGTAAAGGGTGGAAGGCTTGGCCTCTCGCCTAGTGTTTTGTTCCACTCTTGCCGCCCTAGTTTCTGTCATATCGGTGTTATGTTCCCGGATTGTTGCGTCCCTTACGCGGTTGGGCTATAATGGGAACCCCTTGATAGTTCGCATTGATTAAAGCTTGTCCAGCAATGCCCAACATTGGTTTTACCATTTGCTACCTAGCCCCTTTTTCCCTTGGGTTTCCAGAGCCCGAGGGTCATCTTATTTTAAACCCCCCACGGGCCAGTGCTCCTCTGAGTGTTGGTCCGAACTAGAGTCATGTGCAGCGCCCCCTCGGGGAAACTCGAGGTTTGGTTTTAGTTGTATGGAGCGCTCATCTGAGTGTGCCCTGAGAAAGAGATATGTGCAGCTCCTATCGGGATTTGTCGGCACATTCGGGCGGTGTTGCTGGACTTGTTTTAACCTGTCGAATCATCTTGTTGTACCGAGATACCGAGTCTGATCGGTGTGTCTTGGGTGGAGGTCTATACCTTCGTTGACCGTGAGAGCTTGTTATGGGCTAAGTTGGGACCCCCCTGCAGGGACTGATCTTTCGAAAGCCGTGCCCGCGGTTATGGGCAGATGGGAATTTGTTAATGTCCGGTTGTAGATAACTTGAACCTTAATTAATTAAAATGAATCAACTGAGTGTGTTGCCGTGATGGCCTCTTCTCGGCGGAGTCCGGGAAGTGGACACTGTGTTGGAGTTATGTTTGCGCAGGTTGCTCTCTAGTTTCCCGCTCGTGCTTTGCCTCCTCTTCTCGCTCTCTTTTGCGAATAAGTTAGCCACCATATATGCTAGTCGCTTGCTGCAGCTCCACTTACATTTACCCCCATCCTACCTATTAAGCTTAAATAGTCTTGATCGCGAGGGTGCGAGATTGCTGAGTCCCTGTGGCTCACAGATTACTATTACACCATATGCAGGGACAGATGATACAGCTCCAGATGGCGCGCTTGAGCTCAAGTGGGAGTACGACGAGGATTCTCAGCGTTACTATGTGTCTTTTCCTGATGATCAGTAGTGGTGCCCAGTTGGGGTGATTGGGACCTATGTCGCTTGTTGGGTTGTCTTTTATTTTGGCGCCGTAGTCGGGCCATGAGTGTTTGGATGATTTATTTATGTACTTTGATGTGACGTGGCGAGTGTAAGCCAACTATGCACCTCCCCTTTATATTATTTATGTACATGGGATGTGTGATGATTTCCTAACTTGCGACATTGCTTTCAATGCGGTTATGCCTCTAAGTCGTGCCTCGACACATGGGAGATATAGCCGCATCGAGGGCGTTACAAAGGGCCTCATATTCGGCTGCGTTGTTGGAGTCCGTATACATTATCTGTAGTACGTATTGAACGGTATCTCCTGTTGGGGACGTCAAAACAACGCCAGCCCCCAAACCAGCCATAATTTTGGAGCCGTCGAAGTGCATGATCCAGTTTGAATATGTGCCGTACTCTTTAGGGAGTTCGTCTTTCGTCCACTTAGCGACGAAGTCAGCCAAAACTTGCGACTTAATAGCTCGCCGTGGCTTGTAAGTTATGTCGAACGGGAGGAGATCAATGGCCCATTTGGCAATCCGGCCCGTCGCATCATCGTTGTTTATAATATCGTTAAGTGGTACTTCTGAGGCTACCATTATCGAACACTCTTGAAAGTAGTGACGCAACTTCCGGGATGCCATAAATACCGCGTACGCTATCTTTTGATAATGCGGGTATCGTGATTTGCATGGAGTAAGGACAGTGGACACATAGTAAACTGACTTTTGAAGGGGGAATTTGTGTCCGTCACTTCTCGCTCGACGACGAGCACTGCGCTTACTACTTGATGAGTTGCCGCAATGTATAATAGCATTGGTTCGCCAATGTTTGGCGCGGCCAGGACTGGGTTTGTTGCCAATATGGCTTTTATTTCGTTGAGTCCGGCCGAGGCGGCATCCGTCCACTCGAAGTGTTCGGTGCGCCGGAGGAGGCGATAAAGGGGTAATGCCTTTTCTCCCAAGCGGGAGATAAAGCGGCTTAGAGCCACCACGCATCCAGTCATTTTTTGTATTTTTTTAGGTCTGTTGGGGTAGCCAACTGTGACAACGCTCGGATTTTGGCTGGATTAGCTTCAATACCTCTACTGACAATGAATCCCAGGAGCATTCCGGCTGGTACGCCGAAAACACATTTTTCCGGATTGAGCTTGATGTCATATGTTCGGAGGTTGTCGAATGTGAGCCTCAAGTCGTCTACTAGAATTTCGACGTGCTTGGTTTTAATGACCACGTCATCCACGTATGCCTCCACTGTTTTGCCGATCTGGTTTGCCAGACATGTCTGAATCATGCGCTGATATGTTGCGCCGGCGTTTTTGAGCCCGAAGAGCATTGTGTTGAAGCAGAATGGGCCGTATGGTGTGATGAATGCCGTTGCGGCTTGGTCTGGCTCCGCCATTTTAATTTGATTGTAGCTGGAGTATGCGTCGAGGAAACACAATGAATCGTGTCCTGCGGTAGCATTGATGATTTGATCGATGCGGGAGAGGGGGAAGGGATCCTTTGGGCAGGCCTTGTTAAGGTCCTTAAAATCGACGCACAAGCGCCATGATTTTTCCTTCTTTGGTACCATCACCAGGTTTGCTAGCCAGTCCGGATGTTTTATATCTCTGATGAATCCGGCCTCCAATAGCTTGGCTAGTTCCTCTCCCATAGCTTGTCTCTTAGGCTCGGAGAAACGTCGAAGAGCCTGCTTGACTGGCTTGAATCCTTTTAGGATATTTAGGCTGTGCTCAGCCAGCCTGCGTGGGATTCCTGGCATGTCTGAAGGGTGCCAGGCAAAAATGTCCCAGTTCTCGCGTAGGAACTCTCACAGTGCGGCGTCGACATCAGGGTTTAATTGTGCCCCGATGGAAGCTGTTTTTGTAGGGTCCGTTGGATGGACTTGGAATTTGACTATTTCGTCCGCCGGTTTAAAGGAGGTGGACTTGGATCTTTTATCGAGTATCACATCGTCCCTGTTCACCGTGGAGCGCAGCGCAGTTAGTTCCTTGGCCACTAGGCTTCGGATAGTGCCTCGAGGGCCAGTGCGGCTGTCTTATTTTCGGTGCGGAGTGCTATGTCCGGATCACTAGCAAGAGTGATGATTCCGTTGGGCCCGGGCATTTTGAGCTTCATGTACCCATAATGGGGTATGGCTTGGAAGATTGTAAACGCCTCCCGCCCTAGTAGAGCGTGGTATCCGCTGTTGAACGGGGCCACTTGGAATGTAATTTCTTCGGACCTGTAATTATCCGGCGTGCCGAATACCACATCTAGTGTGATTTTCCCAGCACAGCATGCTTCCCGACTGGTGATGATTCCTCTAAAGGTTGTGCTACTTTGCTCAATGCGGCTCCAGTCTATTTCCATCTTTTGAAGAGTTTCCTCATAGATGAGTTTTAATCCGCTGCCGCCGTCCATGAGTACCTTGGTGAGTCGAAAGCCGTCCACGATTGGACTGAGGACCAGTGCGGCTGGTGCTCGGGCTGTTCGGAATTTGGGTTCGTCACTGGCATTGAAGGTAATAGCAGTGTCACTCCAAGGATTTATTTCTGCTATGAGGCAGATTTCGGCCATGCAGCAGAGTGTTTGCTTGCGTCTATTATTTGACGCGAAGGTCTCAAAGACCGTTAACACCGTATTGTTGTCCACGGGATGGTGCTCTGTGGTTTTTGGGAGGAGTAGATCCTCATCACTTTTGGCCACCTGCCGGAGTATACAACATGCTCTAAGGCTGTGCGTTGGTATTGCATCCACTGTACTATGAATTTTTCAGGGTCTGTTGAGCCATCCCTCCAGTACGGTTCCTTGCCCCGTAGAGGGCTTTTGCTTTTTGGTAGTTAACCCAGGTGTATTGTGATAATGCACTCTTTTATTTCGGACTGGATTTGTATTCAGGGCCGGATTATCCCAAAATTTTATTTCGGTTTTCCAGGCGCTTTCCATCGCACAGTACTTTCGAGCAATATCTCCTTAACATAACTAAAATATGTCAAAATTACTTTGACATGGTTTGTTTGTACAACATTTGTTTTGAAATACTGTCTCTAGCTCACCTTTTTTGTTGGTCCAATTATTCTATGAACCCATGTTACTTTGCTTTGACTTATAATTTTAGCACAAATGAAATGACTTACTGCATATTTTACATGACACGTCGATCGTATCCAATCTCTACTGTTACACTCACAACATCAATTTGCTTCCTAATGATACATTGCTCACACATATATCGCGTTGAAAAGTCATGCTTGTCCCTCTTACCTGACGTGTTATATGCATTGAACTGTCTGCCATACATGCATGTATCTTGAGTATATTCAAATCTACCATTCGTTGTAAGCACTCGCCAATTATAGCTCAACTTGTACAACCATATAAACGCACCCATATAAACGCACGCACGCACACCCTACCCATATGAGCATCTTTGAGAGACTGAGCTGGCACATCATCTTAAGATAGACAAAATCGCCACAGACACACATCACCGGAAGTCCTCAAATAAATTCAGAAAATGTGAACGCCAATATCAATTTTAGGACTTAAACTCTGATGTACGGGGATACCACTATCCTCGTAACCATCCAGTCACATGTTGGTACCCTTCCACACATACATGTTGATAAAGTGTGTGATGATACAAAATAATTTAATTTAATTTTAGAAGTGTTGATAATTAAAATATAAATATGTTCTAAAGTTTGATGAAATTCATGGGATACTTATGGAATTAATATATATTTTTTGTTAAAAATTATGTATATAAACGACTTACTCTTTGTCTACCTCACAGATATTTTTATTATATCAAACGGCCTGGTTGCTAACTCTATTTCTCCATTAGAATTGGAAAAGGCTACGTAATAGTTGTATTGCCCATCTCATCTTCCGGCTCATGCCACTGGATTGGTTAGTAATTCTGAAATCATGCAAATAAAAAATATGATTTTTTAAATGAAAAAATATAAATCATCCTACTACATACTCCCTTCAAGTTTAAAGGGTCTATACCGAAAATCGCAGTTTTCCTATTTGTAAGGCTCATTGTCTTGAGAATATGCAATTATAGCTATTCCAAAATTAGGTTATGTCAAATTTTGGTTCTCATTGTAAAATCAATCAGTGCATGAAGGAGTGAGAGGGGGCCATGCACGTAGCATTAGTTTGTTGTATAGCACTTAATTAGGTCCTCCTTTTTTCTAAGGGATTTTTCAGATGAGCCAAATTAACCGGAAAGTAGGGAGTATTAGATTGAAAACACGTCGTTTTTTTGCCATGAAGATATATTTTTTTCCTAAAAATGATCACCAATGGTATATGTATATATTAGTGGGATCCTTGCTAGAACAATTATAATGAAGAGTTTGACGTTGATCCAATCCTTGTGGAAATAGATAAGTAATTCATGGATAAAGATACATATACATGGGCTGCCAAACTGTAATAATAATAACTTCCGAAATGCCCTGAAGCACACATTTAAATTCAGGTCCCAATGAAATTGAAACTAATATTACTTTCCTCTGGCCAGCATACAAATGAGGAAATTTTCCTGTGAGCTTGCCCACTTTGGCGTATTGGAAGAGCCTTGTTATGTAGGCAATAACCTTTCACATTAAAAGTAGGCAAATAAGCAAGTTTTATTTATTTTTACATGGAAAATAGTGCCTTTGCTGGTAGCATAAATAATGGAGCACCATAAACCTCAACCGACTATAGTTTGACTTGACATGAACATTATATAGTTACTATAAATGGAAAAAAGTGAAGCAGTGATTTTAAAACAGTAGATGACATCACCTTGTCAGCACAAACACATATCTTCCGTTTCTTGCTTCGTAAGTGTAACAAATAATTAATATCTTGAACAAAAGACAGGCTTGGAGTCTCGCAAACATAAATTACATGCACTTTTTACAAAGAGTTATGCATATGTCCTCTTCCATGTATAATATTAGCTTCTTTCATGTATAATAGCTAGCACATAGGTAAGTCTTTCAGGTTCTCTTCAAAATTATGATTTAGAAAAAGATATTTTGCCATTAAGAAGAAATCTAAAACATATTAAAACACATAATTTGCAAGATCGAGTATATTTCAAACGTCTTTGTGGTTTTTATGGATCATCTTGATCAAGACGCCCATCTTAATAACCATTTTACAATACAAAATAGGTATATCTTTGAAACAGAAACTCTTGTATTTTGTTTCTATCTTCATGTTGACATGTACGGATACTACAACCACAAAAGTCCATAGGTTTGTCAAATTATTTACTTCTTATACCTTTCTTTTGAGCAAAAAATAAAATATATTTAGGAATATTTTTAATGGTTTGAACGTGTTGACATAGTACAAAAATTAAGGCTTACATAGCCCTACAAAACTGGGAAGAAAATAGGGATTAACCCATTAGGAATACTACGGAGAAATGAAGGCTTGCTACTAATTAGGATGTTCTCTCCGTAAAAATTAGAAATCAAACCATTAGGAATGTGTTGCTGCTTTAGCTTGCGTCCATGGTAGGCCTGCATTGAACGATACAACAGTATAAGAAAGATTATACTAAATGGATTGGATAATCTAACAGCAGATTCTAATCAAGAAAGATTATATTTGTAACAATACTGGCTAGATCAAGCCTGCACGTCGTGATGAACTGCGTGAGCATGGACAGGTGACATAGGTGGCGCTAGTGGCACGGCATCGAAGCTTACCCACTGGAGCTGATGCTCATAGTCGAGCTAGGTCGAATCTGTGACATGGCATACCATGAGTAGTTTGAGATCTCGTTGGGATGGCGCAAGGTGAAGAGAGGTTGCCTGCTTTTCATTACTAATTAAGAGAGTAAGTCACAAATCTAACAACCTGTATAAGTCCAGATTTAAGTAATACTTTTGAAAACAAATCCCTATCATTCATAGGCAGACTTGCTTTTTCAGAAAAATCGAGCAATGATGAATGAGCGTGGGTATCACGTCCAAATTCTCATAATTAGTCGTGTAATGTACTCTGTTGGCTTCTGTTCTTCGAGAGTAAATTGCTCAAAACCACCACATTTGTGACGAGGATACTCCAAAACCACCGCTTTTGTCAAAAATCACAAATAACCACCACTTCTGCGGCAAGTAAGTAACAAAATGCACTAAACGAGCTGCCAGCCGCGACTAACAACAAAACTGACAAGTTTGACCCACACGTCAGGGTGACATGGCAGGCCTATGTGGATAAGTTGTTGAGGTGGCAATGGGTCCCACATGTCATCCCTATCTTCTTCCTCTCTCTCTTCTACCTCATCTCTCTTATCTGCGTAGCGTCGCGCCGCCGCCCCACCCCGTTCGCTGCTGCACCCTCATGCCGCGCCGCCGTCCGCCTCCTGACGCCGCGCCGCCGTCCACCTCCTGACGCCGCGCCGCCGTCCCTCGTGGTCCGTCGCTCGAGCGCCATGGCCGGCGAGACATAGAAGGTGCTCACCTTGCCCAACCCTACTCTGCTCGATCCGTTCGTTGACCCAGCCGTCGCCGCAGCTCCTTGCAGATCCAGGGCCGCCACTCGAGCGCCATGGCCGATGAGCCAGAGGATGTCCTCACCTCACCCAGCCGTCCTCTACTGGATCCAGTCGTCGACCCGGCCGCCGCAGCAGCTCCTAGCATGGACGACGGCAGCACCACGAGGAACCTCGCCGGCAGGTGCGCGCACACCTCCAGCCGCCGGATCTTGTTGCCAGTCTCCTGGACACGGGCGCCGTGAGTCGCCATCACCTCCTGCAACCTCGTCCGTGCCATAGCCTGCTCCAGCGAGCCCCGTCAAGGATGCCAAGGCGTCCGACGCTACCCATTGCCTGTTTGTAGAAATGCCCAGGAGACAAATGGATTGAGAAGTAGAAAAATGAAAAAAAAAACGTGAGTCATTGACATGTGGGACCTTGTCCAACTCAGCATGTTGTACACGCAAGCATGCCATGTCAGCCCAACAGGTGGGCCCAATTTGTCATTTTTGCTGTTAGAAGGAGTTCATGCAAGAATCAGTGTAATTTGTTACTCACTTGCCGCAGAAGTGGTGGTTATTTGTTATTTTTGACAAAAGCGGTGGTTTTGGAGTATACTCGCCACAAATGTGGTGGTTTTGAGCAATTTACTCGTTCTTCGAAAAACTGATAGATAATTACCACTTGTATGTAAGCTCCCGCAATATAGAATTAACACCTGATAAATTGGAAATTTGAACTTAGTCCTATCAATTTACGTGAGAAAGATTGAAATAGCCACTGAAGATTGCTGTAGACCAAAAGAAAAACCTTTGTATCTTGGATGCTTACCAGATTAACTATCCCTTGAAGCATGCGGCTGATAGGGAGTCCACAGGGGATCAGAGCCGGCTAATACTTCTTTTTGAGGGGCTTATTGCTACCTGATGATTGCGCTAGGCCCCTGCAGTGATGCAATCATTAGAGGCAGATCGCGACGCCATTAATCTAGCAGTTGGAGATCAGCAACACAACAATCAGATGGAAGTACATGGCCAAATTAGTAGTGGCCAATGTCAAAATGTTTGGCTGCTGATGCGGCGCAAGAATCGGGCCAACATGAAGACGGGGCATGTAACCTCTCTCCACCTTTCACAGTCGTAATTGGGGACTGGAAGCGATGATTAGATGTGTTTTTATCTTTGCCTTTTTTATTACTACGGGAGAAGGGGAGTCTATCTCACGTGGGTGGAAGAGGTGGTGCGTTTGGAACTTTGAATTGGATTTGAAACGTACATGGACCCTCCTGTCCTTGCGTACGTATATGGAAGAAGTCTAGATTGATTAATATGGAAGAAGTCTAGATATATGATCAAGTATTTTATTCTATAATATGGAAGAAGTCTAGATTGATTAATATGCGACATCATCCCCTCCTCTCGTGACCCCCGTGTCGCCTCCCCCGGTGGCGGCAGGGGAACCCTAGCCACGCCGCCGCGGCCACCTCGCCACCTCGTCCTTCTTGCCGCCGCCTGAGGCAGCCGCCGGGCAAGCCCGGAGAGCCAAGGATGGTGGCGGCGGGGCCTCGGTTGCCCTGCTTCTGCATGGGGAACCCCGGATCTGGAGCGGCGGCTTCATTGGCAAGGCACGACCGTCTAGCAGCCGTGCGGGCGGTGGATCTGGTGTCCCGGCCGCGTGGGCGGCGGGATCCGATGGTCGTTGGCGGCCGGCGACGGCTTCTGCGGCAGCCGGTGCACGCGATCTGGCGCCTCCCCTCCTCCCCTGTTCAGCGTGCGGGCCAGCCTGGTCGGGCCGCGCTTCCTCTTGGTCGCCGGTTCTGTACAGGAGGCACTGCTGGTGGCGGGGATCTAGTTCGGGCGAAATACCTGGCCGGCCTTAACCGGCCGCGCCGACGGCGACACCTGAGGGCGCCGTTCCCCTCCTTGGAGGCGTCGGTATGGACTGATCTCCTCACTTCACCTTCCCCTAGGTCTCCCGGGCGAAAGCCCTAACTTTGTTGGGCGGCGGCGGTGCTCACGGCACCGTTCCCTTCTTGAAGGCGCCGCTTTGGGAACCTTGGGGTTGGGTGGCGCTTGTGGGTGGCGGGCGACGGCGGTGGTGCGGCCCTATCCTAGCATGGATTTACGTTTGTTGCTTGGAGATGGACTCGCGTAGGTGGAGGTCGTCGGCTGGCGTCATGGTGGCGTCAATGGCGGAGGACCTGCCAAGGCTCGCGTAGGTGGAGGTCGTCGTTTGGCGTCATGGTGGCATCGATGGCGGAGGACCTGCCAAGGTTGTCACCTCAATCTGCTCTGAAGATGGACCAGTGGAAGACGGCGACGGCAACACATATGAGTGCGTCGGGCCGGTTTGAGCCCCGGACCTGGCAGATGGCTCGGTCGGGGCCTCCGGCTTTAGATGTTAGGCTTAGGTGAGGTCTGGGTATGTGGCCCAACTTGCACCCCTTCATCATTTGAATAGGAGTAGCGGCAGATGTTGCCAAGATGGCGGATTCAAGCATATTGTTGGTCTATTTTGTAAGGTCCTCGAGAATAATTAATAAAATAACCGCATGCATCTTGCAGATGCAGAGACCGGGGGTCATCCTCCTTTTCCAAAAAAAAAATCATCAGTTGTATGATTCTGTTCCGACTCTTGTTTTGTGTGGGTTGCTTGGACTCTTCCTTGCACTTGGCAACCATACTAAGGCAACCTCGACGCCTGATTGTTTTGGACAGACTTTTTTAAGTAGAAAAGGCATATAAATTGGATGATAGACGTGCCAAACTATATTGTGTGACATGCCAAATAGTCTGTACATGACCATTTGTATGTAACGCTATATCTTTAAAATCTCAACCGTTGAAATCTAAAATTAACGATCGAGATAATTTAATCTATATGGATGAACATGGTGTCATATTTTACTTATATAATAAATTATTTTTCAAAATAATTTGAATGTGAATCGATATTCTTGGATTAAAAATAGTTGACGGCACTGAAATATGCAAAATTCCGTATACCTTTTAACCGTGGCCACAATATGGGGTGTAATGCTAACAAAAAGAAGATGGACTCCAAAAAAATTCTTTAAGAATTAGCAAATGGGTTGTACATTATTAAAAATAATGGCAGATGGGTTGTATGTTGTTTTCCACAGATTTGAGGCTAACTTGTGCGCCTACTACAGGTTAACGCGTATGCTTTCATAAAAAAAGGTTGACGCACACGCAACGCCCTGTCAACTTAGTCAACACAAGAGAGCAGTGACTATTGGATGTCCATCCAACGGCCGTCGTGCTTCTTCAATCTCTGCTCTTCATGCTCTAGCCGGTCAACCAAGCGCCGGCGGGACCGCCTGCTCCCTCCTTCCATGGCCGGCTATGCTGCCGCGCAGGCCTCACGGCCCCACCATACTCCCATCGCTGGCCTAGCCATCCCTCTACTCACCCACACATGCTGTTATTCTCCGGCGACGGCAGACGAACCAGTAAACCCTCGTACTCCTCCGCGTGGGAAACAACTGCCGAGTATTCCCTGGCTCCGTGCCGTTCCCTTCCTAGGCCTCGCCGTCGTCCACCGCCCTGGTGCTCTCGGCGCAGCCTGGTCAGCGTGGTCAATGAACAACATCCATCGGAAGTGGATTGTACGTGGAGAGGCTGACAGCTGGGTCCATAGCCGCACGCAAGGAAATGCCTCCTTATTACGCGCAAAATAATGATTCCTTCACCTGACAGCTAGGACCCACAGGAAGGGCCTCTGTATTTCGCGAAACAAATGTTCCCCCCGCTGACAGGTTGGACCCACCAGCTATATCTTCGCATGCAAGGAAGTGCCTCCTTATTACGCCCAAAAAAATGAATACCCCCTGCTAGCTGGGACCCACCATATTGTTGGGCTGACTTGTGGGCCTACTAAGTTAACGGGGACGGAGGGCTATGTCAACTTAGTCAATACTCCAATAACCGTATGATATCCATACAACGGCCATAGTGCTTCTTCAACCTCTGGTCTTCTTGCTCCAGCCGCCCAAAGCAGCGCCGGTCGTGCCGCCTTCTCCTGCCTCCCGTGGCCGGCTATGCTACCGCAGAGGCCTCACCGCCCCCATACTACTCCCACCACCGGCAAGACCATCCCTCCACTCACCCACACCCCTTGTTATTCTGCGGCGATGGCAGCCTCACACCACAGCCGAACCAGTGAATGCTCGTACTCCTCTCCGCGTGGGCATCCACTGCCGCGTCTTTCCTGGCTCCGCGTCGTCCCCTTCCTAGGCCTCGCCGTCGTCCAACGCCGTGGTGCTCTCAGCGCGGCGTGGTCAATGTGGTCAACGGCCGACTTCCATGGGAAGAGTACTGTACGTGGAGAGGCTGACAGCTGGGTCCACGGCAGCCTCAAGGAAGTGCCTCCTTATTACGCGGAAAATAATTATTCCTCCACCTGACAACGGGGACCCACCGAATGGGCCAACAGTATTTTGCGAAAAAATTGTTTCCCCCTGACTGCTGGGACCCACCGGACGGGCCATCGTATTTCACGAAAAAAACGTTCCCCCCGCTGTCAGCTCGGACCCACCGGAAGTGCCTCCTTATTATACACAAAAAAATGAATACTCCCCCGGCTAGCTGGGACCCACCTTGGTGGGAGGCTGACTTGTGGGCCTACTAAGTTGACGGGGATGAAGGGCTTTGTCAACTTAGTCAATATGAACGATTCTAGCTCCAGTGACCGTACGATGTCCATCCAACAGCCGTAGTGCTTCTTCAACCTCTGGTCTTCTTGCTCCAGCCGCCCAAAGCAGTGCCGGTCATGCCGCATGCTCCTGCCTTCCGTGGCCGGCTGTGCTGTTGCAGAGGCCTCACCGCCCCCTACTATTCCCACCGCTGGCCAAGCCCTACAGCGACGGCAGCCTCACACCGCAGCCGAACCAGTGAACCCTCGTACTCCTCTCCGCGCGGGCTTCCACTGCCGCGTCTTCCCCGGCTCCGTGTCGTCCCCTTCCTAGGCCTCGCGGTCGTCCACCGCCATGGTGCTCTCCGCGCGGCGTGGTCAACGTGGTCAAGGAACGACTTCCATCGGAAGAGTACTGTACGTGGAGAGGCTAACAGCTGGGTCCACGGCCACCGCCCAGTTTTTTTGTGATTTGCAAAGTAAGTCTCTTTGTCAGGCCTATTGGGCTGCAAATCTTTCAAGACGAGGAGAGCTTTCATTCGGCTGGCCGAGAAAATGGCCCATCAGTAATGAGAAATGGGCTGTACATTTTTTAAAACACATCAAACCGGCAATTAGTTTCAAATATCTTTTTTTCATTTCAAGATTTTAAATTACATTAATTTTTATGCGTGGAGAATTTGTTGGATTTTATATTGATATACATTTATTTTTAAAATCAGTTTGAATGTGAGTCGAAATTTTGGGATTAAAAACAGTTCGGACCGCACCGAAATATGCAAAATTTTGTATAATTTTTTAACCGTGGCCACAATATGGGCCGTAATGCTAACAAAAAGAATATGGGCTCCGAAAAAAACCTTAAGAATTAGCAAATGGGCTGTAAATTATTAGAAATAATGGCAGATGGGATGTATGCTGTTTTCCATAAATTTGAGGCTTTCCTAAAAAAGATTGACGCACAAGCACTGACTGTTGGATGTCCATACAACGGCCGTCGTGCTTCTTCAATCTCTGCTCTTCCTGCTCCAGCCGGTCAAACAAGCGTCGACGGGATAGCCTGCTCCCTCCTCCCCGCGGCCGGCTGTGCTGCCGCGCAGGCCTCACTGCCCCACCGTACTCCCATCGCTGACCTAGCCATCCCTCTACACACCCACACCTGCTGTTATTCTCCGGCGACGGCAGACGAACCAGCAAACCCTCGTACAGTCGTACTCCCCTCCGTGTGGGAAACAACTGCCGAGTCTTCCCTGCCTCCGTGTCGTCCCCTTCCTAGGCCTGATCGTCGTCCACCGCCGTGGTGCTCTCGGCACGGCGTGGTCAATGTGGTCAACAACCGACTTCCATCGAAAGAGTACTGTGCGTGGAGACACTGACAGCTTGGTCCACGGCCGCAGCAAGGAAGTGCCTCCTTATTACCCACAAAATAATTATTTCTCCACCTGATAGCGGGGACCCACCGGACGGGCCACCGTATTTCACGAAAAAAACATTTCCCCCCTGACTGCTGTGACCCACCAGCTACACCTTCGCACGCAAGGAAGTGTGTTCGGGCAAAAAAACAAAATGATTCGCCCCCCCCCCCCCCTGACAGCTAGGACCCACCAGCTACATCTTCGCACACAAGGAAGTGCCTGACAGTCGGGACCCACCTGGTCGAAGCGTACATAGCGTTGTCATTCTGGTCGTGAATGTGTATGTACATATATACTGGTGGATGTCACTACAAGAATACCCCTTATAAAGCAACACACATTCTACAACATTTTAGCTATACGTTATAAAATTAATAATAGATACGCATATTAAAGGTTGCAGATACCTGTGGTTGAGTTGGTTAGGTGGACAGTGGTATCCCCAACCCACCAGGGTTCAAATCCTGGTGCTCGCATTATTCCTGGATTTATTTCAGGATTTCCGGCGATGCGCTTTTAGTGGGAGGAGACGTTCCCGTCGATGACGAGGCGCCTACGGTGACTTCGTAAATCTCAAGATGATATGCCGGCTCAGTCTCTCGGAGGTGCTCATAGGGGTAGGGTATGCGTGTGTGCATTCATAGGGGTGAGTGTATGCGTGTGTATATGAGCGCTTGTGTCTGTACTGATGCTCAAAAAAAAGATATGCATTGCAGATTTACATCTTGACCCTGTCGTGGGACATATACAAAAAAACAAAGGAAGGAGAGAGAGATGCGCCAGAAACAGATCCCCCGATGCCCCTCCTCTCTCCCAAGTCGCCGCCACCAACCACCTCGTGACCCTCCTCTCCTCCTCGCCGCCGGCCCTCCCCTGCCCTCCTCCCACCTCGCAGCTCCGGAGGCTACCGGATCCGCTGCAACACCCACCCACCCACCCACTTATCCCTCTCACATCACATCTCTCTCTTTTGATGCGACTCCTCGTTGCGCCACCTTGTAGGATCGAAAGTATGTCTAGAGGGGGGTGATTAGACTACTTGACTTATTAAAAACTTAGCCTTTTCCCAATTTCAGTTCTTGGCAGATTTTAGCTATCTTAGAGCAAGTCAAGCAATCATCACACAGTTCAAGCAAGCATGCAAAGAGTTTATTGGCAGCGGAAAGTAAAGCATGCAACTTGCAAGAATGTAAAGGTAAGGGTTTGGAGGATTCAAACGCAATTGGAGACACGGATGTTTTCCCGTGGTTCGGATAGGTGGTGCTATCCTACATCCACGTTGATGGAGACTTCAACCCACGGAGGGTAACGGTTGCGCGAGTCCACGGAGGGCTCCACCCACGAAGGGTCCACGAAGAAGCAACCTTGTCTATTCCACCATGGCCATCGCCCACGAAGGACTTGCCTCACTAGCGGTAGATCTTCATGAAGTAGGCGATCTCCTTGCCCTTACAAACTCCTTAGTTCAACTCCACAATCTTGTCAGAGGCTCCCAAGTGACACCTAGCCAATCTAGGAGACACCACTCTCCAAGAAGTCAAAAATGGTGTGTTGATGATGAACTCCTTGCTCTTGTGCTTCAAATGATAGTCTCCCCAACACTCAACTCTCTCTCATAGGATTTGGATCTGGTGGAAAGAAGATTTGAGTGGAAAGCAACTTGGGGAAGGCTAGAGATCAAGATTCATATGGTAGGAATGGAATATCTTGGTCTCAACACATGAGTAGGTGGTTCTTTCTCAGAACATATGAGTAGGAATGGAGTGTGTGTTCTGATGGCTCTCTCTTCGAATGAAGAGATGGTGGAGGGGTATATATAGCCTCCACACAAAATCCAACCGTTACACACAATCTACCAATCTCGGTGGGACCGAATCAGAAAACTCGGTCTGACCGAAATAGTAAACCTAGTGACCGTTAGGAATTTCGGTGGGACTAAGATGCAACTCGGTAGGACCGATTCGGTTAGGGTTTGGGCATTACGTAATCTCGGTGAGACCGAGTTCGGCAATTAGCTAACCAGAGAGTTGGTCAGGCAAACTCGGTGGGACCGACTTGCTCTTTCGGTGAGACCGAAACGTTACAAGAAGGAAACATAGAGTTTACCTTGCATTCTCGGTGGGACCGATTCGCTCTTTCGGTGAGACCGAAAAGTTACGAAAGGGAAACAGAGAGTTTGCAAGCCCATCTCGGTGAGACCGACAACCTTATCGGTAGGACCGAATTGCTAGGGTTTGGCAGTGGCAAATGACAAGTGAAACTCGGTGGCGCCGGATTGACAGAATCGGTATGACCGAGTTTGGCTTAGGGTTTAGGTCATTTGTGGATATGGAAAGGTGGTTGAGGATTTTGGAGCATATCACTAAGCACATAGAGTAAGAGGCTCATTAAGCAACACCTCATCCCTCCTTAATAGTATTGGCTTTTCCTAAAGACTCAATGTGATCTTGGATCACTAAAATATAAAATGAGGAGTCTTGAACTTTTGAGCTTGAGCCAATTCTTTCTCCTTAGCATTTTGAGGGTTCCACTTTCACATCCATGCCATGCCAATCATTGAGCTTTCCTGAAATAATCATCTTGGAATAGCATTAGCTCAATGAGCTATATGTTGTTATGAATTACCAAAACCACCTAGGGATAGTTGCACTTTCAATCTCCCCCTTTTTGGTAATTGATGACAACATATAGATCAAAGCTTCGACAAATGATAATAAGCATGAAATACATCGTCGCTTTGAGAAGTATGTGATAAGTAAGAGCTCCCCCTAAATTTGTGCATATTTAAAATTTGCTTTGGACTGCAAATGCACAAGGAGTTAGAATCATGGGTTACTCTTCCATGTCACATACATCTTGGTGGAGCACTCAAAAATGATAAGATTGAAATACATGCACTCATCACCAAGAATAGTGAATGATCATAGACAATAGATAGAATGATAACATATAGCAAGCATTAAGCAAACATTAAGTGTAGCTTATGATCAAACACATGATCATCGATGTCTCACAAATAATGACATAGTATCTCACACACAAGCAAACAAAGTTCAAAAAACCACCAAATAAAACAAGAGAGAAAAGGAACACACTCTCTCTCTCTCGAAGCCTATGATCTATACATCTTCTTCCCCTTTGGCAACAAGTTACCAAAAAGTTCCTAGAAAATGCATAGTGCTAAGTCGACGCTTAGGCTTGATCTTCAGGTGGTGGTGGAGTCCGGAGCACGCCAAGGATGAAGCCTTCAGTAGAAGTGGTCGGCGTCGAGGCTGAAGTGGATGCTGGAGCTGGTGGAACGGAGGCTGTAGCTGGTGCAGACGTTGTAGCTCTAGTGTCAGCAACTGGCAGTGCAGACGACCTCAGACCTCGTGGCACCATGGCAAAAGCATCAGTTGTGGTCCTGCCTCTCCTCTCATTCATGTCCTCCTGAAGCTGCTCCACGGCGGTCTGTATTTCTGTCACCTTGATGTCCATGTCATAGAATCTCTGTTCCATGATCCTCTCTAGGCTCGCCTGGTTCTGAGTCAGGGTGGCAAGTCCTTGCTCAATACGCAGGGTGGACGCTATCAGGTAACCGAGCTGCTCTTGTTTGGTCTTCAAGAAGTAATCAGATGCCTCTGCTTGAGTAGGCATCCTGGCAGCTTTTTCCTTCCTCGCCTTCTCCTTCTGAGCTTGTGCATGTGCAGATGAGGGTTCATTTTCAGTCATAACCACTTGGTTATCCTGAAAATCTGGACGGATGGGCAGGTGTTCCTTATCCAATAAATACACGCCCGTGCCCATCTTGGAGTTGATGAGCTCCTGAATCTGTGGGGCATACCCACAACTCCTCTTCTGGTCTGCAGCTGTCCTCTTGATTGTTTCCACAATGAGACTCATGACCTTGAATTTCTGAGGCACGTCAAATACATGAAGCAAGTTGATCGCGTGACCTCTGATCATCTTGTGATCTCCTGATTTGGGCAGAAGGGTGTGCCTAAGGATCCAGTTGATCGTAGGCAATCCTGAGAGCAGATAGTGCACTGACCCAAACTTGAACGTGTCAAGCGCTTCATTCGGCATCTCCTTGTACATGTTGGACATGGAGTTGTGATCCATCTTTTTCTTGGCATAAATGTCCAAGTCATCAGCTTGCTCCTCTGGGGCATTGATCAACATCGCCCATTCTTCCACAGTGGATTGGTACCTTGTACCCTCTGACATCCATGTGATCCTGCCATCTGGATAAAAGTGTGTTGTGGAGTAGAATTGCATGATCAGCTCCTCGTTCCACTTTGTGAGCTTCTGCCCAACAAAGTCTGCAACTCCACAAGCACTAAAGCTGTCAAAAACACCGGGGTAGTACTCTTCATTATCCTTGATGTAGGTCCAGTCGACCCATCTCATGTCACAAACGATCGGCTTCTTGTCAAGCAAAACAGTCTCATAGAAATCCTGTTGTTCCTTGGTGTGAAATCTGTAATCTACGGCAGTCCTTCTCCTAGAAGCATACGGGTCTGCTTCTCTCCATTTCCTCAGCCCTGAATCTCTCCTGAGCTTCATATCCTCAGCCATAGGATGAGCATCATTGTGGTATGGGATCTTGGGCTTGAGCTTCCTAAGGACACTCTCTTCTTCTTCTTCGATTGCTTCAGGCATTGGGGCCTTGTTCTTTTCTGCAGCTGGGATGCTTCGTGTGTTTCTCTTGGGTGCACTCTTAGGCTTAGATGCAGCCTTAGGTGCATCCTTGGGCTTGGATGCAGCTGTTCCTGACCTTATAGCATCTCCCATGAGTTTGGCTGCCTTGGGTGCCGGTGCAGCAACCTCTTCTTCTTCCTCCTCATCGACCATGATGGAGGCCTTCCCAAGCACTCTGACTACAGTCTTTTTCACCCTCTCTTTCCTTTTCTTGCCCTCAGCAGCAATGGGCTCAATGGGAGCAGGCTTCACAGTTGAAGCCCTAGCCTTTGACATGGGTTGCCTGCCTACTGGCCTTTTGACCTTCAGCCCTAGCTTGGTTCCTTGAGCTGGTTCAGCTCTCTTTGATGTGGCCTCTTCCTCTGCCACATAGTCTTCATCCTCAGAATTAGACGTTCTCTTCTTCCTTTGACGTGTGGCAGCCTTAGGCAGGTTGCTAGGGGTGCTCCTGCTGCCATCATCAGAAGAACTTGAGGGGCTAGTGCCCTCACTCATCACAACTTGCTGCTCAGACACATTCTGGCTGTCACTTTGATCAGACATGTTGCACACTGACTGCTGACCCTGTGAATAGATTATGGATAAGATAGAGTGGATGAGCATCACAAAAGGCAGAGATTTTTGCAAAAGATTAATTCAAAAACTTAGTTTTAGTTTTCCACAGAAAGCATCTCGGATCTACCGATTTTCAAACTCGATGACACCGAAGTAGTTTTGGCACCAGAACTGGTGAACTCGGTCAGACCGAGTCACAGTTCGGTGGCACCCAGACTGCTAGGGTTTCACAGAATTCCAAAATCGGTCGCACCGATAAGTTATTCTCGGTCAGACCGAGTTTCACTCGTGCAATGGCAAAAGCCAGATCGGTGGGACCAAGTTTTTCAACTCGGTGGGTCCGAGATGGTTTCGGCGGAAACCTAACCCTAAAATTTTCGAATTAAACCTATTCTACGAGATCATTGACTGGATAGGAGTGTTTCAATCATGGCAAGAATCATAATGATCACAATGTGCTAGGAATCGGAGTGGAGAATAGCACAAAGATCGAGTCCATACCCTAGTTCGGCGGAGACTCGCTACGGTGGCAACGGCGGGGCAGAAATCCGTTGACGGCGGCGGAGACCAGCGACTGGAGGCTGCTGGCAGCGAGAAGACGATCCGGAGACCACGAAGGCAGAGCGGGCTATCGCGCGGGCGAAGAGGTTTCGGAGAAATTTCCAAAATTTTGCCCGTCACTATATATAGCTCGACCCTGTCGGTGTGACCGAGTGGAACAACTCGGTGGCACCGAGATGCAAAACTGTGTGCAGTTATTGCAACTCGGTGTGACCGAAAAGTTCAAATCGGTTGCACCGAGATCGAAAATCTAGATCAACTTAATGAACTCGGTAGGACCAAAAATGGAGTATCGGTCAGACCAAGATTCATAAAGAGGTTTTGGAGGTTTAAGTCTATGACGAATCGGGGACTCCGAGCGCTCCTCACACAGAGTGGTTCGAATCTGACTTGATCAAGTTTTGTGATGCAGCATGAATAGAGTTTGAGACGAGAAAAGCATAGATAGCTAGAGGAGGTTCTTAGGCATTCTTGTCCATCCACTTGGCAAAAGAAGAAAGCCAAACAATCAAAACAACAAGTGGATGTCCTCGAATGAGTAAAATGTGCAACCAACATGCTCACACAATAAGATGGCAAATGAAATATGTGGCAAAGCATGCACAACCAATTCTAGCATCTATCGAGCAATTTGCGATGACTAGGTCATCTATATATGAGTATATTGACTTAGGAGTCAAGTGAGAACACTTGATCATAGGTCATACTCATCGTTTAAGCTCAAGTGGGGTTACCACTTTTACATAAAGCATTGTTGTATTCACATCTTTAGAGTTGCTTTAGCTCAAGTCTTAGAGTAAAGCTCCCCCTAGATGTGATATCCCCCTTAAGAGGGATGAACTAACCTTGGGTTTTGTCGATGATGACTTCATGTAGATGTTGAAGATGTGGATGCTCAATGTTGATGTAGATCACTTGGAGCTATCCATTTGAGTGAATTGCACTTTCAATACCTACATGGGTTAGTCCCACAAGGAACAAACACGGATATCCATAGACATAGAGTGATGCACACACAAGATGATGTCCATGAAAACTTTAGGTTACCTTGTCCCTTGTCTTACAATCAAGAGGGTTTGTGACTCCTTGAACTAGTGCAAGATGTGGAAGTTGATTGCACTTGTTCTTGCCAAAATGATAAGAGTGAAGTATGTTGGCGGAGTCACCCTCAAGAACTCTCTAGTTCTTCTTCTTTTGGATCCACACCATCTTGATGGGAATCCTTGGAGTTGTAGTCGTACTTGATGAAGTGGAACTTGAAGTAGTCTTGGGAATCCACTTGACTAAGGTCTTAGGAGCTTCTTCAAATGCATCAATCTCCTCTTGAAGCTTGTCCTTGCCTTTTTGCTTGTAGTCTTGTGGTGGAAGATCATCTTGAGCTTGTGTCCCCTTGAAAGAAGTGTCATACTTCTCTTGTTGAGGAACAAACTTTGTCTTGGGGTATTGATCTTCTTCCCATTCAACTCCATTGGCATTGAACTTTCGTTCAAAACCGACACCTTGATTCTTCCGGTGCATTCCTTGCTTGCGCACAATTTCCTCGAATTGCTTACTTCCGGCAAGGCTCTTGTAAACACCTTTCTCTATAATTCCCTTCAATAAGCTATTTTCTTGCTCAAGTGTAACTTGGCTAAGAGAATCATTAGTGGAATCAAGAGAACTACTAGAAGCAACAATATTGGATTTAGCATGATCATTGTTACTACTAGAGGAAGAATCTTTCTTATTCCTGTTACTAGTCTTGACTTGAGGCATGTAAGTGGATAATAGTAAATGCTTGGCAATGTAAGAAGAACTATTCTTGCGGAGATCATCATTGATTGCTTCTAAGAACTCATGCTCTTGCTCAAGATTGAGCTTTTCAAAGCGTAATTTCTCATGAGCTCTTAAAAGTTCTCGATGATCTTCGAAGATAGTTTCATGAGCTAACTTAAGAGTGTTTAGTTCTTTAGTTAGAGCCGCAATCTTCTCCTTATCATTGTCATTCGTTTTAGCATGATTAATTAATGTTTCACCATAATATTCTTCACTAGAGTTGTCAACAAGCAAATCATCATCACCTAACAAGTCATCTTCATCACTATTAAAATCAACGTACTCGGGGTGTGTTACCTTAGGACCTTTGGCCATGAAGCATCTTCCAATTTCTTCATTTGGGGAGTCAAATATGTTGTAGGAGTTGGTTGACACAAGTGCTAGACCGGCAACACCTTCATCTTGAGTATCTTCGGAGTCGGAGTGATAACTTCTCTCGGAGTGGCTGTCAGAGTCAGAGCCGGATACCCATTCACCAACATGAGCTTGATGTCTTCGTTTTGTATAGCTCCTTGATGATTTTTCCTTCCTTTCCGAGTCCTTGCTTCTCCATGAGTATCTTCGTTCATAACGATCATCTCTACTCCTTCTCTCTCTTGGTGGAGATTCTTTGCTTCTTCTTTTTGGAGAATCTTCTCTTCTCTTGTAGGGAGCCGTACACTCATTGGAATAGTGTCCGGGCCTTCCACAATTATAGCAGTTTCGCTCTCGACTAGAAGATCTTTTGTCATTGTAGGACCTTGACTTGAAGCTTCTATCTTTGCTTCTATTCTTGTAGAACTTGTTGAAGTTCTTCACCATTAAGCTCAATTCTTCATTGAAGTTTTGTTTCTCACTTGATGATGTGGGGGCTTCACATGACGCTTTGTAGGCACCACTTGATTTATTGTGAAGTTCCTCTTTATCCTTGAGTGACATCTCATGAGCAACAATCCTTCCAATTACTTCCGTTGGCTTGAGATCTTTGTAGTTGGGCATCATTTGGATTAATGTGCACACGGTATCATATTTCCCATCCAAGGCTCTTAGGATCTTCTTGATGATGAATCTATCGGTCATCTCTTCACTTCCTAAGCCGGCAATCTCATTTGTGATGAGAGCAAGCCTAGAGTACATTTCAGCGACACCTTCACCATCCTTCATCTTGAACTTATTAAGTTGACTTTGGAGCACATCCAACTTGGATTCCTTGATGGAGTCGGTACCTTCGTGCATATCAATCAAAGTATCCCAAATTTCATTTGCATAATCAAGGCGGCTGATTTTGTTAAATTCTTCGGGGCCCAATCCATTGAAGAGAATATCACAAGCTTGAGCATTGTATTGCAACATCTTCAACTCATCCGTGGTAGCTTCACGGTTTGGTTCCCTCCCATCGAAGAACTCACCTTGCAAGCCAACACAAACAATAGCCCATACGGCGGGGTTATGTCCAAGAATATGCATTTTCATTTTATGCTTCCAACTAGCAAAATTAGTGCCATCAAAGTAAGGACCTCTACGGTGATAATTTCCCTCGCTAGATGCCATACTCTCCTAGGTTGTGAAACCAAGGCTATGACCACCAAAAGCTATGGAGATCAAGGCAAATGGAGACCAAAGCTCTGATACCACTTGTAGGATCGAAAGTATGTCTAGAGGGGGGTGATTAGACTACTTGACTTATTAAAAACTTAGCCTTTTCCCAGTTTTAGTTCTTGGCAGATTTTAGCTATCTTAGAGCAAGTCAAGCAATCATCACACAGTTCAAGCAAGCATGCAAAGAGTTTATTGGCAGCGGAAAGTAAAGCATGCAACTTGCAAGAATGTAAAGGTAAGGGTTTGGAGGATTCAAACGCAATTGGAGACACGGATGTTTTCCCGTGGTTCGGATAGGTGGTGCTATCGTACATCCACGTTGATGGAGACTTCAACCCACGGAGGGTAACGGTTGCGCGAGTCCACGGAGGGCTCCACCCACGAAGGGTCCACGAAGAAGCAACCTTGTCTATTCCACCATGGCCATCGCCCACGAAGGACTTGCCTCACTAGCGGTAGATCTTCACGAAGTAGGCGATCTCCTTGCCCTTACAAACTCCTTGGTTCAACTCCACAATCTTGTCGGAGGCTCCCAAGTGACACCTAGCCAATCTAGGAGACACCACTCTCCAAGAAGTAACAAATGGTGTGTTGATGATGAACTCCTTGCTCTTGTGCTTCAAATGATAGTCTCCCCAACACTCAACTCTCTCTCATAGGATTTGGATCTGGTGGAAAGAAGATTTGAGTGGAAAGCAACTTGGGGAACGCTAGAGATCAAGATTCATATGGTAGGAATGGAATATCTTGGTCTCAACACATGAGTAGGTGGTTCTTTCTTAGAACATATGAGTAGGAATGGAGTGTGTGTTCTGATGGCTCTCTCTTCGAATGAAGAGATGGTGGAGGGGTATATATAGCCTCCACACAAAATCCAACCGTTACACACAATCTACCAATCTCGGTGGGACCGAATCAGAAAACTCGGTCTGACCGAAATAGTAAACCTAGTGACCGTTAGGAATTTCGGTGGGACTAAGATGCAACTCGGTAGGACCGATTCGGTTAGGGTTTGGGCATAACGTATCTCGGTGAGACCGATCGCACAAACTCGGTGAGACCGAGTTCGGCAATTAGCTAACTAGAGAGTTGGTCAGGCAAACTCGGTGGGACCGACTTGCTCTTTCGGTGAGACCGAAACGTTACAAGAAGGAAACATAGAGTTTACCTTGCATTCTCGGTGGGACCGATTCACTCTTTCGATGAGACCGAAAAGTTACGAAAGGGAAACAGAGAGTTTGCAAGCCCATGTCGGTGAGACCGAGAACCTTATTGGTGGGACCGAATTGCTAGGGTTTGGCAGTGGCAAATGACAAGTGAAACTCGGTGGCGCCGGATTAACAGAATCGGTATGACCGAGTTTGGCTTAGGGTTTAGGTCATTTGTGGATATGGAAAGGTGGTTGAGGATTTTGGAGCATATCACTAAGCACATAGAGCAAGAGGCTCATTAAGCAACACCTTATCCCTCCTTAATAGTATTGGCTTTTCCTAAAGACTCAATGTGATCTTGGATCACTAAAATATAAAATGAGGAGTCTTGAACTTTTGAGCTTGAGCCAATTCTTTCTCCTTAGCATTTTGAGGGTTCCACTTTCACATCCATGCCATGCCAATCATTGAGCTTTCCTGAAATAATCATCTTGGAATAGCATTAGCTCAATGAGCTATATGTTGTTATGAATTACCAAAACCACCTAGGGATAGTTGCACTTTCACACCTGCGGCGGCTGATTCAGGCGACGTCTGGCCGGCGAATCCCGCCATCGTGAAGCACAGCCTAACGTCCAATCACACCGTGGCGCCCTTCCAAGCGGCTAGATCCGGCGGTAGCGGCCACCAAAGCCGGCCTGCGACCTTTCCCCGATGGCTAGGGCGTCGGCTTAGGCGCCGGTGGCCATGTCATCCTCTCTTCCGGTGAGTGAATCCCCTCCCCTGGCTTTGGCCTCTCTCTCTTCCTCTTTCTCTAACCTCTGTTCTTCTCTTCTCCTATAGACGTCTAGGTATACACCCCTGATTCTATTGCTGCTAATCCCTGTCAAAAAAGTTGGCCCTTCTGCAATTCATCGACGAACACTGATAGGCCTGTAGACTGACTTCTGATCTCCATTGATTTACATTTATGCACGGATTGCTACTCTATTAAATTAGTAATTATTAGATATCAATGGAGCATCAAATTTTTAAAAATTCTTATGCGCTGCTAAGTGCTAACTCATCCATCCTTGATAGATGAATCGTTAATCCTTTCTATTTTTAACATGTAGAGAAGCACTACTTCATATATGCGGACCCCATGTTAAATAGTCTATTACAAGAGTTACACTATTTAAGGAGGGATCCAGTCTTAATAGATCTCTGTATTGCAGTTGTGATGAGTTACTAATCAAAGTTTTTGTTGCAATTTCACACTTTTTGGGAGTCTGATGGTCAGGTTATTGAGGTGGAGGTAGTAGCTTGCTAATGGTGGCTTTCACATCCAGTGCAAATACTAGTGGACGTGGACCTATTGGGGAAAGCACGTACATCTTTGTGTTTAGTGAGCAGGTGAATTAATAATCCACATTGTTCCTTCTATGATTTTGCTTTGATGCTGTTGATATCATTCAGAACACTGATAAATAAGACAGTACACATTTTCTTTGTCATTTGGTTATGTGATTGTCCTCTCATACACTGGAGGAGGTTAGTGGAGGCGAAACTGGGCCACGACCCCCCCTTCCAAAATTACAAAAAGAATTCTATACCAAGTTTATTCACTACTTTAGCACAGCCCAGGAGATAATGCCCAGTAGCAGTCTAGGAACAGCGTCCATCCCCGATTCTCCACGGCTCCCATAGACTGCTACTGCAGGGCTAGATCACTACCAGGCCACAGCTATTGTGAACCATCGTCCGCTGACATGATTTGAGCGACCGACCATTGCGAACTCGTCTGTTCGACTGATGACCTCCTTGGCTCCTCCTCTTTATCGACTTGTCTATCCCCTTCTTACCGGTCGGAGGCTTGGAGCTGCATGCCGCTGACGCCGGCAAGCCACCACGCCGGACGGTGGACGCACCAGCACTTGTGCGCACTGGACCTTAACCCTCTTGCTGGGTTACGGTGCCTTTTTGATTGAAACCAAACGCCTTGGACACTGCTGGTTGGTGCTTCATGCTTGCCTGGCTAATTTCTTGGTTAGTTTACTACAGAAAGTGTATGTCCTATTTTTTGATTGGAACGGAGAGAGTAACTGAGAAGCGAGGTGTGATGATAATTTATTCATATAGATGTCCACTGCATCGGATAAATGCTGGAAAATTTGATGCATTATAAGTTCCTAATTTAGATATATAGCAACAATGGAAACGACATATTATTTAGTCATATAATTATGGGATCCCTTCAAATTATCGCTTACACATGTTCTATGATGAGTAGCTTTTTCATGCATATTGTGTGTTTTTAGATGGATTTGGCCCCTTGTTGTGTTTTGGTTACGCTCCGCCACTGCTCTCATAGCATGCAGTTATTATATATGCACTTGGTTCAAGTCAATGCAAATGATTCATCTATACCAAGTACTTATCTACTAATCTAAAAAAGATACTTATCTACTACCGTTGTACATCATAGTGTAAAAAAACTGAATCCTAATACCCCACTTAGATGCAACCTACACCTGAGCTTTATGCATGTTCATGTGCAAACATTCATATACTAAAGCTTGCAACAAGCACACGCACATATACACCGGCAACAGCTCACTGTTAATCATCATATTAGTCATTCGTTAAATAGAGGCTCACTGTTTGTTTGTGCGCAGGTTTCCGAAGAAATAAATACTCAATGACATTCGGTGGTTTTCAATGTGCCAGGCTCTACATTCATAGTACATCATTGAGTTTTACCTTCAACTAAGACTATTTCTGTTGAGGTGATTATTTATTTATTCCTTTATTGCTTAGATTAGCTCTAACCATTTTTAGCCTTCTTTTCTGCTCTTATTCAACTATTTATGTACTGCTATCTCGCCAATTGTGTACCTATTGTTGTGTGTAATTTAATGTGAGGCGCCGCACTCATCCGTTCCGGCACTGCCGAGATGGAGGCGACATCACGGACGGCTGGAGCTGCGAGTAGATTTGTCCAAGATACAGCAGTGTCCGTAGTCATAGTTCTGGTAACTATCCGCGATCTCCATATGTTAACTGTTTGCGAAGATGGAAATGCAAGTAATGTTCTTCTTAGATACTCTTGCCTTTTTGATTTGTACATTGCTAAAGTGACCACTGAGCTCATACCACTTTGATTCATAAATTGTTGAATTACCCTCATGAACTCTTGCTGTCATGGTTTGTAAATTGCTGAATTTCCCATTATGTCGCTTGCACTGTTCCATACAAGCAGTGTCTATTATGCTTTTAATCCGTGAAATAAGTAGGTACTATGTTATTAGTGGCTTGCTTTTAGGCCACAACCAAATCTGTTTATTTTTCTCCGAGTCTGTTTATGTTTGTTTTGTGACATGAAGTAGTATATTGAGTTCTAAGGGAATACTTTCAGGTCGCAACTTTTCTTTGTAATGTTTCCTATTTGCTGGGCAACCCATCACTATTTGCATTGTGTTTTAACAGTTCATTTTGTTATTTTGTTTGTAGATTCAAAAGATATACGAATGATTACATGGGTGCGTGGCAAGTATACTGCAATGATGATGATGACGATGTTCCTGGTTCACGATGAAGACGATGATGGCTGTTGTCAGTTTTAGTTTAGTTGTAGGGATGCTTTTCCTGTTGGATGATGTTCCTCGGTTAAGTTTTAGTTTAAGTTGTAGGGATGTTGATGGATGATTTTAGTTTAAGTTTTGTTGTCAAGACAATATTCAGGTTATGCACCACATCTGGATGTTATTCCTCTTGTAATATCAACTATTGTAATCCCACAGTTTTTTTCAATATATGATTTCTTCCTGTCGTGCGTATATTTTTTATTCCGACTTGATATACATACTTATCACCATTATGTGGAGCATTAATTAATTACTGGCAATATATAAAATATTATTCACATTTTATATGTAAAACACCTGCAGCATTGCAAATTCTTTGTGGCCAAGTAATGGGATTTGAAATCTTGTAGATGAGATTTGAATTCCTGGACATTAACCACCAACATATATGAGTGTTGTAAAAGTCACTTTTATGTGTTGTACCCTTGCAACGGTTCCTTTTACCAACGGAAGTATAACCGTTGCATTATGCGCTAGCAACACTGGATAAGGCTACGCATCCAAAACCGTTGGTAAAGACGCTAGCAACGCATATATGGACATTTAGATACGAAAAAATGCGTTGCTATATGAGGGGTCCTGTTGTAGTGTGTAGAGGCATACACATGTCGTAGTAGAGGCGCGCACGTAGCATGTACACGTACGTACAGCGGCCTAGGTGCAAGAAAGAAAATACGGCCACGTATGTGTACATACGGGCGGGGTTTCAAACGCCTACTCGCGCATACATACGGCCAGGGCTCGTGTACATGGCTGGGTCGGAATGGAGAAACAGCGTTGTCGTCGTGCTCATGGGGAGGCAACGGAATGCGTCGTGTTCATGGGGAGGCAACGGAATGCGTCTTGTTCATCGGGAGGCAACCGAACGCGTTAGAGCCAACCGGTTGGGTCAGAACGGAATGTGTGGTCGTGTTATCAGGAGGGCTTGGACGGAACAGGCGATGGAAACGAGGCCTGGCGTACCGCAAAATGGAGGAAACGGCCTTGTGTTCGACCGGCCACGTTCGAAATGGGATCCTGTTCATCGAGAGGGGTCTAGCGTACTGCAAAACGGAGGAAACGGACCTCCTTTGGTCGAAACGGGGGTCCTATTGATCGGGAGGGCTGTGGCGTACCGCAAAACGGACGAAACGGACTTGTGTTGGAGCGCTATGGTCGAAGCAGGGGTCCTGTTCATCGGGAGGGGTGTGGCGTACCGCAAAACGGGACTCCACGGGATACTGTTCATCTCCACCGTCGACCTCCTCTAGCCTCCACAGGCTACCGTCGACCTCCTCCAGCCTCCACGGGCTCCTGTTCATCCAGCCTCCACCGCGCGCTACTCCACCGGCTGCTGTTCAACCACCCCACCACCATCTACTGTTCATCCAGCCCTCCACACCACGGGGTCCTGTTCAACCACCCCTCCACAGGCACCCCTCCACCGTCTACTGTTCATCCAGCCCTCCACACCATGGGGTCCTGTTCAACCACCCCTACACGGGCAACCCTCCACCGTCTACTGTTCATCCAGCCCTCCTGCACACCACGGGGTCCTGTTCGTCAAGCTGAAGATGCCGTCGGGGCCCGCGAGGCCAGAGTCGAGGAGGCGATCAATCGCCGGGTGGCCGAGGTTCGCGCAGATTTGGAAAGCAGGTACAACCTAAAGCTAAAGCTCGCTGGTCAAGAGGGTGCGGGCAGGGCCGCCGCCCTCAGGCACAGGTTGGACGAGGCCGAGAGGCGTGCGAAGGCCACAACCGCCGCCCTGGTTGCGGCACAGGTGGACTTGGCCTCCGCCCACGCCGAGCTGCATTCCCTCCGGGGATGATTTGACGACACCGAGGCCATCGCTCGGCAAAACAGAGAGGAAGTGCTTCAACACCGAACGCTGGAGCGCGAGCATGCTCCTATGCTCCAAGAACTTCGGAAGAGGGCCAACATCGCCCTGGGCTATATCTGCGATGAGAACACCCCGACCCCTCGCTCAAGTGACTACGCCAACCACCTAACCTTCTTCACTGAGGTGGTGACGCGCCTGGAGGCTCAATCTGCCAGTGCTCGGCAGGTTGTGGAGGAGAGGGGTCGTGGCTTGCTTCAGCGCGCCTTCTCCCCTTTCTTTAGCCACCTTCTGAAAGCTGACCCCAACTTTGACTTTGATGCCGCCATTGCTCCTGTGCCCATTGTCGTCCGGGGCGACTTGGCGCGTTGGGTAGAGGACTATGTCGACGCATTGGTCAGGGCCTTCACCTCGGAGAACGATGGGGTGGTGGTCGTCGCAGACGAAGGTGACGTGGTCAACGATGGCGATGGGGGCCTCGCCGACGGCGGCGACGATTCCGACAAAGGTGATGACGATGCGAGTTATGCGTCCCTGGACGACGCAGCGAGCGATGTCTCTGGCTGATCCCATATTCTCCTGTTGTTTTATTCTGCACGCAGAACTCGGGCGTGGCCCTTGGAAAACTTGTAAGAGCATTTTGAGAGGGGGAGCCCCTCGTGTAAGCAAATTGCAGTTTTTACTTTCCTATGCGATGTGGGTATGTATCCTTGTGAGCTCATGAAGCTGGGAGTGAGTCTCCCGACGTGATTTACCTTAGTCAGCGCCAACTTAGGGCTGGGTCATGAGGCGACGAGTTCCTGAGAATCCTGCGGAGCTTATCGCCCCGTTTGAGGGGGGCGCAAGGGGTGAGCACCATGCATAGTGCTAGCGCGTGCTTTGCATGGTCCGGCTCGCGAGGAGCTTTGCGAGGGAAAGGCGATGGGCGTGAGTCCCAAACCAAACAAGATCCAGAGGGCGAGAAACGGCTCGAACGAGAAAAGGCACCCCCCACGCGCATCGCTAAAAATTCAGCTTCAACTTAAGTCCAGAATCAGAAAGCAAAGCCACAGAAAGAGAGATCCAAACCAAAAGGCCGCGTCCGGCACCTAGTCTAGTCTTCGGGTCTTCAAGTCTTCTCACCAGCGCGGAGCTAAGTGTTGTCCACTAGGCATGGGAGGGAGCCCCAGGGCCTGAGGCCGGCGCTCCTGAGACTCCGGGGCGTGTACAGCCCCAACTCATTATTACGTGAGAGTGTCACGGGCGGTGAGCTTCACAGGCACTGGGTCTTCTTCACAGGTACCGTCCTTGCTTCATATCTCTAGACGAGGGCCCCGCCTTGCGCCACTCTTGATCTCCTTTGAGCCGACAGGAGACCAGGACGACACAAAGGAGGGAAAGAGGACGCCAACGGTTCCCTCGGAGACCAGGGGTCCTCTGTCGGGGGAAGGGTTGTTGAAACCACCTCGGTAGAGGGCCTACCTCCGGCTGTCCCCTGGTTTCGCGTGCCTTGGGGAGGGGCCTTGCTCCTGGCTCCCTCCCGGCGGCCCCCAACGTGTCTCCCTTGTTGAAACGGGTGCCGCCGTGCCAGGGTCGCCGATCGATGCTGCAACCTGATTCATCTGCAGCCCATGGTTAGCATAAGCTTGTTCCTGAGAGGTTAGCGGTACCCTGTAGTTGCCGTCGCCGGTGCAATCATTGTGGTTCTCCGCTGGCTCTTGGAATGCTTCGACTCCTAGCACCCCTTCTCCCCAATCTTCTCCAACGAATGAGCCGATGTCGTCCTCTGGTGCGTACCCTTGGTCCATCATGCGGGGCACGTAGGCCTCCGGGGCCGTCACCCCGAACACGTCGCCGTGGTGCCCGACGCTCCATGTTGCCCCGCCCATGACGGCGTCCTGGGGATGAAAATATGGCATCCGGCTGGGACCATGGGGGGTGACGCTTGCGCTCGTGCTTGTTAAGGGTGGCATGGGGGGGGGGGGTTGGAGCCCCCTACGCTGCCAGCCGTGCTGATGTTGACGAAGCCCCCGGGCATAGTCGATGGCGCGTAGATGTGGTGAGGCTCGCCGCGCGACCTTGCAGTGGCCTGGGGGGAGTCGATAGCAGAAGGGTGGTGCTCCCGACGCCGCTACGTCCAGCAGCTCAGCAACATGCTCAAGCAGTGTGTCCTGGCCGCTCTCCATCAGCCTGCATCGCAGCAGCTCCCTTGCCACTGTGAGTGCCGCCCGCATGTTCTCTTTTTCCCGCCGTGAGTGCGGCGTTGTTGCTGCGGCGTGACTCGCTGCTCTCGCCGCGGTTCGTGCTTGCCGCGGGGTGAGGATGGATGATGCCTGGTCGCGATGTCCACGCCCGATGGAGCTTGGTGGCACCCGCGCCGCTTGGGGTGCGGGGTTGAGATCTTCATGGGCAGGCGGCACCGTCCGGGCCGGCCAGGCTGCCCGGCGGTCGGATCCGGCCCTTGGGTCGCCAGACATCATAGCCGGTGAACGTTGGAGAGCTGATTGGCGGAGAAGAAGCTCCGGCGCACCCCTACTTGGCGCACCAAATGTCGGATGTGGGGTTCCGGCAAACCCTTAAGGTTCGAACACTGGGGTGTGCACAAAGTCTTTCCCTCCTGCCAATCAACACTCAAGCTCGCTAGATCTTGCGGGCGAACTCGACGAACTCACAACACAGAAAGACACGGGGTTTATACTGGTTCGGGCCACCGTTGTGGTGTAATACTTTTTTCTAGTGTGGTGGTGGTGGATTGCCTCTTGGGATGATGATGAACAATACAAGGGAAGAACAGCCTCCTGAGGTTGAGGTGTTCTTGTGCGTATGAACTTGTGGTGTGTCTCTTAAGCTAAGATGAGATCATCCCCATCCACTGCGGTGGCTAGTCCTATTTATAGAGGCCTTGGTCCTCTTCCCAAATATCGAGCAGGAAGGGAGCCAACAATGAAAGGCTAATTTGAAGGGGGACAGCTAGTACCAGCTATCCTAACAAAAGTAGTCTTCGCCTGCACAAAGCTTTGGTGGTGATGCCGTCTTGGGCTCCATGATGACCTCCGTCTTGCAGTCCATGGTCTTGGTCTTGTTGCACCGAAATGGCAACCTTTGCCTGAGGCCTCGGTACTCCGCGGCTGCGCTTGCCTCCCTTGCACCAAAGGGGAAACAAGGACGCTGCGCGCTGGCGCCCGCTTGGTGTCGATCGTCATGGCACACGTCACGAGAGCCTCATGAGGTTCGCCTCGCCTTGATATCTCCGCTCCTCGTGAGCTTGCCTAGCTAGGCCACTCCAGAGGAGGTCTTGCATCGTCCGCCTCGTGAGGCTTGGCCCCTCGCGAGGGTCTTGGATGCTTTGTTGGTGCAGATGGACCGTACGGCCTACTGGTTCAGCCACGCCGCAGGCCGCAGGGAGGCAAGTCCGGGGACCCCCGTTCCCAGAACGCCGACAATGGCCAATGGCTGTGTGTAGCCCCCGAGTGATGCTCGAAAGAGGTAAGCTTGATATAGAGTGTTGTAAGGGCGTATTTATCCCTAAGGTGTTTAGGTGATTGATGACAATGCTTTTGTGGACTGATCGTGTGCCTTGAGTATTTCAGACGTTTCATCACTAGGCACAAGTCGGTTTTTGTCCCCCTCGAAGACTATTGATGACGGCGTTTGTCTACATTTCTATTCCGTGGATTTGAGTCGTAGGAAAGCCGTACTATAAAGAGGGGGTCCGCATTGGTGAGGCTAGGGTGGAATCAACACGTACACATCCCTTTTGCACCCTCTCAGCTTTTATGGTTCGTTGAAGGCTCCTTTGCTGCCTTCTCCCTGTGGTCTGGTCCCAGCGGTAGTACCGCGAACCATAGTGGTAGTACCGCTCAAGAGGTACAAGCGGCAGTACTGCTCCGCAGCGGTAGTACCGCTTGGAGCCATAGTACCGCTGCGGCTCCGTGCTCCTACCACCTCGATTCGAGGGCTCTCCTCTCGTGTCGGGTTGTGCAGCACTAGCTGCGGAAGTAGAGGTAGAAGTACCGCTCATAGGCGGTAGTACCGCCCTGGGTCCAGATCCTGCTCTGCGTCTTGCGTCACCGCAGTACCGCAAGGTGGAACGGCAGTACCGCCTACCCCTGCGGTAGTACCGCCCTGTGCGGGGCTGAGCAAGGGTAACGATTGGATTGACTTCCCCACTTATAAAAGGAGGTCTTCTTCTCCAAGTTGACCTACCTCTTTTCCCCAAGCTCCATTTATTGTTCCAAAGCTCATTTTCACCCGATCTCTCTCCCTACCCAATCAAACTTGTTGATTTTCTAGGGGTTGGTTGAGAAGGCCCAGATCTACACTTCCACCAAGAGAAATTTGATTCCCCCCACTCATCCCTTGCAGATCTTGTTACTCTTGGGTGTTTGAGCACCCTAGATGGTTGAGGTCACCTCGGAGCCATATTCCATTATGGTGAAGCTCCGTGGTTTCGTTGGGAGCCTCCAATTCGATTGTGGAGAGAGCCCCAACCTTTTTGTAAAGGTCTGGTCGCCGCCTCCAAGGGCACCAATAGTGGAATCACGGCATCTCGCATCATGTGAGGGCGTGAGGAGAATACGGTGGCCCTAGTGGCTTCTTGGGGAGCATTGTGCCTCCACACCACACCAACGGAGACGTACTTCCCCTCAAAAGGAAGGAACTTCGGTAACACATCCTCGTCTTCACTGGCTCCACTCTTGGTTATCTCGTGCATTTACTTGTGCAAGCTTTTATGTTGTATCCTTAGCTTGCTTGTGTACTTTTTTTTGTTGCATCATATAGGTTGCTCACCTCGTTGCATATCTAGACAACCTAATTTCATGCAAATTTTAAATTGGTGAAGTATAGCTAAAAATTGTTAGTTGCCTATTCACCCCCCTCTAGTCAACTATATTGATCCTTTCAATTGGTATCAGAGCCTCGTCTCTTTACTAAGGACTTTGTTGTCCAAATAGTATGGTTAACACCGTAGACCGTGTGGAGGAGCACTCCGATGTGAATCCAATCTTGTCTACGGCCGATGGGGGAACCGCGGCCTCTCATGAGGAATTCAATGTGGCCTTGGACACATTGAAGACCTCCGTGACAATCGAGGTTGAAAGCATGTTTAACAAATTCATAGAAGGGCTTAAACTATCCACCGCACCATTGAGAGTGGGTGATCCCACTAACAAGGTGACGGATGCTAACTCCGACAAGGGGGGAGCTACTAGTGATCAAGTTCCTTCTTCTAGTGGTAAAAATGGCACCGGCATCTTTGCCCATGTGGAGCCTCCACTTGTTTATGGTGGACCGATTCCTTCCAGTCATTTGAATCATGCCGGTCCTCCCCCCAAGATTGTGAAAAATGAGGACTTTGATTCTTGGGTCTTTCGCTTTAAGCGTCATTTAAATCATGTGAATACTAATCTTTGGAGAATCATCGAAGAAGGTTTCTATCCGCATGACCAAAGCAACTTCACTCCTAGAGAAGTCGCAGATAATCAATTCAACAAGAATGCTCTCTTCATCATCCAAGATGCAATTCCACCCGAAGATCTTCCTCATCTCTGGCCCTTCGCCATGGCCAAAGATGCATGGCATCAAATTGTTTCCCTCTACAAGGGAAGCGCAAGCATTAAACGCTCCAACTATGAAGTGGTGCAAGATGAAGCCGATAAGTTTGCAATGAAAGAAGATGAAGAACCTCGTGAGCTTTATCAGAGAGTAACCAAACTCGCGGTCTCACTCCGAGATCATGGGAGCAAGGACACGGATGACAATTGGGTCAAGCGCAAATTCCTCAAGGAAATGATGCCCTACGACAAGGCCATGTCCTCCGTCATTCGTCAAAGGCCGGACTTCCACACCTTGTCCTCAAGTGAAGTGTTGGATGAGTTTGTGGCTGTGAGCATCTTGGACAAGACCGCCGACAATGCGGTGCTCCGTTATCAAAGAGCAAAGAAGCCCAACCTTGCATTAAAGTCCAAGGTTAGTGTGGAAGAAGAGGACGAAGAAGAAGAAGAGATCAACCCCAAAGATACAAAGTATGCCAATCATGAACACATGGCTCTTGCTTCAAGGCAATTTTGGAGCAAGAAAAACTCAAGGCCCAACTTCAACAAGAACAACTCAAGTGGCACGAAGGGCAAGAAACATGTGAGGACTTGCTATAATTGTGGCAATGTGAGCCATTTTGTTGCGGAGTGCCCGTATGAGAAGAGGGAAGACAATGGTGGCAAGCTCATCCAAAAGGACAAAGCCAAGTCTTTCCCAAACAAGAGCAACTTCACCAAGATGACTCCTCCCAAAGCGTTGGTGGTACAAGAAGAGTACAGTGAGGATGATGATGATGACGATGATGATGATGATGATGATGATGATGATGAGGATGAGTTGGTTGCCATGGCCTCCGTTGCCATTGCGACAACTCCACGAGTGTCACTCTTCGACTCACCCAATGAGAGCATCACCGCCAAGTGCCTCATGGCTAAAGCCACCAACAAGGTAACCCCCAACATCAAAACTACCATCATTAATAATCCTTCTTTGACGGATTGCATTGATGAACATGATGGATCTAATGTGGAGGAGAATGAGTTTGAGTCCTTTATGGGCAAACTCAAGGGTAAATCCAAGAAGCACTTCGTTGCTCTCTTGGAACAACTTGGTGAAGCCAATGACATGATCGAGGCTCACGAAGATACCATCTCTAAGATGGAGGGGCATAGTCGTGACTATGCCGATGAGATTTCGGATCTTTCCAATGCTCTTGAGAAAGAGCGTGGTCTTCGTTTGGCTCTTGAGGAGTCACACAACGATGATCATGCTAAGTTAAAGAAAGATCTTGATCATGCTATTGTTGTTTCTCGTGTGCTAAACTCCGAGAAGGCCAAGCTTGGGGTTGATCTTGCTAGACTCAAAGAGGAGTTTGACCTACTTGACAAGGCTCACAAGGTCTTGAAGGGTACTCATGCTAGCCTCAAAGAGTCTCATGATCAACTTCAAGTAAAGCTAACCATGGAGAAAGCCACATTTCCTCATATGGTGTTAATTGATAATGCAAATGCTACTAACCCATGTTGTGAGCATGTGCATCTTGTTGTGGAGAATGCTAAGTTGAAGGAGCGACTTGAGAAAGGCCTTGTTTCTTGCATACAAGGAGATAAAAACCTCAACGACCTTTTGAGCAATCAAAAGGGAGTTGTGGCCAAGGAAGGGATTGGGTACGCACCCGAGTCCAAGAACAAGAAGAAGAATGACAAGGCCAAACGACCTCCCCCTCTCAAGCAAACCTTTGTGAAGGAGGGAGAGGGTGCTACTAAGGAGAAGAACAAGAACACCGTGAAGGGTGGTGATGCTAAGAAGGGCAACACTTCCCTTCCCAACCAAGCCGGCGACTTTAATCCTTCTTATGTGTTGTGTCGTGCTAGTGATGGACATGTTTATGCCAATTTTTTGGCTCTCCTTATGAGTACATTGAATGGTCTGTTTGGGTTCCTAAGACCCTTGTTACTAACATCAAAGGACCAATTACTAAATGGGTACCTAAAACCAAGCATTGATCTCTTGTAGGTGTTTGCTTCCGGTGGGGGATCATGGTTGCTCGATAGTGGAGCCACTAATCATATGACCGGAAGCAAGGACTTGGTGGTGGATGTTCACAAGATTCCATCTATGCCCACCAATGTCGAGTGGGGTGATGCCTCGTCCTCCAAGGTATTGGGGCTTGGCACGGTTGTCATTTCTCATGATCTCACGATCAAGAAGGTCATGCTTGTTGAGTCCCTTGCATACAATTTACTTTCCGTTCGTCAACTTGCACTCATGGGTTTTGCCACTTTATTTGATGTTGATACCGTGGCCCTCTTGTGGAGCAAGACTCTTAAAGTAGCCTTTGTTGGGCATGTCGAGAACGGTCTCTATGTGGTTAACTTTTCGGAGTGACCCACTAAGATCGCGACATGCCTAATGGCTAAAGTTGACGTGGGATGGCTTTGGCATCGCCGTTTAGCCCATGTCAATATGAGATCTTTGCAAAGTCTTCTCAAGGGGGACCATGTCCCTGGACTAACAAATGTTAGTTTTGCTAAAGATCGTGCTTGCAGTGCTTGTATCGACGGAAAGCTTCATGAAAAGGCTCACCCTCCCACGACTATCATCTACTCGAAGAGGCCTTTGGAGCTCCTTCACTTGGATCTCATTGGGCCTCCATCCTTTGATAGTCTTGGGGGTAGAAAGTATTGCTTGGTGATTGTGGATGACTATTCAAGATACACTTGGGTATACTTATGTCGGTGTTCTGGGAACAGGTGTCAGCGTTCTGGGAACGGGGGTCCCCAGACTTGCCTGCCTGTGGCCCATGGCATGGCTGTGCTGGCAGGTCTGTACGGCCCATCATCATCAACAAGGCATTCAAGACCCTCGCGAGGCGGACGATGCAAGACCTCCTCAGGAGCGGCCTCACCAGGCTGCCTCGCGAGGAGCGGAGATATCAAGGCGGGGCGAACCTCGCGAGGCTCTCGTGACGTGAGCCATGACGATTGATACCAGGCGGGTGCCAGTGCGCGCAGCGTCCTTGTTTCCTCTTTGGTGCTAAGGAGGCAACTGCAGGCGCGGAGTACCGAGGCATCAGTCAAAGGTTTCCATATCGGTGCAACAAGACCAAGACCAGAAGGACGGCAAGACGGAGGTCACCATGGAGCCCAGGACGGTGTCACCACCGGAATCTTTGGCACGCGAAGACCACCTTTTGTCAGGATAGCTTGTACTAGCTGTCCCCTTTCAAATTGGCTGCCGTTGTTGGCTCCCTTCCCGCTCAATATTTGGGGAGAGGACCAGGGCCTATATAAGTAGGACTAGCCACCACCAAAGGGGGGAGATCCGATCTGATCAAGGGCCAACCCTTAGCACACCAAGCACAAGAACACTTCAACCTCAGGAGGCTGTTCTCCCCCTTGTACTGTTCATCATCAGCCCAAGAGGCAATCCACCACCACCACACTGGAGTAGGGTATTACACCACATCGGTGGCCCGAACCAGTATAAACTTTGTGTCTTTGTGTTGCGAGTGCTTCGAGTTCATCCGTGAGACCTTAGCAAGCTAGGGCGTAGATCGGAAGGAGGGAAAGAACTTCGCGCACACCCTAGAGTTCGAACCTCAGGGGTTTGTCGGAACCCGTGATCCGACATTTGGCGCGCCAGGGGTGCGCCAAAGCTTCCCTTCCGTCGATCGGTGCTCCGTCGCTCTGTCGTCTCTATGGCGGACGCTCGCCGCACTCGAGCTGAGCGCCGGGCTGCCCTCACTGCCCGCGTTGCTCAGACGGCTCCCATTGGCGAGCCACCTTGTCGTTCCCCGTCGCCTGCCGCCAACGCCGCCACCGGCCCGACGGGGAACGAGCAGCAAGCGTCCTTGCTGCACCCATCGGTGCGGCAAGACGGCCACACCGCCACCCCATCGCTGACCCCGGCCGGTTCCTCGTCCCACGCATGTCGCACTCCCATGGACGCGCATGCCGTGCTCCTCATGGCGAACGAGCTCCTACGCTACCGTCCGATCGACGACCTCTACGAGGACTGGCTCTACCGCGTCGTCGAGCTCGTCCGCGCCGCAGGGGGCTCCTCGGTGCCATCCCCCTCTCTGCCTCGCCCTCCTCCAGCCACAGGCAACGTGGCTCGTGGAGCGCCTCCACCACCTCTGCCCCAAGATGGTGCCTTGGCGCCAAGGCGCGCGACCCCATGGCACGATCCACCACGCCCGGTGCCCGCGCGCGAGGAGAGAAGCTGCCAAGAGATTCCTCGGCCGCGAGAAGCTCCACCTGCGCTCCCCGCGCCACCTCGCCAAGCCCACGCGCTACCGCGGTGGTGGCGCGCGGACCTCATCAATTCCAAGCTCCACCTCCGAGACGGGCCCCGGTGACCACGGCCGGCTTCTGCGCCTTCACCCCTGAGCTGCGTAGCGTTGCCTGGCCGGGCAAGTTCAAGCCGGATCTGCCTCCTCGCTACGATGGCACCCCCGACCCCGCGGAGTTCCTGTAGCTCTACGAGCTGAGCATCGAAGCGGCCAACGGCGACGAGAAAGTCATGGCGAACTGGTTTCCTACGGCTCTCAAGGATGGTGCCCGCTCCTAGCTCCTAAACCTGCCGCAAGGCTCAATCTCCTCCTGGGACAAGATGCGCGACCGCGTCATCGCCAACTTTCAGGGCACGCGCGACCGCTCGCCGGCCGCGGGTGACCTACGCTGCATCAAGAAACAATCAGGAGAGACCCTCTAGAAGTACATCCAGCGCTTCAACAACACTCGCCTCAAGATCCCCAACATTACGGACGAGGCCATCATCTCCACATTCTCTGACGGCGTCCGCGACATCAAGATGAAGGAGGAGTTTGCTATTCAAGAGGAGTTGTGCACATTGCAGGAGCTGTTTAACCTGGCGACCAAGTGTGCAAGGGCTGAGGAGGGGCACCTTTCCCTCCTCGAGCTGCCAGCTGCGGGCGCATAGGAGAGGAAGGCCAAGGCCAAGGACATGAAGCGCAAGGAAGCAGCCGTGCTCGCAGCGGAGCCGGACACCAAGCAAGGCAGAGACCAGCCCGACTTGTCCAAGAACAGTCGACCATTCTGCGCCTTCCACAACCTGAACACCCACAACACTAGTGATTGTCAAGAACTCAGAGCCATTCACGAAGAACGCTTCGGTCGATGCCCCGAGCGCAGCGACCGGGGCTACGGCCGAGGAGGAGGATGTGGAGGCGGACGCTGGGACGACCATGGTCCACGCCAGGAGTGGCGCGACAGGCCTCGTGAGGACCGCTGGCAGGATTATCCTCGCGAGGGCGCCTGGAGGGACCAACCTCGTGAGGATCGCCCTCGGGGCAATGCCGGTCTTCCCCGACTGCCGCCACCACCAATAAGGAATGATGACCACCATCAAGATGAGGGGGCTGGGGGCTTCCAGGAGCCGCGCGCAATCGCCTGCATCTTGGGTGGCGCGCCAGCCCCAGCCTCGCAGCGTGGCTTCAAACAGTTCTCTCATTAGGTGAATGCAGTCCTCCCCAAGCTTGAGGACACGCGCCCGCTCAGGTGGTCCCAGTGCACCATCACGTTTAGCTCGGCAGATCAGCTCAAGTGTGCAGCCACTGCTGGCGCCCTCCTGATGCTTTGTTCACCAGTCATCAGCAACGTGCAAGTTACCAAGACCATCATCGACGGTGGCGCAGGGCTCAATGTCATGTCCGTCGACACGTTCGACAACCTCCAAGTGCCATATGAGCAGCTTCAGCCTACCAAGCCTTTCTCGGGAGTGACCGATGGTTCCACCACACCGATAGGGCAGGTCTGCCCCCTGTCACCTTTGGGGAATGCAAGAACTACCACACCGAGCTCATCGACTTTGATGTCGTGCACATCCGTCTGCCATTCAATGCCATCCTCGGATATCCAGCCCTGGCCAAGTTCATGGCGGTGACACACCACGGTTACAAATGTCCTGAAGATGCCAGGAAGCGGCGGAATCATCACGGTCCCGTGCGAAGAGAGGGATGCGGTGTGCTCCCATGAGCGTGCCTTTCAAGAGGCCGCAATCGACGACCCCGACAGCAAGAGCGAGGATCCTCCCAAGGCCATCCCCAAGAAGGAGAAGTAGCTCCGTCGTGTCGGACCTCAGGAGGGTGTCGTCGCGGCTGGAACCTCGTTAGGATCAGCGCCCGCTCCAGGGGCGCCTCCCTCTGTCGCATAGGAAGGCGCACCAAGCGCCCTCCTCGAGCAGGGCTCAGGGGCTCTCTTCTGGAGGGCTTCAGACCTTGCCAACATCACGAGGGAGGCGCTCGGGAACCACTTGGAGGCGTGCTTCGCGGCACGTTTCCCTCGGGAGAACACAAGGCAAGGAGCTCCCACCACTCAGGAGTTCATCACCAAGACCACTTAGGAACTACAAGATGCAAGGGCCAGGTGCGGCGACCGCCACTCACAAGGCGCAGCTCCCCATCCAGGCAAGGATGTCGGGCTGCGCGTCTGCGTCGATGTAACAGGGCTCAACAGGGCCGCATCTCAGGAGCCCTTTTAGCCTTGGTGTGTGGGCCGTTGTGAGAGTCCACCACATAGCTACGTTCACATGCCCTTCGGCTTGCCGAGCGTGTCGTCAGCCTATCAGCGCAACCTGCAGCGTGCTGGCGGCTCAGGAGGCCAGGCACCATGCTGTCCTGGCAGAGATGGAGACAGTCCTCACGGAACCACCTGAGCCCCCAGAGCCTCCCGAGGCTCAGGGCCCCAGTGGCTCGTGAGGAACGACCCCTTTGCCGCGTGCCTTCAGCTGCACCAACTCTCCTTCATCGACAGAACCAGGTGACATTTTCCATGTTCGTTTAGCTGGGAGCGCCCCTCGGGCTGCATTATTCCCAGGCCGTGTGGGTCCGTCCCTGTGGCATGTATCTCTTTTGCTTATGTCTTCAGTTTACCATGTTGGGGGCGCCCCTCGGGCTGCATCATCCCCAAGCCGCTCGGGCCTGACACGGTGGCATGTATCTTTCTGCATTTACCCAAGCTGATTTGCCTTCCATGCTTAACCTACCTATGGCTATCACTTGCTTGATTGTTGCCCACTACGGGGGCCGCGCGCTGGCACCATTCTTCAGGGCCCCTTTTGTGTTGTCTGACCATCTCGCAGAACCAAGACAATAAACAAGAGCCGAGACCAGGCGCAACCCTCCTTGAGGTAGGACCTCATGAGCCCTGCGCTGGCTCACGAGTGCCCAGGCACACCTTGCTAAACCCTACCGTGCCAGCCATGTGTCAGGGTGGGGCTGTACACGCCCCGGGGGCTCTCCGCAGTAGGGAGTCCCCTCGCCTGCTCCAGAAGCAAACCAGCGGTCCTGCGCCCTTCTTCGCGTTAACTTGCAGGGGCTCCCTGAGGATCATGGCGGGCGGTACCACGGACTCTCCTTCTTCTCTCATGCGATTCGCTTGCGCCTTAAAAGGGGGGCTCCTGAGCATCACATCTCAGGAGCTCTTACTGGCTCTCTAGCCCTCACCCCCTAGCCTTGATCACGGCATCGCGACCTGGCATACCAGCGGCGGCTGAGCTCGCTCGAGGGCCAGGACCTGAGGACGCAGAGCACCAAGAAGAGCATGGAGGGAAGGGGGAAACCCGCACGGGCCTGGCATGGCTACGCTATAGCGACCAACGCGCGAGCCCGGGCGTGCCACGAGGAGTATACTCCAGGCAGACCAGATAAGTTCACACACAGAAGCCACCTCTAGCCACGACACGAGACCTTCGCAGCGGCTCCGTTGCGGCAATGTCGCCTCCCTTTCTTGCCTCTTCACGGTTGCCTGGGCGCTAAGGGGGACCTCCTGAGCATCGTGCCTCGGGAGCTCTTACCGGACTTCGGGCTGCTCACCTCCTGGCCTTGACCACGGCATCGCGACCTGGCATACCAGCGACGGCTGCAACCTTCCTGGGTACCGGGACCTGTCAGCGTAGAGCACCAAGCTGTCACGAGGATAGAAAGGGGAGACTGAGCCGAAGTGGGCCTTACTCCTTCCGCTGCCCTGCTGTGGCGATACTCTCTTCCTTTCCCATTCTAAGGCAGCCACTTGAGCGCTAAAGGGGACCTCCTGAGCATCGCGCCTCAGGAGCTCTTACTGGACCTCAGGCCGCTCACCTCCTGGCCTTGACCACGGCATCGCGACCTGGCATACCAGCGACGGCTACAGCCTGCCTGGGGACCGGGACCTGTCAGCGTAGAGTATCAAGCCACCGCAGGATTGGAAAGGGAAGGTCGAGCCTCGGCAGGATATGCGCCCATGCAATTCAATAACAAGGACCATATATACGCAAAAGACATTACAGACCCTTTACATGCCCCCACGGGGTACTTCATGATTCTTCGCAGGGAACCAGAACGAGAACTAAGAGGAATCCTATCTACACCCTCCCGTGGCGGACGCCATCATCAACAGTGGGCCATGGGAGGCCATCGCCGACCCCATCTAGATCAGCAGTGGCGGCTGGATGCCGCGACCCTGCTCTGAGCTCGACGGGAGCTTGGTGGCAAGTAGCTGTCTTCACTCGTCTCCGGAGACTTCAAGGGCTCAGGAGAGTCACTGGACCACCACGAGTCGCCGCTGTCACTGGAGGAGCTGTACGCTAGACCAGTGGAGGGCCACGCGCCCGCCACGATGTCGTCCTGGTGACCTCCTTCAGGGCAGCACTCCAGGCGGCAGCCTTCCTCGTCGAAGACCTTGAAGAACAGCACGGAAGCACCGTCATACTCGAAGTGGATCACGAGGGCGCCCTCCGCACGGCAGACCCGGGCAATCTCACCCCAGCCTCGGGTCATGAAGATCTTCCCGGAGGCGACGGTTCCAATCTCCGCTCCGGTTGCCGGGGCGTTGCAGTCAGCATGCTGCAGCCAAAGTTCGCAAACACCCCTCGGCGGCACCTCGGCAGCGAATAACGGTGGGAGGCGTATCCAGGTGCTTGGTGGCATCGCCGCCCACAGCACGAACTCACGCGATGAGTCCGCGGCATGGACCCCTGGGGCGACGGCGTGTGTCCCCGCGATGCGGCGACCATGGCCACGGCGCGGGCGGCGTCGCTCGTCGCTACGCCCTCCTGAGCCCTCGGCTCGGGCGTACAAGGGTAGCGGATACCCTGGAGGAGGCCGCACGCACCAGGGCCTCGTCACCACCTGCATCGACGCTTCGTCGCGACGGTGAACCGAGCCCTTCTTCGATGGAAGCGGCTCTGGATCATCACGGGGGGCCTTTCCTTTCTCTTCGGCGGAGAACCTTCGGATGGGCGCCATTGCTGCAAGTGGTGGAGAAAGGAGGAAGAAGCAAGTGAACCAAGAAGAGATGGGCGACGGGGGCTCCACCCCCCGTCCCCATTTATAGCGGAAGAAGGCCAACCGCCGCCTCCCACGATCACAGGTAATGATGATTTTCCTTGCATGTTGCACGTACTTGTCAAATCGAGCAGTTGCCGAGGCGACGTGGGGAAGCGAAGACGCCCACGACCAATCAACCGCCACGCGTCAACCGAGGCCGCAGGCTTTTGGGGGCCCGCGGCGCTCCGCGCTTGATCCTTTGGCTTCGCCTCAAAGCCAAGCCCGAGCGCACCTTGGGCCCGGGGGCTACTGTCGGCATTCTGGGAACGGGGGTCCCCAGACTTGCCTGCCTGCGGCCCATGGCGTGGCTGTGCTGGCAGGTCTGTACGTCCCATCATCATCAACAAGGCATTCAAGACCCTTGCGAGGGGCCAAGCTTCACGAGGCGGACGACGCAAGACCTCCTCAGGAGCGGCCTCACCAGGCTTCCTCGCGAGGAGCGGAGATATCAAGGCAGGGTGAACCTCGCGAGGCTCTCGTGACATGAGCCATGATGATCGACACCAGGCGGGCGTGTGGGGACCCTGACTCATAAGTCGAGATCACCGAATGCACGTGTACAGTGATCCTAGAGATCAATGCTCACTGAACACAGAGAAGCTGAATAACAAGAGTCTTACATCCATACATACCGTCTTACACAAATTATGACCATTATGGTCAAGTCTTACATAGATAAAGCCACAAGGGCTGAATACCAAATAAACTTAAGCAGCGGAAATCTTCGTCGATAAGTAGAACCCATGCCATCTACCTTAATCCTACAGGCATTCTGACTAGGAAATGACCTAGTTCGCATGTTCGTCTCCAAAGAACTCTTCTTCAAACTCCTTTACTTCCATGCCTGGCCAATTAAATAACCAGTGGTAAGCCAATGAGTACTTTGAATGTACTTGCAAGCAACCCAGATTGGAACAAGGCACAATAATGCAATGATATAGCACTAAGTAGGTAGTTTGCAGAAAGCTAGTTTTGAGTGCAATGACATGATCAATCAACCTGTAAACTATGCATCATGAGAGTACAGATATCCGTATGAACAAGTTACAGATATCAACATAAACAGAGTTGGACACCAATCCAACTTCATCATTGTGTCAAGTCATCTAACTTAACCCCAAATAGTTTTATCAACACACACACACGGTTTGTAAAACTCTGGGCGTAGTTTAAACAGCACCGCCCAACTGTCCTTGATCGTGGACACGGCTATTCGAATAGTTTTACACTCTGTAGAGGTTGCACACTTTACCCACAAGATCCGGGGAACTTCTGTGTCATCCACGACCTGCGGTACCTCAAGTACCCGGGGTAAGCACCCGATCACTATCTTTCCCTAGACGACACTAACATAGAGTCCACTCGATTGGTAGTAACCCCCGTGCCCAACATTTCACATCTTAAAATTGTGGAGCCTAGCTCCCATATTTATCACATACCACAAGCACGGGGTACCAACGGTGTGTTCGGTGCCCTGTAAAAACAGTCATGGCCACCCTACCTGGCACGACCCCGTCCCGAGAGAGAGCACCAACTCTCCCCTGTCACTAGTAATGCGGGCTCCAAGCTAGTATCGGCCTAGGTAATCAATAATGCCCTTTCCCATATAAGGGTAGAGTGGTTGCGCATGTAAGGTTGGGACAGTCGAAAAATCTTAAATCTAATCTGTTTTCAAAAACAACACACACACTTGCCTTAGTACACCACTTCGTCATCAAGTGGTTACCCCACTCATTATCTCCCTCGGGCATAAGTGCCACCCGACAGGGTTTTCGAAAAAGTCTTTTGAAAATACTTTGCCTTCATCACCATGCATATTCCCGTCCCTTTTTGCGTAGCAACTACTCCAGCATCCTACTTACTCCCACTGGCATAACCCTCATAAGGAGGTAGGGTCATGCACCATGCAAGTATCAACGAGGAAAGCAACGGAGGCAAACCACCTCAAGTGGACACCATTTTATCATGATTTCGATGCAAGCAATGAAAGTGCCATATGACATGCATAAAAAGGGTTTCTTAGATATGGTCAAAGGGCTACTTGCCTTGTCCTTCAAAGTCTTCAAACCTTCTGGTCCATCTCCAAGTACTCCGTCTAGTTCGCCAACTAACGACGGAAACAATCACAATAAGCAACACAACAAGGCAAAAATAAAAGTGCTCTAAAAATGTGAGTTGGACTTTTCTAGGATACCTATTGTCATATGAGGAATGACCTAGGTTATTTCATTGGAGGTAGATCAATGGATATTTCTAAACATTTCGATATGATGGAATCAAGGGGTTTATGGATTTGCAAGAAGTGTACAGAAGAACTATTTGAAAAATGATCAAAGGCATCCATTTAACAAGGAATAATTTTAGAAGCATATAGGAGTTGGTTTCACTGGATTTGGAGTTCAAATGAATTTCCTATGAATTTGCACAGTTGGCTAATATGAAGAAATGGCCCATTATTCCATGTGGCACAGAAAGTATTAGGAAAAATGTTGAAAAACTAAGTTATGAACTTGGAAGTATCTAGGATTTTGAATCATGGCATTTGGATAAATTGTGAGCTCTCTGTGATTTTCTAAAGTTCATCGCAGAATTGGAAAATGGGGTTTTATTGGATTTGTGTGAAGAGAGGTGTTCTGGAAAAATGTGCATGCCGCACCAACAGGTAGAGCATGATTTATGAAGAAACAAGAAATTTGAATCATTCAATTTGGAGTTAATAAGAATATTTGGGAGATTTTGCAAATTTCTGGAAAAATAAAAGGACAATGGAAGTGGGGGTTATACCTATACTGCGCACCAAGCGCAGAATAGCGTCGCAGCGCACTGGGCCAGCCCAGCGGCTCGGCCACGCGGACGACAGGGCGACGTCGAAGGTGCCTTTGTGGTGCATGGCGGCGGCGACCCGGCCTTGGAGGGGGCAGGAGGGCACATGGGGGAGAGAGGGGGTGTCCGAGAGGTGCACGGGAGAGAGGAGGTTCGAACCGAGGCGAGAGAGAGGGTCGGGGTGGCTTAAAATGGGCGAGGCCGCAGTGCATCGTGGGCAGCATCCATGGACATGCTCGGGTGAGCTCATGGAGGGAGAAGGAGGGCGAGGGAGGAAGGGTCCGAGAGTGTTGCGTGTCGTGGACGCCGAGGCGGCCTCGGGGGACACAATTCCGGCACCCAAGGTCGACCGGAGGCCCTGGAATGGGCGTGCTACTGTCCTGGAGAGCACTGTAGCATGCTCCAGAGCATGTGCTCTGCACGCCATGGCATTGTTTATGTGCCAGGGGCATGTCCACTAGTGTTTGGGGCTTTTTGGGGTGAGTAGATAAAGGGGAGGTGGCCTTGGATGCCATGGTGAACCACTAGGGAGAGAGGTGGGGTTGAGAGAGAGAGAGAGAGAAATGTGATGTCCAGAGAGAGAAAGTAGGGTTTTACCCTACTCCATGATTGATATGAGAGTGGGAAAGACTTACTAGAGGTAGAATAGGGTTAGAATAAGTTGTGGTAAAAATTTGAGGTAGAGGGGAATAGTGAAAGTGGTCCAAACGGTAGTTTTGGCAAAGTGCCAGAAGGTGCTTGATGTTGTTTTGGACAAACAAGTGGATTCCAATAGACATGAGACTCCATAGGGTGAAACGGCACATACAATTAGGCCCTTCCACCAATTTTGAGCTCATTTGGGCAAAGTTTCCAATGCAACTTTTGTAAACCCTAGAAATCAACAGAAATGGCTTTTCCAGGATTTAGTCATGCAAATCTATTCTCCTTGATGCACCACTTGGTTTAGTGTCATAATTTGAGGATTTGAACATGTCCACAAAAATTCAAATGAAAAGTACACACCTGGCAATGTAGAGTTGTTCAAATTTGGTTCTGGACAAAAAGGGTTTTAGAACACTTTGATCATGATATCATTCTCTCCAACTTGTGCCATTTGGCATAGATGCATTATTACACCATTTGAGAATGTGCACCAAGTTTTAGAGCATTTGTACATGTTTGTCTGTGCAAAGTTGTTCAAACTTGGAAAAAGACAGAAATGGTTTTGAGAGGGTTTAGTGGTGCCATGTTGTCCCCCATGACATGATAATCTGTAGGATCCTCAAGTAGGTCATTTATGACATGGTAGAATTCTGGGATTTAATAGATAATATTTCCTATGTAAATATTTCAAAAGCTTGAAATGTCCAGGAAGGGTTTCTGAGGGATTTGACCAATATTTTGTTCATGACCATGTGTTGAAAGTCATATATATGGACAATATATGCCCATTGAGTCTCCCTAAATTTTCTCAAGTATTTTTGAAACATTAAAATAATTTTAATCTATTAAAGACCATTTCTGTCCTTAAGAAAAAACCTTTAAATAAAATAGGAAAATAACTTTTAAAATTATATTTTTCTAGTTTCTGGGTGTCATATATCGAATAGGATTCAAATATAATTTTTGAAAGATTTTTCACACCCTTAATTAAGTACTTGTAGTTCAAGTCTCAATTTAGGGGTTTTTGGAAAACCTAATTTAGAAAATACTTTTTGGCCAAAATATTTTTGTAAGAAAATACTATTCTGTCCTATACACATGGCATGATAATTGGGCAAGGTTTTGGATCAAGGAGAAGGGGTATAAGAGTTGGAGGATTTATTTGATTTTTAGAGCACTTGCAAACAGTAGACACAAATCAAATCAAGCAAAGACCAAACATTCAAAAGTTTTTGTCAAACCACAATTTATCATGATTGATTAGCTTAAGTGGTGTGGCTTGAAAATCAGGGTGTGATAGACCTACCCCCGTTACAAGAATCTCGTCCCCGAGATTCCCAAACTAGGCGTGGAAAGGAATAGGGAAACTTGGATCCGGGGTAGTCTTCACGTCCTCATACTGCTTCTGCTTCCGAGTGGTGCTCCATTAACGCTTGAAGTACTTGATGATGTGTCTTTGTGTATGACGGTCTGCTTGATCCAGGTTGCTAATGGGTTTCTTGAAGTAGGTTAGATCGGGCTGGAGGTCGGTGGCTTGGTGATCGATGTCCTTGTAGAGATCGGGCTTATCAGGAAGTTGGAAACACTTCTAGGGTTGTGATGCATGGAAAACGTTGTGCACATCAGGTAACTCAGGTGGAAACTCCAGCTGGTAACTGTCTTCTCTTCGTCTCGTAGTGATCTCAGAGGGGGTTGTTAATCTTGGTGTGGGTTTCTTTGTCATGGAAATGCGTGGTTCTTCTGAGAGTGACCCGTTGGTACACATGGTCTTCGATGCAGGAGTTTACTTTTTGACGATGGTAGTTGGTTTAGTTCTCCCCCCTTGACATGGCGGTCTTCAGATGTCCCTTAACCAACTGAATGGCCCTTCTTCTGTCTTCGGGTAGACAATTATGTCATCATATAATGAAGACACCCAAATTGTCCAAGTACTCCATGATGACTTTGTTCACGAGGTACATAAAGTAGGCTGGGGCATTGTTGGTGGTCACGGTTGAGTGTTTGCCAAGGTCTTCTTGACCTAGAGCCAAAGCCCGTGGTCATGATCCGACCATGTTGTGGTTTGGTAAGGCTTAAGGGTTTGAAGGATTCTAGTGTGCGACTGAACGTTTATCACTTTATCCTTAAGCATTTTTTCTGAGATGCCAATTGTTCTATCTAGTCCTCCAAACAAATCACATCATATTACCGAAAGAATCATCCCGTATAGGTCAACTCCAATTATCACTCATGCTAATCATATCCTCATGACTCCCTGGGGGAGGTCTAATGAAAGCATACATGTCAAGTATCCCCAAACTCATATCTATGCAAAGATCCTATGGGTAGAACATACAAGCTGCTAAGCTTGAATTAAACACCACAATCCAAGTGTTCATCCTACTCTTCCAAGGTCCAAGATAGTGCATCTCTATCCTAAGGAAACACGTCGTATGCCACTCCAGGATCTTGTTTCCTTCCTGTGAATTAACTCCAACAGCCCATTAACTTCCATCAATCACTACATAATCCATTTATTCTACACATCCAATGTCTATGGTGTTCCATAGGATCTTCTAATGTCCCTATATCTCCCAAATCCTTGAAAGGTATATCCTTACTATAGTCAGTCCACCAAATTCCATTATCGGGGTCAAGCAACTCCAAGATCAAGCTCATACAGATCCCTAAATAAACTCCGATAATTATTCCAATCTCCTAGTTTATTATCCACCGAGAAACATGATATCATGATCGAGATCATCAGTCTAAATCCAATTTACTCTGAACCATGTAGACATACTCAACATCTAGACTCCACTAGGATCACCTATTTAAATCCAAATCTCATGTCCAACAAAAATTCCTACATTTTCCCCCAAGTCATTAACATAATGTTAACTATCTCCTATCAATATCCCCTGGCTATGTCAAATCCTTATACTTCCAAGAATTTCAGCTTGCGATCATAATTATCCTACTAAATCCAATTTACTTAGGGGCAATGAAAGTTATGCTACTTTATCAACATGATCCCACCAAGTTTGTCTACCAACATGCAAGCCTCATAATCCACCAAATAGTCTCATATAATTCCTCAAAGTCCTTGATTTAAACTCATCAACTCATTTGTCCTCTATTCCTATATCCTCAAACTGGTCTTCCCTATGGCATCGTCAATTCTGGTGCTATATTAGGATGATAATGTGCTTGTTCACTATGTCCACTAGTTCCATAATGAACCCAGTGATGTGAAAGGTTTACAGAAGCTTAACTGGTTCTCTTGCAATTCTGTGGGTTAAGCACATGGTTAAGGACTCGAGCTGGGGTATCTCATGAAGTCTCGAAGGGTCTAGGAATGGGTTTCTAGTCTGGAGGGTTAAACATAACTCTACGGGGTTTCACTTGGTCGAGGAGGCTGTAGAAAAGTTCTCCAGTGCTAGTTTGTTGTCGAAGTGGAATCCTTGGTGCATCTTGTCTTGCTTGTATTTAGTTGAGGAGAGAGATGAGAGGGAAAAGTAGCATAGAGGGGAGATGCCTAAAGGGGGTTCTATAGTGCAAGTGCAAACAAACGAGTGTCGAAAGGGCCAAATACAAACAACAAAATAAGGCAGGTGATATAGTCGTGTACTTGTTGCCTAGGGAAAGAGTGCGACTTATATCAAAACACAAACAAATAAAAACAAGCAACACATAATCATGGTTCTATTCGAACCATCATACGGACTCGACTGCGCATAGGGGGTACACGACTCATCCTACCCTAGGGGTTCTCGGATTCAGTAGGCGTGCTAGCTTCGTGTTTCGTGCAGTCTTTTGGGTTTTCCTCATGTGCATCTACGTCTTTTGTAGTTGTTCAATGAAACGATCCGAGTCGGCCTGAAGAATCTTCAACAACCTCTCACCTAATGAGCTGACGGGGTGGAGGTGGTTCCTCATAGCTGGCATTGACTCGGTCTTCCGTTGTCTTCTTAATATTGACGATCCCTTTTGCCTTCTAAGGCGTCGATGGTACCAGGTAGGTAACCCTTTATGCAATGACATTAGCAAGGCATAGTAGAGGTCCAACCTGTCGGTTATGTTGATGACAACATCGACACCAAGAGCGGGGGATGAAGAGAACCGTTTTCCTGCTCATTATAGTGAGGCGGTCCAAATGGCGAGGTTCTCATCCACTGGTGGTTGCCGATACAACAACGGTAGTGACAGGGTTACTCTATTAGCAAAGTATATCATGATCTTGCATATCTTACACCCTGATCGTCATAGGACAAGGTTGCATCATCATGGAGCAAATTCAAAGGTGTCACCATCCTCTGGGTCTTCATGTCCTCATTCCTCGAGGGTGTATCTTCCGTTGGCATCGTCTTGCTGTGGTGTGGCCAATCTTGTGTTCAGAAGTGGTGGGTGAGTGTTTGGCAAGGTGTGCTGCTTCTAGGCTATCCACGAGGATTACAAGGAATCCGTGGTCAGGGGCTTGAGGGTGCTAGCGACCGTTTTGCAAAAGTTTTGAAGGGGAAGAGCTCGATTGGGAAAATATATCTTAGTTTTTTTTAGAAAAACTCAGAGGGGAAGAGAAGTATAGATAGTTTTGGAAATTAGTACTAGTTTTGAAAATAGTTTTACCCTAACTAACGACCATGCTAACTAAGGCTACCTACAGTCAGGATGGCTCTGATACCAGCTCTGTGGGGACCCCGACTCATAAGTCATGATCACCGAATGCACGTGTACAGTGATCCCAGAGATCAATGCTCACTGAACACACCGAAGCTGAATAACAAGAGTCTTACATCCATACATACCGTCTTACACAAATTATGACCATTATGGTCAAGTCTTACGTAGATAAAGCCACAAGGGCTGAATAACAAATAAACTTAAGCAGCGGAAATCTTCGTCGATAAGTAGAACCCAGGCCATCTGCCTTAATCCTACAGGCATTCTGACTAGGAAATGACCTAGTTCGCATGTTCGTCTCCAAAGAACTCTTCTTCAAACTCCTTTACTTCCATGCCTGGCCAATTAAATAACCAGTGGTAAGCCAATGAGTACTTTGAATGTACTCGCAAGCAACCCAGATTGGAACAAGGCACAATAATGCAATGATATAGTACTAAGTAGGTAGTTTGTAGAAAGCTAGTTTTGAGTGCAATGACATGATCTATCAACCTATAAAGTATGCATCATGAGAGTACAGATATCCGTATGAACAAGTTACAGATATCAACATAAACAAAGTTGGACACCAATCCAACTTCATCATTGTGTCAAGTCATCTGACTTAACCCCAAATAGTTTTATCAACACACACACGGTTTGTAAAACTCTGGACGTAGTTTAAGCAGCACCGCCCAACTGTCCTTCACCGTGGACACAGCTATTCGAATAGTTATACACTCTGCAGAGGTTGCACACTTTACCCACAAGATCCGGGGAACTTCCGTGTCATCCATGACCCGCGGTACCTCAAGTACCCGGGGTAAGCACCCGATCACTATCTTTCCCTAGACGACACTAATTAACATAGAGTCCACCCAATTGGTACTAACCCCCGTACCCAACGTTTCACATCTTAAAATTGTGGAGCCTCGCTCCCATATTTATCACATACCACAAGCACGGGGTACCAACAATGTGTCCGGTGCCTTGTAAAAACAGTCATGGCTGCCCTACCCGGCATGACCCCGTCTCGAGAGAGAGCACCAACTCTCCCCCGTCACTAGTAATGCGGGCTCCAAGCTAGTATCGGCCTAGGTAATCAATAATGCCCTTTCCCATATAAGGGTAGACTGGTTGCGCATGTAAGGTTGGGACAGTCGACAAATCTTAAATCTAATATGTTTTCGAAAACAACACACACACTTGCCTTGGTACACCACTTATTCATCAAGTGGTTACCCAACTCATTATGTCCCTCGGGCATAAGTGCCACCCGACAGGGTTTTCGAAAAAGTCTTTTGAAAATACTTTGCCTTCATCACCAAGCATATTCCCGTCCCTTTTTGCGTAGCACCTACTCCAACATCCTACCAACTCCCATCATCATAACCCTCATAAGGAGGTACGGTCATGCACCATGCAAGTATCAACGAGGAACGCAACGAAGGCAAACCACCTCAAGTGGTCACCATTTTATCATGATTTCGATGCAAGCAATGAAAGTGCCATATGACATGCATAGAAAGGGTTTCTTAGATATGGTCAAAGGGCTGCTCGCCTTGTCCTTCAAAGTCTTCAAACCTTCTGGTCCATCTCCAAGTACCCCGTCTACTTCGCCAACTAACGACGGAAACAATCACAATAAGCAACACAACAAGGCAAAAATAAAAGTGCTCTAAAAATGTGAGTTGGAATTTTCTAGGATACCTATGGTCATATGAGGAATGACCTAGGTGATTTCATTGGAAGTGGATCAATGCATATTTCTAAACATTTCTATATGATGGAATCAAGGGGTTTATGGATTTGCAAGAAGTGTACAGAAGAACTATTTGAAAAATGATCAAAGGCAACCACTTAACAAGGAATTATTTTAGAAGCATCTAGGAGTTGGTTTCACTGGATTTGGAGTTCAAATGAATTTCCTATGAATTTGCAAAGTTGGCTAATATGAAGAATTGGCTCATTATTTTGTGTGGCACAGAAAGTATTAGGAAAAATGTTAAAAAACTAAGTTATGAACTTAGAAGTATCTAGGATTTTGAATCATGGCATTTGGAGAAATTGTGAGCTCTCTGTGATTTTCTAAACTTCATCACAGAATTAGAAAATTGGGTTTTATTGGATTTGTGTGAGGAGAGGTATTCTGGAAAAATGTGCATGCTGCACCAACAGGTAGAGCATGATTTATGAAGTCACAAGAAATTTGAATCATTCAATTTGGAGTTAATATGAATATTTGGGAGATTTTACAAATTTCTGGAAAATGAAAGAGACAAAGGAAGTAGGGGTTATACCTATACCGCGCACCATACGCAGCATAGCATCGCAGCGCACTGGGCCAGCCCAGCGGCTCAGCCACGCGGACGATAGGGCGACGTCGAAGGCGCCTTCACGGCGTACGCTTCCTTGCGGGGGAAGCAGATCCGTTGGAGCCGTATCCACTTAAACGGACGGGCCCGCCTGCTGGGTCGCTGACGTGCGGGCCCCAGCGGCAGGTCGTCTTCAACCTCCTGGGCGCGCTCTGGCCTCGGGGAGGAGTGGCTCCCGCCAGCGATTGCCGGGGCTACAGAGCGTCTCCGGCGACGCTCCGCCCACCAGAGTGCTCTGGAAGCCACGCCGCACCCATCCATGTGCTTCACGCACGCTGGGGAGGGTTGTTGTTGCGATGGCTCGGGTGGCCGCGGAGGAAGCCGTGGGCGAGGTTCGGCACAGCGGGGCAGGCAAGCACGGGGAGGAGGGCCTGGTGCACGGGGGAGGCTCCTTGGTGTCGTGGGTGTCCTCTCGAGCGTTCAGTGGGAGCGGGGAAGCAATGGGGGCTGGGTTGGTCCGGGGGCACGGCGGTGGCGACCCGGCCTTGGAGGGGGCAAGAGGGCACGTGGGGGAGAGAGGGGGTGTCCGAGAGGTGCACGGGAGAGAGGAGGTTCGAACCGAGGCGAGAGAGAGGGTCGGGGTGGCTTAAAATGGGCGAGGCCGCGGTGCACCGTGGGCAGCGTCCATGGACGTGCTCGGGTGAGCTCATGGAGGGAGGAGGGCGAGGGAGGAAGGTTCCAAGAGTGTTGCGTGTCGTGGACGCCGAGGCAGCCTCGGGGGACACAATTCCGGCACCCAAGGTAGACTGGAGGCCCTGGAATGGGCATGCTATAGTGCCGGAGAGCACTGTAGCGTGCTCCAGAGCGTGAGCTCTTCATGCCATGGCATTGTTTATGTGGCAGGAGCATCTCCAGTAGTGTTTGGGGCTTTTTGGGGTGAGTAAACAAAGGGGAGGTGGCCTTGGATGCCCTGGTGAACCACTAGGAGAGAGGTGGGGTTCAGATAGAGAGAGAAATGTGATGTCCAGAGAGAGAAAGTAGGGTTTTACCCTACTCCATGATTGATATGAGAGCGGGCAAGACTTACTAGAGGTAGAATATGGTTAGAATAAGCTGTGGTAAAAATTTGAGGTAGAGGGGAATAGTGAAAGTGGTCCAAATGGTAGTTTTGGCAAAGTGCCAGAAGGTGTTTGATGTTGTTTTGGACAAACAAGTGGATTCCAATAGACATGAGACTCCACAGGGTGAAATGGCACATATAATTAGGTCCTTCCACCAATTTTGAGCTCATTTGGGCAAAGTTTCCAATGCAACTTTTGTAAACCCTAGAAACGTTAAGCATGCGGACACTACGGGTTCGAGAACTATGTAGACATGACCAAGACACGTCTCCGGTCAATAACCAATAGCGGAACCTGGATGCTGATATTGGCTCCCACATATTCTAAGAAGATCTTTATCGGTCAGACCGCATAACAACATACGTTGTTCCCTTAGTCATCGGTATGTTACTTGCCCGAGATTCGATCGTCGGTATCTCAATACCTAGTTCAATCTCGTTACCGGCAAGACTCTTTACTCGTTCCGTAATACATCATCCCGCAACTAACTCATTAGTTGCAATGCTTGCAAGGCTTAAGTGATGTGCATTACCGAGAGGGCCTAGAGATACCTCTCCGACAATCGGAGTTACAAATCCTAATCTCGAAATACGCCAACCCAACAAGTACCTTCGGAGACACCTGTAGAGCACCTTTATAATCACCCAGTTACGTTGTGATGTTCGGTAGCACACAAAGTGTTCCTCCGGTAAACGGGAGTTGCATAATCTCATAGTCATAGGAACATGTATAAGTCTTGAAGAAAGCAATAGCAACATACTAAACGATCGGGTGCTAAGCTAACGGAATGGGTCAAGTCAATCACATCATTCTCCTAATGATGTGATCCCGTTAATCAAATGACAACTCATGTCTATGGTTAGGACACATAACCATCTTTAATTAACGAGCTAGTCTAGTAGAGGCATACTAGTGACACTCTGTTTTTCTATGTATTCACACATGTATCATGTTTCCGGTTAATACAATTCTAGCATGAATAAACATGTATCATGATATAAGGAAATAAATAGTAACTTTATTATTGCCTCTAGGGCATATTTCCTTCAGTCTCCCACTTGCACTAGAGTCAATAATCTAGATTACACAGTAATGATTCTAACACCCATGGAGCCTTGGTGTTGATCATGTTTTGCTCATGGAAAAGGCTTAGTCAACGGGTATGCAACATTCAGATCCGTATGTATCTTGCAAATTTCTATGTCTCCCACCTGGACTAAATCCCGGATGGGATTGAAGCGTCTCTTGATGTGCTTGGTTCTCTTGTGAAATCTGGATTCCTTCGCCAAGGCAATTGCACCAGTATTGTCACAAAAGATTTTCATTGGACCCGATGCACTAGGTATGACACCTAGATCGGATATGAACTCCTTCATCCAGACTCCTTCATTTGCTGCTTCCGAAGCAGCAATGTACTCCGCTTCACACGTAGATCCCACCACGACGCTTTGTTTAGAACTGCACTAACTGATAGCTCCACCGTTCAATGTAAACATGTATCCGGTTTGCGATTTAGAATCATCCGGATCAGTGTCAAAGCTTGCATCAACGTAACCATTTACGATGACCTCTTTGTCACCTCCATAAACGAGAAACATATCCTTAGTCCTTTTCATGTATTTCAGGATGTTCTTGACCGTTGTCCAGTGATCAACTCCTGGATTACTTTGGTACCTCCCTGCTAGACTTATAGCAAGGCACACATCAGGTCTGGTACACAGCATTGCATACATGATAGAGCCTATGGCTGAAGCATAGGGAACATCTTTCATTTTCTCTCTATCTTCTGCAGTGGTCGGGCATTGAGTCTTACTCAACTTCACACCTTGTAACACAGGCAAGAACCCTTTCTTTGCTTGATCCATTTTGAACTTCTTCAAAACTTTGTCAAGGTATGTGCTTTGTGAAAGTCCAATTAAGCGTCTTGATCTATCTCTATAGATCTTGACGCCCAATATATAAGCAGCTTCACCGAGGTCTTTCATTGAAAAACTCTTATTGAAGTATCCCTTTATGCTATCCAGAAATTCTATATCATTTCCAATCAGCAATATGTCATCCACATATAATATTAGAAATGCTACAGAGCTCCCACTCACTTCCTTGTAAATACAGGCTTCTCCAAAAGTCTGTACAAAACCAAATGCTTTGATCACACTATCAAAGCGTTTATTCCAACTCCGAGAGGCTTGCACCAGTCCATAAATGGATCGCTGGAGCTTGCACACTTTGTTAGCTCCCTTTGGATCGACAAAACCTTCCCGTTGCATCATATACAACTCTTCTTCCAGAAATCCATTCAGGAATGCATTTTTTACATACATTTGCCAACTTTCATATTAATAAAATGTGGCAATTGCTAACATGATTCAGACAGACTTAAGCATCGCTACGGGTGAGAAGGTCTCATCATAGTCAATCCCTTGAACTTGTTGAAAACCTTTCGCAACAAGTCGAGCTTTATAGATAGTAATATTATCGTCAGCGTCAGTCTTCTTCTTGAAGATCCATTTATTCTCAATTGCTTGCCGATCATCGGGCAAGTCAACCAAAGTCCACACTTTGTTCTCATACATGGATCCCATCTCAGATTTCATGGCTTCAAGCCATTTTGCGGAATCTGGGCTCACCATCACTTCTTCATAATTCGTAGGTTCGTCATGGTCTAGTAACATAACTTCCAGAACAGGATTACCGTACCACTCTGGCACGGATCTTACTCTGGTTGACCTACGAGGTTCAGTAACAACTTGATCTAAAGTTTCATGATCATCATCATTAACTTCCTCACTAATTGGTGTAGGTGTCATAGAAACCGGTTTCTGTGATGAACTACTTTCCAATAAGGGAGCAGGTATAGTTACCTCATCAGGTTCTACTTTCCTCCCACTCACTTCTTTCGAGAGAAACTCCTTCTCTAGAAAAACTCCGAATTTAGCAACAAAAGTCTTGCCTTCAGATCTGTGATAGAAGGTGTACCCAACAGTCTCCTTTGGGTATCCTATGAAGACACATTTCTCCAATTTGGGTTCGAGCTTATCAGGTTGAAGCTTTTTCACATAAGCATCGCAGCACCAAACATTCAGAAACGACAACTTTGGTTTCTTGCCAAACCACAATTCATAAGGCATCATCTGAACGGATTTCGATGGTGCCCTATTTAATGTGAATGCGGCCGTCTCTAAAGCATAACCCCAAAACGATAGCGGTAAATAAGTAAGAGACATCATAAATCGCACCATATCTAGTAAAGTACGATTACGACGTTCGGACACACCATTACGCTATGGTGTTCCAGGTGGCGTGAGTTGCTTAACTATTCCGCATTGTTTCAAATGAAGACCAAACTCATAACTCAAATATTCTCCTCCACGATCAGATCGTAGAAACTTTATTTTCTTGTTACGATGATTTTCAATTTCACTCTAAAATTCTTTGAACTTTTCAAATGTTTCAGACTTATGTTTCATTAAGTAGATATACCCATATCTGCTTAAATCATCTGTGAAGGTGAGAAAATAACGATATCCGCCACGAGCCTCAACATTCATCGGACCACATACATCTGTATGTATGATTTCCAACAAATCTGTTGCTCTCTCCATAGTACCGGAGAACGGTGTTTTAGTCATCTTGCCCATGAGGCACGGTTCGCAAGTACCAAGTGATTCATAATCAAGTGGTTCCAAAAGTCCATCAGTATGGAGTTTCTTCATGAGCTTTACACCGATATGACCTAAACGGCAGTGCCACAAATAAGTTGCACTATCATTATCAACTCTGCATCTTTTGGCTTCAATATTATGAATATGTGTATCACCACTATCGAGATTCAACAAAAATAGACCACTCTTCAAGGGTGCATGACCATAAAAGATATTACTCATATAAATAGAACAACCATTATTCTCTGATTTAAATGAATAACCATCTCGCATCAAATAAGATCCAGATATAATGTTCATGCTCAACGCTGGCACCAAATAACAATTATTTAGGTCTAATACTAATCCCGAAGGTAGGTGTAGAGGTAGCGTGCCGACCGCGATCACATCGACTTTGGAACCATTTCTCACGCGCATCGTCACCTCATCCTTAGCCAATCTTCGCTTAATCCGTAGTCCCTGTTTCGAGTTGCAAATATTAGCAACAGAACCAATATCAAATACCCAGGTGCTACTGCGAGCATTAGTAAGGTACACATCAATAACATGTATATCACATATACCTTTGTTCACCTTGCCATCCTTCTTATCCACCAAATACTTGGGGCAGTTCTGCTTCCAGTGACCAGTCTGCTTGCAGTAGAAGCAGTCAGTCTCAGGTTTAGGTCCAGACTTGGGTTTCTTCTCCTAAGCAGCAACTTGCTTGCTGTTCTTCTTTAAGTTCCCCTTCTTCTTCCATTTGCCTTTTTCTTGAAACTGGTGGTCTTATTGTCCATCAACACTTCATGCTCCTTCTTGATTTCTACTTCCACAGCCTTTAGCATTGCGAAGAGCTCGGGAATTGTCTTATCCATCCCCTGCATATTACAGTTCATCACGAAGCTCTTGTAGCTTGGTGGCAGTGATTGGAGAATTCTGTCAATGACGCTATCATCCGGAAGATTAACTCCCAGTTGAATCAAGTGATTGCAGTACCCAGAAATCTTGAGTATATGCTCACTGACAGAACTATTCTCCTCTCTTGCAGCTATAGAACTTATTGGAGACTTCATATCTCTCAATCCGGGCATTTGCTTGAAATATTAACTTCAACTCCTAGAACATCTCATATGCTCCATGATGTTCAAAGCATCATTGAAGTCCTGGTTCTAAGCCGTAAATCATGGCACATTGAACTATCGAGTAGTCATTAGCTTTGCTCTGCCAGATGTTCTTAACGCCGTCAGTTGCATCAACAGCAAGCCTGGCACCCAGCGGTGCTTCCAGGACCTAATTTTTCTGTGCGACAATGAGGATAATCCTCAAGTTACGGACCCAGACCGTGTAATTGCTACCATCATCTTTCAACTTTGCTTTCTCAAGGAACGCATTAAAATTCAACGGAACAAGAGCACGGGCCATCTATCTACAATCAACATAGACAAGCAAGATACTATCAGGTACTAAGTTCATGATAAATTTAAGTTCAATTAATCATATTACTTAAGAACTCCCACTTAGATAGACATCCATCTAATCCTCTAAGTGATCACATGATCCAAATCAACTAAACCATGTCCGATCATCACATGAGATGGAGTAGTTTCAATGGTGAACATCACTATGTTGATCATATCTACTATATGATTCACGCTCGACCTTTCGGTCTCCGTGTTCCGAGGCCATATCTGTTATATGCTAGGCTCGTCAAGTTTAACCTGAGTATTCCGCGTGTGCAACTATTTTGCACCCGTTGTATTTGAACGTAGAGCCTATCACACCCGATCATCACGTGGTGTCTCAGCACGAAGAACTTTTGCAATGGTGCATACTCAGGGAGAACACTTATACTTTGATAATTTAGTGAGGGACCATCTTATAATGCTACCGTCAATCATCTTGTGCTTGTGATCTCCATCTCCGAAGCACCGTCATGATCACCATCGTCACCGGTGCAACACCTTGATCTCCATCGTAGCATTGTTGTCGTCTCGCCAATCTTATGCTTCTACGACTATCGCTACCACTTAGTGATAAAGTAAAGCATTACAGGGCGATTGCATTGCATAAAATAAAGCGACAACCATATGGATCCTGCCAGTTGCCGATAACTTGGTTAGAAAACATGATCATCTCATACAATAAAATTTAGCATCATGTCTTGACCATATCACATCACAACATGCCCTGCAAAAACAAGTTAGACGTCCTCTACTTTGTTGTTGCAAATTTTACGTGGCTGCTACGGGCTTAGCAAGAACTGTTCTTACCTACGCATCAAACCCACAACGATAGTTTGTCAAGCTGGGGTTGTTTTAACCTTCGCAAGGACCGGGCGTAGCCACACTCGGTTCAACTAAAGTTGGAGAAACTAACACCCGCCAGCCACTTGTGTGCAAAGCACGTCGGTAGAACCAGTCTCGCGTAAGCGTACACGTAATGTCGGTCTATACCGCTTCATCCAACAATACCGCCGAACCAATGTATGACATGCTGGTAAGCAGTATGACTTATATCACCCACAACTCACTTGTGTTCTACTCGTGCATATGACATCTATGCATAAAACCAGGCTTGGATGCCACTGTTAGGGAACGTAGTAATTTCAAAAAAATTCCTACGCACACGCAAGATCATGGTGATGCAGAGCAACGAGAGGGGAGAATGTTGTCCATGTACCCTCGTAGACCGAAACCGGAAGCGTTAGCACAACGCAGTTGATGTAGTCGTACGTCTTCATGATCCGACCGATCAAGTACCGAACGCACGACACCTCCGAGTTCAGCACACGTTCAGCCCGATGACGTCCCTCAAACTCCGATCCAGCCGAGTGTTGAGGGAGAGTTTCGTCAGCATGACGGCGTGGTGACGATGATGATGTTCTACCGACGCAGGGCTTCGCCTAAGCACTGCTACAGTATTATCGAGGTGGGCTATGGTGGAGTGGGGCACCGCACACGGCTAAAAGATCAACTGATCAATTGTTGTGTCTCTAGGGTGCCCCTGCCCCCGTATATAAAGGAGCAAGGGGGGGTGCGACCAGCCAGGAGAGAGGGCGCGCCAGGAGGAGTCCTACTCCCATTGGATTAGGACTTGGGAGGGGGAAAGAGGAGGGAGAGAGGAAGGAAGGGGGGGCGCCGCCCCCCTTCCTTGTCCTATTCGAACTAAGGGGAGGGGGGCACGGCCCAGCCCTGGCCACCTCTCATCTTCTCTGTAAAGGGCCACTAAGGCCCATTAACCTCCCGGGGGGTTCCGGTAACCTCCCGGTACTCCGGTAAAATCCCAATTTCACCCGGAACACTTCCGATATCCAAACATAGGCTTCCAATATATCAATCTTCATGTCTCGGCCATTTCAAGACTCCTCGTCATGTCCGTGATCACATCAGGGACTCCGAACAACCTTCGGTACATCAAAACATATAAAATCATAATATAACTGTCATTGAAACGTTAAGCGTGCGGACCCTATGGGTTCGAGAACTATGTAGACATGACCGAGACACGTCTCCGGTCAATAACCAATAGTGGAACCTGGATGCTCATATTGGCTCCCACATATTCTATGAAGATCTTTATCGGTCAGACCGCATAACAACATATGTTGTTCCCTTTGTCATCGGTATGTTACTTGTCCGAGATTCGATCGTCGGTATCTCAATACCTAGTTCAATATCGTTACCGGCAAGTCTCTTTACTCGTTCCGTAATACATCATTCCACAACTAACTCATTAGTTGCAATGCTTACAAGGCTTAAGTGATGTGCATTACCGAGAGGGCCCAGAGATACCTCTTCGACAATAACAGTGACAAATCCTAATCTCGAAATACGCCAACCCAACAAGTACCTTCAGAGACACATGTAGAGCACCTTTATAATCACCCAGTTACGTTGTGACGTTTGGTAGCACACAAAGTGTTCCTTCGGTAAACGGGAGTTGCATAATCTCATAGTCATAGGAACGTGTATAAGTCATGAAGAAAGCAATAGCAACATACTAAACGATCGGGTGCTAAGCTAACGGAATGGGTCAAGTCAATCACATCATTCTCCTAATGATGTGATCCGGTTAATCAAATGACAACCCATGTCTATGGTTAGGAAACATAACCATCTTTAATTAACGAGCTAGTCTAGTAGAGGCATACTAGTGACACTCTGTTTGTCTATGTATTCACACATGTATCATGTTTCCGGTTAATACAATTCTAGCATGAATAAACATTTATCATGATATAAGGAAATAAATAATAACTTTATTATTGCCTCTAGGGCATATTTCCTTCAAGGAGTACGTCGGTGGAGCAACAGGGGGCCCACGAGAGTGGAGGTTGCGCCTGGGGGGGTAGGTGCGCCCCCTACCTCGTGGCCTCCTCCTTTGTTTCTTGACATAGGGTCCAAGTCTCCTAGATCATGTTCGGTGAGAAAATCACGTTCCCGAAGGTTTCATTCCGTTTGGACTCCGCTTGATATTCCTTTTCTTTGAAACCCTAAAATAGGCAAAAAAAACAGCAATTCTGGGCTGGGCCTCCGGTTAATAGGTTAGTCCCAAAAATAATATAAAAGTGGATAATAAAGCCCAATAATGTCCAAAATAGTAGATAATATAGCATGGAGCAATCAAAAATTATAGATACGTTGGAGACGTATCATCTGCCTCGCCGCCCGCCTCACCGCTGCTCTGGTGCTGCCATCTGGCCCCGTCACACGGACTAGGACCGGTGTTCACGGTCCGAGCCTGCGATACTCGAGCGACCAGTGCCTCCTCACCGCCTCCAGCGCGGAGCCGTCTCCTCTCCCTGTGTCCGCTCGCGCAGCCCTCCGTGATCCTCACTGGCTCGGATGATACAGTTGAGTGCTACAAGGCTCGTCAAGTGGTTCGTGGTTTCCGACAGCGCGCTGGAGTTGACTTCACTAAGACGTTTGCCTCTGTTGTTAAACCAGGCACGATCCACATCGTCCTCCAGCTTGCGGTGTCCCGAGGCTGGCTAGTTCACCAGATGGATGTCTCCAACGCCTTCCTCCACTGCCATCTTGAGGAGCAGGTTTATTGTGAGCAGCCCACCGGTTTCGTCGATGCATCTCTCCCTGGCCATGTGTGTTTGCTGTCCCGGTCTCTTTACGGGCTCCAGCAAGCACCCCGCCCCTGGTACCAACGGATCGCTGGGTTTCTTCAAACACTGGGGTTCAGTGTCACTCGCTCGGATGCCTCATTGTTTGTCTATCGCCACAGTGACACTGAGGGAGTCCTGGACTAAGGGGTCCTCGGGCGTCCGGCCTGTTAGCCATGGGTCGGACTGATGGGATGTGAAGATACGAAGACCGAAGACTACACCCGTGTCCGGATGGGACTCTCCTTGGCGTGGAAGGCATGCTTGGTGACTAAATATGTAGATTCCTTTCTTTGTAACTGACCTTGTGTAACCCTAGATCCTCCCGGTGCCTATATAAACCAGAGGACTTAGTCCGGAGGGAGAGAGTGACATCATCATACCATACAAGTTAGACCTCTAGGGTTTAGCCATTACGATCTCGTGGTAGATCAACTCTTGTAATACTCATATTCATCAAGATCAATCAAGCAGGACGTAGGGTATTACCTCCATAGAGAGGGCCCAAACCTGGGTAAAACATTGTGTCCCATGTCTCATGTTACCATCGACCTTAGACGCGTAGTTTGGGACCCCCTACCCGAGATCCGCCAATTTTGACACCGACATTGGTGCTTTCATTGAGAGTTCCACTGTGTCGTCATCAAGAGGTTCGATGGCTCCTTCAACCATCTACAACGATGCTGCCCAAGGGGAAGTTTTCCTCCTCGGACAGATCTTCGTGTTCGGTGGTTTCGCTCTACGGGCAAACTCACTTGGCCATCTGGAGCAGATCGAAAGCTCCGCCCCTAGCTAGCAGGTCAGATTTGGGAGCTTGAACTACGTCGCGGACATCCGTGGGGACTTGATCTTCGCCGGATTCGAGACCGCGGCTACCACTCCTGGCCACCCCGAGGGACATGACCTAAATCTTTCATCGGACTGCATCCAGGAGACAGCTCCCATAACCACTCTGGCCTTAGATCCGGAGCAAACTGTGCCATCCAAGGACAGGAAGCTCAACCCCGCCACGGAGGCCACAGATTCCCTGGCGTTGAAGCCGCAGATAGACTTGATCTCACATGATACATGTACCACCGGAACCCCGGACTCGTCTCCGGCCGTAAGTTCCAAACCATGTGAGCCCGCAGACACCGAACTTGATCATTTATCGATCTCCGAATTCAGTGCCGCAGACATCTTCCAGCACTCGCCTTTGAGCGACATGCTAAACACATTGAAAAACCTGTCCTTGGCAGGGGACTCATAGTCGAACTATGTTTGGTTGGAACTAGGGGCTGATGATGAAGAATCTTGCTTCCCACCCGCCACCCACTCCATAGCCACTATCGAGGACTCAACCGACATGCTTGATTACGGCTCCGAAGACTTCGACGGTATCGACGACGATGCCGAAGTAGAGCAGGGCCGAAACCCGCCACTCACCGGATGCGGGATGGTCACTTCTTGATACGACGTATACATGGTGGATACACCTAAAGAAACTAACGACGATAACAAAGAAGATCCAGTTGAGGATAAACCTCCTGAGACACAGCCCAGACACCGGCATCAGCGGCGCCGCTCTAAGTCACGTCGTGCAAAAGATAGTAATACCGGCACCGGAGAAAACAACACCCCAGACGAAGCCGAAGACAATGAAGCCCCTGTTGGGACAACATCCGAACATGATGAACTGGAGGACGGGCATGATAGCCCACATGAACAGGCCATACACGAAGACTCGGAGGACAGCAATTATCTTCCGCTCTCCGAGGACGAGGAGAGCCTCGGCGACGAGGATTTCATCGTGCCTGAGGAACCTCCTGAGTAGGAGCGCTTTAAACGCCGGCTATTAGCCACGGCAAGGAGCCTGAAAAAGAAACAACAGCGGCTTCAAGCTGACCAAGACCTGCTCAAGGATAGATGGATAGACATCCTAGTGGCCGAAGAATACGGCCCCAAGCACACAACTAAGGGTTACCCTAAGCACAGATTGCTACCTCAGTTCGATGAGGAGGCGCCGGCACTTGTACCACGCGGTAGGGACAACGCGGCTAACCAACCACTATGCAGTCGGGGTAAAGTGGCAACTCAAGCCGAACAGCAGCGCGTCTCACCCCAAAGAAAAAACAGAGACAAAACAGCTCGGGGTCATACATACGACCCTCAGCAGAACCTGGATGGTAGAACACGACACAACAGGTCGATCTACGGATCGCGAGGACGTGCCTCAACACACGACGTCGGCTACCTATTCGGACGGGACAAGTCTAGTTACACCCAGGCCGAAAACTGCACGGACTCCATTGGAGCTACGTCGCGACGTGGCCCAATATAGAGGAGCCGCACACCCACTCTGCTTCACTGACGAAGTAATGAAATGAATTCCCAGAGGGGCTTAGACCTGTGAATATTGAATCATATGATGGAACAACCGATCCCGCGGTATGGATCGAGGAATTTCTTCTCCATATTCACATGGCTCGCGGAGACGACCTTCATGCCATCAAATACCTCCCACTAAAACTCAGAGGACCAGCAAGGTACTGGTTAAACAGTCTGCTTGAAAGCTCTATCGGCGGCTGGGAGGATCTGGAAGACGCTTTCCGCGACAACTTCCAGGGTACATATGTTTCGGCCACCAGATGCCGATGACTTAAGTCACATCATCCAACAGCCCGGAGAGTCAGCCAGAAAACTCTGCACTAGGTTCTTAGTTAAAAAGAACCAAATCGTAGACTGTCCGGACGCAGAAGCCCTAGCGGCCTTTAAATACAGTGTTCGGGACGAGTGGCTCGCCCGCCACCTCGGTCAGGAAAAACCAAAATCCATGTCATCCCTCACCGCTCTGATGACCCACTTTTGCACGGGGGAAGACAGCTGGCTCTGCGTCCGTTAGTCCCCGTCGGAGGGAGGAGCAGCGCTGCCGGCTGTCATGCTTTGTGGCTTGGGGGAGCCGGGCCGCCGGCTAATTTCAGGGACGCTCAGCCCACGGCCAAGTGCTGATGTCGATGGGGGGAGTAGCGCTACTAGTTGTCGTTCCTCGTCGAGCCCGCGACTCCACCATGGGATCCGTCGCCAGTCCGCGACTGAGTACCTGTGCAGGAGAGACAAACTGCCATGCGTGCGGGGATATAGCCAGCCTCCGCTTCCACCACGAGGAAATATGCCCTAGAGGCAATAATAAAGTTATTATTTATTTCCTTATATCATGATAAATGTTTATTATTCATGCTAGAATTGTATTAACCATAAACATGATACATGTGTGAATACATAGACAAACAGAGTGTCACTAGTATGCCTCTACTTGACTAGCTCGTTGATCAAAGATGGTTATGTTTCCTAGCCATAGACAAAGAGTTGTCATTTGATTAATGGAATCACATCATTAGGAGAATGATGTGATTGACTTGACCCATTCCGTTAGCTTAGCACTTTATCATTTAGTTTGTTGCTATTGCTTTCTTCATGACTTATACATGTTCCTATGACTATGAGATTATGCAACTTCCATTTACCGGAGGAACACTTTGTGTGCTACCAAACTTCACAAAGTAACTGGGTGATTATAAAGGTGCTCTACAGGTGTCTCCGAAGGTACTTGTTAGGTTGGCGTATTTTGAGATTAGGATTTGTCACTCCGATTGTCGGAGAGGTATCTCTGGGCCCACTCGGTAATACACATCACTTAAGCCTTGCAAGCATTGCAACTAATGAATTAGTTACGGGATGATGTATTACGGAACGAGTAAAGAGACTTGCCGGTAACGAGATTGAACTAGGTATTGAGATACCAACTATCGAATCTTGGGCAAGTAACATACCGATGACAAAGGGAACAACGTATGTTGTTATGCGGTTTGACCGATAAAGATCTTCGTAGAATATGTAGGAGCCAATATGAGCATCCAGGTTCCACTATTGGTTATTGACCGGAGACGTGTCTCGGTCATGTCTACATAGTTCTCGAACCCATAGGGTCCGCACGCTTAAAGTTCGATGATGGTTATATTATGAGTTTCTGTGTTTTGATGTACCGAAGGTAGTTTGGAGTCCCGGATGAGATCGGGAACATGACGAGGAGTCTTTAAATGGTCGAGACGTAAAGATCGATATATTGGACGACTATATTCGGACATCGGAAAGGTTCCGAGTGGTTCGGGTATTTTTTGGAGTACCGGGGAGTTACGGGATACGGGGGAAGAAGTATATGGGCCTTATTGGGCTTTAGGGGGGAGAGAGAGAGAGGCAGGCTGCACGCCCCCCAAATGACTGGTCCAAATTGGACTAGGGGGAGGGGCGGCGCCCCCTCCTTCCTTCTCTTCACTCTTCCCCGTCCTTGTGTCCTACTCCTACTACTTGGAAGGGGAGGAATCCTACTCCCGATGGGAGTAGGACTCCTCCAGGGCGTGCCATAGGGGCCGGCCCTCTCCCCATCCTCCACTCATTTATACACATGGCCAGGGGGCACCCCATAGACACAACAATTGATCTCTTGGATCTTTTAGCCGTGTGCGGTGCCCCTCTCCACCATAGTCCACCTCGATAATATCATAGCGGTGCTTAGGTGAAGCCCTGCGACGGTAGAACATCAACATAGTCACAATGCCATCATGGTGACGGAACTCTCCCTCAAAGCTCGGCTGGATCAGAGTTCGAGGGACGTCATCGAGCTGAACGTGTGCTGAACTCGGAGGTGCCGTGTGTTCGGTACTTGGATCAGTCGGATCGTGAAGACGTACGACTACATCAACCGCGTTGTGCTAACGCTTCCGCTTACGGTCTATGAGGGTACTTGGATGATACTCTTCCCTCTCGTTGCTATGCATCACCATGATCTTGCGTGCGCGTAGGAAATTTTTGAAATTACTACGTTCCCCAACAGGAGTCACTCCAGAGCAGCACTCAGTCGGACGCGTCTCCGCGGTGCGAGGCGTTGATCAGCTGACTCGGCATAAGAATCCCATGTTGTCAGTTGCTGAGTCTCGCCGCTCGAGGAGCCAGACCGCCGGCCGGGGCCATAAGAAAGACAATACGTTAGGATGCATTGATGGAGTTGCCCATGTCCAGGACATGTACGCGCATGCAGGAGGCATTAGTTAGCGGTAATTAAGCAAGATGGGTTACCGTTCATGCATGTGAAGGAAGTTTCCTTCTTCCACGGGCCATTTATCCCCCTGCCGGTTTATTGTCCGATCGTGGGCTTGTGCCCCGTCTGCGGACGTTGCAGCAGGGTAGCAGACACCGGCGGGAGGAGTCGCCGCGCATGGGGGGTGCGGTCAGCCCTGACACCCGCGTCGCGTCGGGCCAGTGTCACCACCGCGGAAGCCACGGCGGGGCCATGACGCTTGTAGGAGGACTCGCCTTGTGCGGGTAGCGTGACCGGCCTCCGACAGATGTGGCGTGTGGGCCGCACCGTCCATGCGGCACCCTGCCGTGCGGGAAGCCGGGCAGTTGGTCGCAGAGACCACGGCCAAGCGGACGATCGGAGGAAGGAGCGGGCCGACGATGATGGAGTCGATGGAGCGGCGTAGACTTCACCGAACATTCATGCAGGAGCCAGATCGTCGATTGAGAATTCTTGGAAAAAGAAGAGGAGATCGTGCCAAAGGGCGTCGCTGCAGCATGCCGCGTCCGGGCATTGGGAATATGAGGTGGTCTTCCTCCACGCCTGGTGCCCTCTCTTCTTCTTACTCTCGATCCATGATCGATCCGCATAACCACAGTTTCGAGTAAAAGATGTATCTTTACCCCCCCCCCCCCCTTTTGTGATGCTTTAGAAGCTCGCTGTGGAGATGAACAACATGTGATATATCAAAGAAAATTAAATACAGAAGAATAACAAACCATTTGCATTATGGCTCGATAGACGCCATGCCCCACGGTGGGTGCCAACTATCATGGGAATGATTCCTACAATAATAAGGGATAGGGTAAAGGAGCATGATCTATCGAGATGCAAATGGGTGACACGGTGGTTTTAGCGAGTTTGGGCCTCTCATGGTGGAGATAACAACCCTACGTCTTGTGCTCCGGAGAGGCTTTGTTTTCTGATTATGTATTCGGAGATTACAATGTATGTGAGAGAGAGGAGAACGGATCCCATGCTAAGTCCTAAGACTAATGGTCAGAGAGAGAGGGAGAAGAAATGAGAGAGGAAAAGCCCCCAAGTCTAGTGGTGGGGGTGGTTTATATAGAGTGCGCCACCCCCTCACCTCCTATGTTACAAAGTGGGTCATGAATGCCATAATGCTAGCTCACTACCAAGCCTTCACTATGAGAATAATTCTTTGAATGCTTTGCTACCTACTGGTCTTCGTATACCCGAGTGAGTCATACGGTTGAGTGGTGAACTGTCATCCAAGTGGATAGTATGCTGCTTGTTCGAGTGGATAGTATGTCTGTATGAAATTTATCTGGACCCACATGTTGTGTGGACCCCATGCTTTATGATATTTCGACCCTTCGTGGGCCTACCTGTTATGTGTATCCCCAACACCAAGTTTTAGCATGATCTCGAAGTGAGAACGAAAATAGCTTCAATTTAACAATATCATTATCCACATCTTTTTTCTTTTGCATATCACACAAATTAACGAAATTATTAAGATGGGATGCGGCATCTTCATTGGGAAGGCCGGAAAATTTATTTTTCATAACAAGATTCAGCAAAGCGGCATTAATTTCACAAGATTCGCATTAGTAGCGGGAGCAATCGAAGTACTAACAAAATCATTGTTGTTGGTATTGGAAAAGTCACACAATTTGGTATTGTCTTGAGCCATCGTGACAAAGCAAGCAATCCAACAAACAAGCACACAAAAAGCAAGTGGAGAAGACGAACGAAAGAGGGGCGAAGAAAAGGTAAATCTTTTCGAAAATTGTTTTAGAAGTGGGGAAGAGGAAAACGAGAGGCAAATGACAAATAATGTAATGTGAGGGATGAGAGTTTATGATGGGTACTTGGTATGTCTTGGCTTGGCATAGATCTCCCCGGCAACGGCGCCAGAAATTCTTCCTGCTACCTCTTGAGCTTGCGTTGGTTTTTCCCTTAAAGGGGAAAGGGTGATGCAGCAAAGTAGAGTACGTATTTCCCTTAGCTTTTGAGAACCAAGGTATCAATCCCGTAGGAGACAATGCACAAGCCACCGAATACCTGCGCAAACAAACACCAACTTGCACCCAACGCGACAAAGGGGTTGTCAATCCCTTCACGGTTATTTCCAGAGTGAGATTTGATATAGATGGATAAACAGTAAAGTAATATTTTTGGTATTTTTGGTTTATGGAACGGAAAGTAAAAGACTACAAAAAAGTAAATAGGAAACTAAAATTGTAGATCAGAAACTTATATTATGGAAAATAGAAGATTATATGATGGAAAATAGACCCGGGGGCCATAGGTTTCACTAGAGGCTTCTCTCAAGATAGAAAATATTACGGTGGGTGAACAAATTACTGCAGAGCAATTGATAGAAAAGCGCAAAGTTATGAAGATATCTAAGGCAATGATCATGAATATAGGCATCACGTAGGTATCAAGTAGACCGACTCCTGCCTGCATCTACTACTATTACTCCACACATCGACAGACTCCTGCCTGCATCTAGAGTATTAAGTTCATAGAACAGAGTAATGCATTAAGTAAGATGACATGATGTAGCGGGATAAACTCAAGTAATATGATGAAAACCCCATCTTGGTATCCTCGATGGCAATAATAGAATACGTGTCAGTTCCCCTTCTGTCGCTAGAATCGACATCGCAAGATTGAACCCAAAGCTAAGCACTTCTTCCATTGCAAGAAAAATCATTCTAGTTGGCCAAACCAAGTCGATAATTCGAAGAGACTTGCAAAGATATCAAATCATGCATATAATAATTCAGAGAAGAACCAAATAATATTCATAGATAAGCTAATCATAAATCCACAATTCATCGGATCTCGGCAAACACACCGCAAAAAAAGCATTACATCGAATAGATCTCCAAGAACATTGAGGAGAACATGGTATTGAGAATCAAAGAGAGAGAAGAAGCCATCTAGCTACTAGATATGGACCCGTAGGTCTGTGGTAAACTACTCATGCTTCATCGAAGAGGCAATGGTGTTGATGTAGAAGCCCTCCGTGATCGAATCCCCCTCCGGAAGGACGCCAGAAAAGGCCACTAGATGGGATCTCACGGGTACAGAAGGTTGCGGTGGTGAAAAAGTGGTTTCATGGCTTCCCTGGAAGGTTTTGGGGTATTTGAGAATATATAGGCGGAAGAAATAGGTCGGTTGACTCACGAGGGGCCCACAAGGGTGGGGGGCGCGCCCTACCCCCGGGCGCGCCTCCCGACCTTGTGGACGCCTCATGGCTTTCCTGACGTGCACTCCAAGCCCTCTGGATGTCTTCTGGTCCAAGAAAAATCAACACGAAAGTTTCATTCCGTTTGGACTCCGTTTGGTATTCCTTTTCTGCGAAACTCTAAAACAAGGGAAAACAGGAACTGGGATTGGGCTCTAGGTTAACAGGTTAGTCCTAAAAATAATATAAAATAGCATATTAATGCATATAAAATATCCAAAACAGATAATATAATAGCATGGAACAATCAAAATTATATATACTTTGGAGACGTATCAGGGCTACTATGAACACTACTAAACTACACATCAATAACATGTATATCATATATACCTTTGTTCACATTGCCATCCTTCTTATCCGCCAAATATTTGGGGTAGTTCCGCTTCCAGTGATCATTCCCTTTGCAGTAGAAACACTCAGTTTCAGGCTTAGGTCTAGCTTTGGGCTTCTTCACGGGAGCGGCAACTTGCTTGTCATTCTTCTTTAAGTTCCCTTTCTTTTCCTTTGCCCTTTTTCTTGAAACTAGTGGTCTTGTTAACCATCAACACTTGATGATCTTTCATGATTTCTACCTTCGCCGATTTCAGCATCGCGGAGAGCTTGGGAATCTTTTCCGTTATCCCTTGCATATTGTCGGTGTCAAAACTGACAGATCTCGGGTAGGGGGTCCCGAACTGTGCGTCTAAGGTGGATGGTAACAGGAGGCGGGGGACACGATGTTTACCCAGGTTCGGGCCCTCTCGATGGAGGTAATACCCTACATATTGCTTGATTGATCTTGATGATATGAGTATTACAAGAGTTGATCTACCACGAGATCGTAGAGGCTAAACCCTAGAAGCTAGCCTATGGTCTGATTGTTGTTGTCCTACGGACTAAACCCTCCGGTTTATATAGACACCGGAGGGGGCTAGGGTTACACAGAGTCGGTTACAAGGGAGGAGATCTACATATCCGTATTGCCAAGCTTGCCTTGCACGCCAAGGAGAGTCCCATCCGGACACGGGACGAAGTCTTCAATCTTGTATCTTGATAGTCCAACAGTCCGGCCAAAGGATATAGTCCGGCTGTCCGGAAACCCCCTAACCCAGGACTCCCTCAGTAGCCCCTGAACCAGGCTTCAATGACGATGAGTCCGGCGCGCAAATTTGTCTTCGGAATTGCAAGGCGTGTTCCTCCTCCGAATACTCCATAGAAGATTTTGAACACAAGGATAGTGTCGGGCTCTGCAAAACAAGTTCCACATACCACCATAGAGAGAATAATATTTCCACAAATCTAATCTACTGACATGTTTGACGGAATGACATCATACCATGGCCCGGTCATTATTCGAACTGTTTTCCTCAACCAGCACTGCACATATCGTGAGGCAGTTTTCTTGACACGTCTTGTCGAAGCAGAGATCGTGTCCCCTTATCACGGGATTCTCATCAATACGGACGTGGGTAACCCAACCGCACCATCAATTACGGCGCTCGGGGAATAAACGATTTTACCAGGTAAGTGGGGAGGCGCATCGCCTCTTCTGCCCTTATAAAGGGACAAAGATTCACCCCTTTTTACCCACGCCTTCTTCCTCCTTGCTTATCCATTCTCGCGCACTCGAGCTCTAGCGCCCAAGTTCGCGTCTTTCTCCTCAAACCACTCCAAGCATGCCCGGAGCAGGAGGCAAGTGGACGGAGGAGAACATCGCAAAGCTACAGGAAGCCGGATATCTGGCTGAGGACATCGCGCACCTGCTGCCAGATGCGGGGCAGATCATCCCTACACCTGCACCCCATGAGAGGGTAGTTTTCCTTACCCACTTTGTCCGCGGACTGGGATTTCCCCTTCACCCATTTGTCCGCGGGCTCATGTTCTACTACGGGCTGGATTTTCATGATCTGGCCCCCAATTTCATCCTCAACATCTCGGTGTTTATCATCGTGTGCGAGGCCTTCCTCCGCATCAGGCCCCACTTCAGCCTGTGGCTGAAGACCTTCAATGTTAAACCGAAGGTGGTGGTCGGCCAGCAAGCGAAGTGCGGAGGCGCCATGGTGGGCAAAATGCCTAACCTCACCTGGCTCGAAGGCTCCTATGTGGAGACCATAAAGGGGTGGCAATCAGGGTGGTTCTACACCACCGAGCCGCGCGACACCAACTGGGTGGCGGCCCCCGAATTTCGATCCGGAATCCCCACGTGGCTCACCTCCTGGAAAGAGAAGGGCCTGTCCTGGGGTTCCCCGGTAGAGCTGAGCGGACTCAATACCTGCATCAAGAACATGATGAGCAAGAAAATCAAGCTCGTCAAGGTGGTCCAGGTCATGCTCTTCCGCCGGATTCTCCCTATGTCAACGACGGGTATTCAATTTGTGGGAGTTCGACCCGGCCAAGCACCAGACGCTGCAAGAGCTCTTTGACATGACGCACAAGGACGTCTGGAAGGTGATGTTCAAGGGTGCCGAGGTACCTCCTCCCCTTATCGAGGACCGCAGACTCAGCGCAAAGCTCCATGCCAATCGGGTAAGTTTTGATATCTCACAGGATATTTATTTTCCCCAGTTTAATCATGTGCGGGATCTAAGCTTCCATGCCATTAACAGGACTGGGTAGAAACAGCAAAGTGGGTCAATTGCCCAGCCCCCTTGCCTGAAGATCCTGCAGATGCTCTCCTAACGGAGATGCTGGTTCCGGCGCCTTACAAGGTGCCGGTGAAGAAGGCCAAGAAGAAGGCAGCGGCGACCCGAAAGGGTCTCCGGCGCAAGGTTATATCGGACTCATCATCCGATGACTCCGAAGCGCCCTTCTCCCACGAAAACAAGGAGGAAGAGGAAAGTTCTCCCCCCCCCCCCAGCCGGGGGAGACAAGAAAAGGAAGGCCGCCCCAACCAGGGAGGCCAAAGGGTCCAAGAAGGGAAGGACCCTCCTTCCGGACTGCTCCATGACGGCCACCCATAGCAACGACGAGTGCTTACCCAGGGGCAAGCCCCTGGCGAAGTCGTAAGTATTCGGATACCATAGTAATTCATGGTATGTTTTATTGCACTGCTTCTCCTTATGCCGAATATGATTATGCAGTCCGTCCCGAGCCCGTATCGACGTATCTTCGTCGGATGGTTCTTTGGACTCGTCGAATCTGAATAGCGATTCACTTCCGACCACCTCCACCCCTTTCCCTACGGACAACATCGAGGTGTTGTCTCAAAAGGCACCTAGCCAAGGGGAGGTAGTCCTGGGGGCGCCTCGAGGCGACCTTCCGAACCCTGGGCGCAAAGGGAGCAAGGCTCCCACGGGCTCCAAGTTTGGCCCTCAGCCGAACACTGCGCCGGAACATTCGGCGGTTCCGGATTCCGGCGGGCGACCCCTGTTAAGAGGGGCGAGTTGCCCATGCCGGTGGCCTCTGTCCATCCAGAGGCACCGGACAACTTGCTGGAAGCGCTTCACGACGCTTCCATCGACGAAGAGCACCACACTATCATGAGTGCGGCGATCGAGAAAGTTCAGTCCGCCAAAAACGGACTAACCGAAGCTTGTGCCAGCCTCCTAACAGGCTTTCAGCTAAGCAATCAAAATATAGGAAAAATATTACCGCATAAACAGTAGCCCCTGATGCTCTGTTCGGCGTTCGCAAAGAAAGGCCGAATAGAGGATCAAATAATGACTTAGGAGTCTAATCAGAATATGTCTATGTGCATATGCAGGCTTCACTGCTGGCCGCTGCCGCACGTACTGCGGAGGTCGCTGCACTGAAGCAGGACCTTGAGCGGTCCAAGGACGAGCTCGGCCTTACCAAGAGGCAGCTCGAGGAGAGCAAAGGTAAGCAATACCTTGTCTATATATTAAAAATAAATTTGGTTGTAAAATAATAGGATCATCATGAATTTGCTAGGGGCCACAACCGAGGTGGCGACCCTGAAGAAGGCGCTGTCCGAGGCCGAAGACAAAGCGGCCAAGGAGCACATTGAGCGGGAAAAGCAAGAAGCCCGAGTAGGCGAGGTGCAGCAAGAGCTCGAGGCTCTCGCCAAAAAACATGAGTCCTTGGAGCTTGACTCTAAGACGCGAGAGTCCGAGCTTGTGAAGGCGCGCGAAAGCGCACAGAGCGCCAAGGCTGAAGCCCACAAGGCCCTCCAGGAAATTGATGCGGTGAAGAAGATAGCAACGGGTAAGGCATTTATTATGCAAAGCAAGCATGTGAAGGAAACTTTCCTTTTACTTACCCGAGTACGGAGCTCTCCAGGAGCGTTCGTAGATCTTCCCCGCAGTGTGCTGGATGTCGCGGAGTTTTACCGAGATGAGGAGGGGAGCTTGATGGAAAAGTTGTTCTAGTCTCAATATACTGGGACCGAACACCCAATGCCCTTGAGCGACCAGCTGAAGCAACTGGTCGAGCTTCACAAGGCGGCCGAACAGGCCATGAAGGGTCTTATAGTCCGGATGTGGCTTGGCAATGTCAATGAAAGCACCAATGTCGGTGTCAAAACCGGCGGATCTCGGGTAGGGGGTCCCGAACTGTGCGTCTAAGGCGGATGGTAACAAGAGGCGGGGGACACGATGTTTACCCAGGTTCGGGCCCTCTCGATGGAGGTAATACCGTACGTCCTGCTTGATTGATCTTGATGATATGAGTATTACAAGAGTTGATCTACCACGAGATCGTAGAGGCTAAACCCTAGAAGCTAGCCTATGGTCTGATTGTTGTTGTCCTACGGACTAATCCCTCCGGTTTATATAGACACCGAAGGGGGCTAGGGTTACACAGAGTCGAGTACAAGGGAGGAGAACTACATATCCGTATTGCCAAGCTTGCCTTCCACGCCAAGGAGAGTCCCATACGGACACGGGACGAAGTCTTCAATCTTGTATCTTCATAGTCCAACAGTCCTGCCAAAGGATATAGTCCGGCTGTCCGGAGACCCCCTAATCCAGGACTCCCTCACATATTATAGTTCATCACGAAGTTCTAGTACCTTGGTGATAGTGACTAGAGAACTCTGTCAATCACTATCTTATCTGGAATATTAACTCCCACTTGATTCAAGTGATTGTAGTACCCAGACATTCTGAGCACATGCTCATTGGTTGAGCTATTCTCCTCAATCCTGTAGGCAAAGTACTTGTCAGAGGTCTCATACCTCTCGACACGGGCATGAGTCTGAAATGCCAATTTCAACTCTTGGAACATCTCATATGCTCTGTGGCATTCAAAACATTTTTGAAGTCTCGATTCTAAGACGCAAAGTATGGCGCACTAAACTATCAAGTAGTTATCATATCGAGCTTGCAAAATGTTCATAACGTCTGTATCTGCTCCCGCAACAGGTTTGTTACCTAGCGGTGCATCAAGTACATAATACTTCTATGCAGCAATGAGGACAATCCTCAGATCACAGACCCAGTCCGAATCATTGCTACTATCATCTTTCACTTAGTTTTCTCTAGGAACATATCAAAAATAAGGGAGCTAAATCGTGAGCTATTGATCTACAACATAGATATGCAAATACTATCAGGACTAAGTTCATGATAAATTAAGTTCAATTAATCAAATTACTTAAGAACTCCCACTTAGATAGACATCCCTCAAGTCATCTGAATGATACGTGATCCAAATCAACTAAACCATGTCTGATTATCACGTGAGATGGAGTAGTCATCAATGGTGAGCATCTCTATGTTGAACATATCTACTATATGATTCACGTTCGACCTTTCGGTCTCAAGTGTTCCAAGGCCATGTCTGTACATGCTAGGCTCATCAAGTTTAACCCGAGTATTCCGCATGTGCAAAACTGTCTTGCACCCGTTGTATGTGAACGTAGAGCCTATCACACCCGATCATCACGTGGTGTCTTAGCATGACGAACTGTCGCAATGGTGCATACTCAGGGAGAACACTTATACCTTGAAATTTTAGTAAGAGATCATCTTATAATGCTACCGCCGTACTAAGCAAAATAAGATGCATGAAAGATAAACATCACATGCAATCAAAGTATGTGACATGATATGGTCATCATCATCTTGTGCCTTTGATCTCCATCTCCAAAGCACCGTTGTGATCTCCACTTGATCTCAATCGTAGCGTCGTGGTCGTCTCGCCAACTATTGCTTCTACAACTATCGCTAATGCATAGTGATAAAGTAAAGCAATTACATGGCATTTGCATTTCATACAATAAAGCAGCAACCATAAGGCTCTTGCCAGTTGGTGATAACTTTTACAAAACATGATCATCTCATACAATAACGTATATCACATCATGTCTTGACCATATAGCATCACAACATGCCCTGCAAAAACAAGTTAGACGTCCTCTACTTTGTTGTTACAAGTTTTATGTGGCTTCTACGGGCTTCTAGCAAGAACCATTCTTACCTACGCATCAAAACCACAATGGTGATTTATCAAGTTTGTTTTTTTAACCTTCAACAAGGACCAGCCGCAGTCAAATTCGATTCAACTAAAGTTGGAGAAACAGACACCCGCCAGCCACCTTTATGCAAAACTAGTTGCATGTCTGTCGGTGGAACCGGTCTCATGAACGTGGTCATGTAAGGTTGGTCCGGGCCACTTCATCCAACAATACCGCCGAATCAAAATAAGACATTGGTGGTAAGCAGTATGACGATCACCGGCCACAACTCTTTGTGTTCTACTTGTGCATATCATCTACGCATAGACCTGGCTCGGATGCCACTTTTGGGAAACGTAGCATGCAATTTCAAAATTTTCCTATGCTCACGCAAGATCTATTTAGGAGATGCATAGCAACGAGAGAGGGAGAGTGTGTCTATGTACCCTCATAGACCAAAAGCGGAAGCGCTTGACAACGCGGTTGATGTAGTCGAACTTCTTATCGTTCCGACCGATCAAGCACCGAACATACGGCACCTCCGAGTTCTGCACACGTTCAGCTCGATGACGTCCCTCGAACTCTTGACCCAACAAAGTGTCGAGGGAGAGTTACGTCACCATGACGGGATGGTGACGGTGATGGTGAAGTGATCCGTGCAGTGCTTTGACTAAGCACTACGTGAATATGACCGCAGGCGTAAACTGTGGAGGGGGAGCACCGCACATGGCTAACAATTGTTGGTGTGTGTTCTAGCGGTGCCCCCCCCCCACATATATATAGGTTGGAGGGGAGGAGAGGCAGCCAAGGGGGCGCCCCAACTAGGAGGAATCCTACTTGGGCGCCTCCCAATTCTGCCTCCCCCCTTCCATAACTTCTGGAGGGGGAAGGAAGGAGGAGGGAGGAGGGAAGGAAGGGGGAGGCCGAATCCCTCCCCTTCCTTCTCTCTTCCCCCTCTTTTCTTCTCCTCCTATTCGGCCTATATGGAGGCGCTGGTATGTCCCCTTCTTGGCCCATTAGGCCCATATAGTTGTCGGGGTTGCCCGGAACCCCTTCCGGTGACCCGATATGTACCCGATACCCCCAGAACACTTCCGATGTACGAATATCATCGTCCTATATATGAATATTTACCTCCTGACCATTTCGAGACTCCTCATCATTTCCGTGATCTAATCCGGGACTCCGAACAACATTCGGTCACCAAATCACATAAACTCATATAATACAAAATCGTCATCGAACGCTAAGCATGCGGACCCCACGAGTTCGAGAACTATGTAGACATGACCGAGACACCTCTCTGGTCAATAACCAATACTGGAACCTGGATGCTCATATTGGCTCCTGCATATTCTACGAAGATCTTTATCGGTCAAACCGTTATGACAACATACGTTATTCCCTTTGTCATCGGTATGTTACTTGCCCGAGATTCGATCATCGATATCTTCATACCTAGTTCAATCTCGTTATCGACAAGTCTCTTTACTCATTCCGTAATACTTCATCCCACAACTAACTCATTAGTCACTTTACTTGCAAGGCTTCTTATGATGTGCATTACCGAGAGGGCCCAGAGATACCTCTTCGATACTCGGAGTGACAAATCCTAATCTTGATCTATGCAAACCCAACAAACACCTTCGGAGATACCTATAGAGCATCTTTATAATCACCCATTTACGTTGTGACATTTGATAGCATACAAGGTATTCCTCCGATATTCGGGAGTTGCATAACCTCATAGTCAAAGAAATATGTATATGACATGAAGAAAGCAATAGCAATAAAACTGAACGATCAATATGCTAAGCTAATGGATGGGTCTTCTCCATCACATCGTTCTCCTAATGATGTGATCCTGTTCATCAAATGACAACTCATGTCTTTGGTTAGGAAACTTAACCATCTTTGATTAACGAGCAAGTCTAGTAGAAGCTTACTAGGGACACGATGTTTTGTCTATGTATCCACACATGTATCAAGTTTCCGGTTAATACAATTCTAGCATGAATAATAAACATTTATCATGATATAAGGAAATATAAAATAACAACTTTATTATTTCCTCTAGGGCATATTTCCTTCAATTTCCCGTCGGATGAGTAATTTGATTTGAGCGAAGAAGAGAACATCGCTATGCTAGTGGCGATGCACAAGAGGAAGAACCTGAAGTACGACGGTTTCATGTATGGTCGTGCATTCATTCGGAGAGAACGGGTTGAGGTGCACAAGAGGTTCATGCACAACTATTTGGCTTCACCACCCGTTTTTTCAGAGAGGTATTTCTGACACTGATTCAGAATGTCCAATGTCACAGCCCCAGATCAGCCCTTGCTTGTCTTTGCATCATCATCTTGCATCATGGTTAAATCCCATTAAAATTTGAAATGGGGATTGCCTAAACCCTAGCATTAAAGGAATTAACTAGGTTCAAACTTAAAACTTTTCAATGAACCCTAAATGCCTTCATAAATGTTCACCATCTTTGGTCCTGGCTAAACCTTCTGCCAAAAATGGTTTCATATTTTTGGAGGCTATTCTGGATTTTTGAATTAAATAATAAGTATTTGAATTTGGACATTTAAATTCTATAAAATATTCTAAATGTCCAAATAATCTTGAAAGCATTTGAGGACTATTGGAAATAGTTTCAAAAGTGCCCACAATTATTTTCAGGATTTTACAAAATGAATTAGTATTTTTACTAATTCAAAACAGAAAAGAAAAAATAGAAAACAGAAACTAAATAAAGAGAGAGAGAGAGAGAGAGAGTAACCTCACCTGCAGCCCACCTGGCCGGCCTAGCTGGCAGCCCAGCCAACTGGCCCAGCCCACCAGGGGCACTCTTGTCTTCTTCCCCTTGCCAGCGCACGAAGCAGCTCGGTGGCGAGCGTCGCCGACGCGCCTGGCCACCTCCTGCTTGCTGCCGCCTCCCCGACGACGCCCTGGAGACGCCACGCGCCCCCCAGGCCCTCTCAGTCTCTCCCCGTGCTCCTCTCCCTCCTCTGGCTCTCCTCCCGCACGCACTTGAGAGCCATCGTCACCGCCGCTCGCTGTTGTCGTGGCCACGGCCACTGCCTCGCCTTGCCGATGTGCTCAGACGCTCCGCCTCGACCCCCTCTTCCTCTCCACCGCGCCGCGCCCCGCCAGAAGCCCTGCAGCGCCGTCCCCGACATCGTCTTCAACCTCTGGCCGCCGGTGAACTCTTCGGGGGTTCACGAGCTTCAGCTCGTCCCCGGCCTCGCCGTTGCCTCTACTGGAGTCGCCGTGAGCCCCTGCCTCTTTCCCCTCTCTCCCTGTGCTCGCCCGCGCCTTCTAGCCACTGTGTCCATCGGAGCCGATTGCTCCTCGCCATCGGCCATGTCGCCATCGCGGCTACGGCCGTGCAAACACGCGCCCGAGCTTACCGCTGAGATCACCGCACCCCCACGAGTCCAACACGCCTAACCGCGGCTCCTGCCATGCCCTGCACCGTCAACTCGTTCGACGCCCGAACTCCGGTCGCCGCGGAAGTGCTCGTCGGCGCTTCTCCGGCCACTCCCCAGCCGCGCCACCACCACGGTTGGATGCGGACGAGCGTCCGCATCCCATAGCTGTGCTCCGCGCGCCAAATGGTGCCCTGTGGGTGAAACCCGCACCTGCACCGCCGCGTTTGGCCTCGCCAGCGGCTAAACGCCGGCGAGTTGACCCCGTTTGACCACGGGCGGGCCAGTTTGACCCCTGGGTCAATGACAGGTAGGGCCCAGCCCTGCTGACTAATTAGGATTAGTGCTAATTAATATTTTAGTTAACTAATTACACTGACATGCGGGACCCACTAGTCAGGTTTGACTTGGACCCTCTCCGTTGACCTGCTGATGTCACACCGACATCATGCTGACGCAGTAATAGGCTTTTCTGGATTTATTCTTATTCAGGAAATTTCAGAAAATACCCAAAACTTGTAAAATTCATAGAAATTCAACCGTAACTCCAAATGAAATAATTTATATATGAAAAATTATCAGAAAAATTCAAGGAATCTGTTTATGGCATTTTCATGCATGTTAGAACAACTTAAGGCCACTGTTTAGGACAAAACAAATAAATGGCATTTAACTAATCATATATGGAGTTTGAATTTGAATCTTGCATTCAAACCAACTTCATTTAATTGTGTTGCTAGTTGCATTAGCTCAATCAACAACATATTGCCATGTCATTATCATGCATCATGTTGTGCATTGCATTGACTGTGTTCTTCCTTGTTTGCCGGTAATTGTCCCCTCTTGGTAGACGCTGCTCCGACGCTGTGATCATTGACACTGATGAAGACTCAATGTTATCTTCAGAAGTGCCAGGCAAGCAACCCATTGATCATTCCAATACAACCCATGTTCTCGCCTCTGCTCTTGTTTACTGCATTAAGACATCGCGATTCAAACTGCTGTGTGCTACGGTAGTTGAACCCTTATCCTCTGCATGACCTGTCATTGCCACAGTAACTAGATGAAACCCACTAGCATGTGTAGGAGTTGATTGAGCCATGTATGTGATTCCTACCTTGCTATGCCTGCTATGCTTAGAGTTGTGTCAGGTCTGGTTCATCTGGGTGATGGGCTAGAGTGATATGATTATGTCGGTAATATGAGGAATGTGTTGAACATGTTTTGGTAAAGGTATCGATGAGAAGCCATGTAGGAGTACATGGTGGGTTGTTTCATTGAGACCGTCCCTAAGAACTGAGATCTGTATGTGTGATTTAAGATTCAGCTACTACCATGCATTGGGATCCTTAATTGACCCTCTCGGCTTCTTAATCACCCTAGTACTCTGTCCAGGAGTTGCAAATAGTTTCTGGTGTTTGTAGGTTATTTGTTGGCGGCCATGCGTAGCGCTGACCCTAGGGGTGGGCTATGTTGCAGTAGATACACCGTGGCCAGGTATGCCGGGCGCCCGTTTGGCGTCTCGGGACCCTGTTCACATCGTTCGGGGCCGTATGTGGAAACCTCGGCCGGACTCCCTGCTGATGGAACCTGGATAGGCGATAAACCTGGACTAGAGACTTAAGTGTTTAGGTAGGCCGTGGCCGACACCCTCACTGGGCTTCCGCTTGAAGGTTGCCGAGTACATGTCGTGTAAACGGCGGTAAGTGGTGAAAGCGTGTATGACGAAGTACGCCCCTGTAGGGTATAAAACTATTCGAATAGCCGCGTCTGCGGTAAAGGACTACTTGGTTGCCTATAACAGTTCATAGACAAGTGAAAGTGGATACTCTAAAACTCGCAAGATAGGTGTGAGTGCTATGGATGGCCTTCTCGTAGGGAGATGAGAGCGGATCCATAGTGGTGTATTGAATGGTGAATATGTGGACTCGTGTGCGCCACCTCAAAAGAGTTGCTTGCAGTCGTAGTTCAGATAGCCACCGAGTCAAAGCTGGCTTGCTGCAGTTAAACTCCACCACCCCCCTTTGTTGATACCGATGCATATGTAGCTAGTTCTGATGTAAGTCTTGCTGAGTACCTTTGTACTCACGTTTGCTTAATTTATGTTTTGCAGAGAGACTTCAGTCTCGCTAGTAGTTCCGCGTGGACTTCGACGTTTAGCTTGATACCTCGGCTACGATCTTGTGCCCTCGGCAGGATCTGGTAGATAGTCAGGCTTCTTAGCCTTTTTCATTTGTAGATGTCTGTACTCAGACATGTTAAGCTTCCGCATGTGCTTTGACTTGTATGCTCTGAATGTTGGGTCATGAGACCCATGTTTGTAATATCTCGCTCCTCGGAGCCTAATGAATAAATACTTGAGTCGTAGAGTTATGTTGTGATGCCATGTTGTATTTGCATATATTGAGCACATTGTGTGTATGATTGAAATGCTTGATATGTGTGGGATCCGACAATCTAGTTGTTTATCCTTGGCAGCCTCTCTTATGGGGAAATGTAGTCTAGTGCTTCCATGAGCCATAGTAGTCCGCTACAGCCTGGTTCACCGGAGTCCTGCTAGCCCAGCACTACTGTTCAGGACACTTGACTGGCTGGCATGTGTTTCACTTTGTTCCTATGTCTGTTCCTTCGGGGAAACGTCATGCGGTGACATCCGGAGTCCTGCCTAGCCTGCTACAGCCCGGGTTACCGGAGTCCTGTTAGCCCAGTGCTACAGCCCGGATTCACACGCTGCTGACCGACATGCTCGAAGTTGATTCATGTATGCATGTCCCCATGGGTTAGTGCCGCTTTGGGTTCACGACTAGCCATGTCGGCCCGGGTTCTCTGTCATATGGATGCTAGCGACACTATCATATATGTGAGCCAAAAGGCGCAAACGGTCCCGGGCCAGGTAAGGTGGCACCCGTGGGAATACCGTGCGTGAGGCCGCAAAGTGATATGATGTGTTGCATGCTAGATCGATGTGGCTTAGGATCGGGGTCCTGACATCCAATGACTTATTCATCCACATTTGCAATTCAGTGAAGCAGCATGATCGATCCTTCGAGTAGAGGAGGAATTGTGTCGGGTTGCTTGGACATAGGACCGAACAAAAGGTCACTGCCTCTTTGCACATGATGGTCTATGGTGTTTCGGCAGACTGCATTAATGACAATTTGGCAATGGCAGAGAGCACTTATATCTTCTATGTCAAAAAATTTGCAAAGACTATGGTAGAAGTTTTTGGTGCGGAGTACTTGAGAGCACCCAATGCTCGGGACACTTAGAGGCTTTTGGAGATGTACAAAGCTCGTGGGTTTCCTGGTATGCTAGGATCCGTCGATTGCATCCATTGGAAATGGAAAAATTGCCCAAAATCATGGCATGGATAGTTCAAGGGTCGTGGGAAGGATGCCACTATCATTCTTGAGGCCATTGCCGATCAAGAAACATGGTTTTGGCATTCATATTTTGGGATGCCTGGATCTTTCAATGACATCAACGTGCTCGACCGATCACCTCTTTTTGCCAAGTTAGCAAATGGAGAAGCACCACCGGTGACCTTCAAAGCAAATGGCCACACATACAACTATTGATGCTATCTTGAGGATGGGATCTACCCGAGGTGGAGTACTTTAGTCAAGCCAGTTGCTATACCCCAAGGTAAGAAAGAACTCATCTTTCACAATGCGCAAGCGGTGGCTAGGAAAGATGTTGAGAGGGCTTTTGGGATTTTGCATTCCCAATTTACTATTGTGTGAGGACCATCTAGATTCTGGGATCAAAAAACACTTTTGTATACCATGACCGCTTGCGTGATCATGCATAACATGATCATTGAGAATGAGTGTGGACAAATTTTGGATTACACCTTCTATAATTTGATGGGCATAAGTGTTATGCCAATGAGGAAAGAGGAGTGAATCAGACGTTTCATGAAGGTGTACAATGAAATTAGAGACTCTGATGCGCACGATCAACTTCGGAAGGATTTGATGGAGGGGTATTGGAAATGGCACGGCGAAAGAGATGCCTAGTTTCATTTATTTTTTTTGTATTGTGCAAAACTATGTTGTATTTCTGTTCCATTTGATCTTGGGGATTTGATGAATATGTAATAATTTGATACTGTGGACATGTGAAATTTTTTCTTTGATTTTCGGACGTTTCAATTTGTGCGGCTGAACAGTAGCCGTGCAGCCGTCAATGGCTTTTACGTCTCTAGTTTGCATCTTCTCTTGGGGTTGCTCTTTTACATCTTCAATATGCATCATCTATTGAGGTTGCCTCTTTTTTGGAGATGTATATTTTTACATCTCGTTTTTATATCTCCAAATTTGCATCTTCTATTGGAGATGCACCAATTGATCCTTGCTAATTCTATTTCTTTCAACATACACACATAAGCCATGCACATAGTTTTGCAACATAGTTTTCCACAATACAACAAACAAACCTTATCAAAGGCCCACCCAACATGCATGGCGAAAAAATCCATTATATTATTTTACTACCTATATTCAACAAATATTTTCAACTATACAATACATAATATATGTTTTAAGTTTTTTCCATATACTGTTAATTTAAGTGTTTCTTACAACCAAATCTTGAAATGTGTTATAAGATATTATCCAAGCAACGCACGAGGTATCATCTAGTTTCACTAGTATACAGAATCGAGCATTGGAGGTGGTTCTCATACACAAACCGGTGCTAGTTTTTAGTTCCGCCTCAAAGGCTACGTCGCTAATACTCCACACAGAGTAGACGGTTGTGGAAACTGCCTCCAATATCATGGACAACAATACCCTTCTTGCCACATGCGGTTTCGTACAAATAACCGTCTTCATTTTGCATGTTAGGGACATAAATGTTTCCTTTTAGGTACTCGCCCCTGCTAATGATAGTCAGATGAAACACTCCTTGATTTTCGTATTACTTAACTAGTCACGTGAATGAAATTGAAACTAAACTTTCGAATAAACATAGACATATTCCATACATCATTCAATTGCACAAAAGCTTTGCATCTCATAACAGACATGCATATAGAATTGAAATTTCAGAGCAACATACATTTACGCACTTCGCAACCAACATATGAAACATATGCAAAAACCTAAAAAGGAGTCAAGGGAAAACACTAACGTCCTTAACAGTTTGATCCTTTATGTTGGCTTGGGTACGAACGAGGCTTCTCTTCTCTTCAAAATTTTGTGCAATGCAACTAAAACATAAAACACCCGCAAGAAAGAAATATTTCATTTAGATATACTACAGTTTTACAACAGTATGCGGTGCAACAGAATGATTATCTCCCCATTGTGCACATCACCTCTTTCAGGATGCCTACTCAGGCTAGCACAGACTCATACATAACATCTCAGTCAAAGATTGTGGAATGTTTTAGCATGAACTCTGAGACCGTCAGAGAGGCTCGGGCTCGGAACCCATATCCAGAATGAAGAGTGTGGAGGACCAGGTGCCTGCCCCTCCACCTTCCACTTCTCTTAAATTTTCTTGTGCAATGCAACTAAAATAAATAAAAACTACATGCAAAAAAATTAGATCTTATTGGGTTATATTTGACATAAGTTTGTTGGGAGGTCAACACATAGGTATATAATCTTGAAGGAAGAGAGACAAAGATTCAGACCTTAGATAATGTAATTAACCTTAATATTTTACATTAAAGGTGTAACTGCTTTGACAAGCATGAGTTAAAGAATTTTGTTTATTATTCAATACACAAAAAGTCAAAGCTAGCCACGCCTATGATACAAGTAAAGGTTACCAGTTTATCATTGTAAAACAAAGACTTAACTATACTCCCTCTTTTTCGGTTTACTTGGACAATCTTAGAAATCTCATCAACTAAAACCTTCATATAAGCAGCAACTAATCATAGAAAAAAGATATAAGCATACAATCGCTAACCGTAGAAGCAACAACTATCTGTTGGAATTTTGTCTATTTTGGGCCTAGCCCAATAGCAGTTTCAGAAATTCCTAATAAATCCTAGAGGCCCACTTAGCCCATTTGTGCAAGGCAAGGGATACTACTAAAGTTTAGTCCCACATTGCTAGTTGAGTGGGAGTTGGACATCCTTATAAGGGAGGTTCTTTCCCCACTTGTATGAGCATGAGAACAAGAGGGACATTCACGCGCGCTCCTCCTCTGCCGCCCGCCTCGCCACGCCACGCCTCGTCGCGACGTGCCGCGGGTTGCAGGTTGCGGGAATGAGCCGAGCCGATGTCTAAATTTTTTCCACGCACTACGGGTATACGAAAGGTCACACGGAAGCTGAAAATATTTTTGCGAAAGAGAAGTTCGAATTCGAACGGTGCAGCTCGTCGGCTGCTGGCTGTTCGCTTCATCTCCGTCTCTTCGTTTCGTCTCCCGTCGCTGCCCTCTCACCTCCTTCTCTTGCGCCTATAAAAGGGAGGTCGCTCCTCCCAGAGTAGACGCACCAGAACATCTTCCTCCTCTCGCCACAAGTTCCTGAGCACTGCGCTGCTGCTACGATCTTCCCCACCCGGCTTGCGGCGTGCACCGCAGGTCGGGACAGTAGGCCTCTGAAACCGCACCTTTTGAGTCCTGTACGGGAGAAGGGTGATAAGGTTTTTGGGGAGCGCTCAGCGTGACTACTGGCTGCTTCATCACGAATGATCCGGTTGCCGACGGCTACTTCCCCGACGACGACTTCTTCCCCAACGTCCACGATCTCCTCGACGACATGGCAGGCGAGGACACCGACCCCAAGTCCAGCACTTCCACTGCTGTTGTCCCGTACGTGTTCTTGCTCTTTCTGTTAGATGTCATGACACGGTTCTTTGCTCTACTTTCCATCCTACATGTGTTAGGTCCTACTTCATATATGCAACTTCATCTAGTGTCTGTTCTAGATGTGTTTAGTTCAAGTTCATATATGCAGATGCTCTTTACCTTCTCTCTGTCCGAACGTATGACTTGTTTTATCTCTACTATATCAGTCATGCTTTATCTAGTATTTCTGTTAATAAAATCATTAGGTAAATTGCTAATATTTCCAACAATCCAAAAACCTTATTATAGGCAATTTACCCCAAGTGGTTTTGCTGCTTCCATGAGACCTCCTATGTTTGAGGGTATCCACTATAAGAGGTGGCGCGTGAGAGGAGTCTTGTGGTTTCAAACCATGAGTTGCTATGACGCCACGCTTGGCAAGCCTGAAGGGGAGCTTGATGCCCAACAGGAACAAGCGTTTCAGAAAATGGATACTCTGTTTAAGGCTGCTCTCTTGAGTGTTCTTGCTGAGAACATAGTTGATGCTTATGCGTCAATTGATAATGGAAAAGATATGTGGGACGCACTCGAGGCCAAGTTTGGGGTCTCGGATGCAGGCACTGAGCTGTACATCATGGAGCAATTCTATGATTATAGGATGACTGAAGAGCGCTCCGTGGTTGAGCAAGCTCATGAGATACAGTCATTTGCTAGAGAACTTAAGCACTTCAATTGTATGCTACCGGACAAGTTTGTTGCCGGAGGTATCATCACTAAGCTTCCTCCTTCGTGGAGGAACTTTGCTACCTTACTGAAGCATAAGAGGCAGGAGTTTTCCATTCTGGATCTCATTGGCACTCTTGATGTGGAAGAAAAGGCGAGAGCAAAGGACACACGTGCTCGAGGTATTGAGGGAGGATCTAGTGCCAATGTGGTACAGAAGCAGAACTTCCAGCCCAACAAGTTCAAGAACAAGGGCAAGTTTGATGGTAAAGCAAAGTTTGATGGGAAGAACAAGGATGTCCAGCATAAGAACTTCAAGAAGAAGAATGACAAGAAGAAAGGTGTCTGTCATGTGTGTGGGGATCCTGATCATTGGGCTCCTAGTTGCCCTAATTGCTATGACAAGCGTCATCCTAGGAAAGGCGGCAAGACCGCTAATGTTGTCATTGGAGACATTGATATGAAGGATGCTGGGTATGGTATATTTCCCACTATTCTTTCACTGTGTCATTCTCCTGATTGGTTGATTGATACGGGTGCTAATGTGCATGTATGCGGTGATATTTCCATGTTTTCGTCTTATCAGACCACATGGACTTCAACCGTGCTGATGGGCAACGGTTCAAGTGCTTCTGTTCGTGGTGTTGGCACGGTCGATCTGAAGTTTACTTTGGGGAAGATCGTGCGGCTGAAGAACGCGCATTATGTCCCCTCCATCAATAAAAATCTTGTTAGCGGATCCCTTCTGTGTAGAGATGGCTACAAGCTTGTCTTTGAGTCGAATAAATTTGTAATATCCAAGTATGGAACCTTTGTTGGTAAAGGCTATGAGTCAGGAGGCCTGTTTCGTTTATCCTTATCAGACGTTTGCAATAAAGTTGTTAATCATGTTTGCAACAATAGTGAATCAAATGTGTGGCATTCACGTCTTTTTCATGTTAACTTTGGTTGCATGTCGCGACTAGCAAAGTTGAACTTAATCCCTAGTTTCACCACTGTCAAGGGATCTAAGTGTCAAGTGTGTGTGTGCAAGCTAAGCAACCTCGTAAGTCTCACACAACTGCGGAAACGAGAAATCTTGCACCACTAGAGCTCATACATTCAGATCTACGTGAAATGAATGGCGTTTTGACAAAAGGTGGAAAGAAATATTTCATGACGTTAATTGATGACTCCACTAGATACTGTCGTGTGTATCTTCTGAAATCTAAGGATGAGGCTTTGAACTTTTTCAAAATCTATAAAGTTGAAGTGGAAAACCAACTTGATCAAAGAATCAAGAGGCTTAGGTCCGACCGTGGTGGAGAGTATTTTTCCAATGAATTTGATGTTTTTTGTGCGGAACATGGTATAATCCATGAGAGGACGCCTCCCTACTCACCTCAGTCAAATGGGGTGGCCGAAAGAAAGAATCGTACTCTAACTAATTTGGTTAACGCCATGTTAGACACATCGGGTCTCTCCAAGGCATGGTGGGGGAGGCGATATTGACGGCATGTCATGTCCTAAACCGAGTTCCCACAAAGAACAAAGGGATAACTCCATTTGAGGAATAGGAGAAGAAAAGGATAAAACTCTCTTATCTACGAACATGGGGTTGCTTGGCGAAAGTCAATGTTCCAATTCCAAAGAAGCGGAAGCTTGGACCAAAGACTGTGGATTGTGTTTTCCCGGGATATGCTTTTCATAGCATTGGCTATAGATTCTTGGTTATAAAATCTGAGGTACCTGACATGCATGTCGGTACGATCATGGAGTCGAATGATGCGACTTTCTTTGAAGATATCTTTCCCATGAAGGATATGGCTACCTCATCTAATCAGGAGATGCCTAGTTCATCGAATCAGGAACCAATTACAATTACCGAACCTGCCATTTCGATGGAACACTTTGAAAGTCATGTGGAGGAGAACAATGAAGTTCCTACTAGGAGTAAGAGACAGAGGACTGCAAAGTCCTTTGGTGATGATTTTCTTGTGTATCTCATAGATGACACTCCCAGTTCTATTTCAGAGGCCTATGCATCTGAAGATGCTAACTACTGGAAGGAAGCGGTTCGTAGCGAGATGGGTTCCATCTTGGCGAATGAAACTTGGGAGATAACTGATCGTCCTTATGGGTGCAAACCTATAGGATGCAAATGGGTATTCAAGAAGAAGCTTAGGCCTGATGGTACTATTGAAAAGTACAAGGCTCGGCTCGTGGCAAAGGGTTATACCCAAAAGGAAGGTCAAGACTTCTTTGATACTTACTCACCTGTGGCTCGACTGACCACTATTCGAGTTCTACTTTCACTAGCTGCCTCACATGGTCTTCTCGTTCATCAAATGGATGTTAAGACTGCTTTCCTAAATGGAGAGTTGGACGAGGAAATTTAGATGGAACAACCAGATGGGTTTGTACTAGATGGTCAAGAAGGAAAAGTGTGCAAGTTGCTAAAGTCTTTGTATGGACTCAAGCAAGCACCCAAATAGTGGCATGAGAAGTTTGAAAGAACTTTAACAGCTGCAGGCTTTGTTGTAAACGAAGCTGACAAATGTGTGTACTATCGCCATGGTGGGGCGAGGGAGTTATCCTTTGCTTGTATGTTGATGACATACTGATTTTTGGAACAAATCTGAATGTTATTAAGGAGGTCAAGGATTTTCTATCTCGTTGTTTTGAGATGAAGGATTTAGGAGTGGCTGATGTCATTCTAAACATCAAGTTGTTGAGAGACAATGATGGTGGCATTACATTGCTTCAATCTCACTATGTGGAAAAGATCTTGAGTCGCTTTGGCTATAGTGACTGCAAGCCCTCTCCAACACCATATGATGCTAGTGTGTTGCTTCGAAAGAATCGAAGAATTGCTAGAGACCAATTGAAGTATTCTCAGATAATTGGCTCGCTTATGTACTTAGCCGGTGCTACAAGACCTGACATCTCTTTTGCTGTTAGCAAACTGAGTCGGTTTGTCTCAAAACCAGGAGATGTGCATTGGAAAGCTCTAGAGAGAGTTTTGAGTTATTTGAAAGGCACTGCAAATTATGGAATTCACTACACCGGGCACCCAAAGGTGCTTGAAGGGTATAGTGACTCAAACTGGATCTCAAGTGCTGATGAGATAAAGGCCACGAGCAGATATGTATTCACTCATGGAGGTGGCGATGTTTCTTGGAAGTCTTGCAAGAAGACCATCTTAACGAGGTCAACAATGGAAGCAGAACTCACAGCACTAGATACAGCTACGGTCGAAATAGATTGGCTTCGTCGGCTCTTGAACGACTTGTCAGTTGTTGAGAAACCTGTACCGGGTATCCTTATGAACTGCGACAATCAAACTGTGATCACGAAAGTGAGCAGCTCAAAGGATAACATGATGTCATCAAGACACGTTCAGAGAAGGTTAAAGTCTGTCAGGAAAATGAAAAACTCTGGAGTTATTGCATTGGATTATATCCAAACGTCTAAAAATCTGGCAGATCCTTTTACTAAGGGTCTATCACGTAATGTGATAGATAATGCATCGAGGGAGATGGGTATGAGACCCACAATATGAGTTGTTCACAGTGGTAACCTATTCTTTGTGATCGGAGATCCCGTGAATTAGATGTGGAAGACAAGCTGTTAGTCAACTGAGAGGAGAGTATCCTTACTATTAACAATACCACTCCATAAAGATGCAATACTCTTCTAATCTGCATGGCAGGTTGATGTATATCTTAATGTGTTCTAAGTGGCTCTTTTAAGCAGAGATATTGTCCTGCAAAACATCTTTTGAAGAACACACATATATGAGTCTGATTGTTAAACGTTGCAATCTATGAGAGTAGGGTTCTCTCTAGTAAACTCATGAAAGGTCTCGGAGTATGACGCATAAGCTCCACCCGCGGGGAAGACCCACGGTAGCCACGTATCGGTCAAGGCTTTATATGAAGCTAGATTCGCAGAAAACTTGCAGTTCAAGGCCTATTCCACTATTCAAGTTGCTTACTAGTGTAGTATAGAGTTCTAGGTGGAAGTTCAATTTAACAGTCTCCACTGCAGTACCGGTATATAAAACAGTGTTTTGGAACCAAAGGCAATTTCTGTGTGCCTCTGGCATCTGGTGGGGGATTGCTGAAATTTTGTCTATTTTGGGCCTAGCCCAATAGCAGTTTCAGAAATTCCTAATAAATTCTAGAGGCCCACTTAGCCCATTTGTGCAAGGCAAGGGATACTAAAGTTTAGTCCCACATTGCTAGTTGAGTGGGAGTTGGACATCCTTATAAGGGAGGTTCTTTCCCCACTTGTATGAGCATGAGAACAAGAGGGACATTCACGCGCGCTCCTCCTCCGCCGCCCACCTCGCCACGCCACGCCACGCCACGCCATGCCTCGTCACAACGCGTCGCGGGTTGCGGGAATGAGCCGAGCCGATGTCTAAATTTTTGCCACGCACTACGGGTATACGAAAGGTCACACGAAAGATGAAAAGATTTTTGCGGTCGCTGCCCTCTCACCTCCTTCTCTTGCGCCTATAAAAGGAGGTCGCTCCTCCCAGAGTAGACGCACCAGAACCTCTTCCTCCTCTCGCCACAAGTTCCTGAGCACTGCGTTGCTGCTACGATCTTCCCCATCCCGGCTTGCAGCGTGCACTGCAGGTCGGGACAGTAGGCCTCCGAAACCGCATCTTTTGAGTCCTGTACGGGAGAAGGGTGATAAGATTTTTGGGGAGCGCTCAACGCGACTACTGGCTGCTTCATCACGGACGATCCGGTCGCCGACGACTACTTCCCCGACGACGACTTCTTCCCCGGCGTCCACGATCTCCTCGACGACATGACAGGCGAGGACACCGACCCCAAGTCCAGCACTTCCACTGCTGCTGTCCCGTACGTGTTCTTGCTCTTTCTGTTAGATGTCATGACACAGTTCTTTGCTCTACTTTCCGTCCTACATGTATTAGGTTCTACTTCATATATGCAACTTCATCTAGTGTTTGTTCTAGATGTGTTCAGTTCAAGTTCATATATGCAGATGCTCTTTACCTTCTCTCTGTCCGAACGCATGACTTGTTTTATCTCTACTATATTAGTCATGCTTTATCTAGCATTTCTGTTAATAAAATCATTAGGTAAATTGCTCATATTTCCAACACTATCCATACAAAAATATGTAATCCATGGAGAAACATTGGGAGCCTACCAAACACACGCTAACTGATCTCTGGAACAGGTGGCCAACATAACATGATTTATTTTTTTTCTAAATTGAAGTATGGTAAACATGTGGCACGATGATACCATTGATAAACATTACATTCCTTAATCATACATTTCAAACTTAACTCCTAGGAAGCCATGTCGCGGTTATCATATCGCTTGATCAAAGGTTGCTATGCGTGTGTAGCAGCAACAGTGATTACTTATAGCTTGGTAAAAAAGAGTTCCCAGATATAGTAAGCTGTGTGACCCACGTCCTACCGTAGCTAGTACTCCCTTCGTTCCGAATTATTTGTCTTGGATTTTTCTAGATACAGATGTATCTAGACTCATTTTAGTTTTAGATACCTCCGTATTTAGACAAATCTAAAACAATTAGTTTGGAACAGAGGGAATAACTCCTAGGAAGTGATGTCCCACGTCCTACCATAGCTAGTTTTAATTAAGAAAGAAAGATGTGGGACATCAAGTTTTTAATCCGCTAGTTTTAATTAAGAAGGAAGATGTGGGACATAAAGTTTTAAATCTGCAAAATAAATTCCACCAACACTATTCGAACTTGGCTCTACCAAAGGCCGCGGTCTTGTCACTGGGCTAGATGCCCATCCACTCCCCTTCCCTTCTAATCCCTTCCGATGCCTGCCAGTTTGATTCATTCGTTTAACGGAGCTGCTAAAAATCAGTGGACTGAGATTCGTGAAGTCTCAGTTGATTGTACAGCCGTTCGATCTCGTGTTGCTTGTAGATTCGCGCTGGCCCATTTTTGTCTATGTTTCGGCCTGTGTACGTCACGGATCGGCCCGTTTTGCTTGTTTTTATTTTTTGGAGCATTTTTTTTGTTTGGGTCGGCCTTGATTCATGCGAGCGTCTCGCGTTTCTTTTTCTGGGCTAGGGCAGGTGAAGAGGGAGTGGTAGCCCCGTGGTAATTAAGAGGAGTGGAGAGGGATTTTTTTTTATAAAGGGTGGATTTTATTGACTCAAAATGAAGCATCAAAAAGATACAAACACGATGAGTATACACCCAGCCTCTGCATAGCTAGGTGTACACAACCAACACCAACGCACGCACACAAAAATACGCCGGCAAATAGAAAAGTCATATAAGACCAAAGCTATGCGTATAGGCGAGGAAAAAAGAAAAAAAATGCCCAAAGCAATTCGATCCTGGATCGACCAACTATAACAGTGATCATATCTGCACCGACCATCTCATGACACCACACGAACGATGAGGTTCTTCAACAGCAACGCCTTCAGGAAAAGAGCAACACTCGAATGTCATTGTCACATTCAGGAAGAGAGCAACACTCGAATGTCACCGTCACCAGATCGAGCCACCCAAGGCTACAATCTACGCTTTTCACCCTAAAAAATCTGCCCGAGCATTTCGAACAATGTCTTCAACAAGGTAACGACGTAAAAACATCATCATTGTCAGGTATACCCAACTCGGGCCAAACCTAGGCTTTCACCCCGAAGCCCAAGACCGGGTGCTCAAGTAGCATCACCATCGAAGTCATTCATATGTTGCCGCCACCACTTTTCCACAATCCTAGCAGCAACATGCGGTGTAACCGCCGCTGCCGCACAACCATCCCTCTGCATCAAGACTTCATCCATAGTTTTCATCGCGCCGCCGAAGTCAACCACGGGATTTTAAAGATGAACTCTTAGAAAATCTTTTGATGATGACCACAATCCACAGCGAGACCGCCGCTGCCCCGGATCCAATTCCCGGTGACGCAATCAGAAGCGAGAAAGCAGATCTGCCAACTCCACCTAGTCGTGAAGACCCGGCCATGCCGCTGCCCGCCAAGACCTAGGTGACCAAGCAGCCATGAATATGTGCTGCAGCTAGTCGGTAACCTGGAGAGGGATAGGCACCCCGAGGTAATTAAGAGGAGGGGATTGGCAGTCGTTAGTCTATTTCATCCTCTGTCTCTCTCTATCCCTTCTTTGTGAAAATCCAAAGATCTATGAAGCGGATTGAAGAGAAATCGCTGTGCTCCTCCACAGCCAACGAGAGGATGGGCGACGCTGCTATGGAGTATTTGCATTCCCATATTTTCTTTTTCGTTTTTGTTTGTTAGTTGGTGAGATGAAGTAGATCCGAGTGGATTTTTGGGGTCTCATTGTTTGTTTGGATCAAGTCCAGATTAGTAGATTTGAAGCATAGAATCGTCCTTTTTTTATTCAACTGGGGGTGGCAATGTAGTGCGTATATACGAGGGGATTTTGAGTCCAGATTAGTAGCCTTGAAGTATACAGTGGTCAGTCCATTTTTGTTTGTACGCTTCTTGCTTCAGACGTCTAGTTCTCAAGAAGTGGTTCTCTCATATCCCCTAATTTAGACTTCAGACGTCTAGATCTATTACTGATCCATCACCTAGGGAGAGTTTCAGTCCCTTGTTTGTTTATTTTAGTCCAGGTTAGTAGCTTTTGAAGAATATGATTTTCGGCAGAAACAATTTTTTGTGTGAACATGTTTGAGGAATATTACTTAAATCAAATCCCCTCATATGTATTTGCTGAAGCTATCACTAAGGGTGGTTGAGTCCCTTGTTTGTTTATTTAGATTACCATATTTATTCAGTAGCATGTCTTTTTTTAAAGAAAGAGAGATTATCACTGAATGTACCAGTAGGAGTGGGTATCTTTTTATTTGTTTTTTCAGAACCCATATCTAACCAGTAGGATGTTTTTTGAAATATATATTTTTTTGTAAACAAGACAGATTACTACTAAAATGTATCACTAGAGATTACACTGAAATCTTTTTTCTCTGTAGAATGTATCAGTAGCATGTTTACTTGTTTTTGCCAGTTTTTTTGCTGAGACCCTATTTAATTAGTAGCATGTTCAAATTTCTTTTTTTCGTGCAATCAAAAGATAATGATCACTGCAACTAAGTTCCCAGCAGCAGCATGTTTTTTAAGTTTTGTTTTTTTGCTTAAACCATATGAATCAGTAAGACGTTCATTTTTTTCTGTATGAATCAAGATATTATGGTCTCTTGATAGATTCGTATTTTTTTTATCTCCACATCGTAATGTAAATATATATTTTTGGTCATCAGCGGCAACGCCAATGATAAATGATCATTATTTGGAAATCCTTTTTGTTTAGAAGCATACAAGTATCGCACTAAAAATCATTAGCTGGATATGTATGCATCTCACTAGCACAAATTTATGTTTCAGCGGCTTTCTTATGTGCACAGGAGATGGTTTGCAGAGTTTCCCTAAGCTCTGGAAGGAGTTTAAAAGCGCAGGGGTAAATCAGCAGCCTCTTTTTTTTTCTTCTTTGTATGATCCTTATTTTTTATTTTGTACTCATCATCACAGAATATATTAGTTTTCGATGCAGAGAGGAGCCCCAAGTTTAACTACTTGTTTACATTGATTTTTTTTATCCAGCGCGTCAAGCTCTTCCAATGCATTTTTTTTAACCCATGTAGAATGTAGAATGTGGAGTGTAGATTTTTGTAAGCTTTCAGGGTTTTGATGTTCATGTTTCAAAACCATGTAGGCTTGTTCCTTGTTCCTGCCATTTCCTGTAGATCACGTTCCAGTCCTTAGTCATGCTTGGTTGATGCTAGTTTCTAGTTTTAATTAAGAAGAAAGATGTGGTACATGTTTTTAATCCGCTAGTTTTAATTAAGAAGGAAGATGTGGGACATAAAGTTTTAAATCTGCAAAATAAATTCCACCCACATGATTCGAACTTGGCTCTACCAAAGGCCGCGGTCTTGTCACTGGGCTAGATGCCCATCCACTCTCCTTCCCTTCTAATCCCTTCCGATGCCTGCCAGTTTGGTTCATTCGTTTAAACCCTTTGACATGGGGATCATTCGGATCCAAGTAGTGTACATCAAGCAAAAGCTCGGTACATGCAAGCATACAAGCTCAATAGAGCTGAAATATGTCTGCATATAAATGAAACATCCTCATCGTTTGAACTGAACTACGTTAAACATCAGTCTATTACAGTACTATAAAGTCAAAGCGAAACACTTTCCTTGTAAATAGAGGTAAATATTCCTGGTTAAAGAAAAAAGAAGCAGCTTTTCATACACATGCAACATACGGATGGTCCAGAAGATGTTCTCTGACCAAAGCAAACTGCCAATTGTTTTTTTTTACTGCAAATAAATTCGAATAGCTAAGCATCGCCAATTGCAGAAAATGCAGCCATGATGAGCACACTAGCGATCAGCTGCTTCAAAACTCAAGTTAGGGCGCTCTTAGGATCTGTGTAATTTAATACGGAGGTGTTTAACTTAGAGGTGTATCTTACCTATAGTTTAAAAAGACGCGCCTAAGCAAGCACTTAAGTGCGTCTAGGCTCTAGGTGATAGCAAAACGCCTAGCGCATAAGCATGCGCTTTGATCAAAAAAGCACAAAACGGCGGCAAAACGCACAATTAATGTCTAGCGCTTTTTTGAACTATGATCTTACCAGCCAACTAAGTAATTTCCAGCCGGAAACAAAACGATGGGCTGAGACGTGTACTCCCCCCATTCCTATATACTAGACCTTTTAGAGATTCCAATATGCACTACATACAGCAAAATGAGTGAATCTACACTCTAAAATATGTCTACATACATTCGTATGTAGTCCGTATTGAAATCTCTAAAAGGGCTTGTATTTAGAAACTGATGGAGTATTTTTTTACGGAGGTAATTAAAAGGAAAACGATAATCCAAATAGGGCCTTGTAACACAAGACACATGACTCCCCTCAACAACAACGAAAAGAAGGCTGATACAACAAGCCATCTACTTTTTGGTTCAGAAACCATATAAACACACCGGCATTCGATCTCCCTTTACCCAACATGCAACCAATCAAATGGATCAACACAACAGCAGCAAAGCAAGGAGGTCTCCTCACGCTAGGACTAGGAGGGCCAAATAACCTTGTCACAGCAAGCACGTTGAAGGGAGGCACTCTTGCGAGAGTCACATCTCAGGCTCAAGTTAGCCCCATCCCACACTATATAGGGTCTAGGGAATGTGCTAGATATTAGTTAGACTAAGGGCATCTCCAGCCGTTCGGCCCCCCAGGGCGCCTAAATAGAGCGGCCTAAATAGAGCGGCCTGGGGGCGACCTAGCGCCCAGTCACGCCCCCACGCGCCGGCCCCAGGATGCAGGAAATTTAAAACTTTGTCGTTCCCGCTCTCAAAAGATGCCGCAAATCCGGCGATTGGACGTAGTCTGGCGTTACAAAAAACAGAGCGCCGCCGTCGCAAGTTCACGTGCGCAATGATTCACTCGGCGGGGTCGGCTCCCGGCGTTGGCGGAGTCGGCGTGCGCGGGCTCGGCGGTGTCGGAGCTGCTTCGGTGCTGGGCTGTGTCGGCGCGGCTTCGGCACTGCTGGGCGGCGTCGTAGAGGCGTCGTTCGGGCTTGGCGTCCGTGTGGTTGTGCGCGCCGTCGGCGTCGTCGGCCTTGATGCGGTCCCAGTACGTCTCCAAGCTCTGGTTCGCGCCGGTGGTCGGGTAGAGGCAGACGACTTTTCATGCTTCGGCGAGGCATTCCTCCTCCTTGGACGTCCACTTGATGCGCGGTTCGCCTGACCTGGCCGCCCGCTTCTTCTTCTTCTGGCGCCCCTTCGTCGAAACAGGAGCCGACTCCTCCTCCTCCTCCTCCTCCTCCTCGGGTTCCTGCGCGTCCTCGCCGTAGACGTAGCCAAGCTCGGCCTCTATGTCGCCACTGAGATCCACTACCTCGTACTGGGTGGCGAACCCGGGAGACGCGGCGGCCGCGGTCGATCCTGTCGCGATGATGTTGTCCATGTCGGCTCCCGTGTCGTCGGCGTCGCCGAGGTGCGAGAAGGGCATCGGTCCACGGTAGAGATGGGGCGTCGGTGTGTAGTTGTATGGAGGGTACTGCACGCCGACGAAGGCGGGCGAGGGCGTGCGCGTAGCGGTGTGACCATGAGGGAAGGTCACGTTTGGGTTGAACCCACCGTGCGCGTCGCCGTCGGCGTAGCCGGGCGACGATGAACCCCATGGAGATCCGGCGCCTTGCTGTCCCCAGGGCGCGTACTGGGCGTGGCTGACGACGGGTGGATTCATCCACGCCTGGTCGACCGATGAGGAAGACGCCGCCGCGCGCGCCGCGTTGTCGCGGGCCTTCTTGGCGATGGCCCTGTTCCGCCTGTCGGCGGTGACTGCTTCGCGCCGCTGAACTTCCACCCTCCACTCGGCGTTCGACAGGCCCGGTGGCTTCGATGGCGGCGCCCTCGGCTTCCTCTGCTTCGGCTGGACCACGGCGCCAGTCACATTTGCCACCGCGCGCGGCATGGCGTACTTCTTCGGCGGCATGGCGGCGACTGGAAGGCGAGCGGGAGGGGGTTTGACAGGAAAAAGGGGGAGAATGGCAAGAGGAAGGCGAGCGAGCGGGAGAGATGCAAGGGAAAAGCGTCAAGAAACAGCGGGAAAAGGCCCTCAGGTCGCCTCCAGGGCAGGCCCACGCGCCTTTTTCGCTTGTGTCGGCTCCCCAAGCGCCCCCCAGAGCGCCGGGTTCGGCCTGGGTCCGCCGGCACCAGTTTTGGCCCGAGCCGGCGAAAAACGGGCTTCTGGGGGCGCGACTGAGGCCTTTTTTTGGCGCCGGCGCGGCAAAATCGCCTGGGGAGGGCCTGTTGGGGGCGCGGCTAGAGATGCCCTAACAATTAAGTTCGATGACCTGGTAGTTCTCACTGCTCAAGTTGTGCTGACAGTGCGACTTGCTCTAATTCACCTGCACATACCACATACAGAGGATATCTTCCTAGCTGTCAGGTGACTGAACGATGCTGCTGATCATCCTTAAAGCAACGTCGGGCTTGTCGACAGGCACCTATATAGAAGATTTGCATTGACGCAAGCTTACGCTTCAGTTTGCACATAAGATGTACTAACCTTTCAAATTGTGAAATGTTGTATACGTTGGCACGTACCTTGTGTCCAGCTCCGAGGATCCAGTAGAAGTTCAGGTTCTGGTATGATCTAGCGTATGCCTTCACGGGGTTGAGGCAGCGCGCTGGAGAATCACAGTATCGCAAAGCCTGCCTTGGCGCGCTCAAGAAACTCTTCAGACCAGCCCATCTGAAAAACATGATCATGTTAAAAGGTTAGAAAACAAGCACCTCTATATGCGAGTATTTCGATGCTACAGTGTGCACTACGATTTTGAATTAAAATATTACATACATGCATTATGGTACTAATCGACCCGTCTTTGTTCTGTTACAGTGTCCGTCATTCACTACTGAGTGTGACTCGTGGATGACGCCATTATGTGGAAGCGCTTCTTATGCACAAGGCATGGATGGGCTGGTCTGTGTCCTCCTTCCCACAAACGTACCTCGGCCTCCTTTCTCTGCCTACACACTCCCTCTCTCTTTAACAGCTTCAAATATCAAACAGGGTGGAGGGCTAAGCTCCTCTTCTGCACCGCCAGCTAGGCTAACCCTCACCTCCTTCATTTTCGACTCCCTCGCCACCAACTTCATGTCAGTTTTCCAACTCCCCCAAAAAGCTTTGAGGCGCTCGACGCAATCCGACGTGCTTTCTTCTGGACCGTGGAGGAGACCTGTACGGGGGCGAAATGTCTTATAGTGTAGCGGGATGTTTGCAAACCAAAAAAATACAGTGGTCTAGGCATCAAAGATCTTCAAACCCAGAATAATTACTTGCTTATGAAATTTGTTTTGCAATGTTTAGCCTCCTCCACCCCCCTTCCTTGGGTTTCCAGCTGGAAATGGTTTGTGCTCCTGTGTATCTAAAGCCACAAACCATTTGTTCCTCCACTGCCCGAAGGCCACCCTGGTTCGCAACACTCTCGGCATTTACCCCTCCAAGCTTCCAAGATCTTTGGTCCATGGCTACCCCTGTGACTCCTGACGGCGATGTGTGGCCTGGGGTTCTCTTGTCAATCCTTTGTTAGATTTGGGACTCCCGGAATGCGGCCGTGGTTCTCCATGAGGATCACACTGCCGCGACTACTATTTCTAATATTTGTGAAGATTTTGAACTTCGGACTGTAAGATTTAAGGACCCGCTCGACAAGGTGTCCGCTATGTCTTGGCGTGACTACTTCTCTGCACAGCTTGTTGTGCCCCTGTAACTCTGCCTTGAAGCCCATGCTATGTATGCTACATTGGCAATGGTGGAATGAAAACATCAAAATAACATCAGGGAGGAAGGTAAACATAGGAACCTTACTTGAGTTTTTTGACCCAAGCTTCTACACCGATTGTCGAGCATATCACATCGAATTGCCCATTGTAAACCGACACATTTACTCCATATGCTAGCAATTGATCAACCTAACCAAGTAAACATGCATAACATATCAAACGCCACAAATTTTCATCAGCCAACAAATTAGATCCATTAGAGCTTTGTTTACCTCATCAATTGCTGGCTTCATGTAGGTGGCATTCATTGCTTCGAAAACTTGAATAGCCACTCCTTGCCAACTGCAGTTTAATCAGATATCAGATTACGGCAATTTGAGTAAGATGATATTTTGGGCGAAAAAGAAAAAATATATAGAAGAAAAGTATGCTCACATTATGTTCTTAGGAATAACCTTCAACTTTTCTTTAATGACCCCATTCATGAGACCGTCAATGGTGTTGGGGGTCGACGGAAACACCTGGCTCGTCGATGAGCCTTCGCCTTTGTCAAGCAAGAAATTTAGCATATCCTGCAAAAAGTCATGCATGTTTTATCAATTTGAGCTGAATGGTATTAATATTTTGTTGTGAGAACAGTCTAATAAATGTCTACCAAACATGCCATCAACATGCTATCCATAGTTGTGTCTACTGGTCCAGATGATCTCCTGGCTCTGTTTTACCAGATATGAAATGAGCTCAGGTCAAAAGGTCAACTTGCAAAAGTCCTCTATTTATTTTGGGCCTGGCGTGCAAGAAGACTCCAACGAGGATCTGAAAGTTGTTATCGGTATTGATAGAAGCAGTGAATAAAGGATATCTGGGCCTCCCAACAATGGTGGGTAGGTCCAAGGATGTTGCTTTCGAGCATATTGCTGAAAGAGATTGGGGGGATGTACAAGGGTGGAAGGGTCAGAGGCTATCAAAGGAAGGAAAGGAGATCCTAGTAAAATCTGTAATACAAGCCGTTCTGGCCTACACCATGAGCTGTGTTTCTTTTACTAAGTTCCTCAAGCAGCTTACTTCTGTATTTATGTTATGGAAAAATTCTGGTGGGACTTATGCAATGGACAGCGCAAGGTGCATTGGGCCAGCTAGGAGAAGTTCTTTGTGCCAAAGAAATGGGGAGGTGTAGGCTTCAGGGATATGGAGGCTTTCAACCAAACATTTTTGGCTCAGCGAGGTTGGCGGATCCTAGGTTGTCCTGGGTCACTCTGTGCAAGTTTTAAGAGCCTGCTATTTTAGGCACACTGATTTTCTGAATACTTATAGTTCCCCTCGTGGTGCTTCCCTGACATGGCACAGTATTTTACCTGGAAGGAAGTTGCTTAAACAGGGAATCATCTGAAGAATTGTCAATGGAGAAAAAGTCGATATCTAGCAAGATGATTGGTTACCTCAGAATAGTTGCAGGCACCCAATGAAGGCAAAAGAAAACTAACATTGGCGAAATGTCTGATCTTCTATTGGCGGGCAATAAACGGTGTAATGAGAACCTTGTGTACTGTTTTGGCATGCTTTGTAGCCAATATGTACCTTACCAAATTTTTGGTTATGACCACAACTTTGGTTTTCGTTTGGTTGGTTGCAACTGTTTGGTATACCAATGGCTCCTTACCAACTCTGCTTCATTTTTTAGTCAAAGTTGGCCAACTCATAGGCACACAAAACCTTGACCAATATTTTGGCTAGCCAAATATTTTATGGGGCAACTCTAGATTCAAACCAAACAAACCCTATGTTCCTAATTACTATGCACTTACCACGCCATCACTCTGCTGGTCAATCAAATCAACAAGATTCGTCCACGTCATCTTCGCCGTGGTGAATTGTCCGGCTGCTATCTGCTCTTTTACAATTGCCGCCATTCTGCAAACAACATATCAGATCAGGGCATGCCATTGGAGATCGAGGCAAATAACATGTTGCAGATTTTTACCTGTTGAGAGGGGCAACAGCTTCGTCGCTCAGCCTCGACACATCACGCAACAGTTGCGCATATGACAGCTGAAAGGATCAAAGCATTGGTTGGGAAAATCAAGCTTTTTGCGTAAAAAAATGGAACTGCTTTGATCATTGAGAGACTCAAACAGATTAAAATGATTTAATTACCGCAAAATCATCTGGTGAGATCCAGCTATCCCCAAGCACCACACCCCCTAGTGTGAGCTTGAGGGCCCCGGCGTGGATGGCCTTTGCCACGGAGATTCCAATCTTCGCTGCAAGCTTGCCACCATAGGACTCGCCGACAAGGAACAACGGGCTGCTGTGCAAGGTGGGTATCTCCTTGGTAAGTGCCTTGAGGAGCTCGGTGGCATCAGCAGCAACTTGCATGTCCGTCGTAGCTAGCACTCTTGGGTCCTCCACGTAGCTATACCCAACACCCACTGGTAAGTCCTGCATTCCAACATACTCATTACTTACACTGCCAATGTCCTTAAATAGTACGTGCAATTAGAACAACTCTTTTACCACGAAGATGAGATCAGCCTTCTGCAGCCACGTCGAGTTGCGTGGCTTCAGATTGACATCCAGCGGCCCGATCCCCTGGAAGTTGCCACCCCCGACGCCTGACCCTCCCTGAAAGAACACGACGACGGTCAACTAATGCTTTGTACTCAACCAAGGAAAAAAATGGCAGTGAGAGGAGACCAGTTACATACTGGACCGCCCTCCAACCAGAGGATGGTTGGCCATGGCTTTACTGGCGAAGACACCCGATGTGGGCTTTTGTAGTACCACCAAAATAGGTGCGCCTCTGCAACAAAAACTTACCGTTAAACTCATGCACAAAAACAGACAAATGGAATAAAAATTTGATCATAGTAGTAAATGGCAAAACAAAAGGATGAGAGGACCCAACATGATGTAAAGATTGATATTATTAGTGGATACTTACTGTGACGAATTTCAACGTAGCCCCATGTCTCGTTATCAGCAGCAACAGTGGCACCTTGAAGAATGAAGCATAGCAGAACAGCGGCTCGCCACATCTGAACCAAAATGTAGATAACTGAATTTAAGTCTATGAAAATGTTGAACGGGACCATGGTTCACCCGAACCTACGCTCAACACCATTGATCTCTGGATATCACTCATGGGGATCTGTGCACAGTGTATTAAACAATGCATGGCGCGAACTGTTTGGGGAGATGGCGGGAGCAGTCATGCATGGCACAAGTAGTTTAGTGATGGTTATGAGCCCCTCCATTGCCAAATAACCCTACTTGATGCTCACACCATATAGGCAATAAAATAGTGATGTTGCATTGAACATCTCGAATGCTGTCCCCATGCACAAAATAGAAAATACTGTTCACTTTTTTTTATTGTCTTGGTATGGGTAACAGCTCTCTGCCCAGGACATGCATGGAGTAGGGAGATTAAATTCAGCTTGCATTTGCATTTGGTAAAAGGTTACAGTACTAAAAATTCTGCTAAACCTTTAATATTTCTTGTTTGTGCATGTGGTTCTATTCCTTGCATGGTCGACAAAAAATTATCTTTATTCTGGACTAGAGGCATTGTATAAATTATAGGCCAAAGGATGGCGATGTCTAATTTTGCAAATTCATTTGAGGCTGACAATGACTTTATAGCACTAGAGCTGATAAATTCTTTTATAGCTTAAGGTTGACAATGACATATTTCTTTGTTGCACATATTATAATCTTACATACATATATATATCAGTGCAGAATTATGAATGTGTTCATGTACAGGAAATTGGGGCAAAAAAGCAAACCCTAAGTCTGAAATTGAGGCATTTGGGTACCTTAAATTGGTCAGTTTGCTCGCTTGTAACTTGTTGCCGCCGTGGTGGGGCTTTGCAGGGGGGTGGCCGGGACGGAGGGAAGCCGGGAAGGGGAGGCGGGACGCCGGGACCGCGGGAGCGCACGGCAGGGGCGCAGCCGCGCGCAGGGCAGGGGCGCGGCTGGACCGGGAGGTTGGCCGGGCGGGAAGCCGGGAAGGGTTGGAGGGAGCCTCCTGGGAGACTGGGCTCCGGGCTCCGGCCGTCGACCGGCGACGCCGCGACGGCGAGGCGGCTGGCCGGCTGGGTGTCGGGTTGCTGTGCGAGGGCAAAGAGTGTTCTGCTCGTGCTCGGGAGTTGCTGTGGCTTTTTTTTCTTTTGAGAGAGAAGGGAGTTGCTGTGGCTGCGGGGCTGAAGGTTGTTGGGTGCCCCGAGTTGGGCCGGCCAGGTGCGCCGGAAAAAATAACCTCGTTTTCTGTTTTGTTTTGTTTTCACGTTTTTTGTTTTCGTTTCTTTATTCCTTTTTTTACTTTTATTGGTACTTTAAAATATTCTAAATAGATATATTACAAAAATCAATCTACATAAAACATTTGAAAATTTTTGAATGTGTATGGAGAAAATTTTTATCATGTGCACCAAAAATGTGTATGAAACAATTTGATCATGTATTTAAAAACGTTAATAAAGCATTTAAAAAAATGCTGAAAAATTGTTTGACAAATGTTAAGGTAGCATTTGAAAAAAAATTAAATGTTTATCAAAAAAATGTTGACCATAATTAAAAATAATGAATTTTTTTATCATGTATATAAATATGTTAATCAAGTATTTGAAAAGGTGTTGAACAAGCATTTGAAAAATTTTAAATGTGTGTAGAAAAAATGTTGACTATGTATTAAAAAATGATGACATTTTTATCATGTATCTAAAAATGTTAATCAAGCATTTGAAAAAATGTTGAACAAGTATTTAAAAAATGTTAAATGTGTATAAAAAAAGGTGTCATCTCCTATTAATCCACTTGTGTTTGTGCATCCCTACATCCCATCATCATCATCCGTCCGATCAAAATCTGGTGCTTGTTGTGCGTCCACGCTAATTTTGCAGAAAAGCGTCCACCTCTAAACACCCCCTCCACCAAGCCAAGGCAGGTCCACCAATTCCTAGAGCTCCCCAAATCGCTTGGTCCTTCCAATCCCGCTTACCAGCGGCCGCCACGACGACGGCACCACGCCAAAATACGCATCTAGGGGGGCGATTGCCACGACGAGGCAAGACAACCTGCGACGAGTCCCAGTGAAAGCCCGTGTGGGTGGCCGTCATGTCGACACCCTCGGACGGAGATCCATGTCGATGGCTGCCACGTCAGTGGCCTGCGGCGGCTGCATCCTGACAGCGACGACCTGATGGAGATAGCGGTAGGCAACCACTTCATTTCGACTGCAACGGCAACCACGAGTTCACTACATCTCGATGACCACTGCCGCCAATTGTGGTGACCACACTAGTTCTTTTAGATGACTCGGCTTATTGCAGTAGCAATGATCCTTCTGGACGGGCCAATCAAGCTTCAGAATTGTAGTAACATGTGTTACTAAATGCAAAATTCAAAAAAGAAGTGAATGTCAGTTCTTTGAATCTGTTTTCAGATATTTCCTTCGTCCTATAATGTAAGGTGTTTATTTGACACTATACTAGTGTCAAAAAATATGAGACGAAATAGTAGTTGAGAAAGAGAGCAACAGGGAAGCGGGTGTGTTGGCTGCTTGGCCTTGGGCTACAACTCAAGGAATAGATGAATCTTGGTTGTGCCTGCACCCAAGTTTATTGATCCTGTGACTGAAAATAACAATGTAAACTCGTTTGCTATGATTGAGTGAAAACTCTCGTTTCCTCTCGAGAAAAGAGTGTTTTACTTTCTTTGGGTGAATGCCATTGTTGAGGTTGGTGTGAATTTGTAAGCTGAGGTGTTCCTTGCGTGGTTCATACTATAGTTTTGTTCACAAGTCTCGTACGCTGCCAACAAATTTTTACACCTCATGCATGCTGCCATGCTACTTCTACTCCCTCCGGTCCTAAATATTTATCTTTTTAAAGATTTTAAATGGACTACCATATACGAATGTATATAGACATATTTTAGAATGTAGATTCACTCATTTTGCTCCGTATGTAGTCATTTGTTGAAATCTTTAGAAAGACAAATATTTAGAAACGGAGGAAATACTACTGATTCGTAAGTAACTAACATCACAAACAGTTGTTGAATAAATGAACTGTTCACTGTTTATACAACAGAAAAAATGGATGAGTTAAAAGTCTCACTAAATTCCTTGAAAATGAATTTTGCTTGGTGATAGCACTTGCTCCTTCATATAAAAAGCCAGAGCATGTTCAGGTTTACGAGAACATGCTCCTGCTACATGGTGCACTCCATTCAACATAGTGGCGGAGCCAGGATTCTGAGTATAGGGGGGGGGGGGCGAGTACGTATATTGATCTAATTTCGTTGGCAATTACTCGTGGCTCCTACTAAAATTGTCAATCATTGGGGAGGGGGGGGGGAGGCCCCTGCTCGTCCCCCTGGCTCCGCCCCTAATTTCAACACTCAGCAAGTCATAGAAAATAGAAAGACATGGCAGGGCAAGTGAGATGGGTTTCCACGCAGCTAGATAGGACACAGACTCAGGTCGGCCACGTGATTTATGGAGGAAGGGGCCCAACAAATCCCAAAACCTTAAAAGTGCACGCGCATTAAACGGAGGCAACCGGCGGCCGCGTCCTGCACGCACGATCGCGCCGCGGATCCCTCCCCCCTCCCCCCCCCCCCCCCCCCGCGGCCAGGTGGCACCTGGTCGGATTGGTGTCGTCCGCGGTCGTGGGCGGTTTTGTCTCCATCCGGACGCGATGTGGCCCACCTGTAAGAGATAGAGGGGTGGAGGAGTGGGGGTCGTGGGCGGCAGTTTTGAAATTTGTGCCTGAAATTCCTCCCGTCGGTGCTCTCTCCCCATTCCTCTCTTCGCCTTCGTCTTCTCCACCGAACGGGTCGCGGTACGGGTGAGGCCCGACGGAGTCCTCAAATCGTCGGCGGGGGTCGCGGGTGGTTGTCTGCATGGAGTTGCTGGTGCTGGTCGGCGTCGCAGGTATGCTCTGCTTTCTCCTCCCTCTCTCTTGTCTCAATGGGGGACCGCCATTGTTGCGGGTTGTTGCAGTTGCACGGATGCGACGGACTGCGAGGGAAGCCTTCATCCCCTTCATAGGGCTCGAAACGAACGCCAAACCCTCTCACTTTTGTGGTCGACTTTGCACATCTCTTATCCCCTCCGGTTTGAGTGTTCTCCTGTTGTTCGGTAGCACGCCCCCGTTGTGGTGGGGATTGATGGCACATAGATGTAGGTGGGGAAGGGCACGGGTATGATAGGCACCACGGGATGCTCATCCATAGCGCCCGATGTGCGCCCGTTTGTCCTCATTGTTGTTTGTTGTTCGGGTGCAGGGGTTTCAGATATGTTCAGGACCGTTTGTTGCCAACTAAACAACCTACAATGTTCATGATTTCTACCAGCCTTCTACCAGTCCTTTTGTTTGTTGGTAGATGTGCCCTAGATGTGTGCATGCAATGGTTGATTGGAGTAGTTATTGATTAGTTGCAAAAAATTCTACTCAGTTGGTTGCATCCCTATACTAGTTGGTTGTCCACATGTTCCGCACCTTGCACTAGTTTGTCATCCTTAGTTTTGCTTCCTGTTTGCACTAGGTTGGTTGTATGTGGTTCAGTTGCACAAGTTGCCTGCTTAGTTGGCTGCATCCCTATATTTTAGTTGGTTGTTCACATGTTCTGCACTTTGCATTAGTTGTCATGCTTAGTTGGCTTCCTGTTTGCACTAGGTTGGTTGTCTATATGTTGTTCAGTTGTACAAGTTGCATGCTCAGCTGGTTGCATCCCTATACTAGTTGGATGTCCATATGTTCTGCAATTTGCACTAGTTGTCATGCTTAGTTTGCTTCATGTTTGTACTAGGTTGGCTGTCTATATTCTATTGAGTTGCACAAGTTGCCATGCTTCCGTGTTCGAGTTGCTCCTGTAGGTGCCCTGCTGGTGCACCTACTTGTCCATATATTCTAGTTGCCCAGGAGATTAATCATAGTTGGTGAATAGCCTGTCCATTTTTTGTTGCATATATTTCTAGTTTGTTTGTCCCAGTTGCACAAGTTATCATACTCAGTTGGCTTCCTTGTAGTTAACTATTTTCTGCCTAGTTATTACTTGTCTTAGTGAAACTAGTTGTCTTATATGTTGTCTAGTTGCACAATTTGACTGCCTAGTTGGCTGCATCACTGTAGTAGTTGGTTGTCCACATGTTCTACAGTTTTTACATTAGGTGTCCTGCTTATGTGTAGAGGTCTGCAGATTAAAGCAATCTTTTATGTTTTTTCTAGTTTGCTTGCGCATCTTCTAACTATGTTTTTTGTCTTGTATATTTCCCGCGGGCTAAAAATGGTTATAATAGGAGGAGAAGCGGATGGCAATGAATAAGATGTTTTTTTCATTTTTTTCCGTGTCTTTGAGTTTTTTAAACTTATCCATGTATGCTTATATCTTTTTATGTTTTTTGCTTGCTTAATTAGGGTTCTGGAAATCAGCCCCTTCGCCAGAACTCGAAGCGTGCTGCTGATTGTCAGCCACACTCTGCGCATAGTGATCAGCAGGGAGAGGAAGTTGAGGTGACTGTCATGCTGAAGACACAAGCACCTTATTTTGGTTTTGTGGGTCATATAATAATTTTTTGTTTTCCCCCATGCCCATGTTTTTATTTTCTTAGGGTGTTGATCAGTTTCGGGTTGTAAAGCGGACTAGAAATGAAGCAGTTGCGGGGGGAGCTACATCATCTACTAAGGTAAATAAATCATGGAATATGAGTGTTTCTAACTTTTAGACACTGGTGAAATTATGCAACCGTTGACACCACTATTTGTTGTAGTTGCACAATAACCATCTTGTAGTTGACATCAGTGGTCATCTTGATCTAAATAGAGTTTTTTCAGAAGTTGACATGAGTTGGCATGCTCTGCTTTTCATTGTTGTAGAATATTTTGTTTGTATTAGTCGGTATGCTCCATGTTTTTTTACATGTGATCTTTCTATACCACCATGTGCACAGGCAGGAGTTGCTGGAGGAGCTGCCTCATCTTCCGCAGCAGATGTTGAGGTATGTGGGTATATTTTTGGGTTTATGAGCTATTGAACGGTTTCTTGCAAAAAAATTAGTTGATGTTTTCTTCTTGCAATATCATGCTTATAGTTGCACACCCCCTAGCTTTGTAGTTGTCAGGTCAAGTATATTCTTAGTTTTTTTGCAGGTTGCACACTAGTAGTCTGCAGTTGTCATCATGAGTTTTCATAGTTTCACAAGAACATCATATTAGTTGGCATCATCCATTTTATGTTTATATAGTTTTAGCCAAGCAGTTGTCCCTCCTTTTTTTGCTATACTGATCCAATTGATCATTCCTAGTTTTTTTTTCAATCCAGTTTTTTGTTTTGTGTTTGATGTTTTTATTTTCTCATCAATAGGGAAGAGCTGAAGGAGTTGAGGTGGGTGCAGGGGAAGATGTGGAGCGACCATCACAAGCGGGCATGATAAGGGCATCACCAGGGCATTTGCGAAGTTCAACAATTCGCTATCCCCATTGCAGAAGTTTGAGTTAGTTTCAAGATTTTTTGGGGGCCTCTTGAACTTATCAGAGACACTTCCAGTAGATCTCACTAAATTCCTGGTGCGGTCCTACCAGCCAGGGAGCTCTGAAATGGTGTTCCTGGGCAGGGAAGGATCCGTGTCGATGCTGACAGTGTTCACAGGGTATTTGATCTCCTAAATAGGGGTCAAAAAGTCAGATATGTAGTTGATAAGGATGCAACTACGAGATTCAAAGAGGCTTTCAGCATAACTGGAAATTCTCATCCCCAGATCAGTACATGGTGCAAGATGATTAAGGATATGGCAGGAAAAACAGATGACACATTCTTTATGGCCTGGCTTGCGGTTGCATTCAGCACCTTTCTAGCACCAACCACGGCCCTGAAGTTGAGCCCAAAGTGCTACGGACTTGTGCTAGATCATGAAATTCTCAAGAACACAAACATCTGCCTCTTTGTAGCAGAACACATAAATGAAGCTTTCCAGAACATGGACCAGGAGAAGCAAACCGTTTGCTGTTGCTTGTATCACTTGATGGTGAGTGAAAACAAGCAGTTCCATGTGTTTTTCTTCTTTCTGCAGTTATAGTTTTTGAAATTCTCCTCCTAATAACTGAAGTTGGGTTTCCTTTTTTGTTTCTGTGGCAGATCCTATACCTTGATGCGCTCGTTCATGGTATTCAGTAAGCAACTGCGCCATACGAGCGAATGCATGAGATAGTAGTATAATTGCCAAGGTGATCAAGAAGGACTCAATATCTCCTGGTGTGTTCGGCAAATTACAAGTAAGTGATGTCTACTACACAACCTTCTTCTTGTAGACATTGTTGGGCCTCCAAGTGCAGAGGTTTGTAGGACAGTAGCAAATTTCCCTCAAGTGGATGACCTAAGGTTTATCAATCCGTAGGAGGCATAGGATGAAGATGGTCTCTCTCAAGCAACCCTGCAACCAAATAACAAAGAGTCTCTTGTGTCCCCAACACACCCAGTACAATGGTAAATTGTATAGGTGCACTAGTTCGGCGAAGAGATGGTGATACAAGTGGTATATGGATGGTAGATATAGGTTTTTGTAATCTAAAAATATAAAAAACAGCAAGGTAACTAATGATAAAAGTGAGCGTAAACGGTATTGCAATGCGTTGAAACAAGGCCTAGGGTTCATACTTTCACTAGTGCAAGTTCTCTCAACAATAATAACATAATTGGATCGCATAACTATCCCTCAACATGCAACAAAGAGTCACTCCAAAGTCACTAATAGCGGAGAACAAACACAGAGATTATGGTAGGGTAAGAAACCACCTCAAAGTTATCCTTTCCAATCAATCCGTTGGGCTATTCCTATAAGTGTCACAAACATCCCTAGAGTTCGTACTAGAATAACACCTTAAGACACAAATCAACCAAAACCCTAATGTCACCTAGATACTCCAATGTCACCTCAAGTATCCGTGGGTATGATTATACGATATGCATCACACAATCTCAGATTCATCTATTCAACCAACACATAGAACCTCAAAGAGTGCCCCAAAGTTTCTACCGGAGAGTCAAGATGAAAACGTGTGCCAACCCCTATGCATAGGTTCATGGGCGGAACCCGCAAGTTGATCACCAAAACATACATCAAGTGGATCAATAGAATACCCCATTGTCACCACGGGTATCCCACGCAAGACATACATCAAGTGTTCTCAAATTCTTAAAGACTCAATCCGATAAGATAACTTCAAAGGAAAAACTCAATCCATTACAAGAGAGTAGGGGATAAACATCATAGGATCCAAATATAATAGCAAAGCTCACGATACATCAAGATCGTACCACCTCAAGAACACGAGAGAGAGATCAAACACATAGCTACTGGTACATACCCTCAGCCCCAAGGGAGAACTACTCCCTCCTCGTCATGGAGAGCACCGGGATGATGAAGATGGCCACCGGAGAGGGATTGCCCCCACCGGCAGGGTGCCGGAACGGGTCTAGATTGGCTTTCGGTGGCTACGGAGGCTTCTGGCGGCGGAACTCCCGATCTATTCTCCTCCCCGATAGTTTTAGGGTATATGGATATATATAGGAGGAAGAAATACATCAGGGGAGCCACGAGAGGCCCACAAGGGTGGAGGGCGCGCCCAGGGGGGTGGGCGTCCCCCTGCCTTGTGGCTTCCTCGTTGATCCCCCGACGTGCACTCCAAGTCTCCTGTATTGCTTTCTTTCCAAAAATAACTTTTCCGAAGGTTTCATTTCGTTTGGACTCCATTTGATATTCCTTTTCTGCGAAACACTAAAATGAGGGAAAAACAGAAACTGGCACTGGGCTCTGGGTTAATAGGTTAGTCCCAAAAATCATATAAAATAGCATATAAATGCATATAAAACATCCAAGGTTGATAATATAATAGCATGGAACAATCAAAAATTATAGATACGTTGGAGACGTATCAGCATCCCAAGCTTAATTCCTGCTCGTCCTCGAGTAGGTAAATGATAAAAACATAATTTTTGATGTGGAATGCTACCTAACATATTCATCATGTATTTCTCTTTATTGTAGCAAGAATATTCAGATCCATAAGATTCAAGACAAAAGTTTAATATTGACATAAAAATAAGAATACTTCAAGCATACTAACTAAGCAATCATGTCTTCTCAAAATAACATGGCCAAAGAAAGTTCATCCCTACAAAATCATATAGTTTGGTCATGCTCCATTTTCGTCACACAAGAATGCTCTCATCATGCACAACCCCGATGACAAGCCAAGCAATTGTTTCATACTTTAGTAATCTCAATTTTTTTTCAACTTTCACGCAATACATGAGCGTGAGCCATGGATATAGCACTATGGGTGGAATAGAGTATAATGAGGGGGTTATGTGGAGAAGACAAAAAGGAGAAAGTCTCCAACGAGGCTAATCAATGAGCTATGGAGATGTCCGTCGATTGATGTTAATGCAAGGAGTAGGGATTTCCATGCAATGGATGCACTAGAGCTATAAATGTATGAAAGCTCAACAAAAGAAACTAAGTGGGTGTGCATCCAACTTGCTTGCTCACAAAGACCTAGGGCACTTGAGGAGGCCCATTTTTGGAATATACAAGTCAAGTTCTATAATGAAAAATTCCCACTAGTATATGAAAGTGACAAAACAAGAGACTCTCTATCATGAGGATTATGATGCTACTTTGAAGCACAAGTGTGGCAAAGGATAGTAGCATTGTCCCTTATCTCTTTTTCTCTAATTTTTTTTGGGCCTTCTCTTTTTTTTATGGCCTTTCTCTTTTTTGGGGGCCTTCTTTTATTTATGGCCTTCCTTTTTTTATTCCTCACTTGGGACAATGCTCTAGAAAATGATGATCATCACACTTCTATTTATTTACAACTCAATAATTACAACTCGATACTAGAACAAACTATGACTCTATATGAATGCCTCCGACGGTGTACCGGGATTGCGATGAATCAAGAGTGACATGTATGAAAAATTATGAATGGTGGCTTTGCCACAAATACGATGTCAACTACATGATCATGCAAAGCAATATGACAATGCTGATTCGTGTCATAATAAGCGGAACGGTGGAAAGTTGCATGGCAATATATCTCGGAATGGCTATGGAAATGTAGCGACCCGACCTCAGATGGTCAAGTCTCTGTGCTTCAGTGTCATCCCTGGATCGGTAATGCTGACACACACAGTACTCGAAGGATTTATAACAGAGTAGCAATCACACACTTATTACATTGAATGTCTCAAGAGAGAACTTATTACAATAATATGGCTTAAGGCCATCTAATGCGATAACAACGGAAGGCTTGGAAGATAAAGTGAGTCCATCAACTCCAACGGCATAGCTGAGCTGCATGGCAACGACCTAACAAACCTTACTCCTCGTCTGAAAAGTCTGCAACATAATACATTGCAGCCCGAAAAATGGGTCAGCACATGGAATATGCTGGCAAAGCAACACAGTAGAGCAAGAACAGAATAATGCTATCACTACATGCATATTTGGCTGGTGGAAAGCTCTATGATTATAGTTTTGCGAAAAGCCATTTTTTCCCTACAACAAAGGAATAGATTTTAATTTAACTATCATGGTGGTTGAACAATATTGAGAAGGTATCCCCAACTCAATCCCAAATTAAAGTAGTTAACAACCCAACAATATTAATTAAGAGTGATGAGATACATATGATAACCCAAGTACTAGATACTCAAGGTTGTCCATAACCGGGGACACAGCTAACCATGATTAGATTGTACACTCTATAGAGCTTTGCGCATTTTTCCCCACAAGACTCGATCGCCTCCGTTGGATTTCTCGCACTGCATGGTGTTTGAGAAACGGATGACCGAGACACAGTCTTTCAGAAACATTAACTCTCTACTCCGGGCGGACCATACCAAACCTACAACCCTCTACCTGCTGATCCACCTCTTCAAGAGCTTCACGTAACTTACTCAACTATGCTAGAGCCCATAATAGCTTGTGGCTGCACACGGAAGTTTCTAGCATGAATCATCTCAGTTCCCTTTGAGCCTGGGTGGCGGTTGACGGTGTCCTGGACTAGGGGGTACTCACCACGTCGTCTCCCGATCTATTAGATTGGACCGAGGCCCCCCATGGCCGTATACTCATGGGCCAGTTCGGACAGCTGCCGCATACAAGGAAGATTCCACAAAGACTTGGCGATCAAGACAAGGACTTCTCCCCACCGGCGTATTCGGCTAGGACTCTTGTTAACCTAGGCCTCTGGTGCATTATATAAACCAGGGCCAGGCTAGTCGAGAGAACATACAGAACAACAATCATACTATAGGCTAGCTTCTAGGGTTTAGCCTCTTCGATCTCGTGGTAGATCTACTCTTGTACTACCCATATCATCAATATTAATCTAGCAGGACGTAGGGTTTTACCTCCATCAAGAGGGCCCGAACCTGGGTAAAACTTTGTGTCCCTTGCCTCCTGTTACCATCCGGCCTAGACGCACAGTTCGGGACCCCCTGCCCGAGATCCGCCGGTTTTGACACCGACATTGGTGCTTTCATTGAGAGTTCCGTTGTGTGATCGACAAAAGGATCGATGGCTCGCCTGCAGATCAACTACGACTTCGGCGTCTTCGTCACCAGTTCGACTGGTCACCTTGGTTCGACCAAGAATTGCACCCCGTGTTCGGATCACCATGTTCGGACGAGGGCCTTCATCAAACATCAACTCCGATCTCTATCAAGATCACGGAGGAATTATCTATGAAGCTCGGGGGCTCAACATCAACATTGCCCTCAAGCGACCATGCTATTTTTTTGGACAGCGAACTCGTATCTGCCGCCACCATCTCCTCGAGTATCGCTTTGACGATCACTTTGGTGGAATTGTGCGGAATTGGGTCTATAACAACCCTGGAAAATTTCGTCGAGTTCTGATGGAGGAATCTCTGGCAATCCATGATATACCGGAGCCCTGTCAAATCTGGATGGGAATTTGGATGAGTTTAGGGCGTGGTGTCCAGCTTCTAACTTGGACGTCCTTTGGAAGATCCAACCGTTGATCGGCTGCGGAATTCCTATATCTACCACCTCTCAAAATTTCAGCTCGATCCGACCGTCCAAACTCCGGGAACCTTCCAATTAGTGCATCACTTTTCGGATCTATTTTCTGCGCGAAAACGAATCCGACCCGAGTTCATCTTTTCTATGAACGGGATTTCGGACATCCCTTTTGAAGGAAGTTTTGTATGGGGTATTGTGTTTTGTTCCCGAACACACCCCACTAACTTTAAGATCTTTTGAACATGATCTTCAACATCATGCTAGTGTCAAACTAGTTCGGCAATATTACTCCATGGCTGCCGACCTGCGATAGACACGTCGTCACTTTAGCCGAGCTCAACTTCTTCAAATCATCATCTCGGCAAGCCGAACAAGAGTCCGGCATCGCGAAGGATAAATCATCATCAACATCGCCGCCCCACGGATTACACGGAGCGGGCATACCGGCATCGCCGCACGGTCGCTTCATCAAGCCGGCATCGACCACGTCACGACCTGCATCGACAGGGCCGCACTATTGCTTCTTCGAGCTGGTGTCCATCACGCCGACCTACTTCAACTCATCGGCTGACGTTGAGGCTTCGACATCTCGGCTGGACTGGGGGCTTCACCATCTCTTCATCAACCTACTCCGGACGCTTCGGCGTCACTAGCCGACCAGCTCCGTCACATTAGCTGGGCCGAGGGCTTTGCCTCGGCGAGTCAACCTTTACCAGCATTGCCATGCCGTCGTTTTATCGCCCATCAGGCAATGGGTGTGCGGAGCGAGTCCTAATTTTGGGAATCACCTTCCTTCGGATTGCTACAACAAATAAACTAGGTGCTATTAATCCCAGTATTTTTTGCTTGTTTGGGTTCATTTTTCCCAAGGAATTATTACTCTGGTTTGTCCATGATATGTACACAGGTCTATCAAATGGTGACCGCATTAACGAGGTCGCGTGGTGGTTTGATCAGTTTCCGTACATAGTCCGGCGAACGCCACATCCGGAGCTCGGACCGACCTGTGAATTCAGGCTTTGCCACGCCTTTACTACATCACGCCGACGCCCTGCATCGACATTGACTTCGGCGCCAGGCCATATTTCTTCTATTCCTCACTTTGCATAAATTATTTATTATGCAACATTTTTTTAATTATCATTATTACTATTATCTCCGGTTTGCACTATTTTTTGTGCACAGGAAAATGATCCGGGGACTTCGGCGTCACTCTGCCAGTCTGCATTGACCGTGCTATGTCACCACTTCGGCGTGTCGAGCTCTCCGCTCCGCCACCTCGGGACCGGCTTGGGGGATGGAACCTTGCCCCGTATCAAGCTCGGACCGCGTCATCAATACCGAACACATTAACCAGCTAAGTCGCTTTCATACTCAAAGCTTTAATTTCTAACTTATGTTCGGTTCGACCAAGAATTATACTTTTTTGGAAAAAAGTTGCTTGTAAAAAATTTCCTTGTCCAAACTTTGTTTGTGACGCATAAATTCAAATACCCCGTTTACTTGGGGGCTTCCTTTATGAAGCTTTTCTTCTTGCATATGATTATACTTGTACGGCTTCGTTCCTTGTTCGTGTATTACGCCACAATATGCACCATATTGACTTAAGCGATTTGCAAGCTGGGTTGCCTCGCTCCTGTGTTTACCCCTACGTTCCCGATTGTTCGGCTAGGGAGTAAAGGGAGCACCTCTGCGATTGTCACGATCGGGTCACCCGAGCCGGACCTCAGACTGGGTGAAGCCGAAAGCTAGCGCTCTTATTGTTTTCAATGATGGTCGGCACACAACGGAACTCATGAGTACAAAAAATCTATTGCACAAGTCTCATATTAACAATGAGCACCGAAGAAAGGTATCGGTGGGGGTACTATTTTCTTCGAAGATGCTTCTTACACTTTGCAGTAATATAGTATAAGTTCCCTGAGCGCGCTTTGTCTGTTACAGCCTTATGGCCTGATTGCCTGGTTATTGAAAACACCGTCGATATTCTCGACAGATGGAGTACATAGTACTTTTTGGTCCTTGACCGAAGAGGGAGAAGCCGACGGTTGGTTAAGACGCGTTTAAAGTTCGGTTGAACATAGATATGATATAAGTACTTCGGTACATGGAATCATTCTTTTACTCAAGTCACTTGGGGGCTCTTAAGTTTATTTGAGTCGTTTTATAATAAGTGTTCTTCTTCTTAGTCGTTGCAAAATTTTATTATTATTATTTATCACTCCTTTTTTCGACGCAAGTGTGCGGTCAATAGCCAGGGAGCCTAATTTCTCTCTCAAAGCCGCTAGAGTTTAGTTTTCTAAACTAGCCTAATGAGAAGTACTCCGCCCTCGGGATAGGAGGTTGAAGCCGTAGGCTGACCCGCTCGAAGTCTTGAGATAGGATGTATCATGTTAAAGCACGACAGAAGCACTTCTTTTTTCTAAGACCAATTTTCGGATTGGCACCGAACACTTGATCTTGTTCGGACGTCATGTTTTTACTGATGTTTCTTGGTTTTCCAAGCTTTTTGGCACTTTTAAACTATTTGTGCTTTTCCAGCATTAGTCTCGCAGTGCAACACCGGACACCTTTAGGGATTCGGCAAAAACATTCTCAGATATTGCTATATATGCATCGGTTTTGAATTGTGTCTTTGGTCAATAGTTGGGTTGCCCGGCTCCTGCACTTGCTTCCTACGTTCCGTTTTGTTCGGCTAGGCATGCAAAGGGAGAACCACTGTGATTGTGCTTCCAGCTCACATGGTTAAGCACCTCAGTGGAGAAAGCCGAAAACTGACTGTCACAATAAGCGTAAACTGGTCAGCGATCCGATGACTATGTTAAATGACGGGCCATTCATAACATTGGCCGAAGTGTTTACGGCTTGACCCCGATTGTCGCCAAACACTACCGGGGCTATTAACTGGCCTCCCAAACTAAATCCTCGATATTTTGCTCTTACATTAGACCTGAGGTTTAATGATCATGCTTAGCATGACAACCCAAAGAAAGGAACCGATGGCGGGACTATTTTCTTTGGAAGACATTTCTTCTGTTAAACAGTAATATAACTCTCTGTGTACCTTTGTTTATAAAACTGTATGGCCAGATTGCCTTGTTTGTTGTAAATCTTTGCCTTCATAAAGGTTTTATAAAGTAGGACAAACACTCCTTGGCTACTGGCCGAGGAGGTGGAAGCCGGCGGTCGGTTAACAAAGTTTTGTACAATGCGGATCTAAGCATTAATGACATAAAGTACTTGGATACATAGAGTCATTACACATAATTTGTGATTTTACTATGGATATTGATCCTTAATTCGGCCACCCATGCCTGCATTAAGGCTCGGGGGCTACTGGGCTTCGGGCTTATTATTTACAAATATTAAAGGGGCACATCGATCCCCTAATCTGGTGTTGCCACCCGACCAGTGTCTCGGGGGCTACTGCATTGCTTGTCCAATGCAGAAAATTTTATGTGCAATATAGTTTCCGAGGAGATTTTGATCCTCGGGTTGGTCGGCCGCACCCAACCCGAGTCTCGAGGACTGAGCACGCCACTTTTAGTGTCCCGAAGTATTCTGCCGAGCTTGGACTTGATCCTCAGGCTGATTTTGCAAATCAACCTGAGTCTCAGCGGCTACTAGGATCAGCGGTCTTACGTCATCCTTCAGGTGCATCTCAGGTTTTAGACCGATACACACCTTGAGGGCTACTGGCTATATATCTCGGCAGAGAATAAATTGCACCAACAAAAAATATTCACAAAAATCGGCCCACATTCGGAGTGGTGCACCACCTCGGAAGCAGTCCGGCATAAAGCTCGGGCGCTAGTGGCTGGCTCCATAGAGGGCATTTCCGGCGTTAAGCTCGGCTAAACTCCTTCAAACTTTTTTGAACCAAGGTGATATGACACCTCGGATATAGTCCGGCGTTGGAGCTCGGATACATAGTCCGGCGTTGGAGCTCGGATACATTCCGGCGTTAGAGCTGGGAAGCGGTCCGGCATTGGTGCTCGGCTGCAAAAGATACCTCGAATACAGTCCGACGTTAGAGCTCGGATGCAAGAGGACACTGCCTCCCGGGAACAACTTCGAACCCGAGGTGTGGCATAAAAATAACAAGGCATTGATAAAGGTTGGAAACTTAAAGGGGCTCCTTAGATACCCGACGTGTAAACTCGCCGAATGCATTTCGGCGATCCTCAAGATCGAAGATGAGAAGATTTGTTGAACCAGTTTTCAAGACCGACGACCGAAGATGAAGAACAGTTCGGAAGAATCGAGGAGCGTCCCTAACTTGAAGACCGGTTCAGGGGGCTACTGACGGTGTCCTAGACTAGGGGGTACTCACCACGTCGTCTCCCGATCTATTAGATTGGGCCGAGGCCCCCCATGGCCGTATACTCATGGGCCAGTTCGTACAGCTGCCGCATACAAGGAAGATTCCACAAAGACTTGGCGATCAAGACAAGGACTTCTCCCCACCGGCGTATTCGGCTAGGACTCTTGTTAACCTAGGCCTCTGGTGCATTATATAAACCAGGGCCAGGCTAGTCGATAGAACATACAGAACAACAATCATACCATAGGCTAGCTTCTAGGGTTTAGCCTCTCCGATCTCGTGGTAGATCTACTCTTGTACTACCCATATCATCAATATTAATCTAGCAGGACGTAGGGTTTTACCTCCATCAAGAGGGCCCGAACCTGGGTAAAACTTCGTGTCCCTTGCCTCCTGTTACCATCCGGCCTAGACGCACAGTTCGGGACCCCCTACCCGAGATCCGCCGGTTTTGACACCGACAGCGGTCCATAGGAAGATCACACGGGTACCCCCGGATTTCCAAAAAAACAGACAACACTGGGTTCCCCAGGTGCCTCAATCCACCCAGATGTAATTTTAAGTTGCCACCTTAAGTTGAACCATTAATTAACAATCTCACATCTGTCATGGATTTCACTCACCCAAACCATGTCTAGGAGCATAGCATAGCAATATAAGCAATACATAGAAGTAACTCCCAAGGTTTGATAGTAATAGGGCAATAGGTTCTACCTCAATAACTACTTCCCAACCCACATGTTAGTGACATCCTAATCATGCAATGTTTGAGGATTGAACTAATGCACAAAAACTGGGTATGAGAAGAGTATGATCAATGTGTTACTTGCCTTGCTGATGATCCGCGAATCCTGGAGACTCGTAGTAACACGCTTCGCACTCCGGGAATTCTATCGCAAACAAACAATAACATACATAAGCAACAAGAAAAGATGCATGGGCAAAACTCAAATAAGAGAGGTTGACCAGATAGTTCAACTTAAGAACTCCGGTTGGCAAAAAGAATCAAATCAAACGGAGCAACAAAACTCAAACGGCGAAAGAAATAATATCCGTTTACTAATCTGAACTAAGGTCAAATTTTACAGTACCAAAATCTTGTTTAAGTTGATTAAACAGAAAGAGGGTCTCGAGACGAAGATCTAGGCGCTTGAATCGCCTGATTCCGACTAACGAGCGAAAAGATAAACAGAAACTAAGATCGGATCAGAAATCGCGATCGAGAATAATCGCAGATAAATCCGATAAAAAGAAAACTGACGGACAGACTAGCGAACGAGCGTTCGTTAACTGTAACTAACGGGCGAAGACCATTCATTAAAACAAACTTACGGACGAACGTCCGCTAAATAGAAGAACCGAGAAAAACCGGCGAACCGATCTAAAAAAACATACTAGGGTTTCTAAAAAAACCAAACGTTTTAAAAAAAAACGGCAGCTCAGGTCCGGCGCGGTACCTCCGGCGAGGGGCTCCGGTGAGGCGGGGTTGGGCGGCGGGGCAGCGGGGCTCAGCGGCGGCGCAGGCGGCAGGCAGCGCGGCGACGGCAGGCGACGCGGGCGGCTGCGGCGGCGTTGTGGGTGGTGTGGTGGTGGGGGGCCAGGGTGGCACGTATATATTGGAGGGGGGCGGCGACTTAGGGGAGGGGGCAAGGCGCGGCGGAGGAGTCCGGCTCGGACTCTGTCTGAGTCGGTGGCGGCGGCGGCGATTGGGCCGACGGCCTGGCTGGGTTTCGGCCCAGTCGGCGCGGGGAGTTTGTTTTTCTTTTTTTAAAATAATTTCGCTGAACAGAAAAAAAATCCTAGAAAATAAAATAAAAATCTAAAAATGCCAAAACAAATTTTCACCGTCTAAATAAAATATTTAGAATGAGATGAACATTTTCTTGGCCCTAAAATGCAATTTTTGAAAACGTGCAATTTTTCTAATGCAAATAAAATCCAAATAAAATCAAATAAATGATTTTAATATTTTTCCTCCAATATTTCAATTATTTTGGAGAAGTCATATTATCTCCTCTCTTATATTTTAATACGAAATATTTTTCGGAGAGAAAAATAATTAAAATCAAAATCCTCATTTCATTATTTGATAAAAATCAAATATGAAATCCGGAAAATCCCCAACTCTCTCCGAGGGTCCTTGAGTTGCTTAGGATTTCGAGAATTGCGGAACAGAAATGCAATAAAATATGATATGCATGGATGACCTATGTATAACATTCCAAATTGAAAATTTGGGATGTTACAGGAAATGCCATAATAGGTAGGTATGGTGGCTGTTTTGAGGAAGATATAAGGAGGTTTATGTGTGAAAGAGTGTATCATATCATGGGGTTTGGATGCACCGGCGAAGTTTGCACCAATTCTCAATGTGAGAAAGGGCAATGCACGATACCGAAGAGGCTAGCAAGGATGGAAGGGTGAGAGTGCGTATAATCCATGGACTCAACATTAGTCATAAAGAACTCACATACTTATTGCAAAAATCTACAAGCCATCAAAAACCAAAGTACTACGCGCATGCTCCTAGGGGGATAGATTGGTAGGAAAAGACCATCGCTCGTCCCCGACCGCCACTCATAAGGAGGACAATCAAATAACACCTCATGTTTCAAATTTGTTACATAACGTTTACCATACGTGCATGCTACGGGACTTGCAAACTTCAACACAAGTATTCCTAAAATTCACAACCACCCAACTAGCACAACTTTGATATCACTATCTCCATATATCAAAACAATCATCAAGTATCAAACTTCTCTTAGTATTCAATGCACTCTATATGAAAGTTTTTATTATATCCCTCTTGGATGCCCATCATATTAGGACTAAATTCATAACCAAAGCAAACTACCATGCTGTTATAAAGACTCTCAAAATGATATAAGTGAAGCACGAGAGTTCATTTATTTCTTCAAAATAAAACCACCACCGTGCTCTAGAAAGATATAAGTGAAGCACTAGAGCAAAAACAAACTACTCCGAGAGATATAAGTGAAGATCAATGAGTGGTCGAATAATTATGCAACTATATGGAGACTCTCTAACATTTAAGAATTTCAAATCTTGATATCATGTGGCGAATAAAAATATAGCTCCAAGTAAAGTTACCGATGAACGAAGATGAAAGAGGGGATGCCTTTCGGGGCATCCCCAAGCTTAGGCTTTTGGTTGTCCTTGAATATTACCTTGGGGTTCCTTGGGCATCCCCAAGCTTAGGCTCTTGCCACTCCTTATTCCATAGTCCATCAAATCTTTACCCAAAACTTGAAAACTTCACAACACAAAACTTAAAATAGAAAACTCGTGAGCTCCGTTAGCGAAAGAAAACAAAACACCACTTCAAGGTACTGTAATGAACTCATTCTTTATTTATATTGGTGTAATATCTACTGTACTCCAACTCATCTATGGCTCATACCCTCCGATACTACTCATAGATTCATTAAAATAAGCAAACCACACACGAAAAACAGAATCTGTCAAAAACAGAACAGTCTGTAATAATTTGCAACTAATGCAAACTTCTGGAACCCAAAAAATTATAACATAAATTGCTGGATGTGAGGAATTTATCTATTAATCATCTGCAAAAATAATTAACTAAATAGCACTCTCCAATAAAAAATGGCAGCAATTCCCGTGAGCGCTAAAGTTTCTGTTTTTTACAGCAAGATCAACAAGACTTTCCCCAAGTCTTCCCAACGGTTCTACTTGGCAAAAACACTAATTAAAACATAAAAACTCAATCATAACAGAGGCTAGATAAATTATTTATTACTAATCAGGAGCAAAAAGCAAGGAACAAAAATAAAGTTGGGTTGCCTCCCAACAAGCGCTATCGTTTAACGCCCCTAGCTAGGCATGATAATTTCAATGATGCTCACATAAAGGATAAGAATTATAACATAAAGAGAGCATCATGAAGAATATGACTAGCACATTTAAGTCTAACCCACTTCCTATACATAGGGAGTTTGTGAGCAAACAACTTATGGGAACAATAATCAACTAGCATAGGAGGGCAAAACAAGCATAACTTCAAAACTTTAAGCACATAGAGAGGAAACTTGATATTATTGCAATTCCTACAAGCATATGTTCCCCCCTCATAATAATTTTCAGTAGCATCATGAATGAATTCAACAATATAACTAGCACCTAAAGCATTCTTTTCATGATCTACAAGCATAGAAATTTTATTACTCTCCACGGAAGCAAAATTCTTCTCATTCGGAATAGTGGGAGTATCATAAGAGACTCGAATACTATAAATTGTTTCCACATTAAAAGAGTAATGTTCAGCAAAAGGGTAATTATAATCATGACAAGTTTTATAAAAATAATCATCACTACTTTTTATAGCATAAGTTTCATCACAATAATCATCATAAGTAGGAAGCATGCTATCATCATTATAAATTTGCATATCGAAACTTGGGAGACTAAAAATATCATCTTCATTAAACGTAGCATCCCCAAGCTTGGCACAAACATTAATTGCAGCAAATATATTCTCAAAAACATCATCTTCATCAAACATAGCATCCCCAAGCTTGGGCCTTTTCATATCATAAGCATAATCACTCTCATCATTAATAGTATGGATATCACCAATAGTATAGCAATTATCATATTGTTCCAAGCAAGTGCCAAAAAGATTTTCAAGATCATAAGAAGTATCATTATCTTCCGCAATTATAGTTTCATGAGGCACAATAGTAATAGGAGCAGCATTATTTAGGGGAGATATATTTTTACCTCTCTTCATTTTTCTTTTCTTCTTCTTCACCACATCATGTGTGGGTCCAATCCTCTTTTTAGAGCTCCTTATTAATGAGATTGGTTGAATAGGAGGCTCCTCCTCGTTGCCCGATTCATCATAAGAAATAATAGGAGGGTATTGGGAAGTCTCTTCCCTTTCATTAGTATTCTCTTCATCTTCTATTTGCTTTATTTTCTTTATGTAATTGGCAATATAAGGATTTTCAATACAATTCACCGCACAATACATATATATTTCCTCTAGATCAAAGCCAAGAAGTTTATAACAGGCAAATTCTGGAAGATGCTTAGTTATACGTTTCATTTCTTCGTAGCCCATAATAAAACTAAGTTCATTATAATGTGCAAGGGAAATCAAGTCATCACAATTTTTGGACACGATTAGATCATGAAACAATTTGCATCGGATAGCTAAATGGCCCCGTTCATTGCAAAGTCCACAAGTACGGCCAAGAAAATTTAAATCTTCAGCACAAACATCTAGCCTTTCTTGCAACAATTTAGTTCCTAAGTGCTTATGCCTCTTGCAATATCTATCTTCCGTATTTGGTGTGTACTTGCAAACCCAATGTACTCCACAAAAATTGACATGTTTATAGGAGACATTATCATCATGACTAGTGCAATCATCATTAGTACCATGGATATTCAAGGAGTTCATACTAACAACATTGCAATCATGCTCATCATTCAAAGATTTAGTGCGAAACATTTTAATGCATTCTTCTTCTAACACTTCAGCACAATTTTCCTTTCCATCATACTCACGAAAGATATTAAAAAGATGAAGCGTATGAGACAAACTTAATTCCATTTTTTATAGTTTTCTTTTATAAACTAAACTAGTGATAAAACAAGAAACAAAAAGATTCAATTGCAAAATCTAAAGATATACCTTCAAGCACTAACCTCCCCGGCAACGCCGCCAGAAAAGAGCTTGATGTCTACTACACAACCTTCTTCTTGTAGACATTGTTGGGCCTCCAAGTGCAGAGGTTTGTAGGACAGTAGCAAATTTCCCTCAAGTGGATGACCTAAGGTTTATCAATCCGTAGGAGGCGTAGGATGAAGATGGTCTCTCTCAAGCAACCCTGCAACCAAATAACAAAGATTCTCTTGTGTCCCCAACACACCTAGTACAATGGTACATTGCATAGGTGCACTAGTTCGGCAAAGAGATGGTGGTACAAGTGGTATATGGATGGTAGATATAGGTTTTTGTAATATGAAAATATGAAAAAAGCAAGGTAACTAATGATAACAGTGAGCGTAAACGGTATTGTAATGCGTTGAAACAAGGCCTAGGGTTCATACTTTCACTAGTGTAAGTTCTCTCAACAATAATAACATAATTGGATCACATAACTATCCCTCAACATGCAACAAATAGTCACTCCAAAGTCACTAATAGCGGAGAACAAACGAAGAGATTATGGTAGGGTATGAAACCACCTCAAAGTTATCCTTTCTAATCAATCCGTTGGGCTATTCCTATAAGTGTCACAAACAGCCCTAGAGTTCGTACTAGAATAACACCTTAAGACACAAATCAACCAAAACTCTAATGTCACCTAGATACTCCAATGTCACCTCAAGTATCCGTGGGTATGATTATATGATATGCATCACACAATCTCAGATTCATCTATTCAACCAACACATAGAACCTCAAAGAGTGCCCCAAAGTTTCTACCGGAGAGTCAAGACGAAAATGTGTGCCAACCCCTATGCATAGGTTCATGGGCAGAACCCACAAGTTGATCACCAAAACATACATCAAGTGGATCAATAGAATACCCCATTGTCACCACGGGTATCCCACGCAAGACATACATCAAGTGTTCTCAAATCCTTAAAGACTCAATCCGATAAGATAACTTCAAAGGGAAAACTCAATCCATTACAAGAGAGTAGAGGGGGAGAAACATCATAGGATCCAAATATAATAGCAAAGCTCGCGATACATCAAGATCGTACCACCTCAAGAACACGAGAGAGAGAGAGAAAGAGAGAGAGATCAAACACATAGCTACTGGTACATACCCTCATCCCCGAGGGAGAACTACTCCCTCCTCGTCATGGAGAGCACCGGGATGATGAAGAAGGCCACCGGAGAGGGATTGCCCCCTCCGGCAGGGTGCCGAAACAGGTCTAGATTGGCTTTCGGTGGCTACGGAGGCTTCTGGCGGCGGAACTCCCGATCTATTCTCCTCCCCGATAGTTTTAGGGTATACGGATATATATAGGCGGAATAAATACATCATGGGAGCCACGAGGGGCCCATGAGGGTGGCGGGCGCGCCCCCTGCCTCGTGGCTTCCTTGTTGATCCCCCGACGTGCACTCCAAGTCTCCTGTATTGCTTTCTTTCCAAAAATAACTTTTCCGAAGGTTTCATTCCGTTTGGACTCCATTTGATATTCCTTTTCTACGAAACACTGAAACAAGGGAAAACAGAAACTGGCACTAGGCTCTAGGTTAATAGGTTAGTCCCAAAATTCATATAAAATAGCATATAAATGCATATAAAACATCCAAGGTTGATAATATAATAGCATGGAACAATCAAAATTATAGATACGTTGGAGACGTATCAGTGAGTTCTCTTTGTTTTTTTTCAAAAGTGCCTCTTTATGTTCTATTCATGTTTGCTCAGTTTTTAATTCCTTGGTAGCTGCACATATGCTTTGAGATCAGCTTTTGACACTTTTTGGTAGTTGCACAAAAATTGTGGCCAGTTGGCACAACAATGCCTATAGTTGCACAGTTTGTAGCTTTTGTTTGGCAGGTACACACATGTTCATTTTTAATTGGCACATCATCTGTTTTAAGTTGCACGGTGTTACTTATCTTGTTGCACAGATGTTGACATCAGTTTGCAGAAACATTTTTGTGTCCTGTGGGGTTGCATGGTTTGTGTAGTTGCACATATATAGAATCCAATTTGCCCCAACATTTGTTGTATTTGCACAAGTTATAACAATTGGTTTTTGTTCAACACAAAATCTATTTGATAACCTTGTTCTTTTCTTTTTCTCTTTTCCACATTAGCTTAAAGAGGAGTATAGGGGCACGGAGCAGAGACCACTGTTTGGTGTTCTTTTGCAAGCTAAAGCTTTTGTGGCATCCAAGTTACCACTAACCTACAATTCGCAGGTAAGTCTTTGCATAAAGGAGTTTGGATCAGTTTCCAACATTTTCTTTTTAAGATGTTTACCAATTGAATCAGTACTGATCTTTTTTTGTGTTTATGTAGAAAAAGGCAAAGATTGCCAGAGTGGTTAATGACCTGTGCAAGGCAGTAACTGAACAGGTTGGCACCTTCATTGAAGCAGTTGTCAAGATTGATGATGAGGAGCCGGATATTGATCCCTACGTACAACAGCCATCAATGGGAACCTGCATGTCACGCCGTGTTCCAAAAAAGAGACGGGTTTCACCTATACAAGAAGAAGAGTTTGTTAAGGAGTCAGAAGAAAATGATGAAATGGAAGCAGCGCAAGATGTTGAAGATGATGAGGACATAGATGAGGATGAATTAGACGAGGAGGACAAAGATGAGGATGACAAAGAAGAAGATGAGGAGGAGGAGGAAGAAGAAGAGGAGAAAAAAGATGAGGAGGACAAAGAAGAAGAGGAGAAAGGAGAGGGGGAGGACAAAGAAGAAGATAATGAGTCGGAGGAGGAGGAAGAAAAAGAGAAGGGCAAATAGGATTACCGTACCACTCTAGTGCAGAACATGCTCTGGTTGACCTATGAGGTTCGGTAGTAACTTGATCTGAAGTTTCATGATCATTATCATTAGCTTCCTCTCTAGTTGGTGTAGGCATCACGAGAACGGTTTTCTATGGTGAGCTACTTTCCAGTTCGAGAGAAGGTACAATTACCTCATCAAGTTCTACTTTCCTCTCACTCACTTCTTCCGAGAGAAACTCCTCTAGAAAGTTTCCATTCTTGGCAACAAAGATCTTGCCTTCAGATCTGTGGTAGAAGGTGTACCCAATTGTTTCCTTAGGGTATCCTATGAAGACACACTTTTCCAACTTGGGTTCAAGCTTATCAGGTTGAAGACTTTTGACATAAGTGTCGCAACCCCAAACATTGAGAAATGACAACATAGGTTTTTTGCCAAACCATAGTTCATATGGTGTCATCTCAATGGACTTAGATGATGCCCTATTTAACGTGAATGCAATTGTCTCTAATGCATAACCCCAAAACGATAGTGGTAAATCGGCAAGAGACATCATAGATCGCACCATATCTAATAAAGTATGGTTACGACGTTCGGACACACCATTACGATGTGCTGTTTCGGGTGGCGTGAGTTGTGAAACTATTCCACATTGTTTTAAATGAAGGCCAAACTCGTAACTCAAATATTCGCCTCCGCAATCAGATCGTAGAAACTTTATTTTCTTGTTACGATGATTCTCCACTTCACTCTGGAATTCTTTGAACTTTTCAAATGTTCCAGACTTCTGTTTCATTAAGTAGATATACCCATATCTACTCAAATCATCTGTGAAGGTAAAAAAATAACAATGCCCGCCGCGAGCTTCAGCACTCATCGGACCGCATACATCAGTATGTATTATTTCCAATAAGTCACTAGCTTGCTCCATTGTTCTGGAGAACGGAGTTTTAGTCATCTTGCCCAGGAGGCATGGTTTGCAAGTATAAAATGATTCATAATCAAGTGATTCCAAAAGTCAATCTGCATGGAGTTTCTTCATGCGCTTTACACCAATATGACCTAAATGGAGTGCCACAAATATGTTGCACTATCATTATCAACTTTGCATCTTTTGGCATCAATATTATGAATATGTGTATCACCACAATCGAGATTCAACAAAAATAGACCACTCTTTGTGCAGATGGACTTTCAGAATCACTCTTTGTGATACACATTATGAATATGTGTATCACCACAATCAGATTCCCATCTACATCTAGTTCGGTTTTTTTGCCCTCTTTGTGCCATGTCATCTGTCTGGCCGTCTCTTCAACCATGAAAAGATGTTGAAGTCTTGGTACGGTTGGCATATACTAAAGAACATTAACCAGGATTTTGCTATGCGTCTTCTCACCCATACTGTTGTCTACCACAATATACCTAGAAGACATGCAAATGGGACAATAGTTCAAGTCCGCATACTCAAGCCTAAATAAGGCTCATCCTGTCTCATAGGCATGTATCTTCTCATAGAGCATCTTAAGAGCATGGAGGATTTTGTCTGACTGGTACAGGTTTGCATGCAGTACATGGCCTTTCGGTAGAAAGCGTCCAAATATTGTCATCGTCGCGTCGTAGCATTCTATGCCCAAGTTGAATTAAGCCTTCAGAGCCTTTATTTGTGAGATGGCATCCAGCTGACAAAGCTCAGTGTGCTCGTGAAGAGGATGTTTTGAAGACTCCAACATTTCATTGAAGGCCTTTGCAGATTCCTCCATCTCTTCATCTGAATCCCGATCATCATCAAAGTTTTGCACCACGTATTCCATCCTAGTACCATGCTCGTCGGTGCAACGACAAACCACCTCAGCTCTGGCACGTTGGGCAGACTCACCATGAAATGTCCACACCGCATAACCGGGCGTAAAACCACTCTTCTGCAGGTGTTTGCCCATTTCATCATGTGTCCTCTTTTCCCAATTCTTTCACCGGACAGAGGGGCACCAGTTTTTCCTCTGGCCATTTGCATTTGCGGATTTCATAAACCCCTTGGTTTTTGCTAACCATTGGTAATCTCTTTCTGACTAGTGCGACCGGTGTACATCCACACATGATCACTCATCTTGCTTAGCTACTGGACAGATAAGAAATATATATAATTCAGCATGTATATTCATCAGTTCATCTAGTTTGGCAATTTTATTACGTCCATGCAACCTACACTCTAATAGGTAAAGATAGGTCCTAATCCCACCCGAGTATGTGTAGATTGAGTACGTTCTCCATGCTCTACCCCATTCCGAGACAAAATTTTGGCAGCACCTCCCCACTGTTCTCCTGATACACGTCTCGGCAAAAAGTCGATAGAATGTGCATCCGGAGAACAACAGGGGGGCGCTGACGAAATTTTGTCTCAGAATAGGGTAGAGCATGGAGAACGTACTCAATCTACACATACTCGGGCTGTCCATGGAAATTGCTGGACAATCCGAATGAGTTACGGTGATAAATATGCAACTGAATGCATATTTATCGATGCAACCCTTTCGGATGGGAGACACATACTGGTTACGCGACTGTAGTTACCTAGCTAGTGTCATCGGCACGAAGGCCGGAACAGAGCAAATAATTAAAGGGGGAGGAGGCAATGTCATTCATGCTCACCTGTCGGCGTTCTGGGAATGGGGGTACCCAGGCTTGCTGCCTGCGGCCCATAATGTGGCTCCATCGACGGCCCGGTACAACCCACCTTCAGCATCAACAACACAAGACCCTCGCGAGGGGCCAAGCCTCGCGAGGCGGACAATGTCAAGATCTCCAGAAGGAGCGGCCTCCTCAAGCCGGCTCCTGAGGAGCAGAGATCTCTATGCAAGCCCTCACCTCGTGAGGCTCGGATGATGCAAGACATGACGACCAAGGCCAGGCGGGCGCCAGCGGGCGCAGTACATCAGTTTCGTCTTTGGTGCTAAGGAGCAAGCGCACGCGCGGAGTCCCAAGGAATCAACCAAAGGTTTCCATTTCCATGAAAAAAGACCAAGATTGCCAGGACGGCAGGGTGGATGTCATCGCCGAGCCCACCCTGGCGTCACGGCCACAAGCTTTGCAGGCGAAGACCACCTTTCATCAGGATAAGATGTACTAGTTGTCCCCCTTCAAATTTGGCCGTTGTGGGATCCCATCCCGCCTTCATTTTGGGGGAAGAGGACCAAGGCCACTATAAATATAGCCTAGCCACCACCATAGATGGGGATGGATCATTTAGACCATCCTCTCCCTCACCAGTTCAAGAACACTCCTCTTGAGGTTGTTCTTCCACTGTACTAGTTCATCCTCAGCCCACCTCGAGGCTAATCCACCACAAAGCAGGAGTAGGGTTTTACATCGCAAGGTGGCCCGAACCTGGGTAAACTGCCTTGTCCCATTTCCTTCCAGTTCATCGAGCTAGGTCACGAGAGCGACGAGTAGGCAGACTGGTGAGGTTGATTTCCTCGCATGCACCCCAGAGTTCGAATCTATCTAGGGTCTGCGGAGCCCAGAATCCGACATTTGGCATGCCATGTATGGGTGCGTCGAAGATTTGCCTCTCCGTCCGCTACGCTCCATTGCGCTGTTCGGCTCTCATGGCGAGCGCCGCTCCACCGACCGGACCGACGGGTGCGTTCGAGGGCGCCGTGGGTCTCAGAGCTTTCACCCTCACCTTGCGGCGGGTGCAGTGGCCGGCCAGTTTTAGGCCGGAGCTGCTGCCTCGATACGACGGTGCGGTGGACCCATCGGGGTTTCTCTAGGCATACACCCTGGCCCTCGAAACTCAACGAAACTTTTTGTGGATTTTTTTGGACCAGAAGACATCAATGGGCCGGAGAAGCGCCTCGGGGGTGCTCTAAGGGGAGCACAACCCACCAGGGCACGCCTAGAGGCCCAGGCATGCCCTGGTGGGTTGTGCCCACCTCGGGTGCCCCCGGACTGCCTCTTTGCTCTATAAATACCCCAATATTCCAGAAACCCTAGGGGAGTCGACGAAAATCAATTCCAGCCACCGCAGAGTCCAGAACCACCAGATCCAATATAGACACCATCACGGAGGGGTTCACCACTTCCATTGGTAACTCTCCGATGATGCGTGAGTAGTTCTTTGTAGACCTTTGGGTCCGAGTTAGTAACTAGACGACTTCCTTTCTCTCTCTCTCTTCTGATTATCAATACAATGGTCTCTTGGAGATCCATATGATATAACTCTTTTTGCGGTGTGTTTGTTGGGATCGGATGAACTTTGAGTTTATGATCAGATCTATCTTTTTATCCATGAAAGTTATTTGAGTTTCTTTGATCTCTTATATGCATGATTGCTTATATCCTCGTATTTCTTCTCCGATATTTGGGTTTTTTTTGGCCAACTTGATCTATTTATCTTGCAATGGGGAGAGGTGCTTTGTAGTGGGTTCGATCTTACGGTGCTTGATCCCAGTGACAGAAGGGGAACCGACACGTATGTATCATTGCTACTAAGGATAAATCGATGGGGTCTATTGTTGGGGAACGCAGTAATTTCAAAAAATTTCCTACGCACACGCAAGATCATGGTGATGCACAGCAACGAGAGGGGAGAGTGTTGTCTACGTACCAACGCAGACCGACTGCGGAAGCGATCACACAACGTAGAGGAAGTAGTCGTACGTCTTCTTCCCGATCCGACCGATCCAAGCACCGTTACTCCGGCACCTCCGAGTTCTTAGCACACGTTCAGCTCGATGACGATCCTCGGACTCCGATCCAGCAAAGCGTCGAGGAAGAGTTCTGTCAGCACGACGGCGTGGTGACGATCTTGATGTACTACCGACGCAGGGCTTCGCCTAAGCTCTACAACGATATGACCGAGGTGGAATTTGGTGGCAGGGGGCACCGCACACGGCTAAGGAACGATCTCAAGGATCAAGTTGTGTGTCTTGGGGTGCCCCCTGCCCCCGTATATAAAGGTTGGAGGAGGGGAGCCGGCCGGCCAAGGGAGAGGAGGCGCAGGGGAGTCCTACTCCCACCGGGAGTAGGACTCCCCCCCCAATCCTAATCCTATTAGGACTCCCGGGGGGAAAAGGAGAGAGAAGGGGGGCCGGCCCCTATCCTAGTCCTACTAGGACTTTGGGAAGGGGGGCGCCGGCCAGCTTGTGGGCTTTCCCTTTTTCTCCTTTTCCACTAAGGCCCAATAGGCCCGTTAGTCTCCCGGGGGGTTCCGGTAACCCTCCCGGTATTCCGGTAAAATCCCGATTTCACCCGGAACACTTCCGATGTCCAAACATAGGCTTCTAATATATTAATCTTTACGTCTCGACCATTTCGAGACTCCTCGTCATGTCTGTGATCTCATCCGGGACTCCGAACAACCTTCGGTACATCAAAATGCATAAACTCATAATAACTGTCATCGTAACGTTAAGCGTGCGGACCCTACGGTTCGAGAACAATGTAGACATGACCGAGACACGTCTCCGGTCAATAACCAATAGCGGGACCTGGATGCCCATATTGGCTCCTACATATTCTACAAAGATCTTTATCGGTCAGACCGCATAACAACATACGTTGTTCCCTTTGTCATCGGTATGTTACTTGCCCGAGATTCGATCGTCGGTATCCAATACCTAGTTCAATCTCGTTACCGGCAAGTCTCTTTACTCGTTCCGTAATACATCATCTCACAACTAACACATTAGTTGCAGTGCTTGCAAGGCTTATGTGATGTGCATTACCGAGAGGGCCCAGAGATACCTCTCCGACAATCGGAGTGACAAACCCTAATCTCGAAATACGCCAACCCAACATCTACCATTGGAGACACCTGTAGTACTCCTTTATAATCACCCAGTTACGTTGTGACGTTTGGTAGTACCCAAAGTGTTCCTCCGGTAAACGGGAGTTGCATAATCTCATAGTTATAGGAACATGTATAAGTCATGAAGAAAGCAATAGCAACATACTAAACGATCGGTTGCTAAGCTAATGGAATGGGTCATGTCAATCAGATCATTCAACTAATGATGTGACCTCGTTTAATCAAATAACAACTCTTTGTTCATGGTTAGGAAACATAACCATCTTTGATTAACGAGCTAGTCAAGTAGAGGCATACTAGTGACACTCTGTTTGTCTATGTATTCACACATGTATTATGTTTCCGGTTAATACAATTCTAGCATGAATAATAAACATTTATCATGATATAAGGAAATAAATAATAACTTTATTATTGCCTCTAGGGCATATTTCCTTCATCTATTTCTACATAAATAGATCTTGTCTACATCATGTCATCATTATTATTGCATTACTCCATTTCTCCATGAACTTAATACACTAGATGCATGCTGGATAGCGGTCGATGTGTGGAGTAATAGTAGTAGATGCACGCAGGAGTTGGTCTACTAATCTTGGACGTGATGCCTATATAATGATCATTAATTGCCTAGATATCATCATGATTATTTTAAGTTCTATCAATTGCCCAACAGTAATTTGTTTACCCACCGTTTGCTATTTTTCTCAAGAGAAGCCACTAGTGAAATCTACGGCCGCCGGGTCTCTTTCTCACATTATTTGCCTTTGCGGTCAATTTTCCTTTGCTTTTATTTTAAGATATATTAAGCCAAAAATACAAAAATACCTTGCTGCAATTTATTCTTATTTATTTTATCTTGCGTTCCCGCGATCCAATCTATCATATTTTTATCATGTCCATTTGCCAATTTCTGGCGCTGCTACCCGAAAGGGATTGGCAACCCCTTTTACACGTCGGGTTGCGAGTATTTGTTATTTGTGTGCAGGTGTTGTTTACGTAGTGTTGCTTGGTTCTCCTACTGGTTCGATAATCTTGGTTTCATCACTGAGGGAAATACCTACCGTCGCTGTGCTGCATCATCCCCTCCTCTTTGGGGAAATACCGACGTAGCTTCAAGCCGCATCAAAAGGAATTTTTGGCGCCGTTGCCGGGGAGGATCTTCAACATCTACCAGGTTCCTAATCACAAATATCATCTCCTTGCAATTTACATTATTTGCCATTTGCCTCTCATTTTCCTCTCCCCTGCTTCACAAAAAATTGTCGTTTTATTTGTCCTCTTTTTTGTTTCCCGTTTTCTCACCTGATCTATCCTTTGCTTGCAATCACGAGTGATTTCAGTATGGCACCAATAGATGATGGCCTAACTCCTAAGATTGGACGTACGGGCAATATGGATGCTAAAACTTTTATCTTGGGGCAAGGGAATGTTATGGGAAAGGAACGTATCTAAGAATTTTTCAATTGTGTGGAAATCTAAGTCTTGATGATGCTCCTATACTTAGAAGTACTAGATCTTGTGCGGATGCTATTTCAGCACTAGTTCTGAAACATGAAAGTAAATTTATCCGTACTCATCCTACTCTGCAAAGATTGTTTTTTGAGCTTCCCGTTATAAAGAATCCTAAAGCTAAAAAGTTGGCCACTCTTGTTCTTATGAATGAATTTGACTACATAATACGGGAAGCTAGGGAAATCTTTGATTTTTATGGTATGAACAGTGAAAGGCCCGTGATAGATGAAATTCTTGACAATAGCGATTATGCGTTAAGAAAAATGCTTGGGGATAATAAAATCTTTGATGAGAATCTTAAAAAGGAAGTCCCCATTCTAGACGTAATTCAACAATGTTAATCAACACTACTCTTGGATTGTTGTCGAAATCAATGCGGTTATGATAATGGGCAACTTAATAGTGCTAAGGTTTCTATGGACAATATGTTTTATGTTTTTTTTATAGAACCCCATGATGAAAACACGTATAAGGGAATTAAGAAGAAGGAAGACAAAACTTAGATTCCTCGCTTTATGCCTAGCTAGGGGCGTGAAACGATAGCGCTTGTTGGGAGACAACCCAATGAATAAAATTTATTTTTGCTTTCTGTTCTTGAGTGTTAGCAAAATTATGCTACTTTTATGATTGTTTTTTGTGTTTTAATTAGTGTTTGTGCCAAGTAAAGCCTTTAGGATCTTCTTGGGTGATAGCTGTTTGATCTTGGTGAAAAACAGAAACTTTTGCGCTCACGAAAACAATTCTCATTTTTAACCAGAGTGTGATAAAATACCAATTATTTATGCAGAAGATTAATATACAAATTGCTAGGTTTTTCCTAATTTCTCAAGATTTTTGGAGTTACAGAAGTATTCTAAATATCCAGATTACTACAGACCGTTCTGTTTTTGACAAATTCTGTTTTCTTTGCGTTGTGTGCTTGTTTTGATGATTCTATGGTTTTCTTTGATGAGTTTTTGCCATAGAAAAGTTGGAATACATTAGATATAATGAAGAATAAAATATTAATTGGTTTGCTACAGTACTTACAGTAGTGATTTGCTTTCTTATACTAACGGATCTCACGAAGGTTTTGTTGAGTTTTGTGTGATTGAAGTTTTCAAGTTTTGGGTTATCGTACGATGGATGAAGGAATAAGGAGTAAGAAGAGCCTAAGCTTGGGGATGCCCATGGCACCCCAAGTTATTATCCACAGAGAAGCAAGCAACTAAGCTTGGGGATGCCCCGAGTGGCATCCCCTCTTTCTTCTAACGCCATCGGTATTTTACTCGAAGCTATATTTTTATTCGTCACATACTATGTGTTTTGCTTGGAGTGTCTTGTGTGATATGAGTCTTTGCTTGTTTTTTTTGTGTTTTTAGTCTTGATTCCTTGCTGGACACACCTATTTGAGAGAGCCAAAATTATGTCATGACTTGTTAGAATTGCTCTCTATGCTTCACTTAAATTTTTATGAGCTAGACTTGCTCTAGTGCTTCACTTCAATCTTTTCGAGCACGGTGTGCTTTAGTATTTTTGAAGAAATGCTCTCTTGATTCACTTAGATTTATTTAAGAGTTAGTAAAATTGTCAAGAAATTCTCTCTTGCTTCACTTAAATTAATTTGAGAGAAAGAAATTTTATGCTCATGATCTTCACTTATATCTGTATGAGCTTATCAAAAGCAACACATGAAAATTAGTTCCAAAGTGATAGATATCGAAGAAGGATATAATAAAAACTTTCATGAAGATCATTGGACAAAATAAACTTGATTCTTAGTAATAGTTTTGAGATATGATGATGTGATATGTGAGTCATGTTGATGAGTAATTATGCTTTAGTAAGAATATTGGTGTTAAGGTTTGTGATTCCTTATGCGAGCACAAAAGTCAATAGTTATGCAATGAAATTTTATCCTACTTGTGGTGCATTATTCGGTGTTAATTATGCTTAATCCTCGCTTATGAGATTATTCGTTTCTTGGTTGGTTGCTTCTCAATCTTTTGCTAGCCTTCATTTTGCACTAAGTATGATCACTACTTGTGCATCCAAAATCCTTTAAACCGGTTTTGCAACATGAGTCCGCTATATCTACCTATATGCGGTATTATTTTGCCGTTCTAAGAAAATTTGTATGTGCCATCTCTAATATTCAAAATAAATTTCTCTTTTGTTTGCTCGTACCGCTCGCGAGGCGGTGAGGGGTGGCTAATATTTTCCATGCTAGATGTGTTATTCTCACGATGAGTGTTTATTCACTTGTCATTGCACGAGAGTAAGGCAAAGGTATTAGGGATGCCCAATCCCGAAATGGAAAATGAATTTACTTTATGTTGTCAAACAATAAATTCCTTGGAAAGTGTTGGTATGGAAGGCACCCGTGGATACGGTTAGCCATGGAAAGTGAAAGTATGGTGGAAAAAGGAATAAACTTTAATTTCTGTTTGGGAACCGCCTATCATATATCTAGCATGGAAAGTGTTGGGAACTCTAATTCGTTTTTGTTGGTGGGAAAAGTATGCCTCTCAAAATGTTTTTATATCTCAATTTTCGCTCTAAGCTCTGGCACCTCTACAAATCCCTACTTCCCTCTGCGAAGGGCCTTTCTTTTACTTTATGCAATTTTTATTCTGAATTTGAGTCTCCATCTTCTCTTATAAAGCACCAACTAGGAGGCACTATGATCGTACTTGAGCATTGGGTGTAGTTAATATGCGAGTGTGTTTCATGAATGGATCAATGATTGAGCATGATGGGCTAGGGATAACTTATTTTAGCGTTGATATTTTGAAAGACATGGTTGCTTGTTGGTATGCTTGAGTATTTAAGTTATCATGTCAAAACTAGACTATTGCTTTGAACAATATAAAAGTCCAAATGTCCATGCTACAAAGAAAAGAATATGAGATGACAAGTTAGGCAGCATTCTACATCAAAAATTCTGTTATTATCATTTACCTACTCGAGGACGAGCAGGAATTAAGCTTGGGGATGCTGATACGTCTCCAACATATCTATAATTATCAATTGTTCCATGATGTTATATTATCATTCTTGGATGTTTTATAATCATTTTATAGTCATTTTATATCATTTTTTTGTACTAACCTATTAACATAGTGCCAAGTGCCAGTTGTTGTTTTTTTCATGTTTTTTACATCACAAGAAATCAATATCAAACGGGGTCCAAACGCAGTGAAACTTTTGTGGATTCTTTTGGGACCAGAAGACATCCAATGGTCGGAGAAGCGCCTGGGGGTACTCCGAGGGGAGCACAACCCACCAGGGCGCGCCTGGAGGCCCCGGCGCGTCCTGGTGGGTTGTGCCCACCTCGGGTGCCCCCGGGACCGCCTCTTTGCTCTATAAATACCCCAATATTCCAGAAACCCTAGGGGAGTCAACGAAAATCAATTCCAGCCGCCGCAGAGTCCAGAACCACCATATCCAACCTAGACACCATCACGACGGGGTTCACCACTTCCATTGGTGCCTCTCCGATGATGCGTGAGTAGTTCTTTATAGACCTTTGGGTCCGAGTTCGTAGCTAGATGGCTTCCTATCTCTCTTTTGATTATAATACAATGGTCTCTTGGAGACCCATATGATGTAACTGTTTTTGATGTGTGTTTGTTGGGATCGGATGAACTTTGAGTTTATGATCAGATCTATCTTTTTATCCATGAATGTTATTTGAGTTTCTTTGATCTCTTATATGCATGAATGCTTATAGCCTTGTATTTCTTCTACGATATTTGGGTTTTGTTTGGCCAACTTGATCTATTTATCTTGTAATGGGAAGAGGTGCTTTGCAGTGGGTTCGATCCTACGGTGCTTGATCCCAGTGACGGAAGGGGAACTGACACGTATGCATCATTGCTAGTAAGGATAAAACGATGGGGTTTATTTCTACATAAATAGATCTTGTTTGCATCATGTCATCATTCTTATTGCATTACTCTGTTTCTCCATGAACTTAATACACTAGATGCATGCTGGATAGAGGTCGATGTGTGGAGTAATAGTAGTAGATGCACACAGGAGTCGGTCTACTAATCTTGTACGTGATGCCTACATAATGATCATTAATTTCCTAGATATCCTTATGATTATTTGAAGTTCTATCAATTGCCCAACAGTAATTTGTTTACCCACCGTTTGCTATTTTTCTCAAGAGAAGCCACTAGTGAAATCTACAGACATGGGGTCTCTTTCTCACATTATTTGCCTTTGCGATCTATTTTTCTTTGCTTTTATTTTAAGATATATTAAGCCAAAAATACAAAAATACCTTGCTGCAATTTATTCTTATTTATTCTATCTCGCATTCCTGCGATCCAATCTATCATATTTTTATTGCGTCTGTTTGCCAATTTCTGGCGCTGCTACCCGAAAGGGATTGACAACCCTTTTACACATCGGGTTTCGAGTATTTGTTATTTGTCTGCAAGTATTGTTTACGTAGTGTTGCTTGGTTCTCCTACTGGTTCGATAACCTTGGTTTCATCACTAAGGGAAATACCTACCATCGTCATGCTGCATCATCCCTTCCTCTTTGGGGAAATACCGACGTAGCTTCAAGCCGCATCAGGAACCATGGATGAACCGGGGGCTAAACCAGCAAAGAAGGAGCAGTTGTTCTCTCAAGGCCGGGACGAGACGAAGCATGTGCCAATCGACGAAGACGTGGCATCGAGGTCCACCTTCACCTCAGGTGTCGGCCTCCCTCCGAACCAAGAAGAGGCGTTGGTTGCTACCTCTTGAGCATGTGTTGGTTTTCGCTTGAAGAGGAAAGGGTGATGCAGCAAAGTAGCGTAAGTATTTCCCTCAGTTTTTGAGAACCGACGTATCAATCCAGTAGGATATAACACGAAAGTCACCTAGTACCTGCACAAACAATCAAGAACCTCGCAACCAATGCAATAAAGGGGTTGTCAATCCCTTCACGGTCACTTGCGAAAGTGAGATCTGATAAAGATAGTAAGATAAATATTTTTGGTATTTTTGTTATATAGATTGGAAAGTAAAGATTGCAAAATAGTAAACGAGATGTGATGTAAATAAAAATAGATGCAATATAATAACAAAGAGACCCGGGGGCCATAGGTTTCACTAGTGGCTTCTCTCATGATAGCATGTATTACGGTGGGTGAACAAATTACTGCCAAGCAATTGATAGAAGAGCACATAGTTATGAGAATATATAGGCAATGATTATGAATATAGGCATCACGTCCGTGCTAAGCAGATCGAAACGATTCTGCATCTACTACTATTACTCCACACATCGACCGCTATCCAGCATGCATCTAGAGTATTAAGTTCATAAGAACAGAGTAACGCTTTAAGCAATATGATGTGATGTAGAGGGATAAACTCAAGCAATATGATATAAACCCCATCTTTTTATTCTCGATGGCAACAATACAATATGTGCCTTGCTGCCCCTACTGTCACTGGGAAAGGACACCGCAATATTGAACCCAAAGCTAAGCACTTCTCCCATTGCAAGAAAGATCAATCTAGTAGGCCAAACTAAACCGATAATTCGAAGAGACTTGCAAAGATATCAAATCATGCATATAAGAATTCAGAGAAGAACCAAATATTATTCATAGATAAACTTGATCATAAATCCACAATTCATCGGATCTCGACAAACACACCGCAAAAAGTATTACGTCGAATAGATCTCCAAGAACATCGAGGAGAACTTTGTATTGAGAACCAAAGAGAGAGAAGAAGCCATCTAGCTAATAACTATGGACCTGAAGGTCTATGGTAAATTACTCACACATCAACGGAGAGCCTATGGTGTTGATGTAGAAGCCCTCCGTGATCGAATCCCCCTCCGGCAGATTGGCAGAAAAAACCCTAGATGGGATCTCACGGGTACAAAAGGTTGCGGCGGTGGAAAAGTGGTTTTCAGCCCCCCTGATGTTTTTAGGGTATAAGAGTATATATAGGCGAAATAAGTACGTCGGTGGAGCTGCATGGGGCCCACAAGGGTGGGGGCACACCTACCCCCCTGGGCGCGCCCTCCTATCTCGTGGCCGCCTCACGAACTTCTAGACTTCCACTCCAAGTCTCCTGGTTTGCATTTGTTCCAAGAAAGATCCTTGCGAAGGTTCCGTTCCGTTTGGATTCTGTTTGATATTCCTTTTCTATGAAACACTGAAATAGGCAAAAAATAGAAATTGGCATTGGGCCTCCGGTTAATAGGTTTGTCCCAAAAATAATATAAAAGAGCATATTAAAGCCCATTAAACATCCAAAGCAATTAATATAATAGCATGGAACAATCAAAAATTATAGATACGTTGGAGACGTATCAAGCATCCCCAAGCTTAATTCCTACTCGTCCTCGAGTAGGTAAATGATAAAAACAGAATTTTTGATGTGGAATGCTACCTAACATAATTTTCAATCTAATTTTCTTTATTGTGGCATGAATGTTAAGATCCAAAAGATTCAAGACAAAAGTTTAATATTGACATAAAAATAATAATACTTCAAGCATACTGTAGGATCGAAAGTATGTCTAGAGGGGGGGGGTGATTAGACTACTTGACCAAATAAAAACTTAACCTTTTCCCAATTTTAGTTCTTGGCAGTTTTTAGCTATCTTAGGACAAGTCAAGCAATCATTACACAATTCAAGCAAGCATGCAAAGAGTATATTGGCAGCGGAAAGTAAAGCATGCAACTTGCAAGAATATAAAGGGAAGGGTTTGGAGAATTCAAACACTATTGGAGACACGGATGTTTTTCCCATGGTTCGGATAGGTGGTGCTATCCTACATCCACGTTGATGGAGACTTCAACCCACGAAGGGTAACGGTTGCGCGAGTCCACGGAGGGCTCCACCCACGAAGGGTCCACGAAGAAGCAACCTTGTCTATCCCACCATGGCCATCGCCCACGAAGGACTTGCCTCACTAGCGGTAGATCTTCACGAAGTAGGCGATCTCCTTGCCCTTATAAACTCCTTGGTTCAACTCCACAATCTTGTCGGAGGCTCCCAAGTTACACCTAGCCAATCTAGGAGACACCACTCTCCAAGAAGTAACAAATGGTGTGTTGATGATGAACTCCTTGCTCTTGTGCTTCAAATGATAGTCTCCCCAACACTCAACTCTCTCTCATAGGATTTGGATCTGGTGGAAAGAAGATTTGAGTGGAAAGCAACTTGGGGAAGGCTAGAGATCAAGATTCATATGGTTTGAATGGAATATCTTAGTCTCAACACATGAGTAGGTGGTTCTCTCTCAGAACATATGAGTTGGAATGGTGTATGTGTTCTGATGGCTCTCTCCACGAGTGAAGAGGAGGTGGAGGGGTATTTATAGCCTCCACACAAAATCCAACCGTTACACACAATTTACCAATCTCTGTGGGACCGAATTAGAAAACTTGGTCGGACCGAAATAGTAAACTTAGTGACCGTTAGGAATTTCGGTGGGACTGACATGCAACTCGGTAGGACCGATTCGGTTAGGGTTTGGGCATAACGTAATCTCGGTGAGACCGATTGCACAAACTCGGTGAGACCGAGTTTGGCAATAAGCTAACCAGAGAGTTGGTCAGGCAAACTCGGTGGGACCGACTCGCTCTTTCGGTGAGACCGAAAAGTTACAAGTAGGAAACCTAGAGTTTACATTGCAATCTCGGTGGGACCGATTCGCTCTTTCGGTGAGACCGAAAAGTTACGAAAGGGAAACAGAGAGTTTGCAATCCCATCTCGGTGAGACCGAGATCCTTATTGGTAGGACCGAATTGCTAGGGTTTGGCAGTGGCAAATGACAAGTGAAACTCGGTGGCGCCGGATTAAAAGAATCGGTATGACTGAGTTTGGCTTAGGGTTTAGGTCATTTGTGGCTATGGAAAAGTGGTTGAGGATTTTGGAGCATATCACCAAGCACATAAAGCAAGAGGCTCATTATGCAGCACCTCATCCCTCCTTGATAGTATTGGATTTTCCTAAAGACTCAATGTGATCTTGGAACACTAAAATATAAAATGAAGAGTCTTGAACTTTTGAGCTTGAGCCAATTTTTTGTCCTTAGCATTTTGAGGGTTCCACTTTCACATCCATGCCATGCCAATCATTGAGCTTTCCTGAAATAATCTTCTTGAAATAGCATTAGCTCAATGAGTTATATGTTGTTATGAATTACCAAAACCACCTAGGGATAGTTGCACTTTCACATACTAACCAAGCAATTATGTCTTCTCAAAATAACATATCCAAAGAAATCTCATCCCTACAAAATCATATAGTTTCGCCATTCTTCATTTTTGTCACACAAAATGCTCCCATCATGCACAACCTCGATGACAAGCCAATCAATTGTTTCATACTTTAGCATTCTCAAACTTTTTCAACTTTCACGCAATGTATGAGCGTGAGCCATGGACGTAGCACTATATGTGGAATAAAACGGTGGTTGTGGAGAAGACAAAAAGGAGGAACATAGCCTCACACCAACTAGGCGTATCAATGGGCTGTGGAGATGCCCATCGATAGATATCAATGTGAATGAGTAGGGATTGCCATGCAACAGATGCACTAGAGATATAAGTGTATGAAAGCTCAACAAAATAAACTAGGTGGGTGTGCATCCAACTTGCTTGCTCACAAAGACCTAGGGAAATTTGAGGAAGCCCATCATTGGAATATACAAGCCAAGTTCTATAATGAAAAATTCCCGCTAGTATATGAAAGTGACAACATAAGAGACTCTCTATCATGAAGATCATGGTGCTACTTTGAAGCACAAGTGTGGAAAAAGGATAGTAACATTGCCCCTTCTCTCTTTTTCTCTCATTTTTTTGTTTGGGCCTTCTTCCCTTTTTATGGCCTCTTTTTTTTGGTCCGAAGTCTCATCCCGACTTGTGGGGGAATCATAGTCTCCATCATCCTTTCCTCATATGGGACAATTCTCTATTAATGAAGATCATCACACTTTTATTTACTTACAACTCAAGAATTACAACTCGATACTTAGAACAAAATATGACTCTATGTGAATGCCTCCGGCGGTGTACCTGGATGTGCAATGAATCAAGAGTGACATGTATAAAAAATTATGAATGGTGGCCATGCCACAAATACGATGTCAACTACATGATCGTGCAAAGCAATATGACTATGATGAAGCGTGTCATAATAAACAGAACGGTGGAAAGTTGCATGGCTATATATCTCGAAATGGCTATGGAAATGCCATAATAGGTAGGTATGGTGGCTGTTTTGAGGAAGGTAAATGATGGGTTTATGGTACCGGCGAAAGTTGCGCGGCACAAGAGAGGCTAGCAATGGTGGAAGGGTGAGAGTGCGTATAATCCATGGACTCAACATTAGTCATAAAGAACTCACATACTTATTGCAAAAATCTACAAGTCATCAAAACCAAGCACTACGCGCATGCTCCTAGGGGGATAGATTGGTAGAAAAGACCATCGCTTGTCCCCGACCGCCACTCATAAGAGAGACAATCAAAAAACACCTCATGCTTCAAATTTGTCACACAACGGTTACCATACGTGGATGCTACGGGACTTGCAAACCTCAACACAAGTATTTCTCAATTTCACAATTACTCAACTAGCACGACTCTAATATCACCATCTTTATATCTCAAAACAATTATCAAGTATCAAACTTCTCATAGTATTTAATGCACTCTATATGAAAGTTTTTATTATACCCATCTCGGATGCCCATCATATTAGGACTAATTTTAGAACCAAAGCTAGTTACCATGATGTTCTAAAAGACTCCCAAAATGATATAAGTGAAGAATGAGAGATCAATAATTTCTATAAAATAAAACCACCACCATGCTCTAAAAAGATATAAGTGAAGCACTAGAGCAAAATTATCTAGCTCAAAAGATATAACTGAAGCACATAGAGTATTCTAATAAATTCCAATTCATGTGTGTCTCTCCCAAAAGGTGTGTACAGCAAGGATGACTATGGTAAACGAAAAATCAAAGACTCAAATCATACAAGACGCTCCAAGCAAAACACATATCATGTGGTGAATAAAAATATAGCCTTAAGTAAAGTTACCGATAGACGAAGATGAAAGAGGGGATGCCTTCCGAGGCATCCCCAAGCTTAGGCTTTTGGTTGTCCTTGAATTTTACCTTGGGGTGCCTTGGGAATCCCCAAGCTTAGGCTTTGCCACTCCTTCTTTACCCAAAAACTTGAAAACTTCACAACACAAAACTTAACAGAAAATCTCATGAGCTCCGTTAGTATAAGAAAACAGACCACCACTTTAATGTACTGTAATTAACTCATTATTTATTTATATTAGTGTTAAACCTACTGTATTCCAACTTCTCTATGGTTCATACCCCCCGATACTAGCCATAGATTCATGAAAATAAGCAAACAACACACGAAAAACAGAATCTGTCAAAACAGAATAGTCTGGAGCAATCTGGAGGTTTCGAATACTTCTGTAACTCCAAAATTTTAGAGAAATTATGACGACCTAAATAATTTGTATATTGATCTACTCAGTTGGAATTGGTATTTTATCGCTCTCTGGTAAAATTTGAAAAATATTTTCGTGAGCACAAACTTTGTGTTTTTTCAGCAAGATCAAACAACAATCACCCAAGAAGATCCTAAAGGCTTTACTTGGCACAAACACTAATTAAAACATAAAAACACAATCATAACAGAGGCTAGATAAATTATTTAATACTAAATAGGAACAAAAAGTAAAGAACAAAAATAAAATTGGGTTGCCTCCCAACAACTTTATCGTTTAACGCCCCTAGCTAGGCATAAAAGCAAGAATAGATCTAGATATTGCCATCCTTGGTATTTATCTTTTTAATGGAGTTATGCTCGGATCCGGGAGGTTCCTTACGTTTCCCTTCATGCTTGGAGATTTTTAGATCTAGTGCATCCAACCGCTTATTGCAAAGAGTGATCAACGTATTCATACGGTGAAGGTTCCCGCCAACATTTTTAAGAGGCTCAATAGATTTTTGCCATTCGCAAAATTTCTCTAAAACTTGGGTTCCTTCTTCAGTAAGATGTAGTTCCTTTTGTGGGGGAAGTACTCCTACTATTCCCTCTATAATCTCATAAGCAATATTGGGATCAATTTCAATAAAATTCCCTTTAGCGGCAAAATCCAAGAGTTGTCTATGGGATATGGTTAGCCCAACATAAAATTACGAAGTAAAATCTTGAAATCTCCCTCTATAGTGCAACTATGATAGGATTCTATCATCCTATACCAAGCATCTTTTAAGTTTTCTCCTTGTCTTTGTTTGAAGTAAAGAACTTCAAAATCGGGAGACAAAGGAGGGGAGAAAGGGCTAGCCATGACAGCGAAACAAACGATCTAACACACAGACACATAAGAGGCAAGTGGAAAGAGACGAACGGAAAAGGGGCGAATAAAATGGCAAATGTGAAGTGGGGGAGAGGAAAACGAGAGGCAAATGGCAAATAATGTAATGCGAGGGAGAAGAGTTTATGATGGGTACTTGGTATGTCTTGACTTGAGCGTAGATCTCCCCAGCAACGGCGCCAGAAATTCTTCTTGCTACCTCTTGAGCTTGCGTTGGTTTTCCCTTGAAGAGGAAAGGGTGATGCAGCAAAGTAGTGTAAGTATTTCCCTCAGTTTTTGAGAACCAAGGTATCAATCCAGTAGGAGATAACACACAAGTCACCTAGTACCTGCACAAACAATCAAGAACCTCGCAACCAACGCGATAAAGGGGTTGTCAATCCCTTCACGATCACTTGCGAAAGTGAGATCTGATAAAGATAGTAAGATAAATATTTTTGGTATTTTTGTTGTATAGATTGGAAAGTAAAGATTGCAAAATAGTAAACGATATGCGATGTAAATAAAAATAGATGCAATATAATAACAAAGAGACCCGGGGGCCATAGGTTTCACTAGTGGCTTCTCTCATGATAGCATGTATTACGGTGGGTGAACAAATTATTGCCGAGCAATTGATAGAGGGGCACATAGTTATGAGAATATCTAGGCAATGATTATGAATATAAGCATCACGTCCATGTTAAGCAGACCGAAACGATTCTGTCGGCGTTCTGGGAACGGGGGTCCCCAGACTTGCCTGCCTGCGGCCTGCGGCGTGGCTCAAATGGGGGCCCAGTGCGGCCCATCTTCATCAACACAAGACTCAAGACCCTCGCGAGGGGCCAAGCCTCGCGGGGCGGACGACACGGCGCATCCTCAGGCGTAGCCTCCTCAGGCTGGCTCACGAGGAGGCGGAGAGATCAAGGCAGGGTACCTCACGAGGTGCCCATGACGCAAGCCATGACAATCGAGGGTGCCAGGCGGGCGCCAGCGCGCGCAGCGTCCTTCTTTCCTCTTTGGTGCAAAGGGGGCAAGCGCAGTCGCGGAGTACCGAGGCATAAGGCAAAGGTTGCCATTTCGGTGCAACGAGACCAAGACCAGGCGGACTACGAGACGGAGGTCACCATGGAGCCCAGCACGACGTCACCACAGAGCCTTTGGCAGGCGAAGACCAACTTTAGTCAGGATAAGTGTACTAGATGTTCCCCTTTGAATTGGCCAATTGTTGGCGCCCTTCCCGCTCAATATTTGGGAAGAGGCCCAGGGCCTTTGCCTACAAATAGGACCAGCCACCAACATAGCAAACGGACGGTCGGCAAGTGAGAGCAAATCAGAGAGAGAGTGAGAGAGAGAGAGGGTGACTGAACTCCTCCTAGCAGTTCATCACCCCAGCCAAGAACAGACCCTCGCGAGGCTGTTCTTCCTTGTATTGTTCATCATCACAAGCCCCAGAAGGCAATCCACCAACCACACACACTGGAGTAGGGTATTACACCACAACGGTGGCCCGAACCAGTATAAACCTTGTGTCTCTTGTGCAGTTCTTTCAGTAGTTTAGATCTTAGTGAGACGGGGAGGTAGAAGGCGTGATCTCCGCGCGCAGCCCAGTGTTCGAACCTTAAAGGGTCTGCCGGAACCCGAGATCCGACATTTGGCGCGCCAGGTAGGGGTGCGCCGAAATCTGTCTTCCACCACTCCGCTCTCCTCTGACCGTCGCATCCATGTCTGACGCTCGTCGGGCCCGCGCCGAGCACCGGGCCGCCATCGCTTCCCGCGTCGCCCAGACGGCCCCCGTCGATGGACGTCCTCGTCGTTCCCCGTCGCCCACCGTCAACGCCGCCACCGGCCCGGCGGGGGGCGAGCAGCAAGCGTTGTCTCAACATCCATCCGTGCGCCAAGACGGCCGCACCGCTACTCCATCGTTCGCACCAGCTGGTTCTTCGTCCCGCGCGCTCTGCGCACCCTTGGAGGCTCGAGCTGCGCTCATCGCGGCAAACGAACTCCTGCGCTACCGCCCCGTCGGCGACGTCTACGAGGAGTGGCTCGGCCGCGTTGCCGAGCTCGTCCACGCCGCAGGGGGCTCTCCTGCGCCGTCCGCTCCGCTACGCCGCACCCCGCCCCGCGCAGGCAATGAAGCTCCGGGGGCGTACCAACCGCCTCCACTCCAAGAAGATGCCATGGCTCCAAGGCGCGTGGCCCTTGGGCGGAACCCGCTCCGTCAGGTGCCAGTGCAACAAGAACGGAGCTGCCAAGAAGTCCCTCGCCCGCAAGGAGCTGCCAGGGCGCTCCCTGCTCTGGCACGCCGCGACCCTGCTCCAGCTCCGGCACGCCAAGACCCCGCGCTGCTCCTAGCTGCAGCGCGTGGGGACCCTCAAGACCAAGCTCTCCACCAGCCGAAGCCTTTCGTGGCCATCGCAGGCTGCCGCGCCTACACCACAGAGCTGCGCAGCATCGCGTGGCCCGGCAAGTTCAAGCCAGACCTGCCTCCTCGCTACGACGGCACAACTGATCTCGCAGAGTTCCTCCAGCTCTATGAGCTGGGCATCGAGGCTGCCAGCGGGGATGAAAAGGTCATGGCGAACTGGTTCCCCATGGCGCTGAAGGAAGGAGCTCGCACCTGGCTCCTGAATCTGGCTCCAGGCACGATCTCTTCCTGGGACCAGATGCGCACTTGCTTCATCGCCAACTTTCAAGGTACTCGCGACCGGCCACCCGCCGTGAGTGACATGCGCCGCATCAAGCAGCAACCTGGGGAGACCCTGCAAAAGTACATCCAGCGCTTCAATAGCGCGCGCCTCAAGATCCCCAAGGTGTCCGAGGAAGCCATCATCTCGGCCTTCTCCGATGGCGTGCGCAATGTCAAGATGAAGGAGGAGCTGGCGATGCATGAAGACCTCTGCACCTCCCTGGAGCTGTTCAACTTGGCGACCAAGTGCGCCAGGGCTGAGGAGGGACGTCTCTCCCTCCTCGAGCTGCCTGCCGTGGACCCAGAAGAGAAGAAGCCCAAGGCCAAGGACGTGAAGCGCAAGGGGGCTGCCGTACTCGCAGCAGAACCAAACACCAAGCGGGGCAAGGATCTGCCCGAACCCTCCAGGGGCAGCCGGTACTGTGTGTACCACAACCTCCACACCCACAACACCAACGAATGCCAAGAACTCCGCGCCGTGCGAGAAGGAAGGATCAGCCGTCGCCCTGACTGTGCTGACCGGGGCTACGGCCGAGGAGGAGGAAGAAACCCAGGACGCTGGGAAGATCGCGGCCCGCGCCAGGGGTGGCGCGACCAACCTCGCGAGGACCGCTGGCGGGACCTGCCTCGCGAGGGGGACTGGAGGGATCAGCCTCGTGAGGATCACCCTCATGGCAACGCAGGCCTATCTCCGCTGCCGCCTCAGCCGAGGAGGAACAAAGACCGCCATCAAGACGAGGGGGCTGGGGGCTTCCAAGAGCCGCACGCAATCGCCTGCATCCTGGGCGGAGCTCAAGCCCCAGCCTCTCAACGTATCTTCAAGCAGTTTGCCTGTGAAGTGAATGCAGTTCTCCCCGAGCTCGAAGCAACGCGCCCCCTCAGGTGGTCGGTGTGCGCCATCACGTTCAGCTCAGCAGACCAGCTCAAGTGCGCGGCCACGGCCGGAGTCCTCCCGATGCTTTGCTCCCCAGTCATCAGCAACGTGCTGGTCACCAGGACCCTCATCGATGGAGGGGCAGGGCTCAACGTCCTGTCCGTTGAAACATTCAACAACCTCCAAGTGTCCTATGACCAGCTTCAGCCAACCAAGCCTTTCTCCGGAGTCACCGACGGTTCCACGGTCCCGATCGGGCAGGTCCGCCTCCCTGTCACCTTCGGGGTCCGCAGCAACTACCGCACCGAGCTCATCGACTTCGACGTCACCCACATCCGCCTGCCGTACAACGCCATCCTCGGGTACCCAGCGCTGGCCAAGTTCATGGCCGTGACTCACCACGGCTACAACATCCTCAAGATGCCAGGAAGTGGCGGCGTCATCACGGTGCCCTGTGAAGAGAAGGATGCAGTGTGTTCCCTGGAGCGAGCCTATCAGGCCGCGTCGCTAGAAGACCCAGATCGCGGAAGCAGGAGGCTTCTTGAGACCACCCCCAAGAAGAAGAAGATGTCGTCAGGCTCAGCCCCTCAGGAGGCAGGCCCTTCAGGGCCCGTGTCTGCCCAGGGGGACCTCCCTTCCATCGCATAAGAAAGCGCGCCCGGTGCCCTCCTCAGGCAGGGCTCGGGGGCTCTCACCTGGAGGGCCACCGACCTAGCCAGGGTCACGAGGGAGGCGCTTGGGCACCATGTGGAGGCGTGCTTCGAAGCACGTTTCCCTCGAGAAGGAGCCAGGCAAGGAAGGTCAGACCAGCCAGAGTTCGTTGACAAGGCCATTCAAGAACTATAGGAGTCAAGGATCATGAGAGGTTGCCGCCGTCTACCAGCTGTGGCCCCACATCCAGGCGAGGATGGTGGGCTGCGCATGTGCGTCGACGTACTAGGGCTCAATCAGATCGCCACGATGGAGCGTCTCTGGCCCTCGCAAGTGGGGCGCTGCGGGGGTCCACCCCACAGCTATGTTCGCATGCCTTACGGCCTGCCGAGCATGTCTGCGGCGTACCAGCGCCTCATGAGGGGCATCATGGGGGCTCAGGAAGACAGGCGTTCCGCGGCCCTGGTGGAGATGAAGACAGCTCGCGAGGAGCCACCAGTGCCTCCGGAGCCTCCCGAGGCCCCGGGGCCTGGGGGCTCATGAGGATCGGCTTCCGCAGCCCACCGAGTCTGCAGCACCAACGCCACTTCGCCGACGACATCCTCAGGTGACATCTTTCAAGCTTCATTCCCAGCTGGGAGCGCCCTCCCAGGGTTGCATCACTCCCAGGCCGCGTGGGTCCGTCCCTGCGGCATGTATCCCCTTTTATTTTTCGGTCGTTAGTTTGCCTTGTTGGGGGCGCCCCTCAGGCTGCATCATCCCCAAGCCGCTCGGGCTAGGTCCAGCGGCGTGTATCTCCCTCGCGTTTATTTCCAATTATGCATTCGCCTATCACGCTTGATTTCTTGATGCCTGTCCGCGGCATCCCTTCTTCTCCATGTCGGCCACTTGCACGTTAAAGGGGGGGTGCCTGAGCATCGCGACTCAGGGCTCTTACTGGCTCTCCAGCCCTCACCCTCTGGCCTTGTCCACGGCATCGCGACCTAGCATACCAGCGACGGCTGAGACAAGCTCGAGGGCCGGGACCTGAGGACGTAGAGTACTGGCATCTAACCAAATTTTGCAGGGACACATCTCAAGATACGACCCAGTGCCAGGCGCAACCCGCCTAGAGGTAGGGCCTCGTGAGTCCCGCGCTGGCTCACGGGTGCCCATATACACCTCACCTAGCCCTACCGTGCCGGCCACGTGTCAGGGCGGGGCTGTACATGCCCCGGGGGCTCCTCTCGAAGGGGCGCCCCCTCCCACGTACCAGTGGAAGCACCATGCTCCGCGCTGGCTGACGACACTGCCGAGGAGCGGCTATGCCCATACACATACGGAAGCGCTATGCTCCGTGCTGGTGATAAACAATTGAGGGTGGCCTCCGGGCCGCATTAACCTCAGGGAGCCCAGAGCTCAGTGGCTAGCCTCATCGCAACGCCTCCCCTCGGGAGTGCCGCGCGAGGGGGCTAGGCACGGGGGCTACGATTGGGTCACGCCCAGACGTACGCCGCCCAGCCAGGCCCCTCGGGCCTGGTTTGTCGCGCGTCTCTCCCTGAGCGGAGCCAAGGTATGAAGGCCGTTTCAGCGTCAAGGGGGACCCCTGAGCATCGCGACTTAGGGGCCTAACTGGTCCCGTAGCCCCTCACTCCTTAGTTCCGAAAGGCTATGCTGGGTGAGGTATGCGCAGGGCCGGGCTCTGCAGACGTAGAACGGTAGCCCAGCTTACATCTCGCCTCAGCACCCGCTGTTTGCACGTCAAGGGGGACTCCTGAGCATCGCGACTTAGGAGCCTAACTGGCTCCGTAGCCCCTCACTCCTTAGTTCTGAAAGGCTATGCTGGGTGAGGTACGCGCGGAGTCGGGCTCTGCAGACATAGAACGGAAGATACACCTACATCACGCCTCCCTACTTGTTGTTCGCGCGCCAAGGGGGACTCCTGGGCATCGCGACTCAGGAGCCTAACTTGTCACGTAGCCCCTCACTCCTTTGGTCCCGTCCTGGTTTCCGGTCGGGGCTAATGCTGGGTGAGGCACGCGCGGGGCCGGGCTCTGCCGGCGTAGAACACAAGCAAGTAGGGAAGAAAAGCATAAAATTCAAGGAACTTAAAAGCAAATATTACAACCCATACTGTCGTCTCAGTACCAAACGCAAGTTTAAATGCCTCCCCGAGGCGTGATGCATGTGCAGGAATTGAAAGAAGAACAGGGATGGAATGGAGTCACTTGTCGGCGGTGAAGCTGTGTGGAGTGGCTTCGCCTCGTGGAGCAGCAGGGCCGGCAGCGCCTTGCTTTGGCCTGGTGCTGAAGGCCCGGAACTTCCCCAGCAGCGCCTCCGCGCGCCCCTTCATGGCTTCGACAGCGACGGCAGCACCCTCGCCGCTCACCGGTTCCAGCAGGCCGTCGAGGTCGGCGCTGGGATCGCGAAGGTAGATGTGGGCGAAGACCCGCGTCAGCGCAGCAGAAGATAGAATGCGTGCCTCGGCCTCGGCCGTGGGGCCGATGCCAAGGGCGACATCCCCAAGGGCCTTAACCAGGAAGGGAAGCAGCTTGGCGGGGCCGTCCCCGTCACCGGCTAGCGGGCTGTCCAGGCCGCTCTCATAAAGCGTCCTCAGCGAAGCGCGGGCATCTTTCTCCATGTCCGCGAAGGCCACATGATCCTCGGCAAGAACCTTGGCCTTGCTCTCCAGCTCGACCCTCGTCGCTTCCAGCTCCTCCCCCAGCGCACTTAGGCGGTCGCGGCGCTTCTTGAGCTTGGCCTCCCGGCCCTCGATGGCCACCTCGCGAGCCTTCATGCCTTCTTCTTGTTCCTGGCGAAGACGAACCTCCTTCGCGAGCTGGTCCCGCAGGCCTTGCAGCTCGTCCTCCAACTCCTTGCAGCGACCACGGACCCCAACCACCTCTCCCAGGGCCGCGTCTCGGGCAGCCTTCGCCTCGAGGGTGGCCTCCCTCTCTCCGTCACAGGCCGTTGAGGCCTGAACCAACGCCGCCTGGATCGAAGCATCAGAGCGAATCCACCCCGAAGCCAGTTCCAGGCGCCCGGCCACCAGGCGAGGGTCGGCACCGAGAAGATCCTGCCGCAGCCGGTCTAGTCCAGCAACGGCACGCTCCAGGATGGAAGAAGAAGGCGGAGAAACATCGGTGCGCTCCAAGACAACAGGAGGAGCTGGGGAAGCAACGGTCGGTGGAACGGGAGGAGAAAGTAGCGGCAGCGAGGCCGCAGTTTCCCGAGGCGGAGTCCGCTGCGCCTCCATAGCCGTAGCAGCGGCGCCAGACGAGGGCACCTCAGGAGTCGTTCGAGCCATGGGGGCTAGGCTCGCCCCGGCCAGCTCAGCCAAGCCTCGCGAGGATGAGCGGGCAGGAGAGGCCCGCGCGTTATGATCTCCCTCCCCTGCAGGCGGAGGCGTCGCCGCAGATGGGGCCTCGGGGGCTCCCTTCGGCTTCTTCGCCATGGGCGCCAGCCTATTCAAGAGAAGCAATCATCAAGCCTCGTCGGCGGAACGAGAAACAAAAGATCAAGGATCAAGCACTTACGGGTCGTCGCCAGAAAGCTCTAGCTGCCTCCGGCCATACTTGAAGCCTGAGAGCCGGCTGGAGGGATCGACCTCAGAAGCAGAAGGCACGTCCATGGTTCGCCCTGGAGTCAGGACGGACCCACGGGGGATCGACCCGGTCCTGCCCCTCTCCGGGGTCGAGGGTGAGCTCCTGCTACCCAGCATGTCATCGTCATCATCATCATCATTGCTCAGCGAAAGGCGGAGAGTAAGGGACCTGCGCCGGGGGAGGGGAGCCCCCGACTCTCCATCGGTCTCCCCAGAGTCGGGCCCCTCTCCCCGCTCCTCTTCCTCCTCCTCATTGCTGGAGTCGCCGGAGGGCACATCCAACGGTCCTTCGGAAGCCTCCGCGGGCACGAGCCCGTCCCCGTTAAAAACGGGCATGGACTTCACCACTTTCTCCCAGTCGTCGCGAAGGAACAAGGGCTTGGGAGCGCCCTCCAACCTTGCCACCACGCCCCCGACCAGAGATTGGAGAACCGCGGTCACATCCTCTTCGCCCACAGCCGCGGGGCTCGGATGAGGCCTCCACATTGGAGGAGAGTACTGCCGGAGTGGAGCCAGCTGGTGCTCCAAGAACTCCCTCAGCAGCAACGCACCGGTCAACTTCGCCGCCGCCATCTGGCGCAGCCGGGCAAGGCCGGTCTTGGACACATTCGGCGAGTCCAGAGCAGGAGAATACCAAGCTTCGGCTGGAGACTGACGAGGCGCCATGGCTTCCTATGTCGCGCAGCCGGAGTAGATCTGGAAGTTTGGAGGAAGAAAGGGGAGGCGCAAGAAAGGGGATCTAAGCAGCAACCGGAGAAAGCAAAAGGCAAGGTCTGGACAGATGCTGCTCCTTTATCAACCTGCGCGGTTGCTGAAGCACTTGCGTCCAATCAACCGCCACGCGGCGCCCAAGGCTGCAGGCTGTTAGGGCCCGCGGCGCTTCGCCCTTGCCCTTTTGCCTCTCGGCACGGCCAAGTCCATGCGCGCCTTGGGCCCGGGGGCTACTGTCGGTGTTCTGGGAACTGGGGTCCCCAGACTTGCCTGCCTACGGCCTGCGGCGTGGCTCAAATGGGGGCCCAGTGCGGCCCATCTTCATCAACACAAGACTCAAGACCCTCGCGAGGGGCCAAGCCTCGCGGGGCAGACGACACGGTGCATCCTCAGGCGTAGCCTCCTCAGGCTGGCTCACGAGGAGGCGGAGAGATCAAGGAAGCCTACCTCGCGAGGTGCCCATGACGCAAGCCATGACGATCGAGGGTGCCAGGCGGGCGCCAGCGCGCGCAGCGTCCTTCTTTCCTCTTTGGTGCAAAGGGGGCAAGTGCAGCCGCGGAGTACCGAGGCATCAAGCAAAGGTTGCCATTTCGGTGCAACGAGACCAAGACCAGGCGGACTACGAGACAGAGCTCACCATGGAGCCCAGCACGGCGTCACCACAGAGCCTTTGGCAGGCGAAGACCAACTTTAGTCAGGATAAGTGTATTAGATGTTCCCCTTCGAATTGGCCAATTGTTGGCGCCCTTCCCGCTCAATATTTGGGAAGAGGCCCAGGGCCTTTGCCTACAAATAGGACCAGCCACCCACATAGCAAACGGATGGTCGGCAAGTGAGAGCAAATCAGAGAGAGTGAGAGAGAGAGGGTGACTGAACTCCTCCTAGCAGTTCATCACCCTAGCCAAGAACAGACCCTCGCGAGGCTGTTCTTCCTTATATTGTTCATCATCACTAGCCCCAGAAGGCAATCCACCAACCACACACACTGGAGTAGGGTATTACACCACAACGGTGGCCCGAACCAGTATAAACCTTGTGTCTATTGTGCAGTTCTTTCAGTAGTTTAGATCTTAGTGAGACGGGGAGGTAGAAGGCGTGATCTCCGCGCGCACCCCAGTGTTCGAACCTTAAAGGGTCTGCCGGAACCCGAGATCCGACAGATTCTGTATCTGCTACTATTACTCCACACATCGAACGCTATCCAGCATGCATCTAGAGTATTAAGTTCATAAGAACATAGTAATGCTTTAAGCAAGATGACATGATGTAGAGGGATAAACTCAAGCAATATGATATAAACCCCATCTTTTTATCCTCGATGACAACAATACAATACGTGTCTCTACGATGTATCTCCAGGGAGCAGGGATGTGAGCTATTGGCCGACATACATGGCGGGGACTGCATGCATCACTCTTCATCGCGCACCCTCATGGGCAAGGCATTCCACAACAGATTCTACTGGTCCACGATGCTCAATGATGCCACCGAGGTGGTAAGATCCCGGGATGCCTGTCAGTTCCATGCCAAGCAGATTCACCAGCTCGCCAGGGCCTCCAGACCATCCCGCTCTCATGGCCGTTCGCAGTTTGGGGGCTGGATATCCTGGGCTCGTTCCCCCGAGCGCCCGGGGGCTACCGCTACCTCTACGTAACCATCGACAAATTCACCAAGTGGGCGGAGGTGGAGGCCATCCGCACCATCCCGGCTAGCTCAGCCATCAAGTTCATCAAGGGCCTCGTGAGCCGCTTCAGGGTTCCTAATCGCATCATCACCGATAATGGCTCATAGTTCACCAGCAACCTTTTCAAAACATATTGTGCTAACTTTGGAACGTAGATATGCTACGCCTCGGTGGCACACCCCAGGAGCAATGGTCAGGCTGAGCACGCCAATGCAGAGGTCCCGAGAGGCCTCAAGGCAAGAACCTTCAAGAATAAGCTCAAGGCCTATGGTAGGGGCTGGCTCGATGAGCTCCAGTCCGTGTTGTGGTCCATCCGCACCACCACGACCAAGCCGACGGGCGAAACTCCATTCTTCCTCGTCTACGGAGCTGAAGCAGTTCTCCCTCACGAGGTCAGGCATCGCTCCGCCTGGGTCTTGGCGTTTGACAAGGCACGCCAGGACGCCTCGCGGGAGGATGGACCTCGTGGTGGGGGAGGAACACCGCCGCCAAGCCTCGCTTCGACCAGTGAGGTACCAACAGGTGCTGCGGCGATGCCACTGCTGCACCGTCCGCTCCAGTACGCTCGAGGTGGGTGATCTCGTCCTGAGGCGGGTGCTCTCCAGGGAAGGGCTGCATAAGCTCTCGCCCATGTGGGAGGGCCCGTTCAGGATCGCCCGTGTCTCCAGGCCTAGCACCGCGCGCCTGGAGACGCGGGACAGGATCCCCATCCATAACGCCTGGAACATCTAGCACCTCCGGAAGTTCTACCCATGAAGGAAGGCCCCGCGCCTGTGAAGGTCTCCGCTCGTGACACTCTCACGTAATAATGAGTTGGGGTTGTACATGCCCCGGAGTCTCCTGAGGTCACCCCTGGGCCTCATGGGGGCTCCCACCCATGTCCTAGTGGAGGCCCCATGCTCCGCGCTGGTGGGAAGACAAGAAGACTAGTCTAGGTGTCGGACACGGCCATACTTTTTGCTTGCTTTCTGTAGCTGGGTTTCCACTTCTTGAATGAAATTTGGAGTTTTCGCGTCTTTCGTTCGCCAGAGTTGGAATTTTCTCTCTTGTTGGTTCGCCTTTCTAACTTGTCCCAGGAAGAGCGGCAGTTGCCCGTTGCTCCTCCTTGCGTGACCCGTGCACAGGGGCTAGGCAGGTGTGTAGCCTGGGCTCGCCCGCAACCACACCTCGCCGAAGCCTTGTTGCCCTAGAGCTCCGACGTCCTTAATCCTCGTGAGACACTCTCGAACGAGCTCGTGGGCATGCGCACCCTCTTAAGTCCGTGCCTCCGGGCAGCGCGACATGGTGCACTAGCTACAACCAACCCGCACTCAGGGGCTCGTGCGAGATAGGACGAGATGCCTCATGAGGCCTTCTACAAAATTCTGCAGCTATACAACGTCTCCTGAGGCTCGACGGCTCCTGAGTCGTCAAGAAGGAAGCCCTTGGAAGGCACCCCTGGAAAGGCGCGCCCTCGCGACATGGAAGACTACCACAAGCACATTGAGCTAAGTTACTCTAGCCACACCTAGTAGAAACACGGGTATCATAGCATGATATAAGGATAACAAACATAGCATAGTGGCGCAAGCGCCATGGTTCATTACACGCCCTAGCAGGGCCCTCTACTTTTTTCAAATGCAGGAGAAAGGAAAGGATAAACAAAAGCGGGCTGCTCGACTGCAGCTGCTCCCGAGGCCAGGCTCCAGCAGCGCCCGAGCTCAGCCCAAGTTTTCCTCCCGCTTCACCGGAGCACGGTGGCGAGACGGCTCATCGCCTTCCCCGGTCTGAGCCCGGCAGCGCAGTGGTTCATCGTAGGTGCCACCACTGGTCCTCTCGTCGGAAGAGGAGCTGTCGCCGCTAGAGGTAGCGCGGCCGTCGCCAAGGGCAGGCTCACCCTCGTCATCGTCGTGGCCGTCGCCAAGGGCAAGCTCATCGTCGTCGCTGCCATCTTCCGGGCAACACCCCGCACGACGTCCGTCCTCCCCAAACACCCTCACATAGAAGGTCGCGTGGCCATCGTACCTGAAATGGAGGGTGCACCTCCTGCTCAGGCCCCACGCGCAGGCAAACGCCTACCAACCGCGGGTCAGGGACACGTTGCCTGCGGCGGTCAATTCGACCCCCGCCCATGAGGCCCTATTGCAGCAGCCCTCAGCCTGCAGCCAGAGGCCATCAAGCCCCGCGGTTAGCAGCGCACCTGCAAAGAAGCGCGGGAGCAAGAGCCAGGTGCCGGCGGGCCTCTCCAACCACACGACAAACTCCGGGAATGCATCCACCAAGTGGGAGCGCAGCCGAGGAGGCCGAGCGACCACAGCGCGCCTCCCCCATCGCAGGAGCTGCCTTGTCCTCGGCGGCTCTTGCCACAAGAGGAAACGTCACCGCTGCTGCTAAGGCGACGCCCGCTCTCAAAGAGGTGTTCCCGCTCCCGCAGGGGGCCACCACCTGGGTCGCGGCGTACTTGTGGGGGTGTCTACAACCCCTCTTTGACGGTAGCGAACCCGACCCCTCCTTGGGGGCCTTCCCCTTCTCTGCGGTGGAGAACCTCCTCATCGGCGCCATGAACACTTCAGCAAGACGGCGAGGCAAACGAAGAAGAAGGAAGAGAAAGCAGCGAGGAGATGGATATGAGCAGGGGGGCTCTGCCCCTCCCCTCATTTATAGCCAGGGATGCTAGCAGCCGGCCTCCACGATCCCCGGTATTTATGATCTTCCTGCATGCAGCAGGCTCTAGTCAAGTCAAACGGTTGCCGAGGCTACATGGGGAAGTGGAGACGCCCACGTCCCATCAAGTGCCACACATTGACCGAGGCCGCAGGCGATTGGGGCCCGCGGCGCTCCGCCCTTGCCCTTTGGCTTCGTCTTGGAGCCAAGTCCGAGCGTGCCTTGGGCCCGGGGGCTACTGTCGGCGTTCTGGGAACGGGGGTACCTAGAATTACCTGCCTGCGGCCCACAACATGGCTCCATCGACGGCCTGGTACAGCCCACCTTCAGCATCAACAACATAGGACCCTCATGAGGGGCCAAGCCTCGCGAGGCGGACAACATCAAGACCTCTAAAAGGAGCGGCCTCCTTAGGCTGGCTCCTGAGGAGCGGAGATCTCTATGCAAGCCCTCACCTCGTGAGGCTCAGATGATGCAAGCCATGACGACCAAGGCCAGGTAGGCGCCAGTGGGCGCAGTACATCAGTTTCCTCTTTGGTGCTAAGGATGCAAGCGCAGGCGTGGAGTCCTGAGGAATCAGCCAAAGGTTTCCATTTCCACGCAACAAGACCAAGACCACCAGGACGGCAGGACAGAGGTCATCGCCGAGCCCACCCCAGCATCACGGCCAGAAGCTTTGCAAGCGAAGACCACCTTTCATCAGGATAAGATGTACTAGTTGTCTCCCTTCGAATTTGACCGTTGTGGGATCCCTTCCCGCCTCCAGTTTGGGGGAAGAGGACCAATGCTACTATAAATATAGCCTAGCCACCACCATAGATGGGGACGGATCATTCAGACCATCCTCTCCCTCACTAGCTCAAGAACACTCCTCCTGAGGTTGTTCTTCCACTGTACTAGTTCATCCTCAGCCCACCTCGAGGCTAATCCACCACAAAGCAGGAGTAGGGTTATACACCGCAAGGTGGCTCGAACCTGGGTAAACTACCTTGTCCCATTTCCTTCCAATTTATCGAGCTATGTCGCGAGAGCGACGAGTAGGCATACTGGGGAGTTTGAGTTCTTCGCACGCACCCTAGAGTTTGAATCTATCCAGGGTCTGCGGAGCCCGAAATCTGACATCACCCACAAATGCCGGGTGGAGCTCGTCGAACACCAGACCCTCGCAGCGACGAAACAACTGCACATTGAAATCGAAAGATGAGCAACATAGCATCATTGTTTTTGCCATCAACCTAACTGAAATTAAACTAAACTAAGCCTAAACTAAAGTAAATCTAAAAAATAGAAAAAAGAAGAAAAAATGAGAGAGGGCAGCGGTGGAGCTCACTAGAGAGAGGGCAGCAGTGGCGATGGTCGGCGGTGGAGGAAGGGGGCAGGGCGGCGGTGGCGACCGAGAGGTGGTGGAGGAGGAGGGCGGGGCAGGGCGGCCTGGGGTGTAACACCCCGGATGTAATTTACCTTATTTATATTCCAACTCTTGCCGTTTCCGGCACTAAGTTATGTTATTTCCTCGTTGTCGGGTTTTTGTCTCTGTGTGTTTTGTTTTTGTCATGCATCTCATATCATGTCATCATGTGCATTGTATTTGCATTCGTGTTCGTCTCATGCATCCGAGCATTTTTCCCGTTGTCCGTTTTGCATTCCGGCGCTCCTAAGTCCTCTGGTGTCCCTTTCTACCTCTTTTCGTGTGCATGTGGTAAACATTTTCGGATTGGACCGAGACTTGTCATGTGGCCTTGGTTTACTACCGGTAGACTGCCTGTCAAGTTTCGTAACCATTTGGACTTCGTTTGATACTTCAACGGTTAACCGAGGGACCGAAAAGGCCTCGTGTGTGTTGCAGCCCAACACCTCTCCGAAGTGGCCCAAAAACCACCTAAACCTCCTCCATCATCTAGGCCGTTCGATCACGATTGCGTGGCCGCAAACCGCACCTCATTTGGAGCTTCCTAGCTCCCTCTACCTATAAAACTAGACCTCTCCCGAAAATTTCGGATCCATTCCACCCGAAACCCTAGTCTCCCCCTCTCCTCGCGCGCCGGACACAAGTCCCGCCGACGGACACGTCCGACTTACCCCCCTGCCGCCACGTGTCCTCCTCCTGTTGGCCGCCGCCCGTGCCCACATCGCCGCACCGCGCAGGCCCGCAAGGCCCGTGGCCGGCCCTCCCGCCGCCCGACCAGGCCGAGTCACCCCAGCCGGCGCCGCCACCTTCTTCCCTGCGCCCGGTGCCTCTTCGCCCCGGCCGGCAGCCGCGCTCCTCGCTGGCCCGGAGGAAGACCCCGACTCCGGAGAGCTCTTCTCGCTGACCGAGCCGGCGCCGACCCCCGCCGTTGACCTCCGTCGCCTCAGCGTCGCCCCGGCCTCCCCGCGCCCCAATCCCCGCCGGCCGCCATCACCATCGCCATTTCCGGCGAGATTCCACCGCTGCTATAGTGCCGGTCCGGCTGGATCCAGATCTGAGACGAACTTGGTTGACTTTTTCGTCCCTAACCCTAGCATTTTTGCAATCTTTGACATGCCATAACTTCATCATCGTGGCTCCGATTCGCGCATGTGGCATATCAAGTTGTTCGTCTCGACGAGTACATCATTTCATCTCATTGCATCATTTTCATTTGAGCTCATCTTGAGGCCCGAAATGCTGTTGGTAGAGGGCTATGTGATGATAGTTTCAGATCTGTTTCAGCAAATGCACTTTTGTCATTTTTGCCATGATTAATGTGTGCATGCTATGATCCTGAGCTCTACATGTGTTTTGAAGAATGCCATGCCATCTTTACAGGGGTGTATGCCATGTATTTTTGTGATCTCTGTGGTGACTAGCACAAGCATGCAAAGTAGCTTACTCAATGATGCTGATTTCAGGGACTTAGAATTTCACTAAGTCCTTGCCCTGTCATTATTTTTATGCCATATATTCATGTTGTTTCCTAGTGATCCGTGCCTCTTTTGAGCATGATCAGTAAGGATGTTTTGTAAATAATGTTGTGCTCTATCCATCCATGTCTTTGTTTGCAATTATGGAGCACCCTAGCTTGACTCAATCGAGCTCTACTTTTGCTATAAAATGTTCCTGGCAGATTGTTAACATGTTTAGCAATTTTGCCGAGCTTGTTGTAGTTGATCCGTGCATGCTATGCTATTGTTCTTGCCATGTCTAGCTTCTCTGCCATGTCTATTTGCTGGGTGTAGGCTTAGATTATCATGCCATGCCTCTTAGTGAGTGCATCGAGCTCATAAACATGCCTACTCGTTATCTGTTTTGCCATGCTCCAGTTTTTCACTAAGTCTAAATCTGTTTATGTTTTTGCTATGTTCACATGCTTACAATTATATTTTCTGATCCCTTTTGGCTCATGGTCACTAAGGGACTTTTGTTATATGCTTTGAGTAGCTTCATGCCATGCCTTGCTTTGACATGATATGTTCCTGAAGCATATAGTTATTGTGCTCTAAACATTGCTTCCTGATGATAAATTCCTGACATGCTGTTAATTTCACTAAGTCTGAAACCTGTTATCTTTTGCACTTTTGCCATGCTTGTTTGAACCTCTTATTGAGTGAATTAGCCGTAGCTCAGTGTTCATCTTTTGTCAAGCATCATGAGTGGATCCCTGCCATGTATTGTTTTGCCATGTTTGAGTGCAGTAGCTTATTTATCTTGATGCATTTAGAAGGCTACTTGCTGTTTATCGCAGACCGGTGCCATATTTGTTTTGCTTGCCATTTTCGAACCGTGCATCCGATTCCGGTGATCTTTATATCGATTTCGACCGAAATCACCTCACCTTTCCAGTGGCACTCTTGGTTTTCCAAGTTGAGGCCAGGTTCAATCATTCCTTTCCAAATCTTGGATATGCATCACATATCGCATCCCGCATATCATACCATGTTTGCATCATGTTGCTTGAGCATTGCACGTGGTTGATTGTGTTCCTTTTGCTTGTTGTTCTTGTTTGGGTAGAGCCGGGAGACGAGTACGTGATCGAGGAGCCCGTTGAGTATGCTTATGAGGATCAAGGCAACTTTGAGAACTTTGCAGGCAAGATGACCATACCCACGAAATCAATTCTATCTTTGCTTGCTAGATGCTCGCTCTTTTGCTATGCCTATGCTACGATACCTACCACTTGCTTATCATGCCTCCCCAATTGCCATGTCAAACCTCTAACCCACCATGTCCTAGCAAACCGTTGTTTGGCTATGTTACCACTTTGCTCAGCCCCTCTTATAGCGTTGCTAGTTGCAGGTGAAGATTGGAGTTTGTTCCTTGTTGGAACATGTTTATTGTTGGGATATCACCATATTATCTTGTTTATCTTAATGCACCTATATACTTGGTAAAGGGTGGAAGCCTCGGCCTTATGCCTGGTGTTTTGTTCCACTCTTGCCACCCTAGTTTCCGTCATATCGGTGTTATGTTCCCGGATTTGCGTTCCTTACATGGTTGGGTTATAATGGGAACCCCTTGATAGTTCGCCTTGAATAAAACTCTTCCAGCATGGCCCAACATTGGTTTTACCATTCGCCACCTAGCCTTTTTCCCTTGGGTTTCGCAGACTCAAGGGTCATCTTTATTTTTAACCCCCCCGGGCCAGTGCTTCTCTAAGTGTTGGTCCAACTGAGCGATGTCCGGGGCTACCAGGGGCAACTCTGGGCTGGCCTACCCGACGTCTGGCTTATCTGAGTGTGCCCTGAGAAAGATATATGTGCAGCTCCTATCGGGATTTGTCGGCACATTCAGGCGGCTTGCTGGTTTAGTTTTACCATTGTCGAGATGTCTTGTAACCGGGATGCCGAGTCTGATCGGAATGTCTTGAGAGAAGGAATATCCTTCGTTGACCGTGAGAGCTTGTGATGGGATAAGTTGGGACTCGCCTGCAGGGATTTGAACTTTCAAAAGTCGTGCCCGCAGTTATGGACATATGGGAATTTGTTAATGTCCGGTTGTAGATAACTTGAAACTTAACTTATTTAAAATGCACCAACTGCGTGTGTAACCGTGATGGTCTCTTCTTGGCGGAGTCCGGGAAGCAAACACTGTGTTGGAGTAATGCTTGACGTAGGTTGTTCTAGGATCACTTCTTGATCATAGTTGTTCGACCGTGCCTTTGCCTTCTCTTCTCACTCTCTTTTGCGAATATGTTAGCCACCAAATATGCTAGTCGCTTGCTGCAGCTCCACGTCATACCTTTATCCTTCCTATAAGCTTAAATAGTCTTGATCGCGAGGGTGTGAGATTGCCGAGTCCCCGTGACTCACAGATTACTTCCAAAACCAGATGCAGGGACCGATGATACCGCTACAGATGTTATGACCGAGCTCAAGTGGCTGTTCGATGAGGACTCAGGACGATACTACGTGTCTTTCCCAGATGATCAGTAGTGGTGCCCAGTTGAGGCGATTGGGGACTTTGTCGCATTTGGGGGTTGATCTTTATTTTGGTTCCATAGTCGGACCTTGAGTGTATTGGATGGATGTAATGACTTATTTATGTATTTGTGTGACGTGGCGAGTGTAAGCCAACTATGTACCTTACCTTTTATTTATTTACATGGGTTGTTGTGAAGATTACCTCACTTGTGACATTGCTTTCAATGCGGTTATGCCTCTAAGTCGTGCTTCGACACGTGGGAGATATAGCCGCATCGAGGGCGTTACAAGTTGGTAATCAGAGCCTTCCCCGACCTTAGGAGCCCCCTGCTTGATCGAATCGCTGGCGTTGTTGAGTCAAGAAAAATGTTTTGAATCATTTAGGATTATATATATCAGAGAGTTAGGAATTCGTTTTACTCCTCAGTCCCTTCGTCTCTCTGGTGAGGCCTCCTGACGTAGAGTTTTGACTCTTCTCTTCTCAAATTTCACTAATTTTTTTAGGATCACGCGGGTATCTTGGAATCGTTCCGATGGTTTTGTGACGAGAACATTGTTCTTGGTGCCTCCTGTCATTTAGGGGTTGTGGCAGTGTCCTGGGGAGTTGAGCTCCAAGGTGTTGTCGTCACAATTTTATCATTGAGATTCTGGAATACCTGAGTTTTGTCGACATCGAAAATCTCTTTTATGCAGTTGTTGGTGAGATAACCTCGACGCCACCCAGTACTGGGGCGGGAGTTTGGGAGTATTGCCATAACTCGTATAACGGATGCTTTTTGAAGGTTGAGGTAAATGATTTCCGAAGGTTTCTTGGTTATGTGTTGAAGGATGGATATAGCTGGATGTAGGATTTGCTAGCTTTGGGTGAGATATTATGCTTCCCATGTATCCCCAACACCTGATTGCATAACCGGAAAGGTTCGGGAGTTTCATAGGTGGGAATTCATGTAGCTCTAGTTCTTCTTCAGCGGATATTTGGTTTGTGATTGGGTAATCCTCACCAACTATTTGTTCATGTCCGTACCTTGTTGTTTTATTGTTCTACCTCTAACTAAAGTGGCTTCTCAATTTATGGAAATGTGACTGTCGGTGTCAAAACCGGCGGATCTCGGGTAGGGGGTCCCGAACTGTGCATCTAGGCCGGATGGTAACAGGAGGTAAGGGACACGAAGTTTTACCCAGATTCGGGCCCTCTCGATGAAGGTAAAACCCTACGTCCTGCTTGATTAATATTGATGATATGGGTAGTACAAGAGTAGATCTACCACGAGATCGGAGAGGCTAAACCCTAGAAGCTGGCCTATGGTATGATTGTTGTGTTTGTATCTTGTCCTACGGACTAAAACCCTCCGGTTTATATAGACACCGGAGAGGGTTAGGGTTACACAAAGTCGGTTACAATGGTAGGAGATCTGCATATCCGTATCGCCAAGCTTGCCTTCCACGCCAAGGAAAGTCCCTTTCGAACACGGGACAAAGTCTTCAATCTTGTATCTTCATAGTCCAGAAGTCCGGCTGAAGGTATAGTCCGGCTATCCGAACACCCCCTAATCCAGGACTCCCTCAGTAGCCCCTGAACCAGGCTTCAATGACGACGAGTTCGGCGCGTAGATTGTCTTCGGCATTGCAAGGCGGGTTCCTCCTCCAAGTACTTCATAGAATATTTTGAACACAAAGATAGTGTCCGGCTCTGCAAAACAAGTTTCCACATATTGCCATAGAGAGAATAATATTTACACAAATCTAATCTGCTGACGTATTCTGTAGTGCGACACACCACGGCCAAGCCTTTATCCGAGTCGTTTCATTATCCCATCTCAGTGCGTCATGCGAGGCAGTTTCTATGGCACGTCTTGTTAAAGCAGAGATCATGTCCCCTTATTCCGGGATTCTCATCAATACGGGCGTGGGTAACCCAACCGCGCCATTGATTACGGCGCTTGGAGATAAGTGAGTTTTACCAGGCTGGTGGGGACACGTAGTTGCGTCCACCCATATAAGGGGATAAGGATCCACCTTTTCACCTACGCCTTCTTCCTCCCTTGCTTATCCATTCTCGCACACTCGAGCTCCAGCGCCCAAGCCCGCACTCCCCACCTCAACCTTCTCCAGCCATGTCCAGAGCGGGAGGCAAGTGGATGGTCTCTTCCGTCATGGAGGGACACATCAAAAAACTGAGGAAGGCCAGATACTTTTCTAACGACATCGCGTACCGGCTTCCCGAAAATGGGCAGCTCATCCCCACCCCTAGGCCCCATGAGAGGGTGGTGTTCCTCCCCCATTTACTCCACGGACTGGGATGCCCTCTCCACCCATTTGTCCGGGGGCTCATGTTCTACTATGGCCTGGATTTCCATGATTTGGCCCCAAACTTTGTCCTCAACATCTCGGCGTTTATCGTCGTGTGCGAGGCTTTCCTCCACATTCGCCCCCATTTCGGCCTATGGCTCAAGACTTTCAATGTCAAGCCGAAGGTGGTGCGCGGCAACCAGGCGGAGTGCGGAGGCGCCATGGTGGGCAAGATGCCCAACGTCTTATGGCTCGAGGGCTCCTTTGTGGAGACCCTGAAGGGGTGGCGATCGGGGTGGTTTTACATCACCGAGCCGCGCGACCCCGAATGGGTCGCAGCCCCCGAGTTTCGATCCGGACTCCCTATGCGGCTCACCTCGTGGAAGGAGACGGGCCTGTCGTGGGGTAAAAAAGGAGAGCTGACCGGACTCCAAATATGCGTCCAAACCCTGGTGGACAAGAATCTCAAACTTGTCAATGTAGTCCAGGTTATGCTCATCCGCCTGATCCTCCCGTGTCAACAACGGGCTTTCAACTTGTGGGAGTTCGACCCGGCGCGGCACTGAACTCTGAGCAGGCTCTTCGACACGACGTACGAAGATGCCTGGAAGGTGCTTTTCAAGGGCGCCGAGGCCCGCGCATCCGCTACCGAGGATCATGAATTCAGTACACAGCGTCACACTCATGCAGTAAGCTGTTTTTTCCTTTTACAGGGTATCAGTTTTTCATAGTTTGACTCCATGCGGGATCTAAGCTCCCTTACCTTTGACAGGATTGGCAGAAGACGTCCGGACAGATCAACTGTCCGGCTCCTTTGCCCGAAGGCCTAGCGGACGCTCGTTTGGCGAAGCTTCTGGTTCCGGCACCCTATGTGGTGCCGGAGAAGAAGGTCGCGAAAAAGGCCACGGGGACTCGAAAGAGTGCTCGGCGCCAGGAGGTGTCAGATCCATCATTCGACGGTTCCGAGGCGCATTCCTCCCATGAAGACGAGGAGGAAGAAGAAGAGACCTCTCCCCCTCCAGCGGGAGGAGAGAAGAAAAGGAAGGCCACCCTCTCTGGGGAGGCCGGAGGGTCCAAGAAGGGGAAAACCCTTCCTCCGGACTACTCCACCAACGCCGACGATGGCGGAGAAGAGTGGCCGCTTAGGGCCAATCCCCTGGCGAAATCGTAAGTATCCGGATACCAGAGTAATTCATAGTATTCCTTTATTGCACAACTTTCCCTTATGTCGAGTATGATTATGCAGCCCACCCAAAGACCGGCTCCACGCCTCATCGAGTGGCTCACTGGACTCGTCGAATGTGAACTCGCTTCTGACGGCTTCCTCCCCCCACCCTACGGACGACACCGAAGTGTTGTCCCAACAGGTTCCAAGCCGGGAGGAGGTGGTCCTGGAGGCGACGCAAGGCGACCTCCCGGACTCCAGGAGTAAAGGGGATGAAACCCCCCAGGGCTCCAAGTCTGGCTCTAGGCCGGACACCGCTCCGGAACCTTCAAAAGTTCCAGAGTCCGGCAGGGGACCTCCTTCCAAGAGGAGCAAGCCCACCGTGCCGGTGACCCCCGTCCAACCGGAGGCGCCGGACAATCTGTTGGAGGCGCTCCAAGGCGCCTCCATCAACGACGAGTGAGGGAGTCCTGGGTTAGGGGGTGTTCGGATAGCCGGACTATACCTTCAGCTGGACTCCTGGACTATGAAGATACAAGATTGAAGACTACGTCCCGTGTCCGGATGGGACTTTCCTTGGCATGGAAGGCAAGCTTGGCGATGCGGATATTCAAGATCTCCTACCATTGTAACCGACTCTATGTAACCCTAACCCTATCCGGTGTCTATATAAATCGGAGGGTTTTAGTCCGTAGGACAACTTCATCAACTCCATAGACAACAATCATACCATAGGCTAGCTTCTAGGGTTTAGCCTCCTTGATCTCGTGGTAGATCTACTCTTGTATTACCCATATCATCAATATTAATCAAGCAGGACGTAGGGTTTTACCTCCATCGAGAGGGCCCGAACCTGGGTAAAACATCATGTTCCCTGCCTCCTGTTACCATCCGGCCTAGACGCACAGTTTGGGACCCCCTACCCGAGATCCGCCGGTTTTGACACCGACATTGGTGCTTTCATTGAGAGTTCCTCTGTGTCGTCGCCTTTAGTCCCGATGGCTCCGTTGATCATCAACAACGATGCGGTCTAGGGTGAGACTTTTCTCCCCGGACAGATCTTCGTCTTCGGCGGCTTCGCTCTGCGGGCCAATTCTCTTGGCCACTTGGAGCAGATTGAAAGCCATGCCCCTGGCCATCAAGTCAGGTTTGGAAGCTTAAACTACACGGCTAACATCCGCGGGGACTTGATCTTCGATGGGTTCGAGCCACGGCCAAGCGTGCCGCACTATCTCGAGGGGCACGATCTAGCTCTGCCTCCGGGTAGTGTCCTGGAGGCCACACACGCATCGGTTCCGACCTCTAACTCGGAGCCTATTGCGCCAATCGAGGACGAGCGGTTGGACGCCACCTCGGGGGCTGCGATCTTAAAGGCAATCGAGCCGAACGCTAGCCCCGCACTCTGCATGATCCGTGACTCCGAGGATCCGGACTCCTCCCCGGACTCCGACCCCCCCGCGCCCCTGCCAATCGAAACCGATTGGACACCGATAATGGAGTTCACCGCCGCAGACGTCTTTCAGCACTCGCCTTTTGGCGTCATCCTGGATTCTCTTAAGTCTCTCTCTTTATCAGGAGAGCCCTGGCCGGATTACGGTCAGCAAGGATGGGATACGGACGATGAAGAAATTCAAAGCCCACCCACCACCCACTTGGTAGCCACTGTTGACAATTTAAACGACGTGCTCAACTTCGACTCCGGAGACATCAACAGCATGGATGACGATGCAGGAGATTTCAACGAACCAACGCCCATAGGGCATTGGACAGCCACCTCATCTCACGATGTGTACATGGTGGACACACCTAACGGAAGCAACAACGAGGAAAAAGGGGAAGGAACGGGAGATAGACCCCCTGAAAAGCAATCAAAGCATCGGCGTAAATGCCGACCCAAGCCCCGCCTCGATAAAAACCCAGCCATAGAGCAGGACGAGCAGGCCTTAGAGCAACCGTCCGAACAGGGCAACGCGGATGGAGAAACCGAACATCCCTCCTCTAGCGAAAACAGCATTCCGGACGACCTCACGCCGGATAAACTTATGGAGCAGAAGAATCTCCATGAGAGGCTCGTTGCAACTTCACGCAGCCTAAAAAAGCAGAAGCGGAAGCTAAAACAGCGAAAGATGCACTCCGGATCAGATGGAGCAAAGTAATCAATACCGCAAATAAATACGGCGACAGTCGCCGCACTAAAAGCTATCCGAAAAGAAAGCTACTGCCTGAATTCGACGAAGAGGCCCTAGAGCCCTCACATTCAAAAAATGAGAAAGCCACACAGTCGGATAGACGACCCCATAAAGCGGCAAGCGGCACCGCACTTAAATCGGCATGCAACCCACTTAAGGATGCGCATCATGGCCCAGTCAGGTCCATTTATGGGCCAAGAAAGCAAATTCTCGTAAGCAATACTATGAAGCCATCACCAGAATCCGGCACACCCAAATACAAGGGCGCCGCACACCCTCTATGTTTCACCGATGAGATCCTGGACCATGAATTTCCAGAGGGATTCAAACCCATAAACATAGAGGCATACGATGGAACAACAGACCCTGGAGTCTGGATAGAGGATTATATCCTCCACATACACATGGCTAGAGGAGATGATCTCCACGCCATAAAATATTTACCCCTTAAGCTTAAAGGGCCAGCCCGGCATTGGCTTAAAAGCCTTCCCGGAAACACAATTGGAAGCTGGGAAGAGCTCGAGGATGCCTTCCGAGCAAACTTCCAAGGGACCTATGTCCGCCCTCCGGATGCAGACGATCTCAGTCACATAACTCAACAACCCGGAGAATCAGCTCGGCAGTTCTGGAATAGATTCCTCACTAAAAAGAATCAGATAGTCGACTGTCCGGATGCCGAAGCCTTAGCAGCTTTCAGGCATAACGTCCGAGACGAATGGCTCGCCAGACACCTCGGCCAAGAAAAGCCAAGAACAATGGCCGCACTAACAAACCTCATGACCCGCTTTTGTGCTGGGGAGGACAGCTGGTTGGCAAGGTGCAGCCCCAGCGACCCAAGTACATCCGAAACTAGGGATGGAAACGGAAAACCGCGACGCAACAAGGACCGTCGCCGGACTAAAGACAAAAGTCCGAAGAGCACGACAATCAATGCCGGATTCAAAGGCTCACGAAAAAATCAGGCAAAATCGCCCCCCCGGGATAACAGGGACGATCCATCCAACCTAAATAAAATCCTGGACAGGATATGTCAGATACACAATACTCCCGGGAAGCCTGCTAACCATACCCACAGAGACTGTTTGGTTTTCAAACAATCCGGCAGACTCAATGCCGAACACAAGGGGCTCGACATACCAAGCGAAGACGAGGACGAACCCCAAAAGTAGAGTACCAGGAAACAAAAGAACTTCCCACAAGAAGTAAAAACAGTGAACTCACTTCACATAACAAAATGTGCGGCGCCCGTAAAGGCACGCACCACACGGCCCTTCCCCAAAGGGTCCGGCCACTGGTTGTCAAAACCGATAATCTTCGATCACCTAGATTATTCTAGAAATATCAAGAATGTAGGCTGGACTGCCTTGATACTCGATCCAATAATTGGAGGACTCCAATTTTCAAATGTCCTTATGGACGGCGGCAGTGGACTAAACCTGATATATCAGGATACAATCCAGCACATGAGGATAAACCCAGCAAGAATCCGCCGCAGCAAAACCTCCTTTCAAGGGGTAATACCTGGTTCGGACACCCGTTGTATGGGTTTTCTCCGGCTCGAAGTCATATTCGGCTCTGCCGATAACTTCCGCCGTGAAAACCTGACCTTCCATATCGTCCCGTTCTCAAGTCGCTATCAAGCACTACTGGGACGCGAAGCTTTTGCTCGCTTTAACGCAATACCGCATTATGCATCTCTGACGCTTAAAATGCCCGGTCCACGAGGCATCATCTCCTTGAAGGGGAAGCACTAAAGTGCGCCTCCCCAAGCGGAGGACTGTGCGGCCGCTTTGACAGCCCCACAGCAAAATGGCCTCACCGGGCAGAAAACTTCGAAATAGGTCACTAAAGACCACGAACGCGGATAGACGAGTTCGGCACAAAATCATCATGCAGGCTTAGTGGCCATATACCCCCGCACTAGGGGCTCCATGCATATACAACAAGAGACAATAAAGCTCAATTTTATATATTTTACTTTACACTTTGTTTACTTTAAATTTTTTTGGCACGACCCATTTTCAACTCAGTTCCTCTCTTTTACAGATGAACGTCGTGCGACGCCCGTCCAGGACACGGCACAACGGAGACACTGGCGCAGACGTGCAGTAGGGACCCGTACTAAAGGATTCTTTTTAGATTAAGACCCTATGTAAACCTTTTTTACTGTCTCTTGTTGCTACACATCCCCTGGTTTTTCCTGATATAACCAAGGAGGAGGCTGGCGTCGTGGCATGTGGCCATGTCAGAATTTTTGCACGTACCTGGACACTAGGGGCTTTTTTAATAAAGAGTGTTGTTTCGCCCGCACTCATAAAGACCGAATACCTTAGGGAGTGTTCAGCGTCGCGAGTTTTGGCATTATATGCATCAGCACCGAATCATGTCTTTGGTCAAATGTTGGGTTGCCCGGCTCCTGAGTTCGGCTACCTTACGTTCCGCTCTATCGGCTAAGGTAGCACCAGGAGAACTACTGCGATTGTGCCCCGGTTCGGCCGGGCGAGCACCTCAGTAGAGAAAGCCGAAAACTGACTGTCATGATGTAGCGTGAGACTGGTCGGCCACTCGATGACCTAGCGGAATCTATCGGATTCCTCTGCTTTAACGAAGGGCCGCTTCCCGGTTAGGCACATACGCGCCCCGAACTCGGATGAGCGCAGTTGCCACCAAGGAGCTACCTAAATAGTCTCACAGTCAAGCTCCTATGGCTAAGTGAAAGTTTTAAAGCATTATAGTCCGGTTGCCTGGCCCGCTGCGCTATCACCTCCTTTGTAGGACCAAGACGTTGGGTTAAGTGTGAATATGCATCTTTTGCGAGCACCCCCGCACTATGTCCGTGGGGGCTGAAGCCAACGACTGCCATCTTTCAGATTTTATATATTAAAACGGCCGCACAGGAGGTGTTCCCAATACTTGAAGGCACAAGTATAAAAAGGCAAATACAATTCATCAAAATATTACTTTATAATTACCTGTGCTATCATAACATAGCATCTTTCGAGCACTGTGTCTCTATTATACGAGCGCCTTCAAGGACTTCCTGAAAATAGTGCTCGGAGGGTACTCGGCTTTTGTCCGAATCTCGGGACGCAACAACGGTGGTCTCCATCTCCGCCCAGTATGTCTTAACACGGGCAAGAGCCATCCTTGCGCCCTCTATGCATGCTGACCTCTTCATTGCATTTATACGCGGCACCACGTCAAGGAATTGCTGCACCAAGCTGAAATAACTCTTCGGCTCCGATCTCCCTGGCCACAGATGACCCATGACATACTTCATGGCAAGTCCGGACAACCTATTCAGTTCGGCCCATTGAGCCAAACGATCGTCCACTGCCAGTGGACGCTCTGGATTGTGAAACTGCGACCAGAAAAGCTTTTCCACTTTGTGATCTTTCTGATCTCGAAAGTGTTCGGTCGCATCAGCAGCGCTCGCTGCCAAATCCAGATAGGTATCCTCCACACTCCACATCCGGTCCAACGGAGCAAACTTCGGGTCGCAAAATCTCCTTCATAGCATAAAGGGCTTTCCAGCCGCAATCTGTTCGGCCTCACGCAGCTCCTCCTTCGCAGCTCTCATCGTAGAGCGCGCGTCCTTGGCATTGGCAGCGGCCTTCTCTAAGTCCGTCTGTTTCGCCTGGTCTTCTTCTTCAAGAAGTCTGCAACGGTCTATAGTGCTTTTTAACTTTTCGGCCATCTTGGCCATCTCTTCCTTGCTTCGGCAATGGGCAGCCTGTTCGGCTCTCAGCTCTTCAAGGGCTTTCTTGGCGGCCGCATCACTTTTTCTAGCTTGCTCTTTAGCTCGGGCAAGTTCTACCCTAAGACTCTCCATGGCGGTTGCACCATCTGCGTCAAGCACACACATTGTAAGACGCAGGCATCAAACTATTCTTACCTCATGCCGCTCGGGGAATTGCATACCTTGAGCCTCCTCAAGCCGCTTGTTGACAAGCGTGATGTCAGCTTCTGCCACGTCCAGTTGCCGCTTTAGTACGGCAAAATCGTTAGTTCGGCTCGATTCCAGACACCCTGCCGCCTACATTCAAAGGCGACATCTTAGACCTGGGATTATGATCCTCCGCGTGCCGTCATTTCTTGACGACACGCAGAGTCTCAGGGGCTACTATCTACACAGGGCGCATCTTATTCATGCGCAATTGCCAAAAGTGTACATTATCTAATATACCTCAAAACCCGTCAGTAAACTCTTGACGGCCTCATGCAATCCACTCTCTGCGGATGAAATCCTTTCAATCACCGTGCCCATCAAGGCACGGTGCTCCTCTGAGATGCAGGCTCGCCCCAGCAGAATCTTTAGCTCCTTGGACCGAGCACCAGACGGTGCCGGGCTCGTCCCATGACCTCTTTCAAAGTCCGGACGTGGAGAACCTCGGGGGGCCACACTATCTTCCGCTCCTGCCGGATTCGGAGAAACCCTCCGCGACGACACCTCAGGATCGCCCGCCTCGCTAGGCGGCACGGCAGGAGGAGGCGTCCCGCTCTCCATCATCTCCGGAAGAAGATCCCCCGAAGACGAGCTCTGCTGAGAAGGGCTGAGGTCCGGGCTACAAGGTAAAAGTTTGGTTAAACTTCTCAGACATAAATCAAGGATTTCCTTCATCCCTCAAAAGGAAAATCTTTCTCTACTTACAGCTCACTGGAGGGCTGATCCCCTTGAGGGAGTAGTCCGGCCGAGGAACTCCCCGGCGTCGGACCCTCTGACGAGGATTTTCTCCCCTGCTTTGCGGCCACGGTTTCCGGGTCGTCAGAGGCGGCTCTCTTCTTCCCCTTAGGAGAGGAATCATCGGTTCCTCCCTTCGGAGTAGCCTCCTTCGAGGAGGCCATAGCTTCCTTGTCCTCCCCCTCCAAAGGCATTATCCCAAGCATCCTGACTAGCACGGGATCCGGCCTGGTTTCAGGAAGGGGAGCCTGACACCTGATCAACTTTGCCTTCACTATCCACTCCTGTTTAAAAGGACGGCTCTTTTAGGGGCAAGTTTATGACAATTATACAGATAGAAGGTCCGGGCACAAGGTTGCTTACTTGAGTATCTGGGTGATTGCGGCTTAGGCCTGCGTCCTCGGTTAAATCCGGACACATCTCTTGTGATCCAAAGAACAGTTTGTACATCTCCACGGGCGTTGCGCCCATAAAGTTCTGGAGAGCTCGCGGTCCCTCTGGACTAAACTCCCACAGGCGAAGGGGGCATCGTTTGCCGGGCAACACTCGACGAATCAGCATGACCTGCATCACCTTGACCAAGCTGAGGTCTCCTTCCAAGAGATCCTTAATTCGGCCTTGTAACAAGGGTACGTCTTTGGGCAAACCCCAATTTAACCCTCCGTTGACCCATGACGCTAGCCGTGGTGGGGGACTCGAGCGAAAGGCAGGAGGCGCCACCCATTTTGTGCTCCGGGGAGCAGTGATATAAAACCACTCTCGTTGCCACAAGCCTAGCTCCTCTTGAAAAGAGCCTTCAGGCCGTGGAACATCAGCATTTTTGCTTATAACAGCGCCTCCGCACTCTGCGTGCCGTCCCTCGATCATCTTCGGCTCCACTTTGAAGGTCTTGAGCCATAGTCCGAAGTGAGGGGTAACACGGAGGAACGCTTCGCACACAACGATAAACGAGGAGATATGGAGGATGGACTCCGGAGCTAAGTCATGGAATTCCAGCCCGTAATAAAACAGCAGTCCCCTCACAAAGGGATCCATTGGGAAGCCCAACCCCCGAAGGAAATGAGACATGAACACCATGCTCTCACCGGGCTGGGGGCTGGAAATGACCTGCCCTTGAGCAGGCAACCTATGGCGAACTTCGCCGGTCAGGAACTTAGCCTCTCTCAACTTTAGCACATCCTCCTCCGTGACAGAGGAGGGCATCCATCGGCCTTGAAGGTTGGAACCAGACATTGTCGAAGGTCCGAGGCGCCCGGAATCTGGAGCCTAGGGTATTGGAACTCGATGCGACGGGTGAACTTGTTTTAGATTGGAGAAAAGATAAGGCCCTGGTCTCTTTATAAGAGGCTGAATACCAGGAGCCCTCCCCGTAACCGTTTGGGACTCGCCTTTAATCGAGGAAACATGCTAACGGGCACGATTGGGTTACCCACGTCCGTATTGATGAGAATCCCGTGAAAGGGGGTACACGATCTCTGCTTTGACAAGACGTGCCAAGGAAACCGCCTCGCAAAACACGCTGAGGTGAAAAAATAAAAACGATTCGTAAAGGACTTGGCCGTAGTGTGATGGCGCAGTGCGGAATACGTCAGCAGATTGGATTTGTGTTAATATTATTCTCTCTATGGAAATATGTGGAAACTTATTTTGCAGAGCCGGACACTATTCTTGGTGTTTACAATCTTCTATGAATGACTTGGAGGAGGAACCCGCCTTGCAATGCCGAAGACAATTTGCACGCCGGACTCGTCGTCATTGAAGCCTGGTTCAGGGGCTACTGAGGGAGTCCTGGGTTAGGGGGTGTTCGGATAGCCGGACTATACCTTCAACCGGACTCCTGGACTATGAAGATACAAGATTGAAGACTACGTCCCGTGTCCGGATGGGACTTTCCTTGGCGTGGAAGGCAAGCTTGGCGATGCGGATATTCAAGATCTCCTACCATTGTAGCCGACTCTATGTAACCCTAACCCTATTCGGTGTCTATATAAACCGGAGGGTTTTAGTCTGTAGGACAACTTCATCAACTCCATAGACAACAATCATACCATAGGCTAGCTTCTAGGGTTTAGCCTCCTTGATCTCGTGGTAGATCTACTCTTGTATTGCCCATATCATCAATATTAATCAAGCAGGACGTAGGGTTTTACCTCCATCGAGAGGGCCCGAACCTGGGTAAAACATCGTGTTCCCTGCCTCCTGTTACCATCCGGCCTAGACACACAGTTCGGGACCCCCTACCCGAGATCCGCCGGTTTTGACACCGACAACGAGCACCGCACCATTATGAGTGCGGTGGTCTAGAATGTTCAGTCCGCCAAGAGCGTACTGACTGAAGCTTGTACTAGCCTTTTAATAGGCTTGGAGGTAAGTAAAGAATGTGTAAATAATATTACCGCATAGACAGTAGCCCCTGATGCTCTGTTTGGCGTTCGGGAAGAAAAGCCGAATAGAGGATCAAAGAAAATTCGCAGGAGTCTAACAAAAAGGAGTCAATATGCGTATGCAGGCTTCTCTGCTTGCGTCCGTCGCACTAACTGCAGAAGTGAACATGCTAAAGCAGAACCTCGAGCGGTCCGAGCAAGAGCTCGGGCGTGCCAAGAAGCAGCTCGAGGACAATGAAGATAAGAAATACCTTGTTTAAATATATATATAAAGGTGCAATTGCAAAAAATGACAGGATTATCGTGGCTATTGTAGGGGCCACGTCTAAGGTGGCGAACCTTAAGCAAGCGCTGGTCGAGGCTGAGAAGCGGGCGGCCACGGAGCACACCAAGCGGGAGAAGTATGAGGCCCAGGTTGGCAAGGTGCAGCAAGAGCTCCAGGTTCTCATGAAAAAACATGAGAGTTTGGAGCTTGACTCAAAGACGCGAGCGTCCGAGCTCGCGGCGGCTATTGAAAGTGCCAAGTCTGCCAAGGCCGAATCCCAGAAGACCCTCCAGGAGTTGGATGAGGTGAAGAAGATAGCGGCGGGTAAGGCATTCTTTATGCAAAGCAAACACATAAACGTGAGTTACTTGTTACTTACCCGATTTCGGAGCTCTCCAGGAGCGTTCGCAGATCTTCCCCGGAGTGTGTCCGATGCCGTCACATTCTATCGAGCCGAGGAGGGCAGCTCGACAGAGAAGGTGTTTTGGTCTCAGTATGCTCAGGCTGGACACCCCGTGCCCCTGAGCGACCAGCTGAAGCAACTGGTCGAGCTCCACAAGGTGGCCGAACAGGCCATGAAGGGCCTCATAGTTCGGCTGTGGCCTGGAGAGGCTCTGCCTGGGAGCTATTTCGGGCTGGTGCGGCGGCTGGTGGAGGCCTGTCCAAGGCTCGAAGTCATCAAGCGCTCCGTCTGCATTGAAGGTGCCCGTTGGGCCCTTGCCCGTGCTAAGGTGCATTGGGGCAAGCTGGATGCTGAGAAACTTGTGAAGGACGGGCCACCGCCGGGGAATGAGGATCGCAAGCCCGAGAATTATTATAAGGATGTTCTGAAGGGTGCCTGCCTTGTGGCGGATGAATGTTCTAGGGATGTAATTTTTGAGTGAAACTTGCTCGTTTTGTCCTGTGCGCTGAAAACTTGTTCATATGAGCTAAGCAATGCTGTTGGAATTTAAAATATTACCTTCTGTGCGGCTGTTTATCAATTCTGAGAGATGGCGAGTCGTCGGCTTCTGCCCCCGTGTCGCTAGTGCTGGGGTGTTCGGGGATAAACCTGTGCGCTCTTTTTCCCATGTTTGGGTCCTTCGAGGGAGGCGCTCAGCCCAACGAACAAGGCAACCGGACTATAATGCGTGAACACTCTCACTTAGCCATAGAATTCTATAATTTTAAATTTCGGCGAAGCCCCTAGTATTCGGAAGACCGAGTTCGGGGCGCTATCCACGCCTTGGCCGGACAGAGCCAACTCCTCGCTCTAGGCGGCATAAGTCTTTAGGGACTCAAAAAACCTCTCGAACAGCGACCAACTCTCGCTTCATCATGATAGTCAGTTTTAGCTTTCTCCACTGAGGTGCTCGACCCAGCTCAACTGGGGCACAATCGCAGTGGTTCCCCTAGTGCTACCTTAGCCGATATAGCGGAATGTAATGCACCAAAACATAGGAGCCGGGCAAACCCAACTATTGACCCAAGACATGATTCGGAGCCGATGCATATAATGCTATAAGTTTGGGGTGCCACACTTGTTAAAGTGTTCGGACTTCTCACACCATGTTGAGGGGTAGTAAAGCCCCTGGCGTATTTTGGCCGTACCAAAGTGTACGGGTGCAACATGTTGTTAAGGAACATATATAAAAAAGAGTAATGCAAAAATAGACAAAAGCTATGCATTGTTTATTAAAGAGGGCTGCGGTCAAAGCAGAATGATACAAATAATGTGATAAGCAAAAGGTTGGACTGTTTAACATGTCCGTTCCCAGGGCAAGCTGCGGAATAGTATGCGAAACAGGTATACTGCTCGTGATAGAGACCACCTGGGAGTTCCGTAATGCGGCGTGGCTTGTCTACTTCCCTGGTTCTTGCATCGTTTGTGCGGCAATTGAACTACCGAACAGGCCTTCCGAAGAACGGAGTCCCGAAAGTAAGAGAAAATTAAAAAATCGGCAGCCCCTAGTGCGGTTTAAGCCGTGCTTCAGGCGTGCCATGATGGTGCCCCTCCCCTGTACCCATGGTATTTCTAGAGCGTAGTTATGTATGCGAAGCATTGGCGTCGCCTTTTTGCTAGGGCTGGGGTTGGGGCCGTATTGCTACGCCTGCTCGGATCGTGCCAGGAGGTCTTGTTGTAGGTTACTCCGGGCGCGCTTGACAGTGTCCGGTCGTTTAGTGGCTGGACTGGAGAACTGCCCGGAGAAGCTGCTTTGTACTTCCGCTGCAAGGGCCGCCGTGTGCTCCTCCATTCGGAGGGAGCGTTCGGTGTTTCCATTGACCGTAATTACTCCTCGAGGGCCTGGCATCTTGAGCTTAAGGTATGCGTAGTGCGGTACCGCATTGAACTTGGCGAATGCGGTTCGCCCGAGCAGTGCGTGATAGCCACTGCGGAATGGGACTATGTCGAAGATTAACTCCTTGCTTCGGAAATTATCTGGAGATCCGAAGACCATTTCAAGGGTGACTGAGCATGTACAGTTGGCCTCTACACCTGGTATTACGCCTTTAAAGGTCGTTTTGGTGGGCTTAATCCTCGAGGGATCTATGCCCATTTTCCGCACTGTATCCTAGTAAAGCAGGTTCAGGCTGCTGCCGCCGTCCATAAGGACTCTAGTGAGATGAAATCCGTTAATAATTGGGTCTAGAACCAATGCGGCAAATCCGCCATGACGGATGGTAGTGGGGTGGTCCCTTCGATCAAAGGTGATCGGGCAGGAGGACCATGGGTTGAACTTTGGGGCGACTGGCTCTACCTCGTATACGTCCCTTAATGCGCGCTTCCGCTCCCTCTTGGGGACGTGGGTTGCGTATATCATGTTCACCGTCCGCACTTGTGGGGGAAAACCCATCTGTCCACTGTTGTTCGGCGGCTGGGGCTCTTCGTCGTCATTGCTATGCAGCCCCTTGTCTTCGTTTTCAGCATTTAACTTGCCTGCCTGCTTGAACACCCAACAATCCCTGTTGGTGTGATTGGCCGGCTTTTCGGGGGTGCCATGTATCTGGCACAAGCGGTCGAGTATTCGGTCCAGACTGGATCGGCCCCTAGGATTCCTTTTGAATGGCTTTTTCCGCTGACCGGATTTAGAGCCTCTGAATCCGGCATTAACTGCCGTATCCTCAGCATTGTCGCCGTTAATGTGGCGCTTCTGCTTGTTGCGACGCGACCTGGCACTACTGTCCCTGGTATCCGAATTACCAGGGTTCTTGGTCATATTGTTGCTACGAGCAAGCCAACTGTCTTCTCCCGCGCAAAAGCGGGTCATGAGTGTCGTGAGTGCTGCCATAGACTTCGGCTTTTCCTGTCCAAGGTGCCGGGCAAGCCACTCGTCACGGATATTGTGCTTGAAGACTGCTAGGGCCTTAGCGTCCATACAGTCAACTATTTGATTTTTCTTTGTTAGGAACCGTGTCTAGAATTGCCTGGACGATTCCTCTGGCTACTGAATTACGTGACTTAGGTCATCGGCGTCTGGGGGTCACACATAAGTGCCCTGGAAATTGTTGAGGAATGCGGCTTCCAGGTCCTCCCAACAACTGATTGATCCTGTTGGTAAGCTGTTAAGCCAATGCCAAGCTGGTCCTTTAAGCTTGAGTGGGAGGTATTTGATGGCGTGGAAATCATCGCCGCGGGCCATGTGGATATGAAGGAGATAATCCTCGATCCATACCGCAGGATCTGTTGTGCCATCATATGATTCGATGTTTACGGGTTTGAAACCCTCGGGGATTTGATGATCCATTATTTCGTCTGTGAAGCATAGTGGGTGTGCGGCGCCTCTGTACTGGGCTATATCACGACGTAGCTCCAATGAGCTTTGTCTACTGTGTTCGGCCCTGCCGAATTTGTGGCCGGCGTGACAGTTATCGTCTCGAGTCATGGGGCGCCCACGTGATCCGTTGATCGATCTTGTTTGCCTTGCCTTGTCCTCCAACATATCTCGCAGGTCCGACACATTTTCCTGTGCCTTGGTATGGGGTGCGGCTTGAGTGGAGGGCCGAGAGGCCTCTCTGTCGCGGCCACGAGGTGGCCGATCGGCCGTATCGAGTGCAGGTGATGTAGGTTTAAGTGCTTCCTCCTCTCATCGGGGTAGCAACCTGCGCTTTGGGTAGCTCTTGGAGGGGCGTTCGAGTTTATGCTCTTCGGCCGCAAGGACTTCAGTCCATCTGTCAACTAGCAAATCTTGATCAGCTCTAAGTTGTTGCTATTTTGTCTTGAGGCTTCTTGCCGTGGCCATAAGCCTACGTTGAAAATGCTCTTGCTCGACGGGATCCTCCAGCACGACGAATTCGTCGTCGTCGAGGCTTGCCTCGTCTTCGGAGGGAGGCATATAATTATCGTCCTCGACCTCTCTGTCTGCCGCTCTCTCATGAGGGATGGTTTCTCCATCCTCCTGTGCTAAATCTTGTTGGAGGGGGTTTTCTTCGGCACTTTCCGGAGTATTATTATCTCCCGTGCTGGAATCACCGTATTTGTTTTGGCAGGATTTTGAGCGGCGCCGCTGACGCCGGTGCTTAAGCTGTTTCTTGGAGGGGTCATCCTCCGCTGTTCTGTCGCCATCTCCTTCTTTTGGGGTGTCCACCATGTATATGTCATATGACGAGGTGGCTTTCCAGGGCCTAGTAGGCGCTGGTTCTTCATCGTCTCCTTCATCAGCGTCCATACCGTCGATGTCTTCGGAGTCGAAGTCGAGCATGTCGGTTAAATCGTCGACAGTGGCAACAAAGTGGGTGGTGGGTGGGCTTTGAATTTCTTCATCGTCCATACCCCAACCCTGCTGACCGTAGTCCGGCCAGGGCTCTCTTGATAAAGAGAGAGATTTTAGTGTCTTCAGAATATCGCCGAAAGGCGAGTGCTGGAAGATGTCCGCGGCAGTGAACTCCATGATCGGCGCCCAATCGGATTCGATCGGCAGGGGCGCGGAGGGTTCGGAGTCCGGAGAGGAGTCCGGCTCCTTGGAGTCACGAGTCTCGCAGAGTGCGGGGTTGATGTTCGGCTCGATCACCGTTGGGATCGTAGCCCCTGAGGCGGCGTCCAACCACCCATACTTGATCAGCGCAGTTGGCTCCGAATTAAGGGTCGAAGCCGATGCGGGTGCGGCCTCCAGGGCACTGTTCAGCGGCAGAGCTAGATCATGCTCGTCATGGCAGTGCGGCGCGCTTGGCAGTGGCTCGAATCCGTTGAAGATCAAGTCCCCGCGGATGTCAGCCGTGTAGTTTAAGCTTCCAAATTTGACCTGACGGCCAGGGGCATAGCTTTTGATCTGCTCCAGATGGCCAAGTGAATTGGCCCGTAGTGCGAAGCCGCCGCCGATGAAGATCTGTCCGGGGAGGAAGGTCTCACCCTGGACTGCATCGCCATTGATGATCGTAGGAGCCATCAAGCCTGACGACGATGACACAGAGGAACTCTCAATGAAAGCACCAATGTCGGTGTCAAAACCAGCGGATCTCGGGTAGGGGGTCCCTAACTGTGCGTCTATGCCGGATGGTAACAGGAGGTAAGTGACACGAAGTTTTACCCAGGTTCGGGCCCTCTCGATGGAGGTAAAACCCTACGTCCTACTTGATTAATATTGATGATATGGGTAGTACAAGAGTAGATCTACCATGAGATCGGAGAGGCTAAACCCTAGAAGCTAGCCTATGGTATGATTGTTGTGTTTGTATCTTGTCCTACGGACTAAAACCCTCCGGTTTATATAGACACCGGAGAGGGTTAGGGTTACACAAAGTCGGTTACAATGGTAGGAGATCTACATATCCGTATCGCCAAGCTTGCCTTCCACGCCTAGGAAAGTCCCTTCCGGACACGGGACGAAGTCTTCAATCTTGTATCTTCATAGTCTAGGAGTCCGGCTGAAGGTATAGTCCGGCTATCCGAAGACCCCCTAATCCAGGACTCACTCAGTGACCATTTCAATTGGAATTCATTCGTTCATTCTGTTCGAATGTGAATACTATATGTTGCAATTTCGATCCGTTTGATTCAGCTTGAATATATGTCTGTCAAGATGCTAACGGATGTCACCCTCTTCAGGATGGCTCCTGGTAAGGGTCAGAATCAGAATCAGGATCCGCCACCACCATCTCCACCTCTAGAGGCATGGCAAGCTGTGATGGCTGCTACCAATGCAAACACGCAGCTGATCATGCAAATTCTGCAAGAACGCAACCAAGGGAATCATGGCCATGGCAACAATCAGAATCAGTTTGCTACACTCAACCAGTTCCTTGCTAACCAGCCAAAGACCTTCAGCAAATGTGTCGAGGCCTCAGACGCTGATGATTGGCTCGTGGATAAATGCAAGCATTTCGAGTGCAGTAACGTCAGGCCTGAGGACTTTGTCAAGTTTGCCTCCTTCCAACTCAAAGACCAAGCTGCAGAATGGTTTCAGCAATACAAAGATTCCAGAGGAGGCCGTGTGATTACCTGGGATGAATTCCGTCAAGACTCAAAGCTCATCACATTCCTCAGAGTGTTGTTGAAAGCAAGCGTTAGGAATTCCGCAACCTGAAGCAAGGCAGCTTGTCTGTTTACCAGTATAACATTCTGTTCCAGAGGCTCGCTCGTTTCTCCAAGCAAGACATCCCTGACGAGAAGAGCATGATTTATCAGTTCAGGGGTGGCCTCAGAGAAGATCTCCAACTAGCTCTCGTCCTTTTTGAGCCGAAGAAGTACGATGAGTTCTACAAATGGCAATGAAGCAAGAGACTGCTCAACTCAAGTGCGACGCTTCCAAGAAGTGAGTCAGAGATGCAACTCCTTCTTCCTCAACTCAAGTGGCTAAGCAGCAAAAGTATTGGCCGCCTCCTCCTCCGTTCCGTCAGCCTTATCAGCAGAAGAGCAAATGTGGCAATGGATCTTTCCACCCACCCAACCCTGGCTTTCAGAACAAGACTTCGTCTCAAGCTCCAAGATCAAGTGCTCCGTATCACCGTCCACTCTCGGAGGTCACGTGCAACAAGTGTCAGCAGAAGGGTCACTATGCCAACAAATGCTTCAATTAGAGGCGTCTTCCTCCTCCTCTGAGATCTTCCAGTACCGCAGTGGTCAAGCATAACCCCAAGTCTGCTAAGGTTAACTTGATGAATGTAGCTCAGGCAGAGGACTCGTCAGATGTCATCATGGGTAACCTTCCTGTTAACGATATTCCTGCAAAAGTTCTTTTTGACACTGGTGCATCACATTGTTTCATCTCGAGACCATTTATATCTAAGCATGAGTTGCCTTTACAAGATTTTCCTAGACAATTATCAGTTGTTTCTTCGGGTAAATTCATGAATGCAAGCGCTATGATCCCGGATGTTACTATCATGTTGGGCGACTATAAGTTTCTATCCTCTCCAGTGGTCCTTGGTAACTCGGATATTGATCTTATTCTCGGAATGGACTGGCTTTCTAAGCACAAGGCTCAGCTTGATTGTGCTGCCAGGCAGATTCAATTGACTCATTCGTCTGAGGATGTAATTGTCTTTGCCGCAAGGGATGATACCATCTGGCTATTTTCTCTCAATGAGAAGGGCGAGCTGGATGCCATCTCTCAAATTCCAATCATTTGCAAATATCAAGACATCTTTCCAGAAGAGCTTCCAGGAATGCCTCCGCACTGGCCAGTTGAATTCGTCATCGATCTTGAGCCTGGCACGGAACCTGTTTGCAAACGTCCTTACAAGCTTGGACCTGAAGAGTTGAAGGAGCTGAAGAAGCAACTCGATATTCAAGAGCGAATGGGTCTCATCCGACCAAGTTCTTCTCCATGGGATTGTGGTGTTCTTTTTGTGAAGAAGAAGGATGGAACGGACCGACTCTGTGTCGACTACCGTCCATTGAACAAGAAGACTATAAAGAATAAGTACCCACTTCCCAACATCAATGAGCTGTTTGAACAACTCAAAGGTGCTCAAGTTTTTTCTAAGCTTGATCTCCGTATGGGCTATCATCAGATTCACATTCGTGAGCAAGATATCCCTAAGACGGCATTCAGAACAAGCTATGGTTCATATGAATACACTGTCATGTCTTTCAGCCTTGTCAACGCTCCGCCAACATTCTCTCGCATGATGAATTTCATCTTCAACACCTACACAAATGACTTCGTCTTGGTCTACCTCGATGACATTTTGGTCTTTTCCAAGAACAAGGAGGATCATGCCAAGCACTTGTGTTTGGTGCTGGATAAGCTCAGAGAACATAAGTTCTATGCGAAGTTTTCAAAGTGCGAGTTTTGGCTCGATGAGGTTCTCTACCTTGGGCATATCATTTCTGCCAAGGGCATAGTGGTGAATCCTGAGAAGGTGTCTGCAATTGTGAATTGGGAACCACCTCAGAACGTGAAGCAACTCCGCAGCTTCCTTGGGCTCGCAAGCTATTGTCGAAGGTTCATCGAGAACTTCTCTAAGATCGCGAAGCCTCTTTCCAACCTCCTGCAGAAGCACGTGAAGTACGTCTGGTCTCTTGAATGTGACATCGCTTTCAACACCCTGAAAGAGAAGTTAGTCACTGCTCCAGTTCTGACTCCTCCTGATGAATCCAAACCGCTCGAGGTCTTTTGTGATGCTTCCCTTCAAGGTCTTGGTGCAGTGTTGATGCAAGAGAAGAAAGTTGTGGCTTATACCTCTCGCCAGTTGAAGCCCAATGAAAAGAACTACCCCACTCATGACCTCGAGTTGGCGGCAGTTGTTCATGCTCTTTTAACTTGGAGACATCTCTTATTGGGAAGAAAAGTGGACATCTTCACTGACCACAAGAGTCTCAAGTACATCTTCACTCAGCCTAATCTCAACCTCAGGCAGACTCATTGGGTCGAAATGATTCAAGAGTATAATCCGAGTATCGAATATACTCCAGGAAAGGCCAATGTAATTGCTGACGCATTGAGCAGGAAGGATTACTGCAACAGTCTGATTCTCAAGCCTTACCAACCCGAGCTTTGTGAAGTGTTCCGCAAACTCAATCTGCAATTTGTTCCTCAAGGTTTCCTCGCCAACCTCCAAGTCTCTCCTACTTTGGAAGATCAGATTCGCGAGGCTCAACTTCTTGATGCTATGGTGAAGAAGGTGAAGATTGGGATTGCCAAGAGCCAACTCAAGTACAAGTGCTATCGCCTTGATGACAAGGATACTCTATTCTTCAAGGATCGCATTGTTGTGCCTAAAGGTGACCTTCGTAAAGTCATTATGAACGAGGCTCACAATTCACTCCTCTCTATCCACCCTAGAAGTACAAAGATGTACCATGACCTCAAGCAGTCGTATTGGTGGACTCGAATGAAGCATGAGATTGCTCAGTTCGTGAATGAATGTGATGTCTGCAGAAGAGTGAAGGCAGAACACCAACGACTAGCTGGTCTCCTCCAACCTCTTGCCATTCCAGAATGGAAGTTTGACCACATTGAGATGGACTTCGTGACTGGATTTCCAAAGTCCAAGCGTGGCAATGATGCTATCTTTGTTGTCATCGACAAACTCACTAAAGTGGCTCATTTCCTTCCTATCAAAGAATCTATCACAACAGCTCAATTGGCAGAGCTATATACCTCCCAGATTGTCTCTCTGCACGGCATTCCGCAGTTGATATCTTCATATCGTGGCATCATCTTCACCTCCAAGTTCTGGGATTCTTTTCATAAGACCATGGGCACCAACATTCGCTTTAGCACAACTTTTCATCCTCAAACTAGTGGCCAAGTCGAGCGTGTCAATCAGATTCTTGAAGATATGCTCAGGGCTTACATCATCTCTTTCAGTATGAAGTGGGAAGATTGTCTTCCATATGCCGAGTTCTCCTACAACAACAGCTTCCAAGCGAGTTTGGGCAAGGCCCCATTTGAAATTCTCTATGGCAGGAAGTGTCGTACTCCTCTTAACTGGTCAGAGACTGGTGAACGTCAACTTCTTGGCAATGACTTGATCACAGAGGTAGAAGAGATGTGCAAAGTCATTCGTGATAATCTCAAAGCCGCGCAATCGCGCTAGAAGAGTTACTATGATAGCAAGCATCGTGACTTGGCTTTCGAGATCGGAGACCATGTCTACCTCCATGTCTCTCCAATGAAAGGTACTCGGCACTTCGGTATCAAAGGGAAGCTTGCCCCTAGATACGTGGGTCCTTTCAAGATCGTCAGCAAGAGAGCGATATCGCCTATCAACTTGAGCTCCCCTCCAACTTTGCAAACGTGCACGACGTGTTTCATGTCTCTCAACTCCGCAAGTGCTTCAAGACTCCTGACCGCACCGTCAACTTCGAAGACATTGATCTCCAAGAAGACCTTTCTTATCGTGAGCACCCCGTTGCTATTCTTGAAGAAACTGAGCGCAAGACTCGCAACAAGTCTATCAAATTCCTCAAAGTCAAGTGGTCACATCATTCTGATCGTGAAGCCACTTGGGAACGCGAGGATCACCTCCGTTCCGAGTACCCGGAGTTTTTCTAGTCCTAGATCTCAGGACGAGATCCTTTCGTAGCGGTGGAGTGTTGTAACACCCCGGATGTAATTTACCTTATTTAGATTCCAACTCTTTCCATTTCCGGCACTAAGTTATGTTATTTCCTTGTTGTCGGGTTTTTGTCTCCGTGTGTTTTGTTTTTGTCATGCATCTCATATCATGTCATCATGTGCATTGCATTTGCATTCATGTTCGTCTCATGCATCCGAGCATTTTCCCCGTTGTCCGTTTTGCATTCGGGCGCTCCTAAGTCCTCCGGTGTCCCTTTCTACCTCTTTTCGTGTGCGTGTGGTAAACGTTTCCGGATTGGACCGAGACTTGTCATGCGGCCTTGGTTTACTACCGGTAGACCGCCTGTAAGGTTTCGTACCATTTGGACTTTGTTTGATACTCCAACGGTTAACCGAGGGATCGAGAAGGCCTCGTGTGTGTTGCAGCCCAACACCTCTCCAAAGTGGCCCAAAACCCACCTATACCACCTCCATCACCTAGGCCGTTCGATCACGATCGCGTGGCCGCAAACCGCACCTCATTTGGAGCTTCCTAGCTCCCTCTACCTATAAAACTAGACCTCCCCTGAAAATTTCGGATCCATTCCACCCGAAACCCTCGTCTCTCCCTCTCCTCACGCGTCGGACACAAGTCCCGCCGACGGACACGTCCGACTTACCCCCGTCGCCGCCACATGTCCTCCTCCCGTTGGCGGCCGCCCGTGCCCACATCGTCGCACCGCGCGGGCCCGCAAGGCCCGTGGCCGGCCCTCCCGCCGCTCGACCGGGCCGAGTCACCCCAGCCGGCGCCGCCACCTTCTTCCCCGCGCCCGGCACCTCTTCGCCCCGGCCGGCCGCCGCGCTCCTCGCCGGCCCGAAGGAAGACCCCGACTTCAGCGAGCTCTCCTCGCTGACCGAGCCGGCGCCGACCCCCGCCGTCGACCTCCATCGCCTCAGCGCTGCCCTGCACCGAGCACCGCATCGCCCCGGCCTCCCCGCGCCCCGATCCTCGCCGGCTACCGTTTCCCTCGCCATTTCCGGTGAGATTCTGCCACTGCTACCGTGCCGGTCCGGCTGGATCCAGATCTGAGACAAACTCGGTTCACTTTTTTGTCCCTAACCCTAGCATTTTTGCAATCTTTGACATGCCATAACTTCATCATCGTGGCTCCGATTCATGCGTGTAGCATATCAAATTGTTCGTCTCGACGAGTACATCATTTCATCTCAATGAATCATTTTCATTTGAGCTCATATTGATGCCTGAAATGCTGTTGGAAGAGGGCTATGTGATGATAGTTTCAAATCTATTTAAGCAAATGCACTTTTCTCATTTTTGCCATGATTAATGTGTGCATGCTATGATCCTGAGCTCTACATGTGTTTTGAAGAATGCCATGCCATGTTTACAAGGGTGTATGCCATGTATTTTTGTGATCTTTGTGGTGACTTGCACAAGCATGCAAAGTAGCTTACTCAATGATGCTGATTCTAGGGACTTAGAATTTCACTAAGTCCTTGCCCTGTCATTATTTTTATGCCATATGTTCATGTTGTTTCCTAGTGATCCGTGCCTCTTTTGAGCATGATCAGTAAGGATGTTTTGTAAATAATGTTGTGCTCTATCCATCCATGTATTTGTTTGAAATTATGGAGCACCCTAGCTTGACTCAATCGAGCTCTACTTTTTCTATAAAATGTTTCTGGCAGATTGTTAACGTGTTTAGCAATTTTGCCGAGCTTGTTGAAGTTGATCCGTGCATGCTATGATGTTGTTCTTGCCATGTCTAGCTTCTCTACCATGTCTATTTTCTGGGTGTATGCTTAGATTATCATGCCATGCCTCTTAGTGAGTGCATCGAGCTCGTAAACATGCCTACTCATTATCTGTTTTGCCATGCTCTAGTTTTTCACTAAGTCTGAATCTGTTTATGTTTTTGCTATGTTCACATGCTTGCAATTTTATTTTCTGATCCCTTTTGGCTCATGGTCACTAAGGGAATTTTGTTATATGCTTTGAGTAGCTTCATGCCATGTCTTGCTTTGACATGATATGTTCTTGTAGCATATAGTTATTGCTCTCTAAACATTGCTTCCTGATGATAAATTCCTGACATGCTGTTAATTTCACCAAGTCTGAAACCTCTTATCTTTTGCACTTTTGCCATGCTTGTTTGAACCTCTTATTGAGTGAATTAGCCATAGCTCAGTGTTCATCTTTTGTCAAGCATCATGAGTGGATCCCTGCCATGTATTGTTTTGCCATGTTTGGGTGCAGTAGCTTATTTATCTTGATGCATTTAGAAGGCCACTTGCTGTTTATCGCAGACCGGTGCCATATTTGTTTTGCTTGCCATTTCCAAACTGTGCATCCGATTCCGGTGATCTTTATATCGATTTCGACCGAAATCACCTCACCTTTCCATTGGCACTCTTGGTTTTCCAAGTTGAGGCCAGGTTCAATCATTCCTTTCCAAATCTTGCATATGCATCACATATCGCATCCCGCATATCATACCATGTTTGCATCATGTTGCTTGAGCATTGCACGTGGTTGATTGTGTTCCTTTTGCTTGTTGTTCTTGTTTGGGTAGAGCCGGGAGACGAGTACATGATCGAGGAGCCCGTTGAGTACGCTTACGAGGATCATGGCAACTCTGAGAACTTTGCAGGCAAGATGACCATACCCTCGAAATCACTTCTATCTTTGCTTGCTAGATGCTCGCTCTTTGGCTATGCCTATGCTACGATACCTACCACTTGCTTATCATGCCTCCCCAATTGCCATGTCAAACCTCTAACCCACCATGTCCTAGCAAACTGTTGTTTGGCTATGTTACCGCTTTGCTCAACCCCTCTTATAGCGTTGCTAGTTGCAGGTGAAGATTGGAGTTTGTTCCTTATTGGAACATGTTTATTGTTGGGATATCACCATATTATCTTGTTTATCTTAATGCACCTATATACTTGGTAAAGGGTGGAAGGCTCGGCCTTATGCCTGGTGTTTTGTTCCACTCTTGCCACCCTAGTTTCCGTCATATCAGTGTTATGTTCCCGGATTTGCCTTCCTTACACGGTTGGGTTATAATGGGAACCCCTTGACAGTTCGCCTTGAATAAAACTCTTCCAGCATGGCGCAACATTGGGTTTACCATTCGCCACCTAGCCTTTTTCCCTTGGGTTTCGCGGACTCAAGGGTCATCTTTATTTTTAACCCCCCTGGGCCAGTGCTTCTCTAAGTGTTTGTCCAACTGAGCGATGTCCGGGGCTACCAGGGGCAACTCTGGGCTGGCCTACCCGACGTCTGGCCCATCTGAGTGTGCCCTGAGAACGAGATATGTGCAGCTCCTGTCGGGATTTGTCGGCACATTCGGGCGGCTTTGCTAGTTTAGTTTTACCATTGTCAAGATGTCTTGTAACCGGGATGCCGAGTCTGATCGGAATGTCTTGAGAGAAGGAATATCCTTCGTTGACCGTGAGAGCTTGTGATGGGCTAAGTTGGGACTCCCCTGCAGGGATTTGAACTCTTACACTCGCACTTCTTGGAGCGGTTACATCTCCACCGCTTCTTAGGCTGTCTAGTTTGCTGCATTCGAGGTCCTTGTCGAGCTCCGCTACAACAAGGTCCGAATGTAGAACCACCCAGGTTTCTATTACTACCCATCTCTGCACAACAACGGTCGTGCCCATTTCCCTCTCATTGATCCGGAGTCTGATAGTGTTGCTAGCCATCTTGCTCGTTATGTCACTGCTAGCTATATCATGATCCACGAGCTGGCTCAAGAGCTGACTCGTGCCCGTACTGCTTTAGCCGCTACTTTAGTCACTTCTAGATCTGCCACTACTCCGTCTTCTCTGGGATTTACCCCTTATGTTCCAGTCAGCTCTAGCTCCCCTATTTTGCCGGTTACTCCCCCGAGTAGCACGGGCGTCACAGCCGTGAACCCTCTCAGTACTCCTGCCGAGTGGGTCTCGCTTCTCGCTACTCATGTAGCCCCGATGCTTCATCCTACCCCTGCCCCTAAGGGAGAGCCCTCGAGGCAGCGCCGTCATGTTACCTTTAACCCAGAGGTTCACGTTAACCACATCAGTTAGGGATCCGAGACCGCTTCAGGGGAGGACGCTGCAGCACCAGCAGAGCAGTAGTATCTTTGAGTATTCGCAGTTGTCTGGATGATGTACGGATGTAGTCGTACAAGTCATGATGTTTCGTTGCATGTATGAGAGTAGTGAACTAGTCATGTTGTTTACCTTTCATGTATGAGTCTATGTATAATTATGTTGAGACTTTATTTGTCATATTTTCTTCGCTCTTCTGTTTTCTTCCGGGATTTGTCGCTGGCTTTTCCCCAATTTTATTCTTGGGTGTTTCTCATCCCGACCGTGTTGTCTTGGGAAAAATCCACAATAGGATGACGCGAGGAGGCAGCAGTAGCAACGTTCGTGAGGGAACTCCTGTTCATCGTTCCGCACGACAAGCAGGACATTCTCCCGAGCCGTATGTTCCGCCACCACCTCCATAGCCTAATCCTCCCTCCACCGAGCAAATTCTACGTATGTTTGAAGAGAAAAGGAACAATGATCTGATTGAAATATTGAGAAGTGTGCAAGCTATGGTTGGACAGAATGGAAATCAGAATGGTCATCACTCAAAGCTGTCAGATTTTCAGAGGACCAATCCACCCAGCTTTAGTCAGATTGTTGACCCATTGGATGCAGACGATTGGTTGCGCACAATGGAGAAAAAGTGTGAGATTACTCGTATTGAAGGAAATGATAAAGTTCCCTTTGAAACTCATTATCTTGAGGGCGCAGCTGCCATATGGTGGGAAAATACAAAGGCCATGTGGCTGGTTGATGAGGAAATCACCTGGGAAAAGTTTAAGGATCGGTTCTGAAAATATCATATCCCTACTGGAGTTATGAAGACTAAGCAACATGAATTTCTCGCGCTCGTCCAAGGAAATCAGTCTGTGGCTGAATATCTGCAAAACTTCAATCATTTGGCCCATTACTCTCTTTATGACGTAGCCACCAAAGAAAGGATGTAGGATCGAAAGTATGTCTAGAGGGGGGTGATTAGACTACTTGACCAAACAAAAACTTAACCTTTTCCCAATTTTAGTTCTTGGCAGATTTTAACTATCTTAGGACAAGTCAAGCAATCATCACACAATTCAAGCAAGCATGCAAAGAGTATATTGGCAGTGGAAAGTAAAGCATGCAACTTGCAAGAATATAAAGGGAAGGGTTTTGAGGATTCAAACGCAATTGGAGACACGGATGTTTATCCCGTGGTTCGGATAGGTGGTGCTATCCTACATCCACGTTGATGGAGACTTCAACCCACGAAGGGTAACGGTTGCGCAAGTCCACGGAGGGCTCCACCCACGAAGGGTACACGAAGAAGCAACCTTGTCTATCCCACCATGGCCATCGCCCACGAAGGACTTGCCTCACTAGCGGTAGATCTTCACGAAGTAGGCGATCTCCTTGCCCTTACAAACTCCTTGGTTCAACTCCACAATCTTGTCGGAGGCTCCCAAGTGACACCTAGCCAATCTAGGAGACACCACTCTCCAAGAAGTAACAAACGTTGTGTTGATGATGAACTCCTTGCTCTTGTGCTTCAAATGATAGTCTCCCCAACACTCAACTCTCTCTCATAGGATTTGGATCTGGTGGAAAGAAGATTTGAGTGGAAAGCAACTTGGGGAAGGCTAGAGATCAAGATTCATATGGTTGGAATGGAATATATTGGTCTCAACACATGAGTAGGTGGTTCTCTCTCAGAACATATGAGTTGGAATGGTGTATGTGTTCTGATGGCTCTCTCCACGAGTGAAGAGGAGGTGGAGGGGTATATATAGCCTCCACACAAAATCCAACCGTTACACACAATTTACCAATCTCGGTGGGACCGAATCAGAAAACTCGGTCGGACCGAAATAGTAAACCTAGTGACCGTTAGGAATTTCGGTGGGACTGACATGCAACTCGGTAGGACCGATTCGGTTAGGGTTTGGGCATAACGTAATCTCGGTGAGACCGATTGCACAAAATCGGTGAGACAGAGTTTGGCAATAAGCTAACCAGAGAGTTGGTCAGACAAACTCGGTGGGACCGACTCGCTCTTTCGGTGAGACCGAAAAGTTACAAGAAGGAAACACAGAGTTTACATTGCAATCTCGGTGGGACCGATTCGCTCTTTTGGTGAGACCGAAAAGTTACGAAAGGGAAACAGAGAGTTTGCAATCCCATCTCGGTGAGACCGAGATCCTTATCGGTAGGACCGAATTGCTAGGGTTTGGCAGTGGCAAATGACAAGTGAAACTCGGTGGCGCTGGATTGAAAGAATCGGTATGACCGAGTTTAGCTTAGGGTTTAGGTCATTTGTGGATATGGGAAAGTAGCTGAGGATTTTGGAGCATATCATTAAGCACATAAAGCAAGAGGCTCATTAAGCAACACCTCATCCCTCCTTGATAGTATTGGCTTTTCCTAAAGACCCAATGTGATCTTGGATCACTAAAATATAAAATGAAGAGTCTTGAACTTTTGAGCTTGAGCCAATTCTTTGTCCTTAGCATTTTGAGGGTTCCACTTTCACATCCATGCCATGCCAATCATTGCGCTTTCCTGAAATAATCATCTTGAAATAGCATTAGCTCAATGAGCTATATGTTGTTATGAATTACCAAAACCACCTAGGGATAGTTGCACTTTCAATCTCCCCCTTTTTGGTAATTGATGACAACATATAGATCAATGCTTCGACCAATGATAATAAGCATGAAATATATCGTCGCTTTGAGAAGTATGTGACAAATAAGAGCTCCCCCTAAATTTGTGCATATTTAAAATTTGCTTTGGAGTGCAAATGCACATGGAGTTAGAGTCATGGGTTACTCTTCCATGTCACATACATCTTGGTGGAGCGCTCAAAAATGATAAGATTGAAATACATGCACTCATCACCAAGAATAGTGAGTGATCACATAAGATAGATAGAATGATAATATTAAGCAAACATTAAGTGTAGCTTATGATCAAACACATGATCATCGATGTCTCACAGGCATAAAGACGTAGTATCTCACACACAAGCAAATAAAGTTCGAAAAACCACCAAATAAAATAAGAGAGAATAAAAGCAACACTCTCTCTCGAAGCCTATGATCTATACATTTTCTCCCCCTTTGGCAACAAGTTACCAAAAAGTTCGTAGAAAATGCATAGTGCTAAATCGACGCTCAGGCTTGATCTTCAGGTGGTGGTGGAGTCCGGAGCACTCCAAGGACGAAGCCTTCTATAGACGTGGTCGGAGTTGAGGCTGAAGTGGACGCTGGAGCTGGTGGAACTAAGGCTGTGGCTGGCGCAGACGTGGTAGCTCTGGTGTTAGCAACTGGCATTGCAGACGACCTCGGACCTCGTGGCACCCTGGCAAAAACATCAGTCGTAGGCCTGCCTCTCCTCTTATTCATGTCATCCTGGAGCTGCTCCACGGCAGTCTGTATCTCTGTCACCTTGATGTCCAAATCATAGAACCTCTGTTCCATGATCCTCTCTAAGCTTGCCTAGTTCTGAGTTAGGGTGGCTAGTCCTTGCTCAATCCGCAGGGTGGACGCAATCAGGTAACCAAGCTGCTCTTGTTTGGTTTTCAGAAAATATTCAGATGCCTCCTCTTGAGTAGGCATCCTGGCAGCTTTCTCCTTCTTCGCCTTCTCCTTCTTGGCTTGTGCTTGGGCAGATGATGGCTCATTCTCAGTCATGATCACTTGATTATCTTCGAAGTCTGGACGGATGGGCAGGTGTTCCTTATCCAACAAGTATGTGCCCGTGCCCATCTTTGAGTTGATGAGCTCCTGAATCTGTGGGGCATACCCACAAGTCCTCTTCTGATCTGCTGCAGTCCTTTTGATTGTTTCCACTATGAGGCTCATGACTTTGAATTTTTGAGGCACGTCAAAGACATGAAGCAAATTGATCGCGTGACCTCTGATCATCTTGTGATCTCCAAACTTGGGCAATAGGGTGTGCCTCAGTATCCAATTGATAGTGGGCAGTCCTGATAGAAGATAATGCACTGAGCCAAATTTGAAAGTGTCAAGTGCTTCATTCGGAATCTCCTTGTACATGTTGGACATAGAGTTGTGGTCCATCTTTTTCTTGGCACAAATGTCCAAGTTATCATCCTACTCTTCTGGGGCGTTGATCAGCTGAGCCCATTCAGCAACTGTGGACTGGTACCTCGTACCCTCTGACATCCATACAATCCTGCCATCTGGATAGAAATGTGCTGTGGAGTAGAATTGCATGATTAGCTCCTCGTTCCACTTTGTGAGCTTCTGCCCAACAAAGTCTGCAACTCCACACGCACTAAAGCTGTCATACACTCCAGGATAGTGTTCCTCATTTTCCTTCATGTAGGTCCAGTCGACCCATCTCATGTCACATACTATTGGCTTCTTGTCAAGCAAAACTGTCTCATAGAAATCCTGCCGCTCCTTGGTGTGAAACCTGTAGTCAACTGCAGTCCTTCTCCTAGAAGCATACGGATCTGCTTCTCTCCACTTCCTCAGCCCTGAATCTCTCCCGAGCTTCATATCCTCAGCCACAGGATGAGCATCGTTGTGGTCTGGGATCTTGGGCTTGAGCTTTCTAAGGACATTCTCTTCCTCTTCCTCTGCAGCTTCAGGCACTGGGGCCTTGTTCTTTTCAGTGGCTGGGATGCTTCTTGTGTTTCTCTTTGGTGCACTCTTTGGCTTAGATGCAGCCTTGGGTGCTTCCTTGGGCTTGGATGCAGTTGCCCCTGACCTTATGACATCTCCCATAAGTTTGGGTGCCTTGGGTGCTGGTGCAGCAACCTCTTCTTGTTCCTCCTCATCTTCCATGATGGAGGCCTTGGCAAGCACTTCTGGCTATAGTCTTCTTAACCCTTTCCTTCCTCTTTTTGCCCTCAGCAACAACTGGCTCTGTGGGTGCAGGCTTCATAATTGAAGCTCTAACCTTAGACATGGGCTGCCTCCCTGCTGGCCTTTTGATTTTCAGCCCTGGCTTTGTGTCTTGAGCTGGCTCAACTCTCCTTGATGTGGCCTCTTCCTCTGCCACATAATCTTCATCTTCAGAATCAGAAGTTCTCTTTTTCCTTTGTCTAGTGGCAGCTTTAGGCAGATTGCTGGGGGTGCTCCTGCTGCCATCATCTGAAGAGCTGGAGGGACTAGTGCCCTCACTCATCACCACTTGCTGCTCTGAGAGGTTCTGGCTGTCACTTTGGTCTGACATGATGCAAACTCTGACTGCTGACCCTGTGAATAGATTATAGATGAGATAGAGTGGATGAGCATCACAAAGTGCAGAGATTTTGCAAAAGAGTAATTCAAAAACTTAGTTTTAGTTTCCCACTGAAATCATCTCGGATCTACCGATTTTCAAACTCGGTGACACCGAAGCAGTTTTGGCACCAGAACTAGTGAACTCGGTCAGACCGAGTCACAGTTCGGTGGCACCGAGATTGCTAGGGTTTCACAGAGTTCCAAAATCGGTCACACCGATAAGTAATTCTCGGTCAGACCGAGTTTTACTTGTGCAATGGCATAAGCCAAATCGGTGGGACCGAGTTTTTCAACTCGGTGGGTCCGAGATGGTTTCGGCGGAAACCTAACCCTAAAATTTTCGAATTAAACCTAATCTACGAGTTCATTGACTGGATAGGAGTTTATCAAACGTGGCAAGAATCATGATGATCACAATGTGCTAGGAATCAGATTGGAGAATAGCACAAAGATCGAGTCCATACCCTAGTTCGGCGGAGACTCGCTACGGCGGCAACGGCGGGACAGAATTCCTGTTGATGGCGATGGAGACCAGCGACTGGAGGCGGCTGGCGGCGAGGAGGATGATCCGGAGACCCAGGAGGCAGAGCGAGCTATGCGCGGGCGAAGAGGTTTTGGAGAAATTTCCAAAATTTTGCCCGTCACTATATATAGCCCGACCCTGTCAGTGTGACCGAGTGGAACAACTCGGTGGCACCGAGATCCAAAACTGTATACAGTTATTGCAACTCAGTGTGACCGAGTGGTTCAAATCGGTTGAACCGAGATCGAAAACCTAGATCAACTTAATGATCTCGGTAGGACCGAAAGTATGGTATCAGTTAGACCGAGAATCACAAAGAGGTTTTGGAAGTTTAAGTCTATGACGAATCGGGGACTCCGAGCGCTCCTCACACACAGTGGTTTGAATCTGACTTGATCAAATTTTGTGATGCAGCATGAATAGAGTTTGAGACGAGAAAAGCATAGATAGCTAGAGGAGGTTCTTAGGCATTCTTGTCCATCCACTTGGCAAAAGAAGATAAAGCCAAACAATCAAAACAACAAGTGGATGTCCTCGAATGAGTAAAATATGCAACCAACATGCTCACGCAATAAGATGGCAAATGAAATATGTGGCAAAGCATGCACAACCAATTCTAGCATCTATCAAGCAATTTGCGATGACTAGGTCATCTATATATGAGTATATTGACTTAGGAGTCAAGTGAGAACACTTGATCGTAGGTCATACTCATCGTTTAAGCTCAAGTGGGGTTACCACTTTTACATAAAGCATTGTTGTATTCACATCTTTAGAGTTGCTTTAGCTCAAGTTGTAGAGTAAAGCTCCCCCTAGATGTGATATCCCCCCTAAGAGGGATGAACTAACCTTGGGTTTTGTCGATGATGACTTCATGTAGATGTTGAAGATGTGGATGCTCAATGTTGATGTAGATCACTTGGAGCTATCCATTTGAGTGAATTGCACTTTCAATACCTACATGGGTTAGTCCCACTAGGAACAAACAAGGATATCCATAGACATAGAGTGATGCATACACAAGATGATGTCCATGAAAACTTTAGGTTACCTTGTCCCTTGTCTTACCAACAAGAGGGTTTGTGACTCCTTGAACTAGTGCATGATGTGGAAGTTGATTGCACTTGTTCTTGCCAAAATGATGAGAGTGAAATATGTTGGCAGAGTCACCCTCAAGAACTCTCTAGTTCTTCTTCTTTTGGATCCACACCATCTTGATGGGAATCCTTGGAGTTGTAGTCGTATTTGATGAAGTGGAACTTTACGTGGTCTTGGGAATCCACTTGACTAAGGTCTTAGGAGCTTCTTCAAATGCATCAATCTCCTCTTGAAGCTTGTCCTTGCCTTTTTGCTTGTAGTCTTGTGGTGGAAGATCATCTTGAGCTTGTGTCCCCTTGAAAGAAGTAGACTTCTCTTGTTGAGGAACAAACTTTGTCTTGGGGTATTGATCTTCTTCCCACTCAACTCCATTGGCATTGAACTTTCATTCAAAACCAACACCTTGATTCTTCCGGTGCATTCCTTGCTTGCGCACAATTTCCTCGAATTGCTTACTCCCGGCAAGGCTTTTGTACACTCCTTTCTCTATAATCCCCTTCAATAAGCTATTTTCTTGCTCAAGTGTAACTTGGCTAAGAGAATCATTAGTGGAATCAAGAGAACTACTAGAAGCAACAATATTGGATTTAGCATGATCATTGTTACTACTAGAGGAAGAATCTTTCTTGTTCTTGTTACTAGACTTGACTTGAGGCATGTAAGTGGATAATAGTAAACGCTTGGCAATGTAAGAAGAACTTTTCTTGTGGAGATCATCATTGATTGCTTTTAAGAACTCATGCTCTTGCTCAAGATTGAGCTTTTCAAAGTGTAATTTCTCATGAGCTCTTAAAAGTTCTCGATGATCTTCGAAGATAGTTTCATGAGCTAACTTAAGAGTGTTTAGTTCTTTAGTTAGAGCCTCAATCTTCTCCTTATCATCGTCATTCGTTTTATCTTGATTAGCATGATTAATTGGTGTTTCATCATAGTACTCATCACTAGAGTTGTCAACAAGCAAGTCATCATCACCTAACAAGTCATCTTCATCACTATTAAAATCAACATACTCGGGGTGTGTTACCTTAGGACCTTTGGCCATGAAGCATCTTCCAATTCCTTCATTTGGTGAGTCAAATATGTCGTAGGAGTTGGTTGACACAAGTGCTAGACCGGCAACACCTTCATCTTGAGTATCTTCGGAGTCGGAGTGATAACTTCTCTCGGAGTGGCTATCGGAGTCGGAGCCGGATACCCATTCACCAACATGAGCTTGATGTCTTTGTTTTGTGTAGCTCCTTGATGATTTTTCCTTCCTTTCCGAATCCTTGCTTCTCCGTGAGTATCTCCATTCATAACGATCATCTCTACTCCTTCTCTCTCTTGGTGGTGATTCTTTGCTTCTTCTTTTTGGAGAATCTTCTCTTCTCTTGTAGGGAGTCGTACACTCATTGGAATAGTGTCCGGGTCTTCCACAATTATAGCAGTTTCGCTCTCGACTAGAAGATCTTTTGTCATTGTAGGACCTTGACTTGAAGCTTCTATCTTTGCTTCTACTCTTGTAGAACTTGTTGAAGTTCTTCACCATTAAGCTCAATTCTTCATTGAAGTTTTGTTTCTCACTTGATGATGTGGGGACTTCACATGAGGCTTTGTAGGCACCAATTGATTTGTTGTGAAGTTCCTCTTTATCCTTGAGTGACATCTCATGAGCAACAATCCTTCCAATCACTTCCGTTGGTTTGAGATCTTTGTAATTGGGCATCATTTGAATCAATGTGCACACGGTATCATATTTCCCATCCAAGGCTCTTAGGATCTTCTTGATGATGAATCTATCGGTCATCTCTTCACTTCCTAAGCCGACAATCTCATTTGTGATGAGAGCAAGCCTAGAGTACATTTCGGCGACACCTTCACCATCCTTCATCTTGAACTTGTCAAGTTGACTTTGGAGCACATCCAACTTGGATTCCTTGACGGAGTCGGTACCTTCGTGCATATCAATCAAAGTGTCCCAAATTTCCTTTGCATTCTCAAGACGGCTGATTTTGTTGAATTCTTCGGGGCACAATCCGTTAAAGAGAATATCACAAGCTTGAGCATTGTATTGCAACATCTTCAACTCATCCGCGGTAGATTCACGGTTTGGTTCTCTCCCATCAAAGAACTCACCTTGCAAACCAACACAAACAATAGCCCATACGGCGGGGTTATGTCCAAGAATATGCATTTTCATTTTATGCTTCCAACTAGCAAAATTAGTGCCATCAAAGTACGGACCTCTACGGTGATAATTTCCCTCGCTAGACGCCATACTCTCCTATGTTGTGAAACCAAGGCTATGACCACCAAAAGCTATGGAGATCAAGGCAAATGGAGACCAAAGCTCTGATACCACTTGTAGGATCGAAAGTATGTCTAGAGGGGGGGTGATTAGACTACTTGACCAAATAAAAACTTAACCTTTTCCCAATTTTAGTTCTTGGCAGATTTTAACTATCTTAGGACAAGTCAAGCAATCATCACACAATTCAAGCAAGCATTCAAAGAGTATATTGGTAGCGGAAAGTAAAGCATGCAACTTGCAAGAATATAAAGGGAAGGGTTTTGAGGATTCAAACGCAATTGGAGACACGGATGTTTTTCCCGTGGTTCGGATAGGTGGTGCTATCCTACATCCACGTCGATGGAGACTTCAACCCACGAAGGGTAACGGTTGCGCGAGTCCACGGAGGGCTCCACCCACAAAGGGTCCACGAAGAAGCAACCTTGTCTATCCCACCATGGCCATCGCCCACGAAGGACTTGCCTCACTAGCGGTAGATCTTCACGAAGTAGGCGATCTCCTTGCCCTTACAAACTCCTTGGTTCAACTCCACAATCTTGTCGGAGGCTCCCAAGTGACACCTAGCCAATCTAGGAGACACCACTCTCCAAGAAGTAACAAACGGTGTGTTGATGATGAACTCCTTGCTCTTGTGCTTCAAATGATAGTCTCCCCAACACTCAACTCTCTCTCATAGGATTTGGATCTGGTGGAAAGAAGATTTTAGTGGAAAGCAACTTGGGGAAGGCTAGAGATCAAGATTCATATGGTTGGAATGGAATATCTTGGTCTCAACACATGAGTAGGTGGTTCTCTCTCAGAACATATGAGTTGGAATGGTGTATGTGTTCTGATGGCTCTCTCCACGAGTGAAGAGGAGGTGGAGGGGTATATATAGCCTCCACACAAAATCCAACCATTACACACAATTTACCAATCTCGGTGGGACCGAATCAGAAAACTCGGTCGGACCGAAATAGTAAACCTAGTGACCGTTAGGAATTTCGGTGGGACTGACATGCAACTCGGTAGGACCGATTCGGTTAGGGTTTGGGCATAACGTAATCTCGGTGAGACCGAGTTTGGCAATAAGCTAACCAGAGAGTTGGTCAGGCAAACTCGGTGGGACCGACTCGCTCTTTCGGTGAGACCGAAAAGTTACAAGAAGGAAACACAGAGTTTACATTGCAATCTCGGTGGGACCGATTCGCTCTTTCGGTGAGACCGAAAAGTTACGAAAGGGAAACAGAGAGTTTGCAATCCCATCTCGATGAGACCGAGATCCTTATCGGTAGGACCGAATTGCTAGGGTTTGGTAGTGGCAAATGACAAGTGAAACTCGGTGGCGCCGGATTGAAAGAATCGGTATGACCGAGTTTGGCTTAGGGTTTAGGTCATTTGTGGATATGGGAAAGTAGCTGAGGATTTTGGAGCATATCATTAAGCACATAAAGCAAGAGGCTCATTAAGCAACACCTCATCCCTTCTTGATAGTATTGGCTTTTCCTAAAGACTCAATGTGATCTTGGATCACTAAAATATAAAATGAAGAGTCTTGAACTTTTGAGCTTGAGCCAATTCTTTGTCCTTAGCATTTTGAGGGTTCCACTTTCACATCCATGCCATGCCAATCATTGAGCTTTCCTGAAATAATCATCTTGAAATAGCATTAGCTCAATGAGCTATATGTTGTTATGAATTACCAAAACCACCTAGGGATAGTTGCACTTTCAAAGGAGAATCGACAGATTTCTTGGAGGTCTAAATCCACAACTCCGATGTACTCTCAGTATGCTCGATTTCACAGACTTCCAAACTCTGGTGAACAAGGCTTTCATTGCTGAACGGGAGCACAAGCTTATAGCAGATAATAGGCCGGTTAACAACGACAAGAAGCATAAGTTTGAGCCAAAGAAGGACGGGCAACTAGTGCAAAAGGCTCGTACCTGGCAACAAACTCAGGTGGAATACAAGCCAAATTGGCAGTAGAATGTTAACAAGACCACCACTCAAGTCAAGAATATTGTGACCAATCCAACACATGAGGAGCGTCAGCGCAATAATTCTTGTTTCAATTGCGGGCAGCACGAACATTATGCCAAACAGTGCCCCAAGAACAACAAGATGAATGCCCTAAGCAGGCCACAAGTCAACTTTATGGAGTCGTGGCCAACCCAGCAGAACTTCACTGGGCACGTGCATCATATCTCCGCCGATGAAGCCCAAGAAAAGCCAGAAGTCGTCATTGGTATGTTTTCTGTTAATGACATACTTGCCGTTATTTTATTTGACTCTGGGGCTTCCCATTCTTTTATTTCTCGGAGTTTTGCTGCCCAAAACAATTTTCCTTGCACATTTTTGGGCAAAAATATGCTGGTACAAACCCTGGGATCTATAATCAAGAGGAATCTGGTCTGCCGTGATCTGGAGATCAGTATCAACGGGGTCTACTTTCCAACATCTCTAATAATCATTGAGTCTGAAAAGTTGGATATTATATCGGGTATGAATTGGTTGACCCGATACCAAGTTTGCATAAACTGTGCAACCCGAAATGTCACTTTGACAAGTCTGAATGGGCGGCTTACCAAGTTCTACGGTCGCAAGAATATACCCAAGCCAGAACTAGTTTGCACCGCTGTGGATGAATTGGAATTTATTCCGGTGGTCAGTGAGTACCCTGATGTATTTCCAGAAGAACTGCCAGGAATGCCACCAGATCGGGAACTGGAGTTTGCAATAGATCTTGTGCCCGGAACCGCAACTTATACAAGAGGTATTACCGGATGCCCTCATCAGAATTAGTGGAGCTAAAGAAACAGCTTGACGAATTACTCCAGAAAGGTTATATTCGTCCCAGCTCTTCACCATGGGGATCACCTGCTATTTTCGTGGACAAAAAGTATGGTAGTCTCCGTATGTGCATAGATTACCGCCAGCTGAATGAGGTCACCATCAAAAATAAATATCCACTGCCAAGGATTGATGATTTGTTTGATCAGCTCAGTGGGGCTAAGGTATTCTCTAAGATCGATTTACGGACCGGATATCATCAGCTCAAGATTAAAAAGGAAGATATTCCTAAGACCGCATTCACTACTCGGTACGGTCTTTATGAATATACCGTGATGTCCTTCGGTCTCACCAATACCCCTACTTTCTTTATGCATATGATGAACAAAGTATTCATGGACTTCCTCGACAAATTTGTGGTAGTCTTCATGGATGACATCCTCATTTACTCCAAGGGTGAAGAAGAGCACAAGGATCATCTCCGAGCAGTGCTACAATGGCTCCGCGACCATCAGCTTTACGCCAAGTTCAGTAAGTGCGAATTTTGGCTCAAGAAAGTTGGGTTTCTCAGACATGTACTATCCGTTGAAGGTATAGCCGTGGACCCGAGCAAAGTAAAGGATGTGCTCGATTGGATACCACCCACGACTGTGACACAGATCCAGAGTTTCCCCGGATTAGCTGGATACTATCGTAATTTTATTGAAGGGTTTTCCAAAATTGCTAAACCCATGACGGAGCTACTCAAAAAGGATAAGAAGTTTAAGTGGACAGAGGATTGTGAGAAGAGTTTTAATGAGCTAAAGATACGTCTGACAACCGCACCTGTATTGACTCTTCCAGACATTTATCGCAGTTTTGATGTGTACTGCGATGCCCCCAGACAAGGTATTGGTTGTGTGCTTATGCAAGACAACAAGGTAGTAGCATATGTGTCGCGACAGCTATGACCCCATGAGGGAAATTATCCTACACATGATTTGGAATTGGCTGCGGTGGTTCATGCATTAAAAATTTGGAGACACTACCTCATTGGAAAAAGGTGCCAAATTTTTACCGACCACAAAAGTCTCAAGTACATCTTCACTCAACCAGATTTAAATCTCCGTCAGCGAAGATGGCTAGAATTGGTCAAGGATTATGACCTTGGAATAAATTACCATCCAGGCAAGGCCAACGTCGTTGCCGATGCGCTCAGTCGAAAGCCCGTCAGCTTAAATGTCATGTTGAAATCATTGCCTACCGAACTTCAAGAGGAGATCTCTCAGCTCAACTTGGTCATCGTGGGTGCTGGCCTCGCTAATATTTTGGAAGTTACCCCCACACTTGAGATGGAAATCCATAAGGCCCAGCCAGCTGACACCAAACTACAAAGACGTACCAAGGGCCAGATGGAAAAGCAGGCCCCTGATTTCGTCAAGGACAAATTCGGTACCCTCCGATTCTGTGGGCGAGTTTGTGTGCCCAATCACCCGGACTTGAAGAAGAAAATCCTGTCAGAAGCACACGAATCCTCATATTCCATTCACCCGGGAGGTATGAAAATGTATGAGGATCTCAGACAAATATTCTGGTGGGAGGGAATGAAGAAAGACATTGCCTATTTCGTAGCCTGTTGTGACATATGCAACAAGGTGAAGGCAGAGCATCAGAAGCCAGCTGGACTCCTCCAACCACTGCCGGTTTCACAGTGGAAATGGGATGACATTTGTATGGATTTCATCACAGGATTGCCTAAGACTCAGTGAGGCAAGGATGCAATCTGGGTTATAGTAGACACCCTAACCAAGGTTGCTCACTTCATCCCGGTCAGCACCAGATACAGAGCAAATGAACTTGCACAACTGTATGTATCTAGAATAGTCAGTCTTCATGGAGTACCCCGAACTATCACTTCCGACCGAGGTTCTTTGTTTACTTCCGCTTTTTGGTCATGTCTCCATCAAGCCTTGGGGACAGCCCTGAAATATAGTACTGCTTATCACCCTCAGACAGATGGACAGACAGAGCGGGTAAATCAAATACTCGAAGATATGTTGCGAGCCTGTGTGCTAGCCAAAGGAGCTAAATGGGAAGATTGCTTGCCATATGCCGAGTTCTCCTATAACAACAGTTTCCAGACCAGTCTAAAGATGTCACCATATGAAGCTCTATATGGCCGTAAGTGCCTCACTCCTCTAAATTGGTCTCAAATTGGAGATAGGCGTATCTTCGGAACGGACCTCATGATGGAAGCTGAGAAACAAGCTAAGGAAATCAGAGACAGACTGCAATTGGCGAAATCTCAACAGAAGAGTTATTATGATGCAAAGCATCGACAGGTCAGTTTTGAACCCGGAGAACACGTATACCTCAGAGTCACTCCTATGAAAGGAGTCAAGAGATTTCAGACTCGTGGAAACCTGGCACCCACATTTATTGGTCCATTCCCGATTATGTCTCGAGTGGGTACTGTTGCATATCAACTGGAACTACCCCCTGAATTGGCAGACGTGCACAACGTGTTCCATGTTTCGCAATTGAGACGATGCATATCCCCGCCTGAGAAAAGGACTGCTATGGCTGACATAGAGTTGGCAAAAGATTTAACTTATGAAGAGAGACTGTGTAAAATTTTGGATCCGATGGAAAGGGTCACTCGCAGTAAAGTCAGAAAATTTTATAAGGTTCAGTGGGAGCATCACACAGAATCAGAAGCGACCTGGGAGCAGGAAGAATTCCTTAAGGATCAGTATCCAGAGTGGTTTTCCCAAGCAACCGAATCTCGAGGATGAGATTCATTCTAAGTGGGGGAGGTTTGTGACAGCCTGGTTTTTGCCCTCTCTTATTTGCTTGGTTTTCATTTGAATTTTTTTGAAGCTTGGAGTTCTTGAATCTTTTCATATGGACTTAAACACTTGGGCATCCTTGGCTTTCACCCAAGTGCTCCACTTCTCTCCTAAACCATCATTTCCCTTCTGATCCATCCCAAAATAATCTTTGGAATATTTTTCTTAAATGAAAAATATTCATTTTCTCTCAGAAACCCTAAGCCAGATCAGTTTGCTTCAAAGAAACCCTAATTTTTCTGGCTCAGAAAAAATTGAGATAATTCACAAATATTCTGTGAACCCTAGGGCACCTCCCAGAGCAAAAATATTTCATCACTTTTTGGAATATTTCCGCTACAGAAAATATTTTCTGTTCTGGACAGAAATGGTGGTTTCTACAGCAACTACCACTTTACTTGCTCCATTTGACCTGAAATTTCTTGTGCATCTTTACCTTAGTAACTCATGACTAGCCTCCAAAGCACAGCTTCAAACTCCCAGCCGTTTGACCACAGTAACCGCTCAAAGTTACTGATCAGAAACTTACCTGGCTTGTAAAAACCTATCTACTGCACCTGGATCCAAACCAAAACATGGTAACACTTAAAACTACGATGAACAACATGCCAGACATGAAGTTTATGCTTAGATCGGCCTGATGTCATAGTTCACGCGGTGACCACGTTCGTCCAGGGGTGTTGACATGCGTGTCGACGCGCTCTGAGCATCGCCGAGCGCTCTGTTCATGCGTGCTCGCTTCCCTCGCCTGCCCGAGCGTGCCAAACCGCGCCACCATCTTCGTCTCTAAGCCCTTAACCTCCCTATGGCGCTCACTGATGCTAGAGCTCGCCGCAGCGAGCACATGCAAGGTCCGGCCAGCCCAACAGTGCGGAGCCCACTGTGCTCGTCGCCATCCTCTCGATCCTGTGCTCGTCTCCGCCCCCCCACAGTTGCCGCGTGACCTGCGTTGCCTTCTCCCCCTCTCACTGACGCCGCTCGTCGCCGGGCGCCATGGACAGGTGTCCACCGGCGGAGCCCGAAACCTCCTCGCCGCTCGCCTATAAATAGTGCCACCCCTAGCCTCCCCGAGCACCATCCAGCACTCCCACACACTCCACGATTGCGTAGGAAGCCGTAGCCTGGCCGGGCAGGCCTCGGGCCGCCACCCGGAGCTCGAGCTCGCCGGCGATCCCCTCTGGTCGCCGCGGAAGCTCTAGCCTCTCCCAGGCCAGGGCAACCCCTCCAGGGCTTCTGCCTCTCTCCGGTGAGGCCGTCTCGCCCGCTTGGAGCCCCTGGAGTGGCTCCATTCACCGTCTTCCACAACTCCGGCAACCACCGTGTTTTGCCTCCGCTTGCGATCTTGTTTCCGACGCCGTCCGACCACCCCTAGCCACGCTACGGGTACGGGCAGGTGCGCTATCGTCCCCTTTCTAAATCCCCCCCTCTCGCTTTGGCCAAGAAGCCCTCGTCGCCGACGAGAGCTCCGGCGAAGCCGCGGCCTTCTCTGTTTCTTTCTCCCCCTTCCCCTCCCTGACTAGCGAGGCCCGCTAGTCAGCCACTCTGTACGCGGGCGAAGCAGTACGAGTGGTGGCGCCCTGAGGTTTTACGCCTTCGACATCACCCCTCAGCTGTTTATTTAAATTCAAAATCATTTATATTCCAGAGAGCTTCAAACAGTTGTAACTTTTTAACCATAAGTCCAAATGAATCGATTCTTTTTGCATTCTGTTCTTTGAAAAGAAATCTAGCAGCTCACCAAAGATGAGATTTTTCTGAGCTGTTTAGAATTTCTGGTGATTTTCATAAGTGTTCTTGATATTTTCCTTTTGTGTTTAAATTTATTTTCAGAGGGCGAGGCTTATCTTGAGGATCACCAGAAGGCTTGTGAACCTCACCAGCACTAAGGCAAGCCACAACAACATTTTCATGGTGTCATTTCAATATTTGTGATTTTCTTACTTGAATAAAATGATTAATCCATGCATTTAAATAACTATTGTGTTATTTGTATTCTGTTAAATATTTGTTAGTTATTATGCTTGATTTACAGAATGATCGAAACTAGTTTATGGGTAGAGTAAGTTAAGATTTAGTGGTGGTGATATTAGAAATGATTTTGTTATGCATGTTAATAATTATTTAAAATTTTGTTCTTGCATGTATAAAAAGAGAAAAATTGCTAGAAAATATTCTGTTAAATACTTGTTTGGTCATTTTTCTAGTCTTATAGAATGTTTGAACCTCACTTAGTTGATAAAGAAATTAAGAGTTGTTGATAGGGAAATCTTCTGTTAACCATATGAAAAATTTGTCGGAATTAAGTTCTTGCGTGAGGAATTAATAAAACTTGTTGCAAAATATTTTGGTTAAGATGGAGTCATTTTGAGCAGCAAAGTAATATGAATTGTTGATGTTTATGCTTGGTGTGTATATGGATGACATTGGTCATTTTTATTTATGTGATGCATGTTTAGTTTTGAATTTCATGGCATGCTATGACACCGGTCATTTTCATTTTAAAGTTGGACCTAAATATAACTCAACTTGAATATATCGTTGACTAAGTCATGGTGCCGCTGAATCGAGTTTCTTTCCCAGTGCAACCACATTTGCCTTTTTGGGAAGGCCTTGATTCGGTCCATTGACATGGCCTCTGGTCGGTGCCTCCAACTAGGGAAGGTTATGTCATGCTTGCCCGGTAAGCAGGCATAATCTTGTGTGATCATTGTTGAGATTATGGTACCGAGTCCCCGAGTGGGATTGTTTTGGCCACGACGGTGGTCGGGGTGTCTTTGGTAGACACGGGGCCACCCAGGACCAGCCTGTTAGGGATTGCGTTGGAGTGGCCGGGAGAGTGCTGTGGCAATGGAAGGGTTTCGTCGGAATTCCGTTGGTCCACCCGAATGGGAGTGCAAGGCCATGGGTTCCGTGGTGTGGGTACAGTATGCTACCTCTGCAGAGTGTATAATCTATCGATAGCCGAGTCCACGGTCACGGACACCTCGTAGTGGGTCCCACCATGAGTCAACATTTAATAAAAGTTGCACACTAAGCTATGAACTTTGCACTGTTGATGGATGGTAGAAAGGCCATCGAGGCATTCGGGGCCAACCATTGGTCGTGGTTGTGATCGTCGTAAGAATCACGAGTTATTCTTGTTAAAGACCACGTTGGTGGTTTGTTTGTGATCCGAGGATGATCACGGTTGGTAAGTTATCCCGAGGGACATTCGATCATGACCACAACATGTTTGACATATAGTCTTGCATTATTAATAATTGGTTAAATATCATGATATTGTTTGCCATTATGATTATGCCTGTTGTGAGCTTGCAAGTACATTCAATGTACTGACCTGGCGTGTCATGCCAGATTTCAGGAAAGTACCGTTGGAGAGAAGCTTTGTTCGAGTCTAGATCGTGTCCGCATCGGTGTCCCTATGAGATGGAGCTTCCGCCACGATGTTATTCCGCTGCCACGTAGTTGTTCGGATCGAGGCCCCTTTATGTTCACTAAATAATGTACATATTGTTCAGCCGCACCAAGTGTGCCGCTTGGCCTCGACAACTGTTGTAATGTAAACTCTGTTCCGCTAGCATCAATAAAGCGGTTGTTTTCTATACCGAGATGTTGTGCGTTGCCAGAAGACATGGTCTATGGGCTGGCAATGCATGGTAAACCGGTCGCTCTGAGAAGGGGTGCCACAGAGAGTGAAAAGTGTTCTTGGCAAGCTCAAAGTAAATGGTCAACCTCATCCCAGGAGAGGGAGAAGGCTACATATAGTGTGAGAGCAAAACAGACTATTGAGCCACTTAGTGCAGACGGACGTCCGGTGGATACCGGACGACCGGTGACACAGATAGGACCGGACGTCCGGCAGGGCGGCCGGTCGTCCGGTGGCTGGGGCTCCAACCGGGGACATAGGTGAGGAGTGAGACTAACAGGCAGCGGACGTCTGGAAGGCATGGGTCGTACGAAGCCCGGACGTGCGGTGTTGTCGGGAATCCGTTAATTGTAGTTCTGTTGGAGTGCACCAGATATCCGGAGATGAGCGGACGTCCGGTGATCGGACATCCGGTGTGACCGGTCTTCCGCTAATATCAGTTCTGTGAAGACTCACCGGACAACTAGAGAGAGTCGGATGTCAGGTTGGTTGAGAGAGGCCAGACGTCCGTAGACTTTGGACGTCCGGTGAAAGTTGGACCTCTTAGCTTAGAAACATACTACCATTTTTGCACAAGTTAGAGGAAGAATTTTGAGATGGTATGAGAGGGAATTTTGTGGTTTTGAGCAAGCTCTTTCGCAAAATCCATCGATCCCCTCTTAATACTGCGAGATCCCTACACTCAAGAACAAACCGAAAACAAGGAGCCGAAGCTTTTTTATCTTTGTCTTGTGTCTCTGCTCTTGAGTGATATATGTTTTATGTCTGTAGTCATGATCCACACACACATAGCCCTTGAGACATAATCCTGAGAAATACTCGATAAACATGATTAGTCCCAATATGCATGTTGTCATAAACATCAAAATATGATTAAGGGCATGGTTGCACTTTCAATCTCCCCTTTTTGGTAGTTGATGACAACATACATGCACTTTTTAGAATAAAGCTTTGAATATCGAAAGAATTTAAAAACATTGAATATCGAAGGATGTCGGGGGTGCTGATCCCACGTACACCTATGGGGATCGGCGGACCGAGCCCCTTTTGGTTCGGCAGGGGGGCGGAGAATGCACGAAGAGCAGATCGAGGCGAATGCACGAACGACGCGATCAGTTTACCCAGGTTCGGGCCGCACGGATGCGTAAAACCCTACTCCTGCTTTGGTTTGTATTGTGTTCTTGCTTGGGAGCGATGAATGCTACAGTACACTTGGGTGGCTAGCGAGACCGAGCGTGAGAATGGTCGCCCCCCTCCCTGTTGCGCATGGGCCTCCTTTTATATGTCTAAGGGGTCACCGATAGGTGGCAACAGAGATGAGGGTAAAAAGGTAAAAGAGGTGGTAGTTGGCGCCACCGCTTACTACAGTTGTATCATACCTAACCCCGACGGCAGGGGACAAAGGCATTAAATGCCTGTCTGTGTCGCCTAGACAGGGCGGAAAGGGACCGTCAGGGGCGCCACCGTTTTCCACGATGGCTATTTTGTCAGCGCCTGCTTGCCACCGCATGCCCCTGGCTGCACAGCCTCCCGCCACGTGAGCCAGGAACGGTCCCAGAGCGACACGTTGGTGGGTGAGGTGGAGCGCGGGCTGCGGAGTAGTAGCTTGCCGCGGCGAGCGCTTTGCCGCGGATGTTGTCTTGTCGCGTCCGGGAGCTTGTCGCTCACCGGGTCTTGTCGCGTCCGGGAGCTTGTCGCTCACCGGGTCTTGCCGGGACGCGTAGCGCGTTGCAGCAAGCTTCTCGAGATGTCTTGGTTGGTCTTCCCGGCAAGCTCCTCTTGCCGGGGTCTTGTCTCCTTCCCGGCAAGCTCCTCTTGCCGGGGCCTTGGATACTTTGTTCTTGAATGGCTCCAAAAGGAACCATGGAGGATCTTGGTGGTCGTCCGGCAAGCCTTGCCGCGGGACGCTGTGACTGCCCGTGCACAAGTTCGGGATACTAAGGTACCCCTACTTTAGTACACCGACAGGAGCCCCCGGGCCTGGGCCATACACGGTGCCGAGCGCTGTTGGGCCAGGCCCAAAACAGTGCATGGGCACGTGCGGCCTGGGTCACGCCGTATCTGACTCCGCATCCACCGCGCCCTCCCCGAGCGGCACGCGGCATCGTGGGAGAGATCGTGGGTGGTTTTCGAGGCATCCACTCCCCACGATCACGGGGTGGGGAGAGGTCGCCCCATCCGTCGCCTCGGTTCTGCACGCCTGCCACGCGGCTCCCATGCACTTGGGGTCGCGGACGATGGAGGCGGGAAATGGGGCCATCGCGGGTCGAGGCAGCGGGTCGGCCCCAGCTCCCTGCCTTCCCGCGTCTTGTTTCGCTGAGCGGGGCGGCCGAGCCCCCACCTCGCTCCTTTATAAGGAGCGGGAGGGGAGGACGGAAGCCCACATTCTCTCATCTCCTCCTTCCTTCAGCTTCTGCTCCCCTTTCTCTCATTCGCCATGGAGAAAGGGAACCCTGGTCCTTCATCGGTGGCAGCGAGGGTTGCCGCCAGACAGCGCATCCCTCCCTCTCCCGCACCCGTGGTGGCAAAGCCAGCCGCAAGAGGAAGAGGGAGGGGGCGAGGTCGTGGACGAGGTCGAGGACGAGGTCGAGGCGCTCGGGGAAGAGGTGGACGGGGCGGCGCGCCGGCTTCGCCTCCGCCGGCGGTCCCTCTTCCCGCGGCGGTCCATGCTGGGGACGACCCTTGCGAGTTCTTCGTCAGGCTGCGCTGGGCGCCTCGTCGTCGCCTCCGACTCCCAGCTCCGTTTGCGAGCGTGGTGGAGTTGGACCCGCCCGAGACACTGAGGCTGCACATGAGGGGCTATGGGATCAGCGGCACGCGAGTCCGCGTTGAATTCCCAGCCCCTAATGTGATGTATCTTGGTCGAGGGTGGAAGATGTTCGCCCGCATCCACAGCTTGACGGTGGGGCTCACCCTCCATTTTAAGTTGATGGAGGGCGATCTCCTCTCCGTCAAGGTCTTCGGGTGCTTCAGCATTCGGGCAAGGTGCTACGTGGACAGCTCCTTCGATAGCGAAGACTCCTCCTCGAGCGAGAGTGACGAGGAGGGGAGCGACAGTGACGATGAGGGTAGCGGGCGACAGGATGACGGGTCCGACTAGGTGTCGGGCGCCGCTCTGTGCGGCACCGGCGACCCCATCATCCGTGTCGCCGGCTCCTTGAACTCCCTGGGGTCGTCTCCTTGGGCGGCTGGCGTAGGGAGGCTGCAGAAGAGGAAGAGGGCTGGCGGCAAGGCCGTCAAGTCAGAGTACGAGGGCGCGGTGCCCTCGACAGCGTGCTGACGTCCTGCTGCCTCGTCTTCGAGCCCTACTTCTGGCGCCGCCATCACCGTCCAGCCTTCGGACGGCCCCTGTGATGTTCTCTTGGTGTCTTCTGGCACCCGTAGCTCGCTTGGGCACCCCTTTTGCCCTTTCCGCCTCCTTGACCCACCTCCTGAAGAGAGGGACAAGAAAGGGATTACGGGCATCTTATCTTTTTAATTTGTAAGCCTTCGGGCCTTAGTTGCATTTAAAACTTGTAATCCTCTCTTTCATGTTTTTTATCCTCTATGGACTGTACCTGAGTGGAATGTTTTTTTAATGAAAAGGGGATGCTTGCCGGGTCATTTGTCTCGCGGGTAGAACCCACGTCAAGGAGCAAATCCTTGGTATCTTTCAGATAGACATTTCTTCTCCCGGCAACAGGCCCTACCGTCTTCCCACGTCGCTCGACCTTTCTCACGCTTTTGGCAGAGGCAGGGACGAGGTGGGTGCAGCCCCCCTCGTTCCATCCCTTTGCTGCCGCGACTACGACCAAACCTGGCCCCAGGAACGAGCCCCAGGGCCTAGAGTTAAGGGAGCACGGTAGTTTTCAGGAAGAAACGAGGTTTCGTATTCCTCAGTCCATAAGAGAATGCATGATGAGGGATGAAAGACTTATCTGAGATTAGAGCCCCCGGCAACTCTGGCTTGCCGCGGGTGAACCTTGGTACTTGCAGCCCCCGGCAACACTGGCTTGCCGGGGTCCAGATGCCGGTACGTCCTTCTTCTCCTTTTCATCCTCAAGCGGTCCGGCAAGGATATGCGAGCCCTACGAACCAAGGGAAATGAAAGAAAAGCAAAGGGACGCACACTCGACCTCTAAGCTAGGGGTTAGCCGCTGTTAAGCACTATCAACCCTAACCAAGGACGCGACTCGATCTAGCATGCATGCTATAACTCAGGGCGCCAGCGCTTCATTTACTTGTGCTCAGGGTCTGCGCCTGGCTTTGTACAAAGGATTACATGCAACAGCGGCAAGACTTGTACAAAAGGGTGGTTGCCGGACAGGGTCCGACAACCGCGCCTTACGGGTAAAACTTACGAAGATGCTCGATATTCCAGGAGTTGCTCACCGGAATGCCATCTTCGGTCTCAAGGCGGATAGCGCCAGGCCTAGTGACTCGTTTCACTCGGTAAGGGCCTTCCCACTTCGGCGTCAACTTGTTGGAATTCTTGGCGGACTGAACGCGCCGAAGAACAAGGTCGCCTTCCTCGAGACTTCTGGCGTTAACTTTGCGGCTATGATAGCGGCACAAAGCTTGCTGGTAGCGAGCGGCTCGCACAGCAGCCTGAAGACGATCTTCCTCAAGGAGCAGCGCGTCATCTTGCCGCAGCTGCTCTTGCTCAAGCTCATCATAAGCGAGCACTCGAGGTGACCCGTATACGACTTCCGTGGGGATAACTGCCTCCGCTCCATAGACTAGAGCGAAGGGTGTCTGGCCAGTGGCTCGATTTGGCGTCGTCCTGATCGACCAAAGAACCACCGGCAGCTCCTCGATCCAGTTTCTTCCGCACTTGTGCAGCCTGTCGAAAGTTCTGGTCTTGAGCCCGCGCAACACTTCAGCATTTGCCCTCTCAGCTTGACCGTTGCTTCTCGGGTGAGCAACAGAAGCGAAGCAGACCTTGGCGCCAAGATCTTGGACGTACTGCATGAAGGTGCGGCTCGTAAATTGTGTACCGTTGTCGGTGATTATCCTGTTAGGGATCCCAAAACGGCAAACAATCGACCTGAAGAAGTTGACTGCTGACTGTGCTGTCACCTTCCTCACTGGTTCAACTTCCGGCCACTTTGTGAACTTGTCGATTGCAACGTACAAGTACTCAAAGCCCCCGACAGCTCGGGGAAAGGGGCCGAGGATATCGAGCCCCCAGACCGAAAATGGCCAGGATAAAGGGATCGTCTGGAGAGCTTGAGCTGGCTGGTGTATCTGCTTGGAATGGAACTGGCACGCTTCACACTTGGTTACTTGTGCAGTTGCATCCTAGAGGGCTGTCGGCCAGAAGTAGCCTTGCCGGAATGCTTTTCCGAAAAGGGCTCTTGCGCCAATGTGGTGACCACATATGCCTGCATGTATATCTGCCACAACAGCTTCTGTCCATCTTCCCGGGGAATACACTTCAATTTCACACCGTTGAGTCTCCTTCAGCACAGTGTGTTGTCGACAAACTGGTACACACTAGACTGCCGGGCTACTCTTTCTGCTTCTTCCTACTCTTCGGGAAGTTCTCCTCTCTGAAGGAAACGGACAATCTGCTGCGCCCATGTTGGAGCCTGTGGCTCGACAACAAGGACTAAAGGCGATGCTGCTGCTGCGGGAACATCTGCTTCCACGGCAAGAACCTGCGGCTCTGCCGGAGCTTGACGTTCCCCGGCAAGCTTGCCGGAGCAAGACTTGTCGGGAGCGTCTGCTTCAACGGAACAAACCCTGGGGCTTCCCGGAGCAGACTGCTCCTCAGCACTGTTGGTGTTGATCTTGGGGACTTTCTTGGCGGCGGCTTCGGGAAGCTCTGCCGAAAAATAGTCGCCAGAAACCAACTTCCTCTTCTTGCTCTGTCCAGTTGGTGGTGTTACGGACGGCTGAGTCAGCTTGAGCACAAAAATTCCTGGTTCCACAGGTAATTTAAGTGCAGCGCACTTTGACAGGCCATTGGCAATGTCATTCTGAGCTCTTGGGACGTGCTCCATTTGCAGGCCGTCAAAGTGCTCTTCTAGCTTTCTCACTTTGTCGACGTAAGCTTCCATTGATGGACTCTGGTAATTCTTATTCACTTGGCGGACGACAAGCTGCGAGTCACCCCTGACAATAAGCTTCTTAATCCCAAGGTCTGCCGCGATTCTGAGACCGGCAAGCAAGCCTTCATACTCTGCAGTATTGTTTGTCGCTTGCTCCTTGGGAAAGTGCATCTGGACTATGTACTTGAGGTGCTCTCCGGTGGGCGCGACAAGCAGCACGCCAGCACCGGCGCCTTGCAGCGAGAAGGCACCGTCAAAGTACATGAGCCACTCTTTGCTTGCTTCCTTGGCGGGGATGCTTGTCTCCGGAATTTCTTCGTCTGGAGTTGGCGTCCACTCTGCTATGAACTCTGCCAATGCTCTGCTTTGGATTGTTGATGTACTCTCAAATTTGATGCCAAAGCTTGACAGTTCCAGTGCCCACTCGACAATCCTGCCTGTTGCTTCTGGATTTTGTAATATCCTCTTCAGCGGAAAGCGAGTGACAACTGTGATCTCATGTGCTTGGAAGTAATGGAGCAGCTTTCTCGAGGCCATGAGAAGACCGAAAAGCAACTTCTACACACCAGAGTACCTTGACCTAGCCCCCTGCAAAAGGGAACTGACAAAGTAAACTGGGCGCTGCACCATCTTCTTCTATATCTCCTCTTGTATCTGTGCATGTCCTTGCTTGTCGGGACCAGAGCTTGTCGGGGAAGCCCCCTGCTTGTCGCTGGATGTGCTTGCCGCAGTTGCTGGCTCGTCATCCGCCTCCCTCTCTGCCACTAACACAGCACTAACCACTTGATTGGTTGCCGTTATGTACAGCAGCAACTTCTCTTGTGGTTTAGGTGCGACAAGTGTTGGAGTGGAGGACAGGTATCTCTTCAAGTCCTGCAGCACAGCCTCCGCTTCCAGAGTCCATTTCATGGGACCTGCCTTTTTCAAAATTTTGAAAAATGGCAGGGCGCGCTCAGCAGACCGAGAGATGAACCTGCTGAGGGCAGCCACGCAACCGGCAAGCTTTCATACATCCTTGACGCGTTTTGGTGCTTCGATCTGCTCAATGGCCTTGATCTTGTCGGGATTGGCTTCGATTCCCCGCTGAGAAACAAAGAACCCGAGAAGCTTGCCGGAAGGGACTCCAAACACACACTTCTCGGGGTTGAGCTTGAGGTTGACCTTGCGCAGATTTGCAAAAGTCTCTTCTAAATCTTGGATCAGAGTTGCCCTGTCCTTGCTCTTGACCACTATATCATCCATGTAAGCTTCTACATTTCTGTGTATCTGTGGCTTCAAAGTGATATGGACTACTCTGGCAAATGTTGAACCAGCATTCTTTAATCCGAAAGGCATTCGTACGAAACAGTACGTGCCACATGGAGTAATGAAAGCGGTTTTCTCCTCATCCTCTTCTGCCATGAAGATCTGATGGTATCCTGAATATGCATCAAGAAATGAAAGCAAATCACATCCGGCTGTGGAGTCTACAATCTGGTCAATGCGCAGCAAGGGAAATGGGTCTTTGGGACAAGCTTTATTAACATCAGTGAAGTCAATACAAAGCCTCCATTTCCCATTTGCCTTGCGCACTACCACAGGATTGGCCAGCCACGTGGGATGGAGCACTCCTCTGACAAGGCCTGCTGCTTCCAATTTCTTGATTTCTTCTGCTATGAATTCTTGGCGCTCCACTGCCTGTTTCCTGACCTTCTGCTTGACGGGCCGCGCATGAGGACAAACGGCAAGATGGTGCTCAATTACCTTCCTGGGAACACCGGGGATATCAGACAGTTGCCATGCAAACACGTCGACATTCGCCCGCAGGAAAGTAACGAGCGCGCTTTCCTATTTAGGGTCAAGCGTGGCACTGATGGTGAAGGTACCACCAGTGCTGTCCTCCTTGGCGGACACCTCCTTGGTATGTGGTGGAGCTGCCATTGCCTTCTTACACCTGCCGGTGGAGCTCGATGGTGCATCCTCGACGGCAGCGCAGCACTCCAAGGAGGTGCACTTGCCGGGCTTGGTCTTCTTCTTCCCCCCGGGAGCTTCAGCGGCAAGTGCCTTGCGGTCTGTCGCTGCAGCTGCTTCCCGGTAGATCTTGTCGGCGCAGATAAGGGCATCCTTCTTGTTGCCAGGGACAGAGATGACGCTTATCGGGCCTGGCATCTTGAGCATGTTGTATGCATAGTGAGAGGCTGCCATGAACTTGGCGAGTGCTGGACGGCCAAGTATCCCATTATAAGGAAATGGGAGATCGGCAACGTCAAAAGTGACCCTCTCCGTTCTGAAATTCAGCTCGCTGCCAAACGTTACCGGCAACGTGACCTTCCCTTTCGGCTTGCTCCTTCCCGGGTTAATTCCTTGGAATGTACCGGTCTCTTCGAGCTCGCTGTCCGGGATCTGGAGTTTCTGGAGCACAGCGGAGGAGATCAGATTTAAGCCGGCCCCGCCGTCAACTAGCATCTTAGTGACTTTGAGGTTGCGGATTGTTGGCGAGACCAACAACGGCAAGCACCCGACCGCAGTTGTGCGATCAGGGTGGTCCTCAATGTCAAAGATGATAGGCGTGCTGGACCATTTTAGAAGCTTGCGTGATTCGACAGGTGGCTGTGCCGCATTAACTTCCCGCAGCCACTGTTTGAGTTGGCGGTGGGAGGTATGCAGAGAAGCACCGCCGTCAACACACAAAACTTCTGTAGCTTTCTGAAACTCCTGCTCACTGTTCTCGGCATCATCCATGTCCTCATCTTCGTCTTCGTCTTCATCCTTGTCGCGGCCACGGGGAGGTCTGTCTCCTTGCCGCTGTTTGGCCTTGCCGCGGTGTCCTCCCTGGCCAGCGCGCTTCTTGCCGGCCTCTCCACCACCTCCTTGGGCCCTCTCCTTGTCACGCCGCTCATACTCAGCTTTTTGTTGCTGGACAAGCTGCTCAACCTTCTTGCAGTTCTGGAGATCATGGCCTTTGGTGCGGTGGATCTTGCAGTACTGCTTGTCGGAGCCGTCCTGCTTGTCGGCGGCTGCCACAGCCTGGCAGTTGGTGCGCGCGGCAACCTCCTTGCCGGAGTTGCCAACTTGGGCTTGCTTGGCGCCACCATCATTACCGGACTGCTCAACGACTAGTACCTCCTTGCCGTTCTTCTTCCTGTTGCGCCTCCGGTTTTTCCTTGCCGGGGCGGCATCCTCACTGTAAGATCCCCCCGTTCCAGTAGTCTCTCTGGGGAGTTTTGTCCCTTCCTCAGCGCATGCGCACTTGTCGGCCAGGGCGTATAGCTCAATGACGTCTCTGATCCTGCTCATCGCCATTTCCTCCCGCATCCTGCGATTATGCACGTTCTGATGGAACGCGCTGATAACCGCGGCAGGGTGGATGTCTGGGATGTTGCGCTGCACACGGCTGAATCTCTGGATATTCTTGCGCAGGGGCTCTCCTTCCTTTTGGGTAAGCAGGTGGAGGTCACTCTCTTGGCCATGTGGTTTGTGGCCGCCTATAAAGGCGCCGACAAACTGATGGCACAAGTCCGCCCAAGAGGATATGGAGTTGTCCAGCAAGTGCATGAGCTAGGACCTGACTTCGGGCTTGAGCACCAGCGGGAAGTAGTTGGCAAGGACCTTGTCGTCTCGCCCCCCGGCAGCTTGCACCGCAATGGTGTAGATGCTGAGGAACTCTGACAGGTGCGACTTGCCGTCGTACTTCTCCGGTACGTCTGGCTTGAAATGCTTCTGACTGGGCCACTGGACTTGCCGCAGCTCGCGAGTAAATGCAGGGCAACCTACCGCATACGGCAAGTTGCCTGGTTCTCCGGGCGCATGCATGTCAACAAAAGGCCCAGCGCGCAGGTCTGATTGATGCCGCGCTTCTCTTCGGCGCTCGATGCATGTTCGAGCGTCTTCTTGCTGTCTCTCATGAAGAACTTGGCGCTGATCGCGACGAGCTCGCGGATCTGATGACGCGGTAGAGTCACTGTCAAGGTGGATCCGGCGAGTCGGCGATCTTGGCCTTCGAGGCGGAGAGTGCACAGTGGTTGCACCCTCGCCGGTCTTGTCGCCACCGGCTCGCGCCTGGCTGACTTGCCGCGGCAGCGATACGCTCGGCTGCCGTGGGTTGTCACTGTTGGCGAAGCCGATGAGGCTCTGGATAGTGGCCCTCCAGTCATCGATCTTCTCTGGCGCTGGAGGGTAATCTAGGAGCAGTTGGGCACGTGCCAACGCTTCCGCCGGAGTGGCGGGCGGCGGCAGCGAACGGTGCGAGGAGCGAGATATGCTCGGACTTCTAACTGCGTTAGAAGGAGCAGTACCTCGTCTAGGCGACCGTGCCCTGCTTGTGCCAGCATGCTGGCGCGCATGCTGGTCTTGAGCGCTCCGGGATCCACCAGCCTGGTCTTGGCCCAGCAATCTTATGGTACCGTGAGTACCATGACGCTGCTGGTCCCGCGCCTCCAGGGACGGGCGCGGAGCGTGTACGGACGCCGAGGTCTTGGAGTGCGCTTGGTCGTTGTGGGAGCCGACCGCGCCGACGACGTGCAGCGCAGTCTTGTCCTTGGACCTGGCAGCACCATGAGTCCCCTCGTCGGCGCCTGCTCTTCCGCCGGCGCCTACTCCACCAGCCGTTCGCTCCGGCGATGGTGGGCTCGGCGCAGACGGAGCAGCTGCCTCCAAAATCTTCTTCTTCGGTGGCATGTTGATGAAGATGACAAAAGTTCGGCTCGTGCGAACGCCGGATCAGGTTCACACAGCCTCGACGCACCCCCTACCTGGCGCGCCAAAGATGTCGGGGGTGCTGATCCCACGTACACCTATGGGGATCGGCGGACCGAGCCCCTTTTGGTTCGGCAGGGGGGCGGAGAATGCACGAAGAGCAGATCGATGCGATCGCACGAACGACGCGATCAGTTTACCCAGGTTCGGGCCGCACAGTTTGTATTGTGTTCTTGCTCGGGAGCGATGAATGCTACAGTACACTTGGGTGGATAGCGAGACCGAGCATGAGAATGGTCGTCCCCCCTCCCTATTGCGCATGGGCCTCCTTTTATATGTCTAAGGGGTCACCGACAGGTGGCAACAGAGATGAGGGTAAAAAGGTAAAAGAGGTGGTAGTTGGCGCCACCGCTTACTACAGTTGTATCATACCTAACCCTGACGGCAGGGGACAAAGGCATTAAATGCCTGTTTGTGTCGCCTAGACGGGGCGGAAAGGGACCGTCAGGGGCGCCACCGTTTGCCACGATGGCTATCTTGTCAGCGCCTGCTTGCCACCGCATGCCCCTGGCTGCACAGCCTCCCGCCACGTGCGCCAGGAACGGTCCCAGAGCGACACGTTGGTGGGTGAGCTGGAGCGCGGGCTGCGGAGTAGTAGCTTGCCGCAGCGAGCGCCTTGCCGCGGATGTTGTCTTGTCGCGTCTGGGAGCTTGTCGCTCACCGGGTCTTGCCGGGATGTGCAGCGCGTTGCAGCAAGCTTCTCGAGATGTCTTGGTTGGTCTTCCCGGCAAGCTCCTCTTGCCGGGGTCTTGTCTCCTTCCCGGCAAGCTCCTCTTGCCGGGGCCTTGGATACCTTGTTCTTGAATGGCTCCAAAAGGAACCATGGAGGATCTTGGCGGTCGCCCGGCAAGCCTTACCGCGGGACGCTGCGACTGCCCGTGCACAAGTTCGGGATACTAAGGTACCCCTACTTTAGGACACCGACAAAGGATTTGTTGTGGAGCTCCCCCCGCAATATGTGCAATAACTAATAGGTAAGCATGAAGAGAGCTCCCCCTCAATATGATACCAACACAACCGAAACTCATACACAAGACAATATGATACCAACACAACCAAAACTCATACACAAGATAATCAAGATAACATCAGATTTAGAATAGGCTCCACAAAGATTCATCACTCATAGCATATAACATAAGTCGGTACAAACATATCATAAGTTCAATAACAGGTTAATCACATAGCATGAGATCTATAACAAGAGTTCGATAACAAGATAATAAGATAATATCGTAGCATCATATCACATAAATAAGGGCCTACTCCCCCTTGGCAGCAAATACCCAAAAGGAGGTGTCATAACAGCATCAAAGAGCATCATCGTCATCATCATCATGAGCACCACTACCACCAGCCTCGTCAAGGAAGTCAGCCCACTCAGGACCCGAAGGAAAGCCGAAGTCAGAAGGTGGAACATCAGGAAGACATTCATCGTCACTCACATCATAAACTCTGGAGTCTCTCAGACGAGCCTTCAGAGCATTCTTGGAGGTGACCAAGCGTGTGACAACGTCATGATTTTGGGAGAAATGAAAGGTAAACATCTTCATCATGGCAGAGTGAGCTTTCCCAAGGAAACGAGAAATGCGACCAAAAGATGCAGAGCTGGAAGAAGAAGAACGAGCGGTAGGAGGAGGAACATTTGCCAGAGTGCGACGAGCAAGAGCAGAAGAGTCCTTAGGAACCCAATCATCCGGCATGTGAGGTGGAATGACCCATTGTTCATGCAAGTGAGTGCGGGCAATGGGAAATGGAGCAACACTCTCGATAAATGCCTGAAGAAAGGGGGCATGAGGAAAGGCTCGCTTGTGTTGAAAACAAGCAAGAGGGATCTCATGCCACAGAAAATGAGGGACATTTATCTTCCCCTTTGGAGACACATAGAGGCGATGCATGAGATCAATGCAGTAGCCATTACATAACCCCTTGTCACCCATCTTGGGATAGATGGTACGAATGACACACTACTAGATGATGTAGAAAGGTGAGCGCCAAATGGAGACTTGGTTCAGACCCTTTTTTCTCATCATTAGTCAAATCTCCTACTGGTTTGAGAAGATCCATACAGACTTCAATGCCCTTGGGCCTACTGTTGGGGTCATCCTTATGGATTTTGAACCCGGTGTCAGGAAACCCAAGAGCAGCAACAAATTGAGAATAAGATGCCGTGAGCACGGTGTCGGAGGTCATCCAAGTGACGGTGTTATCTGGACCAAAATAACATGTGGCATAGAATTGATGAATGTCAGCTTGGTTAAAATCATGCTGAAATTCAAATGGAGCAGCAAGGTTGGATGACTCAATGAGCTCAATAGCTCCCAGATATTTAGCCGGATGAGCACGAATATGCTCTAAGTCAATGCATACATCTAGAGATAGACCTTTAGGAATGATGATAGTGGTAAAAATGTCAGCTTGGACATTAGTGCGAAAACAAGCATCCTGTGAGTCGCTAATGTCAGATGTGGGGTTCCGGCAAACCCTTAAGGTTCGAACACTGGGGTGTGCGCGAAGTCTTTTCCTCCCACTGATCTATGCCCTAGCTCACTAAGATCTCACGGACAAACTCGACGAACTCACAACACAGAAAGACACAAGATTTATACTGGTTCGGGCCACCGTTGTGGTGTAATACCCTACTCCAATGTGGCGGTGGTGGATTGCCTCTTGGGCTGATGATGAACAATACAAGGGGAAGAACAGCCTCCTGATGGTGAGGTGTTCTCATGCTTGGCTACTTGTGTGTGTGGGGATGATCTTCCGGATCCGTCCTTGCCTATGGTGGTGGCTAGTCCTATTTATAGAGGCCCTGGTCCTCTTCCCAAATATTCAGCGGGAAGGGAGCCAACAACGGCAGGTAAATTTGAAGGGGACAACTAGTACAAGCTTTCCTGACAAAGGTGGTCTCCGCCTGCGAAAGGCTCTGGTGGTGACGTCGTCTTCGGCTCCACAATGACCTTCATCTTGTCGTCCTTCTGGTCTTGGTCTTGTTGCACCAATATGGAAACCTTTGCTTGATGCCTTGGTACTCCTCGCCTGCGCTGGCCTCCTTAGCACCAAAGAGGAAACAAGGACGCTGCGCGCACTGGCGCCCGCCTGGTGTCGACCATCATGGCTCACGTCATGAGAGCCTCGTGAGGTTTGCCTCGCCTTGTTATCTCCGCCCCTCGTGAGCCTGCCCGACTAGGCCACTCCAGAGGAGGTCTTGTGTCGTCCGCCTCATGATGCTTGGCCCCTCGCAAGGGTCTTGGATGCCTTGTTGATGAAGGTGGGCCGTACGGCCTGCTGGCTTCGCCACGTGTAGGACCTTGAAGTAGATGTGTCTAGAGGGGGGTGATTAGACACATAATACTAAAGTTGCAATTTTTAAGCTTTGTCGGTTTAAGTGGAATTTAAGCATAATTTCTATAATCACAATACATATCAAGCAAGTATGCAAAGAGTATATAGGCAGCGGAAAGTAAAGCATGCAACTTGCAAGAATGTAAAGGGAAGGGTTTGGAGAATTCAAACGCAATCGGAGACACAGATGTTTTTCCCGTGGTTCGGATAGGTAGTGCTATCCTACATCCACGTTGATGGAGACTTCAACCCACGAAGGGTAACGGTTGCGCGAGTCCACGGAGGGCTCCACCCACGAAGGGTCCACGAAGAAGCAACCTTGTCTATCCCACCATGGCCATCGCCCACGAAGGACTCGCCTCACTACCGGTAGATCTTCACGAAGTAGGCGATCTCCTTGCCCTTACAAACTCCTTGGTTCAACTCCACAATCTTGTCGGAGGCTCCCAAGTGACACCTAGCCAATCTAGGAGACACCACTCTCCAAGAAGTAACAAATGGTGTGTTGATGATGAACTCCTTGCTCTTGTGCTTCAAATGATAGTCTCCCCAACACTCAACTCTCTCTCATAGGATTTGGATCTGGTGGAAAGAAGATTTGAGTGGAAAGCAACTTGGGGAAGGCTAGAGATCAAGATTCATATGGTAGGAATGGAATATCTTGGCCTCAACACATGAGTAGGTAGTTCTCTCTCAGAAATAGGATGCTGGAAGTGTAGGCTTAGTCTGATGGCTCTCTCTTCGAATGAAGAGGAGGTGGAGGGGTATATATAGCCTCCACACAAAATCCAACCATTGCACACAATTTACCAATCTCGGTGGGACCGAATCAACAAACTCGGTCGGACCGAAAAGGTAAACCTAGTGACCGTTAGAGATTTCAGCGGGACCGACTGGATCAACTCGGTGGGACCGATGTGCTAGGGTTAGGGTAAATCCAAAACTCGGTTTGACCAATTACTCAAACTCGGTGGGACCGATTTGGGTAATAAGCGAAACAGAGAGTTGGCCAAGCAAACTCGGTGGGACCGATTGCATATCTCGGTGGGACCGAGAATAATGCAATAGGTAACAGAGAGTTTGCAAGCCCATCTCGATGAGACCGAGATCCCATCGGTGAGACCGAACTGATTAGGGTTTCTGGCAGTGGCTATGACAAGTGAAACTCGGTGGCGCCGGATAGGAATAATCGGTAGGTCCGAGTTTGGCTTTAGGTTTAGGTCATATGAGGAAGTGGGAAAGTAGCTGAGGGTTTTGGAGCGTATCATTAAGCACATGAAGCAAGAGGTTCATTAAGCAACACCTCATCCCTCGTTGATAGTATTGGCTTTTCCTATGGACTCAATGTGATCTTGGATCACTAAAATGTAAAATGAAGAGTCTTGAGCTTCAAGATTTAGCCAATCCTTTGTCCTTAGCATCTTGGAGAACTTCCCACAACCTTTAGTCCATGCCACTCCATTGTTGAACTTATCTGAAACTTACTAGATGAAAACGTTAGTCCAACAAAAGATATGTTGTCATCAATTATCAAAACCACCTAGGGAGCACTTGTGCTTTCAATCTCCCCTTTTTGGTAATTGATGGCAACATACATCAAAGCTTTAGATAAAGGTATAAAGAACAGCAAGTAAAGCTTTGGAAGGAAATGTAACAAACATAGGCTCCCCCACATGTATGAAATCATATGAATATAAAATATATAAGCATGTGAGAGCATAATCATGATAGAGTAGGCAATGTGTTACATGTATCTTGGCCATATGCATCAGAGTAAAAGATTATCAAGGAAAATACCTTCATGCTCATGAGTCCTTCTTGCAAACAGTATGTACATAAGCAAGAACTCCTCATACTCATGATTTTGATGCATACACTTGCCTTGTAGTTTTTGAGTTGGCTTAGGATAGAGTGAACCTGCACAAACAAAGTTAGATAACACAGGTACATCCACTAGCCAGGGCAAACAAAAGAAACCACAAGAGTACCAAGACTGGGATGACATGTAGAGAGTAAGTACTAGGTACTACATTGAATTCAACATGTCCCCAAGAGTAAAGATATGCAATGAATTTGACTGATTTCTTTCCCTTAGGTGTCTTGCTCCCCCTGAATCTTACATGGGATATTGGGAGAAGATAGGAAACAGAAAATCAGAGCTGAAAGATACAACTGGATAGAACTTAATGCAAATAAGCGTATATGAACATGTCTTTCCCCCAAAAAGACATGTAACATCTCTCCTCTTGAATCATCAAGCATCTGGGATCCTGGAGTATTTTCTCTCCCCCTGGAAATCTCTCTCTCCCCCTTAATAACATCTGGGATCCTTGAGACTTTCTCTCCCCCTTGAGCTTCCCTTAACAACATCTGGGACCCTTGAGACTTTCTCTCCCCCTTGAGCTTTGATGTGATCTCTCTCTCCCCCTTTGACATCAATTTCCAAGAAGGGCTTTCTGGAATCCGGCGTATAGGTTTGGTCCTTGAGACTCAGCACAAAGCAATGGATAAAATTGTGATGCTTGTAGAGGACAAGATTCATTGAGTGGAGCTGGATCAGAAGAAATGTAGAACAAGTGGCAAACTGTTTTTCTGATTGCAAGGTCAGTGGCACCGAGTGGCATATTTCGGTGGTACCGAAAGGATTCGGTTGGACCAAAAATTGCAAGTCGGTGAAACCGAGTTTACACAGAGAAAAACACTTGTCACCTCAGCTCACTAGACATGTAGGATCTCACAAAGATTTGCAATGAATTACTTGAAGGATTTGCAAGGAATTAAATGCAGAAAATGCAGAACAAAAAAAAGAAAAGAGAAGAAACTAAAAGATCTAGATGAAGTTTTTCTTTGTTTTTGAAAAAGAGAAAGAAAATAAACATGCATGAGACAAATGCAATAACACAAAGAAGGAACACAAGAGAACTTCATCTAAAGTTGGGCGGTGACATAGTCACCTATGTTAGAGTATATTGACTTAGGAGTCAAGTGAGAACACTTGATCATAGGTCATACTCATCGTTTAAGCTCAAAGTGGGGTTACCATTTTTCGTTTAAGCATCTTGATGTATTCACATCTTGTTGAGTTGCTTTGACTCATGTCTTGGAGTAAAGCTTCTCTAAGATGGAATAACATACCTTGGGTGGTGGTGTGGTTCTTGCTCATGTAGTTGAACTTGTGTGGGTGCTCAAGGTTGATGTAGCTCATCAAGAGTTGGGAGCACCACTAGGAGTGTGAGTTCACCTACCTACATGGATTAGTTCTTTCAAGGAAGAGCACCTGTGTATCCAAAAATGACAATCATGAAGCTCAACATAGGATTTATCAAAGGATATGTTTGAATGGTTCTGTGCTTCCTTGTCTTCAACCATCATTGTGTAGAGACTTGGTGATGTAAAGATTGCTCAAGATGTGAGTGAGTCGCAATCTCATGAAATTATATTCAACCAAGCACCTACATGGGTTAGACAACATGCAAGGTACAAATATATCCAAGACATAAGATAGTCATCATAAGAGATATATCATGGATTAGTCATAAGCTCATGTCTTGCATGTATCCAATGGAGTTCCTACTCCAAGTTCGAAGCATCAATGATGTTCAATTCACCTCTCAACCTGCAAAACACTTTCTCATCAAGTGGTTTAGTGAATATATCCGCTAATTGCTTATCGGTGCGAACATGCTTAAGATCAATGTCGCCCTTAGCAACATGATCTCGAATGAAGTGATGACGAACTTCAACATGCTTAGTTCGAGAATGTTGTACAGGACTATGACCAATTTTCATAGCACTTTGATTGTCACAAAGCAGTGGAACATGTTTAACATAGATTCCATAATCTTTAAGAGTTTGGATCATCCAAAGTAATTGAGCACAACATGAACCAGCGGCAATGTATTCCGCTTCGGCGGTGGATAAGGATACGGAGTTTTGTTTCTTGGAAGACCAAGACACAAGAGATCTACCAAGAAATTGACAAGTACCCGAAGTTGACTTTCTATCAACCGTGTCTCCGGCATAATCCGAGTCGGAATAGCCAACAAGATCAAAAGAAGACCTCTTAGGATACCAAATGCCAAAATTTGGTGTATGAATTAAGTATCTAACTATCCTTTTCACGGCCTTAAGATGACATTCTTTAGGAGCAGCTTGATATCGTGCACACATGCACACACTTAGCATAATATCGGGTCGTGAAGCACATAGGTATAACAATGAACCAATCATAGAGCGATAAACCTTTTGATCAACCGGTTCACCATCTTTGGTCAAATCATTATGTCCACTAGTAGGCATGGGTGTAGACATACCTTTGCATTCTTGCATATTGAACTTCTTGAATAAGTCCTTGGTGTACTTTGTTTGAGAGACAAATGTACCTTCCTTAGTTTGCTTGATTTGCAAACCGAGAAAGAATTTGAGTTCACTCATCATAGACATCTCAAACTTTTCTGACATTAGCTTTCCAAACTTTTCACTAAAGAGAGGGTTAGTTGAACCAAATATGATATCATCAACATAAATTTGGCATACAAATAGTTCTCCATTAACCCTTTTAGTAAAAAGAGTAGAATCAATTTTACCAATTTCAAAACCACTTGCAATAAGGAACTTGGTCAACCATTTATACCATGCTCTAGGAGCTTGTTTAAGACCATAAAGAGCTTTGTGAAGTTTGTAAACATGATTAGGTTTCTTAGGATTGACAAAGCCGGGAGGTTGTTTGACATAAACTTCCTCCTCTATTTCACCATTTAGAAAAGCACTTTTAATGTCCATTTGGTACAAGGTGATGTTATGGTGATTAGCATAGGCAAGTAAGATGCGAATGGACTCAAGTCTAGCAATGGGAGCATATGTCTCACCATAGTCCATACCTTCGACTTGTGTGTACCCTTGGGCGACGAGACGTGCTTTGTTGCGAACCACTTGTCCATCTTCATCTTACTTGTTGCGAAACACCCATTTGGTACCAATGATGTTGTGGTTGTTGTCGGGCTTCTCAACCAATGTCCAAACTTGGTTTCTCTCAAAGTTGTGTAGCTCTTCATGCATAGCGTTTATCCAATCCGGATCTTCCAATGCATCTTCAACCTTCATAGGTTCAATGCTAGAGATGAATGAATAGTTTTCACAAAAGTTAGCTAAACGAGTTTTTGAGCGAGTGATTCTCCCGGTTTGTATATCATTGAAGATTTGCTCGATGGGATGATCTTTGGCGATTCTTGCTCGAACTCGTGAGAGCTTTTGCTTGGGTCTTCGTTGAACATCTTCTTCATCTTGTTCTTCTTCTTGGCCTTCTTCATTGTTGACGTTGTCATTTTCTTGTCGTGGTGGAGAAGGAGGTTGTTGATGTTCATCTTGATGCATTTCCTTGTCTTCTTCATCTTGGTGTGTCCCACTTGTGGATGCTTCCGTGTCGATTCTTGGTTCACCTTGTTGTGAAGTAGAAGCTTCCACTTGGACGGATGAAGTACTCTCCTTCACCTCCATTGGACGAATTTTGCCTATGGACAAGTCTTGGATTGCTTCTGAAGGGTCTTTGTCTCCTACATCAATTGGCAATTGCTCTACTTACGAGCCATTAGATTCATCAAACTTCACATCTACCGTCTCTTCCACCTTTCGGGTGAAATTGTTGTAGACACGGTAAGTGTGAGAGTTTGAGCCATAACCAAGTAGGAAACCTTCATGAGATTTAGGAGCAAACTTTGAACGACGATGCTTATCAAGAATGTAGCACTTTGAGCTGAATACTCGAAAGTATCCAACTTGGGGTTTGTTACCGGTGAGGAGCTCGTATGCCGTCTTGCCGAGTAGCTTGTGAAGGTACAAGCGATTTGTTGCGTGACAAGCTGTCTCAACCGCTTCTGCCCAAAAGTGCTTCGGCGTCTTGTATTCATCAAGCATTGTTCTTGCCATTTTGATGAGCGTCTGGTTCTTCCTCTCAACAACTCCATTTTGTTGAGGTGTGTACGTAGCCGAGAACTCGTGTGAAATCCCTTCTTTGTCAAGAAAGGTGTCCAAATTTGCATTCTTGAACTCCGTTTCGTTGTCACTTCGAACCTTCTTGATCTTCACGTCAAACTGATTTTGGGCCTTCCTAGCGAAGTTTTTGAAGATCTTCTGGACCCGCGACTTGTCATTAAGAAAGAACACCCACGTAAATCTTGAAAAATCATCAACTATAAATAGACCAAAAGAATTTCCACTGAGACTCTTGTAGGCGTTGGGACCAAAGAGATCCATATGAAGTAGCTCGAGTGGCCTCCTTGTAGTCATGATGTTCTTCACGGGATGCCTTCCTCCAACCTGTTTACCTGCTTGACAAGCACTGCAAAGTCTATCCTTATCAAATATGACATCGTTAACTCTAAGGATATGATTTCCTTTAATAAGCTTGTCAAGGTTTTTCATGCCAACGTGACCTAGTCGTCTATGCCACAACCAACCTTTTGAGGATTTAGCGATAAAGCAAGTTTTAGGTTGTGCCTTTTTAGAGAAATCGACAATGTAAAGATCACCTCTACGCATACCGGTAAAGACCATTTTATGATTGTCTCGACGAAATACTTGGCAATCTACCTCAGTAAATAAGACATTCAAACCGAAATCAGCAAGTCTAGATACCGAAAGTAAGTTGTAGCCGAGAGACTCAACGAGCATGACATTTTGAATGGAACTATCATGTGAGATGGCCACCTTACCAAGGCCAACCACTTTACCCTTTGAGTTATCACCAAAGGTGACATATTTCCGAGGGCCTTCATTTTCAGCAATCTCACGGAACATCTCTTCATCTCCAGTCATATGATCAGTACATCCACTATCAAGAACCCATTCCTTTCCTCCTGATTGATATCCTCGAAGATTTGCCGTAAGACCAAAATGTCTCATTGCGTCATCAAGATCAAAGTCACTATCATCATCATCATCATAGTAACCATGTTCGTCATGATCTTGTGACTCATCATTTCCTAGAGAGGGCAATTCATTAGATAGATGATCATCAAAGTGGTCACTTTTATGAATTCTTATAGCTTCGAATATAATATCTCTAATGATTCGAACATCTCCTTTAGCATGCTTGAGATTGGTAAGCTCAGATAGACAATTACCAAAACTAGGATCACTAGAGTTCATCTTACTCAAGGCAATAGATTTATGGAGAATTTCATCTAAATTTTTCAAGGAATGATCGGGAAATCGTTCCTCAAGAAATTTCCATATAGTATAGGCACAATTAAGAGTAGGAAAACTAGCAATCAAATTTTTGGGCAATCCTCTAATGATGAGCTCAATAGTTCTAAGATTGCGAATCATGTCAATATCTTCATCTAAGGTAGGATGCAAAGGATCAATGTGAGGTGCACAAGGGCTAGCAATATACTTGTTTAAATGATATTGATTGAAAATTACAAGCATCTCATTTTTCCACTCATGAAAATACTCTCCATCAAGAATAGGCACTCTATGTCTAAGACTCCCTAAAGTAGACACATCCATCTTCCTCCAATGGTGATTAAACCAAGGCAATGGAGACCAAAGCTCTGATACCACTTGTAGGACCTTGAAGTACATGTGTCTAGAGGGGGGTGATTAGGCACATAATGCTAAAGTTGCAATTTTTAAGCTTTTCCGGTTTAAGTGGAATTTAAGCATAATTTCATTTATCACAATACATATCAAGCAAGTATGCAAAGAGTATATAGGCAGCGGAAAGTAAAGCATGCAACTTGCAAGAATGTAAAGGGAAGGGTTTGGAGAATTCAAACGCAATCGGAGACACGGATGTTTTTCCTGTGGTTCGGATAGGTGGTGCTATCCTACATCCACGTTGATGGAGACTTCAACCCACGAAGGGTAACGATTGTGCGACTCCACGGAGGGCTCCACCCACGAAGGGTCCACGAAGAAGCAACCTTGTCTATCCCACCATGGCCATCGCCCACGAAGGACTTGCCTCACTAGCGGCAGATCTTCACGAAGTAGGTGATCTCCTTGCCCTTACAAACTCCTTGGTTCAACTCCACAATCTTGTCGGAGGCTCCCAAGTGACACCTAGCCAATCTAGGAGACACCACTCTCCAAGAAGTAACAAATGGTGTGTTGATGATGAACTCCTTGCTCTTGTGCTTCAAATGATAGTCTCCCCAACACTCAACTCTCTCTCATAGGATTTGGATCTGGTGGAAAGAAGATTTGAGTGGAAAGCAACTTGGGGAAGGCTAGAGATCAAGATTCATATGGTAGGAATGGAATATCTTGGCCTCAACACATGAGTAGGTAGTTCTCTCTCAGAAATAGGATGCTGGAAGTGTAGGCTTAGTCTGATGGCTCTCTCTTCGAATGAAGAGGAGGTGGAGGGGTATATATAGCCTCCACACAAAATCCAACCGTTACACACAATTTACCAATCTCGGTGGGACTGAATCAACAAACTCGGTCGGACCGAAAAGGTAAACCTAGTGACCGTTAGAGATTTCGGTGGGACCGACTGGATCAACTCGGTGGGACCGATGTGCTAGGGTTAGGGTAAATCCAAAACTCGGTTTGACCGATTACTCAAACTCGGTGGGACCGATTTGGGTAATAAGCGAAACAGAGAGTTGGCCAAGAAAACTCGGTGGGACCGATTGCATATCTCGGTGGGACCGAGAATACTGCAATAGGTAACAGAGAGTTTGCAAGCCCATCTCGGTGAGACCGAGATCCCATCGGTGAGACCGAACTGATTAGGGTTTCTGGCAGTGGCTATGACAAGTGAAACTCGATGGCGCCGGATAGGAATAATCGGTAGGTCCGAGTTTGGCTTTAGGTTTAGGTCATATGAGGAAGTGGGAAAGTAGCTGAAGGTTTTGGAGCATATCATTAAGCACATGAAGCAAGAGGTTCATTAAGCAACACCTCATCCCTCCTTGTATTGGCTTTTCCTATGGACTCAATGTGATCTTGGATCACTAAAATGTAAAATGAAGAGTCTTGAGCTTCAAGCTTTAGCCAATCCTTTGTCCTTAGCATCTTGGAGAACTTCCCACAACCTTTAGTCCATGCCACTCCATTGTTGAACTTATCTGAAACTTACTAGATGAAAACATTAGTCCAACAAAAGATATGTTGTCATCAATTATCAAAACCACCTAGGGAGCAATTGTGCTTTCACCACGCCGCGGGCCACAGGCAGGAAAGTCTAGGGACCCCCGTTCCTAGAACGCCGACAGTAGCCCCCTGGCCCAAGGTGCGCTCGGGCTTGGCTTCGCGGCGAAGCCAATGGTCAAGTACGGAGCACCGCGGGGCCCCAAAAGCCTACGGCCTCGGTTGACGCGTGGCGGTTGATTGGACGTGAGCGTCTCTGCTTCCCCACGCTGCCTCAGCAACGGCATGACTTGATAAGTCTCTGCGACATGCCAGGAGAACCATCATTACCTGCGATCGTGGGAGGCGCCGGTTGGCCTTTGCTACCTCTTGAGCACTGCGTTGGTTTTCCCCGAAGAGGAAGGGATGATGCAGCAAAGTAGTATAAGTATTTCCCTCAGTTTTTGAGAACCAAGGTATCAATCCAGTAGGAGGCCACGCGCGAGTCCCTCGTACCTTCACAAAACAAATAAATCCTCGCAACCAACGCAAATAGGGGTTGTCAATCCCTATAAGGCCACTTACGAGAGTGAGATCTGATAGATATGATAAGATAATATTTTTGGTATTTTTGTGATAAAGATGCAAAGTAAAATAAAAGCAAAGTAAAAGCAAAAGGAAATAACTAAGTAGTAGGAGATTAATATGATGAAGATAGACCCCGGGGCCATAGGTTTCACTAGTGGCTTCTCTCGAGAGCATAAGTATTCTACGGTTGGTGAACAAATTACTGTTGAGCAATTGACTGAATTGAGCATAGTTATGAGAATATCTAGGTATGATCATGTATATAGGCATCACGTCCGAGACAAGTAGACCGACTCCTGCCTGCATCTACTACTATTACTCCACTCATCGACCGCTATCCAGCATGCATCTAGAGTATTAAGTTAAAAACAGAGTAACGCCTTAAGCAAGATGACATGATGTAGAGGGATAGACTCATGCAATTTGAAGAAAACCCCATCTTGTTATCCTCGATGGCAACAATACAATAAGTGCCTTGCTGCCCCTACTGTCACTGGGAAAGGACACCACAAGATTGAACCCAAAGCTAAGCACTTGTCCCATTGCAAGAAAGATCAATCTAGTAGGCCAGACCAAACTGATAGTTTGAAGAGACGTGCAAAGATAACCAATCATACATAAAAGAATTCAGAGAAGATTCAAATATTATGCATAGATATACTTGATCATAAACCCACAATTCACCGGTCTCAACAAACACACTGCAAAAAGAAGATTACATCGAATAGATCTCCACAAGAGAGGGGGAGAACATTGTATCGAGGTCCAAAAAGAGAGAAGAAGCCATCTAGATACTAACTATGGACCCGTAGGTCTGAAGTAAACTACTCACACTTCATCGGAGAGGCTATGGTGTTGATGTAGAAGCCCTCCGTGATCGATGCCCCCTCCGGTGGAGCTCCAGAACAGGCCCCAAGATGGGATCTCGTGGATACAGAAAATTGCAGCGGTGGAATTAGGTTTTTGGCTCCGTCTCTAATCATTTGGGGGTACGTAGGTATATATAGGAGGAAGGAGTACGTTGGTAGAGCATTAGGGGGCCCACGAGTGTGGAGGGCGCGCTTGGGGGGGGGGGGGGGTAGGCGCGCCCCCTACCTCGTGGCCTCCTCTTTTCTTTCTTGACGTAGGGTCCAAGTCTCCCGGGTCTTATTTGTTGAGAAAATCACGTTTCCGAAGGTTTCATTCCGTTTGGACTCCGTTTGACATTCCTTTTCTTTGAAACCCTAAAACAGGCAAAAACATCAATTCTGGGCTGGGCCTCCGGTTAATAGGTTAGTCCCCAAAATAATATAAAAGTGGAAAATAAAGCCCAACAATGTCTAAAACAGTAGATAATATAGCATGGAGCAATCAAAAATTATAGATACGTTGGAGACGTATCAAGCATCCCCAAGCTTAATTCTTGCTCGTCCTCGAGTAGGTAAATGATAAAAACAGAATTTTTGATGCGGAGTGCTACTTGGCATAATTTTAATGTAATTCTTCTTAATTGTGGTATGAATATTCAGATCCGAAAGATTCAAGACAAAAGTTCATATTGACATAAAAATAATAATACTTCAAGCATACTAACTAAGCAATTATGTCTTCTCAAAATAACATGGCTAAAGAAAGTTATCCCTACAAAATCATATAGTCTGGCTATGCTCCATCTTCACCACACAAAATATTTAAATCATGCACAACCCCAATAACAAGCGAAGCAATTGTTTCATACTTTTGACATTCTAAAAACTTTTTCAATTTTTACGCAATACATGAGCGAGAGCCATGGACATAGCACTATAGGTGAAATTGAATGGTGGTTGTGGAGAGGACAAAAAGGGAGAAGATAGTCTCACATCAACAAAGTGTATCAACGGGCTATGGAGATGCCCATCAGTAGATATCAATGTGAGTGAGTAGGGATTGCCATGCAACGAATGCACTAGAGCTATAAGTATATGAAAGCTCAAAAACAAACTAAGTGGGTGTGCATCCAACTTGCTTGCTCATGAAGACCTAGGGCATTTTGAGGAAGCCCATCATTGGAATATACAAGCCAAGTTCTATAATGAAAAATTCCCACTAGTATATGAAAGTGATAACATGAGAGACTCTCTACTATGAATATCATGGTGCTACTTTGAAGCACAAGTGTGGTAAAAGGATAGTAGCATTGTCCCTTCTCTCATTTTCTCTCATTTTTTTATTTGGGCCTTTTCTCTTTTTTATGGCCTCTTTTCTTTCTTTATTATTCATTTTTTTTATTTTTCGTCCGGTGTCTCATCCAGACTTGTGGGGGAATCATAGTCTCCATCATCCTTTCCTCACTGGGACAATGCTCTAATAATGATGATCATCACACTTTTATTTTTCTTACAACTCAACAATTACAACTCAATACTTAGAACAAAATATGACTCTATATGAAGGCCACCGGCGGTGTACCGAGATATGCAATGAATCAAGAGTGACATGTATGAAAGAATTATGAACGGTGGCTTTGCCACAAATACGATGTCAACTACATGATCATGCTAAGCAATATGACAATGATGGAGTGTGTCATAATAAACGGAACGGTGGAAAGTTGCATGGCAATATATCTCGGAATGGCTATGAAAATGCCATAATAGGTAGGTATGGTGGCTGTTTTGAGCAAGGTATATGGTGGGTGTATGATACCGGCGAAAGGTGCGCAGTATTAGAGAGGCTAGCAAAGGTGGAAGGGTGAGATTGCGTATAATCCATTGACTCAACATTAGTCATAAAGAACTCATATACTTATTGCAAAAATCTACAAGTTATCAAAGCAAAGTATTACGCGCATGCTCCTAGGGGGTTAGATTGGTAGGAAAAGACCATCGCTCGTCCCCGACCGCCACTCATAAGGAAGACAATCAATAAATAAATCATGCTCCGACTTCATCACATAATGGTTCACCATACGTGCATGCTACGGGAATCATAAGCTTCAACACAAGTATTTCTCAAATTCACAACTACTCAACTAGCATGACTTTAATATCACCATCTCCATATCTCAAAACAATTATCAAGTATCATACATATCATAGTATTCAACACACTCATAAGAAAGTTTTATTATTAATCTTGTGTACCAAGCATATTAGGATTTTAAGCAAATTACCATGCTATTTAAGACTCTCAAAATAATCTAAGTGAAGCATGAGAGATCAATAGTTTCTATAAAACAAATCCACCACCATGCTCTAAAAGATATAAGTGAAGCACTAGAGCAAAATTATATAACTCAAAAGATATAAGCGAAGCACATAGAGTATTCTAACAAATTCCAAATCATGTATGGCTCTCTCAAAAGGTGTGTGATACGTCTCCAATGTATCTATAATTTTTGATTGCTCCATGCTATATTATCTACTATTTTGGACATTATTGGGCTTTATTATCCACTTTTATATTATTTTTGGGACTAACCTATTAACCGGAGGCCCAGCCCAGAATTGCTGTTTTTTGCCTGTTTTAGGGTTTCGAAGAAAAGGAATATCAAACGGAGGCCAAATGGAATGAAACCTTCGGGAACGTGATTTTCTCACCGAATACAACTCAGGAGACTTGGACCCTATGTCAAGGCACGTAACAGGAGGCCACGAGGTAGGGGGGCGCGCCCTACCCCCCAGGCGCGCCCCCACCCTCGTGGGCCCCCTGTTGCTCCACCGACGTACTTCTTCCTCCTATATATACCCACGTACCCCCAAACGATCAGACACGGAGCCAAAAACCTAATTCCACTGCCGCAACTTTCTGTATCCACGAGATCCCATCTTGGGGCCTGTTCCGGAGCTCCGCCGGAGGGGGCATCGATCATGGAGGGCTTCTACATCATCATCCAAGCTTCTCCGATGAAGTGTGAGTAGTTTACTTCAGACCTATGGGTCCATAGTTAGTAGCTAGATGGCTTCTTCTCTCTTTTTGGATCTCAATACAATGTTCTCCCTCTCTCTCGTGGAGATCTATTCGATGCAATCTTCTTTTTGCGGTGTGTTTGTTGAGACCGATGAATTGTGGGTTTATGATCAAGTCTATCTATGAATAATATTTGAATCTTCTCTGAATTCTTTTATGTATGATTGCTTATCTTTGCAAGTCTCTTTGAATTATCAGTTTGGTTTGGCCTACTAGATTGGTTGTTCTTGCCATGGGATAAGTGCTTAGCTTTGGGTTCGATCTTGCTGTGTCCTTTCCCAGTGACAGAAGGGGTAGCAAGGCACGTATTGTATCGTTTCCATCGACGATAACAAGATGGGGTTTTTATCATATTGCATGAAACTCTCCCTCTACATAATGTCATCTTGCTTAAGGCGTTACTCTGTTTTTAACTTAATACTCTAGATGCATGCTGGATAGCGATCGATGAGTGGAGTAATAGTAGTAGATGCAGGCAGGAGTCGGTATACTTGTCTCGGACGTGATGCCTATATACATGATCATACCTAGATATTCTCATAACTATGCTCAATTCAGTCAATTGCTCAACAGTAATTTGTTCACCCACCGTAGAATACTTATGCTCTTGAGAGAAGCCACTAGTGAAACCTATGGCCCCCGGGTCTCTTTCTCATCATATTAATCTCCATCACTTTATTATTGCTTTGCTTTTACTTTGCCTTTTACTTTTTACTTTGCATCTCTATACCAAAAATACCAAAAATATTATTTATCATCTCTATCAGATCTCACTTTCGTAAGTGACCGTGAAGGGATTGACAACCCCTAAGCGCGTTAGTTGCGTTGAGCTATTGTTTTTGTGTAGGTACGAGGGACTTGTGCGTAGCCTCCTACTGGATTGATACCTTGGTTCTCAAAAACTAAGGGAATTACTTATGCTACTTTGCTGCATCATCCTCTCCTCTTCGGGAAATCCAACGCAGTGCTGAAGAGGTAGCAAGAAGAATTTCTGGCGCCGTTGCCGGGGAGTCTGCACAAAAGTCAACATACCAAGTACCCATCACAATCCCTATCTCCCGCATTACATTATTTGCCATTTGCCTCTCGTTTTCCTCTCCCCCACTTCACCCTTGCCGTTTTATTCGCCCTCTCTCTCTATCCTCCCTCTCTTTCTCTATTTGCCTCTTTTGTCCGTTTCTTGTTTGCTCGTATGGTTGGAATAGTTATTTATTTATTACTAAACAAAGAACCTAAGATCTACGGATCCTCATCCACTTGCTAATCTTTTTAAGAGATCCAATTATAATGAACCAATTGCTAGTGAGTTTTGTGCACTAGATTATCTTTATGAAGTTTTGCTTGAAATTCGTGAATCTGAAAATTGTGATAAAGTACCTTATGGAGTGATTCCCGATGGATCTTTGAATAAAAAGCATGATTGTAATGATGATATTATAAATTCTATTGATATAAATTGTGCTAATAATATGCAAAACCCTAAGCTTGGGGATGCTAGTTTTGCTATGACCTCTACTTGTTGCAATGATCATGATTGGGGTGATTCTTCTTACAATCTTGAAAATTTATTTACTCCCCATGACGAATATGAGATTGATAATAGTATTTGCAATAATACTGAAAGTGGGTTTGGGAGAGTGTCAACTTTATATCCCACATATTTGGATAATGTTCAATCTTATGAAGTTTTTGATAAAAGTGGGTTTGAAGAAGTCATGACTTTAGTTAATGTTAATCCCACTATTTTGGAAGAGTGTCAACTTTGCATGCATGTGGATCATATTGAAAATATTGTAAGTGGTAGCTATTTTGTTGAATTTGCTTATGATCCCGCATGTAATTATTATGAGATAGGAAAAGATGGTGGTGGAAATTTTCATGTTACTGAATTACCTCTCGTTATGTTGAGATTGCTATTTTCCGCTTCCTTGCATATGCTAGTTTTTGCTTGCCTTGATAATTTGTTTGACTATAAGATGCCTATGCATAGGAAGTATGTTAGACTTAAATGTGTTTGTCACGTGTTTTATGATGTTCTCTTTGTGCTTCAATTCTTGTCTTTCATGTGAGCATCATTGAAATATTATGCCTAGCTATAAGGCTTTAAAGAAAAGCGCTTGCTGGGAGTCAACCCAATATTTATCCTTGCTGTTATTTAATAAATAAATTATTTAGCCTCTGTTTTGGTTGTGTTTTTTGTGTTTAATTAGTGTTTGTGCCAAGTAGAACCGTTGGGAAGACTTGGCGAAAGTTTCTGTTTTTTTATAGCAAGTTCAACAAGACTTTCCCCAAGTCTTCCCAATGGTTCTACTTGGCACAAACACTAATTAAACACAAAAACACAAACAAAACAGAGGATAAATAAATTATTTATTACTAAACAGGAGCAAAAAGCAAGGAATAAAAATAAAATTGGGTTGCCTCCCAACAAGCGCTATCGTTTAACGCCCCTAGCTAGGCATAACAAGCAAGAATAGATCTAGGTATTGCCATCTTTGGTAGGCAATCCATAAGTGGCTCTCATAATAGTTTCATAAGGTGATTTAATTTTATTTCTAGTAACGTGTTGCATGCCTTTCCTTAATGGAAATTGGAATCTAATATTTCCTTCCTTCATATCAATAGTTGCACCAATCGTTCTAAGGAAAGGTCTACCAAGAATAATAGGACATCAAGGATTGCAATCTATGTCAAGAACAATAAAAATCTATGGGAACATAATTCCTATTTGCAACAATAACAACATCATTAATTCTTCCCATAGGTTTCTTAATAGTGGAATCCGCAAGGTGCAAGTTTAAAGAGCAATCATCAAAATCACGGAAACCTAACAAATCACACAAAGTCTTTGGAATCGTGGAAACATGTCACACCCTAGCTAGTCCATGCATTAGAGTGTGCATCATGTTTACTTTCATCAGAAACTTGAAATGGGGAAGACAGAACCCCCAGCACCCCCCTGAAATCAACTAGGGTTTACTAAAAATAAATTCAATGAGCCTGAAATGCCCTTCTAAAATGTTCACCCTCTTTGCCTTGGGTTAGAACCTTTGGGAAAATAGGTGCACATTTTTCTAGGTCAACAGAAGGTCACTGATTTAATTTATAAATATTTGAATTTGGGTATTTAAATGCTATTAAATAATTCAAATGCTCAAATAATTCTGAAAGTAATTGTTTGCTGTTAGGAATAATCCCAATAGGGCTCACAAATATTTTCAGGATTTTAGAAAGTGCCTAGGTATTTTAATTAAATCCCTAATGCTACCGAATAATAGAAAAGAAAACAAAAATAAAAAAAAAGGAAGAAGAATCTTACCTGGCGCCACCCACCAGGCCCACCTGCCGGCCCAGCCCAGCCGCCGCGCCAGCGAGCAGCTTGGCTTGGCCAGGCAGGCAGGCAGGTGCTTGACGGCGGCACCAGCGTGCGCCACGCAGCTGGCTGCCGTCCTTCTTCCTCCCCTCGCCGCCTCGACCCCCTGGACCGGCTCCACGTCGCCGCCTCAACCCCCTGGACACGCTCACTCGCCCCCTTCCTCTCTCTCTTGCTCCCCTCCGCCATGGCCGATGCTGCTGAGCTCGCGCCACCGTGAAAACCCCGTCCACCGACGTCCCCGTGATCCACCACCGTGTCCATCCTCTCCGCCGTCGTCGACTCCTTCGAGCAGCCAAGCCCCGAGCGCTCACACGCTCTGCAACGTCTTCTTCGACCTCGTCTTCACCGAGCCTCGCCGGAGATCCCCTTCCATGTCGCCGCCGCATCGACTCGTCCCCGACCGCGCCGTCTACCTCTTCGTGATCGCCGTGAGCTGCTGCACCTCCCCAACCTCTCCGTTCCTCTTCTCGTGCACCACAGCGAGCACATGAAGCTCACCCGCACCCGCCACCGTGGAGCTCGTCGCCGACGTGCCTCCGGCCAAACTCCGGCCACGCCACCTAGCCTATCATCTTCACTGCAGCCCTAGGGGCACAACGCACCTCACCACGCGCCTCGACGTGCCCCGTAGCCTCGGGCTCACTTTCGCCCAACTCCGGCGACCGCAAGGCTCGTCGCCGGCGACGTTTCCGGCCACCCCGAGCCCAACCACCACCCCCAAACGCCGCGGGTTGTCCCCAGCTACCCGTAGCTGCTCCCCGCGCACCAAATGGTGCCCCGTGGGCGTTTTTCGCAGCGCGCCACCGCGTCTGGCCTCGCCGGCGGCTAAACGCCGGTGGGCTTTGACTCACTGACCGGCAGGGTTTGACCTGCTGACGTGGGTTGACTCCCCCCCCTTCTCTCACTGACATGCGGGCCCCGCCCGGCTAATTACCCTGTTAGTGCTAACTAAATAGATTAGTTAATTAGTATAGTCACTGACTAGTGGGCCCCGCCTGTTAATTAGGCTAGCTAAGCGTGGTTAGTGCACAGAGACACTGACCAGGGGGCCCCACCAGTCAGGTTTGACCTGGCTGGCGCCTTTGACTTGCTGATGTCACCCTGACGCATTGCTGACGCAGTAATTGTTTTTCTGGAATTATTTTTATTCAGAAAATTCCAGAAAATAGTTCAAACTTCAAAAATTCATAGAAATTCAACCATAACTCCAAATAAGATAAATTATATATGAAACATTATCAGAAAAATTCAATCTATCCATCTGTAATGGTTTCATGCATGACAAAACAAGTTTACCCTACTGTTTAAGCAGAATAAGGAAATGCCCTATAAATGCAATAATTAATGAGCTAATATTTGAATCTTGGATTCAAATGAGTTCACCCCTTTCTGTTTTAGCTTGCATTAGGCCAAAACACATTCATATTGCCATGTCATAACATGCATCATATTGTTGCATATCGTCATGTGTTGATTGTGCTCGACTGTGTTCTTCGTGGTAGGTTCTGCCTCCGAGGATATTCACGAGTATCCAACTGAAGGGCAGTATCCCGTTACCACTCCATCAGGAAAGCAACCATTGATCATTCCGATACAACCCATGTTCTCGCTCCTGCTCTTGTTTACTGCATTAAGACAACACGATTCAAACTGCTGTGTGCTACGGTAGTTGAACCCTTATCCTCTGCATGACCTGTCATTGCCACAGTAACTAGATGAAACCCACTAGCATGTGTAGGAGTTGATTGAGCCATGTTTGTGATTCCTACCTTGCTATGCCTGCTATGCTTAGAGTTGTGTTAGGTCTGGTTCATCTGGGTGATGGGCTAGAGTGAAATGCTTGTGTCAGTAATATGTGGGATGTGTTGAACATGTTTGGTAAAGGTATCGATGAGAGGCCATGTAGGAGTACATGGTGGGTTGTTTCATTGAGGCCGTCCATAAGAACTGAGATATGTATGTGTGATTTAAGGTGCAGTTACTACCGTACATTGGGCCCGAAACAAATGGACCCTCTCGGCTTCTTGGCCACCCTAGTACTCTGTCCAGGAGTTGCAATTAGTTTCTGGTGTTTGTAGGATATGTGTTGGCGGCCGTGCATAGCGCTGACCCAAGGGGTGGGCTATGTTGCGGTAGATACACCATGGCACGGTGCATCGAGTCACCCATTTGGTGCCTCGGGAACCCTGTTCACATCGTTCGGGGCCGTATGTGGAAACCTCGGCCGGACTCCCTGCGGATGGAACCTGGATAGGCGATAAACCTGGACTAGGGGCTTAGGTGTTTAGGTAGGCCGTGGCCGACACCCTCGTTGGGCTTCCGCTTGAAGGTTGCCGAGTACATGTCGTGTAGACGGCGGTAAGCGTGTATGACGAAGTACACCCCTGCAGGGTATAAAACTATTCGAATAGCCGCGTCCGCGGTAAAGGACTACTTGGTTGCCTATACAGTTCATAGACAAGTTAATGGATACTACTAAAAGACTCAAGATAAGTGTGAGTACCGGGGATGGCCCTCTCGCAGGATACGAGGGAGGATCCACGGTGGAGTATTGTGTTGGTGAGTAGTGGACTCGTGTGCGAAAACTATTTTACTAAAGAGGTTCCGTAGGATAGCTTAGGCAAGAGTCAAAGCTGGCTTGCTGCATAAACCCCACCACCTTCTTGAGAATGAGCATGTATAGTAGGTTCTGATGTAAGACTTGCTGAGTACCTTTGTACTCATGTTTGCTTATTTATTGTTTTCAGACGACAACACTGCCCCCTCCGATGGGTTTTATGTAGACCTTGACGTCGACGAGTGACTAGCCACCCAGGTGGTGATCCCGGCCATGGAGGGCCCTATGTAGATAGACAGGCTTCGAGAAGCCTTCTTTCTTTCTAGAGTCTGTACTCAGACTAGTTGCTTCCGCATGTGCTTGTATGACTATATGACTTGAGTGTCGGGTCATGTGACCCCTATCTGTGTGAATACGTTATGTATGGCTCCCTGGAGCCTTTAAATAAAGTACTTGAGTTGTAGAGTTTTGTTGTGATGCCATGTTGTATGTACTCATATCGGGCATCTTGTGTGTATGATTGAAATGCTTGGTATGAGTGGGATCCGACAATCTAGTTGTTTATCCTTCGCAGCCTTTCTTATGGGGAAATGTAGTCTAGTGTTCCTCGAGCCATAGCAGTCCGCTACAGCCCGGTTCACCGGAGTCCTGCTAGCCCAGCACTACTGTTCAGGACACTTGACTGGCCAGCATGTGTTTCACTTTGTCCCTATGTCTGTCCCTTTGGGGAAATGTCACGTGGTGATCTCCGGAGTCCTGCCTAGCCTGCTACAGCCCGGGATCCCCGGAGTCCTGTTAGCCCAGTGCTACAGCCCGGGATCACTCGTTGATGACCGACATGTTCGATGCGATTCATGTATGCCTGTCTCCATAGGTCTGTGCCGCTTTGGGTTCACGACTAGCCATGTCGTCCCGGGTTCTCTGTCATATGGATGCTAGCGACATTGTCATATACGTGAGCCAAAAGGCGCAAATGGTCCCGGGCCATGGTAAGGCGACATCATGGGATACCGTGCGTGAGGCCGCAAAGTGATATGAGGTGTTACCGGCTAGATCGATGTGGCTTGGAATCGGGGTGCTGACAAAACACTAGCACCCAAATCACATAAAGCATAGCATTCATGATCTTTAATTTTAATTTTAATAGTTGGTTCCCACTCATCATAAATTTTTCTAGGGATAGAAACTTCCAATTCAAGTTTTTCTTCATAAGATTGCATCAAGGCATCAACGATATGTTTAGTAAACGCTTTATTTTGACTGTAAGCATGAGGAGAATTTAGCACGAATTGTAACAAGGAAATACAATCAATCAAAGAGCAATTTTCATAGTTAAATTCCTTGAAATCCATAATAGTGGGTTTAGCAACATCTAGGGTTTTAATTTCTTCAATCCCACTTTTATCAAATTTAGCATCAAGATCAACAAATTCCGAATTCTTGGAATGCGTTCTAGGTAAAGGTGGATCATATTCAGTCCCATCATTATCAAGATTCATATTGCAAAACAAAGATTTAATAGGGGACACATCAATAACTTTTAGATCTTCATCATTATTTTCATAGCAATCCGGTTTAGCGGCCATCTTATTAACTAAGGTAGCCTGCTTATCCAAAATTTCAGCAGTTAATTTCTCAAGATGAGCAATTTGGGATCTCAAACAATTGAATTCTTTAGACATATCATCAAGCTCTTTATTCATAAAATTCATAAAACTTTTCTATTTTTAAGCTCGTTTCTGAAGAAACTATTATGTTCAAATTGCAAAACCATAAAACTCCTGATATTGCTTTCGATCTCTTCTAGCCTTTTAAGGTGGAGATCACCAAATTTAGGTAGAGCCAGTGAGGCAAGCAAGCAAACTAACACACAAGCAAACAAAAAGCAAGTGGGAAAAAGAGGCAAATGAGAAAGAGAGGGAGGATAGAGAGAGAGAGGGCGAATAAAACGGCAAGGGTGAAGTGGGGGAGAGGAAAACGAGAGGCAAATGGCAAATAATGTAATGCGGGAGATAAGGGTATGTGATGGGTACTTGGTATGTTTTGCGAAGACCTCCCCAGCAACAGCGCCAGAAGTCCTTGCTACCTCTTGAGCACTTCGTTGGTTTTCCCCGAAGAGGAAGGGATGATGCAGCAAAGTAGCGTAAGTATTTCCCTTAGTTTTTTAGAACCAAGGTATCAATCCAGTAGGAGGCTATGCGCGAGTCCCTCGTACCTTCACAAAACAAATAAATCCTCGCAACCAATGCAAATAGGGGTTGTCAATCCCTATAAGGCCACTTACGAGAGTGAGATCTAATAGATATGATAAGATAATATTTTTGGTATTTTTGTGATAAAGATGCAAAGTAAAATAAAATAAAAGTAAAAGCAAAAGGAAATAACTAAGTAGTAGGAGAGTAATATGATGAAGATAGACCCGGGGGCCATAGGTTTCACTAGTGGCTTCTCTCGAGAGCATAAGTATTCTACGGTGGGTGAACAAATTACTGTTGAGCAATTGACAGAATTGAGCATAGTTATGAGAATATCTAGGTATGATCATGTATATAGGCATCACGTCTGAGACAAGTAGACCGACTCCTGCCTGCATCTACTACTATTACTCCACTCATCGACCGATATCCAGCATGCATCTAGAGTATTAAGTTGAAAACAGAGTAACGCCTTAAGCAAGATGACATGATGTAGAGGGATAGACTCATGCAATATGAAGAAAACCCCATCTTGTTATCCTCGATGGCAACAATACAATACGTGCCTTACTGCCCCTTCTGTCACTAGGAAAGGACACCGCAAGACCGAACCCAAAGCTAAGCACTTCTCCCATGGCAAGAACAACCAATCTAGTAGGCCAAACCAAACTGATAATTCGAAGAGACTTGCAAAGATAACCAATCATACATAAAAGAATTCAGAGAAGATTCAATATTATTCATAGATAGACTTGATCATAAACCCACAATTCATCGGTCTCAACAAACACACCGCAAAAAGAAGATTACATCGAATAGATCTCCACAAGAGGGGGGGAGAACATTGTATTGAGGTCCAAAAAGAGAGAAGAAGCCATCTAGCTACTAACTATGGACCCGTAGGTCTGAAGTAAACTACTCACACTTCATTGGAGAGGCTATGGTGTTGATGTAGAAGCCCTCCGTGATCGATGCCCCCTCCGGCGGAGCTCCGGAACAGGCCCCAAGATGGGATCTCGTGGATACAGAAAGTTGCGGCAGTGGAATTAGGTTTTGGCTCCGTCTCTGATCGTTTGGGTGTACGTAGGTATATAGGAGGAAGGAGTACGTCGGTGGAGCAATAGGGGGCCCACGAGGGTGGAGGGCACACCTGGGGGGGGGGGGGGGTAGGCGCGCCCCCTACCTCGTGGCGTCCTCTTTTCTTTCTTGACATAGGGTCCAAGCCTCCCAGGTCTTGTTTGTTGAGAAAACCAAGTTACGGAAGGTTTCATTCCATTTGGACTCCGTTTGATATTCCTTTTCTTCGAAACCCTAAAACAGGCAAAAAACAGCAATTCTAGGCTGGGCCTCCGGTTAATAGGTTAGTCCCAAAAATAATATAAAAGTGGATAATAAAGCCCAATAATGTCCAAAACAGTAGATAATATAGCATGGAGCAATCAAAAATTATAGATACGTTGAAGACGTATCAAGCATCACCAAGCTTAATTCCTGCTCGTCCTCGAGTAGGTAAATGATAAAAACAGAATTTTTGATGCGGAGTGCTACTTGGCATAATTTTAATGTAATTCTTCTTAATTGTGGTATGAATATCCAGATCCGAAAGATTCAAAACAAAAGTTCATATTGACATAAAAATAATAATACTTCAAGCATACTAACTGAGTAATTATGTCTTCTCAAAATAACATGGCTAAAGAAAGTTATCCCTGCAAAATCATATAGTCTGGCTATGCTCCATCTTCACCACACAAAATATTTAAATCATGCACAACCCCGATGACAAGCCAAGCAATTGTTTCATACTTTTGATATTCTCAAAACTTTTTCAATTTTTACGCAATACATGAGCGTGAGCCATGGACATAGCACTATAGGTGAAATAGAATGGTGGTTGTGGAGAGGACAAAAAGGGAGAAGATAGTCTCACATCAACTGAGCGTATCAACGGGCTATGGAGATGCCCATCAATAGATATCAATGTGAGTGAGTAGGGATTGCCATGCAACGAATGCACTAGAGCTATAAGTATATGAAAGCTCAAAAACAAACTAAGTGGGTGTGCATCCAACTTGCTTGCTCATGAAGACCTAGGGCATTTTGAGGAAGCCCATCATTGGAATATATAAGCCAAGTTCTATAATGAAAATTTCCCACTAGTATATGAAAGTGATAACATGGGAGACTCTCTACTATGAATATCATGGTGCTACTTTGAAGCACAAGTGTGGTAAAAGGATAGTAGCATTGTCCCTTCTATCTTTTTCTCTCATTTTTTATTTGGGCCTTTTCTCTTTTTTATGGCCTCTTTTCTTTCTTTCTTTTTTCTTTTTTTATTCGTCCGGAGTCTCATCCAGACTTGTGGGGGAATCATAGTCTCCATCATCCTTTCCTCACTGGGACAATGCTCTAATAATGATGATCATCACACTTTTATTTTTCTTATAACTCAACAATTACAACTCGATACTAAGAACAAAATATGACTCTATATGAATGCCACCGGCGGTGTACCGGGATATGCAATGAATCAAGAGTGACACATATGAAAGAATTATGAGTGGTGGCTTTGCCACAAATATGATGTCAACTACATGATCATGCTAAGCAATATGACAATGATGGAGTGTGTCATAATAAACGGAACGGTGGAAAGTTGCATGGCAATATATCTCGGAATGGCTATGGAAATGCCATAATAGGTAGGTATGGTGGCTGTTCTGAGGAAGGTATATGGTGGGTGTATGATACCGGCGAAAGGTGCGCGGTATTAGAGAGGCTAGCAAAGGTGGAAGGGTGAGAGTGCGTATAATCCATTGACTCAACATTAGTCATAAGGAACTCATATACTTATTGCAAAAATTTACAAGTTATCAAAGCAAAGTATTACACGCATGCTCCTAGGGGGATAGATTGGTAGGAAAAGACCATCGCTCGTCCCCGACCGCCACTCATAAGGAAGACCATCAATAAATAAATCATGCTCCGACTTCATCACATAACGGTTCACCATACGTGCATGCTACGGGAATCACAAGCTTCAACACAAGTATTTATCAAATTCACAACTACTCAACTAGCATGACTTTAATATCACCATCTCCATATCTCAAAACAATTATCAAGTATCAAACTTATCATAGTATTCAACACACTCATAAGAAAGTTTTATTATTACTCTTGTGTACCAAGCATATTAGGATTTTAAGCAAATTACCATGCTATTTAAGACTCTCAAAATAGTCTAAGTGAAGCATGAGAGATCAATAGTTCTATAAAACAAATCCACCACCGTGCTCTAAAAGATATAAGTGAAGCACTAGAGCAAAATTAAATAACTCAAAAGATATAAGCGAAGCACATAGAGTATTCTAACAAATTCAAAGTCATGTATGGCTCTCTCAAAAGTGTGTATAGCAAGGATGATTGTGGTAAACTAACAAACAAAGAGTTAAATAATACAAGACGCTCCAAGCAAAAAACATATCATGTGGCGAATAAAAATATAGCTCCAAGTAAAGTTACCGATAGAAGTAGACGAAAGAGGGGATGTCTTTCGGGGCATCCCCAAACTTTGGCTTTTAGGTGTCCTTAGATTATCTTGGGGGTGCCATGGGCATCCCCAAGCTTAGGCTCTTGCCACTCCTTGTTCCATAATCCATCAAATCTTTACCCAAAACTTGAAAACTTCACAACACAAAACTTAAAGTAGAAAATCTCGTGAGCTCCGTTAGCGAAAGAAAATAAAAGACCACTTCATGGTACTGTAATGAACTCATTATTTATTTATATTGGTGTTATACCTGAAGGAAATATGCCCTAGAGGCAATAATAAAGTTATTATTTATTTCCTTATATCATGATAAAAGTTTATTATTCATGCTAGAATTGTATTAACCGGAAACATAATACATGTATGAATACATAGACAAACAGAGTGTCACTAGTATGCCTCTACTTGACTAGCTCGCTAAACAAAGATGGTTATGTTTCCTAACCATGGACAAAGAGTTGTCCTTTGATTAACGGGATCACATCATTAGTTGAATGATCTGATTGACATGACCCATTCCATTAGCTTAGCACCCGATCGTTTAGTATGTTGCTATTGCTTTCTTCATGACTTATACATGTTCCTATGACTATGAGATTATGTAACTCCCGTGTGCCGGAGGAACACTTTGTGTGCAACCAAACGTCACAACAGAACTGGGTGATTATAAAAGTGCTCTACAGGTGTTTCCAAAGGTACATGTTGGGTTGACATATTTCGAGATTAGGATTTGTCACTTCGATCATCGGAGAGGTATCTCAGGGCCCTCTCGATAATGCACATCACGTAAACCTTGCAAGCATTGCAACTAATGAGTTAGTTACGGGATGATGTATTATGGAACGAGTAAAGAGACTTACCGGTAACGAGATTGAACTAGGTATTGGATACCGACGATCGAATCTCGGGCAAGTAACATACCGATGACAAAGGGAACAACGTATGTTGTTATGCGGTCTGATCAATAAAGATCTTCGTAGAATATGTAGGAGCCAATATGGGTATCCAGGTCCCGCTATTGGTTATTTACCAGAGACGTATCTCAGTCATGTCTACATTGTTCTCGATTCCGTAGGGTCCGCACGCTTAAGGTTTCGATGACAGTTATATTATGAGTTTATACATTTTGATGTACCTAAGGTTGTTCGGAGTCCCGGATGAGATCACAGATATGACGAGGAGTCTCGAAATGGTCGAGACATAAAGATTGATATATTGGAAGCCTATGTTTGGATATCGGAAGTGTTCCGGGTGAAATCGGGATTTTACCAGAGTACTGGGAGGTTACCGGAACCCCCCCAGGAGCTATATGGGCCTTAGTGGGCCTTAGTGGAAGAAGAGGAGAGGCGGCCAGGGCTGGGCCGCACGCCCCTCCCCCCTAGTCCGAATAGGATAAGGAGATAGGGGGCCGGCGCCCCCTCCTTCTCTCTCTCTCTCTCTCTCTCTCTCTCTCTTCCACCTCGCGAATCCTATTCCAACTAGGATTGGGGGAGAAGTCCTACTCCCGGAGGGAGTAGGACTCCTCCTGGCGCGCCCTATGATGGCCGGCCGGCCTCCCCCTTGAACCTTTATGTACGGAGGCAGGGGCACCCCAGAGACACACAAGTTGATCCACGTGATCATATTCTTAGCCATGTGCGGCGCCCCCTTCCACCATAGTCCTCGATAATATTGTAGCGGTGCTTAGGCGAAGCCGTGTGACGGTAGTACATCAAGATCATCACCACGCCATCGTGCTGACGGAACTCTTCCCCGACACTTTGCTGGATCGGAGTCCGGGGATCATCATCGAGCTGAACGTGTGCTAGAACTCGGAGGTGCCGTAGTTTTGGTGCTTGATCAGTCGGGCCGTGGAGACGTACGACTACATCAACCAAACGCTTCCGTTGTCGATCTACAAGGGTACGTAGATCACACTCTCCCCTCTCGCTGCTATGCATCACCATGATCTTGCGTGTGCGTAGGAATTTTTTTGAAATTACTACGTTACCCAACAGTGGCATCCGAGCCTAGGTTTTATGTGTTGATGTTATATGCACGAGTAGAACACAAGTGAGTTGTGGGTGATATAAGTCATACTGCTTACCAGCATGTCATACTTTGGTTCGGCGGTATTGTTGGACGAAGCGGCCCGGACCGACATTACGCGTACGCTTACGCGAGACCGGTTCTCCCGACGTGCTTTGCACATAGGTGGCTTGCGGGTGATAGTTTCTCCAACTTTAGTTGAACCGAGTGTGACTACGCCCGGTCCTTGCGAAGGTTAAAACAGCACCAACTTGACAAACTATCGTTGTGGTTTTGATGCGTAGGTAAGATTGGTTCTTGCTTAAGCCCGTAGCAGCCACGTAATACTTGCAACAACAAAGTAGAGGACGTCTAACTTGTTTTTGCAGGGCATGATGTGATGTGATATGGTCAAGACATGATGCTAAATTTTATTGTATGAGATGATCATGTTTTGTAACTGAGTTATCGGCACCTGGCAGGAGCCATATGGTTGCCGCTTTATTGTATGCAATGCAATCGCGCTGTAATGCTTTACTTATCACTAAGCGTAGCGATAGTCGTGGAAGCATAAGATTGGCGAGACGACAACGATGCTATGATGGAGATCAAGGTGTCGCGCCGGTGACGATGGTGATCACGACGGTGCTTCGGAGATGGAGATCACAAGCACAAGATGATGATGGCCATATCATATCACTTATATTGATTGCATGTGATGTTTATCTTTTATGCATCTTATCTTGCTTTGATTGACGGTAGCATTTTAAGATGATCTCTCACTAATTATCAAGAAGTGTTCTCCCTGAGTATGCACCGTTGCGAAAGTTCTTCGTGCTGAGACACCACGTGATGATCGGGTGTGATAGACTCTACATTCAAATACAACAGGTGCAAAACAGTTGCACACGCGGAATACTCAGGTTATACTTGACAAGCCAAGCATATGCAGATATGGCCTCGGAACACGGAGACCGAAAGGTCGAGCGTGAATCATATAGTAGATATGATCAACATAGTGATGTTCACCAATGAAACTACTCCATCTCACGTGATCATCGGACATGGTTTAGTTGATTTGGATCACGTGATCACTTAGAGGATTAGAGGGATGTCTATCTAAGTGGGAGTTCTTTAAGTAATTTGATTAATTGAACTTAAATTTATCATGAACTTAGTACCTGACAGTATCTTGCTTATGTATGTTTGATTGTAGATAGATGGCCCATGCTGTTGTTCCGTTGAATTTTAATGCATTCCTTGAGAAAGCAAAGTTGAAAGATGATGGTAGAAATTACACGGACTGGGTCCGTAACTTGAGGATTATCCTCATTGCTGCACAGAAGAATTACGTCCTGGAAGCACCGCTGGGTGCCAGGCCTGCTGCTGGAGCAACACCAGATGTTATGAACGTCTGGTAGAGCAAAGCTGATGACTACTCGATAGTTCAGTGTGCCATGCTTTACGGCTTAGAATCGGGACTTCAACGACGTTTTGAACGTCATGGAGCATATGAGATGTTCCAGGAGTTGAAGTTAATATTTCAAGCAAATGCCCGGATTGAGAGATATGAAGTCTCCAATAAGTTCTATAGCTGTAAGATGGAGGAGAATAGTTCTGTCAGTGAGCATATACTCAAAATGTCTGGGTATAATAATCACTTGATTCAGATGGGAGTTAATCTTCCAGATGATTGCGTCATTGACAGAATTCTCAAATCACTGCCACCAAGCTACAAGAGCTTCGTGATGAACTATAATATGCAAGGGATGAATAAGACTATTCCCGAGCTCTTCGCAATGCTGAAAGCTGCGGAGGTAGAAATCAGAAAGGAGCATCAAGTGTTGATGGTCAACAAGACCACTAGTTTCAAGAAAAAGGGCAAAGGGAAGAAGAAGGGGAACTTCAAGAAGAACAGCAAGCAAGTTGCTACTCAAGAGAAGAAACCCAAGTCTGGACCTAAGCCTGAAACTGAGTGCTTCTACTGCAAGCAGACTGGTCACTGGAAGCGGAACTGCCCCAAGTATTTGGCGGATAAGAAGGATGGCAAGGTGAACAAAGGTATATGTGATATACATGTTATTGATGTGTACCTTACTAATGCTCGCAGTAGCACTTGGGTATTTGATACTGGTTCTGTTGCTAATATTTGCAACTCGAAACAGGGACTACAGATTAAGCGAAGATTGGCTAAGGACGAGGTGATGATGTGCGTGGGAAACGGTTCCAAAGTCGATGTGATCGCGGTCGACACGCTACCTCTACATCTACCTTCGGGATTAGTATTAGACCTAAATAATTGTTATTTGGTGCCAGCGTTGAGCATGAACATTATATCTGGATCTTGTTTAATGCGAGACGATTATTCATTTAAATCAGAGAATAATGGTTGTTCTATTTATATGAGTAATATCTTTTATGGTCATGCACCCTTGAAGAGTGGTATATTCTTATTGAATCTCGATAGTAGTGACACACATATTCATAATGTTGAAGCCAAAAGATGCAGAGTTGATAATAATGGTGCAACTTATTTGTGGCGCTGCCGTTTAGGTCATATCGGTGTAAAGCGCATGAAGAAACTCCATACTGATGGACTTTTGGAACCACTTGATTATGAATCACTTGGTACTTGCGAACCGTGCCTCATGGGCAAGATGACTAAAACACCGTTCTCCGGTACTATGGAGAGAGCAACAGATTTGTTGGAAGTCATACATACAGATGTATGTGGTCCGATGAATATTGAGGCTCGTGGCGGATATCGTTATTTTCTCACCTTCACAGATGACTTAAGCAGATATGGGTATATCTACTTAATGAAACATAAGTCTGAAACATTTGAAAAGTTCAAAGAATTTCAGAGTGAAGTTGAAAACCATCGTAACAAGAAAATAAAGTTTCTACGATCTGATCGTGGAGGAGAATATTTGAGTTACGAGTTTCGTATACATTTGAAACAATGCGGAATAGTTTCGCAACTCACGCCACCCGGAACACCACAGCGTAATGGTGTGTCCGAACGTCGTAATCGTACTTTACTATATATGGTGCGATCTATGATGTCTCTTACTAATTTACCGCTATCGTTTTGGGGTTATGCTTTAGAGACGGCCGCATTCACGTTAAATAGGACACCATCAAAATCCGTTGAGACGACACCTTATGAACTATGGTTTGGCAAGAAACCAAAGTTGTCGTTTTTGAAAGTTTGGGGTTGCGATGCTTATGTGAAAAAGCTTCAACCTAATAAGCTCGAACCCAAATCAGAGAAATGTGTCTTCATAGGATATCCAAAGGAAACTATTGGATACACCTTCTATCACAGATCCGAAGGCAAAACTTGTGTTGCTAAGTTCGGAAACTTTCTGGAGAAGGAGTTTCTCTCGAAAGATGTGAGTGGGAGGAAAGTAGAACTTGACGAGGTAACTGTACCTGCTCCCTTATTGGAAAGTAGTACATCACAGAAACCTGTTTCTGTGACACCTAGACCAATTAGTGAGGAAGCTAATGATAATGATCATGAAACTTCAGGACAAGATACTACTGAACCTCGTAGATCAACCAGAGTGAGATCCGCGCCAGAGTGGTACGGTAATCCTGTTCTGGAAGTCATGCTGCTAGATCATGATGAACCTACGAACTATGAAGAAGCGATGGTGAGCCCAGATTCCGCAAAATGGCTTGAAGCCATGAAATCTGAGATGGGATCCATGTATGAGAATGAAGTATGGACTTTGGTTGACTTGCCCGATGATCGGCAAGCAATTGAGAATAAATGGATCTTCAAGAAGAAGACTGATGCTGACGGTAATATTACTGTCTACAAAGCTCGACTTGCCGCAAAAGGGTTTCGACAAGTTCAAGGGGTTGACTACGATGAGACCTTCTCACGCATAGCGATGCTTAAGTCTGTCCGAATCATGTTAGCAATTGCCGCATTTTATGATTATGAAATTTGGCAGATGGATGTCAAAACTGCATTCCTGAATGGATTTCTGGAAGAAGAGTTGTATATGATGCAACCAGAAGGTTTTGTCGATCCAAAGGGAGCTAATAAAGTGTGCAAGCTCCAGCGATCCATTTATGGACTGGTGCAAGCCTCTCGGAGTTGGAATAAACACTTTGATAGTGTGATCAAAGCATTTGGTTTTATACAGACTTTCGGAGAAGCCTGTATTTACAAGAAAGTGAGTGGGAGCTCTATAGCATTTCTGATATTATATGTGGATGACATATTACTGATTGGAAATAATATAGAATTTCTGGATAGCATAAAAGGATACTTGAATAAGAGTTTTTCAATGAAAGACCTCGGTGAAGCTGCTTACATATTAGGCATAAAGTTCTATAGAGATAGATCAAGACGCTTAATTGGACTTTCACAAAGCACATACCTTGACAAGATTTTGAAGAAGTTCAAAATGGATCAAGAAAAGAAAGGGTTCTTGCCTGTGTTACAAGGTGTGAAGTTGAGTCAGACTCAATGCCCGACCACTGCAGAAGATAGAGAGAAAATGAAAGATGTTCCCTATGCTTCAGCCATAGGCTCTATCATGTATGCAATGCTGTGTACCAGACCTGACGTGTGCCTTGCTATAAGTTTAGCAGGGAGGTACCGAAGTAATCCAGGAGTGGATCACTGGACAGCGGTCAAGAACATCCTGAAGTACCTAAAAAGGACTAAGGATATGTTTCTCGTATATGGAGGTGACAAAGAGCTCATCGTAAACAGTTACGTTGATGCAACCTTTGACACTGATCCAGACGATTCTAAATCGCAAACCGGATACGTGTTTACATTAAACGGTGGAGCTATCAGTTGGTGCAGTTCTAAACAAAGCAACGTGGCGAGATCTACATGTGAAGCGGAGTACATAGCTGCTTCGGAAGCAGCAAACGAAGGAGTCTGGATGAAGGAGTTCATATCCGATCTAGGTGTCATACCTAGTGCATCGAGTCCAATGAAAATCTTTTGTGACAATACTGGTGCAATTGCCTTGGCGAAGGAATCCAGGTTTCACAAAAGAACCAAGCATATCAAAAGACGCTTCAATTCCATCCGGGATCTAGTCCAGGTGGGAGACATAGAGATTTGCAAGATACATACGGAGCTGAATGTAGCAGACCCGTTGACTAAGCCTCTTCCATGGGCAAAACATGATCAACACCAAAGCTCCATGGGTGTTAGAATCATTACTGTGTACTCTAGATTATTGACTCTAGTGCAAGTGGGAGACTGAAGGAAATATGCCCTAGAGGCAATAATAAAGTTATTATTTATTTCCTTATATCATGATAAAAGTTTATTATTCATGCTAGAATTATATTAACCGGAAACATAATACATGTGTGAATACATAGACAAACAGAGTGTCACTAGTATGCCTCTACTTGACTAGCTCGTTAATCAAAGATGGTTATGTTTCCTAACCATGGACAAAGAGTTGTCATTTGATTAATGGGATCACATCATTAGTTGAATGATCTGATTGACATGACCCATTCCATTAGCTTAGCACCCGATCGTTTAGTATGTTGCTATTGCTTTCTTCATGACTTATACATGTTCCTATAACTATGAGATTATGTAACTCCCGTGTGCCGGAGGAACACTTTGTGTGCAACCGAATGTCACAACGTAACTGGGTGATTATAAAGGTGCTCTACAGGTGTTTCCAAAGGTACATGTTGGGTTGACGTATTTCGAGATTAGGATTTTTCACTCCGATTGTCGGAGAGGTATCTCAGGGCCCTCTCGGTAATGCACATCACTTAAGCCTTGCAAGCATTGCAACTAATGATTTAGTTGCGGGATGATGTATTATGGAACGAGTAAAGAGACTTGACGGTAACGAGATTGAACTAGGTATTGGATACCGACGATCGAATCTCGGGCAAGTAACATACCGATGACAAAGGGAACAACGTATGTTGTTATGCGGTCTGACCGATAAAGATCTTCGTAGAATATGTAGGAGCCAATATGAGCATCCAGGTCCCGCTATTGGTTATTGACCGGAGACGTATCTCGGTCATGTCTACATTGTTCTCGAACCCGTAGGGTCTGCACGCTTAAGGTTTCGATGACAGTTATATTATGAGTTTATACGTTTTGATGTACCGAAGGTTGTTTGGAGTCCCGGATGAGATCACGGATATGACAAGGAGTCTCGAAATGGTCGAGACATAAAGATTGATATATTGGAAGCCTATGTTTGGATATCGGAAGTGTTCCGGGTGAAATCGGGATTTTACCGGAGTACCGGGAGCTTACCGGAACCCCCCGGGAGCTATATGGGCCTTAGTGGGCCTTAGTGGAAGAAGAGGAGAGGCGGCCAGGGCTGGGCCGCACGCCCCTCCCCCCTAGTCCAAATAGGACAAGGAGAGAGGGGGCCGGTGCCCCCCTCCTTCTCTCTCTCTCTCTCTCTCTCTGTCTCTCTCTCTCTTTTCCACCTCGCGAATCCTATTCCAACTAGGATTGGGGGAGAAGTCCTACTCCCGGAGGGCGTAGGACTCCTCCTGGCGCGCCCTATGATGGCCGGCCGGCCTCCCCCCTTAAACCTATATATACGGAGGCAGGGGCACCCCAGAGACACACAAGTTGATCCACGTGATCATATTCTTAGCCGTGTGTGGCGCCCCCTTCCACCATAGTCCTCGATAATATTGTAGCGGTGCTTAGGCGAAGCCCTGCGACGGTAGTACATCAAGATCGTCACCACGCCGTCGTGCTGACGGAACTCTTCCCCGACACTTTGCTGGATCGGAGTCCGGGGATCGTCATCGAGCTGAATGTGTGCTAGAACTCGGAGGTGCCGTAGTTTTGGTGCTTGATCCATCGGGCCATGGAGACGTACGACTACATCAACCAAACGCTTCCGTTGTCGATCTACAAGGGTACGTAGATCACACTCTCCCCTCTCGTTGCTATGCATCACCATGATCTTGCGTGTGCGTAGATTTTTTTTGAAATTACTACGTTACCCAACAATACCTAATGTATTCCAACTTCTGTATGGTTTATAAACTATTTTACTAGCCATAGATTCATCAAAATAAGCAAACAACACACGAAAAACAGAATCAGTCAAAAACAGAACAGTCTGTAGTAATCTGTATCTAGCGAAAGATCTGGAACCCCGAAAATTCAAAAATAAATTTCTTGACGTGAGTAATTTATATAGTAATCATCTGCAAAAAGAATTAACTAAATAGCACTTTCCAAATAAAAATGGCAGTAGTTCTCGCGAGCGCTAAAGTTTCTGTTTTTTACAGCAAGTTCAACAAGACTTTCCCCAAGTCTTCCCAACGGTTCTACTTGGCACAAACACTAATTAAACACAAAAAACACAACCTAAACAGAGGATAAATAAATTATTTATTACTAAACAGGAGCAAAAAGCAAGGAATAAAAATAAAATTGGGTTGCCTCCCAACAAGCGCTATCGTTTAACGCCCCTAGCTAGGCATAACAAGCAAGAATAGATCTAGGTATTGCCATCTTTGGTAGGCAATCCATAAGTGGCTCTCATAATATATTCATATGGTAATTTAATTTTATTTCGAGGAAAGTGTTCCATGCCTTTCCTTCATGGAAATTGGAATCTAATATTTCCTTCCTTCATATCAATAATTGCACTAATCGTTCTAAGGAAAGGTCTACCAAGAATAATATGACATGAAGGATTGCAATCTATGTCAAGAACAATAAAATCTACTGGAACATAATTCCTATTTGCGACAATAAGAACATCATTAATTCTTCTCATAGGTTTCTTAATAGTGGAATCCGCAAGGTGCAAGTTTAAAGAGCAATCATCAAAATCACGGAAACCTAACAAATCACACAAAGTCTTTGGAATCGTGGAAACACTAGCACCCAAATCACATAAAGCATAGCATTGATGATCTTTAATTTTAATTTTAATAGTTGGTTCCCACTCATCATAAAGTTTTCTAGGTATAGAAACTTCCAATTCAAGTTTTTCTTTATAAGATTGCATCAAGGCATCAACGATATGTTTAGTAAACGCTTTATTTTGACTATAAGCATGAGGAGAATTTAGCACAGATTGCAACAAGGAAATACAATCAATCAAAGAGCAATTTTCATAGTTAAATTTCTTGAAATCCATAATAGTGGGTTTAGCAACATCTAGGGTTTTAATTTCTTCAATCCCACTTTTATCAAATTTTGCATCAGGATCAACAAATTCCGAATTCTTGGAACGCCTTCTAGGTAAAGGTGGATCATATTCAGTCCCATCATTATCAAGATTCATATTGCAAAACAAAGATTTAATAGGGGACACATCAATAACTTTTAGATCTTCATCATTATTTTCATAGCAATCTGGTTTAGCAGCCATCTTATTAACTAAGGTAGCCTGCTTATCCGAAATTTCAGAAGTTAATTTCTCAAGATGAGCAATTTGGGATCTCAAACCATTGAATTCTTTAGACATATCATCAAGCTCTTTATTCATAAAATTCATAAAACTTTTCTATTCTTTAAGCTCGTTTCTGAAGAAACTATTATGTTCAAATTGCAAAACCATAAAACTCCTGACATTGCTTTCGATCTCTTCTAGCCTTTTAAGGTGGAGATCACCAAATTTAGGTAGAACCATTGAGGCAAGCAAGCAAACTAACACACAAGAAAACAAAAAGCAAGCGGGCAAAAATAGGCAAATAGAGAAAGAGAGGGAGGATAGAGAGAGAGAGAGAGGGCGAATAAAATGGCAAGGGTTAAGTGGGGGGGAGAGGAAAACGAGAGGCAAATGGCAAATAATGTAATGCGGGAGATAAGGGTATGTGATGGGTACTTGGTATGTTGACTTTTGCATAGACCTCCGCGGCAACGGCCAGAAATCCTTCTTGCTACCTCTTGAGCACTGCGTTGGTTTTCCCCAAAGAGGAAGGGATGATGCAGCAAAGTAGCGTAAGTATTTCCCTGAGTTTTTGAGAACCAAGGTATCAATCCAGTAGGAGGCTATGCGCAAGTACCTCGTAGCTTCACAAAACAAATAAATCCTGGCAACCAACGCAAATAGGGGTTGTCAATCCCCATAAGGCCACTTACGAGAGTGAGATCTGATAAGATAATATTTTTGGTATTTTTGTGATAAAGATGCAAAGTAAAATAAAAGCAAAGTAAAAGCAAAAGGAAATAACTAAGTAGTAGGAGATTAATATGATGAAGATAGACCCAGGGGCCATAGGTTTCACTAGTGGCTTCTCTCGAGAGCATAAATATTCTACGGTGAGTGAACAAATTACTGTTGAGCAATTGACAGAATTGAGCATAGTTATGAGAATATCTGGGTATGATCATGTATATAGGCATCACGTCCGAGACAAGTAGACCGACTCCTGCCTGCATCTACTACTATTACTTCACTCATCGACCGCTATCCAGCATACATCTAGAGTATTAAGTTAAAAACATAGTAACGCCTTAAGCAAGACGACATGATGTAGAGGGATAGACTCATGCAATATGAAGAAAACCCCATCTTGTTATCCTCGATGGCAATAATACAACACGTGCCTTGCTGCCCCTACCGTCACTGGGAAAGGACACCGCAAGATTGAACCCAAAGCTAAGCACTTCTCCCATTGCAAGAAATATCAATCTAGTAGGCCAAACCAAACTGATAATTCGAAGAGACTTGCAAAGATAACCAATCATACATAAAAGAATTCAGAGAAGATTCAAATATTATTCATAAATAGACTTGATCATAAACCCACAATTCATCGGTCTCAACAAACACACCACAAAAAGAAGATTACATCGAATAGATCTCCATAAGAGAGGGGGAGAACATTGTGTTGAGGTCCAAAAAGAGAGAAGAAGCCATCTAGCTACTAACTATGGACCCGTAGGTCTGAAGTAAACTACTCACACTTCATCGGAGAGGCTATGGTGTTGATGTAGAAGCCCTCCGTGATCGATGCCCCCTCTGGCGGAGCTCCGAAACAGGCCCCAAGATGGGATCTCGTGGATACAGAAAGTTGCGGCGGTGGAATAAGGTTTTTGGCTCCGTCTCTGATCGTTTGGGGGTACGTAGGTATATATAGGAGGAAGGAGTACGACGGTGGAGTAACAAGGGGCCCACGAGGGTGGAGGGTGTGCCTGGGGGGGGGGGGGGAGGCGCGCGCCCCTACCTCGTGGCCTCCTCTTTTCTGTCTTGACATAGGGTCCAAGTCTCCCGGGTCTTGTTTGTTGAGAAAATCACGTTCCCGAAGGTTTCATTCCGTTTGGACTCCGTTTGATATTCCTTTTCTCTGAAACCCTAAAACAGGCAAAAAAAACAGCAATTCTAGGCTGGGCCTCCGGTTAATAAGTTAGTCCCAAAAATAATATAAAAGTGGATAATAAAGCCCAATAATGTCCAAAACTGTAGATAATATAGCATGGAGCAATAAAAAATTATAGATACGTTGGAGACGTATCAGCCTTCTCTTGCTATAAATGGGGAGGGGGCGGAGCCCCCGTCTCCCATCTCTTCCTCGCTTGCTTGCTTCTTTGCTCCATTGCTCGCAGGGTCACCAATGGCGCCACAAAGGAAGTTCTTCGCCACCGAGAAGGGAAAGGCCCCTCGCGAGGGACCCGGCTCCCCGGCGCCCAAGCGCGGGCGCGGCCGTCCGTGCAAGCGCACCGCGTCCCTCACCGTGGTCCACCGTCGGAGCAGCGTCGCGGCACGCGAAGGGGGTCGTGCCAGCCATGGCGATCCGGTTGACGAGGGGAGGCATGCTTTAGTGGCTTGGCCTCCCTGTCCGCGCTTCCACACGATGGAAGTGCCGCCGGACTTTGTCGTCTGGTTGGAGAACCCGGCCGGCAACTGGCTCCCACTTCTGCGCTTCTTCGCCGATGAGTTGCTGGCCTCCGGTCTAGGTGGACTCTGGCTGTAGGCGGATGGTTGATGTAGCAAGGCTTCTTGAGTTGCAGTCATGACTTCCGTCGCAGGCAACATAGCTCTGGCCCGCGGCTGCCAGACATTCGCCCGCGCGCGCGGCTTGGGCAGGCGGTGCGCCCTCCACTTTAAGTACGATGGTGGATCCACCCTCTTCATGAGGGTGTTTGGGGAAGATGGTCGCCGTGCAGGGTGCTGCCCCGAGGCGAACGATGGTGAGGAGGTTCTCGGTCTCGGGGACGGCCGCGACGAGGATGTGGGCGAGCCTGCCCTCGGGGGCGGCCGTGTCTTGTCCAGCTATGGCGGCTCTTTCTCTGGTGACAGTTCCAATAGCAGTGGCTACGACCCGCCGCCGTGCCCGCTTTGAAGGCGGCAGTGGGTCATCTCGTCGCCGCGCCTCCGTGAAGCGCGAAGAAGGGTCCGACTAGGCTTGGGGTGCCGCTAGGGGTCTGCCTCTGCGGATTGCTGCAACGCCACTTTTGTTTTACTCTTTTTCCCACATCAAGAATGAAACCAGTATGGGCCCAGGGGGGCGTGTATCGAACTATAGTTCCTCGGTTGTCGCACTATGCATGTTGTTCCCGTGTTGTGTCGTTATTTCGTGCGAAGATAACTTAACCTGGTATATTCGGGACGCCCTCTTTCTCATAAGGCGCTCATTTCCTTGGTGGCCTGCATTCGCTCGGGAACTGCAAAAACTCATTAGGAGGTGTGCTAAAAGATTTGTGGATCACCCTGGCCCTGCCCTGGCGCTTTGTGTCGTGGTACCCGAGGGGCACGGACTAGGAGAAGCACGGCAGCTTTTGGGCTCGAACGAGGGTGGCTCGCGAGAAGGCAGAGAAGGGGAAATAAAATGCTCGCGAGGGCACCTACCTAGCCCCCTCGCAAGGCATGCGATAGAGAGAACGCGAGCGAACACGAGCTGAAAAATGCAATGAGAGGTGAGGAGGTCAGATCAGCAAGGAACCCCAAAAGCAAACTTCGATTAAGGAAAAGCAAGCCAACTACGGAATACAAATGAAAAGCCGCGTCCGGCATCTAATCTAGTCTTCAAGTCTTCTCACCAGCGCGGAGCTAAGTGCTGCCACTAGGCGTGGGCGGGAGCCCCAAGGCCTGAGGCCGGCACCCTTGAGACTCTGGGGCGTGTACAGCCCCAACTCATTATTATGTGAGAGTGTCACGGGCGGTGATTCTTCACAGGCACTGGGCCTTCTTCACAGGCTCTGGGCCTTTCTTCACAGGCTCTGGGCCTTGCTTCACAGGCTCTGGGCGTTGCTTCACAGGCTCCGGGCCTTGCTTCACAGGCTCTAGGCCTTGCCTCATAGGCTCTGGGCCTTGCTTCATGGGTAGAACTTCCGGAGGTGCTGGATGTTCCAGGCATTTTGGATTGGTACCCTGTCTTGTGTCTCCAGGTGCACGATGTCAGTCCTGGAGATGTGGACGACCTTAAACGGGCCCTCCCACATTGGTGAAAGCTTATGCAGCCCTTCCCTAGAGAGGACCCGCCTCAGGACTAGGTCGCCCGTCTCGAGTGTCCTGGAGCGGATGTTGTGGCAGTGGTACCACCTCAATGCTTGCTGGTACTTCGCCGCCCGTAGCGCAGCTTCACGGCGACGTTCCTTCCCCAGCACGAGGTCCATCCCCCGCGTGGCGTCCTGCTGCATTTCGTTGAATGCCAGGACCCGTGTAGAGCAATGCTTGACCTCATGAGGAAGGACCGCTTCAGCTCCGTAGACGAGAAAGAATGGAGTCTCTCCCGTTGGCTTGGTGGCAGTGGTTCGGATGGACCACAGTACGGACTGGAGCTCGTCGTGCCAGCCCCTGCCGCAGGCCTCCAGCTTCTTCTTGAAGGTCCTGGTCTTGAGGCCCCTCAGGACCTCCGTGTTGGCACGTTCGGCCTGTCCATTACTCCTGGGGTGGGCCAACGAAGCGTAGTAGATATACGTGACAAGGTTAGCACAGTAGGTTTTGAAGAGGTTTCTAGTAAACTATGAACCGTTATCTGTGATGATGCGGTTGGGGACCCCGAAGCAGATTACGAGGCCCTTGATGAACTTGACAGTAGAGTCGGCTGGGATGGTACGGACGGCTTCCACTTCCGCCCACTTGGTGAACTTGTCGATGGCGACGTAGAGGTAGCGGTAGCCCCCTGGTGCCCGAGGGAACGAGCCTAGGATATCCAGCCCCCAGACCGCGAATAGCCATGTGAGTGGGATGGTTTGAAGACCCTGAGCTGCCTGATGGATTTTCTTGGCGTGGAACTGGCAAGCTTCGCAGGATTTCACCAGCTCGGCTGCGTCGTTGAGTGTTGTAGGCCAGTAGAATCCACTGTGGAACACCTTGCCGACGAGGGTCCATGATGACGAGTGGTGCTCACAGTCCCCGCCGTGTATGTCAATCAGCAACTCCCTTCCTTGATCGTTGGATATGCTACGCAGCATGACATCGGTCGGTCGTTTCCTGTATAACTCGCCGTCTTGGATACAGTATGTCGTGGCTTGCGGGGCCACGCGCTACGCCTCCTTTTCCTTCTCCGGCAATGTCCCATGTGTTAAGTACTCCTTGAATTCCTTGGTCCAGCATTCCTCCTGGGGCTCGAGCGCCAAGAGCAGCCGGAGGCTGGGGGAGCTCCTCCCGAGGTTGAGTCGTGCTTGAAAGAGGTGGCGCAGCCGATGGCTTGAAGAGCCGCTCCTCAAAGACGCCTGGCTCCTTTGGTTGCCGCTTGGATGCTCTCCTGGCGATATCGTCAGCCTCCTTGTTGGTGCCCTGGGGTACGTGCTGCAGCTCCAGGCCCGAGAACTGTTTCTCCATCTTGTGCACCTCCGCGAGGTAGGCCTCCATATGCTCGTCCTTCGGCTTGTACACCTTGTTGGAGAAGTTGACGAGGAGTTGTGAGTCGCCTTTGACGGTGAGGCGCTTCACCCCTAGAGCCGCCGTAGCCTTCAGGCCAGCTATGAGGCCTTCGTATTTTGCGATATTGTTGGAGACCTTCTCGCCGTGCTGAAAGCAGAGTTGCACGATGTAGTAGAACTTGTCCTGGGTGGGCGAGATGAGCACTGCTCCAACCCCCGCGCCCTGGTGCGCGAGGGCGCCATCGAAGTACATGACCTAGCCGTCCGGAGCCTCACTTCCTGGGGAGGTGGACCGGTCTTCTCCTTCTTCAAGTGTCAGGGCATCCGTCCATTCTGCCACAAAGTCAGCAAGTGCGGCCCCCTTGATGACCTTGGTAGTGCTGAACTCCAACTGGAATGCTTGAAACTCGATGTTCCAGTTAGCGACCCTACCGGCCGAGTTAGGGCTCCTAAGCACCCTCTCCAATGGGTAGGCTAAGACGACCTTGATGGGTGGCCCTGGAAGTAGTGTCGGAGTTTGCGTGAGGCCAACAGGAGTGTGAGTAGGAGTTTCTGGGGCACAGGGTAGCGTGCCCTCACGTCCCGTAGTACGGTGCACACCGGGTGTTCGACGAGGGCCGGCACACTATGGAGGATCGGGTCCTGCGGAGATCAGGGCATATCCTGAGGTGGGAGGATCCCTGAGACCAGATTGTCCTCGGGGGCTTCTGCGATGCAGCCCTGCTGAGCTTGACCTTCCAACGCTGATGCCTTTGCTGCGCCTTCCTGGCCCCACGCCACTTCAGCCCTGGCTTGGCGCTCCTCCCGAACCGCCACCAACACCGCGCTGGCGGAGTACGGGATGGCACCAAGGTAGAGTACCAGAGACTCGAGGGGCTGTGGTGCCACCTTCTTGAAAGGCCCGTTCGGCCTCCGGGTTCCATTCGAAGGGGCCCTTCTTCTTCATGAGCTTGAAGAAAGGTAAGGCGCGCTCTCCTAATTTGGAGATGAAACGCCCTAGCGCGGTCACCCGCCCTGCTAGTTTCTGCATCTCTTTGAGGGTCTGTGGTGGCTCATGTCCTCGATGGCCTTGATCTTCTCTGGGTTAGCCTCGATCCCTCTGTGGGATACGAGGAATCCCAGCAGCTTGCCGGAGGGGATGCCAAACACGCACTTCTCCGGGTTGAGCCCCAAGTTCACTTGGTGCGGGCTCTCGAAGGTCTCCTCCAAGTCTTGAATCAATGTCCTCGCCTCGCAAGACTTGACCACTATGTCATCGACGTAGGCCTCTGCGTTTCTCCCGAGCTGCCGCCCCAGAGCAATGTGCATCAATCACTGAAAGGTCGCGCCCGCGTTGCGCAGCCCGAAGGGCATGCAGGTGTAGCAGTACACCCCACATGGTGTCAAGAAGGCCGTCTTCTCCACATCTTCCACCGCCATCTTGATTTGATGATACCCTAAGAACGCATCCAGGAAGGACAGCAGGTCACACTCGGCGGTGGAGTCGACAATCTGGTCGATGCACGGGAGTGGGAACGGATCATGGGGGCAGGCTTTGTTAAGATTGGTGAAGTCGACGCACATTCGTTCCTTCCCGCCTTTTTTCGGCACTACGACTGGGTTCGCCAGCCATTCGGGGTATCGGACCTCCCGGATGGCACCTCCCGCTTCCAGATTGTGTGTCTCTTGGACAATGAAGGCCTGCTTCTCAGTGGACTGCTGTCTTGCTTGCTGCTTCACGGGGCCAATGTTGGGGCACACCCTTAGATGGTGCTGGATCACCTCCCTCGGGACCCCTACCAGCTGATTGGGTTCCCACGCGAATATCTCCTTGTTCGCGTGCAAGAACCTCACCAGGGCTTCTTCTTGTTCCGAGTCAAGGCCAGCTCCTATGGTGAAGGTGGCTCCTGAAGACCCGTCCTCGCTGACCGGTACCTGCTTGGTTTCCACCTTGTCTTGGGTGAACAACTGCTTATTCTTGGTGGGCGCGGCCTCCCTGGCCACCGGGGCACCAACGTCGGCGGGTTGTGCTGCTGTCGCAGTCTTGAAGGCGAGCCTGAGTGCCATCACGGCCTCATTAGTGTCTCCCTTGATGGTGAGGACGCCCTTGCTCCCTGGCATCTTCATGAGGTTGTAAGCCGGGTGAGTCGCCGCCATGAACTAAGCGAGAGCCGGGTACTCGAGAGATGGTGTTGTACGGGAGACCGATGCGAGCGATGTCGAAGTCCACCAGCTCGGTGCGATAGTTGTCACGCGTGCCAAAGGTTACAGGGAGGCGGATCCGCCCGAGGGAGTGGACAGCTCCACCACCCACTCCCGGGAAGGGCTTGCTGAGGCCGAGCCGCTCGAGCGGCACATGGAGAAGGCTGGAGGCTTCTACTGAGAGCAAGTTGAGGCCAGCACCGCCATCGGTGAGGGTCTTGGTGACAACCATGTTGCATATGGTGGGTGTGCAGAGCATCGGGAGCATCCCGGAGCCGGCGGTGGAGTCGGGGTGGTCTTCTGAGCCGAAGGCGAGGTCGGCCTCTGGCGCAGCCCAACCCGGCGGAGCCCCCGGGCGCCTGGAGGTGGCCCCGATCTGACGGAGGAACGACTTGGCGTGGCGGTCTGAGGGTGGTGCTTGAGAGCCGCCCATCAGGGCCGCGACTGCGTGGTGCGCCCGCACCGTGTAGCGAGTAGTGAAGAGGTCGCACAGCTCCTCCCAAGATGCCACCGTGGATCCGGGAAGGTTGAGCAGCCATGCGCGCGGCTCGCCGGCGAGGGCCATGGAAAGCCAGTTGGCCATGACCTTGACATCGCCCCCGGCTTCGAGGACGGCCTCCTCGTATGTCAGTAGGAAAGCTGACGGGTCCACCACGCCGTCGTAGTGCGGCGGCATCTCCGACCTGAACTTGGGCGGCCACTGCACCCGCCGCAGGGCGGGGGCCAGGGCTCGGAGACCCCTAGCCCCGTTGTCAATGCTGACCGTCGGAGCCGGCGGCGGGGCGCCAGCCATGTGGGCGAATCACGGTGGCGATGGAGCGCAGATCATCGGAGGGGAAGCTACGGCGCACCCCTAACTGGCCCGCCAAATGTCGGATGTGGGGTTCCGGCAAACCCTTAAGGTTCGAACACTGGGGTGCGTGCGAAGTCTTTTCCTCCCACCGATCTGCGCCCTAGCTGACTAAGATCTCGCGGACAAACTTGACGAACTCGCAACACAGAAAGACACAAGATTTATACTAGTTTGGGCCACCGTTGTGGTGTAATACCCTACTCCAGTGTGGCGGTGGTGGATTGCCTCTTAGGCTGATGATGAACAATACAAGGGGAAAAAGCCTCCTGAGGGTGAGGTGTTCTCGTGCTTGGCTACTTGTGTGTGTGGGGATGATCTTCCGGATCTGTCCTTGCCTATGGTGGTGGCTAGTCCTATTTATAGAGGCCCTGGTCCTCTTCCCAAATATTCAGCGGGAAGGGAGCCAACAACAGCGGGCAAATTTGAAGGGGGATAGCTAGTACAAGCTTTCCTGACAAAGGTGGTGTTTGCCTGCGGAAGGCTCTGGTGGTGACGCCGTCTTGGGCTCCACAATGACCTCCGTCTTGCCATCCTTCTGGTCTTGGTCTTGTTGCACCAATATGGCAACCTTTGCCTGATGCCCTGGTACTCCTCGCCTGCGCTGGCCTCCTTAGCACCAAAGAGGAAACAAGGACGTTGCGCACACTGGAACCCGCCTGGTGTCGATCGTCATGGCTCAAGTCACGAGAGCCTTGTGAGGTTTGCCTCGCCTTGTTATCTCCGCCCCTCGTGAGCTTGCCTGACTAGGCCACTCCAGAGGAGGTCTTGTGTCATCCGCCTCGCGAGGCTTGGCCCCTCGCGAGGGTCTTGGATGCCTTGTTGATGAAGGTGGGCCGTACGGCCTTCTGGCTTCGCCTCGCTGTGGGCCGCAGGCAACCAAGTCTGGGGACCCCCGTTCCCAGAACGTCGATAGCTAACAACGGTGAATTGATCTATGTCACGATGAAGCCTCAGATAGGAAGCAGTGGGGACCTCATTGAACCTTTTAATGATGCGACCGTGAGGAAGTGGAGGTTCAAGAGAGATGTGACGGGCATCACCTTGAGGTTGTTCCGGAGGAGGAGGAGGCTTGAAAGTGGGCCGACGTGTTCCCGGTTTAGGTGCAGAGGTGCGAACGGCGACATAGGCGGGCTGCTCCAAATTCGCCATTTCATCCTCATAGTCGGATCCCTCCAATGAGGAGTCGCTAGCCGAGCTGTGAGGGAGGGCGGCACGCTTCTGGGGATGGGCCCTCTCTTGTGAATCGTCAGAGCCACCACGATGAGGCGGACGGGATGGTCCATCGGTGACTCGCTTGTGCGCGGAGTGCTTGGTCCTTGGTATAGCGACCTAGAGAAGGAGGAAGCCCCAGTTTACTTAAACACCGCCATAGATCAAGGAAGTTCGAGAAATGAGGGGAGAAAGAGGGTTGCTACCTCGGGAGGGCGAGGAGGAGATGTGACGGAGATGAACGGGTTTCCTCGATGCCAGCCGGGACTAGAGGAGGATGAGCAGGGTCCCGATGGCGACTGCCCGTGCAAAGACGACGAGGACCACGGCCGGCGCGCACCCCCAGCGAGGAGATTGAGCGGCGGCGGAGAAGATATGAGGGACGGCGGTTTTTAGGTTTAGGAACCACTACAAGACGCGGGCTTTATATATAGGCGGGCCAAGAGTTGACCGGATGACCAGTGCGGAGCGGACGTCCAGGGCCTGAGAAGGCAAACAGATGTGCCAGGGAGCGCATGACCGGCAACGCCCGGACGTCTGATGGGTCTGAGTAGGGTAGGAAATAGCGGACGACCGGTATTACTGGATATCCGACGCGATTGTCCAGTGCAGAAATTAGCGGACGTCCGGACTCAGCGGACGTCCGGTATTATGGCACCAGAGAGGATGTTATGAACGTCCGGTACATAGTGGACGACTGGAAGCACTTGCGGATTTTATTTATTTATTTATTTAGAACACAAAGGGGCCATAGTTGTGATCATAGTTGGTGCTAATGACCATGATGGGGAGATGATGAGTTCAAAATGTAGTAGGATGCAAAATCGCAATATATTAAGCATTGAGGAACGTATGTCAACTCTAAAACACATCGCTCAGATATAGTTCTAATGACAAGAGCAGTGGCCAAGGCCACCATGTATGAGTATTCTTGACATGGCCTCCCAACGATTTGAACTTTGGGTGCATAATCACTACTCCATCATTGAAAGCACCATAGTTAGAATAACATGATAGCTTTGAGAGTGTTTGTTCTATTTATGCATTGTGTAGGGTGAGAATACTCATGGATTGAATGTCTCCCCCTAAATATATGCTACATCAAGACAAGACATTAATTTCATGCGTGAATGGGTACTAGATTTCACATAATATTGTCAAGCTCTAAGATACCAAGTTCACGCCTAAGTTGAAAAAACATTGCTTCATCCAATGGCTTGGTGAAAATATCTGCAAGTTGCATATCTGTGCCAACATGAGCAATGTCAATATCACCCTTCTCCACATGATCTCTCAAGAAGTGGTACCTAATGTCAATGTGCTTGGTGCAGGTATGATCTTTGGGGTTCTCAGCAATATTGATGGCACTTTCGTTATCACATAGAAGAGGCACATGTCTATAGGTGATACCGTAATCCTTCAAAGTTTGCCTCACCCATAGTAACTGAGTTGCACAACTGGCAGTTGTAATGTATTCAGCTTCGGCGGTGGAGAGGGCAACACAATTTTGTTTCTTCGAGGATCAACTTACCAAGGAGCATCCAAGGAATTGACATGCACCGGAGGTGGACTTACGATCCACTTTGTCTCCAGCCCAATCCGCATCCGTGTACCCAATGAGATCAAACTTAGCATCCTTGGGGTATCATAGACCCAACTTTGGGGTGTGAACAAGGTATCTAAGAATATTCTTAACCGCCTTATGATGACTTTCCCTAGGGGAAGCTTGAAATCTAGCACACATGCATACACTAAACATGATGTCTGGTCTAGATACACAAAGATAAAGCAATGAACCAATCATAGAGCGGTATTTAGATGGGTCGAAGGGGATACCGTTTGTGTCTTCAGTGAGTACAATTTTGGTTGGCATAGGTGTTTTACATGGGCTAGCATCAGACATGCCAAATTTTGCTAGGATATCCTTGAGGTATTTTGCTTGAGACAAGAAAATTCCTTCTTGAAATTGTTGAATTTGAAATCTGAGGAAGAACTTCAAATCCACACTGAGTGACATTTCCAAATTCTTGGTCATTGAAGCCACAAACTTCTTGCACAAATGAATGTTAGGACAACCAAAAATGATATCATCTACATAGATTTGGCATAAGATCAAATCACCTTTGTCCCTCTTAGTAAAAAGAGTGGGATCGATCACCCCTCTCACAAAACCATCATAGAGTAAAAACTTCTTAAGATGATCATACCAAGCATGAGGTGCTTGTTTGAGGCCATACAAAGCCTTATGAAGTTTATACACATAGTCTTTGTTATCGGGATAAATGAACCCAGGTGGTTGTGATACATATACTTCTTCTTGTAGAGGACCGTTAAGGAAATCACTCTTCACATCCATTTGATGTAATGTAAAGCCATTGAAATCAGGATAAGCAAGTAAGATGCGAATGGATTCCAGACGGGCAACGGGGGCAAAGGTCTCATCAAAGTCCAAACCTTCAACTTTTGAGTACCCTTGTGCCACTAACCTTGCCTTGTTGCGGCTGATTACACCATTCTCATCTTGCTTGTTCTTGAAAATCCACTTTGTTCCAATGATGTTGTGTTCCGTAGTTGGCCTCTTGACTAATGGCCACACTTGATTGCGCTCAAAGCTGTTCAACTCTTCTTGCATAGCAATGAGCCAATCATTGTCAATCAATGCTTCTTGTACCTTGAGAGGCTAAACACTAGACACAAACAATAAGTGAGCACAAAAGTTTGTCAATTGTTTATGAGTGACTCTACCTTCCGATATGCCGGTGAGAATTTTGTCAACATCAACATGACCTGCCACTCGAGGCATGATGGAGGTTAAGTTTCGCGAGGTTCAACTTCATGTCCATCATCCACATCCTCAACATAAGGATCATTGATGTGTGGTGGAAGGTCTTCTTCTTCATCTTCCATTTGTTGAGGTTCATTGTCAATGAATGCACTTTCTTGTTCTTGCCCTTGGTGATGATCTCGTTCTTGATGTTTATCATGAAGAGGAACTTGATCATCATCTTGTACTTGGTCTATGGGTATTTGTTGAACAATAGGAGCTTGAGGTGGTATGGGTGTTGAAGTAGTTTGATGATGCGTGAAGCTTCCATCTTCTTCTTCATCATCATGAGATTCTTGCTCCATTGGAAGAAGTGCACCAACACCCATGGTCAAGATATCTTGAGAAGAGTCTTCTTCACCTACACCACTTAGATCAACTTGCTCCCCACGGGAGCCATTAAATTCATCAAACACCACGTCACACGTTTCTACAACACATCCATTGGATTTGTTATAGACTCTATAGGCGTGAGAGTTTGATCCATAGCCAACAAATATGGCATCAATGGTTTTGGATTGAAATTTTCCTAACCGTTCTCTTTTGTTGAGAATGAAACATTTGCACCCAAATACCTGAAAGTACTTGACATTTTGCTTGTTCCTAGTTAGAAGCTCATATGGAGTCCTTTCCAATATAGTGCAGAGAAAGAGCCGGTTTGATGCATGGCAAGCAATGTTGACAACCTCGGCCCAAAAACTATGTGGTGACTTGTATTCATCCAACATGGACCTTGCTATCTCCACAAGTGTGTAGTTCTTCCTCTCTGCTACACCGTTTTGTTGGGGAGTGTATGGAGCTGAATATTGATGTTCAATCCCTTCAACACTAAGAAATTCTTCCAACGTGTAGTTCTTGAACTCTGAGCCATTATCACTTCGTATTGCCAAGATTTCTTTGTCAAACTTGTGTTGTGCTTGCTTGGCAAAATCAATGAAGGTGATCTTCGTCTCGTCCTTGGACTTGAGGAAGAAAACCCATGTATATCTTGAGTAATCATCAACAATAACAAGTCCATACTTTTTCCCACCAAGACTATCCCATGAAGGAGGCCCAAAAAGATCCACATGAAGGATCTACAAAGGCCTTGAGATAGACACAATATTCTTGGGTGGGTGCTTTGATTGATGTTGCTTCCCGTCTATGCATGCACTACACACATGATCTTTCTCAAAAGAGACATTTGTTAGTCCAAGGATGTGATTACCCTTTAAGAGATCTTGAAGATTTCTCATGCCGACATGGGCTAGTCGACGATGCCATAGCCACCCCTTGTCGGCCTTGGCCATTAGACAAGTTGCATGGAATGTGCTCTCTTTCAAGAAATCAACCGTGTAAAGGTTGCCATCCAACTCTCCAACAAAGGCCACTTCGAGAGTATCTATCTTAAAGACTTTCACATCCGTTAGTCCAAAGAGTGTATCATAACCAACAGAAGCCAATTGGCGAACAGAAAGCAAATGGTATTTAAGGGATTGGACAAGCATGCCATTTGCAAGCGACATGTCATTTGTGATAGCCACCTGGCCCAACCCGAGTACCTGTCCTTTTGATCCTCCACCAAGCATAATGCTCATAAATGGTTGAATAGCTTCCATGAAATCGTAGAGCAACTTGCTATCTCCGGTCATATGATTGGTACATCCACTGTCAATCACCCATTTTACTCCACCGAAGAAAGCAACCTACACACAATTATGACTTGGTTAGAGGCACCCATTTTGCAATGGGGCCTCTCAAGTTAGTCACAAGGGTCTTAGGGACCCAAATAGCATAAAACCGGAATGCATTTCGAGGACCAACAAACTTTGCATAAACCTCTTCATCCTTAGCCTTACGAAGTACATAGGAGGGAGGCATGAACTCTTTTGGCTTGTTGAGAGTGGGCATGCCCCTTGTGGCCTTCCCACTAACAACCTTACCTTTCTCCTTATGCCCTTGTCGTACAAAAGTTTCTTTTAGAGGGGTGGTGTACTTTTGAGAGGATGTCTTCTTCTTGCTTGTGCTAGGGTCAAACCTGAGTCCCTCTTTTGTGAACACTTCATTGTGTTGGCTCAATACCTCATTAAGGTTCTTTTTCCCTTGAGCACATGTCATGATCCCTTTCTCGATTTGAGCCTTGAGAAAGCGATTTTCCTCAAGAATAGATGCTGGATCACTACTAGAGTTAGTAGTACAAGCATCAACATTGATAATAGGAGAAGAGTAAGCCTTGGCTAGAGTTTCAAGATAAGTAAGCTTGAGTGTCTCAAAACTCTTTGTAAGAAGGGTGAGCTCTTGTTCCTTAGTCTTGAGGGACACAGATAGGAGCTCACAATCCTTAGAGAGAGAAGCATTCGACTTCACAAGCTTACTTTTATCATTCATCAACTCTTTGTAAGAGTCAATAGCCTTTTTCAAGGAGGCAAGATCTTTAGTATGAACATCAATGTTTGCACCAATTTTCAAGCATAGTTCATCATTTCGTGTTTCCTCATATTGGAGTTTCCTCTCAGGGATATCATATTTTTCCTTTTCCTCGGTGACAAGGGTTTCGAGTTCCTTAATGGTGATGGTGTGCTTACTCACCATCTCCATAAGCATACGAAACATAGTGAGCTTCTTTCCTTTGAGGGAGCACATGAACTTATTTAGTTTAGCAAGCATAGGATCATCTATATCATCATCCTCATGACTATCCTCCGCATGAAGATACTCATCACTAAGAGTAGGAGGCGTGAAAAGAGGAGGATTTGATCGTGGAGTTACCTTGACCTTGTCGAGAGAGCTTTAGTCATTTCCATCTTCTACGACGGCCTTTTCCTTTAGGAACTTGTGTGCGTTGCCCTTGTAGTCCTTCATATAGTTGTAGGTGACAACATCACTACTCTTGTTGACTAGCCTCAACTTGTTTTGAGAATCTTGAGCAACTTCGGCAACACCACTAACATCATCCAGATCAGATTCTTCTTGAGCAACCATTGATTTCCCATCTTTCTTCTTGAGCTTGGAGTTCAAAGGATTTGGCAACTTCTTCTTGGGAAAGGTCTTGGGAAACCTTGGTTTATCCTCCCTCTTCTCACAAGGGCACTCGTTGGAGAAGTGGTTGGTTTCTTCATAGTTCTACTATTTTCTTACTTTCTTCTTTTGAAATCTTCCCTTGAATTTTCCCGCGCTAAACTTCTTGACAAAGAGAGCCATGTCTTCATATGAACGGCCCTCATAGGGTTCAACCTCATCACTATCTTCATCATCATCATCATCTTCTTCTTCACTTTGCTCATCTTCACATACATGCTTGGACTTCAATTCAAGATTGATCTTTGATGTTGGAGTACCATGCATGGCAAGATGTTTTGTGGCATTTGCCTTTGACTCTTCAAATAGTTGGAAGGTGTATATGATGTCATCTGCAGTCATTTCCTTGAAGGCATGGTGTTGTCTTATGTCCCACACCATTTGGTGGTGATATGGGGCAAGAGCATGAAGCAACTTGTCCACAAGAAATCGCTTAGTCATGTTGAGTCCATCTTGTGTCTTGTCACACTCACACGACTCAATGTCAGCAGTGAGAGTCATGAGACGCTCAAGGAGTTGATTGGGAGTTTCACCTTTCTCCATACAAAAGTTTTGTAATTGCCCCTTGGAAATTTCATATTGAGCACTCCGGAGGGTGGAGGTACTGGTCTTGGATCTTATAATACTTTCCCATAGTTCCTTTGCACTTTGGATGTGTATGAAAGGTCTCCTTTGCTTTTCAACCATACCTCTCCTTATACACATGGTTGCAGTGTCATTGAGATTCTTGTCATAAATTTCTCTTGGTGTAGGATTCTTTGGATCAACCACATGGTAACCATACTCCAAAATCTCCAGCCTCTCATCGTTTCCATATCGAAGATGATCTTGCATAGCAACTCTCCACAAGGCAAAATCGGAAGTGGCGTCAAGTAAAGGAGGTTTGCCTTGAGGGTTATATTTTGGTTTCTCAACTTCGGGTCTTGCATAAAGCCAAGGAACACTGGAGTGATCATTTTTAGGAGGTTGTTGACCAAGTGACGGAGTAGGCACAATTGGCCTCGAAGCCGCACCACCAGAAAGTGGTGCAAGCACCGTGGACAACATGGCTAGTCTCATTTGGACCAAGGCCTCATGAGAAGCATCATGCTCCTCTTTTTTCTTAGCAAGGGCCCGTTCCAGATCCTCAGAAGTAAAGGACTTGACTTCTGAAGAAGCCTCACCTTTATCCTTCGAATCTGTAACAAGGGGAGTCCCATCGGGGTTCATCTCGCTCTAGGGCGGTTAAGCCACAAGAATAGAGCATGAGGCTCTAATACCAATTGAAAGGATCGAGATGGACCTAGAGGGGGGTGAATAGGTACAATTACAAATTTTAATTATTACAGAGCAATTTTAGGCAATAATGCGGAATATGAAGATGACCCTAACAATTGCAAGTGTAGTACCAAGACCTAAGCAGGATAAACAAGTATTACAAGTATGTAAGTAAGCAAGAATAATATGTTACAAGTAATTGTTAAGAGACAAGTAACCACAAGTAGAGAGTTAGGGTTAGGAATAACCGCAACTCCGGGAGACAAGGATGTATGCCGACGTTTACTTCCTTGGAGGGAAGCTACATCACCATTAGAGAGGTGGATGTTACCACAAAGGCACACCAACGCAATGAAGGCTCACCCTATTCTCCCTTTGAGACAACACCATAGAGGTGTTTCTCAACCACTAGTGGTAGACCTTGGGGTGGTCTCCAAACCCTCACAAACTTTTCGGGGGTAATCACAAGGGTCAATTCCTCTCCGAAAGACTCCTACCGCCTAGGAGTATCCAACCTCCAAGAGTAACAAGAACGATGGGGAAAAGCTCAAGACTTGCTCAAATCACAAATTCCTTTGGTGCAAAGAAGGGGAAGGAGTGGATCTATCACTTGATTGAAGAACTTCTCTCAAATGTTCCCAAATCACTTGGGGATCTAGGATTTGGTGTAGAGGATTGAGAGAGAGAGAGAGTGAAATGTGTTCTTGGCAAGCTCAAAGTGAATGGTCAACCTCATCCCGGGAGAGGGAGAAGGCTATATATAGTGTGAGAGCAAAACAGACCGTTGAGCCACTTAGTGCAGACGGACGTCCGGTGGATACCGGACGACCGGTGACACAGATAGGACCGGACATCCGGCAGGGCGGCCGGTCGTCCGGTGGCTGGGACACCAACCGGGGACACAGGTGAGGAGTGAGATGCACATACAGCGGACGTACGGAAGGCGCCGGTCGTCCGGAGCTGGGACGTCCGGTGTTGTCGGAAATCCATTAATTGTAATTTTGTTGGAGTGCACTGGATATCCAGAGATGAGCGGACGTCTGGTGTGACCGGTCTTCCGCTAATATCAGTTCTGTGAAGACTCACCGGACGACTGGAGAGAGTCGGATGTCCGGTTGGTTGAGAGAGGCTGGACCTCCGTAGACTTCGGACGTCCAGTGAAAGTTGGACCTCTTAGCTTAGAAACATACTACCATTTTTGCACAAGTTAGAGGAAGAACTTTGAGATGGTATGAGAGGGAATTTTGTGGTTTTGAGCAAGTTCTTTCGTGAAATCCATCGATCCCCTCTTAATAGTGCGGGATCCCTACACTCAAGAACAAACCGAAAACAAGGAGCCGGAGCTTTTTATCTTTGTCTTGTGTCTCTGCTCATGAGTGATATATGTTTTATGTCCGTAGTCATGATCCACACACACATAGCCCTTGAGACATAATCCTGAGAAATACTCGATAAACATGATTAGTCCCAATATGCATGTTGTCATCAACATCAGAATATGATTAAGGGCATGATTTCACTTTCAACTAATGAAGGATCATCCTCATTCATCACAACTGTGTTATCCTCAAATTCTGGGTGCAAAGGTAAATGCTCCTTGTCCAACAAGTAAGTTCCTGTGCCCATCTTGGAGTTGATGAGCACCTGAATGTGTGGAGCATACCCACAAGATCTTTTCTGATCTGCAGTAGTCGTCTTGATTGTCTCAACAATCAGACTCATGACCTTGAATTTTTGAGGAACATCAAATATCTGCAGCAAGTTGATTGAATGGCCTCTGATCATCTTGTGATCTCCAGATTTGGGTAACAGAGTATGGCTCAAGATTGTGTTGATTGTAGGTAGACCAGACAACAAATAATGCATAGATCCAAGCTTGTGTGTCTCCAAAGCTTTGTCTGCGATCTCCTTGTACATGTTTGCCATAGATTTATGGTCTTTCTTGTTCTTAGCATACACATCCAAATCATCCTCATGCTCTTTTGGGGCATTGATCAACTTGGCCCACTCATCAATAGTTGACTGGTACCTTGTACCCTCAGACATCCAAACAATTCTACCATCTGGATAGAAATGAGATGTAGAATAGAACTGCATAATGAGCTCATTATTTCATTTGGTAAGGTTCTGACCCACAAACTCGTCAACTCCACAAGCTTTGAAGCTTTCATGTACTCCTGGAAAATAGTCTTCATTCTCATCATGAATTCCCAATCAACCCATTTCATATCATAGACTATAGGCTTCTTGTCAAGCAAAATAGTCTCATAGAAGTCTTGTTGTTCTTTGGTGTGGAACCTATAGTCCATTGCAGTCTTCCTCCTCATAGCATATGGATCAGACTGTCTCCAAAGTCTTAGTCCTACATCCTTTCTGATGTTCATATCCTCAGCCACTAGGTGAGTGTGATTGTGTTCTAGAATCTTTGGTTTCAGTTTTCTCAACACTTGGGCTTCTGCATCTTCTTCATCAACTTCAGGCACTGGGGCCTTGTTCTTCTCTTCATCTGGGATGTTCCCGGTGCTTCTCTTGGGCTTAGAAGGCTTCTGAGCTTGAGCAACAGCCTTGGGGGCAGTCTTGGGCTTTGAAGTGGCAACCCCTGACTTAATGGCATCCCCCATAAGCTTCTGGGACTTGGGTGTTGTTGTAGCATCCTCTTCCTCTTCTTCTGGATCTCTCATTATAGAGGATCTACCAATGACTCTGGCAGTGGTCTTCTTGACCCTCTCTTTCCTTTCCTTACCCTCTCCAGCAGCCTCTTCAGTTGGCTTAGAAGTTTCAGCAGTTGAGGCCCTGGCCTTTAAGGTTGGCACCCTCTTGGCAGGGGTCTTCTTATGCAGTCCAGGCTTTGTTGTTGCAGTAGTACCATATTCTTTCTTCAGCACTTTCTTTTTGGAGCTAACTTCCTCCTCTGTAGCCACATAGTCCTCATCCTCAGAATATGAGTTTTTCTTCTTCCTTGATCTGGTGGCTACCTTGGGCAAATTACTAGGAGTGCTCATGCTGCCCTCATGATAGCTGCTTGAGGGACTACTGCCCTCACTCATTTGCACTTGCTCATCTGACTTGTTCTGACTATCACTCTGGTCAGACATTCTACAAGCAACCTGACAACAAACCCTGTGAATATATATATATATATATATATATGAGGTAGAATAGATGAGCATCATAAAGTGCAGAGTTTTTTCAAGACAAATGAGTCAAAAACTTAGTTTTAGTTCTCCACATAAATCATTTCGGAGCTACTGATTTGTTAAACTCGGTGATACCGAAGCAACTGTTGGAGTCTAAACTAGTGAACTCGGTCAGTCCGAGTCACAGTTTGGTGGCTCCAAGATTGCTAGGGTTTCATAGAGTCGAATTTGGTCACACCAATTTGAAATTTTCGGTCAGACCGAAAAGTGCATGTGCAATGGCCTAAGCCAAATCGGTGAGACCGATTTCTACAACTCGGTCGGTCTGAGATAAGTTCAGCGGAGACCTAACCCTAAATTTTCGAATCAAACCTAACCTAAAGGAAGTTTTCTCTGGATAGATTGATTTCATACATGGTAATGATCATGGCAAAGCAATGTGCTAGGAATCGGAGTAAGGAATTAGCACACAAGATCGAACTCATACCCTAGTTCGGCAGGAGTTCGCTACGGCGACAACGGCGGGGCAGAATCCCATTGACGGCGACGGAGACCAGCGGTGGGAGGTCGCTGGCGGTGAAGATACGATCTGAAGACGCGAGGCGGCAGAGCAGGATACGCGCGGGATGGAGTGTTTTGAAGAAATTTCCAAAATCTCACCCGTGGGTATATATATCCTCACCCTATCGGTGTGACCGAGTGAGTTGATCAACTTGGTGGCACCGAGATGCAGAATCGCAAGCGGTTACTACAACTTGGTGTGACCGAAAAGTTCAAATCGGTTGCACCAAGATTGAAAACATAGATCAACTCAGTGAACTCGGTGTAACTGAAGTGGATGGATCGGTGAGACCGAAATGCAGAGAGAGGTTGTCGGGGGTTGCTGATCCCACGAACACCTATGGGGATCGGCGGACCGAGCCCCTTTCGGTTCGGCAGGGGGCGGAGAATGCACGAAGAGTAGATCGAGGCGAACGCACGAACGACGCGATCAGTTTACCCAGGTTCAGGCCGCACAGATGCGTAAAACCCTACTCTTGCTTTGGTTTGTATTGTGTTCTTGCTCGGGAGCGATGAATGCTACAGTACACTTGGGTGGCTAGCGAGACCGAGCGTGAGAATGGTCGTCCCCCCCCCTGCTGCGCATGGGCCTCCTTTTATATGTCTAAGGGGTCACCGACAGGTGGCAACAGAGGTGGGGGTAAAAAGGTAAAAGAGGTGGTAGTTGGCGCCACCGCTTGCTACAGTTGTATCATACCTAACCCTGACGGCAGGGGACAAAGGCATTAAATGCCTGTCTGTGTCGCCTAGACGGGGCGGAAAGGGACCGTCAGGGGCGCCACCGTTTGCCATGATGGCTATCTTGTCAGCGCCTGCTTGCCACCGCATGCCCCTGGCTGCACAGCCTCCCGCCACGTATGCCAGGGACGGTCCCAGAGCGACACGTTGGTGGGTGAGCTGGAGCGTGGGCTGCGGAGTAGTAGCTTGCTGCGGCAAGCGCCTTGCCGTGGATGTTGTCTTGTCGCGTCCGGGAGCTTGTCGCTCACCGGGTCTTGCCGGGACGCGCAGCGCGTCGCAGCAAGCTTCTCGAGATGTCTTGGTTGGTCTTCCCGGCAAGCTCCTCTTGCCGGGGTCTTGTCTCCTTCCCGGCAAGCTCCTCTTGCCGAGGTCTTGGATACTTTGTTCTTGAATGGCTCCAAAGGAACCACGGAGGGTCTTGGCGGTCGCCCGGCAAGCCTTGCCGCGGGATGCTGCGACTGCCCGTGCACAAGTTCGGGATACTAAGGTACCCCTACTTTAGTACACCGACAGGAGCCCCCGGGCCTGGGCCATACACGGTGCCGAGCGCTGTTGGGCCAGGCCCAAAATAGTGCACGGGCACGCGCGGCCTGGGTTACGCCATAACTCACTCCGCATCCACCGCGCCCTCCCCGCACGGCACGCGTCGAACGCAGCATCGTGGGAGAGATCATGGGCGGTTTTCGAGGCGTCCACTCCCCACGATCACGGGGTGGGGAGAGGTCGCCCCATCCGTCGCCTCGGTTCTGCACGCCTGCCACGCGGCTCCCATGCACTTGGGGTCGCGGACGGTGGAGGCGGGAAACGGGGCCGTCGTGGGTCAAGGCAGCGGGTCGGCCCCAGCTCCCTGCCTTCCCGCGTCTTGATTCGCTGAGCAGGGCGGCCGAGCCCCCACCTCGCTCCTTTATAAAGAGCGGGAGGGGAGGATGGAAGCCCGCATTCTCTCATATTCTCCTTCCTTCAGCTTCTGCTCCCCTTTCTCTCATTCGCCATGGAGAAAGGGAACCCTGGTCCTTCATCAGTGGCGGCGAGGGTCGCCGCCAGACAGCGCATCCCTCCCTCTCCCGCACCCGTGGTGGCGGAGCCAGCCGTAAGGGGAAGAGGGAGGGGGCGAGGCCGTGGACGAGGTCGAGGACGAGGCCGAGGTGCTCGGGGGAGAGGTGGACGGGGCGGCGCGCCGGCTTCGCCTCCGCCGGCAGTTCCTCTTCCCACGGGGGTCCATATTGGGGACGACCCTTGTGAGTTCTTCGTCCGGCTGTGCCGGGCGCCTCGTCGTCGACTCCGACTCCCAGCTCCGTTCGCGAGCGCGATGGAGTTGGCCCCGCCCGAGACACTGAGGCTGCACATGAGGGGCTGTGGTATCAGCGGCACGCAAGTCCGCGTTGAAGTCCCAGCCCCCAGTGTGATGTATCTTGGTCGAGGGTGGAAGACGTTCGCCCGTATCCACAGCTTGACGGCGGGGCTCACCCTCCATTTTAAGTTGATGGAGGGCGATCTCCTCTCCGTCAAGGTCTTCGGGTGCTTCGGCACTCGGGCGAAGTGCTGCGTGGACAGCTCCTCCGATAGCGAAGGCTCCTCCTCGAGCGAGAGTGACGAGGAGGAGAGCGACAGCGGCGACGAGGGTAGCGGGCGGCAGGATGACGGGTCCGACTAGGTGTCGGGCACCGCTCCGTGCGGCACCGGCGACCCCATCATCCGTGCCTCCGGCTCCTTGAACTCCCCGGGGTCGTCTCCTTGGGCGGCTGGCGTAGGGAGGCTACGAAAGAGGAAGAGGGCTGGCGGCAAGGCCGTCAAGTCGGAGTACGAGGGCGTGGTGCCCTCGACAGCGTGCTGACGTCCTGCCGCCTCGTCTTCGAGCCCTGCTTCCGGCGCCGCCATCACCGTCCAGCCTTCGGACGGCCCCCGGGATGTTCTCTTGGTGTCTTCTGGCACCCGTAGCTCGCCTAGGCACCCCATTTGCCCTTCTCGCCTCCTTGACCTACCTCCTGAAGAGAGGGACAAGAAAGGGATTACGGGCATCTTATCTTTTTAATTTGTAAGCCTTCGGGCCTTAGTTGCATTTAAAACTTGTAATCCTCTCTTTCATGTTTTTCATCCTCCATGGACTGCACCTGAGTGGAATGTTTTTTAATGAAAAGGGGATGCTTGCCGGGTCATTTGTCTCGCGGGTAGAACCCACGTGAAGGAGCAAATCCTTGGTATCTTTTAGATAGAAACTTCTTCCCCGGCAATAGGCCCTGCCATCTTCCCACGTCGCTCGACCTTTCTCATGCTTTTGACGGAGGCAGGGACGAGGCGGGTGCGGCCTCTCGTTTCCTCCCTTTGCTGCCGCGACTACGACCAAACTTGGCCCCAGGAACGAGCCCCGGGGCCTAGAGTTAAGGGAGCACGGTAGTTTTCAGGAAGAAACGAGGTTTCGTATTCCCCAGTCCATAAGAGAATGCATGATGAGGGATGAAAGACTTATCTGAGATTGCAGCCCCCGGCAACTCTGGCTTGCCGTGGGTGAATCTTGGTACTTGCAGCCCCCGGCAACACTGGCTTGCCGGGGTCCAGATGTCGGTACGTCCTTCTTCTCCTTTTCGTCCTCAGGCGGTCCGCAAGGATATGCGAGCCATGCGAACGAAGGGAAACGAAAGAAAAGCAAAGGGACGCACACTCGACCTCTAAGTTAGGGGTTAGCCACTGTTAAGCACTATCAACCCTAACCAAGGACGAGACTCGACCTAGCATGCATGCTATAACTCTGGGCGCCAGCGCTTCATTTACTTGTGCTCAGGGTCTGCGCCTGGCTTTGTACAAAGGATTACATGCAACATCGGCAAGACTTGTACAAAAGGGTGGTTGCCGCACAGGGTCCGACAATCGTGCCTTACGGGTAAAACTTACGAAGATGCTCGATATTCCAGGAGTTGCTCACTAGTACGCCATCTTCGGTCTCCAGGCGGACAGCGCCAGGCCTGGTGACTCGTTTCACCCGGTAAAGGCCTTCCCACTTCAGCGTCAACTTGTTGGAATTCTTGGCGGACTGAACGCGCCGAAGAACAAGGTCGCCTTCCTCGAGACTTCTGGCGTTAACTTTGTGGCTATGATAGCGGCGCAAAGCTTGCTGGTAGCGAGCGGCTCGCACAGCAGCCTGAAGACGATCTTCCTCAAGGAGCAGCGTGTCATCTTGCCGCAGCTGCTCTTGCTCAAGCTCATCATAAGCGAGCACTCGAGGTGACCAGTATACGAGTTCCGTGGGGATAACTGCCTCCGCTCCATAGACTAGAGCGAAGGGTGTCTAGCCAGTGGCTCGATTTGGCGTCGTCCTGATAGACCAAAGAACCACCGGCAGCTCCTCGATCCAGTTTCTTCCGCACTTGTGCAGCCTGTCAAAAGTTCTGGTCTTGAGCCTGCGTAGCACTTCAGCATTTTCCCTCTCCGCTTGACCGTTGCTTCTTGGGTGAGCAACAGAAGCGAAGCAGACCTTGGCGCCAAGACCTTGGACATACTGCATGAAGGTGCAGCTCGTAAATTGTGTACCGTTGTCGGTGATTAACCTGTTAAGGATTCCGAAACAGCAAACAATCGACCTGAAGAACTTGACTGCCGACTGTGCTGTCACCTTCCTCACTGGTTCCACTTCCGGCCACTTTGCGAACTTGTCGATTGCGACGTACAAGTACTCAAAGCCCCCGACAGCTCGGGGAAAGGGGCCGAGGATATCGAGCCCCCAGACCGAAAATGGCCAGGATAAAGGGATCATCTGGAGAGCTTGAGCTGGCTGGTGTATCTGCTTGGAATGGAACTGGCACGCTTCACACTTGGTTACTTGTGCAGTTGCATCCTGGAGGGCTGTCGGCCAGAAGAAGCCTTGCCAGAATGCTTTTCCAACAAGAGCTCTTGCGCCAATGTGGTGACCACATATGCCTCCATGTATCTCTGCCAACAGCTTCTGTCCATCTTCCCGGGGAATACACTTCAATTTCACACCATTGAGTCTTCTTCTGTACAGTGTGTTGTCGACAAACTGGTACATACTAGACTGCCGGGCTACTCTTTCCGCTTCTTCTGGTTCCTCGAGAAGTTCTCCTGTCTAAAGGAAACGGACAATCTGCTGCGCCCATGTTGGAGCCTGTGGCTCGACAACAAGGACTAAAGGCACATCTACTGCTGCGGGAACGGCCGCTTCTACGGCAAGAGCCCGCGGCTCTGCCGGAGCTTGACGTTCCCCGGCAAGCTTGCTGGAGCAAAACTTGTCGGAAGAATCTGCTTCAACGGAACAAACCCTGGGGCTTGCCGGAGTAGACTGCTCCTCAGCATTCTTGGTGTTGATCTTGGGGACCTTTTTGGCGGCGGCTCCGGGAAGCTCTGCCACGAAACAGTCGCCAGAAATCAACTTCCTCTTCTTGCTCTGTCCAGTTGATGGTGTTACGGACGGCTGAGTCAGCTTGAGCACAAAGATCCCTGGTTCCACAGGTAACTTAAGTGCTGCGCACTTTGACAGGCCATCGACAATGTCTTTCTCAGCTCTTGGAACATGTTCCATTTGCAGGCCGTCAAAGCGCTCTTCTAGCTTCCTCACTTCATCAACGTAAGCTTCCATCAACGGACTCTGGTAAACCTTGTTCACTTGGCGGACGACAAGCTGCGAGTCACCCCTGACAATTAGCTTCTTAATCCCAAGTTCTGCCGCGATTCTGAGACCGGCAAGCAAGCCTTCATACTCTGCAGTATTGTTTGTCGCTTGCTCCTTGGGAAAGTGCATCTGGACTATGTACTTGAGGTGCTCTTCGGTGGGCGCGACAAGCAGCACGCCAACACCGGCGCCTTGCAGCGAGAAGGCACCGTCAAAGTACATGAGCCACTCTTTGCTTGCTTCCTTGGCGGGGATGCTTGTCTCCGGAATTTCTTCGTCTGGAGTTGGCGTCCACTCTGCTATGAACTCTGCCAATGCTCTGCTTTGGATCGTTGATGTACTCTCAGATTTGAGGCCAAAGCTTGACAGTTCCAGTGCCCACTCGACAATCCTGCCTGTTGCTTCTGGATTTTGCAATATCCTCTTCAACGGAAAGCGAGTGACAACTATGATCTCATGTGCTTGGAAGTAATAGCGCAGCTTTCTCGAGGCCATGAGAAGGCCGAAAAGCAACTTCTGCACACCAGAGTACCTTGACCTAGCCCCCTGCAAAAGGGAACTGACAAAGTAAACTGGGCACTGCACCATCTTCTTCTGTATCTCCTCTTGCATCTGCGCAGATCCTTGCTTGTCGGGACCAGAGCTTGTCGGGGAAGCCCCCTGCTTGTCGCTGGATGTGCTTGCCGCGGTTGCTGGCTCGTCATCTGCCTCCCTCTCCGCTACTAACGCAGCACTCACCACTTGATTGGTTGCCGCTATGTACAGCAGCTACTTCTCTTGTGGTTTAGGTGCGACAAGTGTTGGAGTGGAGGACAGGTACCTCTTCAAGTCTTGCAGCGCAGCCTCCGCTTCCGGAGTCCATTTCATTGGACCTGCCATTTTCAAAATTTTGAAAAACGGCAGGGCGCGCTCAGCAGACCGAGAGATAAACCTGCTAAGAGCAGCCACGCAGCCGGCAAGCTTCCGTACATCCTTGACGCATTTTCGTGCTTCGATCTGCTCAATGGCCTTGATCTTGTTGGGATTGGCTTCGATTCCCCGCTGAGACACAAAGAACCCGAGAAGCTTGCCGGAAGGGACTCCAAACACACACTTCTCGGGGTTGAGCTTGAGGTTGACCTTGCGCAGATTTGCAAAAGTCTCTTCTAAATCTTGGATCAGAGTTGCCCTATCCTTGCTCTTGACCACTATATCATCGATGTAAGCTTCTACATTTCTGTGTATCTGTGGCTTCAAAGCGATATGGACTACTCTGGCAAATGTTGAACCAGCATTCTTTAAAACGAAAGGCATCCGTACGAAATAGTACGTGCCACATGGAGTAATGAATGCGGTTTTCTCCTCATCCTCTTCTGCCATGAAGATCTGATGGTATCCTGAATATGTGTCAAGAAATGAAAGCAACTCACATCCGGCTGTGGAGTCAACAATCTGGTCAATGCGTGGCAAGGGAAATGGATCTTTGGGACAAGCTTTATTAACATCAGTAAAGTCAATACAAAGCCTCCATTTCCCATTCGCCTTGCGCACTACAACCGGGTTGGCCACCCACGTGGGATGGAGAACCCCTCTGACAAGGCCTGCTGCTTCCAATTTCTTGATTTCTTCTGCTATGAATTCTTGGCACTCCACTGCTTGTTTTCTGACCTTCTTCTTGACGGGCCGCGCATGAGGACAAACGGCAAGATGGTGCTCAATTACCTTCCTGGGAACACCGGGGATATCAGACGGTTGCCATGCAAACACGTCGACATTCGCCCGCAGGAAAGTAACAAGCGCGCTTTCCTATTTAGGGTCAAGTGTGGCACTGATGGTGAAGGTACCACCAGTGCTGTCCTCCTTGGCGGACACCTTCTTGGTATGTGGTGGAGCTGCCATTGCCTTCATACACTTGCCGGTGGAGCTCGATGGTGCGTCCTCGACGGCAGCGCAGCACTCCGAGGAGGTGCGCTTGCCGGAGTGGGCATCAGAGCTCTTACCGGTCTTGGTCTTCTTCTTCCCCCCGGGAGCTTCAGCGGCAAGTGCCTTGCGGTCTGTCGCAGCAGCTGCTTCCCGGTAGATCTTGTCGGCGCAGACAAGGGCATCCTTCTTGTCGCCAGGGACAGAGATGACGCTTATCGGGCCTGGCTTCTTGAGCATGTTGTATGCATAGTGAGAGGCTGCCATGAACTTGGCGAGTGCTAGACGGCCAAGTATCCCATTGCAAGGCAATGGGAAATCGGCAACGTCAAAAGTGACCCTCTCCATTCTGAAATTCATCTCGCTGCCAAATGTCACCGGCAACGTGACCTTCCCTTTCGGCTTGCTCCTTCCCTGGTTAATTCCTTGGAATGTACCGGTCTCTTCGAGCTCGCTGTCCGGGATCTGGAGTTTCCGGAGCACAGCGGAGGAGATCAGATTTAAGCCGGCCCCGCCGTCAACTAGCATCTTAGTGACTTTGAGATTGTGGATTGTTGGCGAAACCAAAAACGGCAAGCACCCGACCGCAGTTGTGCGATCAGGGTGGTCCTCAATGTCAAAGATGATAGGCGTGCTAGACCATTTTAGAAGCTTGCGTGATTCGACAGGTGGCTCTCCCGCATTAACTTCCCGCAGCCACTGTTTGAGCTGGCGGTGGGAAGTATGCAGAGAAGCACCACCGTCAACACACAAGACTTCTATAGCCTTCTGAAACTCCTGCTCATCGTTCTCAACATCATCCATATCTTCGTCGTCGTCTTCGACATCATCCTTGTCCCGGCCGCGGGGAGGTCTGTCTCCTTGCTGCTGCTTGACCTTGTCGCGGCGTCCTCCCTGGCTAGCGCGCTTCTTGCCGGCCTCTCCACCGCCTCCTTGGGCTCTCTCCATGTCGCGCCGCTCGTACTCAGCTTTCTGTTGCTGGACAAGATGCTCAACCTTCTTGCAGTTCTGGAGATCATGGCCTTTGGTGCGGTGGATCTTGCAGTACTACTTGTCGAAGCCGTCCTGCTTGTCGGCGGCTTCCACAGCCTGGCAGTTGGTGCACGCGGCAACCTCCTTGCCGGAGCTACCAACTTGGGCTTGCTTGGCGCCACCATCATTGCCGGACTGCTCAACGACTAGTACCTCCTTGCCGTTCTTCTTCCTGTTGCGCCTCTGGTTTTTCCTTGCCGGGGCGGCATCCTCACTGTCAGATCCCCCTGTTCCAGTAGTCTCTCCGGGGAGTTTCCTCCCTTCCTCAGCGCGTGCGCACTTGTCGGCCAGGGCATATAGCTCACTGACGTCTCTGATCCTGCTCATCGCCATCTCCTCCCGCATCCTTCGATTACGCACGTTCTGATGGAACGCGCTGATAACCGCGGCAGGGTGGATGTCTAGGATGTTGCGCTGCACGCAGCTGAATCTCTGGATATACTTGTGCAGGGGCTCTCCTTCCTTCTGGGCAAGCAGGTGGAGGTCACTCTCTTGGCCATGTGGTTTGTGGCCGCCAGTAAAGGCGCCGACAAACTGATGGCACAAGTCCGCCCAAGAGGATATGGAGTTATGCGGCAAGTGCATGAGCCAGGACCTGACTTCGGGCTTGAGCACGAGCGGGAAGTAGTTGGCAAGGACCTTGTCGTCTCGCCCACCGGCAGCTTGAACCGCAATGGTGTAGATGCTGAGGAACTCAGACGGGTGCGACTTGCCGTCGTACTTCTCCGGTACGTCTGGCTTCAAATGCTTCTGGCTGGGCCACTGGACTTGCCGCAGCTCTCGGGTAAACGCAGGACAACCTACCGCGTACAGCAAGTAGCTTGGCTCTCCGGGCGCATGCATGTCAACAGAAGGCCCAGCGCGCAGGTCTGATTAACGCCGCGCTTCTCTTCGGCGCTCGATGCGTGTTCGAGCGTCTTCTTGCTGCCTCTCATGAAGAACTTGGCGCTGATCGTGACGAGCTCGTGGATCTGACGACGCGGTGGAGTAGCTGTCGAGGTGGATCCAACGAGTCGGCGATCTTGGCCTTCGGGGCGGAGAGTGCACAGTGGTTGCACCCTCGCCGGTCTTGTCGCCACCGGCTAGCGCCTGGCTGGCTTGCCGCAGCAGCGATGCGCTCGGCTGCCGTGGGTTGTCACCGTTGGTGAAGCCGATGAGACTCTGGATAGTGGCCCTCCAGTCATCGATCTTTTCTGGCGCTGGAGGGTAATCTAGGAGCAGTTGGGCACGTGCCAACGCTTCCGCCGGAGTGGCGGGCGGTGGCAGCGAACGGTGCGAGGAGCGAGATATGCTCGGACTTCTAACTGCGTTAGAAGGAGCAACATCTCGTCCAAGCGACCGCGCCACGCTCGCGCCAACATGTTGACGTGCATGCTGGTCCTGAGCACTCCTGGATCCGCCAGCTTGATCTTGGCCCAGCAAACGTATGGTACTGTGCGTACCATGACGCTGCTGGTCCCGCGCCTCCTGGGACGGGCGCGGTGCGAGTACGGACGCCGAGGTCTTGGAGTGCGCGCGGTCGTTGTGGGAGCCAACCGCGTCGCCGATGTGCAGCGCAGCCTTGTCCTTGGACCTGGCAGCACCATGAGTCCCTTCGTTAGCGCCCGCTCTTCCGCCGGCGCCTACTCCACCAGCCGCTTGCTCCGGCGATGGTGGGATCGGCGCAGACGGAGCGACTACCTCTGAAGCCTTCTTCTTCGGCGGCATGTTGATGAAGAGGATGAAGATTTGGCTCGTGTGAACGCCGGATCAGGTTTACACAGCCTCGACGCACCCCCTACCTGGCACACCAAAGATGTCGGGGGTTGCTGATCCCACAGACACCTGTGGGGATCGGCGGACCGAGCCCCTTTCGGTTCGGCAGGGGGCGGAAAATGCATGAAGAGCTGATCGAGGCGAACGCACGAACGACGCGATCGCTTGCTAAGGGGTCACCAACAGGTGGCAACAGAGATGGGGGTAAAAAGGTAAAAGAGGTGGTAGTTGGCGCCACTGCTTGCTACAGTTGTATCATACCTAACCCTGATGGTAGGGGACAAAGGCATTAAATGCCTGTCTGTGTCGCCTAGACGGGGCGGAAAGGGACCGTCAGGGGCGCCACCGTTTGCCACGATGGCTATCTTGTCAGCGCCTTCTTGCCACCGCATGCCCCTGGCTGCACAGCCTCCCGCCACGTATGCCAGGGACGGTCCCAGAGCGACACGTTGGTGGGTGAGCTGGAGCGTGGGCTGTGGAGTAGTAGCTTGCCGCGGCAAGCGCCTTGCCGCGGATGTTGTCTTGTCGCGTCCGGGAGCTTGTCGCTCACTGGGTCTTGCCGGGACGCGCAGCGCGTCGCAGCAAGCTTCTCGAGATGTCTTGGTTGGTCTTCCCGGCAAGCTCCTCTTGCCGGGGTCTTGGATACTTTGTTCTTGAATGGCTCCAAAGGAACCACGGAGGGTCTTGGCAGTCGCCCGGCAAGCCTTGCCGCGGGATGCTGCGACTGCCCGTGCACAAGTTCGGGATACTAAGGTACCCCTACTTTAGTACACCGACAGAGGTTTTGGAATTTTAAGTCTATGACGAATCGGGGACCCCGAATGCTCCTCATACAGAGTGTTTCGAATCTGACTTGATCAAACTTTGTGATGCAGCATGAATAGAGTTTGAGATGAGAAAAGCATAGATAGCTAGAGGAAGTTCTTAGGCATTCTTGTCCATCCATTTGGCGAAAGAGAAAAGCCAAACAATCAAAGCAACAAATGGATGTCCTTGAATAAGTAAAATTTGCAATAAACATGCTCACGCAATAAAATGGCAAATGAAATATGTGGCAAAGCATGCACAAACACTCTAGCATCTATCAAGCAATTGGCGATGACTAGGTCATCTATATATGAGTATAATGACTTAGGAGTCAAATGAGAACATTTGATCATAGGTCATACTCATCGTTTAAGCACAAGTGGGGTTGCCACTTTTACATAAAGCATTGTTGTGTTCACACCTTTAGAGTTCCTTTAGCTCAATTGATTAGAGTAAAGCTCCCCCTAGATGTGATATCCCCCCTAAGAGGGATGAACTAACCTTGGGTTTTGTTGATGATGACTTCACGTAGGTGTTGAAGATGTGGATGCTCAATGTTGATGTAGATCATTTGGAGCAATCCATTGGAGTGAGTTGCACTTTCAATACATACACGGGTTAGTCCCACAAGGAACAAACAAGGATGTCCATAGACATAGAGTGATGTTCACACAAGATGATGTCCATGAAGTCAATAGGTTACCTTGTCCCTTGTCTTACCAACAAGAGGGTTTGTGACTCCTTGAACTAGTGCAAGATGTGGAAGTTGTTTGCACTTGTCCTCGCCAAAATGATATGAGTGAAGTATGTTGGCGAAGTCACCCTCAAGAACTCTCTAGTTCTTCTTCCTTAGGATCCACATCATCTTGATGGGAATCATTGGAGTTGTAGTCGTACTTGATGAAGTAGAACTTGATGTAGTCTTGGGAACCCACTTGACCAAGGCCTTAGGAGCTTATTCAAATGCATCAATCTCCTCTTGAAGCTTGTCCTTGCCTTTTTGCTTGTGGTCTTGTGGTGGAAGATCATCTTGAGCATGTGTCCCTTGGAAAGAAGTAGGATCATACTTCTCTTGTTGAGGAACAAACTTCGTCTTGGGGTATTGATCTTCTTCCCACTCAACTCCATCGGCATTGAACTTTCGTTCAAAACCAACACCTTGATTCTTCTGGTTCCTTCCTTGCTTGCGCACAATTTCCTCAAATTGCTAACTTCCGGCAAGGCTCTTGTAAACACCTTTCTCTATAGTTCCCTTCAATAAGCTATTTTCTTGCTCAAGTGTAACTTGGCTAAGAGAATCATTAGTGGAATCAAGATAACTACTAGAAGCAACAACATTGGATTTAACATGATTATTGTTACTACTAGAAGAAGAATCTTTCTTACTCTTGTTGCTAGATTTAACTTGTGGCATGTAAGTAGACAAGAGTAAATGCTTGGCAATGTAAGAAGAACTTTTCTTGCAAAGATCATCATTGATTGCTTTTAAGAACCCATGCTCTTGCTCAAGGTTGAGCTTTTCAAAGCGTAACTTCTCATGAGTCTTTAAAAGTTCTCGATGATCTTCCAAGGTAGTTTCATGAGCTAACTTAAGAGTTTTTAGCTCTTTAGTTAGACGCTCAATCTCCTTATTATCATCATCATTCGTTTTATCTTGGTTAGCATGATTAATAGCAAGTTCATCATAGTTTTCATCACTACAGTTGTCAACAAGTAAATCATCATCACCTAGCAAATCATCTTCATCACTATTGAAATCAACATACTCGGGGTGTGATACCTTTGGGCCTTTAGCCATGAAGCATCTTCCAATTCCTTCATTTGGTGAGTCAAATATGTTGTAGGAGTTGGTTGACACAAGTGCTAGACCGGCAACACCTTCATCTTGAGTATATTCGGAGTTGGAGTGATAACTTCTTTCGGAGTGATTGTCGGAGTCGGAGTCGGATACCCATTCACCAACATGTGTAGCTCCTTGATGACTTGTCCTTCCTTTCCGAATCCTTGCTTCTCTGTGATGTTCTTCATTCAAAACGATAATCTCTACTCCTTCTCTCTCTTGGTGGTGATTCTTCTCTTCTACTTCTCCTTTTGGGTGAATCTTCTCTTCTTTTGTAGGGGGTCGTACACTCATTGGAGTAGTGTCCGGGTCTTCCACAATTGTAGCAATTTCATTCATGACTTGAAGATCTTTTGTCATTGTAGGACCTTGACTTGGAACTTCTTTCCTTGCTTCTACTCTTGTAGAACTTGTTGAAGTTCATCACCATTAGGCTCAATTATTCATTAAAGGCTTGTTTCTCACTTGATGATATAGGAGCATCACATGAGGCTTTGTAAGCACCACTTGACTTGTTGTGAAGCTCTTCCTTATCCTTGAGTGATATCTCATGAGCAACAATTCTTCCAGTGACTTCCGTTGGCTTGAGATCTTTGTAGTTGGGCATCATCTGGATCAATGTGCACATGGTATCATATTTTCCATCCAATGCTCTTAGGATCTTCTTGTTGATGAATCTATCGGTCATCTCTTCACTTCCTAAGCCGGCAATCTCATTTGTGATGAGAGCAATCCTAGAGTACATTTCGGTGACACTGTCGCGACCGGGTTTTCCGGGCATTAAATTCCTAGAAAATGGCCGTCGTGCTCACCAGCCCCAGGATTACTGTTAGCTGATGAGGCATCAACTTGATACAGAAATTCCAAGCAAAAGTACAAAATGTGCAGTACAAGACCATTGTGGCCTATGAGTACATCAAATGGTTTTCTAGTGGTCGATGGCGGAAGCGGTTTGCGAATCATCAGTGTATGGGACTCCATTTCCCACAGGAACAGCTGACCAGGTTAACTCCTATCTTCGCGAGGCTGCTATCACCGTTGCTTAGTTTCCGGGGCTGTCACCGCAACGTTCCTTTCCATGCAAATATCTGGCCAAGACAATAGCCAGGGACAAGCCAGTGAGTACTTTGAATGTACTCGCAAACATTAAGAACACTGGAGTAATATAATTGATAATTATGCACTTAAATATTCTATGACCACATCGTTAGTCACAAATAAAATATCCTTTATGCATGCAAGCGGGTTATTAATATGCCACATGAATAAGCAATAATGGAGTGGAAATAAAATGCCGCAGTCGGGCATCTGTGCGACACCACATAAAGGGCTTATAAGGCAAATAAATAACAAGCAATGCCACAGTCGGGCATCTGAGCGACACCACATAAAGGGCTTAAAAGTAATGCCACAGTCGGGCGTCTAAGAGACACCACTTAAAGGGCTTTAAAAGGAATGCCACAGTCGGACGTCTGAGCGACATCACAGAAAGGGCTTTTAAAAGAAATGCCACAGTCGCACGTCTGAGCGACATCACAGAAAGGGCTTTAAAAGAAATGCCACAGTCGGACGTCTGACCGACATCACAGAAAGGGCTTTAAAAGAAATGCCACAGTCGGACGTTTGAGCGACATCACAGAAAGGGTTTTAAAAGAAATGCCACAGTCGGACGTCTGAGCGACATCATAGAAAGGGCTTTAAAAGAAATGCCACAGTCGGACGTGTGAGCGACATCATAGAAAGGGCTTTAATTCACAAATAAAATAATATTCATAATAAATGTTCAGTTCATGATAATAAACGGGTTAGTCCATCCACAGGAATAAACATTTAACCGGGCTTAGAAATAAATAATCACCATGAATATCCAGGGGGTAGAACCATCCCAGGGATACTCGATAATACAAATAATACAACAGGTTAGTCCATCACAAAATAATAATCATGGTCCTGACAAGTCACCGATCAGTATCCAAGTTTGGTTTAACAATTTCACCTCCGAAGACCGACACTAAGACCAACACTTGACCCATCCCAGACTGTAATCCTTAACCATGGACACGGCTATTCGAATAGGTTTTAATCTCTGCAGAGGATGTACTCTTTACCCACGCGTAACGGATTCCTTTAGTCCATCGGGGCTAATTCCGTCTACGGCCTTTTAGTTGAAAACACGCCTAACCTTGCACACACCAGCTTAACTCATCGGTGTCTGGAATCACCCACGACACTTGTTAAGCAAAACTCTAAGTGGGGAGGCTACAACCTCGCGTAGCATGGGATCAAATTTGTATCGCGCGCTCTAAGGGGTGGCCTCCCCTCTCGGTCCCAACCGGAAACACCCATGCCCCCGGACCAGGTGGCCTGCCTACCGGCTACAACCGATATCTTCCACCATGGCCTCTCTGTACGGTGTGTGCTGGAAAGGGGTTGACGACTTACTGAACCGTACCCTACCTGCGGCAGGGTGAGTGGTAGTACGAGGCAAGTATGGGGGTTACTGGAACAAGACTCGATCTGCGGTCGACTCAGGAGGTTTATAAGTTCCCTGCATGACATGTATATCAAATATATTTCAACCGACGAAATCGCCACTCAATGTACCTTACCATGCCATACCGGACATAACCGTCCCGACGGGGACCGGCGACAAGCTCACTCCTACCCAAGGCAGAGGCTTTCCCGGATTCCTTTCTGGCATGCATGCAAGGCACATGAGGGTAATTACCATCACAAGTATATTCATTCCCAACAGCAAGGAAATCACCAATATGCATCCATGCAAATGATCATATCACCACATAAAATAACGAGTTCTCCGAAATGAGGTGGTGTTATAGACGTGTCAACCAACACATCAAAAATATTATGCCAGGGTTCAAGATGCTTGCCTTTAAGTTGTGGAGGGGTAAGGTGCTCTCCAAAACTTTTGAAAGTTCTTCTCTCTCTCCAAAATCCTATTTTAAAATATATTTGAATTAGCACACATTTCAAAAACAGTACAAAAAATTTGTTTGGAAAATTTTCAAATAAATCTTAAAATAAACTAGACCAAATTTTAGGAAGGTAGGAAAAAGAATCAACTCATTTGGAGTTGTATTTAAAAAGTTATAGGCAGTCAAAGTTCTGGTCAAATCTATGTTTAAAAATAAAACAGAAAAGAAAACGTTTCAGGGGGAAAATACGCTTTCGGAGCGAAGGAAACGTACTGGGGTGTTATACGCCTTCACTTAAACACGTGGACCGGTGCGGGGGTCACTGACAGTGGGCCTGGGAAGTCCCACTAGTCAGGTTTGACTAGTCTCTCTTTCCCCCTCCTTCCTTTGTCCCGAGCGGAGGCGGAGCTCAGGAGATCGTCGCCGGCGACTGGCAGCTCTTCGCGGGGCCCCGAGGGCAGGGATGGATCCGCCACTCCAGTGCGGTCCTCCCGGTGGTTTCTAGGCCGGTGGGGACGTAGGGAGCTGCCGGCGGCGAGCTTCGCGGCGGAGGAGGCTTCGGGGGCGGAGTGAAAATTCTCCCGCAGTGAGCCCCGATCGAAATCAAGTAGTGGAAAAGATTCACGGGAGGGAGAAGGTGTTCTTGGTGAAGAGAAGTGGGAGGGAGAGGCCCTGGTGGTGCTGGGAGAGCGGGAGCCATGACAGCGGCCGCTGCTGCCGGAGGTGGGGAAGATGACCTCCCCGGGTCGATTGGCTGCCCCAAGGGGTCCTAGGGGGATGGCTTAGAGTCGCCTGCATGCTCGAATGGTCTCGGGGCCTCCTTTTATAGGCGTGGCAAGGCGGTTCCGTGGCGGCCGTGGATAAGCTCTCCGGCGAACCGCCTCTCTGTAGCTAGGGCGACGTGGCGGCGACGAGGGCTAGCAGACACGCTTGCGGATGAGCTCGCACTGCTCCAGGGGCCAGGTGGCGAGCCGGGGTGGCTTGGGCGGCGCCGACATGAGCAGGGGCTGTCGGGCGGCCGAGGCGTGCCGCCAAGGGGACTCTGGCGGCGGCGCTGTTGGCTGCCAGGGCGGGTTGGCGCGTTGCTGCGAGGAGGGTAGCGCGTGGCGTGGCGCTGCAGAGCGGGCCCAAACCAGGGGGCCAGCGTGTCGGCTAGGGCACGGCATCGTGCAATACGCGCGCTCTGGGCGCGTCCAGTGCACGCACAGGAGATGTTCGACACAATGCCGCGGCATGCTACAGGTCACAGGTGAGGTTGGGGTTCAGCAGATCGAGGTTAGGAGCAACTGGGAGTCTAGTGGACATGCTAGTTTGATCAGAGGTGCAAGTTCATAGTGTAAACTAAAACTCATGTCAAAACAGATCATGCCCATAAGGTGCTTGACAAAATGCCAAGGGCACTTAGGCATTTCTTGGAGGGGCCAAAATCTCCAGATGGTGGTCTCATTGGATGATTATGAAAGTGGTGAGGTTATTTTGCCAAAAGAAGAAACTTGCTAGTGCAAGTTTTGCAAAACTTCACTTCTGGACAGGAAATAAATGGCATCATTTCATGAACCAAAAATGATCCAAAGGTTGCATGCTCCTGGACTTAGGGGTTTTGCAGGGAGGACTATAATTAGGAAAAGGAATCAAGAGCCAAAGAGCAAGCAAAAATATGGTTGCTGTACAAAGTATCAAGTTGGACCAGAATGAAAATGAGGTTGATTCACTCAAAATTTGCAAATAACATCACTGGGTTTTTGCATAAAGCTGAATCATATGATACTACTAACATCCCAAAATTTTGGTGGAGGCTAGAAAGAATTATTTAAATGAGTTGTAGTGCAAAATTGCATTCTGGACCAGAGAAGAAAATTGGTTGTAGAGCTCAAAATATTTCATTAAATAAAGATGTTTTTGCACAAAAGTTATTTAATAACATCACATGACTTCTCCAAATCTTTGTGGGAATTTTAAGTGAATTTATCAAATGGTCGTAGTTCAAATATGGCCATTTTAACCTTGAAAAACCATTTTCAAGAAAGTAAAGATCAAGCAACTTAATTATTTAATTAGTTATATTAAACAAGGGAAAGTTTCTCTTGAGAGATTAAACAATTCCAATAACATATTTGAGAATTTTCACTATGGGAAAAACTCATCATAACAGGGAAGGAAATAATTTAAAAATCAAAATGGAGCTCAGAAGTCTAAAGTTTTAATTCCTGGCAAAATTCTAATTCATTAAAACAAGGTCAAATTTTTGGGGTGTCACAGACACCTTCACCATCCTTCATTTTGAACTTGTCAAGTTGACTTTGAAGCACATCCAATTTGGATTCCTTGACGGAGTCAGTATCCTTGTGCATATCAACCAAAGTATCCCAAATCCTTTGCATTCTCATGATGGCTAATTTTGTTGAATTCTTCGGGGCACAATCCGTTGAAGAGGATATCACAAGCTTCAGCATTGTATTGCAGCATCTTCAACTCTTCCACGCTAGCCTCATGGTTCGGTTCTCTCCCATCAAAGAATTCACCTTGCAAGCCAATACACAATAGCCCAAACGGCGGGGTTATGTCCAAGAATATGCATTTTCATCTTATGCTTCCAACTAGCAAAATAGTACCATCAAAGTAAGGACCTCTACGGTGGTAATTTCCCTCGCTAGACGCCACACTCTACTAGGTTCACTACTGCAGGATGCTACTAACGCGACACTACGATCAGAGACCCTTTCATGAAACTGTGTGTGATGCATTAATCACAAACGGGGATGTAAAAACATCAAAAAAGGTGCAAAATGTTTGCAATGGAGGATGCATCAAACACGGTTCAGATTTTAGTTGCGTGTGTGATCCAAGGCATATGGTTCAGTCCAATGAACTCTTTGCGATGAGGCGGAACAAAAGAAACGGGCAGCCTGATGAAGGCGTGTGCGATATCGAGCATACAGTTCACTCGGATGAACTGTTTGTGATTAGGCAACACAAAAGAAATGGGCAGCCAGATGAAGGTGTGTGCGATATACATCATACGGTTCACTCGGATGAACTGCTTGTGATTAGGCAACACAAAAGAAACGGTCAGCCAGATCAAGGTGTGTGTGATTGAGGGCATATGCTTCAGAAGGATTAACTGTTTGCGATTAGGCAACATAACAGAAACGGGTAAGCCAGATCAAAGTGTCTGCGAGTGATGGCATACACTTCACATGGATGAACTGTTTGCGATTAGCCACAACAAACTGAAATAGTTAGATAGATCAACATGTGTGCGCTAGACGAGCACACCCATTCTAATTAAAAGAAGCGTGCGCGATGGTAATAACGAGCGCGCGCGGTAGTTGGAACAAGACGTGTGCTGACATTGCCTATTGCGGTGCACCCTATGGTGCAAATGCCCCGTACGCGGACCAGAAGGCGTCGTGCCCACGTTATGCCTTCCGGGAATAGTGTCGCACTTACAACCGTCAGTAAATTTTGAGCATGCGTTCCGTCACATTCCAAGTTGCAAACCTGTTCATACCGATCAAAACCTAAACAGTTTCCCACTTAGGAGCGTATTACTACACGGTTATAAATACTACTACTCCAAGATGACTACACATTCCTCCTCAACTCCTCATCCACAAAAAGTAAAAAAACAAATAAGTCATTCATCATCGTTCCCTTGCGAACGCCATGGCCAGCGTGAGTTCTGGGTCGAGATATTGCCACCAGGGAGAGGCGAGCCTGGAAGCAGGAGCACGAGAGATGTACCGCCTCCCGCGAAAGAAGCCAACATGTCCCGCCGCACGGCCGTAGCAGCAGAGAGGTCCCGCCATGCCACCGAAGCAGCATGAAGGACCCGCCGTGCCGTCGATGCACTAGACTGGTCCGGCCGCATCGCAGAAGCAGAAGAGATGTCCTGCGCACCGCGAATGCAGCAGAGATGTCCTCCCGCGCCGCGGCGGCCTAGGAAAATGCCTTGCGGGCAGGCGAGGACTCTTACAGGCGCATGCGTGCCCTTGTCCTTAGGCAGATGTATCAGATCTCCAGGTGGGCGAGGTTGCAGGATGACCTGGAAGCCTCGTTTGAACAGTCTACCGATGTCATCCGGCAACTAAATGAGAGCAATGTGAAGCTCTGGGCCGAGCACGACCTGCTGAGGGCGAAGATCGTCGGAAGTGCGGAGCAGCAGGAGCAGACCACTTCCTTGTTGAAGAGGACCGGCGTCATCATTGAGAAACTTATGGACGAGAATGCCACTGTGCATCGAGCGCAGAAGGCTAGTGGGGGAATCCGTGGATGCTCTCAACTAGCATCTTGAGGACAAGAAAGAGTTCGTTGCCGCCCGCCGCGGAGACTAGTTCCCGCGGCCTGCAGCAACGCATCAAGAAAGTAGAGATCCGCGAGCCAGATCGTTGTCTTCCTTCTTTTGCCCTTGTGTATATCGGGCGTTGCCGCATGTAGCTTTTTTTTAATTATGTTTATAAATATGTAAGACAATTATTATCCAATGTCATCATCCTTATATTCATCATGCTTGCTATAAGTTGCAGTCGATGCTATATAGGTCCGTTGGATCTTACATTAAGATCCATGCAAAACTTTATTTCTAGATTTTCATTTTTTCTCTTAAACCTCAGTCCAGTGAGACATATAGCCACGCCGTAGAACAAGTGCTCGGGCACCATTAATGGAGACGTTGGGAGGGAGGTGCACGGTGGGTAGCGGTCAAAAGGGCTCTCCTCCCGATGAGCATGCGCAGGGGTCTGATCACACGCCTCCCGTACTCAAATAGCTACCCCGCACGGCACCTCTTGGCCAATAATAAAAGAGGACACGTGGCCGCACATAATTGGTAAGTCGAACGCCCACGGTTTCAATAATACTTGTGTTTCTGATTTATAACGTGATAGCACTTGTTCCAAAATGACTTTGTTGATTGTTAATGTGTGCGCCTTCGCAAATTGGAAAAAAAATTACCACATCATGTTGGTGCCATGTCATGAGACCATGCCAAGTTTCATGATTTTCAGGCGTGTTTTGGAATTGCAGGAATTAAAAAACCAAGTTTCTCAATCTTTCCGACCGAGCCACGGTGCCCAGATGTTTGAATTTCACTCCCATCTTTTGCATCGGACCTAGAAATTCACCCAAGGACACACATGTGATTTTTCAAACAACTTTGGTGCACTGGAGCATGTGCTTGTAGTTCAAATTTAAATTATACACATTAAATGCACAGAAGCTCAACTAATGTACAAAAAGTCCAAACGAACCCGGAATAATTCCAAAATTTAGCACGGTACTTCTATTTTCTCTAATCTGGCTGTGTAAAGAAATTAAGGCGGGAGAAGCCGGTGTACGTATGTCGTTTCACACACGGAGGTGACACATTCCCTCTCGGAACCACGAGCCTTCTTGAGGGAAGTTCCGGTTTGCAAGAAGCTTACACCAAAGCTTGTCCTAATTCGGCCAAAAAAATACAACAACATGTTGGTGCCATGTCATGACACCATGCCAGGTTTCATGATTTTCAGGCATGTTTTGGAATTACAGGAATTAAAAAGCCAAGTTTCTCAATTTTTCCGGCCAAGCCATGACGCCCAGATGTTTGAATTTCACTCCAATATCTTGCATGGGACCTAGAAATTGACCCAAGGACACACATGTGATTTTTCAAACAACTTTGGTGCACTGGAGGCTGTGCTTGTAGTTCAAATTTGAATTATGCACATTAAATGCCTAGAAACTCAATTAATGTATAAAAAGGCGAAACGAACCCGGAATAATTCCAAAATTTAGCACGGTACTTCTATTTGGTCTAATCTGGCTGTGTAAAAAAATTAAGGTGGGAGAAGGCAGTGTATGTATGTCTTTTCGCACACGGAGGTGACACGTTCCCTCTCGGAACAACGAGCCTTCTTGAGGGAAGCTCCGGTTTGCAAGAAGCTTACACCAAAGCTTGTCCCAATTCGGCCAAAAAATTACCGCAGCATGTTGGTGCCATGTCATGAGACCATGCCAAGTTTCATGATTTTCAGACGTGTTTTGGAATTACAGGAATTAAAAGTTCAAGTTTCTTAATCTTTCCGGACGAGCTACGATGCCCAGATGTTTGAATTTCACTCCCATATATTGCATGGGACCTAGAAATTCACCCAAGGACACACATGTGATTTTTTAAACAACTTTGGTGCACTAGAGCCTGTGCTTGTAGTTCAAATTTGAGTTATGCCCTTTAAATGCCCAGAAATTCAATTAATGTATAAAAAAGGCCAACCAAACCCGGAATAATTCCAAAATTTAGCACGATACTTCTATTTGGTCTAATCTGGCTATGTAAAAAATTAGGGCGGGAGAAGGCAGTGTACGTATGTCGTTTCGCACACGGAGGTGACACGTTCCCTCTCGGAACCATGAGCCTTCTTGAGGGAAGCTCCGGTTTGCAAGAATCTTACACCAAAGCTTGTCCCAACTCGGCCAAAAAAATTACCGCAACATGTTGGTGCCATGTCATGAGACCATGCCAAGTTTCATGATTTTCAGGCGTGTTTGGGAATTACAGGAATTAAAAAACCAAGTTTATCAATCTTTCCGGCCGAGCCACGACGCCCAGATGTTTGAATTTCACTCCCATCTCTTACATGGGACCTAGAAATTCACCCAAGGACACACATGTGATTTTCCAAATAACTTTGGTGCACAGGAGCACGTGCTTGTACTTCAAATTTGAATTATACACATTAAATGCGCAGAAACTCAATTAATGTATAAAAAGGCCAAACAAACATGGAATAATTCCAAAATTTAGCACGATACTTCTAATTGGTCTAATCTGCGTGTGCAAAACAATTAAGGCGGGAGAAGGCAGTGTACGTATGTCGTTTCGCACACGGAGGTGACACGTTCCCTCTCGGAACCAGGAGCCTTCTTGAGGGAAGCTCCGGTTTGCAATAAGCCTACACAAAAGCTTGCCCAATACGGCCAAAGAAATTACCACAGCATGTTGGTGCCATGTCATGACACCATGCCAAGTTTCATGATTTTCAGGCGTGTTTTGGATTTACAGGAATTAAAAAACCAAGTTTCTCCATCTTCTGGGCCGAGCCACGACGCCCAGATGTTCGAATTTCACTCCCATCTCTTGCATGGGACCTAGAAACTCACCCAAGGAAACACATGTGATTTTCCAAACAACTTTGGTGCACAGGAGCACGTGCTTGTACTTCAAATTTGAATTATACACATTAAATGCGTAGAAACTCAATTAATGTATAAAAAGGCCAAACAAACATGGAATAATTCCAAAATTTAGCACGATACTTCTATTTGGTCTAATCTGCGTGTGTAAAACAATTAAGGCGGGAGAAGGCAGTGTACGTATGTCGTTTCGCACACGGAGGTGACACGTTCCCTCTCGGAACCAGGAGCCTTCTTGAGGGAAGCTCCGGTTTGCAATAAGCCTACACAAAAGCTTGCCCAATACGGCCAAAGAAATTACCACAGCATGTTGGTGCCATGTCATGACACCATGCCAAGTTTCATGATTTTCAGGCGTGTTTTGGATTTACAGGAATTAAAAAACCAAGTTTCTCCATCTTCTGGGCCGAGCCACGACGCCCAGATGTTTGAATTTCACTCCCATCTCTTGCATGGGACCTAGAAGCTCACCCAAGGAAACACATGTGATTTTTCAAACAGCTTTGGTGCACTGGAGCATATGCTTGTAGTTCAAATTTGAATTATGCACATTAAATGTCCAGAAACTCAATTAATGTATAAAAAAGGCCAAACAAACACGGAATAATTCCAAAATTTAGCAGATACTTCTATTTGGTCTAACATGTTAGTGTACAAAAATTAACGCGAAAAAGGCAGTGTACGTATGTCGTTTCGCACATGGATGTGACACATTCCCTCTCGGAACCAGGAGCCTTCTTGAGGGAAGCTCCGGTTTGCAAGAAGCTTACACCAAAGCTTGTCCCAATTCGGCCAAAAAATTTACTGCAGCATGTTGGTGCCATGTCATGACAGCATGCCAAGTTTCATGATTTTCAGCCATGTTTTGGATTTAAAGGAATTAAAAACCAAGTTTCTCAATCATTCCGGCCGAGCCACGACACCCAGAAGTTTGAATTTTATTCCCACCTCTTGAGCACTGCATTGGTTTTCCCTTTAAGAGGAAAGGGTGATGCAGCAAAGTAGCGTAAATATTTCCCTCAATTTTTGAGAACCAAGGTATCAATCCAGTAGGAGATCACGCTCAAGTCCCACGCACCTACACAAACAAATAAGAACCTCGCAACCAACGCGATAAAGGGGTTGTCAATCCCTTCACGGTCACTTACGAGAGTGAGATCTGATAGATATGATAAGATAATGTTTTTGGTATTTTTATGATAAAGAGAAATAAAGATGCAAAGTAAAATAATCGGCAATAGAAATAATTAAGTATTGGAAGGTTAATATGGTGGAAGATAGACCCGGGGGCACAGGTTTCACTAGTGGCTTCTCTCAAGAGCATAAGTATTACGGTGGGTAAACGAATTACTATCGAGCAATTGATAGAATTGAGCATAGTTACGAGAATATCTAGGTATGATCATGTATATAGGCATCACGTCCGTGACAAGTAGACCGAAACGATACTGCATCTACTACTATTACTCCACACATCGACTGTTGCCCAGCATGCATCTAGAGTATTAAGTTCATAAGAACAGAGTAATGCTTTAACAAAGATGACATGATGTAGAGGGATAAACTCATGCAATATGATATAAACCCCATCTTTTTATCCTCGATGGCGACAATACAATACAATACATGTCATTTCCCTTTCTGTCACTGGGATCGAGCACCGCAATATTGAACCCAAAGCTAAGCACTTCTCCCATTGCAAGAAAGATCAATCTAGTAGGCCAAACCAAACTGATAATTCGAAGATACTTGCAAAGATGAACCAATCGTACATAAAAGAATTCAGAGGAGATTCAAATATTGTTCATAGATAAACTTGATCATAAATCCACAATTCATCGGATCTCGACAAACACACCGCAAAAGAAGATTACATTGAATAGATCTGCAAGAAGACCGAGGAGAACTTTGTATTGAGATCCAAAGAAAGAGAAGAAGCCATCTAGCTAATAACTATGGACCCGTAGGTCTGAAGTAAACTATTCACACATCACTGGAGAGGCCATGGAGTTGATGTAGAGGCTCTCCGTGATCAATGCCCCCTCTGACGGAGCTCCGGAAAAGGCTCCAAGATGGGATCTCTCGGGTACAGAAGGTTGCGGCGGTGGAATTAGGTTTTCGTGGTGCTCCTAGATGTTTGGGGGTACGTTGATATATATAGGAGGAAGAAGTAGGTCGGTGGAGCAACGAGGGGCCCACGAGGGTGGAGGGCGCCCCCCCTGCCTCATGGCTTCCTCATTTGTTCCTTGACGCCCACTCCAAGTCTCCTGGATCACGTTTGTTGAGAAAATCACGTTCCCGAAGGTTTCATTCCGTTTGGACTCTGTTTGATATTCCTTTTCGGCGAAACCCTAAAATAGGCAAAAAAATAGCAATTTGGGCTGGGCCTCCGGTTAGTAGGTTAGTCCCAAAAATGATATAAAAGTGTAAAATAAAGCCCATTGACATCCAAAATAGATAATATAATATCAAGGAGCAATAAAAAATTATAGAAACATTGGAGACGTATCAAGCATCCCCAAGCTTAATTCCTGCTCGTCCTTGAGTAGGTATATGATAGAAGAAGAATTTTTGATGTGGAATGCTTTCTAACATATTTCTCAATGTAATTTCTTATTTATTGCGGCATGAATGTTCAAATCCGGAAGATTCAAGAAAAAAGTTTAATATTTTCACAAAAATAATAATACTTCAAGCATACTAACTAAGCAATTATGTCTTCTCAAAATAACATGGCTAAAGAAAGTTATTCCTACAAAATCATATAGTCTGGCTATGCTCTATCTTCACCACACAAAATATTTAAATCATGCACAACTGTAGGATCGAAAGTATGTCTAGAGGGGGGGTGATTAGACTACTTGACCAAATAAAAACTTAACCTTTTCCCAATTTTAGTTCTTGGCAGATTTTAACTATTTTAGGACAAGTCAAGCAATCATCACACAATTCAAGCAAGCATGCAAAGAGTATATTGGCAGCGGAAAGTAAAGCATGCAACTTGCAAGAATGTAAAGGGAAGAGTTTGGAGAATTCAAACGCAATTGGAGACACAGATGTTTTTCCCGTGGTTCGGATAGGTGGTGCTATCCTACATCCACATTGATGGAGACTTCAACCCACGAAGGGTAACGGTTGCGCGAGTCCACGGAGGGCTCCACCCATGAAGGGTCCATGAAGAAGCAACCTTGTCTATCCCACCATGGCCATCACCCACGAAGGACTTGCCTCACTAGCGATAGATCTTCACGAAGTAGGCGATCTCCTTGCCCTTACAAACTCCTTGGTTCAACTCCACAATCTTGTCGGAGGCTCCCAAGTGACACCTAGCCAATCTAGGAGACACCACTCTCCAAGAAGTAACAAATGGTGTGTTGATGATGAACTCCTTGCTCTTGTGCTTCAAATGATAGTATCCCCAACACTCAACTCTCTCTCACAGGATTTGGATTTGGTGGAAAGAAGATTTGAGTGGAAAGCAACTTGGGGAAGGCTAGAGATCAAGATTCATATGGTAGGAATGGAATATCTTGGCCTCAACACATGAGTAGGTGGTTCTCTCTCAGAACATATGAGTTGGAAGTGTAGATGTGTTCTGGTGGCTCTCTCCACGAATGAAGAGGAGGTGGAGGGGTATATATAGCCTCCACACAAAATACAACCGTTACACACAATTTACCAATCTCGGTGGGATTGAATCAAGAAACTCGGTCGGACCGAAATAGTAAACCTAGTGACCGTTAGAGATTTTCGGTGGGACTGAGATGCAACTCGGTAGGACCGATATGGTTAGGGTTAGGGCATAACGTAATCTCGGTGAGACTGATTACACAAACTCGGTGAGACCGATTTTGGTAATTAGCTAACCAGAGAGTTGGTCAGGCAAACTCGGTGGGACGGATTTGCTCTTTCGGTGAGACCGAAAAGTTACAAAAAGGAAACAGAGAGTTTGCATTGCAATCTCGGTGGGACCAATCCGCTCTTTCGATGAGACCGAAAAGTTAGGAAAAGGAAACAGAGAGTTTGCAATCCCATCTCGGTGAGACCGAGATCCCTATCGGTAGAACCGATTTGCTAGGTTTTGGCAGTGGCTTATGACAAGTGAAACTCGGTGGTGCCGGGTTGAAAGAATCGGTATGACCGAGTTTGGCTTTGGGTTTAGGTCAAATGTGGATACGGGAAAGTAGTTGAGGGTTTTGGAGCATATCACTAAGCACATGAAGCAAGTGGCTCATTAAGCAACACCTCATCCCTCCTTGATAGTATTGGCTTTTCCTAAAGACTCAATGTGATCTTGGATCACTTAAATATAAAATGAAGAGTCTTGAGCTTTTGAGCTTGAGCCAATCCTTTGTCCTTAGCATTTTGAGGGTTCCACTTTCACCATCCATGCCATGCCAATCATTGAGCTTTCCTGAAATGATCATCTTGGAATAGAAATAGCTCAATGAGCTATATGTTGTTATGAATTACCAAAACCACCTAGGGATAGTTGCACTTTCAATCTCCCCCTTTTTGGTAATTGATGACAACATATAGATCAAAGCTTCGACAAATAATACGAATGAAATGTATCGTTGCTTTGAGAAGTATGTGATAAGCAAGAGCTCCCCCTAAATTTGTGCATATTTAAAATTTGCTTTGGACTGCAAATGCACAAAGAGTTAGAGTCATGGGTTACTATTCCATGTCACATACATCTTGGTGGAGCGCTCAAAATGATAAGAATTAAGTACATGCACTCATCAGCAAAGAAAGTGAATGATCACATAAGATAGATAGGATAATATCAAGCATGCATAAGTGTAGCTTATGATCAAACACATGATCATCAATGTCTCACAAGTATATCAAAGTATCTCACACAAAAGCAAACAAAGTTTGAAAAACCACCAAATAAAGCAAGAGAGAATAAAAGCAACACTCTCTCTCTCGAAGCCTATGATCTATACATTTTTCTCCCCCTTTGGCAACAAGTTACCAAAAAGTTCCTAGAAAATGCATAGTGCTAGATCAACACTCAGGCTTGATCTTCTGGTGGTGGTGGAGTCTGGATCACTCCAAGGACGAAGCCTTCTGTAGACGTGGTTGGAGTTGAGGCTGAAGTAGATGCTGGAGCTGGTTGGGCTGGTGCTGTAGCTAGAGCTGAGGCAGTGGCTCTGGTGTCAGGAACTGGCACTGCAGTCGACCTCGGAGCTCGTGGCACTCTGGCAAATGCATTAGTTGTAGTCTTCCCTCTCCTCTCCTGCATGTCATCTTGAAGTTGCTCCACTTCAGACTGAATCTCTGTTACTTTTACATCCAAGTCATAGAACTTTTGTTCCATGATCCTCTCTAAGCTCTGCTGATTCTGAGTGAGGGTGGCCAGTCCTTTCTCAATCCTCAGTGTGGATGCAATCAAGTAACCAAGCTGCTCTTGTTTGGTTTTCAAGAAGTACTCAGATGCCTCCTCTTGAGTTGGCATCTTGGCAGCTTTCTCCTTCCTTGCCTTCTCCTTCTTTGCTTGTGCTTGAACCGATGATGGTTCATTCTCATTCATGACAACTTGATTGTCCTCAAAGTCTGGATGGATGGGCAGGTGTTCCTTGTCCAGTAGGTATATGCCGGTGCCCATCTTTGAGTTGATTAACTCCTGAATTTGAGGGGCATATCCACAGCTCCTCTTCTGATCAGCTGTTGTCCTCTTAATGGTCTCTACCATGAGGCTCATCACCTTGAACTTGTGTGGCACATCAAATATATGAAGCAGATTGATTGCATGGCCTCTGATCATCTTGTGATCACCTGACTTGGGCAACAGAGTGTGCCTTAGAATCCAGTTGATAGTTGGCAGCCCTGACAAAAGATAATGCACTGAGCCAAACTTGAAAGTTTCAAGGGCTTCATTTGGAATTTCCTTGTACATGTTGGACATGGATTTGTGGTCCATCTTCTTCTTGGCATAGACATCCAAGTCATCTTCATTTTCCTCTGGGGCATTGATCAACTGAGCCCATTCAGCAACTGTAGATTGGTATCTAGTACCTTCAGACATCCATGTTATTCTACCATCTGGATAGAAGTGTGTTGTGGAGTAGAATTGCATAATGAGCTCCTCGTTCCACTTTGTGAGCTTCTGCCCAACAAAGTCTGCTACTCCACAAGCATTGAAGCTATCATACACTCCAGGATAGTGTTCTTCATTATCCTTGATGTACTCCCAATCAACCCATCTCATGTCACAAACAATGGGCTTCTTATCAAGCAAAAATGTCTCATAGAAGTACTGCTGTTCCTTTGTGTGGAACCTATACTCAACAGCAGTTCTTCTCCTTGAAGCATATGGATCTGCTTCTCTCCACTTCCTGAGCCCTGAATCTCTCTTCTGATTTTCATGTCCTCGGCCACAGGATGAGCATCATTGTGGTCTGGGATCTTGGGCTTAAGCTTCCTGAGCACTTGACCGTCTTCTTCCTCAGCAATGTCAGGCACTGGAGCCTTGTTCTTCTCAGCAGCTGGTATGCTCCTTCTATTCCTCTTTGGAGCTGACTTGGGCTTGGAGGCAGCTTTGGGTGCTTCTTTGGGCTTTGATGCAGCAGCCCCTGTCCTGATAGCATCACCCATAAGCTTAGGTGCCTTAGGTGCTGGTGCAGCAACCTCTTCTTCCTCTTCCTCTTCAGAATCTCTCATAATTGAGGATCTCCCAAGCACTCTAGCAGTGGTCTTTTTGACCCTCTCCTTCCTCTTCTTCCCTTCAGCAGCAACTGGCTCTATGGGTGCAGGCTTTTCAGGAATCTGAGTTGAAGCTCTGGCCTTGGGCATAGGCTGTCTACCTGCTGGCCTTTTGATTTTCATCCCTGGCTTTGTGCTCTGTGCTGGGCCATATTCCTTCTTGAGCACAACTCTCTTGGAAGTTGCTTCCTCTTCTGCCACATAGTCCTCATCCTCTGAGTCTGAGGTTCTCTTCTTCCTTTGTCTGGTGGCAGCTTTTGGCAGGTTGCTAGGGGTGCTCCTGCTGCCTTCATCTGAAGAACTAGACGGACTAGTGCCCTCACTCATGTGCACTTGCTGTTCTGACACATTCTGGCTGTCACTCTGATCAGACATGATGAAAAAGCTGACTGCTGACCCTGTGAATAGTTTATAGATGAGGTAGAGTGGATGAGCATCACAAAATGCAGAGATTTTTGCAAAAGAATGATTCAAAATCTTAGTTTTAGTTTCCCATTGAAATCATCTCGGATCTACCGATTTTTAAACTCGGTGATACCGAAGCAGTTTTGGAACCTAAACTAGTGAACTCGGTCAGACCGAGTCACAGTTCAGTGGCACCGAGACTGCTAGGGTTTCACAAAGTTCCAAAATCGGTCACACAGATTAGTAATTCTCGGTCAGACCGAGTCTTACTTGTGCAATGGCATGAGCCAAATCGGTGGGACCGAGTTTTTCAACTCGGTGGGTCCGAGATGGTTTCGGAGGAAACCTAACCCTAAAATTTTCGAATCAATCCTATTCTACGAATGTATTGCCTGGATAGGAGTGTTTCAATCGTGGCTAGAAACAATATGATCACAATGTGCTAGGAATCATATTGGGGATAGCACAAAGATCGAGTCCATACCCTAGTTCGGCGGAGACTCGCTACAGCGGCAACGGCGGGGTTGAATTCCGTTGACGGCAATGGAGACCAGCGACTGGAGGCGGCTGGCAGTGAGGAGACGATCTGGAGACCACGTTGGCAGAGCGAGCTATCGCGCGGGCGAAGGGGTTCGGAGAAATTTCCAAATTTTTGCCCGTGACTATATATAGCCTGACCCTGTCGGTGTGACCGAGTGGAACAACTCGGTGGCACCGAGATGCAAAACTGTATACAGTAATTGCAACTCGGTGCGACCGAATGGTTCAAATCGGTTGCACCGAGATCAAAAATTCAGATCAACTTAATGATCTCGGTAGGACCGAAAGTAGGATATCGGTCAGACTGAGAATCACAAAGAGGTTTTGGAAGTTTAAGTCTATGACGAATCGGGGACTCTGAGTGCTCCTCACACAGACTGGTTCGAATCTGACTTGATCAAATTTTGTGATGTAGCATGAATAGAGTTTGAGACGAGAAAAGCATAGATAGCTAGAGGAGGTTCTTAGGCATTCTTGTCCATCCACTTGGCAAAAGGAAATAAAACCAAACAATCAAACCAACAACCAATTCTCGAATGAGTAAAATATGCAACCAACATGGTTAGACCGTTAGAGATTTTCGGTGGGACTGAGATGCAACTCGGTAGGACCGATATGGTTAGGGTTAGGGCATAACGTAATCTCGGTGAGACCGATTACACAAACTCGGTGAGACCGATTTTGGTAATTAGCTAACCAGAGAGTTGGTCAGGCAAACTCGGTGGGACGGATTTGCTCTTTCGGTGAGACCGAAAAGTTACAAAAAGGAAACAGAGAGTTTGCATTGCAATCTCGGTGGGACCGATCCGCTCTATCGGTGAGACCGAAAAGTTACGAAAAGGAAACAGAGAGTTTGCAATCCCATCTCGGTGAGACCGAGATCCCTATCGGTAGAACTGATTTCTAGGGTTTGGCAGTGGCTTATGACAAGTGAAACTTGGTGGTGCCGGGTTGAAAGAATCGGTATGACCGAGTTTGGCTTTGGGTTTAGGTCAAATGTGGATACGGGAAAGTAGTTGAGGGTTTTGGAGCATATCACTAAGCACATGAAGCAAGAGGCTCATTAAGCAACACCTCATCCCTCCTTTATAGTATTGGCTTTTCCTAAAGACTCAATGTGATCTTGGATCACTAAAATATAAAATGAAGAGTCTTGAGCTTTTGAGCTTGAGCCAATCCTTTGTCCTTAGCATTTTGAGGGTTCCACTTTCACCATCCATGCCATGACAATCATTGAGCTTTCCTGAAATGATCATCTTGGAATAGCATTAGCTCAATGAGCTATATGTTGTTATGAATTACCAAAACCACCTAGGGATAGTTGCACTTTCAACAACCCGGATGACAAGCCAAGCAATTGTTTCATACTTTTGATGTTCTCAAACTTTTTCAATCTTCACGCAATATATGAGCGTGAGCCATGGATATAACACTATGGTGGAATAGAATGGTGGTTGTGGAGAACACAAAAAAGGAGAAGATAGTCTCACATCAACTGGGCGTATCAACGGGCTATGGAGATGGCCATCAATAGATATCAATGTGAGTCAGTAGGGATTGCCATGCAACGGATGCACTAGAGCTATAAGTATATGAAAGCTCAACAAAAGAAACTAAGTGGGTGTGCATCCCACTTGCGTGCTCATGAAGACCTAGGGCATTTTGAGGAAGCTCATCATTGGAATATACAAGCCAAGTTCTATAATGAAAAATTCCCACTAGTATATGAAAGTGATAACTCAAGAGACTCTCTATATGAAGAACACGGTGCTACTTTGAAGCACAACTACGGAAAAGGATAGTAGCATTGTCCCTTCTCTCTTTTTCTCTCATTTTTTTATTTGGGCTTCTTTTTTTGGCCTCTTTTCTCTTTCTTTTTTATTTTTCATCTGGAGTCTCATCCTGACTTGTGGGGGAATCATAGTCTCCATCATCCTTTCCTCACTTGGGACAATGCTCTAATAATGATGATCATCACACTTTATTTACTTACAACTCAAGAATTACAACTCAATACTTAGAACAAAATATGACTCTATGTGAATGCCTCCGGTGGTGTACCGGGATGTGCAATGATGCATGAGTGACATGTATGAAGAATTATGAACGGTGGCTTTGCCACAAATACGATGTCAACTACATGATCATGCAAGCAATACGACAATGATGAAGCATGTCATAAAAACGGAATGGTGGAAATTTGCATGGCAATATATCTCGGAATGGTTATGGAAATACCATAATAGGTAGGTATGGTGGCTGTTTTGAGGAAGGTATATGGTGGGTTTATGGTACCGGCGAAAGTTGCGCGATACTAGAGAGGCTAGCAATGGTGGAAGGGTGAGAGTGCGTATAATCCATGGATTCAACATTAGTCATAAAGAACTCACATACTTATTTAAAAAATCTATTAGTTATCGAAACAAAGTATTACGCGCATGCTCCTAGGGGGATAGCAGATTGGTAGGAAAAGACCATCGCTCGTCCCCGACCGCCACTCATAAGGAAGACAATCAATAAATAAATCATGCTCCGACTTCATCACATAACGGTTCACCATGCGTGCATGCTACGGGAATCACAAACTTCAACACAAGAATTTCTCAAATTCACAACTACTCAACTAGCATGACTCTAACATCATCATCTCCATATCTCAAAACAATTATCAAGTATCAAACTTCTCATAGTATTCAATACACTTCTATGAAAGTTTTTGTATTATTCCTAAAAGAAAATTTCCTTGTTGTTCTAAAGGACTCTCAAAATAATATAAGTGAAGCATGAGAGATCAATTATTTCTATAAAATAAAACCACCGCCATGCTCTAAAAGATATAAGTGAAGCACTAGAGCAAAAACTATATAGCTCAAAAGATATAAGTGAAGCACATAGAGTATTATAATAAATTACAAATCATGTGAGTCTCTCTCAAAAGGTGTGTACAGAAAGGATGATTGTGGTGAACTAAAAAGCAAAGACTCAAATCATACAAGACGTTCCAAGCAAAACACATATCATGTGGTGAATAAAAATATAGCTCCAACTAAAGTTATCGATAGACGAAGACGAAAGAGGGGATGCCTTCCGGGGCATCCCCAAGCTTAGGCTTTTTGGTGTCCTTGAATTTTACCTTGGGGTGGCATGGGCATCCACAAGCTTAGGCTCTTGCCACTCTTTGTCCCATAATCCATCAAATCTTTACCCAAAACTTGAAACGTTCACAACACAAAACTCAAATAGAAAATCTCGTGAGCTCCGTTAGCGAAAGAAAACAAAACACCACTTCAAGGTACTGTAATGAACTCATTCTTTATTTATATTGGTTTTAAACCTGCTGTATTCCAACTTCTCTATGGTTTATAATATCTTTTACTAGCCATAGATTCATCAAAATAAGCAAACAACACACGAAAAATAGAATCTATCAAAAACAGAACAGTCTGTAGTAATCTGTAGCTAACGAAAACTTATGGAACCCCAAAAATTCTAAAATAAATTGTTGGACGTGAGTAATTCTCTATTAATCATATTAAAAAATAATTAACTAAATATCACCTTCCAAATAAAAATGGAAGCAATTCTCGTGAGCGCTAAACTTTCTGTTTTTTACAGCAAGATCAAAAAGACTTTCCCCAGGTCTTCCCAACGGTTCTACTTGGCACAAACACTAATTAAACACAAAAAACACAACCAAAACAGAGGCTAGATAAATTATTTATTACTAAACAGAAGCAAAAAGCAAGGAATAAAAATAAAATTGGGTTACCTCCCAACAAGCGCTATTGTTTAACGCCCCAAGCTAGGCATAAAAGCAAGGATAGATCTATGTATTGCCATCTTTGGTAGGCAATCCATAAGTGGCTCCCATAATAGATTCATATGGTAATTTAATTTTCTTTCTAGGAAATTGTTCCATGCCCTTCCTTAATGGAAATTGGAATTTAATATTCCCTTCCTTCATATCAATAATTGCACCAATCGTTCTAAGGAAAGGTCTACCAAGAATAATAGGACATGAAGGATTGCAATCTATATCAAGAACAATGAAATCTACGGGCACATAGTTCCTATTTGCAGCAATAAGAACATCATTAATTCTTCCCATAGGTTTCTTAATAGTGGAATCCGCAAGGTGCAAGTTTAAAGAACAATCATCAAAATCACAGAAACCTAGCAAATCACACAAAGTTTTTGGAATCGTGGAAACACTAGCACCCAAATCACACAAAGCATAACACTCATGATCTTTAATTTTAATTTTTATTGTAGGTTCCCACTCATCATAAAGTTTCTAGGGATAGAAACTTCCAACTCAAGTTTTTCTTCATAAGATTGCATCAAAGCATCAACGATATGTTTAGTAAAAGCTTTATTTTGACTATAAGCATGAGGAGAATTTAGCACGGATTGCAACAAGGAAATACAATCTATCAAAGATCAATAATCATAATTAAATTCCTTAAAATCCAAAATAGTGGGTTCATTACTATTTAAAGTTTTGACCTCTTCAATCCCACTTTTACCAATTTTTGCATCAAGATCTAAAAACTCCGAATTTTTGGAACACCTTCTAGGTAAAGGTAGCTCATTTTCAATCCCATCATTATCAAGATTCATATTGCAAAAAAATGATTTAATAGGAGACACATCAATAACTTTTAGATCTTCATCTTTATTATCATGAAAACTAGAAGAACACGCTTTCACAAAGCAATCTTTCTTAGCACGCATCCTAGCGGTTCTTTCTTTGCACTCATCAATGGAAATTCTCATGGCTTTGAGAGACTCATTGATATCATGCTTAGATGGAATATATCTAAATTTCAAAGAATCAACATCAAGAGAAATTCTATCAACGTTCCTAGCTAATTCATCAACCTTAAGCAATTTTTCTTCAAGCAAAGCATTGAAATTCTTTTGCGAATTCATAAACTCCTTAGCACTAGTCTCAAATTAAGAGGGCATCTTATTAAAATTTCCATAAGAATTGTTGTAGGAATTACCATAATTATTAGAGGAATTACTAGGAAACGGCCTAGAATTAAAATTACCTCTATATGTGTTATTACCAAAATTGTTCCTACCAACAAAATGCACATCCATAGATTCATTATTATTCTCAATCAAGGTAGACAAAGGCACATCATTAGGATCAGAGGAAACACTCTAATTGGCAAACAATTTCATAAGTTCATCCATCTTTCCACAAAACATTAATCTCTTCAATTGCATGCACTTTTTTATTAGTAGATCTTTGAGTGTGCCATTGCGAATAATTAACCATACTATTATCTAGGAGTTTAGTAGCTTCTCCTAAAGTGATTTCCATAAAAGTGCCTCCCACGGCCGAATCTAAAAGATTTCTAGAAGCAAAATTCAATCCGGCATAAAAGTTTTGTATAATCATCCAAAGATTCAAACCATGTGTAGGGCACTTACGTATCATTAATTTCATCCTCTCCCAAGATTGTGCAACATGTTCATGATCAAGTTGCTTAAAATTCATAATATCGTTTCTAAGAGAGATGATCTTAGCGGGAGGAAAATACTTAGAGATAACAGCATCTTTGCACTTATTCCATGAATCAATACTATTTTTAGGCAAAGATAAAAACCAAGCTTGAGCACGAACTAGAAGCGAAAACAGAAATAGATTAAGTTTAACAATATCATTATCCACATCTTTCTTCTTTTGCATATCACACAAATCTACAAAGTTATTTAGATGGGTAGCAGCATCTTCACTACGAAGGCCGGTGAATTGATCTTTCATGACAAGATTCAACAAAGTGGCATTAATTTCACAAGATTCAACCACGGTAAGAGGAGCAATCGGAGTGCTAAGAAAATCATTGTTGTTGGTATTGGCAAAGTCACACAATCTAGTATTATATTGAGCCATTGTGATAAGCAATAAATCCAACACACGAGCAAACAAGAAGCGAGCAAAAAAGAGGCAAACGGAAAAAGAGAGGGCGAGAGGAAAAGAGGGCGAATAAAACGACAAAGGTGAAGTGGGGGAGAGGAAAACGAGAGGCAAATGACAAATAATGTAATGCGAGGGATAAGAGTTTGTCATGGGTACTTGGTATGTCCTGACTTAGCAACGGCGCTAGAAATGGCTCGTTGTGGGGAGTCAAATCTTGACTTGACTTGGCGTGAATCTACCCGGCAACGGCGCCAGAAATCCTTCTTGCTACCTCTTGAGCACTGCGTTGGTTTTCCCTTGAAGAGGAAAGGGTGATGCAGCAAAGTAGCGTAAGTATTTCCCTCAGTTTTTGAGAACCAAGGTATCAATCCAGTAGGAGATCACACTCAAGTCCCACGCACCTACACAAACAAATAAGAACCTCGCAACCAACGCGATAAAGGGGTTGTCAATCCCTTCACGGTCACTTACGAGAGTGACATCTGATAGATATGATAAGATAATATTTTTGGTATTTTTATGATAAAGCAAAATAAAGATGCAAAGTAAAATAAAGGGCAATAGAAATAACTAAGTATTGGAAGATTAATATGATGGAAGATAGACCCGGGGGCCATATGTTTCAATAGTGGCTTCTCTCAAGAGCATAAGTATTACGGTGGGTAAACGAATTATTGTCGAGCAATTGATAGAATTGAGCATAGTTATGAGAATATCTAGGTATGATCATGTATATAGGCATCACGTCCGTGACATGTAGACCGAAACGAATCTGCAACTACTACTATTACTCCACACATCGACCGCTATCCAGCATGCATCTAGAGTATTAAGTTCATAAGAACAGAGTAATGCTTTAAGGAAGATGACATGATGTAGAGGGATAAACTCATGCAATATGATATAAGCCCCATCTTCTTATCCTCGATGGCAACAATAAAATACGTGTCGTTTCCCTTTTTGTCACTAGGATCAAGCACCGCAAGATTGAACCCAAAGCTAAGCACTTCTCCCATTGCAAGAAAGATCAATCTAGTAGGCCAAACCAAACTGACAATTCGAAGAGACTTGCAAAGATAAACCAATCATACATAAAAGAATTCAGAGGAGATTCAAATATTGTTCATAGATAAACTTGATCATAAACCCACAATTCATCGGATCTCGACAAACACCGCAAATGAATATTACATCGAGTAGATCTCCAAGAAGATCGAGGATAACTTTGTATTGAGATCCAAAGAAAGAGAAGAAGCCATCTAGCTAATAACTATGGACCCGTAGGTCTGAAGTAAACTACTCACACATCACCGGAGAGGCCATGGAGTTGATGTACAGGCTCTCCGTGATCAATGCCCCCTCCGGCGGAGCTTCGGAAAAGGTCCCAAGATGGGATCTCTCGGGTACAGAAGGTTGCGGCGGTGGAATTAGGTTTTCGTGGTGCTCTTGGATGTTTGGGGGGGTACGTGGATATATATATAGGAGGAAGAAGTAGGTCGGTGGAGCAACGAGGGGCCCACGAGGGTGGAGGGCGCGCCCAAGGGGGGTAGGCGCGTCCCCTGCCTCGTGGCTTCCTTGTTTGTTTCTTGACGCCCACTCCAATTCTCTTGGATCACATTTGTGGAGAAAATCACGTTCCCGAAGGTTTCATTCCATTCTGACTCCATTTGATATTCCTTTTCGGCGAAACCCTAAAACAGGAAAAAAACAATTTGGGTTGGGCCTCCGGTTAGTAGGTTAGTCCCAAAAATGATATAAAAGTGTAAAATAAAGCCCATTGACATCGAAAATAGATAATATAATAGCATGGAGCAATAAAAAATTATAGATACGTTGGAGATGTATCACCCCCGCTTGAACCACACTTGCGCGCCAGTTTCTCGCGGCACTGAGCGATTTTTTTTGCCACCGTGGTAATATCTATCTCCACGCCCCCTCCCTCCTTCCAAAAGCCACATTTCCAATGTTCCTCCTTGCTTTCCAAGTTCAAACCTTCACTGCTGCTTACTGGCAGCTCAGCCTCCTCGCCGGCGACCTTTCTTGCAGCGCCACCTCCTCGCCGGCTACCCTTCTTCTTGTAGTGTCGCCTCCTCGCCGGCGGCCCTTCTTCTTGCAGCGCCGCCTCCTCGCCGGCGACCCTTCTTCTTGTTGCACAGCTTCCTCGCCATCGACCCTTCTTCTTGCTGCGCGGCCTCGTCGATATGGTCAGGTAATCCACACACCACCCACACCATCCTCCTCCTTTCCCGTCCCACATGCCCCAACTGACGGAGTGACACCTTCCACCGAATCACCGCCCCCCTCGTCCAATTAAGCGCCGCCCACAGCCATTTCACACACAGTATAACATGGAGCTGAGTAGCACGCGGCCGCACGCGCGAACAAGGTCGCTATGGCTGCCATGCGTGTCGACCGCCAGATCTTGGACAAGCACCTCGTCTTCGAGGCCACCATCGACACCGTCGCGCGGTTGTCTACTTTAAAATACAGTTCGTGATGTTTTCTCGAGGCCATCGCCAGTGCCTTCTAGTGATTTGTCCTCTGTAATGTTAATATGGAATCTGATGTTTAGTTAACAGTTTGGTCCTCTGAAATGTAATGTTCAGTTAACACTTTGGTCCAACAATTGCTACATTTCGTAGTACTATTCTCAAGCATTCTTTGTTTTGTTAACTGTCTTATCTTCTAGTACATGTTTCTATTTTGGTTCATTTGGTCTGCTGTCCATTTAACTATTTGGTTCAGTTCTATAATTTGATTTTCATTTGCTGTGGGTACAATTTTGTATTGTTATGCATGTGACACCAATCGAATTTGGTTGTACTCAATACATAGTCTACTGATAGTATGGCAAATCTTAGTTAACCTGATGAAGATCTTCCTTATCTGTGTTTCAAGGAAACAATGTGAGACACTGCGGTTTACCATCGAGGTTTGTTCAAGCAGGGTCCTTTGCTAATAGCACATTATTGTGCAGTTGCGGGAATCATTCTAATATTTAGGTTTCTTACAATTTGGTCTTGCACATGTAGGTCCTGCTGTCAGAGTCTTAGACCCACTATTCGACCCATTTTGCATGTGGGTAAATGAGATGTCCATGAATATCAGTCAAGTCAAGAAACTCAGAAAGATTGTTAGGATGAAGAAACTTGCGACGAATAATAGCAAGATCTTTGTTTGCACAATGAAGAAGACATCAATCAACTATAGGATGGTACCAACTCTTTTACCTTGTTTTTACCCCGTGCGCCATTTCAAAATTTACAACAGCGATTTATGCATAGCTTTGTTTTCAGTACTTTTCAAAGCAGTTCACCGATGATTACCTCTCAAACCACCTGCATGGTCAAGAGGCGAGGAAGGTATTCATTCAACACCCACGGTCCCATATTGAAGTCTTGCTGGAGAGGAGGAAGGTTGGGTGGGCAATTATCCATAGCCACTGGCCCAAAGTTGCAAGGACATTCAACATCACTAAAGGCTCAATATTTGCCTTCCGCTTCTGCAGTTTCCTAGATGAGATTCATTTGTCTATTTACCGTGTATGATGCTACTTTCCAAAGGTTTTGATGCTGCATGTTAAACTTGGTGATGTTGTGTAATGGTGTAACTGAGTGCCGAAGCTATCTAATGTAATTTGATTATGAAATCTTGGTTGCTTTTATACGGATATGAAATATCTGGTGTGTTTTATAAGAAATATCAGTTTGATTAGTACATGGGTTATCAATAATAGGCTAATTACCCTGCTTATTGGGGTTTTCTATTGCAAACGGTTACTCAGACAGCACCGTGGGTGATGAACTCAAACAACACGCACGGTTTCTAGAAAGTAGGCGTGTTCGATCAACTAACAATCACACACGGCTTTCGGCAGTGAACTGTTTGCGTTAGGCCACCTTGCACAAATGTTTCCACACAAAGAACTGTGTGGGATGTACATACCTACGGAAATGATTTTCTGGGATTCACCGTGTGGGATGTACATACCTACGGAAATGATTTCTAGGATTCACCGTCTGGGATGTACATACCTACGGAAATGATTTCTGGGATTCACCATGTGGGATGTACATACCTACAGAAATGATTTCTCGGATTCACCATGTGGGATGTACATACCTACGGAAATGATTGGGTTTCCATGCCTCGCCCGATCGCACATGGCCCCAACATGGGTCCCAGGAGGGCCTATCCCCGACGATTTATGGGTTGTGTGGGAAGGAACCCCCTATCGCCCACACTCACTTGGCGACAGTTCCAAATGCCGTCGCGGAAAGGGGTTTTAAACTGTTTGTTTAGGACATCGCTGTACCCGTGGTTGTGAAACCAAGGCTATGATCACCAAAGCTCTGGAAATCAAGGCAAATGGGGACCAAAGCTCTGATACCACTTGTAGGATCGAAAGTATGTCTAAAGGGGGGGTGATTAGACTACTTGACCAAATAAAAATCTAGCCTTTCCCCAATTTTAAGTCTTGGAAGATTTTAGCAACTTAGCACAAGTCAAGCAATCAACCTACACATGCAAGTCTAAGAGTATAGCAGCGGAATGTAAAACATTTGTATATGAAGGTAAAGGGAGGAGTTTGGAGGGAGCAAACGCAATGTAGACACGGAGATTTTTGGTGTGGTTCCGATAGATGGTGCTATCATACATCCATGTTGATGGAAACTTCAACCCATGAAGGGTAACAGTTGCACGAGTCCATGGAGGGCCCCACCCACGAAGGGTCCATGAAGAAGCAACCTTGTCTATCCCACCATGGCCATCACCCATGAAGGACTTGCCTCATTAGGGTAGATCTTCACGAAGTAGGCGATCTCCTTGCCCGTACAAACTCCTTGGTTCAACTCCACAATCTTGAAGGAAGCTCCCAAGTGACACCTAACCAATCTAGGAGACACCACTCTCCAAAACATAATAGATGGTGTGTTGATGATGAACTCTGAGGGAGTCCTGGATTATGGGGTCTCCGGACAGCCAGACTATATCCTTTGGCCGGACTGTTGGACTATGAAGATACAAGATTGAAGACTTCGTCCCCTGTCCGGATGGGACTCTGCTTGGCATGGAAGGCAAGCTAGGCAATACAGATATGGATATCTCCTCCTTTGTAACCGACCTTGTGTAACCCTAGCCCCCTCCGTTGTCTATATAAACCGGAGGGTTTTAGTCCGTAGGACAAGATACAATCATACCATAGGCTAGCTTCTAGGGTTTAGCCTCTCCGATCTCGTGGTAGATCAACTCTTGTAATACTCATATCATCAAGAACAATCAAGCAGGACGTAGGGTATTACCTCCATCAAGAGGCTCCGAACCTGGGTAAACATCGTGTCCCTTGCCTCCTGTTACCATCCGCCTTAGACGCATAGTTCGGGACCCCCTACCCGAGATCCGCCGGTTTTGACACCGACATTGGTGCTTTCATTGAGAGTTCCACTGTGTCATCACCATAAGGCTTGATGGCTCCTTCGATCATCACTAGCGATGGGGTCCAGGGTGAGGCTTTCCTTCCCAGACAGATCTTCAGATTCGGTGGCTTTGCACTGCGGGCCAATTCGCTTGGCCATCTGGAGAAGATCGAGAGGTACGCCCCTAGCCATCAGGTCTGATTTGGAAACTTGAACTACACGGCCGATATCCACGGAGACTTGATCTTCGACGGATTCGAGCCCATGCCGGATGCACCGCGCAGTCATGACGAGCAAGACGTAACTCTATCGTCGGACAGTGTTCGGGAGATCGCATCCGCAGCTACTTCGGCTTTTAATCTGGAGCAAGACGCGCCATCCGAGAGTAGAGGGATGGACCCCGTTGTCGGATTTCGGGTTCCGGCAGAACCTTAAGGTTCGAACACTGGGGTGCGCGCGGAGATTACGCCTTCTACCTCTCCGTCGCACAAACATCTAAACTACTGAAAGAACTGCACAAGAGACACAAGATTTATACTGGTTCGGGCCACCATTGTGGTGTAATACCCTACTCCAGTGTGTGGTGGGTGGTTGCCTCTTGGGGCTTATGATGATGAACAATACAAGGAAGAACAGCCTCGCGAGGGTCTGTTCTTGGCTGGGGTGATGAACTGCTAGGGGGAGTTCAACCACCTTTCTCTCTCTCTCACTCTAGCTGTCGTACTCTCTCTTGCCGGCAACTAACCTTCCAACCGACGAACCCCTTGCTATGTGGGCGGCCGGTCCTATTTATAGAGGCCCTGGTCCTCTTCCCAAATATGGAGCGGGAAGGAAGCCAACAATTGCGGGCTAATTTGAAGGGTGACAACAAGTATCAACTACCCTGACAAAAGCAGTCTTCGCCTGCGCAAAGCTCTAGTGATGACGCCGTCTTGGGCTCCACGGTGACCTTCGTCTCGTAGTCCTCCTGGTCTTGGTCTCGTTGCACCGAAATGGCAACCTTTGCCTGATGCCTCGGTACTCCGCGGCTGCACTTGCCCCCTTTGCACCAAAGAGGAAAGGAGGACGCTGCGCGGCCTGGCACCCGCCTGGCGCCCTGAGTCGTCATGGCTTGCGTCATGGGCACCTCAAGAGGTACCCCGCCTTGATCTCTCCGCTTCCTCGTGAGCCAGCCTGACGAGGCCGTGCCTGAGGAAGCTCCGTGTCGTCCGCCTCGCGAGGCTTGGCCCCTCATGAGGGTTTTGAGCCCTGTGTTGCTGAAGATGGGCCGTGCTGGGCCCCCTTGAGCCACGCCGTAGGCCGCAGGCAGGCAAGTCTGGGGACCCCCATTCCCAGGACGCCGACAGTAGCCCCCGGGCCCAAGGCGCGCCCGGACTTGGCCGTGCCGAGAGGCGAAAGGGCAAGGGCGAAGCGCAGCGGGCCCTAATAGCCTGCGGCCTTGGGCGCCGCGTGGCGGTTGATGGGATGTGGGTGTCTCCACTTCCCCATGATGCCTTGGTGATCGCACGAGTTGGACAAGTCCCTGCATACAAATCGTGTCATGATTATCTGTGATCGTGGAGGCCGGCGGTTGGCCTTCGCCGGCTATAAGTACGGAACTGCGCGTGCCCTTCCAGTCCGTCCCTCCTTGCTTCTCCTTCTTCCCGATTCTTGCTCCGTCTTGCTGCGATGGCTCCGATCTGCCGGTTCTCTGCAGCGGATAAGGGAAAGGCTCCTCGAGAGGGGCCAGACCCGCTCCCGCCGAAGAAATGGCTCGCCCTTTGCGGCCGGGTCGAGGAGGACCGTCAGGTGGTGCCAAGGCCTCGGCGCGAGCGGGCTCCGCCGGGGTTCCCGCTTCCCTTGTATGCCCATGTTGAGGGCCTCGAAGGGGTCGATGTCGATCCCCGCGGTCAGCGCCGTCATTGGCGCCGACGGGTCACGAAGGTGTGGGTTGTTCCTCCTGGTGTCCACGCCGAGGGCTCCTCCCAAGAGTTTTTGCTCCACGTCGCCATTCCTCTCTAGTCTTGGATCCGTCTGCCTCCCTTCTTCGCTTTCGTCATCCCGCCGGGGGAGCCCCTCGAGCTTTGGCTATAGCACGCCAGCTACAGCACCCTCGTGACCGAGGCAGAGGTCGTGGTCGTTGCCCCGGGCGAGGTCTACATGTCTCGTGGCTGGAGAGAGATCGCCCGGGTTTACAGGGAGAGGGGCGTCTTCGCGGTCCACCTGGAGTATGATGGCGCTTCGGCGATGTTCTTCAAGGTCTTCGATGTGAACGGGCGCCGGCTGGAGTGCTGCCTCGGGAGAGGTGGCCAGGACCTTGCCATGGTGAGGGCTAGGCCCATCGACCGCCCCCTTGGCGGCTCTGCAGGCGACGGAGGCGCCGGAGGATCCAGTGAATCCGGCGAGATCTTCGCGACTCCAGAGACGAGCGACGACAGCTACGAGCCCCCGAGCCGGTGCCGCTGCTGGAGCAGGGCGGGCTCGTCTGGCCGTCGCCGACTCTGATCTGGATGGGTTTGGCGCCGGCGCTTGACAGCCCACTGTTGATGATGGCATCTTTTGCAGGAGCGCGTGTAGTTAGCATCCCTTAGGATTCGTTCCCTGCGAGGGATCAAAATGCGCCCCATGGGGGCTTGTAAGGCGCCTGTAGTCCCGTTTGTTAATACATCACCCTTGCTACAGAGCTGTGCGAGTTGCTGATTCCGTCTTAGCTCAGTTCTCCCTTTCGGACCTCGTGAGGGTTTGGTGCTCTGCGCCGACAGGTCCCAGTCCCAAGGCGGCGTCAGCCATCGCTGGTATGCCAGGTCGCGATGCCATGGTCAAGGCCAGGAGGTGAGCGACCCGGGGTCCGGTATGAGCCCCTGAGTCGCGATGCTCAGGAGGTCCCTTTGGCGCCCAAGCAGCCGTCGCTCGGTGAGAAAGGAGAGCGGCGTCGCTGACACAGAATTGCATTAGGTGCGGGGGTAGTGCTACGATAGCCGGTGCTTTCGGGCGGTGACTTATCTCGAGAGTCGGGGATTATTCCTGGTGTGCCGTCGGGTCCGAGCGTCGGCAGGAGCTAAATCGCTCGGCGAGGTCCTCGCGTGCCCCTTCTCTCCTGCCTTTGCTCCCCTTTCTACTCTACGTCCTCGGGTCCCGGCCCTCGAGCTAGTCTCAGCCGTCGCTGGTATGCCAGGTCGCGATGCCGTGGTCAAGGCTAGAGGGTGAGGGCTGGAGAGCCAGTAGGAGCCCTGAGTCACGATGCTCAGGTACCCCCCCTTTAACGTGCAAGCGGCTCGCGCGGACGAGAGTGAAAGGAATGCCGCGAGGGCCTTGCCTGGTGCAACTCCCTTAGGGGATCCTGTGAACTCATCATAGAAGGAAGCTAATGTTGCCATGACAACTAGCAGTCTGCCGTTAGTTGCTTCCGAGGGGAGGTGAGGCACTGGAGGCTTGACGAGGTGGCGCCATGCGAGGCTGCCGCGGCCAGAGCTCAGCCGTTCAGGTTTGTTGACATTGCAGGGACGGACCCATGCGCAAGCGTCGTGCCGTTGTGGGAGCAATTCCGTCAGTTGGCGTCAGTTGAGCAGGCAACTAGATCAAACACGTTAGCCATGATGGAGAGGATTCATTAAAACAGATGCTGGGGAGGTAGACATCACTGGGTCGGGCCCGAGCGACTTGGGGATGATGCAGCCCGAGGGGCGCCCCCAACAAAGCAAGCTAACGACATAGAAATAAAAGGGGATACATACCGCAGGGACGGACCCACGTGGCCTGGGAACGATGCAGCCCTGGGAGGGCGCTCCCAGCTGGAAATGAAACTTGTAAGATGTCACCTGAGGGTGCTGAGGGCGAAGGGGTGTTGGTGCAGCAGACTCGGTAGGCTGCGGAAGCCTATCCTCACGAGCCCCCAGGCCCAGGGGCCTCGGGAGGCTCCGGAGGCACAGGTAGCTCTTCGCGAATCATCTCCATCTCCGCCAGGGCTGCGGAACGCCTGTCTTCTTGAGCCTCCACGATGCCCCTCATGAGGTGCTGGCACGCTGCAACCACGCTCGGCAAGCCGTAAGGCATGCGAACGTAGCTGTGGGGTGGACCCCGGCAGCGCCCCACTCGCGAGGGCCAGAGGCGCTCCATCGTAGCGACTTGGTTGAGCCCTGGTACGTCGATGCAGATGCGCAGCTCACCATCCTCGCCTGGATGGGGAGCCACAGCCGGTAGATGGCGGCAACCTCTCACGATTCTTGATTCCTGTAGTTCTTGAATGGCCTTGTCGACGAACTCATGCGGGTCTGACCTTCCTTGCCTTTCTCCTTCTTGAGGGAAACGTGCTTCGAAACACGCCTCCACGTGGTGCCCAAGCGCCTCCCTCGTGGCCTTGGCCAGGTCGGTGGCCCTCCAGGGGAGAGCCCCCGAGCCCTGCCTAAGGAGGGCGCCAGGCGTGATTTCCTATGCGATGGAAGGAGGTTCCCCCTGGGCAGATGCGGGCCCTGAGGGGCCCGCCTCCCGAGGGGCCGGTCCGGACGATGTCTTCTTCTTCTTGGGGGTGGTCTTGGGAAGCCTCCTGCTTCCGCGATCCGGGTCTTCTAGTGACGCGGCCTGAAAGGCTCGCTCCAGGGAACACACTGCATCCTTCTCTTCACAGGGCACCGTGATGACTCTGCCACTTCCTGGCATCTTGAGGACGTTGTAGCCATGGTGATTCACGGCCATGAACTTGGCCAGCGCTGGGTACCTGAGGATGGCGTTGTACGGCAGGCGGATGTGGGCGACGTCGAAGTCGATGAGCTCGGTGCGGTAGTTGTCTCGTGCGCCGAAGGTGGCAGGGAGGCGGACTTGCCCAATCGGGACCGTGGAGCCGTTGGTGACTCCGGAGAAGGGCTTGGTTGGCTGAAGCTGGTCGTATGGCACTTGGAGATTGTTGAACGTTTCCACGGACAGGACGTTGAACCCTGCCCCACCATCGATGAGGGTCTTGGTGACTAGTACATTGCTAATGACTGGGGAGCAAAGCATCGGGAGGACTCCTGCTGTGGCCGCACACCTGAGTTGATCCGCTGAGCTGAATGTGATGGTGCATGCCGACCACCTGAGAGGGCGCGTTGCTCCAAGCCTGGGGAGGACTGCATTCACCTCGCGGGCTAACTGCTTGAAGATGCGTTGGGAGGCTGGGGCCTGAGCTCCGCCCAAGATGCAGGCGATTGCGCGTGGCTCCTGGAAGCCCCCAGCCCCTTCGTCTTGATGGCGGTCCTCGTTCCTCCTTGGTTGAGGCGGCAGTGGAGGGAGGCCTGCGTTGCCCTATGGGCGATCCTCACGAGGCCGATCCCTCCAGTCCCCCTCGCGAGGCAGGTCTGGCCAGCGATCCTCGTGAGGTTGATCGCGCCACCCTTGGCGCGGGCCGCGGTCTTCCCAGCGTCCTGCATTTCTTCCTCCTCCTCGGCCGTAGCCCCGATCGGCGTGGTCAGGACGACGGCCGATCCTTCCTTCTCACACGGCGCGGAGTTCTTGGCATTTGTTGGTGTTGTGGGTGTGGAGGTCATGGTACACACAGTACCGGCTGTCCCTGGAGGACTTAGGCAGATCTTTGCCCCGCTTGGTGTCTGGTTCTGCCGCGAGCACGGCAGCCCCCTTGCGCTTCACATCCTTGGCCTTGGGCTTCTTCTCCTCTGGGTCTGTGGCAGGTAGCTCGAGGAGGGAGAGGCGTCCCTCCTCAGCCCTGGCGCACTTGGTCGCCAAGTTGAACAGCTCCAGGGAGGTGCACAAGTCTTCATGCATCGCCAGCTCCTCCTTCATCTTGACGTCGCGCACACCATCGGAGAAGGCCAAGATGATGGCCTCCTCAGACACCTTGGGGATCTTGAGGCACGCGCTGTTGAAGCGCTGGATGTACTTTTGCAGGGTCTCTCCGGGTTGTTGCTTGATGCGGCGCATGTCGCTCATGGCGGGCGGCCGGTCGCGAGTACCTTGGAAGTTGGCGATGAAGCAGGTGCGCATCTGGTCCCAGGAAGAGATCGTGCCTGGAGCTAGATTCAGGAGCCAGGTGCGAGCTCCTTCCTTGAGCGCCATGGGGAACCAGTTCGCCATGACCTTTTCGTCCCCGCTGGCAGCTTCGATGCCCAGCTTGTAGAGCTGGAGGGACTCTGCAGGGTGAGTCGTGCCATCGTAACAAGGAGGTAGGTCTGGCTTGAACTTGCCGGGCCACGGGACGCTACGCGGCTCGGTGGTGTAGGCACGGCAGCCTGCGGTGCCCACGAAAGGCTTCGGCTGGTGGAGAGCTTGGTCTTGAGGGTCCCCACGCCCTGGAGCTAGGAGCAGCGCGGGGTCTTGGCGTGCCGGAGCGGGAGCAGGGTCGCGGCGTGCCAGAGCAGGGAGCGCCCTGGCAGCTCCTTGCGGGGAGGGACTTCTTGGCAGCTCCGTTCTTGCTGCGCTGGCACCTGACGGAGCGGGTTCCGCCCAGGGGCCACACGCCTTGGAGCCATGGCGTCTTCTTGGAGAGGAGGCTGCTGGTGCGCCTCCGGAGCTTCGTTGCCCGCGTGGGGCGGGGTGTGGCGCAGAGGAACGGACGGCGCGGAAGAGCCCCCTGCGGCGCGGACAAGCTCGGCGACGCGGTCGAGCCACTCTTCGTAGACGTCGTCGACGGGGCGGTAGCGCAGGAGCTCGTTTGCCGCGAGGAGCGTAGCTCGAGCCTCCAAGGGTGCATGGAGCGCGCGGGACGAAGAATCAGCTGGTGCGAGCGATGGAGTAGCAGTGCGGCCATCTTGGCGCACGGATGGATGCTGAGACGACGCTTGCTGCTTGCCCCCCGCCGGGCCGGTGGCGGCATTGACGGCAGGCGACGGGGAACAACGAGGACGTCCGCCGACAGGCGCCGTCTAGGCAACGCGGGAAGGGATGGCGGCCCGGCGCTCGGCGCGGGCCCGACGTGTGCCGGACATGGATGCGACGGTCGGAGGAGAACAGGGCGGTGGACGACGAATTCTGGCGCACCCCTACCTGGCGCGCCAAATGTCGGATTTCGGGTTCCGGCAGACCCTTAAGGTTCGAACACTGGGGTGCGCGCGGAGATTACGCCTTCTACCTCTCCGTCTCACAAAGATCTAAACTACTGAAAGAACTGCACAAGAGACACAAGAGTTATACTGGTTCGGGCCACCATTGTGGTGTAATACCCTACTCCAGTGTGTGGTGGGTGGATTGCCTCTTGGGGCTGATGATGATGAATAATACAAGGAAGAACAGCCTCGCGAGGGTCTGTTCTTGGCTAGGGTGATGAACTGCTAGGGGGAGTTCAACCACCTTTCTCTCTCTCTCTCTCACTCTAGCTGGCGTACTCTCTCTTGCCGGCAACTAACCTTCCAACCGATGAACCCCTTGCTATGTGGGCGGACAGTCCTATTTATAGAGGCCCTGGTCCTCTTCCCAAATATCGAGCAGGAAGGAAGCCAACAATGGCAGGCTAATTTGAAGGGGGACAACAAGTATCAACTACCCTGACAAAAGCAGTCTTCGCCTGCGCAAAGCTCTGGTGATGACACCGTCTTGGGCTCCACGGTGACCTCCGTCTCGTAGTCCTCCTGGTCTTGGTATCATTGCACTGAAATGGCAACCTTTGCCTGGTGCCTCGGTACTCCGTGGCTGCGCTTGTCCCCTTTGCACCAAAGAGGAAAGGAGGACGCTGCGCGGCCTGGCACCCGCCTGGCGCCCTGAGTCGTCATGGCTTGCGTCACGGGCACCTCGTGAGGTACCCCGCCTTGATCTCTCCGCCTCCTCGCGAGCCAGCCTGACGAGGCCGTGCTTGAGAAAGCTCCGTGTCATCCGCCTCGCGAGGCTTGGCCCCTCACGAGGGTCTTGAGCCCTGTGTTGATGAAGATGGGCCGTGCTGGGCCCCCTTGAGCCACGCCGCAGGCCGCAGGCAGGCAAGTCTGGGGACCCCCGTTCCCAGAACGCCGACACCCGCCATGGAGGCCGCACTCTTAGCGGCGATAGAGCCGGATACTGACTTCACCCCTTACGAGAGACGTGTTGCCGAACCACTGGATTCATCCTCGGCCACAGACTCCAAGCCGCTCGTATCCGTGCCCATCGAGTCTGACTGGGCACCGATCATGGAGTTCACCTCCGCAGATATCTTTCAGCACTCACCTTTTGGCGATGTGCTAAATTCATTAAGGTCTCTCTCCCTGTCAGGAGAACCTCGGCCGAACTATGTCTGGCTAGAATGGGATGCGGACGACGAAGAAATTCGCTGCCCACACACCACCCACTTATTAGCCATTGTCGACGACTTAACCGACTTGCTCGACTTCGACTCCGAAGACATCAACGGTATGGACGACGATGCAGGAGACAAACCGGAACCACCGCCCACAGGGCGCTGGACCGCTACTTCATCACATGACGTATACATGGTGGACACCCCCAATGAAGACAATGGCGATGAGATAGCGAGGGATGACACCTCCAAGAAGCAACCCAAGCACCGACGTCAGCGGCGCCGCTCTAAGTCCCGCCATAGCAAGAACATCGATAATAATAGTCCACACGACTCTGGAAGAGACGACAACTCCACCACCCCGGTGGTAGAAAACGATCAAGACACACACAGGAAACATAGTACGGATCAGACGTCCGAACACGATGACGCCAAAGATAAGCCTCATCAATCCCCGTCTAGGGAAGAAAATAGTCTGGACGAAGATATACCCATCATCCCGGAAATACACTTGGAGCAAGAGAACCTCCGCAGAAGGCTTACCGCCACAGCGAGAAGCCTGAAGAAAAAGAAGCAAAGGCTCAAGGTCGCACAAGATACACTCAACAGCAAGTGGAACAAAGTAACAAAGTATGGTAGAAGCTACCACCCAAATAGCTATCCAAAGCGCAAGCTATTATCGGAATTCGATGATGAGGCCTTAGAGCCCATACAGCCGATAAGTGATACGGCCAACCGGCCGGATCTACCACCCTGTGAACGCGATAGAGCGGCTAACAAAGTCACGCATAAGTCAACACACGTTCTACGTGAGAACTTGCGTCAAAAATCCAGCGCGACCAGATCTATCTATGGATCTAGGAAGCGCGCTACGGTACACAACCAACACCGAATACTACAACCGTCCGAACAATACGGCGCATCCCAATACAGGGGTGCCGCACACCCACTATGTTTCACTGATGAGGTGCTGGATCACGAATTCCCAGAAGGATTCAAACCGGTGAACATAGAGGCGTACGACGGAACCACAGACCCTCGAGTCTGGATAGAGGACTTCATCCTCCATATTCATATGGCTCGTGGAGACAATCTCCATGCCATTAAATACTTGCCCCTCAAGCTTAAAGGGCCAGCTAGGCACTGGCTGAAAAGCCTCCTTGAAAACTAAATTGGAAGTTGTGAGGAGCTCGAGGACGCTTTCCGGGCCAATTTTCAAGGGACTTATGTCCGACCTCCGGATGCAGACGATTTAAGTCATATAATCCAACAATCTGGCCCGGAAGAACCAGATAGTCGACTGTCCGGACGCCGAAGCCTTAGCAGCTTTTAAACACAGCGTCCGAGACGAATGGCTCGCCAGACACCTCGGTCAAGAAAAACCGAGAACAACAGCAGCCCTAACAAGCCTCATGACCCGCTTTTGTGCGGGCGAGGACAGCTGGTTGGCCCGTAGCAGCACCAGCGACCCAAGCACATCCGAAGTAAGGGATGGCAATGGTAAACCACGACGCAACAAAAAAAGCGTCGAAATAAAGAAGGTAGCCCAGATAATACGGCGGTAAACGCCGGATTCAGGGGCTCCCGACCAGGTCAGCGAAAAAGCCTTTCAAAAGCAGCAGAGAAGGACAATCTGGCCTAAACAAAATTCTTGACAAACTCTATCAGATTCACGGCACCCCAGACAAACCTGCAAATCATACCCACAGAGAATGTTGGGTCTTCAAGTAGGCCAGTAAGCTAAACGCTGAACACAAAGGGGAAGAGACACCAAGCGAAGACGAGGATGGACCTCGCCAGCAAAGCAGACAGAAAAAGTTCCCATCGGAGGTTAAAACAGTAAACGTGATCCATGTGACAAGGAGGAGAAGCAATCACGCACTCCGATGCACACACGCCATAGAGCCCGTCACCCCTAGGTCCAACCCCTGGTTGGCCTGCCCGATCACTTTTGATCGTAGGGATCATGATACACATATCCGGCGCTTAGGACTGATGGCCTTGGTGTTAGACCCAATAATAAATGCGTACCATTTCACAAGGGTCCTCATGGACGGTGGCAGTGATCTCAATATGATATATCAGGACATAGTCCGCTAAATGGGGATAGACCCGAAACAAATAAGCCACACTAATACTACCTTCAAGGGAGTAATACCAGGACAAGAGGCCCACTGCACGGGCTCTCTACTACTAGAGGTGGTATTCGGTTCTCCCGATAACTTCCGAAGTGAAACGTTAACTTTTCACATCGCTCCATTCCGAAGTGATTTTCAAGCACTACTCGGAAGGGCGGCTTTCGCCCGCTTTAACGCAATACCGCATTATGCTTTTCTAAAGCTCAAGATGCCCGGTCCATGAGGCGTCATTATAGTTAGCGGAAAAACCAACCGTTCTTCACATACCACAGAGGACGCGGCGGCTCTAACAGACGCACACTAGACGGCCTCACCAACCAGAAAAAATGGCAGGTCGTCAAGACCATGGACACGGTTAGACGTGTCCGGTGTTCCATCATACATGCATGAAATTGGTTTTCGAACCCTCATAAAACGATACAAGGGGCTTCCCACGTGTAATTAGGGCCAGCCCGGCTTAACTAGGCTTCTCTGGAATTCTGATGACTCATTCTTCTTTTCGGCACGAAACTTTCACCTAAGTTCTTTCCTTTTGCAGGTTACAATCGTACTACACCCGTCCAGGACACGGCACAATGGAGACACAGGCGCAGGCGTGCACCAGGGACCCACCCAAAGGTTTCTTTTTAGATTAAGGCCCTGCATAAACCTTTTTTACTGTCTCTTGTTGCTCACATCCTCCGGATACTCCGCACAACCGAGAAGGATGCCGGCGTTATTGGCATGTGGCCACGCCAGGATTTTGCACGTACCTGGACACATGGGGTTTCTTATAAAGGGCATTGTTTAGCCCGGTATATGTTACAAAGACCAAACACCTTAGGGAGTGTTCGGCGTCGCGAGTTTGGCCCTATATGCATCAGCTCTGAATCATGTCTTTGGTCAAATGTTGGGTTTGCCTGGCTCCCATGTTTTGGTACCTTACGTTCCGTTATATCGGCTAAGGTAGCACTAGGAGAACTACTACGATTGTGCCCTGGTTCATCCGGATGAGCACCTCAGTAGAGAAAGCCGAAAACTGACTGTCATCATATAGCGAGAGACTGGTCAGCCACTCGATGACTAATCGGAATCTTCGGGATTCCTCCGCATTAACGAAGGACCGTTTCCCGGTCATGTACATACGGGCACCGTATTCGGACGAGCGCAGAAGTACCAGGGGCTATATAGTAGCCCCACAGTCAAACTCCTATGGCTAAGTGAAAGTGTTAAAGCAATATAGTTTGATTGCCTCGTTCGCTACGCTATCACCTCCTTAATGGACCAAGACATTGGATCAAGTGTGGATATGCATCTTTTGCGAACACCCCCGCATTATATGTGTGGGGGCGGAAGCCGACGACTGCAAACTTTCAGGTTATATACATATATACATACACGACCGCACAGGAGGCATCATAGTACTTTCGGGCAAAAGTATAAATACAGCCTTGATTAACTCAGAAAAACATTGTTTGTACAATGGGACTACATGTCACTGGAAAATAATATTCTTCGAGCACTGAGCCTCTATCGAATGAGCGCCTTCAAGGACTTCTTCAAAGTAGTGCTCGGCAGCCACTTGGCCTATGGCCGAACCCTGTGCTGCAATAGTGGTGGCCTCCATCTCCGCCCAGTATGTTTTGACACAGGCAAGGGCCATCCACGCACCTTCTATGCACGCTGATCTCTTTACAGCATCAATGCCTGGCACATCTTCAAGGAATTGTTGCACTAAGCTAAAGTAGCTACTCGGCCTTGGTCCTCCCGGCCACAGGTGATCCACAACGGACCTCATGGAAAGTCCGGACAACCTATGGAGCTCGGCCCAACCGGTCAATCGCTCATTCAGCAGCAGCGGACGGACTGTAGCGTGAAACTATGACCAGAACAGCTTTTCCACTTCGGGACCCTTCTGATCCTTGAAGTACTCGGCTGCATCAGCAGCACTTGTAGCCAAATCCATGTACGCGTCCGCAGAACTCCATAGCCGGTCCAGTGGAGCATACTTCGGATCTCTGAACTTAGTCCGCAACAAGAAGGGCTTCCCAGACACAATATCTGCAGCTTGATTTAGCTCCTCCTTCATCGCTCTAATTTTGGAGCGGGCTTCCTTGGCAGCCACTCGGGCCTTCTACAAGTCCGTCGCCTTCGCCTGGTTTTCTTCTTCAAGAAGCCGGTAATGGTCAGCAGCATCTTTTAACTCTACAACCATCTTGGCTATTTTTTCTTTGCTCTCGCAATGCGCAGCCTATTCGGCCCTTAACTCTTCGGCCGCCTGTAAAGCGGCCGCATTGCTACTCCTTGCTTGCCCCTTGGCTCGGGCAAGCTCCGCCCGAAGGGTCTCCACGGTGGCCGCTCCATCTGCAGTCACAACATACACTACAAAAAAAAGACACATCCGTGACATTTTGGGCCGAACGAATTTTTGTTTCTGTCATACATATGACACTTCTATGACGATAATTGTGACAAAACCCGGTATCATCATAGATGTGGTGGGCTCCTACTTCTATGACAAAAAATTATGACAGAAAATGGGCTTTTCGTCCTGGGCAGGCCGGAGACGTAGCTGCATGACATTCTTTGGGCCGTCCATGACGGAAAAAACCATGGTAGAAGCGAGGGGGAGGAAAATTTCGGGGAGTTCCCAATTACGGTGGTAGGTCGGGGGCCAAGCAGTGCGCGTTTCTCTTGTACATGTACGTGCGTGTGTGCGAGGCGTTGGCTCTAACTAAACCCGAGCGAGGCATTGGGCTCTAACTGAACCCGAGCGATTGCACTGCAGTCTACGCGTTACTGAACCCAAGCTATCGATCGATGGCTGTTAACTGAACTCGATCGAGCGATTCCTTCGCTACTGCTGCTAACTGAAGCCGGTCGATGGGATGAACAGTGAGCGTTGTGGGGGCGTGGATGAACAATGAGCGGTGGCGTTGCCTCTGGATGAACAGGACCCCGTGGTGTGGTGAAGGGCTGGATGAACAGTAGACGGTGGAGGGGTGCCCGTGGAGGGGTGGATGAACAGGACCCCATGGTGTGGAGGGCTGGATGAACAGTAGACGGTGGAGGGGTGGTTGAACAGGACCCCGTGGTGTGGAGGGCTGGATGAACAGTATACGGTGGAGGGGTGCCCGTGGAGGGGTGGTTGAACAGGACCCCGTGGTGTGGAGAGCTGGATGAACAGTAGACGGTGGAGGGGTGGTTGAACAGTAGCCGGTGGAGTAGCGCGCGGTGGAGGCTGGATGAACAGGAGCCCGTGGAGGCTGGATGAACAGGAGCCCGTGGAGGCTGGACGAGGTCGACGGTGGATATCAATAGTATCCCGTGGAGTCCCGTTTTGCGGTACGCCACACCCTTCCCGATGAACAAGACCCCCGTTTCAAACATAGCGCTCCAACACAAGTCCGTTTCGTCCGTTTTGGGGTACGCCACACCCCTCCCGATCAATAGGACCCCCGTTTCAACCATAGGAGGTCCGTTGCCTCCGTTTTGCGGTACACCAGACCCCTCCCAATGAACAGGATCCCGTTTCGAACATGGCCAGTCGAACACAAGGCTGTTTCCTCCGTTCTGCGGTACGCCAGGCCTCGTTTCCATCGCCTGTTCTGTCCAAACCCTCCCGATGAACACGACGCATTTCGTTGCCTCCCCATGAACTCGACGCATTCTGTTGCCTCCCCATGAACACGACGCATTCCGTTGCCTCCCCATGAACACGATGACGACGCTGTTTCTCCGTTCCGACCCAACCATGTACACGAGCCCTGGCCGTACGTATGTGCGAGTAGGCGTTCGAGACCCCGCCCGTATGTACACATATGTGGCCGTATTTTCTTTCTTGCACCCTGGCCGCTGTACGTACGTGTAAATGCTATGTGCGCGCCTCTACTACGACACGTGCGCGCCTCTACATCAACGAGTATGTACGTACACGTCCGCGATCAGAATGACAACGCTACGTATGCTTCGACCAGGTGGGTCCCAACTGTCAGGCACTTCCTTGCCTGCGAAGATGTAGCTGGTTGGTCCCAGCAGTCAGGGGGCGAATCATTTTTTTTGCCCGGCCGCACTTCCTTGCGTGCGAAGATGTACCTGGTGGGTCCTAGCAGTCAGGGGGAGACATTTTTTTGCAAAATACAGTGGCCCGTCCGGTGGGTCCCAGCTGTCAGGTGGAGGAATCATTATTTTCCGCGTAATAAGGAGGCACTTCCTTGCTGCGGCCGTGGACCCAGCTGTCAGCCTCTCCACGTACAGTCCACGTCCGATGGAAGTCGTTCCTTGACCACGCCTCGCCGAGAGCACCAGGGCGGTGGACGACGGCGAGGCCTAGGAAGGGGACGACACGGAGGCAGGGAAGACTCGACAGTTGTTTCCCACGCGGAGGGGAGTACGACTGTACGAGGGTTTACTGGTTCGTCTGCCGTTGCTGGAGAATAACAGCAGGTGTGGGTGAGTAGAGGGATGGCTAGGCCAGCGATGGGAGTACGGTCAGGCGGTGAGGCCTGCGCGGCAGCACAGCCGGCCGCGAGGAGGAGGGAGCAGGCAGTCCCGCCGGCGCTTGTTTGAGCCGTTGGAGCAGGAAGAGCAGAGATTGAAGAAGCACGACGGCCGTTGGATGGACATCCAACAGTCAGTGCTTGTGCGTCAACCTTTTTTTAGGAAAGCCTCAAATCTGTGGAAAACAGCATACAGCCCATCTGCCATTATTTCTAATAATTTACAGCCCATTTGCTAATTTTTAAGGTTTTTTTGGAACCCATATTCTTTTTGTTAGCATTACAGCCCATATTGTGGCAACGATTAAAAAATGTACGAAATTTTGCATATTTCGGTGTGGTCCGAACTGTTTTTAATCCCAAAATTTTGACTCACATTCAAACTAATTTTAAAAATAAATGTATATCAATATAAAATCCAACAAATTCTCCACGCATAAAAATTAATGTAATTTAAAATCTTGAAATGAAAAAAAATATATTTGAAACTAATTGCCGGTTTGATGTGTTTTAAAAATGTACAACCCATTTCTCATTACTGATGGGCCATTTTCTCAGACAGCCAAATGAAAGCTCTCCTCGTCTTGAAAGATTTGCAGCCCAACAGGCCTGACAAAGCGACTTACTTGGCAAATCACAAAAAAACTGGGCTGTGGCCGTGGACCAAGCTGTCAACCTCTCCACGTACAATACTCTTCCGATGGAAGCAGTTCCTTCACCACGTTGACCACGCCGCGCGGAGAGCACCACGGCGGTGGACGACGGCGATGCCTAGGAAGGGGACGACGCGGTAGTGGAAGCCCGCGCGGAGAGGACTACGAGGGTTCACTGGTTTGGCTGCGGTGTGAGGCTGCCGTCGCTGCAGGGCCTAGCCAGCGGTGGGAATAGTAGGGGGCGGTGAGGCCTCTACGGCAGCACAGCCGGCCACGAGAGGCAGGAGCATGCGACACGACCGGCGCTGCTTTGGGCGGCTGGAGCAAGAAGACCAGAGGTTGAAGAAGCACTACGGCCGTTGGATGGACATCGTACGGTCACTGGAGCTAGAATCGTTCATATTGACTAAGTTGACAAAGCCCTTCATCCCCGTCAACTTAGTAGGCCCACAAGTCAGCCTCCTAGCAAGGTGGGTCCCAGCTAGCTGGGGGAGTATTCATTTTTTCGTGTGTAATAAGGAGGCACTTCCGGTGGGTCCGAGATGACAGCGGGGGGAACGTTTTTTTTCATGAAATACGGTGGCCCGTCCGATGGGTCCCAGCAGTCAGGGGAAAACGATTTTTTCGCAAAATACTGGTGGCCTGTCCGGTGGGTCCCCGCTGTCAGGTGGAGGAATAATTATTTTCCACGTAATAAGGAGGCACTTCCTTGAGGCTGCCATGGACCCAGTTGTTAGCCTCTCCACGTACAATACTCTTCCGATGGAAGTCAGTCGTTGACCATGTTGACCACGCCGCGCCAAGAGCACCAGGGTAGTGGACGACGGCGAGGACTAGGAAGGGGATGACTCGTAGCCGGGGAAGATGCGGCAGTGGATGCCCACGCAAAGAGGAGTACGAGGGTTCACTGGTTCGGCTGCGGTGTGAGGCTGCTGTCCCCGCAGAATAACAGGGGGTGTGGGTGAGTAGAGGGATGGCCTGGCCAGCGGTGGGAGTAGTAGGGGGCGGTGAGGCCTCTGCGGCATCACAGCTGGCCACGGGAGGCAGGACCACGCGGCCCGACCGGCGCTGGTTTGGGCGGCTAGAGCAAGAAGACAAGAGGTTGAAGAAGCACTACGGCCGTTGGATGAACATCGTACAGTAACAGGAGCTAGAATCGTTCATATTGACTAAGTTGACAAAGCCCTCCATCCCCGCCAACTTGGTAGGCCCACAAGTCAGCCTCCCACTATGCTGGGTTCCAGCTGGCAGGGGGAATATTCATTTTTTTTGTGCGTAATAAGGAGGCACTTCCTTGCGTGCGAAGATAGCTGGTGGGTCCGACATGTCAGCAGGGGGCACTTTATTTCGCGAAATACAGAGGCCCATCCGATGGGTCCCAGATGTCAGGTGGAGGAATCATTATTTTGCGCATAATAAGGAGGCATTTCCTTGTGTGCAGCCGTGGACCTAGCTGTCAGCCTCTCCACGCAGAGTCTACTTCCGATGGTGTCGTTTGTTGACCACGTTGACCACGCCGCGCCGAGCGCATCCAAGGTGGTGGACGACGGTGAGGCCCCGGACAGCAATGAGCCGGAGATGGGAAGACGCGGGAGTAGAGTCACAGCTAGAGAGGTGTACGAGGGTTAACTGGTTCTAGTGCGGTGTGGTTCGGCAGTCGGTGGAGAAGAACAGGAGGTGTGGAGGGGTGGAGGGATGGCCTGGCCAACGGGGGAGTAGCGCTTCATAGCGAAGCGTGCTAAGCATAGCTGCTAGCAGCAGGAGGCGGGAGGTGGTCCCGGCGGCGCTGGAGGAAGAAGACGAGAGATTGAAGATGGATGCCGGTCGTTGGATGTAAATCCAACGGCTAACATGTCAGAATCATTTGTTGACTAAATTGACAACGACTTGCATTGGCTTCGACCTATTGGCCCACATTTCAGCCTCCAAAAATGTGGCACGTATTCAACCCATTTTTTCAGAATTTACAGTCTTTTTTGCGCGGTAGAATTTACAGTCAATTTGATCACTTTTTTTGAATTGCAGCCATTAGCTGGGCTGGTTGAACAAATAATGTAGTGTCCATGCGGCCCGTTTATTTTATTTCCTAAAAAATTACAGGCCATTTGCACTTTCTCAAAATACACGATTTTGCTGGGTTGATTCTAATTATAATGTTGTGTTGGGCCAGCAATGTTATCAAAAAGTAAAAAGGGGCTGAGCATTTTGTTATAAATATATTTAAATAATAAGTGATATTATTACATTCGTCCTTAAATCTTACCAAGCTTTTGTACACAATCACTAGGATTTTCGTGCCAAAACAATCCAGGATTTTATTTGTTAAGAAATTATTTTTATAAGTTAATAAGATGTGGGATATTGTTTTCTTACATATGTAAGTATCTGTTAAATATATGATGACAATAAAAATAATATATAATAACATATAAAATATATTTTTTAGGAAAATAGGGAGCATCTCCCCGGTTCCATTGCTGAGAACGAAACCACAACATATTCTGATACAGCAGCTCAAAGAGAATTTCGAAAGCAAAGGTAGAAAAGCTACAAACTAGGGGGGTGGATGAACAAGTTCTCTGAATAACACAAATCACCCGAGCGGTGCCAAAGGCAGAGGGGATAGAGCACTCAAATGACACAAGGAGGGTCCAGTTGTCACACCCTAGCTAGTTCAAGCATTAGAATGTGCGTCATGTTTAAATTCCTCTTAAATTTGAATTGGGGAAGGCAGAAACCCCCAACACCCCCCAGGAAACAACTAGGGTTTACTAAAATTATTTTCAATGAACCTGAAATGCCCTTCTAAAAAGTTCACCCTCTTTTTCTTGGGTTAGAACCTCTGGCAAAAATTGGTGCACACTTTTCTAGGTCAACAGAAGGTCATTGAATTAAATCATAAGTATTTGAATTTGGGCATTTAAATGCTATAAAATAATTTAAATGCCCAAATAATTCTGGAAATAAATGTTTGCTGTTGGATATATTCTAAACAGAGCCCACAATTATTTTCAAGATTTTTGGAAACGTTTTAGTATTTTATTTAAAGCCCAACAGTCGTAGTTAATTAGAAAAACAGAAACAAATAAAAAGAGAGAGAGAGAGAGAGAGGGAAGTTTACCTGGGCCTTACCTGTGCTAGCCCAGCCACCTGGCTCGGCCCAGGTCGACTGGCTCTACCAGTCATCGTCCTCCTCGCGCTAGGAGGCAGGGGCGCGTGCTCGCCGCGCGCCGGCCATGCGCAGGCCACCTCCTGCTTCTGCCGATGCCCGGGAGATGCCCAGGGACGCCACGCGACCCCCACATCCCCCTATCATCCTCTCTCACTCTCCCCCTCGTCTCCCTCACTCTCTCCCACGATGGCCGAGCGCGTCCCTCGCCGCGGATCACTGTAGTCGCCGCCAGAGACATCCCCTCGCCCCTCCGACGAGCCCATTAGCTCTGCCTCGACTCCCTCGCCCTCCCCACCGAGCCACGCTTCGTCGGAGGCCCTGCAGCACCGTCATCGCCGTCGTCTTCTACCTCGGGCATCCGAGATCGCTGGCGACCGCACCTCTTCTCCAGCCCGTCCCCGAGCCCGTTGAGACCAACACACGACTCCCTGTGAGCTCCTGATTCTTTCCCCGTGCTCACCCCCTCCGTTTCCGTTCCCTGGCTCCATCTTCCACCATGGCCGAAGCTCACCGGCGCCGTGCCTTGTCGCCGTCGTGGCCAGAGCCACAGTGGCTTGAAGCCGGGCACACCACCGTGCTCCACACCTCACCAGGAGCACGTAGCACACACCAGCGCCTCCCCTAGCGCCCTGCATCGCCTAACCCGCCGCTGTCGAGCTCGCCGGCTTTGTTTCCGGCGTCGCCGTGTCCAACAACTAGCACCACTGGATGCGGTAGCTCCCCAGCTACGCGTAGCACTTCTCCGCCGTCGATTTGGTCACGGGAGGACCAAATCCGAAGGCCTCCGCCGTCTCGGGCCTCGCCGGCGAGTTGACCCAATTTGACCCCTGGGTGGGCCCAGTTTGACTCCCTTGAGTCAATGACAAGTGGGCCACTCTGTTAACTAAATCAGATTAGTTTTATTTAAGATAATTAGCTTAATTAACTACTGACACGTGGGACCCACCAGTCAGGTTTGACCTGGACGTCCCCATTGACCACTGATGTCACCCTGACGTAATGCTGACGCAGTAATGCATTTTTTGGATTTATTTTATTCAGGAAATTCCAGAAAATGTTTAAAACTTCTAAAAATCATAGAAATTCAACCGTAACTCCAAATGAAATAATTTATATATGAAAAATTATCAGAAAAATTCAATATATCCATCTGTAATGGTTTCATGCATGAAAAAACTAGTTTACCTTGCTGTTTAAGCAGAATAAGGAAATGCACTATTAAGGCCATGTTTAATGAGCTAATATTTGAATCTTTGATTCAAATGAGTTCATCCCTTTCTATTTTAGCTTGCATTAGGCCAAGACACATTCACATTGCCATGTCATAGCATGCATCATATTGTTGCATATCGTCATGTGTTGATTGTGTTCCGATGTGTTCTTCGTAGTAGGTTCTGCCTCCGAGGATATTCACGAGTATCCAACTGAAGGGCAGTATCCCGCTACCACTCCATCAGGCAAGCAACCATTGATCATTCCGATACAACCCATGTTCTCGCTTCTGCTCTTGTTTACTGCATTAAGACATCGTGATTCAAACTGCTGTGTGCTACGATAGTTGAACCCTTATCCTCTGCATGACCTGTCATTGCCACAGTAACTAGATGAAACCCACTAGCATGTGTAGGAGTTGATTGAGCCATGTATGTGATTCCTACCTTGCTATGCCTGCTATGCTTAGAGTTGTGTCAGGTCTGGTTCATCTGGGTGATGGGCTAGAGTGAAATGCTTATGTCGGTAATATGAGGGATGTGTTGAACATGTTTTGGTAAAGGTATTGATGAGAGGCCATGTAGGAGTACATGGTGGGTTGTTTCATTGAGGCCGTCCATAAGAACTGAGATCTGTATGCGTGATTTAAGATTCAGATACTACCACACATTGGGCCCTGAAATATGACCCCGCTCGACTTACTGACCCGTCTCGTCCTCTGTCCAGGAGTTGCAACTAGTTTCTGGTGTTTGTACGTTATGTGTTGGTGGCCGTGCGTAGCGCTGACCCTAGGGGTGGGCTATGATGCGGTAGATACACCATGGCATGTTGTACCAAGTCGCTCGTTCGGTGTCTCGGGAACCCTGTACACATCGTTAGGGGCCGTTGAGGACACCTAGGTCTGATTTCCTTGCGGATGGAACCTGAATAGGCGATAAACCTGGACTAGAGGCTTGTGAGGTTAGTCAGGTCGTGGTCTACACCCACGTCGGTTTTCGCTTGAAGTCTGCCGAGCACATGTCGTGTGCAGACGCTAAGTGGTGGAAACATGTGTGACGAAGTACACCCCTGCAGGGTATAAAACTATTCGAATAGCCGCGTCCGCGGTAAAGGACTACTTGGTTGCCTATATAGTTCATAGACAAGTTAATGGATACTACTAAAAGACTCAAGATAAGTGTGAGTACCGAGGATGGCCCTCTCGTAGGATGACGAGGGAGGATCCATGGTGGAGTATTGTGTTAGTGAGTAGTGGACTCGTGTGCGAAAACTATTTTACTAGTGAAGTTCCGTAGGATAGTTTAGCCAAGAGTCAAAGCTGGCTTGCTGCAATATCCCCACCACCTTCTTGAGAATAAGCATGTATAGTAGGTTCTGTTGTAAGACTTGCTGAGTACCTTTGTACTCATGTTTGCTTAATTACTGTTTTCAGATGACAACACCGCCCAATCCGATGGGTTCTATGTAGACCTTGACGTCGACGAGTGACTAGCCACCCAGGTGGTGATCCTGGCCATGGAGGGCCCTATGTAGATAGACAGGCCTCGAGGAGCCTTCTTTCTTTCTAGTGTCTATACTCAGACCGGTTGCTTCCGCATGTGCTTGTATGATTGTATGACTTGAGTGTCAGGTCATGTGACCCCTATCTATATGAACATGTTATGTATGGCTCTCTGGAGCCTTTAAATAAAGTACTTGAGTTGTAGAGTTTTGTTGTGATGCCATGTTGTATGTACTCATATCGGGCATATTGTGTGTATGATTGAAATGCTTGGTATGAGTGGGATCCGACAATCTAGTTGTTTATCCTCGGCAGCCTTTCTTACGGGGAAATGTAGTCTAGTGTTCCTCGAGCCATAGTAGTCCGCTACAGCCCGGTTCACCGGTGTCCTGCTAGCCCAGCACTACTACTCAGTACACTTGACCGGCCGGCATGTGATTCACTTCGTTCCTATGTCTGTCCCTTCGGGGAAATGTCACGCGGTGACTTCCAGAGTCCTGCCTAGCCTGCTACAGCCCGGGTTCCCCGGAGTCCTGTTAGCCCAGTGCTACAGCCCGGAATCACTCACTGATGACTGTCGGGGAACTAATCCACGAGCACCTATGGGACCAGCGGACCGAGCCCCTTTCGGTTCGGCGGGGGGGGGGGGGGGGGGGGGGAGATCGCACGAAGAGCAGATCGAGGCGAAACGCACGAGCAGTTTACCCAGGTTCGGGCCGCACGGATGCGTAAAACCCTACTCCTGCTTTGTGGTTTGTATTGAGTTCTTGCTTGGGAGCACTGAGTGCTACAGTACACACCAGCAGCTAACGAGACCGAGCGTGAGTGTTCTCTCCTTCCCTCCCTCTCTATGTTGGGCTTGGACCTCCTTTTATATGCTCAAGGGGTCACCGACAGGTGGCAATGTAGACAAGGGTAAAAATGGAAAGGTGTTGCGGTTGGTACAGCTACCTGCTACACTGTATCATACCTAACCCTGACGGCAGGGGACAAGGGCATTAAATGCCCGTCTGCGTCGCCCAAATAGTACAAAAGGGACCGTCAGGGACGCCACCGCTCGCCACGATGGCAATCTTGTCAGCGCCGCTTGCCACCGCGCACCGCTGGCTGCACAGCCTCCCTCCACGTACGCGTGGAAGGGTCCCAGAGCGACACGTTGGTGGATGTGCTGGAGCGTGGGTACAGAGTGGTGGCTTGCCGCGGCAAGCGCCTTGCCGCGGTCGTTGTCTTGTCGCGTCCGGGAGTTTGTCGCTCACCGGGCCTTGCCGGGACGTGTGGCGCGTCGCGGCAAGTTCCTTGAGATGCCTTGGTTGGCCTTCCCAGCAAGCTCCTCTTGCCGGGGTCTTGTCTCCTTGTCTTGGATACTTTGTCCTTGAATGGCTCCAAAGGAACCACAGAGGACCTTGGCGGTCACCCGGCAAGCCTTGCCGCGGGACACTGCGACTGCCCGTGCACAAGTTCGAGATACTAGGGTACCCCTACTCTAGTACACCGACAGGAGCCCCCGGGCCTGGGCCATACACGTTGCCGAGCGCTGTTGGGCCAGGCCCAAAACAAGGCACGGGCACGCGCGGCCTAGGTTACGCTGTATCTCTCCCCGTATCCACCGCGCTCTCCCCGAACGGCACGTGTTGAATGCGGCATCGTGGGAGAGATCGTGGGTGGTTTCTTTATTCGGAAAGGCGGAACGTCCGCCCCTCCCTCTTTATAAGCAGAGGAAACAGGGGTAGTTCGCCCATTTGCCGGTTGCTATTCCAATCTCAGAAACTTCCGCCGCTCCCCCGTCTTCCCAAAGCTGAAAGGGAGCAGCGCCCTGCCCCCATAGCCACCAGCACCACCAACGCCGTCGACCTCCTCCACCACTTCCGCCATGGCTCCAAAAGCCGACAAGGGGAAGGTTGTGAAGTCGACCAAGGCGCAGCGGCTTGCGGCGCTGCAAAAGGAGCGGGCAATCTTCCCCCCCAAGCTCGCCGCGAGGGAGCTGAGGGAGTATTACTACCTCTTCTGGTCGACGGAGACGCGAGCGCATCCGTGCACGAAGGTACTTCCAGCCACCGTTTGGAAAATGGCTCCAAATGGATATCCTTTCTTCGCCGTGTTCTTCTACTGCGGGCTCTGCCCGCCTTTCTCTGAGTTTTTCTGTGATATTATGAACACCTACGGGTTCTGCCTCCTTGACTTCACCCCTAATGCTGTTCTGACAATGGCAGTTTTCACACATCTCTACGAAAACTTTGTTGGAGTCTATCCAAATGTAGCCCTTTTTCGCCACTTCTTTATGCCCCGAGTAGAGAAAGGAGAGCCTTTATCCGGCGGAATCGCCTGGATCTCGAGGGCCGGCAAGAAGGACGCTTATTTGGAGGGAGAGTTCCGCGGCAAGTGGGAGGAATGGAGAGCAGACTGGTGCTGGATTGTCGAGGAGAACCCACAGCCGTTTACCTCCCGGCGCCAAGCCCCAGTAGCACGCAGCAGCGATTGGAGCAATGTGGCCCCGGAAGATGATAGGCTAAAGATTGCCGTCACCCGGATCCAACGCCTCAGGCTTGCCGGGCTCACTGTAGGCGCTGTTGGCACAGATTTTCTTCGCCGCCGCATCGCCCCCCTGCAGGAACGGAGGAGACCCGCCTGGGAATTCAAGAATGCGGCAGATATCATGAGGCTGCATCCAGGCCTCAACTTCAACTTCACTGTTTTGGAGCTTAACACGATGCTCCAGGAGCTGTTCAAGTACGACCCTCAACATCCCGAAGTGTTCAGGTTGCCGAAGGGTGTCGTTCCGCTGTGCAACAACTCCGCGCTTGACCGCATCCGTGCAATGATGCCGCTGTGTGATTCGCATGGAATTGTCCCAACTTGGCATGAGCCTGCAGACGACGTCATGCAGGAGTTCTTTGACGGCTTGGTAGAAGTGCCGGTCCGCCCCGATGAGAAGAAAAGCCTCACTCGCGACACCACCGATGCGGAGATGAAACGCATCGCCACCAGGCTGGAAGAGGCGGCGGCAGCCGTAGCCGCGGGCGAGTTTGGATTCACCGTGGAGGAGGCAGAGGCAGCAGAGGCGGCAAGCCGTACCGAGCGAGAGGAGCTTGCCGGCGAGGAAGAGCTTGCCGGGCATGACGTCGAGTCGAGCGAGCCCGCCGAGGATACGAGTGGCTCGTTGGAGATCAACTCCTCTTCCTCCACATCCTCAGACAGCTCGCCACAAGCAGAGCCCCCAGCTCCACCAAGAAGGCGTCTCCGCAAGGCCGGGGACGTAGCGGGGCGGCGGGCGAGTCGACAGTCGCCGCGCCGCGTGAGACGCTCCACCGCGGCAAGCACTGTTGCTGCGGGAGCACCTCACACTGCTGCGGCAACTGGAGCGGGGTCCACCCGGACCACCGCTTCTGCTCCTGCCGCTTCTCACGCCGCAGCGGCAGCCGGAGCGGGGTCGTCTCAGACCACCGCCACTGTTCCCGCCAAGCGGCCAAGGGAACCTAATCCTCCGCCTCCTCGCGCCGGACGTGAGCCAGACTTCGACTTCTCCGCGTTCAGCTTCGACGAGGAAGAAGAAGAGTAAGTTCTCTTGTTGTACTTGTAGTTCTTCAGTTCTTACTGTTTTGTCTTGTATCTCATTTGCTTTACTCTGAACTTATTCCTTTTTAGGACTCTGGCCCAGAGAGCAGCGAAGAGAGCCCAGGTCCCGGTGATTATCATCGAGGACGAACCCACCGCGACAGCAGGAGGTGCGTCCGAGACAACCTTGCCGGACCCGGCAACTGTTCTCCAGAGCAGCCCCAGCGTAAGTATATGGTTCGCTTTCCGCTGTTAGGCGCGCATGGATACTCTTTCTTTGCTGACATCTGACTGTTGGTTTGTGTAGGAGCAGAGCAGCCCCACCAGGAGCGCCCGGAGGCCGCCCCCAAAATGCCAAGGGAGAGTCCTCCGGCAAGGGAGAGTTCTCCGGCAAGGGACAGCACCAGCGGCCCCCCGGCGGCGAAGACCACGACTGCAGAACCCGGTACAGGTAATCCTCTCGCTTCAAAACTTCCCTTGGGTTCTTCTTCTTTTGATCTTCTTTTTTTTGGATATTTGCTTGACTCTTCTCCCTTTTCCGACCGTCAGACCCATCTGCTGCGGAGCCGATTGAGACCGAGGTTGCCGTCGACGACGCCGCTGCCACCGAAGAAGCAGCCGGCGCTGACGATCCTGCCGGCGCAGAGGCCGCCAAAGCTACCGCCGCGGAAGCAGGCGGGGGGTCTGGCGATCACACTGACGGCCCTGAGGCCGCAGGAGCGCCAGGCGCTACGCCGACCGCCGATCCCTCCGCCGCTGCCGCAGCATCAGGCTCCGAAGAGCCCCAGCCAGGCGTCTACTTGAAGGCCGGTGATGGCGTCTTCATCAACCTCCCCTGGGCGTCAAGCTCGAGGGCGCCGATTGAAGGAGAGGGCTTCGACGGAGAGGTGCTCGCCTCCGCTGGGCTGACGCAGGTTGACGCGCCGAGCAGCAGCAGCAGCGAGCCTGAGGAGGAGCGGCTGCTGCGGAAGCTGGTGTCACTCTACCGTGCTCGGCAAGCCAAGATGGAATCCCGCGAGGTGCTTGTTGTGAAGGTGGGAGTGGACATCGAAAAGCGCGCAGAGGAACTCCGGGTTCTCAACCAGGAAGCTCTCTGGTCCCTGGCAGAGGAGCGGGCGCAACTCGTCGAGGAGCAGAAGGCCTTCCTCCTCGAGAGGGCTAAAGTCGAAGAGCAACAGCGGCTTGCCGCTGAAAAGCTGTCTGCACAGGAGGGCGAGCTGGTGCAGCGGAAGGTCAACCTTGACGGCCACGAGGAGGAGCTTGCCGCGCGCGAGCGAACATTCGGCGGAGCCCTCAAGCAAGCAGAGGATGCTGCCGCAGCTGCCGAGGCCGCCAAGAAGGAGCTGGAGACGAAGGTGGCGCAGCTGGAGGCCGATCTCAAGGCGAGCGGTGAAGGGCTTGCCGTGCTCAAGCGTGAGCGGGAGAAGGAAGCCTACAGCCACTCAGAGCTGCAGGCTCGTCTCGCCGAGAAGGGCAAGGAGCTTAGCGCCGCCAAGGACTCCAAAGCAGATCTTGAGTTGAAGCTGACTGCTTTGACCAAGACGTTGGACGGCGCCAGGGAGCAGGAGGCGGCCTTGAAGGAGGAGATCAAGGCCGACAAGGCGCTGCTGGCGAGTGCTGCTGCCGCCCAGAACACTTTTAGGGAGAATGTGGAGCACTGGACGGAGGGTCTCGTGAATGTTGCCGCAGACATTGACAGGGAGCTGGCGCAGCTGGGGATGGAGGATCTCGGGTATCCCTCCGACGACAACCTCCAACCCAGCGCCAAGCTCACCTCGTTCTTCAAAGGCGTGGCGACGGCCCTCCAGCGACTCCGGGAGAGGATCCCAAAGCAGCTGGCTGACGAGTCGCGCAAGATCTGCGTGGGAGCTCTTCAAAAGGTGTTGGTGAAGGTGGGCTTCCGCAACCCGGGCCTTAACCTCACCAACGTCCTCAAGACCCTGCCGCCGGATGCTGGTCTGGAGGCGCTCAAGACCCTTGTCGCACCCATTGTGGACAAGGTCAGCGGGATCAAGAGGGTTGAGGGCGATCGCGTAGACTAGGCCGCCCGTTTTCTTCTTTTCTTGTCGCTGCTGGTCATGTTATGAGAACAATCTGTTAGAGCCGCGACAAGCTACCTTGTAATATAACTCTATTCCGGGTAACGATTGCAATGTTATTTCCTTTACTTGATTCCTTCCTTTGTATGTTTTTGCCCTATGCTTTTAGGGAACTTGCCGGCGCAGGCACCTTAGCCGCGAGCGCTGAGTGCGGGACGTCAGCAGCCTGCTGGCGGTGCCGCTACCGACAAGAAACCTTGTCGCAACTAGTCGCAGCACACTTAAGTTGTTGAGCAGACTCGAAACAAAGTAAGGGTGCAACTAGCTACTAGTTGGTTCCTCCGCGCACAAGTTTTCCATACAAAGCACGGTCGTTCAAGGAAGATAACTTAAAATTAAAAAAAATCTGATTGCTCAAACTTTGGCAACTTAGCTTTTTTGTTGTTTGCTTCCCGGTAAGGCGAAACTTTCTTGAACGACGCCTGGTCCATACCATTATCTTCTCCTCCCCCCCCCCCCCGACAAACTTGTGGGCGAGGGAACCTTCCTTTCCTTGAGAAAAAAGAAAGAGGAGAAAATAAAGATATGGAGCCTTATGGCTCGTTGTTGCTTACCGGGGGTAGGTGCTGCACAAAGTGTCAGATAACACATGCAAAAAATAGAAAGCATGAAATTGACAATATTTGCGGAGCACATGAGCTTTATGCACGGGGTCTGCGCCCGACTTTGTACAAAGGATTACATGCAATAGCGGCAAGACTTGTACAAAAGGTGGTTACTGGAGCGGGTTCCGGCAACCGCGCCTTACGGGTAGAACTTACGAAGATGCTCAATGTTCCAGGAGTTGCTCACCGGAATGCCATCTTCGGTCTCAAGGGGGCAGCGCCAGGCCTAGTGACTCGTTTCACCCAGTAAGGGCCTTCCCACTTCGGCGTCAACTTGTTGGAATTCTTGGCGGACTGAACACGCCAAAGAACAAGGTCGCCTTCCTCGAGACTTCTGGCGTTAACTTTGCGGCTATGGTAGCGGCGCAAAGCTTGCTGGTAGCGAGCAGCTCGTACAGCAGCCTGAAGACGGTCTTCCTCAAGGAGCAGCGCGTCATCTTGTTGCAGCTCCTCTTGCTCAAGCTCATCATAAGCGAGCACTCAAGGTGACCCGTATACGAGTTCCGTGGGGAGAACTGCCTCTGCTCCATAGACTAGACCGAAAGGTGTCTGGCCAGTGGCTCGATTTGGCGTCGTCCTGATCGACCAAAGAACCACCGGCAGCTCCTCAATCCAGTTTCTTCCGCACTTGTGCAGCCTATCGAAAGTCCTGGTCTTGAGCCCACGCAGCACTTTATCATTTGCCCTCTCCGCTTGACCGTTGCTTCTCGGGTGAGAAACAGAAGCGAAGCAGACCTTGGCGCCAAGATCTTGGACGTACTGCATGAAGGTGCGGCTCGTGAATTGCGTACCGTTGTCGGTGATTATCCTGTTAGGGATCCCGAAGCGGCAAACAATCGACCTGAAGAACTTGACTGCTGACTGTGCTGTCACCTTCCTCACTGCTTCCACTTCCGGCCACTTTGTGAACTTGTCGATTGCAATATACAAGTACTCAAAGCCCCCGACTGCTCGGGGAAAAGGGGCCGAGGATGTCGAGCCCCCAGACCGAAAATGGCCAGGATAAAGGGATCGTCTGGAGAGCTTGAGCTGGCTGGTGTATCCGCTTGGAATGGAACTAGCACGCTTCACACTTGGTTACTTGTGCAGTTGCATCCTGGAGGGCTGTCGGCCAAAAGAAACCTTGCCTGAATGCTTTGCCGGCAAGTGCTCTTGTGCCAATGTGGTGACCACATATGCCTCCATGTATCTCTACCAACAGCTTTGGTCCATCTTCCCGGTGAATACACTTCAATTTCACACCGTTGAGTCTTCTTCTGTACAGTGTGTTCTCGACAAACTGGTACATACTTGACTGCCGGGCTACTCTTTCCGCTTCTTCTTGTTCTTCGGGAAGTTCTCCTGTCTGAAGGAAACGGACAATCTGCTGTGCCCATGCTGGAGCTCGTGGCTCGACAACAAGGACTAAAGGCACATCTGCTGCTGCGGGAACATCCGCTTCTACGGCGAGAACCTGCGGCTCAGCCGGAGCTTGACGTTCCCCGGCAAGCTTGCCGGAGCAAAACTTGTCGGGAGCCTCTGCTTCAACGGAACAAACCCTAGGGCTTGCCGGAGCAGACTGCTCCTCAGCACTCTTGGTGTTGATCTTGGGGACCTTCTTGGCGGTGGCTTCGAGAAGCTCTGCCGGAAAATAGTCACCAAAAATCAACTTCCTCTTCTTGCTTTATCCAGTTGATGGCGTTACGGACAGTTGAGTCAGCTTGAGCACAAAAATCCCTGGTTCCACAGGTAACTTAAGTGCGGCGCACTTTGATAGGCCATCGGCAATGTCGTTCTGAGCTCTTGGAATATGCTCCATCTGTAGGCCGTCAAAGTGCTCTTCTAGCTTTCTCACTTAGTCAACGTAGGCTTCCATCAACGGACTCTGATAACTCTTGTTCACTTGGTGGACGACAAGCTGCGAGTCACCCCTGACAATGAGCTTCTTGATCCCAAGGTCTGCCGCGATCCTGAGACCGGCAAGCAAGCCTTCATACTCTGCAGTATTGTTTGTTGCTTGCTCCTTGGGAAAGTGCATCTGGACTACGTACTTGAGGTGCTCTCCGGTGGGTGCGACAAGCAACACGCCAGCGCCGGCGCCTTGCAGTGAGAAGGCACCATCAAAGTACATCAGCCACTCTTTGCTTGCTTCCTCGACGGGGATGCTCGTTTCTGGAATTTCTTCATCTGGTGTTGGCATCCACTCTGCTATGAATTCTGCCAATGCTCTGCTTTGGATAGTTGAAGTACTCTCAAACTTGAGGCCAAAGCTTGATAGTTCCAGTGCCCACTCAACAATCCTGCCTGTTGCTTCTGGATTCTGTAGTATCCTCTTGAGTGACAACTGTGATCTCATGTGCTTGGAAGTAATGGCGCAGCTTTCTCGAGGCCATGAGGAGGCCGAAAAGCAATTTCTGCACACCAGAGTACCTTGACCTAGCCCCCTGCAGAAGGGAACTGACAAAGTAAACTTGGCGCTGTACCATTCTCTTCTGTATCTCCTCGCGCGCCTGCGCAGATCCATCTTTGTCGGGACAAGAGCTTGTCGGGGAAGCCCCCTGCTTGTCGCTGGATGTGCCTGCCGTGGTTGCTGGCTCGTCATCTGCATCCCTCTCTGCTACTAACGCAGCACTATCCACTTGATTGGTTGCCGCTATATACAGCAGCAACTTCTCTTGTGGCTTAGGTGCGACAAGTGTTGGAGTGGAGGACAGGTATCTTTTCAAGTCTTGCAGCGCAGCCTCCGCTTCCGGAGTCCATTTCATTGGACCTGCCTTTTTCAATATTTTGAAAAATGGCAGGGCGCGCTCAACAGACCTAGAGAAAAACCTGCTGAGAGCAGCCACGCAACCGGCAAGTCTTCGTACATCCTTGACGCGCTTTGGTGGTTCAATTTGCTCAATGGCCTTGATCTTGTCGGGATTGGCTTCAATTCCCCGCTGAGACACGAAGAACCCGAGAAGCTTGCCGGAGGGGACTCCAAACACACACTTCTCGGGGTTGAGCTTGAGGTTGATCTTGCGCAGATTTGCAAAGGTCTTGTCTAAATCTTGAATCAGAGTTGCCTTGTCCTTGCTCTTGACCACTATGTCATCCATGTAGGCTTCCACATTTCTGTGTATTTGTGGCTCAAGAGCGACATGGACTACCCTTGCAAATGTTGAACCAGCATTTTTTAAACCGAAAGGCATCCGTATGAAACAGTACGTGCCACATGGAGTGATGAATGTGGTCTTCTCCTCATCCTCTTCTGTCATGAAGATTTGTTGGTATCCTGAGTATGCGTCAAGAAATGAAAGCAAGTCACATCCGGCCATGGAGTCAGCAATCTGGTCAATGCACGGCAAGGGAAATGGGTCTTTGGGACAAGCTTTATTAACATCGGTAAAGTCGATGCAAAGCCTCCATTTCCCGTTTGCCTTGCGCACGACTACAAGATTGGCCAACCACGTAGGATGGAGCACTCCTCTAACAAGGTCTGCTGCTTCCAATTTCTTGATCTCTTCTGCGATGAATTCTTGGCGCTCCACTGCTTGCTTCCTGACCTTCTGCTTGACGGGCCGCGCATGAGGACAAACGGCAAGATGGTGCTCAATTACTTTCCTGGGAACACCGGGGATGTTAGACGGTTGCCGCGCAAACACGTCGACGTTCGCCCGCAGGAAAGCAATGAGCGTGCTTTCCTATTTAGGGTCAAGAGTGGCACTGATGGTGAAGGTACCACCAGTGCCGTCCTCCTTGGCAGACACCTTCTTGGTCTCCGGCGGAGCTGCCATTGTCTTCTTACACTTGCCGGTGGAGCTCGACGGTGCGTCCTCGACGGTAGCGCAGCACTCCGAAGAGGTGCACTTGCCAGAGTGGGCATCAGAACTCTTGCCGGACTTGGTCTTCTTCTTCCCCCCGGGAGCTTCAACGGCAGGTGACTTGCGATCTATTGCGGCTGCCGCTTCCTGGTAGATCTTGTCGGCGCAGATTAGAGCATCCTTCTTGTTGCCAGGGACAGAGATGACGCTTATCGGGCCTGGCATCTTCAGCATGTTGTATGCGTAGTGAGAGGCTGCCATGAACTTGGCGAGTGCTGGACGGCCGAGTATCCCATTGTAAGGCAATGGAAAATCGGCAACGTCAAAAGTGACCCTCTCAGTCCTGAAGTTTAACTCGCTGCCAAATGTTACTGGCAATGTGACCTTCCACTTTGGCTTGCTCCTTCCCGGGTTGATTCCTTGGAATGTGCCAGTCTCTTCAAGCTCGTTGTCAGGGATCTGGAGTTTCTAGAGTACAGCGGAGGAGATCAGGTTTAAGCCGGCCCCGCCGTCAACTAGCATCTTAGTGACCTTGAGGTTGCGGATAGTTGGTGAAACCAACATCGGCAAGCACCCGACCGCAGTTGTGCGATCAGGGTGGTCCTCAATATCAAAGATGATAGGCGTGCTGGACCATTTCAGAAGCTTGCGTGACTCGACAGGTGGTTCCGCCACATTGACTTCCCGCACCCACTGCTTGAGTTGGCGGTGCAAAGTATGCAGAGAAGCACCGCCGTCAACGCACAAGACCTCTGTGGCTTTCTGGAACTCCTGCTCACTGGTCTCGGCATCATCCATGTCTTCGTCGTCATCATCATCTTCATCCTTGTCGTGGCCGTGGGGAGGTCTGTCTCCTTGCCGCTGCTTGGCCTTGCTGCGGCGTCCTCCCCGGCCGGCGCGCTTCTTGCCGGATTCTTCAGCGCCTCCTTGGGCCCTCTCCTTGTCGCGTCGCTCGTATTCAGCCTTTTGCTGCTGGACAAGCTGCTCGACCTTCTTGCAGCTCTGGAGGTCATGGCCCCTTGTGCGGTGGATCTTGCAGTACTGCTTGTCGGTGTCATCCTGCTTGTCGGCGACCGCCACAGCCTGGCAGTTGGTGCATGCGGCAATCTCCTTGCCGGAGCTACCAGCTTTGGCTTTCTTGGCGCCACCTTCGTTGCCGGACTACTCAATGACTAGCACATCTTTGCCTTTCTTCTTCCTGTTGTTCCGCCGCCGGTTTTTCTTTGCCGGGGCAGCATCCTCGCTGTCAGATCCTCCTGCTCCTGTATTCTCTCCGGGGAGTTTCCTCCCTTCCTCAGCACGTGCACACTTGCCGGCCAGGGCATACAGCTCACTGACGTCTCTGATCTTGGACATCGCCATCTCCTCCCGCATCATGCGGTTACGCACGTTCTGATGGAACGCGCCGATGACCGCGGCAGGGTGGACATCTGGGATGTTGTGCTGTACATGGCTGAATCTCTGAATGTACTTGCGCAGGGGCTCTCCTTCCTTCTGGGCGAGCAGGTGAAGGTCACTCTCTTGGCCATGAGGTTTGTGGCCGCCTGTAAAGGCGCCGACAAACTGATGGCATAGGTCTGCCCAGGAGGATATGGAGTTGTCCGGCAAATGCATGAGCCAGGACCTGACGTTAGGCTTGAGCACCAGCGGGAAGTAGTTGGCAAGGATCTTGTCGTCCCGCCCCCCGGCAGCTTGCACCGCGATGGTGTAGATGCTGAGGAACTCCGATGGATGCGACTTGTCATCGTACTTCTCTGGTACGTCTGGCTTGAAATTCTTCTTGCTGGGCCACTGGACTTGTCGCAGCTCATGAGTTAACGCAGGGCAACCTACCGCGTACAGCAAGTCACTTGGTTCCCCTGGCACATGCATGTCGACAGAGGGCCCAGCATGCTGGTCTGATTGATGCCGCGCTTCTCTTCGGCGCTCGATGCGAGTACGAGCGTCTTCTTGCTGTCGTTCGTGAAGAACTTGGCGCTGATCGTGACGAGCTCGTGGATCTGATGACACGGTGGAGTCGCTGTCGGGGTGGATCCGGCGAGTCGGCGATCTTGGCCTTCGGGGCGGAGAGTGCACGGTGGTTGCACCCCCACCGGTCTTGTCGCCAACGGCTCGTGCCTGGCTGACTTGCTGCGGCTGTGATGTACTCGGCTGCCGTGGAGTGTCGCCGTTGGCGAAGCCGATGAGACTCTGAATGGTGGCCCTCCAGTCGTCGATCTTGTTTGCCGCTGGAGGGTAGTCAAGGAGCAGTTGAGCTCGCGCCAAAGCTTCTGCTGAAGTGGCGGTGGCGGCGGCGAACGGTGTGAGGAGCGGGATATGCTCGGACTTCTAACTATGTTAGAAGGAGCAGTATCTCGTCCAGGCGACCGTGCCCCGCTCATGCCAGCATGTTGGCGTGCATGCTGGTCTTGAGCACTCCGAGATCCACCAGCTCGATCTTGGTCCAGCAAACATATGGTACCGTGAGTACCATGACGCTGTCGGTCCCGCGCCTCCTGGGATGGGCGCGGTGCATGTACGGACGCCGAGGTCTTGGAGTGCGCCCGGTCGTTGTGGGAGCCGACTGCGCCGCCGATGGGCAGCGCAGCCTTGTCCTTGGACCTGGCAGCACCGTGAGCTCCCTCGTCGACGCCCGTTCTTCCGTCGGCGTCTACCCCACCAGCCGTTTTCTCCGGTGATGGTGGGTTCGGCGCGGACGGAGCAGCCGCCTCCGAAGCCTTCTTCTTCGGCGGCATGTCGATGAAGACAATGAAGATTTATCTCGTGTGAACGCTGGATCAGGTTCACACAACCTCGACGCACCCCCTACCTGGCACGCCAAAGATGTCGGGGAACTAATCCACGAGCACCTATGGGACCGGCGGACCAAGCCCCTTTCGGTTCGGCGGCGGGGGGCGGAGATCGCACGAAGAGCAGATCGAGGCGAAACGCACGAGCAGTTTACCCAGGTTCGAGCCCCACGGATGCGTAAAACCCTACTCCTGCTTTGTGGTTTGTATTGAGTTCTTGCTCGGGAGCGCTGAGTGCTACAGTACACACCAGCAGCTAACGAGACCGAGCGTGACTATTCTCTCCTTCCCTCCCTCTCTACGTTGCGCATGGGCCTCTTTTTATATGCTCAAGGGGTCACCGACAGGTGGCAACATAGACAAGGGTAAAAATGGAAAGGTGTTGCGGTTGGTACAGCTACCTACTATAGTGTATCATACCTAACCCTGACGGCAGGGGACAAGGGCATTAAATGCCCGTCTGTGTCGCCCAAATAGTACAAAAGGGACCGTCAGGGACGCCACCGCTCGCCACGATGGCAATCTTGTCAGCGCCGCTTCCCACCGCGCACCGCTGGCTGCACAGCCTCCCGCCACGTACGCCTGGAAGGGTCCCAGAGCGACACGTTGGTGGATGTGCTGGAGCACGGGTACAGAGTGGTGGCTTGCCGCGGCAAGCGCCTTGCCGCGGTCATTGTCTTGTCGCGTCCGGGAGTTTGTCGCTCACCGGGCCTTGCCAGGACGTGTGGCGCGTCGCGGCAAGTTCCTTGAGATGCCTTGGTTGGCCTTCCCGGCAAGCTCCTCTTGCCGGGGTCTTGTCTCCTTGTCTTGGATACTTTGTCCTTGAATGGCTCCAAAGGAACCACGAAGGACCTTGGCGGTCACCCGGCAAGCCTTGCCGCGGGACGCTGCGACTACCCGTGCACAAGTTCGGCATACTAGGGTACCCCTACCCTAGTACACCGACAATGACCGACATGCTCGATGTGATTCATGTATGCCTGTCTCCATAGGTCTATGCCGCTTTGGGTTCACGACTAGCCATGTCGGCCCGGGTTCTCTGTCATATGGATGCTAGCGACACTATCATATACGTGAGCCAAAAGGCGCAAACGGTCCCGGGCCATGGTAAGGCGACACCCGTGGGATATCATGCGTCAGGCCGCAAAGTGATATGAGGTGTTACTGGCTAGATCGATGTGGCTTGGAATCGGGGTCCTGATAGCGTTGGCATCAGAGCCGGACTGCCTGTAGGTTCGTTGAGCAAAACTGGTCGATGTCGAGTCTAGAAATGCTTTAGTTATATGTAGGGGAATTGATTGTGGGAGGGAACGTAAGGCTCTTTTACTCCTTTACCCTATGCCTCTTATCTGAGTCATTCTCTTCTCATTCAACGTGGGTTAAGGACTAGGCTCTCTTCTTCTATCAGGTTCACGTGTTACTAATCCGTAGTAGCTTATAGGATTGTTGTTACAAGCCCCAGTTCAGTTTCTACTATTTTTAGTATGTTGCTATTTGGATCAGAACCTTGATATGATGTTGTTGAGTGGTATTGCGAACTGTTGTGGATGTCTCAAATCTTTTTCTGAGCATTTACAGCTGTTATGCTGTCCAATTTTCCCTAGAAATTCTGATGTCTTTGCATTGTGGTTGTGCTTTCAGATAGCCAACCGTGCTCAAAACCAAGTGGTTCGCCTGACCAGGTGCCTCGATGTGCCCGGTCATACTGCTATGTTAGTCCGGGTCATGATCGAGACGGGTTACCGTTGGTATCCCAAATACACCGTCGAAGAGCAGTTCCGCGACTTTAATCAAAGCCAGTATTTCTGCACCGTCAGGATATTTCCTTCTTATCCTGGATCTACCGAGCCCCTTCACTGTTCCTATGGACTCGGGGTTACCATTGAGATGGCTGTGCAGGATGCTGCCTATTCCATGATGACCATCATGCGAGTCTGGACTGGCCTGCTTCGGAACACTGATTTCTGTTACATGCCAGCTTCACTTCCGGGAGCGCAAGGGTATCTTCAGGCTATCTATGCTGACTCCACTCAGAGGATTCATTAACTCGTACCATTGCTGAGATGCTCGAAGATAAGGACCGAGAGAATCGGGCCTTGAGGCTGGAGCTTTTCAATACCCGTGCTGATCATTGGGCCACATTGACTCGGTTTGCACCTGCGGTGCAAGCTGGATGTATGGATACAAGGGATCTGTATCCTGTGAGATCAGCTCTGCCAGACATGGTGGATTGGCGTGATGTGGGAGGCATCACCCCACCCCGTGGTCCCTGCAGGCCACCGTTTGTTGGTCCAAGACCTCATCCTAGCCCCTATGGTCCACAGGCTCCTCAGGACCGTCTGTTCCCGGATGGTCACGTTGAACTTCCAGGCTATGGAGGTGACTTCTATGAGGACTACTACGGAGCTGTCTGAGTTAGTAGTAGTACCACTAGTATTGTAATAGTTGTATCTTCACTGTCCTGCGTGACTTGTGGAATATGACTTTGTGTGTAATCGATTCCGGAGGTGTAGACAAATAATGTATAGGAGCTTGGGATGCCTCCAATGAGATGTAATGTCTTTCATCATAGTTGTACTGTAGCCTGGGCTTGTACTAAACTATGTATGATGTGTATGACCGTTGGTATATATATGGCAGTTTTATATTACCATGACATACGGATGAACATCTCTGCATTCCGTGTTATCCATTACATTCTGCACTTCCCAGCTAAGTTTGAGCCATCCTTGTCTAAACCGTTGTCTTGTTTTCTCCTAGGATGGTCAACACCCGCAGCAACCCTGCTGCCCCGGAGCAGGGGGAAGCCAGTGCAGCTAGAGGTGAAAATCTGTCTCACCCGCCTTCTCTGGCTGAAGTAATGCTGGAGGCGGAAAGAAACAAGCGTGAGACTAACCGCCTGCTGGAGCAGATTGAGCAGAACACTGCACGCCACCCGCGAAATGACTTGGTGTCAATCAATGACTTTATCAAGCTGTACCCACCAAAGTTTAACCATTCTGTCGAGCCCCTCGACGCGGATGACTGGCTTCGCAGCATCACCCACAAGCTACGTTCTGCCAACGTAGCCGAAGCCGACAAGGTTACCTATGCTGCCTATCACCTCGAAGGCCCTGCTAGCCTTTGGTGGGAAAACTTCGAAGCTATGCGCCCGGTCGGCCAAATCACTACTTGGGCTGAATTCAGTGAGGCTTTCCGTGAGCATCACATTCCGGAAGGTCTCATGGATCGCAAGAGGGAGGAGTTCTGCAACTTCACCCAAGGAAGACTGACTGTGGATGCTTACAGTCGTGAATTTGGGAATCTGGCACGTTATGCCCCTGAAGAAGTATCTACTGACACTAAGAAGCAGGCAAGGTTCCGCAAGGGACTTAGCCCTGAGCTTCACCGTGATCTGTGTCTGCACGAGTGCACCTCCTTCCAGAAGTTGGTCAATAAAGCCATCAGTGCTGAGACAGGCCAGACTGATTATGACGCTTCACGCAAGCACTCCCGTGATTTTGGCTCTTCATCCAGCTCTGGAGCTCAGAAGCGCCGGGTGTGGATTCCAAGCACGGCACTGCCACCCAAGTTCATCCCGAGGCCATCCTTTGAGGCACCTCGTCCCAACCAGCAATTTGCACCGCCCAAGCCCTATGGTGGCCCCGCTGCTAATGCTGCTCCACGCCCCAATGTGGTGACATGCTTTAAGTGTGGAGAGCCAGGTCACTATAGCCGAGAGTGTCCCTAGAATAACAACCCCATTCAATCTGGGAAGTCTGTTGGCCGTGGTAAGCCCGCAGGAAAAACATTCTTCGCCAAGCCGGCCACCACTGCACGTGGCCATGTCAACTATGTTTCAGCCAAGGAGGCTCATGAGGATCCCAATGTCGTCCTTGGTACGCTTCTTGTTAACTACCATCCGGCATTTGTTCTTTTCGATACTGGAGCATCTCATTCATTCATATCCGAGAACTATGCTCGATTGCATAACATGACATTCTGTGACATGCCCACTTCCATGGTAATTCAAACTCCGGGTTCCAAATGGCAAACTTCTAGAGTAAGCCATGGGAACGAAATTCTTGTTGATAGACTTGTCTTCCTTGCATCCTTAATAGCTCTCAAGTCCTCGGACATAAACATCATCTTAGGTATGGACTGGATGTCAGCTCATTATGCTAAGATTGACTGTGCCACTAGAACCGTTCAACTTACTCACCCATCGGGCAAGACAGTTAATGTCTTAACTCGAGTGGCCAAGCGCCAACTTTACTCCCTAAATGCCAACCCCCTTCCAGACCTTGAGGATGTTCCGGTAGTCCGAGACTTTCCGGATGTCTTTCCAGAAGAACTGCCAGGTGTTCCACCTGACAGGGATGTTGAGTTTGTGATAGACCTTGTTCCAGGAACCGTTCCAATTTCTAGAAGACCCTACAAGATGGCACCCTTAGAACTAGCCGAGCTTATGAACCAACTCGATGAGTCCTTGAAAAAGGGTTTCATCCGTCCCAGTTCCTCTCCTTGGGCTTGCCCCGTCCTCTTCGTTAAGAAGAAGGATGGAACAGATCGAATGGTTGTGGATTACCGACCTGTCAACTTGGTCACCATCAAGAACAAATACCCGCTTCCCAGGATCAACGATCTGTATGATCAGCTCGCTGGATCCTCAGTCTTCTCCAAGATGGATTTGAGGTTGGGCTACCATCAAATCAAAATCAGAAACGGGGACATTCCCAAAATGGCCTTTGTTACTCGTTATGGCCAATACGAGTACACCGTTATGTCCTTCGGTTTAACCAATGCCCCGGCTACCTTCTCCCGGTTAATGAACTCGGTTTTCATGGAGTACTTGGATAAATTCGTCGTAGTATACCTCGATGGCATACTCATCTACTCCAAGAATGAAGAGGAACATGCCGAACATCTAAGGCCGGTATTGATGAAACTTCGAGAGCATCGCCTTTATGCCAAATTCTCCAAGTGTGAATTTTGGTTGCCAAAAGTGACCTATCTAGGCCATGTAATCTCTGGTAAGGGTATTGCTGTCAATCCCGAGCAAGTTCAAGCCGTCCTTGATTGGACTCCACCTGAGACAGTCAAGCAAGTTCGGAGCTTCCTGGGCTTAGCGAGCTATTGCTGCCGCTTCGTTGAGAATTTCTCCAAGGTTGCTAAACCTCTAACTGAACTCCTCAAGAAAGATAAAAAGTTCGAGTGGACTCCGCAGTGCGAGGTCAGCTTTCAGGAACTAAAAAGACGCCTGACATCTGCCCCCGTACTGGTACCACCAGATTTCTCCAAGCACTTTATTATCTATTGCGACGCCTCGCGACAAGGACTAGGTTGCATACTCATGCAAGATCGTCAGGTAATTGCCTATGCTTCACGGCAATTACGCCCACATGAGGAAAATTATCCCACACATGATCTAGAGCTTGCAGCTGTAGTCCATGCACTTAAAACTTGGCGACATTACCTCCTTAGTAATCGTTGCGAGATCTTCACCGATCACCAAAGTTTGAAATATATCTTCACCCAACCAGATTTGAATCTCAGGCAAAGACGTTGGATTGAGTTGATCTCGGATTACGACTTAGGAATAACTTACACCTCGGGCAAAGCCAATGTCATGGCTGATGCACTAAGTCGTAAATCCTATTGTCACAACCTGATGTTACAACAAAGTCAACCACTTCTCCATGAGGAATTCTGTAAGCTTAATCTTCACATTGTTCCTCGAGGATTCCTATCCACCCTGGTGGCAAAACCTATCCTTATGGATCAAATTATAGCTGCCCAGAAGCGTGATAAGGGCATATCCCGGATTAAGGAAAACATGGCTAGTGGAGTTGCTAAGTGTTTTTCCATGGATAAGCGGGGTGCGGTCTTCTTTGAGAACCGTTTGGTGGTTCCCAAGAAACAACATCTACGCCAGTTGATCCTTAAGGAAGCTCATGAACCCCCTCTCACCATTCATCCCGGTAGTACTAAAATGTATCAAGACCTACGCCAGAGGTTTTGGTGGACTAGGATGAAGAGAGAAATCGCTCAATACATTGCTAATTGCGACGTTTGTCGTCGTGTTAAAGCAGAGCATCAACGACCTGCTGGCACCCTTCAACCTTTGGCTATTCCTGAATGGAAATGGGATAAAATCAGTATGGATTTCATTACTGGGTTTCCCAGGACCAAGAGAGGGAATAATGCCATCATCGTCGTGATCGATCGACTTTCCAAAGTAGCCCATTTCCTACCTGTTCGTGAGAGTATCACCGCTAGCCAGCTAGCCGAATTATACATCTCCCGAATAGTGTCCCTTCATGGTGTCCCATTGGAAATTAACTCAGACCGTGGGAGTCTCTTCACCTCTCGATTTTGGGAAAGTTTCCAAAATGCTATGGGAACTCATCTCTCCTTTAGCACCGCCTTCCATCCTCAATCAAGTGGTCAAGTAGAGCAAGTCAATCAAATTCTGGAAGATATGCTCTGAGCTTCTGTTATCTCGTTCGGAATGAGTTGGGAGAAATGCCTCCCATTCGCGGAGTTTGCTTATAACAATAGTTATCAATCTAGCTTGGGCAAAGCTCCTTTCGAAGTTCTCTTTGGACGGAAATGTCGAACGCCTCTTAACTGGTCAGAAACCAGGGAAAGACAACTCTTTGGCCCGGATATGATTCAGGAAGCGGAAGAGTAGGTTCGCGTTATTTGTGAGAAATTGAAAACAGCCCAATCTCGTCAAAAGAGTCATTATGATCGTAAACATAAGCCTATGACTTATGAAGTCGACGAGAAGGCTTACCTTCGGGTTACCCCGTTAAAAGGAACCCATCGTTTCGGTATCAAAGGCAAATTGGCTCCTCGTTACATTGGACCCTTTCACATTCTTGCCAAACAAGGAGAAGTTGCCTACCAATTGGAACTACCTCCGCATCTTTCCAGAGTTCATGATGTCTTCCACGTTTCACAACTCAGGCATTGCTTCGCGGATCCTATCCGTGGAGTGGACCACGAAACGCTTGATCTACAAGATAACCTCTCTTATCGGGAATATCCCGTTCGTATCCTTGATCAAGCCGAGCGTACCACTCGATGTCATAATATCAAGTTTCTCAAGGTTCAATGGTCACACCATTCTGAGAAAGAAGCCACTTGGGAAAGGGAGGATCGTCTTCGACTCGAGTACCCCACCTTCTTTCCAGAGGATCCTAAATCTCGGGACGAGATTCTTTTGAGTGGGGGTGAGTTGTCACACCCTAGCTAGTTCAAGCATTAGTCATGTTTAAATTGCTCTTAAATTTGAATTGGGGAAGGCAGAAACCCCCAACACCCCCTGGAAACAACTAGGGTTTACTAAAATTATTTTCAATGAACCTGAAATGCCCTTCTAAAAAGTTCACCCTCTTTGTCTTGGGTTAGAACCTCTAGCAAAAAATGGTGCACAATTTTCTAGGTCAATAGAAGGTCATTGAATTAAATCATAAGTATTTGAATTTGGGCATTTAAATGCTATAAAACAATTTAAATTCTCAAATAATTCTGGAAATAAATGTTTGCTGTTGGATATATTCTAAACAGAGCCCACAATTATTTTCAGGATTTTTGGAAATGTTTTAGTATTTTATTTAAAGCCCAACAGTCGCAGTTAATTAGAAAAACATAAACAAATAAAAAAAGAGAGAGAGGGAAGTTTACCTGGGCCTTACCTGTGCTGGCCCAGCCACCTGGCTCAGCCCAGGTCGACTGGCTCTGCCAGTCGTCGTCCTCCTCGCGCCGCGCCGGCCACGCGCCGGCCACCTCCTGCTTCTACCGACGCCCAGGAGACGCCCAGGGACGCCACGCGACCCCCACGTCCCCCTATCATCCTCTCTCACTCTCCCCCTCGTCTCCCTCACTCTCTCCCGTGATGGATGAGCGCGTCCCTCGCCGCCGATCACCGTAGTCGCCGCCAGAGACAGCCCCTCGCCCCTCCGACGAGCCCATTAGCTCTGCCTCGACTCCCTCGCCCTCCCCACCGAGCCATGCTTCGCCGGAGGCCCTGCAGCACCGCCATCACCGCCGTCTTCTACCTCAGGCATCCGAGATCGCCGGCGACCGCACCTCTTCTCCAGCCCGTCCCCGAGCCCGCTGAGACCGCCACATGACTCCCTGTGAGCTCCTGATTCTTTCCCCGTGCTCACCCCCTCCGTTTTCGTTCCCTAGCTCCATCTTCCACCACAGCTGAAGCTCGCCGGCGCCGTGCCTTGTCGCCGTCGTGGCCAGAGCCACAGTGGCTTGAAGCCGGGCACACCACCGTGCTCCACACCTCACCAGGAGCACGTAGCACACACCAGCGCCTCCCCTAGCGCCCTGCATCGCCTAACCCACCGTTGGCCGAACTCCGGCCGCCGCTGTTGAGCTAGCCGGCGTCGTTTCCGGCGTCCCCGTGAACAACAACTTGCACCACTGGATGCGGCAGCTCCCCAGCTACGCGTAGCACTTCTCCGCCGTCGATTTGGTCATCGGAGGACCAAATCCGAAGGCCTCTGCCGTCTCGGGCCTCGCCGGCGTCGAGTCGCCGGCGAGTTGACCCAGTTTGACCCCTGGGTGGGCCCAGTTTGACTCCCTTGAGTCAATGACAAGTGGGCCCCCTCTGTTAACTAAATCAGATTAGTTTTATTTAAGATAATTAGCTTAATTAACTACTGACACGCGGGACCCACCAGTTAGGTTTGACCTGGATGTCCCCGTTGACCACTGATGTCACCCTGACGTAATGCTGATGCAGTAATGCATTTTCTGGATTTATTTTAGTTAGGAAATTCCAGAAAATGTTTAAAACTTCTAAAAATCATAGAAATTCAACCGTAACTCCAAATGAAATAATTTATATATGAAAAATTATCAGAAAAATTCAATCTATCCATCTGTAATGGTTTCATGCATGACAAAACAAGTTTACCTTGATGTTTAAGCAGAATAAGGAAATGCACTATTAAGGCCATGTTTAATGTGCTAATATTTGAATCTTTGATTCAAATGAGTTCATCCCTTTCTATTTTAGCTTGCATTAGGCCAAGACACATTCATATTGCCATGTCATAGCATGCATCATATTGTTGCATATCGTCATGTGTTGATTGTGTACGATGTGTTCTTCGTAGTAGGTTCTGCCTCCGAGGATATTCACGAGTATCCAAGTGAAGGGCAGTATCCCGCTACCACTCCATCAGGCAAGCAACCATTGATCATTCCGATACAACCCATGTTCTCGCTTCTGCTCTTGTTTACTGCATTAAGACATCGCGATTCAAACTGCTGTGTGCTATGGTAGTTGAACCCTTATCCTCTGCATGACCTGTCATTGCCACAGTAACTAGATGAAACCCACTAGCATGTGTAGGAGTTGATTGAGCCATGTATGTGATTCCTACCTTGCTATGCCTGCTATGCTTAGAGTTGTGTCAGGTCTGGTTCATCTGGGTGATGGGCTAGAGTGAAATGCTTATGTCGGTAATATGAGGGATGTGTTGAACATGTTTTGGTAAAGGTATCAATGAGAGGCCATGTAGGAGTACATGGTCGGTTGTTTCATTGAGGCCGTCCATAAGAACTGAGATTTGTATGCGTGATTTAAGATTCAGATACTACCACACATTGGGCCCTGAAATATGACACCGCTCGACTTACTGGCCCATCTCGTCCTCTGTCCAGGGGTTGCAACTGGTTTCTGGTGTTTGTAGGTTATGTGTTGGCGGCCGTGCGTAGCGCTGGCCCTAGGGGTGGGCTATGATGCGGTAGATACACCATGGCACGGTGTACCGAGTCGCCCGTTCGGTGTCTCGGGAACCCTGTACACATCGTTTGGGGCCGCTGAGGACACCCCGGCCGGATTTCCTTGCGGATGGAACCTAAATAGGCGATAAACCTGGACTAGAGGCTTGTGAGGTTAGTCAGGTCGTGGTCTACACCCACGTCGTTTTCGCTTGAAGTCTGCCGAGCACATGTCGTGTGCAGACGCTTAGTGGTGGAAACATGTGTGACGAAGTACACCCCTGCAGGGTATAGAACTATTCGAATAGCCGCGTCCGCGGTAAAGGACTACTTGGTTGCCTATACAGTTCATAGACAAGTTAATGGATACTACTAAAAGACTCAAGATAAGTGTGAGTACCGAGGATGGCCCTCTCGTAGGATGACGAGGGAGGATCCACGGTGGAGTATTGTGTTAGTGAGTAGTGGACTTGTGTGCGAAAACTATTTTACTAGTGAAGTTCCGTAAGATAGTTTAGACAAGAGTCAAAGCTGGCTTGCTGCAATATCCCCACCACCTTCTTGAGAATAAGCATGTATAGTAGGTTCTGTTGTAAGACTTGCTGGGTACCTTTGTACTCATGTTTGCTTAATTATTGTTTTCAGACGACAACACCGCCCACTCCGATGGGTTCTATGTAGACCTTGATGTCGACGAGTGACTAGCCACCCAGGTGGTGATCCTGGCCATGGAGGGCCCTATGTAGATAGACAGGCCTCGAGGAGCCTTCTTTCTTTCTAGTGTCTGTACTCAGACCGGTTGCTTCCGCATGTGCTTGTATGATTGTATGACTTGAGTGTCGGGTCATGTGACCCCTATCTGTATGAACATGTTATGTATGGCTCTCTGGAGCCTTTAAATAAAGTACTTGAGTTGTAGAGTTTTGTTGTGATGCCATGTTGTATGTACTCATATCGGGCATATTGTGTGTGTGATTGAAATGCTTGGTATGAGTGGGATCCGACAATCTAGTTGTTTATCCTTGGCAACCTTTCTTATGGGGAAATCTAGTCTAGTGTTCCTCGAGCCATAGTAGTACGCTACAGCCCGGTTCACCGGAGTCCTGCTAGCCCAACACTACTGCTCAGGACACTTGACTAGCCGGCATGTGATTCACTTCGTTCCTATGTCTGTCCCTTCGGGGAAATGTCACGCGGTGACTTCCGGAGTCCTGCCTAGCCTGCTACAGCCCGGGTTCCCCGGAGTCCTGTTAGCCCTGTGCTACAGCCCGGAATCACTCGCTAATGACCGACATGCTCGATGTGATTCATGTATGCATGTCTCCATAGGTCTGTGCCACTTTGGGTTCACGACTAGCCATGTCGGCCCGGGTTCTCTGTCATATGGATGCTAGCGACACTATCATATACATGAGCCAAAAGGCACAAACGGTCCCGGGCCATGGTAAGGCGACACCCGTGGGATATCGTGCGTGAGGCCGCAAAGTGATATGAGGTGTTACCGGCTAGATCGATGTAGCTTGGAATCGGGGTCCTGACACCAGTGAAGCCTTCATGGTCTTCAGCCGAGGGGCCATGTCAGCCTACGGCGACCAGTAAGCAAGCGGAGACACCGGGCTGGAAGGCGTAGCAAGGTGGATGTCCCTCTTTTTCGGCGCCAGGTGCCCATCATTTTCATCAGAGATCTTGAGACGAGCCCACGGGTCCAGCCCCAGAGCAGGTCGGGCCTTGTTTAGCCACAAGTGATCGCCAATGGTTTGTGGAGGGATCTTGTTAGGGTTTCCACGAAGCTCGTCAACTTGTCCTTGTCCGATCCGGAGGAGAGAATCGCCCAGTTCCTCACCATGTTCCTGATCAACCTCAAGACCTGCGGAATGGAAATCCAGGAGGTGTTACTGAAAATCATAGCATTTCTATATTTCCAGAGGAACCAAAGGACAGCTGAGCTAACAGTGTTTAAAACTGAGCACTTTTTGGTAGCAATCTAGAATCTGGCGATAGATTCAAAGGATGAGCCAATCTGACTAGAGAAATATTCCTCAATGTGGGCCCATAGATGTTTAGCAACTATACATTTAAAAAATAGGTGAGAACAAAACTCTTGTTCCAAGCAGTAAACACAATCAAGGGGTTTGATGATGTGTCTCTTCCTAAGGTTATCCCTAGTCATCAATTTGTTTTTGGAGAGAAGCCAGAGAAATACATGAATTTTAGGGGGAACTCTCAATTTCCAAACAGCAGGGATAAACACGGGTTGAACCCCTCTAAAGTTGATAACATGATAGAGGGAGCTGGAGGAATACTTCCCCTTATTGTCCAGCTGCCAAATTAGGGCATCCGGCTCGGCAGTAAAGGTAATGCTTTTGGCAATTTCCTCCAACTGGAACCATTGTTCCATGAGACTATCACTAAAGTTCCTTCTAAAAGAGAGTTTTAGGCATTGACCGTCCCAAAATTCATTGACACTTTTGTTAAGCTCATTGCGGACAGAGTAAATAGGCCAAAATTGGACTGCTAGGGGGGATGTGCCAAACCAAGTATCTTCCCAGAATCTGGTTCTGCTCCCATCCCCTATGTTCCATCTATAGCCAAATTTCACAGCATGCATAATAGATTTTAATCCTTTCCAGAATCTAGAGGTCTTAGGGTTGGAGGAAGGGACAAAAATATTAGGTTTATTTCCTACGTATTTATGGGCAATAATAAGCTTCTAGGGTTTCAGGTCTTCCTCATAGAATCTTTTAATCCAAGACCCTAGAGGACAGATGTTAATTTCTTGGAGGTTAGGTATGCCTAGGCCTCCAAAATCTTTTTTCATAGAGACTAGGGCCAATTAACAAGGTGTAGCTTCCTATTTCCCTCAAAATCATTCCACAAGCAATGAGACATCTAAGAATTGATGAGGTTCACTACCCATTTAGGGAACTTGAAGAAGGAGAGGAGATACACTGGAATGCTAGCCAAACAAGCTTGTATGAGGATCAATCTACCTCTGTAAGAGAGAAGTTTGCCCCTCCACCCAGCAATCCTTTTAATGATTTTATCCAAAAGGGTTGGATATCCTCTCTCCTTAGTTTATCATAGTGAAGAGGGATACCTAGGTACTTAATGGGGAAGTTACCTTTATTACAGACTAGAATAGAAAGGAAGTCAGCTAACTCCTGATCATCCATGTTGATAGGGATGAGTTCACTTTTAGAGTAGTTGATTCTCATGCCCGAGACTTGTTCAAACCAGGTTAGAACAGTTTTTAGATTGCTAGCATGTGTGGAGTCATTGTCTAAGAAAAGGATGGTATCATCTGCATATTGAAGGCAGATGATGCCACCAGGGCAGACCTCACGACAGAGCCCTGCAATCATACTATGATCAGCAGCTTTGCCCAGCATTTTAGTAAGAACGTCCACTACTAAATTAAACAAAAGCAGGGAGATGGGGTCACCTTGCCTAAGGCCTTTACCAGCAAGGAAAAAATCACTTTCATAGTTATTTAACTTGACCCCAACAGACCCCCCATGAGTAAGTTGCTGGCTATGAAAGGCTTGGAAAAGATCTAAGAGATCATTTTTCACCAAGTCCCAAAAATGCTGGTAAAACAAGAAGGGAATCCCATCAGGAATAGGAGCCCCATCAAGATAAAAGCTAAAAATAGCTTCCTTCACCTCTGTCTCTGAAAAAGGGGCTTCTAGCAGCTCATTTTCAGCAGGAGAGACTTTTTCAGAAGCAGAGAAAAAATTGTTTTGTAGAGAGAACCCAGAAGGGTTTTCTTTCTTAAACAGGTCTTTGTAGAAGTCACTAGCCACTTTCAGCATCTCATCTACCTCAGTAACAGGGCCATTAGGGCCATCAAGGGAGTGAATGAGGGTTTTCCTCCTCCTCTGGTTAGCTACTGCATGGAAGTAAGCAGTATTCCTATCACCCTCCTTAATGTTCCTATCTCTAGACCTTTGTTTGGCTTTGATTTCTTCTTGAAGCCAAATTTTCTTGAGCTCTCCATGGACAAAGTTTAATCTATTAGTCTCAGCCTCAGATAGGTCAGTGGTTTCTGCCTTAATATCTAGAGAATCAAACTCAAGGAGGAGAAGCCTTTTGTATCTTCTAAGATTAGCTTCCTCATTGGAGTTCCACCCTTTGGTAGTTCTTCTAAATCTCCTGATTTTGATCTGCCAATTTTCTAGCGGGCGGCTACTCCCAGTAGGCTCATTCCAGATTTTCCTAACTAGCTCAGTAAAATCTTCTCTAAGCAACCACCACTTTTCAAATTTAAAACTATTGCTCTTTGGAGTTTGGTTAAGACCAGAGTCCCGGAGCAAAGGAGTGTAGTCACTACCACATCTGGGCAGAGCTCTACAACTAGAAGGGGGAAAGAAACTATCTAATTCTGTGTCACAGAAAATTCTGTCAATGGTGGACATAATCCTGGAGCAGCACTTCCAACATATCTAGCAGAACTGTGGGTTTTCCTTCTGACAGGGCAATTCTCAACTTTATGGGTAACCATTTTGCAGATAAAACAACTCTTGGGCTTGACACATTTATCCAAATGATGCCCTGGTTCCCCACAGTTGTAGCGGATCACCTCAGAGTATGCCATAAGGCCCAAAGCAGGGGCAGGAGCAGTTTTCTGGATGTCCTATCTCTTCTTTTGCTGATTCTTGCCTTGAGTTTTCCCACTGATCTGAGAGTCAGAACCACCAGCAGATTGATCTTGGGCAATTACATGAGCCTGCCCAGATTGTGCCCCCATTTGGGGCGGAGGTGGGCCGTACCACTGCCCAACCGGTGCTCCCCCCCCCCATTGTGATAGGGGAAATTCATCAGTGTTCCTGGTTCCTTCTCATCCTCCAGCCAAATGTTGTCTCTCAGGAAGCAGAAATAACCACCAAACAGCTCAATTGAAACAGATTGCAAGCCTAATTTCAATCTTCTACAGGTTTGGGGGAGAGGTAAGGTAGGGGATCCACCTGCTCCGGCTCCGGTGGTGTGCTGGTGGGCAGGAGTCCAGTCAAGCATTCCCATCTCGCAGCACGGCATGGATCTCCTGAATTCACTTCTCCTTTCGCCCATCGAACGAACGCAATCGGCGGCTCACTGGGGGTGCATCCTGTGCTTCTTCGAAAAATCTCCTTCGAAGTAGATCCGCAGGGCTAGATTCAGCAGCTCCCAATCCACATGATCCTTGCACATCCGAGCATACCTGCGCGAGTGAGAGAACAGAATCGGTCCCTCCTCGCCTTCCTCCCTCACAACTTCCTCCTCTGCTTCCCTCCATTCGCGCGTGCACTGGGTCCAGGAGAGAGCGCCGTCATGGATCCGCATCGCCCGCTCACTCTATCTCCTCCCTCGAGTCTCCCGCAGCACCACCGGCGCAACGGAGTCGAGTGGCTGGAGCATCCGTGGGAAGGCTTTGTAGACATGTGGGAGATGCATCTTGTACATTTGCATGTCTTTCAACCATTCCCTCGTGGATATGGTCGGCGACTCCCTGGGGCGCGCGAGCGGACTTGCTGAGGGGGGCAGGCGCGCCCGGAGTCAGGAGGCGGGGGGTGGCGGCGAGATCTATTTGCCAATTACTCCCTCCTTTTCGGTTTATAGGGCTCAATTCAAAAATCTCACCAACCAAGGTAGATGATGAATGGTGGAATACTTTTTGTAGTTTGCAAAAGCACCTAATTAATGCACTTGTTTTCCTCAAAAAATAATGTTTATCAATGCATAAATTGCAATGCATGCATGCATAAAGTACATGCATTGGTCAATTTTCTCTTAATACTTGCATGCAATGATTTAATGCACCTTGGAATCTGAACATGTGATGGAAAAAAAACCAAATTGAGCCTTATAAAATGGAAAAACTAAAATTTTGAGATAAGCCCTATAAACCGAAAAGGAGGGAGTATGTGAACTAAACAGTCAACATATAAAATAATTTAAATATATATAATATAGTTAGAAGGGAAACATAAGTTGGACCTGGCATTCCTATTCTTATATAAAATAATAGAACAGACCTCTACGTTTTCTTCAAAAAAATACATAAATTGGGCTGCCAAAAATAAAACCTCGGATGGGAGGTCCATAGGCCGGTCGATACATGACGGCCCTAAGAAAATACAAACAGGCCTATGGACCTCCCATCCGAGGTCGTGGGTTGCGCATGTTAAAAATGAAAGCCTAGACGGGGCAGCCCAAAACCACGTCCAACACTTGCCAAAACTCCGTCCCTCGTTTTCTCTGTGTTTCGCACACTCGACATTGTGTGGGCAGTTTGACTATGCATCACATGAAGATGTGCTATGCATGAATGTTGATCAGCATGATGTTAACTGGCTAGTAGTTCCATTTTTGACCATGAATAAAACTTCCAACATGATGTTAACCTTGTTTGAAAAGGCCGTGTTAATATAAATGCTCTGCCTCTGAAAGTTGTTGTTTCTTATCTAAAACTGAACTTGCAGTTCCTTATCAGAAACTGAAACTTGCAGTTTCTTCTCTGAGAATCACATTGTCTGCACTTTTATACTCCTATGAAACTACATTTTTTTAAGTGCTAAAAATAGATCTCTAGAATTCATAAAATACTTTATATGCTCAATACTGCAAATCTGAAATTCAAAAGACATTCATATCTGAAAGTACTCTCAAAATACACAACACAAAACACAATTCACAACCTGCAAATACTGACAACCCTAAGCTCCTCTTGACAATTCACAACCTGCCCGACTATTGGGCTGGGGGGCAGCCCCGTCCTATTCCTCGGCGGCAGACAGCCGCCCCGTGAGACGATGTGAACGGCGAGGGAGACGATGGCGGGGAAGCATCATCGCGCCAACTTCTTTTCTCCTCTTGCAGTTGGGTTCGGTGGACAAAGACTCCACCGGCTCACTCTGGCAGGACACCCTCACAAACGGCACCCTATAGATGCTCGATCCTTCAATCTCTAGTGGATGCTCCATCTAGGATCAATACTCCCACCATCGCTCGCTCACTATCGGATTCGGTGAATCTGTTTGCTCCATGGCCTAGAGGAGCAGCTCTATGTGCTCCGGTGCGACTCCCTCCGGGAGTATCGCCACCTTTTCGCTCTGTTGCAGACATTTGGCCATGGATGTCGCCGTCGCCGCTAGTTGGTCCTTGTTGTCAAACCAAGACTGTATCTCCAACATCCTAGCTAGCTTCACAGGGTCGCCGTCTGCGATCCTCATGTATCGGTTGTACTCCTCCACTGATCTACTTCTCCACAGCACCTTCACTTGCCGGCGGTGGTTTTTGTATGGAAGAGGAGAGGAGCAGCGCTGGTTTTGGATTAGAACGGGAGAGGAGCGACGCTGGTTTTGGACTGGAACATGAGAGGAGGGGCGGTGGTTTTGAAATGGAAGAGGAAAGGAGCGGCGCTGCATTTAGATTGGAACAGGAGAGGAGCAGCGGTGGTTTAAGAGGAGAAGAGCGGAAGAGCGGCGCTGGTCTTGGAAGTATTTTTTTTGTTGTTTCGTGTATTTTGGGTCAAAGTTTGACCACGTACTGTATTTGACAAGCAAAATGTGAATGCATGTCACCAAAAATTGTATCGTTTGGTTCGTATCTAAATGTACTTTCAAATTATACTCCCTCCATTTTTGTATACAAGGCCACAAACTCATATTACAGGTACCAAGGTAAAAATCAATGCTATGTTTAAGTCAATGTTGCAAGCTAGCTTGTCACCTTGATTGTCATGTTAATTAATGTGGTTTTTCTCACCCAAGCACAACAAGCCAACCCTCTTACTCCTCATTGGTTGATTAATGTTGGGAATGCAAGCTAACATTCTCACTCACGCATGCACACAAGGGATATTAATGTCCTTGGGTGCTAGTACGAGGCAAACGCCATCAAATTTGGCCTCGATTAATGTTAGTGGACTTGTATAGTTGCAAATTGTAATTTTGATAGTGGCCTTGTATACAACGTATAACATATATTTTATGTGCGAAAGTCATGGTCAATTATGACCCAGAATAAAAGGAAGACTAGTTAATGTGGGGTCGCTTTCTTAATTGAAGGGTAAATTGATTTTGATTTTGATCCAGTCAGAGCGCGCCGGCCCTCTTGTCCAATCCTAAATCGATGCCGCACGCTCCTCTCCCTCTTCTCCAATGCAAAACCACCTCCTCTCCTCTCCATCATCTCCATTCCAAAACCACCGTCTTACCTCTCCCTCTTCTCTATTGCAAGACCACCGTCTCTCCTCCGTTTTCTAGACGCTTTGCTCCATGACGCGGGTACAATCCATGGATACAAAATTAGTATACTGTATACTATTTAAAAGTCGAGGACGGGGCTTTTCCTGCGCGGTAGGCGGCGGGGCAGCTCCGCCTAGTCGGTTTGACAGAGATGCGAGAAGACGAGGGAGTAGGCTGCTGCAAACGTAGGGTTGTGTGATTTGATAGCGAATTACTGCTGGACAGGTGGGGCCCCGTGATTTGACTTGCCATTATCATTTTAACTGCGGCGCTACGACCGGCGTGAGTCTCCTAGATTCCTGACCACCTCCATACAGGTGCCTCTCCCAATGTTCCACCATGTAGTAGAGGCTGGCTCTTGCATGAGAGCCCACTTCTCCACTTTTTCCTTGCCTCTCTTTCCTCCACATATGCAAAAATGCCATGTAAAGCGCACTATTGTACTTACTTTTACTTGCTCCTATAGGTGCTTAAGCTTGCCACATAGGCATAAAGTCTGATGTGGCAAGTTAATCAAGAAGAGAGAGACTAGTTTGGTGACCCAAGGAAGAAACGATGCTAAGCACGTGTACCTAGGTGAAAAGACAATTTTGAGTCTATAGCTAATTAAATGAAGCAAACTTAGCAACAACATTTCATTGGAAGAGGTCACTCCTTGGCAAATGCAATAAATACACGCGCTTAGCACCATTTCTTCCTTGAGTATGAAGAAAGAGATAGAGAGGAGTAAAAAATACACTTATAGCCAACCTTGTTGTAGTATGAGTGACTAAGTGATGACTATGTATGACATGCCAACATCAGATAGCCTAACACACTGTGTTAAATCTCCAAGGGCGCGACCGCGCGAGCGACGCGACGGTCGTGGTAGGCGCGACCATGGTACGGGCTGCTGGCATCCCTTGGATCTGAGATCAAACAGTCGCATGCTAAGTTGCTGAAAATTTGCAGAATAACCCTCCGGGATAGGATATTAACCCATAGGTCTAGAATCATGCCATGCAACCGTTCGATCTCAGATCCAAGGGCTCTTAGAAGCCTGTATCATGGGAGAGTGGAAAGCCACTACCCTGACGTTCGCATGCTGTCAGTTCGCTCCTACTCGTCCCCGCATGTCCTTCAATACTACAGCGGTTCACTCCTAGTCGTCCCGTCCATTCACATTATGGCAGTTCCACTAATCCTAACCCTCCTCCCAAATCCATGGCGTCCCAAATCTCCACGATCGGCGGTGAGTACAAGGTTAGAACCATCACCGGCGATGAGTTCGACGTCATCTACACCTATTCTTCCGCGACAGTGAAAGGATGCCTTTCTCGCTTCAGACGCATGTTCGAAAACTCAGATGATGAGTGGGTCGCTGGGCTAGATGTTGAGTACACCACAGTCCTGGGATGAGAGAAGGATCTAAAGGACGAAGAGAGGAAGAAGCCCGCCATGATCCAGGTTTGCGTACATAATGTTTGCTTGGTCTACCATATATGCCATGCCGACGTTGAGTGCCAGGATTTTAAGAACTTCCTCAAGGACAGAACAGTGAAATTCGTTATTGTAGACTTTGGTAACAACAAAGAAGTGCTGCGTTGGATAGGCCTCGTTGTAGGCAACACCTTCGACCTCCAGAAGAATCGGCTGGTGTCCTCTCATCAGCCTTCAATGCTAACCTTGGCAGGAGCCATGGTTCATCCTTCGTACGGTAAACTGGAGAAACCTCATTACACGTTCCACCGTCATGCTGGCAGCGGAATGTACTAGATATAGACCACATCCACTACGCTGCAATGGATGGCTACCTTTGCTTCAATATCTACAAGGGTTGGATGAAGAGCAACAGCCAAGTGTGCGGTTCAAGCAAAGAAGTATCGACCAAGAGGAAGAGGGACAAGGACGAAGTCGAGGACGTAGACAAGGACTCCGAGTAAGGTGGCAGTGTCGTTGCTCATGGTGGTTCTAATGCAGTGTCTACCGGAATAGTTGCAAAGTTTAATTTCAGGTGTGCTTAATTTAATTTAAGGGGTGTGTTGTGCTGAGCCCCCAGCAGAACTATGTTATGTTTCTTCTCATTACTTTAACTCTTCAGTACATACATACTAGTATTTCTTACGTTTCATCTTTTAGTTGGTATAGTAATACCACTCGTTTCTTCACATTATATACGTACAATATATATGGCCAACATCATATAGCCAGCAGTTTAGATGTCAAAGAATTTCAGGGTGCTTAGTTTTGTCAAAGAATTCCAGGATGCTTAGAGGGTGCTTGGATCCAAGGGACTTATTTTAGTCTGACTAAAAATAGTCTCTTTAAGAGGCTAAAGTTCCAAGCACCCCTGAGTAAAGAGGGGCTAAAACTAGTCTTGAGACTAAAAAAATTTAGTCAGGGGTACCCCTACTAAAATGTGGATTAGTCCTCTCTCTACTCATTTAACTCCTCTCCTTTAACATAGGCGAGTTCTGGATTGGAGGGTTGGGAGGATAATAAATGCTCATTAACTTGATTTTAGCCCTTTTAGTATTTGGATCCAAGCATGGGTGAGGCTAGCATGTTTTAGTCCCACTACTTTTAGTCATGGGACTAAAACGTATCCAAGCACCCTCTTAGTTTTATTTGAGGGGTGGGTTGTGTTGGACACCATTATTGTGACTAGCATTTTTAATAGTACTATATGCATAATTTGGCGACGAGCGCTCTCTATATGTACCACCTTTTTTTAATTTCAAGTTTTGCTCCATGGCGCAATCCATCGATACTACTGCTGTACAAAAGTATACATTTTTTAAAAGGCTAGAGGGCGGGGCAGTCTAGCTTGGTCGGTTTCACGAGAGGCGAGGGCCTTTGTGATTTGACGGCTCATTACCGCTGGAAGGCGGGGCCTTGTGATTTGACTGCTCGTATAAATACGCCGACGACCTGATCGAGGAGGAGCAAAGAACCGTGTGGTATACTCAAGTTTTCCACTGGAGTAGTACTGCGGCGGAGGAGCACGAAACATGGCAACCCAGTGCCATATGGCGATAAAAATGATCTAATTTGCTAGTCATCTCATTGTTAGCATTGTTCTATTCATTCCCTCAAAAAAAACATTATTCTATTCATGCCTCACAGAGAACGTGCCACGTGTGGCGAAACACCCGAAGCAAAAGATGAAACACAGGAGCAAAAGAAGAAGGGAGATTATCACCCCAGATGATCTAATTTGCCGCGGAGTCGTAACTACTTCTTCATCGCCTCCACGACCTCCATCTCCTTGCGCGTCTCCTCCGCCATCATCATCATTGTGTCCATGACGCGGCATTTCTCGACACGAGCCTTCATCATCTGTTCCACGGCCATATTACGTACCTTGACAGTAGCCGGGTGCTCGATGCGGAGCTTCGCCAACTCTTCCTTCTGTTCCATGGCGAGGGCATGCAGCATCTTCATCGAGGAACTACTATTCTCATGCAGATTCTTCCAGCCGGCGTTCTTCTCCTTCAACAGGTCGATCTCGTGGTAGAGCTTCGCATTGTCCTCCCGAAGTCATAGGATTTTGCCGGTCGCCTTCTTCTTCGAGGCAATGCTCTTCTTCAGCAGCATCACCTAGCCGGTGGTCAACTCCCCCTACTGATTGAGCTCAGCGAGCATGTCGTCGAGGCTCTCCTTCAGCAACTCCATCAAGCCTTGGATGAGCTCCTTCTGCTTATTGAGCTGATCGAGCATGCCGTCGAGGGATAACGACTCCAGCTCCGCCGGCTCGGCATGTTCGCCTCCGCGGCTAGGGCGCTCCTGGGAGCCATCACCTGCCCATGAGAGATCTTTCGAGGTCTCTGCGTGGTGGTGAGCCCTCTTTTTTTCCGCAGCCTTGGTTGTCGCCCCCTTGTTACGAGTAGTTCTCAACCTAGAGCTCTGCTCACCAGCCATGGCAACGACGGACGAAGAAGAAGCACTTATGAGGAGGAAAGGTAGAGTGATTTTCAATTAGGTAGTTCCCCTTTTATAACCTAAGTACTAGCACTAGTACTAATACTTGCATAGTGGGAACACATTCAGGTTTGGTACATACTACTAGTAGGTGTGAGCAGGCTTTCGAATGTGATGGGAACAAGGTAAAGATTAATTGATGGTTTTGGTTTCGAGGCCCGAAACGGCTCCCGACGAGTTTAGCGGAACATAAATTTCAAGTGCTACACTACTCAAATGTGTAAATATTATGTTACTGTCAAAAATTGGCACAAAATACGAAGGAGACCAATGGAAGTACTACTAGCAACCCACGATTTAACTACTCGCATGCGCGCAGTGGAGTAATAATGTCTTTCTTCCACCCTCACGTCCACTCAATTTGCATGCGTTGTATTAATTGACCATCAATGAAGTGAACGACTTTACACGCGTCAAATTATCACATGGGGTGGATCTTGGTACAAAATTGCGTCCGCCCGTGTACCCGCATGTGCGTGCGAGGAATGAGTGTGTGCATGGCGTGCGCGCACATCTTCGCTTCATGCATGTACCGTCAGTATGGCTCAGGGAGGACGAGTACATTCTTCTGGAACCAGCAGCACGTCACTGTGATCAATCCACGCAAGGAGGTCGCGACAACGCCTACACATGTGCCATGTGGCTTCATGAACTGTAAGAGAGACACTGTGTAGTGTGCAATTGGTATTCTAATTTACGTGTTTTGCACATACTCGAAGTACTAGTAAGGTACACGTGCATTGCACGCAGCAGATTTTGCAACCAAATTATGAATAAATACCACACTATAGCATGTAAGCTCTGAGTCATATATGCCTGATGTAGCCCTTCGTTTAATTCTTATTGTTCATCTCATTCAAAATCAATTAGTTTTTATAAAAAAAAAGCTAAGAACGCGGGAATAGGAAAAACATGGGATTATAGTGGAATGTCGTCTTGAATCCTACAGGATTGTGCGAGTGTTTGATTGTGCATAGAAAAAACGCAGAATTCTTTCAAAGAGGTTTGAGTGGATGGGATGTTTCCTATGAAATCTAGTGCAAATGAATCATATGGAAAAATTCCTATGGTTTACAATCCTACGAATCAAACAACCAAGATAGGAAAAATTCCTAATGATTAGAATCCTCCAAAATTCCTTTGAGAATCCTTTGAATCAAAGAAGCCCTTAATCTATTTTATGATTCATGGAATTGTGTGTTGTAAAGCATAAAGTAAAAACAAATAATGGCAATTCAACTAGAAAAAAGTTTGGTCAGTTATGATATGGAAGATTCTAGAACAAAAGAGAACCAGTGTTGTTTTGTGGTTTGTGCATTATGCTTAAGTTCAACCATGGAGTCTGCTAGATTGTACATGTGGCAAAATACGGTGGGGGCTAGAAGATGGTGCGAGGGGCCGAGTGGAGGGAGACTATGAAGGAATGCACAAGTGCGAGATCAATATTTAGAGAGAGGGGGCGAACACGTGCACTGATGCACGCAGTGGAGGAGCCATGAAAAATCAATGAGCTAGGGGGGCAAACATTGCTAATCCTTACGAGGAGGGTCAATTCATGAACTTAAACCATTTTTAGCAGCAATTGTCTAATGATCACATTCATATTAGCCTTGATATATAGTGATGTTAGGGGGGAGGGGCAGGGCCCTTACTGCCCCCTGTCTTCGCCATTGTGCACGCGTCTGAGAGATGAAGCGGAAGGCATGGATGATGAGAGGGGGCGTTGGATACATAATTAATGTGGGTGTATTAGCTATATATGTTAATCCTATATAGAGAGGTATAGATTGATCGATGTGGACGTGCGAAAGAGGGTGAGACCTCACTGGATATATCGATTGATCGGTTTGTGTGGAAAACTACGAAAGACCTAGCTATATACACACATACATAGAGGAACATCGATCGTTGCGCATGCACGCGTGGGAGATAAAGAATGCCCGATATGATGGAGAGGGGGGTGTGTTGGTGTGTGCCTTCATGGGAGACCGACCTGAAGAAAAAGATCGCATGCGTGCGATGGATAATGCCGACTGGTAGTGTGTGTGCATGCATGCACGAGAAAAAGTTAGTGGTACAATTATAAAGAGAAGACTACTGTGTGGGTGTAAAAGAATAGCTGAATAGGTGAGGTCACAATCAATGTAAAGTTAAATTCAAATATTTGAATAAGAGATCCTGATGTTTGAAAGCCATGCATGCATGAATATAACGGAGATCTGCGCGGTGTAGTTTGGAAACGAGCATGTTGTAATGTATACACATTGAACAAGGTCAGACTGATTTGAATTTGAGATACCGATGGCAGACATCATTTGGCCATGTCGCATCCGTGCATGGACACACTATTCTAATTGGAGATGATGGGCGGCTTTTTCATCACTTATCTATATCTATACCCCTATATATATATTATATTTTTTATTTTTTTATATTGTGTGCGGGTAACTTTAACTTTGAAAGATGGTCATTGGATGAGGCAAATGTGATGGTCCAAAGATGGCAAATTTGAGCACTACTGGCCATTGGATATCATCTAGATTCCACCAGATTTCACCACATGTATAATCTAGAAGACTCCATGGTTGAACTTAAGCATAATGCACAAACATCAAAACACAAGCACTTCTTATTTGTTCTAGAATCTTCCGTATCAGAATCACCCAAGTGTTTTTCTACATGATTTGCCATTATTTGTTTTTACTTTATGTCTTACGACGCACAATTCCTTGAATCTTAAAATTGATTAGCTTTCTTATAAAAACTAGATGATTTTGAATGAAATGAGCTATAAGAATTAAACGAACATCTACATCATGCATATATGACTCAAAGCTCGCATGCTATAATGTGGTATTTATTCATAATTTGGTTGCCAAATCTCATGCGTGCAATGCACGTGTACCTTACTCTAGTCTAAATGGTGTTTGTGTGTGTGTTGTGCATGTTGAGGTGCAAATTGTCTTTTTTTGGGTACACGTTAAGCTTGTTCTTCTGAAATTTCAAGCCGCACCTTGTTATGCCGAAAATTCAAGCTAGCGTCTCTGTTTATCGTGCTGTGAAACTCCCGCCTCTTCAACCCGTGCCTTGTTAGCCCGAAATAATTAAGATATATCTTTGTCTCGTTGTGCTCCGACAACTCCCTCCATCTCAACCCGCGCCTTGCTATTCCGAAATTACAACGCGCGTGAAAACTCCCACCTCCTGTGAAATCCCGACACGCGAAATGCCCGTGGTACCCCTGAACCGAAAGAACCGCCTCAAATCGGTGGGGGTACTTTCGTAACTTACCCCACATTTCGGACAAGCGCGTCTCCAAGCCATGGTTCCCCACTGCCATCCGATCCGCCCACCCATTCGTACACCGAGGCCGTGAAAACCCGCGACGAAACCCCACACCCTGCTCCGTCCACCACCCAGCCGGAGCCTCTTCCCCGATGATGTCGTCCACAGCAACACCTCGACGTCCCTCATCCACCATACCGGATGAGGATCCGTTGTCGATCTCATCGTCCCGCCGGTTCAGCCACCCCGTCCTCCACCTCCAAGGAGCTGCCCCGATGTTCCCCGCGTCTTTCACGCCACCTCCAGTCCCACACCGCCGTATTCACCTGCACCACCGGAAGAGCATCATCATCACTGTTTCCTCGAATGAAGTTGCGGCCTAATTGGCGCCACCAAAGAGGTTGTACACTAATCGCTGCATTTTCTTCTTGATTCGATCTCACGGTGCTGCCGGCGCTCAGTCCCGAGCCGACACGGCGCGGCTCCATCCACGGTGGCGTCGCCGGCCACTTCCTCCATGGCGTCGCTCCCTCGGCGACGACGTCCACATCAGTAGGACCTGCTGATGCTTTAGCTCTCGCTCGCGCTACTGCTCTGCTCTTGCTCTCGGTCCCCTGCCTGGTCTGCTCTTGCTCTTGCTCGCGATGCTGCTCTCGCTCTTGCTCTTGCTTGCGATGCTGCTCCGATTTAGCTACACTTCACTCCGATGCCACCGGGGTGAAGGAAGAACCAGCCGCAGCGGGGAGGGGGGCTTGCCGGAGAGGTACCCCACTATCTATCTTAGGGTTCAGGATGGGGCGGTGGTCGCCGGTGGTGGCTGGGCGTTGGCGGGGCGGTGGCGTGGGGATCACCGGAGAGAAAAAGCTCGGCACGGGGGGGGGGGGGCTAGAGGGATGGCCGGGGCGGTGGCGGACCGGCGGTGTGGAGTGTTTTCAGGGCGGGCCGCGCTGCGCACCGCCGGCCGCGGGCGGTGGGGGCTGCTGTTTGGCCGGCTCAGGGGGGTGGAGGTTGAATATGAACGGCAGGCCCTTGATTTCGTATCCAACGGCTGCAAAATCGACTGACCAGAGATGAAAAAGTTAGTCGACCGACGTGTAGCCTCACCTTGCTAGTGCGTTCAGTTTCGACAGCAAAATTCAGTTTCGACGGTTTAAGTTCAGTTTTGACAGTTAAGTTCAGTTTCGACAGTTAAATTCAGTTTCGACAGTTAAGTTCAGAGATGAGCGGCTGGTGTATTTTACATCTAGCACTTTGGGGTTATGTATTTTACGTCATGTATTGGAGATGTTATTAGAATTCCACTCAGGTTAACGTTGTTCGTTGTCTCTCTTGTCCTGCTTCAGCCTCGGCGTCGCACAACTCACCGGAGCTGCTCCAATGACGAAACCCTCCATCATAGCGGAGCAGTACCTTGGGCTCCATCTCCAGACGCCTAAGATCTTCTTCCCCTCCTCCGACAGCCAAGTCAGCTGGAGCATCCTCACCGGCCAACCCAATCACGCTGAGATCAACATGGCTTCGCCAAAGAGGTTGTACACTTGTTGCATCTCTTTTTTACTCTACATGTTATATATATTGTCCACTGAGCACTCGTAGTAACGGGAAATACGATTATTTTATCCTACTATATGACAAGCAGTGAGGTACCAGGCAACTTAGCTATCCGTGATGGACTCTCTTGAACGCCATCATTATTTATCTTTGCGCGTTTGAGCTGTGCCTTTGTCGATGGGCATGGGAGTTGAGCTAGTATGGCGGTGGCCTGGGTCCAAAGTAATAGAAGTAGCACAAAAACATTTTTTTAGAGTAGGATTTTCCTTGCTCAAGCCTGCCTACTAGAATCGCCAGTGCTTGAAAGGAAAAGTGAATGAAAAACATCAGAATTGGAAAGTTTCCTGTGGTACTACTTTTCATGAATTTGGTGAAAAGGAATAGAGCAAAGGAAAACTGCAGGATTTGCTCCTTTAGTGTCTCCTTGAAAGAAAAACCGTAGGACTACTAATTTCCACTTCTCATCCTTTTCATATTCCTATTCATCAAGCACAAGACTAAGGATAGTAGCATAATAGCATTATAACCATACATTTTCTTGTGGTTTGACTTAATCTCACCATGCTTTTTTGCATCATGTGATCTTCCAATTGTTGTGAATCAAACACACAGATTGGCAGAAATCCTATGTTTTTAAATTCTCTGTTTTGCACATGCATTCCTATCCTATTCCTGTCTATTTCCAATCCCTGCATTGTTAGAATCCTCGAATTCAAACAAGCCCTTACTCAATTACTTCTGTTACAGATATGTGTCAAAGAAAACCTTGTGTGGTTTGTCCTGCTCCTACGGCACTGTGTTCCACCCCAGCTTAGTTGCTCCAACGATGGAAGGGTTCACCACAGCAGGGAAACGCTCTCCAGACTGTCTTACGCCGCCTCAGATCTTCTTCCCCGCCGCCGGCAGCCACGGCAACTGCATTACCATCATCAACTGGGCAGATGACCTTGAGGACTACACGGGTCCGCAAGAGAGGTCGCACTCTTCCGTGTCTTCTTACATTATGCGTCACTTAATATGATGACATGCTACATTATCGTCGTGTTCGCCTATTAGACTCCGAGTCAGGTCCAAACTAATGTTGAAACTTGAGTTTTTAAATGGTTGTGGGTACATATTGGGGTAGCAATCAGTACTATCTGTCTACTATCTGGTTAATCTCCGGTGTCTACTATGAGTTTCATGTTGGGTGCAAACAAACTTTAAAGGAGCCATTATCTGTATTTTCTAACTAAAGCTATTATCTGCCTGCTATCATTGGTTTTGGGTCTATCCATAGTTTGCTACCATCACTCTTGATTTGTGCATGCACTCCTTACATAATCTCACTATGTTTTATTCCTATGCATGCCAGTTATTGTACACAATGGAACTAATCATGTAGAGCAAAAGAGACAAGCCTTGTGTGGCAATAAAATTTCATGCAGACGTCGTTCCATGGTGGGCGCAAAGGCAGCCCCCCTCCACCCATTTCGGGTCGTAATCAAGAGGAAGATAACTGTTATGAGGGGGATTCAGAAGGAGAAGACCACTCCTATTTACCCCATGAGGTCTTCGCTCTAACTTGGCATGCTGATGTTGGTAATATCATGCATATGGTGCCTTGCATTGCTTACTGTATACATTAAAGATGCCATCTACTTAGTTTAGACATGCTTTGTGTCAATGCCATCTGTTTAGTTTCTTTATCGTATATGTGAATCATGCAATGCCATCTTGTCTAGCCAGGCATCATATATGTGAATTTTGCAATGCCACCCTGGTTAGCCAGTCATCTTTTATGTGAATTATATCAGGACATCATTTTTTTTATTACGTGTTAAATCTGTCAACAATTTTAGTACATTCAATTACTCTTCCTGTGCATCAGCCATTTGGCACGGTCATGGAAAAATCTGGAGTGGAAACAAGGTCTTTAGAGCAGAAAATGCTATCTGCCGAAGCGTGTGTCTTGCTGGTTACCGATAGCTCCTCAGAGGAGGATTCAGAGACAGATGACCAGTCATATCCCCCCCGAGGTGCATGCCCTAACTTGGCAGGGTTATGTTGCTCATATCGTGTGTGTGGTATCTTGCATTGCTATGTCATTTGCTTAGTTTAGACATGCTTTGTGTGAATGCCACCTGTTTAGTGTCTAATTACCATATATGTGAATTATGCAATGCCATCTTGTTGCAAGACATTATATATGTGAATTATGCAATGTTATCTTGTTGCAAGGCATTATGTATGTGAATTATGCAATGCCATGCTGTTTAGGCAAGCGTCATATATGTGAATTATATCATGCCGTCCTTTTTTTGTATTTCTCATTGCTTTTGTCGATAATGTTTGTATATTCAACTGCTCTTCCTATGCATTAGCCATTTGAATTGGTAATGGAGAAATCTGGAGTGAAGACAAGGTCTTTAGAGCAAACAATGCTACCTGTTGAAGCAGATATCTTGCTGGTTACAGATAGCTCTTCAGAGGAGGATTCAGAGGCAGATGACCAGTCCTATTATCCCCCTGAGGTGTATGCTCAAACTTGGCAGGGTTATATTACTCATATAATGCATATGTTGTATTGCAATGCTTAGTTTTTACATCATATACACAATATTGAATGCCATCTCCTTAGTTGACACATCATATATGCGATTTCCCTCTGCTCACTTCCTTAGTATATAAATCATATATTTGAATTATGTCATGCCATGATGTTTACATAGACAGCATGTATCTGAATTATGGCATGCCAAGCCATTTTATAAATACATAATATAGTTATATCATCTCATCCTGTTTACATAGTCATCATATTTAAATTATGTCATTCTATCCGTGAATTATATCATGCCATCATGTTTCCATCGATGGCATGTTTGTGATTTATGGCATGCCAACCACTTTAATAGACACATCGTATAGTTATATCATGTCATCATGTTTACATAGTCATCATATTTTGAAGTATGTCATTCTATCATGTTTAGTTAGCCATCATACATGTGAAATTGTGTCATGCTATCCTGTTTAATTAGCCATCATATATGTGAAATTATGTCCTACTATTCTGTTTGCTTAGACAACATAAATGTGAATTATTGCATGCCCTGTTTTCTTCCCTACTATCCATTGCACCTGTCTATCTTACAATGTCTGTACATTCAATTACTTTTCTTGTTTATCGGCCATTTCAATTGGAGGGAGTGATGGCAGTATCTGTGGGAGTAAAAACCCGGTCTTCAGAAAAGATCGTGCTACCTGTCGATGCAGATAGAACCACGGTTGTACTTGCCCAAGAACCAGCCCCACCACACATAACCCACACTCATGCAGATTGTACCCCTGCCCAGTTGGACAGAGAACCAGCTACATCCCTTCTAACCCCAACCCCAGCAGATAGTGTTGGGGATATAACTATTTGAGTAAACCGGGCAAGAGGAGCCGGGTTACGTAAAGAAGACTCATCATGAAAGAAGCCCAAGACCCAGCATGAGGATGGCGGTTCATAGGGCTTAAGGCCCATAGTGACAAACCGCCATAATGGCATGACTTGTAACATAAGGTAGAGGTAACTAGTCACCGAGCCGGACACTGTTTATGAGCCGGCCGGGACTCTGTAGGCTGCAGGGCGTCAACCCGTGTATATAAGGGGATGACCCGCCGGCGGCTTAGGGAAAGAAACCACTAATCGAGAGCCAGGCATAGCGTATCTCGCTCCCTGGTCATCGAAACCTCAAGCAATTCCAACCCAACTAGACGTAGGCCTTCCTTCATCGTAAGGGACTGAACTAGTATAAACCTCGCGTGACCTTGTCCGGATTAACCCCTTTAAGCTTCCTAGTTGCGATGGCTCCACGACTAAGTCCTTGCAAAAGGACATCTGCCGTGACAATTCCACGACAGTTGGTGCCCACTGTGGGGCTAGCGCACGGTGGATTTGAGTCCTTGAAGGGAAGCTTCGAAGGGCTCAAGGGATACGCAGTTGGCCGGATGACCAAGAGTCGTCGCGGCAAGATCTACATCGACGACTAAGGCTGGGGCCCCGACGACGTCTCAATTGAGTACGGGTACCGGGTCCCCTTTGGCGGAATTCACTTCTTCATCGGCCGGATTGGTGAGCCGGGCCCTGAGCCGGACAGCTCCACCGACCTCGTCGAGACGGCTCAGCGTGCGAAACCCGCCCGAGCTCAACCCGTCGTGAAGCGTGCCTTTGTGGGTTGCATCCACGGAGGTGAACTTCCTGAAGAATCTGAAGGTGATGGTGAGCCGGCCGTCCTCTCTGACGGTGATTCGTCCACCGGTTCAACAGATTCGTTGTATCAAGTTCAAGATGGTGTGCTTGGGGGCTGTTCCGATGGGTGCACTATTCCGGACCCCTCAGAGTCGCCAAACTGGGCAGGAGTCTTCATGGCTGGTACACAACCCGGCCAAAATTCTACGGCCTCAGCGGCGATAACGTCCGGGTTAGGAGCAGCCGGGGCAGGAGGCCCTGTGCGCTCACCGGCTCAGGTGCTGATGGATCTCATGGATAAGCTTACGGCCTTGTTAACTGTTACAGTCGTCCCTGCGAACCAATCTGAGCATGAGGCAGATGTGGCACAGGTTCGCGATGAGATCGCCCGGGCCAAGGAAACCTTAGCAGCTGAAGATGCTAGATTAGAAACAGAGCGGGCGGCTTTGGACGTACGGGCGCAGCAACTTCAGGCAGAGGCCTTGCATCTCACGTTGAGCTTGAACGCATCTAATGAGGTAATGAGGAGGAGACATCAGAAAACTCAGTCCCGTTTACCTCAGATTTATGATCCTCAGAATCTCTTTGCTACACCCAGGGCCGGCCCAAGTAACCCGCCAGGTGCAAATCAGTTTATGACATCCGGAGCGGGAGGCCCAGTCCAGCCTCCGGTGACGGCGCCTCTTCATGGCAATATGGCACCGCCCCATTACGTACCAATACCACAGGGTCACTTCTCCAACCCCATGGAGAACTTAATCGCAGCATCCGCACGCTTGGTGGCTCTCCCAGTAAATGGTGATGATCCGATAGCGGTGGAAACCCGGAAGATCAGGGAACTTGTCCAAACAGCCCTGGCTCAGCAAGAGACCTACTCCTACAGCCGGGACAGGATTCACTCAACTCCTCCGCCCTGGTTAGCTCCGCCTCATCAAAACCGGAGCCCGAGTTACAGTAGACACATGGAGTCAGAGGCCTTGTCAAGTAGCGCTCAGCGCCGGAACCAGCCCGGTGGGTATAATCCGGTTCAGGATGGGATACGTCAGGAGGACGAGCGGGCGGCTCAGCTAGCAGGCCAACATGACTCACCGGCTTACCCGACGATTTCCATTGAGGCGGGTGTTGCTACTAGAACCGGAGGAGTTCCTTGTCTGGTACCGGCTCTACGTAATGTACGTCTGCCCAAGGATTTCAAGGGACCTCGAAAGGTGCCGAATTATACGGCCGATTTACAGCCTATGGCGTGGATTGAAAGTTATGAGATGGCCATGGAGCTGCTGGAGGTTAGTGATGAAGTGATGGCTAAATACTTCACCATGATGTTGGACGGAACGGCCCGTTCTTGGTTAAAGGGTTTGCCACCCAATTCCATTGGTTCATGGGCGGAGCTAAAGGCCCGTTTCATCCAGAACTTCAAGGACACTTGCAAGCAGTCTATGTCGATTGTGGACCTGACAAATTGTAAGCAGGAGGAAGGTGAATCTACGACTCATTGGGTGCGCCGTGTCAAAGATATAATACATTCGTCTGACAAGATGGACGCCGGCTCAGCAGTTCTCATGCTGGAGAAGAATTGCCGCTTTGAGCCTGTGAGACAGAAACTGGGGCGCCTTATGCGTGATTGCAACGATATGGGGACGCTGATGGCCGCTTTAGTCAAGTATGCCAATTCTGATAGTACCAAGGATCCCGCGTCTGATGAGGAAAGGACGGGGAAGGGAAAGAAGAACGGTAATGGAAAGGGTCAGCAGCATAACCCGGCGAGTCAAGGAGGCAATAAGCGTAAGGCGGACAGTAACCCGGAATTCGTGGCCAATGCACAGGGTAACAATCAGAAGCGCAAAGGAAAGCCACCCCCTCGGTTTGGCGGGTCAGGTCCATCTCTTGAGCAACTACTCAATGAGCCCTGCCCGAAACACGGCACCCGGGAACGACCAGCGACTCATTTATGGAAGGATTGCGCAATCATGAAGGCCTTCAAGAATTCTAATATGTTTGATAGAAATAAAGGCCCAGGTGGCGGCTCAGGAGCTGGCGGCTTTCATGGCCCGGGCGGCGGTTCAGGATCCGGTTTCCAGGGAAACCAGGGTGGTTATAATCAACAACAGTCTGGTCAAGGAGGTCAGCAGCAGTAGTCGGGTTATCAGAGCCATCCAAAACAGCTAAACAGTGGGTAGTATCATGTGTTCACCACAAGTTTGTGTAAACGTGATCAGAAAGTTCATAGGAGGGTGGTGAATTCTGTTGAGCCGGCAGTCCCTTGTTACTTGAGGTGGTCGGAACAACCTATTGTCTGGAGCAGGGAGGATCACCCTCCCCGGGTTGATAATCCGGGTCAACTGGCCTTGGTAGTGGCACCGCAGGTTAGTGGTTATAAATTTACTAGGGTGCTCATGGATGGAGGTAGCAGCATCAACATCCTCTATTACGAGACCTTTCGGCGCATGGGCTTAACTGACAAGAATTTAAAGACTTCCAACACCGTCTTCCATGGAGTGGTGCCTGGTAAGTCGGTGTATCCTGCGGGTAAGATTGAGCTAGAGGTGGCCTTTGGAGACGAGCATGATTCTAGGGCGGAAAAGTTAACTTTTGAAGTGGTAAAAATCAAGAGTCCATATCACGCTTTGTTCGGGCGGCCGGCTTATGCCAAGATCATGGCGCGGCCGTGTTATGTTTATTTGCAGCTCAAGATGCCGGGTTACAAGGGTACCATCACTGTGCATGGAAGCCGAAAGGTGGCCCTGGAGTGCGAAGAAGGCGATGCGGCTTATGCCGAGTCTGTCTGTGCAGCAGAGGAGCTCAAATTTTATCAAGATAACATTGACCCGGCAGATATGACCTCCCTCAAGAAGCCGACTACGGAGCATGAGCCGGCCATGAAGTTTAAATCGGCTGCAGAGACTAAGCTTGTTGATTTTACTCCGGGCGATTCATCTAAGCAATTCAGCATCAGTGCCAACTTGGAACCTAAATAGGAAAGCGTGCTCATCGAGTTCATCCGTGAGAACTGGGACATCTTTGCATGGAAGCCTTCTGACATGCCGGGTGTACCGAGAGGACTCGCTGAGCACACTCTTAATATTGATCCGAAGTATAAGCCGGTCAGGCAGTTTCTGCGGCGATTCAATGAGGAACGACGAAAAGCTATAGGACAAGAGGTCGCCCGGCTCTTGGCGGCTGGGTTCATTGTCGAAGTCTTTCACCCGAAGTGGTTGGCTAACCCGGTGCTCGTGCTCAAGAAAAATGGCACCTGGCGGATGTGTGTGGATTACACGGACTTAAATAAGGCTTGTCCGACTGATCCTTTCGCTCTCCCCCGTATTGATCAAATCATCGATGCTACGGCAGGTTGTGCGCGTTTGAGTTTTTTGGACGCTTACTCTGGTTATCATCAGATCAAGATGGTAGTTAAGGACCAAGAGAAGACAGCTTTCATCACTCCGTTTGGAGCCTTCTGCTATGTGTCTATGACTTTTGGGCTCAAGAGTGCCCAGGCGACTTATCAACGGTGTGTACAGAATTGTCTCCACAATCAGATTGGGCGCAATGTTCCTGCTTATGTGGATGACATAGTGGTGAAATCCAGAGAGGTGGAAGCCTTGATATCTGATCTCAAAGAAACCTTTGACAATCTCTGGGTTTACAAAATGATGCTTAACCCGGAGAAGTGTGTATTTGGTGTGCCTGCAGGCAAGCTTTTGGGATTCTTGGTCTCAAATAGGGGCATCGAGGCTAATCCAGAGAAGATTAAGGCAATCACTTCTTTGGCTAAACCAGAATGTATCAATGATGTTCAGCGACTGGCGGGTCGTGTTGCCGCTTTAAGCTGGTTCATAAGCCGGTTAGGTGAAAAGGCCTTACCACTGTACCAACTGATGAAGAAGGCAGACACCTTTGTCTGGAGTAATGCTGCTAATGCTGCTTTTGAGGATTTGAAGAGGTAGTTATCTGAGCCGCCAGTTCTTGCAACTCCCATTGACAAAGAGCCTTTGTTGTTATATGTGGCTGCTAATTCACGAGCCGTCAGTGTGGCAATGGTGGTAGAGCGCAAGGAGGCTGGTAAGGAACATCCGGTTCAATGGCCGGTTTATTATGTCAGTGAGGTACTCATCAAGTCAAAATAGAGATATCCTCATTGGCAGAAACTTGTTTACAGGGTGTTCATGGCAAGCCGGAAGCTGAAGCAATACTTCCAAGGTCACCCTATCACTGTGGTAAGTTTTGCCCCCTTGGGAGACATTATTCAGAACAGAGAGGCTACAGGACGAGTCGCCAAGTGGGCCATCGAGCTCGGGCCTCATGGTCTGAAGTACGTACCACGCACTGCCATTAAGTCTCAAGCTTTGGTGGATTTCATCAACAACTGGACCGAGCTACAGGCACCTGAGGAGAAGCCTGATAACACTTATTGGACTATTCACTTTGATGGGTCCAGACAGTTGAAAGGCTCGGGGGCTGGAGTCGTGTTAACTTCCCCTCGAGGTGAAAAATTTTGTTATGTGCTCCGGCTTGTGTTTCCTTGTACTAACAATGCAGCTGAGTACGAGGCCCTACTCCATGGTCTCCGGATAGCCAAGGAGATGAACTTGAGCCGGGTAAGATGCTTGGGAGACTCAGACCTTGTGGCTCAACAGGTGTCAGGCAAGTGGGACTCTAAAGATCCCCTTATGGCGGCTTACCGTCGTGAAGTCGATGTTGTGGCTGGACATTTCAAGGGTTATGTGGTGGAACACATTGATCGAAGGAAGAACGAGGCGGCTGATGCCTTAAGCCGGCTGGGGTCTCAGCATAAGCCGGTGCCGCCTAACACCTTTCTGGATGTTTTGCACAATCCTTCTGTTAAGTTACCCACAGAGGAAGATCTGGCAATACCAGACCCGGAAGCACAGTTGGTGGCGGCTCTCCACGTTATCCCGGATTGGACAGTGCCTTATTTAGCTTACATGACCTGGGGAGAGTTGCCTAAAGATGAGACCTTGGAAAGACAAATCATCCGGCGGTCCAAGTCCATGACAATTGTCAATGGCAAGTTACATCACTGCAGCGTCACTGGAGCATTTCAACACTGCGTGTCACCTACAGAGGGTCAGGAGATCCTTCGTGAGATTCATGAAGGCGATTGTGGTCATCATGCCGGCTCAAAATCTCTTGTGGCCAAAGCTTTCCGTCATGGGTTTTATTGGCTGACGGCTCACGCTGATGTAGAAGACCTGGTCAGTAAATGTGACGGATGTCAGAAATTCTCACGACAAGCCCATGTGCCGGCTCAAGAATTGAGGATGATTCCAATTACTTGGCCGTTTGCAGTCTGGGGGCTTGATATGGTCGGGCCTTTCAAAAGGTCTAAGGATAAAAAGACGCACCTCTTGGTGGCGGTTGACAAGTTCACAAAGTGGGTGGAGGCGGAGCCAGTCAGTAAGTGTGATGCAGCCACGATGGTCCATTTTATGAAAAAGGTGATTTTCGCTTTGGTTTTCCACACAGCATTATAACTGATAATGGCACTAACCTTTCCAAAGGAGCTATGGAAGAGTTCTGTCAACGAGAGCATATCCGGCTTGACGTTTCAGCTGTGGCTCACCCTCAATCCAATGGTCAAGCAAAACGAGCTAATCAAGAAATCTTGAGGGGTATCAAGCCCCGGCTCTTGGTCCCCTTGCAGCGGATGCCGGGTTGTTGGGTGGAGGAGTTACCTTCTGTACTTTGGAGCATCAATACTACACCTAATAGATCTACGGGTTACACGCCTTTCTTTATGGTGTATGGAGCAGAGGCGGTCCTGCCAAGTGACATCCGTCATGACTCACCCCGTGTGGCGGCTTATGTTGAGGAAGACAATGAAAAAGCTCGTCAAGACGCACTTGACCTGTTGAATGAAGAGCGAGACTTGGCAATAGCCCGCTCGGCGATTTATCAGCAAGACCTGCGCCACTACCACAGCTGTCGGGTTAGGTCCAGAACCTTTCAGGAAGGCGACTTAGTGCTCCGACTCATCCAGGATCAATCTGACATGCACAAGCTATCCCCTCCTTGGGAAGGACCCTTTGTGGTCAGCAAGAATCTGAACAACGGATCATACTACCTTATCGATGTTCGGGAGCACAAAGACTCACGTAAGTCGGAGGAGGAGACCTGTCGGCCGTGGAATATCGCTCATCTTCGGCCTTATTATACTTGAGCCATCGGCTCTAATGTGTATATACTTATACTATGTATATTACATAAAGCAATAAAGCAGGACCTCTGTCCTTTTTTCCACTCCCAAAAAAGGTTTATGTGTTTTCTTTGTGAGGTGGTGGAGATAACCAAGGAGAAGCGGATCATATCTTAATCCGGTTTTCCTTTGGTCCGGCTTATGATCATATCTGAATCTAGACGTGATCACTTGGGGGCTTCCTGTTCAAACATAGGTCGTATTCGAACCAAAGAGAACATAGCTGTCGATACCCACTTGATCGGCATACTGCCAAACCCACTTGGGGGCTTCTTGATCATATTTGAATCATAGCTTAACCCCTTTGGGTCTGACGTGGATTGTATTCAAATCAGCGTCATTAAACAACTCTTATGGTCACTTGGGGGCTTCCTGTTCAAACATAGGTCGTATTCGAACCAAAGAGAACATAGCTGTCGATACCCACTTGATCGGCATCGCCACAGCCACTGGGGGCTAACAGATCGTATCTGAATCTTAGCTCAACCCCTTTGGAACGGTTCACTGATCGTATTCGAATCAGAAACCCTTGAATTTTGTTCATCATATTTTACAAGTATCAACATTGGATATCTTGCGACCCTCTTGAAAATACAATGGAATACATTGCAATCCTCCAGGATTAATATTGGTTACATCAGGTTGTTAAGTACCAGGTGAACTTTTATGTGCCAATTTTCAGGAGTTAAACTTACCCTCAGGGGTTGGCTTATATAAGCCAGAAAGGCAGCCGTAAGCATCACAGGGCAATGCAAGACATTTGTGCAAAAGACATAACAGATTCATATAAACTACAAAGTGCATAGTAACGGCGGCTCATGCAAGCATTAAGGGCCATAAGCGTGTGCAAAGGCATAGCAAAACTCAAAGTATTTTCTACTCTGTTACAAGACTCCCCGAGTCTGAATGATGCGGCATTGTTTTTTCTACAACGACATAAGCAGGTGGCGCCTGGCAATCTACTCTTGGGGTTGACTTGAAGCTTCCGGGTTATCCTTCTCCGCCTCTCCGCCGGCTGCTTTGTCCTGGAAGGATGATGAGGCCCAGTCAATGCCACTCAAGGCCTCAAACTCAGCTTCATCATCTATTAAACCGGCTGGGTCGACTTCAGGGGCAAAGGTGTGCTTACAGATTGGAGGGATCAAGCTGACATCGTCATAATGCGGCATGGGGATTCTCCGATTCTCCTTGTCATAGCCCGGCTGACACTTGGTGAGGTCAGTGTCGTTTCCAATTTGAGTGGCCATAGGGCATATATCCCTCACGCAGGTGGTGAAATCATTTTCATCAAATGGAGTGCCATCCTCCTTTAAACTTGGATACCCAAGAGCAATGAAGGCCGGGTCTAGCTCTGGTAACCAGGCTTTGGCCCGACTCAAAGCGGCTATTGCTCCGGCTCTTGCTTGGGCCCGTCTCAACTCTTGAATCCGCTGAGGAAGTATAGAAAGCCGTTGTAACACATCTTGCAAGAGGTAGGGCACATCATTTGATAAGGCTACAATGGCCAAGGCACGTTGTGACCCGATGTACAGTTGCTCTACTAGAGTATACACCGCCTTCAATTTGATCAGCATATTCTGCTTGAGGTTTGTGCTCCTGGGGCCTGTATTGGTAAGTATAAGGTAAACCTCAAGTAACAATTGAAGGAATATTTACAATATTTAATGCTTGCTTAGATAACTTACCAAAGATTGCTGAGACCATCCGAGATATTTGGCGTTGTAAGCCGGTCAGTTCGGCTGTTGAGTTTGCCAGCGACGCCTCTGCTGTCTCGGCCCGGGTCACTAGTCCGGCCTTTCCGTCAGTCCAAATTTTCTTCTCCGACTCAAAATTTTTCTTCAGCTTCTCTTGTTCAGAGATGCTGAATTCAAATTTGGAGTTGGCCTTTTGAATTTCAGTCTCCTGGGCTGCCAGCCGGTTCTTCAGGTCAGCAATCTCCGATTCAAATTGACTTATGGTGGCCTGCATTGCACCGGATAGTAGTCAAGATTACGGTAAATAATATTAAGTCCCAAGAACTTTGCAAGCAAAGATACTTGACACTTGGGGGATAATGTATGCCGAAGCTTTCTAAATTATTAAGCCGGTCCTGGATATTAAGTCCCAAATACTTTGCAAGCAAAGATACTTGGCACTTGGGGGCTAATGTATGTCGAAGCTTTCTAAATTATTAAGCCGGTCCTGGATATTAAGTCCCAAATACTTTGCAAGCAAAGATACTTGGCACTTGGGGGCTAATGTGTATCGCAAGTTAAAGGTATTGTGTTACATCCGGTTTAAATATTTTTCTTTAAGCCGGGCAAGCAGCTCTAACAATTTTTCTAAGTCTACAGCATATTTATTCATAAGCAATAGACTTGGGGACTGGTACAGTAAGTATGATTGGAAGTAAGGAAGCATAAGTCATACCTCAGATTTTTGATGTATTTGCTTCACCATGTCAATTTTTAGGCCACGGCTGCTTTGCACCTGGTTGATATAGCCTGAGACGATCTCTCCAATACTCAAATGAGTATAGTCGGTGATATCCATCTTGGCTTTACGGCGTTCTAGCAGCTCCTCTTTAGCCGAGCATTTGGCAAGGACGGTGGGCCTGGCCGGCTCAACGAATTGAGCCTTGAGAAATTCCACTTCTGGGTCAGACGCTTTGACTAGGCTAGGTGCCTCCGGGTTAACAGAATCATCAGGAATATCTTCAGCACGCGGGTCAGAAGTTGGTGCTCCAATGTCTTGAGCCAGCTCAGGCGACGGTTGATGAGTGGAAGAGTCGGGAGCAGTTGTACCCTGTTCTGATTCAGTCACCACAGGTGTTTGGGCCGGTTTATCCTTCTTGTTTTTCTTCATGGGCTTAACCTGCACGCTGTGGGCAAAGCAGAGAAATAAGTAAAGAAACATGAAGAAAGAAAAACATAAGGTGAATAAATTGATATTACCCAGGGCAGTCTTAAAAGCCAGCATGTTTGATTGCATGGACTCGCCGGATGAAGGAGAGGTATCCTGGTAATTGGAGTCAGAGGAATTGAGAGGTTGACGGATTAGACCCGCCAAAGGTAAAAAGGGTATAAGTTGGAGATAACCTCAGTCTGACGCTTCCGGGTTGTGTCAGGCAAGCCGGAGGATAGCTCTGTATCCTTGCTGGTCCGAGTCTGCCTCCGGTTTTCAAATTGTTGTCGCTTCAAAAGAAAGTCAGGATCTTGGTAAGCCAAAGGGTGTGAAAATCTTACTTTCCGGGTTACTCTTCGAATTTTCTGACGCGGCTGAAGCTCGGAATCGGAGGAGATTATAATTACCTCTTCCTCGACGGGTTGGTTTTTGCCCGTGTCTTCCTAAAAGAAGGTTAATATCAATAAGGTAGTGATAAAGGAGAAAGGGAAATTAAAAAGTTACCTCTTCCTCGTTATCATCAGTATCATCAAGCTGAAACAGCTCAGAAGCGCTTGGCTTCCGTTTCCTTGAAGTGGTGGGCTTGGCGGTTTTCCTTTCGGCTCTCTTGGCCGCCCTGGCTTTCTTGGCCGCCTCATGATCATATTGGATTTTCCAGAAGTTATCATTTTCCTGTAAAAGGTTATAAAGGGTTATGCATAAGAATACAGTATAACATGATAAAAAATAACCCGACGGCTGGAAACTTACTGCAGGGGCCGGGTTCTTCTTGCAAAAAGGTAGTAAGCCGAAAGCGTTACTATTCACTGTGCCCTCTTACAACAAAGACTGAGTTGTAGCTTCCACTACATCATCTGGTAAGTCGTCAGGACTATGACGCTGAGGGTCATCTTTCTCGCCTGAATAATTACACATTAAGCCGGGGCGGTGGCTTAACGGAATTATTCTCCAAGCAACCCAGACTCGAACCAGGTCAATGCCATCTAAGACGTTCCCTAAAAGAGCTTTAATCTTCTTGATCTTGGGGGTGAGTGGCAGACGCTCAATAGCAGTCAACTTATCCGGAAGCGGGTCAGTAGGTTCAAGGCGCAATGCACGGAAGCCGGGCAGCGGGTTTTCACCAGCCGGAGAAGTATCTTGGCAGTAGAACCATGTCTGGTTCCAGTCCTTTGGATGACTCGGCAATTCAGCATAAGGGAACAGATAGTCTCTCCGCCTTTGAATCGATATGCCACCAAGCTCCAGACTGGGCCCGTTGGCCCGCTCATTCTGCCGGTTCAAATAGAACAATTCCCTGAACAAAGGTGGGCTGGGTTCTTCTCCAAGGTAGACCTCACAGAAAACTTGGAAGTTGCAGATATTTGACATGGAATTGGGCCCGATGTCTTCAGGTCTTAATTCAAAGAAGTGCAAAACGTCTCTAAAGAATTTTGAACTGGGAGGAGCAAATCCCCAGCTCATGTGATCGGTAAAAATGATCACCTCCCCTTCCTTGGGTTGAGGTTTCTCTTCAGACAGGTCAGGAGCATGATAAGACATGACATCCCTCTTGGGCAGATGGCCATACTTTACAAACTCGGATAGTTTGCTCTCTATAACAATGGATGGGACCCAGTTGCAGGTAACCGGAGGTTTAACAGCTTTGGGTGCCATTGGGTAAATTGAAGCCTACAAAAAGATAAAGGAAATTTTCTGGTTTATTATAGCCCAGAGAATAAACATTATTGGGTTATTTAAGATGGCGGCTTAAGAAGGGGCCTAATGACATATGAGTAACTACGCGATAATGTTTAAACAGGTGCAGGTATCAAAGGTAATTAAAAATTTCTTAAGTCTCCAGAAGCAAGCGGCGCTGACAACCGGAATAATCTTAGACCGGTCACATGAGCTACTATGGCCGAAACAGAGTTAGCAGACATAGTTTTTGGCTAAGTATGGAACAAACAGGTTTCACAAGTTGCAATCATTATTTTGGATCAAACGATGCTCTGGAAAGGAAAAATTTCTAGACCTAAAACAGTACAGGAAAGTTCATATACTCGAGGAGGGCTTCCAAAACAAGGGAAATGAGATCTGTTCTCATGCAAAGATAAACACAAACAAGTACAGCAGCAGTTCTATATTGTTTGTATGATCTAAACAAGGGATTAGAGGTGAGAGCTAAGGGAGGTTTGCATCGGGCGGCGGTGAACGTCGACGAACTAAAAGACAGTACCAATGCAGATCTGAGAAAGGGGATAAAAAGAACTCACAGATGCGGACGAGCTGCGGATGGTCGCCATTGTTTTCTGGTCCGAATCAGGGTGATGCAGCAGCCTGAGTCGATGAAGACGAGGGGTTCGACGGCGACGGCGGCGGAGCTTGAGCAGCGAAGAAAGTAGGTGCGAGGAGGAAGACGACTAAAGAAGGAGAATGGGAAAAGACCTAGGTCGCGCCTATTTATAAGGAAGGGCCAATTAAGACAGCACAAGAAACGAGGAGATTGAACATTAATATCCAGCGGCCCCGATGCCTCGGTTTTCGGGACGGTCAGTAAAGGCAAGGATCTATTGAGGATATGGCAGAATAAAATATGAAGTCAGTGGAAGATGATGTCACGACGGGTTATCATGAATCCAGAAGATGACGTCACTGCGGGCTATGACCTTTGCGCTGACAAAAGACAGGAAGATGCATGTTTAAGGTATTTTAAGATTGACATGAATCGGTCCAAATCAATCTGGGGCCTAATGTTGGGGATATAACTATTTGAGTAAACCGGGCAGGAGGAGCCGGGTTACGTAAAGAAGACTCATCATGAAAGAAGCCCAAGACCTAGCATGAGGATGGCGGTTCATAGGGCTTAAGGCCCATAGTGACAAACCGCCATAATGGCATGACTTGTAATATAAGGTAGAGGTAACTAGTCGCCGAGCCGGACACTGTTTTTGAGCCGGCCGGGACTCTGTAGGCTGCAGGGCGTCAACCCGTGTATATAAGGGGATGACCCGTCGGCGGCTTAGGGCAAGAAACAACTAATCGAGAGCCAGGCATAGTGTATCTCGCTCCCTGGTCATCGAAACCTCAAGCAATTCCAACCCAACTAGACATAGGCCTTCCTTCACCGTAAGGGGCTGAACTAGTATAAACCTCGTGTGACCTTGTCCCGATTAACCCCTTTAAGCTTCCTAGTTGCGATGGCTCCACGACTAAGTCCTTGCAAAAGGACATCTGCCGTGACAATTCCACGACAGATAGACACCTAGTTCCCGTTGACACAGCACCATCTCCACCACAGAGCACCCAAACACTAGCAGTTAGTAAGGCAACTGTAGTGCCCAAATCACGAGGACCACCACTCCAAACCTGAAGTCAACGCTTAAAGCAGAAGAAGAATTGTTCTCAGGTCAGGTTCCGTAGCTATGGTTCATACTACTTTGCTCTTGCGTCACTGTATTTACTGATACCAGCTAATTTCAAATTTGAAGGATGCAATTGAAACTCCAATGGCGCAACAGGTATGTTTTAAACCTGTTTCTTCAACGTGTTTGGCTGTTTGCTGTTGTAAATTGCTCTATGTTGATTCAGTTTCAATTGAATAAACAGTTATGTTCTCATGCCATGCACATTACAAGTGTTGTTATTGCTGTGTAGTTTCCCACACTTATATTCTGTCTATGCTGCTTTGTCTTAAACAGATATGATTCGAACTGTATCTATCTTGATTTGGCAACATAAACTAGAATTATATAGACCATATAGTGACCATACTACATAGATATATGTTTGTTTCATGCTGTTATCCTGTCCACCTTACTACTGAGTTGGTTTACCAAAATGAGTTTCATATACTACATTGTAAACCTGAGATGTGTTTGTTTGTTTCTCTTTTAGAACGTGGATAAAATATTGGAGAAGAGTACCCTATTATGCAATGGTAAAGGAAGTAATGCAGATAAGGTTCAAGATAGTGAGACATCCCTGTTGATCTCCAAGAAAGCTGATAAAAACTATATTGAAGACACTAAGACAACCCCAAAGTCCTGTCTTGATGTAGTGTTCGAGTTACTGGCTACCACTGCTGGCACCAGCTCTTCGAACTCATTACCTGAATCAGATCGGCTTCTTGACTCTCAACTTCAAGTTGAAAGACATCGATCAGATGTTATGCAACAGGAAGCCGAAGGACTGAGGAAGTCCCTGCAGAATTCAGATGCATACTTTCTAGTGCAACAGCAAGCGCTGGAGGACTTAAGAGCCAAACAAGAGAAAGTTAATAAGCTTGCTAAGCATCTTGCCAGCATTATGGGTACCCATGATATTGTTTCTTGAGCTCTTCTGAAGTGGTTTCAGTTCTGGACTTGTTTTGCTGCGACGTTTATATGCTGATGTGTTCCCTATATTTGCACTGGTGGCAAACTTTGATGCCCAGTGGATGTAATGTGTGTAATAGTCGTGATAGCCTAGTGTAAGTTGCTTTCTTATTTATTTCCTTGTTGTCTTGTTTATTTGTTTGCTTGTAGTCAATGCAGTTCTTTTTCTGCGGTTTGCTAGTGGCTGCAATAACCTATTTTTTATAACTAGGCCACGAGGACACTGGGCCTCCTATGGGCCGTAGAAACAGTGGGCCTTCTACGGGCCGTATAAACAGTGGGCCTTCTACGGGCCGTATAAACAGTGGGCCTTCTACGGGTCGTAGAAATAGTGGGACTTCTACGGGCCATAGAAACAATGGGCCTTCTACGGGCTGTATCATTAATGGGCCTTCTACGGGCCGTATCATCAATGGGCCTTATACGGGTCGTATGATCGATTGGCCAAACATGGGCCAAACAGACCGCATTCTGGCCGTAAACGGGCTAGAGTTGGAATCGTCCGTTCATGGGCCGACCATAACGGGCCATCGTTAATAGGCCGTATTTGATGACGCTATGAAAACGGCCCAACGTATTAATGGAGCACAAACGGGCCGACTGTAACCACGGGCTGAATTTGGCCCACAAGCAGAAAATGACAGTAACGGGCCATAAGTAAACGAATGCTGGAAATGAGCCCAAGAATAAATGGGCTCTGAGAAGGCCGAAAGATAACATGGGCTGGAGACAGCCCAACGGAATAACGGGCCGTTAATGGGTATAAAGTGATACACTGTTCATTATGGGCCAGTTTCACCACGGGTCGTTAATGGGTGTAAAGTGATACACTGTTCATTACGGGCTAGTTTCACCACAGGCCGTTAATAGGCCAAGAGTTACATAGGGCCTCATATGGGCCGAAAGACGTCATGGGCCAGAAGTGAAAACGGGCTAGAATCATATTGTATGGCCCAGATGACGCTACTGGGCCTAATTCAGATAGGGCATAACGGGCCTTGGGTTAGCGGGTTGTAAATGGGCTATATGCGAACAGGTTGTTAACAGGCTTTCCATGGGCCGGCCCGCCACCTTTTGACCAAGTCAAACGGGCCGGCCTTTTCACAGGAATGGGCCTCTGTTGGGCCGTGCCACGTGTCAATGTATCATAGGCGCCTTCTATCCAATGAGTGGATGACATCTGTCCCGACGATGAGCCGACACGTGTTTCCTCCAGCCAATGATGATTTTACACATGGAAAATCCCCATTGGTCGGGGCTGTTAACGGGTTATCGGATCCAAAACCCGACCCGATAGCTTAACGGCGTTCTGTTATGGTGGATGCCACATGTCGGTCGACCTTGACGAAAGCACTTCTGTGATGCGCGATTTATCGTCATGGAAGTGGACACTTCTGTGATGATAATTTTGGTAATGTCATGGAACACTTCTACGACAGCACAGGTATGACTATCTTGATTCTGTCATAAATTTGTCATGGATGTACATGCATGACAAAAAACGCGACCTACTGTGATAAACACGTATCATCACGGAAGTGTATTTTTTTGTAGTGATATTAAAGATACTGGCATCATGCTGCTCTTATTATGTGACGATCACCAGAAAAATCACTCACCCTGTGCCTCGTCAAGCCGCTTGTTGACAAGCACGATGTCGGCATCTGCCGCATCCAGTTGCCACTTTAGTTCGGCAAACCCATCAGTCCGGCTAGCCACCGGAGCTTCAACCACCTGCACATAAATGCGATCCGTTTATTACCTGGGACTATGATCCTCTGTTTGCCGCCATTCCCGATGACAACCAGAGTCTCAAGGGCTACTATTTGCATGGGCATACCTAATGTATGCGGTACTGCTAAAGGCATACATTGTTTCACGTACCTCGAAGCCTTTCAGCAGACTCATAAAAGCTTCGTGCAAACCGCTTTCAGCGGAGGAAATCCTTTCAATCACTATACCCATTAGCATACGATGCGCTTCTGAGACAACAACTTGCCCTAGAAGATCCTTCAGCGCGTCTGAACACACACTGTATGGACCCTTGCTGTCACTCCCCTCAGGAGCCGGATACTAGGGAAGCCGGGCAGCCAAAGGGTTATCCTCTGGCCCTAGTGGATCTGTAGATACCCTTCGTGACAACACTTCAAGATCGCCCGCTTCTTGAGCTGGAGAGTCCGGGGGAGGCGTTTCGCTCTCCATCATCTCAGGAAGAAGATCCCCCGAAGATGAACTCCCTCGAGAAGGGCTACGATCCGGACTACAATTTGCAAGCATCGGTTATTGTCTTCGGAAGTAAGGTACGATATCTTCACTATTAAGTACTTTTTGATTACTTACAGCTCGGTAGAGGGCTGATCCCCGCGTGGACACTGTGCGGCAAGAATACCCTCCGAGGAAGGACCCTCTGGCGGAGATTTCTTCTCCCGTTTGGAAACCTTAGTATCCGGATCTTCAGAGGTAGTCCTCTTCCTTCCCCAGCGAGAGAGAATGTCAGATTCTTCCCCTTGGTTATCCTCCCTCTCGGAGGCGCTCATTCCCTTGATCGGAATAGGTAGCGATGGAGGCCCGCTTTCACCCTCTTTATTCCCCCCTTCATCTTCCTTTGAGGGCACTAGACAAGGTGTTGGCTCGAGCATCTTTTCCAGCACCAGATTGTCCAAGCCTTCAGGGAGGGGGGCCGAACACCGGATCATCTTCGCCTTTGTTATCCAGTCCTGGTCAAAGAGCGATTCTTCAAAATGATGTCATGATATATAAAAGGACAGTGTGTTCGGCCATGGGATTACTTACTTGGGCAGCGGGGCGGTTGCAGCTTAGGCCCACGTCCTCGGTAGTGTCCGGACACTCTATTTGGGGTCCGAAGAACGATTTGTACATCTCCTTGTGCGTCATGCCGAGGAAATGCTAAATAGTGCGCGGTCCTTCCGGGTTGAATTCCCAAATGCGGAGGGGCCGGCGTTTGCAAGGCTGGACTTGACGAACCAGCATAACTTGCATTACCATAACCAGACTGAAATCTCCCTCGAAGAGATCTCGGATATGGCTCTGCAGTATTGGCACGTCCTTGGATGGACCCCAGCTCAGCCCCCTGCTGATCCATGACATCAGTTGTGGTGGAGGGCCCGAACGAAAGGTGGGGGAAGCTACCCATTTGGCACTTCGGGGAGCTGTGACGTAAAACCACTCCCGTTGTCACAATCTGGACACCTCTGGAAAGGAACCCTTTGGCCATGGAGCGTCAGCAATTTTGCTTATTAGAGCACCTCTGCACACTGCGTACTGCCCCTTGACCATCTTCGGCTTCACATCGAAGGTCTTGAGCCACAGGCCGAAGTGAGGGGTAATGCGGAGGAAGGCCTCACATACAACGATAAATGACGAGATGTGAAGAAGGCAATTCGGGGTCAGATCGTGATAATGCGGCCCGTAATAGAACATAAGACCCCTAACAAAGGGATCAAGAGCGAAGCCTAGTCCTCGGAGGAAGTGGGAGATGAACACAACGCTCTCGTTGGGTTCGGGAGTAGGGACGACCTGCCCTCGGGCGGGCAGCCTATGCGAAATTCCGGCGGTCAGGTATCTGGCATCCCTCAACTTCTTGATGTCCTCCTCCGTGATGGAGGAAGGCATCCACCGGCCTTGAAGGCTAGATCCGGACATGATTGAAGGTCAGAAGCACCTGACCTCGGCTTTGGGTGTTAGAACTCAAGGTGGGGGAAGGATTCGATTGGGCACGGGAGGGAACAAAGAAAAGCCTTGTCCCTTTATAAAGGGGATGAATACCAGGCATCCTCCTCGTGGCCGTTCGAGACTTACCTAAGATCAATGAGTCATACCAACGGGCACGGTTGGGTTACCCACGTTTGTATTTATGAGAATCCCGTGATAAGGGGAACACGATCTCTGCTTTCACAAGACATGTCAAGAAACCGCCTCGCGTTATGTGCGGGGTTGGTTAAAGAAAAACGGTTCAAATAATTACTGGGCCCAAGGTAGTCAGAGTCGGGATTCGGAGTCGGATCGGTTTTCCTCAGACAGAATCGAGTCGTAAGATCGAGTCGTGGAATCGAGGATTCTACTAGATTTACTCAAATTAGATATTTTGTATGCACACAAGAAATTTATATGGGTTCTATAGAGTTTTGACATTAAATATGGAGCAAAGAACGTACACATCAATGCTAGTTGTATTCCACTTCTTTTTATGGCTAACCTACCATCTAGCGCGCATGTATGGAACATATATGAGAGGGAAGTATATAGAACATTTAAACCTTCAATGCACGAAATTTACTTATGTTCTTTTTAGAGTGTATGAATAGTCGATCACTTGTCTATCTGACCTACAGTACTAAACCTTGAAGGGACTTGCTCTCCTTCTCCGATCAATCTTGAAGCATCCTCCTTTTCACGCCAATTCCATATGTCGACAAGCCTGATCCTCAATTTTGATCTAAGGTTTCTGAGAGCTAGACCAAAGGTGTCTACGACTAAGCGTTTGGACTTGGGAGGGGAATAAAGGTCCATATCAAAAGGGGTTTGGATGATGGCATACTATTTGGCTACAACTAAACAAATGGCTTAGATAAGTTAGTAGAATCGGATGTAGTCCATAGCATAGTCGGGATTGTATAGTTTTGTACAGGATTCTATGATTTGGATCGCGACTCAACATGGATTCTACCTGATCCGGATTCATAGTGGGATTTGGATCTACATGCTTCCGTAGGGTCGTGAAGTCGTAAGATTCTAGCAGTCGAATCGGGATTCTGACTACCTTGACTGGGCCGTGGCGTGATGTCATGCTGCCAAAACGTGTCAGCAGATTAGATTTGTGGAAATATTATTCTCTCTACGGTGGTATGTGGAACTTATTTTGCAGGGTCGGACACTATCCTTGTATTCAAACACTTCCGTGGTGTATTCGGAGGAGTAACCCGCCTTGCAATGCCGAAGACAACACTACACGTCGGACTCATCATCATTGAAGCCTAGTTCAGGGGCTACTGAGGGAGTCCTGGATTAGGGGGTCACCGGATAGCCGGACTATATCCTTTGGCCGGACTGTTGGACTATGAAGATACAAGATTGAAGACTTTGTCCCGTGTCCGGATGGGACTCTACTTGGCGTGGAAGGCAAGCTAGGCAATACAGATATGGATATCTCCGCCTTTGTAACCGACCTTGTGTAACCCTAGCCCCCTCCGGTGTCTATATAAACCGGAGGGTTTTAGTCCATAGGACAAGATACAATCATACCATAGGCTAGCTTCTAGGGTTTAGCCTCTCCGATCTCGTGGTAGATCAACTCTTGTAATACTCATATCATCAAGAACAATCAAGCAGGACGTAGGGTATTACCTCCATCAAGAGGGCCCGAACCTGGGTAAACATCATGTCCCCTGCCTCCTGTTACCATCCGCCTTAGACGCACAGTTCGGGACCCCCTACCCGTGATCTGTCGGTTTTGACACCGACAAACTCCTTGCTCTTGTGCTTCAAATGATAGTCTCCCCAAATCTCTCTCACAGATTTGGATTTGGTGGAAAGATTATTTGAGTGTAAAGCAACTTGGGGAAGGCTAGAGATCAAGATTCATATGGTTGGAATGGAATATCTTGGTCTCAACACATGAGTAGGTGGTTCTCTCTCAGAAAATGTATGCTGGAAGTGTAGGCACGTTCTGATAGATCTCTCCACTAATGAAGAGTGGGTCGAGGGGTATATATAGCCTCCACACAAAATCTAACCGTTACACACAATTTTCCAAACTCGGTGGGACGAAATCAAAAAACTCGGTCAGACCGATTCAGTTCAAAATGTGAACATTAGGCTTTTCGGTGGGACCAATTCCATTAGGGTTAGGGCATAACGTAATCTCGTTGAGACCGATTAAACAAACTCGGTAGGACCGACTTTGGTAATAAGCTAACCAGAGAGTTGGTCAGGCAAACTCGGTGGGACCGATCGCTCATCTCAGTTGGACCGATTATGAAGGGAAACAGAGAGTTTGCAATCCCATCTCGGTGAGACCGAGATCCCTATCGGTGAGACCGAAATGACTAGGGTTTCTGGTAGTGGCTATGTCAAGTGAACTCGGTGGCGCCGGATAGAACATTTCGGTGGGGCCGAGTTTGACTTTTGGTTTGGGACATATGTGGATATGAGAAAGTGGTTGAGGGTTTTTGGAGCATATCACTAAGCATTTTGAGCAAGTAAGCTATTAAGCAACACCTCATCCCCTTTTAATAGTATTGGCTTTTCCTATGGACTCAATGTGATCTTGGATCACTAAAATGAAAATGTAGAGTCTTGAGCTTGAGACAATGTGTGTCCTTAGCATTTTGAGGGGTCCACATTCCTAATCCATGCCATGCCAATCATTGAACTTTCTGAAATGATCATCTTGAAATAGTATTAGTTCAATGAGATATATGTTGTTAGTAATTACCAAAACCACCCAGGGATAGTTGCACTTTCATGATGGAACCCGCAAGGAATTGGATGAAGCGCAAAGTGGATATATTGCCAAATTGGGAAGTGTTACATATGGGGTGTTACAACCACGGAGACACCGATGTTGGCTGCAAGCTTGCCACCATAAGACTCGCCAACAAGGAAAAATTGGCTTTTGTGCAAGGTAGGCATCTCCTTGGTGAGTGCCTCTAGAAGCTCGATGGCATCAGCAACCACTTGCACGACCGTCATAGCTAGCACGCTTGGGTCCTCCATGTAGCTATACCTGACACACACCGGTAGTCCTGCATTTCAACATACTCATTACTTACAACACAAATGTCCTTAAATAGTACTCCCTTCATGGAGAAGTATCAGCTCATTTAGTTCACTGCTTTTGTGATCTGAATGCTCTTATATTTCTTTACAGAGGGAGCATGTGCATGAAGAAACAAATCTCTTACCACAAAGATAAGATCAACCTTCTACAACCATGTCGAGTTGCGTGGCTTCAGGTTGACATCCAGCGGGCCGATCCCCTGGAAGTTGCCACCCCGACGCCCGACCGTCCCTAGAAGAACAGGACGATGCTCACCTAATGCTTTGTACTCAACCAAATTTAAAAATGGCAGTGAGAGGAGATAAGTTTACATACCGGACCGCCCTCCAACTAGAGGATGGTTGGCCATGGCTTTATTGGCGAAGACACCCGATGTGGGCTCTTGTAATACCACCAAAATACATGAGCCTCTGCAACAAAAACATACGGTTAAACTCATCACAAAATATATAAATGAAATAAAATTTAGTCGTAGTAGTAAATGGAAAAACGAAAGGATGAGAGGACCCAACCCGATATAAAGATTTCCATTGTAGTGGATACTTAATTACTGTGACGAATTTGAACATAGCCCCATATCTCGCTTTTATCAGGAGTAGCGACATAGGAGAGAAGAGATGCTCGCCACATTTGAACCAATGTCGGGGTGGGTGCACGAGGAGGCCGGGCCTGGCAGCGCGACACGAGGAGAGAGGCGACGGCGGTAGTGTGTGTTATGAGCAGTGGCAAAGCTTCATGGGGGAAAAGGGAGCCAATGCCCCCTTGAGGGAGTCCTGGATTAGGGGGTATTCGGACAGCCGGATTATATCCTTTGGCCGGACTGTTGGACTAGATACAAGATTGAAGACTTCGTCTCGTGTCCGGATGGGACTCTACTTGGAGTGGAAGGCAAGCTAGGCAATACGGATATGTATATCTCCTCCTTTGTAACCGAACTTGTGTAACCCTAGCCCCCTCCGGTGTCTATATAAACCGGAGGGTTTAGTCCGTAGGACAACATACAATCATACCATAGGCTAGCTTCTAGGGTTTAGCCTCTCTGATCTCGTTGTAGATCAACTCTTGTAATACCCATATCATCAAGAATAAATCAAGCAGGACGTAGGGTTTTACCTCCATCAAGAGGGCCTGAACCTGGGTAAAACATCGTGTCTCCTGCCTCCTGTTACCATCCGCCTTAGACGCACAGTTAGGGACCCCCTACCCGAGATCCGCCGGTTTTGACACCGACATTTGTGCTTTCATTGAGAGTTCCTTTGTGACGTTGTCGTAAGGAAGGATGCCTCATCTCGTTGTTAAAAATAACATTACCGTCGGGGGAGCTCTCGTTGTCAGCCAAACTCTCCGGCTAGGCAGTTTCATCATGACTGCCTATTCGGCCAATGCACCAACGATGACTTCTCGGGTCATCAAAAACAGCCTCCACGTCGGCTCGGAATTCGCCGAGCAGATGGATCCAATGGAGCTGTCCTCCCTAAACGAACTCTTGGATCGCGTCGCCGCCTCGGGAGTCGCTACGGACTATGATCGGATTGGGCTTAAACCCGATCAAAGGGAGATTAACTCTCCAACGGTCACCCATCATGTTGCGGTGGTGGAGGAACAATGCGGTGATCCTCCCTCTATCTTGAAGACTAACTATGTCCAAATTCCTAAGCTCTTTGAGCCGTACACCTGTTTACGGGAGGACATCACCCAATCCCTGAACCTGGAGTCAGGCAGTGGGCCAGACTCATCGGGCAACATACCGGAATCTGAACTTCCAAGATCAGAAACCCCTCGGCCCCCGGGTCTCAGATCGGGTAGGGGTCCGGACTCAAATCCACCCACCCACCCAGACATAAACAATCTTTCCCACATCAGGTAAGAGCCCCATGAAATAATACATCATTATTGGGCCAGATTCCTCCTTGTGATGAACAAGGTTATGGACTGCCGCAAGGAAGACACAGTCTCACTTTTCTGCAATAACTGCATGGACAAGGGAATCCTTAACGCCATAAGTCACCATGACATATCACGCTTCGCCGACATGGCGTCCATAGTATGAAAGTACTGTGCGATGGAAAGTGCCTGGAAAACCGAAACGAAATTTTGGGATAATCCGGCTCCGTATACGCACCCAGTCCGAAGTAAAAGGGTGCACTATCATAAGACACCCGAGTTCATTACAAAGAAGCAAAAACCCTCTACAAGGCACGGAACCGTATTGGAGGGATGGCTTAACGGACCCTGCAAAATTCATAGCACAGCGGATACAATATCAACACACAGCCTTAGAGCATGTTGGATACTCCGGCAGGTGGCCAAAAGTGGTGAGGATCTTCTTATCACAAATGCCACAGAGCACCATCCCGTGGATAACAATACGGTGTTAACAGTCTTTGAGACCTTCGCGTCAAATAATAGGCGCAAGCGAACACTCCGCAGCATGGCCGAAATCTGCCATGTAGCAGCAATAAATCCATGGAGTGACACGGCTATTACCTTCAATGCCAGTGACGAACCTAAATTCCGAACAGCTCGAGCACCAGCCGCACTGGTCCTCAGTCCAATCGTGGACGGCTTTCGACTCACCAAAGTACTCATGGACGGCGGCAGCGGATTAAACCTCATCTATGAGGAAACACTTCAAAAGATGGAAATAGACTGGAACCGCATTGAGCAAAGTAGCACAACCTTCAGGGGAATCATACCCAGTCGGGAGGCACGATGCGCTGGGAAAATCACACTAGATGTGGTATTCAGTACGCCAGAGAACTATAGGTCCGAAGAAATTACTTTTCAAGTGGCCCCATTTAGCAGTGGATACCATGCCCTTTTAGGACGTGAGGCGTTCATGATCTTCCAAGCCGTACCCCATTATGGGTACATGAAGCTCAAAATGCTCGGGCCCAACGGAATCATCACCCTCGCCAGTGATCCGGACACAGCACTCCGCGCCGAAAACAAAACAGCCGCACTGGCCCTCGAGGCATTATCCAAAGCCCTCTCGGTCGAGGAATTAACCACGCTACGCTCCACAGTGGACAGGGACAACGTGATACTCGACAAGAGATCCAAGTCCACCTCTTTTAAACCAGCGGATGAAATAGTCAAATTCCAAGTCCACCCAACGGACCCTACAAAAACAGCCTCCATCGGGGCATAGTTAAACCCCGCCGTGGACGCCGCACTACGAGAGTTCCTACGCGAGGATTGGGACATATTCACCTGGCATCCCTCAGACATGCCAGGAATCCCACGCAGGCTGGCCGAGCATAGCCTCAATATCCTAAAGGGATTCAAGCCAATCAAGCAAGCTCTTCGGCGTTTCTCCGAACCTAAGAGACAGGCCATGGGAGAGGAACTAGCCAACTTATTGGAGGCCGGATTCATCAGAGAAATAAAACACCCGGACTGGCTAGCAAACCTGGTCATGGTACCAAAGAAGGATAAATCCTGGCGCCTTTGTGTCAATTTCAAGGACCTCAATAAAGCATGCCCAAAGGATCCCTTCCCCCTCCCTCGCATCGATCAAATTATTGATGCTACCGCGGGACACGAGTCATTGTGTTTCCTCAACGCATACTCCGGTTACCACCAAATCAAGATGGCGGAGTCCGACCAAGCCGCAACGGCATTCATCACACCATACGGTCCCTTCTGTTTCAACACAATGCCTTTTGGGCTCAAAAACACCGGCGCAACATATCAGCGCATGATTCAGACATGTCTGGAGAAACAAATCGACAAACAGTAGAGGCATACGTAGATGATGTGGTCGTCAAAACCAAACACGTCGACTCTTTGATAGACGACTTGAGGCTCACATTCGACAACCTCCGAACATACGACATCAAGCTCAATCCGGAAAAATGCGTTTTCGGCGTACCAGCCAGAAAGCTCCTGGGTTTCATTGTCTCCAGTAGAGGTATTGAAGCTAATCCGGCCAAAATCCGAGCTTTGTCATGGTTGGCTATCCCAACAGACCTCAAACAAATCCAGAAGTTAACTGGATGCGTGGCGTCTCTAAGCCGCTTTATGTCCCGCTTAGGAGAAAAGGCACTACCCCTTTATCGCCTCCTTCAGTGCACCGAACACTTCGAGTGGATGGACGCTGCCACAGCTGGATCGGAAGAAATAAAAGCCATACTGGCAACCAACCCAATCCTGGCCGCGCCAAACCTTGGTGAACCAATGCTATTATACATTGCGTAAACCCATCAAGTTGTAAGCGCAGTGCTTGTCATCGAACGAGAAGCGGACGGACATAAATTCCCTCTTCAAAAGCCGGTATATTATGTATCCACCGTCCTCACTCCATGCAAATCACGGTACCCACATTATCAAAAGATAGCCTATGCGGTATTCATGGCATCTCGGAAACTGCGACACTACTTTCAAGAGTGTTCGATTACAGTAGCCTCGGAGGTGCCACTAAATGATATTATTAACAACTGCGATGCCACGGGCCGGATTGCCAAATGGGACATTGATCTCCTCCCGTTCGACATAACATACAAACCTCGGCGAGCCATTACATCGCAAGTATTGGCCGACTTTGTCGCTGAATGGACGGAAGCCGAACTCCCTATAGACTACGGCACATACTCCAATTGGATTATGCAATTCGACGGCTCCAAAATGCTGGCTGGACTGGGGGCTGGCGTCGTCCTGACGTCCCCAACTGGAGATATAGTTCAATACGTACTGCAGATACTGTATACAGACTCCAACAATGCAGCCAAATACGAAGCCCTGTTGCATGGTCTTCGAATGGCAGTTTCCATGGGCATTAAGCGCCTGGAGGTGCGTGGGGATTTGAACCTCGCAATAACCCAAATAAATGGAGACTTTGATGCCAAGGATTCGAAGATGGCAGCCTATCGTAATGCTGTCCTAAAGATGTTAGCTCGGTTCAAAGGGCTCAAATTTCACCATGTGGCTCGGGAAAACAATCAGGCGGCGGATATCCTCGCCTGCATCGGTGCAAAACATGATGCGGTCCCCCCCCCCCAATATCTTCTTAGAGAGGTTGTTTAAGCCATCTGTGGTATGGGAGGGGGACACCAGCAATATTAGTCCGGACCCGGCCACAACACTCGATACCGAACACTTTGACATAATCGGAGGCTCTGCCACCGAAACAACGCCTTCAACCCACGTAATAATGGCCATCATAGCCCCGACAGAACCATTCCTAGCCTACCTAACTAGGCAGGAACTTCCGGAGGACCAAAATGAGGCACGCTGCATAGTGCAGCGATCTAAGGCCTACAGGGTCCATGAGGGAGAACTATATAAAAAAGAACTACCGGAGTCCTTCAAAGGTGCATCTCCGAAGAGGAAGGGCAGAACCTTTTGGCAGAAATTCACGTCGGACTCGGCGGTCACCACGCCGCAGCCCGGGCTCTTGTAAGCAAGGCCTTTCGTATAGGATTCTATTGGCCGACGGCCCAGGCAGACGCACAGGACTTGGTCCAACGTTGCGCCGGTTGCCAGCTTTTTTGCAAATCAAAGCCACATGCCACCCACCGCCCTCTAAACCATCCCCATTACATGTCCCTTCGTGGTCTAGGGGCTTGACATGGTTGGACCCCTTAAAGGGGGAACCCACAAGAAAAAATACTTACTAGTCATGGTGGATAAATTCACCAAATGGATAGAAGCCAAGCCTGTCAAAACAGCCGAATCTGGACCGGTGATAGACTTCATATCTGGGGTCGTACACCGTTATGGCGTCCCCCACAGCATCATCACTGACAACGGCACGAACTTCACGGCCGATGAGGTAAAACTCTGGTGCAGCAAAATGGGCATCAAGCTCGATTATGCTTCAATCTATCACCCACAAACCAATGGCCAAGTTGAGCGAGCAAACGGTCTTATAATGAGCGGCATTAAACCCAGGCTAGTGCGGTCCTCAACAGAGTCTAACATGCACTGGGTAGAGGAGCTCCACTCCATACTTTGGGGGCTGCGGACCATGCCAAACCGTAGTACCGGATATACACCCTTCTTTATGGTGTACGGCGCAAAGGCAGTCTTGCCTTGTGACATAATTCATGACTCACCTCGAGTGAGCATGTACGAAGAAAGAGAAGCCGAGCTCGATCGGCAGGACAGTCTGGACACCTTGGAGGAGGAACGCGGCGTGGCAAAATCCCGTTCCGCATTTTATCAGCAACAGGCTCACAGATACCAAAGCAGAGAAGTACGGGCCAAAACTTATAACGTTGGCGAACTAGTTCTACGCCTGCTGGATAAGAAAAAGAACAAGCTCGAGCCCAAATGGGAAGGTCCCTTCATTATTGACCAAGTTCTGACCGGTGGAGCGTACCGACTGCGGGATGCATCGACTAATCGACTTGAGCCGAACCCATGGAACGCGGCCAGGCTCCAAGATTCTACGCCTAGTCCCGGACTCTACGTTCGTCCCCTTCCTCTGTCCATTTTTGCATATACATTATCTATCTTGTTTTTCTTTCTTTTATTCTTTCTCTAGGCCTTCAAGGGCCAACTTGTGCCTCGCTTGCACATTATAGATGCGCTAGCCGCGCTCATCATACCTGGAGGCTTCTTTCACAGAATCTTAATTATTTATCTGGGCATCATGCCCTGGACATGTGTTATACTTCCGCATGTACCTTTTTTCGCCATCATATGCATCGATATGACTTAAGTTTTGGCCAAGCTGGGTTGCCTGGCTCTTGTATTTATGCCCTACGTTCCCGTTAATTCGGCTAGGGCATAAGGGGAGCACCTCTGTGATTGTTACTGCCGGGTCAGCCAGATGTGTACCTCAGACTGGGTGAAGCCAAAAGCTAGCGTTCTTAAGGGAATATTTGGTCGGTGAACAAAAGATGATTTTTATTTATTTTCCATATGTGCCCCCAGATGTTTTTCCCGCGTTTCCTATCGCAGTCCGGACATGCACTTTAGGGCATGCGTACCTAGGGAAAGGAACCCTTAACGGAACTATTCTCCCTGGAAGATGTTTCTTACTACCCATGTAATATAACATAACTAGTTGGGCACTTGTCTGTTCAAGCACTAATGACCCCTACACTTGGTCTCCACGCATACCCCGGTTCTTATATAACTGAGCGGGTATTCGGATACACTCCGGACTATCGGGTCTTGAGGTTGAAGCGAAAAGGTCCGCCATGACAAATGACCTACAATCCGGCTAGAAGGCATTATACATGTCACTTTAATTACATAGTCATGCAGACTGACTAAATTCCTCTTCTATACCATCCAACAGGCGGTCTAGCCTACAATCCTGTTGGGAATACTTTGCAGCTAATTCTACTTGCCCATAAACTAAGCTAACGGGAATCTCTTTCCCATCGGGCCCCACAGGTTCGACCTCGGCCATGTGATTTGGGTCAGCCTTGGTGTATCGCGTCTTCACCATGGCCCAGGATTCCCTGGCACCTTGACGGCAGGCCGATATCTTCCATAATCGGAAGCGCCGCCGTGCTCCCTGGAGCTTCTCCACAAGCTCTGCAACACCTTCTGGCAAGTAGACGGATGGCCATAAGGCCTGGGCAACACCTTGCATCACCTGTCGAACTTGTTCGTGCAGATGTGAGAGCTCGGATAGAAGATCACCTGCAGACCCGGGCATTTCCTCCGCGGGACGACCCGTCAGCATACCTACAGACATAACGATGTTAGTCGGTTTCTTTGCTGAACTCCTTCAAAAGGATTCGTTCAAGCACTTACTAAAAATGTTGCGCCGAAGCCGCTTATTCTCCTTCTCAGAGTCTGCAAGCTGGGCTCAAACGTCTTTTAGTTCCACGCTCAGCTTGATATTGGCGTCTTGGAGATAGTTTTTCTCCCACCTAACCTTAGTCAGCACGCGTTTGCCAGCCCCTAGCTGTCGCACGACATGCTGGTCCTCCGGATTTTCTCCGGATTCATCTGCAACATCTATTATTAGATCTGCCGCCACGCCGCACACCATATGGTAACCATCATTCTTTAAAGTAAATGTTACCAGCAGGGGACTTTTTCGGTTCCTTCAATGCGGCAACAGCAGCTCGCAGTTGGGCCTTGCATTCCTCCAGCTCCTGTGACAGCCGAGTATTCTTCTCTGTAAGAACCTGCACAATAAAGATGATCCTTAAATCAGTTATGCTAACTGTTTCAAGTCTCAGGGGCTACTGATACATATAATCGCCAGATTTACTTACTCGTAAATCCTTTACATACTGATCCGTGGCTCTGGCTAGACCATCTTGAGCAGCACGGAGGTACGCTTCTCCAGAATTGAAGGCATCAAATGCCTCTGGTGAGAAACAAGCGTCGCGGAGTATGGCCCGGGGGCGCCTATGATTCATGGCGCTTTCCACTTCTGAATTTGTGGCGGATAATCTATCCGCATCCTCTGTAGGAGGATTATCCTGCGCCCGTCCCATATCGGCTTCCGCCTCTATGTCCGGTCCAGGCGCCCGACTGGTGGAAGCGTGATTAGCAACATCGCCGGACATATTTCGGCGAGCGTTTTTTCTGTTAAAGAAAAACGGGCATCATTACATTTCGAGAAAGACGACAACCACGGAGTGGGGTTTTTGTTATACCTTTGCGCCGGCGTCTCTGTCCTGGCCGCCTTCCTTTTTGGCCTACCCGGCCTCGGTGCCTCTTGTTGGTGAGTTGCTGCGGGTTCGGCGGGGCGTCCTGAATGCCTTCCTTGTAAAAACGCCATATGTATATGGTAGGTGAAGTGTCTAAAAGGGGATCCTAGTTTTTGGAGTTGGGGGTTTTGGTTTTTCTTATGTGTGAAGCAGGAAGCAGTCCGGGATAGTCGAACGTAATGGCCACCATGGCATCATCGCAGCTTAACTGGTAAAACTGCCGGTCTATCAGCTCCACGAATATAAATGGATCTTCTTCAAGTCCGGAGTCGAGGGCCCGGTCAGGGTCTGCCTTGTGGAGAAGGGCTGATGACCTCCTTTATGGCTTTTCGCAGTTCCTGCCGCAGAGTGGCAAGATGAATACTTACGACAAAGAATGCAGGGAAAATGGGAGTAAGGAGATATAACTTACCCAGCTTGGAGGATTGTACATGGAGAATCCATCCCGTGGCTTGATGTGGATGAACTCCTCTTCCTCTCCCTTGAACAATTCGGATAGAATTTTTGCTAAAGCGGCAGCATTGTCCGGACCCTTATGCCCGCAGCGGGTGGCATCATCCGCCCCGTTAAAACACCACAAGGGGTGCCCATGATATTGAAGTGGTTGCACTCCCCGCATTATGCAAATCAACATAACTTCGATTACTGTCAATCCTGATTAAGCCAGTGCTTTAATCCGGTTCATCAAATAGAGGACTTCTCCGTTGTCTTCCACCTAGGGGCTCCGTGGGCGCCAACTTTGGCGTTTCTTCAGAGGAGCATTGCTGAACTCAGGAAGACCCCATCGAACAGGGTCCAGAAGGGGAACGTCCTCCATATAAAACCATTCCGAAGGCCAGTCTTCGGACGACTTCTTCGGGGTACCGGACAGATATCCCGTACTGCGCCATATTTCGACTCCACCCACTTGATAAAGTGACCCCCTCTGTGTGCGAGGGGCGAGGAAAAATAGCCTTTTCCACAGCTCGAAGTGAGCCTCGCAGCCTAGGAACAACTCACGGAGAGCAACATAGCCGGCGATATGTAGAATGGAGGTAGGGGTGAAATTGTGTGATTGGAGGCCGTAGAACTCCAGGAGCCCACGGAGGAACGAATGAATTGGAAATCCGAGTCCCCTTAATAAATAAGGAACAAGGCAGACCCGCTCCCCCATAGAGCGATTGGGAAAGCTCTCCGCTTGCTCCCTGCCATTGTAGGTGGCAATCCTGGCTCGAACGGGCACCATGTATGCTGGAGGGAGAAATCCCTTAGTCTGCAGTTCGATTAATCGACTCTGTGGGACGGAACACCTCTCCCGATCACCGGGCTTAGGGCTACGGGGGGGAGGAGGAGCTGTGGAGGGCGGCCATGCTGGAATGGATCTTTCCGAAGCATGCTCTGATGGATTCTCGCTGGGGGAGGATGGTGTGGATCAGATTTGAGAATCCCTGTCCATTTAATAGACAATTTATTTATCTGGCTAGGGGGGCGAATGTAAAAATGCCCTGGCGCCTCGTATTCATTCGACGCGTGGAAAATAGCCCTTATTGGGCACAGAGGCCAAGAGGTCCAAAAATTTATGGGGCTGGACACTGCTTTACAAACGTTCGAAATATGGAGAAGAACCCGCCTTGCAATGCCGAAGACAACACTGCGTGCTAGACTCATCATCATTGAAGCCTGGTTCGGGGGCTACTGAGGGAGTCCTGGATTAGGGGTGGGGGAGTCCTGGATTAGGGGGTGTTCGGATAGCCGAACTATACCTTCAACCCAGACTCCTGGACTATGAAGATACAAGATTGAAGACTTCGTCCCGTGTCCGGAAGGGACTTTCCTTGGCGTGGAAGGCAAGCTTGGCGATACGGATGTTCAGATCTCCTACCATTGTAACCGACTCTATGTAACCCTAACCCTATCCGGTGTCTATATAAACCGGAGGGTTTTAGTCCGTAGGACAAGATACACATCAACAATCATACCATAGGCTAGCTTCTAGGGTTTAGCCTCTCTGATCTCGTGGTAGATCAACTCTTGTACTACCCATATCATCAATATTAATCAAGCAGGACGTAGGGTTTTACCTCCATCGAGAGGGCCCGAACCTAGGTAAAACTTCGTGTCCCCTGCCTCCTGTTACCATCCGGCCTAGACGCACAGTTCGGGACCCCCTACCCGAGATCCGCCAGTTTTGACACCGACATTGGTGCTTTCATTGAGAGTTCCTCTATGCCGTCGCCATCAGGCCCGATGGCTCCTACGATCATCAATGGCGATGCAGTCCAGGGTAAGACCTTCCTCCCCGGACAGATCTTCGTCTTTGGTGGCTTCGCACTGCGAGCCGATTCACTTGGCCATATAGAGCAGATCGAAAGCTACGCCCCTGGCCGTCAGGTCAAATTCGGAAGTTTAAACTACACGGCCGACATCCGCGGGGACATGATCTTCGACGGATTCGAACCACTGCCGAGCGTGCCGCACTGTCACGACGAGCATGATCTAGCTCTGCCACCGAACAGTGCCCTGGAGGCCGCACCTGCATCGGCTCCGGCCCCTGGTTCGGAGCCGACCGTGCCGATCGAGCATGGGCGGTTGGATGCCGCCTCGGGGGCTGCGATCCCAACGGCGGTTGAGCCGAACACCAGCCCCGTACTCTGCAAGACTCGTGACTCCATGGAGCCGGATTCTTCTCCGGACTCCAAACACTCCGCGCCCCTGCCGAGCAAATCCGATTGGGCGCCGATCATGGAGTTCACGGCCGCGGACGTCTTTCAGCACTCGCCTTTCGGCGATATCCTGAAATCACTAAAGTCTCTCTCTTTGTCGGGAGAGCCCTGGCCAGACTACGGTCAGCAAGGATGGGGTACAGACGATGAAGAAATTCAAAACCCACCCACCACCCACTTTGTAGCCACTGTCGACAACTTAACCGACATGCTCGACTTTGACTCCGAAGACATCGATGGTATGGACGCCGATGAAGGAGATGATGAAGAACCAGCGCCTACTAGGCCCTGGAAAGCCACCTCGTCATATGACATATACATGGTGGACACCCCAAAAGAGGGAGAGGGCGATGGAACAGCGGAGGATGACCCCTCCAAAAAATAGCAAAAGCGTCGGCGTCAGCGTCAGCGGCGCCGCTGAAAATCCCGCCAACACAAAAACGGCGATTCCAGCATGGGAGATAATAATACCCCAGAAAGCGCCGAAGAACATCCCCCCGAGCAAGATTTAGCACAGGAGGATGGAGAAACCAGCCCCCATGGGAGAGCGGCTGACAGAGAGGTCGAGGACGATAATCATATGCCTCCCTCCGAAGATGAGGCAAGCCTCGATGACGACGAATTCGTCGTGCCAGAGGATCCCATCGAACAAGAGCGTTTTCAATGCATGCTTATGGCCACGGCAAGAAGCCTCAAGAAAAAACAGCAATAGCTTAAAGCTGATCAAGATCGGCTAGTCGATAGATGGACTGAAGTCCTCGCGGCCGAAGAGCATAAACCCGAACGCCCCTCCAAGTGCTACCCGAAGCGCAGGTTACTACCCCGATTAGAGGCGGAAGCACTCGATGCGGCTGACAGGCCACCTCGTGGCCGCAACAGAGAGGCCTCATGGCCCTCCACCCAAGCCGCACCCCGTACCAAGGCACGGGAATATGCGCCAGACTTACGAGACAGGTTGGAGGACAAGACAAGGCAAACAAGATCGATCTACGGATCGCGTAGGCACCCCACAGCTCGAGACGACAACCGTCATGCCGGCCACAAATTCGGCAGGGCCGAACACAGTAGACAAAGCTCATTGGAGCTACATCATGATATCGCCCAGTACAGAGGCGTCGCACACCCGTTGTGCTTCACAGACGAAATAATGGATCATCAAATCCCCGAGGGTTTCAAACCCGTAAACATCGAATCATATGATGGCTCAACAGACCCCGTGGTATGGATCGAGGATTATCTCCTTCATATCCACATGGCCCGCGGCAATGATTTTCACGCCATCAAATACCTCCCACTCAAGCTTAAAGGACCAGCCCGGCAATGGCTTAACAGCCTGCCAACAGGGTCAATCAGCAGTTGGGAGGACCTGGAAGCCGCATTCCTCGACAATTTCAAGGGCACCTATGTGCGACCCCCAGACGCTGACGACCTAAGCCATGTAATTCAGCAGCCAGACGAATCGGCCAGACAATTTTGGACATGGTTCCTAACAAAGAAAAATCAAATACTCGACTGTCCAGACGCAGAGGCCTTAGCAGCCTTCAAGCATAATATCTGTGACGAGTGGCTTGCCCGGCACCTAGGACAGGAGAAGCCGAAATATATGGCAGCACTCACGGCACTCATGACCCGCTTTTGCACGGGAGAAGACAGCTGGCTTGCTCGTAGCAACAATATGACCAAGAACCCTGGTCATTCGGACACCAGGGACATTAGTGGCAGGTCGCGTCGCAACCAACAGAAGCGCTGCATCAACGGCGACAATGCCAAGGAAACGGCAGTTAATGCCGGATTCAGAGGCTCTAAATCCGGTCAGCGGAAAAAATCATTCAAAAGGAATCCCAGGGGCCCGTCCATCTTGGACCGAATACTCGACCGCTTGTGAGGAATACATGGCACCCCCGAAAAGCCGGCCAATCATACCAACAGGGACTATTGGGTGTTCAAGCAGGCAGGCAGATTAAGCGCCGACAATGAAGACAAGGGGTCGCATAGCGATGACGACGAGGAGCCCCGGCCGCCAAACAACAATGGACAGAAGGGCTTTCCCCCACAAGTGCGGATGGTGAACATTATATACGCCACCCACGTCCCCAAGAGGGAGCGGAAGCGTGCTTTAAGGGACGTATACGCGGTAGAGCCAGTCACCCCAAAGTTCAACCCATGGTCCTCCTGCCCGATCACCTTTGATCGAAGAGACCATCCCACTAGCATCCGTCATGGCGGATTCGCCGCATTGGTTGTCGACCCAATTATTGACAGATTTCATCTCACTAGAGTCCTTATGGACGGCGGCAGTATCCTGAACCTGCTTTACCAGGATACAGTGCGTAAAATGGGCATAGATCCCTCGAGGATTAAGCCCACCAAAAGGACCTTTAAAGGCGTAATACCAGGTGTAGAGGCCACCTGCACAGGCTCAGTCACACTTGAAGTGGTCTTCGGATCTCCAGATAATTTTTGAAGCGAGGAATTAATCTTCGACATAGTCCCGTTCCGTAGTGGTTATCATGCACTGCTCAGGCGAACCGCATTTGCCAAGTTCAATGTGGTCCCGCACTACGCATACTTTAAGCTCAAGATGCCAGGCCCTCAAGGAGTAATTACGATCAATGGAAACACCAAACGCTCCCTCCGAACGGAGGAGCACACGGTGGCCCTCGCAGCGGAAGTACAAAGCAGCCTCTCCAGGCAGTTCTCCAGTACGGCCATTCAACGACCGGACACCGTCAAGCGCGCCTGGAGTAACCTACAACAAGACCGCCTGGCACATTCCGAGCAGGCGTAGCAATACGGCCCCAACCCCAACCCTCGCAAAAAGGTGACGCCAATACCTCGCGTCCATAACTACGCTCTGGAAATACCATGGGCATAGGGGGAGGGTCACCATCACGGCACGCCCAAAACATGGCTTAAACCGCACTAGGGGCTGCCAATTTTGTACTTTTCTCTTACTTTCAGGACTCTACTCTTCGGACGGCCTGTTCGGCAGTTCAACTGCTGCACAAACGATGCAAGAACCAGGGAAGTAGACAAGCCATGCCGCATTACGGAAATCATAGGTGGTCTCTATCACGAGCAGTATACCTGTTTCGCATACTATTCCGCAGCTTGCCCCTGGAGCAGACATGTTAAATAGTCCAACTTTTCGTTTATCGCATCACTTGTATCGTTCTGCCTTGATCGCAGCTATTTTTATGAACAATGCATAGCTTTTGTCTATTTTTTGCATTACCCTTTTTTTAATATATATATATATATATGTTCCTTAATGACATGTCGCACCCGTACACTTTGGTACGGCCAAAATACGCCAGGGGCTTCAGTACCCCTCAACATGGTGTGAGAAGTCCGAACACTTTAACAAGTGCGGCACCCCGAACTTATAGCATTATATGCATCGGCTCCGAATCATGTCTTGGGTCAATAGTTGGGTTTGCCCGGCTCCTATGTTTTGGTGCCTTACGTTCCGCTATATCGGCTAAGGTAGCACTAGGAGAACCACTGCGATTGTGCCCCAGTTGAGCTGGGCCGAGCACCTCAGTGGAGAAAGCTAAAACTGACTGTCATGATGAAGCGAGAGCTGGTCGCTGTTCGAGAGGTTTTTTCGAGTCCCTAAAGACTTATGCCACTTCGGGCGAGGAGTCGGCTCTGTCCGGCCAAGGCGTAGATAGCGCCCCGAAATCGGTCTTCCGAATACTAGGGGCTTTGCCAAAATTTAAAATTATAGAATTCTATGGCTAAGTGAGAGTGTTCACGCATTATAGTCTGATTGCCTCGTTCATTGGGCTGAGCGCCTCCCTTGAAGGACCCAAATATGGGAAAAAGAGCGCCCAGGTTTATCCCCGAACACCCCAGCACTAGAGGCATGGGGGCAGAAGCCGACGACTCGCCATCTCTCAGTATTGATAAACAACCGCACAGAAGGTAATATTTTAAATTCAAGCAGCATTGCTTAGGCATATGAACAAGTTTTCAGCGCACAGGATAACACGAGCGGGTTTTACTCAAAAAATACATCCTTGGTACATTCATCCACAACAAGGCGGGAACCCTTCAGAACATCCTTATAATAATTCTCAGGCTTGCGATGCTCTTTCCCCCGCGGTGGCTCGTCCCTCACAAGCTTCTCCGCATCCAGCGCACCTTAGCACGGGCAAGGGCCCTACGGGCACCTTCAATGCAGACGGAGCGCTTGATGTCTTCAAGCCTCGGACAGGCCTCCACCAGCCGCCGCACCAGCCCGAAATAGCTCCCAGGCAGAGCCCCTCCAGGCCACAGCCGAACTAGGAGGCCCTTCATGGCCTGTTCATCCGCCTTGTGGAGCTCGACCAGTTGCTTCAGCTAGTCACTTAGGGGCATGGGGTGTCCGGCCTCAGTGTACTGAGACCAGAACACCTTCTCCGTCGAGCTGCCCTCCTCGGCTCGATAGAATGCGGCGGCATCAGATACACTCCGGGGAAGATCTGCGAACGCTCCTGGAGAGCTCCGGATTTGGGTAAGTAACAGGTAACTCACGTTTATGTGTTTGCTTTGCATAAAGAATGCCTTACCTGCCGCAATCTTCTTCACCTCATCCAACTCCTGGAGGGTCTTCTGGGACTCGGCCTTGGCAGACTTGGCATTTTCTATAGCTGCCGCGAGCTCGGACGCTCGCGTCTTCGAGTCAAGCTCCAAACTCTCATGTTTCTTCATGAGAACCTAGAGCTCTTGCTGCACCTTGCCAACCTCAGCCTCATACCTCTCCCGCTCGGTGCGCTCCACGGCCGCACTCTTCTTGGCCTCGAGCAGCGCTTGCTTAAGGGTCGCCACCTCAGACGTGGCCCCTGCAATAGCCATGTCAATCCTGTCATTTTTTGCAATTGCACCTTTTTTATATACATATTCAAACAGAGTATTTCTTACCTTCCTTCTCCTCAAGCTGCTTCTTGGCACGCCTAAGCTCTTGCTCGGACTTCTCGAGACTCTGCTTTAGCACGTCCACTTCCGCAGTCAGTGCGGCGGACGCTAGCAGAGAAGCCTGCATACGCATATTGACTCCTTTTGTTAGACTCCTGCGAATTCTTTGATCCTCTATTCGGCTTTTCTTCCCGAATGCCCAACAGAGCATCAGGGGCTACTATCTATGCGGTAACATTATTTGAACATTCTTTACTTACCTCAAAGCCTGTTAAAAGGCTTGTACAAGCTTCAGTCAGTCCGCTTTTGGTGGGCTGAACCTTCTGGATCACCGCACTCATAATAGTGTGGTGCCCCTCGTCGATGGAGGCACCTTGGAGCGCCTCCAACATATTGTCCAGCGCCTCCGGTTGGACGGAGGACACCGGCATGGTAGGCTTGCTCCTCTTGGAAGGAGATCGCCCGCCGGACTCGGGAACCCTCGAAGATTCCGGAGCTGTGTCCGGCCTTAAGCCGGACTTGGAGCCCTGGGGGGGTTTGTCCCCTTTATTCCTGGAGTCCGGGAGGTCGCCTTGCGGCACCTCCAGGACCACCTCCTCCCTGCTTGGAACCTGTTGGCACAACACTTCGGTGTCGCCCTGGGAGGAAGCCGTCGGGAGCGCGTTCACCTCCGACAAGCCCAGTGAGCCGCTCGACGACGCGTCGAGTCGGTCTTTGGGTGGGCTGCATAAACAGTTCGACATAAGGGAAAGCTATGCAATAAACAAATACTATGAGTCACTCTAGTATCTGGATACTTACGATTTCGCCAGGGGCTTGGCCCTGGGCTGCCACTGCTCTTTGTCATCGTCGGCGTCGGTGGAGCAGTCTGGAGGAAGGGTTTTCCCCTTCTTGGACCCTCCGGCCTCCTTAGAGAGGGCGGCCTTCCTTTTCTTCTCTCCTCCCGCTGGAAGGGGAGGGGTCTCTTCTTCTTCCTCCTCGTCTTCACGAGAGGAAGGCGCTTCGGGACCGTCGGATGACGAATCCGACACCTCCTAGCGTCGGGCACTCTTTCGAGTCCCCGTGGCCCTTTTCGTGGCCTTCTTCTCCGGCACCACATAGGGCGCCGGAACCAGCAGCTTCGCCAAGCGAGCATCCGCTGGGCCTTCGGGCAGAGGAGCCGGACAGTTGATGTGTCCGGACGTCACCACCCAATCCTATCCAGGATAAGGGAACTCAGATCCCGCATAGAGTCAAACTATGAAAAACTGATACCCTACAAAAGGACAAAAACAGCTTACCACATGAGCGTGATGCTCAGTACTGAATCCGCGATCCTCGGCAACGGATACGGGAGCCTCGGCGCCCTTGAAAAGCACCCTCCAGGCATCTTCGTACGCCATGTCGAAGAGCCTGTTAAGAGTTTGATGATGCGCCGGGTCGAATTCCCGAAGGTTGAAGGCCCGTCGTTGGCACGGGAGGATCAGGCGGACGAGCATAACCTGGACTACGTTGACAAGCTTGAGCTTCTTGTCCACCAGGGTTTGGATGCATGTTTGGAGTCCGGTCAGCTCTCCTTTTTTACCCCAAGACAGGCATGTCTCCTTCCAGGAGGTGAGCCGCATGGGAGGGCCGGATCGGAACTCAGGGGGTGCGACCCATTCGGCGTCGCGCGGCTCGGTGATGTAAAACCACCCTGATTGCCACCCCTTCAGGGTCTCCATGAAGGAGCCCTCGAGCCACAGAACGTTGGCCATCTTGCCAACCATGGCGCCGCCGCACTCTGCCTGGCTGCCGTGCACCACCTTCGGCTTGACGTTGAAGGTCTTTAGCCATAAGCCGAAATGGGGGCGGATGCGGAGGAAAGCCTCGCACACGATGATAAACGCCGAGATGTTGAGGACGAGTTCGGGGCCAGATCGTGGAAATCCAGGCCATAGTAGAACATGAGACCCCGGACAAATGGATGTAGAGGGAAGCCCAGTCCGCGGAGGAAATGGGGGAGAAATACCACCCTCTCGTGGGGCCTAGGAGTGGGGATGAGCTGCCCCTTTTTGGGGAGCCAGTGCGCGATGTCGCTGGCCAGATATCTGGCCTTCCTCAGCTTTTTGGTGTGTCCCTCCGTGATGGAGGAGACCATCCACTTGCCTCCCGCTCCGGACATGACTGGAGAGGGTTGAGGTGGTAGTGCGGACTTGGGCGCTGGAGCTCGAGTGCGCAAGAATGGATAGGCAGAGGAGGAAGAAGGCGTGGCTGAAAAGGTGGATCCTTATCCCCTTATATGGGTGGACACGATTATGTGTCCCCACCAGCCTGGTAAAACTTGCTTATCTCCAAGCGTCGTAATCAAAGGCACGGTTGGGTTACCCATGCCCATATTGATGAAAATCTCGAAATGAGGGGACACAATCTCTGCTTTGACAAGACGTGCCAAGGAAACCGCCTCGCATAACACGCTGAGGTGGGATAATGAAACGATTTGGATAAAGGCTTGGCCGTGGCGTGTCGCACCACGGAATACGTCAGCAGATTAGATTTGTGTTAATATTATTATTCTCTCTATGGCAATATGTGGAAACTTATTTTGCAGAGCCGGACACTATCTTTGTGTCCAAGATCTTCTATGAAGTATTTGGAGGAGGACCCGCCTTGCAATGTCGAAGACAATTTGCGCGCCGGACTCGTCGTCATTGAAGCCTGGTTCAGGGGCTACTGAGGGAGTCCTGGATTAGGGGGTGTTCGGATAGCCGAACTATACCTTCAACCCGGACTCCTGGACTATGAAGATACAAGATTGAAGACTCCATCCCGTGTCCGGAAGGGACTTTCCTTGGCGTGGAAGGCAAGCTTGGCGATACGGATGTTCAGATCTCCTACCATTGTAACCGACTCTATGTAACCCTAACCCTATCTGGTGTCTATATAAACCGGAGGGATTTAGTCCGTAGGACAAGATACACATCAACAATCATACCATAGGCTAGCTTCTAGGGTTTAGCCTCTCCGATCTCGTGGTAGATCTACTCTTGTACTACCCATATCATCAATATTAATCAAGCAGGACGTAGGGTTTTACCTCCATCGAGAGGGCCCGAACCTAGGTAAAACTTCGTGTCCCTTGCCTCCTGTTACCATCTAGCCTAGACGCACAGTTTGGGACCCCCTACTCGAGATCCGCCGGTTTTGACACCGACAGGGGGTATCCAGACAACCGGATTATATCCTTTGGCCGGACTATTGGACTATGAAGATACAAGATTGAAGACTTCGTCTCGTGTCCGGATGGGACTCTACTTGGCGTGGAAGGCAAGCTAGGCAATACGGATATGTATATCTCCTCCTTTGTAACCGACCTTGTGTAACCCTAGCCCCCTCCGGTGTCTATATAAACGGGAGGGTTTTAGTCCATAGGACAACATACAATCATACCATAGGCTAGCTTCTAGGGTTTAGCCTCTCCGATCTCATGGTAGATCAACTCTTGTAATACCCATATCATCAAGAATAAATCAAGCAGGACGTAGGGTTTTACCTCCATCAAGAGGGCCCGAACCTGGGTAAAACATCGTGTCCCCTGCCTCCTGTTACCATCCGCCTTAGACGCACAGTTCGGGACCCCCTACCCGAGATCCGCCGGTTTTGACACCGACACCCCTACTCTAGGAAAACTCTTGAGTGTATCCCTAATATTATTAGGCTTGAATATCAAAGATTTCTCAAAGCTCATCAGCCATTAGTTTAAAATAGTTCTTTGAGATGATATCATGACTCTGAAACAATAGGTTTTGCTTTTCACTGTATACTACTCCCTCTGTGTATATTATTTGAGATCAAGCCTATGTCTCAACATGGAGTTGTGCATACCTAAGTTCTCTATGAGTGTCCAAGCATCTTGTAGTCTTATGATGTACCGAGGGGCAAATCCAGCTATATGGCAAAGTTTGGCAGCTACCATACCTAAAATTTGGCAACTCCATGGATGGCCTCTACCACCGAGACACCGATGTTAGTTGCAGGCTTGCCACCATAAGACTCACCGACAAGGAACAATTGACTTTTGTGCAAGGTAGGCATCTCCTTGGCGAGTGCCTTGAGGAGATCGATGGCATCAGCAACCACTTGCATGACCATTGTAGCTAGCATGCTTGGGTCCTCTGTGTAGCTATACCTGACATCCACCGGTAAGTCCTGCATTTTGACATACTCATTACTTACAACACAAACGTCCTTAAATAGTACTCACTTCATGGAGAAGTATCAGAGCGTTTAATTCACTACTTTAGTGATCTAAATGCTCTTATATTTCTTTACAGAGGAAGCACGTGCATGAAGAAACAACTCTCTTACCACAAAGATCAGATCAGCCTTCTGCAGCCATGTCGAGTTGCATGGCTTCAGGTTGACATCCAATGGCCCGATCCCCTAGAAGTTGCCACCCCGATGCCCGACCCTCCCTGGAAGAACATGACGATGCTCAACTAATGCTTTGTACTCAACCAAAGTAAAAAATGGAAGTGAGAGGAGACCGGTTTGCATACCGGACAGCCCTCCAACCAGAAGACGGTTGGCCATGGCTTTATTGGCGAAGACACCTGATGTGGGCTCTTGTAATACCACCAAAATACATGAGCCTTTGCAACAAAAACATACAGTTAAACTCATCACAAAACAGATAAATGAAATAAAATTTAGTCATAGTAGTAAATGGAAAAATGAAAGGATGAGAGGACCCAACCCAATATAAATATTACCATTATAGTGGATACTTAACTACTGTGATGAATTTGAACATAGCCCCATATCTCGCTTTTATCAGCAGTAGCGACATAGGAGAGAAGAGAGGCTCGTCACATTTGAAACAATGTCGGGGTGGGTGCACGAGGAGGCCTGGCCTGGCAGCATGGCACGAGGAGAGAGGCAATGACGGGAGTGTGGGTTATGAGCAGTGGCAAAGCTTCATGGGGGCAAAGGGGGGCCAATGCTCCCCTTACTCTAGGAAAACTCTTGAGTGTATCCCTAGTATTATTAGGCTTGAATATCAAAGATTTCTCAAAGCTCATCAGCCATTAGTTTAAATAAGTTCTTTGTGATGATGTTGTGACTCTGAAAAAATAGGTTTTGCTTTTTACTGTATACTACTCTCTCTGTGTATATTATTTGAGATCAAGCCTATGTCTCAACATGGAGTTGTGCATACCTAAGTTCTCTATGAGTGTTCAGGCATCTTGTAGTATTATGATGTACCGAGGGGCGGATCCAGCCATATGGGAAGGTTTGGCAGCTTCCATACTGATACGTCTCCAACGTATCTATAATTTTTTATTGTTCCATGCTATTATATTATCTGTTTTGGATGTTTAATGGGCTTCATTATACACTTTTATATTATTTTTGGGACTAACCTACTAACACAAGGCCCAGTGCAAAATGTTGTTTTTTGCCTATTTCAGTGTTTCGCAGAAAAGGAATATCAAATGGATTCCAAACAGAATGAAACCTTTGGGGGAGTTATTTTTGGAAGAAACATGATCCAGGGGACTTGGAGTGGACATCAAGAAAGAAGCGGGGAGGCCGCGATGCAGGGAGGCGCGCCTGCCCCCTGGGCATGCCCCACACCCTCGTGGTCCTCTCGCAGCTCCACCGACCTACTTCTTCCTCCTATATATGCCCATATACCCCGAAAGCATCCAGGAGCACTAGGAAACCCTATTTCCACCGCCGCGACCTTCTAAACCCAAGAGATCCCATCTTTGGGCCTTATCCGGAGCTCCAGCGGAGGGGGGAATCGATCACGGAGGGCTTCTACATTGCTACCTCTTGAGCACTGCGTTGGTTTTCCCTTCAAGAAGAAAGGGTGATGCAGTAAAGCAGCATAAGTATTTCCCTCAGTTTTTGAGAACCAATGTATCAATCCAGTAGGAGATCACGCTTAAGTCCCACGCACCTACACAAACAAATAAGAACCTCGCAACCAACGCGATAAAGGGGTTGTCAAGCCCTTCTGGGTCACTTACGAGAGTGAGATATGATAAGATAATATTTTTGGTATTTTTATGATAAAGAGAAATAAAGATGCAAAGTAAAATAAACGGCAAAGGAAATAACAAAGTATTGGAAGATTAATATGATGGAAGATAGACCCAGGGGCCATAGGTTTCACTAGTGGCTTCTCTCAAGAGCATAAGTATTACGGTGGGTAAACGAATTACTGTGGAGAAATTGATAGAATGAGCATAGTTATGACAATATCTAGGTATGATCATGTATATAGGCATCACGTTCGAGACAAGTAGACCGAAACGATTCTGCATCTACTACTATTAGTCCACGCATCGACCGCTATCCAGCATGCATCTACAGTATTAAGTTCAAGAGAACAGAGTAATGCTTTAAGGAAGATGACATGATGTAGAGGGATAAACTCATGCAATATGATATAAAGCCCATCTTTTTATCCTCGATGGCAATAATACAATACGTATCGGTTCCCTTTCTGTCACTGGGATCGAACACCGCAAGATTGAACCCAAAGCTAAGCACTTCCCCCATTGCAAGAAAGATCAATCTAGTAGGCCAAACCAAACTAATAATTCGAAGAGACTTGCAAAGATAAACCAATCATACATAAAAGAATTCAGAGGAGAATCAAATATTGTTCATAGATAATCTAGATCATAAACCCACAATTCATCGGATCTCGACAAACACACCGCAAAAGAAGATTACATCGAATAGATCTCCAAGAAAATCGAGGAGAACTTTTTATTGAGATCCAAAGAGAGAATAAGCCATCTAACTAATAACTATGGACCCGTAGGTCTGAAGTAAAGTACTCACACATCACCAGAGAGGCCATGGAGTTGATGTAGAGGCCCTCCGTGATCAATGCCCCCTCCGGTGGAGCTCCGGAAAAGGCCCTGAGATGGGATCTCTCGATTACAGAAGATTGTGGCGGTGGAATTAGGTTTTCATGGTGCTCCTGGATGTTTGGGGGGTACGTGGATATATATATATATGAGGAAGAAGTACTTCGGTAGAGCAACGGAGGGCCCACGAGGGTGGAGGGCGCGCCCCCTACCTCGTGCATTCCTCCCTTGTTTCTTGACGGCCACTCCAAGTCTCCCGGATCATGGTTGTTGAGAAAATCACGTTCCCGAAGGTTTCATTCCATTTGGACTCCGTTTGTTATTCCTTTTCTTTGAAACCCTAAAATAGGCAAAAAACAGCAATTTGGGCTGGGCCTCCGGTTAGTAGGTTAGTCCCAAAAATGATATAGATGTGTAAAATAAAAACCATTAACATCCAAAATAGATAATATAATAGCATGGAGCAATCAAAAATTATAGATACGTTGGAGACGTATCAAGCATCCCCAAGCTTAATTCATGCTCATCCTCGAGTAGGTAAATGATAAAAGAATAATTTTTGATGTGGAATGCTTTCTAACATATTTCTCAATGTATTTTTCTTTATTGTGGAATGAATGTTCAGATCCATAAGATTCAAGATAAAAGTTTAATATTGACGTAAACATAATAATACTTCAAGCACACTAACTAAGCAATTATGTCTTCTTAAAATAACATGGCCAAAGAAAGTTATCCCTACAAAATCATATAGTCTGGCTATGCTCTATCTTCACCTCACAAAATATTTAAATCATGCACAACCCCGATGACAAGCCAAGCAATTGTTTCATACTTTTGATGTTTTCAAACTTTTTCAATCTTCACGCAATATATGAGCGTGAGCCATGGATATAGCACTATGGTGGAATAGAATGGTGGTTGTGGAGAAGACAAAAAGGGAGAAGATAGTCTCACATCAACTAGGCGTATCAACGGGCTATGGAGATGCCCATCAATAGATATCGATGTGAGTGAGTAGGGATTGCCATGCAACGGATGCACTAGAGCTATAAGTGTATGAAAGCTCAACAAAAGAAACTAGTGGGTGTGCATCCAACTCGCTTGCTCACGAAGACCTAGGGCATTTTGAGGAAGCCCATCATTGTAATATACAAGCCAAGTTCTATAATGAAAATTTCCCACTAGTATATGAAAGTGATATCATAGGAGACTCTCTATATGAGGAACATGGTGCTACTTTGAAACACAAGTGTGGAAAAAGGGTAGTAACATTGTCCCTTCTCTTTTTTTCTCTCATATTTTTTTATTTGGGCCTTCTCCTTTTTTTCTTTTTGGCCTATTTTCTCTTTTTTCGTCCGGAGTCTCATCCCGACTTGTGGGGGAATCATAGTCTCCATCATCCTTTCCTCACTTGGGACAGTGCTCTAATAATGATGATTATCACACTTTATTTACTTACAACTCAAGAATTACAACTCAATACTTAGAACAAGATATGACTCTATGTGAATGCCTCTGGCGGTGTACCGGGATGTGCAATGATGCATGAGTGACATGTATGGAAATTATGAATGGTGGCTTTGCCACAAATACAATGTCAACTACATGATCATGCAAGGAATATGACACTGATGAAGCGTGTCATAATAATGGAACGATGGAATGTTGCATGGCAATATATCTCGGAATGGCTATGGAAATGCCATAATAGGTAGGTATGGTGGCTGTTTTGAGGAAGGTATATGGTGGGTTTATGGTACCGACGAAAGTTGCGCGATACTAGAGAGGCTAACAATGGTGGAAGGGTGAGAGTGCGTATAATCCATGGACTCAACATTAGTCATAAAGAACTCACATACTTATTGCAAAAATCTACTAGTTATCAAAACAAAGTATTACGCGCATGCTCCTAGGGGGTGGATTGGTAGGAAAAGACCATCGCTCGTCCCCGACCGCCACTCATAAGGAAGACAATCAATAAATAAATCATGCTCCGACTTCATCACATAATGGTTCACCATACATGCATGCTACGGGAATCACAAACTTCAACACAAGTATTTAGCAAATTCACAACTACTCAACTAGCATGACTCTAATATCACCATGTCCATATCTCAAAACGATTATCAAGTATCAAACTTCTCATGGTATTCAATGAACTTATATGAAAGTTTTTATTATTGCCATGTTGTTCTAAAGGACTCTCAAAATAATATAAGTGAAGCATGAGAGAACAATAGTTTCTATAAAGGTTTCATAAAATCCAGAACAATCCAGGATTGTCTTGCTTGGACCTTTGAGTATATCCATCAGTGCAATCAGTCTAAAAGGCCCATCCTTCTGCTTAAGTTAGACTTTGAAAAGGCTTTTGATTCTATCCAGCATGAGGCTATCATAAAGATTCTAATTGCAAAAGGTTTTGATGAACGATGGATTATTTGGATTAAGCAGTTGCTGTCTTCTGGCACTTCTTCCGTCCTTCTGAATGGAGTTCCTGGTAGCCACTTTAAATGCAAATGTGGAGTTAAGCAAGGGGATCCAATTTCTCCCTTGCTCTTTGTTATTGCGGCCGACCTCTTGCAGACATTGATCAATGATCTTCTTCACCAAGGTTTAATAAGCAGGCCTCTTCCTACCCATGATCCAGATTTCCCAGTGGTCCAATATGGAGATGACACACTGCTTTTCTTAAATGCTGATAAAGATCAATTGGGGGCCCTGAAACCAGTTTTGCATTCCTTCTCACAGGCAACTGGACTTCAAATTAATTTCCATAAATCCTCCATGTATCCGATTAATGTAAGTGATCATGATGCTTCTGACCTTGCTGCCTATTTTGGTTGCAAATTAGGCAATATGCCTTTTACTTATCTGGGTCTGCCAGTGGGGACCACCGGGCCTAAAATTGTGGACCTTCTTCCACTTGTGGATTGTATGGAGAGAAGATTGACAGCAAGTTCTTGGTTCTTGCCTCAAGGGAGCAGATTGCAGTTAGTTAACTCTGTCATTTCTTCATTGCCTATCTTCTTCCTTTGCAGTCTGTCAATTCCTCAGGGTATTTTGAAACAATTGGAAAGAATTCAGAGACAGTGTTTATGGAGGAAATATGGTCAGGAAAAGGGACATTCATTGGCGGCTTGGCCACGTGTTTGCAGGCCTAAATCGAAGGGGGGCTTGGAATCTTAAACCTTGGTTTGCAGAATGATGCTCTACTTCTGAAACATCTCAATAAATTTTATAACAAGATGGATGTGCCCTGGGTGCAGTTAGTTTGGAATTCTTACTATTTTGAAAGGATTCCACATGATACTGTTATTTGCGGCTCTTTTTGGTGGAGAGATGTCTGTAAATTGATGGATACTTTCAGGGCAGTTACTTCGGTTGATGTCCATAGTGGAGATACGGTGCACTTCTGGTCTGACTATTGGCAAATTGGAAACAGTTATGTCCCTCTGCAGGATCGATTTCCTAGGCTATATTCTTTTTGTCTGCACAAAAATCTCTTAGTCAAGGAAGTCTTTGAGACTAGTAGTTTCCAGAACCTTTTTTACTTGCCCCTCACTAAACAAGCGTTTCAGGAACTATAGCAGCTTTCCTCTTTAATGGGGTCTTTCCATTTGGACAATAACTCCCATGACCACTGGGGATGGAGGCATGGCAAGAAATCAGAATATACTGCAAAAAGGTTCTATGATTTTGTCTATCAGCCAATGGTATCAAACCCCATTCTGGGGTGGATATGGAAAAGTTGCTGCACTATGTCGATCAAGATGTTTGCTTGGCTTGTTATAATGGACAGGGTTAACACCAAGGACATGATTCAGAGGAGGCATTGGAAGATTAATGAAGGTCCAGAATGTGTTCTTTGCCCGACTGGAATACTGGAGGACAGAAACCACCTCTTTTTCCAATGCAATTTCAGTGTTCGAGTGTGGAACTATCTGCAAATTGAATGGAATGGTGATGACATGGTGCAAATTGCTCATCATGCTAGGAAGGATTTCAACGAGCCTTTCTTTGGGGAGGTGGTTTTCACGGCCTGGTGGAATATTTGGAAGATCAGGAATGATAGAGCTTTCAGGAACATCCAACCATCTTTCAGGGCATGGAGGAATGGCTTCATTCATGATCTTACTTTGCTCTCTCATCGAATCAAACGGAAATATAGAGACGCCCTTCTTAAGTGGATTGATTTTCTTCCTCCTTGAGGAGAGTTCCTTCTCTGTTCCTTTGTAATTAGTAGGTATAGTGCACCCCTTCTCTGTATAGCCTTCTTTAGAGCCTATCTTCTTCTCTTTTTCTTTCTTTCCTCACCTTGAGGAAACCTTGTATGCCTGTTGCTTTTATTAATAAAATGCTGTGGGGTGCAAGCCCTGCAGTCTTCATAGTCAAAAAAGTAGTTTCTATAAAACAAATCCACCACCGTGCTCTAAAAGATATAAGTGAAGCACTAGAGCAAAAACTATGTAGCTCAAAAGATATAAGTGAAGCATATAGAGTATTCTAATAAATTTCAAATCATGTGAGTCTTTATCAAAAGGTGTGTACAGCAAGGATGATTGTGGTAAACTAAAAATCAAAGACTCAATCCATACAAGACGGTCCAAGCAAAACACATATCATGTGGTGAATAAAAATATAGCTCCAAGTAAAGTTACCGATAGATGAAGATGAAAGAGGGGATGCCTTCCGGGGCATCCCCAAGCTTAGGATTTTTGGTGTCCTTGGATTTTACCTTGGGGTGCCATGGGCATCCCCAAGCTTAGGCTCTTGCCACCCTTTGTTCCATGATCCATCAAATCTTTACCCAAAACTTGAAAACTTCACAACACAAAACTCAAAATAGAAAATCGCGTGAGCTCCGTTAGCGAAAGAAAACAAAATCCCACTTCAAGGTACTGTAATGAACTCATTATTTATTTATATTGGTGTTAAACCTACTGTATTACAACTTCTCTATGGTTTATAAACTCTTTTACTAGCCATAGATTCATCAAAATAAGCAAACAACACAAGAAAAACAGAATCTGTCAAAAACAGAACAGTCTGTAGTAATCTGTAGCTAACGCAACTTATGGAACCCCAAAATTTCTAAAATAAATTGCTGGACGTGAGGAATTTATCTATTAATCATCTTCAAAAATAATTAACTAAATATCACCTTCCAATTAAAAATGGCAGCAGTTCTCGTGAGCGCTAAAGTTTCTGTTTTTTTACAGCAAGATCAAAAAGATTTTCCCCAAGTCTTCCCAACGGTTCTACTTGGCACGAACACTAATTAAACACAAAAAACACAACCAAAACAGAGGCTAGATAAATTATTTATTACTAAACAAGATCAAAAAGCAAGGAATAAAAATAAAATTGGGTTGCCTCCCAACAAGCGCTATCGTTTAACGCATAACGCCCCTAGCTAGGCATAAAAGCGAAGATAGATCTAGGTATTGCCATCTTTGGTAGGTAATCCATAAGTGGCTCTCATAATAGATTCATAAGGTAATTTTATTTTATTTCTAGGGAAGTACTCCATGCCTTTCCTTAACGGAAATTTGAATCTAATATTCTCTTCCTTCATATCAATAATTGCACCAATCATTCTAAGGAAAGGTCTACCAAGAATAATAGGACATGAAGGATTGCAATCTATATCAAGAACAATGAAATCTACGGGCACATAGTTCCTATTTGAAACAATAAGAACGTCATTAATTCTTCCCATAGGTTTCTTAATAGTGGAATCACCAAGGTGCAAGTTTAAAGAACAATCATCAAAATCACGGAAACCTAGCAAATCACACAAAGTTTTTGGGATCGTGGAAACACTAGCACCCAAATCACACAAAGCATAGCACTCATGATATTTACTTTTAATTTTTACTGTAGGTTCCCACTCATCATAAAGTTTTCTAGGGATAGAAACTTCCAACTCAAGTTTTCTTCATAAGATTGCATCACAGCATCAATGATATGTTTAGTAAAAGCTTTATTTTGACTATAAGAATGAGGAGAATTTAGCATGGATTGCAACAAGGAAATACAATCTATAAAAGAGCAATTATCATAATTAAATTCCTTGAAATCCAAAATAGTGGGTTCATTGATATTTAAAGTTTTGACCTCTTCAATCCCACTTTTAACAATTTTAGCATCAAAATCTAAAGACTCCAAATTTTTGGAATGCCTTCTAGGTAAAGGTGACTCATCTTCAGCCCCATAATTATCAAGATTCATATTGCAAAACAAATATTTAATAGGAGACACATCAATAACTTTTAGATCTTCATCCTTATTATCATTAAAACTAGAAGAACACGCTTTTATAAAGCAATCTTTCTTAGTACGCATCCTAGCGGTTCTTTCTTTGCACTCATTATTGGAAATTATCATGGATTTGAGAGACTCATTGATATCATGCTTAGGTGGAATAGATCTAAGTTTCAAAGAATCAACATCAAGAGAAATTCTATCAACGTTCCTAGCCAACTCATCAATCTTAAGCAATTTTTCTTCAATCAAAGCATTGAAACTCTTTTGCGAAGTGATAAATTCTTTAATATTAGATTTAAAATCAGAGGGCATCTTATTATAATTTCCATAGGAATTGTTGTAGGAATTACCATAATTATTAGAGGAATTACTAGGAAACGGCCTAGAATTAAAATTACCTCTATACGCGTTATTACCAAAATTGTTCCTACCAACAAAATTCACATCCATAGATTCATTATTATTATCAATCAAGGTAGACAAAGGCATATCATTAGGATCAGTAGGAGCACTCTTATTAGCAAACAATTTCATAAGTTCATCCATCTTTCCACTCAAAACATTAATCTCTTCAATTGCATGCACTTTTTTATTAGTAGATCTTTCGGTGTGCCATTGAGAATAATTAACCATAATATTATCTAGGAGTTTGGTAGCTTCTCCTAAAGTGATTTCCATAAAAGTGCGTCCCGCGGCTGAATCTAAAAGATTTCTAGAAGCAAAATTCAATCCGGCATAAAAGTTTTGTATAATCATCCAAAGATTCAAACCATGTGATGGGAATTACGTATCATTGATTTCATCCTATCCCAAGATTGTGCAACATGTTCATGATCAAGTTGCTTAAAATTCATAATATCATTTCTAAGAGAGATGATCTTAGCGGGAGGAAAATACTAAGAGATAAAAGCATCTTTGCACTTATTCCATGAATCAATACTATTTTTAGACAAAGACGAAAACCAAGCTTTAGCACGATCTCTAAGCGAAAATGGAAATAGCTTCAATTTAACAATATCATTATCCACATCTTTCTTATTTCGCATATCACATAAATAAACAAAGTTGTTTAGATGGGTAGCGGCATCTTCACTAGGAAGGCCAGAAACAGATCTTTCATGACAAGATTCAGCAAAGCAGTATTGAATTCACAAGATTCGGCATCGATAAGAGGAGCAATCAGAGTGATAATAAAATAATTATTATTGGTATTGGCAAAGTCACACAATTTAGTATTATCTTGAGCCATCGTGACAAGCAAGCAATCCAACACACAAGCAAACAAGAAACAGGAAAAACGGGCAAATAGAAAATGAGAAGGGGATGGAGAGAGAGAGAGAGGGTGAATAAAATGGCAAGGGTGAAGTGGGGGAGTGGAAAACGAGAGGCAAATGGCAAATAATGTAATGCGGGGGATAAGAGTTTGTGATGGGTGCTTGATATATTTTGACTTGGTAATGGCGCCAGAAATGACTCGTTGTGGGAGTCAAATCTTTACTTGACTTGGCGCGAATCTCCCCGGCAACAGAGCCAGAAATCCTTCTTGCTATCTCTTGAGCACTTCGTTGGTTTTCCCTTGAAGAGGAAAGGGTGATGCAGTAAAGCAGCGTAAGTATTTCCCTCAGTTTTTGAGAACCAAGGTATCAATCCAGTAGGAGATCACGCTCAAGTCCCACGCACCTACACAAACAAATAAGAACCTCGCAACCAACGCGATAAAGGGGATGTCAATCCCTTCTCGGTCACTTACGAGAGTGAGGTCTGATAGATATGATAAGATAAGATTTTTGGTATTTTTATGATAAAGAGAAATAAATATGCAAAGTAAAATAAACAGCAAAGGAAATAACAAAGTATTGGAAGATTAATATGATGGAAGATAGACCCGGGGGCCATAGGTTTCAATAATGGCTTCTCTCAAGAGCATAAGTATTACGGTGGGTAAACGAATTACTGTCGAGCAATTGATAGAATTGAGCATAGTTATGAGAATATCTAGGTATGATCATGTATATATGCATCATGTCCAAGAAAAGTAGACCGAAATGATTCTGCATCTACTACTATTACTCCACACATCGACCGCTATCCAGCATGCATCTAGACTATTAAGTTCAAGAGAACAGAGTAATGCTTTAAGGAAGATGACATGATGTAGAGGGATAAACTCATGCAATATGATATAAACCCCATCCTTTTATCCTCGATGGCAACAATACAATACGTATCGGTTCCCTTTTTGTCACTGGGATCGAACACCGCAAGATTGAACCCAAAGCTAAGCACTTCTCCCATTGCAAGAAAGATCAATCTAGTAGGCCAAACCAAACTGATAATTCTAAGAGACTTGCAAAGATAAACCAATCATACATAAAAGAATTCAGAGGAGAATCAAATATTGTTCATATATAATCTGGATCATAAACCCACAATTCATCGGATCTCGACAAACACGCCGCAAAAGAAGATTACATCGAATAGATCTCCATGAAAATAGAGGAGAACTTTGTATTGAGATCCAAAGAGAGAGAACAAGCCATCTAGCTAATAACTATGGACCTGTAGGTCTGAAGTAAACTACTCACACATCACCGGAGAGGCCATGGAGTTGATGTCGAGTCCCTCCGTGATCAATGCCCCCTCCGGTGGAGCTCCAGAAAAGGCCCCGAGATGGGATCTCTTGAGTACAGAAGGTTGCGGTGGTGGAATTAGGTTTTTGTGGTGCTCCTGGATGTTTGGGGGTACGTGGATATATATAGGAGGAAGAAGTACATCGGTGGAGCAACGGAGGGCCCACGAGGGTGGAGGGCGCGCCTAGGGGGGTAGGCGCGCCCCCTGCCTCGTGCCTTCCTCCCTTGTTTCTGGACGGCCACTCCAAGTCTCCTGCATCACGTTTGTTGAGAAAATCACGTTCCCAAAGGTTTCATTCCGTTTGGACTCCGTTTGATATTCCTTTTCTTCGAAACCCTAAAATAGGCAAAAAAACAACAATTTGGGTTGGGCCTCCGGTTAATAGGTTAGTCCCAAAATTGATATAAAAGTGTAAAATAAAGCCCATTAACATCCAAAATAGATAATATAATAGCATGCAGCAATCAAAAATTATAGATACGTTGGAGATGTATCATACATCAACACCATAGCCTCTCCGATGATGTGTGAGTAGTTTACCACAGACCTTCGGGTCCATAGTTATTAGCTAGATGGCTTCTTCTCTCTCTTTGGATCTCAATAGAAAGTTCTCCTCGATCTTCATGGAGATCTATTCGATGTAACTCTTTGCGGTGTGTTTGTCGAGATTCGATGAATTGTGGGTTTATGATCAAGTTTATTTATGAACAATATTTGATTCTTCTCTGAAATCTTTTATGTATGATTGGTTATCTATGCAAGCCTCTTCGAATTATCAGTTTGGTTTGGCCTGCTAGATTGATCTTTCTTGCAATGGGAGAAGTGCTTAGCTTTGGGTTCAATCTTGCGGTATCCTTTCCCAATGACAGCAGGGGCAGTAAGGCACGTATTGTATTGTTGCCATCGAGAATAAAAAGATGGGGTTTATATCATATTGCTTGAGTTTATCCCTCTACATCATGTCATCTTGCCTAATGCGTTACTCTGTTCTTATGAACTTAATACTCTAGATGCATGCTGCATAGCGGCTGATGTGTGGAGTAATAGTAGTAGATGCAGAATCATTTCGGTCTACTTGTCACGGACGTGATGCCTATATACATGATCATGCCTAGATATTCTCATAATTATGCACTTTTCTATCAATTGCTCGACAGTAATTCGTTCACCCATCGTAATACTTATGCTATCTTGAGAGAAGCCACTAGTGAAACCTATGGCCCCGGGGTCTATCTTTTATCATATAAGTTTACAATCTATTTTACTTTGCAATCTTTACTTTCAATCTATATATATCATAAAAATACCAAAAATATTTATTTATCTTATTATCTCTATCATATCTCACTCTCGTAAGTGACCGTGAAGGGATTGACAACCCCTTTATCACGTTGGTTGCGAGGTTCTTATTTGTTTGTGCAGGTATGAGGAACTTGCGTGTAGTCTCCTACTAGATTGATACCTCGGTTCTCAAAAACTGGGGGAAATACTTACGCTACTTTGCTGCATCACCCTTTCCTCTTCAAGGGAAAAACAACGCACTGCTCAAGAGGTAGCACATACCTAAAATTTGGCAACTCCATGGATGGCCTCTACCACCAAGACACCGATGTTGGTTGCAAGCTTGCCACCATAAGACTCGCCGACAAGGAACAATTGACTTTTGTGCAATGTAGGCATCTCCTTGGTGAGTGCCTTGAGGAGCTCAATGGCGTCAGCAACCACTTGCACGGTCGTCGTAGCTAACACGCTTGGGTCCTCCGCCTAGCTATACCTGACACCCACCGGTAAGTCCTGCATTTCGACATACTCATTACTTACAACACAAACGTCCTTAAATAGTACTCCCTTCATGGAGAAGTATCGGAGCATTTAGTTCACTAGTTTTGTGATCTAAATTCTCTTATATTTCTTTACAGAGGAAGCATGTGCATGAAGAAACAACTCTCTTACCACAAAGATGAGACCCGCCTTCTGCAGCCATGTCGAGTTGTGTGGCTTTAGGTTACATGCAGCGGCCTGATCCCCTGGAAGTTGCCACCCCCGATGCCCGACCTTCCCTAGAAGAACATGACAATGCTCAACTAATACTCAACCAAAGTAAAAAAATGGCAGTGATAGGAGACCAGTTTACATACTGGACCGCCCTCCAACCAGAGGATGGTTGGCCATGGCTTTATTGGCGAAGACACCCGATGTGGGCTCTTGTAATACCACCAAAATACATGAGACTCTACAACAAAAACATACGGTTAAACTCATCACAAAAATAGAAAAATGAAATAAAAATTAGTCGTAGTGGTAAATGAAAAAACAAAAGGATGAGAGGACCCAACTCGGTATAAAGATTACCATTAAAGTGGATACTTAATTACTGTGATGAATTTGAACATGGCCCGATATATCGCTTTTATCAGCAGTAATGACATAGGAGAGAACAAAGGCTCGCCACATTTGAGCCAATGTCAGGGTTGGTGCACGAGGAGGCTAGGCCTGGCAGCGCGACACGAGGAGAGAGGTGACGGCAAGAGTGTGGGTTATGAGCAGTGGCAAAGCTTCATGAGGGGCAAAGGGGGCCAATGCCCCCCTACTCTAGGAAAACTCTTGAGTGTATCCCTAATATTATTAGGCTTGAATATCAAAGATTTCTCAAACCTCACCGGCCATTAGTTTAAAATAGTTCTATGAGATTATGTTGTGACTCTAAAACAATAGGTTTTGCTTTTTACTGTATACTACTCCCTCTGTGTATATTATTTGAGATCAAGCCTATGTCTCAACATGGAGTTGTGCATACCTAATTCTCTATGAGTGTTCAGTCATCTTATAGTCTTATGATGTACCCAGGGGAGGATCCAGCTATATAAGGGCGCGCCAAGGGGGAGGGCGCGCCAAGGGGGGAGTCCTACTCCCATCGGGAGTAGGACTCCCTCTTTTCCTAGTTGGAGTAGGAGACGAGAAGGAAGGGAGAAAGGAAGAGAAGGAAGGGAGATAGGAAGAGAAGGAAAGGGGGGCGCCCCCCCCCCCTCCTTGTCCAATTCGGACTAGAGGGGGAGGGGCGTGCGGCTGCCCTTGGCCGCCCCTCCTCTTCTCCCACTAAGGCCCATTAGGCCCAATAAACTCCCCGGGGGGTTCCGGTAACCCCCCCCCCCCCCCCCGGCGCTCCGTTAAATGTCTGAAACCTCCTGGAACCCTTCCGGTGTCCGAATATAGTCATCCAATATATTGATCTTTACGTCTCGACCATTTTGAGACTCCTCGTCATGTCTGTGATCACATCCGGGACTCCGAACTACCTTTGGTACATCAAAACACAGAAACTCATAATACCGATTGTCACAGAACTTTAAGCGTGCGGACCCTACGGGTTCGAGAACTATGTAGACATGACCGAGACATGTCTCTGGTCAATAACCAATAACGGAACTTGGATGCTCATATTGGTTCCTACATATTCTACGAAGATCTTTATCGGTCAAACCGCATAACAACATACGTTGTTCCCTTTGTCATCGGTATGTTACTTGCCCGAGATTCGATCGTCGGTATCTCAATGCCTAGTTCAATCTCGTTATCGGAAAGTCTGTTTACTCGTTCTGTAATGCAAAATCCCGCAACTAACTCATTAGCCACATTGCTTGCAAGTCATATAGTGATGTCCATTACCGAGAGGTCCCAGAGATACCTCTCCGACAATCGGAGTGACAAATCCTATTCTTGATCTATGCCAACACCACGAACACCATCAAAGACACCTATAGAGCACCTTTATAATCACCTAGTTATGTTGTGACATTTGGCAGCACAGAAAGTGTTCCTCCGGTATTCGGGAGTTGCACAATCTCATAGTCATAGGAACATGTATAAGTCATGAAGAAAGCAATAGCGGTAAACTTAAACGATCAAGTGCTAAGCTAACGAAATGGGTCAAGTCAATCCCGTTGATCAAATAACAACTCATGTCTATGGCTAGGAAACTTAACCATCTTTGATCAATGAGCTAGTCAAGTAGAGGCATACTAGTGACACTATGTTTGTCTATGTATTCACATGTGTATTATGTTTCCGGTTAATACAGTTCTAGCATGAATAATAAACAATTATCATGATATGAGGAAATAAATAATAACTTTATTATTGCCTCTAGGGTATATTTCCTTCAGGCTCCCACTTGCACTAGAGTCTATAATCTAGATTACACAGTAATGATTCTAACACCCATGGAGTCTTGGTGCTGAACATGTTTTGCTCGTGGAAGAGGCTTAGTCAGCGGGCCTGCAACATTCAGATCCGTATGTATCTTGCATATCTCTATGTCTCCCACCTGGACTTGATCCTGGATGGAATTGAAGCGTGTCTTGATGTGCTTGGTTCTCTTGTGAAATCTGGATTCCTTTGCCAAGGCAATTACACCAGTATTGTCACAAAAGATTTTCATTGGACCCGATGCACTAGGTATGACACCTAGATCGGATATGAACTCCTTCATCTAGACTCCTTCATTTGCTGCTTCTGAAGCAGCTATGTACTCCGCTTCACACGTAGATCCCGCCACGACGCTTTGTTTAGAACTGCTCCAACTGACAGCTCCACCGTTTAATATAAACACGTATCCGGTTTGCGATTTAGAATCGTCCGGATCAGTGTCAAAGCTTGCATCGATGTAACCATTTACGGCGAGCTCTTTGTCACCTCCATAAACGAGAAACATATCCTTAGTCCTTTTCAGGTATTTCAGGATGTTCTTGACCGTTGTCTAGTGATCCACTCCTGGATTACTTTGGTACCTCCCTGCTAAACTAATAGCAAGGCACACATCAGGTTTGGTACACAGCATTGCATACATGATAGAGCCTATGGCTGAAGAGGGAACACTTTTTATTTTCTCTCTATCTTCTACAGTAGTCGGGCATTAAGTCTTACTCAACTTCACACCTTGTAACACAGGCAAGAACCCTTTCTTAGCTTGATCCATTTTGAACTTCTTCAAAACTTTATCAAGATATGTGCTTTGTGAAAGTCCAATTAAGCATCTTGATCTATCTCTATAAATCTTGATGCCCAATATATAATCAGCTTCATCGAGGTCTTTCATTGAAAAACTCTTATTCAAGTATCCTTTTATGCTATCCAGAAATTCTATATCATTTCCAATCAACAATATGTTATCCACATATAATATTAGAAATGCTACAGAGCTCCCACTCACTTTCTTGTAAATACAGGCTTCTCCAAAAGTCTGTATACAACCATATGCTTTGATAACACTATCAAAACGTTTATTCCAACTCCGAGAGGCTTGCACTAGTCCATAAATGAATCGCTGGAGTTTGCACACTTTGTTAGTACCCTTTGGATCGATAAAACCTTCAGGTTGCATCATATACAACTCTTCTTCCAGAAATCCATTCAGGAATGCAGTCTTTACATCCATTTGTTAATATTTCATAATCATAAAATGTGGCAATTGCTAACATGATTCGGATGGATTTAAGCATCGCTACGGGTGAGAAGGTCTCATCGTAGTCAACTCCTTGAACTTGTCGAAAACCTTTTGCAACAAGTCGAGCTTTGTAGACAGTAATGTTACCGTCAGCGTCAGTCTTCTTCTTGAAGATCCATTTATTCTCGATGGCTTGCCGATCATCGGGCAAGTCAACCAAAGTCCACACTTTGTTCTCATACATGGATCCCATCTCAGATTTCATGGCTTCAAGCCATTTTGCAGAATCTGGGCTCATCATCGCTTCCTCATAGTTCGTAGGTTCATCATGGTCAAGTAACATGACCTCCAGAACAAGATTACCGTACCACTCTGGTGCGGATCTTACTCTGGTTGACCTACGAGGTTTAGTAGTAACTTGATCTGAAGTTTCATGATCATCATCATTAGCTTCCTCACTAATTTGTGTAGGTGTCATAGGAACCGGTTTCTGTGATGAACTAATCTCCAATAAGGGAGCAGGTATAGTTACCTCATCAAGTTCTATTTTCCTCCCACTCACTTCTTTCGAGAGGAACTCCTTCTCTAGAAAGGATCCATTCTTAGCAACAAATGTCTTGCCTTCGGATCTATGATAGAAGGTGTACCCAACAGTCTCCTTTGGGTATCCTATGAAGACACATTTCTCCGATTTGGGTTCGAGCTTAGCAGGTTGAAGCTTTTTCACATAAGCATCGCAGCCCCAAACTTTAAGCAACGATAACTTTGGTTTCTTGCCAAACCACAGTTCATAAGGTGTCGTCTCAACGGATTTCGATGGTGCCCTATTTAACGTGAATGCAGCCGTCTCTAAAGCATAACCCCAAAACGATAGTGGTAAATCAGTAAGAGACATCATAGTTCGCACCATATCTAGTAAAGTAAGATTAAGACATTCGGACACACCATTACGATGTGGTGTTCTGGGTGGCGTGAGTTGCGAAACTATTCCACATTGTTTCAAATGTAGACCAAACTCGTAACTCAAATATTCTCCTCCACGATCAGATCGTAGAAACTTTATTTTCTTGTTACGATGATTTTCCACTTCACTCTGAAATTCTTTGAACTTTTTAAATGTTTCAGACTTATGTTTCATTAAGTAGATATACCCATATATGCTCAAATCATCTATGAAGGTAAGAAAATAATGATACCCGCCGCGATCCTCAATATTCATTGGACCACATACATCAGTATGTATGATTTCCAACAAGTCTGTTGCTCACTCCATTGTTCCAGAGAATGGCGTTTTAGTCATCTTGCCCATGAGGCATGGTTCGCAAGTACCAAGTGATTCATAATCAAGTGATTCCAGAAGTCCATCGGTATGGAGTTTCTTCATGCGCTTTACACCAATATGACCCAAACGGCAGTGCCACAAATAAGTTGCACTATCATTATCAACTCTGCATCTTTTGGCTTCAATATTATGAATATGTGTATCACTACTATCGAGATTCAATACAAATAGACCACTCTTCAAGGGTGCATGACCATAAAAGATATTACTCATATAAATAGAACAACCATTATTCTCATATTTAAATGAATAACTGTCTCGCATCAAACAAGATCCAGATATAATGTTCATGCTTAACGCTGGCACCAAATAACAATTATTTAGGTCTAAAACTAATCCCGAAGGTAGATGTAGAGGTAGCGTGCCGACGGCGATCACATCGACTTTGGAACCATTTCCCATGTGCATCATCACCTCATCCTTAGCCAGTCTTTGCTTAATCCATAGTCCCTGTTTCAAGTTGCAAATATTAGCAACAGAACCAGTATCAAATACCCCAGGTGCTACTGCGAGCTCTAGTAAGGTACACATCAATAACATGTATATATCACATATACCTTTGTTCACCTTACCATCCTTCTTATCCGCCAAATACTTGGGGCAGTTTCCGCTTCCAGTGACCAGTCCCTTTGCAGTAGAAGCACTCAGTCTCAGGCTTAGGTCCAAACTTGGGTTTCTTCTCTTGAGTAGCAATTTGTTTGCTGTTCTTCTTGAAGTTCCCTTTCTTCTTCCCTTTACCCTTTTTCTTGAAATTGGTGGTCTTGTTGACCATCAACACTTGATGCTCCTTCTTGATTTCTACCTCCGCAGCCTTTAGCATTGCGAAGAGCTCGAGAATCGTCTTATCCATCCCTTGCATATTATAATTCATCACGAAGCTATTGTAGCTTGGTGGCAATGATTGAAGAACTCTGTCAATGACACTATCAACCGGAAGATTAACTCCTAGCTGAGTCAAGTGATTATGGTACCCAGACATTCTGAGTATATGTTCACTGACAGAAATATTCTCCTCCATCTTGCAGCTGTAGAACTTATTGGAGACTTCATATCTCTCAATCCGGGCATTTGCTTGAAATATTAACTTCAACTCCTGGAACATCTCATATGCTCCATGACGTTCAAAACATCGTTGAAGTCCCGGTTCTAAGCCGTAAAGCATGGCACACTGAACTATTGAGTAGTCATCGGCTTTGCTTTGCCAGACATTCACAACATCTGGCGTTGCTCCTGCGGTGGGTTTGGCACCCAACGGTGCTTCCAGGATGTAATTCTTCTGTGCAGCAATGAGGATAATCCTCAAGTTACGGACCCAGTCCGTGTAATTGCTACCATCATCTTTCAACTTTGCTTTCTCAAGGAACGCATTAAAATTCAACGGAACAACAACATGGGCCATCTATGTACAATAACATAGACAAGCAAAATACTATCAGGTACTAAGTTCATGATAAATTTAAGTTCAATTAATCATATTACTTAAGAACTCCCACTTAGATAGACACCCCTCTATTCATCTAAGTGATCACATGATCCATATCAACTAAACCATAACCGATCATCACGTGAAATGGAGTAGTTTTCAATGGTGAACATCACTATGTTGATCATATCTACTATATGATTCATGCTCGACCTTTCGGTCTCAATGTTCTGAGGCCTATCTGTATATGCTAGACTCGTCAAGTTTAACCCGAGTATTCTGCGTGTGTAAAACTGTCTTAACCCATTGTAGATGAACGTTGAGCTTATCACACCTGATCATCACGTGGTGTCTCGGCACGACGAACTTTGGCAATGGTGCATACTCAGGGAGAACACTTTTACCTTGAAATTTAGTGAGAGATCATCTTATAATGCTACCGTCAAACAAAGTAGAATAAGATGCATAAAGGATAAACATCATATTCAATCAATATAAGTGATATGATATGGCCATCATCATCTTGTGCCTTTGATCTCCATCTCCAAAGCACCGTCATGATCACCATCGTCACCGGCGCAACACCTTGATCTCCATCGTAGCATCATTGTCGTCTCGCCAACTATTGCTTCTACGACTATCGCTCCCGTTTAGTGATAAAGTAAAGCAATTACAAGGCGATTGCATTGCATACAATAAAGCGACAACCATATGGCTCCTGCCAGTTGCCGATAACTCTATTACAAAACATGATCATCTCATACAATAAATATAGCATCATGCCTTGACCAAATCACATCACAACATGCCCCTGCAAAAACAAGTAAGACGTCCTCTACTTTGTTGTTGCAAGTTTTATGTGGCTGATACGGGCTGAGCAAGAACTGTTCTTACCTATGCATCAAAACCACAACAATAGTTCATCAAGTTAGTATTGTTTTAACCTTCTCAAGGACCGGGCATAACCACACTCGGTTCAGCTAAAGTTGGAGAAACTGACACCCGCCAGCCACCTGTGAGCAAAGCACGTCGGTACAACTAGTCTCGCGTAAGCGTGCGCGTAATGTCGGTCCAGGCCGCTTCATCCAACAATACCGCCGAACCAAAGTATGACATGATGGTAAGCAGTATGACTTGTATCGCCCACAACTCACTTGTGTTCTACTCGTGCATATAACATCTACGCATAAACCTGGCTCGGATGCCACTGTTGGGGAACGTAGTAATTTCAAAAAAATCCTACGCACACGTAAGATCATGGTGATGCATAGCAACAAGAGGGGAGAGTGTCATCCACGTACCCTCGTAGACCGTTAAGCAGAAGCGTTATAACAACGTGGTTGATGAGGTCATACGTCTTCACGATCGACCGATCCTCAGCCCCGAACATATGGCACCTCCGTGTTCAGCACACGTTCAGCTCGGTGACAGCCTGCGAACTCACGATCCAGGAGAGCTCGGGGAAGAGTTTCATCAGCATGACGGCGTGGAGATGATGTTGATGAAGCTACCGATGCAGGGCTTCGCCTAAGCACCGCTACGATATAACTGAGGTGGATTATGGTGGAGGGGGCACCGCACATGGCTAAGAGATCAACAGATCAATTGTTGTGTCTATGGGGTGCCCCCTGCCCCCGTATATAAAGGAGCTAGGGGGAGGCGGCCTGCCAAGGAGGAGGGCATGCCAAGGTGGGAGTCCTACTCCCACTGGGAGTAGGACTCCCTATTTTCCTAGTTGGAGTAGCAGAGGAGAAGGAAGGGAGAGAGGAAGAGAAGGAAAGGGGGGCGCCTCCCCCTCCTTGTCCAATTCGTACTAGAGGGGGAGGGGGGCGCGGCTGCCCTTGGCCGCCCCTCCTCTTCTCCCACTATGGCCCATTTGAAGGAAATATGCCCTAGAGGCAATAATAAAGTTATTATTTATTTCCTTATTTCATGATAAATGTTTATTATTCATGCTAGAATTGTATTAACCGGAAACATAATACATGTTTGAATACATAGACAAACAGAGTGTCACTAGTATGCCTCTACTTGACTAGCTCGTTAATCAAGGATGGTTATGTTTCCTAACCATGGACAAAGAGTTGTTATTTGATTAATGGGATCACATCATTAGGTGAATGATCTGATTGACATGACCCATTCCATTAGCTTAGCACCCGATTGTTTAGTATGTTGCTATTGCTTTCTTCATGACTTATACATGTTCCTATGACTATGAGATTATGCAACTCCCGTTTGCCGGAGGAACACTTTGTGTGCTACCAAACGTCACAACGTAACTGGGTGATTATAAAGGTGCTCTACAGGTGTCTCCAAAGGTACATGTTGGGTTGGCGTATTTCGAGATTAGGATTTGTCACTCCGATTGTCGGAGAGGTATCTCTGGGCCCTCTCGGTAATGCACATCACATAAGCCTTGCAAGCATTGCAACTAATGAGTTAGTTGCGAGATGATGTATTATGGAACGAGTAAAGAGACTTCCCAGTAACGAGATTGAACTAGGTATTGGATACCGACGATCGAATCTCGGGCAAGTAACATACCGATGACAAAGGGAACAACGTATGTTGTTATGCGGTCTGACCGATAAAGTTCTTCGTAGAATATGTAGGAGCCAATATGGGCATCCAGGTCCCGCTATTGGTTATTGACCGGAGACGTGTAGGGTCTGCACGCTTAAGGTTTCGATGACAGTTATATTATGAGTTTATGAGTTTTGATGTACCGAAGGAGTTCGGAGTCCCGGATGAGATCGGGGACATGACGAGGAGTCTCGAAATGGTCGAGGCGTAAAGATCGATATATTGGACGACTATATTCGGACATCGGAAAGGTTCCGAGTGATTCGGGTATTTTTCGGAGTACCGGAGAGTTACGGGAATTCGCCGGGAGAAGTATTGGGCCTTATTGGGCCATACGGGAAAGAGAGAGGGGCTGCCTAGGGCAGGCCGCACGCCTGCCAAGGCCTAGTCCGAATTGGACTAGGGGGAGGGGCTGCGCCCTTTCCTTGTTTCCTACTCCTACTACATGGAAGGACTCCTAGTTGGACTAGGAAAGGGGGAATCCTACTCCCGGTGGGAGTAGGACTCCCCTAGGGCGCGCCATAGAGAGGGCCGGCCCTCCCCTCCTCCACTCCTTTATAGACGGGGGCAGGGGGCACCCCATAGACACACAAGTTGATCCACGTGATCATACTCTTAGCCGTGTGCGGCGCCCCCTGCCACCATAGTCCTTGATAATATTGTAGCGGTGCTTAGGCGAAGCCCTGCGACAGTAGTACATCAAGATCGTCACCACGCCGTCGTGCTGACGGAACTCTTCCCCGACACTTTGCTGGATCGGAGTCCGGGGATCGTCATCGAGCTGAACGTGTGCTAGAACTCGGAGGTGCCGTAGTTTCGGTGCTTGATCGGTCGGGCTGTGGAGACGTACGACTACATCAACCAAACGCTTCCGTTGTCGATCTACAAGGGTACGTAGATCACACTCTCCCCTCTCATGTTGGGGAACGTAGTAATTTCAAAAAAATTCCTACGCACACGCAAGATCATGGTGATGCATAGCAACGAGAGGGGAGAGTGTTGTCTACGTATCCTCGTAGACCGAAGCGGAAGCGTTGACGCAACATAGAGGAAGTAGTCGTATGTCTTCCCGATCTGACTGATCCAAGCACCGTTACTCCGGCACCTCCGAGTTCTTAGCACACGTACAGCTCGATGACGCTCCCCGGGCTCCGATCCAGCAAAGCTTCGGGGATGAGTTCCGTCAGCACAACGGCGTGGTGACGATGATGATGTTCTACCGACGCAGGGCTTCGCCTAAGCACTACAACGATATGACCGATGTGGAATATGGTGGAAGGGGGCACCGCACACGGCTAAGGAACGATAACGAGGATCAACTTGTGTGTCCTAGGGTGCCCCCTTGCCTCCGTATATAAAGGATCCAAGGGGGGTGCGGCCGGCCCTATGGAGGCGCGCAGGAGGAGTCCTACTCCTACCGGGAGTAGGACTCCCCTCCCTATTCCTTGTCCAATTAGGAGAGGTGGGAGAAGAGAAGGAAAGAGGGGGGCGCCGCCCCTCCCTCCTTGTCCAATTCGGACTAGGGGGAGAGGGGGCGCGCGGCCTGCCCTGGCAGCCCCTTCCTCTTCTCCACTTTAGGCCCATGAGGCCCATTAACCCCCCGGGGGTTCCGGTAACCCCCCGGTGCTCCGGTTTTATCCGAAACTTCACCGGAATGCTTCCGGTGTCCGAATATAGTCATCCAATATATCAATCTTTATGTCTCGACCATTTCGAGACTCCTCGTCATGTCCGTGATCACATCCGGGACTCCGAACTAACTTCGGTACATCAAAATGTATAAACTCATAATAACTATCATCGTAACGTTAAGCGTGCGGACCCTACGGTTCGAGAACAATGTAGACATGACTGAGACACGTCTCCGGTCAATAACCAATAGCGGGACCTGGATGCCCATATTGGCTCCTACATATTCTACGAAGATCTTTATCGGTCAGACCGCATAACAACATATGTTGTTCCCTTTGTCATCAGTATGTTACTTGCCCGAGATTCGCTCGTCGGTGTCCAATACCTAGTTCAATCTCGTTACCGGCAAGTCTCTTTACTCGTTCCGTAATACATCATCCCGCAACTAACTCATTAGTTGCAATGCTTGCAAGGCTTAAGTGATGTGCATTACCGAGAGGGCCTAGAGATACCTCTCCGACATTCGGAGTGACAAATCCTAATCTTGAAATACGCCAACCCAACATGTACCTTTGGAGACACCTGTAGAGCTCCTTTATAATCACCCAGTTACGTTGTGACGTTTGGTAGCACACAAAGTGTTCCTTCGGCAAACGGGAGTTGCATAATCTCATAGTCATAGGAACATGTATAAGTCATGAAGAAAGCAATAGCAACATACTAAACGATCGGGTGCTAAGCTAATGGAATGGGTCATGTCAATCAGATCATTCAACTAATGATGTGATCCCGTTAATCAAATAACAACTCTGTGTCCATGGTTAGGAAACATAACCATCTTTGATTAACGAGCTAGTCAAGTAGAGGCATACTAGTGACATTCTGTTTGTCTATGTATTCACACATGTATTATGTTTCCGGTTAATACAATTCTAGCATGAATAATAAACATTTATCATGATATAAGGAAATAAATAATAACTTTATTATTGCCTCTAGGGCATATTTCCTTCAGTCTCCCACTTGCACTAGAGTCGATAATCTAGATCACATCGCCATGTGAATTAACATCAATAGTTCACATCTTTATGTGATTGGTTCACATCTCCATGTGACTAACACCAAAAGGGTTTACTAGATTCAATAATCTAGTTCACATCTCTATGTGATTAAGACCCAAAAAGTGATCATGTTTTGCTTGTGAGAGAAGTTTAGTCAACGGGTCTGCCACATTCAGATCCGCATGTATTTTGCAAATTTCTATGTCAACAATGCTCTGCATGGAGCTACTCTAGCTAATTGATCCCACTTTCAATATGTATCCAGATTGAGACTTAGAGTCATCTGGATCAGTGTCAAAACTTGCATCAACGTAACCCTTTACAACGAACCTTTTGTCACCTCCGTAATCGAGAAACATATCCTTATTCCAGTAAGGATAATTTTGACCGTTGTCCATTGATCTATTCCTAGATCACTATTGTACTCCCTCTCTTAACACAGTGTATGGTATACAATAGATTTGGTACACAGCATGGCATACTTTATAGAACCTATGACTGAGGCATAGGGAATGACTTTCATTGTCTTTCTATCTTCTGCCGTGGTCGGGCTTTGTCGGGGGTGCTAATCCCACGAACACCTATGGGACCGGCGGACCGAGCCCCTTTTTTGGTTCGGCAGGGGGGTGGAGATTGCACGAAGAGCAGATCAAGGCGAAGCACATGAGCACGCGATCAGTTTACCCAGGTTCGGGCCGCACGGATGCGTAAAACCCTACTCCTGCTTTGTGATTTGTATTGTGTTCTTGCTCGGGAGCGATGATTGCTACAGTACACACCAGCAGCTAGCGAGACCCAGCGTGAGAATGATCCTCCCCCCCCCCCTATGTTGCGCATGGGCCTCCTTTTATATGCTCAAGGGGTCACCGACAGGTGGCAACATAGACGAGGGTAAAAATGGGAAAGGCGTGGCGATTGGCACCGCCGCCTACTACAATGTATCATACCTAACTCTGACGGCAGGGGACAAGGGCATTAAATGCCCGTCTGTGTCGCTCGAAACAGTGCAAAAAGGGACCGCCAGGGATGCCACCGCTTGCCACGATGGCAACCTTGTCAGCACCACTTGCCACCGTGTACTGCTGGCTGCACAGCCTCCCGCCACGTACGCCTGGAAGGGTCCCAGAGCGACACGTTGGTGGATGTGCTGGAGCGCAAGTACAGAGTGGAGGCTTGCCGCGGCAAGCGCCTTGCTGCGGTTGTTGTCTTGTCGTGTCCGGGAGCTTGTCGCTCACCGGGCCTTGCCGGGACGCGTGGAGCGTTGCGGCAAGTTCCTTGAGATGCCTTGGTTGGCCTTCCCGGCAAGCTCCTCTTGCTGGGGTCTTGTCTCTTCGGCGTGGATACTTTGTTCTTGAATGGCTCCAAAGGAACCACGGAGGACCTTGGCGGTCACCCGGCAAGCCTTGCCGCGGGGTGCTGCGACTGCCCGTGCACAAGTTCGGGATACTAGGGTACCCCTACTCTAGTACACCGACAAGAGCCCCCGGGCCTGGGCCATACACGGTGCCGAGCGCTGTTGGGCCAGGCCGAAAACAGTGCACGGGCACATGTGGCTTGGGTTACGTCGTATCTTTCTCCGTATCCACCGCGCCCTCCCCGAACGGCACGCGTCGAGTGCGGCGTCGTGGGAGAGATCGTGGGTGGTTTCTTTATTAGGAAAGGTGGAACGTCCGCCCCGTCCCCCTTTATAAGCAGGGGAACCAGGGGGTAGTGCGCCCACTCGTCCCTTTCCATTCCAATCTTGGTAACCTCCGCCGCTCCTCCGTCTTCCCAAAGCAAAGAGAGCAGCGCCCTGCCCCCCATCGCCACCAGCACCACCAACACCGTCGGCCTCCTCCACCACTTCCGCTATGGCTCCGAAAGCCGACAAGGGGAAGGCTGTGAAGTCGACCGAGGCGCAGCGGCTCGCGGCGCTGTGAAAGGAGCGGGCAATCTCCCCCCCCCCCCCCCCCCCCCACCAAGCTTGCCGCGAAGGAGCTGAGGGAGTACTACTACCTCTTCTGGTCGACAGAGACGCGAGCGCATCCGAGCACGAAGGTACTCCCGGCCTCCGCTTGGAAAATGGCTCCAAGTGGATATCCGTTCTTTGCCGTGTTCTTCTACTGCGGGCTCTGCCCGCCTTTCTCGGAGTTTTTCTGTGATATCATGAACACCTACGAGTTCTGCCTCCTTGATTTCACCCCCAATGCCATTCTGACCATGGCAGTTTTCGCACATCTTTGCGAAAACTTTGTCGGAGTCCATCCCATCGTAGCCCTTTTCCGCCACTTCTTTATGCCCCGAGTAGAGAGAGGAGAGCCTTTATCTGGCGGAATCACTTGGATCTCGAGGGCCGGCAAGAAGGACTCTTATCTGGAGGGAGAGTTCCGTGGCAAGTGGGAGGAATGGAGAGCAGACTGGTGCTGGGTTGTCGAGGAGAACCCGCAGCCGTTTACCGCCCGGCGCCAAACCCCAGCAGTACGCGGCAGCGATTGGCGACGTTGCCCCGGAAGACGATAAGCTGAAGATTGCCGTCATCAGGATCCAACGCCTTAGGCTTGCCGGGCTCACTGTAGGCGCCGTTGGCGCAGATTTTCTTCGCCGCCGCATCGCCCCCTTGCAGGAATGGAGGAGGCCCGCCTGGGAGTTCAAGAATGCGGCGGATATCATGAGGCTGCGTTCGGGCCTCAACTACAACTTCACTGTTTTGGAGCTCAACGTGATGCTGCAGGAGCTATTCAAGTGTGATCCTGAGCATCCCGAAGTGTTCAGGTTGCCGCAGGGCGTCGTTCCGTTGTGCAACAACTCTGCGCTCGACCGCATCTGGGCAATGATGCCACTGTGCGACTCGCATGGAATTGTCCCAACTTGGCAAGAGCCTGCAGACGACGTCGTGCAGGAGTTCTTTGACGGCTTGGTAGAAGTGCCGATCCGCCCTGACGAGAAGAATGGCCTCACTCGCGACACCACCGATGCGGAGTTGAAACGCCTCGCCACCAGGTTGGAAGAGGCGGCGGCAGCCGCAGCTGCGGGCGAGTTTGGATTCACCATGGAGGAGGCAGATGCAGCAGAAGCGGCAAGCCGTGCCGAGCGAGAGGAGCTTGCCAGCAAAAAGGAGCTTGCCGGCAAGAAAGAGTCTGCCGGGCGTGACGCCGAGCCGAGCGAGCCTGCCGAGGATACGAGCGGCTCGTTGGAGATCAATTCCTCTTCCTCCTCATCGTCGGACAGCTCGCCACAAGCAGCGCCCCCATCTCCACCAAGAAGGCGTCTCCGCAAGACCGGGGAAGTAGTAGGGCGGCGGGCGAGTCGACAGTCGCCGCGCCGCGCGACACGCTCCACCGCGGCAAGCACCGTTGCCGCGGGAGCGCCTCATGCTGCCGCGGCAACTGGCGCGGGGTCTTCCCGGACCACCGCTTCTGCTCCCGCCAAGCGGCCAAGGGAACCTACTCCCCCACCTTCTCGCGCCGGGCGTGAGCCGGATTTCGACTTCTCCACATTCAGCTCCGACGAGGAAAAAGAAGAAGAGTAAGATTCTCTTGTTGTACTTGTAGTTCTTCAATTCTTGCTGTTTTGTCTTGTATCTCATCTGCTTCACTCCGAACCTTTTCCTTTTTAGGACTCTGGCTCAGAGGGCAGCGAAGAGAGCCAAGGCCCCGGTGATTATCATCGAGGACGAGCCCACCGCGACAGCAGGGGATGCGCCCGAGACAACCTTGCCGGACCCGGCAACTGTTCTCCAGAGCAGCCCCCAGCATAAGTATATGGTTCGCTATTCGCTATTTCGGCGCGCATGGAGATCCTTGCTTTGCTGATATCTGATTGTTGACTTGTGCAGGAGCAGAGCAGCCCCACCAGGAGCGCCCAGAGGCCGCCCCCGAAACACCAAGGGAGAGTCCTCCGGCAAGGGAGAGGTCCCCGGCAAGGGAGAGCTCTCCGGCAAGGGAGAAGTCTCCGGCAAGGGAGGGTTCTCCGGCAAGGGACAGCGCCAGCGGCCCCCCGGCGGCGGAGACCACAACTGCAGAACCTGGCACAGGTAATCTTCTCGCTTCAGAACTTCCTTGGGTTCTTCTTCTTTTGATCTTCTTTTTTGGATATTTTCTTGACTCTTCTCCCTCTTCCGGCTGTCAGATCCATCTGCTTCGGAGCCGATGGAGACCGAGGTTGCCGCCGAAGACGCTGCTGCCGCCGAGGAAGCAGCCGGCGCTGACGAGCCCGCTGGCGCAGAGACCGCCAAGGCTGCTGCCGCAGAAGCGGATGGGGGATCTGGCAATCGCACTGACGGCCCTGAGGTCGCAGGAGCGCCAGGCGCTACATCGACCGCCGATCCCTCCGCCGCTGCCGCAGCGTCAGGCTCCGAAGAGCCCCAGCCAGGCGTCTACTTGAAGGCCGGCGACGACATCTTCATCAACCTCCCCTGGGCGTCAAGCTCCAGGGCGCCGGTCGAAGGAGAGAGCTTCCACGGAGAGGTGCTCGCCTCCGCCGGGCTGGCGCTGGTTGACGCGCCAAGCAGTAGCAGCGGCGAGCCTGAGGAGGAGCGGCTGCTGTGGAAGCTGGTGTCGCTCTACCACGCCCGGCAAGCCAAGCTAGAATCCCGCGAAGCGCTTGTCGCGAAGGCGGGAGAGGACATTGAGAAGCGCGCGGAGGAGCTCCGGGGTCACCACCAGGAAGCTCTCTGCTCACTGGCAGAGGAGCGGGCGCGACTTGCCAAGGAGCGGGAGGCCTTCCTCCTCGAGCGGGCTGAAGTCGAAGAGCAACAAAGGCTTGCCGCTGAGAAGCTGTCCGTGCAGGAGGGCGAGCTGGTGCAGCGGAAGGTCAATCTTGACAGCCACGGGGAGGAGCTTGCCGCGCGCGAGCGAACATTTGGCGGAGCCCTCAAGCAAGCAGAGGATGCTGTCGCAGCTGCCGAGGCCGCCAAGAAGGAGCTGGAGATGAAGGTGGCGCAGCTGGAGGCCGATCTCAAGGCGAGCGGTGACGAGCTTGCCGCGCTCAAGCTTGAGTGGGAGAAGGACGCCCACAGCCATTCAGAGCTGCAGGCCCGTCTCGCCGAGAAGGGCAAGGAGCTTGACGCCGCCAAGGACTCCAATGCAGATCTTGAGTTGAAGCTGATCACTTTGACCAAGACGCTGGATGGCGCCAAGGAGCAGGAGACAGCCCTGAAGGAGGAGGTCAAGGCCGGCAAGGCGCTGCTGGCGAGTGCCGCTGCCGCCCAGAGCACTTTCTGGGAGAATGTGGAGCACTGGACGGAGGGTCTCGTGGATGTTGCCGCGGATATTGACAGGGAGCTGGCGCAGCTGGGGATGGAGGATCTCGGGTATCCCTCCAACGAGAACCTCCAACCCAGGGCCAAGCTCACCTCGTTCTTCAAAGGCATGGCGACGGCCCTCCGGCGACTCCGGCAGAGGATCCCAAAGCAGCTGGCCGACGAGTCGCGCAAGATCTGCGCGGGAGCTCTTCAAAAGGTGTTGGTGAAGGTGGCCTTCCACAACCCGGGCCTCAACCTCACCAACGTCCTCAGGACCTTGCCGCCGGATGCCGATCTGGAGGCGCTCAAGACCCTTGTCGCACCCATTGTGGACAAGGTGAGCGGGATCAAGAGGGTTGAGGGCGATCGCGTAGACTAGGCTGCCCGTTTTCTTCTTTTCTTGTCGCTGCTGGTCATGTTACGAGAACAATCTATTAGAGATGCGACAAGCTATCTTGTAATATAACTCTATTTTGGGTACTGATTGCAACGTTATTTCCTTTACTTGATTCCTTCCTTTGTATGTATTTTCCCTACACTTTTAGGGAACTTGCCGGCGCAAGCACCTTGGCTGCGAGCGCTGAGTGCGGGACGTCAGCAGCCTGCTGGCGGTGCCGCTACCGGCAAGAAACCTTGTCGCAACTAGTCGCAGCTCACTTAAGTTGTTGAGGGGACTCGAAACAAAGTAAGGGCGCAACTAGCTACGAGTTGGTTCCTCCGCGCACAGGTTTTCCATACAAAAGACGGTCGTTCAAGGAAGATAACTTAAAAAAATTAAAAAATCTGATTGCTCAAACTTTGGCAACTTATCTTTTCTGTCGTTTGCTTCCCGGCAAGGCGAAACTTTCTTGAACAACGTCTGGTCCATACCATTATCTTCTCCTTTTCCCCCGGCAAACTTGTGGGCGAGGGAACCTTCCTTTCCTTGAGAAAAAAGAAAGAGGAGGAAAGATATGGAGCCTTATGGCTCATTGTTGCTTACCGGGGGTAAGTGCTGCACAAAGTGTCAGATAACACATGCAAAAAAATAAAAAGCATGAAACTGACAAGATGTGCGGAGCACATGATCTTTATGCACGGGGTCTGCGCCCGGCTTTGTACAAAGGATTACATGCAACAGCGGCAAGACTTGTACAAAAGGTGGTTGCCGGAACGGGTTCCGGCAACCGGGCCCTACGGGTAAAACTTATGAAGATGCTCAATGTTCCAGGAGTTGCTCACTGGAATGCCATCTTCGGTCTCAAGGCGGACAGCGCCAGGCCTAGTGACTCGTTTCACCCGGTAAGGGCCTTCCCACTTCGGCGTCAACTTGTTGGAATTCTTGGCGGACTGAACACGCCGAAGAACAAGGTCGCCTTCCTCGAGACTTCTGGCGTTAACTTTGCGGCTATGGTAGCGGCACAAAGCTTGCTGGTAGCGAGCAGCTCACACAGCAGCCTGAAGATGGTCTTCCTCAAGGAGCAGCGCGTCATCTTGTCGCAGCTGCTCTTGCTCAAGCTCATCATAAGCGAGCACTCGAGGTGACCCATATACGAGTTCCATGGGGAGAACTGCCTCTGCTCCATAGACTAGAGTGAAAGGTGTCTGGCCAGTGGCTCGATTTGGCGTCGTCCTGATCGACCAAAGAACCACCGGCAGCTCCTCGATCCAGTTTCTTTCGCACTTGTGCAGCCTGTTGAAAGTCCTGGTCTTGAGCCCACGCAGCACTTCAGCATTTGCCCTCTCCGCTTGACCGTTGCTTCTTGGGTGAGCAACAGAAGCGAAGCAGACCTTGGCGCCAAGATCTTGGACATACTGCATGAAGGTGCGGCTCGTGAATTGTGTACCATTGTCGGTGATTATCCTGTTAGGGATCCCGAAGCGGCAAAAAATCGACCTGAAGAACTTGACTGCTGACTGTGCTGTCACCTTCCTCACTGCTTCCACTTCCGGCCACTTTGTGAACTTGTCGATTGCAATGTACAAGTACTCAAAGCCCCCGACTGCTCAGGGAAAGGGGCCGAGGATATCGAGCCCCCAGACCAAAAAGGGCCAGGATAAAGGGATCGTCTGGAGAGCTTGAGCTGGCTGGTGTATCTGCTTGGAATGGAACTGGCACGCTTCACACTTGGTTACTTGTGCAGTTGCATCCTGGAGGGCTGTCGGCCAAAAGAAACCTTGCCGGAATGCTTTGCCGGCAAGTGCTCTTGCGCCAATGTGGTGGCCACATATGCCTCCATGTATCTCTGCCAACAGCTTTTGTCCATCTTCCCGGTGAATACACTTCAATTTCACACCGTTGAGTCTTCTTCTGTACAGTGTGCTGTCGACAAACTGGTACATACTTGACTGCCGGGCTACTCTTTCCGCTTCTTCTTGCTCTTCGGGAAGTTCTCCTGTCTGAAGGAAACGGACAATCTGTTGTGCCCATGCTGGAGCTTGTGGCTCGACAACAAGGACTAAAGGCACATCTGCTGCTGCGGGAACATCCGCTTCTATGGCAAGAACCTGCGGTTCTGCCGAAGCTTGATGTTCCCCGGCAAGCTTGCCGGAGCAAAACTTGTCAGGAGCGTCTGCTTCAATGGAACAAACCCTAGGGCTTGCCGAAGCAGACTGCTCCTCAGCACTCTTGGTGTTGATCTTGGGGACCTTCTTGGCGGTGGCTTCGGGAAGCTCTGCCGGAACATAGTCACCAGAAATCAACTTCTTCTTCTTGCTCTGTCCAGTTGATGGTGTTACGGACGGTCAAGTCAGCTTGAGCACAAAGATCCCTGGTTCCACAGGTAACTTAAGTGCGGCGCACTTTGACAGGCCATCGGCAATGTCGTTCTGAGCTCTTGGAACATGCTCCATCTGTAGGCCGTCAAAGTGCTCTTCTAGCTTTCTCACTTCGTCAATGTAGGCTTCCATCAATGGACTCTGATAACTCTTGTTCACTTGGCGGACGACAAGCTGCGAATCACCCCTGACAATGAGCTTCTTAATCCCAAGGTCTGCCGCGATCCTGAGACCGGCAAGCAAGCCTTCATACTCTGCAGTATTGTTTGTCGCTTGCTCCTTGGGAAAGTGCATCTGGACTACATACTTGAGGTGCTCTCCGGTGGGTGCGACAAGCAGCACGCTAGCACTGGCGCCTTGCAGCGAGAAGGCACCGTCAAAGTACATAAGCCACTCTTTGCTTGCTTCCTTGACGGGGATGCTTGTTTCTGGGATTTCTTCATCTGGTGTTGGCATCCACTCTGCTACGAATTCTGCCAATGCTCTGCTTTGGATAGTTGAAGTACTCTCAAACTTGAGGCCAAAGCTTGACAGTTCCAGTGCCCACTCAACAATCCTGCCTGTTGCTTCTGGATTCTGTAGTATCCTCTTGAGCGGAAAGCGAGTGACAACTGTGATCTCATGTGCTTGTAAGTAATGGCGCAGCTTTCTCGAAGCCATGAGGAGGCCCAAAAGTAATTTCTGCACACCAGAGTACCTTGACCTAGCCCCCTGCAGAAGGGAACTGACAAAGTAAACTGGGCGTTGCACCATTTTCTTCTGCATCTCCTCGCGCACCTGCGCAGATCCATCTTTGTCGGGACCAGAGCTTGTCGGGGAAGCCCCCTGCTTGTCGCTGGATGCGCCTGCCGGGGTTGCTGGCTCATCATCTGCCTCCCTCTCTACCACTAACGCAGCACTAACCACTTGATTGGTTGCCGCTATATACAGCAGCAACTTCTCTTGTGGATTAGGTGCGACAAGTGTTGGAGTGGAGGACAGGTATCTCTTCAAGTCCTGCAGCGCAGCCTCCGCTTCCGGAGTCCATTTCATTGGACCTGCCTTTTTCAAAATTTTGAAAAACGGCAGGGCGCGCTCAGCAGACCGAGAAATAAACCTTCTGAGAGCAGCCACGCAACCGGCAAGTCTTCGTACATCCTTGACGCGCTTTGGTGCTTCGATCTGCTCAATGGCCTTAATCTTGTCGGGATTGGCTTCAATTCCCCGCAGAGACACGAAGAACCCGAGAAGCTTGCCGGAGGGGACTCCAAACGCGCACTTCTCGGGGTTGAGCTTGAGGTTGATCTTGCACAGATTTGCAAAGGTCTCGTCTAAATCTTGAATCAGAGTTGCCCTGTTCTTGCTCTTGACCACTATGTCATCCATGTAGGCTTCCACATTTCTGTGCATTTGCGGCTCAAGAGCGACATGGACTACCCTTGCAAATGTTGAACCAGCATCCTTTAAACCGAAAGGCATCCGTATGAAACAGTAGGTGCCACATGGAGTTATGAATGCGGTCTTCTCCTCATCCTCTTCTGCCATGAAGATTTGATGGTATCCTGAATATGCGTCAAGAAATGAAAGCAAGTCACATCCGGCCGTGGAGTCAACAATCTGGTCAATACGTGGCAAGGGAAATGGGTCTTTGGGACAAGCTTTATTAACATCGGTAAAGTAGATACAAAGCCTCCATTTCCCGTTTGCCTTGCGCACGACTACAGGATTGGCCAACCACGTAGGATGGAGCACTCCTCTGACAAGGCCTGCTGCTTCCAATTTCTTGATCTCTTCTGTGATAAATTCTTGGCGCTCCACTGCTTGCTTCCTAACCTTGTGCTTGACGGGCCGCGCATGAGGACAAACGGCAAGATGGTGCTCAATTACTTTCCTGGGAACACCGGGGATGTTAGATGGTTGCCACGCAAACACGTCGACGTTCGCCCGCAGGAAAGCAATGAGCGCGCTTTCCTATTTAGGGTCAAGAGTGGCATTGATGGTGAAGGTACCACCAGTGCCGTCCTCCTTGGCGGACACTTTCTTGGTCTCTGGTGGAGCCGCCATTGCCTTCTTACACTTGCCGGTGGAGCTCGATGGTGCGTCCTCGACGGCAGCGCAGCACTCCGAAGAGGTGTGCTTGCCGGAGTGGGCATCAGAACTCTTGCCGGACTTGGTCTTCCTCTTCCCCCCGGGAGCTTCAACGGCAAGTGACTTGCGGTCTGTTGCGGCTGCCGCTTCCCAGTAGATCTTGTCGGCGCAGATAAGAGCATCCTTCTTATCGCTAGGGACAGGATGACGCTTATCGGGCCTGGCATCTTCAGCATGTTGTATGCGTAGTGAGAGGCTGCCATGAACTTGGTGAGTGCTGGATGGCCTAGTATCCCATTGTAAGGCAATGGAAAATCGGCAACGTCAAAAGTGACCCTCTCAGTCCTGAAGTTCAGCTCGCTGCCAAATGTTACCGGCAACGTGACCTTCCCCTTCGGCTTGCTCCTTCCCGGGTTGATTCCTTGGAATGTGCCGGTCTCTTCGAGCTCGCTGTCAGGGATCTGGAGTTTCTGGAGTACAGCGGAGGAGATCAGGTTCAAGCCGGCCCCGCCATCAACTAGCATCTTAGTGACCTTGAGGTTGCGGATAGTTGGTGAAACCAACATCGGCAAGCACCCGACCGCAGTTGTGCGATCAGGGTGGTCCTCAATATCAAAGATGATAGGCGTGCTGGACCATTTCAGAAGCTTGCGTGACTCGACAGGTGGCTCTGCCGCATTGACTTCCCGCACCCACTGCTTGAGTTGGCGGTGTGAAGTATGTAGAGAAGCACCACCGTCAATGCACAAGACCTCTGTGGCTTTCTGGAACTCCTGCTCACTAGTCTCGACATCATCCATGTCTTCGTCGTCGTCGTCGTCTTCATCCTTGTCGCGGCCGCGGGGAGGTCTGTCTCCTTGCCGCTGCTTGGCCTTGCCGCGGCGTCCTCCCCGGCCGGCGCGCTTCTTGCCGGATTCTCCAGCGCCTCCTTGGACCCTCTCCTTGTTGCGTCGCTCATATTCAGCCTTTTGCTGCTGGACAAGCTGTTCGACTTTCTTGCAGCTCTGGAGGTCATGGCCCTTGGTGCGGTGGATCTTGCAGTACTGCTTGTCGGTGCCGTCCTGCTTGTCGGCGACTGCCACAGCCTGGCAGTTGGTGCACGCGGCAATCTCCTTGCCGGAGCTACCAACTTTGGCTTTCTTGGCGCCACCGTCGTTGCTGTACTGCTCAACGACTAGCACATCTTTGCCTTTCTTCTTCCTGTTGTTCTGCCACCGGTTTTTCTTTGCTGGGGCAGCATCTTCGCTGTCAGATCCTCCTGCTCCTGTACTCTCTCCGGGGAGTTTCCTCCCTTCCTCAGCACGTGCACACTTGTCGGCCAGGGCATACAGCTCACTGACGTCTCTGATCTTGCACATCGCCATCTCCTCCCGCATCCTGCGGTTACGCACGTTCTGATGGAACGCGCTGATGACTGCGGCAGGGTGGACATCTAGGATGTTGTGTTGTACACGGCTGAATCTCTGAATGTACTTGCGCAGAGGCTCTCCTTCCTTCTGGGCGAGCAGGTGAAGGTCACTCTCTTGGCCATGAGGTTTGTGGCCACCTATAAAGGCGCCGACAAACTGATGGCACAGATCTGCCCAGGAGGATATGGAGTTTTCCGGCAAATGCATGAGCCAGGACCTGACGTTGGGCTTGAGCACCAGCGGGAAGTAGTTGGCAAGGATCTTGTCGTCCCGTCCCCCGGCAGCTTGCACCGCGATGGTGTAGATGCTGAGGAACTCCGACGGATGCGACTTGCCATCGTACTTCTCTGGTACGTCTGGCTTGAAATTCTTCTTGTTTGGCCACTGGACTTGCCGCAGCTCACGAGTAAACGCAGGGCAACCTACCGCGTACGGCAAGTCGCCTGGTTCCCCTGGCGCATGCATGTCAACAGAGGGCCCAGCGCGCTGTTCTGATTGACGCCGTGCTTCTCTTCGGCGCTCGATGCGGGTACGAGCGTCTTCTTGCTGTCGTTCGTGAAGAACTTGGCGCTGATCGCGACGAGCTCGTGGATCTGATGACGCGGTGGAGTCGCTGTCGAGGTGGATCCGGCGAGTCGGCGATCTTGGCCTTCGGGGTGGAGAGTGCACGGTGGTTGCACCCTCACCGGTCTTGTCGCCGCCGGCTCGTGCCTGGCTGACTTGCCGCGGCTGCGAAGTACTCGGCTGCCGTGGAATGTCGCCGTTGGCAAAGCTGATGAGACTCTGAATGGTGGCCCTCCAGTCGTCGATCTTGTCTGCCGCTGGAGGGTAGTCTAGGAGCGGTTGAGCTCGCGCCAAAACTTCTGCTGAAGTGGCGGGCGGCGGTGGCGAACGGTGCGAGGAGCGGGATATGCTCGGACTTCTAACCATGTTAGAAGGAGCAGTATCTCGTCCAGGCAACCGTGCCCCGCTCGCGCCAGCATGTTGGCGTGCACGCTGGTCTTGAGCGCTCCGAGATCCGCCAGCTCGATCTTGGTCCAGCAAGCGTATGGTACCGTGAGTATCATGACGCTGTCGTTCCCGTGCCTCCTGGGATGGGCGCGGTGCATGTACGGATGCCAAGGTCTTGGAGTGCGCCCGGTCATTGTAGGAGCCGACTGCGCCGCCGATGAGCAGCGCAGCCTTGTCCTTGGACCTGGCAGCACCATGAGCTCCCTCGTCGACGCCCGTTCTTCCGCCGGCGTCTACCCCACCAGCCGTTCGCTCTGGCGATGGTGGGTTCGGCGCGGACGGAGCAGCCGCCTCCGAAGCCTTCTTCTTCGGCGGCATGTCGATGAAGACGATGAAGATTTAGCTCATGCGAACGCCGAATCAGGTTCACACAACCTCGACGCATCCCCTACCTGGCGCGCCAAAGATGTCGGGGGTGCTAATCCCACGAAAACCTATGGGACCAGCGGACCGAGCCCCTTTTTTGGTTCGGCAGGGGGGCGGAGATCGCATGAAAAGCAGATCGAGGTGAAGCACATGAGCACGCGATCAGTTTACCCAGGTTCGGGCCGCACGGATGCGTAAAACCCTACTCCTGCTTTGTGATTTGTATTGTGTTCTTGCTCGGGATAGCTGATTGCTACAGTACACACCAGCAGCTAGAAGGACCCAGCATGAGAATGATCCTCCCCCCCCCTATGTTGCGCATGGGCCTCCTTTTATATGCTCAAGGGGTCACCGACAGGTGGCAACATAGACAAGGGTAAAAATGGGAAAGGCGTGGCGGTTGGCACCGCCGCCTACTACAGTGTATCATACCTAACTCTGACGGCAGGGGACAAGGGAATTAAATGCCCGTCTGTGTCGCCCGAAACAGTGCAAAAAGGGACCGCCAGGGACGCCACCGCTCGCCACGATGGCAACCTTGTCAGTGCCGCTTGCCACCATGTACCGCTGGCTACACAGCCTCCCGCCACGTACGCCTGGAAGGGTCCCAGAGCGACACGTTGGTGGATGTGCTGGAGCGCAAGTACAGAGTGGAGGCTTGCCGAGGCAAGCACCTTGCCGCGGTTGTTGTCTTGTCGCGTCCGGGAGCTTGTCACTCACTGGGCCTTGCCGGGACGCATGGAGCGTTGCGGCAAGTTCCTTGAGATGCCTTGGTTGGCCTTCCCGGCAAGCTCCTCTTGCTGGGGTCTTGTCTCTTCGGCGTGGATACTTTGTTCTTGAATGGCTCCAAAGGAACCACGGAGGACCTTGGCGGTCACCCGGCAAGCCTTGCCACGGGGTGCTGCGACTGCCCGTGCACAAGTTCGGGATACTAGGGTACCCCTACTCTAGTACACCGACAGGCTTTGAGTCTTACTCAACTTCACACCTTGTAACACAGGCAAGAAACTTTTTCTTTGACTGTTCCATTTTGAACTACTTCAAAAACTTGTCAAGGTATGTACTCATTGAAAAACTTATCAAGCATCTTGATCTATCTCTATAGATCTTGATACTCAATATGTAAGCAGCTTTACCGAGGTCTTTCTTTGAAAAACTCCTTTCAAACACTCCTTTATGCTTTGCAGAATAATTCTACATTATTTCCGATCAACAATATGTCATACACATATACTTATCAGAAATGCTGTAGTGCTCCCACTCACTTTCTTGTAAATACAGGCTTCACCGCAAGTTTGTATAAAACTATATGCTTTGATCAACTTATCAAAGCATATATTCCAACTCCGAGATTCTTGCACCAGTCCATAGATGGATCGCTGGAGCTTGCATATTTAGTTAACACCTTTAGGATCGACAAAAACCTTCTAGTTGCATCGTATACAACTCTTCTTTAGTAAATCCATTAAGGAATGCAGTTTTGTTTATCCATTTGCCAGATTTCATAAAATGCGGCAATTGCTAACATGATTCGGACAGACTTAAGCATAGATACGAGTGAGAAAATCTCATCGTAGGCAACACCTTGAACTTGTCGAAAACCTTTTGCGACAATTCTAGCTTTGTAGATAGTAACACTACTATCAGCATCCGTCTTCCTCTTGAAGATCCATTTATTTTCTATGGCTTGCCGATCATCGGGCAAATCCATCAAAGTCCATACTTTGTTCTCATACATGGATCATATCTCAGATTTCATGGCCTCAAACCATTTCGCGGAATCTGGGCTCATCATCGCTTCCTCATAGTTCGCAAGTTCTTCATGGTCTAGTAACATGACTTCCAGAACAGGATTACCGTACCACTCTGGTGCGGATCTCACTCTGGTTTACCTACGAGATTTGGTAGTAACTTGATTTGAAGTTACATGATCATCATCATTAGCTTCCTCACTAGTTGGTGTAGTAGTCACAGGAACAGATTTCTGTGATGAACTACTTTCCAATAAGGGAGCAGGTACAGTTACCTCATCAAGTTCTACTTTCCTCCCATTCACTTCTTTCGAGAGAAACTCCTTCTCTAGAAAAACTCCGAATTTAGCAACAAAAGTCTTGCCTTAGGATCTGTGATAGAAGGTGTACCCAACAGTCTCCTTTGGGTATCCTATGAAGACATATTTCTCCGATTTGGGTTTGAGCTTATTAGGATGAAACCTTTTCATATAAGCATCACAACCCCAAACTTTAAGAAACGACAACTTTGGTTTCTTGCCAAACCACAGTTTAGATTGTGTCGTCTCAACGGACTTAGATGGTGCCCTATTTAACGTGAATGCAGCTGTCTCTAATGCATAACCCCAAAACAATAGTGGTAGATCGGTAAGAGACATCATAGATCGCACCATATCTAATAAAGTATGGTTATGACATTCGGACACACCATTATGTTGTGGTGTTCTGGCATGAGTTTGTGAAACTATTCCACATTGTTTTAATTGAAGACCAAACTCGTAACTCAAATATTTTACTTCTGCGATCATATCATAGAAACTTTCATTTTTGTTACGATGATTCTCCACTTCACTCTGAAATTCTTTGAATTTTTCAACTGTTTCAGACTTGTGTTTCATTAAGTAGATATACCCATATCTGCTCAAATCATCTGTGAAGATCAGAAAATAATGATACTTGTCGCGAGCCTCAGTATTCATCGGACCACATACATCAGTATGTATGATTTCCAACAAATCTGTTGCTCTCTCCATAGTACCAGAGAACGGTGTTTTAGTCATCTTGCCCATGAGGCACGGTTCGCAAGTACCAAGTGATTCATAATCAAGTGGTTCCAAAAGTCCATCAGTATGGAGTTTCTTCATGCGTTTTATACCGATATGACCTAAACGGCAGTGCCACAAATAAGTTGCACTATCATTATCAACTCTGCATCTTTTGGCTTCAACATTATGAATATGTGTGTTACTACTATCGAGATTCATCAAAAATAGACCACTCTTCAAAGGTGAATGACCATAAAAGATATTACTCATATAAATAGAACAACCATTATTCTCTGATTTAAATGAATAACCGTCTCGCATCAAACAAGATCCAGATATAATGTTCATGCTCAACGCTGGGACCAAATAACAATTATTTAGGTCTAATACTAATCCCGAAGGTAGATGTAGAGGTAGCGTGCCGACCGCGATCACATCGACTTTGGAACCATTTCCCAAGCGCATCGTCACCTCGTCCTTTGTCAGTGTTCACTTAATTCATAGTCCCTGTTTTGAGTTGCAAATATTAGCAACAGAACCAGTATCAAATACCCAGGTGCTACTGCGAGCTCTAGTAAGGTACACATCAATAACATGTATATCACATATACCTTTGTTCACCTTGCCATCCTTCTTATCCTCCAAATACTTGGGGCAGTTCCGCTTCCAGTGACCAGTCTGCTTGCAGTAGAAGCACTCAGTTTCAGGCTTAGGATCAGACTTGGGCTTCTTCACTTGAGCAACAACTTGCTTGCCGTTCTTCTTGAAGTTCCCCTTCTTCCCTTTGCCCTTTTCTTGAAACTAGTGGTCTTGTCAACCATCAACACTTGATGTTTTTCTTGATTTCTACCTTCGTTGATTTCAGCATCACGAAGAGCTTGGGAGTTGTTTCCGTTATCCCTTGCATATTATAGTTCATCACGAAGTTCTACTAACTTGGTGATGGTGACTAGAGAATTCTGTCAATCACTATCTTATCTAGAAGATTAACTCCCACTTGATTCAAGCGATTGTAGTACCCAGACAATCTGAGCACATGCTCACTAGTTGAGCGATTCTCCTCCATCTTTTAGCTATAGAACTTGTTGGAGATCTCAACTTGGGTATTTGCTTGAAATATTAACTTCAACTCCTGGAACATCTCATATGGTCCATGACGTTCAAAACGTCTTTGAAGTCCCGATTCTAAGCCATTAAGCATGGTGCACTAAACTATCAAGTAGTCATCATATTGAGCTAGCCAAACATTCATAACGTCTGCATCTGCTCCTGCAATAGGTCTGTCAACTAGCGGTGCATCAAGGACATAATTCTTCTGTGCAGCAATGAGGATAAACCTCAGATCACAGATCCAATCCGCATCATTGCTACTAACATCTTTCAACACAATTTTCTCTAGGAACATATCAAAATAAACACAGGGAAGCAACAACGCGAGCTATTGATCTACAACATGATTTACAAAATACTACCAGGACTAAGTTCATGATAAATTTAAGTTCAATTAATCATATTACTTAAGAACTCCCACTTAGATAGACATCCCTCTAATCCACTTAGTGATCACGTGATCCAAATCAACTAAACCATGTCCGATCATCACGTGAGATGGAGTAGTTTCAATGGTGAACATCACTATGTTGATCATATCTACTATATGATTCACGCTCGACCTTTCGGTCTCCGTGTTCCGAGGCCATATCTGCATATGCTAGGCTCGTCAAGTTTAACCTGGGTATTCTGCGTGTGCAAAACTGGCTTGCACCCGTTGTAGATGGATGTAGAGCTTATCACACCCAATCATCACGTGGTGTCTGGGCACGATGAACTTTGGCAACGGTGCATACTCAGGGAGAACACTTCTTGATAATTTAGTGAGAGATCATCTTATAATGCTACCGTCAATCAAAGCAAGATAAGATGCATAAAAGATAAACATCACATGCAATCAATATAAATGATATGATATGGCCATCATCATCTTGTGCTTGTGATCTCCATCTCCGAAGCACCGTCATGATCACCATCGTCACCGGCGCGACACCTTGATCTCCATCGTAGCATCGTTGTCGTCTCGCCAATCTTACGCTTCCACGACTATCGCTACCGCTTAGTGATAAAGTAAAGCATTACAGCGTGATTGCATTGCATACAATAAAGCGACAACCATATGGCTCCTGCCAGTTGCCGATAACTCAGTTACAAAACATGATCATCTCATACAATAAAATTTAGCATCATGGCTTGACCATATCACATCACAACATGCCCTGCAAAAACAAGTTAGACGTCCTCTACTTTGTTTGTTGCAAGTTTTATGTGGCTGCTACGGGCTTAAGCAAGAACCAATCTTACCTACGCATCAAAACCACAACGATAGTTTGTCAAGTTGATGTCGTTTTAACCTTCGCAAGGACCGGGCGTAGCCACACTCGGTTCAACTAAAGTTGGAGAAACAGTCACCCGCAAGCCACCTATGTGCAAAGCACGTCGGGAGAACCTGTCTCGCGTAAGCGTACGCGCAATGTCGGTCGGGGCCGCTTCATCCAACAATACCGCCGAACCAAAGTATGACATGCTGGTAGGCAGTATGACTTATATCGCCCACAACTCACTTGTGTTCTACTCGTGCATATAACATCAAACCATAAAACCTAGGCTCGGATGCCACTGTTGGGGAACGTAGTAATTTCAAAAAAAATCCTACGCACACGCAAGATCATGGTGATGCATAGCAACGAGAGGGGAGAGTGTTGTCTACGTACCCTCATAGACCGAAGCGGAAGTGTTGACGCAACGTAGAGGAAGTAGTCGTATGTCTTCCCGATCCGACCGATCCAAGCACCGTTACTCCGGCACCTCCGAGTTCTTAGCACACGTACAGCTCGATGACACTCCCTGGGCTCCGATCCAGCAAAGCTTCGGGGATGAGTTCCGTCAGCACAATGGCGTGGTGACGATGATGATGTTCTACCGACGCAGGGCTTCGCCTAAGCACTACAACGATATGACCGAGGTGGAATATGGTGGAAGGGGGCACCGCACACGGCTAAGGAACAATCACGAGGATCAACTTGTGTGTCCTAGGGTGCCCCCTTGCCTCCGTATATAAAGGATCCAAGGGGGGGTGCGGCCGGCCCTATGGAGGCGCGCAGGAGGAGTCCTACTCCTACCGGGAGTAGGACTCCCTTCCCTATTCCTTGTCCAATTAGGAGAGGTGGGAGAAGAGAAGGAAAGAGGGGGGCGCCGCCCCTCCCTCCTTGTCCAATTTGGACTAGGGGGAGAGGGGGCGCGCGGCCTGCCCTAGCAGCCCCTTCCTCTTCTCCACTTTAGGCCCATGAGGACCATTAACCCCCCGGGGGGTTCCGGTAACCCCCCGGTGCTCCGGTTTTATCCGAAACTTCACCGGAACGCTTCCGGTGTCCAAATATAGTCATCCAATATATGAATCTTTATGTCTTGACCATTTCGAGACTCCTCGTCATGTCCGTGATCACATCCGGGACTCCGAACTAACTTCGGTACATCAAAATGTATAAACTCATAATAACTGTCATCGTAACGTTAAGCGTGCGGACCCTACGGTTCGAGAACAATGTAGACATGACCGAGACACGTCTCCGGTCAATAACCAATAGCGGGACCTGGATGCCCATATTGGCTCCTACATATTCTACGAAGATCTTTATCGATCAGACCGCATAACAACATACGTTGTTCCCTTTATCATTGGTATGTTACTTGCCCGAGATTCGATCGTCGGTATCCAATACCTAGTTCAATCTCGTTACCGGCAAGTATCTTTACTCGTTCCGTAATACATCATCCCGCAACTAACTCATTAGTTGCAATGCTTGCAAGGCTTAAGTGATGTGCATTACCGAGAGGGCCCAGAGATACCTCTCCGACATTCGGAGTGACAAATCCAAATCTCGAAATACGCCAACCCAACATGTGCCTTTGGAGACACCTGTAGAGATCCTTTATAATCACCCAGTTACGTTGTGACGTTTGGTAGCACACAAAGTGTTCCTCCGGCAAACGGGAGTTGCATAATCTCATAGTCATAGGAACATGTATAAGTCATGAAGAAAGCAATAGCAACATACTAAACGATCGGGTGCTAAGCTAATGGAATGGGTCATGTCAATCAGATCATTCAACTAATGATGTGATTCCGATAATCAAATAACAACTCTTTGTCCATGGTTAGGAAACATAACCATCTTTGATTAACGAGCTAGTCAAGTAGAGGCATACTAGTGACATTCTGTCTGTCTATGTATTCACACATGTATTATGTTTCCGGTTAATACAATTCTAGCATGAATAATAAACATTTATCATGATATAAGGAAATAAATAATAACTTTATTATTGCCTCTAGGGCATATTTCCTTCATCTCGTTGCTATGCATCACCATGATCTTGCGTGTGCGTAGGAAATTTTCTGAAATTACTACGTTCCCCAACAGTGGCATCCGAGCCTAGGTTTTATGTGTTGATGTTATATGCACGAGTAGAACACAAGTGAGTTGTGGGCGATATAAGTCATACTGCTTACCAGCATGTCATACTTTGGTTCGGCGGTATTGTTGGATGAAGCGGCCCGGACCGACATTACGCGTATGCTTACGCGAGACCGGTTCTCCCGACGTGTTTTGCACATAGGTGGCTTGCGGGTGACAGTTTCTCCAACTTTAGTTGAACCGAGTGTGGCTACGCCCGGTCCTTGCGAAGGTTAAAACAGCACCAACTTGACAAACTATCGTTGTGGTTTTTATGCGTAGGTAAGAGTGGTTCTTGCTTAAGCCCGTAGCAGCCACGTAAAACTTGCAACAACAAAGTAGAGGACGTCTAACTTGTTTTTACAGGGCATGTTGTGATGTGATATGGTCAAGACATGATGCTGAATTTTATTGTATGAGATGATCATGTTTTGTAACCGAGTTATCGGCAACTGGCAGGAGCCATATGGTTGTCGCTTTATTGTATGCAATGCAATCGCGCTGTAATGCTTTACTTTATCACTAAGCGGTAGTGATAGTCGTGGAAGCATAAGATTGGCGAGACGACAACGATGCTACGATGGAGATCAAGGTGTCGCCCCGGTGACGATGGTGATCATGACGGTGCTTCGGAGATGGAGATCACAAGCACAAGATGATGATGGCCATATCATATCACTTATATTGATTGCATGTGATGTTTATCTTTTATGCATCTTATCTTGCTTTGATTGACGGTAGCATTATAAGATGATCTCTCACTAAATTATCAAGATAAAAGTGTTCTCCCTGAGTATGCACCGTTGCCAAAGTTCATCGTGCCCAGACACCACGTGATGATCGGGTGTGATAAGCTCTACGTCCATCTACAACGGGTGCAAGACAGTTTTGCACATGCAGAATACTCAGGTTAAACTTGACGAGCCTAGTATATGCAGATATGGCCTCGGAACACTGAGATCGAAAGATCGAGCGTGAGTCATATAGTAGATATGATCAACATAGTGATGTTCACCATTGAATACTACTCCATTTCATGTGATGATCGGTTATGGTTTAGTTGATTTGGATCACGTGATCACTTAGAAGACTAGAGGGATGTCTATCTAAGTGGGAGTTCTTAAGTAATATGATTAATTGAACTTAAATTATCATGAACTTAGTCCTGTTAGTATTAGCATATCTATGTTGTAGATCAATAGCTCGCGTTGTTGCTTCCCTATGTTTGTTTGATATGTTCCTAGAGAAAAACTATGTTGAAAGATGTTAGTAGCAATGATGCGGATTGGATCCGTGATATGAGGTTTATCCTCATTGCTGCATAGAAAAATTATGTCCTTGATGCACCGCTAGGTGAAAGACCTATTGCAGGAGCAGATGCAGACGTTATGAACGTTTGGCTAGCTCAATATGATGACTACTTGATAGTTTAGTGCACCATGCTTAACGGCTTAGAATCGGGACTTCAAAGACGTTTTGAATGTCATGGACCATAGAGATGTTCCAGGAGTTGAAGTTAATATTTCAAGCAAATACCCGAGTTGAGAGATGTGAAGTCTCCAACAAGTTCTATAGCTACAAGATGGAGGAGAATCGCTCAAGCAGTAGCATGTACTCAGATTGTCTGGGTACTACAATCGCTTGAATCAAGTGGGAGTTAATCTTCCAGATAAGATAGTGATTGACAGAATTCTCTAGTCACCATCACCAAGTTAGTAGAACTTCGTGATGAACTATAGTATGCAAGGGATAACGGAAACGATTCCCAAGCTCTTCGTGATGCTAAAATCAACGAAGGTAGAAATCAAGAAAAACATCAAGTGTTGATGGTAGACAAGACCACTAGTTTCAAGAAAAGGGCAAAAGGAAGAAGGGGAACTTCAAGAAGAACGGCAAGCAAGTTGCTGCTCAAGTGAAGAAACCCAAGTCTGGTCCTAAGCCTGAGACAAAGTGCTTCTACTGCAAAGGGATTGGTCACTGGAAGCGGAACTACCCCAAGTATTTGGTGGATAAGAAGGATGGCAAAGTGAACATAAGTATATTTGATATACATGTTATTGATGTGTACTTTACTAGTGTTTATAGCAACCCCTCAGTATTTGATACTAGTTCAGTTGCTAAGATTAGTAACTCGAAACGGGAGTTGCAGAATAAACAGAAACTAGTTAAGGGTGAAGTGATGATGTGTGTTGGAAGTAGTTCCAAGATTGATAGGATCATCATCGCACACTCCCTATACTTTCGGGATTAGTGTTGAAACTAAATAAGTGTTATTTGGTGTTTGCATTGAGCATGAATATGATTTGATCATGTTTATTGCAATACGGTTATTCATTAAAGTCAAAGAATAATTGTTGTTTTGTTTACATGAATAAAACCTTCTATGGTCATACACACCAACGAAAATGGTTTGTTGGATCTCGATTGTAATGATACACATATTCATAATATTGAAGCCAAAAGATGCAAAGTTAATAATGATAGTGAGACTTGTTTGTGGCACTGCCGTTTAGGTCATATTGGTGTAAAGCGCATGAAGAAACTCCATGCTGATGGGATTTTGGAATCACTTGATTATGAATCACTTGATGCTTGCGAACCATGTCTCTTGGGCAAGATGACTAAAACGCCGTTCTCCGAAACAATGGAGCAAGCAACAGATTTGTTGGAAATCATACATACTGATGTATGTGGTCCGATGAATATCAAGGCTTGTAGCGGGTATCATTATTTTCTGACCTTCACAGATGATTTGAGCAGATATGGGTATATCTACTTGATGAAACATAAGTCTGAAACATTTGAAAAGTTCAAAGAATTTTAGAGTGAAGTGGAAAATCATCGTGACAAGAAAATAAGGTTTTTACGATCTGATCGCGGAGACAAATATTTGAGTTACGAGTTTGGTCTTCAATTAAAACAATGTGGAATAGTTTCACAAATTCATGCCACCTGGAACACCACAGCATAGTGGTGTGTCCGAACGTCATAGCCGTACTTTATTAGATATAGTGCAAATCTATGATGTTTCTTACCGATTTACCACTATCGTTTTTGAGGTTATGCATTAAAGACAGCTGCATTCACGTTAAAAAGGGGCACCATCTAAGTCCGTTGAGATGACACAATCTGAAATGTGGTTTGGCAAGAAACCAAAGTTGTCGTTTCTTAAAGTTTGGGGTTGTGATGCTTATATGAAAAAGATTCATCCTGATAAGCTCAAACCCAAATCGGAGAAATATGTCTTCATAGGATACCCAAAGGAGACTGTTGGGTACACCTTCTATCACAGATCCGAGGGCAAGACATTCGTTGCTGAGAATGGATACTTTCTAGAGAAGGAGTTTCTCTCGAAAGAAGTGAGTGGGAGGAAAGTAGAAAAACTTGATAAGGTAATTGTACCATCTCCCTTATTGGAAAGTAGTTCATCACAGAAATCTATTCTTGTGACTACTACACCAATTAGTGAGGAAGCTAATGACGATGATCATGTAACTTCAGATCAAGTTACTACCGAATCTCGTAGGTAAACCAGAGTGAGATCCGCACCAGAGTGGTACGGTAATCCTGTTCTGGAAGTCATGTTACTAGACCATGACGAACTTGCGAACTATGAGGAAGCGATGATGAGCCCAGATTCCGCAAAATGGCTTGAGGCCATGAAATTTGAGATGGGATCCATGTATGAGAACAAAGTGTAGCCTTTGGTTGACTTGCCCGATGATCGGCAAGCCATAGAAAATAAATGGATCTTCAAGAGGAAGACGGACGCTGATAGTAGTGTTACTATCTACAAAGCTAGAATTGTCGCAAAAGGTTTTCGACAAGTTCAAGGTGTTGACTATGATGAGAGTTTCTCACTCGTATCTATGCTTAAGTCTGTCCGAATCATGTTAGCAATTGCCGCGTTTTATGAAATCTGGCAAATGGATAAACAAAACTGCATTCCCTAATGGATTTATTAAAGAAGAGTTGTATGTGATGCAACAAGATGGTTTTGTCAATCCTAAAGGTGCTAACAAAATATGCAAGCTCCAGTGATCCATTTATGGACTGGTGCAAGCATCTCGGAGTTGGAATATACGCTTTGATAAGATGATCAAAGCATATAGTTTTATACAGACATGCTGTGGAGCCTGTATTTACAAGAAAGTGAGTGGGAGCACTACAGCATTTCTGATAAGTATATGTGTATGACATATTGTTGATCGGAAATAATGTAGGATTATTCTGCAAAGCATAAAGGAGTATTTGAAAGGAGTTTTTCAAAGAAAGACCTCGGTGAAGCTACTTACACATTGAGCATCAAGATCTATAGAGATAGATCAAAACGCTTGATAAGTTTTTTCAATGAGTACATACCTTGACAAGATTTTGAAGTAGTTCAAAATGGAACAGTCAAAGAAAGAGTTCTTGCCTGTGTTACAAGGTGTGAAATTGAGTAAGGCTCAAAACACGGCCACGACAGAAGATAGAAAGAGAATGAAAGTCATTCCCTATGCCTTGGCCATAGGTTCTATAAAGTATGCCATGTTGTGTACCAGATCTATTGTATACCCTACACTGATTTTGGCAAGGGAGTACAATAGTGATCTAGGAGTAGATCACTGGACAGCGGTCAAAATTATCCTTAGTGGAATAAGGATATGTTTCTCAATTATGGACGTGACAAAAAGGGGTTCGTCATAAAGGGTTATGTCGATGCAAATTTTGACACTGATCTAGATGACTCTAAGTCTCAATATGGATACATATTGAAAGTGGGAGCAATTAGCTAAGAGTAGCTCCGTGCAGAGCATTGTTGACATAGAAATTTGCAAAATACATACGGATCTGAATATGGCAGACCCGTTGACTAAACTTCTCTCACAAGCAAAACATGATCACACCTTAGTACTCTTTGGGTTTTAATCACATAAGAGATGTGAACTAGATTACTGAATCTAGTAAACCCTTTGGGTGTTGGTCACATGGCGATGTGAACTATGGGTGTTAATCACATGATGATGTGAACTATCGATGTTAATCACATGGTGATGTGATCTAGATTATTGACTCTAGTGCAAGTGGGAGACTGAAGGAAATATGCCCTAGAGGCAATAATAAAGTTATTATTTATTTCCTTATTTCATGATAAATGTTTATTATTCATGCTAGAATTGTATTAACCGGAAACATAATACATGTGTGAATACATAGACAAACAGAGTGTCACTAGTATGCCTCTACTTGACTAGCTCGTTAATCAAAGATGGTTATGTTTCCTAACCATGGACAAAGAGTTGTTATTTGATTAACGGGATCACATCATTAGGTGAATGATCTGATTGACATGACCCATTCCATTAGCTTAGCACCCGATCGTTTAGTATGTTGCTATTGCTTTCTTCATGACTTATACATGTTCCTATGACTATGAGATTATGCAACTCCCGTTTGCCGGAGGAACACTTTGTGTGCTACCAAACGTCACAACGTAACTGGGTGATTATAAAGGTGCTCTACAGGTGTCTCCAAAGGTACATGTTGGGTTGGCGTATTTCGAGATTAGGATTTGTCACTCCGATTGTCAGAGAGGTATCTCTGGGCCCTCTCGGTAATGCACATCACATAAGCTTTGCAAGCATTGCAACTAATGAGTTAGTTGCGAGATGATGTATTACGGAACGAGTAAAGAGACTTGCCAGTAACGAGATTGAACTAGGTATTGGATACTGACGATCGAATCTCGGGCAAGTAACATACCGATGACAAAGGGAACAACGTATGTTGTTATGCGGTCTGACCGATAAAGATCTTCGTAGAATATGTAGGAGCCAATATGGGCATCCAGGACCCGCTATTGGTTATTGACCGGAGACGTGTCTCGGTCATGTCTACATTGTTCTCGAACCCGTAGGGTCCGCACGCTTAAGGTTTCGATGACAGTTATATTATGAGTTTATGAGTTTTGATGTACCGAAGGAGTTCGGAGTCCCAGATGAGATCGGGGACATGACGAGGAGTCCCGAAATGGTCGAGACGTAAAGATCGATATATTGGACGACTATATTCGGACATCGGAAAGGTTCCGAGTGATTCGGGTATTTTTTCGGAGTACCGGAGAGTTACGGGAATTAGCCAGGAGAAGTATTGGGCCTTATTGGGCCATACGGGAAAGAGAGAGGGGCTGCCTAGGGCAGGCCGCGCGCCCCCCAAGGCCTAGTCCGAATTGGACTAGGGGGAGGGGCTGCGCCCTTTCCTTGTTTCCTACTCCTACATGGAAGGACTCCTAGTTGGACTTGTTGGGGAACGTAGTAATTTCAAAAAAATTCCTACGCACACGCAAGATCATGGTGATGCATAGCAACGAGAGGGGAGAGTGTTGTCTACGTACCAACGCAGACCGACTGCGGAAGCGATCACACAACGTAGAGGAAGTAGTCGTACGTCTTCCCGATCCGACCGATCCAAGCACCGTTACTCCGGCACCTCCGAGTTCTTAGCACACGTTCAGCTCGATGACGATCCTCGGGCTCCGATCCAGCAAAGCGTCGAGGAAGAGTTCCGTCAGCACGACGGCGTGGTGACGATCTTGATGTACTACCGACGCAGGGCTTCGCCTAAGCACTACAACGGTATGATCGAGGTGGAATTTGGTGGCAGGGGCACCGCACACGGCTAAGGAACGATCTCAAGGATCAACTTGTGTGTCTAGAGGTGCCCCCTGCCCCCGTATATAAAGGATGAGAGGAGGAGGGCTGGCCGGCCAGGAGAGGAGGCGCAGGAGAGTCCTACTCCCACTGGGAGTAGGATTCCCCCTCCAATCCTAGTCCAACTAGGATTCCCAAGTGGGAAAGGGAGAGAGGGGGGCCGGCCACCTTCTCCTAGTCCTAATAGGACTAGAGAGAGGGGGGAGGCGCACAGCCCTATGTGGGCTGCCCTTTCAACTTTCCACTAAGGCCCATGTTGGCCCATTTGGCTCCCGGTGGGTTCCGGTAACCCTCCCGGTAATCCGGTAAAATCCCGATTTCACCCGGAACACTTCCGATGTCCAAACATAGGCTTCCAATATATCAATCTTTATGTCTCGACCATTTCGAGACTCCTCGTCATGTCCGTGATCACATCCGGGACTCCGAACAACCTTCGGTACATCAAAATGCATAAACTCATAATAACTGTCATCGTAACGTTAAGCGTGCGGACCCTACGGTTCGAGAACAATGTAGACATGACCGAGACACGTCTCCGGTCAATAACCAATAGCGGGACCTGGATGCCCATATTGGCTCCTACATATTCTACGAAGATCTTTATCGGTCAGACCGCATAACAACATACGTTGTTCCCTTTGTCATCGGTATGTTACTTGCCCGAGATTCGATCATCGGTATCCAATACCTAGTTCAATCTCGTTATTGGCAAGTCTCTTTACTCGTTCCGTAATACATCATCTCACAACTAACATCTTAGTTATAATGCTTGCAAGGCTTATGTGATGTGTATTACCGAGAGGGCCCAGAGATACCTCTCCGACAATCGGAGTGACAAACCCTAATCTCGAAATACGCCAACCCAACATCTACCTTTGGAGACACCTGTAGTACTCCTTTATAATCACCCAGTTACGTTGTGACGTTTGGTAGTACCCAAAGTGTTCCTCCGGTAAATGGGAGTTGCATAATCTCATAGTTATAGGAACATGTATAAGTCATGAAGAAAGCAATAGCAATATACTAAACGATCGGGTGCTAAGCTAATGGAATGGGTCATGTCAATCAGATCATTCAACTAATGATGTGACCTCGTTAATCAAATAACAACTCTTTGTCCATGGTTAGGAAACATAACCATCTTTGATTAACGAGCTAGTCAAGTAGAGGCATACTAGTGACACTCTGTTTGTCTATGTATTCACACATGTATTATGTTTCCGGTTAATACAATTCTAGCATGAATAATAAAGATTTATCATGATATAAGGAAATAAATAATAACTTTATTATTGCCTCTAGGGCATATTTCCTTCAGTCTCCCACTTGCACTAGAGTCAATAATCTAGATTACATCACCATGTGATTAACATCGATAGTTCACATCATCATGTGATTAACACCCATAGTTCACATCGCCATGTGACCAACACCCAAAGGGTTTACTAGATTCAGTAATCTAGTTCACATCGCTATGTGATTAACACCCAAAGAGTACTAAGGTGTGATCATGTTTTGCTTGTGAGAGAATCTTAGTCAACGGGTCTGCCACATTCAGATCCACATGTATTTTGCAAATTTCTATGTCAACAATGCTCTGCATGGAGCTACTCTAGCTAATTGCTCCCACTTTCAATATGTATCTAGACCGAGACTTAGAGTCATCTAGATTAGTGTCAAAACTTGCATCGGCGTAACCCTTTACGACGAACTTTTTTATCACGTCCATAATCGAGAAACATATCCTTATTTCACAAAGGATAATTCTGACCGTTGTCCAGTGATCTACTCCTAGATCACTATTGTACTCCCTTGCCAAATCAGTGCAGGGTATACAATAGATCTGGTATACAGCATGACATACTTTATAGAACCTATGGCCAAGGCATAGGGAATGACTTTCATTCTCTTTCTATCTTCTGCCGTGGTCGGGCTTTGAGTCTTACTCAACTTCACACCTTATAATACAGGCAAGAACTCTTTCTTTGACTGCTCCATTTTGAACTACTTCAAAATCTTGTCAAGGTATGTACTCATTGAAAAAACTTATCAAGCGTCTTGATCTATCTCTATAGATCTTGAAGCTCAATATGTAAGCAGCTTCACCGAAGTCTTTCTTTGAAAAACTCCTTTCAAACACTCCTTTATGCTTTACAGAATAATTCTACATTATTTCCGATCAACAATATGTCATTCACATATACTTATCAGAAATGTTGTAGTGCTCCCACTCACTTTCTTGTAAATACAGGCTTCACCGCAAGTCTGTATAAAACTATATGCTTTGATCAACTCATCAAAGCGTATATTCCAACTCCGAGATGCTTGCACCAGTCCACAGATGGATCGCTGGAGCTTGCACATTTTGTTAGCACCTTTCGGATTGACAAAACCTTCTGTTGCATCATATACAACTCTTCTTTAATAAATCCATTAAGGAATGCAGTTTTGTTTATCCATTTGCCAGATTTCATAAAATGCGGCAATTACTAACATGATTCGGACAGACTCAAGCATAGATATGAGTGAGAAGCTCTCATCGTAGTCAACACCTTGAATTTGTCGAAAACCTTTTGCGACAATTCTAGCTTTGTAGATAGTAACACTACTATCAGTGTCCGTCTTCCTCTTGAAGATCCATTTATTCTCAATTGCCTGCCGATCATCGGGCAAGTCAACCAAAGTCCAAACTTTGTTCTCATACATGGATCATATCTCAGATTTCATGGCCTCAAACCATTTCGCGGAATCTGGGCTCATCATCGCTTCCTCATAGTTCATAGGTTCATCATGGTCAAGTAACATGACCTCCAGAACAGGATTACCGTACCACTCTGGTGCGGATCTCACTCTGGTTTACCTACGGGATTCGGTAGTAACTTGATCTGAAGTTACATGATCATCATCATTAGCTTCCTCACTAATTGGTGTAGTAGTCACAAGAACAGATTTTTGTGATGAACTACTTTCCAATAAGGTAGAAGGTACAATTACCTTATCAAGTTTTCTACTTTCCTCCCACTTACTTCTTTCAAGAGAAACTCCTTCTCTAGAAAGGATCCATTATAAGCAACGAATGTCCTACCTTAGGATCTGTGATAGAAGGTGTACCCAACAGTCTCCTTTGGGTATCCTATGAAGACATATTTCTCCGATTTGGGTTTGAGCTTATCAGGATGAAACTTTTTCTCATAAGCATCGCAACCCCAAACTTCAAGAAACGACAACTTTGGTTTCTTGCCAAACCATAGTTCATAAGGCGTCGTCTCGACGGATATAGATGGTGCCCTTTTTTAACGTGAATGCAGCTGTCTCTAATGCATGACCCCAAAAACGATAGTGGTAAATCGGTAAGAAACATCATAGATTGCACTATATCCAATAAAGTACGGTTATGACGTTTGGACACACCATTATGCTGTGGTGTTCCAGGTGGCGTGAGTAGTGAAACTATTTCACATTGTTTTAACTGAAGACCAAACTCGTAACTCAAATACTCTTTTCCACGATCAGATCGTAGAAACTTTATTTTCTTTTACGATGATTTTCCACTTCACTCTGAAATTATATGAACTTTTCAAATGTATCAGACTTCTATTTCATTAAGTAGATATACCCATATCTGCTCAAATCATCTGTGAAGGTCAGAAAATAATGATACCCGCTGCAAGCCTTAAATATTCATCGGACCACATACATCAGTATGTATGATTTCCAACAAATCTGTTGCTTGCTCCATTGTTCCGGAGAACGGCGTTTTAGTCATCTTGCCCAAAAGGCATGGTTCGCAATCATCAAGTGATTCATAATCAAGTGATTCCGAAAGCCCATCAGCATGGAGTTTCTTCATGCGCTTTATACCAATATGACCTAAACGGCAGTGCCACAAATAAGTTGCACTATCATTATTAACTTTGCATCTTTTGGTTTCAATATTATGAATATGTGTATCACTACGATCGAGATCCAACGAACTTGTTTCATTGGGTGTATGACCATCGAAGGTTTTATTCATGTAAACAGAACAACAATTATTCTCTGATTTTAATGAATAACCATATTGCAATAAACATGATCAAATCATATTCATGCTCAACGCAAAAACCAAATAACACTTATTTAAGTTCAACACTAATCCCGAAAGTATAGGGGAGTGTGCGATGATGATCATATCAATCTTGGAACTATTTCCAACACATATCGTCACTTCACCCTTAACTAGTCTCTGTTTATTCTGCAACTCCTGTTTCGAGTTACTACTCTTAGCAACTGAACCAATATCAAATACGAAGGGGTTGCTATAAACACTAGTAAAGAACACATCAATAACATGTATATCAAATATACTTTTGTTCACTTTGCCATCCTTCTTATCAGCCAAATACTTGGGGTAGTTCCGCTTCCAGTGACCAGTCCCTTTGCAGTAGAAGCACTTAGTCTCAGGCTTAGGATCAGACTTGGGCTTCTTCACTTGAGCAGCAACTTGCTTGCCGTTCTTCTTAAAGTTCCCCTTCTTCCCTTTGCCCTTTTCTTGAAACTAGTGGTCTTGTCAACCATCAACACTTGATGTTTTTCTTGATTTCTACCTTCGTTGATTTCAGCATCACGAAGAGCTTGGGAGTTGTTTCCGTTATCCCTTGCATATTATAGTTCATCACGAAGTTCTACTAACTTGGTGATGGTGACTAGAGAATTCTGTCAATCACTATCTTATCTGGAAGATTAACTCCCACTTGATTCAAGCGATTGTAGTACCCAGACAATCTGAGCACATGCTCACTAGTTGAGCGATTCTCCTCCATCTTTTAGCTATAGAACTTGTTGGAGATTTCATATCTCTCAACTCGGGTATTTGCTTGAAATATTAACTTCAACTCCTGGAACATCTCATATGGTCCATGACGTTCAAAACATCTTTGAAGTCCCGATTCTAAGCCATTAAGCATGGTGTACTAAACTATCAAGTAGTCATCATATTGAGCTAGCCAAACGTTCATAACGTCTGCATCTGCTCCTGCAATAGGTCTGTCACCTAGCGGTGCATCAAGGACATAATTCTTCTGTGCAGCAATGAGGATAAACCTCAGATCACAGATCCAATCCGCATCATTGCTACTAACATATTTCAACACAATTTTCTCTAGGAACATATCAAAAATAAACACAGGGAAGCAACAACGCGAGCTATTGATCTACAACATAATTTGCAAAATACTACCAGGACTAAGTTCATGATAAATTTAAGTTCAATTTAATCATATTACTTAAGAACTCCCACTTAGATAGACATCCCTCTAATCCTCTAAGTGATCACGTGATCCAAATCAACTAAACCATAACCGATCATCACGTGAGATGGAGTAGTTTTCAATGGTGAACATCGTTATGTTGATCATATCTACTATATGATTCACGCTCGACCTTTCGGTCTCCGTGTTCCGAGGCCATATCTACATATGCTAGGCTCGTCAAGTTTAACCTAGGTATTCTGCGTGTGTAAAACTGGCTTGCACCCGTTGTAGATGGACGTAGAGCTTATCACACCCGATCATCACGTGGTGTCTGGGCACGACGAACTTTGGCAACGGTGCATACTCAGGGAGAACACTTCTTGATAATTTAGTGAGAGATCATCTTATAATGCTACCGTCAATCAAAGCAAGATAAGATGCATAAAAAGATAAACATCACATGCAATCAATATAAGTGATATGATATGGACATCATCATCTTGTGCTTGTGATCTCCATCTCCGAAGCACCGTCATGATCACCATCGTCACCGGCGCGACACCTTGATCTCCATCGTAGCATCGTTGTCGTCTCGCCAATCTTATGCTTCCACGACTATCGCTACCGCTTAGTGATAAAGTAAAGCATTACATCGCGATTGCATTGCATACAATAAAGCGACAACCATATGGCTCCTGCCAGTTGCCGATAACTCGGTTACAAAACATGATCATCTCATACAATAAAATTTAGCATCATGTCTTGACCATATCACATCACAACATGCCCTGCAAAAACAAGTTAGACGTCCTCTACTTTGTTGTTGCATGTTTTACGTGGCTGCTACGGGCTTAAGCAAGAACTCATCTCACCTACGCATCAAAACCACAACGATAGTTTGTCAAATAGACTCCGTTTTAACCTTCTCAAAGACCGGGCGTAGCCACACTCGGTTCAACTAAAGTTGGAGAGACAGTCGCCCGCAAGCCATCTATGTGCAAAGCACGTCGAGGGAACCGGTCTCGCGTAAGCGTACGCGTAAGGTTGGTCCGGGTCGTCTCGTCCAACAATACCGCCGAACCAAAGTGTGACATGCTGGTAGGCAGTATGACTTGTATCGCCCACAACTCACTTGTGTTCTACTCGTGCAAATAACATCAAACCATAAAACCTGGGCTCGGATGCCACTGTTGGGGAACGTAGTAATTTCAAAAAAATTCCTACGCACATCCAAGATCATTTTGATGCATAGCAACGAGAGGGGAGAGTGTTGTCTACGTACCAACGCAGACCGACTGCGGAAGCGATCATACAACGTAGAGGAAGTAGTCGTACGTCTTCCCGATCCGACCGATCCAAGCACCGTTACTCCGGCACCTCCGAGTTCTTAGCACACGTTCAGCTTGATGACGATCCTCGGGCTCCGATCCAGCAAAGCGTCGAGGAAGAGTTCCGTCAGCACGACGGCGTGGTGACGATCTTGATGTACCGACGCAGGGCTTCGCCTAAGCACTACAACGGTATGATCGAGGTGGAATTTGGTGGCAGGGGGCACCGCACACGGCTAAGAAACGATCTCAAGGATCAACTTGTGTGTCTAGAGGTGCCCCCTGCCCCCGTATATAAAGGATGAGAGGGGGAGGGCTGGCCGGCCAGGAGAGGAGGCGCAGGAGAGTCCTACTCCCACTGGGAGTAGGATTCCCCCTCCAATCCTAGTCCAACTAGGATTCCCAAGTGGGAAAGGGAGAGAGGGGGGCCGGCCACCTTCTCCTAGTCCTAATAGGACTAGAGAGAGGGGGGAGGCGCACAGCCCTATGTGGGCTGCCCTTTCAACTTTCCACTAAGGCCCATGTTGGCCCATTTGGCTCCCGGGGGGTTCTGGTAACCCTCCCGGTAATCCGGTAAAATCCCGATTTCACCCGGAACACTTCCGATGTCCAAACATAGGCTTCCAATATATCAATCTTTATGTCTCGACCATTTCGAGACTCCTCGTCATGTCCGTGATCACATCCGGGACTCCGAACAACCTTCGGTACATCAAAATGCATAAACTCATAATAACTGTCATTGTAACGTTAAGCGTGCGGACCCTACGGTTCGAGAACAATGTAGACATGACCGAGACACGTCTCCGGTCAATAACCAATAGCGGGACCTGGATGCCCATATTGGCTCCTACATATTCTACGAAGATCTTTATCGGTCAGACCGCATAACAACATACGTTGTTCCCTTTGTCATCGGTATGTTACTTGCCCGAGATTCGATCGTCGGTATCCAATACCTAGTTCAATCTCGTTACTGGCAAGTCTCTTTACTCGTTCCATAATACATCATCTCACAACTAACATCTTAGTTATAATGCTTGCAAGGCTTATGTGATGTGTATTACCGAGAGGGCCCAGAGATACCTCTCCGACAATCGGAGTGACAAACCCTAATCTCGAAATACGCCAACCCAACATCTACCTTTGGAGACACCTGTAGTACTCCTTTATAATCACCCAGTTACGTTGTGACGTTTGGTAGTACCCAAAGTGTTCCTCCGGTAAACGGGAGTTGCATAATCTCATAGTTATAGGAACATGTATAAGTCATGAAGAAAGCAATAGCAATATACTAAACGATCGGGTGCTAAGCTAATGGAATGGGTCATGTCAATCAGATCATTCAACTAATGATGTGACCTCGTTAATCAAATAACAACTCTTTGCCCATGGTTAGGAAACATAACCATCTTTGATTAACGAGCTAGTCAAGTAGAGGCATACTAGTGACACTCTGTTTGTCTATGTATTCACACATGTATTATGTTTCCGGTTAATACAATTCTAGCATGAATAATAAACATTTATCATGATATAAGGAAATAAATAATAACTTTATTATTGCCTCTAGGGCATATTTCCTTCAGGACTAGGAAAGGGGGAATCCTACTCCCGGTGGGAGTAGGACTCCCCTAGGGCGCGCCATAGAGAGGGCCGGCCCTCCCCTCCTCCACTCCTTTATATACGGGGGCAGGGGGCACCCCATAGACACACAAGTTGATCCACGTGATCATATTATTAGCCGTGTGCGGCGCCCCCTGCCAACATAGTCCTCGATAATATTGTAGCGGTGCTTAGGCGAAGCCCTGCGACAGTAGTACATCAAGATCGTCACCACGCCGCCGTGCTGACGGAACTCTTCCCCGACACTTTGCTGGATCGGAGTCCGGGGATCGTCATCGAGCTGAACGTGTGCTAGAACTCGGAGGTGCCGTAGTTTTGGTGCTTGATCAGTCGGGCCGTGGAGACGTATGACTACATCAACCAAACGCTTCCGTTGTCGATCTACAAGGGTACGTAGATCACACTCTCCCCTCTCGTTGCTATGCATCACCATGATCTTGCGTGTGCGTAGGATTTTTTTGAAATTACTACGTTCCCCAACACCATTAGGCCCAATAAACTCCCCGAGGGGTTCCGGTAACCCCCCGGTACTCCGGTAAATGTCTGAAACCTCCCGGAACCCTTCCGGTGTCCGAACATAGTCATCCAATATATTGATCTTTACGTCTCGACCATTTCGAGACTCCTCGTCATGTCCGTGATCACATTTGGAACTCCGAACTACCTTCGTTACATCAAAACACAAAAAACTCATAATACCGATCGTCACAGAAATTTAAGTGTGCGGACCCTACGGGTTCGAGAACATGTAGACATGACCGAGACATGTCTCTGGTCAATAATCAATAGCGGAACCTGGATGCTCATATTGGTTCCTACATGTTCTACGAAGATCTTTATCGATCAAACCGCATAACAACATATGTTGTTCCCTTTGTCATCGGTATGTTACTTGCCCGAGATTCGACCGTCGGTATCTCAATACCTAGTTCAATCTCATTACCAGCAAGTCTGTTTACTCGTTCCTTAATGCAACATCTTGCAACTAACTCATTAGTCACATTGCTTGCAAGGCTTATAGTGATGTGCATTACCGAGAGGGCCCAGAGATACCTCTCCCACAATCGGAGTGACAAGTCCTAATCTTGATCTATGCCAACACCACGAACACCATCGGAGACACCTGTAGAGCATCTTTATAATCACCCAGTTACATTGTGACATTTGGTAGCACACAAAGTGTTCCTCCGGTATTCGGGAGTTGCACAATCTCATAGTCATAGGAACATGTATAAGCCATGAAGAAAGCAATAGCAGTAAACTTAAACGATCAAGTGCTAAGCTAACGAAATGGGTCAAGTCAATCACATCATTCTCCTAATGATGTGATCCCGTTGATCAAATAACAACTCATGTCTATGGCTAGGAAACTTAACCATCTTTGATCAATAAGCTAGTTAAGTAGAGGCATACTAGTGACACTATGTTTGTCTATGTATTCACACATGTATTATGTTTCTGGTTAATAAAATTCTAGCATGAATAATAAAAATTTACCACGATATGAGGAAATAAATAATAATTTTATTATTACCTCTAGGGCATATTTCCTTCACTATATATGTAGATATGAGTTGAGTCAATGGATTTCTAGCCAGTTTCATCAATTAGGAGGAGGTGACTCGGGGCCTGCAATGTATTTTGTCAGGTAGTTGTGGTGTTACGTATGTATTTCTGGCTCATTAGAGGCCTAACTACAGCTAAGGAGGGAATTAAGCAATAGGTGACTTGCATCACATAAGACCATGACCCACAAGCCCATGTTCTAAGGGAGCGCGCCATCGACATCAATTGCGAGTCTATTCACACGTAGTTGATTGGAGACATTTTGCTAAAAAAAGTTGATACGAGACACACGATCAATATGTTTCCTTTGAGCGCAGCTAGAGACCGGCCAGCGAGGCAATGAGTTTTTCTTCCGTGAACTACTCCATACCTAGAAAATATTCCTGGCCCCGCCGCTGGATGTACCATCTTCCTTAATATCTATATTGAAGAAGGCCACCACCTTTGTGTAATCTTCACTTCTCCTGTATAAATGGTAATTTATGCCACATTGATATCTTTTTTAGTAACAACACATTGTGTATGTTGCCATTTGTAGTCATGCAAAATAAATAGGGTCACTATAACAAAGGTAAAATCGTTTTGGATCTACAACAAATAGCAATAGCTATATGTCGGATTGCTAGCTTCTTAGCTCTACGATTTTGCAACCTACTAGCATTTTACTTAATTGCAATAATTTGTATTTCTTCATGCATGCACCGGCACTCAAAGCTCTTGAAGATGAGGTGATGACAAAGAATGTGGTATGCACTTCCCCAAATCATCTGCTTCATATTTAATTGAGATCGATGCTATGTGTCAACATGGTGTTGTGCTGACCTAAGTTTTCTATGGATGTTGAGGCTTCATAGTCTTCTGGTAGCTCTTTGTATTTTGTTATCCATCTGGCTAGGTAAGTAATATTGTCCATGCATACACAGACTATGAATCAATAGAAGCTAGCCTTGGTAGTGAACATGGACAATAAGCAAAGTGAGCATGTTTACGCAGACTCTGGTGTATCATGTCTCTACGGCTTACATGTTCCCAGTTTATCATGGAGCATGCTATTAACACAACTGAATTTTCCATTGCATATATGCTTATATCCAGTTTATAGTTTATTGCTTTCAATTGTTTATCAAATGTTTGTGCCTTATATATTTTCTCTAATCCTTCTATCATTCTTTTGTTAGAATAGACTAGCTCGGCAATATGTGAGTTCCTTCCAAAAATACATAATTGTCAGATCTCCCATTAGTTTTTTTGTTCTTAATTTTTGCTAATAATTCAATTTGAAGAGCATGGCGATTTGCATGCATTTTTCTCTTTAGTTGTTGCAAGGTATCAGTGAGGTTCCACATCAAATGCATTTTCCCTTGAGTTGTTGCAAGAGAATGACTATTTTACTAATATCTCGATTTGAAGAGCATGGCTATACATCCCGTTTGAGCGTCAATTAATATGGGACAGAGGGAGTATTAGTGAGTTTTCACATCAAAGCTGCAGACGCATCACATAATGTGCTATTGTTGTTTCCCATCCATATTACATAACATGATCTGTTTATTTCTTTATTATATATTTGTGTTGCAATTATGCAAATATACTAAAATGATATGATGTCTCTATATCGGAACCTTGCAAGTCGGAAGAAAGATCCAGTTATAATTCTCACATCTATTTGCCAGCTGTTTATTTCCTTATTTTGCTCGTACTTTGCTACTCAAAGGTTTGGTGAGCATGACGACTGCAAGGAATTTTCTTTTAGGTGTCGCAAGGTATTAGTGATGCCCCACTTCCATGGTTTTTCTCCAAAAGGCAGAAGGAGCCCTTAGTGAAAAGCCTTGTGAAGATTTCATTAATGCACCATGTCTCTACTCTCTATCTCTATCTCTACTCTCTATCTCTACCTAATATTAAAGGGAGGATTGTTTCTCCACTTTTTTTGGTGCAATCGGTTGTTTTGTACGCCATGTGGGACTTGAACCCAGTTCACCAGAAAAGAATCCACATGTACTAACGAGTCCGCCTAGCTAACATGTCATTGGCGAAGCAAGAGAAAGGTGTCCTTTTATATTGGTTAAACGATTTTTCTTAAAAGAAATTACAATGAAGGAAATGAGGTAAATGGAGGAGTTCCGCTGTTTTGAAAGGAAAGCAAAAAAAGGAATAAATGATCATCCTTATGATAATTAAGGCAGGAAGGGAAGGAATTAAAAGAAAGAATAAAAGATGAAATAAATTCCATCCTTTATGATAAGGCAGGATGGGGAGGAATTAAAGGAAAGAATGAAAGAAGGAAAAAATAAATTCCTATTATATACAAGGCATGAAGGAAGGAATTAAAGAAGAAATAAATTTCACAAGGAAAGGATAAAAGAAAGAATAAATTTCACTAATTATATGAGGCATGAACGGAAGGAATTAAAGAGGAATTAAAATAAGAAATCAAAATTTCACATTTAAGGAATTAACAGAAGAAAATAAATTCCGTTGTGGACCAATTAAATATACTGAATCATGCATCATCGACTGTGCGTGCATAAAAAAAGTTTCGTCGTGCCTCTATCTAAGACTTGGATCGTGGAGGAGCTTGTCAAAAGTGACCATGTTACTTTTGAATCTCCTGATGATGTTGTTTTTGTTGAATCTCATGTGAGGTATTATAGTTTGTAATGAGTTATTATTTATGGCAGAGTGAATGCAAAGTTAGCAATTAATTGATTTGTAGGAATGGGAATGAACTTCGTGAATATTAATTTTTTTTCTTTTTCTCACACTTGATGGTTAGAACAATAAGTTCACTCTCACATTGCTTTGTCATGGAGTTATCATCATGTAATAGTAATGATTCCTATGTACATGAGAGCTGCAATAGGTATATGTCACTCTACCTTCTACTATTACAGGTGATCCAGTCACTTCCATGTTATGAATTTATTTGCAAGTTTTGTGGCAGTGGAGGCAAGAGTGAAGTCACACCAAAGCACTGCACCGGGGCTCTGTATTTCACAAGATCGCGCACGCATTGGCGGGGGATGAGCCGGGTATTCGATTCATTTTTGTCAGTTAATGCAAAACAAACCCAAATAGTTGAACTGGACCTGCTGAAATACTAAATCAAGATTTTCAGCTCGCATACAGACATCCAAATGCATGGTTCGATTACCATGGCAGAATGACACAACATGGTTCACTGCCAGAAACATGCCCAAGTTCATGTTAGAGACGATGAAGGTGGACGGTGGTGATAGTGAAGTCTATGGGGTTTAAGTTGAGTCAACAAGTTGATAACCTCGCACCTTAATTTAATTTTGCATTAATAATTATTATTGTGAGCTCTCAATAAAGAAATGCATCGCCTGGTATATTAAGACATGATTGGTGTTGAATCACACGAACATGTATGTGAGTTTGTAGCACACATGGAATTACAAGCTGGTGCACGTAGGGGCTCGAGAAATCGGCATGGTGATTGTGATGACCAAGATCACTGCCTTGAGACTGATCATATTTGATGAAATAGGCGGGCAAGTGGTCAACATGGATGATAATGACGAAGAGGAGAAGTGACAACACAGATGACTCGATGTGGGTGTGTGAGTATTGTTTTCTCCGGTTGCAACGCACGGGCATTTGTGCTAGTATATAATAATCGACCATAATAATTTATGTCTCATATTTTTTTGCAGGAATTTATGTTTCATATTACGAGGCTGTTTGGTTCTAGGCCTAGGAATGCCACACTTTGCCATACAAATGTTGCCAAACTTGCCTAAGGTTAGTTCTTCAAAATGAGAGCCACAAGTTGGCAATCCTAAGAAAATCTTACCACAATTTTTGTGTGTATGTAATGTGGGGCCATAGTGTGGCTTGCCTAAGATGTGGCTTGAACCAAACACATACCTAAGTTGGTCATACTTGCCTAACCTTAGGTGTGGCAAGATTTGGCAAACTTAGGGGTTGTTTGGTTCCTAGCCACACATGGACACACTTTGCCACACCTAACCTTAGGCAAGTTTGACCAAGTTAGATAGGTATTTGGTTCTAGCCACACTTGAGGCAAAGAATTTTTTATGAGCAATGAACCCCACATGTCATAGACACAAAAAGTGTGGCAAGATTCCCTTAGACAAGCCAAAGTGTGGGTAACTATTTGAGCAACTCAAGTAAGACAAGTGAGGCAAGTGTGGTAAAATCATGTGACAAAATATGACAAAGATAGTCACAATCCAAACAGCCCCTTAGTCTCAAACCAAATAGCCCCTAGTTCTTCAAAATGAGAGTTACAAGTTGGCAAGCCTAAGGTAATTTTGCCACACTTTTTGTGTGTATGTAATGTGGGACCATAGTGTGGCTCGCCTAAGATGTGGCTTGAACCAAACACACAACTAAGGGGTTGTTTGGTTTGTGACTATGGTTGCCACATGTTGCCACACCTAAGGTTAGGCAACTTTGACCAACTTAGGAGAGTGTTTGGTTCAAGCCTTACCTTAGGCAATATACTTTTTGCCACACTAGAGCCCCACATGACATACACTCAAAAAATGTGGCAAGATTCCCTTAAGCTTGCCATTTTGTGGCTCTCATTTTGAAGAACTAACCTTAGGCAAGTGTGGCAAGAAATGTGTGGCAAAATGTGGCACTCCTAAGTTGTTCAAACTTGCCTAACCTTAGGTGTGGCAAGCTTTGGCAACTTTAGTCTCAAACGAAACAGCCCCTACATGTTTGTTTCTTCTGCTACTTGTTTCTTTAGGGGTCTTCTACTACTTGTTATCTGTCCTGGTAATATCGGTTAGTTGTATTAGCCTTGTTTTTATCAAGTATTGTATGATATTCCCATGTATTACTAACTGATATATGGTTTTCTTCATGTAAATTTTAATATGTTCGTTAGGGCGTATATTTATGAAAAGTCCTACTATCATTCATATTGTACAAAACGGACGGACGCAACATCATGCGCCATTAATGATCTATATTGCCAGGCCCACGCTGTTTACACAAAAAAAATCCGAACGGAGCGATGCAATGAAAATTCGTACTTTTATCCTGCTCCACAACTCTTTGATTTGGCAAATCCACCCGTGTCGTGTCGAAGAGTTTAGCCTTGGGTTAAAAAAAAGGTACCGGAAAGAAAAAGAAAGAAACGCACTGTAGCTATCTCCGCCCCGGACCGTACCCGACCCCGACTCGTCCCCCCTCGCCGCACGCACAGGACCATAAGCCAAGCCAGCAAGGTCGCCTCGCGCACCGCCGGCGGCCACCATGTCAGCGCGGGACCGGGAGACGATCGAGGCGCTCGCGCGCGTCGCGGCCGCGCTTGACGGGGCGGTGCTCGGCCTCGGCACGGCGGCGCTCGTGGCCGCGTCCCTGGCCAAGTACCTTGCCACATCCGGGGCGCTCTGCCTCATCGCCGAGGCGCCGGCCCTCGCGATCCCCGACCTCCGCTACTCCCTCCTCGCGGGGCTCGGTGACGGCGAGTCGCGCCTTGCCGTCGTGCGGGGCCTCGTCTGCTCCCCGCCCGGGGGCACGTTCCTCATCCCCCCTAGCTCCCGCGAGCACTGCGTCGTCACCAGGCACACCCAGACGGTGAGTTCCCGGATTCCCCTCTCATGTCGGCTTCCTAAGAGCGGCAAGGGTTACGTGTTAGGGCGGGCTTTTTATGCGGCTGCTTGGGCAAGGATGTCGATTTTAATCTTTTGTAAACCCTCGAGACAATGTTTTGAGGCACCGATTGAGCAGAAGATATAGGCAGCTTAGGTTTATGTGGTACTTAAATTCTCATCGCTGACCAAGATATATGTTGACTGTTTTTAGGTTTCGATTAAGCACAAGATATAGGCAAGTTTGGACATTGGGATGCCTGTGAATTTTTTGTTTCGTTTTAACCCTAGTTTTAAGTGCTACCGTGCTTTTTTTTCCTGGAGAATTTTGATACTTGCAATTATCTGTGGATACTTTTCCTTGTAATTTATTTCTAGGGGTAGCATGGCAAATTTATCAACTTATGTGGTTCCCTTATCAAGAGGATAGTTTGGAGAAGTAGAGAATTAGCATTTGCAGTTGAGCTTCTGTTGCATCAGGAGTTAAATGATTAACTCCATACCTCTATCTAATTAGCGTTGCAACACCCAACGGTGGTAACAAGGTCTTTGAGCTGCAAAGCGGCTGTAACCCTATTATGCTTCACCTAAGAACTGCAATGATATGACCGAGGTGGATTATGGTGGAGGAGGCACCGCACACGGCTAAACAATGACAACTTGTGTGTCTATGGGGTGCCCCCTCCCCCGTATATAAAGGAGTGGAGGAGGGGGAGGGGCCGACCCTCTATGGCGCGCCCAAGGGAGTCCTACTCCCATCGGGAGTAGGATTCCCCCCTTCCCTAGTTGGATTAGGAGAGGAAGGAAGGGGGAGAGAGGGGGAAGGAAAGGGGGGGGGGGCGACCCCCAACCCAATTCAAATTGGGCTTGGGGGGTGCCCCCTCATAGGCTCCCTTCTCCTCTCTCCCACTATGGCCCAATAAGGCCCATATACTTCCCGGGGGGTTTCAGCAACCTCCTGGTACTCCGGTATATGCCCGAACTCACCCGAAACCATTCCGATGTCCAAACATAGTCATCCAATATATCGATCTTTATGTCTTGACCATTTCGAGACTCCTCATCATATCCGTGATCATATCCAGGACTCCAAACAACCTTCGGTACATCAAAACACATAAACTCATAATATCGATCGTCACCGAACGTTAAGCGTGCGGACCCTACGGGTTCGAGAACTATATAGACATGACCGAGACTCATCTCCGGTCAATAACCAATAGCATAACCTGGATGCTCATATTGGTTCCTACATATTCTATGAAGATCTTTATCAATCAAACCGCATAACAACATACATTGTTCCCTTTGTCATCGGTATGTTGCTTGCTCGAGATTCGATCGTCGGTATCATCATACCTAGTTCAATCTCGTTACCGGCAAGTCTCTTTACTCGTTCCGTAATGCATCATCCCGCAACTAACTCATTAGTCAAATTGCTTGCAAGGCTTATAGTGATGTGCATTATCGAGAGGGCCCAGAGATACCTCTCCGATAATCGGAGTGACAAATCCTAATCTCGATCTATGCCAACTCAACAAATACCATCGGAGACACCTGTAGAGCATCTTTATAATCACCCAATTACGTTGTGACATTTGATAGCACACTAAGTGTTCCTCTGGTATTCGGGAGTTGCATAATCTCATAGTCATAGGAACATGTAAAAGTCATGAAGAAAGCAATAGCAATAAACTAAATGACTATAGTGCTAAGCTAACGGATGGGTCTTGTACATCACATCATTCTCTAATGATGTGATCCCGTTCATCAAATGACAATGCATGTCTATGGCTAGGAAACTTAACCATCTTTGATTAACGAGCTAGTCAAGTAGAGGCATACTAGGGACACTTTGTTTGTCTATGTATTCACACATGTACTAAGTTTTCGGTTAATACAATTCTAGCACGAATAATAAACATTTATCATGATATAAGGAAATATAAATAATAACTTTATTATTGCCTCTAGGACATATTTCCTTCAGTCTCCCACTTGCACTAGAGTCAATAATCTAGTTCACATCGTCATGTGATTTCACACCAATAGTTCACATCTTTATGTGATTAGTTCACATCTTTATGTGATTAGTTCACATCTTCATGTGACTAATACCCAAAGGGCTTACTAGAGTCAATAATCTAGTTCACATCGCTATGTGATTAACACCCAAAGAGTGATCATGTTTTTCTTGTGAGAGAAGTTTAGTCTATGGGTCTGCAACATTCAGATCCGTATGTATTTTGCAAATTTCTATGTCTACAATACTCTGCATAGAGCTACTCTAGCTAATTGCTCTCACTTTCAATATGTATCTAGATCGAGACTTAGAGTCATCTAGATCGGTGTAAAAATTTTGCATCAATGTAACTCTTTACGACGAACTCTTTTATCACCTCCATAACCGAGAAATATTTCCTTAGTACTCTAAGGATAATTTTGACCGCTGTCCAGTGATCTACTACTAGATCACTATTGTATTCCCTTGCCAAAATCATGCTAAGGTATACAATAGGACTGGTACACAGCATAGCATACTTTATAGAACCTATGACTGAGGCATAGGGAATGACTTTTCATTCTCTTTCTATTTTCTGTCGTGGTCGGGTTTTTTTAGTCTTTACTCAACTTCACACCTTGCAACACAGGCAAGAACTCCTTCTTTGACTGTTCCATTTTGAACTACTTCAAAATCTTGTCAAGGTATGAACTCATTGAAAAATCTTATCAAGTGTATTGATCTATCTCTATAGATCTTGATGCTCAATGTGTAAGCAGCTTCACCGAGGTCTTTCTTTGAAAAACTCCTTTCAAACACTCCTTTATGCATTCCAGAAAATTCTACATCATTTTCGATCAACAACATGTCACTCACATATACTTATCAGAAAGGCTGTAGTGCTCCCACTCACTTTCTTGTAAATACATGCTTTACCGCAAGTCTGTATAAAACTATATGCTCTTATCACACTATCAAAACGCATATTCCAACTCCAAGAGGCTTGCACCAGTCCATAAGTGGATCGCTGGAGCTTGCACGCTTTGTTAGTACCTTTAGGATTGACAAAACCTTCTGGTTGCATCATATACAACTCTTCTTTAATAAATGCATTAAGGAATGTAGTTTTGATATTCATTTGCCAGATTTCAGAAAATGCAGCAACTGCTAACATGATTCGGACAGACTTTTAAGCATCGATACGAGTGAGAAAATCTCATCGTAGTCAACACCTTCACTTGTCGAAAACCTTTTGCGACAATTCGAGTTTTGTAGATAGTAACACTACCATTAGCGCCCGTCTTCCTCTTGAAGATCAATTTATTCTGAATGACTCATCGATCAACGGGCAAGTCAATCAAAGTCCATACTTTGTTCTCATACATGGATCCCATCTCAGATTTCATGGTGTTAAACCATTTTGCGGAATCTACGCTCATCATCGCTTTCTCATAGTTCGTAGGTTTTTCATGGTCTAGTAACATGACTTCTAGAACAGGATTACCGTACCACTGTGGTGCGGAACATACTCTGGTTGACCTACGAGGTTCGGTAGTAACTTGATCTGAAGTTTCATGATCATTATCATTAACTTCCTCACTAATTGGTGTAGGCATCACTGTAACTGATTTCTGTGATGAACTACTTTCCAATTCGGGAGAAGGTACAATTACTTCGTCAAGTTCTACTTTCCTTTCACTCACTTCTTTCGAGAGAAAACTCCTTCTTTAGAAAGGATTCACTCTTAGCAACAAAGATTTTGCCTTCGGATCTGTGATAGAAGATGTAACCAACAGTTTCTTTTTGATATCCTATGAAGACGCACTTCTTGGATTGGGGTTTGAGCTTATCAGGTTGAAACTTTTTCACATAAGCATCGCAACCCTAAACTTTAAGAAACGGCAGCTTATGTTTCTTGCTAAACCGCAGTTCATATGGTGTCGTCTCAACGGATTTGGATGGTGTTCTATTTAATGTGAATGCAGCTATCTCTAATGCATAACCCCAAAATGATAGTGTTAATTCGGTAAGAGACATCATAAATTGCATCATATCTAATAAAGTACGGTTATGACATTCTGACACACCATTACATTATGGTGTTTCAGGTGGCGTGAGTTGCGAAACTATTCCGCATTGCTTCAAATGAAGACCAAACTCGTAACTCAAATATTTGTTTCCACGATCAGATCGTAGAAACTTTATTTTCTTATTACGATGATTTCCACTTCACTCTGAAATTCTTTGAACTTTTTAAATGTTTCAGACTTATATTTCATCAAGTAGATATACCTATATTTGCTCAAATCATCTGTGAATGTCAGAAAATAACGATACCCGCCGCGAGCCTCAACACTCATTGGACCGCACACTTCATACTTAATTGAGATCGATGCTATGTGTCAACATGGTGTTGTGCTGACCTGAGTTTTCTATGGATGTTGAGGCTTCATAGTCTTCTGGTAGCTTTTTGTATTTTGTTATCCATTTGGCTAGGTAAGTAATATTGTCCATGCGTACGCAGACTATGAATCAATAGAAGCTAGCCTTGTGAGTGAACACGGACAATAAGCAAAGTGAACATGTTTACGCAGACTCTGGTGTATCATGTCTTTACGACTTACATGTTCCCAATTTATCATGGAGCATGCTATTAACATAACTGAATTTTCCATTGCATATATGCTTATATCCAGTTTACAGTTTATTGCTTTCAATTGTTTATCAAATGTTTGTGCCATCTATATTTTCTCTAATCCTTCTATCATTCATTTGTGAGAATAGACTAGCTCGACAATGTGTGAGTTCCTTCCAAAAACAAAACCAGAGTTGTCAGATCTCCCATTAGTTTTTTTGTTATTATTTTTTGCTAATAATTCAATTTGAAGAGCATGATGATTTGCATGCATTTTTCGCTTTAGTTGTTGCAAGGTATCAGTGAGGTTCCACATCAAATGCATTTTCCCCTTGAATTGTTGCAAGAGAACGACTATTTTGCTAATATTTCAATTTGAAGAGCATGGCTATACATCTGTTTGAGCGTCGACAGAGGGAGTCTTGGTAAGTTTTCACATCAAAGTTGCAGACGCATCATATAATGTGCTATTGTTGTTTCCCATCCATATTTCATAACATGATCTGTTTATTTCTTTATTATATACTCCCTCTGTCCCATAATATAAAAACATTTTTGACACTAATGTAGTTTCAAAAACGTTCTTATATTATGGGACGGAAGGAGTATTTGTGTTGCAATTCTGCAAATATACTAAAATGATATAATGTCTATATATCAGAACCTTGCAAGTCAGAAAAAAGATGCAATTATGACGCTATAATTCTCACATTTGTTTGTCAGCTGTTTTATTTCCTTATTTTGCTCGTACTTTGCTACTCAAAGGTTTGGTGAGCATGCCGACTGCAAGGATTTTTTTGAGGGGGGGGGGGGGGGGGGGGTTGCAAGGTTTTAGTGATGCTCCACTTCCATGGCTTGTTCTCCAAAGAAGGAGCCCTCAGCCAAAAGCCATGTGATGATTTTTCATTAATGCACCATATATATAACAATCTACCATAACAATTTATGTCTCATATTGCATGTTATCTGTCCTGATAATATCGGTTAGTTATATTAGCCTTTAGCAAATATTATATGAGAAGATTCCCATGTATTACTGATTGATATATGGTTTTGTTCATGTAAATTTAATATGTTCCGTGAGGCCATATATTTATTAAAAGTTCTGTTATTTATATTGTACAAACGGGTGGACGCGGCATCGCACGCCAGGCCGACCCTCCAAAAGACTGAGCCGGCATGTCATCTTGAGATTTACGAAGTCATTGTAAGCGTCTCGTCGTCGACGGGAACGTCTCCTCCCACTGAAAGCACATCGCCGGAAATCCTGAAATAAATTCAGAAATAATGCGAGCATCAGGATTTGAACCCTGGTGGGTTAGGAATATCACTGTCTACCTAACTAACTCAACTACAAGTTAATTTGCAGACAGATCATTTTTTAATGGGGATGATGCAAATTCGTACTTTATCCTACTCCACAACCTTTTGATCGGGGGTTCTCAAAAAAAAAACCTTTTGATTTGGGAGGAGGCAAATCCACCCGAGTCGTCTCGAAGAGTTTATACCAGGCCTTGTGTTAAGAAAAACACCGGAAAGAAAAGAAAAAAAAAAGAACTGTAGCTATCTCCGGCCCGGCCCGTACCCAACCCCGACTCGTCCCCCCTCGCCGCACGCACAGACGCCGGCGGCCACCATGTCAGCGCGGGACCGGGAGACGATCGAGGCGCTCGCTCGCGTCGCGGCCGCGCTGGACGGGGCGGTGCTCGGCCTCGGCACGGCGGCGCTCGCGGCCGCGTCCCTGGCCAAGTACCTCGCCGCATCCGGGGCGCTCCGCCTCATCGCCGAGGCGCCGGCCCTCGCGATCCCCGACCTCCGCTACTCCCTCCTCGCGGGGCTCGGCGACGGCGAGTCGCGCCTCGCCGTCGTGCGGGGCCTCGTCCGCTCCCCGCCCGGGGGCACGTTCCTCATCCCCCCTGGCTCCCGCGAGCACTGCGTCGTCACCAGGCACACCCAGACGGTGAGTTTCCGGATTCCCCTCTCGTGTCGACTCCCTAAGAGCAAGGGTTACGTGTTAGGGCCGGCTTTTTATGCGGCTGCTTGGGCAAGGATGTCGATTTTAATCTTATGTAAACCCTCGAGTCAATGTTTTGAGGCTCCGATTAAGCAGAAGATAGACAGCTTAGGTTTATGTGGTACTTAAATTCTCATCGGTGACCAAGATATATGTGACTGTTTTAAGGTTTCGATTGAGCACAAGATATAGGCAGTTTGGACATTGGGATGCCTGTGAATTTTTTGTTTCGTTTTAACCCTGTGGATACTTTCCTTGTAATTTCTAGGAGTAGGATGGAAAATTTATCAACTCTTGTGGTTCCCTTCTCAAGAGGATAGTTTGGAGAAGTAGAGAATTAGCACTTGCAGTTTGAGCTTCTGTTTCATCAGGAGTTAAATGATTAACTTCATACCTCTATCTAATTAGCGTTGCAACACCCAGTGGTGCTAACAGGATCTTCAAGCTGCAAAGCGGCTGTAACCTTGTTATGCTTTCGTGGGTTTTTGCCTCTAGGAGGGCACCATTGTAAAAGCTCAGGAAATGTGGCATGGGATGTGGCATGATGCAACCAATATGGAGGTTTGAAGTTAGCAAGTGACTACAGGGCATCATGATATCATTCTCATTGGATGATAGGAAATTGTTCTAAAGTATGAAATGAACTTAGGAAACTGCATCCTGGGTCAGTGAACTTGATAGACTTTTGAGCTTTGCTTAAATGCAGCTCCATCCAATAAGATTGTGCACTGACTGCTGAATTTCTTATGGGTCTTTGTATAAACAGTGTCTTGGAATGAAGTGTTGACTCCTGCCAGTGGCTGATTTAGATGCAAGTTCTAGAATATCCCAATGCCTTTGACTATTGTGTGACGTTTCTCCTCGATACATTTTAGTTGTTATTCACACAAGGGTCTGGATCTTGAAGTTTTCTAGTTTCCATGTATTTTCTTTTATTTGTTATCATGATATATCCCTATGAGTGAAAAGTAAAATAGCACTTGTGTGCCCCAAACTTTTCTTATGGTTTTGCATTGCTCTTTAAACGCACCATCGTGTACCCACTATGCTCTCCTTGTAGAGATGTCTAACTGGTGTAATGCGATCTTCTATATACTTTTGTAGTGCTTGTTCGGCGAATGGAGAGGCATCTTTGGATGGACTTTTGACCTACATGCTCTCTTTTTTAAATCATTGAAAGAGCAAATTATAACATCATCTCGATGGGTATGCTATCTACACTTAATAGTTGATACACTTGCTGTTTCCGTAATCATTTTTACCTCCAATTTTACTGTACTTTTCCTTTTGAAAGGTTTCGTTTGGTCTTGTCGATCCTGCTTCCGAGAAATCAGGGGAAATGGTACATGTGAAGTTTGATGGGGCTGTTCATCAGTCATTACCTCTTACAACTGTGTATCACAAACTTATCCCAGTTGAGCAAAATTCTTACACATTGTTTCAGACTATTGTTGGCAATGGCTATCCGGTAAGCTATTGTGCTTGTGTGCTGAAACAGATGTTTTCCTAGGCAGTAATCACCTTGTGGATTTCTTTTTATAGCTATTTGCTTATTTATATGACAGATTGCGTTATTGGATGAGGAAAAGATTCTTCCTATCGGAAAGGAGATTACAGCAATAGGCTTATGTCGATTAAAGAATCGAAGTGTTGAGATCAGCTCGTGCCCAGAGCTCCCATATTTCTTGTAAGGATGCTATTTAGCCACAGGTTTCATATTCTTATCGGTGCCAGCCATCATAATTCTAGAACATCCGCAGTTTATTATGCATGCTAAGGTCTTATTTTGTTCCGTGGTTTTCTGTAACACTTTGCCTTGATTCAGGTCTGATCTGACCAAGGGTGAGATGGAAGCCGAGATGTCCTCACGTGCTAGATTCTTCTTCTGGGTTACTGTTGCTCTTGGAACCGTGTCAGTTGGCTTACTAGGTCATGCCATTTACAGGTACCATTTGTAACTTATGGAACAGGGTGGTGAACAAAATATTTGGGTGAATATTTCTTACTGTGAACTATCAAATGTGGTGTTTTCACCATTGGTGAAGGCTTTATTTACTGAACCTTGATTATTATGGGGATAATTCCAACTAGATACTTCACATTAGCCTGATATGGTTCTTTTGGAGCTGTTCCATTTTCTTTTTTGTAGTCATGTTTTTGCGGATAATTTGACTTTTGTAATGATGCAGGTTATGGGAGAGAGTTAAACGGCACAGAGAGGCAAGAGAAGCTCAAGAAAGATTTCACGAGGCTGACAATGAAGATGATGCTGGAGAAAATGGTAGCGACGACGAGCCTGGTGAAATGGGTGACGGGCAGCTATGTGTCATATGCTTAAGGAAAAGAAGGCGGGCAGCTTTTGTTCCTTGTGGTCATCTTGTCTGCTGTTGCAACTGCGCGAAAAGGGTGGAACTCATGGATGAACCATTGTGCCCTGTGTGTAGGCAAGACATCCAATACATGCTCAGGGTTTACGACTCTTAAGGTAATTGAATAACTTTATTCTTCTGGAGGGTTGACTCACGAACTCACTATATTTTTTCTGACCTGTGGCATGTTACTTGGATTATAGCAATTGGAAATCTCTAGCTATGTCTTTTCTGGTCTTCTGTCTGTAAATTTGCTATCAACCCAACAACTGGATTTTGGTCAGACAACTCCTGATTGGTCTTTATCTAGATGGTTGGAGAGCCTGTAGACATGTGATCTTCCTTTCTGAATTTGTTTCCTTTGACATCCAATACATGCTTTAGGGTTTTGACTCTTGAGGTAATCGAAAACCTTTATTCTTAGTGCCCACTACACTTTCCTGGTTATAGCTGTGGCGTGTTATTTCAATTATAACACGACTGAATTTCTTTACTGATGTCTTTTCTGGTTTTCGACATGTAAAGTACCTAATCTTTGTTAGACAACTCCTGATTTGGTCTTTATCTAGAATAATGGGTGGAGATCCTGTAGACATGTGCTGATTTTCAAAATTGAATTTGTTTCCATTGACTGGGAGAAACTGTTTGCAGATCGTCGACATCAGAATAGCTAGTGGCATAGGCGCTAACATATACTGTCACTCATTTGAAATGTACCTAACTAAATCAAGGTATCACTGAAATCTGGAAAAGAGATTTGACCTTGTTTAATCTTACCGCAGGTTCCTTGCTGATATGGCCCAAGCGCCGGCAAAGTGGCGGCTCCAACGGTCCATCCTCCTGTCCTGGGTGCTCTCCGTTTTTGTTCCTAGTTTAGCTTACTGCTACCCTGAAAGTATGTGAATATATGACTGCGCTATCTAAGTTCTAACCCTCAGAAACTAGGTTACCAGTACTTGCTAGTTTAGCCTGTGAATATGGGATTATGTATGATCTTAGATGACCCCGTGAACTTGCCAAGTTTTTTGTTGGTGTTGCATGGATACGCCTAGGGATGTAAGTGGACGCGTCCGCGAAGTTTACTTTCATGGTTTTTGTATTAGCTTGATTTTTAAAAGCAACATTGGTCAGTTTATTTTCGCCTTCTTGGGTTGTTTGTATTCACTCTTCTTTCCATTCAGTCTCCAGGCCAGGTGCTGTTATTAGGCAAAAACATTTCTTCCTGGACGGATGCGAGTATCTTTTGGTGATGTTGCGCGGCAACCATGGCCATGGAAAATTGCGAGCACCTAAAAAATTCACGCTTTTTTTATGTCAAAAAAGGTTCAGGTTTCTTGATGTCTCGGCTATTATTTTGGAATTTTACTGTTTATTCAGCTATCTAGTTTTTTTGAGAGAGACAATATTCAGCTAGCTAGTATCCTTTTATGATGTTGCGGGGTAATCATGGTGGCCATGGGCTCCCGCTCCACTCCCGGCGCCAACTTTAAACCGTTGCTCACCTCCGCTCAACTCAACGGTCACCACGCTGTCCCGCGCGCTCCGTATTTAAGCCTCACCCCGGCACACACATCACCAAGAACAAACAAACAACGTTGCAACACCAGCAAGTACGTACGCGACAGACATCTCCAGCTCTGCTCGGTGCAAGTGCAATGGCGTCGAGCCCCAGCTCCAGCTCCAGCCTGAGGAGCTCCTGCTCCTTCCCCAACCTGCTGCTGTGGCTCCTCAACCTCTCCCTGCTCGCCCTCGCCGCCGCCGCGCTCGGCCCGGCGCTGCTGCTCCGGCCCCGCCCGACGCCCTTCGGCTGGGCGCTCGTCTCCGTGCACGCCGCCACGCTGCTCTCCGCGCTCGCGTCCATGTACACCCACCTCGCCCGCCGCCGCCTCTGCTGCCACGCCCACGCGGCCCTCGCGGTCACCGCGCTCTGCGGCCACGCGCTCGCCTCCTACGCCCTGCTCCTCCGCCGCGACCGGAGCCTCGCGCTGCTCGCGTCGGCGAGGGACCGGAGGGAGCAGGTCGCGCTGGTGCTCCTGGAGGCGGCGCTGCTGCTGGCCATGTTCCTGGTGCAGGCCGTGGCGCTGGCGGTTGCCTGCGCCGTGGGCCGGCGGTGGGCGAGGGAGCACGAGGCAACCGAGGCCGAGAAGGCGAGGAAGCGCGGGAGGAAAATGGCGCGCGTGCGGGCCGGCGTTGCGCCGGTGGACGAGGAGGGGACGAGCGGCAAGGTGGTGCTCCCGGGAAACGCCGACGGCGACGAGTGCTGAACGAAGATGTAGATTAGGGGAAGGATCAGCCATCATGTGCTGTGTGTTTAATCTTCAGAGCTCTTGGTCACTTTTTTACTTAGCTTTTCTCCATATTGTCTGAAGAGCTTTCGCAAAGAGGGATTTGGATTTTTTAAGAGGACAAGTAAACCCACTTAAACATGGCAGTAAAACTAGTGTACAGTTAAAGTGCTCTACTGTTTAATAGAGAGAAACCCAGCTCAGTTTTCAATTGTTCTAAAGACAGCCTAAGCAAATCAGAAAGAAGAAATTTTCCACATGTTCTGGTGGGGTGCGCCGGCCCAGGCAGCAGTGCAACGCCTGGGCGACACGCGAGGACCCCAGCAGCAAGCTGCTGTGGTGGGCCCTCCCCCATAAAAAATAAATTTAATATCGTTGTGGGCACATGGCCCACATATCAGATATTAAACTGATAAGAACAGATACTACACTTGATCTTAGCCAAAAGGCCGAGAAAGGTATGCTTCTCTCCGTCGCCCTGGGTCTGCTTATATAGCGCGCCTTCGCCTCCCTTCCGCTCTGGCTGCGCGAGGTGGGACTAAACGAAAGCGCTGCGCTAGCACAGGCACAGCAAAGCTCTTCGCTCGGTTCGTTTTCTCGGAGGCGAGGCGCTCGTCGGTTTGCTTGGGCCGTATAGTTGAATAAGGCCGATCGCAGATGGGCTGCTGATTCCCGTAACATGGCCTGACAATGCAGCCACACGTTCTGTGGCTTTTGCTGAATAAAGTTTGCTCCATCCCTCAGAAAAAAAAAGCAACACATCCCTTGTGTTGTCATTCCCTCAAAAAAAATCTCTAGTGTTTTCATTCCTAAAAAATACATCTCTTGTTTTCAGGCGTACATTGTTTTTATTGCTAAAAACGCATACATTATTTATTTTCTTCTAAAAGATGCATAAGTTATTTTTTGATAGATTCATTATTATTATTTTCTTTTTGAATAAAAAGATATCAGACATTTTGGTTCCTCGCGGTGGACAAGAAGGTGACAAGGCGACGCATGGACGATGATCTTGATGATCTTTTGTTACGTGTTGCCAACAGTGTTCATATCAGGAACACATGTGTTGGGCTGTACAACATCAGTTGCAAGAATCGACTCGTATGTGTTGGGTCGGTGGTACAAAACTAGGAGCAGTTCAGTCGAGGCACGCTCTATGATCCTGTACAAACGTGTGTCTCGGCAAATAATCGTATCTATATCCTATAATATCTGGGACTTTGGTCTAGACTTCAGGTCATCCGGTCCAGGTCTTTCCGCCTTCTGAAACGATCCATGCAGCTGCAGGAGCAAAGAATTGCTGACGACAAAGATGGAGCTCAGGGCCATCAGTCCTCCTGCACCACACCCACATCACCAGATGTCACCAGATGTTACATTATGGGACGGAGGGAGTATTATACAAATGTGATCGAGGAGACATAAACAACCATGGCGACTGTCTTCACCAGATAAACATTACCTGAAAGAGAGGGTGTCATGGCGAAATCGAACTGAGGCAGTAGCGCTCCAGCCGCGACGGGGATGGCCACTATGTTGTATGCCACCGCCCAGGCCAAGTTCTGGTGAACTTTCGCCATGGTTGCTTTAGACAGGGATAGGGCATCTACAACCTGTGCCAGAGATTGTTCTCATCGATCAATGCACTACGCCACTTGAATTAGTCTCCTACAAATCAGTGTTGGAAGAATTATACCTGCGAAAGCCTGTTCCCTAATAGAACCACCGAAGCTGCATCAGAGGCGGCATTCTCTTTCGAGTGAGTCCGCATAGCTATTCCGACGTCAGCAGCTGCCAAAGATGGTGCATCGTTTATTCCATCGCCAACCTGTGTAACGGCAAGTAATGACCCATTGTTGTTAGCAGCTCATGCAGATAAACAACATGCTTTCAGTAAAAAGAATACAAAACAGCCTTGTTAACCACCAAGTTGAAACTTCTGTCATATTATCTGCAAAGGATGAATTCTCTCGTGCTTTATTTTTTTTCTAGCTACGCACAACACTTGGATATCTCATTTTGCAAAGCATCAAAACTGTTCGTATTAATCTGCAAATGATGAATTCTGTCATGCTTCAACCTTTTAGCTATGCATAACACTGGATATCTTATTTGGCAAAGTAGATGAACCAAACAGTTTCACTGCAACTACTTTGGGGAGCCCATGCAGAATTGACAATCGGATGTGCTGTTGACAGTAGATCAAAGATAAAACACGACAATAAATTACCATGGCAACTCTATGCCCCTCCCCTTGCAAAGTTGATATAATGCCCGCCTTTTCCTGTGGGGTGAGGGATGACCTTCTGTTTCCACTCCTGATTCCAACAGTTTCCCCAATGCCTTCCACTGCCTCTTTCCTGTCTCCTGACAATATATAGGTCACAATTCCTTCCTGCTGTAGCCTGTTGATTAACCAGAAAAGGAATGACTGTTACACACTGCTTGAATTATAGGGATATGACTGCAGGAGACACATCACTTGCATGACAACAAAAAAGTAGCATCCACAACATTCGAGGTTCTGGCGAGATGAAACCATTTTCTAACATTAGAGATCAAATGGCTTTCCAAGTTTAACACGTTTTGACAAGTGGAGCAACATGATAACTTCTGAACGTGTTCCTGGCAGTTAGGAGAGTTATATTTGCACTAATATCACATGGAAAATACATTTACAATGCAAAAGATGTCTCCAGTAAATACCTGTCCACAGTTGATTTTGCATCATCACGCAGAACATCTGAGATAGCAATAGCACCGACTATTCCTTCTCCTTCACGACCAATATAAGCGATTGATTTTGACTGATTCGAAGATGATGCTTCACTAGAAGGCACAAACTCTAGACGCTTTCCAATATCACTTAGTTCAGCTGGCGACGCCTTGGTTTCAAAACGATTGTGGACCCAGTCCAAATTACCCACTGCAACCAAACGCCCATCTACTTCAGCCAAACAGCCAAAACCAGGCTGTGTAAGCTGCCCACTTGTCGTTGGAATATCCAGTTTGCACAGTTCAGCCTCCTTCGTTATAGCATTCGCAATAGGATGCAATGCTGTTCTCTCCACTGCAGCAGCAAGACGAAGAATCTCCATCTCGTCATATGCTAAAGAAGCAATAGAAGTAACAACTGGTTTTCCTTTCGTAAGCGTCCCTGTCTAAGAATCACAATATAGGCACTATTTATAAAACAGATACAGAAATTCTGGTCCGAGAAAGATTATAAATGAAGTCATATACCTTATCCAGAACAATTGCATCTATCCCAGCCAAACGCTCCAAAACATCACCTCCTCTAATAAGTAGCCCTCTTTTAGCGCCTGGTTTCAGATAAAACGTCACATGGCGTTGTAAACTCATAAAAGACATCAAGTAAGATAAGAGTTGCTACAAACAAGTACTGAATTGAGGAATGTTTAGTCAATGGCATCAGTGCAGATGAACCTTAAATTGCATTCATGCAGTGTAAATTGTATGATTCGTTGTTTCATCAAACATTTAGAAAAAAATTACAGACACTTGGACAAAGAAGTTACCCATGGAAGTTCCTATTAAGATAGCTGTAGGCGTAGCTAATCCAAGTGCACACGGACAGGAAACAACCTGCAGGGTGAAAATTATAAAAATTATCGCAAAGAAGCACTAAAAGAGGCAGTTATTAAGAGTAAGCTACGTGAAACAGCTGCTCAATGGTCAACCACCTCAAAACAGGACAACAACATTGAGATTTCAGGATGTTTTGCATGTGCAATGATCCACAATAGATATGAAGAATGATCAGTGAGTTACTGTAGTCTGGCTATGTAAAATTGTTCCATGGTTTTGAAAGGCGGGGCTTTAGGAAAACAATAGCATGGTTACTTACTAGTACATCCACAGCAAGCTTCAAGCTCAAAAGCAATGAGTCCCCATCAGGACCAGAAATATCATTTAGAAGGACCTCCGGAAATAGGTGTGTGCCCAATAAGTACCTTGGGATACATAGAAAGAGTTTAAAGCAATAATTATATAGCTGCGCCAGTTTTTTGTATGCTTTTCTCTGAGAAAGAAAAGAGAAGGAGCAGCAGAGCATACCAGAAAGAAAAGGTTGCTGCAGACAATGTCATAACAGTATACACAAATGGCCCTGCAATCGCATCCGCGAGCCTTTGTACAGGAGCTTCATGTGCTTGTGCATCCTCAACCTGTTCAGGGACGGTGTGAATAAATTACAAACATATTCCCCTTTTAGTATAAAATAATAAAATAGTTATGTGGTGTATACCTACCATGCGGATTATCTTAGCAATTGTTGACGACGGTCCAGTGGTTGTGGCTTTGATCCTTAAAGGTCCATCCTGTAGAAAGTCAAATGAATGGACTTGACAAAATTTAAGAGATCAACCAGGACATAATAAGAATGGGCGAAGAGCTTATTGAAATTTTAGTCCCAATTCTCAATTAACTTCTACATTGACTATGAGCGACATATATACAACACACAGATCATCAATGTTGTAATAAAATCACAATTGATTAACACAATGTAGTGGGAGTGAAGATCAGAACGGGGAAAAAAATACCATGCTTTCTGGCAGAAATTATTATGTGCATGAACATACCCAATTAACAGTTCCAGAAAATACAGGGCATCCTTTTTCTTTTGCTACCGGCAAGGATTCTCCAGTAAGCATTGATTCATCCACAAAACTTGATCCTCCAGTGACATTTCCCTGTACGAATAGGTGCCAGTGGACCATTAGATCTATCAGAATTCTATGAAAGCACAAGGAAGTACAGAAGGTGAAACAGAATGATGACAATCGTGTCTATATTAATGACTATTAGTTCCCTCGCAAAAAAAAAGGAACTAGAACACCCTTCAAACGTTTTGACTCGTCCTAAAATATATACTAATAAATATTTTAATTGAGTAACAATTTTGCTCGAAACAATTCGTTAGAGATAGCATAGAAATTCACAGATAGTAAGGATATCAAAGTATGTGAGTAAGCAATACATGAAACATCATTGAAGTCAGCAAATCAATACCCATCAAAGTATGTGTCTTAGAAGTCTGAAGAATTAATACAGGAAAGAAAAAGGAGCCACCTCCAAATGTCTTTTAGCACATTTATGTTACTTTGTAAGATGCCTTAATGGCCATACAGGGGCTCATCAGATTCAGACTTCATTTATGTTTAATCACATAAATGTTGTATCACTGCACTATAATTGTAAGATACTAGTAGAAAATACAAAAAATAAACCATGGCTCCTTACATCTACAGGGATAGTTTCTCCTGGAAGAACCAATACTGAGTCTCCAACACGGACATCATCGACAGGAACTTCAACTGTTATTGCATCCGAATTCAAAATGCCATCTGAAGGAAGGTCGTCACTTGAGGACGTAACGACTAGCCTCGACTGAGGAGACAAGAGTGACTGCCATATAATATGAGACATAATGAGTTGTAAATATATTGCTTATATTGGTCAAGAAATTGTGTACGTTACTTCACTAACCATCAATATGTTTTCAATAGTTTATACAGATTTACTAATAAAAGTATCAGCCTTCTTATTTTAGCTTCTAGTAATGCAAAAAGGAAATGTTGTATGTGTTCAAACAACGCGTAGATATGAACTTACAATGAGCTCATTCATATCGCTAGATGCCTTAAGCCTAGCACTTTCCTCGAGAGATCGTCCCAGAAGTACAAATCCAAGAAGCATGACCTGCATGCTACAAGATGAATTTCTTCAACAAAACTTTCTTAAAACATAGTTCAACTGTTGTTTGATCAACTGCCAAATCAAATGAAGTAATGTGGAAGACAGAAATATGCCGAACAAATAAATGTTGGACATTGACACTGATTTTGTTAATAGACTCAAAAGCAGAGCAACTTTATTAATTGACAATAATACAGTGCCAGGGCACAAGAGCAGTGGCAGCAAGTACATAGGAGTTCCAAGTTTATTAATATATTTTTCTTTGCTATTTTCATGCATGAAAGATTGCTCACCGGTTCATCGAAGAAGGTTGAATTCCATGCCAATTCAGGGTTCAGCAAGGAAACCTTCATACAAGAAAATCTGTTAGACTGTCAGTATTCTTGTGTGTCTAAAAAAAACATCCCCTATAAGTTCACTTACTGCACTAATAGCAAATGCAGCTGCAGACCCGAATCCTACAAGAGAATTCATGTTGGGGGAGCCTTGCTTGAACGCTCTTAGACCATCGAAAAGTATATCTGAGCAAGAGTTACATTTAACACAGAGTGAGAAAGAATTAATAAAATACCTGAAAAACACAGTGCAAGACCATGCTGGAAATCGGTTTAAGTTCCAACTTGCATTTTGTTCTTAAAATGCAATTTTCTTAACTCTAGAATAAAGAATCCACAATCCCTCTGACTCTGTCATTATGTCTCTGTTTCGTAAGAGGAATTTAACAAATGTCTCTTAAGAGACCGCCATATATCAAGCAAAAGCTCATGGACCGAAAACCAATATTGTACTAACGATGACTAAATGTGGAGCCAAAGTTCAAACATCTTGTGTCGATACGTCAGACACTCTACCTGGTGAATACTGAGTTTTCTATCATTCCTATGAACTGATTTTATATGTTGTAATGCATGTACCAATCACTATCCATGTGGAAACATAAAACTAACACCACGGCACTTATTTTAGCGTGTAAACAACAAGTACACTGATGCATAATATTTTGAAGATGATATTGGAGCCAAGTATACCTCTTCCAGGCCCAAACAGCGCCACCACAGCGATGCCACATTTCACATACGAGTTATGCAACACATCCAAAAATGTTCCTGCGTCGTGCACAACCCGGTCATATAATAAGAATTCAATAGGGTGAGCATCAGTGGCCAATCTAGCGAGTCTCAATAAAATATGCAGCCAATTGAACTTGGTTTTTTCCCGTTCACAGCTTGAGATCACGCTCTAGTGGTTTATAATAATTTAAACTCACCATGGCCGATGTGGATGCCGATCGAGTGGAGGAGATGGGACGCGTGCGAGCCGCAGCAGAGCGCGACGAGCGTCCACGCGAAGGCGACGCGGCCTCGGCTCCGGGTGAGGAGCTCCGACTTCCGGGCGGCCATCTCCCTCCACTTGAGCGCGCTCTCCGCGGCCCCCGCGGCCGCGCCCCCTCGCCGCGCCGCGGACGGGAACCCGCACACCGTCAGCCTCTCCGCCAGCTCCTCCCCGGCGCCCGGCGCCGGGGACCGCAGCCGCACCGCGGCCGACTCGGCGAGGAGGTTGACCGCCGCGCTCTCCACCCGCGCGTCCGCGGCGAGGATCGACCGCACCCGCGCCGCGCAGCCGCCGCACATCATGCCGCTGACGTCGAGCAGCACGGTCGCACCGGCCCCCTCCTCCGCCACGGGGCCCACATCGACGGCGGTCGAGGCGGAGGGGTCGGCCGCGGCACGGGGCGTGCCCGCTGATAGGTCGCGCGGGATGAGGCGGAGGCGTTGCTGGGAGGCGGGAGCCGAGCGGCGGCTGCGCGGCAGGCGGAGGCGCCGCGCGAAGAGAAGTGGACTGGCGCTGGGAATTTGAGCGCGCACGTGGAGGAGGGAGGAGGCGGGAGCGGTGGCCATGGCGGCCGTCCGGAGGTCTCGCCCGGATGAGAGCCTCGGGTGCCCGGCCGCCGCGCCTAGGGGGTTGTGCCGCGGAGGAGGAGAGGGGAGGAGGAGGTGGTGGTGGCCATGGAACGGGACGAGTCGACGACGGGTGGGTGGGCGGGCGGCGGTGGTGGTGGGAAATGGAGTCACGGAAGAGTGGCCGTGGTGAAGTCGAGAGGGACGGTGACGTGGACTGCTCGGAGGAGATCGGTAATCTGCCATCCTGGATGGATTTTGATTTGATTTTCTGGACGGCGATTGGAGGCTTCTTGCGCGTGGAAAAAGCGGTGGGTGTTGCTTCTCGAAGTATAATAGATGACTCAATTTTGTACTCTTTCATTTCAAAATATAATACGCTCGCGCTTTCCGAGATCTAACTTTGATCATAAATTTAACCAACGAGACCAACTACGGCGGGAGAAAAAAATATATAATTGAAAACCTCTTTCGAATATGAATTCATTGATATAATTTTTGCTTCTGCCGCAATCAGTCTTGATAGTTAAATTTACTGTCAAAGTTGAAGCACGTGGATAAAGGAAGCACTACATTGTGGAATGAAGGGAGTATTAACTTTATACTAAAGTTAGTATAAAGTTGAATCATTTATTTTAGAACGAAGGGAGTATGTTTTTGTGATTTTTTTAAAAAACTTCTAATTTTTTTTAATCATGACAGTACAACGAACACAAAAAATAATAAAAATTACAGTCAGATCCGTAAAACGACTACAAGCACTTAAACCAACCAAAAGCTCGCCGCCAACATCGTCATGCCACCTTTGTAGTACTACGTAGTATAATTGTATGCTTGAAAAGGGTAAATATCTATAAAGAAATTGTGAGAAGATGTTTTTTCATCGTTGTAATAGATTTCATCTAAAAAAAATCTTTTAAGTACAAATTTCGCAGAAGAAAGTGCATTTACACCTTAGTGCATGCTTGATTTGATGCCGGTTTTTTTGCTTGCGAATGTGTGGGCAAATCCAAATTTTGGCTGTCAAATTCTTGCCCGCTAAATTGCTTTGCCAAACTCTATGAAAGTTATCGATTTTTAGCAGTTTTGTTGCCGGATGTTGGCTTGCCTTTGGCTTTAAAACTTAAAAAAAAATCATGAAAACAACCGTGCAAATGGATACTAGTTAGAAACTTGTGCATTTACAATTTTGTAATATAATATTAACATTTGTAAACATGCATAAAAAATACAAAAAGATTTAAGTTTTAAAACTCATGTTGTAACACTCATTTTCTCATTCAACTAGGTCACGTATGGTAGTTTTATTTTACAAACATTTACATGCAGTACTTGTGGTGCGTGATTTTTTTCATATTTTTTATAACTTGCAAGTATGTTTTTCTCCAAGTGTTAGAAAATTCGTGTTCCAAAACCACGATCATTCTAGTATTTTGCTACAATGACCCACGTGACAAAGAGAAAGTTGTCTTCTCAACCATGGAATTTCTTTTTGCATCGGTTTTATTATTGTTATGGAAACAATTTTTGACCAGGGGTTGTCCTTAATAGCATGGTTGAGGTTATGAGTACGGGAGTGTGTATGATGGTCTTATAACAAAGGTCATCGTACATCCACAAAAGCTAACACAACAATATTTTTAATAGGTTTGGTCGCCTTGGCGTAGTGCAACTTAGTCCTATGTTAGGAGAGTGTCGAAGGATGATATAGTTGCTGACCCGATTCGAACATGTAGACCCTAGAACTCTCAAAACACGTCTTGGAGCTATAATGCCTCCCTTGAGTTTATTTTAGTAGTGGTGAATGAGTCACATGTCCATGAGGGCTTACAGAGCTGGTCCTAGGATTTCGGGGACCCATGAAACTAACACAACGGGCCTCCTTAATATGGACATGAACCAACATAAATGTCACCGATAACACTAAATTGCATCTAAAAGCAATGTTTAGATCAAATTTAAAGTAACAAATAGTAATTAAGAACTAGCGCAATTGTACAAAGGTAATAGTTGTTGGAAATATGCCCTAGAGGCAATAATAAAAGCATTATTATTATATTTCCTTGTTCATGATAATTGTCTTTATTCATGCTATAATTGTGTTATCCGGAAATCGTAATACATGTGTGAATAATAGACACCAACATGTCCCTAGTAATCCTCTAGTTGACTAGCTCGTTGATCAACAGATAGTCATGGTTTCCTGACTGTGGACATTGGATGTCATTGATAACGAGATCACATCATTAGGAGAATGATGTGATGGACAAGACCCAATCCTAAACATAGCACAAGATAGTATAGTTCGTTTGCTAGAGTTTTTCCAATGTCAAGTATCCTTTCCTTAGACCATGAGATCATGTAACTCCCGGATGCCGTAGGAGTGCTTTGGGTGTACCAAACGTCACAACGTAACTGGGTGACTATAAAGGTATACTACGGGTATCTCCGAAAGTGTCTGTTGGGTTGACACGGATCAAGACTGGGATTTGTCACTCCGTATGACGGAGAGGTATCACTGGGCCCACTCGGTAATGCATCATCATTATGAGCTCAAAGTGACCAAGTGTCTGGTCACGGGATCATGCATTACGGTACGAGTAAAGTGACTTGCCGGCAACGAGATTGAACGAGGTATTGGGATACCGACGATCGAATCTCGGGCAAGTAACATACCGATTGACAAAGGGAATTATATACGGGGTTGCTTGAATCCTCGACATCGTGGTTCATCCGATGAGATCATCGAGGAGCATGTGGGAGCCAACATGGGTATCCAGATCCTGCTGTTGGTTATTGACCGGAGAGCAATCTCAGTCATGTCTATATGTCTGCCGAACCCGTAGGGTCTACACACTTAAGGTTCGGTGACGCTAGGGTTGTAGGAATATGTATATGCAGTAACCCGAATGTTGTTCGGAGTCCCGGATGAGATCCCGGACGTCACGAGGAGTTCCAGAATGGTCCGGAGGTAAAGAATTATATATAGGAAGTGATATTTCGGCCATCGGGACAAGTTTCGGGGTCACCAGTATTGTACCGGGACCACCGGAAGGGTCTCGGGGGTCCATCGGGTGGGGCCACCTATCTCGAAGGGCCCCATGGGCTGAAGTGGGAAGGGATCCAGCCCAAAGTGGGCTGGGGCGCCACTTCCCCTAGGGCCCATGCGCCTAGGGTGGGGAAACCCTAAAGGGGGGCGCCCCCTTGCTTGGGGGGCAAGCCCCCCACCCCTTGGCCGCCGCCCCCCTAGGCCCCCCTATATATAGTGGGGGGGATGGAGGACCTCTTACCTTTGCCTTTGGTGCCTCCCTCTCCCTCTCCAACACCTTCTCCTCCTCCATAGAGCTTGGCGAAGCCCTGCCGGAGTACTGCAGCTCCATCACCACCACGCCGTCGTGCTGCTGCTGGAGCCATCTTCCTCAACCTCTCCTTCTCCCTTGCTGGATCAAGAAGAAGGAGACGTCACGCTGACCGTACGTGTGTTGAACGCGGGGGTGCCGTCCGTTCGGCGCTAGGATCTCCGGTGATTTGGATCACGTCGAGTACGACTCCCTCATCCCCGTTCTTTGAACGCTTCCGCTCGCAGATGCATCTGATCACTCGTTGCTAGATGAACTCATAGATGGATCTTGGTGAAACCGTAGGAAAATTTTTGTTTTCTGCAACGTTCCCCAACAGTGGCATCATGAGCCAGGTTTATGCGTAGTTCTCTTTGCACGAGTAGAACACAATTTGTTGTGGGCGTAGATGTTGTCAACTTTCTTGCCGCTACTAGTCTTATCTTGCTTCAGCGGTATTGTGGGATGAAGCGGCCCGGACCAACCTTACACGTACGCTTACATGAGACCGGTTCCACCGACTAACATGCACTAGTTGCATAAGGTGGCTGGCGGGTGTCTGTCTCTCCCACTTTAGTTGGAGCGGATTCGATGAAAAGGATCCTTATGAAGGGTAAATAGAAGTTGACAAATCACGTTGTGGCTTTCACGTAGGTAAGAAAACGTTCTTGCTAGAACCCTATTGCAGCCACGTAAAACTTGCAACAACAATTAGAGGACGTCTAACTTGTTTTTGCAGCAAGTGTTCTGTGATGTGATATGGCCAAAGTTGTGATGAATGATGAATGATATATATGTGATGTATGAGATCATGTTCTTGTATAGGAATCACGACTTGCATGTCGATGAGTATGACAACCGGTAGGAGCCATAGGAGTTGTCTTTATTTTTTGTATGACCTGCGTGTCATTGAGAAACGCCATGTAAATTACTTTACTTTATTGCTAAACATGTTAGCCATAGTAGTAGAAGTAATAGTTGCCGAGCAACTTCATGGAGACACGATGATGGAGATCATGGTGTCATGCCGGTGACAAGATGATCATGGAGCCCCAAGATGGAGATCAAAGGAGCTATGTGATATTGGCCATATCATGTCACTATTATTATTTGATTGCATGTGATGTTTATCATGTTTTGTACATCTTGTTTACTTAGAACGACGGTAGTAAATAAGATGATCCCTCATAATAATTTCAAGAAAGTGTTCCCCCTAACTGTGCACCATTGCGACAGTTCGTTGTTTCGAAGCACCACGTGATGATCGGGTGTGATAGATTCCAACGTTCACATACAACGGGTGTAAGACAGATTTACACATGCAAACACTTAGGTTGGCTTGACGAGCCTAGCATGTACAGACATGGCCTCGGAACACAGAAGACCGAAAGGTTGAGCATGAGTCGTATAGAAGATACGATCAACATGAACATGTTCACCGATGTTGACTAGTTCGTCTCACGTGATGATCGGACACGGCCTAGTTAACTCAGATCATGTTATACTTAGATGACTGGAGGGATGTCTATCTGATTGGGAGTTCATTGAATAATTTGATTAGATGAACTTAATTATCATGAACTTAGTCTAAAATCTTTACAATATGTCTTGTAGATCAAATGGTCAACGTTGTCCTCAACTTCAACGCGTTCCTAGAGAAAACCAAGCTAAAAGACAATGGCAGCAACTATACGGACTGGGTCCGGAACCCGAGGATCATCCTCATAGCTGCCAAGAAAGATTATGTCCTACAAGCACCGCTAGGTGACGCACCCGTCCCACATAACCAAGACGTTATGAACGCTTGGCAGACATGTGCTGATGATTACTCCCTCGTTCAGTGCGGCATGCTTTACAGCTTAGAACCGGGGCTCCAAAAATGTTTTGAGAGACACGGAGCATATGAGATGTTCGAAGAGCTGAAAATGGTTTTCCAAGCTCATGCCCGGGTCGAGAGATATGAATTCTCCGACAAGTTTTTCAGCTGTAAGATGGAGGAAAATAGTTCTGTCCGTGAGCACATACTCACAATGTCTGGGTTACATAACCGCTTGACTCAGCTGGGAGTTAATCTCCCGGATGACGCAGTCATTGACAGAATCCTTCAGTCGCTTCCACCAAGCTACAAGAGCTTTGTGATGAACTTCAATATGCAGGGGATGGAAAAGACTATTCCTGAATTATTTGCAATGCTGAAATCAGCAGAGGTAGAAGTCAAAAAGGAACATCAAGTGTTGATGGTGAATAAAACCACTAAGTTTAAGAAAGGCAAGGGTAAGAAGAACTTCAAGAAGGACGGCAAGGGAGTTGCCGCGCCCGGTAAGCAAGCTACCGGGAAGAAGCCAAAGAATGGACCCAAGCCCGAGACTGAGTGCTTTTGTTGCAAGGGAAGTGGTCACTGGAAGCGAAACTGCCCCAAATACTTAGCGGACAAGAAGGCCGGCAAAACAAAAGGTATATGTGATATACATGTAATTGATGTGTACCTTACCAGTACTCGTAGTAGCTCCTGGGTATTTGATACCGGTGCAGTTGCTCACATTTGTAACTCAAAGCAGGAGCTACGGAATAAGCGGAGACTGGCGAAGGACAAGGTGACGATGCGCGTCGGGAATGGTTCCAAGGTCGATGTGATCGCCGTCGGCATGCTACCTCTACATTTACTTACGGGATTAGTTTTAAACCTCAATAATTGTTATTTAGTGCCAGCTTTGAGCATGAACATTATATCGGGATCTCGTTTAATTCGAGATGGCTACTCATTTAAATCCGAGAATAATGGTTGTTCTATTTATATGAGAGATATGTTTTATGGTCATGCTCTGATGGTGAATGGTTTATTCTTAATGAATCTCGAGCGTAATGCTACACATGTTCATAGTGTGAATACCAAAAGATGTAAGGTTGATAATGATAGTCCCACATACTTGTGGCACTGCCGCCTTGGTCACATAGGTGTCAAACGCATGAAGAAGCTCCATGCAGATGGACTTTTAGAGTCTCCTAATTATGAATCATTTGACACGTGCGAACCATGCCTCATGGGTAAAATGACCAAGACTCCGTTCTCAGGAACAATGGAGCGAGCAACCAACTTATTGGAAATCATACATACTGATGTGTGCGGTCCAATGAGCGTTGAGGCTCGCGGTGGCTATCGTTATGTTCTCACCCTCACTGATGACTTGAGTAAATATGGGTATGTCTACTTAATGAAACACAAGTCTGAAACCTTTGAAAAGTTCAACGAATTTCAGAGTGAGGTTGAGAATCAACGTGACAGAAAATCAAGTTTTTGCGATCAGATCGTGGAGGAAAATACTTGAGTCACGAATTTGGCACACTTAAGAAAATGTGGAATAGTTTCACAACTCACGCCGCCTGGAACACCTCAGCGTAATGGTGTGTCTGAACGTCGTAATCGCACTCTATTAGATATGGTGCGATCTATGATGTCTCTTACCGATTTACCGCTATCTTTTTGGGGCTATGCTTTAGAGACTGCCGCATTCACTTTAAATAGGGCTCCGTCGAAATCCGTTGAGACGACACCATATGAATTATGGTTTGGGAAGAAACCTAAGTTGTCATTTCTAAAAGTTTGGGGATGCGATGCTTATGTCAAGAAACTTCAACCTGAAAAGCTCGAACCCAAGTCGGAAAAATGCGTCTTCATAGGATACCCTAAAGAAACTATTGGGTATACCTTCTACCTCAGATCCGAAGGCAAGATCTTTGTTGCCAAGAATGGATCCTTTCTAGAGAAAGAGTTTCTCTCGAAAGAAGTAAGTGGGAGGAAATTAGAACTTGATGAAGTGTTACCTCTTGAACCGGAAAATGGCGCAACTCAAGAAAATGTTCCTGAGGTGCCTGCACCGACTAGAGAGAAAGTTAATGATGATGATCATGAAACTTCAGATCAAGTTGCTACTGAACTTCGTAGGTCCACAAGGACACGTTCCGCACCAGAGTGGTACGGCAACCCTATCTTGGAAATCATGTTGTTAGATAACGGTGAACCTTCGAACTATGAAGAAGCGATGGCGGGCCCGGATTCCGACAAATGGCTAGAAGCCATGAAATCCGAGATAGGATCCATGTATGAAAACAAAGTGTGGACTTTGACTGACTTGCCCGTTGAGAGGCGAGCCATAGAAAATAAATGGATCTTTAAGAAGAAGACAGACGCGGATGGTAATGTGACCATCTATAAAGCTCGGCTTGTCGCTAAGGGTTATCGACAAGTTCAAGGGGTTGACTACGATGAGACTTTCTCACCGGTAGCGAAGCTAAAGTCCGTCCGAATCATGTTAGCAATTGCCGCATTCTATGATTATGAGATATGGCAAATGGACGTCAAAACGGCATTCTTTAATGGTTTCCTTAAGGAAGAATTGTATATGATGCAACTGGAAGGTTTTGTCGATCCTAAGAATGCTGACAAAGTGTGCAAGCTCCAACGCTCGATTTATGGGCTGGTGCAAGCATCTCGGAGTTGGAACATTCGCTTTGATGAGATGATCAAAGCGTTTGGGTTTACGCAGACTTATGGAGAAGCCTGCGTTTACAAGAAAGTGAGTGGGAGCTCTGTAGCATTTCTCATATTATATGTAGATGACATACTTTTGATGGGAAATGATATAGAACTCTTGGACATCATTAAGGCCTACTTGAATAAGAGTTTTTCAATGAAGGACCTTGGAGAAGCTGCATATATATTAGGCATCAAGATCTATAGAGATAGATCAAGACGCCTCATAGGTCTTTCACAAAGCACATACCTTGATAAGATATTGAAGAAGTTCAATATGGATCAGTCTAAGAAGGGGTTCTTGCCTGTGTTGCAAGGTGTGAAATTGAGCTCAGCTCAATGTCCGACCACGGCAGAAGATATAGAAGAGATGAGCGTCATCCCCTATGCCTCGGCCATAGGTTCTATTATGTATGCCATGCAGTGTACCAGACCTGATGTAAACCTTGCCGTAAGTTTGGTAGGTAGGTACCAAAGTAATCACGGCAAGGAACACTGGACAGCGGTCAAGAATATCCTGAAGTACCTGAAAAGGACTAAGGAAATGTTTCTCGTTTATGGAGGTGACGAAGAGCTCGTCGTAAAGGGTTACGTCGACGCTAGCTTCGACACAGATCTGGATGACTCAAAGTCACAAACCGGATACGTGTATATTTTGAATGGTGGGGCAGTAAGCTGGTGCAGTTGCAAGCAGAGCGTCGTGGCGGGATCTACATGTGAGGCGGAGTACATGGCAGCCTCGGAGGCAGCGCATGAAGCAATTTGGGTGAAGGAGTTCATCACCGACCTAGGAGTCATACCCAATGCGTCGGGGCCAATCAAACTCTCCTGTGACAACACTGGAGCTATTGCACTTGCCAAGGAGCCCAGGTTTCACAAGAAGACCAGGCACATCAAGCGTCGTTTCAACTCCATTCATGAAAATGTTCAAGATGGAGACATAGATATTTGTAAACTACATACGGACCTGAATGTAGCAGATCCGTTGACTAAACCTCTTCCTAGAGCAAAACATGATCAACACCAGAATTCCATGGGTGTTCGATTCATCACAATGTAACTAGATTATTGACTCTAGTGCAAGTGGGAGACTATTGGAAATATGCCCTAGAGGCAATAATAAAAGCATTATTATTATATTTCCTTGTTCATGATAATTGTCTTTATTCATGCTATAATTGTGTTATCCGGAAATCGTAATACATGTGTGAATAATAGACACCAACATGTCCCTACTAAGCCTCTAGTTGACTAGCTCGTTGATCAAGAGATAGTCATGGTTTCCTGACTATGGACATTGGATGTCATTGATAACGAGATCACATCATTAGGAGAATGATGTGATGGACAAGACCCAATCCTAAACATAGCACAAGATCGTATAGTTCATTTGCTAGAGTTTTTCCAATGTCAAGTATCCTTTCCTTAGAACATGAGATCGTGTAACTCCCTGATGCCGTAGGAGTGCTTTGGGTGTACCAAACGTCACATGTAACTGGGTGACTATAAAGGTATACTACGGGTATCTTCGAAAGTGTCTGTTGGGTTGACACGGATCAAGACTGGGATTTGTCACTCCGTATGACGGAGAGGTATCACTGGGCCCACTCGGTAATGCACCATCATTATGAGCTCAAAGTGACCAAGTGTCTGGTCACGGGATCATGCATTACGGTACGAGTAAAGTGACTTGCCGGCAACGAGATTGAACGAGGTATTGGGATACCGACGATCGAATCTCGGGCAAGTAACATACCGGTTGACAAAGGAAATTGTATACGGGGTTGCTTGAATCCTCGACATCGTGGTTCATCCGATGAGATCATCGAGGAGCATGTGGGAGCCAACATGGGTATCCAGATCCCGCTGTTGGTTATTTACCGGAGAGCAATCTCGGTCATGTCTATATGTCTCCCGAACCCGTAGGGTCTACACACTTAAGGTTCGGTGACGCTAGGGTTGTAGGAATATGTATATGCAGTAACCCGAATGTTGTTCGGAGTCCCGGATGAGATCCCGGACGTCACGAGGAGTTCCGGAATGGTCCGGAGGTAAAGAATTATATATAGTAAGTGCTATTTCGGCCATCGGGACAAGTTTCGGGGTCACCAGTATTGTACCGGGGCCACCGGAAGGGTTCCGGGGGTCCACCGGGTGGGGCCACCTATCCCAGAGGGCCCCATGGGCTGAAGTGGGAAGGAATCCAGCCCAAAGTGGGCTGGGGTGCCACTTCCCCTAGGGCCCATGCGCCTAGGGTGGGGGAAACCCTAAAGGGGGGCGCCCCCTTGCTTGGGGGGCAAGCCCCCCACCCCTTGGCCGCCACCCCCCTAGGAGATTGCATCTCCTAGGGCCAACGCCCCCCCTAGCCCCCCCTATATATAGTGGGGGGATGGAGGACCTCTTACCTTTGCCTTTGGTGCCTCCCTCTCCCTCTCCAACACCTCCTCCTCCTCCATAGAGCTTGGCGAAGCCCTGCCGGAGTACTGCAGCTCCATCACCACCACGCCGTCGTGCTGCTGCTGGAGCCATCTTCCTCAACCTCTTCTTCTCCCTTGCTGGATCAAGAAGAAGGAGACGTCACGCTGACCGTACGTGTGTTGAACGCGGAGGTGCCGTCCGTTCGGCGCTAGGATCTCCGGTGATTTGGATCACGTCGAGTACGACTCCCTCATCCCCGTTCTTTGAACGCTTCCGCTCGCGATCTACAAAGGTATGTAGATGCATCCGATCACTCGTTGCTAGATGAACTCATAAATGGATCTTGGTGAAACCGTAGGAAAATTTTTGTTTTCTGCAACGTTCCCCAACAATAGTTCGACTCAATAAATTATTGGTGATTATCACGCCAAACTCAGAAATGAAATTCTCAATAACAACCATCTCTAAACAATATCCACTCTATTGATTATGAAAGACCCTTTGCAACAATGAAGACACAATTTGATCATCTTTTTTTCTTACCAATCATCATGGGCCATGCGACATTGCCTTGAAGTACAGATAGAATAATAGCGCACATCAGATATAATCGATGAAAACCCATTGTGACAGAAAATTTGATTGTATGTGTTTTCTGGCCGCAGAAAGTTGAACTATTATTACCCCTATAACAAACCGAAAATCCATGTTGATTAGTTGATAGATAGTTAAGTTTTTCGTACCAATCAAAGTGTTTAACATTTTACCTGACCGGTTGGATATAGCAGCCAATTACTATCTCGTTGTCAAGTCTCTTCTCCGGTCAATCAGCCTAGAATTGTGTCGACGTCACAGACTTGTGGTGGTCAGTGGGCGCGCAAGGACAATGGTGCGATTTGGCTGGCCTCCTCTCAGACCGGCGACTTGAGAGTTGAGATGGCACACACGACTAGGCGAGAAAAAAAGATCAAGAATTAGATAGAGCGGTCTCAGATGCACCATGCATCGATCGATTGGGTTTTTCTTGTGTTAGTGGCTAGAGCAGCGGAAATCACCGTTTTGACCCTTTCTGTTAAACGAAATTATTACACACACAATGTTTTTTGCACGATAGTAAATCCAACGATTTGTCTTCCTTTGCCCAAATGTTGTAGAGTCATATCACAACCATCGTCTACATATAGGGTATGAACTATTGTCCATATAGCATTGCTCTTAGATAAATAGTTTTCTTTTTGTGGGTAGATAAAATGGGTTGTCCGGGCCAGTTTATCACAGGGCTCGATTTTTTCTTCGAGAGCATGGACATAAATTATCAAATCAGCGGAATGGACAACCAGAAAGGTTCAGGGCTCCTTTGATACAAAGAAATTTCATAGGATTTTTACAGGATTTGGATCCTTAGGTTTTTTTTCCTGTGATGGTCGTTTTATTTGTAAGATTGGAATCCTTAGGATTTTTTCATAGGATTCATTTGTACTACATTTTGAAGGAAAGTTTTCATCCACTCAAACTTTTGTTTTGTAGAATTCCTTTGCTTTTTCTGTGATATCAAACACTTCTTCAAATCACGTAGAGGTAATAATATGATTGTGTGTGTTTTCTGGCCACATAAAGTTGAACTATTATTACCCCTTGTAACAAACCAAAAATCAAAGGGGCCTTAGAAAGTTGAAGTATTATGACACTCTATTCCTACATTCTTCCTGTTCCCGTGTCTTGAGAATCCTGCGAATCAAAGAGGCCCTCAGGTCGTGAGAGGGCTGGGAATAAGTACAGTTTTAAGCCTCTTTTGGTTTGGAGGATTTTTGTAGGAATTTCATAGGATAAGATTTTTGTAGGAAAAAAATCCTTTAGGCCTCCTTTGGTTTAGAGGAATCTTATAGGAATTTCATAGGATAGGATTTCTATAGGAAAAATTCCTTTAGAGCCCTTTGGTTTGTAGGAATGAAATCCTATTCCTATGGAGGAATTCTTCCTATCCTCCACATTTCATAGGAAAATAAATATTAGCCTAGACTCAATGGAAAAAAATCCTATGATGTGAATCAAAGGGCATCTCCTTTCCTATTCCTACTCATAGGATTTGAGATACATGTCATCTCATTTCCTATGACTTTCCTATTCCTACGATTTTCCTACCCTATGAACCAAAGGAGGCCTAGAGTACTTTGGTTTGTAGGAATGGAATCCTATTTCTATGCAGAAAATTTTCCTATCCTTCCCAATTTATAGGAAAATAAACATTAGCCTAGACTCAATGGAAAAAATCCTATGAAGTGAATCAAAGGACATCTTTTTCCTATTCCTATTCATAGGATTTGAGATGCATGTCATCCCATTTTTTCTATGACTTTTCTATTCCTATGATTTCCCTATCCTATGAACCAAAGGAGGCCATAACTGTCCTAATAAAATACTCCCTAATCTTACCAATATAAAAAAACCAGTAGGGCAGATCCAACAGATCTTAGCCACCCATTAGCATTAATACGACAGTCCTTATTGTCATAATGGTGAGCAGCCAAACACGTTTAGCACTAAACGTGTTTACTGCTAATCAATGATTTCTCTCCCCGATCCCTTTCTTTACATACCCTTTCACATGAAAGGAAACAACCGTCGTGCGACCCCCTTCCTTATGTACCCTTTCACATGAAAGAAAACTGCCACAGTGAACCGTCGCGCGATCCCCTTCCTTACGTACCCTTTCACACGAAAGGAAACTGCCACAGCGAACCGTCGTGCGATCCCCTTCTGATAGAGGCAAAGGTGTCCCGATGTTTCGATGAGATGGTGGCTATCGTTTTCTGTGGGAGTCGACCTTGACGATCCGACTACGAACGTGCAAGACGTCGCGCCTTAGCAATCGCTAAACCAACTTCCGAGGGTTATTGACCACGCCGGAGCACGATCAACCTGACCACGAAGGTCTGTTTCCTGCAAGCAAACGAAGAACAAGCAAGAAACTGAGATTGCAATCTGGATATTGCGAATATAAGATGAAATCTTTATTGATCAAGGTGGGGTTCTGTGACGTCTTGGTCTGGTCGTTGGACACAAACGAAGTACGAGAAGTTGCAGCTATGGCGAACTTTTAATCTAAACAAAACCCAAAGTCTAAACGACGCCCTAAGGGCTGTATATATGGAGGAAGAGGGGGGAATTTCGTGGCCCTTGAGGGTGGGGTCCGAAACTAACCCTAACTCTTGTTTCCCCACACATACGGACTCTAAAAATAGCCTATACTTAAGTATTTCGAAATTACATGGGCCTAGCCCATTAATAAGGTGACGCAGCACCTAGAATAGCCTATGGACGAATATTATGAAGTGGCATCTTGTATATTTCGTCCAAGGCTTCATGCACTCCTTATGGCGGCTTCAAAGTCCTGAAATCATCACTTGTAACTCCGTTCTTGATCCCCTTGCGCATGCCATCAACTCCATGCGTGTTCTTGCTCCAATGTTCATCCTTCTCCAAGCTAGGTCCCTCATTTGTAAGCAAAACAAATGTATCCAATTTAGGCAGCATCATAATCTCATGAACATTAGAATCATTACCAAGAAACAAAAGTACCTGGTAATTTAATTGGCGTGCGCGAGCTCTAGTAATTGGTCCAGTATATGTAACAGTAGGGGCTATGGGTGTAACAGTGGTATTGATGTCCTCATCATCCTCCCCTTCTTGAAATGAAGTCGTCCTCGACGGAAGCTCATTTTCCTCACCCAAATAAGGCTTCAAATCTGCAATGTTGAAAGTGGGACTAACCCCAAAATCTGCAGGTAGCTCAAGTTTATATGCATTATCATTTATTTTCTCTAACACCTTAAAAGGACCATCAGCACGTGGCATTAGCTTTGATTTGCCCAGATTAGGAAATCTATCTTTACGCAAATGTAACCAAACAAGATCTCCAGGTGCAAACACAACATGTTTTCTACCCTTATCTCCAGCAAGTTTATATTTAGCATTCATACGCTCAATGTTTTCCTTAGTTAACTCATGCATTTTTAAAATCAATTCAGAACGTTCTTTAGCATCAAAATTAACCTTCTCCGAAGATGGAAGAGGCAACAAATCAATAGGTGCACGAGGTAGGAAACCATACACAATTTCAAAAGGGCACATCTTAGTAGTAGAATGCAATGAACGATTATAAGCAAATTCAATATGAGGCAAGCATTCTTCCCACATTTTCTTGTTATTCTTCAAAACAGCCCTAAGCATAGTAGACAATGTTCTATTGACTACTTCAGTTTGTCCATCAGTTTGGGGGTGACAAGTAGTACTAAAAAGCAGCTTAGTCCCCAACTTAGCCCATAAACATCTCCAAAAGTGGCTAAGCAATTTAGTATCACGATCTGAAACAATAGTATTTGGTACACCATGTAAGCGAATAATTTCACGAAAGAACAAATCAGCAACATTAACAACATCATCGCTTTTATGACAGGGTATAAAGTGTGCCATTTTCGAGAACCTATCCACGACAACAAATATGCTATCCCTCCCCTTCTTTGTTCGAGGTAAACCTAAAACAAAGTCCATAGATATATCCTCCCAAGGAACACTAGGTACAGGCAAAGGCATATATAAACCATGAGGATTGAGTCGTGACTTAGCTCTTTGACATGTAGTGCAGCGAGCAACAAAACGCTCAACATCCCGTCTCATCTTTGGCCAAAAGAAATGTGTAGCAAGGATATCCTCTGGCTTCTTGATGCCAAAGTGTCCCATTAATCCTCCTCCATGCGCCTCCTGCAACAACAAAAGATGAACGGAGCTAGCTGGAATGCATAGCTTGTTAGCACGAAACACAAATCCATCATTAAGAACGAACTTGTTCCAAGTTCTCCCTTCCTTACAATTCTGCAATACATCTTTAAATTCAGCATCATGAACATATTGATCTTTGATGGTCTCCAAACCAAATATTTTAAAGTCAAGTTGTGAAAGCATAGTATAACGACGAGACAAGGCATCCACAATAACATTTTCTTTACCCTTCTTGTGTTTAATGACATAAGGGAAAGTCTCAATGAATTCAACCCATTTAGCATGTCTACGGTTCAATTTTGCTTGACTTTTAATGTGTTTCAAAGATTCATGATCAGAATGTATAACAAATTCCTTGGGCCATAAATAATGTTGCCATGTTTCTAAGGTCCGAACAAGAGCATATAATTCTTTATCATAAGTAGAATAGTTCAGACTAGGCCCACTCAATTTTTCAGAAAAGTATGCAACAGGTTTTCCATCTTGTAATAACACACCTCCTAATCCAATTCCACTAGCATCACATTCAAGCTCAAAAGTCTTATTGAAATTAGGAAGTTGGAGTAAAGGAGCATGTGTCAACTTATCTTTCAATACCGTGAAGGCTTCTTCCTGTGCGGTACCCCAAACAAAAGGCACATCCTTCTTTGTAAGCTCGTTGAGAGGTGCAGCAATGGTGCTGAAATCTCTCACAAAACGCCTATAGAAACCAACGAGGCCAAGGAAACTCCGCACTTGTGTGACCGTTTTGGGATGCGACCAACTCTCAATAGCTTCAATCTTGGCTTTATCAACTTCAATTCCCTGTGGAGTAACAACATAGCCAAGAAAAGATGCTCGATCGGTGCAAAAGGTGCACTTTCCAAGGTTACCAAACAAACGTGCATCACGTAGAGCAATAAAAACAGCACGTAAATGTTCCAAATGTTCCTCCAAAGATTTGCTATAAATCAATATGTCATCAAAGTAAACTACCACAAATCGTCCAATGAAAGCACGTAAAACTTCGTTCATTAACCTCATGAAAGTACTAGGTGCATTAGTTAACCCAAAAGGCATGATTAACCACTCATATAATCCAAACTTAGTTTTAAATGCTGTTTTCCATTCATCTCCCAATTTCATACGAATTTGATGGTATCCACTACGTAAATCAACTTTGGAGAATATTGTAGAACCACTCAATTCATCAAGCATATCATCTAGCCTAGGAATAGGATGACGATAACGAATAGTAATATTATTAATGCCTCTACAATCAACGCACATACGCGACGTACCATCCTTTTTCGGCACTAAAATGATAGGAACAACACAAGGACTAAGGGATTTGCGTATATAACCTTTGTCGAGCAGTTCTTGTACTTGACGCATAATCTCCTTCGTCTCCTCTGGATTGGTACGGTATGGTGCACGGTTGGGTAATGATGCACCGGGAATTAAGTCAATTTGATGCTCAATCCCTTGAATAGGTGGTAATCCCGGTGGCACGTCTTGTGGAAAGACGTCAGCGAACTCCTGCAAAATGTTAGTGACAGCAGGAGGCAAAGAGGAAGGCACGTCCTCGAATGAAAATAATGCCTCTTTGCACACAAAAGCATAGCAAACAGATTTGCTAAAATCTAGATCATCAATATCAGATTTGGTGGCAAGTAAACATGCACTTTTTAATTTAATTTCAGAAGCAACACTAGATTGTTTATTATTATTAGGCTGCATTTGTTGCTCAAATTCTTTTGCCACAATCTGATTTTCACTCTTATTTTTCTCCTGTTTTGCTTTATTAGCTCTATTAATATCATCTTTCAAAATGGAATCAGGAGTCATAGTAAGCAAAGTAATATTCTTATCCTTATGAACAAGAGTATACTGATTGTTTCTACCATGGTGAACAGAATTTTTATCAAATTGCCATGGTCTACCAAGTAATAAGGAACATGCTTGCATAGGTACCACATCACAATCAACATAATCAGCATATGTAGAGATACTAAAATGCACACGAACAGTACGTGTTACCTTAACCTTGCCGCTGCTATTGAACCATTGGATGTAGTAAGGATGTGGATGTGGTCTTGTGGTGAGAGATAGCTTCTCCACCATCTCCATGCTAGCCAAGTTGTTGCAACTCCCTCCATCTATGATCACGCGAACAGAACGTTCCTTCACAACTCCCTTTGTATGGAACAAATTATGCCTCTGATTTTGCTCAGCTTGTGTAACCTGCACACTCAAAACACGTTGAGCAACTAAACATTCATACCTGTCAGCATCTTCAGGAGCCATGTATTGCGTCTCATGATCAGAATCGTCTCCACCGTGTTCGTCACGTGTAATAAGAGCCAAAGTCTCCTCATCATAGTCACTAGCGGACTCATACCCACCATCCTCAGTAACAATCATCACACGTTTAGATGGGCATTCTCTCGCATAATGACCTCCACCCTTGCAACGTCGAGAAATAATATCATGTGTTTCCCCTGTGGATGCCATGGATGAAGAAGAGCTCTTTCCAGGCCCAGAAGGTGTGCTCTTGGCAGATAGTGGTGATTGTGCTTGCTTTATTATATCACGGTTGGAGGTGGCAGCCGACGGAGGCGCCGGTGTAGCAGAACGTGTGGAAGTAGATGATGCACGTGGTGTCCATGATGAAGGTCGACCTGCAGAAAAGTTAGTCCGCGCCAATGCCTGTCGATCCTGCACTCCATGTTCAGCTTTACAAGCAAGATGGAATAAACGAGTGATATTAGTATAGTCCTTATACTCTAGAATCATCTGAATCTCTCTATTTAATCCACCCATAAAACGTGCAAGCATAGCTTCATTCTCCTCAATAATATCACATCTAATCATGCCAGTTTGTAATTCCTGATAATATTCTTCTACAGAATTTTTTCCCTGTCTTAAGCGCTGCAATTTTTGAAGTAATTCACGTTGATAATATGGTGGAACCCAACGAGTACGCATAGCAGTTTTCAAAGCAGTCCAAGTAGCAGGAATAGGATATAATCTACAATGCTCAGACCACCAAACACATGCAAAACTAGTGAATGCACAAACAGCAGCAGGAACACGTCTCTCCTCGGGATATTGTAAACATGTAAATCGTTGTTCAGTTTCTAACTCTCAAGTAAGATATATATCAGGAACATATCTACCCTCAAATGGTGGAATATTCAATTTTAGTTTAGGGAGATGGTCATGATCTCGTACCTGAGGGTGAGCGTGTAACGCCCGGATAATAAAGCTACAGTAATCCTCTGACTGATGATGTCAGGTCATCATAATTAATATATTTTTGTTCAAACCTCACTTGTTTCAAATCGAGTTCAAAGTCCAATTAATAATTCTTCAACATGTAAAATAAAAATGTTCAGTGGGTTGCAAATATTCTCTAAGTAATTAAAATATAAGAACCAAAATTATTTGAATATTTAAAATGCCTTTAACCCAGTTAAAATTGAACCAACATCAATTATATTAGGACCTTTCAATTTAAACAAATGTGTAAATTGTTCAAAATAAATCTTAACCTTCTGGGCTAGCTCATTACACTGCCTAGCATTTATGTATCAAGTTTTATCTGTAACTGAAAGCATTTGCTTTTAAAATAAAGTGCAAAAGAGTAAAGAAAATTGAAAACAGAAAACAAAGCTAAAAAAAAAGAGGAACCCTCCCTCCACTGGGCCAACCGGCCCAGTAGGCCACCAGGCCGACCCACCAGCCGCGCCCATATCCCCCCACTGCTCGCGAAACCCTAGAGCCCCACCCCACTTCCGCCCACGATCCCACCCTCTCCTCCTGTGACGGCGCACGACCCCATCGCTCTCCCCACTCTCTCCTCGCGCCCTCCTCTCGGACCCGATCTGGATCGGGGGCAGGCGACCCCCGTCGCCCCGCTTCTACCTCGCCAGCGCCGCTTCCTCGTCGGACCGCCGTCGTCGTCACCTCCTCCCCGCTGGAACCGCCCCGAGCCCTCCGCCGCTTGCCCCGACACCATACCTTCCCGCACGGCGCCGCCCTCCGCCGCCCCCATCGCCGGCGACACTGCGGCCACCTCCCCGAGCCCACTGCCTCCCCCTGCATCGCCCGTGAGGCCTCCCCTTCTCCTCCCCTCTCCCCGCCTTCCCCTCCTCTCTGTCGCGAACGCGCTCCGGCGCCCACTCGCAGCCACCACCGCCCGCACGCGCTTTGGCCGCGTGCACGCATCTCGCCGCCGGCCCACGCGCGCCCGCGATCGGCAACCACATCCCGCGTCCCCACTCGCACTAGCACCTCGCCTGCGACCCCGTCGCCGCGACCGTGCCGCTTCACGTCGCCTGCGGCCACGACCGTGCCCCGCCTCTACTCCGCCGTCGCTGGCTTCTGCTGCTCGCGCACTCCCTCGCTCGCCCCCGCGCCGCGTCTTGCATCGCCAAGCGCTGCTGCTGCACCGCTACCCCTGCACGCTGCCCATGATCCGCGCTGTCGCCTCCTTCCCCATCTGCTCGCCCCACTCGCTTGCGTCACCAATGCCGCCCGGTCCGGGCCTCGTCGCGCTCTGGCAGCCGCGCCGCTGGTCTCGCCCGGGGCCAGGGCCCGAGCTTGCCCCATCGGGTGCTCGTGGTCACGCCCGCGCGCCCGTCACCCGTGCGCCCGCTAAGGCTTGTGGCCCATTGACAGCCGGGCCCCGCCCCCCAGAACGAATTAAAAATAAAATAAAAATAAAAATAAATAAATAATAATTAAAATAATTAACTAATTAATTAAGTTAATTAATCCTAATTAACTAGTTAGTTTAATTAAACAGTAATTGGATTAGTTAAACCCTAATTAGACTAAACAGTCAATGACGAACGGGACCCACATGTTAGGTTGACTAGGTCAACTACTGACGTCATGCTGACGTCAGCAAACACTGTTCTGGATAATGTTGATTTAAATAATTAAATAAATCCTAATATTGATTTAAATCTTTATAAATTAATATAAAATAAACCGTAGCTCGGATGAAAAAACTTTGTACATGAAAGTTGCTCAGAACGACGAGACGAACCCGGATACGCAGCCCGTTCGTCCGCCACGCATCCCTAGCATAGCAAACACGCAACTTTTCCCCTCCGGCTCCTCTGCCCGAAAACGCGAAACACCGGGGATACTTTCCCGGATGTCCCCCCCCCTTCACCGGTATCATCACGTACCGTGTTAGGGCACCTCTAACGCCGTTACTTGTCATGTCATGCATCACTATGCATCTGCTTGCTTAAATATTTATTGTTTCTCCCCCCCTCTTCTCTCAATAGACACTAAGACCGACGCCGCTGCTACCCAATACGACTACGGAGTTGACGACCCCTCTCTCTTGCCAGAGCAACCAGGCAAGCCCCCCTTTGATCACCAGATATCGCCTACTCTTCTCTATACTGCTTGCATTAGAGTAGTGTAGCATTTTACTACTTTCCGTTATTCCTATCCTAATGCATAGCCTGTCCTTGCTACTACTGTTGTTACCATTACCTGCTATCCTACTGCTTAGTATAGGATGCTAGTGTTCCATCAGTGGCCCTACACTCTTGTCCGTCTGCCATGCTATACTACTGGGCCGTGATCACTTCGGGAGGTGATCACGGGCATTTACTATATACTTTACACTGTTACATTACCTGTGGTACTGTTCGGAGTTGGGGGCTGAAGGGGCAGGTGGCTCCATCCCGGTAGAGGTGGGCCTGGGTCCCCGATGGCCCTCGACTGTTACTTTGTGGTGGAGCGACAGGGCAGGTTGAGACCACCTAGGAGAGAGGTGGGCCTGGCCCTGGTCGGCGTTCACGGATACTTAACACACTTAACGAGTTCTGGGTATTTGATCTGAGTCTGGCCATCTGGCTTATACGCACTAACCATCTACGCGGGGACAGTTATGGGCACTCGACGTCGTGGTATCAGCCGAAGCCTTCGTGACGTCAGCGACTGAGTGGCACGTGCCGGATTGGACTGGAACGCCACTAGGCTAGGTCTGCTTCCGTCCGCGTTCGCAACGTGCAGGTGTGCAAAGGGCGATGGGCCCAGACCCCTGCGCCATAGGATTTAGACCGGCGTGCTGACCTCTCTGTTGTGCCTAGGTAGGGCTGTGACGTGTTGATCTTCCGAGGCCGGGCATGACCCAGGAAAGTGTGTCCGGCCAAATGGGATCGAGCGTGTTGGGTTATGTGGTGCACCCCTGCAGGGAAGTTGATCTATTCGAATAGCCGTGTCCCTCGGTAAAAGGACGACCCGGAGTTGTACCTTGACCTTATGACAACTAGAACCGGATACTTAATAAAACACACCCTTCCAAGTGCCAGATACAACCGGTGATCGCTCTCTCACAGGGCGACGAGGGGAGGATCATCAGTTAGGATTATGCTATGCGATGATACCTGGAGGACTGTTGGAAATATGCCCTAGAGGCAATAATAAATTGATTATTATTATATTTCCTTGTTCATGATAACCGTTTATTATCCATGCTAGAATTGTATTGATAGGAAACTCAGATACATGTGTGGATACATAGACAACACCATGTCCCTAGTAAGCCTCTAGTTGACTAGCTCGTTGATCAATAGATGGTTACGGTTTCCTGACCATGGACATTGGATGTCGTTGATAACGGGATCACATCATTAGGAGAATGATGTGATGGACAAGACCCAATCCTAAGCATAGCACTAGATCGTGTAGTTCGTATGCTAAAGCTTTGCTAATGTCAAGTATCATTTCCTTAGACCATAAGATTGTGTAACTCCCGAATACCGTAGGAGTGCTTTGGGTGTGCCAAACGTCACGACGTAACTGGGTGTCTATAAAGGTACACTACGGGTATCTCCGAAAGTGTCTGTTGGGTTGGCACGAATCGAGACTGGGATTTGTCACTCCGTGTGACGGAGAGGTGTCTCTGGGCCCACTCGGTAGGACATCATCATAATGTGCACAATGTGATCAAGGAGTTGATCACGGGATGATGTGTTACGGAACGAGTAAAGAGACTTGCCGGTAACGAGATTGAACAAGGTATCGGGATACCGACGATCGAATCTCGGGCAAGTATCGTACCGCTAGACAAAGGGAATTGTATACGGGATTGATTAAGTCCTTGACATCGTGGTTCATCCGATGAGATCATCATGGAACATGTGGGAGCCAACATGGGTATCCAGATCCCGCTGTTGGTTATTGACCGGAGAACGTCTCGGTCATGTCTGCATGTCTCCCGAACCCGTAGGGTCTACACACTTAAGGCTCGATGACGCTAGGGTTATAAAGGAAGTTAGTATGTGGTTACCGAATGTTGTTCAGAGTCCCGGATGAGATCCCGGACGTCACGAGGAGTTCCGGAATGGTCCGGAGGTAAAGATTTATATATGGGAAGTCTTGTTTTGGACACCGGAAGAGTTTTGGGGTTTATCGGTAACGTACCGGGACCACCGGGAGGGTCCCGGGGGTCCACCAAGTGGGGCCACCAACCCCGAAGGCTTGCATGGGCCAAGAGTGGTGAGGGACCAGCCCCTTAGTGGGATGGTGCGCCTCCCACAAGGGCCCATGGCGCCTAAGAGGGGGAAAGGGGGCAAACCCTAAGGGGATATGGGCCTTAGGGCCCATATTGGTGCGCCTCCCTCTCCCCTCCCCTCTTGGCCGCCACCCTTGTTCCCCATCTAGGGCTGCCGCCCCCCCTAGGGGTGGTAACCCTAGAGGGGGCGCAGCCCCTCCCCTTCCCTATATATATGAGGCCTAGGGCTGCCCATAACACACGCGATTCAACCTCTCCTGGTGCAGCCCTGCGTCTCTTCTTCCTCCTCTTCTGTGGTGCTTGGCGAAGCCCTGCAGGATTGCCACGCTCCTCCACCACCACCACGCCGTTGTGCTGCTGCTGGATGGATTCTTCCTCAACCTCTCCCTCTCTCCTTGCTGGATCAAGGCGTGGGAGACGTCACCGGGCTGTACGTGTGTTGAACGCGGAGGTGCCGTGCGTTCGGCATTTGGTCATCGGTGATTTGAATCACGACGAGTACGACTCCATCACCCCCGTTCACTTGAACGCTTCCGCTTAGCGATCTACAAGGGTATGTAGATGCACTCTCCTCCCCCTCGTTGCTAGTCTCTCCATAGATAGATCTTGGTGACACGTAGGAAAATTTTGAATTTCTGCTACGTTCCCCAACAAGGACTTCAGTCTACTCTCTTCTACATGCTGCAAGACGGAGGCTGCCAGAAGCGTAGTCTTCGAAAGGACTAGCTATCCCCCTCTTATTCTGGCATTCTGCAGTTCAGTCCACCGATATGGCCTTTACACATGTACCCATGCATATGTAGTGTAGCTCCTTGCTTGCGAGTACTTTGGATGAGTACTCACGGTTGCTTTCTCCTTCTTTTCCCTCTATCCCTTCTACCTGGTTGTCGCAACCAGATGTTGGAGCCCAGGAGCCAGACGCCACCGTCGACGACGACTCCTACTACACCGGAGGTGTCTACTACTACGTGCTGCCTGCTGACGACGACCAGGAGTAGTTAGGAGGATCCCAGGCAGGAGGCCTGCGCCTCTTTCGATCTGTATCCCAGTTTGTGCTAGCCTTCTTAAGGCAGACTTGTTTAACTTATGTCTGTACTCAGATATTGTTGCTTCCGCTGACTCGTCTATGATCGAGCTCTTGTATTCGAGCCTTCGAGGCCTCTGGCTTGTAATATGATGCTTGTATGACTTATTTTATTTGTAGAGTTGTGTTGTGATATCTTCCCGTGAGTCCCTGATCTTGATCGTACACGTTTGCGTGTATGATTAGTGTACGGTCAAATCGGGGGCGTCACAAGTTGGTATCAGAGCCGACTGCCTGTAGAAATCCCCCTTTCCAACTCCTTGGCCGAAGTTGAGTCTAGACATTGTAAAACTTTTTCTAACATGGCTGTGTGTCTTACGGGCACATGTCGCCATTGGGTGGTAGTAGGATCTTTTATTCCTCGATCTATACTCTGGGACTCTGATCTCTCTCCTATTCGAGTTAAATGATTTTCTAAAATCTAACATTAGGTTCTCGAAAACACTTCCTCCCGGAGGGCCCCTTCAGTCCAGATGATCATCGGATGCACCAGAAGATTTCGAAGTTACTCTTCGATACTCTTTTGAGACTTTGTGCCCGTTGCTTTTGCAATTCCTTACCATCGAAATATCCCTATGGATAAATACATACACTTGCCATTCTTACTTTTATTCCCAGTTAATCTTGTTATTACAAGATACCTTGAAATCCTTTCTATTGTTCCGAGAATATTTCGTGCCTACTGCCTTGCAGTTCCTTGCCACCTGAATACCCCTACGGATAATTTCTCGCCCTTATCGAGTATCCGTTCATCCATAGTTGTTCATGTGTTTCACAATGGTCTTCGAAATACTATTCGATCCTCCAAAAATCCTTAGTAGCTTATTGCTCTGCCAATACTTGTCTGCTTGCATTAGGGATGCTTCCCATATGGCTGGCAATATTCATTAGTCTCCTTTGACACTGTCTTATTGATCCTATTGATTCAACATGAGTGCGAATGCACGCAATCATCAGTTGATCCTTTTAAATTATCTTTCCGGCTCAGATGTCATTTGAACATGAGTTGGTTCTCGACCAAACTAATTGTCGTCGATTGTGCCCCTAAGTCTACTCGACTTATCCATCCTTACTCAGAGCCTTTGTTTCTGAGCCCTTAATTTGGAAATCATAACTCCTTTGCAGACGAGCTTTGAATTAGTCAGTTGTTTCTATGGTCTGATCTCCTTGTATTGTTTCTTCCTCTGGTTGAGTACCGATGCTCACATCAGATCCTTTGAGGACCACCGGATCCTTTGTTGGATTTTATCCGATAGCGTCCTTCATATTCAATCCCTTTGGAAGTTCTTTCTCCATTGGTAAATCCTATCCTCTGATTGACCAACCATGCTCTGCTTTCGAGCTTGTGGTATTTACTATTGAAGCTTGTGGTATATGTTTCCACGATACCCTGACGGGTTGAACCTATGCCTTCCTTAATATGTGTGAACTTGAAAGTTTTCACGAGTCACACACTTCTGGTATTTTGCCAGATAAAATTTCAACACTACAACTCCCTCGAATGTGAGAAGTGAATGAAAGGTTATGCATTGGAGAAGTGGGAGTCGACCTTGAACTTTGTGTTCATGCCCATGGACACGATGTAGATCTTATCATTAAAGCTTCTCTTAAATTAATTATTCCCTTACTATAAGTTCATATTATATCTGGGATCTGGCCTTTGCAAGCGTGGTTCCGACCATGTTCTCCTTTAAATACCATTTCTCATGCAAGTTTAAGAACTTGTCTTCAGAGCAATACCCCGGACCAACCTCTACTTTGATATGTCGTCGAGTATTACCCCCTGGTATCATCAACCTTTGACTTGATGTCATCGCCGACCGATTACATCTTCATGAAATCTCTCGACAAATGTGTCGTGGTCATCATCAACCTCCTGGGCTCTCCCAAGATATATATACCGAATTCTTGATGAGAAATACCATCCTCGCCCCTCAATGGTTTGTGTTATCACCGACCACTTTATTGCCTCCCGTTCAACACAAACTTATTCGTGTTTTGTGTTATACCTTGAGATCCTTACTATCCAGCATTTGTTCTCCATTACCTTGGAGTATTACCATCTTTTATGTCAAGAATGTCGTGAGAATTTCATCACCTCTTAAAAAAAATTCTCGGTATTGTGATACTTCTCACCATCACCATTCTTTCTTGGTCCCCGTGTTGATTCCAACAAATGAACGGTGTTGTTTGGATTCTTCCCTTCTAGCAACCCTATTGCTTGGAAGTTAATGGTCGGCCGTTCATTCTTAGACTATTGATTATTGAATCACCATTCTGACATTGGTCGTGCAACCCTACCCATATTTCGGGCGCACCTTTCAACCAATGTTTAATTGTGTATGTTTTCGTCGAGCATACATCATTAAGTCAATTGATCTAGATAATGTTATCTCATTGTTCACATAGTTGGGGAAATCCATCTTTTGGAAACCTCAATGGATTGTCGCTGAGTCATTCAGTCACCTCCTCACCTCTCCTTGGTTTACCGATGAACTCTTGTTTCGGAACTCGCTTCCATAGTTCATTTCTCAATAATTTTGCAATGGCATCTCGTCAATTTATATTACAGCTTTTCCTCTCAGACATCCTGAGTCTGAGGTATTTTGACACCATTCAGATCTGAATCTCGGTCAGATATGATGGTTGGTACATATTTTCAAGAGTTATAACATTGATCCTCATATGACCCGGTAAGGTGATGTCATGCCTAGCACTCTTGACCGGAGGACCTAGTGTTATAGTTTCCTTTTTAGCAAGATTATCCATTCTTCCATGAGGAAATTGTAAGGCTTATTCTACGAGTTTTCTTGATGGATCATTTGTGTATCTTAAGTCTGATCCTTACCTGATGACCATGTCAATACTATCTCGAAGCATGTCTATGGTACTCCGTTCTTTAGCAAGAACATTTGAAGCCCAATGCTAATTGTTTCTTGCTCAACTATCCGAACACCGTTGTATGGATAATGTCATGAAAATTTCTCTCCCCTCACCTAGAGGCTTTTCTACTTAATATCATGTCATGGTTATCATGCTCTACTTGTCCTTGGGAAGGATATACCCCTGAAATATCTGATAATCATATTTTCCTTTCCATTACTTGGTTTACCCTTTCTGCTGATCATTATGGTCTAAGCAGTATTAATTCCCTGCTTATGTAGACCCCTCGTGTACAATACTGTCAGTAAGACCCTGTTACTTTTGTTGATGACATTCCGGTAACCACCGATGGACGAGAACTTTGCCTATTGGCCCGCCTCGTTCAACGAGCAGGAAAATGGTTCTCTTCGTCCCTCGCCCTTTGTATCGATGTTGTTGCCGACATAACTGACGGGCTATCCTCTGACATGCCTCGCTTACATGATCGTGTAAGACGTCATCACCTTCCTACTTTTAACCCACATGGTAGGCCCATAACCCACAATTCCACAGGATCAAAACCTGACTCTCCTGTACACCCCCTGTTTCCAAAGCTATTCCTCGCGCGTGGCCTCGTATGTAGTTCACGGGCCACCTTCCTAGTGATCTATTCTGGTAATAGACGCAATACTTAATCTCGTTGCTCTGGACGCCTTTTTCACTTTGTTTCAGGCTTCGAACGATTGCCTACCCGTTTGAAACTTCCCTTGGTACCTTCTTACTTTACTCTCGACATTTTCTTAAGTATCTATTGGAGGGTTACCTTCTACCACATTCCCCGAGTTAAGCAGAGAAATGAAGACAACCACGTAATGGATCGACCTCTTTGAGAAGAGCAACCAAGACCGAGATGACTCGTTAGAATTTCGTAACCAAATCCCTTCCCCGTCACTTTCCCCCTTAAATCTCGGGACGAGATTTCTTGTAGTGGAGGAGAATTGTAACGCCCGGATAATTAAGCTACAGTAATCCTCTGACTGATGATGTCAGGTCATCATAATTAATATATTTTTGTTCAAACCTCACTTGTTTCAAATCGAGTTCAAAGTCCAATTAATAATTCTTCAACATGAAAAATAAAAATGTTCAGCGGGTTGCAAATATTCTCTAAGTAATTAAAATATAAGAACCAAAATTATTTGAATATTTAAAATGCCTTTAACCCAATTAAAATTGAACCAACATCAATTATATTAGGACCTTTCTATTTAAACAAATGTGTAAATTGTTCAAAATAAATCTTAACCTTCTGGGCTAGCTCATTACACAGCCTAGCATTTATGTACCAAGTTTTATCTGTAACTGAAAGCATTTGCTTTTAAAATAAAGTGCAAAAGAGTAAAGAAAATTGAAAACAGAAAACAAAGCTAAAAAAAGAGGAGCCCCACCTCCACTGGGCCAACCGGCCCAGCAGGCCACCAGGCCGGCCCACCAGCCGCGCCCATATCCCCCCACTGCTCGCGAAACCCTAGAGCCCCACCCCACTCCCCCCCACGATCCCACCCTCTCCCTCCAGCGCCATCACAGGAGAGGGCGCACGACCCCATCGCTCTCCCCACTCTCTCCTCGCGCCCTCCTCTCGGACCCGATCTGGATCGGGGGCAGGCGACCCCCGTCGCCCCGCTTCTACCTCGCCAGCGCCGCTTCCTCGTCGGACCGCCGTCGTCGTCACCTCCTCCCCGCTGGAACCGCCCCGAGCCCTCCGCCGCTCGGCCCCGACACCACACCTTCCCGCACGGCGCCGCCCTCCGCCGCCCCCATCGCCGGCGACACTGCGGCCACCTCCCCGAGCCCACTGCCTCCCCCTGCATCGCTCGTGAGGCCTCCCCTTCTCCTCCCCTCTCCCCGCCTTCCCCTCCTCTCTGTAGCGCACGCGCTCCGGCGCCCACTCGCAGCCACCACCGCCCCGCACGCGCTTCGGCCGCGTGCACGCATCTCGCCGCCGGCCCACGCGTGCCCGCGTTCGGCAACCACATCCCGCGTCCCCACTCGCACTAGCACCTCGCCTGCGACCCCGTCGCCGCGACCGTGCCGCTTCACGTCGCCTGCGGCCACGACCGTGCCCCGCCTCTACTCCGCCGTCGCTGGCTTCTGCTGCTCGCGCACTCCCTCGCTCGCCCCCGCGCCGCGTCTTGCATCGCCAAGCGCTGCTGCTGCACCGCTGCCCCTGCACGCTGCCCATGACCCGCGCCGTCGCCTCCTTCCCCATCTGCTCGCCCCACTCGCTTGCGTCACCGATGCCGCCCGGTCCGGGCCTCGTCGCGCTCTGGCAGCCGTGCCGCTGGTCTCGCCCGAGGCCAGGGCCCGAGCTTGCCCCATCGGGTGCTTGTGGTCACGCCCGCGCGCCCGTCACCCGTGCGCCCGCTAAGGCTTGTGGCCCATTGACAGCCGGGCCCCGCCCCCCAGAACGAATTAAAAATAAAATAAAAATAAAAATAAATAAATAATAATTAAAATAATCAACTAATTAATTAAGTTAATTAATCCTAATTAACTAATCTAATTAACTAGTTAGTTTAATTAAACAGTAATTGGATTAGTTAAACCCTAATTAGACTAAACAGTCAATGACGAACGGGACCCACATGTTAGGTTGACTAGGTCAACTGCTGACGTCATGCTGACGTCAGCAAACACTGTTCTGGATAATGTTGATTTAAATAATTAAATAAATCCTAATATTGATTTAAATCTTTATAAATTAATATAAAATAAACCGTAGCTCGGATGAAAAAACTTTGTACATGAAAGTTGCTCAGAACGACGAGACGAATCCGGATACGCAGCCCGTTCGTCCGCCACGCATCCCTAGCATAGCAAACACGCAACTTTTCCCCTCCGGCTCCTCTGCCCGAAAACGCGAAACACCGGGGATACTTTCCCGGATGTTCCCCCCCTTCACCGGTATCATCACGTACCGTGTTAGGGCACCTCTAACGCCGTTACTTGTCATGTCATGCATCACTATGCATCTGCTTGCTTAAATATTTATTGTTTCTCCCCCCTCTTCTCTCAATAGACACTGAGACCGACGCCGCTGCTACCCAGTACGACTACAGAGTTGATGACCCTCTCTCTTGCCAGAGCAACCAGGCAAGCCCCCCCTTTGATCACCAGATATCGCCTACTCTTCTCTATACTGCTTGCATTAGAGTAGTGTAGCATTTTACTGCTTTCCGTTATTCCTATCCTGATGCATAGCCTGTCCTTGCTACTACTGTTGTTACCATTACCTGCTATCCTACTGCTTAGTATAGGATGCTAGTGTTCCATCAGTGGCCCTACACTCTTGTCCGTCTGCCATGCTATACTACTGGGCCGTGATCACTTCGGGAGGTGATCACTGTTGGGGAACGCAGTAATTTCAAAAAAATTCCTACGCACACGCAAGATCATGGTGATGCACAGCAACGAGAGGGGAGAGTGTTGTCTACGTACCAACGCAGACCGACTGCGGAAGCGATCACACAACGTAGAGTAAGTAGTCGTACGTCTTCTTCCCGATCCGACCGATCCAAGCACCGTTACTCCAGCACCTCCGAGTTCTTAGCACACGTTCAGCTCGATGACGATCCCCGGGCTTCGATCCAGCAAAGCTTCGGGGAGGAGTTCCGTCAGCACGACGGCGTGGTGACGATCTTGATGTACTACCGACGCAGGGCTTCGCCTAAGCACTACAACGGTACGATCGAGGTGGAATTTGGTGGCAGGGGCACCGCACACGGCTAAGGAGCGATCTCAAGGATCAAGTTGTGTGTCTATGGGGTGCCCCCTGCCCCCGTATATAAAGGACCAGGGGCAAGGGGGTCGGCCGGCTAGGAGGGAGGCGCAGGGAGGAGTCCCACTCCTACCGGGAGTAGGATTCCTTCCCCCAAATCCTATTCCTAATAGGACTCTTCGGGAGAAAGAGAAGAGAGGGGGGTCGGCCCCTTCTCCTAGTCCTAATAGGACTAGGGAAGGGGGGGTTCGGCCGGCTAGCCTGTGGGCTGCCCCTTCTCTCTTTTCCACTAAGGCCCAATAGGCCCATTAGTCTCCCGGGGGGTTCCGGTAACCCTCCCGGTATTCCGGTAAAATCCCGATTTCACCCGGAACACTTCCGATGTCCAAACATAGGCTTCCAATATATCAATCTTTACGTCTCGACCATTTCGAGACTCCTCGTCATGTCCGTGATCTCATCAGGGACTCTGAACAACCTTCGGTACATCAAAATGCATAAACTCATAATAACTGTCATCGTAACGTTAAGCGTGCGGACCCTACGGTTCGAGAACAATGTAGACATGAACGAGATACGTCTCCGGTCAATAACCAATAGCGGGACCTGGATGCCCATATTGGCTCCTACATATTCTACGAAGATCTTTATCGGTCAGACCGCATAACAACATACGTTGTTCCCTTTGTCATCGGTATGTTACTTGCCCGAGATTCGATCGTCGGTATCCAATACCTAGTTCAATCTCGTTACCGGCAAGTCTCTTTACTCGTTCCGTAATACATCATCTCACAACTAACATATTAGTTGCAGTGCTTGCAAGGCTTATGTGATGTGCATTACCGAGAGGGCCCAGAGATACCTCTCCGACAATCGGAGTGACAAACCCTAATCTCGAAATACGCCAACCCAACATCTACCATTGGAGACACCTGTAGTACTCCTTTATAATCACCCAGTTACGTTGTGACGTTTGGTAGTACCCAAAGTGTTCCTCCGGTAAACGGGAGTTGCATAATCTCATAGTTATAGGAACATGTATAAGTCATGAAGAAAGCAATAGCAACATACTAAACGATCGGGTGCTAAGCTAATTGGAATGGGTCATGTCAATCAGATCATTCTACTAATGATGTGACCTCGTTAATCAAATAACAACTCCTTGTTCATGGTTAGGAAACATAACCATCTTTGATTAACGAGCTAGTCAAGTAGAGGCATACTAGTGACACTCTGTTGGTCTATGTATTCACACATGTATTATGTTTCCGGTTAATACAATTCTAGCATGAATAATAAACATTTATCATGATGTAAGGAAATAAATAATAACTTTATTATTGCCTCTAGGGCATATTTCCTTCAGTCTCCCACTTGCACTAGAGTCAATAATCTAGATTACACAGTAATGATTCTAACACCCATGGAGCCTTGGTGCTGGTCATGTTTTGCTCATGGAAGAGGCTTAGTCAACGGGTCTGCAACATTCAGATCCGTATGTATCTTGCAAATCTCTATGTCTCCCACCTGGACTAAATCCCGGATGGAGTTGAAGCGTCTCTTGATGTGTTTGGTCCTCTTGTGAAATCTGGATTCCTTTGCCAAGGCAATTGCACCAGTATTGTCACAGAAGATTTTCATTGGACCCGATGCACTAGGTATGACACCTAGATCGGATATGAACTCCTTCATCCAGACTCCTTCGTTTGCTGCTTCCGAAGCAGCTATGTACTCCGCTTCACATGTAGATCCCACTACGACGCTTTGTTTAGAACTGCACCAACTGACAGCTCCACCGTTTAAAGTAAACACGTATCCGGTTTGCGATTTAGAATCGTCCGGATCAGTGTCAAAGCTTGCATCAATGTAACCTCTTACGGTGAGCTCTTTGTCACCTCCATATACGAGAAACATATCCTTAGTCCTTTTCAGGTATTTCAGGATGTTCTTGACCGCTGTCCAGTGATCCATTCCAGGATTACTTTGGTACCTCCCTGCTAAACTTATAGCAAGGCACACATCAGGTCTGGTACACAGCATTGCATACATGATAGAGCCTATGGCTGAAGCATAGGGAACATCTTTCATTTTCTCTCTATCTTCTGCAGTGGTCGGGCATTGAGTCTTACTCAATTTCATACCTTGTAACACAGGCAAGAACCCTTTCTTTGCTTGATCCATTTTGAATTTCTTCAAAATCTTGTCTAGGTATGTGCTTTGTGAAAGTCCAATTAAGCGTCTTGATCTATCTCTATAGATCTTTATGCCTAATATGTAAGCAGCTTCCCCGAGGTCTTTCATTGAAAAACTTTTATTCAAGTATCCCTTTATGCTATCCAGAAATTCTATATCATTTCCAATCAGCAATATGTCATCCACATATAATATTAGAAATGCTACAGAGCTCCCACTCACTTTCTTGTAAATACAGGCTTCTCCAAAAGTCTGTATAAAGCCAAATGCTTTGATCACACTATCAAAGCGTTTATTCCAACTCCGAGATGCTTGCACCAGTCCATAAATGGATCGCTGGAGTTTGCATACTTTGTTAGCTCCTTTTGGATCGACAAAACCTTCTGGTTGTACCATATACAACTCTTCTTCCAGAAATCCATTCAGGAATGCAGTTTTGACATCCATCTGCCATATTTCATAATCATAAAATGCGGCAATTGCTAACATAATTCTGACGGACTTAAGCATCGCTACGGGTGAGAAAGTCTCATCGTAGTCAACCCCTTGAACTTGTCGAAAACCTTTTGCGACAAGTCGAGCTTTATAGACAGTAACATTACCGTCAGCGTCAGTCTTTTTCTTGAAGATCCATTTATTCTCAATTGCTTGCCGATCATCGGGCAAGTCAACCAAAGTCCATACTTTGTTCTCATACATGGATCCCATCTCAGATTTCATGGCCTCAAGCCACTTTGCGGAATCTGGGCTCACCATCGCTTCTTCATAGTTCGTAGGTTCATCATGATCTAGCATCATGACTTCCAGAACTGGATTACCGTACCACTCTGGTGCGGATCTCACTCTGGTTGATCTACGTGGTTCAGTAGTATCTTGATCTGAAGCTTCATGATCATCATCATTAGCTTCCTCACTGATTGGCATAGGTGTCGCAGAAACAGTTTTCTGTGATGTACTATTTTCCAATAAGGGAGCAGGTACAGTTACCTCGTCAAGTTCTACTTTCCTCCCACTCACTTCTTTCGAGAGAAACTCCTTCTCTAGAAATGATCCATTCTTAGCAACGAATGTCTTGCCTTCGGATCTGTGATAGAAGGTATACCCAACAGTTTCCTTTGGGTATCCTATGAAGACACATTTCTCCGCTTTGGGTTCGAGCTTATCAGGTTGAAGCTTTTTCACATAAGCATCGCAGCCCCAAACTTTAAGAAACGACAACTTTGGTTTCTTGCCAAACCATAGTTCATAAGGCGTCGTCTCAACGGATTTTGATGGTGCCCTATTTAACGTGAATGCGTCCGTCTCTAAAGCATAACCCCAAAACGATAGTGGTAAATCAGTAAGAGACATCATGGATCGCACCATATCTAGTAAAGTGCGATTACGACGTTCGGACACACCATTACGCTGTGGTGTTCCGGGTGGCGTGAGTTGTGAAAACTATTCCACAATTTTTCAAATGTATACCAAACTCGTAACTCAAATATTCTCCTCCACGATCAGATCATAGAAACTTTATTTTCTTGTTACGATGATTTTCAACTTCACTCTGAAATTCTTTGAACCTTTCAAATGTTTCAGACTTATGTTTCATTAAGTAGATATACCCATATCTGCTTAAATCATCTGTGAAGGTGAGAAAATAACGATATCCGCCATGAGCCTCAATATTCATCGGACCACATACATCGGTATGTATGATTTCCAACAAATCTGTTGCTCTCTCCATAGTACCGGAGAACGGTGTTTTAGTCATCATGCCTATGAGGCACGGTTCGCAAGTACCAAGTGATTCATAATCAAGTGATTCCAAAAGCCCATCAGCATGGAGTTTCTTCATGCGCTTTACACCGATATGACCTAAACGGCAGTGCCACAAATAAGTTGCACTATCATTATTAACTTTGCATCTTTTGGCTTCTACATTATGAATATGTGTATCACTATCTTCGAGATTCAACAAGAATAGACCACTCTTCAAAGGTGCATGACCATAAAAGATATTATTCATATAAATAGAACAACCATTATTCTCTGATTTAAATGAATAACCGTCTCGCATTAAACAAGATCCAGATATAATGTTCATGCTCAACGCTGGCACCAAATAACAATTATTTAGGTCTAATATTAATCCCGAAGGTAGATGTAGAGGTAGCGTGCCGACCGTGATCACATCGACTTTGGAACCGTTTCCCACGCGCATCGTCACCTCGTCCTTTGCTAGTGTCCGCTTATTCCGTAGTCCTGTTTCGAGTTGCAAATATTAGCAACAGAACCAGTATCAAATACCCAGGTGCTACTGCGAGCTCTAGTAAGGTACACATCAATAACATGTATATCACATATACCTTTGCTCACTTTGCCATCCTTCTTATCCGCCAAATACTTGGGGCAGTTCCGCTTCCAGTGACTAGTCTGCTTGCAGTAGAAGCACTCAGTTTCAGGCTTAGGTCCAGACTTGGGTTTCTTCTCCTGAGCAGCAACTTGCTTGCTGTTCTTCTTGAAGTTTCCCTTCTTCTTCCCTTTACCCTTTTTCTTGAAACTAGTGGTCTTGCTAAACATCAACACTTGATGCTCCTTCTTGATTTCTACCTCCGCAGCTTTCAGCATTGCGAAGAGCTCGGGAATAGTCTTGTTCATCCCTTGCATATTATAGTTCATCACGAAGCTCTTGTAGCTTGGTGGTAGTGATTGGAGAATTCTGTCAATGACGCGATCATCTGGAAGATTAACTCCCATCTGAATCAAGTGATTATTATACCCAGACATTTTGAGTATATGCTCACTGACAGAACTGTTCTCCTCCATCTTACAGCTATAGAACTTATTGGAGACTTCATATCTCTCAATTCGGGCATTTGCTTGAAATATTAACTTCAACTCCTGGAACATCTCATATGCTCCATGACGTTCAAAACGTCGTTGAAGTCCCGATTCTAAGCCGTAAAGCATGGCACACTGAACTATCGAGTAGTCATCAGCTTTGCTCTGCCAGACGTTCATAACATCTGGCGTTGCTCCAGCAGCAGGCCTGTCACCCAGCGGTGCTTCCAGGACGTAATTCTTCTGTGCAGCAATGAGGATAATCCTCAGGTTACGGACCCAGTCCGTGTAATTGCTACCATCATCTTTCAACTTTGCTTTCTCAAGGAACGCATTAAAATTCAACGGAACAATAGCACGAGCCATCTATCTACAAGCAACATAAACAAGCAAGATACTATCAGGTACTAAGTTCATGATAAGTTTAAGTTCAGTTAATCAAATTACTTAGGAACTCCCACTTAGATAGACATCCCTCTAATCCTCTAAGTGATCACGTGATCCAAATCAACTAAACCATAACCGATCATCACGTGAGATGGAGTAGTTTTCAATGGTGAACATCGTCATGTTGATCATATCTACTATATGATTCACGCTCGACCTTTCGGTCTCTGTGTTCCGAGGCCATATCTGCATATGCTAGGCTCGTCAAGTTTAACCTGAGTATTCTGCGTGTGCAAAACTGGCTTGCACCCGTTGTAGATGGACGTAGAGCTTATCACACCCGATCATCACGTGGTGTCTGGGCACGACGAACTTTGGCAACGGTGCATACTCAGGGAGAACACTTCTTGATAATTTAGTGAGAGATCATCTTATAATGCTACCGTCAATCAAAGTAAGATAAGATGCATAAAAGGATAAACATCACATGCAATCAATATAAGTGATATGATATGGCCATCATCATCTTGTGCTTGTGATCTCCATCTCTGAAGCACCGTCATGATCACCATCGTCACCGGCGCGACACCTTGATCTCCATCGTAGCATCGTTGTCGTCTCGCCAATCTTATGCTTCCACGACTATTACTACCGTTTAGTAATCTAGTAAAGCATTACATCGCGATTGCATTGCATACAATAAAGCGACAACCATATGGCTCCTGCCAGTTGCCGATAACTTAGTTACAAAACATGATCATCTCATACAATAAAATCAGCATCATGCCTTGACCATATCACATCACAACATACCCTGCAAAAACAAGTTAGACGTCCTCTACTTTGTTGTTGCAAGTTTTACGTGGCTGCTACGGGCTTAAGTAAGAACTCATCTCACCTACGCATCAAAACCACAACGATAGTTCGTCAAATAGACTCCGTTTTAACCTTCTCAAGGACCGGACGTAGTCATACTTGGTTCAACTAATTTGGAGAGACAGTCTTCCGCAAGCCATCTGTGTGCAAAGCACGTCGAGGGAACCGGTCTCGCGTAAGAGTACGCGTAAGGTTGGTCCGGATTGTCTCAACCAACAATACCGCCGAACCAAAGTATGACATGCTGGTAGGCAGCATGACTTGTATCGCCCACAACTCACTTGTGTTCTACTCGTGCATATAACATCAAACCATAAGACCTAGGCTCTGATACCACTGTTGGGGAACGCAGTAATTTCAAAAAATTTCCTACGCACACGCAAGATCATGGTGATGCACAGCAACGAGAGGGGAGAGTGTTGTCTACGTACCAACGCAGACCGACTGCGGAAGCGATCACACAACATAGAGGAAGTAGTCGTACGTCTTCTTCCCGATCCGACCGATCCAAGCACCGTTACTCCGGCACCTCCGAGTTCTTAGCACACGTTCAGCTCGATGACGATCCCCGGGCTCCGATCCAGCAAAGCTTCGGGGAGGAGTTCCGTCAGCACGACGGCGTGGTGACGATCTTGATGTACTACCGATGCAGGGCTTCGCCTAAGCACTACAACGGTACGATCGAGGTGGAATTTGGTGGCAGGGGGCACCGCACACGGCTAAGGAGCGATCTCAAGGATCAAGTTGTGTGTCTATGGGGTGCCCCCTGCCCCCGTATATAAAGGACCAGGAGTGACAAATCCTATTCTCGAAATACGCCAACCCAACATCTACCATTGGAAACACCTGTAGTACTCCTTTATAATCACCCAGTTACGTTGTGACGTTTGGTAGTACCCAAAGTGTTCCTCCGGTAAACGGGAGTTGCATAATCTCATAGTTATAGGAACATGTATAAGTCATGAAGAAAGCAATAGCAACATACTAAACGATCGGGTGCTAAGCTAATTGGAATGGGTCATGTCAATCAGATCATTCTACTAATGATGTGACCTCGTTAATCAAATAACAACTCCTTGTTCATGGTTAGGAAACATAACCATCTTTGATTAACGAGCTAGTCAAGTAGAGGCATACTAGTGACACTCTGTTGGTCTACGTATTCACACATGTATTATGTTTCCGGTTAATACAATTCTAGCATGAATAATAAACATTTATCATGATGTAAGGAAATAAATAATAACTTTATTATTGCCTCTAGGGCATATTTCCTTCAATCACGGGCATTTACTATATACTTTACACTGTTACATTACCTGTGGTACTGTTTGGAGTTGGGGGCTGAAGGGGCAGGTGGCTCCATCCCGGTAGAGGTGGGCCTGGGTCCCCGACGGCCCTCGACTGTTACTTTGTGGAGGAGCGACAGGGCAGGTTGAGACCACCTAGGAGAGAGGTGTGCCTGGCCCTGGTCGGTGTTCACGGATACTTAACACACTTAACGAGTTCTGGGTATTTGATCTGAGTCTGGCCATCTGGCTTATACGCACTAACCATCTACGCGGGGACAGTTATGGGCACTCGACGTCGTGGTATCAGCCGAAGCCTTCGTGACGTCAGTGACTGAGTGGCGCGCGCCGGATTGGACTGGAACGCCACTAGGCTAGGTCTGCTTCCGGCCGCGTTCGCAACGTGCAGGTGTGCAAAGGGCGATGGGCCCAGACCCCTGCGCCATAGGATTTAGACCGGCGTGCTGACCTCTCTGTTGTGCCTAGGTAGGGCTGCGGCGTGTTGATCTTCCGAGGCCGGGCAATGACCCAGGAAAGTGTGTCCGGCCAAATGGGATCGAGCGTGTTGGGTTATGTGGTGCACCCCTGCAGGGAAGTTGATCTATTCGAATAGCCGTGTCCCTCGGTAAAAGGACGACCCAGAGTTGTACCTTGACCTTATGACAACTAGAACCGGATACTTAATAAAACACACCCTTCCAAGTGCCAGATACAACCGGTGATCGCTCTCTCACAGGGCGACGAGGGGAGGATCATCGGTTAGGATTATGCTATGCGATGATACCTGGAGGACTTCAGTCTACTCTCTTCTACATGCTGCAAGACGGAGGCTGCCAGAAGCGTAGTCTTCGAAATGACTAGCTATCCCCCTCTTATTCTGGCATTCTGCAGTTCAGTCCACCGATATGGCCTTTACACATGTACCCATGCATATGTAGTGTAGCTCCTTGCTTGCGAGTACTTTGGATGAGTACTCACGGTTGCTTTCTCCTTCTTTTCCCTCTATCCCTTCTACCTGGTTGTCGCAACCAGATGTTGGAGCCCAGGAGCCAGACGCCACCGTTGACGACGACTCCTACTACACCGGAGGTGTCTACTACTACATGCTGCCTGCTGACGACGACCAGGAGTAGTTAGGAGGATCCCAGGCAGGAGGCCTGCGCCTCTTTCGATCTGTATCCCAGTTTGTGCTAGCCTTCTTAAGGTAGACTTGTTTAACTTATGTCTGTACTCAGATATTGTTGCTTCCGCTGACTCGTCTATGATCGAGCTCTTGTATTCGAGCCTTCGAGGCCCCTGGCTTGTAATATGATGCTTGTATGACTTATTTTATTTGTAGAGTTGTGTTGTGATATCTTCCCGTGAGTCCCTGATCTTGATCGTACACGTTTGCGTGTATGATTAGTGTACGGTCAAATCGGGGGTGTCACAGAGCCCTACCATTGCCATTATTTGCATGTGGACGACCTGGTGGTTGCTGTGCTGGTGGTGGCATGTAGTTATGATTTTGATCAACCTCATCCTCGTAAACGCCGGCAAAATCATCCTCCTCCGCATCAGCAGCAGGAGCCACAGAAGTATCAACAGCAGCACCAACAGTTTGGCCAGGTGCAAGAGGGAGACGGCTTGCTCGGCGGAGGGCTGTTTCACGATGTGTAGGTAGTCGTTGTTGTTGTAGAGGTGCGTTAGGTGCAGCCGGTGGTGGTGGCGGAAGACGCGCGAGCAATTCATTAAACCTGTTATCGAGCTTTGTTTCGAACGTCTTCTCCATGTCATCTATCTTCTCCATGGACTCTTCAAATCTGTTTAGCACATCTTGCACCTGTCCATTCATCATTTGCTGAAATTTATCATGCAACTCCTTATTCGTCATGTTCTCCCAGCCAGTCTCATCGGCTTGTGATCCTGCCATGGTTAGAAACAATAGAAACACACAAGAATATGATCCTACTGAATACTAACAAGAGGTGGTGGTGGTGTCACAAATCCGTCAAGCCAATCTCAAATTCTTACCAGTTCTTACCCAGCAGCAGGCGGTGATCGGCAACCGTCGTAGTCAAAACTCTCAAAGCTTGGATAGAGCGATTGCCAGGGAGAGTCAAACGCACGACGTAGATGTATGTGGAGCTGGGAAGGCTTATAGTATGGTAGCAAAAAGGGTCAGCAATAATCAATTCAGAGATGCAAAGTTGAATAAACGCTCAACGACGGTACTGTGCTGATCCTAGGCTAGACCGTGCTAGAGACGCGAGCCTAGAACACTAACAAAATCACGGCGCTGCACGTAAATAAGGGAAAAGCACACTCTGGAACTCTCTTTTCTGCTGAAAACCACGAGCCACAAGACGAGCTTTGTGACGCTCAAGAGACCCATCAGAGCGAGTCTTAACCTTGTAGACCCACTTACAAGTGATCGGACGGACTCCGGGAGGAAGAGAAACAAGATCCCAGGTACCAGTGCGTTCAAGAGCAGCAATCTCCTCTGCCATCGCAAACTGCCATTCAGGATGAACAACAGCCTGACGGTAAGAAGTCGGCTCAAGAACAGCAGCACCAGCGGTGGGAAATCCAAAGCGATCAACAGGCGGACGAGGACGAGAACGCAAGCCATAAGTAGGCTGAGAGGAAGATGACGACCCATCCACAGAGGCATCGACTGGTCGTGGACGACGAGTGTAATGCTGAGGAAGAGATGGAATAATAGAAGGAGGAATCGGCAAGGTAGAATCAGGGGGTGGTGACGAAGAAGTCACCGGAGATGAAGGTGTAGAATCCGGTGACAGACTGGGAGAGGAGACCGGGGAGGAAGTCATCGGAGATGAAGGTGGAGAACCCGGTGACATGCTAGGCGAGGAGACCGGGGAGGATGGTGGCGGCAAATCAACTAGATGTGGAGAAGGAGAGGAAGTGGAACGGAGAGGTACAGTGTCGGCGGGGGTGATAGGTGAGTCGGGAAAAGTGAGGAAAGAGATATCCTGCACTGAAAAAGTCGAGGAAGATGGGCGTGGGTAGAAGGGACGAGACTCTTCAAAAGTCACATCTCGAGAGATACGCATCCGACGACCAATAGGATCCCAACAACGATAGCCCTTATGCTCATCACTGTAGCCTAAGAAGACACACTCAACAGACTGAGCGGTCAGTTTGGTGCGTTCGCGAGGGGCAAGAAGAACATAGCAAACACAACCAAACAAGCGAAGCATCGAATAATCGGGAGAACGATCAAAAAGTCGCTCGAAAGGAACACCACCCTGTAGAGCAGCGGAAGGCTGTATATTGATAAGATAGGTGGATGTGGAGACGGCCTCAGCCCAAAAATGAGGCGGGAGAGAGGCAGCAATCATCAATGCACGAGCCGTCTCAAGAAGATGTCGATGCTTTCGCTCAGCCACACCATTCTGAGCATGAGCACCAGGACAAGAGAATTGAGAGAGAGTCCCGTGCTCAGCAAGAACACCACGCAACATCTTAGAGATATACTCGCCAGCGGAGTCAGCACGAAAAACATGAATGGGTGAAGAGAACTGAGTATGAACCATGGCAGCAAAACGCTTATAAATAGACAACACCTCAGAACGAGAAGCCATGAAATAAAGCCATGTGTAACGAGAGAAATCATCTATAAAAATAATATAGTATTTATGACCACCTTTCGAAGCGAAAGGGGCCGGACCCCATACATCAGAATGGACTAAATCGAAAGGACGCTTAGACACTGACTCACTATGTGAATATGGTAACTGAATCTGCTTGCCAAGACGACAACCCTGACACTCTAAAGAGACATCTCCTGAGACAGACCCCAGAAGGCCTCGACGAACTAAAGAAGACAACCGAGAACCACACAGATGACCAAGTCGTTGATGCCACTGCTGGAAGGAACCAGTGACGGAGGCAACAGAAGCGGAAGAACTGGCGATGGTGGTGGCAGCAGAAGGAACATGAAGCCAGTCCAACTCCCAAAGACCCTGAGAATCACGGCGGTGAGGGCCAGCCCCAACCAGAGTGTGCGTGTGACGGTCCTGGACAGAACAAGAGTCAACGTCGAGGATGACGCGACAACCAGAATCCGTAAGTTGACCAGCAGAAAACAAATTCATGGTAAGTCGAGGAACATGAGCAACATCAGGAACAGAATAAGAAGGAGTAGTAAGATTTCCTCTACTAGCAACAGAAAGTGGAGTACCATCAGCAGTGAAGACATGAATAGGAGAATCCAGTGATCGAAGAGAGGACAAAGTGGAGGAATGAGAAGACATATGAAAAGAAGCTCCAGAGTCCAGAACCCATGGGGATGTACCTGACTGTGTAGAGGGTGATTGCCCAGTGCGGGAAGCATCAGTCACAGAACCGGCAGTACCCGTCGAGGAAGAACCTGAAGCCGCGAGCAGACGCTTAAGTCTCAGAATATCCTGCTCAGTCAAAGCAATGGCTGAAGCTGTCGAAGTAGATGACGAAGTCCCTGAAGATGATGATCGAGCCTTGCGCAGGTGTTTCTTCTTCGTGTAGCACTGAGACTCAAGATGACCATCATTGTTGCAATAGGCGCAATGTGGACGGGGGCGATCTGAGCCTCCAGAAGGAGTGGGCAAGAGCGGCGGAGCACTCGAGCGAGAAGTGGTCGATGGAGCAGGTGGCGTAGGAGCACGAGTAGCAAGCACAGAGGGAACCTCCAGCAAACCAGCACCACGTAAGCGAGTCTCCTCAGCACGAATCTCAGAAAGCGCCTCCATGAGAGAAATACGGCCACTAGCAAACAACTGAGCACGCCGGGGCTCAAACTCCTTACGGAGCCGAGACAAGAACTCATAGACGCGATGAAACTCCAAATTGGCCTGGACAGCCTGGCAACAGGGGCAGGTACGACACCCAGCACTACAGAGAGAATCAAGCTGGCGCCAGATAGTAGAACTCTGTGCATAGAAGTCATCAACAGTAGAGTCACCCTGCTGAAGAGCATGCTCCTGACGGATCACAGAGAGGTATAAGGCATCACCAGAGGGCTGATAGCGCTCACGAAGACGGGTCCACATCTCAAAGACAGTAGGAAGACCCAGAAATTCAGAAGCAAACTGAGGCAGAACACTAGCAGTGAGAACAGCTGCAGCACGAGCATCATCATCAAGCCACTGGGTGTAAACAGACAGAGCACCATGATACGTCTGAAGAGCCTCCTCATAAGCCAAAATCCTCTCATCATAAGCACGATCAGCAGCTTCATCAGCAAGCTTAGCCGCATCCTTGGCAGCCTGATTAGCATCCGTAGGAAGAACCGATGGAGTTGGCGGAGTAGGGGCCACCAGAGGAACTGGACGTGGCGGACAGCAGACTCGCCAGAAAGAACACCCCAGAGACGGATGCCACGCATGTGAATGCGCATGAAGCCAGTAAACTCGGTGTAGTTAGTACCATCAAAGATCACCGGACAGCGAGGGACAGCAACATAGCCCGATGCAGCAGACATTTTTTTTTGGAACCGACTAGACTTGGCGAAGTGCGCGGGGCTTGGCGAACGACGGCTGTAGCGCGCGGGGCTAGCGATGCTGTGCACGCGAAGTGCAAAGCTAGCTAGACCAAACCTGATGGGTTCTCAAGCAACAAACACATAGACGTAGATGACGTATATGTGAATTTACTTGGCCGGCTGCTGGATTGGACGGGGCTAGCGGCGGCTGTGGCGCGCGATGGATAGAACGGAGTAGCTTGGGCGGGAGGGCGTGGATGCGATCAGGAGGAGAGGGAATCGCACGGGCGGGAGCGAAGGCAGCGGCCCAGCCTCGCGATCCACACGGCGGCGACGGAGAACAGAGCGACGGCCACAGAGGATGGTGGCGTCGCGAGGCGGATCAATCAGCATGAGTTGCAGCGTGCAAAAAATTGACCTAACTCTAATACCATGTTAGGAATAAGCAACTTGTATTCCCATGAGGCCATAGGCCGATATATATATACATGTACAGGTGTGGAACATATGCAGGAAACCCCTCATATAACGGGATAAATACAAAAGGGGTACATGACTTATATTATAACTCTAACATAAACGACGCCCTAAGGGCTGTATATATGGAGGAAGAGGGGGGAATTTCGTGGCCCTTGAGGGTGGGGTCCGAAACCAACCCTAACTCTTGTTTCCCCACACATACGGACTCTAAAAATAGCCTATACTTAAGTATTTCGAAATTACATGGGCCTAGCCCATTAATAAGGTGACGCAGCACCTAGAATAGCCTATGGACGAATATTATGAAGTGGCATCTTGTATATTTCGTCCAAGGCTTCATGCACTCCTTATGGCGGCTTCAAAGTCCTGAAATCATCACTTGTAACTCCGTTCTTGATCCCCTTGCGCATGCCATCAACTCCATGCGTGTTCTTGCTCCAATGTTCATCCTTCTCCAAGCTAGGCCCCTCATTTGTAAGCAAAACAAATGTATCCAATTTAGGCAGCATCATAATCTCATGAACATTAGAATCATTACCAAGAAACGAAAGTACCTGATAATTTAATTGGCGTGCGCGAGCTCTAGTAATTGGTCCAGTATATGTAACGGTAGGGGCTGTGGGTGTAACAATGGTATTGATGTCCTCATCACCTTCCTTGCGTATTCTTTCACACGAAAGGAAACTGCCACAGCAAACCGCCCCATCACCTCGCTTCAGCAACGCACGCCGCCCCCATCGCCTCGACCCGCAGCAGCTTCAAGGACGCCGCCCCTCACACCTCCATGCCGCCTCTACCCATTGCCTTTGTGTGGCCTCGGCTGTAGCGACGCGCCGCAACTTCAAGGACGCCTAGACCGTCTGGCTCACCGGCAAGGGCGCGTCGAAGGCACCACCTGGACCGCCCATCACCGTCGGACCTATTAGGGAGACCGCATGGCCGTTCGTTGGTGTCGGGCCGTTGGACCATCATGGACATTGCCTGGACCGCCTGCCCGTCCCTTTCCATTGGTCCTAGGTCGTCAGCGCTGCCATCAGGGGACACGCCATCGTCAAACACGTAGTTGCATGGCCAGAGGTCTTTCATCTCTGCTTTCTTCATTTCTTCCGGAGAAGATTGATTCACGAATAGAAAAGCAGCCTATATGCACTAAAAATTGAACCCAGATCATGCTTCGTAAAACTAAATCAAAAGCAGCCTCGTGTGCACACATTCAGCAGTTATTAAGCTTCATTATCAACGTGCCATGTGAAACAACTAGGTTACACAGTGATATGGAACTTTTGATAGCACCTGAATAGTAGATCAGGTGTGCTGATTTCAATGGATTGTGCTTAGATTTTTGGATTTCTCTTTTAGCAGTCTGAGGACAAGATATGTATCCCTCCCCTGGTCACTTGATATACCATTAACTACGTTGGATTACTACAATTTTCAACCCATATGAAGGAAGAGATGGACCTGCCGCTGGTGGTGCTTACACAAACTATTTCTTTTGATGCTACTTTTTTTAAAAAAAATCAGATATATCTTCAAGCCGGATTAAGATTATACATGCGTTGCACGTGCACATTTACTAGTATCTAAAAAGATCCAAGTCGTGAGCACGGACTAAAGTACTGATGTAAAAAGACTTACTACCGAGGGAGTAATAAAGGAATTGAGTTTTTACACATGGTGAATATCCGTATCCTTTTGAGGATTTCTGGCGAATTTCGTAATGCCACAAGGGCCAAACCGCAAAAGTTGTCTAATATCTCGCGCTTCGAACGTTATCTCCAACCTCTCGTCTCGTGCCCCATCCACGTCTCTCCGGCGTGCCCGCTCCAGCTCTCATCCAATGGCCTCGCCGCACGCCGACCCGCAGCAGCAGCACCACGGGTCAGCGCCGCCCCTCCTGCTCGCCGTACGCCGCGTCCCGTTCCCGGGGGCCCAGCGCCCGCGCGCTCTCCACGCCCCGGACCTCGCCCCTCTCGCGCGCCGCCTCGACGAGCTCGCCGCCGCGGCGGCCGCGCACCCGCTCCTGAGGCCGCTCTTCGACCTCCGCCGCCACCTCTCCACCTTCTCCCAGGTACGCAAACGTCCACGCCCCAGTGGGGCTTCGTGAAAGCGCACGCGGGCGATCTTCCGAACTAACGTCGCGCGCCCGGCCGATGCGAGGAGCAGAGCGGGAGGCAGAGGATGGTGGCGATGCGGCAGGCGGCGTGCCCGCTGGCCGGAGGCGAGGGCTGCTTCGCGGCGGTGCTGGGCGGGTCCGTGGCCGGCATGGTGGTGTCCAACGGCGTCAACAGCTTCCTCAGCCTCTACAACACCGTGCTCGTCATCCGGCTCGTGCTCACCTGGTTCCCCAACACGCCGCCCGCCATCGTCTCGCCCCTCAGGTACGCGCACACATTGCAAACTCTAGAGTCTAGACGCATTATCCCAGCACAGTAGTAGTACAATGATGCGTCAGAAAACCACCACTAAGATGATTCAGAGAACTTGAAATTGGTCACTGGCACCTGCCACTAAGACGCAATGATCGCAATCACAATCGTAATCTTATCTTAGTTAAAAGTCGTAAGGATGCGCGACAGTGCGAAAGCAGAAAGGCTTTTGCTTCACGGAACAGACGTGCAGTTTGGTCTGGTGACTTTCTGAAGATGTTGTTGTCGCGTGCAGCACGGTGTGTGACCCGTACCTGAACATCTTCCGGGGCATCATCCCGCCGCTGGGCGGGCTGGACCTGTCCCCCATCCTCGCCTTCCTGGTGCTCAACGCCCTCACCGGCACCGCCGCCGCGCTCCCCGCCGAGCTCCCTGCCCAAACCGGCTCGGTGCGCCCTGACGAGCTCACCGCCAACCAGAGGAAGTGGATGCGGCGATTCCGCCCGGGGAAATCGCAGGAGGCAGAGGATGCTGCTCCTCGCTAGACCCGTGCAATTTTTTGGAGTGCTCCATCAAAATGTGTCTTGTCATTCGGCATGTCGAATTACCACTGAGGCCTGATTTTTCTTCTTCTGAATGTGTATGTAGTGGAACCAAACTGCTTGACTGTAGTGCCATTTTTTGGGTCTTTCTGATGAGTTCCTCACTTTGTTGATTGCTTGTGGAAATGAAACAAAAAAAACCCATGTTCCACACATAACAAGGGAAAATAAATATTAAGCAACACATGGCTTTTGGCTTCCAAGTCTGTGAGGATGGAAGTTAACTACAGCCGTTTATGCACAAAGTTGTTTTAAGAAGCAAAGGAGTAGTGGATGTCTGTAGAGCTAGCACATAGTATGATGTATGCTCAATGAAAAATGTTTTCTAAACAGATCCACAAAAATTACACGACAAGGTCACAGTTTAGAGGGTTCTTCTCTGCTACTGTACTTGTTATACTGCATCCTGAATGGATCCAGCAGAGACAGGTATCTGCAAGCATTCTTCCGGCTCAAGGGCTGAATCATATACTAGTTTACAACATACTATAGTGTACGATGCATTAGCAACATTACTGAACAACTTGGAGCATTGTCATATGTATGGCAAAATTCCTGCAAACTTTGTATGGGGGTATTCAAGTTCAGGAATGCTCTGTGGTACTCTGGATTCAGGACAGAGCTGACCATTTCAACTACAGATCATCCTGGTTTGGGGACTTTTGAGAGGCAAGTAAGAAGTCCAAGACGACCTCGTTGAACCGATTCGGGTCCTCCATCTGCGGCACATGCCCGGTTTCCTTGAAGATTTCCAACCTCACATTCTCTCCTAAGCACCTGAAACCATCATAAGCACACAGGGGGTTATGCTGCAATTTTCAAATTTGCATTACAGTGTGGCAATTTTAGTACGTATTTTACAGTAGACATGGGCCATGGTAAGCAATGGAGCAAAAGTAGGATCGACCATTTCAAGTCACTGTCAGTTCTTGCACTTGGATGGCTATGGATTACCTCTTGACAGCAAATGCCTTGTCCAAAGGGAATATCTGGTCATGGTCTCCCCAGACGAGCAAAACATCCTGCCATTCATAAGATCGAACACAAAGTTAACAGAATGTTTTGTTGCGGCTCTGAAAGATACACTACTGTATTTCAGAAACAGAATACAGTGTGGCTGCGTCGAATTTGCTCTTCATTCTGTGCAGATTTTTACCTGCTCCAAGGGCGTAAGTTGGAACTCATCTGTCCCTACAGTGATGGCCTTCATGAGCTCGATCTTCTCCTCCCTCTTATCACTGAAAAGTCTCTGCGAATTGTCAAGATCACTGCTCAGTACTGTACTGGCATTTATCGATCAATTATTAGCGTGGTGTAGAGGTGACAATGGACGGGCCACCTGCACGGCGTCTCTGATCAGGAAGTCCGGCAGCATGGAGGTGACCTGCCTCCGGTAGAACGAGAGCTCCATGAGCCGCCGCGCCGTGCGCGCGTCCAGCGGCATGAGCAAGTCGGCCGCGCTCGCCCACTCGCCGCCGGCGCGCTGGAGGAACGCCCGGTCGTCCTCGGCCGTCTTGAGCAGGTCCGAGTTGGATATCACCACGGGGCCGACCCTCCCGGGCCCGGCCGCGCGCGCCAGGGAGTAGGCCACGAACCCGCCGTAGCTCGTGCCGGCCACGGCGACGCGCGCCGTCGCCGGGAGGCCCGGGAGCGCGTCGAGCAGCGCGGCCAGCGCGGCGGCCTGCGCCGACTCGGAGGGGGGCGGGGAGGAGGGGCAGGGGGCGGAGCCGCCGAAGCAGAGCAGGTCCGGGACGACGACGTGGAAGCGGCGGGAGAAGGGGCCCACCTGGCGCCGCCACTGCCAGGTCGCCATGGGCCCGAAGCCGTGGATGAGGAGGAGCGGCGGCAGGCGCGGCTCCCCCGCCGGCGCCGGAGCCCAGTAGTGGATCGTTTGAGTCCCGCTGCCCTCGGCGGCGTCGCAGGGGAGGGTGACGGTGTGGGGGCAGAGGCCGGCGGCGTGGAAGGCGCGGCGCGAGAGGTACTCCATCACGGGGAGGAAGCTGAAGCCCATGGCGGCGCGGCGCCGAGCACGTGCACCAGTGTAGCTTGGGCGGCGAAGTGAAACGGACGAGCTCGGTGGGTGGTTATAGCCGCATCGAGCGGCGAGCACGGACACGTCAATGCAAATTCTCTCGGCTGTCGCTCACGTACGGTACAAGTATGGCTTTGGCTATGGACCGACGCGCTGCCCACCACTACTCCCCTCCGGGTTTATTAGGCCTTTTTTATTTTACGCCAAAATTTGATCATTGATTTAAACTTATAAAATGTTAATATATTTCATAATAATGTATCATTGGAAACTTTTTTCAAATACAAGTATATCAATATACTTTGTATAGCATATGTTTTAATTTCTTTTGTGAAATAGATGGTCAAAATTGGACCTAAAATATAAGGAGGCCTAATAAATCCGGATGAAGGGAGTACCTCCGATCCATATTAACTATTACTGATTTATAGTAAATTGTACTGCATCATCGACAATTAATATGGATCTAAAAGAGTATTAGAAGGTTTTTATTTTACTTATAAAAGAGTGATTTTTACCGACTTCTAATGTACGGGTAGTACGACACATAATAATACATTTGACCTCCGCATGAGTAAGATACACTCCCAACACAAAAGCACACAATATATAACACCGGCCGGTAAAGAACAAAGCCGTACAATATCAAAGGCAATGCCACCCTACCACTTTCATTAGTTGGTTGTACTCGGCTGAAGCTGGGCCCCATGACGCAGGAGAAAAACCCTGAATTCGTTGGCCATGTTGATCATGTGGACTATATGAAGAGAGAGGAATAGCTGGATGTTTACTAACAAATCAAATTTTATCCTGAAAATCCTAGATCAAATCCAAACCGATGCAAAAGCTTCTGGCCTTAGATAGCTCTCTGGTGTTTGGTGCTTGAGGTGTGGTCTGGCAATTTTTTTGCTGACTCCTAGGTTTTAGTTTTTTGGTTTTTGGTCGTAGTTCGTCTAGTGATCTGCCTCCCCCGCTCCCTATTTTCAGCGCTTGTAAGATTTTGTATCAATCGTTATCCTATCCTTTATCTTAATGCACCATATCCAGCTCTCCGATATGGTTCGAGAAAGAAAATGTCAAGACCCATGCTGGATAACAACATCCTTGACCACATGTTTAGGGTGTACACACCATCATAAATATAGTAGTTGTTTGGTGTTTTCATTGATGAATAGTAGACCATAAATGGAATCAATGCATACACTGATGACTCGTAGATAAACTGCAGTGGGCCGCTCATTTCATTGATCCCTACCCCGAAGATGGGTTCGCAAAAGACGGTGATGGCGACTTTTGGAGCATGCACATGTAATGTGCGCCAATGGTCTGCTGGACCGGTGCTCCCGTTTTAAATGGTGTGCGTAGGGGTGAGGTCAGGGCAAGCGACCCTGATCATTATCATCATTATCATCAAGCTTGTAGGTGCAGCGTCTTTTGTCGCCTAGACGACGAATTTGAAAGGATTGATGTTTTACCTTGTAAGGCATTGTTGAGCTAATAAAAATGGTTGGCTGCACTACTCCCTATGTAAACAAATGTAAGACGTTTTAAATCAGTACTTTATGGCAATAAAAAATTGCAAAAACAAATAATATATCAACTGCTAGTGTCACGAATGAGCAACAGATTAATCACATCAACTTCAAAGAATATATTTGGTTGAAGAAGAACCACGCAACAATACAAGTCAACTCTAAGTCTTAACGCGAATGGCATTTGCTGCCACATGAACGAACATAAACACTCCATGAGATAGACCATACAAAGGAGCTTTGCCGCAACCACCCATTTGCATCGAGATTCGTATAGTAGTTTGGTCAATTGCATGTGTTCTAGCCTTTAATCACCACTAATGGGCCCATGCGTGCAACTTTTAGCAGAGTTGCATGCTCCACACATGCCACCTCCCATTCCTTTTCAATTCATCTCCAAATTTGAATCTAGTATATCTTTTCAACTGAAAGTCCAAATCAAGATTGTTGCATATTCATGTTTGTTGCAACGAGTACCTTCGACAAGACCAATTTCGAAAACATTTTGACAACTTTTAAATTTTTACCAAGTTTCAAATATTTAAACTTGATAGTCGCAATATTAAGTTCTTACTTAGTTTCACTAACTTTCACCAAGTTTCATTTGCTTTTAGGATTAAGGGTTTGGGGCTTAGGGCTTTGGGTTTGGGTTTAGGGGCTTAGAGCTTAGGGTTTAAGTTTTGCTTTTGAAACTTGCTGAATTTATCACCGTTCCTACAACGTTGGCACAGGTGTGTTATCCCTTTTCAAGGTGTTTACCACAAGATGCCGACTTAGTTGCATGTGTCTTTTGGCCAAATCGTGTAATGTGTCTACCTTTTTTAGCATTTATGCACTTTGTTATAAGGTATTTTGTTCTTGTTGCCTTACCTTTATTCAATAAAATGATGGTTGTGTGCATCCTATGATGCAAAGGTCCGGAGGTATCCTTTCAGAAGAAAAGAAAAGACCATGCTGATTTTTCTTTGACATCCAGTTACATTAGATTTCATCGAAACATTTTTATCCTTTGTAATTCTTTGGAAAAAAATCCGATGCATTCTTTGTACATAATCAAATATCAAAGATGATGTGACACTCTAATCCTGGGTCCGAGAGTCATGCAAATCAAATAGACCCTGATTGATGTACACATTTGGTACACAATAACTCTGAATGCATGGGCCCAAATGGCTAAGCAATCTTATTGCGATCAATGGAGTAGCGGGTGGCTATGCATCATAGCGAGCTGCCATTGTTGCAAGCAGGATCCGCAGGCTTGTCCGCAGCCATCAAGAAGTCGAGCATGATGTTGTTGAACCGGGCCGGGTCCTCGAGCTGTGGAGCATGGCCCGTTTTCTTGATGATCTCCACTCTAGCTTTCCCATCCAATGACCTGAAACCAAAGTGCAGATCAGTGCGTGACCAATACAAACCGAAACCACCTGATCATGAAGGAAACTTAGTAAGTAAATATACCACACACGGTAAAAAATGGTCCGTGTAGTAAATGATTTACTCCCTCCGTCCGAAAATACTTGTCATCAAAATAGATATATCCATTTTGATGACAAGTATTTTCGGACGGAGGGAGTACACATTTATACGAGTACCTCTGAATTGCGTAGGCCTTGTCTAGTGGGAACAACTGGTCGTGCTCTCCCCAGACAATCAACACTTCCTGCATACAGATGCATGCAACGTGGTAAAAAAAAGGTTAGCTGAGATCGAGAGTTTCAGTAAATGCGTTGGTCCAGGTATTAGGTGAGCACATTGAAATAGAGAGTACCTGAGACAATGGTGTGACTTGGAACTTGTCGGTGCCGACTGTGATCCCCTTGAAAAGATGGGTGAGCTGCTCCCTGTTGTCCATGAACAGTTTCTGACAGGAGGCAACGAGATCATCTAATTCAGTGCTGTTCCTGTTTCTTATCTGATGTCCCCGAAAGGACGACAGTCCTACTCTTGCTTACATCTATCTACCGGCTCTACTGCCATTTTAAGACCGGAAACACAGTTACACAGCTGAAATACAGGTGAAGTTGCCGTGCCGGAGCTTGGAGGATCCCATATTTTTCAGGGGGGGAGAAAAATAAGAGCACCAGCACGGTTGCATCGGCGCTACTGATTCAGTGCTGTAGGAGTAGATCGGAACTATGAATGCCTACGAAATCTGGCATGGAGGATGGAACTGTTATACTACACATTACTACCGATTTGATTGATTGTTGGGCGGGAGGCGTCAGCTTCAGCGTCGCGCTTGGAAGTTCTGCTGTCAGTCGAAGGCTCCAACTATTTATTCGCAAAAAAAGGGGCTCCAACTATTCTTTTTTGTTTTGGATTGGAAGATTTTTAGGTCGACACATGCTCATCTTCGGTAACTAGAGTTATCCTCATATGGAAAACGTTGAAATGTTGAATTATCACTCCTAAAAATCGTCTGCCAAATGCACAATGCAGACCGATGATGACTAAAGAATAATGACTTGCAGGCCGTTGGTCACCTTCTGACAAATAAAAGATGGCGGCTAACCAGAGCTCAAGTGCCATCTGTAGTTCTGTACACGCACGCACCTGGATGAAGTCCCGGAGGACGAAGTCCGGCGTCATCATGGCCGGCGGCGGGCGGTACACGGCCATCTCCATCAGCCTCCTCATGGCGGCGGGCTGGGCCGGCAGGAGCAGCTCGTGCGCGCCGCGCCACCCCTCGCCGGCCCTCTTCAGGAACGCGCGGTCGTCGGCCGCCGTCTTGAGCAGGTCGGAGCTCGCGATCACCACGGGGCCCACCCTCCTCTGCCCCGCCGCGCGCGCCAGCCAGTAGGCCACGAACCCGCCGTAGCTCGTGCCCGCCACGGCCACCCGCTTGCCCTTGAGCCCCTCCACCGAGTCCAGCAGCGCCACGAGCGCCGCGGCCTGCGTGGCCTCGGACGGCGGCGGCGCCGAGGGCGAGTCCCAGGAGCTGCCGCCGAAGCCGAGCAGGTCCGGGACGATGACGTGGAACTGGCGGGACAGCGGCCCCACCTGGCAGCGCCACTGCCAGGTGGCCCGAGGGCCGAAGCCGTGGATGAGCAGCAGTGGCGGCAGCCGCGGCTCCCCCGCCGGCGCCCAGTAGTGCACGGTGCAGGTCGAGGACCCGCCGTCGCCGCCGTCGGGGTAGGGGAGCGTGACCGAGTGGGGGCGGAGGCCGGCGGCGAGGAACTCGCGGCGGGCGAAGTAGTCGATGAGCGGCACGAGGCTGAGGCCGGCCCCCATGGCTCGAAGCTGCTAGCCGGCCGTGTCCCCTGATCGATCAAGTTCTTGGTAAGAGAGTGAGAACGCCAGTGATGTATAGCGATGTGCTGGTGGAGCTGACCTTAGCTTAAAGGCGGGCGTTCGTTCTGGTGGGAGAAACGGAGGGCTCACAGCATCCCGGGATTGCAAGGGAAGAAGGCCGGTGGTTGGGTGGACCTTGAGTATACCACCACCCGAAAATTCGGCTATGGTGGCGCTTTCAATGGGGCCTCGGTGGCATCTCAGCGGAATCTGGACTCGCCATGCTGTGTGATGGAGGAGTATGTCCCTGTTAAACAGATGCAAGTTGAGCTAGATTAGGATTCAGACGAGAAGTGTAGCCGTCAAGGGGAGGATTCCGGCATCGTTTCTTTTGACCGGAAGGGAGCACTGCACCCACTCGGCAAAAGAAGAAGAAGAAGAAGAAGAAGAACGGGAGGACCGAATGAGTTGTTCGGCCGCGGTACAAAATGTGAGGTTTTGTATGGATCAAGTGGGCAGGTTGCACCAAAATAACCCCAAAATCGGCATCAAAGTATATATTGGCGTAGGCAAGAAGCACCCAACGATTAAGAAGATGCGGCCTGAACTGAAGCCTTGACGCGACGTGCGCTTGCGGCCACGGGAAAGAACAGAAACAGTCTGTGAGACAGGGCGGCAGACAACCACATTGAAACAAACAGCTTTACGTAGGAGTAGTACTCTTGTTCCAGCTAGGAAATTACTTTCTAGAAGAACTCTGGCGTGGCGTAGACGCGCTCCTGAACAGCCTTGCAAAGTTGCTGTTGCATGCGAACCCGCCCGAATTCGAGCCGAGCATCAATATTGATTTCAAAAGTGTTCATAAGATTACATACTAGCAAGATGCCCGTGCATTGCACGGAACATCAAGATGCATTTTCTTGCAAAAACACCTGTTGTGATTGACCCATGCAGGAGTAATCCCATGGGTCAAAACTAATGATATCTCGAGAATTTTATCGAAAAAATGGTATCTCGAGAATTTTATTAGAAAAATGGTATCTCGAGAATTTTATCGGAAAAATGGTATCTCGAGAATTTCATCAAAAAATGATATCTCGAGAAAGATGAGAAATAAGGTGAGGAGGAGTGGGGCGTGGTGGCGATTGGTGGTCGGACTGGACGGAGGCACGGGAATGGACGGCGCCGGCAGGCGGCAGCGGCCACCATGCTAGATTGTTTCAGAGACTTTTTTTTAATTGCTCAGCAATGAGGTTGTGGGAGATAACGAGGCAAGGCCTTATCTTTAAAATATGGAGAGATGGCAGGCACACCATCATTATCAACTCGTTTTTTTTATAAGAGTAGATATTTATTGTGGATTGACTACGGAGTAAGCATTTACTATGTTTATGACCAGTAAACACCCTCTACAATGTAGTAGAAACACGGTAATGCGGTAAACATACGGCCTAAAACGTGTAAACTCGCACTTGTTAACAAAAACATAACACAACACAAAGTTCAGAGCCACCATTCCATTCCACCCCATTTTGAATGGCCGGAGGCATTCAGATCACACCCTATCTCTCTCCTTTTTTTTAATCTTCTGAGCGGACATTTAGATCATAGTAGCTCTTTTTTACACATAACATTACATGATTATACATACCTAAAAGATTATAATGTAGTACACCATTCGGGCCTCTGGGATAGTTCATGTATTTTCTCCAGCGAGTACCGATGCTCTGAGCAGGCTTCAGTTTCAGGTTGTGCCGAATTCTGGCTCATTCCGTTCATCTAGGAAGAACGACTTGATGAAACTGTTGACCTTGTCGGCCCCCTCCAACTGCAGCGCGTGCCCTGCGTCCTTGATGATCTCTAGCCTGGATTTCTTGCCTAGATGCCTGCACTCACCAACAGAAAAACATAGCCATTGTCATACATCTTCTTGAAATGAAAAGCAATGTCGTCAGTGTAGAGAATTCATGGAAGCTAGAGTACTGTCCTGTTTTTTTTCAATACCTGTGCAGTTTGTAGCCAAGATCGACGGGGAACACCTGGTCCTTGTCTCCCCACAGAACCAGCGTTTTCTGCAGAGCACAAATCAAATCAACCATGTTATTTCTCAGAAAAAAAATATCCAAAGGAAAGTGATGATGGATCAATATTGCTTGGAATGAGCAGCTAGCTGACCTGAGTGAGAGCCGGGAGGGGATCGATGCCGGCTCCGCTCCTGAGTAGTTCTCGCAGCAGCTCCGTTCTCTCCTTTCTCTGGTCCACGAACATGAGCTACAGCAAACACAGGGCATAGACTTCAGAAATGGTGTAAAGTGCACCAAATTAATATACATGATGATGTGCTCTTTTTTTTTGCAGGGACATGATGCTCTGTTATTAGTCATCTCTTTCTACATTTCCATGCAAAGTTGGAGCCTGTACTGAAAATTACGAGCATGCTTTATAAGAGAACTAAACTACGACAATTTCTGAAGTCCGCCCGCCGACTTGTTTACGAGCATGTATCTTATACAGGGGCTACCAAATAGGCTGAAAATCTGATGTCGCAGGGTAATTAAGAGGAGAGAGAGGAATTTGATGACCCGAGAAAGAAACGATGCTAGGGCCAGGTATCGAGGCAAAAACACAATTTACAATCTACGGCTAATTAAATGAAGGAAGCCCCATGCAAAATTATTGGCATATGACTTGATCGGACAGTGGCCAATGGAAAATGATGTTAGCATCCCAAGCTAGCGCCAGATGACTGAATTTGAGCGCTTGGGCCAGGCAAACAACCATGCCTAGTGCTCCAGCCAGGCTAATGACCATAAAATGCTCCACGCCAGGCTTATTCAGGGCATCAACCAACCAACCTCCAGGCTAGGAAAGGTCCAGGCCACACAAATCTTTGCAGATGTCACGATTCCTTAAAAATGTATGACGTCTATATCAAAATTACGATTCCTTAAAATTGTCCATCAATTTTAAAAGATCACGATTCAAAAAGATTAATTGCCAAAAATGTTAAGGAATCTTAAAAAAATCAAGAAATAAAAAATGTCATGAAGCTCAAAAGGTATTCATGTATTTTAATTTTTTCATGAATTTTTGAAAAAAATAATGAGCAATAAAATGTTCAACATATATTTGAAAATTGTTCCATATGTGTTAAAAAGTTCAACGTATAATAAAAAATCATGAATAAATTATTATACTTCAAGAAAATGATTGTAAAACACTAAACTGGCTTCCCAAAACCATGCATGATGCCTTTTTTTAGTGGTAAACCTTCTTTTATTAATCAAGTACGAGGTTTACAAACAATTGGGTCATGGGGTACTCACAACCACAAATGGCGACCCACCTATAAAGAACTAGAAAACTTAACTAAATTGTGAGCCTCTTTGTTCATATCTCTACTTTCGAAAATAAAATTACAACTAGTGAAATCCAGAGCCCCTCCAACAATTTCTCTGATAATTGTGCCATTAACTAGAATACGTGGAAAAGAGATCCCAGTTTTGGGAACCTTTCATAAGGTTCCTGACCGGTTTTGGGACCCTTCTAGAAGGTTTTGGTATAGTTTTTCTTTTTTTCGCTCCCCCCCCCCCTTCAAAAATTATTCAGAATTCTAAAATTCATCTACATTTTAGAAATTGCTCGTTTTTTCAAATAATGTTCGGAATTCCAAAAGATGTTTGAGTTTTTTCAAAAACTGTTCGAGTTTTGGAAAAATGTTCAGAATTTCATGATTTTTCGACTTTGTGCACAAAAAAGTTCATGTTTTAAAAACAAATTGGAGTTTAAAAAAATGTTCCCGTTGTCACGGATGCAAATACAGTTCACCTTATAAAAATTTATTCAGAATTTCAAAAAATGTTCGTGTTTTCGAAAAATATTTGAGATTCCCAAAAAATGTTCTTGTTTTTTTAAAAAATTGTTACGAATTTGAAAATGTTCGTGTTACAAAATATCCACTTTTAGAAAAATTGCATTTGAATAAAATAATGTTTAAATTTGTTGTTGTTTATAGTTTTTATACCCCACTATGCCCACTTGGATAGTGAAGCTCATACTACAGTTCTAGTGTCGATCTTTCACCAGCCTGAAGTCCCCGGTTTGATCCCTCACACGCCCATGTGCTTTTTTCTTTTTGAAAATTTACACTGTTTGCAGGTTGTTGGGCCGGCCCAGTCTGGGAGCCCCCTATGCGGCACACGTCGAACGTGTGTATAGGCTGAGCTAGGAACTTGACGTACAGCACTGGCACACACAGACCGCCGCAGTTATATGCAGTGGCGGAGGCAGGGAGTGGCGAGCCAGGGCCCGAGCCCTCCCCAAGCTTAGCTATTCCTTTGTATTTGGAGTACGAACAGTAACAAATCCTCCTATATTGGGCCCTCCTCAACATCATGAATTAAGGATTCCTGGCTCGTTATTATATGATAACACTTCACTGACGTGTGTACCAACTTGGCTACTCCAGCACAAGGTGCAGCCATGATATCCATCTCCGGGAACTGCCGTGCCTTTAGAACTCTAGCACATAGCGAGTTCGGGACCGTGATGATCCGCCAGACTTGTTTAACGAGGAGAGCTTGATTAAATAGCTTGAATCTCAGGGGCTGTTTGGCAATCCACCAGCTTGATGAAATTTAAGAACTTGGAGAGTATCTGCTCACTCGTTGTGCAGTCTAATCAAGTTCGGGATGCATTATTGGTGGGACTGTCAGCCACGCCCGGCGACCGACCCACATAGATGGGGCAGGCATTTTCCTAGCACAGATTTGATCTGCGGCGGTGGACGGTAGCGCTGTCCGCTAGCGTTTTGGATTTGGACGGATCGATCGGCCCCAACGGTGGTGACACTGGCGACGTACGGCACGTGGGCCACGACCTCACTTACGGACCCAGCCGGGTGAGAGTGAGACCCAACAAGGAAACCGACGAGGTCGACACGTCCGTCCAGATCTACGTACTGCTGTACTGTACTACAGCTACTGCTCTTCCCAGCGTACTGATTGACTAGTTACTTACTTACTGTTTACAATCCGCAGGCCTAACTTGAGCTCCGTCTACGTCTTGGCAGTTGGCACACGTCATCGGCGGCTTAAGTGCAGCAACAGAGATGGTACCTGGTCTAGCACTTGCGTGTACGGCTGAAACGTGCACGCACGCACGCGCTCCACACGCTAATGCATGCTTGCAAGCTGCAAATGATGGTGCCTGCCTGCTGCGTGCGCCATGCATGGATCGGCCGGACGCCAAGGTGCTGTGCTGGCGTGGCGACCCTAGGCAAAACCAAGCAAGCGCGCGCGCGCGACACGCAACCAAACCACGTGATTTATAACACCACTCCAGTTAGCTACTGGCATCGTCGGAGACAAGTTAGTTAACCGTCGCGGTAAGTTTGTGACACGTCTGACGTCAATCGCCTCTCGAAAGAGACAATCGGTTCGTGACACGTCCAGGAAAAGACAACATGGAGATGCAGTAACTTCTATATACTCTGGAGTATCAAGGTAAAAAAAAAGAGAGAGAAACACGTAGTACGTGCGTGCGTACTGACCTGGATGAAATCGTGGAGCACGAAGTCCGGCAGCCAGGGCGGGGGGCGGTGCATGGACCGGTGCACGAGCCGGCGCAGCCCGGCGGCGCTGTCGGGCAGCAGCGCCTCCTCCACGGCCATCTCCTCCCGCGCCGCCAGCTCGCCCATCTCCTGCACCGTGGCCGCCACGCCGCTGGTCATGATGACGACCCTGGCCACGCTCTCCCGGGCCTCCACGGCCGCCATCCGGTACGCCACGAACCCCCCGTAGCTGATCCCGGCCACGTCGTACCGGCCCACGCCGAGGAGCCGCATCGCGTCCGCGGCGCAGCGGGCTTGGAACGCCACGGTCCGGAGCGGCGAGGCGGAGCGGGAGTGCGAGCCGAAGAAGACCAGGTCGGGCACGTAGAGGTGGAAGCTGCGGGAGAGCGCGGCCAGGTTGCGCGCCCACGTCCACTTGGCGTCGCCGCCGAAGCCGTGGAGGAGGAGCAGCGGCGGCTTCGCGGACGGCGAGGCCGGGCACCAGACGCGGAGCGTGGTGGCGTGCGGGCCGGGCAGGCGGAGGGTGACGGGGCGGATGCGGAGGCGCGCGAGGAGGTGGAGCGTGAGCGCGGCGTCGCGGAAGGCGGCGAGGCGGAGGCGGAGCAGCAGCCGGAGGAGGAGCAGCGAGAGGGAGAGCAGCGCGAAGAGGGACGAGGCGGCCGCCGGGTGCTGCTTCGTGGCGGCGCCGGCCGCCGGTCCGGCGCGAGCTTGCATGACGACGCGGGGGCGGGCTGGCCGGATGGGCGGGCTGTAGCGCGCAGCTTCTTTCTCGGCGCGGCCCCGATGGATCCGGAGGAGTCGCGACGTGTCTCGCGTGTGTACTGTTTATATGTGCGGCTCTTGCTCTTTCCGGTTGTATACTAGTAGTACTACTGCTCGTGCTCAGCTCGAGTCGGATACGGGTCCAAAATCAAGCAGCGCGGTGTGACCCGTGGTATAGCAAGAAACTCAGAGCTGCCAGAGCTTTAGCTCTAAGGAACGGTCGAATTGACCCTTTTCCAGCGATACTGGCCCGACCCAGCGCAAGGACGGCACACGGATGCAGGCGTCTGTACGCGCAGGGACGAGCCGGAGACGTCGCGTTGTCCCTTAAAGTCGCGCCATAAATCTCCTCACCGCTCATTCTCCCCTCTCTCCCCACTATGACTCCCTCACCGCCCACTCTCCCCTCTTGGCGGTTAGTGAGCATCCATAACAGTCCCCGCGTGGCAAGTAAGGATGATGTTCAGAGCTGGGAGGCTGGAACTTCTCAAAACCAACCTCGCATCAATGCCAATCCACGCTATGATGGCAATAGATCTTCCAGTCAAAACAATCAAAGCAGCTAATAAGATTTGTAGAGGCTTCCTATGGAAGGGGCGACGAGATGTCCACGGAGAACACTGCTTGGTGGCGTGGGATCAAGTGTGCGCACCCAAGGAATATGGTGGTCTGGGGTGCCCAACTTACGATTACTCAACACCTCTCTTCGAGCACGATGGCCATGGTTGGCCAGGACGGATATGGATAGGCCATGGACAGAATTCAACATTCAGGTCTCGTCCGAATTGGCCCTTTTCAGCGAGACAGGCCCGACCCAGCGCAAGGACGGCACACGGATGCAGGCGTCTGTACGCGCGGGGACGAGCCGGAGACCTTGCGTTGTCCCTTGTAGTCACTTCCTCACCGCCCACTCTCCCTTCTTGGCGGTGAGTGAGCATCCATGGCAGCAAGATCCGAATGAGGAACACCGGCGGCGACCACGAACTTGATCACCGCTTCGTCGCCCCTTCGCCACCTCTTCTTCGATGATGGTAAGTCCTTGTCTCCCTGATTTAGGGATTGACGTAGGCATCGATTTAGGCATGAATTTATTCGATGATTCGATCTAGGGACATTCTAAGGGTTTTAATATGGCTAGATTTACGGTTCAAGTTGGGGTCTGGTTTAAGCAGATCCGGCTTGCCTGCTCTCTCCACATGCTCCCATCCGTACTCCCACTTCATCCTACGGCTATCTTTTTTTCTTTTTTCCTTTCTAATCAAATTATCTCCCCCCTGATTTTAAGGGGGTGGGGCCGGGCCTTATTTTGTTCCAATCAAATCAAGCTACATATGCAGGAGCACGAATGGGCACACGCGCGGGGAGCAGGCAAGTCTCGTCCGGTTTAAGCTAGGGTTTAGGGTCTGATTTAGGCTTCGATTTAGGGTGCTGATTAAGACCTTGATTTGGCCGTCCATAATGGTGTCCATCGGTTAATGGCTTGATTTGGCCATTCATACGGCTCAATTTTGGTGTCGAAGTCCAATCACATATTGGTGTCTATATAGGGTTAGATTTTCTTTAGTTACCATGTGCTACCTTTGTAAACTAATATAAGACTTATTAGATCATTAAATGGTGATCTACCAAGTATTAGTTTACAGAGGAAGTACATATGTAGTCAATATAGGGGTCTGATTTTGGTCAGTTGCTATATCGATATACGGTCAGATTTTGGTCAGTTGCCATGTTGATATAGAGCCAGATTTTGGTCAGTTTCCATGTCGATATATGGTCGATACCGGTCCATGGTACATGTACATCCCATTGATCATGCTTAGTTCTTCACTGCAACTCTTTGTTGGGAAGCCGGTCATTGGTAATGTTGGTGATTGCAATTGCTCAAGGGCAAGCAGGTGTCAGAGGGCGACCGCCTCAAGCCTCCAAGGCAAGTAGGTCGCAGAGGGCGAGCAAGTGGCGGACGTCAGCGCCTCAAAGAGGCCTCAAGTGAGAAAGAAGAATTCCAACCATTTTTATGAGGACGTGGGTCCATCACACTTCTACAAAGTCATCCTAACTCCTAAATTGGAGTGACTACCCATCCTAATTGCTCCCTTGAGAAAATGGTACCATCCCTACTTTTGAAGCCCTCTCATTTGACTGACGTGTTCACTTTTGTATTTGGTTCATGTTTTGACAGGGACAATGATCGCCAGCATGCGTCATTGTAACATCAATATAGCACGTGTGGCCAACAACACAAGAAAATTTCTTCGCATATGTGTGGGTTGATTAACAGATAATACATAATCACTTGAGAGAATTCCTTATTTGGCCCTTTCTTAAAATTTGCTTCCCTATTTGGCCCAAAATAAAAATGTCTTCCCTATTTGACACCTAAAGTAAATTTTGTTCCTTATATGACATTTCTGACCATTTTAGGTACTAATGGTGTTAAGTGTGAGGTGAAAAGACCATCTTGCCCCTAGTGCATTTTGTAATTATTTTGGATGTAGTAAAAAAGCAATCAGTTCACCCATGTTTTTGGGATGTTCAATGGATGATGCACATGTATATGTATGCTTCAATATTTTCTTCCTATGTAATCTGATTTGTACATGTAAAAGCTGTACAAAACACCGTATAATTTGTACAAGCATATCTATGATCAATACAGTACCATATTTTGATTAGTGTTTGATGATCTTTTTACGCACTAAACCCAATTATTTATGTAAGCCGTGGTGGACCGGCAAACAAATAAATACAAGCGTATATATGTGAAAAAATATAACTTTGATCTATCAAAGTACTACTGTATGACGTGTAGGTCCCATGTGTTGCTAGAAAATTTATGAGTGGGAGAATATATTCAATATTGGTCTTTATTTGTAGAGTTCATCATATAGAATAGAGTGCTGCAAAAAGATTAAAGCTTTACACTTTGATCTAAGAGAAATAATTGCCAAAAGAGATAAATACATGCATGCAAAACTAGCCAAGTTTGTAATTGGCCTACATGCATGCACTCATGTATACTCCCTATTTGCACTCAACGGTGACTCAACAAGTCAAGGCCCACGTACGTCAGCTATCAGCGATTGATAAAGCCTTCCATCCCGTGCAACCGTGAGGGAAGACACACACGCAGACCGCCAGGCTCGTAGGAGACGCACGCACACGCACCGTCAGGCTCCACGCCGCAGCTCTTCAACCCGCACGTCATGGTGCCATGTGTGTAGACGCCCATGCCGAGGCCGCCTCAGTGCCATGGGCTAATCGCCGGCGAGACTAACCAAAATATTGTTTATGGCATTGTACTTTCCTGCAAGTGTATATGGTACTGTACTTATTCATAAAAAAATATTGTACTGATATATATGCTAGTAAAAGTTCTACGGATATTTTGTATGCTTTTACACGCAAAGACTTACCTAATGAACAAAATATTAGAGCATACACATATATGCACGGCATCCATTAAACATCCCTAAAATATGTGTGAACTGATTGCTCTTTTTACTATATCCAGGATAGTTACACAATGGATTAGGGGCAAAATGGTCTTTTCACTTTACACTTAAACCCTTTAGTGTCTAAAATAGACGAAAGTGTCAAATAAGGAAGAAAATTAACTTTAGGGGTTAAATAGGGAACTTTTTTTATTTTGGGCCAAATAAGGAAGCAGATTTTAAGAAAGGGCCAAATAAGAAATTCTCTCTAATCACTCAGCCAAAAAGGGGCAACCAAAACACCACATTTTATAAAAAAGAAAACACGCTCCATCATCTCCCCATGCACTGAACCTGACAATATTTTAATGAAATCTCCATAATACCAACGGCACTGTGAAGCGTGCCCAACCCTTCTAGTGATGTGTCAAGGCTAAGTGATAATGACGTCGCTCAAAATGGTAGCAAGTAAGTACCGATCTACAACCTTTAATTCGCCTCTAACTTCTATCTCCAATGGCATGTGCATGTGAGTCCTCATTTTCATATCTCGTTCTCAGAATGCGACATCTACTCTTATATATCTAATAGCTAGCCCCTACTAACAAATTTCTCAATATGCAAGCATGCTATCTTAGCATGCCAACATGAGAAAAAAGACTCACCTTAATATGCAAACTATGCATAGTAAAAACCCAACTCAACATGCAGAAATGCATGATAGTTTCCACTCCATTATGCTATTTATAATTAATAAATATTTTGCAACTATACAATAATCAAAAAACAATAAATCATATATATTTTAGTTTAGTTCTCATATTAATACTCTAACATTCATGTTCCATACAACCAAATCCTATTAAAATATGTTGCGATACATTTCCCCAAAAATGTGTGGGGTATCATCTACTTCCTTCGTCCAAAATTAGTTGACGCTCATTACATCCGTTTGAGGGCCAACCAATTCCGGACAGAGGGAGTAGTTTTCTATAGTGCTTATGGAATTTGATGTGTGTGTAAGATCTATACCTTTATTTTGTTGAGCAATACACTTTGAGAATTAATTCACGGGCCTAGCTTAGTGAGTTGGCCCATAAATTGCTTGAACTAGATGATGCCTCGCATGTTGTTGTGATTTTTTTTGTAATATATTCCAATGAGATTTGGTTGTATAAAAGATGAATAAAAGTATACTATGAGAACAAAAGTAAAAAATACATATGATATATTGTGTTTTATAACTATATAGTTCCAAAATATTTATTAAATTAAAAAGCATAATATAATAGAAATTCTCATGCATGTTTGCATGTAAAGGTGTAATTTTTATCTATGCATGGTTGAATGTTGAGCTAGGCTTTTTCTATGCATGTTGGTTGATATATTGTGTTGAGCTAGGCTTTTTCTATGCGTGTGTGTTGTGAGCTTTTTCAATAATGTTGAGCTAGGCTTTTTCTATGCGTGTGTGTTGTGAGCTTTTGTGTGTGTACCGTGTTTTGAACTTATAGGCATATACTAGAGTACAAAGCGAAAATAAAAAAACAACCACACTTTGTAGAAATGGGGATATATGCCTATACGCATAGCCTCTACTATTGGACTGCTATCAAAACTGGTTGTATGTATCTCGTGCTACTTGCACCCATAGACCATAAGCTCCCATTTTGCATGGTGAATTAAGGACCACATATGGATCCATAATGTAGCTCGGTATATAGATTACAATTTTTTTTGGACCTTTGTTCAGTTCAAAACACAACCATTCATACAATTTCATATAGCCCAAAGCAAGATACCCACACCCGCATAGATTCATGCCTTAATTTTAGACTCAACCCAACCCAACCAATTACCAAACATATTTGACATACTCATAGATGGAGGCAAAATTATAAGCCACATGAATTGCACGCCATAATAACTTGGCGAGAGCGCAAGCAAGAAACAAAGGATGAATTGTTTCCTTCTGATCACAACAATAACATTGTTTGCTATTGCCAACTACGTTTTGCTATATCCTTAGTAAGAATGACACCTTTGTGCACACGCACACGCAAATGCAATTTTTAATATTTAATGTCACTTTTGTCTTCCAAATATGATATGAACAAAACAAGCCCAATATTAATCATGTCTGTGTACATCATCATACATGCCCAGCATTAATCAAACTTGGGATAATTAATGGATTTGTCTATTTCTATGTCGAACAAAACTGTCATGGATATCAAAATGATGAAAAGATAAAATCACATAGATCATGACGTATGTTATTCGCCAAAAGTAGCCATGTAAAAAAATTACAAGTGCCAAAACCCTAAACACGAACCAGAACGCCCAAGTATGGCCTTATCCGTAAGTTGTCATTGTACTCCTTTTGCCGGGATTTATTCGGCCCTTTGTATTTTGAATCAAACTTTGCTATAAACTTGATTTGCAAAATATAAGTGATATGTCATAAAAAATATATTGTTAAATTATTTTTCAAACGAAGTTTCTAATGGCACCCCACTAGTTTTGTTACATGTAACTCATATTTCGTTATGCAAATGTATGGTCAAACTTCAAAACATTAGGGGGCCTAATAAACCCGGACACAGGGAGTAGAGCTTGAAACCTTGAGGGTACCCTTCGACGCTTTTTAATTCAAATAGATGAACTGACTTTTCAGAATCGATATTATTTTCTAAATTTCAGTCATTTGATTGAACTAAGTAGTGTCCGAGGGTATCCTAGAGATTTTAAATTTGCATAACCAATATAGATCGAATTCAGCATAAATTGATCATACCATAAATATATACCTATTCGAGAAAAAACATAAACATATACTCCCTCTGTAAAGAAATATAAGAGTGTTTAGAGTATATTTTTAACCTAACATAAATATAGAAGTACTTGCAAACACTTGTAGAAAAACGAAACGAGGAATATATGCTGTCCAGTGTCCACCCATTCACTCGGAAACAGAAGTCAGGAACGTACTTTCCAGCACGAATCGTAAAGCAACGGCATCTCCACGGTCCAGCCTCCAGACGGAGTAGCCCGCTCCTCCATTTGGGGTTAGAAACATCTAAACCCTCCTTCTCTCCCCCAACCGCCGCCACCGCCGCGCCTGACGCGGTGAACTACCGCGATGTCGCCCGCCGCCGCCGCACCCGTGCCATGCCATGATCGCATCCGCAGCTTCGAGGACTTCGCGCGGGTGCACCAGTTCCTGCTGATTGCGGCCGGCGTGCCGCCGTCGCTGCATCGGCGGCTGTACCGCAAGCTCGCCGACGAGGTGTTCGACGGCGGGGAGAGATTCTCCGTCGAGCCCTGCGAGGAAGGGAGGCAGCGCTGCCTCGTGCTCGCCTCGGACACGGCTCTAAGGGGGGAGTCGGACGTCTTCCTCGTCGACCACGCGTGGTCCTTCCGCCTCTCCGATGCGCTCAAGCAGGTTCGCCTCCTCCGGTGTCTGCTATGAATTACTCGTGCTACTTTACTCATAAGTAACTACTCGTCAAAAACGCTCTTATTATGGGATGGAGGGAGTAGCTAGGACGCTGTCTAGCTTGTGACGCTATTCAGTAGTACAACCAGTTGCTTCGTTTGAACTTGATAACAAGGGGTTTCTGGTTGTGCTATTATCCAGTTTTTCTACATTGCATTGGCAGTGATCTTTTCTGAATCTGTTAGTAGTTGACGCTGTTATACTGTAAATTAGTGACTCGATTAGTGAAGTGAGTGGTGGCTACAATTTGATCCAGGTTAAAATGCTCTGATTTTTGGCTGTTGATCTCTGTTCCCGAGTATTTTATTGTCAATTCATGGTTGTTAAGGATTTAAGAAATATCTACTGTTTTGCTCCACCATCAAGTACTAGCACTAGGTGCTGACCTGACAAACAGGAATAAGTGTATCCATGAGTGATATCATTTTTCTGTGTTGGTGATTTTGTAGCTACGTGAAGTACCAGGATTGGCTGAGAGAATGGCAGCTCTAATGTGTGTGGATCTGGATAGGAAAACTGAGGTCGAAGAGTCAGATGAGCAATGCAGTGAAAATGGTGGGGGTTTGGAGCATGTCTTGCAGGTGGTGGAGAAAGAAAGGATTAGAATTCAGGAGTCGGGAAGTGATTTTGCTGCATGGCTGGAGCTTGAGGAGCTTGGTATCGATGATGATATGTTAGTGGCACTGGATTTATCTGCAAATTTTCCGGTCTGACTCTTCTCCATATATGTTTTTAGTTGCCATTGCCTGTAATGTACAGTATAGTATATATGGTTGATCTCATATAAGTATAATAGTAGTAATATATTGCAGTGTGTATGTTTATATTTGATGATTCCGTGGTTTTATTTGTGATGAAAAGAATATAACAAATGTTCTCTTCTAAGTGCCACAGCTCATTTCAGAAGAGCTTTTCACTGTTCTTCTATGTTATTTGTCGGGAGAACTGTTTCTGACTGATCTACGGTTTGTATTTGATGTTTTCCTGAAACTGATCTTTCCTTTCTTTCTCATTAGAATCTGGTAGCCCTCAATCTATGGGGAAACAAGCTGCAGGATCCAGAAAAAGTAATGCAAGAAATCGGGAAGTGTGGAAGGTTAAAGGCACTTTGGTTGAATGAGAACCCTGTCCTTAACCAATGGTCAGAATTGTGCTTTACATATTTTTTCTTAAGTTATCTATTTTGTAAACTCTCCTATGCATATTTTCCCTGTTCTTAATTGGTTATAGGTCTAACCATGAAAAAAAATAGTGATCCTGATGTATGGAGTTAAGAAAGTAACTACATATTTGCCTTCAAATGATATAATGCTTGCCACTGAGTGTCGGACTGTAGAGCTGCTGCAAATGATAACCGAGAAATTATACTTTCGTAGTTCATCAAATGATCGGTCTGGCATGATGAACTTAAATACGGATGGAACAGTACTAAAAAAGTGGCTTCTCGAAAGGAAGAAGTAAACCTGCCCGGCGCCGGCCAGTTTCTGACTCATTCATTTTCTGTGTTCTTACAGCCAAACCCTGTGTTTGGAATGTATGCATGGATGGGTTAGTAAAATTTGGCTTATGATAATTTAGGGGTGTAGATTATGTTTATCTGAAAAACGCTAGAGCATTGTTCATAGTATTTGGTCATGCTGCATGTATGTGGTAAAAACAACACGATACAGATGTGCAGTTTCTGGGCGTTAACAAATAGCAAGTGAACAACACTTGGCTTTAACAAATAGCAAGTGAACAAAACTCTGACTAGCTGAAATATTTCAGAACTTATATGTGATGTCTATTTCAGGTAATATTGTTGTAAAGTCCTGTTATGTCATTGTAATATTTTCTTGATGTTGACAGCACTGAGAAAGATGTTCTTGATGGTCTTCCTGAATTGGAAATCTACAATTCACATTTTACAAGGAAAGCTAGAGAGTGGGCTTTAGGTTTCTGTGGGGATATGGTTGGAGCAGAAAATCCCTGTTTGTCTGTGGGAAACATATCATTGGATAATATTGTGACTCTTGACCTTTCTGATAGGTCCATCCACAAACTACCTGAGGTAAGATACCTAATGCCCACAATTGGTTCTCTATAATTTTAAAACACGACGTCACAAAAAGGTTACCCGTATCATTTTCCCTAGTTTAAGCTATCGTTTTGTCAGAACAGTACACTCAGAAAAGGTGAACTGCTCCACTGACAATTTTCCTCTCTACATTTTTAATTTTGAAGGTGTTCTCCTCTAGTAAACTGTCATCTCTTTCAAAGTTGAACATCCGTGGCAATCCTTTGGACCAAATGTCTGGCAATGATCTCTTTAAGTTATTTAGTGGGTTTACACAGTTACAGGAGTTGGAGGTATCATTGTCGAAACTTCATATTTTCTCAGAAATTTGTTGTTATCTTTAGTTCTCGTCTTGTTTCTAGACTAGGATGAGTGTTATCAACTTATACATGGAAAATGATTATCTTTTGACAGGTAGACATTCCTGGCCCTCTTGGAGACAGTGCAATTACCATTATTGAGTCTCTTCCCAATATAAATTTGCTGAATGGTGTCAATGCGTCAACTATAGTCGAGAACGCTAAGCATGTAGTGGACTCTGCACTTAAACCACGTGTTCCAGAATGGTCACCTGAAGAATCCCTGGCTGAAAGAGTTATTGGTGCAATGTGGCTGTATCTTATGACATACCGGCTTGCCGATGAAGAAAAGTTTGATGAAACACCCATTTGGTATGCCATTGCTGCAATATTTTTTCATCCCTTCTGGACGAGTGGTTGGTGTAAATTTAGTTACTGTGTAGTTAAATCCCTGCAAGAGTTCGTGCAAAAAGAATCATGTTACATTATGACCTTGACTAACACCTACTGCTAGAGTAGGGTTTTATGTAATACTAAATCCATCCAGTTAGATCATCCAGGAAATATGTTTGCTTTCACTTTTGGACATTGAGAAACATTCTACTAGGACATGAAACACATTTTGCTTGTTTTACTGTGTTATATGTTTCGTGATTGGTTATTTATGCAGGTATGTCATGGATGAGTTGGGCTCAGCCATGCGCCATAGTGATGATGCAAACTTTAGGATATCTCCTTTTTTGTTCATGCCAGAAGGAAAATTAGCTTCTGCTATAAGGTATTGACATTTGAATTGTAGGAACATTCTATCATTATTTAGTTTGTTAATATCCAATATTTTCAGTTACACAATTCTGTGGCCTATTTGTGATGTTCATACTGGAGAAGAATGTACCCGGGATTTCTTGTTTGGTATTGGCGAAGACAAACAACGTTCAGCTAGGCTTACAGCCTGGTTCCACACACCAGAGAAATATTTTATTCAGGTACTTTTTTCCATGCCAGTACTGACTGGTTTGAGCTGTACATGAACCCCAATGAATTAGTCTTATGTTCTCTCTTGCTTTCTGGCTACTTCATAGGAATTCAGGAAGTATGAGGAGCAGCTTCAGTCAACTAGTATTTGTCCTATAAAAGAGGCGCCCTCAACCAAAAGTGTACATCCAAGTGATGGCCGTCCACTTCGAGTATTTACTGATATACCCCAAGTAGAGGAGTTCTTAACACGTCCAGAGTTTGTTCTCAGTAAGCAAAGCTCCTGCTTTATTATTTTTCTGTAACTATTTTTTCAGGATTGACTGTTTTTTTGATGGGGATGCACCCTGGCTATTGTTCCTTATAAGTTTTGCCCTGTGATTCCCACAGTCCATTTCCTTTCCCTCCTTTCATCACTTGTCCTCCTTTTGTTGGAATATTTGTTCATGTGGAAAGCAAAGACAGAACATGAAAATCATGTCATGATACCTTTTTGTTTTACAGAAGGATAAATAAATATTATATCCTTTTGCTAATTTCGTGTACACCCCATGATAGCACTCTGCTATCATATAGTTAATAGTTTACTATTTAAGTTGTAAATTATGGTTATGGCTTGATGAATAATATCTTGTAATATTTGTCAGTGAACTGAACAGAACTGAAGTTGTGCTAATTTTTAGCATACTCTTCTAATAAGACATTATTTGTATGCCACCTGGTTTTATTGGCTCCTTTAATATGCTTGTACAGTCATGGCGATTCATAGTGTATTCCTTTATTTCTGCAACGTATGCTTCAAAGGAAATTAGCTCCTCGTTTACATCTAACTTGTTTTCCTGCAGCAACTGATCCGAAGGATGCAGACATCATCTGGGCAGGCATGCAAATTGATTCTGAATTAAAGAGTTCACTAGGTCTCACAGACCAACAATACATGAATCAGTTTCCTTTTGAGGCTTGTCTGGTCATGAAGCACCACTTAGCGGATACTATCCACAGGGTGAGCTACTGAGCTGTTTGGTGTACACCTTCTTTTTGAAGAAACATCCGGCATAGCTTTACTGTTTTGAATTCAGTACCTTTAATGTTAGCGGCATCTGAAAACTAAAATGAACTCCTACAGGCATGGGGCTCACCTGAGTGGCTTCAACCTACATATAACCTAGAGACCCATTTGTCTCAACTAATTGGCGATTACTCTGTGAGGAAACGGGATGGTAAGGACAACTTATGGATCATGAAGCCTTGGAATATGGCAAGAACAATTGATACCACTGTCAGTGGTGATCTATCTGCTATCATCCGACTTATGGAGACGGGTCCCAAGATATGCCAAAAGTATATTGAGTGTCCTGCGCTTTTCCAAGGAAGAAAGTTTGATCTTCGGTACATTGTTTTGGTCCGCAGTATATGCCCTTTGGATATACTTCTTTGTGATGTTTTTTGGGTATGCCTGAAAGTTTAATGATACTTAGTGAATGTCTGTGGCCATTACTTGATGATGATATCCAGTGACTATTGTGCATCTATCTTTTCCTTATTGTAGGTCAGGTTAGCAAACAATCAGTACACTTTGGAGAAAACTAGCCTTTTTGAGTATGAGACCCATTTCACTGTGATGGTAAGATCAAATTTCACCTGAAGTTAGATGTGTTACTTCATAATATCACATCATGAATGTCAGTTGTGCAGAAGCTTGTTGATGTTCTATTTTATCTCCTGTTATATCTTATAGGCTCTAGCTGTATGCTCATATAGTGACCAGCCGTAAACTTTTCTTGGTAATAAATGTTTAAGAGTGTAATCTAGCTCCCTAATTTCTCTTCCCATCCAGAACTATAATGGAAGGATGAACCATATGAATACTCCAGAGTTCGTCAAGGCGTTTGAGAAGGAGCATCAAGGTTTACAACAGCTTGCATTCCCCCTCTTTAGTATAGCGATGTCTTTCTAATTTACTGTTAAAATTTCAGTTAAATGGCTGGAGATTCATGAAAGCATACGTATTATGATAAGGCGTGTCTTTGAGTCAGCCTCAGCTGTCCATCCTGAGATGCAGAACTCATTCTGTCGGGCCATCTATGGTGTTGATGTTATGCTTGATGATAAATTCAAGCCAAAGATTTTGGAGGTATGCCTCGTCTACTTTGTATAACTGCAACCCATGCACATTGGTAACAAAACCTGTTTAAGCCTGTTCATATCAGTTAGGGTGATATGGTGCATGGTTATAGTTTAGTGCTTGTTCCATTCGAGCTAGAAAAGCACTTATATGCATATCACCATGTCAATCCAGATATTCTTGATGTAGCATTTCCTTGTTCCATTTGGCACGATAGTAGTATTATGGAAACTAATTAAGTGTACGAGTGAAGCAATTTATGACAAGGCTGCAATTTGCAGCTGCTCTCATCCATGAACAGGAACTTCCCCATGACAGTTTCTTGCAGACGGGATGTCCAACTTCATGTTATGAGAATATATTTGAACCGGGTTGCCTAGTACTGTTTTCACATGGTCCATCGAAATAACTACTTCATGTTATGAGAACATTTTTGAACCGTGTTGCCTAGTAATGTTTCCACATGTTCCATCGAGATAACTATATCAGGTTGTGGGAATATATTCGAACTGTGATGCCCGGTACTCCCTCTCTAAAAATATAAGAGCGTTTAGATCACTACTACTTTTAGTATTCTCACATATTCACAGTTCAAATATATTCCCACACATGTTCCAGCGACTCACCACTTCACCATGAACTGCAGGTGACATATTGCCCGGACTGCACGAGGGCGTGCCAATATGACACGCAAGCTCTCGTAGGAAGCCAGGGCCCCATCAAAGGCAGTGATTTTTTCAACACGGTGTTTGGCTGCCTCTTTCTCCATGATTTGACGAATGTGTCACCACTGTAATCATCTTGTCAAGAGATGTTTTTCCTCGAATGTCAAGAGCTGTTGTAACACCATTGTCCTTGCATCATGATATGCACAAGGGCTGTTGTACGTTTATGCATCAATGAACTGCATCCGTGACAGGGTAGACACCCATGAACTCTGATTGTTCAAGCTTAAGATGGAATTTCCTTGTGTGGCTTGATAAAAATTGCTGCTTCCCATAATAATGTTACATCTTATGAGTTTGAACTATATACAATGATTTATGTACAATGCCACGCAAGGAGTGCTGGAGATTGAAGGTCATCCGGCCGTTGATTCTGCATCAAACGGATGAGAACAAATCTGATGGCCCTAAATTTGTTTTCAGTCGATCGGACGCTAGCCAGTCCCATTTTTAATATGTAATCACGTTAATAATAAAAATGACAGGTAAATCATGATGATTGCGTACAATATTTAGACTCCTGTGGTAGCACACGAGTAATTATCTACCGGGTAGCCGAGTACGGTACTAAATCGATGCAAGCGGAGGCGATCTTCCCCCCTACGACCCACCGAGGCTCCTTTGTATCCTCTGCACGTCCTGCCCGCTGATCCTGAACGTCTTCTTGACGACCTCGTCCGGCAGGCGCGGCTCCGTCCGGAACGCCGACAAGGGCACGAGCTGCGCGCCGGGGCTCTGGCTGTTGAGCCCGGCCAGCACGACGGCGGGGGCGGAGACGTCCTCGTTGCGCATGAAGTGCACCATGCCCCTCGGGAACACGAACGCCTCGCCGGCGCGCAGCCGCTGCGTGTAGAGCCGGTACGACGTGTCGGCGAACCCCACCAGCACGCCGCCGGAGAGCACGAGCGCCACCTCCGACGCGCGCGGGTGAGAGTGCAGCGGCGCCATGCCGCCGGGGGCCAGGTCGATGCGCGCCATGGCGAGCCCCTGCGCGTTCGCGCCGGGGAGGGACGCGGCCGGGCTGGTCATCGTCGCGTTGAAGCCGAAGAGCGTGGCAGACGGGTCCGTGGGCTCGGAGAGCGCCGAGGTGGCGAAGTGGTCGGCGCGCGCCGTCGCCGGGTCGATGCACGGCAGGCCGTTGAAGTGGAACGCCGCGGCGGCGGCCGTGTCGGCGACGCAGTGGTCGAAGAGGAGGTCCGGGTCGGCGTTGCAGACGGCGGAGAAGAAGAAGATCATGGCGAGAGAAAGGATGGCTCGAGAGATGAGAGTGGCATGGTTGGTTGTGGTGCTCATGGCCCCGAGTTTGACAGTCTTCTGTCCGCAGGATCGACCAGTGATCAGCATTCTGCGGCCATGGCTCATGTGGACATATAGTGGTAGTTTTTGGCTGCCTTGATCAGTTCAGTTGAGTTGGCAACTGATGCTTTGAAGTTACTGTGGGTGTGAGTAGCTGCATTGGCTACGTTACGTTACCATGCCTTGAGGAACGAGATACATACTTTTGAGTTTGATGACGGAGGGTTTTCTTTCCAAGTCACCAGTTATAACTTTGGTTACGTTCACGCTCTTCTTGGAACCCTTTTGAAACCTACAGAACAGAAAATTCACCCAATCACAATCATATTCAAACATTTACTTCAAACTTCCTATAACCGCAGGAAAACTATTGCCATACCTTGCAGTTCAACCTTCTTCCCTCAAACCGCCAACGACCACGGCTGAACCACATGCCTCCGCCACTTTGACCTCCTCCCACTGCCATGCTTGCCGCCGCGCTAGGTCATCGCTCTAAGCCCGTCAACCTCCAGTTCAGGCGTCAACATCCCCCGCACCCCTAAGACACCGAGACACTGCTTCCCTGATAAACCCATACCCCCACACCTTTAAGATAGACACCGACACGCTGCTTTACCCGTGAACCCGCACCTCCACACCCCTAAGATAGACACCAAGGCGTTGCTTCCCCGGCGGACCAGCAGCCTCGGTGCTCCGCGCGCCTCCATGACTGTTGTTCCTTTCTTTGGGAATGGACTGACCCAGAATTAAAATTCAGAATACTGACGTCTAGTTAAAGTGATTAAAAATAGACGTATCATTAAGATGTGGAGCATCTTAGAATGAAGACTGACGAGGAAAACATGCGAAATCGAAAGCGGAGGTGGGGTGGGCCGGGAAGGAGATGAAACAAAAAAAATCGTAAAACAAAACCTTATGTTTTTTTGAAGTAGGAGAGATATGTACTTCGGTCGTATAATAAAAAGGGTATTAGGGCATCTTCAATGCGGACCTTTAAATCGGTCACAAATATCCAGACCGAGCTGTCCGGATGCACTTTGACATCCAACACGGTACCCCTTTTATCAGCAGATGCGTCCAATTGTCTGAAATTCTGCAAATCGGCGAGAGCTTCCATGGTCGTCTAAACCGCCGCCATGTGCGCGTCAGAAAGCCTGGTCCCATCCGAAAACTCTCTTATGCGCCTGCACCCTCTCCCGAAGGTCGCCACGTACTCGCACTCCTTGAATCTACATAGAATAGATTAGTAGATTGAAATAGTTAAGTAGTCTAATTCAATTTCTTTTTTCATTGCATCCACTTAATTTCAATCAGGTAAAAAAAATCTAAGACAATTCTTGACCAAAGAATCTATGGAAGGACCACCTATGCGTACAAAAACCCGGTCCCACCCCAATACCCTCTCCCGCAACGATGGCGAAGATTTAGACTAGGTTAACTTCCGTATGCATTTCTTTAATGAAATATGTCAAAAATGTAATGAATGTGATCTATTTTAAATGAAAATCACCAAGTTTGTTTCAAATTATGTTTGAAAATGTAGAAGTTTAAGGTACACAATTGGATAGCCGGCTCCCGTATCACTGTCCGCGTTCACGTCCACGTCCATGAATGGATAACGTGTACGTTTTAGAGGTCTGTGTTGGAGATGCCCTTAGGCCTAAATTAATCTTTCGCGGAATGTCAACCCTCTCTTGCGTGGCAAAGTTACAAGATCCCGAGAAATCCATATCAACAACTTGGGGAGCACATAGGGTGTCCCTGTTGAGGGCACGCACGACGCGCGGTGGCCCGATTGTGCATTTTTTGCGGCTTACCTTTACTTTTGACGTTTTCACTATTTTTTCCTTTTGGTTTTATTTGTTTCTCAGCTTTTTTAATTGTTTTCTTCATCTTTTATGGTTAATTTATGATAAGAGACGATGGTTTGTTGAAGAGAGCGAAGAAATTATGATTCTCATGCATGGGTTTTTCTCTATCTTAATGGGTTGGGCATGCCACATTGGTCCGCTTTTCTTCTTCTATGGTTTACATTTATTTAAATACTTTCTTCTGTTGGGTTTATAAGTTGTGCAAGTTTTTAGGTCTTCAGTTTGACTAATAATATATTTATAATATGCCACAAATTTGTTATATGGTTAGAAACTACATTTGACAATGAATATAAAAACATATATTAATGAAATACAATGCATGTTTTCCTAGTTAAAATAAGGACCTAAAAATATGTCCTGACTTATAAACCCAATCGGAGAGAGTAGCATACACGCACTAGTACACATCACAAGGTATGGGCTCCTGGTTGGGCCGAGCACTTGGCAGCTGCACTGATCGTCATGGTTTAGGGCGGCTTTGGGAAAGCGCCAGGGCTATATCTCGCTTACAGTGAGATGTATGCTCGACTTGCTTCCCGTTAGTTCGCTCACTTGCTAGCTCACTGCATTCCGTTCAGTTTGCCAGTTCATTTTGGATTTTTTTTCTTATTCTTTCGGTCTTCTCTATTTCTTCAATAGGTTTATTCAGTTTTCTGCTTTCTCTTCGTTTTTGCTCCGCTTTTATAGTTTTTCACCATTTAGATTCGTTTATTTATCGGGTTTCATGATTTTTCCTTTATATTTTCTTTGTTTTATTTGTTCCTTTCTTTGGGCTTTTCCTGCATTTTCTTCACAGTTTTTTTGTTTGTTATAATTTTAGTTTTCTTTCATTTTTCACTGGTTTTCTTTCGTTCTTCGTTATACTTTGGTCTTCTTTGTTTCTTTCTTCATTTTCTTCGCATTTCCTTTTTGTTTTTATCAATTTTCATCGTTTTTCTTTTTTGTTCAACACATGTTAACTTTTCTAGTACACATTCAACATTTTTGTATAAATTATAAACATTGTTTATATACACATTACTCATTTTTCAAATACATGATGAACATTTTTAGAAAACTTATATTTTTTATGTCTATTTTTTCCATGCATATTGTTTATTTTTTGGTCTATATATAATAAAATTTTATAATACACATTCAAGATTTTCTAAATAAAAGATTAAGATTTTTTGAATACATGGTCAATATTTTTCTTTATTTTTTGTACTTTTTAAAATGTTTGATTAAAAAAATTCAAGTATTCCCCAAAAATATTGAAGTAAAGGTTTAACATTTTTAAATACATGGCGAACATTTTTTCCATGGACTTTTAGCATTTCCTTAATACAATATTAAGATTTTTAGAATAAATGGTAAACATTTTTCTTATACACATTTAACATTTTCAAATTCTTCATTATAATTTTTAAAATATAATATTAATGTTTTTGAATACATGTTCAACATTATTCTAAACACATTTAACATTTTTAAATGCTTGGTTAACATTTTTCAAATACAAGACTAGTTTTTAATACATAATCAATTTTTTTGTACACATTTCTATTTTTATGTATAAATTTTTTATACATGACAAACATTTTCTAGACTCATTTAAAATTTTTAAAATTCTTGGTTAACATATTTTTTTTGAAATGGTTTTATATAAAGTGTTGTTCACAATTTATTTATTTAGATTATTTGGGAGTTTAAACATTTTTTATAGTTGCATCAACAGTTTTTAACACTGCTTATATATTTTTTAGAAACTTGTATTTTTCTTGAAATATGTGTATTTAGTTATTTTTTGAAAATATATCAAAAATAAAAAAAGGAAAAAGAAAACGATCGAGCTAACAGTGCCACTGGGATGACACATTATTACATCGCTTCAGGCGAGCGGACGGTTTGCCTCGTTAGTAGCGAGACATGGCTACGCCCCCCTGTGAAGGAGTCGAAGTAGGACGATTAGGCGTAGAGAAGGAACCAACCTTCATGGATAGCGCTGCTACTTGAACCTTCACTGAACCATTTTGTTCTTTCCATGCATGGATTTTCTTCTGGTTCTCTTTTTTTTTGAAATTTGCAAACATTTTCTGAGTCCACAAATAATCTTTTATTTTGCATTTTTTTAAATGATGAAAATTTTCTTCACGAACATTTTTTAAATTCTTGAATGTTTTGAATTTGTTAACATTTAAAAATTCATGAGCATTTTTTCAACACGCAAACATTTTAAATTATGGACATTTTAAAATTGAGCATGTTTTGGATTCACAATCATTTTTTTTCAAATTCCTAATTATTTTTCAATTTTTTTAAATATGTTTTAAATTCATTAAAAATTTTTAGAATTCGCTAACAATTTTTCAATATTTTTGAATCTGCGAACATTTTTAGTTCCTGAACTATTTTGAAAATTAGAAAGTATTTTAATAGAAAACTAAGTGAAAATAAACCAAATAAAAATTATTTAAAAGAAATGAACCAGAAAATGAACAAAAAAGCATTAGCTAAAGTATATATGGGCGACCGAGAGTGGGCGCAGCATTAGCATGGCCAAGATGGGCACGACTATGCAGTCAGACCGTCTCAGACGCCACTTGTTGTTTTGGGGAGGAGGTGTTATTGCCTTTTCACTCGTTCTCTCTATTCCTGCCTAAAAGCCCTAGAAACTTTGAAGATTTAGCGACAACATTCCAAAATAAGGTCCAAAAATACTAGGAAATCAGGAAATGGGGGGGGGGGAGGATGGGGGTGGAAATACGGAAGAAAAATGATGGACGACTGAGAAAAAGTAGGGTCGCTCTTTTACACCCATCTTCTTCTTCGCCAACAAGTTTCTTTTATCCCGCTCTCTTTGTAACATCATCAGGCGTCTGGATGAAGATCGGAAACATAGGGAAACTCAACCCAAAAACCAAACAACGCATCTAGGTGCTCCGTGACTCATCCCTCTCCATTTTGTCTATGTTTCCCCCAGATGTTCCACCACCTCAACAAGAAAACCTTCTCTTAACCAGTGACACCCTTCGTGAACTTTCTAAGGGGTAGAATCTCTCCACAGAGGCAAAGAAACCGCAAGACTAGTTAATCAGCAGACCAAGAAGCTTAAAGTATCAAGAAAACCTTAGAAGACCGGGAGATGAAGATCTCCAAAAGTCAAGTATTGTCTCGAAGGCACAACAATGACTTTTGTGACTTTGGCTCGATGGGACTCATGTTGTATGAATAGCGAAATCCTACAGAGGATCCCACATGATCTTACATGGCATTAACATGGCAAACAATGAACGTTGAGTCAAGTCAACAAAAGCCCAAGCAACTTGCCATGATCAACAAGTCAAAGGAGAAGAGGAAATAAAAATATAAAGTCAAACAAAGAAATAAGAAGCAAAGACACCCAAGTTTAGAATGAGCCCATGAGTCCAAAATCTCACCATAGTGGAGGGACTGAGATGGGTGGCTCACTATGGACTAGACTCATCCCCTCTCCTAGTCCACCATGGATTAAATATTATCACTCCAAACCTTCCCACCTACCATCTCAAGGGTGCCCAAGATCATTTTTCAAGGACCCGTAGCCTATATAAAGCCTCTTCTTTGATGAAAAAGCAACATAGTGTTGATTTTCATTAATGTAGAAGGAGTGAAGTACATAATAACGCAAACAAGGTATCAAAAGGAAATAAAAGCTAGTGTGGCACCGGGAACCATACCATATACACCAATTCAATACAAGAGACCAAGGCGGGTCAAAAATGCTACCATTGGTGCAAGCCCTGCCTGTCTCGACGTCCTCGCGCTCGTCAATGATTTTACCATGAACCTACAGTGCCGAGTTAGCATCATTATTGAAAATACATGAATTCTTGTCATTTTATAGGCACTAAGACACGATCAAGCATGTCTCCTTCCATGTACTAAAGCATTCTGTAAGTTACAATTGCCGCCTTATTGCACGAGGCATGACCCTCGTTTGCCGCCTAAAGCATTCTGTAAGTTACAATTGACCGGCATGCTCATCCCGGCATTGGGTGCTCCTAAAGAGGGCGATGCCCTCCCCCAGACCTTCATGGAAAAAGGATAAATCACAATCAAATGACGCACCATCTCCAGTGTCACAAGTCACAAAGGGCCCATAGGGTCATGCGTGATCTTCCACTTTGCTAGGTTATCCACCGCGAGATCTTTCCCTGAGGCAGCTGCCAAGCAAAGCACTTCGCCTTCAGGGAGGCCTTGGCACTCCAAACAACCGCCTTCAAGTTGGATTGAAGCCTCCCATGAAACTGCATATGATACATTGTAGTCGTCAAGTAGTCGGCCGAAGCCGCCCACTTCCATGCAATCGTGTCGGGTGTGTCCTGCTGCAGCACAACGACAATGGAAGCCTCCTAAAGCTAGCATAGCTCATGAAGCACCATGGATGTCAGGTTCTCTTTGACATACTTCATCCATTGGTTTCTCTGGGTTGCATCGTGGAAGCAAACCCTTCGCCCATTACAGTGTGTGTACATGTTTGGCCACCGTCTGTTGGCCAACATCCCTTAGCCCTGTGAGAGCACCAAAAGGATGTCTTGCGTCCATATCCAATGGAGATCATCGTGGAGGCATGAAGCCCCCCTTGGCATGTGGGTCATTGGGCAGTAGTAGGTCCTTCCATGTCCGATCATCATCCATCCATCATAGCCATAGCCAGGGAGCGCGTAACCCACTGCCTTGTCTTTGTAGATCATGTATGCCCAGACCACCGAAGTTCCTCAGCCTACAAACGTTGTGCCACCGCACTAGGCATCTACCTACCGATGAGAACTCGTCCGCCGCCCACAACAATGCCCGATGAGTTTATCCACCATCTTCAAGAACCACAACGGAGGAGCAATCGCCATCAGCTGGTAGATCACCATTTATTACAAAGCCTCTCATGAGCATGCACGTCATTACTCTCTCTTAGTTAGAATCAAGGGGAGGGCAGTAGAGCTTCAAGCCTCATTCGATGTGCTCTTGGGTTGTATCCGAGGAGCCTAATTTGACATATGTCGAGGGTACCGAGTGACTCGTTTCACTCGGCCATATGACCAAACCTCCATCGACACCTTCTAACGTAGGACTAGGTCACGCTTCGTCGAGGTAACTAAACCAGTTCAGAAAACATCGAGGTGTGAAACTTGTCCATGTACGACGCCCTTCATTGTGAGGTCGTTGTTTAAATATTTTGTGTGTTTTCCTCACTAACGACATCCACGACAATCTCAATCACGACAACATTGCTAAAACCACTCCCTAATCATCCACTATTTTTAGTATAATAACAACGAGGTCAACTCACAAAAAACAACAACAATGAGGTCGATTAATTAGAAGGTCATATGGTTCCAGCCTTACCATCTATTCATTAATTTGTGTTAAGATCGGATGGTCACCTTTGCAAAAAAAAATCTGATTGTCACAAAACACATTCAGATGGTCACAACACAAGATCAACTATTAGTACAATATGCTCATTGAATAATGCATCCTTACCAACACTCCCTAACACACTTTCCTTTTTTTACTGGAATCTTATCTGCTTGACGCTCCCGGGGAGGCCAACCCCAGCGAACGCACCCATCACTATCGCACGGATCTCAACGCAAGAGCAAGGCCACGTCGGATGGCTGGAAGCATCCGTTGTCTGCCGATCCCCGGCGAACGCTCGTGTTCCTTTTTTTTTCTCCAAAAAATCATCACACGCGCGACAGTGGCCTTTTGCCATTGGGCTGGAGAGGTGGGTCGTGAACATTTGTGTTAAAACATATTTTTATATACAACTTGGCATTTTTGAAGCTTTTTTGTTTTGTAATTCGTCAGAATATCCCAATTTTGCTAACTTTCTCACAAGGAAATTTTATTATAAGAGGATGCCATTTATTTTTATAAGAGGCATACCATTTTTATTATAATAATATGTCATTTTCATTATAAGAGGATGGCATTTTTCATTCTAAGAGGATGGCATTTTTATTATTAGAGGATAGTGATGTCTACTACACAACCTTCTTTTTGTAGACGTTGTTGGGCCTCCAAGTGCAGAGGTTTGTAGGACAGTAGCAAATTTCCCTCAAGTGGATGACCTAAGGTTTATCAATCCGTAGGAGGCGTGGGATGAAGATGGTCTCTCTCAAGCAACCTTCGAACCAAATAACAAAGAGTCTCTTGTGTCCCCAGCACACCCAATACAATGGTAAATTGTATAGGTGCACTAGTTCGGCGAAGAGATGGTGATACAAGTGGTATATGGATAGTAGATAAAGGTATTTGTAATCTGAAATTATAAAAACAGCAAGGCAACAAGTGATAAAAGTGAGCATAAACGATATTGTAAGGCTAGGAAACAAGGCCTAGGGTTCATACTTTCGCTAGTGTAAGTTCCCTCAATAATACTAACATAATTGGATCATAAAACAATCCCTCAACATGCAACAAAGAGTCACTCCAAAGTCACTAATAGCGGAGAACGAACGAAGAGATTATGGTAGGGTACGAAACCACCTCAAAGTTATTCTTTCCAATCAATCCGTTGGGCTATTCCTATAAGTGTCACAAATAGCCCTAGAGTTCGTACTAGAATAACACCTTAAGACACAAATCAATCAAAATCCTAATGTCACCTAGATACTCCAATGTCACCTCAAGTATCCGTGGGTATGATTATATGATATGCATCACACAATCTCAGATTCATCTATTCAACCAACACAAAGGACCTCAAAGAGTGCCCCAAAGTTCTACCGACTCAATAAAAGCTTTTTTTATTCTTTTAGTTACTGATTTTTTTGTTGGATTTCACTCCACCCGTGGTTGGGAACCAGTAATTCGTTGGGTCTACAACGATTTTGGATGGGCTCCTAACGAGCTTATTTTCGGCCCAAACCAAAAATCTAGGGCTTCGTGAGTATGAACTAAATCCTTTTGTTTTTCTTCCATAAAATAAAATGTCTGATCTATAGAAATAAAAGATAAAGAAAAAAGGGAATTTTTTTTTCTAATCCATATCTCTCTCATTCCTTTCTTACAAACAAAAGAGTTTTTCTTATTGAAGGCTGGATTATTATCCATTTTTAGTGATAAAAAATCACGACATACTAGTTTCCTCGTAGTAACGCCAGCGAATCTCGTCAAGAACTCTTTGTGCTTTGAAAACAGACATAGGGAGATTATTAGCCTGGAGTTCGCCACCAGCAGTATAGCCAACCCTACCCTATCATGTCAATCCCACAAGCCTCTTATCCATTCCCGTTCGCTCGTGGCAGGGGAGTAAGTCAAAATAGAAAAAAACTCACATTGGGTTTAGGGATAATCAGGCTCGAACTGATGACTTCCACCACGAGAATCACGACGAAAACGTGTGCCAACCCCTATGCATTGGTTCCCAATGTCACGAAACCCGCAAGTTGGTCACCAAAATATACATCAAGTGGCACGTGATATCCCATTGTCACCACAGATATTCACGGCAAGACATACATCAAGTGTTCTCAAATTTGTAAAGACTCAATCTGATAAGATAACTCCAAAGGGGAAACTCAATTCATTACAAGAGAGTAGAGGGGGGAAGAAACATCATAGGATCCAAATATAATAGCAAAGCTCGCGATACATCAAGATCGTATCACCTCAAGAACACGAGAGAGAGAAAGAGATCAAACACATAGCTACTGGTACATACCCTCAGCCCCGAGGGAGAACTACTCCCTCCTCGTCATGGAGAGCGCCGGGATGATGAAGATGGCCACCGGAGAGGGATTGCCCCCTCCGGCAGGGTGCTGGAACGGGGCCCCGATTGGTTTTTGGTGGCTATAGAGGCTTCTGGCGGCAGAACTCCCGATCTATGTTGCGTTCTGGAAGTTTTAGGTCACGTAGGTATATATGGGTGCAGGAGGTACGTTAGGGGAGCCACGAGGGTCCCACGAGACAGGGGGGCACGCCCTAGGGGGGGCACCCCCACCCTCGTGAGCACCTCGTTTCTTCCTTAACGCGGGGTCCAAGTCCATCAGGTGTGTTTCCTTCGAAAAATAACTTCTCCAGTTGATTTCGTTCCGTTTCGACTCCGTCTAATATTCCTTTTCTTCAAAACACTTAAATAGGCATAAAACAACAAATCTGGGCTGGGCCTCCGATTAATAGGTTAGTCCCAAAAGTAATATAAAAGTGGATAATAAAGCCCAATATTGCCCAAAACAGTAGATAATATAGCATGGAGCAATCAAAAATTCTAGATACGTTGGAGACGTATCAAGCATCCCCAAGCTTAATTCCTGCTCGTCCTCGAGTAGGTAAATGATAAAACGATAATTTTTGACGTGGAATGCTAGTTGGCATAATTTCAATGTAATTCTTCTTACTTGCGATATGAATATTCAGATCCATAAGATTCAAGACAAAAGTTTAATATTGACATAAAAATAATAATACTTCAAGCATACTAACTAAGCAATCATGTCTTCTCAAAATAACATGGCCAAAGAAAGCTATCCCTACAAAATCATATAGTCTGGCTATACTCCATCTTCACCACACAACATATTTAAATCATGCACAACCCCGATGACAAGCCAAGCAATTGTTTCATACTTTTGATGTTCTCAAACTTTTTCAATCTTCACGCAATACATGAGCGTGAGCCATGGACATAGCACTATAGGTGGAATAGAATGGTGGTTGTGGAGAAGACAAAAGGGAGAAGATAGTCTCACATCGACTAGGCGTATCAACGGGCTATGGAGATGCCCATCAATAGATATCAATGTGAGTGAGTAGGGATTGCCATGCAACGGATGCACTAGAGCTATAAATGTATGAAAGCTCTACAAAAGAAACCAGTGGGTGTGCATCCAACTTGCTTGCTCACGAAGACCTAGGGCATTTTGAGGAAGCCCATCATTGGAATATACAAGCCAAGTTCTATAATGAAAGATTCCCACTAGTATATGAAAGTGATAACATAGGAGACTCTCTATCATGAAGATCATGGTGCTACTTTGAAGCACAATATATGAGACTTGCTATATCATGGTGCTACTCTGAAGCACAAGTGTGGAAAAAAATATAGTAGCATTGCCCCTTTTTATTTATTTTCTTTTTTTGGGCCTTTCTTTTTTTATTTGGCCTTTCTCTTTTTTTATTTGGCCTTTCTTTTTTTATTTGGCCTTTCTTTTTTTATTTGGGACAATGCTCTATTGAATGATGATCATCACACTTCTATTTATTTACAACTCAATGATTACAACTCGATACTAGAACAAAGTATGACTCTATATGAATGCCTCCGACGGTGTACCGGGATGTGCAATGATGCATGAGTGACATGTATGAAAGAATTATGAATGGTGGCTTTGCCAAAAATACAATGTCAACTACATGGTCATGCTAAGCAATATGACAATGATGAAGCGTGTCATAATAAACAGAACGGTGGAAAGTTGCATGGCAATATATCTCGGAATGGCTATGGAAATGCCATAATAGGTAGGTATGGTGGCTGTTTTGAGGAAGGTATATGTTAGGTGTATGATACCGGCGAAAGGTGCGCGGTATTAGAGAGGCTAGCAAAGGTGGAAGGGTGAGAGTGCGTATAATCCATGGACTCAACATTAGTCATAAAGAACTCATATACTTATTGCAAAAATCTAGAAGTTATCAAAGCAAAGTATTACATGCATGCTCCTAGGGGGATAGATTGGTAGAAAAAGACCATCGCTCGTCCCCGACCGCCACTCATAAGGAAGACAATCAATAAATAAATCATACTCCGACTTCGTTACATAACGGTTCACCATACGTGCATGCTACGGGAATCACAAACTTTAACACAAGTATTCTTTAAATTCACAACTACTCAACTAGCATGACTTTAATATTATCACCTCCATATCTCAAAACAATTATCATGCTTCAAACTTCTCTTAGTATTCAACACACTCATAAGAGAATTTTATTATTCTTGAATACCTAGCATATTAGGATTTTAAGCAAATTACCATGCTATTTAAGACTCTCAAAATAATCTAAGTGAATCATGAGAGTTCATCTATTTCTTGAAAATAAAACTACCACCATGCTCTAAAAGGTATAAGTGAAGCACTAGAGCACCGACAAACTACTCCGAAAGAGAAGATCAATGAGTAGTTGAATAATTATGCAAATATGTGAAGACTCTCTAACATTTAATAATTTCAGATCTTGGTATTCTATTCAAACAGAAAGCAAAGCAAAATAAAATGACATTCTAAGAATAGCAAACATCATGTGAAGAAACAAAAACTTAGGATCAACCGATACTAACCGATAGTTGTTGAAGAAGAAAGGTGGGATGCCAACCGGGGCATCCCCAAGCTTAGATGCTTGAGACTTCTTGAAATATTATCTTGGGGTGCCTTGGGTATCCCCAAGCTTGAGCTTTTGTGTCTCCTTAATTCCTCTCATATCACGGTCTCCCTAAACCTCAAAAGCTTCATCCACACAAAACTCAACAAGGACTCGTGAGATAAGTTAGTATAAACCATTGCCAAAACCTTATCATACTCTACTGTAGCAAATCACTAAAATTATTATTCAACATTGCATACTAAATGCCTCTGCATATTTAATAGTCCTATCGTCAAATATAATCATTAAAGAAGCAAACATATGCAAACAATGCAAACATAACAACAATCTGCCTAAACAGGATAGTCTGTAAAGAATGCTGCAACATCCATACTTCCCTAGCTCCAAAAATTATGAAATAAAATTCCCACTGTAGTAAATTTACCAAATCTTAATATGCAAAAGGTTTCAACATTTTATCACATTCTGAATTTTCTAGGGAATTATTGCAACAGCGGTAAACTTTCTGTTTTCAATCAGCAACATGTGGACTTGTAACATAGGCATAGTAAGGGCTATCAATGCCACTTTTATTGAAATAAAAGATGCAGAACATTGTTCTAAATAACAGCAAGCAAACCCTAACAAAATAAATTGACGCTCCAAGCAAAATACATATCATGTGGTGAATAAAAATATAGCTCCAAGTAAAGTTACCGATGAACGAAGACGAAGGAGGGGATGCTTTCCGGGGCATCCCCAAGCTTAGGCTCTTGGCTATCCTTGAATATTACCTTGGGGTGCCTTGGGAATCCCCAAGCTTAGGCTCTTGCCACTCCTTATTCCATAGTCCATCGAATCCTTACCCAAAACTTGAAAACTTCACAACACAAAACTTAAAAGAAAACTCGTAAGCTCCGTTAGTATAAGAAAATAAATCACCACTTCAAGGTACTGTAATGAACTCATTCTTTATTTATATTGGTGTTAAACCTACTGTATTCCAAATTCTCTATGGTTTATAAACTATTTTACTAGCCATAGATTCATCAAAGTAAGTAAACAACACAAGAAAAACAGAATCTGTCAAAAACAGAGCAGTCTGTAGTAATCTGGATGAAACATATACTTATGGAACTCATAAAATTTTCAAATGAACTGCTGGACCTGAGGAATTTATCTATTAATCATCTTCAAAAATAATTAACTAAATAGCACTCTCCAATAAAAAATGGCAGCAATTCTCGTGAGCGCTAAAGTTTTTGTTTTTGACAGCATGATCAACAAGACTTCCCCCAAGTCTTCCCAAAGGTTCTACTTGGCACAAACACTAATTAAAAGTATAAAACTACATCTAAACAGAGGCTAGATGAATTATTTATTACTAAACAGGAACAAAAAGCAAGGAACACAAATAAAATTGGGTTGCCTCCCAACAAGCGCTATCGTTTAATGCCCCTAGCTAGGCATGATGATTCAATGATGCTCACATAAAAGATAAGAATTGAAACATAAAGAGAGCATCATGAAGAATATGACTAGCACATTTAAGTCTAACCCACTTCCTATGCATAGGGATTTTGTGAGCAAACAACTTATGGGAACAATAATCAACTTGCATAGGAAAGCAAAACAAGCATAACTTCAAAACTTTAAGCACATAGAGAGGAAACTTGATATTATTGCAATTCCTACAAGCATATATTCCTCCCTCATAATAATTTTCTGTAGCATCATGAATGAATTCAACAATATAACTATCACATAAAGCATTCTTTTCATGATCTACAAGCATAGAAATTTCATTACTCTCCACACAAGCAAAGTTCTTCTCATGAATAATAGTGGGAGCAAACTCAACAAAATAACTATCATGTGATTGAAAATTAAGATCAAGATGACAAGTTTCATGTTTATTATTGTTCTTTAAAGCATACGTGTCATCACAATAATCATCATAGATTGGAGGCATGCTTTCATCATAATAAATTTTCTCATCAAAACTTGGGGGACAAAAAATATCATCTTCATCAAACATAGCTTCCCCAAACTTGTGGCTTTGCATATCATTAGCATCATGTATATTCAAGGAATTCATACTAACAACATTGCAATCATGCTTATCATTCAAATATGTAGTGCCAAACATTTTATAGATTTCTTCTTCTAGCACTTGAGCACAATTATCCTTTCCATCATACTCACGAAAGATGTTAAAAAGGTGAAGCGTATGAGACAAACTTAATTCCATTTTTTTGTAGTTTTCTTATAAACTAAACTAGTGATAAAACAAGAAACTAAAAGACTCGATTGCAAGATCTAAAGATATACCTTCAAGCGCTAACCTCCCCAGAAATGGCGCTAGAAAAGAGCTTGATGTCTACTACACAACCTTCTTCTTGTAGACGTTGTTGGGCCTCCAAGTACAGAGGTTTGTAGGACAGTAGCAAATTTCCCTCAAGTGGATGACCTAAGGTTTATCAATCCGTAGGAGGCATAGGATGAAGATGCTCTCTCTCAAGCAACCCTACAACCAAATAACAAAGAGTCTGTTGTGTCCCCAACATACCCAATACAATGGTAAATTGTATAGGTGCACTAGTTCGGCGAAGAGATGATGATACAAGTGGTATATGGATAGTAGATAAAGGTATTTGTAATCTAAAATTATAAAAACAGCAAGGTAACAAGTGATAAAAGTGAGCGTAAACGTTATTGCAATGCTAGGAAACAAGGCATAGGGTTCATACTTTCGCTAGTGTAAGTTCCCTCAACAATACTAACATAATTGGATCATAAAACTATCCCTCAACATGCAACAAAGAGTCACTCCAAAGTCACTAAAAGCGGAGAACGAATGAAGAGATTATGGTAGGGTACGAAACCACCTCAAAGTTATTCTTTCCAATCAATTTGTTGGGCTATTTCTATAAGTGTCACAAACAGCCCTGGAGTTCGTACTAGAATAACACCTTAAGACACAAATCAATCAAAACCCTAATGTTACCTAGATACTCCAATGTCACCTCAAGTATCTGTGGGTATGATTATACGATATGCATCACACAATCTCAGATTCATCTATTCAACCAACACAAAGGACCTCAAAGAGTGCCCCAAAGTTCTACCGGAGAATCACGACGAAAACGTGTGCCAACCCCTATGCATAGGTTCCCAATGTCACGAAACCCGCAAGTTTGTCACCAAAACATACATCAAGTGGCACGTGATATCCCATTGTCACCACAGATATTCACGGCAAGACATACATCAAGTGTTCTCAAATCTTTAAAGACTCAATCCGATAAGATAACTCCAAAGGGGAAACTCAATTCATTACAAGAGAGTAGAGGGGGGAAGAAACATCATAGGATCCAAATATAATAGCAAAGCTCGCGATACATCAAGATTGTATCACCTCAAGAACACGAGAGAGAGAGAGAGATCAAACACATAGCTACTGGTACATACCCTCAGCCCCTAGGGAGAACTACTCCCTTCTCGTCATGGAGAGCGTCGGGATGATGAAGATGGCCATTGGAGAGGGATTGCCCCCTCCGGCAGGGTGCCGGAACGGGGCCCCGATTGGTTTTTGGTGGCTACGGAGGCTTTTGGCGGCGGAACTCCCGATCTATGTTGCGTTCTGGAAGTTTTAGGTCACGTAGGTATATATGGGTGCAGGAGGTACGTCAGGGGAGCCACGAGGGTCCCACGAGACAGGGGGCAGGCCCTAGTGGGGGGGGGGGGGGCGCCCCCCACCCTCGTGAGCACCTCGTTTCTTCCTTGACGCGGGTCCAAGTCCATCAGGTGTGTTTCCTTCCAAAAATAACTTCTCTAGTTGATTTCGTTCCGTTTTGACTCCGTCTGATATTCCTTTTCTTCAAAACACTGAAATAGGTATAAAACAACAAATCTGGGTTGGGCCTCCGGTTAATAGGTTAGTCCCAAAAGTAATATAAAAGTGGATAATAAAGCCCAATATTGCCCAAAACAGTAGATAATATAGCATGGAGCAATAAAAAATTATAGATACGTTGGGGACATATTAGATGGCTGTTTTATTTTATAAGAGCATGTCTTATAATAGTATGTCATTTTTATTGTTGTGAGAATGGCATTTTTATTACTTAAGAGGATGACATTTTTATTATTAGAGCGTGGCAACTTTATTTTTAAGAGCATGTCATTTTTTATAGTAGGATCTCATTTCTATTGTTGGGAGAATGAAAATTTTATTACTTAAGGTGGTGGCAATTTTTGTTTAAAAGATAAGAGGATGGCATTTTTGTTACAAGAGGATGGTATTTTTATTATTAGATGATGGCAGTTTTATTTATAAGAACATGCCATTTTTTATTTTATTATAGGATGAGCATTTTTTTTATTTTAAGAGGGACAACATTTTTAATATTGAGAGGTGGCATTTTTTACTGCCACTTTTTTTGCACACAAGTTTTTTGGGTGTTGATTAGGACATGGCAACTTTTGTGGCATTTCTTAAATATTTTTATATTTTATATTTATTTTTACAGCATGGAAGTTTTTGTATTAGTACTTTCCATACGATGGCGCTCATGATTTCATGCTTTTCGCTGTTTTTTAATAAGAAAATATGTATTTTTTTCATGTCATTTAAAAATAGCAAAACTGGGCATCTAGCCCAATGGGGGTTTGCCGCGGGGCCTCCTCCTGGCGATCAATCGAGGGCTGGGCGAATCATTCGCCGGGAGCTGCTCCCCTTGGCGAACGAAAATGTTCAATGGGAGCAGCTCCCTAGGGAACGATGGCCAATTATTGGCGGACGTGGCTAGGCAGCGCATTGGCGCTCGATGGATTGGTCGAGCGCACCCACCATATTAGGAAATTGATGTGACATGTCATCCTAGCCTATCAAAAAAGGAAAGTATGTAGTCATCCATCCTCGGGTTACCTCAACTGAGAGACCACGTGCATTTATGTGCGGTTTTGAAAAATTTAAAGTGTTATAACTTTTGATTCGAATATCGGAATTTAGATCCGTTTTCACTATTGGGTTTCTTGCGACGAGTTCTTCAAAACTAGATCCCATATGAATAGGTTTCGACAACCTTTTTCTTTCGAGCAACTTTGTGTGCTACAGAGGCAACTTCAGTGCTATAGGAAAGCAATTCCTTTTTCCCCTAGTATGACTACCTATCAGCAGAGGATACTTCTAAGTTGGTTACCATGACTACCAATTGACTAACTTTACCTCTAAGTTGCCTACCATAAGGACACCCAATCACCCCAAATGCCGGGATCGACTTTTCTAGACACCTTTGTTCTTGGTAATGTTTCTGTTCATGAGGATAGTGAAGGAAATATGCCCTAGAGGCAATAATAACGTTATTATTTATTTCCTTATATCATGATAAATGTTTATTATTCATGCTAGAATTGTATTAACCAGAAACATAATACATATGTGGATACATAGACAAACAGAGTGTCACCAGTATGCCTCTACTTAACTAGCTCGTTGATCAAAGATGGTTAAGTTTCCTGGCCATTGACATGGGTTGTCATTTGATTAACGGGATCACATCATTAGGAGAATTATGTGATTGACATGACCCATTCCGTTAGCTTAGCACACGATCGTTTAAGTATGTTGCTATTGCTTTATTCATGACTTATACATGTTTCTATGACTATGAGATTATGCAACTCCCGTTTACCGGAGGAACACTTTGTGTGCTACCAAACGTCACCACATAACTGGGTGATTATAAAGGTGCTCTACAGGTGTCTCCGAAGGTACTTGTTGGGTTGGCTATTTCGAGATTAGGATTTATCACTCCGATTGTCGGAGAGGTATCTCTGGGCCCTCTTGGTAATGCACATCACTTAAGACTTGCAAGCATTGCAACTAATGATTTAGTTGCGGGATGATGTATTACGAAATGAGTAAAGAGACTTGCCGGCAACGAGATTGAACTAGGTATTGAGATACCGACGATCGAATCTCCGGCAAGTAACATACCGATGACAAAGGGAACAACGTATGTTGTTATGCGGTTTGACCGATAAAGATCTTCGTAGAATATGTAGGAGCCAATATGAGCATCCAGGTTCCGCTATTGGTTATTGACCGGAGACGTGTCTCGGTCATGTCTACATAGTTCTCGAACCCGTAGGGTCCGCACGCTTAACGCTACAATGACAATTATATTATGAGTTTTATGTTTTGATGTACCGAAGGTTGTTCGGAGTCCCGGATGTGATCACGGACATGACAAGGAGTCTTGAAATGGTCGAGACATGAAGATTGATATATTGGAAGCCTATGTTTGGATATCGAAAGTGTTCCGGGTGAAATCAGGATTTTACCGGAGTACCGGGGGGTTACCGGACCCCCCGGGGGGCTTAATGGGCCTACATGGGCCTTAGTGGAAAAGGAGGGAAGCAAGGGAAGTGTGGGGCGCGCCCCCCAAGGCCCAAACCGAATTGGTTTAGGGCAAAGGGGGCCGGCCCCCCTCTTTCCTTCTTCCCCCCTCCCAAGTCCTAATCCAATTAGGAAAAGGGGGGAGTCCTACTCCCGGTGGGAGTAGGACTCCTCCAGCGCGCCTCTCCCCTTGGCCGGCCGCATCCCCCTTGCTCCTTTATATACAGGGGCAAGGGGGCACCTCTAGACACAAGTTGATCAAGTTGATCGTCTCTTAGCCGTGTGCGGTGTCCCCCTCCACCATAGTCCACCTCGATAATACTGTAGCGGTGCTTAGGCGAAGCCCTGCGTCGGTAGAACATCAACATCGTCACCACGCCGTCGTGCTGACGAAACTCTTCCTCAACACTCGGCTGGATCAGAGTTAGAGGGACGTCATCGGGCTGAACATGTGCTGAACTCAGAGGTGCCGTGTGTTCGGTACTTGATCGGTCGGATCGTGAAGACGTATGACTACATCAACCGCGTTGTGCTAACGCTTCCGCTTTCGGTCTACGAGGGTATGTGGACAACACTCTCCACTCTCGTTGCTATGCATCACCATGATCTTGCGTGTGCGTAGGATTTTTTTTGAAATTACTACGTTCCCCGACAGATAGGGCAACTGGGCACATGGTTTTAGACAGCTATATGGTTGATTGTGGGCAACTGGATACATGATTTTAGACAACCGTACGGCTGATTGTGGGCAACTGGATACATGATTTTAGACAACACTGTATGGCTGATTGTGGGCAACTGGATACATTGTTTTAGACAACAGTATTGTTGATTGTAGACAACTATGACACCTAAAAAAGGGATAAAGAGTATACACATGTTCATTTCTTTTTTTTTTCTTTTTTTTTTGAGAAACAAGAGTTACAAACTCAAGTAACGGGGCAGTATTCAGACTGCATCAACTCTCTAAGCCTATCAGGAACTCTTGCAATAATCCGAAAATTTCCATGCATCCTCGCCTCTATCGTCAGCTCATGAGCCAATCCATTGCTCTTCCTTCCAGCAAAATGCACTTTGTATGAGGCGAATACCCCAAGCAGTTGCTTAATATCCTGTATCACTGCATAGCAAGTGGCCAAGCACGCCTCCTCTGAAATTAAGTATTCAGCAACAGACTTACAGTCCAGTTCCAAAACGATCGGTCCGTTATAGGCATTGGACAACGACTGTAACCCAAACAGAGCAGCCCGTGCCTCAGCTTCCTCTACGCTCGCCGAAATAGGAAGCAAGCTTCCGGCCGACAAGAAGACGTATCCACGGTGATCTCTGACAACAGCACCTGCCCAACCCTGACCACTGTCTAGATCGAAGCCGGCGTCTGAATTAATTTTTACAATCCCCGGGGCTGGCGCTATCCAAAGCATGCTTTGCCGAACAGGTTTGTTTGGCACAACATTTTCCAGTGTAATCTTCTCTTTGCCTTTCTCCGAAATCACGTCAAGGGCAGCAATATTCAGTTCCTCCTCGTACTGGACCAGGAAGTTAACAGAATGACGAATCAGCTCATTTCCTTTGCCATGAACGCAATCATCTCGCAGGTGCCAGCATCTCCAGAGTAAAAGAAGGATCTTCGCCTGCATGTCTTCAGAACAAGTGCCGAGCAAATGCTGCAGCCAGTCAGCACCGTTAAACCTGAAAGCTAGCTCGGAGGGAAGAGCCCAGAGCTCTCTCATCTCATGTCTTAGAGCCCTGCTTCTAGTACATTCGACTACTGCATGGAATTCATTTTCCACACCATTTCCACAGATGTTGCACATAGGATTAAGAGCAAGGGTATGTCTAAATTTGTTCTTATTTGTAGCAAGGGTATTAGTAGCAATCCTCCACCCAAAGATTCTAACTTTCGGAGGGACCCTAGCTTTCCAAACGAGGTCCCAAATACTCCGATCGTTTGCCTCCCTTGTAGAGCTCGATGGAATCTGACTAACCTGCCCTTGACTAGCATGAGCCAATTTGTAGGCACTTTTTACAGTGAACATTCCATTCTTTTCAGGGTGCCAGGCAATGCAATCCTCCACTTCCGATATTGCAATGGGGATCTTGCAGATTTCGTTAGCATCAAACTCTTGGAAAATTTGATTTATGAGTTCCACGTTCCATTCTTTCCTGTCCGGGAGGATGAGCTGGTTTACCCACCGGAGACGCGAGCGCCTCTTGAAAGAAGCCGTCTTCAAACCCTCCTTGCGTGGGATCCATTGGTCACGCTGAATTTGGATCTTTCTCCCATCCTCCACCCTCCAAATAATTCCTTTTTTCAGTAACTCTAGCCCCGCCTCAATACCCCTCCACACGGGTGATGCATCTGATGAGAAGACCGTATCCAGCAGATTCCCGTGAGGGTAATACTTGGACTTAAGCACTCTTGCACATAGACTGTCTAGCTTTTGGATCAGCCTCCAAACCTGCTTTGCTAAACGTGCTAAGTTGAATAGATGCATATCTCTGAAGCCAATACCTCCTGCCCGCTTAGGCCGAATCATATGCTCCCATGACATCCAATGAACCTTGCGGTGATCTTCCTCATCACCCCACCAGAAGTTTCTGATCATCTTCTCGTACTTATCGCAAAAACCTTTGGATAATAGAAAGACACCCATGGTGAAGCAAGGAAGTGCCTGCACAACCAATTTGACATGAACTTCTTTAGCAGCATATGCCATGTATTTCTCTGACCAATCACTGCATCTTTTCCTGAATCTATCCATGATTGGCTGGAAGTTCTCATCTTTCATTCTTCCTTCTGGAGTTGGTAGTCCTAAGTACTTACTCTCAAAAGATGATGATACCACTCCCAGGGTCTCTTTTATATTATCCCTAACTTCCTCATGGCACTGTTCGCTAAAAAGCAAAGAACACTTACTTTCACTCAGCAACTGGCCCGTGCATCTCTGGAACGTGGATAAAACCCTTTTCATTGTAACAGCTTCCTCCACCGTGGCCTTGAAGAAAATCAAACTATCATCAGCAAACAAGAGGTTTGAAATGCCGAGGCTATTTCTAGAAATTTTGATGGGTGTCAGGTTTCCCGCCTCGGTCTCCTTCTTCATGAGTGTCACTAGGCCATCGGCCACAAAAAGAAAGAGATAAGGGCTAAGTGGGTCACCTTGCCGTAAACCTCTTGACGGAATAAAAGGTTCCAGTAACTCCCCATTACATCTAACTGAATACCTGACCGACCGGACACAGTGCATAATCCAGGAAATCCATTTCAGATCAAAACCAGTTTTTTGCAGGACCCCCTCCAAGAAGTTCCAGTCCACTCTATCATACGCTTTCGCTAAGTCAAGTTTATACGCACAGTGGGTATTGTGTCTGCTGACGCTGTGTTGGATCTTATGAAAACACTCAAGGGCAATGGTAGCATTATCCGCAATCAACCATCCAGGGATAAACGCACTTTGCGTCTCGAAAATTATATCGTCCAAAAAAGGCCGGAGGCGATTGACGAGGCACTTGGATATCACTTTATAAATGACATTGCATAAACTAATTGGCCGATAATCCTTTAAAGACTGAGGGTCCTTTCCTTTTGGGATGAGGACGATCACTGTATCATTAATCCCTTCCGGCAATGTCTCTCTCTCAAAAAAATCCAACACTCCATTTATGACGTCTTCTCTCAACACATTCCAATTCCGCTGGTAAAACCGGGCGGGGAACCCATCCGGTCCCGGCGCTTTGAGCGGGCCTATCTGGAAGAGCGAGTCACTGATATCCTCCACCATGAACGCTCTTGTTAATCTGCTGTTTATGTTGTCCGTGACCCTCTTTTCGACCAGGTCCAGTAACTGATGTGGTTCCACATCTCTCTCTCTCTCGTATAGATTCTGGAAAAACTCCCTTGTCATTTCTCTGACCACTTTGCTATCTTCCTTCCAGACACCGCTGCTGTCCTTTAACTTAGTAATCTTGTTTTTCTTTTTCCTCCAAGTAGCTTTCCTTTGGAACCATTTTGTGTTGCGATCCCCTTCACGTAAATAGGTAGCTCTAAATCTTTGTCTCCACATAAGCTCTTCCCTGAGCAGCACCTCGTCAAGTTCCTCTGAACATTTCTGAATTTCTCTATCTCGCATAGGTGAATAAGGGGATCTCCATAGGATACTGAGTTTGTTTCTGAGATCTGCAGTTTTCTTAATTACTGATCCAAAATCCCTATCAGCCCACGCCTTTAGAACTTGTTGCATATGTTTAATCTTTGTACCCACTCCATGTAAGTTTACCACTGAGCCCAGGTCGTTCCATCCAACTGCGATGGTGTTCTGCAGGGATGTAACCCATTCCCACATTTGTTCATATCTAAAAGGCTTGGATTTTTGTTGCTGTCCACTTTCCTTCATAGGTCGCCACTCCTTTCGGCCTCCCAACCGCACAAGGACAGGAAAATGATCTGGCCTTGAGCTACAGATGTGTTCCACTGAGGAATTTCTGAACTTTTCAGTCAATCAGGTGATGCAACCCCCCTGTCCAACCTGGCCCTCACATTTTTCCTTCCCCCCTGCTTGTTGTTGTATGTCCAGCTGGGACCCTTATACCCAAGATCAAATAGGTTACAATCCGAGAGCACTCTCCTGAAGTTCTCCATGTGCTTCTCCGACCTATTTGAAGCCGAGAGATGTTCCGTTTGCCACATCGTCTCGTTGAAGTCTCCAACCATCAGCCATGGTGCGTTAGGCTGGCCCTTAATTCTTCTCAATACTTCCCACATATTGTGCCTTTCATGAGCTCTAGGTTCACCGTAAATAAAGGTACCTCGCCATTGCATATCACTGGAATGTAAACGAATTAACACATCAATGTACCTCGGGCCAACGGCAAGCTTTATTACTTTGACACTTTCATCATAAAAGAGCGCAATACCGGCACCCTTACCAACGCCGGGCTGCGCTATACAATGTTTAAGACCTAACCTCCATCTCAACTTATTGACATAAGAGTTGCTTTGCCGAGTTTCTGATAAGAACACAAGCTTAGGCTTGTACGTGTGCACTAGGCACACAAGTTCCTGAACTGTCTGGGGTTGCCCCAAGCCCCGGCAGTTCCAACTTAGGACTGTCATGACTCCTGACGGGCACCGCCTTTAGCGCCCGTCAGTTTGCCGGCAGCCCCAGGGCCGGTCGCTTCCGTTCCACCTGTACCATCCATGGCCTCTCCCTGTCCATTTGTCTTTACCCCTTTCTTCTTCTTGTTTCTTTCTGTCTCTTCCTCTGCACTGTCCTCTGGCTGCATGTTTCTTCCCACCTCACTATGGCCGCCCCTCTTGCCCAGTACAGAGGTGGCCATACCACCACCCTTTTCACACACTTTGCCTTTGCCCCTGCAGTATCTCTAAACTTGAATATTTACCTGTATTTCCTTTCTTTTGGACCTCTGAAACCTTCTCTGAACCGTGTGGCTCCGCCTCCTTTTGCCCATTAGTATAAGCATTGGGCCGGCCATCCTCCTCCCTGGGCGCCAAGGCATCCTCACCCATTGCTGGGTCAGCCCCCTGCCACTGTCATTGATGTAGTAGAGACAGTTGCAGCAGAGGCCAGTGGCAAAACAGCAACCATAGGGAGATCCACTGCAGTATTTGTCTCCAAGATCGTCGGAGCTGCCTGGGTCGAAGCAGGGGCAGAAGAGTTGGACGCCGACGCAAACACATCCCCTCCAGCCACCGCCTCTTGCTCATCCGGCATTTCTGCCTTGTTCTCATCAGCCATGGATTTGTTGCACACAACAGAGGGCAAGGTGTTGATGCAGTCGGGAACTTTTAGGCTTGTGGAGTCTTCTGTCAAGGTTGCGTCCACCCTGGTATTTGTTCCTTCAAAGTTCCGTGCCTCACCGGATTTTGCCCCAGCCTCAGAGTCAGCCGGTGCACTTGCGCCTTGAATTTCCCGGTTTGTGTAAGTATCCATCTCATCGCCCACTGAGAGGCGGGCAACAATGTCCCGCATATGTTCCATTTCTGACATGACCATGGCCTGGCTAGCAGGATTGGGGGCACGCCAAAGGAGGGTTGGCGATTGGGGACCCGAGGCTTGCCCCAATTTCTCAGGAAGAAACCATGCACGAGGGTCATCAAAATGGACCGGGAAAACACCAAGCTCCTTATTGTACCTGAGCTTCTTTTCTGCCTTTGGGAAATCACACCTCGGTTCCATGTGTCCTATGAATCCACAAAATAAACAGAAATTTGGCAATCTCTCGTACCTCAGGTACACTGTTACCTCTTCATCCGATATTTCATTAGCAAGCATGATCTCCTTCTGCAAAGCAGAGTACAAAGGCAACAACACTCTCACTCTGAGGAACTTGTCGCAAATATTGCCTTTCGCATGATTGTCAATCATTAACACTGTTCCTACCTGATCACCCAAGCTACGAGCAAGCTCCTTGGTGAGAAGATAGAAAGGGATGCCTCTGAACTGTACCCACATCGGCACATGAGAAAAACTAACCGAAGCGGGATCAAATCCATTCTCCATGCCAACGACTAGGAACGCATCGCCCCTGTACTGCCACGCCCCCCCCCCCTTGATGACGTGCTGCCGGTCTCCATCTTCAGAGAATTCGAGGACAAATTTTCGCCCTTCCACTGCAACCAGTTCATGGTCACCAAGCTCCCCTCTCACCTTCCAGACCTTCTTCATGTGATCGATCAATTGCTTGGAATTCACCAGCATAACAGACAGGAAAAGTCCGACCGCCAGGAAGCGAGCCTTCACCGCCTTCCGGGCTCCAGTCATGTTGATGACCAGGGTCTTCTTCGCCGGACCCTTCTCGGTCTTGGCAATCTCCTTCCCCGGCCTCTGGATCTTGGTGCCTAGGGGAAGGTCGACATGCAGGCCGGCCGAGGTACCAGCAGCATACCCAGCCCTGATCGCCCCCAACGCCGCTGCATCAACATCTCCCGACATCTTCCTGAGACCCTTTTCCTGGTGGACTTCCTTTTCATCCATGAGGCAAAAGTACGAACACCTACCGTGCCATGGAATAGCACAACACTGGATGCGAGGGACTGGTGATGGAATATACAGAGCAGAGCCTCCTCTAAATAGCAAATCCTCCATGGCCTTGTTAATACCTTCATTATGCCCCAAATTACTCCCCGTGAATGGGAGCCCTTCCATCTCCTTAAGCAGAAACAGCCTCCATGAATCGTCCTGCTTTTCAAGTCCCTTAATGCTTGAATTAGATTTTTCCTCTGTTGATTGCCCACGTCCCGGATCCGGCGGCCCCTTTCTGTCATCAAGAGAGAAACGGAATACAAGAAGATTGGCCTTAACGATCTCCAAATGAAACTTCAGATCCACGATGCGGTTCTTCAAGTTCTCGACGGTCGCGGCAGATACTCTGAGATGGCTTTTGATACTGGCTGAGCGCCTGGGGTCTGGTTGGATAGGATTGTAGGGGAGAATAACGGGATTGATTTTCGTGGATTCTCCGTTTTCAGGGATCAACCATCGGCGATTCCTAGAGGAGACGAGGAAGTCGCCAGTTGCAGGTTTCGGGAGGGGAACAGGCATTTTTCCAAAGCTTTGTTTTTTGTTTCTTCGTAAATACACATGTTCATTTCTGGAGGGGGGTTAAAGATAAACTTAATCCCCTAAAAACACTTCGTGATTTTAGTAATGTCTCCATGACCAGCTCCACACCACTCTCCTTCTATGATCATTCGCAAAGTATTTACGATCATACCAAGGGATCCCACCCCGAGGAGATGAAATTCTTGATGCATCTCTATGAAAAAAAATCTTAATTAAAAGGTATCTAAAACCTTTACATATTAGCCAAGTTATGTATTTGCTAATGTTTTTATTCATGAGGATTGGGCAACTGGATACATGGTTCTAGGCAACTGTATAGCTTATTGTGGCAACTATCATACCTCAAAAAGGGGGCAACAAACATACACATGTTCGTTTTCTTAGGAATTCACAGATAAAATTAATACCATAAAAAACTTCATGGGTTTAGTTATGTTCCCATGACCAGCACCACCCCGCCACCATCTATGATCATTCGCCAAGTGTTTACGATCATATCATTGGATCCCATCCGAAGAGAAGAAACTCTTGACACACCATTGTGACACAAACTTAATTGAAAGGTATCTAAAACATTTAGATATTGGCCAAATCACAGTCTTGGTAATGTTTCTATTCATGAGGATTGAGCAATGAGATACATGGTTTTAGGCAACTGTATGGTTAATTGTGGGCAACTATCTTATCTTTCATATATTGTGTATAAAAAAGGGATCCAAGTATCTTTTTCTGTGTTTTTTGTTGCTTTTGTTGTGTGACAATTTTTACGAAATCCAGCCGCGATTTGTGTGGTCGCCGAGGTCGCGTGCTGCCTCCCTCCGACGGTGAATCACTGCGGGGCACGAGCGAATCCCCTCCCCTTTCTCTCTCCTTCTCTTCTACGGTAACCGACAGAAAAATGGGGTAGGAGTGCGGGTGGGGGTGGGGCCGACGCTTCCACGAACTGCAGTGGTTATTTCTTTTTTTGGAAGGGGCCTCACCATACCTTCGGTCGCCACACCAGACAGGAAAGCACCTGCGTGCGATTCGTGCGAAATCAAATAGCTCGTGAGGGTACGCTTGACGTCTCCAAATAGTGGAGCTGCACTAATAAGCATTTGGGGACAACTTATATATGAATTTAGTGAATAGGATAGTTATGGGAGGCAAGTTATAATGACTTCTTGTTGACTGGCAATAATAGTAGGCAAACTAAGAAGAAGTTGCTTTCTTATAGCACGAAAGTTGCCTCTTTAGCACCCAAAGTTGCTCAAAACAGAAAGTTTGTCGAAACATATTCATAGGGGATCTAGTTTTGAAGAACTCGTCACAAGAAACCCAACGGTGAAAACGGATCCGAATTCCGATACTTAAAGCAAAAGTTATGGCTTTTTAAATTTTTATTAAGCCTAAATAAATGCTCGTACTTGTCCTTTCCTGATTGATTTGTGCAAAGCAGAGTGTTCGATGGATGAGGAACATATACTTTCCTTTTTTATAGTGTAACGATGACATATAATGCTAATTACCTTTTTTGTAGTGTGAGTTTTTGTCGTGCACCGTGTGCGCTCGTAAAGACCAATTAGCGCAGCTGCACCATTAAGAATTCAGGATTATTGGCGTTCTTTTTGTAACACATGTGTGTTAAAATTTCCTTTGTGTATAAATGGTAAGATTTTTTTTTGAATAGATGAAACATTTTATTGTTTCGAACTCGTGTGTTAAGATTTCCTTCAAAAAAAGAAACGTGTTTTTTTTGTGTGAATAGATGGTAAGATTTTTTTTGTGTAAAGGTTTGCCGGTTTTTTTTCCTTTTGCAACTGTGACCATCCGATATTGTGTTAAGAAAAACTTCAAAAAAAGAAGAAGAAGAGAACATGTGTTAAGATTTCCTTTGGCTTAATGCATCCATTGAGGCATTGACCCTTCAAAGTAGAAGAATAAACTGTGTATATATAGAAAAAGTGTGGTATTTAATTTGACAGTAGGCAGCTATAGTGCAGTATGCTCAGTGGAGTCGGATACTCGGATCTCCGTTTCCTAGCCAAAATTTCACCCAGAAACTAGCTAGAGAGGGGCACATGAAAGAAAGAGAACTACCACTACTCTAAATCAGATAACAAATATAACAAGATACCCTAAAAAGCAAGCTAGCTAGCGAACTATATGTACACATACTTAGGGACTGCTGGACTGGATGCAAAGCTTGTAGGGTCACCGGTAGTTAGTTCAACTTTGAGCTAAGTACTGACATATGGTCACCAAAAAATTTCACCCATCCCGGACGTTGCCTTAGTTATGTTTTTTCGGGTGAGGCTTGGGTGGTTCTCCACGGCGAGCAAGCACGGCCACCTTATCAGACTCAACACCAAGGCTCCCCCGGTTGCCAAAGCTTGATTCAGCAGATCCCTTTGGTGACTCCTCCACTCCGACGTTTTCAACTTTCTTCGTCTTCTCCACATCGAGCTTCATGTTACTCCCTTGCTGTAATCCTTTCTTTACAGACGAGGGTTCACCGGTTGGCATGGACGACAGGCCCTTCACTGCGAGAAGCAACATATGAGCAGCTGGTGAGATCAACAATACTACTACCTGTGACTGAATAAATGCTGGTAGTACAAACTTGAGATGAACAATGCGAAAAAGAAGAGAAAAATGAGACTCACCATGGCGAGCATGAGCGAGGGGATGGCCAAGGGCGAGCAGGGAGATGACCAGGGCAACTGCAAGAAGAACTCGGACAATAGTCATGGTGAACTCCAGTTAACTGCCGACGGCCGGTAAAATCTTGGCGGGCTGGTGAAGGGGAGATGGCGAGGAGATGAAGAGAGGAGGAAGGCTGAGGCTTGTTGGGTTCTTATAGAAGAATGGCCAATGCGAATGCTTGTTAGTTTAAGCACTGGCTAGTCAGATACAGATCGATGAGTAGCTGCTAGCTGGGTGGTCAAAGCTCAGATTTCTTACAAACTGTTATATACAAGTATAGAACATCTGCCGCCGTCCGTACCCGGTGTGGTTTAACAAGCCCTACGAGGGTAAGCTTTCTCTCTTTTTTACTAGTACAAAACACAGATGCTCAGAGGGCCACGCAGCATGCACGCGCTGATGCATCACGTGTGGCTTCTGACCGTGGGGGTGTGCCGAGCAGTGGCTGCCTCTTGGGATCCGAGCTCCCTGTTGGACTCCCGACACATCGGCGCCGCAGGCGAGAAGGTATGACTGTGCGTGCCACGGCGCCAGTTTTTTAAACCCAGTTTCACATCGCTTTGATCCATCTCCCGGTCCCGGGCTGCACATAAGACCAAGATCTTATGTTCCTAGGCAACTCTGCAACTCTCGAGCTCGAGCGAGTTTTAAAAGTTCAGCATTCAGGAATCCAACCAACCTTCATACAAGAGTTTAAAAAACTGTGCATTTCAGGAATCTAACAGAGGCCGGTTCCCAAATTCCAACGAAGAAAGGAGGAAGGGCAAATTTGTAACCACTGCAGCTGCAAAGGTGGTGCTGAGTCATTTTTAGTAGTAAGAGTGAATTTCATTTTTCTACCCCCGGAATTAACGCTTGTGACAAATATTACCCCTTACGCAAGTTTGTGTTGAAGTACAAATGCATACCCCACACTTTCCCATCAACTTGAACTTTTGGGTGAACTGACTGGTTCAAGACTCGGCTGACGCAATTTAAAGATAAAAAAATTCCAACCCACTTTCGGTCCATGTTTAGGCCTGAGGAAGTCACACGTGAGGGACATTGTTGAAGTACAAATGCATAGCCCGCCTTTCCCCATCAGCTTGAGCTTTTGAGTGAATTGGCTGATGCATGCAATTCTACAGTTTGTGACACCTTTTACCCTTTTTTTCAGCCACCAACTAAATCCTACAACCTCTCTGGACCGATAAGAAAATCGGCAAAAAATTAGCGAAGATCAGATGTGCCACGTCGATCCATACGCTTCAGCTCCAATCTCCCCTTCCTGGCAGCGTGATGGCCACTCACTAGTAGAAAAGGGGGCTTTGGTCCAGGCCGGGTAAGCCCATTAGTCCCGGTTCAGTCCAGAACCGGGACCAATGGGTGCATTTATCCCGGTTCGTGCGGCTAAGGCATTAGTCCCGGTTCACCTGGGCCCTTTAGTCCCGTTTCGTGCCACAAACCGGGACTAAAGGGTGCGATGCCCATTAGTCCCGGTTGGTGCTACCAACCGGGACTAAAGGGGCTTTGAGGCATTAGTACCGGTTCATGGCACGAACCGGTACTAAAGGTCCCATTTTCAAACTCTCCCCCCTCCCTCATGGACCGCCTTTTCAATTTTAGAAAAAACAAAATAAAATGATGGAAATGTCAAAAAATAAAATAAAATAAGTTTCCCATGTGATATGTGGTCTAGTTGTTGGGAAAATTTACAAATATGAATTTCGACTTTATTTACAAATCTATCTGGAATTTGTAAAATGGGCATAACTTTTGCATACGAACTCGGATTAAAAAGTTTTTTATATGAAAAATCATCTACTCGAAAAGTTACATCCGATGGAGACCGCCTATGGCCTGTTTGAAAATTTGTAGAATCCTCAAATTCCAAAAGGAAAAAAAGTTATGCTCAAATTTCAGTTTTTTTAAATTTTCATTAAATCTGGTCAAACTATGGTCAAACTACTTATTCAAGAAGTATTAGTGTTACTAAATAATTATTCAAGAATATTAGTGTTATTAAATAATTATTTCAGATTTTTTGAATTTTGGTCAAATCCGGTCAAACTATGGTCAAACTACTTATTCAAGAAATATTAGCTAAAAAATTATTGTTTTTTAGAACAATAGTTTCAAACTCAAACAGTGAAATGTGTGACTTCATGCTCAAGCTAAACTCCTGAGGGTTAATAGGATTGACATCTTACTATTGTTAGGAAAACAACGAGTGCAGACTTGGAAACAAGGGAGAATAGAACCCGGAAGTTAAGCGTGCTCAGGCTGGGGGAGTGGGAGGATGGATAACCGTCCGGGAAGTTAGATGATTTAGAATGATGAGGGGTGATTAGAGATTAAATTGAGCAGTGATGAGGGATGATTAGAGATTAGAGGTTAAAATAATTCAGAAATTTGAAAATAAAAAAATTTCAAAAAAAATCAGAAAATTTCCTTTAGTACCGGTTGGTGTTACCAACCGGGACTAATGGTGGACCGGCCATGTGGAGGGCCTTTAGTCCCGGTTCTGGTTTGAACCGGGACTAAAGGGTCGGTACAACAGGCCCTTTTTCTACCAGCGATTCTCTGTAAGCGAACACACTACCTCGACAACCGCGGCGTCCGAGTGCATGCACACATCAAGGCGGGCTCTACATGGCCACACGGCTAATTATTGAGCCTTCTTGCATTCTGTTGATGGAACATAAACTGGCGATGGGGTGGTGTTACATAACCACCACTGCCCTGGCCTATCCCCACACTCCCATTCTTCTTACTTCCCATGTTTTGAACACCGTCGAATCCCCCTGCAAATCATTCACCCCTGCCATGCCTGCATTCATGATCAATTTCCTGGATGCTTGGCTCTTCTCTTTATCAACACCTAAGCTATCACCATTGTTTCCTTCCCTAGGTTTTAGAGGACTCTGGGTTGTGTCATTAGTGTCATCATCCTCATCAAGCCCCGCATCACCTCAGCTCCTCTTCCTTGGCACTGCACCACTGCCACCCCGGCCTCTTCCAGGTAGCGGCTGGTATATCTATTTTAGAACCATATTTAAAGCTCTTTCATTGCATGATAACTCCATATATCATCTCCAATTTATTCAATTGCATGTCCATTATGCATGATTTCTAGTTTGTATTCTTTTCATTGCGAGTATTGCATATTTTTCAGTTTTTGTTAGTTCTTATTATTTTTCTTTGTTTTGTTGTGTTTATATGTGTTTTGGAACAATGATGGACCTAGCACAATGAAAGGACCAAGGTTGGGATCAATACATACGGTTTACATGCACCACATAAGGGCCATTCATGGATTTGCAAAAATGAGATTTCCGAACAAGCCGAAATTAAAGATCCCATACCTTAGGTGCATCGGTCTCGTTCATATGAATCCCGTGAGCCCCAAAAACATAAAAAATGGAGTTTGTATGAGGAAATGGCGACAAAATACGAAACTCCAAGTGTGCAGTCTAGAGAAGAAGATGGCATCCGGTATGACCGTGCATGATCACACCGCTGCTTATACCAGGTGCCGGGAGCTGCGAAAATAACTCCAATGTTCGCTATTGTTTGTGGCTTTTGTCCCGTTTGTTCCCACGCCTTGCTTTGCCACCAAGGTATGGGATAGGATTTAGCTTTAGAGCCCTTGGGTCAAAGGAGAGAAGCCACATCCATGAAGGAGACTTGTGGAGGTCTCCTATATATACACCTCCAACCCTAGCCACCGACAATCAATCTAGACCACCTCCATCATCTCCTGTGCTGTTCCAAGATCAATTCCACCATGGAAGAAGGTGCCAGACCAAGAAGTAAGAGGAAGGCTCCACCGATGCCCCGCAACGGCCTTCGGGTGGGTGCCATCTGCACCGGCTCCACCATGTTCTTGTCCTTCCCCAACTCTGTGTTGGCTTGTAACTTGACCTCCCCCTCTATGTTTTCCCCTTTTATGTTTGAGTAGTTTTACTAGTTCTCGAGGATATGGATGAACCCTTGCATAACTATAACTGAATTCCTATAGGAGATCAGATATGCTCTTTTTAAGTGATGAGTCAATTATTCCTCACGATGTTGCGTAAGACCGATCACTCAACATTTGCCCTTTTGGACTTGAGGGATTTACTACCTTCTTGATGGTGGGTTGAAGAGGTATTTAGTGATAGTAGTTATCTCCCTCCCTCCCCTGACCTTAGATAGGGGAATAACGAAGAACCCTAAACCTTTATGTCGCGTTCGCGAGGAAATCCTTAACAATCGTTACCGAAAACGACATTTGGGGAGGAATGGCGGTGGCTTACATTTATGCACATATCTTTATTTTGCTCTGCCCACACATTGCGCATTCAACACAGATTAAAGATGCAGACCTAGAACTATGCTTTCTCATAAGTTGTGCAAATCATACTAGTGGTGATGACTCTGGAACCCTTGAGAGCTTCTTTACTACTCAAGCACCGCTCTATATAGTTTAGTCCTTTTATTTACGGTTTCTAAATTTTTGTTCATAGTTTAGTAAAAAAAATCCCTTTCATTATTTTTCCTAGCATCTGGTTAGAGAAAACTATTTTCAAACTCTGGTTTGTGTGCAAGCGTATTTGCGTTTGTGACAACGCAACTGCTCGGTAGGTAGTGCCATCATTTTTGCTCCATGTGGGTTCTACACTTTCTTATCATGAATTATGCTACATAGCCATGTGCACTTACAGGACATCAGCGACCTCAAATGCTATTCTGGGGTCCCCGACAACTTGAGGGGTTTACTACCTTCTTGATGGTGGGTTGAAGAGGTCGATGTGTGCCAATCTTTTCTTCGCCACTACCCATTTGCCCCATTGAATGCTCTCCAGTGGGTGCACTCCATCGCCGCACTCCTCCTTATTGTGTCCCAATAATCCACACACCTCACAGAAAATAGCTGATTTCCTCATATTTAGCATCTAACAGCAGCATATGTCCAGCCAAGTTCAACGGTGTCCACCGGATTAGTGTCTTGCTAACATAAATACCTGTGCTTACCCGGACGTAATTTCCTTCATAAAACAAGGCAGGGTTCATCTCCACACTCCTAACAATGCCGATTCTTATTGCAATTTGATCCATGTTGGGCTCCTTCTTGTATAAAGCAGGATTTATGGTTTATACCCAAACTGAGGCCCTCTGAAGTTTCATAGGTTCCGGTTCCTTCTTGCCATTAAACTCCTCGATCCAAACCATAAGCCACGAAAAATCCATGGCCGCTCGTACATCACTCGCTTCAAGTCGCCCAAGCGAAACATCTGGATGATAAAAATATTGTCATCAACCTCTGATGTCTGGTTCATGAGAAACACTCCATATGAACTTCAGGGTTTCCTTTAGAGTTGCGTTGCTGAATGTTTTTGTGGTATTGACCTATCCACCGCCACTACTAGCCAACTAGCCTATCTCCTCTTCCCCAACGTATACATCGTCTAGCTCCCCCTCCAGGAGATTCGTATTCCTCATCGCAGCTTCTAGATCCTCATAAGTTGCCTTCTTATTTCCCCACGCTACACCTCTAGAGCTCATTCCGAATGTCGCCATGGTGTGAAGAATATATCGTCACAATAACGTGTAGATGCAATCTACCTCCACCATCTTGCCGCAACACAGATCCAAGGCCGAGAAGACGAACCAGCCGTCCCTGCAATAACCCGAGAGCCTATGCTAGAGATTAAGGCAGGAGCAGGGGTCGACTCCGGTATAAAAGACTCGACGTCGATGTGCGTCGGTGGAGTAACCAAACCCTAATCATCGGTGGAGTATTATTTCTTTCTAAGCTTCACGCTTCTGTACATCGGCGTGAGGTAAGGGTGGCACTCGCGAGACAATACGCGGTCTATTGCCTCGCCTATTCTTTCAGAACTAGGTGATTTGATACTCAGTTTTGCTTCTTTCTCAGTCATTCATATTGGAAGGACTATCAATCAACCAGCTCATCTATGTGCTCAGCGAGCTGGCGCCCAAGATGGAACGGAGAGCTGGCTCAATGTGAGCCCTACTTTTCTTATTAGCAGCCTACGAGCAGACTATAATCAACTTCTCGTTCATTAATAAAGCCCCCTAGTTTGATGCAAAAAAAACCAGTAGTTATACCCATAGTAGTATTTTCTAAATAAAAAAACCCGACTCGGTCCATCCCCATGTGTAAAACTACCGCGGGAGCTCTATGTCGCCCGTAGTGAGACGTATTACGTCTCGCGTATGAGGCATCATTAATGGACCGACCTACTACTGCAGCATTGGTTCAACTGTTTTCCATTGGTTTTTCTTCATTTTTTTTACCTTTTCGGTATTCTTTTTCTTTATTTCTTTCTCGGTTTTCACTTTGTTCCACTGTTTTCTTCAAGTTACTTTGTTTCAACAAATGCCTAGTTTTTTCCACACACAATGTACACTTTTCATATACATCAAGAGCATTTTTATACCCCTAAAAAAGAACATTTTTTAGACATGTTTAAAAATTTAACTACATATTTTTAAATATATTTTCGTATCCATCAAGAATAGTTTTTATACAAGTTTAACAATTTTGAAATACATGGTTACTATTTTTAAAAATATAATCTTTTCATGTCTACCTTTTTCATACACATAGTACATTTTTCATATACATATGAAACATTATTTTATAAATGTTTAACTTTTTTCAAATATACAATTAACATTTTTAAATATATATGTTTTTTATGTCTACTTTTTCATATACATTGAACATTTTCCCTATACATAAGGAATATTAACGCGTTTAGCATTTTTCAAATACAGTGATTAACCCGTTTTTTCAAATACATGTTGTCATGTCTAATTTTTTTACACATTGTATAGTTTTTATATATGTCTTAAACATATATTTTATATTCGATTATCATTTTTTACAGAAATTCTAATATTTTTTCAAATACCTGTTTTTGAACTTATATTTTGAACATCCGTTGAACCATTTTTTTCAGAAGCAACTAACATTTTTTAAAGTTGCACAATTTTTTTGACACTGCAAGAAATTTTTTAAAACTGATGTAATTGTCTGAGTAATATATGCATTTTAGTTTTTCTTGTAATTATAGAAAAAAACAAACAATAAAAAATTTGGAAAAATGAGATAAAAAGAGACACAAAATGAAGAAATGCACAAAACCTTCTACTGGGCCGGCCCACTAAGAGCGTTCCATCAGGCGACCCAGGCTTCTGACTCGCTATAAGAGAGATATAGCCGCACGCTACAACTCCAGCTTCAATGCTTCAGTCCGTTAATGCTTTAGTTTTCAGCTTAACGTAAGCTTTTCACCTCACGGACTCACAACCGAAATCAGTAATTAAGGGGTGCATCCTGCAGAGGTCGCTCCCACTTTACTCTGGTGCGGACAAGTGGCCCAATGCATGTTTTCCATTTATTGCAACTGGAGTGTTTTTCCTTTTTTGTTGATTCGTTTTCCATAATCTTTATTTCTTAAACCGTGCGCCTCAATCATGAATCATATCCACTGATGGATTTCACGTGTTGAGATTTTTGGAAGTAGATCCCATGTTAGTAATTTTGACCAACTTTTTTTTCACGAAACAATCCAAAAACACAGGAAATTTAAAAACCAAAAATAGAAAAGAAACCGAACAAAAACTGTAACAAAAAAAGATCAAAACAAGAAAAATAAAAGGCAAAAAATAAGAAAAATAATAAAACGAATTCAGAAGGAGCGCCCAACACATGACTTGGTGCGTTTCCAGGCCAAAAAATTACCCTTGCGGGAGCCCCCCAAAGGGTAACCATTAGTTACTTGCTCCCATCCTCGAAATCAATAAAAGAAATCAGGGACCTCCTATTGGACGCATTAAGCATCAAGCTGCCCCTGATTCGCTCCGGAGCGAGCGAACCGGGTTGGCCCATTACAATACCTTCCTTATTGCGTTTTTTCGTTCGTACATGCACCAGAGCACTGCAGCTCGAAGCACTGTACCGAACCGGGAACATTGTAGCTCGCGGAGTTTTGATTAGTTTTTGTAAGTTTTTGAAATGTAACATTTTTTTTATTTTGAATATTTTTTGAAATCAAACAGTTTCTGGAAACCGAACATTTTTCAAAATGTTGAGAATTTTCTGAAAACATGTTTTTTCCTAAAAAAAATGGGAACATTGTATGAAATTTTGAAAACAAATTTGGAGACATGAACAGTTGTTTAAAGATCTAACAGCTTTTGAAGAGCAAGACCATTTTTGAACATTTTCTGCAAACCTGGACGTTTTTTTTGAATCACTGAACAAATTTTGGAAAAGGGAAGTTTTTGTGGAATTCCAAACAGTTTTTGAAAAACAAACATTTTTTTTGAATTTGTGATCTTTTTTTAAACAGGATCATTTTCTGAAATTCTGAACAAGTTTTAAAAATGCGAACATATTTTGCGGTTTCCGAACACTTTTTTGAGGATGTGACCAAATTTTGAAAGCACAATTTGTTTTTCAAATTAGCGAACCATTTTTGGAAACGCAAACATTTTTCAAATTAGTGAATATTTTTTGAAATCATGACCATTTTTTGTAAATTCATGAACATTTATTTCAAGTTGGCAACTTTTGAAAAGCAAAGAGAAAAAAAAGCGCCCCCCCCCCCCCCCCCCCCCCCGCCAAAAAAACAGTAAGGAAGCACAAGAAAAGAAAACCCGGTCTTTTTTTAGAAGAAAAACCCTGGTCTAGGAACCCCCAGATGGTTCCCAAAACTGGTTCCTGTGGTGCCTCACGGACCAATTGATTTATATTATTTGTTATTTTGTTGTCAACAGATATTTAGACATCTACATTGATGCAGTTTGTTAAATTGCTTCTGTTCTATCGAATTTGTTCTTTGGTTAATAATGAATTCAAATTTTATTCTCAATATGAATTTGCGGTGTACTTCTAAAGAAATGAAGCACAAATTACCCAACTAATAGCCCTGCTCGTGTGGCAAAATTACATAACTACGACTTATATACCTAAAAACCCTTACACGTACCCTAAAAAAAACCCTTACACGTGAAATCATATAAAAATAAAAAGTACTAGTAAGCCCTATAGAATACTACATTAGATGTGATTCTCAAGAGAGAGAGAGAGAGAGAGAGAAGAGAGAGAGAGAGAGAGAGAGAGAGAGAGAAGAGAGAGAGAGAGAGAGAGAGAGAGAGAGAGAGAGAGAGTACATTAGATGTAGAGTTGTGCAGCACGTAATACCGAATGACACAAGAAGCATGTCACACCGACGTACTCAAAGGACGCGTCCTGATGTTTCCATGGAATTTTCAAAACATTTCTGGACGTAGGGCGTGCAAGTTTCCGCCCGTGTCTTTGCCTGCGTACGCGCGGCGTTAGAAAAACAGGGGATCTATCGCCGACAGCCGCACCTCGTAAGAACACGAACAGTCGAACACGAGGTAAATGGCCGTAGAAAGTTTCCTCGTGTTGTCTTTTTCAAGAGAGGGGCTGATCTCTCCCCGCCACCTTTCTACTCTCCTTTCGGGGACACCGCGGGAAAGCGGCAACCAAAAGGTCGAGGAATCCGGGCAGGTTACCATGGACGGACAAACCCGGCCGCGCTAGCTCGTCGTCGTCCTCGTCTTCTTCTCTGCGTACGGGATCCTCCGTTGACAATCGACATTGTTTCGTGGCTGCCGTCTGGCCATGTCGCGCAGTGTGCGACGCAGCATCGGCCGGTTGCGTACGTCCACCTCGTGACGTGATCGGGTTGATCGGCGGCGGTTGGTAGACGAAAAACAACACTGCCATAAACCCACAGTCTCTGACGAAGTTCAACCCCTGGACGAATTCGTCAGAAAGCAAAGCGTCTCTGCCTTTCTCCCCTGCCCGAGCATTTCAATTCTGTCTTTTGGGGAGCATCAGTAAAGGCAAAGATTGTTCGCACCAGCAAATGCTAAAGAGAGGCCATTCGCAAAAAAAATTTTTGCTAAAGAGAGGCCGAGGGCCAAGCTTTTCACCACGGCTTAACCTACGACGTGGCCGTCGTCAGTATGGATGGATGAACCGTCAAAAGAGGTACCCCGCAAAAAGAAAAAAAAAAGAGGCGGTATAGACGTGATCGGCTCAACCTTCGCGGGCGAAAGCAATTCAAATCTAAAGAAAGGAATGGTCAATCTAAAAGGATGCTAGAACTATTTCCATGGAGCTTCGTGAGTCAGGAGCTCGGTCGAGATCTCTGTCGTTTGGTTTCTGTCATTTTACTGGTACAGCATCGTAGCATGTCTGAACCCGATCCGCAGTTAAATCTGATAAGTAAGGTTTTCTGAAGCGGCAAGAAACTTGCTACCTGGACACGTTGAAAGGTTGGTTCCATGATCCGATCGATCGATGATGATAAATGAGAAAGCAAAAGTTGTACACGATCTACGTCACGCGAGATAAAGAAAATAAAATAAACACACAAATACAGTTCATGTGGCTGCTGAACTCGACCAAGTCTTGTACTTAAACATACATTCTAAAACTTAGGTAATTATAGTCATTAGGATTTTAGTTCTATATGAAGCTAGTACTATTCGATATGTAATTTCTTATAAACATAGGTTGTCATCGGATCCACTCAATCGGTTATGGCACAAGAGAGCTGATTTTTCTCCAACTACAGATGCAGCTTCTGAAGCTGACACAAGTACTCCTGGAAGCATCAGCCACATAAATGAAGGTCCAGTCAGGGTCAGAGTAAGCTAAGGAGCCCGTCGTTTTCGCTAGTTCTATCTAGCCCAGGACTCACCGATCCGTCAAGGCTTTGCATTCCTGTAACTCGGAGGTCATATCTGTCCTAATCCCAGGTCATGCAGAATCAGACGTTATTTCTCTCAATGATGTACACATACGATGTCTTTCAAACCTTATACTTCCAGAGATTTCAAAATTTAATGTGATTGGTTCGTGTGAGGTGTTCAATTCTCCACCTACTCCCTGACATGGACGCCTTGTAGACTACTAATCAGGTCGCATGATGGAGACGCGAAGCGAATATAGTGATGAAAAGAAGCGGATATCTCTGAACCATAATAATTTTTTGACAGGAAAACCTGAAAAGACGGTATGACTACTGAATTCGACGAGGAATTCTCGAGACAGCGCGGTTCGTTCCGTTGACACGCTAGGCTGGCCCCAGCTAAGAGTCATTTCAACCGATGATTTGAGGAAACACACACTTCGTTGATGATTGTGGACCAAATACATGCGTGAAATCGGTGTGTTTTGATGAGGACATGTTACGTGGCTTTCAAATTAAACCGGACGGTCTGAATTCTATAAGTTCAGCATTGCTTTCAAGCTTGAATCATGGAATGGAAAATAAACATGGAATAACACCTTTCTTCTCCTCGACAAAAGAGGAGGAAAAAGATGCCACGATCTGGAAGGAGATGAATGATGAATAATGTATATGATTCGTTCTAGAGCTGAAGGTAAGGATATATAATTAATCTGGTCGATGAAAAGTAGATACTATACTATTTTCGTCGGCGTATATTCGCGGTACCCGTCAAATTGTCAATCAAGCTGGTCATGTCTGAAGATAAAGTCACCCTGAATATTTGCTGTGGTTGGAATTGGAACCATCTTGTGAGTGAACGGGTGAACTTCCCGGCAGAGGTCACAGCCACCCTTTCCCCTGTCCATCTTGATCGAGACGTCCTCGATCGTCGCTTCCTCTACGATCAGACTCCGCCCGCTCCTTCCTGTTTTGGGACGTAGATATGTGTGTAAGCGACACGCCCTAGAACTAGAAGCCAGGCAACACGTCAATTACCTGACGCCCTCCATTGTTCTCATCTGCAGAATCTAAGGCGCGAAGGACCGATCGCAACGCCGTTGAAGTCGCGGCGGGGGCAGCGGCCATTGTCATGGCAGCGGGTAGATCACAAGTATTTGGAGGGCGTGGCGGCTGATCTGGGTCCAATAGATTAGGATAAGTCACCTGCATCCAAGTGCCCAAGTCGCTTGTCTCTTCCATGCACAGTGCTGTAGTACATCATTGCCGAATATTGTCATGCCTGGAAAATACCGCATTTGATCTTTGAGCACCTATAGCTAGCTAGGGTTAGGTGAAACCGCAGTGCAGTGCAGTGCAGTCCATGTGCATGGAACCAGTTTGTAGAGTTGGCACTGCAGGCCGAGTGGCGAACCGACTGCCTTTTGACGTCTACTCCTACTCACCAAACCCTAGCAGAGCCTATCTTTCGTCGCGTACGTAGACCGGCTGCTGTGCTGATCTCAATCAAATTCGTCCAAGCAAGTGTGTACATATCAATGGAGTAGTACCAGTATCTTTTTCCTGGATGACATTAATCAGACTGGGACGATAACAAGATACAAAAAGGATAAGGGCGCACACTAGTCTGAGAGTGTGCTTGGATCCAAGGGACTTATTTTAGCAAATAGTCTTTTTAAGAGGCTAAAGTTCCAAGCACCCCTTACTAAAGAGAGGCTAAAACTTTTTAGTCAAGGGTACCCCTACTAAAATGTGAATTAGTCCCCTCTCTCCTCATTTAACTCTTCTCCTTTAACACAGACGAGTTCTGGATTAGAGGGTTTGGAGGATAATAAATGCTCATTAACTTGATTTTAGTTTTTTTAGTATTTGGATCCAAATATGGGTGAGGCTAGTAAGTTTTAGTATCACTATTTTTAGTCACGAGACTAAAACGTATCCAAGTACCCTCTGACTGACTCACTGGTCGACTTGCAATTAACTTCGGAAGATGATGATGTCGTTTTCTACTTCTCCATCAATAGTTCCCGAGGAACACAAGTCATCAAAAGTCTATGGGGGCAAGAACGCATGAAGGTTGCCAACTCGAGCACGGTCATCACGCAAACCTTGGGTGACACTAAGCAACATTTTTCGAGAAAGTATCCAGCGAAAACTTAGTGATCGGGAAAATTACGAGGAAGCATCCCGCGAAAACTTAGCAATTGGGAAAACTAAGTGAAAAATTCGTGAAATTAACATTTTAAAAATCTACTTCCATTGTTTCTAAATATAAGAGCTTTTATAGATATTTCAATATGGACTATCAAAATGAGTGAATCTATACTCTAAAATCCGTCTATATACATTCATATTAAAAAGGTGATGTTTAAAAGCAGTGTAAAATTTCACATCTGCAAGATATGGAGTACTAAAAAGGTATGTCAGAAAGGAAAACAAAAGAAAAATGGTTGTCACCGAGTTGACTCGTCACTCAGTAGCATGGCGTCAGACACGGGGCGCGGAACCATCAGCCCATCTGAAGGCCGCCGGACTTGGTCGCGGCCGAAGCCCAGCTGAAACCAAAACAACGTCGGGCCGTGTGAAGAGATGGATCGGGACCCATGAAGCCTACGCGTGACCTATTTGAAGAGATTTTTCATGATGATTTGATCCTTGGATTGATCTGTTCGAAGAGACCCATGAAGCCAATGCGTGGTCACTGGTTACGCATGTTGCATTTACCTGCACATCATGAACCGTACCAGCCCCATAGTTTACGACAAAGGCATGAAACTTGGTGACTCGGATTTAGAGAGAGCTTCATGGCCTCCCTCGATGCGAAGTCTTAGCAAGAAAAAAAAGAAATTTATAAAGAACAAACGCTCGTGTCCCATCACATGTGTGTGCGCCACGTTGACCGTGCGTTACACATGCACAAATTTCTACCTCCAGGGCACCTAGGCCAAGGTTCTAGAAGCTACCTTCATGTCAATATGCAACTGACGCCATCACACTTGCACCACGGTCCATAAAATTAATGTAGCAGCCTTATTTGTTTATTTAGTTTGATCTCCCCATGAAGTGGAATATGTCATGCCATCGTTCTTGCAATATGAAAAAGAGGCACCTAACCCGTGGCCCTTAAAAAGCCAATCCCTTTTTTTTGAAGACTAGTTCCTTTCCTAGCTAGTCATGCTAATCTTTGTGTTTTTTTCTTGCACCTACTTATTTTTGTGCTTTCTGACATGGCTGCCTGGAGAGGAAGGTTCCAAAATTCAGTGCTCTGTCGTGTTTTCCAGTTCGGCAACAGTTGCATCCTAATTATTTGCATAGACATTAAGATCATGCGACTCCTTTCTTCTTTCTGACGAGTGCTCCGTCAATCATATAGATGAGAAAAAGGATCCCGTGGATATTTACACACCAAAAAAGAAGAAATGAAGTGTCGAGTACGGTGAATACTTGCAAGCCAAAGGGCCATTGACAACCGGTAGCAGCCATAACCAATATGGCAACCAGAGAGGCATTGGTGGTGGTGGATGACAGTGGCGGAGCTATGTTGAAGCAAAACTAAGCCATGGCCCGCCTAGTTTTGCTACAACAGACTGGGCCTAAGGGTAAATCTGGCCCCATAATTTCCAGAAAAAATGGGCTTCTCTTAAAACTAGCCCGTCCATGCCTCTGAGTGTAGCTGCTCTGCAACTAGGGGGGGGGGGGGGGGCGCTTGTCGTGAAAAATCCTGTTACTGGGCTCCTTCCATCTTTCCCATTAAAAATTCCAAGAATCGGTCCCATTGAATCCACTGCATATGGTGTCTAGGGTCGAAGCTTGGATGTGGGCAATCCTAAGGAGATCCCAAGGCACATTAATTCCTAAAAGTTAGCCCTTGTTTGCACCCATCAGAACTTCTTTGGTTAACCCTGTCCCAAGGGGATTTGAGGGGGATTTTGACTGAAATTACCAACAAGACAATCCCTCGATTGTCTTTTTTGTGACAGAAGAGTGATGGGAAGCAAAGCTTCAACAGACAACTTATCATCACCAAGGATGATCTTGCCATGCATACTAGGTCAAAAATAGCACCTAACGTCATAGTTGTGTGCTTACCGCGCGCGCGCGCGGGGGGGGGGGGGGGGGGGTGGGGGGTGACATGCCACGTGTTCTTTTGTTCTTTTTGAAAAAGAGAACCCTCCCTTCGATTCCATATATATGAAACCATTGTTCCACTACATGCACAACTTATGTGTATACAGTATACTTCACGCACAAGGTTGCTAATGTGACGTGCCGCATGTGGTACTTGATGCACATGATTATAGAAACATAGACGCCAAGCCACATATTAGCTTAAACTGGAATTGTGTGCTTGTGATATTTTGTGGTGGTGGCGACTGAAGTAACATTTATGAAACAAAGAAAACAATTTTCAAGTAATAGGCATTGAGGCGATAAAAGGGCAACATGGCACCTCAGTGGTTTTTTGTGTTGTGACCGAGAAGAGGGATGGGAAGCTTATAATCATCAAGGGAATGATAGCATGCTATATTAGGCCAGAAGCACCATTGTAATGTCATAGTTGCGGTTACCACGGGGAGGAAAGATCCATGCTATGATAGGGATGGGTCCATTGGATAATGTGCGTGCCACATGTGTTAGTCTTTTTTAGTTTTACAAAATGAAATGCCCTCACCAATTTCATATGTATGGAACCATTGTTTGCACTACAAGGACAACCACACGTGTGTACCCGATACACAAGGTTGGTAATACGATGTGATACATGTGTGTACTTGATGCACAAGCTAGGTTGCAAAAGCATAGGTGCCGAGCCAAAAATTAGCTCAAAATGGAAGAGTGTGCACACGATATTTGTAGTGTCTCAATTGAAATAACATTGGAAACAAAAGAAGTAGCTTCCAGCTGATAGACATTGAGGCGATAACAACACAACATGACACCTATCATTCTTTTTTGTTCTAACTAAGAAGAGGGATGGAAAGCAAAGCTTCAACGGGCACCCTACCATTCATCAAGGGAATGATCATGCCATATGAGGCCAAAATCACCATGTTAATGTCATAGTTGTGGTTATCGCAGAGGAGGGAAGATCCTTCCTATGATCGAGATGGGTTCACTGGATAATGTGTTGTGCCACATGCATTTGCCCTTTTCCTCAAAAAAACAGAACACATTTACCGATTTTATTTTATTTTTAAAAAAGGAATATGTTAATATCAAGTAGACATCAATACACCCAGCCTCTACACCAACAAGATGCCTAAAAACATCCAGGTTGCACATGGCCAAAAAAGAAAACAAAACGTGGAAAAAAAGAGAAAAAGATCCTGCCACGATGATCAATCACCCGCAGTAGGAGCACTCTAACCACCACCAAAGACATCACCTGGCAGAAGGAACAGGTTGTCGCCGCCATGTCCGGGGCCGCCGCCCCAGCGTTCAAGTGATGCGGGCAGAGTCGTAGCCCGTCGGTGCCATGCACAGGAAGCAACAGAGTGAGAGATTGGGGCCCGTCGGGCCCATGCGGGACTAGATCGAGCCCGCCCCGCTGCCGCCGCCACGCACTACCGCAACAGAAGGAGCGGGACGGGCGCCGCCGCCGCTATGCCGGGTCACGACCAGCAAGAGTCATGCCACCACCGCGTCGCACGGGCTTTGCCCCACATCGCCTTCGACGGCGCGAGAGGGGAGGGGGTGAATAGAGAGGGCCTCGAGTATAGTTGGCCATGGGAAACCCGGCCCGGCCTGAAAAAGCCTGGCCCGACCCAGCCCATTCTTGCCCGCGGGCCAGGCCCGGGCCTAAGTTTTGAGCTCGAAGGCCGGGTCGGGCTTGGGCTTGGCATAATTGCGCTTTAGGGAAGAGGCTCGGCTTGAGGCTCGATGGGCTTTTCCTCCAATGGGCCGGGCCTGGGCTTGAAATCTATGCCTGACGGCTGGGCCCGGTTGGGCCTAGGTTTTCTGCTACAGGCTTCATTAGGCCCGGCCCAAAGCCCGGACGACCCGACTTATAGCCAGGTATAGCCTCGAGCGCCGGCAGGGGAAGCCGCGGTGTGGCGCGGCACCGCCGCACGAGGGGTATGGGGAGGGGGTCGAGGTCAAATGAAATTGGGCCTTAGGACAACTCCAACACAAGACTCCGAATGGACGTCCATTTTGTTCAGTTTTTGTCCATTTGGATAGGGCAATGGGGCAGCGTCCAACTGTTTCCTTAGATGCGCTGGTCGTGCGCCCAACGCGTGGACGCATATGGTCTGCCATGGCCGGTCGGAGTCCCTATGTGTACATTTTTTACCACCAAAAACACATTTCTTTTATTTCATGAATGACATTTTGATACATCATAGTACACAATTCACCAATTCTTCGCTAGGATAGCAAGACAAAAAAAAACAAGAACCACAATTAGACATTTTAAAAGATATCCAACTTCTATAACTGCTTCCACTAGTTGGATTATGTCTTCTCTATGTCTTCATTGTTGATCTGTGGCTTGTCGAACTTGCATACTTCTTTCTTCTTCGATTCCGAAGAAGTAGACGTTGCTTCGCATCTAGTCTCATCTCTACTCTCTATTCTAGCATCGAGTGCACGAGTATCTATCAAGTTTCGTGCTATCATTAGATCAATGTATTCTTCTTCCCAATATTAGAACTTGCATCCATTCTACACATAAATTTGAGTAAGCATTGAGCTACCGAAAATGCCGAATCCAGGAGCACAACCAAATCAAAGAAGCACATACCCTATTTTTTTGCACTTGAAGAACACCCATCTGGGATGTTTCGGCGTGGTAGAAACGCGGCACACGACCTGCCGCGGGCAGTCGTCGCACGTTATGACCGGCAACAGCGAGCCGACGAGCCGCTAGGCCAACGCCGAGCCCAGGCGACGGCCTGGCGTGTCTTTGCCGGTGAACCTCTAACGGGATAGATCCGAGCGGCTAGACGAGTCAGTACCTGCATGCGGTGCAGGGGCGTTTTCAGGGTTGTGCGCTCCGATACCCTGCCAATCCATGGCAAGGCGCAGTTGCCGATGGCCGGATGCGCCAAATCCCGTCGCCGAAGATCCATCGATTGGCCATTGGCACCGGGGCGAGAGAGGCACATATCCGGTGGTTGTGCTTTGGGAGGTTGGGCGGGCTGGACAGCGAGGCGGCCAGGAAAATGGGCGTGGCGCCTATGGTGGGGGTAGGGGCGGGGCGGCGGGAGGGGGAGAAAATGGGGCGTCTGTGTCCCTGACGGGCAGGGCCAGTGGAGGATAAGGGCACGCGACACAAACTTGGGCTGGAAATAGGTTGAAAGCGGACAAAAACGGACGTTTGTCTGTTTGCTCGCGTATTTGAGCCGTGATTTGTGTCCATTTAGCCTCAGACGGACGCAACTGGACTATTTAAAGTCGTGCATTGAAGTTGGCCCATGTCGCACTTGATCCACAAGGTTGGTAATTTGATGTGCCGCATGTGTGTACGCACAAAATTGCAAAGGCATAGATGCCGGGCCACGGATTAGCTTAAAATGGAAATGTGTGCACACGATATTTCTCGTTCTAGCGACTGTGGTAACAGTGGAAAACAAAAGAAATACATTTCCTATTGATAGAGGTTGTGGCGATAACAACATAACAGCTCGGGCCTACTCTTTATTTTAGGGCGGAGGGTTGCATGGGGCTGTTCAATCACTTACTACTTGTGAACTACTCTCTTCATTTTTAAATATTTGTCTTTTTAGAAATTTCAACAAATGACTACATACAAAGCAAAATAAATGAAGCTACACTTTAAAATATGTCTATACACATCCATATATAGTAGTCCATTTAAAATCTTTAAAAAACAAGTACTTTCTCCGTTCCTAAATGTAAGTTTTTTTAGACATTTTAAATAGACTACAACATACGGATGTATGTAAATATATTTTAGAGTTTAGATTCACTCATCTTATTCCGTGTAGTCACTTGTTGAAATCTCTAAAAAGACGTATATTTAAAAACGGAGGGAGTATTTAGGACTGGAAGGAGTAAGATATACCTGTGCTCTGGAGCTAAACAAATTGAAATGGCGATCCACCACCAAACGATCGGTTGGGCCGTGCATGCTGATCCACTGATCCATGGTCACTATGCATGATACAGAGTACAGTAACAGAGTTCAGAGTTCTCTCGTTGCTTCGACACTTTCTTAACTAGACGATGCCCCGCACGTTGTTGCGGGATTATTTTGCAATATTTTTCTAAAATATTAATAATTTTATGGAAATAAGAATATTCGAAGAAATAATATGTGAGCTAAATCTAAAAATACATATGGTTTATTGTGTTTGATTATTGTATTTTTGTAAAATATTTATTAAATATATCATGCATGTTTGCATGTTGAAGTCAACCTTTTCCTATGACTCATTGAATGTTGAAGTGGGTCTTTTCTATTGCATGTTGCTTGATGAGGTGGCATACTTGCATGTTGAAAGAAATAGGTTAGTGGAGGCTAGCTATTTAAATATAGAAGATTAACATAGGCATCGGAGCCAGATGGGTCGGGCTCTCCTGCAGGGTTCCCAGCACGCATTATCGTGCAGGGTTAACGGGTGGCCGACACCTGTTCTGGTAGGACCCACCACTTAATAAAACGTTTTTCTTTTTTTAATTTACTGAAACCAGTTTTTCTTTGCCTTATCCCGGTGTACCGCTGCTGCCACTCTCTCTTCCACAGCCACTCATTCCACTGTGAGGGAGGATTCCGACCGAGAAATCTACCGTTCAGATCCGTCGCCGGCGGCAAGACCGGAGCTGTATAGCGCCGTCCGTCTTTGACGCGCTTGGCCGCCCGGAGCTGTCACGGCTAGCGTCACCCGTCTCTGGCGCGATTCGCCGCCAGGAGCCACGGGGTTCGAAGGCAGTAAGACAGGAATCGCCGTCGCTCACCTCCGGCATGCTGCGCGGCCTGGAGCCGTTGTCTTGGCTGGAGGCAAGATGGAATCCGTCACAGCTAGCTCTGCTCGCCTAAGGCGTGCCGCGCCACGCCCGGCCGTGGACTTGGCCGGCAGCAAGACGGGGCCGTCGCGGCTAGTGTCGCTCGCCTCCGGCACACCCAAGGCCAGCCCAAGGTTGTGGCTGACCCGCTCCCTGTGAGGTGGTGGCACGGTGGAACTGCAGCGCGTGCAGCCAGTGGCTGAGATTCCGCGGGAGGTCGCGCTGTCACAGTGGAAGATGCGAACTCGATGCAAACTCAACAGGCAAAGGTGAGAGATGATTCGCTGCTTCATCTACCTTTGTGCTAGTACGTAATTACCTCTCAGCTATATACGTATGCAAGCTATTACTGGTAGCAATGTACTAGCTCTGTACTAGTAGCTAGCTATGTACTGAACTCTGAAGTATGCAAGCTATCTACTCTCCTCTGCTTTTCAGTCATACAGTACAGGGGAAATCACAAATTGGTGAAAGCACCTTTTAATGAATTTAGTGCCTATAAAACCACATTTAACTGGAAAACTAAACCTCAGTTACATGTCTAACATATCATAAGGAATAACCAACAACTAATCCATATTCATGTATATATTTTTATTTGAGCATAAACCGTTGTGCATCTAACATTAAAAGGAATGGTAAGATAAATTATTACATCTCAAGAGAACTGTCTTGTAGAGCAATCCTGAGATACAAAGTTTACATAGAGCTATTTAAAAGTGTTTATCTTGTATGTGACTTGATTGGCTACCCAAGACCTGTAAGAACAAAGCAATAATTTCTTATGAGATATAAACTTCAATTGGGAATATGACTTGTAAGTGAACAATACCTGAATTGGCAGCTGGTCATTTTTGAGATGTTGGCCATCCTGAGTCTGATAACATTTGGGAACTCTAGATACAATGTTGATTCAAAAGTCAATACAAGGGAATGCCATGTGCATGTTCATTTTAATTTCTAGCAATTAACTAATAAAATTCTACCTGACTTGGTTGAGTGCTAGTTGGCGGCTGGTGATTATGAGATGTTAGCCATCCCAAGTCCGATGACACCACAGAAGTCTACATGTAGTGTTAACCAAAAAGTAAATGACCCGTGCATGCTTGTCTTAATTTTAACTATTAACTGAATAAATATACCCGACTCGGTTGAATGCTATGATAGAAATATGGTTGTTGTGGTCGCAAGCCAAGTAACTGTTGAAAACTAGTAGTGTCTGCCTGCGATATCGGAGCAGGCAAGCCATGATGTAATACTTGCAAATTATAGTTCTCAGGTCGTGGTACTGATGTCGTAGTACCCGGCAGTACATGCAAATTATAATTATGTGCATGTGGTAATGGGGAAACAGCTTGTGGTACCGAAGGCATACCGGGCGGAAATACTTGCAGATTATAGTTCGCAACATTTGGTATTGGAGGCATAGCATGCTGCAATACTTGTAAATTGTAATTGGCAGCATTCGGTAGTGGAGGCATAGCATGCTGTACTACTTGCGAATTATAGTTCTCATTTGATATGTTGAAGCTAGGATTTGGTCTAGATGATGCAGAAGCACAATCACCACTCTTATTCTTGCATGTTGTTCCTTGACCTATTTGCAAAAAAATGTTAGATCTATTTCAATAACATGACCAGATATTTATGTAGCTATTTCTTGTGGAATACCATACCTTTCTTATTACGTTTATTCTTATTATTCAGCTCCAGTCCAGATTTAATCCTCTTGTTGCTATTTCCTTGTTCTTTTCTCTTTATTCCCTGTACTGTGACTACATTCTCAAGGTTGCATTCAACTGGTTGCTTCTCTGTGACTACATTCTCGATGTTGCATTCAACTGGTTGCTTCTCTGCTTGTTCATGATTCGGTGATATATCTTTTGATTGATTTCCATGTAAAATTTGGTCCACCTTTTCCATTAGTTCAGTTGACATAGTCTACAGTAGTGCATATGCCTCTTTGTTTGCCGCTGCTTTGCTCAAAATGTTATTGTAAGTGCGGCATAATGATCCATACTGCCTAGCTAGCATAACTCTTATATCTTCATCATCACTACACTTTTGAATTGCCTGTGAGGGCCCTGATTTTGCTCGCCTTGTCCATCTTTTCAAGATATATTCTGGTGCCAACTCCTTTATATTGTTGTGGTCCAACACCTTTAATGCATGACGACACAATACTCCAACAAATTCAAACTTTTTGCATGAGCATGAAACTTTTGATCCATTGGGATGAAATTTCACAGTATGACTATTTTGGCTAGCTGAATGGGTAACCTTGAATTCAGAAATAGAGCCAGTACGACCACTCTCGTACACACAATATCCCATTACCATGTCAAATTCTCCTTTAAATGTCTCAAACATAGCAGGTGTATATACTTTCGATGTTTGTATAAGCATCGGCACATAAGGCACCTTTGGTGATGTTTGACTCGCATAGAAATCACTTTCCACTTCAGCATACCTTCTATCATCCACAGCCCTCTCATAGTGCTTGAAGAAATCTAATAAATCAAGGCGAACATGCAGGTATCGTTTCAATAGTGCATTGATACTCTCGCTTCTTTGTGTGGATATCATATCTGCACAAAAGGTTTGTCGACCATAAACCAAAGCCCACTTCTCCTTGTTCTGGAATAATCTATGTAGCCAGTCATTATCTTCCAAATTATATTTCACTAGCATATCATTCCAACCTGCTATGAATTCATCAACTTCTTCAAAATCATAAACACACTTGCCAAAATCTTTCTTAAATGTCTTGGAACCTTGGAAAACATGACTCAAATGTTTTGCAGCGTTCTGATACATGTGCCACACACATAGACGATGTGTTGAGTTAGTAAAAACCTTGCCAATGGCACTAATAATGGCAGCACACTGATCGGTCAATATTGTCTTTGGTTCTTTTCCTGACATGGCCCTTTTGAATGTTTCAAACAACCATTCAAACGTCTCAGATGTTTCATCATACAATAATGCAGCTCCAAAAACCACTGTTTGTTTATGATGGTTGACACCAACAAAAGGGGCAAATGGTCTGCCATAACTATTTGTCTTAAAGGTTGTGTCAAAGCATGCCACATCACCAAAGTAGTGATAATCTAATATTGATCTTGCATCTGCCCAGAATATATTGGTTATCATCTCATCTTCATCTACTTGTATAGCATAAAAAATGAAGGATTTTCCATCTGCTTGTCCTGTAGGTATTGAAGAATGGCACCTGTGTCTCCTTCTTGGATTGACTGCATCCGCTTTGATCGGAGATAATTTTTATAATCCTTTTGACCAAAGCTAAGACATCGCCTACCCCCTGCTTGTCTACTCATCACTTCATGACCAGATTTTGGTCTAATACCTGAATCATTCAATATGTCAATCTGGGCCTTCTGAGCTTCTGTAATTCTTCTTTGGGATCGCAGTAGATGGGCTTTGCTTGGAGTTACGAGTTCATGATTGTGAGCATCCTCAAAGCTGCTTACAACATACTTTCCATTACCACTTATTTTGATGGTCATCTCTGCCATACACCCAACTCTTGTATCTGCTCGCTTCCGCTGGCATTGTTCCTTGCTCTTGTCCTTGAAACTTGCCTTTGAGCATACAAATTTCTTTGTTCGAATAACATTCATTGAGGATTTATCATGCCAAAATTTCCGGACACTGAAACCAACATGTCCTGCATATGCATTATAAAACTCATATGCTATATCATCATTCTCAAATTCCATTCCTATCTCTGGTTTTAACCTTTTGCTGTAATCGTCATCTGTGTTTTGACCTGCCTCTCCCACATCTGTGGTGTCATGATCTACACAACATAAAAAATATCATATACTAATTAGTTCACGGACGACGCATGGAGTAAAAGATAACACGATATTCAGTCCTGGTTTTAGTGAAACTTGAAAAGCCCTTATAGATAGAACAATGCTTTTTGGAAAACGACACATGGTATTCACGGGAGCATTAGAAACATATTGATCTTTTTCTTTGATACAGTAATCTCTATCATTAGAGTCAGCAAAAAGAGAATATGTCAAAGGAGAAATCTCAGGCAGTAAAATTTACGCAACATCCTAGGAGTAATCATCACTAACAGAATTATAATGCAATTCTGAAGGATTAATTTGCATGTGTTTCAAAGAAACAGGGCTACGAAAGATGAAGTACTGGGAGTAATTTGCATGTCATACATTCAACTCTTAGTTTATTTGTTTCTTTTAATCTTATCAGCTTCGTATGATCAAGTGTGTTGACATTCTGTACATTACAGGCGCAAGAACATACCTACGGACGATGAAGTGGCAGGAGCTCCGTCCATGCTGAAGAACACCGTAGATGTTGATCCACGGAGAGGACAATTTCCTATCAATATTGATCTATTCTCCTTTGATCCGGGGGCAACAACAATGGAATAGATTGGTATGAGAAAGGATGGATGAAGCCACGAAGAGATTTTGGCAGCAATCTGGTGTTAGGCGGGAGATAAACCCGTCGTTTTGCTGATTTTCTGGAGCCTAACTGCAATTAGAGAGATACGCTGGGTTGTTTAAGTGGTGGGGTCCTACCAGGACAGGTGTCGGCCACCCGTTGGCCCTGCACGATAATGCGTGCTGGGAACCCTGCAGGAGAGCCCGACAGTTCGTGCGGGTCCGGCTATCCTCGACTGCCGTTTCAAGAAAAGAATGCCGAGGTGAAGCTAGCATCGTCCGCTGTTGTACCGCGATGTGTGCATTAAAATTCCCGTTTTCCTGGACTGGGACGTAGCTATCGATCGATCCCATCCCCGGTCTCACGCAACCAAGATCAGCAACGTGACTTGCAAGTTTCAGGGGTCCCGAAAGATATATATTTCGTTTATTATGTCGTCGGCACAGAAATTGCAAGTGCAAAAGGTGTATCGTCATTTCAAAAAAAGAGGTTGTGTCGTCGGAGCACGTACAGAAATGAGAAATTCTACAGAAGCTGTAAGTACGAAAGCTATGCGCGAACCAACCTGTGGTTGAGATGGTTAGGTGGACAGTGGTATCCCTAACTCATCAGGGTTCAAATCCTGGTGCTCGCATTATTACTGAATTTAATCTCAAAATGATGTGCCAGTAAAGTCGACATGCTCAATCGTACGTACAGGGTCTGAGAAGCACATCAAACAAGGCATGCCCACAAGCACACAAAACAAGTAGGAAATTTACCGCCTTTCCCAGAAACAAGAGGGAATTTTACTGTCTGTCGGAAGAACACGGACAGCTGAACAGGAGGTAAATCGGCGTACAAAGTTTTCCCAGAGAGGGACCCATCTCTCTCCCGCCACCTTTCTACTCTCGTTTCGGGTGACACCGCAACAAAAAGGTCGAGGAACGCCATGGGCAGGCAAACCCGGCCGCGGTAGCTCGTCTTCCTGGCGTACGCGATCCTCCGTTGACAATCGGTACTGTTTCGTGGCTGCCGTCCGGCCATGTCGCGCAATGTGCGTCGCGGCATCGGCCGGTTGCGTACGTCCACCTCGTGACGTGGTCGAGTTGGTCGGCGGTAGTTGGTAGAGGAAAAACAATACTACCATAAACCCACAGTCTCTGAACGAAGTTCAACCCCTGGACGAATTCGTCAGAAAGCAAAGCGTCTCTCCTTTCCCCTGCCCGGGGATTTCAATTCTGTCTTTCGGGGAGCATCGGTAAAGGCAGAGATAACTTCGCCGCGGTTTCTTTAATGGAAATTGACGAGGAGGCTCGTTGTTTCAAAAGAAAAAAGCGTCTGTATAAAGGCAGAGATTGCTCGCACCGGCGGGCAGACGAGAGGCCGAGAGCCAAGCTTTTCACCCCACCGGAGGGTTTAATCTATGACGTGGCCGTCGCCTCGCCTGTTTTTCGGTATGGATGGATGAACCGTCAAAAAGGCGGTATAAACGGGATAGGCTCAGCCTTCGTCGGCGGAAGAAATCAAATCTAAAGAAAGGAATGGTCAATCTAAAAGGGTGCTTAGCACTATTTCCTTGGAGCTTCGTGAGTCAAGAGCTCGATCGAGATCTCTGTCGTTTGGTTTCTGTCATTTTACTACTGTAGTATACAAACATCGTATGATGTCTGATTTCTGAACCAAATCCGCTGTCAAATCTGATAAGTAAGGTTTTCTGAAGCGGCAAGAAACTTACCTGGACACGTGGAATGCTTGGTTGCATGATCCGACAGACGAAGGGGGCCAAATGAGAAAGGGCGAGTTGTCTCACGCGAGATAAATACACAAATACAGTTCATGTGCCTGAACTCAACCAAGTTAAACAATCTTGACAACGCACACGTCAAGTTTTTTCTCTCTCCATCCAAGTGCAGATTCAGCTCATGTTCTGACGCAGCTAGAAATAGTCCTCGAAGCATCGGCCACACAAATCAGGGTCAGAGTGAGCCACCATGTATTTCAAAACCTTGTACTGCTTCCAGAGATTTCAAACTGCTCTCTCGGCGTAATGTGATTGGTTCATATGAGGTGTTCAATTCTCCACCTACTCCCTGACATGGACGCCTAGTAGACTACTAATCAGGTCGCCTGATGGAGATGGGAGGCGAATATAGTGATTAAGACAAGTGGCTTTGTCTGAACCGTGATTTTTGGATAGGGAAACTCGTAAAGGCCGTATGAATATATGAATATTGAATTTTACGAGGAATTGTAGAGACAGCGTGCTTCATTCCGTTGACACGCCAGGCTAGCCCCAGAGAGCCATTTCAACCGATGATACGAGGAAACACACGCTTTGTTGATTGTTGACTAAATACATGCATGAATCGATCGGCGTGTTTTGATGTTTCAAATTAAACCAGGTGATCAGAATTCTATAAGATCAGCATTGCTTTCAAGTTTGAATCGTGCAATGAAAAATGAACTTAGAATGGCATCTTCTTTTCCTCAGCAAAAAAGGAGCAAAAAGATGCCATGATCTGGAAGGAGATGAATCATGAATGATGAATGATGAATGAATAAGGTTCGGTCTAGAGCTCAAGCTAGGGATATATTAAATTTTGTCGACGAAAAGTAAAGACTATTTTCGTCGGCATATTCGCGGTACGTGTCGAACTTCTCAATCAAGCCGGTCATGTCTGAAGATAAAGTCACTCTGAAGTATTTGCTGTGGTTGGAACCATTTTCTGAGTGCATGGGTGAACTTCCCGGCACAGGCCCATCTTGATCGAGACGTCCTTGTCCCTTCTTCTAGGATCAAACTCCCTCCGTTCCTTCCTGTTTTGGGACGCAGATATGCTCTAGAAGCCAAGCAGCAGCGTCAATTCCCTGACTCCCTCGGTTGTTCTCATCTGCAGAATATATGGCGCGAAGAACCGATAGCAACGCCGTTGAAGTCGCAGCGGGCAGCGGCTATTGTCGTGACAGCGAGTAGATCATGAGTATTTGGAGGGTAGTCTCTATTTTTCAGTCAGAGTGGATTAGGATAAGTAACCAGAATGGATGAATCCAGGCCCTGGAGTTGGCATCATGGCGATATATGCTGAAATATTTTGATCAGGACGTCCTTGACTCCCTGTCTCTTCCAACTTCCATGCACAGTAAAATCACTGCTCAGAGATCAGAAACTGTCCATTTTGTCCCTCTACGTCAGAAACTAGGCTGATGGAGAAGTATGTGAGCACCTAGAACTAGGGTTAGGTGAAACAAGAGATGAAATGGAGGAAAAACTGCAGTCCATATGCATGGAACCAGTTGGTAGAGTTGGCACTGCAGGCCAGTGGCGAACCACCTGCATTTTCACCGTCTACTCCTACTCACCAAACCCTACTTGAGCCCATCTCTAGCTCGTCGCATAGACCGGCTGCTGTGCTGCTCTCAATCAAATTCGTCCAAGTAATAAGTGCACAGATCAATGGAGTAGTGCCGGCATCTTTTTTTTTCTGGACGACATTAATCAGAATTCAGACACATACAAAAAGGATAAGAACGCACGTCAGTCTGACTGACTGGCCGACTTGCAATTAACTGCGGAAGATGATGATGTCGTTTTCTACTTCTCCGTCGATAGTTCCCGAGGAACACAAGCTATTCAACAAACCCTGCAAAAAAAAACTTCGTGAAATCAAAAATTTAAAAGATCTTAAGTGCTAATTTTAACAATTTGATTAATTAGATACGCCTTGCATATCGGCGTGGACTGATTAGCATATTAGTAAGGTGATGTTTAAGCACGTGAAATTTTCACATCTACAACATCTGTAAATTTTCACATCTTGATATTCGCTTTAGGATATGTAATGTAAAATGTAAAAAAAAGAGATATAAATGGTGAGATAGGACAGCGTCCCAGTAGCTGGCGTCAGGCACGGCGTGTGGAACCATGGTGGCATCCTGGCTGTAGGCTTTCATGGGGCAGGAAGGCCGTCGGACTTGGTCGCGGCCGAAGAAGCCCAACTGAAACCCAAAGAGAGAACCGCGTCGGGCCGTGTGAAGAGATGGACCGGGAGAGTCCCCAAGTCCACCAAGCCGCCGCAAAGCGTTGACACGCGCCATCGCCACGGGTTCGACTTGGCGCCGGAAGCGGCCGGGTCGGCGTCAGCACACGTTGTATTTTTATTAATTATTTTCGCTTACGATAAATAGAGCGTTGCATGACTTGTTTAATATTTTTTCCCGACAAAGAGCGCAACTCCTGCCACAAGCTCGGAAAAGAATGAGGAAAAAAAGAATGGCTTTATGCCATATATTTTCCGTGTTGAGTTTGCAAACTCTATGTGTCAATCCTCCAATTTTCCACTAGAACCAACAAGCACTATTTTTTCGTGAGGATTTGATCCTTGGATTGACTGATCGAAGAGACCAATGAAGCCGATCTGTGGTTACCACCTTACTGGTCACGTAAGCTGCATTTACATGTATATCGTGCACTGTGCTAGTTCTAGAGTTCACGACAAAAGGCATGAAACTTGATCGCTCACTTTTATAGAGCTTCGTAGCCTCCCGCAAAAAAAAAGAGCTTCATAGCCTCTATCTCTCTCTAAGCAAAGTCTTAGCCAAGCAAAAAATATAAAGAAAAAAACACATGTGTCCCATCGTGTGTACGTGTGCCACGTTGACCGTGCGTTACATACACTAATTTCCAGCTTCAGGGCACCTAGGCCAAAGGTTCTAGAAGCTACCTCCATGTCAATATGAAACCGACGCCATCACACCGGCACCACGGTCCATTCAAGCAGACTTATCGGTTTCTTTAGTTCGATCTTCCCATAAAGTGGAATACGATGTCATGTCATCGTTTTTTTTGCAATATGAAATAGAAGCACCTAGCCCCTGGCCCTTAAAGAAACCAACCGCATTACTCGAGGACCAGTTGTTTCTCCTAGCTAGGCATTCTCATCTTTGTGTTCTTTATTCTTTGCCCTTACACATCTTGTGCTTCATGACATGGCTGCTTGGAGGAGGAAGGTTATGAAATTTGGTGCTCTGTCTTGTTCTTCTGTTCGACATCAATCACATGGTAATTGTTTAAGTAGATAGTTAGATTACGTGGCTCCTTTCTCCTGAAGAGGAAATGTGGGTGCTCCGCCATACGTAAAAATTAGAATTGAAAAAAAAACCCTTGGATATTTACAAAACGAAAAAGAGGTCATGAAGTGTTGACTAAGGTGATTTCTCGCAAGCCAAAGGGCTATAGATGGCAGGTAGGAGAACAAAACCAATTTGGCAACCAGGAAACCATTGGTAGCAGTTATGATGGTGAGGACGGTTTGTCATGGAAAATCCCGTGACTGGGCTTCTCCATTCACTTCTCACTATAAATGCACCGAATTGGTCCCATTGACTCCACCGCATATGGTTTCTAGGTCAAGCTTGGATGTGGTCAATCTTGGAGAGATCTCGAGGCACATTAAATTCATCCTAAGACATTCGGAGGTGATGTTCTACCTGTTGGAAATACGCCCTAGAGGCAATAATAAATTGGTTATTATTATATTTCCTTGTTCATGATAATCGTTTATTATCCATGCTAGAATTGTATTGATAGGAAACTCAGATACATGTGTGGATACATAGACAACACCATGTCCCTAGTAAGCCTCTAGTTGGCTAGCTCGTTGATCAATAGATGGTTACGGTTTCCTGACCATGGACATTGGATGTCGTTGATAAGGGATCACATCATTAGGAGAATGATGTGATGGACAAGACCCAATCCTAAGCCTAGCACAAAGATCGTGTAGTTCGTTCGCTAAAACTTTTCTAATGTCAAGTATCATTTCCTTAGACCATGAGATTGTGCAACTCCCGGACACCGTAGGAATACTTTGGGTGTGCCAAACGTCACAACGTAACTGGGTGGCTATAAAGGTGCACTACGGGTATCTCCGAAAGTGTATGTTGGGTTGGCACGAATCGAGACTGGGATTTGTCACTCCGTGTGACGGAGAGGTATCTCTGGGCCCACTCGGTAGGACATCATCATAATGTGCACAATGTGATCAAGGAGTTGATCACGGGATGATGTGTTACGGAACGAGTAAAGAGACTTGCCGGTAACGAGATTGAACAAGGTATCAGGATACCGACGATCGAATCTCGAGCAAGTGTCGTACCGCTAGACAAAGGGAATTGTATACGAGATTGATTGAATCCTCGACATCGTGGTTCATCCGATGAGATCATCGTGGAACATGTGGGAGCCAACATGGGTATCCAGATCCCACTGTTGGTTATTGACCGGAGAACGTCTCGGTCATGTCTGCATGTCTCCCGAACCCGTAGGGTCTACACACTTAAGGTTCGGTGACGCTAGGGTTGTAGGGATTTGTATATGCAGTAACCCCGAATGTTGTTCGGAGTCCCGGATGAGATCCCGGACGTCACGAGGAGTTCCAGAATGGTCCGGAGGTAAAGGATTATATATAGGAAGTGCTATTTCGGCTATCAGGACAAGTTTTGGGGTCACCGGTATTGTACCGGGACCACCGGAAGGGTCCCGGGGGTCCACCGGGTGGGGTCACCTGTCCCGGGGGGGGCACATGGGCTGTAGGGGGTGTGACTTGGCCTACATGGGCCAAGGGCACCAGCTGTTGGGGAACGTAGCAGAAATTCAAAATTTTCCTACGTATCACCAAGATCTATCTATGGAGAGACTAGCAACGAGTAGAAAGAAGAGTTGCATCTACATACCCTTGTAGATCGCTAAGCGGAAGCGTTCAAGTGAACGGGGTTGATGGAGTCGTACTTGTCGTGATTCAAATCACCGATGACCAAGTGCCGAACGCACGGCACCTCCGCGTTCAACACACGTACAGCCCGGTGACGTCTCCCACGCCTTGATCCAGCAAGGAGAGAGGGAGAGGTTGAGGAAGACTTCATCCAACAGCAGCACAACGGCGTGGTGGTGGTGGAGGAGCGTGGCTATCCTGCAGGGCTTCGCCAAGCACCACAGAAGAGGAGGGAGAGAGAGAGACGCAGGGCTGCACCAAGAGATTGAATCGCGTGTTGTGGGCAGCCCCTAGGCCTCATATATATAGGGGAAGGGGAGGGCTGCGCCCCCTCTAGGGTTTCCCACCCCTAGGGGGGGCGGCAGCCCTAGATGGGATCCAAAGGGGCGGCCAAGAGGGGAAAGAGGGGAAGGAACCCACTAGGTGGGCCTTAAGGCCCAACTGGACTAGGGTTTGCCCCCTCCCACTTATCCTTGCGCCTTGGGCCCCTTGTGGGGGGCGCACCAGCCCTCCTAGGGGCTGGTCCCCTCCCACACTTGGCCCACGCAGCCTTCTGGGGTTGGTGGCCCCACTTGGTGGACCCCCGGGACCCTCCCGGTGGTCCCGGTACGTTACCGATAAACCCCGAAACTCTTCCGGTGTCCAAAACAGGACTTCCCATATATAAATCTTTACCTCCGGACCATTCCGGAACTCCTCGTGACGTCCGGGATCTCATCCGGGACTCCGAACAACATTCGGTAACCACATACTAACTTCCTTTATAACCCTAGCGTCATCGAACCTTAAGTGTGTAGACCCTACGGGTTCGGGAGACATGCAGACATGACCGAGACGTTCTCCGGTCAATAACCAACAGCGGGATCTGGATACCCATGTTGGCTCCCACATGTTCCACGATGATCTCATCGGATGAACCACGATGTCAAGGACTTAATCAATCCCGTATACAATTCCCTTTGTCTATCGGTACGACACTAGCCCGAGATTCGATCGTCGGTATCCCGATACCTTGTTCAATCTCGTTACCGGCAAGTCTCTTTACTCGTTCCGTAACACATCATCCCGTGATCAACTCCTTGATCACATTGTGCACATTATGATGATGTCCTACCGAGTGGGCCCAGAGATACCTCTCCGCTTACACGGAGTGACAAATCCCAGTCTCGATTCGTGCCAACCCAACAGACACTTTCAGAGATACCCGTAGTGTACCTTTATAGTCACCCAGTTACGTTGTGACGTTTGGCACACCCAAAGCACTCCTACGGTATCCGGGAGTTGCACAATCTCATGGTCTAAGGAAATGATACTTGACATCGGCAAAGCTTTAGCATACGAACTACACGATCTAGTGCTATGCTTAGGATTGGGTCTTGTCCATCACATCATTCTCCTAATGATGTGATCCCGTTATCAATGACATCCAATGTCCATGGTCAGGAAACCGTAACCATCTATTGATCAACGAGCTAGTCAACTAGAGGCTTACTAGGGACATGGTGTTGTCTATGTATCCACACATGCATCTGAGTTTCCTATCAATACAATTCTAGCATGGATAATAAACGATTATCATGAACAAGGAAATATAATAATAACTAATTTATTATTGCCTCTAGGGCATATTTCCAACAGTCTCCCACTTGCACTAGAGTCAATAATCTAGTTCACATCGCCATGTGATTAACACTCACATGTCACATCGCCATGTGACTAACACCCAAGAGTTTACTAGAGTCAGTAGTCTAGTTCACATCACTATGTGATTAACACTCAATGAGTTCTAGGTTTGATCATGTTGCTTGTGAGAGAGGTTTTAGTCAACGGGTCTGAACCTTTCAGATCCGTGTGTGCTTTACAAATCTCTATGTCATCTCCTAGATGTAGCTACCACGTTCTATTTGGAGCTATTCCAGATAACTATTCTACTTTGTTGCTCCATTATACGTATCCGGTATCTCTACTCAGAGCTATCCGGATAGGTGTTAAAGCTTGCATCGACATAACCCTTTACGACGAACTCTTTACCACCTCCATAATCGAGAAAAATTCCTTAGTCCACTAGTTACTAAGGATAACTTTGACCGCTGTCCTGTGATCCATTCTTGGATCACTCTTGTACCCCTTGACTGACTCATGGCAAGGCACACTTCAGGTGCGGTACACAGCATAGCATACTGTAGAGCCTACGTTTTAAGCATAGGGGACGACCTTCGTCCTTTCTCTCTATTCTGCCGTGGTCGAGCTTTAAGTCTTAACTTCATACCTTATAACTCAGGCAAGAACTTCTTCTTTGACTGATCCATCTTGAACACCTTCAAGATCATGTCAAGGTATGTGCTCATTTGAAAGTACCATTAAGCGTTTTGATCTATCCTTATAGATCTTGATGCTCAATGTTCAAGTAGCTTAATCCAGGCTTTCATTGAAAAACACTTTTCAAATAACCCTATATGCTTTCCAGAAATTCTATGTCACTTCTGATCAACAATATGTCAACAACATATACTCATCAGAAATTCTATAGTGCTCCCACTCACTTCTTTGGAAATACAAGTTTCTCATAAACTTTGTATACACCAAAATCTTTGATCATCTCATCAAAGCATACATTCCAACTCCGAGATGCTTACTCCAGTCCTTAGAAGGATTGCTGGAGCTTTGCATACTTATTAGCATATTTCAGGATAGACAAAAAACTTTCCGGTTGTATCACATACAACCTTTCCTCAAAAAATCGTCGAGGAAACAATGTTTTGACATCCTATCTGCAAGATTTCATAAATGATGCAGTAATTGCTAATATAATTCCAACAGACTCTTAGCATCGCTACGAGTGAGAAAGTCTCACCGTAGTCAACTCCTTAAACTTGTCGGAAAACATCTTAACGACAAGTCGAGCTTTCTTAATGGTGACACTTACCATCATTGTCCGTCTTCCTTTTAAAATCCATCTATACTCAACAGCTTTACGACCATCGAGCCATTCTGCCAAAGTCTACACTTTGTTTTCATACATGGATTCTCTCTCGGATTTTATGGCCTCGAGCCATTTATCGGAATCCGGGCCCACCATCGCTTCTTCATAGCTCGTAGGTTCATTGTTGTCTCGCAACATGACTTCCAAGACAGGATTACGTATCCTTGTCATCCTACGAGGTTTGGGAGTGACTTGATCCGAAGTCTCGTGATCAATATCATAAGCTTCCACTTCAATTGGTGTAGGTGCCACAGGAACAATTTCCTGTGCCCTGCCACACACTAGTTGAAGAGACGGTTCAATAACCTCATCAAGTTTCCACCATCCTCCCACTCAATTCTTTCGAGAGAAACTTTTCCTCGAGAAAGGACCTAATTCTAGAAGCAATCCCTTATTGCTTTTGGATCTGAGACAGGAGGTATACCCAACTGTTTTGGGTGTCCTATGAAGATGCATTTATCCGCTTTGGGTTCGAGCTTATCAGCCTGAAACTTTTTCACATAAGCGTCGTAGCCCCAAACCTTTTAAGAAATGACAGCTTAGGTTTCTCTAAACCATAGTTCATACGGTGCCATCTTATCGGAATTACGTGGTGCCCTATTTAAAGTGAATGTGGTTGTCTCTAATGCCTAACCCATAAACTATCGTGGTAATTCGATAAGAGACATCATGGTATGCATCATATCCAATAGGGTGCAGTTATGATGTTCGGACACACCATCACACTATGGTGTTCCAGGCTGTATTGGTTGTGAAACAATTTCCACAATGTCTTAATTCTGTGCCAAACTCGTAATTCAGATATTCATCTCTATGATCATATCATAGATACTTTATCCTCTCGTCACGACGATCTTTAAACTTCACCCTGAAATTACTTGAACCTTTCAATAATTCAGACTCGTGATTCATCAAGTAAATATACTCAACAAAATCATCTGTGAAGTAAGAACATAATGATATCCACTACATGCCTCAACACTCATTGGACTGCACACATCAAAATGCATTACTTCCAACAAGTTGCTTTCTAGTTCCATTTTACTGAAATCGAGGCTTTCAGTCATCTTGCCCATGTGGTATGATTTACATGTCTCAAGTGATTCAAAATCAAGTGAGTCCAAACGGTCCATTTGCATGGAGTTTATTCATGCATATACACCAATAGACATGGTTCGCATGTCTCAAACTTTTCAAAAATGAGTGAGCCCAAAGATCCATCAACATGGAGCTTCCTCATGCGTTTTATACCGATATGACTTACGTGGCAGTGCCAAAAGTAGGTGGTACTATCATTACTATCTTTTGGCATGAACATGTGTATCACTACGATCGAGATTCAATAAACCATTCATTTTAGGTGTAAGACCATTGAAGGTATTATTCAAATAAACAGAGTAACCATTATTCTCCTTAAATGAATAACCGTATTGCGATAGACATAATCCAATCATGTCTATGCTCAACGCAAACACCAATCTCGATGGTAGAGGGAGCGTACGATATTTGATCAACCTTGGAAATACTTCCAACACATATCGTTATCTCACCTTTAGCTAGTCTCCGTTTATTCCGCAGCTTTTATTTCGAGTTACCAACACTTAGCAACCGAACCGGTATCTAATACCCTGGTGCTACTAGGAGTATTAGTAAAGTACACATTAACATAATGTATATCCAATATACTTCTATCGACCTTGCCAGCCTTCTTATCTACCAAGTATCTAGGGTAATTCTGCTCCAGTGGCTGTTCCTCTTATTACAGAAGCACTTAGTCTCGGGTTTGGGTTCAACCTTGGGTTTCTTCACCAGAGCAGCAGCTGATTTGCCGTTTCATGAAGCATCCCTTCTTGCCCTTGCCCTTCTTGAAACTAGTGGTTTCACTAACCATCAACAATTGATGCTCCTTCTTGATATCTACTTTTGCGGTGTCAAACATCGCGAATATCTCAAGGATCATCATATATGTCCCTGATATATCATAGTTCATCACGAAGCTCTAGCAGCTTGGTGGTAATGACTTCCGAGAAACATCACTATCTCATCTGGAAGATCAACTCCCACTTGATTCAAATGATTGTTGTACTCAGACAATCTGAGCACAAGCTCAACAATTGAGCTTTTCTCCCTTAGTTTGTAGGCTAAGAAAATCGTCGGAGGTCTTATACCTCTTGACGTGGGCACGAGCCTGAAATCCCAATTTCAGCCCTCAAAACATCTCATATGTTTTGTGACGTTTCAAAAACGTCTTTGGTGCCTCAACTCTAAACCGTTTAACTGAACTATCACGTAGTTATCAAAATGTGCATGTCAGATGTTCGCAACATCCAAGACAACGTTCGAGGTTCAGCACACTGAGCGGTGCATTAAGGACATAAGCCTTCTATGAAGCAACGAGGACAATCCTCAGTTTACGGACCTAGTCCGCATAATTGCTACTATCAACTTTCAACTAATTTTTCTCTAGGAACATATCTAAACAGTAGAACTATAGCGTGAGCTACGACATAATTTGCAAAATCCTTTTGACTATGTTCAGGATAATTATGTTCATCTTATGAACTCCCACTCAGATAGACATCCCTCTAGTCATCTAAGTGATTACATGATCCGAGTCAACTAGGCCGTGTCCGATCATCACGTGAGACGGACTAGTCAACGTCGGTGAACATCTTCATGTTGATCGTATCTTCTATACGACTCATGCTCGACCTTTCGGTCTTCTGTGTTCCGAGGCCATGTCTGTACATGCTAGGCTCGTCAAGTTAACCCTAAGTGTTTTGCATGTGTAAAACTGTCTTACACCCGTTGTATGTGAACGTAAGAATCTATCACACCCGATCATCACGTGGTGCTTCGAAACGACGAACTTTAGCAACGGTGCACAGTTAGGGGAGAACACTTCTTGAAATTTTTTATGAGGGATCATCTTATTTACTACCGTCGTTCTAAGCAAATAAGATGTATAAACATGATAAACATCACATGCAATCAAATAGTGACATGATATGGCCAATATCACTTTGCTCCTTTTGATCTCCATCTTCGGGGCTCCATGATCATCATCGTCACCGGCATGACACCATGATCTCCATCATCGTGTCTTCTTGAAGTTGTCACGTCATCTATTACTTCTACTACTACAGCTAATGGTTAGCAATAAAGTAAAATAATTACATGACGTTTAAGTTGACACGCAGGTCATAAATAAATAAAGACAACTCCTATGGCTCCTGCCGGTTGTCATACTCATCGACATGCAAGTCGTGATTCCTATTACAAGAACATGATCAATCTCATACATCACATATATCATTCATCACATCCTTAGGCCATATCACATCACATGGCATACCCTGCAAAAACAAGTTAGACGTCCTCTAATTGTTGTTTGCATGTTTTACGTGGCTGCTATGGGTTTCTAGCAAGAACGGTTCTTACCTACGCAAAGACCACAACGTGATATGCCAATTGCTATTTACCCTTCATAAGGACCCTTTTCATCGAATCCGATCCGACTAAAGTGGGAGAGACAGACACCCGCTAGCCACCTTATGCAACTAGTGCATGTCAGTCGGTGGAACCAGTCTCACGTAAGAGTACGTGTAAGGTCGGTCCGGGCCGCTTCATCCCACGATGCCGCCGAATCAAGATAAGACTAGTAACGGCAAGCATATTGAACAAAATCAACGCCCACAACTACTTTGTGTTCTACTCGTGCATAGAATCTACGCAATAAACCTGGCTCTGATACCACTGTTGGGGAACGTAGCAGAAATTCAAAATTTTCCTACGTATCACCAAGATCTATCTATGGAGAGACTAGCAACGAGTAGAAAGAAGAGTTGCATCTACATACCCTTGTAGATCGCTAAGCGGAAGCGTTCAAGTGAACGGGGTTGATGGAGTCGTACTTGTCGTGATTCAAATCACCGATGACCAAGTGCCGAACGCACGGCACCTCCGCGTTCAACACACGTACAGCCCGGTGACGTCTCCCACGCCTTGATCCAGCAAGGAGAGAGGGAGAGGTTGAGGAAGACTTCATCCAACAGCAGCACAACAGCGTGGTGGTGGTGGAGGAGCGTGGCTATCCTGCAGGGCTTCGCCAAGCACCACAGAAGAGGAGGGAGAGAGAGAGACGCAGGGCTGCACCAAGAGATTGAATCGCGTGTTGTGGGCAGCCCCTAGGCCTCATATATATAGGGGAAGGGGAGGGCTGCGCCCCCTCTAGGGTTTCCCACCCCTAGGGGGGGCGGCAGCCCTAGATGGGATCCAAAGGGGCGGCCAAGAGGGGAAAGAGGGGAAGGAACCCACTAGGTGGGCCTTAAGGCCCAACTGGACTAGGGTTTGCCCCCTCCCACTTATCCTTGCGCCTTGGGCCCCTTGTGGGGGGCGCACCAGCCCTCCTAGGGGCTGGTCCCCTCCCACACTTGGCCCACGCAGCCTTCTGGGGTTGGTGGCCCCACTTGGTGGACCCCCGGGACCCTCCCGGTGGTCCCGGTACGTTACCGATAAACCCCGAAACTCTTCCGGTGTCCAAAACAGGACTTCCCATATATAAATCTTTACCTCCGGACCATTCCGGAACTCCTCGTGACGTCCGGGATCTCATCCGGGACTCCGAACAACATTCGGTAACCACATACTAACTTCCTTTATAACCCTAGCGTCATCGAACCTTAAGTGTGTAGACCCTACGGGTTCGGGAGACATGCAGACATGACCGAGACGTTCTCCGGTCAATAACCAACAGCGGGATCTGGATACCCATGTTGGCTCCCACATGTTCCACGATGATCTCATCGGATGAACCACGATGTCAAGGACTTAATCAATCCCGTATACAATTCCCTTTGTCTATCGGTACGACACTAGCCCGAGATTCGATCGTCGGTATCCCGATACCTTGTTCAATCTCGTTACCGGCAAGTCTCTTTACTCGTTCCGTAACACATCATCCCGTGATCAACTCCTTGATCACATTGTGCACATTATGATGATGTCCTACCGAGTGGGCCCAGAGATACCTCTCCGCTTACACGGAGTGACAAATCCCAGTCTCGATTCGTGCCAACCCAACAGACACTTTCAGAGATACCCGTAGTGTACCTTTATAGTCACCCAGTTACGTTGTGACGTTTGGCACACCCAAAGCACTCCTACGGTATCCGGGAGTTGCACAATCTCATGGTCTAAGGAAATGATACTTGACATCGGCAAAGCTTTAGCATACGAACTACACGATCTAGTGCTATGCTTAGGATTGGGTCTTGTCCATCACATCATTCTCCTAATGATGTGATCCCGTTATCAATGACATCCAATGTCCATGGTCAGGAAACCGTAACCATCTATTGATCAACGAGCTAGTCAACTAGAGGCTTACTAGGGACATGGTGTTGTCTATGTATCCACACATGCATCTGAGTTTCCTATCAATACAATTCTAGCATGGATAATAAACGATTATCATGAACAAGGAAATATAATAATAACTAATTTATTATTGCCTCTAGGGCATATTTCCAACACCAGCCCCAAGAGGCCCATGCGCCTAGGGTTCAAGAAGGGAAGAGTCCCAAAGGTGGAAGGCACCCCCTAGGTGCCTTGGGGGGGGGGGGGAGGGATTCCTCCCTTGGCCGCCGCCCCCCCTAGGAGATTGGATCTCCTAGGGCCGCCCCCCTTGGCTCCCTATATATAGTGAGGGAAGGAGGGCCTCTCAATCCACGCCTTTGGTGCCTCCCTCTCCCTCTCCAACACCTCCTCCTCCATAGAGCTTAGCGAAGCCCTGCCGGAGTACTGCAGCTCCATCACCACCACGCCGTCGTGCTGCTGCTGGAGCCATCTTCCTTAACCTCTCATTCTCCCCTTGCTGGATCAATGCGTAGGAGACGTCACCGGGCTGTACGTGTGTTGAACACGGAGGTGCCGTCCATTCGGCACTAGGATCATCGGTGATTTGGATCACGACGAGAACGACTCCATCAACCCCGTTCTCTTGAACGCTTCCGCTTAGCGATCTACAAGGGTATGTAGATGCACTCTCCTTCCCCTCGTTGCTGGTCTCTCCATAGATAGATCTTGGTGACACGTAGGAAAATTTTGAATTTCTGCTACGTTCCCCAACAGTGGCATCATGAGCTAGGTCTATTACGTAGATTCTATGCACGAGTAGAAGACAAAGTAGTTGTGGGCGTTGATTTTGTTCAATATGCTTACCGTTACTAGTCTTATCTTGATTCGGCGGCATCGTGGGATGAAGCGGCCCGGACCGACCTTACACGTACTCTTACGTGAGACTGGTTCCAGCGACTGACATGCACTAGTTGCATAAGGTGGCTAGCGGGTGTCTGTCTCTCCCACTTTAGTTGGATCGGATTCGATGAAAAGGGTCCTTATGAAGGGTAAATAGCAATTGGCATATCACGTTGTGGTTTTGCATAGGTAAGAAACGTTCTTGCTAGAAACCCATAGCAGCCACGTAAAACATGCAAACAACAATTAGAGGACGTCTAACTTGTTTTTGCAGGGTATGCTATGTGATGTGATATGGCCAAAGGATGTGATGAATGATATATGTGATGTATGAGATGATCATGTTCTTGTAATAGGAATCACGACTTGCATGTCGATGAGTATGACAACCGGCAGGAGCCATAGGAGTTGTCTTAATTTATTTATGACATGCGTGTCATTGAACAACGCCATGTAATTACTTTACTTTATTGCTAACTTTTAGCTGTAGTAGTAGAAGTAATAGTTGGCGAGACAACTTCATGAAGACACGATGATGGAGATCATGGTGTCATGCCGGTGACGATGATGATCATGGAGCCCCGAAGATGGAGATCAAAAGGAGCAAAGTGATGATGGCCATATCATGTCACTATTTGATTGCATGTGATGTTTATCATGTTTATACATCTTATTTGCTTAGAACGACGGTAGTAAATAAGATGATCCCTCATTAAAATTTCAAGAAAGTGTTCCCCCTAACTGTGCACCGTTGTGAAAGTTCGTCGTTTCGAAGCACCACGTGATGATCGGGTGTGATAGATTCTTACGTTCGAATACAACGGGTGTTGACGAGCCTAGCATGTACAGACATGGCCTCGGAACACATGCAAACACTTAGGTTGACTTGACGAGCCTAGCATGTACAGACATGGCCTCGAAACACAGAAGACCGAAAGGTCGAGCATGAGTCGTATGGTAGATACGATCAACATGAAGATGTTCACCGAGGTTGACTAGTCCGTCTCACGTGATGATCGGACACGGCCTAGTTGACTCGGATCATGTAATCACTTAGATGACTAGAGGGATGTCTATCTGAGTGGGAGTTCATAAGATAAACTTAATTATCCTGAACATAGTCAAAAGGTCTTCACAAATTATGTCGTAGCTCGCGCTTCAGTTCTACTGTTTAGATATGTTCCTAGAGAAAAATTAGTTGAAAGTTGATAGTAGCAATTATGCGGATTAGGTCCGTAAACTGAGGATTGTCCTCATTGCTTCATAGAAGGCTTATGTCCTTAATGCACCGCTTAGTGTGCTGAACCTCGAACGTCGTCTGTGGATGTTGCGAACATCTGACATACACATTTTAATAACTACGTGATAGTTCAGTTAAACGGTTTAGAGTTGAGGCACCAAAGACGTTTTGAAACATCGCAAAACATATGAGATGTTTTGAGGGCTGAAATTGGGATTTCAGGCTCGTGCCCACGTCAAGAGGTATAAGGCCTCCGACGATTTTCTTAGCCTGCAAACTAAGGGAGAAAAGCTCAATTGTTGAGCTTGTGCTCAGATTGTCTGAGTACAACAATCATTTGAATCAAGTGGGAGTTGATCTTCCAGATGAGATAGTGATGTTTCTCCGAAGTCATTACCACCAAGCTGCTAGAGCTTCGTGATGAACTATGATATATCAGGGACATATATGATGATCCTTGAGATATTCGCAATGTTTGACACCACAAAAAGTAGAAATCAAAAAGGAGCATCAATTGTTGATGGTTGGTGAAACCACTAGTTTCAAGAAGGGCAAGGGAAAGAAGGGATACTTCATGAAACGGCAAACCAGCTGCTGCTCTAGTGAAGAAACCCAAGGTTGAACCCAAACCCAAGACTAAGTGCTTCTTTAATAAGAGGAACAGCCACTAGAGCAGAATTACCCTAGATACTTGGTAGATGAGAAGGCTGGCAAGGTCGATAGAACTATATTGGATATACATTGTGTTAATGTGTACTTTACTAGTACTCCTAGTAGCACCATGGTATTAAATACCGGTTCGGTTGCTAAGTGTTAGTAACTAGAAACAAAAGGCTACGGAATAAAAGGAGACTAGCTAAAAGGTGAGATGACGATATGTGTTGGAAGTATATCCAAGGTTGATCAAATATCATACGCTCCCTCTACCATCGAGATTGGTGTTTGCGTTGAGCATAGACATGATTGGATTATGTCTATCGCAATACGGTTATTCATTTAAGGAGAATAATGGTTACTCTGTTTATTTGAATAATACCTTCAATGGTCTTACACCTAAAATGAATTGTTTGTTGAATCTCGATCGTACTGATACACATGTTCATGTCAAAAGATATAAGATAGTACCACCTACTTGTGGCACTGCCATATAAGTCATATCGGTATAAAACGCATGAAGAAGCTCCATGTTGATGGATCTTTGGGCTCACTCATTTTTGAAAAGTTTGAGACATGCGAACCATGTCTATTGGTGTATATGCATGAAGAAACTCCATGCAAATGGACCGTTTGGACTCACTTGATTTTGAATCACTTGAGACATGCAAATCATGCCACATGGGCAAGATGACTGAAAGCCTCATTTTCAGTAAAATGGAACTAGAAAGCAACTTGTTGGAAGTAATACATTTTGATGTGTGCAGTCCAATGAGTGCTGAGGCATGTAGTGGATATCGTTATGTTCTTACTTCACAGATGATTTGAGTAGATGTTGAGTATATTTACTTGATGAATCACGAGTCTGAATTATTGAAAGGTTCAAGTAATTTCAGGGTGAAGTTGAAAGATCGTCGTGACAAGAGGATAAAGTACCTATGATATGATCATAGAGATGAATATCTGAATTACGAGTTTGGCACAGAATTAAGACATTGTGGAAATTGTTTCACAACTAATACAGCCTGGAACACCATAGTGTTATGGTGTGTCCGAACATCATAACTGCACCCTATTGGATATGATGCATACCATGATGTCTCTTATCGAATTACCACGATAGTTTACGGGTTAGGCATTAGAGACAACCACATTCACTTTAATAGGGCACCACGTAATTCCGATGAGATGACACCGTATGAACTATGGTTTAGAGAAACCTAAGCTGTCATTTCTTAAAAGTTTGGGGCTGCGACGCTTATGTGAAAAGTTTCAGGCTGATAAGCTCGAACCCAAGGCGGATAAATGCATCTTCATAGGACACCCAAAACAGTTGGGTATACCTCCTGTCTCAGATTCGAAAGCAATAAGGGATTGTTTCTAGAATCGGGTCCTTTCTCGAGGAAAAGTTTCTCTCGAAAGAATTGAGTGGGAGGATGGTGGAGACTTGATGAGGTTATTGAACCGTCTCTTCAACTAGTGTGTGGCGGGGCACAGGAAGTTGTTCCTGTGGCACCTACACCAATGGAAGTGGAAGCTTATGATAGTGATCATGAAACTTCAGATCAAGTCACTACCAAACCTCGTGGGATGACAAGGATGCGTACTACTTCAGAGTGGTACGTAATCCTGTCTTGGAAGTCATGTTGCTAGACAACGATGAACCTACGAGCTATGGAGAAGCGATGGTGGGCCTGGATTCCAAAATGGCTCGAAGCCATATAATCCGAGAGAGGATCCATATATGAAAACAAAGTGTTGACTTTGGAAGAACTACTTGATGGTCGTAAGGCTGTTGGGTATATATGGATTTAAAAGGAAGACGGACAATGATGATAAGTATCACCATTAAGAAAGATCGACTTGTCGTTAAGATGTTTTCCGACAAGTTCAAGGAGTTGACTACGATGAGACTTTCTCACTCGTAGCGATGCTAAGAGTCTGTTAGAATTATATTAGCAATTACTGCATTATTTATAAAATCTTGCAGATAGGATGTCAAAAACATTGTTTCCTCGACGATTTTTCTTGAGGAAAGGTTGTATGTAATACAACCGGAAGGTTTTGTCAAACCTGAAAGATGCTAATAAGTATGGAAAGCTCCAGCAATCCTTCTAAGGACTGGAGTGAGCATCTCGGAGTTGGAATGTATGCTTTGATGATGATCAAAGAATTTTTGGGTCCATACAAAGTTTATGAGAAACTTGTATTTCCAAAGAAGTGAGTGGGATCACTATAGAATTTCTGATGAGTATATGTTGTTACATATTGTTGATCAGAAATAACGTAGAATTTCTGGAAAGCATATAAGATTATTTGGAAAGTGTTTTTCAATGGAAAGCCTGGATTAAGCTACTTGAACATTGAGCATCAAGATCTATAAGGATAGATCAAAACGCTTAATGGTACTTTCAAATGAGCACATACCTTGACATGATCTTGAAGGTGTTCAAGATGGATCAGTCAAAGAAGGAGTTCTTGCCTGAGTTGTAAGGTATGAAGTTAAGACTTAAAGCTCGACCATGGCAGAATAGAGAGAAAGGACGAAGGTCGTCCCCTATGCTTAAAACATAGGCTCTACAGTATGCTATGCTGTGTACCGCACCTGAAGTATGCCTTGCCATGAGTCAGTCAAGGGGTACAAGAGTGATCCAAGAATGGATCGCAGGACATCGGTCAAAGTTATCCTTAGTAACTAGTGGACTAAGGAATTTTCTCGATTATGGAGGTGGTAAAAGAGTTCGTCATAAAGGGTTACGCTGATGCAAACTTTGACACTAATCCAGATTATTCTGAGTAGTAAACTGAATTCGTATAGTAGAACAGTTATTTGGAATAGCTCCAAATAGAACGTGGTAGCTGCATCTAGGAGATGACATAGAGATTTGTAAAGCACACACGGATCTGAAAGGTTCAGACCCATTGACTATAACCTCTCTCACAAGCATAACATGATCAAACCCAGAACTCTTTGGGTGTTGGTCACATGGGGATGTGACCTTGAGTGTTAATCACATATCGATGTGAACTGGATTATTGACTCTAGTGCAAGTGGGAGACTGTTGGAAATATGCCCTAGAGGTAATAATAAATTGGTTATTATTATATTTCCTTGTTCATGATAATCGTTTATTATCCATGCTAGAATTGTATTGATAGGAAACTCAGATACATGTGTGGATACATAGACAACACCATGTCCCTAGTAAGCCAATAGATGGTTACGGTTTCCTGACCATGGACATTGGATGTCGTTGATAACGGGATCACATCATTAGGAGAATGATGTGATGGACAAGACCCAATCCTAAGCCTAGCACAAAGATCGTGTAGTTCGTTCGCTAAAGCTTTTCTAATGTCAAGTATCATTTCCTTAGACCATGAGATTGTGCAACTCCCGGACACCGTAGGAATACTTTGGGTGTGCCAAACGTCACAACGTAACTGGTGTTGGGTTACGTAGTAATTTCAAAAAAATTCCTACGCACACGCAAGATCATGGTGATGCATAGCAACGAGGGGGAGAGCATGATCTACGTACCCTTGTAGATCGCAATGGAAGCGTTGACACAACGTAGAGGAAGTAGTCGTACATCTTCTTCCCGACCCGACCAATCCAAGCACCGTTACTCCGGCACCTCCGAGTTCTTAGCACACGTACAGCTCGATGATGATCCCCGGGCTCCGATCCAGCAAAGCTTCGGGGAGGAGTTCCGTCAGCACGATGGCGTGGTGACGATCTTGATGTTCTACCGATGCAGGGCTTCGCCTAAGCACTACAACGATATGATCGAGGTGGAATATGGTGGCAGGGGGCACCGCACACGGCTAAGGAACGATCTCAAAGATCAACTTGTGTGTTCTAGGGTGCCCCCCTGCCCCCGTATATAAAGGAGCAAGGGGGAGGCCGGCCGGCCCTATGGGGCGCGCCAAGGGGAGGGGGAGTCCTCCTCCTAGTGGGAGTAGGACTCCCCTTTCCTAATCCAATTAGGAAACCCTAAGGGGGAAGGAAAGAGGGGGAGAGGGAGAGGGAAAGAGGGGCCGCGCCCCCTCCCTAGTCCAATTCGGACTCCCCATGGGGGGGGGGGCGCCACCTCCTAGGCCGCAGCCCTCTCTCTCCCCTAAGGCCCAATAAGGCCCATTACTTCCCCGGAGGGTTCCGGTAACCCTTCCGGTACTCCGGTTTTCTCCGAAATCACCCGGAACACTTCCGGTGTCCGAATATAGCCGTCCAATATATCAATCTTGATGTCTCGACCATTTAGAGACTCCTCGTCATGTCCGTGATCATATCCGGGACTCCGAACTAACTTTGGTACATCAAAATGCATAAACTCATAATAACTGTCATCGTAACATTAAGTGTGCGGACCCTACGGTTCGAGAACAATGTAGACATGACCGAGACACGTCTCCGGTCAATAACCAATAGCGGGACCTGGATGCCCATATTGGCTCCTACATATTCTACGAAGATCTTTATCGGTCAGACCGCATAACAACATACGTTGTTCCCTTTGTCATCGGTATGTTACTTGCCCGAGATTCGATTGTCGGTATCCAATACCTAGTTCAATCTCGTTACCGGCAAGTCTCTTTACTCGTTCTGTAATACATCATCCCGCAACTAACTCATTAGTTGCAATGCTTGCAAGGCTTATGTGATGTGCATTACCGAGAGGGCCCAGAGATACCTCTCCGACAATCGGAGTGACAAATCCTAATCTCGAAATACGCCAACCCAACATCTACCTTTGGAGACACCTGTAGAGCTCCTTTATAATCACCCAGTTACGTTGTGACGTTTGGTAGCACACAAAGTGTTCCTCTGGTAAACGGGAGTTGCATAATCTCATAGTCATAGGAACATGTATAAGTCATGAAGAAAGCAATAGCAACATACTAAACGATCGGGTGCTAAGCTAATGGAATGGGTCATGTCAATCAGATCATTCAACTAATGATGTGACCTCGTTAATCAAATAACAACCCTTTGTTTATGGTTAGGAAACATAACCATCTTTGATTAACGAGCTAGTCAAGTAGAGGCATACTAGTGACACTAAGTTTGTCTATGTATTCACACATGTATTATGTTTCCGGTTAATACAATTCTAGCATGAATAATAAACATTTATCATGATATAAGGAAATAAATAATAACTTTATTATTGCCTCTAGGGCATATTTCCTTCAACTGGGTGGCTATAAAGGTGCACTACGGGTATCTCCGAAAGTGTGTGTTGGGTTGGCACGAATCGAGACTGGGATTTGTCACTCCGTGTGACGGAGAGGTATCTCTGGGCCCACTCGGTAGGACATCATCATAATGTGCACAATGTGATCAAGGAGTTGATCATGGGATGTGTTATGGAACGAGTAAAGAGACTTGCCGGTAACGAGATTGAACAAGGTATCGGGATACCGACGATCGAATTTCGGGCAAGTATCGTACCGCTAGACAAAGGGAATTGTATACGGGATTGATTGAATCCTCGACATCGTGGTTCATCCGATGAGATCATCGTGGAACATGTGGGAGCCAACATGGGTATCCAGATCCCGCTGTTGGTTATTGACCGGAGAACGTCTCGGTCATGTCTGCATGTCTCCCGAACCCGTAGGGTCTACACACTTAAGGTTCGGTGACGCTAGGGTTGTAGGGATATGTATATGCAGTAACCCGAATGTTGTTCGGAGTCCCGGATGAGATCCCGGACGTCACGAGAAGTTCCGGATTGGTCCGGAGGTAAAGAATTATATATAGGAAGTGCTATTTCGGCCATCAAGACAAGTTTCGGGGTCACCGGTATTGTACCGGGACCACCGGAAGGGTCCCGGGGGTCCACCGGGTGGGGCCACCTGTCCCGGGGGGGGCCACATGGGCTGTAGGGGGTGCGACTTGGCCTACATGGGCCCAGGGCACCAGCCCCAAGAGGCCCATGCGCCTAGGGTTCAAGAAGGGAAGAGCCCCAAAGGTGGAAGGCACCCCCTAGGTGCCTTGGGGGGGAGGGACTCCTCCCTTGGCCGCCGCCTCCCTAGGAGATTGGATCTCCTAGGACCGGCGCCCCCCCTTGGCTCCCTATATATAGTGAGGGAAGGAGGGCCTCTCAATCCACGCCTTTGGTGCCTCCCTCTCCCTCTCCAACACCTCCTCCTTCATAGAGCTTAGCGAAGCCCTGCCGGAGTACTGCAGCTCCATCACCATCACGCCGTCGTGCTGCTGCTGGAGCAATCTTCCTCAACCTCTCCTTCTCCCCTTGCTGGATCAAGGCGTAGGAGACGTCACCGGGCTGTACGTGTGTTGAACACGGAGGTGCCGTCCGTTCGGCACTAGGATCATCGGTGATTTGGATCACGACGAGTACGACTCCATCAACCCCGTTCTCTTGAACGCTTCCGCTTAGCGATCTACAAGGGTATGTAGATGCACTCTCCTTCCCCTCGTTGCTGGTCTCTCCATAGATAGATCTTGGTGACACGTAGGAAAATTTTGAATTTCTGCTACGTTCCCCAACACTACCAGGGACGAATAAAATTCCTACGAGTTAGATCTTGTTTGCAACCATTAGGGTTTCTTGAGTTTACCCCCTTCCCAAGGGGATTGGAAATAATTGAGCGACAATTTGACTTAAATTACCAAACCAGACAAGCCCTTGGTGATTTTTGTTGTGACTGGGAAGAGGGATGGGGATAGAAGCTTTAGTAGGCAACTTATCATCATCAAGAGAATGATGACACCCAACGTCATAGTTGTGTGGTTACCCTGGGGATCCATGCCATGACCGGAATGGGCTCATCAGATGATTTGACGTTCAACATGTTTGTTTTCTTATTGAAAAAGAGAGCACTCCCTCATATTTCATATATATGAATCCATTGTTCAACTACAAAGACAACTGGATGTGTATACTTCACGCACAAGATTGCTAATGTAATGTGCTGCATATGTGTAGTTGTTGCACGTGATTACAAAACATACGATGTCAGGCCACATATTAGCTTGAAATGGAATCGTGTGCTCGCGATATTTTTTGATGGTGGCGAGTGAAGTAACACTTAGGAAACAAAGAAAATAGCTTCCAATTGATAGATATTCCGGCGATAACAACACAACATGGTATATATCAGTTTGTTTTGGCATTGTGATTGTGAAGAGGGATGGGAAGCAAAGCTTCAACATGCTACCTATCATCATCAAGGGAAAGATCATGCGGTATGAGGCCAAAATCAGCATCTTAACGTCGCAGTTGTGGTTACCGCAGGCGCAGGGTGATGGAAGACCCATGCTATGATCGGGATGGGTCCGTTGGATAATGTGACGTGCCGCATGTGTTTGCTCTTCTTTTTCCTTTTTGGAAAATGGAGCGCCCCACCAATTTCATATGTTTGGAACCGGTGCTCCAACTACAAGGAAAACCACATGTGTGTACCTGATAGACAAAAAGGTTGATAATATGATGTGCCGCATGCGTGTACTCGATGCACGAGATTGCGAAACCATATATGTCGAGCCATGAATTAGCTTGAAATAGAATTGTGTGCACGCGATATTTGTGGTGCTAGCGACTGGAGTACCACTCCGGAAACAAAAGAAGAAGCTTTCAACTGATAGAGGTTGAGGCGATAAGAGCAACTCCAATGGGGCGACCCAAACAGACACGCGCTTTGTCCGCTTTTTGTCTGTTTGGGTCGGCCAGGTAGACACCGGCGTCCGCATTTTAAAATGGATCGGCTTGACCGTCCAATGAGGAGGCCGACCCAAATGTGGCGACATGAAAAAAAAATTGCATGAAATAAACATAATTAAACATAAAAGTTGCCGGTCAAACGCCCGCCAAAGTCCACCTACATCTAATAAACATTAAATAAAAACATTAAAAAAGTCTGCGCCCGCCTGCTGTCGCCCCGCACACTGCCCTAGACGTCGTCGGCCTTGCCCTTGCCCTTGCCCTCGACGTCGCCGTCGTCGGTGAGGTCGATGAAGACCGGAGCAGGGCCAGCCCACCCGAACGCCGCCTGGTACGCTGCCAGGACTGCCTTCTCCGGCGTCTGCTGGGGCGGCGGCATTGCGGCAAGCCGTGCGCGCTCCTGCTCCTCCTCGAGCAGGAGCGCCTCCGCGTCGTGTTGGAGCATGGCCTCGTAGCGCATCTGCTCCTCGCCGCCGCCCTGCTCCTGGCGGAGCCAGTGCTCCTTCCATCGCTCGAGGTGGGCCACCTCTTCCTCCGGCGTCGCGGCGAAGTAGACGGGAGGCGCGCTCACCCACTCGCGGTACTGGCCCGTCCACGAGTAGGCCTCCTCCGGCCAAGTGGGTGGAGGTGGGGAGCACTTACGCTCCGGCTCCGGCTCCGGCTCCGGTTTGGGCTGTATGGGCGGCGACGGCGGAGGCGGCGGCACGAAGAGCGGGGTGTGGACGGAGTCCCCCGCCGCCGATAGGGCAAGGGCTTGCTCCAGCCCATCCCAGTGCGCGTCCTCCTCGATGCGGCTAGCCTCCAGCGCGTGTTGCAGGGCCTCCTCGAGGGCGGCTTGGTACTCCGCCTCCGCCTCCATGTCCTTCGGCTCTACCTGCGGGGGCGGCGGTGGGAACGGCGGCGGGACGACGTCGACACCCGAGCGCCGTTGCTCCTCGTGTTCGAGGGCGAATCAAGCCTCCCAGTTAGGAGAGTCGGCGGCGTACTCGGGCAGCCGACGCTGCTCCGGTGTGAGCAGCGCCCGGCACCGGCGCACTTCGTCGTCGTGCGCCTGCTGGGTCCGCGAAACCGCCGGCACCGGGATCCGGTTTGGATCCAAATGCCAATGGTGCGGCAGCGTCACGTCGGGGTAGGGGAGGGGCTGCCTGTACTCCCAGTGCCACCGCGCTTGGTGCACCGGGATGTGCAGGCGCCGGCGTCCAGAACGGAAACGCGCCGGCAGTGGAGGGGGAGGGGGAGGGGGAGCACGGGATGACGAGGCGCCGGGGGTGCCCTTCCCCTTGCCATTGCTTTTGCCGAAGAGGCTCATGACGCGCTCTAGGGTTTGCGGTCGCCGGCGAGGAAGCAAAGGAAGTGGTGGGGGGCCAGATGTGGACGGGAGAAGTGGATGAGGCCGACCTCGCGCGTACACGTGGTTAAAAAAGGACACGCGCACTGGCTGACGCGTGGGCCCGCTGTCAGTGGTCGTCATAAATAAGACGACCGGTGGCGGTTGGGTAGCCGCCAGATGGGGACGCGGCGGACGGCGAGGAGACGCGCGGCGCGTCCGCTTCGCGTCCGGGCCGACGCATTCCAGGCGCAAATTTGGGTCGAAAATGGATCGGCGCGGACGCCGGACGGACACGATTTGAGTTTGGGTCGGCGCGTTGGGCCGCCACTTTTGTCCGTGTCGACCCAAACGAATGCGGACGAACGAAATGGGTCACCTCATTTAAGTTGCTCTAACAACATAACAGAGAGCAAAGGCACCTTACTCGGGCCTACTGCTTATTTTATGGGAAGAGGTTGCATGGGACTGCTCAATCACTTACTTATGAACTACGGCATGCGTGTGCTCTAGAGCCAAACAAATCGACATGGCGATCCACCACCAAACGGTCGGTTGAACCGTGCTGATCCAATGATCCATGGCCACTATGCATAAGAGTTTCATCTGAGCTTTCCTTTTGATAAATAACAGAGGACAGAGCTCTCTCGTTGTCTGGACACTTTCTTAATTAATGCTGGGGCATCGGAGCCAGGTGGTATACAAGTCTTCGATGGTTCGTGCGTGCTTCACGCTAGCTTGCATTGCCGTTTCAAGAAAAGAACGGCGAGCTCAAGCTAGCATCGTCCGCGGTTGTGCCGCGACGTGTCCGTTTAATTCCCGTTTTCCGGGCCTGGGCCGTAGCTATCGACCGACCCCTAGCAGTCCCGGCCTCACGCAACCGAGAGCAGCAACGTGACTTGCAAGTTTCATGCGGTGCATGGGGTCCGGAAAGATACACATTTCGCTGACGTCGTCGGTACGAGTTGTATATGCATACATGAATAAAGTACAGAGAAACTGCAAGTACGAAAGGTGCGTCTTCAGGGCAGGCTTTACATGAATGAGGACGTACAAAAATTGTAAGTACCAGAGGGTATGCCAAAAGTGCCAACACAATCGCCATGCTTGATCGTACGGGATGTCCGAAGCACATCGAGCGACAGCGTGGGCTTCACCACAAAGAAAGGAAAATTTAAACAGGTTTTATTAATTAAAAATATAAAAATCCAAACTGACCATTCTGAACAACTTGACCAGGAAGAAAGACACAGGTAGAGAGAAATTTACTGCCTTCTTGGAAATTGTAGAGAAGGAAATTACTGGCCCTCTGCTTCTGCTAGCTGTCGCTGAATCTTTCTCGATCCATTTGGCTCTCCCTTCGGTCCAATCTGAAACGGACGAAAAAGTACACGTTGTACCACAAGATCATCCTACGTACCACATCGACCCCATCTGGACCGTCCGTCTCTAATCAGACGCACGGCGTGCTCTGGTGAGAACGCCGGATACGAGCCGTTCCAACTGACGGCGCGCGCAGAAACCTCCGCCTTCCCCGCGCCGCGGTGTCAACGACCCGCCCGGGTCAAAGAAAAAGAATCGGCCTCCCCCCGCACCCCATCCCGTCCGTCCATCCCCCGCAGCTGCCCCCGCCACGTCACACCGGACCCAACCCCGCGCGCCGTTGATCCGCGCCACGGTACCCCACACGAGCGAGCCGCAACCAAGACGAGCTCCGGCACCCCCACCCCACCCCACCCCCACCCATGTGGTGTATATATACCGCGATACCGCCAAAGCAGCAGGTAGAGCAGAGCGACGCGCACACGCGGAAGGCACGCACGGATGGCGAGGTCGGCGTGGAGGTCCCTCTTCGGCTGCTTCAGCTCGCACGCCGAGGCCGCGGCCGCCGCGGCCGCCGCCGCCGGCAAGGGCGAGAAGATGAGCAAGGCCTCCAAGAAGAAGAAGAGCAAGAAGAAGGTGGCGGCGGCGGGGAAGGCGCCTCGGCCGAGCCGGTCGCTGCACGGCCGGATGTCCTTCTCCGACCTCAGCATGAGCGGCGGCATGGTGTCGCCGGAGGACCTGTCGCTGTCGCTGGCGGGGTCCGACCTGCACGTCTTCACCATCGCCGAGCTGCGCGCCGTCACCCGCGACTTCTCCATGACCAACTTCATCGGCGAGGGCGGCTTCGGCCCCGTCTACAAGGGCTACGTCGACGAGAAGGTCAAGCCGGGGCTCCGCGCGCAGCCCGTCGCCGTCAAGCTGCTCGACCTCGAGGGCAACCAGGGCCACAACGAGTGGCTGGTACGTATGCCAGTCGCCGCCTAGCTCTTCCTGCTTCATTACCAAATAAAATTACTGACAAGTGCAGAGCTAATTAATTACCACTTGTCCTATGCGCGCACTTAGTCAATTAATCTACTTCTAGGTCTTGGCCCGGCGATTAAACTACTTCACTTGCTGAATTAGAGTATAGTTATTATACTACCAGTTGGAGAAAAAGTTAATGGAAATGTTGTGTTCAATTTGTAGTGATACGTACATCCGTCCATGGGTTTTACCGGAAATGCTCCGTAGGATTACTCTACTTTAATTTGGCCATGAGTCCTGCTTGTTCAAAGTTAGTTGAGCTGCTCTGAATGATTATCAGAAGTTTGCGTCAGTTAGCACCCAATTTTCATAATCATATATACAAGCATTCGAGTTAAGTTGGAAGCTATTTTTGCATGCAGTTTTTTCCTTCTGAAATGGGTTTTAAGCTTTCTTCTTCTTCTTCTTCTTCTTCTTCTTCTTCTTCTTCTTCTTCTTCTTCTTCTTTTCTTTTGAGAAGTTTGCGTGAGTTTTCTGAAATGATGATGTATTTTTCTTAATTCAGCAAACCGTGAGATGGTCTTGGAAGAAGAAACTGTCTCCTGATTGCAGTTGATTAATTAGTATATATGTTGTAGACTTGTAGCATACCTACCTCTATATGGTTTTTATATTTCAACTTGATTTCTGAATATTCCAAAGCACACACGAAGTCCTTTCTTACAAGAATGAGTTTCCTTGGTGTTGACATATTCTCTCCACAAGATGAACGTCGACAGATCTTTCGAGAAAGTTTTAGTTGTATGTGGATGCTTGGCAACACGCACGCCCAGGACAACTTCAATAAAACAGTGTTTGCTTGGTGGTCTCAGAGGGCTGCCATTGTTAATTTATCCTTCTGCCTGATTATTAGTTTAAAGCATAGTAGTAGTAGTGAATTAGCACGTTTACATGTGTGATTTCTTGACAATTTCTATTTCACATGGAGTACATCTGATTGACCGGCACAAAACTAACTGTGTGAATTTTTCCACGATTCAGACCGAAGTCATATTCCTGGGGCAGCTGAGGCATCCTCACCTGGTCAAACTGATCGGTTACTGCTACGAGGATGAGCACAGGCTCCTCGTCTACGAGTTCATGACCAGAGGCAGCCTAGAGAAGCTTCTCTTCAAAAGTAAGTAGATTTATAAAGACGTCAAGATGTTTATTTATTTTTTGCATTTCTACGATAACTTCAAAGTATATTGTTTTTACTTGACGTGGTCCAAAGGTAAAAAATCATGTGCCATTAGAGTGCTTAATCATGTACTATATTGTACGTGTTAAGAGTTAAACACGGAGGTTGCTTGAACAGGGTAAGTAAACGGCAAAAAAGAAGAAAAAAGAGAGGCGTAAATAGCATAGAACTATCGTAATTGAGGTTATGGTTCCCAAAAACCACCCTTTTAGAAAGTTCTTGATACCTACCACAACTTTGGTTAAGTGCTTAATTATCTTGTGTGTGTGTGTGGTTAGAGTGTGTGTTAAAGAGTTATAAACACGGAAAAAGGAAAACGAGGGAATAGTGTAAGTAGCTAGTGTGGCACGCAGTGTTAATCTAGCAGCCCACAAGAAAGGGATATTCCTTGAGACGTTGCCGTCGACGGTCTCCTTTCCCTCGCCGCATCATTCATCAACCCAAAAAGGAGAGAGATTCCAGAGTCACACATCGATCCAACTGGAACCGGAGGCTGCGGTTTTACCAACCCGCTCGATCAATCCAGTGGCTTTCCTTGCTCCACACCCTTCACCAGTTTCTAATTGATTTTAATTAATCCACCCCTCCCCTTTTCCCCCATGGATTCAAACCACCTGTCCATTTCCGGCGTTACATCATCTAATCTCTTTGGCATATGTACACGGTCACGGAGATCGTATATATCGGAGAGATTTGGGGTCATTTTCAGCTAACCACTTTGATATTTTATCTTCACACCGCATTCCTTTTTGCTCTTTTGGTGCTGCGTCCTGCCGCCCGTCTAATTCGTCGACGCTTAATCACAAGGTTCCCGCCAAAGATTAAAAAGGTGGTAGACGGATAGGACACCTGCACCAATTCTTGTCTCGTCTCTGCCATTAGCTGTTCTGGTTTGATCTTTATGCAAAGTTGTTTCGCCAAACCTGGGCCTCCCAACGCGTGGTTTTTGGATAAATACATGTACTCCCGCTAGTACTAACTCGCTCCTAAGTCAAAAGTTGCGAACTGTGCCGGCCACGTAATGCGGGACTCATCGCGATCGCCGTAGGGAAGAGGGATGAAATATAGAGATGCTTGATGCTTTTATTTAGTAGTGAGAGCAACAGGGTAGCACTCAGAATTGAGTGAACTTAATTAGTGAGAGCAACAGCGATACTTGCTTTTGCTTAATTGCATATTTTTTGTTACCATGTGCACCCATTGCTTGGTTAATTATACATGGTTCTTCCAACTTTGGTTTGCATCGCCTGATGGCTCGCGTCGTGTGCATGCAGAATACGCGGCGTCGCTGCAATGGTCAACACGGCTGAAGATCGCCCTGGGTGCCGCCAAAGGGTTGGCCTTCCTCCATGAGGCCCAGAACCCGGTCATCTACCGGGACTTCAAGACCTCCAACATCCTGCTAGACTCGGTACGTACGATCCTTCACCTACCCTACCCGTCTCTCTACATATATACGACTTGGTGGTGGGTTTGGTCTTTCGCGGCGAGTAAACTAATTAAACTGCTCAACTTGTCTGGCTGCCAAATGCCAACCACTGAACAACAAGTATTGACTTGCTCACTGTGAACTGGACTGGGTCCGGTTTCCAGTTTCAACTATTGCTGCGCCTCCGTCCCGTACTGAGACTGACTCGTAGTATGCTGACTGTATGCGTATAGAGAGTGATGTGATTGATCAGATTGTCGATTAGCGTAGTTGTTGGATTAGTTTGGTTCGGTCTCACCCACTGATCTAGCGACTGACTCTTGAGTCTTGGCACAAATGACACACCGCTAGTGTGTCTCATTAGTTTGGTTCGGTCTTACCCACTGAGTGTCTGGCTCTTAGTGCAAGCATGCCTCTAGTCTATCTATTTAGTTTGGTTCAGTGATATAGCAATATAACTGCCGTGCAGGAGCAGTTGAGTAGCATTGTTATAACCTTTTAAATTTTGAAACCATCTTTTTTATCAGGATTACAAAGCGAAGCTATCGGATTTCGGGCTAGCCAAAGATGGACCGGAGGAAGACGAGACGCATGTCTCCACCCGGGTCATGGGCACGCAGGGCTACGCCGCACCAGAGTACATCATGACAGGTACAACGTTTACCAACGCATAGATATTTACAGATAACCCGCAAATGCATGTTTATCACGCTCGAATCCGGAGTTTGTTTACATGCATGCATTTCATCTTATTCAAATTTTATTGAAGACTCTGTTTTACCACTTTCTTTTCATTTAGTGAAATGAAATCGGGGACATATGCCCCTCAATTCGAAAAAAGAATCTCATTCAAATGTGAAACTGATCTCCAGGGCATCTGACGGCCAAGAGCGACGTGTACGGCTTCGGCGTGGTGCTGCTGGAGCTGCTGACGGGGCGCAAGTCGGTGGACAAGAGCCGGCCGCCGCGGGAGCAGAACCTGGTGGACTGGGCGCGCCCCTACCTCAACGACTCCCGCCGCCTGGACCGCGTCATGGACCCCAACCTCGCCGGGCAGTACGCCGGCGGGGCCGCGCAGAAGGCCGCCGCCCTGGCCTACAAGTGCGTCAGCCTGAACCCCAAGTCCCGCCCGCACATGTCCGCCGTCGTCAGCGCGCTCGAGCCGCTCCTCGCGCTCGAAGAGGATAGCCTCGCCGGGCCGTTCGTGTACGTCGCGCCGCCGGACAACGGCGGCAGCGGCAGCGGCGGCAACAGGGAGGGGCGCCACAGGAGGCGAGCGGGCCGGAGGAAGTCCGGAGACCCGGCCGAGCCGGTGGCCGTTATTGTTGAGCGCGAATGATGGTCTCTGAGCACGGCGCATGTTTTCTGAACTTGGACGGGTCGAACAGTGGAGAGGAGCGCGGGCGCATTCAGATTCAAAAAATTGTGGAACAAGGGTTGCCTTTGCCTATCATATGAGAAGAGGAGAGGCTTGAGGGATTGGAGTCCGTAACTAGAAGCACATGCAATTTGATCAAAGGAAAATTTGACTACTTCGGTCTTCGCATTGGCATGCACTTCAGTTTGTTAGTGTGTTATAATTCAGTTCCTTCTGAGTTTGTGGATTACATGTTTCCCCAAGACTAGTAGTAGTAGGGAAGAAAAAAGTACACGGATTTGCACCGAGTATAAATTAGGCAAGGTAGTGTTTCTGTATATGTACGTCACGGTCTAGTTCAAAAATTTGCACTCATACTGGCAGACATCGGACTGAACTTGTGGTCATGAAAGAGTAGATCTTGTGTGTTCATTATGTTTATTGTTGAAGATAGATGTCCAAATCGGAGACGGGCTCGGCTGCTTGGGTATGGTTTGCTTCGGCAGCCTATGCCGGCTGCTTGGGTTTGGTTTAAGTTTGCCTCTGAGACGAGTCTAAAAAGGGGCTTACAAAAAGGATGAACGAAAGAGGACAAGAAGCGAAGGAACTCTTCCTAGAGAGAAAAAAAGCGAAGGAACTGGCCCCCGCGTCTCTCCTCTATCGCCTCCGCTGGCAGTCGCCCCTCCCTTCTCCCACTTCTCAAATCCGGCTCAATCTCGCTCCCTCCCGCCGCACGTCCTACGCTCCACCCCTTGAAACTCGCTGCTCAGGTTCAGATGGACACAAATCCGGCGAGAACGCTGAGCAGATCCAATTGCATAATCGCCCCCTGCTTGAACCCACCCGCCATAACGGAGCTGGACGCCGCCAATGGCCTTCCCGCCTGGATCCTCCTCGAGACAAGGGTTTACTTCGCCGACCGCCACAACCCCACCACGGCCAGAGCCGAGACGAGGAGTGATTGACAAAAAACTACCAGTTTAGGGGTTTGCGTCCCACAGAACTACCAATTTTTAAAAGTGGCCGAAAACTATTAAAAAACGTAAAAATGTGACTAAAAACTATCAGGTTGACTGAATGGTGGTTTTGACCGTTTTAACCGCGACTCTGACGTGAGTGGCCCACGTGCCAGGCTGGCGGCCCGCCTAACGGCTAACGGCGCGCGCGCGGGGCCGTTAGAGCCGCTCGTCGGTCGCACCTGGTCGGGACCAGGTCATAACCTGGCCAACCGGGCCGCTCGTCCCCACCAGCTCTCTCACTCTCCCCCAAGCTCCTAGCCCTAGCCGTCGGCAGCCATGGCGGCTGTGGATGCAAACTCCGGCGGCGATTCAGGCATACCTCCTGGCGGCAGCGCGGCGCAGCAGCCTTCAAAGTCCGAATCTAATCCTTCCGCTGGCGGCGCGCAGCAGAGGTTGGATTGGTCGGCGCCGGCGCGACCACCGTCGACGACAAGAAGCAGAGCTCAAGGTCGGCGGAAGCTTCCTCGTTCTGCTGGCGGCGGCAGGTACGGCCTAGTTTTTTGCATGGTTGTGAGATTCAGAGATTCAGAGAATCGGTAATTTAGGCTAGTTTTTTGCATGGTTAGATTCAGTTATGGTCATTTTGGAAATTGTTAGTATTGTGCATACTTTGCTGTGTAAGAAACTGAAAAAAGCAGTTTGACAAAAACTCAATATTGTGCCTACTTAGGTTCAGTAATCCTGTATTCAGTTAATAAAGGTATTTCATTTTATAATTTTCAGAATTGATGACCCAAAGTGGTCGATTTGGTTCCATTTCAATGCCAGAGAATCTGTGGTTCGAAATTTATACCAGTCAGACGTATCATATTTGACAATGCTTTCTCTTATTGGGAGTGAAGGCTTTGTGGCTGATGATTATATGTACTATGTATTTGATGAGGAGAAAGGATTAGAAGGTTTAGATAAAATATGCTGTGAAGATGATGTGCAGCAGATGTTGGCACACTCTCATAATGAAAAGTTTCTGAACATAAGAGTAGTGGGAGCTCTTGAGGAATGTAATGCAGATGAGAACAGAGATAGTTATTTTGCTGAACATTGCATTAACACTCAACAAAGTTGCACTAAGGTGGTGGATATAAGCATGGACAGAAAGGAAGAGCTGAAGAAAAGCATGGTGCAGAGAGAGGCTAACCTTAACCATTTTGAAGGTGATACTGATGTGTCTGAATTTGTTTCTGACGATGAAGCTGCAAATTCAGGTTTAGATGGGAACAATGTGGATTTTCAGTCAGAGTATTCCTCTGAAGATGAAGCTGCAAAACAAGATACAACAGTGGTACAGAAACTGAAGGTAGTGAGAAAACCTGGTCCAACTAGTAGATCCCACCATGAGATTGAGAAAATGGAGAAAGCAGATTGGTTCCCTGAAGCAGATGAAAAATGTTTCCCTGGTGACTATGGTATCAGTGATGAAGAAGATGAGCCTGAAGGATCCTATAAACTACCAAGTGGTAGGAAGAGAAGGAATAAGAAGTTGAAAGACAGGATATGGTATGATCACAAACTTCAAGGACCAGTAGAACAGTTTTGTAAGGGCTTGTGCTTCACCACTGTGTATGAGTTCAGAGATGCACTTAGGGATTTTCACATTAGAACTTTGAGAAATTTTCAATACCACAGAAATGCCCCAGATAGGATTATTGTTTGGTGCTCAGAGAGAGCCACCCAGGGATGTGATTTTTATATATGTGCCTCTAAGTTAGCTCATGAAAAAACATTCTGCATCAAGAAGTGTGATATGTTGCACACTTGTGGAGCATGTGCAGAGTCCACAAAGGTTACTACTAAGTGGATGTCAAGGTCAGTGGAGGCAGCATTGAGAGAAGACATTAGATCTCCTGTGGATGCATTAATTAAGAAGACCAAGAGTAAGTTTTCAGTGAATGTATCAAGAAGTGTGGCATATAGGGCAAGGAGGAAGGCTGTTGATGTAGTTCAAGGTGACCAGAAGCAGCAGTACTTGAGGCTCAGGGATTATCTTCAAGCAGTTCTTGACACAAACCCAGGTAGCAGGTGTATAGTAACAACATTTGAAGATCCAGAGAACCCAGCACCTACTCCTAGATTCAAGTATATGTTCTATTGTTTAGCAGCTTCAAAGGAAGGTTTCCTTAATGGTTGCAGACCATTTATAGGTCTTGATGGATGCTTCATCAAGTTAATCACTGGACAACAAATTCTTGCAGCCACAGGAAGGGATGGAAACAACAATATTTATCCTATAGCTTTTGGTGTGGTTGACAAGGAAGATGGTGAAAGTTGGAATTGGTTTTTAACTCAATTGAGATGTTGCATTGGCAGTGGCAACTAATTTGGAACATACACTATCATGTCTGACAGGCAAAAGGTTGGGAAGAATTTTATTGAGCAATTTATGTTATTACTTTTTTCAATTGTATTAATAATTTGTGAATGTGCAGGGCTTGCCTAAGGCAATAAATGAGGTATTCCCTGATTCACCTCAAAGGTATTGCCTTAGGCACATATATGCAAATTTTCAATCTGCTGGATTTAGAGGCCAGGAACTAAAGAAGTGTATTGACAAGGCTAGCTACTCCTACACTAAACATGGGCATGAACTAGGCATGGCAGAGCTGAAAGCACAGTCTGAGGATGCTTGGAAATGGCTCAAAAAAATTGAGGTCTCTACTTGGGCTAGGTTTGCTATGGATCATACTTGCAAAACGGATTTAGTTGTGAACAATCTAAGTGAAGTCTTCAACAAGATGATACTGGATGTTAGGGCCAAACCAATAAGGACAATGTTTGAAGGGATTAGGACCAAGCAAATGATCAAGAGGCAACAAATTAGGGAGAAGTTACAGATTAGCAGGTGGACAATCACACCAACCTACTCAGAGATTTTAGAAGAGAACAAGCAGTATGCCAAGTATTGTCAGGCTGACAGAGCAGGTCCAACAATTTGGCAAGTTACTAGCAAAGAAAAAAAGTATTGTGTGGACATGGAAGGGTATACATGTGACTGCAAGAGATGGAACATGACTGGTGTACCTTGCAGTCATGGCATATCTGTACTGACAAAGCAAAAGCTGCATCCTGAGGACTATGTCAATGACTTTTTCAAGAAGCCACTTTATTTGGAGACATACAAAGAAATTATATACCCTGTCCTGGTCCAGATTTCTGGCCTCACACAAACACTCCAGACATTGAACCTCCTGTGTTCAAAGAAAAGGCAGGCAGAAAACAGACTGCAAGGAGGAAAGGAGAGTTTGAAGTTCCTGCCCCAAGAGACGCCAGTAGGATGTGAACAATTACCTGTGGAAATTGTGGGTTGGAAGGACACAAGTACACAAATTGCAATAAGACTCTTAGGCCTAAACTGCAAATGAGGAAAAACAAACACCAGGAAATTATCAAGCATCAGAGCAATGTTTCCTTTTACATAGTCTAATCTAAGTTAAGTTGGACCTTTAATGTAGGAAAACAGGGCAGTCTATGCACCTGCTCCATCTGCTCCAATACAAACTCCAAGAGCACCAGCCCCTAGTGCAAGAGCACCAACTGCTGCTGCATCAGCACCAGCTCCTGCTACAAAAAGGGGTAGGCCTACAGGTGGAGGGAGAGGCAAGGAATTCAGTGCACCAAGATCTGTTGCTGCAACTTCAGAGGTTTTGGCTGGTAACAAAAGGGAGAGGTTTGCAAGCAGCAGATTGAGGGGTTATTTCTATGCCAGTGGTAACTGAAACTATAAAAAGGTAGAACTTCTCTCTTTGAACCTGTTTGAATTAGTTTAGAACCTGTTTCTCTTTGTTTTGAACCCGTCTGTACTTTTCTGCATGAGTATGTCTGAATTTGGGTGAACCTGACCGAACCTCACTGTACTTGTATCAAATTTGTGGTGTACCGTGGGCCTGATGGTGGGCTTTCATGTTGGACCTAACTAACCCACCAAGCCTGCCACACTGTGTATATAAGAGAGGCCACCAGAAACCACTGGATCCCTGCGCCTCATTCCCCTTGACCAAAACCTAGCCGCCACTGATGGATCCACAGTTAGGAGAGGTAGTTGATGAACAAGACGAGGTTGCTAGAGCTGAAAGGAGGGCCAACTATCGAGCACAGGCACAGGAGCGACGCCAGAGGATTGCTGCCATGATTATGGCGGAACGCAACCAGAATGACGTGAAGCAGTTCAAGGAGGTGTTCCCAGAAGGAACCAACATCACAGATGAACTAATCATCTGGTGGGCCAGAGACAGGGCTTCTTTCCATCGATTCCAAGCAACAAGGAAGAGATGGACTCAGATCCTGGCTGCAGCAGAAGGAAGACGGGATTGGGATTAGTTCTACGCGGTAGTTTCTGACTAAATTGTGGTGTTTCTGAATCTGCTTGTCTTGGGCTCAATATTGCCCTGAATCTTGTTCTTAGTCTTGCTTTGAATCTTGTCTTCTTCTGAACTTTCTGAACTTTATGATTGCAGTGAAGGATGCAGTTCAGGAGATGCACCAACCGTGATGAAGACGATGCAATGTGGCTGCCTGAATCTATGTTAAAGAGAGTACTCATGTTAAAGACTATGCTTATTTTCTGAACTATCTATGTTTGGGTTGTTGGAAAATCTATGATAAAGACTATGCTTATTTTCTAAGAAATGTATCCATGGCACAGTATTTTTAAGTCTGAACTTATGCCTAAATCCATCTATCTGCATTTATCTGAATGTTTCTATACTTGGGCTTTGCTGAAATGTGATTTTTTTGGTCACTCTAATTTTTGAAATACTCCACTGTTTGACCATCAACTACTCCACTGTTTGAGCACACAAGTTCCAAGTTGCTGGGTCTCAACAAAGACTTTAATTGCAACACAACTACCACCATTTCTCATCACTCAATCTCGAAAACCTCACTTTCACACTCCACCGCACTTCCTCCACTCCAACATTTAAGTAGCCCAACAGCTCACTCTATCTTTGCTCACTCTAGCTCTCTCTCGAAACCTCACTCCACCTACATCCATGGCCGGTTCTTCCTCTACGCCAGACCCATGGCTGAACCCCTTCCCCACCGGCAAGGGCTGGGTTGCCATGCTTTTTGGGTCGGCTCACGGCGACGAAGACCTCTTCCTCGACTACATGAAGATTGCCATGAGATACAGCAGCGCACAAGGGCTCGTGGATGCATCAGAAGAGGTGAGGAAGAAGGCGACGACTGAGGAGAAGCAGCGCATGCACCAGCGCTATGCAACCCCAGGTAAGGGTATCATGCCCATCGACATGTTGCTGTGGGCAATGAAGGAGGCGGACTCCGGCGATGCTGGGTAGAGGGAACGGTGGGCAGCCCACCGCTATATCCCTCCAGCACAAGCTACAACTCCAACTACTATGGGCAACACCGACGAGGACTTGCAGATCATCGCCCCACCAGCACTGCTGGCTCGCCGACGTCCTCCTCCCATCATCGTCATCGATCGAGACGAAGAGGAGGTGCCAGAGCTGCCACCTACCACTCAAGTCAAGCAAGAGGTGCGACGGTCAGGTCGCATAGCAGGTCAGGGGCCTAACAATCTGAAACAGTAAGTTTTAGATTCAGTTATCGCCAGATCTATGTGAGATTCAGTTATGTCAGTTTAGTTCTGTCAGTTTATCAGGGTCTTTGCAATCTCAGTGAGATTCAGTTCTGTCAGTTTAAGTGTCTTTGAACAATTTCAGTGTCCATGTCCTATCTATGTAAGACTAAATGCTATCTATGGGAGACTAGATGTCTTCCAAACTTCTCTGAATTTGTATGAACCTGTGATGAAGCAGTTTATGAAGTAAATAGATCTCAGCAAGAACTTATGATACAACACACACAAATAAACTACATCAGACTTAGATAATTTAGTTCTTAACTTAACTTAGCACCAGTTCTCAGCATCGGGATAATATTTGGGCAGTACAGATCAGGGCAAACACCACCCCCCACACCAACCAAAATGATCTGAACCCATTACAGTTCTTAGGTAGTTCAAAGGTAGTTCATAAGTAGATCAGGGCATATTTGCATCAGTCTGATCATTCCTAGGCCAATTATATATATAGGCCTCATATATACTTACCATCCAGAGAGCTGCCACTTCACTCCTCCATCACAACTTCCTTTATCTTGTCCAGCTTTTCCTTGCACCCATGACCAACCTTAAGGAGCTCAGCAATGACATTCTCCAGCTTCTTCTTCTCTTCTTTAAGGAGATCTTTCTCCACCTCTAGCGCCTTCATGGCCTTCCTTGTGTTCTGGATTATATCAGCTTGACTCTGAAGGATGCACCTTTGTTCTTTCTTGAGCTTAAGCTTCTCCATTTGAAGCTCAATCTTTGCCTGCTCCTCAAGTTGCTTCTTCTTCTCCTTCGGTTCATTGATTGCCTGGCTTGTGCAACCCATGTCATGAGATTTGATTCCATCCTGATAATCAAACAACTTGGACACATCATCCACCAGCTGGCTATACTGATTGGCCAGAGAAGCAAGCTCCTTCTGCAGTTTTGCAACCTCTATCCCATGAGCCTCATTATCCTAGGCTCTAGCAAGGTTCTGCTCATGATACATATCCCAGAGCTTGCTTAAGCACCTTTGCAGAATTACAGGCCAGGGGGCATCTACCCACTCTAGAACACCACAGTTCACACCATCCTGAAAATCAAATTAATTTTACAGTGAACAAGCAAATTCAGAATAAAAAATCATAAACAATAATGATATAAGCTACACTAGCTAGTTAGTTCTATACTACAAGTACAGTATTCATACATGTTTCCAGTGCTCTTTACTACAAGTAAAGTATTCAGACATACCAATGTTTTCAGACTTAAGGAAAATTCAGAATAACAGCAACTAAACACTCTGTTTCCACTACATAGCAGAAATTCAAACTAATCAAATCCACACCAACTTGGTCCATTACCTCAGTAGCACATCCTATGAATCTCCTGCCAGTGTCAGTGCCTTCAAATGCCACAAACTTGCCCGCCCTCTGCCTGTGCAGGATGCACCTTCTGTCAGATTCAGTCACAAGCCCACAGAAACTAGGGTCTACCACAGTGTCAGGAGTTTGCTGCAAAAGCAAAAGCATATCTATATCAAGAAAAACTCACATATGTCAACTTAAATGGAAAAATCTCAAATATCTTCAAACCCTAACCCTAACCCTAGAACAGAACAGACAGGAGAGGGAGAGGATAGACTGAGATGACTTACAAAGTACTCCATCTGCATGCTGCTGAAGTCGCTCATGTACTCATCATCGTCGTCCGATGTCTCGTTGCTGTTCGGCCACGACGGCATGGTCGCGGCGTCGCCGGAGCGCGAGAGGAAGAAACAAAAGCAGAGGAGAGCAGAGAGGAGTTGAGTGAGCTCGGGGGAGAGTGAGAGAGCTAGTGGGGACGAGCGGCCCGGTCGGCCAGGTTATGACCTGGTCCCGACCAGGTGCGACCGACGAGTGGCTCTAACGGCCCCGCGCGCGCGCCGTTAGCCATTAGGCGGGCCGCCAGCCTGGCACGTGGGCCACTCACGTCAGAATCGCGGTTAAAACGGTCAAAACCACCATTCAGTCAACCTGGTAGTTTTTAGTCACGTTTTTACGTTTTTTGGTAGTTTTCGGCCACTTTTAAAAAAGTGGTAGTTCTGTGGGACGCAAACCCCTAAACTGGTAGTTTTTTGTCAATCACTCCCGAGACGAGCAAGGGCCACGCCATCCAGCTCTCCATCTGCTTTGCGCACCCGCCGGCCCTCTCCTACGTCTGCATCCACTGCCCGGGCCTCGCGCACGCTGCTTCTCCGACGAGCCGCGCGTCGTCTGCTCCGAGAAGCAGTTCCTCCTCCTCCGCCTATCACAGTGGACTGCCCGGTGCCGGGAGGCGGTGGACGAGTACTATATGTACCAGGCCATCCCGGGGAGACCTACGCTCTCCCGGATCCCTCTGGCTCCCGGTCGTGCTTGCCTCATGCCGGATGACCTCGGCATCTACTCTTGTGGTGGCGACGGTGTAACGCCCCGAGACCGATGTGCCAGGTGTCGTCCAGTTATTCGCTGTTGTTGCATTGTCATTGCTTGCGTGTCATGCATTGCATATCATGTCATCATGCGCATTTCATTTGCATACATGTTCGTCTCATGCATCCAAGCATTTTCCCCATTGTCCGTTTTGCATTCCGGCGCTTCGTTCTCCTCCGCTGGTCATTTCTACCTTTCTTTCATGTGTGGGGATTAAGCATTTCCAGATTGGACCGAGACTTGCCAAGCGGCCTTGGTTTACTACCGGTAGACTGCCTGTCAAGTTTCGTACCATTTGGACTTCGTTTGATGCTCCAACGGTTAACCGAGGGACCGAAAAGGCCTCGTGTGTGTTGCAGCCCAACACCCCTCCAATTTGGCCCAAAACCCACCTAAACCTCTTCCATCTTCTCGGTCGTTCGATCACGATCGCGTGGCCGCAAACCGCACCTCATTTGGACTCTCCTAGCTCCCTCTACCTATATATATATATATATATATATGTGAAACCCTCCCGAAATTCGCGGATGAACCCTAGCCATCTTCCTCCCCGCGCCACTGGACAAAAATCTCCGCGCCGGACATGTCCGCCCGACCCGCCGCCGCCAATCGGGAAGCGCCACGTGGGCACCGAGCCCCACTTCACCGCCGAAGCCCGCCGGGCCCGTGGCTGGCCCGCCCGCGCCATGCCCGGGCCAGAGGCTCCCGCGCCGCGCCGCCTCATCCTCTACCTCGTGCCGCCGCCCGCGCCCGCAATGCCTCGCCGTGCCGCCATCGCCGTCCGGTCGCCGGCGCCGCCTCTGCCTCGACGTACAGCGCCCTCCACGCCACCCCATCTCGCCGGCCGCCGCCCCTCGCCGCGGAGCGCCGCCCCGCGCCCGCACCGGTCTCCGGCGAGCCTCCCCACGGTCCCGAGCTCCTCCTTCGGTGAGCATGTCGGCCGGATCCACCGTCTCCGGTGAGCTACAGTGTTCTCCGGCCGTCCTCGGATTCCGCGCCCGATCTGGATCCAGATTCAGATCCACCTCGTGGTTGACTTTCTCCTCTAACCCTAATTATCTTGCATACTTTGACCTGTTGTATCTCTACATCCGTAACTCCGTTTTGGGCATATAGCATATCAAAATGTTCGCCTCAGAGGGTACATCATTTCATTTCATTGCATCATTTTCATTTGAGCTCATCTTGGTGCCCGAAATGCTGTTATAAGAGGGCTACTTGAGGTAATTTTCAGATCTGCTACTTCATCTTAGACTTTTGTCATTTTTTCCATGATTATTGTGTGCATGATATGCCCATGAGTTCTACATATGTTTTGTTAAGGGTCTTGCCATCTTTCCAGAGGTACAACCCATGTATTTTTGTGAGGTGTGTGGTGACTAGTGCAAGCTTGCAAAGTGAGGCACTTGGTAATTCTGTTTTCAGGGACTTAGCATTTCCACTAAGTCCTTGAGCTGTTTAGTTCATGATGCCATATGTTCATGTTGTTCCCTAGTGATCCGTGCCTCTTTTGAGCATGATCAGTGTAGGAGTTTTGTTAATATTGTAGTGCTCTATCCATCCATGTCTTTGTTTGCATATATGGAGCACCCTCGCTTGAGTCAATCGAGCTCTACTTTTGCTTCGTTGTGAACCTGGGCAGATTGTCAACTTGTTTGCAATTTTGCCGATGGTGTTGTAGTTGATCGGCGCATGCTATGTTATTGTTCTTGACATGTCTAGCTTGCATTTTATGCCTTCTTAATGGATGTATGCTTGTCTTGCCATGACTTGCACCGTAGTGAGTGCATCGAGCTCGTAAACATGCCTACTTGATATCTGTTTTCAGCATGTCCCACTTTTCACTAAGTCTGAAAACTGATTATGTTTTTGCTATGTTCTCATGCTTGCAATTGTATTTTGTGATCGCTTTTGGCTCAAGGTCACTAAGGGACTTTTGTTAAGCTCTTTGAGTAGCTCCATGCCATGTTTTACTTTGTCATGTTCAGGTCCTATAGCATATAGTTTTGTTGCTCCGAAGAGGGCTACCTGATCTGAAATTCCAGACAAGTATTAATTTCACTAAGTCTGAGATCTGTTTACCATTTGCATTTTTGCCATGTTTGTTTGAACCTTTAATGGATGAATTGGCCGTAGCTCAGTGCTAGACTTTTGTTAAGCATCTTGAATGCATCCCTACCATGTATTTTGTTGCCATGTTTGAGTGTTGTAGCATGTTCATCTTATTGCATTTAGATGACTACTTGCTGTAAATCGCAGATCGGTGTCATATTTGAATCGCTTGCCATTTCCAAACCGTAACTCCGATTCCGGTGATCTTTATATCGTTTTCAAGCGATTTCATCTCATCTTTCCAGTGGCACACTTGGTTTTCCAAGTTGAGGCTAGGTTCATGCATTTCCTGTCATATCATGCATATGTATCGCATACCGCATCCCGCATATCATATCATGTTCATGTGTTGGTTGTTTACTATGTTGTGTGCTTCTTTTCTGGTGTCTGCTTCTTCGGATTGGTTCCGATAACGTCGAGTTTGTGAGGACCCGTTCGTCTACGTCCGTTTATCTTCTTCATGGACTCGTTCTTCTTCCTTGCGGGATTTCAGGCAAGATGATCATACCCTCGAAATCACTACTATCTTTGCTTTGCAAGATGCTCGCTCTTTTGCTATGCCTACGCTGCGATACCTACCACTTGCTTATCATGCCTCCCATATTGTTGAACCAAGCCTCTAACCCACATTGTCCTAGCAAACCGTTGTTTGGCTATGTTACCGCTTTGCTCAACCCCTCTTATAGCGTTGTTAGTTGCAGGTGAAGATTGAAGTTTGTTCCTTGTTGGAACATGGAGATGTTGTTCCTTGTTGGAACATGTTTACTTGTTGGGATATCACTATATATCTTATTTAATTAATGCATCTATATACTTGGTAAAGGGTGGAAGGCTCGGCCTTATGCCTGGTGTTTTGTTCCACTCTTGCCACCCTAGTTTCCGTCATATCAGTGTTATGTTCCCGGATTTTGCGTCCCTTACGCGGTTGGGCTATAATGGGAACCCCTTGACAGTTCGCCTTAAGTAAAGCTCCTCCAGCAATGTCCAACATTGGTTTTACCATTCGCCACCTAGCCCTTTTCTTTCCCTTGGGTTCTGCAGACTCAAGGGTCATCTTTATTTTAACCCCCCCGGGCCAGTGCTTGTCTAAGTGTTGGTCCGAAATGGGTAGCCTGCGGGGCCACCTCGGGGAAACTTGAGGGCTGGTTTTACTCGTAGCTTGACCTATCCGGTGTTGCCCTGAGAACGAGATATGTGCAGCTCCCATCAGGATGTCGGCGCATCGGGCGGTGTTGCTGGTTTAGTTTTACCCTGTCGAAATGTCTTGTTGTACCGGGATACCGAGTCTGATCAGAATGTCTCGGGAGGAGGTCTATTCCTTCGTTGACCGTGAGAGCTTGTGATGGGCTAAGTTGGGACACCCCTGCAGGGATTTGAACTTTCGAAAGCCGTGCCCGCAGTTATGGGCAGATGGGAATTTGTTAACGTCCGGTTGTAGAAAACCTGAAGTTGACCTTAATTAAAATGCATCAACCGCGTGTGTAACCGTGATGGTCTCTTTCCGGCGGAGTCCGGGAAGTGAACACGGTTGTTGGAGTTATGCTTGACGTAGGTAGTCCAGGATCACTTCTTGATCATACTTTTATCGACCGTGCTTTGCCTTTTCTTCTCGCTCTCATTTGCGTATGTTAGCCACCATATATGCTAGTCGCTTGCTGCAGCTCCACCTCATACCTTTTACCTTACCCATAAGCTTAAATAGTCTTGATCGCGAGGGTGCGAGATTGCTGAGTCCCCGTGGCTCACAGATACTTCCAAAACCAGCTTGCAGGTGCCAATGAGTCTGTGCAGATGACGCAACCAAGCTCAGGAGGAGCTCGTTGAAGATCTTGTCCTTTGTGTTGTTTCCGTTCTAGTTGATCAGTAGTGGAGCCCAGTTGGGGTCAATCGGGGACCTTTGTCGCATTTGGGGTTCTTCTTTTATTTTGGTTCCGTAGTCGGACCTTGATTGTATTTGGATGATGTAATGCCTTATTCATGTAATTGTGTGAAGTGGCGATTGTAAGCCAACTATGTGTTCTCTTTTCCTTATGTATTACATGGGTTGTGTGAAGATTACCTCACTTGCGACATTGCTTTCAATGCGGTTATGCCTCTAAGTCGTGCTTCGACACGTGGGAGATATAGCTGCATCGAGGGCGTTACAGACGGGGAGTACGTCATGGCTGGTCTCTCACACTCATTGTTTGGGCGCATGAACTCCACTTGTACTCATCAAAGTCTAATGCTTGGACTACGAAACCTGCTCGCCTGTTGAGACAGCCGACAGAGGACCACCTCCCTGTCACGACGCACAAGGTGATCCTGCTTGGAGGAAGCCTGTCGACGGGGAGTATGTTTTTTTTCATTTTCGAAAGGCACGGCCGTGCCTCTCGAAAACAGAAAAAACATGTTTTCTGTTTCTGTGCTTCCGCGAAAGGCACGGTTTTGCTTCCACAAGAGGCACAATTATGCTTTCCCGAGAGTCATGGCCACGCGTCGTCTGCTCCGAGAAGCAGTTCCTCCTCCTCCGCCTGCCGCTGTGGACCGCCCGGTGCCGGGAGGCGGTGGACGAGTACTATATGTACCACGCCATCCCGGGGAGACCCGCGCTCTCCCGGATCCCTCCGACCCCCGGTCGTACTTGCCTCATGCCGGATGATTTAGGCATCTACTCTTGTGGTGGCGACGGGGAGTACGTCATGGCCGGTGTCTGCGTGACACCCGTTGTTTGGGCGCATGAACTCCACTCGTACTCGTCGAAGTCTAATGTTTGGACTATGAAACCTGCTCGCCTAGTGAGACGGCCGACGGAGGACCACCTCCCTGTCAAGACGCACAAGGTGATCCATCTTGGAGGAAGCCTGCTTGGCTGGGTCGATCTTTGCAAGGGTATACTTGTGTGCGACGTGCTCTCACAGGATCCTCAGCATGATGTGTGGTTCATCCCACTTCCTGAGCTGATGCCCGGGAATAAGGGCGATCATATATGCCCGTGGATCATCCGGGACGTTGCTTGCAACAATGGATCAAGTTCATCGAGATCGAACGCCTTTATGTACCGGCTCCTGTCGAAGAAAGCGTGGCGGCATGTGATCTGGATATAGTCTATGATGACCGGTGCTTTGAGAGATCACCACCGGATTATTCGAAAATGAAGCCACCCATATTTGTTGGTTGGAGGGCCATCATATGGAATAGAGTGGTTTCCGACAACTGTTGGCGCAAGGGGGTGTGAGGTTCATGCGGATGATATATTATTGGTTGAGAACCCACACAATTATGCTTTTGCTGGCTCAACTGGTCAGAAACTCAACGATAATGAACCTCTTACCATCTTTCCCCATCCTCAGCATCCATGGTAACAATATCATCCACATGAATTTGACGGTCAAATCGGACACCGCGCTGATGATCTCTATTGACATGAGGAACAAGATACTGAAGACATTATCACCATGCCCTCTTGCTTGGTCGGATTCCAATAGCCCCATCTTCCCTTGTGTGTTGTCGAATCATTTGAGCAACACTCCAGGTAAATTACTAACCATGTTGCATTGGGTGCTGTTCACAACAATGGTTATGTTCCTCTTTGTGGTTCCTGTTGTAAGAAAACATGAACTTAATAGTAGTATCACTAAAAAAGAACACGAACCAGGGTCATAGTCGTAATAATTTGATAGGAGTAAAGTGTGCAATCACATTCAGTTCCTGAACTAAATGGCGCGTTTCACTCTAACAAACAGGGCCTTGGGATGTTAGGTTTCTTATTAGTAAAGGAAATATGTTGATAGGTAAGTCATGATGGTAAGGGGTTAAGCATGCTAAAATGATATTTGTAATGATAATGAACATTTGGTTTCTCTGGTAGCCTCATCTACTACTCAAATTTGTAAACGGCTGGAGCTTCTCTTCTGCATTATTATCACCAGAACTAGTTTTGAAGTAATAATATAACGTTTGGTCATATAAAATTGCATTATGATCAGCATGAAACCCCCAATGCATGGGGTCTAACTTTTCGATAAAGATGTGTGTAGCTCAGTGGATTTATCGGTATCCTACTAATGTTTGCTTTTGCTGAATGTGGTGTGCGTTCAGTGAACGCTCATCCAGGATACCCTGTGGTTAACGGAGCGGCCTTTGGGCGAATGGTTCATCCACTGAACAACCAGCCTGCGTTTCAACTTCCACCATGTTCTCCTGTGCTGACAACGTCCTTCAACACGCATTTGCCACCAATACCTCCTGGAGCGGCTAGAAACCCTCATCAGCCCACATACCCTATGTTTAACACAACCGGCTTTGGACAGATGGTGCGTCCACTTCCGTTGAACGACCGCCGCCTATTTCAGCATGTGCGGCAACTGCATCCTTTGCCATTGCCACCGCCACTGCCCTTCAGTACAATGTTGCCGTCACTTCCTCCTCCAGCGGATGCCAATTATGTTCTTGGCAACAGGCACCGGGGCCAATATCGATACTCACCTTATGGACGACCCTGTTAAATTATATAGCCTGCCTTTTAGCTAGAATCGTTGAACCTCACATACTTAATGAAGTACATATCAGGCATATTAATGGATTCCTGTTGTGGTGTCTATAGTGTTGTATATCATCTATCTCTCGCTCCCTCTCTTGGTATTGTAGGCGTAGAGGCATTAAAGGATAAAAAAGCAAGATATCTGATGCTTCTTGGTATGTTTTCCTTTTGTAGGAGTAGAAAAGAAACTTGCAAACTAGTACTCCACGTAGTACTAGTGAAACTACTTTTATTCATTGATTCGAGAAGTCATGCTTCAGTGTAAGATATATTGCTACACATTCGTGTGGATTTATCATCCATGGAATATGCATTTTAGTTAAAAAATGAACAATTTTAGAAAATAAATAGGAACACAATTCGAAACAAGTTTCTAAAAATGGGAACAAAATATGATATTTTTTATTTTGAACAATTTTTCAAACACAGACATTTAAAAAAAATACAAACTTTGAAACTCCGAAGATATTTTGAAAACATGATTTTTAAAAAATCTGAACATTTCTTGAGAAAAGATAATTTATTTTTGATTTATTGAACAATTTTTGAGAAAAGCAAACATTTTTTAATATATTCAAATTTTTGAATTTTGCAATTTTTAGAAAACAAGAAAACATAAAAAAACATAAAAACGAAAAAATATAAAAAAAATGTATAAAGCCCATAAAAGAACACACCTAGAAAACAAAAATCTGGAACTGAAACCAGAACGGAACTTCTTCCCAAAACGAGTAAAACCAGGATTCCTGATTTGCTAAAATAGGCAGGGCCATCACGGGAACACTAGTCGCGCTCTAAACAGTCCCTTCAGATTTTTTTATTTTTCCGCATGCATTTTCGGTTTTTTGAATGGTTTTTTTGACATTTCGGTATTCCTTCGGTTTTTCTTAGCTTTTGGATAAAAAAATTTGGATTTTTTAAAGAAAAAACATGTTTTTTTTCTTCCGCAAGTGTCACGGTTTTGATTTCACGAGAGTCACGACCATGCCTTTCGGAAACGGAAAGAACGTGTTTTCTGTTTCTGTTCCTTCCGCGAAAGGCACAGTTTTGCTTCCACAAGAGGCACAGTTATGCTTTCCCGAGAGTCACGGCTGTACCTTTTGGAAATGAAAAAAAAAACGTGTTTTCTATTTTTTTCCTTCCGTGAGAGGCACAGCCGTGCCTCTCGGAAACGAAAAAAACACGTTTTCTGTTTTTTTTTTCACGAGGGGCACGATTTTGCTTCTGCGAGAGGCATGATTGTGCTTTCGCGAGAGGCACGGCCATGCCTCCTTAGAAATGAAAAAAAGATGTTTTCTCCTTTTCTTTTTCCTTTTGCGAGAGGCATGGTTTTGCTTCTGCGAGATGCTCGGTTGTGATTTCACGAGAAGCACAGGCGTGTCTCTTTCGAAAAAGGAAAAAACCCATGCTCTCAATTTGGTTTTTTCATCCGTTTTTTTGGAAAAAACTTTGACAAAACCTATCAATACGGGATCTAGTTTTGAAGATCTCGACGCGAGAAATCCAACGGTGAAAACGATTCTAGACTTGGATGCACGTTTTAAGAGATAAAACGTTTTGAATAAACGGATTTACGAAAAAAGGGAAACTCCTAGATTGCAACAAGCGATGCACATGCAGAACTTGTTACAACCTAAAAAGGTGGGAGTGATTTTTGCATTGAGTACTCCCAATTAGTGATTTCGGGCCATCACGGTTGGTCACTATTTGCTGCACGATTTTCGCTAACTTCTATTTGCCGCGGGTGCTCTTATACAGTGACCGCGGAAAGAGGCCAGCGCGCGCCGCTCGCTACCCGCGCAGGACCTTGGACCAGCGCAGCTACAGGACTGGGCTCCCCCTTTTTTTGGTTTTGGTTTGCTTTTCTGCATTTCTTTTTGCTTCTTCAAAAAGAGTTCATGATTTCAAAAAAAAATAGAGTTTAAGAAAAATTCAATAAATTTAAACTTTATTCATGAAGTCCAAAAATTATTTTCTGTTTTTTTACTTCCTTAAAAGGTCCAGGACTTGCAAAGAACTTTCGAATTTTAAAAAATGTTCACTAATGCAAAAGGATATTCACGAATTGTAAAAACGTTCCTAAATTCAAACAAATGTTCAAAACTTCCAAATAATGAAAATGTATAAAAATATAAGTTAAATATAATGTTTTTAACATTATGATAGAATTTTAAATTTGATGACTTTTGAAAAACTCATGAACATATTTTAATTTCATTGTTTTTTTTGAATTCGATGAACAAAAATAAAATTTCAAATTTATTTTTACCGCTTTGACAAAATTTGTTCCCAGATTTTTGAAAAATGGTTGTAAATTTGGAAAGGAAAAAAATATAAAAGGAAAATTTAAAGAGAAAGGATACAATAAAATGAAGAATAAAAAGGAAATAATGAAAGGAAAAAAGGAAAATTAAAATGAAAACAGTATGGGAAAATTATACAACCTTCTAAAAATTGAGAATGGATTACTGGGCCGACCCAAACAAACACAAGGTGAATGGCAGGGGGTGCGGGAGTTGTCGCTAGGCAGTGACCCGCCAAATAGGATCAGCCATTTGGCGCTTAAGGCGCCATAGGTATTCTCGTACGAGGCGCAAAACCTACAGTAGTAAATGGACCGGTCCATCATGTGGAGTCGTTACTCGTTCTTTTACAGAGATATATTTTCCTACATACAGAGCCCTCCTGACCACTGACTGACCCATTGGCCATTGACTTGACCAATTTGAGCATTGACTTGATCGTTGACTGTTCGAAAAAAGTAAATGAATTTGAAAAGTTCGCACATTTCATAAAAAGTTCACAATCATGCAAAAGAGTCTATTAGTTTGGAAAAAGTTCAGGACCTTGACACAACCAATGTTAAAGTAGAATGACTTCATGAGCTCTTGATGGACTTTCCTGTGGTGAAAAAAAATACTAGCTATCTAGACGAGCTATGATAATTGAACTATAATTGTCAAGGTAAACAATTTCAAGGGTAAAAAGTAGCCATTAATACATGTGAGAAGGAAACTAAAATTATCGGATTTATGAGAAACTTTGGAGCTACTACACAAAGGGTTTACCAGGAAACATGATAGACAACGAATCGAGGGAGATGAGTTTGAGAGCCACTACATAAGTTATCCATAGTGGTAATCCATTATGTGTTATCAGAGATCTCGTAAAATATAATTGGCGAGACAAGCTATTGGTTATTGGTTAACTGACATGAGAGTACTTTTATACAAATCCCCTCTTATGATGTTGTTCTCCTGTAATTTGTATGGCATATTGATATTTTTTCTATGAGAGTTGGGTGGTCTTTAGTAAACTTTTCAAGAGGCTTGAAGTGTGATGTATAAGCTCCTACCCGTGGGAAAGCTATTCATTAGCCCAGTGTCGACCAAGACTTTATATGAAACTTGTTTGCACAAAACTTGCAGTTCAAGACATATTCCACTGTTCAAGCTACAAATATGTATAGCGTGGACTTTCTAGGTGAAAGTACAACTTAGCACTCTCCACCAAAATACCTATATATAAACAATGCTTTGGAACTATAGACAAACTCATTGTGCCTCTGTGATTCTGGCAGGGGGTTATCAAAATTGTTGGGTTTTTGGTCATTTTCTATTTCCAATAATTCCTAGGAAATCCGAGAGGCCCGCATGACCCATTCATGCACGATAAGGGAGCGTGGAAATTTTAGCCACATCCCGATTGTGGAGAGTGTGTTGACTAATATATAAGGTTCATTGCCTCATACACCATTAAGAGCTTGAGAAGAAGACACATACACGGATGCTCAACCTCGAGCCGAGGTAGGACCTATGCCACGTGTACGCATTGCCTTCTTTTTGTCACACAAGAAAAAACTCGTAAGATTTTACAGTAACAACAAAAATGAAATCAAATAGTTATTATGTTGTTTTTGATTCTCGTCGTCACCTAATGTGTTGTCAATTTCATTTTCTGGAGTCTATTAAGAGGTCGCTCCTCTTCCACAAACAATGGTCACTTGGTCTCCTATGTGTCTACCTTGCTATAGAGCCGTGTGATGTCTATCGCTTTTCTCATCTCGATTTTGGCGTGCATCAAGAAGTGAGACATTAGGCCTCTGCAACCCCACCTCTTGCAAGGGGAATCAGGTTTCCGGGTAGTACTCTCGCGCGACTGCTAGATTCTTCTCTACCATATCTGCGCACGACTACTTCCCCGATGGCGATGATCTGTCTCGCCCGCCTCATCTTCCACCGCAGCGCATGTGTTGTTATCCCTTACGCTAGGGATTGTTTTTGGATTTTTGGTACTAGTGATTGATCTAGACATTGTGCTTTTATCGTACAAAGCTGATTACGTGTCAACTAATTTAGCTCGTTCGGTCGCTATCTTTAATTCACCTATTTATCAAGATTTATCTATCACAAACTTATATGAAAAATTGCTCAAATATTCAAAAGACATGTCCATCCAAAGAGACCATTTCTCTTAGAAACTTATCTCATTCAAGCATTGTACATCCTTCAATAAAAGCTTAGACCCCATCTGAATTTCAACAAAATTCAACACAATTTATTAACCTGAAACGGTGATAATAAAAGATGGGGCTAATTGGTGATAGATAATCAGAGGCGGAGCTAATTGAATTTGTCGACATCATCAAGAGATCCGTACTTGTCTCCTCTCACGAAAAGAAAAAGCTCAACCAGTATACCGGCACACGAGAGTAGACGCCACTTCAAGATTGACAATTTTAGAGAATGCGTCTTCCAAAACGCAAACTTTGCAGTGTCTGCAAGTCTAGATTTTATGTGCATCGATGTTCCAAGGGACCAAATCTGACTCATACTTGAAAACTTCTTGTATGTATTTGTGATGCACGGGGACTTCTGCTATCTTGCCCCTCCAAAAATCGTACCTGCATGTAGGACATACGCAAAATTAGTACCACTTCACTTGAGAATAGTATAATACTCTAGTATAGAGATTGTAAGGAAGATGTGAAAGAGAATTAGCGATTTTACTACCAGATCACTCTGTATGCATTGTTGAAGAATGCGATCTCGGAGGAGCAGAGATCACCGAGTGTAAGCCCTCTCCCTTCCTGCATCCCGAGACTCTTCAACTTCACCGCCATCTTCTTCTCCCATCTCTCCTGCTGCCTGCCGTAGTCGGCGATCACCCACACCTCCGCCGCCTCCTCGTCCTCCACGATCACCGCCAGGCACAGCTTCCCCTCCACCGTCACCAGCTTCTTGCGCGCCCACCTGTCCGCTCTGTCCTCCACCTCCGGCGGGAGAGCAACGAGCCTCCACGCCTCGCTCTTCATGTCGAACGCGAAGATGTCCTCGGCGGCGCTGGCCCTGTCCGGACACCGGAGCCAATGCATGGCGCCGTGGGCCCTCACCGGCGGGCTGGCGGCCACGAGCGACTCCGGCCACACCATCACGTCGGCCGAGCGCCGCCACGCCCACCTCCACGAGTCGAAGATCTCGCAGCGCAGGTGGTCACGCAGCGTAGGGACCGAGAGCCGGAGGATCTGGAAGTCCGCGCCGGCGCCGGCGCTGGCGGGGCGCTCAACCATCGCGGTGGCCGCCGTGGGGTAGCGCAGCCTCGGGTTGGGCAGCGCCCGCCACTGCCTCGTGGCGGGCTTGCACACGAAGTAGCATCGCGCCGACGACGCCTTGCCACCGATGCGGTCGGCGTCGACGCAGCACGCGAGGCCGCGGTGCGCGGAAACGACCTCGACGCGGACGTGCGCGGCCGGCAGGAAGTCGAGGGAGACGGGCGGATCGGCCTGGGACTGGGAGTGGGAGGGGTGCATGGAGACGAAGGTGGCGGAGTAGCGGTTGCGCGCCATGCCCTGGACGAAGTAGCCCGAGACGACGGCGTCGGCGCGGCGGCGGCAGTGCAGCGGCGAGAACGCCGGCTCGTACGTGAGCCGGCGCCACTGGGCGGACACCTGGCGGCACGCGGAGAGGTCGTCGAGGGAGACGCGGGTGAGCATCTCGAACAACTGGTCCTCAGGCAGGCCGCCGCTATCTTGGTCGTCGCCAGCGCCATGGCCTTGCTCCGCTTGGCTTGACATGGTCGTCCGATCCGCTCGCCCTCGTGACCAAGGAGCTCGCTCGGAAACACGAATCTCAGTTCGGGCTAGAAGAGCGGCTAGGTTAACGGCGAGGGTTAGGGCGGGAGGAAGAGAGAGCTCGAGAACGAGGAAATTTGTAGTACTCCTCTAGGCCACTTGAGAGCCAAGAAACCCTATGTGATCTCCCTCAAAAATAGAAAGAAACACCACGAACAGAACGCTGGGACCAAGGGCAAGACTGTTGAGCCGTTGGATGAAGAATCTTGACGCGTATTACCGCAAGCCTAAGAAAAGATGAGCCTGGCAACAGCCCATTGATTGAATTCAAAAAAGGCAACGTGATCGACCAACGAAACTGGATCTAAACGACTGAGAGACCGGCCGGGCATCATACAGCTGGGATTTTCGATGACTTCGTAAATTTCAAGAAGATATGTCGGCTTAGTCTTTTAAAGATGCTCATAGGGATATGATATACATGTGTGCGTTCATAGAAGTGAATGTATGTGCGTGTAAATGAGCGCTTGTCTCTATACTGTTGTTCAAAAAAAAAACTGGAATTTTCGTAACGACGAGTAATTTGGGATGGAGGAAGTACATTATAAGATTATTTATACTTTATTTTATAAATTTACTACTTTCTCGTCTTAGGCTGTTCCGCCTTTCAGGGAAATGTAGTGTAAATGATACATGCACGTCCATGAAAACTTATATTTTCAACGTAGAGTCCAATCCTATAAATTGAAGATTTTTTAAAAATTGGGTAAATTCTGTCAATTTGTTGACTCTTGAGGTAAAAAATGGAATTAACTCTTGTTTTTTTTCCTAGGAGGCGAGAGAGGCGTTTGTCTATTTTTTTTTTCTTTTTGGACAAACCGGTTTCCCTCAATTGACGGACACATATGTACAGTACGTACTGCATGTAGGAAACCGGTTTGTCCTTTCGACGTCTGTACTGCATTTTTGGGAACAAGATGTCGACCGACGCGTACAAGAGCTGCACTTCGACTCGGATACTAGTATACTATACTGTACAAGATCGTGTGTCCTCGTTAAATTGCACCCACGCACCCACGCAGTGCCTTACCAGGTTCTAGCGCTAGTACGTCCCTTCTGGAAAAAGAGTGCTGTACGTACGAGGACAAGCAAGTAGGTCGATCCCGAATTCCCGGTCGATCGATGGTTGATATCGAGAACCCGCCTGCTCCCAGTCCCAGCACTAGTCCGGCCGAAGATGCGGCCATGGCGGAGCCCAGCCGTCACGGCTTCTGGTCGTGGATAGAAAGGTTCTTCGTCATCCGGCGCCTCCCCGACCAGCATCCTGACGCCGGAGACGAGGTCGCGGAAGTGGAACCTAATCAGTGTAGCAGATGCATCTTCGTACATTGCGGGATTCTCGTTGTGCTCGTCATCGCCGTCGTCTCCGTACTCCTCCTGCTGCTGATCCGCCGGCCGTCGCATTCCACCGCCGGATCGGTGGTCTACTTCGCTACGCGTGTCCTTGGGTTCTTGGGCCTGGTCGTCAGCGCATGCCGGGGCGCCTTTTTTGTCTATCTTGGAGGTGCGTTAGTAGAGGGGGACAAAGAGGCAGCAAGGACCATAGATCGCTTAATGTAAATTTCAATCCTCGTCGGTCTGCCCTTGCCTTTGGGCCATGTCGAGGACTCCGGTCTTTCGCCGGCCGGAATGACCCTGCTCTCGTTTTTGTTTGGTTTAATCGTCTTTGAGTGGGGCTGTGGGGTGTGGCGGTGATGATGCCCTCTTACATGAATAATAGCTTTCATGTCTAATCCCGGCCCTGATGGCGCGTCTTGTCAGAGGGCATGTGGTGGTGTGTCGCATCTTACAGAATTCGGCCGGTATTAGTCTTTGGTGGATCTATTTGGAACCAGTCTTCGGTCATGTGTCTACAACTTTGATCCCTTTGATCTATGATTCTCTTCATCGATAACAATTTTTTCGACATTCTACTACAACAAGGTTTGCTCGGCTCACTACCGGAATAACCCTATATGCCTACGGCCTTATCTATGCCGACGGCTTTTTGTCGGGGCCGTCGGCATAACTCGAACTACGCAGACGGCCTGGGAAAAGCCGTCGGCATACCTTCATCTATGCCTACGGCAGCCATAGGCATAGTTAGGCCGTCGGCATATATCGATCTATGCCTACGGTGGCCGTAGGCATAGTTAGACCGTCGGCATAGAGGTGGCCCTGGTGGCCCAGGGACAAACGGCGGGCTGACGCTGTCAAATTTATGTCGACGGCCCTGACGGCGGCCGTCGGCATAGATATTATCTATATTTTTTACTAGTAGCTGCCACGTGGCAGAGCTATGCCGACGGCAAAGCCGTAGGCATAGCCCCGCCACGTGGTGCCTCCTGGCAGCCCCTGGCCGAGAACTATGCCTACGGCATGGCCGTAGGCATAGATATTATTTGTTTTTATTTTAAATTATTTTTATTTTAAGTTAAATTTAGTTTAATTTAAATCTAACTTATCTGCATGTAGGTCTCCTGTACTTATCTGCATTTAAATCTAACTTATCTGCATTTAAATCTAATTTGTTAGAAATGTGGCCTCCTGTACTTTTGCATGTAGGTCCTTCTGCTTTATTAAAATCATAACTAATTGATACTTGGATTGATTTTGACAAAATTTATATGGTTTTTTATCAGAATCTTGAAAGGATTATGTGTTATACTATGTTTCAAATTTGAACAAACTTAAATCATGTTTGCTTCATCAGATTGTTTCAAGGACTGTGGTGGCGGGTGCAAAGGCAACTGGCTCAGGAGAGTGACCCTTCATGGACGCCGATGCCACTGTCACTTGGAGGGAGGAAACGGCCATGTCGGGTTGACACGAAGGGAATCTTATGGTGGGTTTGTCCCAGACCTTGTTCTCAAGTGTTCCTATGGGCCGACCTATCACAACCAGGTGAAAACGTCCATTGGTCAAAGCTCGTCCGGTGAAAGTCAAAGGCGTAGATTTCCGGGTCAACTTGTCCAGGGTTCGGCTGACCGGGGACCGGTTCGGCTGCCGAGTCCTCATACATGCCGAAAGATGTGGTGCCATGTCTAAAGAGGCAATACGCGGCTCTGGTGTGAGGTTTGCCCTCATGAACGGCGATGCAATCGAAGTAATCCTTCTGCGATTTTGGCGTTGCATGAATATTCCTGAACACTTGGAGCGTAATCAATTCATGATATTTTTACACAGTGCAGACACATATGATATAATATGTGTGGCAATTTCTTATATTTTTGTAAGATGCGGGAGTATGTGAAAAAAATCCCCCACCATGGATTGTTCTTCGCATGTCTACGAGTGTGGTCGGGGGCCTTTGGGGGCTAGCTATGCCATCAAATCTTGCGCCAGGTCCTCTTACATGTCTGGAAGTGTGCTGTCAGGTGCAAACAAACGACATGCGGCTCCGGAGTGTGACCCCCTTCACGAAAGGTGCTGCCGCCGGCACTTGCAGGGGGGGAATGGCCGCATCGGGTCGACACGAGGGGGGTCCGCTGGTGTGTTGGGCCCAGACCTTGTTTTGAAATGTTCCTATGGGCTGACCTCTCACAACCAGGTGGAAAAGTACGTTGGTCAAAGGCCGTTCGGTGAAAGTCAAAGGCCTAGATCTTCGGGTCAACCGGGCTAGGATTAGGTCGGTCGGGGGCCTTGGGGGTATCAATGGTACCCAAACTTGCATTGTGTCTTAATATATGTATACAAGTGCGATGGAGGGTTGAAATAGCCAATGGAGGAACGGGTAACACATTTCATTCACAAACCAGACATGTTCTCTCTCGATAGCTAGATATTAACTCGGAGATGCTGCAGTTTACAAGCGGCCTCCGGTCAGGCTTATGCAAAACACGCTCAAACTTTTACCACACCCTACAAGGGGCATATGAAGACACTGTGCCGGGTCCCGAGGATTTCCGGCATCGTATGATTTTCCACAGATTTTTATGGCTTGATCTGGCATGCCACCAAGGTACATTCGCCCCCCCCCCCCCGGTTGTGGGGCTCCTCCTTCTTTGGTTGCACTAGGCCTATGCTTGCTGCAAGGCATCATATATGATTTTACAAACCACTTCTGGACATCATTTCAGGTGGCCGTCGTGCAGATCTGCAATTCCCCGCATTGAAACCCTACGGATGTAGTAAATGTCTCAAATAATCCAGGCAGGCCCGAAAAATGCCATGTCCTGCCACGTGTCATGAAATGGCCCCCTTTGAGAGCATGAGAATTTTTGAGGTCAACGGAGCAACAGGCAGCACAATTCCTTCACAAACCGAAACATTCTCTCTCTATAGCAAGATACTAACTCGAAGATGGTGCAGTTTACAAGTGGTCGCCGGTGAGACTTCTACGAAACGCGCTCAAATTTTTACCACACCTTACAAGGGCCATATGACGACATCGTGCCAGGTCCCGAGGATTTCCGGCATCGTATGATTTTTCGTGGATTTTTACGGCTAGATCTGACATCTCGTCGAGGTACATTCGCCCCTCCCCGTGGTGGGGTTGCTCCTCCTTTGGTTGCACTAGGCCGATGCATACTGCAAAGACAACATATATGATTTTACAAACCACTTATGGACATCATTTCAGGTGGCCGCTGTGCAGATATGTGATTTCCCGCATTGAAACCCTACGGATGCTGTAAATGTCTCAAATATTCCAGGCGTGCCCGAAAAATGCCATGTCCTGGCACGTGTCATGAAATGGCCACCTTTGAGAGCATGAAAATTTTCGAGGTCAATGGAGCAACGGGCAGCGCAGTTCCTTCACAAACCGAAGCATTATCTCTCTATAGCAAGATACTAACTCAAAGATGGTGCGGTTTACAAGTGGCCGCCGGTCAGACTTCTGCGAAACGCGCTCAAATTTTTACCACACCTTACAAGGGCCATATGACGACACCGTGCTAGGTCCCGAGGATTTCCGGCATCGTATGATTTTCCGTGGATTTTTATGGCTAGATCCGACATGCCGCCGAGGTACATTCGCCCCCAGTGGTATGGCTCCTCCTCCTTTGGTTGCATTAGGCCTACGCATACTGCAAAGACATCATATATGATTTACAAACCACTTATTGACATCATTTCAGGTGGCCGCCGTGCAGATCTACAATTTTCCACATTAAAGCCCTACAGATGCAGTAAATGTCTCAAATATTCCAGGCGGTCCCAAAAAATGCCATGTCCGGGAACGTGTCATGAAATGCCCCCCTTTAAGAGCACGAGAAGTTTCGAGGTCAATGGAGCAACGGGCAACACACTTCCTTCATAAACCGGACACGTTCCCCCTCGATAGCCAGATACTAACTCGAAGATGGTGCAGTTTACAAGTGGCTGGATTCGGCATGCCGCTGTGATCCTCCTCTCCCCTCATAGATCGTCGGCAGCCGGGTCCGCCGGACCTCGTCCTGCCGCGTCCATCCATGCGTCAGGATCCGCTCCTTCCGTCCACCCACAACCCTACCTCGTGGCTATGGTTTCGGTGGCCTCCACCTCTAGCGCTGCTCCGATGGCGGCGAGGTCAGAGGATGCCAGACCCTTCACCGGCGTGGACGCGGTTAGCACTTGCCCTCCTTCAGCAGTCCAAGAGAGTAAAAAAAGTTAGAAGAAAAACAAAAGGGAGAACACAATTGCATGAGCTTGATTCCTATTGGTGAAACGTTTGTGCCACGGATCAATGATGTGGTGCATATCCATCCATCTAGCTCTCCACCCCACATCCATCCATCCATCCATCCATCCATCTAGAGAAAAGGAGAAAAAAAGAGACCACGAGATAGAGCCCACCCAACTCCACCAAATGCCTCCTCCCTCTCTGTCTCGCGACCTCGCTCCTCTCTCCCCCACGAACCCCTCTCCCTTGCCGCCGCCACCACCCACGCCGGCCTATTCCGGTGAGCACCGGCGACGGGAAGCACTCCCCCCGAGCTCCCCAAGCTCCACGCCTCCTTCCCCTCCGTCCAGAATCAGCGCTCCCGCCCTACATCGTCCCCCGTGCTAGCTAGGGTTTCCGCCGCCACCTCACCTCCGGCGACGGTGAGGCCAGCGGGCGGTTGTTCAGGCACCGGCGAGCTCCTGAGCCCCTCTCTCTCGATCCCGAGCCCCTCTCTCTCAATCCCCAGCCCCTCTCTCTCGATCCCGAGCCCCTATCTCTCAATCCCCTTCTCTCTTTCGTCGCCTCACATCACCGCCTCGGTCGCCGGCCGATTTCAGCCTACTCCGACGAGCTCTGTCGCTGAGCTAGCTACCCAGGGCTCCCCGTTGAGCCGCTCTACCTCCTCCACTCATTCGATTTGCTTCTCCCTGCCGCCCGTGGTCACCCCCATCGGTTTTCCTTCTCTAGGGTTTCGGTGGTGGGGAGAGGTTTGTCGTCGGCATGCTCTTGCTCATGGATCTAGTCGCTTGCGCCACCTCCCGTGCCTCCTTGTGCACCAGCGCCTCCTGGGTTTTGCCTGTGGTGCTACTGCCCCAGATCCGTCAGCCTCGACTACCTTATCACCTGCCATCGTGCGACGGCGGTGATTTGGCCACACCGCAACCATGGTGGTGGCGTTGCTTATGGTAAGCTCCTCAATCCCTCTGCTCCCCTGCTCGTACTACTCTCTTCGGGCATGTCATGGTCGATTTGATGCTGCTCCGCGTGTCCTGTTAGTGCTTGGTTAAGGTTGGCTCACCTATTATTAGCTCAATTGATCACTGTGCTATCTTTAAGGATTTGGCAATGTGCACTTTGGTCTACTTATGCTCCTGCTGCTTTACATGTTCATATTCTAGTTCTAGTTCATGTCTATGGACTGATTACAAGAAATTCTATGCTACTGTTGGTCTATCACTGCAGCTATCTTGGTCTTATAGATGTTATTGTTCCTGTCATATAGCACATGCTAGTTTCTTTATTAGTTGGCTGCTGGTTCTATTTATTCATATGTACAAGTGCTAATGTTTCTTTGTTATCTTATAAAGGATATAGTCCTTCATTTTTATATAGCTGTAATGTTCTTATTGATCAACATATACTGATTCATCTCTTTACTGCAATTACTCTGTGTAGTTCATGATTTGCTCCTATAGTAGTATAAAATTATAGTTTCTCTTTCAAGCTGGTATGTGTGTTTGATATATACTAGTCTTTATCTAAATACCATGTATTGGTATTTCTTGTATGGTTTAGTACATCATCTACTGGTGGTTTACTTGTATATTGTACATGATATAGTCCTCATGGTTGCATGTAGTGTTAACTCTTTCTTTGCTTTAGCTATTTCAGATGTTTCAGATGATTTAGATGCATGCTTATACTCCTATCTATACCAGGTCCATGTGTTGTGCTTGTGTACCTATATACAGAATAGTACCCATGGGTGGGTGTATGTTTTCTGCACTTCTTACGACAGATGTTTAGTAAATGTGCTATCAATGGCCTATTTATTCTTGCAGGTTATGGACTGTATCTTTCCTTGCCAATTCCCTCTCTCTTAAATCTGATTTGAACAGATGCTACACTAGTGTCTTCACTTTCTTTCTCTCTCTCACACTCTCACTGATAAGAACAGGTGCTCCTTAATCTTGCCATGCCAATGATGGTGTCCCGAGGCTCTCACCGTTACTTAACAGCAGATGCTGCACTACTTGATCCAATGATGCAATAGTCCTAGCACTACTAGGTTGCCTGAGGACAATCCCTACTTCAAACCCTACCTCTGGGTTAGTTGGTTAGTAGTGGGTTAGTTGGATTTCATCTGAAAACTAACCCAAGCTTAATCGAGGGATCCCCTAATCATGGAGTTAGTGCTGATTTGAGTTGATCTTTGGGTCTAGCTTTGATCTATACTTTGCTGGCTTTACTTCTCTATTGGGTTATTCCTTACTGCCAATTGAACCTGTTCCTTTTGGCCTTGCTGGTTACTATTTCATTGCCTCCATTTATGCAGTGTTGGCTCTCTTCTAATGTTTCTTTTATCAACTTAATCTGATTGGGGTTTGACTAATGTTTCCAAACTCCTAAGTGCTAGCTCCTACAGCAAAGGCATTTCCCTAAGGGGAATGCTACATTTTAACCTTAATCAAGTTTTTCCTATTTGTTGTTTCTTGTTTTGCAGGTTGATGAACTAGAAGAAAGAAGCAGAAGATGAAGTAGATAGTTTAGTGTAGTTTTAGTTTAGGACTTTTCCTTTCTTCTTTTATTTCCTTTTCCTCTTAAGTGTAATTCCTGAATGCTTGTAGTTGACATTCATATTAATAAAGTCTATTGTTTATTATTCAGGCCAAATAATCGCAATGCTTCAGTTATTAAGAATATAGTTTCTTTTATTCAGTTTTTGCAATATCACTTGTCTTATTTATTCATGAATATATGGTTGCACCTATGCCTACAGCTTGTCCTCATGTGGTAGCTCCTGGCCGACTATGCCTACGGCAAAGCCGTCGGCATAGATCATCTATGCCTACGGCTTTGCCGTAGGCATAGTCCTCGCCCAGGAGCAACCATGAGATGCCACGTGGCAGAGATATGCCGACGGCAAAGCCGTCGGCATAGATTCATATATGCCTACGGCTGTGCTGTAGGCATAGCCCTGCCACCAGGAACACCACGGGTCGCCACGTGGCAGAGGTATGCCGATGGCTTTGCCGTCGGCATAGCTCTGCGACGTGGCATTGCGTGATTCGTCGGCGCTTTTGACGGCGCCGTCCGTTGCCGTCAGACGAAAAACACTGCCGATGGCTATACTATGCCGACGGCTGACGTCAGGCCGTCGGCATAGGCCCCTATGCCGACGGCTATAGTATGCCGACGGTCTGACAAGACTACGCTGACGACATCTATGCCGACGGCAGCCATAGGCATAGATCTATGCCGACGGTCCGTGGCCGTAGGCATAGCCCGCGAGTCCGGTAGTGGCTCCGACGAACAAGGAGGTGCGTTGACAGTGAGCGCCTTCGGCTCACTCCGGTGATTGTAATCATGATTGTAATTTTTGTTACTTCTGGTGTTCTGCGTACTACGCTGACAAATAATGAATAGATTGAAAGTTTAAGAAAAATGTAAATTTGAATTGTATTTGATGTCGATTTTGTGCAGCGGCTGGCTACTCTGTTCTTGGCAGCAGCTGTCAAAACCAACACCCACACTCTCCCTATGGATGGCCCCATTGAATTTTATAACCCATCTTTTACCTAGATTAGTTGAACCTCGCGTACTTCACGAAAGTAAATATCCAGCATATTAGTGGATTCTTGCTGTGTTGTCTGTTAGTTGAACATCGAGTACTTAACAAAGAAAATATCAGGCATATTGATGAATTCTTGTTGTGATGTGTCTATTTTTAGTGTTAATGTCATCTATCACTCGTTATCTCTTGGTACATCCATCCATGATGATAATACACATTTGATATAATTCCATGCCATCTTTCTTTCGATGGTTATGATTATGTTCATCAGCATGGTCTTCAAACTTCTATGGTAATAAACGTGTGATCAACAAGCCAAAGCCATGTGTTAGTGGGGAGTGAGACACCGAACGAGTGCCACCATTAAGTTGAACTGTGGAGCTCAACACTTCCTTTTTGCACATCCCGTGGAACTCCACACTTATCTAGCAGCATGTACATGTAGTGGCACAAGTGTATTTTGTTTTCTGGATTTGTCCCTCTACTCTGAAAATACTCACAAACGACACTGTTTGGGCAGAGCCTGTTCAGATGCCACTTTGGCAGAGAATTCATTTTGGCTGACACAGTTCTCCTTGAGGGTTTCGTGTTCCATTTTTGGGTCGCAATGATGAAGTATTTTTTGAAGGACAGGCCTGGCGCAGTTATGAAGTACTCCCCACTTGTGCCATGCATTGTTAGAAAATTGTGCGGCTATTTTTGTTGAGGAACGTAGCAGAAATTCAAAATTTTCTACGCATCACCAAGATCAATCTATGAAGTAATCTAGCAATGAGGGGAAGGAGAATGCATCTACATATCCTTGTAGATCACTAAGCGAAAGCGTTCAAGTAAACGGGGTTGATGTAGTCGTACTCATCGTGATCCAAATCACCGATGATCCTAGTGCCGAACGGACGGCACCTCCGTGTTCAACACACGTACAGCCCGGTGACGTCTCCTACGCCTTGATCCAGCAAGGAGAGAAGGAGAGGTTGGGGAGGACTCCATCCAGCAGCAGCACGACGGCGTGGTGGTGGTGGAGGAGCGCGGGACTCCAGCAGGGCTTCGCCAAGCACTACGAGAGACGAGGAGGGAGAGGGGTAGGGCTGCGCCAACAGGGAGAGCAAATCACATGTGTTGGGCAGCCCCAAACCTCAAGTATATATAGGGGGAGGGGAGGGGCTGCGCCCCCACCTAGGGTTCCCTTCCTAGGGGTGGCGGCAGCCCCTAGATCCCATCTGGGAGGCGGCTAAGGGGGAGAGAGAGGGGGGCGCACCTAGGGTGGGCCTTAGGGCCCATCTGCGCCTAGGGTTTGCCCCCTCTCCTCTTGAGGACGCCTTGGGCCTTGGTGGGAGGCGCCCCAGCCCATATAGGGGCTGGTCCCTTCCCAATTATGGCCCACGCAAGCCTCTGGGGCTGGTGGCCCCTCCCGGTGGACCCCCGGACCCCTCCGATGGTCCCGGTACACTACCGGTGATGCCCGGAACACTTCCGGTGGCCAAAACCATACTTCCTATATATCAATCTTTACCTCCGGACCATTCCGGAACTCCTCGTGACGTCCGGGATCTCATCCAGGACTCCGAACAACATTCGGTAACCGCGTACATACTTTTCCTATAACCCTAGCGTCATCGAACCATAAGTGTGTAGACCCTACGGGTTCGGGAGTCATGCAGACATGGCCGAGACAACTCTCCGGTCAATAACCAACAGCGGGATCTGGATACCCATGTTGGCTCCCACATGCTCCACGATGATCTCATCGGATGAACCACGATGTCAAGGACTTAATCAATCCCGTATACAATTCCCTTTGTCTAGTGGTACGATACTTGCCCGAGATTCGATCGTCGGTATCCCGATACCTGGTTCAATCTCATTACCGGCAAGTCTCTTTTACTCGTTTCGTAACACATCATCCCGTGATCAACTCCTTGATCACATTGTGCACATTATGATGATGTCCTATTGAGTGGGCCCAGAGATACCTCTCCGTTTACACGGAGTGACAAATCCCTGTTTCGATTCGTGCCAATCCAACAGACACTTTCGGAGATACCTGCAGTGTACCTTTATAGCCACCAAGTTAAGTTGTGACATTTGGCACACCCAAAGCACTCCTACGGTATCCGGGAGTTGCACAATCTCATGGTCTAAGGAAATGATACTTGACATTAGAAAAGCTTTAGCATACGAACTACATGATCTTGTGCTAGGCTTAGGATTGGGTCTTGTCCATCACATCATTCTCCTAATGATGTGATCCCGTTATCAACGGCATCCAATGTCCATGGTCAGGAAACCGTAACCATCTATTGATCAATGAGCTAGTCAACTAGAGGCTTACTAGGGACATGGTGTTGTCTATGTATCCACACATGTATCTGAGTTTCCTATCAATACAATTCTAGCATGGATAATAAACGATTATCATGAACAAGGAAATATAATAATAACCAATTTATTATTGCCTCTAGGGCATATTTCCAACAGTCTCCCACTTGCACTAGAGTCAATAATCCAGTTCACATCGATATGTGATTCACACTCAAGGTCACATCCCCATGTGACTAACACCCAAAGAGTTCTGGGTTTGATCATGTTATGCTTGTGAGAGAGGTTTCAATCAACGGGTCTGCAACATTCAGATCCGTATGTACTTCGCAAATTTCTATGTCATCTTGTAGATGCAACTATTATGTTACATTTGGAGTCATTTCAAATAACTGTTCTACTTGGAGCTATTCTAAATTGTTGCTCCATTATACGTATCCGGTATCTCTACTCAGAGCTATCCGGATAGGTGTTAAGCTTGCATCAACGTAACTCTTTACGTCGAACTCTTTATCACCTCGATAACCGAGAAACATATCCTTATTCCTCTAAGGATAATTTAGACCGCTATCTAGTGATCTACTCCTAGATTATCTTTGTACCCTCTTGCCAGATATGTGGCAAGGCACACATCAGGTGCGGTACTCAGCATGGCATACCGTATAGAGCCTATGACAAAAGCATAGGAACGACCTTCGTCCTTCCTCTTTCTTCTGCCATGGTCGAGCTTTAAGTCTTAACTTCATACCTTACAACTCAGGCAAGAACTCCTTCTTTGACTGATCCATCTTGAACACCTTCAAGATCATGTCAAGGTATGTGCTCATTTGAAAGTACCATTAAGTGTTTTGATATATCCTTATAGATCTTGATGCTCAATGTTCAAGTAGCTTAATCCAGGCTTTCCATTGAAAAACACATTCCAAATAACCCTACATGCTTTCCAGAAATTCTACGTCATTTCTGATCAACAATATGTCAACAACATATATTCATCAGAAATTCTATAGTGCTCCCACTCACTTCTTTGGAAATACAAGTTTATCATAAACTTTGTATACACCCAAAATCTTTGATCATCTCATCAAAGCATACATTCCAACTCCGAGATGCTTACTCCAGTCCTTAGAAGGATTGCTGGAGCTTTGCATACTTGTTAGCATCTTTCAGGATTGACAAAACCTTCCGGTTGTATCACATACAACCTTTCCTCAAGAAAATCGTCGAGGAAACAATGTTTTGACATCCTATCTGCAAGATTTCATAAATAATGCAGTAATCGCTAATATAATTCCAACAGACTCTTAGCATCGCTATGAGTGAGAAACTCTCATCGTAGTCAACTCCTAGAACTTGTCGGAAAACATGTTAACGACAAGTCGAGCTTTCTTAATGGTGATACTTACCATCATTCTCCGTCTTCCTTTAAAAGTCCATATGTACCTAACAGCCTTACGACCATCAAGTAGTTCTTCCAAAGTCTACACTTTGTTTTCATATATGGATCCTTTCTCGGATTATATGGCCTCGAGCCATTTTGGAATCCTGGCCCACCATCGCTTCTCCATAGCTCGTAGGTTCATTGTTGTCTAGCAACATGACTTCCAAGATAGGATTATGTACCACTCTGAAGTAGTACGCATCCTTTTCATCCCACGAGGTTTGGTAGTGACTTGATCTGAAATTTCATGATCACTATCATAAGCTTCCACTTCAATTGGTGTAGGTGCCACAGGAACAACTCCCTGTGCCCTGCCACACACTAGTTGAAGAGACGGTTCAATAACCTCATCAAGTCTCCACCATCCTCCCACTCAATTCTTTCGAGAGAAACTTTTCCTCGAGAAAGGACCCGATTCTAGAAACAATCCCTTATTGCTTTTGGATCTGAGACAGGAGGTATACCCAACTGTTTTGGGTGTCCTATGAAGATGCATTTATCCGCTTTACGTTCGAGCTTATCAGCCTGAAACTTTTTCACATAAGCGTCGCATCCCCAACTTTTAAGAAATGACAGCTTAGGTTTCTCTAAACCATAGTTCATACGGTGTCATCTCATCGGAATTACGTGGTGCCCTATTTAAAGTGAATGTGGTTGTCTCTAATGCCTAACCCATAAACTATCGTGGTAATTCGATAAGAGACATCATGGTATGCATCACATCCAATAGGGCGCAGTTATGATGTTCGGACACACCATCACACTATGGTGTTCCAGGCTGTATTAGTTGTGAAACAATTTCCACAATGTCTTAATTCTGTGCCAAATTTGTAATTCAGATATTCATCTCTATGATCATATCATAGATATTTTATCCTCTTGTCACGACGATCTTTCAACTTCACCCTGAAATTACTTGAACCTTTCAATAATTCAGACTCGTGATTCATCAAGTAAATATACTCAACATCGACTCAAATCATCTGTGAAGTAAGAACATAACGATATCCACTACACGCCTCAGCACTCATTGGACTGCACACATCAAAATGTATTACTTCCAACAAGTTGCTTTCTAGTTCCATTTTTTTGAAAACGAGGCTTTCAGTCATCTTGCCCATGTGGTATGATTTGCATGTCTCAAGTGATTCAAAATCAAGTGAGTCCAAACGGTCCATTTGCATGGAGTTTCTTCATGCATATACACCAATAGACATGGTTCGCATGTCTCAAACTTTTCAAAAACGAGTGAGTCCAAAGATCCATCAACATGGAGCTTCTTCATGCGTTTTATACCGATATGACTTAAGTGGCAGTGCCACAAGTAGGTGGTACTATCATTACTATCTTATATCTTTTGGCATGAACATGTGTATCACTACGATCGAGATTTCAATAAACCATTCATTTTAGGTGTAAGACCATTGAAGGTATTATTCAAATAAACAGAGTAACCATTATTCTCCTTAAATGAATAACCATATTGCAATAGACATAATCCATTCATGTCTATGCTCAAAGCAAACACCAATCTCGATGGTAGAGGGAGCGTGCGATGCTTGATCACATCAAGCTTGGAAAAACTTCCAACACATATCGCCAGCTCACCTTTAGCTAGTCTCTGTTTACTCCGCAGCCTTTTATTTCGAGTTTACTAACACTTAGCAACCGAACCGGTATCTAATACCATGGTGCTACTAGGAGTACTAGTAAAGTACACATTAACACAATGTATATCCAATATACTTCTATCGACCTTGCCAGCCTTCTCATCTACCAAGTATCTAGGGTAATTCTGCTCCAGTGGCTGTTCCCCTTATTACAGAAGCACTTAGTCTCGGGTTTGGGTTCAACCTTGGGTTTCTTCACTAGAGCAGCGGCTGATTTGCCGTTTCATGAAGTATCCCTTCTTGCCCTTGCCCTTCTTGAAACTAGTGGTTTCACCAACCATCAACAATTGATGCTCCTTCTTGATTTCTACTTTTGTGGTGTCAAACATTGCGAATATCTCAAGGATCATCATATATGTACCTGATATATTATAGTTCATCACGAAGCTCTAGCGGCTTGGTGGTAATGAGTTCGGAGAAACATCACTATCTCATCTGGAAGATCAACTCCCACTCGATTCAAATGATTGTTGTACTCAGACAATCTGAGCACAAGCTCAACAATTGAGCTTTTCTCCCTTAGTTTGCAGGCTAAGAAAATCGTCGGAGCTCTTATACCTGTTGACGTGGGCACGAGCCTGAAATCCCAATTTCAGCCCTCAAAACATCTCATATGTTTCGCGACGTTTCAAAACGTCTTTGGTGCCTCAACTCTAAACCGTTTAACTGAACTATCACGTAGTTATCAAAATGTGCATGTCAGATGTTCGCAACATCCACAGACGACGTTTGAGGTTTAGCACACTGAGCGGTGCATTAAGGACACAAGCCTTCTATGAAGCAATGAGGACAATCCTCAGTTTACGAACCTAGTCCGCATAATTGCTACTATCAACTTTCAACTAAATTTTCTCGAGGACCATATCTAAACAATAGAACTGAAGCGCGAGCCATGACATAATTTGCGAAGACCTTTTGACTATGTTCAGGATAATTAAGTTCATCTTATGAACTCCCACTCAGATAGACATCCCTCTAGTCATCTAAGTGATTACATGATCCGAGTCAACTAGGCCGTTTCCGATCATCACGTGAGACGGACTAGTCAACATCGGTGAACATCTTCATGTTTATCGTATCTTCTATACGACCCATGTTCGACCTTTCGGTCTTCTGTGTTCCGAGGCCATGTCTATACATGCTAGGCTCGTCAAGTCAACCTAAGTATTTGCATGTGTAAATCTATCTTACACCCGTTGTATGTGAATGTTGGAATCTATCACACCCGATCATCACGTGGTGCTTCGAAACAACGAACTGTCGCAACGGTGCACAGTTAGGGGGAACACTTTCTTGAAATTATTATGAGGGATCATCTTATTTACTACCGTCATTCTAAGTAAACAAGATGCAAAAACATGATAAACATCACATGCAATCAAATAATAGTGACACGATATGGCCAATATCATATTGCTCCTTTGATCTCCATCTTGAGGCTCCATGATCTTCTTGTCACCGGCATGACACCATGATCTCCATCATCGTTTCTCCATGAAGTTGCTCGCCAACTATTACTTCTACTACTATGGCTAACACGTTTAGCAATAAAGTAAAGTAATTTACATGGCGTTTCTCAATGACACGCAGGTCATACAAAAAAATAAAGACAACTCCTATGGCTCCTTCCGGTTGTCATACTCATCGACATGCAAGTCGTGATTCCTATTACAAGAACATGATCTCATACATCACATATATATCATTCATCACATCCTTTGGCCATATCACATCACAAAACACTTGCTGCAAAAACAAGTTAGACGTCCTCTAATTGTTGTTGCAAGTTTTTACGTGGCTGCTATAGGTTTCTAGCAAGAACGTTTCTTACCTACGCCAAAACCACAACGTGAATTGCCAATTTCTATTTACCCTTCATAAGGACCCTGTTCATCGAATCCGATCTGACTAAAGTGGGAGAGACAGACACCCGCCAGCCACCTTATGCAACTAGTGCATGTCAGTCGGTGGAACCGGTCTCACATAAGCGTACGTGTAAGGTTGGTCCGGGCCGCTTCATCCCACGATGCCGCCGAATCAAGATAAGACTAGTAACGGCAAGATAATTGACAATATCGACGCCCACAACTACTTTGTGTTCTACTCGTGCATAGTACCTACGCATAGACGTAGCTCATGATGCCACTGTTGGGGAACGTAGCAGAAATTCAAAATTTTCTACGCATCACCAAGATCAATCTATGGAGTAATCAAGCAACGAGGGGAAGGAGAGTGCATATACATACCCTTGTAGATCGCTAAGCGGAAGCGTTCAAGTGAACGGGGTTGATGGAGTCGTACTCGTCGTGATCCAAATCACCGATGATCCTAGTGCCGAACGGACGGCACCTCCGTGTTCAACACACGTACAGCCCGGTGACGTCTCCTACGCCTTGATCCAGCAAGGGGAGAAGGAGAGGTTGGGGAAGACTCCATTCAGCAGTAGCACGACGGTGTGGTGGTGGTGGAGGAGCGCGGGACTCCAGCAGGGCTTCGCCAAGCACTACGAGAGACGAGGAGGGAGAGGGGTAGGGCTGCGCCAACAGGGAGAGCAAATCACATGTGTTGGGCAGCCCCAAACCTCAAGTATATATAGGGGGAGGGGAGGGGCTGCACCCCCACCTAGGGTTCCCTTCCTAGGGGTGGCGGCAGCCCCCAGATCCCATCTGGGAGGCGGCCGAGGGGGAGAGAGGGGGGCGCACCTAGGGTGGGCCTTAGGGCCCATCTGCGCCTAGGGTTTGCCCCCTCTCCTCTTGAGGACGCCTTGGGCCTTGGTGGGAGGTGCCCCAGCCTACATAGGGGCTGGTCCCTTCCCACTTATGGCCCACGCAAGCCTTCGGGGCTGGTGGCCCCTCCCGGTGGACCCCCGACCCCTCCGGTGGTCCCGGTACACTACCGGTGATGCCCGGAACACTTCCGGTGGCCAAAACCATACTTCCTATATATCAATCTTTACCTCCGGACCATTCCGGAACTCCTCGTGACGTCCGGGATCTCATCCGGGACTCCAAACAACATTCGGTAACCGCGTACATACTTTCCCTATAACCCTAGCGTCATCGAACCTTAAGTGTGTAGACCCTATGGGTTCGGGAGTCATGCAGACATGGCCGAGACAACTCTCCGATCAATAACCAACAGCAGGATCTGGATACCCATGTTGGCTCCCACATGCTCCACGATGATCTCATCGGATGAACCACGATGTCAAGGACTTAATCAATCCCGTATACAATTCCCTTTGTCTAGTGGTACGATACTTGCCCGAGATTCGATCGTCGGTATCCCGATACCTGGTTCAATCTCATTACTGGCAAGTCTCTTTTACTCGTTCCGTAACACATCATCCCGTGATCAACTCCTTGATCACATTGTGCACATTATGATGATGTCCTACTGAGTGGGTCCAGAGATACCTCTCCGTTTACACGGAGTGACAAATCCCAGTCTCGATTCGTACCAACCCAACAGACACTTTCGGAGATACCTGTAGTGTACCTTTATAGCCACCCAGTTACGTTGTGACGTTTGGCACACCCAAAGCACTCCTACGGTATCCGGGAGTTGCACAATCTCATGGTCTAAGGAAATGATACTTGACATTAGAAAAGCTTTAGCATACGAATTACATGATCTTGTGCTAGGCTTAGGATTGTGTCTTGTCCATCACATCATTCTCCTAATGATGTGATCCCGTTATCAACGACATCCAATGTCCATGGTCAGGAAACCGTAACCATCTATTGATCAACGAGCTAGTCAACTAGAGGCTTACTAGGGACATGGTGTTGTCTATGTATCCACATATGTATCTGAGTTTCCTATCATAAAATTCTAGCATGGATAATAAATGATTATCATGAACAAGGAAATATAATAATAACCAATTTATTATTGCCTCTAGGGCATATTTCCAACAATTTTTTAATGTAAATATATGCAATACATTTGAGGGATTGCTTGTTTGTTCCGTTCACCTTTTTATTGCATTGCGCCATGTTTGCTTGAGAAGAGTAATTTTGCGGGTTGCACTTGCTAAACTTGAAACTCAACTTTTTATTAGCTACTCACTCCTCTCTGGTTTTATAGGTCATGTGTGTGTCTCTAAGCCGCTAATTTTAGTAATGTAATATGAATTATATATCACAAAAATTATACCATTAGAAAATAGAACATTTGAAGTTTCTTATGGTAGTATAATTTATATAATAAATAACTCATATTATGTTGATCAAATTGTTGACCTAGGGATACGTGTGGGCTTAATGAACTGAAAAGGAGGTGGTGTGGCTTAATCTTTTTTTTGTCCCTAGTAGCATGCAAGAAAAAAAAAGATTCATCGGCACTAGCACCCAGCACATATTTTTCAAGAAGAAGCCCACCCAGGTGAGATCACATAAATTCACCCCCGGACAGGAGTCGAGCTAACTATTACAGTCCTTTTTCTTTGTGGGAACTAACTATTACAGTCTTAGGATTTATTCCTTTGAAAAACTGAGCGAGCTATTTATTTTTTGATGGGAGAATCAAGCATAGACCATCATTTTAGTTTGTGGTTCACTATTACCAATTCGAATAAAGAGGAGCACGACTCTTCAAAATTTGCAATTTGAAAAATAAAATAGACCCAAAAGAATTTAGTGACTAGTAAGTACTCTCTCTGTCCTATAATATAAGAGCGTTTTTTACACTTTTTCACTAAGTGTCAAAAACGTTTTTATATTATGGAAGGGAGGGAGTATATTATAGGACGCGTCTAGCGGGCAGCCGTTGGTCCGCTAGCGCTTCACAGCGGCCGGCTATTAAATGAAAAGTGTTTGTCTCTTTATCCTGATTAGGAAAAGATTCATATGGTCCCAGCTAGTTAAACAGAAAATATCCAATAGACATGTGGTTGTTTCTACTTTTAGTGCATGGACGGAGATGGCATCGTATCATTTAATTCATGATTTATAAATTTCAAAAAGCCGTAACTTTCAAACCGCACATCAAAATTAAGATCCGTTTTCACCCTCCGAATCCTCGCGACGAGATTTTTGAAACTAGATCCCGCATGGCTATGTTTCGACGAATTTTTTTGTGCAATTTAGTGCCTCGTTTTGTGCAACTACCTAGCAGTTGATGTGCAACTAGCTGACCGTGGATGTGCAACTTTTCGCCTATCCCGTGGACGTGTAGTTTTCACCGATGTCACCTCCACCCCCTCAAACTACCCCTTCCCGTGAGATGTGCAATTTCGCCTGTTGTGTAGGCCAACTGCCTAGTAATTGATGTGCAACTTTCCCCTTGCCCGTGGATGTGCTTTCACTTTTTGCTGTATCCGCCAACTTCCTAGTAGTGGATGTGCAACTTTGGATACTGCCACAACCAAATGTCTAACAATGAGAGCAACTTTTGATCGTACCCCCCATGGATGTGTAGTTTTTTCTTCTAGCAACCGGTCCAAACCACCCCTGTTTTTGAGGTTTACAACTTTAGCACCCTGTCTATATGCAGCTTTTCACTATCCTCGTGAATATGGAATTTTCACCATCCAACTATCCCTGCCTGTGAGATGTGCAACTTCGCATGTTTTCTTGGGCAACTGCCTAGCAAACTATGTGCAACTTTGTTTGTTGCCCTCACCAACCAAAACTGCATATCCACAAGCAGGGAAAGGGAATAGTTGCACATTGACTAATAGATAGTTGGCTTGAACAACATACTGAGTTGCACATATCCCTAGTAGGGGAGGTGGGCAGAGTGTGCCAACAGTAGACATCCACAAGTAGGGAGGATAGTTGCACATCTACAACTAGGTAGTTGACCGGGGCAGTATACTAATTGCACATCACAAAAGTCGGTTGCTATCACTACCGGAATCGCCCCCTATGCCGACGGCCCTAGCCGTCGGCATAGGCCTGAGTCCCGTCGGGATAGGCCTATGCCGACGGCCCCCGTCGGCATAGGGCCGTCGGCAACATATGCGTCGGCACAGCCAGGGACGCCGTCGGCATAGAAAGGCCGTCGGCATATATGGTACACCGACGGGGGCCGTACATCTATGCCGACGGCCCTGGCCGTCGGCAACTACCACGCCTAACGGCGGCCGCCGTCAAGTCTGCCCAACGAACGGTCGCGACGTGGCACCACTATGCCGACGCCCCGACCGTCGGCATAGGTGTGCCACGTGGCGACCAGCCGCTGCTCTAGGCCCAGGGCTATGCCGACGGCCTGGCCGTCGGCATAATTTGAAACTAAGCCGACGGCCAGGCCGTCGGCATAGTCCTTCATACAGAGCTCCCAGTAGCTGACACGTGGGCGCCTATGCCGACGGCCTAGCCGTCGGCACAGTTTTTGAACTAAGCCGACGGCTAGGCCGTCGGCATAGGCTCCCACGTGTCAGCTACTGGGAGCTCACGCTAGCCCTATGCCGACGGCCTAGCCGTCGGCATAGTTTGCTTTTGCTTTTTTTTCTTTTTTCTGTTTGTTTTCAGATCAGTTCAATTCAAATAACATCACTTATATAACAGCACATATCAGCAGCACATATCAGCACATATCAACGAACGTAAGCATAAGCATCATCACAACAATAGATCATCATCACACAAGCATAAGCATATCAACGAATGTAAGCATAAGCATCATCACACAAGTCAGCTAAATGATCATCAGCACACACAAGTCATGTCAAGCATCATCATCACATCTCAAGCATCATCGAGCACCGCGGAGGTCGTCACCACCAAGACGGCCAAAGTCCAGGTCATCAGTGCTAGCGGCAGCGCTACCGCCAAGACCGCCTCCTCCTCCGCCTCCGTGGATCGGAGTGGTCGGGCTTCGTGTCTCCGGAGTGCTGCGAAGACCACCGCCAACGGTAGATCCACCTGTTCCCTGCATGTTGAAAAGACATATGCACGAGATATATGACTGTGTTGAAAGGCATGACATGCTTTGGGTGAATAGATTGGGGATGAACTAACCGGCGAGGGGCCAGCGTTCTGTGCCACAAACTCCTCAAAGCTCATCAGCATTGGTTGTGCTGGAGGGCATTGTGCTGTAGGGAACTAAGGACACCTGCCGGCCGCCATATCCTGAAAAGCCTGCTGCATTTGGCTATCCCTCTGCACTTGGTGTTCATAAAGCCTCTGATGCCACACCATGGTCTCCTGGCGTGTGTACTCCATGTAGGCCTATGGTATGACATGATGGAACTCATAAAACTACTAAATGCGGAAAATGAAGTGAGAAATGAAGATAAGAGGGAAAATACTTACAGATTGTTGCTCCTGAAAGAGGGACTGTGCACTCGTCACTGGCTGGCTCGTGCGCTGGCTCAGGCTCGGGTCGATCCGACGAAGCTGTGTGTAGGAGATACTAGGAGTGATCACAGCATCGAGAACCGCCTCCCGACCGTGCTCCTTGGGCCCCATCCTCACCACCGCCATGTCGTCCAGAGGCGCCGCAATGGGGTCAGGTGTGTCAGGATGTAACTCCAGATACGCTTCGGAGTAGGCCTTCTTCCTCCCTGCGGTCTTCTTGCCGTAGTACTTGGGCTCGCCAGGCTTGGGGTCCTTCCGCGTATGGGCGATCTCCCACGCCTGCATGTGTGAGAGCGGCCGCTTCAGTTTCTCCTCCTGCACCACCAAACAGAGGTTAGTCATACATAAGAAAGTGATGGTAAATAGAAGAAGAAGAATGTTTAATGGGGTTAGTCATACATTAACTGCCTTGTGGAGATAGTGGTTTCGGTTTCCCTGAGCATGTACTCCCTTCATCCCTCGGTTAGCCTTATTTTGGGTTCTCATAGCCGCCCAGGCTCCAGCCTCATCACACCAAAGATCCACCAATGCCGCCCAAGACTCGTCTTTTCCATAACACCAATTTGGACACACCTACATAATAAAAGCATAATGGCATGTAGGTGTGTCCAAATTGGTGTTATGGAAGCATAAAGCATAAAGCATAATGTACCACAAGGTAATGAAAGCATAATGAAAAATCTTTTATACTTACCGCCAAGAAGTCGGGCCTCTCCAAGGTAATGCCCATCCTCCGCGCTTCTTCCTTGGTCATCTTCACACCAAGTGCGTCGTGGTAGTATGTGGAGATGGCCACATAGCGCACCTCGTACTGCATCTGGCGGGCCTTCTTCTTGCATTGGTGCAGCACGATCTGGTCCGCTCTAGCCCTGTGCTCCGGAAGAACTCGATAGAATTTCTACAATCATGCATGAACAAGAATGGGAGAAGCCATGAGTTAAATCATTCATGAAACTAGAATGGACTTGTGCTTCTGAAAAGAACTCACCCAGAAAGTAGTGATCACGGCCTTGGCATAGGTCTCATGGTCCGCGTGGCGGGCCGCTTCCCAGTGGTCCCAGCTCGTGGCCAAAACCCGACGGTCCGGCTGCCTGACTGGATCAGGACAGTACAACCCCGACCAATATAACTTCAGCAAGACAGTGATGAGGCCGTTGGGAATACGGACCCCTTTAGAATATATCCAGTTGCTGCAAAAGAATGAACTATTAGCATGTGACAAGAAAAATAAATAACAACCGGAATAAGCATGTGACAAGCAACATAATGAACCACTTACTCTTTTCCCGTGGGCTCAATGAGCCACTTCTGCTCCTCAGTAGCAGGAACCTGCTTTGATAGGTTTGCGTTGCCACGCAGCCACCCCTTCGTGTCAACCCCCTTCCCGTCACCACCATCATCCCCGCCACCACCCTCCTCCTCGCCTGCCTCCCCCTCCCCAACCTCCGCCCCAACCTCCTCCTCCTCGCTTGCCTCCTCCTCCACCTCCTCCTCCTCCTCCTCCTCCCTAGAGTGTACCTCACTAGAGGAGGGTACCTCACTAGAGGAGGGCCTCGAAGACAACACCCCTAAGTCGGTGAGGGTGCGCTATTTCTGGCCGCGACCCCCTGTAGTGGCTCTCCCCCCAGCACCTCGTCCTCTAGAGGCTCTCCCCCCGCCCCCTCCTCCTCTAGGGGCACCTCTCCCTCGACCTCCCTGTGAGGAGTCATCGTCAAGTAGCCGAGGGGGAGGATTACGTGCTCGACCACTCCGACTAGGCAGGCCGACGACCTTGCGTAGGAAACCCACGCCGTCGGCCTTCCCCTTGCCCATGTTCCACGAACCTGCATTGAAAAGAGAAAAAGCAATTAGTAAATTAATGAAATGAAGGAAAAGGCATGATAATAAACACATTAATAAAAATGCATAAAAAGGCATATTCCTAAACTATAGAAAAAAAATACTTGAAACGTACATCTGCTAGAACCCATATGAATCATCACTGTTGTAACCTCTTTCTCGGTCCGTCTCATCATCACTATCAATCATATCATCTTCGTTGTCCGACGGAGGTGGAGGCTCTTCCTCGTCGTCAACGTCTTCATTTAACTTTTCTAGCATAAGTATGTCATTTTCATTGACAATGGTCTCACCATCATTCCGTGCATCGTTGACGTTTGGGTCCACATCATCATCACCCAATGGTCTAGCGTCATCGTTTCTAACCACATCATCATCATCATCATCAGGTTGCTCTTGATAGAACACTCCCTCGTATGTCATGGGGTTAATGTTGTAGTAATCATCTTCATTCGGGTTTGGTAGCTTACCATGTGGCGACACCTTGAACACAACTTCCCAACCCTTTAGATACACTTTCTGGCATGGGTAAGGCAGATAATATACTTGTGTAGCTTGGGTAGCCGCAATGAAGAGATCGGCTCCGGCATAGACGGTTGATGGTTTAACTTCGACCAAACCAATGGAAGGCGTATGTTTTACCCCCTCCTGCGGATTGAACCATCGGCATTTGAACACAGGCAGACTTAGGGTCTCACGCCCCTGGCGGAATTTAACCTCGTATATATTTTGTACCCTTCCGTAGTAGTCTACTGAATTTTGACCAGGGGTGTACACTCCAGTATTTATAGTTTTGGGATCGGGGCGGCTGTTTTGGTGCTCCTCTGTATGGAAGCGATACCCATTCACATCATACTTTTTACATGTCATGACGGCAGGGTCAAAACCCATCGAAACCCATCTCAATTCATCATCCATAGGTATGTTCGGATCTTTTCCCTACAAGTATAATGGAAATTGTTGCGTGCATTAGTTCGGTTAACTAATAAATGTTGAAGTAGGTATTTAATAGGGGAGTGTGGAAAATTACTTTGTCCATGAACCAAGCAACAAATTTTTTACGTCCAGGGTTTCCATGACGGAGAAGAGTAAGTGCCTCCGCCTCAGTAGGAGGATTCACTCCCGTCCATTCCTCTTGAACGAAATCACTAAAAAAAGATAAGCGGTGTTAGACCAGGACTAAGTGAACATGAGACATGATGATGTGGAAGACATAAAGGAATGGTGTAGTGGTATTACCTCATCCACACTTCCTCAACTTCCTTGATGTTGTGCAAGATATAGAACATGAGGTCCTCCCACTCTTGTCGTGGCATGTTATAAGATTTCGAGGCCCCAGCCCTCCCACCTTACGCGTTGAATAGATCGAGTCTGGGTTGATACTTGGGCTCTTCTATATTGTATCGAGGCACCTTGTTATGCAGATGGGGAACGTGGTCTGGATAGTATGATGTCCTGAGGTCTGACACCTCCTCTAGGATAACTGCCTCAGCTATGGAAGCTTCAATCTTAGCTTTGTTTCCACATTTCTGTCGGAGATGCTTGTTCTGCCTCTCAGGGCCGTACTGCCAGCGATTTTGCACAGGGCCCCCCAACAATACCTCGTTCGCGAGGTGCAGAATGAGATGTGTCATCGGAGTAAAGAAGCCTGGCGGAAAGATCTTCTCTAGCTTGACTATCAACTCCGGTGCCTTCTTATGCAATTTTTCAATCACCTCTTTACTTACTTCTTTAGCACAGAGCGTGCGGAAGAAATGGCTAAGCTCGGCAAGCACTCGCCAGACATGCTCGGGGACATAGCCTCGAACCATCACCGGCATTATCCGCTCAATCCACACATGGTAGTCATGACTCTTCAGGCCGGTCACTTTGCCCATTGAAAGATTGACTCCCTTACTTATATTCGATGCATAACCATCGGTGAACTTTAGCCAGATAAGCACTTCTTTTTTTTCTGGCGGTTTAAGGACAAAGTCAGCATCTGGCTTGAACCAGTTTTTTCGACCGCCTGTGGGAGGCTTCATGTTCAGGCGTGGTCTATCACAAATTCTCTGTTGATCGGCTCTAGCTTTTACGTTATCCTTCGTCTTATCAGGAATGTTGAGGATCGTGTGGAAAAGGGACTCTGCCACATTCTTTTCGGTGTGCATCACATCAATATTGTAAGGAAGTTTGAGGTCCTTGAAATAGGGAAGCTGCGAGAAGGGGGTAATGTGCGTCCAGTTGTGCATTTCACCATATCCCTCGAAGCCTTTGGCTTTACCTTTGCCTTTTCCTTTGACTTTAGGCTTGAGAGCTTTTAACTGAGTAAGAACATCTGCCCTCGAAAATGTTGGAATCTCGGTTACTTCATGAACAACCCGGCCTTTCGTGAAGTTCTTCTTGTCTTCCCTGTCTGGATGGTTTGGAGGGAGGAACTGTCGATGCATGTCAAAGGCAACATACTTGCCACCCTTACTCAGCCAAATCATTCGCAGAGCCTGCATGCACACTGGTCATGGCATCTTACCACTTGTACACCATCCGCAGAATAGAGCATAGCCGGGAAAGTCATGCATGCAATAGTGCAACCAAACTTTCATCAAGAAATTTCTCTGCAGATCCCGGTCGTATGTCAACCTCGGAAAGTACCAAGAATGGTGCAAAGCATCCACAAGCGGCTGCATAAACACACCCAATTGCTTCCCCGGGTAGTCAGGCCCCGGAATGATGAGCGACAAGAACATGGTCTTCCGTTGCATTAGGGCACCGGGAGGAAGATTGAGCGGAATTACAAACACAGGCCAGCAGCTGTATGGATTGGACGACATACCATATGGATTGAACCCATCACCCGATATGGCTATTCTTACATTCCCAGCCTCGGCTGCTTCCTCGGGGTATTCTTCATCGAATGACTTCCATGCTTCCCCTCCCGATGGATGTACGATTTTTTTTGGATTGTACCTTATACCTTCCTTGTGCCACTTCATCATTTTGGCAGACTCCTTCGTGATGAAAAGGCGCTGCAGTCTTTTTATAAAATCAAGATACCGAAGAACCTTAACGGGGATGGTTAGCTGCTTTTTCTCACCATCCTCACCGACCACCTCAATGTACCGAGATGAACCGCACTTCCTACAGTACTTGTCATCCGCATACTCGTGCCTAAACAAAAGGCAATTCTTCGGGCAAACATCTATTTTCTCATAATCCATAGAGAGTGCCTTCATGATTTTCTTTGTATCGTACCTGCTTTTCGGCAGTTCATGACCCTCAGGGAGGCTGTTAGCCCATACTCCCAGGAATGCTTCGAAGCATTTCTGACTACAGCCGTACTCGGCCTTCACTGCAATCAGTTGTGAGATGGCATCCAGCTGAGATAATTTCGCACCCGCATAAAGAGGTTTCTTCGACGAGGCCAAGACCTCCAAGAAGGCCTTTGCGGTTGCCTCCGGCTCCTCCGGTTCATTCTCTGAAGGTGTCGCATTTGCCGTTTCTGCAACAATGACATCATCTAGCATGTCCCTGACCCCGTCGTCCTCATATCCATCGATGCGTTGTCGCATGACCTCCTCTCTACCACGGTCCTGCTCGGCTATGTTTATCGGCGGCATGTCAAAGTTTGGCATATATCCGTGCGTGTGAAGGTGCTCACTCATGTCCGTATGATTTCTACGGTGACGTCTGGCACATCTCGCATAGGGGCATGGTGGGATAATTCTCATTGGACGACGGAATATCTCCTTCAAATACACATCGGTTTTCGCGATCCACTCTGATGTTACTCGATTCCGACGGATAAAACCACTGTACATCCACTGATTATCTGCCATCCTCTGCTTTTTTGCAACCCACACAACATAATTAAGGATTCACTTAAATTAATCACATCAGATTTTTAGTTTCTATCGCGTTTAATCCACGTACATCTCTAATAGGTAAAGATGGGTCCTAATCCCACCCGAGGATGTGTAGATTGAGTACGTTCTCCATTCTACCCCGTTCCGAGACAAAATTTCGGCAGCACCTCCCCGCTGTTCTCCAGATACACGTCTCGGCAAATAGCCGAGAGAATGTGCTCCGGAGAACAATGGGGAGGCGCCGCCGAAATCCTGTCTCGGAACGGTGTAGAACATGGAGAACATACCCAATCTACACATCCTCGGGCTGTCCGTGGAAAATGCTGGACAATCCGAAAGAGCTGCAGTGATAAATATGCAATTGAATGCATATTTATCCATGCAACCCTTTCGGACGGGAGACGCCTAGGTTACGTCAGTTGACTTGAGAATGAAATCTAGTGATATGAAAAAAATGGAGGAGATGGACTTGTAGCTCACCCTCGGCTGTAGAGGAAGTAGTCGAACAGCAGAGGGATGCTCAGGGGGACCAACGCGTCAGACAACGGTCACTCTGATGAAATGCAACACCACAACGCCTGCAAATTCCACAACGGTCACTCAAGATCATCATGAGTATCATTTTTTTAGCAAGATCATCACATCTTAGTAAGTCTCAAAATTTTGTCTTCAATTATTTTATCAAGATCATTATGAGTATCAAAAAAAATAACAAGATCATCACATCTTAGTCAAGTGTCAAATTTTGTCCAACATCCATCCATCCATTCATCTATCATTAACTTTACCAACATACATTCGTCAACATGACCTAACATTAAATATATGACAAACAAAGTTTCTAAAAAAATTCACCGACATTCCATCCATCCACCATCTATGATTCTAACAACATCCACATCATCAACATCATCATCTATCATCATTAACATCATCATCTATCAGGTAACAATCATCATACATTTGCAACTATCATCAAAAAATCCATCATCTAACGTCATGCCCCTTGTTAAAAAAATTGCTTTTCTTGCATTTCTCACATTTGTAACTATCATCAAATCATCTATCAACTAACTATGCATCCATCCATCTAGTTACATAACTATGAACAACAACAAAATTATCAAAAAAATCTACAGAGAGGGAGGGAGGGAGCTCACCGTGGGGAGGTCCGGCTCGGGGGGAGGGGCAGGGATGGAGGTCGGGGCGGGGACGGAGGTCGGGGGAGGGAGGGGCAGGGCGGCCCGGGGTTGGTGCGGCGTGGGGCGGCGGAGGTCGGGGGAGGGAGGGCCGTCGACGGCGGTCTTGGGGCGGCGCGGGCACTGGGGACGGTGCGGCGGCGGTGGGGGAGGGGATTGGGGCGGCGCGGGCACTGGCGGTGGTGCGGCGGTGGTGGGGGAGGGGATGGGGGCGGCGCGGGCAGTGGGGGCGGCGTGGAGGCGGTGGGGGATGGGATGGGGGCGGCGGCGCGGGTGGGGATCGGGGTCGGGCGGGGGGGAGACGGTGCGGGGGAGATGGGGAATGGGTGGTCGGGGGCGAACCGCTGCGGATAAGGTCAACCTATGCCGACGGCTTGGCCGTCGGCATAGGCCTGGCCCTTTCCCACGTCATCGATCCGTGGGCGTGCGTCCATTTTTTTTATTTTGTTATTACGACATATGTGTGACTCTCAGCACAATGTAAAAAATAGTCTCACCTCGCCCAAAAATAGTCTGAAGGTTTCACCGTGATAGTCCACTTTCCATGATGGATGCCGTTTTCCACCTCCGAGACATGGCGGCAGCGACGCCCGTGAGGGGGGCACACCCCGGAGTCGCGTGTCGGGTGCCTGAGCGTGCCACCATGCTGCCACAAGCGTAGTAGGACCCCTCCGTGTAGACCCCACGCGTCCGTTTCCCCCCTCCAGGTGCCGACGGCAGCGCCGTCCGTGAGGGGGGCACACCCCGGACACGCGTGCCGGGCGTTTGCAACCGCGACAACACTTCCAGACTTGTGAGAGGCCGCCGGCGCAAGATTTGGCGGCATGCTAGCCCCCGGAGGCCGCTGGCCACAGCCGTAGACGCGCGAAGGGCAATCCGCGTAGAGGGAATTTTTCGGATACTTCTCCATCACCAAAAATTATGAAAAAATACCATCGTTACTATAGCACATGTGCCCATGTCGTGCAAAAAAATCATGATTTTATCGCGCTCCGAGTATTTAGTAATATTGACGCCGCATCGTTACCGCAGAACGTCTACTACCGTGTCATCGCCGTCCGTGAGGGGGGCCACGCCCCGGAGATGCGTCCCGCCTCTTCGGACATGACACCACACCATCCCGCATGTATGAGGGCCCGGTGCGACGCTCCGGTGGCATTGCTACCCCCAGTGCCCCCGTCCCGCCTAACCCTGTAGCGTTTGACCACGGGATCTACCCCTTTGACTTTGCACGGACGGGCTTTGACCAGTGGACCTCCCCACCCGGTTGTGTTAGGTCAGCCCATAGGAACACTTTGAAGCAACATCCGGGCAGATCCACAGTAAGATCCCCTCCGTGTAGACCTCACGCATCCGTTTCCCCCCTCCAGGTGCCGGCGGCAGCGCCGTCCATGAGGGGGGCACACCCCGGACACGCGTGCCGGGCGTTTGCAACCGCGTGAACACTTCCAGACTTGTGAGAGGCCGCCGACGCAAGATTTGGCGGCATGCTAGCCCCCGGAGGCCGCCGGCCACAGCCGTAGACGCGCGAAGGGCAATCCGCGTAGAGGGAATTTTTCGGATACTTCTCCATCACCAAAAATTATGAAAAAATACCATCGTTACTATAGCACATGTGCCCATGTCGTGCAAAAAAATCATGATTTTATCGCGCTCCGAGTATTTAGTAATATTGACGCCGCATCGTTACCGCAGAACGTCTACTACCGTGTCATCGCCGTCCGTGAGGGGGGCCACGCCCCGGAGACGCGTCCCGCCTCTTCGGACATGCCACCACACCATCCCCCATGTATGAGGGCTCGGTGCGACGCTCCGGTGGCATTGCTACCCCCCAGTGCCCCCGTCCCGCCTAACCCTGTAGCGTTTGACCACGGGATCTACCCCTTTGACTTTGCACGGACGGGCTTTGACCAGTGGACCTCCCCACCCGGTTGTGTTAGGTCAGCCCATAGGAACACTTTGGAGCAACATCCGGGGCAGACCCACAGCAAGATCCCCTCCGTGTAGACCTCACGCATCCGTTTCCCCCCTCCAGGTGCCGGCGGCAGCGCCGTCCGTGAGGGGGGCACACCCCGGACACGCGTGCCGGGCGTTTGCAACCGCGACAACACTTCCAGACTTGTGAGAGGCCGCCGGCGCAAGATTTGGCGGCATTGCTACCCCCAGTGCCCCCGTCCCGCCTAACCCTGTAGCGTTTGACCGTGGTACTTTCGATCCAACGACTCACATGAGCTAGGAAGAAACACACCCTTGATCCAAGGACTCGCAAGAGCTAGAAAGAAACACACGGTCCGTGTGATTCTTCCTGATTGGTGGGATGCACATTAGTACCCACTCCGGACTCCGAAACCCTGATACTCGGAAAGAGTTTGTCCAGTTTGTACACGAAATGCGTCCAGTTTTTGCTGTGACCCTCTGTACTCTTTCGCGCATCCCCCCTCTAAGTGACGGCTGCTGTACCTTCCGTGGAGGGGGGCCACACCAAGGAGCCCCAAGACGGGCGTCTACGCATGCCAGAACACTTTCACACATGCATCGGGACCCGTGCGATGTTTCGGTGGCATAGCTACACCCCGAAGGCCACCCCGAATCCGAGTTGACCAGTAGATCTAGCCCTTTGACTTTTGCCGGACGGGCTTTGACCGGTGGACTCTTCCACCTGGTTGCGATAAGTCAGCCCGTAGGAACATCCCCGAACACGGTCTGGACCCAACCCAACACTAGATTCCCTCCGGTTCCACCGCACCCGCACCATCCCCCCTCTAAGTGACGGCAGCTCCGCCTTCCGTGGAGGGGGGCCACACCACGGAGCCCCAAGACGGGCGTCTACACATGCCAGAACACTTTCACACATGCATCGGGACCCGTGCGATGTTTCGGTGGCATAGCTAGACCCCGAAGGCCACCCCGAATCCCAGTTGACCAGTAGATCTAGCCCTTTGACTTTCGTCGGACGGGCTTTGACCGGTGGACTCTTCCACCTGGTTGCGATAGGTCAGCCCATAGCAACATCCCCGAACACGGTCTGTACCCAACCCAACACTAGATTCCCTCCGGTTCCACCGCACCCGCACCATCCCCCCCTCTAACTGACGGCTACTCTGCCTTCCGTGGAGGGGGGCCACACCACGGAGCCCCAAGACGGGTGTCTACGCATGCCAGAACACTTTCACACATGCATCGTGACCCATGCGATGTTTCGGTGGCATCGCTACACCCCGAAGGCCATCCCGAATCCCAGTTGACCAGTAGATCTAGCCCTTAGACTTTCGCCAGACGGGCTTATATAACCGTAGGAGGGCCACCGCAACACCTGGCGGCATTGCTACCCCCCAGGTACCCCGTCACGTCTAACCCTGACACAGACGACCGCCGGGTCTATCCCTTTGACTTTCGCTAGACGTAGTTTGACCGGGGGACCTTTTCACCTTGTTCTCATAGCCCAGCCATAGGTACACCCCCCAACACAGTCCCGGCACAACCCACCCCAAGATTCCCTCTGCGTCAGCCCGACGTGGCCGTTTCAACCCCCCCCCCCGGGGCACGGCGGCATCGACGCCCGTGAGGGGGGAGGGCGCACACCCCGGAGCCGCGTGCCTACGCCTGCCACCACGTTTCCACAACCGTAGGAGGGCCCACCGCAACACCTGGCGGCATTGCTACCCCCCACAGGTACCCGGCCCATCCCGTCTAACCTCTCCGTGACACGACGGAAGAAGGCCCGTGTGGGGGCAATCGATATATGTTTTCTGTACATTTAAGTTAATGAAATTAGTATTGGAAAAAAATAAAAAATAATAAGAGAAAATACAAAAAATATAAAAATATTATTAGAAATCTATGCCTACGGCCTAGCCGTCGGCATAGCTACGGCCACGGAACGGTAGAGCCCTGGATCGATGACGTGGCATAGGGCGGGGATCAATGACGTGGCAAAAACCATGGGCCAGGCCTATGCCGACGGCCTAGCCGTCGGCATAGAAATGCCACCACACGGGACCGGCGAACGACGCGGATCGATGACGTGGCGGCGCGACGGATCGATGACGTCGGCGAAGCTATGCCGACGGCCACCGTTAGCCCGTCAGCGTAGCCTGACGCCGTCAAACTGCCGTCGCCGCCCGGATAGACGGGCCCACGTGATATGCCGACGGCCTGCTCTATGCCGACGGTCCCCGTCGGTATATTCGGAGAAACACCGACGGCTTATCTATGCCGACGGCCCCCGTCGGCATAGATGGTTATACGTCGACGGCCTTTCTACGCCGACGGCTTTAGTTGGGCCGTCGGGGTATGCCAATATATGCCGACGGGGACCGTCGGCATAGATATGGCCGTCGGCAACTGCCTAAATTCTGGTAGTGTATGTTGTAACCTCATTGAAAGTTTGATCATGTAGCTCTAAATTTGGTTTTGAAAAACAGTTGCATCATGCAGTACTAAAGTTGCATCATATAGCCTCAAAGTTGGCATCGGAATTTTTTCATCAAAACATACCCATGAGAGATCTAGTTTCAAAGATCTTGTCGCGAGGATTCGGAGGGTGAAAATAGATTTGAATTCTGATGTGCGGTTTGGAAGATATGGCTTTTTGAATTTTTAAAAACCTGAAATAAATACATATGGATCTGGTCGTTTTTCAAAGTAAAGGGACAGTATGAAGGCATTTAATGCCGTAGTCACATGCACTGGCGGACAAAAAAATTAGACATGCAAGCGCTGTGAGCCAGGCCGCTGGTTTCCTCAAAAAGTGCGTGGCCACTTTTTAGATTTTGGATATATTATATTGATATGACGAAATTGAATACACAAAAGAGTGGAGTAGTATACATATCAGCTAAACAAGAAAGTGACGCTATATTGAAATCCCTTAATAAAGGACCCAATAAGTGTTGGTATATATACTTCTCAATCAGCCAGCGCAGTACATGAAAAGAAGTCAGGTGACCTTCTCAAACACTAAGATGGATCATTGGTTCCGTTTCGAACACTCAGGCTGCACGGCCGTTGAAACCAACCAGCACGTGCTTTGCTCCTGTACCGAATTTACTATTATATATACTCAAAAGTCAGAATTTTTTTTTGTTTTTCTGTGTGTGAGTACACACACAAGTACTAAATATGTGCGTAGTAGAATGCAAAAAAAATACACTATTCTATGCTCATTATGTGAATATTCCAAAAAGTGCTATTTGAGTGCAGAGTTGTGTGCAACTTTTAAGTTTTTTTGGTCCTTTAAAGATTTTGGATCCTTTAAAGTGCAATCTTATATTTCATATGACGAAATTGAATATACAAAGGAAGTATATATCAGCCAAACACGAAAGTGCATATGGGATGCTTTATTATCAGCCAGCAGTACATAAAAAGAAGTCAGGTTGATCATTGGTTCATCCTCAAACACTGAGATGAACTGCTGGCTGCGATGCTAGATGTCATGCTTGGTACCTCCTCCTAGGTTTAGGTGGACGCATGCATGGCAGTTGAAACGAGCGGACGAGAGAGCACACAGCACACAACAAACGGAGGCGTTTGAACTTTGAACCCAACCTACCAGCACGTGCTTTGCTCGTGTACCAAATCCACGGACCACGATGCTCGCGACCAAAGCGGTAATATAACATCCACGCAACTCAAGGGTGAAAGATAGATTCCCATCAACCAACATGGGCGCCAACAGCAACGAACTCCGCGTCCTGGACGCTGCCGTGGTCAGGCCGTCCGACGTCGACCTCCCGCCGCGCTCACTCCCGCTCACCTTCTTCGACGTCAAGTGGCTCCGCCCGCCGCCCGTCCAGCGCCTCTTCCTCTACCGCCTCCACGGCAGCCACAACGCCGAGCAGCTCGTCTCCGGCCTCAAGGCCTCCCTCTCCAAGGCCCTCACCCTCTTCTACCCGCTCGCCGGCCACGTCCGCCTCGCCCCCAACAGCAGCAACCGCTACGAGCTCTTCTACCAGCCCGGCGACGGCGTCCCCTTCACCGCCGCCGAGTACGACGCCGACATCGACGAACTTGCCCGTCCCTCCGACGGCGACCCCGTGCAGGTCGCCAGGCTCGCGCCCCTCGTGCCGCCGCTGACGAAGGGCCGCGCGGTGCTCGCCGTGCAGGCCACGGTTCTGCTCGAGGGGCGGGGCCTCGCGCTCGGCGTCACCGTGCACCACTCCGCCGGTGACGGCGCCAGCTCCACCCACTTCCTCCACACTTGGGCCGCCGTCTGCAACGGCGCCGTTGAAATGCCGCCGCCGCCCGTCATCGACCGCACGCTCATCGCCGATCCCAGGGGCCTCTACGACATCTACTCCAAAGGAATGCCGAGCGACGGCAGTGAGATCGAGTTCGTGACCAGCAGCGTGTCCTCTGTCCCCGACGGCCAGCTTGTCGCCACATTCACGCTGACTCAAGAGCTCCTAACTGCCATCAAGGACGCGCTCGCCGGAGAGGCGGCCAAGCACGGTGCACCGTCGCGCAGATACTCATCCATGCTCAGCGCCTACAGCTTCATCTGGTCCTGCTACTGCCGAGCCAAAAAGGAACAAAACCAAACAAAAACAACCCACCTCCTCTTCTCCGTGGATCACCGGGCGCGGTTGAAGCCGCCCGTCCCTGCAAAATACTTTGGCAACTGCTGTAGCCCGGCCATCGCCGCCGCGCGCCACGACGAGCTTGTGGCGGCCGGCACGGGTGGCCTCTTCACGGCGTTCACGGCGATCGCGGGCGCGCTGGAGGAAGAGGTGGGCGATGGTTCGCAGGAGAGGTGGGACGGATGCATCGAGAGGGTGAAGGAAGCCGCGAAGGCCGGCATGGTGTTTGTGGTGGGATCACCCAAGTTCCGTGTGTATGGCATCGACTTTGGTTTCGGGCGGCCGGTGAAGGTGGTGGCCATGTCTGCGACTGCCACCGGCTCGATGCCGGTGGCAGATGCGCATGACGGTGGTGGCGGTGTCGAGGTGGCGCTCTCGTTTCCGGCGGATGGCATGAAGAATTTTCAACGGTGCTTTATTGAAGCCATGCGCGCCATCGGGTTGCAATAAGACATCTCTTTTAGTGAGAAAAGTCTTTATTGTAGCATCAAGACCCCTTCAAAAGTTCAATGCTCTAATGTAAAATAAAATATTATAGTACCAAGGTCCTTTCATGCTCGTCGATGTTCTTTGTTGTAGTACTCCAAGGTCCCTTCTAATGTAAAATAAAATAAAATATACTAGTTTGTATTAGTTTCTTTCAAAAGTCAACCGTGTATATTTGACCAATTCTATATAAACTATCAATATTTACAATTCATAAGAAAATATTTGGTATTGCACAGGTTGATAGATTCTTCTATAAAGTTGTTCGAACGTTGGAAAGTTCAGCTTTTAAAAAGTTCAATATGCACTGTATTTTTTATTTTATTTTTGCGGGAAAACTGCCAATCTATTCATCATCAATCTTGATAGTATAACAAATACCAGAAATAACAAAAATTACATCCAAATCCGTAGACCACCTAGCGATCACTACAATCACTGAAGCGAGCCGGAGACGTGTGAAGCTAATGATATGTGTCATTCAAGCCACTCTATAGACATGGCAAAGGATATGTCGTGATATTGTGAGAAGGAAACATCTCCAAATCTAGAATGCATGTTAACGTCATCTGAAGTATCATGCTGGGGATTCAAATTGTTGGAGTGATTTGCTAAAGACCAAAGCACTTATATACCTGGATAGTTGAATCATGTTTCTAGGAAATGGTTTGAATACTACTTCTAGAAGATACCTCGTTCAGGAAATAATGTTACAACAGAGAATCAATTTCTAAACTACCCATCAATAATGAGCATGCCATGACTATTCAACCAATGCATAGCATAGGTTACGTCTATAACACTATAATGTCCGGCCCTCTTTCAAAGTTCGGACTCATGGATGAACTGGTTAGGTGCATACAACTTACGACCAAAAAGTTTAGGGTACATAACTCGGTAAACGAAATAAATAATTGTGGCCTGCCCCTGGTTCCGGTGCCCACGTCATAGGGAATGTTGGAGTATAATGTCCGACCCTCACCCATAGTTCAGACTTTTGAAGCAACTGGCTATAGCATGAATTTAATAACGTCATGATCTTTTATGTTGGTTGAATGAGGATTTGTGAGACTATAAGAGTTAGTTATTTCTTTCAGGATTATGCATAGCATGCGTATCATCCATTAAAGAAAAAGCATGTTGAAGAAGCGGATACAATGCATATCAGCTTACAACGTTACTCACACCACGATTAGTTTACAACCAATGGACTCTGCCTTGCCAACCTCTAGCTATGAATTGTGAGGAGGCAAGACACAAAACGTCAAGGACCTGTCACGACTTAAGCCGTACATCTCAAATCACGACCATGCATAATTCCAGGGTTGTAAGGTCCCTGGTGGGCTGGTTGTACCACAAGGAACCCAACCATCTGAGCTATGCTTAGTTCACAAAAGAAAACATCGATGGTTATAGAAATTTTCGTATTCCAAATACAATCTGAATTTTCATTTATGAACTAACTATTCCGTTCTTAGCATTTTATTCCTTGGAAAAACTAAGGAAACTATTTAGAATCAAGCAATCATAAACCATCGTTTTAGTTTGTGGGTCCCCTATAACCAATCCAAATAAAGAGGAGGATGACTCTTTAAATTTACATGTTTAAAGATAAATAGACCCAAAATCTTGTAGTGACCATTATATTTGATATGACGAAATTGAATATACAAAAGAATTATATATCAGCCAAACGCGGAAGTGCATATGGGATGCTTTAATAAAGGACCCAAAGGAGTTATTATCAGCCAGCGGTACCTGAAAAGATGTCAGGTCCTTTTCAAACACTGAGGTTGACCACTGGTGCATTCTCAAACACTGAGATGAACAGACGGAGAGAGAGCACAGTACACAACAAACGGAGGCGTTCACTCAAAGAGCCCAACCAACTAACCAGCACGTGCTTTGCTCCTGTACCAAATTTACCACGCTGTTCGCTACCTAGCTACCTCTAGCTTGCACCAAAACAGTGGTATAAAATGTACGTACTCAAAGATGAAAGATAGATTCATCCACACACCCCCGGCAAAGTTTCACGGATCGACCAACATGGGCGCCAACAGCAACGACCTCCGCGTCGTGGACGCTGGCGTGGTCAGGCCGTCCGACCTCGACTTACCGCCACGCTCCCTCCCGCTTACCTTCTTCGACGTCAAGTGGCTCCGCCCGCCGCCCGTCCAGCGCCTCTTCCTCTACCGCCTCCAGCACAACCACAACGTCGACCAGCTCATCTCCGACCTCAAGGCCTCCCTCTCCAAGGCCCTCACCCTCTTCTACCCGCTCGCCGGCCACGTTCGTCTCGCCCCGGACAGCAACCGCTACGAGCTCTTCTACCAGCCCGGGGACGGCGTCGCCTTCACCGTCGCCGAGTACGACTCCGACATCGAACAAGACCTTGCCCACGCCGAGCCTGTCCAGGTGGCCAAGCTCGCGCCCCTCGTGCCGCCGCTGCCGAAGGGCCGTGCGGTGCTCGCCGTGCAGGCCACGGTGCTGCTCGGGGGGAGGGGCGTCGCTCTGGGTGTCACCTTGCACCACTCCGCCTGTGACGGCGCCAGCTCCACCCACTTCCTCCACACATGGGCCGCCCTCTGCGCCGGTGCTGCCGAAATGCCGCCGCCGCCGCCGCCAGTCATCGACCGCACGCTCATCGCCGATCCCAGGGGCCTCTACGACATCTACTCCAAAGGATTGTCGAGCGACGGCAGCGAGATTGAGTTCGTGAGCAGCAGCGTCTCCTCTGTCCCCGACGACCAGCTCCTCGGCACGTTCACGCTGCCTCAGGAGCTCCTGCGTGGCATCAAGGACACGGTCGCCCGTGAGGCTGCCAGGCAGGGCGCGCCGCCTCCGAGATGCTCGTCGCTGCTCGCCGCCTTCAGTTTCATGTGGTCCTGCTACTGCCGGGTCAAACAGGAACAGAACCAAACTAAAACAACCTACTTCCTTTTCTCCGTTGATCACCGGACCCGGTTGAAGCCGCCCGTCCCTGACAGGTACCTGGGCAACTGCCTAGGTCCGGCTATCGCCGCCGCGCGCCATGACGAGCTTGCGGCTCCGGGCACGGAGGGCCTCGTTGCGGCGTTCATGGCGATCACTGAAGCTCTCCAAGAAGAGGTGGGAGAGGGATCACAAGACAGGTGGGACGGGTGTGTTGAGCGGGTGAAGGAGGCGGCGAAGGTTGGTCTGTTCTCCGTCGCCGGTTCGCCGAGGTTCCGCGTGTACGGCATCGATTTCGGGTTTGGGACGCCGGCGAAGGTAGACGTGGTGTCCGTGGCAAAGACCGGCGCGATGTCAATGGCGGAGGCACGTGACGGGCATGGCGGCATCGAGGTAGGGATCTCACTGCCGACGAGCGGCATGGAGCATTTTCGACGGTGTTTCGACGATGCCATGCATGCCATCGGCATGCAAGAGCGGGCCTATATATATAGTTGATGATCAGGGTCCATGTCCTACTCTGGCACTCTGGAGTGGAATTCACCATCATCTTCACCAATAATTCATCCTTTATGTCCTGGTCAGGTGTGAGTAGTCCACCTCTGGACTACAATTTCGTACTAGTACAACTATTCAGCGCGCTCTCTCTCTCTCTCTCTCTCTCTCTCTCTCTCTCTCTCTCTCTCTCTCTCTCTCTCTCTCTCTCTCTCTCTCTCTTTATTTTTCGTTGTTTGATCACATGAACTTCCCAACGTATTATAATTGTCTGTATGTAATTCTTGCAATGAATCATGGATTGATGAATAATTATTTTATGGTTGTGATTATCATGGTTGTATATCGCTCTTGGTTTTATTAGCCTATATATAATCATTGGCCAATTTAGATAGACGGACGGTAGACGATAATACTTCCTCCGTTCGGAATTACTTGTCTTGGATATGAATGTATCTAGAACTAAAATACATCTAGATACATCCATTTATGTGACAAGTAATTCCGAACGGAGGGAGTAGTGTACATCAGACGGAGTAGACCATTATTCGCGAACTACTCTTCGTGAGATGAAAAATCACAGAGAGATTTGCAACACTATAGTCTCTCTTTTTTGCGAGAAAAGTTTTAATCTATTCATCGTCAATCATGATAGTACAATGAATAGTCAAAATGGTAAAAATTATATCCAGATCTATAGACCATCTAGTAACGATTATAAGCACTGAAGCGAGCCGAAGGCGCCACCGCCATCGCCCCTCCCTTCCTGGAATCTGGACAGATTTACCTCACTATAGTCTATAAAGGATAAAAAAGATTGCATAACTGTGGAAGTGGTTATGTCTTCAACTTTATGCCATTATGAAAAAAGCGTGACAAAGGTACTTTGAGAAATGCTTGGCATCACCCGACCATTTTCAAATACTCGAACATTATTGAGATAAATCGGCAGGCTAATATGGTGATTGGTGGCACATGAGATTGCGAAGTTTAGTTTTGACAATAGGTTTGATGGTGTGGTTTGTAATAGTGTCCCATCATGCGTGGTGAATTCAGCGATGAACGATTGTAAGAACATTCTAATTATTTAGTATGTGGGAAAGGTCAGATCAAATTTGGATATTCTTGCAACCACCGTATTCTCCAAAACAAAAGCTAGGGTTCCTACCTCTTGCCGGCACCGCCGCAGGTCCGCCTCGTTTCCGGTGGCCCTAGAGCCATGGGGGGCGCCGTGGATCCTGCTAAGGGCCGGCGGGAGGGCTTTGTTTTTTTGTTTCTTTCCGTTTTGTTAGGGTTTGTGTCCTGCTCAGGAAGGCGAGACGGTGGCGGCTCCCTGAAGATGGAATAAAGATATGCCCGCCTAACCCCCGTTTCGGCAGTGCGTCTAGCATCGCTTGTGGGCGTGTGGAGGTGTGTCTTCGGCGGATCTATCTTTGGTGGATTTGCTCGGATCTCGTCGTTGTTCGTCTATGTTCGTGTCTTCGGTTTGAATCCTTTCGATCTACGTTATTCTTCATCAGCGGCGGTTGCTATTCTGGTGCGTTGGTCCTATGGGGCCTTAGCACGACGACTTCCCGACTGTCTAATACAACAAGTTGTGTCCGACTCCAGCGATGGAGGGGCGATGATGGCGGGGCGACTTTGGCTCGTTTCAGTGCGTGTAGTCATAGCTAGATGGTCTACGGATGTGGATGTAATTTTTATTATTCTGGTATTCGTTGTACTGCCATGTTTGAAGATGAATAGATCAGAAGTTCTCAAAAAAACCTATATGGGAAGGGATGAAAAAAGAGCTTGGCATCACCCGAACATTTTTAAATACACAGTGAACATTTTTATATACATGTGTAACATTTTTACGCATATTGTATATTTTCAAATACATTATGAATATTTTTAAAATACATGTTTTGGACATTTTTGTGAATAAACGTTGAAAAAATTCAAATACACATTGAACATTTTTTTTGACTGTACATAACATTTGTTTTGAAATTACATGAACGTTTTTCACATTATATTACCATTTCAAAATATGTCACCAACATATATTTTAGTTATTTAAATATTTTTTGAATGGTTCACAATTTTTTAAAATTATGTGAACAATTTTTGCATTTTATTAAAAATAAAAAATGTCATGAACATATTTTGGAAACACGTGAACATCTTTTATAAAATTCCACACACATGGTATCGAAACATTTGTTCTAAACTACGCAAAAAAAATTCAACATTGTATAATGGTTTTTGGAAATGCCATGAACACATTTTTGAAACACGCGCGCCAAGTACGTTCGCTTCGGCAGGCTGGGCCGGCTTTAGTTTCGGCTTAGGTTTTCTAAGCCGAATATGGAAAGGAGAAGGCCCTTCTTCCTCGCAAATATAGAAACCTCCGCGTCAGTTTCAAAAACAAAAACTCCACAGCCCTCAAAAAAGGAAAAACTCCACAGCGGTTACCAAAACAAGAAAAATCGACGCCGGTGAAGGAGAACCCTCCTCTTTCCGCCGCTCCCTCGTCGATAGTCTCCTGATCCAGTCGTCTCCTTCGCATCACCGGCCGCACGCCGGCGCTCTCCCCAGACTTGGCCCTCTACATGCCACCTCCGGCTTCATCGCTAAACACGAACAACTAGCGACCGTAGGACCTAGTTGTCCCCGAATCCGGTTCAATCTCTCTCCTACTCGATCCCCGTAAGACTCCCAACTCAGGCTCAGAGGCAAGCACAGATCCGGCAAGATACAACAATGATTAAATTTAGATCCAACTCCAGAATCGCCGCCTGCTTGAATCCTCCATCCACGCCGGAGTTGGACGCCTGCAATGGCCTCCCTGCCTGGATCCTCCTGGACACAAGGGTTTACTTCGCCGACCGCCAGAACTTCACCACGGCCAAAGCCGAGACGAGCAAGGGCCACCCCATCCAGCTCTCCATCTGCTTCGCCCACCCGCCGGCCCTCTCCTATGTTTGCATCCACTGCCCCGACCTCCAGGATGCCGACTTCGCCGACGAGCCGCGTATTATCCGCCCCGAGAAGTAGTTCCTCCTCCTGCACCTGCCAAAGAACTGGTCCACCAGTGAGTACTACATTCATCAGGCCATTCCGGGGAAGCCGGCGCTCTCCCGGATTCCTCCGGTACCCGGTCGTAGTTACCTCCTGCCATATGATCTCGGCATTTACTGTTGTAATAATGGGGAATACATGTTGGCTGGTCTGTGCCCGAGCCATAACTCAGGATATGAACTGCACATGTACTCGTCCGTGTCGAACGGTTGGACCGTGAAACTGGCTAATTTGGAGAGACCACCACTTGACGAGCATTGGCCCATGGCATCGCACAAGGTGATCCTACTTGGAGGAACACTACAAGAAATATGTCAACTAGTGACCTTCTGTCAGTGACCCTGGAAGAATTGGTCATAGATCTATGACCATTTGAGACCAATTGGTCAAAAGTTGTTCGGGGGGCTCCAGACCCTAAACTATAACGACCATTTTGGTCAGAAAGGTCGTTATTGAAGGAAATATGCCCTAGAGGCAATAATAAAGTTATTATTTATTTCCTTATATCATGATAAATGTTTATTATTCATGCTAGAATTGTATTAACCGAAAACATAATACATGTGTGAATACATAGACAAACAGAGTGTCACTAGTATGCCTCTGCTTGACTAGCTCGTTGATCAAAGATGGTTATGTTTCCTAACCATAGACATGAGTTGTCATTTGATTAACGGGATCACATCATTAAGAGAATGATGTGATTGACTTGACCCATTCCGTTAGCATAGCACTTGATCGTTTAGTTTGTTGCTATTGCTTTCTTCATGACTTATACATGTTCCTATGACTATGAGATTATGCAACTCCCGTTTACCGGAGGAACACTTTGTGTGCTACCAAACGTCACAACGTAACTGAGTGATTATAAAGGTGCTCTACAGGTGTCTCCGAAGGTACTTGTTGGGTTGGCGTATTTCGAGATTAGGATTTGTCACTCCGATTGTCGGAGAGGTATCTTTGGGCCCACTCGGTAATGCACATCACTATAAGCCTTGCAAGCATTGCAACTAATGAGTTAGTTGCGGGATGATGTGTTACGGAACGAGTAAAGAGACTTGCCGGTAACGAGATTGAACTAGGTATTGAGATACCGACGATCGAATCTCGGGCAAGTAACATACCGATGACAAAGGGAACAACGTATGTTGTTATGCGGTCTGACTGATAAAAGATCTTTGTAGAATATGTGGGAGCCAATATGAGCATCCAGGTTCCGCTATTGGTTATTGACCGAAGACGTGTCTCGGTCATGTCTACATTGTTCTCGAACCCGTAGGGTCCGCATGCTTAACGTTACGATGACAGTTTCATTATGAGTTTATATATTTTGATGTACCGAAGGTTGTTCGGAGTCCCGGATATGATCACGGACATGACGAGGAGTATCAAAATGGTCGAGACATAAAGATCGATATATTGGACGGCTATATTCGGACACCGGAAGTGTTTCGGGTGATTTCGGAGAAAACCGGTGTGCCGGAAGGGATACCGGAACCCCCCGGGGAAGTATTGGGCCTTAGTGGGCCTGAGGGGAGAGAGAGGGCAGCAGCCGAGGAGGTGGCACGCCCCCTCCCATGGGGAGTCCGAATTGGACTAGGGAGGGGGCGCGGCCCCTCTTTCCCTCTCCCTCCCCCTCTCTTTCCTTCCCCCTTCCCTCTTCCTAGTTGGACTAGGAAAGGGGAGTCCTACTCCTACTAGGTGGAGGAATCCCCCCTCCTTGGCGTGCCTCAAGGGTCGGCCGGCCTCCTCCCTTGCTCCTTTATATACAGGGGCAGGGGGGCACCTCTAGACACACAAGCTGATCTTCGTGATCGTTCTCTTAGCCGTGTGCGGTGCCCCCTCCACCATAGTCCACCTCGATAATACGGTAGCGGTGCTTAGGCGAAGCCCTGCGACGGTAGAACATCAAGATCGTCACCACGCCATCGTGGTGACGGAACTCTGCCCCGACACTTTGCTGGATCGGAGTCCGGGGATCGTCATCGAGCTGAACGTGTGCTAGAACTCGGAGGTGCCGTAGTTTCGGTGCTTGATCGGTCGGGCCGTGAAGACGTACGACTACATCAACCGTGTTGTGCTAACGCTTCCGCTTCCGGTCTACGAGGGTACATGGACAACACTCTCCCCTCTTGTTGCTATGCATCACCATGATCTTGCGTGCGTAGGAATTTTTTTGAAATTACTACGTTCCCCAACAGTGGCATCCGAGCTAGGTTTTATGCATTGATGTTGTGCACGAGTAGAACACAAGTGAGTTGTGGGCGATATAAGTCATACTGCTTACCAGCATATCATACTTTGGTTCGGCGGTATTGTTGGATGAAGCGGCCCGGACCAACATTACGCGTACGCTTACGCGAGACTGGTTCTACCGACGTGCTTTGCACACATGTGGCTGGCGGGTGTCAGTTTCTCCAACTTTAGTTGAACCAAGTGTGGCTACGCCCGGTCCTTGCGAAGGTTAAAACAGCACCACAAACCATCGTTGTGGTTTTGATGCGTAGGTAAGAACGGGTCTTGCTAAGCCTGTAGCAGCCACGTAAAACTTGCAACAACAAAGTAGAGGACGTCTAACTTGTTTTTGCAGGGCATGTTGTGATGTGATATGGTCAAGACATGATGCTGAATTTTATTGTATGAGATGATCATGTTTTGTAACCAAGTTATCGGCAACTGGCAGGAGCCATATGGTTGTCGCTTTATTGTATGCAATGCAATCGCGCTGTAATGCTTTACTTTATCACTAAGCGGTAGCGATAGTCGTGGAAGCATAAGATTGGAGAGATGACAACGATGCTACAATGGAGATCAAGGTGTCGCGCCGGTGACGATGGTGATCATGGCGGTACTTCGAAGATGGAGATCACAAGTACAAGATGATGATGGACATATCATATCACTTATATTGATTGCAAGTGATGTTTATCTTTTACTCATCTTATCTTGCTTTGATTGACGGTAGCATTATAAGATGATCCCTCACTAAATTATCAAAGTATAAGTGTTCTCCCTGAGTATGCACCGTTGCGAAAGTTCTTCGTGCTGAGACATCATGTGATGATCGGACATGGTTTAGTTGATATGGATCACATGATCACTTAGAAGATTAGAGGGATGTCTGTCTAAGTGGGAGTTCTTAAGTAATATGATTAATTGAACTTTAATTTATCATGAACTTAGTCCTGGTAGTATTAGCATATCTATGTTGTAGATCAATAGCTCGCGATGTTGCTCCCAGTTTATTGTGTTCCTAGAGAAAATTTATGTTGAAAAATGTTAGTAGCAATAATGCGGATTGGATCCGTGATCTAAGGATTATCCTCATTGCTGCACAGAAGAATTATGTCTTTGATGCACCGCTAGGTGATAGACCTATTGCAGGAGTAGATGCAGACGTTATGAACGCTTGGCTAGCTCAATATGATGACTACTTGATAGTTTAGTGCACCATGCTTAATGGCTTAGAATCGGGACTTCAAAGACGTTTTGAATGTCATGGACCATATGAGATGTTCCAGGAGTTGAAGTTAATATTTCAAGCAAATACCTGAGTTGAGAGATATGAAGTCTCCAACAAGTTCTATAACTAAAAAGATGGAGGAGAATAGCTCAAGCAGTGAGCATGTCCTCAGATTGTCTGGGTACTACAATCGCTTGAATCAAGTGGGAATTAATCTTCCAGATAAGATAGTGATTGATAGAATTCTCTAGTCACCATCACCAAGTTAGTAGAACTTCGTGATGAACTATGATATGCAAGGGATAACGGAAACGATTCCCAAGCTCTTCGTAATGCTGAAATCAATGAAGGTAGAAATCAAGAAAAATATCGAGTGTTGATGGTAGACAAGACCACTAGTTTCAAGAAAAGGGCAAAGGGAAGAAGGGGAACTTCAAGAAGAACGACAAGCAAGTTGCTGCTCAAGTGAAGAAGCCCAAATTTGGTCCTAAGCCTGAGACTAAGTGCTTCTACTGCAAAGGGACTGGTCACTGGAAGCAGAACTGCCCCAAGTATTTGGTGGATAAGAAGGATGGCAAAGTAAACAAAGGTATATTTGATATACAGATTATTGATGTGTATTTTACTAGTGTTCGTAGCAACCCCTCGGTATTTGATACTGGTTCAATTACTAAGAGTAGTAACTCGAAACGGGAGATGCAGAATGAACAGAGACTAGTTAAGGGTGAAGTGACGATGTGTGTTGGAAGTGGTTCCAAGATTGATATGATCATCATCGCACACTCCCTATACTTTCGGGATTAGCGTTGAACCTAAATAAGTGTTGTTTGGTGTTTGCGTTGAGCATGAATATGATTTGATCATGTTTATTGCAATACGGTTATTCATTTAAGTAAGAGAATAAATTGTTGTTCTGTTTACATGAATAAAACCTTATATGGTTACACACCCAATGAAAATGGTTCGTTGGATCTCGATCGTAGTGATACACATATTCATAATATTGAAACTAAAAGATGCAAAGTTAATAATGATAGTGCAACTTATTTGTGGCACTGCGTTTAGGTCATATTGGTGTAAAGCGCATGAAGAAACCCCATGCTGATGGACTTTTGGAATCACTTGATTATGAATCAGTTGATGCTTGCGAACCATGCCTCATGGGCAAGATGACTAAGACTCCGTTCTCCGAAACAATGGAGCGAGCAACAGATTTGTTGGAAAATCATACATACTGATGTATGTGGTCCGATGAATATTGAGGCTCGTGGCAGGTATCATTATTTTCTGATCTTCACAGATGATTTGAGCAGATATGAGTATATCTGTTTGATAAAACACAAGTCTGAAACATTTGAAAAGTTCAAAGAATTTCAGAGTGAAGTGGAGAATCATCGTAACGAAAATAAAAGTTTCTACGATATGATCGCAGAAGTAAAATATTTGAGTTACGAGTTTGGCCTTCAGTTAAAAACAATGTGAAATAGTTTCACTACTCACGCCACCTGGAACACCACAGTGTAATGGTGTGTTCGAACGTCATAACTGTACTTTATTAGATATGGTGCGATCTATGATGTCTCTTACCGATCTACCACTATTGTTTTGGGGTTATACATTAGAGACAGAGACAGCTGCATTCACGTTAAATAGGGCACCATCTAAATCCGTTGAGACGACACCGTATGAACTATGGTTTGGCAAGAAACCTAAGCTGTCATTTCTTAAAGTTTGAGGTTGCAATGCTTATGTGAAAAAGTTTCAACCTGATAAGCTCAAACCCAAATCGGAGAAGTGCGTCTTCATAGGATACCCAAAAGAAAATGTTGGGTACACCTTCTATCATAGATCCGAAGGCAAGATATTCGTTGCTTTGAATGGATCCTTTCTAGAGAAGGAGTTTCTCTCGAAAGAAGTGAGTGGGAGGAAAGTAGAACTTGATGAGGTAACTGTACCTGCTCCCTTATTGGAAAGTAGTTCATCACAGAAATCTGTTCCTGTGACTACTACACCAATTAGTGAGGAAGCTAATGATGATGATCATGTAACTTCAGATCAAGTTACTACCGAACCTCGTAGGTAAACCAGAGTGAGATCCGCACTAGAGTGGTACGGTAATCCTATTCTGGAGGTCATGTTACTTGACCATGACAATCCTACGAACTATGAGGAAGCGATGATGAGCCCAGATTCCGCGAAATGGCTTGAGGCCATGAAATTTGAGATGAGATCCATGTATGAGAATAAAGTATGGACTTTGATTGGCTTGCCCAATGATCTGCGAGCCATTGAGATTAAATGGATCTTCAAGAGGAAGATGGACGCTAATAGTAGTGTTACTATCTACAAAGCTAGAATTGTCGCAAAAGGTTTTCGACAAGTTCAAGGTGTTGACTACGATGAGAGTTTCTCACTCGTATCTATGCTTAAGTCTGTCCAAATCATATTAGCAATTGCCGCATTTTATGAAATCTGGCAAATGGATAAACAAAACTGCATTCTTTAATGGATTTATTAAAGAAGAGTTGTATATGATGCAACCAGAAGGTTTTGTCAATCCTAAAGGTACTACCAAAATATGCAAGGTCCAGCGATCCATCTATGGACTGGTGCAAGCATCTCGGAGTTAGAATATACGCTTTGATAAGTTGATCGAAGCATATAGTTTTATACAGACTTGCGGTGAAGCCTGTATTTACAAGAAAGTGAGTGGGAGCACTACAACATTTCTGATAAGTATATGTGTATGACATATTGTTGATCGGAAATAATGTAGAATTATTCTGCAAAGCATAAAGGAGTGTTTGAAAGGAGTTTTTCAAAGAAAGACCTCGGTGAAGCTGCTTACATATTGAGCATCAAGATCTATAGAGATAGATCAAGACGCTTGATAAATTTTCAATGAGTACATACCTTAACAAGTTTTTGAAATAGTTCAAAATGGAACAGTCAAAGAAAGAGTTCTTGCCTGTGTTACAAGGTGTGAAATTGAGTAAGACTCAAAGCCCGACCACGGCAGAAGATAGAGAGAGAATTAAAGTCATTCCCTATGCCTCAGCCATAGGTTCTATAAAGTATGCCATGCTGTGTACCAGACCTATTGTATACCCTGCCCTGAGTTTAGCAAGGGAGTACAATAGTGATCTAGGAGTAGATCACCGGACATTGGTCAAAATTATCCTTAGTGGAATAAGGATATGTTTCTCAATTATGGAGGTGACAAAAGGTTCGTCGTAAAGGGTTGCGTCGATGCAAGTTTTGACACTGATCCAAATGACTCAAAATCTCAATCTGGATACATATTTAAAGTGGGAGCAATTAGCTAGAGTATCTCTGTGCAGAGCATTGTTGACATAGAAATTTGCAAAATACTTACGGATCTGAATGTGGCATACCCGTTGACTAAACTCCTCTCACAAACAAAACATGATCACACCTTAGTACTCTTTGTGTGTTAATCACATAGCGATGTGAACTAGATTATTGACGCTAGTAAACCCTTTGGGTGTTGGTCACATGTCGATGTGAACTATAGGTGTTAATCACATGGTGATGTGAACTATTGGTGTTAAATCACATGGAGGTGTGAACTAGATTATTGACTCTAGTGCAAGTGGGAGACTGAAGGAAATATGCCCTAGAGGCAATAATAAAGTTATTACTTATTTCCTTATATCATGATAAATGTTTATTATTCATGCTAGAATTGTATTAACAGGAAACATAATACATGTGTGAATACATAGACAAACAGAGTGTCACTAGTATGCCTCTACTTGACTAGCTCGTTGATCAAAGATGGTTATGTTTCCTAACCATAGACATGAGTTGTCATTTGATTAACGGGATCACATCATTAGGAGAATGATGTGATTGACTTGACCCATTCCGTTAGCATAGCACTTGATCGTTTAGTTTGTTGCTATTGCTTTCTTCATGACTTATACATGTTCCTATGACTATGAGATTATGCAACTCCCGTTTACCGGAGGAACACTTTGTGTGCTACCAAATGTCACAACGTAATTGGGTGATTATAAAGGTGCTCTACAGGTGTCTCCGAAGGTACTTGTTGGGTTGGCGTATTTCGTGTAACACCCTCGATGCGGCTATATCTCCTACGTGTCGAAGCACGACTTAGAGGCATAACCGCATTGAAAGCAATGTCACAAGTTAGGCAATCTTCACAACATCCCATGTAATATAAATAATAAAAAGGGAAGGAACATAGTTGGCTTACACTCGCCACGTCAAACAAAGTACATAAATAGCATTACATCATCCAATCACTCATGGCCCGACTACGGTGCCAAAATAAAAGATCAACCCAACATGCGACACGGTCCCGATCGCCCCAACTGGGCACCACTACTGATCATCAGGAAAAGACACATAGTAACGGCGTGAGTCCTCGTCGAACTCCCACTTGAGCTCAAGCGCGTCATCTGGCACGGAGTTATCAGGCCTTGCATCTGGTTTGGAAGTAATCTGTGAGCCACAGGGACTCAGCAATCTCGCACCCTTGCGATCAAGACTATTTAAGCTTATAGGTAAGCCAAGGTAATATGTGGAGCTGCAACAAGCGACTAGCATATATGGTGGCTAACCTATTCACAAATGAGAGCGAGAAGAGAAGGCAATGCATGATCGAATAACTAGAGAACAACCTGCGACAAGCATTACTCCAACACCGTGTTCGCTTCCCGGACTCCGCCGAGAAGAGACCATCACGGTAACACACACAGTTGATTCATTTTAATTAAGTTAAAGTTCAAGTTATCTACAACCAGACTTTAACAAATTCCCATCTGCCCATAACCGCGGGCACGGCTTTTGAAAGTTCAAATCCCTGCAGGGGGTCCCAACTTAGCCCATGACAAGCTCTCACGGTCAACGAAGGATATTCCTTCTAGCGGGAAGACCCGATCAGACTCGGAATCCCGGTTAGAAGACATTTCGACAAGTTAAAACAAATTCAGCAACACCGCCCGAATGTGCCGACAAATCCCGATAGGAGCTGCACATATCTCGTTCTTAGGGCACACTCAGATTGTCCAAACTTCCGGTAGGCCAGCGCAGAGTTGCCCCTGGTGGCCACCGGCGGCTGACGAGGTGGACCAACACTCAGAGGAGCACTGGCCCGGGGGGTTTAAATAAGATGACCCTTGGGCTCTGGAAACCCAAGGGAAAAAGAGGCTAGGTGGCAAATGGTAAAACCAAGGTTGGGCATTGCTGGAAAAGCTTTATTCAAGGCGAACTGTCAAGGGGTTCCCATTATCACCCAACCGCGTAAGGAACGCTAAATCCGGGAACATAACACCGATATGACGGAAACTAGAGCGGCAAGAGTGGAACAAAACACTAGGCGAGAGGCCGTGCCTTCCACCCTTTACCAAGTATATAGATGCATTAAGATAACACGATAATATAATGATATCCCAACAAGAAAATAATGTTCCAACAAGGAACGGTCTCCGATCTTCACCTGCAACTAGCAATGCTATAAGAGGGGCTGAGCAAAGCGGTAACATAGCCAATCAACGGTTTGCTAGGACATGGTGGGTTAGAGGTTTGACATGGCAATTTGGGAGGCATGATAAGCAAGTGGTAGGCATCGTAGCATAGGCATAGCAAAAGAGCGAGCATCTAGCAAAGCAAATATAGAGGTGATTTCGAGGGTATGATCATCTTGCCTGCAAAGTTGTCAGAGTTGACTGGATCCTCGCAAGCAAACTCAACGGGCTCCTCGTTAGTGAACTCGTCTCCCGGCTCTATCCAAACAAGACAAACAAGCAAAAAGGACACAATCAACCACGTGCAAAGCTCAACAACATGATCCAAACATGGTATGCTATGCAGGATGCGATAAGTGATGCATATGCAAGATTTGACAAGGAATGAATGAACCTGGCCTCAACTTGGAAATCCAAGTGTGCCACTGGAAAGATGAGGTGATTTCGGTTGAAATCGATAAAAAGAACGCCGGAATCGGAGACACGGTTTGGAAATGGCAAGCAATTCAAATATGGCACATGTCTGCGATATACAGCAAGTAGCCATCTAAATGCAACAAGACAAACATGCTACAACACCCAAACATGGCAACAAAATACATGGAAGGGATCCATTCATGATGCTTAACAAAAGATGAACACTAAGCTACGGCCAATTCATCCATTAACAGGTTCAAACAAGCATGGCAAAAGTGCAATTGGTAAAGAGATTTCAGACTTAGTGAAATTAACACTTGTCTGAAATTTCAGATCAAGTAGCACACTTTGGAGCAAGAAAACTATATGCTACAGGAACTTAACATGGCAAAGCAAGGCATGGCATGGAGCTACTCAAAGAGCTTAACAAAAGTCCCTTAGTGACCTTGAGCCAAAATGGATCAGAAAATACAATTGCAAGCATGTGAACATGGCAAAAACATAAACAGATCACAGACTTAATGAAAAACTGGAGCATGAAAATTAGATATCAAGTAGGCATGTTTACGAGCTCGATGCACTCACTACAGAGCAAGGCATGACAATCTAAGCATACACCCATCAAGAGTACACATTATGTAAGCTAGAAATGGCAAGAACAATAACAATAGCATGCACGAATCAACTACAACATCCTCGACAAAATCGTTAACAAGTAGACAATCTGCCGAGATTCACGAAATAGCAAAAGTAGAGCTCGATTGACTCAAGCTAGGGTGCTCCATAATTGCAAACAAAGACATGGATGGATAGAGCACTACAAGATTAACAAATCATCCTTACTGATCATCCTCAAAAGAGGCACGGATCACTAGGAAACAACATGAACATATGGCATATTGATAAAAACAGTCCAAGGACTTAATGGAATTGCTAAGTCCCTGAAATCATCATTAACGAATGCACCACTTTGCAAGCTTGTGCTAGTCACCACACACATCACAAAAATACATGGATGGCACCTCTCGAAAGATGACAAAGCATATAACAAAACATATGTAGAGCTCAGGGGCATATCATGCACACAATAATCATGGCAAAAATGACAAATAGCTATTTGGAGCAGCAGATCTGACAATTATCTCAAATAGCACTCTTCCAATAGCATTTCGGGCATCAAGATGAACTCAAATGAAAATGATGCAATGAGATGAAATGATGTGCTCTCTGAGGCGAACATTTCTATATTCTATATGCCCAAAACGGAGCTACGGATGCAGAGATACAACATGATGAAAAACGCAAATTATTAGGGTTTCGGGAGGAAAGTGAACCGTCCGGATTTTAGATCTGAGATCCACTGTTCATGCACGGATAATGATGATCGCCGGGCAAACGCCGGTGGCCGGACTTCTCGCCAGGGAAAGCGCCGGCGTGGAGGAGGAAGGCGCGGGGCGGCGCCGGAGTGTGGTGGTGGTGGCCGGCGTCAGTGCGGCGGCCCGGCGCAGGTGCGGCGGCTCGGCAGCCGGCGTAGAGGCAAGGGGCGGCGAGGAGGCGCCCCGGTGCGGTGGCTCCGGCCGGGCGAGGCGGCTCGGCCGCGAGGAGGGAGGCGGCGGAGGTAGGAGAAGACCCGGGCGGCGGCGGAGGGATCCCGGGCCGCGGGGGCCGGCCACGGGCTGAGCGGGCCCATGCGGAATTGGCGGCGATGTGGGGTGCCCGCTGCCACGTGGCGCGCCCCGGTAGGTCGGCGGCGGTGGGCGGACAATGCCCGGACCGCGGGAATTTCATCCGGCGGCGGCGGGTGGAGATGGATCTAGGGTTTGGGGAAGAAGGACCCATGGATTTCGGAGGGGGGGCTATATGTAGGCATGGAGGGAGCTAGGAGAGTCCAAATGAGGTGCGGTTTTCGGCCACGCGATCGTGATCGAACGCTCTAGATGATGGAGAGGGTTTTGGTGGTTTTGGGCCAAATTGGAAGGGTGTTGGGCTGCAACACACACGAGGCCTTTTCGGTCCCTCGGTTAACCGTTGGAGCATCAAACGAAATCCAATTGGTACGAAACTTGACAGGCGGTCTACCGGTAGTAAACCAAGGCCGCTTGGCAAGTCTCGGTCCAATCCGGAAATGTTTAATCCCCACACACGAAAGGAAGGTAGAAATGACCACCGGAGGAGATAGGAGCGCCGGAATGCAAAATGGACAACGGGGAAAATGCTCGGATGCATGAGACGAACACGTATGCAAATGCAATGCACATGATGACATGATATGAGATGCATGACAACAACAACACACGGAAACAAAAACCCGAACCCGAGAAAATAAAATAACTTAACGCCGGAAACGGAAAGAGTTGGATTACATATTAGGTAAATCATATCCGGGGTGTTACATTTCGAGATTAGGATTTATCACTCTGATTGTCGGAGAGGTATCTCTGGGCCCACTCGGTAATGCACATCACTATAAGCCTTGCAAGCATTGCAACTAACGAGTTAGTTGCGGGCTGATGTGTTACGGAACGAGTAAAGAGACTTGCCGGTAACGAGATTGAACTAGGTATTGAGATACCGACGATCGAATCTCGGGCAAGTAACATACCGATGATAAAGGGAACAACGTATGTTGTTATGTGGTCTGACCGATAAAAGATCTTTGTAGAATATGTGGGAGCCAATATGAGCATTCAGGTTCCGCCATTGGTTATTGACCGGAGACGTGTCTCGGTCATGTCTACATTGTTCTCGAACCCGTAGGGTCCGCACGCTTAATGTTACGATGACAGTTTCATTACGAGTTTATATATTTTGATGTACCGAAGGTTGTTCGGAGTCCCGGATATGATCACGGACATGACGAGGAGTCTCGAAATGGTCGAGACATAAAGATCTATATATTGGACGGCTATATTCGGACACCGGAAGTGTTTCGGGTGATTTCGGAGAAAACCGGAGTGCCGGAAGGGTTACCGGAACCCCCTGAGGAAGTATTGGGCCTTAGTGGGCCTGAGGGGAGAGAGAGGGAAGCAGCCCAGGAGGTGGCGCGCCCCCTCCCATGGGCAGTCCGAATTGGACTAGGGGACGGGGGCGCGGCCCCTTTTTCCCTCTCCCTCTCCCTCTCTTTCCCCCTTCCCTCTTCCTAGTTGGACTAGGAAAGGGGAGTCCTACTCCTACTAGGAGGAGGACTCCCCCCCCCTTGGCGCGCCTCAAGGGCTGGTCGGCCTCCCCCTTGCTCCCTTATATACAGGGGCAGGGGGGCACCTCTAGACACACAAGTTGATCTTCGTGATCGTTCTCTTAGCCGTGTGCGGTGCCCCCCTCCACCATAGTCCACCTCGATAATACTGTAGCGGTGCTTAGGCGAAGCCCTGCGATGGTAGAACATCAAGATCGTCACCACGCCGTCGTGCTGACGGAACTCTTCCCCGACACTTTGCTGGATCGGAGTCCGGGGATCGTCATCGAGCTGAACGTGTGCTAGAACTCAGAGGTGCCGTAGTTTCGGTGCTTGATCGATCGGGCCGTGAAGACGTATGACTACATCAACCGCGTTGTGCTAACGCTTCCGCTTCCGGTCTACGAGGGTACGTAGACAACACTCTCCCCTCTCGTTGCTATGCATCACCATGATCTTGCGTGCGCGTACGAAATTTTTTGAAATTACTACGTTCCCCAACAGTTATTTCCTGACACGAAATGGTCATAAAGCATATAGCACTGGTCCGCTGCCTTATTTCTAGCTGATCATGACCAATATAGATGGTCATAACCTTGTAAATTGTGGTGGGTTGCTATGACTAGGCGCCACCTCAACAGTTTTGCCTATGTGTCAGTTTTTGCCCTAGGTTGTGAAGCAACCTATATTTCTGTCATTCCCAAAATTCCCAAAAAAATCTCATAATTCTTTGGGTCATATCTTTGTCAAATATGTAAAAAAAAACTTCCTTGACTAGTTCAAAAATAATTCAACAACATTCATTTTCCTATTATGTTCAGAAAAACACTTTGTGAAGGAAGTGCTATTTATATATTCTTGATTGCCCTCAAAATTTTTGGGCACTATTTGGAGGGGTATGATGGTGTACGATGTGCTCTCTAATGATCAATATGTGCCGCAGTGGTTCATCCCACTTCCTGGCCCGATGCCCGGGAATGAAGCCGACGCCGCTGACCATCAGTGTGCATGGATGTTTCGGGATGTCACTTGCACCGATGGATTGCTCAAGCTTATTGAGATCGAATATTTTCAAATACCTAATGCGGTTGAAGAAAGCGTCGCGCCATGTGATCCGGATAGAACATATGATGAATGGTGCTTTGTGAGACCGCCACCAGATGATCCGGACAACAAGCGTTGGCCACATAAGCTAGTTGGTTGGAGGGCGGCCATATGGAATAGAGTGCTTTCCGACAGTGGTTGGCGCAAGGAGAGGGATGTTCATGTCGATGACATACTCGTCGAGAACCCAGACCATTCAGCTTTGTTGGCTCAGCTGGGGGACGACATTGTTGGAAACTCGACAATAATGAACTTATTACCATCTTTCCCCACCCTGAGCATCCATGGCGACGATGTTGTCCACATGAATTCCAAGGTGAGGTTGGATATCGAGAAAGCGCAGAGGATTGCTATTGACATGAGAAATAAGACACTGGTAGCAATGGCACCATGTCCCGTTGTTCAATATCATGCCTACTGCCCCCTCTTCCCTTGTGTGCTGTCAAATCATCTGAGTGTCACTCCAGGTAATTACTGACCAGGTTGCATTAGGAGCTATTCAGAACAATGGTTACTGGTGCATTTTGGTGTGATCTAGTGCAATTCAGCTTGCTTGATTTTCTGAACCTTATTCATGATGACCGCTACAATGATTTGTCATGAATTTAACAGCTGTTTATTTACCTCATAAATGCAGCATTGCCCCAGGTTGTAGTGCAAGCAAGCAACTCTGAAAATGTGAATGTGCCTTTGCACCAGATTCTCTACAATGGAAGCCATCATGAATACGGTAATTGCACAGACCCAAGCTATGGCAGCTACCAGCACCCACTCCCTGTTGCATTGCAGTAGCAGCCACAATTTCCCATTTGCATCTCATCAGGATCAGGTACTAGCATAGGTGAAGCTTGTGATGCAGCTGTGTTTCTTCTTTGTATACCTGTCTTAAAACAATTCACAAATTTAACAGAACTGAAGTAACATGAAACTGAGAGTTTAATCATAAGCTGCATCTTTAGAAAGTACATCTATTTTATTTTACAAGGGCAAACATGAAAGAAAAAAAGGAAGCATGCTGAGGCGTATGAAGTTGGTGAAACAGAGAAAAACTCTTCTCATAAGTTGTGATTAAGGAGAGAGTGACATATTGTCTAAAGAATGTGAACTTCAAAGCATTTCTTACCATCATAAAATCCACTAGTACATGAAGTTCAGTGGTTGCGATACTCAACTCCTGGTAGTAACTATGCTTTTGTTGATTGTGGTATATATGCAGTGAACACCCAGCAGCCACATCCCGTGTTTAACACAGCCGGCTTCGGGCAGATGGTGCATCCACTGCCGCTGAACGACCGCGGCCAGTTTCAGCCTCCACCGCAACGGTCTCCTGTGCCGCAACCGCCCTTCAGCACCATGTCGTCGTCCATACCTCCCGTGGAAGCTGGCAACCTTGTTGTTGGCGGCAGGCGACGAAGCCCACATCAACACTCACCCTACCGACGGCCCCGTCGAAAATTCTAGCCCCCCTTGTAGCTAGTCTAGGTTAAACTCTGATAATGTATATATGTGTGCAGTCATTTAAGATCATTTCCATGTCATGTAATTCATGTAAAGCAAGAGCTTCTTCCTCCATATCAGAAAAACGCGGATTCTATTCAACAATGGATGTATATTTCATCACTGGATTTAGACACCAGTAATGCTGGCATTCTTATAAACATAATTTAGCTCAGAAATAGCTTTTATTTCCTGAAGAAAAGAGGGGGGCTGCGATTGTTGTTAATAGAAACCAACACCAGATACAACAGGTTCAGCAGAAAAGAAATGTAATCAAGTACACAACAGATCTGACAAAAAGGGATAAACTACAGAATCAGAACTACGCTAGAGGCATTCCCCGGAGTCATGGAGCAGTCGGCCACCATCCTTTCACAGCATTGAAGACCTCCATTGCAATTTGCTCGATCAGCTGCTGCCCTTGCATAAGCACCAGCCTATTTGCCTCGTTTGTCTGCAATATAGCCCAAGATTGTAATGTACGACTGACATAGGAAAAAGCATGTAAATTCAATTCTAGCCTGCAGCTCGCCACCGTATGCGACATCCACGGCAGAATCCTATAGATTTCACAGAGTAATTCTAAGAATAAAATGAGTAAACAAACTGGCCTCAGGTGCTTAGTTTCACGGAGATCTGACCCATACATAGCATAGAACAAAGAAAATTATGTGATAACACTGATCTCAAAGTAAATGAGTTGTGATACTTACTGTTGCCATGTATGCAGCATTTTTAGTATTCTTTAACTCCGTGACCCAGCAGAAGCTGTCATGATAAGACATGTAGAGGATTGTTAAATTCTTAAGCGCTCAGACTTGTCGTAAACAAGGATTTCACAACAAAACGACATCGTCTGCAGTATTTGTAGTGTTCTTTGTTTGTATAATTTGGCAAAAAATGGTACGACATGCAGAGGCCCCTTAGAATTTGTAAACACTCATAGTAACTAGGATCTCATGACAAAACAGAAGAGGTAGACACCCAAACCCAGTGAATGCAACCTATCATAGCATATCAATTCAGAATATATGTCTGTTATAAAAATGGCCACCGATCAACCAATCACACTCAATTTCTTCTTGATTTTCCAATTGGGAAGAGATACAAAACCCAATCCTAAATTTAGCAGGAAAAGTTGTCTATACTCCTCTACCCAAAACATATAGCAAAGCAGAAGTATGATTACCTAGAGCGCCTTTCAGATATTTGGATAACTGACATGGGTAAGCTGGACTGAAATATCCTCCGATAGAAAATGGTGCCAGATCTATAAGGTGCTTCATCTTCAGGTCAACAGCGACCAACCATATCTTTCTAGTGTCAGATTTCAAGTTGCACAAGAGGTAAATAGTATCATCACAGTGACAGTTTGAACTTAGAACAGGGAAAGACGCAGACAAATTCTTCAAAGCTAATTCTCCGTTGGCATCGCCGATCTGATGCCTAGAGTGGTCAATGGATATTTCCTCATCATGATGCATGCACTCCTTACATCAATAGTGTTGGGGAACGTAGTAATTTCAAAAAAAAAATCCTACGCACACGCAAGATCATGGTGATGCATAGCAATCAAAGGGGAGAGTGTGATCTACGTACCCTTGTAGACCGACAGTGGAAGCGTTATGAAAACGCGGTTGATATAGTCGTACGTCTTCACGGCCCGACCGATCAAAGCACCGAAACTACGGCACCTCCGAGTTCTAGCACACGTTCAGCTTGATGACGATCCCCGGACTCCGATCCAGCAAAGTGTCGGGGAAGAGTTCTGTCAGCACGACGGTGTGGTGATGATCTTGATGCTCAACTGTCGCAGGGCTTCGCCTAAGCACCACTACAATATTATCGAGGACTATGGTGGAAGGGGGCACCGCACACGGCTAAGAGAACGATCTTAAAGATCAACTTGTGTGTCTAGGGGTGCCCCCTGCCCCCGTATATAAAGGAGCCAAGGGGGTGCGGTCGGCCCTAGGAGGAGGCGCGCAGGAGGAGTCCTACTCCTACCGGGAGTAGGACTCCCCCCCCCCTTCCCTAGTTGGATTAGGACTTGGGGAAGAAGGAAGAGAGGGAAGAAAGGAAAGGGGGGGGGGGGGCGCCGCCCCCCTCCTTGTCCAATTCGGACTTGGGGGAGGGGGGAGGGGCGCACGGCAGCCCCTAGGCCTCCTCTCATCTTCCTCCACTAGGCCCATTAAGGCCCATTAGGTTACCGGAGGGTTCCGGTAACCTCTCGGTACTCCGGTAAAATGCCGATTTCACCCGGAACACTTCCGATGTCCAAACATAGGCTTCCAATATATCAATCTTTATGTCTTGACCATTTCGAGACTCCCTGTCATGTCCGTGATCATATCCGGGACTCTGAACTAACTCCGGTACATCAAAATATATAAACTCATAATGAAACTGTCATCGTAACGTTAAGCGTGCGGACCCTACGGGTTCGAGAACAATGTAGACATGACCGACACATGTCTCCGGTCAATAACCAATAGCGGAACCTGGATGCTCATATTGGCTCCCACATATTCTACGAAGATCTTTTATCGGTCAGACCGTATAACAACATACGTTGTTCCCTTTGTCATCGGTATGTTACTTGCCCGAGATTCGATCGTCGGTATCTCAATACCTAGTTCAATCTCGTTACCGGCAAGTCTCTTTACTCATTTGGTAATACATCATCTCACAACTAACTCATTAGTTGCAATGCTTGCAAGGCTTATGTGATGTGCATTACCGAGAGGGCCCAAAGATACCTCTCCGACAATCGGAGTGACAAATCCTAATCTCGAAATACGCCAACCTAACATTTACCTTTGGAGACACCTGTAGAGCTCCTTTATAATCACCCAGTTATGTTGTGACATTTGGTAGCCCACAAAGTGTTCCTCCGGCAAACGGGAGTTGCATAATCTCATTGTCATAGGAACATGTATAAGTCATGAAGAAAGCAATAGCAACAAACTAAACGATCGGGTGCTAAGCTAATTGAATGGGTCATGTCAATCACATCATTCTCCTAATAATGTGATCCCGTTAATAAAATGATAACACATGTCTATGGTTAGGAAACATAACCATCTTTGATTAACGAGCTAGTCAAGTAGAGGCATACTAGTGACGTTTAGTTTGTCTATGTATTCACACAAGTATTATGTTTCCGGATAATACAATTCTAGCATGAATAATAAACATTTATCATGATATAAGGAAATAAAATAATAACATTAGTATTGCCTCTAGGGCATATTTCCTTCAGTCTCCCACTTGCACTAGAGTCAATAATCTAGATTACACAGTAATGATTCTAACACCCATGGAGCTTTGGTGTTGATCATGTTTTGCTCGTAGAAGAGGCTTAGTCAACGGGTCTGCAACATTCAGATCCGTATGTATCTTGCAAATCTCTATGTCTCCCACCTGTACTAGATCCCGGATGGAATTTAAGCGTCTCTTGATGTGCTTGGTTCTCTTGTGAAATCTGGATTCCTTTGCCAATGCAATTGCACCAGTATTGTCACAAAAGATTTTCATTGGACCCGATGCACTAGGTATGACACCTAGATCGGATATGAACTCCTTCATCCAGACTCCTTCGTTTGCTACTTCTGAAGCAGCTATGTACTCCGCTTCACATGTAGATCCCGCCACAACGCTTTGTTTAGAACTGCACCAACTGACAGCTCCATCGTTTAATGTAAACACGTATCCGGTTTGCGATTTAGAATCGTCCGGATCAGTGTCAAAGCTTGCATCAACGTAACCATTTACGATGAGCTCTTTGTCACCTCCATATACGAGAAACATATCCTTAGTCCTTTTCAGCTTTTTCAGGATGTTCTTGACTGTTGTCCAGTGATCCACTCCTGGATTACTTTGGTACATCCCTGCTAGACCTATAGCAAGACACACATCAGGTCTGGTACACAGCATTGCATACATGATAGAGCCTATGGCTGAAGCATAGGGAACATCTTTCATTTTGTCTCTATCTTCTGCAGTGGTCGGGCATTGAGTCTTACTCAATTTCACACCTTGTAACACAGGCAAGAATCCTTTCTTTGCTTGATCCATTTGAACTTCTTCAAAATTTTGTCAAGGTATGTGCTTTGTGAAAGTCCAATTAAGCGTCTTGATCTATCTCTATAGATCTTAATGCCCAATATGTAAGCAGCTTCACCGAGGTCTTTCATTGAAAAATTCTTATTCAAGTACCCCTTTATGCTATCCAGAAATTATATATCATTTCCGATTAGTAATATGTCATCTACATATAATATCAGAAATGCTACAGAGCTCCCACTCACTTTCTTGTAAATACAGGCTTCTCCAAAAGTCTGTACAAAACCAAATGCTTTGATCATACTATCAAAGCGTTTATTCCAACTCCGAGAGGCCTGCACTAGTCCATAAATGGATCGCTGGAGCTTGCACACTTTGTTAGCTCCCTTTGGATCGACAAAACCTTCCGGCTGCATCATATACAACTCTTCTTCTAGAAATCCATTCAGGAATGCAGTTTTGACATCCATCTGCCATATTTCATAATTATAAAATGCAGCAATTGCTAACATGATTCGGACAGACTTAAGCATCGCTACGGGTGAGAAGGTCTCATCGTAGTCAATCCCTTGAACTTGTCGAAAACCTTTTGCGACAAGTCGAGCTTTGTAGACAGTAACATTACCGTCAGCGTCAGTCTTCTTCTTGAAGATCCATTTATTCTCAATTGCTTGCCGATCTTTTGGCAAGTCAACCAAAGTCCATACTTTTTTTTCTCATACATGGATCCCATCTCAGATTTCATGGCTTCAAGCCATTTTGCGGAATATGGGCTCACCATCGCATCTCCATAGTTCGTAGGTTCATCATGATCTAGTAGCATGACTTCCAGAACAGGATTACCGTACCACTCTGGTGCGGATCTTACTCTGGTTGATCTACGAGGTTCAGTAGTATCTTGTTCTGAAGTTTCATGATCGTCATCATTAGCTTCCTCACTAATTGGTGTAGGTGTCACAGAAACTGGTTTCTGTGATGTACTACTTTCCAATAAGGGAGCATGTACAGTTACCTCATCAAGTTCTACTTTCCTCCCACTCACTTCTTTCGAGAGAAACTCCTTCTCTAGAAAGTTTCCGAATTTAGCAACAAAAGTCTTGCCTTCGGATCTGTGATAGAAGGTGTATCCAATAGTTTCCTTTCGATATCCTATGAAGACACATTTCTCCGATTCGGGTTCGAGCTTATCTGTTTGAAGCTTTTTCACATAAGCATCACAGCTCCAAACTTTCAGAAACGACAACTTTGGTTTCTTGCCAAACCACTGTTCATAAGGCGTCGTCTCAACGGATTTTGATGGTGCCCTATTTAACGTGAATGCGGCCGTCTCTAAAGCATAACCCCAAAACGATAGCGGTAAATCAGTAAGAGACATCATAGATCGCACCATATCTAGTAAAGTACGATTACGATGTTCGGACACACCATTACGCTGTGGTGTTCCGGGTGGCGTGAGTTGTGAAACTATTCCGCATTGTTTCAAATGTACACCAAACTCGTAACTCAAATATTCTCCTCCACGATCAGATCATAAGAATTTTATTTTCTTGTTACGATGATTTTCAACTTCACTCTAAAATTCTTTGAACTTTTCAAATGTTTCATACTTATGTTTCATTAAGTAGATATACCCATATCTGCTTTAAGTCATCTGTGAAGGTGAGAAAATAACGATATCCACCATGAGCCTCAACATTCATTGGACCACATACATCTGTATGTATGATTTCGAACAAATATGTTGCTCTCTGCATAGTACCGGAGAACAGTGTTTTGGCCATCTTGCCCATAAGGCACGGTTCGCAAGTACCAAGTGATTCATAATCAAGTGGTTCCAAAAGTCCATCAGTATGGAGTTTCTTCATGCGCTTTACACTGATATGACCCAAACAGCAGTGCCACAAATAAGTTGCACTATCATTATCAACTCTGCATCTTTTGGCTTCAACATTACGAATATGTGTGTTACTACTATCGAGATTTAATAAGAATAGACCACTCTTCAAGGGTGCATGACCATAAAAGATATTACTCATATAAATAGAACAACCATTATTCTCTGATTTAAATGAATAACCGTCTCGCATAAAACAAGATCCAGATATAATGTTCATGCTCAACGCTGGCACCAAATAACAATTATTTAGGTCTAATACTAATCCCGAAGGTAGATGTAGAGGTAGCATGCCGACCGCGATCACATCGACTTTGGAACCATTTCCCACGCGCATCGTCACCTCGTCCTTAGCCAATCTTCGCTTAATCCGTAGTCCCTGTTTCGAGTTGCAAAAAGTTAGCAACAGAACCAGTATCAAATACCCAGGTGCTACTGCGAGCATTTGTAAGGTACACATCAATAACATGTATATTGCATATACCTTTGTTTCAACTTACCATCCTTCTTATCTGCCAAATACTTGGGGCAGTTCCGCTTCCAGTGACCAGTCTGCTTGCAGTAGAAGCACTCAGTTTCAGGCTTAGGTCCAGATTTGGGTTTCTTCTCTTGAGCAACAACTTGCTTGCTGTTCTTTTTAAAGTTCCCCCTCTTCTTCCCTTTGCCCTTTTTCTTGAAACTAGTGGTCTTGTTGACCATCAACACTTGATGCTCCTTCTTGATTTCTACCTCCGCAGCTTTCAGCATTGCGAAGAGCTCTGGAATCGTCTTATTCATCCCTTGCATATTATTGTTCATCACGAAGCTTTTGTAGCTAGGTGGCAGTGATTGGAGAGTTCTGTCAATGACACAATCATCTGGAAGATTAACTCCCAATTGAATCAAGTGATTATTATACCCAGACATTTTGAGTATATGCTCACTGACAGAACTGTTCTCCTCCATCTTGCAGCTATAGAACTTATTGGAGACTTCATATCTCTCAATCCGGGCATTTCCTTGAAATATTAACTTCAACTCCTGGAACATCTCATATGCTCCGTGACGTTCAAAACATTGTTGAAGTCCCGATTCTAAGCCGTAAAGCATGGCATACTGAACTATCGAGTAGTCATCAGCTTTGCTCTGCCAGACGTTCATAACATCTGGTGTTCCTCCAGCAGCAGGCCTGGCACCCAGCGGTGCTTTCAGGACGTAATTCTTCTGTGCAGCAATGAGGATAATCCTGAAGTTACGGACCCAGTCCGTGTAATTGCTACCATCATCTTTCAACTTTGCTTTCTCAAGGAACGCATTAAAATTCGACGGAACAACAGCACGGGCCATCTATCTACAATCAAACATAAACAAGCAAGATACTATCAGGTACTAAGTTCATGATAAATTTAAGTTCAATTAATTATATTACTAAAGAACTCCCACTTAGATAGACATCCCTCTAATCCTCTAAGTGATCACGTGATCCAAATCAACTAAACTATGTCCGATCATCACGTGAGATGGAGTAGTTTCATTGGTGAACATCACTATGTTGATCATATCTACTATATGATTCACGCTCGACCTTTTGGTCTCCGTGTTCCGAGGCCATATCTGTATATGCTTGGCTCGTCAAGTATAACCTGAGTATTCCGCGTGTGCAACTGTTTTGCACCCGTTATATTTGAATGTAGAGCCTATCACACCCGATCATCACGTGGTGTCTCAGCACGAAGAACTTTCGCAGCAGTGCATACTCAGGGAGAACACTTCTTGATAATTAGTGAGAGATCATCTTAAAATGCTACCATCAATTAAAGCAAGATAAGATGTATAAAAGATAAACATCACATGCAATCAATATAAGTGATATGATATGGCCATCATCATCTTGTGCTTGTGATCTCCATCTTCGAAGCACCGTCATGATCACCATCGTCAATGGCGCGACACCTTGATCATCATCGTAGCATCATTGTCGTCTCACCAATCTTATGCTTCCACGACTATTGCTACCGCTTAGTGATAAAGTAAAGCATTACAGCGCAATTGCATTGCATATAATAAAGCAACAACCATATGGCTCCTTCCAGTTGCCGATAACTCAGTTACAAAAACATGATCATCTCATACAATAAAATTTAGCATCATGTCTTGACCATATCACATCACAACATGCCCTGCAAAAACAAGTTAGACGTCCTCTACTTTGTTGTTGCAAGTTTTACGTGGCTGCTACGGTCTTAGCAAGAACCGTTCTTACCTACGCATCAAAACCACAACGATAGTTTGTCAAGTTGGTGTTGTTTTAACCTTCGCAAGGACCGGGCGTAGCCACACTTGGTTCAACTAAAGTTGGAGAAACTGACACCCACTAGCCACCTTTGTGCAAAGCACGTCGGGAGAAACGGTCTCGCGTAAGCGTACGCGTAATGTCGGTCCGGGCCGCTTCGTCCAACAATACCGCCGAACCAAAGTATGACATGCTGGTAAGAAGTATGACTTATATCGCCCGCAACTTACTTGTGTTCTACTCGTGCATATAACATCAACGCATAAAACCTAGGCTCGGATACCACTGTTGGGGAATGTAGTAATTTCAAAAAAATTCCTACGCACACGCAAGATCATGGTGATGCATAGCAACGAGAGGGGAGAGTGTGATCTACGTACCCTTGTAGACCGACAGCGGAAGCGTTATGACAACGCGGTTGATGTAGTCGTACATCTTCACGGCCCGACCGATCAAGCACCGAAACTACGGCACCTCCGAGTTCTAGCACACGTTCAGCTCGATGACGATCCCCGGACTCCGATCCAACAAAGTGTCGGGGAAGAGTTCCGTCAGCACGACGGCATGGTGACGATCTTGATGTTCAACTGTCGCAGGGCTTCGCCTAAGCACCACTACAATATTATCGAGGACTATGGTGGAAGGGGCCACCGCACACGGCCAAGAGAACGATCTTAGAGATCAACTTGTGTGTCTAGGGGTGCCCCCTGCCCCCGTATATAAAGGAGCCAAGGGAGGGTGCGGCCGGCCCTAGGAGAAGGCGCGCAAGAGGAATCCTACTCCTACCGGGAGTAGGACTCCCCCCCCCCCTTCCCTAGTTGTATTAGGACTTGGGGAAGAAGGAAGAGAGGGAAGAAAGGAAAGGGGGGGCGCCGCCCCCCTCCTTGTCCAATTCGGACTTGGGGGGAAGGGGCACACGGCAGCCCCTAGGCCTCCTCTCCTCTTCCTCCACTAGGCCCATTAAGGTCCATTAGGTTACCGGGGGGTCCCGGTAACCTCCCGGTACTCCGGTAAAATGCCGATTTCACCCGGAATACTTCCGATGTCCAAACATAGGCTTCCAATATATCAATCTTTATGTCTCGACCATTTCGAGACTCCTCTTCATGTCCGTGATCACATCCAGGACTCCGAACTAACTTCGGTACATCAAAATATATAAACTCATAATGAAACTGTCATCATAACATTAAGCGTGCGGACCCTATGGGTTCGAGAACAATGTAGACATGACCGAGACATGTCTCCGGTCAATAACCAATAGCGGAACCTAGATGCTCATATTGGCTCCCACATATTGTACGAAGATCTTTTATCGGTCAGACCGTATAACAACATAAGTTGTTCCCTTTGTCATCGGTATGTTACTTGCCCGAGATTCGATCGTCGGTATCTCAATACCTAGTTCAATCTCGTTACCGGCAAGTCTCTTTACTCGTTTTGTAATACATTATCTCGCAACTAACTCATTAGTTGCAATGCTTGCAAGGCTTATGTGATGTGCATTACCGAGAGGGCCCAGAGATACCTCTCCGACAATCGGAGTGACAAATCCTAATCTCGAAATACGCCAACCCAACATTTACCTTTGGAGACACCTGTAGAGCTCCTTTATAATCACCTAGTTACGTTGTGACGTTTGGTAGCACACAAAGTGTTCCTCCGGCAAACGGGAGTTGCATAATCTCATAGTCATAGGAACATGTATAAGTCATGAAGAAAGCAATAGCAACATACTAAACGATCGGGTGCTAAGCTAATTGAATGGGTCATGTCAATCACATCATTCTCCTAATAATGTGATCCCGTTAATAAAATGACAACACATGTCTATGGTTAGGAAACATAACCATCTTTGATTAACAAGCTAGTCAAGTAGAGGCATACTAGTGACGTTTAGTTTGTCTATGTATTCACACTAGTATTATGTTTCCGGATAATACAATTCTAGCATGAATAATAAACATTTATCATGATATAAGGAAATAAAATAATAACATTATTATTGCCCCTAGGGCATATTTCCTTCAAATAGTTCCAAGAAATCATCCTATACCATGTTATTATCTTCCAACCAACATTGTCCCGCACCCGCTGCTCTGCCAAAAGATCTAAATCATAAACTACAAGCATGTCATCATACACCGGTTCATCAACCGGTCTTTCATAAGTTTCCACCTCAATAAGTTTAATCAAGCCATCGCTGGACGCAATGTCACAAATGTTCCACGGTCATACGCTAAGGCCACCCTTATTGCCAGGCATCAGCATAGGCAACTAAATCACCTGCACCATAGGCACCTCGTCGAGCACATTGCAGAGCAAAATTCCCCTCCAGAGATCGACCCAACCCAGTGTGCCTCCTCCAAGCGAAATCACCTTGTGAATCACATCTGGTTGCGTCCGAGGATTTACCTTGTCTGGCATGTCCGCTAATGCCACCTTGGTGCTCCAAGCCCACGTCATAGACGAGAAGAGATGCAGGTCATAGACCAAAGGGGCCTGTGTGAAGCTGAAAGTGCAACTATCCCTAGGTGGTTTTGGTAATTCATAACAACATATAGCTCATTGAGCTAATGCTATTTCAAGATGATTATTTCAGGAAAGCTCAATGATTGGCATGGCATGGATGTGAAAGTGGAACCCTCAAAATGCTAAGGACAAAGAATTGGCGCAAGCTCAAAAGTTCAAGACTCTTCATTTTATATTTTAGTGATCCAAGATCACATTGAGTCTTTAGGAAAAGCCAATACTATCAAGGAGGGATGAGGTGTTGCTTAATGAGCCTCTTGCTTTATGTGCTTGGTGATATGCTCCAAAATCCTCAACCACTTTTCCATAGCCACAAATGACCTAAACACTAAGCCAAACTCGGTCATACCGATTCTTTCAATCCGGCGCCACCGAGTTTCACTTGTCATTTGCCACTGCCAAACCCTAGCAATTCGGTCCTACCGATAAGGATCTCGGTCTCACCGAGATGGGATTGCAAACTCTCTGTTTCCCTTTCGTAACTTTTCGGTCTCACCGAAAGAGCGAATCGGTCCCACTGAGATTGCAATGTAAACTCTCTGTTTCCTTCTTGTAACTTTTCGGTCTCACTGAAAGAGCGAGTCGGTCCCACCGAGGTTGCCCGACCAACTCTCTGGTTAGCTTATTGCCAAACTCGGTCTCACCGAGTTTGTGCAATCGGTCTCACCGAGATTATGTTATGCCCAAACCCTAACCGAATCGGTCCTACCGAGTTGCATGTCAGTCCCACCGAAATCTCTAACGGTCACTAGGTTTACTATTTCGGTCCGACCGAGTTTGTTTATTCGGTCCCACCGAGATTGGTAAATTGTGTGTAACGGTTGGATTTTGTGTGGAGGCTATAAATACCCCTCCACCTCCTCTTCACTCGTGGAGAGAGCCATCAGAACTCATACACCATTCCAACTCATATGTTCTGAGAGAGAACCACCTACTCATGTGTTGAGACCAAGATATTCCATTCCAACCATATGAATCTTGATCTCTAGCCTTCCCCAAGTCGCTTTCCACTCAAATCTTCTTTCCACCAGATCCAAATCCTATGAGAGAGAGTTGAGTGTTGGGGAGACTATCATTTGAAGCACAAGAGCAAGGAGTTCATCATCAACACACCATTTGTTACTTCTTGGAGAGTGGTGTCTCCTAGATTGGCTAGGTGTCACTTGGCACCCTCCGACAAGATTGTGGAGTTGAACCAAGGAGTTTGTAAGGGCAAGGAGATCGCCTACTTCGTGAAGATCTACCGCTAGTGAGGCAAGTCCTTCGTGGGCGATGGCCATGGTGGGATAGACAAGGTTGCTTCTTCGTGGACCCTTCGTGGGTGGAGCCCTCCGTGGACTCGCGCAGCCGTTACCCTTCGTGGGTTGAAGTCTCCATCAACGTGGATGTAGGATAGCACCACCTATCCGAACCACGGGAAAAACATCCGTGTCTCCAATTGCGTTTGAATCCTCAAAACCCTTCCCTTTATATTCTTGCAAGTTGGATGCTTTACTTTCCGCTGGCAATATACTCTTTGCATGCTTGCTTGAATTGTGTGATGATTGCTTGACTTGTCCTAAGATAGTTAAAATCTGCCAAGAACTAAAATTGGGAAAAGGTTAAGTTTTTATTTGGTCAAGTAGTCTAATCACCCCCCTCTAGACATACTTTCGATCCTACAAGTGGTATCAGAGCTTTGGTCTCCATTTGCCTTGATCTCCATAGCTTTTGGTGGTCATAGCCTTGGTTTCACAACGTAGGAGAGTATGGCGTCTAGCGAGGGAAATTATCACCGTAGAGGTCCTTACTTTGATGGCACTAATTTTGCTAGTTGGAAGCATAAAATGAAAATGCATATTCTTGGACATAACCCCGCCGTATGGGCTATTGTTTGTGTTGGTTTGCAAGGTGAGTTCTTTGATCGGAGAGAACCAAACCGTGAAGCTACCGTGGATGAGTTGAAGATGTTGCAATACAATGCTCAAGCTTGTGATATTCTCTTCAACGGATTGTGCCCCGAAGAATTCAACAAAATCAGCCGTCTTGAGAATGCAAAGGAAATTTGGGACACTTTGATTGATATGCACGAAGGTACCGACTCCGTCAAGGAATCCAAGTTGGATGTGCTCCAAAGTCAACTTGACAAGTTCAAGATGAAGGATGGTGAAGGTGTCGCTGAAATGTACTCTAGGCTTGCTCTCATCACAAATGAGATTGTCGGCTTAGGAAGTGAAGAGATGACCGATAGATTCATCATCAAGAAGATCCTAAGAGCCTTGGATGGGAAATATGATACCGTGTGCACATTGATTCAAATGATGCCCAATTACAAAGATCTCAAACCAACGGAAGTGATTGGAAGGATTGTTGCTCATGAGATGTCACTCAAGGATAAAGAGGAACTTCACAACAAATCAAGTGGTGCCTACAAAGCCTCGTGTGAAGTCCCCACATCATCAAGTGAGAAACAAAACTTCAATGAAGAATTGAGCTTAATGGTGAAGAACTTCAACAAGTTCTACAAGAGTAGAAGAAAAGATAGAAACTTCAAGTCAAGGTCCTACAATGACAAAAGATCTTCTAGTCGAGAGCGAAACTGCTATAATTGTGGAAGACCCGGACACTATTCCAATGAGTGTACGGCTCCCTACAAGAGAAGAGAAGATTCTCCAAAAGGAAGAAGCAAAGAATCACCACCAAGAGAGAGAAGGAGTAGAGATGATCGTTATGAACGGAGATACTCACGGAGAAGCAAGGATTCGGAAAGGAAGGAAAAATCATCAAGGAGCTACACAAAACAAAGACATCAAGCTCATGTTGGTGAATGGGTATCCGGCTCCGACTCCGACAGCCACTCCGAGAGAAGTTATCACTCCGACTCCGAAGATACTCAAGATGAAGGTGTTGCCGGTCTAGCACTTGTGTCAACCAACTCCTACGACATATTTGACTCACCAAATGAAGGAATTGGAAGATGCTTCATGGCCAAAGGTCCTAAGGTAACACACCCCGAGTATCTTGATTTTAATAGTGATGAAGATGACTTGTTAGGTGATGATGACTTGCTTGTTGACAACTCTAGTGATGAGTACTATGATGAAACATCAATTAATCATGCTAATCAAGATAAAACGAATGACAATGATAAGGAGAAGATTGAGGCTCTAACTAAAGAACTAAACACTCTTAAGTTAGCTCATGAAACTATCTTCGAAGATCATCAAGAACTTTTAAGAGCTCATGAGAAATTACGCTTTGAAAAGCTCAATCTTGAGCAAGAGCATGAGTTCTTAAAAGCAATCAATGATGATCTCCACAAGAAAAGTTCTTCTTACATTGCCAAGCGTTTACTATTATCCACTTACATGCCTCAAGTCAAGTCTAGTAACAAGAACAAGAAAGATTCTTCCTCTAGTAGTAACAATGATCATGCTAAATCCAATATTGTTGCTTCTAGTAGTTCTCTTGATTCCACTAACGATTCTCTTAGCCAAGTTACACTTGAGCAAGAAAATAGCTTATTGAAGGGGATTATAGAGAAAGGAGTGTACAAAAGCCTTGCCGGGAGTAAGCAATTCGAGGAAATTGTGCGCAAGCAAGGAATGCACTGGAAGAATCAAGGTGTTGGTTTTGAACGAAAGTTCAATGCCAATGGAGTTGAGTGGGAAGAAGATCAATACCCCAAGACAAAGTTTGTTCCTCAACAAGAGAAGTCTGATACTTCTTTCAAGGGGACACAAGCTCAAGATGATCTTCCACCACAAGACTACAAGCAAAAAGGCAAGGACAAGCTTCAAGAGAAGATTGATGCATTTGAAGAAGCTCCTAAGACCTTAGTCAAGTGGATTCCCAAGACCACGTCAAGTTCCACTTCATCAAGTACGACTACAACTCCAAGGATTCCCATCAAGATGGTGTGGATCCAAAAGAAGAAGAACTAGAGAGTTCTTGAGGGTGACTCCGCCAACATATTTCACTCTCATCATTTTGGCAAGAACAAGTGCAATCAACTTCCACATCATGCACTAGTTCAAGGAGTCACAAACCCTCTTGTTGGTAAGACAAGGGACAAGGTAACCTAAAGTTTTCATGGACATCATCTTGTGTATGCATCACTCTATGTCTATGGATATCCTTGTTTGTTCCTTGTGGGACTAACCCATGTAGGTATTGAAAGTGCAATTCACTCAAATGGATAGCTCCAAGTGATCTACATCAACATTGAGCATCCACATCTTCAACATCTACATGAAGTCATCATCGACAAAACCCAAGGTTAGTTCATCCCTCTTAGGGGGGATATCACATCTAGGGGGAGCTTTACTCTAAAACTTGAGCTAAAGCAACTCTAAAGATGTGAATACAACATTGCTTTATGTAAAAGTGGTAACCCCACTTGAGCTTAAACGATGAGTATGACCTACGATCAAGTGTTCTCACTTGACTCCTAAGTCAATATACTCATATATAGATGACCTAGTCATCGCAAATTGCTTGATAGATGCTAGAATTGGTTGTGCATGCTTTGCCACATATTTCATTTGCCATCTTATTGTGTGAGCATGTTGGTTGCATATTTTACTCATTCGAGGACATCCACTTGTTGTTTTGATTGTTTGGCTTTATCTTCTTTTGCCAAGTGGATGGACAAGAATGCCTAAGAACCTCCTCTAGCTATCTATGCTTTTCTCGTCTCAAACTCTATTCATGCTGCATCACAAAATTTGATCAAGTCAGATTCGAACCACTCTGTGTGAGGAGCGCTCGGAGTCCCCAATTCGTCATAGACTTAAACTTCCAAAACCTCTTTGTGATTCTCGGTCTGACCGATACCATACTTTCGGTCCTACCGAGATCATTAAGTTGATCTAGGTTTTCGATCTCGCTGCAACCGATTTGAACCACTCGGTCACACCGAGTTGCAATAACTGTATACAGTTTTGCACCTCGGTGCCACCGAGTTGTTCCACTCGGTCACACCGACAGGGTCGGGCTATATATAGTGACGGGCAAAATTTTGGAAATTTCTCCAAAACCTCTTCGCCCGCACATAGCTCGCTCTGCCTCATGGGTCTCCGGATCGTCCTCCTCGCCGCCAGCCGCCTCCAGTCGCTGGTCTCCGTCGCCGTCAACGGAAATTCTGCCCCGCCATTGCCGCCGTAGCGAGTCTCCGCCGAACTAGGGTATGGACTCGATCTTTGTGCTATTCTCCAATCCGATTCCTAGCACATTGTGATCATCATGATTCTTGCCATGTTTGATAAACTCCTATCCAGTCAATGAACTCGTAGATTAGGCTTAATTCGAAAATTTTAGGGTTAGGTTTCCGCCGAAACCATCTCGGACCCACCGAGTTGAAAAACTCGGTCCTACCGATTTGGCTTATGCCATTGCACAAGTAAAACTCGGTTTGACCGAGAATTACTTATCGGTGTGACCGATTTTGGAACTCTATGAAACCCTAGCAGTCTCGGTGCCACCGAACTGTGACTCGGTCTGACCGAGTTCACTAGTTCTGGTGCCAAAACTGCTTCGGTGTCACCGAGTTTGAAAATCGGTAGATCCGAGATGATTTCAGTGGGAAACTAGAACTAAGTTTTTGAATTACTCTTTTGCAAAATCTCTGCACTTTATGATGCTCATCCACTCTATCTCATCTATAATCTATTCACAGGGTCAGCAGTCAGAGTTTGCATCATGTCAGACCAAAGTGACAGCCAGAACCTCTCAGAGCAGCAAGTGGTGATGAGTGAGGGCACTAGTCCCTCCAGCTCTTCAGATGATGGCAGCAGGAGCACCCCCAGCAATCTGCCTAAAGCTGCCACTAGACAAAGGAAGAAGAGAACTTCTGATTCTGAAGATGAAGATTATGTGGCAGAGGAAGAGGCCACATCAAGGAGAGTTGAGCCAGCTCAAGGCACAAAGCCAGGGCTGAAAATCAAAAGGCCAGCAGGCAGGCAGCCCATGTCTAAGGTTAGAGCTTCAACTGAGAAGCCTGCACCCACAGAGCCAGTTGCTGCTGAGGGAAAAAAGAGGAAGGAAAGGGTCAAGAAGACTGTAGCCAGAGTGCTTGGCAAGGCCTCCATCATGGAAGATGAGGAGGAAGAAGAAGAGGTTGCTGCACCAGCACCCAAGGCACCCAAACTTATGGGAGATGCCATAAGGTCAGAGGCAATTGCATCCAAGCCCAAGGAAGCACCCAAGGCTGCATCTAAGCCAAAGAGTGCACCAAAGAGAAACACAAGAAGCATTCCAGCCACTGAAAAGAACAAGGCCCCAGTGCCTGAAGCGGCAGAGGAAGAGGAAGAGCATGTCCTTAGGAAGATCAAGCCTGAGCGTCGACTTAGCACTATGCATTTTCTAGGAACTTTTTGGTAACTTGTTGCCAAAGGGGGAGAAAATGTATAGATCATAGGCTTCGAGAGAGAGTGTTGCTTCTATTCTCTCTTGTTTTATTTGGTGGTTTTTCGAACTTTATTTGCTTGTGTGTGAGATACTACGTCCTTATGCCTGTGAGACATCGATGATCATGTGTTTGATCATAAGCTACACTTAATGTTTGCTTAATATTATCATTCTATCTATCTTATGTGATCACTCACTTTTCTTGGTGATGACTGCATGTACTTCTTTCTTATCATTTTTGAGCGCTCCATCAAGATGTATGTGACACGGAAGAGTAACCCATGACTCTAATTCCTTGTGCATTTGCAGTCCAAAGCAAATTCTAAATATGCCCAAATTTAGGGGGAGCTCTTACTTGTCACATACTTCCCAAAGCGACGATGTATTTCATGATTATTATAATTTGTCGAAGCTTTGATCTATATGTTGTCATCAATTACCAAAAAGGGGGAGATTGAAAGTGCAACTATCCCTAGGTGGTTTTGGTAATTCATAACAACATATAGCTCATTGAGCTAATGCTATTTCAAGAAGATTATTTCAGGAAAGCTCAATGATTGGCATGGCATGGATGTGAAAGTGGAACCCTCAAAATGCCAAGGACAAAGAATTGGCTCAAGCTCAAAAGTTCAAGACTCTTCATTTTATATTTTAGTGATCCAAGATCACATTGAGTCTTTAGGAAAAGCCAATACTATCAAGGAGGGATGAGGTGTTGCTTAATGAGCCTCTTGCTTTATGTGCTTGGTGATATGCTCCAAAATACTCAACCACTTTTCCATAGCCACAAATGACCTAAACACTAAGCCAAACTCGGTCATACCGATTCTTTCAATCCGGCGCCATCGAGTTTCACTTGTCATTTGCCACTGCCAAACCCTAGCAATTCGGTCCTACCGATAAGGATCTCGGTCTCACCGAGATGGGATTGCAAACTCTCTGTTTCCCTTTCGTAACTTTTCGGTCTCACCGAAAGAGCGAATCGGTCCCACCGAGATTGCAATGTAAACTCTCTGTTTCCTTCTTGTAACTTTTCGGTCTCACCGAAAGAGCGAGTCGGTCCCACCGAGTTTGCCTGGCCAACTCTCTGGTTAGCTTATTGCCAAACTCGGTCTCACCGAGTTTGTGCAATCGGTCTCACCGAGATTACGTTATGCCCAAACCCTAACCGAATCGGTCCTACCGAGTTGCATGTCAGTCCCACCGAAATCTCTAACGGTCACTAGGTTTACTATTTCGGTCCGACCGAGTTTGTTTATTCGGTCCCACCGAGATTGGTAAATTGTGTGTAACGATTGGATTTTGTGTGGAGGCTATAAATACCCCTCCACCTCCTCTTCACTCGTGGAGAGAGCCATCAGAACTCATACACCATTCCAACTCATATGTTCTGAGAGAGAACCACCTACTCATGTGTTGAGACCAAGATATTCCATTCCAACCATATGAATCTTGATCTCTAGCCTTCCCCAAGTCGCTTTCCACTCAAATCTTCTTTCCACCAGATCCAAATCCTATGAGAGAGAGTTGAGTGTTGGGGAGACTATCATTTGAAGCACAAGAGCAAGGAGTTCATCATCAACACACCATTTGTTACTTCTTGGAGAGTGGTGTCTCCTAGATTGGCTAGGTGTCACTTGGCAGCCTCCGACAAGATTGTGGAGTTGAACCAAGGAGTTTGTAAGGGCAAGGAGATCGCCTACTTCGTGAAGATCTACCGCTAGTGAGGCAAGTCCTTCGTGGGCGATGGCCATGGTGGGATAGACAAGGTTGCTTCTTCGTGGACCCTTCGTGGGTGGAGCCCTCCGTGGACTCGCGCAGCCGTTACCCTTCGTGGGTTGAAGTCTCCATCAACGTGGATGTAGGATAGCACCACCTATCCGAACCACCGGAAAAACATCCGTGTCTCCAATTGCGTTTGAATCCTCAAAACCCTTCCCTTTATATTCTTGCAAGTTGGATGCTTTACTTTCCGCTGCCAATATACTCTTTGCATGCTTGCTTGAATTGTGTGATGATTGCTTGACTTGTCCTAAGATAGTTAAAATCTGCCAAGAACTAAAATTGGGAAAAGGTTAAGTTTTTATTTGGTCAAGTAGTCTAATCACCCCCCCCCCCTCTAGACATACTTTCGATCCTATAGAAGCAGAGAGTGGACAGCAAGAAATGGTCATCGTCGCCATGGGGCAAGAGGCCGACCTCCCAGGCTCTGGCGACGAACGGAAGGGGATCTGGGAGCAGGTGGAGTGACGGCCGCCGGGGTCCGGCTTTGTAGACGAAGTACTCCTGGAGCCCCTCCTCGTCATAGGGGTCGAATTTGAAGGTGACCCAGAGGAGGAGGCGGTCCTTATCGGAGCGGATTATGTGGGGCCTCTCCGGGAAGTCGGCCTTCTCGATGCCCGGGCAGTGGATGCACACGCAGGAGACACCCGGCGGGTCGGCGGCACAGAAGGTGGCCTGGATGGTGTAGCCGGTGCGCAAGATGGCTTTGGCGGTGGTGGCGTTGGTGCGGTCAGCGACATACGCCAGTGGCTCCAGGAGGACCCAGTCGGCGGTGGCGGCATCAGGGCTGCACCGGAGAGGCGGGGGTCGGCAGGAGGCGGAGAAGAGCTTGATAATTGATACTGGAGAGGCCGAACTAGAGGACATCGAGAGTAAGATTTGATGGTGGTCGGCGCAGGAGATCTCTGACTCTGATGGTGGGTGGCGGGGCGGGAGCGGTGGAGGAGTGGGGGCGGCGGCGGGCTTAGGGCGCGGCCGGGGCAGACGCTGGGAAGAGCAGGGGACGGGGGAGAGCGGCGATGTTTCGGTCGCGGCCTGCCGGCGTCGAGGGGCGGCAGAGCATGAGGTGTAGGAGAACCATGGCAGGGGCAGGCAGCGGCCGGGACTGGAGTTCGCGGAGACGGAGACCTGTGCAGCGCGGAGGGCTGGACGGCGGTGGAGGGGAGTGGCGGTGGGTCGAGGAGACTCGCGGGGAACAAAGACCGACAGACACAGGCAAGTGTGTGTGATTTCAGGCTGGGGAGACCGGACTTGTCTTGCCTCTTGACTAGCTGACTAGACTATAGCTGGCCAAACGGGCCGTGCTAACTGGGCCGTCCCGGTAGCACGCAGGAACGGCACGGCCCAGGCACGGCACGGCCCGATCTAAACGGGCTAGGCCCAGCACGCGGCACGCCATGGGCCATGCCTGGGCCTGGAGGCTGGGCACGCGGGCCGGCACGGCACGGCCCGTTTAATTTTTTTCAGATTCTTTATATATATGACCTAAATTACAGCCCAATAGGCCTAAAATATAGCCCAACATGCTAAAAATCAGATGGGCTAGCGTGCTAAACGTGCCACGGGCCGGCCCGTTTAATAATCAGGTCGTGCCTGGGCTAGAGAGCCAGGCCCGTGGGCCGGCACGGCTCGGCTATTAAACATGCCACGGCGGGCCGTGCCGGGCCAGGCATGATTAGCATGGGCTGGGCTGTGCCGTGCCGGGCCGGCCCATTTGGCCAGGTCTGGACTGGACTTGCCTATGTGACAGTGACACATAGAGAGAAAATTTGATGTGGCACGCAGACTCAAGACTGGATTCAAAACCAGTCAACCTGTGGAAAGAGTATCAGGAAGCCTCTTACAGCATGTACAGGGCTCCTTAAATGCCCCTATATATCGGGGCGGACGACCCGATCAGTGACCGCTCACAAAATCGTGATTTGAATGGGCTCCTTGAACCGGCCCTATACGTCCAGCCTGACTGGTGCCTCATATTCAGTTGGGAAAATATGAGGAGGTCCAGATACGTTCGCCATGTTGGACCGACGGACGACACCCAAGAAGACACACATTGAAACCAATCGATATAATGAGTACGCATTTATCTCGCCACTCCGGCGCGTCGCTTGAGGGGCCAAATCCAGTTATTAAGCCGGACGGACAACCTAAACCCTAGTGTTTTCCATTTACTCATTTACACCCTTTTTCTTGCGTTCGTGGCTCCACCATGAGCACGTCCGAGCTCGCCATCCACTCCCAATCCGCTCCAAGCTCATCTTTCACCAGTAGCCATGGTCCGCCAGCGGATCACCTACTACAAGATGCATACTCCACAACGTCAGGCGGGGATCGAGGAGAGACGTGTGTCATCCACGCACGGCGCGCTGCTTGCATTGCAGTCGGCCTGCCTCCAAACTCTCCGAGGCAAGAGGAGGTGGCGCGGGGGCACTAGAGCAGGATGAGGTGGAGAAGGGTGCGCTAGATGCGGAGACAAAGGATGAGGAGGATGAAGGCAAGGCGGATTCAGCGCCTCCTGCGATTGGATTCGCCATGGACAACGCGCTGGCCGAGTTCGAGGCTGCCCAAGCAAAGGAGGTGACGGAGCAACATGCCATCCTCTAGTCCATCCAGTCGGAGCTCGAGGTCACGACAAACCGCATCTACCTCCATGAGGCGGACATGAAGAGTGAATCCTCTTTTTGCAATCTTCGGTACTTTTTTGAAAAGTACTGTGGTGTAATGTTTACCCTTGGTGCCTTGAAGGGCATTGATCGGGCTGCCACCCTCGTTGTTTGTTTCATTCGATCCTGGAATGAGGCATATGTTTTTGGAGAGATCTTGTTTTCCATACATATCTTGTTATGGACATCAGCCAATTGAAAAACAGTAAAACGGAGCCACCTATGAGTCTCCACAACGATTTGGAGCTGTAAACCGTCGGATCACTCTAACGTGCGATGTAGATCGTCCCGAGGTCGTTCAGACGTTCCATTTACTGTCTTACGGGCAGCTGCTCTGCGGAACGAGCTCCCGTTCCTGTCCGTGATTGGGCCTTGAAAGGCCCATGCCCAGGTACGGTTTTTGTCTCGAGCGTTTGTCCATGGCGGCTGCCGTCCCTTCTCTCTCCCTCTCTCCGCAGGCGGCGGCAATGGCCGCAGCGTACGGGAGAGACGGGCACAAAAAAGACGGGACTTCGCCGGTAGGACAGCGACGGGTGCGTGCGACCTAATAACCTTCAGGTTCTACATCGCCATACCCCATCACAGCCGGCCAGGTCAGATCCCCTTGTGGGCAGGATGGATGAACCAGAGGAGAGGAGGTAAGAATGAAGATTGATGGAGTAGATGGGGCCCCCGTTCAGGCTGGCATATTGCAAGCTGCTGCTCTGTTTAAAAAAACTGCTAATGGTATTAGATTATTCCTTGGAGAACCAAAATTTGATTGATCTGTTGAGATAATTTTATCATGGGTTTGTTTGTCTTCCAGGGTAGTCTAAAATCGGTGAATATTTTAGTCGGATGTGCCTGTTAGAGATATGGTTGGCTAGATGAGAATTTTAATTAGGTTGGCTGGATGTTTTCAAATTCCACCAATCCTATTTTTTATTTTTGGATATCTGTAGTGAAAAGAAATAAAATTCATGATGGATAGACTAGAACCAAAGGCTCCCTTATCTGATGGTACTACAACACATTATAAGGTTGCAGAATCTAGACTTCTTAGTATTTGCATTTGACTATATTTGCAAGCCAGGACATTGATGTATAACTGCAGTTTGTCAATGAAATTGTAGGTACTATTTATTTGCTTAGGCACGAAGATATGTCCATCTTTTCTTGTGTTTTATGGGTGGGCATTTGCAAATAGCCAAATGTTGCACCCATGAACATTACTCATTTTCTAAACAGCATCATAAGCACTATTGAGCTGATCGTTTTTTATATTTTTGCACTTTCTCACTACAACTAAAATCCAGATATCCCCCCTTTGATGTAGATGTGTTGATATGTAAACATCAAGGGATTCAAATTTTCTACACTATACTTGAGGATACTATTCATTTGCATGTTATTTTCCAAATATAAAAAATATGTTTTAATCATGGGCATGAGCTCCGCCAATCATTAAAGGAGAGTTCACAGAATGAACTTGCACACAACAAGCTAATACAACACCAAACCGAGAATCAATTACTACCTAAAAATAAGAAGATACTACTTTCTTGAGCGAAAGAAACAGGCTCATTGTATATATATCCTCCCTCTCTTCTTTTATTCCTTTATGCTTGCAAATCACAGGATGAAGTCAAGTGTACAACTTAACATTTTTTTAATGGACATCTTGTGGACAATTTATCATGTTAAGTAACTTGGCCCAATGGTTCTCTATTGACTAATCTTCTTATGGTAGAAAGAAAAGCTCAATACATGCTACAGTCCATAGGGCCTTCCAAAAGGTTTGATCATATTACTATAATCGCATGTGGCAATTTGCTCCAGTTAGCAGGTTTTTCGATCACTCTGAAGAACTTTAGCTAATTATGGTGGATTTTATATATACGGTGTTTGTGTCCAGGAAAGAAGTGATGTTTTAAATACGGTCCAGCTTTATGTAACTTCCGTTTGCTCGATATTTTCCCACTTGCTACTCCTTAACTATTTGTGACCTGTCAAAGAAAAAGAGAGATTACGGGAGCTATAATGCACTTCACTATTTAGCTTATATTTATAGTTCTAGCTTTTTTATGAAGTTACCATCTATGTAATCTTCCTCCCTATAATAGAGGAATTGAGCCTTTTTGCCGCTCGGTTATCTCTTACATGCTTTGTTGTTCCAACCACCTTAGGCCTTTGATTTGTTCTTTTCTGTTAAAGCTCATCTATTTAGAAAAAAAACTTCAGTGGTTGGTGTTCTTGACCGTCGGTCAGTTTTGAATATATAATAAGGTAGAAGTATTTTTTTCAAAGTAAAAGAAAATTGGTTGACGAATTACCAAAAAGGGGAACAATCGCACGCATCAATGCAATGGCTCCCACCCCGCCCACCCCACCTTAAACCCTAGCCGCCACCCTTCGGTGATCTCCACCTACAGCCGTGGAAATCATCATCCGATCCACCCATTCTCTCCGGCATCAAGGTTTACCCCCTTGGGGTTTGATCTCGATGGCGGTCCAGGCTTCCATTGCTCTTGGTTTTGATTTTTCTCATGGAATGGGTCTCGCGCAAGAGATCTGGCGATCCATGAGGCGCACGGTTCATCCCACTGATGGTTCTAGTCACTTCATCATGGTGGTTTCATTTGCACGGCATAATTTCTGCCTGACTGAGGAGAATGTTGCCCTAGCCCTAGAGGCGGCGATCGGGGGATACTGTTCTTCATTAAAGGTATCATGTTTACGTGATCGTGTTTTCTCCTTTAATGTCTCATGCAAGGAGGTTGGCTTTTTCATTTTGCATCAACGCAATCATGTTTGCACGCAATTCAAGTGTCATTTTCATCTTTGGGGCTATGGAGGTCCAGATTGGACCAAGGAGTTCAGATCTTGGCAAGCTGAATGCAATGATGAATGGATCCTAGTCAGCCCATCTAAGCGGCGTGCGAGTCTTGGCATGGCCGCTTTGAAGCATGCCCCTGCAAAATCATCTTTGCGTTCTAAGGATGGAAATCATCCTCGCAAGAATTTACGTTTTGCAACCTTTCTTAATTATGATGCATGCAAAGGGTATCGGTATAATGCCACTGCAGAGGACATCCTCACGGTGCAGCAGGATGCAGGCTATTCTCTTGATCCCCAGGAGTTGACAGTTTCAAAAGATAATTCTTTATCTAAGGATCAAGCCATGCAATTATTAGCTCGCCGCCGGTGACTTACTCACCGGAGCTGGAGGTTGAGCTGCAATTTGGATCTGTTTCACTTGCCGATCGTCATTCTCGGGATATGGTTCCAGATAATAATAATAGGATAATATTTTCACCTGATATTGTTAACGTCAGGTTGACTTCCTTGGGTTCTAGTAAAAAAACCCTAATCCTATCCGATGATGATTCTGAAGATGATGGGCCTTGTCCTGCTCCTTCGGGCCATATACCACCTGCCAGCCCGGTCAGCCCGGTGCAACTTTCACCCAAGTCACCCGTGGAAATAGTACGTGACCTTCAGGGTCTGGATGAGGTGATTGAGGAAATTGCTGCCCAAGTTTGGGATTGTCCATGTTGCTTGGGCATGGGGCACACGCTCGATCGATGCATGAACAAGGTGCGGTGCCGTAGATGTTTCCGGCTCGGTCACGTTAAAAAAGGTTGCACGAGATGACCTCCCAATTTAAAGGTTTGGGTTCCCAAACAAACCAGCCCAACTACCAACCTCGAGCCTCGCGCCTTCAGGCACAGCCCGGACTCTTCATTCTCCCAAACGGTGGAAAGATCCCCTGCCAAAACCCCTGCCTCTCCTACTCTACAGTATGGTTATTCCACGCCACCTCCATCAAACCGCACGCCCACCGATACCTCTGCTTCGCCGCTGTCCATGGTGAACTATGAGCTCGACCCGAGAAGGTTTTTGCCGGCGGGACATGATATCGTCGACGCCGGCCCGCAGCGAATGCCGCGTACGTTCTACACACCGGCTCGTTCGCCTCCCCGTCGACATGAATCCTACATGGTGGGGATCGTTGAGCCAATTCCCCAGCCAGAGGATGTACATCACCTTCGCCAACAGGTTAGGGATTTTATCATCGATGAGCTCCAACTGCCAGTTCTTTCCTCTCAAACGTGGTTCCATGGCGTCGGCCTGTATCAGATGCAAGACCCAGTTATTCGCAACGCCCTAGTTAATCATGCACCTTGTCCTCTTGGATTAGATCAGAATGGCCAGGAAATCTTTGTTAGATTCATAAACCACGATGATGGAGAAGGATATAGAGCTCTTCAAGGGTACCGAACTGGATGGCTCATGTTTATTGGGGTGCCACTAGATTATCGCAATGAGGAAATCCTATCTGAAGTAGTGGGGACTTTTGGGCAGTTTCATTATTGGAATCATGAGGATGACCGATTAGTTCGATCTCTGGTTTATGCATCTTTTCCAGATAACTTGCTTGTCCCAAGAGATGTTGTCTTCTGCAAGTTTGCCACTGTTGGAGGTGCTGTTGTTTCTTGGACCGCCTCATGTAGTATCTTAACAGCTGCTTTTGCTGAGCAACTTCCCCAGGATGAAGATGTAATGCCAGTCGATGGGAATCCTCACCCAATGCCGGGCCATCTTCAACCGGCAGAAAACTTCTGGGCACTGCCACCTTACCCTGCCCTTGGATGGAATGACATCCCACTGCCTTGGCAGCCGGATGGTCCACAGCAACAGCAGCCTCAGCCGGATGGTTGGGATTCTTGGAATGAGCCAGTTGAGGAACAGGCTGGAGAGAAACCACAGGTGTAGCAAGATCAAGCTTCCTTGTTCTTAAACCCCTCCATGGGCTCCAATGACTCCTCACAGCAGAATCTTGTGGTTGATGGGCCCCCTATGCATCCTGTCCAGGGCATGTGCCAGTGCTTGAGGGTGATGGGCCTGTTGGCCCAATAATACAAGAGGAGATAGATGCAGCAAATGTGGAGATTGGCCCATTGCAGCCCCTGAATATGCCTGTGGATAACATCTTGGTGCAAGAGTTGGACAATGAGGTTCAGGCAGAAGTTTAGGCTAATGAAAATCAGTTTGAAGCTCCAGTTGTACCAGAAGACAATAACAACCTTGCTATTGTACCATACCAGCCTCCCCTACAGCCGCCACTATTTGTTGGTGCTGCCAGAGTTGTCTATGTACCAGTTCTTCCACCTAACATAATTTGGCAGAGGACTTTTGAGTCTCTGTTGCCCAGTTTTCTGACTGCATCAATTCCCAAGCAGCTACCTATGGTGATTCACTGTGCTTCCCTCAAGAGATCTTGGTTGCAAGCTTTTCCACAAGACATGTCCTTTGTTTGGCCACATGCACTGTCATATGAGCAACACCAACCACTCCATCAGCTACCATCACCTCACAGGCCAGTTGCTAGGAAACTGTCTTTTGATGATGGGCTCCCTAGCATGCCTGCCCTGAAATTTCTTTGGACACTATGCAAGCTTCACAACCTTTTGTCAGTGTACCTGCTGTTGTGCAGAAGAAGGGAAGAAAGCCAAAGTCTCTGGTGGTTCCTCAGGCAGATTTCTCAGATAGACGAATGACTAGAAGTGCTGCCAAACTGCAAGGTTTCAAGCCAACATATGCAATTCCAGTCAAGCCCAGACCTCTACGACAGCCACGGGCGAAGAAGCCCAAGCTTCAGGAGACCACTGATCAGAATGGAAGCCCCATAGCGCCAGATTCCAGCCCTGCACCTATACCAATCCAGGTTATGCAGAATCTAGGTGCCTCTTTGGGCATTCCTCTGGAGAAACTATCTGTGGAACAGCTTATGGCTGAGCCCAAACAAGCTCAACAACCAGACATGCCCAATGATGAGTGATTTGTGTTGTCATATCATAGGGAGGCAGGCCCTTTGTCCTGCCATTTATTATCTTTTGGGTCTGCTACTAGCTTCTTCAGACTACTGTGGTTTTATGGTTGTGAAGACTTCTTTAAACTATCTCATGAAGTATGCTGCTTATATTTTGTGTCAGTATTATTATGTGATACTGTGCTTGCCCTACTCCTTCACATTGATTTATCATGACAACTTACATTAATAAGAACTGGAAAGTACTCTGCTGGAATGTAAGAGGTCTGAATTCTGAAGTTAGGCAGAGGGCTGTGCGAGCTAAAATTGAAGAAAGCCAGTGCTCTGTTGTCTGCTTACAAGAAACTAAGTGTGATTTCTTTGATCAAAGGTCTATTAGGAAGTTTTGTCCTAGAAGATTCGATAATTTTGTATACTCTCCTTCTGTGGGTGCTTCTGGTGGGATCATTGTCTTATGGTGTTCATCTGCTCTGGTTGGCACTCTCATTGATCTACAAAGCTATGGTATTGTTATAAATTTCTCCTCCACACAAAATAACCAAACTTGGACCTTGGTCAATGTCTATGGTCCATGCCAGGGAGAGCTTCGAGATGCTTTTGTGCATTGGTTATATCATCTTCAAATCCCACAGGATGAACTCTAGTTATTTATAGGGGATTTTAACTTCATCAGATCACTGGATAACAGAAATATGCCTGGGGTGACATTAATGATATGTTCATTTTCAATGAAATCATTGGCAATCTTGGCCTTATTGAGTTGCCTCTAAAGGGGAGATCATATACCTGATCAAACATGCAAGAAACTCCTCTTTTGGAACAATTGGACTGGTTCTTTACAACTCCTTCTTGGACTACAGAGTATCCCAATACCATGGTGTACCCACTGGCCAAAACTACTTCTGATCATGTGCCTTGTGTGGTCTCAATCTCTACCTCCATACCAAAAGCTAAGGTTTTTCGTTTTGAAAACTACTGGGTTGATATGCCTGGGTTTATGGAGTGTGTTCAAAGATCCTGGTCTGCCCCCACAAACTTATCTAACTCTGCTGCAATCCTCACCCATAAGTTTAAAAGGTTAAGGTCAGAGCTTAAGAAATGGCACACAGGTATATCCAGGCTGAAGCTGTTGATGAATGCCTGCAATGCAGTTATCCTTGCTTTCGATAACTTAGAGGAAAACAGGCCCCTGTTTAGACCTGAATTTAATTTCAGGAAAATTGTAAAGTTGCACCTGGAAGAGCTCCTTCACCTGCAGTACATTTATTGGAAACAAAGGTGTACCATCAGGTGGATCAAAGTGGGTGAGGAAAATTCCAAGTTTTTTCAAGCTATGGCAACAGAAAGGTTTAGAAGAAATTCTATTTCCAGCTTGGTAAATGAGGATGGTGTGACTTTATCAACCCACAGTGAAATGGTTGGGCTACTCTGGTCCTCATATAAGGATAGATTGGGAGTTACATGTGGAATTGACATGTTGTTTGATCTTAGGGCCTTGATACAACCTGTCCCTGGATTAGAAAGCTTATCTGGGCCTTTTACGGAGGATGAGGTAAATGAGGTTTTGAAATTTCTACCTCTTGACAAAGCCCCAGGACCAGATGGCTTTACTGGGTTGTTTGTTAAGAAATGTTGGCACATAATTAAGGATGATTTCCTCAAGTTAATACAGGACTTCTATGAAGGAAGAATCTCCTTACAGAGTATTAATGGATCTCTTGTCACACTCATCCCAAAAATCCTTTCTCCTGAGGGACCAAATGACTTTAGGCCAATATCTCTCACAAATACTTGTCTGAAATTTCTGACTAAGCTATTGGCTAATAGACTGCAGAAAGTCATCCTCACATGCATCCATAAAAATCAATATGGCTTCCTTAAGTCAAGGTCTATTCAGGACTGCATTGCTTGGAGCTTGGAATACATACATCAGTGTCACCAGTCCAAAAGACCCATCCTTATCATCAAGTTGGATTTTGCTAAAGCATTTGATACTGTTGAACATGACCTGATCCTACTAATGTTGAAATATACGGGTTTTGATGCAAAATGGATTGGATGGATCAATGAACTATTGTCATCTGGATCTTCTTCTATCTTATTGAATGGTGTGCCTGGCAAACAATTTGTTTGTAAACGTGGTGTTAGGCAGGGGGATCCTCTTTCTCCTCTTTTGTTTGTCATTGCTGCTGACCTTCTCCAATCTGTGGTCAACCAAATGTTGCAACAGGGACTACTTAATCTACCCATTCCTTCTAATGATCCAGATTTTCCAATAGTCCAATATGCAGACGACACCTTGTTAGTCACCCAAGCTAATGAAGTTCAACTTCTAGCTCTCAAGCAAATGTTGATGGCCTTCTCCAAATCAACTGGTTTGAAAGTCAACTTTCAGAAGTCCTGCATTCTGCCAATTAATGTCTCCCAGGAAGAAACTAATAGATTGGCTGCAATTTTTGGATGTCAGGTTGGGTCCCTCCCTTTTACCTATCTAGGTTTACCTGTGGGCACCACAAAGCCAAGGGTGCAAGATCTAGTGCCTGTGGTAGACAGAGTGGAAAGAAGACTCTCTGCTAGCTCCTCCCTCCTCTCCCAGGGGGCTAGACTACAACTGCTAGTGTCTGTTCTCACCTCCTTGCCAATATATTTCCTTTGCAGTCTTAGCTTGCCAGCTGCTATCATTAATCAACTTGAGAGAATTATGAGGCAATGCTTATGGAGGGGGAACTCTGATACACCTAAGCAATCCTTATCTGCCTGGCCAATGGTTTGTAAACCAAAAGATAAGGGAGGCATGGGTATAATAAACCTTGCAATCCAGAACAAGGCCCTTCTCACCAAACACTTACACAAGTTTTACAACAAGGCTGATATACCATGGGTTTCCTTGATCTGGGACACCTACTATGATGGAGTGGTTCCTCATGCAACAGTTCAGTGTGGATCCTTTTGGTGGAGAGACATCCTGAAATTAAATGACATCTATAGAAATCACTGTATTATTACAATCAATGATGGAAACAGCTCTCTCTTTTGGCATGATACATGGATCTTAGGTGGAAGCCACCAACCAATTAAAGAGAGATTTCCTAGGTTGTTTTCATTCACACTGGACGATAAGATCTCAGTCAGAAATTTCATTGAGGATTTTGATATTTCAACCTACTTCCAATTGCCATTATCCCAGGAAGCAATGGATGAACTGGTGTCTCTAACATCTGATCTATCAACCCTGCAAAGGAGGCCTCTTGAACCTGACACCTGGTCTTGGACACCTGGTAATGGTCAATACTCTGCCAAGAGTTTTTACATTATGGCCCATGCTCACCTACCTGATGATGATCCCTGTAAATGGATATGGAAGAGTAAGTGTGTTATGAAAATAAAAGTTTTTGCCTGGCTCATGCTTAATGATAGGCTCAATACGAGGGATATGTTGCTTAGAAGACATTGGAGGTCAGAGGAGGATGATAACTCATGCCCACTGTGCATAGCCCATTTGCATGAAGACAGAAACCACCTTTTTTCCATTGCTCTTTCAGCACTAGGGTTTGGAATTATCTGCAGATTAACTGGTATGCTGGGCTAGCTCCTCGTGAATGCATCCTGGCTGCCAAGAGAAGCTTCAACCATCATTTCTTCTTTGAAGTAGTTTACCTTGCTGCCTGGAGCATTTGGATCACAAGGAATGACAAGATCTTCAGGCATATTAGGCCAAGCTTTGGCAGATGGAAAGCCAAATTCATCCATGACATTACTCTGCACTCCTATAGGATGAAGGCCTCTGTCAAGCAACCTCTCCTAGACTGGATTCATGCTTTGCCTTAATCTTGCGGCATATGCTGTTGTATATTTGTATATTTGCATATTTGTACATATATAGGTAGGTTTCCCTGTCTCTTAGTTAGTCTTACCTTTTGAACTCCTTGTACTTGTTTTGTTGGGCCAAGTTTTAATAAAAGGCTGTGGGGCTGTTGCCTCACAGTGTTCAGTCAAAAAAAAATTGGTTGACGTCCTCGGCGTTAATTTTGCATATTCATGTAAATAATTTCTACCAGCTAATTGTATGGGATATGCTAAACAGATTAAATGAATCACTATTTATTTGCTCATCTTTTGTCATGTTATGCATTTGTTTGAATGTTATATTTGTTTATAGAACATCTTTTAATTGTTTATATTGAAAAGTAAAAAAGCATAATCATCAAAGTACCTTTCATCACTTCACTTCATCAACACTGGCGGGCGCGGCAACGCGCGTCTTTATGTTATAGTGAATATATGTATATGTTGATAGGAATTGTTGTCTGCCATGTTGCTATGTCTTTGGAAGACGTAATCTAACCAGATGTTTCCGATTGATGATCTAAAGGACTTGTTGATCACATAATCAGTTTGCATCAACATCAAAGAAGGCATGGATATTGGAAACATAAATAACAAACTCTATAACAGTTGATCTCGTCTTTTTTGACATCGTCAAATCGACTTGGAAAGTTATACAGAGAAACTTGAACTCGGTAGAACATCCTTGAGATGAGACAGACCATGGTAAAAAGCAAGTAATCTTCATGTAATTACTAACTTGGAATCGGATGCTTTGTCAGTATTTTTGAAAGAAACCTCATTCGACATACATGTGAGAAATCGGTGCCACTTAACTCCCTTTCATGTAAATGAACGCGCGCCTAGGGATGCCAGCCAGGGAGGACCAGCGCAGCAGAACAACAACCGTCACCGACGATGAGAAGTGTAGATTGGATGGGTCATACGAGTAAACACACAAACAGAAACGACGACTAGCTGAATCCAAATGGATCCACCGGAGACGAACACAGACAGGATCTAAGAAGAACCACCAAAGACCAGTGCCAACCGAATCCAAAGTGTTCCGCTGAAGACACACCTCACCACGCCCTTCGTTGGCACTAGACGCATCACCAAGACGGGGATGGAACGCGAGGAGCCGAGGACATTATTCTAACTCTGGGCCACCGCTGCCGTAACCAAACTTAAAAGTACCAAAAACAAGAACAAGATCCCTCCTGTCAGTGGGAGGGCGGGGTCCATCGCACCTCCAAGGCCCAAAGACCACCAGACACGGGACGGACTACCGACGGCAGCGGTGAGATATCCTCCCACATCATGTGCTCATGTGGTAAAAATGGACACGACCCCACAAAATAAGTAATATGATCATCCATGAATCTTTCGTCTCTCAAATCAAACAATCCACAAGATGGTTCATCTCTTATCATGTCAAGCAAGCATTATGGTAAAATTGAGGATCCGCGTTGAGGGTCATCCGAAGTTAATTCACAACCCCGCACCAACAGGTTAATACGTAGCAAACTCAAGAACCTAAGGCCGTTCATAACTTTGGGAATGCACACCATAGCTTCTGGGTTACTTCGATGGAATTCACATATCGATGGATCAAGCTACAGTAGCAAGTTTGAGAATTTTAGCGGTCATCATCGCTATCTCTACTCTACTCCTATAAAAATGTGAGTTGGTGATGATGGTGTGCCTGCCTTCACATCATCTGGACCGTTTGATCTATAACGTAGGGCTGAGATGAAGACAAGTTGCCACACGCTACTTGCACTTTTGCAAAAATACCCAAAGTTTAGAAAGAATTGTGGAGCAGGGACATCAGAACACAACAGTCTCGATATTCTCCTTTCTTCTTCTCTCGCGAAAGAAACAGAGTCTTCAAGAATCTCCCAAATTGCTCGCCGCCGACCACTGTCGTAGTTGAATTGGGCGAGCCACCCCCACCCCCCGCCCCCCCGCGCGCCCTATAGCTTTAGTTACATTCGGCGGCGAGCTTCCCCGAGGACCTCTCCTCCCAGATCTGGCCATGCAAGGTTGTCTGAGACGAAGACGACAGTGGCGGCGGCTGCGATGTGCAGGTATTTCGGTTTTGCTTTGTGGTTGTCGGGTTGATTCCCTTTTGTTCAGGCTACCAGTAACAGGAACGCCATGAGTCGTCTCAGGCATTGCGGACGCGGAGGATTTTTTCCGAAGGCAAGCTACTTGTTCCCGGTAGCCCCCGCGTCAATGTGAGTCCCTCTGTAAGTTTTGTGTTTCTCCTACCAGATCAAAGAATGGAGTATAGATGTGTATCAGATCAGTTGATGGTTGAAATTATGGTCTCTCCTGAACATGTGATTTGTGAAATCTCTAGGAATGAATTGTTTTTGATCTGTAAAGTACCTTGTTAGCTGCGGATTTAGACTTTCTACGTAATTATTTGCAGAAACTTGTAGTTCATCCTTAGTGAAATTCACCGTAATCCATCCCTTCAGGTTGGTACCCATTTTGCTATTCAATATGTAGACCGTTTTCTATTGTGACATTTGTCAGATTTTTGTTGGCATGATTTGGTGCAAGGTGTAGAGGAGCATGATCAAGCATGGCTAAATATAGTTGTAAGTAGAGAAGTTCGCAAGTCATGCGTTCAAGGAAGAGAGACAAGTTTTTTCTCTTTGTTGTACCAAGTAATTTAACTTCCCAATCCACTATACTATTGTGTACTGAACACAATCTGAAATAATCCCTTTTACAAGAAAAACATATACATACGTAATTATATGTATATATACCAGTGTAATTGTGTGAGATCAATTTGGAAGTGCTAATTCATGAAAGATGTAGCATTAGTAATATCCTTCTGATATGTGGTAAATGAGCACAGTGTTGCTTGTAGATAGATTTTTCATGACTTCAACATGAGCCTTCCTTCTCCTTGATGATGTGTTATCCCAAACTCATGTGAGTTCATATACCAGTTTTTAATTTCTGGAAGTAAATTTTGATATTGTATAAGTTATGTATGCTTGGAACCCCATGCCCGTGGAAACCTGTGCGTTTCTTTTCTAAGACACTATTCATGACATAGACTCTTACCTACATGAACCAGCATAATTGTCGGGAATGTGTTTTAATTAGTTTAGATACATGGCAGGGGAAATTATACCTGACACTCATTGTGTCATATAGTCAACGAAATGCACCACATTGTGGGCTGGCCCATCATGGTCAGAAACGAGAATAGCCGCTCGAAGCGGAGCCGGAGATGACACAGCCAAATCAGATTTTGCTGCATTATATGGTCTCTTGGCAGTTTTAGTTTTCCCTTGGAAAATGGTATCAATTTGTTTATGTTATATACTTTTTCATTGTTGCGAGGCAACATCCACTAGAACAAAATTTTTAATTTAGTATGTTTAGCGTTTTGTGGTCGTGAGTAGTTGTGTTTTAGTTAAGGAATATGTGTCCTTGTGGCCACTTATGAAACAAATATTGCAGTTTAACACTTTGTTAAAAAATCCTTTGCCTAAATACTACAGGCTCATTTTTTTTCTTAATTTGCCTAAATATACTACAGACTGTTATGCATTCAATACTTTGATTGTCTAATATCTTTAATATCTTTTAGGTGAGAAGATAGATGAGGCGAGAACTCAAGAGATATAATATTGTTGGCGCATATGTTTTGAGCAAACAACTAAAAGAAGATATATGTGCTAGCATGTTGAGCCTATTGGATTGAAGCCAAATGATGAAGTGACACTACTAGGGAAAAGCCTAGCAACAGCGCGGGTTTTGGGCCTACTAGTAGCGCGGGTCCCCGCGCTACTAATAGGGCGCTACAGCTAACGTATAGCAGTAGCGCCTGTTGTCCCACGCTACTGTTATACATGAATAGATGTAGCGCTCTTTAGAAAAGGGCGCTGCTGATATTATCTGCAGCGCTGTTTATTGGGAAGCGCTACTGGTAAGGCGGCGCTACTGCTAAATTTTTCCCCCTCGCTACTACTAGTTTTATTAGTTTTTTCCATGCATATTTGTTTTGTATTTGAATAGGCTTTATATAATAATCTTTAGCATATCATACACATACAAATGTATCATAGCATATACATACAATTAGTCTCATCAAATCATGTCATCATCATAATCATCATCCAGCACAAAGTGGTCTCTCGTCATCATCTCGAAAATAGCGATACAAGTCTCGATTACTTGCAAATACATCGTCATCCATCTAAACAATGATATACGCGAGAAGAGCTATCACTTTGAGTACATGAGTTCGTATCCCTCTCTCGCATTAGCGTGAATCTAAATTAACTACTTCTTGTCGCTCGGAAACCGGAAACCGGTACACCTGGGCCTGACACTCCAGCCACTTGTCTTATATATACTCCTGGCGTAGCACTTCTTCGCCATCTATGATCTATGCACCTGCATCGCCACATAAGTCGATGAAATGCAACATATATAGTTGAGCAACAGAAAGAGACAGACTTGGCAAAAATAGAAACAACATATCATAAGCATAAATAACAAAGTTCATCGTACCTCAAAATGCCCTAACTAGAGTGATTTTCGCTAGTCGAGGAGGAGGAGGGTTTAATTACATCACAAATAAAGTTTCACCGTGCATAACTCAAAGTTTTTTCATACAGAAAGTATGGACTAAACGGACACATTGTCATATATCGACAATTACTCCAACATGTCGTTCCATCCATCCAAATCAAGGAGATAGTCCTTGAGCTTAGTGAAAGGCTTCATGTCGAGACGCTGAGAGGCTATCCATGTTCGGATGTGTTCCCGCGACATTTGTCCTTCTCCGTAGAACATCCCTGTTTTTCCGACGACCTCCTTCATGATGATTTGGGCAAGTTCGCGCTGGATGTTATAGAACTCAGATCGAAGTCGATGATCCTCGATATCTCCTATGTCCTTTTGCCCATTGGAGAATATGGGCATCGTCGGATCTAGGTGACATGAGAAGGTTCTGGTGATCTCGTCTGTACTCCAGCATGTGGTGTAGGACATAGAATCCATCATTAAGAGAATCGTTCGGTTGCCGGATGCAGCAGAAGTCGGTCTTATGGCCGAAGGCGGCCCTGCCGCCCCTTGTCTTCTTGTCCCTGACCTCTCCACCCCTTGCTTGGTAGTAAAATATAGCACTGTAGAGAACATCCTTGATGTGGGTGTAATCCTTTTTGTGAATGTTCTTCGACGAGTCCAAGAGCGTGGGAGAATCGGGGGTAGAGGATGATGAGGATGGCGCGCCCGCCGCTGCGCAAAATAAGTAACCTCAAATTAATTAGCCTCCACCGTACAAATGAATGATTGAAATCGAAGGAAGGATAGCAGCGCGGATGACTTACACGGGATGATAAGGCACGAGAATCGCCTCCTTGTCCTTATTGATGAGCATGAAATTGACGATGTAATCCCTCGCGTATTCACGGTGCTTTGCGCAGACTCCTAAGAAGCCCTCGTGCATGTAGTACGGGTCAGCGACACAGATATTAGATATCTGCTCAACCCCGATGATGTAGTTCATGTGCAAGGCATAAAGGCGGACAAACGTAAAATCCAGGTTCTTCACGTGAAACATGTCGAATATGTAATCGAATCGGAGGAAGAACTTATCCGCGGGGAAGCTGTCGACGTACGACATTTACCGTGGAATGTTAAACACGTAGAGTGGGTATCCTGGATCTTTCGAGACGATGAGGCCTTTCTCTACCCGCAGCACATCGTCATGAAGTCTCCTTAGATCGCCGAATCTGGCCCGTAGCGCTGTTGCAGGTAGGATTGGTTGACCGGGGATATGCCACTTATCCGCATCGGGGATATCTATACGGTCCTAAAGCCGAGGCTGCTGAGGTGGCTGGCTCATAGAATCAGCTTTTTTGCCTTTCCTCGCTCTCTTCCTAGACTTCTTTACTACCCGAAGGTCGTCCATAATACGTTGAGACGGCAATTCAGGCAGCGACTCATGATGCTCAAACCCTGAGGAGGCGCCAGTATAGACATACTGTTCAGCGCCATCGTCGTCCTCATCCTCATCCATGGCGACGTCATCAGCGACTAATGGAGCCTCCTCCTTACCCCGTCCGCTATCACCCAACCCGACACCCGATGCTAATTGTGTAGGTGGGGCGTTGATGTTCATACCTTGCTGAGGCTGCGTGTTCGTGGGTGTGCTCCCGGCCGCCTCCAGACGAAGCAGACTCTTTGGCCACAACAGGACCCACACATTGCAACAATCACCAAGCCGCCGCGGTGTCTCGTCGTCATCCCCCGCTAGTATTGGAGGAGGCAAATTCTCGTGACCCGGTTTGACACTGGCCACGGAAACCTTGAAGACATTCGGGGGGATCGGCCGGCTGTGGAACAATGGTTCCTTCGGCTTCATTATTGTTGCCTTCCCCACGTCCACCTTCTGGTCGCCGATGGTGTACAATATGGTGCACGGGGTTTCGTCGGCCTGCAAAGAAAAGTCTGCGACGTGAGACATCCGAAAGGCAATGAAAACGGGAGATTATACATTTTTATTGAAGGGGGCCGGTGTGACAGATACCGTGAGGGCGTCGAGCTCAGCCAAAGACGAAGCACCACCGAGCACGTCCGGTGCGGGAGCCGGTACAGGAGCAGGTGCGGGAGCCGATGCAGGAGCAGGTGCTGGTGCAACGCTAGTCGAGCTGCTTCCCAAGAAGTCGGCAAGGGGAAAGTCCTCTGCATTTTTTTCCTGGATTTTGCCTTGTCCAAGTGATAATGCCCGTCACCAAGGAAGTAGACAAATCTGCAACCACCTGTTTTGCGGCAGCTACCGCTGTTGCAACTGTCTGAGATGATTTCTTCTCAACCGCAATCTCAACCTTCTTGTCGATGTTTTCTTCAGTTAACCTCCGTCTTTCCTTTCTCTCCTTCGTGGTCTCACGGTAGTACTTCTTCCAAGTGGCGCCGTCTCCGACACCGTGCACGCGTCCATACGACGGTCGAGTATCCATCGATTGTCGTTTCAATATGTTCAACGCCCGGTTGAATGGAGTGTCCCACTTGGGCCTCGCCAATGCCTCAGACGGCGAGTCGCGTTCGGCCGCAATCCGGTGTTGCTCTCTCTGCAAAAGGCACAAGGATCGTTTACAAATATGACTAACGTGTGCAGTCGAATTGATCAGAAACTACAACTAGCAGCAGTCTCATGAACTCCGTAATGACCGGTGTTGTCTCGTAAACCTTCTTCACTGGGTCCCAACGGTGCCGGGCCCTGAGGACGTCACGCTCCTGCGGGACGGTGAAATCCACCAAGGGGTCTGGGATGCCAAGACTCGCGCCTTCCGCGTCCTCCTTGGCCCATTTGGACCTCTTTCCGCTGTAACCACGGCTTCCGAGGTGGTGGCTCCCAATGTTCCTCTCTTGAAGCCCCTTCATGTACTGAGACTTTTTTTGGCAGCTTCGGCCTTGCAAGCCTCCTTGAATATTTGAAACTGCTCTTTCCTGATTGTCGGATTATCCTTTACAATCTCGGAGTAGGGTTCCTTCTTGTCGATGATCTTTGCTTTCACTCGATTTTTCCAGGCGGCCAACGCGTTGCTAAACTTGGTCATGGCGTGTTTGTTTATCTTCTTCATTGCCGGGTCCTCATCTGGATCTTTATAATGCTTCTCATTCCGGCCCGGGAACAAGAATATCTGGTGAAACTTCTTTAGGAGGGAGCTCCTCATATTTTCTATCTTCGGTAGTTTCTCATCGTTGATGGTGGCGGTTGTCCGTACGATGCAGCCTATTTGATTGTCGTAGCATCGACGCGCTTCCTCGGGCGCCTTTGGCTCAAAATTGCCGTCGTCCATCTCCGTGACCACCAGTCTAGTAGTCTTGAGTTTGTTAGGAAGTTGTTGCCTCTTTGCTTTCGGTTCTACACCGGCTCCGCTCCCCGAGGCAGCGCCGGTCTCAGTATCAGCGCCGGTCTCGATGCCGGTCTGAGTCTCAGCGCCGGTCTTAGTCTCAGCACCGGTCTGCGTGTCGGTCTCAGTCCCCGATGCCACCGGTTGATCGTCGGCAAGGCTAAAAAATTCGTCTGCCGCCCGGTAGACGTCGTCGCAATCACCAGAACCCTGTCCTTCATCGTTGCTAGCCATGTTTCCTACGATTAAATCTAGTAAATTAATTCTAGACCTAATAAAATGAATACTGACATACAAAAGGCTTATGTTTTGCAGGAACGTTGACTCTTTCCTGGTGCGGCAAATCTCGGGCACTCGATATGTCCTAGTTTGTAGCACAAGTCATGCCGAAATTCACGGAAAATTTTGGCATGACCTTTGCTAAAAAGTGGACAATTCAATAACCTGAAATTTGCCAGAACGAAAATGAATCAACATTCCTGCAAAACATAGGCCACTCAGCTTCATTCCCTGGAAACAACAAAAGGCCACTTGGGCACAATCGAAACATGGGCAAACACAATTGAGGAATTTGCATATATCCTGACCACTTCAAATTTGCATGTCCTATAGCGTTTTACACTTCAAGAAAATCTACACAAATCATACATGCTCTCTCAAACTCAATTCAAAAACCATATATATATATATATATATATATATATATATATATATTATATTTAGTTAACTACTGAACTAAACTTTACTCTAAACTAAACCCTACTGCCCTTATTAACATCTAGTTAAACAAACTCAATTCAAAAACTAAACCCTACTGAACTAATTAACATCTACATTATCTACTACTTAACATCGGCTATTGTTACCCTAACTAAAAAACATCAACATTATCTACTACTTAACATTAACATCTATTAACTAAAAAGGATGGGTTGGGGGGCTTACAGAGAGGGGAGAGATGGTGGCGGGGAGGTGCTTGGCAACGGAGGTAGGGGCGGGGTGGGCGGGCTCAGGATCGGGACGCGGCAGTCTTGGCGGGCTCGGGGGCGGTGAGGTCGAGGGCGGCGGCGGTGAGGTCGAGGGCGGCCCGAGAGGCGGCGGCGGTGAGGCTGGGCGGCCTCGGGCGGCGGCCGTGAGGATGAGCGCGGCGTCGACGCCGGCAGGAGATGGCGGCGAAGTGGGGGAGACGGCCGCGAAGCGAGGGATCGATTTGGGGGAGAAGTGGTAGCCGGGGGGAAACCGTTTTTGCTTAAGTCAAAAGTAACGGTAGTGTGTTACAGAAAACTGCTATAGCTAAGTTAGCTATAGCGCGTTTTAGAGATGGCGCTACTGCTACGTCTTCATCATTTTTTCCCTTTTTCATTTATTTTTCTTTACATTTTATATTTTTCCTTTTTTTCCTTTTTCTATTTCTTTCATTTTCATTTACTTCTCTATTCGTTTTTCATTTCATTTTCTTTTCGTTAGCAGTAGCGATTTACACATAAACGCGTCGCTATAAGTTTATTAGCGGTAGCGTGGATTTTGGATGATCGCTACTACTATGTGTAGCCCATCGGCTAAGTGATTGAAATTTTAGTAGTAGCGAGTTTTCGGTGAGACGCGCTACTGATATATGTCCATCTGCAGCGCGCTTATTTTGCACGCGCTACTGCTATCTAGCAGTAGCGTGCTCTTTTAATAAGAGCTATTGCTAAAGTTCTGTGTATAACGTTTTCCCCAGTAGTGTGACTTATCGTCATACCTCCATCCCACAGATTGGGGATGGATAATGAAATTGAGACATTGTCGTTCTTCCATTATTAAGTTTAGGCCAAAGTGACGTGTTTAATGTGTCGCCATTTCTAGCGGAGAATGATGTGTGAGGTGAAGCCCATGTTAACTGAAGGGGAATGAAGACAAAGACCGATTTGGAGTAAAGAGGTGTAATCGCAAATTCGCGATAGCCATGGGTGTATTTGCTTTTGCCACATGCTCTCCGCCCCCTCAATATAGGACGTGATGGACAATGTGAAAGCCGAGTAGGGAGAGCTATAGGATTTCTTGCAAGGTGAAGATTGAGAAGAAAAAGTTTGATGTAGAATAAGGGATTTATCTGTTGGAAGTCGTGTGTTCAATTGTTCTGGATGTGTACCTATGAAATATATGAATCGGTTTGATCAATGTCTCAGTACATTCTTTCGTTATCTCTTAGCAGTGCATTTACGCGTCTTTTTGTGATTCCATAGCGTAGCACGGGCATCTTACTAGTCATACTTGAACACCGTCCATTTTGCTCTTGGTGCTGTTGGAGAAACGAAAAGAACAATTACAAAGTTTACAAAGTTGGTCAAACTTTACAAAGTTTGACTTTAGACAAATTTTATGATAGGCTAGGAGGTCTCATTAGTGGGAGCAACTAACCAAGGAGTATCCCTTGCGGGAGCCTCTTGGTTAGTTAAGCTCTACACATGAGAAACAAAAATCAGTTCTCAAAAGTGCTCAAAACTTTGAATACTGAAATCTTTTTCTTGTGTGGAGCTCTTCGAATGTTTTTTTGGCATGAAATGTTGTAAGCACCTACAGAGTTTAAGCATATTTGATGTCACGAAGTTTCGAATTTTAAAATAAAATATGCAAGGACATCGGAGTTGAAAAACCACTCTCTTGCATTATTAATTAGCAGCTATTCGTTAATAAACCATACGAGCAAACATAGGTCACATATACTCAGACACCACACCATCACGTTAACGAGCACACAATGACACAAACATAGGTCACATATAGTCAGGTACCACACCATCACACAGCTATGAAGACACACTCGCGCTAAGTAAGTACCACGACTGATCGAGCGAGACGATAGTTAGTTGCCATGGATCTGCTTGACGAGTCCGAGGTTGATGATGCCCCAGGCGGAGCGTGGCCATTGTTTCTCCTTGGCCTTGTCCCTCATCACCCTCCCCAACGAGCTAGCCCCCAACGACACCCACCCTTCCCACGACATCCTCTTGTCCCAGCCAATCCCCCACTCCAGCACCAGCCTCAGCCCCTCTCCCGTCTCTGCCTCCTCCCACCTCCCTCCGCGACAACTAACTGTCAAGTTCATATGTTGTTCTATATGGGAAAAACAAAAAAGACAAATGTACTCAACCGAATCGTGATGCAAAAATGAATGGCTAGATAAGAGGGTGCCCCAAAGCCTATGCTCTACAACATGTTTACCCTCCCTCCGCCGTTCAGCAGCACCTGAGCCAGCACCAGCCACGGCTCCCCCACGTACGGGTTCTTCGCGATGCACCGCCGCAGCAGTGACTCCACGCCCTCCTTGCCGTCGCTGCACATCGCCTCCCAGAACAGGTCCCTCGCCGCGATCTGCTCGCCGGGGTCCAGCACCTTGCTGCACCGGTCGAACACGGGCGAGATGCACAGCTCCAGGCCCGCGTCTTGTTCGTCCGCCGTCGTCTTTGTCGCCCTTCTTCCATGTGGCGGAGATGCTCGTAGTCGTCGGTGGCGATGAGGCGGTATAGCGCGGCCAGCCTGGACATGGCGCTCATCAACAGCCCGGGCTTTCCGGTCCCCGGCCAGAGCGCGGCCCAGTTGTCGCCGGCGAACTCGAGGCGCCCGTTGTCGTTGCGGAACAGCTTGTCCTGGTAGTCCGTGTGCTGGTCGCTTAATTCGGCGATGGTCATCAGCACGAACACCCTGAGCACACGCCGTGATAGCGCCACCGGCTCCCCCGTCCGGATGTGCGGCACCACCACGCCCTCCTCCGGCACCAGGGACCGTAGCTTCGCGCGCCACGGCTCCGCCTTGTCCTCCGACCTGCCCCCGCCGGAGCGCGCGACCTGGAGGGACGCCTCGGTGGGAGCTCGGCGTCGGTGTAGCGGAGGTGGAGGTCGTCGTGCATGAGCGCCTGGAGCGGGACAACGCAGAAGAGGTGCAGGAGCCGCTCGGCGGCGGCACCGATGAAGGCGCGGACGCGGGCGTAGCTGACATCGGGCTCGAAGATGGCGAGGTTGACATAGGAGTTGGAGTAGGAGGAGTGGAAGAGGTCGCAGCGGGCGACGGCGCTGGGCGCGCCCCAAAGGCGGAGGATGCGGTAGACGTCGAGGAGGGGCGCGAGGAAGGTGCCGTGCTTGTGGTAGCACTCGCCGGCGCCGGCGGACACGAGGACGGAGACGAGCGAGGGGTTGACGGACGTGAGGTCACCCCGGAGGAACGGCCGCGCGACAGCGAGGAGAGACTGGAGCTCGTCGTTGGTCGATGGGCCTCTGCCGTTGCTGATGCCGGTCGCCATTTCGATGATCCCGACACCGGTGTAGTGTGTGTGATGTGTGTCTCACTCTCACAGTCTCACTCTTGATTATTACCGTGATTGTGTTCTGTTCACCCTCTGCAGTTGCTGATTGTTACCGTGAGTGAAATGTTGGTTGCGGTGCGTAGCAAAATGAATAATTCCAGTGGCCGCATACAATTCAGGTGTACCAAGAGGATCTCCAAGTGGCGCCAAACGCGCCGCGCGCAAAAAACTACGCGCGTTCATCGTCTGGTTTTTCGCGACGCGCAGCGCTAGCTCCAGTAGCCGCGCTAAAATGCAGCGCGCGTGCCGCTTCAGTAGCGCGTAAAAAATGCAGCGCGCGCGACTCGTCGGGACATTGCATATATGGCATTTTGAACACAAAATAAAGTTGAAACATTCAAAATGCAATGGACATGACATATAAAATTTCACACAAACAAGTTGATGAAGAAAAGTTCATGCCCACAAGTTCAAAATCATGCCCACAAGTTTATCCAACCAAGTTCAAAATGCAAATCAAGTTCAATACACAAATGAAAGACACATCATTCCTTGTCCTCGTCTTCATCCTCGTCCTCATCTTCGGAAGACGATTCTTCTGCCTCCGAAGATGAATTTTCCTCCCTCTCCTCATCGCGCACCGCATCACGTGAAGCTCCAACGGTGTTGGCAAGATTTTCAACGGCATCTTCCTAGGAATGTGTGCGAGGAGGCACATCGAAAGACATTCCGCCCATGGCGGCCGGAGGTGCACCCATGCCTCCCATGGTGGCCATAGCATCGGGGGGTGCTCCAAAGCCAGTCATGCCTCCCATTGCACCGCCCACGGTACCTCCGAATCCCGTCGCACGCCCTGCAAGCTTCTTCCTCCTCGCCTTCGAGGTGCCGGAGCCGTCCGCCGACTTGTTTTTCTTCGCCGATGTCTTGCCCTTCTTTGGCCGCGCCGCATTGGGGAGATTTGAGGAGGGGGCGGCGGCTTGGGCCGGCGCCACCTGCCGCCGAGGTCATCCGCAGCGGCATGAAGAGGCCGCGCGCGAGGCCAATGGTCGGAGGAGCTCCGGTGAAGGCGAGGCCAGCGCTACCCGGGCTAGGGTTTGCGGCGGCGGCATAGGGGTCACGGCTATAGGATGGGGTGAGCGGGGTGCCGGCGCGTGCGTCCATGGGGTGCAGTTCGCCGGCGCCGACTCGCGCGGGGCGTAGGAGACGGAGAAGAGAGAGTGCAGCACAAGCGCTCGAGTGTGCCGCACGCGGAAGCGGGCACCTCAAATACACCGCGCGAGATAGCGAATCCGACCGCGCGCCCAATTACTTATACCGCGCGCGCGGTTATTGTACGCCCGCAGGAGCCACCCGCCAGATGACGCGCGTGTTAAACTGGCTAAATTTACGGCGCGGCGCTTATTTAGCGCGTCTGTTGCGCGTGATACATGCACGGTGCTAGAATGTTGAGGTAGGAGCTAGGGCTATGATACCTGATATTGTCGTCCTGTGAACGTGGATGGAATGTGTCCAAGTTCGCTTTCCAGTGCCGTGTCTGGAGCAATAACCCTACCTTTACTCTTTCACGGGATCTTTTCAACCAACTAATCTCCCCTCCTATTTTCAATGGAGTGGGTCCCGCCTCATCTCTAACTACCAATCCCAAGTCCCCACGTTGGCCAGTCCATTGATCCTGTGAAAAAATCGTCCGTGAAAAATCCTATGTCTGGCGTGCACCAATGAACTTTTTTTTTTGCGAATGGCCTGCACCGATGAACACGTACGTACATGCAGAAAAGGCAGTATACGATGCGTCCGTTTCAGGTGACATCGGTTTTTATTGCTTTGTCAGCTTTGGAGGCAGTATTCCCACTCATGTGTGTACATACACAGCGTGTTTGGTTGGGGTAATTAGAGTTAGGGAATGAGAATTGAAGGAATACGAGATTTTAAATCTATTGTTTAGTTGGAGATATTGAGAATTCACAAAGAAATAGGTATGGGACTTGAGACTCCAGCTCCCACCGTTTTATTAACAAGGAAGGGGTGGGAGTTGGATGGGAATTTTTCTAATGAGTCAATCTTAATCCTTCATCGTAACTTCCCTTGTCTAGTCCCATGTCAATTCCCACAAAGCAAACAAGGGAATACAATTTCTCCTCATATTCTCACACATAATTTCTATCACACACCAAACAGAGGATTGGGAATAAAATGACTTATCCCATGTCTAATCTCAATACAACTCCTTTCTCTAAACTCCCGTTTCCCTTTCCAAATATTTCCAAACATGTTAAAAGGGGCTCGCGGCAATGTCCCGCCTCGTGTGAGGCAGTAGCTCGCCTCGCTGCAGGCAACAGGTTCGCGGGCCGGCCCATTTGCCGGGATGAAGCCATGATGACGTTGCACATATTCACATTTTTGTTTGTATTATCTGTTTCTATTTTTTTTTCATTTTTTCCTTTGTTTCATTTTTTATATTGTAGGTTTTTAAAGTATTCATCGCACTTCAAGAAAATGTTATTCATATATTTTAAAAGTTGAAAGTGTATAACTAGATGTTTCTCATGTATAGGAAAAATGTATAATGTGTATGAAAAAATAGTGATCAAAACATGTATATGAAAAGAGTAATCGTGTCTTTAATTAATTTTAAACATGTATAAAAGATGTTTCAGCTGTATATGAAAATTGTACAATGTGTGTGAAAAAATAGACATAAAAAACACATGTTTCAAGAAATGATAATCATATATCTGAAAAATGTTTGACATGTACAAAAAGATATTTCATATGTATACAGAAAATGTACAATATTTAGAAAAAACAGGCATCAAAATGTATATATGCAAAGATGTTAATCGTGTATTTGAAGAATGTTAAATCCATATAAAAAATGTACAATGTGTACTAAAAATGTAGGCATGTGTTGAAAAAAGTACACAGCAAAATATTTATTTTTTTAAAAAATTTAATCATGTACTTAAAAAATGTTAACCATGTATAAAAAAATCCTGATATACACAAAATATATACAATGTGTATGAAAAAACGTGGATGCTAAAACATATATTAAAATAATATTCTCTAGAAAAAGTTTAACGTGTGCAAGAAAAACCCTTATGTACATGAAAATGTACATTATGCGTGAAAAAAATAGACAACTGTTGAAAAAAAGAAATAGGAAAAAGGAAAAAAATTAATAACAATACCCAATGAAAACCAGAAAGGAGAGAAGAAAACTGATAAACAAGAAAGAATAAAAAAATCTGAAGAAAGAAATAGGAAAAAAATAAAATAAAAAGGCAAACCAACAAAACTGAAGAAAAACTAGGCGACAAGCAATGGAAAAACAAAAAAATAGAAAAAAAAATCTAACATACAGTGTTGGGTCGGCTCGCTAATTCCCGACCGTAGGCAATTCCTAATAGGAATCGGTGCGGGTGAGAAATAGCCGTCGCGAAAAAAGGAGCTGCCCGTCGCAAAGCCATTCATGAGGCGATCTTCCAAACCCCCCACATCAGACACATATCTTCATCAGCAGGTTCATTGACGAACTCGGTATTATATATGATGCAAACTGATGCCCACGACAGTTTGTGGCTCCAACCAGGGAACAACGACAGAACCCAAAGAGGCCACCTCCTGGATATTGCAAAATACATGTTGACGCATGTGTTCGCGCAAGAAGAGGAGGATCAGTTGCTGCTGTATGCAGGGGTGAAAATGGGAATTACCTTGGGGCCTCTACGCTGGTTTTGGAGGGTGTCACCGACCCAGCGTCATTGGAAGCGATAGCGTGCCGTGAAGCGCTGTGCTTGGCGGAAGACCTGAATATCCACAAGTTTATCATTGCATCAGATAGCAAACACGTCGTGGCAGATATTGGCCAAAGTGCTAGAGGGAGATACGGGGCAATAATCAGCGAGATCAATCTTAAAGCTGCAACTGTTTAATGTAAAATTACTTTAGAGTGTCGTGCTGCAAATTATGAAGCACATAGTTTAGCAAAAATTTCCCTTTCTAGAGGTCATGATCGTCATGTCTGGTTTGGCATTCCTTATAACCAGAACCGCATCCCACTTCATGTGGCTTTTGATGAATAAAGTTGTTTATCACCCCTCAAAAAAAGGAACTGCCCCTTTTTGCTTCAATCTAGCCTAGTTAAATTCCCATGCAGCGTGACGGCAGAGTTCTTGTTTTTTGCCGCGCATTTTCTACAAGAAAGGAGAACATGATTGACAAAAAGTTGAAATGGAATTGGAGATGGGAGGTACCGACCATCCCTACTTTTTACATGCATTTTAAGCTTACATCCCCGTTTAGGTACTCGTAGTGGAGAGTATCATACATTAGTATAATACATATTATTATAGGTTAATAAATCAAATAATCTCATTTGTTGTCATGCATGACATATAGTAGCATAACACTTATTATGATACAATATACACAACCCTCTTTTTCTTAATGTAATTCGGTGCCACCTCACCAAAATTACTTAAGCCCAGTTCTTTTTGGCTGGTTCTCCTAGAATCTTGAGAATTGGACCTCCCCCGGATTCTCCCATAATCTTGAGCGCCACCATTGAGCCGAAGCCGGAAGGGAACACAGATCCGAGCTGCCGAAGGCAAAGCCGCATGAACACCGGTGAACCGAAGACGCTGGAAGGGGACGCAGCGACCGGAGCGTCGGGGCCGGAATCGCACCGGTAGGGGACGCTGACAGGCCATGGACGCTGGAGAATGCAGGTTCATGGCCGCCGGCAACGGAGCTGTGCTGGCAAGGATCCGCCGCGAAGCTTCAACCCACTGCCCAAAAGAACCCTGAACACACACACGCAGAGGTCGGCATTGTAGCTCGGAGGAGGAGCCGTCGGAGACGGAGGGTGGTCTGCAAACGCGCTGCTAACCACAAAAAGACTCTTTGGTAGTTGCTCGTTTTTCTTGTTTACCTAATACTCCCTCCGTCCCAAAATAAGTGTATCAATCTTAGTACAACTTTGTACTAATGTTAATACAAAGTTGAGACACTTATTTTGGGACGAAGGGATGTCTTTATTGTTGTTGTTAAGTGAAGCAATCAGCTAACTGAGTTTAGCTTAGATGGTTTGATTCCTTCTGGTGAAACCAATTCACCAGGGTTTAAGTTCTAGATTTAGCACTGGTGCTCGCAGTTTTCTCGATTTGTTTCATATTTTTCGGTGATGTTCATTCAGTGGAGGAGACGTTTTCCTCTACTTTGGCAGCGTCTGTGATAACTTTATCAATCTCAAGATGTTATATGGGCTCAGTCACTCGGAGGTACTCATTGGAGTAACGTGTGCGTGCGTTCATAAATTTGGAAAAAGATCACGAATTATGGACCATTGACCGTTGACTAATCATTGGCCTTTTCAAAAAAGAACATGAGTTTGAAAAATTTTATTCTTTCTAAAAAAATCATAAATTTGATAAAAAATTTGGAAATTGTAAGAATGTCCACATTTTTCGTGAATCTGGAAAAAGAGTTCAGGATTTTGAGGAAAAAATGTTCATGGAAAGTTTAGGTATTTGAGGAAAAAAATTCATAAATTTGAAAAAAATGGATTTAAGGAAAAAAATCACCAAAAATTCAAAAGAATTTCACAAATTAGCAAAAAAGTTCACAAATTTGAAGAAAGTTTCAAATTTGAACAATTAAATAATTTTAGAAATAATAAAAAATAAAAAGTAACAAAAAACAAAAAACAAATAAAAACGTCAATAAACAAAAAAGAAACCACAGAAAGTTTCAAGAAGCTTCCCAAAACCAGCCCAGGAAGCCTCCAAATCCGGGAGCTTCACTCTAAACGGCATAGCGGACGCCAAATAGGAGTTGGGCGTGCCTGCTGTAGCGGGCGCTGAGTACAAAATGGCTGCTGCTTGTGATGCTTATCGACCAACCTGTGAACCACCCTCAGTCATTTGTTCCATGTTTTACTCTTACGAAGGATACACCCAAATCCTATTGGGCGCCCTTAGCGCCAAATACAGGCTATTTCACTAACTGGTGCACACCCCCTCTATTCTGGGCTAGGCCTATTCATTTTTTTTCTCTTGTTTGCTCTCTACGCTCGCAGCCTGTGGGTGACGTTGGCAAGCAGCTGGTGCAGCCCGCGCTTTTGGGAATGTTTTTCTGTTTTTTTCATTCGATTTTCCTGTCGGGTTTTTCGTTTTCGTTGTTTTTTCTCTTTTTTCTTTTTGTTTTTTGTGAACATTTCAAAACACGCGACTTTTTTGTTTTCAAATGTGTTAGCTTGTTTCTATTCCATGATTCATTTTTCAAATTTATGAACTTTCCGAATACTTTTGAATATATTTTCAATTTTTATAAACTTTTTCCAAACCCGTGAACTATTTCAAATTCTTGAATTGTTTTGAATACATCCACATTTTTGAATTGGTAGCTTCATTCAAATTCATGAATTTTTCCAAAACTTGTGAACATTTTTGAATTCTTGAAAATTTTCAAACTCACGAACATTTTCTCAAATCTATGAACTTTTTTCAAATTGATAAAAAAAATCTAAATTCCTGATTTTTTTGTACTTTTAGAGATTTGCATTTTTTCCAAAAAAGCCAACACTTGTTGGTCAACTGAGAAAAGGTTAATGGTTGATCGGCCAAGTGTCAATAGTTGACCAGCCCCTGAAAAAAAAATAGTTGACCAGTCAACCATCAACCGATCGATCAAAGAAGGGACCAAAGATGACTGACCAAAGTGATCTATCAGATCGTACTTGTTGGGCCGGCCAAAGAGCGCGTCTTGTGAGCGCCAGGTACTACAACTGGCAATGAAGGCGTTAAATGGGAATGCTCTATATTGGGATAGGTAGAGTGGTTTTTTAGCCACTACTAGGCGCCAGCGTGCCGGCCCAAAATTTGGGCCAGTCAATTCCTAGTCGTTTGATCTGTCCCGTATAGAGCCTGCAGAAACCGTTCGATCACGCTTATATCAGACAAGTCGTGTGGACTCGGTCATCCTCTTCCTTGTGCCCGCGAATCCCTCGCACCTCCTCCCTCGCCTGACCTACTCCCGCCTCCTGCACGCCCCCACTCCCCCCCCCCCCCCCGCACCTCTTCCTCTATCGTCGGTTCGTCCGTCGCCGTCAACTGGAGGTCAAAAGAACCATCACTCGCATCTCGTCGTCGCTGCACCGGAAGTCGCTGTCTCATCGCTGACAACGATTGTAGCACCGACGACAATGGTTTCGGCAAAAAAGCGTTAAGGTCCTAGCAAAGCTCACTGCCAGTTGCAGCCTTTGTGGGTCGCATGGTGGCCTCCCACATATCACCGGCGACCATGGTTCCAGCAAAGCACACCATTGGTTGCAACATTTTTGTGGAGAGCGACCACCGCGACCTATGGTTCCAGTAAAAAATCGTACTGTTCCAACATACCTCACTGTCGGTTGCAACTTTGCCAGGGCACGGTTGTAGCACGGGTCACCGCCAGTTGTGCTGTCGAAGCATGGGTCACCATGGCCGATTGCAGCTTTCTACTCGATCGATTCCAGCACCTCTGACTAAGGGTAGTAGCTTTTCACCAAGCGGGTTGCAACTTCCCCCAGCCTGCCGCTTCCAGCACCACCGGGAGGGGTCGCCGCCCATAGTAGCAAAAAATTATGCCGGTACCAGCATCTGCGAGAGCGGTTGTAACATCTGACGGGTGTGGTCACCGCGGTCAGTGTCCGTAGTAGCAAAACATGATGCCGGTTGTAGCACTTTGGATCGCCGGTCGTAGCATATTTGGACGTGGTTATAGCACCGCCAGTCGCTGGGTAACCAGCACCTCCCCTCGCCGTTGCAGTACCTTGCCAGCCCGAGCTTTGGTAGGGAGAGAGAAGAGAGAAGGTGCACGCTTGTTGGGGGAGACCAGTAGCGAGGCGGCCACCAACGATGTGGGATGAGGACGGCTGGTGTGGGAGGGGGAGGAGAAAGTGGGGAAGAAAGGATAAGGACGTGCACGGGGAAAGGAGGGGCCGACGTGAACCACCCGGCAATGCTACATCTACAAACAATTTACAGGCTTTTACAAGGTGGTCAGTCTTAATTGGTCAACAGGTGAGCGGGACTGTTTATTTCCCTGAAAATCGGGGAAAGAGGTTTGTGATTGGTTGTTAGATAAAAAAAGCCTGTAAATCTTTGTATGTTTATTAGCATTTTTGTGGACCGCCGTATCGCGAGACTGGCGGAAAGCTTCTGCCGGACCGTCGTACCCAAAAGTTTTCTTTTCTTTAACCCTGCCTTTTATATTGAAAGTTTTATAGAGATTGGGTAGAAATAGGGGAAATAATAGCGTTGCTCTGAGTGAGTGTGATTATTTTTCATCTTGCGTATGTAATGTACACATGGCATGAGGGTAAATACTGCTCCCAAAGCTGAGAAAGCAACAAAAATCGATGTCACCTGAAACGGACGCATCGTATACCGTCTGCTTCTGCGTGTACGTAGTCGGTTCATCGGTGCACGTCAGACATAGCTCGTGAACAACACGTACACACGTAGTACGTGCTAGGCTCCAGACACGGCTCCGGAAAGCTAACTTGGACACGTTCCATCAACGTTCACAGGACGACAACAGCAGGCATCATAGCCTGACCATCCTAGCAGTACCATGCATGAGTCACGCGCACGTCCTTTACACCTACATTGCATGCGGCCGCTGAATTATTCATTTTGGCACGCAACCAACATTTCACTCATGGTAATACTCAAATCAAATACAGTAAAGAAATTGGCTTATAAATAGATACGTACCCCAGACGCACGCACACACAACACATGAGCAGGAGTGAGAGTGAGCCACACATCACACACGCCACACCGGCCGGGATCATCGAAATGGCGACCGGCGTCGGCAACGGCAGTGGCCCATCGACGAACGACGCGCTCCAGTCGATCCTCGCCGCCGCGCGCCCGTTCCTCCGGGGCGACCTCGCGGCCGTCGACCCCGACCTCCCCTCGCTCGTCTCCGTCCTCGTGTCCGCCGGCGCCGGCGAGTGCTACCACAAGCACGGCACCTTCCTCGCGCACCTGCTGGACGTCTACCGCATCCTCCGCCTCTGGGGCGCGCCCGACGCCGTCGCCCGTTGCGGCCTCTTCCACTCCTCCTACTCCAACTCCTACGTCAACCTCGCCATCTTCGAGCCCGACGTCAGCCGCGCCCGCGTCCGCGCCATCGTCGGCGCCGCCGCCGAGCGGCTCGTGCACATCTTCTGCGTCGTCCCGCGCCACGCGCTCATGCACGACGACCTCCACCTCCGCTACACCGACGCCGAGCTCCGCGACCACCTCGCCGCCGCCGAGGCCTCCCTCCAGGCCGCGCGCTCCGGCGGGGGCAGGCCGGAGGACAAGGCGGAGCCGTGGCGCGCGAAGCTGCGGTCCGTGGTGCCGGAGGAGGGCGTGGTGGTGCCGCACATCCGGACGGGGGAGCCGGTGGCGCTGTCGCGGCGCGTGCTGGCGGTGTTCGTGCTGATGACCGTCGCCGACTTCAGCGACCAGTACACGGACTACCAGGACAAGCTGTTCCGCAACGACGACGGCCGCCTCGAGTTCGCGGGCGACAACTGGGCCGCGCTCTGGCCGGGGACCGGCAAGCCGGGGCTGTGGATGAGCGCCATGTCCAGGCTCGCCGCGCTGTACCGCCTCATCGCCACCGACGAGCAGCTCCGCCACATGGAAGAAGGGTCGACGAAGACGACGGCGGACGAGCAGGACGCGGGCCTGGAGCTTCGCATCCCGCCCGTGTTCGACCGGTGCAGCAAGGTGCTGGACCCCGGCGAGCAGATCGCGGCGAGGGACCTGTACTGGGAGGCGATCTGCAGCGACGGCAAGGAGGGCGTGGAGTCGCTGCTGCGGCGGTGCATCGCGAAGAACCCGTACGTGGGGGAGCCGTGGCTGGTGCTGGCTCAGGTGCTGCTCAACGGCGGAGGGAGGTGGGAGGAGGCGGAGGCGGCGGCGGCGGAGGGGCTGAGGCTGGTGCTGGAGTGGGGCAGCAGCTGGGACAAGAGGATGTCGTGGGAGGGGTGGGTGTCATGGGGGAGGGTGATGAGGGACAAGGCCAAGGAGAAACAATGGCCGCGCTCTGCCTGGGGCATCATCAACCTCGGACTCGTCAAGCAGATCCACGACGACAACTAGCTACCGTCTCGCTCGATCACTTGTGGTACTTAGCGCGAGTGTGTCTTCATTAGCTGTGTGATGGTGTGGTATCTGAGTATGTGACTTATGTTTGTGTCATTGTGTGTTCATTAGCGTGATGGTGTGGTATCTGTGTATGTGACCTATGTTTGCTGGTATGGTTGGTTAATGAATAATAAGTACTAATAATAGCACAAAGATGTTGGGCTACCGTGAGTGTCAAATATAATGTTGTGCTTGATTTTGATTAATCCTTAACCACAATTTATTGGAAACAATCCAATCCAACCGGGGGAACATGTCGCTGCGTTGTCGTGTCTGGAACCGTCAGATCTTTCATGATCATGCGGTGTGGAACTCCCCTTTTCTCCACACATCTGGCGATTGTGTTTCGTGACGTACCCAATAGACACAACATATGCAAATTTTTATGACAGTGGGATGGGATGCCACCTCAAATAATTAGGTGGAGACATGACACAAGTTTTACCCAGGTTCATTCCTTGAGTGGCAAGCAAGAACCCTACTATGCTTATATGAGATTATATCACTCATGAATTACAATGAGAGTGCACAATGACTTATCCAACAAGATGAGGATCAGGTCACCGGAGATGGAGCTGGACGATATAGGCAGGATGCCAAGAGTGGATATAATAACATACTAAACTACTCTTCTAGAGTTTTCGAAGAGGTTGATGATGTTCTACCATCTTGAGGGGATGCCCTTATATAGGGGTTTTTCCACTGTCCTCCATCTTGACCTTCTTCACGTGCAAGTCTTTCACACCTTCATCTTTGGTAGTCGGATGGTTCCCTCGCCAAGTCATGGTCCCCCCGTACCATATACATAAAAAATAGGAACCAAGATACAATATGCATGGCACGGGAATACAGTGAAATTTCTTCCCTTCAACAACACTCATACCACTAGGGCACAAGCTACAAACCAACCCCCCTTCCGCCTAGCCTGGCCAATTTTTGTGTTGTTTAAGTTCAAGGGAGAAACACAGTTTGGAGGGCATCGCACCTCCCAGTAAAGGTCGCTGCCCCCAGCCTACGCACGCTCCTCTCCTCCTCAAATCGTTTTCTCCCCTTCATCCCTTGGTTGACATTCCCCCTCCCTCTATCATGCTGATAATGTCGTGGTGGGGTGCCAACGCCATCCTCCTCCTCCGCGGTGGTCCCTGCTGATGCACCTCTCAGTCCTCATTCCACTCAATCTCCTAGCCGAGCGCATAGTATAATCAGCGGCAAAGATCAAGACCGCTAGATGTATCTCGACCGTCGTGCCATGACCGGACCGGTCACCCTTACGGCAGACGCACAGAGTGCCCCTTCGTGATCTTTTGTCTAGCGCACCATATCTGTGTAGCATATTTTGGTGTAATCAGCGGTGTCTCTATGTTATGAATCTGGGTTAAATGTGTTCGAACCCAACATCTAACCGGCTGACATATTTCAAAATTCAACCGCATGTTTGTACACACGTTAAACACGAACTCCAACACAAAATTGGTCATGCTCTGATCCTTCGTGGAGTGACGAGATATGTGTGTTGATACTAATAGGAAAACGTTGCTACCCAGACGCCATGCCGAGTTTCGGGCCGGATGAGCCGCGCGTGTTCGATCCTCAGGATCATGCCTTATCTTCTTCCCCCACGACCATGACTGGCATCCTTCTTTCTTCTTCCTCTCGTCGGCCTCTCCCCCTGGCGAGGCCACCCCTCGCGAGGTCACGCACTGCCGCGTCCACCTAGAGCCCCTGCTGCTAACCACCGCTTTCAACAGCGCATCTGTAGGGATGAGATGACTGGGGGCCGGTTGCCATGGCCATGTGTGACGGGGAGAGCACTAGATGCTGCAACCAGGGGGCGACCAACGATGCAGGAGCTGCGACTGACAAGCCAGAGGTTGGAGACGCGGCGACCGTGCGCCGGGTCTAGGCGGCGTCTGGCTACAATCCTCGGTGGAAATTTGCTGGAACCGGCCAACGTCGAGGTTACAACCATGGTGAATTTTTGCTACAACCGATGAGCCTCTATGCTACAACCTGCATCAATCTTTTCTACAAACAGTCATGCCGAGATGGCGGACGACGATTTTTGCTACACCCGTTGTTGGTTTTTGCTACTACCAGCGGCGACACTTGCAACAACCATCCATGGTCTTGATGCGGCCCATGACAGCAGCAACGACCTTTTCTTGTTGCAACCATCATCTCCTTCGGCGGCGAGGTCCTGGACCGTGAAGGAGGATATCGTCATCTCCTTCTGCGATGAAGAGGACCAGTCACCGCAGCAACCGCCACAGACGTTCGTTCTCTCACAGGACACGGTGTATGCGGTGACAGACACCGAGTGTTGGGTTACGCAGTATTTCAAAAAAATTACCTACGATCACGCAAGATCTATCTAGGAGATGCATAGCAACGAGAGGGAAGAGTGAGTCTACGTACCCTCATAGACCGAAAGCGGATGCGTTTAGTAACGCGGTTGATGTAGTCGAACGTCTTCGCGATCCAACTGATCCAAGTACCGAACGCACGGCACCTGCACGATCAGCACACGTTCTGCTCGATGACGTCCCTCGAACTCTTGATCTGGTTGAGGTCAAGGAAGAGTTCCGTCAGCACGATGGCGTGATGACGGTGATGATGAAGTTACCGACGTAGGGCTTCGCCTAAGCACTACAACGATATGACTGAGGTGTGTAACTGTGGAGGGGGCACCGCACACGGCTAAAAGATCAACTTGTGTGTCTATGGGGTGCCCCTGGCCACGTATATAAAGGAGGGGAGGGAAGAGGTGGCCGGCCCAAGGGGGGCGCGCGTGCCAGCTGTGGGGAATCCTACTAGGACTCCCCAGTCCAAGTAGGATTCCCGTCCTCTTTCCTATTCGAAGTAGGAGAAGGAGGGAAGGAGGAGGAGGAGAGAAGGAAAGGGGGGCCGCCCTCCGCCCAACCCTAGTCCAATTCGGTTTGGGCTAGGGGGGCGCATGCCACTCCCTGGCCGGCCTCCTCTCTTCCACCACTAGGCCCATGAGGCCCAATAACTTCCCGGGGGGTGGGTTCCGGTAACCCCCTGTACTCCGAAACGACCCGAATCATTTCGGTATACGAATGTAACCTTCCAATATATGAATATTTATGTCTCAACTATTTCGAGACTCCTCGTCACGTCCGTGATCTCATCCGGGACTCCGAACAAACTTCGGTACATCAAATTGCATAACTCATAATACAAATCGTCATCGAACGTTAAGCGTGCGGACCCTACGGGTTCGAGAACTATGTAGACATGACCGAGACACCTCTCCGGTCAATAACCAATAGTGGAACCTATTGGAAATATGCCCTAGAGGCAATAATAAAATGGTTATTATTATATTTCCTTGTTCATGATAATTATCTATTGTTCATGCTATAATTGTATTAACCGGAGACCGTAATACATGTGTGAATATGTAGACCACAATATGTCCCTAGTAAGCCTCTAATTGACTAGCTCGTTGATCAATAGATGGTTACGGTTTCCTGACCATGGACATTGGATGTCGTTGATAACAGGATCACATCATTAGGAGAATGATGTGATGGACAAGACCCAATCCTAAGCATAGCACAAGATCGTGTAGTTCGTCTGCTAAAGCTTTTCTAATGTCAAGTATCATTTCCTTAGACCATGAGATTGTGCAACTCCCGGATACCGTAGGAATGCTTTGGGTGTGCCAAACGTCACAACGTAACTGGGTGGCTATAAAGGCACACTACGGGTATCTCCAAAAGTGTCTGTTGGGTTGGCACGAATCGAGACTGGGATTTGTCACTCCGTGTGATGGAGAGGTATCTCTGGGCCCACTCGGTAGGACATCATCATAATGAGCTCAATGTGACCAAAGATTTGATCACGGGATGATGTGTTACGGAACGAGTAAAGTGACTTGCCGGTAACGAGATTGAACGAGGTATTGGGATATCGATGATCGAATCTCGGGCAAGTAACGTACCGATTGACAAAGGGAACTGTATACAGGATTGATTGAATCCCCGACATCGTGGTTCATCCGATGAAATCATCGTGGAACATGTGGGAGCCAACATGGGTATCCAGATCCCGCTGTTGGTTATTGGCCAGAGAGCTGTCTCGGTCATGTCTACATGATTCCCGAACCCGTAGGGTCTACACACTTAAGGTTCGGTGACACTAGAGTTGTTATGGGAATTAGTGTGCAGTTACCGAATGTTGTTCGGAGTCCCGGATGAGATCCCAGGCGTCACGAGGAGTTCTAGAGGTAAAGATTTATATATGGGAAGTCCTATTTTGGCCACCGGAAAATGTTTGGGATTTTTCGTTATTGTACTGGGAAGGTTCTAGAAGGTTCCGGAGTGGGGTCCACCTGCATGGGGGTACCCACATGAACGTGGGTAGTGGGGGCAAGGCCCCACACCCCTGGTCGAGGCGGACCAAGATCCCCTCTTAGAAGGAATAAGATCATATCCCAAAGGGATAAGATCAAGATCCCTAAAAAGGGGGATAACAATCGATGGGGAAGGGAAATGATGAGATTTCTTTCCCCCACCTTTGCCAATGCCCCAATGGACTTGGAGGGCAAGAAACCAGCCCCCTCCACCCCTATATATAGTGGGGAGGCGCATGGGAGCCGCACCCCTTCCCCTGGCACAGCCCTCTCCCTCCCCAACACCTCTGTAGTAGTAGTAGTGCTTGGCGAAGCCGTGCCGGAGAACTGCAAGCTCCACCACCACGCTGTCGTGCTGCCGGAGCTCTCCCTCAACTTCTCCTCTCCCCTTGCTGGATCAAGAAGGAGGAGACGTCCCCGGGCTGTACGTGTGTTGAACGCGGAGGCGCCGTTGTTTGGTGCTTAGATTGGAATCAACCGCGATCTGAATCGCTACGAGTACGACTCCTTCATCCGCGTTCTTGTAACGCTTCCGCATCGCGATCTTCAAGGGTATGAAGATGCACTCCCCTCTCTCTCATTGCTAGTCTCTCCATAGATTGATCTTGGTGATGCGTAGAATTTTTTTAATTTCTGCAACGATCCCCAACAGTGGCATCATGAGCTAGGTCTATGCATAGTTTCTATGCATGGGTAGAATACAAGTTGTTGTGGGCGTCGATTTTGTCAATTTACTTGCCATTACTAGTCTTATCTTGATTCGGCGACATCATGGGATGAAGCAGCCCGGACCGACCTTACACGTACGCTTACGTGAGACAGGTTCCATCGACTGACATGCACTAGTTGCATAAGGTGGCTAGCGGGTGTCTGTTTCTCCCACTTTAGTCGGATCGGATTCGATGAAAAGGGTCCTTATGAAGGGTAAATAGAAATTGACATATCACGTTGTGGTTTTGGCGTAGGTAAGAAACATTCTTGCTAGAAAACTATAGCAGCCACGTAAAAACTTGCGACAACAATTAAAGGACGTCTAACTTGTTCTTACAGCATATGTTGTGTGATATGATATGGCCAAAAGAATGTGATGAATGATATATGTGATGTATGAGATTGATCATGTTCTTGTAATAGGAATCACGACTTGCATGTCGATGTGTATGACAACCGGCAGGAGCCAGAGGAGTTGTCTTAATTTGTTGTATGACCTGCGTGTCAATGAAAACGCCATGTAATTACTTTAATTTATTGCTAACCGTTAGCCATAGTAGTAGAAGTAATAGTTGGCGAGACAACTTCACGAAGACACGATGATGATCATGGCGCCCCGAAGATGGAGATCAAAAGGAGCAAAATGATATTGACCATATCATGTCACAATTTGATTGCATGTGATGTTTATCATGTTTTTACATCTTATTTTCTTAGAACGACGGTAGCATAAATAAGATGACCCCTCATAAAATTTCAAGAAAGTGTTCCCCCTAACTGTGCACCGTTGCGAAAGTTTGTTGTTTCGAAGCACCACGTGATGATCGGGTGTAATAGATTCTAACGTTCGCATACAATGGGTGTAAGCCAGATTTACACATGCAAAACACTTAGGTTGACTTGACGAGCCTAGCATGTACAGACATGGCCTCGGAACACAAGAGACCGAAAGGTCGAACATGAGTCGTATAGTGGATATGATCAACTTGAAGATGTTCACCGATGATGACTAGTCCGTCTCACGTGATGATCGGACACAGCCTAGTTGACTCAGATCATGTATCACTTAGATGACTAGAGGGATGTCCATCTGAGTGGGAGTTCATTAAATAATTGATTAGATGAACTTAATTATCATGAACATAGTCAAAAGATCTTTGCAAATTATGTCGTAGCTCACGCTTTGGTTCTACTGTTTTAGGTTTGTTCCTAGAGAAATTTAGTTGAGAGTTGACAGTAGTAATTATGCGGACTGGGTTCATAAGCTAAGGATTGTCCTCATTGCTGCGCAGAAGGATTATGTCCTTAATGCACCGCTCAGTGTGTTGAACCTCGAGCGTCCGTTGTGGATGTTGCGAACATCTGACATACACGTTTTGATGACTACATGATAGTTCAGTGCGTAATGCTAAATGGTTTAGAATTGAGGCACCAAAGACGTTTTTGAAACATCGCAGAACATATGAGATGTTCCAAGGACTGAAATTGGGATTTCAGACTAGTGCCCACGTCAAGAGGTATGAGACCTCAGACAAGTTTCTTAAGCCTGCAAACTAAGGAGAAAAGCTCAATCGTTGAGCATGTGCTCAGATTGTATGAGTACTACAATCGCTTGAATCGAGTGGGAGTTAATCTTCCAGATGAGATAGTGATGGTTCTCCAAAGTCACTGCCACCAAGCTACTAGAGCTTCATGATGAACTATAACATATCGGGGATAGATATGATGATCCTTAAGCTATTCGCGACACCGCAAAAGTAGAAATGAAATAGGAGCATCAATTGTTGATGGTTAGTAAAACCACTAGTTTCAAGAAGGGCAAGGGCAAGAAAGGGATACTTCATGAAATGGCAAATCAGTTGCTGCTCTATTGAAGAAACCCAAGGTTGAACCCAAACTCGAGACTAAGTGCTTCTGAAATAAGGGGAACAGTCACTGAAGTAGAACTACCCTAGATACTTGGTAGATGAGAAGGCTGGCAAGGCCAATAGAAATATATTGGATATACATTATAATGTGTACTTTACTAGTACTCCTAGTAGCACTAGGGTATTAAATACCGGTTCGGTTGCTAAGTGGTAGTAACTTGAAATAAAAAGCTATGGAATAAACGGAGACTAGCTGAAGATGAGATGACGATATGTGTTGGAAGTGTTTCCAAGGTTGATGTGATCAAGCATCGCATGCTCCCTCTACCATCGAGATTGGTGTTAAACCTAAATAATTGTTATTTGGTGTTTGCGTTGAGCATAGACATGATTGGATTATGTTTATCACAATACGGTTATTCATTTAAGGAGAATAATGGTTACTCTGTTTATTTGAATAATACCTTCAATGGTCTTGCACCTAAAATGAATGGTTCATTGAATCTCGATCGTAGTGATACACATGTTCATGCCAAAAGATATAAGATAGTAATGATAGTACCACATACTTGTGGCACTGCCATTTGAGTCATATTGGTATAAAACGCATAAAGAAGCTATCTTTGGACTCACTCGTTTTTTGAAAAGTTTGAGACATGCAAACCATGTCTATTGGTTTATACGCATGAAGAAACTCCATGTAGATGGATCGTTTGGACTCACTTGATTTTGAGACATGCAAATTATACCACATGGGCAAGATGACTGAAAGGCTTCGTTTTCAGTGAGATGAAACAAGAGAGCAACTTTTTGGAAGTAATACATTTGATGTGTGCAATCCAATGAGTGTTGAGGCACGCGGTGAATATCATTATGCTCTTACTTCACAGATGATTAGAGTAGATTCTAAGTACATTTACTTGATGAAACACAAGTCTGAATTATTGAAAGGTTCAAGTAATTTCAGAGTGAAGTTGAAGATCGTCGTGACAAGAGGATAAAATGTCTATGATATGATCATAGAGATGAATATCTGAGTTACGTGTTTGGTACACAACTAAGACATTGTGGAAATTGTTTCACAACTAATGCTGCCTGGAACACCATAGTGTGATGGTGTGTCCGAACATCATAGCTGCCCCTATTGGATGTGGTGCAAACCATGATGTCTCTTATCGAATTACCACTATCGTTTATGGGCTAGGCATTAGAGACAACCGCACTCACTTTAAATAGGGCACCACGTAATTCCGTTAAGATGACACCGTATGAACTATGGTTTAGAGAAACCTAAGCTGTCATTTCTTAAAAGTTTGGGGCTGCGAGGCTTATGTGAAAAGGGTTTAGCCTGATAAGCTCGAACCCAAAGCGGATAAATGCATCTTCATAGGACACCCAAAACAGTTGGGTATACCTCCTATTTCGGATCCGGAAGCAAAAGTGATTGTTTCTAGAAACGGGTCCTTTCTTGAGGAAAAGTTTCTCTCGAAAGAATTGGGTAGGAGGATGGTGGAGACTTGATGAGGTTATTGAACCGTCACTTCAACCAGTGTGTAGCAGGGCACAGGAAGTTGTTCATGTAGCGCCTACACCGATTGAACTGGAAGCTGATGATAGTGATCATGAAACTTCAGATCAAGTCACTACCAAACTGCGTAGGTCAACAAGGATGCGTACTATTTAACAGTGGTACGTAGTCCTGTCTTGGAGGTCATGTTGCTAGACAACAATGAGCCTACGAGCTGTGGAGAAACGATGGTGGGCCCGGATTCCGACAAATGGCTCGAGGCCATAAAATCCGAGAGGATCCATGTGTGAAAACAAAGTATAGACTTTGGAAGAACTACTTGATGGTCGTAAGGCTATTGGGTACAGATGGATTTTAAAAGGAAGACAGACAATGATGGTAAGTATCACCATTAAGAAAGCTCAACTTGTCGTTAAGATGTTTTCCTACAAGTTCAAGGAGTTGACTGCGGTGAGACTTCCTCACTCGTAGCGATGCTAAGAGTCTGTTGGAATTGTATTAGCAGTTATTGCATTATTTATGAAATCTTGCAGATAGGATGTCAAAACATTGTTTCCTCGACAATTTTCTTGAGGAAAGGTTGTATGTGATACAACCAGAAGGTTTTTGTCAATCCTAAAAGATGCTAACAAGTATGCAAAGCTCCAGCAATCCTTCTAAGGACTGGAGTAAGCATCTCGGAGTTGGAATATACGCTTTGATGATATGATCAAGGATTTTGGGTTTATACAAAGTTTATGAGAAACTTGTATTTCCAAAGAAGTGAGTGGGAGCACTACAGATTTTCTGATGAGTATATGTTGTTGACATATTGTTGATAAGAAATGATGTAGAATTTTTGGAAAGCATATAGGGTTATTTGAAAAGTATTTTTCAATGGAAAACCTGGATTAAGCTACTTGAATATTGAGCATCAAGATCTATAAGGATAGATAAAAAACGCTTAATAGTACTTTCAAATGAATACATACAACGACAAGATTTTGAAGGAGTTCAAATAAGATCAGCAAAGAAGGAGTTCTTGGCTGTGTTATAAGGTGTGAGCATTGAGTGAGACTCAAGATCTGACCACGGCAGAAGAGAGAGAAAGGACAAAGGTCGTCCCCTATGCTTTAGACGTAGGCTCTACAATATGCTATGTTGTGTACCGCACCTGAAGTGTGCCTTGCCAGGAGTCAATCAAGGGGTACAAGAGTGATCCAGGAATGGATCACATGACAACGGTCAAACTTATCCTTAGTAACTACTGGACTAAGGAATTTTCTCGATTATGGAGGTGGTAAAAGAGTTTGTCGTAAAGGGTTACGTCGATGCAAACTTTGACACTAATCCGGATGACTCTGAGTAGTAAACCGGATTTGTATAGTAGAGCAGTTATTTGGAATAGCTCCAAGTAGCGCATGGTAGCTGCATCTACAAGATGACATAGAGATTTGTAAAGCACACACGGATTTGAAAGGTTCAGACCCGTTGACTAATAACCTCTCTCACAAGCGTGATATGATCAAACCCCATGGGTGTTGGATTCATTACAATCACATAGTGATGTGAACTAGATTATTGACTCTAGTGCAAGTGGGAGACTGTTGGAAATATGCCCTAGAGGCAATAATAAAATGGTTATTATTATATTTCCTTGTACATGATACCTGTCTATTGTTCATGCTATAATTGTATTAATCGGAGACCGTAATACATGTGTGAATACGTAGACCACAATATATCCCTAGTAAGCCTCTAATTGACTAGCTCGTTGATCAATAGATGGTTACGGTTTCCTGACCATGGACATTGGATGTCGTTGATAACGGGATCACATCATTAGGAGAATGATGTGATGGACAAGACCCAATCCTAAGCATAGCACAAGATCGTGTAGTTCGTCTGCTAAAGCTTTTCTAATGTCAAGTATCATTTCCTTAGACCATGAGATTGTGCAACTCCCGGATACCGTAGGAATGCTTTGGGTGTGCCAAACGTCACAACGTAACTGGGTGGCTATAAAGGCACACTACAGGTATCTCCGAAAGTGTCTGTTGGGTTGGCACGAATCGAGACTGGGATTTGTCACTCCGTGTGACAGAGAGGTATCTCTGGGCCCACTCGGTAGGACATCATCATAAGGAGCTCAATGTGACCAAAGAGTTGATCATGGGATGATGTGTTACAGAACGAGTAAAAGTGACTTGCCGGTAACGAGATTGAACGATACCGACGATCGAATCTCGGGCAAGTAACATACCGATTGACAAAGGGAATTGTATACATGATTGATTGAATCCCCGGCATTGTGGTTCATCCGATGAGATCATCGTGGAACATGTGGGAGCCAACATGGGTATCTAGATCCCGTTGTTGGTTATTGGCCAGAGAGCTGTCTCGGTCATGTCTACATGATTCCCGAACCCGTAGGGTCTACACACTTAAGGTTCGGTGACACTAGAGTTGTTATGGGAATTAGTGTGCAGTTACCAAATGTTGTTCGGAGTCCCGGATGAGATCCCGGACGTCACGAGGAGTTCTGCAATGGTCCGGAGGTAAAGATTTATATATGGGAAGTGTTGGGGAACGCAGTAATTTCAAAAATTGTCCTACGCACACGCAAGATCATGGTGATGCACAGCAACGAGAGGGGAGAGTGTTGTCTACGTACCAACGCAGACCGACTGCGGAAGCGATCACACAACGTAGAGGAAGTAGTCGTACGTCTTCTTCCCGATCCGACCGATCCAAGCACCGTTACTCCGACACCTCCGAGTTCTTAGCACACCTTCAGCTCGATGACGATCCTCGGGCTCCGATCCAGCAAAGCGTCGAGGAAGAGTTTCGTCAGCACGACGGCGTGGTGACGATCTTGATGTACTACCGACGCAGGGCTTCGCCTAAGCACTACAACGGTATGATCGAGGTGGAATTTGGTGGCAGGGGCACCGCACACGGCTAAGGAACGATCTCAAGGATCAACTTGTGTGTCTTGGGGTGTCCCCTGCCCCCGTATATAAAGGTTGGAGGGAGGGGGGCTGGCCGGCCAGAGAGAGGGAGGCGCAAGGGGAGTCCTACTCCCACCGGGAGTAGGACTCCCCCCTCCAATCCTATTCCAACTAGGACTCTCAAGGGGGAAAGGAGAGAGGGGGGGGGCCGGCCCCTTCTCCTAGTCCTACTAGGACTTGGGGAAGGGGGGGGGGGCGCGGCTATCTGTGGGCTGCCCCTTTTCTCTTTTCCACTAAGGCCCAATAGGCCCATTAGTCTCCTGGGGGGTTCCGGTAACCCTCCCGGTATTCCGGTAAAATCCCGGTTTCACCCGGAACACTTCCTATGTCCAAACATAGGCTTCCAATATATCAATCTTTACGTATCGACCATTTCGAGACTCCTCGTCATGTCCGTGATCTCATCCGGGACTCCGAACAACCTTCGGTACATCAAAATGCATAAACTCATAATAACTGTCATCGTAACGTTAAGCGTGCGGACCCTACGGTTCGAGAACAATGTAGACATGACCGAGACACGTCTCCGGTCAATAACCAATAGCGGGACCTGGATGCCCATATTGGCTCCTACATATTCTACGAAGATCTTTATCGGTCAGACCGCATAACAACATACGTTGTTCCCTTTGTCATCGGTATGTTACTTGCCCGAGATTCGATCGTCGGTATCCAATACCTAGTTCAATCTCGTTACCGGCAAGTCTCTTTACTCGTTCCGTAATACATCATCTCACAACTAACATATTAGTTGCAGTGCTTGCAAGGCTTATGTGATGTGCATTACCGAGAGGGCCCAGAGATACCTCTCCGACAATCGGAGTGACAAACCCTAATCTCGAAATACGCCAACCCAACAACTACCATTGGAGACACCTGTAGTACTCCTTTATAATCACCTAGTTACGTTGTGACGTTTGGTAGTACCCAAAGTGTTCCTCCGGTAAACGGGAGTTGCATAATCTCATAGTTATAGGAACATGTATAAGTCATGAAGAAAGCAATAGCAACATACTAAACGATCGGGTGCTAAGCTAATGGAATGGGTCATGTCAATTAGATCATTCTACTAATGATGTGACCTCGTTAATCAAATAACAACTCTTTGTTCATGGTTAGGAAACATAACCATCTTTGATTAACGAGCTAGTCAAGTAGAGGCATACTAGTGACACTCTGTTGGTCTATGTATTCACACATGTATTATGTTTCCGGTTAATACAATTCTAGCATGAATAATAAACATTTATCATGATATAAGGAAATAAATAATAACTTTATTATTGCCTCTAGGGCATATTTCCTTCAGTCTCCCACTTGCACTAGAGTCAATAATCTAGATTACACAGTAATGATTCTAACACCCATGGAGCCTTGGTGCTGATCATGTTTTGCTCGTGGAAGAGGCTTAGTCAACGGGTCTGCAACATTCAGATCCGTATGTATCTTGCAAATCTCTATGTCTCCCACCTGGACTAAATCCCGGATGGAGTTGAAGCGTCTCTTGATGTGTTTGGTCCTTTTGTGAAATCTGGATTCCTTTGCCAAAGCAATTGCACCAGTATTGTCACAAAAGATTTTCATTGGACCCGATGCACTAGGTATGACACCTAGATCGGATATGAACTCCTTCATCCAGACTCCTTCGTTTGCTGCTTCCGAAGCAGCTATGTACTCCGCTTCACATGTAGATCCCGCTACGACGCTTTGTTTAGAACTGCACCAACTGACAGCTCCACCGTTTAAAGTAAACACGTATCCGGTTTGCGATTTAGAATCGTCCGGATCAGTGTCAAAGCTTGCATCAACGTAACCTTCTTACGGTGAGCTCTTTGTCACCTCCATATACGAGAAACATATCCTTAGTCCTTTTCAGGTATTTCAGGATGTTCTTGACCGCTGTCCAGTGATCCATTCCTGGATTACTTTGGTACCTCCCTGCTAAACCTATAGCAAGGCACACATCAGGTCTGGTACACAGCATTGCATACATGATAGAGCCTATGGCTGAAGCATAGGGAACATCTTTCATTTTCTCTCTATCTTCTGCAGTGGTCGGGCATTGAGTCTGACTCAACTTCACACCTTGTAACACAGGCAAGAACCCTTTCTTTGCTTGATCCATTTTGAACTTCTTCAAAATCTTGTCAAGGTATGTGCTCTGTGAAAGTCCAATTAAGCGTTTTGATCTATCTCTATAGATCTTTATGCCTAATATGTAAGCAGCTTCCCCGAGGTCTTTCATTGAAAAACTTTTATTCAAGTATCCCTTTATGCTATCCAGAAATTCTATATCATTTCCAATCAGCAATATGTCATCCACATATAATATCAGAAATGCTACAGGGCTCCCACTCACTTTCTTGTAAATACAGGCTTCTCCAAAAGTCTGTATAAAGCCAAATGCTTTGATCACACTATCAAAGCGTTTATTCCAACTCCGAGATGCTTGCACCAGTCCATAAATGGATCGCTGGAGTTTGCATACTTTGTTAGCTCCCTTTGGATCGACAAAACCTTCTGGTTGTATCATATACAACTCTTCTTCCAGAAATCCATTCAGGAATGCAGTTTTGACATCCATCTGCCATATTTCATAATCATAAAATGCGGCAATTGCTAACATAATTCTGACGGATTTAAGCATCGCTACGGGTGAGAAGGTCTCATCGTAGTCAACTCCTTGAACTTGTCGAAAACCTTTCGCGACAAGTCGAGCTTTATAGACAGTAATATTACCGTCAGCGTCAGTCTTTTTCTTGAAGATCCATTTATTCTCAATTGCTTGCCGATCATCGGGAAAGTCAATCAAAGTCCATACTTTGTTTTCATACATGGATCCCATCTCAGATTTCATGGCCTCAAGCCACTTTGCGGAATCTGGGCTCACCATCGCTTCTTCATAGTTCGTAGGTTCATCATGATCTAGTAGCATGACTTCCAGAACTGGATTACCGTACCACTCTGGTGCGGATCTCACTCTGGTTGATCTACGTGGTTCAGTAGTATCTTGTCCTGAAGCTTCATGATCATCATCATTAGCTTCCTCACTAATTGGTATAGGTGTCGCAGAAACAGTTTTCTGTGATGTACTATTTTCCAATAATGGAGCAGGTACAGTTACCTCGTCAAGTTCTACTTTTCTCCCACTCACTTCTTTCGAGAGAAACTCCTTCTCTAGAAAGTTTCCGAATTTAGCAACAAAAGTCTTGCCTTCGGATCTGTGATAGAAGGTGTATCCAATAGTTTCCTTTGGATATCCTATGAAGACACATTTCTCCGATTTGGGTTCGAGCTTATCAGGTTGAAGCTTTTTCACATAAGCATCGCAGCCCCAAACTTTAAGAAACGACAACTTTGGTTTCTTGCCAAACCATAGTTCATAAGGTGTCGTCTCAACGGATTTTGATGGTGCCCTATTTAACGTGAATGCGGCCGTCTCTAAAGCATAACCCCAAAACGATAGCGGTAAATCAGTAAGAGACATCATAGATCGCACCATATCTAGTAAAGTACGATTACGACGTTCGGACACACCATTACGCTGTGGTGTTCCGGGTGGCGTGAGTTGCGAAACTATTTCACAATTTTTCAAATGTACACCAAACTCGTAACTCAAATATTCTCCTCCACGATCAGATCATAGAAACTTTATTTTCTTGTTACGATGATTTTCAACCTCACTCTGAAATTCTTTGAACTTTTCAAATGTTTCAGACTTATGTTTCATTAAGTAGATATACCCATATCTGCTTAAATCATCTGTGAAGGTGAGAAAATAACGATATCCGCCACGAGCCTCAATATTCATCGGACCACATACATCGGTATGTATGATTTCCAATAAATCTGTTGCTCTCTCCATAGTATCGGAGAACGGTGTTTTAGTCATCTTGCCTATGAGGCACGGTTCGCAAGTACCAAGTGATTCATAATCAAGTGGTTCCAAAAGCCCATCAGTATGGAGTTTCCTCATGCGCTTTACACCGATATGACCTAAACGGCAGTGCCACAAATAAGTTGCACTATCATTATTAACTTTGCATCTTTTGGCTTCTACATTATGAATATGTGTATCACTATCATCGAGATTCAACAAGAATAGACCACTCTTCAAAGGTGCATGACCATAAAAGATATTACTCATATAAATAGAACAACCATTATTCTCTGATTTAAATGAATAACCGTCTCGCATCAAACAAGATCCAGATATGATGTTCATGCTCAACGCTGGCACCAAATAACAATTATTTAGGTCTAATATTAATCCCGAAGGTAGATGTAGAGGTAGCGTGCCGACCGCGATCACATCGACTTTGGAACCGTTTCCCACGCGCATCGTCACCTCGTCCTTTGCTAGCGTCCGCTTATTCCGTAGTCCCTGTTTCAAGTTGCAAATATTAGCAACAGAACCAGTATCAAATACCCAAGTGCTACTGCGAGCTCTAGTAAGGTACACGTCAATAACATGTATATCACATATACCTTTGTTCACTTTGTCATCCTTCTTATCCGCCAAATACTTGGGGCAGTTCCGCTTCCAGTGACCAGTCTGCTTGCAGTAGAAGCACTCAGTTTCAGGCTTAGGTCCAGACTTGGGTTTCTTCTCCTGAGCAGCAACTTGCTTGCTGTTCTTCTTGAAGTTTCCCTTCTTCTTCCCTTTGCCCTTTTTCTTGAAACTAGTGGTTTTGCTAACCATCAACACTTGATGCTCCTTCTTGATTTCTACCTCCGCGGCTTTCAGCATTGCGAAGAGCTCGGGAATAGTCTTGTTCATCCCTTGCATATTATAGTTCATCACGAAGCTCTTGTAGCTTGGTGGCAGTGATTGGAGAATTCTGTCAATGACGCAGTCATTTGGAAGATTAACTCCCATCTGAATCAAGTGATTATTATACCCAGACATTTTGAGTATATGCTCACTGACAGAACTGTTCTCCTCCATCTTGCAGCTATAGAACTTATTGGAGACTTCATATCTCTCAATTCGGGCATTTGCTTGAAATATCAACTTCAACTCCTGGAACATCTCATATGCTCCATGACGTTCAAAACGTCGTTGAAGTCCCGATTCTAAGCCGTAAAGCATGGCACACTGAACTATCGAGTAGTCATCAGCTTTGCTCTGCCAGACATTCATAACATCTGGCGTTGCTCCAGCAGCAGGCCTGTCACCCAGCGGTGCTTCCAGGACGTAATTCTTCTGTGCAGCAATGAGGATAATCCTCAGGTTACGGACCCAGTCCGTGTAATTGCTACCATCATCTTTCAACTTTGCTTTCTCAAGGAACGCATTAAAATTTAACGGAACAACAGCACGAGCCATCTATCTACAATCAACATAAACAAGCAAGATACTATCAGGTACTAAGTTCATGATAAGTTTAAGTTCAGTTAATCAAATTACTTAAGAACTCCCACTTAGATAGACATCCCTCTAATCCTCTAAGTGATCACGTGATCCAAATCAACTAAACCATAACCGATCATCACGTGAGATGGAGTAGTTTTCAATGGTGAACATCGTTATGTTGATCATATCTACTATATGATTCACGCTCGACCTTTCGGTCTCCGTGTTCCGAGGCCATATCTGTATATGCTAGGCTCGTCAAGTTTAACCTGAGTATTCTGCGTGTGCAAAACTGGCTTGAACCCGTTGTAGATGGACGTAGAGCTTATCACACCCGATCATCACGTGGTGTCTGGGCACGACGAACTTTGGCAACGGTGCATACTCAGGGAGAACACTTCTTGATAATTTAGTGAGAGATCATCTTATAATGCTACCGTCAATCAAAGCAAGATAAGATGCATAAAAGGATAAACATCACATGCAATCAATATAAGTGATATGATATGGCCATCATCATCTTGTGCTTGTGATCTCCATCTCCGAAGCACCGTCATGATCACCATCGTCACCGGCGCGACACCTTGATCTCCATCGTAGCATCGTTGTCGTCTCGCCAATCTTATGCTTCCACGACTATCACTACCGCTTAGTAATAAAGTAAAGCATGATTGCATTGCATACAATAAAGCGACAACCATATGGCTCCTGCCAGTTGCCGATAACTCGGTTACAAAACATGATCATCTCATACAATAAAATCAGCATCATGCCTTGACCATATCACATCACAACATACCCTGCAAAAACAAGTTAGACGTCCTCTACTTTGTTGTTGCAAGTTTTACGTGGCTGCTACGGGCTTAAGTAAGAACTCATCTCACCTACGCATCAAAACCACAACGATAGTTCGTCAAATAGACTCCGTTTTAACCTTCTCAAGGACCGGGCGTAGTCACACTTGGTTCAACTAAAGTTGGAGAGACAGTCTTCCGCAAGCCATCTATGTGCAAAGCACGTCGAGGGAACCGGTCTCGCGTAAGAGTACGCGTAAGGTTGGTCCGGATCGTCTCACCCAACAATACCGCCGAACCAAAGTATGACATGCTGGTAGGCAGTATGACTTGTATCGCCCACAACTCACTTGTGTTCTACTCGTGCAAATAACATCAAACCATAAAACCTAGGCTCTGATGCCACTGTTGGGGAACGCAGTAATTTTGAAAATTTTCCTACGCACACGCAAGATCATGGTGATGCACAGCAACGAGAGGGGAGAGTGTTGTCTACGTACCAACGCAGACCGACTGCGGAAGCGATCACACAACATAGAGGAAGTAGTCGTACGTCTTCTTCCCGATCCGACCGATCCAAGCACCGTTACTCCGGCACCTCCGAGTTCTTAGCACACGTTCAGCTCGATGACGATCCTCGGGCTCCGATCCAGCAAAGCGTCGAGGAAGAGTTTCGTCAGCACGACGGCGTGGTGACGATCTTGATGTACTACCGACGCAGGGCTTCGCCTAAGCACTACAACGGTATGATCGAGGTGGAATTTGGTGGCAGGGGGCACCGCACACGGCTAAGGAACGATCTCAAGGATCAACTTGTGTGTCTTGGGGTGTCTCCTGCCCCCGTATATAAAGGTTGGAGGGAGGGGGGCTGGCCGGCCAAAGAGAGGGAGGCGCAGGGGGAGTCCTACTCCCACCGGGAGTAGGACTCCCCCCTCCAATCCTATTCCAACTAGGACTCTCAAGGGGGAAAGGAGAGAGAGGGGGGCCGGCCCCTTCTCCTAGTCCTACTAGGACTTGGGGAAGGGGGGGGCGCGCGGCTAGCTGTGGGCTGCCCCTTTTCTCTTTTCCACTAAGGCCCAATAGGCCCATTAGTCTCCTGGGGGGTTCCGGTAACCCTCCCGGTATTCCGGTAAAATCCCGGTTTCACCCGGAACACTTCCTATGTCCAAACATAGGCTTCCAATATATCAATCTTTATGTCTCGACCATTTAGAGACTCCTCGTCATGTCCGTGCTCTCATACGGGACTCCGAACAACCTTCGGTACATCAAAATGCATAAACTCATAATAACTGTCATCGTAACGTTAAGCGTGCGGACCCTACGGTTCGAGAACAATGTAGACATGACCGAGACACGTCTCCGGTCAATAACCAATAGCGTGACCTGGATGCCCATATTGGCTCCTACATATTCTACGAAGATCTTTATCGGTCAGACCGCATAACAACATACGTTGTTCCCTTTGTCATCGGTATGTTACTTGCCCGAGATTCGATCGTCGGTATCCAATACCTAGTTCAATCTCGTTACCGGCAAGTCTCTTTACTCGTTCCGTAATACATCATCTCACAACTAACATATTAGTTGCAGTGCTTGCAAGGCTTATGTGATGTGCATTACCGAGAGGGCCCAGAGATACCTCTCCGACAATCGGAGTGACAAACCCTAATCTCGAAATACGCCAACCCAACATCTACCATTGGAGACACCTGTAGTACTCCTTTATAATCACCCAGTTACGTTGTGACGTTTGGTAGTACCCAAAGTGTTCCTCCGGTAAACGGGAGTTGCATAATCTCATAGTTATAGGAACATGTATAAGTCATGAAGAAAGCAATAGCAACATACTAAACGATCGGGTGCTAAGCTAATGGAATGGGTCATGTCAATCAGATCATTCTACTAATGATGTGACCTCGTTAATCAAATAACAACTCTTTGTTCATGGTTAGGAAACATAACCATCTTTGATTAACGAGCTAGTCAAGTAGAGGCATACTAGTGACACTCTGTTGGTCTATGTATTCACACATGTATTATGTTTCCGGTTAATACAATTCTAGCATGAATAATAAACATTTATCATGATATAAGGAAATAAATAATAACTTTATTATTGCCTCTAGGGCATATTTCCTTCAGGAAGTCCTATTTTGGCCACCGGAAAATGTTCGGGATTTTTCGGTATTGTACCGGGAAGGTTCTAGAAGGTTCCGGAGTGGGGCCCACCTGCATAGGGGACCCACATGAACGTGGGTAGTGGGGGCAAGGCCCCACACCCCTGGTCAAGGCGCACCAAGATCCCCCCCTTAGAAGGAATAAGATGATATCCCGAAGGGATAAGATCAAGATCCCTAAAAAAGGGGGATAACAATCGGTGTGGAAGGGAAATGATGAGATTTCTTTCCCCCACCTTTGCCAACGCCCCAATGGACTTGGAGGGCAAGAAACTAGCCCGCTCCACCCGTATATATAGTGGGGAGGCGCATGGGAGCCGCACCCCTTCCCCTGGCGCAGCCCTCTCCCTCCCCAACACCTCCGTAGTAGTAGTGCTTGGTGAAGCCCTGCCGGAGAACTTTAAGCTCCACCACCACGCCGTCGTGCTGTCGGAGCTCTCCCTCAACTTCTCCTCTCCCCTTGCTGGATCAAGAAGGAGGAGACGTCCCCGGGCTGTACGTGTGTTGAACGCGGAGGCGCCGTTGTTCGGCGCTTAGATCGGAATCAACCGCGATCTGAATCGCTACGAGTACGACTCCTTCATCCGCGTCCTTGTAATGCTTCCACATCGCGATCTTCAAGGATATGAAGATGCACTCCCCTCTCTCTCGTTGCTAGTCTCTCCATAGATTGATCTTGGTGATGCGTAGAATTTTTTTAATTTCTACAACGATCCCCAACAGAACCTGGATGCTCATATTGGCTCCCACATATTCTATGAATATCTTTATCGGTCAAACCGCATAACAACATACGCTGTTCCCTTTGTCACCGGTATGTTACTTGCCCGAGATTCCATCGTCGGTATCATCATACCTAGTTCAATCTCGTCACCCGCAAGTCTCTTTACTCGTTCTGTAATGCATCATCCCGTGACTAACTCATTAGTCACATTGCTTGCAAGGCTCATAGTGATGTGCATTACCGAGAGGGCCCAAAGATACCTCTGTGATACATGGAGTGACAAATCCTAATCTTGATCTATGCCAACTCAACAAACACCATCGGAGACACTTGTAGAGCATCTTTATAATCACCTAGTTACGTTGTGACGTTTGATAGCACACAAGGTGTTCCTCCGGTATTCGAGAGTTGCATAATCTCATAGTTTGAGGAACATGTATAAGTCATGAAAAAAGCAATAACAATAAAAGTAAACGATCATTATGCTAAGCTAACGGATGGGTCTTCTCCATCACATCATTCTCTAATGATGTGATCCCGTTCATCAAATGACAACACATGTCTCTGGTCAGGAAATATAACCATCTTTGATTAACGAGCTAGTCTAGTAGAGGAATAGTAGCGACACTATGTTTGTCTATGTATTCACACATGTACTAAGTTTCCGGTTAATACAATTCTAGCATGAATAATAAAAATTTATCATGATATAACGAAATATAAATAACAACTTTATTATTGCCTCTAGGGCATATTTCCTTTAGTTTACCACTTGCACTAGAGTCAATAATCTAGTTCACATCGTCATGTGATTTAACACCAATAGTTCACATCTTTATGTGATAGCTCACATCTCTATGTGACTAATACCCAAAGGGTTTTACTAGAGTCAATAATCTAGTTCACATCTCTATGTGATAAACACCCAAAGAGTGATTATGTTTTGCTTGTGAGAGAAGTTTAGTCAACGGGTCTGCCACATTCAGAGCCGTATGTTTTTTGCAAATTTTCTGTGTCTACAATGCTCTGCATGGAGCTACTCTAGCTAATTGCTCCTACTTTAAATATGTATCTAGATTGAGACTCAGGGTCATCCGGATCGGTGTAAAAGCTTGCATCGACATAACTCTTTACGACAAACTCTTTATTACCTCCATAACCGAGAAATATTTCCTTATTCCACTAAGGATAACTTTGACTGATGTCCAGTGATCCGCTCCTGGATCACTATTGTACCCTCTTGCCAAACTCATGGTGAGGTATACAATAGGCCTGGTACACAGCATAGCATACTTTATAGAACCTATGAGTGAGGCATAGGGAATGACTTTCATTCTCTTTCTATTTTCTGCCGTGGTCGGGTTTTGAGTCTTACTCAACTTCACACCTTGCAACACAAGAAAGAACTCCTTCTTTGACTGTTCCATTTTGAACTACTTCAAAATCTTGTCAAGGATGTTCTCATTGAAAAAATCTTATCAAGCGTCTTGATCTATCTCTATAGATCTTGATGCTTAATATGTAAGCAGCTTCACCGAGGTCTTTCTTTGAAAAGCTCCTTTCAAACACTCCTTCATGCTTTCCAGAAAATTATACATCATTTCTGATCAACAATATGCCATTCACATGTACTTATCAGAAAGGTTGTAGTGCTCCCACTCACTTTCTTGTAAATACATGCTTCTCCAAAAGTCTATATAAAACCATATGCTTTGATCACACTATCAAAGCGTATATTATAACTCCGAGAGGCTTGCACCAATCCATAAATGGATCGCTGGAGCTTGCACACTTTGTTAGCACCTTTTGGATTGACAAAACCTTCTGGTTGCATCATATACAACTCTTCTTAAAGATATCCATTAAGGAATGCAGTTTTGACATTAATTTGCCAGATTTCATAAAATGTGGCAACTGCTAACATGATTCAGACAGACTTTTAAGCATTGATACGAGTGAGTAAATCTCATCGTAGTCAACACTTTGAACTTGTCGAAAACTTCTTGCGACAATTCGAGCTTTGTAGATAGTAACACTACTATCAGCGTCCGTCTTCCTCTTGAAGATCCATTTATCTCAATGGCTCGCCGATCATCGGGGCAAGTCAATCAAAGTCCATACTTTGTTCTGATACATGGATCCCATCTCATATTTCATGACCTCAAGCCATTTTGTGAAATCTGGGCTCATCATCGCTTCCTCATAGTTCGTAGGTTCGTCATGGTTCGTACGTTCGTAGGTGTCCTTTCCCAGTGATAGTAGGGGAAGCAAGGCACGTATTATATTGTTGCCATCAAGGATAAAAAGATGGAGCTTTAATCATATTGCTTGAGTTAATTCCTCTACATCATGTCATCTTACTTAATGTGTTACTCCGTTCTTCATGAACTTAATACTCTAGATGCAGCCAGGGTCGGTCGATGTGTAGAGTAATAGTATTAGATGCAGAATCGTTTCGGTCTACTTGACACGGACATGATGCCTATATTTCATAATCATTGCCTTAGATGTCGTCATAACTTTGCGCTTTTCTATCAATTGCTCGGCAGTAATTTGTTCACCCACCTTATTATCTGCTATCATGAGAGAAGCCTCTAGTGAAACCTATGGCCCCCAGGTCTATTTTCCATCATATAAGTTTCCGATCTACTATTTTCCATCATATTAGTTTCCAATCTACTATTTTTGCAATCTTTTACTTCCCAATCTATAAAAAAAACTCAAAAATATTTACTTTATCGTTTGTTTAGTTTCATCTATATCTATCAGATCTCACTTTTGCAAGTAACCATGAAGGGATTGAGAACCCCTTTATCGCGTTGGGTGCAAGTTGTTTGATTGTTTGTGCAGGGGTGATTTGTGTGTTGTCTCCTACTAGATTGATACCTTGTTCTCAAACTAAGGGAAATACTTATCTCTACTTTGCTGCATCACCTTTCTTCTTCAAGGAAAAAACCAACGCAAGCTCAAGAAGTAGCAGACACCGCCATGCCATGTCACTGTGGGAGGTCTGGGCTTCACCTGCCACCACCGTACCTTTCCAGGGCCGCCACCTTGGGTCGTCACAACCACGAAGTCCTCCATGCTGCCACATCATCCACGCAGGCACCCCACGCCAGCGATCTGATGTGCTGCACCCAGGCCCAAGGAGGCCGGCCCGCGCCACCCCATCGCAAGGGGAAGAAGACACCCCGCCAGCGTCGGCGCCTGTCGGCTTCACCCAGTCATGCCCTTGGGTGGCGGCGAGGGAGGAAGGGGTAGGAGAAGGCAATCGGGGCGCAGATCGAAGGCCCCTCACTGTCGTCTCACGGGGGCGGCACGGGAGGGGTTGGGTCTGTGGTTGTTCTGTATTGATATTTTTCATTTTTGAATTATGTACCTTTTAAAGCAGATCTAATGGCCTTAATTACCGTAGCTTAATTTCCATTCAAAAGTTGCTTACCACATATACCATGTGATAAGGTACGGGGATGTTTGGGGTTGTTTGTGTATGATTATAAGTATTACTCTCTCCGACCGAGAAAGCTTGTCCCAAGCTTGTCCCTCAAATGGATGTATCTAGCACTAACTTGGTGCTAGATACATCCATTTGAGGGACAAGATTTTTCGGACGGAGGAAGTATGTGATAGAGAAGAAGGAATCATCTTGCATGCATGAACTTACGCCAGTTCATGAAGTGTGTAGTGAAGGATTTGACGTTGGTCTGCCCTTATGATGTCAGTGAATCAGTCCATTAAATTCAATTTGTTGTCTTTATGCTGCTGGCCATTGTTTTGTGAAATGTTTACCAATTCTAATTGAGCCGCCATATGAATTTGGTAGCTATATTCTTGTGGATATTTGGGGTGGGTGGATGAACACAGGTGGGAGCAAGGATTGTGATCCATAAGGCTGCCGATGACAATATGAAGCTCAAAAGGGCACACATTGATAACGAGTAGCATATTTGTAGGATGAAGAAAGATAAAGCCCATATGTCAGAGTCAACAAATTAAAAGAATGGAGAGAAGGGATTTAGTCGTAGTGTCACTAGTATGCTCATGGGCAATTATCTATGTTTTGGTGGCAATTATCATTAGGGATTTTATCTGTGAGGTTGATCATATGATTTAAATGGATCAATGGATTATGTTATAAATATGTCGGTTTGTACTGAAATATATTATATGTTTGGCCTAATGAACCTCGAGCAATGGCTACTGAAGTTGTTTCTGTTTATGGTGATATTTTGTCGCAATGTGTACTGAAAGATGTTATGGTTTGTGATTTTTGATGCAAATTTGTCAATTTGTGACCAGAAATTAAACATGAGCATGTAAACATGATGTGTGAGTGCAAGTGGCAGTGTTGACACTATGTGATTGCAAAATGAAAAAGATCATGACAGGGAAAAAATGGTTCATGGCAATCGAATCCAAAACCTGGGCTAAAACTTTCCTTGTCTTCTCCTACCCATACCAAATCAAATCAAATCAAATATTATAAAAACCACCTCACCTAAATCAAAAATTGTCATCCCCTACACTTACTCAAATCAATTCAAATCTTTTTTTAAGAGGAGGGTGGCACCCAGCTTTAAATTAATGAAGCCCTTATGATGTCGCTTGAAGCTACATCGGTATTTCTCCAAAGAGGAAGGGATGATGCAGCACAGCGACGGTAGGTATTTTCCTCAGATGTGAAACCAAGGTTATCGAACCAGTAGGAGAACCAAGCAACACAACATAAACAACACCTGCACACAAATAACAACTTCTCGCAACCCGACGTGTTAAAGGGGTTGTCAATCCCTTCCGGGGTACGGCGCCTCAAGATAAGCAAATGGACATGAGGTAAATTTGTAGTAGATTTATAGATCGAATGCCAAATAAATTAAATAAGAATAAATTGCAGAAAAGTATTTTTGGGTTTTTGGTTTAGTAGATCTGGAAATAAAAGCAAAGAAAAATAGATCACAAAGGCAAATAATATGAGAAAGAGACCTAGGGGCCGTAGGTTTCACTAGTGGCTTCTCTCGAGAAAAATAACAAACGGTTGGTGAACAAATTATTGTTGGGCAATTAATAGAACTTCAAATACTCATGACGATATCCAGGAAAGGCATCACATCCAAGATTAGTAGATCGACTCCTGCGTGCATCTATTACTATTACTCCACACATCGACCGCTATCCAGCATGCATCTAGTGTATGAAGTTCATGGAGAAACGAAGTAATGCAATAAGAACGATGACATGATGTAGACAAGATCTATCTATGTAGAGATAGACCCCATCGTTTTATCCTTAGTAGCAACGATACATACGTGTTGGTTCCCCTTCTGTCACTGGGATCAAGCACCGTAAGATCGAACCCACTACAAAACACATCTTCCCATTGCAAGATAAATAGATCAAATTGGCCAAAAAAACCAAATATTGGAGAAGAAATACGAGGCTATAAGCAATTATGCATAAAAGAGATCAAAGAAACTCAAATACTTTCATGGATATAAAAAGATAGATCTGATCATAAACTCAAAGTTCATCGATCCCAACAAACACACCGCAAAAGAGTTACATCATATGAATCTCCAAGAGACCATTGTATTGAGAATCAAGAGAGAGAGGAAGCCATCTAGCTACTAACTACGGACCCGAAGGTCTATAAATAACTACTCACACATCATCGGAGAGGTACCAATGGAGGTGGTGAACCCCATCCGAGATGGTGTCTAGATTGGATCTGGTGGTTCTGGACTCTGTGGCGGCTGGATCAATATTTCGTCGACTCCCCTAGGGTTTTGAGAATATTGGGGTATTTATAGAGCAAAGAGGCGGCCCCGGGGGGCACCCGAGGTGGGCACAACCCACCAAGGCGCGCCTGGGCCTCCTGGCGCGCCCTGGTCGGTTGTGCCCCCCTTGGGGCACCCCCCAGGTGCAGCCAGGGCCAGTTGTGTTCCTTCTGGCCCATAAAAATTCTTTGTAAAGTTTCGTGGCATTTGGACTCCGTTTGATATTGATTGTCTGCGGTGTAAAAAACATGAAAAAAAACAGCAACTGGCACTTGGCACTATGTCAATAGGTTAGTACCAAAAAATGATATAAAATGATTATAAAACATCCAAGATTGATAATATAACAGCATGGAACAATCAAAAATTATAGATACGTTGGAGACAAATCACCTTACAACCAACAGTACAACTCAACGCAACCCGAACAACACGGAAACAAACAGACACAAACAAAAACAAAAACTCCGGCAAGATACAAGGGTGCCCAGAAGCAGCAACTAAGTCCAAAAAACAATGTCCAAGGACTCTCGAACATGATCGATGAATCAACGCTGCGCAGAAGGCCACCTCATGAAAGAGACCAGCCGTCGACAGGAGCTATGTCTTCGCCATCGCCTGGACGTCCAGCACAAGAATGCCAACTTGTTCCATCACCGAAGGAGCCCCCTGCTCCTCACCCTGGCTCGTAGGGCGCCGCACTGTCGGATGATGGAATGCTCAACTCCCTAGAGCACAGCTGGACACTACCGCCAAGACCAGAAAGGGAGGCCTTCGAACACAACCACCTCGCCAGACCTAACTCTTCGAAAGAGCACCATCGTTGAAGCGTGGAACCGTCAGATGAAGAGAAGCAGCTGCCATCCACGAGCCCATCCGGTGGACAAATATGAAACCTTGCTCATGAAACAGAGCCTCCAAGGAGGGAACGACACCACAACGTCGCCACCGTTCGGTCTAGAACATGCCAGACCAAGGTTTTCACCCAGAGCCCAAGGTGGACGGAGGCCACCCACGATGACACCTCCAGAAAGGGAAATGGCGCACAGGAGCAACGCTATCACCGGCACCAACAAAATCGGGCAGATCTTTCGCTCGGTATGTGACCCCCATCACCCAAGTCCATCCGCCATGGCCGACCATGGAGAGATGCAGACAACGACCGAATCAGAGCAGGGTAGAAGTGAAGACCACACCCGCACAACGGATGCCTCCTGAGTGAGCCACCTCGCTGCCCACGCAGCCGAGGGAACACACGAGCACCCATGCAACGGCACCTGCCGGAATGGTGCCACCACGCCCACCATCCGGAGCCGCTGCTCCGGCAACCGAAGAGATCCACCCTCACCCACCAGGCGGTGAACCGCAAGCACACAGCAGGCCACCCCAGCTGCCGCACTAGCTCAACTCCGGCACCCGCTGCCACCCAAAGTTTACACCTTACCCACACGGAGACAAATCCTCGCCGAGATCCTTGCTGCCGGGTGCCCAAAAGGGGCTGCCGCAAGGGCCATCACCGATGAGGGGAGGGCCATGCCCATGGAAATCATCGAGGCCTGCCAGATCCAGCGACGGTTGTGAACCCCATCCATGACCGCTGGCTCCCACGCGAGGAACCGCACCACCAGGCCTCGATAGCAGCAGGCCAGCAGCCCGCACCACCCCCGCGCCCACCACTGGCCGTGCCATGCAGGAAAGCCCACGGACGGCGGGGAGGAGGGATTTCCAAATCTGGGACGAGGTGTCGGTGCGAGGAAAGGAGCCCTCCAGTGAGCAGGGGAGCAGAGAAGGAGGAGGAGGCGGCGCCTCGCCGCGGGCCGACCAGAGGGGCGACTATCTCGTCAATCAATTCAAATCTTACCAAGATATGTAATAAGATGGGTGTATATGATTTATGTCGAACATGATGTATGTTAAACCAATAGAACATGTATGTCATTAGTGCAACGCACGAGCAATTAACTAGTGAACAGAAAAGGTCATCGGTACTTTTGCTCCATGGCGGACAGTATTAAAGTCACCTCCAATGAACATTGGGGCAGGATCATGGCAGCAAACCCCAGCCAACTCAGTCTAGGGCATAGGCAAACATGAGGAGCGTGTTAGCAAGATAGGCAACACTATACACATACCATTTGCTTGTTCAACAAACTCAACCTTAATTTACACCAATTTAGAGTAATTTCACCTCCAGACTACCATTGAGAAGGAGCAAATATAGTGGGAGTGACCCAACAAACAATCAATCAATCAGGATAATTAAACAAATTGCGATACAATCTTATCGGTCGCATGGCTAAATGTGATGAGCTCATTGCTCCCACTTTGTAGCATTAACACCTTGTGGATTCCCCATTCATGTTGTCGAGGATGGCAATTACACCAATCACAAAGGCCTGGTCATAGCCCGGCTGCACCACCACATGGTAAAAGTCCCTGCCGGCCATCATCCCCTTCACTCCAATCTAGTTCACACGTTATTAGGAAATCAAAACTCATAATTTGTAGTAATTGAGTTGAACTGAACTCATGACTCAACTCCTTTGACTTATCACGTGGTAGAACTTTACCTGTGCTACGACGTGGCCTGTGCGGCTTTTGACGGCGCAAGCCCTGTGGGCGAAGGATCCCGTGACCTCGTAGTCCCAGTGCCGCTTCCTCCCCTTGGGTTCGACGGTGACCCGGACGTCTCCCGCCGCGCAGCTGAGCACCGGCTTCGGGTCCTGCAAGCTGAACACCGGCTTGCTGGGCTCGCCGTAGTCCATGAGATACCCTTTCCACCGGTTGTGAACGCTCAGCGCTTGGACGACTCCTCCCTATGAGATCACCCAAAATCAGTTCTTCAAACACTCAAAAAAGGATCATGCAGTGCTGTTCTTTCAAGGAAGTAGCTCAATTGAAACCTGCCTTCTTGTGGATGAAGAGGATGGCGGTGCCGTCGCCGTCCCTGACGACGAGCTGCCCGCTGGCGCCGATGATCCCGCAGCCGTCGACGCTGAAGACTACCCTCTGCTCGCGGTCGGTGACGACGAAGCCGCCTCCGGTGACGGCCGGGGGACGGCGGCGGACCAGGAGCACGGCCTGCAGGGAGCTGCAGAAGATCTTGCTGACAACCGGGGTGAGAAGCGTGTGCGCACCCATGATCCAAGCTTGATAGATAGATAGATAGCCTGCGCACGCGTTGAAGAAGTTGGTGCAACGCATCAATGGAGGGAATAAATAGAGCGTTTTGAGTGTGGAAGTGTCCCATGACTCCTCATGTCGCGTCTGTCTACCCACCTGCCTAATCGATCGGCGCTGTACGTACGTGATTATCGTGAACCACGCGATTCCACGAAGCTTAGCGGCCGAAGCAATGCGCGACAAAGCCTAGCTAGCTAGTATATATACGCAGGACCACACGAGATGGATTGATCGCCGGAAGAATCTTTGAATTCCTTTGCTTCCGGCCACCAAATTGCAGCTTTGTGTTTATGCCTTTGCCTTTTTGAGGTGTTTACGTCCAGCTAAACACAAGGATTATGCCTAATTGCAGGCCTAATCGCGCGCCCAAACGTGTTAAACTTTATGAATACCCGTATACGGCAACGCTTACCGCCTCCTTTCCGAGAAAAGAATGCATGCATGCATGCATGTTGGAACATGGAGGGGAGAAAGTAAGAAAGATAACCCAGCTTATCATTGCCCGGTGAGTGTTCTGATTTTATTTCGTTTCCGTCGTCAAGCACAGAGCACTAACCATGGCGCGAGCAAAAATTCCATATAAGTTACTCTAGGCAGGTAGCACAAGTAAAAAGTACACAGAGAAAGGCAAGGAGGTGCCTTTCACCCCTCCTACCGTTGTTGGCTGGTCGTGACGTGGATGATCGGTGATGCCTAGGGGATGCCGGGGCAGCGGTACTGGATGGTGGCTTCACGGTTGGCTTTCTGGCAGGCTCCACCTCTTGGTCGTGTGGACGGCAAGGGGTATAGTGATGGAAGGCTGGTCTGTTCTTGCAATGCCTAGATCTAGTGTGGATAAGCTAGCCCTCGTTGCGGTGGTGATCGAGACTCCTCTTGGTGGTGTAGGTGAGCTTCTGAGCGAAAGCTTTGCATTTCAGGCGCTGACAACGGCGGCACCTATGGGTGTGCTTGCTTCCTGAAACAACGTCGTGCGACTCGTTCTTGTCTTGGTGCTCCAGGTGAAAGCCAATGCCTATGCTCGGACTCGGCAAGTCGCGCGCGCCGTCACCTTCTTTGGGGTGTTATCGTGGAGCTCGGGATTCTTTGGTCAGGCCTCGGCGAGGTGTTAGGCTTGTTTTAGACTCAGGTTGTATCTTTTGATCTGCTTTGTATGAGGAGTCTTCTCTGTTATGCTGCTTTATATATAAAGCGAGGTAAGAGCTTGTTTTGATAAGGGTATACAGAGAATGATGAGCGATCAAGTTCGCTAGACTGGGCGGGCTTCTCGTTTTCGGGGTTCCAATGAGCACGGCTCGCCGTGAGCCGTTTGACACCGCGAGGACTATATCAACTGTCTCGCCTGAAGCTTTCCCCCGCAACTACAATACTAGGCCGGCCTTTTTCATGCGTTCCTTCGCCCGCACGCCGTCGCTCGCGTTTGCTTCCTTCTCTCGGTTGCGTTCGCATCTTTTCAATTTCTTTTTCAGTTTTTTATTTTCTCTATTTCCTCGCTGGTTTCTTCGGTTTTCCTGTGTTTTGCAACACTTTCTTCATATTGTATTCTGGCTTTTACTGATTTCTTTTTTTTTCATTTCTCTTTTGTTCATTCTCTGATTTTTTTTCTATTCTATTTTCTTTACTTTCCTTTGGTTTATGATTCTTCCTTAGTTTTCATCAGTTTACTTCATTTTTCTTTTGTTTCGTTTTCTTTTAATTTGTTTCCTCATGGGTTTTCTTTGGATTTTCCACTTTTCTTCATTGTTGGGGTGTTTCTTTCTTCCGTTTCTTCGGCTTATCACCGATTTTTTCCCTTTTTTTTCTTCAACACATGTCTACATTTTTCATACACATTTGAAAATTTTAGGTATACATTATGAAAATTTATTTGACACATGTTTAACATTTTTCAAATATGTGATTAACTTTTTTTAAATATGTTTGATGACTAGATTTTTCATCCATATTGTACATTCTCAATATATGTCAGGAACATTATTTTAATACATTTTTAAATTTTCTGAAATATATGATTTACATTTTTTCTACTTGATCAACATTTTTAAAAATTTATGTTTTTATGTACAGTTTTTAAATACATGTTCTACATTTTTTCCTATACATTGGGAACATTTTTTGTGCACATATAACATTTTTTAAATAGATGATGAACAGTTTATCAATTTTTGTGCTTGATGACTACTTTACCATACACATTGTACAGACTTGGTGTATATTAGGAACATTTTTTATACATGGTTAACATTTCTTAATAATATGATTAACATTTTTTTATATAGGATCAACATTTAAAAAAATCATCTTCAATTACTTAATACACACTTTACATTTTGGTATACACAAAGAACATATTTTTTGTACACGTTTAATTTTTTTTAATAGATGATTAACATTTTTACAAGTGCTAGGTGAACTTTTCTAAATACATGATCGACTTTTCTCATACACATTTGTTTGTATACATTTTTTGTATATACATGAGAGACTTTTTTATAAACATTTAAGATTTTGCAACTGCTAGATTAACATTTCCCAAATGTCCTATGTAGAGTGTCTTTGATTAATATATATTTTTAGAATATTTGGAAGTATAAAAAAAGTAAAAACATGAAAAATAAACAGAAGACGAGGTTGTTACCTCCCACAAGCTAGGCTGGCCCTGTCTAGCGCTCCCTATGTCAAGCGAAACATAGGCACGCCCGTGTGGCGTGGCCATGCAGGGCTACAACGGTTGCAATGTCGTGACCTAGGCCGAACGCGCCACGAAATATTCTTTTTGGTCATGCATAGAGCGTAGGCCGACAGGGCTCTTCGGCGCCTTGATCATGGCCCTCGCCTGCATGGGCCTTGCCCAACATCCCTCCCTGGCTCCCCGTCGCTGGCTTGTAGCCTCCCGTCCAACTCGCTCGTTTTTTATATCTCATATTTCGATACAGCATACATACTATTGCTTTAGAATAAAAATCAGCATGTGTGTTATAGTATGTACTACTGTTCTTAGAAAAAAAGACCGGTTTTAAGTCCATCAATTTGAAAATAACTTCAAGAATTTGCATAAAAATGTTCGCTATTTTGAAAAAAAATCATGGACTTTGGGGGGGGGGGATATGCGAATTTGAAAGAAATTCTTTAATTTTGAGAGAAAGTTCACTAATTATAAAAAAATTATCGACTTTGAAAAAAAGTACACAGATATGGAAAGGGTGCATTTATTTAAAAAATAATGGATTTGGAAAATGTTCATAAATTTGAGAAAAACGTAAAGAACAAAAATATCACAAAAATGATAAAAAAAACGTCCCTGAGTTTGCAAAAACGTTTTTGGAGCTCAAAAGAAACATTTTTTAAAAATGAAAAAGAAAATGTAATAAAAATTAAAATAAATAAAGATGAACATGTTTTTAGAACACAAAATTTGTTTTGAATTCCTGAACAATTTTTAAAATTACAAACTTTTTTGGGAAAACATAAACAATTTTTGAAAACATGAAAGTATTTTTAAAATCCGAATATTTTTTGTAATTCGAACCTTTTAAAAAAATCCAATCAACTTTTGAAGAAAAAATATAGAACCTTCTATAAAGTTCCTAAAATGTAGTTCTTGTAACTGCTAAATGGGTCGTCCCATTTGTTGCACGCTCGGTCGACCATTGTGCCAAAATAGGATTACCGGGCTTACATGTCTTTCCTTTCAATGGCATTCTCTGCCCTTCTTCTTTTCAATTTTTAAATTTTGTCTTCCTACACTAATCTTGTGTTGTCTCACCTCTCTCCTTCTCTTGGCTTTTGTCTTCCTTTGGTCATCCTTCTCCAACAGCCACCGTCGTTAAATTTGATCACCAACACTCCATGTGTATTGTAAACTCATTGTATTGTTGAATAAATATGTCAAAGGCAAATACATCTATGGGATTAAACATAAAGTTGAGACTCACATTTCTGGTCTAGTCTCCTGAAGGTCAAAGAACTTATCATTAGCAACTGTAAATAGATATTGGAAGATGGTAATAAAAGTAGATTTTGGGAAGATTGGTGGGGGGGAGGTAAACCACTCAAACTCTCATACCCTAGGCTTTATTTGCTTAGCTTTGATTAAAAAAATACTGTTGTTGATGCTTTTAACACAGGGTGGAGTGGCTTTTCTTTGAGGAGAACTTTGTTGGGAGAATCTCTAGATCTCTGGAATAGTTTGAAAAATATATGTGAGGAGGTTAGGATGTTATGTCGCAGAGATCAAATCGGATGGATCTTGATTGCTGACAGAAGTTTTCTATGAGATCCTTATACCTCTCCCTAGTTAAGTCGGTTTTCCTTATAAATTTCTGTGGAAGATCAAAATTCGAGCTAAGATCAAAGTCCTTTTCAGGATTTTGACTAGAAAGAGCATTCTGGCTAGAGACAATCTCTTGAGGAGAGGCTAAAAAGGCAATAAAAGTTGTGTGCATTGTGGTAAAGATGAATCTATTGATCATTTTTGAGTGTTCTACTTCTAAATTAGTTTGGAGCCTGATGAAATGTCCTTTTTAATTTGAATCCTACACCTTATAACCTTCAAGACTGTTTAGGGAGATGGATGAGGAGCTTTTTAAAAAATTATAAGAAAGTAGTTTTTGGTTGACATTGCCGCCATGTTTTGGATGCTTTGTAAATGTACAAACTGTTGGGAAACATAGCATGAAATTTCAAAAAAAATCCTATGCTCACGCAAGATCTATCTAGGAGATGCATAGCAACGAGAGGGGAAGAGTGTGTCTACGTACCCTCGTAGACCAAGAGCGGAGTCGTTTGACAACGCGGTTGATGTAGTCGAACTTCTTCTCGTTTCGACCGATCAAGTACCGAACGTACGGCACCTCCGAGTTCTGCACATGTTCAGCGCGATGACGTCCCTCGCCTTCTCGATCCAGCAAAATCTCGAGGGAAGTAGATGAGTTCCATCAACACGATGGCGTGATGACGGTGATGGTGAAGTGATCCGCGTAGGGCTTCGTCTAAGTACCGCGAGAATATGACCAGGGGTGTAAGTTGTGGAGGGGAGCGCCGCACATAGCTAACGATTGTTGTTTTGTGTTCTAGGCTCCCCCTCCCCACATATATATAGGTGGGAGGGGGAGGAGAGGCAGCCAGGGGCGCCCTAGGGTTGGCTGCCGCCCCCTAGGGGCCCTGCCTTGCCTTGCGCCCCCCTTCCATGTATGCATGAAGGGGAAGGAAAGAGGGGGTGAGGGAAGGAAGTAGGAACCCTAATCCACACTTTCCTTTCCCTTCCCCCCTTTCCTTCTCCTCCTCCTATAGCCTTATAGGGTGCACCGGCCCCTTGTGGGTCGGTGTGTTCCTTCACAAGGCCCATATAGCCCATAGGATTGCCGGGGGTATCCGAAACACCTTCCAGTGACCTGATAAGTACCTGATACCTCCGGAACACTTCCGGTGTCCGAATACCATCGTCCTATATATCAATATTTACCTCTCAACTATTAGAGACTCCTCATCATGTCCGTGATCTCATCCGGGACTCCGAACAACATTCGGTCACCAAATCACATAACTCATATAATATTAAATCATCATCAAACGTTAAGCATGCGGACCCTACGGGTTCGAGAACTATGTAGACATGACTGAGACACCTCTCCGGTCAATAACCAATAGCGGAACCTAGATGCTCATATTGGCTCCTACATATTCTACGAAGGTCTTTATCGGTCGAACCGTTATGATAACATACATAATTCCATTTGTCCATCAGTATGTTACTTGCCCGAAATTCGATCGTCGGTATCTTCATACCTAGTTCAATCTCGTCACCGGCAAGTCTCTTTACTCGTTCCATAATACATCATCCTACAACTAACTCATTAGTCACTTTACTTGTAAGCCTTCTTATGATGTGTATTACCGACAGGGCCCAGAGATACCTCTCCGATACTCGGAGTGACATATCCTAATATCGATCTATGCCAACCCAACAAACACCTTCGGAGATACCTGTAGAGCATATTTATAATCACCCAGTGAGGTTGTGACGTTTGATAGCATAAAAGGCATTCCTCCGGTATCCGGGAGTTGCATAATCTCATAGTCGAAGGAATATGTATTTGACATGAAGAAAGTAATAGCAATAAAACTGAACGATCAGTATGCTATGATAAAGGATGGGTCTGGTCCATCACATCATTCTCCTAATGATTTGATCCCGTTCATGAAATGACAACACATGTCTATGGTTAGGAAACTTAACCATCTTTGATTAACGAGCTAGTCTAGTACATGCTTACTAGGGACACGGTGTTTTGTCTATGTATCCACACATGTATCAAGTTTCTGGTTAAATATAAAATAACAACTTTATTATTGCCTCTAGGGCATATTTCCTTCAGAAATAACATTATCTTTGAAAGAAAATTTTATCCCTAATCCTATGGGGATGATTAAAGTAATGTGCTCTTTGATTTTGGATTGGTTAATTCTTCAGACAAAGGAGCAAGGGTGAAAGGTGCTGATGCTGAGAGCAAAAATAATCGAGCGGGTGGCAAGTGAAGTGTACCGAGCCTCGCAAGGTTGGAGCCCAAGAGTCCTCCGCATTGGTGCTAAGGGATGTCCTTCTAGCCATTGGCTGATGATAATCTTCTCCCTAGCCTTGGTTATCTTCTCGCTCTTGGCGGTATCCTCAATAGTTATCTTAGATGTTTTACTGTTTTTAGTGCTCGATTGTCTGCGGACTGTAATGCTTAAAATGCTAGTTGCTGGAATTTTGTCTATTTTGGGCCTAGCCCAATAGCAGTTTCAGAAATTCCTAATAAATCCTAGAGGCCCATGATAACCCACAAGTATAGGGGATCGCAACAGTTTTCGAGGGTAGAGTATTCAACCCAAATTTATTGATTCGACACAAGGGGAGCCAAAGAATATTCTCAAGTATTAGCAGCTGAGTTGTCAATTCAACCACACCTGGAACTTAATATCTGTAGCAAAGTGTTTAGTACCAAAGTAATATGATAGTGGTGATAAGGGTAGCAAAAGGTAACAGTAGTAAAAGTAATATTTTTGATATTATGCAGTGATTGTAACAATAGCAACGGGAAAGTAAATAAGCGTAAACCAGTATATGGAAAGCTCGTAGGCATCGAATCAATGATGGATAATTATGCCGGATGCGGTTCATCATGTAACAGTCATAACATAGGGTGACACAGAACTAGCTCCAATTCATCAATGTAATGTAGGCATGTATTTCGAATATAGTCATACGTGCTTATGGAAAAGAACTTGCATGACATCTTTTGTCCTACCCTCCTGTGGCAGTGGGGTCCTAATGGAAACTAAGGGATATTAAGGACTCCTTTTAATAGAGAACCGGAACAAAGCATTAGCACATAGTAAATACATGAACTCCTCAAACTACGGTCATCGCCGGTAAGTATCCCGATTATTGTCACTTCGGGGTTAACGGATCATAACACATAATAGGTGACTATAGACTTGCAAGATAGGATCAAGAACACTCATATATTGATGAAAACATAATAGGTTCAGATCTGAAATCATGGTACTCGGGCCCTAGTGACAAGCATTAAGCATAGCAAAGTCATAGGAACATCAATCTCAGAACATAGTGGATACTAGGGATCAAACCCTAACAAAACTAACTCGATTACATGGTAAATCTCATCCAACTCATCACCATCCAGCAAGCCTACGATGGAATTACTCACGCACGGCGGTGAGCATCATGAAATTGGTGATGGAGGATGGTTAATGATGACGATGGCGACGAATCCTCTCTCCGGAGCCCCGAACAGACTCCAGATCGGCCCTCCCGAGAGGTTTTAGGCCTTGGCGGTGGCTCCGTATCATAAAACGCGATGAATTCTTCTCTTCTATTTTTTTCTCCCTGAAAGCAGATATATAGAGTTGGAGTTGGAGTCGAGAGGTCTCCAGGGGGCCCACGAGGTAGGGGCGCGCCCTAGGGGAGGGGGCGCCCCCCCCCCCTCGTGGACAGGGTGTGGGCCCCCTGGTCTTCATCTTTGGCGAGGATTTTTTTATTATTTATTGTAAGATATTCCGTGGAGTTTCAGATCATTCCGAGAACTTTTATTTTCTGCACATAAAACAACATCATGGCAATTCTGCTGAAAACAGCGTTAGTCCGAGTTAGTTTCATTCAAATAATACAAGTTAGAGTCCAAAACAAGGGCAAAAGTGTTTGGAAAAGTAAATACGGCGGAGACGTATCAACTCCCCCAAGCTTAAACCCTTGCTTGTCCTCAAGTAGTTCAGTTGACAAACTAAAAGAAATAAAGAAAAACTTTTACAAACTCTGTTTGCTCTTGTTGTTGTAAATATGTCAAGCTAGCATTCAAGTTTTCAGCAAAGATTATAACTAACCAGATTTGCAATAATTCTCAGGTCTCATGATTACCCATATAAATAGCATAATCAACTAGCAAGCCATAATAATAAATATCGGATGACAACACTTTCTCAAAACAATCATAATATGATATAACAAGATGGTATCTCGCTAGCCCTTTCTGAGACCGCAAAACATAAATGCAGAGCACCTTTAAAGATCAAGGACTGACTAGACATTGTAATTCATGGTAAAAGAGATCCAATCATAGTCACACCCAATATAAATTAACAGTGATGAATGCAAATGACAGTTGCGCTCTCCAGCTAGTGCTTTTAATAAGAGGGTGATGACTTAACATAAAAGTAAATAGATAGGCCCTTCGCAGAGGGAAGCAGGGATTTGTAGATGTGCCAGAGCTCGGTTTTGAAATAGAGGTGAATAATATTTTGAGCGGTATACTTTCATTGTCAACATAACAACCAAGAGATGGCGATATCTTCCATGCTACATAGGCGGTTCCCAAACAGAATGGTAAAGTTTATACTCCCTCTCCACCAACAAACATCAATCCATGGCTTGCTCGAAACAACGAGTGCCTCCAACTAACAACAGTCCCAGGGGGAGTTTTGTTTTGCAATTATTTTGATTTAGTTTGCATAAAGCATGGGTCTGGGCATCCCGGTGACCAGCCATTTTCTCGTGAGTGAGGAGCAGAGTCCACTCCTCTTGAGAATAACCCGCCTAGAATGGAAGATACATACAACCCTAGTTGATACATGAGCTATTCGAGCATACAAAACAGGATGATTATTTGAAGGTTTAGAGTTTGTCACATACAAATTTACTTGGAACGGCAGGTAGATACCGCATATAGGAAGGTATAGTGGACTCATCTGGAATAACTTTGGGGTTTAAGGGATTGGATGCACAAGCAGTATTCCTGCTTAGTACAGGTGAAGGCTAGCAAAAGACTGGGAAGCGACCAACTAGAGAGCGACAACAACCATGTACATGCATTAAAATTAATAAACATTGGATGCAAGCATGAGTAGGATATAATCCACCATGAACATAAATATCATGAAGGCTATGTTGATTTGTTTCAACTACATGCATGAACATGTGCCAAGTCAAGTCACTTAAATCATTCAAAGAAGGATACCACCCCATCATACCACATCATAACCATCTCAATAGCATGTGGGCATGCAAGGTAAACCATTATAACTCATAGCTAATCAAGTATGGTACAAGCAACTATGATATCTAATTGTCATTGCGAACATGTTTATTCATAACAAGCTGAATCAAGAATGATGAACTCATCATATTTACAAAAACAAAAGAGGTCGAGTTCGTACCAGCTTTTCTCATCTCAGTCAGTCCATCATATATCATCATAATTGTCTTTCACTTACACGATCGAACGATGTGAATAATAATAAGAGTGCACGTGCATTGGACTAAGCTGGAATCTGCGAGCATTCAATAAATAGGAGAAGACAAAGCAATATGGGCTCTTGGTTAAATCAACAATAGAGCATATAAGAGCCACTTCAACAATTTAATCATGGTCTTCTCCTACTGACCCCCAAAGAAAAGAAAAGAAATAAAACTATTTACATGGGAAAGCTCCCAACAAGCAAAAGAAGAACGGGAAATATTTTTGGGTTTTCTTTTTAATTACTACTACAAGCATGGAAATTAAACTGATTAAAAGCTACAACTTATTTTTTTTGGTTTTTTCTTAAGGTTTATTAAACACACAAGAAGAAAGCATAAAAGGAAATAAACTAGCATGGATGATACAATGAAAAAGTATGAGCACCGACATCTAGCAATGAGTGTGTGAGCATAAATGTAATGTTGGTGAGAAATACGTACTCCCCCAAGCTTAGGCTTTTGGCCTAAGTTGGTCTATGGCCACGGCTGGCCTAGCGGATATCCATAATAATAGTTGGGGTCGTACTGCGATGAGGAAGAAGAAGGCTCCAATTGCCACTGGCTGGCAATCATCTCTGGATCCCATTGATAGTTAGACTGCCGTGAAGGATCAAATTGTGGTTCTGGTTCTGGCTCCTCGGCTGGTGCAGGGTCCGGTAGGCGTGAATAGCCGTCAACGGAACAAGGTACGTGCCTACAGTCAAATCAAACAAAGAAGGAGCAGGCAAGGTAATAGTCTCAGGATGATGTTTATTAAAGAACAATTGATATTTAAGCTCTCATGCCCTATTCTTAATAATAAAATCATGTGCCACCATACTTTTATAATCTAGATAAACACGAGGCAACACTTTTTCTTCCTTTGATAAATTCTAAAAAAAATTAGTAACTTCAAAATAAAACTAAACCAAACTCAATAATATTGATAGCAACCACTCCTCCAAGTTCCTAGAGCCTATATCATGCATCAAAACTACTTTTGACCATATAAATTTGACATGCAAGCTCAAGAACAGGGTCACCTAAGCAGCAAAAATTTGCAATGAATAAAGCACTAGAACAAAAACTAATTGGACCAATGGAGGATTCACATACCAAGGAACAATCTCCTCAAGCAGTTTTGTGAGAGGTGCTTTGAGCAAGGAGATCGAAAATGGCAGCAAAACGAGCTTGGACTCGGGTTTGAGCTGGTTATTCGTGTTTGGGGGAGGAAGAATAAGAGGATGGGTGCAGGAATAAGTGGAGGAGGGCCACCGTGGGCCCATGAGGCAGGGGGCTCGCCCTCCACTCTCGTGGCAAGGTGGTTGGCCCCCTGGTGTGTTCTTTGTTCCATAAATCCTCAAATATTTTAGAAAAAATCATATTTCATTTTCAAGGCATTTGGAGAACTTTTATTTTCAGGACATTTTTATATTGCACGGATAAATTAGGAAACAGACAGAAAATACTATTTTTACTTTATTTCAACTAAATAACAGAAAGTATAGAAAGGGTACAGAAGGTTGTGCTTCTAGTTTCATCCATCTCATGCTCATCAAAAGGAATCCACTAACAAGGTTGATCAAGTCTTGTTAACAAACTCATTCTGATTAACATGAAACCGGAGAAATTTCGAATAACACTAGGTTACCTCAACGGGGATATGCACATCCCCAATAATAAGTATATCATATTTCTTCTTGACAGTAGGAAGAGGAAATTCAAAACCTCCAAATATAATCGATGGAATTCTTCCGATAGAATTGATACTATGAACTTGAGGTTGTTTCCTCGGAAAATGTACCGTATGCTCATTACCATTAACATGAAAAGTGGCATTGCCTTTGTTGCAATCAATAACAGCCCTGCAGTATTAAGAAAAGGTCTTCCAAGAATAATAGACATACTATCATCCTCGGGAATATCAAGAATAACAAAGTCTGTTAAAATAGTAATGTTTGCAACCACAACAGGCACATCCTCACAAATGCCGACAGGTATAGCAGTTGATTTAAAAGCCATTTGCAAAGATATTTCAGTAGGTGTCAACTTATTCAAGTCAAGTCTACGATATAAAGAGAGAGGCATAACACTAACACCGGCTCCAAGATCACATAAAGCAGTTTTAACATAGTTTCTTTTAATGGAGCATGGTATAGTAGGTACTCCTGGATCTCCAAGTTTCTTTGGTATTCCACCCTTAAAAGTATAATTAGCAAGCATGGTGGAAATTTCAGCTTCTGGTATCTTTCTTTTATTTGTAACAATATCTTTCATGTACTTAGCATAAGGATTCATTTTGAGCATATCAGTCAATCACATACGCAAAAAGATAGGTCTAATCATTTCAGCAAAGCGCTCAAAATCCTCATCATCCTTTTTCTTGGATGGTTTGGGAGGAAAAGGCATGGATTTCTGAACCCAAGGCTCTCTTTCTTTACCATGTTTCCTAGCAACAAAGTCTTTCTTATCGTAACGTTGATTCTTTGATTGTGGGTTATCAAGATCAACAGCAGGTTCAATTTCTACATCATTATCATTACTAGGTTGAGCATCATTATGAACATCATCATTAACATTTTCATTAGGTTCATGTTCATTGCCATATTGTGTTTCAGCATCAGACATAGAGACATCCTTTGGATTATCAGGTGGTTCAGCAATAGGTTCACTAGAAGTTTGCACAGTTCTATCATTTTTCTTTTTCTTCTTTTTAGAAGAACTAGGTGCATCAATATTATTTCTCCAAGAATCTTGCTCAATTCTCTTAGGGTGGCCTTCAGGATACAAAGGTTCCTGAGTCATTCTACTAGTTCTAGTAGCCACTTTAACAACATAATCATTTTTCTTACTATTCATCTCATTGAGCAATTCCTTTTGAGCTTTAAGTACTTGTTCTACTTGAGTGGTAACCATAGAAGCATGTTTGCTAACAAGTTTAAGTTCACCTCCAATATTAGCCATATAATCACCCAAGTATTTAATCATATCAGCATCTTGTTTTAATTGTCTACCAAAATAAGCATTGAAGTCTTCTTGCTTAAACATAAAATTATCAAACTCATCCAAGCACTGACTAGCAATTTTAGTAGGAGGGATTTCAACTCTATCATATCTATAGAGAGAATTTACCTTTACTACATGTGCCGGGTTATCGAGGTCTGGAGGTTCTTCAATAAGTAAAGGATCAAGATCATATGTTTCTTTGGTAGGCGGTAAATTAAGACCATGTATTTCTTCAATAGGAGGTAAATTCTTAACATCTTCAGCTTTAATACCTTTTTCTTTCATAGATTTCTTTGCCTCTTGCATATCTTCGGGACAAAAATAGAACACCTCTATTCTTCGGAGTTGGTTTAGTAATAGGATCATTAATTGGAGCAGGAGCTGGCTCAGGAGGTGCCCAATTATTTTCATTTGTCAACATGTTGTTCAATAAGATTTCAGCTTCATCCGGTGTTCTTTCCCTGAAAAGAGAACCAACACAACTATCCAGGTAATCTCTGGAAGCATCGGTTAGTCCATTATAAAAAATATCAAGTATTTCATTTTTCTTAAGAGGATGATCAGGCAAAGCATTAAGTAACTTGAGAAGCCTCCCCCAAGCTTGTGGGAGACTCTCTTCTTTAATTTGCACAAAGTTGTATATTTCCTTTAAAGCAGCTTGTTTCTTATGAGAAGGGAAATATTTAGCAGAGAAGTAGTAAATCATATCTTGGGGACTACGCACACAACCAGGATCAAGAGAATTAAACCATATTTTCGCATCACCCTTTAATGAGAACGGAAATATTTTGAGGATATAAAAGTAGCGAGATCTCTCATCATTAGTGAACAGGGTGGCTATATCATTTAATTTAGTAAGATGTGCCACACCAGTTTTAGATTCATAGCCATGAAAAGGATCAGATTCAACCAAAGTAATTATATCAGGATCAACAGAGAATTCATAATCCTTATCAGTAACACAGATAGGTGAAGTAGCAAAAGCAGGGTCAGGTTTCATCCTAGCATTTAGAGATTGCTTATTCCATTTAGCTAATAACCTTTTGAGTTCATATCTATCTTCGCAAGCTAAAATAGCTAAAGAAGCTTCTTGATCAAATAAATAACCCTCAGTAATAACAAGTGATTCTTGATCATCACTTTCATCATCATAATCAGATTCAATATTTTCAATCTCTTTAACCCTAGCAAGTCGTTCCTTGAGAAAATCACCAAGTGGCACAGTAGTATCAAGCATAGAAGTAGTTTCATCATAAGTATCATGTATAGTAGAAGTAGCATCATCAATAACATGCGACATATTAGAACGAATAGCAGAAGCAGGTTTAGGTGTCGCAAGCTTACTCATAACAGAAGGTGAATCAAGTGCAGAGCTAGATGGCAGTTCCTTACCTCCCCTCGTAGTTGAGGGATAAATTGTTGTCTTAGCGTCTTTCAAATTCTTCATAGTGTCCAGCAGATATAAATCCCAAGTGACTCAAAGAATAGAGCTATGCTCCCCAGCAACGGCTCCAGAAATTAGTCTTGATAACCCACAAGTATAGGGGATCACAACAGTTTTCGAGGGTAGAGTATTCAACCCAAATTTATTGATTCGACACAAGGGGAGCCAAAGAATATTCTCAAGTATTAGCAGCTGAGTTGTCAATTCAACCACACCTGGAAGTTAATATCTGCAGCAAAGTGTTTAGTAGAAAAGTAATATGATAGTGGTGATAACGGTAGCAAAAGGTAACAGTAGTAAAAGTAATATTTTTGGTATTATGAAGTGATTGTAACAATAGCAACGGGAAAGTAAATAAGCGTAAACCAGTATATGGAAAGCTCGTAGGAATTAGATCAATGATGGATAATTATGCCGGATGCGGTTCATCATGTAACAGTCATAACATAGGGTGACACAGAACTAGCTCCAATTCATCAATTAATGTAGGCATGTATTCCGAATATAGTCATACGTGCTTATGGAAAAGAACTTGCATGACATCTTTTGTCCTACCCTCCTGTGGCAGCGGGGTCCTAATGGAAACTAAGGGATATTAAGGCCTCCTTTTAATAGAGAACCAGAACAAAGCATTAGCACATAGTGAATACATGAACTCCTCAAACTACGGTCATCACCGGTAAGTATCCCGATTATTGTCACTTTGGGGTTAATGGATCATAACACATAATAGGTGACTATAGACTTGTAAGATAGGATCAAGAACACTCATATATTGATGAAAACATAATAGGTTCAGATCTGAAATCATGGCACTCGGGCCCTAGTGACAAGCATTAAGCATAGCAAAGTCATAGCAACATCAATCTCAGAACATAGTGGATACTAGGGATCAAACCCTAACAAAACTAACTCGATTACATGGTAAATCTCATCCAACCCATCACCGTCCAGCAAGCCTACGATGGAATTACTCACACACGGCGGTGAGCATCATGAAATTGGTGATGGAGGATGGTTGATGATGACGATGGCGACGGATCCCCTCTCCGGAGCCCCGAACGGACTCCAGATCAGCCCTCCTGAGAGGTTTTAGGGCTTGGCGGCGGCTCCGTATCGTAAAACGCGATGAATTCTTCTCTCCTATTTTTTTCTCCGCGAAAGCAGATATATAGAGTTGGAGTTCGAGTCGGGAGGTCTCCAGGGGGCCCACGAGGTAGGGGACGCGCCCTGGGGGGCACCCTCGTGGACAGGGTGTGGGCCCCCTGGTCTTCATATTTGGCGAGGATTTTTTATTATTTATTGTAAGATATTCCGTGGAGTTTCAGGTCATTCCGAGAACTTTTGTTTTCTGCACATAAAACAACATCATGGCAATTCTGCTGAAAACAGCGTTAGTCCGGGTTAGTTCCATTCAAATCATACAAGTTAGAGTCCAAAACAAGGGCAAAACTGTTTGGAAAAGTAAATACGACGGAGACGTATCAGCTCACACAGCCCATTCGTGCAAGGCAAGAGGTGGAACAAAAGTTTAGTCCCACATTGCTAGTTTAGAGGGAGTTGGACCTCTTTATAAGGGAGGTTCTTTCCCCACATGTATGAGCATGAGAACAAGAGGGACATCCACGTGCGCTCCTCCTCCGCCGCCCGCCTCGCCACGCCACGCCTCGCCACGACGCGCCGCGGGTTGCGGGAATGAGCCGAGCCGATGTCTAATTTTTTTGCCACGCACGATGGGTATACGAAAGGTCACATGGGAGTTGAAACGTTTTCTGTAGTGGACACTAAATTCGAACGGCATGCCTCTTCGGCCGCTGCATGTTCGTTTCGTCTCCCTTCGTTGCTTCACCTCCCGACGCAGCCTCTGCGCGTCCTTCTTCTGTGCCTATATAAGAGAGGTCGCTCCTCTCTAGAGAGATACAACAGAAGCTCCTCTTCCTCTCGCCACAAAGTTCCAAGCACTGCGCTGCTGCTACGTTCTTCCCCATCCCGGCTTGCGGCGTGCACCGCACGTCGGGATAGTAGGCCTCCGAAACCGCACCTTTTGAGTCCTGTATGAGAGAAGGGTGATAAGGTTTTTGGGGAGCGCTCAGCGCGACTACTGGCTGCTTCATCATGGACGATCCGGGCGCCGACGACTACTTCCATGACGACGACTTCTTCCCCGACGTCCACGACCTCCTCGACAACATGGCAGGCGAGGACACCGACCCCAAGTCCAGCGCTTCTGCTGCTGTTGTCCCGTACGTGTTCTTCCTCTTTCTGTTAGAAACCCTACTTCAACTCCTTGTTCTACTGTTTTCCCTAAATATGTTAGACTCTGTTTCATATATGCAACTTGCTATACTACCTGCTCTAGATGTGTTTAGTTACAGTTCATATATGAAAATGTTCTTTACCTTCTCTTTATCAAATCACATGACTTGTTTTATCACTGCTATACTAGTCGTGCTTTATCTAGTATTTCTGATAATAAAATCATTTGGTAAATTGCTGATATTTCCAACAATCCAAAAACCTTATTATAGGCAATTTACCCCCAAGTGGTTTTGCTGCTTCCATGAGATCTCCTATGTTTGAGGGTATTCACTATAAGAGGTAGCGCATGAGAGCAGTTTTATGGTTTCAAACCATGAGTTGCTATGACGCCACGCTTGGCAAGCCTGAAGGGGAGCTTGAAGCTCAATAGGAACAAGCATTTCAGAAAATGGATACTCTGTTTAAGGCTGCTCTCTTGAGTGTTCTTGGTGAGAACATAGTTGATGCTTATGCGTCAATTGATAATGAAAAAGATATGTGGGACACACTCGAGGCCAAGTTTGGGGTCTCGGATGCTGGCACTGAGCTGTATATCATGGAGCAATTCTATGATTACAGGATGATTGAAGAGCGCTCTGTGGTTGAGCAAGCTCATGAGATATAGTCATTTCCTAGAGAACTTGAGCACTTCAATTGTATGCTACCGGACAAGTTTGTTGCCGGAGGTATCATCACTAAGCTTCCTCCTTCATGGAGGAACTTTGCTACCTTGCTGAAGCATAAGAGGCAGGATTTTTCCGTCCCGGATCTCATTGGCACTCTTGATGTGGAAGAAAAGGCGAGAGCAAGGGACACACGTGCTCGAGGTATTGAAGGAGGATCTAGTGCCAATGTGGTACAGAAGCAGAACTTCCAGCCCCACAAGTTCAAGAACAAGGGCAAGTTTGATGGTAAAGCAAAATTTGATGGGAAGAACAAGGCTGTCCAGCACAAGAACTTCAAGAAGAAGAATGACAAGAAGGAAGGTGTCTGTCATGTGTGTGGGGATCCTGATCATTGGGCTCCTAGTTGCCCTAATCGCTATGACAAGCGTCATCCTGGGAAAGGCGGCAAGACCGCTAATGTTGTCATTGGAGACATTGATATGAAGGATGCTGGGTATGGTATATTTCCCACTATTCTTTCAGTATGTCATTCTCCTGATTGGTTGATCGACACGGGTGCTAATGTGCATATATGCGGTGATATTTCTATGTTTTCGTCTTATGAGACCGCCGTGACTTCAACCGTGCTGATGGGCAACGGTTCAAGTGCTTATGTTCGTGGTGTTGGCACAGTCGATCTGAAGTTTACTTCGGGGAAGATCGTGTGGCTGAAGAACGTGCATTATGTCCCCTCCGTCAATAAAAATCTTGTTAACGGATCCCTTATGTGTAGAGATGGCTACAAGCTTGTCTTTGAGTCGAATAAATTTGTAATATCCAAGTATGGAACCTTTGTTGGTAAAGGCTATGAGTCAGGAGGCCTGTTTCGTTTATCCTTATCGGACGTTTGCAATAAAGTTGTTAATCGTGTTTGTAACAATAGTGAATCAAATGTGTGGCATTCACGTCTTTGTCATGTTAACTTTGGTTGCATGTCGCGACTAACAAAGTTGAACTTAATCCCTAGTTTCACCACTGTCAAGGGATCTAAGTGTCAAGTGTGTGCAAGCTAAGCAATCTCGTAAGTCTCACACGACTGCGGAAACGAGAAATCTTGCACCACTAGAGCTCATACATTCAGATCTTTGTGAAATGAATGGTGTTTTGACAAAAGGTGGAAAGAAATATTTCATGACGTTAATTGACGACTCCACTAGATATTGTCGTGTGTATCTTCTGAAATCTAAGGATGAGGCTTTGAACTTTTTCAAGACCTATAAAGCTGAAGTGGAAAACCAACTTGATCGAAAAATCAAGAGGCTTAGGTCCGACCGTGGTGGAGAGTATTTTTCCAATGAATTTGATACTTTTTGTGTGGAACATGGTATAATCCATGAGAGGACGCCTCCCTACTCACCTCAGTCAAATGGGGTGGCCGAAAGAAAGAACCGTACTCTAACTGATTTGGTTAACGCCATGTTAGACACATCGGGTCTCTCCAAGGCATGGTGGGGGGAGGCAATATTGATAGCATGTCATGTCCTAAACCGAGTCCCCGCAAAGAACAAAGAGATAACTCCATTCGAGGAACGGGAGAAGAAAAGGTTAAAACTCTCTTATCTACGAACATGGAGTTGTTTGGCGAAAGTCAATGTTCCAATTCCAAAGAAGTAGAAGCTTGGACCAAAGACTATGGATTGTGTTTTTCTGGGATATGCTTTTCATAGCATTGGCTATAGATTCTTGGTTGTAAAATCGGAGGTACCTGACATGCATGTCGGTACGATCATGGAGTCAAATGATGCAACTTTCTTTGAAGATATCTTTCCCATGAAGGATATGGCTACCTCATCTAATCAGGAGATGCCTAGTTCATCGAATCAGGAACCATTTACAATTACCGAACCTGCCATTTCGATGGAACACTTTGAAAGTCCTGTGGAGGAGAACAATGAAGTCCCTACTAGGAGCAAGAGACAGAGGACTGCAAAGTCCTTTGGTGATGATTTTCTTGTGTATCTCATAGATGACACTCCCAGTTCTATTTCAGAGGCCTATGCATCTGAAGATGCTGACTATTGGAAGGAAGCGGTTCGTAGCGAGATGGATTCCATCTTGGCGAATGAAACTCGGGAGATAACCGATTGTACTTATGGGTGCAAACCTATAGGATGCAAATGGGTATTCAAGAAGAAGCTTAGGCCTGATGGTACTATTGAAAAGTACAAGGGTTATACCCAAAAGGAAGGTGAAGACTTCTTTGATACTTACTCACCTGTGGCTCGACTGACCACTATTCGAGTTCTACTTTCACTAGCTGCCTCACATGGTCTTCTCGTTCATCAAATGGATGTTAAGACTGCTTTCCTAAATGGAGAGTTGGACGAGGAAATTTATATGGAACAACCAGATGGGTTTGTACTAGATGGTTAGGAAGGAAAAGTGTGCAAATTGCTGAAGTCTTTGTATGGACTTAAGCAAGCACCCAAACAATGGCATGAGAAGTTTGAAAGAACTTTAACAACTGCAGGCTTTGTTGTAAACGAAGCTGACAAATGTGTGTACTATCGCCATGGTGGGGGCGAGGGAGTTATCCTTTGCTTGTATGTTGATGACATACTAATTTTCGGAACAAATCTGAATGTTATTAAGGAGGTCAAGGATTTCCTATCTCGTTGTTTTGAGATGAAGGATTTAGGAGTGGTTGATGTCATTCTAAACATCAAGTTGTTGAGAGACGATGATGGTGGGATTACATTGCTTCAATCTCACTATGTGGAAAAGATCTTAAGTCGCTTTGGCTATAGTGACTGCAAGACCTCTCCAACACCATATGATGCGAGTGTGTTACTTCGAAAGAATCGAAGAATTGCTAGAGATCAATTGAAATATTCTCAGATTATTGGCTAGCTTATGTACTTAACCAGTGCTACAAGACCTAACATCTCTTTTGCTGTTAGCAAACTGAGTCGGTTTGTCTCAAAACCAGGAGATGTGCATTGGAAAGCTCTAGAGAGAGTTTTGCGTTATTTGAAAGGCACTGCAAATTATGGAATTCACTACACCGAGCAGCCAAAGGTGCTTGAAGGGTATAGTGACTCAAACTGGATCTCAGATGCTGATGAGATAAAGGCCATGAGCGGATATGTATTCACTCATGGAGGTGGCGCTGTTTCTTGGAAGTCTTGCAAGCATATCATCTTAACGAGGTCAACAATGCAAGCACAACTCACAGCACTAGATACAGCTACGGTCGAAGCAGGTTGGCTTCGCCGGCTCTTGAATGACTTACCGGTTGTTGAGAAACCTGTACCGGGAATCCTTATGAACTGCGACTGTCGGTGTCAAAACCGGCGGATCTCGGGTAGGGGGTCCCGAACTGTGCGTCTAGGCCGGATGGTAACAGGAGGCAAGGGACACGAAGTTTTACCCAGGTTCGGGCCCTCTTGATGGAGGTAAAACCCTACGTCCTGCTTGATTAATATTGATGATATGGGTAGTACAAGAGTAGATCTACCACGAGATCAGAGAGGCTAAACCCTAGAAGCTAGCCTATGGTATGATTGTATGTTGTGATTGTTGTTCTACGGACTAAAACCCTTCGGTTTATATAGACACCGGAGAGGGTTAGGGTTACACAAGGTCGGTTACAAAGGAGGAGATATCCATATACGTATTGCCTAGCTTGCCTTCCATGCCAAGTAGAGTCCCATCCGGACACGAGACGAAGTCTTCAATCTTGTATCTTCATAGTCTAACAGTCTGGCTGTCCGGAGACCCCCTAATCCAGGACTCCCTCAATAGCCCCTGAACCAGGCTTCAATGATGATGAGTCCGGCGCGCAGTGTTGTCTTCGGCATTGCAAGGCGGGTTCCTTCTCCGAATACATCACAGAAGAATTTGAATACGAGGATAGTGTCCGACCCTGCAAAATAAGTTCCACATTCCACCGCAGAGAGAATAATATTTTCGCAGGTCTAATTTGCTGGCTTGTTTTGGCAGCACGACGTTATGTCATGGCCCAGTGATTATTCGAACCATTTCTTTTAACCAGCTCCACACATAACGCGAGGCAGTTTCTTGACACGTCTTGCCGAAGCGGAGATCATGTTCCCCCAATTACGGGATTCTCATTAATGCGGCCGTGGGTAACCCAACCGTGTCTAGGACTCCTAGATTATAGGCAAGTCCCAAACAGCTACGGAGAGGACGCTTGATATTCACCCTCTTTATAAGGGGACAAGGTTTTCGCTTTTCCCCTCTCGTGCTTAATCGAACCCTTCCCCCGCCTCGATTTCTAACACCCAAAGCCCAGGTTAGGTGCTCCGGATCTTCAATCATGTCCGGATCCAGCCTTCAAGGCCAATGGATGCCCTCCTCCGTTACGGAAGAGGACATCAAGAAGTTGAGGGAGGCCAGATACCTGACCGCCGAGGTTTCGCATCGGCAGCCTGCTCGAGGGCAGATCGTCCCTACTCCCGAACCCAATGAGAATGTCATGTTCGTCTCCCACTTCCTCCGAGGTCTAGGCCTCACTTTGGATCCCTTCGTTAGGGGCTTGATGTTCTATTACGGGCTAGATTTCCACGATCTAGCTCCGGACTCCTTTCTCCACATTTCGACATTTATTGTCGTGTGTGAGGCCTTCCTCCGTGTTACCCCTCACTTCGGCCTATGGCTCAAGACCTTTGAAGTAAAGCCGAAGATGATCGAGGGGCAACATGTAGCGTGCGGAGGTGCATCAATAGGCAAGATGGCAGGAGCTCCATGGCCGAAAGGTTCCTTTCCAGAGGTGTCCGAATTATGGCAACGGGAGTGGTTTTACGTCACCGCTCCCAGAAGTGCCAAGTGGGCAGCTACCCCCGCTTTCCGCTCGGGCCCCCACCACAACTGATGTCATGGATTAGCAGAGGTCTGAGCTGGGGTCCAGCCAAGGACGTGCCTATACTGCAAAGCCGCATCCGAGATCTCTTCGAGCGAGATTTTAATTTGGCTATGGTAATACAAGTTATGCTAGTTCGTCAAATCCAGCCTTGCAAACGCTGGCCCCTTCGCTTGTGGGAGTTCAACCTAGAGGGACCTCGTGCCATTCAAAGTTTCCTCGGCCTGACGCACGAGGAGATGTACAAGTAATTCTTCGGACCTTAAGTAGAGTGTCCGGATATTACCGAGGACGTGGGCCAGAGCAGTAACTGCACCGCCGAACAAGTAAGAAACCCTCCGGCCGAACACACTGTCTTTTATTCGTCATGAAGTTATTTCGGAGAGTTTGTTTTTTTGACCAGGACTGGCTAACAAAGGCGGCCGTGTAGTTCAAACTTCCAAATCTGACCTGATGGCCAGGGGCGTAGCTTTCAATCTGCTCCAGATGGCCAAGCGAATTAGCCCGCGGTGCAAAGCCGCCGAATACGAAGATCTGTCCGAGGAGAAAAGTCTCACCCTCGACCGCATCGCTATTGATGATAGTAGGAGCCATCAAGCCTAACGGCGACGACATAGAGGAACTCTCAATGAAAGCACCAATGTCGGTGTCAAAACCGGCGGATCTCGGATAGGGGGTCCCGAACTGTGCGTCTAGGCTGGATGGTAACAGGAGGCAAGGGACACGAAGTTTTACCCAGGTTCGGGCCCTCTTGATGGAGGTAAAAATCCTACATCCTGCTTGATTAATATTGATGATATGGGTAGTACAAGAGTAGATCTACCACGAGATCAGAGAGGCTAAACCCTAGAAGCTAGCCTATGGTATGATTGTATGTTGTGATTGTTGTCCTACGGACTAAAACCCTTCGGTTTATATAGACACCAGAGAGGGTTAGGGTTACACAAAGTCGGTTACAAAGGAGGAGATATCCATATACGTATTGCCTAGCTTGCCTTCCACGCCAAGTAGAGTCCCATCCGGACACGAGACGAAGTCTTCAATCTTGTATCTTCATAGTCTAACAGTCCGGCCAATGGAGATAGTCCGGCTTTCCGGAGACCCCCTAATCCAGGACTCCCTCAGCGGCAATCAAACTGTGATCACGAAAGTGAGCAGCTCAAAGGATAACGTGAAGTCATCAAGACACGTTCAGAGAAGGTTAAAGTCTCTTAGGAAAATGAAAAACTCCGGAGTTATTGCATTGGATTATATCCAAACGTCTAAAAATCTGGCAGATCCTTTTACTAAGGGTCTATCACGTAATGTGATAGATAATGCATCGAGGGAGATGGGTATGAGACCCACAATATGAGTTGTTCACAGTGGTAACCTATTCTTTGTGATCGGAGATCCCGTGAATTAGATGTGGAAGACAAGCTGTTGGTCAGCTGAGAGGAGAGTATCCTTACTATTAGCAATACCACTCCATGAAGATGCAATACTCTTCTAATCTGCATGGCAGGTTGATGTATATCTTAATGTGTTCTAAGTGGCTCTTTTAAGCAGAGATGTTATCCTGCAGAACATCTTTTGAAGAACACACTTATATGAGTCTGATTGTCAAACGTCGCAATCTATGAGAGTAGGGTTATCTCTAGTAAACTCATGAAAGGTCACAGAGTATGACACATAAGCTCCACCCGCGGGGAAGACCCACGGTAGCCACGTATCGGTCAAGGCTTTATGTGAAGCTAGATTCACAGAAAACTTGCAGTTCAAGGTCCAGTCCACTGTTCAAGTTGCTTACTAGTGTAGCATAGAGTTCTAGGTGGAAGTTCAACTTAACAGTCTCCACTGCAGTACCGGTATATAAAACAGTGTTTTGGAACCAAAGGCAATTTTTGTGTGCCTCTGGGATCTGGTGGGGGATTGCTGGAATTTTATCTATTTTGGGCCTAGTCCAATAGCAGTTTCAGAAATTCCTAATAAATCCTAGTGGCCCACGCAGCCCATTCGTGCAAGGCAAGAGGTGGAACAAAAGTTTAGTCCCACATTGCTAGTTTAGAGAGAGTTGGACCTCTTTATAAGGGAGGTTCTTTCCCCATATGTATGAGCATGAGAACAAGAGGGACATCCACGCGCGCTCCTCCTCCGCCGCCTGCCACGCCACGCCGCGCCGCGGGTTGCGGGGCCGCTGCCTGTTCGCTTCGTCTCCCTTCGTTGCTTCACCTTCCGCCGCAGCCTCTTCGCGTCCTTCTCCTGTGCCTATATAAGAGAGGTCGCTTCTCTCCAGAGAGACACAACAGAAGCTCCTCTTCCTCTCGTCACAAAGTTCCAAGCACTGCGCTGCTGCTACGTTCTTCCCCATCCCGGCTTGCGGCGTGCACCGCACGTCGGGATAGTAGGCCTCCGAAACCGCACCTTTTGAGTCCTGTACGGGAGAAGGGTGATAAGGTTTTTGGGGAGCGCTCAGTGCGACTACTGGCTGCTTCATCACGGACGATCCGGTCGCCGACGACGACTTCTTCCCCGACGTCCATGACCTCCTCGACGACATGGCAGGCGAGGACACCGACCCCAAGTCCAGCGCTTCTGCTGCTGCTGTCCCGTACGTGTTCTTCCTCTTTTTGTTAGAAACCCTGCTTCATATATGCAACTTGCTGTACTATCTGCTCTAGATGTGTTTAGTTACAGTTCATATATGAAAATGTTCTTTACCTTCTCTTTATCAAATCACATGACTTGTTTTATCACCGCTATACTAGTCGTGCTTTATCTAGTATTTCTGATAATAAAATCATTCGGTAAATTGCTCATATTCCCAACACTAGTTTCGGGGCTTCCAGTCTATGCCGGTGAAGTGCTCCTTTTGCGGATCTTACCTGATTGTGGGTTGCTGGGCTAGGATTCGTCATAACCCTCAGCCATGTATGATGGCTGCTGGGTTTCTTAGAGTTCGTTCTTTTAGTTTGTCTAGCCTGTATCTAAACCTTTGTTTCTTTTAACAGAAATCAGAGAGGAAGACCTCTCTTATGCTAATAAAAAAAGATCATCATAGTTTCAATAAAATAGTCCTAAAATAGCATTAACTTGTTAAATAATCACTATTAAATACATGGTGAAACTTATTTTGTTAGATGATCACTAATACGTACTCCCTTTGCGAATAAATGTAAGACGTTTTAGGTCACTACTTTAGTGACTTAAAACATCTTATATTTGTTTACGGCGTAAATAGCTGAGAATTTCTAACGGACCTAGGATCTCAAAAACAGGGTTGCCACAGTTCAGAGTCTCGTTCACGGTGTTGAGATCATGCAGGATGACAGTGGGCGCCATCCAACTCGATCTGGTTAAGCCAGGACGACTCGTGTAGTCTGGAGGTGGAGGAGATCTTCCCGTCGTCTCCATGTAAAAAAACTCCCCGCCCCGTTGTTGGCTTGCTAACGGAAGGCCGCTGGCATCAAAAAACAGCAACACACGGACGGTATGTCCGTGTTGTCAGAAAACCGTACCACAGTTGCGGAGAAAAATAGCCCGGTGAAAGGCCGGAAAGAACATCAACAGAGTCGTGAATAAAAATAGCCAGCTGTTGTTGAAATGCTCCTAGCCTGCTAGTGCTGGACGAGGATCCCCTAACATGCCCCATCCTGCCATTGAGACACTGACACATGGGTCCCATCAATCACGGGCCTCACCTGTCAGCGACCGAAAGGCGAGGGAAAGCAGGATTAGCTACGTCAGGGGATCCGTGTCCGCTAGTGCTGGCCACATTTCGCTGGAGTGGGCACAGAATATACTGGAAACGCACCGATCGATGTACACAGTCGTCGATCCGGTGGTGCTTGCGCGGTACCCAATCATGATGATAAAAAAGGAGTGAACAGATTAGATTTGGTGCCGGCCGACGAATGCCATGCCACCCAACATATCTAAAGACGAACGGGCATGTCTCTCCCTTTCCGTTCTTTCGTCGGCATCATGATCTACAGGTCCTGTTTGTCCACGCACGGCCTGATCGATCTCTCGATCGACACGATGAAGATCGATTGGCACTAGATGAACGGGTGCACGTGTTGTGTATGCCACCATGCGAGCATCGGCATGGAGCCATGGATGCAGATACCGTGATGCGTGGTCACGAATAGTAGTAGCACGGAGACTTGGACTTGAATTGTTGGCCATGGTTAAAACCTTGAAAGAGACGAGCATGGTACTAGGACGGCTAATGCATTTCCATTCGTATTCACACGGGACTTCGCTGTCAAACCAGATTTATTAGTTGACTTGGGAAAAAAGTACTGGAAATAGAGAAAAGTACAATGGTAACCGAAAATGCCAAACGGGACCGAGCTCCATGGAGGCCTTTATTTGAAAACTATGAAATTCAAACTTTTCAGTTTCAAAAAATTCTGAAAATAAATACACATATACCTAGATACATAATATACATGTGTGCAAATTTTCAGGTCAAAAATACATTAAAGTGTGAGCTACACAAAAAAGACAAATCTCAGGGCTTTTAGCATATGTACTGTTCATCTATAAAGTCCATGATTTTGATTTTTTTGTACAGCTCGCAATTCAAGGCATTTCATCCTGAATTTTTTTCACACATACACTTTACATCTTTGCGTACATGTGTATTTTTCTCAGAATTTTTTGAAACTGAAATTTATGGATTTTAAAATATTCAAAATAAAGGGCTCCATGGAGCTCGGTCTTCAAAATGCCCTACTCAATGGTAATGCACTTTTACCTCGCCAGGATTTATTTCAGAATTTCCGCGATGCGCATCCAGTGAGAAAAGACGTTCCCGTCGACGACGAGGTGCCTACGGTGACTTCGTAAATTTCAAGATGATATGTCCGCTTAGTCTTTCGAAGGTGCTCATAGAGGTAGGGTGTGCGTGTGTGCGTTCATAGAGGTAAGTATATGCGCGTGTATATAAGCGCTTGCGTCTGTACCGTGTTAAAAAAATAATATATTAATCATATACCGTAAACTAGTCTCATACTCTGACGTACGTATACAAGATTACCTCATTTGTACTTCTTCTGTTTTTAAATATAAGTTTTTTTAGAGATATCAATATGAACTACATACGGAGCAAAATAAGTAAATATACATCCTAAAATATGGCTACATACATTATATGTAATTAATATTAAAATGTTTTAAAAAACTTATATTTAGAAATGGACGGACTATCTAATAAAGTAGGCACTCAGTTCCGTCGATTCCCTTGCGTCATGCCCAGGCTCCTGCCAAAGCTCACCTTTAGTGCAACTTAACAAATTAACATGGGACAAAAGAGAAGTTAAAAACGTGACAAATGAGCCCACCGTTCCCCTTCACATGAAATTTTTGTTGTAGAGTTCACACCAACACAAAAATTAGTTATGTTTCTTTTTTAGGACAACCACAAGTAACAGTGCACTTGGAATAATATATTTTTTGCGTGTAACAGTGCCATGAAGAATTCAAATTTGTGGGCTGGAGCTGAACAACGAACCCCGTGGGCAACGCCGCAAAATCAACTCTAATCGATCCTCAAAAAAAAAAATCAAGTCTAATGGTCAATTGGTCATGGTCATGAGCACATGGTACAAGGACCATTCTCCGCTACCAAATGGTAGGTCGCCATTCAGAGTTCATATCGACCCAATGTTTGAAAAGTTAAAAAAATATCTTCAATGCTAATATTGTCGACCACCAGAGTAAATGGCTTTGTTGATTCAACGAGATATTTTTGGGCAGGATAATTGCTGGTGCATCGCAAAGTGGACATAAATATTCGGATATATTAGGTCACAATTGCGCATCCATCATTCATACATTGGTACACTGAAATTGTAGTGAGTTGTTGTACACAATGATTGTAATTTGCTACTCCCTCTGGCCCGTAATGTAATACTTTTTTTAAACTAGTGTAGTTTTAAAAAACGTCTTACATTATGGGTGTGTTTGGTTGAGGAACCAACTGTTATGGAATAGAATGGTTCCATTCCAGAGGAACGAGTCGGTTCCGTTCTTGTGTTTGGTACGAGTAAAAGGTAGAATGGAATGATTATGTTCTTGTGTTTGGTTCGGAAGCACGGAATGAAAGATGGAATAACAAAAATTGAAAATTTCGGCAACATTTCATTTGTATTTTCAAGAAAAACAACATAACAATATATATTCACAAGCATGGTATATGTATCACATCACGTAGAACACAATTTCATAAGATAGCAAGTTCATTCGCCAAAAAGTAAGGTTACATTCTGAACATTTGGCCCTCCTGAAGCGAGGTTAGCACTCTCTTGGTCGAAATCAGGTGCAAATCCAGTTGCTGGGCGATCCTGGAAAGATGTAAAGATGTACAGTTGTTAACAAAATAGACTCCAGCACGCACATACTAAGTTTTCTTCTTATTGTTCTTTAACTCCCTCCTTTTGCTTGATTGCTTCCATGTAGCTAGTTTGAACAGAATAGAACACCAAACTTTAATCAGAAAACTAACACAAGCCCCGCTGTAACCCGTTGCATGACTGCAGCTACGCAGCTACGCAGCTACTCAGCTACTCGCGGGCTGCACGTGCTCCTCTTCTTTCAAGCATCCCATCTTCGTCCCTTGTGTGTTGCAGATCGACACAGAAATAGATACGTGAGCCGGCGATGACGCAGATCCAGTGGCGGCGCATAACGAGACGAGGGGCAGGCGGCGTACCGGAGAGGGAGGGGCCAGACGAGGGGCGGTGGCGCACTAGACGGCGAGACGAGGGGGCGGTGTACCGGAGAGGGAGGGCGAGACGAGGGGGCGGCGGCGCACCAGACGGCGAGACAAGGGGTCGCGGGAGAGGAGAAAGAGAGAACGACCGGTTTCATGTAATTCCATCGATTTGGAGGTATCACTTGGTTCCGGATCTCAGCCGAATATTCAGTTGGTGGGAACGAGCAAGTTCCATCGCAGCTGCGGACTAAACGCCAGAACGAGGGGTAGGAACAGGTCTGATCCGTTACGTTCCGCTTGGTACCTGAAACTAAACACACCCTATGAGACGGAGGGAATAGAAATTTTAGTGTTAACATCATTGTGTACCAGGAAAAATTGACCGCAACACGTGGTTGACATTCCCCAGGGAGGGGCGCTAAAACGAACGACTCGTTTACCCCGGATGGTTCAATCCAGCGAACCGTCCCAGTAAATTTGTTTTCTTTTTTTGAGAATCACCTGGTTCCTTTCCATGTTGGCTTCAGCGGGTCGTTCGTGCGACCAACAAATGGCCCGTGGTGCGCGTGGGAGAAAATCGGGTAGGCCCAATTAACTCACTTTTTAGAAGAAGAAAAATGTAATTAAGAAAAAATAAAAATAATTATGATACATGAATGTAAATTTACATTTGACATGCTCTATATTATAAAAATTGTCATGCTATACTATATAAAATTGCCATCCTCTAATTTATAAATTTATCATGGTATATTTAAAAATAAATGTGCCAAAGATACCTATAATAATAAAATTGACATGCTTTATATTATAAAAAAGACTGTGATATTTGGTACATGTGTGCCATATAAAAAAAATTGTCACACCTCTACTTCTTTCACTTTAAAGTACCACACGATCCCCCTTCCTTCGACCCCGTCTTCTCTTCAACGACCCTAAGGCTCGCCTGAGAAACCTGCTTCCCCCACACATCTCGCGTGCCTATCCTTGAAAAACTGCCACATCTTCACGTCTATCACATGATAAAAAAATATCGCGCATGTGGGATTCGAACCCACACCTCCTTGGCACCAAAGCGCGCCACCACAACAACCTCACCCTTAGGTATTTGTTGATCAAACTAAAGAAACTAATCATTTTGATCCCTTTTTTTTACAATTGTGTTACTACAAAAAAAGTACAGAAAATTACCACGATTTTCCCTCAGGATAAAGTTACCATGGTATTCGCATGCAAGTTATCAGACCTGTGTTGCGCAAGTTACCGGGCAATTTACATAAAACTTACCAGGTACTATGTTTCAACAACTACACCCCTTTCAAAGTTATCACTGTGTTATAAGGTCTTGGATGTGTAAAATACCGTGGTACTTACACATAAGTTATCAAGGTATGTGTACATCAACCTTGTCCTTGGTCAAAGTTACCATGGGGGATTGTACATGAGTTACCGGGTCTACAGTTTGTATATTATCATGGTACTTACACCTAAAAACCTGGGCGTGTTTCAGTAACTTTTTCCATAGGTCAAAAATTACCACGATGTTTTTGCGTAACTTATCACACCTATAGCGGGTCAAAGTGGGTCGTTTTTCTGAGCCAACCCACGAGCACATGTGCCTCCTCATGACACTAAACATTATATGGCTTTTCCGTGTCACATCATGTGTTGTGTTCATCTAAGAGGCCCCGCGAGGCGAGTGTATATTTTTAACAACTTGTTTTTCTTCGGTAAAAAGTTACCATCATGTTTAGATTGTAAGTTATCGGTTATGCGGTGCTTATATTATCATGTTATTCACACAAAAATTATCGGGAATTTTTTGAACAACTTTTCCCCGGGACAAAAGGTTATCATGGTGATTCTAGGTAACCTATCAAGCCCGCAGTGCTTAAAATATCATGCTATTTACACAAAATTTATCAGGGGTATGTTTCAGCAAAATTTCCCCCCACAGGTCAAAAACTTATCATGGTGTTTAGTTATCGCGGTGCATATGTTTTCATGCTATTTACACATAAAAATACCAGGGGAGGGAGGTATAGTACCGTGCTATTTACACAGATGATACCGGAGTATCTTTTCAAAAAAAAAATTTCTTCCCTATGGTCAAAGTTACCATGGTGTTTCTACCTCAGTTATCAGATGTGCGTTGCATATATTACCATCTATTTACATATAAATTATCTGGTATCTTTTCACATTTTTCTTTTCCAATGGTTAAAGTTACCACAATGTTTGTATCTAAATTATCAGGTCTATGGCGTGAATGTTATCGTGCTATTTATAGAAATTACCGAGGGCCGGGGTTCAACAAATTTCTTTCCAATGATCAAAGTTACCACGATGCTTTCACCAAAGTTATCACGCCTTCAATGCTTATGACCATGCTACTTACACATAATGTACTGCGTGGTATATAAAAGTTATCATGTTGGTGGTGCGTCATTTATCATGGTGGTGATGGAGAATTTACCACGGGAAAATTTTATGTGTCAGGTTTGATAGATGAAACAAAAGTTTTTTAGTGCTAAAATATTAAAGGCAAAACATGTCAAAAACAGTATTTTTCTTAGCTTGTTCAACAATGAGTGTCATAGGTGAGATGGTTAGCTCCCTTCATTGATTACCCGTAGACTAGAGATCAAATCCCAATTCAAGCATTATTTTTGCCCAAAAATCTGGAAGGAGATTGGAGGACGTGCGAGAAAGAGGAGATCGGGAGGCATGTGGAAAAAGAAGGAGACCGGGAGAGCGATGCGTGTGGCAGTTTTGCAATTTGCCACACGGTTGCCACTTCTATATTTCGTTATAAAAAACATCAATGGTCTGATGGCAACTTCTGCAGGAGAAATAATCTAATATTTCTGATCGGTTTGCAGGTGAAACTGCAACATGTCCATGATATTCAACAACAACAAAAAAAGCAAAAGAGACGTATAAAACAAGTTTTTTTAGGGGACATATAAAACAAGTTGCCGTGATATTTAGAATAAAATTGCCATTACTATAGATTCATTCATCTGTGTAAATATTACCAATAGATATTTTTCAGTCCTTGTGTTTTTTAATCTTACCAGAAATGCTAGCTAATCCGCACTACTAGCACGTGCGATATCCGTACTACTACTAAACTAGACATGAGCACAAATCCAACATCCTTTCGAGATTCCTATCTTCTTTTGTGCAAACTGTTCCATTTCCACGCAAGTGCTATTTCAAACCCGAAGTTGCTACACCTACAAAATCTTGTTAAGTCTTAGTCAATGCTATATCTATGAGATCTTACAATAAGATCCGAGTAAAATTTTCTTTTCATTTTTTCTTTTTCTTTTTTTGCATGTAATGTTACTTGACTGATACTTGGCTAAATCTCAATCGATCGGGACCTATCCACACCCTATGTAATAACCATACTCTTCCGAACCAAGTGAAATCGGCTCTCATGAGCAGGAAAAGCACGGATTCACACATCCAAGAGCCCAAAAATGTTGCATCCGTCTCCTCTCCTCTCCTCTCTCGACCGGTCAAACAACGAGCATGCAGCTTCGTCGTAGTGGCCGTTCCACACACCTCCTCCTCCTCCTCCGTTCACGCTTGACTGCAGCAAATATAAAACTCGAACGGGACAGAAGGCTCACACGACTCTTCTCTCTCCCTGACTCGGCTCCATCGCAGTGCTGCACTAGTCTACTACTCCAACGCTGCGGGGCTCTCGGCTAACCACCTCACCTCACCTCACTAGCTCCTCCCACCTACAGTAATCATCAGAGATCCGGACCGCCGGAGCCGGAACTGGTTATTAGCATGGCAGCCTCGTGCAGGGAGCTGGCCGGGGCCGGCCTAGCGCGGCCGGCGACCTCGAGCTCGCAGCCCGGCCGGAGCCGAAGCGAGCTCTGCTTCGGGCCGCTGCGGCAAGAAGGGCGGGGGCATCAGGGGAGGAGCAGGAGGAGGGGGGTGAAGGTGGTGGCGGCCGTGAGCGAGGAGCTGCCGCGGCTGGCGTCGGCCGGGAAGGGCGCGGGGGCGGCGGCGAGGCCGCCGCAGGGGAAGGTGGCGCTGCGGGCGGCGGTGACGGTGCGGCGGAAGCAGAAGGAGGACCTCAAGGAGGCGGTGGCGGGGCACCTGGACGCGCTCTGGGACATGGTCGGCCGGGGCGTCCTGCTCGAGCTCGTCAGCACCAAGATCGATCCCAGTAAGCAACCAGAGCACCCTTCCTTTCCCTACCTCTCTTTCTCAATCAGAGCTGTCAGTTCATTCCTGGTACTAGTGCTAGTTCGGCCGAGCTGACTTCCCCAATCGTCTTTGGAGCTGGTCAATCTTGGCAAAATATTTGTTCCGATCGCTGCTCGTTCGAGTTGTTTGGAGCTAGTGCAGATACGCAGAGCTGTTGCTTCGTCTGCTGTTGATGGTCCAGACCAAATTGGTAGGTGGCAGCCGGATCCAGGACCAGGAGATGCAGACGGACGATCCAATAATGGTGTCTTTGTGATACGTGTCATGTCCTTCATCTGGAGTGTTTGCACTAGTAGGATATTCCCTCTACATTTTCCATGGACCTTCACTCCCCATGATATGATAAAAAGACCAAGAACCACTGCCGAATATCGCAAAGCTGATGATCAGAATCACTTTCTGTTCTTTTTGTGACCGGGCGGAATCGCTTTCTTTTTGTGGAGGGTGCCGACCAGAATCACTATGCACGACTGCAATCAGCATGTTTTCCTCCCCTCCCCATCATTTCTCTCTTATTTTTCTCCCATCAACATGTGGCCGGCAAAGCTGCGTGGAGTCCCAGATTTTACTTTTGTCCGCTGCCACGTTTCCCAACTAGTTTTGCCGCCACACGTGACGCTCATGGATCCGTCTCGCCGTCGGCAGGGACGAGGAAGGCGGTGCGGAGCGGCGGGGCGTCGATCAAGGACTGGTGCGCGAAGCGGGGCGCCAGGGGGGAGCACGTGGTGTACACGGCGGAGTTCACGGTGGACGCCGGCTTCGGCGAGCCGGGCGCCGTCGTCGTGGCCAACCGGCACCACCGCGAGTTCTTCCTCGAGAGCGTCGTCGTCGAGGGCGCGCTGCCCTGCGGCACCGTCTACTTCGACTGCAACTCCTGGGTGCAGACCACCGGGGAGCTGCCCGGCGACGGCAACAGGGTCTTCTTCAGCAACAAGGTACGTGCGTGCACTTCTCTTTCGCTTCAGGTTCAGGAGGGAGACATGGACTTGGTAGCATTGTGTTATGGTCCTGACCGGGTGCACGTAAACGTAATATCAATCATGCGTTGATTAATCGAGGTTTTCGCTGCTAAAAGTTGGTGGTGCATCACTGTCTATGATGTTGATAGAGGGGGAGAAAGGAGGCCATTAGCTACAGTCTGAAAATAAAAGTAGAATCTGATAAAACAAAGTGATGGAGGTAATTATTAACTGCAAATCTAGGAGGCCAATTTGAACGCATGATTTGATCGAGACATGTCATTGTGGCCCAAGTAGAGAAAATCTGTGGCCTGACGAGAACAATCTCTTGGCACTAACCCACTGCATTTATCAACCTAGTGGACATCATTGTCATATATACCGTACCTTCGGAAAAAAATTGTGTGTATGTTTTCCAGCACTGTTAACACTGACAGGCTGGTCGATCTAGTAGGATTCGCCAAAGAAATTGTCAAGAACCATTGAAAATTCATAGTGGAGAAGGATCCAGCACTGTTAACACTGACATTATCACAAATTCATATATAAACACGCCTAACTTAAGTTGTGGCCGCCGTATTCTAAAATGGTTTATAGTTGACTTTTCCCCCAACACATGGTTTATAGTTGATTTCTTTAATGATCACTACAGTGATTTTCCTAATGTTTGACTCAATTTACGGGATTTTGTATTACCGGATTTGTGATATTATATGGATGATCTCCTCATGCAGCCGTATTTACCGTCTCAAACACCTCCCGGGCTTAGAGAAATAAGGGAGAAGGTGCTGAGAGATCTACGAGGAGATGGTACCGGGGTCCGAAAGATATCTGACCAAATATATGATTATGCAATGTACAACGATCTGGGGAATCCAGACCGGGGTAAAGAGTTCATCAGACCCATCCTTGGAGGCGACAAGATCCCTTACCCACGTCGATGCCGGACTGGCCGTCCACCAACTGATACTAGTAAGTTCTGTTATCTTCTTGAATCCCTTAGCAGATGGTGGAAAACAGAATTTGGCCTGAGCTAGAAAATTGTGTGTTTAGTGCCCAACTATATCTACCAGTGCTTGTCCAGTTCTATTTGATCAAAGGTCATGTCATTGTCAGGCTTTGGTAGCTTGAACTATCAGGCAGTAGTCCTTGACCACATGGTTTTATCCAATGAGGTTGTCTGAATTTGACAAAGGAAAAACATGGGTTTACGCAAGACCTAAAAGTTAGTTCTGGTCATATTCTTGCAAAATCTATTCGACGCGCTCCATGGGTAGAACACCATGAGTTACCAAACTGAACAGAATAGTTATGTTGGAACCGTATGCCCAGTAGCAACCAGGAAGCTCCATATACTGTGTCTAGCACATTCTGTTATATTGTTTAGCTTTCTCATGTTTCTTCGGTTCCGGTGGCTGTGAAAATTTATAAGAAAGCATAGTGGGACCTTCTTTGTTGTCGGTCTCTGGAGTGCATGACCACTGTCAGTATTTACTACTTTCCACCGAAGGTTCAACAGTCGTTTGATTTCCTATTTTCCTTTTCATGAAATTGAGTCTTTAGTTCGTAGTTGTATTAATTTTTTCTGATAGTGCTACATTGACTGATATGGCATGCTTAGTTATAACTTCAAAGACCGGCAATCAAACAGTAACTACAAAGTGACCCTACTGAATTCTTCAGATAGAACAATTTGGCATTTCACCTCATACAGAAATATTAGAGTTAACATTGTGCATCTGACCATGGTGCAGACATGCTATCAGAGAGCAGAGTGGAGAAGCCGCATCGAATATATGTACCTCGAGATGAGACATTTGAGGAGCTGAAACAGGGAGCCTTTATATCAGGGAGGCTCCGAGCAGTACTTCACACCCTAATCCCGTCGTTGATCGCATCAATCTCAGCTGACACCCACAACTTCCAAGGCTTCCACCACGTTGACAACCTCTACAAGGAGGGTCTCAGGCTCAAGCTAGGCCTCCAGGAGCACCTGTTTCAGAAGATACCATTTGTCCAAAAGATTCAGGAGTCGAGCGAAGGGATGCTTCGCTATGACACACCTAGCATCCTTTCCAGTAAGTAAAGTTCATCGCAGTTTATCTTATGCTGGTGTGCCATCACCAAATGTTTGATCAGATTCATGATCGCTGAGAGTTGCCTCTTTTAATCCTGCGACTCCCATTCCACAGAGGACAAGTTTGCATGGCTCCGTGATGATGAGTTTGCGCGGCAAGCTGTTGCAGGAATAAACCCAGTTAGCATCGAGAGGCTCACGGTAATTAAGAAAACACATGGTCCCTAGTGAAATCCGCAATACTAATATACTTCTGGGTTGATCAGTAAAAGTAATCCATTTTCCATATATTTTATAAATACTTAACTTTGGGAATTCACATCGAAATAGGTTTTCCCACCAGTGAGCAAGCTGGATCCTGCAATCTACGGTCCACCTGAATCATCAATTACCGAACAGCACATTGCTGGTCAGCTTAACGGACTGACAGTACAAGAGGTACCTTCATACGACCGAGTCTTAATTTATGTTCAGTTATGCACCAATGATCATTCTTGTACTGATTCTGATTACACACCTTATGAACAAAGGCAATAGATAAGGAGAAGCTCTTCATTGTAGACCACCATGATGTGTACATGCCATTCTTGGACCGGATAAACGCGATCGAGGGGCGGAAAGCATATGCAACCCGGGCAATCTTCTTCCTGACTCAAGGTGGCACATTGAAACCGATCGCGATTGAGCTTTCTCTTCCCCCAGCCCAGTCAGGGGAGCCTCAGCCAAGCAAGGTTCTTACCCCTGCCTGTGATGCTACATCCAACTGGATGTGGATGCTTGGCAAGGCACATGTCAGCTCCAATGACGCCGGTGTTCATCAGCTTGTTAATCACTGGTATGTTTTTTTCCATCCTTCATTATCAACTGTTTAGTCTGAAAAATGGTTTTAAATTTCAGTTTCAGAAACATTTCAGCACACACCGAAATTATTGAATTTCAGTGATTTCGGCCAAAGGACCAAAACATTCACTTGAAATTTCAAAAAATATTTGAAAATTGCGAAAATATTTTGAAAAATATTTGAATTCCTGGAGTGCAGCTTAAATGACTGAAATATTTTGACCGATAGGTAATGGTGTCTAGTGAAATGACTGAAAGTCATTGAAATCTCACTGAAAGTGAAAACTAGTCATGCATTTGAATCATGTCACTGCTACTTGAACTGTATCCAAAAACTGGAGCACCTCCCGCAGAGTGTGACCAAGGAATACTTACCATGTACACTCTGACAAACTCTTTCAGGTTGAGGACGCATGCTATAATGGAGCCATTCATCCTGGCGGCGCACCGGCGAATGAGCGCGATGCACCCCATCTTCAAGCTCCTACATCCTCACATGAGGTACACGCTGGAGATCAATGCGCTTGCGCGGCAGAGCTTGATCAACGCCGAAGGGGTGATCGAGTCCTGCTTCACCCCTGGCCCTGTCTCCGGCGAGATCAGCTCGGCCTACTACCGCAACCACTGGCGCTTCGACCTCGAGGGCCTCCCCGCCGACCTCCTCCGCAGGCACGCCTACCCTCCCACAACATCACTGCCTGACATTGCAACTGAAAAAAATTGTACTATCATGGTTACTGACATTTTGGCACTCTTCTCAGGGGAGTGGCTGTGGAGGACTCCACACAGCCCCACGGCATCAGGCTTCTCATCGAGGATTACCCTTATGCAAACGACGGGCTTCTGCTGTGGTCTGCCATTGGCAACTGGGTGGAGTCCTACGTGCAGCTCTACTACCCGGACGCCGGCACGGTCCAGTCCGACGACGAGCTCCAGGAGTGGTACCACGAGTCCATCCACGTCGGCCACGCCGATCTCCGGGACGCGCCCTGGTGGCCGCCGCTGTCCACGCCGCGTGACCTCGCGGCCATCCTGACCACGCTCGTCTGGCTCGCGTCGGCGCAGCACGCGGCGCTCAACTTCGGGCAGTACCCGCTGGGCGGCTACGTCCCGAACCGGCCGCCGCTGATGCGGCGGCTGCTGCCGGACCCGGAGCGCGACGCGGCGGAGTACGCCATGTTCCTGGCGGACCCGCACCGGTTCTTCCTCAACGCGATGCCCGGGGTGCTGGAGGCGACCAAGTTCATGGCGGTGGTGGACACGCTGTCGACGCACTCCCCCGACGAGGAGTACCTGGGCGAGAGCCTGGACGAGGGCGCGGCGCCGTGGACGGGCGACGAGGAGGCCCTGGCGGCGCACGGCATGTTCGCGGCCGACGTGCGGCGCGCCGAGGAGACCATCGAGAGGCGCAACGCCGACCACGGCAGGCGGAACCGGTGCGGCGCCGGGGTGCTGCCGTACGAGCTGCTGGCCCCCAGCTCGCCGCCGGGGGTCACCTGCCGCGGCGTGCCCAACAGCATCTCCATATGATACGCACGCCATTGTATACCCGCGATTCGTTCTGGATTTTGTTTAGGGGATTCCCCTTATTTAGGGCCAGCTTGTCGATATACTCCTACTAGTTTTGATCTGGATGTTAGTCTCGTGGCCTCCCAAATCCAAATTCAGACCAACCTAAGGCCGCATTCGACCTAGAATGGCCGGCGCCGGCGCCCGCGTCGGAGCTACGCGACTGGAGTCAGGACCCCGACCAGACCCACCTCCTCCTGTTCGTCTCCAAGCACGCCTTCCTCTCCCTCCCCTTCCCGACACCAGACCCAGCACCGGACTGGACGCACCACCGGCTCTCCCTCCGTCGTGACAGCCGTGATCGATTTCCAGGCCGCATCCTCGGCATCACCGACCGCGCGGAGCTGCTGGCGTTCCGCCTAGACAGCCCCGGACCAGACGGTCCAGCTGCTACCCACCACCGGCCTCCCGGATCACGCCGCGTTCGAGCGTTGGCGATTCGGGCCTCGCCTGATCGCGGACGGAGAGCGGCCGCTCCTCCTGCTCGTCATGACGGATCCCGAAGGAGGTGGCTCGATGGCGCGGCTGGCGAGAGTGCAGAAGGTGACATGGCGGCGATGCGATGGGAAGAGCTCTGGATAGCATCGGCAAGTACAGCTTGTTCGTGGACTGCGCCGGGAGGAGCGCCGTGGCGTGCGCGGATGCGGGAGGCTGCGACGTGGTGGCCAACCAAGTATATTTCCTCGTACGTGTTGCCACAGCACCTTTGGACTTGGCCAAGAGGCCTGGACGACCAAAAGCTCGTAGCTCGCAAGCTTAATAAGCGTTTGATAGTTCGGCCTGTTAAGTTTGTAGCTTGCTTCTTAATAAACAAAGTTAATCATTGATTTCAGCTCGTTAAGCTTAATGAGCTTAACGAATGAGCTAACGAGTTTCACGAGTAGTTCGTTAACCTTGTTAGTAACAACCCAACACATATTTCCATCTTACATGACCAACTTTTTAAAGCACCTCCGTCATCTATTCAATCTAATCGACATATGATACAATAAACTAATGCATTTCTTTTTGTAGTCACCATATTTCATCTTGAAAACCAAACCTACACATTCATCCTGTGTATCGTAACACATTATAATTTGTTAATGAGCGCTCGTGAGCACTCACGAGGTTAACGAGCTTTAAACGAGCCGAGCCAAGCAAGGTTTTCTGTTCGTTAATCTTAACGAGCTTAACGAGTCGAGCTTTAACGAACACGAGCTTAACGAGCCGAGTTGCTCGTTACTCCACCTGGAAGGTGTTCGCTCCATGGTCCGGAGGCGAGGATGAGGAGGCGTGGAGGTTGCCGTGCCCGTCACTGATCTCGCTCGACCGCCGGTGGCCGCCGCGGCAGACATGGGTTTATCCAAGGCTATTCTATCGATGGTACTAGCATTTTGAACCGTCAGCACCAAGTGCATTACTTTTGGTCCAATCTCTATCGAGTTCGATTCCATCCTAAACTAGGCAATGCCATGGTTACAATTTGGGTCATTCTTGAACAGGAGCTCCTCCTCGGCGCCTATAGTGCCACGAGAGGAAGCTGGCGCTCACGCGCCTTTAAAGCAGGTCGTGGCCCATTAAGAGCATCTCAAACAGACGCGCGTGCTAAAATTTCTTGCAGCGTTGAAATGATGTTTTAGCGCGCGTGAGAGGATGCTTGTTTTACCAAGCGCTGCAAAATTTAGCACGTCACTATAGTGCTTCATCAGGCGCTGCAAAATCCAGCGTGCGCGACCAGCCGACGCTTGGAAGAGGTGGGGGGAGAAGGTGCGGTGACGACGGGGCGGGGGAGAAGGCACAACGGCGGAGGGGCGTTGGAAGAGACGAGGAAGAAGGCGCGGTAGGAGGGAATTCGTGGCGGTTGGCGATCGTAGGAGCGCGGCTTTCAACCAGCGTGCGTTGCCGCATCCCCCCCCCCCCCCCCCCCCCGCGCGCGCCTGCTGGAGTGCGCCGCGTGGCCTCTCGTGCGCCAAACTGGCGGTTTATCTAGCGCACCGGATATTTCACGCACCTCTTGGAGATGCTCTAAGCGCTTCTCTTTCTGCTTGCTCTTGTCTTTGCTCGCTTGTGTGTTAGCTCGCTAGCTAAGCTCATCGCTGTTCGCTCAGGTCTTCGTGGTTGACTGGCCGCAGTCGACTGGGCCTGTTGACTTTTTGACAATTTTTTTAAATCAAAAAAAGATCGCAAAAAAAAATGTTCACCAAATTTGAAGAAAGTTGGCAAATTTGAAAAAAGGTTCATCCATTTTTAAGAAATTTCATGAATTTGAAAAAAAATCATTGATTTGGAAGAAAAGTCCACAAATTTGAAAGCAAGTTCATCGAAGTTGAAAAAAGTTCATTGAGTTCGAAAAAAGGTTCATCAAGTTTGACAAAAGTTCGTCGAGATTGAAAAAAAGTTCATCGAATTTGAGAAAAGGTTCACCAAATCTGAAATATAAAGTTCATCGTATTTGAGAAAAATTTAATTTATTTTGCATCAAACCAGCAAGAAAGAAAAAAGAAAAAGGAAAGAAGAAAAAAATGGAAAAGGGAAAAGGAAAAAGGAAAAAAAAAGAAAATTACAAGGACGAAAAGAATGAGAAAGATGCACGTAATCACATTAGGCTTGGTGGTGTGGTGGTTGTTGCAGTGTACTACAAAGTAGAAGGTTGCTTGTTTGAATCCCAGTTGACCCACTCTTCTTTTGCTTTGCATTTTCGAAAACAGAAACAAGGTAAATGGGCCCTACTTTTCTTTTGCTTTGCGTCTTCAAAAACAAAAATAAGGTAAAAGGGCCAGCCCATATAGCATCGATGAGAGACCGGGGGGGGGGGGGGGGGGGGTTGCGCCCTGTACGAACTAGCCTATATTCGACGCTTAAGGCGCCGAATAGGGTTTGGCTTCATGAACTTGACTCGTTTGTATTATGAGAGCATTTTGCAAATCCCTATAAGTTATATTTGAGGATTTTTTTTCTGTTTTAGGGGATTAAGACCCAGCTAGCAGATCCCCAATATCATTTTTTCCTGAAAATTTTACTAGCTAGCTCTGACAGAACTGTTGGTTCTTGCTCAGGCTTCACTACACCTTTAGAAACTGTGAGTAATTATTTTATTAGTGTAGAAGATTCTGAAGCACAAAAGCATGCCTCTGAGGAGGTATGACACCTAGTATCTAAATATAAAGGACAAGCACCCCAGGAATATGCGTTTAACATGAATGCACTTTTTGGAATGTAATGGGGATTGCCGCCCCTGGTAGGAAAACTCTGATAGTAGATAACATTAATAAAACTCATGCTTCAATCACGGGGTTTCAAGAGACTAAGAAAGATAGTTTTTCTGAATCCTACCTTAAATCTTTAGTGGGTAAGAGAAATTTTTCCTGGCACCACCTCCCATAAAAAGGCACTGCTAGTGGCATCTTGATGGGAGTTGATCTAGACATTTTTTAATTTAACTCTTGGTCTTGCCTAGATTACTTTGTTTGCTGTAATGTTCAACTAAAAAGTAGTGGTGAGAAATTAAGGATTATTACTGTTTATGGCTCCCCTTATGAAGAAGGAAAAGGAACTTTTATTTCAGAGCTGCATAGCCTTTTTGTTGAAGCTCCTTTTCTCCTGTGCCTGAAGGTCTGCACAAGCCTGGCAAAATGTGGTCTTGTCATTCTTAGCATCCACAGAGCCTCTGTGTTGGTGCAGTTGTAGATGTGGTTATCCTTGGCTAACGTTGGAGCATAACGGATGACAGGGTTTTCACCACGACGAACATCTCTCTTGTGGATCAGCATGGGGCATGTGTAGGATCGAAAGTATGTCTAGGGGGGGGGTGATTAGACTACTTGACCAATTAAAAACTTAGCCTTTTCCCAATTTTAGTTCTTGGCAGATTTTAGCTATCTTAGAGCAAGTCAAGCAATCATCACACAATTCAAGCAAGCATGCAAAGAGTTTATTGGCAGCGGAAAGTAAAGCATGCAACTTGCAAGAATGTAAAGGTAAGGGTTTGGAGGATTCAAATGCAATTGGAGACACGGATGTTTTCCCGTGGTTCGGATAGGTGGTGCTATCCTACATCCACGTTGATGGAGACTTCAACCCACGGAGGGTAACGGTTGCGCGAGTCCACGGAGGGCTCCATCCACGAAGGGTCCACGAAGAAGCAACCTTGTCTATTCCACCATGGCCATCGCCCACGAAGGACTTGCCTCACTAGCGGTAGATCTTCACGAAGTAGGCGATCTCCTTGCCCTTACAAACTCCTTGGTTCAACTCCACAATCTTGTCGGAGGCTCCCAAGTGACACCTAGCCAATCTAGGAGACACCACTCTCCAAGAAGTAACAAACGGTGTGTTGATGATGAACTCCTTGCTCTTGTGCTTCAAATGATAGTCTCCCCAACACTCAACTCTCTCTCATAGGATTTGGATCTGGTGAAAAGAAGATTTGAGTGGAAAGCAACTTGGGGAAGGCTAGAGATCAAGATTCATATGGTAGGAATGGAATATCTTGGTCTCAACACATGAGTAGGTGGTTCTTTCTCAGAACATAAGAGTAGGAATGGTGTATGTGTTCTGATGGCTCTCTCTTCGAATGAAGAGGTGGTGGAGGGGTATATATAGCCTCCACACAAAATCCAACCGTTACACACAATCTACCAATCTCGGTGGGACCGAATCAGAAAACTCGGTCTGACCGAAATAGTAAACCTAGTGACCGTTAGGAATTTCGGTGGGACTGAGATGCAACTCGGTAGGACCGATTCGGTTAGGGTTTGGGCATAACGTAATCTCGGTGAGACCGATCGCACAAACTCGGTGAGACCGAGTTCGACAATTAGCTAACCAGAGAGTTGGTCAGGCAAACTCGGTGGGACCGACTTGCTCTTTCGGTGAGACCGAAATGTTACAAGAAGGAAACATAGAGTTTACCTTGCATTCTCGGTGGGACCGATTCGCTTTTTCGGTGAGACCGAAAAGTTACGAAAGGGAAACAGAGAGTTTGCAAGCCCATCTCGGTGAGACCGAGAACCTTATCGGTAGGACCGAATTGCTAGGGTTTGGCAGTGGCAAATGACAAGTGAAACTCGGTGGCGCCGGATTGACAGAATCGGTATGACCGAGTTTGGCTTAGGGTTTAGGTCATTTGTGGATATGGAAAAGTGGTTGAGGATTTTGGAGCATATCACTAAGCACATAGAGCAAGAGGCTCATTAAGCAACACCTCATCCCTCCTTAATAGTATTGGCTTTTCCTAAAGACTCAATGTGATCTTGGATCACTAAAATATAAAATGAAGAGTCTTGAGCTTTTGAGCTTGAGCCAATTCTTTTTCCTTAGCATTTTGAGGGTTCCACTTTTACATCCATGCCATGCCAATCATTGAGCTTTCCTGAAATAATCATCTTGGAATAGCATTAGCTCAATGAGCTATATGTTGTTATGAATTACCAAAACCACCTAGGGATAGTTGCACTTTCAATCTCCCCCTTTTTGGTAATTGATGACAACATATAGATCAAAGCTTCGACAAATGATAATAATCATGAAATACATCGTCGCTTTGAGAAGTATGTGACAAATAAGAGCTCCCCCTAAATTTGTGCATATTTAAAATTTGCTTTGGACTGCAAATGCACATGGAGTTAGAATCATGGGTTACTCTTCCATGTCACATACATCTTGGTGGAGAGCTCAAAAATGATAAGATTGAAATACATGCACTCATCACCAAGAATAGTGAATGATCACAAACAACAGATAGAATGATAATATATAGCAAGCATTAAGCAAACATTAAGTGTAGCTTATGATCAAACACATGATCATCGATGTCTCACAAGCATAAGGACGTAGTATCTCACACACAAGCAAACAAAGTTCGAAAAACCACCAAATAAAGCAAGAGAGAAAAGCAACACTCTCTCTCTCTCTCGAAGCCTATGATCTATACATCTTCTCCCCCTTTGGCAACAAGTTACCAAAAAGTTCCTAGAAAATGCATAGTGCTAAGTCGACGCTCAGGCTTGATCTTCAGGTGGTGGTGGAGTCCGGAGCGCGCCAAGGACGAAGCCTTCAGTAGAAGTGGTCAGAGTCGAGGGCTGAAGTGGATGCTGGAGCTGGTGGAACGGAGGCTGTAGCTGGTGCAGACGTTGTGGCTCTGGTGTCAGCAACTGGCAGTGCAGACGACCTCGGACCTCGTGGCACCCTGGCAAAAGCATCAGTTGTGGTCCTTCCTCTCCTTTCATTCATGTCCTCCTGAAGCTGCTCCACGGTGGTCTGTATTTCTGTCACCTTGATGTCCATGTCATAGAACCTCTGTTCCATGATCCTCTCTAGGCTCGCCTGGTTCTGAGTCAGGGTGGCAAGTCCTTGCTCAATACGCAGGGTGGACGCTATCAGGTAACCGAGCTGCTCTTGTTTGGTCTTCAAGAAGTAATCAGATGCCTCTGCTTGAGTAGGCATCCTGGCAGCTTTTTCCTTCCTCGCCTTCTCCTTCTGAGCTTGTGCATGGGCAGAAGAGGGTTCATTCTCAGTCATAACCACTTGATTATCCTCAAAATCTGGGCGGATGGGCAGGTGTTCCTTATCCAATAAATACACGCCCATGCCCATCTTGGAGTTGATGAGCTCCTGAATCTGTGGGGCATACCCACAACTCCTCTTCTGGTCTGCAGCTGTCCTCTTGATTGTTTCCACAATGAGACTCATGACCTTGAATTTCTGAGGCACGTCAAATACATGAAGCAAGTTGATCGCGTGACCTCTGATCATCTTGTGATCTCCAGATTTGGGCAGAAGGGTGTGCCTAAGGATCCAGTTGATCGTAGGCAATCCTGAGAGCAGATAGTGCACAGAGCCAAACTTGAACTTGTCAAGCGCTTCATTCGGGATCTCCTTGTACATGTTGGACATGGAGTTGTGATCCATCTTTTTCTTGGCATAGATGTCCAAGTCATTAGCTTGCTCCTCTGGGGCATTGATCAACTTCGCCCATTCTTCCATAGTGGATTGGTACCTTGTACCCTTAGACATCCATGTGATCCTGCCATCCGGATAAAAGTGTGCTGTGGAGTAGAATTGCATAATCAGCTCCTCGTTCCACTTTGTGAGCTTTTGCCCAACAAAGTCTGCAACTCCACATGCACTAAAGCTGTCAAATACACCAGGGTAGTGCTCTTCATTGTCCTTGATGTAGGTCCAGTCGACCCATCTCATGTCACAAACGATTGGCTTCTTGTCAAGCAAAACAGTCTCATAGAAATCTTGTTGCTCCTTGGTATGGAATCTGTAATCCACGACAGTCCTTCTCCTGGAAGCATACGGGTCTGCTTCTCTCCATTTCCTCAGCCCTGAATCTCTCTTGAGCTTCATATCCTCAGCCACAGGATGAGCATCGTTGTGGTTTGGGATCTTGGGCTTGAGCTTCCTAAGGACACTCTCTTCCTCTTCTTCGATTGCTTCAGGCATTGGGGCCTTGTTCTTTTCTGCAGCTGGGATGCTTCGTGTGTTTCTCTTTGGTGCACTCTTAGGCTTAGATGCAGCCTTAGGTGCATCCTTGGGCTTGGATGCAGCTGTTCCTGACCTTATAGCATCTCCCATGAATTTGGCTGCCTTGGGTGCTGGGGGTGCTCCTGCTGCCATCATCAGAAGAGCTTGAGGGGCTAGTGCCCTCACTCATCACAACTTGCTGCTCAGACACATTCTGGCTGTCACTTTGATCAGACGTGTTGCAAACTGACTGCTGACCCTGTGAATAGATTATGGATAAGATAGAGTGGATGGGCATCACAAAAAGCAGAGATTTTTGCAAAAGATTAATTCAAAAACTTAGTTTTAGTTTTCCACAGAAAGCATCTCGGATCTACCGATTTTCAAACTCGGTGACACCGAAGCAGTTTTGGCACCAGAACTGGTGAACTCGGTCAGACCGAGTCACAGTTCGGTGGCACCAAGACTGCTAGGGTTTCACAGAATTCCAAAATCGGTCGCACCGATAAGTTATTCTCGGTCAGACCGAGTTTCACTTGTGCAATGGCAAAAGCCAGATCGGTGGGACCGAGTTTTTCAACTCGGTGGGTCCGAGATGGTTTCGGCGGAAACCTAACCCTAAAATTTTCGAATTAAACCTATTCTACGAGATCATTGACTAGATAGGAGTGTTTCAATCGTGGCAAGAATCATAATGATCACAATGTGCTAGGAATCGGAGTGGAGAATAGCACAAAGATCGAGTCCATACCCTAGTTCGACGGAGACTCGCTACGACGGCAACGGCGGGGCAGAAATCCGTTGACGGCGGCGAAGACCAGCGACTGGAGGCTGCTGGCGGCGAGGAGACGATCCGGAGACCATGAAGGCAGAGCAGGCTATCGCGCGGGCGAAGGGGTTTCGGAGAAATTTCCAAAATTTTGCCCGTCACTATATATAGCCCGACCCTGTCGGTGTGACCGAGTGGAACAACTCGGTGGCACCGAGATACAAAACTGTGTGCAGTTATTGCAACTCGGTGTGACCGAAAGGTTCAAATCGGTTGCACCGAGATCGAAAACCTAGATTAACTTAATGAACTCGGTAGGACCGAAAATGGAGTATCGATCAGACCGAGATTCATAAAGAGGTTTTGGAAGTTTAAGTCTATGACGAATCGGGGACTCTGAGCGCTCCTCACATAGAGTGATTCGAATCTGACTTGATCAAGTTTTGTGATGCAGCATGAATAGAGTTTGAGACGAGAAAAGCATAGATAGCTAGAGGAGGTTCTTAGGCATTCTTGTCCATCCACTTGGCAAAAGAAGAAAGCCAAACAATCAAAACAACAAGTGGATGTCCTTGAATGAGTAAAATATGCAACCAACATGCTCACACAATAAGATGGCAAATGAAATATGTGACAAAGCATGCACAACCAATTCTAGCATCTATCAAGCAATTTGCGATGACTAGGTCATCTATATATGAGTATATTGACTTAGGAGTCAAGTGAGAACACTTGATCGTAGGTCATACTCATCGTTTAAGCTCAAGTGGGGTTACCACTTTTACATAAAGCATTGTTGTATTCACATCTTTAGAGTTGCTTTAGCTCAAGTCTTAGAGTAAAGCTCCCCCTAGATGTGATATCCCCCCTAAGAGGGATGAACTAACCTTGGGTTTTGTCGATGATGACTTCATGTAGATGTTGAAGATGTGGATGCTCAATGTTGATGTAGATCACTTGGAGCTATCCATTTGAGTGAATTGCACTTTCAATACCTACATGGGTTAGTCCCACAAGGAACAAACAAGGATATCCATAGACATAGAGTGATGCACACACAAGATGATGTCCATGAAAACTTTAGATTACCTTGTCCCTTGTCTTACCAACAAGAGGGTTTGTGACTCCTTGAACTAGTGCAAGATGTGGAAGTTGATTGCACTTGTTCTTGCCAAAATGATAAGAGTGAAGTATGTTGGCGGAGTCACCCTCAAGAACTCTCTAGTTCTTCTTCTTTTGGATCCACACCATCTTGATGGGAATCCTTGGAGTTGTAGTCGTACTTGATGTAGTGGAACTTGAAGTAGTCTTGGGAATCCACTTGACTAAGGTCTTGGGAGCTTCTTCAAATGCATCAATCTCCTCTTGAAGCTTGTCCTTGCCTTTTTGCTTGTAGTCTTGTGGTGGAAGATCATCTTGAGCTTGTGTCCCCTTGAAAGAAGTGTCATACTTCTCTTGTTGAGGAACAAACTTTGTCTTGGGGTATTGATCTTCTTCCCATTCAACTCCATTGGCATTGAACTTTCGTTCAAAACCAACACCTTGATTCTTCTGGTGCATTCCTTGCTTGCGCACAATTTCCTCGAATTGCTTACTTCCGGCAAGGCTCTTGTAAACACCTTTCTCTATAATTCCCTTCAATAAGCTATTTTCTTGCTCAAGTGTAACTTGGCTAAGAGAATCATTAGTGGAATCAAGAGAACTACTAGAAGCAACAATATTGGATTTAGCATGATTATTGTTACTACTAGAGGAAGAATCTTTCTTATTCTTGTTACTAGTCTTGACTTGAGGCATGTAAGTGGATAATAGTAAACGCTTGGCAATGTAAGAAGAACTATTCTTGCGGAGATCATCATTGATTGCTTTTAAGAACTCATGCTCTTGCTCAAGATTGAGCTTTTCAAAGCGTAATTTCTCATGAGCTCTTAAAAGTTCTCGATGATCTTCGAAGATAGTTTCATGAGCTAACTTAAGAGTGTTTAGTTCTTTAGTTAGAGCCTCAATCTTCTCCTTATCATTGTCATTCGTTTCAGCATGATTAATGGATGTTTCATCATAGTACTCATCACTAGAGTTTTCAACAAGAAAATCATCATCACCTAACAAGTCATCTTCATCACTATTAAAATCAACGTACTCGGGGTGTGTTACCTTAGGACCTTTGGCCATAAAGCTGAAGGAAATATTCCCTAGAGGCAATAATAAAGTTATTATTTATTTCCTTATATCATGATAAATATTTATTATTCATGCTAGAATTGTATTAACCGGAAACATAATACATGTGTGAATACATAGACAAACAGAGTGTCACTAGTATGCCTCTACTTGACTAGCTCGTTAATCAAAGATGGTTATGTTTCCTAACCATGGACAAAGAGTTGTTATTTGATTAACGGGATCACATCATTAGTTGAATGATCTGACTGACATGACCCATTCCATTAGCTTAGCACCCAATCGTTTAGTATGTTGCTATTGCTTTCTTCATGACTTATACATGTTCCTATGACTATGAGATTATGCAACTCCCGTTTGCCGGAGGAACACTTTGGGTGCTACCAAACGTCACAACGTAACTGGGTGATTATAAAGGAGCATTACAGGTGTCTCCAAATATAGATGTTGGGTTGGCGTATTTCGAGATTAGGATTTGTCACTCCGATTGTCGAAGAGGTATCTCTGGGCCCTCTCGGTAATGCACATCACTTAAGCCTTGCAAGCATTACAACTAATGAGTTAGTTGCGAGATGATGTATTACGAAACGAGTAAAGAGACTTGCCGGTAATGAGATTGAACTAGGTATTGGATACCGACGATCGAATCTCGGGCAAGTAACATACCGATGACAAAGGGAACAACGTATGTTGTTATGCGGTCTGACCGATAAAGATCTTCGTAGAATATGTAGGAGCCAATATGGGCATCCAGGTCCCGCTATTGGTTATTGACCGGAGATGTGTCTCGGTCATGTCTACATTGTTCGCAAACCGTAGGGTCCGCACGCTTAAGGTTTCGATGACAGTTATATTATGAGTTTATGAGTTTTGATGTACCGAAGGAGTTCGGAGTCCCGGATGAGATCGGGGACATGACGAGGAGTCTCGAAATGGTCGAGACGTAAAGATCGATATATTGGACGACTATATTCGGACTTCGGAAAGGTTCTGAGTGATTCGGGTATTTTTCGGAGTGCCGGAGAGTTACGGGAATTCGCCGGGGAGTATATGGGCCTTATTGGGCCATACAGGAATAGAGGAGAGAGGCCAAAAGGAAGGAGGCCTGCGCCCCCCCTCTGGTCCGAATTGGACAAGGGGCGCAGCCCCCTTTTCCTTATTCCTCTCCACCTCTTTCCCCTTCTCCTACTCCAACAAGGAAGGAGGGAGTCCTACTCCCGGTGGGAGTAGGACTCCCCTTGGCGCGCCTCCTCCTAGGCCGGCCGGCCCCTCCCCCTTGCTCCTTTATATACGGAGGCAGGGGGCACCCCATGACACACAAGTTGATCATTGTGATCGTTCCTTAGTCGTGTGCGGTGCCCCCTGCCACCATATTCCACCTCGATCATATCGTTGTAATGCTTAGGCGAAGCCCTGCGTCGGTAGAACATCAAGATCGTCACCACGCCGTCGTGCTGACGGAACTCCTCCCCGTAGCTTTGCTGGATCGGAGCCCGGGGATCGTCATCGAGCTGAACGTGTGCTAAGAACTCGGAGGTGCTGGAGTAACGGTGCTTGGATCGGTCGGATCGGGAAGAAGACGTACGACTACTTCCTCTATGTTGTGTGATCGCTTCCGCAGTCGGTCTGCGTTGGTACGTAGACAACACTCTCCCCCCTCGTTGCTATGCATCACCATGATCTTGCGTGTGCGTAGGAAATTTTTTGAAATTACTACGTTCCCCAACAGTGGTATCAGAGCCTAGGTTTTATGGTTTGATGTTATTTGCACGAGTAGAACACAAGTGAGTTGTGGGTAATACAAGTCATACTGCCTACCAGCATGTCATACTTTGGTTCGGCGGTATTGTTGGACGAGACGATCCGGACCAACCTTACGCGTACGCTTACGCGAGACCGGTTCCCTCGACGTGCTTTGCACATAGATGGCTTGCGGGCGACTGTCTCTCCAACTTTAGTTGAACCGAGTGTGGCTATGCCCGGTCCTTGAGAAGGTTAAAACGGAGTCTATTTGACAAACTATCGTTGTGGTTTTGATGCGTAGGTGAGATGAGTTCTTGCTTAAGCCCATAGCAGCCACGTAAAACTTGCAACAACAAAGTAGAGGACGTCTAACTTGTTTTTGCAGGGCATGTTGTGATGTGATATGGTCAAAACATGATGCTAAATTTTATTGTATGAGATGATCATGTTTTGTAACCGAGTTATCGGCAACTGGCAGGAGCCATATGGTTGTCGCTTTATTGTATGCAATGCAATCGCGATGTAATGCTTTACTTTATCACTAAGCGGTAGCGATAGTCGTGGAAGCATAAGATTGGCGAGACGACAACGATGCTACGATGGAGATCAAGGTGTCGCGCCGGTGACGATGGTGATCATGACGGTGCTTCGGAGATGGAGATCACAAGCACAAGATGATGATGGCCATATCATATCACTTATATTGATTGCATGTGATGTTTATCTTTTTATGCATCTTATCTTGCTTTGATTGACGGTAGCATTATAAGATGATCTCTCACTAAATTATCAAGAAGTGTTCTCCCTGAGTATGCACCGTTGCCAAAGTTCGTCGTGCCCAGACACCACGTGATGATCGGGTGTGATAAGCTCTACGTCCATCTACAACGGGTGCAAGCCAGTTTTGCACACGCGGAGTACTCAGGTTAAACTTGGCGAGCCTAGCATATGCAGATATGGCCTCGGAACACGGAGACCGAAAGGTCGAGCGTGAATCATATAGTAGATATGATCAACATAATGATGTTCACCGATGAAACTACTCCATCTCACGTGATGATCGGACATGGTTTAGTTGATTTGGATCACGTGATCACTTAGAGGATTAGAGGGATGTCTATCTAAGTGGGAGTTCTTAAGTAATATGATTAATTGAACTTTAGTTTATCATGAACTTAGTACCTGGTAGTATTTTGCAAATCATGTTGTAGATCAATAGCTCGCGTTGTTGCTTCCCTGTGTTTATTTTGATATGTTCCTAGAGAAAATTGTGTTGAAAGATGTTAGTAGCAATGATGCGGATTGGATCCGTGATCTGAGGTTTATCCTCATTGCTGCACAGAAGAATTATGTCCTTGATGCACCGCTAGGTGACAGACCTATTGCAGGAGCAGATGCAGACGTTATAAACGTTTGGCTAGCTCAATATGATGACTACTTGATAGTTTAGTGCACCATACTTAACAGCTTAGAATCGGGACTTCAAAGACGTTTTGAACGTCATGGAGCATATGAGATGTTCCAGGAGTTGAAGTTAATATTTCAAGCAAATGCCCGGGTTGAGAGATATGAAGTCTCCAACAAGTTCTATAGCTAAAAGATGGAGGAGAATCGCTCAACTAGTGAGCATGTGCTCAGATTGTCTGGGTACTACAATCGCTTGAATCAAGTAGGAGTTAATCTTCCAGATAAGATAGTGATTGACAGAATTCTCTAGTCACCATCACCAAGTTAGTAGAACTTCGTGATGAACTATAGTATGCAAGGGATGACGAAAACAAATCCCGAGCTTTTCATGATGATGAAATCGATGAAGGTAGAAATCAAGAAAGAGCATCAAGTGTTGATGGTTGACAAGATCACTAGTTTCAAGAAAAGGGCAAAGGGAAAAAAGGGGAACTTCAAGAAAAACAGCAAGCAAGTTGCTGCTCAAGTGAAGAAGCCCAAGTCTGGACCTAAGCCTGAGACTGAGTGCTTCTACTGCAAAGGGACTGGTCACTGGAAGCGGAACTACCCCAAGTGATTGGCGGATAAGAAGGATGGCAAAGTGAACAAAAGTATATTTGATATACATGTTATTGATGTGTACTTTACTAGTTTTTATAGCAAACCTTCAGTATTTGATACTAGTTCAGTTGCTAAGATTAGTAACTCGAAACGGGAGTTGCAGAATAAACAGAGACTAGTTAAGGGTGAAGTGATGATGTGTGTTGGAAGTGGTTCCAAGATTGATATGATCATCATCGCACACTCCCTATAATTTCGGGATTAGTGTTGAACCTAAATAAGTATTATTTGGTGTTTGCGTTGAGCATGAATATGATTTGATCATGTTTATTGTAATACGGTTATTCATTTAAGTAAGAGAATAAATTGTTGTTCTGTTTACATGAATAAAACCTTATATGGTTACACACCCAATGAAAATAGTTCGTTGGATCTCGATCGTAGTGATACACATAATCATAATATTGAAACCAAAAGATGCAAAGTTAATAATGATAGTGCAACTTATTTGTAGCACTGTCATTTAGGTCATATTGGTGTAAAGTGCATGAAGAAACTCCATGTTGTTGGGCTTTTGGAATCACTTGATTATGAATCAGTTGATGCTTGCGAACCATGCCTCATGGGCAAGATGACTAAGACTCTGTTCTTCGGAACAATGGAGCGAGCAACAGATTTGTTGGAAACCATACATACTGATGTATGTGGTCCGATGAATATTGAGGCTCGCGACAAGTATCATTATTTTCTGATCTTCACAGATGATTTGAGCAGATATGAGTATGTCTACTTGATGAAACATAAGTCTGAAACATTTGAAAAGTTCAAAGAATTTCAGAGTGAAGTGAAAAATCATCGTAACAAGAAAATAAAGTTTCTACGATCTGATCGTAGAGAAGAGTATTTGAGTTACGAGTTTGGCCTTCAGTTAAAAAACAATGTGAAATAGTTTCACTACTCACGCCACATGGAACACCATAGTGTAATGGTGTGTCCAAACGTCATAACCGTGCTTTATTAGATATGGTGCGATCTATGATGTCTCTTACCGATCTACCACTATCATTTTGGCGTTATGCATTAGAGACAGTTGCATTCACGTTAAAAAAGGGGCACCATCTATATCCGTCGAGACGACGCCTTATGAACTATGGTTTGGCAAGAAACCAAAGTTGTCGTTTCTTAAAGTTTGGAGTTGCGATGCTTATGTGAAAAAGTTTCATCTTGATAAGCTCAAACTCAAATCGGAAAAATGTGTCTTCATAGGATACCCTAAAGATAATGTTGGGTACACCTTCTATCACAGATCCGAAGGCAAGACATTCATTGCTGAGAATGGATCCTTTCCAGAGAAGGAGTTTCTCTTGAAAGAAGTGAGTGGGAGGAAAGTAGAACTTGATGAGGTAACTGTACCTGCTCCCTTATTGGAAAGTAGTTCATCACAGAAATCTGTTCCCGTGACTACTACACCAATTAGTGAGGAAGCTAATGATGATGATCATGTAACTTCAGATCAAGTTACTACCAAATCTCGTAGGTAAACCAGAGTGAGATCCGCACCAGAGTGGTACGGTAATCCTGTTCTGGAAGTTATGTTACTAGACCATGACGAACTTGCGAACTATGAGGAAGCGATGATGAGCCCAGATTCCGCGAAATGGTTTGAGGCCATGAAATCTGAGATGTGATCCATGTATGAGAACAAAGTATGGACTTTGATGGATTTGCCCGATGATCGGCAAGCCATAGAAAATAAATGGATCTTCAAGAGGAAGACGGACGCTGATAGTAGTGTTACTATCTACAAAGCTAGAATTGTCGCAAAAGGTTTTTCGACAAGTTCAAGGTGTTGACTACGATGAGATTTTCTCACTCGTATCTATGCTTAAAGTCTGTCCGAATCATGTTAGCAATTGCCGCATTTTATGAAATCTGGCAAATGGATAAACAAAACTGCATTCCTTAAGGGATTTACTAAAGAAGAGTTGTATACGATGCAACCAGAAGGTTTTGTCAATCCTAAAGGTGCTAACAAAATATGCAAACTCCAGCGATCCATCTATGGACTGGTGCAAGCATCTCGGAGTCGGAATATACGCTTTGATAAGATCAAAGGGTATAGTTTTATACAGACTTGTGGTGAAGCCTGTATTTACAAGAAAGTGAGTGGGAGCACTACAACATTTCTGATAAGTATATGTGAATGACACATTGTTGATCGGAAATAATGTAGAATTATTCTGTAAAGCATAAAGGAGTGTTTGAAAGGAGTTTTTCAAAGAAAGACTTCGGTGAAGCTGCTTACATATTGAGCTTTAAGATCTATAGAGATAGATCAAGACGCTTGATAAGTTTCTTTTTCAATGAGTACATACCTTGACAAGATTTTGAAGTAGTTCAAAATAGAGTAGTCAAAGAAAGAGTTCTTGCCTGTATTACAAGGTGTGAAGTTGAGTAAGACTCAAAGCCCGACCACGGCAGAAGATAGAAAGAGAATGAAAGTCATTCCCTATGCCTTGGCCATAGGTTCTATAAAGTATGTCATGCTGTATACCAGATCTATTGTATACCCTGCACTGATTTAGCAAGGGAGTACAATAGTGATCTAGGCGTAGATCACTGGACAGCGGTCAGAATTATTCTTAGTGAAATAAGGATATGTTTCTCGATCATGGACGTGACAAAAGGTTCGTCATAAAGGGTTATGCCGATGCAAGTTTTGACACTAATCTAGATGACTCTAAATCTCGGTCTAGATGCATATTGAAAGTGGGAGCAATTAGCTAGAGTAGCTCCATGCAGAGCATTGTTGACATAAAAATTTGCAAAATACATGTGGATCTGAATGTGGCAGACCCGTTGACTAAGATTCTCTCACAAGCAAAACATGATCACACCTTAGTACTCTTTGGGTGTTAATCACATAGCGATGTGAACTAGATTACTGAATCTAGTAAACCCTTTGGGTATTGGTCGCATGGTGCAATGTGAACTATGGGTGTTAATCACATGATGATGTGAACTATCGATGTTAATCACATGGTGATGTGATCTAGATTATTGACTCTAGTGCAAGTGGGAGACTGAAGGAAATATGCCCTAGAGGCAATAATAAAGTTATTATTTATTTCCTTATATCATGATAAATATTTATTATTCATGCTAGAATTGTATTAACCGGAAACATAATACATGTGTGAATACATAGACAAACCGAGTGTCACTACTATGCCTCTACTTGACTAGCTCGTTAATCAAAGATGGTTATGTTTCCTAACCATGGACACAGAGTTGTTATTTGATTAACGGGATCACATCATTAGTTGAATGATCTGATTGATATGACCCATTCCATTAGCTTAGCACCTGATCGTTTAGTATGTTGCTATTGCTTTCTTCATGACTTATACATGTTCCTATGACTATGAGATTATGCAACTCCCGTTTGCCGGAGGAACACTTTGGATGCTACCAAACGTCACAACGTAACTGGGTGATTATAAAGGAGCATTACAGGTGTCTCCAAAGGTAGATGTTGGGTTGGCGTATTTCGAGATTAGGATTTGTCACTCCGATTGTCAGAGAGGTATCTCTGGGCCCTCTCGGTAATGCACACCACTTAAGCCTTGCAAGCATTACAACTAATGAGTTAGTTGCGAGATGATGTATTACGGAACGAGTAAAGAGACTTGCCGGTAACGAGATTGAACTAGGTATTGGATACCGACGATCGAATCTCGGGCAAGTAACATACCGATGACAAAGGGAACAACGTATGTTGTTATGCGGTCTGACCGATAAAGATCTTCGTAGAATATGTAGGAGCCAATATGGGCATCCAGGTCCCGCTATTGGTTATTGACCGGAGACGTGTCTCGGTCATGTCTACATTGTTCTCGAACCGTAGGGTCCGCACGCTTAAGGTTTCGATGACAGTTATATTATGAGTTTATGAGTTTTGATGTACCGAAGGAGTTCGGAGTCCCGGATGAGATCGGGGACATGACGAGGAGTCTCGAAATGGTCGAGATGTAAAGATCGATATATTGGACGACTATATTCGGACTTCGGAAAGGTTCCGAGTGATTGGGGTATTTTTCGGAGTACCGGAGAGTTACGGGAATTCGCCGGGGAGTATATGGGCCTTATTGGGCCATACAGGAATAGAGGAGAGAGGCCAAAAGGAAGGAGGCCTGCGCCCCCCCTCTGGTCCGAATTGGACAAGGGGCGCAACCCCCTTTTCCTTATTCCTCTCCACCTCTTTCCCCTTCTCCTACTCCAACAAGGAAGGAGGGAGTCCTACTCCCGGTGGGAGTAGGACTCCCCTTGGCGCGCCTCCTCCTAGGTCGGCCGGCCCCTTCCCCTTGCTCCTTTATATACGGAGGCAGGGGGGCACCCCATGACACACAAGTTGATCATTGTGATCGTTCCTTAGCCGTGTGCGGTGCCCCCTGCCACCATATTCCACCTCGATCATATCGTTGTAATGCTTAGGCGAAGCCCTGCGTCGGTAGAACATCAAGATCGTCACCACGCCGTCGTGCTGACGGAACTCCTCCCCGTAGCTTTGCTGGATCGGAGCCCGGGGATCGTCATCGAGCTGAACATGTGCTAAGAACTCGGAGGTGCCGGAGTAACGGTGCTTGGATCGGTCGGATCGGGAAGAAGACGTACGACTACTTCCTCTACGTTGTGTGATCGCTTCCGCAGTCGGTCTGCGTTGGTATGTAGACAACACTCTCCCCCCTCGTTGCTATGCATCACCATGATCTTGCGTGTGCGTAGGAATTTTTTTGAAATTACTACGTTCCCCAACAAAAGCATCTTCCAATTCCTTCATTTGGGGAGTCAAATATGTCGTAGGAGTTGGTTGACACAAGTGCTAGACCGGCAACACCTTCATCTTGAGTATTTTCGGAGTCGGAGTGATAACTTCTCTCGGAGTGGCTGTCAGAGTCGGAGCCGGATACCCATTCACCAACATGAGCTTGATGTCTTCGTTTTGTATAGCTCCTTGATGATTTTTCCTTCCTTTCCGAGTCCTTGCTTCTCCGTGAGTATCTTCGTTCATAACGATCATCTCTACTCCTTCTCTCTCTTGGTGGAGATTCTTTGCTTCTTATTTTTGGAGGATCTTCTCTTCTCTTGTAGGGAGCCGTACACTCATTGGAATAGTGTCCGGGTCTTCCACAATTATAGCAGTTTCGCTCTCGACTAGAAGATCTTTTGTCATTGTAGGACCTTGACTTGAAGCTTCTATCTTTGCTTCTACTCTTGTAGAACTTGTTGAAGTTCTTCACCATTAAGCTCAATTCTTCATTGAAGTTTTGTTTCTCACTTGATGATGTGGGGGCTTCACATGACGCTTTGTAGGCACCACTTGATTTATTGTGAAGTTCCTCTTTATCCTTGAGTGACATCTCATGAGCAACAATCCTTCCAATTACTTCCGTTGGCTTGAGATCTTTGTAGTTGGGCATCATTTGGATTAATGTGCACACGGTATCATATTTCCCATCCAAGGCTCTTAGGATCTTCTTGATGATGAATCTATCGGTCATCTCTTCACTTCCTAAGCCGGCAATCTCATTTGTGATGAGAGCAAGCCTAGAGTACATTTCAGCGACACCTTCACCATCCTTCATCTTGAACTTGTCAAGTTGACTTTGGAGCACATCCAACTTGGATTCCTTGACGGAGTCGGTACCTTCGTGCATATCAATCAAAGTATCCCAAATTTCCTTTGCATTCTCAAGGCGGCTGATTTTGTTGAATTCTTCGGGGCACAATCCGTTGAAGAGAATATCACAAGCTTGAGCATTGTATTGCGACATCTTCAACTCATCCGCGGTAGCTTCATGGATTGGTTCCCTCCCATCGAAGAACTCACCTTGCAAGCCAACATAAACAATAGCCCATACGGCGGGGTTATGTCCAAGAATATGCATTTTCATTTTATGCTTCCAACTAGCAAAATTAGTGCCATCAAAGTAAGGACCTCTACGGTGATAATTTCCCTCGCTAGACGCCATACTCTCCTAGGTTGTGAAACCAAGGCTATGACCACCAAAAGCTATGAAGATCAAGCCAAATGGAGACCAACGCTCTGATACCACTTGTAGGATCGAAAGTATGTCTAGAGGGGGGGTGGTTAGACTACTTGACCAATTAAAAACTTAGCCTTTTCCCAATTTTAGTTCTTGGCAGATTTTAGCTATCTTAGAGCAAGTCAAGCAATCATCACACAATTCAAGCAAGCATGCAAAGAGTTTATTGGCAGCGTAAAGTAAAGCATGCAACTTGCAAGAATGTAAAGGTAAGGGTTTGGAGGATTCAAACGCAATTGGAGACACGGATGTTTTCCCGTGGTTCGGATAGGTGGTGCTATCCTACATCCACGTTGATGGAGACTTCAACCCACGGAGGGTAACGGTTGCACGAGACCACGGAGGGCTCCACCCACGAAGGGTCCACGAAGAAGCAACCTTGTCTATTCCACCATGGCCATCGCCCACGAAGGACTTGCCTCACTAGCGGTAGATCTTCACGAAGTAGGTGATCTCCTTGCCCTTACAAACTCCTTGGTTCAACTCCACAATCTTGTCGGAGGCTCCCAAGTGACACCTAGCCAATCTAGGAGACACCACTCTCCAAGAAGTAACAAATGGTGTGTTGATGATGAACTCCTTGCTCTTGTGCTTCAAATGACAGTCTCCCCAACACTCAACTCTCTCTCATAGGATTTGGATCTGGTGGAAAGAAGATTTGAGTGGAAAGCAACTTGGGGAAGGCTAGAGATCAAGATTCATATGGTAGGAATGGAATATCTTGGTCTCAACACATGAGTAGGTGGTTCTTTCTCAGAACATAAGAGTAGGAATGGTGTATGTGTTCTGATGGCTCTCTCTTCGAATGAAGAGGTGGTGGAGGGGTATATATAGCCTCCACACAAAATCCAACCGTTACACACAATCTACCAATCTCGGTGGGACCGAATCAGAAAACTCGGTCTGACTGAAATAGTAAACCTAGTGACCGTTAGGAATTTCGGTGGGACTGAGATGCAACTCGGTAGGACCGATTCGGTTAGGGTTTGGGCATAACGTAATCTCGGTGAGACCGATCGCACAAACTCGGTGAGACCGAGTTCGGCAATTAGCTAACCAGAGAGTTGGTCAGGCAAACTCGGTGGGACCGACTTGCTCTTTCGGTGAGACCGAAACGTTACAAGAAGGAAACATAGAGTTTACCTTGCATTCTTGGTGGGACCGATTCGCTCTTTCGGTGAGACCGAAAAGTTACGAAAGGGAAACAGAGAGTTTGCAAGCCCATCTCGGTGAGACCGAGAACCTTATCGGTAGGACCGAATTGCTAGGGTTTGGCAGTGGCAAATGACAAGTGAAACTCGGTGGCGCCGGATTGACAGAATCGGTATGACCGAGTTTGGCTTAGGGTTTAGGTCATTTGTGGATATGGAAAAGTGGTTGAGGATTTTGGAGCATATCACTAAGCACATAGAGCAAGAGGCTCATTAAGCAACACCTCATCCCTCCTTAATAGTATTGGCTTTTCCTAAAGACTCAATGTGATCTTGGATCACTAAAATATAAAATGAAGAGTCTTGAGCTTTTGAGCTTGAGCCAATTCTTTTTCCTTAGCATTTTGAGGGTTCCACTTTCACATCCATGCCATGCCAATCATTGAGCTTTCCTGAAATAATCATCTTGGAATAGCATTAGCTCAATGAGCTATATGTTGTTATGAATTACCAAAACCACCTAGGGATAGTTGCACTTTCAGCATGCCTGAATCACAACTATGTTGCTGCTTGAACTACCATCTCAATTCGTTTATCCATAACCTAGGCGGCATCGATGCCACGATGAGCAATGGCGAAATCGGTCCTAAACCATGCCTAACGACCAAACATAGGGGGAGGGGGTTACATGTTTCTTATCGTCTTCAGAGACGATGGCAAGGAAGGGGGGCATGGCTCACTCGAGGAGGACCAGACAGTGGCCAAGAAGGGGACATGCAGCCCATCCTATCAGAGAGTGTTGCTGCCGCCGCTGCCGCTTACGCATATCTCAGTCACGGCCGCCGCCAGTGCTAAGAACAGAGGAAGTTCTTGTCCTATAGCGAGTGGCGACTGAGTAAATGGGGGGGGGGGAGTGAGGCTACATTTGGTGTCATCCCATGTCGGCCAATTTCCAACTCCCATCATCTCCGCTCGATTTCCCCTTGCACCGCCGTGAGAGTGCTGCCTCCCTTTTGCACTCCACTCAGCCCGACTCATAGGAAACTACCTCTTCAAGGGTTCCCAGTGATCCAAGCTCTAGGTTACTTTAAAGTTCATGCTGATGCGAGCCAGGCCTCCATGTTTGCAACCAAACATATTTTTTCTTTGCCCAACTCAGCCTGGTTGGAGGTCCTACAGGCAACCAAACACGCGCTTGCTGCCTTGGGCTCTAAGGACTCTAGAAACCTCCTTCAACATCCCCAAAGCACGCCCCGTCCTATGATATGTCTCCAATGTATCTGTAATTTTTTATTGTTCTATGCTATTATTGTATCAATCTTGGATGTTTTATATGCAATTATATGCTATTTTATATTAATTTTTGGACTAACCTATTAACCTAGGGCCTAGTGCCAGTTGTTGTTTTTGCTTGGTTATGGCTTTTCAAAAAATTAATATCAAACGAAGTCCAAATGGAGAAAAATCTTTGGATTAATTTTTTCTGGACTAGAACGGACCCACGAAGGTTTTGGAGAAGACCAGCAGAGCCAAGAGGAAGCAACAAGCTCGTAGGGTGCTCCCCTGTGAGCTTGCAGGCCCCTCGTGGAACCTCTTGAACTAATGCTACCTCTGTATATTCCCAATATACCAGGGAGCCACTCAAAACACTATTTTCGCTGCTGCAAACTTTTGTTCTTCCATGATGCCATCTGGAGGACTTTTTCCGGTACTCTACCAGAGGGGACGAGCGATGGTCTTTTTCTACCAATCCACCCTCCTAGGGGCATGCGTAGTAGTACTTTACTTCGAGGGCTAACAAACTTCCGCAATAAGTATGTGAGCTCTTTATGACTAATGTGAGTCCACAGATTATACACGCTCTTACCTTTCCGCAATTTGCTAGCCTCTTCGGTACCATGCATTGCCCTTTCTCACCTCGAGAGTTGGTGCAAACTTCGCCGGTGCATCCCCGTGATATGATACACTCTATCACACATAGGCCCTATTTGTTTCAGCTTTTATTGATGGATTCCGCTGCCGCGCAGCAGAATCTGAACCAAAGGGCGAACCCAGCAGAATCCGATTCCAGAAATCCGCTGCCAAAAATCTGAACCAAAAGCGGAAGCAGCCCAGGACGTGCTTTCCAAAATCTGATTCCGCTGTGGGCCAAAATCTAAAAAAGTTGTATCAGCTGATTTGCCAAATGACCTACATCTTGTTCACATCAGATTTTCCACAGCTATTTTTTCACAGCAGATTTTTCACAGCTGCTTTTAAAAATCCACAGCCGAACCAAACAGGGCCATAAGCCTCCTTATATCTTTCTCAAAACAACCACCATACCTACCTATCATGGCATTTCCATAGCCATTCCGAGATATATTGCCATGCAACTTCCACGATTCTGTTATTATGACATACACTTTCATTGTCATATTGCTTTGCATGATCATATAGCTGCCATAGTATTTGTGGCTCAGCCACCATTCATCACTATCATACATGTTACGCTAGCATCATTGCACATCCTGGTACACTGCCAGAGGCACTCATATAGAGTCATATGTTTCAGTTTTATTGAGTTGTAAGTGAATAAAACTGCAATGATCATCATTAGAGCATTGTCCTAGTGAGGAAAGGATGATGGATACTATGATTCCGCCACAAGTCGGGATGAGGAACCAAAAAAATAAAAAGAGGAAAAAAAGGGAAAAAGAGCCCAACAAAAAAATGAGAGAAAAAGAGAGAATGGACAATGTTACTATCCTTTTACGCACTTGTGCTTCAGAGTAGTGATACATCTCCATCGTATCTACTTTTCCAAACTCTTTTGCCCTTGTTTTGGACTCTAATTTGCATAATTTGAATGGAACTAACCCTGGATGACGCTGTTTTCAGCAAAAATGTCATGGTGTTATTTTTGTACAGAAATAAAAGTTCTCAGATTAACCTGAAAATATATAAAAAATATTGGCACAAGAATCAACCAGAGAGGGCCACCCAGAGGCCACAAGCCCTAGGGGCGCGCCCTGTAGGCTTGTAGGCCCCTGGAGCTCCTCCGACCCTAATTCCAACTCTATAAGTACCTATTCGGAGAGAAAAAAATAAGAGAGAAGGAGTCATCGCGTTTTACGATATGGAGCCGTCGCCGCCTCCTGTTCTTCATCGGGAGGGAAGATCTGGAGTCTGTTTTGGGCTCCGGAGAGGGGGATTCGTCGCCATCATCAGCACCAACCTTCCTCCATCACCAATTTCATGATGCTCATCGCCAGGAGTGAGTAATTCCATTGTAGGCTTGCTGGATGGTGATGGGTTGGATGAGATTTATCATGTAATCGAGTTAGTTTTGTTAGGGTTTGATCCCTAGTATCCACTATGTTATGAGATTGATGTTGGTATGACTTTGCTATGCTTAATGCTTGTCACTAGGGGCCGAGTGCCATGATTTCAGATCTGAACCTATTATGTTTTCATGAATATATTTGTGTTCTTGGTCCGATCTTGCAAGTTGTAGACACCTATTACGAGTTATGATCCGCATACCCCAAGGTGACAATAATTAGGATTCTTTTCGGTGATTACTGTAGTTTGAGGAGTTCATGTATTCACTAAGTGTTAATGCTTTGTTCCAGTTCTCTATTAAAAGGAGGCCTTAATATCCCTTAGTTTCCATTAGGACCCCACTACCATGGGAGGGTCGGAAAAAAGATGTCATGCAAGTTCTTTTCCATAAGCGCGTATGACTATATACGAAATACATGCCTACATTATATTGATGAATTGGAGCTAGTTTCTGTGTCACCCTAGGTTATAACTGTTGCATGATGAATGCCATCCAACATAATTATCCATCATTTATCCATTGCCTATGAGATTTTCACATATTGATCTTTGCTAAGTTACTTTATCGTTGCCACTGTTACAATCGCTACAAAACTGCTACTATCACCTTTGTCACTGTTACCGTTATTTCCATACTACTTTGCTACTAAATATTTTGCTGCAGATATTAAGTCTTTCAGGTGGCACTACAAAAAAAAAGACACATCCGTGACATTTTGGGCCGAATGAATTTTTTTCTGTCATACATATGACACTTCTATGATGATAATTGTGACAAAACCCAGTATCATCATAGATGTGGTGGGCTCCTACTTCTATGACAAAAAATCATGATAGAAAATGGTCTTTTCGTCTTGGGCGGGCCGGAGACGCAGCTGCATGACATTCTTTGGGCCATCCAGGACGGAAAAAACCGTGGTAGAAGCGAGGGGGAGGAAAATTTCGAAGAGTTCCCGGTTACGGTGGGAGGTCGGGGGCCGAGCGATGCACGCTTCTCTTGTACACGTACGCGCGTGTGTGCGAGGTGTTGGCTCTAACTGAACCCGAGCGAGGCGTTGGGCTCTAACTGAACCCGAGCGATTGCACTGCAGGCTACGCGTTACTGAACCCGAGCGATCGATGGATGGCTGTTAACTGAACCCGATCGAGCGATTCCTTCACTACTGCTGCTAACTGAAGTCGATCGATGCTGCCTCTGGTTGAACAGTGACCGTTGCGGGGGGCTTGGATGTTCCCGATGGGGGTGGATGAACAGGACCCCGTGGTGTTGCCTCTGGATGAACAGGACCCCGATCGATCGAGCCGGTTGGGGCTGGATGAACAGGACCCCGTGGAGGGCTGGATGAACAAGACCACCCCGTGGAGGGCAGGATGAACAGTAGACGGTGGAGGGAAGGATGAACAGTAGCCCGTGGAGGGGTGGTTGAACAGGAGCCATGGAGAGGGCTGGTTGAACAGTAGCCGGTGGAGTAGCGCGCGGTGGAGGCTGGATGAACAGGAGCCCGTGGATGAACAGTCGTAGGTGGAGGCGGAGGAGGTTGACGGTGGATGAACAATACCTCGTGGAGGCTGGAGGGGGTCAACGGTGGAGATGAACAGTATCCCGTGGAGTCCTGTTTTGCGGTACGCCACACCCCTCCCGATGAACAGGACCCCTGTTTCGACCGTAGCGCTCCAACACATGTCTGTTTCCTCCGTTTTACGGTACGCCACACCCCTCTCGATGAACAGGACCCCCATTTCGACCATAGGAGGTCTGTTTCCTCCATTGTGCGGTGCGCCAGACCCCTCCCGATCAACAGGATCCCGTTTCGAACGTGGCCGGTCAAACACAAGGCTGTTTCCTCCGTTCTGCAGTACGCCAGGCCTCGTTTCCATCGCCTGTTCCGTTCAAGCCCTCCCGATGAACACAACGCATTCTGTTGCCTCCCCATGAACACGACGCATTCTGTTGCCTCCCCATGAACACGACGACGACGCTGTTTCTCTGTTCCGGCCCAGCCATGTACACGAGCCTTGGCCGTACATATGCGCGAGTAGGCGTTCGAGACCCCATTCGTATGTATACATATGTGGCCATATTTTCTTTCTTGCACCCTGGCCGCTGTACGTATATGTACATGCTAAGTGCGCGCCTCTACTATGACACGTGCGCACCTCTACATCCACCAGTATATATGTATGTACATGTTTGCGACCAGAATGACAACGCTACATACGCTTCGACCAGGTGGGTCCCGACTGTCAGGCACTTCCTTGCGTGTGAAGATGTAGCTGGTGGGTCCCAGCAGTCAGGGGCAAACATTTTTTTCACGAAATACGGTGGCCTGTCCAGTGGGTCCCCACTATCAGATGGAGGAATAATTATTTTGCTCGTAATAAGGAGGCACTTCCTTGCTGCGGCCGTGGACCCAGTTGTCAGCCTCTCCATGTACACTCCACGTCCGATGGAAGCCGTTCCTTGACCACGTTGACCACACCGTGCCGAGAGCAATAGGGCGGTGGACGACGGCGAGGCCTAGGAAGAGGACGACGCGGAGCCGGGGAAGACGCGGCAGTGGATGCCCACGTGTAGAGGAGTACAAGGGTTCACTGGTTCGCTGCGGTGTGAGGCTGCCGTCGCCGTAGAATAATAGGGGGTGTGGGTGAGTAGAGGGATGGCCTGGCCAACGGTGGGAGTAGTAGGGGGCGGTGAGGCCTCCGCCGCATCGCAGCCGGGCACGGGAGGCAGGAGCACGAGGCACTACCGGCGCTGGTTTGGGCGGCTGGAGCAAGAAGACCAGAGGTTGAAGAAGCACTACGACCGTTGGATGGACATCGTACGGTCACTGGAGCGAAAATCGTGCATATTGACTAAGTTGACAAAGCCCTTCGTCCCCGTCAACTTAGTAGACCCACAAGTCAGCCTCCCACCAAGGTGGGTCCCAGCTAGCAGGGGGTATTCATTTTTGTGCGTAATAAGGAGGCACTTCCGGTGGGTTCGAGCTGACAGCAGGGGGAACGTTTTTTTCGCGAAATACGGTGGCCCGTCGGGTGGGTCCCAGCAGTCAAGGCAAACGTTTTTTTCACGGTATACTGGTGGGCGTCCGGTGGGTCCCTGCTGTCAGGTGGAGGAATAATTATTTTCCGCGTAATAAGGAGGCACTTCCTTGCGGCTCCCGTGGACCCAGCTGTCAGCCTCTCCACGTATAATATTCTTCCGATGGAATTCGGTCATTGACCACATTTACCACGCCGCGCCGACAGCACCACGGCGGTGGACGACGGCGAGGCCTAGGAAGGGGACGACGCGGAGCCGGGGAAGACGCGACAGTGGATGCCTGCGCGGAGAGGAGTACGAGGGTTCACTGGTTCGGTTGCGCTGCCGTCGCCACAGAATAACAGGGGGTGTGGGTGAGTGGAGTGGAGGGATGGCCTGGCCAGCGGTGGGAGTAGTATGGGGGCGGTGAGGCCTCCGCGGCAGCACAGCCGGCCACGGGAGGCAGGAGCAGGCGGCACGACCGGCGCTGCTTTGGGCGGCTGGAGCAAGAAGACCAGAGGTTGAAGAAGCACTACCGCCGTTGGATGGACATCGTACGGTCAGTCCATCTAGAATCGTGCATATTGACTAAGTTGACAAAGCCCTTCATCCCCGTCAACTTAGTAGGCCCACTATACTGGGTCCCAGCTAGCAGGGGGAGTATTCATTTTTTTGTGCGTAATAAGGAGGCACTTCCTTGCGTGCGAAGATATAGCTTGTGGGTCCGAGCTGTCAGCGGCGGTAACATTTTTTTCGCGAAATACAGAGGCCATTTCGGTGGGTCCCAGATGTCAGGTGGAGGAAATCATTATTTTGGGCGTAATAAGGAGGCATTTCCTTGCATGCGGCCATGGACCCAGCTGTCAGCCTCTTCACGTACAGTCCACTTTAGATGCATGTTGGTCGTTGACCACGCTGACCATGCCACGCAGAGAGCACCAGGGTGGTGGGCGACGGTGAGGCCTAGGAAGGGAACGACATGGAGGCAGGGAAGACTCGACCGTTGTTTTTGTTTCCCACACGGAGGGGAGTACGACTATACGAGGGTTTACTGGTTCGTCTGCCGTCGCCGGAGAATAACAGCAGGTGTGGGTGAGTAGAGGGATGGCTAGGCCAGCGATGGGAGTATGGTGGGGCGGTGAGGCCTGCGCGGTAGCACAGCCGGCCGCGGGGAGGAGGGAGCAGGCAGTCCCGCCGGCACTTGTTTGAGTGACTGGAGCAGGAAGAGCAGAGATTGAAGAAGCACGACGGCCATTGGATGGACATCCAACAGTATACATGCCATTTGTGAAAAGACTCAAATCTGTGGAAAACATCATACGGCCCATCTGCCATTATTTCAAATAATTTACAGCCCATTTGCTAATTCTTACAGGTTTTTTTGAGCCCATATTCTTTATGTTAGCATTACAACCCATATTGTGGCCACGGTTAAAAAATTATACAAAATTTTGCATATGTCGGTGCGGTCTGAACTGTTTTTAATCCCGAAATTCCGAGTCACATTCAGACAGATTTTAAAAATAAATGTATATCAATATAAAATCCAATAAATTGTTCACGCATAAAAATCAATGCAATTTAAAATCTCAAAATGAAAAAAAATATTTGAAAATAATTGCCGGTTTGATGTGTTTTAAAAATGTACAGCCCATTTCTCATTACTGATAGGCCATTTTCTCGGCCAGCCCAATGAAGCTCTCCTCGTCTTGAAAGATTTGCAGCCAACATGCCTGATAAAGCGACTTACTTGACAAATCACAAAAGAACTGGGCTAGCCATTTTCAGAAAGTAAAAAAAACTACTTGGCTGGTCTGTGGTAAACATAAAAGAAAAGGCTGTCTAGACAGGCCAGAGTGTCCCGCACAGCCCAGTTGACACCCTGCTTCTGTCTCAAAAACAAATTAGATAAATGCCACTCCAATTATGATGATTCATAAAAATGCCACTGCAATTTCTAAACTTTGAAAAATGCCACTGCAATTTTTGCAAACTTTGAAAAACGTCACTGCAGTTTGCAAACTTTGAAAAACGCCACTCCAGACTTCGAAAAATGCCACTAGAAATGGCATGAAATGGCATTTTTCAAAGTTTGGAAATTGCAGTGGCATTTCTCGGATACACCAGATTTGGAGTGACATTTATCAAATTAACCCAAAACAAAAATAATTGGGCGAGCTGCTGGGTCCCTGGTGTCAGCCGCTCGTTGTGCAATTCTCTCGTTTATTGACTACGTTGACAATGGCATGGGACCCAGATGTCAGAAATCCACTAGGAGGAGCCATTTTTTTATTGGCTTGAAATAAGGAGGCACTTGCTTGCGTACTGCCATGACCTTGGCGGGTCCCTGCTGTCATCCTCTCCACGTACAGTACCAGTTAGTCATGCTTCAAAACTGATCGGCACGCCATTAAAAAAATAAAGGTCGATAACTAATGTGGCACCTCGGGCCAACTCGGCCAGATCGCATTTTGCACAAGAAATTACACACCATGTTTCGTTGACATGTGGTCCCGTTCCAACATATTAGTGAGACGACGGCGAGTAGTAGGAGTATTTCCGAACGGACGTGTAGGCCGGGGCGCCTCTTTGTGAACCATGGCAAACTCGCAACCGTCCACAAACTCTTCGCCTTTCCCTATCGATTTGGAACTGCTGTCGCACGCTCTTCCTCTCCCTCCTCCATTTTTCTTCAGCCCTTCACCCTTTCTTCTGCCATTGTTCGATTGTCTTCTCCATGGAGGGAGCAGGCCGGAAACAACCCCGTTATTCTTGATCCGGTCTGAAAGATGACGTGGTGGAGGAACTCATTGATCGGTGCGACGTCATTACCTCGGCTAGGATGGCAGGTTCGTTCAAGCCCATTCTTGACTCAACTAATAACATCATTACAAAGAACCCAAGAGTCAAGGAGCGGTTTGATCTCCCCTATCTTCTTTGCCATGACCCTGATGACTAGCGCCGGCACGACGGAGGCCTCGCCCTGTGCCAGTTGATGCCGCTTGATAATGACACGTATGATGTTAAGATGCCATCACTTGAGGGCAAGGCTTGGGCGGGCGCAAATGGAGATTGGGTTGTTTACATTGGGTCCAACTGCGAGTGGGAACTTATGAATGTGTACACTCGTCACCGGGTTCCACTTCCAAAAATCTCAGCACACTGCCCAGAGGTTGAGCACACCGGTAATGTACGCACATTCAAATACGATCATGGTGACTATCTTCTACGGAAGATAGCAATTTGTCGAGTTCCCAACCGCTCTTGGAATTACAACAACTATCAAGTTGTTGCTATCTTCGACAAGCTTGTTGCCGTCCTTCGTGGTTCAACTCGATGGATATTGCTCAAAAATCAGTTTCTGTACACGGATGAGTACTGTGATGCAATTCAATACGAGGGCCTTGTGTTTGCTGCCACCACTCGTGGCACTGTTTTTGCATGGCATCCTAGTAGTTTCGGTACGTTTGTCTTCAACCGTAATTATAATTGTTTCATCCACATGCATGCGGGTTAGCAAGTTTCCCTTTACTAATTAACCTTCTTCTTGTGTTTCCAAGGTCTTGTGAACATCCCACCACCTATACTCGAAAATTTTTATAACCAAGGGGGAGATGCCGAAGGTGATGATCACGAGCAGCGCCCATATACTCTGTGGCACCTGGCAACTAATTCCGATGGATCACCTCTTCTTGTGTGTATACAGCCCACTGATGATGTTACTGCTAAGGAAGCAGGTGTCTCCCATGGTCGCACTCTCCGGACCTATTCCAACACCCGTTGTATGGTATTTCGGGATGGATACTAGTGTGCTAGCGCCAACTCCTTCTCCCTAGCACAGAATTGATAGTCTTGGAGAAAACTCGCTCTTCCTTGGACAACACTATCCAATGATGGTGAAAGGCGATCCAACTGATGTTGACACATTTATGAGAAGCAACTGTGTCTATACCTCGGACATTTGGGTGGTTCCCTACCCTGGTACTGATATAGTAGGCCGCTTCAGCCTGGATGATCGGTCCTGCGTTGGTCTCCAGATCAACAACGGATGGCCCGTCCCAGAGAATCACTTGTGATTCAAAGCAAGCGTTTCCAACGCCGCGGAATGGTTGAGTTGAAGTTCATTTCATGGCTTGTTATTTGTTGTGTGGTGAAAACTTTAGTATTTATAATGTATCCTCGTTGTTGATGTGGGTTGATGACCTATTGTATGTAATAAAATGATATGCCTGTGATAAACTTACTAAATTTATGAATGGCTTTCGAGTCGCTTCTCTGAGTGAGTGGTGCGACGAGGCAAAAAAATATTTTCCGAATACATAATTGTATGTGCATTGCAACAGGTTATCGGATGAGGCCAATCAACAATAGTAGTACACTATCTGTACTAGCTTCACATGCTTCGCGCGTCGGGCGGGTGTTTTTACTGTAGCCATATGTTAATGTGTTCGCTGTACGTAACCAGCACCTCGAATCCTCGATACTAGTACTATATAGTAGGAGTAAGTAGTACGAGTAGTAGGGTGGCATGGGCCAGAACAAGCATTCACGTCCAGGAGTATGGCACACTCCACCACCACGACATCCATGTGACACCATATTATTTCTTGGAGTCCGTGCTAGAGCAATCTCTTCAACCTCGTCGTTTCTCTAACTTCAGCCATCGCGTGGCAGGCGAGGTGGGGGTTTGCCGATAGTTAGTTTCCTTAACTATGGTCCCACTTGTAAGGCCAACTCCAATGCACAACCCCAAATGCACCTCCGTTTTGCACGAACTGCAACGATAATTTTGACTAGAAAAGCAAGACCAAAGAAAACAAGAACCACAAGAATACATTTTACTACTCCTGTAAGTTGGATTAGTGCCTTCTCGATGCATTCATTGTTGATCTGCGGAGGCTCGATCTTGCGTCTGTGCTAGCTAAAAGTGATAGAACATGTACTAAATTGCGCTCTATCAATATATGGATGTACTCTTCTTCCCAATACAAAAACTTGCATCCATTCTACTCCCTCCGTTGCACAATACATGCCTTCTATTTGTCAAAATATATATGTATCTAGACATGTCTTAGTATATAGGTACATCCATTTTTGGACAAATGGAAGTCAAGTATTTTGGAACGGAGGGAGTACACAATAAATTTTTTAAGTTAGCACAACAAGTCTAATCCGAGAGCAGAACCGAAGATTTGGTCGGGTTCTTCCTCCTTTTGCCGACACGTGGGACATCCAGCATCCAGGTCGTGTCATGAAAGAAAATAAAGTAGTAGTTGAAGCCACGAGACGTGCATCTTGGGTTAAACTGTAAATAGAATCTTACTACTCTTGAGTAACTCCAAAAGCGGCCACCGAAGATCTTTATTGGATTGGTTTTTCATCACCAGCACGTCGAGGTGAAAGATGTGCAGGTTCAGTGGGTCCTCTTGCGTTTTCACTGACATGTGGGGCCGCATGTGAGCAAACAGACGATGGGCTCCGTGCGTCTGCTGGCTGGCTGAGAAGAGAGATAGAGGAGGGCTGAGCACGGACTGCAGGAAATTTGTTCTACGTACCTCGATATAGGCTCGATATAGTGGGGTGGCATGGACCATAACTAGCATTCACGTCTAGCAGTACGGCACACGTCACCTGCACGTGTCCCATCTGACACCAATTTTCTTGGAGTTCGTGCTACAACCATCTCTTCTCCCTCCTGTTTTCTCAGCCATCGCGCGGTGGGCAACGTGGGGGTTTGCCGATAGTCGGTTTGCTCAACTGCGGTCCCACTTGTAAGTGAAAATGCAACACTGCACGCATTCCCGCTTGAGCAGCATGCTGGACCAACCGTGTGGGGGTGCGACGCAAACATGGCAGGCTTTTCCTTTTGAACTCGTAACTTGTAAAATTTGGTTCTGCTCCATGGCGCGACCGATAGATAGAAAATAATGATTTTGCCTAGAGTAATGATAAGTTTGGTTCTGGCGCCGTTTATGCATGGAGTATGTACGAAAATTATGAAGTTGATGTGAAAGGTAAGATAATTACTGTAGTATCATATACTACTACATGGATTTGACGGAAAGATAAAAATACATACGGATCCATCAATGTTCAACGACATCCTCACGCCCTAGTGCGCCGGGTCACCAACCGACGTGTGAGGAGCAGCGGCGTTGCTGGCGAGCTCAACGTGCTTCTGAACAGTGCCGTCCAAGGTTGCCTTGCGCTCCAAGAAGGCCAGCGTCATATCGTCCTCCTCTTGCATGTAGTAGTCCTTGTGGATGATTTGCGCGTAGACGTGGGTGATTATGTCGATGGTGTCTTGCTGCGCCAGGCGCTGCGCGGCGAGCGCGACCTAGAGGTGGACATTCTCCGGCGCGATGGCGGGCAGTCGCAGGGCCACCAGTGCGTCGAAGAGGTTGTTACCATAGTGGCCGTTGAGGGTGGCGGGCATCACAGAGCCTGGGCGCGTCGGCTGGAGGCTTACGTCAAAGTCGTCCGCAAGCTTCTTGACGACGGTGAACTTGTCGAGGAAACCGACGAGGACCTTGTCGAACAAGGAGACGAAGCTGTCATCCAAGCGGCCCCTCACCCTGGCGTCCTCAAGCAATACTACCCGGAGACGTTCCTCAGTGCCGGGCCGCAGGCCGACGTCGTGGACCATCTGGCACAGCCGGCTGATGCTCACGCTCATTGCCTCCATGGGTCTAGCATAGCTTCTAGTCAACTGATCTTGCGATTCGAGTGATCACTCAGCACTTGGTTAGCGTGCATAGGTGCGTAGGATTTCGTACTACTCCTCGGCCCTCTACTGCACCTGCCTTTGGCTGTATGATAGGTGGGCCAGCCACCCCCTGGGGCCACATGTCATTCACCCAAAGGCAGTTGACGTAAGTCAATGAAGTTGCATCCCCCTCCGTGCCGGTGCAGTATAGTCATCTCACCGGACCTCTAGTTGGGGCCAAACGAGGGAAGTTTGATGTTTACTGGTTTATTGGTCCCCTTTGCATTTTGCGCCAAGTTTTGACCTTTGAGTTAACTAATAAAATGTTAATGCATGTAAACAAATATGTTGTGTAAGTCACCTTACGAAAACCAAATGATCCCAAAATACTTAGGCATGGTGCATTAACTCCCTCCTTGTTTCTTATTTCGTGACATATCAACGAATGAGAGATGTGGGCCGTGCATGCTTTCAATGACTTGAGACTACCAAACATGACATGCAGTGTTTAGTTCATTGCATGTAAATCCTATTAGTACTCTAGTTAGGAGTAGCAAAAAAACATTAAGTTCTCTCGCCGATAGGAATAAAACACCATGTATTTATTTACAGAGGGAGTAGTACATTTTTGGTGACATGCATTACTAGATATTGCTAGTCAAATACTAAAATCCAGATGGACGTGGTAGTACTCCTAAATCCAGACGGTGGTGCTACTAGTACTAGTAGTAGTACTACCAATGTAGTACTCCGTAGTAGGAGTACTAGCACTGTACTACCCGTTGGTCAAATTATTACGTGCTGCTCCTCACAGTGAAGTGACAAGACCCTGCGTCGGAGATGACACCTGAGTATAGGCGCCGTGTTCGGCATACCATAGTTAGCCTCACCGCCTGCAGTCACTATCATCATGGCTGTAGAGCTAGCCTGCTTACAACTATCCCTGTTCGACATAATTTCCCGTGCGTAGATGCCCGTGCATTGCACGAAACACCAAGATTGGGGGTGGACGGCTCTGGCAGCGGCCATCGCGCCAGATTTTTCCACGGCATTCTACTCTTAGATGTGGTGGGGAGGAGATGAGGCTGATTGTGAGAGACAAGGAGTTGTTTGTAAATAGGGAACAAGTGCGGGCATCTTTTTGCAAAAATGGAGAAGCTTGGTTTGTATGCGTCAGATCTAGATCCGACAGCTATTGGTGAAAGATGGGAGGTACAACATCATCACCAACTCAGGACCTGTTTGATTCGCAGGATTTTGAAAATGCAGGAATAGGACACGACAATATTACAAGTTTCAAACTGATATTACAAATGTTAGGAGTAATGCTGCACCTACGAAGAGGGAATTACTAGAAAGTTTACGTAAGAACTTTCGTTACTTTAGGTGGATGCAGCATTATCGTACAAACTAAAATCCACCGCCCTGACAAGTCACTAATGGGCAAATAAGTTTTCGAGTCTCTGGCCACTTGATGTTTCAAAAACAAATTTAGCTTCTGCGGAGAAATGAGCTCCACCGTGTACCCGCGCGGGTGTGGCTGGGCACGAAGCGTGAGTACGTGCACGGTGCACCTATTCTCTTCTTGTATACGTACACCACCTACGTGGGGTTGTGTGAGAGAGAAACAAACCTAGAGAGATATAGTGTGTGGGTTCTTGAGAGTTTTGTGTGTGTGTGTCTGGGGGGGGGGTCAATCAAAATATTTAACATATGCAATGTGTGTGAAATAGAGTCCTGGATATAACATATATATAGAGGGGGCGATCCACGAGAAGAGAGTGGAGGTATCATCGGCTTGAGGTGTCCATAGAATCAAAGAGAGGGATGATGTGTGTGTGTGTGCGCGCGCGATCGGTGAAGAGTGCCATCGAATTTGTGTGTGCCCACATCAAAGATATAGAGTGGCTGGCCTACCGGAACGTGAGATGGGACATGTGCAGTTTGTGTCTGTGGCATGGATACCTACCTGCAGCGCTCGACTATCGGTGTGTGGTGGGGGAAGAGGGAGGCCCAATTAACTATAGAGGTACAATGGCTGGTATATGTGTGGAGGAGGAGAGAGAGGCCTACATCATGTATTAAGGAGATCGATCTGCCTCATGTATTAAGGGAGATCGATCGGCATCCATGCATATGTGCAGGAGATGAATAAGGTTGGGAGAGAGACAGAGCTAGAGTGTTGGAGGGGGTGGTAGTGGAGTTGCTTCTAACAAATGGTGGGATAGGCTTGCTAGACAAATGGAGGGCACGCCCGCAATATCAATAAGAGAGGAGATGGCTGCTTGTTGTCTGTGCACGTGCGTGTGAGAGACGGGTCAGGAGGCATGCATGAATGATGAGGGGGACGATGTGGCTGTGGTAAGCAGACATAACTACATAGGAAGATCAATCGCCCTTTGTAAGAGAAAGGAGAGACATAACTTGTGAGGTACGTCGATCGATGGGGGGTAGTTAAAGTCGATCTAGGTATATGTTGGGAGATCGATCAGTATACATGCATGTGTGTGTTAGAAGCAAATGAGGCATGATGAGAAGGATAGAGAGAGAGGGATGCATGTAGGAGGTGGTACGAGAGGCATACTTTATCAAGGGGAAGGAGTGTGCGAGTACGAGAACGATGAAAAGAGTGGTGGGAGTGAGGCATGGACGGTGACAAGAGAAGAGGGGAAGCTTGTGTTTGTGCTAGGCACACCTGGCTAGAGAGGCATATTGATTGATGTGTGCCATAAAGGAGTTGGGGGGCCTACACACACCATGGGTGAACGACCTAAAGTGAAAAGACGAATTTGCGCGATGGAGCTAGAGAATGCTGTGGGAGGGTGAGAGGGATGCGGGCGTGTGCATGCACAAGAGAAAGTTAGCGCTAGCTACAAAGATAAGAGGGTTGTGTGGGTGTAAAAGACGAATAGAGATCATATATACTTCATTATAAAAAGCGAATTCGGATATTTGAAGAATTTATCATAGTGTTTCAAACCGACGGATGTGTGAATACATATAACGGTGATACACATGGTGTGGTTATGAACATGCTATACTACATTTAATATATTTTATCTCTACTCTTATAAAAAAACAGAGTTGTTGATGATGGTGTGCCTGCCATCCTGCATTATAGGCCGTCTGATTTATATCTGGCGAATAGCAAGGAAACCATGATGGTTGAAGTTGGCAACAATCATGATTGTAGATTCTTATTGAAACAGAGAAACGAATTCAAATCTAGTTCGAATTGCAGCGGTAGTATAGACATTTGGAATGCACTAAAATGTTGGTATGAGTAGGTTACATGCATTATACAGCAAGCGAAAAAATTTAATCGGAAATAACATGGATTCATACTCCCTCCTTCCATCTATATAGGGCGTAATGAGATTTTTAAGACCGCCTTTGACTATTGACAAGATTAATAGTACATGACATGCACAATGTGAAAATTATATCATTGAAAGAACCTTTCACAGACGAATTTAACGGTGTGCTTTGTGTAAGTTGCATGTCATATATCATTGCTCTAATATTTGGTCAAAGTTAGCATCGAAAAACGCATTAGGCCCTATATAGATGGAAGGAGGGAGTAGCTTTGAATAGCATTTGTATAGTAAAACGGGGCAAGACTCTCTCTTTGTGTGGTGTGAATAGTTTTATTTTTTTTGTTTTCTTTTTGGTTGAGGGAAGTGCGAATTGATTTGTTACGTACAAGTACAATGTTACTACACGTTAGGCTTGTCCCTAAAATTCAACCCGCGTCTTGTTATATCCCGAAAATCCAGATATCGTGCTCCCAAAACTGGCGCCTTTACAACCCGCGCCTTGCTATGCCGAAATTACAATGGCGCGAAAACTCCCTCCAGCTGCCAAATCCCGACACGCGAAATCCCCCTTCTAACCCTGAGCCGAAAGGGTCGCTAGTTCAAATCGGTGGGGGGTACTTTTGTAACACACCCTACATTTTGGACAAGCGCGTTCCTAAGTCATGCTTCACCCCCTCCCATCGCCCCATTTTCGCCATTTGAAATCCTAGGCCGCCATAACCTCTCCGCTCCAGCCGCGAAACCCCACCCTCCTCCGTCCGCCATGTCACCGCTGCCCAGCCGGAGTCTCTTCCCCAACGACATCATCCACCGCAACAGCTCGACGTCCCTCGTCCACCTCCCCGGATGAGGATCCGTCGTCCATCTCACCGTCCCGCCGATTCAGCCGCCCCGTCCTCCACCTCCAAGGAGCTGCTCTGACGATCGCCTCATCTATCTCGGTTGCTCCATCCCCACAGCGTCGCCTTAACCTGCTCCACCGGAACCGCATCATCCTCACTGACTCCTCGAACGAAGCCGAGGCCTACTCGGCGCCACCAAAGAGGTTGTACACTCATTGCATCGCACCTTCTCCTTAACTTGACCTCTCGGCGCCAACAGTGCTCCATCCTGCACCCCCATGGAGCGGCTACCTTGAAGCCGGCGCCGTGGGCGACATCTCCACGGCGGCTCTCCCCCAGTGCGAGGCCCGTTCGGCGGCGGTGTCCATACCAACCGGACCTGCTGCTGCTGCTCTCCCCCTCGCTCGTGCTGCTGCTCTGCTCTGATTAAGCCACAATTCAGTCGACTGAATCGACTTTTTGGTCAGTAGATTTTCAGGGGTTGGGGGGGCTCGCCGGAGTTAAGGAAGAACCACCCGCAGCGGGGACGGGGGATCGCCGGAGAGGTACCCCACTATCTATCTTAGGGTTCAGGGGTGGGGGGGGGGGGCTAGAGGGCTGGCCAGGGCGGCGGTGGCGAGTTGTTTCGGGGCGGCGAGGCGGCGCTGGGGCCGGCGGTTCGGCCGGTGGTGGCTGGAAGCTCAGGGGGGTGCAGGTTCAAGATGAACTGCAGACCCTCCCTAAACTACTTGTCAAGTGCCTCTCTGCTACCATTGCGTTCAGTTTTGACAGTAGCATTCAGATTCCACAGTAAATTTCAGTTTCGACAGTTAAGTTCAGAGTCAACAGTTTTTACCTCATCTGTTGTAGTTAGGTGGTTTTTGGTGATGTTAATTTTACATCTATTTTACATCATCTATTGGAGATGCTATTAGAATCCCACTTGAGATTGACGATGTCTGTCTTGTGCTGCTTCAGCCTTGACGTCTTACGGCTCACTGGAGCTGCTCCAACGACAGAACGATCCATCACAACAGAGCAGTGCCCTGGACGCCGTCTACGGATTCCTCAGAAACGTCCTCCACACCTCCGACAGCCACCTCTGCCTCAACTGCTTCAGCGACCAACCCAATGATGCTGAGGTCGACACGGCTACGGCAAAGAGGTTGTACACTTGTTGCATCACTTATTACTATACATTCACATCGATCCATTAGGGCTATTTTGGTTCAACGGAAAAACATCGATCCACTAGTTGTTACCATCACTCTAAATTTCTACATGCTCTCCTTACATAATCTCACCATATTTTTCTGTATGCATGTCAGATATTGTACACAGTCATGCTGAACATGTAGAGAAAAAGAGAAGAGTTTTGCGTGGCAATACAATGTCATGCAGACATCGCTCCATGGTGGGTTCAATGGTAAACCCTCCCCACCCCTCTCTAGATTGTAATCCAGAGGAAGATATCTGTTCTGAGGCGGATTCGGACACTGCTGACCACTCCTATTTACCCCCCAAGGTGTTTGCTCTACCTTGGCATGATGATGTTAGTCATATCATGCATATGTTGCCTTGCAGTGCCTACTTTTGACATCATATATGTCATTTGCTTATTTTAGACATGTTCTGTAATGCCACATGTTTAGTTTCTATATCATATATGGGAATTATGCAGTCTCATGTCTTTTAGCCAGCCATAATATATGTGAAATATGCAATGCCATCCTGTTTAACCAGGCATCATATATTTGAATGATATCTTGCCCATCCTTTTCTTCATTACATTTCCATTTGTCGACAATGTTTGTACATTAAACTACTCTTCCTATGAATCAACCATTTGGGTGGGAGATGGAAAATCTGGAGTGAAAACAAGGCCTTCAGAGCAGACAGTGCTACCTGTCGAAGCAGATCTCTTGTTGGGTCCCGATAGCTCCTCAGAGATGGATTCAGAGACAGATGACCAGTCCTATTCCCCCACTGAGGTGTATGCTCTAACTTGGCACGGTTATACTGCTCATATCATGCATACAGTGTCTTGCATTGCATAGTTTAGACATCATATACACAATATTCAACACCATGTTCTTAGTTCAGACATCATATCGAATGCCCTCTGCTGTTTAGCATATAAATCACATATGTAAATTAAATGATGCCATCCTGATTACTTAGATAACATGTAGGTGAATTATGTCATGCGATCCCGTTTAGTTATTCATCATATCTTTGAATTATGTTATGCTATGCTATCCAGTTTAGATAGACATCATATATGTGAAATTATGTCATGCTATCCGTTTTAGTTAAACAATATACATGTCAACTATTTCATGCCCTCTTTTTTCCACACTATCTATTGCATCTGTCTCTCATACAATGTCTGTACATTCAACTATGTTTCCTGTTTATCAGCCATTTGAATTGGAGCGGGTGATGCCAGTATCTAGCGGACTAAAAACACGGTCTTCAAATAAAACAGTGCTACCTCTTGGTGGAGATAGCACCCCGATTGTACATGCACAAGAACCAGCCCTACCACACATAACCCAAACTCTCGTAGATTGTATCCCTACTACGATGGACAGAGAACCAGCTTCACCCAATCTAACCCCAACCCCAGCCCATAGTAACCCAGTTCCTGTTGACACAACACCATCTCCACCACAGAGCTCCCAAACAAGAGCAGTTAGTAAGGCAGCTCCAGTGCCCAAAGGGCCAGTACTATCACGGTGAACCCCAACTCCACCAGTTAGTACGCCTATTCCTGTGGAGGAAGCACAACCAGCTAGTCGTAGTTTAGCATCTATCGCATTTGATGTTGTTAAATCGTATGTGCGTATCTTCCCATCTTGGAAATATTATACTGAAGATGAAGGAAAATGCCAGTTGCAGGTGTTTGTCTAGGAGTTATGTGTAAGTAATGTTATTCATGGCAATTACTTTGCTTCGTCCCATACATCCTACCTCCATGATGGTTATAATACAACAAATTTTCCCATTTTTCTCTATAGAGAAGGACCGATTTGGAAACTTAGGATGAGGTAACCTGTGCTAATACCTCTGCTATCTTCAAGAATGCTTGGTGGCAGTATCGGAATTACCTGAAGAAAACGTACTTCACCGGCAAAGAAACTCGTCAAATTCCCTTACATTCTCCTGAGACACATTTACTGGGCGATGACTGGGTACGCCTTGTTCTGTACTGGTTCCGAACCAAGAATGTGGTAAGGTCTATGAGCTCATTTTCTATTTTTAAGTATTATATTCTTGCGTCTTACTGTACTCTGTTCATGTAGAACAAGTGCCTAAACCTGAAGAACAACTGTTCTAATTTAAGATTCCATTGCTACCATAGGACATAGATATATGTTTGTTTGATGCTTTTATTATGTACTAGTACTTGGCAATAGAAGACTTGGTAATTTAATCATGTCCACCTTACTAATGAACTGGTTCACCGAAATGAGTTTCATATACTAGTACATGCTAAACTTGTTATGTGTCTGCTTGTTTCTTCTTTTAGAATGCTGACAGAATATTGGGGAAGAGTGCCTTATTAAGCAACGGTAAAGGAAGTAATGCAGATAAGGTTCAGGATAGTGACACATCCTGTCTTGGTTTCATGTTGGAGTTACTGGCCACTACCGCTTGCACAAGCTATTCAAACTCACTGTCTGAATCAGTTCGGTTTCTTGAGTCTCAACTACAAGCTGAAAGACATTGTTCAGCTGTGCCGCGACAAGAAGCGGAAGGACTGCGGAAGTCCCTAGAGCATTCAGATGCATACTTTTTGGTGCAACAGCAAGCGTTCGAGGATTTTAGCGCCAAACAAGACAAAGCTAATCAGCTTGCTAAGCTTATTGCCAGCATGGTGGATACTGAGGATAACGTTTCTTGAGCTCTTCTGAAGTTGTTTCAGTTATGCTCTTGTTTTGCTGCCATGTTTATTTGCACTGGTGGCCAATTTTGACGGCCAGTGTATATGATATGCTGCTTTGTTCCCTATATTTGCACTGGTGGCGAACTTTGATGCCCAGTGGATGTAATATGTGTAATAGCCGTGATAGCCTAGCGTTAGTTGCTTGCTTATTTATTTCCTTGTTGTCTTGTTTATTTGTTTGCTTGTAGTCATTGTAGTTCTTATTCCGCGGTTAACTAGTGGCTGCAATAACCTATTTTTTTAAACTAGGCCACAATAACTATGAAACAGTGACACTGGGCCTCCTACGGGCCGTAGAAACAGTGGGCCTTCTACGAGCCGTAGAAACAGTAGGCCTTCTATGGGCCGTAGAAACAATGGGCCTTCTACGGGCCATATCATCAATGGGCCTTATACGGGTCGTATGATCGATTGACCAAACATGGGCCAATAATAGGCCGCATTATGGCCGTAAACGGGCTAGAGTTGGAATCGTCTGTTCATGGGCCGACCGTAATGGGCCATTGTTAATAGGCCGTATTTGATGACGCTATGAAAATGGCCCAACGTATTAACCGACCACAAACGGGCCGGCTGTAACCACGGGCTGAATTTGGCCCACAAGCAGAAAATGACAGTAACGGGCTATAAGTAAATGAATGCTGGAAATGAGCCCAAGAATAAATGGGCTCTGAGAAGGCCGAAAGATAACATGGGCTGGAAACGGCCCAACGGAATAATGGGTCGTTAATGGGTATAAAGTGATACACTGTTCATTACGGGCCAGTTTAACCACGGGCCGTTAATAGGCCAAGAGTTACATAGGGCCTCATATGGGCCGAAAGACTTCATGGGCCAAAAGTGAAAACGGGCTGGAATCATATTGGATGGCCCAGATGACGCTACTGGGCCTAATTCGGATAGGGCGTAACGGGCCTTGGGTTAGCGGGCTGTAAATGGGCTATATGCGAACAGGCCGTTAACAGGCTTTCCATGGGCCAGCCCGCCACCTTTTGACCAAGTCAAACAGGCCGGCCTTTTCACAGGAATGGGCCTCTGTTGGGCCGTGCCATGTGTCAACGTATCATAGGCGCCTATCTGACCCACTGACGAGCTGACACGTTTTTCGTCCGGCCAATAAGAATTTTACATGTGGAAATTTCCCATTGGTCGGGGCTATTAATGGGTTATCGGATCCAAAACCCGACCCGATAGCTTAACGACGTTCCGTTATGGTGGATTCCACATGTCGGTCACCCTTGACGAAAGCACTTCTGTGACGCGCGATTTATCGTCATGGAAGTGGACACTTCCATGATGATAATTTTGGTAATGTCATGGAACACTTCTACGACAGCACAGGTATGGCTATCTTGATTTTGTCATAAATTTGTCATGGATATACATGCATGACAAAAAAAGCGACCTACTATGACAAACACGTATCATCACGGAAGTGTATTTTTTTGTAGTGTGTGGTTGAATTTACAACTCAGTTGCTAATACTCGAGAATATTCTTTGGCTCCCCTTGTGTCAAATCAATAAATTTGGGTAGAATACTCTACCCTCGAAAACTGTTGCGACCCCCTATACTTGTGGGTTATCAAGTAGCCCGTGTTTTTCATATAGAGAGTCTCATGAGTTGTCACTTTCATATACTAGGGGGAATTTTTCATTATAGAACTTGTCTTGTATATTACGATGATGGGCTTCCTCAAATGCCAAAGGTCTTCATGAGCAAGCAAGTTGGATGCACACCCACTTTGTTTTCATGTTGAGCTTTCATACACTTATAGCTCTTATTAGAGCATCAGTTGCATGGCAGTCCCTACTTCTCGCATTGACATCAATTGATGGACATCTCCATAGCCCGTTGATTAGCCGCGTCAATCTAAGACTATCTTCCTTTTTTGACTTCCCCTTATTGGTCTCTATCACCGCATTCTATTCCACACATAGTGCTATATCCATGGGTTATGCTCATGTATTGCGTGGGGGTTGAAAAAGCTGAAGCGGGTTAAAAAGTATGACCCGGGGTAGCTCATGATTAATATTTTGTGTTAGGAAGATCGAGCATGACAAGATTATATGATTTTGTAGGGATAGCGTTTTTTAGCATTTTTATTTTGAAAGGTGTTGGAGATATTACTACCAGTATGACCGGCCAGGAGGGGCCGGGTCAGCCCTAATGGCGGGTTACATAAGAAGCCCAATATATAGTCAAGATGATAGTTTATTAAACATATAGAAAGCCCAAGGGCCTCGGGCTGGTTTAAGGCCTGTTATTGTAAACCGCCATATGGGCGGCAAGACTTGTAAAGAAAGGCAGGTAAAGGAAGTCACTGAGCCGGACACGATTATGAGCCGGCCGGGACTCTGTAAGCCACCAGGCGTCAACCCATGTATATAAGGGGGCGACCCGGTGGCGGCTTAGGGGAAGGAGACAACAACGTCGATAACCAAGCCGGTGAGTTGAGCCTCTTGAAGATCGAAACCTCAGCAATACCAATCACAACTAGACGTAGGCTTTTACCTTCATCGTAAGGGGCCAAACTAGTATAAAACTCTCTCGTGTCCTTTGTCCCGATTAACCCCTTTAAGCTTCCTAGTGCGATGGCCCTACGACTAAGTCCTTGCTCTAGGACATCTGCCGTGTCAACTCCATGATAGTTGGCGCCCACCGTGGGGCCTGCGCACGGTGGATTTGAGTTCTTGAAGGGCAACTTCGAAGGGCTCAAGGGATACGCTATGGGCCGGATGACCAAGAGTCGTCGTGGCAACTCTACATCGACGACGAAGGCTGGGGCCCTGAGGCTGGCTCAATCGAGTACGGGTACCGGGCCCCCTTCGGCGGAATTCACGTCTTCATCGGCCGGATCGGCGAGTCAGGCCCTGAGCCGGACGTCCACACCAACCTCATCAAAACGGCTCAGCGCACTGGGTCTGCCCGTGTTCAATCTGTTGTGAAGCATGCCTTCATAGGTTGCGTCCATGGCGGTGAATACTCCGAAGGATCGATGGAAGGCAGGGAGACGGCCATCTGCTCTGATACTGCATCATCAACAAGTGAGACGGACTCATTGTACCAACTGCAAGACGACATGCTCGGGGGCTATTCCGATGGCAGCAGTATTCCAGACCCCCTTAAGCCGCCAAATTGGGCGGGAGTCTTCATGGCAGGGACACAGCCCGGGCAGAACTCCATCGCAGCGACAGCGGCGGCTACCAGGTCGGCAGCTGCCGGGTCAGGAGACCCCCCACTCCCCCCGGCTCAGGTTCTAATGGACCTCATCGATAAACTGACGACTCTATTAACTGCTGCAGTAGAGCCGGCGGATAAAGCCCAGCATGACGCAGAAGTAACACGCATGCGGGAGGAGATGGTGCAAGCTAAGGAAGATCTAGCTGCGGAGGAAACCCAGATGGCAGCAGAACGAGCAGCTTTGGATGCTCATGCTTAGCAGCTTCAAGCAGAAACCTTCCGGCTATCGGTGGATCTTAATGCATCAAACAAGGTCATGAGGAGGAGGCGTCAAAAAGCTCAGTCGCGTCTGGCTCTAACGCTGGATCCGAGGAATCTGTTCCATACACCCGGAGCTGGAGGGAGCAACCCGCCAGAGGCAAACCGGGTCACGACACCCGGTGCACCAGTTCAGCCACGCACCATGGAGCCGCCTCGTATGAATATAGCTCCTCCTCGTTACGTATCAACACCCCCGGGTTACTTCTCCAACCCCATGGAGAATCTCATTGCGGCGTCGGCTCGTTTGGCGGCTCTCCCAATGGAAGGCGACTCGCCAGCAGCAATTGAAACCCGGAGGGTAAGAGAACTACTTCAGACAGCTTTGGCCCAGCAGGATGCATACTCCTATAGTCGAGACATGATTCATTCAACACCTCGCCCAAGCCGGAGCCCGAGTTACAGTAGGCACATGGAATCTACAGAGATGTCAAGTAATGCTCAACGCCACAACCGGCCATATAGGCATGAGCCGGTGCGGGCTGGAGCCCTTAACTTGGCGGATCAGGAGAGGATTCGTCAAGAGGTGGAATGGGCGGCTCAGATAGCAGCAGAGGAGGCGGCTCACCAGACCTTTCCGGCTTATCCAGCAACCTCGGTGGAGGCAGGAGTGGCTACAAGAACCGGAGGCGTGCCTTGCCTGGTCCCAGCCATACGCAATGAGCGGTTGCCCAAGGATTTCAAGGGACCTCGTAAGGTACCTAACTACACGACTGACTTATAGCCGGGGGCTTGGATTGAGAGTTATGAGATGGCTATGGAGCTGTTGGAGGTTAGCGATGCTGCAATGGCCAAGTACTTTACCATGATGTTGGATGGAACGGTGTCATGCCCTCGATGCGGCTATATCTCCCACGTGTCGAAGCACGACTTAGAGGCATAACCACATTGAAAGCAATGTCGCAAGTGAGGTAATCTTCACACAACCCATGTAATACATAAGGGAAAGAGATACATAGTTGGCTTACAATCGCCACTTCACACAAATACATGAGTACAGCATTACAAAATCCAAATACAATCAAGGTCTGACTATGGAACCAAAATAAAAGAAGACTACCCCAAATGCTACACAGATCCCCGATCGACCCCAACTGGGCTCCACTACTGATCAACTAGAATGAAACAACACAAAGGACAAGATCTTCATCGAGCTCCTCCTTGAGCTTGGTTGCGTCACCTGCTCGGTAACATCGACACCTGCAAACTGGTTTTGGAAGTATCTGTGAGTCACGGGGACTCAGCAATCTCGCACCCTCGCGATCAAGACTATTTAAGCTTATGGGTAAGGTAAAGGTATGACGTAGAGTTGCAGCAAGCGACTAGCATATATGGTGGCTAACATACGCAAACGAGAGCGAGAAGAGAAGGCAAAGCACGATCGAGAAACTATGATCAAGAAGTGATCCGAGAGCAACCTACGTCAAGCATAACTCCAACACCGTGTTCACTTCCCGGACTCCGCGGAGAAGAGACCATCATGGTTACACACGCGGTTGATGTATTTTAATTAAGGTCAACTTCAGGTTTTGTACAACTGGACATTAACAAATTCCCATCTGCCCATAACCATGGGCACGGCTTTCGAAAGTTCAAATCCCTGCATGGGTGTCCCAACTTAGCCCATCACAAGCTCTCACGGTCAACGAAGGATAAACCTTCTCCTGAGACATTCCGATCAGACTCGGTATCCCGGTTCTACAAGACACTTCGACAAAGACAAAACAAGTCCAGCAACACCGCCTGAATGTGCCGACAAATCCCGATAGGAGCTGCACATATCTCGTTCTCAGGGCACACTCAGATTGTCCAAACTTCCAGTAGGGCAGCCCAGAGTTGCCCCTGGTGGCCACTGGTGGCTGACAGTTTCGAACAACACTCAGAGGAGCACTGGCCCGGGGGGGGGGGGGGTTAAAATAATGATGATCCTTGAGTCTGCAGAACCCAAGGGAAAGAAAAGGCTAGGTGGCGAATGGTAAAACCAATGTTGGGCATTGCTGGAAGAGTTTTATTCAAGGCAAACTGTCAAGGGGTTCCCATTATAGCCCAACCGCGTAAGGAACGCAAAATCCGGGAACATAACACCGATATGATGGAAACTAGGGCGGCAAGAGTGGAACAAAACACCAGGCATAAGGCCGAGCCTTCCACCCTTACCAAGTATATAGATGCATTAATTAAATAAGATATATTGTGATATCCCAACAAGTAAACATGTTCCAACAAGGAACAACATCTCCATGTTCCAACAAGGAACAAACTTCAATCTTCACCTGCAACTAACAACGCTATAAAAGGGGCTGAGCAAAGCGGTAACATAGCCAAACAACGGTTTGCTAGGACAAGGTGGGTTAGAGGCTTGGTTCATAATATGGGAGGCATGATAAGCAAGTGGTAGGTATCGCAGCATAGGCATAGAAAAAGAGCGAGCATCTAGCAAGCAAAGATATAAGTGATTTCGAGGGTATGGTCATCTTGCCTGAGATCCCGCAAGGAAGAAGAACGAGTCCATGAAGAAGACAAACGGACGTAGTCGAACGGGTCCTCACAAACACGACGTTACCGGAACCAACCCGAAGAAGCAAACACCGGAAAGAAGCACACAACATGGTAAACAACCAACACATGAACATGGTATGATATGCGGGATGCGGTATGCGATGCATATGCATGATTTGCAAAGGAATGATTGAACCTGGCCTCAACTTGGAAATCCAAGAGTGCCACTGGAAAGGTGAGGTGATTTCGGTTGAAATCGATATAAAGATCGCCGGAATCGGATGCACGGTTTGGAAATGGCAAGCAATTCAAATATGGCACCGGTCTGCGATAAACAGCAAGTAGCCATCTAAATGCAACAAGTTAAACATGCTACAGCACCCAAACATGGCAACAAAATACATGGCAGGGATCCATTCATGATGCTTGACAAAAGATGAACACTGAGCTACGGCTAATTCATCCATTAATAGGTTCAAACAAGCATGGCAAAAGTGCAATTGATAAACAGGTTTCAGACTTAGTGAAATTAACACTTGTCTGGAATTTCAGATCAGATAGCACACTTTGGAGCAAGAAAACTATATGCTACAGGAACTTAACATGGCAAAGCAAGGCATGGCATGAAGATACTCAAAGAGCATAACAAAAGTCCCTTAGTGACCTTGAGCCAAAAGGGATCATAAAATACAATTGCAAGCATGTGAACATGGCAAAAACATAATCAGTTCTCAGACTTAGTGAAAAACTGGAGCATGCAAAACAGATATCAAGTAGGCATGTTTACGAGCTCGATGCACTCGCTATAGAGCAAGTCATGACAATATAAGCCTACACCCATCAAGAATACACATTATACAAGCTAGACAAGGCAAGAACAATAACATATCCTGCACGGATCAACTGCAACATCCTCGGCAAAATCGCTAACAAGTAGACAATCTGCCCAGATTCACGAAATAGCAAAAGTAGAGCTCGATTGACTCAAGCTAGGGTGCTCCATAATTGCAAAAAAAGGCATGGATGGATAGAGCACTACAAGATTAACAAAACATCCTTACTGATCATCCTCAAAAGAGGCACGGATCACTAGGAAACAACATGAACATATGGCATATTGATATAAACAGATCAAGGACTTAGTGGAATTTCTAAGTCCCTGAAATCAGCATTAACGAATGCACCACTTTGCAAGCTTGTGCTAGTCACCACACACATCACAAAAATACATGGATTGCACCTCTGGAAAGATGGTAAAGCATATGACAAAACACATGTAGAGCTCATGGGCATATCATGCACACAATAATCATGGTAAAAATGACAAATAGCTATTTGGAGCAGCAGATCTAACAACTAACTCATATAGCACTCTTCCAACAGCATTTCGGGCATCAAGATGAACTCAAATGAAAATGATGCAATGAGATGAAATGATGTGCTCTCTGAGGCGAACATTTTGATATGCTATATGCCCAAAACGGATCTACGGATGCAAAGTTATACCATGATGAACAAGAGCATTTGAAACATGGAAATTTCGGGGACTTAGTAGAAATTTGGACCTCTCCGAGAAAGTCAACGGGACGGAGAGGTGCGGGATGGCTCGGTGCAGATCTGAAACGGGGTGTTTGGTTCGGGGAGTGGTGGATCTTGTCCACCTTCTCCAGCGAGTCATGGAACTCCGGCGAGCAGGGAAGGCAAGGGAGCGGCGGGTCCGGCGGGGCTTGGCTCCCCAGGTCCGGATCCGTCCAAGACAAGGCGGCGGCGCTAGGGCCCCGTGGGCGAGCAGCGGCGGGAGGCGGCGCTCCGCCGAGGACAGGCCGCGATGCTCCGGCGAGCACGAAGTACTCCGGCGAGCAGGGGGCTTGTGGTGCGGGCGGGGCGACGCGCGGGCATGCGGCGCTCTGACGAGCGTTGCGGCGCGGGCATGGAGGTGTAGGCGCTGGCGGTGGAGACAGCTGTAGGACGGCGCATGCCGGTCGCCGGAGTTGGTCGCCGGCGACGCGCGAAGGCGGCGGAGAGTAGAGCCGGGCGTCGCGGAGCCCGGGCCACAACGGGCGAGCGGCGGCGGCGCACGGGCCTGCGCGGGCCTGCGACGGGCTCCGCGGGCCGCGCGGTTGTGGGAAAATGGCGACGACAAGTGGCACGATGTGAGTGGGCGAGGGCGGTGGCGTGATGACGTGGCAGCTCCTCACTGGCCGGAGTGAGGTGGAGGGCGCAGCGGACATGTCCGGCCGGTGCGGGAGGAATTGTCCGGCGGCGCGTGGAGGAGGAGGTTAGGGTTTCATCTGCGCGAATTTCGGATGGGATCACATATATATAGGTAGAGGGAGCTATGAGAGTCCAAATGAGGTGCGGTTTTCGGCCACGCGATCGTGATCGAACGACCGAGAGGATGGAAGGGGTTTAAGTGGGGTTTGGGCCACTTTGGAGGGGTGTTGGGCTGCAACACACACGAGGCCTTTTCGGTCCCTCGGTTAACCGTTGGAGCATCAAACGAAGTCCAAATGGCACAAAACTTGACAGGCGGTCTACCGGTAGTAAACCAAGGCCGCTTGGCATGTCTCGGTCCAATCTGGAAATGTCTAATCCCCACACACGAAAGAAAGGTAGAAATGACCACCGGAGGAGAACGGAGCGCCGGAATGCAAAACGGACAACGGGGAAAAAGCTCGGGTGCATGAGACGAACATGTATGCAAATGAAATGCACCTGATGACATGATATGCAATGCATGACACACAAGCAATGACAAGGCAACAACAATGAATAACTGGAGGACACCTGGCACATCGGTCTCGGGGCGATACAAACGGCTTGGACCTGGTTGAAAGGATTACCACCCAATTCCATCGGCTCATGGGTAGAGTTGAAGGCATGGTTCATCCAGAACTTTAAAGACACGTGTAAGCAGCCAATGTCGATTGTGGACCTGACCAATTGCAAGTAAGAGGATGGAGAATCTACAACCCATTGGGTGCGCCGGGTCAAGGAGATAATACATTCATCTGATAAAATGGACGCCGGCTCAGCAGTTTTGATGTTGGAGAAAAATTGCCATTTTGAACCTCTGAAGCAGAAGTTGGGGCAGCTTAAACGTGATTGTAATGACATGGGAACATTGATGGCGGCTCTTGTCAAATATGCTGATTCTGATACCACCAAAGACCCGGCATCTGATTAAGAAAAAACAACGAAGGGAAAGAAGAACGGCAACGACAAGGGTCACCAGCATAACCTGGCAAATCAAGGAGGTAATAAGCGTAAGCCTGATGAGTTTGTTGCTAATACTAATGCGCAGGGTGGTAATCAGTGGCGCAAGGGCAGACAACCCCCTCGATCGGGCGGGTCAGGCCCCACCCTTGAGCAGTTGTTGAATGAACCTTGTCCAAGACACGGCACCCGGGAGAAGCCAGCCACCCACTTGTGGAAGGATTGCACGATCATGAAGGCGTTTAAAAATTCAAACGCATTTGATGGGGGTCACGGCCCGGGTGGCGGCTCAGGCGGAGGCGGCTTTCAGGGCCCGGGCGCCGGTTCAAGCGGAGGAGGTTTTCATGGTCAGGGTCATCCTGGTCACCAGGGAGGATATAATCAGCAACACGGCCAAGGGAATCAACAACAGCAACAATCCGGCTATCAGAGCAACCCGAAGCAGTTGAGTAGCGGACAGTATCACGTCTTTACTACCAGTTTATGTAAGAGAGACTAGAAACTCCACAAGAGGGCCGTCAATGCTGTTGAACCGGCAATTCCACGTTATCTACGTTGGTCAGAGCAGCCTATTGTGTGGAGCAGAGAAGATCACCCGCCCGGGGTTGATAATCCGGGTCATTTGGCTTTGGTCGTGGCACCTCAGGTTGGTGGGTACAAGTTTACTAAGGTACTCATGGATGGAGGCAGCAGCATCAACATCCTTTACTATGAGATGTTCCATCGGATGGGATTGACGAATAAGAATCTTAAACAATCTAACACTGTTTTTCATGGTGTGGTACCTGGTAAGTCGGCATACCCAGTTGGTAAGATCGAACTAGAAGTAGCTTTTGGAGATGAGTATGACTCCAGGGCAGGAAAACTAACCTTTGAAGTGGCTAAGATCAAAAGCCCATATCATGCTCTGTTTGGGCGGCCGGCTTATGCCAAGTTCATGGCTCAGTCGTGTGACATGTATTTGCAGCTCAAGATGCCGGGTCACAAGGGCACCATTACAGTCCATGGGAGCCGGAAGATAGCCTTGGAATGTGAAGAGGGGGATGCTACTTATGCTGAATCTGTTTGTGCAATAGAGGAGTTGGAATTCTACAAGGATCATGTTGACCCGGCGGACATGACGTCATTAAAGAAACCAACAACAGAGCATGAGCCGGAGTTAAAGTTCAAATCAGCTGATGACACTAAGATGGTTGACTTTGTGCCTGGCGATTCATCCAAACAGTTCATCATCAGCGCAAACTTGGATCCAAAATAGGAAAGCGCGCTCATCGAGTTCATCCGTGAGAACCGGGACATCTTTGCATGGAAACCTTCAGACATGCCGGGTGTCCCGAGGGAACTCGCTGAGCACACTCTTAATATCGATCCAAAGTTCAAACCTGTCAGACAGTTTCTCTGGTGGTTCAATGAAGAAAGGCGCAAGGCCATCGGAGAAGAGGTGGCCCGGCTCTTAGTGGCCGGGTTCATTGTGGAGGTCTTTCACCCAGAATGGTTAGCTAACCCGGTGCTTGTACTAAAAAAGAATGGCACCTGGCGTATGTGTGTGGATTCCACGGGTTTGAACAAGGCTTGTCCGGCTGATCCTTTTTCTCTTCCCCGTATTGATCAGATCATTGATGCTACGGCGGGTTGTGCACGGTTGAGTTTATTAGATGCTTACTCCAGTTATCATCAGATTAAGATGGCAGTCAAGGATCAAGAGAAACAGCTTTTATAACTCCCTTTGCGGCTTTCTGCTATGTGTCTATGCCTTTTGGGCTTAAGAGTGCCCAGGCGACTTACCAGCGGTGTGTGCAGAATTGTCTTCACAATCAAATAGGGCGCAATGTTCATGCCTATGTGGATGATATAGTGGTGAAGTCCAGGGAAGAGGAAACCTTGGTCACAGACCTGAAAGAGACTTTTGATAATCTTCGGGTTTACAAGATGATGCTTAACCTGACCAAGTGTGTTTTTGGAGTGCCAACCGGCAAGCTCTTGGGTTTTCTGGTGTCTAACCGAGGTATTGAAGCTAACCCGGAGAAAATCAAGGCAATCACATCTCTAGCCAAACCAACCTGCGTCAATGATGTTCAACGACTGGCGGGTCGTGTGGCTGCTTTGAGCCGGTTCATAAGCCGGTTAGGGGAAAAGGCTATGCCTCTATATCAATTGATGAAGAAAATGGATGTTTTTGTTTGGAGTGATGCTGCGAACGCTGCTTTTGAGGATTTGAAGGCGCAACTGGCTGAGCCGCCGGTCCTAGCTTCTCCAATTGAGAAAGAGCCGCTATTGTTATACGTGGCTGCCAACTCCCGAGCTTTTAGTGTGGCTAGGGTGGTAGAGCGCAAGGAGGTTGGCAAAGAGCATCTGGTTCAGCGGCCGGTTTATTATGTCAGTGAAGTGCTAATTGAGTCTAAGAAGCGATATCCACATTGGCAGAAACTTGTTTATGGGGTGTTCATGGCAAGCCGGAAGCTTAAGCATTACTTTCAGGGACATCCAATCACTGTGGTTAGCTCTGCTCCTTTGGGAGACATTATTCAAAATAGAGAAGCTATATGGCGAGTTGCCAAGTGGGCAATTGAGCTTGGGTCTCATGGGCTAAAGTATGTTCCACGTACTGTGATTAAGTCTCAAGCGCTGGTTGACTTCATCAATGACTGGACATAGATGCAGATACCAGAAGAAAAGCCGGACAACACATATTGGACTATTCATTTTGATGGGTCCAGGCAATTGGAAGGCTCGGGAGCTGGAGTTGTATTAACTTCCCCACGAGGTGATAAATTTTGTTATGTGTTACGGTTGATGTTTCCATGCACTAACAACGCAACAGAGTATGAAGCATTGCTCCATGGTCTTCGAGTGGCAAAGGAGATGAGCTTGAGCCGGGTTAGATGTCTTGGTGATTCAGATCTAGTGGCTCAACAGGTGTCTGGCAAGTGGGATTCCAAAGACCCTCTCATGGCAGCTTATCGCCGAGAGGTCGATGCTGTTGCAGGATACTTTAAAGGTTATCAGGTGGAACACATTGACCATCGAAAAAACAAAGCAGCTGATGGTTTGAGCCGGGTGGGGTCTCAACGAAAGCCGGTACCACCGAACACCTTTTAGATGTTTTGCATAACCCCTCTATCAAGTTGCCCACAGAAGAAGATTTAGCTGTTCCTGACCCAGAGGCGCAGTTGGTGGCGGCTCTTCACGTCATCCCAGATTGGACGGTGCTGTTTTTGGCTTACATGACCCGAGGGGAATTGCCAGCAGATGAGACCCTGGCTCGACAGATAACCCGGCGGTCTAAGTCCATGACGATTTCGGATGGAGAGTTATTTCATCGCAGTGTTTCCGGAGCGTTTCAACGATGTGTTTCCCCCGAAGAAGGCCAAGAAATCCTTCGTCAGATCCATGAAGGCGATTGTGGTCATCACGCCGGGTCAAAATCTTTAGTGGCCAAGGCGTTTCGTCACGGGTTTTACCGGTTGATGGCTCACGCTGATGTAGAAGATCTGGTCAGTAGATGTGATGGATGTCAGAAATTTGCACGACGAGCGCATGTGCCGGCTCAAGAGCTCCAGATGATTCCGATCACTAGGCCGTTTGCAGTCTGGGGGCTTGAGATGGCGGGACCTTTCAAAAGGTCTAAGGATAAAAAGACACATCTCTTGGTGGCTGTTGATAAGTTCACCAAATGGGTTGAGGCGGAGCCTGTGAGTAAGTGTGATGCAGCCACGGCGGTTCAGTTCATGAAAAAAGTAATCTTCTGTTTCGGTTTTCCACACAGTATTATCACAGACAATGGCACAAATCTATCCCAAGGGGCTATGGAAGAGTTTTGTCAGCGAGGGCACATCCGGCTTGATGTTTCTTTCGTAGCTCATCCTCAATCCAATGGTCAAGCGGAGAGAGCCAATCAGGAAATTCTGAAAGGGCTAAAACCTCGGCTTATGGTTCCTTTATAGTGAACATCAGGCTGTTGGGTAGAGGAATTGCATTCAGTGTTATGGAGTATCAATACTACACCCAACAGGTCTACGGGTTACACACCCTTCTTCATGGTTTATAGAGCCGAAGCAGTGTTGCCTAGTGACATCCGTCATGACTCGCCCCGTGTGGCGGCTTATGTTGAAGCTAACAATGAAAAAGCCAGACATGATGCGCTTGACTTGTTGGATGAAGAAAGAGACTTAGCAGCAGCACAATCAGCAATTTATCAACAGGACCTGCGTCGTTATCACAGCCGCTGGGTTAAGTCTAGGACTTTTCAGGAAGGCGACTTGGTGCTCCAGCTCATCCAAGATCATTCAGATGCACACAAGTTATCCCCACCTTGGGAAGGACCCTTTGTGGTTAGTAAAAAATTTAAACAATGGGTCCTACTACCTCATTGACGTTCGAGAGCATGCAGACTCACGTAAGTCGGAAGAGGAGACCCGCCGGCCATGGAACATTGCTCAACTTCGGCCATATTACACCCGAGTCACCGGCTCTCAACATGTACATACGTTCACCTTGTATATACGATGATAAGCAATAAAGTAAGACCATCGGTCTCTTTTCTTTTCACAGATTATACATCTTTATTGTTTATTTACAAATGACTATTAAGGAGCTGATCATATTTGTATCAAATCTAATCTTTTTAGTCCGGCTTATGATCATATCTGAATCTAGCTATAAATCTTATGGTCACTTGGGGGCTTCCTATTCAAACATAGGTCGTATTCGAACCAAAGAGAACATAGCTGTCGTAACCCTCTTGATCGGCTCAAGGCCAAACTCACTTGGGGCTTCTTGATCATATCCGAATCATAGCTTAACCCCTTTTGAGTCCGACTTGGATCGTATTCGAATCAGGATCGTTAAAAACCTCTCAAGGTCATTTGGGGGCTTCCTGTTCAAACATAGGTCGTATTTGAACCAAAGAGAACATAGCTGTCGGTACCCTCTTGATCGGCGCAACGCCAAAGTCACTGGGGGCTATATGGTCGTATTCGAACCTTAGCTTAACCCCTTTGGTCCGGTTTACTAATCGTATTCAAATCAGGAACCCCCAACCTTTTGAATACAGAGTTCAAATTATGTTTATTATCTGTTGCTTGCCTTTGGGTTTTTGTTGTTTTCAATATTACAAATGAGATAGTCTGGTTTTCTTCGCCAACTCAATTATTGGACAACACAGCCGCCCGGGTTATTCAAGTCGGTGGTGCAAGGATCCAAAGGTACGAGCTACTAAGATATGATAATCATTGAGTGTTCAAGGAATATTAACTTTTCATACACATTGAATTATCAATTCATCAACCGGGTTATTTAAACCGGCCATCTAAGGATCAACAATGATAAGGTATGGTTTTTTACTTATACGCGCTTACCTGCTGCGTCAACTCAAGAGTTAGTATTAAACCATACCCTTTGTTTACATTTATCTCTATTTTTCTTATTGAAGTAAATTTCTGGGTTGTACATTAGGTGTTTAAGCCTAGTTAGTTCTAAACCGCCTTGCTAGTCTTTTCCTTATATTCACAGGAACGGAGTTCAACCATTGCAGAGACAAACATTAAAATGCATACATTGACATCTGAAACACAGATTCACATAAGAAGTATTTTATGCACGACGGCATAAGCAAACATGTGGTGTTTTAACTAAAGTTATTACAAGGCTTTATAAGCCTAGGAAGATGATCACTGTCCCTCCCTCGCTGGTTCACCACCTTCTGATTGCTGGAAATTGGATTTTGACCAATCAAAGCCATTCATGGCGACAAATTCGGCTTCGTCGTCAATTAGGCCGACCGGGTCAATTTCCGGAGCAAAGGTATCTTCTCTCACAGGTGGGATCAGATCTGCTACTTTGTATGAAGGAGTGGCCATCTTCTTGTTTTCATTATCAAAACCCGGCTGGTACTTGTCCACATTGGTGTCTTCTCCAAGACTAGTCGCCTGAGGCCGGACTTCGCGTACACACGCTATGAAATCATCCTGATCAAATGGAGACCCGTCCTCCTTCACAGTAGGGTAACCTATTGCCAAGTCCGCCGGGTCTAGGTCTGGCACCCAAGCCTTGGAGCGGCTTAGGGCAGTCAAAGCTACAGCTCGCGCGCAGGAGCGTTTTACTTCTTGGAATCTCGCCGGAAGGATGGACAGCTTCTTTAGGACATCGCTAAGCCAGTTGGGTCCTTGATTTGCAGGAGAGATAGCGACCAAAGCCCTTTGTGCACCAATGTACAATTGTTCAACTAAGGTGTATACAACCTTCAGTTTAATCAACGGGTCTTGGCTCAGATTTTTACTTCGCGGACCTGCATATATTTAACAGAGTAAGTTGGCGGATCACATTCCGGTTTAGCATAAAATACACGAAAGGTCAAAACAAGGCAGCTTACCAAAGATAGCAACGACCATCTAAGACACCTGACCCTTTAAACTGTTAAGCTCGGTTGATATTTCCTTCAGAGCTGTTTCGGCTGTCTCAGCTCGCCGGGTCAGAAGTGTTTTCTCATCCTCCCAAGTTTTCTCTTTGACAGCAAAGTTGGCTTTCAAATTCTCCGTTTCAGAAAGGCTTATTTGCAGTTTGGAGGTGGAAGACTTGATTTCTGACTCCTGGCTCGCTAGCCGGGTCTTTGCGTCAGCCAGTTGAGAATTTAGTTCAGACAAGGCATTCTGTGAAACATTCAGATAAGTCAAGACTTGGTTTTAAATTCTAGTATGCAAATTCAAGATTCAAGTCCCAAGTACTTTACAAATAAACCACTTGGCACTTGGGGGCTAATGTATGCCAAATCAAATTTTTATGGCTCTACCAACATATTTGAAGTCCCAAGTCCTTTACAAAGTAACATCACCTGACACTTGGGGGCTAATGTACGCAGTTCAACAAGTTTATCAAGGATAAACCGGAATGTTGAGTACTTTGCAGATGGTGTTAAATTCTGAAGTACCGATTCATTAATGATCAAAATAAACCGGTCCTTGGGGACTATGGATGAAGTCTTGTTTCTATCAATATCAGGCAAAGATTCAGAGGTAAAGGTCTCGGCCTATATTTTAAGTCTATAAGTTATTCCGTTTCTCTCATAATCTACAGACTTGGGGGCTGAAGGAATATTGGTAAATCGGAAACAACGTACCTCATATTTCAACTGAAGCTGCTTGACCATCTCGATCTCAGACTCACGACTGGAGTGTACATGACTGAGATAACCGGATAAGATGTCACTGGCATTAAGACGGTTGTAGTTGGCAACATCAAAGCGAACCTTCTGCCTCTCCAAGGCTTCTTGCTTAGCTGTGCACCGAGCCAACACCGTTGGATTCCCCGGCTCAACAAAACGGCTCCCAGTAATTTGAACATCTTGAACACGTGGAGACGGCGGGTCAGTTGAGCTTGACGGTCCAACTGTGGAATGATTCATAGTGGCTTGGTTAAGGGACGACTCCGAAGGATTTGCTTCATGGATAATAGGCGGGTCTTCTGGGGCGGCAGTTAATGGAGAAGGCGGCCTAGCCGGCATAAATGTTGATACTGGGGGGGTCTTCCGCCGGCTTTGTTACCTTCGCCTTCTTGGATCTAGCCTGGCCGCTAAAGAAAAAAATATATATTACAGGACAGTTAACATCAAGATACAATTGATCAACCCGGAAGAAAAGAGGATTTCTGATTACCCAGGGGCAGTCTTGAAAGCCGAGAATTGTGTTTGTGATGAGTCGCCTGAAGAACGAGACACCTCTTGAAAAGGTAAGAGAAATGAGTTAAAAGAAGTACCAGGGGAAGGATTCATTAAAACAAGTTAAAGACAGTAATAAGTAAACCTCGTTCGGACGTTTACGAGGGTTCTGTTGAAGGACGACAACTGGCTCATCTTCAATCTCAACTTCACGACGGCTTTCATGCTGCTACTTTTTCAAATGAAAGTTGGGATCCAAGTGAGCTAAGGGGTTAGAAAACCTTACTTTATGGATCACTCGTCGAACTTTGTGCCTTGGTAAGGGCTCTGAGTCGGAGGAAATGATAGTTACCTCTGCTTCCCCGGCTTGACTAGCCCTAGTGTCATCCTGGTAAGGATAAGTATCAATAAGATTGTTAAAAATTTGGCCAAGGAAATCAAGGGCTACCTCTGAGTCAGACGAGTCATCAAGTTTCATCGAATCTTCAACGGTGGTTTTGTTTTTCTTCTTCATTCTCCGTGTCGATTTGTTGGCGTTCATGGCGGCATGTTTCTCCTTCTTGGCAGCTTCATGGTCGTATTTCACTTTCCAAAAGTCAGAGTTGGCCTACAAAGACAAGAGGAAGGATCAGTGATAAACAATATGGCTGGACAAAATACAAAGGAAAAAGATCAGAATGCCCTTACTTCTGGTACCGGGTTAAATTTACAGAAGGGATTTAACCCAACAACACTGCAATCTTTGTACTTCGCATTCACCAGAAGATTGGACATTGCGACATCTTCTTCGGTTAGTTGAGCCGGAGTATGACAGAGAGAGTCATCCGGGTCTCCGCCATATTCATACATTAACTTTGAACGACGGCTTAATGGAATAATCCGCCATGAGATCCAGCAGCGGGTTAGATCGACTCCGGTTAAACCGTTCCCCAACAAACAATTGATTCTTCTGATAGTTGGAATCATTTTCTTGCGTTCAGCAATAGTAAGTTTATATGGTAAGGCGAACTTGGTGTCAAGACGATCGGGGCGGTAACCCGACATTGGCTTCTCAGTGGCGGGTGAGATGTCCTGACAGTAAAACCAAGTTTGGTTCCAGTCCTTTGGGTGACTTGGTAAAACTATGAGAGGGAAAACTGCACCCTGCCGGTGCTGAATCGAGATGCCTCCAAGTTCTAAGCTATGGCCATTGGTGCACTCATTTTGCCGGTTCAGATAGAAGTACTCTCTAAATAGTTCCACAGTCGGCTCTTGCTGAAGATATACCTCACAGAGCACCTGGAAGTTACATATATTGGATATGGAATTGGGCCCAATATCCTGAGGATGGAGTTTGAAGAAGTGAAGAACTTCTCTGAAATTTTTTGAGCCGGGTGGTGAGAAGCCCCAGTTCATGTGATCAGTAAAGACGATCACTTCACCGTCTTTTGGATTGGGTCGTTCTTCTTCCAGGTCAGGAGCACGATAAGACATGACGTTTCTTGAAGGCAGAAATCCAATGAGGGAGAACTCTTTTAGACGCTCCTCAGTTATGGTTGAGGGAACCCAATTGCAGATGGTGGGTGTCTTTGACGGCATGATGAACAAGGGACTGGAAAAGGAAAAACAAAGTGCCGGATCAATTAACAGTTAAAGGTTGAAATTATAAAACAAGTAACAGCGGCTTAATTAAGGGCTAATGACATATAGGGAAAAGAAAGCTGGAGTGGTAAGCCGCCATGACTACAGGTTTTTTCAAAAAGCAGATTCAGTTAATTGTTGGCATCAAAAGGCTGTTTCAAAAAGGGAAATATTCTAGACCTAAAAAACCTAGTACAGATGAGTTCGTCGACTATAAAGAAGCATCTATACAGGTAAAAGGGATCTACTGATATAAAAAATGAATGCCAAACAGCTACCGCACGAGTTATATCTCTTCTTTGGATCAAAAGAAGTTGCGGAGAAGATCTACAAGATGATCCATGGCGAACAGGTGAAGAACACTGAAGAACTCGCCAACCTAGAACAGATTTAGGTGCGTGAGAGAGAAGAAAACTAACAAGATGCAGGCCTGCCGCGAAGAGTCACCGCGTTCTCTGGACGGACTCAGGGTGATGCAGCGGCCAAGCTTGACGACGACGATGGGAGTCGCGGCGGCGGCGGAGCTCGATCAGCGACGGAGGTTGCGAGAGGAAGAAGATGAGGAAGAAAGGAGAATGAGAAGGACCAGCCGCGTGCCTATTTATAAGGGCAGATGCGAACAGACGGGCACGAAAATCAAGGGAGAACCAAATAATGGTTATCCAGCTATATAGACGCCTTGATTCTTGGGAAGTATTAAAGATCAAAGATCCGTTGGAATATGATGTCATGGAAGTTTTTTGTGTTTTCAAAAGATGACGTCATGGCGGGTTACAAAGTTTTTTCAGGCAGAAGATGGATTTCATCTAAGTATTGAAGATTGACAAAGAACAAGGTTCCAAGTCAACCTGGGGCCTAATGTTGAAGATATTACTACCAGTATGACCCGCCCAGGAGGGGCCGGGTCAGCCCTAATGGCGGGTTACATAAGAAGCCCAATATATAGTCAAGATGATAGTTTATTAAACATATAGAAAGCCCAAGGGCCTCAGGACGGTTTAAGGCCCATTATTGTAAACCACCATATGGGCGGCAAGACTTGTATAGAAAGGCAGGTAAAGGAAGTCACCGAGCCGGACACGATTATGAGCCGGCCGGGACTCTGTAGGCCACCAGGCGTCAACCCATGTATATAAGGGGGCGACCCGGTGGCGGCTTAGGGGAAGGAGACAACAAAGTCGATAACCAAGCCGGCGAGTTGAGCCTCTTGGAGATTGAAACCTCAGCAGTACCAATCACAACTAGACGTAGGATTTTACCTTCATCGTAAGGGGCCGAACTAGTATAAAACTCTCTCGTGTCCTTTGTCCCGATTAAACCCTTTAAGCTTCCTAGTGCGATGGCCCTACGACTAAGTCCTTGCTCTAGGACATCTGTCGTGTCAACTCCACGACAAAAGGCATGATTGTTTGTTGGTATGCTTGAGTATTGATGTCTTTATATAAAATTATAGATTATTCCTTTGAATCATTTGTATCCTAAATATTCATACCTTAAAAGAGATTACGTGGAAACATGTTAGGTAGCATTCCACATCAAAAATTCTGTTTTTATCATTTACATACTCGAGGACGAGTAGGAATTAAGCTTGGGTATGCGATACGTCTCCAACTTATCTATAATTTTTTTATTGTTCCATGCTATTATAGTATCAATCTTGGATGTTTTATATGCTATTTTATATCATTTTTGGGACTAACCTATTAACCTAGTGCCCAGTGCCAGTTGCTATTTTTTTGCTTGTTTTTGGGTTTTCAGAAAATCAATATCAAACAAAGTCCAAATGGAGAAAAATCTTTGGATTAATTTTTATGGACCAGAAGGGATCCACGAAGCTTCGGCAGAAGACCAAAAGAGCCATGAGGGAGCGACAAGGTCGTAGGGCGCGCCCCCGCTTCGGCAGAAGACCAAAAGAGCCATGAGGGAGCGACAAGGTCGTAGGGCGCGCCCCAAGGGGGGCACGCCCTAACCTTGTGTAGTGACCAGACCTCAGACGGTCAAGTCTCCGTGCTTAAGTGCCATTCCTGGATCGGTATTGCTAACACACACAGTACTCGAGGATTTATAACAGAGTTCAATCACACACTTATTACATCGAGTGTCAAAAAGAGTACTTATTACAATAATATGGTTGAAGGCCATCTAAATAAAATAACTGCGGAAGCATCAAAGATAAATGAGTCCATCCAACTCCACGGCAATACTGAGTGCATGAAAATGACCTAACGCACCTTACTCTTCGTCTGAAAATTCTGCAATGTAATACGTTGCAGCCGTGTAGGTCAGCACATGGAATATGCTGGCAAGATAACACTATAGATCAATGAACAAATAACAGCTATCACTACATGCATATATGGCTAGTGGAGGCTCTATGGTTATCATTTGCATAAAGCTAGTGTTTCCCTACAACAAAGGAATATATTTTATTTAACTGCAAAGTTTGTTGAAATTATTGAGAAGGTTCCTCCAACTCAATCCCAAAATAATAATTATAACCCAACAATTTTATTAAGTAAAGTGATGAGATCAAATCAATAATCCAAGTACCAGATACTCAAGATGTCCATAACTAGGGACACGGCTAACCATGATTAGTTTGTACACTCTGCAGAGGTTTGCACACTTTTCTCCACAAGACTCGATCTCCTCCGTTGGATTTCTCGCACTACATGATGTTTGAGAAATGGATGGTTGAGACACAGTTTTTTCGAAGCATTAACTCTTTACTCTGGGTAGATAGTACCACCTACTTTCCCCTACATCTGCTAGCCTACCACTGAAAGAGGTCACACAACATACTTAACTATGCTAGAGCCCATAATGGCTTGTGGCTGCACACAGAAGTTTCTAGCATGAATAATTTCAAGATCCCTTTGAGCCTGGGTGGCAAACCATAGGATGATCACACGGGTACGCCAGGATATCCTAGGACAACACTGGATTGCTTGAGGTGCCCACAACCAATCCACCCAGATGTGTATTAAAGTAGACACCTTAAGTTTCCCTTAGTTATAAATAACTCTCACATATTTCCTGAATATCACAAACGAATCCACGTCTACGAGCATAGCAAAGTAATGCAATCATAATGTAGTAACTCCCGGGGTTTGAATATAAGACAATAGGTTCCTACCTCATCAACTACTTCCCAAATACCCACATGTTATGAAATCCTACTCATGCATTGCTTGAGGGTTGAAACTAATGCATAAAAAAACTAGTCAATAAAGGGATATGATCAAAGTGTTACTTGCCTTACTGACGATCGAAAAACCCTAGGGATTAGTAGTAGCAAGCCTCGCACTCCGGAAACTCTATCATTAACAAAAAATAGCATACATAAGCACTCAAGCATAATATGCAAAGGTAAAACTCAAAATTAAAGATCTAAACTGAAAGTTCAAGTGAAGAGCTTCGATTTGCAAAAAGAATCAATTGAATCGGAGTTATGGAGCTCAAACTATGATCAAAAGAAGCTCGAATTCGAATTTGCTTGAAACTAAATTTTTAAATTTCCAAAATCATATTCAAGTGGATTATCTGGAGAGAGGGGAATAAGACGAAGATTTTGGCGTTGGTTTCACTAGATTTGGATAGACGAGCAAAAAGTAACGAAGGTTTGAAGATCAGGGACTAATTTGTAAGAAAACTATTTGTGGATAGGTCCCTGGCCGAAAATAAACAGAAAAGGAAAAAAATCTATCGTACGAACGTCCGCTAACAGAGACTAACGAACGAAATCATTTGCTAAAAAACGAATTGGGTGAACGCTTGCTATTTAGCAAAACCTAAAAAAACCAATCTAAACAAATAAACCGAAAAGAAAAAACCGGGCGGTTTTCTCGGTTTACACCGGTTTGGGTGAGATGAACCGGCGGCGGGTTTCTTCGGCGAGGCGGGGCAGCGGCGATGACGGCGTCGGCGGCGGCTCCCGTGCTCAGGGTGGACTCGCAAAGGCGGTGGCGTTGCGGGCCGGCTGGGCCTTTGGCCCAGTTGGGTCCGACCGAGTTTTTTTAAAATAATTCCGCCGAATGGAAAAATCCAAAAATAAAATAAAATAAAATAAAAACCAAAAATCCCGAAATTAATTTTCACGGTCCTCTCCTCATATTTAGGACCACGTGAATATTTTTCTGGGCTAAGATGCAATTTTTAGAAATGCATTTTTCCCTAATTTACCCGAATAAAATCTCAAATAAAAATCAAATAAAGTAAATATTTTTATTTAAAATTAAATTTCCATTGTTTCCTCTGTTTTGGATAAGTCATATTATCTTCTCTCATTATTTTATTTATTTTGAAATAATTGGAAAAATAACTTCAAATAAAAATCAACTTGATCCAATTTACCAATTTTGAAAATTCAAAAATGGAATTTTATGAAAACCTCCAACTCTCTCAAATGGTCGTTGAGTTGCTTAAGGTCTCTTGGATCAAAATGTTCAAAAATACCATTTTAAAATGCAAGAATCATGGATGCATATGATGACCTAATGATTAACATCCAAATTGAAAATTGGGATGTTACAAACCTACCCCCCTTAAGATGAATCTCGCCCTCGAGATTTGGGTTGGCTAGCAAATAGGTGTGGGTGGTCTTTCTGTAGGTCTTCTTCGCGCTCCCAGGTGGCTTCTTCCTCAGTATGGTGGCTCCACTGAACTTTGCAAAACTTGATGACCTTGTTGCGTGTAACTCGGCTGGCAAACTCGAGAATCATAACGGGTTTCTCCTCGTAGGTTAGGTCATTCTCCAATTGATTGCTTCCAGGGGCACAATATCTCTCAGAGGAATATCGACCATCTCTGCATGGCACTTCTTCAACTGAAACGTGAAACACATCATGAACTCCTGACAATCCTTCGGGTAATTCCAACTTGTAGGCCACTTCTCCCATATGTTCCAAAACTCGGTATGGTCCTACAAATCTTGGGGCTAACTTTCCTTTCACTCCAAATCGTTTAACTCCTCGTGGTGGTGACACACGGAGATATGCTCTGTCTCCGATTTCATAGGCTACCTCCTTGCGTTTGGTGTCAGCATAGCTCTTCTGCCTGGACTGAGCTACCTTCAGTCTATCACGAATCAACTTAACCTTCTCTTCAGACTCTCAGATTAAATCTGGTCGAAACAACTGATGGTCTTCAACTTCATCCCACATCAATGGTGTCCTGCACCTCCTTCCATACAAAGTTGTTGTTATATGAGAACTCTGCGTAAGGCAAATTATCATCCCAACTAGATCCATAATCTAGCGCACAAGCTCTCAACATGTCCTCCAGAATCTGATTGACTCTCTCGGTCTGTCCATCTGTCTGCGATGAAAGGCTATACTGAACTCTAGCCTGGTACCCAAAGTATGGTGTAACTGATTCCAAAACTTTGAAGCAAACTATGTTCCTCTATTAGATACGATGGTCCTCGGAACTCCATGCAGACATACGATCCTAGTCATATATATCTTGGTCAACTTCGTGCTCGTATAAGTGGTTTTCACAGGGATAAAGTGAGACACTTTGGTCAAGCGATCAACTACTACCCAGATGGAATCATAACCTGACCGTGTCCTGGGTAATCCAGTGATGAAATCCATGCCAAGCTTATCCCACTTCCATTCGGGTATAAGCATAGGCTGAAGTAATCCTGCTGGCTTCTGGTGTTCTGCCTTAACTCTCTGACATACATCACATAATGCTACATACTCGGCAATATCCTTCTTCATACTTGTCCACCAGAAACATTCCTTCAAATCCAAATACATCTGGGTGTTTCCTGGGTGAATCGAGTATGGTGAATCATGAGCTTCCTGAAGTATTAACTTCCTGATCTCTGCATCATTGGGCACATAAATACGATCCTCAAACCATAAAGTTTCGTGCTCATCCTCACGAAAACCTTTGGCTTTTCCTTTACTCATCTTCTCCTTTATCTCCGTAACCTCCTTATCAGTCTTCTAGGCTTCTCGAATCTTTCCCATCAATGTGGAGTGAACTTCCAGTGCTGCTACAAAACCTCTTGGAACTATCTCCATTTGACATTCTCTGAGATCGTTGGCTAACTCCTGCGGAAATCCTCTTGTTACGAGAGTATTTACATAGCTCTTGCAGCTCAATGCGTCTGCTACAACATTGGCCTTTCCTGGATGATAATGCCGCTTCATATCATAATCCTTTATTAGCTCCGACCATCTCCTTTGCCTGAGATTTAACTCCTTCTGCGTGAAGATGTACTTCAAACTCTTATGATCCGTGTATACATCACAATGGTTTCCGATAAGAAAATGTCTCCAGGTCTTGAGCGCATGCACTACGGCTGCTAACTCCAAATCATGCGTGGCATAACTCAACTCATGAGGTCGAAGCTGACGTGAGGCATATGAAACAACTCTTCCGTCCTGCATAAGTACACCTCCAAGTCCCTGGTGAGAAGCGTCGCAATATACATGGAAATGCTTGCGTATATCCGAAAGAATTAGCACTAGGGTTGTAACCAAATGTTTCTTCAACTCCTGAAAATTGGCCTCACATTCTTCGGTCCATTTGTACTTAGTGTCCTTCTTCAATAACTCTATCATGGGCTTCACAATCTTGGAAAAATTCTCAAAGAATCTCCTATAGTATCCTGCGAGTCCAAGGAAATTGCGTATCTTTCCAACTGAGGTGGGTGCCAACCACTCTGTGACAGAGTGAACCTTAGCAGGGTCTACTGCTATACCTTCTCCGGATATAACATGTCCGAGAAATCCAACTTCTTTCAACCAAAACTCACATTTGCTAAACTTGGTGTATAGCTAATGTTCCCTGAGCTTCTCAAGAACTAAGCGCAAATGTTCCTTATGTTCTTCTTTATTCCGCGAGTACACCAATATATCATCAATGAACACCACAACAAACTTATCCAAGAATTCCATGAACATCTTATTCATCGTACTCATAAAATAGGTAGGGGCGTTAGTCAATCCAAAAGACATGACCGTGTACTCATATAGCCCATACCTTGTGGTAAAAGCTGTCTTAGGTATATCATGTTCTCGGATCTTCAACTGGTGGTATCTCGATCGAAGATCGATCTTGGAGAATACTTTAGCTCCCTGCAGTTGGTCAAAAAAAATTGTTGATCGTCGATAGTGGGTATTTGTTTTTATTGTCACCTCATTCAGTGCACGATAATCCACAACCATCCTTAAAGAACCATCCTTCTTCTCAACTAAGAGCACTGGGGCTCCCCTCGTTTATAACCTTTCTCCAATAACTCCTTAATCCGCTTCTTAATTTCCTCCAGATCATTTGCGGGCATCCGATACGGTCTCTTCAATATTGGTCCGGTGCCTGGTAACAGCTCTATAAAAAATTCTATATCTTGATCTGGTGGCATGCCTGGTAATTCCTCTGGAAATGCATCAGGATAATCCTTCACAACTGGCACTTCCTCCTGAACAACTCCCGAGAGTGAATTTACTTGAGTCCTCCTTGGCGCATGCCTAGACACATACATGATCCTTTTTCCCTCAAGGGTGGTGAGAAGTATCGACTTACTAGTACAATCGATGTTTCCTCCATACTTCGATATCCAATCCATACCTAGTATTATATACAATCCTTGTGACTCCAAAATTATTAGGTTTGATGGGGAAACATGGCTACCAATGGTTAAGGGCAACCGATCACACCATTGGCTGGCCATATACTCCACTCCTGGTGAGCTTACTAACATGGGTGACCTAAGGGCTAAGGTTGGCAATTTAAACTTGTCCACAAATCCCCTTGATATGTATGAATGCGATGCACCAGTGTCAAAAAGAACGAAAGCGGTAAATGACTTAATCAAAAACTTACCAATCACTGCGTCAGGCTGCTCTTCAACTTCCTCCATGTTGATGTGGTTCACCTGACCTCTAGTGAAGGGATTTGGCTTCTTCCCTGAGCTTCCATTAGCATTTCCATTCTTTGCTTCAGGACACTTGGTGGCGTAGTGTCCAATATTCCCACACTTGAAACAAGTAGTGTGACTTAAATCCTTCTTGGCGGGTGTAGCGGGGTTGAAACGGGTTCGTTGTACCCTCCATTCCCATTTCCATTCTTAGGGCCACTGTGGTTGTGCAAATTTCCTCCATTGTGAGTGTGTCCTCCATGGTTATGATGGGTATGTCCTCCTGAGTTTGGGGGTAAAACAAGGCTTGTGCTGAGCTCCAGAGTTGTACTTCCCCTGTCCATACTTCCGTTTGTGGTTCTCAATCTGCTGCTACTTTCCTTCAATCATGAGAGCCCTATCTATCAACTCCTGGTAATTAGCGAATGTTGCCACCATCAACTCCATACTCAGCTCATCATTCAGCCCATCCATAAACTTCTCCTGCTTTGCGCCATCGGTGGCCACATCATCTGGGGCATAGCGAGCTAACTTGCTGAACTCATCCATGTACTGCGCCATAGTACGGTTCCCCTAGCGCAAGTTGTGAAACTCATGCTTCTTCATACTCATGGCTCCAGCTGAGACATGTGCAGTGCGGAATGCTTGCTGAAACTGATCCCAGGTGACATTGGCCAGGGGGAAAATGGCTGTGTAATTCTCCCACCATGAGGCTGCGGGTCCATCCAGTTGATGTGCGGCAAAGCGCACCTTCTCAGCATCTGTGCAACCTGTGGTGATCAGCTCCCTTCCAATCTTGCGGAGCCAGTCATCATCAACATTCGGCTCGGTGCTACTGGAGAACACCGGCGGATTCAACCTCAGAAAACGGGCTAAGTTGTCGACCGGAGGTGGTGGTGGTGGGTTGTTGTTGTTGCCTTGGTTCTGGACTAGCAACTGCATCAAGTCATTCTGCTGTTGGATCAACTGAGTGAGCTCCGATGGGAAGACAAATTCGGGGTCACATCTAGGAGGCATCTGATAGGTTTAGAGGGGTGATAATAGAATAGAGTGAGGTCTAAAGAGAAATCACTACCCATATGCACATGAGACAAACACATTCATTTCATACCACTCAATTCAAACAAGGTCATACAATCAAACTAAACTATCATTACAAAATCTCATGGATTATTACTATATACATGGAAGAATACTAATGATAATATGGTGGTCGACTAGAAATTTTGTTCGGTGGAAGACTCCAAGATATCTGCTCCAGCTTCGTCTTCATAGTCATCACTATTGGGGTCAGAGTCTGTGTCGTCTAGTATGATGTAGTCTTCAGAACGGATGTCCTTTTTAGGTCCGGGATCACCCATGAATATTCTTAGCTTCTTCTTCAGGTCTTCATTCTTCTCCAGTAGTACATCAATTTCTTCCTCATATCCATCACGTGTAGCCTTGAGTTCTTCCTCCAGCTCCATGTTCCGGGTCATCACTTTCTTCATGTCTATCATATTGACACACAGTTGGTTCTCCTGACGACGTATGTGCTGATTTAACTCCTGTATGTAGGCTGCAATGGATTTATCCCTCCTGGTGCAAATCATCTCCCATTGCTCATCTCGGTGTCCATAAATCTGGTAGACGGTGTCCTTAAGGTCCTTGTTGTATACCTCGCCAATGCGTCCAATGACAATGTGGGCGGCCATGCTCTTTCCTAGACTCCAGGTGGGTGCATAAACTCGATAGGCTCGGTAACTGGTGCAAAAGTCCTTCCTGGAACATGAACTCATATCATCCAACACTCCTCTTCTGGTAGAGTGGCGGTGTAGGTCCCGGTGAAGCTTGGTGTTTCGATGCTCATGTACCTAGTGACTTCCTTCAAGTGTCATCCGAAAGGGGTGTCGTCATCCGGTTGAGTGAACTTGTTCCTTGGGTCCCCCATCTATAGAGTAGAAACAGAGAAGAATCAGAAATGAGCAGTGAAGAGTATCCTCTGGCTTGTCCTAGTTGTCACGTCCTATAGTCAGCGTGTGCTCTGATACCATCTTGTAGCGACTAGACCTCAGACGATCAAGTCTCTGTGCTTAAGTGCCATCCGTAGATCTGTATTGCTGGCACACACAGTACTCAAGGATTTATAACAGAGTTCAATCACACACTTATTACATCGAGTGTCAAAAATAGTACTTATTACAATAATATGGCTGAAGGCCATCTAAATAAGATAACTACGGAAGCATCAAAGATAAATGAGTCCATCCAACTCCACGGCAATACTGAGTGCATGACAACGACCTAGTGCACCTTACTCTTCATCTGAAAATTCTGCAACATAATACGTTGCAACCGTGTAGGTTAGCACATGGAATATGCTGGCAAGATAACACTATAGAGCAATGAACAAATAATAGCTATCACTACATGCATATATGGCCGGTGGAGGCTCTATGGTTATCATTTGCATAAAGCTAGTGTTTCCCTACAACAAAGGAATATATTTATTTAACTACAAAGTTTGTTGAAATTGTTGAGAAGGTTCCTCCAACTCAATCCCAAAATAATAATTATAACCCAACAATTTTATTAAGTAAAGTGATGTGACCAAATCAATAATCCAAGTACCAGATACTCAAGATGTCCATAACCGGGGACACGACTAACCATGATTAGTTTGTACACTCTGCAGAGGTTTGCACACTTTTCCCCACAAAACTGGATCTCCTCCGTTGAATTTCTTGCACTACACGATGTTTGAGAAACGGATGACCGAGACATAGTTTTTTCGAAGCATTAACTCTTTACTCTGGGTAGACAGTACCGCCTACTTACCCCTACATCTGCTAGCCTACCACTGAAAGAGGTCACACAACATACTCAACTATGCCAGAGCCCATAATGGCTTGTGGCTGCACATGGAAGTTTCTAGCATGGAATAATCTCAAGATCCCTTTGATCCTGGCTGGCAAACCATAGGATGATTACACGGGTACTCCGGGATATCCTAGGACAACACTGGATTTCTCCAGGTGCCCACAACCAATCCACCCAGATGTGTATTAAAGTAGCCACCTTAAGTTTCCCTTAGTTACAAATAACTCTCACATCTTTCATGAATCTCACAAAGCAATCCACGTCTACGAGCATAACAAAGTAATGTAATCATAACGTAGTAACTCCTAGGGTTTGAATAGAAGACAATAGGTTCCTACGTCATCAACTACTTACCAAATACCCACATGTTATCAAATCCTACTCATGCATTGTTTGAGGGTTGAAATTAATGCATAAAAAACTGGGTAATAAAGGGATATGATCAAAGTGTTACTTGCCTTGCTGACGATCGGAAAACCCTAGAGATTCGTAGTAGCAAGCCTCGCACTCCGGAAACTCTATGATGAACAAACAATAGCATACATAAGCACTTAAGCATGACATGCAAAGGTAAAACTCAAAAGAAAATATCTAAACTGAAAGTTTAAGTGAAGAGCTTCGATTTGCAAAAAGAATCAATTGAATCGGAGTTACGAAACTCAAACTATGATCAAAAGAAGTTCGAATTCAAATCTGCTTGAAACCAAATTTTTAAATTTCCAAAATCATGTTCAAGTGGATTATCTTGATAGAGGGTAACAAGACGAATATTTTGGCACTGGTTTCACTGGATTTGGATAAACGAGCAAAAGATAATGAAGGTTTGAAGATCAGGGACTAATCTATAAGAAAACTATTCGCGAATAGGTGCCTGGCCAAAAATAAACAGAAAAGGAAAAATCTATCGGACGAACGTCCGCTAACAGAGACTAACGAACGGAATCATTTGCTAAAAAAATGAATCGGGTGAATGCTCGCTATTTAGCAAGATCTAATAAAATAAACTGATCTAAATGAATAAACCAAAAAATAAAAAAGCGGGCGGTTTTCTCGATTTATACCGGTTCGGGTGATATGAATCGGCGGCGGCGGCTTTCTCCGGTGAGGCGGGGCAGCAGCAATGGCGGCGGCTTCGCGGCGCGGGGAAGGCGGCGGGGTGGCGGAGCAAGCGGCAGTGCGGGCGCAGGCGGCGACGTGGCGGCAGCGGAGCGGGTTGAGGAGAGAGGGGGCGGCGACCTATTTAAAGGCCCCGGGGCGAGGCCGACTTGGGGAGGGGGCGAGGCCGAGGCGGAGTCCGACCGGGACTCTGGCGGCGGCGACTCCTGTGCTCGAGGCGTACTCGGGGAGGCGGCGGTGTTGCGGGCCAGCTGGGCCTTTGGCCCAGTTCGTTCCTACAGAGTTTTTTTTAAAAAATAATTTCACCGAAAGGAAAAATACAAAAAAAATCCTAAAATCCCGAAATTAATTTTCACGGTCCTCTCCTAATATTTAGGACCACATAAACATTTTTTGAGGCTAAGATGCAATTTTTATTCCCTAATTTACCCGAATAAAATCTCAAATAAACTTTAAATAAACTAAATATTTTTATTTAAAATTAAAGTCCCATTATTTCCTCTGTTTTGAAGAGGTCATATTATCTTCTCTCATTATTTTATTTATTTTGAAATAATTGGAAAAATAACTTCAAATAAAAATCAATTTGATCCAATTACCAATTTTGAAAATTCAAAAATGGAATTTTGTGCAAACCTCCAACTCTCTCAAATGGTCCTTTAGTTGCTTAAGGTCTCTTGGATCAAAATTTTCAAAAAAAGTCATTTTGAAATGCAAGAATCATGGATGCATATGATGACCTAATGATTAACATCAAAATTGAAAATTGGGATGTTACAGCTTGTGGGCCCCTCATGGCACCTTTTGACCTAATTCCGCCTTTATAAATTCCCAAATATTCCTAATATATCAAGGAGCCACCCAAAACACTTTTCCCCTACTGCAAGCTTCTGTTCTTTTGCGATCCCATCTAGAGGCCTTTTTCGATACTCTGCTGGAGGGGGAATCGACCACGGAGGGCTTCTTCATCATCCTTGCTACCTTTCGATGATGCGTGAGTAGTTTACCACAGACCTACGGGTCCATAGCTAGTATCTAGATGGCTTCTTCTCTCTCTTTGATCTTCAACACAATGTTCTCCTCGATGTTCTTGGAGTTCTATCCGATGACTTTTGCGGTGTGTTTGTTGGGATTCGATGAATTGTGGGTTTATGATCTGAATATTCATGAGAAGTAATTGAGTCTTTTCTGGACTTTATTATGCATGATTGTTAATGCTTTGTATTTCTCTCCGATCTATCCGTTTGATTTGGCTAACTAGATTGATTTATCTTCACTGGGAGAGGTGCTTTGTCATGGGTTCAATCTTGTCTCGATGTGTTACTCTGTTTTATTAACTTAATACCCTAGATCCATACTGGATAGCGGTCGATGGGTGGAGTAATAGTAGTAGATATAGGTAGGAGTCAATCTACTTGTCTCGGGCATGATTCCTATATGCATGATCATTGCCTTGAATATCATCATGACTATGCGCTTTTCTATCAAGTGCCCAACAGTAATGTTTTCACCCACCGTATGTTATGTGTTCGAGAGAGAAGCGTCTAGTGAAAACTATGGCCCTCGAGTCTACTTTTATCATAAATAAAAAAACCAAAATATCCTTCCTACAATTTTATTATTTTTATTTTGTTTTGCAATTTATCTATCTATCACTACGAGATTTAATCCTTGAAGTAACGAGTTCAAGGGGATTGACAACCTTCTTGCCCGCATTGGGTGCAAGTATTTGCTTTGTGTGTGCAGGTGTTGTTCACAAGGCTTTGCGTGATTCTCCTACTAGATTGATACCTTGGTTCTCACTGAGGGTAATACTTATCTCTACTGTGTTCCATCTCCTCTCCTCTTCGGGGAAAATCCCAATGCAGCTCACAAGTGGCACCATCTTGTTATTTCCTCTTGGCTATAATCACACTCATCGCCACAACCAACCATGTCCACTGTGAGCCGCCAATGGCCTATAAAAAGGCCACCCTGGGCTCGCATGCATGCACCATTCTTTCCCCCGCCTCCCAATTTCACTCCATATGCCTCCACAACTCTTCTCCTTGCCTTCTTATTTGATTCTAGCCAGAAAAATCACCGTGGACTTCTGTGTGCCTCCATGTGCCTTCACAACTCTCCACCATGTTTTTAGGGTCTTCAGAACAATAAGTAAAATCATGTATTCCGCATAAAGTCCAAGCATAATAATGCAAACAATTAATTTGATCCCATGAAAGTTTCCCTTTTTGAGACAAGCGGTGTCACACAAAATAAGCATGCTCATCTAATGATTTTCCCTCAACTAAGCTAGTTGGGTTTTCAACACGATCACAAAGGGATCGAAGATGATCCAAGTAGAAAGCTTCAGCAGTATGATAGATTTTGGGTGGTTTTTCAACCATTGGGTTAGCAAGTACAACTACTTTTTTGGTATTTTATGTTTCCTACCCATAACTAAAGATAGAAAATAACTTAGAATAGAAAATAAAAGCTACTTAGTGATAACACAAACAAGCACACACGAGAATAATCACCCCATGCTATTGCTCCCTAGCAACGGCTCCAGAAAAAGGTTTTGATAACAAAGTATAGACGGTCGTTTGTAGCCTTTTTTGATAAGAGTGTCAAACCCAATGATGAGCTAAAGGTACAATTAATATTCTCTCAAGTTCTGTCTACCACTGATACAATTCTATTCACACCAACGTTTGCTTTACCTGAAACAAGTATGAAACTAGAAGCACTTTGTAGGTGTAATGCTCGAACTACTTTGAAATAATAAAACTAGGAGTACTTTGCGAGATAATAAAAGTTAGTTTGTTTTACTAGAGCTTTTTGTAACACAAAGAGAAAGATTGTCCATAGGTAATTGAATATAACACGATAGATACTTATCATATGCAATGAGGGAGAGGAATAAGATAACATACTTTACGTACTTGGATCACATGTTCTTATGATTGGAACTCTAGAAAGCACCCACAACTACTAAAGATCATTAAGGTAAAAACCAACCATATCATTAAGTAACAAGTCATCTTTACTCCCATATGCAACAACCCCCTTACTCGGGTATAAGCTTCTGTCACTCTCGCCACCCACTATAAGTGAATCATGAGCGTATTGCAAAAAATGACCATGGTAATTCCACACGCTTGCGCGACAAGGAGGGCACCATAGGACAACACCAATTTAACATACAACTTATATCAATCACACCATACCACAATTAACCCATTGGACAAAAGTAATCTACTCAAACATCACAGGATGGCAACGCGTCATTGGATAATAATATGTGGCACAAAGCACCATGTTTAAGTAGAGATTAAAGTGGGAAAAGAGGTGTTACACCACTGCATATAGGGCGAGAGAGTTGGTGATGATGGCGGCAAAGTTGTTGGTGTAGATCACCGTCATGATGGTTGCCCCGGGGGCGTTCCGGCGCCACCTGGAGAGAGAGGGGGAGAGAGCCCCCCTTCTTCTTCTTCTTCCCTATATGGGAGGAGAGTCTCTCTCTCTCTCTCTCTCTCTCTCTCTCTCTCTCTCTATGTTCTCTTCTATTTCGCATTCCTATTTTCTGGCCGAAAACCGTTTCTTTAATTCACGGATGTCCGTAACTCCGATTGGGCTGAAATTTTGAGGGGGGTTTGATCTAGATATTAGCTTCCTTGTGGCAGAAGGATGCCCCAACCGACCTTCGAGGTGGCCACAAGTGCAGAGGGTGCCTTGGGATACAGGGCGCGCTGTGTGAGCTTGTGGGGCCTGTGGGCCACCCCTTATGCTGATTCTTTTCCCCCAAAATAATATATATTCGAAAATAAATCTTCGTAAATTTTTATCATGTTTGGACTTTGTTTGATATGTGTTGGGGATATGACTACCAGGTATGACCCGCCCAGGAGGGCCCGGGTCAATCCCAATGGCGGGTTACTTAAAAGGAAGCCCGGAGAGTATACAAGGTGACGGCTTATGATAAAGCTTGTAGTAGGCCCAAGCCCAGAGGTGGCTTAAGGTCCATAAGTGTAAACTGCCATGTATGAATAAGACTTGTAAGATAAGGCATGTAAGAGTTGTCACCGAGCCGGACACATTATATGAGCCGGCCGGGACTCTGTAGGCCGCAGGGCGTCAACCCGTGTATATAAGGGGACGACCCGGCGGCGGCTTAGGGCAAGAAACAACAGATCGAGAGCCATGCTAGCGTATTTTGCTCCTTGGTCATCGAAACCTAGCAACACCACATCAACTAGACTAGGCTTTACCTTCACCGCAAGGGGCCAAACCAGTATAAACCTCTCGTGTCCTTTGTCCCGATTAACCCCTTTAAGCTTCCTAGTTGCGATGGCTCCACGACTAAGTCCTTTCACTAGGACATCTGCCGTGACAATTCCACAACAATTGGCGCCCACCGTGGGACCAGCGCACGATGGATTTGAGTTCTTGAAGGGCAGCTTCGAAGGGCTCAAGGGATACGCTGTGGGCCCAATGACCTAGAGTCGTCGCGACAAGCTCTACATCGACGACACATGATGGGGCCCCGATGCCGGCTCAATTGAGTACGGGTACCGGGTCCCCTTCGGCAAAATCCACGTCTTCGTCGGCCGGATCGGCGAGCCAGGCCATGAGCCGGACATCTGCACCGACCTCATCGAGACGGCTCAGCGTGCGAGACCCTCCCGGACTCAACCCGCCGTGAGGCGTGCCTTCGTGGGTTGCATCCATGGAGGGGAGTTCTCTGAAGGATCTGTGGACGACGGTGAGATGGTCGTCTGCTCTGACGGTGAGTCGTCCAGAGGTGAGACGGATTCATTGTATCAACTACAAGATGGCGGGCTTGGGGGATGTTCCAATGGTAGCAGTATCCCGGACCCCTTTGAGCCGCGGAACAGAGCAGGGATCTTCATGACTGGTACACAGCCCATTCAAAACTCTACGGCTGCGGCAGCGATAACCACCGGGTCGGCAGCAGCCAGGTCAGGAGACCCCGCACGACCACCGGCTCAGGTGCTGATGGATCTCATGGATAGGATGATGACCCTGTTGATCGTTGTGGTCGAACCAGCGGATAAGGCTCAGCATGGTGCGGAGGTGGCACGGTTACGTGGGGAGGTAGCACAAGCCAAAGAAAACTTGGCGGCCGAGGACGTCCGGATGGCTGCAGAGCGGCCGGCTTTGGACGCCCGGGATCAATAGCTTAAATCAGAGGCTTTTCAGCTCTCGATGAATCTGAATGCATCAAACGAGGTCATGAGGAGAAGGCACCAGAAGACTCAATCACGTCTGCCCCTGACTTACGATCCTAGGAACCTCTTCCACACACCCGGAGCTGGTCCTAGTAACCCGCCGGAGGCAAACCGGATTACAACACCCGGGGCTGGGGCGCCAGATCAATCGCGGGCTATGGAACCCCCCCCCCCCCGTGTGAATACTGCTCCGTCTCATTATACACCAACACCACCAGGTCATTTTCCTAGCCCTCTGGAGAATCTGATCGCTGCATCGGCGCGTTTGGCGGCTCTCCCCATGGAAGGCGACTCTATGACGGTGATCGAAATGTGAAGGGTCAGAGAACTTCTTCAGACGGCTCTGTCACAGCAGGAGTCATACTCTTATAGTTGAGATATGATTCATTCAAACCCTCGCCCAAGCCGGAGCCCAAGCTATAGCAGGCATATGGATTCGGCGGCCGTGTCAAGCAACGCCCAGCGCCGTAACCAGCCGCACAGGCATGACCCGGCGCATGATGGAGCTCTTAACTTGGCTGACCAGGAGAGGATTCGCCAGGAGGTTGAGCGGGCGGTTCAACAGGCAACTGAGCAGGCGGTTCACCAACATTTTCCAGTTTATCCAACGACCTCTATTGAAGCAGGTGTGACCACGAGAACTAGAGGTGTCCCTTGCTTGGTGCCGGCTCTACGTAATGAGCGCTTGCCAAAGGATTTTAAGGGGCCTCGTAAGGTGCCTAATTACACAGCTGACTTACAACCCGGGGCATGGATTGAAAGTTACGAGATGGACATGGAGTTATTGGAGGTCAGTGACGCAGCGATGGCCAAGTACTTCACCATGATGTTGGATGGAACAGCTCGCACTTGGTTGAAGGGGTTGCCACCCAATTCCATCGGCTCATGGGCAGAGTTAAAGGCCCGGTTTATTCATAACTTCAAAGATACATGCAAGCAACTCATGTCGATTGTGGACTTGACAAATTGCAAGCAAGAGGAAGGTGAATCCACGACCCATTGGGTGCGCCGGGTGAAGGAGATAATACATTCATCTGATAAGATGGATGCCGGCTCCGCGGTCTTAATGTTGGAGAAAAATTGCCGTTTTGAACCTCTGAAACAGAAGCTGGGGCGGCTCAAGCATGATTGCAATGACATGGGCCAGCTGATGGCGGCTTTGGTCAAATACACCGATTCTGATAGTACCAAGGATCCCGCGTGTGACAAAGAGAAGACATGAAAGGGAAAGAAGAACGGCAACGGCAAAGGTCATCAGCATAACCCGACAAATCAAGGAGGTAATAATAAACGTAAGGCTGACGGTAGTCTGGAGTTTGTGGCTAACACCAACGCACAGGGCAACAATCAATGGCGTAAGGGGAGGCCACCTCCTCGGTCAGGCGGGTCAGGTCCCACCCTTGAGCAGTTGCTAAATGAACCCTGTCCAAGACACGGCACCCGGGAGAAGCCGACCACCCATCTATGGAAAGACTATACATCATGAAGGCTTTCAAGAATTCTAACATGTTCGACGGTAATCATGGACCTGGCGACGGCTCAGGCGGTGGCGGCTTTCATGGCCCGGGCGGCGGCTCACGCGGTGGCGGCATTCATGGCCAGGGCCCTCAAGGCAATCAAGGCGGCTATAATCAGCAATCTGGCCAAGGTAGTCAGCAGCAGCAGCAATCCGGGTATCAGAGTAACCCAAAGCAGCTGAGCAGTGGGCAATATCATGTATTCACCACCAGTTTATGCAAAAGGGACCAGAAACTTCATAAGAGAGCTGTGAACGCTGTTGAACCGGCGGTTCCATGTTATTTGAGATGGTCTGAGCGGCCTATTTTGTGGAGTAGGGAAGATCACCCTCCCCGGGTTGATAATCTGGGTCACCTGGCCTTGGTGGTGGCCCCTCAAGTTGGTGGATATAAATTCACTAAAGTACTCATGGATGGAGGCAGTAGCATCAACATCCTCTATTATGAGACGTTCCGTCGCATGAGGTTGACTGATAAAAGTCTTAAGACATCCAACATTGTTTTCCATGGAGTAGTGCCTGGTAAGTCAGCATATCCATTTGGTAAGATTGAGCTGGAAGTAGCCTTTGGAGATGAGCATGATTCTAGGGCGGAGAAGTTAACTTTTGAAGTGGTCAAAATCAAAAGCCCATATCACGCCCTATTTGGACGGCCGGCTTATGCAAAATTCATGGAATGTCCATGTTATGTTTATCTGCAGCTCAAGATGCCGGGTTATAAGGGCACTATCACAGTGCATGGAAGTTGAAAGATAGCTTTGGAATGTGAAGAAGGTGATGCTGCTTACGCCGAATCTATTTGTGCGACAGAGGAGTTGAAGTTTTATAGGGATAATGTTGACCCAGTGGACATGACATCTTTGAAAAAGCCAACTACGGAGCATGTGCCGGCGCTGAAGTTTAAGTCAGGTGACGGTACCAAGATGATTGATTTTGTGCCTGGCGTGTCATCCAAACAATTCATTGTCAGTGCTAACTTGGATCCCAAATAGGAAAGCGCGATCATTGAGTTCATCCATGAGAACCGGAACATCTTTGCATGGAAGCCTTCTGACATGCCGGGTGTACCATGAGAACTCGCTGAGCACACTCTCAATATTGATCCAAAGTTTAAGCCGTCCAGGCAGTTTCTTCGGCAGTTCAACGAGGAAAGGCGTAAGGCTATTGGAGAAGAGGTGGCCCAGCTCTTGGCTGCCGGGTTTATTGTTGAAGTTTTTCACCCAGAGTGGTTGGCTAACCCGGTGCTTGTGCACAAAAAGAACGGCACTTGGCGTATGTGTGTGTGGATTACACAGATTTAAACAAGGCTTGTCCGGCTGATCCTTTTGCTCTGCCTCGTATTGATCAAATCATTGATGCTACGGCGGGTTGTGAGCATTTGAGTTTTCTAGATGCTTATTCTGGCTATCCTCAGATCTAGATGGCAGTGAAGGACCAGTAGAAGACGACTTTCATTACCCTGTTTGGAGCCTTTTGCTATGTATCTATGCCTTTTGGGCTTAAGACTGCTCAAGCGACTTATCAACGGTGTGTGCAGAACTATCTTCATAATCAAATTGGGCGAAATGTTCATGCTTATGTAGATGATATAGTGGTGAAATCCAGAGAGAAGGAAACTCTGGTAGATGATCTGAAGGAAACCTTTGATAACCTCTGGGTCTACAAGATGATGCTTAACCCGGCCAAGTGCGTTTTTGGAATCCCAACTGGTAAGCTTTTGGGTTTTTGGTGTCTAACAGAGGCATTGAGGCTAACCCAGAGAAAATTAAGGCAATTACGTATTTGGCTAAGCCAGTGTGCATCAATGATGTTCAGCGGCTGGCAGGTCGTATCGCAGCTTTAAGCCGGTTCATAGGCCGGTTAGGTGAGTGATACGTCTCCAACGTATCTATAATTTTTGATTGTTCCATGCTATTATATTATCAACCTTGGATGTTTTATATGCATCTATATGCTATTTTATATGATTTTTGGGACTAACCTATTAACCTAGAGCCTAGTGCCAGTCTTTGTTTTTTCCTTGTTTTAGAGTATCGCAGAAAAGGAAAATCAAAAGGAGTCCATTTGACCTGAAACTTCACGGAACTTATTTTTGGACCAGAAGAAGCCCACGGAGTATCGGAGATGGACCAGAAGAGTGCCGGGCTTCCCACGAGGGTGGGGGCGCGCCCCCCTGCCTCGTGGACAGCCCGGAGATCCACCGACGTAATTCTTCCTCCTATATATACCCTAAAAACTTCGGGGAGCAGAATAGATCAGGAGTTCCACCACTAGAAGCCTCCGTAGGCACCGAAAACCAATCTTGACCCGTTCCGGCACCCTGCCAGAGGGGGAATCCCTCTTCGGTGGCCATCTTCATCATCCCAGCGCTCTCCATGACGAGGAGGGAGTAGTTCACCCTCGGGGCTGAGGGTATGTACCAGTAGCTATGTGTTTGATGGCACGATCTTGATGTATCGCGAGCTTTGCTATTATAGTTGGGTCTTATGATGTTTCTCCCCCCCTACTCTCTTGTAACGGATTGAGTTTTCCCTTTGAAGTTATCTTATCAGATTGAGTCTTTAAGGATTTGAGAACACTTGATGTATGTCTTGCCGTGCTTATCTGTGGTGACAATGGGATATCACGTGATCCACTTGATGTATGTTTTGGTGATCAACTTGCGGGTTCCGCCCATGAACCTATGCATAGGGGTTGGCACACGTTTTCCTCTTAACTCTTCGGTAGAATCTTTGGGGCACTCTTTGAAGTTCTTTGTGTTGGTTTGAATAGATGAATCTGAGATTGTGTGATGCATATCGTATAATCATACCCACGAATACTTGAGGTGACATTGGAGTATCTAAGTGACATTAGGGTTTTGGTTGATTTGTGTCTTAAGGTGTTATTCTAGTATGAACTCTAGGATAGATTGAATGGAAAGAATAGCTTCGTGTTATTTTACTACGGACTCTTGAATAGATCGATCAGAAAGGATAACTTTGAGGTGGTTTCGTACCCTACCATAATCTCTTCATTTGTTCTCCGCTATTAGTGACTTTGGAGTGACTCTTTGTTGCATGTTGAGGGATAATTATATGATCCAATTATGTTATTATTGTTGAGAGAACTTGCACTAGTGATAGTATGAACCCTAGGCCTTGTTTCAACACATTGCAATACCGTTTGTGCTCACTTTTATCATTAGTTACCTTGTTGTTTTTATATTTTCAGATTACAGAAACCTTTATCTACCATCCATATACCACTTGTATCACCATCTCTTCGCCGAACTAGTGCACCTATACAATTTACCATTGTATTGGATGTGTTGGGGACACAAGAGAGTCTTTGTTATTTGGTTGCAGGGTTGCTTGAGAGAGACCATCTTCATCCTACGCCTCCTACAGATTGATAAACCTTAGGTCATCCACTTGAGGGAAATTTGCTATTGTCCTACAAACCTCTGCACTTGGAGGCCCAACAACGTCTACAAGAAGAAGGTTGTGTAGTAGACATCAAGCTCTTTTCTGGCGCCGTTGCCGGGGAGGTTAGCGCTTGAAGGTATATCTTTAGATCTTGCAATCGAATCTTTTTGTTTCTTGTTTTAGCACTAGTTTAGTTTATAAAAGGAAACTACAAAAAAAATATGGAATTGAGTTTGCCTCATATGCTTCATCTTTTTAATACCTTTCATGAGTATGATGGAAAGGAAAATTGTGCCAAAGTGTTTGAAGAAGAATGCATTACAATGTTTGGCACTAAATCTTTGAACGATGAGCATGATTGCGATGTTATTAGTATGAACTCTTTGAATATCCATAGTACTAATGATGATTGCACTAGTCATGATGAGAATGTCTCTTATAAGCATGTCGATTTTTGTGGAGTGCATAGAGTTTGCAAGTACACACCAATTAGGGGAGATGGATTTTGCAAGAGGCATAAGTACTTAGAAACTAAATGGTTGCAAGAAAGGCTATATGTTTGTGTTGAAAATTTAAATTTCTTAGCCGTACTTGTGAACTTTGCAATGAACGTGGTCATTTAACCATCCGATGCAAATTGTTTCATGATCTAATAATTTCCAAAAATTTTGATGACTTGATTTCCCTTGCACATCATAATGAACTTAGTTTGCTTATGGGTTATGAAGAAATGAAACGTATAACTAACTATCTTCCAGTATTTACCCGTGATAAACTTCTTGATTTTGATCTAGAGGAAATTTATATGTATTGTGCGGTGAATTGTATTGAAAATCCTTATATTGCCAATTACATAGAGAAAAGAAAACAAATAGAAGATGAAGAGAATACTAATGAAAGGGAAGAGACTTCCCAATATCCTCCTATTATTTCTTATGATGAATGAGGTAACGAGGAGGAGCCTTCTATTCAACCAATCTCATTAATAAGGAGCTCCAAAAAGAGGTTTGAACCCACACATGATGTGAAGAAGAAAAAGAAAAGACGGAGAAGCAAAGGTAAAAAGGTATCCCTCCCAAATGATGTTGCTCCTATTACTCCTTGTGATGATGATAATTGCTATACTATTGGTGCTGTCCATACTATTAATGATGAGATCGATTATGCTTATGATATGAAAAGGCCCAAGCTTGGGGATGCTATGTTTGATGAAGATGATGTTTTTGAGAATATATTTGCTGCAACTAATTTTTGTCCCAAGCTTGGGGATGCTACGTTTAATCAAGATGATATTTTTAGTCTCCCAAGTTTTGATATGAAAATTTATAATGATGATAGCATGCCTCCTACTTATGACGATTATATTGATGAAAGTGGGTTTGGAAGAGTGTCAATTTTAGGTGTCGGGGGTTGCTGATCCCACGTACACCTATGGGGATCGGCGGACCTAGCCCCTTTCGGTTCGGCAGGGGGCGGTGGATGCACAAAGAGCAGATCGAGGCGAACGCATGAGCGACGCGGTCGGTTTACCCAGGTTCGGGCCGCACGGATGCGTAAAACCCTACTCCTGCTTTGGTGGTTGTATTGAGTTCTTGCTCGGAAGCGATGAGTGCTACAGTACACTCAAGCAGCTGGCGAGACCGAGCGTGAGAATGGCCGTCCTCCCCCCTCTCTGTTGCGCATGGGCCTCCTTTTATATGTCTAAGGGGTCACCGACAGGTGGCAACAGAGGTGGGGGTAAAAATGTAAAAGAGGTGGTAGTTGGCTCCACCGCCTACAACAGTCGTGTCATACCTAACCCTGACAGCAGGGGACAAGGGCATTAAATGCCTATCTGTGTCATCTAGATGGTACAGAGAGGGACCGCTAGGAACGCCACCGTTTGCCACGATGGCTTGCTTGCCACCGCATGCCCCCGGCTGCCCAGCCTCCCGCCACGTACACCAGGAGCGGTCCCAGAGCGACACGTTGGTGGGTGAGCTGGAGCGCGGGCTGCGGAGTAGTAGCTTGCCGCGGCAAGCGCCTTGCCGCGGATGTAGCCTTGTCGCGTCCGGGAGCTTGTCGCTCACCGGGTCTTGTCGGGACGCGCAGTGCGCCGCAGCGAGCTTCTTGAGATGCTTTGGTTGCCTTCCCGGCAAGCTCCTCTTGCCGGGGTCTCGTCTCCTTCCCGGCAAGCTCCTCTTGCCGGGGCCTCGTCTCCTTCCCGGCAAGATCCTCTTGCCGGGGCCTTGTTTTCTTCCCGGCAAGCTCCTCTTGCCGGGGCCTTGTTTTGCTCTTGGATACTTTGTTCTTGAATGGCCCCAAAGGAACCACGGAGGGTCTTGGCGTTCGCCCGGCAAGCCTTGCCGCGGGTAGCTGCGACTGCCCGTGCACAAGTTCGGGATACTAAGGAACCCCTACTTTAGTACACCGATAGGAGCCCCCGGGCCTGGGCCATACACGGTGCCGAGCGCTGTTGGGCCAGGCCCAAAACAGTGCACGGGCACGCACGGCCTAGGTCACACCATAACTCACTCCGCATCCACCGCGCCCTCCCCGCACGGCACGCGTCAAACGCGGCATCGTGGGAGAGATCGTGGGCGGTTTTCGAGGTGCCCACTCCCCACGATCACGGGGTGGGGAGAGGCCGCCCCATCCGTCGCCTCGGTTCTGCACACCTGCCACGCGGCTCCCATGCACTTGGGGTCGCGGACGGCAGAGGCGGGAAACGGGGCCGTCATGGGTCGAGGCAGCGGGTCGGCCCCAGCTCCCTGCCTTCCCGCGTCTTGATTCGCTGAGCGGGGCGGCCGAGCCCCCACCTCGCTCCTTTATAAAGAGCGGGAGGGGAGGACGGAAGCCCGCATTCTCTCATCTTCTCCTTCCTTCAGCTCCTGCTCCCCTTTCTCTCATTCGCCATGGAGAAAGGGAACCCTGGTCCTTCATCAGTGGCGGCGAGGGTCGCCGCCAGACAGCGCATCCCTCCCTCTCCCGCACCCATGGTGGCGGAGCCAGCCGTGAGGGGAAGAGGGAGGGGGCGAGGTCGTGGACGCGGTCGAGGACGAGGCCGTGGCGCTCGGGGAAGAGGTGGACGGGGCGGCGTGTCGGCCTCGCCTCCGCCAGCGGCTCCTCTTCCCACGGGGGTCCATGTTGGGGACGACCCCTGCGAGTTCTTCGTTAGGCTGCGCCAGGCGCCGCGTCGTCGACTCCGACTCCCAGCTCCGTTTGCTAGCGCGATGGAGTTGGATCCGCCCGAGATGCTGAGACTGCACATGAGGGGCTGTGGGATCAGCGGCACGCGAGTCCGCGTTGAAGTCCCAGCCCCCGGTGTGATGTATCTTCGTCGAGGGTGGAAGACGTTCGCCCGTATCCACAGCTTGACGGAGGGGCTCACCCTCCATTTCAAGTTGGTGGAGGGTGATCTCCTCTCCGTCAAGGTCTTCGGGTGCTTCGGCACTCGGGCAAAGTGCTGCGTGGATAGCTCCTCCGATAGCGAAGGCCCCTCCTCGAGCGAGAGTGACGAGGAGGGGAGCGACAGCGATGACAAGGGTAGCGGGCGGCAGGATGACGGGTCCGACTAGGTGTCGGGCGCCGCTCCGTGCGGCACCGGCGACCCCATCATCCGTGTCGCCGGCTCCTTGAACTCCCCGGGGTCGTCTCCTTGGGCGGCTGGCGTAGGGAGGCTGCGGAAGGGGAAGAGGGCTGGCGGCAAGGTCGTCAAGCCGGAGTACGAGGGTGTGGTGCCCTCGACAGCGTGCTGACGTCCTGCCGCCTCGTCTTCGAGCCCCGCTTCCGGCGCCGCCATCACCGTCCAGCCTTGACGGCCCCCAGGATGTTCTCTTGGTGTCTACTGGCTCTCGTAGCTCGCCTAGGCGCTCCTTTTGCCCTTTTGGCCTCCTTGACCTACCTCCTGAAAAGAGGGACAAGAAAGGGATTACGGGCATCTTATCTTTTTAATTTGTAAGCCTTCGGGCCTTAGTTGCATTTAAAACTTGTAATTCTCTCTTTCATGTTTTTCATCCTCTATGGACTGTACCTGTGTGGAATGTTTTTTTAATGAAAAGGGGATGTTTGCCGGGTCATTTGTCTCGCGGGTAGAACCCACGTCAAGGAGCAAATCCTTGGTATCTTTCAGATAGACACTCCTTCCCCGGCAACAGGCCCTGCCGTCTTCCCACGTCGCTCGACCTTTCTCACGCTTTTGACGGAGGCAGGGACGAGGCGGGTGCGGCCCCTCGTTTCATCCCTTTGCTGCCGCGACTACGACCAAAACTTGGCCCCAGGAACGAGCCTCGGGGCCTAGAGCTAAGGGAGCACGGTAGTTTTTCGGGAAGAAACGAGGTTTCGTATTCCCCAGTCCATAAGAGAATGCATGAAGAGGGATGAAAGACTTATCTGAGATCGCAGCCCCTGGCAACTCTGGCTTGCCATGGGTGAACCTTGGTACTTGCAGCCCCCGGCAACACTGGCTTGCCGGGGTCCAGATGCCGGCACGTCCTTCTTCTCCTTTTCGTCCCCAGGCGGTCCGGCAAGGATATGCGAGCCCTGCGAACCAAAGGAAACGAAAGAAAGGCAAAGGGACGCACACTCGACCTCTAAGTTAGGGGTTAGCCGCTGTTAAGCACTATCAACTCTAACCAAGGACCCGACTCGACCTAGCATGCATGCTATAACTCTGGGCGCCAGCGCTTCATTTACTTGTGCTCAGGGTCTGCGCCTGGCTTTGTACAAAGGATTACATGCAACAGCGGCAAGGCTTGTACAAAAGGGTGGTTGCCGGACAGGGTCTGACAACCGCGCCTTACGGGTAAAACTTACGAAGATGCTCGATATTCCAGGAGTTGCTCACCGGTACGCCATCTTCGGTCTCCAGGCGGACAGCGCCAGGCCTGGTGACTCGTTTCACTCGGTAAGGGCCTTCCCACTTCGGCGTCAACTTGTTGGAATTCTTGGCGGACTGAACGCGCCAAAGAACAAGGTCGCCTTCCTCGAGACTTCTAGCGTTAACTTTGCGGCTATGATAGCGGCGCAAAGCTTGCTGGTAGCGAGCGGCTCGCACAGCAGCCTGAAGACGATCTTCCTCAAGGAGCAGCGCGTCATCTTGCCGCAGCTGCTCTTGCTCAAGCTCATCATAAGCGAGCACTCGAGGTGACCCGTATACGAGTTCCGTGGGGATAACTGCCTCCGGTCCATAGACTAGAGCGAAGGGTGTCTGGCCAGTGGCTCGATTTGGCGTCGTCCTGATCGACCAAAGAACCACTGGCAGCTCCTCGATCCAGTTGCGTCCGCACTTGTGCAGCCTGTCGAAAGTTCTGGTCTTGAGCCCGCGCAACACTTCAGCATTTGCCCTCTCTGCTTGACCGTTGCTTCCCGGGTGAGCAACAGAAGCGAAGCAGACCTTGGCGCCAAGATCTTGGATGTACTGCATGAAGGTGCGGCTCGTAAATTGTGTACCGTTGTCGGTGATTATCCTGTTAGGGATCCCGAAACGGCAAACAATCGACCTAAAGAACTTGACTGCTGACTGTGCTGTCACCTTCCTCACTGGTTCCACTTCTGGCCACTTTGTGAACTTGTCGATTGCAACGTACAAGTACTCAAAGCCCCCGACTGCTCAGGGGAAGGGGCCGAGTATGTCGAGCCCCCAGACCGAAAATGGCCAGGATAAAGGGATCGTTTGGAGAGCTTGAGCTGGCTGGTGTATCTGCTTGGAATGGAACTGGCACGCTTCACACTTGGTTACTTGTGCAGTTGCATCCTGGAGGGCTGTCGGCCAGAAGAAGCCTTGCCGGAATGCTTTACCGACAAGAGCTCTCGCGCCAATGTGGTGACCACATGTGCCTCCATGTATCTCTGCCAACAGCTTCTGTCCATCTTCCCGAGGAATACACTTCAATTTCACACCGTTGAGTCTTCTTCTGCATAGTGTGTTGTCGACAAACTGGTACATACTAGACTGCCGGGCTACACTTTCCGCTTCTTCTGGTTCCTCGGGAAGCTCTCCTGTCTGAAGGAAACGGACAATCTGCTGCGCCCATGCTGGAGCCTGTGGCTCGACAACAAGGACTAAAGGCACATCTGCTGCTGCGGGAACGTCCACTTCTACGGCAAGAGCCCGTGGCTCTGCCGGAGCTTGACGTTCCCCGGCAAGCTTGCCGGAGCGAAACTTGTCAGGAGAATCTGCTTCAACGGAACAAACCCTGGGGCTTGCCGGAGCAGACTGCTCCTCAGCATTCTTGGCGTCGATCTTGGGGACCTTCTTGGCGGTGGCTTCGGGAAGCTCTGCCGGAAGATAGTCACCAGAAACCAACTTCCTCTTCTTGCTCTGTCCAGTTGATGGTGTTACGGACGGGTGAGTCAGCTTGCGCACAAAAATCCCTGGTTCCACAGGTAATTTGAGTGCAGCGCACTTCAACAGGCCATCGGCAATGTCGTTCTCGGCCCTTGGAACATGTTCCATTTGTAGGCCGTCAAAGCGCTCTTCTAGCTTCCTCACTTCATCAATGTAAGCTTCCATCAACGGACTCTGGTAAACCTTGTTCACTTGGCGGACGACAAGCTGCGAGTCACCCCTGACAATGAGCTTCTTAATCCCAAGTTCTGCCGCGATCCTGAGACCGGCAAGCAAGCCTTCATACTCTGAAGTATTGTTTGTCGCTTGCTCCTAGGGAAAGTGCATCTGGACTATGTACTTGAGGTGCTCCTTGGGAAAGTGCAAGGTCAACTTCGTACATCCTTGGCGCGCTTTGGTGCTTCGATCTGCTCAATGGCCTTGATCTTGTCGGGATTAGCTTTGATTCCCCGCTGAGACACAAAGAACCCGAGAAGTTTGCCGGAAGGGACTCCAAACACACACTTCTCGGGGTTGAGCTTGAGGTTGACCTTGCGTAGATTTGCAAAAGTCTCTTCTAAGTCTTGGATCAGAGTTGTCCTGTCTTCGCTTTTGACCACTATATCATCCATGTAAGCTTCTACATTTCTGTGTATCTGTGGCTTCAAAGCGATATGGACTACTCTGGCAAATGTTGAACCAGCATTCTTTAATCCGAAAGGCATCCGTACGAAACAGTACGTGCCACATGGAGTAATGAATGCGGTTTTCTCCTCATCCTCTTCTGCCATGAAGATCTGATGATATCCTGAATATGCGTCAAGAAATGAAAGCAACTCACATCCGGCTGTGGAGTCAACAATCTGGTCAATGCGCGGCAAGGGAAATGGATCTTTGGGCCAAGCTTTATTAACATCAGTAAAGTCAATACAAAGCCTCCATTTCCCATTCGCCTTGCGCACTACAACCGGATTGGCCAACCACGTGGGATGGAGCACCCCTCTGACAAGGCCTGTTGCTTCCAATTTCTTGATTTCTTCTGCTATGAATTCTTGGCGCTCCATCGCCTGTTTCCTGACCTTTTGCTTGATGGGCCACGCATGAGGACAAATGGCAAGATGGTGCTCAATTACCTTCCTGGGAACACCGGGGATGTCAGACGGTTGCCATGCAAACACGTCGACATTCGCCCGCAGGAAAGTAACGAGCGCGCTTTCCTATTTAGGGTCAAGCATGGCACTGATGGTGAAGGTACCACCAGTGCTGTCCTCCTTGGCGGACACCTTCTTGGTAAGTGGTGGAGCTGCCATCGTCTTCTTACTCTTGCCGGTGGAGCTCGATGGTGCGTCCTCGACGGCAGCGCAGCACTCCGATGAGGCGCGCTTGCCGGAGTAGGCATCAGAGCTCTTGCCGGACTTGGTCTTCTTCTTCCCCCCGGGAGCTTCAGCGGCAAGTGTCTGGCGGTCTGTCGCGGCAGCTGCTTCCTGGTAGATCTTGTCGGCGCAGATAAGGGCATCCTTCTTGTCGCCAGGGACAGAGATGACACTTATCGGGCCTGGCATCTTGAGCATGTTGTACGCATAGTGGGAGGCCGCCATGAACTTGGCGAGCGCTGGGCGGCCAAGTATCCCATTGTAAGGCAATGGGAAATCAGCAACGTCAAAGGTGACCCTCTCTGTTCTGAAATTCAGCTCGCTGCCAAATGTCACCGGCAACGTGACCTTCCCTTTCGGCTTGCTCCTTCCCGGGTTAATTCCTTGGAATGTACCGGTTTCTTCGAGCTCGCTGTCCGGGATCTGGAGTTTCTGGAGCACAGCGGAGGAGATCAGATTTAGGCCGGCCCCGCCGTCAACTAGCATCTTAGTGACTTTGAGGTTGCGGATTGTTGGCGAAACCAACAACAGCAGGCACCCGACCGCAGTTGTGCGATCAGGGTGGTCCTCAATGTCAAAGACGATAGGCGTGCTGGACCACTTCAGAAGCTTGCGTGATTCGACAGGTGGCTCTGCCGCATTAACTTCCCGGAGCCACTGTTTGAGTTGGCGGTGGGAAGTATGCAGAGAAGCGCCACCGTCAACACACAAGACTTCTATAGCCTTTTGAAACTCCTGCTCGCTGTTCTCAACATCATCCATGTCTTCATCATCGTCCTCGTCTTCGTCCTTGTCGCGGCCGCGGGGAGGTCTGTCTCCTTGCCGCTGCTTGGCCTTGCCGCGGCTTCCTCCCTGGCCAGCGCGCTTCTTGCCGGCTTCTCCACCGCCTCCTTGGGCTCTCTCCTTGTAGCGCCGCTCGTACTCAGCTTTTTGTTGCTGGACAAGCTGCTCGACCCTCTTGCAGTTCTGGAGATCATGGCCCTTGGTGCGGTGGATCTTGCAGTACTGCTTGTCAGAGCTGCCCTGCTTGTCGGCGGCCGCCACAGCTTGGCAGTTGGTGCATACGGCAACCTCCTTGCCGGAGCTACCAACTTTGGCTTGCTTGGCGGCGTCGTCATCGCCGGACTGCTCGACGACTAGCACCTCTTTGCCCTTCCTCCTGTTGCGCCTCCGGTTCTTCTTTGCCGGGGCGGCATCCTCACTGTCAGATCCCCCTGTTCCAGTAGTCTCTCCGGGGAGTTTCCTCCCTTCCTCAGCGCGTGCGCACTTGTCGGCCAAGGCGTATAGCTCACTGATGTCTCTGATCCTGCTCATCGCCATCTCCTCCCGCATCCTGCGATTACGCACGTTCTGATGGAACGCGCTGATAACCGCAGCAGGGTGGATGTCCGGGATGCTGCGCTGCACGCGGCTGAATCTCTGGATATACTTGCGCAGGGGCTCTCCTTCCTTCTGGGCAAGCAGGTGGAGGTCACTCTCTTGGCCATGAGGTTTGTGGCCGCCTGTAAAGGCGCCGACAAACTGATGGCACAAGTCCGCCCAAGAGGACACGGAGTTGTCCGGCAAGTGCATGAGCCAGGATCTGACTTCGGGCTTGAGCACGAGCGGGAAGTAGTTGGCAAGGACCTTGTCGTCTTGCCCCCCGGCAGCTTGCACCGCAATGGTGTAGATGCTGAGGAACTCCGACGGGTGCGACTTGCCGTCGTACTTCTCCGGCACGTCTGGCTTAAAATGTTTCAGGCTGGGCCACTGGACTTGCCGCAGCTCACGGGTAAACGCAGGGTAACCTGCCGCGTACGGCAAGTCGCCTGGTTCTCCGGGCGCATGCATGTCAACAGAGGGCCCAGCGCGTAGGTCTGATTGACGCCGCGCTTCTCTTCGGTGCTCGATGCGTGTTCGAGCGTCTTCCCGCTGTCTCTCATGAAGAACTTGGCGCTGATCGCGACGAGCTCGCGGATCTGACGACGCGGTGGAGTAGCTGTCGAGGTGGATCCGGCGAGTCGGCGATCTTGGCCTTCGGGGCGGAGAGTGCACAGTGGTTGCACCTTCGCCGGTCTTGTCGCCACCGACTCGCGCCTGGCTGACTTGCCGCGGCAGCGATGTGCTCGGCTGCCGTGGGTTGTCACCATTGGCGAAGTCGATGAGGCTCTGGATAGTGGCCCTCCAGTCATCGATCTTCTCTGGCGCTGGAGGGTAGTCTAGGAGCAGCTGGGCACGTGCCAACGCTTCCGCCGGAGTGGTGGGCGGCGGCAGCGAACGGTGCGAGGAGCGAGATATGCTCGGACTTCTAACTGCGTTAGAAGGAGCAACATCTCGTCCAAGCGACCGCGTCGCGCTCGCGCCAGCATGTTGGCGTGCATGCTAGTCCTGAGCGCTCCGGGATCCGCCAGCTTGATCTTGGCCCAGCAGATGTATGGTACCGTGGGTACCATGACGCTGCTGGTCCCGCGCCTCCTGGGACGGGCGCGGTGCGTGTACGGACGCCGAGGTCTTGGAGTGGGCGCGGTCGTTGTGGGAGGCGACCGCGCCGCCGACGTGCGGCGCAACCTGGTCCTTGGACCTGGCAGCGCCATGGGTCTCCCCGTCGGCGCCCGTTCTTCCGCCGGCGCCTACTCCACCAGCCGTTCGCTTTGGCAACGGTGGGCTCGGCGCAGACGGAGCGGCTGCCTCCGAAATCTTCTTCTTCGGCGGCATGTTGATGAAGACGATGAAGATTCGGCTCGTGCGAACGCCGGATCTGGTTCGCACAACCTCGACGCACCCCCTACCTGGCGCGCCAAAGATGTCGGGGGTTGCTGATCCCACGTACACCTATGGGGATCGGCGGACCGAGCCCCTTTCGGTTCGGCAGGGGGCGGTGGATGCACAAAGAGCAGATCGAGGCGAACGCACGAGCGACGCGGTCGGTTTACCCAGGTTCGGGCCGCACGGATGCGTAAAACCCTACTCCTGCTTTGGTGGTTGTATTGAGTTCTTGCTTGGAAGCGATGAGTGCTACAGTACACTCAAGCAGCTGGCGAGACCGAGCGTGAGAATGGCCGTCCTCCCCCCTCTCTATTGCGCATGGGCCTCCTTTTATATGTCTAAGGGGTCACCGACAGGTGGCAACAGAGGTGGGGGTAAAATTGTAAAAGAGGTGGTAGTTGGCTCCACCGCCTACAACAGTCGTATCATACCTAACCCTGACGGCAGGGGACAAGGGCATTAAATGCCTGTCTGTGTCATCTAGATGGTACAGAGAGGGACCGCTAGGAACGCCACCGTTTGCCACGATGGCTATCTTGTCAGCGCTTGCTTGCCACCGCATGCCCCCGGCTGCCCAGCCTCCCGCCACGTATGCCAGGAGCGGTCCCAGAGCGACACGTTGGTGGGTGAGCTAGAGCGCGGCAACGTGACCTTCCCTTTCGGCTTGCTCCTTCCCGGGTTAATTCCTTGGAATGTACCGGTTTCTTCGAGCTCGCTGTCCGGGATCTGGAGTTTCTGGAGCACAGCGGAGGAGATCAGATTTAGGCCGGCCCCGCCGTCAACTAGCATCTTAGTGACTTTGAGGTTGCGGATTGTTGGCGAAACCAACAACAGCAGGCACCCGACCGCAGTTGTGCGATCAGGGTGGTCCTCAATGTCAAAGACGATAGGCGTGCTGGACCACTTCAGAAGCTTGCGTGATTCGACAGGTGGCTCTGCCGCATTAACTTCCCGGAGCCACTGTTTGAGTTGGCGGTGGGAAGTATGCAGAGAAGCGCCACCGTCAACACACAAGACTTCTGTAGCCTTTTGAAACTCCTGCTCGCTGTTCTCAACATCATCCATGTCTTCGTCATCGTCCTCGTCTTCGTCCTTGTCGCGGCCGCGGGGAGGTCTGTCTCCTTGCCGCTGCTTGGCCTTGCCGCGGCTTCCTCCCTGGCCAGCGCGCTTCTTGCCGGCTTCTCCACCGCCTCCTTGGGCTCTCTCCTTGTAGCGCCGCTCGTACTCAGCTTTTTGTTGCTGGACAAGCTGCTCGACCCTCTTGCAGTTCTGGAGATCATGGCCCTTGGTGCGGTGGATCTTGCAGTACTGCTTGTCAGAGCTGCCCTGCTTGTCGGCGGCCGCCACAGCTTGGCAGTTGGTGCATACGGCAACCTCCTTGCCGGAGCTACCAACTTTGGCTTGCTTGGCGGCGTCGTCATCGCCGGACCGCTCGACGACTAGCACCTCTTTGCCCTTCCTCCTGTTGCGCCTCCGGTTCTTCTTTGCCGGGGCGGCATCCTCACTGTCAGATCCCCCTGTTCCAGTAGTCTCTCCGGGGAGTTTCCTCCCTTCCTCAGCGCGTGCGCACTTGTCGGCCAGGGCGTATAGCTCACTGATGTCTCTGATCCTGCTCATCGCCATCTCCTCCCGCATCCTGCGATTACGCACGTTCTGATGGAACGCGCTGATAACCGCAGCAGGGTGGATGTCCGAGATGCTGCGCTGCACGCGGCTGAATCTCTGGATATACTTGCGCAGGGGCTCTCCTTCCTTCTGGGCAAGCAGGTGGAGGTCACTCTCTTGGCCATGAGGTTTGTGGCCGCCTGTAAAGGCGCCGACAAACTGATGGCACAAGTCCGCCCAAGAGGACACGGAGTTGTCCGGCAAGTGCATGAGCCAGGATCTGACTTCGGGCTTGAGCACGAGCGAGAAGTAGTTGGCAAGGACCTTGTCGTCTCGCCCCCCGGCAGCTTGCACCGCAATGGTGTAGATGCTGAGGAACTCCGACGGGTGCGACTTGCCGTCGTACTTCTCCGGCACGTCTGGCTTAAAATGTTTCAGGCTGGGCCACTGGACTTGCCGCAGCTCACGGGTAAACGCAGGGCAACCTGCCGCGTACGGCAAGTCGCCTGGTTCTCCGGGCGCATGCATGTCAACAGAGGGCCCAACGCGTAGGTCTGATTGACGCCGCGCTTCTCTTCGGCGCTCGATGCGTGTTCGAGCGTCTTCCCGCTGTCTCTCATGAAGAACTTGGCGCTGATCGCGACGAGCTCGCAGATCTGACGACGCGGTGGAGTAGCTGTCGAGGTGGATCCGGCGAGTCGGCGATCTTGGCCTTCGGGGCGGAGAGTGCACAGTGGTTGCACCTTCACCGGTCTTGTCGCCACCGACTCGCGCCTGGCTGACTTGCCGCGGAAGCGATGTGCTCGGCTGCCGTGGGTTGTCACCATTGGCGAAGTCGATGAGGCTCTGGATAGTGGCCCTCCAGTCATCGATCTTCTCTGGCGCTGGAGGGTAGTCTAGGAGCAGCTGGGCACGTGCCAACGCTTCCGCCGGAGTGGTGGGCGGCGGCAGCGAACGGTGCGAGGAGCGAGATATGCTCGGACTTCTAACTGCGTTAGAAGGAGCAACATCTCGTCCAAGCGACTGCGTCGCGCTCGCGCCAGCATGTTGGCGTGCATGCTAGTCCTGAGCGCTCCGGGATCCGCCAGCTTGATCTTGGCCCAGCAGATGTATGGTACCGTGGGTACCATGACGCTGCTGGTCCCGCGCCTCCTGGGACGGGCGCGGTGCGTGTACGGACGCCGAGGTCTTGGAGTGGGCGCGGTCGTTGTGGGAGGCGACCGCGCCGCCGACGTGCGGCGCAACCTGGTCCTTGGACCTGGCAGCGCCATGGGTCTCCCCGTCGGCGCCCGTTCTTCCGCCGGCGCCTACTCCACCAGCCGTTCGCTTTGGCAACGGTGGGCTCGGCGCAGACGGAGCGGCTGCCTCCGAAATCTTCTTCTTCGGCGGCATGTTGATGAAGACGATGAAGATTCGGCTCGTGCGAACGCCGGATCTGGTTCGCACAACCTCGACGCACCCCCTACCTGGCGCGCCAAAGATGTCGGGGGTTGCTGATCCCACGTACACCTATGGGGATCGGCGGACCGAGCCCCTTTCGGTTCGGCAGGGGGCGGTGGATGCACAAAGAGCAGATCGAGGCGAACGCACGAGCGACGCGGTCGGTTTACCCAGGTTCGGGCCGCACGGATGCGTAAAACCCTACTCCTGCTTTGGTGGTTGTATTGAGTTCTTGCTTGGAAGCGATGAGTGCTACAGTACACTCAAGCAGCTGGCGAGACCGAGCGTGAGAATGGCCGTCCTCCCCCCTCTCTATTGCGCATGGGCCTCCTTTTATATGTCTAAGGGTTCACCGACAGGTGGCAACAGAGGTGGGGGTAAAAATGTAAAAGAGGTGGTAGTTGGCTCCACCGCCTACAACAGTCGTATCATACCTAACCCTGACGGCAGGGGACAAGGGCATTAAATGCCTGTCTGTGTCATCTAGATGGTACAGAGAGGGACCGCTAGGAACGCCACCGTTTGCCATGATGGCTATCTTGTCAGCGCTTGCTTGCCACCGCATGCCCCCGGCTGCCCAGCCTCCCGCCACGTATGCCAGGAGCGGTCCCAGAGCGACACGTTGGTGGGTGAGCTAGAGCGCGGGCTGCGGAGTAGTAGCTTGCCGCGGCAAGCGCCTTGCCGCGGATGTTGCCTTGTCGCATCTGGGAGCTTGTCGCTCACCGGGTCTTGTCGGGACGCGCAGTGCGCCCCAGCGAGCTTCTTGAGATGCTTTGGTTGCCTTCCCGGCAAGCTCCTCTTGCCGGGGTCTCGTCTCCTTCCCGGCAAGCTCCTACGGGGCCTCGTCTCCTTCCCAGCAAGCTCCTCTTGCCGGGGCCTTGTTTTCTTCCCGGCAAGCTCCTCTTGCCGGGGCCTTGTTTTGGTCTTGGATACTTTGTTCTTGAATGGCCCCAAAGGAACCACGGAGGGTCTTGGCGTTCGCCCGGCAAGCCTTGCCGCGGGTAGCTGCGACTGCCCGTGCACAAGTTCGGGATACTAAGGTACCCCTACTTTAGTACACCGACATTAGGAAGTAATTATCCCACTATTTTGGAGGATTTTGAATCTTATTATGATAATTATGAAAGTGGATTTGGAGAGGTCATGACTTTATTGAGTGATTATTCCACTATCTTGGAAGATGTTTCAATCGATTATGATGAGAACAAAGTTGCTACTTATGATAACTATTGTGATGATACATATGCTATAAAAAGAAGTGATGATTATATTTATAAAACTTGTCATGATTATGATTACCCTTTTCCTGAATACTAGTCTTTTAATGTGGAAACAATTTGTAGTATTCGAGTTTCTTATGATACTCCCACTATTCCGAATGAGAAGAATTTTGCTTATGTGGAGAGTAGTAAATTTTCTATGCTTGTAGATCATAAAAGCAATGCTTTTTGTGATGGTTATACTGTTGAATTCATTCATGATGCTACTGAAAATTATTATGAGGGAGGAATATATGCTTGTAGGAATTGCAATAATATCAAGTTTCCTCTCTATGTGCTTAAATTTTTGAAGTTATGCTTGTTTTACCTTCCTATGCAAGTTGATTCTTGTTCCCACAAGTTGTTTATCCACAAAATCCCTATGCATAGGAAGTGGGTTAGACTTAAATGTGCTAGTCATATTCTTATTGATTCTCTCTTTATATTTCAATTCTTAACTTTTATGTGAGCATCATTGAAATCATCATGCCTAGCTAGGGGCGTTAAACGATAGCGCTTGTTGGGAGGCAGCCCAAGTTTATTTTTGTTCCTTGCTTTTTGTTCCTGTTTAGTAATAAATAATTTATCTAGCCTCTGTTTTTTTGTGTTTTTTATGTTTAATTAGTGCTTGTTCCAAGTAGAACCGTTGGGAAGACTTGGGGAAAGTCTTTTTGATCTTGCTGTAAAAAAACAGAAACTTTAGCGCTCACGAGAATTGCTGCCATTTTTTATTGGAGAGTGATATTTAGTTAATTATTTTTGCAGATGATTAATAGATAAATTCCTCACGTCCAGCAATTTATTTTAGAAATGTTGGGGTTCCATAAGTATTAGAAACCCACAGGTTACTACAGACTGTTCTGTTTTTTGACAGATTCTGTTTTTCGTGTGTTGTTTGCTTATTTTGATGAATCTATGGCTAGTAATAGAGTTTATGAACCATAGAAAAGTTGGAATACAGTAGGTTTAACACCAATATAAATAAAGAATGAGTTCATTACAGTACATTTAAGTGGTGGTTTGTTTTCTTTTACGAACGGAGCTCACAAAGATTTTCTTTTAAGTTTTTGTGTTGTGAAGTTTTCAAGTTTTGGGTAAAGATTTGATGGATTATGGAACAAGGAGTGGCAAGATCCTAAGCTTGGGGATGCCCAAGGCACCCCAAGGTAATATCCAAGGACAACTAAGAGCCTAAGCTTGGGGATGCCTCGGAAGGCATCCCCTCTTTCGTCTTCGTTCATCGGTAACTTTACTTGGAGCTATATTTTTATTCACCACATGATATGTGTTTGCTTGGAGCGTCATTTTATTTTCTTTTGTTTTGCTTTCTGTTTGAATAAAATACCAATATCTGAAATTCTTAAATGTTAGAGAGTCTTCATATAGTTGCATAATTATTCGACTACTCATTGATCTTCACTTATATCTTTCGGAGTAGTTTGTTGTTGCTCTAGTGCTTCACTTACATCTTTTTAGAGCACGGCGGTGGTTTTATCTTACAGAAATAGATGAACTATCATGTGTCACTTATATTATTTTGAGAGTCCTAAACAGCATGGTAATTTTCTTTGGTTATGAATTTAGTCCTAATATGATGGGCATCCAAGAGGGATATAATAAAAACTTTCATATAAAGTGCATTGAATACTATGAGAAGTTTGATACTTGATAATTGTTTTGAGATATGGAGATGGTGATATTAGAGTCATGCTAGTTGAGTAGTTGTGAATTTGAGAAATACTTGTGTTGAAGTTTGTGATTCCCGTAGCATGCACGTATGGTGAACCGTTATGTGATGAAGTCGGAGCATGATTTATTTATTGATTGCCTTCCTAATGAGTGGCGGTTGGGGACGAGCGTTGGTCTTTTCCTACCAATCTATTCCCCTAGGAGTATGCGCGTAGTACTTTGTTTTGATAAATAACAGATTTTTGCAATAAGTATGTGAGTTCGTTATGACTAATGTTGAGTCCATGGATTATACGCACTCTCACCCTTCCACCATTGCTAGCCTCTCTAGTACCACACAACTTTCGCCGGCACCATAAACCCACCACATACCTTCCTCAAAACAGCCACCATACCTACCTATTATGGCATTCCCATAGCCATTTAGAGATATATTGCCATACAACTTTCCACCGTTCTGTTTATTGTGACGCGCTCCATGATTGCCATATTGCTTTGTATGATCATGTAGTTGACATCGTATTTCTGGCAAAGCCACCATTCATAATTATTTCATACATGTCACTCGTGAGTCATTGCACATCCTGGTACACCACCGGAGGCATTCATATAGAGTCATATTTTGTTCTAAGTATCGAGTTTTAATTCGTGAGTTGTAAGTAAATAAAAGTGTGATGGTAATCATTATTAGAGCATTGTCCCATGTGAGGAAAGGATGATGGAGACTATGATTCCCCCACAAGTCGGGATGAGACTCCAGACGAAAAATAAAATAAAAATAAAAAAGAGGCCATAAAAAAGAGAGAAGGCCCAAATAAATAAATAAATAAATAAATAAAATGAGAGAAAAAGAGAGAAGGGGCAATGCTACTATCCTTTTACCACACTTGTGCTTCAAAGTAGCACCATGATCTTCATGATAGAGAGTCTCCTATGTTGTCACTTTCATATACTAGTGGGAATATTTCATTATAGAACTTGGCTTGTGTATTCCAATGATGGGCTTCCTCAAAACGCCCTAGGTCTTTGTGAGCAAGCGAGTTGGATGCACACCCACTAGTTTCTTTTGTTGAGCTTTCATATACTTATAGCTCTGGTGCATCCGTTGCATGGAAATCCCTACTCACTCACATTAATATCTATTGATGGGCATCTCCATAGCCCGTTGATACGCCTAGTTGATGTGAGACTATCTTCTCCTTTTTGTCTTCTCCACAACCACCATTCTATTCCACCTATAGTGCTATGTCCATGGCTCACGCTCATGTATTGCGTGAAGATTGAAAAAGTTTGAGAACATCAAAAGTATGAAACAATTGCATGGCTTGTCATCGGGGTTGTGCATGATTTAAATATTTTGTGTGATGAAGATAGAGCATAGCCATACTATATGATTTTGTAGGGATAACTTTCTTTGGCCATGTTATTTTGAGAAGACATGATTGCTTAGTTAGTATGCTTGAAGTATTATTATTTTTATGTCAGTATTAAAATTTTGTCTTGAATCTTATGGATCTGAATATTCTTGCCACAATAAAGAGAAATACATAATGATTATGTTAGGTAGCATTCCACATCAAAAATTATGTTTTTATCATTTATCTACTCGAGGACGACCAGGAATTAAGCTTGGGGATGCTGATACGTCTCCAACGTATCTATAATTTTTGATTGTTCCATGCTATTATATTATCAACCTTGGATGTTTTGTATGCATTTATATGCTATTTTATATGATTTTTGGGACTAACCTATTAACCTAGAGCCGAGTGCAAGTTTCTGTTTTTTTCCGTGTTCTAGAGTATCGCAGAAAAGGAAAATCAAATGGAGTCCAATTGACTCGAAACTTCACAGAACTTATTTTTGGACCAGAAGAAGCCCACGGAGTATCGGAGATGGACCAGAAGAGTGCCGGGCTGCCCACGAGGGTGGGGGGCGCGTCCACCCCCCCTGGGCGCGCCCGCTGCCTCGTGGACAGCCCAGAGATCCACCGACGTACTTGTTCCTCCTATATATATATATCCATATACCCTAAAAACTTTGGGGAGCGGAATAGATAGGGAGTTCCACCGCCAGAAGCCTCCGTAGACACCGAAAACCAATCTAGGCCCGTTCCAGAACCCTGCCGGAGGGGGAATCCCTCTCCGGTGGCCATCTTCATCATCCTGGCGCTCTCCATGACAAGGAGGGAGTAGTTCACCCTCGGGGCTGAGGGTATGTACCAGTAGCTATGTGTTTGGTCTCTCTCTCTCTCGCTCTCGTGTTCTTGAGGTGGCACGATATTGATGTATCGCGAGCTTTGCTATTATAGTTGGATCTTATGATGTTTCTCCCCCTCTACTCTCTTGTAATGTATTGAGTTTTCCCTTTGAAGTTATCTTATCAGGTTGAGTCTTTAAGGATTTGAGAACACTTGATGTATGTCTTGCCATGCTTATCTGTGGTGACAATGGGATATCACGTGATCCACTTGATGTATGTTTTGGTGATCAACTTGCGGGTTCCGCCCATGAACCTATGCATAGGGGTTGACACACGTTTTCGTCTTGACTCTCCGATAGAATCTTTGGGGCACTCTTTGAAATTCTTTGTGTTGGTTTGAATAGATGAATCTGAGATTGTGCGATGCATATCGTATAATCACACCCACGAATACTTGAGGTGACATTGGAGTATCTAAGTGACATTAGGGTTTTGGTTGATTTGTGTCTTAACGTGTTATTCTAGTATGAACTCTAGGATAGATTGAATGGAAAGAATAGCTTCGTGTTATTTTACTACGGACTCTTGAATAGATCGATCAGAAAGGATAACTTTGAGGTGGTTTCGTACCCTACCATAATCTCTTCATGTGTGATGCATATCCTATAATCATACCCACGGATACTTGAGGTGAAATTGGATGTAACATCCCAAAATTCTAAATTTTGGAATGTTATAATAAATAGATAGATTTGATTGATTGTTTGAAAGTGAGTGAATTTGAAACTTTTGAAAGTTAAATGAGAGGGAATAAAAGGAATTTCCCAAACTTTCATATTTGCTTTCTGATCTCCATGAATTCAAATTCTTTTCAAATACAAAACCCTTGAGCGAAGATGATATGACTTCTTCCATTTAAATTAAATGAAAGGGTATTTGAAAATAATTGAATTTCATTTGGAAATATTTCAATTCATAAACTTCATGCAGCTCTATGATTTTCATGAGAGAAGATAAATTGACTTCTTCAAATTATATGAAATATGAGTTGGGAGTTTCAAAGAATCAAATTCAAAGTTCCTTTGAATTTATTTTCAATTTAGAGTTATTTGAGTTTTATTCAAATTATTTTTCTCCAAAAACAAATACATGGAAAATAGGGTAACATGATTCCCTACAATAGAAAATTTGAGAAAATTAATTTGAAATCATTTTGGTATTTTTAAAATGATTTTTATTGGATTTTATTAGAGCGGGAGCACTGTTCGAATTATTAGAATTTATGGGTATTTTATTTGATGCTAGAAAAATGTCCATGTTGTTGGAAATCTTTTTCTGAAAATTTCGGTATATTATATGCCTATATAATATTTTTATTTATGTTTGTTTTTATTTGTTTTGTTTGTCTAGAAAATGTTAAAAAAAATCTTTCCGCCGAACTGGGCCGGCCCAGCCAACCGGCCAGGCCACGGCCCAGCCCAGCCGCGCCGCCTCCCTCCACCCGAGCGGGAGACCGCCGCCGCCACGAATGCTGCCACCGACCTCGGCGTCCGTGCCGAGGCAGGGCACCTCTGCCCCCTTGCCCAAGGCACTCCGCCCCGCCTCCCATAAGTAGGCCGCCGCCGCCCCGCTCCTCCTCTTCTCGCCGCCGCCCGCACAGCCACCGCCTGCCCTCCCACATCCCGCATCGCCGCCGCCCCAGATCATCGTCGCGGCGCCGCTAGCTGCTGCCTCCGCGCCGCTGCTCTGCCGCGCCGCCGCAGCCGCGCCTCGCCTAGCCCCTCGCCACCCCGCATAGCTGCTGCCTCCGCCGCCCCGCGCCGCTCCTCGCTGACCCTGCACCGCTCGCCGGAGACCGCGCCCCGCCGGAGCTGATGCGCAAACCACTGCCAATCTAGTCGCTGCCGGTTTTCCGAGGAAAACCGCCCCGACCGGTAAAACCCTAGGACGGTTTTTATTTTTGGTTCTTTTCGGTTAGTTAGGTTTAGACCGGTTTTCTTTTTAGTTAGGTTTATTTAATGGACGTTCATTAGTTAGGGTTCTCTAGCGAACGATTTCGTTCGGTAGTGTTCGGTAGCGAACGTTCGCTATTTAGATTTTTCTTTTTTCTGTTTATTTTTGGTCAGGGACCTAGTTTTGAATACTTTATTTACAGAATAGTCCCTGTACTTCAAACGATCACATCTTTTTACTCGTTTATCCAAATCCAACGAAACCAACGCCAACTTCTTCGTTACAATTTCCTCTATCCAGTAATCCAACCCAAACATGTTTTTGAAAAGTTTAAAATTTGAATTAGATCAGATTTGAATTCAAACTTCGTTTGATCATAACTTGAGTTTCGTAGCTCCGTTTGAGTTGATTCTTTTTGCAAATCGAAGCTCTTGACCTAAATTTTCTGATAAGGCCAAATTCACATAATTTTGGTACTATTAGAAATTATTTTATGTTGCAAGAGTTATTTGCTTGGTTTTGAAGTTTTCCGAATCATCTTCTTCGATCTTTCTGATCTTTTGAGTGATTGCTTATGTGTGGTTACTATTGCTTGCTTACGATAGATTGACCGGAGTGTGACGAGTAGAGCTATCAAGAGTTTTGAGTGCGAATCATCTTCATCAACATTGCAGGCAAGTTCACATTTTGATCATATCCCTTTAACACCCAGTTTTATGCATTAGTTTCAACCCTCAAACATTGCATGGTTAGGAATTGATAACATGTGGGTATTGGGAAGTAGTTTATGAGGTAGGAACCTATTACCTGTTTATTATCAAACCCGTGGGAGTTACTATTACGTTATGCTTACATTGCCATGCTATGCTCGTAGACGTGGATTGGGTTTTGAGAGTATTCATGACAGATGTGAGATTGTTAATTAATGGTTTACTTAAGGTGGCAACTTAAACACACATCTGGGTGGATTGAGGCACCGGGTTATTCCAGGATTGCCTGTCTAGGCACCTGGGTAGACCAGGATTGCCTGTTTTTTATGGACCGCCACCCAGGCTCAAAGGGATCATGAGATTTTTCATACTAGAAACTTCCGTGTGCGGCCACAAGCTATTATGGGCTCTAGCATAGTTGATTAAGTCATGTAAACTCTTACAGGGTAGACTAGCAGATGTAGGGGAAAGTAGGTGTAACGGTCTATCCATCGTAAGGTGCTAGCGCTTCTGAAAGACTATGTCTCGGTCATCCGTTTCTCAAACACCATGTAGTGCGAGAAATCCAACGGAGGCGATCGAGTCTTGTGGGGAAAAGTGCGCAAAACTCAGCAAAGTGTATAAACTAATCATGATTAGCCGTGTCCTCGGTTATGGACGTCTTGAGTACCTAGTTCTTGGATTATCCTGTTGATCTCATCACGTTACTTTAAATGAATATTGTTGGGTTTTAATGATGTTACTTAATTGGGATTGAGAATGCTGTCAACCATTCTCAATGTTTAACAACCACAATGATAGTTAAATAAAATTTATTCCTTTGCAGTAGGGAAAAATTGGCTTTTTGCAAAACTATAACCATAGAGCTTTTCCACCAGCCAAATATGCATGTAGTGATAGCCTTTATTCATCATTCTTTATGGTGTGAATTTGCCAGTACATTCAATGTACTGACCCTTTGTGGCTGCAACATCTTGTTGCAAGATTTCTTACGACGAGTAAGTGATACGTTAGGGTTACTATTTCTACACTCAACTTTGCCATTGGTGTTGATGGGAATCCACAACCTTGTTACTTCCGCTATTTTGGGTTGAGGTAATAGTATTTACGTTACTTTATACATGTGATTTACCTCTGTTATAAATCCTCGAGTACTGTGTGTGTCAGCATACCGATCCAGGGATGACACTTAAGCACAGAGACTTGATCCATTCGGATCGGGTCGCTACAAGATGGTATCAGAGCACATGTTGACTGTAGGACGTGACCCCTAGAAACTGGCAAGCCCATAGAAAGGATTTTCTCTAAAACTTTCCCTTTCAAAAAGATCTTTTACCTCTCTTCTCTTCTGAGCTTATTCAAAAATTCCCTTTAGTGAGACCATACCTCTTCCCCTTTTGACCACACAAAGATTCGACTGATGAGACCACTCCAAGAAGTACAAGATATCGGACAACTAAGACCACTTCGGAATGAAGAGTATTTTCCGTGCATCTGAATAATGGAAACTACAACGGCTGAAGACCTAAGACAAGTAGACTTTGAAGGCTCTGAAGAATTCCCAGATTTTTATGACCTAGGAAGGCTACCCTTATGGAACTTGGCAGACTATGGAAGTTGTCAATACCCGAGATCAAGGTGTATCGAAGAAAGACTGAAACAAGTAGCATGAGAACTCGAAGTTTTGTCAAGGAAAACCCTAAGGCAGGAGATATCAACTAGGGAATGATAGCACATGGGGATGAAAAGAGAAGAAACACGGTTATCCGTGATGTCATCGCCCGCTGATGCTATTGTCACCATGCTGAGTTAAGGCGCAGTTTTAACCTTAGCTGGTGTATCACCAGGATCTGGAGTGTTACATCAAGAAGTTAAGATGGACCTACGAGAAGCAGTATTTTGACAAGGAGCATTTCGTGAAGAACTTAGGACCTAGAAGTTGAAGTAACCAAGCTGGAGGAGCTACAACCTCGAGATACCGGAGATTTGTCAGGAACTGAAGGACAGTATGACCATGGCTCGTGCCAAGGATGTTGAAACCCAGAAGTTTGGAATGCAACTCCAGAATATTAAAAGACGTCACAAGAGACCTCGCGTCAACAGAGTTGATCTGGCAACAGAACTTGAGAAAGACAAGCATGATCGAAAGAAGCCATTGGAGGCATGAACAAGACTCATAGAGCTTGATGACCTTGAAGATTTATTGACCTTTAGAAGACCAAACCCCTATTATATACCTACGTTAGATGCGACGAATTGTGAGCTGTCAATTGTTTGATGTTTTTCTGGTAGCCACAATAAAAAAGTTGTCTTTTTAAAACTATTGTTTGTATTGTGTGAATCCCTCTCCCTCTCTCTTATCTCACCCCAAACCCATGGACCCAATAGAGGATGAATGAAGATGAGCTTATATTTTCTGGACCGATGAGTCAAATGGAGATGGACCAATGGATTCGGAACATGGAGGATCACATGAAGAAAAACCTTATAGTCAGAAAGGATATGACCTAGCATGCTCTTTAGTGCTTTGAAAGAGGTGCTACTACTTGGTGGAGAATGTACCAAACCATCAATGGATGGCAAGGAGTAACCACTTGGAAAGAATTTAAGTTGACTCTGCCAAAGTATCGGTTTTTGTCCCAGAAGTTGAAGCCTTATGGAAAGGATATGAAGAAACCTTGTGCATGCAAGATTTGTGGAGAAATAGGACACACCCATAAAGAACACAAGGATGAATGCCCTAATTGTGAAGGAAGTCACCGAGTTGAAAAATGCCCAATTAGGCAGATTACTTGTTTCTTGTGTGAAGGGATTACCCACTATCCTACTCAGTGTCACATTTACCCCATGGTACAATGAACCATCCAGCAGAAGAAAGAAGTAAAGGAAGGAGCCCTTATGGAAATTTTAGGAGAACCCGTGATGAAGGAAGAGATGGAGGACACATCTAAAGAAGACTCGAGTAAACCCTTCACTAAGTCTTGCTATTCATGTGGAGAAGAAGGACACATCTCCCAAAATTGTTTGAATGGGGATCTAGTAAAATTCCCAACAGAGGAAGTAGAATATGACCCACAGGAAATAGAAGCCATGATTGGCATGGAAAGGTCCAGGAAGAGAAGCAGATTGGATTCCAGGAAGGACCTGAGTCATATCACATGTTACAGGTGCAAGGAGTCAAGGCACTACCTCAACAATTGCCCAAAAAGGAAACCTCGATACTTGTCAGAAGTAATATGTTTTAGTGGAGCATGGCACTTTGCTAGAGAATGCCCCAAGGAGAAGGAAACTTGTGCTAGATAGTTGAGTTTGCAACAAAAGAAATGGAGTAGTAGAAGTGAGAACATTTTCTTTTATATTGAGGTGTTGAGTTGAGACATGTAATGGAAAAGCAAGAGATTGTAATCATTGGAGAATCAATAAAGTTAGCATCGTTGGTAAAGATTTGGGTTTTATGAGTTGTTACTCTATGACGACGGATTTTGACCATTTTTGAGGATATGAGAAATATGGTCTATGGAAGATTTGTGCATTTTAAGGGTGGTAGTACCCTATAAGAACCGTTGACCCCTGGAAAATATAAGGATACTCCACTGAGTGGATTTCGGACAAAATGAATACGAGTTTTGTCTTGATATGTGTGATACCCCAAGAGTGTGTGGGATGAAGTTGGAGACCGTCAGTTGTTTGGACCAATGTGATCAAGGAGTCAGAAGAGAATGTTATGTTGATTCGAGATAGACTGAAGGTAGCTCAGTCCAGGTAGAAGAGTTATGTAGACTCAAAAACTCAAGGAGGTAGTCTATGAAATTGGAGACAGAGCATGTCTTCGAGTGTCCCCTCTGCGAGGAGTTAAACGAATTGGAGTTAAGGGAAAGTTAGCCCCGCGATTTGCAGGACCATACCGAGTTTTGGAGCATTTGGGAGAAGTGGCCAACAAGTTGGAGTCACCAGAAGGACTGTCAGGAGTTCAAGATGTGTTTCACGTTTCCCAGTTGAAGAAGTGCCATGCAGAGATGGCCAATATTCCCCTATAAGGATGCTTGACCCTAGAAAGGATAATGATGTTCCATGAAGTGGAATATGGACTCCATAAGTATAAGATTTTATCTCGGTATGTGGTATATCCCACGAGGATGAAGAGATGAATTACTATTGGATATAAAGGAGGTATGATGTTGGAAATATGGATCAAGGGAAATTCCATGATGAGTCTGAGTAATCATGTCCTAGTTTGGTGCCAATAGAAGGTAGAAGACATTACAATTGGATGGATTTAAGAATACTAGGAAGTTGGAAGTTGGAATAATGATCAGTTGCCCGATGATAAGTTCAAGGACTACAAGTGATGAGATGGGCCATAACCCACATGCCCCAGGACCTGCCAAGAAGCAAGCACACTCTTGCTGAAGGAAAAACCATGGAAGAGAGTACGACCTTACCCACCGACGATTTTATAGGAGTAACGCAAAACCTGAGAGTTGTGAAGGAACGATAGATGTTTGTTTGGCTTGCAGAATCAATGGATTATTCCAAACGCAGTTCATGGATGAGAAATTCTGCAATGCTTGTGAGAATGGCCAAGTGTTAGAATGCAAGATTCGCTAAACCGTATACAAGATAATGATTTGGGTGCGGGATGGATTGATCACCATACCGACTTACTCTTATTATTCGCCTTGCTATATGGGATGGTAAATCTGAGTGACTTACCTATAGTAGAGAGATGGCGATATTAAACCTTGATTGAACCTTAGAATGGTATAGCAATTTTTCCCTTGTACAAGGCAGCTTTTTGCCAACCGTAGGTTATACAGTGAGGATCAACCAGACCCATTTCCCGCAGGAGAAACCATAAATTGTTGACCACCATGAGACATCGATAGTCGTTTAGCATTGGCGCTAGACTCGTCAGCTAAGAAGACCCAATCTCGGAATAACCTTACCAAGAGGAAAGGACAGAAGAATTGAGGAAAAGGTTAGGCCATTACTGGAAGAACCCAGAGAAAAGAATTATACTGAAGATCTGAGAAGACCGGCCCTGTCAAGAATAAGGATGGAGTATACGAGTATTGATGGAACCGTAACCATGCTTCTAAGGGTGGTAGCACCCCAAACCCCCTCCTGCGACAATTGATGGATTTTGAGAAGACCCCCGAACCCTAACCTTTTCTTGCTAGCCTCTCCGAATCTCGAGGACGAGATTCATTTTAAGGGTGGTAGGTTTGTAACATCCCAAATTTTAAATTTTGTAATGTTATAATAAATAGATAGATTTGATTGATTGTCTGAAAGTGAGTGAATTCGAAACTTTTGAAAGTTAAATGAGAGGGAATAAAAGGACTTTCCCAAACTTTCATATTTGCTTTCTGATCTCCATGAATTCAAATTCTTTTCAAATACAAAACCCTTGAGTGAAGATGATATGACTTCTTCCATTTAAATTAAATGAAAGGGTATTTGAAAATAATTGAATTTCATTTGGAAATATTTCAATTCATAAACTTGATGCAGCTCAATGATTTTCATGAGAGAAGATAAAATGACTTCTTCAAATTATATGAAATATGAGTTGGGAGTTTCAAAGAATTAAATTCAAAGTTCCTTTGAATTTATTTTCAATTTAGAGTTATTTGAGTTTTATTCAAATTATTTTTCTCCAAAAACAAAATACATGGAAAATAGTGTAACATGATTCCCTACAATGGAAAATTGGAGAAAAATTAATTTGAAATCATTTTGGTATTTTTAAAATGATTTTTATTGGATTTTATTAGAGCGGGAGCACTGTTTGAATTATTAGACTTTATGGGTATTTTATTTAATGCTAGAAAAATGTCCATGTTATTGGACATCTTTTTCTGAAAATTTTGATATATTATACGCCTATATACTATTTTTATTTCTGTTTGTTTTTATTTGTTTTGTTTGTCTGGAAAATGTTAAAAAAATCTTTCCGCCGAACTGGGTCGGCCCAGCCAACCGGCCAGGCCACGGCCCAGCCCAGCCGCGCCGCCTCCCTCCACCCGACCGGGAGACTGCCGCTGCCACGAATGCCGCCATCGACCTCGGCATACGTGCCGAGGCAGGGCACCTCTGCCCCCCTTGCCCAAGGCGCCCCGCCCCGCCTCCCATAAATAGGCCGCCGTCGCCCCGCTCCTCCTCTTCTCGCCGCCGCCCGCACAGCCGACGCCTGCCCTCCCGCATCCCGCGCCGCCGCCGCCACAGATCACCGCCGCGCCGCCGCTAGCTGCTGCCTCCGCGCCGCTGCTTTGCCGCGCCGCCGCAGCCGCGCCTCGCCTAGCCCCTCGCCGCCCCGCGTAGCTGTTGCCTCCGCCGCGCCGCTCCCCGCCGACCCTGCACCGCTCGCCGCAGACCACGACCCGCCGGAGCCGATCCGCAAACCGCCGCCGATCTAGTCGCTGCCAGTTTTCCGACGAAAACTGCCCCGACCGGTAAAACCCTAGGACGGTTTTTATTTTTGGTTCTTTTCGGTTAGTTAGGTTTAGACCGGTTTTCTTTTTAGTTAGGTTTATTTAATGGACGTTCATTAGTTAGGGTTCTCTAGCGAACGATTTCGTTCGGTAGTGTTCGGTAGCGAACGTTCGCTATTTAGATTTTTCTTTTTTCTGGTTATTTTCGGCCAGGGACCTAGTTGTGAATACTTTATTTACAGAATAGTCCCTGTACTTCAAACGATCACATCTTTTTCCTCGTTTATCCAAATCCAACGAAACTAACGCCCACTTCTTCGTTACGATTTCCTCTATCCAGTAATCCAACCCAAACATGTTTTTGAAAAGTTTAAAATTTGAATTAGATCAGATTTGAATTCAAACTTCGTTTGATCATAACTTGAGTTTCGTAGCTCCGTTTGAGTTGATTCTTTTTGCAAATCGAAGCTCTTGACCTAAATTTTCTGATAAGGCCAAATTCACATAATTTTGGTACTGTCAGGAATTTTTTATGTTGCAAGAGTTATTTTCTTGGTTTTGAAGTTTTCCGAATCATCTTCTTTGATCTTTCTGATCTTTTGAGTGATTGCTTATGTGTGGTTACTATTGCTTGCTTACGATAGATTGATCGGAGTGTGACGAGTAGAGCTATCAAGAGTTTTGAGTGCGAATCATCTTCATCAATATTGCAGGCAAGTTCACACTTTGATCATATCCCTTTAACACCCAGTTTTATGCATTAGTTTCAACCCTCAAACATTGCATGGTTAGGAATTGATAACTTGTGGGTATTGGGAAGTAGTTGATGAGGTAGGAACCTAATACCTGTTTATTATCAAACCCTTGGGAGTTACTATTACGTTATGCTTACATTGCCATGCTATGCTCGTAGTCGTGGATTGGGTTTTGAGAGTATTCATGACAGATGTGAGATTGTTAATTAATAGTTACTTAAGGTGGCAACTTAAACACACATCTGGGTGGATTGAGGCACCGGGTTATTCCAGGATTGCCTGTCTAGGCACCTGGGTAGACCAGGATTGCCTGTTTTTTATGGACCGCCACCCAGGCTCAAAGGGATCATGAGATTTTTCATACTAGAAACTTCCGTGTGCAGCCACAAGCTATTATGGGCCCTAGCATAGTTGATTAAGTCATGCGAACTCTTATAGGGTAGACTAGCAGATGTAGGGGAAAGTAGGTGTAACGTTCTATCCATCGTAAGGTGCTAGCGCTTCTGAAAGACTATGTCTCGGTCATCCGTTTCTCAAACACCATGTAGTGCGAGAAATCCAACGGGGGCGATCGAGTCTTGTGGGGAAAAGTGCGCAAACCTCTATAGAGTGTATAAACTAATCATGATTAGCCGTGTCCCCGGTTATGGACGTCTTGAGTATCTGGTTCTTGGATTATCCTGTTGATCTCATCACGTTACTTTAAATGAATATTGTTGGGTTTTAATGATGTTACTTAATTGGGATTGAGAATGCTGTCAACCATTCTCAATGTTTAACAAGCACAATGATAGTTAAATAAAATTTGTTCCTTTGCAGTAGGGAAAAATTGGCTTTTTGCAAAACTATAACCATAGAGCTTTTCCACCAGCCAAATATGCATGTAGTGATAGCCTTTATTCATCATTCTCTATGGTGTGAATTTGCCAGTACATTCAATGTACTGACCCTGTGTGGCTGCAATGTCTCATGTTGCAGGATTTCTTATGACGAGTAAGTGATATGTTAGGGTTACTATTTCTACACTCAACTTTGCCGTTGGTGTTGATGGGAATCCACAACCTTGTTACTTCCGCTATTTTGGGTTGAGGTAATAGTATTTACGTTACTTTATACATGTGATTTACCTTTGTTATAAATCCTCGAGTACTGTGTGTGTCAGCATACCGATCCAGGGATGACACTTAAGCACGGAGACTTGATCCATCCGGGTCGGGTCGCTACATTGGAGTATCTAGGTGACATTAGGGTTTTGGTTGATTTGTGTCTTAAGGTGTTATTCTAGTACGAACTCTAGGATAGATTAAACGGAAAGAATAGCTTCGTGTTATTTTACTACGGACACTTGAATAGATCGATCAGAAAGGATAACTTTGAGGTGGTTTCATACCCTACCATAATCTCTTCGTTTGTTCTCTGCTATTAGTGACTTTGGAGTGACTCTTTGTTGCATGTTGAGGGATAATTATATGATCCAATTATGTTATTATTGCTGAGAGAACTTGCAGTAGGGAAAGTATGAACCCTAGGCCTTGTTTCAACGCATTGCAATACCGTTTGTGCTCACTTTTATCATTAGTTACCTTGCTGTTTTTATATTTTCATATTACAAAAACCTTTATCTACCATCCATATACCACTTGTATTACCATCTCTTCGCCGAACTAGTGCACCTATACAATTTACCATTGTATTGGGTGTGTTGGGGACACAAGAGACTCTTTGTTATTTGGTTGCAGGGTTGCTTGAGAGAGACCATCTTCATCCTACGCCTCCTACGGATTGATAAACCTTAGGTCATCCACTTGAGAGAAATTTTCTATTGTCCTACAAACCTCTACACTTGGAGGCCCAACAACATCTACAAGAAGAAGGTTGTGTAGTAGACATCAGTGAGAAGGCTATGCTGTTGCATCAAATGATGAAGAAGACGAATAACTTTGTCTGGAGTGACGCTACTAACTCTGCCTTTGAAGATCTGAAAAGCCAGCTCGCCGAGCCGCTGGTTCTTGCTGCTCGCATTGAGAAGGAGCCACTGTTGTTATATGTGGCTGCTAACACACGTGCTGTCAGTGTGGCCATTGTTGTAGAGTGCAAGGAGGCTGGCAAGGAACATCAGGTTCAACGGCCGGTTTATTACGTCAGTGAGGTGCTCATTGAGTCCAAGCAGAGATATCCGCATTGGCAGAAGCTTGTTTATGGGGTGTTCATGGCAAGCTGAAAGCTTAAACATTACTTTCAGGGTCATACCATCACTGTGGTTAGCTCTGCTTCTTTAGGAGATATTATTCAAAATAGAGAAGCCACTGGAAGACTCGCCAAGTGGGCCATTGAACTTGGGTCTCATGGTTTAAAGTATGTGCCACATACTGCCATCAAATCTCAAGCACTGGTGGACTTCATTAACGATTGGACGGAATTGCAGATACCTGAAGAGAAGCTAGACAACACATATTGGACGATTCATTTTGATGGATCCAGACAATTGGAAGGCTCGGGGGCTGGAGTTGTTTTAACTTCGCCTCGAGGTGACAAGTTTTGTTATGTGTTGCGGTTGATGTTTCCTTGTACCAACAACACGGCTGAGTATGAGGCCTTACCCCATGGTCTTCAAATGGCTAAAGAAATGAGTTTAAGCCGGATACGGTGCCTTGGCGACTCAGATTTGGTGGCTCAGCAAGTATCAGGCAAGTGGGATTCCATGGATCCTCTCATGGCAGCTTATTATCGTGAGGTTGACGTTGTTGCTGGACACTTCAAGGGTTATCAAGTGGAGCACATCGACCACAGAAAGAATGAAGCGGCCGATGCTTTAGGCCGGTTGGGATCTCAACGTAAGCCGGTGCCGCCTAACACTTTTTTAGATGTTCTGCATAACCCTTCTGTCAAGTTTCCTACAGAGGAAGACTTGGCTGTTCCAAACCCGGAGGCACAATTGGTGGCGGCTCTTCATGTCATTCTAGATTGGACAGTGCCGTACTTAGCTTATATGACCCGGGGTGAGTTGCCGGAGGATGATACCTTGGCTAGACAGATAACCCGGCGGTCTAAGTCAATGACAATTTCCAATGGTGAGTTGTATCATCGCAGTGTCACTGGAGCATTTCAACGTTGTGTCTCTCCTGAAGAAGGTCAAGAAATTCTTCATGAGATCCATGAAGGGGATTGTGGCCATCTTGCCGGTTCAAAGTCTCTTGTGGCCAAAGCTTTCTGTCATGGTTTTTACTGGCTGACGGCTCATGCCGATGCGGAGGATCTGGTCAGTAGGTGCGATGGGTGTCAAAAATTTGCACGACGAGCGCACGTGCCGGCTCAAGAATTGCGGATGATTCCAATTACTTGGCCGTTTGCAGTTTGGGGGTTCGATATGGTTCGACCTTTCAAAAGATCCAAAGATAAAAAGACACATCTTTTGGTGGCTGTTGACAAATTCACAAAATGGGTTGAGGCAGAGCCGGTTAGTAAGTGTGATGCAGCCACAGCGGTTCAGTTCATGAAAAAGGTGATCTTTCGTTTTGTCTTTCCACACAGCATTATAACTGACAATGGCACTAATCTGTCCAAAGGTGCTATGGACGAATTTTGTCAACGTGAGCATATCCGGCTTGATGTTTCATCAGTGGCTCACCCCCAATCTAATGGTCAAGCTGAGAGAGCAAATCAGGAAATCTTAAAAGGTCTCAAACCCCGTCTTATGGTTCCTTTACAACGGACACTAGGTTGTTGGGTGGAGAAGTTACCCTCGGTGTTACGGAGTATCAATACCACCCCTAACAGGTCTACAGGTTATACGCCTTTCTTCATGGTTTATGGAGCAGAAGCAGTCCTGCCTAGTGACATCCGTCATGACTCACCCCGCGTGGCGGCTTACATTGAAGCTGATAAGGAGCAAACCCGACAGGATGCACTTGACTTATTAGATGAGGAGCGAGACTTGGCAGCGGCCCGATCAACAATTTACCAACAGGACTTGCACCGTTATCACAGCCGCCGGGTTAAGTCTAGAACCTTTCAAGAAGGTGACCTGGTGCTCCGGCTCATCCAGGATCAGTCTGATGCACACTATGCCCACCTTGGGAAGGACCCTTTGTGGTCAGCAAGAACTTAAACAACGGGTCATATTACCTTATCGATGTTCGAGAGCACAAAGACTCACGTAAATCGGAGGAGGAGACCCGTCGGCCATGGAATGTTGCTCATCTTCGGCCTTACTACACTTGAGCCACCAGCTCTCATAATGTACATACTTTGACATTGTATATATTATGATAAGTAATAAAGCAGGACCTCTGTCCTTTTTCATCTTCAATGATCACATATCTTTATTATTTTAATTATTAAACGACCAGTTGGGGGCTAATAGTATTTGAATCTAGCTTAACCCTCTCGGTCCGGCTCATGATCGTATTCGAATCTAGCCGTTAAAACTTCATGGTCACCAGGGGGCTTCCTGTTCAAACATAGGTCGTATTCAAACCAAAGAGAATATAGCTGTTGTAACCCTCTTGATCGGCGCAAAGCCAAACTCAGTATGGGGCTTCTTGATCGTATCCGAATCATAGCTTAACCCCTTTTGGGTTTGACTTGGATTGTATTCGAATCAGGGTCATTAAAAACCTCTCAAGGTCATTTGGGGGCTTCTTGTTCAAACATAGGTCGTATTCGAACCAAAGAGAACATAGCTGTCGGTACCCTCTTGATCGGCGCAACGCCAAAGCCACTGGGGGCTATATGATCATATATGAATCCTAGCTTAACCCCTTTGGTCCGGTTTACTGATCGTATTCGAATCAGAAGCCTCCAAATTTTTCTTAATGCTTGATTTACATTGTTTGAAAGATACTCTTTTGTTTTATTGGTTTTTTGTTGTCTCGAATCTAACTGTAAGTATGGTTTCAAATTTAAACCGGCTCGGTTATTTGACAATGAGTTGCCAAGGTATAACATTCATCAGGCATATGGAAGTATTGACTTCTAAAAAGATTGGGTTGTCACCCTTACTGTCCGGGTCACATAAACCGGCAGTCTAGAATCAAAGAACACAGGTATGACATTGTCATTCATAGACAGACTTATCTATGTTTTTCTTTAATCAAAGGCTTTACAATGTTATTTATCTTTACATCTAGCCCTGATTATTCCGTTATGGTAATTTCATAGTTATGTATTGGATGTTTTGACCCGTCTAGCGAGAAACCGCCAGGACAGTTTCTCATCTTTTACATACAGAACAGGTTTAAACGCTACAGATATGATAAAGGATATAAAGCATATATTGACATGATGGATAAAAATAGTCGTACGCAGTATGATATGCACGACGGCATTGGCAGAACATGCAGTTTCAAGCTAGCCTATTACAAGGCGTTGGGAGCCCAAAAGGTTAAAACTGTATTTTTCTCTTAAGCAGATGTTAAGCTAAGGCTTGTTCATTAAGTCTTGGCCGGATTATTTGGATGGTTATGACTCCTCCCTCGCCGGTTCATCTCCCTCCACTGGTTGGAAGCTGGGCTTAGACCAATCGAAGCCACGAAGAGAAACGAACTCAGCTTCATCATCAATTAGACCAGCCGGGTCAATTTCTGGGGCAAAGGTGAGTTGGTGAACCGGCAGGATGAGATCTGTCACTTTATATGAAGGAGTCGCCATCTTCTTATTATCAAGGTCAAAACCCGGCTGATACTTATCAATGTTGGTCTCGTCGCCAAGAATGGTAGCCTGAGGACGAACTCCCCTCACACAAGCGACAAAATCATCTTGATCAAACGGAGCCCCGTCTTCCTTCAAGGGGATACCCCTTGGCTACGTCCGCCGGGTCTAGTTCCAGCACCCAGGCTTTGGAGAGGCTTAGAGCTGTTAGGGCTCCGGCTCTTGGACAAGACCGCTTGACCTCTTGGAATCTGGCGGGTAAGATAGATAAATTCTTCAAAACATCACTCAAGAGGTTTGGTCCTCGGTTGGCTGGGGAGATAATAGCAAGCGCCCGTTGAGCCCTAGTGTACAATTGCTCCACCAGGGTGTAAACCGCCTTGAGTTTTGTCACGTTGGTTTGGCTCAGATTACTGCTCCGTGGACCTATGAGTATTTTAAAGGTTAAGCAGGCGGCTTATATTTCTGGCAAGATAGAGTTTAAGTAAATAATTCAAATGACTCACCAAAGATTGCAGAGACCATCTGAGACACATGGTTTTTTAAGCCGGTGAGCTCCGTGGTAACCTCCTTGAGAGCCGCCTCGGCTGTCTCAGCACACTGTATCAGCAAGGTTTCCTCATCGGCCCAGGATTTTTTCTCCGCATCAAAACTGGTCTTCAGTTTTTCAGCTTTAGAGAGGCTCAACTGGAGTTTGGAGTCAGCATTCTTTATCTCAGTCTCTTGATCCGCCAGCCGGGTCTTTGCATCAGTCAATTGAGAACCCAATTTAGTTATGGGCGGCGGTCTACAGACATGCACGGGTGTGTTAAAAATTTATTTCAATAAAGGAAATAATGATTAAAGTCCCAAGTGCTTTGCAACGAAACACCACTCGGCATTTGGGGGCTAATGTCTGCCAAAGCAATTTTTTAATGCAAAATGGCTCTTCTATGATTAAAGTCCCAAGTGTTTTACAAGTAACAATGCTTGGCACTTGGGGGATAATGCATGATATTAAGAAAGTTTTTTCATCTTGAGCCGGATCACACTATTTGTTTGGACTGATTCAAGACAGTTATGAAGTCAAGTACCGGCTCATTCATGATAAATTAAGCCGGCCCTTGGGGACTATAGGTGAAATTTATGCTAATCCACTGGACTTAGGGAAAATCTAAGACAGATCATCAACCTATATCACAAGTCTACAGATCATTCAGTGTCGGTGTACTAAAGTAGGGGTACCTTAGTATCCCGAACTTGTGCACGGGCAGTCGCAGCACCCCGCGGCAAGGCTTGCCAGGTGACCACCAAGATCCTCCGTGGTTCCTTTGGAGCCATTCAAGAACAAAGTATCCAAGGCCCCGGCAAGAGGAGCTTGCCGGGAGGGAGACAAGACCCCGGCAAGAGGAGCTTGCCGGGGAGGCCAATCAAGACATATGAAGGAACTCGCCGCAGCACACCACGTGTCCCGGCAAGACCCAGTGAGCGACGAGCTCCTGGACGCGACAAGATAATAACCGCGGCAAGCTTCCGTCCTATACCTGCGCTCCAGCACATCCGCCAACGTGTCGCTCTGGGACCCTTCCAGGCGTACGTGGCGAAAGGCTGTGCAGCTAGAGGTACACGGTGGCAAGCGGCGCTGACAAGATAGCCATCGTGGCAAGCAGTGGTGTCCCTAGCGGTCCCTTTCCGCACCGTCTAGGCGACACAGACAGGCATTTAATGCCTTTGTCCCCTGCCATCAGGGTTAGGTATGATACAACTATAGTAAGTGGTGGCGCCAACCACCACCTCTTTTACCTTTTTACCCTCATCTCTGTTGCCACCTGTCGGTGACCCCTTTGACATATAAAAGGAGGCCCATGCGCAACAGGGAGGGGGGCGATCATTCTCACGCTCGGTCTCGCTAGCCATTCAAGTGTACTGTAGCGTTCATCGCTCCCGAGCAAGAACACATATACAAACCAAAGCAGGAGTAGGGTTTTACGCATCTGTGCGGCCCAAACCTGGGTAAACTCATCGCGTTGCTCGTGCGCTTCGCCTTGATTTGCTCTTCGCGCACTCTCTGCCCCCTGCCGAACCGAAAGGGGCCTCGGTCCGCCGTGGTCCCATAGGTGTCCGTGGGGATCAGTCACCCCCGACATCTTTGGCGCGCCAGGTAGGGGTGCATCGAGGTTGTGTGAACCTGATCCAGCGTTCGCACGAGCCAAATCTTCATCCTCTTCATCGACATGCCGCCGAAGAAGAAGGCTTCGGAGGTAGCTGCTCCGTCTGCGCCGAGCCCACCATCGCCGGAGCGAACGGCTGGTGGAGTAGGCGCCGGCGGAAGAGCGGGCACCGACGAGGGGACTCATGGTGCTACCAGGTCCAAGGACAAGACTGCGCTGCACGTCGGTGGCGCGGTCGGCTCCCACAACGACCGAGCGCACTCCAAGACCTCGGCGTCCATACACGCTCCGCGCCCGTCCCAGGAGGCTCGGGACCAGCAGCGTCATGGTACTCACGGTACCATACGTTTGCTGGGCCAAGATCAAGCTGGCGGATCCCGGAGTGCTCAAGACCAGCACGCACGCCAACATGCTGGCGCGAGCGTGGCATGGTCGCTTGGACGAGATACTGCTCCTTCTAACGTAGTTAGAAGTCCGAGCATATCCCATTCCTCGCACCGTTCGCCGCCGCCGCCCACCACTCCGGCGGAAGCTTTGGCGCGAGTACAACTGCTCTTAGATTACCCTCCAGCGGCAGACAAGATCGACGACTGGAGGGCCACTATCCAGAGTCTCATCGGCTTCGCCAACGGCGACAACCCACAGCAGCCGAGCGCATCGCAGCCGCGGCAAGTCAGTCAGGCGCGAGCCGGTGGCGACAAGACCGGGGAGGGTGCAACCACTGTGCACTCCCCGCCTCGAAGGCCAAGATCGCCGATTCGCCGGATCCACCACGACAGCGACTCCACCGCGTCATCAGATCCGCGAGCTCGTCGCGATCAGCGCCAAGTTCTCCAAGATCAACAACAAGAATGCTTAGGAGCAGTCTGCTCCGGCAAGCCCTAGGGTTTGTACCGTTGAAGCAGACACTCCCGACAAGTTCTGCCCCGGCAAGCTTGTCGGGGAACGTCAAGCTCCGGCAGAGTCGCAGGCTCTTGCCATAGAAGCGGATGTTCCCGCAGCAGCAGATATGCCTTTAGTCCTTGTTGTCGAGCCACAGGCTCCAACATGGGCGCAGCAGATTGTCCGTTTCCTTTAGACAGGAGAACTTCCCGAAGAACAAGAAGAAGCGGAAAGAGTAGCCCGGCAGTCTAGTATGTACCAGTTTGTCGATAACACACTGTGCAGAAGAAGATTCAACGGTGTGAAATTGAAGTGTATTCCCCGGAAAGATGGACAGAAGCTGTTGGCAGAGATACATGGAGGCATATGTGGTCACCACATTGGCGCAAGAGCTCTTGTCGGAAAAGCATTCCGGCAAGGCTTCTTCTGGCCGACAGCCCTCCAGGATGAAACTGCACAAGTAACCAAGTGTGAAGCGTGCCAGTTCCATTCCAAGCAGATACACCAGCCAGCTCAAGCTCTCCAGACGATCCCTTTATCCTGGCCATTTTTGGTCTAGGGGCTCGATATCCTCGGCCCCTTTCCCCGAGCTGTCGGGGGCTTTGAGTACTTGTACGTTGCAATCGACAAGTTCACAAAGTGGCCGGAAGTGGAACCAGTGAGGAAGGTGACAGCACAGTCAGCAGTCAAGTTCTTCAGGTCGATTGTTTGCCATTTCGGGATCCCTAACAGGATAATCACCGACAACGGTACACAATTTACGAGCCGCACCTTCATGCAGTACGTCCATGATCTTGGCGCCAAGGTCTGCTTCGCTTCTGTTGCTCACCCGAGAAGCAACGGTCAAGCGGAGAGGGCAAATGCTGAAGTGCTGCATGGGCTCAAGACTAGAACTTTCGACAGGCTGCACAAGTGCGGAAGAAACTGGATCGAGGAGCTGCCGGTGGTTCTTTGGTCGATCAGGACGACGCCAAATCGAGCCACTGGCCAGACACCCTTCGCTCTAGTCTATGGAGCGGAGGCAGTTCTCCCCATGGAACTCGTATACGGGTCGCCTCGAGTGCTCGCTTACGACGAGCTTGAGCAAGAGCAGCTGCGACAAGACGACGCGCTGCTCCTTGAGGAAGACCGTCTTCAGGCTGCTGTGCCAGCTGCTCGCTACCAGCAAGCTTTGCGCCGTTACCATAGCCGCAAAGTTAAAGCCAGAAGCTTCGAGGAAGGCGACCTTGTTCTTCGGCTCGTTCTGTCCGCCAAGAATTCCAACAAGTTGACGCCGAAGTGGGAAGGCCCTTACCGGGTGAAATGAGTCACTAGGCCTGGCGCTATCCGCCTTGAGACCGAAGATGGCATTCCGGTGAGCAACTCCTGGAATATTGAACATCTTCGTAAGTTTTACCCGTAAGGCGCGGTTGTCGGACCTTGTCCGGCAACCACCCTTTTGTACAAGTCTTGCCGCTGTTGCATGTAATCCTTTGTACAAAGCCGGGTGCAGATCCCGTGCATAAATATCATGTGCTCAGCACACCTTGTTAGTTTCATGCTTTTTAAATTTTGCTTGTATTATCTAACATTTTGTGCAGCATTTACCCCCGGTAAGAAATAACAAGCCTTAAAGCTCCATATTGTTATTCCGCCCTCTTTCTTTTTCACAAGGAAAAGGAGGTTCCCTCGCGCACAAGTTTGCCGGGGGGAAGGGAGAAGATATGGTATGGACCAGGCGTCGTTCAAGAAGTTTTCGCCTTGCCGGGAAGCAAGTAACAAAAAAAGATAAGTTGCCAAAGTCTGAGCAATCAAATTTCCTTTAAAATTTTAAGTTATTTTCCTTGAACGGCCGTGCTTTGTATGGAAATCCTGTGTGCGGAGGAACCAACTCGTAGCTAGTTGCGCCCTTACTGTTGTTTCGAGTCCGCTCAACAACTTAAGTGAGCTGCGACTAGCCACGACAAGGTTTATTGTCAGCTGCAGCACCGCCAGCAGGTTGCTGACGTTCCGCACTCAGCGCTCGCGGCAAAGGTGCCTGCGCCGACAAGTTCCCTAAAAGCGTAGGGTAAAAACATACAAAGGAAGGAGTCAAGTAAAGGAAATAACATAGCAATTACTACCAAGGATAGAGTATATTACAAAATAACTTGTCGCATCTCTAACAGACTGTTTTTCATGATTGATAGCGACAAGGAAAGAAGAAGATGGACGACCTAATCTACGCGGTCGCCTTCGACCCTCTTAATTCCGCTCACCCTATCCACGATAGGTGCGACTAGGGCCTTGAGCTCTTCTACATCAGCATCTAGCGGCAAGCTTCGGAGGACGTTGGTGAGGCGGAGACCTGGGTTGCGGAAGGCCACCTTCATCAACACCTTCTGGAGAGCTCCCGCGCAAATCTTGCGCGACTCGTCGGCAAGCTGCTTTGGGATCTGCTCCCGGAGTTGCTGGAGCACCGTCACCACGCCCTTGAAGAACAGAGTCAGCTTGGCGCTAGGTTGGAGATTCTCGTCGGAGGAGTACCCGAGATCCACCATCCCCAATTGCGCCAACTCCTTGTTGACGTACGCGGCGACGTTCACCAGACCCTCCGTCCAGTGCTCCACGTTCTCCGACAAGGTCTTCTGGGCGGCAACAGCGTTCGCCAGCAGCACCTTGCCGGCCTCAATTTCTTCCTTCAAGGCCGCCTCCTGCTCCTTTGCGTCGTCCAGAGATTTGGTCAGAGCCGCCAGCTTCACTTCGAGATCAGCGTTGGAGTTCTTGGCGGCGTCCAGTTCCTTGCCCTTCTTGGCAAAAAGGGCCCGCAGCTCCGAGTAGTTGTTGGCGTCCTTCTCACGCTCGAGCTTGAGCGCGGCAAGCTCGTCGCCGCTCGCCTTGAGGCTCGCCTCCAGCTGCACCACCTTCAGTTCCAGCTCAGCCTTGGCGGCCTCGGCAGCTGCGACGGCGTCTTTGGCCTACTTGATGGCTCCGCCAACTGCTCGCTCGCGCGCGGCAAGCTCCTCCTCGTGGCTGTCGAGGTGGACCTTCCGCTGCACCAAGTCACCCTCCTGCGAAGACAGCTTCTCCGCGGCAAGGCGTTGGCGCTCTTCGATGTCGGCCTTCTCGAGGAGGAAGGCCTGTTGCGCTTCGGCAAGATCTTCCTGCTCCTTTGCCAGGGAGCGGAGAGCTTCCTGGTTGGCGCCCCGGAGCTCCTCTGCGCACTTCTCGATATCAGCGCCGGCCTTCGCGACGAGCGCTTCGCGGGACTCCAGCTTGGCCTGCCGGGCGCGGTAGAGCACCACTAGCTTCCGCAGCAGGCGCTCCTCTTCAGGTTCACCGCTGCTGCTGCTTGGCGCGTCGACCAGCTTTAGCCCGGCGGAGGTAGACGCCAGGCTGGGGCTCATCGGAGCCTGACGCAGCGGCTGCGGTGGAGGAGTCGGTAGTCGGAGCAGCGCCTGGCGCTCCTGCGGCTTCCGGGTCGTCAGTACGACCGCCAGACTTCCCGCCCGCTTCTGCGGAGGCAGCCCTGGCGGCCTCCTCGCCGGCGCCGGCTGCTTCCTCGGCGGCGACCTCCATCTCCATCGGCTCTGCAGCAGATGGATCTGACGGCCGGAAGAGGGGAAAAGATTCAAGCAAAACTCGAGCAAAATCCAAGAGAAAGATCAAGAAGAAAAAGAGCAAAGGGGAGTTTGAAGCAAGTAAATTACCTGTGCCAGGGTCTGCAGCTGTGGTCTCCGTCGCTGGGGGATCACTGACGCAGTCCCTTGCCGGAGATTCCTCCCTTGCTGGGGGCTCCTCCCTTGCCGGGGCCTCCTCCGTTGCCGGGGGCTCCTCCCTTGCCGGAGTCTCCTCCCTTCCCGGGGGCTCCTCCCTTGTCGGAGTCTCCTCCCTTGCCGGAGACCTCTCCCTCGCCGGAGGACTCTCCCTTGGCGCTTCGGGAGCGGCCTCCAGGCTCTCCTGGTGAGGCTGCTCTGCTCCTGCACAAGTCAACAGACAAAAACAGCAGAAATCAAAGAATTGCAAGTACAATAAGAAGAACTTACTCCTCTTCTTCTTCCTCGTCGGAGCTAAACGCGGAGAAGTCAAAATCCGGCCCACGTCTGGCGCGGGAAGGTGGAGGAGTAGGCTCCCTTGGTCGCTTGGCGGGAGCAGAGGCGGCAGTCCGAGAAGACCCCGCTCCAGTTGTTGCGGCAGCGTGGGGCGCTCCCGCGGCAACAGTGCTTGCCGCGGTGGAGCATGTCGCGCGGCGCGACGACTGTCGACGCGCCTGCCGCCTCGTTGCATCCCCGACCTTGCGGAGACGCCTTCTTGGTGGAGACGGAGCCGCTGCTGGTGGCGTGCTGTCTGAGGACAAAGTGGAAGAGGAACCAATCTCCAACGACCCGCTCGCATCCTCGACAGGCTTGCTCGGCCCGGCACCACGCCCAACAAGATCTTCCTTGCCGGCAAGCTCTTCTTGCCGGGCAAGCTCCTTCTTACCGGAGATTTCCTCTCGTTCGGCGCGGTTTGCCGCCTCTGCCGCCGCTGCCTCCTCCAAGGTGAAGCCGAACTCGCCCGCCGCGGCAGCTGCCGCCGCCTCTTCCAACCTGGTGGCGACGTACGCCAGCTCCGCCTCGGTGGTGTCGCGGATGAGGCCGTCCTTCTCGTCGGCGCGGATTGGCACTTCCACCAAGTCGTCGAAGAATTGTTGCACAACCTCGTCTTCTCCCACGATGCCGCGTTCGACGCGTGCCGTGCGGAGAGGACGCGGTGGATGCGGAGTCAGATACGGCGTGACCCAGGACGCTCGGCACCGTGTATGGCCCAGGCCCGGGGGCTCCTGTTGGTGTACTAAAGTAGGGGTACCTTAGTATCCCGAACTTGTGCACGGGCAGTCGCAGCACCCCGCGGCAAGGCTTGCCGGGTGACCGCCAAGATCCTCCGTGGTTCCTTTGGAGCCATTCAAGAACAAAGTATCCAAGGCCCCGGCAAGAGGAGCTTGCCGGGAGGGAGAAAAGACCCTGGCAAGAGGAGCTTGCCGGGGAGGCCAATCAAGACATATCAAGGAACTCGCCGCAGCACACCACGTGTCCCGGCAAGACCCAGTGAGCGACGAGCTCCTGGACGCGACAAGATAATAACCGCGGCAAGGCACTTACCGCGGCAAGCTTCCTTCCTGTACCTGCACTCCAGCACATCCGCCAACGTGTCGCTCTGGGACCCTTCCAGGCATCCGTGGCGAAAGGTTGTGCAGCTAGAGGTACACGGTGGCAAGCGGCGCTGACAAGATAGCCATCGTGGCAAGCAGTGGTGTCCCTAGCGGTCCCTTTCCGCACCGTCTAGGCGACACAGACAGGCATTTAATGCCTTTGTCCCCTGCCGTCAGGGTTAGGTATGATACAACTGTAGTAAGCGGTGGCGCCAACCACCACCTCTTTTACCTTTTTACCCTCATCTCTGTTGCCACTTGTCGGTGACCCCTTTGACATATAAAAGGAGGCCCATGCGCAATAGGGAGGGGGGACGATCATTCTCACGCTCGGTCTCGCTAGCCATTCAAGTGTACTGTAGCGTTCATCGCTCCCGAGCAAGAACACAAATACAAACCAAAGCAGGAGTAGGGTTTTACGCATCCGTGCGGCCCAAACCTGGGTAAACTGATCGTGTTGCTTGTGTGCTTCGCCTCGATCTGCTCTTCGCGCACTCTCCGCCCCCTACGGAACCGAAAGGGGCCTCGGTCCGCCGTGGTCCCATAGGTGTCCGTGGGGATCAGTCACCCCCGACATTCAGGTTCATCATAATCCAGAGACTTGGGGGCTGGCAGAGCATATGTAAACTAATGAAAGCCGGAGAACATACCTCGTATTTCAGTTGCAGCTGTTTGACTATCTCAATTTCAGAGTCACGGCTGGAATGCACATGACTGAGGTATCCAAACAGCACATCACTAACATTCAGGTGAGCATAGTGAGAGACGTCAAGCCGCCCTTTCTGCCTTTCCAAAGCCTCTTGTTTGGCAGAGTGCCTGGCTAGTACAGTTGGATTGCCTGGCTCAATGAATCTACTACCGGTGATTAGGACGTCATTGTCAGAAGGCGCCGACGGGTTAGCTGAGCTGGACGGCCTGACGGTGGATGGATTGAGAATAGTCTCATCAGCTGATGGCTCAGGAAGGTCGGATTGAATGTTGACAGTAGGGTCTTCTGGTGCTTCAGATTGTTCAGGAGCAGGACTTGGTATTGCCGGCTCAGGAGCAGGGTCTTTCAGGTCTTCCGCCGGCTTAGCCACCCTGGCTTTCTTGGGCTTTGCTTGACCGCTAAGAAGGATTTCATGAGTTAGTATAATGATGCAGACTTAAAGATGCAGAAGAAAGATAATTTTCTTTACCCAGGGGCAGTCTTGAAAGCCGGAAATTGAGTTTGTGAAGAATCGCCAAAAGAGCGAGAAACCTCCTGCAATAGTAAAATTACAATTAAGAGACTAAGGAAATAGATTCATTGATAAAAGAAAGAGACAAAGGTGAAAGAAACCTCATTCCGACGGAGTTTTTGGTAAGACGAAGGGCAGTTGTCGTCACTGGTCCGGGCCTGACGGTGGTTCTCATGTTGCTGTTTTTTCAAAATAAAATGAGGATCCAAATAAGCCAAAGGGTGTGAAAACCTTACTTTCCGGGTTACCAGTTGAGGTTTCTGTCTTGGCAAAGGGGCTGAGTCGGAGGAAATAGTTACCTCTTCTTCTACTGCTTGGCTGGCCCCCTTGTCATCCTGGCAATAGTCAGTGTCAATAAGGTTGTTAAAAAGCAGGCCGAGAGAGTCAAGCGCTACCTCTGACTTAGAAACATCATCCAACTTGAACATATCAGAAGCAATTCTTTTCTTCTTGGATTTTCGGGTTGTCTTCTTGGCGGCTATGGCGGCGGCTCTAGCCTTCTTGGTAGCTTCATGATCTTATTTGGCCTTCCAAAAGTCAGATTTGGCCTGTAGGCAGATAACAGGTTAAAAGTCAGATAAGTACTTAACTACTAAAGGAAAAAGGGAGTCAAGGGGACTTACCTATGGTTCCGGGTTAAGCTTGCAGAAAGGATTCAATCCAACTTTACTGCAATCCTCGTATTTACTGTTTACAAGGGTGGTTGACATTTCAACAATGGCCTCTTCAGTCAGTTGTACAGAACTATGACATAGAGGGTCATCTGGGCCTCCGCCATATTTATACATCAAGTTGCATCGGCGGCTCAGAGGGATGACCCGCCATGCGATCCAACAATGGATCAAGTCAACTCCAGTTAGGCCGTTTCCCAACAAGGCTTCAATCCTTTTGATGGATGGAATGAGCTTCTTATGTTCAGTGGCAGTCAGCTTGTCAGGGAGCACAAACGTAGAGTCAAGACGCTCCACGCGATAACCCGGCATTGGTTTTTCATCAGCTGGCGACGTGTCTTTGCAATAAAACCAAGTTCAGTTCCAATCCTTGGGATGGCTTAGTAAGACTACTAAGGGAAAGACAACGCCCCGTCGGCGCTGAATCGAAATTCCACCAAGTTCCAAGCTAGGGCCGTTGGTGCATTCATTCTGGCGGTTCAGATAGAAGTACTCTCTCAAGAGTTCAATGGTAGGTTCTTGAAGATAAACCTCACAGAGAACTTGAAAATTGCATATGTTGGATATGGAGTTGGGTCCAAGATCTTGAGGATGAAGCTTGAAAAAATGTAGAACATCTCTGAAGAATTTTGAGCCGGGTGGTGAAAAACCCCAGTTCATATGATCAGTAAAGATAATGACTTCACCATCTTTGGGCTGAGGTCGTTCTTCGCCCGGGTCAGGGGCACGATAGGACATAATGTTTTTCTCTGGCAAATATCCGATGGTGACAAAATCCTTCAAAGTGTCGTCAGACTGTGGAAGGGACCCAGTTGCAGACTGTTGGCGTCTTTGACGGCATAATGAAAAAGTACAGGCTGAAAAGAAAGTAATTTGCCGGTTCAAATTAATTGGTGGAGTTATAGGTTAAAGATTATAGTACAGATGAGTAATGGCGGCTTAAGTAAGGGCTAATGATATATAAAGGAAAAATGAGCCGGCATGATAAGCCGCCATGACTAAAGATATTCGAAGGTTGCCTGAGACAGAATTGGCTAAGTACTGAGATAAACAAGTTTCGCAAATTGTTGCTATTATTTTGGATCAAGATGGTTCAAAAAAGAAAAATAAATCTAGACCTAAAAAACCAGCACAGAGGAGTTCATTAGTTCTAAGGAGGCCTTTGTAGAAGAAAGAGGGATCTGCTAGCATCTGAAATGGATGCAAAACAACTACCGCATGAGTTCCATACTTCTTTTAGATCGAATGAGGATGCGGTGGAGAAACTACAAGGAATCCGCAATGAACAGCGAAGAACATAGAAAGAACTCGCAAACCCTAATGCAGATCGAAGGTGTAGGAAAGCAAGAACTTACAGACGCAGATCTACTACGGAGGATCACCGTCGTTCTCTGGACAGACTCAGGTTAATGCAGCGGCCAAAGTTGAGGATGACGATGAGTGCTGCGGCGGCGGCAGAGTTCGAGCATTGGAAGTTGCAAGAGGAAGAAGACGATGGAAAAGGGGGAGAATGAGAAGAAGACCGGTCGCGGCTATTTATAAGGAAGGACTGATAAGTGAGCGCGAAAAACGAGGAGACTGAAACATGGTTATCCAGCTACCCAGGTGCCTCGATTTTCAGAAAGGCATTAAAGATAAAGATCCGTTAAAAGATGACATGGTGGCTGGTTTCCGAAAAATCTGGAGATGACGTCATGGCGGGTTACAAGGCTTTCGTAGCAGTAATAGATGGATTTTTTCTAAGTGTTGGACATTGACAAGAACAAAGTTCAAATCAACTTGGGGCCTAATATTGGGGATATGACTACCAGTTATGACCCGCCCAGGAGGGGTCGGGTCAATTCCAATGGCGGGTTACTTAAAAGGAAGCCCAAAGAGTATACAAGGTGACGGCTTATGATAAAGCTTGTAGTAGGCCCAAGCCCAGAGGCGGCTTAAGGCTCGTAAGTGTAAACCGCCATGTATGAATAAGACTTGTAAGATAAGGCATGTAAGAGTTGTCACCGAGTCGGACACATTGTATGAGCCGGCCGAGACTCTGTAGGCCGCAGGGCGTCAATCCGTGTATATAAGGGGGCGACCCGGCGGCGGCTTAGGGCAAGAAACAACAGATCGAGAGCCAAGCTAGCGTATTTCGCTCCTTGGTCATCGAAACCTACCAACACCACATCAACTGGACTAGGCTTTACCTTCACCGCAAGGGGCCGAACCAGTATAAACCTCTCGTGTCCTTTGTCCCGATTAACCCCTCTAAGCTTCCTACTTGCGATGGCTCCACGACTAAGTCCTTTCACTAGGACATCTGCCGTGACAATTCCACGACAATATGGATTTTTTGTGAAACTAAAAACATGCAACAAACATGAATTGACACTGGGCACTAGATCAATATGTTAGTCCAAGAAAATCATATAAATTGTTGCTAAAAGTATGTGCAAGTTGTAGAATATTGGCATGAAACAATCAAAAATTATAGCTACGACAGAGACATATCAGCATCCCCAAGCTTAATTCCTACTCGTCCTCGAGTAGGTAAATGATAAAAAGATAATTTTTCATGTGGAATGCTACCTAACATAATCTAATCATGGCATGAATATTAAGATACGAGTGATTCAAAGTAATAGTCTATAATTTCATATAAAGACATCAATACTCAAGCATACCAACCAACAATCATGTGTTTCAAAATAAAAACGCTATCCCTATAAAATCATATAATCTTGTCATGCTCTATCTTATTAACACAAAGTATTAATCATGTACAATCCCGATGACAAGCCGAGCAAGTGGTTCATACTTTTTAACGTGCTTCAGCCTTTTCAACCCCCACGCAATACATGAGCGCGAGCCATGGACATAGCACTATGGGTGGAATAGAATGTGGTGAAAGAGATCAATAAGGGGAAGTAAAAAAGGAAGATAGTCTCTCACATCGATGAGGCTAATCAAAAGGCTATGGAGATGCCCATCGATTGATGTTAGTGCGAGGTGTAGGGATTGCCATGCAAAGGATGCACTAAGAGCTATAAGTGTATGAAAGCTCAAACTGAAAACTAGGTGTGTGTGTGCATCCAACTCGCTTACTCATGAAGACCTCGGGATTTGAGGAAGCCCATCATAGTAATATACAAGTCAAGTTCTATAATGAAAAATTCCCACTAGTATATTAAAGTGACAACCTAGGAGACTCTCTATGTGAAAAACATGGTGCTACTCTGAAGCACGAGTGTGGTAAAAGGATAGTAACATTGCCCCTTCTTTTTTCTCAATTGTTTTTCTTTTTTTTGTTGGGCTCTATTTTTTCATATGGTTCCTCATCCCAACTTGTGAGGGGAATCATAGTCTCCATCATTCTTTCCTCACTGGGACAATGCTCTAATAATGATAATCACCACACTTCTATTTACTTACAACACAATATTACAACTCAATATCTAGAACAATATGACTCTATATGAATGCCTCTGGCAGTGTACCAGGATGTGCAATGATGCTAGCATAACATGTATTATAATGATGAATGGTGGCTGAGCCACAAATACCTTGTTAGTTATATGATCATACAAAGCAATATGACAATGAAGATGTATGTCATAAAATGGAACAATGGAAGTTGCATGGCAATATATCTCGGAATGGCTATGGAAATGCCATAATAGGTAGGTATGGTGGCTGCTTTGAGGAAGACATAAGGAGGCTTATGTGTGATAGCGCGTATCATATCACGGGTTTGGGATGCACCGGCAAAGTTTGCATCGACTCTCAAGGTGAGAAATGGCAATGCACGGTACCAAAGAGGCTAGCATATGGCAAAAAGGTAAGAGTACATATAATCCATGGACTCACATTAGTCATAAAGAACTCACATACTTATTGCGAAAGTCTATTAGCCCTCGAAGCAAAGTATTACTATGCATGCCCCTAGGGGGTAGATTGGTAGGAAAAGACCATCTCTCGTCCCCGACCACCTTTCAAAAGGAAGACGCTCAATAATAAATCATGCTCCAACTTCTTAGCATAACTAGAGACTATACACGCATGCTTCGGGAATCACAAACCTTAACACCAACATTCTTACTAAAACACAATCATTCATTAATACATCCCACATATCACCATCTTAATATCGCAAAACTATTGCAAGGAATCAAATATATCATATTCAGTGATCTACAAGTTTTATGTAGGATTTATGACTAACCATGTGAATGACCAAGTCATGTTGACTCTCTAAATAGATATAAGTAAAGCATGAGAGTTTAATTTTTTCTACAAAAGACTTGCCCGTACTCTAATAAATATAAGTGAAGGAAAAGAGCATTCTACAAATAATGGTTTTCCAAATGTACAGAGCATCCAAACTTCAAATGATATAAGTGAAGCACATGAAGCATTCTAAAAAGCCATACTGAAAAGATATATGTGAAGTGCAAAGAGAATTCTATAAATCAACCCAGGACTATCCCATACCAGCATGGTGAAATACTAAAATAAAAATAAAAAGCACACAATACTCCAAGAATTTACGCATATCATGTGAACAAAACAAGAATCGAGACATACTGATAATTGTTGAAGAAGAAAGATGGGGTGTGTTCCGGGGCATCCATAACTTAGATGCTTGAGTCTCCTTGAATATTTACTTAGGGTGCCGTGGGCATCCCCAAGCTTGAACTGTTGCCTCTCCTTATTCCTCTCATATTGATACCTCCTCGATCATCGAACACTTTACCAACATAAAACTTAACCGAACTTTTTATTAGAGGGGTTAGTACATATAACATCAAATCCCATCATGTCCTTCTATAACATTATTATATAATTATAATCAAACATTACCCACTCTATGCTATAACAATTCTATGGCTCCCAAGTAAATGGGGCTCAACAAGATTTCAAACATAAGCAAATAAAGAAACTACAACAGCAATCTGTGAAAACAGGACAGTCTCTAAAGATGCAGATGGTACATATACTTCTCTAACTCAAAAAAATTATGAAACATTAGGACATAATAGAAAATTTTCATAGAAGTACTGTGTAAAATTTTTAGAATTTTTGCCTATTCCAGTAAATTATCAAAATTCAAGCACTACAGCAAAAGTTTCTGTTTTTCATAGCACACACCAAACAAGAATTTAAACATCCTAAAGGTATATCTTGGCACGTTATTTTTATACTACAATATATTTGTACAAGGGCATACTTATTTTTGCGAGAAACTTCCATGAAAAATTCTACGTTGTTTTCATGAGCATGAACATACGTGTTCAAGGTCGACCCTCACTTCTTCAATGCATAGTTTTCCAATTGCTTCTCTTTTTGAAAACGCTTTAGGTTCCCCTCTATATTTTTTGTCTTAAAGATTTTTAAAAGCACACAACAGAATAAAATGACTCTCTAAAACTTCTGGGTTTTCTCCCAAGCAACGTTTTCTTTAAAGCCATTAAGCTAGCCATACATTGCTCAAGTTATTGATCTACCAGGATCCCAAGGTATATCAAAGCTAATTTTAATTAAAAATAATTTATAATTTAGTAGTGAGCAAAAAGCAACATATATCACATAACAACAGAGTCTAACTCTCTTCCTATGCATGGGCATGTCATAAAAGAACAATTCATGCACACATAATAAAGGCCAATGAATAATATAAACCGTTTCTTATAATTTTATCGTATTTGAAACATAAGGAGGTGGAGATGTAGTTCCACTCTCATAATAATTACAATTAGGATCAGCAGGCACATTCATATTATATTCATCAAAATCATCATGTGTAATGGTAAAACACAACCCATCAATATAATCCTTAATAAGTGCAAACTTCTCTGATATAGTGTAGTCGGGAGAATTTAGAAAGATAATAGGACTATCATGTGTGGGTGCAATAGCAGCAATTTCATTCTTAACATAAGGAACTATAGGAAGTTCATCTCCATAAGCATAATTGGCATCATGGCCACAAGCATAACAAGCATCAATTTCATCAAAAAGGGATATTTCAAATGAATCCAAGGGATCATAACAATTATCATAGCATTCATCCTTCGATAAGCACGAAGGGAAATAAAACAATATATGAGTTGAAGAGTTACTATCATTAGAAGGTGGGCACGGTTAGCTAATCCGCTCTTCCTCCTTTTGATCTTCGCTCTCCTCATCATCTTTTTCATCTAATGAGCTCGCAATTTCATCAATTTCTTCTTCCATAGATTCCTGCAAAATATTATTCTCTTCTTGGACAGTGGAGGCTTCCTCAGTAAGTTCTTTAGCATAAGCATTAGAATCATAGTTATCACAACAATATTTAAGTATGGCAAAAAATTAGATTTTTATAAAGTAGCATCATTCTTTTCAATCAAAGAAGCAATTTCATAGGCACCCTTAAAACAAAAAAATTCTTCAGTTTGTTCAATATCATAGTAATTATAAACACCTTTGGCATAAGAAGATGAGATTACATTATCATTAGACTCACATGGGAAGGGAAGGTGGTTTTAGGGTCTTCAGAACAACAAGTAAAATCATGTATTTCGCATAAAGTCCAATCATAGCAATACAAACAATTAATTTGATCCCATAATATTTTCCCTTTTTGAGACAAGTGGTGTCACACAAAATAAGCATGCTCATCTAATGATTTTCGCTCTAAGCAAGTTGGGTTTTCAGCACAAGCACAAAGGGATCGAAGATGATCCAAGTAGAAAGCTTCAGCAGTATGATAGGTTTTGGGTGGTTTTTCAACCATTGGGTTAGCAAGTACAACTATTTTATGGTATTTTACGTTTCCCACCCATAACTAAAGTTAGAAAATAACTTAGAATAGAAAAATAAAAACTACTTAGTGATAAATCAAACAAGCACACACAAGAATATTCACCCCACACTATTGCTCCCTGGCAACGGCGCGAGAAAAATTTCTTGATAATTAACCCACAAGTATAGGGGATCGTTTGTAGCCATTTTTGATAAGTAAGAGTGTCAAACCCAACAAGGATCCAAAGGTAGAATTAATATTCTCTCTAGTTTTGTTGACCACCAATACAAGTCTACACACACCAACGTTTGCTTTACCAAGAAACAAGTATGAAACTAGAAGTACTTTATAGGTGTAATTCTAGAACTACTTTGCAAGAATAAAACTAGGAGTACTTTGCGAGATAATAAAATTTAGTTTGAATTAGCTGAGAGCTTTTTTGTAAAACAAAGAGGAAGATTGTCCATAGGCAATTGAATATAACACGAGTTACACGATAGATACTTACCATATGCAATGAGGGAAAGGCATGAGCTAACATACTTTCCGTACTTGGATCACATGTTCTTATGATTGGAACTCTAGCAAGCATCCGCGACTACTAAAGATCATTAAGTTAAAACCCAACCATACCATTAAGTAACAAGTTCTCTTTACTCCCATATGCAACAACCCCCTTACTAGGGTATAAGCTTCTGTCACTCTCACCACCCACTATAAGCGAATCATGAACGTATTGTAAAACCCTATAGTGGTAATCCCACGCGCTTGCGCGGCACAGAGGGCACCATAGGACAACACCAATTTAACATACAACTTATATCAATCACACCATACCACAAATAACCCGCGGGACAAAAGAAATCTTCTCAAACATCATAGGGTGGCAACACATCATTGGATAATAATATGTGGCGCAAAGCACCATGTTTAAGCAGATATTAAAGTGGGAGAAGAGGTGTTACACCACTGCATAGAGGGCAAGAGAGTTGGTGATGATGGCGAAGTTGTTGGTGTAGATCGCGGTCATGATGGTTGCCCCGACGGTGTTCCGGCGCCACCGAGAGAGAGGGGAAGAGAGCTCACCTCCTTCTTCTTATTCTTACTTTGCCTTCCACCTAGATGGGAGGAGAGTTTCACCTCTCGTCCATGGCTTCCATGGCTCCCAGTGGGCAGGAGCCCCTCTGATATTGGATCTTTCTATATGTTCCCTTCTGTTTCGTGTTCCTGTTTTCTGGCCGAAAACCATTTCTTAAATTCCCGGAGATCTTTAAAACCAATTCGGCTGGAATTTTTAGGGGAGTTTTATCTGGATAGTAGCTTCCTTGTGGCAGAAGGACACCCCAACCGACCTTCGAGGTGGCCACAAGTGCAGGGGGCATGCCCTGGGGTACAAGGCACGCGTGTGAGCTTGTGGGGCCTATGGGCCACCCCTTATGCTGATTCTTTTTCGCAAAAATCACATATATTCCAATATAAATCTCCTTAATTTTTTATCGCGGTTGGACTTCGTTGGATATGGATTTTCCGTGAAACAAAAAAATGCAACAAACACGTATAGACAGTGGGCGCTGGATCAATATGTTAGTCCAAGAAAATCATATAAATTGTTACCAAAAGATGTGAAAGTTGTAGAATATTGGCATTAAAAAATAAAAACTTATAGATGCGACGAAGATTTATTTGTTTTTTGGATGGTTAGGGTTATGACTAATCAAGAATGTGTGAGGATTAGTTGAGTGACCAAAGAAGTATCAAGGCCAAGTTAAGCTAGGTAAGCGGCCTACTTTGACCATGTTGATCCCATATTTGCATATTACTTAGTTAAAATTTACTTTTATTGCATCAAATTCTATATTCTATAAAAATGCTAATTTAACCTTTGGTTAGCTACGCCCCATTTTCTTCATAATACTATACATCTTGTCACTGCTAATACCATACCTTGTGGCCTAGGTCAATCACCTATAGCCTAAGTTCATTTTTATGGAACTTGGGGTTATTTAAAGTAAATAGCTTAGCCATGCTTTGTTAAATAAAATTTTAGGTCTCAAAAATATGTTTATTAACCTCTTGGGAGACATCTATTGCCTAGGAATGCTTCTAAAAAAATAAGGTTTTGTAAAATAAATGAGGTGGTAGTTGGAGAATAGAAGGAACGATGTTGTGGGTATGAAAGTGATTATGGAGATGGTGATATGATGATGACTATGATCCCTATGGATAATGTGTGTCTTATCCAAGATGATGATGCAGCTAGGTATACTTAAGACGATGTGCTTCCTATGGATAATGTTAATGTCTTATCTATGATGAAGAAATGGTGGAGGATGGTTTTGTTTTATACTACCGAGTCAAAGTGTCATAAAAACCTAGCATTACATGTGCAACCACGTTAGCCCAATTTGGGATGGGGCTTGGCCTAGAATTGTGACGCTCGGATAATTAGGCTACAGTAAGCCCACGTTAATGATGCCACATCACCACGGTTACTGTTGTTAATTTCGTGTTAGTCCAGAATCGATTCGAAATTCAAACTTAAAATAAAGTCAAACTGTAAAGGTTTTCAAATATTAAACTAAAATGTTGGGGTGTTGCCAAATAATGCATAGGTAATTATTCTGGAGAAACCACTCTTTTATAAAACGTTTAAAGGCTCTAAAGTAATTAAAACGCAGCTATGACGATTAATTAAATGCCCTTTTAAAAATAATAATAATGCAAACTATTTTAATTAGGTGTCATACTTATTGGGGCAGTAGATTAAATTATAACATTAATTTAGGAGTTGTATTTATATTTTATAAAACAACAATTAAAAGAATGAAATAGAAAAGAAAAATAAATAAAAAAGAAAAAGAAAAACAGAACTAACACAAACAAAAAAAAGAGGAAAGAACCCCCGGGGCTCCGGCCCAGCAGCCCCCGGCCCAACTGGGCCAAGTCCCTGCCAGGCCGGCCCACCCCGCGCCCTAGCCTACTAATCCCCCCCCCCCCCACGACCGAAACCCTAACCTACCGCACACCTCCTCCCACTCTCTCCCCACGACCCCCTCCCCCTCTCCCCTCGATCTGATTCGGCCAGCACCGAGCGCCGCCGCGCACCCCCGACGCCGATCGCCGTCCCCGCCTCCTCGCCGGACAGGCCGTCCTCGACCTCCTCCTCACTGACCCCGCTCTCCCTCGCCCTCTCTACCCGATCCCGATCTGGATCGGGAGGGGGCCGCCCCGATGTCGCCGGCACCCTCGACACCGCCCATCGCTCAGCCGAACCTGGAGCCACCTCGATGCTGCTCGACGCCGGAGCCTCCTCGCCGGACTGCCTCCCCCTCGCGCGCCGTCCACGTCTTCCTCCCCGAGCCCCACTGCCCGTGCCCTACTGCTCCCCTGTGAGCCCTGCCTTGCTCCCTCCCTCTCCCTCGCGCGCTCGCGCTCGTCGCCGCGGTCCCCGCGAATCTCGCCCCCGGTTGACGCGCTCCGGCCGTGTCCGAGACGCGCTCACCACGCCGTGCCCGCACCTGCCGTGGCCCCGCAGCTCCCCTAGCCGCGCCGCTTGGCCCCGGTCGCGCCCGCACCACCGCGCCCGTGGCCGCGCCTCCCGGGTCTCGCCTCCGTCGCCCTGCTCCCAATCCGCCACGCGCCGCCCTGCGGACGCAGTCCCGCACCGGTCTGCCCCGTCGCCGCCGCCGACGAGCATGCGCCACGGCTTGCCGTGCCCCCCTCCCCCGTTGGCTGCGCCTGAGGCCGCAGACGGGCGCCCGCTGCGCCAGTTCGGGCGGGTGCCCAGCGCCCGCTAACACCGAACCCACTATGGCCACTTGGGCCAAATGACAAGTGGGGCCCTGCCCCTAAACGTTTTAGAATAAAAAAAGAAAAATATATATAATTAAAATAAAATAAATTAATTAATTAATTACTTAATTAACTTATTTAATCATGTTTAAATTAACCTAATAATAGATTACCCTAATTAAATACTGTTAATTAACCTAAGTCTATGACCATGGGGACCCACTGGTCAATTTGACCAGTCAACGGTCAATGCTGACTGGGCCGTTGACTTTGACTGGCCCCATAAGTCAGCCTCTGCTGACTGGGCAGTTGACCAAGTCAACTGGGCCTACTGGTCAGCCATAGAAGCCCATCTGTGGGTACACTTCTGTGTACCCATAGCAATTTAACATTTAATTTTCGAATTAAAAATAATTTAAAATGATTAAATCCTTTTTTAAATTAATATAAAATAAACCGTAGCTCAGATGAAAAAACTTTGTACATGAAAGTTGCTCAGAACGACGAGACGAACCCGGATACGCAGCCCGTTCATCCGCCACACACCCCTAACATATCAAACACGCAACTTTCCCCCTCCGGCTCCTCTGCCCGAAAACGCGAAACACCGGGGATACTTTTCCGGATGTTTCCCCCCTTCACCGGTATCATCACGTGCCACGTTAGGGCAACTCTAACGCCGTTACTTGTCATGTCATGCACCACTATGCATCTGCTTGCTTAAATATTTATTGTTTCTCCCCCCTCTTCTCTCGATAGACACCGAGACCGACGCCGCTACTACCCAGTACGACTACGGAGTTGACGACCCCTCTCTCTTGCCAGAGCAACCAGGCAAGCCCCCCCTTTGATCACCAGATATCGCCTACTCTTCTCTATACTGCTTGCATTAGAGTAGTGTAGCACGTTACTGCTTTCCGTTATTCCTATCCTGATGCATAGCCTGTCCTTGCTACTACTATTGTTACCATTACCTGCTATCCTACTGCTTAGTATAGGATGCTAGTGTTCCATCAGTGGCCCTACACTCTTCTCCGTCTGCCATGCTATACTACTGGGCCGTGATCACTTCGGGAGGTGATCACGGGCATATACTTTATACTATACACTGTTACATTACCTGTGATACTGTTCGGAGATGGGGGCTGAAGGGGCAGGTGGCTCCATCCCGGTAGAGGTGGGCCTGGGTTCCCGACGGCCCCCGACTGTTACTTTGTGGCGGAGCGACAGGGCAGGTTCCGACCACCTAGGAGAGAGGTGGGCCTGGCCCTGTTCGGCGTTCGCGGATACTTAACACGCTTAACGAGATCTGGGTATTTGATCTGAGTCTGGCCATTTGGTCTATACGCACTAACCATCTACGCGGGAGTAGTTATGGGTATCCCGGCGTCGTGGTATCAGCCGAAGCCTTCGTGACGTCAGCGACTGAGTGGCGCGCGCCGGATTGGACCGTAAGCCTGCTCTTGTATTAAGGGGGCTAGTTCTGCTTCCGGCCGCGTTCGCAACGTGCAGGTGTGCAAAGGGCGATGGGCCTAGACCCCTGCGCCATAGGATTTAGACCGGCGTGCTGACCTCTCTGTTGGGCCTAGGTAGGGCTGTGACGTGTTGATCTTCCGAGGCCGGGCATGACCTAGGAAAGTGTGTCCGGCCAAATGGGATCGAGCGTGTTGGGGTATGTGGTGCACCCCTGCAGGGAAGTTTATCTATTCAAATAGCCGTGTCCCTTGGTAAAAGGACGGCCCGGAGTTGTACCTTGACCTTATGACAACTAGAACCGGATACTTAATAAAACACACTCTTCCAAGTGCCAGATACAACCGGTGATCGCTCTCTCACAGGGCGACGGGGGGAGGATCATCGGTTAGGGTTATACTATGCGATGCTACTTGGAGGACTTCAGTCTACTCTCTTCTACATGCTGCAAGACGGAGGCTGCCAGAAGCGTAGTCTTCGACAGGATTAGTTATCCCCCTCTTATTCTGGCATTCTGCAGTTCAGTCCACATATGATACCCTTATTCCATTTGATACCCATGCATATGTAGTGTAGCTCCTTGCTTGCGAGTACTTTGGATGAGTACTCATGGTTGCTTTCTCCCTCTTTTCCCCCTACCCCTTCTACCTGGTTGTCGCAACCAGATGTTGGAGCCCAGGAGCCAGACGCCACCGTCGACGACGACTCCTACTACACCGGAGGTGCCTACTACTACGTGCTGCCCGCTGACAACGACCAGGAGTAGTTTAGGAGGATCCCAGGCAGGAGGCCTGCGCCTCTTTCGATCTGTATCCCAGTTTGTGCTAGCCTTCTTAAGGCAAACTTGTTTAACTTATGTCTGTACTCAGATATTGTTGCTTCCGCTGACTCGCCTATGATCGAGCTCTTGTATTCGAGCCCTCGAGGCCCCTGGCTTGTAATATGATGCTTATATGACTTATTTTATTTGTAGAGTTGTGTTGTGATATCTTCCCGTGAGTCCCTGATCTTGATCGTACACGTTTGCGTGTATGATTAGTGTACGGTCAAATCAGGGGCGTCACAAGTTGGTATCAGAGCCGACTGCCTGTAGGAATCCCCCTTCCACACTCCTTGGCCGAAGTTGAGTCTAGTCAATGAAAATTGTTTTACTAACTTGGCTGTGCGGCCCCTGGGCCCATGTCGCCATCGGGTGTTATTAGGATCTTTTATTCCTCGATCTATACTCTGGGACTCTGATCTCTCTTCTATTTGGGTTAAATGATTTTGCTAAAATCTAACTCTAGGTTCTCGTTACCACTTCCTGCCGGAGAGCCCCTTCATTCCAGATGATGGCCTGCTTCACCAGAAGATTCGTAAGATACTCTTTGCTATTCCTCTCGAGACTTTGTGCCCATCACTTTTGCTATTCCCGACCACCGATAAATCCTTATGGATAACAACTTAGACTTGCCATTCATACGATCATCCCCCATTGATCTTGTTATTACAAGATACATCGGAATTCGTTCTATTGTTACAAGAATACTTTGTGCCTACTGCCTAGCAGTTCCTTGCCACATGAATACCCCTTCAATTAAATCCTCGCACTTGTCGAGTATCCACTCATCCCCAGTTGTTCATGTGTTTCACAATGGTCTTCGAAATACTATTCGATCCTCCAAAAATCCTTAGTAGCTTATTGCTCTGCAATACTTGCCTGCTTGCATTATGGATGCTTTCCATATGTCTGGCAATATTCGTTAGTATCCTTAGGCGTCGTCTTTTTGATCCTATTGATTCAACATGAGTGCGAATGCACGCAATCATCAGTTGATCCTTTTAAATTATCTTTCCGGCTCAGACGTTATTTTAAAACATGAGCTGGATCTCGACCAATCAAATTGCTGTCGATTGTACCCTTAAGGCTATTCAACTTATCCATCCCTGATCAGAGCATTGCTTCTGATCCCTTGTCTTGGAATTGATAATTCCTTTGCATTTGAGCCTTGAATTAGTCAGTTGTTTCTAAAGTCTGATCTCCTTGCATTGTTACTCCCTCTAGTTGAGTACCGATGCTCACACCAGATCCCTTGAGGACCACCAGATCATTTGTTGGATTTTATCCGACAGCGTCCTTCATATTCAATAAGTTTGTGAGCCTTTCCTCGGATATATAATGCCTTTGGTAAATTGTATTCTCTGCTTTCTCAAGCATGCTCTACTATCGAGCTTGTGTTATTTATTCTTAAAATTTGTGGTATATACTCCTAAGATGCCCTGATGGGTTGAACCTATGCCTTCTCTAAACTGTGTGAACTCGAAATTTTTCACGAGTCATACACTTCTAGTATTTTGCCAAATGAAATTTCAACACTACAACTTCTTCGAAAGTGAGAAGTGAATGGAAGGTTAGGCATTGGAGAAGTGGGAGTCGACCTTGAACCTTGTGTTCATGCCCATGGACACGACGTAGATCTTATCATTAAAGCTTCTTTAAAATTAAATTATTCCTTGGTATAAGTTCATCTTATATCCGGGATCTGGCCTTTTGCAATAGTGTTTCGACCATGTTCTCCTTTAAATACCATTTCTTGGACAAGTTGAAGTAATTGTCTTCTACAGATCATTGCACCCGACCAACCTTTACTTTGATCTACTGTCGTGTATTACACTCTCGTATCTCAAGAATATCATAGAACTGCATAACTTCTTATGGGTACTACATCAACTATTATTTCTCACCGATTCCAATTTTCTCGGGTTCTGGGTTGTCATCAACCGAGGACACCAATAAGTGAATCGATTCCGCACTTAGGTTCATTAACTCTTAAATAATTGTTGTGGCTTACGAGTTAATGATCACTTAAGTCATTCCTAGCCAGATCGGCTATATCATCATGGTGCTAAATTTTAACTGTGCTACTTGGTCCTTCTTCACGGAGCACAATTCTCGACGATGAGCTAAGCTTACGTCGATTTTCCTCATCATATCATTTCGCCTTGAACCGCAAGCTTGATTTCGAGTTTGTGTCATAACCATGGTTCCAATAACCTTTCGTTTATCATTCGTTTGACTAGATGTCATCACCGATTGATTACATCTTAATGAAATCTCTCGACAAATGTGTCGTGATCATCATCAGCATTCCGAGCTCTTCCTAGGTATCAATCGAAGTCATAATGAGAAATACCATCCTTGCCCCTCGATGAATTGTGTTATCATCGAGAAACTTATTGCCTTCCCTCCAACACAAACTTATTCGTGTTTTGTGTTATATCTTGAGTTCCTTGCTATCCAACATTTATTCCTCTTTACCTTGGAGTATTACCATCTTTTATACCTAGGATGTCGTGCTTAGCAAACCCGGCCGAAGACCCTATGGTTATAGGTTCCTTTTCAGTAAGGTTATCCATTCTTTCATGAGGAAATTGTAAGACTTATTCTATAATTTATTCCTGATGGATCCTTTGTGTTTCCAAAGTCTGATCTTCACCTGTTGACCATGTCCATGCTATCTCGAAGCATGTCTGTGGTACTCCGATTTTCAATAAAAGCATTGAAAGCGCAATGCTAAGTTTTCTTTAACCATTATCCAAACACCGTTGTATGGGTAATGTCATGAAATTTCTCTCCCCTTACTTAAAGGGTTTTCTACATGATATCCTGCCACGGATATCATGCTCTGCTTGTCCTTGGGAAGGATATATCCCTGAATTATGTGTTTAAAACACATTTCCTTTCCATTCTTCTGTTAAACCTGATAATCACATTTTCCTTTCCATTGTCTTGTTAAGCTTTCTTGTAATCTGATTTAACCGAGCAGTGATAATTCCCTGCTTAGTAAGCACCTCGTTGTACAACTCTGTCAGTAAGACCCTGTTACCATTGTTGATAGCATCTCGGTAACCACCGATGGACAAGAACTTTGCCTATTGATCCGCCTCGTTCAACGAGCAAGAAAATGGTTCTCTTCATCCCTCGCCCTTGGTATCGATGTTGTTGCCGACATAACTGACAGACTAGCCTCTGACATGCCTTGCTATCGTGACCATGCAAGATGTCACCCCTCCTACTTTTATCCCACATGGTGGGCCCATAACCCACAGTTCCACAGGATCGAAACCTGACTCTCCTGTACACCACCTGTTCCCAAGGTTGTTCCTCGCGCTTGAATTCGTATGTAATTCACGGACCACCTGTCTATTGATCTATTCTAGTATCGGACACAATACTTATTCCCGTTGCTCTGAACCCCATTCACACTCTGTTTCAGGCAATGAACGAGTGCCTATCCGCTTGAAACTTCTTATTGCACCGTCTTACTTTGCTCTCGATGTGTTTCATTTGTTCAACTCGAGAGATACTCATATGTTCATACTTGGGAAACCCCCAGAAGATTTTCCCTTATAACATCCTATCGTTGTAGAGCTGCCCCTTACCTATTCGTAAGTACGATGGAGATCCAGAAGAAAGGGTGACAATTGATCATGGTGAATTGAAGCAGTGAAATGAAGACATCAACGAAAGGGATCAACCTCTTAGAAAGGGCAGCCAAGACCGAGAAGACTCGTTAGGTTTTTCGCTACCAACACCTTCGCACCTTACTCCACCGCTTAAATCTCGGGACGAGATTTCTTGTAGTGGAGGAGAATTGTGACGCCCGGATAATTAGGCTACAGTAAGCCCACGTTAATGATGCCACATCACCACGGTTACTGTTGTTAATTTCGTGTTAGTCCAGAATCGATTCGAAATTCAAACTTAAAATAAACTCAAACTGTAAAGGTTTTCAAATATTAAACTAAAATGTTGGGGTGTTGCCAAATAATGCATAGGTAATTATTGTGGAGAAACCACACTTTTATAAAACGTTTAAAGGCTCTAAAGTAATTAAAACGCAGCTATGACGATTAATTAAATGCCCTTTTAAAAATAATAATAATGCAAACTATTTTAATTAGGTGTCATACTTATTGGGGCAGTAGATTAAATTATAACATTAATTTAGGAGTTGTATTTATATTTTATAAAACAACAATTAAAAGAATGAAATAGAAAAGAAAAATAAATAAAAAAGAAAAAGAAAAAGAAAAACAGAACTAACACAAACAAAAAAAATAGGAAAGAACCCCCGGGGCTCCGGCCCAGCAGCCCCCGGCCCAACTGGGCCAATTCCCTGCCAGGCCGGCCCACCCCGCGCCCTAGCCTACTAATCCCCCCCCCCCACGACCGAAACCCTAACCTACCGCACACCTCCTCCCACTCTCTCCCCACGATCCCCTCCCCTCTCCCCTCGATCTGATTCGGCCAGCACCGAGCGCCGCCGCGCACCCCCAACGCCGATCGCCGTCCCCGCCTCCTCGCCGGACAGGCCGTCCTCGACCTCCTCCTCACTGACCCCGCTCTCCCTCGCCCTCTCTACCCGATCCCGATCTGGATCGGGAGGGGGCCGCCCCGATGTCGCCGGCACCCTCGACACCGCCCATCGCTCGCCGAACCTGGAGCCACCTCGATGCTGCTCGACGTCGGAGCCTCCTCGCCGGACTGCCTCCCCCTCGCGCGCCGTCCACGTCTTCCTCCCCGAGCCCCACTGCCCGTGCCCTACTGCTCCCCTGTGAGCCCCGCCTTGCTCCCTCCCTCTCCCTCGCGCGCTCGCGCTCGTCGCTGCGGTCCCCGCGGATCTCGCCCCCCGTTGACGCGCTCCGGCTGCGTCCGAGACGCGCTCACCACGCCGTGCCCGCACCTGCCGTGGCCCCGCAACTCCCCTAGCCGCGCCGCTTGGCCCCGGTCGCGCCCGCACCACCGCGCCCGTGGCCGCGCCTCTCGGGCCTCGCCTCCGTCGCCCTGCTCCCAATCCGCCACGCGCCGCCCTGTGGACGCAGTCCCGCACCGGTCTGCCCCGTCGCCGCCGCCGCAAGCATGCGCCCCGGCTTGCCGTGCCCCCCCCCCTCCCCCGTTGGCCGCGCCTGAGGCCGCGGACGGGCGCCCGCTGCGCCAGTTCGGGCGGGTGCCCAGCGCCCGCTAACACCGAACCCACTATGGCCACTGGGGCCAAATGACAAGTGGGGCCTTGCCCCTAAACGTTTTAGAATATAAAAAAAGAAATATATATATATAATTAAAATAAAATTAATTAATTAATTAATTAATTACTTAATTAACTTATTTAATCATGTTTAAATTAACCTAATAATAGATTACCCTAATTAAATATTGTTAATTAACCTAAGTCTATGACCATGGGGACCCACTGGTCAATTTGACCAGTCAACGGTCAATGCTGACTGGGCCGTTGACTTTGACCGGCCCCATCAGTCAGCCTCTGCTGACTGGGCAGTTGACCAAGTCAACTGGGCCTACTGGTCAGCCATAGAAGCCCATCTGTGGGTACACTTCTGTGTACCCATAGCAATTTAACATTTAATTTTCGAATTAAAAATAATTTAAAATGATTAAATCCTTTTTTAAATTAATATAAAATAAACCGTAGCTCAGATGAAAAAACTTTGTACATGAAAGTTGCTCAGAACGACGAGACGAACCCGGATACGCAGCCCGTTCATCCGCCACACACCCCTAACATATCAAACACGCAACTTTCCCCCTCCGGCTCCTCTGCCCGAAAACGCGAAACACCGGGGATACTTTTCCGGATGTTTCCCCCCTTCACCGGTATCATCACGTGCCGCGTTAGGGCACCTCTAACGCCGTTACTTGTCATGTCATGCACCACTATGCATCTGCTTGCTTAAATATTTATTGTTTCTCCCCCCTCTTCTCTCGATAGACACCGAGACCGACGCCGCTACTACCCAGTACGACTACGGAGTTGACGACCCCTCTCTCTTGCCAGAGCAACCAGGCAAGCCCCCCCTTTGATCACCAGATATCGCCTACTCTTCTCTATACTGCTTGCATTAGAGTAGTGTAGCATGTTACTGCTTTCCGTTATTCCTATCCTGATGCATAGCCTGTCCTTGCTACTACTGTTGTTACCATTACCGGCTATCCTACTGCTTAGTATAGGATGCTAGTGTTCCATCAGTGGCCCTACACTCTTGTCCGTCTGCCATGCTATACTACTGGGCTGTGATCACTTCGGGGGTGATCACGGGCATATACTTTATACTATACACTGTTACATTACCTGTGATACTGTTCGGAGATGGGGGCTGAAGGGGCAGGTGGCTCCATCCCGGTAGAGGTGGGCCTGGGTTCCCGACGGCCCTCGACTGTTACTTTGTGGCGGAGCGACAGGGCAGGTTCCGACCACCTAGGAGAGAGGTGGGCCTGGCCCTGTTCGGCGTTCGCGGATACTTAACACGCTTAACGAGATCTGGGTATTTGATCTGAGTCTGGCCATTTGGTCTATACGCACTAACATCTACGCGGGAGTAGTTATGGGTATCCCGGCGTCGTGGTATCAGCCGAAGCCTTCGTGACGTCAGCGACTGAGTGGCGCGCGCCGGATTGGACCGTAAGCCTGCTCTTGTATTAAGGGGGCTAGTTCTGCTTCCGGCCGCGTTCGCAACATGCAGGTGTGCAAAGGGCGATGGGCCCAGACCCCTGCGCCATAGGATTTAGACCGGCGTGCTGACCTCTCTGTTGGGCCTAGGTAGGGATGCGACGTGTTGATCTTCCTAGGCCGAGCATGACCCAGGAAAGTGTGTCCGGCCAAATGGGATCAAGCGTGTTGGGGTATGTGGTGCACCCCTGCAGGGAAGTTTATCTATTTGAATAGCCGTGTCCCTCGGTAAAAGGACGACCCGGAGTTGTACCTTGACCTTATGACAACTAGAACCGGATACTTAATAAAACACACTCGTCCAAGTGCCAGATACAACCGGTGATCGCTCTCTCACAGGGCGATGGGGGAGGATCATCGGTTAGGGTTATACTATGCGATGCTACTTGGAGGACTTCAGTCTACTCTCTTCTACATGCTGCAAGACGAAGGCTGCCAGAAGCGTAGTCTTCGACGGGATTAGTTATCCCCCTCTTATTCTGGCATTCTGCAGTTTAGTCCACATATGATACCCTTATTCCATTTGATACCCATGCATATGTAGTGTAGCTCCTTGCTTGCGAGTACTTTGGATGAGTACTCACGGTTGCTTTCTCCCTCTTTTCCCCCTGCCCCTTCTACCTGGTTGTCGCAACCAGATGTTGGAGCCCAGGAGCGAGACGCCACCGTCGACGACGACTCCTACTACACCGGAGGTGCCTACTACTACGTGCTGCCCGTTGACGACGACCAGGAGTAGTTTAGGAGGATCCCAGGCAGGAGGCATGCGCCTCTTTCAATCTGTATCCTAGTTTGTGCTAGCCTTCTTAAGGCAAACTTGTTTAACTTATGTCTGTACTCAGATATTGTTGCTTCCGCTGACTCGCCTATGATCGAGCTCTTGTATTCGAGCCCTCGAGGCCCCTGGCTTGTAATATGATGCTTATATGACTTATTTTATTTGTAGAGTTGTGTTGTGATATCTTCCCATGAGTCCCTGATCTTGATCGTACACGTTTGCGTGTATGATTAGTGTACGGTCAAATCGGGGGCGTCACAAGAATCTTGTCTTACCTTGTATATATTTGATACGTCTCCAATGTATCTATGATTTTTGATTGCTCCATGCTATTATATATTCTGTTTTGGATGTTTAATGGGCTTATTTATACACTTTTATATTATTTTTGGGACTAACCTATTAACCGGAGGCCCAGCCCCAATTGCTGTTTTTTGCCTATTTCAGTGTTTTGCAGAAAAAGAATATCAAACGGAGTCCAAACGGAATGAAACCTTCGGGAGCGTGATACGTCTCCAATATATCTATAATTTTTGATTGCTCCATGCTATATTATCTACTGTTTTGGACATTATTGGGCTTTATTATCCACTTTTCTATTATTTTTTGGACTAACCAATTAACCGGAGGCCCATCCCAGAATTGATGTTTTTTTTGCCTATTTCAGAGTTTCGCAGAAAAGGAATATCAAACGGAGTCCAAACGGAACGAAACCTTCGGGAACGTGATTTTCTCACCGAACATGATCCAGGAGACTTGGACCCTACGTCAAGAAATAAAGGAGGAGGCCACGAGGTAGGAGGCGCGCCTACCCCCCCCCCCAGGCGCGCCCTCCACCCTCGTGGGCCACCTGTTGCTCCACCGACATACTCCTTCCTCCTATATATACCTATGTACCCCCAAACGATCAGATACGGAGCCAAAACCCTAATTCCACTGCCGTAACTTTCTGTACCCACGAGATCCCATCTTGGGGCCTGTTTCGAAGCTCCGCCGGAGGGGGCATCCATCACGGAGGGCTTCTACATCAACACCATAGCCTCTCCGATGAAGTGTGAGTAGTTTACCTCAGACCTTTGGGTCCATAGTTATTAGCTAGATGGCTTCTTCTCTCTTTTTGGATCTCAATACAATGTTATCCCCCTCTCTTGTGGAGATCTATTCGATGTAATCTTCTTTTTGTGGTGTGTTTGTTGAGACCGGTGAATTGTGGGTTTATGATCAAGATTATCTATGAACAATATTTGAATCTTCTCTGGATTCTTTTATGTATGATTGGTTATCTTTGCAAGTCTTTTCGAATTATCAGTTTGGTTTGGCCTACTAGATTGATCTTTCTTGCGATGGGAGAAGTGCTAGCTTTGGGTTCAATCTTGCGGTGTCCTTTCCAGTGACAGTAGGGGCAGCAAGGCACGTATTTTATTGTTGCCATCGAGGATAACAATATGGTTTTTTTATCATATTGCATGAATTTATCCCTCTACATCATGTCATCTTGCTTAAGGCGTTACTCTGTTTTCATGAACTTAATACTCTAGATGCATGCTGGATAGCGGTTGATGAGTGGAGTAATATTAGTAGATGCAGGCAGGAGTTGGTCTACTTGTCTCCGATGTGATGCCTATATACATGATCATACCTAGATACTCTCATAACTATGCTCAATTCTGTCAATTGCTCAACAGTAATTCGTTCACCCACCGTAAAATACCAATACTTAGTTATTTCCTTTGCTTTTATTTTACTTTGCATCTTTATCACAAAATACCAAAAATATTATCTTATCATATCTATCAGATCTCACTCTCGTAAGTGACCGTGAAGGGATTGACAAACCCTTATCGCATTGGTTGCGAGGAGTTATTTGTTTTGTGCAGGTACGAGGGACTCGCGCGTAGCCTCCTACTGGATTGATACCTTGGTTCTCAAAAACTGAGGGAAATACTTACGCTACTTTACTACATCATCCTTTCCTCTTCAAGGAAATCGAACGCAGTGCTCAGGAGGTAGCAGAGCGTGATTTTGGGAACAAACGTGATCTAGAGGACTTGGAGTGGACGTCAAGCAACCAACGAGGAAGCCACGAGGCAGGGGGTGCACCTACCCCCCTGGGCGCGCCATCCACCCTCGTGGGCCCCTCGTGGCTCCACCGACCTACTTCTTCCTCCTATATATACCTACGGACCCTGAAAACATCGAGGAGCACCACGAAAACCTAATTCCACCACCGCAACCTTCTGTACCCGTGAGATCCCATGTTGGAGCCTTTTCCCGCGCTCCGCCGGAGGGGGCATTGATCACGGAGGGCTTCTACATCAACACCATAGCCTCTCCGATGATGTGTGAGTAGTTTACCTCAGATCTTCGGGTCCATAGTTATTAGCTAGATGGCTTCTTCTCTCTCTTTGGATCTCAATACAAAGTTCTCCTCGATTCTCTTGGAGATCTATTCGATGTAATCTTCTTTTGCAGTGCGTTTGTCGAGATCCGATGAATTGTGGGTTTATGATCAAGATTATCTATGAACAATATTTGAATCTTCTCTGAATTCTTTTATGTATGATTGGTTATATTTGCAAGTCTCTTCGAATTTTCAGTTTGGTTTGGCCCACTAGATTGATCTTTCTTGCAATGGGAGAAGTGCTTAGCTTTGGGTTCAATCTTGCGGTGCTCGATCCCAGTGGCAGTAGGGGAAACGACATGTATTGTATTGTTGCCATCAAGGATAAAAAGATGGGGTTTATATCATATTGCATGAGTTTATCCCTCGACATCATGTCATCTTGATTAAAGAGTTACTCCGCTCTTATGAACTTAATACTCTAGATGCATGCTGGATAGCGGTCGATGTGTGGAGTAATAGTAGTAGATGCAGGCAGGAGTCGGTCTACTTGTCACGAACGTGATGCCTATATTCATGATCATACCTAGATATTCTCATAACTATGCTCAATTCTATCAATTTCTCGACGGTAATTTGTTCACCCACCGTAATACTTATGCTATCTTGAGAGAAGCCACTAGTGAAAGCTATGGCCCCCGAGTCTATCTTCCATCATATTAATCTACCATCAACTAGCTATTTCTGGCACCGTTTATTTTGCAATCTTTACTTTCAATCCATATCATGGAAATACCAAAAATATTTATCTTATTATTATTATCTCTATTAGATCTCACTCTTGCAAGTGGCCGTGAAGGGATTGATGCTACCTATTGAGCACTGCGTTGGTTTTCCCTTGAAGAGGAAAGGGTGATGCAGTAAAGCAGCATAAGTACTTCCCTCGGTTTTTGAGAACCAAGGTATCAATCCAGTAGGAGACCACACGCGAGTCACCTCATACCTACACAAACAAATAAGAACCTCACAACCAATGCGATAAAGGGGTTGTCAATCCCTTCACGGCCACTTGCAAGAGTGAGATCTGATAGAGATGATACTAATAAGATAAATATTTTTGATATTTTTATGATATAGATTGAAAGTAAAGATTGCAAAATAAAATAGATTGGAAACTTGTATGATGGAGAATAGACCCGGGGGCCATAGGTTTCACTAGTGGCTTCTCTCAAGATAGCATAAGTATTACGGTGGGTGAAAAAATTACTGTCGAGCAACTGATAGAAAAGCGAATAATTATGAGAATATCTAGGTGTGATCATGTATATAGGCATCACGTCTGTGACAGGTAGAGCGACTCCTGCCTGCATCTACTACTATTACTCCACACATCGACCGCTATCCAGCATGCATCTAGAGTATTAAGTTCATAAGAACAGAGTAACGCCTTAAGCAAGATGACATGATGTAGAGGGATAAACTCAGGGACGTATATGGGCATGTAAACCCCATCATTTTATCCTCGATGGCAACAATACAATACATGCCTTGCTGCCCCTGCTGTCACTGGGAAAGGACACCGCAAGATTGACCCCAAAGCTAAGCACTTCTACCATTGCAAGAAAGATCAATCTAGTAGGCCAGACCAAATTGATAATTCGAAGAGACTTGCAAAGATAAACCAATCATACATAAAATAATTAAGAGAAGATTCAAATATTAGTCATAGATAGACTTGATCATAAACCCACAATTCATCGAATCTCGACAAACACACCGCAAAACAAGATTACATCGAATAGATCTCCAAGAGAATCGAGGAGAACTTTGTATTGAGATCCAAAGAGAGAGAAGAAGCCATCTAGCTACTAGCTATGGACCCGAAGGTCTGAAGTAAACTACTCACACATCATCGGAGGGGCCATGGAGTTGATGTAGAGGCCCTCCGTGATCAATGCCCCCTCCGGTGGAGCTCCGGAAAAGGCCCCAAGATGGGATCTCTTGGGTACAGAAGGTTGTGGCGTTGGAAATAGGGTTTCATGGTGCTCCTAGATGTACTCGGGGTATATGGATATATATATATAGGAGAAAGAAGTAGGTCGGTGGAGCAACGAGGGGTCCGCGAGGGCGGAGGGCGCGCCCCCTGCCTCATGGCCTCCTCGATAGTTTCTTGACGTCCACTCCAAGTCCCCTGGATCACGTTTGTTCCAAAAATAACGCTCCTGAAGGTTTCATTCCGTTTGATATTCCTTTTCTATGAAACACTGAAATAGGCAAAAAAAACAACAATTTGGGCTGGGCCTCCTGTTAATAGGTTAGTCCCAAAAATAATATAAAAGTGTAAAATAAAGCCCATTAACATCCAAAACAGATAATATAATAGCATGGAACAATCAAAAATTATAGATACGTTGGAGACGTATCAATTGACAACCCCTTTATCGCGTTGGTTGCGAGGTTCATATTTGTTTGTGTAAGTACGAGGTGACTCGTGCGTGGTCTCCTACTGGATTGATACCTTGGTTCTCAGAAACTGAGGGAAATACTTACGCTGCTTTGCTGCATCACCCTTTCCTCTTCAAGGGAAAACCAACGCATGCTCAAGAGGTAGCAAGAAGGATTTCTGGCGCCGTTGCGAGGGAGTCTACGCACAAGTCAAGACATACCAAGCACCCATCACAAACTCTTATCCCTCGCATTACATTATTTGCCATTTGCATCTTGTTTTCCTCTCCCCCACTTCACCTCTGCCTTTTATTCGCCTTCTTCCCGTTTGTATCTTTGTTTGTGTTTCCATGTGCCTTCTATTTGCTTGCATCTTTGCTTGCTAATAATCTATTGATATGGATCCACTTAAAGAGTTCTACTTGGGTCATCTTCGATCCTTATGCACTCATGCTGAAACCCCAACTAGCCTAGTTGATGGGAAATATTTAGATGAGCATGCTCATTTTGTGTGGCACCGTTTGTCTGAAAAGGGGATACTCTTATGGGATCAAATAAACATATTGCTATGTTATGCTTGGAATCTTTGTGAAATTTGTGATCTTACTTGTTGCTCTAAGAACCCTAAAAAACACCTCCCCTACCTATGTGAGTTTAATGATAATGAAATCTTATCTTCATATGCAAAGGGTATTTATAGTTACTATGATATCGAACAAATTGAAGAATTTGTTGCTTTTAAGGGTGCTTATGAAGTTGCTTCTTTGATTGAAAAGTATGATGTTACTCTCTACGAATCTGAAAATTTTGACATACTTAAATATTGCCACGAAAACTATGCTCATAATGTCTATGTCAAATAATTTATTTAAAAAATTACCATTGCTTCGAAAGAAAATAATGATATGCATGAATCTATAGATAATTATGATTTCGATGATTTGCTTGAAATATCCCTTGATGAACATGATGCTTGCAATTCTTGTGGCCATGATACCAATATTTGTGAAGATGAGTTTGCTATAGTTTCTTATGTTAAACATGATATCATTGCTATTGCACCCATACTTGATAGTTCTTTTGATGAAAAGCGTGATTGCAATGATGTTACTATAAATTCTATTGATGTCAATTGTGCTAATAGTATGCAAAACCCTAAGCTTGGGGATGCTAGTTTTGCTATGACTACTAATTGTTGCAATGATCATGATTGGGGTGATTCTTCTTATGATCTTGAAAATTTATTTAATCCCCATGATGAATATGAGATTGTTAATAGTGTTTGCAATATTATTAAAAGTGGGTTTGGAGAGGTCATGACTTTAGTTAATGTTAATCCCACTATTTTGGAAGAGTGTCAACTTTGCATGCATGTGGATCGTGTTAAAAATATTTTATGTGATAGCTATTTTATTGAATTTGATTATGATCCTACATGTAATTATTATGAGAGAGGAAAATATGGCGGTACCTCTCGTTCTGTTGAGATTGCTATTGTTTCTTTCCGCTTCCTTGCATATGCTAGTTTTTGCTTGCCTTGATAATTTGTCTGCCTATAAGATGCCTATGAATAGGAAGTATGTTAGACTTAGATATGTTTGTCATGTGTTTTGTGATGCTCTTTTGTGCTTCAATTCTTGTCTTTCATGTGAGCATCGTTGAAATCTTATGCCTAGCTAGGGGCGTTAAACGATAGCGCTTGTTGGGAGGCAACCAAATTTTATTTTTATTCCTTGATTTTTGTTCCTGTTTAGTAATAAATAATTTATCTAGCCTCTATTTTGTTTGTGCTTTTTGTGTTTAATTAGTGTTTGTGCCAAGTAGAACCATTGGGAAGACTTGGGGAAAGTCTTTTTGATCTTGCTGTAAAAAAATAGAAACTTTAGCGCTCGCGAGAATTGCTGCCATTTTTTATTGGAGAGTTATATTTAGTTAATTATTTTTGAAGATGATTAATAGATAAATTCCTCACGTCCAGCAATTTATTTTAGAATTTTTGGGGTTCTAGAAGTTTGCTTTAGTTACAAATTACTACAGATTGTTCCCTTTTTGGCAGATTCTGTTTTTCGTGTGTTGTTTGCTTATTTTGATGAATCTATGGATAGTAATGGGGTTTATAAACCATAGAGAAGTTGGAATACATTAGGTTTAACACAACTATAAATAAATAATGAGTTCATTACAGTACCTTGAAGTTGTGTTTTGTTTTCTTTCTCTAACGGAGCTCATGAGATTTTCTGTTAAGTTTTGTGTTGTGAAGTTTTCAAGTTTTGGGTAAGGATTTGATGGATTATGGAACAAGGTGTGGCAAGAGCCTAAGCTTGGGGGTGCCCAAGGCACCCCAGGCTAAAATCGAAGGACACCAAAAAGCCTAAGCTTGGGGATGCCCCGGAAGGCATCCCCTCTTTTGTCTTCGTCTATCGGTAACTTTACTTGGAGCTATATTTTTATTCACCACATGATATGCGTTTTGCTTGGAGAGTCTTGTATGATTTGAGTCTTTGATTTTTAGTTTACCACAATCATCTTTGATGTACGCACCTTTTGAGAGAAACACACATGAATCGGAATTTATTAGAATACTCTGTGTGCTTCACTTATATCTTTTGAGCTATATAGTTTTTGCTCTAGTGCTTCACTTATATATTTTAGAGCACGGTGGTGGTTTCATTTGATAGAAATAATTGATCTCTCATGCTTCACTTGTATTATGTTGAGAGTCCTTTAGAACAGCATGGTAATTTGCTTTTGATATTATAAAAAACTTTCATATAAGTGCATTGAATACTAAGAGAAGTTTGATACTTGATGATTGTTTTGAGATATGGAGATAGTGATATTAAAGTTATGCTAGTTGAGTAGTTGTGAATTTGAGAAATACTTGTGTTGAAGTTTGCAAGTCCCATAGCATGCACGTATGGTAAACGTTGTGTAACAAATTTGAAACATGAGGTGTTATTTGATTGTCTTCCTTATGAGTGGCGGTCAGGGACGAGCGATGGTCTTTTCCTACCAATCTATCCCCCTAGGAGCATGCGCGTAATACTTGGTTTTTGATGACTTGTAGATTTTTGCAATAATTATGTGAGTTCTTTATGACTAATGTTGAGTCCATGGATTATATGCACTCTCACCCTTCCATCATTGCTAGCCTCTTCGGTACCGTGCATTGCCCTTTCTCACCTTGAGAGTTGGTGCAAACTTCGCCGATGCATCCAAACCCCGTGATACGATATGCTCTATCACACATAAACCTCCTTATATCTTCCTCAAAACAGCCACCATACCTACCTATTATGGCATTTCCATAGCCATTCCGAGATATATTGCCATGCAACTTTCCACCGTTCCGTTTATTATCACACGCATCATCATTGTCATATTGCCTTGCATGATCATGTAGTTGACATCTTATTTGTGGCAAAGCCACCATTCATAATTATTTCATACATGTCACTCATGAGTCATTGCACATCCCAGTACACCGCCGGAGGCATTCATATAGAGTCATATCTTGTTCTAGTATCGAGTTGTAATCATTGAGTTGTAAATAAATAGAAGTGTGATGATCATCATTAATAAAGCATTGTCCCAAAAAAGAGAAAGGACAAAAAAAAGAAGGCCCAAACAAATAAAAAATAAAAAGGGGCAATGCTACTATCCTTTTTTCCACACTTGTGCTTCAAAGTAGCACCATGATCTTTATGATAGAGAGTCTCTTGTTTTGTCATTTTCATATACTAGTGGGAATTTTTCATTATAGAACTTGGCTTGTATATTCCAACAATGGGCCTCCTCAAGTGCCCTAGGTCTTCGTGAGCAAGCAAGTTGGATGCACACCCACTTAGTTTCTTTTGTTAAGCTTTCATACATTTATAGCTCTAGTGCATCCGTTGCATGGCAATCCCTACTCCTTGCATTGACATCAATTGATGGGCATCTCCCTAGCCAATTGATTAGCCGCGTCAATGTGAGACTTTCTCCTTTTTGTCTTCTCCACTTAACCCCCTTCATTATATTCTATTCCATCCATAGTACTATATCCATGGCTCACGCTCATGTATTGCGTGAAAGTTGAAAAAAGTTTGAGATTACTAAAGTATGAAACAATTGCTTGGCTTGTCATCGGGGTTGTGCATGATGAGAGCATTCTTGTGTGACGAAAATGGAGCATGACCAAACTATATCATTTTGTAGGGATGAACTTTCTTTGGCCATGTTATTTTGAGAAGACATGATTGCTTAGTTAGTATGCTTGAAGTATTATTATTTTTATGTCAATATTTAACTTTTATCTTGAATCTTTCGAATCTGAACATTAATGCCACAATAAAGAAAATTAGATTGAGAAATATGTTAGGAAGCATTCCACATCAAAAATTCTGTTTTTATCATTTACCTACTCGAGGACGAGCAGGAATTAAGCTTGGGGATGCTTGATACTTCTCCAACATATCTATAATTTTTTATTGCTCCATGCTATTATATATTCTGTTTTGGATGTTTAATGGGATTATTTATACACTTTTGTATTATTTTTGGGACTAACCTATTAACCGGAGGCCCAACCCAAATTGCTATTTTTTTGCCTATTTTAGTGTTTCACACAAAAAGAATATCAAACTGAGTCCAAACGGAATGAAACCTTCGGGAGCGTGATTTTTGGAACAAATGTGATCCAGAGGACTTAGAGTGGACGTCAAGCAACCAATGAGGAAGCCACGAGGTAGGGGCGCGCCTACCCCCCTAGGCGCGCCCTCCACCCTCATGGGCCCCTCGTGGCTCCACCGACCTACTTCTTCCTCCTATATATACCTACGTACTCCACTTCTTCCTCCTATTTTTAGAACAAACGTGATCCAGGAGACTTGGAGTGGACATCTAGAAAGAAGCGAGGAGGCCACAAGGCAGGAGGGTGTGCCCAGGGGGGTAGGCGCGCCCCCATCCTCGTGGGCCCCTCGCACCTCCATCGACGTACTTCTTCCTCCTATATATACCCATATACCCCGAAAACATCCAGGAGCACCACGAAACCCTATTTCCACCACCGCAACCTTCTATACCCGTGAGATCCCATCTTGGGGCCTTTTCCGCGGCTCTACATCAACACCATAGCCTCTCCGATGATGTGTGAGTAGTGTACCATAGACCTTCGGGTCCATAGTTATTAGCTAGATGGCGTCTTCTCTCTCTTTGGATTGTAATACAAAGTTCTCCTCGATTCTCTTGGAGATCTATTCGATGTAATCTTCTTTTGCGGTGTGTTTGTCGAGATCCGATGAATTGTGGGTTTATGATGAAGATTATCTATGAACAATATTTGAATCTTCTTTGAATTCTTTTATGTATGATTGGTTATCTTTGCAAGTCTCTTCAAATTTTCAGTTTGGTTTGGCCTACTAGATTGATCTTTCTTGCAATGGGAAAGTGCTTAGCTTTGGGTTCAATCTTGCGGTGCTCGATCCCAGCGACAGTAGGGGAAACGACACGTGTTGTATTGTTGCCATCGAGGATAAAAAGATGGGGTTTATATCATGTTGCATGAGTTTATCCCTCTACATCATGTCATCTTGCTTAAAGCGTTACTCCGTTCTTATGAACTTAATACTCTAGATGCATGCTGGATAACGGTCGATGTGTGGAGTAATAGTAGTAGATGTAGGCAGGAGTCGGTCTACTTGTCACGGACTAAATGCCTATATACATGATCATACCTAGATATTCTCATAACTATGCTCAATTCTATCAATTGCTCGACAGTAATTTGTTCACCCACCGTAATACTTATGCTATCTTGAGAGAAGCCACTAGTGAAACCTATGGCCCCCGGGTCTATCTTCCATCATATTAATCTCCCATCAACTAGCTATTTCTGGCACCATTTATTTTGCAATCTTTACTTTCAATCTATATCATAAAAATACCAAAAATATTTATCTTATTATTATTATCTCTGTCATATCTCACTCTTGCAAGTGACCGTGAAGGGATTGACAACCCCTTTATCGTGTTGGATGCGAGGTTCTTATTTGTGTGTGTAGGTACGAGGTCACTCGCGCGTAGTCTCCTACTGGATTGATACCTTGGTTCTCAAAAACAGAGGGAAATACTTACACTGCTTTGCTGCATCGCCCTTTACTCTTCAAGGGAAAACCAACGCATGCTCAAGAGGTAGCAATATTCTATAGTGTTTAACAACATGATGAGAGCTGAAGATGCCTCTCATGGGACGGGACCTCTTGGTTGTCGAGGTAATGGATAGCCATATTCCTCAAGGTGTGATGATGGGTCCCTCACTGAAAGTGGAGAGATCATTGTGTTATGTTCCTAGAGCTGTCTGGCGTGCATTTTGGTTGGATTTTATATGTCACGTTCTAGTGTTGATGGCAATGTTGGGGAACGTAGTAATTTCAAAAAAATTCCTACGCACACGCAAGATCATGGTGATGCACAGCAACGAGAGGGGAGAGTGTTGTCTACGTACCCACGCAGACCGACTGCGGAAGCGTTGACACAACGTAGAGGAAGTAGTCGTACGTCTTCCCGATCCGACCGATCCAAGCACCGTTACTCCGGCACCTCCGAGTTCTTAGCACACGTACAGCTCGATGACGATCCCCGGGCTCCGATCCAGCAAAGCGTCGGGGAGGAGTTCCGTCAGCACGACGGCGTGGTGACGATCTTGATGTACTACCGTCGCAGGGCTTCGCCTAAGCACTGCTACAATATAATCGAGGTGGAATATGGTGGCAGGGGGCACCGCACATGGCTAAGGAACGATCTCAATGATCAGCTTGTGTGTCCTAGGGTGCCCCCCTGCCTCCATATATAAAGGAGCCAAGGGGAGGGGTGCGGCCGGCCAAGGAGGGTGCGCCAAGGGAGTCCTACTCCCTCTGGGAGTAGGATTCCCCCCCCCCCCAATCCTAGTTGGAATAGGATTCCTTGAGGGGGGAAAGAGAGAGAGGGGCCGGCCACCTCTCCTTGTCCTAATAGGACTAGGGGAGGGGGGAGGCACGCGGCCCACCTTGGGCTGCCCCTTTCTCCTTTCCACTAAGGCCCACTAAGGCCCATATATCTCCCGGGGGGTTCCGGTAACCTCCCGGTACTCCGGTAAAATCCCGATTTCACCCAGAACACTTCCGATATCCAAACATAGGCTTCCAATATATCAATCTTTATGTCTCGACCATTTCGAGACTCCTCGTCATGTCCGTGATCACATCCGGGACTACGAACTAACTTCGGTACATCAAAATGCATAAACTCATAATAACTGTCATCGTGACGTTAAGTGTGCGGACCCTACGGTTCGAGAACAATGTAGACATGACCGAGACACGTCTCCGGTCAATAACCAATAGCGGGACCTGGATGCCCATATTGGCTCCTACATATTCTACGAAGATCTTTATCGTCAGACCGCATAACAACATACGTTGTTCCCTTTGTCATCGGTATGTTACTTGCCCGAGATTCGATCGTCGGTATCCAATACCTAGTTCAATCTCGTTACCGGCAAGTCTCTTTACTCGTTCTGTAATACATCATCCCGCAACTAACTCATTAGTTGCAATGCTTGCAAGGCTTTATGTGATGTGTATTACCGAGAGGGCCCAGAGATACCTCTCCGACAATCGGAGTGACAAATCCTAATCTCGAAATATGCCAACCCAACATCTACCTTTGGAGACACCTGTAGAGCTCCTTTATAATCACCCAGTTACGTTGTGACGTTTGGTAGCACACAAAGTGTTTCTCCGGTAAACGGGAGTTGCGTAATCTCATAGTCATAGGAACATGTATAAGTTAAGAAGAAAGCAATAGCAACATACTAAACGATCGGGTGCTAAGCTAATGAAATGGGTCGTGTCAATCAGATCATTCAACTAATGATGTGACCTCGTTAATCAAATAGCAACTCTTTGTTCATGGTTAGGAAACATAACCATCTTTGATTAACGAGCTAGTCAAGTAGAGGCATACTAGTGACACTAAGTTTGTCTATGTATTCACACATGTATTATGTTTCCGGTTAATACAATTCTAGCATGAATAATAAACATTTATCATGATATAAGGAAATAAATAATAACTTTATTATTGCCTCTAGGGCATATTTCCTTCAGTATCCCACTTGCACTAGAGTCAATAATCTAGTTTCACATCGCCATGTGATTTAAAAGCAATAGTTCACATCACCATGTGATTAACACCCATAGTTCACACCGATATGTGATCAACACCCAAAGGGTTTACTAGAGTCAGTAATCTAGTTCACATCACTATGTGATTAACACCCAAAGAGTACTAAGGTGTGATCATGTTTTGCTTGTGAGATAATTTTAGTCAACGGGTCTGTCATATTCAGATCCGTAAGTATTTTGCAAATTTCTATGTCAACAATGCTCTGCACTGAGCTACTCTAGCTAATTGCTCCCACTTTCAATATGTATCTAGATTGAGACTTAGAGTCATCTAAATTGGTGTCAAAACTTGCATTGACGTAACCCTTTACGACGAACCTTTTTTGTCACCTCCATAATCGAGAAACATATCCTTATTTCACTAAGGATAATTTTGACCGCTGTCCAGTGATCTGCTCCTAGATCACTATTGTACTCCCTTGCCAAAATCAGTGTAGGGTATACAATAGATCTGGTACACAGCATGGCATACTTTATAGAACCTATGGCCAAGGCATAGGGAATGACTTTCATCTTCTGCCGTGGTCGGGTTTTGCGTCTTACTCAATTTCACACCTTGTAACACAGGCAAGAACTCTTTCTTTGACTGTTCCATTTCAAACTACTTCAAAATCTTGTCAAGGTATGTACTCATTGAAAAAACTTATCAAGCGTCTTGATCTATCTCTATAGATCTTGATACTCAATATGTAAGTAGCTTCACCGAGGTCTTTCTTTGAAAAACTCCTTTCAAACACTCCTTTATGCTTTACAGAATAATTCTACATTATTTCTGATCAACAATATGTCATTCACATATACTTATCAGAAATGCTGTAGTGCTCCCACTCACTTTCTTGTAAATACAGGCTTCACCGCAAGTCTGTATAAAACTATATGCTTTGATCAACTCATCAAAGCGTATATTCCAACTCCGAGATGCTTGCACCAGTTCACAGATGGATCGCTGGAGCTTGCACATTTTGTTAGCATCTTTCAGATTAACAAAACCTTCTGGTTGCATCATATACAACTCTTCTTTAATAAATCCATTAAGGAATGCAGTTTTGTTTATCCATTTGCCAGATTTCATAAAATGCGGCAATTACTAACATGATTCGGACAGACTCAAGCATAGATACGAGTGAGAAGCTCTCATCGTAGTCAACACCTTGAACTTGTCGAAAACCTTTTTCGACAATTCTAGCTTTGTAGATAGTAACACTACTATCAGCGTCAGTCTACTTCTTGAAGATCCATTTATTCTCAATTGATTGCCGATCATCGGGCAAGTCAACCAAAGTCCATACTTGTTCTCATACATGGATCCCATCTCAGATTTCATGGCTTCAAGCCACTTTGCGGAATCTAGGCTCACCATTGCTTCCTCATAGTTCGTAGGTTCATCATGGTCGAGTAACATGACCTCCAGAACAGGATTACCCTACCACTCTGGTGCGGATCTCACTCTGGTTTACCTACGAGATTCGGTAGTAACTTGATCTGAAGTTTATATGATCATCATCATTAGCTTCCTCACTAATTGGTGTAGTAGTCATAGGAACAGATTTCCGTGATGAACTATTTTCCAATAAGGGAGAAGGTACAATTACCTTATCAAGTTTTCTACTTTCCTCCCACTCACTTCTTTCGAGATAAACTCCTTCTCTAGAAAGGATCCATTCTTAGCAACGAATGTCTTGCCTTTGGATCTGTGATAGAAGGTGTACCCAACATTTCCTTTTTGGGTATCCTATGAAGACGCACTTTTTTCTGATTTGGGTTTGAGCTTATCAGGTTGAAACTTTTTCACATAAGCATTGCAACCTCAAACTTTAAGAAACGACAGCTTAGGTTTCTTGCCAAACCACGGTGTCGTCTCAACGGATTTAGATGGTTCCCTATTTAACGTGAATGCAGCTGTCTCTAATGCATAACCCCAAAACGATAGTGGTAGATCGGTAAGAGACATCATAGATCGCACCATATCTAGTAAAGTACGATTACGACGTTCGGACACACCATTATGCTGTGGTGTTCCGGGTGGCGTGAGTTGCGAAACTATTCCACAATTTTTCAAATGTACACCAAACTCGTAACTCAAATATTCTCCTCCACGATCAGATCGTAGAAACTTTATTTTCTTGTTACGATGATTTTCAACTTTACTCTGAAATTCTTTGAACTATTCAAATGTTTCAGACTTATGTTTCATCAAGTAGATATCCCCATATCTGCTCAAATCATCTTGTGAAGGTCAGAAAATAATGATACCTGTTGTAAGCCTTAATATTCATCGGACCACATACATCAGTATGTATGATTTCCAACAAATCTATTGCTTGCTTCATTGTTCCGGAGAACGGCGTTTTAGTCATCTTGCCCATAAGGCATGGTTTGCAAGCATCAAGTGATTCATAATCAAGTGATTCCAAAATCCCATCAGCATGGAGTTTCTTTATGCGCTTTACACCAATATGACCTAAACGGCAGTGCCACAAATAAGTTGCACTATCATTATTAACTTCGCATCTTTTGGTTTCAATATTAAGAATATGTGTATCACTAAGATCGAGATCCAATGAACTATTTTCATTGGGTGTGTAACCATATAAGGTTTTATTCATGTAAACAGAACAACAATTTATTCTTTTACTTAAATGAATAACCATATTACAATAAACATGATCAAATCATATTCATGCTCAACGCAAACACCAAATAACACTTATTTAGGTTCAACACTAATCCCGAAATTATAGGGAGTGTGCGATGATGATCATATCAATCTTGGAACCACTTCCAACACACATCGTCACTTCACCCTTAACTAGTCTCTGTTTATTCTGCAACTCCCGTTTCGAGTTACTAATCTTAGCAACTGAACTAGTATCAAATACTTAGGGGTTGCTATAAACACTAGTAAAGTACACATCAATAACATGTATATCAAATATACTTATGTTCACTTTGCCATCCTTCTTATCCGCCAATCACTTGGGGTAGTTCTGCTTCCAGTGACCAGTCCCTTTGTAGTAGAAGCACTTAGTCTCAGGCTTAGGATCAGACTTGGGCTTCTTCACTTGAGCAGCAACTTGCTTGCTGTTTTTCTTGAAGTTCCCCTTTTTCCCTTTGCCCTTTTCTTGAAACTAGTGATCTTGTCAACCATCAACACTTGATGCTCTTTCTTGATTTCTACCTTCATCGATTTCATCATCATGAAAAACTCGGGATTCGTTTTTGTCATCCCTTGCATACTATAGTTCATCACGAAGTTCTACTAACTTGGTGATGGTGACTAGAGAATTCTGTCAATCACTATCTTATCTGGAAGATTAACTCCCACTTGATTCAAGCGATTGTAGTACCCAGACAATCTGAGCACATGCTCACTAGTTGAGCGATTCTCCTCCATCTTTTAGCTATAGAACTTGTTGGAGACTTCATATCTCTCAACTCGGGTATTTGCTTGAAATATTAACTTCAACTCCTGGAACATCTCATATGGTCCATGATGTTCAAAACGTCTTTGAAGTCCCGATTCTAAGCCATTAAGCATCGTGCACTAAACTATCAAGTAGTCATCATATTTAGCTAGCCAAACGTTCATAACGTCAGCATCTGCTCCTGCAATAGGTCTGTCACCTAGTGGTGCATCAAGGACATAATTCCTCTGTGCAGCAATGAGGATAAACCTCAAATCATGGATCCAATCCACATCGTTGCTACTAACATCTTTCAACACAATTTTCTCTAGGAACATATCAAAATAAACACAGGGAAGCAACAACGCGAGCTATTGATCTACAACATAATTTGCAAAATACTACCAGGACTAAGTTCATGATAAATTTAAGTTCAATTTAATCATATTACTTAAGAACTCCCACTTAGATAGACATCCCTCTAATCTTCTAAGTGATCACGTGATCCAAATCAACTAAACCATAACCGATCATCACGTGAAATGGATTAGTTTTCAATGGTGAACATCATTATGTTGATCATATCTACTATATGATTCACGCTCGACCTTTCGGTCTCCGTGTTCCGAGGCCATATCTGCATATGCTAGGCTCGTCAAGTTTAACCAGAGTATTCTGCGTGTGCAAAACTGGCTTGCACCTGTTGTAGATGGACGTAGAGCTTATCACACCCGATCATCACGTGGTGTCTGGGCACGACGAACTTTGGCAACGGTGCATACTCAGGGAGAACACTTCTTGATAATTTAGTGAGAGATCATCTTATAATGCTACCGTCAATCAAAGCAAGATAAGATGCATAAAAGATAAACATCACATGCAATCAATATAAGTGATATGATATGGCCATCATCATCTTGTGCTTGTGATCTCCATCTCCGAAGCACTGTCATGATCACCATCGTCACCGGCGCGACACCTTGATCTCCATCGTAGCATCATTGTCGTCTCGCCAATCTTATACTTCCACGACTATCGCTACCGCTTAGTGATAAAGTAAAGCATTACAGCGCGATTGCATTGCATACAATAAAGCGACAACCATATGGCTCCTGCCAGTTGCCGATAACTCGGTTACAAAACATGATCATCTCATACAATAAAATTTAGCATCATGTCTTGACCATATCACATCATAACATGCCCTGCAAAAACAAGTTAGACGTCCTCTACTTTGTTGTTGCAAGTTTTACGTGGCTGCTACGGGCTTAAGCAAGAACCAATCTCACCTACGCATCAAAACCATAACGATAGTTTGTCAAATAGACTCCGTTTTAACCTTCGCAAGGACCGGGCGTAGCCACACTTGGTTCAACTAAAGTTGGAGAGACAGTCGCCCGCAAGCCACCTATGTGCAAAGCACGTCGGGGGAACCGGTCTCGTGTAAGCGTACGCGTAATGTTGGTCCGGGTCGTCTCGTCCAACAATACCGCCGAACCAAAGTATGACATGCTGGTAGGCAGTATGACTTATATCGCCCACAACTCACTTGTGTTCTACTCGTGCATATAACATCAAACCATAAAGCCTAGGCTCGGATGCCACTGTTGGGGAACGTAGTAATTTCAAAAAATTTCCTACGCACACACAAGATCATGGTGATGCACAGCAATGAGAGGGGAGAGTGTTGTCTATGTACCCACGCAGACCGACTGCGGAAGCGTTGACACAGCATAGAGGAAGTAGTCGTACGTCTTCCCGATCCGACCGATCCAAGCACCGTTACTCCGGCACCTCCGAGTTCTTAGCACACGTACAGCTCGATGACGATCCCCGGGCTCCGATCCAGCAAAGCGTCGGGGAGGAGTTCCGTCAGCACGACGGCGTGGTGACGATCTTGATGTACTACCGTCGCAGGGCTTCGCCTAAGCACTGCTACAATATAATCGAGGTGGAATATGGTGGCAGGGGGCACCGCACACGGCTAAGGAACGATCTCAATGATCAACTTGTGTGTCCTAGGGTGCCCCCCTGCCTCCATATATAAAGGAGCCAAGGGGAGGGGTGCGGCCGGCCAAGGAGGGCGCGCCAAGGGAGTCCTACTCCCTCTGGGAGTAGGATCCCCCCCCCATCCTAGTTGGAATAGGATTCCTTGAGGGGGGAAAGAGAGAGAGGGGGCCGGCCACCTCTCCTTGTCCTAATAGGACTAGGGGAGGGGGGAGGCGCGCGGCCCACCTTGGGCTGCCCCTTTCTCCTTTCCACTAAGGCCCACTAAGGCCCATATATCTCCCGGGGGGGTTCTGGTAACCTCCCGGTACTCCGGTAAAATCCCGATTTCACCCGGAACACTTCCGATATCCAAACATAGGCTTCCAATATATCAATCTTTATGTCTCGACCATTTCGAGACTCCTCGTCATGTCCGTGATCACATCCGGAACTCCGAACTAACTTCGGTACATCAAAATGCATAAACTCATAATAACTATCATCGTGACGTTAAGCGTGCGGACCCTACGGTTCGAGAACAATGTAGACATGACCAAGACACGTCTCCGGTCAATAACCAATAGCGGGACCTGGATGCCCATATTGGCTCCTACATATTCTACGAAGATCTTTATCGGTCAGACCGCATAACAACATACGTTGTTCCCTTTGTCATCGGTATGTTACTTGCCCGAGATTCGATCGTCGGTATCCAATACCTAGTTCAATCTCATTACCGGCAAGTCTCTTTACTCGTTCTGTAATACATCATCCCGCAACTAACTCATTAGTTGCAATGCTTGCAAGGCTTTATGTGATGTGTATTACCGAGAGGGCCCAGAGATACCTCTCCGACAATCGGAGTGACAAATCCTAATCTCGAAATATGCCAACCCAACATCTACCTTTGGAGACACCTGTAGAGCTCCTTTATATCACCCAGTTATGTTGTGACATTTGGTAGCACACAAGTGTTCCTCCGGTAAACGGGAGTTGCATAATCTCATAGTCATAGGAACATGTATAAGTTATGAAGAAAGCAATAGCAACATACTAAACGATCGGGTGCTAAGCTAATGAAATGGGTCATGTCAATCAGATCATTCAACTAATGATGTGACCTCGTTAATCAAATAACAATTCTTTGTTCATGGTTAGGAAACATAACCATCTTTGATTAACGAGCTAGTCAAGTAGAGGCATACTAGTGACACTAAGTTTGTCTATGTATTCACACATGTATTATGTTTCCGGTTAATACAATTCTAGCATGAATAATAAACATTTATCATGATATAAGGAAATAAATAATAACTTTATTATTGCCTCTACGGCATATTTCCTTCAGGCAAACCCGCATTGGACAAGATATACATTAATCCAAGCAAGAGGAAATTCATGCACGACTATTCTATTGTGTTCACCCTATTTGATGGGACTTGGCTGGCGAGGCGAACATCTAATATCTTGTGGGTAAAAGTGTGCAACCTCCATAGAGGGTCTATCGCTTCGAATAGTCATGTCCACGATCAGGGACAACTAGTGAGGCCACACTAAGCTTGTAGGTGGTTTTGTTTTACAAATGGCTTTCAAAAGAAAAATAGAGACAATGTTTTGGGATGGTACCGTCCGAATGGTGCCATAAGCATGGAATAGAAAACTCGTACTATGACAATATTGGATTGGATTACGGTGTTGGATTTAGATTAAAATATTGTATTTGGATTATGATGATAGTGTACTTTTGATTATAAATGAGGATCAAATTTGGTGAATGAAGATCGACATTAGGATCACCCGTAGAAGTATATCACTGCTTTACTATTATTTTTATTTTATCAGCTGCATTTGAAAATGCGTTTACAAAACTACTATATGTATCTAGTAGGTTAAACTTGGCTTTCCACAATGATGAAACTTAGCATAGCAGCCCCTTTCCTTTGTACTAAGCCATGTATATATATATTTGTTACACCTCCTTGTGGGTTCTTGCAAGTATATTCCCTTTACTTTCTTGGATTGTTGATTTGGCCGGACCTTGACGAAGAGTTTCTAGAAGATGAGCGCAATGACAATGTTTGAACAAAATAAGGAGCCTCTTTCAAGTTAGTTGCATTTGGCATCTTGAGGCTTATTGATTTGGATTTTCTGTTGCATGGTTTATTGGTGTTCAACTCTTCGACCATGTTGGTCAATATAAGGTATTAATATTGTGGATGTTTCTTATTATATCAGTTCACTGTCTATCAGCGACACACTGATCAAGGGATAGCAGCTAGACTGGGATCCGCATAGCAGCATGCATATACACATGTTTGTTGTATTTTTAGTCCCACATTTTAACATACTAGCTCAGTGCGCTTGCGTTGCCACGGACTAAAAGCATTTCCATGAAAAGATAAATAAAATCATAATCTGAATTTTGCTTAGATTGTATTTAAGTCCTAGCTCTCTTACTATCAACATGCACCCTAGTGACTCGCCTATTACAATCCCAACCCTTTCATTTGTATAGAACAAAAATATATAGACAAACTTTTCATTCCATGTTGTCACAAACACATGGGGTGGATCCTTTCCCATTTTATTACCACTACACACTCCCACTTCCTTTCTATTGACATTTGGACTATGTCTTGCTGCCACTGCCATGCATGGGTTCACAATTTTGTCTTGACCAAGGTTCTTACCAGTAGAGCCGACGGATGGAAATAATGGATTGAAACAATGGAATAATTGTATCCTCACATTCAGCAAGCACACATGAAGAGCAACGATGGTGTGTTCCTCCAGCTCTGCATATTACTATTATCCACTGAGATCGAAAAAGATGAGGATCAACATATTCATGTATGTTTCCATTTGCAGAGCATTTCAAAGAGGTGTTCCATCCCTCGCTTTCATCAGCCTAACAAGGAGAGCAATGGTGGTGTCTTCTCTAGCTCTGCATAGTACTTTTATCCATTGAGACAGAAAAAGACGAGGATCAACATATTCATGTATGGTTACATTTGCAGAGCATTTCAAAGAGGTGTTCCATCCTACGATGCTATATAATTAGGTGGATGTTTTTTCAATCAAGTGATAAAACGGTGCATAAAATACAATGTATCACAAATTATTATTAAATTGTTTTTCAGCATGATATTTCCATAGTCATTCATAGAAATGTAACAAGCATTTGGTACTAAACAAATATGTCAACAAAAAGCAGTCTGATGGTTTTCGAAAGAAAGACAGTGTGTGACATTAGTGGCCAAATAACACTTTAGGTTGATATCACCGGTTCATTCTCCTCAATCACAAACCTTCAGCTAAATCCTTCTTGGTATGACAAGGACGTTATATTAAACATCCTCGTATCCTAAAGCAGCTGGTCTGAGCATCTCATATTGATGATGATGTTGTGCATCACTCGTATGATAAACATACTAAGCAACACTAAAATCTTATCAGAAAAAATATAGTTCTTCTATAATGATAAAATACTTCAACTATATATGATGGACCTCTTGTATGGTCAGTCACAAGAAACCAAGCAAGAGAATACCAGGAGCATAAGAAACAAAGTTGAAGCTGCATAAATATCAACTACCTTAGAAAAGCAGTTTCGTTGATTTAAAACAATTGTTCGGAATAACAGTGGAAAGACAAAATTATCCAATCAGTTCACGAACCAAGCACATAGGCAAAAAATTACTCACATTCAGACATCAGCAACTCAACAGTCCACCTATTGACCATAATTAGACTAACTGATTAGACTAAGGTTACCCTTCCTTGCTATTGGAACAGTAATGGATCAGAATTTTTTAGCTTTTTATATAGAGGTAATATCACATATGGTGCTTAAACTTGCCACCGATGTTCACTTTAGTGCCTGAAGTTGAAAAATACACCGAACTGGTTTTAAAACTTGGCACGAGCGTGCAAATACGATGCTAATTCTATAAGTAGACGTTTTTATGCTGACGTGGCACCGTAGTTCGCTTAGCATGCATAGACAACCTCGCCCTAGCAAACTGGAACTACTCGCCCATACGTTTTGTCGTGCCTGTTAATGAAAACAGATCCTTTTTTTAGAATAATGAAAACATTTCCTATTTTGTTAGATAAAGAAACACGTTAGTGGGTTTTAATGGCCTGCTACAGTGCAGCCCAGTTTGCGCATGTTAGTTTGATTTAGAAATTTGTAAAGAAAGTTTGTTAATTATAATCACAGTAATAAAAATACATTTCAAATATTTGTGCTTCAAATTTTTTATAAATACATAAAATTAAATAACTAAAATGTTCATGTAATTTTAAAAAATAGTCAGCTATTTACATGTGATTTATAGTTAAAGCTTTTAGTAAATAAATTTTCTAAATTGTTTAGTATATGAAAAAATAATTATAAAAAAATTATTTTTTTGAGTAAATTCCAAAAGATTATGCATGCTTGGATTATGCTTAAATGAAAAAAAAGTTATAAGTAGAAACATTCTTATTAATATTCACGTGTGTATAACTTTCTTTTTTTGCGAGAAACATGCGTATAACTTTCGTCGTGTCATATATTCATATTTTTTATAATTAAACTATAGTCTGGAGTGAATATTTTTTATAAACTAAAATTTTAAATTTTGTATATTTATGAACATTTTACATTATTGAAAATTTCTTAAACAATATGAATCGTAAAAATGTACATGTAACTATTAAAATGTTTATGTAGTTAAAATAATATTTATAAATTGTAGTATAGAAAATATTTATATAATTCTAAATTGTACAACCATTTTTATAATCAGAAATACCATTTTATTTATAGGATACATTTAAAACAAATATGTGAATATTTTTATTACTGTGATTATAATTTACAAACTTTTTTACAAAATTCTAAATGAAACTAACATGCGCAAACTGGGCTGCACTGCTGAGCCGATTAAAACCCACGTACGTGTCTCTTTGTCTAAAAAAAGGAAATGTTTTCATTATTCTAAGAAAAAGGATTTGTTTTCATTAACAGGTACGAGAAAACGTAGGGCATACTGGCTAGTAGTTCCAGTTTGCTAGGGCGAGGTTGTCTGTGCATGCTAAGCGAACTACGGTGCCACGTTAGTGTAAAAAGTCTATTAATAGGATTAGCACTGTATTTGTACGCTCGTGCCAAGTTTTGAAACCAGTTCGGTGTATTTTTCAACTTCAGGCACTAAAGTGAACATCGGTGACAAGTTTAAGCACCATCTGTGATATTACCTCTTTTATATATAAAGATTACTTACAATCATTTTCGACGAAGCTAAATCCATCATCCCAGATTCATTCCCCATGCTAGCTTCATGCAAAGAAAAAAAATCACAAGCGCACACATCAAAATGCACGCTCACCAAACCGGTGAATGAATGGCAACAAGAGGCATCAACTGGGGAGAGAGAAGCTCGCCTGAGAGAATATACAAATGATTGGGCAACTACTGCAGGTCGACGAACACCGTCATCGCGGTTGATAGGGGCATGAAGAGGAATAGCTTGGGCAGGGCGCGCGTTAAGGACTTGGGCGGGCGGGGAGGAGGGACGGCAGTTGCTTGGTCGCCGGCGGCTTCTGGCTGCAGCAGAGGCCCGGCCGCCCGGCTCGCGGGGGGCGACGGGGCACAGATGCTAGGACGGTTATGGCGGCGGCTGCTTGAGATCGTGCGGGAAGGAGAGTCTCGAGAAGTTCTGCGACGGATCCAATGCTACGACACCCTAGGATTTAGAAGACGGAGTCGGAGGAGGGAACGAGGACCTGCGGTCTTGCCGGTGGGGAACACAGGACGGGAGCTCGATGAGAGAGGAGGGGAGCACGGCTTTTGCAATCGTGTGTGTCGCGTGTGGTTGGATCGCTTTGCAGTTGTTTTCTCCCGATATTTGTTGCGATGGATTATTTTCCTTCTTTTCATGCGAGGGGTAGTTTTCCTGATTTTTTATCGTGTGTACGAAGGCTGGGGGAGAGGTTGATCGATAGGAGGCGGAGGTCGAACCATAGGCAGGTTGAACCATCACGACGTTCGATTCTCCTTTAATAGTAGAGATATCTTGTAAGTCTTTAAAAATTCTATAAATAAAATATAGAGGTGTAGTGATTTTATATTTAATAACAAAGTAATATCTTCTACAATAAATACTAGAATACCTAGAAAATATATACGTGTATAATATATTTGATCGTATCCATAGCATTGATGCCATCTTCTTGAAAATTGTCACGTTGTTGGATGGTTCGATTGCAATATTTTTTGTTTTTGCTTATGAAAGCTAGATATTTTAGCTGAAAATGTCAATAAAGATGAAGCATGTGCCAAATAATTTCTAACCTAGTGAAATTTCCAACAGATCGAAGTACACGGTTATACATTTGAAATTATTACCATAGGAGGAGGAGAGCCTTTGGAACCTACCCCATGCGAACACATGTTATGATATCTCTAAATACTAAGAGATACAAATGATCATTTGGTGATACTTCCATACAAATATATTATATTCTCATTATCTATCAACAATTAATTCAAAATATTTGATATTAACTATTTTTTTGACTTTGGCCTCCATCCACTAGAAATTTCAATTTCTACTCCAACTATAAGAAAACCGCCAAGCATTCCTATAAAACCTCTTCTCTAGTGTTGCCTATCATCATTCCTCCACAAAGTTTTACCCCTCCCTTCCCCATGCCACCCCTCTATATCACCTCCACTAGTATTATATGTACTTCAAGTTGACAACAAGTGTAAAAGAAAAATAGAACGAGATGGCTACTATGGATGTGCCATCAAGAAAGAGCAGCATAGATGATAGCCAAGGAATGAAATGTAATGGAGAAAGGGAGGAGGGTGAATCCAAATTTCTGGGGTATCATTCTCTATCTTCCGCTATTGTAATTAAAAGGTACAATGACAATGAAGTAAAGGAGGAAGCCAATGATGTGGTGGAACATACCATTCTTGTACCGATGTAAGTTAAGTAGCAATCATCATATAACTTACACGCATGAACTAATTGGGTGCTCCTTTTAAGATTTCATATTTATCGTAGAAAACAATACCAAATAATGTTAGGATATCAGTTGTGCGTTTAGAATCAAATATGTGATCATGGAGTTTTATTCATGCATGTTCCGATCCCTAAAGGATTGCAAGTCCATACTATACTTCCAAACATAAAAATGTCACAAATAAAAAGAGATCTCAAGGATCAAACATATCCTTTTAACGCGTCCTTAGATCATGCTCATATCAATTTCAATGTATTCCAAAATAACAAGGCTAGGCTAGCATAGGACTTGCAACGTCCCAATAGCTAGAGCAATACTGCCGAATATGGAGAGGTGTCTCGACTAAATGGTACAATTTTATGTTGAGAAAGATAGCCTAGATGAGTTACTCATCGTTCAAAAAGTTCCGGATACAATAAAACTTTGGAATAATGTACTCCAGCGCATTAACTTGGCTCAACATGTGCCAAAAAACAAACTATAAGATATATGTGGAAATCGTTATTTCTATGCAACACATATATGGTTGAAATCTCACATAATACAAGAAAAGCATGATTTGAAACTAGTGAGCATGTACACTTATGTGTTTATACAAAATAATAATAAGATCCTCTATTTTTCGATAGGTCAACATGCTCAGTTATTGCTCATGTAGTGGTTATTCAACAATATTGTGTTTAACTTGATATATAAATAGTTTCAAATAATATCCACAAAAGGGAAAAACAATTATCAACAAATAAAGTTGACAAAAGTGAAAAAAGGGTATGCTCATGATCTACCTAAGTGGCTACATCATCCAAATGTCTCAAATAGTCATGTGCATTGAATTACATATATTCCAATCAATACAAACATAAATGTGCACATCGTACATACAAAATTTCAAGAGAGCTAAATTAACCAAAATCTTATGATTTTTGTTCATTTGGCTCAAGAATAAATACTATAGGTTATTAATAGAAACAATATAATATGACATATTAAAATATTTCTAACCATATAAAGTTTCATATATTAAATTATTATGCACATTTTTTACTATTTGTGTAATTTCCAAATTTGGAAGTCTGTGCAGGCACACAAGTTGTTGACTAGAAATGAACTAAAAGAGAAGGTAGATTCCAAAGTGGAGGAGAAACATGCCATGAATTTTGCTGATATAAGTTTGGGCAATATCCACAATGAGAATGAGAAAAAGCAAGAGGAGAAATCCAAAGTGATGGAGGAGTGTGGGATAGCCTTTGTTGTTGCAAGTCAATGTAACAACCATAATGCAGCACAAGAGAAGGAACCTAAAATGGTGGACAATCTTGCCATGCTCTCTAATGATGTTATTAAAAATATCGACCATGATGAAGAAAATAAGGGAAATAAATCTAAAGTACTGAAGGAGCAAGCTATAGCTTCTACCAGTGTGAGAAACACGGGAGAAGATTGGCCTCGAGCACAGAAAACAAGAAAATTTGAGGGAATGTCAATTCTTATAGATATAGAGCGCACCTCCAAGGTAGTGGCAATGCGCACAAGAAAGAAATCTGAATTAAACTCATGCTTCAAGAATTCCAAGATTGGGACATTTTCTAATCCTATTCTTATTGATAGCTCAGAGTCAGAGACGAACTAGATATGCCATAGTACCGTCAATGTTGGGTATTTTCTAGAACTTATATCCATCTTCAATTGGTTCTTTTTAATTGCATATTTAGAGTTCTTATATTCTATTTTAGGAATAATATTTCAAAGCATAGATCATTAACAAGGATATGTAAGATATGTATGTTGGATGTTTAGTTCACCCTAGAATTATTCATGTCCCATGGGTTGGTAGGATAGCTTCAGTAATTGTGTTTGCCTTATGGCACTATATTTTCATCTATGGCAATACTATCAAATATATTGGACTATAATCATAGAGTTGAATTACACCGATTTAAAAGCAAGTCTTTCGGATATTGACCTCGTCTTCAAGATGGTACTTTCTCAGTTGATTATGATGCAAAATTACTGTACACATAAAACCAATTATGATTTGTATTAAAAATATCTGACATAAATCTAGCATCCTTAGTTTGACATTTCATGCTAGAGGTTCACTATTAATAAATGACGGAATTTATAAAACTTCCAACTGATATCTAGTCAAAGTATAGTTTTTGGTAGAATCAACAATTGGTGCCTATATGTATATTTGTCTCATATGAAAACCTTTGTAATTTATGTTTCATAATTGGGTAACTTATAGTTATTTATGATATAGCTTATAAATGGCATGCTAGCAACTATACCATGTCATGCCATTTTTAAAAAAAATCATGCTTTTAAGGATGGTCGATATAGTTTACAAAAAATGTGAAAGTGTGGAGGAGTACTTAGTTTTTGAAGTTATTTCATCTTGTATTACTTGGCAATCTTACTGATCACTAAGAAAAGACTAGTAAATAAATACTGAGCATTAACCTATGGATTCGATCCACTACTTACCATTATATTATAGAACCATTATTTTCCTTGGCTTGGGGCTTGTGATTGTTGTCGTATTCCTTAAGTTCTTGGAAACCATTCATGTGTAGTTATCTATATGTGCGAAGGGGAATTTCCTATCAATGCATAATTTATGTTTAATTAATTTGCAATGTGTTGGTCCCAATGTTATACAATTTTGTTATTATAATATGTAGAATTTTCCTTGACAAAACTTCAAATGTATGTAAAATCGTGTTGTTATAACTTGCATAATTTAGAACGTATTTACTTTGAGAAGTAGTAATGTGGTTGTTACCACTTTACCTGAGTATTAATGTGTAGTTGGGTAGTCAGTTAGCCATCAATTTACCAATCATTTGAGGAATAACCGCACATTGGGCTACTTATCTCACAAAATTTCCTTGCCCTTTTCAGATTATCCTCATGCCTTGAGACTGGTGGTTGATGACTAGTTTGGTCGAAAGTCAAGCCAAAGGAGGAATCAATTTATTTCAGAACTTGATTCTAAAGAAATATAGCAAACTATGGAGCATTTTATTTATTTACATGGACTGAAAACTTGCCATTTATTTCCATTCCGTATTTATGGATATAGCTTTAGCATCTTGTTATGCCATCCATTGGACATCTTAAGCTTCGATATATCACTTATTTTGATTATTATTTTCATTTACTATTTATGAACTATCTTACTTGAATGTTATGTGATATTATATTAGACTAACTGGTTGGACATCTAGAATTTCAAAATTCCATGTGTATACATTGGTGAGGTAGATCTTGCTGAATGAAAGCCTCACACAGTCATAGTGAACCCCAAGTGTGCGTGCAATTTCACCCCTTGTTGATTATAGTAAGAGGGAAAACCATCTTATGCATAAATTCTTAAATTGCAACATAATTTCCATATATTATGATAAAAAGTAGCAAGAATGATTTTGTCCAAAATTTGTCCCTCGAGAATGAAGCTTGTCCTTGCCAAAAATTATTCTGGTTCGTCCCTGATTTTTGTTTTGACCTAGAACTAAAACAATGTAAGAGCATCTCTGCCAAATCCCTCAAAAGCCATATTTGAGGATTTCTTTTTGATTTGAGGGATTAGGGCATCTCTAATGTGGACACTAAAAATGCGTGCAACCGTTAGAACCGAATTATCTAGACGTAATTTACCATCCAATGCGGGACCTGTCAGGACCCCGATTCCAAGTCACATCGATCTAGCTGGTAACACCTCATATCACATTGCGGCCTCACGCACGGTATCCCCATGGGTGTCGCCTTACCAAGGCCCGGGACTGTTTGCGCCTTTTGGCTCACGTATATGATAGTGTCGCTAGCATCGTTATGACAGAGAACCCGGGCCAACATGGCTAGTCATGAACCCAAAGCGGCACTAACCTATGGGGACAGGCATACATGAATCAACTTCGAGCATGTCGGTCAGCAGCGTGTGAATCCGGGCTGTAGCACTGGGCTAACAGGACTCCGAGAACCCGGGCTGTAGCAGGCTAGGCAGGACTCCGGATGTTACCGCGTGACATTTCCCTGAAGGGACAGACACAGGAACGAAGTGAAACACATGCCGGCCAGTCAAGTGTCCTGAGCAGTAGTGCTGGGCTAGTAGGACTCCGGTGAACCGGGCTGTAGCGGACTACTATGGCTCATGGAAGCACTAGACTACATTTCCCCATAAGAGATGCTGCCAAGGATAAACAACTAGATTGTCGGATCCCACACATACCAAGCGTTTCAATCATACACACAATATGCTCGATATGTGTAAATACAACATGGCATCACAAAATAACTCTACGGCTCAAAGTATTTATTCACTAGGCTCCGAGGAGCGAGATATTACAAACATGGGTCTCATGACCCAACAATCATAGCATACAAATCAAGGCACAAGCGGAAACTTAACATGTCTGAGTACAGACATCTACAAATGAAAAGGCTAAGAAGCCTGACTATCTACCAGATCCTACCGAGGGCACAAGATCGTAGCTGAGGTATCAAGCTAAACATCGAAGTCAACGCGGAACTTCTAGCAAGACTGAAGTCTCTCTGCAAAACATAAATTAAGCAAACGTGAGTACAAAGGTACTCAGCAAGACTTACATCAGAACTAGCTACATATGCATCGGTATCAACAAGGGGGGTGGGGGTGGTGGAGTTTGACTGCAGCAAGCCAGCATTGACTCAGTGGCTAACCTGAACTACGACTGCAAGCAACTCTTTTGAGGTGGCGCACACGAGTCCACATATTCACCATTCAGTACACCACTATGGATCCGCTCCGATCTCCCTACGAGAAGGCCATCCATAGCACTCACACTTATCTTGCGAGTTTTAGAGTATCCACTTTCACTTATCTATGAACTGTTATAGGCAACCTAGAAGTCCTTTACCGCAGACACGGCTATTCGAATAGATCATTTATAACCCTGCAGGGGTGTACTTCGTCACACACGTTTCCACCACTTAGCGTCTGCACACGACATGTGCTCGGCAGACTTCAAGCGAAAGACAACATGGGTGTAGACCATGACCTGACTAACCACACAAGTCTCTAGTCCGGGTTTATCGCCTATTCGGGTTCCATCTGCGAGGAGATCCGGCCGGAGTTTCGCTCACAGCCCCAAACGATGTGTGCAGGGTTCCCGAGACACCAAAGGGCGCCCGGTACATCGTGCCACGGTGTATCTACCGCATCATAGCCAACCCCTAGGGTCAGCGCTATGCACGGCCACCAACACATATCCTATAAACACTAGAAACTAATTGCAACTCCTGGACAGAGGACGAGAGGGGTCAGTAAGTCGAGCGGGGTCATATTTCAGGGCCCAATGTGTGGTAGTAGCTGTTTCATGGATCACAAACACAGAACTCAGTTCTTGAGAACGGTTTCAATGAGACAACCCACCATGTACTCCTACATGGCCTCTCACCGCTACCTTTACCAAATCGTGTTCACACACAGTAGGACATGTTCACAACTTTCCAGTTCATCCCCGATGAATCAGACCTGACACAACTCTAAGCAATAGTAGGCATGACAAGCAAACATGAATGAGTAGGCACATCAGGGCTCAAAAAACTCCTACTCATGCTAGTGGGTTTCATCTATTTACTGTGGCAATGACAGGTCATGCAAAGGAAAGGGGTTCAACTACCGTAGCATGTAACCGTTGAATCGTTGTTGTCCTAATGCAGTAAAAGAGAGCAAGAGCGAGAGAGTGGGTTTGTATCAGAATGAACAAGGGGGTTTTGCTTGCCTGGCACTTCTGAAGATGATATAGCTCTTCATCGGTGTCATCGATCACGTCATCGGAAACATCGTCTACTAAGAGGGAACAACCACCGACAAACACAAAAGGAACCACAATCAATGCAATGCACATTCATATGAATGATATGTCATATTAAAGTACTGAATTGACCTAGTGCAACAATTAGTCATATTCATTGAAGTAGAATTCAAACCTATAGCAAATTCCAACTCCAAAGCTAATTACCATTTATTCCATAATCATGAATTGTCCTATTCAGTGAGGTTAACTTGTTCAAACATGCATGAAAATGCCATAAACAGATTCTTTGGATTTTTCTGATCATTTTTCATATATAAATTATTTCCATTGGAGTTATAGATTATTTTCTATGATTTTTTGAAGTTTTGAATATTTTCTGAAAATAATAAATCATTTCTGATTCATTCAAAATTCCAGAAAGTAATTACCGCGTCAGCCTGACGTCAGGGTGATGTCAGCAGGTCAAAGGCGTCAACCAGGTCAAACCTGACCAGTGGGACCCATTGGTCAGTGACCCAATCAACTAGCTAAGTTAGTTAGCCCTAACTAACTAGCCTGGGCCCACTGGTCAGCGACTGTAGTGACTAACCTAACTAGTTAATTAGTGCTAACTAGAGTAATTAGTCGGGCGGGGCCCGTAAGTCAGTGAGAGAGAAGGGGGTCAAACCGGGCAGTGGGGTCAACCCACGCCGGTCAACGGGTCAGCGGTCGCCGGCGTTTAGCCGCCGGCGACGACAGAGACGGCGGGGCGGCTCGGAAATGCTTTACAGGGCACCATTCGACGCGCGAGTTGCACCTACGGGTTCCTGGGAGTGAGGCACATCCATTGGTGGTGGTGGTGGTAGGAGCTGCGGTGGCCAGGATCGACGGCGGCGACCAAATCGGCGGCGGCCGGAGTTCGGACAAGTGCGGTTTGGCGCTAGGGGGCACAGCAGGTCAAATGGGTGGGCGCACCCGGCTCCTGGGAGAGTGCTGAGCATGGAGCAAAGCTAGGACGCAGGTGGCAGCAGCTGTGGCCGCGGCGGCGATGAGGCACGACGCCGGCGAGCTTCGACGTCCACGCAACTATGGCCTAGAGGAGGCGGCGATCAACGGGGTTCGGGGAAGGAGGAAGAGAAGCTCACCGCGAGCACGATGGGAAGGTCAGTGGGCGCGGGGGAGGTACGGAGCGAGCAGGGTGATGGTGGCGATCTCGGCGACCCGAGGAGGAAGAAGAGGTCAGGGCCGGCTCTACAGGGCTCCCACGGTCGAATGGGTTGGTGCAGACGACGCATAAGGTGATGGTGGTTCCTCTGGAAGCAACAGCGAGGTGCGGGGTGGACGATGGCCCCGGTGGTGCTCGTCGGTGCTCTCGGGTGCCCATGGTCGAAAGCGGGAGAGGGAGCAGAGGATGGGGAGTGAGTCCAGAGCGAGAGAGGGGGAGTGAGAGGGGGTCAGGGGGTGTCGTGGCGCCTCCAGGGGGTCGTCGCACAGGCAGGCAGCCTGGAGGTGGCCGGCGTGTGGCCACGCGCGGCGAGCACGCGCCCTCCTGCCCACTGGCAGGAGGTTGAAGACGGTGGAGGCCCTGGTGGGCTGGGTCATCAGGAGTTGGGCCAGGAGGGCTGCATAGGTAGGTTAGGTAGGTTTTCTCTCTTTTTCTTCTGTTTTGCATTTTCTGTAATTTGTTTTGATTTAGTTTTAGACACTAAATCATTTTTGTTGCTTCTGATAATTCTTGTAGGGGCTAGTTGGATTATTCCAAAGCCCTTCACTAGAGATCAGAATTATTGGACATATATTAATTAATTAATAAATATATATCCGATGCAAATAGTTATTGATTTAATTCAAAGGCCCAAAATAAATATCTCTGAGGTTCCAAAAATATTGTTTTAAGTTTTACCTCTTGCCAATATTTTCAGAGACTAAGAGGAACATTTTCTTGGACTTCTTTGAAAAGATTTTAATGTTGATTATTTTTGAAGTGATTTATGAGGGTTTCAACTAACCTCAATTCAACTTTCAGAATTTAGACATGATGCATGATGCTCACTCAGGTAATTAGCTACAAGCAAAATCTAGGGCTATGACAACTCACCCCCACTAAACAAGAATCTCGTCCCGAGATTCAAGACGTGAGCTAAGAAGACAGAGGGAACACCAATAAAGAATCTTTACGATCCAATTGCCCTTCTCGAAGAGGTTGATTCATTGCATCATGTCGATCTTGACATCCTCGCTTTTGAGATCTTCATCCACGCGATGACCACAGAAAGAAACTATACTAGGATTGATCTTCTCGAAGATCGAGCTATACAAGATCCACTCGTGGAATGAGATGTTGAAACATCTTGAGTTGAGACACAGAACACATCGAGAGGGATGGAAGAACAAACGACGGGGTTTGATTTGGTGGACAACAATTCCACGCTTAGAAAGATGGTGGATGGTGTCAAGGTGGCGAGGAAATAATTGCCATGATCCCGTAACGGGGCACCTTGGAAAAAAGTGACTTGTTGAACTGTTCCCTTAAGTGGCAAAAAGAATTACTTTTGATACAAGATCATTGAAATTCTTTATACCAGCCTAAGGCATTAACAAATGATCGTGTGAACGAATTCGAAAGAATGGCATACCCATACCAGAATGGATGATGTGGACTACCTTGTTGAAGACAACACAATGGATGATTTTGCTTATCATCGGGGATGGATGGGACCCATAGTAGGACCACTTTTGAAGATGACCCTAAACAGTAATTACTGAGATGCAAGCTGGGAACAAAATGCAAATGCTGGGAATGATTCTAGTAACTAGGAATAACTCAACGAGAGTGATTCCACCGTTCGAATGGTCATAGCTTAATCGAGGGAACCAAGAGCACAAGAATCCCTAAGGAACAACTTATAGGATAAGCCGCATGAAATCCTTGCGGAAAAGATGGACAAATTGCCCAATCAAGATACTATAGTGATAGATTCTCCGGCTAGGTGCGTCGGCGAGAACATCAACCTTGTCGGGACCTATGTCATAGATCTTGGAGAAGTTCCAACCATCATATCTGCCTGAGATTCAGATCTGGTTGGTAACGGGATATTTCAGACAACATGTCCGGAAAGAAAGTTTGCAACACAAACCGACGAGACGATGTTGCGAGATTCTCGGGATTTGAACTACGATAGTAAACTCCAAAACATGAGCGGGTTCTGCTACACACATGTGAACACGTTGTCCAAGACAAGAATGGCCACATAGTAGTCTTATAATAAAACACTATCGAGTTCAGGTGGGGAACCATCATCGAGGATATCAAAGTCCTTGCATAAGGCATGCTCTTAAGAAGGAACTTCTTCTCCTTGAACAATTCAATCAGTGGCTTGGTGTGTTAGGAATACATATAGAATGAAGGTTGCAAGTCTCCAGACCACAAAATACTTCGTACATATGCATGACTGAGTTGGGATGGTTTCAGAGGAAGCAAAACAAACATTTCTCAAATTCACGGCGGCCACTTGCATCAAGTGCACGTGAGTTAGAGGAAGTATCTTCTTTCATCCAAACATATACCTCATGAACGGAACACGAGGGCAACGCTTACCAAGTTTCCAACACTAGCTTAAGGTTCAACATAATTCATGGAAAGGATAAGGGTGTTGTCGGTGGGCTCAACAACAATTCATCCATGTTTCCATATATATGGAATCCCACAACTATGTGAACAAGATGATAGCATTGGTCAGACCCAAAAGATATAATGGTGTATGCTCGAGGGATCAACCACGAATAAGACAACATTATGAACATCGTTGGTTCTGATTTGATTTGATGATAGCCCATACTCAAATCAAAGTTTGATACAACCATAGGTCCAACAACTGATCACAGGGACCAATCGATGAAGATATCATCTATCTTCCACACACGCAAATAAATCCCTTGAGATGAACTAAGCTGGCAAGCTTTTATCTTCCAACTCTCCAAGTTATTGTTTAGCTTAACCAACTAGCTCAGGGGTAACCGACACAGATTCTTGGAGAATGGATGGTTTGCAAGAAACCAACTTGATCACGAACTCCACATAGCGGTCAGGTGACAACCTGGTAATACTTCCGAGAAGATATTCAGAAAATCATGAACCACCGGCATGATACTAAGCTCGAGATCAATCTTGCTCTTCAGGGCAAGACGATGTGATCAAAAGAGCAAGGATTTGGCAAAATCCTAACCCGTTGATTGAAGAGTGCACCAGGAAATAAGGACCAGGTAGCACGATCAACCTTAGGGTGATGATTCAATAATCAGCACACTAAGAATGATATTAGTGTCCATTAACTACCAAGCAAAGGGTTGCTAGGGTTATTGATTTCACACATCATGATTCACTTGTTGGTATTCCGGTTGCGACAGCACGACACCGAGGAATGAATAATGATGGCGAGAAGTATCACTACGTCAAGAATTCATAAGGGAAGGTGCAATTCTCATGACATTCCTGACATAAAGTGGATAATACTTCAGGGTAGAACAGACCAATAGCTTGATTGCATTTGATCTGCGAAATACAACTGCTTTGACCCAATCCTAGAAATGGATGAGGTACTGGAGTTTGTTTCTCCTAGTCATTCTGACATAGAACGGCTCGACGAACCACAAGAGTAATAGGCACCGATGAACGAATGCTCACATACTCTTGACTATCAATTGATAGACGAAAGTCGGAAAATAACGGAAGGGGGACAACTCAAAGGAACATATAACTTTCTGAGTTGTGGACGCATGGATTAGTATGTCGAACAAGTTCAACATATTTCTTCCGGATAACCCATGCAGAAAGGTAGGGTTGGCAGAGTCACAACATAGAATGGAGAACTCATCAGCAGCACTCTGTCATGACCTTTTGGTTCAAAAGAACTCCTGCCAAGAATGGTTCATGATAATTGGAAGAAAGATGTACCACGAACCTCGAGGACTGTCGCAAAGGTTACTAATATCCTAAAGGAACTAGCAACACTATCAACATGAGGTAAGTAGGGTGAATCTCGGATTCAAGAACCCATGAGTAGAATACCTACTACTAATGGCAACACGGGATGCTTTTGAGAATGGTGGCCAGAATTATCACACCTGAACACAAAACATGGCTAGATTACTAGGTGACTCCCTAAGACACCTAGGGTCATAATGATAGCTCCAACATATATGTCGGGGTAATAGAGTACCTCAACTCACCGATTAGTGTGATTAATCTGGCCCAAATGGACATCAGGAACAGGAGGAAGGGGTTTGCAATTGCATCAGACTATTTGGAGACCTGGGATGACTCGGACAACATAACGGCTGTAAATGCTCAAAAGATTTGAGACATCCTACAAAATTGTGGCATAACCACTCAACAACACAATATCAAGGTTCTGAGGCCAGCTATGAACATATGGAAGTAGTAGGAACTGAACTGAGGCTTGAACTCAACAATCCTAGGCAACTACGGTTTAGTAACACGTCATCCTGATAGATAGATGAGAAGGCCTAGTTTCTTAACCCCATAGAAAAGAAGAGGTTGACTCAGATCAGAAGGGCATAAGGTAAAGGAGTAAGAAAAACCTTATGTTCCCTTCCATGATCAATTCCCTTATATAACTAAAGTAGTTCTAGACTCAACTTCGACCAGTTTGGCTTGGTAATCCTACAGGCAGTAGGAACCGAAGTAAAAAGTGCATCAAGGTGGCCCAATCATTTCATTTCAAAGGACAAGCCAGGAATACTTCCTATAATGAGCAAAGCGTTCTCGATGACACATGGGAATTTCATCTAGTTAAATTCATCACGATTCGCTAATTCACGTTCACTACTTCTATCAATTGTTATGTGGGTGGACCTGTGCTAGGGTGTTTTTCTTACTTGAACAAGCAACCCACTTATGATTACCCCCTCTCACAAGCATCTGCAACTATGAAAGAATAATTAAGATAAATCCAACCATAGTCACTGTTCAAGAATTCTCCCGATTAACCAATTAACGGGCCAGTTAATCGCTACTCATAGCATGGCCAAATCTAATAGCACATATTCGTCGCGTTAACTTGCCAGGCCAATTAATTGGCCACTTAGACCGATTAATCAGTTGTCATGCCGATTAATCATTGTTGGCCCATTAACGGTGGGCAAACAAAGCCCAAATTTTTGGCCCATTAGCCCCATCCCGCTCCTTAATAGCTAGGGTTAATAATTTTAGCTCCTCTCTATGCTTTTCATATGTGTATGACAGCATGTTTTGGTATACTACATTGTTGGGAGCATGAGAGTATGGTATAATATATAAAAAATCTAGATATATATTTGGAAGTTCCTATTTAATCTACCGATTAATGGTCGACCGAATAATCCAGTTAATAGGCCGATTCACCGATTAATCGCTACTCCTAAGCATCCACAACTACGAAAGAAGAATTAAGATAAATCTAACCATATCATTAAACATATGGATCGAAATCAGCCCCTTACAGAATAGCGCACAAACTAGGGTTTAAGCTTCTATCACTCTCGTAACCCATCACCATCATCTACTTACTAATCCCGCAGTGCCTTCCCCTAGGCCCAACCGTGGTAATGTGTCGTGTAGTCGACGTTCACATGACACCACAAGAGGAAGAACAACGTAACACACCATCAAAATATTGAACGAAAACTAACTTTACATGATTAATTACAACAAGACTTCTCCCATGTCCTCAAGAACAAACGGAACTAATCACAGATCATTGCTACTTCTTGAGCTTGCGTTGATTTTTCCCTTGAAGAGGAAAGGGTGATGCAGTAAAGTAGAGATAAGTATTTCCCTCAGTTAAGAACCAAGGTATCAATCCAGTAGGAGGAACAAGCAAGTCTCCAATCTATGCACCTGCACAAACTAACAAACACTTGCACACAATGCGAAAAGTGGTTGCCAATCCGTTCACGGTCATGAACAAGAGTGAGATCTAATAGAGATAGGTATGAAAGATAAATAAAATAGCAAATTAAAGTAAATATAAATAAATTGCAGCAAGGTATTTTTAGGTTTTTTGGTTTATAGATCTGAAAATATATGATGGAAAATTGACCCCGGGGCCATACGTTTCATTAGAGGCTTCTCTCTTGAAAGAAAACATATGATGGGTAAACAAATTACTTTCAAGCAATTGATAGAAAAGAGCATGGTTATGCGATATCTAAGGCAATGATCATGAATATAGGCATCACGTCCGTGACAAGTAGACCGACTCCTACCTGCATCTAATACTATTCCTCCACACATCGACCACTATCCAGCATGCATCTAGAGTATTAAGTTCATAAGAACGGAGTAACACTTTAAGTAAGATGACATGATGTAGAGGGGTAAACTCAAGCAATATGATATAAACCCCATCTTTTTATCCTTGATGGCAACAACACAATACGTGCCTCGCTACCCCTTCTGTCACTGGGTGAGGACACCGCAAGATTGAACCAAAAACTAAGCACCTCTCCCATTGCAAGAAAAACCAATCTAGTTGGCCAAACCAAACCAATAGTTCGAAGAGAAATACAAAGATATCTTAATCATGCATAAAAGTGTTCAGAGAAGACTCAAATAGTATTCATAGATAATCTGATCATAAATCCAATATTTATCGGATCTCGACAAACACACCGCAAAAGAATATTACATCAGATAGAACTCCAGGAACATCAAGGAGAACATTGTATTGAAGATCAAAGAGAGAGAGAGAGAGAGAGAGAGAGAGAGAGAGAGAGAAAGAAGAAGCCATCTAGCTACTAGTTATGGACCCGTAGGTCTGTGGTAAACTACTAACACTTCATCGGAAGGGCATCAAGGTTGATGTAGAGACCCTCCATGATCGAATCCCCCTGTGGCAGAGTGCCGGAAAAGGCCCCAAGATAGGATCTCATGGGAATAGAGGCTTGCGGTGGCGGAAAAGTATTTTGGTGGATGCTTCTGATGTTGGGGGAATATTTGGGAATTTATAGTGCAAAGATTAGGTTTGGGGGACTCCTGAGGCGTCCACAAGCCAGAAGATGCCCCCCTACGGCCCGCCCTGAGGGCTTGCAGACTCTTCGTGAGTCTTCTGACCCCCTCCCAAAGTCTTCTGGGTGTCTTCTAGTCCAAGAAAAATCATCGAAAAAGTTTTATTCCGTTTGATATTCCTTTTCTGTAAAAGTCAAAAACAAGGAAAAAACACAAACCAACACTGGGCTCTAGGTTAATAGGTTAGTCCCAAAAATAATATAAAATAGCATATTAATGCATATAAACATCCAAAATAGATAATATACATGGAACAATAAAAAATTATAGATACGCTGGGGACTTATCAATCATATTGATGTTCATGTTCAGAGGAGATAAATATATGATTAACAATCTGAACATATGATCTTCACAAAATAAACCAACCAGCATCAACTACAAGATGTAATCAATACTACTAGCAACCCACGGGTATCAATCTGGGGTTTTGGGACAAAGATTGAATACAAGAGATGAGCTAGGGTTTGGAGATGAGCTGGTGCTGGCGGAGATATTGATGGAGATGATTCCTCCCACGATGAGAGGAGCGTTAGTGATGATGGCTTCGATTTCCCCCTCCCCGAGGAAAGTATCCTTGGCGGAATCGCTCCGTGGGAGAACAAAAGTGCTCCTGCCTAGGTTCCACCTCAAGATGGCAGCGCTTCGTCCCGAAAGTCTTATCTAATTTTTTTCTACGGCAAATGGTCATATATATCAGAAGATGGGCACCGGAGGGCATCTGTGGGTCCCATAAGGCACCTGGGCGCGCCCCCTGCCTTGTGGGCTCACCGAAGGTGTTCTTTGATACTTCTTCCTTCCATTATTTTTTATGCTCCGTCCATCCCAAAATAAGTGACTCAAGTTTATACTATCTTTAGTACAAACTTGAGTCACTTGTTTTGGGACGGAGGGAGTATATTCCAAAATAATTCTCCATAAAATTTCAGGTTATTTGGAGCTCCAGAGAATAGATATCTCTATTGTAGCTCTTTTAGGTCTAGAATTCCAACTTCCAGTAATTTCCCTCTCCATGTGTATCTTCCATATATAAGAGAGAAAATGCATTAGAATTGCATAATAAAGTGAAATATTGATCTAAAATATTATAAATAACAGTAGCAAAACACGATGCAAAATGGACGTATCACCCCTTACTTTGCATTCGCACCCTCCTCGTCCAACGACGTCGTTGGACCACTTCGGCCGTTGTCCAGGCATCCTCGGACATCTACAGCCTCAACCCACATGCATGACCACCTTGGACTACGTCGCCGTCCACCTAGGATCCATCCATAGCCAGGTACCCCCCCCCCCCCCCACCCGCCCCCTGCCAACGCCATCCTTAGCGGACACCACGCCTGACAGGTGTTCAGTCAAATGTGCTTTTTTGTTGACCTTGTTGTTGTTTTCTAGAGTAAAACAATGGCAGGTTACTCGGTGATTGAGGATGAGTTGTTGTGCGATATGTAGAAGGTCGTATACCCCTCCCCCTCCCCTGTCGACGCCATCCTTGGCGGACACCACGCCTGACAGGTGTTCAGTCAAATATGCTTTTTTATTGACCTTGTTGTTGTTTTCTAGAGTAAAACAATGGCAGGGTAATCGGTGACTGAGGATGAGTTGTTGTGCTATACGTGGAAGGTCGTATCTGCCTACTTTGTAGACATGAGGCAAGGGGGCTCGACCTTTTGGCAAAGCGTGCATGTTTCGTTTCACGAGTAAAAGAACTTTGTGCCCTACGACTTGCATGTCATCCATGACCGCAAGATGAAGTCACTAACGCATCGGTGGTACACCTCTCCAACTCCACCATTAAGTTTTGCGGTGCGATTGCATAAGTCGAGACAGCGTGGGCATCGGGCTCGTCAACCATAAAGATCGTAAGTTTTGCTTCTGGTAGCTCTACATGTTGGTCAATTTAGTTTTTTTTAGAGTGCGCCAAAGGCGTACCATACCTATATGGAAGAAGAGAGCAAGCATTATTTACAAGAGTTACAGGAAAGAAAAAGAGCTTCCGAAGGGAAGCGCGCACCCTAGGGCACCCAACTAGCTAACCTATGCCAACACTCTCACAAAATGAGCCATAACCTCCTCCACCCAAGCCCGCCGGTCTCCATTCTTTTAGCTCCGCGATGATGACAAGGGCCAGCTCAGATGCGGTCTTCTGCTGGTTGATCCGGTGAAAAACTCTGGCATTGCGTTGCTTCCAAAGAGCCCAAGTGGTCGCGATGATGACCGTGTCAAAGCCGCGCTTAAATATTTTTCTGAAGTTAGTCCTCGTGGCCAGCCACCAGTCACGGAGAGTATCCTCCGGTCTAGGGATGCTGCCTCTGAAGATGCAAGTCTCCAAAACGTAGTGCCACACTTCCCTAGCGTATACGCACTGAGTGAGAATGTGCTACATATTGTCCTCATCTTGAAGACACATGAAGCAGGCGGACGGAGAATCCTGGAGTCCATGTCTAAATCTCCTGTCAGAAGTCCAAATCCGGTGCTGAACTGCCAACCAAACGAAGAGTTTGCACTTCAGGAGAGCCCAACTTCTCCAAATGCAAGTGGCATAGGGTGCTCTTTCAGCGCCTTGGCAAAGACGATTGTAGGTGGACTTTGCATTATAGGATCCGGACGGGTCAGCCGGCCATGAGAAAGTATCGTCTGTAGTGGGGTCGCGATTGATCATACTGATCGCGGGATTAAGATGTAAAAGCTGCATGTGTCCAACAAATTTAACCTCTCCACTGATATCATGCAGCCATCGCCCCTCCAAAAGCCCATCCTCGACCGTGCGGTGATTGATCGTACGCGTGTCCACTAGAGTGTGGATGAGCGGCGCGATGTCCTTGACCGCAAAGCCATGGATCCATCGATCTCTCCAGAACAAGACCTTACTGCCCTTCCCCACAATGATGTGCACCATGCTGTCAAAAACCTCCCGAGCCTCTCTATCGACCGCCATGGGCAAGCCTTGCCAAGGCCTGTCAGGATTCGTTCTTCTGAGCCACTCCCATCGAACTCTCAAGGCCAACCCTTGCAATTGAAGATTAAGAACACCCAAACCACCTTGCTAAGTCGGTTTGCAAACCGGGTTCCATGCCACGAGGCATTGACCGCCATTCACTTTCTCCTTGCCAGTCCAGAAAAATGAGCACATCCATTGATCGATCTCTTCAAAAACCCAATCTGGAGCCTCCGTGATCATGAAGTGATGTATGGGTTTGGCCGCTATGACCGACTTAACGAGCACCAAACGTCCTGGGCGATGAATAAGCCCTCTTTGCCAGGCCGGGGTGAACCTCCTGGCTTGGTCGATCATGGGCTGCCAATCGGCCCTCGAAAGCTGTCGGATGGCAAGTTGGAGACCAAGGTATTTGCACGGAAAGTTGCCCAAATGACAATGCAAGATGGACTGCACCCGGTCTCGGTCGCTGATATCCCCATGGATCAAGATGGCCATCGACTTATGATAGTTAATTTTAAGCCCAGAGGCCTCCCCAAACACATGTAACACCGATCTGACAAATGTGAGGTCCAGCTCCTTTGGTTTAACAAATAAGACCACGTCGTCTGCGTAGATCGACACCGACTGATGAGCATCGATGCCCGGAAAATTTCCGATAACACCTAAGTTGGCAGCCTTGATCGTGATGCGTGACAACACATCCATGGCGATGACGAATAGCAGGGGAGAGATAGGATCCCCCTGCCCGAGGCCCTTGACATGAGTGAAGCTTCTGCCGGGAACTCCATTGACAATCACTTTGGTGGTGGTGGTCCGTAGGAGAATAGAGATCCAACCGCACCACTTTTGGCCGAATCCTTTGCTCCCCATCATATCCATCAGGAACGACCAATTGAGCGAATCAAAAGCCCTAGTGATGTCAAGCTTCAAAAAAGCGTTGTCCGCCTTGCGAGCGTGTAACTTCCTGGCCACTTGCCTAACAAGGAGGAAATTGCGTGCAGATGCCTCCCACAGATGAAAGCTGACTGGTTGGCCGTGACGATTTCTTTCATTCTTCTGCGCGCTCTCATCGCGAGTAACTTAGCGAAAATCTTAGCCACACTGTGCGGGAGGCTAATGGGCCGAAAATCTCCAACCTCCTCCGCGTCCGGCTTCTTCGGTATAAGGACAATGTGGGCTCGGTTAAGCTTACCGAAACCACGGCCATCTCCAACATAGAGCTTAAGAAGCACCGCCATGATCTCATGCTTGATGATGGGCCGCGCCTTCTGATAATCACTCAATGTTGCAACTTGATAATCACCATGTTGTATAGCCTAGACGCTCTGCGGTGCTAGGCTACAAGACCGCGGGTAGGTCATTTACGATCATACATTGTTGGATGAATCTAGGGGGCACAGTGCATGGGACAGCATATGCCGATTCTGACACTCGAGTATCGTTGAATTCACAAATCTTGTTGCACATTTGGTTATCTTGGATGTAATAATTACATTTATACTATTGTTGTACTAGAGTTTTAGTTCAAATTTGAACGAAGAGATTTTTTTTAATAATTATGTTAAGTGTTGTAAGACGGACATTTATGGGACATGGTTCAATGCCGGCAACCATGCCCGCAGAAAAGATACGGTGTCTGTTTTACGGTCGGCGTTGGAATGCCCTTATACACCGGCTAGCAGAGTGTGCGTGTGTATTTGTAGCGGTGAGTGTATGCGTGTATGTTTGAGCGCTTGCGAATGTACTATGTTTAAAAAAAACCACTGGTGCATCAAAAAATTGACTTGTGACGCTTACAAATGTCCTCCGAAGGAGGCCACTCGCGCCTCATGTTCTTTTCGCTTCCTCTGCTCGTCATCGGACGACTGCATCCTCTGTTCGTACCTCTGCCGGCGTAGGTCGTGCATTACGGGGTCGCCGGCAAGTTGTGGTGCTTTTGTGCCCCCCTGCCCGGCCGGCGTGCCCTTCGCCAGCGGAAGCGTCCTGAACGGGCTGATCCACGTAGTGCTGGGGCTGTGGGGCAGGCGCCTCCCAAGGAGCCGTGTTCCTCCCTCATCTTGGGCCTCGTCGACCTCAACGACGCCGCCTGCATCTTCCTCGCCATCAGCGCCAAGGTCCTCGGCGTCAACCTCTGTCGACGTCGACCTCACGCTGCTGCTGAACCACCGCGGCTGCAAGGTGCCCAAGGGCTCCCGATGCGCCTGATTGATTGACGGATGAAAGACAGGGAGAAAGAACGGCGAACGGGCGGGGAGAAGGAGCACGAGCTTGGCGATGTTGAGACCCATCGGCATCATGCATCGAAGGCAGGGAGAAAGAACGGCGAAGCAAATGTCACGAGAGCCGTCAAAACCATACTCCCGCACGAGCGCTTGACCAACTCCTCTCCCGTTCTCCAAAAGCTGACCGCTGTCTCGCTCGCACTGCCTCCTCAGGACCAGTCAAACGCCTACTCTCTCTCCGCATTCAGCCGCTACCACCCGCTCTTATCAGCTCTTTAGCACCACAGGAGCCCGGTCCATCTTGCACCCCAGCATGTCACTCTCGCGTGCCTCGCAACCTGAGAACAGTTCTCGTCTCCAGAATCCCAGTCTCGTCTCCTGCATATAAAGACCTCCAGAACGCTAGCAAAGGACATACACACAGACACAACCTGAGGCTAGAGCTTTACTGCTTTTCGGCGAGGAAAAGTCGCGAGCAGATCAAGAACAGAGCCAGCCGCACGAGGAGATAGATAGATCAATTGATAGAGTGCGCGCCACACAAAACCAACAAGGTTCATGGCCATGGGCAGCAATGGCGTCAAGATCACCTACATCGAGACGCAGTTCGTCACCTCCGACGCCGCGAGCTTCAAGTCCCTCGTGCAGCGCCTCACGGGCAAGTCCGCCGAAGCCGCCGCCACGCGCCCGCTCCACCGGCCGCGCCCCTGCCGCGCCCCCGCAGCCGAGAGGACGAGCGCTGTCACTGGAGCACCGAGCTATTTCATGTCCACCACTGCGGGCTCGGTTGTTAGTGCAGCTGCGGAAGACGTGCGGACAGCGGCGTTCGCTGCCAGCGCCGGCGATTACTCGGAGCTGGAGGGACTTTGGGATTACTCGGAGCTGTTCTGCGCAGCCGAACGGTGCCATGGCGGTAGTTACAGTGATCTCCTCTATTGAAGTGTAAATGTGTTTTTTTAGGATATTGAAGTGTAAATGTTTTTGGTTTTGACTCTCTGGTTACGAGGCAAATTCAAGTCATTTTTTGATGCCATGTCCTTCTGTGTTCTGCCTATTGCTGTTAATTCACTTGGGATTTGTAAATGTACAAAATGTTGAAGTAAACAACGGGAGCATTTACTTTGCAAGTACTCTGAAATTGGTTTACTTTTAATTTTAATGAGATTCCCACATACAACAAACCACCTGCATACATGACAAAGTGTACAAAAGTGTGTCATTTTGTCGAAATTTTCTAGTACATAAATCAGTAACATTTTGCTCAAGCTTTTTTTCGAGAGTACACCTAGGGCGTACTATAGCTTTATATAAGACAGATTTTTTAGTACAGAAACACTAACACTCAATGCGAACAACGAGCGTAGCACAACAGCACACCTGATTCGAAGACAGCCAACAACGACCAAAACAACAACCACGGAGCAAAAGAGTTTGCCCTAATTGAACACAACATCGTGTCTCGACCAATGCCGGACACCTCCGAAGACCATCGACTCCGACAGTTCTTCGCTCGTCGAGGCACCATCCACCCTGAATGTATGAGAGGAGGTGGCAAGTTGATGGCAGGACTTGATATGATAAGCAGGCAAACAGCACCATCATCTCAAGCCTCTCATGAGAATCTGATATTTCAAGTTTTGCCAAAGAACAACCAAGAAATGTGACAAAACAGGAAAAAAAATGAAATGCCAGGGCAGTACCCCTTGGCATTAGAAATTTTTCTAAGACTAAAAGCAATATGTCTTGCATATTATTCTTGGGATGGTGCGTTGTGAACTGCTCTCCGGTGATACTTTGGGATCCCAGCTAGAAAGAACAATTGGCGCAGAGTTATACAGAGCTGGTATAAATTTTGAGTGGGCATACACGTAGATCGCCTGACTTTTATATTTTCCAAATACTTAAACGCACAACTGCGCTATCTGGCGGAGCCGAGCGCACACGCAAGCTATCCGATGCTTGCGCACCTGCTACACGACAAGACTGCTAAGAAAACAGCTTTCTTTCTCCTCGCAATGTACCTAACGTTGTCAGGTGGTGAATGGTCACTAAGGATTACCTGCATGCATATGATGATGTCATCCCACATTATTTCGTCTCATTTTTTAAAAAAGCTATAACTTTTGAACCGAGTGTCAAAATGAAAATTCGTTTTCACCATTAGGTTTTTCGCGACGAGATTTTCAAACTAGATCCCATATGTATATGTTTTAATGAACTTTTTTAAAGCAACTTTGGTTCTAGTTGAGGCGATTTTAGTACTAAATAGAAGCAACTTCCTTGCATCATGTGTACTAGTGAATTTACCTATCAACCATATCGTAGACAGCATAAAAACCATGTGGGACACATTTTCATTATATGTAGGCAACTGAGCATCATTCGTAGGCAACTGATGTCATCCCGCAAAAAAATTATAATTTCCCGCAAAAAAAACTTTATAGTATTGTAGGCAACTTAGTTTTCAAGGTAGGCTAACAGTATCCTAAAGGGGCTACCATGACTAGATAGTAGCTTAGCATCATCCTTAGTTGCATACAACTTAGTTTCATACATAGGCGCCTTTGGACCTAAGTTGCTAACGCTACTTAGTTTTAAAAGCAACTTTGATCCTAGATGAGGCAACTTTAATGCTAAACATAAGCAACTCCACTCCTAAAAATAATTAATTAGTAACAATAAGCAACTAACTAATAATACAGAACAACTACCAAACTGAAGTAGATAATATCACATCACCTTTATGAGCAACTTTCCTTCCACAAGAGGCAACTCTAGTGCTAAAAGCAGGCAACGTCACTACCTTGTGTGTCCTAGTTAATTTTGTCTAACATTTTCCTAACTTCCTCATCGGTACTTCTAAGTTGCCTATTGTTCATGCGCGTATCTCGTTGTTTCTAAATTGCCTATAATACTATAATGTCGTCTACCGATGATGCTCGTGTGTTTGCTATATATTGCTAGTTATGATAGGCAACATGATGATGAATCTTGGCCACTTCAGAGTGTTTGTAGGCAACTTAGAAAAACAATGATAAAGAACTTTACAATATTCTAGGCAACTATTTTAACAAAATTAGGCAATTGAGCAGCAATTGTAGGCAACTAATTACCAGTAGCAGGCAACTAGGCATCAATTATAGGCAATTTATAGCATTTATAGGTAATTGAACATCAACCGTTTGCAACTAATCATCAACAATAGGCAATTGAGCAGCCATGATACACAAGTTGGAGTAGTGTTAGCAAAACTGACAAATATACATAGTGCATTGAAGTTGCTTTGTACGTACACTAAAGATGCCTTATGTTTTGTGTGATTTTTCTTGTTTTTATGCAAACCAACCTAATAGTCGGTCCAACTAGGCCAAAAGAAGTCCAACTAGGCAAAAAGAAGAAGTTGCTCCTCAATAGCACTATAGTTGCCTCCATTGCACCCAAAGTTGCCCACAAAAAAAGTTTGACGACACTAACTCATATGAGATCTAGTTTTGAAGAACTCGTCGTCAGAAACCTGATTGTGAAAACGGAACTGGATTTTGATGCTTGAATCAAAAGTTATGGCTTTTACAACTTTTTAAACCCTAATTAAATGCATATGGTTGATTCAATCGTAGCCACGTGCGCTACGGAATATGACTAAACAATTTCCTTTTCTACACTAGAAAGCTGGACATAACGACATGCACTTACTATATATGGCAATGCGCTCAAATCAACAAACAAGCGCAGCGGCGCTCCCTAGCCTCGTCCTTTATATTTGGGCCAATCGATCGTTTTGAAACGTTCAATGCACATCTAACGACGCCTGACCCTTCTTCTTCCTCCAGCTCTTCTCCTTCCCAGAGCGTCGCACGGGTCGCTGGAGGAACCGCCTGCCACCACCATCGACGGCCCGCAGCGCCCCCCGCGCATCCCCGCCGCTCCGATCTCCTTGGAACCACCCCCATTGCCGGTCTTGCCACCGCCCCCTGCCATCCCTCTAGCCCTGCCCGCGTCCGAGTTTTTTCTCCTGGGAAGTTGCACCACCACCGTCCTGCGCCTCCCACCACAGTCGTTCTTCGCCCCCACCCCCTTCTCTAAGATAGATGGTTGGGTAGCCTGCCAGCGAGCTCCTTCCTTCTCCTTTCTCCCCTTCGGCATCGCTCCGCGAACTTCTTCGGCCATCTCAAAATTGACTGACCCAAAAGCTAAAGTCAGTTGACTGACATTTAGCTAATGTGATTTTGAATACTATAGAATAGTATATATCAAGGGACATAGAGAGTACAGTAACAAACACAAATGGCTCCATCTTGGTAAACCGTAGAGGGTTCACAGCTTATATTAATAATTTGAACGAGTAGTGTAGTACTAGATGTTGGGGAACGTAGTAATTTCAAAGATTTTCCTATGCACACGCAAGATCATGGTGATGCATAGCAACGAGAGGGGAGAGTGTGATCTACGTACCCTTGTAGATCGACAACGGAAGCGTTTGGTTGATGTAGTCGTATGTCTCCACGGCCCGACCGATCAAGCACCGAAACTACGGCACCTCCGAGTTCTAGCACACGTTCAGCTCGATGACGATCCCCGGACTCCGATCCAGCAAAGTGTCAGGGAAGAGTTCCGTCAGCACGACGGTGTGGTGACGATCTTGATGTACTACTGTCGCAGGGCTTCGCCTAAGCACCGCTACAATATTATCGAGGACTATGGTGGCAGGGGGCGCCGCACACGGCTAAGAATATGATCACGTGGATCAAGTTGTGTTCCTCTGGGGTGCCCCTACCTCCGTATATAAAGGTTCAAGGGGGGAGGTCGGCCGGCAATCATAGGGCGCGCCAGGAGGAGTCCTACTCCCTCCGAGAGTAGGACTTCTCCCCCAATCCTAGTTGGAATAGGATTCGCGAGGTGGAAAAGAGAGAGAGAAGGAGGGGGGCGCCGGCCCCCTCTCTCCTTGTCATATTCGGACTAGGGCGGGAGGGGCGCGCGGCCCAGCCCTGGCCGCCTCTCCTCTTCTTCCACTAAGGCCCACTAAGGCCCATATAGCTCCCGGGGGGTTCCGGTAACCTCCCGGTACTCTGGTAAAATCCCGATTTCACCCGGAACACTTCCGATATCCAAACATAGGCTTTCAATATATCAATCTTTATGTCTCGACCATTTCGAGACTCCTCGACATGTCCGTGATCACATCCGGGACTCCGAACAACTTTCGGTACATCAAAACATATAAACTCATAATATAACTATCATCGAAACCTTAAGCGTGTGGACCCTACGGGTTCGAGAACAATGTAGACATGACCGAGACATGTCTCCGGTCAATAACCAATAGCGGGACCTGGATGCCCATATTGGCTCCTACATATTCTACGAAGATCTTTATCGGTCAGACCGCATAACAACATACGTTCTTCCCTTTGTCATCGGTATGTTACTTGCCCGAGATTCGATCGTCGGTATCTAATACCTAGTTCAATCTCGTTACCGGCAAGTCTCTTTACTCGTTCCGTAATACATCATCTCGCAACTAACTCATTAGTTGCATTGCTTGCAAGGCTTAAGTGATGTGCATTACCGAGAGGGCCCAGAGATACCTCTCCGACGATCAGAGTGACAAATCCTAATCTCGAAATACGTCAACCCAACATGTACCTTTGGAGACACCTGTAGAGCACCTTTATAATCACCCAGTTATGTTGTGACGTTTGGTAGCACATAAAGTGTTCCTCCGGCACACGGGAGTTACATAATCTCATAGTCATAGGAACATGTATAAGTCACGAAGAAAGCAATAGCAACATACTAAACGATCGGGTGCTAAGCTAATGGAATGGGTCATGTCAATCAAATCATTCAACTAATGATGTGATCCCGTTTAATCAAATGACAACTCTTTGCCCATGGTTAGGAAACATAACCATCTTTGATTAACGAGCTAGTCAAGTAGAGGCATACTAGTGACACTCTGTTTGTCTATGTATTCACACATGTATTATGTTTCCGGTTAATACAATTCTAGCATGAATAATAAACCTTTATCATGATATAAGGAAATAAATAATAACTTTATTATTGCCTCTAGGGCATATTTCCTTCAGTCTCCCACTTGCACTAGAGTCAATAATCTAGATTTACACAGTAATGATTCTAACACCCATGGAGCTTTGGTGCTGATCATGTTTTGCTCGTGGAAGAGGCTTAGTCAACGGGTCTGCTACATTCAGCTCCGTATGTATCTTGCAAATCTCTATGTCTCCCACTTGGACTAGATCCTGGATGGAATTGCAGCGTCTCTTGATGTGTTTGGTTCTCTTGTGAAATCTGGATTCCTTTGCCAAGGCAATTGCACCAGTATTGTCACGAAAGATTTTCATTGGACCCGATGCACTAGGTATGACACCTAGATCGGATATGAACTCCTTCATCCAGACTCCTTCGTTTGCTGCTTCCGAAGCAGCTATGTACTCCGCTTCATATGTAGATCCCGCCACGACGCTTTGTTTAGAACTGCACCAACTGACAGCTCCACCGTTTAATGTAAACACGTATCCGGTTTGCGATTTAGAATTGTCCGGATCAGTGTCAAAGCTTGCATCAACGTAACCGTTTACGATGAGCTCTTTGTCACCTCCATATACGAGAAACATATCCTTAGTCCTTTTCAGGTATTTCAGGATGTTCTTGACCGCTGTCCAGTGATCCACTCCTGGATTACTTTGGTACCTCCCCGCTAAACTTATAGCAAGGCACACATCAGGTCTGGTACACAGCATTGCATACATGATAGAGCCTATGGCTGAAGCATAGGGAACATCTTTCATTTTCTCTCTATCTTCTGCAGTGGTCGGGCATTGAGTCTGACTCAACTTTACACCTTGTAACACAGGCAAGAACCCTTTCTTTGCTTGATCCATTTTGAACTTCTTCAAAATCTTGTCAAGGTATGTGCTTTGTGAAAGTCCAATTAAGCGTCTTGATCTATCTCTATAGATCTTTATGCCTAATATGTAAGCAGCTTCACCGAGGTCTTTCATCGAAAAACTCTTATTCAAGTATCCTTTTATGCTATCCAGAAATTCTATATCATTTTCCAATCAGTAATATGTCATCCACATATAATATCAGAAATGCTACAGAGCTCCCACTCACTTTCTTGTAAATACAGGCTTCTCCAAAAGTCTGTATAAAACTAAATGCTTTTATCACACTATCAAAGCGTTTATTCCAACTCCGAGAGGCTTGCACCAATCCATAAATGGATCGCTGGAGCTTGCACACTTTATTAGCTCCCTTTGGATCGACAAAACCTTCCGGTTGCATCATATACAACTCTTCTTCCAGAAATCCATTCAGGAATGCAGTTTTGACATCCATCTACCAAATTTCATAATCATAAATGGCGGCAATTGCTAATATGATTCGGACAGACTTAAGCATCGCTACGGGTGAGAAGGTCTCATCGTAGTCAACCCCTTGAACTTGTCGAAAACCTTTTGCGACAAGTCGAGCTTTGTAGACAATAATATTACCGTCAGCATCAGTCTTCTTCTTGAAGATCCATTTATTCTCAATTGCTTGCCGATCATCGGGCAAGTCAACCAAAGTCCATACTTTGTTCTCATACATGGATCCCATCTCAGATTTCATGGCTTCAAGCCATTTTGCGGAATCTGGGCTCACCATCGCTTCTTCATAGTTTGTAGGTTCATCATGATCTAGCAGCATGATTTCCAGAACAGGATTACTGTACCACTCTGGCGCGGATCTCACTCTGGTTGATCTACGAGGTTCAGTAGTATCTTGTCCTGAAGTTTCATGATCATTGTCATTAGCTTCCTCACTAATTGGTGTAGGTGTCGCAGAAACAGTTTTCTGTGATGTACTACTTTCCAATAAGGGAGCAGGTACAGTTATCTCATCAAGTTCTACTTTCCTCCCACTCACATCTTTCGAGAGAAACTCCTTCTCCAGAAAGTTTCCGAATTTAGCAACAAAAGTCTTGCCTTCGGATCTGTGATAGAAGGTGTATCCAATAGTTTCCTTTGGATATCCTATGAAGACACATTTCTCCGATTTGGGTTCGAGCTTATCAGGTTGAAGCTTTTTCACATAAGCATCGCAGCCCCAAACTTTCAGAAACGACAACTTTGGTTTCTTGCCAAACCATAGTTCATAAGGCGTTGTCTCAACGGATTTTGATGATGCCCTATTTAACGTGAATGCGGCCGTCTCTAAAGCATAACCCCAAAACGATAGCGGTAAATCAGTAAGAGACATCATAGATCGCACCATATCTAGTAAAGTACGATTACGACGTTCGGACACACCATTACGCTGTGGTGTTCCGGGTGGCGTGAGTTGCGAAACTATTCCGCATTGTTTTCAAATGTACACCAAACTCGTAACTTAAATATTCTCCACCACGATCAGATTGTAGAAACTTTATTTTCTTGTTATGATGATTTTCAACTTCACTCTGAAATTCTTTGAACTTTTCAAATGTTTCAGACTTGTGTTTCATTAAGTAGATATACCCATATCTGCTTAAGTCATCTGTGAAGGTGAGAAAATAACGATATCCGCCACGAGCCTCAATATTCATTAGACCACATACATCAGTATGTATGATTTCCAACAAATCTGTTGCTCTCTCTATAATACCGGAGAACGGTGTTTTGGTCATCTTGCCCATGAGGCACGGTTCGCAAGTACCAAGTGATTCATAATCAAGTGGTTTCAAAAGTCCATCAGTATGGAGTTTCTTCATGCGCTTTACACCGATATGACCTAAACGGCAGTGCCACAAATAAGTTGCACTATCATTATCAACTCTGCATCTTTTGGCTTCAACATTATAAATATGTGTGTTACTACTATCGAGATTCAATAAGAATAGACCACTCTTCAAGGGTGCATGACCATAAAAGATATTACTCATATAAATAGAACAATCATTATTCTCTGATTTAAATGAATAACCGTCTCGCATCAAACAAGATCCAGATATAATGTTCATGCCTAATGCTGGCACCAAATAACAATTATTTAGGTCTAATATTAATCCCGAAGGTAGATGTAGAGGTAGCGTGCCAACTGCGATCACATCGACTTTGGAACCGTTTCCCACGCGCATCGTCACCTCGTCCTTAGCCAATCTTCGCTTAATCCGTAGTCCCTATTTCGAGTTGCAAATATTAGCAACAGAACTAGTATCAAATACCCAGGTGCTACTGCGAGCATTAGTAAGGTACACATCAATAACATGTATATCACATATACCTTTGTTCACCTTGCCATCCTTCTTATCCGCCAAATACTTGGGGCAGTTCTGCTTCCAGTGACGAGTCTGCTTGCAGTAAAAGCACTCAGTTTCAGGCTTAGGTCCAGACTTGGGTTTCTTCTCTTGAGCAGCAACTTGCTTGCTGTTCTTCTTGAAGTTCTCCTTCTTCTTCCCTTTGCCCTTTTTCTTGAAACTAGTGGTCTTGTTGACTATCAACACTTGATGCTCCTTTTTGATTTCTACCTCCGCAGCTTTCAGCATTGCGAAGAGCTCGGGAATAGTCTTATTCATCCCTTGCATATTATAGTTCATCACGAAGCTCTTGTAGCTTGGTGGCAGTGATTGGAGAATTTTGTCAATGACGCAATCATCTGGAAGATTAAATCCCATCTGAATCAAGTGATTATTATACCCAGACATTTTGAGTATATGCTCACTGACAGAACTGTTCTCCTCCATCTTGTAGCTATAGAACTTATTGGAGACTTCATATCTCTCAATCCGGGCATTTGCTTGAAATATTAACTTCAACTCCTGGAACATCTCATATGCTCCATGACGTTCAAAACGTCGTTGAAGTCCTGATTCTAAGCCGTAAAGCATGGCACACTGAACTATCGAGTAGTCATCAGCTTTGCTCTGCCAGACGTTCATAACATCTGGTGTTGCTCCTGCAGCAGGCCTGGCACCCAGCGGTGCTTCCAGGACGTAATTCTTCTGTGCAGCAATGAGGATAATCCTCAAGTTACGGACCCAGTCCGTGTAATTGCTACCATCATCTTTCAACTTTGCTTTCTCAAGGAACGCATTAAAATTCAACGGAACAACAGCACGGGCCATCTATCTACAATCAAACATACATAAGCAAGATACTACCAGGACTAAGTTCATGATAAATTTAAGTTCAGTTAATCATATTACTTAAAGAACTCCCACTTAGATACACATCCCTCTAATCCTCTAAGTGATCACGTGATCCAAATCAACTAAACCATGTCTGATCATCACGTGAGATGGAGTAGTTTCATTGGTGAACATCATTATGTTGATCATATCTACTATATGATTCACGCTCGACCTTTCGGTCTCCGTGTTCCGAGGCCATACCTGTATATGCTTGGCTCGTCAAGTATAACCTGAGTATTCCGCGTGTGCAACTGTTTTGCACCCGTTGTATTTGAACGTAGAGCCTATCACGCCCGATCATCACGTGGTGTCTCAGCATGAAGAACTTTCGCAACAGTGCATACTCAGGGAGAACACTTCTTGATAATTTAGTGAGAGATCATCTTATAATGCTACCGTCAATCAAAGCAAGATAAGATGCATAAAAGATAAACATCACATGCAATCAATATAAGTGATATGATATGGCCATCATCATCTTGTGCCTGTGATCTCCATCTCCGAAGCACCGTCATGATCACCATCGTCACCGGCGCGACACCTTGATCTCCATCGTAGCATCGTTGTCGTCTCGCCAATCTTATGCTTCCACGACTATCGCTACCGCTTAGTGATAAAGTAAAGCATTACAGCGCGATTGCATTGCATACAATAAAGCGACAACCATATGGCTCCTGCCAGTTGCCGATAACTCGGTTACAAAACATGATCATCTCATACAATAAAATTTAGCATCATGTCTTGACCACATCACATCACAACATGCCCTGCAAAAACAAGTTAGACGTCCTCTGCTTTGTTTGTTGCAAATTTTACATGGCTGCTACGTGAAGGAAATATGCCCTAGAGGCAATAATAAAGTTATTATTTATTTCCTTATTTCATAATAAATGTTTATTATTCATGCTAGAATTGTATTAACCGGAAACATAATACATGTGTGAATACATAGACAAACTTAGTGTCACTAGTATGCCTCTACTTGACTAGCTCGTTAATCAATGATGGTTATGTTTCCTAACCATGAACAAGGTGTTGTTATTTGATGAACGAGGTCACATCATTAGTTGAATGATCTGATTGACATGACCCATTTCATTAGCTTAGCACCCGATCGTTTAGTATGTTGCTATTGCTTTCTTCATGACTTATACATGTTCCTATGACTATGAGATTATGCAACTCCCGTTTACCGGAGGAACACTTTGTGTGCTACCAAACGTCACAACGTAACTGGGTGATTATAAAGGAGCTCTACAGGTGTCTCTAAAGGTAGATGTTGGGTTGGTGTATTTCGAGATTAGGATTTGTCACTCCGATTGTCGAAGAGGTATCTCTGGGCCCTCTCGGTAATGCACATCACATAAAGCCTTGCAAGCATTGCGACTAATGAGTTAGTTGCGAGATGATGTATTACGGAACGAGTAAAGACACTTGCCGGTAACGAGATTGAACTAGGTATTGGATACCGACGATCGAATCTCGGGCAAGTAACATACCGATGACAAAGGGAACAACGTATGTTGTTATGCGGTCTGACCGATAAAGATCTTCGTAGAATATGTAGGAGCCAATATGGGCATCCAGGTCCCGCTATTGGTTATTGACCGGAGATGTGTCTCAGTCATGTCTACATTGTTCTCGAACCGTAGGGTCCGCACGCTTAACGTTACGATGACAGTTATTATGAGTTTATGCATTTTGATGTACCGAAGTTAGTTCGGAGTCCCGGATGTGATCACGGACATGACGAGGAGTCTCGAAATGGTCGATACATAAAGATTGATATATTGGAAGCCTATATTTGGATATCGGAAGTGTTCCGGGTGAAATCGGGATTTTACCGGAGTACCGGGAGGTTACCGGAACCCCCCGGGAGCCATATGGGCCTTAATGGGCTTTAGTGGAAAGGAGAAAGGGGCAGCCCAAGGTGGCCGCGCGCCTCCCCCCTCCCCTAGTCCTAATAGGACTAGGAGAGGTGGCCGGCCCCCCTCTCTCTCTTTCCCCCTCAGGGAATCCTAGTCCAACTAGGATTGGGGGGGGGGAGTCCTACTCCCGGTAGGAGTAGGACTCCTCCTGCGCCCTCCTCCTGGCCGGCGGCCCCTCCCCCTTGGCTCCTTTATATACGGAGGCAGGGGCACCTCTAGACACACAAGTTGATCATTGAGATCGTTCCTTAGCCGTGTGCGGTGCCCCCTGCCACAATATTCCACCTCGATCATATCATTGTAGTGCTTGGGCGAAGCCCTGCGTCGATAGAACATCAAGATCGTCACCACGCCGTCGTGCTGACGGAACTCTTCCCCGACGCTTTGCTGGATCGGAGCCCGGGGATCGTCATCGAGCTGTACGTGTGCTAAGAACTCGGAGGTGCCGGAGTAACGGTGCTTGGATCGGTCGGATCGGGAAGACGTACGACTACTTCCTCTACGTTCTGTCAACGCTTCCGCAGTCGGTCTGCGTGGGTACGTAGACAACACTCTCCCCTCTCGTTGCTGTGCATCATCATGATCTTGCGTGTGCGTAGGAAAATTTTGAAATTACTACGTTCCCCAACAGTGGCATCCAAGCATAGGTTTTATGGTTTGATGTTATTTGCATGAGTAGAACACAAGTGAGTTGTGGGCGATATAAGTCATACTGCCTACCAGCATGTCATACTTTGGTTCGGCGGTATTGTTGGACAAGATGACCCGGACCAACATTACGCGTACGCTTACGCGAGACCGGTTCCCCCGACGTGCTTTACACACAAGTGGCTTGCGGGCGACTGTCTCTCCAACTTTAGTTGAACCGAGTGTGGCTACGCCCGGTCCTTGCGAAGGTTAAAACAGAGTCTATTTGACAAACTATCGTTGTGGTTTTGATGCGTAGGTGAGATTGGTTCTTGCTTAAGCCCGTAGCAGCCACGTAAAACTTGCAACAACAAAGTAGAGGACGTCTAACTTGTTTTTGCAGGGCATGTTGTGATGTGATATGGTCAAGACATGATGCTAAATTTTATTGTATGAGATGATCATGTTTTGTAACCGAGTTATCGGCAACTGGCAGGAGCCATATGGTTGTCGCTTTATTGTATGCAATGCAATCGCGATGTAATGCTTTACTTTATCACTAAGCGGTAGCGATAGTCGTGGAAGCATAAGATTGGCGAGACGACAACGATGCTACGATGGAGATCAAGGTGTCGCACCGGTGACGATGGTGATCATGACGGTGCTTCGGAGATGGAGATCACAAGCACAAGATGATGATGGCCATATCATATCACTTATATTGACTGCATGTGATGTTTATCTTTTATGCATCTTATCTTGCTTTGATTGACGGTAGCATTATAAGATGATCTCTCACTAAATTATCAAGAAGTGTTCTCCCTGAGTATGCACCGTTGCGAAAGTTCTTCGTGCTGAGACACCACGTGATGATCGGGTGTGATAGGCTCTACGTTCAAATACAATGGGTGCAAAACAGTTGCACACGCGGAATACTCAGGTTATACTTGACGAGCCAAGCATATATAGATATGGCCTCGGAACACGGAGACCGAAAGGTCGAGCGTGAATCATATAGTAGATATGATCAACATAGTGATGTTCACCAATGAAACTACTCCATCTCACGTGATGATCGGACATGGTTTAGTTGATTTCGATCACGTGATCACTTAGAGGATTAGAGGGATGTCTATCTAAGTGGGAGTTCTTAAGTAATATGATTAATTGAACTTAAATTCATCATGAACTTAGTCCTGGTAGTATTTTGTAAATCATGTTGTAGATCAATAGCTCGCGTTGTTGCTTCCCTGTGTTTGTTTTGATATGTTCCTAGAGAAAATTGTATTGAAAGATGTTAGTAGCAATGATGCGGATGGATCCGTGATCTGAGGTTTATCCTCATTGCTGCACAGAAGAATTATGTCCTTGATGCACCACTAGGTGACAGACCTATTGCAGGAGCAGATGCAGATGTTATGAACGTTTGGCTAGCTCAATATGATGACTACTTGATAGTTTAGTGCACCATGCTTAATGGCTTAGAATCGGGACTTCAAAAACGTTTTGAACGTCATGGACCATATGAGATGTTCCAGGAGTTGAAGATAATATTTCAAGCAAATACCCGAGTTGAGAGATATGAAGTCTCCAAAAAGTTCTATAGCTAAAAGACGGAGGAGAATCGCTCAACTAGTGAGCATGTGCTCAGATTGTCTGGGTACTACAATCGCTTGAATCAAGTGGGAGTTTATCTTCCAGATAAGATAGTGATTGACAGAATTCTCTAGTCACCATGACCAAGTTAGTAGAACTTCATGATGAACTATAGTATGCAAGGGATGACGAAAACGACTCCCGAGCTTTTCATGATGATGAAATCTATGAAGGTAGAAATCAAGAAAAACATCAAGTGTTGATGGTAGACAAGACCACTAGTTTCAAGAAAAGGGCAGAGGGAAGAAGGGGAACTTCAAAAAGAACAGCAAGCAAGTTGCTGCTCAAGTGAAGAAGCCCAAGTCTGGACCTAAGCTTGAGACTGAGTGCTTCTACTGCAAAGGGACTGGTCACTGGAAGCGGAACTACCCCAAGTGATTGACAGATAAGAAGGATGGCAAAGTGAACATAAGTATATTTGATATACATGTTATTGATGTGTACTTTACTAGTGTTTATAGTAACCCCTCAGTATTTGATACTAGTTCAGTTGCTAAGATTAGTAACTCGAAACGGGAGTTGCAGAATAAACAGAGACTAGTTAAGGGTGAAGTGACGATGTGTGTTGGAAGTGGTTCCAAGATTGATATGATCATCATCGCACACTCTCTATAAATTCGGGATTAGTGTTGAACCTAAATAAGTGTTATTTGGTGTTTACGTTGAGCATGAATATGATTTGATCATGTTTATTGTAATACGGTTATTCATTTAAGTAAGAGAATAAATTGTTGTTCTGTTTACATGAATAAAACCTTATATGGTTACACACCCAATGAAAATAGTTCGTTGGATCTCGATCGTAGTGATACACATAATCATAATATTGAAACCAAAAGATGCAAAGTTAATAATGATAGTGCAACTTATTTGTAGCACTGCCGTTTAGGTCATATTGGTGTAAAGTGCATGAAGAAACTCCATGCTGATGGGTTTTTGGAATCACTTGATTATGAATCAGTTGATGCTTGCGAACCATGCCTCATGGGCAAGATGACTAAGACTCTGTTCTTCGGAACAATGGAGCGAGCAACAGATTTGTTGGAAATCATACATACTGATGTATGTGGTCCGATGAATACTGAGGCTCGCGATAGGTATCATTATTTTTTGATCTTCACAGATGATTTGAGCAGATATAAGTATATCTACTTGATGAAACATAAGTCTGAAACATTTGAAAAGTTCAAAGAATTTCAGAGTGAAGTGGAGAATCATCGTAACAAGAAAATAAGGCTTCTACGATCTGATCGCAGGAGACAAATATTTGAGTTACGAGTTTGGTCTTCAATTAAAACAATGTGAAATAGTTTCACAAATTCGTGCCACCCGGAACACCACAGCATAATGGTGTGTCTGAACGTCATAGCCGTACTTTATTAGATATAGTGCAAATCTATGATGTTTCTTACCGATTTACCACTATCGTTTTTGAGGTTATGCATTAAAGACAACTGCATTCACGTTAAAAAAAGGGGGCACCATCTAGGTCCGTTGAGACGACACAATCTGAACTATGGTTTAGCAAGAAACCAAAGTTGTCGTTTCTTAAAGTTTGGGGTTGTGATGCTTATGTGAAAAAGTTTCATCCTGATAAGCTCAAAACCAAATCGGAGAAATGTGTCTTCATAGGATATCCAAAGGAAACTATTGGATACACCTTCTATCACAGATCCGAAGGCAAGACTTTTGTTGCTACATTCGGAAACTTTCTTGAGAAGGAGTTTCTCTCGAAAGAAGTGAGTGGGAGGAAAGTAGAACTTGACGAGGTAACTATACCTGCTCCCTGGTTGGAAAGTAGTACATCACAGAAAACTGTTTCTGCGACACCTACACCAATAAGTGAGGAAGTTAATGATAATGATCATGAAACTTCAGAACAAGATACTACTGAACCTCGTAGATCAACCAGAGTAAGATCCGCACCAGAGTGGTATGGTAATCCAGTTCTGGAAGTCATGCTACTAGATCATGATGAACCTACGAACTATGAAGAAGCGATGGTGAGCCCAGATTCCGCAAAGTGGCTTGAAGCCATGAAATTTGAGATGGGATCCATGTATGAGAACAAAGTATGGACTTCGGTTGACTTGCCCGATGATCGGCAAGCCATAGAAAATAAATGGATCTTCAAGAGGAAGACGGACGTTGATAGTAGTGTTACTATCTACAAAGCTAGAATTGTCGCAAAAGGTTTTCGACAAGTTCAAAGTGTTGACTACGATGGGAATTTCTCACTCGTATCTATGCTTAAGTCTGTCCGAATCATGTTAGCAATTGCCGCATTTTATGAAATCTGGCAAATGGATAAACAAAACTGCATTCCTTAATGGATTTCTTAAAGAAGAGTTGTATATGATGCAACCAGTAGGTTTTGTCAATCCTAAAGGTGCTAACAAAATATGCAAGCTCCAGCGATTCATCTATGGACTGGTGCAAGCATCTCAGAGTTGGAATACACGCTTTGATACGTTGATCAAAGCATATAGTTTTATACAGACTTGCGGTGAAGCCTGTATTTACAAGAAAGTGAGTGGGAGCACTACAGCATTTCTGATAAAGTATATGTGAATGACATATTGTTGATCGAAAATAATGTAGAATTATTCTGTAAAGCATAAAGGAGTGTTTGAAAGGAGTTTTTCAAAGAAAGACTTCGGAGAAGATGCTTACATATTGAGCATCAAGATCTATAGAGATAGATCAAGATGCTTGATAAGTTTTTTCAATAAATACATACCTTGACAAGATTTTGAAGTAGTTCAAAATGGAGCAGTCAAAGAAAGAGTTCTTGCCTGTATTACAAGGTGTGAAGTTGAGTAAGACTCAAAGCCCGACCACGGCAGAAGATAGAAAGATAATGAAAGTCATTCCCTATGCCTTGGCCATAGGTTCTATAAAGTATGTCATGCTGTATACCAGATCTATTGTATACCCTACACTGATTTGGCAAGGGAGTACAATAGTGATCTAGGAGTAGATCACTGGACAGCAGTCAGAATTATCCTTAGTGAAATAAGGATATGTTTCTCGATTATGGACGTGACAAAAGGTTCGTCGTAAAGGGTTACGCCGATGCAAGTTTTGACACTAATCTAGATGACTCTAAGTCTCGGTCTAAGATACATATTGAAATTGGGAGAAATTAGCTAGAGTAGCTCCATGCAGAGCATTGTTGACATAGAAATTTGCAAAATACATGTGGATCTGAATGTGGCAGACCCGTTGACTAAGATTCTCTCACAAGCAAAACATGATCACACCTTAGTACTATTTGGGTGTTAATCACATAGCGATGTGAACTAGATTACTGAATCCAGTAAACCCTTTGGGTGTTGGTCACATGGCAATGTGAACTATGGGTGTTAATCACATGGTGATGTGAACTATTGTTGTTAAATCACACGACGATGTGAACTAGATTATTGACTCTAGTGCAAGTGGGAGACTGAAGGAAATATGCCCTAGAGGCAATAATAAAGTTATTATTTATTTCCTTATTTCATGATAAATGTTTATTATTCATGCTAGAATTGTATTAACCGGAAACATAATACATGTGTGAATACATAGACAAACAGAGTGTCACTAGTATGCCTCTACTTGACTAGCTCGTTAATCAATGATGGTTATGTTTCCTAGCCATGAACAAGGTGTTGTTATTTGATTAACGAGGTCACATCATTAGTTGAATGATCTGATTGACATGACCCATTTCATTAGCTTAGCACCCGATCATTTAGTATGTTGCTATTGCTTTCTTCATGACTTATACATGTTCCTATGACTATGAGATTATGCAACTCCCATTTACCGGAGGAACACTTTGTGTGCTACCAAACGTCACAACGTAACTGGGTGATTATAAAGGAGCTCTACAGGTGTCTCCAAAGGTAGATGTTGGGTTGGCGTATTTCGAGATTAGGATTTGTCACTCCGATTGTCGAAGAGGTATCTCTAGGCCCTCTCGGTAATGCACATCACATAAAGCCTTGCAAGCATTGCGACTAATGAGTTAGTTGCGAGATGATGTATTACGGAACGAGTAAAGAGACTTGCCGGTAACGAGATTGAACTAGGTATTGGATACCGACGATCGAATCTCGGGCAAGTAACATACCGATGACAAAGGGAACAACGTATGTTGTTATGCGGTCTGACCGATAAAGATCTTCGTAGAATATGTAGGAGCCAATATGGGCATCCAGGTCCCGCTATTGGTTATTGACCGGAGATGTGTCTCAGTCATGTCTACATTGTTCTCGAACCGTAGGGTCCGCACGCTTAACGTTACGATGACAGTTATTATGAGTTTATGAATTTTTGATGTACCGAAGTTAGTTTGGAGTCCCGGATGTGATCACGGACATGACGAGGAGTCTCGAAATGGTTGAGACATAAAGATTGATATATTGGAAGCCTATATTTGGATATCGGAAGTGTTCCGGGTGAAATCGGGATTTTACCGGAGTACCGGGAGGTTACCGGAACCCCCCGGGAGCCATATGGGCCTTAATGGGCTTTAGTGGAAAGGAGAAAGGGGCAGCCCAAGGTGGCCGTGCGCCTCCCCCTCCCCTAGTCCTATTAGGACTAGGAGAGGTGGCCGGCCCCCCTCTCTCTCTTTCCCCCTCGGGGAATCCTAGTCCAACTAGGATTGGGGGGGGAGTCCTACTCCCGGTAGGAGTGGAGTAGGACTCCTCCTGCGCCCTCCTCCTGGCCGGCGGCCCCCTCCCCCTTGGCTCCTTTATATACGGAGGCAGGGGGCACCTCTAGACACACAAGTTGATCATTGAGATCGTTCCTTAGCCGTGTGCGGTGCCCCCTGCCACCATATTCCACCTCGAACATATCGTTGTAGTGCTTAGGCGAAGCCCTGCGTCGGTAGAACATCAAGATCGTCACCACACCGTCGTGCTGACGGAACTCTTCCCCGACGCTTTGCTGGATCGGAGCCCGGGGATCGTCATCGAGCTGTACGTGTGCTAAGAACTCGGAGGTGCCGGAGTAACGGTGCTTGGATCGGTCGGATCGGGAAGACGTATGACTACTTCCTCTATGTTGTGTCAATGCTTCCGCAGTCGGTCTACGTGGGTACGTAGACAACACTCTCCCCTCTCGTTGCTGTGCATCACCATGATCTTGCGTGTGCATAGGAAAATTTTGAAATTACTACGTTCCCCAACACTACGGGCTTAAGCAAGAACCAATCTTACCTACGCATCAAAACCACAATGATAGTTTGTCAAGTTGATGCCGTTTTAACCTTCGCAAGGACCGGGCGTAGCCACACTCGGTTCAACTAAAGTTGGAGAAACTGTCACCCGCAAGCCACCTATGTGCAAAGCACGTCGGGAGAACCGGTCTCGCGTAAGCGTACACGTAATGTCGGTCCGGGCCGCTTCGTCCAACAATACCGCCGAACCAAAGTATGACATGCTGGTAGGCAGTATGACTTGTATCGCCCACAACTCACTTGTGTTCTACTCGTGCACATAACATCAAACCGTAAAACCTAGGCTCGGATGCCACTGTTGGGGAACGTAGTAATTTCAAAAAAAAATCCTACGCACATGCAAGATCATGGTGATGCATAGCAACGAGAGGGGAGAGTGTTGTCTACGTACCCTCGTGGACCGAAGCGGAAGCGTTGAGGCAACGTAGAGGAAGTAGTCGTACGTCTTCCCGATCCGACCGATCCAAGCACCGTTACTCTGGCACCTCCGAGTTCTTAGCACACGTACAGCTCGATGACGCTCCCCGGGCTCCGATCCAGCAAAGCTTCGGGGATGAGTTCCGTCAGCACGACGGCGTGGTGACGATCTTGATGTTCTACCGTCACAGGGCTTCGCCTAAGCGCTGCTACAATATGACCGAGGTGGAATATGGTGGAAGGGGGCACCGCACACGGCTAAGGAACGATCACGATGATCAACTTGTGTGTCCTAGGGTGCCCCCCTGCCTCCGTATATAAAGGATCCAAGGGGGGGTGCGGCCGTCCCTAGAGGAGGCGCGCAGGAGGAGTCCTACTCCTACCGGGAGTAGGACTCCCCTCCCTTTCCTTGTCCAAGTAGGAGAGGTGGAAGAAGAGAAGGAAAAAGGGGGGCGCCGCCCCCCTCCTTGTCCAATTCAGACTAGGGGGAGAGGGGGCGCGCGGCCTGCCCTGGCAGCCCCTTCCTCTTCTCCACTTTAGGCCCATTAGGCCCATTAACCCCCCGGGGGGTTCCGGTAACCCCCCGGTGCTCCGGTTTTATCCGAAACTTCCCCGGAACGCTTTCGGTGTCTGAATATAGTCATCCAATATATCAATCTTTATGTCTCGACCACTTCGAGACTCCTCGTCATGTCCGTGATCACATCCGGGACTCCGAACTAACTTCGGTACATCAAAATGCATAAACTCATAATAACTGCCATCGTAACATTAAGCGTGCGGACCCTACGGTTCGAGAACAATGCAGACATGACTGAGACAAATCTCCGGTCAATAACCAATAGCGGGACCTGGATGCCCATATTGGCTCCTACATATTCTACGAAGATCTTTATCGGTCAGACCGCATAACAACATACGTTGTTCCCTTTGTCATCGGTATGTTACTTGCCCAAGATTCGATCGTCGGTATCTCAATACCTAGTTCAATCTCGTTACCGGAAAGTCTCTTTACTCGTTCCGTAATACATCATCCCACAACTAACTCATTAGTTGCAATGCTTGCAAGGCTTAAGTGATGTGCATTACCGAGAGGGCCCAGAGATACCTCTCCGACATTCAGAGTGACAAATCCTAATCTCGAAATACGCCAACCCAACATGTACCTTTGGAGACACCTGTAGAGCTCCATTAGAATCACCCAGTTACGTTGTGACGTTTGGTAGCACACAAAGTGTTCCTCCGGCAAACGGGAGTTGCATAATCTCATAGTCATAGGAACATGTATAAGTCATGAAGAAAGCAATAGCAACATACTAAACGATCGGGTGCTAAGCTAATGGAATGGGTCATGTCAATCACATCATTCTCCTAATGATGTGATCCCGTTAATCAAATGACAACTCATGTCTATGGCTAGGAAACTTAACCATCTTTGATCAACGAGCTAGTCAAGTAGAGGCATACTAGTGACACTCTGTTTGTCTATGTATTCACACATGTATCATGTTTCCGGTTAATATAATTCTAGCATGAATAATAAACATTTATCATGAAATAAGGAAATAAATAATAACTTTCTTATTGCCTCTAGGGCATATTTCCTTCAACTACTCCATCTCACGTGATGATCGGACATGGTTTAGTTGATTTGGATCACGTGATCACTTAGAGGATTAGAGGGATGTCTATCTAAGTGGGCGTTCTTTAAGTAGTTTCATTAATTGAACTTAAATTTATCATGAACTTGGTACCTGATAATATTTTGCTTGTCTATGTTGATTGTAGATAGATGGCCCGTGCTGTTGTTCCGTTGAATTTTAATGCCTTCCTTGAGAAAGCAAAGTCGAAAGATGATGGTAGCAATTACACGGACTGGGTCCGTAACTTGCGGATTATCCTCATTGCTGCACAGAAGAATTATGTCCTGGAAGCACCGCTAAATGCCAAGCCTGCTGCAGGAGCAACACCTGATGTTATGAACGTCTGGCAGAGCAAAGCTGATGACTACTCGATAGTTCAGTGTGCCATGCTTTACAGCTTAGAACCAGGTCTTCAACGACGTTTTGAACGTCATGAAGCATATGAGATGTTCCAGGAGTTGAAGTTAATATTTCAAGCAAATGCCCGGATTGAGAGATATGAAGTCTCCAATAAGTTCTATAGCTGTAAGATGGAGGAGAATAGTTCTGTCAGTGCACATATACTCAAAATGTCTAGGTATCATAATCACTTGACTCAACTGGGAGTTAATCTTCCTGTTGATAGTGTCATTGACAGAGTTCTTCAATCACTGCCACCAAGCTACAAGAGCTTCGTGATGAACTATAACATGCAAGGGATGGATAAGACGATTCCCGAGCTCTTCGCAATGTTAAAGGCTGCGGAGGTAGAAATCAAGAAGGAGCATCAAGTGTTGATGGTCAATAAGACCGCCAGTTTCAAGAAAAAGGGCAAAGGGAAGAAGAAGGGGAACTTCAAGAAGAACAGCAAACAAGTTGCTGCTCAGGAGAAGAAACCCAAGTCTGGACCTAAGCCTGAAACTGAGTGCTTCTAATGCAAGCAGACTGGTCACTAGAAGCGGAACTGCCCCAAGTATTTGGCGGATAAGAAGGATGGCAAGGTGAACAAAGGTATATGTGATATACATGTTATTAATGTGTACCTTACTAGAGCTCGCAGTAGCACCTGGGTATTTGATACTGCTTCCGTTGCTAATATTTGCAACTTGAAACAGGGACTACGGATTAAGCGAACACTGGCCAAGGACTAGGTGACGATGCGCGTGGGAAATGGTTCCAAAGTCGATGTGATCGCGGTCGGCACGCTACCTCTACATCTACCTTCGGGATTAGTTTTAGACCTAAATAATTGTCATTTGGTGCCAGCATTGAGCACGAACATTATATCTGTATCTTGTTTGATGCGAGACTGTTATTCATTTAAATCAGAGAATAATGGTTGTTCTATTTATATGAGTAATATCTTTTATGGTTATGCACCCTTGAAGAGTGGTCTATTTTTGATGAATCTCGATAGTAGTGATACACATATTCATAATGTTGAAGCCAAAAGATGCAGAGTTGATAATGATAGTGCAACTTATTTGTGGCACTGCCGTTTAGGTCATATCGGTGTAAAGCGCACGAAGAAACTCCATACTGATGGACTTTTGGAACCACTTGATTATGAATCACTTGGTACTTGCGAACCGTGCCTCATGGGCAAGATGACTAAAACACCGTTCTCCAGTACTATGGAGAGAGCAACAGATTTATTGGAAATTATACATACAGATGTGTGTGGTCCGATGAATGTTGAGGCTCATGGCGGATATCGTTATTTTCTCACCTTCACAGATGATTTAAGCAGATATGGGTATATCTACTTGATGAAACATAAATCTGAAACATTTGAAAAGTTCAAAGAATTTCAGAGTGAAGTTGAAAATCATCGTAACAAGAAAATAAAATTTCTATGATCTGATCGTGGAGGAGAATATTTGAGTTACGAGTTTGGTCTATATTTGAAACAAAGCGGAATAGTTTCACAACTCACGCCACCCGGAACACCATAGCGTAATGGTGTGTCCGAATGTCATAATCGTACTTTACTAGATATGATGCGATCTATGATGTCTCTTACTGATTTACCGCTATCGTTTTGGGGTTATGCTTTAGAGACGGTCGCATTCACGTTAAATAGGGCACCATCGAAATCCGTTGAGATGACGCCTTATGAACTGTGGTTTGGCAAGAAACCAAAGTTGTCGTTTCTTAAAGTTTGGGGCTGCGATGCTTATGTGAAAAAACTTTAGCCTGATAAGCTCGAACCCAAATCGGAGAAATGTGTCTTCATAGGATACCCAAAGGAGACTGTTGGGTACACCTTCTATCACAGATCCGAAGGCAAGACATTCATTGCTAAGAATGGATCCTTTCTAGAGAAGGAGTTTCTCTCGAAAGAAGTGAGTGGGAGTAAATTAGAACTTGATGAGGTAACCGTACATGCTCCCTTATTGGAAAGTAGCTCATCACAGAAACTGGTTCATGTGACAACTATACCAATTACTGAGAAAGTTAATGATGATGATCATGAAACTTCAGATCAAGTTATTACTGAACCTCGTAGATCAACCAGAGTAAGATCCGCGCCAGAGTGGTACGGTAATCCTATTCTGGAAGTCATGCTACTGGATCATGATGAACCTACGAACTATGAAGAAGCGATGGTGAGCCCAGATTCCGAAAAATGGCTTAAAGTCATGAAATCTGAGATGGGATCCATGTATGAGAATAAAGTGTGGACTTTGGTTGACTTGCCCACTGATCGGCAAGCAATTAAGAATAAATGGATCTTCAAGAAGAAGACTGACGCTGACGGAAATGTTACTGTCTACATAACTCGACTTGTTGCGAAAGGGTTTCGACAAGTTCAAGGGATTGACTACGATGAGACTTTCTCACCCGTAGCGATGCTTAAGTCTGTCCAAATCATGTTAGCGATTGCCGCATTTTATGATTATGAAATTTGGCAGATGGATGTCAAAACTGCATTCCTGAATGGATTTCTGGAAGAAGAATTGTATATGATGCAACCGGAAGGTTTTGTCGATCCAAAGGGAGCTAACAAAGTGTGCAAGTTCCAGCGATCCATTTATGGACTGGTGCAAGCCTCTCGGAGTTGGAATAAACGCTTTGATAGTGTGATCAAAGCATTTGGTTTTATACAAACTTTTGGAGAAGCCTGTATTTATAAGAAAGTGAGTGGGAGCTCGTTAGCATTTCTGATATTATATGTGGATGACATATTATTGATTGGAAATGATATAGAATTTCTGGATAGCATAAAGGGATACTTGAATAAGAGTTTTCAATGAAAGACCTCGGTGAAGCTGCTTACATATTGGGCATTAAGATCTATAGAGATAGATCAAGACGCTTAATTGGACTTTCACAAAGCACATACCTTGACAAAGTTTTGAAAAAGTTCAAAATGGATCAAGCAAAGAAAGGGTTCTTGCCTGTGTTACAAGGTGTAAAATTGAGTAAGACTCAATGTCCGACCACTGCAGAAGATAGAGAGAAAATGAAAGATGTTCCCTATGCTTCAGCCATAGGCTCTATCATGTATGCAATGATGTGTACCAGATCTGATGTGTGCCTTGCTATAAGTCTAGCAGGGAGGTACCAAAGTAATCCAGGAGTGGATCACTGGACAGCGGTCAAGAACATCCTGAAGTACCTAAAAAGGACTAAGGATATGTTTCTCGTTTATGGAGGTGACAAAGAGCTCATCGTAAATGGTTACGTTGATACAAGCTTTGACACTGATCCGGACGATTCTAAATCGCAAACCGGATACGTGTTTTTATTGAACGATGGAGCTGTCAGTTGGTGCAGTTCTAAACAAAGCATCATGGCGGGATCTACATGTGAAGCGGAGTACATAGCTGCTTCGGAAGCAGCAAATGAAGGAGTCTGGATGAAGGAGTTCATATCCGATCTAGGTGTCATACCTAGTGCATCGGGTCCAATGAAAATCTTCTTGTGACAATGCTGGAGCAATTGCCTTAGTGAAGGAATTCATATTTCACAAGAGAACCAAGCACATCAAGAGACGCTTCAATTCCATCCGGGATTTAGTCCAGGTGGGAGACATAGAAATTTGCAAGATACATATGGATCTAAATGTTGCAGACCCGTTGACTAAGCCTCTTCCACGAGCAAAACATGATCAGCACCAAGGCTCCATGGGTGTTAGGATCATAACAGTGTAATCTAGATTATTGACTCTAGTGCAAGTGGGAGACTGAAGGAAATATGCCCTAGAGGCAATAATAAAGTTATTATTTATTTCCTTATATCATGATAAATGTTTATTATTCATGCTAGAATTGTATTAACCGGAAACATAATACATGTGTGAATACATAGACAAACAGAGTGTCACTAGTATGCCTCTACTTGACTAGCTCGTTAATCAAAGATGGTTATGTTTTTTAACCATAGACATGAGTTATCATTTGATTAACGGGATCACATCATTAGGAGAATGATATGATTGACTTGACCCATTCCGTTAGCTTAGCACTTGATCGTTTAATTTGTTGTTATTGCTTTCTTCATAACTTATACATGTTCCTATGACTATGAGATTATGCAACTCCCGTTTACCGGAGGAACACTTTGTGTGCTACCAAACATCACAACGTAATTGGGTGATTATAGAGGTGCTCTACAGGTGTCTTCAAAGGTACTTGTTGGGTTGGCGTATTTCAAGATTAGGATTTGTCACTCCGGTTGTCGGAGAGGTATCGCTGGGCCCTCTCGGTAATACACATCACTTAAGCCTTGCAAGCAATGCAACTAAATGAGTTAGTTGCGGAATGATGTATTACGGAACGAGTAAAGAGACTTGCCGGTAACGAGATTGAACTAGGTATTGAGATACCGACGATCGAATCTCGGGCAAGTAACATACCGATGACAAAGGGAACAACGTATGTTGTTATGCGGTCTGACTGATAAAGATCTTCGTAGAATATGTAGGAGCCAATATGGGCATCCAGGTCCCGCTATTGGTTATTGACTAGAGAGGTGTCTCGGTCATGTCTACATAGTTCTCGAACCCGTAGGGTCCGCACGCTTAAACGTTCGTTGACGATATAGTACTATATGAGTTATGTATGTTGGTGACCGAATGTTGTTCGGAGTCCGGGATGAGATCACGGACATGATGAGGAACTCCGGAATGGTCCGGAGATAAAGTTTGATATATGGGATAATAGTGTTTGGTCACCGGAAGGGTTCCGGAATTCACCGGAAGGGGTTCCGGATATTTCCCGAAATGTTTGGGTATGAGAACACTTTATTTGGGCCAAAGGAAAAAGCCCACAAGGTTTTTGAAAAATGCAAAATGAAGTTTTGCGGAGTCCAGGGGCCAGATGCCAGGGTCCCTGGCGTCTGGGTCCAGACACCGGGAACCCTGGCGTCTGGCCCTGGAGTCCGAGAAGGACTCTTGCCTTTCTGGTGAAACCGACTTTGTGGAGGCTTTTACTCCAAGTTTCGACCCCAAGACTCAACATATAAATAGAGGGGTAGGCTAGCACCCAAGACACATCACCAAGCCGTGTGCCGGCAACCCCGTCCCCTCTACTTTATCCTCCGTCCTAGTTTTCGTAGTACTTAGGCGAAGCCCTGCGGAGATTGTTCTTCACCAATGCCGTTGTGCTGCCGGAACTCATCTACTACTTCGCCCCTCTTGCTGGATCGAGAAGGCGAGGACGTCACCGAGCCGAACGTGTGCAGAACTCGGAGGTGCCGTGCTTTCGGTACTTGGATCGGATCGTGAAGACGTACGACTACATCAACCGCGTTGATATAACGCTTCCGCGAACGGTCTACGAGGGTACGTAGACAACACTCTCCCCTCTCGTTGCTATGCATCACCATGATCTTGCGTGTGCGTAGGAAATTTTTGAAATTACTACGTTCCCAACATCGTCCGCCGCCCCCGAGCGACCCCTAGCGCGTTGGGTTCGGGTTGGGTCCGCCGGCGCCAATTTCGGCCTGAGCCGGCGAAAACTGGGCCCTTAGGGGCGTGACTGGGCCGTTTTTTGGCGCTGGCGGCCGAAAAATCGCCTGGGGGCCTTCTTGGGGGCGCGGCTGGAGATGCTCTTAGGATAACATAGAGCTATCTAGCCCACTCGGGTTCGAGTCACGAAGTGATCCGTGGTGCTTAGAGTTTCTTTTATAAAAATATGTCTCCAAGGGCTAGTTCTGGATAGTCTCGTTTTTTTTTCACATGTTCCTGCATACCAGGATCTATCACTCCCCTATGTATTGTATGTTAGACACAGTTTGCAAGCAAAGAAAATTTAGACCTTGTATTTGAAAAGGGAGACAAGAACTGGACAACACCTAAATTTTAGGAATGCGTCACTGAACATGAACATGTATGGAAAGTTAATAATTAAAGTAGAATGAATGACTGAAGAAAACTGAGAACTAGAGTGCAGCCACAAATAGAATGACAAAATAAATTTTATAAACAGAAGGGTGCACGCGCCAAAAAAAGGTTTCGTACCTAATGTTCCATGTAAAAATGCCCCATAGAGAGTCCTCCCGCGTAGGTTCCTTTATATACAAACATGCCAGAAAAGAAACATAGGGGAAAAAGACTTTCAAACATGAAATAAAAATGACTGGAACTTTATATTCTTGTTTTTGTCCTCGAAAAAAGACATGCAAATTAAAAGGTGAGATGAAGGTTGATTGCATCCAAAATATACTAAGTATGTGTCATAAATAGAAATTGTGTATGAATTGATCGGTATAGTTTTTGTGATATATAATTCGCGTTTTATTGGTCAAATCGATGGTCATTGCCATATAAATAGGTACGGAGGGATTAATAACTAATGGTTGTGAATTAATATTGATGTACATGAATATATTTTTGTTATAGGTGAGACACTGAACGAGAAGATAAAAATCCGTGGCAAAATAGAACCTAACAAAAAAATATCATGGCAGCAAAAGAATATCCAAATCACTATGCACACGGACATCTTCGGGTCCATTTTTTTATGCTAAAAAAATAGATGGCTGCAACCCATGCAACGAAACTGATTAGTGGCCGTTAACATGTGTTGTACAAAATCAGATAGAAGGTAGCACACGTATAGAAGTACCCCCTTCATTCAAAATTACTTATCGCAGAAATGGATATTTTTTTTTAAAAGGAGGATGACCCCCGGCCTCTGTATCTGGGCGATGCATACGCCACTTTATTAATTATTCTCACAAGACCTTACAAAGTTAAACAACAGTAAGACTAAAGCAGCCGTCTAAGCAACAAACTGTCGCTACATCTATTCAGTTGATGAAGGGGCGCAGATAGGCTGGGCCTAATACCAAACAGACATCGCAGCCAAGCCTAACATCTAAGATTTGAAACCCCAACCTAGCCACTTGTCGGGTCTGGGGCACACACTGATCCGACGTGCTCTCAGAGGCCACCGCCGCCAACTGCCACCGCTCCATCTTCAGAACTGTACTGATGCATCAACCTTGCTCGGTCCAGCTATTGTCGACGCCACCACGGCGCCCAACGGCACCTCCTCCCTGCGCGCAAACAGCTGTACACGTCGCGGTCGCCACTGATACACCTCAGCGCCATGCTGCCACGTACCACCAGCCGACACAGCTTGAAGCCCTTGGAGGATCTGTCGTGCGTAGCACCTGCCGACCAGGCATGACCAAGCGTAGCACCTGTCGGTCAGGCATGACTTGACATCTCCACCGAAGCTCCGTGCAAGACGAAGCCGCTCCGCCTCCTGCCTCTGACTTCCAGCGTTGCTTCGTGCAGAAATGGATGTATCTAGACGTATTTTAATTTTAGATATATCCATTTTCAAAACAAGTAATTCCGAACGGAGGGAGTACTCGAAGAATAATCAGAAACCGATCGAGCATAGTTCATACTAGTAAAGTCAACTGTTGGCTATAGCAGCAGGTAGCCTTGTAAACTATAGTCAACTTAAAAGTCAACTCATACAATAATTAGTTATAGACATTTACTACTTTATCACTACTTGGTCCATCTTTTTTTCCCACAAAATTTCGTGGGCACGTGCTGCAACTGGCTACTAATATACAATCTGCTTCTCTTCACTCTCCTTTAACTAAGTACACATATTATATTTAAATTCTTATAGTTTGCTTACACTATCTTATTGTATTGCTCAAAACCTAGTGCCCTTTTTTGCATCGCTCTCTGTAGAGACAGCCACCGGTTCTGCCACTTCTTCTGAAGTCAGCGCCCAACAGACACATTTTGACATAGTGCATTCGATAATTGATTGTCTCCACGAATCATCTTGTCCACACACAAGGCACTTGCTATCCTCCTTCATATGCCTGTCGGGATTAGCAAATCACCATAGAACTACTTGGATCTTTGAGGGTACAAGAACCTTTCCATAATGACGCCCATTGCCTCTCCTCTTGCGTATGATCCGAACCTGTTTTGTTCCCTCCAACCATGTTTTTCCGGGTGTTCCCTGTGTTTTTATCCGATTTTCACGGATAAAAACTGTTCACGTAAATCATATGTTCGGAAAATATTTATCCCAAATTATTAAAACAGTTTGCAAATTATGAAAATGTTCCCAAATTTTGAAAAATATTGATTTAAGAAAATGTTTTGAATTAAAAAGTCAGCAATTTTTTTAAAAATGTTCTTGAATTAAAAGTGTTCACATTGTTTTTAAATGTTCACAACATTTTAAAATGTTCTTGAATTAAAAAATGTTGATAAATTTAAAATGATGTTTATGAATTTTAAAAAGAAAAGAAAATATAAAAAGGAGAAAGAGAAAAAGCAAAAAGGGGAAATAAAAAATAAAGAAAAACAGAAAATGAGTAGAAAAGCAACGAAAAGGGAAAAATAAACAGAAACAAAAAAACGGTAGAGAAAATCATAGAAAAAAACAATAAAATTCATAGAGCCGAGGCATAAAAACCAGTAGAACCATAGTGTTTTCAAAACCAGTCCGAGGACCAAACCATTGAGTTTTTGATAATTCAGGTTTTCATCAGGCAGAGTTCAACATTGGTTCAACTTTTTTGTTACATAATAGATTTCAAATGGGATGATTTTTTTTTTCATTTGTATGACAAGAAAGCCGAGCTTACTAGCCAGCTTTAGGCGCCTTACCTTGTAACCACCAAGTGAACTCAGATCGAATCCTATGAGAATTTCCTTCCTCTTGCCCCTATCGGGGCGGCCCACCCATGATGGTTCAACCCGTGCTTAGAATATATTTTGACTAAGCTTTTTCTATATGGCGAGGAAAAACTTGAAATCGCCAATAGGGGGGATTCCCCCCTTCGACCTCACAGTCTTTACGTGGCGGAGGGGGGAGGGGGGGGGGAGTTTGGGTATTCTGTATATAGTAGTCTAGGATGGAGGCATATGACTAGATGCCATCTTGACGAGTCATTGAAGTGTTGTCCAACTTTACTAGCATGCAACAAGTGATGGTCGTCGATGTGGTGTTCCTCCATGATGGAGGCAAACAGGGAGCCATATATGTGGCGTTAGCTCTATTAATAAGTGTGTTGATGTACCAAGGCGAGCCACCACATAAGTCTCCCCCCTCTTTTCTCTTGCCATTAGGTGATGACGAGGGATTTGGAGGAAGATCCTAGCATGGCTCGGGTTCCTCATGTGGTGTCTTGCCCGATATGAGTTTCTAGCAAGATTGGTATTCGACCCTAATCTAGCAGAGGGCCTCTAGCTCTTCTTTGATGGTCGATTCCATCATGGCGGTGGGCGTGTGATGAAGGAGATACGGAATGCTGGATGCTGCAAATGAGATTCAAGCGCGTCAACGGTGCTGGTTCTAGAGGAGCTACGATGCCCAAGGTGGCCAATTGTCGTCCCCCTCCGACGATCTATTGTATTCACTAGCCAAAAGGCGACCCACTTTATTCTTCCCTGCCATGATGCAGGAGAGGAGGCAATGCTACTCAAGGGTGGAGTTCGTCGTGTGGTATCGTGCAAGGTTTTGTCGAGCTAAGTGGTTTTGTCCTGGTGACATCGAGATCGATTCTGTTCAGGAGCAGATTAAAACCCAATTGCACATTTTTCTCTCTTTGGGGTCTTCTATGCAAATTTGAGGGATCAATGTGTATTTTTTAGTTTTTCGGGTCCTTATGTAAGGTCCAACGGGACCCCCAATCCTGGCCAACATGTCGGTCCACGCACGGCAGGAGCGGCCTGTTTATAAACGGGTCATGTTGTGTTGGCACGTATGTCTCACCTCGTGCCCCAGGCATGACACATCTTACATTCTTAAGAAGTTTTTTTTTGAACTTACATTCTTAAGAAGTTGATTTCCACTACTATCTATTCTCTCAACATGCATCCCGTCCACATCATCATCTAGCCACCTCATCAAATCCTACCCACGTCACTTCATTTCTTCGTTATCTTCTCTTCCCCACGTCCAGCGTAGCATCGCTTGTTGTCATTCCGCTGAAGGTTTTTTTACCATTGCATCGCTTTCTTTGTTCTTCAAGCCACTATTTAGAATGTACTTCCATTTAATTCCCACCAGGCCCGTTTCCAAACGTAACAGCCGATCAAAGCTCAACTCTCTCCATAATAAAAGCATAGTTAAATGTGTCGACCCGTGGCACATTTATCCCTTATGGGTCGTGTGACCTTTTTGGCCCAATTACTTCGGGCATTGGTCATCTCCCGACTATAAGAGGCAAAGCGGGCGTCGACGACATAATTTCTGGCCAGATCTCGCCAGATTCACCAAGAACGACGCAAAGGGCGACTTGATCTGGGCGCCTGGAGCTTCGGCGGGAAGCGGCTGGTCGTGTAGGGCGACCTGAAGCGGCTTGAACGGCGCAGCGATGCCATGAGGGCAGGCGAGGGAGAAGAAAAGGAGAGGAAGGAGGAAAGAGGAGGAATGATGCTGGGGAAGAAGGCCAACACGTTGGCCTCGCCCCTCCGGACAAGCACAACCCTAGGGGTGTCACGGGCCAGGCACGGCCCGTTTAACCCCATGCCGGGTGGGCCAGCCCACGAAGCACGGGCCGTTGGCCAGGTTCAGGGACCCTTCTACTGTACTCCATCACCAGTCACCTATGGCCCAACTGCCCCGCCGCGCCGCCTCGGTAAGAGACATCGACGACTCCGACCTCCACCTCCACCGCCACCGCCACCGCAACCTCAACCCCCATTCCTCCCTCCGCCGCCCCAGCACCACTTCCCATCAGCGTTCCTCCCACCGGCGCATCCCCGGGCCCGCCTCCGCCTCCGCCGTCCGGGACGCGATGCGCCTCCGCTCCCCACTATCATCCGTCCCCGCGAATCGGGGGGACGGCCAGGCTGCGGACGCCGACTTCCTGCTTGACTCGTGGCTCGGGGCGCTGCGGGACCTCGGTGAGCTGCAATTGATAGCAACCTTTTCCGTCAAAGGTTTTGCATTTCGTGTTCTGAACGAGATTCGATTCGGAACTCTCATATGCCCAAGTTCAGTGTGGAAAAGGGCGGGCACCATTTTCAAATGCCATTTCGAGTGTTGTTGCTGTGATTAGCATCTGATGTGGTTTGTAACGCAGGTGGAGACCGCGGGTGGCAGCAGCCAGGCATTGGGAAGATCCGTGTCGACCGGGCATTAGATCGAGCATGTCGGGTGCGTGCACTCCCCTGTCTTGTCCTTGTTTATTGTCTTTCTCCGAAACATACGTATCATTTTGCCACTGCTGGTGATATCTCTGTGGTGGATTGATTCGTTCGAGTGTTCTTGGTTGTGATCAGGTTGTCGGGGTGGTGACACTGTGCACACCAAATGGATACGGCGATCTCATGCTCAATCTGAAGGTGACCATGAACATCACAGCCTAATGTTATTATGTTTGGTTTCTTGGAATTCTGTAGCATCGACGTTGAGTTTCGCTGATTACCATGTGAAATGTCAGTTTTTTCTTTGCATTGAGTTCATTTGGATACTGGAAAAAAATTCCATGGTTAGTGATGCATTTCTCTTTTGTTGTAACTGCAGAATTTATTCTATGCATAAAGATTAACCAGAAAAGTAGTCCTTGTCACGACATTTGGGAGAACCATTGTTTTCTCCTAAATAATTTGAAGGAGGAGCTAATGTTTGCTTGCCAGATAGATTATATTTCAATACTTACATCATGTCTTGAGAGTTGTAACTTTGATCTGAATGAGTTTCCAACAACTTAGTTTTGCCCGGAGAAGATTGATTAGAAGATAATAATAACATGTCTTTTAATTCTTAGTAGCAATTGACAACGAGTTGTTCTTAATAGGACCCATCTGGTACTATTGATGCATCAGTTCACAAGAAAGTTCTATCAAATGAAAACCTTTCAAAGGGTTTATCAGTTGGGTCTGTCATTGTTCTCAAACAGGTAAGGGTATATAACTTGTGAACAAAATGTTACTTCTGTTATTAAATTACTCTATTTTGCTGGCATGAAATTGGCTTCACTGTTGAATCTATTGTCGATTTCAGGTGGCTGTTCTTCGCCCTTCTAGCACAGTGTGCTATCTGAATGTTACCCAGAAAAACGTTGAAAAAGTATTGTTCGTACACTTACATATTATACTTCTATAGGTGCTGACGTAGGCAAATTACGTGTTATCTTGCTACACATTCCTTAAGTTTTTCTATAAAGTAATGTATTATAATACAAAGCAATTACATATTATACTTTTATAGGTACTGACGTAGGCAAATTACGTGTTATCTTGCTACACATTCCTTAAGTTTTTCTATAAAGTAATGTATTATAATACAAAGCAATTAGTTTACTACATACTCAAAGTCAAGGTTGCTTACGAGGTGCGTATAGGTGTGACCGTGTGTGTGCGGGTTGGGTTTAATAAGGTGGACTGCTTTGAGCTCATATTAGCGTAGCTATATATACTCATATATATACTGTTTCTAATGAAAAGTGGGATCTCTTAGCTTGTTTTTGATACCCTTCTACACTTAAAGTTTCATTAGTTATTATGCACTTGGACTATCATAATAATTCATGGATGGACTCTCCTGGTGGAGGTGTCTGACAAAATTATGTCATTTTTATGACTGAATTTTACTAGGTTGCCCTTTCTGGTACTTGAAGAAGTTATATTGTACAGACTTGAAGGAACAAAATATAAGATGCATTATAAGTAAGAATCTGTCCCATAAAAATCTAACTGTGACTAATAAAGCAGATTAGAGAACACTATTGAAGCTTACTTGTACTTAGATGCCCATGTTTTTATGTAATTATTCAGACTTAAATTAAGGATGTGTGTCATAGATTGGAGTTCTTTTTTCCAAACGTGGCAAAAAGGGATTACCTGGTTATATTAATAGAGAAGATAGAGCGGAGTTCTAGCTATATGCACTGGTACTTGTTTTGTCAGCACAATTACCTGAATTTAATTGCTTCTCAAGTCTCAGGACCTGAAAACTGTGTAATCATCTTTCGCCATCATTTTCGAGATGATATCTTCTCAGTTTTGAATTGCCGTTATGTTTTATATCGTAGCTGTTGCATCACAGAAGTTCATCTTAGGTCATGAACTCATAATGATGGTCACATTTCCAGGTGCTGCAAAGTGACAGTGTCTCCCTTTGTAAGCAAGCAGTTCCATCAAGTAATTCTGAAAGGCAAAGCCAACAGCCTGGTGACTTACAAATCTCTCTCTTTATTCATCCCCCAAACAAAATTTGATGGTGATTTGCCGTGCTTTCCATAGTGAAATGCAAAGTAACAATGAGTTTTGCAGGCCAAGGAGATAACATGGAAAGGGAAGCTGGAGCGGAAACAACTGATGGAATGACAGCGATCTTCAGTAAGCTCTCGAGGACCAAGGATGGCCGGATAGTCGACTTACTTTGTGATAATGGTGGTGCAGCAAAAGCTATTAACAGTAGTATTCTGAGAACAGACAAAGATACTCATTGTGTACAAAATCATCATGAGAAATGGATGGAGCAAATGGATTCAAGTTCTCAAATAAAGAATTTGCCAGGCTTCAACACCAGCCAGCAGCTGCAGAAAATCATTTCTAGCATGAATCCAGCTAATTGCCAGCTGAAACAAGGAGGAGGCGTACCCAAGTATGGAACAAGCAGTGAAGCTAAAAGTTCCGCTGACGATATAATGAGAAAACTCTCAGGTGGTGAAATGATGGTTCCCAGTAGCAAGGAGATAACTGTTGCTGAGGGTTCTCGTCGTAATTGTGGAACACATGGTGAAAGCAACAATAGGGATGAGCATCAGCAGCAAAACCCGAATGCAGACACAAGATGCACACAGCCGATTCTAGGTGGAAGCTCAGTTATGGCTGGAAGCAGAGATTGTTCACAAGCTTCCTGTACTGGAAATCTGAGGCAACTCTCTGGCGATGAATCGATGCAGCCTCGTAGTAAAAAACTTAAGAGTGATGCAATGCTTTCTGATGGCAATGGTCTGGATGACCTAGCAGATGATTTCCTCGGTGACCACAATCCGATCAGGAAGCCCGAGCATCAGCAAAAGGACATCCATGGCGCAACTGCGGGAATCCTCCAGCCAACTCAAGAAAATTGCTCAATGTCTGCCACTGGCGGAACATTACCTTCCATTCATAAGATGGTTTCAGTGGCTTCTGTACCAGAATGGACTGACGAGCAGCTTTCTCAACTTTTTGATGACTACTGACACCAGAGTGCATATTTCATCTAGTGGCTGGCTAGCTTTTTATAGTCAGTTTGATGTTATCTCAAGTGTGCGACAAAGTTTTGGCATGTTAGTTGTACATAGTTATAGTCTAGAAGATGGTTAATGCCTCAAGGTTGTGACTCACGTGTTCGCAGTGATGTGCCTCAGTGACTTGAAACTCCTCCATACCAAATGACAGTTTGTAGATCTGTAAGATGAAAGTTGAAGGGTGTTATTGTTACATGTTGCTCCTAAAATGAAATTATTGGAAGTGGACCGTCTTTATGCAGGCCAAACCGAGGGGCTAAGCGGGTTTGGCTAAGCGGCGCTGAAAACACTCCTCGGGCTTCTTAGAAATCTGTGGAAGGCGCGGGGGTTTAGAGATTGACGACTTTCCCCATGATAGAAGTAAGAAGCAAAGAGTCGTAACTTGAAAGAAAAAAAGTGATTGCCCAGCATTCCAGCCGTTTTGTTCCCCATTCTCTGATCCAGTTTCAGCGCTGTACACCGGACAGGCCCGCCACATTCAGTCCACATCTCTCATGTGCAACCTTACTGACTTTGCAACAAGCAAGATATCGACTTACAACAACATTACCCAGTTCAGTTAAGATCGAAGAGAAGACGTGTTCTCCTAGCTCACAGCAGTATATGCTCGCTAGACCTCATCCGCGATTCAACAGTCCACGCAGGGAAATCAAATACAAAATGTGTCCATGTAGGAGTTGTCACAACTACCAACACGAAGAGTTCACTCGCATACAAGGATATACTACATGGATACTAGAGAACTCTGTAGTACTACTACCTCCGTCCTGTTTTATTGGCCCGCTTCGTATTTATGTCAAACTTTGACCATAGATTTAAGTCGGATCCAATGATATAATCTTTGGTGACATTCATTAACATTTTGTTAGTTAAATCTATGATCAAAATTTTACACAAAATACGAATGGGGCCAGTAAACCAGGACGGAGGTAGTAACAATCAGCAAAATTCCTTTCAATAATAAAAAAAAGCTGCAACACCACTAACAATGGGTACAACTTAAATTGACAACGATCAATTCAATAGGACAGCATAATATTCTGAGAAGAAAGGCAGAACGTGCCACATTGTTGTATTTGTGTATAGAAAAAGGCAGAAGGTGAGTCCAGATTGCTACAGCTGCCTAATATCCAGTCCTGTAGAACATACTCCTAAAGATATCTAAATGAGCATATAGATGCGGGAAAATGAACAGCCAGTTTCACAGTATTAGATACTCCTATCTAGTAAATCAAGGCTCCAACTGCCTAATATCGTGAAATGAGTACAAGTATATCAAATCACCAATAAGCCACCACAAAATCTAGGTGGGAGAAATATATCCAAATTTTTAGTTAAACGCTCAGTACAAGCTAAACCATGCTACTAGCTGGACATAAGCAGCAAGAACAATCAAATTGAAGAAAAAAAGGCTCAAAATGACAAGTCACAAAACTTGCTGATTTTGAGTAAAATTTTGATATAGAGGAGTTTTGTTAGGAGGGACCGAGGGAGTACTAAAGTATGTGTACTAGAGTCCATTTTACCCAAAATATATGAAAATCACTTCAAGGATTCTTTGATAGCTATTCCTCCAAGGCATGAACTGCTTAATGTTGCTAACTAAAATGCAAATTATAAAAAGTCCCAACTAAGCCACCAGAAAATACAAGCATACCAAGTCATAAAACTGAAGAGATTGTGCAATAAAAGAAATGGGGCATAAGAAAATTTGCATTCTTAAACAGAAGAGATTGTGCAGTAAAAAAGAGGAAAACAAACAACTTGCTATTGGCAATTAGCTAGCAGATCTTGCTAGTAGAACGGTAATATGTATGTATACAGCGATTCTTGTTAGAAGCACAGATGAATGCTCGAAAATTCAGTTTATTCATGGTAATTATAGTTACTTTTCTAGGCACAGAAGTAAGAACTACGAGTCCTGGTTTCTCTCAAAAACACAAACTGTTTAATGAGCCCTAGCAGGCAATGCAACATAGCAGTATTCCACAGAAAGTATGCAGCAGATGAAAACCCAAATTTGCATAACTAATTAGTTCCAGCATCGTGCCAATAATTTCAATGCATCCAAACATCTCATCTCTATGTAAATAACCATTACACTGAATGAAGATAGAAGAAATGTTGTCTCAAATTTTCAAAGCCAGCTAGATAGTTTTATGCGACTCCAAAGTACATTTGATAACAGTTCATTCATCATACCCACGAATTGTCAACCATTTCTCCATACGCGACGGTAACCAACTGCATACACTTCACTCAGAACCTTCAAGTTCAGGTGCTTCATCACCAACTAAAGAAGGAGGCCATGCCATAATGTATGGATAGCCACGACCATCATACCTCCCCTGAATCAGCAAGTCAAGCTCCATAGTCTCCAAGCAAAGGGAGAAAAACCAGCAGCAGAGTAAGCCAGAAGGGGTCATCATTGTTCTTGATAAGTAAGCGGTTCCATCCGTAACTTGCACAACCTTGAGGTCTCCCTGAAAGCCCTCAGTAATGCGATCGACTTGAGCACCCAAAGAGATTGCCTTGTGCGGTATCCAGCTCTGAATCCCATCACCATCCACGCTATGGGTCCAAACCTGGAGGAGGAAATCAGCAGATACATGAGCAATACAGAGTCCACCATCCTTGGTCTCCCCAGCCTTGCAATTGTGCCACTCCACCTTCGCTTGAGAGGGTAGATCCACAGTGGTGACATCCATGGTCGTGGCGTCGATCCTTATCATGTGTGCTCCGCCGTGGCAAGGCCAGTAAACAGAATCACCCACCAGTGTGCTAGTCTTGCACTTTAGACTGTTGTTTCCACCGATTTCCACCCACGGGTTGATGGCCCAATCCCACGTTTCGGACGAGAAGACGGCGGCACGAACCCTGGACGCGTCAGCGCAGATGCAGACCACGCGAAACGAGGAGCCGAAACGAGGAGGGCTTCTCGTCGGAGTAGAGGAGGTGAAAACCAAGGAAGTTGCGGGTCTCCGCCATGAAGTCGACGGGGGGCATCGGGAGGGAGTCGACGGCCCAGGTCATCGGGTTGAGAGCGGCGAGCGAACCATGGAGCGCATTCCGGAGGAGGGCGCGCCCGCCGCGGCAGTCGTCGAGGAGCCAGCCGCGGGACGCGTCGTCCTCCGCGGGGAGGGAGGTGAGGAAGAAGTCGCCCCGGCGGAGGGAGACGGCGACGTCGGGGTCGAAGCGGCGCACGGGGACGAAGGTGGGGATGCAGATGCCGTCGGTCTCGAGGAAGATCCCGAGGAGGGGCGCCGGGTGGAGCGCGCGGAAGAGGCGGCGGAAGGACGGGGAGGAGCGGACGGCGCCGAGCCAGGTGCGGCAGGCGAGCGCGGCGCGGACGAGGGCCGGCAGGTTCGGCAGGCGGAGGAAGATGTCGAGGAGCAGGTCTTTGCCGAGGGAGGAAATGGTGGTGGTTGTGGTGGACTCGGGATCCGCCGGGGTCGCCGCCGCCAGCAAGCCACCGGCCATTGCTGAGGGGAAGACGGGGTCGGGACGGGCGGCGCGGGGGAGGATCGATGGGGTCAGGGCGGACATGGCGGAGCTGGGGTCGGGACCGGCGGCGGCGGTGCTCGATGCCGGGGGAGACAGCGAGCAACTGGTTGGGTTCAGTGGGACGGGCGATTTTAGCGGGACCTCCTATATGCCGCTTATTGCGGCAAGAAGTCGCCGTTTCGCACAGGATGCGGTTCACGTGGGCCGGCCCATTCGCTGTCCAAAAAGTCGCCAGTTCTGGAATCGAACCCGTGATCTCTACATGCGCCCGCTATGCGCTAGCCACTCCGCCAGGCTAACTATTTGTGAAAGAGTGGCAGCGCCAACATAAAAGAACCAAACATAAGCAGCAAAAAAAACAAATTCACAAAATTCCATAAAAACTTGTGGGCGTTGGATCGAACACAAAGTCCTCCCGCCATGAAAGCGCGTCCATAGCCACTGTATAACTGAGATTTAGTGCGTAAAGTGGCAGCCCGGTATATATGAACTATAATACGTGGTAGATTAAAACTTTTTACAAAAATGCCAAACAAGATTTTTTAAAGGAAATACTTTTTGAAACGAAAACATTATTTGGGACACTCAAAAAAGTTAAAAATGGAACAAAAATTAAATATGAATTTGAATAACATGAAGAATTTTCAAAATTCCTGAACAGCTTTGAATTTGTGAACAACATTTGGAACATTTTTTTGAAATTCCCATACATTTTTGCATTTGCAAACAAAATTTAAACATGTGAACAGTTTCTGTATTTGTGAACAAATTTTGGAAATGGGAACTTTTTTTGAAACAAAATGTTTTTTGTTTTGTGAATAAAACATTAAAAGGTCAACAGTTTCTGAAACGATGTGAACAATTTTTTAAAGCACGAACAATTTTTGAATGTTGAGAACAAATTTTGAAATGGAGAATAAATTTGGAAGCTCGAACAATTTTTGAAAGCATGAACAATTTTTGAATGTTGAGAACAAATTTTGAAATGGAGAACAAATTTGGAAGCTTGAACAATTTTTGAAAGCACGAACAATTTTTGAATGTTGAGAACAAATTTTGAAATGGAGAACAAATTTAGAAGCAAGAACAATTTTTTAAAGCACGAACAATTTTTGAATGTTGAGAACAAATTTTGAAATGGAGAACAAATTTAGAAGCGTGGACAATTTTTTAAAGCATGAACAATTTTTGAATGTTGAGAACAAATTTTGAAATGGAGAACAAATTTAGAAGTGTGAACAATTTTTTAAAGCACGAACAATTTTTGAATGTTGAGAACAAATTTTGAAATGGAGAACAAATTTAGAAGTGCGAACAATTTTTTAAAGCACGGACAATTTTTGAATGTTGAGAACAAATTTTGAAATGGAGAACAAATTTAGAAGCGCGGACAATTTTTTAAAGTACGAACAAATTTTGAATGTTGAAAACAAATTTTGAAATGGAGAACAAATTTGGTAGTGCGAATTTGAAATGGGAAGATTTTTTGAAACTCCCAAACATAATTTGAAATGTGAACAAAAAGAAAACAAAAAGAGAAGAAAAAGGAATTGAAAAATGAAATAAAGAAACAGAAAAACAAAGAAAGAAAAAAAACCAGGAAAAACAACAAAGAAAAAGCAAACAGAAAAAACCAGTGAAAACTCGGTTCAAGAACCTTCTAGAAGGTTCCCAAAACCGTTCAGGAACTCTCCAGAAGGTTCCCAAAACCGGAAGCTGCAGCGTCAGCGCTATCTCCTAACTGGGCCGGCCCATCTTGATCGCTATCGCTAGCTCTCTGTGCGAAGCCTCGACAAGTCGACGCAACGAGCGTCCAAAAGGATTTTCCGATTTTAGCTGGTCCGACTCAAGCAAGGAGGCCCGTGGTTTGGGCCCAAATTATCTCCCGCCAACCCAACTTATCCAAAATTTGCGCGGGCTGTCCGAAACGAAGCGCCCAAAAAAAATGATTTTTTTGAATTGAGGGGCACGCCCGATTTCATTTCATTGAATGAAAAGAAACCGAATAAATAGAGTCATAAAAAAAGTTTGTTTCTCAGCCCGAGATACTCTACCTTAGCCTCGGGGGGGGGGGGGGGGGGGAGAAAGACTAAAGAAGCGCTATGGGGACAGGGCTCCATCCCCGACCCTCACCTTTTCTAAACAGTGACAGAGCTTAGAACAATCATATTATGCAGACATAGACTACACGATATTCCAGCGAAGAAACTCAAAACATAGAAAAGCTCTCAACCCACTCCCAGATGTCTTGTCATTGGCGCCCATCCTCTGCTCTTGTTGAAGAAGCCATTTGCAACATCAACCAACAACGCCGCCACGTCGCGCAGCTTCTGTTGCCTTTCTTTTCTCTGTAAGCCAGCCCAGTACGACATCTGGTAAGCTATTTGAAAAAACAGCACACTCGGATCATGCGGGTAAATGTGATGAAAAGTGGCAGCGTTTCTGGCTTTCCATAAAGACCAGAATACCGCCGCTACATCCACTGCTACTGTTTGTCTCATCTTCTTATGAAACATCTCTATCCAGCTGCTGAACTCTTCAATTTTGCAAGGAATATCATAAATACCAGTGACATTCCTAACAACCCCTCACACAAACTTGGCTACCACATAAGTGCAAAAGGATGCTCTACGGTTTCAGAATGATCACAGAAACTGCAACTTTTATCTTTACCTTTCCAGTTTCTTTTAGCTAAATTATCTCTAATCAACACACTGTTTCTAAAGACCAACCAGATGAAAATTTTAACTTTTAGAGGAATCTTATCTTTCCATAGATTTCTATGAGGCCAAGCTACCTGATTAGTTTTAAGAGCTAGATACAAGGATCGAACAAAGAATTTTCCTGATCTAGTTAATAACCAACTACACTTGTCCTCCTGCTCATTCAAGGTTACACTACTACAGATGCTTTTCAGCTCATACCACATATCAGCAGTGTCCCCCCATAATATCCTTCTACATCTTATCAAGTTCATGTTCTCGGATAAGGCTTTAGCAATAGTAAAATTAGCACTGAAAGTTAGGGCATACAATCTAGGGAATTGCACACTGAGACGTTTGTCTCCCAGCCAAATATCGCTCCAGAACATAGTTCTCTCCTCATTACCCACTATTTTTCTACTATATTGTAGGAAAATAGGGTTGACTCTCATAATTCCTTGCCAAAAATGAGACTGCCCAACCTTCTTTTTGCACCCCCTAAGAGTACATTTTCTCAGGTATTTCTTCCTTACTAAATCTTGCCAAAGACCATTATTATTTTCAAGTTTCCATATCCACTTACAAAGTAAGCAAATATTCATAATATCCAAATCTAAAACACCTAAACCTCCCATCTCTTTAGTTCTACACACATCCTCCCATTTCACTAAATGATATTTCTTAACATCTTCTTCCTCTTGCCATAGCATTCTTTTCATGTAGAAATTCATTTTCTTACTAGGTCCTTTAGGTAATTCAAAGAGAGAAATCATATAAAGGGGAATATTGCACAAACTGGAAGTAATTAGTATTAATCTACCCCCATATGATCTATTTCTACCTTTCCAAACACTCAATTTCTTCTCCATCTTCTCCTCAGGCCAATTCCAATCACTATTACATAGCCTCACAGCATTAATAGGTATCCCTAAATACTTAAAAGGTAGTTTACCAACAACACAAGTGAAAATATTAGAATAACACTCTTGTTTCCCTTTAGCCTCACCAAAACAAGAAACCTCACTTTTATGGAAGTTAACTTTGAGACCTGAAAGTTGTTCAAACAGACAAAGAATCAATTTCAAGTTCCTAGCACTCTCCAGGTTATCCTTAAACATAAAGATAGTATCATCTGCATATTGTAACATACTAATCCCATTTGGTATTAAATTTTGCACTAGGCCTTGTACTAGATCCAAGTCTTGAGCTTTTAAAATGAGCAAGTTAAGAATATCAATAGAAATATTAAACAAGATTGGGGACAAAGGATCTCCTTGCCTCAGCCCCTTTTTCATTTCAAAAAAGGACCAATCTGGTCATTCACCATAACAGCTACCTTACCCCTCTCTACTGTCTGTTTGACCCATTCTCTATATTTAGGAGGGAAGCCCTTCTTTTCCATGACAAAATACAGAAAATCCCAATTAATTTTATCACAAGCTTTTTCAAATCTACTTTAAAAAGCATTGCACTCTCTTTTTTCCTATGTACTTCATGCAATACTTCATGCAACACAATCATCCCATCCAGAATGTATCTACCTCTAATAAAGGTTGTCTGGACAGGAGCTACAACTTTATCTGCTACAACAATGGCTCTATTGTTGAGCACTTTTGTAAAAATCTTAAAGATCACATTTAGTAAGCAAATAGGTCTGTACTGTTGCAAAGTCTGAGCATCAGCACATTCGGGAATAAGTGCAAGAACCCCATAGTTAAACCTAGCTAGATCAAGTTTCCCATTGTAAAACTCGCAGAAAAGATCTAAAATATCTACTCCTACGATGTGCCAGTATTTCTGATAAAACTCTATAGGCAGACCATCAGGTCCAGGAGCTTTGTTGGTTTTCATCTCAAATACAGCTTTTTTATCTCTTCTAAAGTAAACTCTCTATCCAATTTCTCTCTATCTATATCATCCAGTACAACTGGCATGTCAATTTCAAGGAAGATATTAGACATCTTCTCTGCAGGCCCAAATAATCTCTTATAGAAAGTAGTCGCAAAAAGCAGTAAGTCTTTATCTCCTTGGATTACCTCATTACAATTATTATTAAGGGAAATAATCCTATTCTTTCTTTTCCTACTACTATCTTTAGAAATAAAATAAGCAGTTAATGCATCACCCTCTAACAATTCTTTTTCTTTACATCTCTGTAACCATTGGATTTCCTCTTCCTTATGAATCTTAGAAAGTTTCTCCTCCATCTTCTTACGTAAGATGTATTTGTCTCTAGTTAAACCTATATTCTCACTCTCTCTATCAATCTCATCTATAGATTTCATAAGAAAAACTTTCTGTTTTTTGTAAAGCCACATGTAATTAAGGTTCCACCCCTTAAGTGTTCTCCGAAGAACTCTAGCTCTCTTTTGCCACTGATCTTGTAAAGACTTACCATAATAGGAATTACATAAAACCCCAATTACTACCGCATCTAGATCCTCTCTCAAAAACCAACACAGTTCAAATTTAAAAGGTTTAGTAATCTTAGGCAAATTCAGACCAAAATCTAGTAGTAAGGGAGCATGGTCAGACAAAACTCTAGGAAGAGCTCTAAGGAACATCAGAGGAAAAATGCTCTCAAAAGATAAAGTCATTAAGATCCTATCTAACTTCTCAAAAACTGGATTGTGTTGGTTATTAGACCAAGTAAACACTCGACCATTTAACTCGACTTCCTTCATCTCCCAGTTCTCAATAATAACATTAAACAGATGTGACCATTTATTTAAAGGCTTATTTCTATTAGATTCTCCTCTTTTTTCTAATGATATTAAAATCCCCTCCAATAATAATGGGAAAAGCATTCACATTACATATATGAAGTAATTCAACTAAAAAATATTCCTTATCTTTATTGTGCGGGGCACCATAAGCATTCACTATGTTTAAAAGCTCTCCATTTTTTTCTATCTCTAACCAAAAACCTAATATGATGGCTGCCTTTTTCAGATTCTACAACATCATAAAAAACAGTGTTAACACCACACAACAACCCTCCTGACTGTCCCACAGCAGGCACAAAACACCAGCAGAAAGCACTACTACCACTTATTTTCTAACCAGTTCAAAGTAAATGTTGTTTTCTTAGTTTCCTGAATGCCAACAAATCTCAAATTAAACTCTACAATTGCATTCCTTAGAAAGTTTACTTTCTCAGGGTCACCCAGCCCTCTGGCATTCCAAAATAAACCAGTCATATTAGAAAAGTTTAGTTCCTTTAATATATCCTTTATTTCTACTTCTAAACTTTCCAACCACAACACCCTTATATAATTCCCTACTATCTTTTTTCTTTGTAGTACAGTTCCTAGTCCAGCAATGTTTCTAATAATACTATCTAATTCTTCATTATATTGCTCTTTCCCTTCATCATCAGTAAGCAAATCTTCTATTTCCTCAATACTAAAACCCTCATTAATATGGTTATTAATCACAATTTTCTCTTTGTTTTTATTGATGCTAGCATTATAAACAGAAAGTCTAGAAGCTTCAAAGTTCTTCAGATGTTTGACATTATTAACTACTTCTTCCTCAGTCCCTCCCAATTTAAATCCTAATTTAGTAGCAATATCAACTATCTCTCCATGAGCAGTCTCTAAAATAGAAGGTACATTATCAGAAGAACTATCTTTGCATGGGGAGGATTTTTTTATGAAACATACCTGGGATAGTTTCCAAGTTCTTGACCTTGGCCATGTCCATGGCTGAAAGGATCGATATGGTTGACTAGAGGGGGGGTTAATAGGCAACTATAATTTTTAGCTTTTCTTTAACAATTTAAACTTTGTATCAAAGTTGGTTGTCTAGATATGCAACTAGGTGGGCAACCTATATGATGCAACAAAGATAGGAACACAAGCAAGCAAGAGATATAGCACAAATAAGCTTGCACAAGTAAAGGCACGAGATAACCAAGAGTGGAGCCGGTGGAGACGAGGATGTGTTACCAAAGTTCCTTCCCTTTGAGGGGAAGTACGTCTCCGTTGGAGTGGTGTGGAGGCACAATGCTCCCCAAGAAGCCACTAGGGCCACCGTATTCTCCTCACTCCCTCACACAATGCGAGATGCCGTGATTCCACTATTGGTGCCCTTGGAGGCGGCGACCGAACCTTTACAAACAAGGTTGGGGCAATCTCCACAACTCAATTGGAGGCTCCCAACGACACCACGAAGCTTCACCACAATGGACTATGGCTCTACGGTGACCTCAACCATCTAGGATGCTCAAACACCCAAGAGTAAAAAGATCCGCAAGGGATTAGCGGGGGAATCAAATTTCTCTTGATGGAAGTGTAGATCGGGGCCTTCTCAACCACTCCCGAGCAAATCAACAAGTTTGATTGGCTAGGGAGTGAGATCAGGCGAAAATGGAGCTTAGAGCAACAATGGAGCTTAGGGTTGGAAGAGATAGTCAACTCGAGGAAGAAGACACCCCTTTTATAGCTTAGGACAAAGATCCAACCGTTATCCACCTACCAGCCCGCGACCAGCGATACTACCGCCCCAGACCAGCGGTAATACCGCAGGTCCACGCGGTACTTCCGCTTGCTGACAAGCGGTACTACCGCAAGGCCACGCGGTACTACCGTGCAGGCCCGCGGTACTACCGCAGCACCAGCAGCAGCTAGGGCAGACCTGTAGCACAAGTGCTGAGGGCGGTACTGTCGCGGGCGCGGTACTACCGCTCCCCCTTGCGGTACTACCGCAAGGCAGGAAGCCCCTAGCCTGGGAAGAGCGTGGATAAGGATACATCCGTGCCTACTTCCGCTGGTAAACGGAAGAAGCAAAAACCCGCCACAGTACTACCGCAGAGGGACGGTACTACCGCCTAGCAGCTGAGCATGGCACTACCGCGGAAGGGTTGCGGTACTACCGTGGTAGCGCGGATGTAAAAAATTACATCCGCCACTACTACCGCGAGGGAGCGGTACTTGGCCTGGGGGCCATGGTAGTGCGGCTCCAGAGAAGCGGTACTACCGTGGGCACCTGTGGTACTACCGCGCCACAGCACGGTACTACCGCTCACCTGGGAGCAGTACTACCGCAAGCCAACACGGCAGCCAGAACAAGGTGAAGAAAAAACAACGGAGGATGCTCCAAGGTGCAGGGGAAAGGAGGGGACTAGAAAGAAACGTGTACGTGATGATTCCACCCAAACCTTTCCGACGCGGACCCCCTCTTAATAGTACGGCTTTCCTACGACTCAAATCCACCAAAAAGAAACGTAGAAAAGACGCTGTCTTCAACAATCTTCAAGGGGCACCAAACCGTCTTGTGCCTAGCGATGAAACGTCTGGGATACTCAAGGCACACGATTAGTCCACAAACGCATTGTCATCAATCACCAAAACACCTTAGGGATGAATATGCCCTTACAATCTCCCCCTTTTTGGTGGATTGATCACAATACGGGATTTGCACAAGGGAAATAATATAAAGCAAATGCAAACCCCTCCTCTCTAGAATATAGATGGGCTCCCCCTAGATGTGTGCCAACTAGATGGGTGCTTTGGACTGCACGACACACATACTAGGATCAAAGCTCCCCCTATATTATAGAGACAAGGCATATCTTGCAATAGAAAGGCTAACACTAGACAAGATAGCACAAACATAAGTTAACTAAGATAGAATAGAGTGCATATGTCTTACACCATATGAAGGATAAGTCTCAAAGGCACAAACCAAACAAAGGCAAATGAGGTCCAAACGACAAAGAAAACACACCAAACACGACACGACTCGCAAACATGCAAATCCCTACACTCTCTCCCCCTTTGGCATCGAGACGCCAAAAAGGCAGAGAGGACACCTACACACACGGGGTGGCTCGGGCAGAGAAATCATCCCACTGCTCCTTGTCCTCCTCGTCAGACTCGGCGGCAGAGACAGTCTCCTCGATGTCCTCCTCAGAACTAGTCCACCTGTAACCCTGCTTCGCCATCCATGCAGCCTCTGGCGTGATGTTATCCTCAGAACCGCCAGAGACATCCTCTCCAAAGAGCCTCATGACCTTCTTGTCACGGCGGCGACTCTCCTTGGATGCCATGTGAGCCCTGTACTGCCCCTTCGCCTACATGCAGAAGAGAGTCTTCATCTTGTCCTTCAACTTCTTGGCCCACGACGGCTCAGAGGAAGATGTGGAAGCCCTAGCAGCACGGTCCTCAGCAACATTCTCTGCACCAGCATCCTCCTCACCAACAACCCTCCTAGCAGCAGATGCCTCAGCACGGGTAGTAGTGTTGGCCCAGTTGGGCTTGACGCGGAGACTGATGGACTCATGCCGAATCCAGTCTGGAGCAAGGAACTCATCACTAGGGTACATCTTCTCCCAAGTCGTGGAGATCAACAGAAATAGGTACGGTCCATAGATAGGTACCTTGCGGGTGAACACCACAAACCAAAGCTCACACCACATGATGTGTGAGACATCAAGTGGCTGAGTCTGAGACAAACGTGCCTCCGCGCACAGGAGCATCATGTCCACCAGATAGGAATGAACCTTTTCCTTGTCGCCAATGCATGGGAACAGAGTGTTGCGGAAGATGCGATGCATGATATCCAGTAAGGAGTTCAACACCCAAGTCGACTTGCCACTGGGAAGCACCTTCTCAACATAGTACGACTGGAGCAAGTTCTTGTTAGCAGACTCAGAGTTGGCGTGGGGGTGAACACCAACGGGTGTGTGAAGCCCGTCATCAGGAATGTGGAGCAGACCCATGAACTCCTTCCATGTAGCAGGCAGCTGACGGCCATTGGTCATCCAGGTCATCCTCCGCTCTTCCCCAGGGTGAAAGTAAACTGAGGCAAAGAACTGACAGATAAGCTCAGGGTCATAGTCAAGGTGGAAGGAGATCACAGGCTCAATAGCGAACTGCTCCACCAAGTCCAGAGCTTCTCCAAAATAGTCACGAAACTTGTCCTTCCTCATGTGATTCATGTCTATCCACTTGACATCCACATGGGTGTTCTGCTTGTTCTTGATCACATCCAAATAAATGAGAGCCTGCTGCTTGGTCCAAAACAACTCAGTGCCTCTGAGGATAGCACGAGGATTCACATAAGGGTTGATCTTCCGGCGTTCGACATACTCATTGAGGGGAATCTCGTCCATGCCCTTAGCAGGTTCCTTTTGCTTGCTGGCAGTGGTCTTGACATTGCGCTTGGGGGCATTGGAGCCCTCTGGTGCTTCATCTTGAGGATTGCGCAGTCGCTTGGAGCCAGTGTCACGACTGGGATTGGAACGGCGAGAGCCACCACCTGAGACACAAAGCGCAAAACACACACGACAAGCAAGAAGGATCATTGCAAAGACCACAACAAAGCAAAAGAAACATGTAGGAAGCACACATGATGATTTCCATGAGAGAGATTTGATCCGAATGGTAGAACTACCAAGTGTTGCGGTACTAAGATTTTAGTACCGCTCCTAGTCGCGGTAGTACCGCGTGAGGTCACGGTAGTACCGGGTCTGGGAGCGGTAGTAGGATCTTAGTGCCACAGCTAGCGCGGTAGTACCGCATGATACATCTCCAACATATCTATAATTTTTGATTGCTCCATGCTATATTATCTATTGTTTTGGACTATATTGGGCTTTATTTTCCACTTTTATATTATTTTTGGGACTAACCTATTAACCGGAGGCCCAGCCCAGAATTGTTGTTTTTTTGCCTATTTCAGTGTTTCGAAGAAACGGAATATCAAATGGAGTCCAAACGGAATAAAATCTTTGGGAACGTGATTTTCCCACCGAACGTGATCCAGGAGACTTGGACCCTGCTCCAAGGAACAAAAGAGGCGGTCACGAGGGTGGGTCCCCCCCTAGGGCGCGCCCCCTGCCTCGTGGGCCCCTCGTTGCTCCTCCGGCGTACTTCTTCCTCCTATATATACACACGTACCCCCAAACGATCAAAACAGGATCCAAAAACCTAATTCCACCACCGCAACTTTCTGTATCCACGAGATCCCATCTTGGGGCCTATTCCGGAGCTCCGCCGGAAGAGGGCCGTCATCACGGAGGGCTTCTACATCATCCTAGCCCCTCCGATGAAGTGTGAGTAGTTTACCTCAGACCTTCGGGTCCATAGTTAGTAGCTAGATGGCTTCTTCTCTCTCTTTGAATCTCAATACAAAGTTCTCCCCCTCTCTTGTGGAGATCTATTCGATGTAATCTTCTTTTTGCGGTGTGTTTGTTGAGACCAATGAATTGTGGGTTTATGATCAAGTCTATCTATGAATAATATTTGAATCTTCTCTGAATTCTTTTATGTATGATTGGTTATCTTTGCAAGTCTCTTCGAATTATCCGTATGGTTTGGCCAACTAGATTGGTAGTTCTTGCCACGGGAGAAGTGCTTAGCTTTGGGTTCGATCTTGCGGTGTCCTTACCCAGTGACAGAAGGGGCAGCAAGGCACGTATTGCATCGTTGCCATCGAGGATAACAAGATGGGGTTTATTTCATATTGCATGAATTTATCTCTCTACATCATGTCATCTTGCTTAAGGCGTTACTCTGTTTTTAACTTAATACTCTAGATGCATGCTGGATAGCGGTCGATGAGTGGATTAATAGTAGTAGATGCAAAATCGTTTCGATGTACTTGTCATGGATGTGATGCCTATATACATGATCATGCCTAGATATTCTCATAACTATGCTCAATTCTGTCAATTGCTCAACAGTAATTTGTTCACCCACCGTAGAATACTTATGCTCTTGAGAGAATCCACTAGTGAAACCTATGGCCCCCGGGTCTATTCTCATCATATCAATCTCCATCACTTTAATCTTGCTTTGCTTTTTACTTTGATTTTACTTTTTACTTTGCATCTTTATAGCAAAAATACCAAAAATATTATATCTATCAGATCTCACTCTCGTAAGTGACCGTGAAGGGATTGACAACCCCAAATCGCGTTGGTTGCGAGTAGCTATCGTTTTGTGTAGGTACGAGGGACTTGAGCGTGGCCTCCTACTGGATTGATACCTTGGTTCTCAAAAACTGAGGGAAATACTTACGCTACTCTGCTGCATCATCCCTTCCTGTTCGGGGAAAACTAACGCAAGCTCAAGACGTAGCAAGAAGGATTTCTGGCGCCATTGCCGGGGAGTCTACGCAAAAAGTCAACATACCAAGTACCCATCACAATGCCTATCTCTCGCATTACATTATTTGCCATTTGCCTCTCATTTTCCTCTCCCCCCAATTCACCCTTGCCGTTTCATTTGCCCTCTCTCTCTATCCTCCCTCTCTATTTGCCTTTTTTTGCCCGTTTGCTTTTTGTTTGCTCGTGTGTTAGATTGCTTGTTTGTCGCGATGGCTCAAGATACTACTAAATTGTGTGACTTCACCAATACCAATAATAATGATTTCCTTAGCACTCCGATTGCTCCTCTTACCGATGCTGAATCTTGTGAAATTAATACTGCTTTGTTGAATCTTGTTATGAAAGATCAATTCGCCGACCTTCCTAGTGAAGATGCCGCTACTCATCTGAATAGCTTCGTTGATTTATGTGATATGCAAAAGAAAAAAGATGTCAATAATGATGTCGTTAAATTGAAGCTATTTCCTTTTTCGCTTAGAGATCGTGCTAAAGTTTGGTTTTCGTCTTTGCCTAAGAATAGTATTGATTCATGGAACAAGTGCAAAGATGCTTTTATCTCTAATTATTTTCCTCCCGCTAAGATCATCTCTCTTAGAAACGATATTATGAACTTTAAACAACTTGATCATGAACATGTTGCACAAGCTTGGGAGAGAATGAAATTAATGATACGTAATTGCCCTACTCATGGTTTGAATTTGTGGATGATTATACAATTTTTTTATGCCGGATTGAATTTTGCTTCTAGAAATCTTTTAGATTCGGCCGCGGGAGGCACTTTTATGGAAATCACTTTAGGAGATGCTACTAAACTCCTAGATAATATTATGGTTAATTATTCTCAATGGCGTACTGAAAGATCTTCTAATAAAAAAAGTGCATGCGATAGAAGAAATCAATGTGTTGAGTGGAAAGATGGATGAACTTATGAAATTATTTGCTACTAAGAGTGTTTCTTCTGATCCTAATGATATGCCTTTGTCTACTTTGATTGAGAATAACAATGAATCTATGGATGTGAATTTTGTTGGTAGGAATAATTTTGGTAACAACGCTTATAGAGGGAATTTTAATCCTAGGCCATATCCTAGTAATCCTTCTAATAATTATGGTAATTCCTACAAAAACTCTTATGGAAATTATAATAAGACGCCCTCTGAATTTGAGAATAGTGTTAAAGAGTTTATGAATTCACAAAAGAATTTTAATGCTTTGCTTGAGGAGAAATTGCTTAAAGTTGATGATTTGGCTAGAAACGTTGATAGAATTTCTCTTGAGGTTGATTCTTTAAAGCTTAGATCTATTCCTCCTAAACATGATATCAATGAGTCTCTCAAAACCATGAGAATTTCCATTGATGAGTGCAAGGAAAGAACCGCTAGGATGCGTGCTTCCAAAGATGCCTTTATTAAAGCGTGTTCCTCCAATTCCTATGAAAATCAAGATGAAGATCTAAAAGTTATTGGTGTGTCACCTATTAAATCTTTTTTTTGCAATATGAATATTGATGAAACTAAATATGATCTTCCTTTGCCTAGAAGGCGTTCTAAAAATTCGGAGTATTTAGATCTTAATGATGAAATTGATGAAAGTGGGATTGAAAGAAATAAAAATCTAGATGTTGCTAAACCCACTATATTGGATTTCAAGGAATTTAATTATGAAAGTTGCTCTTTAATTGATTGTATTTCCTTGTTGCAATCTGTGCTAATTCTCCACATGCTTATAGTCAAAATAAAGCCTTCACCGAACATATTGTTGATGCCTTGATGCAATCCTATGAAGAAAAACTTGAGTTGAAAGTTTCTATCCCTAGAAAACTCTATGATGAGTGGGAACCAACTATTAAAATTAAAATTAAAGATCATGAGTTTTATGCTTTGTGTGATTTGGGTGCTAGTGTCTCTACTATTCCCAAGACTTTGTGTGATTTGCTAGATTTCCGTAATTTTGATGATTGCTCTCTAAACTTGCAGCTTGCGGATTCCACTATTAAGAAACCTATGGGAAGGATTAATGATGTTCTTATTGTTGCAAATAGGAATTATGTGCCCATAGATTTCATTGTTCTTGATATAGATTGCAATCCTTCTTGCCCTATTATTCTTGGTAGACCTTTCCTTAGAACGGTTGGTGCGATTATTGATATGAAGGAAGGGAATATTAGATTTCAATTTCCATTAAAAAGGGCATGGAACACTTTACAAGAAAGAAAATAAAATTACCATATGAAACTATCATGAGAGCCACTTTTGGATTGCCTACCAAAGATGGAAATACCTAGATCTATCCTCGCTTTTACGCCTAGCTAGGGGCGTTAAACGATAGCGCTTGTTGGGAGGCAACCCAATTTTATTTTTATTCCTTGCTTTTTGCTCCTGCTTAGTAATAAATAAATTATTTAGCCTCTGTTTTGGTTGTGTTTTTTGTGTTTAATTAGTGTTTATGCCAAGTAGAACCGTTGGGAAGACTTGGGGAAAGTCTTGTTGAACTTGCTGTAAGAAACAGAAACTTTAGCGCTCACAAGAACTTATGTAATTTTTATTTGGAGAGTTATATTTAGTTAATTATTTTTGCAGATTATTAATAGATAAATTCCTCACGTCCAACAATTTATTTTAGAATTTTTGGGGTTCCAGATCTTGCGCTAGCTACAGATTACTACAAACTATTCTGTTTTTGACAGATTCTGTTTTTCGTGTGTTGTTTGCTTATTTTGATGAATCTATGGCTAGTAAAATAGTTTATAATCCATAGAGAAGTTGGAATACAGTAGGTTTAACACCAATATAAATAAATAATGAGTTCATTACAGTACCTTGAAGTGGTCTTTTGTTTTCTTTTGCTAACAGAGCTCACGAGTTTTCTATTTTGAGTTTTGTGTTGTGAAGTTTTCAAGTTTTGGGCGAATTCTTTTGATGGATCATGGAACAAGGAGTGGCAAGAGCCTAAGCTTGGGGATGCCCATGGAACCCCCAAGATAATCCAAGGACACCAAAAAGTCAAAGCTTGGGGATGCCCCGGAAGGCATCCCCTCTTTCGTCCACTTCCATCGGTAATTTACTTGGAGCTATATTTTTATTCACCAACATGATATGTGTTTTGCTTGGAGCGTCTTGTATTATTTGTGTCTTTGTGTCTTAGTATGCCACAATCATCCTTGCTGTACACACCTTTTGAGAGAGCCATACATGAATTAAAATTTGATAAGAATACTCTATGTGCTTCACTTATATCTTTTGAGCTAAGTAGTTTTGCTCTATGTGCTTTACTTATATCTTTTGAGCGTAGTAGTTTTGCTCTATGTGCTTCACTTATATCTTTTGAGCGTTATAATTTTGCTCTATGTGCTTCACTTAGATCTTTTAGAGCACGGTGGTTGATTTGTTTTAAAGAAACTATTGATCTCTCATGCTTCACTTAAATTATTTTGAGAGTCTCTTAATAGCATGGTAACTTGCTTAATAATAATATGCTTGGTATTCAAGATTTGTGAAACTTTCTTTCGAGTGTGTTGAATACTAAGAAAATATTGAAGCATGATAATTGTTTTGAGATATGGAGGTGATAATATTAAAGTAATGCTAGTTGAGTAGTTGTGAATTTAAAGAATACTTGTGTTAAAGTTTATGATTCTCGTAGCATGCACGTATGGTGAACCGTTATGTGACGAAGTCGGAGCATGATTTATTTATTGATTGTCTTCCTTATGAGTGGCGGTCGGGGACGAGCGATGGTCTTTTCCTACCAATCTATCCCCCTAGGAGCATGCGTGTAATACTTTGCTTTGATAACTTCTAGATTTTTGCAATAAGTATATGAGTTCTTTATGACTAATGTTGAGTCCATGGATTATACGCACTCTCACCCTTCCACCTTTGCTAGCCTCTCTAATACCGCGCACCTTTCGCCGGTATCATACACCTACCATATACCTTCCTCAAAACAGCCACCATACCTACCTATTATGGCATTTCCATAGCCATTCCGAGATATATTGCCATGCAACTTTCCACCACCTAGTTCATCATGACACATTCGTCATTGTCATATTGCTTAGCATGATCATGTAGTTGACATAGTATTTGTGGCAAAGCCACCGTTCATAATTTTTTTCATACTTGTCACTCTTGATTCATTGCATATCTCGGTACACCGCCGGAGGCATGCATATAGAGTCATACTTTGTTTTAGAATCGAGTTGTATTCATTGAGTTGTAAACAAATAAAAGTGTGATGATCATCATTCAATAGAGCATTGTCCAATAAAAAAAGGAGAAAGGCCAAAGAAAAAAAGAAGGCCCAAAAAAGAAAATAAATAAAAAGGGGCAATGCTACTATCCTTTTTTCCACACTTGTGCTTCAAAGTAGCACCATGATATAGCAAGTCTCATATATTGTGCTTCAAAGTAGCACCATGTTCTTCATATAGATAGTCTCATATGTTGTCACTTTCATATACTAGTGGGAATTTTACATTATATAACTTGGCTTGTATATTCCAATGTTGGGCTTCCTCCAAATTGCCCTAGGTCTTCGTGAGCAAGCAAGTTGGATGCACACCCTCTAGTTTCTTTTGTTGAGCTTTCATACATTTATAGCTCTAGTGCATCCGTTGCATGGCAATCCCTACTCACTCACATTGATATCTATTGATGGGCATCTCCATAGCCCGTTGATACGCCTAGTTGATGTGAGACTATCTCCCCCTCCTTTTTGTCTTCTCCACAACCACTATTCTATTCCACCTATAGTGCTATATCCATGGCTCACGCTCATGTATTGCGTGAAGATTGAAAAAGTTTCGAAAAAGTTAGAGTATGAAACAATTGCTTGGCTTGTCATCGGGGTTGTGCATGATTTAAATACTTTGTGTGGTGAAGATGGAGCATAGCCAGAATATACGATTTTGTAGGGATAACTTTCTTTGGCCATGTTATTTTGAGAAGACATAATTGCTTTGTTAGTATGCTTGAAGTATTATTATTTTTTATGTCAATATAAACTTTCAAGGAAATATGCCCTAGAGGCAATAATAAAGTTATTATTTATTTCCTTATATCATGATAAATGTTTATTATTCATGCTAGAATTGTATTAACCGGAAACATAATACATGTGTGAATACATAGACAAACAGAGTGTCACTAGTATGCCTCTACTTGACTAGCTCGTTAATCAAAGATGGTTATGTTTCCTAACCATGAACAAAGAGTTGTTATTTGATTAACGAGGTCACATCATTAGTTGAATGATCTGATTGACATGACCCATTCCATTAGCTTAGCACCCGATCGTTTAGTATGTTGCTATTGCTTTCTTCATGACTTATACATGTTCCTATGACTATGAGATTATGCAACTCCCGTTTGCCGGAGGAACACTTTGGGTGCTACCAAACGTCACAACGTAACTGGGTGATTATAAAGGAGCATTACAGGTGTCTCCAAAGGTAGATGTTGGGTTGCCGTATTTCGAGATTAGGATTTGTCACTCCGATTGTCGGAGAGGTATCTCTGGGCCCTCTCGGTAATATACATCACATAAGCCTTGCAAGCATAATAACTAAGATGTTAGTTATGAGATGATGTATTACGGAACGAGTAAAGAGACTTGCCAGTAACGAGATTGAACTAGGTATTGGATACCGACGATCGAATCTCGGGCAAGTAACATACCGATGACAAAGGGAACAACGTATGTTGTTATGCGGTCTGACCGATAAAGATCTTCGTAGAATATGTAGGAGCCAATATGGGCATCCAGGTCCCGCTATTGGTTATTGACCGGAGACGTGTCTCGATCATGTCTACATTGTTCTCGAACCGTAGGGTCCGCACGCTTAACGTTACGATGACAGTTATTATGAGTTTATGCATTTTGATGTACCGAAGGTTGTTCGGAGTCCCGGATGAGATCACGGACATGACGAGGAGTCTCGAAATGGTCGAGACGTAAAGATTGATATATTGGAAGCCTATGTTTGGACATCAGAAGTGTTCCGGGTGAAATCGGGATTTTACCGGATTACCGGGAGGGTTACCGGAACCCCCCGGGGGCCAAATGGGCCAACATGGGCCTTAGTGGAAAGGTGAGAGGGCAGCCCACATAGGGCTGCGCCTCCCCCCCTCTCCCTAGTCCTATTAGGACTAGGAGAGGGGCCAGCCACCTCTCTCTCTCCCCTTTAAAGGATTCCTAGTTGGACTAGGATTGGAAGGGGGAGTCCTACTCCCGGTAGGAGTAGGACTCCTCCTGCGCCTCCCTCTCTTTGGCCGGCCAGCCCCCCTCCCTCCATCCTTTATATACGGGGGCAGGGGACACCCCAAGACACACAAGTTGATCCTTGAGATCGTTCCTTAGCCGTGTGCGGTGCCCCCTGCCACCAAATTCCACCTCGATCATACCGTTACAGTGCTTAGGCGAAGCCCTGCGTCGGTAGTACATAAAGATCGTCACCACGCCGTCGTGCTGACGGAACTCTTCCTCGACGCTTTGCTGGATCGGAGCCCGAGGAACGTCATCGAGCTGAACGTGTGCTAAGAACTCGGAGGTGCCGGAGTAACGGTGCTTGGATCGGTCGGATCGGGAAGAAGACGTACGACTACTTCCTCTACGTTGTGTGATTGCTTCCGCAGTCGGTCTGCGTTGGTACGTAGACAACACTCTCCCCTCTCGTTGCTATGCATCTCCATGATCTTGCGTGTGCGTAGGAAAATTTTCGAAATTACTACGTTCCCCAACAGTGGCATCCGAGCCTAGGTTTTTATGGTTTGATGTTATTTGCACGAGTAGAACACAAGTGAGTTGTGGGCGATACAAGTCATACTGCCTACCAGCATGTCATACTTTGGTTCGGCGGTATTGTTGGACGAGACGATCCGGACCAACCTTACGCGTACTCTTACGCGAGACCGGTTCCCTCGACGTGCTTTGCACATAGATGGCTTGCGGAAGACTGTCTCTCCAACTTTAGTTGAACCAAGTGTGGCTACGCCCGGTCCTTGAGAAGGTTAAAACGGAGTCTATTTGACGAACTATCGTTGTGGTTTTGATGCGTAGGTGAGATAAGTTCTTACTTAAGCCCGTAGCAGCCACGTAAAACTTGCAACAACAAAGTAGAGGACGTCTAACTTGTTTTTGCAGGGCATGTTGTGATATGATATGGTCAAGACGTGATGAGATATAAGTTGTTGTATGAGATGATCATGTTTTGTTGAAGTTATCGGCAACTGGCAAAAGCCTTATGGTTGTCTCTTTATTGCATAAGATGCAAGCGCCAAATAATTGCTTTACTTTATCGCTATGCGATAGCAATAGTTGGCGAGACGACCGTGTGACGACACATTGATATAGATCAAGATGATGGAGATCATGGTGTCATGCCGGTGATGACAGAGATCATGACAGTACTTTGGAGATGGAGATCAAAGAAGCAAGATGATGATGGCCATATCATGTCACATATTTTGATTGCATATGATGTTTATCTTTTATACATCTTATTTTTGCTTTGATTGACGGTAGCATTATAAGATGATCTCTCACTAAATTATCAAGAAGTGTTCTCCCTGAGTATGCACCGTTGCGAAAGTTCTTCGTGCTGAGACACCACGTGATGATCGGGTGTGATAGGTTCTACGTTCAAATACAACGGGTGCAAAACAGTTGCACACGCGGAATACTCAGGTTATACTTGACGAGCCAAGCATATACAGATATGGCCTCGGAACACAGAGACCGAAAGGTCGAGCGTGAATCATATAGTAGATATGATCAACATAACGATGTTCACCATTGAAAACTACTGCATCTCACGTGATGATCGGTTATGGTTTAGTTGATTTGGATCACGTGATCACTTAGAAGATTAGAGGGATATCTATCTAAGTGGGAGTTCTTAAGTAATATGATTAATTGAACTTAAATTTATCATGAACTTAGTCCTGGTAGTATTTTGCAAATTATGTTATAGATCAATAGCTCGCGTTGTTGCTTCCCTGTGTTTATTTTGATATGTTCCTAGAGAAAATTATGTTGAAAGATGTTAGTAGCAATGATGCGGATTGGATCCGTGATCTGAGGTTTATCCTCATTGCTGCACAGAAGAATTATGTCCTTGATGCACCGCTAGGTGACAGACCTATTACAGGAGCAGATGCAGACGTTATGAACGTTTGGCTGGCTCAATATGATGACTACTTGATAGTTTAGTGCACCATGCTTAATGGCTTAGAATCGGGACTTCAAAGATGTTTTGAACGTCATGGACCATATGAGATGTTCCAGGAGTTGAAGTTAATATTTCAAGCAAATACCCGAGTTGAGAGATATGAAGTCTCCAACAAGTTCTATAGCTAAAAGATGGAGGAGAATCGCTCAACTAGTGAGCATGTGCTCAGATTGTCTGGGTACTACAATCGCTTGAATCAAGTGGGAGTTAATCTCCAGATAAGATAGTGATTGACAGAATTCTCTAGTCACCATCACCAAGTTAGTAGAACTTCGTGATGAACTATAATATGCAAGGGATAACGGAAACAACTCCCAAGCTCTTCGTGATGCTGAAATCAACGAAGGTAGAAATCAAGAAAAACATCAAGTGTTGATGGTTGACAAGACCACTAGTTTCAAGAAAAGGGCAGAGGGAAGAAGGGGAACTTCAAGAAGAACGACAAGCAAGTTGCTGCTCAAGTGAAGAAGCCCAAGTCTGATCCTAAGCCTGAGACTAAGTGCTTCTACTGCAAAGGGACTGGTCACTGGAAGCGGAACTACCCCAAGTGATTGGCGGATAAGAAGGATGGCAAAGTGAACATAAGTATATTTGATATACATGTTATTGATGTGTACTTTACTAGTGTTTATAGAAACCCCTTAGTATTTGATGCTAGTTCAGTTGCTAAGATTAGTAACTCGAAACGGGAGTTGCAGAATAAACAGAGACTAGTTAAGGGTGAAGTGACGATGTGTGTTGGAAGTGGTTCCAAGATTGATATGATCATCATCGCACACTCCCTATAATTTCGGGATTAGTGTTGAACTTAAATAAGTGTTATTTGGTTTTTGCGTTGAGCATGAATATGATTTGATCATGTTTATTGCAATACGGTTATTCATTAAAGTAAGAGAATAAATTGTTGTTCTGTTTACATGAATAAAACCTTATATGGTTACACACCCAATGAAAATAGTTCGTTGGATCTCGATCATGGTGATACACATAATCATAATATTGAAACCAAAAGATGCAAAGTTAATAATGATAGTGCAACTTATTTGTAGCACTGCCGTTTAGGTCATATTGGTGTAAAGCGCATGAAGAAACTCCATGCTGATGGGATTTTGGAATCACTTGATTATGAATCACTTGATGCTTGCGAACCGTGCCTTTAGGGCAAGATGACTAAAACGCCGTTCTCCGGAACAATGAAGCAAGCAACAGATTTGTTGAAGATCATACATACTGATGTATGTGGTCCGATGAATATTAAGGCTTGCAGCAAGTATCATTATTTTCTGACCTTCACAGATGATTTGAGCAAATATGGGGATATCTACTTGATGAAACATAAGTCTGAAACATTTGAAAAGTTCAAAGAATTTCAGAGTAAAGTGAAAAATCATCGTGACAAGAAAGTAAAAGTTTCTACGATATGATCGCGGAGACAAATATTTGAGTTACGAGTTTGGTCTTCAGTTAAAACAAGGTGAAATAGTTTCACTACGCACGCCACCTGGAACACCACAGCATAATGGTGTGTCCGAACGTCATAACCATACTTTATTGGATATAGTACAATCTATGATGTATCTTACCGATCTACCACTATCGTTTTGGGGTTATGCATTAGAGACAGCTACATTCACGTTAAATAGGGCACCATCTAAATCCGTTGAGACGACACCGTGTGAACTATGGTTTGGCAAAAAAAAACCTAAGCTGTCGTTTCTTAAAGTTTGGAGTTGCGATGCTTATGTGAAAAAGTTTCATCTCGATGAGCTCAAACTCAAATCGGAGAAATATGTCTTCATAGGATACTCAAAAGTTGCTGTTGGGTACACCTCCTATCACAGATCCGAAGGCAAGACTTTTGTTGCTAAATTCGGAAACTTTCTGGAGAAGGAGTTTCTCTTGAAAGAAGTGAGTGGGAGGAAAGTAGAACTTGATGAGGTAACCGTACCTCCTCCCTTATTGGAAAGTAGTACATCACAGAAACCGGTTTCTGTGACACCTACACCAGTTAGTGAAGAAGCTAATGATGATGATCATGAAACTTCAGATCAAGTTACTACCGAATCTCGTAGGTAAACCAGAGTGAGATCCGCATCAGAGTGGTACGGTAATCCTGTTCTGGAAGTCATGTTACTATACCATGACGAACTTGCGAACTATGAGGAAGCGATGATGAGCCCAGATTCCGCGAAATGGTTTGAGGCCATTAAATCTGAGATATGATCCATGTATGAGAACAAAGTTTGGACTTTGGTTGGCTTGCCCGATGATCGGTAAGCAAATGAGAATAAATGGATCTTCAAGAAAAAGACTGACGCTGACGGTAATGTTACTGTCTATAAAGCTCGACTTGTTGCAAAAGGTTTTCGACAAGTTCAAGGGGTTGACTATGATGAGACCTTCTCACCCGTAGCGATGCTTAAGTCTGTCCGAATCATGTTAGCAATTGTCGCGTTTCATGATTATGAAATATGGTAGATGGATGTCAAAACTGCATTCCTGAATGGATTTCTGGAAGAAGAGTTGTATATGATGCAACCAGAAGGTTTTGTCGATCCAAAGGGAGCTAACAAAGTGTGCAAACTCCAGCGATTCATCTATGGACTAGTACAAGCATCTCGGAGTTGGAATATACGCTTTGATAAGTTGATCAAAGCATATAGTTTTATACAGACTTGCGGTGAAGCCTGTATTTACAAGAAAGTGAGTGGGAGCACTACAGCATTTCTGATAAGTATATGTAAATGACATATTGTTGATCGGAAATAATGTAGAATTATTCTGTAAAGCATAAAGGAGTGTTTGAAAGGAGTTTTTCAAAGAAAGACTTCGGTGAAGCTGCTTACATATTGAGCTTCAAGATCTATAGAGATAGATCAAGACGCTTGATAAGTTTTTTCAATGAGTACATACCTTGACAAGATTTTGAAGTAGTTCAAAATGGAGCAGTCAAAGAAAGAGTTCTTGCCTGTATTACAAGGTGTGAAGTTGAGTAAGACTCAAAGCCCGACCACGGCAGAAGATAGAAAGAGAATGAAAGTCATTCCCTATGCCTTGGCCATAGGTTCTATAAAGTATGTCATGCTGTATACCAGATCTATTGTATACACTGCATTGATTTGGCAAGAGAGTACAATAGTGATCTAGGAGTAGATCACTGGACAGCGGTCAGAATTATCCTTAGTGAAATAAGGATATGTTTCTCGATTATGGACATGAAAAAAAGGTTCGTCGTAAAGGGTTACGTCGATGCAAGTTTTTGACACTGATCCAGATGAATCTAAAGTCTCAATCTGGATACATATTGAAAGTGGGAGCAATTAGCTAGAGTAGCTCCGTGTAGAGCATTGTAGACATAGAACTTGCAAAATACTTACGGATCTGAATGTGACAAGACCCGTTGACTAAAATTATCTCACAAGCAAAACATGATCACACCTTAGTACTCTTTGGGTGTTAATCACATAGATATGTGAACTAGATTACTGACTCTAGTAAACCCTTTGAGTATTGGTCACATGACGATGTGAACTATGGGTGTTAATCACATGATGATGTGAACTATCGATGTTAATCACATGGTGATGTGATCTAGATTATTGACTCTAGTGCAAGTGGGAGACTGAAGGAAATATGCCCTAGAGGCAATAATAAAGTTATTATTTATTTCCTTATATCATGATAAATGTTTATTATTCATGCTAGAATTGTATTAACCGGAAACATAATACATGTGTGAATACATAGACAAACAGAGTGTCACTAGTATGCCTCTACTTGACTAGCTCGTTAATCAAAGATGGTTATGTTTCCTAACCATGAACAAAGAGTTGTTATTTGATTAACGAGGTCACATCATTAGTTGAATGATCTGATTGACATGACCCATTCCATTAGCTTAGCACCCGATCGTTTAGTATGTTGCTATTGCTTTCTTCATGACTTATACATGTTCCTATGACTATGAGATTATGCAACTCCCGTTTGCCGGAGGAACACTTTGGGTGCTACCAAACGTCACAACGTAACTGGGTGATTATAAAGGAGCATTACAGGTGTCTCCAAAGGTAGATGTTGGGTTGCCGTATTTCGAGATTAGAATTTGTCACTCCGATTGTCGGAGAGGTATCTCTGGGCCCTCTCGGTAATATACATCACATAAGCCTTGCAAGCATAATAACTAAGATGTTAGTTATGAGATGATGTATTACGGAACGAGTAAAGAGACTTGCCAGTAACGAGATTGAACTAGGTATTGGATACCGACGATCGAATCTCGGGCAAGTAACATACCGATGACAAAGGGAACAACGTATGTTGTTATGCGGTCTAACCGATAAAGATCTTCGTAGAATATGTAGGAGCCAATATGGGCATCCAGGTCCCGCTATTGGTTATTGACCGGAGACGTGTCTGTCATGTCTACATTGTTCTCGAACCGTAGGGTCCGCACGCTTAACGTTACGATGACAGTTATTATGAGTTTATGCATTTTGATGTACCGAAGGTTGTTCGGAGTCCCGGATGAGATCACGGACATGACGAGGAGTCTCGAAATGGTCGAGACATAAAGATTGATATATTGGAAGCCTATGTTTGGACATCGGAAGTGTTCCGGGTGAAATCGGGATTTTACCGGATTACCGGGAGGGTTACCGGAACCCCCCGGGGGCCAAATGGGCCAACATGGGCCTTAGTGGAAAGGTGAGAGGGCAGCCCACATAGGGCTGCGCCTCCCCCCTCTCCCTAGCCTATTAGGACTAGGAGAGGGGCCGGCCACCTCTCTCTCTCTCCCCTTTAAAGGATTCCTAGTTGGACTAGGATTGGAAGGGGGAGTCCTACTCCCGGTAGGAGTAGGACTCCTCCTGCGCCTCCCTCTCTTTGGCCGGCCAGCCCCCCTCCCTCCATCCTTTATATACGGGGGCAGGGGACACCCCAAGACACACAAGTTGATCCTTGAGATCGTTCCTTAGCCGTGTGCGGTGCCCCCTGCCACCAAATTCCACCTCGATCATACCGTTACAGTGCTTAGGTGAAGCCCTGCGTCGGTAGTACATCAAGATCGTCACCATGCCGTCGTGCTGACGGAACTCTTCCTCGACGCTTTGCTGGATCGGAGCCCGAGGAACGTCATCGAGCTGAACGTGTGCTAAGAACTCGGAGGTGCCGGAGTAACGGTGCTTGGATCGGTCGGATCGGGAAGAAGACGTACGACTACTTCCTCTATGTTGTGTGATCGCTTCCGCAGTCGGTCTGCGTTGGTACGTAGACAACACTCTCCCCTCTCGTTGCTATGCATCACCATGATCTTGCGTTTGCGTAGGAAAATTTTCGAAATTACTACGTTCCCCAACAAACTTTTGTCTTGAATCTTTCTAATCTGAATATTCATACCACAATTAAGAAGATTTGCATTGAAATTATGCCAAGTAGCACTCCGCATCAAAAATTCTCTTTTTATCATTTACCTACTCAAGCACGAGCAGGAATTAAGCTTGGGGATGCCTGATACGTCTCCAACGTATCTATAATTTTTGATTGCTCCATGCTATATTATCTACTGTTTTGGACTATATTGGGCTTTATTTTCCACTTTTATATTATTTTTGGGAATAACCTATTAACTGGAGGCCCAGCCCAGAATTGCTATTTTTTGCCTATTTCAGTGTTTCGAAGAAACGGAATATCAAACAGAGTCCAAACGGAATAAAATCTTTGGGAACGTGATTTTCTCACCGAACTTGATCCAGAAGACTTGGACCCTGCTCCAAGGAACAAAAGAGGCAGTCACCAGGGTGGGGGCGCGCCCCCCCTAGGGCGCGCCCCCTGCCTCGTGGGCCCCTCGTTACTCCACCGGCGTACTTCTTCCTCCTATATATACACACGTACCCCCAAACGATCAGAACAGGAGCCAAAAACCTAATTCCACCGCCGCAACTTTCTGTATCCATGAGATCCCATCTTGGGGCCTGTTCCGGAGCTCCGCCGGAAGAGGGCCGTCATCACGGAGGGCTTCTACATCATCCTAGCCCCTTTGATGAAGTGTGAGTAGTTTACCTCAGACCTTCGGGTCCATAGTTAGTAGCTAGATGGCTTCTTCTCTCTCTTTGAATCTCAATACAAAGTTCTGTTTGAAATATGCCCTAGAGGCAATAATAAAAGCATTATTATTATATTTCCTTGTTCATGATAATTGTCTTTTATTCATGCTACAATTGTGTTATCCGGAAATCATAATACATGTATGAATAAATAGACACCAACATGTCCCTAGTAAGCCTCTGGTTGACTAGCTCGTTGATCAACAGATAGTCATGGTTTCCTGACTATGGACATTGGATGTCATTGATAACGAGATCACATCATTAGGAGAATGATGTGATGGACAAGACCCAATCCTAAACATAGCACAAGATCGTATAATTCGTTTGCTAGAGTTTTTCCAACGTCAAGTATCATTTCCTTAGACCATGAGATCGTGTAACTCCCGGATACCGTAGGAGTGCTTTGGGTGTACCAAACGTCACAACGTAACTGGGTGACTATAAAGGTATACTACGGGTATCTCCGAAAGTGTCTATTGGGTTGACATGGATCAAGACTGGGATTTGTCACTCCGTATGACGGAGAGGTATCTCCTGGCCCACTCGGTAATGCATCATCACAATGAGCTCAAAGTGACCAAGTGTCTGGTCACGGGATCGTGCATTACGGTACGAGTAAAGTGACTTGCCGGTAACGAGATTGAACGAGGTATTGGGATACCGACGATCGAATCTCGGGCAAGTAACGTACCGATTGACAAAGGGAATTGTATACGGGGTTGCTTGAATCCTCGACATCGTGGTTCATCCGATGAGATCATCAAGGAGCATGTGGGAGACAACATGGGTATCCATATCCCGATGTTGGTTATTGACCGGAGAGCCATCTCGGTCATGTCTACATGTCTCCCGAACCCGTAGGGTCTACACACTTAAGGTTCGGTGATGCTAGGGTTGTAGGGATATGAATATGCAGTAACCCGAACGTTGTTCGGAGTCCCGGATGAGATCCCGGACGTCACGAGGAGTTCCGGAATGGTCCGGAGGTGAAGAATTATATATAGGAAGTGCAGTTTCGGCCATCGGGGGAGTTTCGGGGGTCACCGGTATTGTACCGGGACCACCGGAAGGGTCCCGGGGGTCCACCGGGTGGGGCCACCCATCCCGGAGGGCCCCATGGGCTGAAGTGGGAGGGGGAACCAGCCCATAGTGGGCTGGTGCGCCCCCTTGGCCCACCCCCTTGCGCCTAGGGTTGAAACCCTAGGGTGGGGGGGGGCACCCCACTTGCCTTGGGGGGTACTCCACCCCCCTGGCCGCCGCCCCCCTTGGGAGATGGGATCTCCAGGGCCGGCACCCCTCCTAGGGGGCCTATATAAAGGGAGGGGAGGGAGGGGCAGCCGCACCCTTGAGTCTTGGCGCCTCCCTCTCCCCTGCTACACCTCTCCCTCTCCGTAGAGCTCGGCGAAGCCCTGTCAGAGTACTGCTTCTCCACCACCACCACGCCGTCGTGATGCTACTGGAGCCATCTTCCTCAACCTCTCCTTCCCCCTTGCTGGATCAAGAAGGAGGAGACGTCACGCTGACCATACGTGTGTTGAACGCGGAGGTACCGTCCGTTCGGCGCTAGGATCTCCGATGATTTGGATCACGTCGAGTACGACTCCCTCATCCCCGTTCTTTGAACGCTTCCGCTCGCGATCTACAAGGTATGTAGATGCATCCGATCACTCGTTGCTAGATGAACTCATAGATGGATCTTGGTGAAACCGTAGGAAATTTTTTGTTTTCTACAACGTTCCCCAACAGTGGCATCATGAGCTAGGTCTATGCGTAGTTCTCTTTGCACGAGTAGAACACAATTTGTTGTGGGCGTACATGTTGTCAACTTTCTTGCCGCTACTAGTCTTATTTTGCTTCAGAGGTATTGTGGGATGAAGCGGCCCGGACCAACCTTACACGTATGCTTACGTGAGACCGGTTCCACCGACTAACATGCACTAGTTGCATAAGGTGGCTGGCGGGTGTCTGTCTCTCCCACTTTAGTTGGAGCGGATTCGATGAAAAGGGTCCTTATGAAGGGTAAATAGAATTTGAAAAATCACGTTGTGGCTTCCACGTAGGTAAGAAAACGTTCTTGCTAGAACCTTATTGCAGCCACGTAAAACTTGCAACAACAATTAGAGGACGTCTAACTTGTTTTTGCAGCAAGTGTTTTGTGATGTGATATGGCCAAAGTTGTGATGAATGATGAATGATATATATGTGATGTATGAGATGTTCATGCTATTGTAATAGGAATCACGACTTGCATGTCGATGAGTATGACAACCGGCAGGAGCCATAGGAGTTGTCTTTATTTTTTGTATGACCTGCGTGTCATTGAGAAACGCCATGTAAATTACTTTACTTTATTGCTAAACGTGTTAGCCATAGTAGTAGAAGTAATAGTTGGCGAGCAACTTCATGAAGACACGATGATGGAGATCATGATGATGGAGATCATGGTGTCATGCCGGTGACAAGATGATCATGGAGCCCCAAGATGGAGATCAAAGGAGCTATGTGATATTGGCCATATCATGTCACTATTATTATTTGATTGCATGTGATGTTTATCATGTTTTACATCTTGTTTACTTAGAACGACGGTAGTAAATAAGATGATCCCTCATAATAATTTCAAGAAAGTGTTCCCCCTAACTGTGCACCATTGCGACAGTTCGTTGTTTTGAAGCACCATGTGATGATCGGGTGTGATAGATTCCAACGTTCACATACAACGGGTGTAAGACAGATTTACACATGCAAACACTTAGGTTGACTTGACGAGCCTAGCATGTACAGACATGGCCTCGGAACGCAGAAGACCGAAAGGTCGAGCATGAGTCGTATAGAAGATACGATCAACATGAAGATGTTCACCGACGTTGACTAGTCCGTCTCACGTGATGATCAGACACGGCCTAGTTAACTCGGATCAACATGAAGATGTTCACCGACTGGAGGGATGTCTATCTAAGTGGGAGTTCATTGAATAATTTGATTAGATGAACTTAATTATCATGAACTTAGTCTAAAATATTTACAATATGTCTTGTAGATCAAATGGCCAACGTTGTCCTCAACTTCAACGCGTTCCTAGAGAAAACCAAGCTGAAAGACGATGGCAGCAACTATACGGATTGGGTCCGGAACCTGAGGATCATCCTCATAGCTGCTAAGAAATATTATGTCCTACAAGCACCGCTAGGTGAAGCACCTGTTCTCCCTGCAGAACAAGACGTTATGAACGCTTGGCAGACACGTTCCGATGATTACTCCCTCGTTCAGTGCGGCATGCTTTACAGCTTAGAGCCGGGGCTCCAAAAGCGTTTTGAGAGACACGGAGCATATGAGATGTTCAAAGAGCTGAAAATGGTTTTTCAAGCTCATGCCCGGGTCAAGAGATATGAAGTCTCCGACAAGTTCTTCAGCTGTAAGATGGAGGAAAATAGTTCTGTCAGTGAGCACATACTCACTATGTCTGGGTTACATAACTACTTGACTCAGCTGGGAGTTAATCTCCCGGATGACGCGGTCATTGACAGAATCTTCCAGTCGCTTCCACCGAGCTACAAGAGCTTTGTGATGAACTTCAATATGCAGGGGATGGAAAAGACCATTCCTGAAGTATTTGCAATGCTGAAATCAGCAGAGGTAGAAGTCAAAAAGGAACATCAAGTGTTGATGGTGAATAAAACCACTAAGTTCAAGAAAGGTAAGGGTAAGAAAAACTTCAAAAAGGAAGGCAAGGGAGTTGCCGCGCCCGGCAAACAAGCTGCCGGGAAGAAGCCAAAGAATGGACCCAAGCCCGAGACTGAGTGTTTTTATTGCAAGGGAAGTGGTCACTGGAAGCGGAACTGCCCCAAATACATAGCGGACAAGAAGGCCGGCATCACGAAAGGTATATGTGATATACATGTAATTGATGTGTACCTTACCAGTACTCGTAGTAGCTCTTGGGTATTTGATACCGGTGCAGTTGCTCATATTTATAACTCAAAGCAGGAGCTGCGGAATAAGCGGAGACTGGCGAAGGACGAGGTGACGATGCGCGTTGGGAATGGTTCCAAGGTCGATGTGATCGCCATCGGCACGCTACCTCTACATTTACCTACGGGATTAGTTTTGAACCTCAATAATTGTTATTTAGTGCCAAGTTTGAGCATGAACATTGTATCAGGATCTCGTTTAATACAAGATGGCTACTCATTTAAATCCGAGAATAATGGTTGTTCTATTTATATGAGAGATATGTTTTATGGTCATGCTCCGATGGTGAATGGTTTATTCTTAATGAATCTCAAGCGTAATGCTACACATATTCATAGTGTGAATACCAAAAGATGTAAGATTGATAATGATAGTCCCACATACTTGTGGCACTGCCGCCTTGGTCACATAGGTGTCAAACGCATGAAGAAGCTCCATACGGATGGACTTTTAGAGTCTCTTGATTACGAATCATTTGACACGTGCGAACCATGCCTCATGGGTAAAATGACCAAGACTCCGTTCTCAGGAACAATGGAGCGAGCAACCAACTTATTGGAAATCATACATACTGATGTATGCGGTCCAATGAGTGTTGAGGCTCGCGGTGGCTATCGTTATGTTGTCACCCTCACTGATGATTTGAGTAGATATGGGTATGTCTATTTAATGAAACACAAGTCTGAGACCTTTGAAAAGTTCAAGGAATTTCAGAGTGAGGTTGAGAATCAACGTGACAGGAAAATCAAGTTCTTGCGATCAGATCGTGGGGGAGAATACTTGAGTCACGAATTTGGCACACACTTAAGAAAATGTGGAATAGTTTCACAAATCACGCCGCCTGGAACACCTCAGCGTAATGGTGTGTCCGAACGTCGTAATCGCACTCTATTAGATATGGTGCAATCTATGATGTCTCTTACCGATTTACCGCCATCATTTTGGGGCTATGCTTTAGAGACTGCCGCATTCACTTTAAATAGGGCTCCTTCGAAATCCGTTGAGACGACACCGTATGAATTATGGTTTGGGAAGAAACCTAAGCCGTCATTTCTAAAAGTTTGGGGATGCGATGCTTATGTCAAGAAACTTCAACCTGAAAAGCTCGAACCCAAGTCAGAAAAATGCATCTTCATAGGATACCCTAAAGAAACTATTGGGTATACCTTCTACCTCAGATCCGAAGGCAAGATCTTTGTTGCCAAGAATGGATCCTTTCTAGAGAAGGAGTTTCTCTTGAAAGAAGTAAGTGGGAGGAAAGTAGAACTTGATGAAGTATTACCTCTTGAACCGGAAAATGGCGCAACTCAAGAAAATGTTCCTGAGGTGCCTGCACCGACTAGAGAGGAAATTAATGATGATGATCATGAAACTTCAGATCAAGTTGCTACTGAACTTCATAGGTCCACAAGGACACGTTCCGCACTAGAGTGGTACAGCAACCCTGTCTTGGAAATCATGTTGTTAGACAACGGTGAACCTTCGAACTATGAAGAAGCGATGGCGGGCCCGGATTCTGACAAATGGCTAGAAGCCATGAAATCCGAGATAGGATCCATGTATGAAAACGAAGTATGGACTTTGACTGACTTGCCCGTTGAGCGGCAAGCCATAGAAAATAAATGGATCTTTAAGAAGAAGACAGACGCGGATGGTAATGTGACCATCTATAAAGCTCGGCTTGTCGCTAAGGGTTATCGACAAGTTCAAGGGGTTGACTACGATGATACTTTCTCACCGGTAGCGAAGCTAAAGTCCGTCCGAATCATGTTAGCAATTGCCGCATTCTATGATTATGAGATATGGCAAATGGACGTCAAAGCGGCATTCCTTAATGGTTTCCTTAAGGAAGAATTGTATATGATGCAGCCGGAAGGTTTTGTCGATCCTGAGAATGCTGACAAAGTGTGCAAGCTCCAACGCTCGATTTATGGGCTGGTGCAAGCATCTCGGAGTTGGAACATTCGCTTTGATGAGATGATCAAAGCGTTTGGGTTTATGCAGACTTATGGAGAAGCCTGCGTTTACAAGAAAGTGAGTGGGAGCTCTGTAGCATTTCTCATATTATATGTAGATGGCATACTTTTGGTGGGAAATGATATAGAACTCTTGGACAGCATTAAGGCCTACTTGAATAAGAGTTTTTCAATGAAGGACCTTGGAGAAGCTGCTTATATATTAGGCATCAAGATCTATAGAGATAGATCAAGACGCCTCATAGGTCTTTCACAAAGCACATACCTTGATAAGATATTGAAGAAGTTCAATATGGATCAGTCTAAGAAGGGGTTCTTGCCTGTGTTGCAAGGTGTGAAATTGGGCTCAGCTCAATGTACGACCACGACAGAAGATATAGAAGAGATGAGTGTCATCCCCTATGCCTCAGCCATAGGTTCTATTATGTATGCCATGCTGTGTACCAGACCTGATGTAAACCTTGCCGTAAGTTTGGTAGGTAGGTACCAAAGTAATCCCGGCAAGGAACACTGGACGGCGGTCAAGAATATCCTGAAGTACCAGAAAAGGACTAAGTAAATGTTTCTCGTTTATGGAGGTGACAAAGAGCTCGTCGTAAAGGGTTACGTCGACGCTAGCTTCGACACAGATCTGGATGACTCTAAGTCACAAACCGGATACGTGTATATTTTGAATGGTGGGGCAGTAAGCTGGTGCAGTTGCAAGCAGAGCGTCATGGCGGGATCTACATGTGAAGCGGAGTACATGGCAGCCTCGGAGGCAACACATGAAGCAATTTGGGTGAAGGAGTTCATCACCGACCTAGGAGTCATACCCAATGCGTCGGGCCAATCAAACTATTTTGTGACAACACTGGAGCTATTGCACTTGACAAGGAGCCCAGGTTTCACAAGAAGACCAGGCACATCAAGCGTCGCTTCAACTCCATTCATGAAAATGTTCAAGATGGAGACATAGATATTTGTAAAGTACATACGGACCTGAATGTAGCAGATCCGTTGACTAAACCTATCCCTAGAGCAAAACATGATCAACACCAGAATTCCATGGGTGTTCGATTCATCACAATGTAACTAGATTATTGACTCTAGTGCAAGTGGGAGACTGTTGGAAATATGCCCTAGAGGCAATAATAAAAGCATTATTATTATATTTTCTTGTTCATGATAATTGTCCTTTATTCATGCTATAATTGTGTTATCCGGAAATCGTAATACATGTGTGAATAAATAGACACCAACATGTCCCTAGTAAGCCTCTAGTTGACTAGCTCGTTGATCAACAGATAGTCATGGTTTCCTGACTATGGACATTGGATGTCATTGATAACGAGATCACATCATTAGGAGAATGATGTGATGGACAAGACCCAATCCTAAACATAGCACAAGATCGTATAATTCGTTTGCTAGAGTTTTTCCAATGTCAAGTATCTTTTCCTTAGACCATGAGATCGTGTAACTCCCGGATACCGTAGGAGTGCTTTGGGTGTGCCAAATGTCACAACGTAACTGGGTGACTATAAAGGTATACTACGGGTATCTCCGAAAGTGTCTGTTGGGTTGACACGGATCAAGACTGGGATTTGTCACTCCGTATGACAGAGAGGTATCTCTGGGCCCACTCGGTAATGCATCATCACAATGAGCTCAAAGTGAACAAGTGTCTGGTCACGGGATCATGCATTACGGTACGAGTAAAGGGACTTGCCGGTAACGAGATTGAACGAGGTATTGGGATACCGACGATCGAATCTCGGGCAAGTAACGTACCGATTGACAAAGGGAATTGTATAAGGGGTTGCTTGAATCCTCGACATCGTGGTTCATCCGATGAGATCATCGAGGAGCATGTGGGAGCCAACATGGGTATCCAGATCCCGCTGTTGGTTATTGACCGGAGAGCCATCTCGGTCATGTCTACATGTCTCCCGAACCCGTAGGGTCTACACACTTAAGGTTCGGTGACGCTAGGGTTGTAGGGATATGAATATGCAGTAACCCGAAAGTTGTTCGGAGTCCCGGACGTCACGAGGAGTTCCGGAATGGTCTGGAGGTGAAGAAGTGCAGTTTCGGCCGTCGGGCGAGTTTCGGGGGTCACCGGTATTGTACCGGGACCACCGGAAGGGTCCTGGGGGTCCACCGGGTGGGGCCACCCATCCCGGAGGGCCCCATGGGCTGAAGTGGGAGGGGGAACCAGCCCATAGTGGGCTGGTGCGCCCCCTTGGCCCACCCCCTTGCGCCTAGGGTTGAAACCCTAGGGTGGGGGGGGGCGCCCCACTTGCCTTGGGGGGTACTCCACCCCCCTGGCTGCTGCCCCCCTTGGGAGATGGGATCTCCAGGGCCGGCGCCCCCCTAGGGGGCCTATATAAAGGGAGGGGAGGGAGGGGCAGCCGCACCCTTGAGTCTTGGCGCCTCCCTCTCCCCTGCTACAGCTCTCCCTCTCCGTAGAGCTCGGCAAAGCCCTGTCGGAGTACTGCTTCTCCACCACCACCACGCCGTCGTGCTGCTGCTGGAGCCATCTTCCTCAACCTCTCCTTCCCCCTTGCTGGATCAAGAAGGAGGAGACGTCACGCTGACCGTACGTTTGTTGAACGCGGAGGTGCCGTCCGTTCGGCGCTAGGATCTCCGGTGATTTGGATCACGTCGAGTACGACTCCCTCATCCCCGTTCTTTGAACGCTTCCGCTCGCGATCTACAAGGTATGTAGATGCATCCGATCACTCGTTGCAAGATGAACTCATAGATGGATCTTGGTGAAACCGTAGGAAAATTTTTGTTTTCTGCAACGTTCCCCAACAAGTTCTCCCCCTCTCTTGTGGAGATCTATTCGATGTAATCTTCTTTTTGCGGTGTGTTTGTTGAGACCGATGAATTGTGGGTTTATGATCAAGTCTATCAATGAATAATATTTGAATCTTCTCTGAATTCTTTTATGTATGATTGGTTATCTTTGCAAGTCTCTTCGAATTATCCGTTTGGTTTGGGCAACTAGATTGGTAGTTCTTGCCATGGGAGAAGTGCTTAGCTTTGGGTTCGATCTTGTGGTGTCCTTACCCAGTGACAGAAGGGGCAGCAAGGCACGTATTGCATCGTTGCCATCGAGGATAACAAGATGGGGTTTATTTCATATTGCATGAATTTATCTCTCTACATCATGTCATCTTGCTTAAGGCGTTACTCTGCTTTTAACTTAATACTCTAGATGCATGCTGGATAGCGGTTGATGAGTGGAGTAATAGTAGTAGATGCAGAATCATTTCGATCTACTTGTCACAGACATGATGCCTATATACATGATCATGCCTAGATATTCTCATAACTATGCTCAATTCTGTCAATTGCTCAACAGTAATTTGTTCACCCACCATAGAATACTTACGCTCTTGAGAAAAGCCACTAGTGAAACCTATGGCCCCGGGGTCTATTCTCATCATATCAATCTCTATCACTTTAATCTTGCTTTGACTTTTACTTTGCTTTTACTTTTTACTTTGCATCTTTATAGCAAAAACACCAAAAATATTATATCTATCAGATCTCACTCTCGTAAGTGACCGTGAAGGGATTGACAACCCCTAATCGCGTTGGTTGCGAGTAGCTAACGTTTTGTGCAGGTACGAGGGACTTGAGCGTGGCCTCCTACTGGATTGATACCTTGGTTCTCAAAAACTGAGGGAAATACTTACGCTACTCTGCTGCATCATCCCTTCTTCTTCGGGGAAAACCAACGCAAGCTCAAGACGTAGCACCGCACATGAGACGCGGTAGTACCGCACCGCGACAGATCCGAACCAGTTCAAATCTGAGAAAGACCGCGAAACCACGGCGGTACTACGGTTGATCAAATCTATCACATGACAACATATCAAGAATAATTCCTTCGCAACATGACTCTCCGACATCCTAGTCTTGCACAGATTTGGCCTAAAATCTCAAGAACAACATGCATCTCCCCAAAAACCTAGAAGCGAAAGAACAACCAAGAAAGAGAGGGATTTGGGGAAAAACCTTGTTCCATGGCAAGAGGAAGTGGTGGGGAACGATCCCACCGGTCGGAATCCGAGGAGAGTGGCCGGAGACGGAGATCCAGCGAGGACCTCCGACGCCGTTCTTGAGCGAGAGAGAGAGAGAGAGAGAGAGAGAGAGAGAGAGAGACGTGGGGAGAGAGACAAGTGAATGGGTATGGGGAGTTGGAACTCCCCTACCCGAGTCATAACCCCCATGCCCACTCGACGGCGCGGTAGTACCGTGCATCATCGCGGTAGTGCCGCTCAGCAGAAGTACCGCACTTGAGCGGTAGTACCGCTCTCCAGGGCGGCAGTAAAATTACTGCCGCGCAGGTGCGGTAGTACCGTGCCCTCTCAACGCGGTAGTACCGTGGCTAGCCATGGTAGTACCATGGGCTCAAGAAGTTGCAAGTTTCAAGCACACGAAAAGGAGGTCTTTGCATGAAAACTTCGAGGCAACACGACACCACAAGACCACGCGACACACGAAGGCAGAAAGTCAAACGACAACACGAAACAACCACAAGACACCACCTCTCCAAAGAGAGGGCGGTGGCCGGAGCCACCTATGTTTGAGTCAATTGGTATGGCACCACGAAGAATTATCCTTGGGCCCATGACCAAAACTTGTCTTTGAAGCACAAGTACCATCAAACATGGCTAAAGTGAAAGACTTGATCAATATATGCATAATGGGGGGAGGGAGAGTTCATTGAGAGAACAACACTCGCCCTATGTCCATGCCTACATCTAAACAAGACAACAAGTTGAGTATGGTGGGGTGTGCAAGGGTTCAAGCAACATTGCTCGAATCAATGATATTTAGCTCATGCCTTAACTTGCAAAATCTTGCTTCATCCAACGGCTTCGTGAAAATATCTGCAAGGTTATCATGAGTGTTGATGTAGTTGAGCTCGATCTCCCCTCGCCTAATGTGATCCCGAATGAAGTGATACCGAATCTCAATATGCTTCGTCTTGAAGTGTTGCACCGGGTTGAGAGAAATCTTGATGGCACTTTCATTGTCACACCAAAGAGGCGCTTTGTCACAAATGACACCGTAATCCTTTAAAGTTTGCCTCATCCATAAGAGTTGTGCACAAACTACCGGCCGCTACATACTCCGCTTCGGTGGACGAGAGAGACACACAACTTTGCTTTTTGGAAGACCAACTTACCAAAGAGCAACCAAGGAATTGGCACCCTCCGGAAGTGGACCTCCTATCCACTTTGTCTCCCTCCCAATCGGAATCCGAATACCCTACAAGCTTGAAGTTTGCTCCTCTTGGGTACCATAAGCCAAAGTTTGGGGTATGAGGCAAATATCGAAAGATTCGTTTGACCGCCACATAGTGACTTTCCTTAGGTGCGGCTTGAAACCGTGCACAAATTCCCACACTCAACATGATATCCGGTCTAGATGCACAAAGGTAAAGCAAGGATCCAATCATGGAGCGATATACCTTTTGATCCACTGCTTTACCATTGGGATCTATGTCAAGTTGGCACTTGGTGGGCATTGGAGTGGAAGCCGGCTTGACATCACTTAGCTTGAATCTCTTGAGCATGTCTTGAGTGTATTTGGCTTGGTTGATGAAGGTTCCTTCTCTTCTTTGCTTCACTTCAAACCCTAGAAAGAACTTCAACTCTCCCATGGAAGACATCTCAAACTTTGAGGTCATGAGAGCGGCAAATTCCTCATTGAAATCTTTGTTAGGGGAACCAAAGATAATATCATCAACATATAATTGGCATACAAACAACTCCCCTTTGACCTTCTTAGTAAAAAGAGTGGGGTCGATTAGCCCAACTTCAAAACCACGGTCTTGTAACAACTCGGTAAGGTGGTCATACCACGCACGTGGGGCTTGTTTAAGGCCATAGAGTGCCTTATCGAGTTGATACACATGATCGGGAAAGTAGGTATCCTCGAACCCGGGGGGTTGCTTGACATAAACCAATTCATTAATAGGACCATTAAGAAAAGCACTCTTCACATCCATTTGTTGCAACTTAAAGTTATGATGAGAAGCATATGCAATCAACATGCGAATGGATTCAAGACGAGCAACTGGAGCAAAGGTTTCACCGTAGTCGATACCCTCGACTTGGGAGTAGCCTTGTGCTACCAAGCGAGCCATGTTGCGAATGATAATCCCATGGGCATCTTGCTTGTTCTTAAATATCCACTTGGTTCCAATGACACTGTGGTTCCCCGTCGGTCTTGGCACCAATCTCCACACTTTGTTGCGCTCGAAGTTGTTGAGTTCTTCATGCATGGCATTGAGCCAATCCGGATCTTCGAGCGCCTCATAGACCTTGTGGGGTTTGACACAAGAGACAAACATGTGATGTTCACAATAGTTTGCTAATTGTCTATGAGTGCTTACCCCCTTTCTTAAGCTTCCAAGCACATTTGTCATGAGGATGATCCTTGGTGGAGAGCTTGGAAGCAACCTTGGCGGCACAACGCTCCAATTCCTCCTCGGGGGTGAGACGAGGAGTGGTCACTTGATCATCTTGGGCATCGTCTTGGGCTTGTTCTCGTTCTTGAACTTGCTCGGAGGAGAGAACTTGACCTTGGGCATCACTTGGTGTGTCAACACCGTCTTGAGCATGATCTTGAAGGAAATATGCCCTAGAGGCAATAATAAAGTTATTATTTATTTCCTTATATCATGATAAATGTTTATTATTCATGCTAGAATTGTATTAACCGGAAACATAATACATGTGTGAATACATAGACAAACATAGTGTCACTAGTATGCCTCTACTTGGCTAGCTCGTTGATCGAAGATGGTTAAGTTTCCTAGCCATAGACATGAGTTGTCATTTGATTAACGGGATCACATCATTAGGAGAATGATGTGATTGACTTGACCCATTTCGTTAGCTTAGCACTTGATCGTTTAGTATGTTGCTATTGCTTTCTTCATGACTTATACATGTTCCTATGACTATGACATTATGCAACTCCCGTTTACCGAAGGAACACTTTGTGTGCTACCAAACGTCACAACGTAACTAGGTGATTATAAAGGTGCTCTACAGGTGTCTCCGAAGGTACTTGTTTGGTTGGCGTATTTCGAGATTAGGATTTGTCACTCCGGTTGTCGGAGAGGTATCTCTGGGCCCTCTCGGTAATGCACATCACATAAGCCTTGCAAGCATCGCAACTAATAAGTTAGCTACGGGATGATATATTACAGAACGAGTAAAGAGACTTGCCGGTAACGAGATTGAACTAGGTATTAAGATAACAACGATCAAATCTCGGGCAAGTAACATACCGATTACAAAGGGAACAACATATGTTGTTATGCGCTCTGACCGATAAAAGATCTTCGTAGAATATGTAGGAGCCAATATGAGCATCCAGGTTCCGCTATTGGTTATTGACCGGAGGCGTGTCTCGGTCATGTCTACATTGTTCTCGAACCCGTAGGGTCCGCACACTTAACGTTATGGTGATAGTTTCATTATGAGTTTATATATTTTGATGTACCGAAGGTTGTTCGGAGTCCCGGATATGATCACGGACATGACGAGGAGTCTCGAAATGGTCGAGACATAAAGATCGATATATTGGGTGGCTATATTCGGACACCGGAAGTGTTTCGGGTGATTTCGGAGAAAACCGGAGTGCCGGAAGGGTTACCGAAACCCCCCGGGGAAGTATTGGGCCTTAGTGGGCCTGAGGGGAGAGAGAGGGCAGCAGCCCAGGAGGTGGCGCGCCCCCTCCCATAGGGAGTCCGAATTGGACTAGGGGAGGGGGGCGCGGCCCCTCTTTCCCTCTCCCTCTCCTCTCTTTCCTTCCCCCTTCTCTCTTCCTAGTTGGACTAGGAAAGGGGAGTCCTACTCCTACTAGGAGGAGGACTCCCCCCTCCTTGGCGCGCCCCAAGGGCCGGCCGGCCTCTCCCCCTTGCTCCTTTATATACAGGGGCAGGGGGGCACCTCTAGACACACAAGTTGATCTTCATGACCGTTCTCTTAGCCGTGTGTGGTGCCCCCCTCCACCATAATCCTCGATAATATTGTAGCGGTGCTTAGGCGAAGCCCTGCGACGGTAGAACATCAAGATCGTCACCATGCCGTCGTGCTGACGGAACTCTTCCCCGACACTTTGCTGGATCGGAGTCCGGGGATCGTCATCGAGCTGAACGTGTGCTAGAACTCGGAGGTGCCGTAGTTTCGGTGCTTGATCGGTCGGGCCGTGAAGACGTACGACTACATCAACCGCGTTGTGCTAACCCTTCCGCTTCCGGTCTACGAGGGTACGTAGACAACACTCTGCCCTCTCATTATTATGCATCACCATGATCTTGCGTGTGCGTAGGATTTTTTTTTTGAAATTACTATGTTTTCCAACAGTGGCATCCGAGCCTAGGTTTTATGCGTTGATGTTGTGCACGAGTAGAACACAAGTGAGTTGTGGGTGATATAAGTCATACTGCTTACCAGCATGTCATACTTTGGTTCGGTGGTATTGTTGGATGAAGCGGCCTGGACCGACATTACGCGTACGCTTACGCGAGACTGGTTCTACCGACGTGCTTTGCACACAGGTGGCTAGCGGGTGTCAGTTTCTCCAACTTTAGTTGAACCGAGTGTGGCTATGCCCGGTCCTTGCGAAGGTTAAAACAACACCAACTTGACAAACTATCGTTGTGGTTTTGATGCGTAGGTAAGAACGGTTCTTGCTAAGCCCGTAGCAGCCACGTAAAACTTGCAACAACAAAGTAGAGGACGCCTAACTTGTTTTTGCAGGGCATGTTGTGATGTGATATGGTCAAGACATGATGCTAAATTTTATTTTATGAGATGATCATGTTTTGTAACCGAGTTATCGGCAACTGGCAGGAGCCATATGGTTGTCGCTTTATTGTATGCAATGCAATCGCGCTGTAATGCTTTACTTTATCACTAAGCGGTAGCGATAGTCATGGAAGCATAAGATTGGCGAGACGACAACGATGCTACGATGGTGATCAAGGTGTTGCGCCGGTGACGATGGTGATCATGACGGTGCTTCGAAGATGGAGATCACAAGCACAAGATGATGATGGCCATATCATATCACTTATATTGATTGCATGTGATGTTTATATTTTATGCATCTTATCTTGCTTTGATTGACGGTAGCATTATAAGATGATCCTTCACTAAATTATCAAAGTATAAGTGTTCTCCCTGAGTATGCACCGTTGCGAAAGTTCTTCGTGCTAAGACACCACGTGATGATCGGGTGTGATAGGCTCTACGTTCAAATACAACGGGTGCAAAACATTTGCACACGCAGAATACTCATGTTTAACTTGACGAGCCTAGCATATAACAAATATGGCCTCGAAACACGGAGACCGAAAGGTCGAGCGTGAATCATATAGTAGATATGATCAACATATTGATGTTCACCATTGATACTACTCCATCTCACGTGATGATCGGACATGGTTTAGTTGATTTGGATCACGTGATCACTTAGAGGATTAGAGGGATATCTTTCTAAGTGGGAGTTCTTAAGTAATATGATTAATTGAACTTAAATTTATCATGAACTTAGTACCTGATAGTATCTTGCTTGTCTATGTTTGATTGTAGATAGATGGCTCGTGCTGTTGTTCCGTTGAATTTTAATGCATTCCTTGAGAAAGCAAAGTTGAAAGATGATGGTAGAAATTACACGAACTGGGTCCGTAACTTGAGGATTATCCTTATTGCTGCACAGAAGAATTACGTCCTGGAAGCACCGCTAAGTGCCAAGCCTGCTGGAGGAGCAACACCAGATGTTATGAATGTCTGGCAGAGCAAATCTGATGACTACTCGATAGTGCAGTGTGCCATGCTTTACGGCTTAGAACCGGGTTTTCAACGATGTTTTGAACGTCATGGAGCATATGAGATGTTCCAGGAGTTGAAGTTAATATTTCAAGCAAATGCCCGGATTGAGAGATATGAAGTCTCCAATAAGTTCTATAGCTGCAAGATGGAGGAGAATAGTTCTGTCAGTGAACATATACTCAAAATGTCTGGGTATCATAATCACTTGACTCAACTGGGGGTTAATCTTCCTGTTGATAGTGTCATTGACAGAGTTCTTCAATCACTGCCACCAAGCTACAAAAGCTTCGCGATGAACTATAATATGCAAGGGATGAATAAGAATATTCCTGAGCTCTTCGCAATGCTAAAAGCCGCGGAGGTAGAAATCAAGAAGGAGCATCAAGTGTTGATGGTCAATAAGATCGACCACCAGTTTCAAGAAAAAGGGCAAAGGAAGAAGAAAGGGAACTTCAAGAAGAACAGCAAACAAGTTGCTGCTCAGGAGAAGAAACCCAAGTCTGGACCTAAGCCTGAGACTGAGTGCTTCTACTGCAAGCAGACTGGTCACTGGAAGCGGAACTGCCCCAAGTATTTGACGGATAAGAAGGATGGCAAAGTAAACAAAGGTATATGTGATATACATGTTATTGGTGTATACCTTACTAATGCTCACAGTAGCACCTGGGTATTTGATACCGGTTATGTTGCTAACATTTGCAACTCGAAACAGGGGCTACGGATCAAGCAAAGATTGGCTAAGGACGAGGTGACGATGCGCGTGGGAAATGGTTCCAAAGTCGATGTGATCGCGGTTGGCACGCTACCTCTACATCTAGCTTCGGGATTAGTATTAGACCTAAATAATTGTTATTTGGTGCCAGCGTTGAGCATGAACATTATATCTGGATTTTGTTTGATTCAAGACGGTTATTCATTTAAATCAGAGAATAATGGTTGTTCTATTTATATGAGTAATATCTTTTATGGTCATGCACCCTTGAAGAGTGGTCTATTTTTGATGAATCTCGATAGTAGTGATACACATATTCATAATGTTGAAATCAAAAGATGCAGAGTTGATAATGATAGTGCAACTTATTTGTGGCACTGCCGTTTAGGTCATATCGGTGTAAAGCGCATGAAGAAACTCCATACTGATGGACTTTTGGAACCACTTGATTATGAATCACTTGGTACTTGCGAACCGTGCCTCATGGGTAAGATGACTAAAACGCCGTTCTTCGGTACTATGGAGAGAGCAACGGATTTGTTGGAAATCATACATACAGATGTATGTGGTCCAATGAATGTTGAGGCTCGTGGCGGATATCGTTATTTTCTCACCTTCACAGATGATTTAAGCAGATATGGGTATATCTACTTAAAGAAACATAAGTATGAAACATTTGAAAAGTTTAAAGAATTTCAGAGTGAAGTTGAAAATCATCGTAACAAGAAAATAAAGTTTCTACGATGTGATCGTGGAGGAGAATATTTGAGTTACGAGTTTGGTCTACATTTGAAATAATGCGGAATAGTTTCACAACTCACGCCACCCGGAACACCACAGCGTAATGGTGTGTCCGAACGTCGTAATCGTACTTTATTAGATATGGTGCGATCTATAATGTCTATTACTGATTTACCGTTATCATTTTGGGGTTATGCTTTAGAGACGGCTGGATTCACGTTAAATAGGACACCATCGAAATCCATTGAGACGACGCCTTATGAACTGTGGTTTGGCAAGAAACCAAAGTTGTCGTTTCTAAAAGTTTGGGGCTGCGATGCTTATGTGAAAAAAGCTTCAACCTGATAAGCTCGAACCCAAATCGGAGAAATGTGTCTTCATAGGATACCCAAAGGAGACTGTTGGGTACACCTTCTATCACAGATCCGAAGGCAAGACTTTTGTTGCTAAATTCGGAGTTTTTCTAGAGAAGGAGTTTCTCTCGAAAGAATTGAGTGGGAGAAAAGTAGAACTTGATGAGGTAGCTAGACCTGCTCCCTTATTGGAAAGTAGTACAACACAGAAACCGGTTTCTGTGACACTTACACCAATTAGTGAGGAAGCTAATGATAATGATCATGAAACTTCAGATCAAGTTACTACCGAACCTCGTAGATCAACCAGAGTAAGATCCGCACCAGAGTGGTACGGTAATCCTGTTCTGGAAGTCATGCTACTAGATCATGATGAACCTACGAACTATGAAGAAGGGATGGTGAGCCCAGATTCCGCAAAATGGCTAGAAGCCATGAAATCTGAGATGGGATCCATGTATGAGAACAAAGTGTGGACTTTGGTTGACTTGCCCGTTGATCGGCAAGCAAATGAGAATAAATGGATCTTCAAGAAGAAGACTGACGCTGACGGTAATGTTACTGTCTATAAAGCTCGACTTGTTGCAAAAGATTTTCGACAAGTTCAAGGGATTGAGTACGATGAGACCTTCTCACCCGTAGCGATGCTTAAGTCTGTCCGAATCATGTTAGCAATTGCCGCATTTTATGATTATGAAATTTGGCAAATGGATGTCAAAACTGCATTCCTGAATGGATTTCTGGAAGAAGAGTTGTATATGATGCAACCAGAAGGTTTTGCCGATCCAAAGGGAGCTAACAAAGTGTGCAAGCTCCAGCGATCCATTTATGGACTGGTGCAAGCCTCTTGGAGTTGGAATAAACGCTTTGATAGTGTGATCAAAGCATTTGGTTTTGTACAGACTTTCGGAGAAGCCTGTATTTACAAGAAAGTGAGTGGGAGGTCTGTAGCATTTCTAATATTATATGTGGATGACATATTATTGATTGGAAATAATATAGAATTTCTGGATAGCATAAAGGGGTACTTGAATAATAGTTTTTCAATGAAAGACCTCGGTGAAGCTGCTTACATATTGGGCATTAAGATCTATAGAGATAGATCAAGACGCTTAATTGGACTTTCACAAAGCACATACCTTGGCAAGGTTTTGAAGAAGTTCAAAATGGATCAAGCAAAGAAAGGGTTCTTGCTTATGTTACAAGGTGTGAAGTTGAGTAAGACTCAATGTCCGACCACCGCAGAAGATAGAGAGAAAATGAAAGATGTTCCCTATGCTTCAGCCATAGGCTCTATCATGTATGCAATGCTGTGTACCAGACCTGATGTGTGCCTTGCTATAAGTCTAGCAGGGAGGTACCAAAGTAATCCAGGAGTGGATCACTGGACAGCAGTCAAGAACATCCTAAAATACCTGAAAAGGACTAAGGATATGCTTCTCGTATATGGAGGTGACAAAGAGCTCATCGTAAATGGTCGCATGCAAGCTTTGACACTGATCTGGACGATTCTAAATCGCAAACCGGATACGTATTTTTACTAAACGGAGGAGCTGTCAGTTGGTGCAGTTCAAAACAAAGCGTCGTGGCGAGATCTACATGTGAAGCAGAATACATAGCTGCTTCAAAAGCAGCAAATGAAGGAGTCTGGATGAAGGAGTTCATATCCGATCTAGGTGTCATACCTAGTGCATCGGGTCCAATGAAAATCTTTTGTGACAATACTGGTGCAATTGCCTTGGCAAAGGAATCCAGATTTCACAAGAGAACCAAGCACATCAAGAGATGCTTCAATTCCATTCGGGATTTAGTCCAAGTGGGAGACATAAAAAATTGCAAGATACATACGGATCTGAATGTTGCAGACCCGCTGACTAAGCCTCTTCCACGAGAAAAACATGATCAGCACCAAGGCTCCATGGGTGTTAGAATCATTACTGTGTAATCTAGATTATTGACTCTAGTGCAAGTGGGAGACTGAAGGAAATATGCCCTAGAGGCAATAATAAAGTTATTATTTATTTCCTTATATCATGATAAATGTTTATTATTCATGCTAGAATTGTATTAACCGGAAACATAATACATGTGTGAATACATAGACAAACATAGTGTCACTAGTATGCCTCTACTTGGCTAGCTCGTTGATCGAAGATGGTTAAGTATCCTAGCCATAGACATGAGTTGTCATTTGATTAACGGGATCACATCATTAGGAGAATGATGTGATTGACTTGACCCATTTCGTTAGCTTAGCACTTGATCGTTTAGTTTGTTGCTATTGCTTTCTTCATGACTTATACATGTTCCTATGACTATGACATTATGCAACTCCCGTTTACCGGAGGAACACTTTATGTGCTACCAAACGTCACAACGTAACTGGGTGATTATAAAGGTGCTCTACAGGTGTCTCCGAAGGTACTTGTTGGGTTGGCGTATTTCGAGATTAGGATTTGTCACTCCGATTGTCGGAGAGGTATCTCTGGGCCCTCTCGGTAATGCACATCACATAAGCCTTGCAAGCATTGCAACTAATAAGTTAGCTGCGGGATGATGTATTACGGAACGAGTAAAGAGACTTGCCGGTAACGAGATTGAACTAGGTATTAAGATACCGACGATCAAATCTCGGGCAAGTAACATACCGATGACAAAGGGAACAACATATGTTGTTATGCGGTCTGACCGATAAAAGATCTTCGTAGAATATGTAGGAGCCAATATAAGCATCCAGGTTCCGCTATTGGTTATTGACCGGAGACGTGTCTCGGTCATGTCTACATTGTTCTCGAACCCGTAGGGTCCGCATGCTTAACGTTACGATGACAATTTCATTATGAGTTTATATATTTTGATGTACCGAAGGTTGTTCGGAGTCCCGGATATGATCACAGACATGACGAGGAGTCTCGAAATGGTCGAGACATAAAGATCGATATATTGGGTGGCTATATTCGGACACCGGAAGTGTTTCGGGTGATTTCGGAGAAAACCGGAGTGCCGAAAGGGTTACCGGAACCCCCGGGGAAGTATTGGGCCTTAGTGGGCCTGAGGGGAGAGAGAGGGCAGGAGCCCAGGAGGTGGCATGCCCCCTCCCATAGGGAGTCCGAATTGGACTAGGGGAGGGGGCGCGGCCCCTCTTTCCCTCTCCCTCTCCCTCTCTTTCCTTCCCCCTTCTCTCTTCCTAGTTGGACTAGGAAAGGGGAGTCCTACTCCTACTAGGAGGAGGACTCCCCCCTCCTTGGCGCGCCCCAAGGGCCGGCCGGCCTCTCCCCCTTGCTCCTTTATATACAGGGGCAGGGGGGCACCTCTAGACACACAAGTTGATCTTCGTGATCATTCTCTTAGCCGTGTGCGGTGTCCCCCTCCACCATAATCCTCGATAATATTGTATCGGTGCTTAGGCGAAGCCCTGCGACGGTAGAACATCAAGATCGTCACCACGCCGTCGTGTTGATGGAACTCTTCCCCGACACTTTGCTGGATTGGAGTCCGGGGATCGTCATCGAGCTGAACGTGTGCTAGAACTCGGAGGTGTCGTAGTTTCGGTGCTTGATCGGTCGGGCCATGAAGACGTACGACTACATCAACCGCGTTGTGCTAACGCTTCCGCTTCTGGTCTACGAGGGTACGTAGACAACACTCTCCCCTCTCGTTGCTATGCATCACCATGATCTTGCGTGTGCGTAGGATTTTTTTTTGAAATTACTACGTTCCCCAACAGATCTTGCCCTTGGTCTTGTTCTTGAGGATGAGGGCCTTCACGTTGTTCTTCGGAAGCGTGTGGGCCTTGGGTTGGTGATGGCTCCAATTGGGTGGAGCAGTGTCCTTCTCCTTCGGCCACAAGGGGTTCCTCAATGGGTAGGATAAAACCAACACCCATTCTTCTTATGGCTTGAGGAGGAATTTCATCACCTACATCACAAAGTGCCACTTTGCTCCACTTGGGAGCCGTTATTCTCATCAAACTCCACGTTACACGTCTCCCCAATAAGTCCCATGGATTTATTGAGGACACGGTAAGCATGAGAGTTTGTAGCATAACCAACAAATATGCCCTCATAAGCTCTAGCCTCAAATTTAGACAACCGAACACCTTTCTTGAGAATGAAACACTTACACCCGAACACCCGAAAGTACTTGAGGTTGGGCTTGTTACCGGTGAGTATCCCATACGGAGTCTTGTTCAAGCCCTTGCGGAGGTAGAGCCGATTGGATGCATGACACGCGGTGTTGATGGCTTCGGCCCAAAAGTTGTATGGAGACTTGAACTCCGCCATCATGGTCCTTGCCGCATCCATCAACGTCCAGTTCTTCCTCTCCGCAACACTGTTTTGTTGAGGGGTGTAAGGTGCGGAATATTGATGCTTGATCCCCTCATCACTAAGAAACTCATCCAAAGTGTAGTTCTTGAACTCGGTGCCGTTGTCACTTCTTATTGTCAAGATCTTTGCATTGTGTTGACGTTGTGCTTCATTTGCAAAGTCAATGACGGTTTGTTGGGTCTCGCTCTTCCTCTTGAAGAAATACACCCAAGTGTATCTTGAGTAGTCATCCACAATCACCAAGCAATACTTCCTACCCTCAAGACTATCAAAGGATGGAGGCCCAAAGAGATCCAAGTGAAGGAGCTCCAAAGGCCTCTTTGAGTAAATGATAGTCGTGGGAGGGTGAGCCTTCTCATGTAGCTTTCCCTCGATACAAGCACTTGCCAAGTCCCAATACCTTAGAAGATGAGGCGTCACCCCACTTGACATTGGTGGGCATAGATGGAATCTTGTGCACATCCACCACCAAGTCCTTGCTTCCGGTCATATGATTTGTAGCTCCGCTATCGAGCAAACCATGATCCCCCACCGGAAGCAAACACCTACAAGAGATCAATGCTTGGTTTTAGGTACCCATTTTGTAATGGGTCCTTTGATGTTAGTAACAAGGGTCTTTGGAACCCAAATAGACCATTCAATGTACTCATGAGGAGAACCAACAAATTTGGCATAGACATGCCCATCACTAGCACGACATAACACATAAGAAGGATTAAAGTAGTCGGCTTTGATGGAAGGGGTGGCATTGCCCTTTTTGACACCGCCACCCTTCACATTGTTCTTCTTCTCCTTGGAAGCACTCTCTCCCTCCTTCACAAAGGTTTGCATGAGAGGAGGAGATCGTTTGGTCTTGTCATTTTTCTTCTTGTTATTGGACTCGGGCACGTACCCAACCCCTTCCTTGGCCACAACTCCCTTTTGGTTGGTCAAGAGGTCGTTGAGGTTCTTCTTGCCTTGTATGCAAGTCGCAAGACCTTTCTCAAGTTGCACCTTTAGCTTAGCGTTCTCCTCAACAAGATGCACATGCTCACAACACGGGTTAGTAGCATTTGCATTATCAATTAACATCATACGAGGAAAAGTGGCTTTTTCCTTGGTTAGCTTTACTTGAAGTTGATCATGAGACTCTTTGAGGCTAGCATGAGCACCCTTCAAGACCTTGTGAGCCTTGTCAAGTAGATCAAACTCCTCTTTGAGTCTAGCAAGATCAACGTCAAGTTCGGCCTTCTCGGAGTTTAGCACGTGAGAAACAATGAGAACATGATCAAAATCTTTCTTTAACTTAGCATGATCAACATTGTGTGACTCATCAAGAGCCAAACGAAGACCACGCTCTTCCTCAAGAGCATTGGAAAGATCCGAGATCTCATCGGCATAGTCACGACTATGCCCTTCCATCTTAGAGATGGTATCTTCGTGAGCCTCGATCATGTCATTGGCTTCACCAAGTTGTTCCAAGAGAGCAACAAAGTGCTTCTTGGATTTACCCTTAAGTTTGCCCATAAAGGCATCAAACTCATTCACCTCCACATTAGCTCCCTCATGTTCATCAATACTATCCGTCGAAGAAGGATGATTAATGATGGTAGTTTTGATGTTGGAGGTTACCTTGTTGGTGGCTTTAGCCATGAGGCACTTGGCGGTGATGCTCTCATTGGGTGAGTCGAAGAGAGACACCCGTGGAGTCGTTGCAATGGCAGCTGAGGCCATGGCAACCGACTCACCATCTTCATCATCGTCATCATCCTCATTGTACTCTTCTTGTACCACCAAAGCCTTGGGAGGAGTCTTCTTGGTGAAGTTGCTCTTGTTGGGGAACGACTTGGCCTTGTCCTTTCGGATGAGCTTGCCACCATTGTCTTCCCTCTTCTCATATGGGCACTCCGCAACAAAACGACTCACATTGCCACAATTGTAGCAAGTCCTTACACGTTGCTTGCTCTTCGTGCCACTTGAGTTGTTTTTGTTAAAGTTTGGCCTTGAGTTTTTCTTGCTCCAAAATTGCCTTGAAGCAAGTGCCATGTGTTCATGATATGCATACTTTGTATCTTTGGGGTTGCTCTCCTCTTCTTCCCCTTCTTCTTCTTCAATGCAAAGCTTGGCCTTCAATGCAAGGTTGGGCTTCTTTGCCCTTTGAGAACGAAGCACCGCATTGTCGGCGGTCTTGTCCAAAATGTTCATGGCCACAAACTCATCCAACACTTCGCTTGAGGTCAAAGTGTGGAAGTCCGGCCTTTGACGAATGACGGAGGACATGGCCTTGTGGTAGGGCATCATTGCCTTGAGAAATTTGCGCTTGATCCAATTGTCATCCGTGTCCTTGCTCCCGTGATCTCGGAGTGAGACCGCGAGTTTGGTTACTCTCCGATAAAGCTAACGAGGTTCTTCATCTTCTTTCATTGCAAACTCATCGGCCTCATCTTGCACCACTTCATAGTTGGAGCGATGAATGCTTGCGCTTCCCCGGTAGAGTGAGACAACACAAAGCCATGCGTCTTTGGCCAAGGCGAAGGGCCGAAGATGAGGTAGATCTTCGGGTGGAATTGCATGTTGAATGATGAAGAGAGCATTCTCATTGAATTGATTATCCGCGGCTTCTCGAGGAGTGAAATTGCTTGGATCATGCGGATAGAAACCTTCTTCAATGATTCTCCAAAGATTAGTGTTCACATGATTTAAATAACGTTTAAAGCGGTAAACCCAAGAATCAAAGTCCTCATTTTTCACAATCTTAGGGGGAGGACCGACATGATTCAAATGAGTGGAAGGAACCGGTCCACCATAAGCAGTTGGGGCGCGCCCATGGCGCGCCGCCTGATGCAGTCCTGTGCGGTGCCAGGTAGACACGCGCTCCTTCCGAGCACTTTTTCTCTAGTTGGTACGACATGTGTATACACAACTGAAAGCCTTCTGCATAAATGACAGCGATGTAGGGCGAAACTCATTATAGATATAAAAGTTGATTAAAGTAAGTAGTCATTATAGTTGGTTACATGGTACAATTACACATCCAGTGGCTTCTCCAAAAGTGAATCAAACTCAACAAATAAACAAACAATCTAAAGACTATGTATCTAGCCGAAGCTCCAACGATGCTTGCTGCTGCAGTTCCATCTATGCGTAGAACTTTGCAATGAATTAGTCAGCGTTCACGTTCACCCCTACATCCTCACTGCCATCCGCCACCCCCCTATTGATGATAGCTTTCCTGATGAACAACTAAATGTCATAAATGCTTCTCATACTGCTCCATGGTATGCTGATTATGCTAATTGCATTGTTGCCAAATTTATACCACCTAGTTTCACATACTTGCAAAAGAAAAAGTTTTTCTATGATTTGAGACATTACTTTTGGGATGACCCACATCTTTATAAAGAAGGAGTAGATGGTATTATTAGACGTCGTGTACCCGAGCATGAACAGGAACAAATCCTACGCAAGTGTCACTCCGAGGCTTATGGTGGACACCATGCTGGAGATAGAACTGCACATAAGGTATTGCAATCCGGTTTTTATTGGCCTACTCTCTTCAAGGATGCCCGTAAGTTTGTCCTATCCTATGATGAATGTCAAAGAATTGGTAATATTAGTAGACGTCAAGAAATTAATATGAATTATTCACTTGTTATTGAACCATTTGATGTTTGGGGCTTTGATTATATGGGACCGTTTCCTGCCTCTAATGGATATACACATATTTTAGTTGTTGTTGATTACATTACTAAGTGGGTAGAAGCTATTCCAACTAGTAGTGCTGATCATAACACCTCTATTAAGATGCTGAAAGAAGTTATTTTTCTGAGGTTTGGAGTCCCTAGATATTTAATAACTGATGGTGGTTCACATTTTATTCATGGTGCTTTCCGTAAAATGCTTGCTAAGTATGATGTTAATCATAGAATTGCATCTTCTTATCACCCGCAGTCTAGTGGTCAAGTAGAATTGAGGAACAGAGAGCTCAAATTAATTTTGCAAAAGACTGTTAATATATCTAGAAAGAATTGGTCCAAGAAACTTGATGATGCATTATGGGCCTATAGAACTGCGTATAAAAATCCTATGGGTATGTCTCCGTATAAAATGGTTTATGGAAAAGCATGTCACTTACCTCTCGAACTAGAACATAAGGCTTATTGGGCTATTAAAGAGCTCAATTATGATTTCAAACTTGCCGGTGAGAAGAGGTTATTTGACATTAGCTCACTTGATGAATGGAGAACCCAAGCCTATGAGAACGCCAAATTGTTTAAAGAAAAAGTTAAAAGATGGCATGACAAAAGGATACAAAAGCGTGAGTTTAATGTAGGAGATTATGTATTGCTATACAACTCTCGTTTAAGATTTTTTGCAGGAAAAGTTCTCTCCAAATGGGAAGGTCCTTACGTTATCGAGGAGGTCTATCGTTCCGGTGCCATAAAAATCAACAACTTTGAAGGCACAAATCCGAAGGTGGTGAATGGTCAAAGAATCAAACATTATATCTCAGGTAATCCTATAAATGTTGAAACCAATGTCATTGAAACCGTAACCCCAGAGGAATACATAAGGGACACTTTCCGGAATGTTTCAGACTCCGAAAAGGAATAGGTATGTGGTACTGTAAGTAAACCGACTCCAAAACAGTTCTAATGGAAATTTTTCTCCGTTTTGGAATATTTAGAAAAATAGAAAAAAATAAGAAGTAGTCCGGGAAGGACACGAGGCCTCTCGACAAGGGTGGAGGGCGCGCCCTACCCCCCTGGGCATGCCCCCTGCCTCGTGGGCACCCCGTGCGATCTCTCCGGACTCCGTTTTCTTGCACGATGCATATTTTGGTCGGTAAAAATTGATTATATAATCTCCCAAAGGTTTTGACTCTCGTATCACGCAAATATCCTCTGTTTTTGTTTCGAGTTGTTTCTGTAGCAGATTTGGAGCAAGATGTCATCTCAGGACTCCGACGGAGAGATCTATGTCTCATACCTCATTGCCGACCCAAAGACCTATGGGGAGCTATCTCCTTGTGGTCGAACTACGGATGAGGAGGAGGATGCTCATCTGATGAGGATCAATGATTCAAGTTCGGAGGAGGAGGATGTCCCTCTACCTCAACCTGGGGATATGCACGTGAAGTTCAAGAAATCTAGTCTCCCTAAGAGGGCTAAACTATCTAACAACCAATCTATTTCTTCTCGTTTTCGGCAGAAAAGCAAAGGAGATTTATGTGACAAGATCTTGAAGATGGAATCGGAGGTCGATGATTTAAAGGAGCAAATTGCTCTCCTCAATTACAATATGAAGAAGCTGAAAGCACAATTTACATCATCAACAACTCCATCATCACCACCTCCGAAGAAAGAGACATAATCATATGGGTATGGGCACTCCCCTTGGCAACTGCCAAGCTTGGGGGAGGTGCCCCGGTATCGTATCACCATCACACTCCTATCTTTACCGTTTTTCTTAGTTCGATCCTTTTAATAGTATTTTGATCTAGTAGAATAAAGTTTTAGTATGATTTAGTTTTGAGTTTTGCATGTGATCCCTTTATGTAATCGAGTTTGTGAGCTATATAATGAAGATTAGTGTTGAGTCAAGGGCTTGATTATCTTGCTATGATCTTGAGGGAATAAAAGAAAAGAGAAAAGAATAAAAAGAAACAAGGAGATCATATTGATCTTATGGAGAATAATGACTTCACATAGAAAGAGTATGATGATTAAAAATTATTGAGAGTTGACAAACATAGCTTTGGTCATCGTTGCAATTAATATGAAGTAATAAAGAAAGAGAGGTTTCACATATAAATATACTATCTTGGACATCTTTTATGATTGGGAGCACTCAATTAAATATGACATGCTAAAGAGTTGATGTTGGACAAGGAAGATAACGTAATGGGTTATATTTTCTTATATTTGAGATAAAGTATATTGTCATGGATCATCCAACATGTTGAGCTTGCCTTTCCCCCTCATGCTAGCCAAATTCTTTGCACCAAGTAGAGATACTACATGTGCTTCCAAACACCCTTAAACGGAGTTTTGCCATGAGAGTCCACCATGTCTACCTATGGATTGAGTAAGATCCTTCAAGTAAGTTGTCATCGGTGCAATCAATAAAAATTGCTCTCTAAATATGTATGATTGATTAGTGTGGAGGAAATAAGCTTTATACGATCTTGTGATGTGGAAGAAATAAAAGCGACGGACTGCATAATAAAGGTCCATATCACAAGTGGCAATATAAAGTGGTGTTCTTTCGCATTAAGATTTTGTGCATCCAACCCTGAAAGTGCATGGCAACCTCTGCTTCCCTCTGCAAAGGGCCTATCTTTTATTATTACCTTCTACCTTATGCAAGAGTCATGGTGATCTTCACCTTTCCTTTTTACATTTTATCCTTTGGCAAGCATAGTGTGTTGGAAAGATCCTGATACATATATCTAATTGGATGTAAGTTAGCATGAACTATTATTATTGACATTACCCTTGAGGTAAAAGGTTGGGAGGCAAAACTATAAATCCCTATCTTTCTTTGTGTCCGATTAAAACTCCGTAACCACAAGTATTGTGTGAGTGTTAGCAATTGTGAAAGACTAAATGATAGTTGAGTATGTGGACTTGCTAGAAAGCTCTGACATGGACTCTTTCTGATGTTATGATAAATTGCAATTGCCTCAATGACTGAGATTATAGTTTGTTAGTTCTCAATAAAGTTTCTGATTCATACTTTGCATTGTGAATAGATTATTACTTGAGCATAAGAAATCATATGTTGTTGTTATAAGATTAATCATGATGCCCTCATGTCCGTATTTTATTTTATCAACACCTCTACCCCTAAACATGTGGACATATTTATTGTTATCGGCTTCCGCTTGAGGACAAGCGAGGTCTAAGCTTGGGGGAGTTGATACGTCCATTTTGCATCATGCTTTTATATCGATATTTATTGCATTATGGGCTGTTATTACACATTATGTCACTATACTTATGCCTATTCTATCTTATTTTACAAGGTTTACATAAGGAGGGAGAATGCCGGCAGCTGGAATTCTGGGTTGGAAAAGGAGCAAATATTAGAGACCTATTCTACACAACTCCAAAATCCTGAAACTCCACAGAAGTTATTTTTGGAAATAATAAAAAATACTGAGCGGAAGAAATACCAAAGGGGGCCCACACCCTGGCCACGAGGGTGGGGGCATGCCCTACCCCCCTAGGCGCACCCCCTGCCTCGTGGGCCCCCTGTTGGCCCTTTGGTGCCCATCTTCTACTATATGAAGTCTTTCGTCCGAAGAAAAATGAGAAGCAAGCTTTCGGGACGAGACTCCGCCGCCACGAGGCGGCACCTTGGTGGAACCAATCTAGGGCTCCGGCAGAGCTGTTCTGCCGGGGACACTTCCCTCCGGGAGGGGGAAATCATCGCCATCGTCATCATCAACGCTCCTCTCATCGGGAGAGGGCCAATCTCCATCAACATCTTCACCAGCACCATATCCTCTCAAACCCTACTTCATCTCTTGTATCCAATTCTTGTCTCTAAGTCTGGGATTGGTACCTGTAGATTGCTAGTAGTATTGATTACTCCTTGTAGTTGATGCTAGTTGGTTTATTTGGTGGAAGGTCATATGTTCAAATCCTATATGCATATTAATACTCCTCTGATTATGAACATGAATATGCTTTGTGAGTAGTTACGTTTGTTCCTGAGGACATGGGAGAAGTCGTGCTATTAGTAGTCATGTGAATTTGGTATTCGTTTGATATTTTGATGAGATGTATGTTGTCTCTCCTCTAGTAGTGTTATGTGAACGTCGACTACATGACACTTCACCATTATTTGGGCCTAGAGGAAGGCATTGGGAAGTAATAAGTAGATGATGGGTTCCTAGAGTGACAGAAGCTTAAATCCTAGTTTATGCGTTGCTTCGTAAGGGGCTGATTTGGATCCATATGTTTCATGCTATGGTTAGGTTTACCTTAATACTTCTTTTGTAGTTGCGGACGATTACAATAGGAGTTAATCATAAGTGGGGTGCTTGTTCAAGTAAGAACAGCACCCAAGCACCGGTCCACCCACATATCAAATTATCAAAGTACCGAACGCGAATCATATGAACGTGATGAAAACTAGCTTGACGATAATTCCCATGTGTCCTCGGGAGCGCTTTTCTTCATATAAGAGTTTTCCCAGTCTTGTCCTTTGCTACAAAAAGGATTGGGCCACCTTGCTGCATCTTATTTACTTTTGTTACTTGTTGCTCGTTATAAATTATCTTATCACAAAACTATATGTTACATATAATTTTAGTGCTTGCAGAGAATACCTTGCTGAAAACCGCTTATCATTTCCTTCTGCTTCTCGTTGGGTTCGACACTCTTACTTATCGAAAGGACTATGATAGATCCCCTATACTTGTGGGTCATCAATGAGAAAATTTGGAAATAGATGTACTTGAGGAATTATATTTCGCTCCCGAAAACAAAATATAGGCTGATAAATCCGAAAAAGTACATTAGTCATACATGCTCTCCAATTGAAGAATATGCAGGATGAATACAAATGATGAATCATACTCATCCTGCATATCCTCCACGTAGAGTGCAAGGAAGACCCACGCTTGTAATAATCAAATAGATGAAGGTATTTAAGCAGGTGCAGGACTTGCTCAGGGGGCAAGGTGGGACTAAAATTTTAAGACGTGATTCTGGCACGAGATCGCTGCGACGTGGGCCAGCCCGCGCTGAATTGCTTGGATGGGTCGGCCTTTGCAGAGGAGGCAGGGCCGACATGGGAAACCTACGTGCAAGCATGGCGTCGGTAATCACGCCTGCACGAACGAACTCCACACCCCACAGGTGGATCATGCGGGGATATCGGACTGGGGCCCGACGGGCGTACATGTGAGGGGCCCGCACCAATTAATTCGGTCGGCCTGTCTCCGGGTGACGACTCGCACGCGTGCAACGGCCCTTCCTCGTGCTCTTTTGCGGGGATCTGCCTGCGAGGTGGAAGAGTTGTTATAAAATTTTCAGTCGAAATACAAGTGACCAACGACATTGGAAATCTACTTTACAAGGGCCAACACATGCTTTAACACATGCGTTGAACAACACTTGGGACTTGCACTTTTCCACCTCCAAAAAACATTCATGGTAATACATGAAAATACTATATGGGTATGCAAAATTGTAGACACAAACAGAAGTGATACTCGTATAAAATAGTGACTTGATAAGTTGCAAGAAGCATACTAAGCAAATCAATCAATAAAAAGACAGTACCATATGCTTAATAAATGAACATGGTAGTGATACTCCATGCACATCTAATATATCAATCTCAGTTTTCCTGCAGATAGCTTGTGTAATGCTACACTGAAATAAATATCATCATGGTGGCAAATGGCAATTACTTCATACCTTGTGAGGCATTCAATAACATCAAGTTTAAGCTACACCTTCTTATTTTTTTTCTTTTCACATTTCACAAGGCCCTCAACATGACCGTTGGCTCCCAACTCAGCCCAGAAGTATGATCCAACACGTCACTCATACATACAAGGTTACATCCATACATTTAACATCTTAGTATTGAATACAAAATTCGAATTAATGTCAATTGACTCTTACTTAGATATGAAGTAGACACTCCCATTATTTATAATAAACTTTTATACTTACTTATAACTCATTTTTATAATATCACAATCATAGTTGATATACTTTTGTAGGTAATTTGTGATATTAACTAGATGTTAATTATGCTAAATATTAATAACGGTCTTGTTTAACAAAGATGTTGTGTGCTAAATTTGAAATGTGTTTGTAATGGAAGTTACGTTATTTTTGTTTTCCTTCGCTACATTAAGCCCTAAAAGATATTTAAAATTAATCTCCATAAATGTGAGAAAAATATAAACACACAAATATTTTCTTTTGCAGATTTATTTCTTATACTTACATGGACATAGTGTATATATCTATTTATGCATCTTCAAGTATCCTGGTAGAGATCTCTGAAGCGCATGGTCTAAAAAATATCTTGATATCGGTTTATAGTTTATATAAATAAGAAAATTCTAGAGCATATAATTATTTACAAGGAGCTTGCCACCAAATCATTAGCATGTTGAATTATCCTTTCTGGATGAAATGTGTCTCACATGTCCCAAAATCCAATTATACATACATATGCTTCATTTCATAACAAAGATAGCCTTCATATATAATATAACATGTAGCGATTAATTGTCTCTTGACAGTTAAAATTAGTTTACATCTCATATCAATGATGTCGCCTTTCTTATCTTTCTCTGATCGACACATGCACGTATCGTGCACACACTAACAAACACACATGCACGCGTGTGGAGAGACACATACCAACGGATGCATGCAAACACACATGTCCTTGCACACTCGCAAACACAGACAGATTCTTAATACACCCTTCGTTCCAAAATAATTGAATGTCAAACTTCATTAAGTATATATAGAAATACATCAACATACATAAAACCAAATTTATCTCATTAGATTCATTATGACATATATTTTCATATTATATATATTTGATATCGTAGATATCTGTGGGTTATTCTAGGAAATTGCTCGAAATTTAAAATATGACTTAGAAAAATCCTAGAACTTCAATTATTTTAGAATGGAGGGGCTAATTAATTGATCAGCCAGGCCTTTGTGTGTGGACCGTGTCTTCCAGCTATAGGTGCCGTCCTTGGCCAGGGCCTTGCGGTGTTGTAGGGAGGACGCTGAGTTGTGGTGTGTTCGCCTACATCGTGACCGCCGGTCTCATGTCGACTCCTGGCTGAGGGCTCTTGCCTCCTAGGCTTGTTTTTCTCAGCAGGCTTACGCCCTGCTCGACTCGTTTGTACTCCCCAAAAACTCTCTCTGTAAACATCTGGGATCCTAGCCCACCATGATCCCTTCAAGGAATTTAGTAAACATGCTTTCAACCTCGGTCGTCATGGAGGTTTTCAATGTCTCCAAGGCCACATTGAACTCCTCACGAGAGACCGAGGTCCCCCCATCGCCCGTAGACGAGATCGGATTCACACCGAAGTGTTCCTCCACACCGTCTATGGTATCAACCATACTCTTCGGACGGTAAAGTCCTTAATAAAGAGACGAGGCTCTGATACCAATTGAAAGGATCGATATGGTTGACTAGAGGGGGTGAATAGGCAACTAACAATTTTTAGCTTTTCTTTAACAATTTAAACTTTGTATCAAAGTAGGTTGTCTAGATATGCAACTAGGTGGGCAACCTATATGATGCAACAAAGATAGGAACACAAGCAAGCAAGAGATATAGCACAAATAAGCTTGCACAAGTAAAGGCACGAGATAACCAAGAGTGGAGCCGGTGGAGACGAGGATGTGTTACCAAAGTTCCTTCCCTTTGAGGGGAAGTACGTCTCCTTTGGAGCGGTGTGGAGGCACAATGCTCCCCAAGAAGCCACTAGGGCCACCGTATTCTCCTCACGCCCTCACACAATGCGAGATGCCGTGATTCCACTATTGGTGCCCTTGGAGGCGGCGACCGAACCTTTACAAACAAAGTTGGGGCAATCTCCACAACTCAATTGGAGGCTCCCAACGACACCACGAAGCTTCACCACAATGGACTATGGCTCCGCGGTGACCTCAACCGTCTAGGATGCTCAAACACCCAAGAGTAACAAGATCCGCAAGGGATTAGTGGGGGAATCAAATTTCTCTTGGTGGAAGTGTAGATCGGGGCCTTCTCAACCACTCCCGAGCAAATCAACAAGTTTGATTGGCTAGGGAGTGAGATCGGGCGAAAATGGAGCTTAGAGCAACAATGGAGCTTAGGGTTGGAAGAGATAGTCAACTCGAGGAAGAAGACACCCCTTTTATAGCTTAGGACAAAGATCCAACTGTTATCCACCTACCAGCCTGCGACCAGCGGTACTACCGCCCCAGACCAGCGGTACTACCGCAGGTCCACGCGGTACTTCCGCTTGCTGACAAGCGGTACTACCGCAAGGCCACGCGGTACTACCGCAGCACCAGCAGCAGCTAGGGCAGACCTGTAGCACAAGTGCTGATGGCGGTACTGCCACGGGCACGGTACTACCACAAGGTAGGAAGCCCCTAGCCTGGGAAGAGCGCGGATAAGGATACATCCGTGCCTACTTCCGCTGGTAAATGGAAGAAGCAAAAACCCGACACAGTACTACCGAGGGGCGGTACTACCGCCTGGCAGCTGAGCACGGTACTACCGCGCGCGGAAGGGTTGCGGTACTACCGTGGTAGCGCGGATGTAAAAAAATTACATCCACCACTACTACCGCGAGGGAGCGGTACTTGGCCTGGGGGCCACAGTAGTGCGGCTCCAGAGAAGCGGTACTACCGTGGGCACCTGCGGTACTACTGCGCCACAGCACGGTACTACCGCTCACCTGGGAGCAGTACTACCGCAAGCCAACACGGCAGCCAGAACAAGGTGAAGAAAAATCAACGGAGGATGCTCCAAGGTGCAGGGGAAAGGAGGGGAGTAGAAAGAAACGTGTATGTGATGATTCCACCCAAATCTTTCCGATGCGGACCCCCTCTTAATAGTACGGCTTTCCTACGACTCAAATCCACCAAAAAGAAACGTAGAAAAGACGCCGTCTTCAACAGTCTTCGAGGGGCACCAAACCGTCTTGTGCCTAGCGATGAAACATCTGGGATACTCAAGGCACACGATTAGTCCGCAAACGCATTGTCATCAATCACCAAAACACCTTAGGGATAAATATGCCCTTACAATGGCCTTATCCATTGAGTTCATATCCCTAACATTTCTTTGAGTCCTCCTTCTTTCTTCATCCACCACTCCATTTTTGTTCTTGTTTATGTCTTTTAGGCTCTCTCCAAGGATCTGCTTGTTAACCTGTCTTGAGTCAGATATAATCGAAACTACCCCAGCAACTCTTTCATGTTGAGAGTCAAAGACCTCCTCCTCACATCTGCTATATTCCTTAAGCACCCTTTCTTGTATAACTTGTGTACTTTCCACCATATCCTCTTCGAAGTCCACTTGCTGTTGAGAGTATCCATCACTTGTGAAATCCATCCTTTCAGCATCAGCAATAATTCTCTGTCGATTTCCTCAAGCCCTTTTGAATTTGCTATTTTTTCTGATTCCTCCTGTGCTCGCTTCCTTTCCAACATGTTTTTCTCATTTCAACCTCCTTTTCCAAATCAGCTCCTTGCATTTCCACACTGTTCTGTTTTGGCATATCTCTATTTCCACCAGATCCTTGTCCCTTTTTAGGCGTGTTATTTCTGCTTTTTTTTCGCACCCCTGTCGTCTTGTCTATCTATCTGGTACGACTCAAAATTTTCTTCAATCAGTATCCCATCTCTCAAAGCACCTCCACACTCCACTATCTCCTCCACCTCAAAAAAGATATAGTAAATGTAAGGATCCACAGTCAACTCCACCACTTCAGGTATCTTACTTGGGTCTCTCACTCCAACCTTTGCTCTAACAATATATGTATCTCTGTACCCCTGCATGTCTACATCCTGAACAGTCCCAAGGAAAGATGCTATCTCCTCAAACCCATCTTTATGCAACGGAGTCTCAGGAATACCAAATATCTTCACCCACACAGGGAACGACTTAAACTTGGCCGTCGAGGCAGAATTCCATTTGCTTACCTTCACTGTCACTCTAGTCCCTTTCAAACCAAACTGAGGATACTCTATCATTTCTTGCAATCTTGCAGCAGAAGGAAACTTAACCAGAAAAGCATTATCTCCATATTCCTTGATTTTCCAGTCACCTCCCCAAGGAAATTGAGCACCAAAAGCCACTACAAGTGCATTGCAATTAATTTCCCCTTTTAGGATCTGCACCAGCCCCACATTCTGCGCCCCTTTGTCAAACTTCTTTTTCTTGCCTATTTGTGAAATCATCATCTGCAGACCATTAGCTCCACAGCCTGCCATCTTCAGCACCGGATGCGGTCTATTGAGCATCACACATCTATCAGGCAAATTGTTGAATCCACAATTGATGCAGGACATATCCGCCTTACAATCTCTGACCAAATGATTTGTACTCCCACACCTAAAGCATTCTTGGCTTTTTGATTTAGCTTGTTCAGCAGGTTTAGGATCAGCTTTACCTCCTAGCGAACTCCCATCAGACCCAACACTATTAGATTTTTGCACCACTTCTTTCTGCATCATTTTGCCAGAGTTTTTCCCTCCCTCAACGGCCCTCAAACCTAGCAGAGACCCTTCCCTATGCTCATCCCCTTTCCTTCTAACCTGATCTTGCTCTGATCTTGGACCACCCCACTGTTGCACACCAGATATGAACGCACCTTGAGGATTTGTCTGCGGGAAGTGGTATGACGGAAATGACTGGTTGGAGTTGAAGTTGTTGAAGGATGGAGGACCCCCCATGGTAGCCATGCGGAGGAACGAAACCTCCCGGCAGCGGTGCAAAACCACCAGGTGGTGGGAAGCTCCCGGACGGCGGCGCGTGGGGAGGTAGCCAGCCGGCGGCCCGAAGTTGCCGCCCTTCTCCTCGCTCCATGGCTCGCCCCGCCCCCTCCAGTTTGTTCGCCCCCCATCGAAGGCTCCACGGCGTGCACGCCAGTCCCCTCTCCCTCCGCTCGCCATCTGCTCTGCTCCAACTTCCTCTGCAAGCCCCACCGCCTCTCTCCCCTGTCTCACCGTGTCTTCCAAGCTAGCTTTTTCCCGAACCCTAGATGCAGGTCCCAGCCACACCCCCTGAAGTAGAGATAAGATCGATCCCAAAGGTATGGGGGTGGCTTCTCTGGAGGCCCAACTGGCAGGTGGAAAGCACGTCCCACATAATTTTGAAGGCTTCTCTCCCCCCGCATCCATAGTGACGTCATCAATGGTGGATCCCCAACAACAAAATTCCTGCAAAATAAAGTCCGCGATCCCAGGGGATTAGGAGTTGAAGGTAATCGGGTCGGCACAAACCTGAAAGGCGGAGGCCACGGCATCGGCGCGTCGACAACCGCACCCGGTGACCATGGCTTCATTCGAAAGCGCCTACGCTCTCCCGCGGTCGGGATCGGCTGCACAAAGGGCAGCCGCACCCTCGCCGGTGCGCCGCCTCGCTTCTCCGTCTTCAATTCGACCGTCTCCTCCAACTCCCTCTCCACCTCCTCGTCAGAATCATCCACCTGGTTCCACCAAAATCTCCCAAATCCCGGCGATTCCCTCCCTCCATCCCTCAACTCACCCCGCTCATCGGCGGCCATGTTCCGCGAGGCCGCGTCACGCGGCAACCCTGCGCGGCCGCACTCCCACGCGCTCGCCGCCGTGTTGGCCCGGCAAGGCTGCTTCGGTCCGCACCTCGCGCCCGGCAAGGCTGCTTCTACTCCCGCGGCGAAGGGTGGACTCGGCGGCGGCTCCCGTGGCGAAGGGCGTCCACGGCGAAGGACGGCTCCGGCGGTGGCTCAGGCGCGACAGACGGGCTCGGCGGCAGCTCCCGCGGCGAAGGGTGGCTCCGGCGGCGAAGGGCGTGGCGGGCGGCGCGGGAGGAGGTCCTCTCTTCCCGTTTGCGCTCGCCCAAATGATGCAAGCGACTTCGATTGTACTGTGTTCAAGAAAGAAAGAAAATGACACACAAGAAGCGGGACAAAGAGACACCAGCTGTCTAACCCATGATAGCAGGTAAACGTTGTATGCTCCTCATGGGAGCAACTAATTGGGAGAACTTGCCTTTCAGAAGAAAAAAAAGGGGGGAGGAACTTGGGTGCAATTGTGGCGGTCTACCGTGATCATGATGACAAATATCTAGAGTTATAAGGATCGTCGTTCATGGAAAATAGGAGGAAACTTGGGTGCAGTGGTGACGGTCTACCGTGATCATGATGGAAAATATCTAGAGTTATAGGGATCTTCGTTCATGGACCATCTGATTCAACATCATTACAAGCTTTCACTTGTCATGAAGCATTATCCTTAGCGAAGGATCTTGGCATCGCTAACCTTTTTGTCGCTTGGCATTGCAAGATCGAAATTGCATATATTCATGCAGGAGCTGGAAGGATCTCAAGGAGATTACATCTTGGATGATTTTTTTCGATTCTTGTGTTTATGCTTATAAAAAAATAGAGCTTCAAATTTAGATGCACACAATCTGACTAGACATTTGTTATCATTAGATCATGGAGGACATGTATAGTTGGACAACCGCATCATTAGATCACTCCCACTGAATTGTGTGCTTGCATGGAGGGTTTGTCATTTGCTATCCAGAGGAGTGTCCTACCTATCATGATCGAGATGGATTCCATTGTTGCAGTGAAGTTGATACAAGCTAAGGAGGTGGATAGATTTGTTTACGCATCGCTCATTAAGGAAATCCGTTACCTTATGTTTCTTCGTGATTCTTGTATTACTCATATCAATCGTAGTTAAAATAAGGTTAGTGATAGTCTAGCTAAGTTTGCTCGTCTAGAAGGCAGAACCATGACTTGGATAGGTTCGGGGCCTTCAGAGGCATTGGAGTTTGCAGTGATTGATTGTATGGACCTCGTGATTGAGTAATACATTATTTCACCCGCAAAAAAAAAAGATCACTCCCATAGAACGTTTTCTCTTCTTGGTTTTCTTGATTTTTTTGGCTTTTTTGTTTTCTTTTGGTGAAGCACGGGATGCTTTACGCAGGAGGACATTCACCCCTAAAAACACAAATTAATTTATTTAGGCACATATTAGTACACATTGGGAGCACCAGTGAATGTTGATTGGGAGCACACGTTGGAAGCACACATACGGGTGCTAGTTGAAAGCACATTTTGGAAAGCACAAGTTAGCGCTAGGTGGGAGCACAGATTAGTTCGGGAGCAGGGGTTAGTGTAATTGAGAGCACACATATTAGTACTAGTTGGACAAGTTGGGTAGAACAAGTTAATTCCATGTAGAAGCACGGGTTAGTTCGAGCACATGTTAGTGTAGTGAAGAGCACAAATGTTACTACTAGTTGAAAGCAAAAGTTAGGAACCACGACTTAGTACTAGGTGGAACAATTGGGTTAGTTCACGTCGGAAGCACATGATAGTGTGGTTGGCAGCACATATTTTGCCCAAAACAAATTCGTTAAAACCTATCAACACGAGATCTAATTTTTAAGATCTTGACGCAAGGAATGCAATGGTGAAAACGGTTCATAATTTGGACTCACGATTTAAGAGATATACTTTTTATCGAATCAAAAATTACAAACAAACCCACCTACCCCTCTGGCCCGTGGGAAGAAAATTTCATCCAAACTCCTAGCTTGTGACAAGTGACACACATTAGGTATGCCACTTGTCACCACCAGAAGAAATGGAGGTAACTTCTGCAAGGGGTGCCCCTCAATTAGTAATTCCGCCTCCTCGTCCTCCTTCCTCTATGTAAAGAAGTACTCGCTTCGAACTGAAAACATGGCTCTAAATTTTTACATCTTTCTCCAAAAGCAAGGCTCATAGTCATTTGTACCAATTAGGGTATCTCCAATGCGGATCACCCAATTGCCTGCAAAATGACCGGATTGGGCCGCACAAACACTTTTATGTCTCCAACACGGATTACCAAATTGGGCCGGATCATTCTGAACATATGAAATTCCACAAGTGGGGCCCAAAACCAAGAGCACTCTCGTGGAGTCCGGACATCCGCTACTCTAGACTCCGATATCCCTGACCCATCCTAGAAACCTTATCCCGCCTTCAGTTCTAGAACCCACCACACATTCACAACAAATTGGCCGTTCGTCCACCTACCTGCATTCACGCTGGCGTGGTAATCAAGAAGCCAACTTTGGTTGCTCGCATTCACGCCTTCGCCCCTCCGACTGCCTTGGATATTTAAAGACCAAGGTTACATCGATAATTAATCATACCACAACAGTGGACAGTCGAAGCTTTTATATGTTCAATCAACCACTATTAACATTGTTACCAAAGAAGGATGGTGCTTCCGACATTAGGGATATCTGTCCCATTAGCATGATTCATGGCCTTGCAGAGATTTTTTTTTCCAAAGACCTCACACTGCGGGTTGGTCCCATGTTGAATATGCTTATTACGGTGAACCAAAGTGCCTTTATCCGAGGGCGATCGATCCATGATAACTATATGCTTGTCAACCAATCTATAAAAAAATTCCATAATCGCAAGGTCCCCTCATCTTTCTCAAATCGGATACTGCACACCTTTGATTCAGTTGTGTTGCCTTTTTTGCTACAAGTCATGAAGAAGAGGGGATTTAGCCAGAACTGGTGCTTGTGGGTATCTTTGCTCCTCACCTCGACAAGTTATAAAGCGCTGATCAATGACAGTCTGGTGAATGTATTTGGCACGCGCGGGTGTTGTGGTAGGGAGACCCCTATCCCCTCTTATTCCTCCTGATCATGGATGTCCTTGATGCTATGGTGGATAAGATGGAGGTGGCTGGGTTGTTAGAACCCCTTGATAGATGGGGAGTGGTGCAGCATGCTATCGCTTTACACGGATATGTCCCATTTTTTCTCAAACCCAAAGAAGTGTGAGCTATTCGTGATGAAGGAGATTCTGGCGTTGTTTGGTGATGCTTCTGGGCTTATAGCTAATCTTCAAAAATGTGTGATCTCGCCATGAGATGCAAGGGTGTCGATTTGGAGCTACTCGTGCCATCTCTTCTATGTTGAGTGGCCCAGTTTTTGTGCACTTATCTGGGATCCTTCTAACCGGTGGCCTTCACTAAAGCGGATCTGCAACCTCTTGTTGATCATGTGGCAGATAGATGGGCGACTTGGAAGACCTCGATGCTGCTTACGACTGGCAGGCTGACTTTGATCAAGGTGATGCTTACGACTATTAGTATTTATCACATGTTCTCTCTCAATCTCCCTTCATGGGTTTTCAAGGCCATCACAAAGATTTCTCGGATTTTTTCTAGAGAGTTTCCGACGAGGTGAAGGGTGGCACTTTTTGGTGGCATAGGAGCAAATTTGCAAGCCTCCGCGGTTTAGCGGGCTCGGTGCTTATCACTTGGATTTTCTTAACAACACTTTATAAATGCGGCGGTTATGGCTTCAGAGGACGGGTCTACTAAGGGCGTGATATGGCCTTTCTTTAGTGGTATCTAGAGAGGTCACACAATATTCCTCGTTGCGTCGAAGTGTTCGATAGGAAGGGGCGGGCGAGTGACTTCTGGCACGGCAAGTGGATCGAGGGACGGAGTCCGTTCAATATTGCTCCCAAATTGTACCCATTTATCGAGGCTAGAGGAGGGAAGAGGAGAACTGTGGCAGAAGCTTTGGTGGATAATAAGTAGATTTGATGACATTCGTGGAATGCTATTGATAGAGGCGACCATCGAGTTCATGGATCTTTGGTGACAAATATAGCAAGCGCCATCACTAAACAATGAGGAGGATTGTTTCTCATGGAGACTCATGGCGAATTGAGCTTATTCGGCCAGTTTGGCCTATGAGGCCTATTTTCACGACACTGAGCTTGCGGAGTACACCAACCTCCTGTGGAAAACGAGGCTCCTCCCAACCAAAGGTCATTCACTTGGCTGGTTATGAGGAATTGTTGTTGGATGACGGACCGCCTCTAAAACCGTGGTATGCAGCATCGTCCTTGCTGCACATGCTGTGACCAGGCGCTCGACGCGATTGATCATATTTTGGCGTGATGTTCGTTTGCGTGGCAGTTTTGGTTTCTTTTCCTATATAGCTTTGGGCTTCGACGGATAACTCCTAACATGGATGCCAAAGTCAAAGAATGGTGGTGCTCGATGGATAGGAGAATTCCATAGGTTAGTGCCAAGGAGAAGGCGATGATTATGGTTGCCGGTCTTTGCAACCTTTGGCTGAAGCGCAAAGCTACAGTTCTTGAAGGAAAATCGATATCTCTTCAGAGGGTGGTCGCGCTTGCGATGGAATAGCACTTGTGATGAAAAAAGGCTAGACAGGCAGTGGCCAAGATTAGGGAGGAGTATGCCTTGTTCGCGCGTTTGTTTGTGACAATGATGGTGTGGTATAACAAGAGTATGTTCTTGTTTTACCATTGCTTGTATCTGACCCCTTTCTCTCTTAATGGAAATGACAGGCAACGACGTAATGTTGTGTTGGCTGTGTTCTTCCTAAGAAAAACATATTGGGCATTTTAACTATTACGGTGAGCCAAGCGTCATGCCCAGGCGTGCCCCGTCCTCCGGTTAATTTAGATTTTTTTTGTAAAGGAGGATTGCCCTAACCTATGCATCAAAATGAAGCATGCAACTATATTATTAAATACAGATTCTGCACGCTGATGAACGACTAGTAAGACCCTGTTTGGATTGGATGTGTTTTTGTGTGATGCCCAGTATCTAGTTCAAACTTGAGTTAAAATACCGTGGAGCACACATTTTACACTCAATCCAAGCAGGGCCTAAGGGCTTTCAGGCGCACAGCGAAAATCGTGCAAAGCCTTCTCATGCAGCAAAGCGGGAAAACATCCTCTGCATGACAAGCTAACATGACCTGATGCCGGTACTCTTTAAACAAGGGAGAGTGCCAGTTTGCTGGAGAAATATCCTCGAGCGACCATCTTATGGAGTACTCCCTCCGATCCAAAATAAGTGTTATGGTTTTAGTTTAAATTTTAAAGTTTGAACTAAAACCACGACAATTATTTTGGAAGGGAGTACTAGATAACAAGCTAACATGAATACAGGTCACTATACTTCTGTCAAATAGCCTGCAAAACAGATCGCGCCCTCACGCAGAAGCACCGCCTCTACAGCAACTAAACCAAAAGGTCACACTGCTGCGCAGAAATGGAGTACAGTGTTATTTTTGTACCTTAGGTAAGTCAACATCAGAAGTATAAAATTATTGATATCAGCATGCAAGGTGATAAGTTTACAGATAAGTACACCAGTTGCAGGCAAGCTCTGGTTTATTGCCTCCAACACCTGACAGCCTACAACTAAATTTGAGGCATGACAACAACAGAACAGAGGAACTCATTTCATTTGTATAAACGACATTCATGTACAATAGACACAAACAACTAATTCAAGCCCGGGAGTGGCAATATCCCCATAGCACTGCTTACTCTAATGAAAAGGAAAACTGAGTAAAGAGCAATGAGGCCAACCCCAAGCGTCTTGTTAGGCCGCATGCCGCTCCGTGGCAGCGTGACAAGCGCCCAGACCAACCCAGCAACCAGGAAGCTCATCGTGTAAATAAGAGAGCGGTCCTGTGGAAGAACGTAAGAGTTGGGTGCTGTCGACCAAGCTCCAAGCAGCATCGATATTCCTAAGCCGGCAAGTGTGTTGAACATAGGCCCTGCATAACATCCTGACATTGCGATCTGCACACCGTCTCCTCCATTCATTGCCAAGGCCACATTTGACATCAAGTCACCCATCGAATTGCCCCATGCTAGCACCGTTAAGCCAAGGATTGAAGGATTAATCCCAAGTATCACTCCAAATGCAACCAACAGTGCAACCAGCTCATTGGCAATGATGTAGAACCAAACGATGCTCATCACAAACCCTCCAAACACCCATGGGAGTAAGTACCTCCTTGGAGGACGGCCGGGACTGGTGAATGTAAAAGCAAGACCTGCAAGTGCAATCCCAAAAATACCAGCTATCACATATGCTGCTACGCTGGCACCCGTGGATACTCCATCCTGGCTGTTCCACAGAAATGCTAAGAGTAGAGGTGCCAAGCCAGCACTGGCAACAGCATATTCTTGTGACCAACGGTCTTCCTCAACTATTGGAATCGTCAACTTTCTTGGTATTGTCAGGGGTAGCTCCAAAAACAGAAACAGTTTGGAGTAGTTAAGCGTGGAGGTATCCACTCTGCCTTCTTCATTCCATCCCCACAAAGGCCTGTCAGGCGAACCATCTCTCCCCTGATTTGAGTAGATAGCCACATGAGAAGCCCACATCCACTGCGGCAATGATGTGTTTACCTGGACCGCCTCATCACTTGTATCCTCCTCAAGAAGTGAACTGTACACAGAATCATCCTCCTCTAGTCCGTGTGAGAAGATACTTCCCCTCACAGGAAGCAATGGTGTGACTACATCAAACTTCAGCATCCGTGCGTGCTTCCTTAACAACTCATTTGCAGCCACCACAAATGCATAAACCACATAAATCGATACAAACAGCATAGCTCCCCAAACGGTCACCTTCCCGACAATCAACATAATAGACAGTGCCACCAATGTGATCAGGAAGAATCCAACATCCCTCACAAAGCACCTCCAATCAATCTGCACATTCTTCTCCGCGACGGACAATGACACTGCCCCAACAACAACGCAGGTAACAAACACCGCTCCGCCCAGCACGCTGTTCAGCCCCACATCCCCGGCGCCAGACCCCATGAACGCTGCAATACTGGCAAACACATCAGGAGCACCATTACCAAAGGGGAGCAGGGTAACACCAGCCACGGTCGGCGGGAGCCGCAGCAGGGCGGACATCTTCTCCAGGCTGCAGCAGAAGTAGTCCGCGGCCGTGTTACCGAGCATGTAGAACAGCGCCGCCAGGCACACGGCAAGGACGGCATAGCCAAGCAGCCTGAACCTCTCGCAACGACAGTAAAAGAAATCCAGGTAGTCGACGAACCCGCCGGAGCTGCACTGCGGGTGCGCCCGGAGGAACTCGCACTGGGACCCGAAACCCTCGTGGCGGTCGATGCCGGCGCACGCGGTGGAGGGGTTCTCCAGCTGCTCGCCGTTCAGGCCGGTGACCTCCGAGAGGTTCCCGCCTCTGGACGCGGCGGGGCTGGCGGGATCGGCGCCGGAGAGGAGCCTGCGGCGGAGCGCGCGCGAATCGGAGCTCGGGAGCCGCGGAGGGTTCCCATCCGGGCGGGTGTAGAGGAAGAGGAGGAACAGCACCAGGGAGGCCGCGGCGACGGGCCGAATCCGGCGGGGATGCGGCGGCGGCGAGGCCATCGTCTCCGGGGAGGTCACGGGCCGGAGTTTCGGGGGGCTGGCATGCCGAATCTGAGGGGAGGGTTGGGGAATTTGGCGTGCTTCCGGGGATCCGGGGTTAGGGTTTGGTCGTCGGAGCGCGTGGTTTGGGAATTGGGGATTGACGACGATGTGGGGAAGGAGACGGCGTGTTGCCCCGGTCGCATGCCGCGCCAGGAAGCAAACGGAACGGTCGTTGTTAAGTGGGCCGGATTGGATTAGGGCTCGATCTTGTTGGGCTAGCCGTTTCCTGACAGAGCCGCCTCGGCTTTTAAAAACACTAACTTTTTTGAAAACAAAAAAACTAACTTTTTTGGATTGTCTCAAAACAAAAACTAAATTTTTTAGAAATACTATTGTTTTAGAAAAAACAACTCTTTTGGAGATTTCTCAAAAAAACTAACTTTTTTGGAAATTCCAGGCATTTTTGAATTTCTAACTTTTTTAACATTAAACTTTTTAAAAATAAAAAGGCAAATTAAAAAACAGGGGGGAAACGAAAAAAGGCACCTGGACCGGGTGAGAAACCACCTAGAAGGTTCCCAAAATCGGGATCGGTGAAACACCTTAACGGGGCGACCCAGTTAGATCACTCTCTCGCCAACTCTGTGTGAAGCGTCGATAGTGCGACGCAATGAGGGGCGAATAGGATGCACGATGTATGGAGCTCTGGACTACGACATTCCTCGCGGTGGGCCATCTCAATAGAGCGTTTGTACCCAAGCAGTTTTCGAAACATGGTACTCGCTTCGGAAACCTTCCACCAATTTTGGGAAGATTTAGTTCGGTCTTTTTCTTATCTCTCTTTTTCTTTACTGGTTTTTTTCCTTCTTTTCCTTCATTGTTTCTTCTTTGAATTGATGAACTTTTGTAATCTGCCAATTTTGGTATACGAACATTTCCTTTTACATGCAATAAACATTTTTCAAAATTTAGGCGATTATTTTTACATTTTCATGGATATCTCTATATGTAGGAATATTTTTAAGGGTTAGGAACAACTTTTGAAATGGTACGGACATTTTTATATGTGATGCATTATTTTTAAGGACGGCTTCCGTTATCTCGTCGCTCTATCGCGCTCCCGCAACCCTTGCTCTGTCGGCGGCCACTCCGGCCCCGGCGGCCACCCTTTCCGCGCCGCTCACCACTGCGGTGACGGCGGCCACCGCCCCCTTTCCCGTTGCTATGGCTTCGCGGGTCTCTCTCTCAGGCTCCTCTCCCTCGGAGTCCTCCTCCCCTGCTCTTCTGTCCCCGCCGGAGTCACGGACGCTGCCGCGGGCCCCCTCTCCGCCCCCTCGGGCTCGCCTTCAGCTGCGGTCAATCATCGTCCCTCCGGTGGTCGGCACGGCCTTCGGCCCGCTGGTTCAGGGTGGTGGGGCGGGCCTGCTGCAGGGCCGTCGCCGCTGGGCGCTGGGGGCTGGCAGGTGAAGCAGAGTCGCCGTCCGCGGGGCCGTCCGTCCCGGCTGCCCCCACGACGCCGGAACCCCCCCGGCTGCGCATGCTCGCTGCGCCCCGGCCGTCGCCAACCTCGCGGGTGCCGGCTGAGCTCCATGGGTGCTGCTACAATTGCGGTAGCGACGATGGGCACATTTCGGTGGAATGCAGGAATCCTAGCTTCTGCGTGCAGTGCCGTGGGCACGACCACATCTCGCGGGGCTGCACCCGCCCCCGCAGCCCCTCTCCAGTCGACCAGCCGCAGCACCCTCCTCCTGCTCTGCGCTCCAGGGCGGTGGCCCTCGCAACCCTGGCCGCTTCCCCGCTGCGAAGCTCGTCTATGGTCCTGCCTCCCCCACCTCCTGGCCCCCCTCCGCCCGGGGTTGTCCGGCTGTGTAGCCATGTCGTGCAGGCGCCTGCGGAGGGGCCGGCCGAGTCCTTGGCGAGCGGCGTCGGCCCTGAGTTCTTGGCCCCCTTTGGGGGCGAGGGCGCGTTCCTGCCGCGGGTGGATCTTGGCTCGCCGGAGCCGGTGGAGACATGCTTCCTGGAGGCCTCTGAGGATATCCATCGGATGGAGGCGGAGCTCTCCCGGGCGGTGCTGGTGTCGGTCACGGGCGTGCGCCCGGAGGTGGACTTGGCATCGGCGGCGGAAGCGCTGCATGCGAAGTTCGAGGTCGGTCCGGAGGCCATGTCCATACGGCCTTTCTTCCCCGACGACTTCCTTGTGCTTTGCCGTGACGGGGCGCTTCGGGACCGCATGGTGTGCGCCGGTCGGGCGTCTTCTTCCTGGTTCGACCTTTCCCTCAGGCCATGGATCCGGCAGGCGCAAGCCACGGCAGTCTTCCTTCCCTACCTCGTGCCGATCTCTCTTCGGGGTGTGCCCGCCCATGCGTGGTGCCAAAGGACGGCGGGTGCGATCCTGCGGGGCCTTGGCTTCATGGTGGGTGTGGATGATGCCACGGCGAGGCGCCATGACATGGCGGATTTCCGCGTCTGGCTGCGCACGAACCGGCCGAGGCAGATTCCGCGGCATCGACTGCTTCTCATCGACGAGCCGAGTCGCATCCTGTGGGCGGCGGAGGCGGACGGTGGACGCTCGATGGGCAGGCTGGCACATACGCTGCAGTACCCAATCGAGATCACGGTGCTAGGTGAGCCCATTCTGGTGGATGGTGACGAGCCTCAGGCAAGGTTTCTGCTGCCTCCCTCGCCGCCGTCAGAGGAGGACTCGGGGCCTGGGCGTGGGCGTTCACTGGGCTCTGGCTCGGCAAGGCGGTCTGGGTTCGGAGGCGCTGGCTGTGCGGGGGCGGGCGATGCTGGCTCCTCCGCGCCGGCGGCGGCGCCGCCGGCGGACAGGCGGACCCAGTTTCAAACTAGGGTTGGGGAGGCGACACCCCTGCATGCGCTGACGCGGGTCCGGGCCACCCCTGACGTCGCTGCTTCGGACATGGTGGAGGATCCTATCATGGAGCGACAGGTGGAAGGTGCGGTTGGTGAGGTAGTCAAGGAGGATATGCTCTGCCACGATGGGCTGGCATCCAGGACGGTGGAGACGCAGTCGCCCCAAGCTCCTGGGCAGCTTCTCAGACCTGGGGCCACGGCAGTGTCTCGGGATCCGCAACAGCTGCTGCTGGACCAGTCGCCCGCTTCGGTCTGCCTGGCCCGCTGGGCAGGATCTGAGGCAACGGCTCGCGATGACGGCGCTCGTCCATTGGGTGTTGGCGGAGATTGGGGGAGTGGGCCGCTCCTCGTTGGCTCAGTGGAGATTCTGTTGGGGACCCCGACTGTCTTGGCCAGGAGTGGCCGGTCGCTTTCTGAAGGAGGCTTTTTGACCCCGCGGTCTCTTTCTTTGACCCCATGGTCTGCTTTCTCGCCATCCGAGGCAGGCGTGCCGCAGAGGCAGGGGGTGGGATCGGATCAATCCTCCGGGGATTGGTTCTTGGTCAGTTTGTCGCCAGAACCAGACGAGGGCCCGAATGTGCCGGCCAGCCCCACGCCTGGCCCGCTCCCTGATACGTCTCCAATGTATCTATAATTTTCGATTGCTCCGTGCTATATTATCTACTGTTTTGGGCAATATTGGGCTTTATTTTCCACTTTTATATTATTTTTGGGACTAACCTATTAACCGGAGGCCCAGCCCAGATTTGTTGTTTTATGCCTATTTCAGTGTTTTGAAGAAAAGGAATATCAAATAGAGTCGAAACGGAACGAAATCAACTGGAGAAGTTATTTTTGGAACGAAAGCCACCAGATAGACTTGGACTCCATGTTAGGAGATACGGGAGGTGCTCACGAGGGTGGAGGGCGCCCCCCCTAGGGCGCACCCCCTGCCTCGTGGGGCCCCCGTGCCTCCTCCGACGTACTTCCTGCACCCATATATATTGTCATACCCTAAAACTTCCAGAACGAACAATAGATCGGGAGTTCCGCCGCCAGAAGCCTCCGTAGCCACCGAAAACCAATCTAGACCCGTTCCGGCACCCTGCCGGAGGGGGCAATCCTTCTTTGGTGGCCATCTTCATCATCCGGGTGCTCTCCATGACGAGGAGGGAGTAGTTCTCCCTCGGGGCTGAGGGTATGTACCAGTAGCTATGTGTTTGATCTCTCTCTCTCTCTCTCTCTCTCGTGTTCTTGATTTGACACGATCTTGATGTATCGCGAGCTTTGCTATTATAGTTGGATCCTATGTTTCTCCTCCCCTATACTCTCTTGTAATGGATTGAGTTTCCCCTTTGAAGTTATCTTATCGGATTGAGTCTTTAAAGATTTGAGAACACTTTGATGTATGTCTTGCCGTGCGTATCTGTGGTGACAATGGGATACCACGTGATTCACTTGATGTATGTTTTGGTGATCAACTTGCGGGTTCCGCCCATGAACCTATGCATAGGGGTTGGCACACGTTTTCGTCGTGATTCTTCGGTAGAAACTTTGGGGCACTCTTTGAGGTCCTTTGTGTTGGTTGAATAGATGAATCTGAGATTGTGTGATGCATATGGTATAATCATACCCACGGATACTTGAGGTGACATTAGGGTTTTGGTTGATTTGTGTCTTAAGGTGTTATTCTAGTACGAACTATAGGGTTGTTTGTGACACCTATAGGAATAGTCCAACGAATTGATTGGAAAGAATAACTTTGAGGTGGTTTCGTACCCTACCATAATCTCTTCGTTTGTTCTCCGCTATTAGTGCCTTTGGAGTGACTCTTTGTTGCATGTTGAGGGATAGTTTTATGATCCAATTATGTTAGTATTGTTGAGGGAACTTGCACTAGTGAAAGTATGAACCCTAGGCCTTGTTTTAACACATTGCAATACCGTTTACGCTCACTTTTATCATTCGTTACCTTGCTGTTTTTATATTTTCAGATTACAAATACCTTTATCTACTATCCATATACCACTTGTATCACCATCTCTTCGCCGAACTAGTGCACCTATACAATTTACCGTTGTATTGGGTGTGTTGGGGACACAAGAGACTCTTTGTTATTTGGTTGCAGGGTTGCTTGAGAGAGACCATCTTCATCCTACGCCTCCTACGGATTGATAAACCTTAGGTCATCCACTTGAAGGAAATTTGCTACTGTCCTACAAACCTCTGCACTTGGAGGCCCAACAACGTCTACAAGAAGAAGGTTGTGTAGTAGACATCAATCTCTTTTCTGGCGCCATTGCCGGGGAGGTTAGCGCTTGAAGGTATATCTTTAGATCTTGCAATTGCGTCTTTTAGTTTCTTGTTTTATCACTAGTTTAGTTTATAAAAGAAAATTACAAAAAAAGGAATTAAGTTTGTCTCATATGCTTCACCTTTTTAATATCTTTCGTGAGTATGATGGAAAGGAAAATTGTGCCAAAGTGTTAGAAGAAGAATGCATTAAAAAATTTGGCACTAAATATTTGAATGATGAGCATGATTGCAATGTTGTTAGTATGAATTCCTTGAATATCCATGATGCTAATGATATGCAAAGCCACAAGCTTGGGGAAGCTATGTTTGATGAAGATGATATTTTTTGTCCCCCAAGTTTTGATGAGCAAATTTATTATGATGAAAGCATGCCTCCTATCTATGATGATTATTGTGATGACACGTATGCTTTAAAGAATAATTATAACCATGAAACTTGTCATCTTGATCTTAATTTTCAATCACATGATAGTTATCTTGTTGGGTTTGCTCCCACTATTGTTCATGAGAAGAATTTTGCTTATGTGGAGAGTAGTAAATTTTCTATGCTTGTAGATCATGAAAAGAATGCTTTAGGTGCTGGTTATATTGTTGAATTCATTCATGATGCTACTGAAAATTATTATGAGGGAGGAACATATGCTTGTAGGAATTGCAATAATATCAAGTTTCCTCTCTATGTGCTTAAAGCTTTGAAGTTATGCTTGTTTTACCCTCCTATGCTAGTTGATTATTGTTCCCACAAGTTGTTTGCTCACAAAATCCCTATGCATAGGAAGTGGGTTAGACTTAAATGTGCTAGTCATATTCTTCATGATGCTCTCTTTATGTTTCAATTCTTATCTTTTATGTGAGCATCATTGAAATCATCATGCCTAGCTAGGGGCATTAAACGATAGCGCTTGTTGGGAGGCAACCCAATTTTATTTTAGTTCCTTGATTTTTGTTCCTGTTTAGTAGTAAATAATTCATCTAGCCTCTGTTTAGATGTGGTTTTATGCTTTTAATTAGTGTTTGTGCCAAGTAGAACCTTTGGGAAGACTTGGGGAAAGTCTCGTTGATCATGCTGTAAAAAACAGAAACTTTAGCGCTCACGAGAAATGCTTCCATTTTTATTTGGAGAGTGCTATTTAGTTAATTCTTTTTGAATATGATTAATAGATAAATTCCTCAGGTCCAGAAATTTATTTTATAATTTTATGAGTTCCATAAGTATATGTTTGATTCAGATTACTACAGACTGTTCTGTTTTTGACAGATTCTGTTTTTCATGTGTTGTTTACTTATTTTGATGAATCTATGGCTAGTAAAATAGTTTATAAACCATAGAGAAGTTGGAATACAGTAGGTTTAACACCAATATAAATAAATAATGAGTTCATTACACTACCTTAAAGTGGTGATTTATTTTCTTATACTAACGGAGCTTACGAGTTTTCTGTTAAGTTTTGTGTTGTGAAGTTTTCAAGTTTTGGGTAAGGATTCGATGGACTATGGAATAAGGAGTGGCAAGAGCCTAAGCTTGGGGATGCCCGAGGCACCCCAAGGTAATATTCAAGGATAGCCAATAGCCTAAGCTTGGGGATGCCCCGGAAGGCATCCCCTCTTTCGTCTTCGTTCATCGGTAACTTTACTTGGAGCTATATTTTTATTCACCACATGATATGTGTTTTGCTTGGAGCGTCAATTTATTTTGTTAGGATTTGCTTTCTGTTATTTATAAAAATGTTTTGCATATTTTATTTCAATAAAAGTGGCATTGATAGCCTTTACTATGCCTATGTTACAAGTCTTCATGTTGCTGTTTGAAAATAGAAAGTTTACCGCTGTTGCAATAATTCTCTAGAAAATTAAGAATGTGATAAAATGTTGAAACCTTTTGCATATTAAGCTCTGATAAATTTACTACAGTGGGAATTTTATTTCATAATTTTTGGAGCTATTAAAGTATGGATGTTGCAGCATTCTTTACAGACTATCCTGTTTAGGCAGATTGCTGTTATGTTGCATTGTTTGCATATGGTTGCTTCTTTAATGATTCTATTTGAGGATAGGACTATTAAATATGCAGAGGAATTTAGTATGCAATGTTGATTAATAATTTTAGTGATTCGCTACAGTAGAGTATGATAAGGTTTTGGCAATGGTTTATACTAACTTATCTCACGAGTCCTTGTTGAGTTTTATGTGGATGAAGCTTTTGAGATTTAGGGAGACCGTGATATGAGAGGAATTAAGGAGACACAAAAGCTCAAGCTTGGGGATGCCCAAGGCACCCCAAGATAATATTTCAAGAAGTCTCAAGCATCTAAGCTTGGGGATGCCCCGGTTGGCATCCCACCTTTCTTCTTCAACAACTATCGGTTAGTTTCGGTTGATCCTAAGTTTTTGCTTCTTCACATGATGTTTGCTATTCTTAGAATGTCATTTTATTTTGCTTTGCTTGCTGTTTGAATAAAATACCAAGATCTGAAATTATTAAATGTTAGAGAGTCTTCACATAGTTGCATAATTATTCAACTACTCTTTGATCTTCACTTATATCCTTGGGAGTAGTTTGTCATTTGCTCTAGTGCTTCACTTATATCTTTTAGAGCATGGTGGTAGTTTTATTTTGAAGAAATAGATGAACTCTCATGCTTCACTTATATTATTTTGAGAGTCTTAAATAGCATGGTAATTTGCTTAAAATCCTAATATGCTAGGTATTCAAGAATAATAAAATTCTCTTATGAGTGCACTGAATACTATGAGAAGTTTGATACTTGATGAGTGTTTTGAGATATGAGGATGGTAATATTAGAGTCATGCTAGTTGAGTAGTTGTGAATTTGAGAAATACTTGTGTTGAAGTTTGTGATTCCCGTAGCATGCACGTATGGTGAACCGTTATGTGATGAAGTCGGAGCATGATTTATTTTTTGATTGTCTTCCTTATGAGTGGCGGTCGGGGACGAGCGATGGTCTTTTCCTACCAATCTATCCCCCCTAGGAGCATGCGCGTAATACTTTGCTTTGATAACTTGTAGAATTTTGCAATAAGTATGTGAGTTCTTTATGACTAATGTTGAGTCCATGGATTATACGCACTCTCACCCTTTCACCATTGTTAGCCTCTCTAGTACCGCGCAACTTTCGCCGGTACCATAAACCCACCATATACCTTCCTCAAAACAGCCACCATACCTACCTATTATGGCATTTCCATAGCCATTCCGAGATATATTGCCATGCAACTTTCCACCATTCCATTATTATGACACGCTTCATCATTGTCATATTGCTTAGCATGATCATGTAGTTGACATTGTATTTGTGGCAAGGCCACCGTTCATAATTCTTTCATACATGTCACTCATGCATCATTGCACATCCCGATACACCGCCGGAGGCATTCATATAGAGTCATACTTTGTTCTAGTATCGAGTTGTAATCATTGAGTTGTAAATAAATAGAAGTGTGATGATCATCATTCAATAGAGCATTGTCCCCCAAAAAAAGGGGAAAGGCCAAAGAAAAAAAAGAAGGCCCAAAAAATATATATATAAAAAGAAAATAAAAAGGGGCAATGCTACTATCTTTTTTCCACACTTGTGCTTCAAAGTAGCACCATGATATAGCGAGTCTCATATATTGTGCTTCAAAGTAGCACCTTGTTATTCATATAGAGAGTTTCATATGTTGTCACTTTCATATACTAGTGGGAATCTTTCATTATAGAACTTGGCTTGTATATTTCAATGATGGGCTTCCTTAAAATGCCCTAGGTTTTCATGAGCAAGCAAGTTGGATGCACACCCATTTAGTTTCTTTTTGAGCTTTCATATACTTATGGCTCTAGTGCATCCGTTGCATGGCAATCCCTACTCACTCACATTGATATCTATTGATGGGCATCTCCATAGCCCATTGATACGCCTAGTTGATGTGAGACTATCTTCCCCTCCTTTTTGTCTTCTCCACAACCACCATTCTATTCCACCTATAGTGCTATATCCATGGCTCACGCTCATGTATTGCGTGAAGATTGAAAAAGTTTGAGAACATTAAAAGTATGAAACAATTGCTTGGCTTGTCATCGGGGTTGTGCATGATTTAAATATTTTGTGTGGTGAAGATGGAGCATAGCCAGACTATATGATTTTGTAGGGATAGCTTTCTTTGGCCATGATATTTTGAGAATACATAATTGCTTAGTTAGTATGCTTGAAGTATTATCATTTTTATGTCAATATGAACTTTTGTCTTGAATCTTTCGGATCTGAATATTCATATCACAAGTAAGAAGAATTACATTGAAATTATGCCAACTAGCACTCCACATCAAAAATTATCCTTTTATCATTTACCTACTCGAGGACGAGCAGGAATTAAGCTTGGGGATGCTTGATACATCTCCAACGTATCTATAATTTTTGATTGCTCCATGCTATATTATCTACTGTTTTGGGCAATATTGGGCTTTATTTTCCACTTCTATATTATTTTTGGGGCTGACCTATTAACCGGAGGCCCAGCCCAGATTTGTTGTTTTATGCCTATTTTAGTGTTTTGAAGAAAAGGAATATCAAACGGAGTCGAAACGGAACGAAATCAACTGGAGAAGTTATTTTTGGAACGAAAGCCACCAGATAGACTTGGACTCCATGTCAGGAGATACGAGAGGTGCTCACGAGGGTGGGGGCGCGCCCCCTGCCTCGTGGGGCCCCCGTGGCTCCTCCGACGTACTTCCTGCACCCATATATATCGTCATACCCTAAAACTTCCAAAACGAACAATAGATCGAGAGTTCCGCCGCCAGAAGCCTCTATAGCCACCGAAAACCAATCTAGACCCGTTCCGGCACCCTGCCGAAGGGGGCAATCCTTCTCCGGTGGCCATCTTCATTATCCCGGTGCTCTCCATGACGAGGAGGGAGTAGTTCTCCCTCGAGGCTGAGGGTATGTACCAGTAGCTATATGTTTGATCTCTCTCTCTCTCTCGTGTTCTTGATTTGGCACGATCTTGATGTATCGCAAGCTTTGCTATTATAGTTGGATCCTATGTTTCTCCTCCCCCTCTACTCTCTTGTAATGGATTGAGTTTCCCCTTTGAAGTTATCTTATCGGATTGAGTCTTTAAAGATTTGAGAACACTTGATGTATGTCTTGCCGTGCATATCTGTGGTGACAATGGGATACCACGTGATTCACTTGATGTATGTTTTGGTGATCAACTTGCGGGTTCCGCCCATGAACCTATGTATAGGGGTTGGCACACGTTTTTGTCGTGATTCTTCGGTAGAAACTTTGGGGCACTCTTTGAGGTCCTTTGTGTTGGTTGAATAGATGAATCTGAGATTGTGTGATGCATATCGTATAGTCATACCCACGGATACTTGAGGTGGCATTGTAGTATCTAGGTGACATTAGGGTTTTGGTTGATTTGTGTCTTAAGGTGTTATTCTAGTACGAACTCTAGGGCTGTTTGTGACACCTATAGGAATAGCCCAACGGATTGATTGGAAAGAATAACTTTGAGGTGGTTTCGTACCCTACCATAATCTCTTCGTTTGTTCTCCACTATTAGTGACTTTGGAGTGACTCTTTGTTGCATGTTGAGGAATAGTTTTATGATCCAATTATGTTAGTATTGTTGAGGGAACTTGCACTAGCGAAAGTATGAACCCTAGGCCTTGTTTCAACACATTGCAATACCGTTTACGCTCACTTTTATTATTCGTTACCTTGCTGTTTTTATATTTTCAGATTACAAATACCTTTATCTACTATCCATATACCACTTGTATCACCATCTCTTCGCCGAACTAGTGCACCTATACAATTTACCGTTGTATTGGGTGTGTTGGGGACACAAGAGACTCTTTGTTATTTGGTTGCAGGGTTGCTTGAGAGAGACCATCTTCATCCTACGCCTCCTACGGATTGATAAACCTTAGGTCATCCACTTGAGGGAAATTTGCTACTGTCCTACAAACCTCTGCACTTGGAGGCCCAACAACGTTTACAAGAAGAAGGTTGTGTAGTAGACATCACTCCCATGCAGTCCCCCACATGCGGTCCTGGGGCCAGATCAAGGTGGAGCCCAGCTGGTAGTGAGGGAGAGGAGCCCTCTGGCTCATGCACCAGGTGCAGGCGGCGGCCCTGTTGAGGCCCGTGGGGGTTCGCCGAGCGGTGCTGTCTTGCATGTGCATACGGATGGGGCCCGGTCGTCTACCCCTCTCCCCGTATCACCCAGGGCAGCGGCGCATGCCTTTTGTGAGGAGATTCAGAGGCAGATTTCTCCCATCCTGACCGCGCCTGAGGCCCCCAAGTCACGCCGCCCGCGGAAGCGCAACGTCCCGGCTGGTTCCCCATGGAGAAGCGCCAGAATTGCTAAGAGCAAAAGGCCTTCGGTGGCCTCCAAGCAGCAACAAGTTCTCATCCGCAAATTCTTCCTGGCTAATGAAGGAGAGGTGATCGGGGAGGAGGCGTTGAAGATGTTCGTCGACTTGTTCAATGGGCCTTTGGTGGACGCCCACATTGCTGCCATCTTGGCACTGTTTGGTTGGGAGCCTTCGGTGTTGTCGATGGTGGAGTTGCCAGAGCTAGAGGAGGCAGCGGCTTGAGCTGTGGCGGCAAGCGGGGTGCGGTGTAGGCCTTTCCCATGGCTACACACCCCATCAAGGTGCTGGTGTGGAACGTCCGTGGTCTTAATGACCCGGCTAGGAGAAGCGCGATTTACCAAGTGGTCACGGCGACCAACCCTAGTATAGTGTGTTTTCAGGAAACGAAGATGGAAGCTGTATCTCAGGGCGTGGTGGCACACTGTTTGGGCAATAAACTAGAAAATTTTTATTATGTCCCGGCTTCTGGTACTCGTGGTGGGATTCTTTTGGCCTGGGACCCACTCGTGGTACAACTCTCCAATCCGCATTACACGGAGAACGCAGTCACCGCGCTCGTCACGCCGGTTGGGACATCCTCGCGTTGGTAGATCTCTGGGGTGTATGGCCCTACTCTGGATGCGCAAAAGGTCGAGTTCTTGCAAGAGCTGGCTGACATTCGAGAGCTCATTGCCGGGCCGTGGGCTATTTTGGGAGACTTCAACCTCATTACGAACCCGGAGGATAAAAGCAACGATCACATTAACAGGCGCATGATGGCGCGGTTCCGGTCTAAGCTCAACTCCCTTGAGCTGAAGGAGGTGTACCTCAATGGTCGGAGGTACACGTGGTTGAATGAGCGTGGCCAGGCCACCCTTGAGAAGCTAGATCATATCTTCACCACCGTGGATTGGGAGGAGCTGCACCCGTCTTGTTTCCTCTCAGCTTTGGGTTCGGCTGTCTCGGACCACTATCCTCTTCTGTTGACTTGCATGCTGATTTTAAGGTGGGCAAGCGCTTTCGCTTCGAAGCCTTCTGGCCGAAGGCAGAGGGGTTTCGCAATGTGGTGCAAATGGCATGGAATTCAGTGCCCTCTGTGGGCAATGTTGGGGAACGCAGTAATTTCGAAAATTTTCCTACGCACACGCAAGATCATGGTGATGCACAGCAACGAGAGGGGAGAGTGTTGTCTACGTACCAACGCAGACCGACTGCGGAAGCGATCACAAAACGTAGAGGAAGTAGTCGTACGTCTTCTTCCCGATCCGACCGATCCAAGCACCGTTACTCCGGCACCTCCGAGTTCTTAGCACACGTTCAGCTCGATGACGTTCCTCGGGCTCCGATCCAGCAAAGCGTCGAGGAAGAGTTCCGTCAGCACGACGGCGTGGTGACGATCTTGATGTACTACCGACGCAGGGCTTCGCCTAAGCACTGTAACGGTATGATCGAGGTGGAATTTGGTGGCAGGGGGCACCGCACACGGCTAAGGAACGATCTCAAGGATCAAGTTGTGTGTGTTGGGGTGCCCCTTGCCCCCGTATATAAAGGCCAGGGGCAGGGGGTTCGGCCGACTAGGAGGGAGGCGCAGGGAGGAGTCCTACTCCCACCGGGAGTAGGACTCCTCCCCTCCAATCCTATTCCAACTAGGACTCTTGGGGGGAAGGAGAAAGAGGGGGCCGGCCCACCTCTCCTAGTCCTATTAGGACTTGGGAAAGGGGGGGCGCCGGCTAGGCTTGTGGGCTGCCTCTTCTCTCTTTTCCACTAAAGCCCAATAGGCCCATTTGCCTCCCGGGGGGTTCCGGTAACCCTCCCGGTAATCCGGAAAAATCCCGATTTCACCCGGAACGCTTCCGGTGCCCAAACATAGGCTTCCAATATATCAATCTTTACGTCTCGACCATTTCGAGACTCCTCGTCATGTCCATGATCTCATCCGGGACTCCGAACAACCTTCGGTACATCAAAATGCATAAACTCATAATAACTGTCATCGTAACGTTAAGCGTGCGGACCCTACGGTTCGAGAACAATGTAGACATGACCGAGACACGTCTCCGGTCAATAACCAATAGCGGGACCTGGATGCCCATATTGGCTCCTACATATTCTACGAAGATCTTTATCGGTCAAACCGCATAACAACATACGTTGTTCCCTTTGTCATCGGTATGTTACTTGCCCGAGATTCGATCGTCGATATCCAATACCTAGTTCAATCTCGTTACCGGCAAGTCTCTTTACTCGTTCTGTAATACATCATCTCACAACTAACATATTAGTTGCAGTGCTTGCAAGGCTTATGTGATGTGTATTACCGAGAGGGCCCAGAGATACCTCTCCGACCATCGGAGTGACAAACCCTAATCTCGAAATACGCCAACCCAACATCTACCATTGGAGACACCTGTAGTACTCCTTTATAATCACCCAGTTACGTTGTGACGTTTGGTAGTACCCAAAGTGTTCCTCTGGTAAACGGGAGTTGCATAATCTCATAGTTATAGGAACATGTATAAGTCATGAAGAAAGCAATAGCAACATACTAAACGATCGGGTGCTAAGCTAATGGAATGGGTCATGTCAATCAGATCATTCAACTAATGATGTGACCTCGTTAATCAAATAACAACTCTTTGTTCATGGTTAGGAAACATAACCATCTTTGATTAACGAGCTAGTCTAGTAGAGGCATACTAGTGACACTCTGTTGGTCTATGTATTCACACATGTATTATGTTTCCGGTTAATACAATTCTAGCATGAATAATAAACATTTATCATGATATAAGGAAATAAATAATAACTTTATTATTGCCTCTAGGGCATATTTCCTTCAGTCTCCCACTTGCACTAGAGTCAATAATCTAGTTTACATAGTAATGATTCTAACACCCATGGAGCCTTGGTGCTGATCATGTTTTGCTCGTGGAAGAGGCTTAGTCAACGGGTCTGCAACATTCAGATCCGTATGTATCTTGCAAATCTCTATGTCTCCCACCTGGACTAAATCCCGGATGGAGTTGAAGCGTCTCTTGATGTGTTTGGTTCTTTTGTGAAATCTGGATTCCTTTGCCAAGGCAATTGCTCCAGTATTGTCACAGAAGATTTTCATTGGACCCGATGCACTAGGTATGACACCTAGATCGGATATGAAGTCCTTCATCCAGACTCCTTCGTTCGCTGCTTCTGAAGCAGCTATGTACTCCACTTCACATGTAGATCCTGCTATGACGCTTTGTTTAGAACTGCACCAACTGACAGCTCCACCGTTTAAAGTAAACACGTATCCGGTTTGCGATTTAGAATTGTCCGGATCAGTGTCAAAGCTTGCATCAACGTAACCTCTTACGGTGAGTTCTTTGTCACCTCCATATACGAGAAACATATCCTTAGTCCTTTTCAGGTATTTCAGGATGTTCTTGACCGCTGTCCAGTGATCCACTCCTGGATTACTTTGGTACCTCCCTGCTAAACTTATAGCAAGGCACACATCAGGTCTGGTACACAGCATTGCATACATGATAGAGCCTATGGCTGAAGCATAGGGAACATCTTTCATTTTCTCTCTATCTTCTGCATTGGTCGGGCATTGAGTCTGGCTCAACTTCACACCTTGTAACACAGGCAAGAACCCTTTCTTTGCTTGATCCATTTTGAACTTCTTCAAAATCTTGTCAAGGTATGTGCTTTGTGAAAGTCCAATTAAGCGTTTTGATCTATCTCTATAGATCTTTATGCCTAATATGTAAGCAGCTTCCCCGAGGTCTTTCATCGAAAAACTTTTATTCAAGTATCCCTTTATGCTATCCAGAAATTCTATATCATTTCCAATCAGTAATATGTCATCCACATATAATATCAGAAATGCTACAGAGCTCCCACTCACTTTCTTGTAAATACAGGCTTCTCCAAAAGTCTGTATAAATCCAAATGCCTTGATCACACTATCAAAGCGTTTATTCCAACTCCGAGATGCTTGCACCAGTCCATAAATGGATCGCTGGAGTTTGCACACTTTGTTAGCTTCCTTTGGATCGACAAAACCTTCAGGTTGCATCATATACAACTCTTCTTCCAGAAATCCATTCAGGAATGCGGTTTTTACATCCATTTGCCAAATTTCATAATCATAAAATGCGGCAATTGCTAACATGATTCTGACAGACTTAAGCATCGCTACGGGTGAGAAAGTCTCATCGTAGTCAACTCCTTGAACTTGTCGAAAACCTTTTGCGACAAGTCGAGCTTTGTAGACAGTAACATTACCATCAGCGTCAGTCTTTTTCTTAAAGATCCATTTATTCTCAATTGCTTGCCGATCATCGGGCAAGTCAACCAAAGTCCATACTTTGTTCTCATACATGGATCCCATCTCAGATTTCATGGCTTCAAGCCACTTTGCGGAATCTGGGCTCACCATCGCTACTTCATAGTTCGTAGGTTCATCATGATCTAGTAGCATGACTTCCAGAACAGGATTACCATACCACTCTGGTGCGGATCTTACTCTGGTTGATCTACGAGGTACAGTAGTATCTTGATCTAAAGTTTCATGATCATTATCATTAACTTCCTCTCTTATTGGTGTAGGTCTCACAGAAACAGTTTTCTGTGATGTACTAATTCCCAATAATGGAGTAGGTACAGTTACCTCGTCAAGTTCTACTTTCCTCCCACTCACTTCTTTCGAGAGAAACTCCTTCTCAAGAAAGTTTCCGAATTTAGCAACAAAAGTCTTGCCTTCGGATCTGTGATAGAAGGTGTATCCAATAGTTTCCTTTGGATATCCTATGAAGACACACTTCTCCGATTTGGGTTCGAGCTTATCAGGTTGAAGCTTTTTCACATAAGCATCGCAGCCCCAAACTTTAAGAAACGACAACTTTGGTTTCTTGCCAAACCACAGTTCATAAGGCGTCGTCTCAACGGATTTAGATGGTGCCCTATTTAACGTGAATGCGGCCGTCTCTAAAGCATAACCCCAAAATGATAGCGGTAAATCAGTAAGAGACATCATAGATCGCACCATATCTAGTAAAGTATGATTACGACGTTCGGACACACCATTACGTTGTGGTGTTCCGGGTGGCGTGAGTTGCGAAACTATTCCACAATTTTTCAAATGTACACCAAACTCGTAACTCAAATATTCTCCTCCACGATCAGATCGTAGAAACTTTATTTTCTTGTTACGATGATTTTCAACTTCACTCTGAAATTCCTTGAACTTTTCAAATGTTTCAGACTTATGTTTCATTAAGTAGATATACCCATATCTGCTTAAATCATCTGTGAAGGTGAGAAAATAATGATATCCACCACGAGCCTCAATATTCATCGGACCACATACATCGGTATGTATGATTTCCAATAAATCTGTTGCTCTCTCCATAGTACCGGAGAACGGTGTTTTAGTCATCTTGCCCATGAGGCACGGTTCGCAAGTACCAAGTGATTCATAATCAAGTGGTTCCAAAAGCCCATCAGTATGGAGTTTCTTCATGCGCTTTACACTGATATGACCTAAACGGCAGTGCCACAAATAAGTTGCACTATCATTATCAACTCTGCATCTTTTGGCTTCAACATTATGAATATGTGTATTACTACTATCGAGATTCAATAAGAATAGACCACTTTTCAAGGGTGCATGACCATAAAAGATATTACTCATATAAATAGAACAACCATTATTCTCTGATTTAAATGAATAACCGTCTCGCATCAAACAAGATCCAGATATAATGTTCATGCTCAACGCTGGCACCAAATAACAATTATTTAGGTCTAATATTAATCCCGAAGGTAGATGTAGAGGTAGCGTGCCGACTGTGATCACATCGACTTTGGAACCGTTTCCCACGCGCATCGTCACCTCGTCCTTTGCTAGTGTCCGCTTATTCTGTAGTCCCTGTTTTGAGTTGCAAATATTAGCAACAGAACCAGTATCAAATACCCAGGTGCTACTGCGAGCATTAGTAAGGTACACATCAATAACATGTATATCACATATACCTTTGTTCACTTTGCCATCCTTCTTATCCGCCAAATACTTGGGGCAGTTCCGCTTCCAGTGACCAGTCTGCTTGCAGTAGAAGCACTCAGTTTCAGGCTTAGGTCCAGACTTGGGTTTCTTCTCTTGAGTAGCAACTTGCTTGCCGTTCTTCTTGAAGTTCCCCTTCTTCTTCCCTTTGCCCTTTTTCTTGAAACTCGTGGTTTTGTTAACCATCAACACTTGATGCTCCTTCTTGATTTCTACCTCCGCAGCTTTCAGCATTGCGAAGAGCTCGGGAATAGTCTTGTTCATCCCTTGCATATTATAGTTCATCACAAAGCTCTTGTAGCTTGGTGGCAGTGATTGGAGAATTCTGTCAATGACGCAATCATCCGGAAGTGTAACTCCCAATTGAATCAAGTGATTATTATACCCAGACATTTTGAGTATATGCTCACTGACAGAACTGTTCTCCTCCATCTTGCAGCTATAGAACTTATTGGAGACTTCATATCTCTCAATCCGGGCATTTGCTTGAAATATTAACTTCAACTCCTGGAACATCTCATATGCTCCATGACGTTCAAAACGTCGTTGAAGTCCCGGTTCTAAGCCGTAAAGCATGGCACACTGAACTATTGAGTAGTCATCAGCTTTGCTCTGCCAGACGTTCATAACTTCTGGTGTTGCTCTTGCAGCAGGCCTGGCACTCAGCGGTGCTTCCAGGACGTAATTCTTCTATGCAGCAATGAGGATAATCCTCAGGTTACGGACCCAGTCCGTGTAATTGCTACCATCATCTTTCAACTTTGCTTTCTCAAGGAACGCATTAAAATTCAACGGAACAATAGCACGAGCCATCTATCTACAATCAACATAAACAAGCAAGATACTATCAGGTACTAAGTTCATGATAATTTTAAGTTCAGTTAATTTACTTAAGAACTCCCACTTAGATAGACATCCCTCTAATCTTCTAAGTGATCACGTGATCCAAATCAACTAAACCATAACCGATCATCACGTGAGATGGAGTAGTTTTCAATGGTGAACATCAATATGTTGATCATATCTACTATATGATTCACGCTCGACCTTTCGGTCTCCGTGTTCCGAGGCCATATCTGTATATGCTTGGCTCGTCAAGTATAACCTGAGTATTCCGCGTGTGCAACTGTTTTGCACCCGTTGTATTTGAACGTAGAGCCTATCACACCCGATCATCACGTGGTGTCTCAGCACGAAGAACTTTTGCAACGGTGCATACTCAGGGAGAACACTTCTTGATAATTTAGTGAGAGATCATCTTATAATGCTACCGTCAATCAAAGCAAGATAAGATGCATAAAAGGATAAACATCACATGCAATCAATATAAGTGATATGATATGGCCATCATCATCTTGTGCTTTGTGATCTCCATCTCCGAAGCACCGTCATGATCACCATCGTCACCGGCGCGACACCTTGATCTCCATCGTAGCGTCGTTGTCGTCTCGCCAATCTTATGCTTCCACGACTATCACTACCGCTTAGCAATAAAGTAAAGCATTACATCGCGATTGCATTGCATACAATAAAGCGACAACCATATGGCTCCTGCCAGTTGCCGATAACTCGGTTACAAAACATGATCATCTCATACAATAAAATCAGCATCATGCCTTGACCATATCACATCACAACAAGCCCTGCAAAAACAAGTTAGACGTCCTCTACTTTGTTGTTGCAAGTTTTACGTGGCTGCTACGGGCTTAAGTAAGAACTCATCTCACCTACGCATCAAAACCACAACGATAGTTCGTCAAATAGACTCCGTTTTAACCTTCTCAAGGACCGGGCGTAGTCACACTTGGTTCAACTAAAGTTGGAGAGACAGTCTTCCGCAAGCCATCTATGTGCAAAGCACGTCGAGGGAACCGGTCTCGCGTAAGAGTACGCGTAAGGTTGGTCCGGATCGTCTCAACCAACAATACCGCCGAACCAAAATATGACATGCTGGTAGGCAGTATGACTTGTATCGCCCACAACTCACTTGTGTTCTACTCGTGCATATAACACCAAACCATAAAACCTAGGCTCGGATGCCACTGTTGGGGAACGCAGTAATTTCGAAAATTTTCCTACGCACACGCAAGATCATGGTGATGCACAGCAACGAGAGGGGAGAGTGTTGTCTACGTACCAACGCAGACCGACTGTGGAAGCGATCACAAAACGTAGAGGAAGTAGTCGTACGTCTTCTTCCCGATCCGACCGATCCAAGCACCGTTACTCCGGCACCTCCGAGTTCTTAGCACACGTTCAGCTCGATGACGTTCCTCGGGCTCCGATCCAGCAAAGCGTCGAGGAATAGTTCCGTCAGCACGACGGCGTGGTGACGATCTTGATGTACTACCGACGCAGGGCTTCGCCTAAGCACTGTAACGGTATGATCGAGGTGGAATTTGGTGGCAGGGGGCACCGCACACGGCTAAGGAACGATCTCAAGGATCAAGTTGTGTGTGTTGGGGTGCCCCTTGCCCCCGTATATAAAGGCTAGGGGCAGGGGGTTCGGCCGGCTAGGAGGGAGGCGCAGGGAGGAGTCCTACTCCCACCGGGAGTAGGACTCCTCCCCTCCAATCCTATTCCAACTAGGACTCTTGGGGGGAAGGAGAAAGAGGGGGCCGGCCCACCTCTCCTAGTCCTATTAGGACTTGGGAAAGGGGGGGCGCCGGCTAGGCTTGTGGGCTGCCTCTTCTCTCTTTTCCACTAAGGCCCAATAGGCCCATTTGCCTCCCGGGGGGTTCCGGTAACCCTCCCGGTAATCCGGAAAAATCCCGATTTCACCCGGAACACTTCCGGTGCCCAAACATAGGCTTCCAATATATCAATCTTTACGTCTCGACCATTTCGAGACTGCTCGTCATGTCCGTGATCTCATCCGGGACTCCGAACAACCTTCGGTACATCAAAATGCATAAACTCATAATAACTGTCATCGTAACGTTAAGCGTGCGGACCCTACGGTTCGAGAACAATGTAGACATGACCGAGACACGTCTCCGGTCAATAACCAATAGCGGGACCTGGATGCCCATATTGGCTCCTACATATTCTACGAAGATCTTTATCGGTCAGACCGCATAACAACATACGTTGTTCCCTTTGTCATCGGTATGTTACTTGCCCGAGATTCGATCGTCGATATCCAATACCTAGTTCAATCTCGTTACCGGCAAGTCTCTTTACTCGTTCTGTAATACATCATCTCACAACTAACATATTAGTTGCAGTGCTTGCAAGGCTTATGTGATGTGTATTACCGAGAGGGCCCAGAGATACCTCTCCGACCATCGGAGTGACAAACCCTAATCTCGAAATACGCCAACCCAACATATACCATTGGAGACACCTGTAGTACTCCTTTATAATCACCCAGTTACGTTGTGACGTTTGGTAGTACCCAAAGTGTTCCTCCGGTAAACGGGAGTTGCATAATCTCATAGTTATAGGAACATGTATAAGTCATGAAGAAAGCAATAGCAACATACTAAATGATCGGGTGCTAAGCTAATGGAATGGGTCATGTCAATCAGATCATTCAACTAATGATGTGACCTCGTTAATCAAATAACAACTCTTTGTTCATGGTTAGGAAACATAACCATCTTTGATTAACGAGCTAGTCTAGTAGAGGCATACTAGTGACACTCTGTTGGTCTATGTATTCACACATGTATTATGTTTCCGGTTAATACAATTCTAGCATGAATAATAAACATTTATCATGATATAAGGAAATAAATAATAACTTTATTATTGCCTCTAGGGCATATTTCCTTCAGGCAACCCCTATGTGGTTCTCGATCGCAAGCTCAGAGCAACTGCGAAGGCTTTGCAAAGCTGGAGTGATAGGTGGATTGGAAGTGTTAAGCTGCAGATTGCGTTGGCTCTTGAGGTCATCCTCCGGTTGGATGTGGCGATGGAGATAAGGTCACTCTTGGAAGGGGAAATCGCCCTTAGACGGACCATGAAGAGAAAGCTCCTCGGCTTGTGCTCTCTGGAGAGGTCCATCGCGCGCCACCGCTCCAGGTTGACGTGGCTTCGCAATGGAGATGCTAGTTCGATGTTTTTCAAACAGCACGCTAGCCACAGGAGGCGTTGCAATGCCATTATGAGTCTCAAGTGCAATGGAAATTTCTTTTTGGGCCAGGAGGAAATTGCGGAGGTGGTAGATGGTTACTATGAGGAGATCCTTGGCCTGGCCCCGCAGCGTGCTCATGGGCTCAACCTCGACCTTCTGGGCCTCCCACGTTTAGAGCTCGCGCACCTTGAGCTGCCATTTCTTGAAGATGAGGTTGCGAAGATAATCAAAGCTATGCCAAGGGACAAGGCGCCGGGGCCGGATGGTTTCACGGGACGGTTTTATGCCAGCTGTTGGGACATCATGAAAGGAGATTTTATGCGAGCTTTGGATAGCTTCCATAGAGGGGACATGCGTGGGCTGGCGGCCATCAATAGGGCATACATCACGCTCATCCCAAAGAAGGATGGCGCAGAAGAGATCAAAGATCTTTGATAAGATCCTATCGGTCCGGCTTACAGACGATCTGCCCAAGCTCGTGGGATGTCACCAAAGTGCTTTTGTCCGTGGGCGCTCGATTCACGATAACTTGATGATGGTTCAAGGGACTATAAGGAAGCTGCACACTCTCAAGAATGCCTCTATCATGGTCAAGCTCGACATTTCCAAAGCCTTTGACACGGTGCAGTGGCCCTTTGCTATTGAGGTGCTCTCCTCTCTGGGTTTTGGACGTAGGTGGATTGATTGGATCATTGGGCTGCTCTCTACCTCCTCCATGCGGGTGCTTGTGAATGGGGTGCCGGGCACACAGATTCGCAATAGAAGAGGTTTCAGACAGGGTGGGCCTCTCTCTCCCATGCTATTCATTCCGATGATGGAGCCCCTGCAATGGCTATTCTCCCTTGCCGCTGAAAAAGGCTTACTCGCCCCCCTTGCGCGATCCGGACTGCACCAGAGAATGTCAATCTTTGCGGACGACGTCATTCTTTTCCTCAAGCCGGTGGAGAACGAGATGCGACTCTGTGTAGATCTGTTGGACGTCTTTGGACAGGCGTCGGGCCTTCAAGTGAATCTGGCCAAGACCTCGGCCGTGCCCATAAGATGCTCAGAGGATGATTCACGGCTCATTGCAGCTTCTTTGGGATGCAAGATGGGGCCTTCCCATGCAAGTATTTGGGTCTTCCACTGAGCATCCGGAAGTTGTCGGCCTCACAGCTACTTGACTTGGTTCACCAGGTGGCACGCATGCTGCCCCACTGGAAGGGGGCGATGCTGCCCATAAGTAGCCGGCTTACGCTCATCAGGTCTGTCCTTTGTGCCATCTCGATTCATGCGATACTAGCACTCAACATACCGCAAAAGATGATAAAGGCTATTTCCAAGATTTGCCGGGGCATTCTTTGGTGCGGGAAAGTAGAGGCTAATGGTGGTCAGTGCAAGGTTGCGTGGAAATCGGTTTGTGCGCCCAAGTGGGCGGGAGGGCTGGGCATTCCAGACCTCTCATGGCTCAACCATGCCCTCCAAGCACGATGGCCATGGCTTCAGCGCACAGACGACTCACGACCATGGGCGGAGTTTGACATTGAGGTTTCCTCTGAGGCCCGCCAGATCTTTTAGGCCGCGACGATCACGAGAGTTGGCAATGGCAACAATGCGTTGTTCTGGGAAGACAGGTGGATCCAGGGCATGAGGGTGCAGGATCTCACGCCAGGCCTGTACAAGCGGATGCGCAAGAAGGTCCGTGCTACTCGCACCGTCTCTGAAGCTATGAGCAATGGGGCATGGGCCCAGAATATTGGGCCAGACTTAGACCCTGCGTTGCTCTCTGAGGTGTTTGAGCTCTGGGAGAGAGTCACGGAGGTGGAGCTCCGGCCTGCCTTAGACGATTCGATTGCATGGGCTTGGGAGGTGAGCGACACTTACTCTGCCCGATCGGCATATGCGGCCAAGTTCTGGGGAATGGAAACTGCTTCGTTTGCGGAGATGGCATGGAGCTCGAAAGCGCCGAGGCAGTGCTGATTTTTTGCCTGGCTGGCGGGAAGAAATAGATGCTGGAACTCCGACCGTCTAGCTCGCCGTGGCCTGCCCCACCAGGCTGTTTGCCCCCTGTGTGACCAAGAGCCGGAAACTTTGAACCATGTGCTCCTACAGTGTGTTTTCACTAGAGTTGTGTGGCATATGTTGTTTGTCGCGCTTGGCACACCAGAGCTCACTCCGGAGGCCGGCGACACGATGGTGGAATGGTGCAATGCCTGCACCCAGAGAACCCCCTCCAGGAAGGAAGCGAAGGATATGCGGACCATGGCGTCGCTAGTTTTCTGGGAGCTCTGGAAGCATCGGACTGCGATCGTCTTCGATGGGGTGACCCCCTCTGCCGCAGTGGTGATTGCTAGGATTGAGTGTGAGGCCAGGGCTTGGAGTGCGGCTGGTTTGCTAAAAGGCGACCTCTCCTCCTTCCTTGGGTCCCTAGCTAGGTGGGTAGCGGACGAATAGCTGGTTAGCTTGTGGGTGGATGAGGAATCGGCATGTATTGTAACGGCATGTAAGACTCTGGCGGATGGCGCTCTTTACCTCCTTCCCTCTCTATAATATATGGTACACACGCTTGTGTGTATCCTCAAAAGAAAAAAAATGTGATGCATTATTTTCGAAGTTGCAAGTTTTCCGAGGCCATGGCACGTTCGATCTGTGCGGCGCACACCGCCGACCGAAATGGCGTGGGCCGTTTACCACTGTAATGGCAGTCTTAGTCTTCCCACGTTTTTTCCCGGTCCTTTTTAGGCCGGTTTTTGGGCGGTTTATTTGGTTCTTTTCTTTTCTTATTTGTTTTTCTCTTTTTTTCCTTTTCCATTTCTATGATTTCTCTTTCAAATTCTTTTGCCTGAACTTTCTTATGGTTTTTTGTTCTGGTTTTATGCATGAACTTTTTCAACTTTGCTGCATTTTTTCAGATTTGTGTTTTTTTCAAAGTCGATTAACCTTTTTCGAATTTTATGTTTTTTAAATTAGGGTACTTTATTTCAAAATTTTAAAGTTTTTAAAAATTGATGAACTTTTTTCTAATTTTATGAACTTTTTCAAAATCTATGTTTTTTAAAATGTGTGAATTTTATTGAAGTTTGTGAACTTTTTTAAAAATCCATGAATATTTTTGAATTTACAAACTTTGCCCTTCTGGCAAAAAATTTAACTCGTTTCTTTTCTTCTAATTCATGTGGTTTAAAAGTCAATGGTCAATGCCACATCAGCATTCAACTCCTCGCTGTCAACTGTCAATGGGCCAGTGAGGCGAGCGTGGCAAGCGAACCACACGAGCGCCACATCCCCTAACTGGTGCTAAAGCGCCAATTAGGAGGTCCCCATGGTGACACCCTACTCCTTGAGTTGCTTTTCACCAATTTTACGTGACTGATGACCATACAGTTTCATGTAAAACCACTTTCAGCTAACACTAAAAGAAAAACCCACTTACGATTTGGCTAAAACAGTTTTGAAAAATAAATGGGTGGGAGAGTTTTCTAATGTAAATTTTATACAATTAGACCTACTTATTTCTAAATACATTTCCATATTTATGCCACAAATGCACATGCATGATGAGATGGTGTTTACTCTCGGAAATAGGGTGTGAACCAACTTGTCTTTTGGTAAGATCTACAATATCATTTTTTTAATAATGAATCTAATGGAACTAATTTTGTGTTGTCAATGTTGATATATTTATTGATAGACTTGCTCAAGCTAAAGTGGTTTGACTTAGGACAAAGCTAGGGAGTAAGACACAAAACTGATCGCTAGCTCGTCTGAAAAAAAGCGAGTTGTTTAGAAATGTTATAGAGCGAACATGCTCTGAGAAGGCTTTTTTAGTGAACCTTTGTGGTGCGTCCGATCCCGCATGCGAATCTCAACTTGGTGACATGCGGCAATTCATGTGGGCGTATCATTCGCTCGTTTGAGCCTCCTAGAGCGAACGCCGCGAACCTTAGCTCCATCCACCCTTGGATTGAAAATGATACCTCTATCTGCAAGCTCCAGAGCATGCCAACTTCTCCAAGTAGCATGGAAGTTATCAAAAAATATGTGGCATATTCTAGTGTGGCATGGCATTTTTCTTCTTCCGTTGTACCATGTCATTTTCTGGACACCCGTGAAATTTTTCTCTATTGTTCCATGGCAAATATTTTGTTAACATGGTAATCTTTTATCTAGCACAATGACAATTACTAGACATGATAGCAATTTTCTCTTCTGTGACATGGGAATTGTGGGCCAGCTTGTTGAGACCCACATGTCAGCCATTACAAAGGCAGGTGACGTATGTCGCAAAATCTATAGGCCCCTTGGGGGGAGGGGTCGTCACCTGATATAGTAATTTTCTTGAGTGAGCTTCACTCATGGGAGGTTTACTTTGTTGTATAAGTTGTGGAGATTTTTGTCTAGCAAAGTATTTGTTAAGAGCAAATAAAATTATGCACTCCCCGTCCTCCTCAAGAGCTTAGATCCATCATACAAATAGTTGAAAATGGAGAGAACAGATTTAATCATCTCAAGTTTTGCTCCGAAGACATGAAACTTAAGAAGCCAACTAATCATGTTTCACCTGTGAATCAGACCACTCGAAAAAATAATCTTTGCTTCAATCTACGAATCAAATCACTGGCATAAAAAACATATCAATTTGAACAAATTATACTTGTGTTAGAAGATTAACATTGAGTTTGAGTTTAGATTTGATAATGCTTTACTTTAGGTGCACAACGGCAACTGCCTCAGCAAGGACCTTGATTGCCCTGCTTTGCCGTGGTGGTGAACATGTTTCTTTGGGGGTGATCAGGGAGTTTTATTGCATAGCAACATGGTTACAATATGCTAAAACAAGATCATGGATGAAAGGGGGGGCCTCGCTGCCGTTGACCAGATATGGTGATTTGTTGAGAGAAGCAGCTGCATAGAAGAGCTAGGAAGGCAATCTTCGACTCGCCTAGCGATAAGGCGCCGGGGCCAGATGGGTTCACGGGTGAGTTCTTCAAGGCGTGTTGGGAGGTTATCAAGGTCGACGTCATGGCTGCCATCAACCACTTCTCGAATCTCCATGCCACCAACTTACATTGGCTAAACTCAGCCAACATCGCTTTAATCCCCAAGAAGGATGGCGCGGAGGATATTTCCGACTTCCGACCAATTAGTCTAATTCATGCCGTGGCTAAGCTCTTGGCTAAGATGATGGCGACGCGCCTCTCTGTCCACATGGATGATCTCGTGTCTCCAGCCCAAAGTGCACTTATCAAGAAACGAAGCATTCATGAATCAACCGCCGGCGAAGAAATTTTTTTATTCACCACCTTAGACACAACGCGGGGTGGGTGACTGACCACAACCACAAGAAGGATATTATTCACCGCCACTTCTCTTCCGTCATGTAGAAGGGGCGAAGGAGGATTAAGGATTTTAATTGGAGCTGTATCCCCACTCCAGATTGCGATCTCAGTTCACCATGGAGGAGGCTAGGAAGGCAATCTTCGACTCGCCTGGCGATAAGGCGCCAGGGCCAGATGGGTTCACGGGTGCGTTCTTCAAGGCGTGTTGGGAGGTTATCAAGGTCGACTTCATGGCTGCCATCAACCACTTCTCGAATCTCCATGCCACCAACTTACATTGGCTAAACTCAGCCAACATCGCTTTAATCCCCAAGAAGGATGGCACGAAGGATATTTCCGACTTCTGACTGATTAGTCTAATTCATGTTGTGGCTAAGCTCTTGGATAAGATGACGGCGACGCGCCTCTCCGTCCACATGAATGATCTTGTGTCTCCAGCCCAAAGTGCATTTATCAAGAAACGAAGCATTCATGACAACTTCACTTATGTCCGCAACCTCACCTGCAGACTACACCGTAACAAGACCCCTATGTTGCTTTTCAAGCTTGACATCAAGAAGGCCTTCGACTCCGTGAGATGGGACTACTTAATGGACCTTCTTCAACATCTTGGTTTCCCTGCGCGCTTTAGAGGTTGGGTCTCGGTGCTTCTCACTTCAGCTACCTCGAGAGTGTTGCTCAATGGCACGGTTGGAAATCTTATTAGACATGGGAAGGGGTTACATCAAGGAGACCCGTTCTCGCCACTCCTTTTTGTGCTCGCCATCGACCCCCTGCACCACATCCTCAACAAGGCTACAATGCAAGGTCAATTGCATCTGATCCGGAGGAATACTACAACTCTTCGTGCCTCCCTATATGCTGATGATGCAGCCATTTTTGTGAAGCCCATCAAGGAGGACGTCTCCTGTCTTGCCTCCATCTTAGACGCCTTTGGTGAGGTCACGGGCCTGGTCACCAACTGCACCAAAAGCCTCGTCGCCCCAATTCGGTGTGTCAGCCTTGATCTTCCTGACATTCTGCAATTTTTCCCCGCCAAACTCACGACCTTCCCCATGACGTACTTGGGGCTGCCACTCTCGGTCAAGAGGCTCAAGGCTGTACACTTCTTGCCTCTAGAAGATAAAGTTGCGCGCAGGCTTACCCCTTGGATTGGCCACCTCATGGCCGCCCCTAGGAGGGTTGTGCTGGTGAAAGTGGTTCTCACTACCATCACTATCTACAACATTACTTTGCTGGCCCTACCGGCCGAGGTGATGACACGTATTGATGCCTTGCGACGTGCATTTCTCTGGGCAGGTTGCGACAAAGTCACCGGGGCCAAGTGTAAAATCAATTGGGAGCGAGTCTGTAGCCCCAAAGCTATGGGCGGCCTGGGCATTCTAAATTTGGACAAATTCGCCGCTGCTCTCCGCTTGAGGTGGCTTTGGAACGCGTGGGCAGACCCTCCCAAGCCGTGGTTTGGACTGGGCACTCCTTGCAGCGAGGCCGACAGGGACCTTTTCGCGGCTGCTACGAAAGTCGTGGTTGGCAATGGGACCAAGGCTTGCTTCTGGACATCTCCCTGGCTTGATGGCCTAAGGCCGATGGACATTGCCCCGAAAATCTTTGAGATCTCAAAAAAGAAAGGCTCCTCTGTGAGGAAGGCACTCACTGATGATCTGTGGATATCACAGATTGACATGACAAATGGCATTACCGCAGGACATATACATGACTTTGTCACCCTTTGGGAGAAGTTGGATGGGATAATCCTGGATCATGACACGCATGATACGATCACATGGAAGCTTACGGAGAGCGGAACTTACTCCACTTCTTCACCCTATTCGCTACAGTTCGAGGGACGCACCTCAACACCACTCCTAAAGACCGTTTGGAAAGTCTAGGCAACTCCAAAATGCAAGTTCTTCGCTTGGTTATTCATTCACAACAGAGTATGGACGGCAGACATGCTACAACGAAGAGGGTGGCCGAACTGCGGCTTGTGTCCTCTTTGCAGGCCAGTTCAGGAGTCTGCAGTGCACCTCTTTTTCCAATGCCGATTTTCGGTTGCGGTTTGGAATGCGGTAAAGGCGAAGATCGGGCTGAGCGATATTGTCATGGCGGATTGGGCGGCTATGCGAAGTGTCAGACATTGGTGGACCGAGATTGCGCTCGCGAGCTCGCCAAATGAGAAAGGGATGGCCTCCCTACTCATGCTTATCTCTTGGTAACTTTGGAAAGAGAGGAGCGCTAGGGTCTTTCGGAACGTCTCCGCGCCTACGACGATTATTGTGGAAAAAAATCATGGATGAGGCGACAATGTGGACGCTGGCAGGTGCCAAAGGGCTGGGTGTAATTTTACATCGCGAGTAATTGCTTTATCTTCTCCTTTGTTTGGCCATTGTTTGGCTGTGGTCCTCGGACTTTGTTGCAACTCTCTCTTATTTAATGAAATGGCAAATTTTTTGCCTCGTTTCAAAAAGAAGAGGGTGCACCCATCAAGTCCGACTACACTACAAACAGGAGGACTAGACCATTGAAGGGCTAGCGACATTCCTCATTATTGCACGAATCTCCACTTCAAAAGCATTGTTGCAAAATAACAACAGCCAGCATGAAGCAGAAATGACCTCACCCTTGCTGTCCTTAGCAAATGCTTTAACGTTGAATGATTAGTCCTAAGCTATGCTCTAGATGCGGCATGGAAGAGGATGATATTCATTTATTCTTTATATGCAATTTTGCTAGAGCCGCTTGGTTCACTGCTCCTTGGTTTATTCGTTCTGATATTCTAGTTCTAAACTGTAACTTTCTCACTCAGCTTCTTATAATGTTCCTAAATATGAATCATCCACATGCATCCTTGCCAAACATCCTTACCTTTATGTGGTGCATATGGAAGTCCAGGAATGACAATCTTTTTGTAGCCCACACCAAGTTCATCACATGGCACAAGCAATTAGACAAAATATGGAGATGTTGGACATGCCTCAGTTGGCGCTGCAGCAACAACTAAAACCGTGCAACAACATTACTGCTGCTTTTTCTGCTTTGCAGGTTGATGAACAAGGAGCTCCTTCTGTTCCAGAGCAAGGGGAAACACTCAAGTCTGATCTACAAATTACAGGTCCCAAGATTTTCTCGGATGCAGCATGGAAAATCAAGAAAATTCCAGGATCTCAAGCACAAGAGGTGACAGGAATAGGAGTGTATTGTAAACTTCAAAATTTGCATCACATTGATACCGTGTTGATACAAGCATCCATGCCGGTGACTCCAACCGTCTTACAAGCTGAAGCTGCAGCTCTCAACTTAGCAGGGAAGGTGGCCAGCTTACTACAGATCCAACAAGTCACATTCTTAACAGACAGCTTGACACTGGCAAAAGCAGTTGTAGCCTCCTCTTTACAGAATCCACAGGTCCCTTGGGAGATTAGAGTGCAAATTGCAGATTTCCACAAAATAGTACAATTTCTATCCCATGCAGTGTATCATATTAAAAGAGATATAAATGGGGTAGCGCATAACTGTGCTCATCAGGCAATTAGACAATCTTTGTCTATGCCTATCTTTAGTTGTACTAATTCTTCTCATAGAAATAGCCGCTGTCCGGTTGAGTCTATCTTCCAATCTCTTTGCTCACAGGGCTATGTAATCACTGTTGTACAATGTCTATGAGATGAATGGAATATTGGCGCCTCTGGTGCCCCTCTCTGTTAAAAAAAAGATTAGTCCTAAGCGAATTATTTTTCGAGTGATTTTGTCGTCCTTGTTTAATTTCTAACGACCGTCCTCGTCTCGTACACAAAGACCCTGTTTGGATCCATGGGTTAGAGTTAGTTTGGACTTAACTAAACCAAAAATCACCCTGTTTGGATACTCTAACACAGTTAGAGTTAGAGTTATTTTCTAACCCACTGTAACCCAAATAAGCACCTCTCCACCGGGATAGTTGGGTTAGATGGAACTAACCCACTTTAACTCTCCATGTTTGGATACTTTTGGGTTATTTGAGCCTTCAACTAACCCAAACTAGCTCTAACCCCACGATCCAAACAGGGCCAAAAAAGAGGGTTAGTTTGGGTTAGATGCATCTAACCCATTCAGAATGCATCTAACCCATCCAGAAAACTAACCCATCCAAGAGGTGCTTATTTGGGTTAGTTCTTCTCAGGACCATTAAAAAACACATTTTTCTCTTGCTCTTCTCGCAGCAGATCCCTCCCCACTTTCTCGAAGCTTCTCGTCCTCTCCCTCCCTCCCTCCCTCTCGCACCGCCCGTAAAGGCGACTCGCCGTATCCGCGCTCCATCTAACCCTGCCATCCAAACACCTCTTTGATTAGAGTTAGTTCAGGGTTATAATCTAACTCTAACCTTTAACTGAGTTAGAGTATCCAAACAGGGCCAAAGTTGTTGCAAAAAAACATCTTATCAGTGAAGTGAAGCTGGAGACGACACACAACAGTGGTTGATCGCTTCCTTAACTTGCTTCCACGTACTGCAAGGAAAAAAAGAGCCGCGCCATGTGATTACTGATGGTCACCCGGCTACATTGGATTAACAAACCACGATGCATGGCCCATGGAGTGTTGTAGAACATTCGGGCGATGAACAACAAGCCAGGTCAATGTTTGTACAGCACATCATTTACAACGCCACTGCTTTAGGCAGATCCATGACCTACATATGCACTCCATAATTAAGAAAGAGCAAATTGTCCAGTCAGTGTTACCATTCCAACGCACTAGCTCGCGTACGCTCTGGCGCATGATCCTGGGGATCAAATCTCGTCGTCGACGCGAGCCGATAGCCATCGCGCACGGAGCGCAGGTGAATATGCCGGAAAGGATCTTCGAACGCACCATCGGATTGAGATATATACAGCGAATACATATTTGATGATTCCTCACGGTCCATGTACTACGATGTTCGGTAAATTATCCGGATACAGCCAAAATTCGTACGAAAAAGGGGTTTAAAATTGTAAGGGAAAGATGGAAATGAGGTGATTTGATTAGTGGGGAACGGCGGCCAGGTCACGGGAGATGAGCTCCACGTATACTAATGCGGTGCATACGATAGTCTAGTGAGGTTGATTAGACAAAGAGAGGCGATGATTACGTCGCGGGCGAGGCAGATTCGGCCGGACTAACACTTAATTAATGCGCTGATCGATCATGAGTGTGACCGCGCAACTGACCCAGCCTTTGGATTTGAAAATCGCTTGAACACTGCAATTGTGGTGAGTGAAAGAGAGACGACGTGGTGCATGCATCTTTATCAGTACTGAACACTTGCATGTGTATGTTTTTTTGAGAAGTTTGGATTGCTTATATGACAAGAATTTGATAATTCATGCCCGAACCATGGCACTGCCTCCTCTACTTCACAACGAAATAAGGGATCCGATATATATGTACCTACATAGTCGATCTTCACTATCTTTGTTATCTTAACACGTGTATATGCCATCTCATTAAAGGCCTCGCTTAATGCGCACATGAAAAAAATGTTAGTTTATCTCATGCACACGTTCCATCTCATCATGCATGCCACCTTATGGAAGGTCCATTCAACATGCATGAAACGGGCTTTTTTTAAATTACATTATGTCACTTATATTGCAACAATATTTTAAATACACAATATATATAATACAATATACAATGCATATTTAAAATTTTAGTTCAAATGTTATTAATTTAACTACTCGTGTTTCATACAAGAATCAAATAACTCAAAGTATATTGCAATAATTGGTTTTCACATCAACGTTTGGGGTATCATCTGATTTGATAAATAGTGATGCACATGATTGATAGAAGAGGCTCGGGTAGACCCAAATGTGTAACGGCGGGCAGTCACGGTCATGGGAGATGAGCGCAGACCACAGCGAATCATAGCACTTGTCGCGGCCGGACCCTGGTGCGAACGCGTGGAACGGCGGCTGTCTTCCGAAGTCGTAATACATGGGCGACAAGAGGAAGTAGACTCGGTTGGCCACCACCCCGCAGCGTGCCGCATCGGCGCACGCCATCGCGCTTCTCCCGGGGCAATCCACAAACAAGCTGTACTCCCCGATGTCGTGCTGCTCCTCCCACCTCATCGTTGCCATGTTGAGGGCGTGCACGCTCACCTTCTGCACTCTCGGCCCGATGCCCGTGCGGGTCTCGAGGGGGGTCGGAGGATCCGTCATAATCAGGAGGAGGAGCAGCCGCTCGCCGGCGGCTACCAGACGGGGCCCGTACCGTAAACGGTCGAACGTGGCGGCGGCGTCCGGGTCCGGGAGGCCGGTCGTGGGCAGCAACCGGACCGCATGGCACGAAAGGCGTGGAGCGTTGACAACATGGAGGCGAAACTCTAACAACTCCACTCGGTCGGTGATGCCGAGGACGCGGCCATGGAACTCGATCACGGTTGAGAGGAAGGAGGCACCACGGGGAAGGCGGTGGGGCGTCCACTGAGGGTCGGGGTTTAGGGTCGGGAAGCGGAGTGAGTCGAATCTGTGGTCGCGGGTGTGGAAGAGCAGGAGGTGGGTTGGGGTAAGGGATGCGTAGTGGTAAGCGAAGCCGTTAGGCAGCGGGACGGCGAGGCGCTCGGCGCCGGTGAAGGCGTCGACGACAAGGAGCGTGCTGCGGTCTCCGCCATACCCCCTTTTGAGGAGGATGAGGTGGCCGCGGGACGCGGAGAGGAGCTTGGATGAGAAGGCGGGCAGTGGCACGGCCACGGGGTCGCCGATCAGGGCAGGGGAGAGGCCGATCAGGCGGGCGGACTGGTCGGAGTACCTTGTGGCTCTGAGCATGAGAGGCGGGATGCGCGGGGCGACGGTGGAGAGGAAGAAGCGCCGCCATGGCGGGCAGGTCCCGGCGAAGGCGGAGAACGAGCGGAGGCATGGGAAGAGGCGGTCAAGGACGTCGGTGAGCACCAAGTCCGGGAGGTTACCCCAGTCCCGGAGCTCCGACGATACGGGTGGGGGTGGCTGGGGCGTCGTGGCGAGCTCATCAAAGCGCTCCGGCGGTCTCATGGCGCAGGCAGCTTTACATGATTCGTTGACAGAATAAAACGCCACAGTATATAGTACCTGCTGATCCTTGGAAGGACCGCCGGTTAAATTACTATGTGAACAAAGCTAATCTCGCACAGTATACTACCAATGAAATGGCGTTAAAAATTGTTTGGGATAAAGGGAAGGACATGTTTGGCGATGATTACGTCGCGGGAGGAGGATTTGGGCGCTGGACGAACGCTGATGGCTCCTACTGCCCTAGAGTCGTACTTCTTGGCTGTTCGTTAGCTACGCTCTCGCCGGTGTTGAATTGTTTTTTTCTCGGTAGAGAGGTGCTGAATTATATATACTCCCTCCGATCCAAATTAATTAACACAATTTTTGTAATCTTAGTACAAAATTGTACTACGGTTGTATCAGTTAATTCGGATCGGACGGAGTAGTATATGTTCTTAGTTGATGAAGCGGTGCTAATTTATAACACTTGATCGCTCAGCATATGAAAGGAATTTTGCGGATATTCAATTTGGCTCTAGGGAGCACATGCACCTGCGTGTCAAAAATGGATTTTATAAATGTAAAAGAAAATTGCAAAAAAGTAAATGTATTCATTGTCGCACCCAAATACCATATGCAAATTTTTAGGGGAAGAACTTCAGCATTTTGGCCTGTGTAAAAAAAACAAGTCAAACACCAAATGTTACCTCCAAATATTACACTTAATTTTCTCTAAGGAAAAAAGATGTTACACTTAATTTTGCCTTTTCCATTGACGAAGCACTGCTATCCCATATGGCTTGCAAACTGACAAGCACACTTGGTACATTAACATGAACATATAGAAAAAATATCAGAATTTTAAATTTTTATTTACTATACATTTCAATTTTACTGTTTGTTAGGGAGCATATGCTATCCACGTCCATAAATTTTGCCTCCATTCTGTCTCAGTGGGAGGTCGCATTCTAGGGCTTGCCAAAGAACACCTGTTGGGTGTGATGAAGGAGCCGGAGCAACTAGAAAGGGACCCTCCTCTATTACTCTGCCCTACTTGTATTTTTCAATAACAAAACTTGGTTTCATTGAGGAGCCGGTGCCTTCGTGCCCTTTTCCTCTAAAACTAAAAAATGGCGTTTATAAAATTATAGGTGATAGAGGAAAGGACATGATTGGCGGCTAATTAGGAAATGGAAGAGGCGATGATTACGTCGCGCGAGGAAGATTCGGGCGCAACCGAGGGCAGTTCTTGGCTGTTAGCTAGCTAATCTGTCGCCGGTGCTGAGTTGATTACACTCGATTAGCCTCCCACTACTGTCGAGCGAAAGTGAAACCTGGTGCATGATATATGCACCAAAATATTCGACAGTTTTTCAACACTCACTCGATTGCATGCGTGTAGTGATGGTGACAATTTCATGTGGCAGGACCAAGCCCGATCGGGGATGATATTTTTCAGTTCATTCTAGCGTCGGGCGCGCCGGAGTTGATGTTCGCTCCGGCGACGGATCAACGTGCGTACGTCACACCAAACCTCTGGTGGAAGATTGGCATCTCCAGGACTGCAATCAACCACCCCGCGGTGATCAACATCAGGTCGAAAGCACCTTACAGTAGTTGCAATTATTGGCCGGTGGCTTCCAATCTGTTGCAAGTTTTGCATTTTGGTTGTGAGCAAAAGTTGACTTCGATCGGCAAAATTAGGTCTCCTGTTTCATGATTAATCAAACAATTGAGAGGGAGCATCAGAACATGCATGGTTCCCATTGGCAGGCCAGCTAGCAGATAAGAACACGTCTTGCTTACTTGCTGCAATTGGCAAAATTGCACATCTGTTCTTGCTTCACACTTCATGTCTTCTTCCTTTACAGTGTGCAAGTTAGTTCTTGTTGTCCACTTCAAGTAACTTAGCTGGACACACTTTGCACTCCCATCAAGAGCTCACCACAATCTCAGGTGGATACATTTTCCACCTTAAGTAACTTCACTGCAACGAACAACTTGTTACTGTATTGCTTTCTACTTCAAGTCGCTGGCACACCTGCAAGTTGCACTGTGATGCTACCGTATAAGGAAGCACAACAGTGACTCCGTTGGATAGATAGATGCATCGATCTGCCCGCGTGATCTGGAAAGGGTCTACTCGTTTGTCGTGAATGATGCCATTCGAGACTATATATGCATATATAATCTTGCATTATTGTTGCTTGTAAATTTTAGAAGTACAGGTGAGAAAAAGACAGCTGCTATGAAAATGCTCTGGCATGCTTGTCTGAATGCCTCTGGCATATGCCAGATTCCGCAAAGTCTGAAGTCCCAAAGTGCCAGGTCAAAGAAATCCATAATGCAATACTTTTGCCATTATCTGATTCAATAGTTTGACGCTTCTTAAATTGGAATTATTCGATCTCAGCCCCGTTTATACATTTTTCTCGTGTCATCTACAATGTGGTTTTCACTTCCATCATGTCATCAGATTTACACAAAGATGAAGATGTTGCAGAATCGGTCTCCAAATTAAGCGTCCAGATAGTATTCAGAAACTAAATATATGTATATAAATTACGAGAGCATACTGAATTGTGTACTGTAGATGAAGAGAATTTTAAGCTAGCTTCCGGACGAACAGATCTTCGATCTGCCTCAGGTTCAGGCGTCTTGGAACTCCAGCACCACCACGGCCTTCGGCTTGCTCCCGCTCTGGCTGCGGAGCAGCCGCCGCACCGCGGCGATGAGCCGCTCGGCCGCTGCGGGTGACGACCGGCAGAAGGCGGCATGCCTCGCGATCGCTGCCTCTACCTCCGCCGTAGCCGACGCCGATCCTCCTTCCACTACACCGCAGGCGGCGAGCTCCTCGCCCACGGCGTCGGCGCAGAGGCCGCACAGCCACCGCCCGGCGTACTGCGCGCGCACGCCGGCCGCGTACGCCGCGGTGCACTCCTCCCTGAGCCCGCAGCACGCGCACGCCGCCCACTCCACCTCGGTCGCCGAGGCAGCCTCGATGGGCGGCGCGACGTCCTGCGCAACCACCGCCGACATGCCACCAGCCCACCACGGTGGAAATAAAACCTCCCTCTTCTTGGATCTTGGTCGAGGACGGCTCTAGATCAAGGCCCTGACGCTGATTCCTGTCGCCTCTCGTGCTTGGACGGTGTCGTTAGAGGAAGACGAAGAGGCGGTAGTCGCCGCGGGCGAGGGGGAGGAGCGGCTGGTCGTCCATGGACGAGGTGGAGGAGGTGGGTGACATCGGAGGAGCTCGGGCTGGTGGAGCAGCTCGCTCCGCGACGCGTCTTTTGTATGCGACGAGCTGGACGGGGGGGAGTGTGACGTGTAGTGCGGGTTCAAATGGCGGGCCGGGGACGGGCTGAGGTGGGGTGGGCCCACCAGCCAAATCATTGAGGTATCGCTTTGGGTGTTCGATGCGGTGCTTCGTCTAGCTGGCAGCGATATCTTTTTTTTTTTGAGAAAAGCTGGCAGTGATATCTACGTAGCACTTCCGGAGAGATGCTAATCTAGCCCACGATATAAAGTTCGAGAATCCGGTGGATATTTTGGTAAGGTATTAAATTGCTTTTCAGTCTTGCTATAAGTATCGGTCGACTGAGATTTAACGAAGTCTCGGTCGACGCTATATTCGTGAGATTTTACAGTGAGATTGTATAAATTTTTCTTTTAATTTTTTTCTTTTCTCTTTTACATGTTTGTCACTTAACTGGTACTTGATTAAATCTCAATCGATTGAGACCTAGTCATACCCATTTCTTTTTTTACGGACCCTGTTAACCAGTGAACGTTTGTCAGGGAGGGTGACATTTGCGAATGTTTTAGGTGGATTTTTAGTTGTGAGGGGATGGTAGTTTCTTCAGTGCGACATGACAGTTTGTTTAGAGAAGACATTTTTTGTTTTAAAACCGCGGTCGTTTGATCTTTCCACAAAATTAAAACTGCCATCAAATGTAGTTCGCTCGCCAGCCCTCTCAATTGACGCTCGCTGGCTAGCATTAGCCTTTTTTTAGAGCATTTGCTATTGGTAAGTTTCCTAAAAAAAATAAAGTGGAATAAGTTGATTTTATGCGGAAGAAAGTCAGGAAAGGTGGAGCTCCAAAGCCAAAACGGGGCGTCGTGGTGCTCGCTGGCGAGGCATGAGGACGGCAGAGAGGCTAAGCCGGGAACGAGCCAGAGCCGCCGCCATTGTGGTTCGTCACATTGTCAAATGCGGAGGCTACTCCGAGGCTTAAGAGTTGCCAGTGTATAGTATTGATCTCCAGTCAGATCAGATGGAGCCATACGACAACATCACCAATGAAGACTCGGACAGGACGCTGCTCATGGTGGTTCCTAGAGTAGAGGTAGTGGGTCACGCGTTGATCGGATACGAGAAAGAAGATAAACAAAACGTTTGAAGGAAGAAGATGGTGATCGGGCCATCTTTGGAGAAATTCATAGTGCAAATCACACAAAGATATCGATCCCGGCCTTGGAGCCCAATTTATGAAATTTCAAAAACTTGGAGAGTTTCCCATAAAGTTATTTTTATCACAAATAGTCCGCAGAACTTTGAAGACTCATATTGTCCTCCCGCCCCACGGAGGAAACTATTGTACTCCATCCGTTTTATAGACGTAATTTCAATACTAAATACATTTGCTTGAGCGATAACTAATATGAAAAAAAGGAAATAGTATACCAAAGTAAAGAATCTAAATGCATTTTTTTGTTCTAAAAAGCTGAAATGTTAAAAACCACTGAGCTCCCAAGCCAATATACATACTGCTCTAAAAGAGGCATAAATTGTGGAAAACATGAATAGATCCCGGGTTACTTGGAGCCCACTTTTTGAAAAGTTTGAAGAACACATTTGAGAGTTTCAATAAGTTATTCCAATTTTTCATGTATGTATAGTTGTTCATCACCCTGATTGTAAAATTCACGATGAAATATGCTTATTTTAGGGCTACACAAAAGGAGACACATATGTGTATATATATAATTGATATACCACACCCCACAAATAATAATAATAATTGATATACCATTTTGTATTATGGACCACTCATGTTTTTTTTGCATAGATGAGTATTAATAAATTTTACATTATATAGAGAAGACCTTGATGTATTATGTGATAAAAAAATTCTAAATTGTTTAAACTTCCAAAACTGTTTTTACGAGGCTCCAGGGAGCCTGGATTTAACATGCCACACTTTGGTCCCCATTAGGGTATCTTCAAGACAGACCCGTAAACCTCCTGTAACCGTCCGGACCGCGGAAGCCATCTAACGCCGACCTGTATCGATACGCGGAACGGTCCGGACGCGATTTCTCCTGCAAACAGGAGACAAAAGTTAGGGAGTTTTGCGGGAGTCCGGACCGCTTCCAAGCCTGCTTCTGACCGCTCTGGCCCACCAAAAATCCCCTCCCCCTGCAGCACACGCTCCCGCCCGGTGCCACTTGCCTGCATTGATGCCATTGTAGAGCGCGCCGCTCTGCATTGAAGAAGGTTCAGGGCAGACGCGACCTCTCGCTGCCTCCGCCATTGAAGCGGTGCGCCGACCGAGGGCGCCGCCCGCTGCATGCTCGTCTGAATACGCCTCCTCGCCGCATTCATACACCCCCATTAACCCCGAGTGAAAGCCGAGAAACCTACTCCGGCCACACATCCGTTCATGAGCGGGCCGACATTAAACGCAGCGCCGGTCGAGCTCCTATTGTCCGCCCTCTATTTAAACGAGGGCAGACGTCGGGCAAGAACCACACCCCTTTCGCCGCTCCCCCAATCTCCTCCTCCACCACTCTTTAGCTGGCTGGGTGGCCCGCCTAGCCGACCGGATACGAGCGAGGCAGCTCGCTGCTCCATCTCCCGAGCCTCACCCGAGGGAGCAAGTTGCCGCCCCAAACCGCCGCGTGGTTCAACAACTCGCCGCTCTAGGCCCACTCGACGAGGAGTGGCCAGTTGCTCGAGCCGGCATGACGGGGAGCACTGCAGCACGGGCATCATCGCTGCCGTCGATGATTGCGCCTCCTGTGCCTGCGACCGTGCCATGCAGCCAGAGGCAGAAGCTGGGTGCGCGAAGAGCGACGAGTCGGTGACCGGCGCCTCCGCGTCCGCCGCCATCATCGGGGAGAATTACAACACGGGAGTCCGCCGCCACTTGGGTCCCACGAAGGCCACTACCTAGGTGGCACCGGCGAACACAGCCGGTGTCTTGCCCAGTTCTTCTCTTTCGAGGACCTTCGTCGATCCCACACGGGCTTCACAGAAGCGGAGGCAGCGCCTTCTCCTCCCACTGAAGCATCAGCCGGGGGTTCCACTACGATAAGTGGCAGAAAAGCGAGCTGTCCTTTGCGCTGAAGCATATACCTCTGGGTGTCCCGGCAGTCCGGTGATCGGCCTGCCGGACATGGGGAAGACAAATGGATCCACGGGCGGCGACTTAGATTATATATTAATTATACCTTCAGAGTCTGACTAGCACCGTCGATGTAAATGTACTGAAATCCGTCATATTTATATGAAAATCTGCGTTTTTTATATGAAATCTGTCATGTTTGCATGAAATCCGGCCGTATTTGCACGAATTTCGTTCGGTTGGTTTAACTTGTTGTGAAAATGTATGTGGCTAGCATTGGATGGCTACCTCCCGTATCCGTGTCCATGGACTGACCCTCCACTGTCCATAGACGGATGCGGGAGTTTTTTTGGGTTGCCCATGAAGATGCCCTTAATATGGACCATAATAATATGTCATCAACATGTGTGATGATCGTTGTAAGATCCCAAATTTTCAATTTGGAATGTTATACACTAGATCATCATGCATATCATATTTTCTTGCATTTTGGTCGATCCTAGAAATTTCACGCAACTCAAGGACCCTCGGAGAGAGTTGGAGATTTCGTCATTTTCATATTTGAGTTTTCTCAAATTTTGAAAAGAGGATCATTTGATTTATTTATTTCATCTTCAATTATTTTTCCGATATCAATTATGAGAGAAGGGAATAATATGACTTTCCTAAATTTAGGAAAAATGAAGATTTAATAAATAAATCAAAATTCGGTTTTGTCGGAGTTCATTTGCATTTTATTTGGATAGGGAAAAATGCGTGTTTTCAAAATTTGCATCTAGGTCCCGAGAAAAATTCATTTTGTTCGACTCATTTTTAGGAGTCGGGGAAAATTTACTTTGGGAATTTTGGAGTTCGTTTAGATGTTCTTTTTTTGTTTTTCTGCGCGCGTAACCGATTTAAAAAAAAAATCGCAGCGCCTGGGCCAAGGCCCAGCCGCAGGCCAGGCCGGCCTCCTCTCGCGCGCGCCTGCGCAGCCTAGCGCCGCCCCACCCGAGTCCTAGTAGGACTCCTTTCCCCTCTTTCTTGCCCCTCCCCCAAGTTTCCTCTCCCCCTCCCCTCTTTAAATACCCACACCATCCCCCCTCTCCCCACACCAAGCCCCAAGCCGCCTCCCCCACCCCGCGCCCCTCACCCGCGCCTGCCTAGCGCCGCCGCCCGCGCTGCCTAGTGTTGGGGAATGTAGTAATTTCAAAATTTTCCTACGCACACGCAAGATCATGGTGATACATAGCAACGAAAGGGGAGAGTGTGATCTACGTACCCTTGTAGATCGACAACGGAAGCGTTATGACAATGCGGTTGATGTAGTCATACGTCTTCACGGCCCGACCGATCAATCACCGAAACTACGGCACCTCCGAGTTTTAGCACACGTTCAGCTCGATGACTATCCCCGGACTCCGATCCAGCAAAGTGTCGGGGAAGAGTTCCGTCAGCACGACGGTGTGGTGACGATCTTGATGTACTACTGTCGCAGGGTTTCGCCTAAGCACCGCTACAATATTATCGAGGACTATGGTGGCAGGGGGCACCGCACACGGCTAAGAATAAGATCACGTGGATCAACTTGTGTGTCTATGGGGTGCCCCCTGCCCCTGTATATAAAGGATGGAGGAGGAGGAGGCCGGCCAAGGCTAGGTGCGGCCAGGATGTGGAGTCCTACTAGGACTCCAAGTCCTAGTAGGAGTCCACCAAAAGGGGAGGAAGGGAGAAGGAAGTGGAGGAGAAGGAAAAGGTGGCCGGCCCCCTTTTCCCTAGTCCAATTCGGACTAGAGGGGAGGGGGGGGGCGCAGCAGGCCCTTTCTCCTCTTCCCACTAAAGCCCATCAAGGCCCAATACTTTTCCCGGCGAATTCCCGTAACTCTCCGGTACTCCGGAAAATACCCGAATCATTCGGAACCTTTCCGATGTCCGAATATAGTCGTCCAATATATCGATCTTTACGTCTCGACCATTCCGAGACTCCCCGTCATGTCCCCGATCTCATCCGGGACTCCGAACTCCTTCGGTACATCAAAACTCATAAACTCATAATATAACTGTCATCAAAACCTTAAGCGTGCGGACCCTACGGGTTCGAGAACAATGTAGACATGACCGAGACACGTCTCCGGTCAATAACCAATAGCGGGACCTGGATGCCCATATTGGCTCCTACATATTCTACGAAGATCTTTATGGGTCAGACCGCATAACAACATACGTTGTTCCCTTTGTCATCGGTATGTTACTTGCCCGAGATTCGATTGTCGGTATCCAATACCTAGTTCAATCTCGTTACCGGCAAGTCTCTTTACTCGTTCTGTAATATATCATCTCGCAACTAACTCATTAGTTGCATTGCTTGCAAGGCTTAAGTGATGTGCATTACCGAGAGGGCCCAGAGATACCTCTCCGACAATCAGAGTGACAAATCCTAATCTCGAAATACGCCAACCCAACATCTACCTTTGGAGACACCTGTAGAGCTCCTTTATAATCACCCAGTTACGTTGTGACGTTTGGTAGCACACAAAGTGTTCCTCCGGTAAACGGGAGTTGCATAATCTCATAGTCATAGGAACATGTATAAGTCATGAAGAAAGCAATAGCAACATACTAAACGATCGGGTGCTAAGCTAATGGAATGGTTCATGTCAATCAGATCATTCATCTAATGATGTGATCCGTTAATCAAATAACAACTCTTTGTCCATGGTTAGGAAACATAACCATCTTTGATTAACGAGCTAGTCAAGTAGAGGCATACTAGTGACACTCTGTTTGTCTATGTATTCACACATGTATTATGTTTCCGGTTAATACAAATCTAGCATGAATAATAAACATTTATCATGATATAAGGAAATAACTTTATTATTGCCTCTAGGGCATATTTCCTTCAGTCTCCCACTTGCACTAAAGTCAATAATCTAGATCACATCACCATGTGATTAACATCGATAGTTCACATCATCATGTGATTAACACCCATAGTTCACATCGCCATGTGACCAATACCCAAAGAGTTTACTAGATTCAGTAATCTAGTTCACATCGCTATGTGATTAACACCCAAAGAGTACTAAGGTGTGATCATGTTTTGCTTGTGAGAGAATCTTAGTCAACGGGTTTGCCACATTCAGATCCACATGTATTTTGCAAATTTCTATGTCAACAATGCTCTGCATGGAGCAACTCTAGATAATTGCTCCCACTTTCAATATATATCTAGACCGAGACTTAGAGTCATCTAGATTAGTGTCAAAACTTGCATCGGCATAACCCTTTACGACGAACCTTTTGTCACGTCCATAATCGAGAAACATATCCTTATTTCACTAAGGATAATTCTGACCGCTGTCCAGTGATCTACTCCTAGATCACTATTGTACTCCCTTGCCAAATCAGTGCAGGGTATACAATAGATCTGGTATACAGCATGACATACTTTATAGAACCTATGGCCAAGGCATAGGGAATGACTTTCATTCTCTTTCTATCTTCTGCCGTGGTCGGGCTTTGAGTCTTACTCAACTTCACACCTTGTAATACAGGCAAGAACTCTTTCTTTGACTGCTCCATTTTGAACTACTTCAAAATTTTGTCAAGGTATCTACTCATTGAAAAAACTTATCAAGCGTCTTGATCTATCTCTATAGATCTTGGAGCTCAATATGTAAGCAGCTTCACCGAAGTCTTTCTTTGAAAAACTCCTTTCAAAGACTCCTTTATGCTTTACAGAATAATTCTACATTATTTCCGATCAACAATATGTCATTCACATATACTTATCAGAAATGTTGTAGTGCTCCCACTCACTTTCTTGTAAATACTGAAGGAAATATGCCCTAGAGGCAATAATAAAGTTATTATTTATTTCCTTATATCATGATAAATGTTTATTATTCATGCTAGAATTGTATTAACCGGAAACATAATACATGTGTCAATACATAGACAAACAGAGTGTCACTAGTATGCCTCTACAAGACTAGCTCGTTAATCAAAGCTGGTTAAGTTTCCTAACCATGAACAAAGAGTTGTTATTTGATTAACAAGGTCACATCATTAGTTGAATGATCTGATTGACATGACCCATTCCATTAGCTTAGCACCCGATCGTTTAGTATGTTGCTATTGCTTTCTTCATGACTTATACATGTTCCTATGACTACGAGATTATGCAACTCCCGTTTGCCGGAGGAACACTTTGTGTGCTACCAAACGTCACAACGTAACTGGGTGATTATAAAGGAGCTCTACAGGTGTCTCCAATGGTAGATGCTGGGTTGGCGTATTTCGAGAATAGGATTTGTCACTCCGATTGTCGGAGAGGTATCTCTGGGCCCTCTCGGTAATGCACATCACTTAAGCCTTGCAAGCATTGCAACTAATAAGTTAGTTGCGGGATTACGGAACGAGTAAAGAGACTTGCCGGTAACGAGATTAAACTAGGTATTGGATACCGACGATCGAATCTCGGGCAAGTAACATACCGATGACAAAGGGAACAACGTATGTTGTTATGCAGTCTGACCGATAAAGATCTTCGTAGAATATGTAGGAGCCAATATGGGCATCCAGGTCCCGCTATTGGTTATTGACCGGAGAAGTGTCTCGGTCATGTCTACATTGTTCTCGAACCGTAGGGTCCGCATGCTTAACGTTACGATGACAGTTATTATGAGTTTATGCATTTTGATGTACCGAAGGTTGTTCGGAGTCCCGGATGTGATCACGGACATGACGAGGAGTCTCGAAATGGTCGAGACATAAATATTGATATATTGGAAGCCTATATTTGGATATCGGAAGTGTTCCGGGTGAAATCGGGATTTTACCGGATTACCGGGAGGTTACCGGAACCCCCCGGGAGCCATATGGGCCTTCATGGGCCTTAGTGGAAAGGAGAAAAGGGGCAGCCCATAGGTGGCCGCGCGCCCCCTTCCCTTAGTCCTATTAGGACTAGGAGAAGGGGCCGCCCCCCCTCTCTCTCTTTCCTCCTTTGGGAAACCTAGTCCAACTAGGATTGGGGGGGGGGGGGGAGTCCTACTCCCGGTGGGAGTAGGACTCCTCTTGCGCCCTCTCCCTGGCCGGTGCACCCCTCCCCCTTGGCTCCTTTATATGCAGGGGCAGGGGGCACCTCTAGACACACAAGTTGATCATTGAGATCGTTCATTAGCCGTGTGCGGTGCCCCCTGCCACCATATTCCACCTCGATCATATCGTTGTAGTGCTTAGGCGAAGCCCTGCGTCGGTAGTACATCAAGATCGTCACCACGCCGTCGTGCTGACGGAACTCCTCCCCGAAGCTTTCCTGGATCGGAGCCCGGGGATCGTCGTCGAGCTGTACGTGTGCTAAGAACTCGGAGGTGCCGGAGTAACGGTGCTTGGATGGTCGGATCGGGAAGAAGACGTACCACTAATTCCTCTACGTTGTGTCAACGCTTCCGTTGCGATCTACAAGGGTACGTAGATCATGCTCTCCCCTCGTTACTATGCATCACCATGATCTTGTGTGTGCGTAGGAAATTTTTTGAAATTACTACGTTCCCCAACAGTGGCATCCGAGCCTAGGTTTTATGGTTTGATGTTATTTGCACGAGTAGAACACAAGTGAGTTGTGGGCGATACAAGTCATACTGCCTACCAGCATGTCATACTTTGGTTCAGCGATATTGTTGGACGAGACGACCCGGACCAACATTACGCGTACGCTTACGCGAGACCGGTTCCCTCGACGTGCTTTGCACATAGATGGCTTGCGGGCGACTGTCTCTCCAACTTTAGTTGAACCGAGTGTGGCTACGCCCGGTCCTTGAGAAGGTTAAAACGGAGTCTATTTGACAAACTATCGTTGTGGTTTTGATGCGTAGGTGAGATTGGTTCTTGCTTAAGCCCGTAGCAGCCACGTAAAACTTGCAACAACAAAGTAGAGGACATCTAACTTGTTTTTGCAGGGCATGTTGTGATGTGATATGGTCAAGGCATGATGCTAAATTTTATTGTATGAGATGATCATGTTTTGTAACCGAGTTATCGGCAACTGGCAGGAGCCATATGGTTGTCGCTTTATTGTATGCAATGCAATCGCGATGTAATGCTTTACTTTATTACTAAGCGGTAGTGATAGTCGTGGAAGCATAAGATTAGCGAGACGACAACGATGCTACGATGGAGATCAAGGTGTCGCGCCGGTGACGATGGTGATCATGACGGTGCTTCGGAGATGGAGATCACAAGCACAAGATAATGATGGCCATATCATATCACTTATATGTTGGGGAACGCAGTAATTTCGAAAATTTTCCTACGCACACGCAAGATCATGGTGATGCACAGCAACGAGAGGGGAGAGTGTTGTCTACGTACCAACGCAGACCGACTGCGGAAGCGATCACACAACATAGAGGAAGTAGTCGTACGTCTTCTTCCCGATCCGACCGATCCAAGCACCGTTACTCCGGCACCTCTGAGTTCTTGGCACACGTTCAGCTCGATGACGATCCTCGGGCTCCGATCCAGCAAAGCGTCGAGGAAGAGTTCCGTCAGCACGACGGCGTGGTGACGATCTTGATGTACTACCGACGCAGGGCTTCGCCTAAGCACCACAACGGTATGATCGAGGTGGAATTTGGTGGCAGGGGGCACCGCACACGGCTAAGGAACGATCTCAAGGATCAACTTGTGTGTCTTGGGGTGTCCCCTGCCCCCGTATATAAAGGTTGGAGGGAGGGGGGCTGGCCGGCCAAAGAGGAGGAGGCGCAGGAGGAGTCCTACTCCTACCGGGAGTAGGACTCCCCCCTCCAATCCTAGTCCAACTAGGAATCCTTTAAAGGGGAGAGAGAGAGAGGTGGCCGGCCCCTCTCCTAGTCTAGGACTAGGGAGAGGGGGGGAGGCGCAGCCCTATGTGGGCTGCCCTCTCACCTTTCCACTAAGGCCCATGTTGGCCCATTTGGCTCCCGGGGGGTTCCGGTAACCCTCCCGGTAATCCGGTAAAATCCCGATTTCACCCGGAACACTTCCGATGTCCAAACATAGGCTTCCAATATATCAATCTTTATGTCTCGACCATTTCGAGACTCCTCGTCATGTCCGTGATCTCATCCGGGACTCCGAACTCCTTCGGTACATCAAAACTTATAAACTCATAATATAACTGTCATCGAAACCTTAAGCGTGCGGACCCTACGGTTCGAGAACAATGTAGACATGACCAAGACACGTCTCCGGTCAATAACCAATAGCGGGACCTGGATGCCCATATTGGCTCCTACATATTCTACGAAGATCTTTATCGATCAGACCGCATAACAACATACGTTGTTCCCTTTGTCATCGGTATGTTACTTGCCCGAGATTCGATCGTCGGTATCCAATACCTAGTTCAATCTCGTTACCGGCAAGTCTCTTTACTCGTTCCATAATACATCATCTCACAACTAACATATTAGTTGCAGTGCTTGCAAGGCTTATGTGATGTGCATTACCGAGAGGGCCCAGAGATACCTCTCCGACAATCGGAGTGACAAACCCTAATCTCGAAATACGCCAACCCAACATCTACCATTGGAGACACCTGTAGTACTCCTTTATAATCACCCAGTTACGTTGTGACGTTTGGTAGTACCCAAAGTGTTCCTCCGGTAAACGGGAGTTGCATAATCTCATAGTTATAGAAACATGTATAAGTCATGAAGAAAGCAATAGCAACATACTAAACGATCGGGTGCTAAGCTAATGGAATGGGTCATGTCAATCAGATCATTCTACTAATGATGTGACCTCGTTAATCAAATAACAACTCTTTGTTCATGGTTAGGAAACATAACCATCTTTGATTAACGAGCTAGTCAAGTAGAGGCATACTAGTGACACTCTGTTTGTCTATGTATTCACACATGTATTATGTTTCCGGTTAATACAATTCTAGCATGAATAATAAACATTTATCATGATATAAGGAAATAAATAATAACTTTATTATTGCCTCTAGGGCATATTTCCTTCAGTCTCCCACTTGCACTAGAGTCAATAATCTAGTTCACATCGCCATGTGATTTAGCAGCAATGGTTCACATCACCATGTGATTAACACCCATAGTTCACATCGTCATGTGACCAACACTCAAAGGGATTACTAGAGTCAGTAATCTAGTTCACATATCTATGTGATTAACACCCAAAGAGTACTAAGGTGTGATCATGTTTTGCTTGTGAGATAATTTTAGTCAACGGGTCTGTCACATTCAGATCCGTAAGTATTTTGCAAGTTCTATGTCTACAATGCTCTACACGGAGCTACTCTAGCTAATTGCTCCCACTTTCAATATGTATCCAGATTTAGAATCATCTGGATCAGTGTCAAAAACTTGCATCGATGTAACCCTTTACGACGAACCTTTTTGTCACGTCCATAATCGAGAAACATTTCCTTATTTCACTAAGGATAATTTTGACCACTGTCCAGTGATCTACTCCTAGATCACTATTGCACTCCCTTGCCAAATCAGTGCAGGGTATACAATAGATCCGGTATACAGCATGGCATACTTTATAGAACCTATGAATGAGGCATAGGGAATGACTTTCATTCTCTTTCTATCTTCTGCCGTGGTCGGGCTTTGAGTCTTTACTCAACTTCACACCTTGTAACACAGGCAAGAAACTTTTTCTTTGACTGTTCCATTTTGAACTACTTCAAAATCTTGTCAAGGTATGTACTTATTGAAAAACTTATCAAGCGTCTTGATCTATCTCTATAGATCTTGAAGCTCAATATGTAAGCAGCTTTACCAAAGTCTTTCTTTGAAAAACTCCTTTCAAACACTCCTTTTATGCTTTACAGAATAATTCTACATTATTTCCGATCAACAATATGTCATTCACATATACTTATCAGAAATGCTGTAGTGCTCCCACTCACTTTCTCGTAAATACAGGCTTCACCGCAAGTCTGTATAAAACTATATGCTTTGATCAACTTATCAAAGCGTATATTCCAACTCCGAGATGCTTGCACCAGTCCACAGATGGATCGCTGGAGCTTGCACATTTTGTTAGCACTTTTCGGATTCACAAAACCTTCTAGTTGCATTGTATACAACTCTTCTTTAGCAAATCCATTAAGGAATGCAGTTTTGTTTATCCATTTGCCAGATTTCATAAAATGCGGCAATTGCTAACATGATTCGGACAGACTTTAAGCATAGATACGAGTGAGAAAAACTCATCGTAGTCAACACCTTGAACTTGTCGAAAACTTTTGCGACAATTCTAGCTTTGTAGATAGTAACACTACTATCAGCGTCCGTCTTCCTCTTGAAGACCCATTTATTTTCTATGGCTTGCCGATCATCGGGCAAATCCATCAAAGTCCATACTTTGTTCTCATACATGGATCATATCTCAGATTTCATGGCCTCAAACCATTTCGCGGAATCTGGGCTCATCATCGCTTCCTCATAGTTCGTAGGTTCATCATGATCTAGTAGCATGACTTCCAGAATTGGATTACCGTACCACTCTGGTGCGGATCTCACTCTGGTTGATCTACGTGGTTCAGTAGTGTCTTGTTCTGAAGTTTCATGATCATCATCATTAGCTTCCTCACTAACTGGTGTAGGTGTCACAGAAACATTTTTCTGTGATGTACTACTTTCCAATAAGGGAGCAGGTACAGTTACCTCGTCAAGTTCTACTTTCCTCCCACTCACTTCTTTCGAGAGAAACTCCTTCTCCAGAAAGTTTCCGAATTTTAGCAACAAAAGTCTTGCCTTCGGATCTGTGATAGAAGGTGTATCCAATAGTTTCCTTTGGATATCCTATGAAGACGCACTTCTCCGATTTGAGTTTGAGCTTATCAGGATGAAACCTTTTCATATAAGCATCGCAACCCCAAATTTTAAGAAACGACAGCTTAGGTTTCTTGCCAAACCATAGTTCACACGGTGTCGTCTCAACGGATTTAGATGGTGCCCTATTTAACGTGAATGCAGCTGTCTCTAATGCACAACCCCAAAACGATAGTGGTAGATCGGTAAGATACATCATAGATTGCACTATATCCAATAAAGTACGGTTATGACGTTCGGACACACCATTATGCTGTGGTGTTCCATGTGGCATGATTTTGTGAAACTATTCCACATTGTTTTAATTGAAGACCAAACTCGTAACTCAAATATTTTACCTCTGCGATCATATCGTAGAGACTTTTATTTTCTTGTCACGATGATTTTCCACTTCACTCTGAAATTCTTTGAACTTTTCAAATGTTTCAGTCTTATGTTTCATCAAGTAGATATACTCATATCTGCTCAAATCATCTGTGGAGATCAGAAAATAATGATACCTGTCGCGAGCCTCAATATTCATCGGACCACATACATCAGTATGTATGATTTCCAATAAATCTTTTTTCGCTCCATTGTTCCGGAGAACGGCGTTTTAGTCATCTTGCCCAAAAGGCATGGTTCGCAAGCATCAAGTGATTCATAATCAAGTGATTCCGAAAGCCCATCAGCATGGAGTTTCTTCATGCGCTTTATACCAATATGACCTAAACAGCAGTGCCACAAATAAGTTGCACTATCATTATTAACTTTGCATCTTTTGGTTTCAATATTATGAATATGTGTATTATTAAGATCTAGATCCAATGAACTATTTTCATTGGGTGTGTAACCATATAAGGTTTTATTCATGTAAAGAGAACAACAATTTATTCTTTTACTTAAATGAATAACCGTATTACAATAAACATGATCAAATCATATTCATGCTCAACGCAAAAACCAAATAACACTTATTTAAGTTCAACACTAATCCCGAAATTATAGGGAGTGTGCGATGATGATCATATCAATCTTGGAACCACTTCCAACACACATCGTCACTTCACCCTTAACTAGTCTCTGTTTATTCTGCAACTCCCGTTTCGAGTTACTACTCTTAGCAACTGAACTAGCATCAAATACTAAGGGGTTGCTATAAACACTAGTAGAGTACACATCAATAACATGTATATCAAATATACTTATGTTCACTTTGCCATCCTTCTTATCCGCCAATCACTTGGGGTAGTTCCGCTTCCAGTGACCAGTCCCTTTGCAGTAGAAGCACTTAGTCTCAGGCTTAGGATCAGACTTGGGCTTCTTCACTTGAGCAGCAACTTGCTTGCCGTTCTTCTTGAAGTTCCCCTTCTGCCCTCTGCCCTTTTCTTGAAACTAGTGGTCTTGTCAACCATCAACACTTGATGTTTTTTCTTGATTTCTACCTTCGTTGATTTCAGCATCACGAAGAGCTTGGGAGTTGTTTCCGTTATCCCTTGCATATTATAGTTCATCACGAAGTTCTGCTAACTTGGTGATGGTGACTAGAGAATTCTGTCAATCACTATCTTATCTGGAAGATTAACTCCCACTTGATTCAAGCGATTGTAGTACCCAGACAATCTGAGCACATGCTCACTAGTTGAGCGATTCTCCTCCATCTTTTAGCTATAGAACTTGCTGGAGATTTCATGTCTCTCAACTCGGGTATTTGCTTGAAATATTAACTTCAACTCCTGGAACATCTCATATGGTCCATGACGTTCAAAATGTCTTTGAAGTCCCGATTCTAAGCCGTTAAGCATGGTGCACTAAACTATCAAGTAGTCATCATATTGAGCTAGCCAAACATTCATAACGTCTGCATCTGCTCCTGCAATAGGTCTGTCACCTAGCGGTGCATCAAGGACATAATTCTTCTGTGCAGCAATGAGGATAAACCTCAGATCACGGATCCAATCCGCATCATTGCTACTAACATCTTTCAACACAATTTTCTCTAGGAACATATCAAAATAAACACAGGGAAGCAACAACGCGAGCTATTGATCTACAACATGATTTGCAAAATACTACCAGGACTAAGTTCATGATAAATTTAAGTTCAATTTAATCATATTACTTAAGAACTCCCACTTAGATAGACATCCCTCTAATCCTCTAAGTGATCACGTGATCCAAATCAACTAAACCATAACCGATCATCACGTGAGATGGAGTAGTTTTCAATGGTGAACATCGTTATGTTGATCATATCTACTATATGATTCACGCTCGACCTTTCGGTCTCCGTGTTCCGAGGCCATATCTGTATATGCTTGGCTCGTCAAGTATAACCTGAGTATTCTGCGTGTGCAACTGTTTTGCACCCGTTGTATTTGAACGTAGAGCTTATCACACCCGATCATCACGTGGTGTCTGGGCACGAAGAACTTTGGCAACGGTGCATACTCAGGGAGAACACTTCTTGATAATTTAGTGAGAGATCATCTTATAATGCTACCGTCAATCAAAGCAAGATAAGATGCATAAAAGGATAAACATCACATGCAATCAATATAAGTGATATGATATGGCCATCATCATCTTGTGCTTGTGATCTCCATCTCCGAAGCACCGTCATGATCACCATTGTCACCGGCGCGACACCTTGATCTCCATCGTAGCATCGTTGTCGTCTCGCCAATCTTATGCTTCCACGACTATCACTACCGCTTAGTAATAAAGTAAAGCATTACATCGCGATTGCATTGCATACAATAAAGCGACAACCATATGGCTCCTGCCAGTTGCCGATAACTTGGTTACAAAACATGATCATCTCATACAATAAAATCAGCATCATGCCTTGACCATATCACATCACAACATGCCCTGCAAAAACAAGTTAGACGTCCTCTACTTTGTTGTTGCAAGTTTTACGTGGCTGCTACGGGCTTAAGTAAGAACTCATCTCACCTACGCATCAAAACCACAACGATAGTTCGTCAAATAGACTCCGTTTTAACCTTCTCAAGGACCGGGCGTAGCCACACTTGGTTCAACTAAAGTTGGAGAGACAGTCTTCCGCAAGCCATCTATGTGCAAAGCACGTCGAGGGAACCGGTCTCGCGTAAGAGTACGCGTAAGGTTGGTCCGGATCGTCTCACCCAACAATACCGCCGAACCAAAGTATGACATGCTGGTAGGCAGTATGACTTGTATCGCCCACAACTCACTTGTGTTCTACTCGTGCAAATAACATCAAACCATAAAACCTAGGCTCGGATGCCACTGTTGGGGAACGCAGTAATTTCGAAAATTTTCCTACGCACACGCAAGATCATGGTGATGCACAGCAACGAGAGGGGAGAGTGTTGTCTACGTACCAACGCAGACCGACTGCGGAAGCGATCACACAACGTAGAGGAAGTAGTCGTACGTCTTCTTCCCGATCCGACCGATCCAAGCACCGTTACTCCGGCACCTCCGAGTTCTTGGCACACGTTCAGCTCGATGACGATCCTCGGGCTCCGATCCAGCAAAGCGTCGAGGAAGAGTTCCGTTAGCACGACGGCGTGGTGACGATCTTGATGTACTACCGACGCAGGGCTTCGCCTAAGCACCACAACGGTATGATCGAGGTGGAATTTGGTGGCAGGGGGCACCGCACACGGCTAAGGAACGATCTCAAGGATCAACTTGTGTGTCTTGGGGTGTCCCCTGCCCCCGTATATAAAGGTTGGAGGGAGGGGGGCTGGCCGGCCAAAGAAGAGGAGGCGCAGGAGGAGTCCTACTCCTACCGGGAGTAGGACTCCCCCCTCCAATCCTAGTCCAACTAGGAATCCTTTAAAGGGGAGAGAGAGAGAGGTGGCCGACCCCTCTCCTAGTCCTAATAGGACTAGGGAGAGGGGGGGAGGCGCAGCCCTATGTGGGCTGCCCTCTCACCTTTCCACTAGGGCCCATGTTGGCCCATTTGGCTCCCGGGGGGTTCCGGTAACCCTCCCGGTAATCCGGTAAAATCCCGATTTCACCCGGAACACTTCCGATGTCCAAACATAGGCTTCCAATATATCAATCTTTATGTCTCAACCATTTCGAGACTCCTCGTCATGTCCGTGATCTCATCCGGGACTCCGAACTCCTTCGGTACATCAAAACTTATAAACTCATAATATAACTGTCATCGAAACCTTAAGCATGCGGACCCTACGGTTCGAGAACAATGTAGACATGACCGAGACACGTCTCCGGTCAATAACCAATAGCGGGACCTGGATGCCCATATTGGCTCCTACATATTCTACGAAGATCTTCATCGGTCAGACCGCATAACAACATATGTTGTTCCCTTTGTCATCGGTATGTTACTTGCCCAAGATTCGATCGTCGGTATCCAATACCTAGTTCAATCTCGTTACCGGCAAGTCTCTTTACTCGTTCCATAATACATCATCTCACAACTAACATATTAGTTGCAGTGCTTGCAAGGCTTATGTGATGTGCATTATCGAGAGGGCCCAGAGATACCTCTCCGACAATCGGAGTGACAAACCCTAATCTCGAAATACGCCAACCCAACATCTACCATTGGAGACACCTGTAGTACTCCTTTATAATCACCCAGTTACGTTGTGATGTTTGGTAGTACCCAAAGTGTTCCTCCGGTAAACGGGAGTTGCATAATCTCATAGTTATAGGAACATGTATAAGTCATGAAGAAAGCAATAGCAACATACTAAACGATCGGGTGCTAAGCTAATGGAATGGGTCATGTCAATCATATCATTCTACTAATGATGTGACCTCGTTAATCAAATAACAACTCTTTGTTCATGGTTAGGAAACATAACCATCTTTGATTAACGAGCTAGTCAAGTAGAGGCATACTAGTGACACTCTGTTTGTCTATGTATTCACACATGTATTATGTTTCCGGTTAATACAATTCTAGCATGAATAATAAACATTTATCATGATATAAGGAAATAAATAATAACTTTATTATTGCCTCTAGGGCATATTTCCTTCATTATATTGATTGCATGTGATGTTTATCCTTTTATGCATCTTATCTTGCTTTGATTGACGGTAGCATTATAAGATGATCTCTCACTAAATTATCAAGAAGTGTTCTCCCTGAGTATGCACCGTTGCCAAAGTTCGTCGTGCCCAGACACCATGTGATGATCGGGTGTGATAAGCTCTACGTCCATCTACAACGGGTGCAAGCCAGTTTTGCACACGCAGAATACTCAGGTTAAACTTGACGAGCCTAGCATATGCAGATATGGCCTCGGAACACAGAGACCGAAAGGTCGAGCGTGAATCATATAGTAGATATGATCAACATAACGATGTTAACCATTGAAAACTACTCCATCTCACGTGATGATCGGTTATGGTTTAGTTGATTTGGGTCACGTAATCACTTAGAGGATTAGAGGGATGTCTATCTAAGTGGGAGTTCTTAAGTAATTTGATTAACTGAACTTAAACTTATCATGAACTTAGTACCTGATAGTATCTTGCTTGTTTATGTTGATTGTAGATAGATGGCTCGTGCTGTTGTACCGTTGAATTTTAATGCGTTCCTTGAGAAAGCAAAGTTGAAAGATGATGGTAGCAATTACACGGACTGGGTCCGTAACTTGAGGATTATCCTCATTGCTGCTCAGAAGAATTACGTCCTGGAAGCACCGCTGGGTGCCAGGCCTGCTGCTGGAGCAACACCAGATGTTATGAACGTCTGGCAGAGCAAAGCTGATGACTACTCGATAGTTCAGTGTGCCATGCTTTACGGCTTAGAATCGGGACTTCAACGACGTTTTGAACGTCATGGAGCATATGAGATGTTCCAGGAGTTGAAGTTAATATTTCAAGCAAATGCCCGGATTGAGAGATATGAAGTCTCCAATAAGTTCTATAGCTGCAAGATGGAGGAGAACAGTTCTGTCAGTGAGCATATACTCAAAATGTCTGGGTATAATAATCACTTGATTCAGTTGGGAGTTAATCTTCCAGATGATTGCGTCATTGACAGAATTCTCCAATCACTGCCACCAAGCTACAAGAGCTTCGTGATGAACTATAATATGCAAGGGATGAACAAGACTATTCCCGAGCTCTTCGTGATGCTGAAAGCTGCGGAGGTAGAAATCAAGAAGGAGCATCAAGTGTTGATGGTCAACAAGACCACTAGTTTCAAGAAAAAGGGCAAAGGGAAGAAGAAGGGGAACTTCAAAAAGAACGGCAAGCAAGTTGCTGCTCAGGAGAAGAAACCCAAGTCTGGACCTAAGCCTGAAACTAAGTGCTTCTACTGCAAGCAGACTGGTCACTGGAAGCGGAACTGCCCCAAGTATTTGGCGCATAAGAAGGATGGCAAGGTGAACAAAGGTATATGTGATATACATGTTATTGATGTGTACCTTACTAGAGCTCGCAGTAGCACCTGGGTATTTGATACTGGTTCTGTTGCTAATATTTGCAACTCGAAATAGGGACTACGGATTAAGCGAACATTGGCAAAGGACGAGGTGACGATGCGCGTGGGAAACGGTTCCAAAGTCGATGTGATCGCGGTCGGCACGCTATCTCTACATCTACCTTCGGGATTAATATTAGACCTAAATAATTGTTATTTGGTGCCAGCATTAAGCATGAACATTATATCTGGATCTTGTTTGATGCGAGACGGTTATTCATTTAAATCAGAGAATAATGGTTGTTCTATTTATATGAGTAATATCTTTTATGGTCATGCACCTTTGAAGAGTGGTCTATTTTTGATGAATCCCGATAGTAGTAATACACATATTCATAATGTTGAAGCCAAAAGATGCAGAGTTGATAATGATACTGCAACTTATTTGTGGCACTGCCGTTTAGGTCATATCGGTGTAAAGCGCATGAAGAAACTCCATACGGATGGGCTTTTGGAACCACTTGATTATGAATCACTTGGTACTTGCGAACCGTGCCTCATGGGCAAGATGACTAAAACATCGTTCTCCGGTACTATGGAGAGAGCAACAGATTTGTTGGAAATCATCCATACCGATGTATGTGGTCCGATGAATATTGAGGCTCGTGGAGGATATCGTTATTTTCTCACTTTCACAGATGATTTAAGCAGATATGGGTATATCTACTTAATGAAACATAAGTCTGAAACATTTGAAAAGTTCAAAGAATTTCAGAGTGAAGTTGAAAATCATCGTAACAAGAAAATAAAGTTTCTACGATCTGATCATGGAGGAGAATATTTGAGTTACGAGTTTGGTGTACATTTGAAAAATTATGGAATAGTTTCGCAACTCACGCCACCCGGAACACCACGGCGTAATGGTGTGTCCGAACGTCGTAATCGTACTTTACTAGATATGGTGCGATCTATGATGTCTCTTACTGATTTACCGCTATCATTTTGGGGTTATGCTTTAGAGACGGCCGCATTCACATTAAATAGGGCACCATCAAGATCCGTTGAGACGACGCCTTATGAACTATGGTTTGGCAAGAAACCAAAGTTGTCATTTCTTAAAGTTTGGGGCTGCGATGCTTATGTGAAAAAGCTTCAACCTGATAAGCTCGAACCCAAATTGGAAAAATGTGTCTTCATAGGATACCCAAAGGAGACTGTTGGGTACACCTTCTATCACAGATCCAAAGGCAAGACATTCGTTGCTAAGAATGGATCATTTCTAGAGAAGGAGTTTCTCTCGAAAGAAGTGAGTGGGAGGAAAGTAGAACTTGATGAGATAATTGTACCTGCTCCCTTATTGGAAAGTAGTACATCAAAGAAAACTGTTTCTGCAACACCTATACCAATTAGTGAGGAAGCTAATGATGATGATCATGAAACTTCAGGACAAGATACTACTGAACCTCGTAGATCAACCAGAGTGAGATCCGCACCAGAGTGGTACGGTAATCCAGTTCTGGAAGTCATGCTACTAGATCATGATGAACCTACGAACTATGAAGAAGCGATGGTGAGGCCAGATTCCGCAAAGTGGCTTGAAGCCATGAAATCTGAGATGGGATCCATGTATGAGAACAAAGTATGGACTTTGGTTGACTTGCCCGATGATCGGCAAGCAATTGAGAATAAATGGATCTTCAAGAAAAAGACTGACGCTGACGGTAATATTACTGTCTATAAAGCTCGACTTGTCGCAAAAGGTTTTCGACAAGTTCAAGGGGTTGACTACGATGAGACCTTCTCACCCGTAGCGATGCTTAAGTCTGTCAGAATCATGTTAGCAATTGCTGCATTTTATGATTATGAAATTTGGCAGATGGATGTCAAAACTGCATTCCTGAATGGATTTCTGGAAGAAGAGTTGTATATGATGCAACCGGAAGGTTTTGTCGATCCAAAGGGAGCTAACAAAGTGTGCAAGCTCCAGCGATCCATTTATGGACTGGTGCAAGCCTCTCGGAGTTGGAATAAACGCTTTGATAGTGTGATCAAAGCATTTGGTTTTATACAGACTTTTGGAGAAGCCCGTATTTACAAGAAAGTGAGTGGGAGCTCTGTAGCATTTCTGATATTGTATGTGGATGACATATTGCTGATTGGAAATGATATAGAATTTCTGGATAGCATAAAGGGATACTTGAATAAAAGTTTTTTGATGAAAGACCTCGGGGAAGATGCTTACATATTAGGCATAAAGATCTATAGAGATAGATCAAGACGCTTAATTGGACTTTCACAAAGCACATACCTTGACAAGATTTTGAAGAAGTTCAAAATGGATCAAGCAAAGAAAGGGTTCTTGCCTGTGTTACAAGGTGTGAACTTGAGTCAGACTCAATGCCCGACCACTTCAGAAGATAGAGAGAAAATGAAAGATGTTCCCTATGCTTTAGCCATAGGCTCTATCATGTATGCAATGCTATGTACCAGACCTGATGTGTGCCTTGCTATAAGTTTAGCAGGGAGGTACCAAAGTAATCCAGGAGTGGATCACTGGACAGCGGTCAAGAACATCCTGAAATACCTGAAAAGGACTAAGGATATGTTTCTCGTGTATGGAGGTGACAAAGAGCTCACCGTAAGAGGTTGCGTTGATGCAAGCTTTGACCCTGATCCGGACGATTCTAAATCGCAAACTGGATACGTGTTTACTTTAAATGGTGGAGCTGTCAGTTGGTGCAGTTCTAAACAAAGCATCGTAGCGGGATCTACATGTGAAGCGAAGTACATAGCTGCTTCAGAAGCAGCGAACGAAGGAGTCTGGATGAAGGAGTTCATATCCGATCTAGGTGTCATACCTAGTGCATCGGGTCCAATGAAAATCTTTTGTGACAATACTGGTGCAATTGCTTTGGCAAAGGAATCCAGATTTCACAAAAGGACCAAACACATCAAGAGACGCTTCAATTCCATCCGGGATCTAGTCCAGGTGGGAGACATAGAGATTTGCAAGATACATACAGATCTGAATGTTGCAGACCCGTTGACTAAGCCTCTTCCACGAGTAAAACATGATCAACACCAAGGCTCCATGGGTGTTAAAATCATTACTGTGTAATCTAGATTATTGACTCTAGTGCAAGTGGGAGACTGAAGGAAATATGCCCTAGAGGCAATAATAAAGTTATTATTTATTTCCTTATATCATGATAAATGTTTATTATTCATGCTAGAATTGTATTAACCGGAAACATAATATATGTGTCAATACATAGACAAACAGAGTGTCACTAGTATGCCTCTACTAGACTAGCTCGTTAATCAAAGATGGTTAAGTTTCCTAACCATGAACAAAGAGTTGTTATTTGATTAACGAGGTCACATCATTAGTTGAATGATCTGATTGACATGACCCATTCCATTAGCTTAGCACCCGATCGTTTAGTATGTTGCTATTGCTTTCTTCATGACTTATACATGTTCCTATGACTACCAGATTATGCAACTCCCGTTTGCCGGAGGAACACTTTGTGCGCTACCAAATGTCACAACGTAAGTGGGTGATTATAAAGGAGCTCTACAGGTGTCTCCAATGGTAGATGTTGGTTTGGCGTATTTCGAGAATAGGATTTGTCACTCCGATTGTCGGAGAGGTATCTCTGGGCCCTCTCGGTAATGCACATCACCTAAGCCTTGTGAGCATTGCAACTAATAAGTTAGTTGCGGGATGATGTATTACGGAACGAGTAAAGAGACTTGCCGGTAACGACATTGAACTAGGTATTGGATACCGACGATCGAATCTCGGGCAAGTAACATACCGATGACAAAGGGAACAACGTATGTTGTTATGCGGTCTGACCGATAAAGATCTTCGTAGAATATGTAGGAGCCAATATGGGCATCCAGGTCCCGCTATTGGTTATTGACCGGAGAAGTGTCTCCGTCTGTCTACATTGTTCTCGAACCGTAGGGTCCGCACGCTTAACGTTACGATGACAGTTATTATGAGTTTATGCATTTTGATGTACCGAAGGTTGTTCGGAGTCCCAGATGTGATCACGGACATGACGAGGAGTCTCGAAATGGTCGAGACATAAAGATTGATATATTGGAAGCCTATATTTGGATATCGGAAGTGTTCCGGGTGAAATCGAGATTTTACCGGATTACCGGGACGTTACCGGAACCCCCCGGGAGCCATATGGGCCTTCATGAGCCTTAGTGGAAAGGAGAAAAGGGGCAGCCCATAGGTGGCCGCGTGCCCCCCTTCCCTTAGTCCTATTAGGACTAGGAGAAGGGGCTGGCCCCCCTCTCTCTCTTTCCCCCTTTGGGAAACCTAGTCCAACTAGGATTGGGGGGGGGGAGTCCTACTCCCGGTGGGAGTAGGACTCCTCCTGCGCCCTCTCCCTGGCCGGCGCACCCCTCCCCCTTGGCTCCTTTATATACAGGGGTAGGGGGCACCTCTAGACACACAAGTTGATCATTGAGATCGTTCATTAGCCGTGTGCGGTGCCCCCTGCCACCATATTCCACCTCGATCATATCGTTGTAGTGCTTAGGCGAAGCCCTGCGTCGGTAGTACATCAAGATCGTCACCACGCCGTCGTGCTGACGGAACTCCTCCCCGAAGCTTTGCTGGATCGGAGCCCGGGGATCGTCATCGAGCTGTACGTGTGCTAAGAACTCGGAGGTGCCAGAGTAACGGTGCTTGGATCGGTCGGATCGGGAAGAAGACGTACGACTACTTCCTCTACGTTGTGTCAACGCTTCCGTTGTGATCTACAAGGGTACGTAGATCATGCTCTCCCCTCGTTACTATGCATCACCATGATCTTGTGTGTGCGTAGGAATTTTTTTGAAATTACTACGTTCCCCAACAAATACCGGCTTCACCGCAAGTCTGTATAAAACTATATGCTTTGATCAACTCATCAAAGCGTATATTCCAACTTCGAGATGCTTGCACCAGTCCACAGATGGATCGCTGGAGCTTGCACATTTTGTTAGCACCTTTCGGATTGACAAAACCTTCTGGTTGCATCATATACAAATCCATTAAGGAATGCAGTTTTGTTTATCCATTTGCCAGATTTCATAAAATGCGGCAATTACTAACATGATTCGGACAGACTCAAGCATAGATACGAGTGAGAAGCTCTCATCGTAGTCAACACCTTGAACTTGTCGAAAACCTTTTGCGACAATTCTAGCTTTGTAGATAGTAACACTACTATCAGTGTCCGTCTTCCTCTTGAAGATCCATTTATTCTCAATTGCTTGCCGATCATCGGGCAAGTCAACCAAAGTCCAAACTTTGTTCTCATACATGGATCATATCTCAGATTTCATGGCTTCAAACCATTTCGCCGAATCTGGGCTCATCATCGCTTCCTCATAGTTCGTAGGTTTGTCATGATCAAGTAACATGACCTCCAGAACAGGATTACCGTACCACACTGGTGCGGATCTCACTCTGGTTTACCTACGAGATTCGGTAGTAACTTGATCTGAAGTTACATGATCATCATCATTAGCTTCCTTACTAATTGGTGTAGTAGTCACAAGAACAGATTTTTTTGTGATGAACTACTTTCCAATAAGGGAGAAGGTACAATTACCTTATCAAGTTTTCTACTTTCCTCCCACTCACTTCTTTCGAGAGAAACTCCTTCTCTAGAAAGGATCCATTCTTAGCAACAAATGTCTTGCCTTCGGATCTGTGATAGAAGGTGTACCCAACTGTCTCCTTTGGGTATCCTATGAAGACATATTTCTCCGTTTTGAGTTTGAGCTTATCGAGATGAAACTTTTTCACATAAGCATCGCAACTCCAAACTTTAAGAAACGACAGCTTAGGTTTCTTGCCAAACCATAGTTCACACGGTGTCGTCTCAACGGATTTAGATGGTGCCCTTTTAAACGTGAATGCAGCTGTCTTTAATGCATAACCCCAAAACGATAGTGGTAAATCGGTAAGAAGCATCATAGGTCGCACCATATCTAATAAAGTACGGTTATGACGTTCAGACACACCATTACATTGTGGTGTTCCAGGTGGCGTGAGTAGTGAAGCTCTTTCACATTGTTTTTAACTGAAGACCAAACTCATAACTCAAATATTTGTCTCCGTGATCAGATTGTAGAAACTTTATTTTCTTGTCACGATGATTTTCCACTTCACTCTAAAATTCTTTGAACTTTTCAAATGTTTCAGACTTATGTTTCATCAAGTAGATATACCCATATCTGCTCAAATCATCTGTGAAGTTTAGAAAATAACGATACTTGCCGTGAGCCTTAACACTCATCGGACCGCATACATCAGTATGTATTATTTCCAATAAGTCAGTTGCTCATTCCGGAGAATGGAGTCTTAGTCATCTTGCCCATGAGGCATGGTTCGCAAGCATCAACTGATTCATAATCAAGTGATTCCAAAAGCCCATCAGCATGGAGTTTCTTCATGCGCTTTACACCAATATGACCTAAACGGCAGTGCCACAAATAAGTTGCACTATTATTATTAACTTTGCATCTTTTGGTTTCAATATTATGATTATGTGTATCAATACGATCGAGATCCAACGAACTATTTTTCATTGGGTGTGTAACCATATAAGGTTTTATTCATGTAAACAGAACAACAATTTATTCTCTTACTTAAATGAATAACCGTATTACAATAAACATGATCAAATCATATTCATGCTCAACGCAAACACCAAATAACATTTATTTAGGTTCAACACTAATCCCGAAATTATAGGGAGTGTGCGATGATGATCATATCAATCTTGGAACTACTTCCAACACACATCGTCACTTCACCCTTAACTAGTCTCTGTTTATTCTGCAACTTCCGTTTCGAGTTACTAATCTTAGCAACTGAACCAGTATCAAATGCCGAGGGGTTGCTATAAACACTAGTAAAGTACACATCAATAACACGTATATCCAATATACCTTTATTTACCTTGCCATCCTTCTTATCCGCCAAATACTTGGGGCAGTTCCACTTCCAGGGACCAGTCCCTTTGCAGTAGAAGCACTTAGTCTCAGGCTTAGGATCAGACTTGGGCTTCTTCACTTGAGCAGCAACTTGCTTGCCGTTCTTCTTGAAGTTCCCCTGTTCCCTTTGCCCTTTTCTTGAAACTAGTGGTCTTGTCAACCATCAACACTTGATATTTTTTTGATTTCTACCTTTGTTGATTTCAGCATCACGAAGAGCTTGGGAGTTGTTTCCGTTATCCCTTGCATATTATAGTTCATCATGAAGTTCTACTAACTTGGTGATGGTGACTAGAGAATTCTGTCAATCACTATCTTATCTGGAAGATTAACTCCCACTTGATTCAAGCGATTGTAGTACCCAGACAATCTGAGCATATGCTCACTAGTTGAGCGATTCTCCTCCATCTTTTAGCTATAGAACTTGTTGGAGACTTCATATTTCTCAACTCGGGTATTTGCTTGAAATATTAACTTCAACTCCTAGAACATCTCATATGGTCCATGACGTTCAAAACGTCTTTGAAGTCCCGATTCTAAGCCATTAAGCATGGTGCACTAAACTATCAAGTAGTCATCATATTGAGCTAGCCAAACGTTCATAACGTCTGCATCTGCTCCTGCAATAGGTCTGTCACCTAGCGGTGCATCAAGGACATAATTCTTCTATGCAGCAATGAGGATAAACCTCAGATCACGGATCCAATCCGCATCATTGCTACTAACATCTTTCAACATAGTTTTTCTCTAGGAACATATCAAAATAAACACAGGGAAGCAACAACGCGAGCTATTGATCTACAACATGATTTGCAAAATACTACCAGGACTAAGTTCATGATAAATTCAAGTTCAATTAATCATATTACTTAAGAACTCCCACTTAGATGGACATCCCTCTAATCCTCTAAGTGATCACGTGATACAAATCAACTAAACCATGTCCGATCATCACGTGAGATGGAGTAGTTTCAATGGTGAACATCACTATGTTGATCATATCTACTATATGATTCACGCTCGACCTTTCGGTCTCCGTGTTCCGAGGCCATATCTGTATATGCTTGGCTCGTCAAGTATAACCTGAGTATTCCGCGTGTGCAACTGTTTTGCACCCGTTGTATTTGAACGTAGAGCCTATCACACCCGATCATCACGTGGTGTCTCAGCACGAAGAACTTTCGCAACGGTGCATACTCAGGGAGAACACTTCTTGATAATTTAGTGAGAGATCATCTTATAATGCTACCGTCAATCAAAGCAAGATAAGATGCATAAAAGATAAACATCACATGCAATCAATATAAGTGATATGATATGGCCATCATCATCTTGTGCCTGTGATCTCCATCTCCGAAGCACCGTCATGATCACCATCGTCACCGGCGCGACACCTTGATTTCCATCATAGCATCGTTGTCGTCTCGCCAATATTATGCTTCCACGACTATCGCTACCGCTTAGTGATAAAGTAAATCATTACATCGCGATTGCATTGCATACAATAAAGCGACAACCATATGGCTCCTGCCAGTTGCCGATAACTCGGTTACAAAACATGATCATCTCATACAATAAAATTTAGCATCATGTTTTGGCCATATCACATCACAACATGCCCTGCAAAAACAAGTTAGACGTCCTCTACTTTGTTGTTGCAAGTTTTACGTGGCTGCTACGGGCTTAAGTAAGAACCAATCTCACCTACGCATCAAAACCACAACGATAGTTTGTCAATTTGACTCCGTTTTAACCTTCGCAAGGACTGGGCGTAGCCACACTTGGTTCAACGAAAGTTGGAGAAACAGTCACCCGCAAGCCACCTTTGTGCAAAGCACGTTGGGAGAACCAGTCTCGCGTAAGCGTACGCGTAATGTTGGTCCGGGCCGCTTCATCCAACAATACCGCCGAACCAAAGTATGACATGCTGGTAGGCAGTATGACTTATATCGCCCACAACTCACTTGTGTTCTACTCGTGCATATAACATCAAACCATAAAACCTAGGCTCGGATGCCACTGTTGGGGAACGTAGTAATTTCAAAATTTTCCTACGCACACGCAAGATCATGGTGATGCATAGCAACGAGAGGGGAGAGTGTGATCTACGTACCCTTGTAGATTGACAGCGGAAGTGTTATGACAATGCGGTTGATGTAGTCGTACGTCTTCACGGCCGACCGATCAAGCACCGAAACTACGGCACCTCCGAGTTTTAGCACACGTTCAACTCGATGACTATCCCCGGACTCCGATCCAGCAAAGTGTTGGGGAAGAGTTCCGTCAGTACGACGGCGTGGTGACGATCTTGATGTACTACTGTCGCAGGGTTTCACCTAAGCACCGCTACAATATTATCGATGACTATGGTGGCAGGGGGCGCCGCACACGGCTAAGAATAAGATCACGTGGATCAACTTGTGTGTCTATGGGGTGCCCCCTGCCCCTGTATATAAAGGATGGAGGAGGAGGAGGCCGGCCAAGGCTAGGTGCGGCCAGGATGTGGAGTCCTACTAGGACTCCAAGTCCTAGTAGGAGTCCACCAAGAGGGGAGGAAGGGAGAAGGAAGTGGAGGAGAAGGAAAGGTGGCCGGCCCCCTTTTCCCTAGTCCAATTCGGACTAGAGGGGAGGGGGGGGGGGCGCAGCAGGCCCTTTCTCCTCTTCCCACTAAAGCCCATCAAGGCCCAATACTTCTCCCGGCGAATTCCCGTAACTCTCCGGTACTCCGGAAAATACCCGAATCACTCGGAACCTTTCCGATGTCCGAATATAGTCGTCCAATATATCGATCTTTATGTCTCGACCATTTCGAGACTCCTCGCCATGTCCCTGATCTCATCCGGGACTCCGAACTCCTTCGGTACATCAAAACTCATAAACTCATAATATAACTGTCATCGAAACCTTAAGCGTGCGGACCCTACGGGTTCGAGAACAATGTAGACATGACCGAGACACATCTCCGGTCAATAACCAATAGCGGGACCTGGATGCCCATATTGGCTCCTACATATTCTACGAAGATCTTTATCGGTCAGACCGCATACCAACATACGTTGTTCCCTTTGTCATCGGTATGTTACTTGCCCGAGATTCGATCGTCGGTATCCAATACCTAGTTCAATCTCGTTACCGGCAAGTCTCTTTACTCGTTCTGTAATACATCATCTCGCAACTAACTCATTAGTTGCATTGCTTGCAAGGCTTAAGTGACGTGCATTACCGAGAGGGCCCAGAGATACCTCTCCGACAATCAGAGTGACAAATCCTAATCTCGAAATACGCCAACCCAACATCTACCTTTGGAGACACCTGTAGAGCTCCTTTATAATCACCCAGTTACGTTGTGACGTTTGGTAGCACACAAAGTGTTCCTCCGGTAAACGGGAGTTGCATAATCTCATAGTCATAGGAACATGTATAAGTCATGAAGAAAGCAATAGCAACATACTAAACGATCGGGTGCTAAGCTAATGGAATGGGTCATGTCAATCAGATCATTCATCTAATGATGTGATCCCGTTAATCAAATAACAACTCTTTGTCCATGGTTAGGAAACATAACCATCTTTGATTAACGAGCTAGTCAAGGAGAGGCATACTAGTGACACTCTGTTTGTCTATGTATTCACACATGTATTATGTTTCCGGTTAATACAATTCTAGCATGAATAATAAACATTTATCATGATATAAGGAAATAACTTATTATTGCCTCTAGGGCATATTTCCTTCACCTAGCGCCGCCGCCGCCGCCCTTGTGCCTTCGCCGGAGCCCCTCGCCGGAGCCTCGCCAGAGGTAGCCACGCCGCGCCTCTCTTTTTCCTCGGTTCGGTTTTTCTTATAACCGTTCCGGTTTTCTTTTCGATTCTTTGTTTCGGTTTTTATCGAAACCCTAGATCGGTTTTCTTTTCCGGTTTAGTTGCCTAGAGACCGTTCGCCGGACCGTTCGTCCTAACGAACGTGATCACCGGATTATTCCCGGTTAACGAACGTCCGTTCGTTTAACCGTTCTCCTTTTTCTTTTCGTCGGATTTATTCCGCGATCACGATCTCAGATCCGATTTTCGTTCTAGTCTATCTTCTCGCTCGTTTATCCGATTTTCGTTCTAGTCTATCTTCTCGCTCGTTTATCGGAATCAGGTGATTCAAGCGCCTGGAGTTTCGTTTCGAAACCGCCGTTCCGACTAATCAACTTAAACAAGTTTTTGCTACTGTAAAATTTGACCTAGTTTCAACTTGCTAGAACCAAGTTGTTTTCTTCCGCCGTTTGTTTTCCGTGCTTTGTTCGTTCTTTCTTTGCAACCGGAGTTCTTAAGTTGAACTTTCTGGTTCGATCTCTTGTTCGAGTTTTACCTATGCATTAGATGAGTACTTATTGTATGCTTGTTGTTTGTCTGCGATAGATTACCCGGATTACGCCGCCTGTTACTTCGAATCTCTAGGACTCACGGATCATCAGCAAGGCAAGTAACACTTTGATCATACCTTTTCTACAACCCAGTTTTGTTGCATTAGATCAATCCTCACACATTGCATGATTAGGATCTAATTAAATTGTGGGATGGGAAGTAGATGAGGTAGTACCTATTACCTGTATTATTATGAAACCTTTGGGTGTTACTTCTACGTTTGCTTATTATGCCATGCTATGCTAGTAGACGTGGATTGGGTGAGTGATATCCATGACAGATGTGAGATTGATAATTTTAATGGTTTATCTAAGGTGGCAACTTAAACACACATCTGGGTGGATTGAGGCACCTGATGTCTATCAGGACTTGCCTGTTTTCTTTTGGACCGCCGCCCAGGCTCAAAGGGATCATAAGATCTTTCATGCTAGAAACTTCCGTGTGCAGCCACAAGCCGATATGGGCTCTGGCATAGTTGACTAAGTCGTGCGAACTCTTACAGGGTAGACTAGCAGATGTAGGGGAAAGTAGGTGTACCGGTCTATCCATCGTAAGGTGCTAGCACTTCTGAAAGACTGTGTCTCGGTCATCCGTTTCTCAAACACCGTGTAGTGCGAGAAACCCAACGGAGGCGATCGAGTCTTGTGGGGAAAAGTGCGCAAACCTCTGCAGAGTGTAATAAACTAATCATGATTAGCCGTGTCCCCGGTTATGGACATCTTGAGTATCTAGTACTTGAATATCATGTGAATCTCATCATGTTACTTCTAATTAATATTGTTGGGTTTTAATTGTTCACTTAATTGGGATCGGAATGCTGTCAACCATTCTCGATGTTCAACCACCATGATAGTTAAAATAAAATTTATTCCTTTGCAGTAGGGAAAAACTGGCTTTACGCAAAACAGTAACCATAGAGCTTTCCACCAGCCAAATATGCATATAGTATAGCTGTTTCATTCCATTACTCTCTATGTGTTATATTGCCAGCATATTTCATGTGCTGACCCGTTTCGGGCTGCAACTTTAAATGTTGCAGAGTTTTCAAACAACGATTAAGGTGTTTTTAGGTCGTGGTTCTATACTCAGTGATGCCGTTGGAGTTGATGGACCCATTTATCTTCCAAGTCTTCCGCTGTTATCGATATTAGATGGCCTTAAGCCATATTTATTGTAATAAGTTCTCTTTTGAGACAACGATGTAATAAGTGTGTGATTGCTACTCTGCTATAAATCCTTCGAAGTACTGTGTGGTGTCAGCATTACTGATCCAGGGATGACACCGGAGCACAGAGACTTGATCCATTCGGGTCGGGTCGCTACAATAGTTTTATATACATTGCTGTCATCTCATTTATTTTCGGACTTGACATTCTAGATTTTAGGCGGGTTAGATGTGATTTTCACTCGGAAAGTTTCGTCTCTTGTAGGTTATTCCACTCATTGGCTTCATACTCCCTCCGGTTCTTTTTACTCTGCACATTGGATTTGCCGAAAGTCAAACTTTGCTAAGTTTGATCAAATTTATATTAGAAATTATTAGCATCTATAATATCTAATAAATATAATATGAAAATATATTCCAAGATGAATCTAATGATATTGGTGTTGTTATGTGAATGTCTATAATTTTTTATATAAACTTGGTCAAAGTTGGATGAGTTTGACTTTGGACAAACCTAATATGCAGAGTAAAAAGGACCGGAGGGAGTATGAAGTTGTTTATCGAAAATCCTTTTTTGAGCATGTGCTCATTTGCACCTGTGTTGAATTAAAAGTTCAAAACAATTACTAAAAAAATTCAAAAAATTCCAATTTTTTTCCCATGGTAGACAATTTGGTGTGTGAGGTCCGACCAAATTTTCATATGATTTGGACAACTGAGCAACTCTTGGCAAAAAAGACAAATTCGGGGTTTGTAAAATAGTTTACTGTTTTGACCCGATTTGTCTTTTTTGCTGAGAGTTACTCAGATGTCCAAATGAGCTAATATTTGAAGCGAACCTCACGCAATAAATTTTCTACCATGGGAATAAAATTTGGATTTTTTTGAATTTTTCTAGTATTTTTTTCGAATTTTTTTCTGATCAGGTGTAAATGAACCTGGGCATCGAATCACTGCACTCGTTGTTTATTCGGTGTCTATCTAGCTGGAGCATATAATGCAAGGATAATGTTACTCGGTGTGGTCGATGGTTTAGTCTACGGATGGGCCTTTCAACGCCCTAGGCTTTTTTTTTTGAAAGGGCAAAATGCTTGCCACGTTCACTAATTAAGCGAGAGAGTTTAGACCAATTTTGGGGGCCGAAGGCTAGTAATCAAACACAAAAACATAAAACTACTCTCACAGCATCACGTTACACAAATAAGTTGCACCCGCTAGCCCCCCAGTCTTGGCCTCACATTGGATCTTGGACATGATGATTGCCTGCGTAGCGACCTTGTTGTTGAATATTCTTGTGTTGCACTTGCTCGAAAGTTCTCATGTCACAAGCATAGTAAGAGATGCCATGGTCTTCTAGCTACCAAGGTCGTCGTGCACGATGGCAAACCACAAAAAATTGATGTCTTGCCAACCTTGCCATGTGTCAGGGTGAAACCTCTGCATGTGCATCCAATCTTTGACCATGGTACATACCGCAATGGAAAATATGCACTGGAAGAGAAAGTGTGTTGCGGATTCGGGCACTCTGTTGTAAAGGGGACAATTTCCACAATTGGGCCATCCACGTTTAGTGAGGCGGTTGGCTGTCCATGCCTGGTTCTGCAAGATCAACAATGCAAAAAAAAAAATCTACATTTAGGTGGTACTCAGATTCTCCATAGCGTGTCCTTGAAGCTCATGGATGAATCCTAGTAGCTATCCATGTCGCCATCACCAGTGGTAACCTTTGTTAGGGCGTGAAACAGGTCTAGAGCGAACCTGAACAAAAGTTTGGTGTGACAACCACTAACCTTGGCGGCCTTGGAATCTTGCCCCTCCAAAAGTTCGTCCGTGCACTTCGGTACCTAGGCGATGACAAGGGCCCGAGGATTTTAGTTTTCTTCTCTTAATGTCATACCATGCCCTTTATTTATTTTTCTTGTTTCTGTTAGACTGTTCATGTTGTGTGCATCTTGTTATCAATAGGAGGGTGGGCTGCGGGTGCGTGACCTCGCCGTCCAGAACGACTGCTTTCTTCTGAAAATGTTGAGCCGGTTGCACAACGCGTCTCCATCGCGTTGGGCATCTTGGGTGTGGATCTCGCTTGGTGGCCACCTGCTGACGTTCCTCGTGCACCCGTTCTCTATGGCGTGCACTGGGAGCACATGTGGGCGTTGCTCCTCACTTACTACGCTCTCTCTTAGGTGATCATCGAAGATTGGCGGACGATCTCTTTCTGGGATGATCACTGGCTCCCCTGTGGAGTGCTATGGTTTGCTTTCCTCACCCTGGCCTCACACTCTAAACAACTGGACGCCTCGGTGTGGCTGGTCCGCGAGCGTGGCCTGGACTCGACGCTCGTCCCCCAACTCTCGATAGTGGCGGCGAGGGAGCGTGCAACCTTACTGGCGCTCATGGGCTCTCAGGCCCCTCGGCCACGGTGAGGAAGAACGCTGCCTGACGCTATGTGGTGCTTGGCATCACGCTCTCTCCGATCGTGCAGCCTACGTCGCCTCCACCATGGGCGTTGTCGAGGCACCCGCCTTCTCGTTCCTCTGGGGCTCGCGTGGCCCCTCATGCATCTGCTTCTTCGCATGCCTACTGACGCAAGAGCGGGAGCACACTCTCGACGTCGTGCTCCGGAAAACCATGGTTGATGTCGCCGGCGCCGCCTGCCCTGAGCCTCTTGAGACAGCCGACCACCTCATCTTTTGCTGCCCATTCGCCCGCGGTTTTTGGAGTAGCCCTGCATATCTCGACCGTCGGTGCCTCTGTTCGAGAGCTCCACCTCTTCGACACGTCCACAACGACCAGCGAGGCCTCGCTCATGGCTTCGTTTACTGTGATGCTGGCATATGTGGAAGCATCGGAACGCCGTGGTGTTGTAGGAAGCGACGCCTTCTCTTGTCCTCATCCTCAAGGCCTGCCGCCACGATGACGCCCTTCTCTGGCCGGGAGGTTCAGGACTGACGAGTGTGTGCACATTGATGTTTGACTGTGTGCACTGTGTCTCGTGGATGCAGATTCAGGTGGGGGAGTCCCCCCGCGGTTGAAATTTCAAAAAAAAAAGGTTATCAATAGGCCGTGCTCTTGGTAAGATTGTAGTACTATCTTGATACGAGCGATTGAACGAAATTGTCTTTATCAGATAGAAGAAAAACAAGAGTGCTAAGTGGTGGCAGGTTACAGGATAAGTGGAATTAGATGCCTGCACTGGACACACGTGGTCAGCTGCACCACCGTACACACACGCTCGTGCTACTACGTACGAATCTGGACAGCACCAAGCCCACATGTTCATCGCATGGCCTGCTTGCCCTCACGTGTCCACACTTTCGTTTGTGATGTCTAGCTCGCTTTCTTTTTTAAGTTAGTGTGAAGTGCCACTGGTTTCCCTTTTATGCAGCAGTACTGATACAGATTTAATTGACCTGAATAAGGTACTAATCCGGTCGATTACATTGATTGCCGAATTGTGGGGAGGGCGAGGTGTTTTAAGAAAACAGGGTGATATCAATGACCAAAAATATGTCCAAAAACTAGGACGCTCCTAAGATGGCGAGAATGACAAGCTCGACGTAGAATGGATAGCAATGCTTGGAGGTCGGGGCGGCAAAGAGAAGAAGGCCGCGGCCCACTCCGACGTTGTTCGTCGGTCACCCCTACGCCACCTCCGCCGCCCTCTATGGCCAGCGATGCCGGTGAAGACGACGATGCTTGCGAGGTGACCGACACAATGCCAGAGAGGTAAAAAATTTTGTTTTTCTTCTTCTTTGGTGAATTTTGGCGGTTCAATGCAAAAAATTGTTGAAGAATCATGATGTCCATATATTTATATTGAGTGAAATGTGATGTTCATAGATGGAGATGATTTTTGCCTTTGTAGTATGTAAAACGGACCTGATGACATGATGGAATTCACGACGCCGTTGGATGGTAGCAATACCGTTGGCCTCAACGGCATTGCCATGTCTATGTCTGACAGATGAAAGCTAATTAAGGAGAGAGAGGGAGTTAAGTTTTGTGGGGTAGTTTGTGTAGGGAGTAGGGACTCGAGCCAGTTTGGTTTGCGTCCACGCTCGGCGACCCATGGCCTGGACCTTGCTTGGAAACTGCTTGAGTATTGTTTGGTTTGTCCTAAAAAAATTAGAGCGAGCCTGGCTTGGACAGCCCAGGCAAATGATTAGCGTGCAAGGCGTCCTCTTTTTTGTTTGCCTGGGTTCATTCTTTCCCGTACGAGAGGGTTGGGCCCTTCCTTCTACTCCCTTGTAAAGAAATATAAGAGTGTTTAGATCACAACTTTAGTGATTTAAACGTTCTTATATTCCTATTACAGAGTAATAGGAATTAGAGCTTGTTATTAGCGCCTGACATTGGAAGAATGGACGCTAGATCCCATTTTATTTTTTGGATATTTTTTTCCACCAAAAGCGCTTATATAAGCATCTGACATTGGAGATGGCCTTAAAGTTTAGGGCAAGGGCTAGAGATGATCTAAGGAATACTCTATTGTTTGCTTTGAATGGCTGTTTTTCATAACATTATTGATCCCAACTATTCTTGAGCTGAATACATTGGTCTACAATCTACATCCACCGATCCAAATTTTTGTGCCAACTTCTTCCAAAATATTTATTAATATTTCTGCTAAATGAAAATACAATAGTTTCTTAAATCTGCCCTGAATGGCCTGGTTATGGTGATAAGATTACCTGGCTACTTTCTGATTTTGCCAATAAAATTGTATCTCTAGTTCTTGACCATATTCAAGCTAACAATACACATGGTGCACTGTCTCGTACATGCTATACCTTCTTAATGGCCAATTCTGCACCTCGGGCAGCTTAGCTGAAACTGAACTACCAGAGTAAGGAAACCGTTTGCATCACAGCATCATGAATCCCACATAGGTTTGTCCAATGCAGTGGAGTCAAGCGATGATTCATGGTAAGAATACATATGCTCCTGATTTTTCTGTTGCTCATCAGAATAGCTCAATGCTGTCACATCCGTATTATAGGTCCCAGAGCTTATATCCAAATTTCCGTTGCCTCCTAACCCTAGAAAGTCCTGTGTTAGGCCCGCATCTCCTACCCCTGAAATGTTTTCCTGTCTGTTGTGCTGCGTCTGGATATCAGGCATAATCTGAGGGCTCTCCTTCTCTTGTCTCATGGAAAATGGGTTGTTCATGAGCCCAATTAAAGGCACGGTAGTCGGTGTCATCATGCCGCCACTGGTCCATGCTGAGTTGATCAAGATATTGTTGTGACCATTCATGCTCTCATCTTCCGCGGCCTTCATGCAAACACTGTTAGCTGCTGAATTCCCCATAGAATCTCCTTGGCTTCCAGAAGATATGCCCATATGGTCTCTAGCACTGGTGAAGTTGTTTGCGAATCCTTTTAAAAGCAATGGTGAAATGGGATCCTGGCTGGTCTTTGCCCCCATCTCTGCAGCTTTCTGCAGCAGGGCTGTCGCCGACATGTATGGGGAGTTCATGGACATGTAAGGGTAGCCTGATGCACTTCCATCAAGTGGGAATCCTGGATCCTTGGGTGGTATCTGGTTGGAGAACAAGGCAGTGTTCCTTGTGATGAGAGCATAAGGAGATAATGATCTTAGATGCATGTCTGAGTTGTGGTCGTTGCTGGACATGTTTGCAACCATATCAGTGGGGCTAGGCACCCCATGTGAATACATGTCATGCTGACCATGCAGACTTCCCACCATTGTAGCTAGGCTGTGGTTAACCCTTGAGTTGTCTTCGGCTAATACATCGCAGAAGGCCCGATGCGTGATGAAGCTATCCTTCCTGCATTGACATAAAGTAGAGCTAAATGTCGAGTTCCAAGAAATGCTGCATTTTAAATGGCATGGCTGCGGTGAGCTCGATGGCTAGTCTAATATGATACTCATCAGGGCCTGCCACAGATGCTAAAATATTGCGATGCATTGCTTCAAATAGTATGTAAACTGTGTGAATATGGAAAGCTAATCTAACAAACAAAATTTTCCTTCGTAAGCAACAGAGACATAAGCTACATATAGCATGTGATTTTCAGTTGCAATTAGCTGCAGATTATGCGTCTGCATTTTGTAAAAATATGATGTCAGTAATCCGGTCTACAATTACTGTTGTCTTACTGAATGACCTTAATGTTCATATGTATCCTTGATAAAAATATTTGTTTTTCATGGTTAACAATGCATTTGCTTGAATTCTTGGTGTGATTATCCGAAGTGAGAAGCATACCTTGAGAAGATAGTTCCGCAATCACATCGGTACTCCTTGGTGCCACATATCTTAGTGTGAGCCTTCCAATCAGATTGGACAGCATACTTCTTCGAACATCGGTCGCACTTCCACTTCTTCTCCCCATGCTTCCTGGAGAAGTGCTTTTTTATGCCGGTGAGATCACCCAAAGCTCGGGTTGCATCATGGTGCGGGCAGGTGACCTCGGGGCAGATATACACCTTCTTCTTAGCGTCAGTGCTGCTTCTCTGCTTGAGCTTCCATGGCAGATTATGACCCCTCCTGTGGAGCTGGAGGTTCTGGTCTCTCTGGAAACCCTTATGGCAGACTTCACATATGTATCGGTTTGTCGCAACGAGGGTCTTGGGTGATAAAGCTACTACTTCCACGTCTGGGTCTGCAAGATGGACATCATGAAACCAATGTTAGGTTACCACAGATTGGAACACTCTTTTTTTTTGTTCATCACTTCAGTTCCTGACCTGGCTAGTATGTTGTGGGTTCATCTAGCAATTCAGTATTGTAAATCAAAGTCTGTTCTTTAGTATCCATTTGCAATCCCTTTGTACCATTTGTGTGTTAAAATTAGAAATGTGATTGGCGGTCTGAACTTGAAACTACAATTTGCTTTATTTTGTGATGCTGAGTTGGCAAATACTACATCATACTCCTATGGGCGGAACTCATTCAGGTTCGTGTTTTTTTATTTCTTTAAACTATAGAGCTACATGTTTTGAGAAACCGTAGATAAATATAGAAGTAATAACATAAATTTCTGTTATGAAACAGTAAAACATAACATCATGAGTTCGTTGGTCAAATCTATACAACACTGAACAAGGACAATTTGATCTTCCATATCTCAGTTGCTAGGTACTAAGAAAGATACAGTATGGTAAAGTTGAGACTTTCTAACAAACCATGCACGGTCGCCATTTTAAACATTCATCTGGTGCATCTCATTGTTATATTGCACTTGCACGTGTGTTCATCAGACCAACAATAGTTGAAACTTGAGTTGAGGCAACATATATACCTGGATTCCCTGGATGACCTCGCCTCTTTTTCACCACGGGCATGGCCCCCGGGTCGCCTCTGCTCGGCCCCGCCGCGCCGACCTCGAGCTTTGGTTGCTGCTGGAAGCTGCTCAGGGACTCTTCCTCGGACGTGTGCGACATTGTTGTTGGGGACTTGAGTTGCTGGCTGTTCCAGAGGGTGCCAGCGTAGTGAGGGGTGGATGCTGGATTTTATGCACAACGGTGAGACTGCAACCGGACAGCAGGTAAACGGCGAAAATCCCCTCCCAGTCCGTGTCAAGGACGGCAATGCTCGCGTTCAGTATTAGAAAACAATGGAATCAGAATCTGGTTTCCTCCTTGGCACGGAATGTTCTGTTTATCTTATTTATTTCACATGAATTTCCCCCAGATCAGACATAAATAAAAATGAAGAGAAAAGTAGTCTTGAGCTGCTTGTTCCTACTGTCGCAGTTCGGTACTGTTACGTGCATCATGCAGATTGTACGTAGATAGGCCCCTGATTTCAGCTATTACTGAGATCGCTGGTTTTTCCTAGTGAGATTAGCACCTTGTAATTATCGACGGGCGAGGATCAAGTGCATGTCATGTTTCACCCTGGGTAAGTAAATCAATTGGGCGGTCGACGTCGAGGACGATCTCCAAGATGCTTAACTGATAATGCAGTTTTCTGGGGACAATGTCGCCATCAGACAGACTGATTGATGAATAAAAATGGTTGTATCTGTACTCGAGAGCAGGCAGGAGACGGTACAAGTAACAAAGGGAGAGATCCGGGAGAAGCGACAAACCGTTGGCCGCGTTTGTTCTGACCGGCGAGTAATAACCCTGCTTCTTCTTCGTTGCTGCAGCCGTTCGAGTTTGCTCGTTGCTTTAGCATTTGGCGCTTTGTCAGGCTGCGGCCACATTACGGGCGTGTGTGTGTGCGCGCGCGCGTGTCAGCGTGTTTGTGCGTGAGCTTGCTGTCCGACCGTGTGTGGGTTGTGCTTGTTGTGTGCGTGTGTGGTTAGATGTATGTGCCCGTGCGCATCCGCGGTTTCAATAAAGAATATTTTTATTGACTCCTAAATAAGCATTACGGGGATACAAACACAATGAGCAGACCCGGTTTTTGCATGACTAAGATGCACATACCTAATATCTTTTAGTGGAGTAAATTTGGCTTTTTACTCCACTAAATTTGACCTAGCCGATTCCCTATACGGCTTAGTGGAGTAAATTTTTTACTCCCTTCCTAAAAATCTGAGGATATTTACTTCATCTCTACTCGGCCGAGTAAAAATCAGCGCCTCTTCTCCCCCCGCACCGCCGCCAGCGCGCCCCCCGCCCTTCCCCGCCCCCCTGATGGCTAGGGCTGCAAACGAGTCGATTTCAAGCGAGTTGGATTAGGCTCAGCTCAACTCATACTAAAATTCAAGTGAGCTCAAATTGAGCGAAGCTCAAGGTCGAGCTGTAGAAAGTAGCTCGAGCTAACCTTGTAACGATCTCGAACTAGTTTCGAGCTAAATAAGATGAATTTTTCATGAATAGTGGAGGCAAATTTTCACATAAGATAGGCCACAACATAGAAGTCACTATAAATTTCGACCTGTTCTTTCTCAACTGAAGATAAGATACCATGGATGAACTTGCAAGAGAAGAAAACAAAGGTGCATCTGCTCTCAAACTTTGGCAAAAATAACAAGATATTCAACATACGGCTGATCATGCACCATATTGAGGCTAAATTTTCTTTGCTCTTAATTAAGCTTCCATGTTTGTTAGTAAATAAAATGGAGAAAAAATCGCACACAACATATATGGTAATAAACTAACCACTTCTTTGTAATAAACATGAAAATTATTTAATATACTTATATGATATCGAACTATCGAGGTAAAACCGAGCGAGCCAATACTGACTCAAGATCAGCTCGTTTCTCGATCAAGCTACATAAAGTGCTCGTACTCAGCTCATTTCTTTTCAAGTCGATCTCGAGTCGAGTCAAAATATGAGTCGATATCGAGCAGCTCACGAGTCTCGAGCTTTTCTTGCAGGCCTACTGATGGTCAGACGTGGTGGCCGCCGGTCCTTGCCGCCGGTCCGCAGCACGGATCCGCGCCGCCACACGCGCGGGTCGTACTCCGCGGGCTCTTCATCGAGCCGCCATCGCCGGTCGCCCGATCCGCCCGCCGCTACGCCCCTACGCCGATTCAAGGACTTCTTCGAGGACGTGGGTCGCCGAGATCATGGATCGGGAGACCCACACTCCGCAGTGGCTCGGGACCTTCCACATGGCCGAGCTCGCGGGCATGGAGTACGACCACTGGCAGGTCTGCTACCACGGCGTGGTGGCTTGGCTCAATTTTCCCCCAGGCACATGGCCGGTCCACCTCGTCCTGTTGGGGAACGTTGCATGGAAAATAAAAAATTTCTACGCACACGCAAGATCTATCCATGGAGATGCACAGCTACGAGAGGGGGAGAGCATCTACATACCCTTGTAGATCGCTAAGCGGAAGTGTTTATCAACGCGATTGATGTAGTCGTACACCTTCACGATCCGTCCCGATCAAGTAGCGAACATACGGCACCTCTGCGTTCAGCACATGTTCAGCTCGATGACGTCCTCGCCTTCTCGATCCAGCAAGAGAGGCGAAGTAGTATATGAGTTCCGGCAGCACGATGGCGTAGTGACGGAGGTGGTGAAACTATCTGCAAGGCTTCGCCAAGAACAACGGACATGAACGCAGGATGAACTACAACTAGAGGGAGACGGGGCGCTGCACACGGCTTGGGGATCATGGTGTATGTTACCCCTCTCCCTCCTCTCATATATATAGGAGGGGGAGGAGGGGAGGCAGCCAAGGGCGCCCCCAAGAGGGCCGGCAGCCGCCCTGGGCTCCTGCCCTAGCCGCGCCCCTCCTTCCTTCTATGGCGCCTGGGAAGAACACTACAGGAATCAGCTTATTTGCCGTCTGCCATGACAGATGGCAAAGGCACCTAAAGCGGATGGCAAAGCTCTTTGCCATCTGCCACCGACGGCAAACCTGCCCGGCAAAGAGAGTGATGGTAAACAGCCCCTTTGCCGTCCGCTTCCCCAATGCTGGCGGCAAAGGCCCTTTGCCGTCCGTGGCGGACGACAAAGAAAATGGACGGTAACTAATAGGTGTTAGCCATGTTAGGTGGCTAACGACAGCCTTTGTTGTCTGCCAGCGGACAGCAAAGTAACCAAATGGTATAGCTCCCAGGTTGCACATGTAGCTGCCACGTGGCCTTTTTGCCGTTTGTGGCAGACGGCAAAGAGCCCTTTGCCGTCGGTGGCAAACGACAAAGAGGCTGCATTGCCTCTTTTTTCTGTTTTTCTTATATCCAAGAAATTTCACAGCAAAATATACGATATATTTTTTTCACAGGCACAACAGACATATGACGTATCCAACACACAAGTTTCATCATACATACATAACCAACACATAGTTCCACCCATACATATTACAATAGTTTCACATTGTTCATCCAACACATAGTTCCATGCATCCATATAACAAATTCCACATTGGTCATTGATACAAAATAAAAGCAGAAACGGAAACAAGCACTCCATCCATGCAAGCTTCCGTGAATTAACTAAAATCTGCAAAATTGGAAACAACAAAGTTAGAAGAAGAAGAAGAAGAAGAAGTAAGCATACTTAGGTAAAATGGAGCTAACATAGCTAATTATGCCATTTTTGAGTAAACTAAGCATATTATGCCATTTTTTTATATAAAGCATCTTAGTATAGGTCATTATTGAGCTAACCTAGGTAACTAAGCATATTAGAGCTAACTTAGGTCATTTTGGGCAAGAAGAAGAAGACTTGAAGAAGAAGAAGAAGAAGTCTAGAAGAAGAAGGTTTTTACCCCTTTCCTTCTCATTTCTCATCTTTTATTCTTTCCTTTTCTTCTCTTTCTTCTTCTATTCTTTCTTTTTCTCCTCTTCCTTGTTTTTCTTCTTCTTATTCCTTATTTGTGTCATTTTAGAGCTTACATAGGTAATTATTCCATTTTGAGCTAACTAAGCTTATTATGTTAATTTGGAGGAAAAAAAGGGTAAGTATATGTCATTTTTGTGCTAACGTAGGTAAAATGGATCATTTTCGAGCTAACCTAGCTAAAATGGATTATATTGGAGCTAACCTAGGTAAACTTGGTCATTTTGGAGCTAACTGAAGGAAATATGCCCTAGAGGCAATAATAAAGTTATTATTTATATTTCGTTATATCATGATAAATGTTTATGTTGGGGAACGTAGCATGCGGTTTCAAAAAAATTCATACAATCACACAAGATCTATCTAGGAAATGCATAGCAATGAGAGGGGATAGTGTGTCCACGTACCTTCGTAGACCGAAAGCCGAAGCACTAGTTTAACGCGGTTGATGTAGTCGAACGTCTTCTTGATTCAACCGATCAAGTACCGAATGTACGACACCTCTGAGTTCTGCACACGTTCAGCTCGATGACGTCCCTCGAACTCTTGATCCAGCAAAGTGTCGAGGGAGAGTTTCGTCAGCACGACGGCGTGGTGACAATGATGGTGAAGTGATCCGCGCAGGGCTTCGCCTAAGCACTACGACAATATAACCGGAGGAGTAACTGGTAGAGGGGGGCACCACACACGGCTAAGAACAGTTGATTTGTGTAGGAGGGCACTCCAAAGCACAATAGTTGTTTCTTAGCCGTGTGCGGTGCCCGCCTTCATAGTTTACTACTCAGGCCATATTGTCGTGGTGCTTAGGCGAAGCCCTGTGCGGCTCACATCACCATCACCGTTACCGTGCCGTCGTGCTGACGAAACTCTCCCTCGACACTTTGCTAGATCAAGAGTTCGAGGGACGTCATCGAGCTGAACATGTGCAAAACTCGGAGGTGCCGTACGTTCGGTGCTTGATCGGTTGGATCGTGAAGACGTTCGACTACATCTACCATGTTAAGCTAATGCTTCCGCTTTTGGTCTACGAGGGTACGTGGGTACACTCTCCCCTCTCGTTGCTATGCATCTCCTAGATAGATCTTGCGTGATCGTAGGAATTTTTTTAAAATTGCATGCTACGTTCCCCAACAATGGCATCCGAGCCAGGTCTATGCCTAGATGATATGCACGAGTAGAACACAAAGAGTTGTGGGCGGTGATCATCATACTACTTACCACCAATGTCTTATTTTGATTTGGCGATATTGTTGGATGAAGCGGCCCGGAACAACCTTACATGACCACGTTCATGTGATCGGTTCCACCGACAGAGATGCAACTAGTTTTGCATAAAGGTAGCTGGCGGGTGTTTATTTTTCCAACTTTAGTTGAATCGAATTTGATTGCGACCGGTCCTTGTTGAAGGTTAAAACAGTAAACTTGATAAATCACCGTTGTGGTTTTGATGCATAGGTAAGAACGGTTCTTACTAGAAGCCCGTAGCAGCCACGTAAAACTTGCAACAAAAAAGTAGAGGACGTCTAACTTGTTTTTGCAGGGCATGTTGTGATGTGATATGGTCAAGAGATGATGTGATATATGTTATTGTATGAGATGATCATGTTTTGTAAAAGTTATCGGCAACTGGCATTAGCCTTATGGTTGTCGCTTTATTGTATGACACTGGTGCGCGTCGGTCCTAAACAAACGGTTTTTAAGCCCTTTTCGTGACAGCATTTAGAACCGTCGCCAAGTGAGGGTGGACGATAGGGGGGTCCTTCCCACAAGATCCAGAAATCGTCGGGGATAGGCCCTCCTGGGACACAGGCTGGTGCCGTGTGCGACCGGGCAAGGCATCGAAATCCAATCATTTCCGTAGGTATGTACATCCCACATGGTAATCCGAGAAAATCATTTCCGTAGGTATGTACATCCCACACGGTAAATCCTAGAAAAACATTTCCGTTTGTATGTATATCACACACAGTCAATCCAAGGAATACGTTTCCGTTCTTATGTACATCCCATAGAGTCAATTTAGGGAAAACTTTTTCGTTCGTACGTACATCCCACATAGTTTTATTTGTAGGCTCGTGTATGGAAGGTGTAACTATCACACACGGTCTGCCTTGGTTAACTGTTTGCTTTTATCAACTATATCACACATGATTTGGTGAAGAAAACTGTGTGGCATTGGGCTATCCATCACAAGCGCTTTTACTGTTAGAACCGTTTGCAAAGGGCCATGACACATTTAATAGGTTTATTAGTTTACAATTAATAATTCCAGTATTACGCAAATTCACATTTCATATCGAACAGCTGTTTGCCAATTTCATATCAGGCACATAAATATATTATAACATCACAGTACGGTAGCTACATGAAAAAACACGGTACAACATATAGCTAGTTCAACTTCATAAGAACATTATATTCATTTCCCTAATCGAGATCATCCAGGCTCGACTTATCCACCTCTGCTTTCAGTTCAGTAAGAACATGTTTTGCACGGGCCAACTGGGAAAGTGCCTCATCCTTCGCCAACACCATCTTAGCAAAGTATGATTTAAAAAATCTGAGCTCATTCTACACCTTCAACTTTTTATCCCGCATCTTCAAATATTCTTTAGTGTTGACAATAGTTTATGTAAGCCTATGTCTGTTCTCTTCCTCATACATGCTCCAGAGCTTCGCCAGGCACATCTTCAAAGACCGTGGCCACTCTTGATCAGTAACAATTGTAGGGGAATTGAGTTTATAGCAATATAGAAAATCACTAATGCTTAATTTGAAAAAGTGAAGAAACATGTTAATTATGACATATCTTCTAAAAAATATCAGTTTGCAAATGAAATAATTGGTACTGAGACAACAACCAAATTCTAGAACATCAGAAGCTATAATTAACTACAGCGACGCTACAAGTTCTTACTCATGTACAATAAATAATAAATTGAACATTTTATGAGGAAGGTAAATATAACTTCAACAGCATAGCGATAGTGTTTGGATGGCAGCAAATTGATACTAATAGGTGTGTACATGCACAATTTTAGTAACATAGAACTAATAGCAGTAAGGCCGTCCACTATGTATGCCAAAACTGAGGTAAAGACGACTGTTGCTACATCTCGCACTGGTGCCCTGCACTGGCGAGCCGATGCAGCGAAAAAAATAGGGACCCGGACTCCGGAGCATGTAGTTGCTCCGATGCCTAGTTCCTTCATGCCATAAAGATTTAGTATTTTATTGCTTGGCTCCTTGGATGTGTGGACCAAAGTTGGCCGCACAAACTACTGAAGCGGTGTCAAATAATTTTCTAATGGCATCGCTAATGAGATGGCAACAATTTAAGATACTAGGTACAAACTGTGACATTGTCTTATGATGTGTTTGGTTGAAGGTGTGGTATGAATGGGTTGGGACTGTGACAGTGTTTGAATCACATCTAACAAATGATTTGTAACAACGAAAGAGGTCTAACCTTCTCTGCACATGCTAGAAACTTCCTCCCACTGTCCACAGAATCAAACGCAACTAGTTTCACGCATGGAGATTGATGGTGACAACGAGCAGATAGATCTTCAGCCACGCCGCTCTATTCGTTGCCACTGATGGTCCTAGGGAGCTACAAGAGGAAGAAATGACTCAAATCGACCACCGGGTAAAAATCATTCATTCCAAGTCATAGCCCGAGAGAGAGAGAAGAGAGGCATACCCGGGTGATGAAGGAGTCGTCGCCGGAGGAGGAACCGCTGGAGAGGTCTTTGAAGAAGACCATGGCGCCCCCGGCGGTAGGATGCGAGACGGCGAGAGCGAGGAAGCGGCTATAGCTTAGCAAGGAAGGAAGGAAGGAGAAAACAGGGGAAATGTGACTTGTGGTCGGGGAGAAAATGGGGGTGGGGTTAGATATTTTGGCTATAGGCCAAAATTTTGGAAATATGGAGGGAAACTTTGCGCGCGGTGCCGCTAGACCTTTCACTTTGAACGATTGTGTGCATCGCAAATGATTCTTCTGCTTTACGCGCATGGGATGAGTTTGATAATTCAAATTTTGGTGAAAATTTCCCCGGGTACGTCATTGCATAATTTAACCTCGCTTGCTAATTTGGGCACACGAAAGAGTGTACAGCAGACAAACCACACTTACTAAATCGAGCAATTTTACTAATTAAACAAAGCCAGTTGACCTAAACATTGCTCTAACAAAAGACTAGCATTAAAAACAAAGCCTAAGTACGCATAATTTTAACAATTCATCTGCTGTGCCGGCCTATGCATCGCCAGTGTGAGATGAGACATCGATGACTTGTCGTAGCGACATGCCGCTGTTGGTGGACTCCGCGTCCCCCTTGCTGTAGTCGACCGCGTCCTCGTCCTCGTCCTCGACGCCACCCTCAAGGTTGTAGTACTCGTAGTAGTGGCTGCGCCAGAGCTCGCATTAGTACTCCACCTTTGATTCCTCGACAGACAGACTATTCTCTACCTCGACCTCAGCCATGTGCAGCTCCTCCTCCCGGCGCTCCTCGATCTCCGTCGCCTCCTGCATCTCCAGCTCCCGCTCGGCGACCTCATGAGGAAGCAGGTGCTCCATGACCACCGCCACCTTTTCAGACATGGGTTGCATGCTGGAGTCCGAGGTGGCCTGGAATATCTTGACGTGTGCATCCTCGATCTTGGCGTGGATGGCCTCGACCCGGGCCAAGGCGACATTGGCGGCACGGACGGCAACTCGAGCACTCTCAGCGTTTGCAGCCGCCGTCGCAGCAGCTGCTGCAGCCGTCTCGGCTGCTACAGCTGCCCTGTCGGCTGCCGCAGACGCCCTCTCGGCGGAAGCGTCCGCGCTCAATGCGGATGCGGCGGCACTCTCGGCGTAGGCGGCGGCGCTCTCGGCATAGGCGGCGGCGCTGGGGGGATGCGCCCATCGTACGGGCCTTCACGAAGCGTTTCCACGGCGTCATCTTTGCAAGAAGGGGGTGCAGGAATGGGGGTCGAGATTCGTGGATTCGGGGGTTGCCGGCACTGGAGCAGACGAGCCGGTGAAGCTTGAGGAGGGAGACTTAAATAGACCCAGATATTTTCATCGCAAACGGTTCCTAGAAAACAACTGTGTGATGTTATAGTTATTTTTATTAGCTGTGAAAGATGAATTTGGAGTACAGTGGCAACGGATGGTGTTTTAAATGTATCAGAAATTTTGTAGTACTAATACTACTGTCATGTCAAATTTTGGAAAATTGCAGGGGTCATTTGACCTTTTAAGACATTTAAGTGATTTTCTAGCCATTTAATGACCGTAATTGAAATTTGAACTACATGTACATGCAACAACTAACCATAACGGTTTGAAAACTCGTATTTTGTGTACTTGTGTGCGATTTAATTCCATGTGCAGTAAATTGGAAGGAATTTTCAAACATATTGGTTTAACAACTATGACACAATTAAGCATGGAGTGCCATGGCATTTCAATTCCAAAAAATAAAAAAAATTGGAAACACATGAAACCTTGGTTGATGGAATGTCATGCCACCAAGATGATGTGGAAATTTTTTTGGCATGTTTGACGAAAGGTTGGATACACACCCCTCATAAACCGGAGCAACTCACTAGAAGGCTCGTGGTTCCGAGAGGGAACAGTGCATGTTTGATAGATTCCGCTTATGGCCTTCAATTTTTTTCTATGTCTAACATGCACTACTACAATTGTAATGTGAATTTTTTTAAAATTCTAGGGATCATTTGACCTTTTAAAGATATTTAAATGATTTTCTAGCCATTTAATAACCGTAATTCAAATTTGAACTACATCTACATGCAACGCCTAACCAAAACGGTTTAAAAAATCATATCTATGTATTTGTATGCAAGTTAATTTCATGTGCAGTAAATTAGAAGGATTTTTCAAACATATTGGTCTCACGACATGGACACATGCATACGTATACATGGAGTGACATGACATTTTAATTAAAAAAGTAAAAAAAAAGTTCAGAAAAACATGAAACCTTGGTTGATGTAGTGTCATGCCACCAAGATGATGTGGTAAAGAAATTGACATGTTTGACGAAAGTTTGGACACATACACCCCTCACAAACCGGAGCAACTCACTAGAAGGCTCGTGGTTTCAAAAGGGAACAATGCATGTTTGATGACGAACGGGAGATAGCTTCCTCTTACGGCCTTCAATATTTTTTCCACGTCTAACGTGCACTACTACAAATGTATTGGAAACCGTTAGCTATTATGTTCACACATGGATTTTGCTGCGGGAATCATGTGTAATTCAAAATACAATACTCTTAAATTCCGGCGACCGGCGTGTGTGTAAGTGCATCTAGTGCCACCCTAGTTGGTTTTGGAGTATTGACGACAAACCTAGTTGAGGGACTAATGTGTTTGTGAGAATTGCAGGATAACACAGGTAGAAGTCCCTCATTGATTCGGTTTTACTACCAGAGATGACCCCTAAAAATGTACGAAGACATTGAAGTCAATGGTGGTATATGAAGATATTCACTTTGAAGACTATGACAAGAGAAGACACCACATGAAGCCTATGGAGCTCGAAGACTTAGATCTTTCGTAGTTCTTTTTTTATTTGTGTTGAGTCATAGGAACCACCGTACTGCTAAGTGGGGTCCAAGAGAACCAGCCAGAATGACTGAAGTGATGCCTAAACAAAAAAAACCTATGTCTTCGAGTGAAGACTATGAGAGCAAATCTTGTCCAGAGACGGACAAGTCAGCTTTGCTTGTAGCCCAAGTAAAGTTGCCGTGTGAGTTTGAAATATGACCGTTGGAACACGTGTCAGTTCCTTAGTGACCCAGGGTCATTTCGGACAAATCAGGCCGGGTTGCCTAGTGGCTATAAATAGCCCACCCCCAACAACCATAAACGGTTGGCTGCTCAGATTTCAGTGCACGGCTTTTGTCGTTTGAGAGCAACCCACCTCGAAGCCTTTGAGAGAGAATACCTAGCGAGGAAAAAGCCCTAACCACCTAGAGCCAGAGCAAATTGGGCATCACTTAAGTCTTCTTGTCTGAGTGATCTGAAGACTTATTACACTTGAGGAATGTGCATCCTCTAGCCGGTTAGGCGTCGCGTTCTGAGCATCCAAGAGTCATTGTGGATTTCCGGTGAACGAAGTCTGTGAAGGTTTGGGAGTCTACCTTGAAGACTTACCAGAGTGATTGGGCGAGGTCTGTAAGTGCATCTAGTGCCACCCCTAGTTGGTTTTGGAGTATTGACGACAAACCTAGTTGAGGGACTAATGTGTTTGTGAGAATTGCAGGATAGCACAGGTAGAAGTCCCTCATTGATTCGGTTTAGCTACCAGAGATGACCCCCAAAAATGTACGAAGACATTGAAGACAATGGTGGTTCATGAAGACATTCATGTCGAAGACAATGACATATGAAGACTCCCCATGAAGCCTTTGGAACTCGAAGACTTAGATCCTTCGTAGTTTTACTTTATTCATGTTGTGTCATAGGAACCACCGTACTGTTAAGTGGGGTCCAAGAGAACCAGTCAGGATGACTGAAGTGATGCCTAATTCAAATCCTATGTCTTCGAGTGAAGACAATGAGAGAAAATCTTGTCCAGAGTCAGACAAGTCAGCTTTACTTGCAGCCCAAGTAAAGTTGCCGTGAGAGTTCAAAATCCGACCGTTAGTACACGTGTTAGTTCCTTAGTGACCCAGGGTCATTTCGGACAAATCAGGTCAGGGTTGCCAAGCGGCTATAAATAGTCCACCCCTACAACCATAAACGGTTGGCTGCTTAGATTTCAGTGCACGGCTTTTGTCGTTTGAGAGCAACCCACCTCGAAGCCTTTGAGAGAAAATCATTAGTGAGGAGAAAAGCCCTAACCACCCAGAGCCAGAGTAATTGGGCATCACTTAAGTCTTCTTGTCTGAGTGATCTGAAGACTTATTACACTTGAGGACTGTGCATCCTCCAGACGGTTAGGCGTCGCGTTCTGAGCATCCAAGAGGAATTGTGGATTGCCGATGAACGAAGTCTGTGAAGGTTTGGGAGTCTACCTTGAAGACTTACCAGAGTGATTGGGCGGGGTCTGTGTGACCTTAGCTCAAGGAGAAAACGGTGAGGACTGGGTGTCCTGAGCTGCGTGTTCAGGACTGGGTGTCCGGGACTGTGTGTCCTTTGGTTTAAATACCTAGCCGCTCCAACCAGACGTACAGTTGTCACAGCAACTGGAACTGGTCCAACATATCATTGTCTTCAACGTGTCACTGGTTTCATCTTCACCTCCCTTTACTTGCCAGTACACATTGTGAAGCTATTGCATGCTTGCTTTATCTTCTGTCTTCACAACCTGACTGTATGATCTGTTTGGCTTCATAACTTCTTCCAACCTGATCCTCATTACACTGAAGCTATTTGTCTCTGTGCTTTCACTGTATTGTATATTTGAATATGGCTTGCGTTGTGTAATCTACCTTCCGCTGCATAGTGATAGGCTTGTTCACTCTGTTTGTCTTCATAACTTCCACGTTTTGAAGACTTTCATAAAAATCGCCTATTCCCCCCCCCCCTCTAGTCGATATAACGCACTTTCAATTGGTATCAGAGCAAGGTGCTCCCTTGTTCTGTGTGATTCGGTTTAACCACCTGGAGTTTTAGCTATGTCGACTGCAGGGATAATTAAAGTCTCCGCTGCGTGCCCCATCTTCGATGGAACTGAATATCCCTACTGGAAGAATAAGATGCGCATGCATCTTGAAGCCATTGACGTCGACCTATGGTATGTCGTCGAAAACGGCGTTCCCAAGGCTGGAGAAGGTGCCACTGCGGCTGATGTCAAGAAGTTCACTCAACTGGACTCCACTGCCAAGAATATTATCTATGGTCATCTGACCAAGGGACAGTAAAGCCGTGTGAGTGCCTTGAAGACATCCAAGCTGGTCTGGGACTGGCTCTCCAAGGTCAATGAAGGCATCTCAACCCAGAGAGATCAGAGAATCAGTGTTCTTCGCAATCTCTTCAACCGCTTCAAGCGAAATGACAATGAGAATGTCCAGCACACATTTGACCGGCTCACTGACATCATGAATGAGCTTCAAGCCCTCGGCGCCACTGAGATCACCAAACATGAAATCGTCAAGACGCTGCTAAGATCACTTGACAGTTCATTTGACATCCTAGCCCTGATGATTCAAGAACGTCCAGACTTCAAGACACTCGATCCGTTTGACATACTTGAGAGGCTCAACACACATGAGTTTCAGCTTTCTGAGAAAAGAGATATCTACGGTCCAAACTATGGGCGAACTCGTGCCTTGAAGGCAAAAGCTGTGTCATCATCTGAAGAAGAATCTGACAGCAGTTCTGATGATCCTGAAGACATTGGAAGGGAACTTGCAATGCTAGTGAAGAAGTTCCAGAAATTCACCAAGAAGAAAGGCTTCAGAAAGTCTTCACGATCAAGCTCAAGGAATGATGAAGCTTCTGCGCATGACCACAAGAGGAAAACTTGTCACAAATGCAAGAAAACTAGACACTTCATCTCTGAATGCCCACAGTGGGACAATGAGAACATAAAGAAGAAGAAGAGCAAGGAATATGACTCTGACGATAAGAAGACGAAGAAATACTCAAAGTCTTCGTACAAGTCTTCCTCAAAGTCTTCATTACACAAGAAGAGTTCATCTGGCAAGGCTCGTGCGTTTGTTGGCAAGGAAATGGATTCAGAGGAGGAGTCCGCTTCTGAGGAGGCAGAGGTGGAGTCTGAGGAGGAGTCTGATTCAGGCATTGCAAGTTTGGCTACAGCCTATGTCGCCAAGTCCATCTTCAACACTGAAGACAATGACTCCATCACCATCACCGATGCAAATGACAAGGACGACTCTACTCCCACCTACTGCTTCATGGCACGTGGTGCCAAGGTAAACACACGCACTACTCACTATCGAACATCTAGTGATGATGACTCTGATTGTGATTCAAAACCCAGTTACAAAACACTTGCTAAAATTGCAACTGAACAACAAAAGGCCATGGAACATATTCAAAAACTGTTAGACAGAAGCGATGATCTGTTGGGTGCTGAAATGACTCGTTCTGAATCCTTAATTGAAGACATAAAAAATCTTCATGTTAAGTATCAGGAACTCGATGATCGTCTTGAGACTCTCTCAACTACTCATGAAAAGCTTTCCTATGATTATCTTCAGAAGAAGCAAGATCTTGAGAAGTTGAGAGCGGATCATGAAGATCTTCAAAAGGAAAATGAGTCACTTCGAGCCGAACAGATCAGTTCTGCTCAGGAAGGATTTGAACCACCATGCCTTAAATGCATTGAGCGTGATAATGCTATTTCTGTTGCTGAATGTTCCACTGCTACTGCTGTTGCAATATCTTCAACTGTTGAAGTGGTAACTAACCCCTCTGCTGAGGATACCACTGCTATTGCTGATGAAAATGCTAGGTTGAAGACATTGCTTGAAACAGGGATGTACAAAAGTCTCAAAGGACATCAGACACTATGTGATGTCCTCAAGAAGCAGATTCTGAACCGAAACCCTAGCAAAGAGGGTGTTGGGTTTGTGAGGAAAATTAATGCAGATGGCTCTTACTGGAAACCTGAGCAGTACCCCAAAACCACATGGGTTGCTGCAAAGGAATCCTCATCAGATCCATCCAATCTATCTGGCTTCACTTGTGCTAATCCAATTATCATTGATGAATCCTTTGATGCAAACTATAAACTGTTTAGGAATCAGAATGGTGAAGTATTTGCCAGGTACATTGGTACTAACTGCAGGAATGGACCGCCTATGAAGAAGATCTGGGTTCCAAAAACGTGTCTTGAGAATCTTCCTGTGAATGTCCCCATGACACCTCACATGAAGAAGACACACCTCAGACCAAAGACTTCATATGGTCCAAAGGCTTCATACAGGCAGAGGACTCATCTGAGCCGCACTAACGCAAATGTTTTGCAGGGAAACCATGCTCAGTCTTATGAGAACGGTTCTTCAAACCGTCATTCTCATATGACCAAAAACTATTCTGCCTATTCTTATGAGTACTATTGCCCACCTGCTAGACTGTTTGCTAGGGCTCCAAAGCCAAAATTCTCAGATGCTGCACTTAGACTTATTGCTTCTAAGCCACCCTTGAAGATGTGGGTGGTTAAGAAAGCTTAACTCTCTTTTGCAGGGAAAGGTCTCCAGCACAAAACCAAAATCTTCTGATGCTATTGCTGGGGACCTTAAAAAAACTCGTGGGGCGCAAGATCAAATGCCCAAATGGCATCACTATGTATTTCATATCTGAATCGCATGCTACTCTCCCTGCTTGTCCTAACCTGGATCTCAGTTTTCATAATCCACTGGTTCGTCAAATGTTTTTGCTTCACAACACTCTTGGTGAAGCCTATCCCCCTAACTGCACTGTAGGGTACGACACCAGTGACTTCAGAGTCTTCAGAATGGATTATTGACAGCGGGTGTACAAATCACATGACTGGCAAAAGAAGTCTCTTTATGGACTCAACCTTACGTCCATCTGACAAGAGCCACATCACATTCGCTGACACTGGTAAAAGTAAGGTACTGGGTCTAGGTAGAGTTGCAATCTCAAAGGATCAACACATGGATAAAGTCATGTTTGTTGAATCCCTTGGCTTCAACTTAATGTCTGTCTCAATGCTTTGCGATTTAAACATGATTGTAATCTTTGGAAAATATTGTTGTCTGGTACTAATGGAATCTGACAAGTCTCTAGTGTTTGAAGGGTATCGAAAAGATGATTTGTACGTGGTAGATTTCTCAGCAGGGCCACAGCTTGCAGTTTGTCTTCTCGCAAAGGCTTCAGAATGCTGGCTTTGGCATCAAAGACTTGGGCATGCTGGCATGAGGAACCTCCACACCCTTGCGAAGAAGAAGCATGTCATAGGCATCGAGGGCGTCAAGTTCAAGAAAGATCACTTATGCGGTGCCTGTGAAGCTGGGAAGATGACAAGGGCAAAACATCCTTCGAAGACAATCATGACCACTACTCAACCCTTCGAACTGCTTCACATGGATCTCTTCGGTCCTACCCACTACTCAACTTTCTCCACTACTGCTTGCCTCTATGGCTTCGTCATTGTTGATGATTACTCTAGATATACTTGGGTGCACATAATCCTTTACAAGACTGAAGTGCAAGATGTCTTCAGACGCTTCGCAAATTGGGCAATGAACAATTATGGCGCCAAGATAAAGCACATCAGAAGTGACAATGGCACAGAATTCAAGAACACCGGCCTTGACACATATCTTGATACATTGGGCATCACTCATGAATTCTCAGCTCCATACACGCCACAACAGAATGGCATCGTCGAACGCAAGAATAGAACACTCATTGAGATGGCCAGAACAATGTTAGATGAGTACAAGACACCAAGAAAATTCTGGACTGAAGCCATTGACACTGCATGCCATACTATCAACCGTGTATATCTTCACAAGCTGCTGAACAAGACATCTTATGAACTTCTGACTGGCAAGAAGCCAAATGTAAGTTACTTCAGAGTATTTGGATCAAGATGCTGGATCAAGGACCCTCACCACACCTCAAAATTTGCTCCAAAAGCACATGAGGGCTTCATGCTTGGATATGGAAAGGATTCGCACTCCTACAGAGTCTTCAATCTCTTTCACTACAAAGTGGTTGAAACAGTGGATGTGCGGTTTGATGAGACCAATGGGTCACAAAGAGAGCAACTACCAGATGTGCTAGATGAAGTTCTAGCCAGTGAATCAATCAAGCTAATGGGAACTGGAGAGATTATACCTACTGAAGCCCGTCCTGAAGAAGAACTTATCATCTCAGCACCTGATCCATATGAAGACAATGCTCAGCCTGAAGACATTCCTCCCCATGACAACGTAGATCAGCAAGAGCAAAGTCTTCGACCCCTACATCCTCGTGTTGCCAATGAAGTATAGATTGACAGGATAATTGACAGCATCAATGCACCTGGTCCACTGACTCGTTCAAGGGCAACTCAACTGGCAAACTTTTGCGGACACTTCGCATTCATTTCAATCACTGAACCCAAGAAAATTGATGAAGCCTTTATGGAACCTGAATGGATTCAAGCTATGCAAGAAGAGCTTCAACAATTTGAGCTGAACAATCTATGGGAGTTGGTTAAGCGTCCTGATCCACGGAAGCATAACATAATAGGCACCAAATGGATATACCGCAACAAGCAAGATGAGCATGGCCAAGTCGTCAGAAACAAGGCTCGTCTCGTTGCTCAAGGATATACTCAAGTGGAAGGCATTGACTTCGATGAAACATTTGCTCCTGTTGCCAGACTTGAAGCCATCCGTATACTGCTGGCCTATGCAAATCATCACAACATAATCCTGTATCAAATGGATGTAAAAAGTGCCTTCCTCAATGGCAAAATTGAAGAAGAAGTGTATGTTGCACAACCACCTGGGTTTGAAGATCCAAAACATCCTGACATGGTGTACAAGCTCAAAAAGGCACTATATGGCCTCAAACAAGCCCCTTGGGCCTGGTATGATACGCTCAAATACTTCCTGAAGAGCAAAGGCTTCATACTTCGTTCCCTGGATCCCACTCTCTTCACAAAGACATATGATGGTGAACTGTTTGTGTGCCAAATATACGTGGATGACATTATCTTCGGCTGCACCAATCAGAAGTACAGTGAGGAGTTCGGATATATGATGCAAGAGCAATATCAGATGTCTATGATGGGGGAGCTGAAATTCTTCCTCGGTCTTCAGATACGGCAACAACGCAATGGCATCTTCATATCTCAAGAGAAATATCTCAAAGACTGCCTGAAGAAGTTTGGTATGCAAGACTGCAAAGGCTTCACAACACCAATGCCAGCCAAACATCATCTGGGTCCTGACGACAATGGTAAAGAGTTCGATCAAAAGGTATACCGCTCCATGATTGGTTCTTTGCTCTACTTATGTGCATCTAGGCCAGATATTATGCTTAGTGTTTGCATGTGTGCTCGGTTTCAAGCGGCACCAAAGGAGTCGCATCACTTAGCAGTAAAGCGAATTCTTCGATATTTGGCTCACACACCAACTCTAGGGTTATGGTATCCAAAGGGCTCAGAGTTTGATCTGGTTGGATTTTCGCACGCTGATTACGCTGGTGACAAGGTTGATCGGAAGTCCACATCAGGCACATGTCACTTTCTGGGCCGATCTCTTGTCTGTTGGTCTTCAAAGAAGCAGAACTGTGTATCTCTCTCCACTGCTGAATCTGAATACATTGCTGCTGGATCCTGCTGCGCTCAGCTTCTATGGATGAAGCAAACCCTCAAGGATTATGGCATTCATCTGAAGCAAGTGCCACTTTACTGCGACAACAAAAGCGCCATCAAGATTGCCAACAACCCAGTTCAGCACTCGAAGACAAAGCACATTGAAATTCATCATCATTTTCTCAGAGATCATGTTACAAAGGAAGACATTGATATCATACACGTCAACACTGAAGAGCAATTGGCAGATATCTTCACCAAGCCCTTGGATGAGAAGAGATTTTGCAAGTTACGGTGTGAGCTAAATATCTTGGAATCCTCAAATGTCCTGTGATCAGGCACACATCCTAACACTTATGCATGATGATGACTTAGATGTGCAACACACAAAGTAACGTATATCTTCAATCAATGAAGACATACCGTCTAAGTGTGAATACATTAACGTGGAATTTGACCTCGGAGCGCCACGATAATTGTGCGCCGTGTCTGGGTCCAATACTTCCTATACGGTGGGTAGCGCCACCACCAAAAATTTTCTGCTTGAAGTGTTTCACTCATGGCATTACATTTGTTATATCTTCACATTTGGTTTGGCTTCAATCTCAACATGTCCTCATGATTGTCTTCACTATGTTGAGTATATATATGTACTGGTGTTCTGTCCTCTACAGCATTCACTTATAGCTATGTCTTCTTGTTTGAATCTTTTGAACTAAGTGAATGTGATCGGACCCTAACCTCTCCATGCTTCCTACCTCAAACTCTATCTCTCCAAGTCATATGCACTCTATTGAAACTGTCGAATGTCTTCACTGCATCCTTGTCAGAAGAAGACACAGAGACAAACTTTAAAACAGCTTTCAATGTTTTTCCATCAACTAGAATTCCGGAGAAGTAGGAACGACTCCCGACAAACCAGGCGTGCGTGGGGTGAAACTGCCCCCACAATTCCGCATGCTGGCCACGTACTGATCAGATGCGAATCGCCAGGGGCACCTGAGTAATAGCGCAGTGCCGCCCATATCCCTATAAATACACATTTCACTGCGGTCATTATCTCTTCTTCCTCCCTCGCACAAACCCTAGCGCCACCGCTAACTCTCAACGACGCCGGCGACGAAGTGCTTCACTGCCGCGACCTCTCCGACGCCGTTCTCACGCCGACAGCGGACATCAGTCTCTCCGCCGTCGCCCTAGGTGTCTTCCGTCGCCAAGTTAGGGCACGGAGGATCGAACTGCTCGGCCTCAACTCTCACCTCGTCTAGCAGTTCCAAGTCCGGTAAATAACAAGTCCTTTTACTGCCTCTTTTGATCCTATGGCTCCATCACTTTCTGCCAAAAGAGGTTTCCATTCACACAAGTTTCATCCCCCTCATCTGTATCGCATAACTTGCCTTGTATATTCACTTATTCTTCATAAAGTAGTTAGATTCCTCACTTGTACTAATCTATGGGTTTGTACAAATCTGGAACCAACTTCTTTTCTATAAAGTGAATGTCTTCGCATGATGAGGTCAATATCTTCTAAACTGATTTATCTTCAAAATCTTCTGAGAATGCATATGACCTCTTCCCCTTCCCTCGCACCTTAATGCTGTCACAGGTACATGTCCGTGGGAGAATCTTTTGGTTCTCATAGTCTGCATTCATTTGCAGAGTTCCTACAGCGTCACATCAATTCACCCGAAGCAAGTTCCTGTAGGTCAAGCAAAAGGAAGCCTTTGAAGCCTTTGAATCCTTTGAAGCCTCTGAATCTCTTGAAGCCTTCCAAGTTAAGCTTCATGGCAACCGAAAAACAATCAAGGAAGGGAGGCAGACAGAGACGTGGTGACACATCTAAAGATCTGCCTGAAGATTTGGCAGAAATGTACCAAATAGATCTTGAAGAAAGCTATGGTCAGCGCAAGACATGAATCCAATGGATTCGAAGATATTGGGCAGAGCAGTGGTTCCATTACCGCTTCGTCACCAAGGAATATGCAGAGAAGTACGCCCTCACGAGGCCATGGGGAGATGTCTTGTACAAAAATCTCGTACCCCGAACCAGAGACGAAGCCATTGCGCAAGGCTTCTTTCCATGCATGGTCAGGGGACAACAGCCAGCTGACGCACATCCATCATCCCTTCTCTGGTGTCGCGATGACACTCTGTTCAAGCGCAACTTCCAATTTGCCCAGAACTCTGCAAAGCAAAACAAGAAGGAGTTTGGGTTGGACTTCAACCCTGGTCCCTCCAAACCAAGGGCAGATGGCACACGCGACGCAAATCCCAATGTCATCGGACCGTTTGCCAATCTTGAAGGCCTCATCACTCGCATTATAGTCCAAGGGACTGCCGTGAACGATCCTCCAGCAGACACTGAGTCTGATGATGCTCTTGCTGCCCCGGAGCCGAAGCAGATGAAGAAGAAGCCAAAAGCTTCCAAGCCAACCGCTTCTCCCAAGATCTCCAGAGTGAAGCCATTGGCCACACACTAGCAAAGAACTCACTGCCGCTGCCGTTCTGCGCTGTGAAGCCATTGATCTGTCGAGTGACGATGATCTTGCCGATGACGCTCTTGAGCAGCTAATCAAGAGCAAGGAGGAGGCTGAAATCTTCAACAATCTGCCTCTGTTCGATGCAACAATCATCCACAACTTCATAGATGAGTGGTTTGACACACCCAACATCAGCTTTGATTTTCTGCAGCTGCCCATTGGCCTCAGCGTAGCCTTCCAAGGAGCTATTGCTTCAGAACTCGCAATTGCCCAGCGCATCGTGGAACTGAAGCAAAAGATAGATTTTGAAAAGGCTCAGTTCAAGCAGAACATGGCCACGCTCAGCGTCCAAGAAGTCAAAGACTTCAAAGTCATGCTGCATGAGTTGAAGGAAAACTTTATGCAGAAACGTGCAGGCTCAGGGTTCATGCGAGCGCATGAAGAATTTGGCTGATCTCTGTGTGCAGGCCTACAATGAGGCCGAGAAGCGAAAGGCACTTGGGCGTCCCGGCATCGACCCCAGGATGGCGGCTAAGAAAAAGAAGACGCCCACTGTGGGTGAAGAAGAGGCCCCACGCCAAGAAGCTGTTCCGACTGTCTTCCCCACCGCCAAGCCTAGCTCGAAGCCAAAGCACCGCTCAACCGCTTTAGAGCTTAAGAAGACAAGGATCGCCGAAGCTAAAGCAAGGAAGAGGAAACACCCTGAAGCCTCTCCTTCAGACCCCACCATCAAGAAGCGCAAGACCAAGAAGTCTCGGGCTGCTCCCACAGAGCCCTTGATAGTCGAACCCCTTTCCGTTCGCTTTCCTCATGAAGATCGTCAGATGACCGTGCATGAGCCTGCTCTCACAGAGGCTCCGCATGCTGAAGACATTCCAGCAGCCGACCCCAACGCCGCTGAAGACATTGGTCTCCAAGACAATGTGCAAGGTGATGCAGTCCTTCCTCTGCTCGAAACGAGCGAAATGATCAGCATTGGTCGTCCCTTGACGCCAATCACCCAAGATGCATCGTGGGCAGATCGCCCGCAGGAGGAAGAGGATGAGCCCCAGCCCACTGCAACTCCACCGGCGTCGCCTGCATTCCGTAGGCTTCGCAAAGGGCCAAGGGCTCAGACTGCTGACGACATTCCGACTGCATCAGCCGAAGCACATGCAGAAGAGCATAAAGAACCTCAAGCTCCATCTCCCCCACACCAGCAAGAAGAAGTTCTCAAGGAGGCTGACACCACTGCGGCTGCCACACATAATACTGAAGCATTTGTGGAGCCCAACCAACCAACAGCTTCAAGAGATACTGAAGCTACTGCCTCTGACCCTTCTGTGCCTGTGTCTGCTGCCGGACCACGGTTCAACTATCATGTTGCGCACAGGCCCCAGGTACAGAAGCCAATCCCACGACTGCCAAGGTTCCCAGGTCCAGCCACTGCTCCTGGCTCCTTCAATGTCAATAGCTTCAGGGCAGATAACACCTTCTTCAACCACTCCAAGAACCCCTACTCAAGGGAAAAGATTGTGTCAGATAGGTTCTGGAGCTACCCACAGCGCAGCTACTACTCCTGCGTCCTCTACAACCAGAGCCGTATCTTTCCACATCAGCGCCTTGAAGTTGAAGCTTTTGCTGGTCTGCCTGGTCTGGAAGAAGCCCTAGACTGCTTCAAGCAAGTTGGCCTGCTGCCGTTTGTCACGGATGAAGAGCACTGGAACGAAGAGCTTCTGCTTCAGTTCTATGCCACATTGCACATCAAGGGCTACAACAGAGATCCGAAGACTTGGGTCCTGGAGTGGATGACCGGCAACGTCCATCATGAAGCCAATGCATTTGATATCATTGAGCTCACCGGCCTACCCACTCCAGGCGAACTCTTCGAAGAAGGCTGCCAACTCCATGCTGAAGCAGTTGAGAGCATATTTCAGCGACCTGAGCCAAATATGAGTCAGATGCTCTCAATGATGAAGCCATTGCCTTCTGACGCACCTTACCCGATGGAGTTCTTCGTTGAAGACTTAGAGTACCTGCCTAGAACTATCTATCACATCATCAGGCGGACTCTATGGCCCATTAAGGGGCACTCTCGATATGCCAAGGTTGAAGGTGCCATGAAGACTCTCATCTTCTGCATCCTGCATGGCAAATGCTTCAATGCCCAGGATCTCTTCATACGTCAACTTGCTGCGTCTGGCTCAGATCTCTTTGGTCTGAAGATTTATGCTCCATGGGTTATGAGGCTAATCAAGCTCCACTCTGCAATATCATATCAACCCTCAGCCCACAACCACAGAATCTTCTTACCTGATGTGGACACCTCTGCTGAAGCGATTTATCCTGAGCCTGCCAAACAGCCACTAAGTCTTCAGAATGCAGAACACCAAAGCTTCACTCAACATGATGAAGGTGTTGAAGCCATTTCTAGAGTCTATCCAATGGCTGGCACCACACGTGCCCCTGCATCCACTGAAGCCACTGACAGCGAAGCTGCACAGAGACCCAAGAAACGCGCTCGTACACTCACTGATCGTGAACTTCTTGTGGCTCTGCATCAAAAGCAAGATAGGCATCATGACTGGCTCAAGAGGCAGATGCGCAGTATCATGCAAGACGTCAATCGCATCAGGAATCTGGCCACCAAGAACGCCTTCGTCGCACATGAAACCTGTCGCCGCACCTGGAAAGGCCTCACAATGATGTGCACTGAAGCCGAACTGCAAGAGGATGGCTTCAAAGAGAGATTCAAGTTTGACTCCACACCCCCCAGAAGAGCTGTGTTGCGTGGGACTCCGTCTCTTGAAGAATCCGAGTTCTCTTCCTCTGCTGCCATAGTGACGGGAAAAATCATTGAGGAAGAAGACGACGCTACATCACCACCACCTTCTTCGGCGCGCATCGTCACTGCACCAAGCTCGCCAGCACCACCAATCGCCTCCACCGACCCTGCTGCGCCTGGGAACGCTTAGAAAACTCTATGTCTTCACACCTTTTTGGTCATCACTGACAAAAGGGGGAGAAGCGTATGATGTTTATAGTCTTCAAGCGGGTCAATAATATGGGCGGGTGCTTTATATTTTGCATTTTGCTTCGTGCTTACAACTCTCATTTTGCTACATTTGGTTCTTTGAGTTGTAACACTTAAACTTGATGGTCGTCTGCTACTATGTTTGCCACTGTGTTTTTGCGAAGATAAATTCAGCATGTACGACGATAATTTCCGCACTCTTATCATTTCGCAGACGTCCATTTTTCATTATGCATATCATTATCTTCATATATCTTTACGTGCATGATGGATTGTCATCATAAGTTGGAGTGGATTCCCACAAATACAACCTGCTATGTGCATTTGCATTCCAGAAGCAAATCACTTATATGCACATCTTCAGGGGGAGCCCTTGCAGCTTATGAAGACAATTCCTTTACAATTTCACAAATTATATTCCCCGTTGAAAACTTCAACTAGTTTGTCATCAATCACCAAAAAGGGGGAGATTGTAAGTGCATCTAGTGCCACCCCTAGTTGGTTTTAGAGTATTGACGACAAACCTAGTTGAGGGACTAATGTGTTTGTGAGAATTGCAGGATAACACAGGTAGAAGTCCCTCATTGATTCGGTTTAGCTACCAGAGATGACCCCCAAAAATGTACGAAGACATTGAAGACAATGGTGGTTCATGAAGACATTCATGTCGAAGACAATGACATATGAAGACTCCCCATGAAGCCTTTGGAACTCGAAGACTTAGATCCTTCGTAGTTTTACTTTATTCATGTTGTGTCATAGGAACCACCATACTGTTAAGTGGGGTCCAAGAGAACCAGTCAGGATGACTGAAGTGATGCCTAATTCAAATCCTATGTCTTCGAGTGAAGACAATGAGAGAAAATCTTGTCCAGAGTCAGACAAGTCAGCTTTACTTGCAGCCCAAGTAAAGTTGCCGTGAGAGTTCAAAATCCGACCGTTAGTACACGTGTTAGTTCCTTAGTGACCCAGGGTCATTTCGGACAAATCAGGTCAGGGTTGCCAAGCGGCTATAAATAGTCCACCCCTACAACCATAAACGGTTGGCTGCTCAGATTTCAGTGCACGGCTTTTGTCGTTTGAGAGCAACCCACCTCGAAGCCTTTGAGAGAAAATCATTAGTGAGGAGAAAAGCCCTAACCACCCAGAGCCAGAGTAATTGGGCATCACTTAAGTCTTCTTGTCTGAGTGATCTGAAGACTTATTACACTTGAGGACTGTGCATCCTCCAGACGGTTAGGCGTCGCGTTCTGAGCATCCAAGAGGAATTGTGGATTGCCGGTGAACAAAGTCTGTGAAGGTTTGGGAGTCTACCTTGAAGACTTACCAGAGTGATTGGGCGGGGTCTGTGTGACCTTAGCTCAAGGAGAAAACGGTGAGGACTGGGTGTCCTGAGCTGCGTGTTCAGGACTGGGTGTCCGGGACTGTGTGTCCTTTGGTTTAAATACCTAGCCGCTCCAACCAGACGTACAGTTGTCACAGCAACTGGAACTGGTCCAACATATCATTGTCTTCAACGTGTCACTGGTTTCATCTTCACCTCCCTTTACTTGCCAGTACACATTGTGAAGCTATTGCATGCTTGCTTTATCTTCTGTCTTCACAACCTGACTGTATGATCTGTTTGGCTTCATAACTTCTTCCAACCTGATCCTCATTACACTGAAGCTATTTGTCTCTGTGCTTTCACTGTATTGTATATTTGACTATGGCTTGCGTTGTGTAATCTACCTTCCGCTGCATAGTGATAGGCTTGTTCACTCTGTTTGTCTTCATAACTTCCACATTTTGAAGACTTTCATAAAAATCGCCTACTCACCCCCCCTCTAGTCGATATAACGCACTTTCAAGGTCTGTGTGACCTTAGCTCAAGGAGAATACGCTGAGGACTGGGTGTCCTGAGCTGCGGTTCAGGACTGGGTGTCCGGGACTATGTGTCCTAAGGTTTAAATACCTGGCCGCTCCAACCAGACGTACAGTTGTCACAGCAACTGGAACTGGTCCAACAAATCATTGTCTTCAATGAGTCACTGGTTTCATCTTCACTTCCCTTTACATACTGTTACTCGTTGTGAAGTCATTGCATGTTTGCTGTATCTTTTGTCTTCACTGAGTGATTGTGTGTTCTGTTTGGCTTCATAATATCTTCCTACCTGATCCGTATTATACTGCAGCTATTCATCACTATGCTTTCACTCTGTTGATACTTGACCATGGCTTGCCTAGTGTAGTCTAACTTCCGCTGCATAGTAATAGGCATATCTCTACTGTTTGTCTTCATAACTTCCATATTTTGAAGACTTTTGTAAAAATCGCCTATTCACCCCCCTCTAGTCGATATAACGCACTTTCAATTGGTATCAGAGCAAGGTGCTCCCTTGTTCTGTGTGATTCGGTTTAACCACCTGGAGTTTTAGCTATGTCGACTGCAGGGATAATCAAAGTCTCCGCTGCGTGCCCCATCTTCGATGGAACTGAATATCCCTACTGGAAGAATAAGATGCGCATGCATCTTGAAGGCATTGACGTCGACCTATGGTATGTCGTCGAGAACGGTGTCCCCAAGGCTGGAGAAGGTGTCACTGCTGCTGATGTCAAGAAGTTCACTCAACTGGACTCTACTCCCAAGAATATCATCTGTGGTCATCTGACCAAAGGACAGTATGGCCGTGTGAGTGCCTTGAAGACATCCAAGCTGGTCTGGGACTGGCTCTCCAAGGTCAATGAAGGCATCTCAACCCAGAGAGATCAGAGAATCAGTGTTCTTCGCAACCTCTTCAACCGCTTCAAGCGAAATGGCAATGAGAATGTCCAACACACATTTGACCGACTTACTGACATCACAAATGAGCTTCAAGCCCTCGGCGCCACTGAGATCACCAAACATGAAATCGTCAAGACATTGCTGAGATCACTTAATAGTTCGTTTGACATCCTAGCCCTGATGATTCAAGAACGTCCTGATTTCAAGACAATCGATCCGTCTGACATACTCGAGAGGCTCAACACACATGAGTTTCAGCTTTCTGAGAAAAGAGATATCTACGGTCCAAACTACGAGCGAACTCGTGCCTTGAAGGCAAAAGCTGTTTCCTCATCTGAAGAAGAATCTGACAGCAGTTCTGATGATCCTGGAGACATTGGAAGGGAACTTGCAATGCTAGTGAAGAAGTTCCAAAAATTCACCAAGAAGAAAGGCTTTAGAAAGTCTTCACGATCAAGCTCAAGGAATGATGAAGCTTCTGCTCATGACTACAAGAAGAAAACATGCCACAAGTGCAAGAAAACTGGACACTTCATCTCTGAGTGTCCATAGTGGGACAATGAGAACAGAAAGAAGAAGAAGAGCAAGGAATATGACTCTGACGACAAGAAGAAGAAGAAATACTCAAAGTCTTCTTCCAAGTCTTCCTTAAAGTCTTCATCACACAAGAAGAGCTCATCTGGCAAGGCACGTGCGTTTGTTGGCAAGGAAATGGATTCAGAGGAGGGGTCCGCTTCTGAGGAGGCAGAGGTGGAGTCTGAGGAGGAGTCTGATTCTGGCATTGCAAGTCTGGCTACAGCATACGTTGCCAAGTCCATCTTCAACACTGAAGACAATGACTCCATCACCGACACCGATGCAAATGACGAGGACTACTCCGATCCTACCTACTGCTTCATGGCACGCGGTGCCAAGGTAAACACACACACTACTCACTATCAAACATCTAGTGACGATGACTCTGATTGTGATTCAAAACCCAGCTACAAAACACTTGCTAAAATTGCAACTGAACAACAGAAAGCCATGGAACATATTCAAAAACTGTTAGACAGAAGCGATGATCTGTTGGGAAAAAGAAGTTTCCTTCTCCAGAATTCATCACCGCTCTGAAGTGTTAATTCTTCTTGTGTGCTTCTAATGAGGCTTGTGTTTCATGGATAGAGAGATAGAGGCATCAAGGAAATTGTTCATGTTTCCTTTCTGTCTATGTAGTTCAGAAACATTTTGTGAGAGAAAAAAGGTGAGTGACGTACTCTTTTGAGAGATACAAAGTGCTTTGGGCTCCAATCTTTTTCTACACAAAATTATACGTTTGTGTCTCACCAATGTAGCCGGCAACAGATGCTTTGTACAAAACAACCTTGGTTTCATGTGAGAAGTTCGACTATAAAATAAACATATGTTCACATATAGTAAAATTAGTGCAAATAAAAAATTTAGTGAGCCATGTATTGTTGATATTTTTTTAAAACAAAAATTAAAATAACAGACATGTTTGATGTTGTAACAATATATTTTTCTAAATTATTAAAAAAAACCAAGAAGGTCAAAATGAAATAACTGAGTCGTTCAACTCTTTTAATAAGAAAAAAAATTCCTCATTTCTAAAAAACAAGAAGTTCAACTTTTAATAATAGAGCGCTTCAAACTTTCCTAAAAAAGATTTAAGAAATAAAACCAGGAAGTCCATATTAAAAAGGTGAAGAAGTTTGATGATTATAGAAAACTCAGATTTTCCTCGTAATTAAAGAATGGAAACAAGAAGTTTAAAAATAAAAAACAAGAAGTTCAACTTTTAATAATATAACGCTTCAAAATTTCAAGAAAAAGGATTAAGAAATAAACCGCAAAGTCCATATTAAAAAGATGGAGAAGTTCGATGATTATAGAAAACTCAGATTTTCCTCGTAATTAAAGAATGGAAACAAGAAGTTCAAAAATAAAAAACTAGAAGTTCAACTTTTAAAAATATAATGCTTCAAATTTCATTAAAAATATTAAGAAATAAAACCAAGAAGTCCAAATTAAAAATATGGAGAAGTTCGATGATTATAGAAAACTCAGATTTTTCTCGTTATTAAAGAATGAAAACAAGAAGTTTAACTTTTAAAAATAGAGCGCTTCAAAATTTCATAAAAAAGAATAAGAAATTCAGATTAATATTTATAAAAAACTCAGATATTTTCACGTACCCGAGAGAAGTTCAGCTTGATAACTGCTAGAAGTTCACGTACTACACGGTGTGCATTTTGTATTAAAAAGAATAAAAAAAGCAAGGACTAAAAGTTTGTTGATATAAGTTGAAGTCCTTCGTCGGAGAAAGTTAAAAAAAATATTATGAGAGAAGTTTATACAAAAAAATACCATTTGTGTAACACTTGACGGATGGATGAGGAAATTACAAATGAAAAAATACGTCACAGAAGTTCAACGTGAAAACAACAAGAAGTTCACCTACTACACTGAATAAATATCAAATGAATAACTTTTAAAATCGTCGCGAGTATGAAAAAATGATCAACACGGGAAAGTTGTGTGTTTACAACAACTTTCCATCGGTATATCACTTGCTCAATTTCGGTGAGTGGATGAAGAGGTACGAGCAGTGGATGGAGATCTATGAGCACAAAAAGCACCTGAAAAACAGAGTGAAGTTCAGGTACACGCGCCGAGAAGTTCAGGTTCTTCACGCGGTGCATTTTTGAAGAATATGTTTTGCGATAAAGGCAGAACGAATGATCTCGCCATTTTCATAATTACTTGAAAACTGCTAGGAATCAGAGAAAACCATCAACATGAAAAAGTTTCGAATTTTCCGTAGCTTTTCAGTGGTATATTATTTGCCCCATTCTAATAAAGTTTGTATAAATTACGGCAAAAATATGTTTTTAGCCATTTTAAAAACTGACATAAAACCGTAATGAATTAGGAGAAAGAATATATATAAAAAAGTTTCGCGTTTCTTCAAGCTTTCCAACGCCATATCATTTGCTGCATTTGGACGTACGGTTAAAAAATTAGCTCAAAAATACGAACTCGGTGGAAGTTGTACCATTTTCTAAATTACTTTTAAACTGTTCAAAATTAGAAAAAACTTTTAACATGAAAAAGCAGCGCATTTCCATAAGCTTTCCAACGCCATATTATTTGCCTCAATTGGATTAGCCGTTTAGAAATGGCATCGAAAAAGCGAACTCGGCTGTTCGGTTTGCGAAATTCTATGATTTTCTGAATTACTCTTTAACCGTAGGGAATTAGAGAAAACTTTCAACATATGAAAGGACCGGTTTTGCAGCAGCTTTCAACGCCATATTATTTGCCTCATTCCGATAAACGGTTTAAAAATGCGATCGAAAATACGATTCACGTTTTTTGTATGAAGAAAAAACGGTTTTCAAAACTGCTCATAAACCGCTTACATTTTGCCAAAAATTTAATTTGGGTCATGATACTGATGTCCATAGCTTTCCAATGGTATATCGCAAGCCCCATTTGGACACCTTTTAGCTGAAGTTCAACCTAGTACTCGGGGATGGTTAGGCGCGTTACTCGGGAAGTTCATGTTGTGATCAGAATATTATTCTGATTCCGTGATCAGAATAGTGTTTATGTATATATATATATATATATTCTATGATGAGCTAATGAATATTTAATATATATATCTATATATTATGAATTTCATTTTCTATCTATTTTGTATACTAATTTGAATCTAGCTGTTATCATCCACATATACAGAATGGAAAGCGTATATACATACATTGAAACAAAACATATAAGAATGGAAAACAGAGTACACACATTAAAACAGAGCAATAAACAGAGCAACACTATGATTGATGTGAATACATGGCTGTCCACGTCAAAACGACTTTTCAAAATAAAACGCGTCCATGAGACCATGACCAGCAGCCCTTGCCTACGGTAGCTCTTGGCTCTGCCTGAACTCGTGCAGGCGTTCATCCAAGCGATCGACACGCTTGCCGTACATTTGGAACGCGATCTCAAGCTCCAAGTTGGCTAATTCATCGGAGATCACCAGCTTGAGGATGCAACGGACATGTTCCTCTATTGCGCCTAGGTGGACACCTGGGCCAAGGAAGCGATCGAGCCTATGAACCAGCATGTTGGCATCCAGCGGGCCGCGAACAAGGCGAACGGCGGCACCCATGCGAACGGCGCGGCGGGCGCCCGGTGCAAGTATGGCGCGGCCGGCCTCTGGTGCAAGTACGGCGTTGAGGGCCTCTTCCCACTCCTAGTGAGGAATGGGGGTACTGACCGGACGTGTACCCAGCTGCGACGCCGTGTCGACAGCAGGCAAGCGCCGATGGATCCGCTCTTGTTGTGCGGCGCGCCGCGCCTCTCGCTCTGCGGCGCTCCAACGGTCTCGCCGTGCGGCGAGCCACAGCCTATCGGTGCGGACGCACCTAGCTTGCTATACGACGCGCCATCGATCATGTTCTGCAGCGAGCTGCAGCCAGTCGGCGCTGATATGCCTATCTTGATCCGCGGCGCTCAAGCGCCATGCGCCAAAGGTCTGCTCAACCCTAGCGATGACGTGCATCACGACATCGTCCATCGCGTTGCCGGGGAGCGCCTTGGCCTCGACGGGCCGTGGCGCCTGCTCGTTTTCCTCGTCGACGAGGTTGATGTCAGAGGCGGCACTTTGGTGGGTTGGCATGCTTGGAAAAGGTGGATGTGCTACAGGCTGCGCTTGTCGCCTCCGTGCGTGGCGCGTCGCCTATGCGCAATATCGCTGGGTGGCGGGAAACAGGTGAGGAAATGGTGGGAAACGGTGGCGTGTTCATAAAAAGCCATCAATTAATGGAAACTTAGCATACTAGTAAGGTACACATGCATTGAACGCATGAGACTTGGAGCCAAATTATGAATAAATACACACTATAGCATGTAAAGCTTTGAGTCATATATGCATGATGTAGATGTTCATTTAGTTCTTATATTCATCTCATTCAAAATCAATTAGTTTTATAAAAAGGTCAAGATTCATGGGATTGTGTAGTGTAAAGCATAAAGTAAAAACAAATAATGGCAATTCATTTAAAATTTTTTGGGCAATTATGATATGAAAGATTCTATAACAAAGGAGAAGTGCTTGTATTTTGAGGTTTGTGAATTATGCTTAAGTTGAACCATGGGGTCTTCTAGATTGTACATTAGCCGTGTGCGGTGCCCGCCTTCATAGTTTACTACTCAGGTCATATTGTCGTGGTGCTTAGGCGAAGCCCTGTGCGGCTCACATCACCATCACCGTTACCGTGCCGTAGTGCTGACGAAACTCTCCCTCGACACTTTGCTAGATCAAGAGTTTGAGGGACGTCATCGAGCTGAACATGTGCAAAACTCGGAGGTGCCGTACGTTCGGTGCTTGATCGGTTGGATCGTGAAGACGTTCGACTACATCTACCATGTTAAGCTAATGCTTCCGCTTTTGGTCTACGAGGGTACGTGGATACACTCTCCCCTCTCGTTGCTATGCATCTCCTAGATAGATCTTGCGTGGTCGTAGGAATTTTTTTAAAATTGCATGCTACGTTCCCCAACAATGGCATCCGAGCCAGGTCTATGCCTAGATGATATGCAGGAGTAGAACACAAAGAGTTGTGGGCGGTGATCATCATACTGCTTACCACCAATGTCTTATTTTGATTCGGCGATATTGTTGGATGAAGCGGCCCGGCACAACCTTACATGACCACGTTCATGTGATCGGTTCCACCGACAGAGATGCAACTAGTTTTGCATAAAGGTGGCTGGCGGGTGTTTATTTTTCCAACTTTAGTTGAATCGAATTTGATTGCGACCGGTCCTTGTTGAAGGTTAAAACAGTAAACTTGATAAATCACCGTTGTGGTTTTGATGCATAGGTAAGAACGGTTCTTACTAGAAGCCCGTAGCAGCCACGTAAAACTTGCAACAAAAAAGTAGAGGACGTCTAACTTGTTTTTGCAGGGCATGTTGTGATGTGATATGGTCAAGACATGATGTGATATATGTTATTGTATGAGATGATCATGTTTTGTAAAAGTTATCGGCAACTGGCATTAGCCTTATGGTTGTCGCTTTATTGTATGACACTGGTGCGCGTCGGTCCTAAACAAACGGTTTTTAAGCCCTTTTCGTGACAGCATTTAGAACCGTCGCCAAGTGAGGGTGGACGATAGGGGGGTCCTTCCCACAAGATCCAGAAATCGTCGGGGATAGGCCCTCCTGGGACACAGGCTGGTGCCGTGTGCGACCGGGCAAGGCATCGAAATCCAATCATTTCCGTAGGTATGTACATCCCACATGGTAATCCGAGAAAATCATTTCCGTAGGTATGTACATCCCACACGGTAAATCCTAGAAAAACATTTCCGTTTGTATGTATATCACACACAGTCAATCCAAGGAATACGTTTCCGTTCTTATGTACATCCCATAGAGTCAATTTAGGGAAAACTTTTTCGTTCGTACGTACATCCCACATAGTTTTATTTGTAGGCTCGTGTGTGGAAGGTGTAACTATCACATACGGTCTGCCTTGGTTAACTGTTTGCTTTTATCAACTATATCACACATGATTTGGTGAAGAAAACTGTGTGGCATTGGGCTATCCATCACAAACGCTTTTACTGTTAGAACCGTTTGCAAAGGGCCATGACACATTTAGTAGGTTTATTAGTTTACAATTAATAATTCCAGTATTACGCAAATTCACATTTCATATCGAACAACTGTTTGCCAATTTCATATCAGGCACATACATATATTATAACATCACAGTACGGTAGCTACATGAAAAAAACATGGTACAACATATAGCTAGTTCAACTTCATAAGAACATTATATTCATTTCCCTAATCGAGATCATCCAGGCTTGTCTTATCCACCTCTGCTTTCAGTTCAGTAAGAACATGTTTTGCACGGGCCAACTGGGAAAGTGCCTCATCCTTCGCCAACACCATCTTAGCAAAGTATGATTTAAAAAATCTGAGCTCATTCTCCACCTTCAACTTTTTATCCCACATCTTCAAATATTCTTTAGTGTTGACAATAGTTTATGTAAGCCTATGTCTGTTCTCTTCCTCATACATGCTCCAGAGTTTCGCCAGGCACATCTTCAAAGATCGTGGCCACTCTTGATCAGTAACAATTGTAGGGGAATTGAGTTTATAGCAATATAGAAAATCACTAATGCTTAATTTGAAAAACTGAAGAAACATGTTAATTATGACATATCTTCTAAAAAATATCAGTTTGCAAATGAAATAATTGGTACTGAGACAACAAGCAAATTCTAGAACATCAGAAGCTATAATTAACTACAACGACGCTACAAGTTCTTACTCATGTACAATAAATAATAAATTGAACATTTTATGAGGAAGGTAAATATAACTTCAACAGCATAGCGATAGTGTTTGGATGGCAGCAAATTGATACTAACAGGTGTGTACATGCACAATTTTAGTAACATAGAACTAATAGCAGTAAGGCCGTCCACTATGTATGCCAAAACTGAGGTAAAGACGACTGTTGCTACATCTTGCACCGGTGCCCTGCACTGGCGAGCCGATGCAGCGAAAAAAAACAGGGACCCGGACTCCGGAGCATGTAGTTGCTCCGATGCCTAGTTCCTTCATGCCATAAAGATTTAGTATTTTATTGCTTGGCTCCTCGGATGTGTGGATCAAAGTTGGCCGCACAAACTACTGAAGCGGTGTCAAATAATTTTCTAATGGCATCGCTAATGAGATGGCAACAATTTAAGATACTAGGTACAAACTGTGACATTGTCTTATGATGTGTTTGGTTGAAGGTGTGGTATGAATGGGTTGGGACTGTGACAGTGTTTGAATCACATCTAACAAATGATTTGTAACAACGAAAGAGGTCTAACCTTCTCTGCACATGCTAGAAACTTCCTCCCACTGTCCACAGAATCAAACGCAACTAGTTTCACGCATGGAGATTGATGGTGACAACGAGCAGATCGATCTTCAGCCACGCCGCTCCATTCGTTGCCACTGATGGTCCTAGGGAGCTACAAGAGGAAGAAACGACTCAAATCGACCACCGGGTAAAAATCATTCATTCCAAGTCATAGCCCGAGAGAGAGAGAAGAGAGGCATACCCAGGTGATGAAGGAGTCGTCGCCGGAGGAGGAACCGCTGGAGAGGTCTTTGAAGAAGACCATGGCACCCCCGGCGGTAGGATGCGAGACGGCGAGAGCGAGGAAGCAGCTATAGCTTAGCAAGGAAGGAAGGAAGGAAGGAGAAAACAGGGGAAATGTGACTTGTGGTCGGGGAGAAAATGGGGTGGGGTTAGATATTTTGGCGGTAGGCCAAAATTTTGGAAATATGGAGGGAAACTTTGCGCGCGGTGCCGCTAGACCTTTCACTTTGAACGATTGTGTGCATCGCAAATGATTCTTCTGCTTTACGCGCATGGGATGAGTTTGATAATTCAAATTTTGGTGAAAATTTCCCCGGGTACGTCATTGCATAATTTAACCTCGCTTGCTAATTTGGGCACACGAAAGAGTGTACAACAGACAAACCACACTTACTAAATCGAGCAATTTTACTAATTAAACAATGCCAGTTGACCTAAACATTGCTCTAACAAAAGACTAGCATTAAAAACAAAGCCTAAGTACGCATAATTTTAACAATTCATCTGCTGTGCCGGCCTACGCATCGCCAGTGTGAGATGAGACATCGATGACTTGTCGTAGCGACATGCCGCTGTTGGTGGACTCCGCGTCCCCCTTGCTGAAGTCGACCGCGTCCTCGTCCTCGTCCTTGGCGCCACCCTCAAGGTTGTAGTACTTGTAGTAGTGGCTGCGCCAGAGCTCGCATTAGTACTCCACCTTTGATTCCTCGACGGACAAACTATTCTCTACCTCGACCTCAGCCATGTGCAGCTCCTCCTCCCGGCGCTCCTCCATCTCCGTCGCCTCCTGCATCTCCAGCTCCCGCTCGGCGACCTCATGAGGAAGCAGGTGCTCCATGACCACCGCCACCTTTTCAGACATGGGTTGCATGCTGGAGTCCGAGGTGGCCTGGAATATCTTGACGTGTGCATCCTCGATCTTGGCGTGGATGGCCTCGACCCGGGCCAAGGCGACATCGGCGGCACGGACGGCAACTCGAGCACTCTCAGCGTTTGCAGCCGCCGTCACAGCAGCTGCTGCAGCCATCTCGGCTGCTGCAGCTGCCCTGTCGGCTGCCGCAGACGCCCTCTCGGCGGAAGCGTCCGCGCTCAATGCGGATGCGGCGGCACTCTCGGCGTAGGCGGCGGCGCTCTCGGCATAGGCGGCGGCGCTGGGGGGATGCGCCCATCGTACGGGCCTTCACGAAGCATTTCCACGGCGTCATCTTTGCAAGAAGGGGGTGCAGGAATGGGGGTCGAGATTCGTGGATTCGGGGGTTGCCGGCACTGGAGCAAACGAGCCGGTGAAGCTTGAGGAGGGAGACTTAAATAGACCCAGATATTTTCATCGCAAACGGTTCCTAGAAAACAACTGTGTGATGTTATAGATATTTTTATTAGCTGTGAAAGACGAATTTGGAGTACAGTGGCAACGGATGGTGTTTTAAATGTATCAGAAATTTTGTAGTACTAATACTACTGTCATGTTAAATTTTGGAAAATTGCAGGGGTCATTTGACCTTTTAAGACATTTAAGTGATTTTCTAGCCATTTAATGACCGTAATTGAAATTTGAACTACATGTACATGCAACAACTAACCATAACAGTTTGAAAACTCGTATTTTGTGTACTTGTGTGCGATTTAATTCCATGTGCAGTAAATTGGAAGGAATTTTCAAACATATTGGTTTAACAACTATGACACAATTAAGCATGGAGTGCCATGGCATTTTAATTCCAAAAAATAAAAAAATCGGAAACACATGAAACCTTGGTTGATGGAATGTCATGCCACCAAGATGATGTGCAAATTTTTTTTGGCATGTTTGACGAAAGTTTGGATACACACCCCTCATAAACCAGAGCAAATCTTGTCCAGAGTCGGACAAGTCAGCTTTGCTTGTAGCCCAAGTAAAGTTGCCGTGTGAGTTTGAAATATGACCGTTGGAACATGTGTCAGTTCCTTAGTGACCCAGGGTCATTTCGGACAAATCAGGTCGGGTTGCCTAGTGGCTATAAATAGCCCACCCCCTACAACCATAAACGGTTGGCTGCTCAGATTTCAGTGCACGGCTTTTGTCGTTTGAGAGCAACCCACCTCGAAGCCTTTGAGAGAGAATACCTAGCGAGGAAAAAGCCCTAACCACCCAGAGCCAGAGCAAATTGGGCATCACTTAAGTCTTCTTGTCTGAGTGATCTGAAGACTTATTACACTTGAGGACTGTGCATCCTCCAGCCGGTTAGGCGTCGCGTTCTGAGCATCCAAGAGTGATTGTGGATTGCTGGTGAACGAAGTCTGTGAAGGTTTGGGAGTCTACCTTGAAGACTTACCAGAGTGATTGGGCGAGGTCTGTGTGACCTTAGCTCAAGGAGAATACGGTGAGGACTGGGTGTCCTGAGCTGCGGTTCAGGACTGGGTGTCCGGGACTGGGTGTCCGAAGGTTTAAATACCTAGCCGCTCCAACCAGACGTACAGTTGTCACAGCAACTGGAACTGGTCCAACAAATCATTGTCTTCAATGAGTCACTGGTTTTATCTTCACTTCCCTTTACATACTGTTACTCGTTGTGAAGTCATTACATGTTTGTTGTATCTTTTGTCTTCACTGAGTGACTGTGTGTTCTATTTGGCTTCATAATATCTTCCTACCTGATCCGTATTATACTGCAGCTATTCGTCACTATGCTTTCACTCTGTTGATACTTGACCATGGCTTGCCTAGTGTAGTCTAACTTCCGCTGCATAGTAATAGGCATATCTCTACTGTTTGTCTTCATAACTTCCATGTTTTGAAGACTTTTGTAAAAATCGCCTATTCACCCCCCTCTAGTCGATATAACGCACTTTCAATTGGTATCAGAGCAAGGTGCTCCCTTGTTCTGTGTGATTCGGTTTAACCACCTGGAGTTTTAGCTATGTCGACTGCAGGGATAATCAAAGTCTCCGCTGCGTGCCCCATCTTCGATGGAACTGAATATCCCTACTGGAAGAATAAGATGCGCATGCATCTTGAAGGCATTGACGTCGACCTATGGTATGTCGTCGAGAACGGTGTCCCCAAGGCTGGAGAAGGTGTCACTGCTGCTGATGTCAAGAAGTTCACTCAACTGGACTCTACTCCCAAGAATATCATCTGTGGTCATTTGACCAAAGGACAGTATGGCCGTGTGAGTGCCTTGAAGACATCCAAGCTGGTCTGGGACTAGCTCTCCAAGGTCAATGAAGGCATCTCAACCCAGAGAGATCAGAGAATCAGTGTTCTTCGCAACCTCTTCAACCGCTTCAAGCGAAATGGCAATGAGAATGTCCAGCACACATTTGACCGACTTACTGACATCACAAATGAGCTTCAAGCCCTCGGCGCCACTGAGATCACCAAACATGAAATCGTCAAGACACTGCTGATTCAAGAACGTCCTGATTTCAAGACACTCGATCCGTCTGACATACTCGAGAGGCTCAACACACATGAGTTTCAGCTTTCTGAGAAAAGAGATATCTACGGTCCAAACTACGGGCGAACTCGTGCCTTGAAGGCAAAAGCTGTTTCCTCATCTGAAGAAGAATCTGACAGCAGTTTTGATGATCCTGAAGACATTGGAAGGGAACTTGCAATGCTAGTGAAGAAGTTCCAAAAATTCACCAAGAAGAAAGGCTTCAGAAAGTCTTCACGATCAAGCTCAAGGAATGATGAAGCTTCTGCTCGTGACTACAAGAAGAAAACATGCCACAAGTGCAAGAAAACTGGACACTTCATCTCTGAGTGTCCACAGTGGGACAATGAGAACAGATAGAAGAAGAAGAGCAAGGAATATGACTCTGACGACAAGAAGAAGAAGAAATACTCAAAGTCTTCTTCCAAGTCTTCCTTAAAGTCTTCATCACACAAGAAGAGCTCATCTGGCAAGGCACGTGCGTTTGTTGGCAAGGAAATGGATTCAGAGGAGGGGTCCGCTTCTGAGGAGGCAGAGGTGGAGTCTGAGGAGGAGTCCGATTCTGGCATTGCAAGTCTGGCTACAGCATACGTTGCCAAGTCCATCTTCAACACTGAAGACAATGACTCCATCACCGACACCGATGCAAATGAACAACAGAAAGCCATGGAACATATTCAAAAACTGTTAGACAGAAGCGATGATCTGTTGGGAAAAAGAAGTTTCCTTCTCCAGAATTCATCACCGCTCTGAAGTGTTAATTCTTCTTGTGTGCTTCTAATGAGGCTTGTGTTTCATGGATAGAGAGATAGAGGCATCAAGGAAATTGTTCATGTTTCCTTTCTGTCTATGTAGTTCAGAAACATTTTGTGAGAGAAAAAATGTGAGTGACGTACTCTTTTGAGAGATACAAAGTGCTTTGGGCTCCAATCTTTTTCTACACAAAATTATACGTTTGTGTCTCACCAATGTAGCCGGCAACAGATGCTTTGTACAAAACAACCTTGGTTTCATGTGAGAAGTTCGACTATAAAATAAACATATGTTCACATATAGTAAAATTAGTGAAATTAAAAAATTTAGTGAGCCATGTATTGTTGATATTTTTTTTAAACAAAAATTAAAATAACAGACATGTTTGATGTTGTAACAATATATTTTTCTAAATTCTTAAAAAAACCAAGAAGGTCAAAATGAAATAACTGAGTCGTTCAACTCTTTTAATAAGAAAAAAATTCCTCATTTCTAAAAAACAAGAAGTTCAACTTTTAATAATAGAGCGCTTCAAACTTTCATAAAAAAGATTTAAGAAATAAAACCAGGAAGTCCATATTAAAAAGGTGAAGAAGTTTGATGATTATAGAAAACTCAGATTTTCCTCGTAATTAAAGAATGGAAACAAGAAGTTCAAAAATAAAAAACTAGAAGTTCAACTTTTAAAAATATAATGCTTCAAATTTCATCAAAAATATTAAGAAATAAAACCAAGAAGTCCAAATTAAAAATATGGAGAAGTTCGATGATTATAGAAAACTCAGATTTTTCTCGTTATAAAAGAATGGAAACAAGAAGTTAAAAAATTAAATAACAAGAAGTTCAACTTTTAAAAATAGAGCGCTTCAAAATTTCATAAAAAAGAATAAGAAATTCAAATTAATATTTATAAAAAACTCAGATATTTTCACGTACCCGAGAGAAGTTCAGTTTGATAACTGCCAGAAGTTCACGTACTACACGGTGTGCATTTTGTATTAAAAAGAATAAAAAAAGAAAGGACTAAAAGTTTGTTCATATAAGTTGAAGTCCTTCATCGGAGAAAGTTAAAAAAAATATTATGAGAGAAGTTTATACAAAAGAAATACCATTTGTGTAACACTTGACAGATGGATGAGGAAATTACAAATGAAAAAATACGTCACAGAAGTTCAACGTGAAAATAACAAGAAGTTCACCTACTACACTGAATAAATATCAAATGAATAACTTTTAAAATCGTCGCGAGTATGAAAAAATGATCAACACGGGAAAGTTGTGTGTTTACAACAGCTTTCCATCGGTATATCACTTGCTCAATTTCGGTGAGTGGATGAAGAGCTACGAGCAATGGATGGAGATCTACAAGTAAAAAAAGCACCTGAAAAACAGAGTGAAGTTCAGGTACACGCGCGGAGAAGTTCAGGTTCTTCACGCGGTGCATTTTCGAAGAATATGTTTTGCGATAAAGGCAGAACGAATGATCTCGCCATTTTCATAATTACTTGAAAACGGCTAGCAATCAGAGAAAACCATCAACATGAAAAAGTTTCGAATTTTCCGTAGCTTTTCAGTGGTATATTATTTGCCCCATTCTAACAAAGTTTGTATAAATTACGGCAAAAATACGTTTTTAGCCATTTTAAAAACTGACATAAAACCGTAATGAATTAGGAGAAACAATATATACAAAAACGTTTCGCATTTCTTCAAGCTTTCCAATGCCATATCATTTGCTGCATTTGGACGTACGGTTAAAAAATTAGCTCAAAAATACGAACTCGATGGAAGTTGTACCATTTTCTAAATTACTTTTAAACTGTTCAAAATTAGAAAAAACTTTTAACATGAAAAAGCAGCGCATTTTCATAAGCTTTCCAACGCCATATTATTTGCCTCAATTGGATTAGCCGTTTAGAAATGGCATCGAAAAAGCAAACTCGGCTGTTCGGTTTGCGAAATTCTATGATTTTTCTGAATTACTCTTTAACCGTAGGGAATTAGAGAAAACTTTCAACATATGGAAGGACCGGTTTTGCAGCAGCTTTCAACGCCATATTATTTGCCTCATTCCAATAAACGGTTTAAAAATGCGATCGAAAATACGATTCACGTTTTTTGTATGAAGAAAAAACGGTTTTCAAAACTGCTCGTAAACCGCTTACATTTTGCCAAAAATTTAACTTGGGTCATGATACTGATGTCCATAGCTTTCCAATGGTATATCGCAAGCCCCATTTGGACACCTTTTAGCTGAAGTTCAACCTAGTACTCGGGGATGGTTAGGCACGTTACTCGGGAAGTTCATGTTGTGATTAGAATATTATTCTGATCCCGTGATCAGAATAGTGTTTATGTATATATATATATTCTATGATGAGCTAATGAATATTTAATATATATATATATATTCTATGATGAGCTAATGAATATTTAATATATATATATATATATTCTATGATGAGCTAATGAATATTTAATATATATATATATATATTATGAATTTCATTTTCTATCTATTTTGTATACTAATTTGAATCTAGCTGTTATCATCCACATATACAGAATGGAAAGCGTATATACATACATTGAAACAAAACATATAAGAATGGAAAACAGAGTACACACATTAAAACAGAGCAATAAACAGAGCAACACTATGATTGATGTGAATACATGGCTGTCCACGTCAAAACGACTTTTCAAAATAAAACGCGTCCATGAGACCATGACCAGCAGCCCTTGCCTACGGTAGCTCTTGGCTCTGCCTGAACTCGTGCAGGCGTTCATCCAAGCGATCGACATGCTTGCGGTACATTTGGAACGCGATCTCAAGCTCCAAGTTGGCTATTTCATCGGAGATCACCAGCTTGAGGATGCGACGGACATGTTCCTCTATTGCGCCTAGGTGGACACCTGGGCCAAGGAAGCGGTCGAGCCTACGAACCAGCACGTTGGCATCCAGCGGGCCGCGAACAAGGCGAACGGCGGCACCCATGCGAATGGCACGGCGGGCGTCCGGTGCAAGTATGGCGCGGCCGGCCTCTGGTGCAAGTACGGCGTTGAGGGCCTCTTCCCACTCCTAGTGAGGAATGGGGGTACTGACCGGACGTGTACCCAGCTACGACGCCGTGTCGACAGCAGGCAAGCGCCGATGGATTCGCTCTTGTTGTGCGGCGCGCCGCGCCTCTCGCTCTGCGGCGCTCCAACGGTCTCGCCGTGCGGCGAGCCGCAGCCTATCGGTGCGGACGCACCTAGCTTGCTCTACGACGCGCCATCGATCATGTTGTGCAGCGAGCTGCAGCCAGTCGGCGCTGACATGCCTATCTTGATCCGCGGCGCTCAAGCGCCATGCGCCAAAGGTCTGCTCAACCCTGGCGATGACGTGCATCACGACATCGTCCATCGCATTGCCGGGGAGCGCCTTGGCCTCGACGGGCCGTGGCGCCTGCTCGTTTTCCTCGTCGACGAGGTTGATGTCAGAGGCGGCACTTTGGTGGGTTGGCATGCTTGGAAAAGGTGGATGTGCCACAGGCTGCGCTTGTCGCCTCCGTGCGTCGCGCGTCGCCTATGCGCAATATCGCTGGGTGGCGGGAAACAGGTGAGGAAATGGTGGGAAACGGTGGCGTGTTCATAAAAAGCCATCAATTAATGGAAACTTAGCATACTAGTAAGGTACACATGCATTGAACGCATGAGACTTGGAACCAAATTATGAATAAATACAAACTATAGCATGTAAAGCTTTGAGTCATATATGCATGATGTAGATGTTCATTTAGTTCTTATATTCATCTCATTCAAAATCAATTAGTTTTATAAAAAGGTCAAGATTCATGGGATTGTGTAGTGTAAAGCATAAAGTAAAAACAAATAATGGCAATTCATTTAAAAAAATTTGGGCAATTATGATATGAAAGATTCTATAACAAAGGAGAAGTGCTTGTATTTTGAGGTTTGTGAATTATGCTTAAGTTCAACCATGGAGTCTTATAGATTGTACATGTGGCATAATCTAGTGGAATGTTGATGATATCCAACGGCCAGTAGTGCTTGGATTTGCCATCTCTGCACTGTCGGATTAGCTTCATCCAACGACCATCTTTCAAAGTTATTCACACACTATATAGGGGTATAGAAGAAGGAACATCGAGCTAGCACAAGAAGGAGATGATGATCAGATGAACACGGACCACACTAGGGAACCGTTTATGTTATTATCAGTATTCGCACACATTTCTGATTACAGACCTATTTGCCGCGTATCACACACATCTTGTTATATTGAACCATTTCTGTTCTCTTGCCTCAATGCAAATAGTTTATCCGAGTGAACCGCATGCCGTATATCACACACACCTTCATCTGGCTGCCCGTTTCTTTTGTGTTGCCTAATCACAAACAGTTCATCCGAATGAACTGTACGCTGTATATCGCACACACCTTCATCGAGTTGCCCGTTTCTTTTGTTCCTCCTCATCGCAAACAGTTCATTGAGCTGAACACACTACTAAAAGCTGAACCGTGTTTTATGCATCCTCCATTGCAAATGTTTTGCACCTTTTTGATGGGTTTTTTACACCACCGTTTGCGATTATGGCATCGCACACAGTTTCATCCAAGGGTCTCTGATCGTAGTGTCGCGTTAGCAGCAACCTGCAGTAGTGTGAAATGCAATCGCCATGTAATTGCTTTACTTTATCACTATGCGTTAGCGATAGTTGTAGAAGCAATAGTTGGCGAGACGACAACGACGCTATGATGGAGATCAAGGTGTCAAGCCGGTGACGATGGAGATCATGACGGTGCTTTGGAGATGGAGATCAAAGGCACAAGATGATGATGACCATATCATGTCACTTATTTTGATTGCGTGTGATGTTTATCTTTTATGAATCTTATTTTTCTTAGTACGGCGGTAGCATTATAAAATGATCCCTCACTAAATTTCAAGGTATAAGTGTTCTCCCTGAGTATGCACCGTTGCGACAGTTCGTCGTGCCGAGACACAACGTGATGATCGGGTGTGATAAGCTCTACGTTCACATACAACGTGTGCAAGACATTTTTGCACGTGCAGAATACTCGAGTTAAACTTGACAAGCCCAGCATGTACAGACATGGCCTCGGAACACTGAGACCGAAAGGTCGAACTTGAATCATATAGTAGATATGATCAACATGTAGATGTTCACCATTGAAAACTACTCCATCTCACGTCATGATCGGACATGGTTTAGTTGATATGGATCATGTGATCATTTAGATGACTCGAGGGATGTCTATCTAAGTGGGAGTTCTTGAATAATATGATTAATTGAACTTAAATTTATCATGAAGTTAGTCCTAATAGTTTTTGCATATCTATCTTGGAGATCAATGGCCCGTGCTACCATTCCCTTGAATTTTACTGCATTCCTAGAGAAAGCTAAGTTGAAAGATGATGGTAGCAACTACACGGACTGGGTCCGTAACTTGATGATTATCCTCATTGCTGCACAGAAGAATTACATCCTTGATGCACCGCTAGGTGCAAGGCCTGATGGAGGAGCAAATCCGGATGTTATGAACGTTTGGCAAGCTAAATCTGATGACTACTCAATAGTTCAGTGTGCCATGCTTTACGGCTTAGAATCGGGACTTCAAAGACGTTTTGAATGTCATGGACCATATGAGATGTTCCAGGAGTTGAAGTTAATATTTCAAGCAAATGCCCGAGTTGAGAGATATGAAGTCTCCAACAAGTTCTATAGCTGCAAGATGGAGGAGAACAGTTCTGTCAGTGAAAACATACTCAGAATGTCTAGGTACCATAACCGCTTGACTCAGCTGGGAGTTAATCTTCCGGATGATAGTGTTATTGACAGAGTTCTTCAATAACTGCCACCAAGCTACAAAGGCTTCGTGATGAACTATAATATGTCAGGCAAGGAAAAGACTATTCCCGAGCTCTTCGCAATGCTCAAAGCTGCGGAGGTAGAAATCAAGAAGGTCCATTAAGTGTTGATGGTTAACAAGACCACTAGTTTCAAGAAAAAGGGCAAAGGAAAGAAGGGGAACTTCAAGAAGAATAGCAAGCAAGTTGCTGCTCCCGGGAAGAAGCCCAAGTCTAGACCTAAGCCTAAAACTGAGTGCTTCTACTACAAAGGGACTGGTCACTGGATGCGGAACTACCCCAAGTATTTGGTGCATAAGAAGGCTGGCAAAGTGAGAGGTATATTTTATATACATGTTATTGATGTGACCTTATTAATGCTTGTAGTAGCACTTGGGCATTTGATACTGGTTTTGTTGCTCATATCTGCAACTCGAAATAGGGGCTACGGATTAAACAAAGATTGGCTAAGGACGAGGTGATGATGCGCGTCGGGAATGGTTCCAAGGTCGATGTGATCGTCATCGGCACACTACCTCTACATCTACCTTCGGGATTAGTTTTAGACATGAATAATAGTTATTTGGTGCTAGTGTTGAGCATGAACATTATATTTGGATCTTGTTTGATACGACACGGTTATTCATTTAAATCAGATAATAATGGTTGTTCTATTTATTTGAGTAATATCTGTTATGGTCATGCACCCTTGATGAGTGGTCTATTTTTGTTGAATCTCGATTGTGGTGACACACATATTCATAATATTGATGCCAAAAGATGCAAAGTTAATAATGATAGTGCAACTTATTTGTGGCACTGCCGTTTAGGTCATACTGGTGTAAAGCGCATGAAGAAACTCCATGCTGATGGGCTTTTCGAATCAGTTGATCATGAATCACTTGATGCTTGTGAACGACGCCTCATGGGCAAGATGACTAAAACTCTGTTCTCCGAAACAATGGAGCGAGCCACTGACTTATTGGAAATAATACATACTGATGTATGCGGTCCGATGAGTGTTGAAGCTCGCAGCGGGTATCATTATTTTCTGACCTTCATAGATGATTTGAGCAGATATGGGTATATCTACTTAATGAAACATAAGTCTGAAACATTTGAAAAGTTCAAAGAATTTCAGAGTGAAGTGGAAAATCATCGTAATAAGAAAATAAAGTTTCCACGATTTGATCGCAGAGGCGAATATTTGAGTTAGGAATTTTGTCTTCATTTAAAACAATGTGGAATAGTTTCGCAACTCACGCCACCTAGAACACCACAGCGTAATGGTGTGTCCGAACATCGTAACCGTACTTTATTAGATATGGTACGATCTATGATGTCTCTTACCGATTTACCACTATCATTTTGGGGTTATGCATTAGAGACTATGGGATCTCGGGTTCTGGCAAAACCCTCAAGGTTCGAACACTGGGCTGCGCGCGGAGATCTCCCCCTACCGATCCACGTCCTAGCTTCGGTAAGATCTCAAGGGCTAACTCGACGAACTCGCAACACAAAGGACACAAGATTTATACTGGTTCGGGCCACCGTTGTGGTGTAATACCCTACTCCAGTGTGGTGGTGGTGGATTGTCTCTTGGGCTGAGGATGAACAGTACGAGGGGAACAATAGCCTCCTGAGGAGAGGTGTTCTTGTACTAGGTGAACTTGTGATTGTTCGGGTCTCTCTTCTCTCGGCTCTAGATGAGATCAATCCGCCCCCTAGCTATGGTGGTGACTAGTCCTATTTATAGAGGCCCTGGTCCTCTCCCCAAATATTGAGCGGGAAGGGAGCCAACAACGGCCAATTTGAAAGGGGACATCTAGTATAGCTTATCCTGGCAAAAGAAGTCTTCGCCTGCCAAAGGCTCTGGTGGTGACGCCATCTTGGGATCCATGGTGACCTCTGTCCTGCCGTACTGCGGGTCTTGGTCTCGTTGCGCTGATATGGAAACCTTTGCTTGACACCTCGGTACTCCGCGCATGCTCTTGCTTCCTTAGCACTAAAGAGGAAACAAGGACACTGTGCGCGCTGGCGCCCGCCTGATGCTGATCATCATGGCTCACGTCATTGAAACCTCGCGAGGTTTGCCTTGCCTTGAACTCTCCGCCCCTCGCGAGCCAGCCTGGTGAGGGTGCTCCCGAGGAGGTATTGTGTCGTCCGCCTCACGAGGATTGGCCCTTCGCGAGGGTCTTGAGTGCTTGTTGGTGAAGATGGGTCGTACGGTCCCGCTCGCAGAGCCACGCCATGGGCTACAGGCAGGCAAGTCTGGGGACCCCCTTTCCCAGAACGCCGACAGTAGCCCCTGGGCCCAAGGCGCGCTCGGGATTGGCTTCGGGGCGAAGCGAAAGGTCAAGTGCGGAGCGCCGCAGGCCCCAATAGCCTGCGGCCTTGGTCGATGCATGGCGGTTGATTGGACGTGGGCGTCTCCGCTTCACCATGCTGCCTTGATACCCGCTTAGCTAGGCGGCCACCACGGTCTACACGGTTTCCCTCCCGTTGTTGCCGCGCACTCTCCAATTCTTCCGCTTCCTCGTAGCTCAGCCTCTCCCCCCGATCTGATCTGAGCTCAATCCTCCCATCGCCATGGCACCGGACCAGTCGGAGAAAGGGAAGAGTCCCCTGTCCTCTGCCGAGCTACGCCCGGCCGCAGAGCCTGCCATTGGCAGATCGCTGGTGCTCAACCAGGAAGCCATGGACAAGGTGCGTCCCATGCTCTCCTCAAGCTTCAATGAGTGGGGAAGGACGGTGGCCTGGCCTACATCTCATGCTCGCATCGACCGGACAGCCACCGAGGTCCCATTCTTCATCGACGCCCTTTGGGCTCTCTTGGTTCCTCCTTTATCCGCCTTCTTCAACGCTGTGCTTGCGCATTATCAGATCCACATGTTGCACCTTGATCCCCAATCCATGACCCTTCTTGCCGTCTTCGCCTTTGTTTGTGAGGCCATGGTAGGCATTGCTCCTTCCGTGGCCCTTCTCCGCCACTTCTTCTCATTGCACCTGATTGATCCCCGACAGAGCTCAGGATGTCTGAGCTTCCAGGCCGTGGCGGCGGCGGCCGGTGCGGGATTGACTTCGAGCTCCCACCGTCCACGAGCGAGTTTTGGACACGGTGGGTGTTTGTTGATGTCGGAGTGCGTAGCCCCTACTCTCTTCTCCGTCAGCGCTCGCTATTCCCAACTCCGCTTGGTGCCACCAAAGGCTCGCCGATTCGTGCCTTGCCCCTGTCTGGATCAGGCTGAAGTGGCTCAAGGATCTTGATGTGACTGCGCCTATGGTGGTGAAGGAGTTCGTCTGGCGCCGAATCACTCCTCTTCAGCGCCATTCTCGACCGACGAGGGCATTGCTCAGCAGCAAGGACCGCATGAGACTTCAGGAGTCTGGGCTCCCTCTTGAGGCGCGGCGAACGGTGCTCGAGGTCCTGACAGGTGTCCCGTTTCCAGACGACATGCCAAGGTAGAGTTGCCTTCTGTACCGCTGCTTGAACAAGGAGACATTCGCGGAGCAGATGCCCTCCTTCGATGAGTGGGGGCTACGCCCAGTTGTTCTGGTGGGCCCCCATGAGAACCCCGTCAACGTGGTTCCCCTCCTTGCCGCTAGCGTCGAGCTCGCCTCGAGGGTGGATGCAGGGGGAAAGCACCGCCGGAGGCCGATGGAGCAGGTGTTGAGGTGCTGAAGCCGCCCAGGGCTACCAAGGCGTCATCCTCGAGAACCCGCAATCCTTACCCTGGGGCGGCAGTTGAGGTGGCGATGCAGCCCGCGTCTCCCGAGGCCGGGGCTCCTGAGGCCTCGGTAGGCCGCCGTGAGGCAGAGCCCAATAGCTCCCCTCATCTTGGTGCTCCTGAGGCTGCCCCTTCAAGCGCTTCTCCGGTTGCGCCTTGTTTTGGCCGCCATCTCCAGCGCTTCGGCTGGCTTTGCGTGGATTTCGCGGAGCTCCGCAAGAGGAAGGGGTCCCGAAGCCACGGCAGCGGCACCTTCGGGCCGTTAAAACAGAGAAAGTACATCGCCGTTGACGAGTAAGTACCTTATCTTGGTGATTTTTTGTGTGTTGCTTCCCTTCCTGATGATGTCTCTTCAGGATCCCTTCCGCCAAGGCCACGGAACCTCCTGAGAAGCAACTTCCTCTTGCCTCATTTCCCCCGCTAGACTTGAGCGCTGCAAGCCCGTGCGCTGCCCATGGCATGGAGTCAACCAGGGAAGCCGACCCGTCAACAAGGTGTCTTGAGCTCGTGCCTTCGCCGTCTCTTCTTCGCGGCCTTGCTTGGAGCATAGCAAGCATGCCAAGGGTTCCTCCCCTGGTCGTGGACGGTGACTAGTTGGCTTTGATCCTGGGGTCTACTTCAAGAAGCGGGCCTTCACTCGTTCGGGCCCCTCGCGAGGCTCGGGCCGCAAATGGGCGGGTGCCAGCCCCTAGCCCCCTGCTAAAAGGGGGCGAGTCGCTTCGGGCCCCATCCGCGGTCCCCATGGAGAAGGATGGAGTCAGCAGTATGCTCGAGTCGGCGCAGGAAGGAAGCATCGTCCGCCGCGAGCTCTTCCAGGAGGCGATGGGCACGATGAACCGGCTTGGTGAAGAGCTCATGGATGTGGACGCGTGCCTCGTGGCCGAGGGCCTTCGGCTGGTGGAGGAGCGGCGTAAGCTGAAGGTGGGTATCAACCTCGGGCGCCACCAGCGCGAGCTTGATAATGCAAAGGCTGAGGCATCCCTCGCGACCTCACACAAAGCCTGTTCCCGAGCCTTGGAAGAAGCTCGGGAAGCTGACCGCCGCCGGGAGATCGCAGAGGAACACTCGCGGGAGCTCCAAGCCTGGAATGCCTCCTTGGAACAGCAAGTGGAGGCGCATAGAGCCGTCCTGGCATCGATAAGAGGGACACCTGTCTAAGAGGAAGAGGTCTGGAGGTGCGAGGAAGCGTTGGCGCTAGAAGCCGTGGAGCGCAACCTTGAACTTGAGCGGCTAGAGACGAGGGAGCGTCAAGTCGCCCAAGCGGAGGATGCTGTTGGCGCGCGCGAGGCCAGGGCCCAGGAGGAGGTCAATCGCCAGGTGGCTGAGGCTTGCGCAGGTCTTGAGGATAGGTTCGACCTGAAGTTGAAGCTCGTATAGGCTGAGGCTACAGGTAGGACTGTTGCCCTCAAGTCCAGGTTGGTCGAGGTAGAGCAGCGCGAGGAGGCCGCCGCAGCCACCCTGGCCTTAGCGCAGGCTGAGCTGGCCTCCGCCCGCGCCGAGCCGCTCCCTCTTCGGCAGCGGGTCGCCAACGCCGAGTCCTCACGCTGCAGAACAGGTAAGAATTGCTTCAGCGGTGGACGTTGGAGCGCGTGCACGCCCCCATGCTCCAGGACCTTAGGAATGGGGCCAACACCGCCCTGGGCCACATCTGCGATGAGAATGCTCCTCATCCCCATGCTAACGACTACACTAGCCACCTCCGCTTCTTCACCGACATGGTGACGCGCCTGCAGAACTGTTCCGAGAGGGCTCGCCAACTTGTTGAAGAGAGGAGCCGCGGCCTGCTCGGGCGTCGTTCTCCCGCGTCTTCAGTCATCTCCAGAACGCCGACCCCAACTTTGACTTTGACGCCGCCATTGCTCCCGTACCCGAAGCCATCCGGGGTGACCTGACATGATGGGTTGAGGACAACGTGGACGCACTGGTCAGGGCCTTCACTTCCGATGACGACGGGGTGGTGGTCGCGGCGGACGAAGGCGACGTGGTCGACGATGGCGATGGCGGCGCCGGTGGAGGTGATGGTGATGCCAGCGATGGCGGCAGCGATGCCAGCAACGCGTCTGAGGGTGATCCTAGGGACGCGGCGAGGGACCTGTCTGACTAATTCCGTGCTTCCCCGCTATTTTCCCTGCACGTAGAAACTCGGGCGCGGACCCAGAGGTTGTAAGAGCATTTTGGGAGGGGAAGCCCCTTATGTAAATATACTACTGCCTCTATCCTTTTAGGCTGAGTTGAATATGTGTCTTTACGAACTTACGTATGCTGGGGGCAAGTTTGCCATTGTAACTTACCTTAACCTGGTCAGGTTCCGAACTGACTCACGATGTTGCGAGTTCCTGAGGAGCCTCTGAGGAGCTCGTCGTCACGCCTGAGGGGGCGGCGTGATGATCAAGCGCTAGCCATGGCGCGTCATGCGCGTGGCGCGTGTGCGCCATGCCCAGCCCTGCTCGCGAGGGGCCCGCGAGGGGGAAGCAACATGCGCGAACTCCAAAATAAGGTAAGAACCACATAGCAAGAAATCGCTCGAACGAGAAAAGGAACCCCCCGCGCGCATCAATGAAAATTCAACTTCAACTCAAATCCAAATTCTAGAAGGCAGAGTTACAGAAAAGAGATCCAAAGCAAATAGCCGCGTCTGGCGCCTAGTCTAGTCTTCGACGTCTTCTCACCAGCGCGGAGCTAAGTGCTGCCACTAAGACGTGGGAGTGAGCCCCCGAGGCCTAAGGGCGACACTCCTGAGGCTCCGGGGCGTGTACATCCCCACTCATTATTATGTGAGAGTGTCACGGGCGGCGATCTTCACACGCGTGAGCCTTACTTCATATCGCCAGACAAGGGCCCCGCCTTGCGCCACCCTCCATCACCGTTGGGACGACCGGAGACCAGGACGGCACCAACAGGGGTAGAGGGGACGCCAGCGGTGCCGTCGGCGACCACGGGTCCTCTGCCGGGGGTAGGCTCGCCGGCACCTCCCCAACAGAGGGCCTACCTTCGGGTGATGCCTTGCTTTGCGCGACATGGGGATGGGCCTTGCTCCCGGCCTCTCCCACGCAGCCCCGAGTGAGCTTCTCCTGGTGAGGCGGATACCGCCGTGCCGGAACCGTCGCCTGGCGCTGTGACCTGGTTCACTTGCGATTCATAATTAGCGTAAGCCTGCCCTTGGGAGATTAGTGGTACCCTGTAGCTGTTGTCGATGGCGTGGTTGGTGGGGCTCTCGGGCGGCTCCTGGAAGGCCTCAGCTCCTAGCACCTCCTCTTCCCAGCCTGGCTCGAGGAACAAGCCAGGGTCATCCTTTGGTGTGTACTCCTAGTTCATCATGCGGGGTACGTAGGCCTCCGAGGCCCTTGCCCCGAAGACCTCGCTGAAGTGCCCCATGCTCCATGTCGCCCGACCCATGATGCCATCCTGAGGATGGTGGGGTAGCCCCCCGCTGGGGCAGTGTGCGGCGACACTCGTGCCCGCACCCATCTGAGGTGGTGCGGGTGCGAGGGGGCGCCCTCCGTTGTGTATCATGCTGGTATCGACGAAGCCCCTAGGCGCACTCGAGGGTACGCGGGCGCGGCGAGGCCCGCCGTGGGATCCTGCCGCTGCCTGGGGCGTGAGCTGGTAGCAGAAGGGAAGTGCTCCAATGGCTGTTGCGTCCAGGAGCTCGGCGACGCGTTCCAGCAATGCATCCTGGCGGCTCTCCATTAGCCGACACTGCAGCAACTCCCGCGCCACCGTGAGTGCAACCCGCATGTTTGCCTACTCCCTCCAGGTGTGTGGTGCCGTCACCGCAGCGTGGCTTGCGGCCCTTGCAGAAGCTCGCGCCTGTCGTGGAGTAAGAGCAGAGGGTGAGTGACCGCGCCACCCACGCCCCGTGGTGTTTGGCGGTGCGTGTGCTGCCTGAGGCGCAGGGTTGAGGTCTTCTTGGGCAGACGGCGCCGCCCTAGCCGGCCAGGCCACCCAGCGGTCGGCATTGGCTCTTGAGTCGCCTGACATCGAAGCCGCGGAGCGCCGAAGGATCGACGAGCGGATTGGTTGGTGGAAGGAGAGCTCCGGTGCACCCCTACCTGGCGCGCCAAATGTCGGATCTCGGGTTCCGGCAAAACCCTTAAGGTTCGAACACTGGGGTGCACGCGGAGATCTCCCCCTACCGATCCACATCCTAGCTTCGCTAAGATCTCAAGGGCTAACTCGACGAACTCGCAACACAAAGGACACAAGATTTATATTGGTTCGGGCCACTGTTGTGGTGTAATACCCTACTCCAGTGTAGTGGTGGTGGATTGCCTCTTGGGCTGAGGATGAACAGTACAAGGGGAACAATAGCCTCCTGAGGAGAGGTGTTCTTGTACTAGGTGAACTTGTGATTGTTCGGGTCTCTCTTCTCCCGGCTCTTGATGAGATCGATCCGCCCCCTAGCTATGGTGGTGGCTAGTCCTATTTATAGAGGCCCTGGTCCTCTCCCCAAATATTGAGCGGGAAGGGAGCCAACAACGGCGAATTTGAAAGGGGACAGCTAGTACAGCTTATCCTGACAAAATTAGTCTTCGCCTGCCAAAGGCTCTGGTGGTGACGCCGTCTTGGGCTCCACGGTGACCTCCATCCAGCCGTCCTGCTGTTCTTGGTCTTGTTGCACTAATATGGAAACCTTTGCTTGACGCCTCGGTACTCCGCGCCTACGCTTGCTTCCTTAGCACCAAAGAAGAAACAAGGACACTGTGCGCGCTGGCGCCCGCCTGATCCTGATCGTTATGGCTCACGTCATTGAAACCTCGCGAGGTTTGCCTTGCCTTGAACTCTCCGCCCCTCGCGAGCCAGCCTGGTGAGGGCGCTCTCGAGGAGGTCTTGTGTCGTCCGCCTCGCGAGGCTTGGCCCCTCGCGAGGGTCTTGAGTGCTTGTTGGTGAAGATGGGCCGTACGGGCCCGCTCGCAAAGCCACGCCGTGGGCCGCAGGCAAGCAAGTCTGGGGACCCCCGTTCCCAGAACACTGACAGAGACAGCTGCATTCACGTTATATAGTGCACCATCTAAATCCGTTGAGACAACACCGTATGAACTGTGGTTTGTCAAGAAACCTAAGATGTCGTTTCTTAAAGTTTGGGGTTACGATGCTTATGTGAAAAAGCTTCAGCCTGATAAGCTCGAACCCAAATCGGAGAAGTGTGTCTTCATAGGATACCCAAAAGAAACTGTTGGGTACACCTTCTATCACAGATCCGAAGGCAAGATATTTGTTGCTAAGAATGGATCCTTTCTAGAGAAGTTGTTTCCCTCGAAAGAAGTGAGTGGGAGGAAAGTAGAACTTGATGAGGTACTTGTACCTTCTCCCGAATTGGAAAGTAGTTCATCACAGAAATCAGTTCCAGTGATGCCTACACCAATTAGTGAGGAAGCCAATGATAATGATCATGAAACTTCAGATCAAGTTACTACCGAACCTCGTAGGTCAACTAGAGTACGTTCCGCACCAGAGTGGTACGGTAATCATGTTATGGAAGTCATGTTACTAGACCATGATGAACCTACGAACTATGAGGAAGCGATGATGAGCCCAGATTCCGTGAAATGGCTTGAGGCCATGAAATCTGAGATGGGATCCATGTATGAGAATAAAGTATGGACTTTGGTTGACTTGCCCGATGGTCGGCAAGCCATAGAGAATAAATGGATCTTCAAGAAGAAGACTGACGTTGATGGTAATCTTATTGTCTACAAAGCTCGACTTGTTGTGAAAGGTTTTTGACAAGTTTAAGGAGTTGACTACAATGAGACCTTCTCACCCGTAGCGATGCTTAAGTCTGTTTGAATCATGTTACCAATTGCCGCATTTTATGATTATGAAATTTGGCAAATGTATATCAAAACTGCATTTCTTAATGGATTTCTTAAAGAAGAGTTGTATATGATGCAACCATAAGGTTTTGTCGATCCTAAAGGTGCTAACAAAGTGTGCAAGCTCCAGCGATCCATTTATGGACTGGTGCAAGCCTCTCGGAGTTGGAATATACACTTTGATGGTGTGATCAAAGCATTTGGTTTTATCCAGACTTTTGGAGAAGCCTGTATTTACAAGAAAGTGAGTGGGAGCTCTGTAGCATTTCTAATATTATATGTGGATGACATATTGTTGATTGGAAATGATATAGAATTTCTGGATAGCATAAAAGGATACTTGAATAAGAATTTTTCAATGAAAGACATCGGTGAAGCTGCTAATATATTGGGCATCAAGATCTATAGAGATAGATCAAGACGCTTAATTGGACTTTTACAAAGCACATACCTTGATAAAAGTTTTGAAGAAGTTCAAAATGGATCAGTCGAGGAAAGGGTTCTTGCCTGTGTTACAAGGTGTGAAGTTGAGTCAGACTCAATGCCCAACCACTGCAGAAGATAGATAGATAATGAAAGTCATTCCTTATGCCTCAGCCATATGTTCTATCATGTATGCAATGTTGTGTACCGGAACTGATGTGTGCTTTGCTATAAGTTTAGCAGGGAGGTACCAAAGTAATCCAGGAGTGGATCACTGGACAGCGGTCAAGAACATCCTGAAATACTTGAAAAGGACTAAGGATATGTTTCTCGTTCATGGAGGTGACAAAGAGCTTGTCGTTAATGGTTACGTCGATGCTAGCTTTGATACTGATCCGGATGACTCTAAGTCACAAACCGGATACATATTTATATTGAATGGTGGAGTTGTCAGTTAGTGCAGTTCCAAGTAGAGCGTCGTGGCGGGATCTACGTGTGAAGTGGAGTACATAGCTGCTTCGGAAGCAGCAAATGAAGGAGTCTAGATGAAGGAGTTCATATCCGAACTAGGTGTAATACCTAGTGCATCGGGTCCAATGAAAATCTTTTGTGACAATACTGGAGCAATTGCCTTAGGGTAGGAATCCAGATTTCACAAGAGAACCAAACACATTAAGAGACGCATGAACTCCATCCACGATCAAGTCAAGGACGGAGACATAGAGATTTGCATAATACATACGGATCTGAATGTTGCAGACCCGTTGACTAAGCCTATTCCACGAGCAAAACATGATCAGCACCAAGACTCCATGGGTGTTAGAATGATTACAATGTAATCTAGATTATTGACTCTAGTGCAAGTGGGAGACTGAAGGAAATATGCCCTAGAGGAAATAATAAATTTGTTATTTATATTTCCTTGTATCATGATAAATGTTTATTATTCATGCTAGAATTGTATTAATCCGAAACTTGATACATGTGTGAATACATAGACAAAATAGAGTGTCCCTAGTATGCCTCTACTTGACTAGCTCGTTAATTAAAGATGGTTAAGTTTCCTGACCATGGACATGTGTTGTCATTTGATGAATGGGATCACATCATTAGGAGAATGATGTGATGGATAAGACCCATCCGTTAGCTTAGCATAATGATCGATAAGTTTTATTGCTATTACTTTCTTCATGACTTATACATATTCCTTTGTGTTAGGGAACGTAGCAGAAATTCAAAATTTTCTACGCATCACCAAGATCAATCTATGGAGTAATCTAGCAACGAGGAAAGGAGAGTGCATCTACATACCCTTGTAGATCGCTAAGCGGAAGCGTTCAAGTGAACAGGGTTGATGGAGTCGTACTCGTCGTGATCCAAATCACCGATGATTCCAGTGTCGAACGGACGGCACCTCCGTGTTCAACACACGTACAGCCCGGTGAGGTCTCCCATGCCTTGATCCAGCAAGGAGAGAGGGAGAGGTTGAGGAAGACTCCATCCAGCAGCAGCACAACGGCGTGGTGGTGGTGGAGGAGCGTGGTGATCCAGCAGGGCTTCGCCAAGCACTGCGAGATATGAGGAGAAAGAGAGGTAGGGCTGCACCAACAAGGAGAGGAACTCGTGTGTATTGGGCAGCCCATACCTCAACTATATATAGGGGAAGGGGAGGGGCTGCGCCCCACCTAGGGTTCCCTCCCTAGGGGTGGCGGCAGCCCCCTAGATCCCATCTAGGGGCGGCCAAGGGGAGGGGAGAGGGGGAGGCGCACCAGGGTGGGCCTTAGGGCCCATCTTCCCTAGGGTTTGCCCCCTTCCCCTATTGGAGGCGCCTTGGGCCTTGGTGGGAGGCGCCCTAGCCCACCTAGGGGCTGGTCCCTTCCTACTATTGGCCCATGTAGGCCTCCGGGGCTGGTGGCCCCACCTGGTGGACCCTCGGACCCCTCCGGTGGTCCCAGTACCCTACCGGTGATGCCCGGAACACTTCCGGTGGCCAAAACCATACTTCCTATATATCAATCTTTACCTCTGGATCATTCCGGAACTCCTCGTGACGTCCGGGATCTCATCCGGGACTCCGAACAACATTAGGTAACCACATACTTTCCCTATAACCCTAGCGGCATCGAACCTTAAGTGTGTAGACCCTACGGGTTCGGGAGTCATGCAGACATGGCCGAGACAACTCTCCGATCAATAACCAACAGCAGGATCTAGATACCCATGCTGGCTCCCACATGCTCCACGATGATCTCATCAGATGAACCACGATGTCAAGGACTTAATCAATCCCGTATACAATTCCCTTTGTCCATCGGTATGATACTTGCCTGAGATTCGATCGTCGGTATCCCGATACCTTGTTCAATCTCGTTACCGGCAAGTCTCTTTACTCGTTCCGTAACACATCATCCCGTGATCAACTCCTTGATCACATTGTGCACATTATGATGATGTCCTACCGAGTGGGCCTAGAGATACCTCTCCGTTTACACGGAGTGACAAATCCCAGTCTTGATTCATGCCAACCCAACAGATACTTTCGGAGATACCTATAGTGTACCTTTATAGCCACCCAGTTATGCTGTGACGTTTGGCACACCCAAAGCACTCCTACGGTATCCGGGAGTTGCACAATCTCATGGTCTAAGGAAATGATACTTGACATTAGAAAAGCTTTAGCATACGAACTACATGATCTTGTGCTAGGCTTAGGATTGGGTCTTGTCCATCACATCATTCTCCTAATGATGTGATCCCGTTATCAATGACATCCAATGTCCATGGTCAGGAAACTGTAACCATCTATTGATCAATGAGCTAGTCAACTAGAGGCTTACTAGGGACATGGTGTTGTCTATGTATCCACACATGTATCTGAGTTTCCTATCAATACAATTCTAGCATGGATAATAAACGATTATCATGAACAAAGAAATATAATAATAATCAATTTATTATTGCCTCTAGGGCATATTTCCAACACTTTGACTATGAGATTATGCAACTCCCGAATACCGGAGGAACACCTTGTGTGCTATCAAACATCACAACGTAACTAGGTGATTATAAAGATGCACTGCAGGTGTCTCCGAAGGTGTTTGTTGGGTTGGCATAGATCGAGATTAGGATTTGTCACTCCGAGTATCAGAGAGGTATCTCTGGGCCCTCTCGGTAATGTACATCGCGGTAAGCCTTGCAAGAAATGTGACTAATGAGTTACTTGTGGTATGATGCATTACGGAATGAGTAAAGAGACTTTCCGGTAATGAGATTGAACTAGGTATGAAGATACCGACGATCAAATCTCGGGCAAGTAACATACCAATGACAAAGGGAATGACGAATGTTGTCATTGCGGTTTGACCGATAAAGATCTTCGTAGACTATGTAGGAACCAAGATGAGAATCCAGGTTCCCCTGTTGGTTATTGATCGGAGATGTGTCTCGGTCATGTCTACATAGTTCGCAAACCCGTAGGGTCCGCATGCTTAATGTTCGATGACGATTTGTATTATGAGTTATGTGTTTTGGTGACCGAAGATTGTTCGGAGTCCCGGATGAGATCACAGACATGACGAGCAGTCTCAAAATGGTCGAGAGGTAAAGATTGATATATTGGACGATAGTATTCGGACACCGGAATGGTTCCGGAGTGTTTCAGGTATTTTTGGAGTACCGGGAGATTACCAGAACTCACCCGGGGAAGTAATGGGCCTACATGGGCCATAGGGGAGAGAGGGGAGCCCGCAAGGGGTGCCCCCCATGGGAGTCCGAATTGGACAAGGGGGAGGGGGCGCGGCCCCCTTTCCTTCTCCCTCTCCCTCTCCTTCCCTTTTCCCCCTCCGAAAGAAAGGAAGGGGGCCGACTTGGACTAGGAGTCCTAGTCGGTCCCCTCCCATGGTGTTCCCCCTGTGGCTGACCTCTTCCCTCTCCTCCTTTATATATGGGGGCAGAGCACCCCAAATCACAACGGTTGTTACTTAGCCGTGTGTGGTGCCCCTCCACAGTCTACTCCTCCGGTCATATTGTCGTAGTGCTTAGGCGAAGCCCTGCACGGATCACATCACCATCACCATCACCACGCCGTCATGCTGACGAAACTCTCCCTTGACACTTTGCTGGATCAAGAGTTCGAGGGACGTCATCGAGCTGAACATGTGCAGAACTCGGAGGTGTCGTATGTTCGGTGCTTGATTGGTTGGATCGCGAAGACATTCAACTACATCAACCGTGTTGAGCTAACGCTTCCGCTTTCGGTCTACGAGGGTACGTGGACACACTCTCCCCCTCTCGTTGCTATGCATCTCCTAGATAGATCTTGCAAGATCGTAGGATTTTTTTTGAAATTGTATGCTACGTTCCCCAACACTAAGCTAGGTAAAATGGTTCATATTGGAGCTAACCTACGTAAAATGGGTCATTTTGTAGCTAACCTAGCAAATTATGCCATTTTTGAGTTAACTAAGCATATTATGCCATTTTTGACATAAGTGAGCTAAGTATAGGTCTTTATTGAGCTAACATAGGTAACTAAGCATATTAGAGCTATTTTAGCATTTTAGAGCTAACTTAGATCATTTTGGAGCTAACATAGGTAAAATTGATCATTTTGGAGCTAATTAAGCTTATTATGTCATTTTCGAGGAAAATAACGTAACTATATGACATATATGAGGTTACCAAGGTTGTCATGCCATTTTCAAACCTAAGTAAGCTAATTATGCCATTTTTACATAAGTAAGCTAAGTGTATGTCATTATTGAGCAAACATAGGTAACTAAGCATATTAGAGATAACTTAGCATATTAGAGCTAACTTAGGTTAGTTTGGAGGAAACAAAGCTAAGTATATATCATTTTGGAGCTAAGTAAGCTAATTATGTCATTTTGGAGGAAGTTAAGCTAAGTCTAGGTCATTATGGTAAGCATTTTGAAGGAAATAAAGCTAAGTCTAGGTCTATATGCATTTGGTAAGCAAAACACTAGAGAAAACTTACCGTCATCACGGAGATGAAGCACCGGCGTTGGTCGTGGAGGGGCCACCACCTGGAGAAGGATCGTGTGATGCTTGTCTGGAGGTACGTTGCACCAAAGATCATTTGCAATGTCTCGTTTGCATGACGACACTCAAATGTTAATACTAGTAACTAATGACCATTCAAATTAAACTCACTGTGGCACCCGGAGAAATCTCTCGCATCGGCGGAGGGGTCTGACCGACCTTCTAACACACAGACTGCACATTTGGTTTCCACGGGTCAGTCATACTAGTTAGTAATGAAAGAAACATTACATGCATGATTTCTCTAATATGCAGAAGAAACTTACCATGAGGAGCTCGTACATGGCCCTGTTCTGCACGTCAGTCCATGCCCTCTCCTCCTCTATCAACCTTGCCGTCTTCTCCTCCAACTCCTGCTGCTGCTCCGCCGCCTATCGGTCCCTCTCTGCCAGAAGCGCCTGGGTTCTATCTCTCTCAGTCTGAAGACCAGCCTACAACACCACTCCTCGTTAGCATTGTAATCATCGATGGCTGCACACACAATGTAATGCTTGAAAGAAATCTGAGTCTGTATAACTAACCTGGAAGGCGATCTCGATTGGCCGTGGACGAGGCCTTATCTCAGGATCTGAGCTTGGTTGGCGCGCCTTGATCTTCGAGAACCCTAACCCCTCGGCGACCCTCCACCCCTCGGTGACACTTGACCCCTGACCCCTCGGCAATCCTCGACCCTTGACCCCTCGGCGGTCCTGTCAAACACCTTCAACTATGAGCATGGTGCGGCTATTGTCGTAGCTTAAGATGCAGATGTGCCCGAGTTGAAGGTCATTAACATGGGCGAACTGCTTCCATCTGTTCTTCGCGCACGGATGGAAGCAGTTCACCCACTCTCACGACCTTCAACTTGGGGACAACCTCATCTTAAGCTACGACCCCAGTCGGTCAGCACTCGGACCGGAAGATCCTCGACCATCGACCCCTCGGCAGTCCTGTCGAACACCTTCAAGTGTGAGCAAGCATGATACTATCCCGATTCTTTTTGCACAAGATTGATATACAAATTTCTCAGGTTGTCCTAATTTTTCAGAATTTTTGGAGTACCAGAAGTATGGTTGTTGTCCAGATCATTACAGACTATTCTGTTTTTGACAGATTCTGCTTTCAATGCATAGTTTGTTTGTTTTCTAGTTTCTATGGCTTATATTGCTCAATATAAATTGTAGAAATGATATGCTATAGTGGACATTGTTTGATAACAATTATGGATCTTATCTTTGGCAGTACCAAAGTGAATGGTTTGCTCTTTATCATACTAACCTATCTCACGAAGTTCCGTTAAGTTCTGTGTGCTTGAAGTTTTCAAGTTTTGGGTGAGACATCGATATGAGGAGAATAAGGAGTGACAAGACCCTAAGCTTGGGGATTCCCAAGGCACCCCAAGTTAATATCCATGGAAGATTGCTACCTCTTTTAGCACTGCGTTGGTTTTCCCCGAAGAGGAAGGGATGATGCAGCAAAGTAGCATAAGTATTTCCCTCAGTTTTTGAGAACCAAGGTATCAATCCAGTAGGAGGCTATGCGTGAGTCCCTCGTACCTGCACAAAACAAATAAATCCTTGCAACCAATGCAAATAGAGGTTGTCAATCCCTATAGGGCCACTTACGAGAGTGAGATCTGACAGATATGATAAAATAATATTTTTGGTATTTTTATGATAAAGATGCAAAGTAAAATAAAGGCAAAGTAAATAGCAAAGTAAATAACTAAGTAGTAGGAGATTGATATGATAAAGATAGACCCGGGGGCCATAGGTTTCACTAGTGGCTTCTCTCGAGAGCATAAGTATTCTATGGTGGGTGAACAAATTACTGTTGAGCAATTGACAGAATTGAGCATAGTTATGAGAATATCTAGGTATGATCATGTATATAGGCATCACGTCCGAGATAAGTAGACCGACTCTTGCCTGCATCTACTACTATTACTCCACTCATCGACCGCTATCCAGCATATATCTAGAGTATTAAGTTAAAAGCAGAGTAACGCCTTAAGCAAGATGACATGATGTAGAGGGATAGACTCATGCAATATGAAGAAAATCCCATCTTGTTATCCTCGATGGCAACAATACAATACGTGCCTTGCTGCCCTTACTGTCACCGGGAAAGGACACCGCAAGATTGAACCCAAAGCTAAGCACTTCTCCCATTGCAAGAAAGATCAATCTAGTAGGCCAAACCAAACTGATAATTCGAAGAGACTTGAAAAGATAACCAATCATACATAAAAGAATTCAGAGAAGATTCAAATATTATTCATAGATAGACTTGATCATAAACCCACAATTCATCTGTCTCAACAAACACACCGCAAAAGAAGGTTACATCGAATAGATCTCCACAAGAGAGGGGGAGAACATTGTATTGAGATCCAAAAAGAGAGAAGAAGCCATCTAGCTACTAACTATGGACCCGTAGGTCTGAAGTAAACTACTCACACTTCATCGGAGAGGCTATGGTGTTGATGTAGAAGCCCTCCGTGATCGATGCCCCCTCCGGCGGAGCTCTGGAACAGGCCCCAAGATGGGATCTCGTGGATACAGAAAGTTACGGCGGTGGAATTAGGGGTTTGGCTCCTGTTCTAATCGTTTGGGGGTACGTGGATATATATAAGAGGAAGAAGTACGTCGGTGGAGCAACAGGGGGCCCACGAGAGTGGAGGGCGCGCCTGGGGGGCAGGCGCGCCCTCTACCTCGTGGCCTCCTGTTAGTTGGCTTGACGTAGGGTCCAAGTCTCCCGAGTTGTATTCGGTGAGAAAATCACGTTCCCGAAGGTTTCATTCCGTTTGGACTCCGTTTGATATTCCTTTTCTTCGAAACCCTAAAACAGGCAAAAAACAACAATTATGGGCCAGGCCTACGGTTAATAGGTTAGTCCCAAAAATTATATAAAAGTGGATAATAAAGCCCAATAATGTCCCAAAACAGTAGATAATATAGCATGGAGCAATCAAAAATTATAGATACGTTGGAGACGTATCAAGCATCCCCAAGCTTAATTCCTGCTCGTCCTCGAGTAGGTAAATGATAAAAAACAGAATTTTTGATGTGGAGTGCTACTTGGCATAATTTTAATGTAATTCTTCTTAATTGTGGTATGAATATTCAGATCGGAAAGATTCAAGACAAAATTTTATATTGACATAGAAAACAATAATACTTCAAGCGTACTAGCAAAGCAATTATGTCTTCTCAAAATAACATGGCTAAAGAAAGTTATCCCTACAAAATCATATAGTCTGGCTGTGCTCTATCTTCACCACACAAAATATTTAAATCATGCACAACCCCGATGACAAGCCAAGAAATTGTTTCATACTTTTGACATTCTCAAAACTTTTTCAATTTTCACGCAATACATGAGCGTGAGCCGTGGATATAGCACTATAGGTGGAATAGAGTGGTGGTTGTTGAAAGCACAAGTGCTCCCTAGGTGGTTTTGGTAATTGATGACAACATATCTCTTGTTGGACTAATACCTTTACCTAGTATATTTCAGATAAGTTCAACAATGGAGTGGCATGGACTAAAGGTTGTGGGAACCTCTTCAAGATGCTAAGGACAAAGGATTGGCTAAAGCTTCAAGCTCAAGACTCTTCTTTTTATATTTTAGTGATCCAAGATCACATTGAGTCCTTAGGAAAAGCCAATACTATCAAGAAGGGATGAGGTGTTGTTTAATGAGCCTCTTGCTCAAGTGCTTAATGATATGCTCCAAAATCCTCAGCTACTTTCCCACTTCCACAAATGACCTAAACCCTAAGCCAAACTCGGTCATACCGATTCTGTCAATCCGGCGCCACCGAGTTTCACTTGTCATTTGCCACTGCCAAACCCCAGCAATTCGGTCCTACCGATAAGGTTCTCGGTCTCACCGAGATGGGCTTGCAAACTCTCTGTTACCTGTTGCAATATCTTCGGTCCCACCGAGATATGCAATCGGTCCCACCGAGAATGCAAGGTAAACTCTATGTTTCCTTCTTGTAACGTTTCGGTCTCACCGAAAGAGCAAGTCGGTCCCACCGAGTTTGCCTAACCAACTCTCTGGTTAGCTAATTGCCGAACTCGGTCTCACCGAGTTTGTGCGATCGGTCTCACCGAGATTACGTTATGCCCAAACTCTAACCAAATCGGTCCTACCGAGTTGCATCTCAGTCCCACCGAAATTCCTAACGGTCACTAGGTTTACCATTTCGGTCCGACCGAGTTTGATGATTCGGTCCCACCGAGATTGGAAAACTGTGTGTAATGGTTGGATTTTGTGTGGAGGCTATATATACCCCTCCACCACCTCTTCATTCGAAGAGAGAGCCATCAGAACACATACATCATTCCTACTCATATGTTCTGAGAATGAACCACCTACTCATGTGTTGAGACCAAGATATTCCATTCCTACCATATGAATCTTGATCTCTAGCCTTCCCCAAGTTGCTTTCCACTCAAATCTTCTTTCCACCAGATCCAAATCCTATGAGAGAGAGTTGAGTGTTGGGGAGACTATCATTTGAAGCACAAGAGCAAGGAGTTCATCATCAACACACCATTTGTTACTTCTTGGAGAGTGGTGTCTCCTAGATTGGCTAGGTGTCACTTGGGAGCCTCCGACAAGATTGTGGAGTTGAACCAAGGAGTTTGTAAGGGCAAGGAGATCGCCTACTTCGTGAAGATCTACCGCTAGTGAGGCAAGTCCTTCGTGGGCGATGGCCATGGTGGAATAGACAAGGTTGCTTCTTCGTGGACCCTTCGTGGGTGGAGCCCTCCGTGGACTCGCGCAACCGTTACCCTCTGTGGGTTGAAGTCTCCATCAACGTGGATGTAGGATAGCACCACCTATCCGAACCACGGGAAAACATCCGTGTCTCCAATTGCGTTTGAATCCTCCAAACCCTTCCCTTTACATTCTTGCAAGTTGCATGCTTTACTTTCCGCTGCCTATATACTCTTTGCATGCTTGCTTGATATGTATTGTGTATGTTAAAATTGCGCCCGAACTCCACTTAAACCGAAAAACTTAAAAAGTGCAACTTTAGCATTAAGTGTCTATCACCCCCCCTTTAGACACTCCTTCTTCTAGATCCTACAAGTGGTATCAGAGCTTTGGTCTCCATTGCCTTGGTTTAATCACCTTGGAGGAAGATGGATATGTCTACTTTAGGGAGTCTTAGACATAGAGTGCCTATTCTTGATGGAGAGTACTTTCATGAGTGGAAAAATGAGATGCTTGTAATCCTCAATCAATATCATTTAAACAAGTATATTGCTAGCCCTTGTGCACCTCATATTGATCCTTTGCATCCTACCCTAGATGAAGATATTGACATGATTCGCAATCTTAGAACCATTGAGCTCATCATTAGAGGATTGCCCAAAAATTTGATTGCTAGTTTGCCTACTCTTAATTGTGCCTATACTATATGGAAATTTCTTAAGGAACGATTTCCCGATCATTCCTTGAAAAATTTGGATAAAATTCTCCATAAATCTATTGCCTTGAGTAAGATGAACTCTAGTGATCCTAAGTTTGGTGATTGTCTATTTGAGCTTACCAATCTCAAGCATGCTAAAGGAGATGTTGGAATCATTGGTGATATTATATTTGAAGCTATAAGAATTCATAAAAGTGACCACTTTGATGACCATTTATCTAATGAATTACCCTCTCTAGGAAATGATGAGTCACAAGATCATGATGAACATGGATACTATGATGATGATGATAGTGACTTCGATCTTGATGACGCAATGAGACATTTTGGTCTTACGGCAAATCTTCGGGGATATGCATCAGGTGGAAAGGAATGGGTTCTTGATAGTGGATTTAATGATCATATGACCGGAGATGAAGAGATGTTCCGTGAGCTTGCTGAAAATGATGGCCCTCGAAAATATGTCACCTTTGGTGATAATTCAAAGGGTAAAGTAGTTGGCCTTGGTAAGGTGGCCATCTCACATGATAGTTCCATTCAAAATGTCATGCTCGTTGAATCTCTCGGCTACAATTTACTTTCAGTATCTAGACTTGCCGATTTTGGCCTAAATGTTCTATTTACTGAGGTAGATTGCCAAGTGTTTCGTCGAGACAATCATAAAATGGTTTTTACCGGTATGCGTAGAGGTGATCTTTACATTGTCGATTTCACTAAAAAGGCACAACCTAAAACTTGCTTCATTGCTAAATCCTCAAAAGGTTGGTTGTGGCATAGACGACTAGGTCACGTTGGCATGAGAAACCTTGACAAGCTTATTAAAGGAAATCATATCCTTGGAGTTAACGATGTCATAATTGATAAGGATAGACTTTGCAGTGCTTGTCAAGTAGGTAAACAGGTTGGAGGAAGGCATCCTGTGAAGAACATCATGACAACAAGGAGGCCACTTGAGCTACTTCATATGGATCTTTTTGGTCCCAACGCCTACAAAAGTCTCGGTGGAAATTATTTTGGTCTTGTTATAGTTGATGATTTTTCAAGATTTACGTGGGTGTTCTTTCTTAATGACAAGTAGCAGGTCCAGAAGATCTTCAAAAACTTCGCTAGGAAAGCCCAAAATCAGTTTGAAGTGAAGATCAAGAAGGTTCGGAGTGACAACGGAACGGAGTTCAAGAACACAAATGTGGACACCTTTCTTGACGAAGAAGGGATTTCACACGAGTTCTCGGCTATGTACACACCTCAACAAAATGGAGTTGTTGAGAGGAAGAACCGGACGCTCATCGAAATGGCAAGAACGATGCTTGATGAATACAAGACGCCAAAGCACTTTTGGGCAGAAGCGGTTGAGACAGCTTGTCACGCAACAAATCGCTTGTATCTTCACAAGCTACTCGGCAAAACAGCATACGAGCTCCTCACCGGTAACAAACCCCAAGTTGGATACTTTCCAGTATTCGGCTCAAAGTGCTACATTCTTGATAAGCATCGTCTTTCAAAGTTTGCTCCTAAATCTCATGAAGGCTTCCTACTCGGTTATGGCTCAAACTCTCACACTTACCGTGTCTACAACAATTTCACCCGAAAAGTTGAAGAGACGGTAGATGTGAAGTTTGATGAATCTAATGGCTCGCAAGTAGAGCAATTGCCAATTGATGTAGGTGACAAAGACCCTTCAGAAGCAATCCAAGACTTGTCCATTGGCAAAGTTCGTCCAACGGAGGTGAAGGAGAGAACGTCATCCGTCCAAGTGGAAGCTTCTACTTCACGGCAAGGTGAACCAAGAATCGACAGGGAAGCATCCACAAGTGGGACACACCAAGATGAAGAAGACGAGGAAGTACATCAAGACGAACATCAACAACCTCCTTCCCCACCACGACAAGAGAATGACAACGTCAACAAGGAAGAAGGCCAAGAAGAAGAACAAAATGAAGAAGATGCTCAACGAAGACCCAAGCAAAAGCTCTCACGAGTTCGAGCAAGAATTGCCAAAGATCATCCCGTCGAGCAAATCCTTAATGATATACAAACCGGGAGAATCACTCGCTCAAAAACTCGTTTATCTAACTTTTGTGAAAACTATTCATTCATCTCTAGCATTGAACCTATGAAGGTTGAAGAAGTATTGGAAGATCCGGATTGGATAAACGCTATGCATGAAGAGCTACACAATTTTGAGAGAAACCAAGTGTGGACATTGGTTGAGAAGCCCGACAACAACCACAACATCATTGGTACCAAATGGGTGTTTCGCAACAAGCAAGATGAAGATGGACAAGTGGTCCGCAACAAAGCACGTCTCGTCGCCCAAGGGTACACACAAGTCGAAGGTATGGACTATGGTGAGACATATGCTCCCGTTGCTAGACTTGAGTCCATTCGCATCTTACTTGCCTATGCTAATCGCCATAATATCACCTTGTACCAAATGGACATTAAGAGTGCTTTTCTAAATGGTGAAATAGAGGAGGAAGTTTATGTCAAACAACCTCCCAGCTTTGTCAATCCTAAGAAACCTAATCATGTTTACAAACTTCACAAAGCTCTTTATGGTCTTAAACAAGCTCCTAGAGCATGGTATAAGTGCTTGACCAAGTTCCTTATTGCAAGTGGTTTTGAAATTGGTAAAATTGATTCTACTCTCTTCACTAAAAGGGTTAATGGAGAACTATTTGTATGTCAAATCTATGTTGATGATATCATATTTGGTTCAACTAACCCTCTCTTTAGTGAAAAGTTTGGAAAGCTAATGTCAGAGAAGTTTGAGATGTCTATGATGAGTGAACTCAAATTCTTTCTTGGTTTGCAAATCAAGCAAACTAAGGAAGGTACATTTGTCTCTCAAACGAAGTACACCAAGGACTTATTCAAGAAGTTCAATATGCAAGAGTGCAAAGGTATGTCTACTACACCCATGCCCCCTAGTGGACATAATGATTTGACCAAAGATGGTGAACCGGTTGATCAAAAGGTTTATCGTTCTATGATTGGTTCATTACTATACCTATGTGCTTCACGTCCCGATATTATGCTAAGTGTATGCATGTGTGCACGATATCAAGCTGCCCCTAAAGAATGTCATCTTAAGGCTGTGAAAAGGATAGTGAGATACTTAATTCACACACCAAACTTTGGCATTTGGTATCCTAAGAGGTCTTCTTTTGATCTTGTTGGCTATTCTGACTCGGATTATGCCGGAGACAAGGTTGATAGGAAGTCCACTTCGGGTACCTGTCAATTTCTTGGTAGATCCCTTGTGTCTTGGTCCTCCAAGAAATAAAACTCGGTATCCTTATCCACCGCCGAAGCGGAATACATTGCCGCTGGTTCATGTTGTGCTCAATTACTTTGGATGACCCAAACTCTTAAAGATTATGGAATTTATGTGAAACATGTTCCACTGCTTTGTGACAATGAAAGTGCTATCAAAATTGGTCATAATCCCGTACAACATTCTCGAACTAAGCATATTGAAGTTCGTCATCATTTCATTCGAGATCATGTTGCTAAGGGTGACATTAATCTTAAGCATGTTCGCACTGACAAGCAATTAGCGGATATATTCACTAAACCACTTGATGAGAAAGTATTTTGTAGGCTAAGAGGAGAATTGAACATCATTGATGCTTCAAACGTGGAGTAGGAACTCCATTGGACACATGCAAGACATGAGCTTATGACTAATCCATGATATATCTCTTATGATGACTATCTTATGTCTTGGATATATTTGTACCTTGCATGTTGTCTAACCCATGTAGGTACTTGGTTGAAACTAATTCCATGGGATTGCGACTCACTCACATCTTGAGCAATCTCTACATCACCAAGTCTCTACACAATGGTGGTTGAAGACAAGGAAGCACAAAACCATTCAAACATATCCTTTGACAAATTCTATGTTGAGCTTCATGATTGTCATTTTTGGATACACAAGTGCTCTTCCTTGCAAAAACTAACCCATGTAGGTAGATGAACTCAAACTCCAAGTGGTGCTCCAAATTCTTGATGGACTACATCAACCTTAAGCACCCACACAAATTCAACTACATCAGCAAGAACTACTCCACCACCCAAGGTATGTTATCCCATCTTAGAGAAGCTTTACTCCAAGACATGAGTCAAAGCAACTCAACAAGATGTGAATACATCAAGATGCTTAAACGAAAAATGGCAACCTCATTTTGAGCTTAAACGATGAGTATGACCTATGATCAAGTGTTCTCACTTGACTCCTAAGTCAATATACTCTAACATAGGTGACTATGTCACCGCCCAACTCTAGATGAAGTTCTCTTGTGTTTTCCTTCTGTGTTACTGCATTTGTCTCATGCTTGTTTATGTGTTTCCTTCTACTTCATCTAGATTCTTCAGTTTCTTTTCTTTTCTTTTTATTCTGCATTTTCCGCATTCAATTCATTGCAAATCTTTGTGAGATCCTGCATGTCTAGTGAGCTGAGGTGACAAGTGTTTTTCTCTATGTGAACTCGGTCTCACCGAATTGTAATTTTCGGTCCAACCGAATTCCTTCGGTACCACCGAATCATACCACTCGGTGCCACCGACTTCGCAACAGGAAAAACAGTTTGTCACATAACCTATATTTCTTCTGATCCAGCTCCACTCAATGAATCTTGTCCTCTACAAGCATCCCAATTTTATTCTTTGCTTTATGCTGAGTCTCAAGGACCAAACCTTTTGGACGGATTCCAGAAGAACCTTCTTGGAAATTGATGTCAAAGGGGGAGAGAGATCACATCAAAGCTTATCTTCGGGGAGAAAAAGATCACATCAAAGCACTAAAGGGGGAGAGAACATCTCAAGGATCCCAGATGTCCCAGATAATGTATTAAGGGGGAGAAAGAGATCCCTAGGGGGAGAGACAATACTCAAGGATCCCAGATGCTTGATGATCAAGAGGAGAGATGTCACATGTCTTTTTAGGGGGAAAGACATGTTCATTTGTTTTGTTTCCTTCAGCTCTGATTTTCTATTCCCTATCTTCTCCCAATATCCCATATAAGATTCAGGGGGAGCAAGACACCTATGGGAAAGAAATCAGTCAAAATCATTGCATATCTTTACTCTTGGAGACATGTTGAATTCAATGCAGTACCTAGTACTTACTCTCTACATGTCATCCCAGTCTTGGTATTCTTGTGGTTTCTTCAGTTTACTCTGGCTAGTGGATGTACCTGTGTTATCTAACCTTGTTTGTGCAGGTTCATTTCGTCCTAAGTCAACCAAAGACTACAAGGTAAGTGTATGCATCAAAATCATGAGTATGAGAAGTTCTTGCTTATGTACATACTGTTTGCAAGAAGGACTCATGAGCATGAAGGTATTTTCCTTAACAATCTTTTACTCTGATGCATATGGCCAAGATACATGTAACACATTGCCCACTCTGTCATGGGTATGCCCTCACATGCCTCTATATTTCATATTCACATGAGTGCATACATGTAGGGGGAGCCTATGCTTGTTACATGTCCTTCCAAAGCTTTACTTGTTGTTCTTTATATTTTTATCTAAAGCTTTGATGTATGTTGCCATCAATTACCAAAAAGGGGGAGATTGAAAGCACAAGTGCTCCCTAGGTGGTTTTGGTAATTGATGACAACATATCTCTTGTTGGACTAATACCTTTACCTAGTATATTTCAGATAAGTTCAACAATGGAGTGGCATGGACTAAAGGTTGTGGGAACCTCTTCAAGATGCTAAGGACAAAGGATTGGCTAAAGCTTCAAGCTCAAGACTCTTCTTTTTATATTTTAGTGATCCAAGATCACATTGAGTCCTTAGGAAAAGCCAATACTATCAAGAAGGGATGAGGTGTTGTTTAATGAGCCTCTTGCTCAAGTGCTTAATGATATGCTCCAAAATCCTCAGCTACTTTCCCACTTCCACAAATGACCTAAACCCTAAGCCAAACTCGGTCATACCGATTCTGTCAATCCGGCGCCACCGAGTTTCACTTGTCATTTGCCACTGCCAAACCCCAGCAATTCGGTCCTACCGATAAGGTTCTCGGTCTCACCGAGATGGGCTTGCAAACTCTCTGTTACCTGTTGCAATATCTTCGGTCCCACCGAGATATGCAGTCGGTCCCACCGAGAATGCAAGGTAAACTCTATGTTTCCTTCTTGTAACGTTTCGGTCTCACCGAAAGAGCAAGTCGGTCCCACCGAGTTTGCCTGACCAACTCTCTGGTTAGCTAATTGCCGAACTCGGTCTCACCGAGTTTGTGCGATCGGTCTCACCGAGATTACGTTATGCCCAAACCCTAACCGAATCGGTCCTACCGAGTTGCATCTCAGTCCCACCGAAATTCCTAATGGTCACTAGGTTTACCATTTCGGTCCGACCGAGTTTGATGATTCGGTCCCGCCGAGATTGGAAAACTGTGTGTAACGGTTGGATTTTGTGTGGAGGCTATATATACCCCTCCACCACCTCTTCATTCGAAGAGAGAGCCATCAGAACACATACATCATTCCTACTCATATGTTCTGAGAAAGAACCACCTACTCATGTGTTGAGACCAAGATATTCCATTCCTACCATATGAATCTTGATCTCTAGCCTTCCCCAAGTTGCTTTCCACTCAAATCTTCTTTCCACCAGATCCAAATCCTATGAGAGAGAGTTGAGTGTCGGGGAGACTATCATTTGAAGCACAAGAGCAAGGAGTTCATCATCAACACACCATTTGTTACTTCTTGGAGAGTGGTGTCTCCTAGATTGGCTAGGTGTCACTTGGGAGCCTCCGACAAGATTGTGGAGTTGAACCAAGGAGTTTGTAAGGGCAAGGAGATCGCCTACTTCGTGAAGATCTACCGCTAGTGAGGCAAGTCCTTCGTGGGCGATGGCCATGGTGGAATAGACAAGGTTGCTTCTTCGTGGACCCTTCGTGGGTGGAGCCCTCCGTGGACTCGCGCAACCGTTACCCTCCGTGGGTTGAAGTCTCCATCAACGTGGATGTAGGATAGCACCACCTATCCGAACCACGGGAAAACATCCGTGTCTCCAATTGCGTTTGAATCCTCCAAACCCTTCCCTTTACATTCTTGCAAGTTGCATGCTTTACTTTCCGCTGCCTATATACTCTTTGCATGCTTGCTTGATATGTATTGTGTATGTTAAAATTGTGCCCGAACTCCACCTAAACCGAAAAACTTAAAAAGTGCAACTTTAGCATTAAGTGTCTATTCACCCCCCTTTAGACACTCCTTCTTCTAGATCCTACAGTTGTGGAGAAGACAAAAAGGGGAAGATAGTCTCACATCAACTAGGCGTATCAACGGGCTATGGAGATGCCCATCAATAGATATCAATGTGAGTGAGTAGGGATTGCCATGCAACGGATGCACTAGAGCTATAAGTATATGAAAGCTCAAAAAAGAAACTAAGTGGGTGTGCATCCAACTTGCTTGCTCATGAAGACCTAGGGCATTTTGAGGAACCCCATCATTGGAATATACAAGCCAAGTTCTATAATGAAAAATTCCCACTAGTATATGAAAGTGATAACATGAGAGACTCTCTACTATGAAGATCATGGTGCTACTTTGAAGCACAAGTGTGGTAAAAGGATAGTAGCATTGTCCCTTCTCTCTTTTTCTCTCATTTTTTCCTTTTTCTCTTCAGGCCTTTTCTCTTTTTTATGGCCTCTTTTCTTTCTCTCTTTTTTTTATTTTTATTTTCCGTCCGGAGTCTCATCCCGACTTGTGGGGGAATCATAGTCTCCATCATCCTTTCCTCACTGGGACAATGTTCTAATAATGATGATCATCTCACTTTTATTTTTCTTACAAGTCAACAATTACAACTCGATACTTAGAACAAAATATGACTCTATGTGAATGCCTCCGGCAGTGTACCAGGATATGCAATGATGCATGAGTGACAAGTATGAAAGAATTATGAACGGTGGCTTTGCCACAAATACTATGTCAACTACACGATCATGCTAAGCAATATGACAATGATGGAATGTGTCATAATAAACGGAACGGTGGAAAGTTGCATGGCAATATATCTCAGAATGGCAATGGAAATGCCATAATAGGTAGGTATGGTGGCTGTTTTGAGGAAGGTATATGGTGGGTGTATGATACCGGCGACAGGTGCGCGGTATTAGAGAGGCTAGCAAAGGTGGAAGGGTGAGAGTGCGTATAATTCATGGACTCAACATTAGTCATAAAGAACTCATATACTTATTGCAAAAATCTACAAGTTATCAAAGCAAAGTATTACGCGCATGCTCCTAGTGGGATATATTGGTAGGAAAAGACCATCGCTCGTCCCCGACCGCCACTCATAAGGAAGACAATCAATAAATAAATCATGCTCCGACTTCATCACATAATGGTTCACCATACGTGCATGCTACGGGAATCACAAGCTTCAACACAAGTATTTCTCAAATTCACAACTACTCAACTATCATGACTTTAATATCACCATCTCCATATCTCAAAACAATTATCAAGTATCAAACTTCTCATAGTATTCAACACACTCATAAGAGAGTTTTATTATTAATCTTGCATACCAAGAATATTAGGGTTTTAAGCAAATTACCATGCTATTAAGACTCTCAAAATAATCTAAGTGAAGCATGATAGATCACTAGTTTCTATAAAACAAATCACCACCGTGCTCTAAAAGATATAAGTGAAGCACTAGAGCAAAATTATATAACTCAAAAGATATAAGCGAAGCACATAGAGTATTCTAACAAATTCCAAATAATATATGGCTCTCTCAAAATATGTGTACAGCAAGGATGATTGTGGTAAACAAATAAGCAAATACTCAAGAAGCTCCAAGTAAAACGCATATCATGTGGTAAATAAAAATATAGCTCCAAGTAAAGTTACCGATAGAAGTAGACGAAAGAGGGGATATCTTCCGGGGCATCCCCATGCTTTGGCTTTTAGGTGTCCTTAGATTATATTGGGGGTGCCATGGGCATCCCCAAGCTTAGGCTCCTGCCACTCCTTGTTCCATAATCCATCAAATCTTTACCCAAAACTTGAAAACTTCACAACACAAAACTTAAAGTAGAAAATCTCATGAGCTCCGTTAGTGAAAGAAAATAAAAGATCACTTCAAGGTACTGTAATGAACTCATTTTTATTTATATGGGTATTATACCTACTTTATTCCAACTTCTCTATGGTTTATAAACTAATTTACTAGCCATAGATTCATCAAAATAAGCAAACAACACACGCAAAACAGAATCTGTCAGAAACAGAACAGTCTGTAGTAATCTGTATCTAGCGCAAGATCTGGAACCCCAAAAATTCTAAAATAAATTTATGGACGTGAGGAATTTATCTATTAATCATCTGCAAAAATAATTAACTAAATATCACTTTCCAAATAAAAATGAAAGCAGTTCTCGTGAGCGCTAAAGTTTCTGTTTTTTACAGCAAGTTCAACAAGACTTTCCCCAAGTCTTCCCAACGGTTCTACTTGGCACAAACACTAATTAAACACAAAAAACACAACCAAAACATAGGCTAAATAATTTATTTATTACTAAGCAGGAGCAAAAATCAAGGAATAAAAATAAAATTGGGTTGCCTCCCAACAAGCGCTATCGTTTAACGTCCCTAGCTAGGCATAACAAGCAAGAATAGATCTAGGTATTGCCATCTTTGGTAGGCAATCCATAAGTGGCTCTCATAATAGATTCATAAGGTAATTTAATTTTATTTCTAGGAAAGTGTTACATGCCTTTCCTTAATGGAAATTGGAATCTAATATTTCCTTCCTTCATATCAATAATTGCACCAATCGTTCTAAGGAAAGGTCTACCAAGAATAATAGGACATGAAGGATTGCAATCTATGTCAAGAACAATAAAATATACGGGCACATAATTCCTATTTGCAACAATAAGAACATCATTAATTCTTCCCATAGGTTTCTTAATAGTGAAATCCGCAAGGTGCAAGTTTAGAGAGCAATCGTCAAAATCACGGAAACCTAACAAATCACACAAAGTCTTTGGAATCGTGGAAACACTAGAACCCAAAGCACATAAAGCATATCATTCATGATCTTTAATTTTAATTTTAATAGTTTGTTCCCACTCATCATAAAGTTTTCTAGGGATAGAAACTTCCAATTCAAGTTTTTCTTCATAAGATTGCATCAAGGCATCAACGATGTGTTTAGTAAACGCTTTATTTTGACTATAAGCATGAGGAGAATTTAGCACGGAATGCAACAAGGAAATACAATAAATCAAAGAGCAATTTTCATAGTTAAATTCCTTGAAATCCATAATAGTGGGTTTAGCAACATCTAGGGTTTTAATTTCTTCAATCTCACTTTTATCAAATTTAGCATCAAGACCAAAAGATTCAGAATTCTTGGAACGCCTTCTAGGTAAAGGTGGATCTTATTTAGTCCCATCATTATGAAGATTCCTATTGCAAAACAAAGATTTAATAAGGTACACATCAATAACTTTTAGATCTTCATCATTATTTTCATAGGAACTAGAAGAACATGCTTTTATAAAGGGATCTTTCTTAGCACGCATCCTAGCGGTTCTTTCTTTGCACTCGTCAATGGAAATTCTCATGGCTTTGAGAGACTCATTGATATCATGCTTAGGTGTAATAGATCTAAGTTTCAAAGAATCAACATCAAGAGCAATTCTATCAATGTTCCTAGCCAAATCATCAATCTTAAGCAATTTTTCTTCAATCATAGCATTAAAATTCTTTTGCAAAGTAATAAATTCTTTAATATTAGATTCAAAATCAGAGGGCATCTTATTATAATTTCCACAGGAATTGTTGTAGGAATTACCATAATTATTAGAGGGATTACTAGGATAAGGCCTAGGATTGAAATTTCCTCTATACGCGTTGTTACCAAAATTGTTCCTACCAACAAAATTCACATCCATAGATTCATGATTATTCTCCATCAAAGTAGACAAGGGAATATCATTAGGATTAGAATAAACACTCTTATTAGCAAATAATTTCATAAGTTCATCCATCTTTCCACTCAAAACATTAATTTCTTCTATCGCATGCACCTTTTTATTAGTGGATCTTTCAGTATGCCATTGAGAATAATTAACCATAATATTATCTAGGAGTTTAGTAGCTTCTCCTAAGGTGCCTCCCGCGGCCGAATCCAAAAGATTTCTAGAAGCAAAATTCAATCTGGCGTAAATTTTTTGTATAATCATCCACAAATTTAAACCATGAGTAGGGCAATTACGTATCATTAATTTCATTCTCTCCCAAGCGTGTGCAACATGTTCATGATCAAGTTGCTTAAAGTTCATAATACCGTTTCTAAGAGAGATGATTTTAGCGGGAGGAAAATACTTAGAGATAAAAGCATCTTTGCACTTATTCCACGAATCAATACTATTTTTAGGCAAAGACAAAAACCAAACTTTAGCACGATCTCTAAGCGAAAAAGGAAATAGCTTAAATTTAACAATATCATTATCCACATCTTTCTTATTTTGCATGTCACACAAATCAACGAAGCTATTTAGATGGGTAGTGGCATCTTCACTAGGAAGGCCGGAGAACGGATCTTTCATGACAAGATTCAGCAAAGTAGTATCAATTTCACAAGATTCAACATCGGTAAGAGGAGCAATCGGAGTGCTAATAAAATCATTGTTGTTGGTATTGGTGAAGTCACACAATTTAGTATTATCTTGAGACATCGCGACAAACAAATAAACTAACACACAAGCAAACAAAAAAGCAAGCGGACAAAAAGGGGCAAATAGAGAAAGAGAGGGAGGATAGAGAGAGAGGGCAAATAAAACGGCAAGCGTGAAGTGGGGGGAGAGGAAAATGAGAGGCAAATGGCAAATAATGTAATGCGGGAGATAAGGGTATGTGATGGGTACTTGGTATGTTGACTTTTGCGTAGACCTCCCCGGCAATGGCGCCAGAAATCCTTCTTGCTACCTCTTTTAGCACTGCATTGGTTTTCCCCGAAGAGGAAGGGATGATGCAGCAAAGTAGCGTAAGTATTTCCCTCCGTTTTTGAGAACCAAGGTATCAATCCAGTAGGAGGCTACGCGCGAGTCCCTCGTACCTACACAAAAAAAAATCCTCGCAACCAATGCAAATAGGGGTTGTCAATCCCTATAGGGCCACTTACGAGAGTGAGATCTGATAGATATGATAACATAATATTTTTTGGTATTTTTATGATAAAGATGCAAAGTAAAATAAAGGCAAAGTAAATAGCAAAGTAAATAACTAAGTGGTAGGAGATTGATATGATAAAGATAGACCCGGGGGCCATATGTTTCACTAGTGGCTTCTCTTGAGAGCATAAGTATTCTACGCTGGGTGAACAAATTACTGTTGAGCAATTGATAGAATTGAGCATAGTTATGAGAATATCTAGGTATGATCATGTATATAGGCATCACGTCCGAGACAAGTAGACCGACTCCTGCCTGCATCTACTATATTACTCCACTCATCGACCGCTATCCAACATGCATCTAGAGTATTAAGTTAAAAGCAGAGTAACGCCTTAAGCAAGATGACATGATGTAGAGGGATAGGCTCATGCAATATGAAGAAAACCCCATCTTTTTATCCTCGGTGGCAACAATACAATACGTGCCTTGCTGCCCTTACTGTCACCAGGAAAGGACACCGCAAGATTGAACCCAAAGCTAAGCACTTCTCCCATTGCAAGAAAGATCAATCTAGTAGGCCAAACCAAACTGATAATTCGAAGAGACTTGCAAAGATAACCAATCATACATAAAAGAATTCAGAGCAGATTCAAATATTATCCATAGATATACTTGATCATAAACCCACAATTCATCAGTCTCAACAAACACACCACATAAAGAAGATTACATCGAATAGATCTCCACAAGAGAGGGGGAGAACATTGTATTGAGATCCAAAAAGAGAGAAGAAGCCATCTAGCTACTAACTATGGACCCGTAGGTCTGAAGTAAACTACTCACACTTCATCAGAGAGGCTATGGTGTTGATGTAGAAGCCCTCCGTGATCAATGCCCCCTCCGGCGGAGCTCCGGAACAGGCCCCAAGATGGGATCTCGTGGATACAGAAAGTTACGGCGGTGGAATTAGGGTTTTGGCTCCTGTTCTGATCGTTTGGGGGTACGTGGATATATATAGGAGGAAGAAGTACGTCGGTGGAGCAACAGGGGCCCACGAGGGTGGAGGGCGCGCCTGGGGGCAGGCGCGCCCCCTACCTCGTGGCCTCCTGTTAGTTGGCTTGACGTAGGGTCCAAATCTCCTGAGTTGTATTCAGTGAGAAAATCACGTTCCCGAAGGTTTCATTCCATTTGGACTCCGTTTGATATTCCTTTTCTTCGAAACCCTAAAGCAGGCAAAAAATAGCAATACTGGGTTGGGCCTCCGGTTAATAGGTTAGTCCCAAAAATAATATAAAGTGGATAATAAAGCCCAATAATATCCAAAACAGTAGATAATATAGCATGGAGCAATAAAAAATTATAGATATGTTGGATACGTATCAAAGATCCTAGCAACTAAGCTTGGGGATGCCCCGGAAGGCATCCCCTCTTTCGTCTCCAACATTATCGGTAACCTCACTTGGAGCTATATTTTCATTCATCACATGATATGAGTTTTGCTTGGAGCATAATTTTATTTTGTTTTTATTTGCTTGCTGTTATTTAGAATAATGTTTTGTACCTTTTATTTCAATATAAATGTCAAGTATAGCCTTTGCCATGCTTATTTTGCAAGTATATGAGTTGCTGTTTGAAGATAGAAAGTTTATCGTTGTTGCAAAAATTCCCTAGAAAAGTCACAATGTGATAAAATGTTGAAACTTTTTGCACAATAAGCTCTGATAAATTTTCTACAGTGTGGTAAATTGGCATAATTTTTGGAGTTAAAGAAGTATGGACACTCTTGCATTCTTTACAGATGTATTGTTTTGGCAGATTGTTGTTATGTTTGCATATGTTTGCTTGTTTAATGATTCAACTTGAGGACTATTAAATATGTATAAGAATTTAGTATGCAATGTTAAATATTTTTTTAGTGATTTGCTACAGTAGAGAATGATAAGGTTTTTGCATTGATTTATACTAACTTATCTCACGAGTTCTTGTTGAGTTTTGTGTGGATGAACTTTTTAAGATTTAGGGAAACCGTGATGTAAAAGGAACTAAGGAGGCACAAAAACTCAAGCTTGGGTATGCCCAAGGCATACCAAGATAATATTTCAAGAAGTCTCAAGTATCTAAGCTTGGGTATGCCCAAGGCATACCAAGATAATATTTCAAGAAGTCTCAAGTATCTAAGCTTGGAATGCCCTGGTAGGCATCCCACATTTCTTCATCAACAATTATTGGTTAGTATCGGTTGAGCCTAAGTTTTTGCTTCTTCACATGAGTTGTGCTATTCTTGGAATGTAATTTTATTTTGTTTTGCTTGCTGTTTAAATAAAATACTTAGATCTGAAACTTTTCAATAAGAGAGAGTCCTCAATTAGCTACCCATTTACTTAACTACTCGCATGATCTTCACTTATATCTTTTCTGAGCAGTTTGTCATTTACTCTCATGCTTCACTTATATCCTATGAGTAAATTGTTGAATAAATTGAATGTAATGAAGTTGAAATTATATGTTCATAACATGCCTAGTGGTAGCTTCACATTGGGTTTAGAAAGTGAAATCTTTTGAAGCTTGACAATAACAATATTGGTCATACAAGCAATTCATGAATGATTACTATAAGGAAGAGAAATTTCACATGCAAATATATTATCTTGGACATCTTCTATTATTGTGAATACTGTCGGGGATATACTGATGGGGAACATAGCAGAAATTCAAAATTTTCCTACGTGTCACCAAGATCTATCTATGGAGAGACCAGCAACGAGGGGAGGAGAGTGCATCTACATACCCATGTAGAACGCTAAGCGGAAGCGTTCAAGAGAACGGGGTTGATGGAGTCGTACTCGTCCTGATCCAAGTCACCGATGATCCTAGCGCCAAACGGACGGCACCTCCGCATTCAACACACATACGGAGCAGCGACGTCTCCTCCTTCTTGATCCAGGAAGGGGGAAGGAGAGGTTGATGGAGATCCAGTAGCACGACGGCGTGGTGGTGGAAGTAGCGGGATTCCAACAGGGCTTCGCCAAGCGCTGCGGGAGGAGGGAGATGTGTCACGGGAGGGAGAGGGAGGCGCCAGGGCTTAGATCCGGCTGCCCTCCCTTCCCCCCACTATATATAGGGCCAAGGGAGAGGGGGGGGCGCAGCCTTGGCCCTTCCTCCAAGGAAGGGTGCGGCTAGGGAGGAGTCCCTCCTCCCCAAGGCACCTAGGAGGTGCCTTCCCCTTTTAGGACTCTTCCTTTCCTTATCTCTTGGCGCATGGGCCTCTTGGGGCTGATGCCCTTGTCCCATATAGGCCAAGGTGCACACCCCTACATCCCATGTGGCCCCCCGGGGCAGGTGGCCCCACCCGATGGACCCCCGGGACCCTTCCGGTGGTCCCGGTACAATACCGGTGACCCCGAAACTTGTCCCGATGGCCGAAATAGCACTTCCTATATATAATTCTTTACCTCCGGACCATTCCGGAACTCCTCGTGACGTCCGGGATCTCATCCGGGACTCCGAACAACATTCGGGTTACCACATACTAATATCTCTATAACCCTAGCGTCACCGAACCTTAAGTGTGTAGACCCTACGGGTTCGGGAGACATGCAGACATGACCGACACATTCTCCGGTCAATAACCAACAGCGGGATCTAGATACCCATGTTGGCTCCCACATGTTCCACGATGATCTCATCGGATGAACCACGATGTCGAGGATTCAATCAATCCCGTATACATTTCGCTTTGTCTAGCGGTACGATACTTGCCCGAGATTCGATCGTCGGTATCCCGATACCTTGTTCAATCTCGTTACCGGCAACTCCTTGATCACATTGTGCACATTATGATGATGTCCTACCGAGTGGGCCCAGAGATACCTCTCCATTTACACGGAGTGACAAATCCCAGTCTCGATTCGTGCCAACCCAACAGACACTTTTGGAGATACCTGTAGTGTACCTTTATAGCCACCCAGTTACGTTGTGACGTTTGGCACACCCAAAGCACTCCTACGGTATCCGGGAGTTGCACAATCTCATGGTCTAAGGAAATGATACTTGACATTAGAAAAGCTTTAGCAAACGAACTACACGATCTTGTGCTAGGCTTAGGATTGGGTCTTCTCCATCACATCATTCTCCTAATGATGTGATCCCATCATCAACGACATCCGATGTCCATGGTCAGGAAACCGTAACCATCTATTGATCAATGAGCTAGTCAACTAGAGGCTTACTAGGGACATGGTGTTGTCTATGTATCCACACATGTATCTGGGTTTCCTATCAATACAATTCTAGCATGGATAATAAACGATTATCATGAACAAGGAAATATAATAATAACCAATTTATTATTGCCTCTAGGGCATATTTCCAACAGTCTCCCACTTGCACTAGAGTCAATAATCTAGTTCACATCGCCATGTGATTAACACTCACAGGTCACATCGCCATGTGACTAACACCCAAGAGTTTACTAGAGTCAGTAGTCTAGTTCACATCACTATGTGATTAACACTCAATGAGTTCTAGGTTTGATCATGTTGCTTGTGAGAGAGGTTTTAGTCAACGGGTCTGCAACATTTAGATCCGTATGTACTTCGCAAATTTCTATGTCATCTTGTAGATGCAACTACTACGCTACATTTGGAGCCATTTCGAATAACTGTTCTACTTGGAGCTATTCCAAATTGTTGCTCCATTATACGTATCCGGTATCTCTACTCAGAGCTATCCGGATAGGTGTTTAAGCTTGCATCGACGTAACTCTTTACGTTAAAATCTTTATCACCTCCATAACCGAGAAACATATCCTTATTCATCTAAGGATAATTTAGACCGCTATCTGGTGATCTACTCCTAGATCACCTTTGTACCCTCTAGCCAGACATGTGGCAAGGCACACATCAAGTGCGGTACACAGCATAGCATACTATGGAGCCTATGTCTAAGCATAGGGGATGACCTTCGTCCTTTCTCTCTGTTCTGCCGTGGTCGAGCTTTAAGTCTTAACTTCATACCTTACAACTCAAGCGAGAACTCCTTCTTTGACTGATCCATCTTGAACACCTTCAAGATCATGTCAAGGTATGTGCTTATTTGAAAGTACCATGAAGTGTTTTGATCTATCCTTATAGATCTTGATGCTCAATGTTCAAGTAGCTTAATCCAGGCTTTCCATTGAAAAACACTTTTCAAATAACTCTGCATGCTTTCCAGAAATTCTACATCATTTCTGATCAACAATATGTCAACAACATATATTCATCAGAAATTCTATAGTGCTCCCACTCACTTCTTTGGAAATACAAGTTTCTCATAAACTTTGTATACACCCAAAAACTTTGATCATCTCATCAAAGCATATATTCCAACTCCGAGATGCTTACTCCAGTCCTTAGAAGGATTGCTGGCGCTTTGCATTAGCATCTTTCTGGATTGACAAAACCTTTCGGTTGTATCACATACAACCTTTCCTCAAGAAAATCGTTGAGGAAACAATGTTTTGACATCCTATCTGCAAGATTTCATAAATAATGCAGTAATCGCTAATATAATTCCAACAGACTCTTAGCATCGCTACGAGTGAGAAAGTCTCACCGTAGTCAACTCCTTGAACTTGTCGGGAAACTTCTTAACGACAAGTCGAGCTTTCTTAATGGTGACATTTACCATCATTGTCCGTCTTCCTTTTAAAAACCATATGTGCCTAACAGCCTTATGACCATCAAGTAGTTCTTCCAAAGTCTACACTTTGTTTTCATATATGGATCCTTTCTCGGATTATATGGCCTCGAGCCATTTTGGAATCCAGGCCCACCATCGCTTCTCCATAGCTCGTAGGTTCATTGTTGTCTAGCAACATGACATCCAAGACAGGATTACGTACCATTCTGAAGTAGTATGCATCCTTGTCGTCCTACGAGGTTTGGGAGTGACTTGATCTGAAGTCTCATGATCACTATCATAAGCTTCCACTTCAATTGGTGTAGGTGCCACAGGAACAACTCTTTGTGCCCTGCTATACACTAGTTGTAGTGACGGTTCAATAACCTCATCAAGTCTCCACCATCCTCCCACTCAATTCTCGAGACAAACCTTTTCCTCGAGAAAGAACCCGATTCCAGAAACAATCCCTTATTGCTTTCGGATCTGAGACAGGAGGTATACCCAACTGTTTTGGGTGTCCCATGAAGATGCATTTATCCGCTTTGGGTTCGAGCTTATCAGCCTGAAACTTTTTCCATATAAGCGTCGAGCCCCAAACTTTTAAGAAATGACAGCTTAGGTTTCTCTAAACCACAGTTCATACGGTGTCATCTCATCGGAATTACGTGGTGCCCCTTTTAAAGTGAATGTGGTCGTCTCTAATGCATAACCTAGAAACTATTGTGGTAATTCGATAAGAGACATCATGGTATGCATCATATCCAATAGGGTGCAGTTATGATGTTCCGACACACCATCACACTATGGTGTTCCAGGCTGTATCAGTTGTGAAACAATTTCCACAATGTCTTAATTCTGTGCCAAACTCATAATTCAGATATTCATCTCTATGATCATATCATAGATCTTTTATCCTCTTGTCACGACGATCTTTCAACTTCACCCTGAAATTACTTGAACCTTTCAATAATTCAGACTCATGATTCATCAAGTAAATATACTCAACATCTACTCAAATCATCTGTGAAGCAAGAACATAACGATATCCACTACATGCCTCAGCACTCATTGGACTGCACACATCAAAATGTATTACTTCCAACAAGTTGCTTTCTAGTTCCATTTTACTGAAACCGAGGCTTTCAGTCATCTTGCCCATGTGGTATGATTTGCATGTCTCAAGTGATTCAAAATCAAGTGAGTCCAAACGTTCCATTTGCATGGAGTTTCTTCATGCATATACACCAATAGACATGGTTCACATGTCTCAAACTTTTCAAAAACGAGTGAGCCCAAAGATCCATCAACATGGAGCTTCTTCATGCGTTTTATACCGATATGACTTACGTGGTAGTGCCACAAGTAGATGGTACTATCATTACTATCTTATATCTTTTGGCATGAACATGTATATCACTACGATCGAGATTCAATAAACCATTCATTTTAGGTGCAAGACCATTGAAGGTATTATTCAAATAAACAGAGTAACCATTATTCTCCTTAAATGAATAACTGTATTGCGATAGACATAATCCAATCATGTCTATGCTCAACGCAAACACCAATCTCGATGGTAGAGGGAACGTGCAATGCTTGATTACATCAAGCTTGGAAAAACTTCCAACACATATTGCCAGCTCACCTTTAGCTAGTCTCCGTTTACTCCGCAGCCTTTTATTTCGAGTTTACTAACATTTAGCAACCGAACCGGTATCTAATCCCATGGTGCTACTAGGAGTACTAGTAAAGTACACATTAACACAATGTATATCCAATATACTTCTATCAACCTTGCCAGCCTTCTCATCTACCAAGTATCTAGGGTAATTCTGCTCCAGTGGTTGTTCCCCTTTATTACAGAAGCACTTAGTCTTGGGCTTGGGTTCAACTTTGGGTTTCTTCACCTAAGCAGCAACTGACTTGTCGTTTCATGAAGTATCCCTTTCTTGCCCTTGCCCTTCTTGAAACTAGTGGTTTTTAACTAACCATCAACAATTGATGCTCCTACTTGACTTCTACTTTCGCGGTGTCAAGCATCGCGAATATCTCAAGAATCATCACATCTATAACTGATATGTTATAGTTCATTACGAAGCTCTAGCAGCTTGGTGGCAATGACTTTGGAGAAACATCACTATCTCATCTGGAAGATTAACTCCTACTCGATTCAAGTGATTGTTGTACTCATACAATCTGAGCACAAGCTCAATAATTGAGCTTTTCTCCCTTAGTTTGCAGGCTAAGAAAATCGTCGGAGGTCTTATACCTCTTGACGTGGGCACGAGCCTGAAATCCCAATTTCAGCCCTCGAAACATCTCATATGTTTCGCGACGTTTCAAAACGTCTTCGGTGCCTCAACTCTAAACCGTTTAACTGAACTATCACGTAGTTATCAAAACGTGTATGTCAGATGTTCGCAACATCCACAGACCACGTTCGAGGTTCAGCACACTGAGCGGTGCATTAAGGACATAAGCCTTCTATGAAGCAATGAGGACAATCCTCAATTTACGGACCTAGTCCGCATAATTGCTACTATCAACTTTCAACTAAATTTTCTCTAGGAACATAACTAAACAGTAGAACTGAAGCGCGAGCTACGACATAATTTGCAAAGATCTTTGACTATGTTCAGGATAATTAAGTTCATCTTATGAACTCCCACTCAGATAGACATCCCTCTAGTCATCTAAGTGATTACATGATCCGAGTCAACTAGGCCGTGTCCGATCATCACGTGAGACGGACTAGTCAACCTCGGTGAACATCTTCATGTTGATCGTATCTGCCATACGACTCATGCTCGACCTTTCGGTCTTCTGTGTTCCGAGGCCATGTCTGTACATGCTAGGCTCGTCAAGTCAACCTAAGTGTTTTGCATGTGTTCCGAGGCCATGTCTGTACATGCTAGGCTCGTCAACACCCATTGTATTCGAACGTAAGAATCTATCACACCCGATCATCACGTGGCGCTTCGAAACAACGAACCTTCTGCAACGGTGCACAGTTAGGGAGAACACTTTCTTGAAATTTTAATGAGGGATCATCCTATTTACTACCGTCGTTCTAAGCAAATAAGATGTATAAACATGATAAACATCACATGCAATCAAATAGTGACATGATATGGCCAATATCACTTTGCTCCTTTTGATCTCCATCTTCGGGGCTCCATGATCATCATCGTCACCAGCATGACACCATGATCTCCATCATCATGATCTCCATCATCGTGTCTTCATGAAGTTGTCTCGCCAACTATTACTTCTACTACTACAGCTAACGGTTAGCAATAAAGTAAAGTAATTACATGACATTTATGTTGACACGCAGGTCATAAATAAATAAAGACAACTCCTATGGCTCCTGCCGGTTGTCATACTCATCGACATGCAAGTCGTGATTCCTATTACAAGAACATGATCATCTCATACATCACATATATCATTCATCACATCCTTTGGCCATATCACATCACATAGCATACCCTGCAAAAACAAGTTAGACGTCCTCTAATTGTTGTTTGCAGGTTTTACGTGGCTGCTATGGGTTTCTAGCAAGAACGTTTCTTACCTACGCAAAGACCACAACGTGATATGCCAATTGCTATTTACCCTTCATAAGGACCCTGTTCATCGAATCCGATCTGACTAAAGTGGGAGAGACAGACACCCGCTAGCCACCTTATGCAACTAGTGCATGTCAGTTGGTGGAACCAGTCTCACGTAAGAGTACGTGTAAGGTCGGTCCGGGCCGCTTCATCCCATAATGCCACCGAATCAAGATTGGACTAGTAACGGTAAGCATATTGAACAATATCAACGCCCACAACTACTTTGTGTTCTACTCGTGCATAGAATCTACGCAATAGACCTAGCTCATGATGCCACTGTTGGGGAACGTAGCAGAAATTCAAAATTTTCCTACGTGTCACCAAGATCTATCTATGGAGAGACCAGCAACGAGGGGAGGAGAGTGCATCTACATACCCTTGTAGATCGCTAAGCGGAAGCGTTCAAGAGAACGGGGTTGATGGAGTCGTACTCGTCGTGATCCAAATCACCGATGATCCTAGCACCGAACGGACGGCACCTCCGCATTCAACACTCGTACGGAGCAGCGACGTCTCCTCCTTCTTGATCCAGCAAGGGGGAAGGAGAGGTTGATGGAGATCCAGCAGCACGACGGCGTGGTGGTGGAAGTAGCGGGATTCCAACAGGGCTTCGCCAAGCGCTGCGGGAGGAGGGAGATGTGTCACGCGAGGGAGAGGGAGGCGCCAGGGCTTAGATCTGGCTGCCCTCCCTTCCCCCCACTATATATAGGGCCAAGGGAGAGAGGGGGGCGCAGCCTTGGCCCTTCCTCCAAGGAAGGGTGCGGCTAGGGAGGAGTCCCTCCTCCCCAAGGCACCTAGGAGGTGCCTTCCCCTTTTAGGACTCTTCCTTTCCTTATCTCTTGGCGCATGGGCCTCTTGGGGCTGGTGCCCTTGGCCCATATAGGCCAAGGTGCACACCCCTACAGCCCATGTGGCCCCCCGGGGCAGGTGGCCCCACCCGATGGACCCCCGGGACCCTTCCGGTGGTCCCGGTACAATACCGGTGACCCCGAAACTTGTCCCGATGGCCGAAATAGCACTTCCTATATATAATTCTTTACCTCCGGACCATTCCGGAACTCATCGTGACGTCCGGGATCTCATCCGGGACTCCGAACAACATTCGGGTTACCGCATACTAATATCTCTATAACCCTAGCGTCACCGAACCTTAAGTGTGTAGACCCTACGGGTTCGGGAGACATGCAGACATGACCGAGACATTCTCCGGTCAATAACCAAAAGCGGGATCTGGATACCCATGTTGGCTCCGACATGTTCCACGATGATCTCATCGGATGAACCACGATGTCGAGGATTCAATCAATCCCGTATACAATTCCCTTTGTCTAGCGGTACGATACTTGCCCGAGATTCGATCGTCGGTATCCCGATACCTTGTTCAATCTCATTACCGGCAAGTCTCTTTACTCGTTCCGTAACACATCATCCTGTGATCAACTCCTTGATCACATTGTGCACATTATGATGATGTCCTACCGAGTGGGCCCAGAGATACCTCTCCATTTACACGGAGTGACAAATCCCAGTCTCGATTCGTGCCAACCCAACAGACACTTTTGGAGATACCTGTAGTGTACCTTTATAGCCACCCAGTTACGTTGTGACGTTTGGCACACCCAAAGCACTCCTACGGTATCCGGGAGTTGCACAATCTCATGGTCTAAGGAAATAATACTTGACATTAGAAAAGCTTTAGCAAACGAACTACACGATCTTGTGCTAGGCTTAGGATTGGGTCTTCTCCATCACATCATTCTCCTAATGATGTGATCCCGTCATCAACGACATCCGATGTCCATGGTCAGGAAACCGTAACCATCTATTGATCAACGAGCTAGTCAACTAGAGGCTTACTAGGGACATGGTGTTGTCTATGTATCCACACATGTATCTGAGTTTCCTATCAATACAATTCTAGCATGGATAATAAACGATTATCATGAACAAGGAAATATAATAATAACCAATTTATTATTGCCTCTAGGGCATATTTCCAACATATACCCCGTGGTATGACCCGGCCGGACTTGGCGCTTCACCGATGACCCGCAAGAGGACTGGCAATTCACGGGTCTGGCGGCTCACTGGTCAGACGACTCACGGATGACCCCGACGGCGGGTCACATAGAAGACTAGGCCCAAGGCCCAGTAGGCCGGCTCATATTATGGTGGGCCGGCTTAAGACAGAAGGCATGAGGAATATTTCCTTGACGAGGAAGCAAGACCCGTACTTGTATCCGTCTTGTAATAGAGAATAAGTTAGTTCTAATTCTAATAGGACTCTACATGTAAGCCGCCCCTTCAACTTATATAAGGAGGGGCAGGGCTCCCCAAAGAGGAACAAGCATCAAGAAACAATATCTAGGGCTAGACACAAAGAGGAGAGCCAGCTTACGGCGACTCCCTCATGATCATAATGAGACCTAGCCACAAACAGCATGTAGGGTTATTACCGGATAATGTTTCCCAGGGCCCGAAGCTGTCTAAATCCTCGTCTTGTGTGTTGCGTCTCTCGATTCCGCTCAACCCCTTCAAGCTACCACATAGATGCGTTGGCCTCGCGACTAAGTCCTTACATTAGGACATCTGCCGTGACAATTCCATGACAGTTGGCGTCCATCGTAGGGCGTGCACACGGTGGTGTTGAGTTTTTGAAGGGCTTCCCTCAGGGATCAAGGAGTTTGCAATTTTCCGGATAAGGGTTTTTTACAATTGGTGAGGTTGAAGTCAGAGGAAAAAATTAGGGTTACGGTTGATCCGCCGCCGCCGCTTGTCCTATGATCTAGTATTTGGTTATTTTTTAAGTCACTGAGACCGACAAGTCTTTGTGGCCGATTCAACAGTACGCACCGATTGATTCCTGTGCAGGCAGTCTGCCGAGGTGGACACAAACTTCCGCTGCACCATTGCTATACAAATTGCAAGTCACCTCCGCACACGTCTGGTCAAATCCAGTTGGTCTAAACAAATAACAGGGTTGTCACATCTTTGAAGCTACAGTCCCGACTCCCGAGACACATCAGGTATAGGCACTACCGCCTCCGCCTTTTTTTGACAAGGAAGAAAAAGAAGACAAGTCATCTTAGGCCTTCCACTATGTGGGCTAAAAGAGGTGCCAAAACCAGTTTTCCCTCATTTGGCACCGATGCCTTTCATAGCCCAGCCGGTGCCATAAAAATATTCCAGGGAGCCGGAGCAAGTAGCTGCTCCGGTGCCCACTTCAAGCACTACAATAAGATATACTAAAGTATAACTGCCATCTCTACAGGAGCATTCCTACCCAACCACCACCGAGCAACATCATTCAATCCATACCAAACAGCATTCAAGTTACAGCAAACCAGAGCACTCAAATTTTCAGATGACCGTTGCACTGCAGTAGAAAAATCTGCCCGTTTGGAGAATATGTCTATAAAATGTACAGAACAAGCTCATAGAAGCACAAGAAGATCTTGGAAAAACTCTCCCCCAAAACATGGAGCACTCATCTTCTCAAAACTTCACAAGCATGATGAACTCCTCCTTCCCACCTTCAGATGCACAGAGCCCAAATAACCTACAAAATCCACATAGCCCAGTTAGTTTGCAGTACAATTCTAGTTTCCATCCACATATGAATTATCCACCCACACAATATATTCCCAGTTTCCAGCATCAACACCCACACCATGCAAATTTATATGCTCAAGGAGGTTACCAGCAAGTTCCATCCATACCTCCAGGCTACCATGGTGTTGCTTACCAAGGTAACATGGGGCAGTACCCTCCAGGAGCATTTGGAGCAGGCTCAAGTAGCAGTCCAGCTTCTCCCGCTGGATGCATACCTTTTCTTGGATTTGCTAGAGGCACTAGTTCAAGAGGAGATGAGAACAGTCCAGTTGGATTTAGTTCTCCCATGTCACCTGCATATCAAGTGGATGAAGATCCGGCTGTCAATAATCAAGATGGCAGTGATAGTAGTCCTGATGAGATTCAGAAAAAAGGAAAAGGCAAGAACTGGAGTAAGTGTGAGGATGAACTTCTCATAGCAGCTTGGGTGCACAATTCATGTGATCCGATTGATGGAAACTCCAAAAGGGGAGATACCTATTGGAAGGAAGTTGCAGCAGAGTACAAGAAATATGCAACGAAAGAGCAGAAGAAAACAGTTGGGCAATGCAAGAACCACTGGACTAAGACCACAAAGAAGGTTACAAAGTTCAATGGTATCTACAATGTTGAAAAAAGTACATGGCCTAGTGGGAGCGATGACAAGCAACTTATGGAGAGGGTACGTGCCAAATACATGAGTGTTGCCAAGACAAAAAGACCCTTTCCATATGAGCACTGGTGGGAGTACGTGAGGAAAGAGGCTAAATGGAGAAGGTATTATTCAGTTGAAGAGATGAACAAAAGAAACAAGTTGAATGCATCAGGAGCTTATAGTTCTCCAACCCAGGCAATAGATGAGGAAGGTGAACTTCAACGACCCCCGGGACGCAACACTTCAAAAGACGCAAAAGATAAACAGAAGTCATCAAGCAAGTCTAAATGCTCTGGAAGCTTGACAAGTGAGAGTGTGGACAAATTTAATGAGATTCAACTAAGAAAATCAATTGCTGCAGAGAAAATGGCCGACGCCACCCTTATTCAAGCACAAGCCACAAAAGTTCAAGCAGAAGCTGAGAAAGAAAGAGTTGAAACTGAGAAGGAGAAGATAAAGGTGGACAAACTAAGCAAATACCTTGATCTTCTTCACAAAGATACTTCAGCTTATGATGATGCCCAAAAGAAAAGACATGAACAAGTTCTAAATTTCTTATCTAATGATCTGTTCGGTTAAGATTAGATGTATCTTGTAGGTGAATGATGCACTATGTAAGGAGTTTCATGTGATCGTTGTTTGTTAGAACTTTATGAATTAGTATGTAATCACTGGTTGTAAGCATTTTCTGAATTACTATGTAAGCATTTAACTTGCTGGAAATATAGCTATTGAAAACTAGCCGTTGGAAACTATTCCCTATTAATAGAGGCAGCAGCTCCATCCCACCAAGCCCAAACACAACACACCTTCCACTCAAGAGATGTCCACCGATGAGAACCCACAAGCAGAGCAACAAGACAATGTTGACGCAGCAATTAGTTTCGAAGCCATGGGTGACTTTTTCTGGGACTTCATGAATGACCCAGTTGAAGCCCAGATTGAAGCAGAAATTCGAGCTCAGATTGCAGCACAACAGACAGGTACATCCAATGAACACAGAAGACTACCTAGAATACACCTTGATAGAGATAGGCAAGGTGGTGAGGATAGGCTAATGGCTGACTACTTCTCAGAAAATCCATTGTACACTGACAAGCAATTTAGGCGTAGGTTTCGTATGAGGAAGCATTTATTTTTACACATTGTCCAAACTCTTGGCGAGTGGTCTCCATTCTTTACTCAGAGGAGTGATGCATTTGGCAAGCCTGGCTTTTCTCCCTTGCAGAAATGCACTGCTGCTATGCGAGTGCTAGCATTTGGGACACTTGCTGATTTGTTTGATGATAACTTGAGAATGGGTGAAACCACAATCATCAAGTGCATGACCACATTTTGCAAGGGTGTGATGGAGAAGTTTGGTCCAGAATATCTTAGAAGGCCCACTAACGAAGACATACAACGCTTACTTCATGTAGGGGAGGCTCGTGGCTTTCCTGGCATGTTGGGAAGTCTTGATTGCATGCACTGGACATGGAGAAACTGTCCAGTGGCTTGGAAGGGAATGTTCACTCGTGGCGATCATGGAGTTTCCACAGTCATGCTCGAAGCTGTGGCCTCACATGACCTATGGATATGGCATGCATTTTTTGGGGTCGCTGGATCAAGTAATGATATCAATGTCCTAGACCAATCAACTCTGTTTACTCAAGTGCTGCAAGGTACAGCTCCAGAGGTTCACTTTGAAGTCAATCACAATGAGTATAACTTGGGATACTACCTGGTAGATGGCATTTATCCGGAATGGGCGACATTTGTGAAATCAATCCCTATGGCTCAAAGTGAGAAGCACAAGTTATATAAAGCACATCAAGAAGGAGCAAGGAAAGATGTAGAGCGGGCTTTTGGTGTTTTGCAAGCTCGTTTTGCTATAGTTCGTCATCCAGGGCGTATGTTGCAAAGGTGTGCCCTTGCTGAGATCATGTATGCTTGCATTATATTGCATAACATGATCGTTGCAGATGAGAGGCACACCTACAAGTGCTATGACAAATATGACTGTGACTATGAATTACTACAAGGCGCTCAAATACCATATCTTGAAACTGAACAAGGACCATTTGATGGGTTTGATCTGGTTCTTGAGACAGATGCTTCCATTCGGGATCGATCCACACATCGTCGTCTCAAGGCTGATTTGGTTGAGAATATTTGGCAAAAGTTTGGAGGAAATGGACATTAGCATTTATAAGTTCTACATGAATTCATCTTACTAATTTCTACACCTTTCTACTTTAGTTTTCCAGTCGAGCATCTCCTTTGTAATTGTGTAATTTAGTTTACAAATTGTGGAATGAGAACATTTTATTATTATTTCTTGCTGCTAAATTTTATTATTTCTTGCTGCTAAATGCAATGTTGAACACTACCTTCAATTTTTAAGAACAGGAAACTAGCATCACTGACATTATTAACTAGTACTACACTACATGCAAGTACAGCACGTCCTAATAGACAGCTTCATAGGCCGAACATTACAATGTCTTAACTGAATCCAGTAAAACATTTTTGTTTGCTTCATAGGCTGAACATCACGCATCCTCACCTGTGCTGCTTCGAGACCAGTAAAGGCAGCGCAGTAGTAGAAAGTAGTAGATGCAGCGCAGTAGCCGCCCGTCCTGCAGTCCGGGCAGCGCTAGCCACAACATACTGCTGGCCCGCCTCCGCCTCCTGCTTCCTCCTCGTCGTCCATGGAGCTCGTCCCCCGCCGCACATCACCTCCACTAGCCGCGGCGCCTCGGAGAACCTCGACAGATTCCTCCTCTCGCGCCTCCGCTTTGCCCGGACCTTGGGCCGATGAACACCTTGCCTGGAGTAGGAGATGCGTGTCGATTTGGCCTAGATCTACGCCGGATCGAGATGAGGAGGTGACGATGGAGATGGATCTGGTCAGAGGAGAAAGGGGATTTTTTCTGGACAGAGGCGGACGAGAGGAACTCGCGCGAAGGATCGAGGAGAGGTTGGCTTGCTCAATTTTTTTATGGACGTGTGGGTCCCGCTTTTCTACGGGCTGCAAACGCACATTGTGAGGCCGGTGCCAAATTTTTTTGTAAGGGCATCGATGCCCAGTCTGCTATATTTTAGTGCACCGAGCACCGGGCACATAGTGGAAGGCCTAAAGCTGCTTGGCCGCCTCACTTTCAAGCCGGCCTCCGCCGTCGGGGTCGACCGCCGTCGCAGCCTCGGCCCTGCTCTGAGTCACTGGGAAGGCTTCCGTGGCAGTTGCTGTCTCCGCTGTAACAGACCGCCTCGCCCGTCCGCCTCTGTGTGGCCCGTCCGTGCTTTGCTCCAAACTGCTGCGCTGCCGGAGCTCCGCCTTCACCGCAGCGCCTATAAACCGGTTCTTTAAGCCGCCGTGGTTGCTCTGCATTTTTACGTGAGCCGCCGTCAACGCCTCGAATATAATGGAGATCAGACGGTCTGTGATATGCATGTTTTTAGGCAATTACTACTTTTTTTTACATTCAACACCTCCTTTATTAATTAGCTACAATAGTAGCATCAGAAACAATCAGGGGGATAACCGCCCCCGGGGCTGTATCCAGCCAAACACCAGGAGGATTGAATTTAACTACTCTAGCTAACTCATGAGCTATTTTATTGTTATCTCTACAACAGTGTTCAAAGATGATATGAGTAAAATCTAAGGACATAAAAAAACAGTCATCAAAGATGGCACTGGCAACCGAAGAACTCCCTTCTTTAAGCGCGTTGATGACCTCAAGACTATCCGAATTTAACTCGATCTTGTTGCATCCAGCGGCACGGGCTAGATTCAAGCCAAACCTTACTGCAGTTGCTTCTGCGGTAATTGCATCATAGCATATGTTCAGTTTTTCATTGGTCGCTGCCACGAAATTACCATTGTGGTCTCTAATGATAGCCCCCATCCCTCCAGCGAATCATGGTCGAACCCCGCATCCACATTCAGCTTGACGTACCCATTCCTCGGCCTCATCCAGCCAGCCTGTCGGATCTTTGGTTTTGGAGAATAAGCATTAATATAGTTAGCAGCAAGTGATCTCACCGCTACACTGATCTGTGAAGCATTAAGCTTTACTCCTCCATGTGTTAGCTTTCTTCTTTCCCACCACAAAAACCAGCAGCAAGTGGCAATTGTTTCTCTGAATTTGGGGAGTCCCAACACATGGATATGATTATCTGGAAGATTGAGAAGGAATTCTAAAGTTACTTCCCCAGATCTGTCCAAAACCAGGGCTTTTGTGGTTACCTCATGCAATCCAAGCAGCTTCCAAACTTCGGTGGCGACTGGGCACTCAAACAACAAGTGTCGAATGGTCTCAGGGCCTAGGTTGCAAGAGGGACAATGGGCTTTTATCTTGATATGTCTATCTGCCAATAACGCCCGGCATGGAATAGCGCTGTGGATCACTCTCCAAACAAATATTTTAATCTTTGCAGGACAATTCAGCCCCCAAAGAGATTTCCAAATGGGTTTAGGCGCTGATGAGCTACAGCCAGCCTGCAGATGGTGACTAAACTGGGCCTCCCAAACAACATGATATGCAGATCTTACCGAGAAACCCCCTGTCTTTGTCAAGCTCCATGCCAAGAAGTCTGACATTTCATATATAGGCAGTGGGATAGCAAGTATTCTCTGGGCATCAACATGACAAAAAGTTTGGTACACAAGCTGCCTATCCCACTCCCCCGATGCAGGATCAATTAGCTCAGATACACGGGATAACAAGTGGTTACCTCTAGTGGAGATAACTTTTTTAGATGGTGATTGTGAGATCCAGCAATCTTCCCAAATTTTAATTTTTTGTCCATCGCCCACTCTCCAGATTATGCCGTGCTTCAAGGTGTCCACTCCTGCCATTATACTTTGCCATGTGTAGGAGGCCTTCTTCCTCAACCCCACATTCATAAGATCGTCATTTGGGTAATACTTTGCTTTGAGAATCTTTGCACATAGTGACTCAGGATCATCAATAAGCCTCCATGCTTGTTTTGCCAATAGAGCCAGATTGAAGCAGTGAATGTCTCAAAAACCCATACCTCCTCTGCTCTTCGGTATGCACATCTTCCACCAAGCAAACCAGTGCATTCTCTTGTGTGACGCATCATCACCCCACCAAAAACGTGATATCGCATCTGTGATTCCTTTGCAATTTTTTTTAGGAATTTTGAAGACCGACATCGCATAAGATGGTATGGCTTGTGCAACAGACTTAATAAGCAAGATGCTCCGTGTCCTCACAAAGGACGTGCTAGACTGGATGAGATCTGAATAAAACAAGAAAGGAAAGTGAGAACCAGGGAAAGGAAGGACTATGCCAGGAGGAAGGAGATTGGTCCACCGTTGACTGCATATGTTGCGTATGCGTATTCCCGGAGCTGGCCTTGCCTCTGCCGCGCCTGAGCCGCCGCGGACGCCCGCCTCAACTGTATAGTCGGGGAGAGCCGCTGGCCGCCTTGCTACCCTTCACCTCAGACCGGCTTCCCGCAGCACCGCCCGGCGCCCCTGTGGTTGCGGCTCGCCTCGCGCCTCCGCTTCTCTGCTGAGGCCTCACGCCATGGTTGAGCCGAGCTGTTGCCTCCGCTCTGGCCTGGCACCTCTCCTCTGCTCCCGCCTTTACCAGGTCGCCGCGCGTCCGTGTCCCCCTTGCGTGCTCGCCTGAAAGTGCTACTGGCTGTTGCCTGAAAAAAAAAAGGAGGCACGAGCCCACGACCTGGAGGATACGGATCGGGGATGGCAAACTGACAACGACCCGGATGAACACGGAGACACGGGGATCGATGAAGATTCTACGACCTCGCTGTTTCGCCTCCACCGCTGGGCTCCGCCCACGCCGCTGCGCCTCTGAGCCGCCTGCTTCCGCCTGTGAACCGCTGCTGCAAGCGGCCACATCCGCCGAGTCGCCGGATTCAAACAGCCGGGCGCCCCGCTGGTTCTAAACCGCCGCGGCCGTAACAAGCAGTCAATTACCTCATGGCTAAAGTCTGATCCGGCCCTTGCGCACTGTCATTGGAGGCCGCGTCTACATCAGCACTATGTCAAAATTGCTTAACAGATGTGCGCAAATCGCCGCCTCAGCGGTCCGGTCTACATCAACTTATCGGTACCGTGCCTACAGTCGATTTATTCGACCATGCCCGCGCCGACTTAACCATCCGTACCCATAGCCAACTTGTCTGTCCGCACAGCTTACAAATACCGCGGTCGACTCACGCGTCCGCTCCATCTTCTAAATGTTGCGGTTAACTCCGACATATATATCAATAAATTAGAGCCAATGGACATATGCGAGCCGCCCCCGCCGCGTTGAGCCGCCTCTGCCGCGTTGAGCCGCCGGGGCTATATTGAGTCTCCGGTCTGCCTGAGCCACCTCTGTCGCGATAAACGGATCATCCATCGTCCAAACAAATCAGATGATATCCATCCAAGTTTGTTTTATTAGCACATGTTGTTTTTGTCAAAGAAAAACTTTATCTTTACCTTGGTCTGCAATATTGTTTATGCAGGGCAATTATTTATGACAAAAAGTGATATTATACCGCGGAGATGGAGGCGCGCCAACATCTTTTGGCACACGTGGTCGTTATTACTCAACGGACTCCCGCACCGACTTACAACGCCGTGGCCGTTTCTCGCGACCACGCCGGCTTACAACAAGGAGGACAACTTGCCCGTCCGCACCGACTTATAACGCCATGGCCGGTTCATCCATCTGTGCCGTTTTAGATGTTGCAGTCGTCTTTACCGTCCGTCTCTCGCGGCCATGGTCTACATCGATACACCGGGCCGTGCTTGTCTGCGTGAGCTGTTCATTGAGTATGAGCAAGTCACTACTTGGGAAGCCCGGTTTTCTCTTTCAACAAATTGGAGGCAAATTATCATATATTATCAACCGCCGTCTGTACTGGATGGTTCAATGGGCAGGCGCACAAGTCGCCGCCACTACAGTTTGGTTAACTTCAAACAACCAGTTGGAAGGAGCCATTGGCCGAGTTGCTGACATGGCTCATACGGGATCATTTATAACCCGCCGCAGTCACCTCAACCTTCTGTGGGTTCACATCGTGTTATCAACGCCAATGATATACACCTTCTGCTATGGTCAAATATGGAGAATCTCAAGCCAACTCTTCGAGTCATCTTGAGACTTGGGGGCTACAATGGTATGGCTCGGCAAAATTAGCCGGTTTCAATGAATTCAAGAACTCTGGGTCATTGAAGGGAAGATAACCCGGCCCTGGAGGCTACTGCTTTATTGGCGAATATTTAAAGGTTTAAAATACAGATCAAGAGACATCTCTCTCCCGCAAAGCTTTGAAGCTCTCAAAACCGGTTCAAACATCCGGCTCAAGGTAAATTTGTCCCTTACAAAGCTTTGAGGCTCTCAATATCCGGTTTAAGAATTTCTGGTTCAAAAAGAATAAATCTCTCACAAGTTCGAATTCTCAGACAAATTAATGGTTACCGAAGAGAACTTGTTGCCATGATGCACGGTTCAAAACATGGGTATCCTGCCTTACGGCTTATCTTATTATGGTCACTTGGGGGCTTCCTGCTCATCGGGCATAGCTATCAGTACCCTCTTGATCGGCGCAATGCCAAAACTTATATGGTCACTTGGGGGCTTCCTGTTCAAACATAGGTCGTATTCGAACCAAAGAGAACATAGCTGTCGATACCCTTTTGATTGGCAAACTGCCGAACCCACTTGGGGGCTTCTTGATCGTATCCGAATCATAGCTCAACCCCTTTGGGAATCGACGTGGATCGTATTTGAATCAGCGTCGCTAAACAACTCTTAAGGTCATTTGGGGGCTTCCTGTTCAAACATATGTCGTATTCGAACCAAATAGAACATAGCTGTTGATACCCTCTTGATCGGCATCGCCAAAGCCACGGGGGGCTATATGATCGTATTCGAATCTTAGCTTAACCTCTTTGGAACGGTTTACTGATCGTATTCGAATTAGAAGCCTCAAAATTTTGTCTGTTTCTTGTATAGTTTTTTGCAATATCGCAGATTATTTGACTTTGTCTTGAGACTTCTTTGATCATATTTGGAAGCATCTAGGGAGTGGCTTTGATTCCACCGGCTTAACCTTGATCAATAAAGTTGTCAGCACATAACAAACATCATATGTGCCGGCTTTTACAGAATTGGGTTTTCACCCTCACTGTCCGGGTCATATAAACCGGCGGTATCATTCAAAGGATCATAGGGTTCTTGTAATCTACTTGTGTGCAGGGTAAGACTACATTTGGGTGGTTACCCGCCCTGGCTCTTGGCGTTAATTCACCAGGGCATATGTTGTTTAAACTTTGTGCAGGTTTTTGCAGAACTATGACTTATATAAATACTTCAGTCCAAAGCTCATCACTGAAATTGGTGTCTCAAAAGGGTTATCAATTATTGATTTTCTCAAAGGCTATAAACCGCCGGGTTACAAAAATTACGGCTTACAATGAATGCACATTAAGTCGTCATCGACCAAGAGCCGCCAGGTATTTAAACTCCGGATTTACTTGTCAACCGATGAGGTATTCAAATCTTTAATAGCCAAAGCTGGCTGGATTTTTCATGATGATATTGAATGATTGAGGTTTTCATATCGGATTATATTATTCAAATCTTAAATAGCCAACATGGCTGGATTTCTATTATGATTATCAATAACCAGTGTTATGATTGAGGTTTTCAAAGTCGCTTTAGCGCAACGGCTATTATTTTTATCAATGGATATGATTTATTCTACAATGGAAGGAATAGTCCCGAGTCGCTGCAGGCTTACGACCCAGCACTTGGGGACTACATTATTCAGATTGAGATTATATCAAATATGCAAGTCCCATGTCACTGCCAGCATGCACCATGGCACTTGGGGGCTAATGCAAAGTCATTTTTTGCTCAACTTATTGAAGACCCGACTCATCACATTCTAAATGAGTTGGCCCTTGGGGGCTACCGATTGCTCCTGTCAAAAATTCAAGATATACAAGCATTAATCCATTATATTGAATGGTCCACTATTCAGTTGGTGGAGTACAAAGCTCTTAACCTTGTGGACGTGGGTTCAAGCCCCATGGTGGAGACTATATTATATGATGTTATTATCAATTATATACAAAGTCCCAGCTCAGTATTATCTTACTAAGCCGGCCCTTGGGGGCTACACATTGCTGTTTAAATTTACATGGTTATATCTTCAAAGTCCCTGCTCATTATTGCATAATGACCCGGCCCATGGGGGCTACACTGGTTCAAGTTTTCATGAGCATAAAGCAATTACAAGTCCCAGGTTGCTGCAAGCATGACAACCCGGCACTTGGGGGCTACATGTGTGGAATATTCAGTTTATATGATTGAGATGAATAAACCGGATTTCTTCAAGGTTGCAACATTTATTGGAGCAAGTCTTAAACCATCACTTTGTTCTGCTCAAGACTTGGGGGCTACAGGTAATATGGATATAAGGGAGAAAAATCTTCAAATTATCAGTTTTGAGCAAATCAGGAGGATCAATTACATAAACCGGTGTCAATTATAACCCGGCATCGTCTGTTTTATAATCCGGCAGTTTTTGGTAATGATAAACCGGCAAATTTTACATCTTCAAGTCGGCTGAATATCAGATGAGTATTTGAAGACCAAAATTATTTAACCCGGCGCCTTGGAAGCCGACTCAAGTGGATTATTCTTCACAATATTTTTCTGTGAGAAACCAACATCAGCAAATTGAGTATGAAGCTAGCTTATTTGACCCGGATTTTCTAGTTGAAGGAAATGATAATTGGACTTAAGGATAATCAAGTCCCGTCTCAGGAGAATATTTAACCCAGAGCACAAGGAATTAAGGATGATCAGGTGCCGGCGTACAAGAATTTTTAACCTGGAACACAATCTGTCAAAGTTGTTCTTGTGTTTGTTTTACAGGATCAGTTTAACAAGGATAAATCCAAATTAAACTGGGGGCTAATGTCGGGGATATACCCCGTGGTATGACCCGGCCGGACTTGGCGCCTCACCGATGACCCACCAGAGGACTGGCGATTCACGGGTCTGGCGGCTCACTGGTCAGACGACTCACGGATGACCCCGACGGCGGGTCACATAGAAGACTAGGCCCAAGGCCCAGTAGGCCAGCTCATATTATGGTGGGCCGGCTTAAGACAGAAGGCATGAGGAATATTTCCTTGACGAGGAAGCAAGACCCGTACATGTATCTGACTTGTAATAGAGAATAAGTTAGTTCTAATCCTAATAGGACTCTACATGTAAGCCGCCCCTTCAACTTATATAAGAAGGGGCAGGGCTCCCCAAAGAGGAACAAGCATCAAGAAACAATATCTAGGGCTAGACACAAAGAGGAGAGCCGGCTTACAGCGACTCCCTCATGATCATAATGAGACCTAGCCACAAACAGTATGTAGGGTTATTACCGGATGATGTTTCCCGGGGCACGAAGCTGTCTAAATCCTCGTCTTGTGTGTTGCGTCTCTCGATTCCGCTCAACCCCTTCAAGCTACCACATAGATGTGTTGGCCTCGCGACTAAGTCCTTACATTAGGACATCTACCGTGACAATTACACGACAAATACCCATTAATAATTTTCAAACTTGAGCAAATTTGTTGAAGTTGGGCAAGGAAGACAACGTAATGACTTATGGTTGTGTATATTTGCATAGAAGTTATATTGTCATGGATCCTCCAACATGTGGTGTTTGCCTAGGATCTTTTGCTAGCCAAAAATCCGTACTAAGTAGAGATACTACTTGTGCATCCAAAAACCCTTAAACCCAGTTTCTTGCCATGAGTGTCCACCATACTTACCTATGGATTGAATAAGATCCTTCAAGTAAGTAGTCATCGGTGCATAAAGCAATAAAAATTGCTCCTAAATATGTTTGATCTTTTATTGTAAGGGAAAATTGAGCATTGTACGAACTTGTGATGGCAAAGTAATAAAAGCGATGGACTACATAATAAAGGCTGTTATCATAAGGGGCGATATAACGTGACATTCATTTGCATTAAGAGCTTGAGCATCCAAATAAAAAGTGCATGACAACCTCTGTTCCCTCTGTGAAGGGCCTATTTTTTACTTTTCAGTATTTACTTTTACGCCAAGAGTCAATAGTATGCATTCTCATTCAACCTCAACTATTCTCTAGTTGGTAAGCATCATGTGGTGGGGAAAGATCTAGGTACATATGACCAGTCAAATATATTTGACCATGATTTATTATTGTTGACAATTATCTCTATGATAAATGAGTTGGGAGGCGAAACTTTAAGCCCCTATCTTTCTCTGTGTTCGATGGATGCAATTTGTTCTAAGAATATGCTTTGAGTAGTAGCAATCAGGGAAGACTATATGATGATTGAGTGTGTGGAGCTCTTACTTAGACTTTGTTGAATAAGTTGAATTGCAATTGTTTGGTGACTAAGAATATAGGTTGTTGAGTTTTAAGAGAATTCATTGTTTGAACCTTAACATGTGAATTGGTTGCTACTTTAACATGAGAAGTTTTATGAGAAAGAATTGTTGTTATGATGCTAGGAAAAATGATTGAAATTATCATTGATCAAACGTGTGCACTTTGCTAGCATTCACACTTCATAAATTATTTATTTTATCATTTACCTACTAGAGGACGAGTAAGAATAAAGCTTGGGGATGCTGATACGTCTCCAACATATCTATAATTTATGAAGTATCCATGCCATGTTTATAATAATTTTATATGGTTTTGATATGATTTGCATGGAACTAACCCGGACTGACGCTGTTTTCAGCAGAACTACCGTGGTGTTGTTTTTTTGTGCAGAAATGGAAGTTCTCCAAATCAGCTGAAACTTTATGGAAGGACCAGAAGGTGAAGGAGTAGGGCACAAGACACCAGGGCATGCCTGATGGGCCCGGATTGCCCCGGTGGGCTGTGCTCACCTCGAGGCCCATCTTCGCGTGAAACCGACGCTAAAAATCCTATAAATAGAGAAACCATCAGAAGTAACCCTAGATCAGAAGTTCCGCCGCCGCAAGCCTCTATAGCCATGAAAAACCAATCTAGATCCTGTTCCGGCATCACCGGTGGCCACCATGATGAGGAGGGAGTAGTCCACCCTCGGAGATGAGGGTTTGTACTAGTAGCTATATGTTTAATCTCTCTCTCTCTCTCTCTCTCTCTCTCTCGTGTTCTTGAGATGTCACGATCTTGATGTATCGCGGGCTTTGTTAATATAGTCAGATCATATGGTGTTTTCCCCTCTCTATCTTGTTGTGATGAATTGAGTTTTCCTTTTGAGATTTTGTTCTTATTGGATTGAATACTTTTATGGATTTAAGAGCACTTGATATATGTCTTGCATATGAATACCCGTGGTAACAATGGGGCATTATATTGATTCACTTGAGATATGTTTTGGCACTCAACTCGCGGATTCCTGAGGTGACAATGGGGTAATCTGTGCATAGGGGTTGATGCACGTTCTCATCTTTGTTTCTCCGATAGAGATCTTGGGGCATTTTTTGAGGTTCTTTGTGATGGATTGAGTATTATGAATCTGAATTTGCTTTGGTGTTATTTTAGTACGAATTCTTGATAGATCGATCGGAAAGAATAACTTGGTGTTATTTCAGTACGAACTCTTGATAGATCGATCGGAAAGAATAACTTGGTGTTATTTTAGCACGAACTCTTGGATAGATCGATCGGAAAGAATAGCTACAAACAATTTCTTCTTATGTTCTCCGCTAGATAAGAACTTTGGAGTGATTCTTCATCACACGTTGAGGGATGGTTATATGATCCAATTATATTAGCATTGTTGAGAGCTTGCACTAGCGAAAGTACGGAGCCTAGACCTCATTTTCAAGCATTGCAATACCATTTGTGCTCAGTTTTGTTACTTGCTACCTTGCTATTTTTTATTGTTCCTATTACAAAAATCAATATCTACTATCATTACTACACTTTTATCACCATCTCTTCGCCGAACTAGTGCACATATACAATTTACCATTTGTATTTGGTGTGTTGGGGACACAGGAGACTTTTTATTATTAGGTTGCAGGATTGTTTGAGAGAGACCATCTTCATCCTACGCCTCCCACGGATTGATAAACCTTAGGTCATCCACTTGAGGGAAATTTGCTACTATCCTACAAAACTCTGCGCTTCGAGGCCCAACACGAGTCTACAAGAACAAGTTGTGTAGTAGACATTAGCAGCGCTCGAAGTACATCGTCCATAGCATGTGTTTGTCGGCGGCGTACCTCGGCTCGTTCCGCGGCGCCTCCGATAGTGGCGAACAGATGTGGGCGATCTCGGCCCCCCGTTCAGCCCTGGTGGGCACCGGGGGTACCGGGACGCCACCGACGCTCAACTTCCATGAGCCTGTCACCCGTATGTCTGGGGCGCCGGATAGTTGGCCTCATAGAGGAGGCGCGCCTCGTCCTCATGGAGATCGCGTCGGCCGAAGCCGTTCGCCGCCGCGGCGTCGCCGGGGGTACCGTTCTACCATTGCTCGTCGGCGTGGGAAGAGGGGGGAGAGTTGCTTCTGTGGTGAGACGAGGCGAGAGAGAAGGCGAGTTGTGGCGGCTGTGGCGTTCACTGGCGGGGAAGTCGACTTTTATAGCCGAAGCAGGGCGGTGAACCTGCATGCCGGGTGATGCATGGCGGGAGCGGGCGGGACGCGCGTCGCGACGCCTTCACTGCGCCGCTCGTGAGGCATCAATGGAGGCTAACCGGCGCGGCAGCGCGGCAGCCTTGGCATTGATTTCCGCAGGAACTGAGGCGGTGAGGATGACGAAGCGGCGTGTCGCTGACTCGACGGGCCCAATCCCATTCGCGCCAAAAATCAGTTCCCCGGCGCCCCCAAGCGCCCTCCAACGCGTCGTGTTCGGCCTGAGTCCGCCGGCGCCAGTTTCGGCCCAAGTCAGCAAAAAACGAGCTACTGGGGCATGACTGGGCAATTTTTTAAGCACCGACGCTAAAAAATGGCCTAGGGGGAGGGGGTGGGGGCTGTTGGGGCACGGGTGGAGATGCTCTAAGAGCATGTATAGCGATGTCCACTCAGCCGTCTGTAACACCTGACACATTTGATATTTTTCTACATAGAAGGGAGAGAGGGAGGAAAGAGCAAGAGGCTGTCAATTCGGCAGACCGTCGATATGCCAGAAATATCAGTAGTTGTTGATAGCCTATTCCTATTGTAGGCTCAATCGTTTGTAGCGAGTTGTTCCCTCTGCCTAATTATCGTATTTCTTTTATCATCAACTAGGACATATGCCCGTATGTTGCAATGAAAAAATAAATTGGTGTGCATGTGCTAGCACGACAACATGCGTACTAGCAACATAACATCCGAACAATGACATGGAGTTGCCAAGGTTTAGAAAAAAAATATATTCTCAGAACAACTTAGGCCTCTAGTTAATAATCGGTGCACGGCATCACACACAAAATCCTTGCTACTCTTTGTAGCCCTAAAATTCTTCCTTCCTTTAACTTTAAAAATACTCATAGTGTCATGCAACGTTTCCTTCCTTGAATGTTCCGACCCACACACACAATCCTTTCTAGTAAGTTCATTCTTTTAGCCCACACATCCCTCTTTGCAGGGTGCACCACGTCCTAAATCCATCGTTTCTTTTATCATGAGTTTAATCGCCCTCTCATCCGTTGTCATCTTTCCTTTTTCTAGGTGTCTTGTTGATATTACAGCCAACTCCCTAACCTATATAAATGGGTGGGAATCGTCTTAAAGGAGTAAGGTAGGATTATTTCACATGAAATATTGATGTTTTGCAGCCTATTGGACTGGGGATTATGTTTTTCTCATGTGGCTTGCGGCCCAGAAAAGCCTAGCAACAATTGTTAGATGCTCAAATAGGCCCAGCAATTTGATTAAAAGAAGACATGCAAGCAGCCTTTAGTACTGTTTAGAAAGGCAGGTAAGTCTGAAAGGAGAGGTCATTGTCTCGATAAGAAAAAAATTTAGAAATATGGGCTGCCTGCTTAGTTTCCTTAACACTTACGCTTAGTTTCCTTTGCACGTACATCACGTCACGGTTTCTTTTCGTTTGCACATGTATATTCGTGAAACAGAAAACGGACCTTACCAAAAAACAAATTATTGTACATGAAAATACTTAGAACGGGATGAAACAAAGCGGAACCAAACCAAGAATACCTATTCCCTTTAATAGTAGGTATAGATATTTCCTATTTTTGGGGTACTATGGATAGCCAAAGAGACGGCCTATTGTACAAGTTGGTATTATGAAAGTGTCCTTCTTAGCTCGAGCTCATATGAGCTCGGGTGAATAGTAAAAAAAAAAAAATCAAAACATTCTAATTTCTTTTTGGTCGCAAACCTTGACAAATATTTTTAGTGCTTGCAAAGTTCAATTACAGAAGTTCCAGGACTTCCCCGAATGTCATTCTATGATGAAATTTTGCAAGCACTGATTTTTTTTGTCAAAGTTACCACAAAAATTTCAAAGTTTTTAGAATTTATTTTTTATTTTTCAGATTTTACTGTTTACCATGGGAGCTCAGTTAATTCACGTCTCTGTTTTTATGGTTATCTACAACTTTTAACCATCAGTACAGACACAAACGTTCTGATGTGGAGGACTGTTATAGACGACGGGTATTTAAAGATATGTACATGCCCCACATGTCATGCAACCAAAGTTAGTGACGTAACAGTCCTTTCCACATGTACTACCATGTGTTCTTCACTAAAGTAGCACATTCCCGAGAAAGAAAAACAATGTCAGAAGTTCAGAATATATGATTTCCTGTAATTTTATTTTATTATGCTACATGTTATTCATAATCCATTTGGGGTCTGGATATGCTACATGTTATTCAAACAACTATCCAATTCCTTTCTAGGTTTCCAAACTACCCCTTATTTTTAGTATTAGTAGTCGTATTTAGTAGGTTTCCAGTTTACGTGGAACATCTCATCAACATAAATACTGTACGTACGTACGCTTGTAGTAGCTACTAGTAGTAGCTGAGCTTGCATCCTCTTATCTCTTGTGGACCCTCACCTCGAGCCCGTCCTTCATGTGGAGTATGGGGGACAGCTTGGGCTTGCGCCTCGCCGCGGCGCCGGCAGCGACCTCCAACTGAAACCGCGGCACGACGGCGGCGACAACGGCCCTCATCTGCGCGTAGGCCAGGTCCTTGCCGAGGCACGTCCGGGGCCGCATATTGAACGCCACGAACTTGTGCGACGGCTCGTGCCGGAACCGCCCCTCCGCTGTCAGCCACCGCCCCGGCCGGAACTCCAGGCAGTCCTTGCCCCACACCGCCTCCATGCGTCCCATCGAAGGGTATGATCATCACCCACGACGGCCCCACGGTCGCGCCGCTTGGGAGCGTGTCCGGCCGCGCGACCGACTTGTACTGGAACGGCAGGGGCGGGTACAGCCGGAGCGACTCCGAGAGCGCCGCGTGCAGGTAGACCAGGCGCGTCAGCTCGGCGGTCGTGCGGTGGTGGCCGGCCCCGGAGGCCGGAGGGTTCTCTGGCAGCTCGGCGAGGATCTTGGCCTCGACGTCGGGGTGGTTGGAGAGCAGCCAGAAAAACCATGAAAGGGCGGAGCTCGTCGTGTCGCGGCCGGCGAACACGAGGTTAAGCGTCGTGTCGCGCAAGAACCGGTCGAACTCGGCACCGACCTTGCCTACCTCGGCCTGACACGCCATGTACGACGTGAGCAGGTCGGTGCCGGCCTCGCAGGTGGAGTTGGCCGCGCGTTGTCGCCGGAGAGAGACCAACTCCGCGATAGACGCGTCGAGCACTCGCCGAGCCTTGGACATCTTCTGGCGGTGGCCGATATTTAGGTAGCTCTGCAGCTTTACCCACGGCACGGGCGTTACGTACCGGTAGACCAGCACCTCCTCGGTGTCGTCAATGGCCGCAGCGAAGGGGACGTGCGGGAAATCGGCGGCGAGGCAGCCGGGGTCGATGCCGAACACGAACATCGCCGTGAGGTCAAAGGTCAGGCGCATGAACACGTCCTGCAGGTCGACCGTTGTGCCCGACGTGGCGAGGCCGTCGAGGAGCGGTACGAGCCCCTCGTCGAGCTTGCGCGCGGTATTGGCGGCGGTGGCGGCGCGGAAACCCGCGTCCGACAGCAACGCGTGCGCCTTGCGCCGCTGGAACGACCATGACTCGCCGTCGGCGTTGAAGATGCCGTCCCGAGCACGCTGAACACCGTGTTATACCTTGCGCCTTTGGGGTAGTTATCGAAGTTGGCCGAGAGAACGTGCGCCACGTTCGCCGGGTCGGCCGTGACAAGGACGTCCACCGGCAAGCCCCACCGCCTCCTCATGACGTACGACATCCCAGCAGCGTGCAGGAGCTCCGTTAACCAATCATGCATGCGCCCGGTGTTTACGCACAGCGCCGGCAATACGCCGATCACCGGCCAGCTCGTCGGCAACCCGTCCCACCGCCGGAACCTGAAGAACAAGAATAAGAAGCAAGCAAGGGATGCCATGATCTCCATGTTCCCGCCAAGGAAGCCTCGAACCCATGACACAACATCCATTTCTTCTTTCCCTAACCGGTGAAGTGTCTCTGTGAGGGGTTTTGATATAAGCGAGCTAGCCAGGCGTATTTATAGGCTCCGCGTGAGGGGTTTGGGTTGGGTGCACCCACTTATGGTGCTACCGGTGCACTACCGAATGCCATGCAACATTTTTTAAAATCTGAAAATAATTCTAGCACATTGACACAACATCAATGTATGTGGTCATAAAATTTCGTATCATAATTTGAAACATTTCCTGAGATACAAAAATGACAAAATTAACATCAATGTGATAATGGGCCAAATCTAAAGCCCAACTTATGTTACGTACTATTCAGTGCTAAATTTGTCATTTTTGTTTTAGGAGCTATGTTTCGAATTTCGACTTGAAATTTTGTGACAATCTACATTCATGTTGTGCAAATGTTCTAAATTTCTTTCAAATTTGTTTGAACATTTAAAATGTGCAACGTGAGTTCGGTGCACCAGATATTTCCCCTTAGCTCAAAACCGGTGTGCTCTCTGTCCGCACTTCGACGGTTTTTAAAATTTCAACTCCTGAACCGAAGTACAACAATATCATGAACCTAATATTGGTTTTCAGTTTTAAGCAATTAATGATTCCCTAAAAATTGACATGAACAAATTTAACTACTTCGATTTTCCAAGATTAAGCACTACATCTTCATGTAATGCGATGACCCTTCATAAGACGAACTAAAACAACATATTCATAAAGAAAGTGGAATAACACACACACACACACACACACACACACACACACACACACACACACACACACACACACACACACAAATTAACACACTAGACTAGGTTACACACTTGCACTGATTTTGAGCATTAACACAAATTCATGGATTGTATAAAACAAACCTCCTATTAAAAAATTCAATGCTTATCACGACCTTAACATTGTTTGAATATGATTATGTTGAATCTTGGAAGTAAGCAATAAGATGATCACAAATTGACCCCTTAAACAATATGCAATTATAATCGTAGAATCATGAGGGATGCACACGGTTAGAACTTATTGAGCTTGTTTGCGAAATAACTACAATATTAAATGCATACCATGTACACAAGAATACAATTTCCTAACTTCCTCGACAAATTTTCATATAAACTGGAATGAAACATAGAAGAATCTTCTCCAAGAATTTGAGTGTAATTTGTTGTAGGTTGATGGTTAGACACACATCGACAAGCCCGCCATTGATTCCATATATAAAAGAATATCTCAACCAACAAGTTAATCTTATGAATGTAATTTGTTGTAGGTTGATGGTTAGTACACAATACGCTCTCACATGAAGAGCAAATGATCGAAAGGGACACCCTTCCATAAAAGAACATCAACAATATGCAAAATATAGTTACGGTAATAGGACACATGTTTCACAAGGTTTTTCTCAAAAAGCACAACATCATGCCGATAGGAGATACACATACATGTGCACGGTTTCCACTCTCGAAATAGGCTTTCGCCCCGCTTTATATATAAAGCATCAACCACACAAAGTACACGGCCGAACGATACAAGATAGTGAGGTAACCCTCTTACCAAGCCAATCCCAGGATAATCGGAAAATGCATACCACAAGAGACTACGACACCGAAAGGCAATACAGGAAGACCTGGAAACACCGCCACACTACACTGTAGTACACCTAAGCAACTCAGGATTCCACCATCACGCATGAACATCAAAATCGAAGGGATTTTTCCATTTGTTTCCCTGGTTGGTATCCACTACTCAGGGTTCGCCCCTAATTTATGGTCCTACTCAGTTTTATCTCTGTTCCATATGATGCAACTATGGTAATACCCTCCATGTTTTTTTCTTCCAGCCAAAGCCCTTTGACCATCTGCAAGACAAAATATGATGCTTTCGCCCTCTCTGTATATGTCACTTAAGTGGGGAAAACACCCACGAAAAAAAAGGAAAAAACTATCTCTCACCCCCTCTCTATCATTTACACATGGGACTCAACCAAAAAAATAAATAAAAACTTTTCTCTCTCCTCCCTCTTTATATCTCTCTCGCCTTTGATGAATCCATGCCACGACCCCGCAAGGGGCTCCCAGCTCGAACATGCCCCACTGCGCTAGCTCCTCATACACTGTTGTGACCTTGGGATCCATTGCACCGAAGTGACCAGCGTCGTCGCCCCTCTCCCTAAGTGTCATGGTCCCGCCTACCTAAGATCTATGGTGATGGAGGTGCCCTATCCATCCACTTGTCGATTATTCCCATCAATTAGCGACTCCTGCCATCAGAGCCCCCCCCCCCCCCCCCCCCGCACGCGCGCCACCACCCTGCCGCTCCTCAGCTTCTGCGACAAATCTCCTGTTGTCGCACCGTCGCCTCCTCCCGGAAGCTTGTGAAGAACCGAGACGAGTTCAAACTCACAACAAGAGAAAAAAGGATTATCAAAGTAGCTACTTGATTTTAGATAATAGATATAATCAACATTCTCCCAAGTAGCTTCTTCAGGAGAAATGTCCAACTATTGTACTAACCACCGAGTTACCAATTTGGGATGCCTTAGAATTGCTCTAGTGTCAAGTACCAGGCTTAGTGCCACTTTGATATTGCCATGTGGATCAACCAGAGGAAGCCCTGGAATTGGGACAGCCAAGGGGGGCAGGTGTTTCTTCAGTTGATTGATATGGAAAACATCATGTATATGTGCATTATTTGGTAATTGTAATTTATATGCATGTGTGCCAACTTTCTGAATATCCTAAATGGACCATACGATTTGTTGATCTTGTTTGCAAAATAAGCACAACATTAATTGCATATCATGAACAATATGAATACAATTTTCCAACGTCCTTGAAAATTTTATCATAAACACAATAGAATCTTCTCCACGAATTTGAATATAATTTGTTGCATGCTCATGGATACACATCGGTAACCCCACCACTGATTCCATCTCAACCAACAAGTTAGTGACATAACACATCTCTCTCAAGTACACAATCCACACTCACATCTAGAGCAAATGATCGAAAGGGACATCCTTTTTCATAAAAGAAAATCACCAATATGGAAAATACAGATACAGTCGTGGGACACATATTTTCAAAAGTATTTTTCAAAGAACCCAACAATATGACAATAGGATATTCTCATACATCTACAAAGTTTTCCACCATGGAAGAACATTCCATGCACGCCACAATGTCGGATCCAGAAATTGGGATGAAAACATAAACATGAAAATCATAAAATGTTTTTACATTTGTGTCCCTAGTTGGTGTTCACTAATAAATATTTCTCCTAAATTTTTTACCTATTCAATTTTGCCCAAGTTCCGTGCTACTTCTTGAGCTTGCGTTGTATTTTTCCTTGAAGCGGAAAGGGTGATGCAGCGAAGTAGAGATAGGTATTTCTCTCAGTTAAGAATCAAGGCATCGATCTAGTAGAAGGAACACGCAACACTACTGGAAAAAGTGCTAGCCACAACTTTCATTCGTGGCGCGCCACTTACAACCAACGCCACCATTATTATTGGTACGACATTAGTAGGGGCATAGTGGCGGCGTTCGAAAACAGGATAGCGTCAGAAGTATAGGGGATCAACAATTTGTACCAGACGTAATATAGTGTCGTCGTGGAATAGTATGGAATACTAGTAGTATTATATTTAGTTGTGGTGTGCTGTTAGTTCTGACGCCAATATTGTTATTTTGTCAATGCAAACATTCTTATTTTTTGGTATATTGTTTTTTTTGGTATATTATAGTTTACTTTTATTAAATTTCTATTATTTTAAATAGAAATAATGACATTTTTTTAAATATGTACTTTGAGAATTTAAATTACTTTTTTTTCCTTTTTAGTTTTAGACTTGAAATATATAGTTTTGAGCCTTCAATTATGTAGTTTGACACTTCAAAAAAAATTCCTTTTTGGTTTTTTATGTATCGGTGATCCTTTTTTATAGTATACTCCCTCTCTTCCTAAATATTTATCTTTTTGGATATTTCAAATGGACTACCACATAGGGATGTATATAGACATATTTTAGAGTGTAGATTCACTCATTTTGCTCCGTATGTGGTCAGTTGTTGAAATCTCTAGAAACACAAATAATTAGAAACGAAGGGAGTATTATAGTTTACCTTTATTAAATTTCTATTATTTTAAAATGGAAATAATGACATTTTCTGAAATATGTACTTTGAGACTTTAAATTTACTTTTTTTCCTTTTCAGTTTAAGACTTGAAATATATAGTTTTGAGCCTTCAAATATGTGGTTTGACACTTCCAAATTTTTTTCTTTCTAGTTTTTATGTTTTGATCTTTTTATAGTATATTATTGTTTAATTTATTAAATTTTATTATTTTTAAATGGAAATAATGCCATTTCTTAGGTGGTGACCTTTTTTCTTATTGGGCTAGTCCAAATAGGATTAGGATGCCGTGGGGGTCAAAACCAACGGGGGCAACGGCCCCCTCGACCCACTCCCTCTCTCTGCCCTGTGCTGCTATGTTTTGTTCCCCTTTCTCCTCCTCTCTCTCACCGCTCGTCGTCGCCGCTTCGATTCTGGCGATTGCCGTCGTTCTCCGGTCCTGAGGTACACATCTAAGCCTCCCACACGAGTAGAAAAAGGGTCAAATGTGAAGCACATTAGTCCCAGTTTGAATTTGAGCCGGCACTAATGTGTCCATTAGTGCCGGTTCCAACGGCTAGGCTGGCGGACATCATTAGTACCGGTTCGTGGCGAACCTTTAGCACCAGTTCGTGCCACGAACCGGTACTAAAGTGAGTGGTGGCAGGATGTTGTCAGTCCGGGGCCCCTCCAGCACCTTTAGTACCGGGTCGTATCATGAACCGGTACTAAAGGTCGTCCTACATGCACCTTTCATTCACCGAGCTCGCTATGATCTTCCTCTTTCCCCTCTCCTCTCTGTTCTTTCCCTATTCCGCTCAAGCTCATCACACATTTTGCCCAAAATTTGTCAAGATTTGAAGGTCCCCATCCATTCAAATGATCACAAAGGTTAGCAACTTTGTCCTTTCATCTCTCATTGCTAGATTAGCTCATGCAATGCTTTATATAGTGATTGATTTTTGAGTTTAGTAATTTGGGAGGAATTATATATATGTGCTAGTATTTGATTTATATGCAATTTGAGGTCAAAAATAACACTTAGTTTGCATATGTAGGTGTGGTTTACTTAGTGCCTTCTAAATCTTCGTCGTAACGACCATCGATCGCCCGCAACGTCCTGTCGCCGGCACCACCTTGTGGTGAGCCTCTTGTTCATGAATGTTTTATATAAAAAATTGATGTTTGTGTGATTTGGATATATAGTTACTCGTATAATTATCTTACCCATACGTTGTTTGTTATACATAGTGCCATGGTTTTGATATCCGTCCCCGTTGGCCCTCGTCCGGGTTATGATTCGGATGTGGTATATTCTCTTCTAAAACTATTTGTTGCATTTCGTGTTTATGAAAAATTATGCCCATCAAGTTGACATAGATATTTGTATGTAGGAGTTAGTTGAACCGGAAATTCCAACCGACCCTATTGTCGAGAGGTTAAATTTAGTTGAAAGAGAAAACGAGAATTTGAAGGAAAAATTGAAAAGAATTGAGGGGGAGAAGATGGAATTGGAGTTGCATGTTGCCGATGTCGTCGATGATCACAAGATTAAGATGGAGAAAATGCGCTTGAAGATTAGAAAGATTATAAAATATGTCATTCATACTGAGGCTTGGTATCACTATGCTGTTGGATCAATTGTTACCTTAGTTGCGATCTTGATCGCATTTGTTGTTGCATTTAAATTCTTTAGCTAGAGAGTTATTTGTTTGTTGCAATTAAGTGTTGTATGAACTTTATGTATGAACTTTATGTATTGTATTAATTTGGTGTTTTCGGTGATGTGTATTGAAGATGAGCCGGCAATGGATGTACGATGACCGACCCTCTCCCGAGTTCATTAATGGCGTGCATACTTTTCTGCTTGCGGCTGAGGCAAACAAGCGGGCGGATGGTTTTATGCCTTGTCCATGTGCTGGCTGTAAGAATGGTCACAATTACTCTACGTCAAGAACCATTCACGTCCACATGTTTGAGTCCGGTTTCATGCCCCACTATAATGTTTGGACCAAGCACGAAGAAAGAGGGGTTATGAGGGAAGACAATGAAGAAGAAGAGGACGACGACAGCTATCCTGGCCATGGGTTCCCTGAATACGATGATACAACAATGAGGTAAGAAGCTGAGCCGGTAATGCGGGAAGAAGCTGAGCCGGCAATGCGGGAAGAAGCTGAAGAAGAGGCATCAGATGAGCCCGTTGATGATCTAGGTCGGGCCATTGCCGATGCAAAGAGAAACTGCGCAAGTGATTTGGAGAAGAAGAAGTTGCAGCGCATGTTAGAGGATCAAAAAAAATTGTTATACTCGAATTGCGTAGGTGACAAGAAAAAGCTGGGCACCACACTGGAATTGCTGCAATGGAAGGCAAAGAATGGTGTATCTGACAAGGTATTTGGAAAGTTGCTAGTAATGATAAAGAATATGCTTCCAAAGGACAACGAATTGCCCGAGAGTACGTACGAAGTAAAGAAGGCTGTCTGCCCTCTAGGGTTAGAGGTGCATAAGATACATGCATGCCCAAATGATTGCATCCTCTACCGTGGTGAGTACGAGGATTTGAACGCTTGCCCGGTATGCGGTGCATTGCGCTATAAGATCAACCGCGATGACCCTGGTGATGTCGAGGGCGAGCGCCCCAGGAAGAAGATTCCTGCCAAGGTGATGTGGTATGCTCCTATAATACCACGGTTGAAATATTTTTTTTCCAAAATAAAGAGCATGCCAAGGCGATGCGATGGCACAGAGAAGACCGTAAGAAAGACGGAAAGTTGAGAGTACCCGCTGACGGGTCACAGTGGAGAAAAATCGAGAGAAAGTATGGGAAGGGGTTTACAAATGACACAAGGAACATATGGTTTGGTCTAAGCGCAGATGGCATTAATCCTTTTGGGGAGCAGAGCAGCAACCATAGAACCTGACCTGTGACTCTATGTTTGTATAACATTCCTCCTTGGTTGTACATGAAGCGGAAGTTCATTATGATGCCAGTGCTCATCCAAGGCCCTAAGCAACCCGGCAACGATATTGATGTGTACCTAAGGCCATTAGTTGAAGAACTCTTATAGCTGTGGAATGGAACAGGTGTATGTGCGTGGGATGAGCACATGGGGTAAGAATTTGACCTAAAGGCGTTGCTGTTCGTGACCATCAATGATTGGCCTGCTCTCAGTAACCTTCCAGGACAAACAAACAAGGGATACCGCGCATGCACGCATTGTTTGGACGATACCGACAGTATATATTTGGCTAATTGTAAGAAGAATGTGTACCTGGAACATCATCGATTTCTTCCGAGCAGGCATGCTGTAAGAAAGAAAGGCAAGCATTTCAAAGGTGAGGCGAATCACCGGACGAAGCCTCGCCACCATACTGGTGCTGATGTACATGATATGGTCAAGAATTTGAAGGTAGTCTTTGGAAAGGGTCCTGGCTGACAACCTGTTCCGAATGACGCTGACGGACGTGCACCCATGTGGAAGAAGAAATCTATATTTTGGGACCTTCCCTATTGGAAAGACCTAGAGGTCCGCTTCGCAATCGACGTGATGCACGTGACGAGGAATCTTTGCGTGACCCTGCTTGGCTTCTTGGGCGTGTATGGGAAGACAAAAGACACACCCGAGGCACGGGAGGACCAGCAACGTATGCACGGAAAAGAAGGCATACATCAGGGTCATGGCTGCTACGCTCTTACCAAAGAAGAGAAGGGAATCTTTTTTGAATGTCTGCTCAGTATTAAGGTACCGTCTGGCTTCTCATCAAATATAAAGGGAATAATAAACATGGCAGAGAAAAAGTTCCAGAACCTAAAGTCTCATGACTGCCACGTGATTATGACACAACTGCTTCCGGTTGCATTGAGGGGGCTTCTACCGGAAAACGTTCGATTAGCCATTATGAAGCTATGTGCATTCCTTAATGCAATCTCTCAGAAGGTAATCGATCCAGAAATCATACCAAGGTTAGAGAATGATTTGGTGCAATGTCTTTTCAGTTCCGAGTTGGTGTTCCTACCATCCTTCTTCAACATCATGACGCACGTCCTAGTTCACCTATGCGAAGAGATTAACATTTTGGATCCTATATTTCTACACAATATGTTCCCCTTTGAGAGGTTCATGGGAGTCTTAAAGAAATATGTTCATAACCCTGCTAGGCCAGAAGGAAGCATCTCCAAGGGCCATGAAAATGAGGAGGTCATTGAGTTTTGTATTGACTTTATTCCTGACCGTAATACATTTTACACGATCGCCCAAGATAAGAAGAGCACCAACCAAAACAGTGGTGTCCGCTTTGATGCAACAACCAAGACGGGAAAGGAAACATATTATGGTTACATAGAGGAGATATGGGAACTTGACTATGGACGTGGTTTGAAGGTCCCTTTATTTCGGTGCAAATGGGTCAATATGATATGAGGCGGGGTAACGGAAGACCGGCAGTATGGAATGGCAACAGTGGATCTCAACAATCTTGCGTATGCAGACGAACCATTCACCCTAGCTAATGAGGTGGCACAGGTTTTCTATGTGAAGGATATGTCTACCAAGCCGAGGAAAAGAAAAGATAAGGAAGCGAATGCATCATACGATGAGCCAAAGCGCCACATAGTTCTTTCTGGGAAGAGAAACATTGTGGGAGTGGATGACAAGACAGACATGTCAGAAGATTATGAAAAGTTTGATGAAATTGCTCCATTCATAGTGAATATTGACCCGAGCATCCAGTTAAATGATGAAGATTTTCCATGGCTACGGCGCAAGGGGACACGCGCGAAGAAAAAGTTTCACACCCAAAGATCTGGGATGTGATCGGCTTCACTATCATCACTTTCTTCTGTGTTTCACACCCAGGAGGGAATCTCTGTAATAGTTAGGGTAGTTATGTGTTTTGGCATTTGAAACGCGAAGAAATTGTATGTGCAAACAAATTCTTTCATGCATTTAGTGATTTTTTTCCAGCTAAATGACCCTGAAATTGAAAAGCATTTCAAATGAACTCAGAAAAGGTTGAAAGTTGGCATGGTATCATAATTTCACCCACATAGCATGTGCAAAAAAGTAGAGAGGGTTACCGCAAAAAATGGATGCACTTCGTGTACAAAATGGACAATCTTTTTCGAAGTATCAGTGTTTTGGATGAAAACTCATCTGTTACAAAGGCATTTCATTTTTTAAATAACCTAAGCATTACCAAATTGAATATAATGATAAAACACACTAATATTAAACATAATAAAAAAGAATCAATGAAAAATCTATTTTCAAAGTTAAGTTATTCACAAACTAGTGATTCACACAAATTTCAAATAATTCAAAATTTAAACTATTCAAATTTGTAAACTACCGACACTAACAGAAAGTTTGTAATTTTTTGTACCTAAAGCAAAAATATTCACAAAGAAACTCTAAATACAAAAAAATCAACTCAAAAATAAATAAAGCAAAAAAAATAAGAAAATAAAAAAGCCCACCTACTACGCCACAACGGCATGCATACGACTAGAAACCCAACCTATTGTTGGGCCAGGATGCAGGCCCACAAAGGCCCAGTAGGCCCACAGGGCAGCACAGAACATTCAGGCCCAGTAGGCCTGCTTTGGAGAGGAGCTCGAGAGAGCTACCGCACTGGGGCTTATAAACCAGTGCGGACGCCCCTCGGCTAGCGAGGTGGGACTAAACATGACGCACCACACCTTTGCCAATGCACCCCCTTTAGTACCGGGTGGTGGCTCAAACCGGTACTAAAGGGGGGGGGGGTCATTAGTACCGGTTGGAGCCACCACCCGGTACTAAAGGGGTGTCGTTCCCGCCGCTTGGCCTGGCCAAAACAGACCTTTAGTACCGGTTGGTGGCTTCAACCGGTACTAAAGGTTGTTCTATATAAGAAAACACTTCAAAAAATTTGTCAGTTTCTCATCTCTCCCTCTGCTTCTTTCTCCTCTGCCCCATCGCCGCCGCCCCTCGCCGCCGACCCTCGCCGCCGCCCCCGTCACCGTCCGTTGCCGTCCCCGTCACCGTCCGTCGCCGTCCACGTCCCCGTCCCCGTCATCCCCGTCGCCGCGCCGCGCCTCGTCGCCGTGCCCTGCCCCGTCCTCCCGTCGTCTCCGCCCGGCCCATCCCCGTCCCTATCGTCGCCGCCCCGGCCCGTCCCCGTCGTCGCTGCCCCGTCCCCGTCGTCCGCTGTGTTCGGCCCGGCCGGATTTACTTTTACTGTATCCGGCGTGACGGTTATCGTCTCGCATAATGGCGCGCCCTCGTGATCCGTAGATCGATCTTGCGTGTTTTGCTTTGTCCTCCAATACGTCTCGCAGGTCTAGCGTGTCTCCCCATGCCTTGACATTTTTATTTGAGTGGCGTCGGGGTGCGGGCTGAGTTTTTGGCTGAAATGCCTCTCTGTCGCGGCCATGAGGTGGTCGATCGGCCGCGTCTTACGCTGGAGATGTAGGTTTTAATGCTTCCTCCTCCGGTCGGGGTAGCAACCTGCGCTTTGGGTAACTCTTGGAGGGGCGTTCGAGTACATATTCCTCAGCCGCAAGGACTTTAGTCCATCTATCAGCTAGCAAATCTTTATCATCTTGAAGCTGATGTTGCTTTTTCTTAAGGCTATTTACCGTGGCTATAAGCCAGCGCTTGAAGCGCTCTTGCTCGACGGGATCCTCAGGCATGATAAATTCGTCATCGTAGAGGCTTGCCTCGTCTTCGGAGGAGGGCATATAATTATTATTCTCCGCCTCTCCATCTGCCGCTCTCTCGGGAGGGCTGGCTTCTCCATCCTCCTGCTCTAAATCTTGCTGGAGGGGATTGTCGTCATCTTCGGCACTGTCCGGAGTGCTATTATCTCCTGTGCCGGTATCACCGCTTTTGCCTTGGCGAGACTTAGAGCGGCGCCGCTGACGTCGGCACTTGGGTTGCTTCTTGGAGGGGTCATCCTCCGCTGTCCCATCGCCATTGCCTTCTTTGGGTGTGTCCACCATATATATATATATATCATATGATGAGGTGGCTGTCCAGTGCGCTGTGGGCAGTGGTTCTTGTTCGTCTCCTGCATCATCGTCCATACCGTCGATGTCTTCGAAGTCGAAGTCGAGCTTGTCGGTCAAATTGTCGATAGTGGCTACTAAGTGGGTGGTGGGTGGGCGGTGAATTTCTTCGTCATCCGCATCCCAATCCTGCCGGACATAGTTCGGCCAGGACTCTCCTAACAAGGAGAGAGACCTTAATGAGTTCAGTATGTCGTCGAAGGGAAAGTGGTGAAAGATATCCGCGGAGGTAAACTCCATGATCGGCGCCCAGTCGGATTCGATAGGCATGGGCGCAGGCAGTTCGGAGTCCGTGGCCAGGGAAGAATCCGGCAGTTTGGCGTCATAGCTCTCGTGAAGGGTAAGGTTGATACTCGGCTCGATCGCCGCTGAGAATGCGGCCTCCGTGGTGGGGTCTATCCACCCGTCCATGGATGGCGTCATTGGCTCCGAATTGAGGGTCGGAGCGGTTGCCGGTGCAGTCTCCTGAACACTGTCCGATGGTAGAGCTAAACCATGCTCATCGTGACCGTGCGGTGCAATCGGCAGGGGCTCTAATCTGTCGAAGATCAAGTCTCCGCGGATGTCGGCCATGTAGTTTAAGCTTCCAAACCTGACCTGGTGGCCAGGGGCGTAACTTTCGATCTGCTCCAGATGGCCAAGCGAGTTGGCCCGCAGTGCGAAGCCGCCGAATACAAAGATTCGTCCGGGGAGAAAAGTCTCACCCTGGACTAAATCGCTATCGATGATCGAAGGAGCCATCAAGCCTAACGATGACGACACAGAGGAACTCTCAATGAAAGCACCAATGTCGGTGTCAAAACCGGCGGATCTCGGGTAGGGGGTCTCGAACTGTCCGTCTAGGCGGATGGTAACAGGAGGCAGTGGACACGATGTTTACCCAGGTTCGGGCCCTCTTGATGGACATAATACCCTACGTCCTGCTTGATTGTTCTTCATAATATGAGTAGTACAAGAGTTGATCTACCACGACATCAGACAGGCTAAACCCTAGAAGCTAGCCTATGGTATGATTGTATGGTGTCCTACGAACTAAAACCCTCCGGTTTATATAGACACCGAAGGGGGCCAGGGTTACACAGAGTCGGTTACAAGGAAGGAGATCTACATATCCATATTTCCAAGCTTGCCTTCCACGCCAAGGAGTGTCCCATCCGGACACGGGACGAAGTCTTCAATCTTGTATCTTCATAGTCCAAAAGTCCGGCCAAAGGATATAATCCGGCTGTCCGGATACCCCCTAATACAGGACTCCCTCACCCGTCGTCACCGCCCGTCTCCGTCCCCGTCGCCGCCCCCCGTCGTCGCGCCTCGCCGATGAACGCCTGCCCCAGCCGCCATGTACCCCCCCCCCCACACACACACATTGTTATAGAAATGTTTGCAATTTTTCTGTTTTTTAGTTATAGAAATATTAGAAATGTTAGTTATATAGAAATGTTTTTTAGTTATAGAAATATTAGAAATGTAAGTTATATAGAAATATTAGAAATGTTAGTTATATAGATATGTTTTTTAGTTATAGAAATATTAGAAATGTTAGTTTTAGTTATAGAAATATTAGAAATGTTAGTTTTAGTTATAAAATTTAGAATTTGCATATATGAAATCACAATCCATCATTTAAAAAATGTTACTTTACTTTTGCGGCATATAGTATTTGTTGTCGACGATGCTCGGCCCGCATCCTCGCCGTCGACCAGTTTGCGACGACGTCCTGCTTCAGAGGACCCATGTCCGGGACTGGGCTCCGTCGGGCTGGCACTGGGAGGTGCTACCTTCAGGGGCGCGACGCTTGGTGAGGAACCCGGCCCCGGGTCCCGTCGTCGTCGACCCTGATCTCCTTTGGTGGCGTTCGCGTGGGCCACTTTCGGTGCGGAGGGAGCCGGCCCCACCGGAGGTGGTATGCCGCCATGTCAGGGAGGAGGACGAGCACGTCCATCGCTACATGGCTGCTATGGACGTTAGGTTCTCCAATACCTGGAAGGTTCTTTCGGGAGATCACCCGAGCTATGATCCAGTGATGGTTCCTTCACGTTGGTTGTCCACCGCCCGCGCCTCAAGAACCGCGAGTGGCCTAGATTACTCTCTAGTATTCGATCTTTATTAGCTAGCTAGTGATGTATTCGATATATAATATTCGAGATGATTTATTCGAGATTATATATATTATTCGAGACGATGTATTCGAGATTATATCTATTATTCGAGACGAAGTATTCGAGATTATATTCGATGATGCTTATTATGTACTATGATTGATTCAGTTCTTCCTTATTAATTGATTGTATCCATGCATTGTAATTTGAATATATTTCTTTTGGATTAGTTAAATAAAACCTATGGCGGACAATACTGGCAGAGAGGGAGAAGAGGCCCTGTTCAATATCATACGCAATCCTCACGGGCCAGATGATGATCAGAATGAAGAAGATTATGACGGCTCCGAATATCTATACAACACCGGGGAGGGTGATATGATATCCGATCGCGACGACCGAATTGATGAAGTCATGAACTATGAACATGACGAAGAAAATGTTGATCTTGAAACAACAAAGACCGGCGAGGTATATTTATATAAGCAGGCATCTGGTGGTCATCACATGTTTTAAATGACTTGAAGATATATATTAACGAATCGATCTTTCTTCTTTCAGCCATCCGGATTGAGCAAATCTTCAGGCAACAGAACAGTACGAGGCCCGAACAAAAAGTTGAAGGAGGGCGTAAAGTACAATATCGAGGCCATCAAACCTAATGGCGAACCATTAGCGCCTAAGAAGATTGCGGACAAGTTCATTCGTCAGTGCGGAGTTCTTGTGAAGGACCAACTCCCGAACTCCCTTCAAGAATGGAGAGAGCCAGCAAAGCCACGTCCAGATCTTACTTTTGTCGACGACAGACAAAAACTTCTGCTTTGGGAAACGCTCATGGAACATTTCACCCTACCAGATCATTTCACAGATGCGGATGTGGAGAAAGTCAAGGATGCTGCTCTTAGGAAGATGGCGGTTGCATTCAACAACCACAAGAATCGTGTATGGAACCAGTACATCAAGGGAGGAAAGAAGACTCCAGTATTCAAGGGAGCACTAGAGAAGCAAAGTGCTCATTGGGACGATTTCGTGAAATTCAAGGAATCGGAATTATCTAAGGAACGGTCGAGAATAAACAAGGCCAATGCCGAAAAAAGGATAAGTTCCATAAGCTGGGGCTAGGTGGCTATGCGGTGGCAATGCCTAAGTGGGATAAGTCTGAGAAAGAGATGGAGGATGCAGGTGTCACTCCAGAAACATTGAGCTGGCCCCCCAGGTGCAGGACTTGGTTCTATGTGCATGGGGGGAGTTGGACCCAAAGACAGGCAAAATTTCGAAGAAGGCATGTCTAAAAGGAGCCAAAAATAAGCTACTTGTTGCAATAGAAGAGGCTCGATCGGGGGTGTTCGAGCCCAACAGAGAGAACGACGATCTTACGCGTACCCTGGGAAATCCTGAACACCCGGGAAGAACACGAGGCAAGGGTGCTATTCCGTGGTATGAGGGGTTTTCGGACTGGAACGCCGACTACAGAACCCGTGCGAGAAAGAAGATTGCGGAGGAGAAGAAGAGGAAGATGGAGGAGGAGCAGAGGAAGCTGGACTATGAATGCCTTCAAGGCCTAGAATCAGCGCACGCGGGCTTGGCAGTCAAATTCCAGCGGCAGCAGGAGCAGATCGACTCACTTAGCCAGCAAAGGGGGTCTCAGTAGCTGCAGCAGCTAGCGGATGATCCAGCATTGGATAGCACCGTCCCATCCATGCCGAGAAGCAGCGTGGGTTCCGCCCCGAGCGACGCGTTGCTGGATAGCTACCTAGTGGATGACATTATGGAGAACACTAACTGCGAGCTACACTTCAAAATGAAGAACATATCCATGAAGGTGGCGGATGCCGTTGCTTTTACAAATCCCCCCGAGGCAACCTTCCATTGCAACCCGATTCCAGCGGGCTATGCTTGTGTCTTGGTTGATGAGGTGGTGGACCAATATTTGGGGCTAGAGCTTGACATTCCTGGAGGTGACGAGGAGCACGCACTGGGAGAGGCCAACCATCGTATCATCCTATGGAGAAATGATTACATCATCTTTCGAAGGCCACCGACACCGCGTCTGCCAACTCCTCGTCGAAGTCCGCCACCGAGTGTGCAGACTCCCGATCCTCCAAGTCCACCAACGCATCAGGTCACTCCTCCTCCTCCAAGTCTGGCAAAGCATCAGGCCACTCCTCCTCCAAGTCCGGCACAGCTTCAGGCCACTCCTCCTCCTCCAAGTCTGGCAAAGCGTCAGTCCACTCCTCCTCCAAGTCCGGCACAGCTTGAGGCCACTGCTCCTCCTCCAACTCAGCCACGTCAGCCGTCTCCACTGCCTCAGCAATCACGGAAGAGAGCCGCCTTAGCTATGGTGCGTAGCGGTACAAGTCGAGGTAGTACTGGAGGTACAGGTGGAGGCAAGCGATTTCAATATGGTCCAAGCAGCCTCGCGCCTCTTTCGCAGAGGCCTTATGACAAGTTCGAGGAGGAAAGCACATCCATATCGAAGGCTGAGGTGGAAGCCCATTTTGCACTGAAACCGCCACCGCCGCCAAGGGAGAAAGTGCCTGAGGAAAAGATTGACCACTTCATTCGTATGGCTAGACCACCAGCTCCCAAGCCTGTTGACACAGACTATGAGCGCCACCTCAGGAAGTTAAATCGAGCACATCTACAGAAAGAGGCGAGCTCGAGCTTGAGCAAATCAGCTGGCAAAAGGAGCGGTAAAACCGTTCCCCAGCTGGGAGAACAGGCGGCGCAATCAATCCCCCCGCTTGTTGTGCCAACAACACATGAGAGTACGCACGCCCAATATTATTGTGGGCAAACTGTTAACATTCCCGGGCTAGGCGATGTGGTAATAACCGAGGAGCATATTGAGCAGGCTGAAAGGCTCATGATCACTGTTGGACAACTCCTCGATATCGAGCCCATGTCTCTGATTAGAGAGGAGGAAATAAAACGGAAATATGTCCGGGGCCAACCTTTGGTCGAGCCAGACGAGGTCAAGAAGCTCCCAACGAGAATGTATGAATTGCATCAATGGTACATGGACATTACCAAGATTTTCAATTGAGAGTCCCTCATGGTGAATGTCAAGAAGGATCATTACTTCCATGCGAAAGCTGTGTCCGTTGAGTATTCAAAACTATTTCAGTTATACAATCAAGATGCACTCGACAAATCTATCGTCAGTTGCTATTGTCTGTAAGTGATTTCTTTCTGTAATTTAAGTCTCAAGCTAGTTGTAGTGATCATTTTGATCAATCATTACCTGTAATTATCCTCACTATATTATTTTCTGTGGTATTATGCAGGATGAAGATGTATGAAATGAAAAAAGGTGGACGTTATGGCATTGGGTTCATTGACCCAAATACCATTAATGAATACACATGGAAATTAGATGCATATTATGAAAAAAGTGTAGAGGAAAGCATGCTAGAGTTCTTCAAGTGCCTCAATACCAATGAAGATATACTACTTCCTTACAACTTCGAGTGAGTCACACTGTCTTGTACTACAAATTCTATTTTTGCCTACTAGCTAGCTACATGTTTTTGCTTACATATGCCCGCTTAATTAAGACATGCAAACGTGTGCGCATGCAGATTTCACTGGATCTTGTTAATCATTAAAGTTGATGAAGGAACAGTTGAAATACTAGACTCACTACTTAAAAAAGCAAGTGACTACACCATCTTGTTTGGGATAGTCAACAGGTAATTTCAATCATTATTAACTATATCTCGGCCTATTTAGTTCGTCATTTCCTGATATGAACTATTTAATAACCCCTTTATTCATTTTCTTTGTCGGCGGGCAGGGCTTGGGCAAAGTTCATCAGCGTCACTCCAGGCCAATGGAAACGAAAGCTGAAATCATATCGACCCAAGGTAAGTAATTAAGTAGTACTAGCTAGCTGCCATCTCTTTAATTATCATGCTTGATTAATTATTATCTGATCAAATTCCATTCTCGTAAAGGCCCTGAAGCAGGCGTCGGGGAATAATTTGTGTGCATACTACGTTTGCGAGAACATTCACATGATGGCGTCCGAAAGGAGCAGATCTCAAAGACAGGACTGGGTACGTTTGTCAGAACACTATTCACAATTTTTACACCATTATTGATATCTAGTCACACAACTAATACACATGCATATTGATCTCCTTCTTAACAGTTCAGAGAGGTGCGGGAGAAACTCCTAACAGAGGAGCGCATAGAAGCAATTCAAGAGGAAATAGTGGGATTTTTACTCGACCAGGTCATAGATCTCAAAGGAGAATATTATTACCCGCTACCGCCCCCATGAACCACTTCCAATTGTCATTGTGCTCCTAAGGCACCAATTAGGCTAATGCCACTGGCTCCGAAGGCACCAATTAGGAGAAATTGTATATAGCTAGCTAATTGTATATATATACATGTGTGTATATATGTGTGTGTCTATATATATATATATATATATATATATGATCGGTTCTACTAGAAATTCTATTTATATATATGCATAACATGTACAATATGTAGTATCGTAAAATACCAGCAAACGAAAAAGAATTAAATGGAAAACACATAATTAAATGAAAAAGAAATCATAAACCCAAAACCCCCCGACCTTTTAATACCGGTTGGTGTCACCAACCGGTACTAAAGGGCTCCCTGCCCCCGGAGCTGGCTCGTGCCATTTGGTTGCCCTTTAGCACCGGTTCGTGCTGAACCAGTACTAAGGGGGGGGGGGGGCTTTAGTGCCCACACTTTAGTGCCGGTTACCGAACCGGCACTAAAGGGCCTTACGAACCGACGCTATTGCCCGGTTCTGCACTAATGCCACTCTCATCTGTCCATTTGGATTTTTTTAATTAGAGGTGTGTTTCGTATTCCCTATGCTAGGGTTTCGGCGATGGCGGTAGGCGACGGCGACGGCAGTAGGCGACCCTCAGCTCCAACCCAGGTGAGAATATCATCCCTCCCTCTTTTGTTGTAGGTCACTGCCACTATCAAATTTTTTTATTTGCATCGCTGGGGTTCATTGCTGCTAGGCAATGACAATTTGTTGTAGTTTTCTAGAATTAAGGTACATATATTTTTCAATCTTCGGTTTAATTCAAATAGTTGAGTGTCCAATGTGGCAATATGTGGCAAATATAGTGTCTAAAAGAAAATTTCCACACAAAAGTAATGCTCCAAGTTAGGTGTTGCAAAATAGTTGAGTGTCCAAAGAAAACTTCCACTCAAAAGTAATGCTCCAAGTTAGGTGTGGCAAAATAGTGTGACAAATATATTCACAATACAAACAAGGCCTAAGGGGTTGTTTGGTTCCAAGCCACAACTTGCCACACTTTGTCACGACTCAACTTAGGCAATTTTGACCAAGTTGGGTGTGTGTTTGGTTCTTGTCCACATGTTATAGATACAAACCGGCATATGTATACTACACTTCATCCATATAATTGTGTGAAGATATCGATAGTGCTATATTGTTGTTGTCCAAAGCTAGTTATGCACATGCTATGATATATAGTTGTTGTTTTACCCTTGATGAAATCTGCCAAGTCTGAAACTGTTAGAATTAAAACTTGCCATGTAGCATACTCCATCCACATGCTATGATATATTATTGTTGTTTTACCCTTGATGAATATAATGGTTTGCTAATGTAGCATACTCCATGATTGTAAAATCTCAATTTACAATTTGGATGTTAATCATTAGGTCATCATATGCATCCATGATTCTTGCATTTTGAATTGGTTTTATTTGAACATTTTGATCCTAGATACCTTGAGCAACCCAAGGACCGTAAGAGAGTTGGAGGTTTTCATAAAATTCCATTTTTTGAATTTCCAAAATTGGTAAACTGAATCAAAGTGATTTTTATTGAAATTATTTTTCCAATTATTTCGAAATAAAGAGAATAATGAGAGAAGATAATATGACTTCTTCAAAACAGAGGAAATAATGGAAATTTAATTTTAAATAAAAATATTTATTTATTTGAATTTTATTTGAGATTTTATTGTGTTAAATTAGGAAAAATTACATTTTTGAAAATTGCATTTTGGCCCACAAAAATATTCACGTGGTCCTAAATATTAGTAGAGGACCGTGAAAATTATTCTGGGGATTTGAGGATTTTTATTTTTTCATTTTGAATTTTTTTCCGTTTCGGCGAAATTAATTTTTAAACAAAAAAAACCTTCGACCGACTGGGCCGAAGCCCAGCCGGCCCGCAGCCGCCGGCGCCTTCCCACGTGAGGGAGTCCCGCTTGCCGCCGCCGACCGAGTCTGGGCCGGACTCCTCTCTGCCGCACTTGCCACCTCCCGAAGCTGCCTCACCCCCCCCCCTCTAAAATACCCCGCCGCCACCGCCCCCTCTCTCCCCAACCCGCCCCGCCACCAGAGCCGCGCCGCTGCCACAGCCTGCCTCGCATCGCGCCGCCTCCTCTCGCCGCTTGACGTAGCCGTCACCGCCTCGCCCCGCTCGCCGTAGCAACGCTGCCGCCGCCAGTTTCCCTCACCCGAACTGGTAAAAACCGCAAAAGACCCGGCCAGTTTTTTTATTAGAGTTCGGCTTATTCTTTTAGATCGGTTTTATTTTTTTGGATTTGTTAGTTAATGAACATTCACCTGATTAGTTCTTTTAACGAACGAATTCGTTTGTTAGTTTCGGTTAGCGAACGTTTGTCCGATAGATTTTTATTTTTAGTTTTAATTTCAGGCAGGGACCTATCTGCGAATAGTTTACTTACAGATTAGCCCTGATCTTTAAACCTGCACTACTTTTTGCTCGTTTATCCAAATCCAGTGAAACCAACGCCAAAATCTTCGTATTATTCCCCTTTGTCCAGATAATCAACTTGAACATGATTTTGAAAATTTAAAATTTGGTTTCAAGCAGATTTGAAATCGAACTTCTTATGATCGTAGTTTGAGTTTCGTAACTCTGATGATTGATTCTTTTTACAAATCGAAGCTCTTCACTTGAAATTTCAGTTTAGATCTTTTCGTTTGGATTTACCTTTGCATCTTATGCTTGGGTGCTTATGTATGCTATTGTTTGTTCACGATAGAGTTTCCGGAGTGCGAGGCTTGCTACTACAAATCTCTAGGGTTTTCCGATCGTCAGCAAGGCAAGTAACACTTTGACCATATCCCTTTATTACCCTGTTTTTATGCATTAGTTTCAACCCTCAAAGATTGCATGAGTAGGACTTGATAACATGTGGGTATTGGGAAGTAGTTGATGAGGTAGGGACCTATTGCCTTACATTCAAACCTTGGGTGTTACTGCGTTATGATTACATTACTTTGCTATGCTCGTAGACGTGGATTGGTATGTGAGATTCATGAAAGATGTGGGAGTTATTTATATCTAAGGGAAATTTTAAGGTGGCTACTTTAATACACGTTTGGGTGGATTGGTTGTGGGAACCCGGGGAATCCAGTGTTGTCCAAGGGGATCCAGGGGTACCCATGTGATCATCCTATGGAATGCCACCCAGGCTCAAAGGGATCATAAGATTATTCATGCTAGAAACTTCTGTGTGCAGCCACAAGCCATTATTGGCTCTGGCATAGTTGAGTAAGTTGTGGGAATCCTTTCCATGATGGGCTAGCAGATGTAGGGGAATTGTAGGTGTAGTGGTCTATCTATCGGTTAAGGTGAACTCTTCGGAAAGATTGTGTCTCGATCATCCGTTTCTCAAACATCATGTAGTGCGAGAAATCCAATGGAGGAGATCGAGTCTTGTGGGGAAAAGTGTGCAAACCTCTTCAGAGTTTATAAACTAATCATGGTTAGCCGTGTCCCCGCTTATGGACATCTTGAGTATCTGGTATTTGAATTATTATGTTGATCTCGTCACTCTACTTAATGAATTTGTTGGGTTATTGACTGTTAATTTTGGGACTGAGTTGGGGGTACCTTCTCAATAATTTCATCAAACTTTTTAGTTAAATAAAATATATTCCTTTGTTGTAGGGAAAAATTAGCTTTATGCAAATGATAACCGTAGAGCCTCCACCAGCCAAATATGCATGTAGTGATAGATGTTATTTGTTCTTTGCTCTATGGTGTTATCTTGCCAGCATATTCCTTGTGCTGACCTACACGGCTGCAACGTATCATGTTGCATAATTTTCAGACGAAGAGTAAGGTGCGATAGCTCGTTGTCATGCACTCGGTTTTGCCGTGGAGTTGGATGAACTCATTTATCTTCAAAGCTTCCGCAGTTATCTTATATAGATGGCCTTCAGCCATATTATTGTAATAAGTACTCTTTTTGAGACACTCGTGTAATAAGTGTGTGATTGAACTCTGCAATAAATCCTTGAGTACTTTGTGTGTTAGCAATACCGATCCAGGGATGACACTAAAGCACAGAGACTACGGTCCATTGGGATCGGGTCGCTACAAGATGGTATCAGAGCACACATTGACTGTAGGACGCGAATACTAGGAAAAGCCACATGTTACTCTTCTCTACTCATTTCTAACTCTTATCCATTTCTACTCTATAGATGGCGGACCCAAGGAACAAGTTCACTCAACCGGATGACGACACCCCTTTCGGACGACACTTGAAGGAAGTAACTAGGTACCTGAACATCGGCATACCAAGCTTCACCAGGACCTACACCACCACTTTACCAGAAGAGGAGCGCTGGATGATCGAAGTTCGTGTTCTAGGAAGGACGTTCGCGCCAGTTACGAAGCCCATTGAGTTTTCCTTTGATGCACCAACCTGGAGTTTAGGAAAGAGTATGGCCACCCACATCGCCATTCGACGCATAGGCTAAGTGTACAACAAGGACCTTAAAGACACCATCTACCAGATATGTGGACGGAGAGATGAGCAATGGGAGATGATTCACACCAGGAAGGATAGATCCATTGCAGCCTACATACAAGAGTTGAACCAGCACATTCGACGCTACGAGAACCAGATGTGCACCAACATGATAGACACGAAGAAGGTGATGACCCGGAACATGGAGCTAGAAGAATAAATCAAGTCTACATGTGATGGATATAAAGAGGAAATTGCAGTACTACTGGAGAAGAATGAGGACCTGAAGAAGAAGCTAGGAATATTCATGGGGGGTCCTGAACCAAGAGTGGACATTCATTCTGAGGATTACATCATCATAGACGACACAGACTCTGACCCTGACAGCGATGATGATTATGAAGATGAAGCTGGAGCAGATATCATGGAGTCTTCGACCGATCAAAATTTCTAGTCGACCACCATATTACCATTAGTATTCTCCCATGTATATAATAATAGTCCGCGAGATTTTGTAACGGTGGCTTTGATTGATTGTATGCTTCTTGTTTGAATTGAGTGGTGTGAAATGAATCTGTTTGTCTCATGTGCATATGGGTAGTGAATTCTCTTTAGACCTCACTCTATTCTGTTCTCACCCCTCTAAACCTATCAGATGCCTCCGAGACAAGACCCCGCATTCATGTTCCCACCGGAGCTCACTCAGTTGATCCAATAGCAGAATTCCTTGATGCAGTTGCTAGTCCAGAACTAAGGCAACAACAACAACAACAACAACAACCCACCGCAACCACCACCAGTCGACAACTTAGCCCGTTTTCTAAGGTTGAATCCGCCGGTGTTCTCTAGTAGCACCGAGCCGATTGTTGCTGATGACTGGCTCCGCAGGTTTGGAAGGGAGTTGACCACCGCAGGTTGCACAGATACTGAGAAGGCGCGCTTTGCCGCACATCAACTGGATGGACCCGTAGCCTCATGGTGGGAGAACTACACAGTCACTTTTCCCGTGGCCATTGTCACTTGGGATCAGTTTCAGCAAGCATTCCGCACTACCCATGTCTCAGCTGGAGCTATGAGCATGAAGAAGTGTGAGTTTCGCAACTTACGCCAGGGAAATCGTATTGTGGGGCAGTACGTGAATGAGTTCAGCAAGTTAGCATGGTACACCCCAGATGATGTGGCCACAGATGCCACGAAGCAGGAGAAGTTTATGGAGGGGCTGAATGACGAGTTGAGTATGCAGTTGATGGTGGCAACATTCGCCAACTATCAAGAGCTGGTAGACATGGCTCTTATGATTGAAGGCAAGCAACAACAGATAGAGAACCGCAAACGGAAGTATGGACAGGGGAAGTACAACTCTGGAGCTCAGCAGAAGCCACGTTTTACCTCAAATTCGGGAGGACATGCCCATCATAACCATGGAGGTCATACTCACAATGGAGGAAGTTCACATAATCATAGTGGCCCTAAGAATGGGAATGGGAATGGGAATGGGAATGGAGGAAACAACAGTCAGAGCCATTCCAACCCGGCAACACCCGCCAAGAAGGATTTGAGTCATGTTACCTGTTTCAAGTGCGGGAAGACTGGACACTACGCCAATGATTGCTCTGAATTAAAGAATGGTAATGGAAATGGAAGCTCTGGAAAGAAGCCCAACCCTTTTACCAGAGGGCATGTGAACCACGTCAACATGGAGGAAGTTGAAGAGCAGCTCGATGCAGTTATTGGTAAGTTTTTGATTAAGTCATTTACCGCCCTTGTTCTTTTTGACACTGGTGCATCGCATTCATACATGACAAGTGGATTTGTGGATAAGTTTAAGTTGCCCACCATAGCGCTTAAGACACCTATGTTAGTAAGCTCACCTGGAGCGGAGTATATGGCTAGCAGAGGATGTTTTCAGTTGCCATTGACCATAGGTAGGCATGTTTTCCCCTCAGACCTAATAATTTTGGAGTCACAAGGATTGGATGTGACACTAGGCATAGATTGGTTATCGATGTATGGAGGAAACATCGATTGTGCTAGTAAGTCGATACTTCTCACCACCCCAGAGGGTAAAAGGATCAAGTATGTGTCTAGGCATGCGCCAAGGAGGACTCAAGTGAATTCACTTTCGGGAGTTGTTCACGAGGAAGTGCCAGTTGTGAAGGATTATCCCGACGTATTCCCGGAGGAACTACCAGGCATGCCACTAGATCGAGATATAGAATTTTTGATAGAGTTGTTACCAGGCACCGGACCAATATCGAAGAGACCGTATCGGATGCCCGCGAATGATCTGGAGGAAATTAAGAAGCAGATTAAGGAGTTATTGGAGAAAGGTTATATTCGACCAAGCTCGTCACCGTGGGGAGCCCCAGTGCTCTTAGTTGAGAAAAAGGATGGATCTTTGAGGATGGTTGTGGATTATCGTGCACTAAATGAGGTGACGATCAAGAACAAATATGCACTACCGATGATCAATTATTTGTTTGACCAGCTGCAGGGAGCTAAAGTATTCTCCAAGATCGATCTTCGATCGGGATACCACCAGCTGAAGATCCGAGAACAGGATATACCTAAGACAACTTTTACCACAAGGTACGGGCTATATGAGTACACCATCATGTCTTTCGGTTTGACTAATGCCCCTGCCTACTTTATGAGTATGATGAATAAGGTGTTCATGGAGTACTTGGATAAGTTTGTTGTGGTGTTCATTTATGATATACTGGTATACACGAAGAATGAAGAAGAACACAAAGAACATTTGTGCTTAGTTCTCGAGAAACTCAGCAAATATCAGCTATATGCCAAGTGCAGCAAATGTGAGTTTTGGTTGAAGGAAGTTGGATTCCTCGGACATGTTATATCTGGAGAAGGTATAGCAGTAGACCCTTCTAAAGTTCAGTCTGCTACTGAGTGGTTGGCACCCACCTCAGTTGGAGAGATACACAGTTTTCTTGGACTCGCAGGATATTATCGGAGATTCATTGAGAATTTTTCCAAGAATGTGAAACCCATGACAGAGTTATTGAATAAAGACACCAAGTTCAAATGGACTGAAGAATGTGAGGCCAGTTTTCATGAGTTGAAGAAACGTATAGTTACAGCCCCAGTGTTAATTCTTTCGGATATACGCAAGGATTTCCAAGTTTATTGCGACGCTTCTCGCCATGGACTTGGAGGTGTACCTATACAAGACGGAAGAGTTGTTTCATATACCTCACGTCAGCTTCGACCTCATGAGTTGAATTATGCCAGGCATGATTTGGAGTTAGCGGCCGTAGTGCATGATCTCAAGACCTGGAAACATTTTCTTATGGGAAACCATTGTGATGTATACACAGATCATAAGAGTTTGAAGTACATCTTCACACAAAAGGAGTTGAATCTCAGGCAAAGGAGATGGTTGGAGCTCATAAAGGTCTATGATATGAAGCTGCATTATCATCCAGGAAAGGCCAATGTTGTAGCAGATGCTTTGAGCCGCAAGAGTTATGCTAATACTCTCATAACCGGAGGATTACCACAGGAGTTAGGTGACAATCTCAGAAAACTTCGTTTGAGATAGTTCCGAGATGTTTTGTTGCAACGTTGGAAGTTCAGTCCACTTTGTTGGGAAAGATTCGAGAAGCCCAGAAGACTGATAAGGAGATTGCCGAGATAAAGGAAAGATGAGCAAAGGAAAATCTAAAGGTTTTCGTGAGGATGAACACGAAACTTTATGGTTCAAGGATTGTATTTATGTGCCCAATGACCCAGAGATCAGGAAGTTAATACTCCAGGAAGCTTATGACTCGCCATACTCGATTCACACCGGAAACACCAAGATGTCTTTGGATTTGAAGGAACGTTTCTGGTGGACAGGTATGAAGAAGGATATTGCCGAGTATGTAGCAGTATGTGACGTATGTCAAAGAGTTAAGGCAGAACACCAGAAGCCAACAAGATTACTTCAGCCTATGTCGGTACCCGAATGGAAGTGGGATAAGCTTGGCATGGATTTCATCACCAGATTACCCAGGACACGATCAGGTTACGATTCCATCTGGGTAGTAGTTGATCGCTTGACCAAATTGGCTCACTTTATCCCTGTGGAAACCACTTATACAAGTGCGAAGTTGGCCAAGATATATATGACCAGGATCGTATGTCTGCATGGAGTTTCGAGGACCATCGTATCAGATAGAGGAACACAATTTACTTCAAAGTTTTGGAATCAATTACGCCAGACTTTGGGTACCAGGCTAGAGTTCAGTACAGCCTTTCATCCGCAGACAGATGGACAAACCGAGAGAGTCAATCAGATTCTGGAGGACATGTTTATAGCTTGTGCACTAGATTATGGATCTAGTTGGGATGATAATTTGCCTTATGAAGAGTTCTCATACAACAACAGCTACCAGGCTAGTTTGAAGATGGCCCCTTTCAAAGCTTTATATGGAAGGGGGTGCAGGACACCATTGATGTGGGATGAAGTTGGAGACCGTCAGTTGTTCGGACCAGATTTAATCAAGGAGTCTAAAGAGGAGGTTAAGTTGATCTGCGATGGACTGAAGGTAGCTCAATCCAGACATAAGAGTTATGCTGGCACTAAACGCAAGGAGGTAGCCTATGAAATCTGAGACAGAGCATATCTCCATGTGTCACCACTTTGAGGAGTTAAACGATTTGGAGTCAAAGGAAAGTTAGCCCCAAGATTTGTAGGACCATACCGAGTTTTGGAACATATGGGAGAAGTGGCCTACAAGTTGGAGTTACCCGAAGGATTGTCAGGAGTTCACGATGTGTTTCACGTTTCCTAGTTGAAGAAGTGTGATGCAGAGATGGCCGATATTCCTCTGAGAGATACAGTACCACTAGAAGCAATTCAGTTGGAGAGTGACCTAACCTACGAGGAGAAACCCGTCAAGATTCTCGAGTTTGCCAGCCGAGTTACACGCGGCAAGGTCATTAAGTTTTGCAAAGTTCAGTGGAGCCACCATACCGAGGAAGAAGCCACCTAGGAGCGAGAAGAATACCTACGGAAAGACCACCCACACCTATTTGCTAGCCAACCCAAATCTCAAGGGCGAGATTCATCTTAAGGGGGGTAGGTTTGTAACATCCCAATTTTCAATTTGGATGTTAATCATTATGTCATCATATGCATCCATGATTCTTGCATTTTGAATTGGTTTTATTTGGACATTTTGATCCTAGATACCTTAAGCAACTCAAGGACCATATGAGAGAGTTCGGAGTTTTCATAAAATTCCATTTTTTGAATTTCCAAAATTGGTAAACTGGATCAAAGTGATTTTTATTGAAATTATTTTTCCAATTTTTTGAAATAAAGAAAATAATGAGAGAAGATAATATGACTTCTTATTTATTTATTTGAGATTTTATTCGGTTAAATTAGGAAAAAGTGCATTTTTGAAAATTGCATTTCAGCCCAGAAAAATGTTCACGTGGTCCTAAATATTAGTAGAGGATCGTGAAAATTATTTTTGGGATTTTAGGATTTTTATTTTTTTATTTGAATTTTTTTCCATTTCGGTGAAATTAATTAAAAAAAACCTTCGACCGACTGGGCTGAAGCCCAGCTGGCCCGCAGCCGCCGCCGCCTTCCCCCGCGCGGGAGTCCCGCTCACTGCTGCCGATCGAGTCCGGGCCGGATTCCTCTCCGCCGCCCTTGCCCCCTCCCCAAGCCGCCTCGCCCCCCCCCCCCCTCTTAAATACCCCACCGCCACCGCCCCCTCTCTCCCCAACCCACGCCACCGCCACAGCCGCTCGCCGCCTCCTGCCTCCTGCGCCGCCCGAGCCGCCCCGCCGTCGCAGCTGCTCCCCGCCGCTCGATGCAGCAATCGCCGCCTTGCCCCGCTCCCCGGAGCAACGCCGCTGCCGCCGGTTTCCTCACCTGAACCGGTAAAAACCGTAAAAGACCCGACCGGTTTTTATTAGAGTTCGGTTTATTCTTTTAGATCGGTTTTAATTTTTTGGATTTGTTAGTTAACGAACGTTCACCCGATTAGTTCTTTTAAAGAACGAATTCGTTCGTTAGTTTCTGTTAGCGGATGTTCATCCGATAGATTTTTCTTTTTAGTTTTAATTTCGGCCAAGGACCTATCCGCGAATAGTTTACTTATAGATTAGTCCCTGATCTTTAAACCTTCACTACTTTTTGCTCATTTATCCAAATCCAGTGAAACCAACGCCAAAACCTTCGTCTTATTCCCCTATGTCTAGATAATCAACTTGAACATGATTTTGAAAATTTAAAATTTGGTTTCAAGCAGATTTGAATTCGAACTTTTTTTATCGTAGTTTGAGTTTCGTAACTCCAATTTGATTGATTCTTTTTGCAAATTGAAGCTCTTCACTTGAAATTTCAGTTTATATCTTTGCTTTTGGTTTTACCTTTACATCTTATGCATGAGTTCTTATGTATGCTATTGTTTGTTCATGATAAAGTTTCCGAAGTGTGAGGATTGCTACTATGAATATCTAGGGTTTTCCGATCGTTAGCAAGGCAAGTAACGCTTTGATCATATCCCTTTATTACCCAGTTTTTATGCATTAGTTTCAAACCTCAAACATTGCATGAGTAGGACTTGATAACATGTGGGTATTGGGAAGTAGTTGATGAGGTAGTAACCTATTGCCTTACATTCAAACCTTGGGTGTTACTGTGTTATGATTACATTACTTTGCTATGCTCGTAGACGTGGATTGGTATGTGAGATTCATGAAAGATGTGAGAGTTATTTATATCTAAGGGAAATTTTAAGGTGGCTAATTTAATACACATCTGGGTTGATTGGTTGTGGGCACCTGGGGAATCCAGTGTTGTCCAAGGAGATCCCGGGATACCCGTGTGATCATCCTATGGAATGCCACCAGGCTCAAAGGGATCATAAGATTATTCATGCTAGAAACTTCCATGTGCAGTCACAAGCCATTATGGGCTCTGGCATAGTTGAGTAAGTTGTGGGAATCCTTTCCATGATGGGCTAGCAGATGTAGGGGAATTGTAGGTGTACCGGCCTATCTATCGGTTAAGGTAACCTCTTCGGAAAGACTGTGTCTCGATCATCCATTTCTCAAACATTATGTAGTGCGAGAAATCCAACAGAGGAGATCGAGTCTTATGGGGAATAGTGTGCAAACCTCTGCAGAGTGTATAAACTAATCATGGTTAGTCGTGTCCCCGTTTATGGACATCTTGAGTGTCTGGTTTTTGAATTATTATGTTGATCTCATCACTATACTTAATGAATTTGTTGGGTTATTGACTGTTAACTTTGGGATTGAGTTGGGGGTACCTTCTCAATAATTTCATCAAACTTTGTAGTTAAATAAAATATATTCCTTTGTTGTAGGAAAAAATTAGCTTTATGCAAATGATAACCGTAGAGCCGCCACTAGACAAATATGCATGTAGTGATAGCTGTTATTTGTTCGTTGCTCTATGGTGTTATCTTGCCAGCATATGTGCTGACCTAGACGGCTGCAACGTATCATGTTGTAGAATTTTCAGACGAAGAGTAAGGTGTGATAGGTCATTGTCATGCACTCAGTTTTGCCGTGGAGTTGGAGGGACTCATTTATCATCGAAGCTTCCGCAGTTATCTTATTTAGATAGCCTTCGGCAATACTATTGTAATAAGTACTCTTTTTGAGACACTCGTGCAATAAGGGTGTGATTGAACTCTGCAATAAATCCTTGAGTCGCTAAAGCACAGAGACTCGGTCCATTCGGATGGGGTCGCTACAATGATGCTAATGAACTTGAACCTTTGGATGAATTGTTGTGCATCTAGCATACTCCATCCACATCCAAGCATATGCACTTTATATTAATGCAGCATGCCTTGGTCTTGCTTGTATATTGCCATGTTGCTGTTATGGAGGGATTTGCATTGTATACTTCGACATGTGTGATTGGTTTTTGTCATAATAACCTATACTTGCTATTATTTTGAAGTTCCAGCCATGTGAAATTATGCCAACTAGCATTCCACATCAAAAATTATCTTTTCTATCATTTACCTACTCGAGGACGAGCAGGAATTAAGCTTGGGGATGCTTGATACGTCTCCAACGTATCTATAATTTTTGATAGCTCCATGCTATATTATCTACTGTTTTGGGCAATATTGGGCTTTATTTTCCACTTTTATATTATTTTTGGGACTAACCTATTAACCGGAGGCCCAGCCCAGATTTGCTGTTTTATGCCTATTTCAGTGTTTTGAAGAAAAGGAATATCAGACGGAGTCGAAACGGAACGAAATCAACTGGAGAAGTTATTTTTGGAAGGAAACACACCTGATGGACTTGGACCCCATGTCAAGGAAGGAACGAGGTGCTCACGAGGGAGGGGGCGCCCCCCTAGGGCGCGCCCCCTGTCTCGTGGGACCCTCGTGGCTCCCCTGACGTACCTCCTGCACCCATATATACCTACATGACCTAAAACTTCCAGAACACAACATAGATCAGGAGTTCCGCTGCCAGAAGCCTTCGTAGCCACCAAAAGCCAATCGGGACCTTGTTCCGGTACCCTGCCGGAGGGGGAACCCTCATCGGTGGCCATCTTCATCATCCCGGTGCTCTCCATGATGAGGAGGGAGTAGTTCTCCCTCGGGGCTGAGGGTATGTACCAGTAGCTATGTGTTTGATCTCTCTCTCTCGTGTTCTTGAGATGATATGATCTTGATGTATCGTGAGCTTTGCTATTATATTTGGATCCTATGATGTTTCTTCCCCCCTCTTCTCTCTTGTAATGAATCGAGTTTCCCCTTTGAAGTAATCTTATCGGATTGAGTCTTTAAAGACTTGAGAACCCTTGATGTTTGTTTTGCCGTGGATATCTGTGGTGACAATGGGATACCGCGTGTCACTTGATGTATGTTAAGGTGACCAACTTGCGGGTTCATGAACCTATGCATAGGGGTTGGCACACGTTTTCGTCATGATTCTCTGGTAGATCTTTGGGGCACTCTTTGAGGTCCTTTGTGTTGGTTGAGTAGATGGATCTGAGATTGTGTGATGCATATCGTATAATCATACACACGGATACTTGAGGTGACATTAGGGTTTTGGTTGATTTGTATTTGAAGGTGTTATTCTAGTACGAACTCTAGGGCTGTTTGTGACACCTATAAGAATACCCAATGGATTGATTGGAAAGAATAACTTTGAGGTGGTTTCGTACCCTACCATAATCTCTTCGTTCGTTCTCCGCTATTAGTGACTTTGGAGTGACTCTTTGTTGCATGTTGAGGGATAGTTATGTGATCCAATTATGTTATTATTGTTGAGGGAACTTACACTAGTGAAAGTATGAACCCTAGGCCTTGTTTCCACACATTGCAATACCGTTTACGCTCACTTTTATCACTTGCTACCTTGCTGTTTTTATAATTTCAGATTACAAATACCGTTATCTACTATCCATACACCACTTGTTTCACCATCTCTTCGCCGAACTAGTGCACCTATACAATTTACCATTGTATTGGGTGTGTTGGGGACACAAGAGACTCTTTGTTATTTGGTTGCAGGGTTGCTTGAGAGAGACCATCTTCATCCTACGCCTCCTACGGATTGATAAACCTTAGGTCATCCACTTGAGGGAAATTTGCTACTGTCCTACAAACCTCTGCACTTGGAGGCCCAACAACGTCTACAAGAAGAAGGTTGTGTAGTAGACATCAGTTTGACCTGAAGATGTACATAGATCATTTCAAAAGAGAAGGAGAGGCGGATAGAAAGAAGCTTCTCCAGCTGGGCATACTCCTTGATGAAGATTAGTTTTTTAAGTAGCTAGCTAGTTCATATTATTAGTTGATGATGATCGAGTAACTAGAGTACTTGAGTGAAGTTTTGTGAACTTTAATATCAACTTGTTGAGTTCATGAGCCTCTTCTGTAATGATTATCTATTAAGTAAGTACCTAGTGTTAATGAATATATTGTGTTCAGTAGTATCTTTTAAGTAAGTAGCTAGTGTCGATGAGTAACTTTTTTATTACCAAAAAAACCATTTGCTAGATTTGGATAAGCAGGCACGCTAGAGTTATGATGAACTTAGTACTGGCACTGGACTGGTGATACGCTAGCACGCTGTAGGATACCGCTGACGTGTCCGCCAACGCGACCACTACCTTTTAGCACTAACGCCATATTAGTGGCTTCGTGTGTCTACACCAGCAAGGATGTTTTTGGCACGCCATAGCTAGGCTTTTCTCCACTAGTGCAAGTCTCCAATAATTGCACTACACAAATAAACAAATACTTGCACCTAAGGCGATAAAGGGGTTGTCAATCCCTTCATGCTTACTTACAAGGATGAGATCTGATAGTGATAGATATAAAAGATAAATAAAAGGGCAAAATAAAATAAAAGTAAATAAATTGCAGCAAGGTATTTTTGTGTTTTTGATTTTGTAGATCTGAAAATAATATGATAAAAGATATTCTCAGGGGCCATAATTTTCACTAGAGGCTTTTCTCTTGAAAGAAAACATACAGTGGGTAAACAAATTACTGTTGAGCAATTGATAGAAAAGTGCATAGTTATGACGATATCTAAGGTAATGATCATGTATATAGGCATCACGTTGAATTGGAGAGTAGTAAGTTTTCTATGCTTGTAGATCATGAAAATAATGCTTTAGGTGATGATTATATTGTTGAATTCATTCATGATGATACTGAAAATTATTATGAGGGAGGAATATATATTTTTAGGAATTGCAATAATATCAAGTTTCCTCTCTATGTGCTTAAAGTTTTAAAGTTATGCTTGTTTTGCTTTCCTATGCTAGTTGATTATTGTTCCCATAAATTGTTTGCTCACAAAATCCCTATGCATAGGAAGTATGTTATACTTAATGTGCTAGTCATATTCTTCAAGATGCTCTCTTTATGTTACAATTCTTATCTTTTATGTGAGCATCGTTGAAATCATCATGCCAAGCTAGGGGCATTAAACGATAGCGCTTGTTGGGAGGCAACCCAATTTTATTTTTTGTTCCTTCCTTCTTGTTCCTGTTTAGTAATAAATAATTCATATAGCCTCTGTTTAGATGTGGTTTTATGCTTTTAATTAGTGTTTGTGCCAAGTAGAACCTTTGGGAAGACTTGGGGAAAGTCTTGATGATCATGCTGTCAAAAACAGAAACTTTAGCACTCACGACAATTGCTGCCATTTTTATTTGGAGAGTGATATTTAGTTAATTATTTTTGCAGATGATTAATAGATAAATTCCTCAGGTCCATAACTTTATTTTAGAATTTTATGAGTTCCAGAAGTATACGTTTGATTCAGATTACTACAGACTGTTCTGTTTTTGACAGATTCTGTTTTTCGTGTGTTGTTTACTTATTTTGATGAATCTATGGCTAGTAAAATGGTTTATAAACCATAGAGAAATTGGAATACAGTAGGTTTTACACCAATATGAATTTAGAATGAGTTCATTACAGTACCTTACGATGGTGATTTATTTTCTTATACTAACGGAGCTTACGAGTTTTCTGTTAAGTTTTGTGTTGTGAAGTTTTCAAGTTTTGGGTAACGATTCGATGGACTATGGAATAAGGAGTGGCAAGAGCCTAAGCTTGGCGATTCCCAAGGAACCCCAAGGTAATATTCAAGGATAGCCAAGAGCCTAAGCTTGGGGATGCCCCGGAAGCATCCCCTCTTTCGTCTTCGTTCATCGGTAACTTTACTTGGAGCTATATTTTTATTCGCCACATGATATGTGTTTTGCTTGGAGCGTCAATTTATTTTGTTAGTATTTTCTTGCTGTTATTTAGAAAAATGTTTTGCATCTTTTATTTCAATAAAAGTGGCATTAATAGTCTTTACTATGCCTATGTTACAAGTATACATGTTGCTGTTTGAAAACAGAAAGTTTACCGCTGTTGCAATAATTCCCTAGAAAAGTCAGAATGTGATAAAATGTTTAAACCTCTTGCATTTGAAGATATGATAAATTTACTATGGTGGGAATTTTATTTCATAATTTTTGGAGCTAGGGAAGTATGGATGTTGCAGCATTCTTTACAGACTATCCTGTTTAGGCAGATTGCTGTTATGTTTGCATTGTTTGCATATGTTTGCTTCTTTAATGATTCTATTTAAGGATAGTACTATTAAATATGCATAGAAATTTAGTATTCAATGTTGAATAATAATTTTAGTGATTTTCTACAGTAGAGTATGATAAGGTTTTGGCAATGGTTTATACTAACTTATCTCACGAGTCCTTGTTGAGTTTTGTGTGGATGAAGCTTTTGAGATTTAGGGAGACCGTGATATGAGAGGAATTAAGGAGACACAAAATCTCAAGCTTGGGGATGCCCAAGGCACCCCAAGATAATATTTCAAGAGGTCTCAAGCGTCTAAGCTTGGGGATGCCCCGGTTGGCATCCCACCTTTCTTCTTCAACAACTATCGGTTAGTATCGGTTGATCCTAAGTTTTATCTTCTTCACATGATGTTTGATATTCTTAGAATGTCATTTTATTTTGCTTTGCTTGCTGTTTGAATAGAATACCAAGATCTGAAATTCTTAAATGTTAGAGAGTCTTCACATAGTTGCATAATTATTTGACTACTCATTGATCTTCACTTATATCTTTCGGAGTAGTTTGTCATTTGCTCTAGTGCTTCACTTAGATTATTTTGAGAGTCTTAAATACCATGATAATTTGCTTAAAATCCTAATATGCTAGGTATTCAAGAATAATAAAATTCTCTTATGAGTGTGTTGAATACTATGATAAGTTTGATACTTGATAATTGTTTTGAGATATGGAGATGGTGATATTAGAGTCATGCTAGTTGAGTAATTGTGAATTTCAGAGATACTTGTGTTGAAGTTTGTGATTCCCGTAGCATGCACATATGGTGAACCGTTATGTAATGAAGTCGGAGCATGATTTATTTATTGATTGCCTTCCTTATGAGTGGTGGTCGGGGACGAGCGATGGTCTTTTCCTACCAATATATCCCCCTAGGAGCATGCGCGTAGTACTTTGTTTCGATAACTAATAGATTTTTGCAATAAGTATGTGAGTTCTTTATGACTAATGTTGAGTCCATGGATTATACGCACTCTCACCCTTCCACCATTTCTAGTCTCTCTAGTACCGCGCAACTTTCGCCGGTACCATACACCCACCATATACCCTCCTCAAAACAGCCACCATACCTACCTATTATGGCATTTCCATAGCCATTCCAAGATATATTGCCATGCAACTTTCCACCGTTCCATTTATTATGACACGCTTCATCATTGTCATATTGCTTTACATGATCATGTAGTTGACATCATATTTGTGGCAAAGCCGCCATTCATAATTCTTTCATACATGTCACTCATGCGTCATTGCACATCCCGGTACACCGCCGGAGGCATTCATATAGAGTCATATCTTGTTCTAAGTATCGAGTTGTAATTCTTGAGTTGTATGTAAATAAAAGTGTGATGATCACCATTATTAGAGCATTGTCCCAGTGAGGAAAGGATGATGGAGACTATGACTCCCCCACAAGTCGGGATGAGACTCCGGACGAAAAATAAATAAAAGAGGCCAAAGAAGCCCAAATAAAAAAAAGAAGAGAAAAGAGGCCATAAAAAAGAGAAGGCCCAAATAAAAAAATTGAAAAAAATGAGAGAAAAAGAGAGAAGGGACAATGCTACTATCCTTTTACCACACTTGTGCTTCAAAGTAGCACCATGATCTTCATGATAGAGAGTCTCCTATGTTGTCACTTTCATATACTAGTGGGAATCTTTCATTATAGAACTTAGCTTGTATATTCCAATGATGGGCTTCCTCAAAATGCCATAGGTCTTCGTGAGCAAGCGAGTTGGATGCACACCCACTAGTTTCTTTTGTTGAGCTTTCATGTACTTATAGCTCTAGTGCATCCGTTGCATGGCAATCCCTACTCACTCAAATTGATATCTATTGATGGGCATCTCCATAGCCCATTGATACGCCTAGTTGATGTGAGACTATCTTCTCCCTTTTTGTCTTCTCCACAACCACCATTATATTCCACCTATAGTGCTATGTCCATGGCTCACGCTCATGTATTGCGTGAAGATTGAAAAAGTTTGAGAACATCAAAAGTATGAAACAATTGCTTGGCTTGTCATCGGGGTTGTGCATGATTTAAATATGTTGTGTGGTGAAGATGGAGCATAGCCAGACTATATGATTTTGTAGGGATAGCTTTCTTTGGCCATGTTATTTTGAGAAGACATAATTGCTTTGTTAGTATGCTTGAAGTATTATTTTTTATGTCAATATGAACTTTTGTCTTGAATCTTTCGGATCTGAACATTCATATCACAAGTAATAAGAATTACATTGAAATTATGCCAACTAGCATTCCACATCAAAAATTATCTTTTTTATTATTTACCTACTCGAGAACGAGCAGAAATTAAGCTTGGGGATGCTTGATACATCTCCAACGTATCTATAATTTTTGATTGCTGCATGCTATATTATCTACTGTTTTGGGCAATATTGGGCTTTATTTTCCACTTTTATATTATTTTTGGGACTAACCTATTAACCGGAGGCCCAGCCCAGATTTGCTGTTTTCTGCCTATTTCAGTGTTTTGAAGAAAAGGAATATCAGACGGAGTTGAAACGGAACGAAATCAACCGGAGAAGTTATTTTTGGAAGGAAACACACCTGATGGACTTGGACCCCAAGTCAAGGAAGGAACGAGGTGCTCACGAGGGTGGGGGCGCCCCCCCCCTAGGGCGCGCCCCCTGTCTCGTGGGACCCTCATGGCTCCCGTGACGTACCTCATGCACCCATATATACCTACGTGACCTAAAACTTCCAGAACACAAGATAGACTGGGAGTTCCGCCGCCAGAAGCCTCCGTAGCCACCAAAAACCAATCGGGACCCTGTTTCGGCACCCTGCCGGAGGGGGGAACCCTCACCGGTGGCCATCTTCATCATCCCGGTACTCTCCATGACGAGGAGGGAGTAGTTCTCCCTCGGGGCTGAGGGTATGTACTAGTAGCTATGTGTTTGATCTCTCTCTCTCTCTCGTGTTCTTGAGATGATACGATCTTGATGTATCGCGAGCTTTGCTATTATATTTGGATCCTATGATGTTTCTTCCCCCCCCCCTCTTCTCTCTTGTGTTGAATCGAGTTTCCCCTTTGAAGTAATCTTATCGGATTGAGTCTTTAAAGACTTGAGAACCCTTGATGTATGTCTTGCCATGGATATCTGTGGTGACAATGGGATACCGCGTGCCACTTGATGTATGTTAAGGTGACCAACTTGCGGGTTCTTGAACCTATGCATAGGGGTTGGCACACGTTTTTGTCGTGATTCTCCGGTAGATCTTTGGGGCACTCTTTGAGGTCCTTTGTGTTGGTTGAATAGATGAATCTGAGATTGTGTGATGCATATCGTATAATCATACCACGGATACTTGAGGTGACATTGGAGTATCTAGGTGACATTAGGGTTTTGGCTGATTTGTATCTTAAGGTGTTATTCTAGTACGAACTCTAGGGCTGTTTGTGACACCTATAGGAATAGCCCAACGGATTGATTGGAAAGAATAACTTTGAGGTGGTTTCGTACCCTACCATAATCTCTTTGTTCGTTCTCCGCTATTAGTGACTTTGGAGTGACTCTTTGTTGCATGTTGAGGGATAGTTATGTGATCCAATTATGTTATTATTGTTGAGGGAACTTACACTAGCGAAAGTATGAACCCTAGGCCTTGTTTCCACACATTGCAATACCGTTTATGCTCACTTTTATCACTTGCCACCTTTCTGTTTTTATAATTTCAGATTACAAATACCGTTATCTACTATCCATACACCACTTGTTTCACCATCTCTTCGCCAAACTAGTGCACCTATACAATTTACCATTGTATTGGGTGTGTTGGGGACACAAGAGACTCTTTGTTATTTGGTTGCAGGATTGCTTGAGAGAGAACATCTTCATCCTACGCCTCCTACGGATTGATAAACCTTAGGTCATCCACTTGAGGGAAATTTGCTACTGTCCTACAAACCTCTGCACTTGGAGGCCCAACAACGTCTACAAGAAGAAGGTTGTGTAGTAGACATCAGTTTGACCTGAAGATGGACATAGATCATTTCAAAAGAGAAGGAGAGGCGGATAGAAAGAAGCTTCTCCAGCTGGGCATACTCCTTGATGAAGATTAGTTTTTTAAGTAGCTAGCTAGTTCATATTATTAGTTGATGATGATCGAGTAACTAGAGTACTTGAGTGAAGTTTTGTGAACTTTAATATCAACTTGTTGAGTTCATGAGCCTCTTCTGTAATGATTATCTATTAAGTAAGTACCTAGTGTTAATGAATATATTGTGTCCAGTAGTATCTTTTAAGTAAGTAGCTAGTGTCGATGAGTAACTTTTTTATTACCAAAAAACCATTTGCTGGATTTGGATAAGCAGGCACGCTAGAGTTATGATGAACTTAGTACTGGCGCTGGACTGGTGATATGCCAGCACGCTGTAGGATACTGCTGACGTGTCCTCCAACGCCACCACTACCTTTTAGCAATGACGCCATATTAGTGGCTTCGTGTGTCTACACCACCAAGGATGTTTTTGGCACGCCATAGCTAGGCTTTTCTCCACTAGTGCAAGTCTCCAATAATTGCACTGCACAAATAAACAAATACTTGCACCTAAGGCAATAAAGGGGTTGCCAATCCCTTCACGGTTACTTACAAGGATGAGATCTGATAGTGATAGATATAAAAGGTAAATAAAAGTGCAAAATAAAATAAAAGTAAATAAATTGCAGCAAGGTATTTTTGTGTTTTTGATTTTGTAGATCTGAAAATAATATGATAAAAGATATTCTCAAGGGCCATAATTTTCACTAGAGGCTTTTCTCTTGAAAGAAAACATATAGTGGGTAAACAAATTACTGTTGAGCAATTGATAGAAAAGTGCATAGTTATGACGGTATCTAAGGCAATGATCATGTATATAGGCATCACGTCTGAGACAAGTAGACCGACTCCTGCCTGCATCTACTACTATTACTCCACACATCGACCGCTATTCAGCATGCATCTAGTGTATTAAGTTAACAAGAATGGAGTAACGTCTTAAGCAAGATGTAGAGGGATAGATCCAATCAATATGAACACAACCATCTTTTTATCCTTAATGGCAACAATAAAAATACGTGTCATGTCCCTTTCTGTCATTGGGATTGAGCACCGCAAGATTGAACCCATTACAAAGCACCACCCCATTGCAAGAAAAATCAATCTAGTTGGTCAAACCAAATCAATAGGTTGGAGAGAAATACTAAGCTATATAGATCATGCATAAAAGAGTCCAGAGAAGACTCAAATAATATTCATAGGTAATATGATCATAAACCCACAATTCATCGGATCTCAACAAATACACCGCAAAAGAAGATTACATCGAATAGATCTCCAAGAACATCAAGGAGAATGCTACCTCTTGAGCTTGCGTTGGTTTTTCCCATGAAGAGGAAAGGGGGATGCGGCAAAGTAGATTAAGTATTTCCCTCAGTTTTGAGAACCAAGGTATCAATCTAGTAGGAGACAATGCGACAAGCCACCGAATACCTGCACAAACAAACACCAACTTGCACCCAACGCGACAAGGGGTTGACAATCCCTTCACGGTTATTTGCAAAGTGAGATCTGATATAGATGGATAAATGGCAAAGTAATATTTTTTTTGGTATTTTTGGTTTCTGGAACGGAAAGTAAATGATTGCAAAGAAAGTAAATCAGAAACTAGAATTGTAGATCGGAAACTTATAAGACGGAAAATAGACCCCGGGGCCATAGGTTTCACTAGAGGCTTCTCTCAAGAAAGGAGTTATTATGGTGGGTGAACAAATTATTGACGAGAAATTGATAGAAAAGCGTAAAGTTATGACGATATCTAAGGCAATGATCATGAACATAGGCATCATGTCCGTGTCAAGTAGACTGAAACGATTCTGCATCTACTACTATTACTCCACAGATCGACCGCTATCCAGCATGCATCTAGAGTATTAAGTTCATAAAGACTGGAGTAATGCCTTAAGAAAGATGACATTATGTAGAGGAAATAACTCAAGCAATATGATGAAAGCCCTGTCTTTTTATCCTCGATGGCAACAATACAATACGTGTCGGTTCCCCCTCTGTCACTAGGATCGAGCACCGCAAGATTGAACCCAAAGCTAAGCACTTCTCCCATTTCAAGAAAAAACCAATCTAGTTGGCCAAACCAAATCGATAGTTCGAAGAGACATGCAAAGATATCAAATCATGCATATAAGAATTCAGAGGAGATTCAAATAATATTCATAGATAAGCTGATCATAAATCCACAATGCATCGGATCATGGCAAACACACCGCAAAAGAGTATTACATCGAATAGATCTCCAAGAACATCAAGGAGAACTTTGTATTGAGAATCAAAGAGAGAGAATAAGTCGTCTAGCTACTTGCTATGGACCCGTAGATCTATGGTAAACTACTCACGCTTCATTGTAGAGGCAATGGTGTTGATGTAGAAGCCCTCCATGATCGAATCCCCCTCCGGTAGGATGCCGGAAAAGGCCCCAAGATGGGATCTCGCGGGTACAGAAGGTTGTGGCGGTGGAAAAGTGGTTTCATGGCTCCCCTAGAAGTTTTTGGGGTATATGAGTATATATAGGAGGAAGATCTAGGTCAGGAGGTCACCGAGGGGCCCACAAGGTTGGGGGCGCGCCCTACCCCCCTGTGCGCGCCCTCCACCCTTGTGGCCGCCTCGTGGCTCTTCTGACTTGCACTCCAAGTCTCCTGTGTGACTTCTGGTCCAAGAAAAATCATCGCAAAAGTTTTATTTCGTTTAGACTCCGTTTGGTATTCCTTTTCTGCGAAACACTAAAACAAGGGAAAAAACAGAACCTGACACTAGGCTCTAGGTTAATAGGTTAGTCCCAAAAATCATATAAAATAGCATATTAATGCATATAAAACATCCAAAACAGATAATATAATAGCACGGAACAATCAAAAATTATAGATACATTGGAGACGTATCAAGCATCCCCAAGCTTAATTCCTGCTTGTTCTTAAGTAGGTAAATGATAAAAATAGAATTTTTGATGTGGAATGCTCTCTAACATATTTATCCATGTAATTCTCTTTATTGTGGCATGAATGTTCAGATCCGTAAGATTCAAAACAAAAGTTTAATATTGACATAAAAACAACAATACTTCAAGCATAATAACAAAATAATTATGTCTTCTCAAAATAACATGGCCAAAGAAAGATTATCCCTACAAATCACAGAGTCTGGCTATGCTCCATCTTCATCACACAAAATATTCAAATCATGCACAACCATGATGACAAGCCAAGCAATTGTTTCATACTTTTGACGTTCTCAAACTTTTTCAACTTTCATGCAATACATGGGCATGAGCCATGGATATAGCACTATAGGTGGAATATATGGTGGTTGTGGAGAAGACAAAAAGAAGGAGATAGTATCACATCAACTAGGCGTATCAACGGGCTTTGGAGATGCCCATTAATAGATATCAATGTGAGTGAGTAGGGATTGCCATGCAACGGATGCACTAGAGTTATAAGTTTATCAAAGCTCAAAAACAAAAGTAAGTGGGTGTGCATCCAACTCGCTTGATCACAAAGACCTAGGGCATTTTGGGGAAGCCCATCATTGGAATATACAAGCCAAGTTCTATAATGAAAGATTCCCACTAGTATATGAAAGTGATATCATAGGAGACTCTCTATCATGAAGATCATGGTGCTACTTTGAAGCACAACTGTGGCAAAAGGATAGTAACATTGTCCCTTCTCTCTTTTCCCTCATTTTTTTGTTGGGCCTTCTCTCATTTTTTGCCTCTTTTATTTTTATTTTTTATTTTTCGTCCAGAGTCTCATCCCGACTTGTGGGGGAATCATAGTCTCCATCATCCTTTCCTCACTTGGGACAATGTTCTAATAATGAAGATCATCACACTTTTACTTACTTGCAACTCAAAAACTACAACTCGATACTTAGAACAAAATACTACTCTATGTGAATGCCTCCGGTGGTGTACCGGGATGTGCAATGAATCAAGAGTGACATGTATGAAGGAATTATGAACGGTGGCTTTGCCACAAATACAATGTCAACTACATGATCATGCAAAGCAATATGACAATGATGGAGCATGTCATAATAAACTGAATAGTGGAAAGTTGCATGGCAATATATCTCGGAATGGCTATGGGAATGCCATAATAGGTAGGTATGGTGGCTGTTTTGAGGAAGGTATATGGTGGGTTTATGGTACCGACGAAAGTTGCGCGGTACTAGAGAGGCTAGCAATGGCGAAAAGGTGAGAGTGCGTATAATCCATGGACTCAACATTAGTCATAAAGAACTCACATACTCATTGCAAAAATCTATTAGTTATCAAAACAAAGTACTACGTGCATGCTCCTAGAGGGATAGATTGGTAGGAAAAGACCTTCACTCGTCCCTGACCGTCACTCATAAGGAAGAAATCATTAAATAAATCATGCTCCGACTTCATCACATAACGGTTCACCATACGTGCATGCTACGGAAATCACAAACTTTAACACAAGTATTTATCAAATTCACAACTACTCACTAGCATGACTCTAATATCACCATCTTCATATCTCAAAACAATCATAAGGAATCAAACTTCTCATAGTATTCAATGCACTCTATGTGAAAGTTTTTATTATATCCCTCTTGGATGTCTATCATATTAGGACTAATTTTATAACCAAAGAAAATTACCATGCTGTTCTAAATACTCTCAAAATAATATAAGTGAAGTATGAGAGTTCATCAATTTCTATAAAATAAAACCACCACCGTGCTCTAAAAAGATATAAGTGAAGCACTAGAGCAATGTTGCCTAGCTCAAAAGATATAAGTGAAGCACATAGAGTATTCTAATAAATCATGATTCATGTGTGTCTCTCCCAAAAGGTGTGTCTAGAAAGTATGATTGTGGCAAACTAAAAAGCAAAGACTCAAATCATACAAGACGCTCCAAGCAAAACACATATAATGTGGTGAATAAAAATATAGCCTCAAGTAAAGTTACCGATAAACGAAGACGAAAGAGGGGATTCCTTCTCGGGGCATACCCAAGCTTAGGCCCTTTGGCCTCCTTGAATATTACCTTCTGGTGCCTTTGGCATCCCTGAGCTTAGGCTCTTGCCACTCCTTATTCCATAGTCAATCAAATCCTTACCCAAAACATGAAAACTTCACAACACAAAACTTCAACAGAAAATCTCGTAAGCTCCGTTAGTATAAGAAAATAAATCACCACTTTTGGTACTGTTGTGAACTCATTCTTTATTTATATTGGTGTAATATATAATGTATTCCAACTTTTCCATGGTTCATACCCCCGATACTAGCCATAGATGCATTAAAATAAGCAAACAACACGTGAAAAAACAGAATCTGTCAAAAACAGAACAGTCTGTAGCAATCTGGATATTTCGAATATTTCTATAACTCCACAAATACTTAGAAAATAGGAAGTCCTAAGAAATTTCTTTATTAATCTTCTAAAAAAAGAATCAGTATTTTATCACGTTCCTGTTAAAAAGGATAATTGTTTTTGTGAGCGCAAAAGTTTCTGTTTTCAGCAAGATCAAATCAACTATCACCGTAGGCTATCCCATAGGTCTTACTTGGCACAAACACTAATTAAAACATAAAACCACATCTAACCAGTGGCTAGTGAAATATTTATTCTAAAGTAGAACCTAGAAAGCAGAAACAAAAATAAAGTTGGGTTGCCTCCCAACAAGCGCTATTGTTTAACGCCGCTAGCTAAGCATAAAACACGAATAGATCTAAGTGTTATCATCTTTGGCATGCAATCCATAAGTGGCTCTCATAATAGACTCATAAGGAAATTTAATTTTCTTTCTTGGAAAGTGTTCCATGCCTTTCCTTAACAGAAATGGAAATCTAATGTTTCCTTCTTTCATATCAATAATTGCACCAATCGTTCTAAGGAAATGTCTACCAAGAATAATGGGACATGTAGGATTGCAATCTATATCAAGAACAATGAAATCTACGGGCACAGAATTCCTATTTGCAACAATAAGAACATCATTAATTCTTCCTATAGTTTCTTAATAGTGGAATCCGCAAGATGCAAATTTAAGGAACAATCATCAAATTCACGGAAACCCAACACGTCGCATGGAGTTTTCAGAATTGTGGAAACAATAGCACCCAAATCACACAAAGCATAGCATTCATAATCTTTAATATTAATCTTAATAGTAGGTTCCCACTCATCATAAAGTTTTCTTGGGATAGAAACTTCCAATTCAAGATTTTCTTCAAAAGATTGCATCTGATTCAATCGTACACTAATCATACACACAAATGTGTATGATCAAGATCAGGGACTCACGAGAAGATATCACAACGCAACTCTAAAATAAAATAAGTCATGCAAGCATCATAATACAAGCCAGGAGCCTCGAGGGCTCGAATACAAGTGCCCAATCATAGACGAGTCAACGGGAGCAACAATATCTGAGTACAGACATAAGTGAAACAAGTTGCCATAAGATGGCTAGCACAAACTGGGATACAGATCGAAAGAGGCGCAGGCCTCCTGCCTGGGATCCTCCTAAACTACTCCTGGTCATTGCCGGTGGCCTACACGTAGTAGTAGGCACCTTCGGTGTAGTAGGAGTCATCGAGCGATGGTGGCGTCTGGCTCCTGGGCTCCATCATCTGGTTGTGACGTCCGAGAAGAATGAGAAAGGGGGGAGGGGGAGCAAAGCAACCATGAGTACTCATCCAAAGTACTCGCAAGAAAGGATCTACACTACTTATGAATTGGTATCAATGAAATGGATAGTATTTGTGGACCGAACTGCAGAATGCCAGAATAAGAGGGGGATAGCTAGTCCTATCAAAGACTACGCTTCTGGCAGCCTCCATCTTGAAGCAGTAGAAGAGAGTAGATGGTAAGTTAACCAAGTAGGATTGCATAGCATAATCCTACCCGGCGATCCTCTCCTCGTCGCCCTATTAGAGAGTGATCCCGGCTTGTATCTGGCACTTGAAAGGGTGTGTTTTATTAAGTATCCGGTTCTAGTCGTCAAAAGGTTAAGTTACAACTCCGTGTCATCCTTTTACCGAGGGACACGACTATTCGAATAGATCAACTTCCCTGCAGGGGTGCACCACATAACCCAACACGCTCGATCCCTCTGGCCGGACACACTTTCCTGGATCATGCCCGGCCTCGGAAGATCAACACGTCGCAGCCCCACCTAGACTCCACAGAGAGGTCAGCACGTCGGTCTAAATACTAAGCGCGCAGGGGTCTGGGCCCATCGCCCATTGCACTCCTGCATGTTGCGAGGGCGGCCAGAAGCAGAACTAGCCCCCTTAATACAAGTGAAGGCTTACGGTCCAATCCGGCGTGCGCCGCTCCGTCGCTGACGTCAAAAGAGCTTCGGCTGATACCACGACGTCAAGTGCCCATAACTGTTCCTGCGTAGTTGGTTAGTGCATATAGGCCAGTGGCCAGGCTCAAATCAAATACCAAGATCTTGTTAAGCGTGTTATTTTGAAGTAACCGTGGACGCCGACCAGGGCCAGGCCCACCTCTATCCTAGGTGGTCTCAACCTGCCCTTTCGCTTCGCCACAAAGGTCCACTCAGAGGGCTGTCGGGACAAACGTCCTTTCGGTCCCAATCCGTGTATCATTCACGGGTACTCTATGAGCCGACCCGACTTTAGTCACCACAAGTATCATATATTATGTATATAAGTATATACCCGTGATCACCTCCCGAGTGATCACGGCCCGATAGTATAGCATGGCAGACGGAAAAGAATGTAGGGCCACTGATGGAATACTAGCATCCTATACTAAGCATTTTAGGATTGCAGGTAAAGGTAACAACAGTAGTAGCAAAGACAGGTTATGCATCAGAATAGGATTAACCAAAAGCAGTAACATGCTACACTACTCTAATGCAAGCAGTAGAGAGAAGGAATAGGCGATATCGGGTTGATCAAGGGGGGGGGGCTTGCCTGGTAGCTCTGGCAAGGAGGGGTCGTCAACAACGTAGTCGATCGGGGCACCAGCAACGGCGTCAGTCTCGTAGTCTACCGGAGAGAAGAGGGGGAAGAAACAATGAATACAATGCAAACAGATGCATATGGATGCATGACATGAAAAGTAACGGTGCCAACACGGTAGGGGGTGATACCGGCGAAGGCGGGGAACATCCGGGAGAGTATCCCCGATGTTTCGCGTTTTCGAACAAATGAATCGGAGGGAAAAAGTTGCATGTTTTCTATTCTAGGGGCATGTGGCGTACGAACGGGCTGCGTATTCGGATTCGTCTCGTTGTTCTGAGCAACTTTCATGTACAAAGTATTTTCATCCGAGTTACGGATTATTTAATATTAATTTTCAAAGTTTTAATCAATTTCTGAAATTATTTTAATTTGAAAATATATATTATGTCAGCATGATGTCATCGGTCAACTCCAACCGTTGACTGGTCAAACTAACAAGTGGGGCCCGTTCATTATTGATAGACTAACTAACTATCAGATTAACTAAATTATTTAGTTAATTAGATTAACTAACACAGGTTAATTAGGTTAATTAATTGTTCTAATTAATAATAATAATAATTAAATTCTTCTTTTATATCTTTTTATCTAACGTTCTGCGGGGTGGGGCCCCCTAGTCAGTGGCCCATAGGGCCAAACGGGCGCTGGGCGATTCGGGTGTAGGGGCGCTGCGGGCACGTGGATTACGGGCTTTGCCCGTGCGGGCGTTGCGGCCCGGCGCCGGCGGCCACGGCCGCAGCCGGAGCAGGGCAGCGCGGCAAGCAGGACAACAGGCGGCGGCCACAGGGAGGCTGGGCGAGGCGCGGGCTAGCGGCAGAGGCGGGACGGTGCAGCACCGCGCGGACGGCGCGGCGAGGCGCATACGGCGGCCGACGAAGTGCAGCGGGCGCGCGTGTGGGGAGGTGTGTGATGCGTCTCCATCGTATCTACTTTTCCAAACACTTTTGCCCTTGTTTTGGACTAACCCGGACGGACGCTGTTTTCAGCAGAATTGCCATGGTGTTATTTTTGTGCAGAATGACCTGAAAATCAACGGAGATTATTTTTGGAATATATAAAAATACTGGCGGAAGAGTCCACATTAGGGGGCCCACACCCTGTTCATGAGGGTGGGGGCGCGCCCCCTGCCTCGTGGGCCCCCTGACACTCCACCGACCTCAACTCCAACTCCATATATTCACTTTCGGGGGGAAAATAGGAGAGAAGGATTCATCACGTTTTACGATACAAAGCCGCCGCCAAACCCTAAACTCTCTTGGGAGGGCTGATACGGAGTCCGTTTGGGGCTCCGGAGAGGGGAATCCACCGCCATCATCATCATCAACCTTCCTCCATCACCAATTTCATGATGCTCACCGCCGTGCATGAGTAATTCCATCATAGGCTTGCTAGACGGTGATGGGTTGGATGAGAGTTAGGGTTTGATCCCTAATATCCACTATGTTCTGAGATTGATGTTGCTATGACTTTGCTATGCTTAATGCTTGTCACTAGGGCCCGAGTGCCATGATTTCAGATCTGGACCTATTATGTTTTCATGAATATGTGTGAGTTCTTGATCCTATCTTGCAAGTCTATAGTCACCTATTATGTGTTATGATCCGTTAACCCCGAAGTGACAATAATCGGGATACTTACTGATGATGACCGTAGTTTGAGAAGTTCTTGTATTCACTACGTGTTAATGCTTTGGTCCGGTACTCTATTAAAAGGAGGCCTTAATATCCCTTAGTTTCCAATAGGACCCCGCTGCCTTGAGAGGGTAGGACAAAAGATGCCATGCAAGTTCTTTTCCATAAGCACGTATGACTATATTCGGAATACATGCCTACATTACATTGATGAACTGGAGCTAGTTCTGTGTCACCCTATGTTATAACTGTTGCATGATTGATCGCATCTGACATAATTATCCATCACTGATCCAATGCCTATGAGCTTTTCATATATTGTTCTTCGCTTATTTACTTTTCCGTTGCTACTGTTACAATCACTATAAAACCAAAACTGCTACCGTTACTTTTACTACCGTTACCACTATTATCATATTACTTTGTTACTAAACACTTTTCTGCAGATATTAAGTTTCCAGGTGTGGTTGAATTGACAACTCAGCTGGTAATACTTGAGAATATTCTTTGGCTCCCCTTGTGTCGAATCAATAAATTTGGGTTGAATACTCTACCCTCGAAAACTGTTGCGATCCCCCATACTTGTGGGTTATCAAGACTATTTTCTGGCGCCGTTGCCGGGGAGCATAGCTCTATTTTTTGTGACATGGGATTTATATCTGCTTATCACTATGAAGAACTTGAAAGATCAAAGAACTAAGATTTTCCCCTCAACTACGAGGGGAGGTAAGGAACTGCCATCTAGCTCTGCACTTGATTCACCTTCTATTTTGATTAAACTTGCAACACCTACTCCTGCTATTCATTCTGATATGTCGCATGTTATTGATGATGCCACTTCTACCTTGCATGATACTTATGATGAAACTACTTCCATGCTTGATAATACTATGCCACTAGGTGAATTTCTTGATGAACAACTTGCTAGGGTTAGAGAGAATGAAATTATTGAAACTGATAATATTGATGAAAGTGATGATGAAGATTCTCCCCCTAGATATGAATTGCCTGTTGTGCCTGAGGGGTATGTTATGGATGAAGAAACTGCTAGAGACTTCTTAGCTTGCAATGATAGATCTGATCTTAAGAAATTATTAGCTAAGCTTAAATAAAAATCTTTGAATGCTAGAATGAAATATGACCCTGCTTTTGCTACTTCACCTATCTTTATTACCGATAAGGATTATGATTTCTCTGTCGATCCTGAGTTAATTACTTTGGGTGAATCTAATCCTTTTTATGGCTATGAATCTGAAACTGTTGTGGCACATCTTACTAAATTAAATGATATAGCCACCCTCTTTACTCATGATGAGAAAACTCGCTATTACTTTATCCTTAAGTTGTTTCCGTTCTCATTAAAGGGTGATGCTATAACATGGTTTAATTCTCTTGATCCTGGTTGTGTGCGTAGTCACCGGGATATGATTTATTACTTCTCTGCTAAATATTTCCCCGCTCATAACAAACAAGCTGCTTTAAGGGAAATATATAATTTTGTGCAAATTGAAGAAGAGAGTCTCCCACAAGCTTGGGGGAGGCTTCTCCGATTACTTAATGCTTTGCATGATCATCCTCTCAAGAAAAATGAAATACTTGATATCTTTTATAACGGATGAAAGTGCAACTATCCCTAGGTGGTTTTGGTAATTCATAACAACATATAGCTCACTGAGCTAATGCTATTCCAAGATGATTATTTCAGGAAAGCTAAATGATTGCCATGGCATGGATGTTGAAAGTGGAACCCTCAAAATGCTAAGGACAAAGGATTGGCTCAAGCTCAATGGCTCAAGACTCTTCATTCTATATTTTAGTGATCCAACATCACATTGAGTCTTTAGGAAAAGCCAATACTATCAAGGAGGGATGAGGTGTTGCTTAATGAGCCTCTTGCTTCATGTTCTTAGTGATATGCTCCAAAACCCTCAACCACTTTTCCATATCCACATTTGACCTAAACCCAAAGCCAAACTCGGTCCTACCGATTCGTTCAACCCGGCGCCACCGAGTTTCACTTGTCATAGCCATTGCCAAACCCTAGCAATTCGGTTCTACCGATAGGGATCTCGGTCTCACCGAGATGGGATTGCAAACTCTCTGTTTCCCTTTCGTAACTTTTCGGTCTCACCGAAAGAGCGGATCGGTCCCACCGAGATTGCAATGTAAACTCTCTGTTTCCTTTTTGTAACATTTCGGTCTCACCGAAAGAGCAAATCGGTCCCACCGAGTTTACCTGACCAACTCTCTGGTTAGCTTATTACCAAAATCGGTCTCACTGAGTTTGTGTAATCGGTCTCACCGAGATTACCTTATGCCCTAACCCTAACAAAATCGGTCCCACCGAGTTGATCCAGTCGGTCCCACCGAAAACTCTAACGGTCACTAGGTTTACTTTTTCGGTCTGACCGAGTTTGTTGATTCGGTCCCACCGAGATTGGTAAATTGTGTGTAACAGTTAGATTTTGTGTGGAGGCTATATATACCCCTCCACCTCCTCTTCATTCGTGGAGAGAGCCATCAGAACACATCTACATTTCCAACCCATATGTTCTGAGAGAGAACCACCTACGCATGTGTTGAGGCCAAGATATTCCATTCCTACAATATGAATCTTGATCTCTAGCCTTCCCCAAGTTGCTTTCCACTCAAATCTTCTTTCCACCAAATCCAAATCCTGTGTGAGAGAGTTGAGTGTTGGTGCGACTATCATTTGAAGCACAAGAGCAAGGAGTTCATCATCAACACACCATTTGTTACTTCTTGGAGAGTGGTGTCTCCTAGATTGGCTAGGTGTCACTTGGGAGCCTCCGACAAGATTGTGGATTTGAACCAAGGAGTTTGTAAGGGCAAGGAGATCGCCTGCTTTGTGAAGATCTACCGCTAGTGAGGCAAGTCCTTCGTGGGCGATGGCCATGGTGGGATAGACAAGGTTGCTTCTTCGTGGACCCTTCGTGGGTGGAGCCCTCCGTGGACTCGCGCAACCATTACCCTTCGTGGGTTGAAGTCTCCATCAACGTGGACGTAGGATAGCACCACGTATCCGAACCACGGGAAAACATCCGTGTCTCCAATTGCGTTTGAATTCTCCAAATCCTTCCCTTTACATTCTTGCAAGTTGCATGCTTTACTTTCCGCTGCTAATATACTCTTTGCATGCTTGCTTGAATTGTGTGATGATTGCTTGACTTGTCCTAAAGTAGCTAAAATCTGCCAAGAACCAAAGTTGGAAAAGGTTAAGTTTTTATTTGGTCAAGTAGTCTAATCACCCCCCTCTAGACATACTTTCGATCCTACAAGTGGCATCAGAGCTTTGGTCTCCATTTGCTTTGATTTCCATAGCTTTTGGTGGTCATAGCCTTGGTTTCACAACCTAGGAGAGTATGGCGTCTAGCGAGGGAAATTATCACCGTAGAGGTCCTTACTTTGATGGTACAAATTTTGCTAGTTGGAAGCATAAAATGAAAATGCATATTCTTGGAGACAACCCCGCCGTTTGGGCTATTGTGTGTGTTGGTTTGCAAGGTGACCTCTTTGATGGGAGAGAACCAAACCGTGAAGCTACCGCAGATGAGCTGAAGATGTTGCAATACAATGCTCAAGCTTGTGATATTCTCTTCAACGGATTGTGCCCCGAAGAATTTAACAAAATCTGACGTCTTGAGAATGCAAAGGAAATTTGGGACACTTTGATTGATATGCACAAAGGTACTGACTCCGTCAAGGAATCCAAATTGGATGTGCTTCAAAGTCAACTTGACAAGTTCAAAATGAAGGATGGTGAAGGTGTCGCTGGAATGTACTCTAGGCTTGCTCTCATCAAAAATGAGATTGCCGGCTTAGGGAGTGAAGAGATGACCGACAGATTCATTATCAAGAAGATTCTAAGAGCCTTGGATGGAAAATATGGTACCGTGTGCACATTGATCCAAATGATGCCAAATTACAAAGATCTCAAGCCAACGGAGGTAATTGGAAGAATTGTTGCTCATGAGATGTCACTTAAGGATAAAGAGGAACTTCACAACAAATCAAGTGGTGCCTACAAAGCCTCATGTGAAGCCCCTACATCATCAAGTGAGAAACAAAACTTCAATGAAGAATTGAGCTTAATGGTGAAGAACTTCAACAAGAGTAGAAGCAAAGATAGAAGCTCCAAGTCAAGGTCCTACAATGACAAAAGATCTTCTAGTCAAGAGCGAAACTGCTACAATTGTGGAAGACCCGGACACTATTCCAATGAGTGTACGGCTCCCTACAAGAGAAGAGAAGACTCTCCAAAAAGAAGAAGCAAAAGAGAAGAATCACCACCAAGAGAGAGAAGGAGTAGAGATGATCGTTATGAACGAAGATACTCACGGAGAAGCAAGGATTCGGAAAGGAAGGAAAAATCATCAAGGAGCTACATAAAACGAAGACATCAAGCTCATGTTGGCGAATGGGTATCCGACACCGACTCCGACGACCACTCCGAGAGAAGTTATCACTCCGACTCCGAATATACTCAAGATGAAGGTGTTGCCGGTCTAGCACTTGTGACAACCAACTCCTATGATATATTTGACTCACCAAATGAAGGAATTGGAAGATGCTTCATGACCAAAGGTCCTAAGGTAACACACCCCGAGTATGTTGATTTTAATAGTGATGAAGATGACTTGTTAGGTGATGATGATTTACTTGTTGACAACTCTAGTGATGAATACTATGATGAAACATCAATTAATCATGCTAATCAAGATAAAACGAATGACAATGATAAGGAGAAGATTAAGGCTCTAACTAAAGAACTAAACACTCTTAAGTTAGCTCATGAAACTATCTTCGAAGATCATCGAGAACTTTTAAGAGCTCATGAGAAGTTACGCTTTGAAAAGCTCAATCTTGAGCAAGAGCATGAGTTTTTAAAGGCAATCAATGATGATCTCCGCAAGAAAAGTTCTTCTTACATTGCCAAGCGTTTACTCTTATCCACTTACATGCCTCAAGTCAAGTCTAGTAACAAGAACAAGAAAGATTCTTCCTCTAGTAGTAACAATGATCATGATAAATCCAATATTGTTGCTTCTAGTAGTTCTCTTGATTCCACTAATGATTCTCTTAGCCAAGTTACACTTGAGCAAGAAAATAGCTTATTGAAGGGAATTATAGAGAAAGGAGTGTACAAAAGCCTTGTCGGGAGTAAGCAATTCGAGGAAATTGTGCGCAAGGAAGGAATGCACCGGAAGAATCAAGGTGTTGGTTTTGAACAAAAGTTCAATGCCAATGGAGTTGAGTGGGAAGAAGATCAATACCCCAAGACAAAGTTTGTTCCTCAGCAAGAGAAATATGATACTTCCTTCAAGGGGACACAAGCTCAAGATGATCTTCCACCACAAGACTACAAGCAAAAAGGCAAGGACAAGCTTCAAGAGGAAATTGATGCATTTGAAGAAGCTCCTAAGACCTTAGTCAAGTGGATTCCCAAGACCACTCCAAGTTCCACTACATCAAGTACGGCTACAACTCCAAGGATTCCCATCAAGATGGTGTGGATCCAAAAGAAGAAGAACTAGAGAGTTCTTGAGGGTGACTCCGCCAACATACTTCACTCTTATCATTTTGGCAAGAACAAGTGCAATCAACTTCCACATCTTGCACTAGTTCAAGGATTCACAAACCCTCTTGTTGGTAAGACAAGGGACAAGGTAACCTAAAAGTTTTCATGGACATCATCTTGTGTGTGCATCACTCTATGTCTATGGATATCCTTGTTTGTTCCTTGTGGGACTAACCCATGTAGGTATTGAAAGTGCAATTCACTCAAATGGATAGCTCCAAGTGATCTACATTAACATTGAGCATCCACATCTTCAACATCTACATGAAGTCATCATCGACAAAACCCAAGGTTAGTTCATCCCTCTTAGGGGGGATATCACATCTAGGGGGAGCTTTACTCTAAGACTTGAGCTAAAGCAACTCTGAAGATGTGAACACAACAATGCTTTATGTAAAAGTGGTAACACCACTTGAGACTGAACGATGAGTATGACCTATGATCAAGTGTTCTCACTTGACTCCTAAGTCAATATACTCATATATAGATGACCTAGTCATCGCCAATTGCTTGATAGATGCTAGAATTGGTTGTGCATGCTTTGTCACATATTTCAATTGCCATTTTATTGTGTGAGCATGTTGGTTGCATATTTTACTCATTTGAGGACATACACTTGTTGTTTTGATTGTTTGGTTTTATTTCCTTTTGCCAAGTGGATGGACAAGAATGCCTAAGAACCTCCTCTAGCTATCTATGCTTTTCTCGTCTCAAACTCTATTCATGCTACATCACAAAATTTGATCAAGTCAGATTCGAACCACTTTGTGTGAGGAGCACTCGGAGTCCCCGATTCGTCATAGACTTAAACCTCCAAAACCTCTTTATGATTCTCGGTCTGACCGATATCCTACTTTCGGTCCTACCGAGATCATTAAGTTGATCTGAATTTTTGATCTCGGTGCAACTGATTTGAACCATTCGGTCACACCGAGTTGCAACAACTGTATACAGTTTTGCATCTCGGTGCCACCGAGTTGTTCCACTCGGTCACACCGACAGGGTCGGGCTATATATAGTCATGGGCAAAAATTTGGAAATTTCTCCGAACCCCTTCGCCCACGCGATAGCTCGCTCTCCCAAAGTGGTCTCCGGATCGTCTCCTCACCTCCAGTCGCTGGTCTCCATCGCCGTCAACGGAATTCTACCCCGCCGTTGCCGCCGTAGCGAGTCTCCGCCGAACTAGGGTATGGACTCGATCACAGTGCTATTCCCTGTCCGATTCCTAGCACACTGTGTTCTTAATGATTCTTGCCATGATTGAAACACTCCTATCCAGTCAATGCGTTCGTAGATTAGTTTTGATTCGAAAATTTTAGGGTTAGGTTTCCGCCGAAACCATCTCGGACCCACCGAGTTGAAAAACTCGGTCCCACCGATTTGGCTAATGCCATTGCACAAGTAAGACTCGGTCTGACCAAGAATTACTAATCGTTGTGACTGATTTTGGAAGTTTGTGAAACCCTAGCAGTCTCGATGCCACCGAACTGTGACTCGGTCTTACCGAGTTCACTAGTTTAGGTTCCAAAACTGCTTCGGTATCACCGAGTATAAAAATCGGTAGATCCGAGATGATTTCTATGGGAAACTAAAACTAAGATTTTGAGTCATTCTTTTGCAAAATCTCTGCATTTTGTGATGCTCATCTATTCTACCTCATCTATAAACTATTCACAGGGCTAGCAGACAGCTTTTACATCATGTCTGATCAGAGTGACAGCCAGAACAGGTCAGAAGATCAGGTGCACATGAGTGAGGGCACTAGTCCCTCCAGTTCTTCAGATGAAGGCAGCAGGAGCACCCCTAGCAATCTGCCAAAAGCTGCCACCAGACAAAGGAAGAAGAGAACCTCAGACTCAGAGGATGAGGACTATGTGGCAGAAGAGGAAGCTACTTCCAAGAAAGTAGTGCTCAAGAAGGAGTATGGCTCAGCTCAAGGCACAAAGCCAGGATTGAAAATCAAAAGGCCAGCAGGTAGGCAGCCTATGCCAAAGGCCAGAGACTCAACTCAGTTTCCTGAAAAGCCTGCACCCATAGAGCCAGTTGCTGCTGAAGGAAAGAAAAGGAAGGAAAGGGTCAAGAAGACCGTAGCCAGAGTGCTTGGAAAGGCTTCCATCATGGAAGAAGAGGAGGAAGAAGAAGAGGTTGCTGCACCAGCACCTAAGGCACCTAAGCTTATGGGTGATGCTATAAGATCAGGGGCTGCCACGTCTAAGCCCAAAGAAGCACCCAAAGCTGCCTCCAAGCCCAAGTCAACACCCAAGAGGAATACAAGGAGCATACCTGCAACTGAAAAGAATAAGGCCCCAGTGCCTAAAGCTGCTGAAGAAGATGATGGAGAGCATGTTCTGAGAAAGCTCAAGCCCAAGATCCCATACCACAATGATGCTCATCCTGTGGCTGAGGACATGAAGCTCAGAAGAGACTCAGGGCTGAGGAAGTGGAGAGAAGCAGACCCGTATACTTCAAGGAGAAGAACTGCTGTTGATTACAAGTTTCACACCAAGGAACAGCAAGATTTCTATGAGACAGTGCTGCTTGATAAGAAGCCCATAGTTTGTGACATGAGATGGGTTGATTGGGAGTACATCAAGGACAATGAGGAACACTATCCTGGTGTGATTGACAGTTTTGGTGCTTGTGGAGTTGCAGACTTTGTTGGGCAGAAGCTCACAAAGTGGAACGAGGAACTCATTATGCAATTCTACTCCACAGCACACTTCTACCCAGATGGAAGGAGCACATGGATGTCTGAAGGTACGAGGTAACAATCTACTATTGCTGAGTGGGCACAGCTCATCAATGCCCCAGAGGAGCATGAAGATGACTTGGATATCTATGCCAAGAAGAAGATGGACCACAACTCTATGTCCAATATGTACAAGGAAATTCCAAACGAGGCACTTGATACTTTCAAGTTTGGGTCTGTGCATTATCTTCTGTCAGGGCTGCCAACTATTAATTGGATTTTGAGGCACACTCTCTTGCCCAAGTCAGGTGATCACAAGATGATCAGAGGCCATGCAATCAATTTGCTTCATGTATTTGATGTACCTCAGAAATTCAAGGTCATGAGCCTCATAGTAGAGACTATCAAGAGGACTGCAGCAGATTAGAAGAGGAGCTGTGGTTATGCCCCTCAGATTCAGGAGTTGACCAATTCAAAGATGGGCACAGGCATATACTTATTGGACAAGGAACACCTGCCCATCCATCCAGATTTTGAAGATAATCAAGTTGTCATGAATGAGAATGAACCATCATCTGCACAAGCACAAGCAAAGAAGGAGAAGGCAAGGAAGGAGAAAGCTGCCAAGATGTCAACTCAAGCGGAGGCATCTGAGTATTTCTTGAAGACCAAACAAGAGCAGCTTGGTTACTTGATTGCATCCACACTGAGGATTGAGCAAGGACTGGCCACCCTCACTCAGAATCAGCAGAGCTTAGAGAGGATCATGGAACAAAAATTCTATGACTTGGATGTCAAAGTAACAGAGATTCAGTCTGCAGTGGAACAATTACAGGATGATATGCAGGAGAGAAAGGGCAAGACCACAACTGATGCATTTGCCAGAGTGCCACGAGCTTAGAGGTCGATTGCAGTGCCAGTTCCTGACACCAGAGCCACCACCCCAGCTCCAGCTATAGCACCAGCCCAACCAGCTCCAGCATCCACTTCAGCTTCAACTCCAACCACGTCTACAGAAGGCTTCGTCCTTGGAGTGCTCCGGACTCCACCACCAGGAGATCAAGCCTGAGAGTCGATATAGCACTATGCATTTTCTAGGAACTTTTTGGTAACTTGTTGCCAAAGGGGGAGAAAAATGTATAGATCATAGGCTTCGAGAGAGAGAGTGTGTGTGTGTTGCTTTTATTCTCTCTTGCTTTATTTGGTGGTTTTTCAAACTTTGATTGCTTTTGAATGCTTGAGATACTATGCCGTTATCTGTGAGACATTGATGATCATGTGTTTGATCATAAGCTACACTTAATGCTTGGTGAATGCTATTATCTTATCTATCTTATGTGATCATTCACTTTTCTTGATGAGTGCATGTATTTCATTCTTATCATTTTAAGCGCTCCACCAAGATGTATGTGACATGGAAGAGTAACCCATGACTCTAACTCTTTGTGCATTTGCAGTCCAAAGCAAATTTTAAATATGCACAAATTTAGGGGGAGCTCTTACTTATCACATACTTCTCAAAGCAACGATATATTTCATGCTTATTATCATTTGTCGAAGCTTTGATCTATATGTTGTCATCAATTACCAGAAAGGGGGAGATTGAAAGTGCAACTATCCCTAGGTGGTTTTGGTAATTCATAACAACATATAGCTCATTGAGCTAATGCTATTCCAAGATGATTATTTCAGGAAAGCTCAATGATAGGCATGGCATGGATGTTGAAAGTGGAACCCTCAAAATGCTAAGGACAAAGGATTGGCTCAAGCTCAATGGCTCAAGACTCTTCATTTTATATTTTCGTGATCCAAGATCACATTGAGTCTTTAGGAAAAGCCAATACTATCAAGGAGGGATGAGGTGTTGCTTAATGAGCCTCTTGCTTCATGTGCTTAGTGATATGCTCCAAAACCCTCAACCACTTTTCCATATCCACATTTGACCTAAACCCAAAGCCAAACTTGGTCCTACAGATTCGTTCAACCCGACGCCACCGAGTTTCACTTGTCATAGCCATTGCCAAACCCTAGCAATTCGGTTCTACCGATAGGGATCTCGGTCTCACCGAGATGGGATTGCAAACTCTCTGTTTCCCTTTCGTAACTTTTCGGTCTCACTGAAAGAGCGGATCGGTCCCACCGAGATTGCAATGTAAACTCTCTGTTTCCTTTTTGTAACATTTCGGTCTCACCGAAAGAGCAAATCGGTCCCACCGAGTTTACCTGACCAACTCTCTGGTTAGCTTATTACCAAAATCGGTCTCACCGAGTTTGTGTAATCGGTCTCACCGAGATTACGTTATGCCCTAACCCTAACAAAACCGGTCCCACCGAGTTGATCCAGTCGGTCCCACCGAAAACTCTAATGGTCACTGGGGTTTACTTTTTCGGTCTGACCGAGTTTGTTGATTCGGTCCCACCAAGGTTGGTAAATTGTGTGTAACGGTTAGATTTTGTGTGGAGGCTATATATACCCCTCCACCTCCTCTTCATTCGTGGAGAGAGCCATCAGAACACATCTACACTTCCAACCCATATGTTCTGAGAGAGAACCACCTACTCATGTGTTGAGGCCAAGATATTCCATTCCTACCATATGAATCTTGATCTCTAGCCTTCCCCAAGTTGCTTTCCACTCAAATCTTCTTTCCACCAAATCCAAATCCTGTGAGAGAGAGTTGAGTGTTGGGGAGACTATCATTTGAAGCACAAGAGCAAGGAGTTCATCATCAACACACCATTTGTTACTTCTTGGAGAGTGGTGTCTCCTAGATTGGCTAGGTGTCACTTGGGAGCCTCCGACAAGATTGTGGAGTTGAACCAAGGAGTTTGTAAGGGCAAGGAGATCGCCTGCTTTGTGAAGATCTACCGCTAGTGAGGCAAGTCCTTTGTGGGCGATGGCCATGGTGGGATAGACAAGGTTGCTTCTTCGTGGACCCTTCGTGGGTGGAGCCCTCCGTGGACTCGCGCAACCATTACCCTTCGTGGGTTGAAGTCTTGAGTGATTATATGTCTAGAGTCAAAGGTGAACTTAAAAGTATTAGTAAACATGCTTCTATGGTTACCACTCAAGTAGAACAAGTACTTAAGGCTCAAAATGATTTGCTCAATGAATTAAATAGTAAGAAAAATGATAATGCTGTTAGAGTTATGACTCTGGTGCTTGGCCGGGTCGAACTCCCACAAATTGAATGCTCGTCGTTGACATGGGAGAATCCGGCGGAAGAGCATGACCTGGACCATGTTGACGAGCTTGATTTTCTTGCTCATCATGTTCCTGATGCAGGTGTGGAGTCCGGTCAGCTCTACCTAGGTACCCCAGGACAGGCCCTTCTCTTTCCAGGAAGTGAGTCATGTGGGGATTCCAGATCGAAATTTGGGGGCCGCCACCCAGTTGGTGTCGCGCGGCTCGGTGATGTAGAACCACCCCGATTGCCACCCCTTTATGCTATCCACATAGGAGCCTTCGAGCCAGGTGACGTTAGGCATTTTGCCCACCAAGGCACCTCCGCACTCTGCTTGCAGGCCAACCACCACCTTCGGTTTGACATTGAAGGTCTTCAGCCACAGGCCGAAATGGGGCCTGATGTAGAGGAAGGCGTCGCACACGACGATAAACGCCGAGATGTTGAGGATGAAATTGGGGGCCAGATCATGAAAATCCAGCCCGTAGTAGAACATGAGCCCACGGACAAATGGGTGGAGGGGAAATCCTAGTCCGCGGACGAAGTGGGTAAGAAAAACTACCCTCTCATGGGGTTTGGGCGTAGGGATGATCTGCCATGCATCTGGCAGCCGGTGCGTGATATCCACCGCCAAATGTCTGGCTTCCCGTAACTTTGTGATGTTCTCCTCCGTGACCAAGGAGACCATCCACTTACCTCCCGCTCCGGACATGCTTGGAGTGGTTTGAGATGAAAGATGCGAACTTGGGCGCTGGAGCTCGAGTGTGCGAGAGTGGGTAAGCAAGGGGGAAGAAGGCGTGGGTAAAAAGGGTGAATCCTTGTCCCTTTACAAGGGCGGAAGAGGCGATGCGCCTCCCCACTTGCCTGGTAAAATCGCTTAATCCCCAAGTGCCGTAATTGATGGCGTGGTTGGGTTACCCACGTCCATATTGATGAGAATCCCGTAATAAGGGGGACACGATCTCTGCTTTGACAAGACGTGTCAAGAAAACCGCCTCGCGATATGTGCCGTCCTGGTTGAGAAAAACGGTTCGAATAATGACCAGGCCATGACGTGATGTCATGCTGTCAAAACGTGTCAGCAGATTAGATTTGTGGGAATATTATTCTCTCTACGGTGGTATGTGGAACTTGTTTTGTAGAGCTGGACACTATGCTTGTGTTCAAAATCTTCCATGGATTATTCGGAGGAGGAACCCGCCTTGCAATGCCGAAGACAAAACTGCGTGCCGGACTCATTGTCATTAAAGCTTGGTTCAGGGGCTACTAAGGGAGTCCTGGATTAGGGGGTCTCCGGACAGCCGGACTATATCGTTTGGTCGGACTGTTGGACTATGAAGATACAAGATTGAAGACTTCGTCCCGTGTCCGGATGGGACTTTCTTTGGCGTGGAAGGCAAGCTTGGCAATACGGATATGTAGATCTCCTCCCTTGTAACCAACTCTGTGTAACCCTAGCCCCCTCTGGTGTCTATATAAACCGGAGGGTTTAGTCCGTAGGATAACATACAATCATACCATAGGCTAGCTTCTAGGGTTTAGCCTCTACGATCTCGTGGTAGATCAACTCTTGTAATACTCATATCATCAATATCAATCAAGCAGGACGTAGGGTATTACCTCCATCAAGAGGGCCCGAACCTGGGTAAACATCGTGTCCCCTGCCTCCTGTTACCATCCGCCTTAAACGCACAGTTCGGGACCCCCTACCTGAGATCTGCCGGTTTTGACACCGACACCTATTGCCCCTAAAAACTAGATGCAAGATCTAGACAAAGAGAGAACGGGAACGGGGGCAATACCGTCATCCATGGTGTCGGCGTTCTGGGAACGGGGGTCCCCAGACTTGCCTGCCTGCGGCCTGCGGCGTGGCTCAAAGGGGGCCCAGCACGGCCCATCTCCATCAACACAAGACTCAAGACCCTTGCGTGGGGCCAAGCCTCGTGGGGCGGACGACACGGAGCTTCCTCAGGCATGGCCTCGTCAGGCTGGCTCGCGAGGAGGCGGAGAGATCAAGGCGGTGTACCTCGCGAGGTGCCCGTGACGCAAGCCATGACGACTCAGGGCGCCAGGCGGGTGCCAGCCCGCGCAGTGTCCTCCTTTCCTCTTTGGTGCAAAGGGGGCAAGCGCAACCGCGGAGTATGGAGGCATCAGGCAAAGGTTGCCATTTTGGAGCAACAAGACCAAGACCAGGAGGACTACAAGACGGAGGTCACCGTGGAGCCCAAGACGGCGTCATCGCCAGAGCTTTGCGCAGGCGAAGACTGCTTTTGTCAGGATAGTTGATACTTGTTGTCCCCTTTCAAATTAGCCCGCCATTGTTGGCTCCCTCCTGCTCGATATTTGGGAAGAGGACCAGGGCCTCTATAAATAGTACCAGCCGCCCACATAGCAAGGGGTTGGAAGGTTAGTCGCCGGCAAGTAAGAGTAAGGCAGTGAGTGAGAGAGAGAGAGGGAGAGAAAGAGAAAGGTGGTTGAACTCCTCCCAGCAGTTCATCACCCCAACCAAGAACAGACCCTCGCGAGGCCGTTCTTCCTTGTATTGTTCATCATCATCAGCCCCAAGAGGCAATCCACCCACCACACACTGGAGTAGGGTATTACACCACAACGGTGGCCCGAACCAGTATAAACCTTGTGTCTCTTGTGCAGTTCTTTCAGTAGTCTAGATCTTTGCGAGACGGAGAGGTAGATGGTGTAATCTCCGCGTGCACCCAAGTGTTCGAACCTTAAGGGTCTGCCGGAAACCGAAATCCGACATTTGGCGTGCCAGGTAGGGGTGCGCCGAAATTCGTCTTCCACCGCCCTGTTCTCCTCCGACCGTCGCATCCATGTCTGATGCTCGCCGGGCCCGCGTCGAGCGCCGGGCCGCCATCGCTTCACGCGTCGCCCAGACGGCGCCCGTCGGCGGACGTCCTCGTCGTTCCCCGTCGCCCGCCATCAACGCCGCCACCGGCCCGGAGGGGGGCGAGCAGCAAGCGTTGTCTCAGCATCCATCCGTGCGGCAAGACGGCCGCACCGCTACTCCATCACTCGCACCAGCTGGTTCTTCATCCCGTGCGCTGTGCGCACCCTTGGAGGCTCGAGCTGCGCTCCTCGCGGCAAACGAGCTCCTGCGCTACCGTCCCGTCGACGACGTCTACGAAGAGTGGCTCGACCGCGTCGCCGAGCTTGTCCGCGCCGCAGGGGGCTCTCCCGCGCCGTCCGTTCCTCTACGCCACACCCCGCCCCGCGTGGGCAACGAAGATCCGAGGTGCACCAGCCGCCTCCTCTCCAAGAAGATGCCATGGCTCCAAGGCGCGTGGCCCCTGGGCGGAACCCGCTCCGTTAGGTGCTAGCGCAGCAAGAACGGAGCTACCAAGAAGTCCCTCGCCCGCAAGGAGCTGCCCGGGCGCTCCCTGCTCCGGCACGCCACGACCCTGCTCCGGCTCCAGCACGCCAAGACCCCGCGCTGCTCCTGGCTGCAGCGCATGGGGACCCTCAAGACCAAGCTCTCCACTAGCCGAAGCCTTTCGTGGCCATCGCAGGCTGCCGTGCCTACACCACCGAGCTGCGTAGCGTCGCGTGGCCTGGCAAGTTCAAGCCAAACCTGCCTCCTCGTTACGATGGCACGACTGACCCTGCAGAGTTCCTCCAGCTCTATGAGCTGGGCATCGAAGCTGCCAGCGGGGACGAAAAGGTCATGGCGAACTGGTTCCCCATGGCGCTCAAGGAAGGAGCTCGCACCTGGCTCCTGAATCTGGCTCCAGGCACGATCTCTTCCTGGGATCAGATGCGCACCCGCTTCATCGCCAACTTCCAAGGTACTCGTGACCAGCCACCCGCCGTGAGCGACATGCGCCGCATCAAGCAACAACCCGGAGAGACCCTGCAAAAGTACATCTAGCGCTTCAACAACGCGCGCCTGAAGATCCCCAAGGTGTCCGAGGAGGCCATCATCTCGGCCTTCTCCGATGGTGTGCGCGACGTCAAGATGAAGGAGGAGCTGGCGATGCATGAAGACCTGTGCACCTCCCTAGAGCTGTTCAACTTGGCGACCAAGTGCGCCAGGGCTGAGGAGGGACGCCTCTCCGTCCTCGAGCTGCCTGCCGCACACCCAGAAGAGAAGAAGCCCAAGGCCAAGGACGTGAAGCGCAAGGGGGCTGCCGTGCTCGCGGCAGAACCAGACACCAAGCGGGGCAAAGATCTGCCTGAGTCCTCCAGGGGCAGCCGGTACTGTGTGTACCACGACCTCCACACCCACAACACCAACGAATGCCAAGAACTCCGCGCCGTGCGAGAAGGAAGGATCGGCCGTCGTCCCGACCGTGCCGATCGGGGCTACGACCAAGGAGGAGGAAGAACGCGGGATGCTGGGAAGACCGCGGCCCGCGCCAAGGGTGGCGCGATCAACCTCGCGAGGATCGCTGGCGAGACCTGCCTCGCGAGGGGGATTGGAGCCACGCAGGCCTCCCTCCACTGCCACCTCTGCCAAGGAGGAACGAGGACCGCCATCAAGACGAAGGGGCTGGGGGCTTCCAGGAGCCACGCGCAATCGCCTGCATCCTGGGCGGAGCTCAAGCCCCAGCCTCCCAATGCATATTCAAGCAGTTTGCCCGCGAGGTGAATGCAGTCCTCCCCAGGCTTGAAGCAACGCGCCCTCTCAGGTGGTCGGCATGCGCCATCACATTCAGCTCAGCGGATCAACTCAAGTGCGCGGCACAGCCGGAGTCCTCCCGATGCTTTGCTCCCCAGTCATCAGCAATGTACTGGTCACCAAGACCCTCATCGATGGTGGGGCAGGGCTCAACGTCCTGTCCGTGGAAACATTCAACAATCTCCAAGTGCCCTACAACCAGCTCCAGCCAACCAAGCCCTTCTCCGGAGTCACCGACGGCTCCACAGTCCCGATTGGGCAGGTCCGCCTCCCTGTCACCTTCGGGGCACGCGACAACTACCGCACCGAGCTCATTGACTTCGACGTCGCCCACATCCGCCTGCCGTACAACGCCATCCTCGGGTACCCAGCGCTGGCCAAATTCATGGCCGTGACTCACCATGGCTACAACGTCCTCAAGATGCCAGGAAGTGGCGGAGTCATCACGGTGCCCTGTGAAGAGAAGGATGCAGTGTGTTCCCTGGAGCGAGCCTTTCAGGCCGCGTCACTGGAAGACCCGGATCGCGGAAGCAGGAGGCTTCCCGAGACTACCCCCAAGAAGAAGAAGACATCGTCCGGACCGGCCCCTCGGGAGGCGGGCCCCTCAGGGCCCGCATCTGCCCAGGGGGAACCTCCTTCCATCGCATAGCAAAGCGCGCCTGGCGCCCTCCTCAGGCAGGGCTCGGGGGCTCTCCCCTGGAGGGCCACCGACCTGGCCAAGGCCACGAGGGAGGCGCTTGGGCACCACGTGGAGGCGTGTTTCGAAGCACGTTTCCCTCAAGAAGGAGCAAGGCAAGGAAGGTCAGACCCGCAGGAGTTCGTCGACAAGGCCATTCAAGAACTACAGGAATGAAGAATCATGAGAGGTTGCCGCCGTCTACCGACTGTGGCTCCCCATCCAGGCGAGGATGGTGGGCTGCGCGTCTGCATCGATGTACCAGGGCTCAACCAAGTCGCTACGATGGAGCGCCTCTGGCCCTCGCGAGTGGGGCGCTGCGGGGGTCCGCCCCACAGCTACGTTTGCATGCCTTATGGCTTGCCGAGCGCGGTTGCTACGTGCCAGCGCCTCATGAGGGGCATCATGGAGGCTCAAGAAGCCAGGTGTTCCGCAGCCTTGGTGGAGATGGAGATGATTCGCGAAGAGCTACCAGTGCCTCCGGAGCCTCCCGAGGCCTTTGGGCCTGGGGGCTCGTGAGGATCGGCTTCCGCAGCCTACCGAGTGTGCTGCACCAACACCCCTTCGCCCTCGACACCCTTAGGTGACATCTTACAAGTTTCATTTCCAGCTGGGAGCGCCCTCCTAGGGCTGCATCGTCCCTAGGCCGCGTGGGTCCGTCCCTGTGGTATGTATCCCTTTTATTTCATGTCGTTAGCTTGCCTTGTTGGGGGCGCCCCTCGGGCTGCATCATCCCCAAGTCGCTCGGGCCAGGCCCAGTGGCATGTATCTCCCTCGCATTTATTTCTGGCTATGCATTCGCCCATCATGCTTGATTAGTTGATGCCTGTCCACGGCACCTCTCCTTCTCCATGTCGACCACTTGCACGTTAAAGGGGGGGTACCTGAGCATCGCGACTCAGGGCTCTTACTGGCTCTCCAGCCCTCACCCTCTAGCCATGTCCACGGCATCACGACCTGGCATACCAGCGACGGCTGAGACAAGCTCGAGGGCCGGGACCCGAGGACGTAGAGTGCCGGCATCTAACCAAACTTGCAGGAACACAACACAAGATAAGGCCCAGTGCCAGGCGCAACCCGCCTGGAGGTAGGGCCTCGTGAGTCCCACGCTCGCTCACGGGTGCCCAGATACACCTCACCTAGCCCTACCGTGCTGGCCACGTGTCAGGGCGGGGCTGTACACGCCCCGGGGGATCCTCCCGGAGGGGAGCCCCTCCCACGTACCAGTGGAAGCACCATGCTCCGCGCTGGCTGACGACACTACCGAGGAGCGGCTATGCCCGTACACATGCGGAAGCGCTATGCTCCACGCTGGTGATAAACAACTCAGGGTGGCCCCGGGGCCGCATCAACCTCAGGGAGCCCAGAGCTCAGTGTCTAGCCTCATCGCAACGCCTCCCCTCAGGAGCGCCCGCGCGAGGGGGCTAGGCACGGGGGCTGCGCCTGGGTCACGCCCGGACGTACGCCACCCAGCCAGGCCCCTCAGGCCTGGTTCGTCGCGCGCCTCTCCCCGAGCGGAGCCAAGGTATGAAGGCCGTTTGAGCGTTAAGGGGGACCCCTAAGCATCGTGACTCAGGGGCCTAACTGGTCCCGTAGCCCCTCACTCCTTAGTTCCGAAAGGCTAATGCTGGGTGAGGCACGCGCGGAGCTGGGCTCTGCAGACGTAGAACGGTGGTCCCACTCACATCTCACCTTGTCACCTGCTGTTTGCGCGTCAAGGGGGACTCCTGAGCATAGCAACTCAGGAGCCTAACTGGCTCCATAGCCCCTCACTCCTTTGGTCCCGTCCTGGTTTCCGGTCGGGGCTAATGATGGGTGAGGTACGCGCGGAGTCGGGCTCTGCAGACGTAAAACGGAAGATCCACCTACATCACACCTCCCTACTTGTTGTCCGTGCGCCAAGGGGGACTCCTGAGCGTCGCGACTCAGGAGCCTAACTGGCCCCGTAGCCCCTCACTCCTGTGGTCCCGTCCTGGTTTCCGGTCGGGGCTAATGCTGGGTGAGTATGCACGGGGCCGGGCTCTGCCGGCGTAGAACACAAGCAAGTAGGGAAGGAAAGCATAAAATTCAAGGAACTTAAAAGCAAATATTACAGTCCATACTGTCGTCTCAATACCAAACGCAAGTTTAAACGCCTCCCCGAGGCATGATGCATGTGCAGGAATTAAAAACAGGAAAGGAGTAGTAGCGGAGTCACTTGGCGGTGGTGGAGCAGCGCGGGTGGCCCCGCCTCATGGAGCAGCAGGACCGGAAGCATCCTGCTTCGACTTGGTACTGAAGGCCCGGAACTTCCCCAGCAGAGCCTCCGCGCGACCCTTCACGGCCTCAGCAGCGGCGGCAGCACCCTCGCCGCTTACTGGCTCCAACAGGTTGTCCAGGTCGGCGCTGGGGTCGCGAAGGTAGATGTGGGTGAAGACCCGCGTCAGCGCAGCAGAAGACAGGACACGCGCCTCGTCCTCGGCCATGGGGCCAAGGCCAAGGGTGACATCCTCAAGAGCATGAACCAGGAAGGGAAGCAGCTTGGCGGGGCCGTCCTCGGCGCCGGCCAGGGGGCTCTCCAGGCCACTGGCGTAGAGCATCTTCAGCAAAGCAAGGGCCTTCTTCTCCATGTCTGCGAAGGCCACGCGATCCTTGGCAAGAACCTTGGCCTTGCTGTCCAACTCGACCTTCGTCGCCTCCAACTCCTTCCCCAGCGCACCTAGGCGGTCGCGGCGCTTCTTGATCTTGGCCTCCCGGCCCTCGATGGCCACCTCGCGAGCCTTCATGCCTTCTTCTTGCTCCTGGCGAAGACGAACCTCTTTCGTGAGCTGGTCCCACAGGCCTTGCAGCTCGTCCTCCAGCGCCTTGCAACGACCAAGGACTTCAACACCTCCCCCAGGGCTGCGTCACGAGCAGCCTTCGTCTCAAGGATGGCCTGCCTATCCTCGTCGCAGGTCGTCGAAGCTTGAACCAGCGCCGCCCGGATCGAGGCGTCGGAGCGAATCCATCCTGAAGCCAGCTCCAAGCGCCCGGCCACCAGGCGAGGGTCGGCGCTAAGAAGATCCTGTCGCAGCCGGTCCAGTCCAGCAATAGCACGCTCCAGGACGGCAGGAGGAGTTGGAGACACAACAGTCGACGGAACGGGGGAAGAAGGCGGCGATGGCAAGACCACAGCGTCCTGAGGTGGAGCCCGCTGCGCCCCAGCGGCTGTGGTGGCGGCAGTGGGCAAAGGTACCACAGGAGTCACTTGGGCCATGGGGGCTGAGCTCGCCCCAGCTAGCTCGGCCAGGCCTCGCGAGGATGACCGGGCAGGAGAAGCCCGCGCACCACGGTCACCCTCCTCCACAGGCAGAGGCGCTGCCGCGGATGGAGCCTCAGGAGCCCCCTTCGGCTTCTTTGCCGCGGGCTCCAGCCTATTCAGGAGATGCGAACGTCAAGCCTCGGCAGCGGAACAAGAAATAAAGACAAGGGTCAAGCACTTACGGGTCATCGCCGGTGAGCTCGAGCAGCCTCCGGCCAAACTTGAAGCCTGACAGCCGGCTGGAAGGGTCAACCTCGGAAGCAGAAGGCGCGTTTGCAGACTGTCTCGGGGCAGGGGCAGACCCACGGGAGATCAGCCCGGTCCTGTCCTTCTTCGGGATCAGGGGCAAGCTCCCGCCGACCTGCTCGTCTCCATCCTCGTCATCATCGCTCGAAGAAAGGCGGAGATTGCGTGGCCTGCGCCGGGGGAGGGGAGCCCTCGACTCTCCGTCGGTCACCTCGGAGTCGGGCCCCTTTTCCCGCTCCTCTTCATCTTCCTCCTTGCTGGAGTCGCCGAAGGGCACGTCCACCAGTCCCTCGGAAGCCGCCACGGGCACGAGCCCGTCCCCGTTAAAAACGGGCATGGAGTCCACCACCTGCTCCCAGTCGTCGCGAAGGAACAAGGGCTTGGGAGCGCCCTCCAACCTTGCCACCTCGCCCCCGGCCAGAGATTGGAGGACCGCAGCCAAATCTTCGTCGCTCAAGGGCGCGGGGCTCGGATGAGGCCTCCACATCAGAGGTGAGTACTGCCGGAGTGGAGCCAGCTGGTGCTCCAGGAACTCCCTCAGCAGCAACGCACCGGTCAACTTCGCCGCCACCGTGCTGGCCGGCCTCAGGTCCGCGTCCATCTTCTCCAACACCAGTTTCACGTGGGGGTCCGTGAGCTCCGCTCGGCACCAGTCGCTGGAGCTCATGGGCTGCTCCGCGGGCAAGATCAGCCTAGGGTGGACGCGCCCGGCATCTACCAAGACCCACTTGCTCCTGAAGCCCTCAATCTTCTTCCCGAGATTCGAGATGGCAATGGTGCCACCGTACGCGACGAAGCTCACGCACGCGGAAGGAGAACCGCGAGAGACCCAGAGGGAGAAGTAGTGGCGCAGCAAGGCCACTGAAGGCTGCACCCCTACGTGGGCCTCGCAGTAATAAGCGAAGATCGCCAGGAGAAGGACGAAGTTGGGGTGGAGATGCAGATCCTGCAAGTTGTAATGGCGGAGGACAGAGAACAAAAACTCAGAGAAGGGAGGCACCAGGCCCGCAGCAATGGAGCTTATGAAGAGAAGATAAAAGGTGCTCCTTCGGCCCTCAGGGGTGGCGGAGCCGGGCTTGAACACCTGCGCCCCATTGATGCCATGCGCCTCCGCCATCTGGCGCAGCCGGGCAAGGCCCGCCTTGGACACGTTCGGCAAGTCCAGAGAAGGTGATTACCAACCTTTGGCCGGAGGCTGACGAGGCGCCATGGCTTCCTAGGTCACGCAGCCGGAGTAGATCTGGAAATTTGGAGGAAGAAAGGGGAGGCGCAAGAAAGGGGATCTGAGCAACAACCGGAGAAAGCAAAAGGCAAAGTCTGGGCAGATGCCGCTCCTTTATCAACCTGCGCGGTTGCTGGAGCCCCCACATCCAATCAACCGCCACGCGGCACCCAAGGCCGCAGGCTGTTAGGGCCCGCGGCGCTTCGCCCTTGCCCTTTCGCCTCTCGACACGGCCAAGTCCGGGTGCGCCTTGGGCCCGGGGGCTACTGTCGGCGTTCTGGGAACGGGGGTCCCCAGACTTGCCTGCCTGCGGCGTGGCTCAAAGGGGGCCCAGCATGGCCCATCTTCATCAACACAAGACTCAAGACCCTCGCGAAGGGGCCAAGCCTCACAGGGCAGACGACACGGAGCTTCCTCAGGCACGGCCTCGTCAGGCTGGCTCGCGAGGAGGCGGAGAGATCAAGGCGGGGTACCTCGCGAGGTGCCCGTGACGCAAGCCATGAGGACTCAGGGCGCCAGGCGGGTGCCAGCCCGTGCAGTGCCCTCCTTTCCTCTTTGGTGCAAAGGGGGCAAGCGCAGCCGCGGAGTACCGAGGCATCAGGCAAAGGTTGCCATTTCGGTGCAACGAGACCAAGACCAGGAGGACTACGAGACGGAGGTCACCGTGGAGCCCAAGACGGCGTCATCGCCAGAGCTTTGCGCAGGCGAAGACTGCTTTTGTCAGGATAGTTGATACTTGCTGTCCCCTTTCAAATTAGCCCGCCATTGTTGGCTCCCTTCCCGCTCGATATTTGGGAAGAGGACCAGGGCCTCTATAAATAGGACCAACCGCCCACATAGCAAGGGGTTGGACGGTTAGTCGCCGGCAAGTAAGAGTAAGGCAGTGAGTGAGAGAGAGAGTGGGGGAGAGGGAGAGAAAGGTGGCTGAACTCCTCCCAGCAGTTCATCACCCCAGCCAAGAACAGACCCTCGCGAGGCCGTTCTTCCTTGTATTGTTCATCATCATCATCGGCCCCAAGAGGCAATCCTCCCACCACACACTAGAGTAGGGTATTACACCACAACGGTTGCCCGAACCAGTATAAACCTTGTGTCTCTTGTGCAGTTCTTTCAGTAGTCTAGATCTTTGCGAGACGGAGAGGTTGAAGGCGTAATCTCCGCGCGCACCCCAGTGTTCGAACCTTAAGGGTCTGTCGGAACCCAAAATCTGACACATGGCTAGAGGACGTGGTGGGGATTGACTCCACCGGAGGAAATGGAGAGGGACGGCACCGAAACGGCGGCCGGCCGGGCCCCTCCTGCGGCGAGAGGTCACTAGAGCGACGAGGAAGATGAGTGAGTGGGGGCGAATGGGTATGTGGGAGAAACAACTCCCCCTGCCCCAACATAAGCCCCCCCATCGCCCGCCCCACAGCGGTAGTACCGTTGGGGTGCGCGGTAGTACCGCTTGATGCTTGTCAGCGGTAGTACCACGCACGCAGCGGTAGTACCGCTCTGCCGCAAAAGGACCGGCCAAAAGGGGCTTAGCTCAAGAGAAGAAACCGAGACAAAAACAAGAACACATACACACACAAAACCGACAAAAAGAACGAAGACACACACCTCTCCAAGAGAGGGGGGGTGGCCGAGGCCACCTATATTTGAGTTCAGAGGTATGGCGCCGCGAAGATTTTAACCTTGGGCCCATGACCAACACTCATCTTTGAAGCACAAGTACCATCAAAAATGGCTAATGTGAAAGAGTTTGGTTAGTTTATGCATTATGGGGGGAGGGAAAGTTCATTCAGAGAACAACACTCCCCCTATGTCCATGCCTACACCTAAACTAGACAACAGGTTGAGTGTGGTGGGGTGTGCAAGGGTTCAAGTCACATTGCTCGAATCAGTGATATTTAGCTCATGCCTTAACTCGCGAAATCTTGCTTCATCCAAAGGCTTTGTGAAAATATCTGCAAGGTTATCATGAGTGTTAACATAGTTGAGCTCAATCTCCCCTCGCCTAATGTGATCCCGGATGAAGTGATACCTAATCTCAATATGCTTTATCTTGAAGTGTTTCACCGGGTTGAGAGAAATCTTGATGGCACTTTCATTGTCACACCAAAGAGGCACTTTGTCACAAGTTACAGCGTAATCCTTTAAAGTTTGCCTCATCCATAAAAGTTGTGCACAACAACTACCGGCAGCCACATACTCCGCTTCCATGGACGAGAGAGACACACAACTTTGCTTCTTGCAAGACCAACTCACCAAAGAGCAACCAAGAAATTGGCACCCTCCGGAAGTGGACTTCCTATCCACTTTGTCTCCTGCCCAATCTGAGTCTGAATAACCTACAAGCTTGAAGTTTGCTCCTCTTGGGTACCATAAGACAAAGTTTGGGGTATGAGCCAAATATCGAAAGATTCACTTGACCGCCACAAAGTGACTTTCCTTAGGTGCGGCTTGAAACTGTGCACAAATTCCCACACTCAACATGGAGCAAGGAGCCAATCATGGAGCAATATACCTTTTGATCCACCGCTTTACCATTGGGATCAATGTCAAGTTGGCACTTGGTGGGCATGGGAGTGGAAGCCGTCTTGACATCACTTAGCTTGAATCTCTTGAGCATGTCTTGCGTGTATTTGGCTTGGTTGATGAAGGTTCCTTCTCTCCTTTGCTTCACTTCGAACCCGAGAAAGAACTTCAACTCTCCCATGGAAGACATCTCGAACTTTGAGGTCATGAGAGCGGCAAATTCCTCATTGAAAGCTTTGTTAGGGGAACCAAAGATAATATCATAAACATATAATTGGCACACAAACAACTCCCCTTTGATCTTCTTAGTAAAATGAGTGGGGTCAATTAGCCCAACTTCAAAACCACGGTCTTGTAACAACTCGGTAAGGTGGTCATACCACGCACGTGGGGCTTGTTTAAGGCCATAGAGTGCCTTATCGAGTTGATACACATGATCGGGAAAGTAGGGATCCTCGAACCCGGGGGGTTGCCTGACATATACCAATTCATTAATCGGACCATTAAGGAGAGCACTCTTCACATCCATTTGTTGTAACTTAAAGTTATGATGAGAAGCATATGCAATCAACATGCGAATGGATTCAAGGCGAGCAACAAGGGCAAAGGTTTCACCGTAGTCGATACCCTCGACTTGGGAGTAGCCTTGTGCTACCAAATGAGCCTTGTTGCGAATGATAATCCCATGAGCATCTTGCTTGTTCTTGAATATCCACTTGGTTCCAATGACATTGTGGTTCTTCGTTGGCCTTGGCACCAATCTCCACACTTTGTTGCGCTTGAAGTTGTTGAGTTCTTCATGCATGGCATTGAGCCAATCCGGATCTTCAAGCGCTTCATAGACCTTTTAGGGTTCAACACAAGAGACAAACGCGTGATGTTCACAATAGTTTGCTAATTGTCTACGAGTGCTTACCCCCTTTCTTAAGCTTCCAAGAACATTTGTCATGAGATGATCCTTGGTGGAGAGCTTGGAAGCAACCTTGGCAGCACGACGCTCCAATTCCTCCTCGGGGGTGAGACGAGGAGTGGTCACTTGATCATCTTGAGTGTCGTCTTGAGCTTGTTCTTGATCTCGTGGAAGCTCTTGATCTTGAACTTGCTCGGAGGAGGGAACTTGACCTTAGGCATCACTTGATGTTACAACACCATCTTGAGATTGACCTTGCCCTTGGTCTTGTTCTTGAGGTTGAGGGCCCTCACTTTGTTCTTCGGAAGCGTGTGGGTCTTGGGTTGGTGAAGGTTCCACTTGAGTAGAACATTGTCCTTCTCCTTCGGCCACAAGGGGTTCCTCAATGGGTAGGATATGACCAACACCCATTCTTCTTATAGCTTGGGGAGGAATTTCATCACCTACATCACAAGTACCACTTTGCTCCACTTGGGAGCCGTTATTCTCATCAAACTCCACGTTACATGTTTCCTCAATAAGTCCCGTGGACTTACTGAGAACACGGTAAGCATGAGAGTTTGTAGCATAACCAACCAAATATGCCCTCATAAGCTCTAGCCTCAAATTTAGACAAACATACACCTTTCTTGAGAATGAAACACTTACACCCGAACACCCGGAAGTACTTGAGGTTGGGCTTGTTACCGGTGAGTATCTCATATGGAGTCTTGTTCAAGCCTTTGTGGATGTAGAGCCGATTAGATGCATGACACGCGGTGTTGATGGCTTCGGCCCAAAAGTTGTAGGGAGACTTGAACTCCGCCATCATGGTCCTTGCCACATCCATCAACGTCCGGTTCTTGCTCTCCGCTACACCATTTTGTTGAGGGGTATAAGGTGCGGAATATTGATGCTTAATTCCCTCGTCACTCAAAAACTCATCCAAGGTGTAGTTCTTGAACTCGGAGCCGTTGTCACTTCTTATAGTCAAGATCTTTGCATTGTGTTGTCGTTGAGCTTCATTTGCAAAGTCGATGGTGGTTTGTTGGGTCTTGCTCTTCCTCTTGAAGAAATATAGCCAAGTGTATCTTGAATAGTCATCCACAATCACCAAGCAATACTTTCTACCCCCAAGACTATCAAAGGATGGAGGTCCAAAGAGATCCAAATGAAGGAGCTCCAAAGGCCTCTTCGAGTAGATGATAGTCATGGGAGGGTGAGCCTTCTCATGTAGCTTTCCTTCGATGCAAGCACGATCTTTGGCAAAACTAACATTTGTTAGTCCACGGACATGGTCCCCCTTGAGAAGACTTTGCAAAGATCTCATATTGATGTGGGCTAGACGGCGACGCCAAAGCCATCCCACGTCAACTTTAGCCATTAGGCATGTCGCAGTCTTAGTGGGTTGCTCTGAAAAGTTAATCACATAGAGACCATTCTTGACATGCCCAACAAAGGCTACTTTAAGAGTCTTGCTCCACAAGAGGGCCACGGTATCAATATCAAACAAAGAGGCAAAGCCCATGAGTGCTAGTTGACAAACGGAAAGTAAATTGTATGCAAGGGACTCAACAAGCATGACCTTCTCGATCGTAAGATCATGAGAAATGACAACTTTGCGGAGTCCCAATACCTTAGAGGACGAGGCGTCACCCCACTCGACATTGGTGGGCATGGATGGAATCTTTTGCACGTCCACCACCAAGTCCTTGCTTCCGGTCATATGATTAGCAGCTCCACTATCGAGCAACCATGATCCCCCACCGGAAGCAAACACCTACAAGAGATCAATGCTTGGTTTTAGGTACCCATTTTGTAATGGGTCCTTTGATATTAGTAACAAGGGTCTCAGGAACCCAAATAGACCATTCAATGTACTTATAAGGGGAATCAACAAATTTGGCATAAACATGCCCATCTCTAGCACGACACAATACATAAGAAGGGTTAAAGTCGCCGGCTTTTTTGGGAATGGAAGCATTGCCCCTCTTGGCATCACTACCCCTCACGGAGTTCTTCTCCTTCTCCTTAGTAGCATGCTCTCCCTCCTTCACAAAAGTTTGCTTGAGAGGAGTAGGTTGTTTGGCCTTGTCATTCTTCTTCTTGTTCTTGGACTTGGGCACGTACCCAATCCCTTCCTTGGCCACAACTCCCTTTTGGTTGGTCAAAAGGTCGCTAAGATTCTTCTTGCCTTGTATGCAAGACACAAGACCTTTCTCAAGTTGCACCTTTAGCTTAGCGTTCTCCTCAACAAGATGCACATGCTCACAACATGGGTTAGTAGCATTTGCATTATCAATTAACATCATACGAGGAAAAGTGGCTTTCTCCTTTGTTAGCTTTACTTGAAGTTGATCATGAGACTCTTTGAGGCTAGCATGAGCACCCTTCAAGACCTTGTGATCCTTGTCAAGTAGGTCAAACTCCTCTTTGAGTCTAGCAAGATCAACCCCAAGCTTGGCCTTCTCGGAGTTTAGCACACGAGAGACAACAAGAGCATGATCAAAATCTTTCTTTAACTTAGCGTGATCAACGTTGTGTGACTCCTCAAGAGCCAAACGAAGACCACACTCTTCCTCAAGAGCATTGGAAAGATCCGAAATCTCATCGGCATAGTCACAACTATGCCCCTCCATCTTGGAGATAGTATCTTCGCGAGCCTCGATCATGTCATTGGCTTCACCAAGTTGTTCCAAGAGAGTAACAAAATGCTTCTTGGATTTACCCTTGAGTTTACCCATAAAGGACTCAAACTCATTTTCCTCCACATTGGATCCCTCATATTCATCAATGCAATCCGTCAAGGAAGGATTATTAATGATGGTAGTTTTGATGTTGGGGGTTACCTTGTTGGTGGCTTTAGCCATGAGGCACTTGGCGGTGATGTTCTCATTGGGTGAGTCGAAGAGAGACACTCGTGGACCTTTTGCAATGGCAACGGAGGCCATGGTAACCGACTCACCATCTTCATCATCATCATCATCCTCATGGTACTCTTCTTGAACCACCAACGCCTTGTGAGGGATCTTCTTGGTGAAGTTGATCTTGTTAGGGAAAGACTTGGCTTTGTCCTTTCGGATGAGTTTGCCACCATTGTCTTCCCTCTTCTCATATGGACATTCCGCAACAAAATGGCTCAGATTGCCACAATTTTAGCAAGTCCTCACACATTGCTTGCTCTTCGTGCCACTTGAGTTGTTCTTGTTGAAATTTGGCCTTAGTTCTTCTTGCTCCAAAATTTCCTTGAAGCAAGTGCCATGTGTTCAAGATAGGCATACTTTGTATCTTCGGGGTTGCTTTCCTCTTCTTCCTATTTTTCTTCTTCTTCAACACAAACCTTGGCCTTCAATGCAAGGTTGGGCTTCTTTGCCATTTGAGAGCAAAGCACCGCATTGTCGGCGGTCTTGTCCAAGATGTTCATAGCCACAAACTCATCCAACACTTCACTTGAGGTCAAGGTGTGGAAGTCAGGCCTTTGACTAATGACGGATGACATGGCCTTGTGGTAAGGCATCATTGCCTTGAGGAATTTGCGCTTGATCCAATTGTCATCTGTGTCCTTGCTCCCATGATCTCAGAGTGAGACCGCGAGTTTGGTTACTCTCCGATAAAGCTCACGAGGTTCTTCATCTTCTTTCATAGCAAACTCATCGGCTTCATCTTGCACTACTTCATAGTTGGAGCGTTGAAAGCTTGCGCTTCCCCGGTAGAGAGAGACAACACAAAGCCATGCATCTTTGGCCAAGGAGAATGGCCGAAGATGAGGTATATCTTTGGGTGGAATTGCATCTTGGATGATGAAGAGAGCATTCTCATTGAATTGATTATCTGCGGCTTCTCGAGGAGTGAAGTTGCTTGGGTCATGCGGATAGAAACCTTCTTCAACGATTCTCCAAAGATTAGTATTCACATGATTTAAATGACGCTTAAAGCTATAAACCCAAGAATCAAAGTCCTCATTTTTCACAATCTTAGGGGGAGGACCGGCATGATTCAAATGAGTGGAAGGAATTGGTCCACCATAAACAAGTGGTGGTTCCACATGGGCAAAGATGTTGTTGCCATTTTTACCACTAGAAGAAGGAGCCTTTTCACTACTAGCTTCCCCCTTGTTGGAGTTAGCATCCGTCACCTTGTCAGTGGGATCACCCACTTTCAACGGTGCGGTGGATAGTTTAAGCCCTTCAATGAATTTAGTAAAGATGCTTTTAACCTCGGTCGTCATTGAGGTTTTCAATGTCTCCAAGGCTACATTGAATTCCTCACGGGAGACAGAGGTTCCCCCATCACCCGTAGACGAGATCGGATTCACACCGAAGTGCTCCTCCACACCGTCTACGGTGTCAATCATACTCTTCGGACGGCAAAGTCCTTAGTAAAGAGACGACCGTATTCTCCCCAAGAAGCCACTAGGGCCACCGTATTCTCCCCACACCCTCACACAATGCGAGATGCCGTGATTCCACTATTGGTGCCCTTGGAGGCAGCGACCGGAACTTTACAAAGAAGGTTGGGGCTATCTCCACAACTTAATCGGAGGCTCCCAACAACACCACGAAGCTTCACCACAATGGACTATGGCTCCGTGGTGACCTCAACTGTCTAGGGTGCTAAAACACCCAAGAGTAACAAGATCCGCTAGGGATTGGTGGGGGGATCAAAGTTCTCTTGGTGGAAGTGTAGATCGGGGCCTTCTCAACCAATCCCGAGCAAATCAACAAGTTTGATTAGCTAGGGAGAGAGATCGGGCAAAAATGGAGCTTGGAGCATTAATGGAGCTTTTGGGTGAAGAGGTAGGTCAATGAGGAAGAAGGGGGCCCCCTTTTATACTAAAGGACCCCATCCAACCGTTACCCCCAAAACAGCCCCACGGAGGGTGGTACTACCGCAGGGGGCAGCGGTACTACCGCTGGACCCAGCGGTACTACCACTCCCCCTTGCGGTACTACCGCCCAGCCAGGGAGGGCTTGAAGATAGAGGAGGGACCATGTCCAGCGTGTTACTGCGGCGGTGGTAGGGCGGTACTACCGCTCTTGAGCGGTACTACCGCACCTACTACCGCTGCAAGTGTCGCTCAACCTGACACGAGATGCGCCCCCTCGAGTCGAGGCGGTAGTGGCCCGGTACCGCAGCGGTACTGCCATTGAGGACCCTCAAGCGGTACTACCGCTGGGGCCAAAGACTACCCATCCAGCAGGGAATCAACCCTCCAATGACGCGGGAAGGCCCAGAGGGTGTGAAACGGAAGTGTACGTGATGATTCCACCCTAGCCTTACCAAAGCGGACCCCCTCTTGATAGTACGGTGACTCCTACAAAACTAGTCCACCAAACAAGAAACGAAAGAGCTACACCGTCTTGAAAAACACTCAGAGGGGAAAGAAATCGTCTCGTGCCAAGGATGAATCTCTGAAATGCTCAAACCACACGCGGTTAGTCCGCAAACATGTTGTCATCAATCACCAAAACTACATCGAGAGAGATATGCCTTAACACGTGCCCAGGGGGTAGGGCGCGCCCCCGACCTTGTGGGCCCCTCGGTGACCCCCAGACCTAGATCTTCCTCCTATATATTCCCATATACCCCAAAAACTTCCTGGGGAGCCACAAAACCACTTTTCCATCGCTGCAACCTTCTCTACCCATGAGATCCCATCTATGGACCTTTTCCAGCATCCTGCCAGAGGGGGAAAATATCACGGAGGGCTTCTACATCAACAACATTGCCTCTCCGATGAAGCGTGAGTAGTTTACCACAGACCTACGGGTCCATAGCTAGTAGCTAGATGGCTTCTGCTCTCTCTTTGATTCTCAATACCATGTTCTCCTCGATGTTCTTGGAGATCTATTCGATGTAATACTCTTTTGCGGTGTGTTTGCCGAGATACGATGAATTGTGGATTTATGATCAGCTTATCTATGAATATGATTTGAATCTCCTCTGAATTCTTATATGCATGATTTGATATCTTTGCAAGTCTCTTCAAACTATCGATTTGGTTTGGCCAACTAGATTAGTTTTTCTTGCAATGGGAGAAGTGCTTGGCTTTGGGTTCAATCTTGTGGTGCTCGATCCTAGTAACAGAAGGGGAACCGACACGTATTGTATTGTTGCCATCGGGGATAACAAGATGGGGTTTTCACCATATTGCTTGAGTTAAATCCCGCTACATCATGTCATCTTACTTAATGCGTTACTTTGTTCTTATGAACTGAATACTCTAGATGCAGGCAGGAGTCGGTCGATGTGTGGAGTAATAGTAATAGATGCAGAATCGTTTCGGTCTACTTAACACGGACGTGATGCCTATATCCATGATCATTGCCTTAGATATCGTCATAACTTTGAGCTTTTCTATCAATTGCTCGGCAGTAATTTGTTCACCCATCGTAATACTTTCTATCTTGAGAGAGGCCTCTAGTGAAACCTATGGCCCCCGGGTCTATTTTCCATCATATAAGTTTCCGATCTATAATTTTAGTTTCCAATTTACTTTCTTTGCAATATTTTACTTTCCGATCTATAAACCAAAAATACCAAAAATATTAATTTACCATTTATCCATCTCTATCAGATCTCACTTTGCGAATAACCGTGAAGGGATTGACAAACCCTTTGTCGTGTTGGGTGCAAGTTGGTGTTTTTTGTGCAGGTATTCGGTGGCTTGTCGCGTTGTCTCCTACTGGATTGATACCTTGGTTCTCAAAACTGAGGGAAATACTTACTCTACTTTGCTGCATCACCCTTTCCTCTTCATGGAAAAACCAACGCAAGCTCAAGAGGTAGCAATACCCCCCGATATTAGCCATAGATTCATCAAAATAAGCAAACAACACAAAGAAAACATAATCTGTCATAAACAGAACAGTCTGTAGCAATCTGGATATTTCGAATACTTCTCTAACTCCAAAAATTCTGAAAAATTAGGACAGCCTAAGTAATTTGTTTATTAATCATTTGAAAAAGGAATAAGTATTTTATCATGCTTATGCTAAAATTGAGAATTGTTTTCCTGAGTGCAAAAGTTTCTGTTTTTAGCCAGATCAAATCAACTATCACTGTAAGCTATCCCAAAGGTCTTACTTGGGACAAACACTAACTAAAACACAAAACACAATCTAACCACAGGCTATATGAAATATTGATTGCAAAACAGCAAGGAAAAATATTGGATTGTCTCCCAACAAGCGCTTTTCTTTAAAGCCTTTTAACTAGGCGTTGATAATTTTATGATGCCCACATGAAACATAGCAATTAAAACACAAAGAGAGCATCATAAAACATGTGACAAACAAGTTTAAGTCTAACATGCTTCCTATGCATAGGGATTTCACAAGCAAACAAATTATCAAGACAAGCAGAAACCACCATATGCAAGAAAGAAGAAAGAAACAATAGCAATCTCAACATAACGAGAGATAATTTTGTAACATGAAAATTTCTACAACCATATTTTCCTCTCTCATAATAATTACATGCAGGATCAAAATCAAATTCAGCAATATAACTATCGCATAAAATTTTCTCTTCATGATCCACATGCATGCAAAGTTGACACTCTTCTGAAATAGTGGGATTATCATAAAATAAAGTCATAACCTCTCCGGACCCAATTTTATCAAAAACTGCATAAGATTGAACATTATCCAAATATGTGGGTTCTAATGTTGACACTCTTCAAACCCACTTTCAGTATTATTGCAAACATTATTATCAATCTCATATTCATCATGGGCCTTAAATAAATTTTCAAGATTATAAGAAGAATCACCCCAATCATGATCATTGCAACAAGTAGTGGACATAGAAAAACTAGCATCCCCAAGCTTAGGGTTTTGCATATCATTGACATCAGTACAATTTATAGTAAAATCATTACAATCATGCTTTTTATTCAAGGAGCTATCATGAATCAGTTCATAAATTTCTTCATCACAATTTTAGATTCACGAATCTCAAGCAAAACTTCATAAAGATAATCTAGTGCACTCAAATCCCTAGCAATTGGTCCATCATGATTGGATCTCTTAAAAAGACTAGCAAATGGGCCCGTGCATTGAAACGGGTAAAATATAATAAAAATATGGGAACCGACCTATCCCTAGCCCACCAGTTCAAATCGTAGACTTGACACTGGGGCTCGTATTTTTCTGGATTTATTTCAGGTCTTTTGATGATGTGCGTTCAATGGGAGCTAGACGTTTCCATCTACTATGAAGGCGTATGTGGCGATTTGCTCAATCTGATAATGATGTGCCGATTTAGTCAATCGCAGGTGTTCATAAGAATAGAATGTGCATGTGTGCGTTTATAGGAGCGAATGTATGTTTATATGTACAAGCGCATGCAATTGTACTATAATATTTAGAAAAGAAAATAATAAAAACGCGAACACATGTGCTTGCTAAAACGGTATATAGCACTGCTATAAGTGATTGGTTTACATAGGAAATCAATGACAAAATTAGCAATTACAGAATAACCGGATTTCAACCCAAAAGTGGGTAAATAAATAAAGTGTGATGTTAGGTTTTTTTGCCATTCTATACAACCAGCAGTCCTAATGGGCGTATATTCCTTTCAGAACATATTAAGCTGCAGTTATCTAGAACCTTGATATATATGATCAAGCAAAAGCTTATAGTTAGTGCAAATTGTAATCCCACAAACACCATGCATTCGCTCAGCTTCTTTGTATATAACTCAAATCCCTCCTTGCATTTCTAATCTTACTTCAGGAAAAAACAACAAATCAACTAAGATGATACAGTGTATAACCCCAACCATGGACCAGTTGACTGAACCATAAGAATCGATGCTCAATTACCTTGGATCCATATGGTGCCATCGACTTATTGAGGAGGGGTAATGACCATGGCGTCAGAGGGGTAACGACCATGGCGTCAGACTGATGCTATAGGCAGCTGCTTCCACTCGAGGTGGGCTACATGGACAAGAGGTAGAGATGGTTACAGAGAGAAAAGATAAGAACAGAACAAGAAGGGGGTGAGAAGGAGGAGAAGATAAGAGGTAGACATGGGAGGAGAACGGATGGGCAAACCACGCAGCGTCATGTTTGTACGGTCCTTTTCATTTTCTCAGGACGGCCTCCAGCTCGTGCTCCCATCGTCGACCCTGTTGTCCTCAACCCGCAAGGCCTCTCCCACCCGTCCTCCTCCTCCCCTTAGATCTTATGAGTCCGGCCGCCGCCACCACCACAGCCGCGTCGTCCACCTGTCCCTATGGCCACCCGCTACTGCCGGCTTCTTGCCACCATCGTCCTTTGCTGCTGGTTCATGTGAGCCAGACAGCAACCCTGTCGTCGAGTAGCAGCGCACCAGTGGTGGAGTGCGGAGCTATGGCGGATTTGACCGGCGTGCACAGACGCTGAACTGAGGGGCCCGTGGGTTTGCGCGTAGGCTAGGGTTTGCGAGGCCATGGAATAGCACTTGTCCTACGGGAACTGGCACTCCGATCTAAATCGGACACGTACAATAGCGTGAGGTTTTGATGAGGGACGAAACTACAGACGGTTCCTCAAATTAGTACCACCTTGTGTATATGTTTTAATTTCAAACTGAAAGCGTAAATTGACGGGAAGAGGCGTATTGTGACGGTGAACCCACGGAGTCAATCCGTGCTTTATTATTAGGGAAAGATTACCAAGGGGATGAGGATCCATATCAATAGATTTTTAGCAAGCGAAGATGCAAGCAAATAGAGGGCACATGGTAACACAACCAAAGATAGAAAACAAGCAAAAAGGCAAACGAAAAAAAGATGAACGGAAGAAGGGCGAAGAAAAGGCAAATCCTTTCGAAAATTGTTTTAGAAGTGGGGGAGAGGAAAATGAGAGGAGAATGGTGAATAATGTAATGCAAGAGATGAGAGTTTATGATGGGTACTTGGTATGAATTGACTTGGCTTACATCTCCCCGGCAACAGCACCAGAAATTCTTCCTGCTACTTCTTGAGCTTGCGTTGGTTTTTTCTTTGAAGAGGAAAGGGTGATGCAGTAAAGTAGAGTAAGTATTTCCCTCAGTTTTGAGAACCAAGGTATCAATCCAGTAGAAGACAACGCACAAGTCACCGAATACCTGCACAAACAAACACCAACTTACACCCAACGCGAGAAAGGGGTTGTCAGTCCCTTCACGATTATTTGCAAAGTGAGATCTGATAGAGATAGATAAACGGTAAAGTAATATTTTTGGTTTATGGAACAGAAAGAAAAGATTGAAAAGGAAGTAAATAGGAAACTAAAACTGTAGATCAAAAACTTATATGATGGAAAATAGACCCGGGGGCTATAGGTTTCACTAGAGGCTTCTCTCAAGATAGAAAATATTACAGTGGGTGAAACAATTACTGTCGAGCAATTGATAGAAAAGCGCATATGATGAAAACCCCATCTTGTTATCCTCGATGGCAACAATACAATACGTGTCGGTTCCCCTTCTGTCACTGGGATCAAGCATCACATGATTGAACCCAAAGCTAAGCACTTCTCCCATTGCAAGAAAAACCAATGTAGTATATAGGAGGAAGATCTAGGTCAGGAGGTCACCGAGGGGCCCATAAGGTTGGGGGCGCGCCCTACCCCCCCTGGGCGTGACATCCACCCTTGTGGCCGCCTCTTGGCTCTTCTAACTTGCACTCCAAGTCTCGTGGGTGTCTTCTGGTCCAAGAAAAATAATCACGAAAGTTTTATTCCGTTTGGACTTTGTTTGGTATTCCTTTTCTGCGAAACTCTAAAACAAGGGGGAAAACAGAAACTGGCACTGGGCTCTAGGTTAATAGGTTAGTTCCAAAAATCATATAAAATAGCATATTAATGCATATAAAGCATCCAAAACAGATAATATAATAGCATGGAACAATAAAAAATTATAGATACGTTGGAGACGTATCAGAGAACATTGTATTGAAGATCAAAGAGAGAGAGAAAAATCCATCTAGCTACTAGCTATGAACCCGTAGGTCTATGGTAAACTACTCACACATCATTTGTAGGGCAGCAAGGTTGATGTAGAAGCCCTCCTTGATCGAATCCCCCTCCGTCAGAGTACCAGAAAAGGTCCCCCGATGGGATCTCACGAAGACAGAAACTTGTGGTGGTGGAAAAGTATTTTTGGTGTTCCCTCTGGTCTTCGGGGAATATTTGGGTATTTATAGAAGAAGAATTAAGGTTAGAGGAGCCACGGGGGCCACATGCTTGGGGGTGCGCCCGCTGAGCTTGTAGCCGCCTGGTGTCCCTTCTGGCCTCCTCCCGAAGCTTCTAGGGTGTCTTGCGGTCCAAGAAAAATCGTCAAAATGTTTCATTCCATTTGGACTCCGTTTGGCAACTGGCACTGGGCACTAGGTTAATAAATTAGTCTCAAAAAATGATATAAAACAGCATAATATTGCATATAAAACATCCAAGATTGATAATATAATAGCATGCAATCAAAAATTATAGATACGTTGGAGACATATCATTCCGTCTAGTGTGACTATGAAAATACCCTTCGCGATGTTTTCATCCAATCAAGGCCATTTGAGTGTCTCCGAGACAATTATATGATGTTTTTGTCTCTCCCTATATATGTCACTTACATTGGGACCCATTTGACGAAAAAGGAAATAAACTCTCTCTCTCTCACACACACACACTCACCTCCTCTCTCTATCACTTACTTGTAGGACTGATTGTCGGTGTCAAAACCGGCGGATATCGGGTAGGGGGTCCCGAACTGTGCGTCTAAGGTTGATGGTAATAGGAGACGGGGTACACGATGTTTACCCAGGTCGGGCCCTCTTGATGGAGGCAATACCCTACTTCCTGCTTGATTGATCTTGATGAATATGAGGATTACAAGAGTTGATCTACCACGAGATCGTAATGGCTAAACCCCAGATGTCTAGCCTATATGATTGTGATTGCCTCTATGGACTAAACCCTCCGGTTTATATAGACACCGGAGGGGCCTAGGGTTGTTCAGAGTCGGTTTACAGAGAAAGGAATCTTCATATCCGAACGCCAAGCTTGCCTTCCACGCAAAGGAGAGTCCCATCCGGACATGGGAGGAAGTCTTATGTCATGTATCTTCATAGCCCATCAGTCCGGCCCACGTCACATAGCCCGGACGCCAGAGGACCCCTTAATCCAGGACTCCCTCAGTATCCCCTGAACCAGGCTTCAATGACAATGTGTCCGGCGCGCAGATTGTCTTCGGCATTGCAAGGCGGGTTCCTCCTCCGAGTATTCCTAAGTAGTCCTCGAACACAGAAAACGTGTCCAGCTCTGCAAAACAAGTACCACACACAACCGTAGAGAGTAATATTTCATGGGTCCCGTCTACTGACAACTTTTATAGCGAGATGCCACGTCTCTGCCCGGTCATTATTTCGAACCATTTTTTAGCCTCCCGCTCCAAGTTTTGAGATGTGGTTTTCATTGGCACGTCTTGTCAAAGCAGAGATCATGTCCCCTTACTGCGGGATTCTCATCAATACAGGCGTGGGTAATGCAACCGCGCCGTCCGCACGACCCTTGGGGAATAGGCAAGTTTTATGTCAAGTGGGGAGGCGCTTGACATTCGTTGCCTTTATAAGAGGATAAAGACCCATTCTTTCACCCACGCCTTCTTCCTCTCTGCCCATCCGTTCTCGAGTTCAAGTGTGATGCCCCGAGACCGATGCGCCAGGTGTCTCCCAGTTATTCGCCGTTGTTGCCATGTCATTCGCTTGCGTGTTGCATCTTGTCATGTCATCATGTGCATTGCATCATCATGTTTTCAAAACTTGCATCCGTCCGGGTTCCCCAGTTTCGTCCGTTGTCCGCTCTGAGCCCAGACACACTCGCACGCGCCCGCGGCATGTCCCAAATAGTATTTTATAAGTGGCCGGAAAATGTTCTCGGAATGGGTTGAAAGTTGGCATGCGGTGTTGTTATGTTGTCAGTAGACCGCCTGCCAAGTTTCATCGCATTCAGAGTCCGTTTGATAGCCCAGCCGTCAAACTATAGCGGCAATATAGCCGGTCAAATGTCGGACGTTTTCGGTCTCCGAAAATCTTGCCAGGCTGCACTTCTCTTCTCTCCTCTCAGCACATGGCCTTCTACACAGCCCACAACTAGCTCTCTAACCCCCCCTCCGATCGGAACCACCGGATCGCGATCGGACGCTCTGAAACGGCCTCAAACCCACCAAACCCGAACCCCTTCCTTATATAAACACCCTCCACATGCCATTTTGGCCTCCTACCTACCCCCTCCTCAAATTCCGCAGCCAGCCGCCATTTTCCCCTCGGATCTGGCGCCGCCAGCTCACCTCCACCACTTGGCGCGCCGCCAGCGGCCAGTCGCCGCCCAGCGCCGCCACCCTCAGCCTCTCCGCTTCTGCCACGTCATCCCAACCGGTTCCCACCGCCGCGGCCCGCGAAGCCCACGGGAGACCCGCCCCGGGCCGCCCTGGGCCCGATCGCCCCCGCGCCTCAAGCTCCCTCGCTCCCTGATACGTCTCCGTCGTATCTACTTTTCCAAACCCTTTTGCCCTTGTTTTGGACTCTAATTTGTATGATTTGAATGGAACTAACCCGGACTGACACTGTTTTCAACAGAATTGCCATGATGTTGTTTTATGTGCAGAAAACAAATATTCTCAGAATGACCTGAAACTCCACGGGAGGTCTTAGAAAAAATAATAAAAAATCCTCGCCAAATATGAAGACCAGGAGGGCAACACCCTTTCCACGATGGTGGGGGGCGCCCCCCCCTAGGGCGCGCCCCCTACCTCATGGGCCCCCTGGAGACCCTCCGACGCCAACTCCAACTCTATATATTGAGTTTCGATGAGAAAAAACAGAGAGAAGAAATCATCGCATTTTACGATACGGAGCCGCCGCCAAGCCCTAAAACCTCTCGGGAGGGCTGATCTGGAGTCCTTTCGGGGCTCCGGGGAGGGGGATTCGTCGTCGTCGTCATCATCAACCATCCTCCATCACCAATTTCATCATGCTCGCCGTTGTGCGTGAGTAATTCCATCGTAGGCTTGCTAGACGGTGATGGGTTGGATGAGATTTATCATGTAATCGAGTTAGTTTTGTTAGGATTTGATCCCTAGTATCCATTATGTTCTGAGATTGATGTTGCTATGACTTTGCTATGCTTAATGCTTGTCACTAGGGCCCGAGTGCCATGATTTCAGATCTGAACCTATTATGTTTTCATGAATATATGTGAGTTCTAGATCCTATCTGGCAAGTCTATAGTCACCTACTATGTGTTATGATCTGGCAACCCCGAAGTGACAATAATCGGGACCACTCCCATTGATGACCATAGTTTGAGGAGTTCATGTATTCACTATGTCCTAATGCTTTGTTCCGGTTCTCTATTAAAAGGAGGCCTTAATATCCCTTAGTTTCCAATAGGACCCCGCTGCCACGGGAGGGTAGGACAAAAGATGTCATGCAAGTTCTTTTCCATAAGCACGTATGACTATATACGGAATACATGCCTACATTACATTGACAAATTGGGGCTAGTTCTGTGTCACCTTATGTTATGACTATTACATGATGAACCGCATTCGGCGTAATTATCCATAGCTGATCCGGTGCCTACGAGTTTTCCATATACTGGTTTATGCTTATTTACTTTTCTGTTGCCACTGTTACAATCACTACAAAATACCAAAAATATTACTTTTGCTGTCTTTACTTTTGTTACTGTTACCACCACTATCATATTACTTTGCTACTAAACACTTTGCTGCAGATACTAAGTTTCCAGGCGTGGTTGAATTGACAACTCAACTGCTAATACTTGAGAATATTCTTTGGCTCCCCTTGTGTCAAATAAATAAATTTGTGTTGAATATTGTACCCCGATCCCCTATAGTTGTGGGTTATCAAGACCTTTTTCTAGCGCCATTGCCCAGGAGCATAGCTCTATTCTTTGTGTCACTTGGGATTTATACCTACTTATCATTATGAAGAACTTGAGAGATCCAAAAACCAAGATCTATCCCTCAACTACGAGGGGAGGTAAGGAACTGCCATCTAGCTCTGCACTTGATTCATCTTCTATTATGAGTAAGTTTGCGACACCTACACCTGCTTCTACTATTCGTTCTAATATGTCGCATGTTATTGATGATGCCACTTTTGCGATGCATGATACTTATGATGAAACTGCTTCTATGTCTGATACTACTGTGCCCCTTGGTGAATTTCTTGATGAACAAATTGCTAGGGCTAGAGAAAAAGAAATTATTGAATCTGAATATGATGATGATAGTGATGATGAAAACATGCCTATTATTCCTAAAGGTTATCTTTTTGATAGGGAATCTTATGCTGCTATTTTCGCTTGCAAAGATAGATATGAACTTAAGAGGTTATTAATTAAATGGAACAAAGAATCACTTAGAGATAGAATGAGACCCGACCCTGCTTTTGCTACTTCACCTATATGTGTTCCTGATAAAGATTATGAATTCTCTGTTGATCCTGCTATAATTACTTTGGTTGAATCTGATCCGTTTTATGGCTATGAATCTGAAACTGTTGTGGCACATCTTACTAAGTTAAATGATGTAGCTTCCCTGTTCACGGATAATGAGAGATCACGTTACCTTTATTTACTCAAAATATTTCCGTTCTCATTAAAGGGTGATGCTAAGATATGGTTTAATTCTCTTGATCCTGGTTGTGTGCATAGTCCCTAGGATATGATTTATTACTTCTCTACTAAATATTTCCCTGCTCAGAAGAAACAAGCTGCTTTAAGGGAAATATACAACTTTGTGCAAATTAAAGAAGAGAGTCTCCCACAAGCTTGGGGGAGGCTTCTCAAGCTACTTAATGCTTTGCCTGATCATCCTCTTAAGAAACCTGAAATACTTGATATATTTTATAATGGACTAACCGATGCTTCCAGAGATTACCTGGATAGTTGTGTTGGTTCTCTTTTCGGGGAAAGAACACCGGATGAAGCTGAAATTCTATTGAATAATATGTTGAAAAATGAAAATAATTGGGCACCTCCAGAGCCAGCTCCTGAGCCAACTCCTGCTCCAATTACTGAGCCTCTTCCTAAACCAACTCTGAAGAAAAGAGGTGTTCTATTTCTTAGTCCCGAAGATATGCAAGAGGCAAAGAAATCTATGAAAGAAAAAGGTATTAAAGCTGAAGACGTTAAGAATTTACCTCCTATTAAAGAAATACATGGTCTTAATTCACCGCCTGTTGAAGAAACTTATGATCTCAATTATTTATTTGTTGAAGAACCTCCTGATCCCGATATCCCGACACAGGTAGTAAAGGTAAATTCTCTCTATAGATATGATAAAGCTGAAGTTCCTCCTACTAAAATTGCTAGTAAGCGCTTGGATGAGTTTGATAACTTTATGTTTAAGCAAGATGACTTCAATGCTTATTTTGGTAGACAATTAAAAGAAAATGCTTATATGATTAGACGCTTGGGTGATTATATGGCTGATATTAAAGGTGAACTTAAACTTATTAGCAAACATGCTTCTATGGTTACCACTCAAGTAGAACAAGTACTTAAGGCTCAAAAAGAAGTGCTTGATGAAATAAACAGTAAGAAAAATGATTATGTTGTTAGAGTGGCTACTAGAACTGGTAGAATGACTCAGGAACCTTTGTATCCTGAAGGCCACCCTAAGAGAATCGAGCAAGATTCTCAGAGAAATAATATTGATGTTCCTAGTTCTTCTAAAAAGAAGAAGAAGAAGAAAAATGATAGAACTGCGCAAACTTCTAGTGAACCTATTGCTGAACCACCTGATAATCCAAATGATATTTCTATGTCTAATGCTGAAACACAATCTGGTAATGAACATGAACCTAGTAAAAATATTAATGATGATGTTCATGATGCTGCTCAACCTAGTAATGACAATGATGTAGAAATTGAACCTGCTGTTGATTTTGATAACCCACAATCAAAGAATCAACATTATGATAAAAGAGACTTTGTTGCTAGGAAACGTGGTAAAGAAAGGGAACCTTGGGTTCAGAAACCCATGCCTTTTCCTCCGAAACCATCCAAGAAAAAGGATGATGAGGATTTTGAGCGCTTTGCTGAAATGATTAGGCCTATCTTTTTGCATATGTGATTAACTGATGTGCTCAAAACAAATCCTTATGCTAAATATATGAAGGATATTATTACTAATAAAAGAAAGATACCGGAAGCTGAGATTTCCACCATGCTTGCTAATTATACTTTTAAGGGTGGAATACCAAAGAAACTTGGAGATCCCGGAGTACCTACTATACCTTGCTCCATTAGAAGAAATTATATTAAAACTGCTTTATGTGATCTTGGAGCCGGTGTTAGTGTTATGCCTCTCTCTTTATATCATAGACTTGACTTGAATAAGCTGACACCTACTGAAATATCTTTGCAAATGGCTGATAAATCAACTGCTATACCTGTCGGTATTTGTTAGGATGTGCCTGTTGTGGTTGCAAATGTTACTATTTTAACGGACTTTGTTATACTTGATATTCCCGAGGATGATAGTATGTCTATTATTCTTGGAAGACCTTTTCTTAATACTGCAGGGGCTGTTAGTGATTGCAACAAAGGCAATGTCACTTTTCATGTTAATGGTAATGAGCATACGGTACACTTTCCGAGGAAAAAAACTCAAGTTCATAGTATCAACTCCATTGGAAAAATTCCATCGATTATAATTGGAGGTTTTGAATTTCCTCTTCCTATTGTCAAGAAGAAATATGATATACTTATTATAGGGGATGTGCATATCCCCGTAGAGGTAACTTAGTGTTATTCGAAATTTCTCCGGTTTCATGATTATCGGAATGAGTTTGTTAACAAGACTTGATCAACCTTGTTAGTGGATTCTTTTTGATGAGCATGAGATGGATGAAACTAGAAGCACAAACTTCTGTACCCTCTTTATATTTTCTGTTATTTATATTAAATAAAGTAAAAATAGTATTTTTTTCTGTCTGTTATCTGATTATCCGTGCAATATAAAAATAACCCGAAAATAAAAGTCCTCAGAATGACATGCCAATTTAATATGATTTTTTTGGGAATATTTGAGGATTTACTATGCAAAAATCACCGCAGGAGGAGCTGCCACCTGGCCAAAAGGGTGGTGGGCGCCCCCCCCTATAGGGCGCGCCCCCTGCCTCGTGGGCCCACGGTGACCCTCCTCCACTTATCCCAGCACCATCTTCTTCCTCTGTCTGACACAAACCCGAAAAACCAACTCAAGCACGAGTTCTGGCCACTTTTGTTGTGATTTTCGATCTCCTTGCTCAAAGCACCTCTCGCAAAACTGCTTGGGGAGATTGTTCCTTGGTATGTGACCCCTCCATTGGTCCAATTAGTTTTTGTTCTAGTGCTTTATTCATTGCAAATTTAAGCTGCATAGGTGACCATGTTCTTGAGCTTGCATGTCAAATTTATATGGTTCCAAGTAGTTCTAATGCTTGATATAGGCTCTAGGCACTTGTAGGAGTAGTTGCTATCAGTTTTATTGAGTTTGGTTACTTTTATTTTGAAGTTACTAAAAATTTCAGATTATTTCAGAAAATGATGAGGAGACTATTGAGGGGCTCATCAAGCCAAAGCTCAAAGGAAAAGGCACCTAAGCCTAAGTATATTTTGCCATGCACCGCGGAGATTTGGGCGTGTGAATGGCCTTCTGAAGATTTCTTGAGAGCAGCCGGTATCTATGAAGCTTTTCATGAATTGGCTCACAATGCATGCCTCACCGCTTTCCTCCACGACCAATGCGACCAGTATCTCTTAGTCACAAATACCTTTGTGCAAAACTTTTATTTTCATCCTAGGAACTCACCACCTATGGTAGAATTTCATTTAATGATGAGCCTAAGGAGATGTGATTTTTTTGATTTCTATCGTATTTGTTTAGTCCCTTTTGAGGGCAAGACAGAAGAACCACATCATGATGATGTGGCTGGGTTTATTGATAATATCACTGTAGGAGAAACCAGGAAGGTTTCCGATGCACGAATCACTAGCATACATTTTCCTGTTTTGCGTTACTTTGCATTATTTGCTAGTCGTTGTTTAATTGGACGCGGAAATTCTGGAAACCTTAGTATACCTGATTTAATTATTCTGCTCCAAGGTTTATACATTGATAACACTTTTAGTTTGGGCGGTATTATTGCTAGACGGTTAAATATGAACCGTACTAAGGGCCCCATCTTTGGAGGCATTTATGCCACACACCTAGCCGCGCATTTTAACATACCTATTAGGCATGCTGAGAAGGAAGAAAAGATGTTGCCCCGTGTTTATCAAGATCACAAAAGTATGGTAGCACATGATTTCATTGTTAAGAATAGGGCAGGGGAGCTTATATATCAATTGTTCTTTAATAAACATCATCCTGAGACTACTACCTTGCCTACTCCTTCTTTGTTTGACTTGACTGTAGGCACGTACCTTGTTCCATTGACGGCTATTCACGCCTACCGAAACCCTGCACCAATCGAGGAGCCAGAACAGGAACCACAAAATGAGCCCCCACGACAATCTGTTTATTATTGGGATCCAGAGATGACTGTCAGCCAGTGGCAGTCAGAGTCTTCTTCTTCATCACAATATGATCCCAACTATCCTTCTTCATCACAGTACGACCCTAACAACTATTATTATGGATATCCGCCAGGCCAGCCGTGGCCATAGACCAACTTAGGCCAAAAGCCTAAGCTTGGGGGAGTATGTATTTCTCATCGACATTACATTTATGTTCACACACACTCATTGCTAGATGTCGGTGCTCATACTTTTTCATTGTAATATCCATGCTAGTTTATTTCTTTTTTCCTGATTTCTTCTTGTGTGTTTAATAAACCTTAAGAAAAAACAAAAAAATTAGTAGTAGTTTATTTTTCTGTTGTAGTAGTAATAATCAAAAAGAAAACCCAAAAATATTTCCCGTTCTTCCTTTGCTTGTTGGGAGCTTTCCCGTGTAAATATTTTTATTTCTTTTCTTTTCTTTGGGGTCAGTAGGAGAAGACCATAATTAAATTGTTGAAGTGGCTCTTTTATGCATTATTGTTGAATTAACCCAAGAGCCCATATTGCCCTGTCTTCTCCTGTTTACTGAATGCTCGCAGATTCTAGCTTAGTCCAATGCACGTGCACTCTTATTATTATTCACACCGTTCGGTCGTGCAAGTGAAAGGCAATTATGATGATATATGATGAACGGACTGAGAGGATAAAAGCTGGTATGAACTCGACCTTTTTTGTTTTTGTAAATATGATGAGTCCCGCGTTCTTGATTCGGCTTATTATGAATAAACATGTTTGCAATGACAATTAGAGATCAAAGTTGCTTGTGCCATGCTTGATTAGCTATGAGTTATAATGATTTACCTTGTATGCCAACATGCTATTGAGATGATTATGATGTGGTATGATGGGGTGGTATCCTCCTTTGAATGATTTAAGTGACTTGACTTGGCACATGTTCATGCATGTAGTTGAAACGAATCAACATAGCCTTCACGATATTTATGTTCATGGTGGATTATATCCTACTCATGCTTGCATCCAATGTTTATTAATTTTAATGCATGTACATGGCTGTTGTCTCTCTCTAGTTGGTCGCTTCCCAGTCTTTTGCTAGCCTTCACCTGTACTAAGCGGGAATACTGCTTGTGCATCCAATCCCTTAAACCCCAAAGTTATTCCAGATGAGTCCACTATACCTTCCTATATGCGGTATCTACCTGCCGTTCCAAGCAAATTTGTATGTGCCAAACTCTAAACCTTCAAATAAACATTTTGTTTTGTATGCTCGAATAGCTCATGTATCAACAAAGGTTGTCCTTATCTTCCGTGTTAGGAGGGTTATTCTCAAGAGGAGTGGACTCCGCTCCTCACTCACGAGAAAATGGTTGGTCACCGGGATACCCAGTCCTGCTTTATGCAAACTAAATCAAAATAATTGCAAACAAAACTCCCCCTGGGACCTGATGTATGTTGGAGGCACTCGTTGTCTCGAGCAAGCCATGGATTGATGTTTGTTGGTGGAGGGGGAGTATAAACTTTACCATTCTGTTTGGGAACCGCCTATAATGTGTTTAGCATGGAAGATATCGCCATCTCTTAGTTGCTACGTTGACAATGAAAGTATACCACTCAAAATACAATTCATCTCTATTTCAAAACCAAGCTCTGGCACCTCTACAAATCCCTTCTTCCCTCTGCGAAGGACCTATCCATTTACTTTTATGTTGAGTCATCACCCTCTTATTAAATGGCACTAGCTGGAGAGCACAGCTGTCGTTCGCATTCGTCACTATTAATCTATGTTGGGTATGACTATGATTGGATCTCTTTTACCATGAATTACAATGTCTAGTCAGTCCTTGATCTTTAAAGGTGCTCTGCATTTATGTTTTGCGGTCTCAGAAAGGGCTAGCGAGATACCATCTTGTTATATCATATTATGATTGTTTTGAGAAAATGTTGTCATCTGAGATTTATTATTATGACTTGCTAGTTGATTATGCTATTAATATGAGTAATGATGAGACCTGAGAATTATTGCAAGTGTGGTTAGTTATGATCTATGTTGAAAACTTGAATGCTGGCTTGACATAGTTACAACAACAAGAACAAACAGAGTTTGTAAAAGTTTTTTTTCTTTCTTTCAGTTTGTCAACTGAATTGCTTGACGACAAGCAAGGCTTTAAGCTTGGGGGAGTTGATACGTCTCCGTCGTATCTACTTTTCCAAACACTTTTGCCCTTGTTTTGGACTCTAATTTGTATGATTTGAATGGAACTAACCCGGACTGACGCTGTTTTCAGCAGAATTGCCATGATGTTGTTTTATGTGCAGAAAACAAATATTCTCGGAATGACCTAAAAATCCACGGGAGGCCTTAGAAAATAATAATAAAAAATCCTCCCCAAATATGAAGACCAGGGGGCCCACACCCTTTTCACGAGGGTGGGGGCGCCCCCCCCCTAGGGCGCGCCCCCTACCTCCTGGGCCCCCTGGAGACCCTCCGACGCCAACTCCAACTCTATATTGAGTTTCGATGAGCAAAAAACCAGAGAGAAGAAAGCATCGCGTTTTACGATATGGAGCCGCCGCCAAGCCCTAAAACCTCTCGGGAGGGCTGATCTGGAGTCCGTTCGGGGCTCCGGAGAGGGGGATTCGTCGCCGTCGTCATCATCAACCATCCTCCATCACCAATTTCATGATGCTCACCGCCGTGCGTGAGTAATTCCATCGTAGGCTTGCTGGACGATGATGGGTTGGATGAGATTTATCATGTAATCGAGTTAGTTTTGTTAGGGTTTGATCCCTAGTATCCATTATGTTCTGAGATTGATGTTGCTATGACTTTGCTATGCTTAATGCTTGTCACTAGGGCCCGAGTGCCATGATTTCAGATCTGAACCTATTATGTTTTCATGAATATATGTGAGTTCTAGATCCTATCTTGCAAGTCTATAGTCACCTACTATGTGTTATGATCCGGCAACCCTGAAGTGACAATAATCGGGACCACTCCCGGTGATGACCATAGTTTGAGGAGTTCATGTATTCACTATGTGCTAATGCTTTTCCGGTTCTCTATTAAAAGGAGGCCTTAATATCCCTTAGTTTCTAATAGGACCCCGCTGCCACGGGAGGGTAGGACAAAAGTGTCATGCAAGTTCTTTTCCATAAGCATGTATGACTATATACGGAACCTACATTACATTGACGAATTGGAGGTAGTTCCGTGTCACCTTATGTTATGACTGTTACATGATGAACCGCATCCGGCATAATTATCCATCGCTAATCCGGTGCCTATGAGTTTTCCATATACTGGTTTATGCTTATTTACTTTTCCGCTGCCACTATTACAATCACCACAAAATACCAAAAATATTACTTTTGCTGTCTTTACTATTGTTACCGTTACCACCAATATCATATTACTTTGCTACTAAACACTTTGCTGCAGGTACTAAGTTTCCAGGTGTGGTTGAATTGACAGCTCAGCCGCTAATACTAGAGAATATTCTTTGGCTCCCCTTGTGTCGAATCAATAAATTTGGGTTGAATACTCTACCCTCGAAAGCTGTTGCGATCCCCAATACTTGTGGGTTATCACCCTCGATCTGGATCGAGGGGAGGAGCCCCTCGACCGTGACCGCTCCGTCTGCTCGACCTCGCCACCGCACCGGAGCGCCGCCGTCACCGGCCTCCTCCACCACCAGGCCAGATCCGCCAACGACCCATGCTCCGACCGTCGCCCAGGTCACGCTGCCGGCTCTCTCTCCCTTACCTTCCCCCACCCTTCTCCTCACTAGCTCTCTCTCTCTCCCTTGCAGCAAGCTGCCGCCGCTGGTGCTCGACGTCGACCTCGTCGTCGTCGTCCAAGTTCCGACCCCTGCCAGATCCGGCCGGTCCCTGCCTCGCCTCGCCGCTGCTCTACCTCGTCGTTGCCGGAGTCCAAGCCGCACCTGCTGGCTCCCTCTACTTCGAGCCACGGGACGAGCATCGCCCCGTCGTTGGCCCGATCCAACGCCAGCGAGGCCAGCTGCAAGGCCCAGCTCCTTCCACGCCCCGCGCGGCCTAGTCCGCCCGGTCCAGCCTCTGCACCAAGTGGGCCTCGGCGCATGTTGAGCCACCGTTGCGCCCCACCCTTCCACTTTTGGGCCTGCCAGATTCGGCCCGCTATGGTTTTTCCCTGGTACTGCGAATTTTTCCATTATTCTAGAGATGACTGTTTTACAGAAAAGTCCTTGTTCTTCTTGCATTTAATAACTCACCAACCATGCATCACATGTAAAAACTTAATATATGAAACTTGCTTAGAATTTTGTGTAGATTAATAATATGCCACTTTCATGCATGTTTAAAATGTTTAAATTGTTGTTTGCATTATTTAGCCATATTGCCATGTTAAAATGATTTATTTCATAACTAAATAACCGTAACTCCAAATTTAATAAACTTTATATGTAAATGGGGTGGAAAATTGACTAGTTTAACATGGTGGCATTGCTTTGCATGTTTAACAAATCTAAGATATGCTTTAGGGCAGAACAGTACCAAATCTTATATATGCTCGTGAGGAGTTTCCAGACTTGTTGTTTGTTGTTCCGGCCTCATTTAAACTTGCCTAGATAGGTAGTTTTCATTTGCTTCACCCCTTTCCGTGTTAAGAACATTTAATATTGTTGGGTACATAAACAAGATCGAACTAAATAACTTGAATGTGGTGTTCCATCAATATGCAACTCGTTGCATATTGAGCTCCACTTAACTTGTAGTGTTGTTTGTGCACTTTGCCTTGCCATGCTTCATTAAATCGGACATGCATCATACTTGGTTGTGCATCATGCCATGTTGATTTGATGGTTGTTTACTATGTTGTTTGCTTCTTTCCGGTGTTGCTTCTCCAGGTTAGTTCCGATAACGTCGCATGTGTGAGGATCCATTCGACTACGTCCATTTACCTTCTTCCTGGACTCGTTCTTCTTCCTTGCGGGATCTCAAACAAGATGACCATACCCTTGAAATCACTTCTATCTTTGCTTGCTAGTTGCTCGCTCTATTGCCATGCTGCGATACCTGCCACTTGCTATATCATGCCTCCCATATTGCCATGTCAAGCGTCTAACCCACGTTGTCCTAGAAAATTGTTGTTTGGCCATGTTACTGCTTTGCTCAGCCCCTCTTATAGCGTTGCTAGTTGCATGTGAAGATGGAGTTTGTTCCATGTGTTGGAACATGGATATGTTGGGATATCACAATACTCTTATTTTAATTAATGCATCTATATTCTTGGTAAAGGGTGGAAGGCTCGGCCTTATGCCTGGTGTTTTCTTCCACTCTTGCCACCCTAGTTTCCGTCATACCGGTGTTATGTTCCTCGATTTTGCGTTCCTTACACGGTTGGGTGTTATGGGGACCCCTTGACTGTTCGCCTTGAATAAAACTCCTCCAACAAGGCCCAACCTTGGTTTTAAATTTGCCTAAGAACCTAAACTTTTCCCTTGGGAGTAATTAACCTGAGGGTCATCTTATTTTAAACCCCCCCGGGGGGGGGCCAGTGCTCCTCTGAGTGTTGGTCCGAAACGACCTACCTACGGGCCACCTCGGGGAAACTTGAGGTTTGGTTTTACTCGTAGCTAGTCTCATCATGTGTTGCCCTGAGAACGAGATACGTGCGAATCCTATCGGGATTTGTCAGCACATCGGGTGGCTTTGCTGGTCTTGTTTTACCATTGTCGAAATGTCTTGTACCCGGGATTCCGAGTATGATCGGGTCGTCCTGGGAGAAGGAATATCCTTCGTTGACCATGAGAGCTTGTGATGGGCTAAGTTGGGACACCTCTGCAGGGTTTTGAAGTTTCGAAAGCCATGCCCGCGGTTATGGGCAGATGGGAATTTGTTAATGTTCGATTATAGAGAACTTGAAACTTAACCTAATTATAATGAATCAACCGCGTGTGTAGCCGTGAGGGTCTCTTTTCGGTGAAGTCCGGGAAGAGAACACAGTCTCGTGTTATGCTTGAACGTAAGTAGTTTTAGGATCACTTCTTGATCATTATAGCTTCTCGATCGAGCTTTGCTTCTCTTCTCGCTCTCATTTGCGTAAGTTAGCCTCCATATATGCTAGTGCTTGTTGCAGATCCACCTCACTACCTTTTCCTACCCATAAGCTTAAATAGTCTTGATCACGAGGGTGTGAGATTGCTGAGTCCCTGTGGCTCACAGATTACTTCCAATACCAGATGCAGGTGCCAACAATGCCAGTGCAGGGGACGCGACCGAACTCAAGTGGGAGTTCGACGAGGATTCGGGACGTTACTATGTTTCCTTTCCGGACGATCACTAGTGGAGCCCAGTTGGGGCGATCGGGGATCTTTTCATTAGGGGTTTTCTTTCTTTATTTGGTTCCGTAGTCGGACCTTGATTGTATCTGGATGATGTAATGCTATATTTATGAATTGTGTGAAGTGGCGATTGTAAGCCAACTCTTTATCTCTTTCTTATTCAGTATATGGGATGTGTAAAGATTACCTCTGTTGCGACATGCCCACTATGCAGTTATGCCTCTAAGTCATGCTCCGACATGTGGGAGATATAGCCGCATTATGGGTGTTACAAGTTGGTATCAGAGCCATCCTCGACTTAGGAGCACCCTGCTTGATTGAATCGCTGGCATTGTTGAGTCTAGAAAAAATGTTTTGAGTCTTATAGGATTATATATATGAGAGAGTAGGATTCTTTTTACTCCTCAGTCCCTTCATCGCTCTGGTGAGGCATCCTGGCGTAGAGTTTTGACTCTTCTCTTCTCAAATTTCACTAAAAAAAATTAGGATCATGAGGGTATCTTGGAATCGTTCCGATGGTTTTGTGACGAGAACATTGTTCTTGGTGCCTCCTAACATTTAGGGGTTGTAGCAGTGTCCCGGGGAGTTGAGCTCCGAGGTGTTGTCATCACAATTTTATCGTTGCGGTTCTGGAATACCTGAGTTTCGCCGACATCAAAAATCTCTTTTATGCAGTTGTTGGTGAGATAACCTCGACGCCAACTAGTACTGGGGCGGGAGTTCGGGAGTATTGCCATAATTTGTATTGCAGATGCTTTTCTAAGGTTGAGGTAAATGATTTCAGAAGGTTTCTTGGTTATGTGTTGAAGGATGGATACAACTGGATGTAGGTATTGTTAGTTTCGGTGAGATATTATGCTTCCCCTATATCCCCAACACCTGATTGCATAACCAGAAAGTTTCAGGAGTTCATAAGTGGGAATTCAAGTATCACGTAGGAATTCTTTCCAACAGACACATGATACGATATGGGATCTATCATATGTTTGTTTCCGACTTATTTTGCAAGTCAGTCCTTTGTTTTTGTTTTGAGTTTTGGTATTCGAGTTGCTTCGAAGTCAAATGTTGATTCCATACCTTTCCTAAGCGGTGTTCTCATATTTCTATGTGAGTCCTAATCCTTCATGATAATCGAGATTGTCATGTCAATCCTTTTCAACCGGCGCGCTTCTCGTCAAGTGGATCCGATCATTTAAACATTTGCAAGATCCAATCTCAGTTTTCGTCAACGGTGTTTGTTTCATCCGTCTCCAAGTTGCCTTTGTTTTCCTGCCCACCCACCCTTTTTCTTCAAGGACTCAAATCTCTTATTCGAGTATCCTTTTATTGATGGGAAGTCTCTCCATTCTTTTCGGTCAATGTTCTTACCCGGTGGTTCTCATGAAGATGTTCTACTAGTTCATCATTCTTCATTCTTTTCCTTTGCTGGTGGTTTCAATTCAAGCTTTTAGTGTTGATTATATTCCTTTCCTCGTTTCAAATTTTTAATCATGCCGGTGCACCTCTTAACCTTCCACTTCCCGCTATTCATTTGTTCCGGAGTGCTGAAGATATCTCGAAGATTCGTGTTTCCACTCTGCATTCATTCAAACTCTTTCGAGGTTGTTACCTCATTCAGGCCATTTAAATCAACCGGTGTAATCTCTCTTTTAAATATTCAATGGTTTATCCTTTGAGTGGGCCCTAACCCATAGGTCTTTTTCCAGGATCTTACCTGACTCTTCTCATTTTCCCGGAGCTATTCTCAAATCTTCTAAAGTTTGACGTAAGAATGAATTTTCATGAGTCAAATGACTTTCTCCAAGATCTGTCAAATTCTTTTCATCGTCGGTTCAACCTTTCTAATTTCCATCCCGGAGTATCTCAACAATTCATGGTGGTGTTTCTCATCGTCATTCCCAACATTTGAACATAGAAGAAGTGTTTCCTCTAAATCTTGCTCCGTTCTCGTGAAGATTCATGGTTCTAGCTTGTTGCCACCCTCTCATAATTATTTTTGATTGTGAGAATTTTTTTCACCCTTCCGGAGCAAATCAGGAGCCTTTTCAGTTTGATTCTCTGAAGGTTATCATTTTGGGATTACTCATTCTCAGCTTTCAGCTATTGTTCTCCAAATCATACCGGTGCATCATTCAATTATGATCTAATTAGCTCAAGATCTCTTCGTTAACTTGTACTTCAATTCTCTCAAGTATCTTCGTTCATTTTCTAATTCTTCCCGTTGTTTCTTTATATTTTCTTCATTCGTTTTCTATTCTTATGGTGGTTTGTTCAAGAATTCTCTTCCGTTGTTATTGTATCAATTCATTTGTTCTTTCCAATCTTACCGGCGGATCGTTGAAGTCTTTTCTTAAGATTGCGCTATATCTCTCTTAATCCTTTCTAAGAGAATAAGTAGTATGCCAAATCCAATGTGGGTCATCAATTTAATTGATGATGGATAATCATAATGTAATTCTTATTCTTGTTTCATCCAAGTGATTAATTCCTTATTCCGGAGGTGCATCCAAATTCTTGATTTCTTTTGTTCATCTTTGTTTTCCCGGAGTTCCAAGCTCTCATCATCACGAAGATCCATCTAATCATTGCAAGGCTTCAACCTTTTTTCTTTTCATCCTTCATTTCATTTGATTATTCTTTTGTTTACTGGAGTTCTTCATGGAGGCTCTATATGGTGGTTCGTCAAGGATTCTTTTCATTCTTCAATTGTTCTTCAAGATTTCTCTCAAAGTTATGGCTCTACATGTCTTGTTTTGAGGACTTCAAACATTCTTCATCTTGCATTTCTAAGTGCAGTTCTTCCTATCTTATCTTTTGAGGTGGTGTTATGTCACTCTTGACAATTTGAGTTTGTGTTTCATGATTCCCATGTTGTCAAGATTGAGATATGTGTAATCCATCAATCTCTTCGTTAGAGTTACCTTGTGTCATATTTCACCTAAAGCCTTCCCTAAGGAATGTTGCTATTATGGTTCTTATCAATGATTCAAGTTATATCTCTATCATCTTGGTGGAAGAAGTTTTCATCTCTTCTTTGTTCCCCATCAATCATTGCTTTCGGTGGCAGAATTTCACCTCAGCTTTGAGAGGTTTGCCATAAGCCCACTACAATTTTACTCCTTTCATTGTTGGTTTTTCCAACAACTCCGTTCGACCCTCCTCCTAAAGATGCTTTTTCAAGCTCATTTGAGGTAGAAGATGTTGTTTTCTCCTCCGTTCTTTTGATTCCATTCTTACAGTGTTCCGGAGGCAGTGTGTTGCTGATTTCATCAAGTATCCTCTCATCTTGTCAAGATCATATCATATGCCTTCATTTTCCAACCGGAGTGTTATCTTTATTGATCATTATCGTTCCTTGTTCATCTCGTTTCAACCGGAGTGCTTGCATGTACTTCTTGTCCATCGTAACCCTTATCCTATGTCTTTCAACCTACAAGGTTCCTGTAATGTTCCTTGTTCCTCTTTTCTAACGGATTGTTTTCAACTTTGTTCATCTTCGTTGTATTCTTTCTTTCAAGTTGTTCAACCTCTCAAGGCTCTTTGGTCTCACTTGTTTGTCAAAGAAGCAACTTAGTTTTACCTCTCCTCTTTCTCTTCCGTTTCTCTCCGGTGCCATCCTAGATCTCGGGACGAGATCCTCTTGTAGTGGTGGAGTGTTGTGACGCCCCGAGACCGATGCGCCAGGTGTCTCCCAGTTATTCACCGTCGTTGCCATGTCATTCTCTTGCGTGTTGCATATTGTCATGTCATCATGTGCATTGCATCATCATGTTTTCAAAACTTGCATCCGTCCGGGTTCCCCAGTTTCGTCCGTTGTTCGCTCTGAGCCCAGACACACTCGCACGCGCGTGTGGCATGTCCGAAATAGTATTTTATAAGTTGCCGGAATATGTCCTCGGAATGGGTTGAAAGTTGGCGTGTTGTGTTGTTATGTTGTCAGTAGACCGTCTGCCAAGTTTCATCGCATTCAGAGTCCGTTTGATAGCCCAACCGTTAAACTATAGCGGCAATATAGTCGGTCAAACGTCGGACGTTTTCGGTCTTTGAAAATCTTGCCGGGCTGCACTTCTCTTCGCTCCTCTCAGCCCATGGCCCTCTACACAGCCCACAACTAGCTCTCTAAACCCCCCCTCCGATCAGAACCACCGGATTGCGATCGGACGCTCTGAAACGGCGTCAAACCCACCAAACCCTAACCCCTTCCTTATATAAACACCCTCCACATGCCATTTTGGCCTCCTACCCCCTCCTCAAAATCCGTAGCCAGCCGCTATTTTCCCTCGGATCTGGCGCCGCCAGCCCACCTCCGCCACTTGGCGCGCCGCCAGCGGCCAGCCACCGCCCAGCGCCGCCACCCTTAGCCTCTCCGCTTCTGCCACGTCGCCCCAACCGGTTCCCACCGCCGCGGCCCGCAAAGCCCACGGGAGACCTGCCCCGGGCCACCCTGGGCCCGATCGCCCCCACGCCTCAAGCTCCCTCGCTCTCGATCTGGATCGAGGGGAGGAGCCCCTCGACCCTGACTGTTCCGTCTGCTCGACCTCGCCACCGCGCCGGAGCGCCGCCGTCACTGGCCTCCTCCACCCCCAGGCCAGATCCGCCGGCGACCGCTGCTCCGACCGTCGCCCAGGTCACGCTAAAGGCTCTCTCTCCCTTACCTTTCCCCATCCTTCTCATCACTCGCTCTCTCTCTCTCTCTCTCTCCCTCGCAGCAAGCTGCCGCCGCTGGTGCTCGACGTCGATCTCGTCGTCGTCGTCCAAGTTCTGACCCCCGCCGGATCCGGCCGGTCCCTGCCTCGCCTCGCTGTTGTTCTACCTCGTCTTCGCCGGAGTCCAAGCCGCACCTACTGGCTCCCTCTGCTTCGAGCCACAGGACGAGCGTCGCCCCGTCGTTGGCCCAATCCGGCGCCAGCGAGGCCAGCTGCAAGGCCCAGCTCCTTCCATGCCCCACGCGGCTTAGTCCGCCCGGTCCAGCCTCTGCACCAAGTGGGCCTCGGCGCATGGTGAGCCACCGCTGCAACCCACCCTTCCACTTTTGGGCCAGCCAGATTCGGCCCGCTATGGTTTTTCTCTAGTCCTGTGAATTTTGCCATTATTCCAGAGATGACTGTTTTACAGAAAAGTCCCTGTTCTTCTTGCATTTAATAACTCACCAACCATGCATCACATGTAAAAACTTAATGTATGAAACTTGCTTAGAATTTTGTGTAGATTAATAATATGCCATTTTCATGCATGTTTACAATGTTTAAATTGTTGTTTGCATTATTTTGCCATATTGCCATGCTAAAATGATTTATTTCATAACTAAATAACCGTAGCTCCAAATTTAATAAACTTTATATGTAAATGGGGTGGAAATTGCCTAGTTTAACATGGTGGCATTGCTTTGCATGTTTAACAACTCTAAAATATGCTTTAGGGCAGAACAGTACCAAATCTAATATATGCTCATGAGGAGTTTTCGGACTTGTTGTTTGTTGTTCCGGCCTCATTTAAACTTGCCTAGATAGGTAGTTTTCATGTGCTTCACCCCTTGCCATGTTAAGAACATTTAATATTGTTGGGTACATAAACGAGATTGAACTAAATAACTTGAATGTGGTGTTCCGTCAATATGAAACTCGTTGCATATTGAGCTCCACTTAACTTGTAGTGTTGTTTGTGCACTTTGCCTTGCTATGCTTCATTAAATCGGACATGCATCATACTTTGTTGTGCATCATGCCATGTTGATTTGATGGTTGTTTACTATGTTGTTTGCTCCTTTCCGGTGTTGCTTCTCCGGGTTAGTTCCGATAATGTCGCGTGTGTGAGGACCATTCGACTACGTCCGTTTATCTTCTTCATGGACTCGTTCTTCTTCCTTGCGGGATCTCAAGCAAGATGACAATACCCTCGAAATCACTTCTATCTTTGCTTGCTAGTTGCTCGCTCTATTGCCATGCTGCGATACCACTTGCTATATCATGCCTCCCATATTGCCATGTCAAGCCTCTAACCCACCTTGTCCTAGCAAACTGTTGTTTGGCTATGTTACAGCTGTGCTCAGCCCCTCTTATAGAGTTGCTAGGTGCATGTGAAGATGGAGTTTGTTCCATGTTTTGGAACATGGATATGTTGGGATATCACAATACTCTTATTTTAATTAATGCATCTATATACTTGGTAAAGGGTGGAAGGCTCGGCCTTATGCCTGGTGTTTTCTTCCACTCTTGCCACCCTAGTTTCCGTCATACTGGTATTATGTTCCTTGATTTTGCGTTCCTTACACGATTGGGTGTTATGGGGACCCCTTGACTGTTCGCCTTGAATAAAACTCCTCCAACAAGGCCCAACCTTGGTTTTACATTTGCCTAACAACCTAAGCTTTTCCCTTGGGAGTAATTAACCCGAGGGTCATCTTATTTTAACCCCCCCGGGGCCAGTCCTCCTCCGATTGTTGGTCCGAAACGACCTACCTGCGGGGCCACCTCGGGGAAACTTGAGGTTTGGTTTTACTCGTAGCTAGTCTCATCCTGTGTTGCCCTGAGAACGAGACACGTGTGACTCCTATCAGGATTTGTCGGCACATCGGGTGGCTTTGCTGGTCTTGTTTTACCATTGTCGAAATGTCTTGTAACCGGGATTCTGAGTCTGATCGGTTCGTCCTGGGAGAAGGAATATCCTTCGTTGACCGTGAGAGCTTGTGATGGGCTAAGTTGGGACACCCCTGTAGCGTTTTGAAGTTTCGAAAGCCGTGCTCGCGGTTATGGGTAGATGGGAATTTGTTAATGTCCGGTTGTAGAGAACTTGAAACTTAACCTAATTAAAATGAATCAACCACGTGTGTAGCCGTGAGGGTCTCTTTTCGGTGGAGTCCGGGAAGAGAAAACGGTCTCGTGTTATGCTCGAATGTAAGTAGTTTCAGGATCACTTCTTGATCATTATAGCTTCTCGACCGAGCTTTGCTTCTCTTCTCGCTCTCACTTGCGTAAGTTAGCCTCCATATATGCTAGTGCTTGCTGCAGATCCACCTCACTACCTTTTCCTACCCATAAGCTTAAATAGTCTTGATCGCGAGGGTGTGAGATTGCTGAGTCCCCGTGGCTCACATATTACTTCCAATACCAGATGCAGGTGCCGACGATGCCAGTGCAGGGGATGTGACCAAACTCAAGTGGGAGTTCGACGAGGATTCAGGACGTTACTATGTTTCCTTTCCGGACGATCAGTAGTGGAGCCCAGTTGGGGCGATCAGGGATCTTTTGCATTAAGGGTTGTCTTTCTTTATTTGGTTCCGTAGTCGGACCTTGATTGTATCTGGATGATGTAATGCTATATTTATGAATTGTGTAAAGTGGCGATTGTAAGCCAACTCTTTATCTCTTTCTTATTCAGTACATGGGATGTGTAAAGATTACCCCTCTTGCGACATGCCTACTATGCGGTCATGCCTCTATGTCGTGCTCCGACACATGGGAGATATAGCCGCATCGTGGGTGTTACAAGTTGGTATCAGAGCCATCCTCGACTTAGGAGCCCCCTGCTTGATCGAATCGCTGGCATTGTTGAGTCTAGAAAAAATGTTTTGAGTCTTATAGGATTATATATATCGGAGAGTAGGATTCTTTTTACTCCTCACTCCCTTCATCGCTCTGGTGCGGCATCCTGACATAGAGTTTTGACTCTTCTCTTCTCAAATTTCACTAAAAAATTTAGGATCACGCGGGTATCTTGGAATCGTTCCGATGGTTTTGTGACGAGGACATTGTTCTTGGTGCCTCTTGACATTTCGGGGTTGTGGCAGTGTCCCGGGGAGTTGAGCTCCGAGGTGTTGTCGTCACAATTTTATCGTTGCAGTTCTGGAATACCTGAGTTTCGCCGACATCAAAAATCTCTTTTTATGCAGTTGTTGGTGAGATAACCTCGATGCCAACCAGTACTGGGGCGGGAGTTCGGGAGTATTGCCATAACTTGTATAACGGATGCTTTTCTAAGGTTGATGTAAATGATTTCAGAAGGTTTCCTGGTTATGTGTTGAAGGATGGATACAGCCGGATGTAGGTATTGTTAGTTTGGGTGAGATATTATGCTTCCCCTATATCCCCAACACCTGATTGCATAACCAGAAAGTTTCGGGAGTTTATAAGTGGGAATTCAAATATCACGTAGGAATTCTTTCCAACAGACACATGATACGATATATGATCTATCATATGTTTGTTTCCGGCTTATTTTGCAAGCCAATCCTTTGTTTTTGTTTTGAATTGTGGTATCCGAGTTGCTTTGAAGTCAAATGTTGATTCCATACCTTTCCTAAGCGGTGTTCTCATATTTCTATGTGAGTACTAATCCTTCATGATAATCGAGATTGTCATGTCAATCCTTTTCAACCGACGCGCTTCTCATCAAGTGGATCCGATCATTTAAACATTTGCAAGATCCAATCTTAGTTTTCGTCAACGGTGTTTGTTTCATCTGTCTCCAAGTTGCCTTTGTTTTCCCGCCCACCCACCCTTTTTCTTCAAGGACTTAGATCTCTTATTCGAGTATCCTTTTATTGATGGGAAGTCTCTCCATTCTTTTCGGTCAATGTTCTTACTCGGTGGTTCTCATGAAGATGTTCTACTAGTTCTTCATTCTTCATTCTTTTCCTTCTCTCATGGTTTCAATTCAAGCTTTTAGTGTTGATCATATTCCTTTCCTTGTTTCAAATGTTTAATCATGCCGGTGCACCTGTTAACCTTCCACTTCTCGCTATTCATTTGTTCCGGAGTGCTGAAGATATCTCGAAGATTCGCGTTTCCACTCTGCATTCATTCAAGCTCTTTCAAGGTTGTTACCTCATTCAAGCCATTTAAATCAATCGGTGCAATCTTCTCTAGTGATTTCTACTACACAACCTTCTTCTTGTAGACGTTGTTGGGCCTCCAAGTGCAGAGGTTTGTAGGACAGTAGCAAATTTCCCTCAAGTGGATGACCTAAGGTTTATCAATCCGTAGGAGGCGTAGGATGAAGACGGTCTCTCTCAAGAAACCCTGCGACCAAATAACAAAGAGTCTCTTGTGTCCCCAACACACCCAATACAATGGTAAATTGTATAGGTGCACTAGTTCGGCGAAGAGATGGTGATACAAGTGGTATATGGATAGTAGATAATAGTTTTTGTAATCTAAAAATATAAAAACAGCAAGGTAACTAATGATAAAAGTGAGCGTAAACGGTATTGCAATGCATTGAAACAAGGCCTAGGGTTCATACTTTTAGTAGTGCAAGTTCTCTCAACAATAATAACATAATTGGATCACATAACTATCCCTCAACATGCAACAAAGAGTCACTCCAAAGTCACTAATAGTGGAGAACAAACGAAGAGATTATGGTAGGGTACGAAACCACCTCAAAGTTATTCTTTCCAATCAATCCGTTGGGCTATTCCTATAAGTGTCACAAACAGCCCTAGAGTTCGTACTAGAATAACACCTTAAGACAGAAATCAACCAAAACCCTAATGTCACCTAGATACTCCAATGTCACCTCAAGTATCCGTGGGTATGATTACACGATATGCATCACAGAATCTCAGATTCATCTATTCAACCAACACATAGAACCTCAAAGAGTGCCCCAAAGTTTCTACCGGAGAATCACGACGAAAACGTGTGCCAACCCCTATGCATAGGTTCATGGGCGGAATCCCCAAGTTGATCACCAAAACATACATAAAGTGAATCACGTGGTATCCCATTGTCACCACAGATACGCACGGCAAGACATACATCAAGTGTTCTCAAATCTTTAAAGACTCAATCCGATAAGATAACTTCAAAGGGGAAACTCAATCCATTACAAGAGAGTAGAGGGGGGAAGAAACATCATAGGATCCAACTATACTAGCAAAGCTCGTGATACATCAAGATCGTAACACCTCAAGAACACGAGAGAGAGAGAGAGAGAGAGATCAAACACATAGCTACTGGTACATACCCTCAGCCCTGAGGGAGAACTACTCCCTCCTCACCATGGAGAGCACCGGGATGATGAAGATGGCCACCGGAGAAGGATTCCCCCTCCGGCAGGGTGCCGGAATGGGTCTAGATTGGCTTTTGGTGGATACGGAGGCTTCTGGCAGCGGAACTCCTGATCTATTGTGCTCCTGGATGTTTTTAGGGTATATGGAGATATATAGGCGGAAGAAGTACGTCAGGGGGGCACGAGGAGCCCACGAGGGTGGAGGGCGCGCCCCCTACCTCGTGGCCTCCTCGAAGCTTCCCTTACGTAGACTCTAAGTCTTCTGGGCTTCTTCTGATCCAAAAATAAGTTCCGTAAAGTTTCAGGTCATTTGGACTCCGTTTGATTTCCCTTTTCTTCAAAACCCTAAAATAAGCAAAAAAAACAGAAACTGGCACTGGGCTCTGGGTTAATAGGTTAGTCCCAAAAATAATATAAAAGTGCATAATAAAGCCCATAAACATCCAAAGTTTATAATATAATAGCATGGAACAATCAAAAATTATAGATACATTGGAGACGTATCAGCATCCCCAAGCTTAATTCCTGCTCGTCCTCGAGTAGGTAAATGATAAAAACAGAATTTTTGATGTGGAATGTTACCTAACATATTTATCCATGTAGTCTTTCTTATTGTGGCAAGAATATTCAGATCCATAAGATTCAAGACAAAAGTTTAATATTGACATAAAAATAATAATACTTCAAGCATACTAACTAAGAAATCATGTCTTCTCAAAATAACATGGCCAAAGAAAGCTATCCCTACAAAATCATATATTTTGGCTATGCTCCATCTTCACCACACAACATATTTAAATCATGCACAACCCCGATGACAAGCCAAGAAATTGTTTCATACTTTAGATGTTCTCAAACTTTTTCAATCTTCACGCAATATATGAGCGTGAGCCATGGACATAGCACTATAGGTGGAATAGAATGGTGGTTGTGGGGAAGACAAAAAGGAGAAGATAGTCTCACATCAACTAGGCGTATCAACGGGCTATGGAGATGCCCATCAATAGATATCAATGTGAGTGAGTAGGGATTGCCATGCAACGGATGCACTAGAGCTATAAGCGTATGAAAGCTCAAAAAGAAACTAAGTGGGTGTGCATCCAACTTGCTTGCTCACGAATACCTAGGGCATTTTGAGGAAGCCCATCATTGGAATATACAAGCCAAGTTCTATAATGAAAGATTCCCACTAGTATATGAAAGTGACAACATAGGAGACTCTCTATCATGAAGATCATGGTGCTACTTTGAAGCACAAGTGTGGTAAAAGGATAGTAGCATTGTCCCTTCTCTCTTTTTCTCTCATATTTCTTTTATTCGGGCATTTTCTCTCTCTTTTTATGGCCTCTTTTTTTATTTTTTTATTTGGGCTTCTTTGGCCTCTTTTTTATTATTATTTTCATCCGGAGTCTCATCCCGACTTATGGGGGAATCATAGTCTCCATCATCCTTTCCTCACTGGGACAATGCTCTAATAATGATGATCATCACACTTTTATTTACTTACAACTCAAGAATTACAACTCGATACTTAGAACAAAATATGACTCTATATGAATGCCTCTGGTGGTGTACCGGGATGTGCAATGAATCATGAGTGACATGTATGAAAGAATTATGAACAGTGGCTTTGCCACAAATACAATGTCAACTACATGATCATGCAAAGCAATATGACAATGATGGATCATGTCATAGTGAATGGAACGGTGGAAAGTTACATGGCAATATATCTCGGAATGGCTATGGAAATGCCATAATAGGTAGGTATGGTGGCTGTTTTGAGGAAGGTATATGGTGGGTTTAAGGTACCGGCAAAAGTTGCGCGGTACTAGAGAGGCTAGCAATGGTCGAAGGGTGAGAGTGCGTATAATCCATGGACTCAACATTAGTCATAAAGAACTCACATACTTATTGCAAAAATTTATTAGTTATCGACACAAAGTACTAAGCGCATGCTCCTAGGGGGATAGATTGGTAGGAAAAGACCATTGCTCGTCCCCGACCGCCACTCATAAGTAAGACAATCAATAAATAAATCATGCTCCAACTTCATCACATAACGGTTCACCATACGTGCATGCTACGGGAATCACAAACTTCAACACAAGTATTTCTCAAACTCACAACTACTCAACTAGCATGACTCTAATATCACCATCTCCATATCTCAAAACAATTATCAAGTATCAAACTTCTCATAGTATTCAATGCACTTTATATGAAAGTTTTTATTATATCCCTCTTGGATGCCCATCATATTAGGACTAAATTCATAACCAAAGCAAATTACCATGCTGTTCTAAAGGACTCTCAAAATAATATAAGTGAAGCATGAGAGATCAATTATTTCTATAAAATAAAACCACCGCCGTGCTCTAAAAAGATATAAGTGAAGCACTAGAGCAACGACAAACTACTCCGAAAGATATAAGTGAAGATCAATGAGTAGTTGAATAATCATGCAACTACGTGAAGACTCTCTAACATTTAATAATTTCAGATATTGGTATTTTATTCAAACCGCAAGCAAAGCAAAAGAAAATGACATTCTAAGAATAGCAAAGATCACGTGAAGAAACAAAAACTTAGGATCAACCGAAACTAACCGATAGTTGTTGAAGAAGAAAGGTGGGATGCCAACCGGGGCATCCCCAAGCTTAGATGCTTGAGACTTCTTGAAATATTATCTTGGGATGCCTTGGGCATCCCCAAGCTTGAGCTTTTGTGTCTCCTTAATTCCTCTCATATCACGGTCTCCCTAAATCTCAAAAGCTTAATCCACACAAAACTCAACAAGGACTCGTGAGATAAGTTTTTTTTGACCCTTGAAACAGTAGGAGAGGCTCCTACTGCAAATGAATTAAAGAATCAGCAGTTGTACATGGTTAGTATAAACCATTGCCAAAACCTTAACATACTCTGCTGTAGCAAATCACTAAAATTATTATTCAACATTTGCATACTAAATGCCTCTGCATATTTAATAGTCCTATCCTCAAATAGAATCATTAAAGAAGCAAACATATGCAAACAATGCAAACATAACAGCAATCTGCCTAAACAGGACAGTCTGTGAAGAATGCAGAAACATCCATACTTCCCTAGCACCAAAAATTATGAAAGAAAATTACCACTGTATTAAATTTATCATAGCTTAATATGCAAAAGGTTTCAACATTTTATCACATTCTGACTTTTCTAGGGAATTATTGCAACAGCGGTAAACTTTCTGTTTTCAAACAGCAACATGTGGACTTCTAAAATAGACATAGTAAAGGCTATCAATGCCACTTTTATTGAAATAAAATATGCAAAACATTGTTCTAAATAACAGCAAGAAAATCTTAACAAAATAAATTGACGCTCCAAGCAAAACACATATCATGTGGTGAATAAAAATATAGCTCCAAGTAAAGTTACCGATGAACGAAGACGAAAGAGGGGATGCCTTCCGGGGCATCCCCGAGCTTAGGATCTTGGATATACTTGAATATTACCTTGGGGTGCCTTGGCCATACCCAAGCTTAGGCTCTTGCCACTCCTTATTCCATAGTCCATCGAATCCTTACCCAAAACTTGAAAACTTCACAACACAAATCTTAACAGAAAACTAGTAAGCTCCGTTAGCGAAAGAAAACAAAACACCACTTCAAGGTACTGTAATGAACTCATTATTTATTTATATTGGTGTTAAACCTACTGTATTCCAACTTCTCTATGGTTTATAAACTCTTTTACTATCCATAGATTCATCAAAATAAGTAAACAGCACATCGAAAACAGAATCTGTCAAAAACAGAACAGTCTGTAGTACTATGGATCAAACGTATACTTATGGAACTCATAAAATTCTCAAATACATTTCTGAACCTGAGGAATTTATCTATTAATCATCTTCAAAAAGAATTAACTAAATATCACTTTCCAGATAAAAATGGCAGCAATTCTCGTGAGCTCCAAAGTTTCTGTTTTTTACAGCATGATCAACAAGACTTTCCCCAAGTCTTCCCAATGGTTCTACTTGGCACAAAAACTAATTAAAAGCATAAAACCACATCTAAAAAGAGGATATATGAATTATTTATTACTAAACAGGAACAAAAATAAAATTGGGTTGCCTCCCAACAAGCGCTATCGTTTAACACCCCTAGCTAGGCACGATGATTTCAATGATGCTCACACAAAAGATAAGAATTGTAACACAAAGAGAGCATCATGAATAATATGACTAGCACATTTAAGTCTAACCCACTTCCTATGCATAGGGATTTTGTGAGCACACAACTTGTGGGAACAAGAATCAACTTGCATAGGAAGGTAAAACAAGCATAACTTCGAAATTTTCAGCACATAGAGAGGAAACTTGATATTATTGCAATTCCTACAAGCATATATTACTCCCTTATAATAATTTTCAGTAGAATCAAGAATGAATTCAACAATATAACCAGCACCTAAAGCATTCTTTTCATGATCTACAAGCACATAAATTTTATTACTCTCCACATAAGCAAAATTCTTCTCATGAATAATAGTGGGAGCAAACTCAACAAAATAATTATCATGTGAGGCATAATCCAATTGAAAACTAAAATCATGATGACAAGTTTCATGGATATCAATATTCTTTATAGCATACAAGTCATCACAATAATCATCATAGATAGCAACTTTGTTCTCATAATCAATTGGAACCTCTTCCGGAATAGTGGATTCATCACAAAATAAAGTCATGACCTCTCCAATTCCACTTTCATCCATATAATCATCATAAATAGGAGGCATGCTTTCATCATAATAAATTTGCTCATCAAAACTTGGGGGACAAAAATATCATCTTCATCAAACATAGCTTCCCCAAGCTTGTGGCTTTGCATATCATTAGCATCATGCATATTCAAGGAATTCATACTAACAACATTGCAATCATGCTCATCATTCAAAGATTTAGTGCCAAACATTTTAATGAATTCTTCTTCTAACACTTTGGCACAATTTTCCTTTCCATCATACTCACGAAAGATATTAAAAAGATGAAGCGTATGAGGCAAACTTAATTCCATTTTTTGTAATTTTCTTTTAAAAACTAAACTAGTGATAAAACAAGAAACTAGAAGACTCGATTGCAAGATCTAAAGATATACCTTCAAGCGCTAACCTCCCCGGCAACGGCGCCAGAAAAGAGCTTGATGTCTACTACACAACCTTCTTCTTGTAGAAGTTGTTTGGCCTCCAAGTGCAGAGGTTTGTAGGACAGTAGCAAATTTCCCTCAAGTGGATGACCTAAGGTTTATCTATCCGTAGGAGGCGTAGGATGAAGACGGTCTCTCTCAAGCAACCCTGCAACCCAATAATAAAGAGTCTCTTGTGTCCCCAACACACCCAATACAATGGTAAATTGTATAGGTGAAATAGTTCGGCGAAGAGATGGTGATACAAGTGGTATATGGATGGTAGATAAAGGTTTTTTGTAATCTGAAAATATAAAAACAGCAAGGTAACTAATGATAAAAGTGAGCACAAATGGTATTGCAATGCTAGGATACAAGGCCTAGGGTTCATACTTTCACTAGTGCAAGTTCTCTCAACAATAATAACATAATTGGATCACATAATTATCCCTCAACATGCAACAAAGAGTCACTCCAAAGTCACTAATAGCAGAGAACAAACAAAGAGATTATGGTAGGGTACGAAACCACCTCAAAGTTATTCTTTCTAATCAATCCATTGGGCTATTCCTATAAGTATCACAAACAGCCCTAGAGTTCGTACTAGAATAACACCTTAAGACACAAATCAACCAAAACCCTAATGTCACCTAGATACTCCAATGTCACCTCAAGTATCCGTGGGTATGATTATACGATATGCATCACAGAATCTCAGATTCATCTATTCAACCAACACATAGAATCTCAAAGAGTGCCCCAAAGTTTCTACCGGAGAATCACGACGAAAACATGTGCCAACCCCTATGCATAGGTTCATGGGCAGAACCCGCAAGTTGATCACCAAAACATACATCAAGTGAATCACGTGGTATCCCATTGTCACCACAGATACGCATGGCAAGACATACATCAAGTGTTCTCAAATCTTTAAAGACTCAATCCGATAAGATAACTTCAAAGGGGAAACTCAATCCATTACAAGAGAGTAGAGGGGGGAAGAAACATCATAGGATCCAACTATAATGGCAAAGCTCGCGATACATCAAGATCGTAACACCTCAAGAACACAAGAGAGAGAGAGAGATCAAACACATAGCTATTGGTACATACCCTCAGCCCCGAGGGAGAACTACTCCCTCCTCATCATGGAGAGCACCGGGATGATGAAGATGGCCACCGGAGAAGGATTCCCCCTCCGGCAGGGTGTCGGAACGGGTCTAGATTGGCTTTTGGTGGCTACGGAGGCTTCTGGCGGTGGAACTCCCCATCTATTGTGCTCTCGGTGTTTTTAGGGTATATGGAGATATATATAGGCGGAATAAGTACGTCAGGGGGGCCACGAGGAGCCCACAAGGGTGGAGGGCGCGCCCAGGGGGGGTGGGCGTGCCCCCCTACCTTGTGGCCTCCCCGAAGCTTCCCTTACATAGACTCCAAGTCTTCTGGGCTTCTTCTGATCCAAAAATAAGTTCCGTGAAGGTTCAGGTCATTTGGACTCCGTTTGATTTTCCTTTTCTTCGAAATCCTAAAATAGGCAAAAAAAATAAAAACTGGCACTGGGCTCTGGGTTAATAGGTTAGTCCCAAAAATTATATAAAAGTGCATAATAAAGCCCATAAACATCCAAAGTTGATAATATAATAGCATGGAACAATAAAAAATTATAGATACGTTGGAGACGTATCATTGATCATATTCCTTTCCTCGTTTCAAATGTTTAATCATGCCGGTGCACCTCTTAACCTTCCATTTCTCGCTATTCATTTGTTCCGGAGTGCTGAAGATATCTCGAAGATTCGTGTTTCCACTCTGCATTCATTCAAGCTCTTTCGAGGTTGTTACCTCATTCAAGCCATTTAAATCAACCAGTGCAATCTCTCTTTTAAACATTCAACGGTGTATCCTTTGAGTGGGCCCTAACCCACAGGTCTTTTCCAGGATCTTACCTGACTCTTCTCATTTTCCCGGAGCTATTCTCAAATCTTCTAAAGTTTGACGTAAGAATGAATTTTCATCAGTCAAATGTCTTTCTCCAAGATCTGTCAAATTCTTTTCATTGTCGGTTCAACCTTTCTAATTTCCATCCCGGAGTATCTCAACAATTCATGGTGGTGTTTCTCATCATCATTCCCAACATTTGAAACAGAAGAAGTGTTTCCTCTAAATCTTGCTCCGTTCTCGTGAAAATTCATGGTTCTAGCTTGTTGCCACCCTCTCATAATTATTTTCGATTGTGAGAATTCTTTTCACCCTTCCGGAGCAAATCAGGAGCCTTTCAGTTTGATTCTCCGAAGGTTATCATTTTGGGATTACTCATTCTCAGCTTTCAGCTATTGTTCTCCAAATCATACCGGTGCATCATTCAATTATGATCTAATCAGCTCAGGATCTCTTCGTTAACTTGTACTTCAATTCTCTCAAGTATCTTCATTCATTTTCTAATTCTTCCTGATGTTTCTTTATCATTTCTTCATTCGTTTTCTATTCTTATGGTGGTTCGTTCAAGAATTCTCTTCCGTTGTTATTGTATCAATTCATTTGTTCTTTCCAATCTTATTGGCGGATCGTTGAAGTCTTTTCTTAAGATTGCGCTATATCTCTCTTAATCCTTTCTGAGAGAATAAGTAGTATGCCAAATCCAATGTGGGTCATCAATTTAATTGATGATGGATAATCATAATGTAATTCTTATTCTTATTTCATCCAAGTGATTAATTCCTTATTCCGGAGGTGCATCCAAATTCTTGATTTCTTTTGTTCATCTTTGTTTTCCCAGAGTTCCAAGCTCTCATCATCACGAAGATCCATCTAATCATTGCAAGGCTTCAACCTTTTTCCTTTTCATCCTTCATTTCATTTGATTATTCTTTTGTTTACCGGAGTTCTTCATGGAGGCTCTATATGGTGGTTCGTCAAGGATTCTTTTCATTCTTCAATTGTTCTTCAAGATTTCTCTCAAAGTTATGGCTCTACATGTCTTGTTTTGAGGACTTCAAACATTCTTCATCTTGCATTTCTAAGTGAAGTTCTTCCTATCTTATCTTTTGAGGTGGTGTTATGTCACTCTTGACAATTTGAGTTTGTGTTTCATGATTCCCATGTTGTCTAGATTGAGATATTTGTAATCCATCAATCTCTTCGTTGGAGTTATCTTGTGTCATATTTCAGCTAAAGCCTTCCCTAAGGAATGTTGCTATTGTAGTTCTTATCAATGATTCAAGTTATATCTCTATCATCTTGGTGGAAGAAGTTTTCATCTCTTCTTTGTTCCCCATCAATCATTGCTTTCGGTGGTAGAATTTCACCTCTGTTTTGAGAGGTTTGCCATAAGCCCACTACAAGCTTACTCCTTTCGTTGTTGGTTTTTCCAACAACTCCGTTCGACCCTCCTCCTAAAGATGCTTTTTCAAGCTGATTTGAGGTAGAAGATGTTGTTTTCTCCTCCGTTCTTTTTATTCCATTTTTACAGTGTTCTGGAGGCAGTGTTGTTGATTTCATCAAGTATCCTCTCATCTTGTCAAGAACATATACTATGCCTTCCTTTTCCAACCGGAGTGTTATCTTTATTGATCCTTATCGTTCCTTGTTCATCTCGTTTCAACCGGAGTGCTTGCATGTACTTCTTGTCCATCGTAACCCTTTTCTTATGTCTTTCAACCTACAAGGTTCCCGTAATTTTCCTTGTTCCTCTTTTCTAATGGATTGTTTTCAAATTTGTTCATCTTTGTTGTATTCTTTCTTTCAAGTTGTTCAACCTCTCAAGGCTCTTTGGTTTCACTCGTTTGTCAAAGAAGCAACTTAGTCTTACCTCTCCTCTTTCTCTTCCGTTTCTCTCCGGTGCCATCCTAGATCTCGGGACAAGATCCTCTTGTAGTGGTGGAGTGTTGTGACGCCCCGAGACCGATGCACCAGGTGTCTCCCAGTTATTCGCCGTCGTTCCCATGTCATTCGCTTGTGTGTTGCATCTTGTCATGTCATCATGTGCATTGCATCATCATGTTTTCAAAACTTGCATCCGTCCGGGTTCCCCAGTTTCGTCCGTTGTCCGCTCTGAGCCCAGACACACTCGCACGCGCCAGCGGCATGACCGAAATAGTATTTTATAAGTGGCCGGAAAATGTTCTTGGAATGGGTCGAAAGTTGGTGTATGGTGTTGTTATGTTGTCAGTAGACCGTCTGCCAAGTTTCATCGCATTCAGAGTCTGTTTGATAGCCCAACCGTTAAACTATAGCGGCAATATAGCCGGTCAAACGTCGGACGTTTTCGCTCTCCGAAAATCTTGCCGGGCTGCACTTCTCTTCTCTCCTCTCAGCCCATGGCCCTCTACACAGCCCACAACTAGCTCTTTAACCCCCCCCCCCTCCGATCGGAACCACCGGATCGCGATCGGACGCTCTGAAACGGCCTCAAACCCACCAAACCCTAACCCCTTCCTTATATGAACACCCTCCACATGCCATTTTTGCCTCCTACCTACCCCCTCCTCAAATTCTGCAGCCAGCCGCCATGTTTCCCTCAGATCTGGCGCCGCCAGCCCACCTCCGCCACTTGGCGCACAGCCAGCGGCCAGCCGCCGCCCAGTGCCGCCACCCTCAGCCTCTCCGCTTCTGCCACGTCGCCCCAATCGGTTCCCACCGCGGCGGCCCGCGAAACCCACGGGAGACCCGCCCTGGGCCCGATCGCCCCCATGCCTCAAGCTCCCTCGCTCTCGGTCTGGATCTAGTGGAGGAGCCCCTCGATCCCGACCGTTCCGTCTGCTCGACCTCGCCACCATGCCGGATCGCCGCCGTCACCGGCCTCCTCCACCCCCAGGCCAGATCCGCTGGCGACCCCTACTCCGACCATCACCCAGGTCACGCTGTCGGCTCTCTCTCTCCCTTACCTTTCCCCATTCTTCTCCTCACCAGCTCTCTCTCTCTCTCTCTCCCTCACAGCAAGCCGCCGCCACTGGTGCTCGCCGTCGACCTCGTCGTCGTTGTCCAAGTTCTGACCCCCGCCGGATCCGGCCGGTCCCTGCCTCGCCTCGCCGCTCCTCTACCTCGTCGTCGCCGGAGTCCAAGCCGCGCCTGCTGGCTCCCTATGCTTCGAGCCACAGGACGAGCGTCGCCCCATCGTTGGCCCGATCCGGCGCTAGCGAGGCCAGCTGCAAGGCCCAGCTCCTTCCACGCCTCGCGCGGCCCAGTCCGCCCGGTCCAGCCTCTGCACCAAGTGGGCCTTGGCCCATGGTGAGCCACCATTGCGCCCCACCCTTCCACTTCTAGGCCGGCCAGATTCGGCCCGCTATGGTTTTTCCCTGGTCTTGCGAATTTTGCCATTATTCCGACGATGATTGTTTTACAGAAAAGTCCCGGTTCTTCTTGCATTTAATAACTCACTAACCATGCATCACATGTAAAAACTTAATATATGAAACTTTCTTAGAATTTTGTGTGGATTAATAATATGCCACTTTCATGCATGTTTAAAATGTTTAAATTGTTGTTTGCATTATTTTGCCATATTGGCATGTTAAAATGATTTATTTCATAATTAAATAATCGTAGCTCCACATTTAATAAACTTTATATGTAAATGCGGTGGAAAATTGCCTTGTTTAACATGGTGGCATTGCTTTGCATGTTTAACAACTCTAAAATATGCTTTAGGGAAGAACAGTACCAAATCTAATATATGCTCATGAGGAGTTTCCGAACTTGTTGTTTGTTGTTCCAGCCTCATTTAAACTTGCCTAGATAGGTAGTTTTCATTTGCTTCACGCCTTCCCATGTTAAGAACATTTAATATTGTTGGGTACATAACGAGATCGAACTAAATAACTTGAATGTGGTGTTCCATCAATATGCAACTCGTTGCATATTGAGCTCCACTTAACTTGTAGTGTTGTTTGTGCACTTTGGCTTGCCATGCTTCATTAAATCGGACATGCATCATACTTGTTGTGCATCATGCCATGTTGATTTGATGGTTGTTTACTATGTTGTTTGCTCCTTTCCGGTGTTGCTTCTCTGGGTTAGTTCTGATAACGGCGCGTGTGTGAGGATCCGTTCGACTACGTCCGTTTATCTTCTTCATGGACTCGTTCTTCTTCCTTGCGGGATCTCAAGCAAGATGACCATACCCTCGAAATCACTTCTATCTTTACTTGCTAGTTGCTCGCTCTATTGCCATGTTGTGATACCTACCAGTTGCTATATCATGCCTCCCATATTGCCATGTCAAGCCTCTAACCCACCTTGTCCTAGCAAACCGTTGTTTGGCTATGTTACCGCTTTGCTCAGCCCCTCTTATAGCGTTGCTAGTTGCAGGTGAAGATGGAGTTTGTTCCATGTTTTGGAACATGGATATGTTGGGATATCACAATATCTCTTATTTTAATTAATGCATCTATATACTTGGTAAAGGGTGGAAGGCTCGGCCTTATGCCTGGTGTTTTGTTCCACTCTTGCCACCCTAGTTTCCGTCATACCGGTGTTATGTTCCTTGATTTTGCGTTCCTTACACGGTTGGGTGTTATGAGGACCCCTTGACAGTTCGCCTTGAATAAAACTCCTCCAACAAGGCTCAACCTTGGTTTTACATTTTCCTAACAACCTAATCTTTTCCGTTGGGAGTAATTAACCTGAGGGTCATCTTATTTTAAACCCACCCCCCGGGCCAGTGCTCCTCTGAGTGTTGGTCCAAAACGAGCTGCCTGCATATATGCTAGTGCTTGCTGCAGATCCACCTCACTACCTTTTCCTACCCATAAGCTTAAATAGTCTTGATCGCGAGGGTGTGAGATTGCTGAGTCCCCGTGGCTCACATATTACTTCCAATACCAGATGCAGGTGCCGACGATGCCAGTGCAGGGGACGCGACCAAACTCAAGTGGGAGTTCGACGAGGATTCGGGACGTTACTATGTTTCCTTTCCGGACGATCAGTAGTGGAGCCCAGTTGGGGCGATCGGGGATCTTTTGCATTAGGGGTTGTCTTTCTTTATTTGGTTCCGCAGTCGGACCTTGATTGTATCTGGATGATGTAATGCTATATTTATGAATTGTGTAAAGTGGCGATTGTAAGCCAACTCTTTATCTCTTTCTTATTCAGTACATGGGATGTGTAAAGATTACCCCTCTTACGACATGCCTACTATGTGGTTATGCCTCTAAGTCATGCTCCGACACGTGGGAGATATAGCCGCATCGTGGTTGTTACATCAAGCGCCCAAGCTTCCATCCTTTCCGCCTCCAAAAAGCACTCCGACCATGTCCACATCTGGAACACAAGGCAAGTGGATGGCCTCCTCTGTCATAGAGGGGAATATCACGGAGCTCTGGGAAGCGGGGTACTTGGCCCAAGGAATCGCCCACCGACTTCCGGCTAAGGGGCAGATCGTCCCCACCCCGGAGCCCAACGAGAGGGTGGTATTCATCCCCCACTTCATCCACGGGTTAGGATTTCCCCTCCACCCCTTCGTCCGTGTACTCATGTTCTACTACGGGCTAGATTTCCACAATCTTGCCCCGAATTCTTTCCTCAACATCTCGGCATTCATTGTCGTGTGTGAGGCCTTCCTCCGCATCCCAACCGACTTCGAATTATGGCTAAAGATCTTCAATGTGAAGCCGAAAGTGGTGGATGGTCAACACGCGGAGTGCGGAGGTGCAATGGTGAGCAAACTATCCAATGCCACGTGGCCCACTGGCACCTTTGTGGAAACCGTCAAGGGGTGGCAGAAGTAGTGGTTCTATGTCACTGAGCCCCACGACACCACCTGGGTCGTGGCTCCCGAATTCAAGTCCAGGCCCCCAATGCAACTTACCTCCTGGCTAAAAAAGGGCCTGGACTGGTCGTCGTCAAACGAGATATCGGTGTTGCAGGCGCGCGTCAAGAGCATGGTGGACAAGAACATCAAGCTCGTCAATGTGATCCAGGTGATGCTTTTTCGTCGGATCCTTCCCTAACAAAGCTGGACTTGCCATCTGTGGGAGTTCTATTCGGCCAAGCACCAGACCTTATGACAGTTCTTCGGCTCCACGCACGAAGATATTTGGAAGGTGCTTTTCAAGGCCAATCAGACGTGGTCGCAGACGTTTGAGGTCCGCGGATACGACCTGACCCATCTAGCCAGTCCGGTAAGTTCTTCATACTTCAAGGAGTATCTCTTCCTGCGCATTCGAGGAAGATGTCTAAGTTTCTCCATTTGTCTTTTCATAGCTGGATAAAGAAGGCGGAGCGGATCCAGTGTCTGGCTCCGTTGCCTGAAAACCTAGCTATCCCACTTCTGACGAAGATGCTGGTTCCGGCGCCCTACTAGGCACCGGAGAAGAAGGCCATGGAGAAGGGCCGGGCGGGAAGAGGCGGCCTTCGTCGTAAAGTCACTTCAGACGTGACGCCTGAAGACGCCGAAACCCACTCCTCCCCCGCCACCGAGGATGACGAGAAGGAGGAAGAAAGCAACTCTCCCCCTAAGGGGGGAAGGAAGAAGAGGACGGCCTCCACAGATCTGGAGGTAGAGGCGTCCAAGAAGGGGAGGGTCTCCCTCGCGGATAACTCTACGGTCGACACTGATAGCAGCTCCGAGTGGCGCCCCAGGGAGAAGCCCTTGGGCGAATCGTAAGTACTCAAAGGCACTTATACACACATATATCCCACTTCTTTACTTCATGGTTTTAATACATCGAATCATGCGCTGCAGTCCGGCCCACGCCCGCCCCCAATGATCCTCATCTTCGGGGAATTCGCTGGATCCAAATGTGATGGACAGCAGGTCACTTCCGGAGGCCTCCTCTCCCAAGTCCACGAACGACGCTGAGGTGTTGTCCCGAAGGACCTTCCCAGGCCAGGGAGAGGTATAGGAGGCCGTCAGGGTGGAGCCAGAGGGTGATACCTCAGCCGCCGGACACATGGGGGAGCAAATCCCCCTGGAGACTGGCGATGGGGGCCATATCTAATTTGGCCCCTAGCCGAATACTATTCTGGAGGACCATATGGCTCCGGAATTAGGCAAGCAGCCTCCTATTCCGCTGGTGACCTCTGTCCATCGAGAGGTACTGGATACTTTGTTGAAAGCGCTGCAAAGTGCTTCCATTGTTGAGGAACACCGTATCCTCATGGGTACGGTGGTTGAGAGGGTTCAGTCCGCTAAGAGCGGACTGACCAAAGCCTGCACCAGCCTTCTAACAGGCTTTGAGGTATGCGACGTAATTATAGAAAAAGGATGTCATAGTATAGACAATAGCCCCTGAGACTCTGTCTGGTGCTTAAAAAGAGAAGCCGGATAGAGGATCAAATAATTTTCATAGGAGACTAACCATACATGTCTATGTGAATAAGCAGGCATCGATGCTAGCTGCGACCTTCCATTCTGCCGAAGTCTCCAAACTGAAGCAGAGTTTGGAGTGGACCGAAGAAGAGCTCGGCCATGTTAAAAAACAACTAGAGGACAAGCAAGGTATGCAATGGCCTATTCAGATCTAGAAAGATATGAATTGTTTGTGTTGATCATGTTATCATGATATTTCGCAGGAGCTGCGACTGAGGTGGAGACCCTCAAGAGCACGCTGGCCGAGGCCCGGAAGAGAGCGGCAAAGGAATAAGCAGCCCGCAAAAAACACGAGGCAAGGGTCGGGGAGGTCCAGCAAGAGCTCCAGGACGTCGTAAAGAAATGTGAGTCCTTGGAGCGCAAGATTGCAGACCAAGAGTCCAAACTTGCTAAGGCCCACCCAAGCGCACAAGAGGCCCGGGTTGAAGCCCAAGTCGCCCTCTAGGAAATCCAGGAGGCCAGAAAAATCGCGGCGGGTAAGGCCTTTATTATGCAGAGCAAATATGTGAAGAAAAGGTACCTCTTACTAACCCGGATTTGGAGTTCTCCTAGAGCGTTTGCGGATCTCCCGCGCAGTGTTATTGATGCTGCGGAGTTCTTCCGTGCCGAAGAGCGGAGCTCAACGGAGAAACTGTTCTGGTCGCAATACCTTGCGCCAGAGCATCCGGTGCCCTTTAGCGATCAGCTGAAACGGCTGACCGAACTGCATAGGGTGGCCGAATCGGCCATGAAGGATTTGATAATCCGTCTGTGGCCTGCCGAAGCCATACCCAGCAGCTACTTCGGGCTTGTGAAGCGGCTGGTCGATGACTGCCCTCAGCTTGATGCCATCAAGTGGTCGGACTGCATCGAAGGTGCGCGGATGGCCTTCGCCTGTGTCAAGGTGCAATGGGCGAAGATGGACACCGTCAAGCTCGCGACCGAGGGACCGCCCATGGGCAAGGAGCACCGCACGCCCGAGCGGTATTTTGGTGATGTCCTGAAGGGATCCCGCATTGTAGAGGGCCAGTGTGCAAAAGACATTATCTTTGAATGAAGACATTCATGTTATCCCGTCCTGTATTATGAAACAAAGCTGATATGTAATATAATGCTTGTTGTTCGTTTAATTTTTTGCCTCCTGTGCGGCCGTTTTATTAAAATTGAGAGTTGGCCAGTCGTCGGCTGATACGTCTCCAATGTATCTATAATTTTTGGTTGTTCCATGCTATTATATTATCTGTTTTGGATGTTAATGGGCTTATTTATACACTTTTATATTATTTTTGGGACTAACCTACTATCCCAAGGCCAGTGCAAATTGCTGTTTTTTGCCTATTTCAGTGTTTCGCGGAAAAGGAATATCAAACGGAATCCAAACAGAATGAAACCTTCGGGAGAGTTATTTTTGGAACAAACGTGATCCAGGGTACTTGGAGTGGACATCAAGAAATCAACGAGGAGGCCACGAGGCAGGGGGCGCGCCTACCCCCTTGGGGGTGCCCTCCACCCTCGTGGGCCCCTCATGGCTCCACCGACCTACTTCTTCCTCCTATACATATCCATATACCCCAAAACATCTAGGAGCACAACGAAACCATATTTCCACCGCCGCAACCTTCTGTACCCAAGAGATCCCACCTTGGGGCCTTTTCCGGAGCTCCGCCGGAGGGGGAATCAAACACGGAGGGCTTCTACATCAACACCATAGCCTCTCCGATGATATGTGAGTAGTTTACCTCAGACCTTCGGGTCCATAGTTATTAGCTAGATGGCTTCTTCTCTCTCTTTGGATCTCAATACAATGTTCTCCTCGATCTTTTTGGAGATCTATTTGATGTAACTCTTTTTGCGGTGTGTTTGTCGAGATCCGATGAATTGTGGGTTTGTGATCAAGTATATCTATGAATAATATTTGATTCTTCTCTGAAATATTTTATGTATGATTGGTTATCTTTGCAAGTCTCTTTGAATTATCAGTTTGGTTTGGCCTACTAGATTGATCTTTCTTGCAATGGGAGAAGTGCTTATCTTTGGGTTCATTCTTGCGGCGTCCTTACCCAGTGACAGCAGGGGCAGCAAGGCACGTATTGTATTATTGCCATCGAGGATAAAAAGATGGGCTTTATATCATATTGCTTGAATTTATCCCTCTACATCATGTCATCTTGCCTAATGCGTTACTCTGTTCCTTTTAACTTAATACTCTAGATGCATGACGGATAGCAGTCGATGTGTGGAGTAATAGTAGTAGATGCAGAATCGTTCCGGTCTACTTGTCGCGGACGTGATGCCTATATACATGATCATGCCTAGATATTCCCATAATTATGCACTTTTCTATCAATTGCTCGACAATAATTTTTTCACCCACCATAATACTTATGCTATCTTGAGAGAAGCCACTAGTGAAACCAATGGCCATCGGGTCTATTCTCTATTATGTTAATCTCCTGTCAACTAGCTATTTCTGTTACCGTTTATTTTGCAATCTTTATTTTCCTATCTATATCATAAAAAATATCGAAAATATTTATATTTATATTATTATTATATCTATTAGATGTCACTCTCGTAAGTGACCGTGAAGGGATTGACAACCCCTTTACCGCGTTGGTTGCGAGGTTATTATTTGTTTGTGTAGGTATGAGGGACTTTCGTGTAGTCTCCTACTGGATTGATACCTTGGTTCTCAAAAACTGAGAGAAATACTTACGCTACTTTGCTGCATCACCCTTTCCTCTTCAAGTGAAAACCGATGCAGTGCTCAAGAGGTAGCAAGACGGATTTCTGGCGCCGTTGCCGGGGAGATCTACGCACAAGTCAAGACATACCAAGTACCCATCACAAACTCTTATCCCCCGCATTACATTATTTGCCATTTGCCTCTCGTTTTCCTCTCCCCCACCTCACCTTTGCCGTTTTATTCGCCCTCTTTTTCCGTTCCCCTTCTCTTTTCTAGGTCATCTCTTTTTGCTTGCTTCTTGTCTGCTTGTGTGTTGGATTGTTTGTCACGTTGGCTCAAGATAATACTAAATTGTGTGACTTTTCTAATACCAACAATAATGATTTTATTAGCACTCCAATTGCTCTTCTTACCGATGCTGAATCTTGTGAAATTAATACTTCTTTGCTTAATTTTGTCATGAAAGATCCGTTTTCCGGCCTTCCTAGTGAAGATGCCGCTACCCATCTAAACAACTTTGTTGATTTGTGCGATATGCAAAAGAAGAAAGATGTGTATAATGATATTGTTAAACTGAAGATATTCTCGTTTTCGCTTAAAGATCGTGCTAAAACTTGGTTTTCGTCTTTGCCTAAAAATAGTATCGATTCATGGAATAAGTGCAAAGATGATTTTATCTCTAAGTATTTTCCTCCCGCTAAGATCATCTCTCTTAGAAGCGATATTATGAATTTTAAGCAACTTGATCATGAACATGTTGCACAAGCTTGGGAGAGGATGAAATTAATGATACGTAATTGCCCTACACATGGTTTGAATCTTTGGATGATTATACAAAAAAATTATGCCGGATTGAATTTTGCTTCTAGAAATATTTTAGATTCGGCCACGGGAGGCACTTTTATGGAAATCACTTTAGGAGAAGCTAGTAAACTCCTAGATAATATTATGGTTAATTATTCTCAATGGCACACCGAAAGATCTACTAGTAAAAAGGTTCATGCTATAGAAGAAATTAATGTTTTGAATGAAAGATGGGTGAACTTATGAAATTGTTTGCTAATAAGAGTGTTTCTTCTGATCCTAATGATATGCCTTTGTGTACTTTGATTGAGAATAATAATGAATCTATGGATGTGAATTTTGTTGGTAGGAACAGTTTTGGTAACAACGCGTATAGAGGAAACTTTAATCATAGACCTTTTCCTAGTAATTCCTCTAATAATTATGGTAATTCCTACAACAATTCTTATGGAAATTATAATAAGATGCCCTCTGATTTTGAATCTAATATTAAAGAATTTATTAGTTCGCAAAAGAGTTTCAATGCTTTGATTGAAGAAAAACTGTCTAAGATTGATGAGTTGGCTATGAACGTGGATATAATTTCTCTTGATGTTGATTCTTTGAAACTTAGATCTATACCACCTAAGCATTATATCAATGAGTCTCTCAAAGCGATGAGAATTTCCATTGATGAGTGCAAATAAAGAACCGCTAGGATGCGTGCTTAAAAAGATTGCTTTGTAAAAGCGTGTTCTTCTAGTTTTCATGATAATAAGGATGAAGATCTAAAAGTGATTGATGTGTCCCCTATTAAATCTTTGTTTTTCAATATGAATCTTGATAATTATCGTACTGGAGATGAGTCAACTTTAGTTAAAAGGCGTCCCAATGATTCGGAGTGTTTAGATCTTGATGCAAAAATTGGTAAAAGTGGGATTGGAGAGGTTAAAACTTTACATAGCAATGAACCCACTACTTTGGGTTTCAAGGAATTTAATTATGATAATTGTTCTTTAATAGATTGTATTTCCTTGTTGCAATCCGTGCTAAATTCTCCCATGCTTATAATCAAGATAAAGCTTTTACTAAACATATCGTTGATGCTTTAATGCAATCTTATGAAGAAAAGCTTGAATTGGAAGTTTCTATCCCTAGAAAACTTTATGATGAGTGGGAACCTACTATTAAAATTAAAATTAAAGATCATGAATTCTATGCTTTATGTGATTTGGGTGCTAGCGTTTCCACGACCAAAAGGTTTGTGTGATGTGTTAGGTTTCTCTGAATTTTATGATTGTCCTTTAAATTTGCACCTCGCGGATTCCACTATTAAGAAACCTACGGGAAGGATTAATGATGTTCTTATTGTTGCAAATAGGAATTATGTTCTCGTAGATTTCATTGTTCTTGATATAGATTGCAATCCTACATGTCCCATTATTCTTGGTAGGCCTTTCCTTAGAACGATTGGTGCAATTATTGACATGAAAGAAGGAAATATTAGATTCCAATTTCCGTTAAGGAAAAGCATGGAACACTTTCCTAGAAAGAAAATTAAATTACCTTATGAATCTATTATGAGATCCATGTATGGATTGCATACCAAAGATGATAATACCTAGATCTATTCTTACTTTTATGCCTAGCTAGGGGCGTTAAACGATAGCACTTGTTGGGAGGCAACCCAATTTTATTTTTGTTTCTTGCTTTTTGGTTCTGTTTAGTAATAAATAATTCTTCTAGACTCTGTTTATATGTGGTTTTATGCTTTTAATTAGTGTTTGTGTCAAGTAGAACCTTTGGGAAGACTTGGGGAATGTCTTTGCGATCTTGCTGTAAAAAACAGAAACTTTAGCACTCACGAGATATGCTGCCATTTTTTACTGGAGAGTGCGATTAGGTTGATTATTTTTGCAGATGATTAATAGATAAATTCCTCACGTCCAGAAATTTATTTTAGAATTTTTGGGGTTAGAGAAGTATTTGAAACCTACAGATTACTACAGACTGTTCTGTTTTTGACAGATTCTGTTTTTCGCGTGTTGTTTGCTTATTTTGATGCATCTATGGCAAGTATCGGAGGTTATGAACCATAGAGAAGTTCGAATACAGTAGGTTTAACACAAAAATAAATAAAGAATGAGTTAATTATAGTACCTTAAGTGGTGCTTTGTTTCCTTATACTAATGGAGCTCATGAGATTTTCTGTTTTAAGTTTTGTGTTGTGAAGTTTTCAAGTTTTGGGTATTTGATGCATTATGGAATAAGGGGTAGCAAGAGCCTAAGCTTGGGGATGCCCAGGCACCCCAATGTAAAATTCAAGGACAACCAAAAGCCTAAGCTTGGGGATGCCCCAGAAGGCATCCCCTCTTTTGTCTTCTTCTATCGGTAACTTTACTTGAGGCTATATTTTTATTCATCACATGATATGTGTTTTGCTTGGAGCGTCTTTTATGATTTGAGTTTTTGCTTTTTAGTTTAACACAATCATCCATTTTTTAAACACCTTTTGGTAGAGACACACTTGAATTGGAATTTATTAGAATACTCTATGTGCTTCACTTATATCTTTTGAGCTAGATAATTTTGCTCTAGTGCTTCACTTATATCTTTTAGAGCACGGTGGTGGTTTTATAGAAAGTATTGATCTCTCATGCTTCACTTATATTATTTTGAGAGTCCTTTAGAACAGCATGGTAATATTCTTTGGTTATGAAATTAGTCCTAATATGATAGGGATCCAAGATGGGTATAATAAAAACTATCATAGAAAGTGCATTGAATACTATGAGAAGTTTGATACTTGATAATTGTTTTGAGATATAAAGGTGGTGATATTAAAGTTGTGCTAGTTGAGTAGTTGTGAATTTTATAAATACTTGTGTTGAAGATTGCAAGTCCCGTAGCATGCACGTATGGTAACCGTTGTGTAACAAATTTGAAACATGAGGTGTTCTTTGATTGTCTTCCTTATGAGTGGCGGTCGGGGACGAGCGATAGTCTTTTCCTACCAATATATCCCCCTAGGAGCATGCACGTAGTGCTCGGTTTTTGATGACTTGTAGATTTTTGCAATAAGTATGTCAGTTCTTTATGACTAATGTTGAGTCCATGGATTATATGCACTCTCGCCCTTCCATCATTGCTAGCATCTTCGGTACCGTGCATTGCCCTTTCTCACCTTGAGAGTTGGTGCAAACTTCACCGGTGCATCCAAACCTCGTGATATGATACACTCTATCACACATAAACCTCCTTATATCTTCCTCAAAACAGCCACCATACCTACCTATTATGGCATTTCCATAGCCATTCCGAGATATATTGCCATGCAACTTTCCACCGTTTCATTTATGACACGCTTCATCATTGTCATATTGCTTTGCATGATCATGTAGTTGACATCATATTTGTGGCAAAGCCACCATGCATAATTTATCATACATGTCACTCTTGATTCATTGCCCTTCCCGGTACACCGCCGGAGGCATTCATATAGAGTCATATTTTGTTCTAGCATCGAGTTGTAAATAAATAGAAGTGTGATGATCATCATTAATAGAGCATTGTCCCAAATAAATAAAAAAGGAGAAAGACCAAATAAAAAATAAAAAAAGAAAGTCCCAAAAAAGAAATAAAAAGGAGCAATGCTACTATCCTTTTTCCACACTTGTGCTTCAAAGTAGCACCATGATCTTTATGATAGAGAGTCTCTTGTTTTGTCACTTTCATATACTAGTGGGAATTTTTCATTATAGAACTTGGCTTGTATATTCCAACAATGGGCTTCCTCAAATGCCCTAGGTCTTCATGAGCAAGCAAGTTGGATGCACACCCACTTAGTTTGTTTTGTTGAGCTTTCATACATTTATAGCTCTAGTGCATCCATTGGATGGAAATCCCTACTCCTTGCATTGATATCAATTGATGGACATCTCCCTAGCCCGTAGATTAGCCGCGTCGATGTGAGACTTTCTCCTTTTTTTTGTCTTCTCCACATAACACCCTATCATTATTCTATTCCACCCATAGTACTATATCCATGGCTCAAGCTCATGTATTGCGTGAAAGTTGAAAAAAGTTTGAGATTACTAAAGTATTAAACAATTGCTTGGCTTGTCATCGGGGTTGTGCATGATGAGAGCATTCTTGTGTGACGAAAATGGAGCATGACCAAACTATATGATTTTGTAGGGATGAACTTTCTTTTGCCATGTTATTTTGAGAAGACATGATTGCTTAGTTAGTATGCTTGAAGTATTATTATTTTTATGTCAATATTAAACTTTTGTCTTGAATCTTTCCGATCTGAATATTCATGCCACAATAAAGAAAATTACATTGAGAATTATGCTAGGTAGCACTCCACATCAAAAATTCTGTTTTTATTAGTTACCTACTCGAGGACGAGCAGGAATTAAGCTTGGGGATGCTTGATACGTCTCCAACGTATCTATAATTTTTTATTGTTCCATGCTATTATATTATCTGTTTTAGATGTTAATGGTCTTATTTATACACTTTTATATTATTTTTGGGACTAACCTACTAACCCAAGGCCCAGTGCAAATTGTTGTTTTTTTTGCCTATTTCAGTGTTTCTCAGAAAAGGAATATCAAACGGAATCCAAACGGAATGAAACCTTCAGGAGAGTTATTTTTCGAACAAACGTGATCAAGGGGACTTGGAGTGGACGTCAAGAAATCAACGAGGAGGCCACGAGGCAGGGGGCGTGCCTACCCCCCTGGGCGCGCCCTCCACCCTCGTGGGCCCCTCGTGGCTCCACCCACCTACTTCTTCCTCCTATATATATCCATATACCCTGAAAACATCTAGGAGCACCACGAAACCCTATTTCCACTGCCTCAACCTTGTGTATCCAAGAGATCCCATCTTGGGGCCTTTTCAGAGCTCCGCTAGAGGGGGAATCGATCACAGAGGGCTTCTACATCAACACCATAGCCTCTCCGATGATATGTGAGTAGTTTACCTCAGACCTTCGGGTCCATAGTTATTAGCTAGATGGCTTCTTCTCTCTCTTTGGATCTCAATACAATGTTCTCCTCGATCTTCTTGGAGATCTATTTGATGTAACTCTTTTTGCGGTGTGTTCATCGAGATCCGATGAATTGTGGGTTTATGATCAAGTTTATCTATGAACAATATTTGATTCTTATCTAAAATCTTTTATGTATGATTGGTTATCTTTGCAAGTCTCTTCAAATTATCAGTTTGGTTTGGCCTACTAGATTGATCTTTCTTGCAATGGGAGAAGTGCTTAGCTTTGGGTTCAATCTTGTGGTGTCCTTACCCAGTGACAGCAGGGGCAGCAAGGCACGTATTGTATTGTTGCCACCGAGGATAAAAAGATGGGGTTTATATCATATTGCTTGAGTTTATCCCTCTACATCATGTCATATTGCCTAATGTGTTACTCTGTTCTTATGGACTTAATACTCTAGATGCATGCTGGATAGCGGTCGATGTGTGGAGTAATAGCAGTAGATGCGGAATCGTTTCAGTCTACTTGTCGCGGACATGATGCCTATATACATGATCATGCCTAGATATTCTCATAATTATGCAATTTTCTATCAATTTCTCGACAGTAATTTGTTCACCCACCGTAATACTTATGCTATCTTGAGAGAAGCAACTAGAGAAACCTATGGCCCCCGGGTCTATTCTCTATTATATTAATCTTCGGTCAACTAGCTATTTTTGTCACCGTTTCTTTTGCAATCTTTATTTTCCATTCTATATCATAAAAAATACCAAAAATATTTATCTTATTATTATTATCTCTATCAGATCTCACTCTCGTAAGTGACCGTGAAGGGATTGACAACCCCTTTATCGCGTTGGTTGCGAGGTTCTTATTTGTTTGTGTAGGTACGAGGGACTTGCGTGTAGTATCCTACTAGATTGATACCTTGGTTCTCAAAAACTGAGGGAAATACTTACGCTACTTTGCTGCATCACCCTTTCCTCTTCAAGGGAAAACCAATGCAGTGCTCAAGAAGTAGCATCGGCTTCAACCCCCACGTAGGTAGTACGGGGGTGTTCGTGTTGGAATCTAAACACTCTTGATCAAAGAGTTTGGTCCTTGAAGGAGGTGTTTAGCGCAACGAACCAGGCAATCGGACTATGTAGCTTTATCACCCTCACTTAGCCATAGGAGTTTGGCAATAGAAAAGTAGGCACGGCCCCTAGTTAGTATTTGTTAATCCGACTAGGGTGTTGTGGACACCTGATCGGGTGGAGGCCGATCCGTCACATAATGCGGGGAAAATCGCAAGATATTTTAACCTCCGAATAGCTGACCAGCTCTCGCCGCATCATGACAGTCAGTTTTTGGCTTTCTCTACTGAGGTGTTTACCCGGATGAACCAGAAACACAATCGAAGTAGTTATCCCTTTACTACCCTAGCCAATAGGACGGAACGTAAGGTAGTAAGCGCAGGAGCCGGGCAACCCAACTATTGACCAAAGACATGATTCGCAGCCGATGCATATAATGCTAAATTCGGGGTGACGAATTATAATGTAAAAATTGTTCGGACTTTGTTGCTGTAGTATGGAGCACAATGAAGCCCCTGGCGAATTAAAGCGTACGAAAGTGTACAGGTGCAATCGATAAGAAGAGCGAAATAAAATGAAATAGTACGCCAATGCCACATAAGTTGGGTCGCAAACTATTTCCATTATAATTTTACTAATACGTCGAAGCGTATTTGTACAAATAGTGCGATAAGCAACAGGGCTATTTAACATGCCAAGACCAAGGGGGAGCTGCGTGCGGGTCCTAAAAACAGGTAGAGTGATCGTCAAGAAGACCACCTAGAGATTCCACCACACATCTATGTTGTTTGCCACCTTGGTATATCCATCCTTTGAAAGGATCGATGATCAGGCTGTCGTGAGAGGCCTGTGGAAAAGAAAAGGAAAAAATAAAAGGGGAAGGTTGAGCCGTATTATGGACCACAATCGAGTTATGCATCCATCTATGCCCATGGTATTTTGAGTGCGTAGTTATGTACGCGCGGCACGTACGCCGCCATTTGGTCGGGACTGAGACGGAGGCCGAATTGCTAGTCGAACTCCTAACGAGCTGGACTATCAAGCTGCGGAGTAGTCCGGACTCGGTTTGACAGTGTCCGGGAGCTTGGCCGCTAAATTAAAATTCTGCTTGATAAGGCCGCTTTGTACTCCCGCTGCCAGGGCTGCGGTGTGCTCCTCGATATGGAGGGAGCGTTCAGTGTTTCCATTGACTGTTGTGACACCGTGTGGTCCGGGCATCTTGAGTTTGAGATAAGCATAGCGTGGCACTGCATTGAATCGAGCAAATGCAGTTCATCCGAGCAGTGCGTGATAGCCACTACGGAAGGGGACGATATCGAAGATCAAGTCTTCACTTCGGAAGTTGTCCGGGGATCTGAAGACGACTTCCAATGTGATTGAGCCCGTGCAGCGGGCCTCTACACCTGGTATTACTCCTTTAAAGGTAGTTTTTGTGGGCTTGATCCTTGATGGATCGATGCCCATCTTGCAGACTGTATCCTAATAGAGTAGGTTAAGGCTGCTGCCGCCGTCCATGAGGACTCGCGTGAGGTGGAATCCATCAATGATTGGGTCAAGGACCAGTGCGGCTGAACCGCCATGACGGATACTGGTCGGATGGTCCCTGCGATCGAAGGTAATCGGGCAGGACGACCATGGGTTGAATTTTGGGGCGACTGGCTCTATCGCGTAGACGTCCCTGAGCGCGTGTTTCCGCTCCCTCTTGGGGATATGGGTAACGTATATCATGCTCACCGTTTTAAACTGAGGGGGAAACTTCTTCTGTCCCCCTGTGTTCGGCGGACGGGGCAACTCGTCGTCGTCCTCACTTTGCGACCCCTTCTCCTTGTTCTCGGTATTTAACTTACCGGCCTATTTAAAGACCCAACAGCTTCTGTTGATATGATTGGCTAGTTTATCGGGGGTGTCGTGGATCTGACATGGACGATCGAGTATGCGGTCCAAGCGGGATGAGCTCGGATTATTTATTTTAAATGGCTACTTCCGTTGGCCGGACTTGGAGCCACTGAATCTGGCATTAACCGTCGTGTCATCGGTATTGTCACCGTTGTTTCGACACTTGTGTCTGTTGCGTCGGGGCTTGTCGTTGCTATTTCTGGCTTCGGAGGTGCCAGGCTCGCTTGCGTTATTATTGCTATGGGCTAGCTAGCTTCTTCGCCCGCGCAAAAGCGGGTCATAAGTGTCGTGAGGGCTGCCATGGAATTCGGTTTTTCTTGGCCGAGGTGTCGGGCAAGCCATTCGTCGCGGATGCTATGCTTAAAGGCTGCTAGGGCTTCGGCATCTGGACAGTCAATGATCTGGTTCTTTTTAGTTAGGAACCTAGTCCAAAATTTCCTGGCTGACTCTCCGGGCTGTTGAACTATGTGACTTAAGTCATCGGCATCCGGAGGTCAGGCGTATGTACCTTGGAAGTTGTCGCGGAAGGCGTCTTCCAAGTCCTCCCAGCTGCCAATGGAGTTTTCTGGCAGGCTATTTAACCAGTGCCGAGCTGGTCCCTTGAGTTTTAGCGGGAGATATTTGATGGCATGAAGATCATCGCCGCGGGCCATATGAATATGGAGAATAAAGTCCTCAATCCATACTGCGGGATCTATTGTTCCATCATATGATTCGATATTCACGGGTTTAAACCCTTCTGGGAATTCGTGCTCCATTACTTCATCAGTGGAGCAGAGGGGGTGTGCGGCGCCTCTATATCGGGCCAATTCGCGACGTAGCTCGGATGGAGTCCGTCTGCGGTTTTCGGCCCGGACGTGGTTATGCTTGTCACGTCTAGTTAGATAGCCGTCGTCGCGCGTCGGGGCACGCCCCCGTGATCCGTAGATCGATCTGGTCTGGCCTGCTCTATTTTCCAGGTCTTGCCGCAGGTCATATGTATATCCCCGAGTTGTTGTGTCTTTACCTTTATGGCGAGGTAGTATAGGCTGGTGTTCGGCTTGAGTTGTCGTTTTGTCCCGGCCACGTGGTGGTCGGTCAGCCGCGTTATGCGCTGGTGGTATGGGCCCAAGTGCCTCGTCGTCGAATTGAGGTAGCAGTTTGCGCTTCGGGTAACTTTTGATTGGGCGCTCGAGGCCGTATTCCTTGACTTACAGGACATTAGTGCACCTGTCGTTGAGTAGGTCTTGATCAGCTTGAAGCTGCTGCCGCTTATTTTTCAGGCTCCTTGTAGTGGCAATTAGCCGATGCTTAAAGCGATCCTGCTCGAGGGGTTCCTTAGGAACGATAAAGTCTTTGTCACCGAGGCTCACCTCATCCTCGGAGAGTGGAAGATAATTACTGTCCTCCGAGTCTTCGTTTACGGCCTGTTCATCAGGGCTAACTTGCCCGTCTTCCCGATCGTCCTGTTCGAAGGTTGGCTTGACGGGGTCTTCCTGGTCTTCGGCGTCGTCCGGAGTATTGTTGTCTCTCGTGCCGGTATCGCTGTTTTTTCCACGACGTGATTTAGAATGGCGCCGCTGACGTTGGCGCTTTGGCTGTATCTCAGGAGGTTTATCCTCGACTGGATCTTTATCGTTATCATCATTACCCTCCTTGGGTGTATCCACCATGTACACGTCATATGAAGAGGTGGTCGTCCAGCATCCGGTGAACGGCGGGTTTTGGGCCTGCTCTTCTTCGACATCGTCGTCCATACCGTCAATGTCTTCGAAGCCGTAATCGAGCATGTCAGTTAAGTACTCGACAGTGGCTATGAAGTGGGTGGTGGGTGGGACATAAAATTCCCCGCTCTCAGCCCCTAGTATGGGTTGGGCATAGTTTGGACGTTGCTCCTTGCTACCTCTTGAGCACTGCGTTGGTTTTCCCCGAAGAGGAAGGGATGATGCAGCAAAGTAGCATAAGTATTTCCCTTAGTTTTTGAGAACCAAGGTATTAATCCAGAAGGAGGCTACGCGTGAGTCCCTCGTACCTGCACAAAACAAATAAATCCTCGCAACCAACGCGATAAGGGGTTGTCAATCCCTACACGGCCACTTAGGAGAGTGAGATCTGATAGATATGATAAGATAATATTTTTGGTATTTTTATGATAAAGATGCAAAGTAAAATAAAAGCAAAGTAGAAAGCAAAGAAAATAACTAAGTAATGTAAGATTAATATGATGAAGATAGACCCGGGGGCCATAGGTTTCACTAGTGGCTTCTCTCAAGAGCATAAGTATTCTACGGTGGGTGAACGAATTACTGTTGAGCAATTGACAGAATTGAGCATAGTTATGAGAATATCTAGGTATGATCATGTATATAGGCATCACGTCTGAGACAAGTAGACCAACTCCTGCCTGCATCTACTACTATTACTCCACTCATCGACCGTTATCCAGCATGCATCTAGAGTATTAAGTTAATAAAAATAGAGTAACGCCTTAAGCAATATGACATGATGTAGAGGGATAAACTCATGCAATATGATGAAAACCCTATCTTGTTATCCTCAATGGCAACAATACAATACGTGCCTTGCTGCCCCTACTGTCACTAGGAAAGGACACCGCAAGATAGAACCCAAAGCTAAGCACTTCTCCCTTTGCAAGAAAGATCAATCTAGTAGGCCAAACCAAACTGATAATTCGAAGAGACTTGCAAAGATAACCAATCATACATAAAAGAATTCAGAGAAGATTCAAATATTGTTCATAGATAGACTTGATCATAAATCCACAATTCATCGGTCTCAACAAACACACCGCAAAAAGAAGATTACATCGAATAGATCTCCACAAGAGAGGGGGAGAACATTGTATTGAGATCCAAAAAGAGAGAAGAAGCCATCTAGCTAATAACTATGGACTCGTAGGTCTGAGGTAAACTACTCACACTTCATCGGAGGGGCTATGGTCATGATGTAGAAGCCCTCCGTGATCGATGCCCCCTCCGGCGGAGCTCCGGAACAGGCCCCAAGATGGGATCTCGTGGATACAGAAAGTTGCGGTGGTGGAATTAGGGTTTTGGCTCCGTATCTGATCATTTGGGGGTACGTAGGTATATATAGGAGGAAGGAGTACGTCGATGGAGCAACAGGGGGGCCACGAGGGTGGAGGGCGCACCTGGGGGGTAGGCGCGCCCCCTACCTCGTGGCCCCCTCTTCCGTTTCTTAACGTAGGGTCCAAGTCTCTCGGGTCTTGTTCGTTGAGAAAATCACGTTCCCGAAGGTTTCAATCCGTTTGGACTCCGTTTGATATTCCTTTTCTTCGAAACCCTAAAATAGGCAAAAAAAACAGCAATTCTGGGTTGGGCCACCGGTTAGTAGGTTAGTCCCAAAAATAATAGAAAAGTGGATAATAAAGCCCAATAATGTCCAAAACAATAGATAATATAGCATGGAGCAATCAAAAAATATAGATACGTTGGAGACGTATCAAGCATCCCCAAGCTTAATTCCTGCTCGTCCTCAAGTAGGTAAATGATAAAAATAGAATTTTTGATGCGGAGTGCTACTTGGCATAATTTTAATGTAATTCTTCTTAAGTGTGGTATGAATATTCAGATCTGAAAGATTCAAGACAAAAGTTTAATATTGACATAAAAATAATAATACTTCAAGCATACTAACAAAGCAATCATGTCTTCTCAGAATAGCATGGCCAAAGAAAGTGTCAGTGTACTAGAGTAGGGGTACCCTAGTATCCCGAACTTGTGCACGGGCAGTCGCAGCGTCCCGCGGCAACGCTTGCCGGGTAACCGCCAAGGTCCTCCGTGGTTCCTTTGGAGCCATTCAAGAACAAAGTATCCAAGCAAAGGAGACAAGACCCCGGCAAGGGGAGCTTGCCGGGAAGGACAAGACCCCGGCAAGAGGAGCTTGCCGGGAAGGTCAACCAAGACATTTCAAGGAACTTGCCGCGACGCGCCACGCGTCCCGGCAAGGCCCGGTGAGCGGCAAACTCCCGGGCGCGACAAGACAACAACCGCGGCAAGGCACTTGCCGCGGCAAGCCCCCACTCTGTACCTGCGCTCCAGCACATCCACCAACGTGTCGCTCTGGGACCCTTCCAGGCGCACGTGGCGGGAAGCTGTGCAGCTAGCGGTACACGGTGGCAAGCGGCGCTGGCAAGATTGCCATCGTGGCGAGCGGTGGCGTCCCTGGCGATCCCTTTTGCACTATTTGGGCGACACAGACAGGCATTTAATGCCCTTGTCCCCTGCCGTCAGAGTTAGGTATGATACACTGTAGTAGGCGGCGGTGCCAACCGCCACGCCTTTTCCATTTTTACCCTCGTCTATGTTGCCACCTATCGGTGACCCCTTGAGCATATAAAAGGAGGCCCATGCGCAACGTAGGGGGGGAGGATGATTCTCACGCTCGGTCTCGCTAGCTGCTGGTGTGTACTGTAGCAATCAGCGCTCCCGAGCAAGAACACAATACAAACCACAAAGCAGGAGTAGGGTTTTACGCATCCGTGCGGCCCGAACCTGGGTAAACTGATCGCGTGCTCGTGCGCTTCACCTCGATCTACTCTTCGTGCTCTCTCCGCCCCCTGCCGAACCAAAAGGGGCTCGGTCCGCCGGTCCCATAGGTGTCCGTGGGATTAGCACCCCCGACATCTTTGGCGCGCCAGGTAGGGGAGCGTCGAGGTTGTGCGAACCTGATCCGGCGTTCGCACGAGCTAGATCTTCACCATCTTCATCGACATGCCGCCGAAGAAGAAGGCTTCGGAGGCGGCTGCTCCATCCGCGCCGAGCCCGCCATCGCCGGAGCAAACGGCTGGTGGGGTAGACGCCGGCGGAAGAACAGGTGTCGACGAGGGAGCTCACGGTGCTGCCAGGTCCAAGGACAAGGCTGCGCTCCCATCGGCGGCGCAGTCGGCTCCCACAATGACCGGGCGCACTCCAAGACTTCGGCATCCGTGCATGCACCGCGCCCGTCCCAGGAGGTGCGGGACCAGCAGCATCATGGTACTCATGGTACTATACGTTTGCTGGGCCAAGATCGATCTGGTGGATCTCGGAGTGCTCAAGACCAGCATGCACGCCAGCATGCTGGCGCGAGCGGGGCACGGTCGCCTGGATGAGATACTGCTCCTTCTAACATAGTTAGAAGTCCGAGCATATCTCGCTCCTCGCACCGTTCGCTGCCGCCGCCCGCCACTTCAGCAGAAACTTTGGCGCGAGCTCAACTGCTCCTACACTACCCTCCAGCGGCAGACAAGATCGACGACTGGAGGGCCACCATTCAGAGTCTCATCGGCTTCGCCAACGGAGACAACCCACGGCAGCCGAGTACTTCGCAGCCGCGGCAAGTCAGCCAGGCACGAGCCGGTGGCGACAAGACCGGTGAGGGTGCAACCACTGTGCACTCTCCGCCCCGAAGGCCAAGATCGCCGACTCGCCAGATCCACCCCGACAGCGACTCCACCGCATCATCGGATCCACGAGCTCGTCGCGATCAGCGCCAAGTTCTTCACGAACGACAGCAAGAAGACGCTCGTACTCACATCGAGCGCCGAAGAGAAGCGCGGCGTCAATCAGACTAGCGCGCTGGGCCCTCTGTTGACATGCATGCGCCAGGGGAACCAGGCGACTTGCCGTACGCGGTAGGCTGCCTTGCGTTTACCCGTGAGTTGCGGCAAGTCGAGTGGCCCAGCAAGAAGAATTTCAAGCCAGACATACCGGAGAAGTACGACGGCAAGTCGCATCTGTCGGAGTTCCTCAGCATCTACACCATCGCGGTGCAAGCTGCCGGGGGACGGGACGACAAGATCCTTGCCAACTACTTCCCGCTAGTGCTCAAGCCCAACGTCAGGTCCTGGCTCATGCATTTGCTGGAAAACTCCATATCCTCCTGGGCAGATCTGTGCCATCAGTTTGTCGGCGCCTTTATAGGCGGCCACAAATCTCATGGCCAAGAGAGTGACCTTCACCTGCTCACCCAGAAGGAAGGAGAGCCTCTGCGCAAGTATATTCAGAGATTCAGCCGTGTACAACACAACATCCCAGATGTCCACCCTACCGCGGTCATCAGCGCGTTCCATCAGAATGTCCGTAACCGCAGGATGCGGGAGGAGATGGCGATGTGCAAGATCAGAGACGTCAGCGAGCTGTATGCCCTGGCCAACAAGTGTGCACGTGCTGAGGAAGGGAGGAAACTCCCCAGAGAGAATACAGGAGCTGGAGGATCTGACAGCGAAGATGCTGCCCTGGCAAAGAAAAATCGGCGGCGGAATAAAAGGAAGAAGAAAGGCAAAGATGTGCTAGTCGTTGAGCAGTCCGGCAACGACGGTGGCGCCAAGAAAGCCAAAGTTGGTAGCTCCGGCAAGGAGATTGCCGCATGCACCAACTGCCAGGCTGTGGCGGTCGCCGACAAGCAGGACGGCACCGACTAGCAGTACTGCAAGATCCACCGCACCAAGGGCCATGACCTCCAGAGCTGCAAGAAGGTCGAGCAGCTTGTCCAGCGGCAAAAAGATGAGTACGAGCGGTGCAACAAGGAGAGGGCCCAAGGAGGCGCTGGAGAATCCGGCAAGAAGCACGCCGGCCGGGGAGGACGCCGCGGCAAAGCCAAGCAGCGGCAAGGAGACAGACCTCCCCGCGGCCGCGACAAGGATGAAGATGACGACGACGACGACGAAGACATGGAGGATGTCGAGACCAGTGAGCAGGAGTTCCAGAAAGCCACAGAGGTCTTCTGCGTTGATGGTGGTGCTTCTCTGCATACTTCGCACCGCCAACTCAAGCAGTGGGTGCGGGAAGTTAATGCGGCAGAACCACCTGTCGAATCGCACAAACTTCTGAAATGGTCCAGCACGCCTATCATCTTTGATATTGAGGACCACCCTGATCGCACAACTGCGGTCGGGTGCCTGCCGATGTTGGTTTCACCAACTATCCGCAACCTCAAGGTCACTAAGATGCTAGTTGACGGCGGGGCCGGCTTGAACCTGATCTCCTCCGCTGTACTCCAGAAACTCCAGATCCCTGACAGCGAGCTCGAAGAGACCGGCACATTCCAAGGAATCAACCCGGGAAGGAGCAAGCCGAAGGGGAAGGTCATGTTGCCGGTAACATTTGGCAGCGAGTTCAACTTCAAGACTGAGAGGGTCACTTTTGACGTTGCCGATTTTCCATTGCCTTACAATGGGATACTCGGTCGTCCTGCACTCGCCAAGTTCATGGCAGCCTCTCACTACGCATACAACATGTTGAAGATGCCAGGCCCGATAAGCGTCATCTCTGTCCCTGGCGACAAGAAGGACGCTCTTATCTGCGCCGACAAGATCTACCGGGAAGCGGCAGCTGCAACAGATCGCAAGCCACTTGCCGCTGAAGCTCCCGGGGGGAAGAAGAATACCAAGTCCGGCAAGAGTTCTGATGCCCACTCCGGCAAGCGCACCTCTTCAGAGTGCTGCGCTACCGTCGAGGACGCACCATCGAGCTCCACCGGCAAGTGTAAGAAGGCAATGGCAGCTCCGCCAGAAACCAAGAAGGTGTCCGCCAAGGAGGACGGCACTGGTGGTACCTTCACCATCAGTGCCACTCTTGACTCTAAATAGGAAAGCGCGATCATTGCTTTCCTGCGGGCGAACGTCGACATGTTTGCGTGGCAACCGTCTGACATCCCCGGTGTTCCCAGGAAAGTAATTGAGCACCATCTTGCCATTTGTCCTCATGCGCGGCCCGTCAAGCAGAAGGTCAGGAAGCAAGCAGTGGAGCGCCAAGAATTCATCGCAGAAGAAATCAAGAAATTGGAAGCAGCAGGCCTTGTCAGAGGAGTGCTCCATCCTACGTGGTTGGCCAATCCTGTAGTCGTGCGCAAGGCAAACGGGAAATGGAGGCTTTGTATTGACTTTACTGATGTTAATAAAGCTTGTCCCAAAGACCCATTTCCCTTGCCGCGCATTGACCAGATTGTTGACTCCACGACCGGATGTGATTTGCTTTCATTTCTTGACGCATACTCAGGATACCATCAAATCTTCATGGCAGAAGAGGATGAGGAGAAGACCGCATTCATCACTCCGTGTGGCACGTACTGTTTCATACGGATGCCTTTCGGTTTAAAGAATGCTGGTTCAACATTTGCAAGAGTAGTTCATGTCGCTCTTGAGCCACAAATGCACAGGAATGTGGAAGCCTACATGGATGATATAGTGGTCAAGAGCAAAGACAGGGCAACTCTGGTTCAAGATTTAGACGAGACCTTTGCAAATCTGCGCAAGATCAACCTCAAGCTCGACCCCGAGAAGTGTGTGTTTGGAGTTCCCTCCGGCAAGCTTCTTGGGTTCTTCGTGTCTCAGCGGGGAATTGAAGACAATCCCGACAAGATCAGGGCCATTGAGCAGATCGAAGCACCAAAGCGCGTCAAGGATGTACGAAGACTTGCCGGTTGCGTGGCTGCTCTCAGCAGGTTTATCTCTTGGTTTGCTAAGCGCGCCCTGCCATTTTTCAAAATTTTGAAAAAGGCAGGTCCAATGAAATGGACTCCGGAAGCGGAGGCTGCGCTGCAGGACTTGAAGAGATACCTGTCCTCCACTCCAACACTTGTCGCACCTAAGCCGCAAGAGAAGTTGCTGCTGTACATAGCGGCAACCAATCAAGTGGTTAGTGATGCGTTAGTGGCAGAGAGGGAGGCAGATGACGAGCCAGCAACCGCGGCAAGCGCATCCAGCGACAAGCAGGGGGCTTCCGCGACAAGCTCTGGTCCCCACAAAGATGGATCTGCGCAGGTGCGCGAGGAGATACAGAAGAGAATGGTGCAGCGCCCAGTTTACTTTGTCAGTTCCCTTCTGCATGGGGCTAGGTCAAGGTACTCTGGTGTGCAGAAATTGCTTTTCGGCCTTCTCATGGCCTCGAGAAAGCTGCGCCATTACTTCCAAGCACATGAGATCACAGTTGTCACTCGCTTTCCACTGAAGAGAATACTGCAGAATCTAGAAGCGACATGCAGGATTGTTGAGTGGGCACTGGAAGTGTCAAGCTTTGGCCTCAAGTTTGAGAGTACTTCAACTATCCAAAGCAGAGCATTGGCAGAATTCATAGCAGAGTGGACGCCAACACCAGATGAAGAAATTCCAGAAACGAGCATCCCCGTCAAGGAAGCAAGCAAAGAGTGGCTCATGTACTTTGACGGTGCCTTCTCGTTGCAAGGCCCCGGCGCTGGCGTGCTGCTTGTCGCACCTACCGGAGAGTACCTCAAGTATGTAGTCCAGATGCACTTTCCCAAGGAGCAAGCGACAAACAATACTGCAGAGTATGAAGGCTTGCTTGCCGGCCTCAGGATCGCGGCAGACCTTGGGATCAAGAAGCTCATTGTCAGGGGTGACTCGCAGCTTGTCGTCCGCCAAGTAAACAAGAGTTATCAGAGTCCGTTGATGGAAGCCTACGTTGACGAAGTGAGAAAGCTAGAAGAGCACTTTGACGGCCTACAGATGGAGCATGTTCCAAGAGCTCAGAACGACATTGCCGATGGCCTGTCAAAGTGCGCCGCACTTAAGTTACCTGTGGAACCAGGGATCTTTGTGCTCAAGCTGACTCAACCGTCCGTAACGCCGTCAACTGGACAGAGCAAGAAGAGGAAGTTGATTTCTGGTGACTATTTTCCGGCAGAGCTTCCCGAAGCCGCCGCCAAGAAGGTCCCCAAGATCAACACCAAGAGTGCTGAGGAGCAGTCTGCTCCAGCAAGCCCTAGGGTTTGTTCCGTTGAAGCAGACGCTCCCGACAAGTTTTGCTCCGGCAAGCTTGCCGGGGAACGTCAAGCTCCGGCAGAGCCGCGGGCCCTTGCCGTAGAAGCGGATGTTCCCGCAGCAGCAGATATGCCTTTAGTCCTTGTTGTCGAGCCACAAGCTCCGGCATGGGCACAACAGATTGTCCGTTTCCTTCAGACAGGAGAACTTCCCGAAGAGCAAGAAGAAGCGGGAAGAGTAGCCCGCCAGTTAAGTATGTACCAGTTTGTCGACAGCACACTGTACAGAAGAAGACTCAACGGTGTGAAATTGAAGTGTATTCATCGGGAAGATGGACAAAAGCTGTTGGCAGAGATACATGGAGGCATATGTGGTCACCACATTGGTGCAAGAGCACTTGTCGGCAAAGCATTCTGGCAAGGTTTCTTCTGGCCGACAGCCCTCCAGGATGCAACTGCACAAGTAACCAAGTGTGAAGCGTGCCAGTTCCATTCCAAGCAGATACACCAGCCAGCTCAAGCTCTCCAGACGATCCCTTTATCCTGGCCATTTTCGGTCTGGGGGCTCGATATCCTCGGCCCCTTTCCCCGAGCAGTCGAGGGCTTTGAGTACTTGTACGTTGCAATCGACAAGTTCACAAAGTGGCCGGAAGTGGAACCAGTGAGAAAGGTGACAACACAGTCAGCAGTCAAGTTCTTCAGGTCGATTGTTTGCCGCTTCGGGATCCCTAACAGGGTAATCACCGACAACGGTACACAATTTACGAGCCGCACCTTCATGCAGTACATCCAAGATCTTGGCGCCAAGGTCTGCTTCGCTTCTGTTGCTCACCCGAGAAGCAACGGTCAAGCGGAGAGGGCAAATGCTGAAGTGATGCATGGGCTCAAGACCAGAACTTTCGACAGGCTGCACAAGTGCGGAAGAAACTAGATCGAGGAGCTGCCGGTGGTTCTTTGGTCGATCAGGACGACGCCAAATCGAGCCACTGGCTAGACACCTTTCGCTCTAGTCTATGGAGCAGAGGCAGTTCTCCCCACGGAACTCGTATACGGGTCACCTCGAGTGCTCGCTTATGATGAGCTCGAGCAAGAGCAGCTGCAACAAGATGACGCGCTGCTCCTTGAGGAAGACCGTCTTCAGGCTGCTGTGCGAGCTGCTCGCTACCAGCAAGCTTTGCACCTCTACCATAGCCGCAAAGTTAACGCCAGAAGTCTCGAGGAAGGCGACCTTGTTCTTCGGCGCGTTCAGTCCGCCAAAAATTCCAACAAGTTGACGCCAAAGTTGGAAGGCCCTTACCGGGTGAAACGAGTCACTAGGCCTGGCGCTGTCCGCCTTGAGACCGAAGATGGCATTCCAGTGAGCAACTCCTGGAACATTGAGCATCTTCGTAAGTTTTACCCATAGGGCGCGGCTGCCGGAACCCGTTCCGGCAACCACCTTTTGTACAAGTCTTGCCGATGTTGCATGTAATCCTTTGTACAGAGCCGGGCGCAGACCCCGTGCATAAATATCATGTGTTATCTGACACTTTGTGCAGCACTTACCCCCGGTAAGCAACAACGAGCCATAAGGCTCCGTATCTTTTTCTCCTCTTTCTTTTTTCTCTCAAGGAAAGGAAGGTTCCCTCGCGCACAAGTTTGCCGGGGGGAAAGGAGAAGATATGGTATGGACCAGGCGTCGTTCAAGAAAGTTTTGCCTTGCCGGGAAGCAAATGACAGAAAAGATAAGTTGCCAAAGCTTGAGCAATCAGATTTCCTTTAAATTTTTAAGTTATCTTCCTTGAACGACCGTACTTTGTATGGAAAACCTGTGCACGGAGGAACCAACTCGTAGCTAGTTGCGCCCTTACTGTTGTTTCGAGTCTGCTCAACAACTTAAGTGAGCTGCGACTAGCTGCGACAAGGTTTCTTGTCGGCAGCGGCACCGCCAGCAGGCTGCTGACATCCCGCACTCAGCGCTCGCGGCAAAGGTGCCTGCGCCGGCAAGTTCCCTAAAAGCGTAGGGTAGAAACATACAAAGGAAGAAGTCAAGTAAAGGAAATAACATTGCAATCATTACCTGAAATAGAGTTATATTACAAGATAGCTTGTCGCAGCTCTAATAGATTGTTTTCGTAACATGACCAACAGCAACAAGAAAAGAAGAAAACGGGCGGCCTAATCTACGCGATCGCCCTCAACCCTCTTGATTCCGCTCACCTTGTCCACAATGGGTGCGACAAGGGTCTTGAGCGCCTCCAGATCAGCATCTGGCGGCAAGGACCTGAGGACGTTGGTGAGGTTGAGGCCCGGGTTGCGGAACGCCACCTTCACCAGCACCTTCTGAAGAGCTCCCGCGCAGATCTTGCGCGACTCGTCGGCCAGCTGCTTTGGGATCCTTTCCCGGAGTCGCCGGAGGGCCGTCGCCACGCCTTTGAAGAACGAGGTGAGCTTGGCGCTGGGTTAGAGGTTCTCGTCGGAGGGATACCCGAGATCCTCCATTCCCAGCTGCGCCAGCTCCCTGTCGATGCCTGCGGCAACATCCACAAGACCTTCCGTCCAGTGCTCCACGTTCTCCCGGAAAGTGCTCTGGGCGGCAGCGGCACTCGCCAGCAGCGCCTTGTCGGCCTTGACCTCCTCCTTCAGGGGTGTCTCCTGCTCCTTGGCACCGTCCAGCGTCTTGGTCAAAACAATCAGTTTCAACTCAAGATCTGCATTGGAATCCTTGGCGGTGTCAAGCTCCTTGCCCTTCTCGGCGAGGCGGGTCTGCAGCTCTGAATGGCTGTGGACGTCCTTCTCCCGCTCAATCTTGAGCGCGGCAAGCTCGTCACCGCTCGCCTTGAGATCGGCCTCCAGTTGCGCCACCTTCGTCTCCAGCTCCTTCTTGGCGGCCTCGGCAGCTGCGGCAGCGTCTTCTGCTTGTTTGAGGGCTCCGTCAAACGTTCGCTCGCGCGCGGCAAGCTCCTCCTCGTGGCTGTCAAGATGGACTTTCCGCTGCACCAGCTCGCCTTCCTGCACAGACAGCTTCTCAGCGGCAAGCTTTGTTGCTCTTCGACTTCAGCCTTCTTGAGGAGGAAGGCCCTCTGCTCCTCGGCAAGCTGCTCCCGCTCCACTGCCAGGGACCGGAGAGCTTCTCGATTGTGACCCCGGAGCTCCTCCACGCGCTTCTCGATGTCGACTCCCGCCTTCGCAACAAGCGCCTCGCGGGATTCCAGCTTGGCTTGCCGGGCGCGGTAGAGTGACACCAGCTTCCGCAGCAGCCGCTCCTCCTCAGGCTCGTCGTTGCTGCTGCTTGGCGCGTCAACCAGCGCCAGCCCGGCGGAGGCGAGCACTTCTCCATCGAAGCTCTCTCCTTCGATCGGCGCCCTGGAGCTTGACGCCCAGGGGAGGTTGATGAAGATGTCGTCGCCAGCCTTCAAGTAGACGCCAGGCTGGGGCTCTTCGGAGCCTGGCGCTGCGGCAGCGGCGGAGGGATCGGCGGTCGGTGCAGCGCCTGGCGCTCCTGCGGCCTCAGGGTCGTCAGTACGATCACCAGATCCCCCGCCTGCTTCTGCGGCGGTAGCCTTGGCGGTCTCTGCGCCGGCGGGCTCATCAGCGCCGGCTGCTTCCTCGGTGGCAGCAGCATCTTCGGCGGCAACCTCGGTCTCCATCGGCTCCGCAGCAGATGGATCTGACAGCCGGAAGAGGGAGAAGAATCAAGCAAATATCCAAAAAAGAAGATCAAAAGAAGAAGAACCCAAGGGAAGTTTTAAAGCAAGGAGAGTACCTGTGCCAGGTTCTGCAGTTGTGGTCTCCGCCGCCGGGGGGCCACTGGTGTTGTCCCTTGCCTGGGAACCCTCCCTTGCCGGAGAGCTCCCCCTTGCCGGGGACGTCTCCCTTGCCGGAGGACTCTCCCTTGGCGTTTCGGGGGCGGCCTCCGGGCATTCCTGGTGGGGCTGCTCTGCTCCTGCACAAGTCAATAGTCAGATATCAGCAAAGCAAGAATCTCCATGTGTGCCCAACAGCGGAAAGCAAGCCATATACTTACGCTGGGGGCTGCTCTGGAGAGCAGTTGCCGGGTCCGACAAGGTTGTCTCGGGCGCATCCCCTGCTGTCGCGGTGGGTTCGTCCTCGATGACAATCACCGGGGCCTTGGCTCTCTTCGCCGCTCTCTGGGCCAGTGTCCTAAAAAGGAAAAGGTTCAGAATGAAGCAAGTGAGATACAAGACAGAACAGCAAGGATTGAAGAACTACAAGTACAACAGGAGAATATTACTCTTCTTCTTCTTCCTCGTCGGAGCTGAACGCGGAGAAGTCGAAATCCGGCTCACGCCCGGCGCGGGAAGGCAGAGGGGCAGGTTCCCTTGGACGCTTGGCGGGAGCAGAAGCAGTGGTCCGAGAGGACCCCGCTCCAGTTGCCGCCGCAGCGTGAGGTGCTCCCGCGGCAATAGTGCTTGCCGCGGTGGAGCGTGTCGCACGGCGCGGCGACTGTCGACTCGCCTGCCGCCTCGCTACGTCCCCGGCCTTGCGGAGACGCCTTCTTGGTGGAGATGGAGGCTCTGCTTGCGGCGAGCTGTCTGAAGATGAGGAGGAGGAGGAGTTGATCTCCAACGAGCCGCTCGTATCCTCGGCGGGCTCGCTCGGCTCGGCGTCACGCCCGGCAAGCTCTTTCTTGCCGGCAGGCTCCCCTCGCCCGGCAAGCTCCTTCTTGCCGGCAAGCTCCTCTTGCTCGGCACGGCTTGCCGCCTCTGCTGCCTCTGCCTCCTCCATGGTGAATCCAAACTCGCCTGCCGCTGCGGCTGCCGCCGCCTCTTCCAGCCTGGAGGCGATGCGTTTCAACTCCGCATCGGTGGTGTCGGAGTGAGGCCATTCTTCTCGTCGGGGCGGATCAGCACTTCTACCAAGTTGTCGAAGAATTCCTGCACGACCTCGTCTGCAGGCTCTTGCCAAGTTGGCACAAGCCCATGCTAGTCGCACAGCGGCATCATTGCCCGGATGCGATCAAGCGCGGAATTGTTGCACAACGGAACGACGCCCTGCGGCAACCTAAATACTTTGGGATGATCAGGATCATACTTGAAGAGCTCCTGAAGCATTGCTTGAGCTCCAAGACAGTGAAGTTGTAGTTGAGGCCCAGACGCAGCCTCATGATATCCGCCGCATTCTTGAACTCCCAGGCGGGCCTCCTCCATTCCTGCAGGGGGGCGATGCGGCGGCGAAGGAAATCTGCGCCAACGGCGCCTACAGTGAGTCCGGCAAGCCTGAGGCGTTGGATCCTGGTGACGGCAATCCTCAGCCTATCGTCTTCCGGGGCCACGTCACTCCAATCACTGTCGTGTACTGCTGCGGTTTGGCGCCGGGCGGTAAATGGCTACGGGTTCTCCTCTACAATCCAGCACCAATCTGCTCTCCACTCCTCCCACTTGCCGCGGAACTCGCCCTCTAGATAAGAGTCCTTCTTGCCGGTCCTTGAGACCCAGGCGATTCCGCCGGATAAGGGCTCTCCTCTCTCTACTCGGGGCATGAAGAAGTGGCGGAAAAGGGCTACGTTGGGATGGACTCCGACAAAGTTTTTGCAGAGATGCGCGAAAACTGCCATGGTCAGAACGGCATTGGGGGTGAAATCAAGGAGGCAGAGCCCGTAGGTGTTCATGATGTCGCAGAAAAATTCAGAGAAGGGCGGGCAGAGCCCGCAGTAGAAGAACACGACGAAGAAGGGATATCCATTTGGAGCCATTTTATGAGCGGCGGCTGGGAGTACCTTCGTGCTTGGATGCGCCCGTGTCTCCGTCGACCAGAAGAGGTAGTAGTACTCCCTCAGCTCCTTTGCGGCAAGCTTGGGGGGGGGGGGAAGATGGCCCGCTCCTTCCGCAGCACCGCAAGCCGCTGCGCCTCGGTCGACTTCACAGCCTTCCCCTTATCGGCTTTCGGAGCCATGGCGGAGGTGGTGGAGGAGGTCGACGGCGTTGGTGGTGCTGGTGGCGATGGGGGGGGCAGGGCGCAGCTCTCTTTTCAGCTTTGGGAAGACGGAGGCGGGGCGGAGGCTTCTGAGATTGGAATGGAAAGGGGGCGAGTGGGCGCACTACCCCTGCTTCCCCTTGCTTATAAAGGGGGAGGGGGCGGACGTTCCGCCTTTCCTAATAAAGAAACCACCCACGATCTCTCCCACGACGCCGCGTTCGACGCGTGCCGTTCGGGGAGGGCGCGGTGGATGCGGAGTGAGATACGGTGTAACCCAGGCCGTGCGTGCCCGTGCCCTGTTTTGGGCCTGGCCCAACAGCGCTCGGCACCATGTGTGGCCCAGGCCCGGGGGCTCCTGTCGGTGTACTAGAGTAGGGGTACCCTAGTATCCCGAACTTGTGCACGGGCAGTCGCAGCGTCCCGCGGCAAGGCTTGCCGGGTAACCGCCAAGGTCCTCCGTGGTTCCTTTGGAGCCATTCAAGAACAAAGTATCCAAGCAAAGGATACAAGACCCCGACAAGAGGAGCTTGCCGGGAAGGACAAGACCCCGGCAAGAGGAGCTTGCCGGGAAGGTCAACCAAGACATTTCAAGGAACTTGCCGCGACGCGCCACGCGTCCCGGCAAGGCCCGGTGAGCGACAAACTCCCGGGCGCGACAAGACAACAACCGCGGCAAGGCACTTGCCGCGGCAAGCCCCCACTCTGTACCTGCGCTCCAGCACATCCACCAACGTGTCGCTCTGGGACCCTTCCAGGCGCACGTGGCGGGAAGCTGTGCAGCTAGCGGTACACTGTGGCAAGCGGCGCTGGCAAGATTGCCATCGTGGCGAGCGGTGGCGTCCCTGGCGGTCCCTTTTGCACTATTTGGGCGACGCAAACGGGCATTTAATGCCCCTGTCCCCTGCCGTCAGTGTTAGGTATGATACACTGTAGTAGGCGGCGGTGCCAACCGCCACGCCTTTTCCATTTTTACCCTCGTCTATGTTGCCACCTGTCGGTGACCCCTTGAGCATATAAAAGGAGGCCCATGCGCAACGTAGGGGGGGAGGATGATTCTCATGCTCGGTCTTGCTAGCTGCTGGTGTGTACTGTAGCAATCAGCGCTCCCGGGCAAGAACACAATACAAACCACAAAGCAGGAGTAGGGTTTTACGCATCCGTGCGGCCCGAACCTGGGTAAACTGATCGCGTGCTCGTGCGCTTCGCCTCGATCTGCTCTTCGTGCTCTCTCCGCCCCCTGCCATACCAAAAGGGGATCGGTCCGCCGGTCCCATAGGTGTCCGTGGGATTAGCACCCCCGACAGAAAGTTATCCCTCCAAAATCATATAGTATGGCTATGCTCTATCTTCACCACACAAAATATTTAAATCATGCACAACCCCGATGACAAGCCAAGAAATTGTTTCATACTTTTGGTGTTCTCAAACTTTTTCAATCTTCACGCAATACATGAGCATGAGCCATGGATATAGCACTATAAGTGGAATAGAATGGTGGTTGTGGAGAAGACAAAAAGGGAGAAGATAGTCTCACATCAACTAGGCATATCAACGGGATATGGAGATGCCCATCAATAGATATCAATGTGAGTGAGTAGGGATTGCCATGCAACGATGCACTAGAGCTATAAGTATATGAAATCTCAACAAAAGAAACCAAGTGGGTGTGCATCCAACTTGCTTGCTCATGAAGACCTAGGGCATTTTGAGGAAGCCCATCATTGGAATATACAAGCCAAGTTCTATAATGAAAAATTCCCACTAGAATTTGCAAGTGATAACATATGAGACTCTCTATCATGAATGTCATGGTGCTACTTTGAAGCACAAGTGTGGTAAAAGGATAGTAACATTGTCCCTTCTCTCTTTTTCTCTCATTTTTTTATTTGGGCCTTTTCTCTTTTTTTCTTATGGCCTCTTTCCTTTTTTCCGGAGTCTCATCCCGACTTGTGGGGGAATCATAGTCTCCATCATCCTTTCCTCACCGGGACAATGCTCTAATAATGATGATCATCACACTTTTATTTTTCTTACAACTCAACAATTACAACTTGATACTTAGAACAAAATATGACTCTATATGAATGCCTCCGGCGGTGTACCGGGATATGCAATAAATCAAGAGTGACATGTATGAAATAATTATGAATGGTGGCTTTGCCACAAATACGATGTCAACTACATGATCATGCTAAGCAATATGACAATGATGATGTGTGTCATAATAAACAGAACGGTGGAAAGTTGCATGGCAATATATCTCGAAATGGCTATGGAAATGCCATAATAGGTAGGTATGGTGGCTGTTTTGAGGACGTTATATGGTGGGTGTATGATACCGGCGAAAGGTGCGCGGTATTAGAGAGGCTAGCAAAGGTGGAAGGGTGAGAAAAGTGCGTATAATCCATGGACTCAACATTAGTCATAAAGAACTCATATACTTATTGCAAAAATCTACAAGTTATCAAAGCAAAGTATTACGCGCATGCTCCTAGGGGGATAGATTGGTAGGAAAAGACCATCGCTCGTCCCCGACCGCCACTCATAAGGAAGACAATCAAAAAATAAATCATGCTCCGACTTCATCACATAACGGTTCACCATACGTGCATGCTACGGGAATCACAAACTTTAACACAAGTATTTCTCAAATTCACAACTACTCAACTAGCATAACTCTAATATCACCATCTTCATATCTCAAAACAATTATCAAGCATCAAACTTCTCATAGAATTCAACACACTCATAAGGAAGTTCTTTTATTATTCTTGAATTCCAAGCATATTAGGATTATTTAAGAAAATTGCCATGCTATTTAAGACTCTCAAAGTAATCTAAGTGAAGCATGAGAGATCAATAGTTTCTATAAAACAAGTCCACCACCGTGCTCTAAAAGATACAAGTGAAGTACTAGAGCAAAACTATATAACTCAAATGATATAAGTGAAGCACATAGAGTATTCTAACAAATTCCAAATCATGTATGGCTCTCTCAAAAGGTGTGTACAGGAAGGATGATTGTGGTAAACCAAAAAATAAAGACTCAAATAATACAAGACGCTCCAAGCAAAACACATATCATGTGGTGAATAAAAATATAGCTCCAAGTAAAGTTACCGATAGAAGTAGACGAAAAGAGGGGATGCCTTTCGGGGCATCCCCAAGCTTTGGATTTTAGGTGTCCTTACATTATCTTGGGGTGCCATGGGCATCCCCAATCTTAGGCTCTTGCCACTCCTTGTTCCATAATCCATAAAATCTTTACTCAAAACATGAAAACTTCACAACACAAAACTTAAAGTAGAAAATCTCGTGGGCTCCGTTAGCGAAAGAAAACAAAAGATCACTTCAAGGTACTGTAATGAACTTATTATTTATTTATATTGGTGTTAAACCTACTGTATTCCAACTTCTCTATGGTTTATAAACTATTTTACTAGCCATAGATTCATCAAAATAAGCAAACAACACACGAAAAACAGAATCAGTCCAAAACAAAACAGTCTGTAGTAATCTGTAGCTAGAGCAAGATATGGAACCCCAAAAATTCTAAAATAAATTGCTGGACGTGAGGAATTTATCTATTAATCATATTCAAAAAGAATTAACTAAATATCACTTTCCAAATAAAAATGGCAGCAGTTCTCGTGAGCGCTAAAGTTTCTATTTTTTACAGCAAGATTAACAAGACTTTCCCCAAGTCTTCCCAATGGTTCTACTTGGCACAAACACTAATTAAACACAGAAAACACAACCTAAACAGAGGCTAGATAAATTATTTATTACTAAACAGGAGCAAAAAGCAAGGAATAAAAATAAAATTGGGTTGCCTCCCAACAAACGCTATCGTTTAACGCCCCTAGCTAGGCATAAAAAGCAAGGATAGATCTAGGTATTGCCATCTTTGGTAGGCAATCCATAAGTGGCTCTCATAATAGATTCATAAGGTAATTTAATTTTCTTTCTAGGAAAGTTTTCCATGCCTTCCTTAACGGAAATTGGAATCTAATATTTCCTTCCTTCATATCAATAATTGCACCAATCCTTCTAAGGAAAGGTCTGCCAAGAATAATAGGACATGAAGGATTGCAATCTATGTCAAGAACAATAAAATCTAAGGGCACATAATTCCTATTTGCAACAATAATAACATCATTAATTCTTCCCATAGGTTTCTTAATAGTGGAATCCGTGAGGTGCAAGTTTAGAGAGCAATCATCAAAATCACGAAAACCTAACAAATCACACAAAGTCTTTGGAATCGTGGAAACACTAGCACCCAAATCACATAAAGCATAGCATTCATGATCTTTAATTTTAATTCTAATAGTTGGTTCCCACTCATCATAAAGTTTTCTAGGAATAGAAACTTCTAACTCAAGTTTTTCTTCATAAGATTGCATCAAGGCATCAATGATATGTTTAGTGAACGCTTTATTTTGACTATAAGCATGAGGAGAATTTAGCACGGATTGCAACAAGGAAATACAATCAATCAAAATATCAATCAAATAGCAATTTTCATAATTAAATTCCTTGAAATCCAAAATAGTGGGTTTAGCAACATCTAAGGTTTTAATTTCTTCGATCCCACTTCCATCAATTTTAGCATCAAGATCTAAAAACTCTGAATTCTCGGAACGTCTTCTAGGTAAAGGTGGATCATATTCAGTCCCATCATTATTAAGATTCATATTTCAAAACAAAGATTTAATAGGGGACACATCAATAACTTTTAGATCTTCATCTTTATTTTCATAAGAACTAGAAGAACACGCTCTTATAAAGGCATCTTTTTTAGCACGCATCCTAGCGGTTCTTTCTTTGCACTCATCAATGGAAATTCTCATGGCTTTGAGAGACTCATTGATATCATGATTAGGTGGAATAGATCTACGTTTCAAAGAATCAACATCAAGAGAAATTTTATCAATGTTCCTAGCCAACTCATCAATCTTAAGCAATTTTTCTTCAATCAAAGCATTGAAATTCTTTTGCAAAGTAATAAATTCTTTAATATTATATTCAAAATCAGAGGTCATATTATTATAATTTCCATAAGAATTGTTGTAAGAATTACCATAATTATTAGAGGGATTACTAGGATAAGGCCTAGGATTAAAATTTCCTCTATGCGCGTTGTTACCAAAATTGTTCCTACCAACAAAATTCACATCCATAGATTCATTATTATTCTCAATCAAAGTAGACAAGGGAATATCATTAGGATCAGAAGAAACACTCTTACTAGCAAATAATTTCATAAGTTCATCCATCTTTCCACTCAAGACATTAATTTCTTCTATTGCATGCACCTTTTTATTAGTAGATCTTTCAGTATGCCATTGAGAATAATTAACCATAATATTATCTAGGAGTTTAGTAGCTTCTCCTAAAGTGATTTCCATAAAAGTGCCTCCCACGGCCAAATCTAAAAGATTTCTAGAAGCAAAATTCAATCCGGCATAAAAAAATTGTATAATCATCCACAGATTCAAACCATGAGTAGGGCAATTACGTATCATTAATTTCATCCTCTCCCAAGCTTGTGCAACATATTCATGATCAAGTTGCTTAAAATTCATAATATCATTTCTAAGGGAGATGATCTTAGCGGGAGGAAAATACTTAGAGATAAAAGCATCTTTGCACTTATTCCATGAATCAGTACTATTCTTAGGCAAAGACGAAAACCAAGCTTTAGCACGATCTCTAAGAGAAAAACTAAATAGCTTCAATTTAACAATATTGTTATCCACATCTTTCTTCTTTTGCATATCACACAAATCAACGAAACTATTTAGATGGGTAGCGGCATCTCACTAGGAAGGCCGAAAAACGGATCTTTCATGACAAGATTCAGCAAGGCAGCATTAATTTCACAAGATTCAGCATCGGTAAGAGGAGCAATCGGAGTGCTAATAAAATCATTGTTGTTGGTATTGGTAAAGTCACACAATTTAGTGTTATCTTGAGCCATCGTGACAAGCAAACAAACTAACACACAAGCAAACAAAAAGCAAGCGGGAAAAAAGAGGCAAATAGAGAAAGAGAGGGAGGATAGAGAGAGAGGGCGAATAAAACGGCAAGGGTGAAGTGGGGGAGAGGAAAACGAGAGGCAAATGGCAAATAATGTAATGCGGGAGATAGGGATTGTGATGGGTACTTGGTATATTGACTTTTGCGTAGACTCCCCGGCAACGGCGCCAGAAATCCTTCTTGCTACCTCTTGAGCACTGAGTTGGTTTTCCCCGAAGAGGAAGGGATGATGCAGCAAAGTAGCGTAAGTATTTCCCTCAGTTTTTGAGAACCAAGGTATCAATCCAGTAGGAAGCTACGCGCGAGTCCCTTGTATCTGCACAAAACAAATAAATCCTCGCAACCAACGCGATAAGGGGTTGTCAATCCCTACACGGCCACTTACGAGAGTGAGATCTGATAGATATGATAAGATAATATTTTTGGTATTTTTATGATAAAGATGCAAAGTAAAATAAAAGCAAAGTAAAAAGCAAATAAAATAACTAAGTAATGTAAGATTAATATGATGAAGATAGACCCGGGGGCCATAGGTTTCACTAGTGGCTTCTCTCAAGAGCATAAGTATTCTACGGTGGGTGAACGAATTACTGTTGAGCAATTGACAGAACTGAGCATAGTTATGAGAATATCTAGGTATGATCATGTATATAGGAATCACGTCCGAGACAAGTAGACCGAGTCCTGCCTGCATCTACTACTATTACTCCACTCATCGACCGCTATCCAACATGCATCTAGAGTATTAAGTTAATGAAAACAGAGTAACGCCTTAAGCAAGATGGCATGATGTAGAGGGATAAACTCATGCAATATGATAAAAACCCTATCTTGTTATCCTCGATGGCAACAATACAATACATGCCTTGCTGCCCCTACTGTCACTGGGAAAGGACACCGCAAGATTGAACCCAAAGCTAAGCACTTCTCCCTTTGCAAGAAAGATCAATCTAGTAGGCCAAACCAAACTGATAATTTGAAGAGACTTGCAAAGATAACCAATCATACATAAAAAAATTCAGAGAAGATTCAAATATTGTTCATAGATAGACTTGATCATAAACCCACAATTCATCGGTCTCAACAAACACACCGCAAAAAGAAGATTACATCGAATATATCTCCACAAGAGAGGGGGAGAACATTGTATTGAGATCCAAAAAGAGAGAAGAAGCCATCTAGCTAATAACTATGGACCCGTAGGTCTGAGGTAAACTACTCACACTTCATCGGAGGGGCTATGGTGATGATGTAGAAGCCCTCCATGATCAATGCCCCCTCCGGCGGAGCTCCGGAACAGGCCCCAAGATGGAATCTCGTGGATACAGAAAGTTGCGGCGGTGGAATTAGGGTTTTGGCTCCGTATCTGATCGTTTGGGGGTACGTAGGTATATATAGGAGGAAGGAGTACGTCGGTGGAGCAACAGGGGGGCCACGAGGGTGGATGGTGCGCCTGGGGGGAGGCGCGCCCCTACCTCGTTGCGTCCTCTTCCGTTTCTTGACATAGGGTCCAAGTCTCCCGGGTCTTGTTCGTTGAGAAAATCACGTTCCCGAAGGTTTCATCCCGTTTGGACTCCGTTTGATATTCCTTTTCTTCGAAACCCTAAAATAGGCAAAAAGAAACAGCAATTCTGGGCTGGGCCTCCGGTTAGTAGGTTAGTCCCAAAAATAATATAAAAGTGGATAATAAAGCCCAATAATGTCCAAAACAGTAGATAATATAGCATGGAGCAATCAAAAATTATAGATACATTGGAAGCGTATCACTCCTCTGTAATGACGAGGGATCGCATCAAGTCCAGAGCCTCGCTTAAAGGTGAGGTTTGGCCAAGGAGAAGAGAGTTTGTGGAGTACGGCGGGAAGGAGACTCCTTGGCTGAGCTCACACAATGCTGACTCCGAGGGTTCGGAGCCAGTGTCTGGAGAAGAGTCCGACTTCATGATGGTTGCCAGCGGTACTACTTCCTCCGGCTCTCCCGTACTGGACTTAGTAGCCGCAGATAGTCCGGCAGTCTCGAGAATCCCGTCTTCAGACCTGGCGATACGCTCCGGATCTAAGGCCAGAGCAGAGGTTGGGGTCGTGAACCCTTGGAAGATCAAGTCTCCTCGCATATCAGCGACATAATCCAGATTTTCAAAACTAATCTGGTGACCTGGGCCGTAGCTGTCGATTTGCTCTAGATGGTCAAGCGAGTTGGCCCGCAGTGTGAAGCCGCCGAATACAAAGATCTGGCCAGGGAGAAAAACCTCCCTCTGGGTAGTATTGTTGTGGATAATGGATGGGGCCATCGAACCTTCTGGCGACGACACAGCGGAACTCTCAATGAAAGCACGAACGTCGGTGTCAAAACCGGCGGATCTGGGGTAGCGGGACCCGAATTGTGCGTCTAAGGTCGATGGTAACAGGAGGACGGGGGACATGATGTTTACCCAGGTTCGGGCCCTCTTGATGGAGGTAATACCCTACTTCCTGCTTGGTTGATCTTGATGAATATGAGGATTACAAGAGTTGATCTACCATGAGTTCGTAATGGCTAAACCCTAGATGTCTAGCCTGTATGATTGAGATTGCCTCTAAGGACTAAACCCTCCGGTTTATATAGACATCGGAGGGGCCTATGGTTGTACATAATCGGTTTACACAGGAAGGAATCTTCATATTCGAACGCCAAGCTTGCCTTCCATGCAAAGGAGAGTCCCATCCGGACACGGGAGAAAGTCTTCTGTCTTGTATCTTCATGACCCATCAGTCCGGCCCACGTCACATAGCCCGGACACCCGAGGACCCCTTAATCCAGGACTCCCTCACTGACCACAAAATGATAAATGAAGAGAACACTTCCTATTTCTTTGTTTCCTCGGTGTCTCTCTTATCTTTGGCAAACCATGCCCTGACCCCGCCGGGGACTCCTAGCTCGACCCTATGCTGCCACTAGCTCCCCGCACACATATGCGACCACTGGGTCGACCCAGTCGCCCCTAGCTCCCTGCGCTCTACCGCACTCGAACGCCCATTGCCGCTACCTCACCCGGCCGTCAGTGCCTTTTCTCCGCCTACCTGAGTCCTATGGTGATGGAGATGAAGGCCACACCCTTCCCCATCCATGTGTCACCGCCCCACTCCCTTAGTGATGCCTCCTAGCCTATTTGAGCCCTGTGGAGATGGGGGTGAAGGCCAAGCCCCTTCCTTTTCACATGGTAACGCTCTCCTTCAACCCCCGACTACTGGCCATAAAGCTCCCTGTGCTACCCCTCAGTCTCCTCCTGACTCCCAGTAGAGGAACCATTTGCCACACCTCTGCCTCCTCCTGGAATCTCACCCATGCACCTATTGGATTTTCCTCGCTGCCCGATGAGCCTCCCCCCCAAGGCGTCGCTAGAGCCCCTCGAGCTCCATTCCTGTCTCTACCCACCCACCCTCTTCTGCTCCGCCCCATGGTCGCCTTCGTCCCGGTTTCGCCCTGTCGCTATCGGTCTTGTTTCTGGTTGGAGACAAGGGTTCGCTGCCTAAATGCAATCACCATGGACCACAGCGTCAGCTGCCACTAAATCCAATGATGAGAGAGAGATAGTTTCTTTTTTTAATTTTTTCTGGATGGGTCCCATCAGTAAGAGAGTGAAGAGATTTTTTTTCTATTTTTTCATTTGAATGTTGGTTGTTACCCAGAGGCATTTTGGACAAAGAAAACGGTCCGAGGTCTTTGACTGGACAGAAATAGTGTGAAAGGGTATTTTCATAGGTTTGCTAGACGGAATGAGAGCAAAGTTGATATGGAAATCAGGGCAATCCTGAGTAGTGGGTACCAACTAGAGGCACAAATATAAAATCACAAAAATGTAATGAACATATACTAGATTTGGAACGTTTCTGAAATCCTAATAAAATGCATTAGGATAAAAAAGTACACGTGTCCGGATCTTCTAATCATGAACACGAACACAAATACGTGCACACACTAGTACCAATCTTAGTCTTATGATCAAATCATGGAGTCGGTTTTCTCTCAAAGTATATCAAGAGACACCATTAAATTTGTATATCTGTAACTTAGAGAAGAAGAGGACTGAAAAGAACATATTTCATCTAAAATAACATAGTATGTCAGACGATTGAAAACAAAATCCGACTTCAAGAAAAACTAAGTTGGTTTTGAATTACCTCGCGGTCGTCACAAGATTTCTTGAAGGACTACCGAGCTGACCGATCAATAGAAAGAGCTTGAGCAAGCGCGCACCAGACTTTTCTTGCAGGAGGACACGTAAAGAGTAACTGACTAAGAGCAACTCTAGCACACCCCGTATCCGGCCCCGATCTGCAAAATAACCGCCAAAATGCGGGTAGGGGCGAAAAAACCTGCCTAATCAGACTCCGCATCCCGCCCCGGCCCGTAATTTTTTTTTAAACATCAGTACAGACATAAGCGTTCATATACACGCGCATACACTCACCCCTATGAACGCACACATGCACACCCTACCCTTATGAGCACCTTCGAAAGACTGAGCCGGCATATCAATTTTGAAATTTACGAAGTCACCGTAGGCACCTCGTCGTCGACGGGAACGTCTCCTCCCACTGAATGTGCATCTCCGGAAATCCTGAAATAAATCCAGGAATAAATGCGAGCACCAGGATTTGAACCCTGGTGGGCTGGGGATACCACAGTCCCTCTAACCATCCAACCACAGGTTGGTTCGTGCCCGTAAAAATTTTTGAGGAGCGCGGCAAAATCTCGGCCCCAACCTGCGAATACGCGAGTTCCCCCCTCGCCGATGCGGTGCCCTGCATCAGAGAGAAGCGATTGGCGGGAGGGACATTTCAGCCCGCGCTCTTTTCCCCACCCCCTTCCGCCGCCGACCGCCCTTGCTTCCGCCCGTCCGCCGCCAGCGATTTCGGCCAAATCTGCGGGCGGAATCGCACCGCGGGGCCGTCCCCCACCCTCCCGCGCCGATACGCTACACCGACCCACCCAGATCCGGTGAGAAGAGCCGCCACTCGTCGCCGCCGCTGTCGGGAATCGACCATCGTCGAGCCCGCCCCCTCGTCGCCGCCGCTACCGGGAATCGACCATCGTCGAGCCCGCCCCCTCGTCGCCGCCCGGAACCACCCGCCACATCCGCCCCCCGGTTAGTGTTTGTTTTGTGATATGTTGCGAGCGCTATAGTTGATTGACGTGCCGGCGCCAGTATGCATGTAGATGGAATTGACCCCGTGCGAGAAGTTCTTGCTCTCCGATTCGTCCGATTCGGATGACTCGGATATTGAGACCATGCTTGCGACCTTTCGGCAGCAGACATTAGTGATGGCACTTGCCATGAAGGAGCATGAAGACGAGAACAAGAAGAGGAGGCGATGATCGACCGTCGGGCGTCTTTGCATCCCTCGGAATCGCCATCTTGCGAACGAGATTTTGATGCAAGACTACTTCACGGAGAATCCTACATATCCACCGCACCTCTTCCGGAGAAGGTACCGAATGCGCCGATCCCTCTTTGTGAAAATTGTTCAAGCTTGCGAGGCAAATTGCCGGTATTTTATTCAAAGAAGAAATGCTACGTGATTAAAGGGATTTAGTGCATATCAAAAAATCTCCACAGCTATGCGGGTGATTGCATATGGCGTTCCGGCTGACTATGCCGATGAGTACCTTCGCATTGGTGAAGATACTACAATTGAGTCAGTGCGTAGATTTGCAAAAATGATCATCTGTGTCTTTGGTCCTGAGTATCTTCGGGCACCCAACGAGGATGACACAAAGAAATTTATGACATCTAATGGGAGGAGAGGCTGGCCTGGCATGCTAGGTAGCATTGATTGTATGCATTGGACTTGGAAAAAATGCCCAAAGTCATGCCAAGGAATGTATTGTGGCAAGTCTCGTGATGCAACAATTGTGCTAGAGGCCGTAGCATCCGAGGATTTATGGATTTGGCATCACTTCTTTGGTATGCCGGGCACTCTCAATAATATCAATGTGTTGCAACGGTCTCATTTGTTTGCTAGGCTTGCTAGTGGTGATGCTCCTGCTTGCAACTACATTATCAATGGGCATGCATACACAAAAGGGTACTATCTTGCAGATGGTATATACCCTCCTTGGTGCATATTTGTCAAGAGCATCAAAGATCCCAAAACTAAAAAATAGTGTGAATTTGCAAGGGTGCAAGAGGCAGCTCGAAAAGACATTGAAAGAGCATTCGGTGTTTTACAATCTACGTTTGCCATTGTCTGTGGTCCTGCTCGTTTTTTAGATAAAAGAACCTTGAAAAATACCATGACATGGTGTGTTATCCTTCACAATATGATTCTTGAAGATGAGAGAGGAATAAACTTGGAATTCTTCTACGACAATGTGGGTAGATGTGTCAAACCAGTTAGAGACCCTAACCGCATTAGAGCTTTTCTTCAGACATACAAGGAGATTGAAAATGCAAACACACACTTTCAACTTCAGGAGGATCTCATTGAACACCATTGGCAAAGGGCTGGACAGTGACTCATTTTTGTATTCATTTGTATTTGTATTCATCACAAGTTTTGTATTGCATTATTTAAGTTTGATTCGGCCATTTGAATAATTATTTGTAATGTGGATGATTGTTGTATTATGTTGGATTTGAATAATTATTTAGTTTGCTTCCGTTTGTTGTATTATGTTGGATTTGATATTTGCGGACCGATGAGATGTGGGATGCAGCGGTGCAAGAATAGACACCGCAGAGCCGACCCATATAAAAGCATATTCCATGAATATACTTTTATACGGGTCTGTTTGGGGGTCTGCATCTGCGGCCGTCCTTGCCGGCCCGCAAAGGCCGTTTTCCGCGAAATGCAAACGCGTTTTGTGGGCCGGCGGGATGCGGGGTCTACTATAGTTGCTCTACTATCTTCTGGACCAGATTGACAACTCGGACATGAGGAGGGAGGGTTATATGCTTATGACTACCCACAGTGGGAGTAACATAGGTGATAACATCACATTTATCTAGACAAAATAAATGATGTGACATGTAATTAATGAAGAAAGAGAGGCATGTGATAACATAGCTAATTACTATAACATCACACATATCAAAAAAAGATGGATCTACAACGTAATAAATGTTATTACTCTAAGTTAATCCCAACTGTGACTAGTCTATGAGCTAGAACAACCATGCATGGTATCAATCCTTGGAGTGCTCGCCAGATAAAAATTATGACTTTCCTTGGCACCTCGATCTCCCAAATCGACGCAAACTGGATTAATAAAATAAGTCCCTTAAAAACTTAGGGGTTGTTTGATTTGTAACTAACTTTGCCAAAAATTGTCACATCTAAGGTTAAGCAAATTTGACCAACTTAGGTGAGTGTTTGGTTCAAGCCACACTTTAGGCAAGCCACATTTGGGCCTCACATGACATAGACATAAAAAGTGTGGCAAGATTCCCTTAGGCTTGCCAATTTGTGGCTCTTATTCTAATAAACTAACCTTAGAGAAGCTTGGCAAAAATGTTTAGTAAAGTGTGGCAATGCTAGTCCTAGAATCAAACAGCCCCTTAGTGATCCATATCAAAATTGGTGCTCCAACTCGGTACAATATGCAGAATCGCAGATCGGACAAAAAATGAATAAGTTTTTATTATATGCCACACAATAAAATTTTCAGTGAGATTATCTGGGAGAGGTATAGTCAAGATTCTTTTTGCATCCACAAGAATGAACATGTTTCTAATAAGATCTTCATGCCAGCTCCCAGTATCGGCTCAATTACCTCATTCGCTGTCCTCAACAAAATATTGCCTCTCCTCGTCATCACCATTCTTGTTAGGCCAGATGAAATCCAATGATCGTCCCATATACTGACTTTGTCTCCTGATCCAACTCTCCAAATATGTCCCCTTTTAGAAGTTTGTTGCACGAGGGGTTGAAAGACGAGAGTGCCTACCTCCTAGTTAACAGTGTTGACCTGTATGTCAAGTGGCTACTTTTCCCAAATATTTTGATGAGGAACCTAGAAACCATATGGATGGATTTATCTCGAAAAATATTTTTAGAATATTATAACTTTTCATGATACCATGGATACATACACTATAATACTTTCAAACCACGACACTTATTTTGGATCGGAGAGAGTAGTAAATACTGGTCAAATATATATTTCAAAGAATACATTAATATATGAATCTTCACCTGTTTGTATTGTACTTATAAACCCTCCAAATCGCACCGCAATAGTTTTCCTTTGTTCGTCCTAGCGTAGTTGTCGACTAGTCACACATTCAATTGCTAAGAAAACAACAGGTGAAGAAACAATTTAGAAAACACCTATGCTGAAACTTTGAAAACCATGTCCGACATAGTTCTAAATATTTGGATAAAAAATTGAACCATAAATGTAAATTTAACACGAAAACATCTTCATAAGGATATCATAGATATACTATAACACGAAATATCTCTCAAAGTTACATTTCAAAGGGTATATCAATACCAAAACTTCACTTATAAAAAAAACCTGACACTTTACTTCTTGGAGCCTCTTAGATCCGCTGGATTGTAAAAACGCAGAAATAGAAAAAAAAACAAAATTGACAGTCATGTCCATTTGAATCCTATAGAATTTGACGTTCCTTGCTTGCATCATAGGAAAATAAATGATTTTTTCAAGAGCTTGAAGTGGATATTGGATTTCATATAAAATGCAGAACAAATGATTTCTTAGGGAAAAAAATCCTATAGAATTCAATTCTACGAATCAAGTGACCAACGTAGACAAAATTTCTAATCCTTTAAAATTCTTATACAAATTCTTTGAATCAAAGAGGCCCTATATTACTTATACTTGAATAAGAGCAACTCCAACACGCCGACCCAAATCGACAGTGCATTTGTCCGCTTTTTGTTCATTTGGGTCAGCCAACCGCTCGGTGTCCGCCCTCTTTTTGACATGGGTCAGCAGTGCGCCCAACGCGCCAACCCATATTTATCGGCGTGGCCGACTGGCCTCCATTTTCAATGAACACTTTGCATATTTCGCAAGCAAATATGTAGTTTCTCAAGAAAGCACAGTTTCACAACCAAATATAAAGCATAGTTTTACAAGCCCGAATATAAATTAAATTGTTCTCACATAGTTTTACAAGCCAATAAAAAGGATACATTTATTGGTTGCCAACATGAGCCCACATATACTCAACCAAATCATTTTGCAGCTGCATGTGAGTTTCCCAATCACACATTTCATGATGAAATTGGGTGAACTGTGCAAACGTTGCCGCTCCTTCATGCTCAGGCACAACATTCTCACCCTGAAACTGAAACCCTTGTTCGTAGATATGTTTCGGGCGCTCATATTCTAGGATCATATTGTGCATGATCACACAAGCATTCATCACCTCCCAGAGCTTCTTCGTGCTCCAAATCCTAGCAGGATACCGAACGTTGCCCCATCGAGATTGCAAAACACCAAAAGCACGCTCGACGTCCTTCCTAGCACTCTCTTGCTTTTGGGTGAATCTTTTCCTCTTCTCTTTGACAGGGTTGGGGATTTTCTTCATAATAGTGGTCCACTGAGGATAGATACCGTGATCTAGGTAGTATCCTTTGTCATAGTTATGGCCATCGATGGTAACATTCACCGGTGGGTTGTTGCCTTCGACAAGCCTTGCAAACACCGGCGAGCGTCGAAGCACATTGATATCATTGTGTGATCCGGCCATGCCAAAGGAAGAGTGTCAGATCCAGAGATCTTGAGATGCCACAACCTCAAGTATGACAATGCAAGCCCTGACATGGCCCTTATACTGCCCTTGCCAAGCAGAAGGGTAGTTCTTCCACTCCCAGTGCATGCAGTCTATGCTGCCAAGCATCCCTGGAAAGCCCCTACTGGCATTCATCGCCAACAAGCGGGCTGTATCTTGAGGAGTCGGCTCTCTCAAGTACTCAGGGCCAAACACAACAATCACAACCTTGCAGAACTTGTACATGGAGTCTAGGCATGTAGACTCGCTCATACGGACGTACTCGTCAATGAGATCACCGATACTCCGTATGCAAGCATCCGGACGGCTGCAGTGCATTCTGATAAGAGGAGAAACCAATATTTCCAAGGGAATAGTCATCATAGCCGACCACCCCCTCTCTAATACGGTTGATAAGATGCCTACTCATACAGAAATGATGGCGGAATTTCTGATATTTGAACGGCCGGTTCGTTGTGTCAAAGTAGTCCTTCCATAGAAGGAAATGTCCGCTCTTTCGGTTGTGATTCAACGCCGGAAGGTGCCCCGGAATGGAGCCACAAAACAATGATGCTGGCTATTGAGGTGGTGATGCACCAACACAACAGCCAAGATCTCCTCCTCCTCATCGGACATGGAATCGTAGAAGTCGCAAAGGAAATTGTGGAAAAAGAACTCGTTGGCGGAGTCCATTTTGTACCTTGGCAAACTGTCGAACAGTTTGCGGGCGTCAACGAAGGAGCCGTCCGGTGAAGGGAGTCACGCCGCCCTCTGACCAGCTGGCTGCCCTGGCGGCTTCCGACAAGCGTCCAGTGTCAGGATGAAGGAGCTGGCGGGGCGGCGAGGCGGCTTCTTGGTCGCGACTGTGTCGGGGAGGTGAGAGTGGGAAGCTTTCAAATCCCCGACGGTGACGGCGGCGTGGGAGGTGGCGGCGTAGAGGGCGGGGCGGGCGGGGGAGGGGGGGATGTTGCGACACCGATAGCTAGTAGAGGCACCGGAAAATGGGCAGCGGCTGCGGCGAAGGAGGCGGGCGAGGGTTTGTTGTTGGAATGGAAGAGGATGGCCAATATGCCACCAACTAGCAGGCCAGAGGAAGGAGTAGGCGGGCGTCACGCGTGTCCATTTTGTGTGCGTGCCGACGCAAATGAGGCTCAAAATTGGACCGGGAATGAGTCGGCAGGCGAACGAAAAGTGGACGCGCATACGTTTGGGTCGGCGCGTTGGGCCGCCTTTTGTGTCTGCGCCGACCCAAACGGACGCGGCGGACGAAATGAGTCGCCCGAGACCCAAACGAACGCGCGTCCGCTTTTTGTCCACGGGCGACCCATTCCCGGCCCATTTTTGAGCCAGATTTGCGTCGGGGTGGACACACGACGGACGCGCGCACGCTCGCCTTCTCCTCTCCCCGGGCCCGCTGGTCGGTGGCACATTGGCCTCCCCCTCAACCCCCAGCCAACAGCAACCCTCGCCCGCCTCCTTCGTCATCGCCGGCACCATCCATTTTTGCCGGCAACTCTGCCAACCGCCGCCGCCGCCTCCCCTTCTGCCCAGCAACGCTGCCCACTCCCTCGTCGCTCGCCACCGCCATCTTGCCGCCAGGGAGCAAACTACTTCCCATCGCCGCTTCCCCCATTGCACAGCCGCCTGCTGTTAGGGAACGTAGTAATTTCAAAAAAAATCCTACGCACACGCAAGATCATGGTGATGCACAGCAACGAGAGGGGAGAGTGTTGTCTACGTACCCTCGTAGACCGGAAGCGGAAGCGTTATAACAACGCGGTTGATGTAGTCGTACGTCTTCACGGCCCGACCGATCAAGCACCGAAACTACGGCACCTCCGAGTTTTTGCACACGTTTAGCTCGATGACGATCCCCGGACTCCGATCCAGCAAAGTGTCGGGGATGAGTTCCGTCAGCACGACGGCGTGGTGACGATCTTGATGTTCTACCGTCGCAGGGCTTCGCCTAAGCACCGCTACAATATTATCGAGGATTGTGGTGGAGGGGGGCACCGCACACGGCTAAGAGATCAATGATCAATTGTTGTCTCTCTGGGGTGCCCCCTGCCCCCGTATATAAAGGAGTGGAGGAGGGGGCCGGCCAAGGAGGGTGGCGCGCCCAAGAGGGAGTCCAACTCCCACCGGGAGTAGGACTCACCCTTTTCCTATTAGGAGTAGGAGAGGGAAGGAAGAGGAAGGAGGGAGGAAGGAAAGGGGGGCAGGCCCCCCTCTCGATTCGGATTGGGCTTGGGGGGCGCGCCCCCTCCCTTGATCCTTTCCCCTCCTTTCCACTAAGGCCCATATACCTCCCGGAGGGTTCCGATAACCTCCTGGTGATCCGGTATTGTCCCAATCTCACCCGGAACCTTTCCGGTGTCCAAATATAGTCGTCCAATATATCGATCTTTATGTCTCAAACATTTCGAGACTCCTCATCAAGTCCGTGATCACATCCGGGACTCCGAACAACCTTCGGTACATCAAAATATATAAACTCATAATGAAACTGCCATCGTAACCTTAAGCGTGCGGACCCTACGGGTTCGAGAACAATGTAGACATGACCGAGACACGTCTCCGGTCAATAACCAACAGCGGAACCTGGATGCTCGTATTGGCTCCCACATATTCTATGAAGATCTTTATCGGTCAGACCGCATAACAACATACGTTGTTCCCTTTGTCATCGGTATGTTACTTGCCCGAGATTTGATCGTCGGTATCTCAATACCTAGTTCAATCTCGTTACCGGCAAGTCTCTTTACTCGTTCCGTAATACATCATCTTGCAACTAACTTATTAGTTGCATTGCTTGCAAGGCTTTAAGTGATGTGCATTACCGAGAGGGCCCAGAGATACCTCTCCGACAATCGGAGTGACAAATCCTAATCTCGAAATACGCCAACCCAACAAGTACCTTCGGAGACACCTGTAGAGCACCTTTATAATCACCCAGTTACGTTGTGACGTTTGGTAGCACACAAAGTGTTCCTCGGGTAAACGGGAGTTGCATAATCTCATAGTCATAGGAACATGTATAAGTCATGAAGAAAGCAATAGCAACATACTAAACGATCGGGTGCTAAGCTAATGGAATGGGTCATGTCAATCACATCATTCTCCTAATGATGTGATCCCGTTAATCAAATGACAACTCATGTCTATGGTTAGGAAACATAACCATCTTCGATTAACGAGCTAGTCAAGTAGAGGCATACTAGTGACACTTTGTTTGTCTATGTATTCACACAAGTATTACGTTTCCGGTTAATACAATTCTAGCATGAATAATAAACATTTATCATGATATAAGGAAATAAATAATAACTTTATTATTGCCTCTAGGGCATATTTCCTTCAGTCTCCCACTTGCACTAGAGTCAATAATCTAGTTCACATCTCCACGTGATTTAACACCAATAGTTCACATCACCATGTGATTAACACCCATAGTTCACATCGTCATATGACCAACACCCAAAGGGTTTACTAGAGTCAATAATCTAGTTCACATCGCTATGTGATTAACACCCAAAGAGTACTAAGGTGTGATCATGTCTTGCTTGTGAGAGAAGTTTAGTCAACGAGTCTTCCACATTCAGATCCGTAAGTATTTTGCAAATTTCTATGTCAACAATGTTCTACATAGAGCTATTCTAGCTAATTGCTCCCACTTTCAATATGTATCCAGATTGAGACTTAGAGTCATCTGGATTGGTGTCAAAACTTGCATCGATGTAACCCTTTACGACGAACCTTTTGTCACCTCCATAATTGAGAAACATATCCTTATTCCACTAAGGATAATTTTGACCAATGTCCAGTGATCTACTCCTAGATCACTATTGTACTCCCTTGCCAAAAACAGTGTAGGGTATACAATAGATCTGGTACACAACATGGCATATTTTATAGAACCTATGGCCAAGGCATAGGGAATGACTTTCATTCTCTCTCTATCTTCTGTCGTGGTCGGGTTTTGAGTCTTACTCAACTTCACACCTTGTAACACAGGCAAGAACTCTTTCTTTGACTGTTCCATTTTGAACTACTTCAAAATCTTGTCAAGGTATGTACTCATTGAAAAACTTATCAAGCGTCTTGCTCTATCTCTATAGATCTTGATGATCAATATGTAAGCAGCTTCACCGAGGTCTTTCTTAGAAAACTCCTTTCAAACACTCCTTTATGCTTTGCAGAATAATTCTACATTATCTCCGATCAACAATATGTTATTCACATATACTTATCAGAAATGCTGTAGTGCTCCCACTCACTTTCTTGTAAATACAGGCTTCACTGCAAGTCTGTATAAAACTATATGCTTTGATCAACTTATCAAAGCGTATATTCCAACTCCGAGATGCTTGCACCAGTCCAAAGATGGATCGCTGGAGCTTGCATATTTTGTTAGCACATTTAGGATTGACAAAACTTTCTTGTTGCATCATATACAACTTTTCTTTAATAAATCTATTAAGGAATGCAGTTTTGTTTATCCACTTGCCAGATTTCATAAAATGCGGCAATTGCTAACATGATTCGGACAGACTTAAGCATAGATACGAGTGAGAAACTCTCATCGTAGTCAACACCTTGAACTTGTCGAAAACCTTTTTGCGACAATTCTAGCTTTTGTAGATAGTGACACTACTATCAGCGCCCGTCTTCCTCTTGAAGATCCATTTAATATCAATGGCTCGCCGATCATTGGACAAGTCAATCAAAGTCCATACTTTGTTCTCATACATGGATCTCATCTCAGATTTCATGGCCTCAAGCCATTTCGCGGAATCTGGGCTCATCATCGCTTCCTCATAGTTCGTAGGCTCGTCATGGTCAAGTAACATGACCCCCAGAACAGGATTACCGTACCACTCTGGTGTGGATCTCACTCTGGTTTACCTACGAGGTTCGGTAGTAACTTGATCTGAAGTTACATAATCATCATCATTAGCTTCCTCACTAATTGGTGTAGTAATCACAGGAACAGATTTCTGTGATGAACTACTTTCCAATAAGGGAGCAGGTACAGTTACCTCATCAAGTTCTACTTTCCTCCCACTCACTTCTTTCGAGAGAAACTCCTTTTCTAGAAAGGATCCATTCAAAGCAACGAATATATTGCCTTCCGATCTATGATAGAAGGTGTACCCAACATTTTCTTTTGGGTATCCTATGAAGACGCACTTCTCCGATTTGGGTTAGAGCTTATCAGGTTGAAACTTTTTCACAAAAACATTGCAACCTCAAACTTTAAGAAACGACAGCTTAGGTTTCTTGCCAAACCATAGTTCATACGGTGTCGTCTCAACGGATTTGGATGGTGCCCTATTTAACGTGAATGATGCTATCTCTAATGCATAACCCCAAAACGATAGTTGTAGATCGGTAAGAGACATCATAGGTCGCACCATATCTAATAAAGTACGGTTATGACGTTCGGACACACCATTATGCGGTGGTGTTCCAGGTGGCGTGAGTAGTGAAACTATTTCACATTGTTTTTAACTGAAGGCCAAACTCATAACTCAAATATTTTACTTTTGCGATCATATCGTAGAAACTTTTATTTTTGTTACGATGATTCTCCACTTCACTCTGAAATTCTTTGAACTTTTCAAATGTTTCAGACTTGTGTTTCATCAAGTAGATATACTCATATCTGCTCAAATCATCTGTGAAGATCAGAAAATAATGATACCTGCCACGAGCTTCAATATTCATCAGACAACATACATCACTATGCATGATTTCCAACAAATCTGTTGCTTGCTGCATTGTTCCGAAGAACGGAGTCTTAGTCATCTTGCCCATGAGGCATGGTTCGCAAGCATCAACTGATTCATAATCAAGTGATTCCAAAAGTCCATCGGCATGGAGTTTCTTCATGCACTTTACACCAATATGACCTAAACGGCAGTGCCACAAATAAGTTGCACTATCATTATTAACTTTACATCTTTTGGTTTCAATATCATGAATATGTGTATCACTACGATCGAGATCCAACGAACCATTTTCATTGGGTGTGTAACCATATATGTAAACAGAATAACAATTTATTCTCTTACTTAAATGAATAACCGTATTGCAATAAACATGATCAAATCATATTCATGCTCAATGCAAACAACAAATAACACTTATTTAGGTTTAACACTAATCCCGAAAGTATGGGAGTGTGCGATGATGATCATATCAATCTTGAAACCACATCCAACACACATCGTCGCTTCACCCTTAACTAGTCTCTGTTCATTCTGCAACTCCCGTTTCGAGTTACTACTCTTAGCAACTGAACCAGTATCAAATACCAAGGGGTTGCTACGAATACTAGTAAAATACATATCAATAACATGTATATCAAATATACCTATGTTCACTTTGCCATCCTTCTTATCCGCCAATTACTTGGTGAAAGATCGTGGATGTCGCCTAGAGGGGGGTGAATAGGCGCTTTAAAATAATTATGGTTTAGGCTTGAACAAATGCGGAATAAACCTAGCGGTTAATTTGCCAAGCATAAAACCTAAAACAACTAGGCTCACCTATGTGCACCAACAACTTATGCTAAGCAAGATAAGCAACTATGAGATAGCAAGATATATGACAAAGAACAATATGGCTATCACAAACTAAAGTGCATAAGTAAAGGGCTCAGGTAAGAGATAACCGAGGCACACGGAGACGACGATGTATCCCGAAGTTCACACCCTTGCGGATGCTAATCTCCGTTTGGAGCGGTGTGGAGGCACAATGCTCCCCATGAAGCCACTAGGGCCACCGTAATCTCCTCACGCCCTCGCACAATGCAAGATGTCGTGATTCCACTAAGGGACCCTTGAGGGCAGTCATGGAACCCGTACAAATGGCAACCCTTGGGGGCGGTCATCGAACCCGTACACTTTGGCAACACTTGGGGGCGGTCACCGGTACCCGTCAAATTGCTCGGGGCGGTCTCCACAACCTAATTGGAGACCCCGATGCTTGCCCGGAGCTTTTCACCACAATGATTGAGCTCCGAACAACACCAACCGTCTAGGGCGCCAAGGCACCCAAGAGGAACAAGCTCTAGGGTGCCCAAACATCCAAGAGTAATAAGCTTCTCAACCTACACTTCCACGTATCACCGTGGAGAACTCAAACCGATGCACCAAATGCAATGGCAAGGGCACACGGAGTGCCCAAGTCCTTCTCTCTCAAATCCCACCGAAGCAACTAATGCTAGGGAGGAAAATGAGAGGAAGAACAAGAAGGAGAACACCAAGAACTCCAAGATCTAGATCCAAGGGGTTCCCCTCACATCGAGGAGAAAGAGATTGGTGGAAATGTGGATCTAGATCTCCTCTCTCTTTTCCCTCAAAAACTAGCAAGAATCCATGGAGGGATTGAGAGTTAGCAAGCTCGAAGAAGGTCAACAATGGGGGAAGAACACGAGCTCAAAGGATAAGGTTCAATGGGGAAGAAGACCCCCTTTTATAGGAGGGGGAAAATCCAACCGTTAAGTGCTCAGCCCGCACACGAGCGGTACTACCGCTCCACGAGCGGTACTACCGCTCAGGTGGAAGAAACAGGGAAAAGGAGCAACAAAACATGAACCTTGGGGTGGTAGTACCGCAGGAGACAGCGGTACTACTGCTGGGTTAAGCGGTACTATCGCTCCCTTCGGCGGTATTGTCGCGCAGAACGAAGGGTAAAGGGAAAGAGGGACCGGGCGGTACTACCGCTGAGGAAGGGCGGCACTGCCGCTAAGGAGCGGTACTGCCGCACTACTGCCGCAGCGAGGTACCGCACAATCCGACACAGAAAAAGACCCCACGAATCGACGCGGTAGGGACCTGGTAAGCCAGCGGTAGTACTGCTGCGGAGTCACCGCCGGTACTGCCGCTTGTGACCCCTCAACGGTACTACCGCTGGGTACCACGGTACTACCGCTGGGACCCTGACAAAAATCACACTCAAGAAAACAAGAACTGCCATAACTTCTGCATATGAGCTCCAAATTGAGCAAACTCAAGCTTGTTGGAAACAAGACGATGAGTAGCATCAAAACAGCGACTGGTTATAGTAAGAAGAGGCAGGGGAGGTATGCCTAACAAATGGAGGAGTGAAACCTCCAACCGAGAAGAACCGGCAAAACCTCCAACATCGAAAACATCATAGAAGAGCATGTGAACTCCGTTTTCGATGAACTCAAGCTTGTCAACAAGATGACCATAAGCTCTAAGACTCACAAAGAGAACCAAACAAGAACCAAGAAAGATGATGCAAGGATGCAATTGTTTGAGCTCTCAACGAACGATACGATCAAGCTACTCATCGAGAGCCTCCCTTGATAGTACGGCAATCGATCCTATAACCCGGTCTCCCAACTACCATCATGAGACCGGTAAAATAGAAAACCTATCAAGGGCAAACCTTTGCCTTGCACATGGTCCACTTGAGCTAGATGATGACGATCTTGACTCCCTCAAGTTGGACCACCTTTCTTGATTGGGTTGACTCGATGAAGACTAGTTGATTGCCGCCCCCCCCCCCATACTCCACTATGGGTGAGCCCCTCTTCCGCACATCTTCACAAGTCCATTGTCACCACAAAGGACGGCAAGCTTCAAGCATTTGATCTCTTTGTGATGCTCCACTTGAACTTGCACACCGCAACCTAACCCCACAAAGAACCCTCACGAATACCATGGGTTAGTACACAAAGCGTAATTGACAATGCTTACCATATCATGGGATCACTTGATCCCTCTCGGTACATCTTCTACGCTTTGTGGGTTGGTCAACTTGATTCACTCTTTGACTTAGTCTTGATCAACCTCTCACAAGACCACACTTTAGGTAATTCCTTGAATAGCACCTTGGTCGACACAAACTCTCCTTGAAACCAACACATGTACTCCAAGAAAAGCCTATGGACAAAAACCTTCAAATATAACTCAAGGCAACCATTAGTCCATAGAGATTGTCATCAATTACCAAAACCAAACATGGGGGCACCGCATGTTCTTTCAATCTCCCCCATTTTGGTAATTGATGACAATTACTTTCAAGAGAGTTTAATACAAGGAATTATGCATCACCATGCAATGCAACAACCAATAATGCATGCGTATGAGATGCAAATGCTTAGGAACAAAACCAAAGCAAGGAGAAAACTCTAAAGACTTCTCCACAAAACTCTCCGAAACCTCCACAAAACTCTCTGAAACTTCTCCCCCATTGGCATCGATTTGCCAAAATGGGCGAAAAGCTTAGAAGGCCAATATAGATTGAATTCCTCCAGACGTTGTGTATTTCTCAACAAGAGAGTGGAAAGCAATACACATAACCAACGGTAAATACTTGGAGGAAGACAAACTATATTGAGGCCCAAAGATTGCTAAAGGAAGATATGCCACAAAGACATAATCGACAGAGACACAAGCAATCAAGCGATCAAAAGATACCAATTGAAGCAAGCTATCAAAAGATACCAATTGAACCAACTAGGCCAATGATCCTATGAGCCACAAGAAAGAAAGATATTATGATATGAGCAGAGGAGTGTTCTAAAGAAACTAGAGAAGCTCCCCATGATTTGTGCACATCAAGAATTTTTGTATTTGGATACAAAGTGCACAAAATAGGATCATAGCTCCCCCAAAATCAATAGAAACTTACAACAAGTGCAAGTGAGAAAATAGGAAACTAAGCCTAGTACTTGCAACTAACACATGGTTGAGCAACAAGTGAAAGAGGCAACTTAAGAATGGGCTCAACCAAAATGATGTGTGAGAGTCAAGGCAATGCACTTGAGAAGACTAATGTACGGATGAGCATTAAGCATCAATAAAGTCTTGAAAGAAAGAGGCAACACGGTGCAAGGCCTATCATTCCCACACACAACAAGTAAATGGGTTCACAAGCTTACTAATAAGCATATAAAGAACCTATGCTTGTGACAACCCATGGTCAAGATAGAAGATGAAAGCCTCATCAAGACGAGGGATACCAATTAAGATGGCAAAAGCCTCGTAAAGATAAGCATGACGAAAATAATCTTCACCACGCAAGAGTGCATCATCATGCAACGAGAAAAGACACGCACTCAAGGCAAAAGCTTTCACGGAGCCACCAAAGAAATAACATAAGAAAGACAAGGTGGTCGTGAAAGAAAGGATATCAACTAGATATGCAACTTTTCTCAAGTGTATAAGATTCTAGGTAGACGAAATCATGATGATATATATCTACAAAGAAGGATGTACACCCGAAATAGTTGCAACACGAGGAACAAGATATCCACAAGGAAATCATAAATATACCAATAAGATATTTGCTTGAAAGCATAGCACGTGGCTAGATATAGTCTTATTGTATACAAATGAATTCCTACTACACAACTATCAAAGACATCACAACTAGCAACATGAGATCATCGTTGAGATGCTTTGAGAAAGGAAACAAGTATCACAAGATGGAATGAAAATCACGCTAAGATGCAACCTACACAAGGTTGATGCAAGAAATGTGTGCATGAAGTATATGAAGATACTTGTTACCAAGATAACATTGGAAGGATGTAGTAGATACCAATTGAAGGTACAAAGTAGTTCATTGATCATCCTAGCTTGACTCCAATAAGCACATGGTGACAACACCTTCCTTGTGAGTGAGCCGAGCATCCAATGCATCTCCACTTGTTCCTAGAACAACAACACAAACAAAATGGTACCCAAACTCATTGGGACCAAAGAGTTAGAGAACCAACAATACATAGGACAAACTCCACATAAATATGTGCACATAGATACGAAAATGAATTTCATGCACATCTCATCCAATTTGAGACTTCGTGGAGTTTCCCCTATATATTGGGTCAAAGAAAGAAAGCATGCCAAAGATACTACACGAAGTTAATATGCATGCTCAAGACTTTCAAGAACCGATACCAAAAGAGAAAGAAAAAAACCAAGTGAAGAAAAGATACCAAACGAATAAATCATCACTTGGAGGGTATCCATAATGGATACAACAAGGAATGAGATATCCATTGATATACTCAAATAAGAGACATCAAACTCCCAAAAGAGAGGATGGTTCCAAACAAACCAAGCTCTCTACAAAGTTTTATGATGGCATAAAGTACCAAAACGAAAACGGCTTGCCTTCCACCAACACACACTTGATAAGGATCGCAAGCTGAGAGTTTTATAGAAAAAATGATAGCTCCCCAAGACTCGTGCATTATAGAGAATTTGCATTTGAATACAAAATGCACAAGGTGGGATCACCACTTTCACTATATCTAGAAAACACTACACAAGATCAAGAAATAAACAAGATCCACAAGTGGTATGGAAGATAAAGGGAGTTGATACAAACCTAGGCAAGAGATAAAGCAAATAAAAGCACATGCCAATGTAAAGATGATCAATAATTTCTACCACATATAAGTGAGTACTAATTGTCAAAAGACAAGAAGTATTTGGAAATAATTCCCGGTGGTAGATAATAAGGATATCCGACATCATCTTCACACCAAACAAAAAGCAAATTGCAACTTGTAGAGCTAACATGCCACCTAGGAACAAGATAATTTACAATATCAACACTAGGTGACAATATCTCAAATGTACACATTTTCTAGGCTAGTAATATACACATAGCATATTACTCCCCCATAATGTGATACCAATTAAGGATAAACAAGAGGCAAATAAAAGGATCCAACAAGAGGTAATTAATGGACTATTTAGAATTTGAATTTCTCATGAGAAGACATACCACATAGTGACTATATAATCTTGAAATATCAATACTAGATGGTATTACTCATGTACACACATATATAGGATTGTGAGGTGCACAAAGCACATCACTCCCCCATAATGGGATATTCCATTAATCTCTCACAAGAGCCAACTAAGAAAAGAACAAGATGCAAAAGGCTCAACACAGAACACACACGTACATGATGTGCAAACCAACATACACATACTTGATTTCTCAAGATAAGCAAATTGGAAGCACGACATATACAAGCACATGCAAGGTACAAAACCACAACATGCTAAGGGGCAAGTAACTTTCAATGTAAGCAATTGAGGTACAAGTTACCGCAAGGAGGCACATTGGATATAAGATATAATCTTGATGATTCAATTGACTTGGCTTGAGACAATAAGAATGATGAAGTCCCCTTGATTCTTCATAATGTAGCCAAGTCTCCAATGACCTCCAACAACACCTATTGATCAAGTATGAGCTAGTTGGTCCCCAACCAAGTTGGGTCCTAAGAGGTTAGTCACAATAGGCTTGGCTACCCAAATGGTTCTTTGCTTCAAACCACTTTGAGTACCAACAAACTTGGCAACCACATTGCCAACCTTATCCTTCCCAAGAGAATAGACATCATCAATAATAATTGGGTTGGATAAGTTACCACTAGTGCATGAAGAAGCGAGGTGACCTTTCTCGCGACATAGGTAGCAACGTCTACTCTTCACTTTCTTCTCACTTGATTTCTCAACTTGAGAAGCATAAGCTTGAGTCTTCTTGGGAAGAGGCTTTTCTTCAACATGAGGTTGAGCATGAGAATGAACTTGTGGCCGCTTCCCTTGTTGCTTGTCACTAATGGGCTTCTTCTTCAATGGGCAAGATCTAACATGATGCCCTTCTACTTTGCACTTGAAGCAAATAATCTTGGCTGAATTCTTGAATTGTTCTTGGCCCTTCTTCTTGATCATCTTGGACTTCTTCTTCTTATTGGAGTTGAATCCAAGTCCACCTTTGTCATTGGGGGATTTTTGCACACTCAAGATATTGTTGAGTGTGGATTTCCCTTCATGACTCTTTTCCAAGTCTTTCTTCAAAGAAGTGACTTGGGCCTTGAGCTCTTTGATTTCCTCTACATGGTTAGTCTCAACACAAGTACTAGAGGAAGTATAAGCTTCATCGTTAGAGCAAAAAGGCAAGGAAAGTAATTCATCACAAGATGTACCAACATTGTGAGTAGATGAATTACAAGGACTAGCACATGGCAATATAGCATTTTGACTAGAAGTAGTGCTAGTATCCACATGAGGCTCACTAGATGTTACCTTAGAAATCATGGCCTCATGAGCTATCTTTAGCTCATTATGGGATACTAGAAGATCATCATGAGAGCTTGAGAGCTTTTCATGGTTTTCTTCCAATTTCCCATAATTTCTAGATAGCAACTCAAGTTGAGCCCGAAGCTCAACATTCTCCTTCAAAATGGATGCTTCACAAGAGATAGAGTTAGTAGCACAAGCATCATCATTAACAACAAGAGGAGAAGACAACTTGGCAAGCTCTTTAGAATATGAAGCTTTAAGTTGAGCATGAGACTCGGTGAGTTTGATGAGCTCACTCTTAATGACCCTTGAGCCATTTTCGAGGTGCTCAAATTCCTCAAGGAGTTTAGCATGCGCAACTTCAAGCTCCTCATTTTTAGTTTCAAAATCATTGGCCACCTCAAGAGCTCTATCACGAGATTCCCTCACTCTAGATAATTCTAGAGCAAAAGTCTCCTCAAGAGATTCCTTGGTGGTTTGTTCAAGTTCAAGAGCTTGAGAGAGGTCCGCAATTTCATTAGTGTAATCATGCTCATAACCTTCCATTTTATCAATGGTGACCTCATGCTCCTCAAGACGAGATTCCAACTCATCAATATACTTCTTGCCCTCAATGGCAATGGACATGATTTCCATGAAGTTGGAATGAGCAATTTTATTTTTATGAAGAGCTTTGAAAACCATTTCCCCCTTAATTTTTAAGGAGGCAACATTATCATTCTCTTCATCATTATCCTCATCATCGTTAGTATCAACGTCATCATAAAGAGACATATTGGGTTTCAAAGTAGGAGATACCTTTGAAGCCTTAGCCATAAGGCAAAAAGCAATAGATGATGATGTAGGATCCCTTGAAGCACCATTAAACACCACATCTTGTTCCATATAGTGTTGGGTTTCCTCTACATTCTTAGCACAACAATTCGAGGAAATATATGTATTTTTATCATGGCAACAAGACATAGTACACATATCATCATGAGATTTAGTCAAGCAATTTCTACATGATATGCAAGGACTATCAAAACAAGCATGTGAAGCATTTGGAGTGCTCGAAGTGTTAAAGCCCAAAGAAGGATCATTGCAATAAGATAGTGATGAAGGATCATCCACAATAAGCATACTATCATCATTGCAATGACCAACACTACTCACCATATCATTACCTTGTGGCAAACCACATGTAGGTGAAGTAGAAGAAGTTGAGAAGACTATACGACCGGAGGTTGAGGGAGAACAATCATCCCCACAAATCTTGGACACACCATATTTATCTTGAAGCTTCGTCCACAACTCATGAGCATCCCTGAACGGCATGAGTTGAAATATAACTACATTACTCAAAGCATCGAAAAGCACATTAGAAGCTTGAGCATTGAGATAAGAGTTTTTCTCATCCTCTAAAGATAATCTTTGGGGATCCTTTGGAGGAGAAAAACCCATATCTACAATTCACTCTAAATTTGGGTCCATGACCCCAAAGAGATTAAGCATGCGAATTACCCAAACATCAAAATTTGTGTCATCGAAACTAAGAGTGTCAGAGAATCCTAATCCCCTAGTCGACATCTTTACTCTCTAGGCGATTAAGCCTAACAAAGAGAGACGAGGCTCTGATACCAATTGAAAGATCGTGGATGTCGCCTAGAGGGGGGTGAATAGGCGCTTTAAAATAATTACGGTTTAGGCTTGAACAAATGCGGAATAAACCTAGCGGTTAATTTGCCAAGCATAAAACCTAAAACAACTAGGCTCACCTATGTGCACCAACAAATTATGCTAAGCAAGATAAGCAACTATGAGATAGCAAGATATATGACAAAGAACAATATGGCTATCACAAACTAAAGTGCATAAGTAAAGGGCTCGGGTAAGAGATAACCGAGGCACACGGAGACGACGATGTATCCCAAAGTTCACACCCTTGCGGATGCTAATCTCCGTTTGGAGCGGTGTGGAGGCACAATGCTCCCCATGAAGCCACTAGGGCCACCGTAATCTCCTCACGCCCTCGCACAATGCAAGATGTCGTGATTCCACTAAGGGACCCTTGAGGGCAGTCATGGAACCCGTACAAATGGCAACCCTTGGGGGCAGTCATCGAACCCGTACACTTTGGCAACCCTTGGGGGCGGTCACCGGTACCCGTCAAATTGATCGGGGCGGTCTCCACAACCTAATTGGAGACCCCGATGCTTGCCCGGAGCTTTTCACCACAATGATTGAGCTCCGAACAACACCAACCGTCTAGGGCGCCAAGGCACCCAAGAGGAACAAGCTCTAGGGTGCCCAAACATCCAAGAGTAATAAGCTTCTCAACCTACACTTCCACGTATCACCGTGGAGAACTCAAACCGATGCACCAAATGCAATGGCAAGGGCACACGGAGTGCCCATGTCCTTCTCTCTCAAATCCCACCGAAGCAACTAATGCTAGGGAGGAAAATGAGAGGAAGAACAAGAAGGAGAACACCAAGAACTCCAAGATCTAGATCCAAGGGGTTCCCCTCACATAGAGGAGAAAGAGATTGGTGGAAATGTGGATCTAGATCTCCTCTCTCTTTTCCCTCAAAAACTAGCAAGAATCCATGGAGGGATTGAGAGTTAGCAAGCTCGAAGAAGGTCAACAATGGGGGAAGAACACGAGCTCAAAGGATAAGGTTCAATGGGGAAGAAGACCCCCTTTTATAGGAGGGGGAAAATCCAACTGTTAAGTGCTCAGCCCGCACACGAGCGGTACTACCGCTCCACGAGCGGTACTACCGCTCAGGTGGAAGAAACAGGGAAAAGGAGCAACAAAACATGAACCTTGGGGTGGTAGTACCGCAGGAGACAGTGGTACTACTGCTGGGTTAAGCGGTACTATCGCTCCCTTCGGCGGTATTGTCGCGCAGAACGAAGGGTAAAGGGAAAGAGGGACCGGGCGGTACTACCGCTGAGGAAGGGCGGCACTGCCGCTAAGGAGCGGTACTGCCGCACTACTGCCGCAGCGAGGTACCGCACAATCCGACACAGAAAAAGACCCCATGAATCGACGCGATAGGGACTTGGTAAGCCAACGGTAGTACTGCTGCGGAGTCACCGCCGGTACTGCCGCTTGTGAACCCTCAGCGGTACTACCGCTGGGTACCACGGTACTACCGCTGGGACCCTGACAAAAATCACACTCAAGAAAACAAGAACTGCCATAACTTCTGCATATGAGCTCCGAATTGAGCAAACTCAAGCTTGTTGGAAACAAGACGACGAGTAGCATCAAAACAGCGACTGGTTATAGTAAGAAGAGGCAGGGGAGGTATGCCTAACAAATGGAGGAGTGAAACCTCCAACCGAGAAGAACCGGCAAAACCTCCAACATCGAAAACATCATAGAAGGGCATGTGAACTCCGTTTTCGATGAACTCAAGCTTGTCAACAAGATGACCATAAGCTCTAAGACTCACAAAGAGAACCAAACAAGAACCAAGAAAGATGATGCAAGGATGCAATGTTTTGAGCTCTCAACGAACGATACGATCAAGCTACTCATCGAGAGCCTCCCTTGATAGTACGGCAATCGATCCTATAACCCGGTCTCCCAACTACCATCATGAGACCGGTAAAATAGAAAACCTATCAAGGGCAAACCTTTGCCTTGCACATGGTCCACTTGAGCTAGATGATGACGATCTTGACTCCCTCAAGTTGGACCACCTTTCTTGATTGGGTTGACTCGATGAAGACTAGTTGATTGCCCCCTCCCCCCCATACTCCACTATGGGTGAGCCCCTCTTCCGCACATCTTCACAAGTCCATTGTCACCACAAAGGACGGCAAGCTTCAAGCATTTGATCTCTTCGTGATGCTCCACTTGAACTTGCACACCGCAACCTAACCCCACAAAGAACCCTCATGAATACCATGGGTTAGTACACAAAGCGTAATTGACAATGCTTACCATATCATGGGATCACTTGATCCCTCTCGGTACATCTTCTACGCTTTGTGGGTTGGTCAACTTGATTCACTCTTTGACTTAGTCTTGATCAACCTCTCACAAGACCACACTTTAGGTAATTCCTTGAATAGCACCTTGGTCGACACAAACTCTCCTTGAAACCAACACATGTACTCCAAGAAAAGCCTATGGACAAAAACCTTCAAATATAACTCAAGGCAACCATTAGTCCATAGAGATTGTCATCAATTACCAAAACCAAACATGGGGGCACCGCATGTTCTTTCAATTGGGGTAGTTCCGCTTCCAGTGACCAGTCCCTTTGCAGTAGAAACACTTAGTCTCAGGCTTAGGACCAGACTTGGGCTTCTTCACTTGAGCAGCAACTTGCTTGCCGTTCTTCTTGAAGTTCCCCTTCTTCCCTTTGCCCTTTTCTTGAAACTAGTGGTCTTGTCTATCATCAACACTTGATATTTTTCTTGATTTCTACCTTCGTCGATTTCAGCATTACGAAGAGCTTGGGAATCATTTCCGTTATCCCTTGCATATCATAGTTCATCACGAAGTTCTACTAACTTGGTGATGGTGACTAGAGAATTCTGGCAATCACTATTTTATCTGGAAGATTAACTCCCACTTGATTCAAGCGATTATAGTACCCAGACAATCTGAGCACATGCTCACTGCTTGAGCTATTCTCCTCCATCTTTTTAGCTATAGAACTTGTTGGGGACTTCATATCTCTCAACTCGGGTATTTACTTGAAATATTAACTTCAACTCCTGGAACACCTCATATGGTCCATGACGTTCAAAATGTCTTTGAAGTCCCGATTCTAAGTCGTTTAAGCATGGTGCACTAAACTATCAAGTAGTCATCATATTGAGCGAGTCAAATGTTCATAACATCTGCATCTGCTCCTGCAATAGGTTTGTCACCTAGCGGTGCATCAAAGACATAATTCTTCTGTGCAGCAATGAGGATAAACCTTAGATCACGGATCCAATCCGCATCATTGCTACTAACATTTTTCAACTTAGTTTTCTCTAGGAACATATAAAAATTAAACGGGGAGCAACGTCGCGAGCTATTGATCTATAACATAGATATGCTAATACTACCAGGACTAAGTTCATGATAAATTAAAGTTCAATTAATCATATTACTTAAGAACACCCACTTAGATAGACATCCCTCTAATCATCTAAGTGATCACGTGATCCAAATCAACTAAACCATAACCGATCATCACGTGAAATGGAGTAGCTTTCAATGGTGAACATCATTATGTTGATCATATCTACTATATGATTCACGCTCGACCTTTCGGTCTCAGTGTTCCGAGGCCATATCTGCATATGCTAGGCTCGTCAAGTTTAACCTGAGTATTCTGCGTGTGCAAAACTGGCTTGCACCCGTTGTAGATGGACGTAGAGCTTATCACACCCAATCATCACGTGGTGTCTGGGCACGACGAACTTTGGCAACGGTGCATACTCAGGGAGAACACTTACACCTTGAAATTTTGGTAAGGGATCATCTTATAAAGCTACCGTCGAACTAAGCAAAATAAGATGCATAAAAGATAAACACCATATGCAATCATAATATGTGACATGATATGGCCATGATCATCTTGCGCCTTTGATCTCCATCTCCAAAGTACTGTCATGATCTCCATCGTCACCGGCATGACACCATGATCTCCATCATCTTGATCTATATCAATGTGTCGTCATATGGTCGTCTTGCCAACTATTGCTCTTGCAACTATTGCTATCGCATAGCGATAAAGTAAAGCAATTATTCGGCGCCTGCATCTTATGCAATAAAGAGACAACCATAAGGCTTCTGCCAGTTGCCGATAACTTCAACAAAACATGATCATCTTATACAACAACTTATATCTCATCACGTCTTGACCATATCACATCACAAACATGCCCTGCAAAAACAAGTTAGACGCCCTCTACTTTGTTGTTGCAAGTTTTACGTGGCTGCTACGGGCTTAGCAAGAACCGTTCTTACCTACGCATCAAAACCACAACGATAGTTTGTCAAGTTGGTGCTGTTTTAACCTTCGCAAGGACCGGGCGTAGCCACACTCGGTTCAACTAAAGTTGGAGAAACTGACACCCGCCAGCCACCTGTGTGCAAAGCACGTCGGTAGAACCAGTCTCGCGTAAGTGTACGCGTAATGTCGGTCCAGGCCGCTTCATCCAACAATACCGCCGAACCAAAGTGTGACATGCTGGTAAGCAGTATGACTTATATCGCCCACAACTCACTTGTGTTCTACTCGTGCATATAACATGAACGCATAAAACCTGGCTCGGATGCCACTGTTGGGGAACGTAGTAATTTCAAAAAATTTCCTACGCACACGCAAGATCATGGTGATGCACATGGGAAAGTGTTGTCTACGTACCCTCGTAGACCGGAAGCGGAAGCGTTATAACAATGCAGTTGATAGTCGTACGTCTTCACGGACCGACCGATCAAGCACCGAAACTACGGCACCTCCGAGTTTTTGCACACGTTCAGCTCGATGACGATCCCCGGACTCCGATCCAACAAAGTGTCGGGGATGCGTTCCGTCAGCACGACGACGTGGTGACGATCTTGATGTTCTACCGTCGCAGGGCTTCGCCTAAGCATCGCTACAATATTATCGAGGATTATGGTGGAGGGGGCACTGCACACGGCTAAGAGATCAATGATCAATTGTTGTCTCTCTGGGGTGCTCCCCCCCCCCGCCCCCGTATATAAAGGAGTGGAGGAGGGGGCCGGCCAAGGAGGGTGGCGCGCCCAAGGGGGAGTCCAACTCCCACCGGGAGTAGGACTCACCATTTTCCTATTAGGAGTAGGAGAGGGAAGGAAGAGGAAGGAGGGAGGAAGGAAAGGGGGGGGGGGGGGGGGGGGGGCGGCCCCCCTCCCAATTCGGATTGGGCTTGGGGAGGGGGGTGCCCCCTCCCTTGCCCCTTTCCCCTCCTTTCCACTAAGGCCCAATAAGGCCCATATACCTCCCGGGGGGTTCCGATAACCTCCCGGTGATCCGGTATTGTCCCAATCTCACCCGGAACCTTTCCGGTGTCCAAATATAGTCGTCCAATATATCGATCTTTATGTCTCGACCATTTCGAGACTCCTCGTCAAGTCCGTGATCACATCCAGGACTCCGAACAACCTTCGGTACATCAAAATATATAAACTCATAATGAAACTGTCATCGTAACCTTAAGCGTGCGGACCCTACGGGTTCGAGAACAATGTAGACATGACCGAGACACGTCTCCGGTCAATAACCAACAGCGAAACCTGGATGCTCATATTGGCTCCCACATATTCTACGAAGATCTTTATCGGTCAGACCGCATAACAACATACGTTGTTCCCTTTGTCATCGGTATGTTACTTGCCCGAGATTTGATCGTCGGTATCTCAATACCTAGTTCAATCTCGTTACCGGCAAGTCTCTTTACTCGTTCCATAATACATCATCTTGCAACTAACTTATTAGTTGCATTGCTTGCAAGGCTTTAAGTGATGTGCATTATCGAGAGGGCCCAGAGATACCTTTCCGACAATCAGAGTGACAAATCCTAATCTCGAAATACGCCAACCCAACAAGTACCTTCGGAGACACCTGTAGAGCACCTTTATAATCACCCAGTTATGTTGTGACGTTTGGTAGCACACAAAGTGTTCCTCCGGTAAACGGGAGTTGCATAATCTCATAGTCATAGGAACATGTATAAGTCATGAAGAAAGCAATAGCAACATACTAAACGATCGGGTGCTAAGCTAATGGAATGGGTCATGTCAATCACATCATTCTCCTAATGATGTGATCCCGTTAATCAAATGACAACTCATGTCTATGGTTAGGAAGCATAACCATCTTCGATTAACGAGCTAGTCAAATAGAGGCATACTAGTGACACTTTGTTTGTCTATGTATTCACACAAGTATTACGTTTCCGGTTAATACAATTCTAGCATGAATAATAAACATTTATCATGATATAAGGAAATAAATAATAACTTTATTATTGTATCTAGGGCATATTTCCTTCACCTGCGACCAAGAAGCCACCTCGCCACCCTGGCCAGATCCGACCGGCACACTCGTCGGACGCCGGCAGGGCAGCTAGCTGGTCCGTGCGCGCCGCGACTCCCCTCGCCGGCCGTCTCCTTCTTCGACGCCCACAAAGCTGTTTGGCAGTTTGCCAAGGTACGAAATGGACTCTGCCGACGAGTTCTTTTTCCATAATTTCCTTTGTGACTCCGATAATTCGTCGTCCGACGACGAGGAGGAGATATTGGCTATCGTGTTGGTCCATCACCACCTCAACAGCCAGCGGCCGTTGTTCCGTGGCTCCATTTCGGGCCACTTTCCGGCGTTGAATCACAACCGAGAGAGCGGGCATTTCCTTCTTTGAAAGGACTACTTTGATACAACAAACCCGTTGTTCAAACATTAAAAATTTCGCCGTCGTTTCCGTATGAGTAGGCATATTTTCGACCGTATTAGAGAGGGTGTGGTCGGCTATGATGACTATTTCGAGTGCAAAGAGGATGCCGTCGGCAAGATCGGTTTCTCCCCTTACCAGAAATGCAATGCCGTCATCCGAATGCTTGCATACGAAGTGCCTGGTGATCTCATTGACGAGTACGTCCGTATGAGCGAGTCTACATGCCTAGAGTCCCTGTATAAGTTCTGCAAGGCTGTTATTGCTGTGTTTGGCCCTGAGTACTTGAGAGAGCCGACAACTGAAGATACAGCCTGTTTGTTGAATGCTGGAAGGGGCTTCCCAGGGATGCTTGGCAGCATAGACTGCATGCACTGGGAGTGGAAGAACTGTCCTTCTGCTTGGCAAGGGCAGTATAAGGGACATGTCAGGGTTTGCACTGTCATACTAGAGGCTGTGGCGTCTCAAGATCTCTGGATATGGCACTCTTTCTTTAGCATGACTGGATCACACAATGATATCAACGTGCTTCAGCGCTCACCGGTGTTTGCTAGGCTTGCCGAAAGCAACAGCCCACCGGTGAACTTTACTGTCAACGACCACAACTACGGCAAATGATACTACCTGGTTGACTGTATCTATCCTCAGTGGACCACTATTGTCAAGACAGTACCCAACCCTGTCGGAGAGAAGAGGAAAAATTTGCCCAAGAGTAAGAGAGTGCTAGGAAGGATGTCGAGCGTGCCTTTGGTGTTTTGCAATCTTGATGGGGCATCGTTCGGTATCCTGTTAATACCTGGAGCACACAGAAACTGTGGGAGGTGATGGCTGCTTGTGTGATCATGCACAATATGATAGTAGAAAACGAACGTCCAAAACGTCTGTACAATCAAGGGTTTCAGTTTCAGGGGAGAATGTTGTGCCTGAGCATGGAGTAGCAGCAACGTTTGAACAGTTCATTTAATTTCATCAAGACATGCGTGATTGGGAAACTCATGTGTAACTGAAGAATGATTTGGTTGAGTATATGTGGGCTCATGTTGGCAACCAATAGGTGTATCTCCTTTTATTCCTTTGCAAAACTACGTGAAATATTTTTATTTATATTCGGCTTGTAAAATTATACTATTTTTATTCGGTTTATTTGACAATATATTTGAATGCAAATTATCAATATAAAATTAGGCGGCCAGCCAGCCACGCCGGCACATATGAATCGGCGCGTTAGTCATGTTATCGATCCATTTCAAAAACAGAACGGACGCCGAACGAACGGTCGACCCAAACAAATAAAAAACGAACAAAATCACCGTCGGTTTGGTCGCTCCATTAAAATTGCTCTAAACCCCCGAGAATACAAAATCGCATCGCAGTAGCTCCTGTCCGTTCGTGCTCGCCTACGAGACGTGCGCACCGAGGACCACACGATCCCATGCAACCTACTTACTCGAGAATTATTCGGTACAAAAAATGCGTGCACTGTTCGCCCCCTCGCACCTCCAGGGGGACGTGACGCGACTCCAACGAGAAAAAATAAATACAAAGGGCCACCACACCAGCCCGCGCGCAACTTTTCCGACACGCTGACACGCGGGCCGCCCCGCCGCCCGGCCCCACCGCCCAGCGGCACACGCCCGCTACCAACCCCGGACCCGTCAAATCGGCGGCCGGGCCCGCGGCTCCCCTCACGGGACAAACAGACACGGCACAGCAGACGCCACTCCTCGCGCGGGCCCCGCGTGTCACCCAGACCCGGCTCGGTGGCTCCGGAGGCGCGCTCGATCTGCGGCCGCGGGGGCGACGGACGGCCGGATGCGCGCCCGCAGGCGGATCGGAGGGCCGGGGCGCGCCCGTGGGACATTATCGCGTCCCCGAATAATATAAGGCTGCGAGTCAACACAGCGAACAAGAGTGATAGGGAGAGAGGGCCGGAAAAAAAATCACTGGGAAATTATTGCGAGGGCGAGAGGAAGAGGGAGGAGGCGGAGAAGCAAGGGGGAGGCGAGCGAAGGTGAGATCTCCAATCCTTCTGGAAGCTTCTGGGTTCGTCGGGAGCCTCCAGCAATTCCCTTCTCCGCGGGCGCGCGCCGCGTCGCCGGGGTGCGTGGTTTTAGGCGGCGGCGCAGCTTAATTAGCACGCGGGGCGTGGACGGACGACGAGCGCCGTCGCGTGTCTGCACGCACGTCACGGGCCGGGCCTCCGCCGCGCGCCGCCAGCTCCGTCGATCTCGTCGGGGCCGAGGGCCCCCGGCGCTGCTAGATCCTTGTGGACGCTCGTCGATTGCATTGACCCGCGCTTCGAGTGCTCGATTCGCGCGTGGGGTTTTGTGGGCTCAGTGGCGGAGCTGCTGAATTCAGCTCTTTCGGCGCTCGATTTCGTTTGTTTTTCAAGCTGTCGAGTGCCCGTGTGGAGTTTTTTTTAAGCTGCGCCGAGCTGGGTATTATAATGATTGGATTGGATTCGGTAGGTGTGCGTGCGTGTGGTACAGTCCGCTTGCGGGTTAAAGCGTGCTGAATTTAGTTGCTTCAGTGCTTGCTGTTGCGCTCCACTTCCTGTTGTTAGTTGTTACTCGCTTACTTCGATTTCCTCACGGAAGCACAGCATCAGTTCGATGGGGACCGCGAGCTGCGGGTTGGAACTGAATCAGTTCATGTCCTAAGCCTTGTGTTGCTTATATCTAGATGCTTCTGGATGCGATGGTGGTGGGGAATCCCACTGCTTTCTGGTTGTGGATGTTTCATTGTTTTTCTATTGCGATTCGTCAAGTATCCTGCTTATTATCATCTTCCTTATGGTTAGAAATGCTTGCTGCTATTTGGTGATTATAATTGTTAGCCTTTTCCTTTTAGTGGACTTGTCGCTCGTAATTTAACCCCTCGCAAGAAATGCTTCTGTGCTCTGGTACTTCTGTTTCCAAAAGTATCAAATGTGTGCATTTTGTTCTTTCTCCATGCATATTATGAAATCCATTGCGGAGTGACTAGGAATGGTTTGAGATGCTTAGCTCAGCAGCTTAGTCTCTCTCTGTTGGTAACAAGTCTGTTGTTTTGTTCCCTTTGCCTGTTCTCAAGTGGAACCTTGGTGTGTCTACTTTGTTGTCTCGGATGCGAACTTCTAAGATTCAATTGCACGCAAGCATTTCCATTTTTTGTCCACAGTAAAATGGGAAGGAGCCAATTTCCATGTTAAATAGAGCTTTCTTTACACGTCTCAGTCCCCGCACGTGCGTTTTGCTTGCTATGTTGGATTTACAGCTTATTGGATAGCTATTTTGTTTAAGTTTTGATTGGTTGATTTTGCTAACCATGAGCAGCCTCACATGGCAGAGTTTGATATGTCATAAATGTTCCATAACTTCTAATCCTCAGTCGATACTAGAAAGTGTACCAATTGCACTTCGTAGAACAGTCTGATTTCCATGTTGACTTCCATATTGTATAAGAATACCACCAGCCCATCTTCATCTATCCAGTTGAACTGAGATATCTAAGTAGGAAGACCACAGATATTGTGTTGTGCAAATGTGCAAATGTGCAATGCATTTTTGTGTGTGCAAACCACACTCACAGAAGTTGTTACCCTGGTTTCTGCATCATAATTTGGTGGATACGTTTTGAGTTCCGCATAATTGTGGTACTTAAGACCATTTTGTACTTTTTGCAAAAAAGACTTTGTGTCTTTGTTAATTTTGCGTTGTCTCAAATCTAACTCTACCTTTCACGATTCTATCTGATAGGACTAGAAGAATCTCCCAAGACACTTGTGTCAAATTTTGAATTCTGCAGAATTGCTGCATCTGCTCATTAGCAAGATGTCCATTGAAGAAAGGAAAATAAGTTTGATAAACAGGACGACTTCGTTAAATCCTAACGCGGTAGAATTTGTTCCTTCATGCCTTAGATCTGTGAGTGATGCTTCAAACAGATCGGACACAACCAAGATTCCTGTCTCAGAGTCCTCCAAGGAAATCAGCGCAGACCAACCAGAGTCCGTACCAAGCAACCCTGATGAAGAAGCACACCGGTATTGGCAACAACAGCTTCCAGATGATATCACCCCTGATTTCAACGTTCTTGGCCAAGATGAGACTCCTGGATCTGACAGTCTTTCACTCACGGGCCTCTCAATGAATGATGGCTTTGGTGCTTCATTATTTTCTCCAAACCAGACATCAAGAATGCAGCACCATGCTTCTCCATTTGTTAGGGACACGCTAAGTACACGAGCGAAGTTTGAATTTCCTGGCCAAGAACAGCCGCAAGCTACTATTATGAGTCCCACTGCAAGTACTATGAGTCCAACTGCTGCTCCATGGGTAAAGACAGTAAGAAATGGTGGTCAATATGGTACAAACAGAAGGGATGCTAGTCACTACAATGGAGATTCTAGCATTGGTATATTGATTTGATGAGTGTAATTTTCTATACTGAAGGTGGTTCTATTAACCCTAACCTTTCCACTTGCAATTTCAGGATCCCCACTGCAGTCTGATGCTTATTACAGAAACCGGCGTAGCTTTAGGTCAAGTATGGACATCATGACTCAGCTGGAGGTCTGTCTTCATTAATGCATCCTATACATCTCAAATCGTTCATTTGAAATTATGTTCTTCCGAGGCTCCAACTGTCCATAAGCTTAGGTACACAACAACCATAAAAGAAAAAAAAAGATATGGCACTAACCAGGTCCCTATTTTCAATCTGTAAGCTAACTGGTGTGTTTATCATATATTAGAGCAGCAAAAGTCTTGATATGTTTAAAAATGGTCATGAGGTACATGCAGTGTATGGTTTTACAGTTTACATCAACCATGCAGAGGTTTAATACCAGCTAAGATGCATGTTATAAATAAACATGAAACTTTTAGCAAGATCACCCCCCCCCCCCCCCACCCACTCACCGCCCACGTGCGTGCAGGTCGATGTTGCCCGCGCTTATGGTTTTACTTGTCAAGTTTTGCATGTATTGCGATTCCTAGTTCCTTATTCGACCTTTGGTTTGTACAGCTAGGAGCCTAGGACTTTCACTCCCTAGTCAGGAATGCATATTCAATTTGATGTCGTAATCGATTACAAGCAATAGGGATCTCATGTGTCTCTGACCTTTTTGGTTGCTTCTGCCCGTTGCCATATTTTTATGCAAATTTTTTGGCAACCGACAATTGTGTCATGGCCATCTGTCCTGCAAGTGGCAAGATTTGGCAATAAATTATATTTATGGCATGTGAGGTACGGTGCTGTAATGGTGTAGTGTGCTACAAGTTTGGCAAAGATCCAGACACTGGCCTAAGAAAGTCAAGCATGCCTAACTCATGTGTTGCAAATTGTGGCAAGCAACTAAACACCGTCTTAGAACAGAAACTAGTCTACCATGGTATCCGCACTGAGCTATATATATAAAACGAATATATATTGTGAGACTACGTATTGTATGAGTTATTTGAGTAATGATATGAAAGCAATGTAAAACTTGGTGAATTCTTTATGTTCTCAGTTGCAACAACTAATAGGCACTTTCACTTGGTGTGTACAAGACTGCAAGCCACTGATAAAAAAGAAAATATCATGTTCTGTGGTAGATACACTACTGTGCAATTGATGCATCAGTCTCACCAAACATGTTGTGGTGGGTCTCATAGGATTACTTGCATTTCGTTGGACTTCCTATGAAGCCCACAAACTAGGATGACTTGTATTTACAGTGACTACAACAGATCACTCTGATTATCTATGGAGCCATTCCATTTTAGAAGAAACTGACTTATAACTCTTATTTTGTATCGATAACTATATAACGGTGTTAATTCTCCGTTTCAGGTATCATACCCTATTAGTTCAAACCAATCAAGTTAGGGTGTATACGCTAGAATGTACGGAACATAGTTTAATTGTTTTCTTCTGAGGTCAATCTCCTGATAAAATCTGCTATTTTATTCAGTACAACCATAGTTTTAAGAAACCATAGCTAACAAATATATTTTGTGATCTCACTGCCAGTTTTGTGGTCAAATGTCTGTTATCCACAAAGTATCTGATCTGCCTGTGGGTTAACAAAACTGCATACGCCATATTTTCTGATGATTTTTGTATTGGTTACTTTGGAATATTTGATGGCAATAGCTACAGTCTACTACCTCCGTGCCATAATATATGATGTTTTGGTAGGCTAAAGTAGCCTACCAAGATGTCATATATTTTGGCATGGAGGTAGTATTGTTTACCTGCATGAAATCTACTTGAAACACTTGTTTAATACTACAATATGTTCAATAGCAGAATAAAGTTGATGGACGACTCAATCAGAATCTCAGATCACTGTCATTTGGACATTCAAGTCCCCCATCACCAGTATCATATGCTCAAAATGGTCTTGCCAACTATAACAAAGAGGCTTTTGGTCTGCCGAACAGTCCATACAGATCTCATTCAGCCATACTCACAGATGATATAATTTCACCTTCAGCTGGCAGGGAACGTTTATCCCTAGATTCTCCAAGGGGGAGGTACAAGACAACTAATTTGCCTGTTACTAGTCTTGGTTCAAGCAGAGGCTCTCATCTGTTGGCTGGCTCATACAATGGTAGTCATGATATGCTCTCAAACAACACACTGCAAAACATTGCTGGAGTTCAAACGGGACCAACTTGGCTCGACACAGATGCTACGGGTAGTGTTCTTGAATTATGATACATGTTTTTTTTATGAACCTGTGGCAGCACAGATGCCTAGTTGCCTTATTGTTTGAATTTTCTTATGACAGCTAACATGTTTTTGGAAAAGGATGAAGTTCATGATTTTGCAAGTCTAAGACATGCACTTCTTGAACAGGTAGATATACTACTCTGAGAAACCAGATTGTTGGAATTGAGCCGTAGTTATTGTGAGTATATATGGTAATTTTATGTTAGTGAAAGTAGTATAGTAGTGATAATGCACATAATTTAATTACTACCATAATTTTTTAGTAGCATCTTTTATTCTACTGCAGTATGAACTGATGGTCGTCACTCACCATGTAGTAACAATTACAGGAACCTAGACCTGGAAACTATAGTTGTTCATGGCATTTAAAATGAACTCACTGCCAGTAAAACTACATCTCATAGTAAGAGAGTTTTTGTTAGTGTGTTCTGGAGCTATGCTATATGGACCAATTTCCTATGAACATTTTATTTTGTGTTTGCTGTTGGTCATACAAGGACCGCACAGAATCTAAAATACTCTGATTTTTACACCACTTCAATAGCGGCCTCTCGAAATATATCTTGTATTGCGAGCACTGTTTTCTCAACTTGTGGTTATGTTTGCTCACAGTGCTGCTGTCTAATTTTTTTTAGCAGGATAGACAAGCTTTTCTAACTGGTGGCAATCCTTTAGCAAAGGAACTAAATATTAAGGAGCTGTACTCTATCCAAAGCAGATTAGCTCAGGAGAAGGCTAGAGAAAATATATATCAACAGAGGTCAGCACTAATTTCCTCCATCTCACATTTTTTGAGTCACATTTATATATGTTCCGATAATGTTATCTTGTGTAAGAATGAACACGTCTGCACATACAAACTGTTATGTCTATAATTTTGCATAATTCAAAATGCCACACCAGGCTTTCTTCTTGGTGAGCATACAGTGCTTGGGCTTTTTATGTGAGTGAACAATAGAAGATTTTCTTTAAACATACTCCCTCCGTTTCTAAATATGTCTTTTTTAGAGATTTCAATATGGATTACATAGGGATGTATATAGACATATTTTAGAGTGTAGATTCACTCATTTTGCTCTGTATGTAGTCCATATTGGAATTTCTAGAAAGACTTATATTTAGGAACGGAGGGAGTACTTGGTTTGCATGCATTATTATTATCTGAAAACTTACCTGTTTTATTTGAATACTGTTTAAGATAAGAAATTGTTCATATATTGTCAAAAGAATATGTTCTGTATATTACTCCCTCCGTTTCTAAATATAAGACCTTTTAGAGATTTCAATAGGAACTACATATGGAGCAAACCGAGTGAATCTACACTCTAAAATATGTTTATATACATCCGTATGTAGTCCATATTGAAATCTCTAAAAGGTCTTATATTTAGAAACGGAGGGAGTATAATTCAACTTGTATGGGTTAGCTTGCATTGAAGTTTAAAGTTTAAGATCTTGAAATTCTACAATACCAGCCAGATCATTTGTGTACCATTATGGAGTATGCTGTATACCTCCTTTTGAGTCACAGTCAATGCTATTGCTTAATATTATTACTTAATAAATCAGTGCCAGTCACTGCCCATCTACTATATCGTAGTCCAGTACCCCACAAATGAATCAACCACGATGCTCGGTTGTGAAATGATTCTCACATCATGATCTCTCTCTCTAGATTACTAAATGGTAAACGAGTTGTTGGCTAATATTCTCTTGATTGCCTTCACCAGATTCCAGATGCCAGAGTTGCAAGGCCTCATCCAGGAGCAGAATCCTGCGATCGATCTTTGTGGTCTTCATGCAAGTGAGGCGATGCACGTCCTGAACAACGAACTCAACAACCGGAGGAAGATCGCCCGTTCCACGGGCCGCCGGCTCCAGGCCATCATTATCTCTAACCCCCGTACCCCTGCGAGGCTGACCGCTGCCATCGAGCAGTACCTCCTGGAGCACGGCCTTCAGTACACGCAGGCACAGCCGGGCCTCTTCCGCGTCCTGCTGCAGTGAAGTAGCAGGGACCACCTAGGTGTTTGCGGACACGGCAACAAAACAAGAAAAAGAATGACCTGTACTTCTGTATATGGCAGAGATGAGTAGCAGAATAGAAATGATACAGCGACAATAGTTGGTTGTAATGTTGGTATATCAGGGTTTTTTTGTCGGCAAATACGTTGTAAAATTTGCGGGATTAGGCGACGCGTTGTCCAACAGTAGTAGGGGAAATGTTGCATGCACGCTTTTATGCTGCTGCGTGTTAAAGGCACATATGTTTGGTTCCTTCCTTGTGTTGCTCCAGCATGTGTACTAGTAGCTGTCTAGCTCGTCCGTACCATGGAAGTAGCTGGTTATGGGGATTTCTGCAACAGTTAAACTAGGCAAAGAGACAGGTGCATAGGCTAATTAGGCTCCTTACATATGGCTTCTCGGTTAACACGGTTGTAGTGCTAGCATATTACCGTAAATAAGCAATACATTGGATATATGGTTGATGCCAATTTTGAAACAACACAACCGCATCATACTTTTGTACGTAATCTGAATTACATTTTGCTTATATACTGTCTACTAGCTGCATTCTTAGTGAAAGACGAGATTGATTGACCACACAATCGTGGGTTTTCTGTTGTCTTATAATAATAGAAGAGTTTACAAGACGTACATGGAAACTATCAATACAAATCCTACCCATAATGGCCTGATTATATGGAAACATACAGGCTCCAAATATGGTAGAGTATAACCGAATATACAGGCATATTCGGTTTGCCTAACATCCCCCCGCAGTCACAGCGGGAGATTCTCGAACGCTGAGACTGGATCGAAAATCCAAGAACAAAGGCGATGATAGGCCTTTGGTGAAAATGTCTGCAAACTGCCCGGAAGAAGGCACATGAAGAACTTGAATGTGCCCAAGCGCAACACGGTCGCGAACGAAGTGAAGATCAATCTCGATGTGTTTGGTGCGTTGGTGTTGAACCGGATTCGTGGACATGTACACCGCGGAGACATTGTCGCAGAAGACAATGGTGGCACTAGGGAGAGGGCGATGAAGCTTGTTGAGAAGTTGACGAAGCCAACTAGCTTCAGCAACAGCATTGGCAACGGCTCGATACTCGGCCTCGGCGCTAGAGTGAGAGACGGTGTGCTGACGCTTGGAGGACCAAGAGACAAGATTGTCACCAAGGAACACACAATAACCCGAAGTTGAACGACGGGTATCAGGACGGCCTGCCCAGTCAGCGTCAGTGTAGGCAATGAGACAACCCGTGGTAGACTGGCACAAGCTGGAGACCATGGTGTAAGGTGCCCTTGACGTATTGGAGAACACGCTTAACCAAGGACAGGTGTTGCTCGCGTGGGTCATGCATGTGAAGACAGATCTACTGCACGGCGTAGGCGATGTCTGGACGAGTGAACGTCAGGTACTGGAGAGCACCGGCAAGACTCCTGTATTCTGTAGGATCATCCACGGGAGAACCAGCGGCAGCAGCAAGCTTAGGTGATGTGTCCACAGGTGTAGATGTAGGTCGGCAAGAGCTCATGCCAGCACGCTCGAGAATCTCGAGAGCGTACTGCGTCTGGGAGAGGAACATCCCTGTGGAGTCACGACGAACGGCTAGACCAAGGAAGTGGTGTAGCTCACCCAAGTCAGTCATGGCAAACTCGGCGCTGAGAGCTGTGATGACACGCTCAAGCAGAGTCGATGAAGATGCTGTGAGAATGATGTCATCGACGTAGAGGAGTAGGTATGCCGTACCAAAAAGACCATCCAGGATGAAGAGCGAAGTATCCGACTTGGAGCAGGTGAAGCCGAAGGCGGTGATGAAAGTCGCGAAGCGTTGGTACCATGCACGGGGAGCTTGTTTCAGACCATAGAGCGCACGGTTGAGACGGCACACATGATTAGGCCGGGCAGAATCAACAAACCCCGTGGGCTGATGACAGAAAACCACTTCGGAAAGTCTCCCATGAAGAAAGGCGTTCTTGACATCAAGTTGACGGATCTTCCAATTGAGGGAGAGAGCAACAGAGAGAATAACCCGGATTGTTGCCGGTTTGACAACCGGGCTGAAGGTCTCTCCAAAGTCCACACCGTGCTCCTGAGAAAACCCGCACAACACCCAACGTGCTTTGTAGCGATCTAGGGTGCCATCGGGCTTGAACTTATGGCGAAATACCCATTTGCTGGAGACAACATTGGCATTGTTGGGAGGATGCACAAGATCCCAAGTGTCGTTGTCGAGAAGAGCACCGTACTCTTCGGTCATGGCGGCGAGCCAGTTTGGGTCCTTAAGAGCACCCCAAACATACTTGGGAATCGGCGATGGAGAGGCGATGGTGTCGACGTGGAGGTTGAGGCGCTCGCGAGGACCAATCATCTTGCCGGCCCGACGGCGCGTCACCATCGGGTGAGCGGGGGCGGCCGGAGGGAGGTGACGACCGGGCGAGGAGGGTTCAGGAGAACCGGCCAAGTCGTCGTGCGGTGAAGACGGGGCTGAGCTCAACGTTGGGGAGCTGGGAGGCGACAAAGTAGCTAAACCCAGCCCGAAAGATGCGCCGGAGGCTGGGTCGTGAGCCTATGCAGCCAGTGTTGAAGACCAACGGCCCGTCGATGCAGTAGACGTTGGAGTCTCGGCGGAGGCCCGCGCTGGAGAAGCGGGGGCGGGCGAAGCCTGTGTGGAGGAGGCCAATGCAGAGCGTCGTGGCCCAACTTGTTGAGTCCGACGCGGTCTAGCATGCATGGGCGGCATGGGGACCGAGGCGATGGTGTCGATTGGATCGCCGTCGAGCGACGTCGGAGAGGGTTCCTGCGGCATATTAGAAGCAGAAAAATTCGATGCAAATGGAAACTGAGTTTCATCAAAAATCACGTGACGTGAAATAATGATACGACGAGACTCGAGGTCCATGCAACGATAACCACAATGGTTGGAAGTGTATCCGAGAAACACACATGCTACCGAGCGATGCGACAATTTATGAGGCATGGTGGAGGCAATGTTGGGATAGCATAAGCAGCCGAAGGTGCATAGATGGGTGTAGGTGGGTATGGTGGAAAAGAGAGCAAAGAAAGGAGACGGGACTGGGATAGCTTTGGTGGGTAAGGCCAACTCCACCGCGCGATTCCAAACGGACGTCCGTTTTGGCCGGATTTTGTTCCTTTGGGGCGCCGATGGGTTCGCCCGTGTCCGCCTTTGTCAGATGGGTCGTGCGTGCGCGCACCGCGCGGCCGCACCCCAAACCGTGTCCGGAGTGGACGTGAATAAAAGAAATATTAAAACTAAAACGAAATAACTAAAAAACTAAATAAACACATTTTAAAAACATAAAATATATATAGGGGGCGGCCACAATACGGCCCAGTTTCCACGGCCACTTAAAAGGCCCAGTTTTCATAATTAACATATAAAACAAAATAAAAAAATGCCTCCGCCTCCCGCGCGCTCCTGCCGCGCCCGTCGGTGCCGTGGCCGTCGCCGTCTTCACTGGCCGCCGGTGTCGTCGTCGTCGCTGACGAGGTCGACGTAATCCGGCGGCGTCCAGAGGTGGGCCGGAGGTGCGTGGTGGACGGGGGCCGGCTGGACGGCCGGAGGTGCCTGCACCACCTCCTCCCGTGGCGAGGCATCCCGCTCCGGTGACCGCGGCGGAGTGGGGCACCAGTTCACGCCCACTCCGGCGGTCATCTCCGGAGCAGTGCAGGACCAGCCCCACTCCTGGCCCAGCAACTGCTCGAACGCGGCCGGCGGATCGTCCCTCCTCTCCTCCTTGACGGGGAAGGCGACGTCCCCGGCGGCAGAGAGGGCCATGGCCTCCTCCAGGCCGTCCCACTGCCGCTCGTCGTGCGTGTTCATGGAATCGTCCATGACACGCTGCAGGAGACGGGCCTCCTCCTCCGCTGTCATGCGAGGAGGGGGAGGGGGCGACAGAGACGGGGAAGGCGACGGCGTGGGCATCAGGCCACGCACCCGCGTACGCCCGCGCGGCTCTGCACGTGGCCTCCGCGGCCCCGACATGGTGCTGGCGAAGTAGGACGCGCGCCGCACGTCGTGCTCGTCCTGGAGCCATGTGTCCCAGAGCGGCGAGTCGGGGGCGTACCTGTGGTCGTAGTACAGGTCGTCGGGGAGGAGGCGGCGGCGGCGGTTGATCTCATCGCGCCGTGCACGGCCGGTCGCCGGCACTGGCGGGATGGGCACCCGGTCCGCGAAGAGATGCCACCCGTTGGGGAGGTGGGCGTCGCTCCACGGGACCGGCGTCCTCGTCTCCCAGTACCTCCGGCACACGTCCGCATTAATGTACTTACGGTCGCGCTCGCCGGAGGGCCTAGGGGTAATGGTGAAGGGGGCCGGCGCGGGGGCTCGACGGGAGGAGTGCGGCGGTGGCGCGGAGGCCCGACGGGAGGAGCGCGACGGAGACGCGGGCTCCTCCTTCTTCACGGAGCCACGGCGGCGCCCCGAGGAGGAGCCGGCCTCGCGGTCATGCTTCCCCTTGCCGTTCCAGAATCCCATGGCGAGGTGGGCGGCCGGCGAGCTCGACGAGGAGCGGGCTAGGGTTTCGGGGCTGTCGGGGTTCGAGGAGGCTGCTGGATGGCGTGGGGCAGTGTGGACGACGACCTGTCCACGCTTCCCACTTAAAGAAGGACGGCGACCGCTCGACGTGCGGATGACAGGTGGGGCCGCCCGCTCGTGCGCATTGAAGTGGGTAGGTGGGAGGTGGGCGGCCGCTTGCCACGTGTCCCCGACGCGGACGAGCGCGCGTCCGTTTGGTGTCCGCCGCGACCCAAACCAGGCGCAAGTTTGCGCTGGAAATGGGTCGGCCCGGACACAAATCGGACAAGATGGGTCCGGGCCGTCGCGCGCTGGGCCGCCTCCTTTGTCCGTTTTACCCCAAACGGACGGGGCCGGACAGGATAGGGTCGCGCGGTGGAGTTGGCCTAATCTGTTAAGGAGATATGTAGCCGTATGGAGTGCTTCCACCCAAAAATTAGGAGGCATGCTTGCTTGGAATAACAAGGTGCGAACTATATCGTTGATAGTGCGAATGATGCGTTCGGCTTTACCGTTTTGCTGGGATGTGTAAGGACACGAGAAACGCAGAAGGATCCCATGCGCAGTGGAGAGATCTTGGAGTGCGTGGTTGTTGAATTCACGTCCGTTATCACACTGAATGGCTTGTAGAGATAGAGAAAACTATGTACTGACATAATTGCGAAAGTTAGACAAGTGAGAAAAAGCTTCAGATTTACGCCGTAGAGGAAACGTCCACAAATAATGAGTGAAATCATCTAAAATGTTAAGAAAGTATTTGTAACCAGAAACACTCTCAAGAGGCGAAGTCCAAATGTCACAATATATTAATTCAAAAGCACGATGAGTACTAGCGGTAGACGAAGAAAAAGATAATCGTACATGACGGCCAAGTTGACAAGCATGGCATAAACTAGAATTTTTTATCACTTTATTGAACGGAAGAAATGATGATGATGCGAGGCGTCGGAATGCATCATGGCCAGGGTGACCGAGACGTCGGTGCCAAAGGTCGGAGTCGGCATGGAAGACGGCGAAGGCGTGCGGCGAGGAGGAGAGCGGGTAAAGATCACCCGTGCTACTGCACCTGACAATCACGGCCCCTATCTTGAGATCCTTCACAGAAAAACTCCAAGGGTCAAATTCAACCGAACAGAGATTATCAATGGTAAATTGCCGAACAGAAATTAGATTCTTTACAATACGTGGAGTAACAAGGACATCACGAAGAGTCAGACTACGAGTGGAATCAGAAGTAGGAAGGAAAACATGACCGAAGTTGGTGACAGGGATGGAGGAACCGTCACCAACAATAACATGCTTATGAGGAGGATTGGAGGAGAGTGAGTTGAGGTTACCAGCGTCCGAAGACATATGAGCAGAAGCTCCTGTGTCCATGTGCCAGTCTGTTGGCGCTTGGAGGCTCCTGGTGTTGAAGTAGCTCGCAAGGGCGGATGGATCCCATGTCGCGGCGGATGCAGCGCCGTATGGAGGGTGGCCGGGATAGGAGGTCGTCGCGTGCTGGAGCGATGCAGGTGGCGGTGCAGGCATCGCCATGTAACCCTGGGCAGGAGTGCGGGGCACCGGGGCTGGGGGCCGTGGCCCCAGGAGACCGGCGGGGTTGCCATACCCAGCCGGGGAGTAGGTGGTCGCGCCGTATCCACCGCCGACCATCGGGTACATGTGGATGGCCCCGGTCCAGGGGTTCTGCGGGCTCAGGAAAGGAGGGGCACCGCCGCCACCATTCTTCTTCTTCTTGCCCTTGTACTTGCCGGTGCCATGGGGGTGGGTCGGTGGAGCGCTGTAGCCGGAGTTACTGGCCTGAGTGTACTGCACGGGAGGGGCAGGGGCGCCGCGATGGTGACCTCCAGTTGATGGAGCAGAGTAGAAAGCTGTTGGGGAGGACGAGCGCGCATTGGATGGCTTGAGCTCCTGGAGAAGGAGCATGTTCCTGAACTGAAGGAAGGTAGGGAACGGCGTCAGGAGTGGCACGAGGGAAGCCACACCCTCGTACTTCTCGTCAAGTCCCTTGATGGTGTTCCAGACGAGTGCGTCATCACTGACCGCGGCACCCACGTCCGCAAGAGCATCCGCGGTTGTCTTCTGCTCGAGGCAGTAGGCGGTGATGGTCTTGTCGCCTTGCTCGATGTTGCGGAACTTCTGACCAAGATAGCCAGCACGCGCCTGCTGGTTGTCGCGGAAGAGGGCGGTGATGCTCGTCAGGACAGCATAGGCCGTGGTCGTCTCCTCCATGACCATGTCTTGGATGTCGGCGGCGATAGACCCGTACAACCAAGAGAGGACGGTGGAGTCCAGCCGCAGCCATTCTGCATCGACCGGAGGGGCCGCCGTGACGAGGTGATCGGCAAGGGCGTACTTGGTCACGGCGACGGTGAGGAAGTTGCGCCACTTGGTGAAGTTGGAGGCCTTGAGATCAAGTGTGAGGGGATCAGAGACTTGACGCTTTGGATGGCCATGGCCTGCGCCCAGAGAGCAGCGAGGGGGTTGGTGCCGTCATCGGACATGGCGGCGGAAGGAGAGGTGTGGCGGTGTGGGCGGGTTGGAACCCTAGGGCGCCGGCGGTAGTAGAGAGGTGCGAAAGCGTGAAGTTGGGAGGAATGCGGAGCTGATACCATGAAAGACGAGATTGATTGACCGCACAATCGTGGGTTTCCTGTTGTCTCATATTAATAGAAAAGTTTACAAGACGTACATGGAAACTATCAATACAAGTCCTACCCATAATGGCCTGATTATATGAAAACATACAAGCTCCAAATATGGTAGAGTATAACCGAATATACAGGCATATTCGGTTTGCCTAACACTTAGGTTGAGAATTACAGTAATCATGTAATCTGCTAGGTAGTTGTTGAACACTATGATGCTAAGTTTGTTTTAACGTTGTGCAAAAGTAGCTATAGGAAAAAGTTAATGCCCTGGTTAGCAAACTACTCCCTACACTTTTATATTATGGGACGGAGGAGTATATATTTTACTAATAACGACAAACCAAACTGTAGAAGCTACGTAAACCTATTCGCATGCCAAACTACAGAAGCTTCTTAAATATAAGTTCTTTTCGTAAATATATGTCTTTTTTAGAGATTCTAATATGGATTACATACGAAGTAAAATGAATGACACTGTCAAGTATGCCTTGTACTTCCTCCGTTTCTAAATACAAGTCTTTTTTAGAGATTCTAATATGGATTATATACGGAAAAAAGCTTATATTTAGGAACGGAGGGAGTAGAATGCAAGATGCTCAAAAAGGTGCTTTGTAAAATAAACCAATTTTTTTAATTATTAGTGCTTATCTCTACAGGAGGGGTGCCTAACTAGCGCTTATCATCTCCAACTAAGTACCCGTGCTTGAATAAAATATAATTTATTTCTTTAAGCACCTTGCATTGTATAAGGCCTTATCGCAAATGTGTCAAAACAACACTATAAAGTCAATGTGGTAGACTGAAATTTTGGAAGGCTTAGAGCAACTCTAGCGGACCCCACAAAAATACGACCCGCAAAACGCGTTTGCGGGTTCACAAAAATCGGTTTTGCGTGTCAAAAACATACGCGGCCGAGCAGGACCCGTATCTAAACCTGTATAATTTGAAAATTTTGTTTCACGGGAGAAATTGCACGAACAGAGTTCATCACATAGTACATTGTTCATGGCATACTACATAGTTCATCACAAACTACAAGCCTAGTTATACTACATACTAAGTTAAACTAGTACTAGGGGGTCGGATCTGACGGCGGCGAGGTCGCGGCAACTGGACGACGCTGGAGAGAAGCCGAACGCTCAATCCTCCTCGCCGGAGCTGCAGAGATCGACGTACTTCTCCGACTGCTCCTTGCGGATGCGGCGCCACTCGTCCGCCTTCTCGTTGGCGGCGACGTTGTCGGCGACCGCCTGCCGCCACTCGAGGGCTTCGAGCTCCTCGGCGTGGCGTCGACGCTCCTCCTCCTCGCGCACGCTCCGCTCGGCGATGGCGGCGGCGACGGCGTCGAACTCCGCAACGTAGTCCTCGGGCCCGATGACTCCGCATCGGCCTAGCGGAGCGGGCTCCTCGGGCTCCTCCTTTACCGAGACGAAGGCGAACGGCGCCGGCGGCTCCAGTTCCTCCTCCTCGTCCGACCACTCCCTCTTCATGGGGAGGAAGCCCGCGACGGAGGAGGAGGAGGATCCGGCATACGAAGAACGCACGGAGGAGAACGACGCACGGCGGCGGTCATACTCCACCGTCTCGCGGCGGTCGAAGCTCGCTAGCGGCGAAAGCCCGCGGTTGGTCCACTTCCGCTCGTCGCGCTTCCTCGCGCCGTCGGACCGGACGCGCCGCTCGCGCTCCGGGTCCCTTTCCCAGCCGGATCTGCTGCTGGAGCTGCGTCCGGAGCTCCACATTCGCCCCCACATGGCGGCTGGAGGCGGGGTGGAGGGTCGCCGGTGGTGAGAAATTGGGAGAGGACAAAGGGGAATCGGGTGGATCAGGACGGCGGGGGGATAGGGTTTGGACCCGCAAAAGGGCCGCGGAACCGCACTTATAACGCTCGGGGGAGGGGGGGGGGGGGGTTGCGGGCTGCGGCAAAAGTTTTTGCGGGCCGGGCGAGTATGCGGGGTCTGTTCTGGCCGCAAAATTGGCCCGAACCCGCATACTCGCCGGAAGTTTTGCGGACCGGGCGTTTTGCGGGGTCTGCTAGAGTTGCTCTTAGTCCTACTCAAGTTTGATAGTGAAAAGTCATCCGATCATAAGTAATCAAAGGTTCATTTCAAAGGACCATGTACGAGTCTGAGAATTTGTGATAAGTTAAAGACCATAAACGTGATACACATATCTTTGATAAAAAGTTGCATCCAAACCATTTGAAGTAGTTATGACCACACATAGTCAACTACTAATAAATTAACTAAAGGTTGTGCTTTGGTATAAAATACTCACTATCTCTAAACACTTGTGTATAATAAAAAGATTAAGGCAAGTGGTACTCTAGCAAGCTAAGATCCAGCACAAACAAATTGAGTAAGACTACAATTAGTATGGACGACATGTTAGCCACTTAAGCTAAGCTAAATTCTTTTTAGCAAATCAATGTCAAATGGTAGAACAAGACAAAACATCATTTTATTGGCAATCCATACAATTTTTGTTAGGGCAAAAAAAATTGCCACCATATCTTAACGAAACTGTCACTAATAAATACATCCGTCCTAGTCATTAATTGTCAATGCTCTAATAAGGCAACTAGGAGTAGCTAAGAGGGTGCTTGGATCCAAGGGACTATTTTTAGTCTGACTAAAAATAGTCTCTTTTAGAGGCTAAAGTTCCAAGCACCCCTGACTAAAGAGAGGCTAGGACTAGTCTTGAGGCTAAAAACTTTTAGTCATAGGAAACCTACTAAAATATGTATTAGCTCTCTCTCTCCTCATTTAATTCCTCTACTTTAACACATGCGAGTTCTGGATTGGATGCTTTGGAGGATAATAAATGCTCAATAATTTGATTTTAGTCTCTTTAGTATTTGGATCCAAGCATGGGTGAGGCTAGCAAGTTTTAGTCCCACTACTTTTAGTCATGGGACTAAAACGTATCCAAGCACCCTCTAAATAAAACAAATCACCACTTGCATTACCTATTTTTCTAAATGGATAATACAAATTGCATAAAAGTATTCAAGCTTTCTTCTTTTGCATCAGGACGCGCACAACCAAAACCGTATAAGCCACACCAATGGGTATGAAAACGAAAGTCGCTAGAGATACCAAGGAAATAAACTCTCAAGATGTTGCATAGAAAACTCATGACGCCTTCATGCGAAGACTAGGCTAACATCCATGCTAGCCAAACCAAACCCTGACCACCTTCTCCAACTGCGAACACACCACCATCACCAGCTCATGGCCCTCCCTTTGCTCATGTAGTTTTGTGGGTTAGTGATCCGTGTAGAAAGATTGAATGTAACCACGTCATCCCTTTGTTGGATACACCCATAAAATATTAGTTTCTTGTGAAGATTAGTCGTGTATATATATATATGCTTTGTTCAATTGAATGGGTGCATGCATTGCAAATAAATGATGTTTTGTCTTGTCCACGCAATGTATATAACCACGTCGCGAAAATAGATGAACATGAGTCTAGGCGCACGATTTTTTTTTGATAGTGAAAAGAATAAAAAATGTGAAACTTTCTCAGAACAAGCATTGTCTAGTGTATTACCCGCCTATAAAGTTTCACGAAAAAAAATGAATTTTGTGGTATTTGGAACGAGTGAAACCAAAACCGATACTGTATCAAACTTACTACTCACACATTTTATACTTGCAATTTTGTCTTTTTTGCCAACAATATTATAGAAGCCATTATGTTTTGAAACTTTACACGTGAGTAATACACTAGACAATGCTTGTTCCGACAAAGTTTGACATATTTTTTACTATTTTTTTGGCTAATAGGTTGCGTCTGGACCCATGTTCTAAACATCTGCACCAACCACGTCGTCCCTTTGGTGATCTGTGTAGAAAGATTGTTCCACGCCACTAGATTTTGTACAGCTAAGACATGAGAAAGGATATCACATCAACGGCGATGGTATGCTTGTCCCTCACAATATGTAAAGATAAGGGTATTGACGATTGAGAGGAGTCATGCCCACCCATTTAATTCTCCTAGAATCGCACCTTTAAGCCATCCTCGATGTTGGAGGTCCAAAAGAAAAGAAACCCCTCTTACATTCATAATGCTTGCCCAGAAATGAGAGTCACACATTTGCACTCTATCTGGATTTAAGCTTCAAAGTTTCTCGAAGGTGCTCCATAAAGAGGATTGTCTAGTCTACTGTAGGATAGGCCGCCGACCATCTACCAGAGGTGGTATCATTCTAGAAATTGAACTCCCAGCTACGGAATCTGCTATTAGATTAGCCATTTTTGTTATTACTTTTTGAGTCCAAGGGATTATAGTTGTCGAATCTATAAATTGCATTCAAGTTGCCTCTTTCAGTAAAAAAATTTGTCAACACGTCAGCGAATATTGAAAAGGACTGGGAAAAGAATGTCTCCTTGATCGGGTCCTTTTATGTTTTGAAGTTTTTTTCTTTAACATAAGAAAGGCCTTCCCTTTAGATTCCATTAAAGAAACCAAGCGTTTCTCCTGCAAACAAACTACTGCAGAAAAGTAAAAAAGCGACAACAGAACCACCCGGAGAAACAAAAGCGAAGGGGAACAAAGGCGCACACCCGAAGTATACGTGGCCATGGGCAGCCCGGCCCGGATGGCCCGACCCGACCAGGCCCAAAAAAGCCTGGCCCGACCTTGTCCACGGGCCGGGCCTGAGCCTAGATTGCCAGACTGGCCTAGGCCCGAGCCCGCCATATTAGCGATTTAACGAAGAGGCCCGGTCCAAGGCCCAAGGCTTGGATGGGCTTTTACACTGCCGGGCTAGGCTTGGGCCTGATTTTTAGGCCTGACACCCGGGCCAGGCCTAAGTTTTCTGCATTGGGCTTGGTTAGGCCCGGCCCAGCCCGAAGGATGGCCAGGTATAACCCGTAGTGCTCAGGAGCATTTTTTGTTTCAAAGTATACCCTAGCAATTTGTAACAAGATCATTCGTTTTCAGTTCCTACTTGCAATATTTGTGTAGTGTGATTGAGTGTGCCGATATATGCATTGACATACTACCCAAAAAATGAATATTCAGATAATTTGTTTAGTGATGGACTGATGGTTCCTAGTTAAGCCATAATTTGCAAGTGTTTTCTTTCGCAGCTGTCTGAGTCTGTATGGAAGGCCACAAGCTCACAGCATGCAACAACAAAAAATGTTCAGACCGAGCTTTTTCTTTTTAATTTCAAGAAATGTATGGCTGGTCACAAAGCTATCTAATCAACACATCAGAATTGAAGGTTGCCATGTCTATAAATGGTGGAAGATTCAAGAACAACTCACGTAGACGTAGCTAGCTGAGCTAGAACATGGGTATGGTTCGGCAAAGACCAAGTGGAGTGGCCGTGGCGGCGGCTCTAGTTACTCTCCAGCTTCTCCTTCTCCCCTCGCCCGCCTCGTCGCAGGCGCAGGTCCTCCTGCTTCGTTACATGATCCGCGCCAGGCCACTCATCACCAAGGTCGTCACGGATTTCTTGCAGAACCGCGCTGCCGAGGGTGTGACAGACATCTTCCGGCGACAGCAAAATGACGAGAGCGGCGACGTCCCGGTGCCGGCGGGCCCAGACGCGCAGGCGCAGGCTCAGCTGGGCAGTGCGGCTGTCGAAACCGCCGGCCTCGTCGTCTTCGACCTCGCCGTCGGGACGCGGACCATCTCCGGCGTCATGGACATCTCCTCCCAGCTCGTCTGGACGCAGTGCGTGCAGACGCCCCTCTCCGTGCAGCCCACCGAGTCCGGGGGAGGCTCCTCGTGGCTCCCCTGCGCCAGCCCGGCGTGCCAGCGCGTGCTCAGCCGGACCTGCATCCTCGACAGCGACGGCTGCAGCTACGTCGCCACGTACGGCAGCGACGCCACCGCCTACACGTCCGGCTACCTGGCCACCGACACCTTCACCTTCGGGAACACGTCTGTCCCCGGCATGGTGCTGGGCTGCAGCGCCGTGAGCACGGTCGACCTCTCCCTTGCCGGCGCGTCCAGCGTCATCGGCTTTGGCAGAGGGTCCCTCTCCCTCGTGTCGCAGCTCAACCTCTCAAGGTTCTCCTACTTCCTCGCGACCGACGACTCCGACAGCTCCGAGACCGTCATCCGTCTGGGCGACGACGCCGTGCCGCGGACCAGTAGCAGCCGCTCCACGCCACTACTCAGAAGCACCATGCACACCGACATGTACTACGTCAGGCTCACCGGCGTCCAGGTCGACGGCAAGGCGCTGAGCAGCATCCCGGCGGGAGCGTTCGAGCTCCAGGCGGACGGCTCCGGCGGGGTGTTCCTGAGCACGACGGTGCCCGTGACGTACCTCGAGGAGGCCGCCTACAGCGTGCTAAGGCGAGCTCTGGTGAGCAGGATCCAATCGCAGGGGGTGAGTCCATTCGACAGCCAGGACCTCGAGCACCTGTGCTACCCGTCGCCGTCCTTTGTTAACGTGAAGGTCCCGAGGCTGACGTTGGTGTTCGACGGCGTGGGAGCGGCGATGGAGCTCAAGCCGGAGAACTACTTCTTCAAGGACGGTGCCGCCGGAGGGCTAGTGTGCCTGACCATACTGCCGTCGAGGGGCGGATCGGTCCTGGGAAGCCTGCTCCAGACGGGCAGGAACATGATCTACGACATTGGTGCCGAACGGCTGACGTTCGAGACTGGGGAGGCGCCGCCGCCGGAGGCTCCTTCTCCGAGCGAAAGGGAGGAGGATGTTTCTCCGAAAGAAAAGAAGACCGCGGAGGCTCCGGCGCTGTCGCTGCGGCTGTGGCAGTGGCTGTCCAAGTTGTCACTGGTGATGAAGATTGTTGTTGTGGCCATCGTTGCAGCCGCGGTGGTGTTTGCCTGGCGTACTTATACAGCTCGCCAGAATGCATTGCCACGGCCAGCTGGACGTCCTGAACAGTGAAGGCCGTGGTACATTGCTTCAAGATTCGTGCTAGCCTTTTGCATTTTTAATCCTCCACTTTAATCACCCGAGCGTCGATGTAGTGCGCCACTAATTAAGGTTGCGACAGACTCGATCCTTACTCACTTGTCAGCCTATCCAGATTAAGATACGCGCGCCACCAAGGGGGTGACGGCCCCGCCATTGCCCATTTGACACTACGCCGGGGTTCCGATATGGCACGTTGTTAAGAGGGTATGCCCCAATTAATGATGTTCTTCTAGGTTTCATCTTCATAAGAATGGCTGAGTTTTAACATTGACTTGCCAAGTTTATCACAATTCCCTTCTATTTTATCTGGGTTTGGGACCGACTATGTTGAGACAACATATGCAAAGTTAGGTTGAGCCCGAAAAAGTTGAACATTTTGAAATGTCCTCGCAATCCAGATATAATTTTTCCATAGGGAAAACATTCAGGAAGTCAAGACATGGTGGCACCTGCACCATGAAAAACAGATGGTCTTCATCTCGACGTGAAAGAGCCGCCTTCTCCCAAGCGAGAATATTGTCATGTAGAATCTTCACTTCTTTCGGAAGGACATCGTAAGAATCCCTCGGTATGATGGGTTCACGAGAAATATGGACCAGGCGCAGTGGAGGACAAGGAGAACGAGCCTCCTTTGTCTTCTAAACCAGTTTCTGGCTGGCAGTGCCCCATAAATCTTTCTTGTTAGTAGCATCCCGCTTAGTACTGGGTCCACAATATCACCTTTTAACGCACCTTTGGCCACATTGCACAATGTATTCGGAGTCAGCACTGGTAGGGAGGGTCGTTTCTCGTCAATGTAGTTATCTGGAGGCGTCCCCCGTAGCAGAGCAGACATGATATAGTCATGATTAAAAAATGAATCAACGTCCACCTACTCCTCCTTGTCGTCCATGGCCTCATCAGGACTAGCCATCGGATCCTTAGGACCTTCTTTATGTTTGGTTGGACCCAAAGGAGATGGTTCGCTTGTAGCGGAAGCAGGCGGGGTAATCGACGGAGAGGGCATTTCGTCTAGGATGTCATGCCCAAATAAATTAGATCCTTTGGCCACCTAAGGGGCGATATCTGGAATTCGAAGAGTTTCATCTTCTGTGTGTCCGCCCCTTTAGTTTGTTCAAGATGTTCCACATCTCCGTAACCGGGTTCCACCTTAACCACTTCAACCTGAAACATGTCGGTTGGCAAATGCACGTTGTGCATCACCTTCTGTTTGGGTCGTATGATTAAGCCTATTGCAACTTATAAGTTGGTCTGCTAGACCCTCCACTAGAGTGGTGGGACTAAACTTCGCACACCCCTTTGTCATGCATGAATGGGCCATATGGGACTCTGGGATTTTCCCTAGGAATTATTGAAAATAATGATGGACTAAAATCTAATAATTACAACACTCACCAAACATGGGAGTAAGAAGTGTTATTCCTATATTGAAAAAGGATCATTGTATATTGTCTTGAAATTTTGACACCAAAACTGCGAAGAAGCATTGAACACCAAAACCACAAAGCCTTGAATTTTTTTGAGTTGCATGTAATGCATGAAGATTTTAGCGATTTGTACCCTCAGACTACCCATGCAAGACTTCCACATTATTTCCAAATTTGGTTTGCATAGGAACAATAGTTAGAACACAACATGTTATAATCTGAATTACTGGAACTTTAACATGCCATTGTAGCCATTATATATATTTACCTATTGGAAGAAGATATGTACTTATAATACTATGAAATTCAAATCATTCCCAAGCATTCTTGTTGTTAGTATTAGTAATATGTAAAAAATGTTAAGCTTTAAAAGTAAATAGAACAAACGGGAGACATGACTAAGCTTTCAGACATATAAAGAATATGTTGTTCATTTGCAAATAATAAACTCGAGAAAGGAAAAAGTAATACATGTTATGGATGCTCTCAATGTAGGCCTTGATTTGACATTTCTCTATGAGTCATATCTAAACATTAAAGTTTTGGCAACCAAAACAAATTGAACAGGTTTACATGAAGAGAGAAACATAGATCTTCTCTCTGTAAATAACTACTATATCCGTCCTGGTTTATTAGCCCCCTAGTATTCAGGGTCATATTTTAACCATGGTTTCAACTAATAAAATATAACTTATACACAGCAAAAATTATATTATAAAAATTATGTTCAAATACAAATCCAACTATATCATTTTTGGTGACATACATTAACATTGTGTTAGTTAAATTTATGGTCAAAATTAGGCACAAAATACGAAGAAGACCAATAAACCAGAATGGAGGTAGTACATACTCAACTAACCAACAATTGGATACACTGTCATGTTAGAGGACTAGGCTATCTACACGAATCGAGAATTGTCCAGGTCTAGGCCTTAATGAGGAGGGGGGATTTGTGGTGACAGACTGGTGGCTGTCGGGTTAGAGGACAAGTCCCATGTTCAACAAGAGAGGATAAGTGGACTATGTAGATGTTGCCCACCAAGAGTGCCCTGAAGCCAAGAATATATTGGGAATTGTGGAATTTGAGAGAAGGGCGTGCTTTACCTAGACGATGTGAACCATCAACATCGTCATGACCATCGCATTGGTGGAGTAGGGACTGAAGGTAGAGACGTGGTTGACGATGAAGGATTCAAGTGACAGAGGATGTCGCGTGCTAACAGTAAACCGCACCTCCTCGTCCGGCAAAATTGAACTGTCGGTCGCTCCATGTTCGTCGTCAGTAATGGGGATGGGAGCAGTGGCGGAGCCAGCCAGCTGATGGAACCGGGGCAAAGTCTTTGCACAACGATGTTGCCCAGCATTTGCCCAACTAATTAGTAATGTTAATCATGGTTTCTTTGTGTTGTTTAGTCAAGAATGGCCGAAGCAGCCCGAGCAGCTGCCCCAGGTTGTCGGGAGCTAGATCCGCCATTGGATGGGAGAGGCGATGACACCAGATGCATTTTTTTTCCATCGCAGGGTGATGGACGTAGGTTGATTGGACGAATGCGTTGTTGACAGGGGCGGTTAAGGAGAATATGGAAGGGGGCTGATTGTGGCGGTGCTGCAGGGAATTTCCTATTTGTCGCATTTTGCAGCAAATAGTCGACCATATGCACACTCGATAGAAAAATGGGGCCGACCTACTAAGCGTGTGAGCCACCAGTTTTGTGAACCTTCTAAAGGTTCAAGACCGGTTTTGGGAACCTTCTAGAAAGGTCCTAAACATATTTTTTCTTTTCTTTCTTTTTCTGCTTTTTTGTTTTTATTTTGATTTTTCTTATTTGTTTTGTTTTTCATTAAATTCATAATTTCAAAAAATGTTCCTATTTTCATTTTTGTTCAGATTTTCAGAAAATATTAGCATTTTTAAAAAAATCATGTCTTTAAAAAATTCCTGACAACTTTTAGGAAGTGTTCAAAATTTTGAAATTGTTCACATTTTTAAAAATTGCTCAGCATTTTTGAAAAGTTTTCATGTTTACAAAAAAATTAATTCTTTTTTAAGAACTCATAATTTTAAAATGTCTAGATTTTCAAAAATTGTTCACATTTCCTAAATTTGTTCAAATTTTCAAAAATTGTTTGCGTTTTTAAATAATGTTAAAAAAACTCACTTTTCAAAAACCGTTCAGACTTTCAACAAAGCAAAAAAGAATTCAAGAAATTTTCAAAAAAAGTTCTAAACATTTTTTATCTGCCGCAAGAGATATTTCTTTTAATGTTTGGCTGTGTTCACAATCACCAGCGCCCATCAGCTCTAGTGGGTAGCAACAACAATTCAGCAACTCGAGGTCCCAAATTCGATCACAAGCCGGCGCTCAGCTTTTTCGGGCATTTTTATAATGCACACTTGCACCACAACGACCCGGGCGATACAACGTCAAGCTTGTATGTAACTGGGCCGGCCCAATCAGGCTCTGCCCCCCTGTGCGGCGTGCGGCATCGTGCGCAAGATGCTGTGTGTAGGAGCTCCAAGGGCCTAGGTACTTGCTTGATGGGCTTCGTGCAAGCTTCAGGCCCAGTTAACCACAACGCGTTGATTTTTCTACAAGAATAGTCACTCTCAGTACACCTAGCCCACTTAGTGGATCAAGAAGAGAGGTGTTTGTGGTAATATAATATGTTAGCGTAACATAACAGAAATGCAGAAGGCAAAATAAGACTACATCTAAATAAATGAAGACTTATATGATATACCACTATAAAGATAGTAACAGACGTATGTTACCAGTTTAAATTACTTTCTAGTATTACCGGTATATATGAGTCCACAGTTTTACTGTCCTTACTAAATGGGGCCTGTGCTGTGCAGGGGAAATCTGCCCATGACGTTGATCATAATGGATCGACAACGAGTAGGTGCTCACCTACAATTATTTTGATTATGAATTAAAATAGCCACAAAGTTCCACGCAGCACTATATGAATGTGAAACATCATATGCCTGAAATTGAGTACGATATAAATGTCTTGGAACTTGTGGCTATTTTAAGAATCAAAATAATTGTCGGCCAGCCGGCCCGACCATGAGGTAGCAAGAGCAGTACGTACGTACTGTAGATAGATCTGTAACAAAGGCCGGCAACGACGGCCACAGTACTGACAAATCAAAAACTAATACCGGCAACGAGCAACGGGCGCCACACCATCGTCAATGCAGGCAGCATACTTGCCGGCGATGTCGGCGAGGCAGCGCGCGAGCTCGGCCGGCGTCGAGAGCAACGCCATGTGGTCCGCGCCGTGGATTTCCCTGACCTCGTGCACGGGGTAGTTCTGCACCATCCACCGTTGGAACCCCTCGAAGATGGCGTTGTCGTCCTTGAGGACGATGAACACCTTGCGCACAGACCCGTAGCGAGCCTCGGTGAATGGTGGCTGCAGTTTCAGGTCGTCCACGAACATCGAGCCGACCCTCATCAGGGATCTTCCCAGCGTGAGGTCCTGCCAACAACATGCAACGGCGTTAGGATTAATTTCCTAACGCCGGGTATTAACAGAGCGACAGGTGTTACCTCCGGCGAGCACAGCTGGTAGAACTTTGCTCGGGTGACCAGCGGCCCGAACCGCATGGAAGTAGGGAGCTTGCCCTCAGGATCTTGAGGCTTAAACTCCATGTCCATCCAGTCCATTCTCCGCTCCATGTACTTTTTAGATCCAGCAAACATTCATCAGTAGTACTAGTACATAAGCTGGTGTATGTTGGTGTTTTCTGTTTCCGCGTACGTCAAATCTAGAGCTGCAGATTCGAGGAACTCGATCATGGTGTGTACCTTTTCAAGCACGTACGACGGCGGCGACCGGTGGTCCGGCATGAAGGCGGAGACGAACACCGCAGCGGCGACCTTCTCCGGGAACAGCTCGCAGGCGAGGGCAATGCTCACGCCGCCGAGGCTGTGGCCGACGAGCACCACCTTCTCCCCGGGCGGGAGGGACCCCAGGAGGTCCAGCAGCGGCTTGCTGTAGTCGCGGAACGTCGGCACCTCCCGCAGCGGCCTGGGGTCCACGCCCGACGCCGCGAGGTCAGGCGTGCTGACGCGGTGCCCGGCGTCCCTGAGCCGCGTCGCCACCTTGAACCAGGCCCAGCCGCCGACGCATACGCCGTGCACCAGAACGAAGTGCTTGCTGCTAGCTTGGTCAGCCGGAGCCGCCATGTGCATACGCCGTGCACCAGAGCGAAGTGTTTGTGCCTGTGGCTCTGATGTCTACAAACTAACATGGCTCCTGTGCATACGCCGACGCTGTTGCATTTATAAAGCCGCGCAAGCTTCGGCGCGGCAAACTAACATTGACTTTGCTACACGCCTACACCTAGGAAACACTACGTGATTTGGGGCTTAAATGCTTATGTAATACTTCCTCCGTTCCAAATTATAATCTTTAATGGTCATGATCATATTTTGCTGCATCACCGAGATACTGTCACTCTCAATTAAATTATGAACATTTTTTAAACTCGTGCACATATTTGAAATAGTGAAAAAATTAGATTCATAAACACTTTTACAAATTTTCGAACATTTTCCACAATCAAGAACATTTTATGAATTCAATAAAAATTTATACTATTTACAACCATTTATATTGTGAATATTTTTTAAACACTTTTCTTGAATCCGCGAACATTTCTAGAATCAACAAACATTTTTTTTAAAAACTGGTGGAACAAAACTTGAAATTTAAGAACATTTTTTTGATTTAACGAACATTTTTTTGAAATACGTGATCATTTTTTTGAATCAGCAAATATTTTAAGAATGAGTAAACTATTTTGTAAGTCACGAATAGTTTTTGAATTTTTAAGATATTTTCCATTCATGAACATTTTTTTAATCAGCAAAATTTTGTTCAATTTTATTAACTTTTTAATACACCAGATTTTTAATAAACCATGAACATTTTTTGATTTCCCAAACATTTGTTTTAAAAAAATTGAATTCTTTTGAATAAGCAAACATTTTTTTACAAAATCACGAACATATTTTGAATCCACAAACATTTCATGATTTCTTAAAAAAAGCATTACATAATTCTCCTTTTTCTTTTAATTTTCAGACGGTTTGGAAGTCCCAAATTATTTAAAGTAGAAAAAACAAAAACAAAAAAGGAAAAAAAAACAGGCTGCCTGGACATGGGCCTGCCCAAACATGCGCGATGTCTTCTCCCGTGATGCAGAGCGTAGTATAGGAGGTCCCTACTGCATGGGCCGGCCTGGGCGGAGGATTCCCCTGTGAAACTTTTTTCTCAGTTATAGGTGGCATTGGTGGGTAATATTTTGCAACTCTGAGGCCAATACGTACCGCCAAAAGCAATAACCCTTTTATTATTAGGTATTGATAGGGTGTCAATCGTTTCTGGGGATGGCAGGCCCACCCTAAAATTCAAGGGATGGTTAGTTAAAAAAGGAGGGATTTCCATAAGCTTACGTAAAAGTTAGTTCAAAAATAATAGGGCTTTGCTACACCTACAAAAGACTATGTGATCTGGGGCTTACGTAATGAGGTGTCAATTGTTAATTGGATGTTAGTCGGGGTGGCGGGCCCACCCTAAAATTCAAGGGAATGGTTCGTTAGGAGAGAAGAGATTTTTCTAAGCTTACGTAAAAGTTAGTTCGAAAATGATAGGGTTTTGTTAGATCTACGAAATACTACATGATTTGGGGCTCATTGATGAGGTGTCAATAATTAATTGGATGTCAGTGGGGGTGGCAGGCCACCCTGAAATTGGGGAGGGGGGGGGGGGGGGGTAGTTAGGAGGGGAGGGATTTTCGTAAGGTTACATAAAAGTTGTTTGTAGGTGTATCATTTTCGAATTAACATCCATTGAAAGAGCCACGTGGAAAGGATGATAAGGCTGAATAACGTGAAAAGGAGCTTATGGAGCTTATTAGTGAGGTATGGTAGGTTGCTTGATTTTTATCAGAAGAATCACCTAGAGAGAGTACACTATATGAAAATGACATGTTGTTTGCATGTAAGCCGAGTGTCAAAACATGGTTCATCGGCTTACGTCCACGTAAGACGAGTAGGGAATGAAAAAAACACGGCAAAAAAGATACTTGGCTTACATACAAATAAGCCGAGTGAGTATCAAAAACGGTCTCGGCGTACGACAAAGGGGACACTTATGTCACTAAGTTGTTGAATGACTCATACCGGGAGTGTATAACAAATATTGTGAGATTCAAGAACCCCGAGTTATTGAAGGGAAAACAACCCGGTCTCGGGGGCTACTGCCACATTGGTGCAAACTTAAAGACCGTCAGAAAATTTCCGGCTAAAAAAGTGTCGAGCAATCAGAAAGTTCCGGCTCAAAAGAAAGTTTCCGGGTTATAAGAAGAGATTTCGTTTCAATATCCGGCTCAAGGGAAATCTGTCTCTCACAAAGTCTTGAGATCTCAATATCCGGTTTAACATCCGGTTCAAGAAAAATCCTCTCTCTCGCAAGTTTGAGTTCTCAGAAATAATTATAGGTTGCCAAAGAGAACTTTTTGCTGTGTGCAGTTCAAACATGGGTATCCTGCCTTATCGGCTTATCACATTATTGATCACCTGAGGGCTTCCTGCTCAATGAACATAGCTGTTCACACCATCTTGATCCGGTTTCCAAGCCGTCTCATAAGGTCACTTGGGGGCTTCCTGCTCAATGAGCATAGCTGTTCACACCCCCTTGATCCTGTCTTCAAGCCGACTCATTGGTCACTTGGGGGCTTCCTGCTCAATGAGCATAGCTGTTCACACCCTCTTGATCCAGTTTTCAAGCCGACTCCTAAGGTCAATTGGGGGCTTCCTGCTCATCGAGCATAGCTGTTCACACCCTCTTGATCCGGTTTTCAAGCTGAATTTGAGTTAAACCTGCCTATTCGCAAGATGCTACTCCACCAGGTGACCCGCCGAACTCTTGACAGTTACTCTTGATCCGGTTTTCAAGACCCTGAACTTGTCAAGGTTGAAACAACGGCCTTTGTCACGTGAGTGAGAGCCGACGTACAGAGAGCTAGGATAAACTCACCTGCTGTCGTAGTCTCTCCGCTATGTGGCCCGTTCGTATTCTTAACAGTCAATCTTTTCAATAAGACCCTGAACTAGTTAACGTTAAAACGACAGATTTATGTCACGTGAGAGCCGGCTTATGGGATAAAAACTGGGTTTTTTCAAAAACAAAAATAGAATAGAGTTAGACTCTTCTGGACCTGTATAACTTCTGGCTTATAAGGCTTACATCCTTATGGCATCGTTATGATGCCAGTCTACAGGTATGACTTCATATTTGAATAAATATTTCAGGTTTTTTCTAACCTGCCCTGGTTATAGACTTTAAGTCGCCAGAACATATTATATTGGAAATTATGACCCGCTCTGGCGTAAACCGCTAGGGTGTATGTTGTTTAAACTTTGGGTAGGATATGCAAAGCTATGGCTTATATAAATGACTAAGTTTAAGCCCATCATCAAAGATTAAAATTGGTATTTCAAAAGGGTTATCGGTTCTTGAATTTTACAAAGGCTATAAGCCGCCGGGTTGCATCCCAGAGTACAATGGATGCGCATTAAGTCGCCATCGGCCAAGAGCCGCTGGGTATTTAATTCCGGATTTACTTGTCAACAGATAAATTATTCAAATCTTTAATAGCCAAACTTGGCTGGAATTTTATTATAGTATTGAATGATGGAGGTTTTTATACCAGATTATATTATGCAAATATTTAATAGCCAACATGGTTGGATTTTTTTATTATGATTATCAATAACCAGTATCATGATTGAGGTTTTCAAAGCCGCTTCAGAGCAATGGCTATTATTTCTTCATCCAAGAGCACCGGTTCACAACAGAGAGCATGGTTCAATATTGATATACAAAGGTTTTCAGCAACATCATCCAGATAATGGATATACACTGGTACGCGTCGGTGCTATACAAACGGTTTTTAACCCCTTTCCGCGACGGCATTTGGGACCGTCGCCAAGTGAGTGTGGGCGATAGGGTGTCCTTCCCACACGACCCAGAAACCGTCGGGGATATGGAGCAATGATCCAGAGGCCTTTCAAAATGTAATCGTGTGCGATGCAGCACACACTAAATTATTTCGCAAGTGTGGGATCGGTGATTAAACGTTTCGAATGACGCAGTGAAACCACGGTGTGCCGTAATGAACCGTTTGGAAAACAATATGTAAAGCACACGGGTCAACATATGAACTGTGTGCGATTTGTGCCCCATCGCACACGAGTTCTCTGCGTAGCCCGTCTGCCTTGCAAGACTCCATCGCGCACGTTTCCCAACAATTACCGTCTGCGATAATGTTCTATCACAAATGGTTCAAGAGCCTGTTCGCACACCGTTTGTGATTTGTTGGGTATCACCGACGGTTGTCGCAAGAGTGATGTGTGCTTTTTGTTTGGGATCCCACATGTTTCCTGAAAAAATTGCGACTGGGATTGTATTTTACATTGGGCACGGTTTACTCCGAGTTCTCGTGTGCGATAACGCGATATCACAAACGGTTCTGGAGACCCTACGCACACGTAGTAGTGCTACAAATCGTTTTTTGCGATCTGCTGTGTATCATCAACAGTTTCGCTACGATTGACGTTTGCTTTCCAATGTGGATCACACACACTCAATTAGTTGAACCGTGTGCGGAGCAATTGCCAGGTTAAAACAAAAATATCCCATTTTGAATCGGCATGCAAAAAGCAAATTCGTCACAATATTCAATTGAACAAATAAACAAAAATATCACATTTTGAATCAGCACGCAAAAAGCAAATTCGCCACAATATTCAATTGAACAAATAAACAAAAATATCACATTTTGAATCAGCACGCAAAAAGCAAAATCGCCACAATATTCAGTTGAACAAATAAACAAAAATATCCCATTTCGAATCGATACGCAAAAAGCAAATTCGTCACAATATTCAATTGAACAAATAGTGTCCACATGAAGAACATTCATCAGATTTCGCAACAATTGCAGTTGAACATATGGTAGCTAAATTCCAATGATTTGTCCATACATATATGCATTACATAATTAATCATAGTGTACGAAATACGAAGACCTCGTCAGATGGAAAACAATGGATCCATGCGTATATGTTTAGCGGCTAACTCTTACTCAATGTTTCAGGACAGGGCATGTTGACATCTTCATTATCACCAGTGGGATTGATGTAGTGATCCAGGAAGAAGTCGCTGATAAATCTCCGAACCATCAGCAATTCACTAGTCGGGAGCGGTTCAGGGGTCCTCGGTTTTAAGATGAGATGCAGTAAGATCAGAATGTGCCATATGAGTGGAGTAGAAGATATTAATTAAGATAGATTTACTGGTACTAATTCGCGAGGATCGTCACAATTATCAGCAGATTTGCAGATAGAGATCATGTGTTTGCAAACATAGTATCCATAAAGGTTGGTCCCTGCTTCTTGCTGGGGACACTAAAATTTTTTGTACATAATTAGTCATGTATTTGTCGTGTTAGAAACAACCTAACTGGTGTTAGATGTATTATTTTTTCTTTGGACAAAATAGAAAGAGGTTTATTTAGAAGCTTGAACATTTAACTAGCGTAAGAAAAGGCATTTGCAGACTATTGGATAAATTTTCTGAAAATAATGGTTTTTGGTGTGTTACCGGAGAAACGATCTCGTGCTGCAGAGGTAGTTCCCTGTTGAACATGTTCCCTGGTTTAGTTTTCCACAATACGAGCACACTGCAAATGATGATGAATTTTGACAACATCAATTATTAAACCTGATATAAATGCAAATTAATTTCAACATCATAGAATTCAATACATATCCATGAATTGCTGAAGATGCGTCAGATCCTGAGCATTTGTTGACTCTATGGGAGAATCGATGTAGTAAACTGTGCTCTTGTTTGGAACAATGAATACAAATATCCAGAGATTAATATATATTAAGAAAGCCATGAACTGATGAATTATGTCAAAATCTGAAAGACAATCAGTGTATGTGTGATTGTTTACTTGACTTACCATAATATGGTCACAGAAATGATTCTGCATGGGACGTGTTTTCGAAGAGACGGATGACCGTGTTAACGGCCCAGTCCCCTAGGTCCTTACCATGTATTGTTGTGCCATTTGCTAATTAAGGATCTATGAAATACACACTCTCCCTTTTTCTTCTCTGCGCGTTCAATTCCCTGAGAGGAATAAAATGCAGTTAGCTGTTTATCATTTACAACCTTGTATGGAGAAATTGATCAGAGTTTGTTAAGTACTTACAAAATCAGGCATCTAACAAGAGTGGCATCGAGCACGTTGAAGTTGAAGAAGAGATGTAAGTCCTCGAAACTCACATTGATGGAACCAACATCGTGTCAGAAATTATCTCTGTTGTAGTGGACTAGAAACCATGAAGACCTGCTGACATTCGATCCATGCAATATTCATGTAACTCGCGGCAACTGAAGCTGCACTCATCAAAGTATTCGCCAACAAGAAATGGCTGACCATGGACATAATTGTGTGCTTCAAGCACGTCTGCTTTACTTTTAGCAAGCAACAAACGTAATTCTTCATCATCCATGCCGTCAGAAATAATATTACTCCTCAATTCGAACAACCTACTATTAATTTGGTTCTGGGCGATGAGTGCTTTAAGTAGGAGGCAATCGTTCTCTTTCCTCTTCACTTTCCCGCTGCGCTTCCTCGTGGGTGTAGCCTTTTTGGCCACTTCCATCTTGGTACTTGAAGCATTTCTGGCAGAACGTCCGGTTGCCTTCAAGGTAGACTGCCGAGCAGACGGTGAAGCTTGGACGGACTGCTTAGTAGATGGTTTATCTATGCCGGACCACTGAGCTGGCGGTGCTGCTGTGACGGACTGCTGGGCTGTAGGAGCAGAGGCATCGGACCGCTAACCATGCGTTGAAGCTATGTCGAGTTTCTGCGCAGGTGGTGCCAACTTGTCGGTGTGCTGAGGAGGCCGTGCCAACGCGTTGGTTTGCTGAGCAGGAAGTGCTGACGCATTGGTATGCTGATCACGCGCCTGCGGACCGACAGACTGATGAGCAGTCGGTTCTGGACCTACAGACTGCTTAGCAGATGGTTCCGAAGCATCAGACTGCTTAGCAGTCCGTTCCATCAGGTTGGTCTGCTGAGCATGTGCTGCAGCTGGGTCTCCCCCCGCTGCTTCAGCGGCCGGCATCTGAACCGGTGGTGCATCTTCAGCAGTTGTAGGCCTTGCCATTGGCTGCTTTCGGGCGAAGGATGACATGGCCTGTACGCTGATACGCCCATTTTGCATCATGCTTTTATATCGATATTTATTGCATTATGGGCTGTTATTTCACATTATGTCACAATACTTATGGCTATTCTCTCTTATTTTACAAGGTTTACATAAGGAAGAAGAATGCCGACAGCTGGAATTCTGGGCTGGAAAAGGAGCAAATATTAGAAACGTATTCTGCACAACTCCAAAAGTCCTGAAACTCCACGGAATACCTTATAATAAATAATAAAAAATCCTCACCAAAGATGAAGACCAGGAGGCCCACATCCTTTCCACGAGGGTGGGGGTGCCCCCTACCTCGTGGGCCCCCTAGTGGCTCTCCGATGACCGTCTTCTCCTATATGAAGTCTTTCGTCGAGAAAAAAAAATAAGAAGCAACCTTTCGGGATGAAACTCCGCTGCCACGAGGCGGAACCTTGGCGGAACCAATCTAGGGCTCCGGCAGAGCTATTCTGCCGGGGAAACTTCCCTCCCGGAGAGGGAAATCATCGCCATCGTCATCACCAACGCTCCTCTCATCGGGAGAGGGCAATCTCCATCAACATCTTCATCATCACCATCTCATCTCAAAACCCTAGTTCATCTCTTGTATCCAATTCTTGTCTCCAAGTCCGGGATTGGTGCTAATAGGTTGCTAGTAGTGTTAATTACTCCTTGTAGTTGATGCTAGTCGGTTTAATTGGTGGAAGATCATATGTTCAGATCCTTTATGCATATTTTTACCCCTCTGATTATGAACATGAATATGCTTTGTGAGTAGTTACGTTTGTTCCTGAGGACAAGGGAGAAGTCTTGCTATTAGTAGTCATGTGAATTTGGTATTCGTTCGATATTTTGATGAGATGTATGTTGTCTAGCCTCTAGTGGTATTATGTGAACGTCGACTACATAACACTTCACCATTATTTGGGCCTAGAGGAAGACATTGGGAAGTAATAAGTAGATGATGGGTTGCTAGAGTGACAGAAGCTTAAACCCTAGTTTATGCGTTGCTTCGTAAGGGGCTGATTTGGATCCATATGTCTCATGCTATGGTTAGGTTTACCTTTGTAACATCCCAACATTTTAAATTTTGGAATGTTATAATAAATAGATAGGTTTGATTGATTGTGTGAAATTGAGTGAAATTCGAAACCTTTTTGAAAGTTAAATGAGAGGAAATAAAAGGACTTTCCCAAACTTTCATCTTGCATTCGTGATCTCCGTGAATTCAAATTCTTTTCATCACGAAACCCTGGAGAGAAGATGACATGACTTCTTCCATTTATTCAAATGACAAGGGGTGTTGAAAATATTTGAATTTCATTTGGAAAATATTTCCAATTCTGAAACTTTATGCAGCTCAATGATTTTCATGAGAGGAGATAAAATGACTTCTTGAAATTATATGAAATATGAGTTGGGAGTTTCAAAGGATCAAATTCAAAGTCTTTTTTGGAATTATTTTTCAATTTGGAGTTATTTGGATTTTATTCAAATCATTTTTCTCCAAAAATAAAATACATGAAAAATAGGGTAACATGATTCCCTACAACAGAAAATTGGAGAGAAATAAATTTGATTTAATTTTGGTATTTTTAAAAATGATTTTTGTTGGATCTTATTAGAGCAGGAGCACTGTTGGAATTATTAGAATTTGTGTGTATTTTATTTAATGCTAGAAAAATGTTCATGTCATGGAAAATCTTTTTCTGAAAATTTCGTTATATAATATGCCTATATAAATTTTTATTTTATATTTGTTATTCGGTTTTCCTTCTGTTTCTATTTAAAAAAGCTGTACGTGTGGCCCATTTTTATTTATCGCCTACATACACAATATAGTAGCTTCTAATGCCCCATTGTTTTTTGTCTCTTAAATAGGCCAGGCCAGCCAGCCTTTTCCCTTTTCAGATTTTATTTTCCTTTGGAAAAAAATGCAGCACATACGCGCGCGGCCGACCGATGGGCTTTAGGCCGTGCGAGGCGCTTAGCTCTTCTGCTCTATTTCGTTTATTTTGGTCTTATATTTAGTCCCACATTGCCTAGCCTTTGACTTTTTTTCTACCAACAAATATAGACCCATAGAGCCTCCAAAAATCATCCAATTCGGATTAAATCAATATTTTGATTTGATTAGATTCATTTAAGAAAAATATATTTCTCCTCTCCGGCGCGACTTCTGAAAATTGTATCTTCTCTCCAAAGTTATCTTTTCTCCACCTTATAATTCCGTAGTTTATTATTTCTAGACTAATACGATGAAATAATTAGATTATCAATTAGTCTACATATTTATACATTAGACCCTAGCCGTAGCTATTTTTCTTCCGTAAAATAGCTTGGCCCTAATTTTTGAAATAGACATAACTTTTTACTCGTTCATCCAAATTAGATGAAACCAACGCCTATAGCTTCGTCTTGTTTTTACCTATCCAGTGAACCTGTCACATCAACTTTTTGAAATTTTCAAATTTCGAATTTTGTTCAAATTTATATTCAAACTTCTTTTGATCGTAACTTGAGTTTTATAACTTCGATTTAGTTGATTATTTTTGCAAATTAAAGCTCTTGACATAAACTTTATGATAAGGCCAAATTCACATAATTTTGGTACTGTTAGAAATTGTTTATGTTGCAAGAGTTATTTGCTGGGTTTTGAACCTTTTCGAATTGTTTTCTTCTTTCTCTCCGACCTTTTGAGTGATTGCTTATGTGTGGTTACTATTGATTGCTTACGATAGATTGACCGGAGTGTGACGAGTAGAACTATCAAGAGTTATTTATGAGTGCGAATCATCTTCATCAACATTGCAGGCAAGTTCACACTTTGATCATACCCCTTTATCACCCAGTTTTTATGCATTAGTTTTAACCTTAAACATTGCACGAGTAGGATTGATAACATGTGGGTATTGGGAAGTAGTTGATGAGGTAGGAACCTATTGCCCTGCATTCAAACCTTGGGAGTTACTATTATGTTATGTTTATACTACTATGCTATGCTCATAGACGTGGATTGGGTTTGAGAGTATTCATGACAGATGTGAGATTGTTAATTAATGGTTTACTTAAGGTGGCAACTTTAACACACATCTGGGTGGATTAAGGCACCTGGGTACTCCAGCGATTGCCTGTTTAGGCACCTGGCTATTCCAGCGATTGCCTGTTTTTTATGGACCGCCACTCAGGCTCAAAGGGATCATGAGATTATTCATACTAGAAACTTCCGTGTGCAGCCACAAGCTATTATGGGCTCTAGCACAGTTGATTAAGTCGTGTGAACTCTTACAGTGGTAGACTAGCAGATGTAGGGGTAGTAGGTGGTACGGTCTACCCATCATAAGGTGCAAACGCTTCTGAAAGACTATGTCTCAGTCATCCGTTTCTCAAACACCATGTAGTGCGAGAAATCCAACGGAGGAGATCGAGTCTTGTGGGGAAAAATGCGCAAACCTCTGCAGAGTGTATAAACTAATCATGATTAGCCGTGTCCCCGATTATGGACATCTTGAGTATCTGGTTCTTGGATTATCATATTGATCTCATCACATTACTTAAATAATTTGTTGGGTTGTTAATGATTACTTTTAATTGGGATTGAGAGGGTATCTACACTCCCAATGTTTAACAACCACCATGATAGTTAAATAAAATTTATTCCTTTATAGTAGGGAAAAATTGGCTTTTTGCAAAAACCTTATAACCATAGAGCTTTTCCACCAGCCATATATGCATGTAGTGATAGCCATTGTTCATCATTTCTCTATGGTGTGAATTTGCCAGTACATTCAATGTACTGACCCTTTGTGGCTGCAATGTCTCATGTTGCGGGATTTTCTTACGACGAGTAAGTGATACGTTAGGGTTACGATTTCTACACTCAACCTTGCCGTTGGTGTTGATGGGAATCCACAACCTTGTTACTTCCGCTATTTGGATTGAGGTAATAGTATTTACGTTACTTTTACATGTGATTTACCTCTATTATAAATCTTTGAGTACTGTGTGTGTCAGCACACCGATCCAGGGATGACACTTAAGCACAGAGACTTGATCCATTCGGGTTGGGTCGCTACAACCTTAATACTTTTGTTGTAGTTGCGGATGCTTGCAATAGAGGTTAATCATAAGTGGGATGCTTGTTCAAGTAAGAACAACACCCAAGCACCGGTCCACTCACATATCAAATTATCAAAGTACCGAACGCGAATCATATGAACGTGATGAAAACTAGCTTGACGATATTCCCATGTGTCCTCGGGAGCGCTTTTCCTTACATAAGAGTTTGTCCAGGCTTGTCCTTTGCTATAAAAAGGATTGGGCCACCTTGCTGCACTTTATTTACTTTTGTTACTTGTTGCTCGTTACAAATTATCTTATCAGAAAACTATCTGTTACCACTTATTTCAGTACTTGTAGAGAATACCTTGTTGAAAACCGCTTATCATTTCCTTCTGCTCCTCGTTGGGTTCGACACTCTTACTTATCGAAAGGACTATGATAGATCCCCTATACTTGTGGGTCATCAAGGCTCTTTCCTGGCGCCGTTGCCAGGGAGTGAAGCGCCTTTGGTAGGTGGAATTTGGTAAGGAAAGATTTATATAGTGTGCTGAAATTTACTGTCACTTGTTACTATGGAAAGTAATCCTCTGAGGGGCTTGTTCGGGGTATCTTCACCCCGACCAGTAGAGCAAAGAGTTGCTCCTCAACCTACTGAACCTACTGAAAATGAAAATGAAAATACTTGCTTTGAAGTTCCTTCGGGTGTAATCAAAAAACTGCTAGCTAATCATTTTTAGGAGATGGAACAAAACATCCTGATGAACATCTAATATATGTGGATGAAGTTTGTGGATTATTTAAGCTTGCAGGTGTACCCGGAGATGTTGTTAAGAAGAAGGTCTTCCCCTTATCTTTGAGGGGAGATGCATTGACATGGTATAGGCTATGTGATGATATGAGGTCTTGGAATTACAAACGATTGAAATTGGAATTCCATCAGAAGTTTTATCCTATGCATCTTGTTCATCGTGATCGCAATTATATATATAATTTTTGGCCTCGCGAAGGAGAAAGCGTCGCTCAAGCTTGGGGGAGGCTTAAGTCAATGTTATATTCATGCCCCAATCATGAGCTCTCAAGAGAAATGATTATTCAAAATTTTTATGCTCGGCTTTCTGGTAACAATCGCACCATGCTTGATACTTCTTGTGCTGGCTCTTTTATGATGAAGACTATTGAATTCAAATGGGATTTATTGGAAAGAATTAAACACAACTCTGAAGATTGGGACCTCAACAATGGTAAGGAGTCAGGTATGACACCTAAGTTTGATTGTGTTAAACCTTTTATGGATACCGATATTTTCCGTAAGTTTAGCACTAAATATGGACTTGATTCTGAGATAGTAGCTTCTTTCTGTGAATCTTTTGCTACTTATGTTGATCTCCCTAAGGAGAAGTGGTTTAAATACCATCCTCCCATAGAAGTAAAAGTAGCTGCACCAATTAAAGTTGAAGAAAATACTGTCACTTATAATGATCCTGTTGTTCCTACTTGCTATGTTGAGAAATCACCTTTCCCTATTAGGATAAATGATCATGCTAAAACTTCAACTGTGGTTCGTAAAAGCAATATTAAAACATATACACCTCCTGAGTAAGTTAAAGTAGAACCTAATATTGCTATTGTTAAAGATCTCTTGTCTGATAATATTGATGGGCATGTTACTCAGTTCTGTGGTGAAAATGCTAGAATTGCTAAACCTCGTGCTAAAGATAAAAATAGACCCGTGGTAGGCGTGCCTGTTATTTTTGTTAAAATAGGAGAACATTGTTATCATGGCTTATGTGATATGGGTGCTAGTGCTAGTGCAATACCTATTGACTTATACAAAGAAATAATGCATGATATTGCACCTGTTGAGTTAGAATAAATTGATGTTACTATTAAACTTGCTAATAGAGATAGTGAGATACTATTTCACCAATGGGAATTGTTAGAGATGTTCAAGTCTTGTGTGGGAAAACTAAATATCCTGCTGATTTTCTTGTTCTTGGTTCCCCACAAGATAGCTTTTGTCCCATTATATTTGGTAGACCCTTCTTAAATACTGTTAATGCTACCATAGATTGCACAAGGGATGTTCTTACTGTCGGCTCATGAATTTAATTTCTCTAAATTTAGTAAACAACACCGTGAAGAAGAATTTCCTAGTAAGGATGAAATTATTGGTCTTGCTTCTATTGCCGTACCTCCTAGTGATCCTTTAGAACAATATTTGCTAGACCATGAGAATGATATGTTTATGAATGAAAGGAGGGAAATAGATGAAATATTCTTTAAATAGGAACCTATTCTGAAACACAATTTGCCTGTTGAAATCCTAGGGGATCCCCCTCCACCTAAGGGTGATCCCGTGTTTGAGCTTAAACCGTTGCCTGATAATCTTAAATATGCTTATCTTGATGAAAAGAAGATATATCCTGTTATTATTAGTGCTAACCTTTCAGAGCATGAAGAAGAAAGATTATTGAAAACTCTGAAGAAGCACCGTGCTGCTATTGGAGATACTCTTGATGATCTTAAGGGCATTAGTCCCACTCTATGTCAACATAAAATAAATTTGGTAGCAGATGCCAAACCAGTTCATGATCCTCAATGTCGTCTGAATCCTAAAATGAAAGAAGTGCTAAGAAAAGAAATACTAAAGCTTCTGGAGGCAGGTATAATTTATCCCATTGCTGATAGTCAGTGGGTAAGTCATGTTCATTGTGTCCCTAAGAAGGGAGGTATTACGGTTGTTCCTAATGATAAAGATGAATTGATTCCACAAAGAATTATTGCAGGTTATAGGATGGTAATTGATTTCCGCAAATTAAATAAGGCTACTAATAAAGATCATTACCCCTTACCTTTTATCGATCAAATGCTAGAAAGATTATGCAAACATACACATTACTACTTTCTAGATGGTTATTCTGGTTTCTCTCAAATACCTGTGTCGGCTAAAGATCAATCAAAGACTAATTTTACATGCCCTTTTGGTACTTTTGCTTATAGACGTATGCCTTTTGGTTTATGTAATGCACCTGCTACCTTTCAAAGATGCATGATGGCTATATTCTCTGACTTTTGTGAAAAGATTTTTGTGAGGTTTTCATGGATGATTTTTCCGTCTATGGATCTTCTTTTGATGATTGCTTGAGCAATCTTGATCGAGTTTTGCAGAGATGTGAAGAAACTAATCTTGTATTGAATTGGGAAAAGTGCCACTTTATGGTTAATGAGGGTATTGTCTTGGGGCATAAAATTTCTGAAAGAGGTATTGAAGTTGATAAAGCCAAGGTTGATGCTATTGAAAAGATGCCATGTCCCAAGGACATCAAAGGTATAAGAAGTTTCCTTGGTCACGCCAGATTTTATAGGAGGTTCATTAAGGACTTCTCAAAAATTTCTCGGCCTCTGAATAATTTATTACAAAAGGATATACCATTTGTCTTTGATGATGATTGTGTAGAGGCATTTGAAATACTTAAGAAAGCATTAGTCTCTGCACCTATTGTCCAGCCACCTGATTGGAATTTACCCTTCAAAATTATGTGTGATGCTAGCGATTATGCTGTAGGTGATGTTCTAGGGCAAAGAGTTGATAAGAAATTAAATGTTATCCATTATGCTAGTAAGACTCTAGACAACGCTCAAAGAAATTATGCTACTACTGAAAAAGAACTTCTAGCAGTTGTATTTGCTTGTGATAAGTTCAGACCTTATATTGTTGATTCTAAAGTAACTATCCACACTGATCATGTTGCTATTAAATATCTTATGGAGAAGAAATATGCTAAACCTAGACTTATTAGATGGGTTCTCTTGCTACAAGAATTTGATTTGCATATTGTTGATAGAAAAGGAGCTGAGAACCCCGTTGCAGACAACTTATCTAGGTTAGAGAATGTTCTTGATGACCTACTACCTATTGATGATAGCTTTCCTGATGAACAATTAAATGTCATAAGTACTTCTCATAGTACTCCTTGGTATGCTGATTATGCTAATTACATAGTTTCTAAATTCATACCACCTAGCTTCACATACCAACAAAAGAAAAAGTTCTTCTATGATTTGAGACATTACTTTTGGGATGACCCACATCTTTATAAAGAAGGAGTAGATGGTGTTATTAGATGTTGTGTACCTGAGCATGAACAGGAACAGATCCTACGCAAGTGCCACTCCAAAACTTATGGAGGACACCACGCGGGAGATAGAACTGCAGATAAGGTATTGCAATCCGGTTTTTATTGGTCTACTCTCTTCAAGGATGCCCGTAAGTTTGTCCTATCTTGTGATGAATGTCAAAGAATTGGTAATATTAGTAGACGCCAAGAAATGCCTATGAATTATTCACTTGTTATTGAACCATTTGATGTTTGGGGCTTTGATTATATGGGACCTTTTCCTGCCTCTAATGGATATACACATATTTTAGTTGCTGTTGATTACATTACTAAGTGGGTAGAAGCTATTCCAACTAGTAGTGTTGATCATAACACTTCTATTAAAATGCTTAAAGAAGTTATTTTTCCGAGGTTTGGAGTCCCTAGATATTTAATGACTGATGGTGGTTCACATTTTATTCATGGTGCTTTTCGTAAAATGCTTGCTAAATATGACGTCAATCATAGAATTGCATCTCCGTATCACCCACAGTCTAGTGGTCAAGTAGAATTGAGTAATAGAGAACTCAAATTAATTTTGCAAAAGACTGTCAATAGGTCTAGAAAGAATTGGTCCAAGAAACTTGATGATGCATTATGGGCCTATAGAACTGCATATAAAAATCCTATGGGTATGTCTCCGTATAAAATGGTATATGGAAAAGCATGTCACTTACCTCTCGAACTAGAACATAAGGCATATTGGGCTATTAAAGAGCTCAATTATAATTTCAAACTTGCCGGTGAAAAGAGGTTATTTGATATTAGCTCACTTGATGAATGGAGAACCCAAGCTTATGAAAATGCTAAGTTGTTTAAAGAAAATGTTAAAAGATGGCATGACAAAAGGATACAAAAGCATGAGTTTAATGTAGGTGATTTTGTATTACTATACAACTCTTGTTTAAGATTTTTTGCAGGGAAACTTCTCTCTAAATGGGAAGACCCCTATGTTATCGAGGAGGTCTATCGTTCCGGTGCCATAAAAATCAACAACTTCGAAGGCACAAATCCGAATGTGGTAAACGGTTAAAGAATTAAACATTATATCTCAGGTAATCCCATAAATATCAAAACCAATATTATTGAAACCGTAACACCGGAGGAATACATAAGGGACACTTTCCAGAACGTTTCAGACTCCGAAAAGGAATATGTATGTGGTATGGTAAGTAAACCGACTCCAAAACAATTTTTATGGCAATATTTATCCGTTTTGGAATATTTAGAAAAATAGAAAATTAAGTAGCAGTCCGGGCCCTATCTCGTGAGCACCTCATGTGCCTTCCGGACTCCCTTTTCTTGCATGATACGTATTTTGGTCGGTAAAAATTCATTATATGTTCTCCCGAAGGTTTTGACTCCCGTATCACGCAATTATCCTCTGTTTTTGTTTCAAGCTATCCCGCTGCAGATTAGATCAACATGTCTTCCCAGGATTCGGAAGGAGAAAGCTATGTGGATGATTACTTAGCTAATCTTAAGGTCTATGGAGATGTGGAGCACAATGGTTGGACCACAGAGGAAGAAGAGGACTATGAACCCAATGGGAAGGAGGAGACGAGCTCAGATGAAGATGAAGCCCCATTACCTCAACCTGGGGATATGCACGTGGAGTTCAAAAAGTCAAGTCTCCCTGATAGGGTAAAGAAACCAAAATTCGAGTTTATCCCTTTTCGTCTCTTGCAGGAAAATAAGCAGGACCTATGCAAAAAGATATTAACCCTGGAGTGGGAGATTGATGATGTGAGGGATCAAAATGCCATCCTCAAGCGTAAATAAAGGGAGAAGTCTATGCCTCAACTAAGTCAACAACACCTCCACCTTCTTCACCAACCAAGGAAATATAATCACATGGGTATGGGCACTCCCCTTGGCAACCGCCAAGCTTGGGGGAGGTGCCCCGGTATCGTATCACAATCACAACTCCTATCTTTACCGTTTTCCTTAGTTCGATCCTATTAGTAGTATTTTGACCTAGTAGAATAAAGTTTATGGCATGATCTAGTTTTAACTTTTGCTTTATGATCTCTCTATGTAATCGAGTCCGTGAGCCATATAATAAAGATTAGTGTTGAGTCAAGGGCTTGATTTTCTTGCTAGATCTTGGGTGAATAAAAGAAAAGAGAAAAAGAATAAGAAGAAACAAAAGTTCATATTGATCTTATTGATAGTAATGACTTCACATAGAAAGAGTGTGATGATTAAAAGTTGTTGGGAGTTGGCAGACATAGCATTGGTCATCCTTGCGATTAATAGGAAGTAATAAGGAAAGAGAGGTTTCACATATAAATATACTACCATTGCCATCTTTTATGATTGGGAGCACTCATCAAAATATGACATGTTAAAGAGTTGATGTTGGACAAGGAAGACAACGTAATGGGTTATGTTTTCTTATATCTGAGATAAAGTATGTTGTCATGGATCATCCAACATGTTGGGCTTGCCTTTCCCCCTCGTGCTAGCCAAATTCTCAGCACCAACTAGAGATACTACTTGTGCTTCCAAATACCCTTAAACCAGTTTTGCCATGAGAGTCATATCTACCTATGGATTGAATAAGATCCTTCAAGTAAGTTGTCATCGGTGCAAAGCAATAAAACTTGCTCTAAATATGTATGATTAGTGTGGGAGAAATAAGCTTTATATGATCTTGTGATGTGGAAATAATAAAAGCGACGGACTGCATAATAAAGGTTCATATCACAAGGGGCAATATAAAGTGACGTTCTTTCGCATTAAGATTTTGTGCATCCAACCATAAAAGCGCATGGCAACCTCTGCTTCCCTCTGCGAAGGGCCTATCTTTTATTATTATCTTCTCCCTTGTGCAAGAGTCATGGTGGTCTTCACCTTTCCTTTTTCATTTTATCCTTTGGCAAGCCCGGCATGTTGGAAAGAACCTGATATATATCTAATTGGATGTAGGGGGGCATGAGTTATTATTGTTGACATTACCATCGAGGTAAAAGGTTGTGGGGCGGAACTATAAGCCCCTATCTTTCTCTATGTCCGGTTAAAACTCCGTAACCACAAGTATTGCGTGCGTGTTAGCAATTATGAAGGACTAGATGATAGTTGAGTATCTGGACTTGCTTTTGAAGGAAATATGCCCTAGAGGCAATAATAATGTTATTATTTTATTTCCTTATATCATGATAAATGTTTATTATTCATGCTAGAATTGTATCATCCGGAAACATAATACTTGTGTGAATACATAGACAAACTAAACGTCACTAGTATGCCTCTACTTGACTAGCTTGTTAATCAAAGATGGTTATGTTTCCTAACCATAGACATGTGTTGTCATTTGATTAATGAGATCACATTATTAGTAGAATGATGTGATTGACATGACCCATTCCATTAGCTTAGCACCCGATCGTTTAGTATGTTGCTATTGCTTTCTTCATGACTTATGCATGTTCCTATGACTATGAGATTATGCAACTCCCGTTTGCCGGAGGAACACTTTGTGTGCTACCAAACGTCACAACGTAACTGGGTGATTATAAAGGAGCTCTACAGGTGTCTCCAAAGGTAAATGTTGGGTTGACGTATTTCGAGATTAGGATTTGTCACTCCGATTGTCGCAGAGGTATCTCTGGGCCCTCTCGGTAATGCACATCACATAAGCCTTGCAAGAATTGCAACTAATGAGTTAGTTGCGAGATGATGTATTACAGAACGAGTAAAGAGACTTGACGGTAACGAGATTGAACTAGGTATTTAGATACCGACGATCGAATCTCGGGCAAGTAACATACCGATGACAAAGGGAACAACGCATGTTGTTATGCGGTCTGACCGATAATGATCTTCGTAGAATATGTGGGAGCCAATATGAGCATCTAGGTTCCGCTATTGGTTATTGACCGGAGACATGTCTCGGTCATGTCTACATTGTTCTCGAACCCATATGGTCCGCACGCTTAAGGTTTCGATGATAGTTATATTATGAGTTTATGAGTTTTGATGTACCGAAGTTAGTTCGGAGTCCCGGATGTGATCACGGACATGACGAGGAGTCTCGAAATGGTCCAGACATAAAGATTGATATATTGGACGGCTATATTCGGACACCGGAAGTGTTCCGGGTGATTTCGGAGAAAACCGGAGAGCCGGAGGGTTACCGGAAACCCCCCGGGAGAAGTAATGGGCCATATGGGCCTTAGTGGAGAGAGAGGGGCAGCCAAGGTGGGCCGCGCGCCTCCTCCCCCCTGGTTCGAATTGGACTACGAGAGGGGGGGCGGCGCCCCCCTTTCCTTCTCCCTCCCCACTTTCTTCCCCCTCCTAGTAGGAGTCCTACTCCTACTAGGAGGAGGACTCCTCCTTGGCGCGCCTATAGGGCCGGCCGGCCTCCTCCCCTTGCTCCTTTATATACGGGGGTAGGGGGCACCCCTAGACACACAAGTTGATCCACGTGATCGTTTTCTTAACCGTGTGCGGTGCCCCCTTCCACCATAATCCTCGATAATATTGTAGTGGTGCTTAGGTGAAGCCCTGCGACAGTTGAGCATCAAGATCGTCACCACGCCGTCGTGCTGACGGAACTCTTCCCCGACACTTTGCTGGATCGGAGTCCGGGGATCATCATTGAGCTGAACGTGTGCTAGAACTCGGAGGTGCTGTACGTTCAGTGCTTGGATCGGTCGGATCGGGAAGACGTACGACTACTTCCTCTACGTTGTGTCAACGATTCCATTGCCGGTCTACGAGGGTACGTAGACAATACTCTCCCCTCTCGTTGCTATGCATCACCATGATCTTGCGTGTGCATAGGAATTTTTTTGAAATTACTACGTTCCCCAACAATGGCATCCGAGCCAGGTTTTATGTGTTGATGTTATATGCACGAGTAGAACACAAGTGAGTTGTGGGCGATATAAGTCATACTGCTTACCAGCATGTCATACTTTGGTTCGGCGGTATTGTTGGACGAAGCGGCCCGGACCAACATTACGCGTACGCTTACACGAGACCGGTTCTCCCGACATGCTTTGCACAAAGGTGGCTAGCGGGTGTCAGTTTCTCCAACTTTAGTTGAACTGAGTGTGGCTACTCCCGGTCCTTGCGAAGGTCAAAACAACACCAACTTGACAAACTATCGTTGTGGTTTTGATGCTAGGTAAGATTGGTTCTTGCTTAAGCCCGTAGCAGGCACGTAAAACTTGCAACAACAAAGTAGAGAGCGTCTAACTTGTTTTTGCAGGGCATGTTGTGATGTGATATGGTCTAGACATGATGCTAAATTTTATTGTATGAGATGATCATGTTTTGTAACCGAGTTATCGACAACCGGCAGGAGCCACATGGTTGTCGCTTTATTGTATGCAATGCAATTGCGCTGTAATGCTTTACTTTATCACTAAGCGGTATCGATAGTCGTGGAAGCATAAAGTTTGGCGAGACGACAACGATGCTACGATGGTGATCAAGGTGTCGCGCCGGTGACGATGGTGATCATGACGGTGCTTCGAAGATGGAGATCACAATCACAAGATAATGATGGCCATATCATATCACTTATATTGATTACATGTGATGTTTATCTTTTATGCATCTTATCTTGCTTTGTTTGACGGTAGCATTTTAAGATGATCTCTCACTAATTATCAAGAAGTATTCTCCCTGAGTATGCACCGTTGCGAAAGTTCTTCGTGCTGAGACACCACGTGATGATCGGGTGTGATAGGCTCTACGTTCAAATACAACAGGTGCAAAACAGTTGCACACGCGGAATACTCAGGTTATACTTGACGAGCCAAGCATATACAGATATGGCCTCAGAACACGGAGACCGAAAGGTCGAGCTTGAATCATATAGTAGATATGATCAACATAGTGATGTTCACCAATGAAACTACTCCATCTCACGTGATGATCGGACATGGTTTAGTTGATTCGGATCATGTAATCACTTAGAGGATTAGAGGGATGTCTATCTAAGTGGGAGTTCTTTAGTAATATGATTAATTGAACCTAAATTTATCATGAACTTAGTACCTAATAGTATCTTGCTTGTTTGTGTTTGATTGTAGATAAATGGCCCGTGCTGTTGTTCCGTTGAATTTTAATGCGTTCCTTGAAAAATAAAAGTTGAAAGATGATGGTAGCAATTACACGGACTGGGTCCGTAACTTGAGGATTATCCTCATTGCTGCACAGAAGAATTAAGTCCTGGAAGTACCGCTGGGTGCCAGGCCTGCTGCTGGAGCAACACCAGATGTTATGAACGTCTGGCAGAGCAAAGCTGATGACTACTCGATAGTTCAGTGTGGCATGCTTTACGGCTTAGAATCGGGACTTCAACGGCGTTTTGAATGTCATGGAGCTTATGAGATGTTCCAGGAGTTGAAGTTAATATTTCAAGCAAATGCCCGGATTGAGAGATATGAAGTCTCCAATAAGTTCTATAGCTGCAAGATGGAGGAGAACAGTTCTGTCAGTGAGCATATACTCAAAATGTCAGGGTATAATAATCACTTGATTCAATTGGGAGTTAATCTTCCAGATGATTGCGTCATTGACAGAATTCTCCAATCACTGCCACCTAGCTACAAGAGCTTCGTGATGAACTATAATATGCAAGGGATGAATAAGACTATTCCCGAGCTCTTCGCAATGCTGAAAGCTGCAGAGGTAGAAATCAAGAAGGAGCATCAAGTGTTGATGGTCAACAAGACCACTAGTTTCAAGAAAAAAGGGCAAATGGAAGAAGAAGGGGAACTTCAAAAAGAACAGCAAGCAAGTTGCTACTCAAGAGAAGAAACCCAAACCTAGACCTAAGCCTGAAATTGAGTGCTTCTATTGCAAGCAGACTGGTCACTGGAAGCGGAACTGCCCCAAGTATTTGGCGGATAAGAAGGATGGCAAGGTGAACAAAGGTATATGTGATATACATGTTATTGATGTGTACCTTACTAATGCTCGCAGTAGCACCTGGGTATTTGATACTCGTTCTGTTGCTAATATTTGCAACTCGAAACAGGGACTACGGATTAAGCGAAGATTGGCTAAGGACGAGGTGATGATGCACGTGGGGAATGGTTCCAAAGTCGATGTGATCGCGGTCGGCACGCTACCCCTACATCTACCTTCGGGATTAGTATTAGACCTAAATAATTGTTATTTAGTGCCAGTGTTGAGCATGAACATTATATCTGGATCTTGTTTGATGCGAGACGGTTATTCATTTAAATCAGAGAATAATGGTTGTTCTATTTATATGAGTAATATCTTTTATGGTCATGCACCCTTAAAGAGTGGTCTATTCTTATTAAATCCCGATAGTAGTGACACACATATTCATAATGTTGAAGCCAAAAGATGCAGAGTTGATAATGATAGTGCAACTTATTTGTGGCACTGCCGTCTGGGTCATATCGGTATAAAGCGCATGAAGAAACTCCATATTGATGGACTTTTGGAACCACTTGATTATGAATCACTTGGTACTTGCAAACCGTGCCTTATGGGTAAGATGACAAAAACATCGTTCTTCGGTACTATGGAGAGAGCAACAAATTTGTTGGAAATCATACATACAGATGTATGTGGTCCGATGAATGTTGAGACTCGTGGCGGATATCGTTATTTTCTCACCTTCACAGATGACTTAAGCAGATATGGGTATATCTACATAATGAAACATAAGTCTGAAACATTTGAAAAGTTCAAAGAATTTTAGAGTGAAGTTGAAAATCATCGTAACAAAAAAATAAAATTCCTACGATCTGATCGTGGAGGAGAGTATTTGAGTTACGAGTTTGGTGTACATTTGAAACAATGCGGAATAGTTTCGCAAATCACGCCACCCGGAACACCACAGCGTAATGGTGTGTCCGAACGTCGTAATCATACTTTACTTGATATGGTGCGATCTATGATGTCTCTTACTGATTTACCGCTATCGTTTTGGGGTTATGCTCTAGAGACGGCCGCATTCACGTCCAATAGGGCACCATCAAAATCCGTTGAGATGACGCCTTATGAACTGTGGTTTGGCAAGAAACCAAAGTTGTCATTTCTGAAAGTTTGGGGTTGCGATGCTTATGTGAAAAAGCTTCAACCTGATAAGCTCAAACCCAAATCAGAGAAATGTGTCTTCATAGGATATCCAAAGGAAACTATTGGATACACCTTCTATCACAGATTTGAAGGCAAGAATTTTGTTGCTAAATTCGGAGACTTTCTAGAGAAGGAGTTTCTCTCGAAAGAAGTGAGTGGGAGGAAAGTAGAACTTGATGAGGTAACTGTACCTGCTCCTTTATTGGAAAGTAGTACATCGCAGAAACCAGTTTCTGTGACACCTACACCAATTAGTGAGGAAGCTAATGATGATGATAATGAAACTTCAGAACAAGATACTACTGAACCTCATAGATCAACGAGAGTAAGATCCGCACCAGAGTGGTACAGTAATCCCGTTCTGGGAGTCATGCTACTAGATCATGATGAACCTACGAACTATGGAGAAGCGATGGTGAGCCCAGATTCCGCAAAATGGCTTGAAGCCATGAAATCTGAGATGGGATCCATGTATGAGAACAAAGTATGGACTTTGGTTGACTTGCCCAATGATCGGCAAGCAATTGAGAATAAATGGATCTTCAAGAAGAAGACTGACGCTGACGGTAATGTTACTGTCTACAAAGCTCGACTTGTCGCAAAAGGTTTTCGACAAGTTCAAGGGATTGACTACGATGTGACCTTCTCTCCCGTAGCGATGCTTAAGTCTGTCCAAATCATGTTAGCAATTGCCGCATTTTATGATTATGAAATTTGGCAGATGGATGTCAAAACTGCATTCCTGAATGGATTTCTGGAAGAAGAGTTGTATATGATGCAACCGGAAGGTTTTGTCGATCCAAAGGGAGCTAACAAAGTGTGCAAGCTCCAGTGATCCATTTATGGACTGGTGCAAGCCTCTCGGAGTTGGAATAAACGCTTTGATATTGTGATCAAAGCATTTGGTTTTGTACAGACTTTTGGAGAAGCCTGTATTTACAAGAAAGTGAGTGGGAGCTCTGTAGCATTTCTGATATTATATGTAGATGACATATTACTAATCGGAAATGATATAGAATTTCTGGATAGCATAAAGGGATACTTGAATAAGAGTTTTTCAATGAAAGACCTCGGTGAAGCTGCTTACATATTGGGCATTAAGATCTATAGAGACAGATCAAGACGCTTAATTGGACTTTCACAAAGCACATACCTTGACAAAGTTTTGAAAAAGTTCAAAATGGATCAAGCAAAGAAAGGATTCTTGCATGTGTTACAAGGTGTGAAATTGAGTAAGACTCAATGCCCGACCAATGCAGAAGATAGAGAGAAAATGAAAGATGTTCCCTATGCTTCAACCATAGGCTCTATCATGTATGCAATGTTGTGTACCAGACCTGATGTGTGTCTTGCTATAAGTCTAGCAGGGAGGTACCAAAGTAATCCAGGAGTGGATCACTAGACAGTGGTCAAGAACATCCTGAAATACCTGAAAAGGACTAAGGATATGTTTCTCATATATGGAGGTGACAAAGAGCTAATCGTAAATGGTTACATTTATGCAAGCTTTGACACTGATCCGAACGATTCTAAATCGCAAACCGGATATGTGTTTACATTAAACGGTGGAGCTGTCAGTTGGTGCAGTTCTAAACAAAGCGTTGTGGCGGGATCTACATGTGAAGAGGAGTACATAGCTGCTTCGGAAGCAGCAAACGAAGGAGTCTGGATGAAGGAGTCCATATCCGATCTAGGTGTCATACCTAGTGCATCGGGTCCAATGAAAATCTTTTGTGACAATACTGGTGCAATTGCCTTGGCAAAGGAATCCAAATTTCACAAGATAACCAAGCACATCAAGAGACGCTTCAATTCCATCCGGGATCTAGTCCAGGTGGGAGACATAGAGATTTGCAAGATACATACAGATCTGAATGTTGCAGACCCATTGACTAAGCCTCTTCCACGAGCAAAACATGATCAGCACCAAAGCTCCATGGGTGTTAGAATCATTACTGTGTAATCTAGATTATTGACTCTAGTGCAAGTGGGAGATTGAAGGAAATACGCCCTAGAGGCAATAATAATGTTATTATTTTATTTCCTTATATCATGATAAATGTTTATTATTCATGCTAGAATTGTATTATCCAGAAACATAATACTTGTGTGAATACATAGACAAACTAAACGTCACTAGTATGCCTCTACTTGACTAGCTCGTTAATCAAAGATGGTTATGTTTCCTAACCATAGACATGTGTTGTCATTTGATTAACGAGATCACATTATTAGGAGAATGATGTGATTGACATGACCCATTCCATTAGCTTAGCACCCGATCGTATAGTATGTTGCTATTGCTTTCTTCATGACTTATGCATGTTCCTATGACTATGATATTATGCTCCCGTTTGCCGGAGGAACACTTTGTGTGCTACCAAACGTCACAACGTAACTGGGTGATTACAAAGGAGCTCTACAGGTGTCTCCAAAGGTAAATTTTGGGTTGACGTATTTCGAGATTAGGATTTGTCACTCGGATTGTCGGAGATGTATCTCTGGCCCCTCTCGATAATGCACATCACATAAGCCTTGCAAGCATTGCAACTAATGAGTTAGTTGCGAGATGATGTATTACAAAACGAGTAAAGAGACTTGCCGGTAACGAGATTGAACTAGGTATTTAGATACCGACGATGGAATCTCGGGCAAGTAACATACCCATGACAAAGGGAACAACGTATGTTGTTATGCGGTCTGACCGATAAAGATCTTCGTAGAATATGTGGGAGCCAATATGAGCATCCAGGTTCCGCTATTGGTTATTGACCGGAGACATGTCTCGGTCATGTCTACAGTGTTCTCGAACCCATAGGGTCCCCATGCTTAAGGTTTCGATGACAGTTATATTATGAGTTTATGAGTTTTGATGTACCGAAGTTAGTTCGGAGTCCCGGATGTGATCACAGACATGACGAGGAGTCTCGAAATGGTCGAGACATAAAGATTGATATATTGGACGGCTATATTCGTGAAGGAAATATGCCCTAGAGGCAATAATAAAGTTATTATTTATTTCCTTATATCATGATAAATGTTTATTATTCATGCTAGAATTGTATTAACCGGAAACATAATACATGTGTGAATACATAGACAAACTTAGTGTCACTAGTATGCCTCTACTAGACTAGCTCGTTAATCAAAGATGGTTATGTTTCCTAACCATGAACAATGTGTTGTTATTTGATTAACGAGGTCATATCATTAGTTGAATGATCTGATTGATATGACCCATTTCATTAGCTTAGCACCCGATCGTTTAGTATGTTGCTATTGCTTTCTTCATGACTTATACATGTTCCTATGACTATGAGATTATGCAACTCCCGTTTACTGGAGGAACACTTTGGGTGCTACCAAACATCACAACGTAACTGGGTGATTATAAAGGAGTACTACAGGTGTCTCCAAAGGTAGATGTTGGGTTGGCGTATTTCGAGATTAGGATTTGTCACTCCGATTGTCGGAGAGGTATCTCTGGGCCCTCTCGGTAATGCACATCACATAAGCCTTGCAAGCATTGTGACTAATATGTTAGTTGCGAGATGATGTATTACGGAACGAGTAAAAGAGACTTACCGGTAACGAGATTGAACTTGGTATTGGATACCGACGATCAAATCTCGGGCAAGTAACATACCGATGACAAAAGGAACAACGTATGTTGTTATGCGGTCTGACCGATAAAGATATTCGTAGAATATGTAGGAGCCAATATGGGCATCCAGGTCCCGCTATTGGTTATTGACCGGAGATGTGTCTCAGTCATGTCTACATTGTTCTCGAACCGTAGGGTCCGCACGCTTAACGTTACGTTGACAGTTATTATGAGTTTATGCATTTTGATGTACCAAAGTTAGTTCGGAGTCCCGGATGTGATCACGGACATGACGAGGAGTCTCAAAATGGTCGAGACATAAAGATTGATATATTGGATGACTATATTCGGACACCGGAAGTGTTCCGGGTGATTTCGGAGAAAACCGGAGAGCCGGAGGGTTACCGGAACCCTACCGGGAGAAGTAATGGGCCTTATGGGCTTTAGTGGAGAGAGAGAAGGGCCGCCAGAGGTGGGCCGCGCGCCACCTCCTCCCTGGTCCGAATTGGACTAGGGGAGGGGGGCGGCGCCCCCCCCCTTTCCTTCTCCCACTCCACCTCTTTCCCCCTCCTAGTAGGAGTCCTACTCCTACTAGGAGGAGGACTCCTCCTTGGCGCGCCACACCTGGCCGGCCGGCCTCCTTCCCTAGATCCTTTATATACGGGGGCAGGGGGCACCTCAAGACACACAAGTTGATCCACGTGATCGTTCCTTAGCCGTGTGCGGTGCCCCCTGCCACCATATTCCACCTCGATCATATCGTTGTAGTGCTTAGGCGAAGCCCTGCGTCGGTAGAACATCAAGATCTTCATCACGCCGTCGTGCTGACGGAACTCCTCCCCGAAGCTTTGCTGGATCGGAGCCCGGGGATCGTCATCAAGCTGTACGTGTGCTAAGAACTCGGAGGTGCCGGAGTAACGGTGCTTGGATCGGTCGGATCGGGAAGAAGACGTACGACTACTTCCTCTACGCTGTGTCAACGCTTCCATTGTGATCTACGAGGGTACGTAGATCAGACTCTGCCCCTCGTTGCTATGCATCACCATGATCTTGCGTGTGCGTAGGAAAATTTTGAAATTACTACGTTCCCCCAACAATTCGGACACCGGAAGTGTTCCGGGTGATTTCGGAGAAAACCGGAGAGCCGGAGGGTTACCGGAAACCCCCCGGGAGAAGTAATGGGCCATATGGGCCTTAGTGGAGAGAGAGGGGCAGCCAAGGTGGCCCGCGCGCCTCCTCCCCCCTGGTCCGAATTGGACTACGAGAGGGGGGCGGCGCCCCCGTTTCCTTCTCCCTCCCCACTTCCTTCCCCCTCCTAGTAGGAGTCCTACTCCTAGTACTCCTACTAGGAGGAGGACACCTCCTTGGCGCGCCTATAGGGCCAGCCGGCCTCCTCCCCTTGCTCCTTTATATACGGGGGAAGGGGGCACCCCTAGACACACAAGTTGATCCACGTGATCGTTTTCTTAGCCATGTGCGGTGCCCCCTTCCACCATAATCCTCGATAATATTGTAGTGGTGCTTAGGCGAAGCCCTGCGACAGTTGAACATCAAGATTGTCACCACGCCGCCGTGCTCACGGAACTCTTCCCCGACACTTTGCTGGATCGGAGTCCGGGGATCATCATCGAGCTGAACGTGTGCTAGAACTCGGAGGTGCCGTACATTCAGTGCTTGGATCGGTCGGATCGGGAAGATGTACGACTACTTCCTCTACGTTGTGTCAACAGTTCCGTTGCCGGTCTATGAGGGTACGTAGACAATACTCTCCCCTCTCGTTGCTATGCATCACCATGATCTTGCGTGTGTGTAGGATTTTTTTGAAATTACTACGTTCCCCAATAGTGGCATCCGAGCCAGGTTTTATGTGTTGATGTTATATGCACGAGTAGAACACAAGTGAGTTGTGGGCGATATAAGTCATACTGCTTACCAGCATGTCATACTTTGGTTCGGCGGTATTGCTGGAAGCGGCCCGGACCAACATTACGCGTACGCTTACGCGAGACCGGTTCTCCCGGCGTGCTTTGCACAAAGGTGGCTAGCGGGTGTCAGTTTCTCCAACTTTAGTTGGACCGAGTGTGGCTACGCCCGGTCCTTGCGAAGGTTAAAACAGCACCAACTTGACAAACTATCGTTGTGGTTTTGATGCGTAGGTAAGATTGGTTCTTGCTTAAGCCCGTAGCAGCCACGTAAAACTTGCAACAACAAAGTAGAGGGCTTCTAACTCGTTTTTGCAGGGCATGTTGTGATGTGATATGGTCTAGACATGATGCTAAATTTTATTGTATGAGATGATCATGTTTTGTAACCGAGTTATCGACAACCGGCAGGAGCCACATGGTTGTCGCTTTATTGTATGCAATGCAATTGCGCTGTAATGCTTTACTTTATCACTAAGCGGTAGCGATAGTCGTGGAAGCATAAAGTTTGGCGAGACGACAACGATGCTACGATGGTGATCAAGGTGTCGCGCCGGTGACGATGGTGATCATGACGGTGCTTCGAAGATGGAGATCACAAGCACAAGATGATGATGGCCATATCATATCACTTATATTGATTGCATGTGATGTTTATCTTTTATCCATCTTATCTTGCTTTGTTTGACGGTAGCATTTTAAGATGATCTCTCACTAATTATCAAGAAGTGTTCTCCCTGAGTATGCACCGTTGTGAAAGTTCTTCGTGCTGAGACACCACGTGATGATCGGGTGTGATAGGCTCTACGTTCAAATGCAACAGGTGCTAAACAGTTGCACACGCGGAATACTCAGGTTATACTTGACGAGCCAAGCATATACAGATATGGCCTCGGAACACGGAGACCGAAAGGTCGAGCGTGAATCATATAGTAGATATGATCAACATAGTGATGTTCACCAATGAAACTACTCCATCTCATGTGATGATCAGACATGGTTTAGTTGATTCGGATCACGTAATCACTTAGAGGATTAGAGGGATGTCTATCTAAGTGGGAGTTCTTTAGTAATATGATTAATTGAACCTAAATTTAACATGAACTTAGTACCTGATAGTATCTTGCTTGTTTATGTTTGATTGTAGATAGATGGCCCGTGCTGTTATTCCGTTGAATTTTAATGCGTTCCTTGAGAAATCAAAGTTGAAAGATGATGGTAACAATTACACGGACTGGGTCCGTAACTTGAGGATTATCCTCATTGCTGCACAGAAGAATTAAGTCCTGGAAGCACCGTTGGGTGCCAGGCCTGCTGCTGGAGCAACACCAGATGTTATGAACATCTGGCAGAGCAAAGCTAATGACTACTCGATAGTTCAGTGTGCCATGATTTACGGCTTAGAATCGGGACTTCAACGACGTTTTGAACGTCATGGAGCATATGAGATGTTCTAGGAGTTGAAGTTAATATTTCAAGCAAATGCCCGGATTGAGAGATATGAAGTCTCCAATAAGTTCTATAGCTGCAAGATGGAGGAGAACAGTTCTGTCAGTGAGCATATACTCAAAATGTCTGGGTATAATAATCACTTGATTCAATTAGGAGTTAATCTTCCAGATGATTGCGTCATTGACAGAATTCTCCAATCACTCCCACCTAGCTACAAGAGCTTCGTGATGAACTATAATATGCAAGGGATGAATAAGACTATTCCCGAGCTCTTCAGAATGCTGAAAGCCGCGGAGGTAGAAATCAAGAAGGAGCATCAAGTGTTGATGGTCAACAAGACCACTAGTTTCAAGAAAAAGGGCAAAGGGAAGAAGAAGAAGGGGATTTTTTTTGAAATTACTACGTTCCCCAACATCTTTTTAGCTCTGAGATAGACTCTTTCTGATGTTATGATAAATTGCAATTGTTTCAATGACTGAGGTTATAGTTTGTTGGTTCTCAATAAGGTTTCTGATTCATACTTTTGCATTGTGAATAGATAATCACTTGAACATAAGTAATCATATGACAATATCTATATATGTTGCTGTTATGAGAATAATCATGATGCCTTCATGTCCGTATTTTATTTTTATCGACGCCTCTACCTCTAAACATGGGGACATATTTATTGTTATCGGCTTTCGCTTGAGGACAAGCGAGGTCTAAGCTTGGGGCAGTTGATACGTCCATTTTGCATCATCCCTTTATATCGATATTTATTGCATTATGGGCTGTTATTTCACATTATGTCACAATACTTCTGGCTATTCTCTCTTATTTTACAAGGTTTACATAAGGAGGGAGAATGCCAGCAGCTGGAATTCTGGGCTGGAAAGGAGCAAATATTAGAGACCTATTCTGCAAAACTCCAAAAGTCCTGAAACTCCACGGAATACCTTATAATAAATAATGAAAAATCCTCGCCAAAGATGAAGACCAGGGGGCCCACACCCTTTCCACGAGGGTGGGGGGTGCGCCCCCCTACCTCGTGGGCCCCCTGGTGGCTCTCCGATGACCATCTTCTCCTATATGAAGTCTTTCGTCGAGAAAAAAATAAGAAGCAACATTTCAGGACGAAACTCCGCCGCCACGAGGCGGAACCTTGGCGGAACCAATCTACGGCTCCGGCAGAGCTGTTCTGCCGGGGAAACTTCCCTCCCGGAGGGGGAAAACATCGCCATCGTCATCACCAACGCTCCTCTCATCGGGAGAGGGCAATCTCCATCAACATCTTCATCGGGACCATCTCATCTCAAAACCCTAGTTCATCTCTTGTATCCAATTCTTGTATCCAATTCTTGTCTCCAAGTCCGGGATTGGTGCTAGTTAGTTGCTAGTAGTGTTAATTACTCCTTGTAGTTGATGCTAGTCGGTTTAATTGGTGGAAGATCATATGTTCAGATCCTTTATGCATATTATTACCCCTCTGATTATGAACATGAATATTCTTTGTGACTAGTTACGTTTGTTCCTGAGGACAAGGGAGAAGTCTTGCTATTAGTAGTCATGTGAATTTGGTATTCGTTTGATATTTTGATGAGATGCATGTTGTCTAGCCTCTAGTGGTGTTATGTGAACATCGACTACATAACACTTCACCATTATTTTGGCCTAGAGGAAGGCATTGGGAAGTAATAAGTAGATGATGGGTTGCTCGAGTGACAGAAGCTTAAACCCTAGTTTATGCGTTGCTTCGTAAGGGGCTGATTTGGATCCATATGTCTCATGCTATGGTTAGGTTTACCTTAATACTTTTGTTGTAGTTGCGGATGCTTGCAATAGAGGTTGATCATAAGTGGGATGCTTGTTCAAGTAAGAACAACACCCAAGCACCGGTCCATCCACATATCAAATTATCAAATTATCGAACGCGAATCATATGAACGTGATGAAAACTAGCTTGACGATATTCCCATGTGTCCTCGGGAGTGCTTTTCCTTATATAAGAGTTTGTCCATGCTTGTCCTTTGCTACAAAAAGGATTGGGCCACCTTGCTTCACTTTATTAACTTTTTTACTTGTTGCTCATTACAAATTATCTTATCACAAAACTATCTATTACCACTTATTTCAGTACTTGTAGAGAATACCTTGTTGAAAACCGCTTATCATTTCCTTCTGCTCCTCGTTGGGTTCGACACTCTTACTTATCAAAAGGACTACGATAGATCCCCTATACTTGTGGGTCATCAAGACTCTTTCCTGGCGCCATTGCCGGGGAGTGAAGCGCCTTTGGTGGGTGGAATTTGGTAAGGAAAGATTTATATAGTGTGCTGAAATTTATTGTCACTTGTTACTACGGAAAGTAATCCTCTGAGGGGCTTGTTCGGGGTATCTTCACCCCGACCAGTAGAGCAAAGAGTTGCTCCTCAACCTACTGAACCTACTGAAAATGAAAATGGAAATACTTGCTTTGAAGTTCCTTCGGGTATAATAGAAAAACTGCTAGCTAATCCTTTTTTAGGAGATGGAACAAAACATCCTGATGAACATCTAATATATGTGGATGAAGTTTGTGGATTATTTAAGCTTGCAGGTGTACCCGGAGATTTTGTTAAGAAGAAGGTCTTCCTCTTATCTTTGAGGGGAGATGCATTGCCATGGTATAGGCTATGTGATGATATGAGGTCTTGGAATTACAAACGATTGAAATTGGAATTTCATCTGAAGTTTTATCCTATGCATCTTGTTCATCGTGATCGGAATTATATATTTTTTTGTTGCCACTTATTTCAGTACTTGTAGAGAATACCTTGCTGAAAACCGCTTATCATTTCCTTCTGCTCCTCGTTGGGTTCGACACTCTTATTTATCGAAAGGACTACGATAGATCCCCTATACTTGTGGGTCATCATATGCCACAATGTCAGGCCGGCTGATCACAGGTTGATGCATCAGCCTGCGAGAGCTGCTGTGGCAAGGAGAGCATCACCTGTTGAGGGGCAAAAGTGGTTGCTCTTGGCGGGGCTTTAGGGATCTCATCGATGAACTCTATTTCCTTTCATGGCCACTGGATGTGACGTATCTGTGTTTCTCCCAAGGTCCTTTCCTCATCGAAGTCTCCTAGGACATTCTTCAGGGCAAATTCATTGAATCCAGGCTTTACTTCAGTCACGTAGCACTTTACACAGCCCAGCTTCAATGGCACATTGTCCAACAAGAGGCTATCTTCCAAGAAGGGTGGGAAAACCTAGGCTGTTGCACATTTTAATGTACCTTCATAATGTGTAAGCACGCCCTTCAGTCTATCTTTCATTCTAGATAGATCAGATATAGCATCATCATGAGCAGCTGCTGTCTCAGTGTCGCTGGGGTCAGCTGATGCACAACTACTGTGTTGTGCAGTGTTGTCACGCAATAAGTAGCATCCTCCATGCTCGCCTCCCCTCCCATCTGCTGGCTATCTATCAGTGTTAGAGTCTTCTGCATCATCATTGACTCCTCAACATCCTTTTGAACAGCCGGATAAATCTCCTTCCTCAACCTTTCATACAATGCATTCTGCTTCATTTCACTCCTTGTTTTTTTTTCATGCCGAGCCTCTCTTCTTTGCTGAGTGTGAAAGCCCTCTTGTGCGGGACATTAACACCTATACCCCTTGCACGGCCAAGGGCTCTTTTGTTTCCAGAGCAACAGACATAATGTCACACGACCCTGAGTTTCTGTAGAACCTCCCAGGGATCTTGGAAGCCTCTAACATCACTTGATACAGTTCGGCGTCACGTGAATTTTTAAAGTAATAAGTTCCGTCAACACACCTCTTTGCACGTGCCTGCAAGTAGTCTTTGACGCGTTGGCCCCTGATTTCACTAAAGGCCGGATTCCCACCCACCGCTACTGCTTCTTTGTCCTCCTGGTCACATACCAATTTCATGCCATAGTATCCTGCCACATCCATACAATGGGGGTGTATGTTCTTCTTCTGAAGTTTCGATTGCTTGAAACTCTTCTCAGCAAACTCTTTAGTTGCCCTGACCCTTTTGAATTCTGCCCAGTCTGCCTTTGTAATTTGGGGGTATGCGGGGATTGGGTCCTTGCCTTCACTCAAGTACTTCTTGTACAACACGTGCTTCCAGTTTCTCCAAGCATCCCTAGCCCTCTTCAGTGTAGCATGTTCCACCTGCATTCTCCACTGCTCTGGAACATCGTCTACAAGAAGCTCAGTTGCACATGAAGCGATATGCCAACAAACATCAGAGTGAAAGATCATTTGAAGTAGGTGATTGGGTTTATCTCAAAGTGCAACCTTACTTGCATAATTTGCTTGCGCCGCGTCGTAATCAGAAGCTTGCACTCACAATCCATGGACATCTTGACACTTCACATTTAACCGTGTAATGCACATTGACGTCCGAGTTGGCCACTCAATGTGGACGATAATGCGTAACCGAGTAGTTGTCGAGCCACATCTTCAATTCCAAGAAGGAATCAAACTCACAACCGGAAAATATCCCATTCTTGCCATCTTCCAAATCACGGTGAGAACTTGGCCTAGCTCCAAGAGATATACATTTGCCACCATCTACAATGGCTTCATCCGCGAGACTAAGATCCTTGAACAATGGTGTCTTGTGATCCCACCGGAATACCTTCTTAAATGCTTCGGCCTCCTTCGGCGTGAAACCCTCCTCATGAACTTCTTCATCGGGACCATCGTCATCCGAGTCCGATGCATATGAATGGGAAAAAGGGATGGAATACCCCATTGTCTCTTGTACATGGTATTGGTCGAGATCACCCACATTATTGTCATGGAGACCAACTTCGTTGTCATCCTCCTCGTACTCACCATTCTCCTATTAAAAAGCTTCATTTTGGTTGTTTGAAATCGGTCTCAATGTTGGCCAAACTTGTTGCGTCAAATGTGGTTCACTCATTTGATCTTGATTCATGGGTGCAGGAGTACTATCAACCAATGGGGAGGGGTTTCGGTTCAAGTCCAAATGCAAACTAGATTCAACCTTCTGGGAGGCAAATAACTCAAGAGCCTTGTCTAGAGATTCGGCAACCGTCTCCTTGTATGCAACCCAACGTTGCTCGGAGTTCACACAAATTGTCTTCCAAAGGATGTGCATTCCAAAACCAATATTATGCCTTCCCTCGAACTGAACAACGTCACTTGGGTCCATCCAATTCAAATCCTTCCTCACTTGTTCCAAGAGCTCCGCATAGCTAGGACTACTCTCAAACACCATGTCAATCTCATCCGGGTGCGGCTCAACACTGCCTTTCAAACAGGCCTCTTTATCCACATGATGAACATAAACACATGTTCTTCCCATCCCTACAATAATAAAAAAACACATATATCAAGTAAGTACTTAACCAAATATTTGCACAAAATACATAAGCCCTAACATAGATATGAAACAATAACCCTAACCCCCACTTAACAATAACCACAACCCTAACAATAGCATAACCCTAACCCTAACCCCAACATTAAAACACACATAACCCTAACCCTAGCATAGTTTGAAGCCTAACCCTACCAAATTAGCAAAGAAACATAACATGTTTCAACACAAATTTCCAAATCCAAGCCAAAACTAGGGTTTCCCCAAACTAGCAAGATTTGAGCAAATGTGACAATTCCTATGGACGAAAAAGAGGGGATCGGAGGAGATTACCTTAAGGGGGGGGGGGGGTGGCTTCGAAATCCATGGACAAATACTCCAGATTTGCAAGATTTCAGAAGGATTTGAGAGGGGGAGAGGGAGGGCTCTTAGCTTCAGGTTGTGGGTGGGGTCGGGGTGTGTGGGGTGGGGATGGGTGGGGTGAGGGGGTGGGGCCAGCCTAAGTAACAAACAGACAGTGCAACGCCTAAGGACCGGGCGCTCCACATTACAAGTGTGGCGCCCAAGCGATAGGCGCTGCACATTACACTGTGTGGCGCCCAGCAGTTAGGCGCTGCACTACTGGCTGTGGGGCCGCACCTGGCCCCGGGCTGCCACGCTGGCCGGGGGTGAGACCCCTAAGGCAAAGGCGCTGCACAGTAGGGTGTGGCGCTTGTCTGTCGGGCGCCACTTGAAAGGGTCATCAACGTGAAATTTTTTCTAAAGCAGTTCAAATTTTGAATTGTTTTCGTCCACAGGTCAAATATGTGTTTTTTGCCGAAATTTTTGGGAGGAGGAGGAGGAACTGAAGTGATGGGCTCTGCTAGCAGGGCCCCGTCTAGGTGCGGGAGGTTCCGTTGACCGACGTTGACAGAGTTGTTGATAGGGCAACAATCAACATGGTGCCAAACTTGCACGAGGGCCTGCGGAATGATCAAGGTCAACATTAACTTAACAAGTTCAATGCACAACCATTCAATAGAAGTTATTGAGAGTCACTTACAAGGTGGTTGGCGGCTTGCTTCGAGGTTTTCAGACGCGGGGACTTGCTTGCGGGCTTTGGTCAGCGAGTCTGCTGCCTACGAGAAAGACGGGGCGACCAAACTGGTCGGCTGATTCTGATACACCTTCTGGCACTTCTCCCGGCCTGAGTTCTTGGGCTGGTCTTGCCCGATGATGCCAATAGCCGAGGTCCTCGCGCTCGCGGATCGATTGCGGAGCTCATAGTAGCGCAGCTCGGCCTCATCGGTCTCACTTCTGGACTCCTCCACGAACACGCCAACATGGTCGCAGAGTTAGATCACATGCCCCTTGTTGCGTTTGACGCATCGGGTCTGGGTGGTGTCCTTGAACCAGAGCCAGTTCAACTCTTCTAGTTGAGGGCCGCCTGGATGTGGGGCCGGTGAGCGGAGGACGGCTACCCATGAGTGCCACGACTGTTGCAACGAGTGAAGAATCAACCAAGGTTTGCGAAAATTGACAAAACAAAAGTAGTAGGAGCGAGTGCTTACCTCGATTATCCTTTCTTGGGGATGGAAGCCGGCGTCAGACACACCGTTAGGGAAGTCCATCGCATTGCCTTTGGACATGAGGGATAACATATCCTCCATGGACTTCCCCTCGAAGAATTTACCTCGGATGACCCGGGTTGGGTCATTCTCACCAGTATACTCCCACATTGGGTGAGACTAAGCTTGCAGTGGTTGGATTCCTCGGATGAGAGCCATGTGCATCACATGCACAAGCATCAGCCCTTGACCGTGCAGCTCGTCTACCTTGTGCACCAGTTTCTGAAATGTCGCCGATTCCTTAGGATTTTTCCTTGGGGTCTAGGGGTTGTGCCTCGTCGGCGGGGTCAGTGTGAATGGCCTGACGATGCCGACCCGAGATGGATCTGACAGCTCTACATCAGGGATGTAGCACCGCTCCTCCTGCCACCTTTTGTTTGTCTCCATCAACTCCCCGGGCTGGTACCTGGGGCCGGTGACCCTGCCGATGGCGGCACTGCTGCATTCGCACGTCTCGCTAACGTTTATTTGCAGCTTGATAAAGAAGAAGTTTCACCACAAGTCGAAGTGCGGCTCGCAGCAGTGAAAAGCTTCACATAGCGTGATAGAGCACACTGTGTGGAGAATCGAGTTTGGGGGAAGTTGGTGGAGTTGCAGACAGTAAAACAATGGACGGGAGGCTATGACTAAACTGCTTCGTTGTCTACAAGAAGCTCTGTTGCGCATGAAGCGATAGGCCGACAAACACCGGAGTGAAAGATCGTTTGAAGTGGGTGATTGGGTTTATCTCAAACTGCAGCCTTACTTGCAGAATTCGCCTGGGTCGCGTTGTAATCATAAACTTGCCATCAACTTTTATGGCCTTATCAAGTTCTTCGTCGCGTGGGGGTTGTCTCATACCTGTTTGCTCTGCCTCCTTCATCCAAGATTCATGACGTCAGACATGTATCTTAGCTGAAGAAACACCTGCCTCCCCATTAGACAGTGGATCACCTTGATCCGACCATGACAGCTCCTCGAGATATGAGCCTCCTTCAACCTGCAACAATTATGCAGTCCAAGCTGATTTGGAAGGGCGGCGGAGTCATTCCGCGACTCAAGGTACGCTGGCAGGGACGCTCCCAACACCATGATTCTTGGAAGGATGCGTACACTCTCCGTGAAAAATTTCCTTTTTTTTTTGAGACAAATCGTGCAAAATTTCCTGCTCTGCCGATTTGGGGACAGGTTTTTTTTTTTTGAGATTTTGCCAACACTTTATTGATCACCGATAATGTTTAAGGGAATACAAGTTGGGTCATGAGGAGAAATAAGCCACACATGGCGACCCTGATCAAGCATAGCAGCGTGTTTGGCAAGATTATGTGCTTCGGTATTCGAAGCTCTACCTTCAAAAGTAACTAAGCAACTGAAAAAAGAACTAGATTTAAATATAAACTCTTTCATTTCAAGGGGTGGGGAGTGTCATGACCTGGCCTACTCCTGGACATCGGCCCAAGGCCACCAGAAGGAACAGACGCCTGGCCCAGGAACCGGAGGCCCAGAAGATGATGCAGAGCAAGAGCGCAACAGGATAAAAGAGCGTGAAGACGGCGTGAAGAATGTCGAGTTTTCAGATAGAACTAGACCATTTCCCCCGTCTCTCTGTATCTCTCCCTCCCCTGATCTTCTTCCTCCTCTGTAAATCCGAGTAGGCAAGCTGAGTGCATCACAACAACGAGTCATCCACCGGAAATTCACTTTGGCACCACCATGCGATGTGACGTTGAAACATCATCTTTCTGAAATTGAGTGCGATATAAAGTCTCGGAAACATCTCGAGACCCATCCAATCAACAACAAAAAATTGTGGAGGAGACATAATTAAAGGGACAAAACACCCGGTCCGACCATGAGGTAACAAGAGCAGTAGATAGAACAATAGTACTAACAAAGGTTGGAAAGGACACAGACAGCACTGACAAATCACAAATTAATGCCGGCAACGAAACCGTGTCATCAAAGGTAAACAGATAGACCAGCAAGAGCAGCGTGCGCCACACCATATTATCAGGCGGCATACTTGACGGCGATGTCGGCGAGGCAGTGCGCTAGCTCGGCCGGCGTCGAGAACAACGCCATGTGGTCGGCGCCGTCGATTTCCTTGACCTCCTCCACGGGGTAGTTCTGCACCATCCACCGCTGGAAGCCCTCGACGATGGCGTTGTCGTCCTTGAGGACGATGAACACCCTGCGCACCGACCCGTAGCGGGCCTCCGTGTATGGTGGCTGCACTCTCAGGTCCTCCACGAACATCGAACCGACCCTCATCAGGGATCTTCCCAGCGTGAGGTCCTGCCAACATATGATTCCAAACAGCGTGCAACGTTAGGTTAGGATTAAATTAGTGTCCTCTTTGGTTAATCTCAAATCTCAGTCTACAGCTTCCTAGCAGGAACATTTCAGCGATGTTCGAACTTGATTAACAGCGACGGGTAGGTACGTACCTCCGGCGAGCACAGCTGCAAGAACTTTGCTCGCGTGACCAGCGGCCCGAACTGCATGGCAGTAGGAAGCTTGCCCTCCGGATCTTGAGGCTTAAACTCCGTGTCCATCCAGTCCAGCGTTCCCCCCTCCACGAACTTTTTAGATCGAGCAAACATTCAGTAGTACAAAGGGCAATAAGCTGGCGTGCCTTTGCGGATTCGATGGTGTACCTTTTCAAGCACGTACGACGGCGGCGACCGGTGGTCCGGCATGAAGGCGGAGAGGAACACCGCGGCGGCGACCTTCTCCGGGAACAGCTCGCAGGCGAGGGCGATGTTCACGCCGCCGAGACTGTGGCCGACGAGCACCACCTTCTCCCCGGGCGGGAGGCACTCCAGGAGGTCCAGCAGCGGCTTGGTGTAGTCGCGGAAGGTCGGCACCTCGCGCAGCGGCGTGGGGTCGACGCCCGACGCCGCGAGGTCAGGCGCGCTGACGCGGTGGCCGGCGTCCCTGAGCCGCGTGGCCACCTTGAACCAGGCCCAGCCGCCGACGCATGCGCCGTGCACCAGAACGATGTGCTTGCCGCTAGCTTGGTCCGCCGGAGCGTCCATCTCCATGTGCGTGCGTGGGGTTTTGCGACTGTTTCTCTTTCTCCGTGCTTGTCGTTAGCTGTGGCTCCGATGTCAAAAACCTCGGGCGCTGCTAGATTTATAAAGCCGCTCTTGAAGACTTGAAGCTTCGGGTCCGCAAACTATCATCGATCAGCAGAATCACGTGCTAGCGAGGGTAAGCTTGAATAATCATGTATGCAAATTGCAAAGTCAACATGTTTAGTTGGAGCTGGCACTGGAGGGCTGCTAAAAGCAATAATGCTAGACTTTATATGGAAAGAATACACGCACTGACCTTACGGACATTGACGTGGGCTGTTGCAGTTGGCTAGCTTCAACAGTTGCTCAGCCCTCATTTCGCATACCTCCGTAGACGCCATAGCAACTGTTATTTGATGAGATGGCCTTTCCAGATTTGATGGTTTTAATCTGCTAGGGACTGGTGCAACTATCAGTGTGCAGAGTTGGACATTTGACAGTCAATATGATGGAAAATTACATAACGTGTGAGTCGAGTTTTGTAAGGTACCTGAATGCTTAGACAACTTTGGTAACTTCGTCTGGATTTATGAAGCCGCTCTTGAAGCTTTGGCCTCGCAAACTATCATTGATCGGAAGAATAACCACGCCGAAATGAACTTGTTAGCGATTATAAGCTTGAATAACATGTATGCGAAGTCAACCATCTTATTTCGAAGAGACTGAGTCAGCCTGATTTTTATCGGAAGAATCACAAGGAAGTAGCTTATTAGCTAGCGAGGATAAGCTTGAAACAATCATGGATGCAAAGTCAAAGGCAAAGCAGTCTTATTTTTAAATTCCGTGAAGAGATCTTTGAGATGACAAACAAAAGAAATGTAGACAAATTTCATTCCTGTGTACTTCTAGTTGTTTGTATTCATTTAGTGTTTTGTCCAAACGAATTCATAAACCATTCATGAGTATAACGAATTCAAATGATAACAATTGTCAACCTGGTATGTAGAATTGCCTGCATTATAGCCAGTTTACCCAAAAACCAAAGCTAATGGAGTAAGGTGGACTCACCCTCAAGTGTTGTTGGCTCCCACGGCGGGCCTAAACGTTGACCAAGGGTGGGCAGCAATTTTTTTTATGTTAATTGTGCCGGGCTGGAACTTGAACTCGTAACACCAAAATCATGTAGAGTTGCATGCACAAGCTGATTGACAAGGTAGGCTATGCACTTATACTGCAACATCAGTGATGGAGAGTCTGCGGTACCATGTCATCAGCCCGTTCGGGAGGAAGAAAATGGTCGGCTCCGGGATTTTGATGTAATTTCTTTATTTTTCCAGAATGTTTGCACGGTTGGTTTGGTTAATAGATCTAGGTGTTACTTTTTGCCAAAAAAAAGATTATAGCATTTACATTTCCATGTAAACTTCATGTCTGTAAATTGAGGGTCACAGACCATACTATGAACAATAGGAATTGAGTAAAAATTAAACTTTTTCCTTTAGGATTCAATGTTTTTATGTTCTGGATATGAAATGTTTAGTGTGTATGATTCGACTAATATTTTTTGCATGATGTATGATTACATCAGTTATTTCCCTTGATAGGAAGATTCTCACAATTAAATACTTAGTTTATTGTGGTTATTTATATACCAAGCATCGTAGTTATTTATATGCAGTAGTTGATTCTATTTGCTCTGGAATGGTGCCTGATTCTCACTAACAAATGGTTTCTTCCTCCTTTACTATGTAGTGATTGACTCTATTCGCCCTAGAATAATAGCTGATGTTTTCTGGGCGAACGAATGGTCTATATGTACTAAGACATGGTCGCCTTCTATGAAATAAGGTGAATGCAAACTCCTGCACCATCCAAAATAGATGATCGACAATTATCTGAGAGAACCATACAGTTTTCGCTACAAAAGCATCTCAATGTAATAATGAAGGACTGTCATATTTGGCACACGTGTGGTGGATAGCAAAACTACCACACCACCGATCCTTATAGATAACTGACACATATAGAAGGCCCCGTTCCGCTCGATCGAACGAGCGTTTGAACTCGGCTCGATCGTAGGAGGCTACCACCGATTTTTTTCCTCCCGATTTTTATTTTCAAAACGTTTTTTTTCTCTCCCGGTTTTATGCTAGTTAATTTAGGTGGGAAGAAAAAGAAATAATAAAGTGCTTAAAAGAGGACTTGAACTCAGGTCTAATGCGTGCCTATGCCCACTATGACTAATAACCAACTCACCCATCTTAAGTTGTTGTCCATAGTATGCAAACAACGGAATTTGAACCCTTCTTCTTTCTACCATGTCAACGAAAAGCTTAATTTTAGGCTTGATAACTTTGGTCGAGCAGCATGATAACTATGACATGTGCATGTTGATAACTTCAAACATTAACACCCCTGGTTAAAAAAAATGACATGATAAAGCTGGTAACTATATCATGAGAAGGTCGGTAACTACAGCATGAAATCACAATAACTTTAACATGTGCAACATCGTAATTTTGCACAAAAATTAAAGTGCACGCGCAGGGGGGGGGGGGGGGGGGGTATGTTTGAACAACACCCTTTCCCTTCGTGAAAGTTACCACGGCGTTTTGAGTGTACGTTATGGTTTTCAGAGGAAGCCTGATAGCATACAAAAAGAGGACAAAAAAACATGAAGTTTTGACATACTACATCCCATGTTTCAAATTACCGCGATGTTTATATAGTAATCAAGTTTCACTTCGTCTATTATCATGCAATTTTCACATAAGTTACTAGGGTAAATTTTCCAATAATTTTTTCTCGTAGGTCAAAAATTAACGCGGTTATCAGTTATTCGGTTTGTGTATTAACATGTTATTTGCATACAATTTACCAAGGATATGTTTTTCAACCACCTTTCCCCCTTTTGGTTACCGTGGTGTTTATACCCAAGTTATCAAATCTTATATTATCATGGCACTTACACACAAAGTTATCGAGTATATGTTTTTCAACAACTTTTGCCCTTCGCAAAAAATGTTACCGCGGTGCTTATTCGTATATTACCATGCTATTTTCACATAAGTTATCAAGGGTGTGTTTTTAAACAACTTTTTCCTGTTTGGTCAATGGAACCGCGGTGTTCTGTACGTAAATTATCGGGTATGTGACACATATATTACCGTACTATTTACACATAAATTAGCGAGCATATGTTTTTCAATAAAAAGTTTTCCTAGTCAGAAAGTTATCATCATGTTTTGTACGTAAGTTATTAGTTAAGTGGTGCTTATATTACCACGTTATTTACATAGAGATTACCGGTGGCACATTTGTAATACACCCCTTGGGGTCAAAGTTATTGTGGTGTTTGTATGTATGTTATCAAGTTCGCCGAGCGTAAATTATCATCTTATTTACACATAAGTTAACGTGGTTGTGTTTTTCAACCACTTTTTTCCTCGGGTCAAAATTACCACGATGTTTGCGGGTGAAATTATCAGGTCTGCGGGGTATGTTTCTAATAACTTTTTTTCCCTGGTTCAAAATTACCGCGGTGTTTTTGCGCAAGTTATTATGTCTACAGTGCGTATTATTACCGTGCTATTTGCATAGAGTTACCGGGGTTTGTTTTCAATAATAATTTTCTATGTCAAATTTATCATGGTGTTCGTACATAAATTATCAAATCAATTGTATATAAATTATCATGATATTTACATAGAAGTTACCGAGGGTATATTTCTACATCAATCTTTTTTCGGTCAAAGTGAGCATGATATTTATACGTAAGTCGTTAGGTCTTAAAATGTAGTAAAAATGATGCACCAGTGAAGCTAAAAAACCCACAAAACATGTTTTCTTTAGCCAACATTAAGTATTCCTAACTGGGCCTCTACCCAGCATTGGGCCCAGCCCAACTCTTTTCTCTCTCTGAAGCCCACAGAAAATGTTGTCTTCAACCTCCAACCAACGCCTGTATCTGAAAACTGAAAACTGAAAACAGACACAAAGAACTCTCAATTATCCATCATACTTGTTGATTTAGGCTACGAATCGCGTGGACTTTAACATGAAATTCGTAGATCTCTTCATTGCGAATCCATTTTAGTTGAGCACGCAACTTATTGTTCAAAGATGAAGGAGATCGATGCAAAGTGTCCTATCTTGAAGTCGGCGCTCGCCGGAGCCTATGGCGAGTGTTGGCCGTGGAAGGAGCTGCTCGCCGGAGCAGCAGGCTATGGCGGCGACTTGAGGAGGTGCTGGTGCTCGAGGGGTGCATGCTCGCGGCGCCATGCCTGGGCGCTCGGGCAAAGGAGTTGCGAACGAAGATGCAGATCGAGCGGTTGCCAGATCTGACGTCGCTGGATGTGGTAGATCGTTTTACAATCTGGCACACGGTTGCCAGATACATATTTCGAATAATGAAATATCAATATTAAAATGTGGGATTTTCTAGCCATAATGCCTAATTTTAGAAAGTGGGTATGGCTCATTCAGCATAGAAACGGTTCAACTGTTAATTGTGTTTTTTTTTGCGCGAAAATGCTGAGTCATTAGAGCAGGAGACTCTCATCCCTTTTGTGCACTAATCCTAAAGTAGCTACGCATGGTTCTCAGTAATAATGACTTCATTAGAAATTGTTCCCCTAAGTTTCCTAAGAGATAGCAAAACCTTTTGTTCATTTCACAATAAACCAATGTTAAAATTAGCGGACTATGGCAAATTTCAGCCAAATCAGCTAAATGGCGCATAAAGACGCTCAGTACTAGAATCTGGAACTTTGCCCAGTGTCAGGTTGTTTTCCGAGTGCATTTCATCGGGTACTAGGTAAACATTATCATAGTCAAGTACTTTTTTGGACTCAGCAAACAACTCTTTGCCGAGTGTATTTTTTTGCTGGCCAAAGAATTCTTTGTCGGGTGACATTTTTGGAACTGGGCAAGCATTTTTTTTTCTTCACCTTTCTTTTTGCCAACTGCCTTTTTTGAGCACTCGACAAACACTTTGTTATTATTTTTTCTCCTTTCTCTTTAACATGTGCCTTTTTAGTGCACTCGGCTAGCACCTTTTGGTTTTATTTTCTACATTATTTGTTTTCTTTTTTCCAGGTATGGTCTATTCTTTTCGACGTTTTTCTCTTCCTCCCACTCTATTTACTCGAGTCCATGTTTAGGCGTTATCATATTTGTGTTCTTGAGTCCATGTTTGGGCCTTCTCAAAGAAAATAAAAGGAATTTTGAACATTAGGGGGCCAAGACTCGACCCCGAACATGAAGTTTGTTAGTGTTTAATTTAAAAAAATGCAAACAATGTCTGAAAAGGATGAAACTTGGCATGGTATCCTTATGACACTGTTGACACACGAACACGTCACGTGTACCCTCGACGCCGGGGGTGATGCACCGCAGCTCACGTCGAAGGAGACCCGACCGACAGCGCGATACGCAAGACAGTCGACGGGCGCTTTTGCAGACCCGAAAACCCCACACCCCCGGGAGGGACCCCGTCAGGGAGTGCGGCGGCTATGGGCTGCCCTAGGTCGATTCGCTCGCTCCTAGAGCCTCGGGATTCGCAGCTCTCAAACACGAAGAACAGCGAAGAACGAGATAGAAAAACGGTGGAGAGATAAAACGTAGATGAAAAAGTAGTATATTGATTTGTTCGATTGTGTGTTGTTCAATCGGCCGTCACCCCCAATATATATAAGAGGCGGCTGGACTTCCCGTACAAGTAAAGGATTCATCTAGGCTTTCCTTACAAGAAAAATTACATCAATTCACGTCCTAGAGTCCTAATTCTATTCCTCGGATTCAGTCTGAATCTGGCTCAAACTCTGTCTTTCTTCTTGCGCGGGCCGCCGGGCTTGCATATGATCTCCGATCGAGACGGCCCAAATATCAAACTTGTGCGCCTCGACGATATGAACAATTCTCATGTTGATCATTTTTTCAAATAAGGCCATCTTGAATACTTTTCAAGGTCATCTTTATCTTCCAGTCAGACTCGGTTTTGTAGTAGACTGGATTATCCGAGTCTCGTAGTGAATTTGTAAGCTATATATTATCTCTGATGATGATGACTCCAAAATCAAAATTTACCGTCTTGATGATACGCACAATTTATATATTGAACACTTCTTCATCCAAGGTCATTTTGATAAACTTTCGAGCACATGTTCAATTTCACTCGGAGTTGAGCTCATCCACCCGGATATTAGATACTTTCACTCGGATCGTCCGATTGGACTTTTTCACTCGGAAGACAATCTTTCACTCGGATGACTATATTTTCACTCGGATGACCATATTTCCACTCGGAAGGCACTACCTTATTCACTCGGATGACTATATTTCCACTCGGAAGGCACTATCTTATTCAATCGGCAAGTTTTCGTCCCGATGGTAATCTTTTCACTCGGAATATTTTCACCTGGACGACAATTTCACTCGGATGATCATATTTTCACTCGGATGACTATATTTCCACTTGGATAATAATAAGTTTATCCTGTCAGCAAACTTTCACTCGACCGTAAACTTTTCACTCGGATTTCCGACTGAAAACATAGCCCGATCTTGATTTGTCTCTCCAGGCCTCATATGATCTCGGATTGAGACGAATTATATATGAAAATCGATCAGCTCGACGAGACGAAACTTTTCCATGTTGAAGGTTTTTCGATTCAAGGCCGTATTGATGGCCGAATTACTCGCGCAACCTATCAGACATGTGTCTGGCATCTCGCGCCATATTTCCGTTGAGGTTCAGTCTGCAGTATATTGCCTCTAACTTTTGCATATGAACTCGGATTGAGATGATTTATATATCAAAATCGATTTCCTCGACGAGACGAAGACAATTCCTTAAGAGTGCTCCTTCATCCGAGGTCATCTTGAAGACGTGATTGGCCAAAAACCACTCGGAGCATTGAACTATGCCATTCGGAGTATAGTTTCGGTCCGTAAAATAAAGTCGAATGAATATAACCGAAACATCAAAGTGGTTCCACTCGGTGACGTGAATATTTTTATGCTGAAAACTCATTCACTCGAGACCATCTTCATTGCAATCTGTATCTTGCCAAAATCAGGTGTCAACACATGCCCCCCTGTTTTTCGGCAAAGCTTGCATGCCGAAAAATAATATGCATAGTGTTTGTTCTAAGGACGATATCAACACTCCATCGGCCATTTATTTTTCTCAGGGCGATAATTATGTATCGGCCATGTTTGTGCTAAGGGCGATAATCGTATATCGGCCATTGCCCACTTAGGCTTCCTGCCACACACTCGGGTGGTACTTCTTCAAATATTTGCCATTGAGAGCTCGAGGTAACAATGCCCCTTGTATTGATTCCACCAAATATGAATTTCCGGAAACAACTCTTGTAATTCTAAAAGGATCTTCCCAACTCAGAGACCACTTCCCGAATTTTCTATCTCTTGAACCAATCAGCAGAATCACTTTCCAAACGAGATCACCAACTTGAAAATTCTTCAACTTAACTTTCTTATTGTAAGCCCTTGCCACCCTCAACTTATCTCTCTCTATGGCATTCAAAGCAGACAAACGTTTATCAGCAACCTCATTAATGTTCTCCATCATCAAGTTATAGAAGTCTATTGCCGATAAATCATTTTGTTTGGCTATTCTCAAAGCATTCAAATTTATTTCCACCGGTAAAACAGCCTCCTGACCATATACTAGCTCATATGGAGTCACTTTCGTAGCACCATGCCTTGAGATTCTATGTGCCCATAATGCCTCAGACAACAAGTCATGCCATCTCCTTGGATTATCCTCAATCTTCTTCTTGATGAGCTTGATTAAAATTTTATTGCTAGACTCAGCTTCTCCATTAGCTTGGGCATAATATGGAGAGGAATTGAGCAAATTTATGTTATAAGATTCGGCAAACTCTCTGACTTGGTGTGACATGAAAGATAAACCTTGATCTGTAGTTAACGTTTGAGGAATACCGAATCTATGAATATTGTGCTCGGTTGTGAATTGAATTACCTCCGTATGCGTCATGTTCTTGAGAGGTGCTGCTTCAGACCATTTAGTGAAATAATCAGTTGCCACCAATACGAACCGATGCCCTTTTGAGGAAGACGGATGGATTTGCCCAATGAAATCTAAACTCCAACCTCTGAAAGGCCACGGTTTGATAATAGGATGTGACATAGCAGCAGGAGCCAATTGAATATCACCAAACTTTTGACAAGCTTCACACCCCTTATAATATCTGAACCAATCATTAATCATAGTCGGCCAATAAAACCCAGCACGTCGTAATAACCATTTCATCTTGGGAGCCGACTGGTGAGTGCCACAAATAGCTTCATGTACTTCTCCCATAGCAATTCTTGCCTGGTCCTCGTCCAAACACTTTAGAAGAGCATCATCGGCGGTTCGGCGATAAAGACCATCATCTCTCATTGTATACTTGAAAGCCATACGCCGAACATCCCTGTCCACCCTTTCACTCGGATTGCACAAGTAATCAACAATGGGCTTCCTCCAGTCAGGATTGTTACCTGCACTAGACTTTTTGTTAATGGCCGAATCAGTGGGTTCAGGTTCGGCCTCTCCCATATTGGCAAGACAAGACATCGGTCTTTGAGAGATATGAAACATGCCATGACCAACATGATATCCGGATGCTTGTTGTGCCAATTCATTTGCTTTCCAATTGTCATGTCTAGATATATGAGCAATGCTAAAGCAATCCAAAGTAGAAATTATATATAGACATCTATCAAGATAAACATTAAGTGATTCGTCCAAACACTGAAAGACTTTGGATATTTGCTGCACCACTAGTAACGAATCACCATAAGCCTCAATATGTGTAGCACCTATAGCAAGTAACATCTCTAGGCCGAATAACAATGCTTCATATTCGGCTTGATTGTTTGTGCAAAAATATTCTAAGCGGCACGAGGCTTCAAAAACAGCACCATGAGGAGATATATAAACAATACCAACACCTTGGCCATTGCTACAAACTGAACCATCAAAGTATAATCTCCATGGTACTAATGAAACAAGGTTCATATCAACATCATGCTTGTTATTAATCCGATGTTCAACAATGAAATTAGCAACATTTTGGCCGTTCATGGATTTTAAAGATTCATAAGCCAAATCATATTCAATCAAAGCATAAGCCCACTTGCCAATTCTACCACTAAGAATTGGCCTATGCAACATGTATTTAATGACATCGGTTTGACAAGCTACTACACAAACACTTGGCACTAAATAATGTCTTAGTTTTGTGCAAGCATAATATAAGCATAGACATAATTTCTCAATAAATGTGTACCTTGTCTCTGCGTCCAATAAACGGCGGCTCAAATAAGTGATGGCATGCTCTTTTCCTTCGGTCTCTTGAGTTAGAACAGCACCAATAACTCCTTCTTCTGCTGCAATGTAAAGTCTGAAGGGTTCCCTATGCTTGGGTGCTTTCATCACCGGAGGAGTGCATAAATAATTCTTGATCATATCAAATGCTTCTTGCTGTTTTGCCCCCCAAGTGAAATCAGCATCATTCTTTATCCGAAGGATAGGAGTAAATGCATCAACTTTCCCTGATAGATTAGCTATGAACCTTCTCAAATAATTGACCTTGCCAAGGAACTTTTGCATATCTCTCTTGCATGTTGGAGTCTCCACCTTCTGTATAGCCTCTATCTTTTTGGGATCAATCTCTATACCATCTTCATGAATAATGAAACCCAAAAACTTGCCAGCTGACACGCCGAAAGCACACTTCAAAGGATTCATTTTCAATCCATACTTTTTCATTCTTTCAAAAGCTAAACGCAAATCGGCCAAGTGAGATTCAAAAGCATCCGATTTGACAACAATATCATCAATATAAACTTCAAGTATGACACCGAGTAAATCATAAAAAATCAAATTCATAGCCCTTTGATACATGGCGCCAGCATTTTTTAATCCGAATGTCATCACTATCCACTCGAATAAACCAAGGAAACCAGGACATCGGAAAGCCGATTTGTACATGTCCTCTTCGGCCATAAAAATTTGATTGTATCCGGCATTACCATCTAGAAAGCTAATGACCTTATGTCCAGAAGCATCATTAATAAGCATATTGGCTATTGGCATAGGATACTCATCTTTGGGTGTAGCCCTATTCAAATCTCTGAAATCAATGCACACCCTCAACTTGCCAGATCCTTTCTTCTCTACCGGGACAATGTTGGAAATCCACTCGGCATACCTGCAAGGTCGAATGAAATTAGCTTCAAGCAGTCGACCGATCTCTTCCTTGATCCGGTCATATGTTTTCAGATTAAGTTTTCTGGCCGACTGTTTATAAGGTCTAAAACCGGCCTTTATAGGCAACCGATGCTCCACTAGCTCTCGGCTTAACCCTCGCATCTCATGATATTCCCATGCAAAGCAACAAACATATTCTTTCAGTAGCTCGATTAACTTAGCCTTACAATCGGCTTTTAAATTTTTGTTTATAAATGTCGGTCGAGTGCCTGAACCATCTCCAATATCTACCTCTTCTAACGGATCGGCTGATGTAAAACCTTGTCCAAGTTTATCCATGTCATCCAACTCCTCTATAGACTCATACATATCGTTCTCTTTGGACCGATATTTTACAAAACGTTTTTGTAACCACTCGGAATTAGGATCCATTTAAACATATCATACCTTGGAGCCGATTGCATTCACTCGGCTTTAAAGAGACAGGCACAAAACCATTCTTGGTCGCAGAGAAAATCAAATTCTGATAAGTCACGGCCCGTCAAGCAAGTAGCGTTGGGATGTTGCCAATCCACTGATGCATCGGCCAAAGCAACACAGGCCGAGTTATCCGCGTGAATAACTTCCACTTCATCATCAACCCACTGAATTAAAAACTGGTGCATAGTGGATGGCACGCACTGGTTTGCATGAACCCAATCACGGCCTAGTATGACGTTGTAGTTACCTTGCACCTCAGCGACAAAGAATGCAGTAGCCAAAGTTTTGCTTCCGACTGTAAGCTCCACATACATCACACCTTTGGCTTCAGTTTTCTCTTTGCCTTCAAATCCATTGAGCACCATATTGGTCTTGATCAATTCTTCATCAGGCAAACCCAATCTCTTGAAGACCGAATAGGGCATAAGATTTACCACAGCACCACCATCAACAAGCATCCGAGTGAGCGGCGACCCATTGATATGACCTCTGAGATATAATGGTTTCAGATGCGTTACTGGTTCTTTTGGTTTCTCGAATATTGCATTTTTAGGGCCAAAATCCAGCTGAGCCACCTCCCCTTCTTCATCTACAGCACGAAACTCAGCAGGTAAGTAATACACCATATTGATATCCATACCTTCATGAACCGGCGTAGACTCATAGTCCAACATATCAGCTTCCTCCTCGAGTGCATCCACAGATTCTGAAATTTGTCCAAGTGAAGGAGAAGTAAGAAGTGTCACAGACGATGTCATATCTGTTGCATCGTCCTCCTTTGGTGATGTAGGTATTGCTGTGATAGATGTAGAAGTTGCTGTATCTTGTATTTGTTTAGGCCTCCACACTTGTTTTGGTGGAACCATGGGTCGAGTGTCATTGAACAACTTATCCCTTTGTTTCTCGGCCTCTTGTTCTGCCATCTCTTGACTCCTTAACCTCTGTAGTTTCCTCTTTTGTGTCTGTGTTAGCCCTGGAGGACACCACTTTGGCTGAGTGTATTTAGGATCTCTCGTCTTTACCTGGCTGGTGCTTGCCTCATGGTCATTAGCCGAGTGCGTTGGCGCGATAGCAAGTATCGGCTCAGTCGGATTGCTATGCACAATCGGCCGCTGTATGGCGAATGTTTCGGTGCCCAAGATAAGTGAGTCGACATCCATTTTCTCCTTGCCTTTTCCCGACTCAACTGCTGCAATACTTGATGATTTAACACGCCATTCTTTTCGACTTTCCAGATGCATGAAATTTCCACTCGGGCGCACCTTTTTACTCTGATGGAATCCACTCAGATGGATATCACTCGGATGGAATTCAGTCGGATGGAATCTACTCGGCCACATTTTTTCACTCGGATAGCTTCCACCTGGGTGCATTCTTACACTCGGATAATTTCCATCCGGTCGCATGTTTTGACCAGCCGACTGATAGTTACCGATGTTCAGTCGGCCTCTATATGAATAGTCAAGTCGATCCCAAACAGATTGTGTATGCTCTTCTAGAAACGGCACCCTTGGTCCACTCGGTTTCATATACTGACTGAACATATCAGCTGATGGTGACCTTGGTCGCTTCAGATGAGTCGGCCGATTAAAGCTAGAACCGGCCGACTGGTTGGTGTACTTGGACAGCAACATATCAAAAGTTGGCTTGATCCGCTTGCGCTGTACTTTAACTTCATTCCTTTTCCACTTGCCAATTTCTGGACTCTTGGGCTTGACAAATCTCACACGAGCATTTTCTTGCACTTGCAGTTGCCCCCCGAGTGTAGGATTCTTGATGGTGATTTTGATCACTTCCTTGCCATCGGGTTGCTTACCAAGCACAACCTGTCTCCCCAAGACTTTGTTGTCCTCCTTGTCTTTCCTGGGCTCACCAACAATGACATTAGCTTTATTAGCAGATTCTGCTACCTCCGGCCGAATGAGTAGCTTCTTCCCCTCCAAATCCATGGTATTCATTGGAAAAGGCTGCTTATCAACTTGCATCTCAGAAAAGTTCAATCGTCCGTCATTAATGGCCGATTGTATCTGTCATCGAAAAACATTGCAATCGTTAGTAGCATGAGAAAAAGAATTATGATACTTGCAATAAGCACGCCGTTTTAGCTCTTCAAACGGCGGTAAAGTATGAGATATTCTAATAATCTTGGCCTGCAGCAAAGCATCAAATATTCTATCACACTTAGCAATGTTAAAAGTAAACTTTATCTCTTCATCACGATTCTTATGAATCGGTTTCAGATCATTGCAAGTAAAGGGTTTGGCCTTAGATGGCCAAACAAATTCAGTAGCAAAAACATCACCCTCATCGTCCGAGTGATCACTATCATATTCCACCATATTCATCTTTGGACGATCGGCTGTGTATCTACGCACTTCTTTGAGATCTTTGCTTCGGCTTTCCTGAGCCAAAGCCCTTTGTAAGACTTGGTTGATATTTAAGAACTCATAACCTTCTAGCTTTTCTCTAATGGGAGTTCTCAAACCACTCAGCACTAAGTCTGCCAAGTCTCTCTCAGTTATCACCAAATTAAAACACCGGTTTTTTGTTTCTCGGAATCTCTTGACGTAATCGGAGACCGATTCATCATGCTTCTATTTAACCGATGTTAGATGTGATAACTTGAGTTCATTGTCGCCGCTATAAAAGTGATCATGAAATTTCTGCTCTAGCTGCGACCAAACCCGAATGGAACCATGTGGTAAAGAGGAAAACCATGAAAATGCAGTACCAGTTAAAGATAAAGGAAACAAACGCACTTTCAACTCATTTAGTGAGCCTGCTTCACCTAGTTGTGCTAAGTATTGACTAACATGCTCCCATGTGGTTTTTGTGCCCTCTCCATTGAACTTAACAAAATCTGGAATCTTATATCCCGGAGGGCACTGGATGGCATCAAAGTACTCGGGGTACGGCTTTTGGTAAATCCGATTCCGAGGTAACTCAACTCCAAAATTCTCTCTAAGCATCTTAGCCATCTCCTCTCTAAGATTAGCTAGACCATCATCCGTAGTGGACGATGAAGCTTGTGGCAGTGACATAGGAAGAGTATGCTTACTAGCTGTAGGTAGGAATTGTGGCATGTATGTCGACCCATAATTTGGTAGTGGTCGAGTGGTTGTAGTTGTAGGTAGAGTTTGGTTCGGCGTTGCCACCGAACCTGTCATGCTCATAATAGGATTAATGGGTGTAGCCACAATCTGATTTGTTTGGATAGGATAATAAGTCATCGGCACGGGAGGCGCCGATGCAATAGGTAAAGCCAGATTAGGGTTTTGCACACTAGAAGCTACACCATTATTACCACTAGCCGATTGAGATATATTCTTCTGAGCATTAGTATTTTCTATGAAAGTTTGATAGACTAGATTGTTACCATCAGCAATACGAATCTCAATCTCAGCCCACTGCTCAGGAGAAAAAGTAGTACTCACAGAGGGTTTAACCTGCTTGGCTTGAAGAGGAGGGAACTTGATTTCTTCAATCGGAGTGATGTTGCCTTGGCGATCTTTCTTGAATTTTGCAAGGAACTCCTGCAGGTCCTTCTCCTCGCGCGCCTTTTTGTACTCCTCATAAACTTGGAGATAATCGGCCGATATCTCATCAAGACTGGGCTTAATGATGTTATCGGCGTCTACATCAGATGGCTTGGGAATATCAGACATGGTGGATGATGACGATTGATCTTCGTTCCCCAGCGGAGTCGCCAAAAAGTGTGTTGACACACGAACACGTCACGTGTACCCTCGACGCCGGGGGTGATGCACCGCAGCTCACGTCGAAGGAGACCCGACCGACAGCGCGATACGCAAGACAGTCGACGGGCGCTTTTGCAGACCCGAAAACCCCACACCCCCGGGAGGGACCCCGTCAGGGAGTGCGGCGGCTATGGGCTTCCCTAGGTCGATTCGCTCGCCCCCAGAGCCTCGGGATTCGCAGCTCTCAAACACGAAGAACAGCAAAGAACGAGATAGAAAAACGGTGGAGAGATAAAACGTAGATGAAAAAGTAGTATATTGATTTGTTCGATTGTGTGTTGTTCAATCGGCCGTCACCCTCAACATATATAAGAGGCGGCTAGACTTCCCGTACAAGTAAAGGATTCATCTAGGCTTTCCTTACAAGAAAAATTACATCAATTCACGTCCTAGAGTCCTAATTCTATTCCAACTCGGATTCAGTCTGAATCTGGCCCAAACTCTGTCTTCCTTCTTGCGTGGGCCGTCGGGCTTGCATATGATCTCCGATCGAGACGGCCCAAATATCAAACTTGTGCGCCTCGACGATAGGAACAATTCTCATGTTGATCATTTTTTCAAATAAGGCCATCTTGAATACTTTTCGAGGTCATCTTTATCTTCCAGTCGGACTCGGTTTTGCAGTAGACTGGATTATCCGAGTCTCGTAGTGAATTTGAAGGCTATATATTATCTCTGATGATGATGACTCCAAAATCAAAATTTACCGTCTTGATGATACGCACAACTTCTGTATTGAACACTTCTTCATCCAAGGTCATTTTGATAAACTTTCGAGCACATGTTCAATTTCACTCGGGCTTGAGCTCATCCACCCGGATATTAGATACTTTCACTCGGATCGTCCGATTAGACTTTTTCACTCGGAAGACAATCTTTCACTCGGATGACTATATTTTCACTCGGATGACCATATTTCCACTCGGAAGGCACTATCTTATTCACTCAGATGACTATATTTCCACTCGGAAGGCACTATCTTATTCAATCGGCAAGTTTTCGTCCCGATGGTAATCTTTTCACTCGGAATATTTTCACCTGGACGACAATTTCACTCGGATGATCATATTTTCACTCGGATGACTATATTTCCACTTGGATAATAATAAGTTCATCCGGTCAGCAAACTTTCACAAGACCGTAAACTTTCACTCGACCGTAAACTTTTCACTCGGATTTCCGACTGAAAACATAGCCCGATCTTGATTTGTCTCTCCAGGCCTCATATGATCTCGGATTGAGACGAATTATATATGAAAATCGATCGGCTCGATGAGACGAAACTTTTCCATGTTGAAGGTTTTTCGATTCAAGGCCGTATTGATGGCCGAATTACTCGCGCAACCTATCAGACATGTGTCTGGCACCTTGCGCCATATTTCCGTTGAGGTTCAGTCTGCAGTATATTGCCTCTAACTTTTGCATATGAACTCGGATTGAGATGATTTATATATCAAAATCGATTGCCTCGACGAGACGAAGACAATTCCTTAAGAGTGCTCCTTCATCCGAGGTCATCTTGAAGACGTGATTGGCCAAAAACCACTCGGAGCATTGAACTATGCCATTCGGAGTATAGTTTCGGTCCGTAAAATAAAGTCGAATGAATATAACCGAAACATCAAAGTGGTTCCACTCGGTGACGTGAATATTTTTATGCTGAAAACTCATTCACTCGAGACCATCTTCATTGCAATCTGTATCTTGCCAAAATCAGGTGTCAACAGACACATGTAGGTTGTAGTAAAATTTTAGAATGTTTCATAAAATTTGTGTCGTACACTGCTTAGACACCGACCCATCTTCGAGAAAGAAACTTGGTTTTGAGAGGGAAAGAGTCAGGTTTGAAGGTGACGCCGCCACTGTATCATTTGTTGGCTTTGAAATCTTTTTATACACCGAAGATACACCATTGCATGATCCATGTCAAAATTTGACATCTTTTGGGATTTGTGTGCTATTTTTAAGAAACTAAGTGCATATCTAGGCATTTAGTTAATATAATAAAAAAAAATGCATATACATGAAATTTTTGAATTGCGTTGAAAAATCATATTTGTGTACTGCAGCCCATGTTTAGGCCTACAAGAAAAGGAAATCGTGAACATGAGTGTGTCAAGACTTGACCCGAAACTTGGAGTTTATTGATTTTTTATTATGAAAATGCAAATTTTGTCCGAAAGCGCATGAAACAGAGCATGGTCCCCACATATGACACCTACATGCTGTGGTAAAAAATTGAGAAGCCTTTCACAACAGTGGTGATGTGGACTGCTTAGAAACCGGAGTATCCCCGGGGAAGAAATGTAAGTTTGAGAGGAAACAGGTCTTGTTTGAAGGCGGTGCAGCTGTTGCTTCATCTACTAGACTTCACTTTTTTCTACACTCGAGATACACCATTACATGATCCATGTCAAAATTTGGCATTTTTCGGGGTCTGTTTGCTATATCTAAGCCATTAGATGAATATAACATTAAAAAAACTGAACTGCAAGTGCATGAGAAAGCTGGAAAAAATGGGTTATAAATCATATTTGTGTTCTTGAGTTCAAGGTTAGGCCTATCCGAGAAAAGGAAAGGAATTTCAAACATAAGGGTGTCAAGAGTCGACCCTGAACATGGAATTTATTGGTTTTTTAATTCCAAAAACTGCAAACAAAGTCCCAAAACGTGAAACTCGGGATGGCATCAATATATGATCCCTAGAGTATGCAATTAAAATCTGAGAAAGTTTTGCAAAAGTTACGGCATACAATGCTTAGAAACTGAATCATCTCCGAGGAAGAATCGCGGTTTTAAGAAGGAGCGAGTCTGATTTGAAGGCGAAGCGTCTATGGATGAGGAATAGAGTTCTAGATTCGAGGAACTCATGGTGTACCTTTTCAAGCACGTACACCACGAATTCAAAAAAGGTTACGAATTTGGAAAAATGTATGAATTTGAGAAAGTTTGTGAATTCAAAAAAAGTTCGCCGATTCAATAGAAAAGTTTGCTGATTCGAAAAAGTACAAGAATTTAAAGAACAATCATGGATTCGAAAAAAATCATGGATTCAAAAAATGTTCATTAATCTAAAAAGGAGCATGAGAAAAAGGAAAAAGGAAATAAATAAAAATGAGAAAAAGAAAAAAGTGAAGAAAACCAAGAAAAATCCGGTTCCGGACAAACCAAAAGAAAAGAGCCACAAAAAACTGTTGCAGGTGAAGATGCTAGTATGGGCAGGCCCACTTTAAAATGCCCGGACATGGGTGCCCTGGTCGCTCCGCTCCGACCGGTCGCCTAAGTTAGTCTTTATCTTTATCTTTATACTGAATTTGAATATAACAACATAATGTGGATAATGAAGAACGGAAAATCACATGCGTGTGAGTTTAATAACTTCCCTAGCTCGCCTTCGCTTCCAAGGTAGCCGGCCATACATGTTTTTATGTATATAATCAGCTAAAAAAACACTTCACTACGAAGTAACCTCGAGATTAGTCAAGTCAACTCCTCGTAAAAACATAATCAAATGAGCATGCGATGTGTGCACATTTGTGAAGTTTTGCTGATTTGACCGTACGCACACATTTTAGAACGGCATTATACATGTAGACATTACTTGGTGCGCAATGCGCATACGCATCACGGATGACGGGTCAACTGATTCCCTCCTCCCTGATCCCTACCCAAGCACAATATATACACTTCCTCCGAGCTTGACAAACAAAACACGAGGTAGAAAGAGCCAAACCTTAACAAATCTCACGGGCTACACAGACACGATCCAGTCGGAGATGGCCGAAGGAGGAGATGAGCTGAAGCTGCTGGGGTCATGGTCGAGTCCGTATGTCACGAGAGCGAAGCTTGCCCTCGCCATCAAGGGCCTGAGCTACGAGAACGTCGACGAGGACGTCCACAACAAGAGCGACCTCCTCCTCGCCTCCAACCCCGTGCACCGGAAGATTCCGGTGCTCATCCACAACGGCGTCCCCGTCTGCGAGTCCATGGTCATCGTGCAGTACATCGACGAGGCGTTCGCGGGCACCGGGCCGCCGATCCTCCCCGCCGACCCCCACGAGCGCGCCGTGGCCCGTTTCTGGGCGGCCTACGTCGACGACAAGCTGGTGTCCCAGTGGACGAACTCGTCCAGGAGCAAGAGCAAGGCGGGGGCCGAGGCGATGACGGAGATGCTGGTGGCCGTGGAGGCCCTGGAGGGAGCCCTGAGGGAGTGCTCCAAGGGGAAGGGCTTCTTCGGCGGCGACGGCGTCGGGCTGGTGGACATCGCGCTGGGGAGCATGCACTCGTGGCTGATGGCGATCGAGGCCATGTCCGGCGCCAAGGTGTTCGACCCCGCCAGGACCCCGCTGCTGGCGGCGTGGATGGAGCGTTTCGGCGCGCTTGATGCGGCCAGGGCGGTCCTGCCGGACGTCGGCAGGGTGGTCGAGCTCGCCAAGATCAGGCACGGACAAGCCGCCGCAGCTTCAGCTTCAAACAACAAGCAGGAGTAGCCGGTATGCATGGTGGCATGACCTACGCGTGTGTGCGTGTGTGTGTGTGGACTGTGAAGTGGGCCGATGGTGGCCGGTGTTTACCTTTCGATTGTTGCTTGTACTGTGTCAGCAGGTTGATGTAATGCTACTGCTACTATAATGGATCTATCGACGAAACTGGTCTTGCTCATTTGTTTGATTCAACCTGTGCCAAACTGCCAGTTATGAGGTTTCTCACTAGACATCACCTGCTGCTGGATGGATCCACCCTGAACTGGTTCAGGGTGAGGGGTGTTAGAGTTGTCTCGAATATTATTGTACAAGGTAAGTTACAGTTGGACTTGGTTTTGAACTGTGTGTAGACACGGTAGGAGTTGTGTCCTAATAGGACACTTGTATCCTAGGCCTCTCATATATAGCGGGGGTAGACACACGATGTAACATATGCCAACATAATAGCACGGGCACGCGGGGGAGCCGGCGGCGTGTGCCGGTGCCCGGGCGGCCGGGGTGCGGTATTGTGACGGTGTCATGGGGAGGAGCGCCCGTAGTCAAGCCCCGAGGATGTAGCCATGTCGGTGAACCTCGTTAACAAATCTCGGTGTCGTGCTCGTGTGATTGCTTGGTCCTCGGATGATCGACGGTATGCCTCGGATTTATTCTAACAAGTGGTATCATGAGCAAGGTTACGAGGAGGCTGCAGATCGTTGATCTAGAGGAGAGGAGCGAAAAGATTCGTCAAATCGATCGTGCAAAAGTCGGCTGGTGAATCGGCAACTGCGGAAGGTCGATGGTGCGGCGTGGTTCTATTCGGGCTCCTGGAAGCGATCGGAGGCAGCAGGTTCGTGCAGCAGCACGCGTACAGAGTTCGCGAGATCAGAAGCAACACTTGCGGCGGGTAGCATGATGGCAGGGCGTGCAGGCGGGTACACGGTAGATCGATTCAGATCGAGGCAGGCCGAGCGACAGATTCGATCGAAAGACCACTTGGCGGCGGCGAAACGTGTGTCAGCAGAATTAGCGATCGAGGCGAGGCGATTGTGCCTGTGGTGTGTACAGCACAAGCCAGGTGCTGTCAGGCTGGCCCAAGCGGGGCTGACCGAGCCGGACCAGGCGTGGGCGGAGGCATAGCAGGCCGTGGCCCATAGGCAGGCTGCACCACAGACCGGTGCAATAGGTGGCTCAAGGCACTGGGCTGTAGCTGGCAAGGCCCATGTTGGGCTGCTGGGAGCCCGTACGTGAGACTTATGCACGACCAGATTTGCGTGGCTTGGGGAGCTGCCGGAGGCTGTACATATATGTGCATGAGATTTGTTGGAAGAAAAAAAAGGAGCTACGTGGCACACTGGTGCTATTCCATCGAGATAAAAAGATAAGGAAAGTTAATGGACCTATTGGCCCATAGGAGCACGAGGTGGAGCTTGATTATTTCATTGAACTTCGGGGTGACGTGTACACATGAAGGCTTCTATGGTGGATTTTGACTTTATTTCTCTGTACACGGATGGTAGTGGGAGAGTCTGTGGTGCGCATGGCCAGGATAGCGTTGTGCGTATAAGGCTCAGAGGAGTCTGGAGCGCGCCGTGGCAGGGATCATGCAAACAAAGGGCGTCAAGCAATGCACGGAGATGTGCGGGCGGACACGATGCAGGGTGAAGCATGGTTGCAGTTGAACATACATGGCTGGGTCGGACTGGACTGTCTGATGGATCGACGGGGATGTCGATCAAAGCAGAAGACGGCGGTGATTTTAGCGACGACGACATAGGAGCGTGATGCTGATGGTGGCCAACTTCTGGGGCGTGGAAACACGTGGTGCAGGCCTGAGGGCTTGTGCGGCTTCGACAGACTATGGCGCGGGGTTGATTCAAGATGGTGCACATGAGAGCTTGGAGTCGACAAGGCGCGGGAGGGTGGCACGTACAACCACCATGGAGTCATGTTGAAGGTGGAGCTGGAGTCTTATGGATGACTACACTCTGTGCTGATGGAGGGGCTACGGCGTAAGTTAACGGAGAGTCGAAATCTATTTCAGCGGGTAAAGCGAGAGACACGTGGATCGGACTGGGCGCCAGTGGTCTGATGGAGGCGTGATACTCGACATCGGTCGGTGATGATCGATGGTTCTCTGCAGTGGGAGTTGAGACAGTGGGGGCTAGCTACCCGGGAGACTCGACCAGGACAGCAGAGGCTCGACGCGGTGATAGCGGCGAGGCGTGCGGTAAGCACGGGACACAGCGACAGGCCAATGCACTGTTGATCAGACATGTGGTTAGATAACGTGTGCAGGGGTGCTGAAGCAGTGTTGGCGAGTACCAGGTTCAAGTTGGTGACTGGGTCTATCGGTGCTAGTTGATGGACAGGAGTTGACCATGGAGAATCTGAGAAAGTGACGAAAAGTCTGAAATTGTCAAAAGCGGAGAGAGTACATAGTTGTATATTCTGTGGTGTTCAATACACATGGCAAAGTGCGGATGACAGGTACAGAAGGAGGCGGAGTGCTATAGCTATGGGACATGTCAGAGACTATCCGGGAAAAGGATGAGACAACTGTGAATTTGACTCAGGGTGAAACAAGGCGACGGTGAAATTCCTCCTTCAAGTTTCAGACAGACGGTCAAGAAAGAGCGGTGATGTTGAGTTCTGGTAACTCTTATATGTGGCGTCCAATATGTGAGTTGTTCAGTTTGACGCAGGTCAGCGGTCGATGTGTGATGGCGTTGAGCGGATACTCCGGAAGTTGGGAGCACAAGGTAGAGTAAAGAGGAACTTAATTTTGCTCGAGTGTTGACTGTGAAGAACACGAGAAGGGACTACAGTTGCAAGTGGAGTCACGTGGAGTCTGGGAGTAGCAGCGATGCTCATGGCATATCTCAAGTCCAATGTACATGAAGGTTCGACGCACGGATGAATTCAAGGTGGTGGAGAATATTCACCAAGGTGGAGTTTGTTAGAGTTGTGTCGAATATTATTGTACAAGGTAGGTTACAGTTGGACTTGGTTTTGAACTGTGTGTAGACAGGGTAGGAGTTGTGTCCTAATAGGACACTTGTATCCTAGGCCTCTCATATATAGCGGGGGTAGACACACGATGTAACATATGCCAACATAATAGCACGGGCACGCGGGGGAGCCGGCGGCGTGTGCCGGTGCCCGGGCGGCCGGGGTGCGGTATTGTGACGGTGTCATGGGGAGGAGCGCCCGTAGTCAAGCCCCGAGGATGTATCCATGTCGGTGAGCCTCGTTAACAAATCTCGGTGTCGTGCTCGTGTGATTGCTTGGTCCTCGGATGATCGACGGCATGCCCCGGATTTATTCTAACAAGGGAAGACTGTCTAGATCACTGCAAACTGTTGATAGTGGCAGCTGCAGCCTCTGGGAGAGGGGTCAGAACGCTTTCTCCCGGGCTTTCGCGTCCGCGGCTCGGGTCCGTGGTAACTGCCCCTGCCCCTGCCGCTAGGAGTCGGACGAGAGTAAGTAATGGCGGTGGTTGGCAATGGCAGATGGTTGGTGGCACAAACTCGCGCTTCCGTCAAAGCAAATGCTTCAAGTGTGTTCCCCCGGCTCACCGGGTCGCTGAGTGCTCGCCGGCCGCCTGCTCCACCGCTCTCCCGGTGCTTGCAAGGAAGATGGAGGCCCCGGGCAGCTTCCCGGAGGCGCGCCTGGCACTGGCACCGTGCGCCGCGGCCGTGGCGACGGAAGAGCGGGACCTGGTTCGCCGCGGGGCTGTGGCGGTCATCGTCGGGTTCCAATCGGAGCCGGAGCCGGAGCCGTCGGAGGTGGCGCGCGCCCTGGCCACACGCTTCGGGGTGGAAGAAGGGGCGGTCGAGGCGTCGGCCCTGGGACCCGGCGAGTTCCTGGTGGTCTTCCGGGACGTGTCCACCCGCAACGAGGCGATGGGGCTGCCAGGGCCGCTCGTGCTCGGGCGGGGCTCCTTCATGCTCTCCCCGTGGACTCGGCTCCGGCGGGCGAGGGCGGAGAGGCTGCGCCACAGGGTGCGGGTCTGCTTGGAGGGGGTGCCGAGGCGCGCGTGGCGGGCGGGGATGGTGGCCGGCCTCTTCGGCCCGTCGGCCATTGTTGAGCGCAGGGACGACTCGGCAGACTCGGCCAAGGACGCGGCGTGCATGAGAGCGTGGGTGTGGATGGACGACTTCGAGAAGCTTCCTCTCACAGGCCAGCTGAGCATCGAGGAGCCGAGGCCGGGGGAGGGGCGGCTGGCCATGCGCGCCTACGATGTGCTTCTTCACCTCGACTGTCTCATGGACTACACCGGCGGGCCGCCCGTCACCGGAGGGTGGGTAGATCCGCCGAGGCGATGAAGGAGATGCTGGTCACCGTGGAGCGAGCCCCTGCAAGTTTCCTTTGAGTCGTTTGGCTTGTACTATGTGTATTCAGTTATTTTATTGCAAAACAACAACTTGGATACCAGTTTCAAGTTTCAACTCAATCCTAAGTAAGCATTGTTCATGCCGTGTGTTCATGCAATCACCGGCCGGCTCGCCGTCCGCCGGGGGAGGGAGATGCTTCTCTTGTCGCCGTGGAGGGAGTGCTCCGGGAAGTGGAGCTGGATAAAGCGTCCACTTGTACTATTGGGATTACTGCAAGTTTCTTTCAAGTAGTTTGCTGCTGCTACTGCTTGTCTTTTTAGATGCACTTGTTCAATTGCAGGTTGTATGTTTTATTCAGTTGTTTTCTAGGTAAAACCACAACTTGGACTAGGGCGGAATAGGGAGAGGAGGATGAGAATTGTCTAGGGGCGACCGATCAGGGGCGTGTTTGGTCGTAGTAGTGAACAGTAGATGCATTGCATACATATCTCAAGTCAGCCAGGCTCTGGAAAAATAGCCTCATATGCGACATCTACAAATTGTTTGGTTGCCTGCATATGGACTTCCTGCATTAGGGGATCAACTTTGGCACGTTATTTGGTTGCCTGCATTGTCTCGGCGCATACAACTACACGCTGTTTGCTTGCCCGCATAGGGTATGATTAAGAGTTAGCACTTGCACTTAGCACACAGAGTTAAGAGCTAGCAGAGGAAGGGGGAGAAGACATGCAGTGTGCACCGGACCATGGCGACCGCGGTGGATAGTGGCCGTGGCGCCGTGTCCGACATGACGAGCATGGAGTCGTGGACGAGCGACCCCGTCGGCAAACTAGTTGCGGTGCTCGCACAAAGACAGTCGGCAGAGGAGGAGAATGCAGTGCTCGCGCCATGGTATCGTCAGTGCAGTGAATGAGAGAGGAGGCCGAGATGATCGACACCGGAAACGGCTCCAGGGCGAGAGAGAGGAGGCCAAGATGATCGACCCTGTCAGTGCAGCAGGAGGACGATAGAGAGTAGGCCGAGATGAGCGACGCCGGAAATGACTCTAGTGTAGTAGGACGTGGGCAAGGAGAACAAGGGGAAGGCCTTCGGCGTCGAGAGGGGCGAATAGGAGGGCTTTGAGCAGAGGACAGAGGAGCTCGACATGGCGGCGTGAGTGCAGTAGACTACTGTCAAAGAGAGATGAAGTTACGATCGTCGAAACCAAAATCTTACAACACGAATGTTGTGAGGAATTGCGAGATTAGGCTGCTCGTCAAAGGAAATTTCAAATGATCGATACGAGATTAGGCTGCTGGTCAAAGGAAATTTCAAATGATCGATAGTGCGCGACGAATCTAACAAAATTCATACAGAATAGCTCCAAACGAGAAGACGAAATTAAGATCGATAGTGCCCTAATCATCGTCGGCTTCCAATTGGAGCCGGAGCCGTCGGAGGTGGCGTGCGCCTTGGCCACGCGCTTCGGGGTGGAAGAAGGGGCGGTCGAGGCGTCGGCCCTGGGGCCGGGCGAGTTCCAGGTGATCTTCCTGGACGTGTCCACCCGCAACGAAGCCATGGGGCTGCAAGGGCCGCTCGTGCTCGGGCACGCCTCCTTCATGCTCTCCCCGTGGACTCGGCTCTGGCGGGCGAGGGCGGAGAGGCTGTGCCATAGGGTGCGGGTCTGCTTGGAGCTGGAGGGGGTGCGGAGGCGCGCGTGGCGGGCGGAGACGGTGGACGGCCTCTTCGGCCCGTCCACCATTGTTGAGCGCAGGGACGACTCGGCGGACTCGGCCAAGGATGCGGCGTGCATGAGAGTGTGGGTGTGGATGGACAACTTTGAGAAGCTTCCTCTCACGGGCCAGCTGAGCATCGAGGAGCCGAGGCCGAGGGAGGGGCGGCTGGCCATGCGCGCCTACGATGTGCTTCTTCACCTCGACTGTCTCATGGACTACACCGGCGGGCGGCCCGTCGCCGGAGGGTGGGTAGATCCGCCGAGGCGATGAAGGAGATGCTGGTCGCCCTGCAAGTTTCTTTTGAGTCGTTTGGCTTGTACTAAGTATTTTATTGTTTGTTCAGTTGTTTTGGGTATCAGTGTCAACTCAATCCTAAGTAAGCATTGTTCATGCCGTGTGTTCTTGCAATCACCGGCCGGCTCGCCGTCCGCCGGGGGAGGGAGATATTCTCTTGTCGCCGTGGAGGGAGTGCTCCGGGGAGTGGAGCTGGATAAAGCGTCCACTTGTATTGGGATTACTGCAAGTTTCTTTCGAGTAATTTGCTGCTGCTACTGCTTCTCTTTTTAGATGCACTTGTTCAATTGCAGGTTGTACGTTTTATTCAGTTGTTTTCTAGGTAAAACCACAACTTGGATAACAATGTCAACTCAATCTCCGCCCCCACCTCCTCCGGCCGCGCAGGCCTCCATGTCCGCCCGGTGTTAGGAGCTCAGACGTTGGCTCGCCTTGGACTAGGGCGGAATAGGGAGATGAGGATGAGAATTGTCTAGGGGCGACCGACCAGGGGCGTGTTTGGTCGCAGTAGTGAACAGTAGGTGCATTGCATACACATCTCAACTCAGCCAGGCTCTGGAAAAATAGCCTCATATGCGACATCTATAAATTGTTTGGTTGCCTGCATATGGACTTCCTGCATTAGGGATCAACTTTGGCACGTTATTTGGTTGTCTGCATTTTCTCGGCGCATACAACTACTGAAGGAAATATGCCCTAGAGTCAATAATAAAGTTATTATTTATTTCCTTATATCATGATAAAAGTTTATTATTCATGCTAGAATTGTATTAACCGGAAACATAATACATGTGTGAATACATAGACAAACTTAGTGTCACTAGTATGCCTCTACTTGACTAGCTCGTTAATCAAAGATGGTTATGTTTCCTAACCATGAACAAGGTGTTGTTATTTGATTAACGAGGTCACATCATTAGTTGAATGATATGATTGACATGACCCATTTCATTAGCTTAGCACCCGATCGTTTAATATGTTGCTATTGCTTTCTTCATGACTTATACATGTTCCTGTGACTATGAGATTATGCAACTCCCGTTTACCGGAGGAACACTTTGTGTGCTACCAAACGTCACAACGTAACTGGGTGATTATAAAGGAGCTCTACAGGTGTCTCCAAAGGTAGATGTTGGGTTGGAGTATTTCGAGATTAGGATTTGTCACTCCGATTGTCGGAGAGGTATCTCTGGGCCCTCTCGGTAATGCACATCACATAAGCCTTGCAAGCATTGCGACTAATGTGTTGGTTGCGAGATGATGTATTATGGAACGAGTAAAGAGACTTGCCGGTAACGAGATTGAACTAGGTATTGGATACCGACGATCGAATCTCGGGCAAGTAACATACCGATGACAAAGGGAACATCGTATGTTGTTATGCGGTCTGACCGATAAAGATCTTCATAGAATATGTAGGAGCCAATATGGGCATCCAGGTCCCGCTATTGGTTATTGACCGGAGATGTGTCTCAGTCATGTCTACATTGTTCTCGAACCGTAGGGTCCGCATGCTTAACGTTATGATGATAGTTACTATGAGTTTATGCATTTTTATGTACCGAAGTTAGTTCGGAGTCCCGGATGTGATCACGGACATGACGAGGAGTCTCGAAATGGTCGAGACATAAAGATTGATATATTGGAAGCCTATATTTGGATATCGGAAGTGTTTCGGGTGAAATCGGGATTTTACCGGAGTACCGGGAGGTTACCGGAACCCCCCGGGAGCCATATGGGCCTTAATGGGCTTTAGTGGAAAGGAGAAAGGGGCAGCCCAAGGTGGCCGCGCGCCTCCCCCTCCCCTAGTCCTATTAGGACTAGGAGAGGTGGCCGGCCCCCCTCTCTCTCTTTCCCCCTCGGGGAATCCTAGTCCAACTAGGATTGGGGGGGAGTCCTACTCTCGATAGGAGTAGGACTCCTCCTGCGCCCTCCTTCTGGCCGGCGGCCCCCTCCCCCTTGGCTCCTTTATATACGGAGGCAGGGGCACCTCTAGACACACAAGTTGATCATTGAGATCGTTCCTTAGCCGTGTGCGGTGCCCCCTGCCACCATATTCCACCTCGATCATGTCGTTGTAGTGCTTAGGCGAAGCCCTGCGTCGGTAGAACATCAAGATCATCATCACGCCGTCGTGCTGACGGAACTCTTGTTGGGGAACGCAGTAATTTCGAAAATTTTCCTACGCACACGCAAGATCATGGTGATGCACAGCAACGAGAGGGGAGAGTGTTGTCTACGTACCAACGCAGACCGACTGCGGAAGCGATCACACAACGTAGAGGAAGTAGTCGTACGTCTTCTTCCCGATCCGACCGATCCAAGCACCGTTACTCCGGCACCTCCGAGTTCTTAGCACACGTTCAGCTTGATGACGTTCCTCGGGCTCCGATCCAGCAAAGCGTCGAGGAAGAGTTCCGTCAGCACGACGGCGTGGTGACGATCTTGATGTACTACCGACGCAGGGCTTCGCCTAAGCACTGTAACGGTACGATCGAGGTGGAATTTGGTGGCAGGGGGCACCGCACACGGCTAAGGAACGATCTCAAGGATCAACTTGTGTGTCTTGGGGTGCCCCCTGCCCCCGTATATAAAGGTTGGAGGAAGGGGGAGCCGGCCGGCCAGGGAGAGGGAGGCGCAGGGGAGTCCTACTCCCACCGGGAGTAGGACTCCTCCCTCCAATCCTAATCCAATTAGGACTCTCGGGGGGAAAGGAGAAAGAGGGGGGGCCGGCCCCTTCTCCTAGTCCTACTAGGACTTGGGGAAGGGGGGGGGCGCGCGGCTAGGCTGTGGGCTGCCCCTTCTCTCTTTTCCACTAAGGCCCAATAGGCCCATTAGTCTCCCGGGGGGTTCCGGTAACCCTCCCGGTATTCCGGTAAAATCCCGATTTCACCCGGAACACTTCCTATGTCCAAACATAGGCTTCCAATATATCAATCTTTACGTCTCGACCATTTCGAGACTCATCGTCATGTCCGTGATCTCATCCGGGACTCCAAACAACCTTCGGTACATCAAAATGCATAAACTCATCATAACTGTCATCGTAACGTTAAGCGTGCGGACCCTTGCATATTATAGTTCATCACGAAGCTCTTGTAGCTTGGTGGTAGTGATTGGAGAATTCTGTCAATGACGCAATCATCTGGAAGATTAACTCCCATCTGAATCAAGTGATTATTATACCCAGACATTTTGAGTATATGCTCACTGACAGAACTGTTCTCCTCCATCTTACAGCTATAGAACTTATTGGAGACTTCATATCTCTCAATTCGGGCATTTGCTTGAAATATTAACTTCAACTCCTGGAACATCTCATATGCTCCATGACGTTCAAAACGTCGTTGAAGTCCCGATTCTAAGCCGTAAAGCATGGCACACTGAACTATCGAGTAGTCATCAGCTTTGCTCTGCCAGACGTTCATAACATCTGGCGTTGCTCCAGCAGCAGGCCTGTCACCCAGCGGTGCTTCCAGGACGTAATTCTTCTGTGCAGCAATGAGGATAATCCTCAGGTTACGGACCCAGTCCGTGTAATTGCTACCATCATCTTTCAACTTTGCTTTCTCAAGGAACGCATTAAAATTCAACGGAACAATAGCACGAGCCATCTATCTACAAGCAACATAAACAAGCAAGATACTATCAGGTACTAAGTTCATGATAAGTTTAAGTTTAGTTAATCAAATTACTTAGGAACTCCCACTTAGATAGACATCCCTCTAATCCTCTAAGTGATCACGTGATCCAAATCAACTAAACCATAACCGATCATCACGTGAGATGGAGTAGTTTTCAATGGTGAACATCGTCATGTTGATCATATCTACTATATGATTCACGCTCGACCTTTCGGTCTCTGTGTTCCGAGGCCATATCTGCATATGCTAGGCTCGTCAAGTTTAACCTGAGTATTCTGCGTGTGCAAAACTGGCTTGCACCCGTTGTAGATGGACGTAGATCTTATCACACCCGATCATCACGTGGTGTCTGGGCACGACGAACTTTGGCAACGGTGCATACTCAGGGAGAACACTTCTTGATACTTAAGTGAGAGATCATCTTATAATGCTACCGTCAATCAAAGCAAGATAAGATGCATAAAAGGATAAACATCACATGCAATCAATATAAGTGATATGATATGGCCATCATCATCTTGTGCTTGTGATCTCCATCTCCGAAGCACCGTCATGATCACCATCGTCACCGGCGCGACACCTTGATCTCCATCGTAGCATCGTTGTCGTCTCGCCAATCTTATGCTTCCACGACTATTACTACCGTTTAGTAATCTAGTAAAGCATTACATCGCGATTGCATTGCATACAATAAAGCGACAACCATATGGCTCCTGCCAGTTGCCGATAACTTAGTTACAAAACATGATCATCTCATACAATAAAATCAGCATCATGCCTTGACCATATCACATCACAACATACCCTGCAAAAACAAGTTAGACGTCCTCTACTTTGTTGTTGCAAGTTTTACGTGGCTGCTACGGGCTTAAGTAAGAACTCATCTCACCTACGCATCAAAACCACAACGATAGTTCGTCAAATAGACTCCGTTTTAACCTTCTCAATGACCGGGCGTAGTCACACTTGGTTCAACTAAAGTTGGAGAGACAGTCTTCCGCAAGCCATCTATGTGCAAAGCACGTCGAGGGAACCGGTCTCGCGTAAGAGTACGCGTAAGGTTGGTCCGGATCGTCTCAACCAACAATACCGCCGAACCAAAGTATGACATGCTGGTAGGCAGTATGACTTGTATCGCCCACAACTCACTTGTGTTCTACTCGTGCATATAACATCAAACCATAAAACATAGGCTCGGATACCACTGTTGGGGAACGCAGTAATTTCAAAAAAATTCCTACGCACACGCAAGATCATGGTGATGCACAGCAACGAGAGGGGAGAGTGTTGTCTACGTACCAACGCAGACCGACTGCGGAAGCGATCACACAACATAGAGGAAGTAGTCGTACGTCTTCTTCCCGATCCGGCCGATCCAAGCACCGTTACTCCGGCACCTCCGAGTTCTTAGCACACGTACGGCTCGATGACGTTCCTCGGGCTCCGATCCAGCAAAGCGTCGAGGAAGAGTTCCGTCAGCACGACGGCGTGATGACGATCTTGATGTACTACCGACGCAGGGCTTCGCCTAAGCACTACAACGGTACGATCGAGGTGGAATTTGGTGGCAGGGGGCACCGCACACGGCTAAGGAACGATCTCAAGGATCAAGTTGTGTGTCTATGGGGTGCCCCCTGCCCCCGTATATAAAGGCCAGGGGCAAGGGGGTCGGCCGGCTAGGAGGGAGGCGCAGGGAGGAGTCCCACTCCTACCGGGAGTAGGACTCCTTCCCTCAAATCCTATTCCTAATAGGACTCTTCGGGAGAAAGAGAAGAGAGGGGGGCCGGCCCCTTCTCCTAGTCCTAATAGGACTAGGGAAGGGGGGTTCGGCCGGCTAGCCTATGGGCTGCCCCTTCTCTCTTTTCCACTAAGGCCCAATAGGCCCATTTGCCTCCCGGGGGGTTTCGGTAACCCTCCCGGTAATCCGGTAAAATCCCGATTTCACCCGGAACACTTCCGGTGCCCAAACATAGGCTTCCAATATATCAATCTTTACGTCTCGACCATTTCGAGACTCCTCGTCATGTCCGTGATCTCATCCGGGACTCTGAACAACCTTCGGTACATCAAAAATGCATAAACTCATAATAACTGTCATCGTAATGTTAAGCGTGCGGACCCTACGGTTCGAGAACAATGTAGACATGACCGAGACACGTCTCCGGTCAATAACCAATAGCGGGACCTGGATGCCCATATTGGCTCCTACATATTCTACGAAGATCTTTATCGGTCAGACCGCATAACAACATACGTTGTTCCCTTTGTCATCGGTATGTTACTTGCCCGAGATTCGATCGTCGGTATCCAATACCTAGTTCAATCTCGTTACCGGCAAGTCTCTTTACTCGTTCCGTAATACATCATCTCACAACTAACTTATTAGTTGCAGTGCTTGCAAGGCTTATGTGATGTGCATTACCGAGAGGGCCCAGAGATACCTCTCCGACAATCGGAGTGACAAACCCTAATCTCGAAATACGCCAACCCAACATCTACCATTGGAGACACTTGTAGTACTCCTTTATAATCACAAAGTTACGTTGTGACGTTTGGTAGTACCCAAAGTGTTCCTCCGGTAAACGGGAGTTGCATAATCTCATAGTTATAGGAACATGTATAAGTCATGAAGAAAGCAATAGCAACATACTAAACGATCGGGTGCTAAGCTAATGGAATGGGTCATGTCAATCAGATCATTCTACTAATGATGTGACCTCGTTAATCAAATAACAACTCCTTGTTCATGGTTAGGAAACATAACCATCTTTGATTAACGAGCTAGTCAAGTATAGGCATACTAGTGACACTCTGTTGGTCTATGTATTCACACATGTATTATGTTTCCGGTTAATACAATTCTAGCATGAATAATAAACATTTATCATGATGTAAGGAAATAAATAATAACTTTATTATTGCCTCTAGGGCATATTTCCTTCAGTCTCCCACTTGCACTAGAGTCAATAATCTAGATTACACAGTAATGATTCTAACACCCATGGAGCCTTGGTGCTGATCATGTTTTGCTCGTGGAAGAGGCTTAGTCAACGGGTCTGCAACATTCAGATCCGTATGTATCTTGCAAATCTCTATGTCTCCCACCTGGACTAAATCCCGGATGGAGTTGAAGCGTCTCTTGATGTGTTTGGTCCTCTTGTGAAATCTGGATTCCTTTGCCAAGGCAATTGCACCAGTATTGTCACAGAAGATTTTCATTGGACCCGATGCACTAGGTATGACACCTAGATCGGATATGAACTCCTTCATCCAGACTCCTTCGTTTGCTGCTTCCGAAGCAGCTATGTACTCCGCTTCACATGTAGATCCCGCTACGACGCTTTGTTTAGAACTGCACCAACTGACAGCTCCACCATTTAAAGTAAACACGTATCCGGTTTGCGATTTAGAATCATCCGGATCAGTGTCAAAGCTTGCATCAACGTAACCTCTTACGGTGAGCTCTTTGTCACCTCCATATACGAGAAACATATCCTTAGTCCTTTTCAGGTATTTCAGGATGTTCTTGACCGCTGTCCAGTGATCCATTCCTGGATTACTTTGGTACCTCCCTGCTAAACTTATAGCAAGGCACACATCAGGTCTGGTACACAGCATTGCATACATGATAGAGCCTATGGCTGAAGCATAGGGAACATCTTTCATTTTCTCTCTATCTTCTGCAGTGGTCGGGCATTGAGTCTTACTCAATTTCATACCTTGTAACACAGGCAAGAACCCTTTCTTTGCTTGATCCATCTTGAACTTCTTCAAAATTTTGTCAAGGTATGTGCATTGTGAAAGTCCAATTAAGCGTTTTGATCTATCTCTATAGATCTTTATGCCTAATATGTATGCAGCTTCCCCGAGGTTTTTCATCGAAAAACTTTTATTCAAGTATCCCTTTATGCTATCCAGAAATTCTATATCATTTCCAATTAGCAATATGTCATCCACATATAATATCAGAAATGCTACAGAGCTCCCACTCACTTTCTTGTAAATACAGGCTTCTCCAAAAGTCTGTATAAAGCCAAATGCTTTGATCACACTATCAAAGCGTTTATTCCAACTCCGAGATGCTTGCACCAGTCCATAAATGGATCGCTGGAGTTTGCATACTTTGTTAGCTCCTTTTGGATCGACAAAACCTTCTGGTTGTACCATATACAACTCTTCTTCCAGAAATCCATTCAGGAATGCAGTTTTGACATCCATCTGCCATATTTCATAATCATAAAATGCGGCAATTGCTAACATAATTCTGACGGACTTAAGCATCGCTACGGGTGAGAAAGTCTCATCGTAGTCAACCCCTTGAACTTGTCGAAAACCTTTTGCAACAAGTCGAGCTTTATAGACAGTAACATTACCGTCAGCGTCAGTCTTTTTCTTGAAGATCCATTTATTCTCAATTGCTTGCCGATCATCGGGCAAGTCAACCAAAGTCCATACTTTGTTCTCATACATGGATCCCATCTCAGATTTCATGGCCTCAAGCCACTTTGCGGAATCTGGGCTCACCATCGCTTCTTCATAGTTCATAGGTTCATCATGATCTAGCATCATGACTTCCAGAACTGGATTACCGTACCACTCTGGTGCGGATCTCACTCTGGTTGATCTACGTGGTTCAGTAGTATCTTGTTCCGAAGCTTCATGATCATCATCATTAGCTTCCTCACTGATTGGCATAGGTGTCACAGAAACAGTTTTCTGTGATGTACTATTTTCCAATAAGGGAGCAGGTACAGTTACCTCGTCAAGTTCTACTTTCCTCCCACTCACTTCTTTCGAGAGAAACTTCTTCTCTAGAAATGATCCATTCTTAGCAACGAATGTCTTGCCTTCGGATCTGTGATAGAAGGTATACCCAACAGTTTCCTTTGGGTATCCTATGAAGACACATTTCTCCGCTTTGGGTTCGAGCTTATCAGGTTGAAGCTTTTTCACATAAGCATCGCAGCCCCAAACTTTAAGAAACGACAACTTTGGTTTCTTGCCAAACCATAGTTCATAAGGCGTCGTCTCAACGGATTTTGATGGTGCCCTATTTAACGTGAATGCGGCCGTCTCTAAAGCATAACCCCAAAACGATAGCGGTAAATCAGTAAGAGACATCATAGATCGCACCATATCTAGTAAAGTACGATTACGACGTTCGGACACACCATTACGCTGTGGTGTTCCGGGTGGCGTGAGTTGCGAAACTATTCCACAATTTTTCAAATGTACACCAAACTCGTAACTCAAATATTCTCCTCCACGATCAGATCGTAGAAATTTTATTTTCTTGTTATGATGATTTTCAACTTCACTCTGAAATTCCTTGAACTTTTCAAATGTTTCAGACTTATGTTTCATTAAGTAGATATACCCATATCTGCTTAAATCATCTGTGAAGGTGAGAAAATAACGATATCCGCCACGAGCCTCAATATTCATCGGACCACATACATCGGTATGTATGATTTCCAACAAATCTGTTGCTCTCTCCATAGTACCGGAGAACGGTGTTTTAGTCATCTTGCCTATGAGGCACGGTTCGCAAGTACCAAGTGATTCATAATCAAGTGGTTCCAAAAGCCCATCAGTATGGAGTTTCTTCATGCGCTTTACACCGATATGACCTAAACGGCAGTGCCACAAATAAGTTGCACTATCATTATTAACTTTGCATCTTTTGGCTTCTACATTATGAATATGTGTGTTACTATCTTCGAGATTCAACAAGAATAGACCACTCTTCAAAGGTGCATGACCATAAAAGATATTATTCATATAAATAGAACAACCATTATTCTCTGATTTAAATGAATAACCGTCTCGCATTAAACAAGATCCATATATAATGTTCATGCTCAACGCTGGCACCAAATAACAATTATTTAGGTCTAATATTAATCCCGAAGGTAGATGTAGAGGTAGCGTGCCGACCGCGATCACATCGACTTTGGAACCGTTTCCCACGCGCATCGTCACCTCGTCCTTTGCTAGTGTCCGCTTATTCCGTAGTCCCTGTTTCGAGTTGCAAATATTAGCAACAGAACCAGTATCAAATACCCAGGTGCTACTGCGAGCTCTAGTAAGGTACACATCAATAACATGTATATCACATATACCTTTGCTCACTTTGCCATCCTTCTTATCCGCCAAATACTTGGGGCAGTTCCGCTTCCAGTGACCAGTCTGCTTGCAGTAGAAGCACTCAGTTTCAGGCTTAGGTCCAGACTTGGGTTTCTTCTCCTGAGCAGCAACTTGCTTGCTGTTCTTCTTGAAGTTTCCCTTCTTCTTCCCTTTGCCCTTTTTCTTGAAACTAGTGGTCTTGCTAACCATAAACACTTGATGCTCCTTTTTGATTTCTACCTCCGCAGCTTTCAGCATTGCGAAGAGCTCGGGAATAGTCTTGTTCATCCCTTGCATATTATAGTTCATCACGAAGCTCTTGTAGCTTGGTGGTAGTGATTGGAGAATTCTGTCAATGACGCAATCATCTGGAAGATTAACTCCCATCTGAATCAAGTGATTATTATACCCAGACATTTTGAGTATATGCTCACTGACAGAACTGTTCTCCTCCATCTTGCAGCTATAGAACTTATTGGAGACTTCATATCTCTCAATTCGGGCATTTGCTTGAAATATTAACTTCAACTCCTGGAACATCTCATATGCTCCATGACGTTCAAAACGTCGTTGAAGTCCCGATTCTAAGCCGTAAAGCATGGCACACTGAACTATCGAGTAGTCATCAGCTTTGCTCTGCCAGACGTTCATAACATCTGGTGTTGCTCCAGCAGCAGGCCTGTCACCCAGCGGTGCTTCCAGGACGTAATTCTTCTGTGCAGCAATGAGGATAATCCTCAGGTTACGGACCCAGTCCGTGTAATTGCTACCATCATCTTTCAACTTTGCTTTCTCAAGGAACGCATTAAAATTCAACGGAACAATAGCACGAGCCATCTATCTACAAGCAACATAAACAAGCAAGATACTATCAGGTACTAAGTTCATGATAAGTTTAAGTTTAGTTAATCAAATTACTTAGGAACTCCCACTTAGATAGACATCCCTCTAATCCTCTAAGTGATCACGTGATCCAAATCAACTAAACCATAACCGATCATCACGTGAGATGGAGTAGTTTTCAATGGTGAACATCGTCATGTTGATCATATCTACTATATGATTCACGCTCGACCTTTCGGTCTCTGTGTTCCGAGGCCATATCTGCATATGCTAGGCTCGTCAAGTTTAACCTGAGTATTCTGCGTGTGCAAAACTGGCTTGCACCCGTTGTAGATGGACGTAGATCTTATCACACCCGATCATCACGTGGTGTCTGGGCACGACGAACTTTGGCAACGGTGCATACTCAGGGAGAACACTTCTTGATACTTAAGTGAGAGATCATCTTATAATGCTACCGTCAATCAAAGCAAGATAAGATGCATAAAAGGATAAACATCACATGCAATCAATATAAGTGATATGATATGGCCATCATCATCTTGTGCTTGTGATCTCCATCTCCGAAGCACCGTCATGATCACCATCGTCACCGGCGCGACACCTTGATCTCCATCGTAGCATCGTTGTCGTCTCGCCAATCTTATGCTTCCACGACTATTACTACCATTTAGTAATCTAGTAAAGCATTACATCGCGATTGCATTGCATACAATAAAGCGACAACCATATGGCTCCTGCCAGTTGCCGATAACTTAGTTACAAAACATGATCATCTCATACAATAAAATCAGCATCATGCCTTGACCATATCACATCACAACATACCCTGCAAAAACAAGTTAGACGTCCTCTACTTTGTTGTTGCAAGTTTTACGTGGCTGCTACGGGCTTAAGTAAGAACTCATCTCACCTACGCATCAAAACCACAACGATAGTTCGTCAAATAGACTCCGTTTTAACCTTCTCAATGACCGGGCGTAGTCACACTTGGTTCAACTAAAGTTGGAGAGACAGTCTTCCGCAAGCCATCTATGTGCAAAGCACGTCGAGGGAACCGGTCTCGCGTAAGAGTACGCGTAAGGTTGGTCCGGATCGTCTCAACCAACAATACCGCCGAACCAAAGTATGACATGCTGGTAGGCAGTATGACTTGTATCGCCCACAACTCACTTGTGTTCTACTCGTGCATATAACATCAAACCATAAAACATAGGCTCGGATACCACTGTTGGGGAACGCAGTAATTTCAAAAAAATTCCTACGCACACGCAAGATCATGGTGATGCACAGCAACGAGAGGGGAGAGTGTTGTCTACGTACCAACGCAGACCGACTGCGGAAGCGATCACACAACATAGAGGAAGTAGTCGTACGTCTTCTTCCCGATCCGGCCGATCCAAGCACCGTTACTCCGGCACCTCCGAGTTCTTAGCACACGTACGGCTCGATGACGTTCCTCGGGCTCCGATCCAGCAAAGCGTCGAGGAAGAGTTCCGTCAGCACGACGGCGTGATGACGATCTTGATGTACTACCGACGCAGGGCTTCGCCTAAGCACTACAACGGTACGATCGAGGTGGAATTTGGTGGCAGGGGGCACCGCACACGGCTAAGGAACGATCTCAAGGATCAAGTTGTGTGTCTATGGGGTGCCCCCTGCCCCCGTATATAAAGGCCAGGGGCAAGGGGGTCGGCCGGCTAGGAGGGAGGCGCAGGGAGGAGTCCCACTCCTACCGGGAGTAGGACTCCTTCCCTCAAATCCTATTCCTAATAGGACTCTTCGGGAGAAAGAGAAGAGAGGGGGGCCGGCCCCTTCTCCTAGTCCTAATAGGACTAGGGAAGGGGGGTTCGGCCGGCTAGCCTATGGGCTGCCCCTTCTCTCTTTTCCACTAAGGCCCAATAGGCCCATTTGCCTCCCGGGGGGTTTCGGTAACCCTCCCGGTAATCCGGTAAAATCCCGATTTCACCCGGAACACTTCCGGTGCCCAAACATAGGCTTCCAATATATCAATCTTTACGTCTCGACCATTTCGAGACTCCTCGTCATGTCCGTGATCTCATCCGGGACTCTGAACAACCTTCGGTACATCAAAAATGCATAAACTCATAATAACTGTCATCGTAACGTTAAGCGTGCGGACCCTACGGTTCGAGAACAATGTAGACATGACCGAGACACGTCTCCGGTCAATAACCAATAGCGGGACCTGGATGCCCATATTGGCTCCTACATATTCTACGAAGATCTTTATCGGTCAGACCGCATAACAACATACGTTGTTCCCTTTGTCATCGGTATGTTACTTGCCCGAGATTCGATCGTCGGTATCCAATACCTAGTTCAATCTCGTTACCGGCAAGTCTCTTTACTCGTTCCGTAATACATCATCTCACAACTAACTTATTAGTTGCAGTGCTTGCAAGGCTTATGTGATGTGCATTACCGAGAGGGCCCAGAGATACCTCTCCGACAATCGGAGTGACAAACCCTAATCTCGAAATACGCCAACCCAACATCTACCATTGGAGACACTTGTAGTACTCCTTTATAATCACAAAGTTACGTTGTGACGTTTGGTAGTACCCAAAGTGTTCCTCCGGTAAACGGGAGTTGCATAATCTCATAGTTATAGGAACATGTATAAGTCATGAAGAAAGCAATAGCAACATACTAAACGATCGGGTGCTAAGCTAATGGAATGGGTCATGTCAATCAGATCATTCTACTAATGATGTGACCTCGTTAATCAAATAACAACTCCTTGTTCATGGTTAGGAAACATAACCATATTTGATTAACGAGCTAGTCAAGTATAGGCATACTAGTGACACTCTGTTGGTCTATGTATTCACACATGTATTATGTTTCCGGTTAATACAATTCTAGCATGAATAATAAACATTTATCATGATGTAAGGAAATAAATAATAACTTTATTATTGCCTCTAGGGCATATTTCCTTCACACTTGCACTTAGCACACAGAGTTAAGAGCTAGCAGAGGAAGGGGGAGAAGACATGCAGTGTGCACCGGACCATGGCGACCGCGGTGGATAGTGGCCGTGGCGCCGTGTCGACATGACGAGCATGGAGTCGTGGACGAGCGACCCCGTCGGCAAACTAGTTGTGGTGCTCGCGCAAAGACAGTCGACAGAGGAGGAGAATGCAGTGCTCGCGCCATGGTATCGTCAGTGCAGTGAACGAGAGAGGAGGCCGAGATGATCGACACCGGAAACGGCTCCAGGGCGAGAAAGAGGAGGCCAAGATGATCGACCCTGTCAGTGCAGCAGGAGGACGACAAAGAGTAGGCCGAGATGAGCGACGCCGGAAATGACTCTAGTGTAGTAGGACGTGGGCAAGGAGAACAAGGGGAAGGGCTTCGGCGTCGAGAGGGACGAATAGGAGGGCTTTGAGCAGAGGACAGAGGAGCTCGACATGGCGGCGTGAGTGCAGTAGACTACTGTCAAAGAGAGATGAAGTTACGATCGTTGAAACCAAAATCTTACAACACGAATATTGTGAGGAATTGCGAGATTAGGCTGCTGGTCAAAGGAAATTTCAAATGATCGATACGAGATTAGGCTGCTGGTCAAAGGAAATTTCAAATGATCGATAGTGCGCGACGAATCTAACAAAATTCATACAGAATAGCTCCAAACGAGAAGACGAAATTAAGATCGATAGTGCCCTAATCATCGTCGGCTTCCAATTGGAGCCGGAGCCGTCGGAGGTGGCGTGCGCCTTGGCCACGCGCTTCGGGGTGGAAGAAGGGGCGGTCGAGGCGTCGGCCCTGGGGCCGGGCGAGTTCCAGGTGATCTTCTGGGACGTGTCCACCCGCAACGAAGCCATGGGGCTGCAAGGGCCGCTCGTGCTCGGGCGCGCCTCCTTCATGCTCTCCCCGTGGACTCGGCTCTGGCGGGCGAGGGCGGAGAGGCTGTGCCACAGGGTGCGGGTCTGCTTGGAGCTGGAGGGGGTGCGGAGGCGCGCGTGGCGGGCGGAGACGGTGGTCGGCCTCTTCAGCCCGTCCGCCATTGTTGAGCGCAGGGACGACTCGGCGGACTCGGCCAAGGACGCGGCGTGCATGAGAGTGTGCGTGTGGATGGACGACTTTGAGAAGCTTCCTCTCACGGGCCAGCTGAGCATCGAGGAGCCGAGGCCGAGGGAGGGGCGGCTGGCCATGCGCGCCTACGATGTGCTTCTTCACCTCAACTGTCTCATGGAATACACCGGCGGGCCGCCCGTCACCGGAGGGTGGGTAGATCCGCCGAGGCGATGAAGGAGATGCTGGTCGCCCTGCAAGTTTCTTTTGAGTCGTTTGGCTTGTACTAAGTATTTTATCGTTTGTTCAGTTGTTTTGGGTAACAGTTTCAACTCAATCCTAAGTAAGCATTGTTCATGCCGTGTGTTCTTGCAATCACCGGCCGGCTCGCCGTCCGCCGGGGGAGGGAGATGCTTCTCTTGTCGCCGTGGAGGGAGTGCTCCGGGGAGTGGAGCTGGATAAAGTATTGGGATTACTGCAAGTTTCTTTCGAGTAGTTTGCTGCTGCTACTGCTTGTCTTTTTAGATGCACTTGTTCAATTGCAGGTTGTATGTTTATTCAGTTGTTTTCTAGGTAAAACCACAACTTGGATAACAATTTCAACTCAATCTCCGCCCCCACCTCCTCCGGCCGCGCAGGCCTCCACGTCCGCCCGGCGTTAGGAGCTCAGACGTTGGCTCGCCTTGGACTAGGGCGGAATAGGGAGATGAGGATGAGAATTGTCTAGGGGCGACCGACCAGGGGCGTGTTTGGTCGCAGTAGTGAACAGTAGGTGCATTGCATACACATCTCAACTCAGCCAGGCTCTGGAAAAATAGCCTCATATGCGACATCTATAAATTGTTTGGTTGCCTGCATATGGACTTCCTGCATTAGGGGATCAACTTTGGCACGTTATTTGGTTGCCTGCATTTTCTCGGCGCATACAACTACACGTTGTTTGGTTGCCCGCATAGGGTATGATTAAGAGTTAGCACTTGCACTTAGCACACAGAGTTAAGAGCTAGCAGAGGAGGGGGGAGAAGACATGCAGTGTGCACCGGACCATGGCGACCGCAGTGGATAGTGGCCGTGGCGCCGTGTCCGACATGACGAGCATGGAGTCGTGGACGAGTGACCCCGTCGGCAAACTAGTTGCGGTGCTCGCGCAAAGACAGTCGACAGAGGAGGAGAATGCAGTGCTCGCGCCATGGTATCGTCAGTGCAGTGAACGAGAGAGGAGGCCGAGATGATCGACACCGGAAACGGCTCGAGGGCGAGAGAGAGGAGGCCAAGATGATCGACCCTGTCAGTGCAGCAGGAGGACGACAGAGAGTAGGCCGAGATGAGCGACGCCGGAAATGACTCTAGTGTAGTAGGACGTGGGCAAGGAGAACAAGGGGAAGGGCTTCAGCGTCGAGAGGGACGAATAGGAGGGCTTTGAGCAGAGGACAGAGGAGCTCGACATGGCGGCGTGAGTGCAGTAGACTACTGTCAAAGAGAGATGAAGTTACGATCGTCGAAACCAAAATCTTACAACACGAATGTTGTGAGGAATTGCGAGATTAGGCTGCTCGTCAAAGGAAATTTCAAATGATCGATACGAGATTAGGCTGCTGGTCAAAGGAAATTTCAAATGATCGATAGTGCGCAACGAATCTAACAAAATTCATACAGAATAGCTCCAAACGAGAAGACGAAATTAAGATCGATAGTGCCCTAATCATCGTCGGCTTCCAATTGGAGCCGGAGCCGTCGGAGGTGGCGTGCGCCTTGGCCGCGCGCTTCGGGGTGGAAGAAGGGGCGGTCGAGGCGTCGGCCCTGGGGCCGGGCGAGTTCCAGGTGATCTTCCGGGACGTGTCCACCCGCAACGAAGCCATGGGGCTGCAAGGGCCGCTCGTGCTCGGGCGCGCCTCCTTCATGCTCTCCCCGTGGACTCGGCTCTGGCGGGCGAGGGCGGAGAGGCTGTGCCACAGGGTGCGGGTTTGCTTGGAGCTGGAGGTGGTGCGGAGGCGCGCGTGGCGGGTGGAGACGGTGGTCGGCCTCTTCAGCCCGTCCGCCATTGTTGAGCGCAGGGACGACTCGGCGGACTCGGCCAAGGACGCGGCGTGCATGAGAGTGTGGGTGTGGATGGACGACTTTGAGAAGCTTCCTCTCACGGGCCAGCTGAGCATCGAGGAGCCGAGGCCGAGGGAGGGGCGGCTGGCCATGCGCGCCTACGATGTGCTTCTTCACCTCGACTGTCTCATGGACTACACCGGCGGGCCGCCCGTCGCCGGAGGGTGGGTAGATCCGCCGAGGCGATGAAGGAGATGCTGGTCGCCCTGCAAGTTTCTTTTGAGTCGTTTGGCTTGTACTAAGTATTTTATCGTTTGTTCAGTTGTTTTGGGTAACAGTTTCAACTCAATCCTAAGTAAGCATTGTTTGGCTTGTACTAAGTATTTTATTGTTTGTTCAGTTGTTTTGGGTAACAGTTTCAACTCAATCCTAAGTAAGCATTGTTCATGCCGTGTGTTCTTGCAATCACCGGCCGGCTCGCCGTCCGCCGGGGGAGGGAGATGCTTCTCTTGTCGCCATGGAGGGAGTGCTCCGGGGAGTGGAGCTGGATAAAGCGTCCACTTGCTTGTCTTTGTAGATGCATTTGTATATTTGCAGGTTGGGACGTTTATTCACTTCTTTTCTAAGCGAAGATTGCAAAACCACAACTTGCGTAACAGTCTCAACTATAAGTACACATTGCAAAACCTGAAACTCAACTATAAGCAAACAGTGCAAAACCACAACTTGAAAGGTCACTGGGTTTGGTGGGGATATGCCAAACAAACATTATAGAAACTCACTTGTTACACAACAATCACAGAGGGAAAAGTAGTAGAAAAATGGAAGTTTGGGCTTTAGTCGGATAATAGTGACTTATAAATATAACCATATTATACCTCGGCAGGTGGCAGTGTTTTCTAATCTAAGTAAATAAAGATTGCAAGACCATAACGGTTATTTCCTTGGCTAAATTGATGACCAAACTTGAATCTCAAAATCCGTTGCGGCACCACATTATCTGAGACAGGTTAAGACGATAGAAACAGCCCAAACATGCAACTGCCAGCAACATCAAATTAAATCGTAGCAAATTCAACCACACAAAGGATGATCCAACTAATACATGGCAGAGTGGATGCCCGTCTTTCTTGCTACATATGAAATGATTCACGGAATGTTTCTTGGCTGGCTATGAAACAAAATAACAGTTTGTGGTGCATTGACAGCTAGTCTCATAGCTCAGTCGCGCTCGCTAATGGCTGTTAGGTGCTGATCAATCTCCTCTGTCGTGAGCGACCGGAAGACACGGTCTTCTTTCCTCACAACACCGACCTGCCGATCACAAGGTATTGATATAAACACCACACATTGCCGAATAGAAATTTTAACTCGGGAAAAGGGGACTTGTGTATTTACCTCGATCTCGGTAGCCTTGAAATCTTCCTGCAGAACAGATTGCAATGCAGAAATTGCAATCTGAGAGCACATGATAAAATATTAGTGGAGAGTACCAAAAGGAAAGAGCACAAAATAATCTCTTCAAGCTAAGAATGAATCAGCTTCAGTAATATAAGAACACCCTAGTTCAGAGCCTGTTGTTTGCCTGAGAGGAGAAGATGTGCATTTACCTGAACAGTTTCGTCATATGTGAACTGCGGGCTATCCTTCATTTTCTTCTCCAGAAAATTTATTGCTTCCTGCTCCTTCAGTCCGGCACTAGTTGCCTGAAAAACAAGAACTTGTTAGTGGTTTGCTACACATAAGACAAAGATTAAGCATTTGGCTGGGTATAGAATTGAGGAATAATATAGTGCAGTGCAGAAAATTACTGTATACCTTGTGTCCAAAGAAGTGACCTGCGGGGTCACACTTGAAGAGCTGAGCATTTTTCTCTTCATCGTAACCCAAGACCATGGCAACTGAAGAACATACCAAAGGAAACGATTATGGTGAGCAATAGGCGTTAAGCTAATTGGTCTAACACTACAACATCCCACAGTAGTAACAGATGTTAATGTGATAGTACTAACCTACACCAAGGGGTCTCATGTACGCATGCTGCGTGTATATTTGTGCTTTGTCTGCTATCCTGAAATATTAATCAAACATGCAGTGTTATGGCTGCCACTTTGGTAACTAAAAAAAGGAACTTGGATAAGAATAAGGTGTGATACCATTTTGCTAATACATCCACAGGCATCTCATATCCCCATTTTTTACGGAACTCAGCTGCTTCATTTCTTGCTTGGGAGACCAAGGACCTCGCATCAGCTGGGAAACAAGAAAAGGATATTCAACATCAATGAAACAGCAGAAGGAAGGAGTGGAAGTAAATACAGTAATCTGAAGGCCTCCCTAATCATATCACACTAGCAAGGAAAGAAGGGGCCCATATAATATCACACTAACAAGGAAAGAAGGATCCATCACAGTGGCAAGGAAAGAAAGGGTAGTGGGTGATATCTGACGCTACAACACTGCAACTTGATGAGGACAAATTTAATTGTGTGGTTTCTTATAGTTCCCTATCGTCCAAAAGAAGCAGCTGTGGTTCAATGGCCAATTGGTCAAGTTTGCCCCCACCATATAGCTAGCCAACATTTTGGTCAAGGTTTTACTTGCCTATGAGTTGGTCACTATTGGCAATTACGAACTACAGTGGGTAAGGAGGTATCGGCATGCCAAAATATTGGCTGTCAAACAAATCAGATTTTTCAAGGGTAGAAATTAGAACAGAGTAGACATACCAATATAAGTACACACTATCCAGTGTCTCGTCCAAAATATAAACAACTAGCAAAGCCCTCCACTGTTTCTCTGGTCATTATTAATAGCCCTTTGGGCAAGAGCAAGCAATATGACACTGGAAAATAACCTTAAGTCCCATTCTTTACACAAGAAATCAAGAAGATTTGGGATTATCTCTTAGGCCTTGTTCGGTTAATCCCCACCACAAGGGGATTGGAGAGGATTAGAGAGATTTGATGTGGATTTTGACTTGCTGTGGATTTAATCCCTGCCAATCTGCTCCAAACCCCTTAAAAACCTGTGGAACTGAACAAGGCCTTAAGAGTAAAACATGTCCAGATCCTGCAAGAATGAAAACTGTTTCCAGCCTATCATGACACATGTAAAATGGTCCCACATTTGACCATCAGCTCTCACAAATACAGATTACTACAATCCAATACAGAATCCTACATAAGCTTAGTTTAATTTCACTAGAGCATCACATTATCTGCGCTCATATCGTAGCTACAACCACAGTTGGGGGTGAGTCTATTTTGGCCAACTCGCAAATACTATTCGAGATCACCAAATCAGAAAGCCCAACAAGCAGAAAAGCAAACCTCACTCATCAATTCACAAAGAAAAACACATCCATCAGCGTTATCTACAAGACTATAATTGAATTTACTTACAGTACATCGGTACTGAAAGAAAGCACAGTAAAACACAGACAGTCACAGTATGATGGTGGTCTACTTCCAAAGTGTCAAAAATGCTAGTACTAGAGATTATCAAATCACCAAAGCTAACACACACAAAAACAAGCATCCATCACCAACTCGCAAAGAACAAACCATTCATCGCCGTCATCTAAAACGAAATCAGTTTACTGTCACAATACATCAGTATCACACAGTGCATATATACTAAAACAAGGCACAGTGACCAAACCTGTGAGGCCGGTGGCAAGCAAGCCGGTGTACTTGGTAATCGAGAAGAGGTGCGTGATGCTGCTGTCATCCAGCAACTTGTCCTGCAACCAGAACCACATCGCAGGGACAAAAAAAAAATCAGCCTTTCATCAGGTATACATACAGGTAAACCTCTCAGGTATCGGCAGTAAACAAATCGGGCGCGGTCGAATTCGCAAGTTCCTCGGCCAGCAACGGCGGCGCGAGAGCTGGGATCGAGCGGGGGGCGGACGGCGACTCACCGGGACTTTCTTCTGGGTGACGACGCAGACGGAGTCCTTGCCGCGGACGCCGATCGAGGTGACCCCCGCCGACTTGACCGCCTTGAACGCGTACTCTGCGCGCAGCAGGCGGACGGATCAGACGCCGCACGAATCGAGGGCCAGGCGCCCCCACAGATCTACTAGGGGGGAGGAAAGCTAGGGTTTGGGGAGGCACGCACCGACTTGGTAGAGGCGGCCCTCGGGGGAGAAGATGGTGATGTGGCGGTCGTAGCCCGCGCCCGATCCGCGGCTCATCTCGAAGGGTCGCCGGAGATCTCGCCGGAGCTGGACCTGGGTGGTGCGTCGCCTGCTCTGGGTCTCTGGTGGGCGGGTGCGGGCTTGTGTGACCTCGGCTGGGGGACTAGACGGCGCCGATGCGTCGTTTATTGGCACTGCCTTCTGCCGCAAGAAGAAGGGAAAAGGGCCGGCCCGTTCGGGGCCTTGTGGTCGAGTCGGACCCTAGCTCTGTCTCGCTCTCCACAGGGGGAGTGGAAGTGGAATTCAGAGCACCTCCAACACCAATCTTTAAAAAAAAAAAAACATCATAGAGTAAAAAAAATAAGGGCATAAAACGCTTTTTTTTTGCACGAGCAAGTGCCGTCTCCGAGAGCAGCCCTGTAATAGAGCACAAGAATGTTGTTTTTGCACGAAATGAGCCAAAGTTGCTCCAACAGCTGCCCTAAAATAGGACGGGAGCCGCATCAAGCGTATCAGGATGGCGGCGGGGTAGGAGGAGCCGACCATGGCGTGAGGCGGCCCGCGGGGGTGTGGATCTGAGGGTTTCTGGCCACGGGCAGGTGTTCGGAAGCAGCCTCGCGTTTCTGGGCAGCCGCCCGACTGCCCTACATTTGTTTCACGAGGAGCCTCTTTTTTGGGCAGCCCAAAAAAAATTGAATTTCTTTCATAATTGGGCAGTTGTTGGAGACCGATTTTTGCCCTCCTTTGCCCTAAATACGCCATGTGCCCGAAAATAGGAATGTTGTTGGCGATGCTCTTAGCCTTTATTTTTTTCTACAAAGAGAGAAAAATAGAAGCATATTTTTTTGGAAGATCCAGCATCCTATCCACATTCATTGATTTAGGAGAATAGCATGAAACAAGTGATGAAAGAAGCCATTAGACCGACTGCTAAATGGACAATCTGACAGCAAATCTCTGAATGGGCTCTCAATGCATTTGACGCGCGCAAGGCACCAACGCTCTAGATTTGACCTGAAAGCCCTAATCACGTTTGTGATAGAGGGGACATTTCCTCTATAAATGTCATTGTTTAACTCCAGTATTATGTCCCAGCAAATTAGGATGACCATGGATTTGATCCCTTGTCTTGCTACCTAGATCGCTTTGCTTGGTGATGGTTCATACTATGTAGTGGTGTTGCTTGATGCAGCCTAGATGTCTTGACGCAACGCACTACATCCTTTCCAGAGAGTTGCCTAGTTTCAGATGAACACGGACATGTTGCGGCTCTAAAACAAATGAACTAAAGATTCAAGATTTTCTCATGCAGAAGCGACGGAAATATTCATTGATCCAGCTGCGTCGATGTCATTGCACCATAGGCGATCCTGGTGAAGCAGCCAAGAGAATATTTTTGTCTTCCCCGATGTCCAGGCTTTTTCCAGAGAATGGTCTTGTAGGCACACTGATTTGTTTGCGGGAATCACATAGTGTAAGCAGATCGAGCAGAGTACTCGCCGAAGGCAGCCGCATTCCATCTGATTGTGTCTTGCATGCCCGGCTACAAGGTGATCATGGCACTGTTGAGCACCCTCCAACGGGGAATGGACTCGTGAACTAGGGCAGCAGCATTCCCGTGAGAAAGGTCACTGACCCAAGAGTTGTCCAGTAGAGCTGTGTCACCGTCATTATTCTTCCTCCTAGCATGCTTGAACAGGGCAGGGGTGAGATGTGCGGGGCATAACCCCACCAATGTAGCAGCAATGCTAGAACAGGGTCATGGTGCCATTGTCGATATTGACTGCGCGACGGAGGCGAAGAGAGCGTGATCAGCATCGTCGCACGGTGCCAGAGTCCCATCCTAGGACCGGTTTGGTTGCCGCCAGGCAAGCCAAAGCCACCGCGGGCTCAACGCATAGCTGAACTTAGCCAGATCATGTATGCCAAGACCTCCCTATAGCAGCGGCGAGCACACCTTTCGCTAGTTCTTCTTGCGGTGGCCTCCAGTAAGCTCCTTGTCCCCATCCCATAGGAACCGCCAACGTGCCTTGTCAACCTCCTTGAAAAAATTCTTTGGAGCATGAAGAATTATGATGGTGAACATGGGCATGGCTGTGAGGCCGCATCTGATGAGAACTCGATGGCCAGCAGCCATGAGGAGACGACCCTTCCAGCTGACGAGAATCCTTAAGGAGGGTTATTCCTACACGCAAAAGAGCTAGTAGGATTACAACCAATATCAGTAAGTTATGCTCCAGATGCAACTTGGAGGAGGACGATCTACATATTTCTTCCTTTGTGACTTTGCTAGAGCAACCTGGTTCACTGATTTATTGAAACAGATATTCTCGCTCGAACTCACAGCTCCTTAGTAGAGATTATTCAGGCTCTTCTTAATTCGTGTCATCCGCATGCTTCTATAGAAAAATGTCTCCCCATTCATGTGGTGCTTATGGGAATCTAGTAACAATAATTGCTTTGGCAGGAAAGTTGGTGCTCCTTTGCAGGTTTCCTGTACGATGTGGGCAATAACTTCCATCCAAAACCTAACAACTTGTGCAGATTTAGACCGTCACAAAGTTGCAGGGCACCAAGCGACACAACCATCAACAAGTCTTGTGCAGGGGGGCACTATCAAGTCCGACTTGCTTATTATAGGTCTAAAAGCCTTCTCAGATAGAGCCAAAAATGACTGCCATTATGGAGGAACTGAGACACAAACATGAGTGTTTCTGCAATTTTCTCTACATGCTGAAGCATTATATTAAGCCTCTTGCTAGCAGCAAAAATCTCCCAGCATCTCCATGCCCAACAGGTTACATGCCCCACTGACAACTTGACTTTAGCCAAGGCGGCAACACAAAGAAATATCTCTTCAAACAAGATCAACTGGGAAGTTAGGAAGCCTTTAGCATATTATCTTCTTGTCTCTGATGGTCTTTAAGCTCATGTGTACCATATCTCTAGGGACCTCAACAATGTATCTCATAATTGTGCACATCAAGTTCTCAACTAATCCTCAGCTGAATCTATTATCTGTTGTGTAAACTCAGCTCATACAAACAAATGTTGCCCTGTAGTATTTTTTTTGATAAAGAGATGTTACCCTGTAGTATACCAAACATTGATAAGAAAAACGAGGATTCAAGTACCTTAGAGGCTTTTAATCCTGGTTGTGCTTATCCCTAGCTCATTTCATTTACTAGAGCTTTGTAATCCATGTTGTAAACTGTTGTTGAATACATGACGCCTTTGATGCCCATCAACGTTCAAAAACACACACAAATAAATCATCAATTGTTATGTTAATTAGCATTTGCTGGACTCTTTTTTAGCCTTTACATGAATGTTGATTTTCTGTGAGACGTTTAGTTTCATTTATTATTATTTTTACTTCAAAAAACACTACTTCAAATAGCTTGCTATAGCTGACATAACCATAACCTGTGAAAAGAAAAACGTAGTCAAAAACACTGCTCAGCTAAGAAAAAGCATACCGGCGGGAGTGCAGCCACAACGAGTATGTTCCTCGGGGGCTCCAGCAGTCCAAAACTATTTCTCGACTCCCGACGCACCTTCCTCCATATATTTCCCGTTTTACAAGTTGGGGGTACAAACCTGTACTACGTCCACTCATCCAGCTCTGCATCCCAGCTCGCTGGACGTAGCACTGGCCATGCGCTTCACCTCGGGCCTCTCATATGCGGGCATGCGGCCACGTGGAAGATACGTGGATCATCAACCTAAGAGCATGGTTTATAATATAGTTATCTACTGGTTATATCATGTTACCATTTACAACCAATGTAATCAGGGCCGGGCCCATAGTTGTGCACACCGTGCGGCCCGCACAGGGCCCATGAATTTTGGGGGGCCCAAGTTTTTTCTATAGGCCTGGTTAAGCCAGCAGGCTGAAAGGCCCGGATACTGATGGCTTGAGAGAATAACAATCATTTCCACGAGAAAGAAGTATAGTTTTCACCCTCAAATCCATTCCAATGTCTCCATAATCCCCCAAAGTCAATTTTGGTCTGATTTAAACCCTAAAAATGTCAATACCAGTTTAATCTAGCCCTGAGCGGTTATTGTCACGTTAGGAGTGGTTTTGCATCTGATTTGGTGATCCGGCACTAATTTGTCACTGACATGGCGCAATGACGTTGCACCAGGTCGCTGAAATAAGTGGGGCCCTATTATTCTCGCTTCTTTTTCGTCTTCGTAGGCAGCGAGGAAATCATAAGGGCCGCATCGCCGCCGTTCACACCTGCTGCAATTGCATCGCCGCCGTTGCCGTCGTAGCCCTGTCGTCGTCTTCGCATGGGATAGAGCTCAGCTCGCGCAGCTGCGCGTTTGTTGGGGAACATAGTAATTTCAAAAAATTTCCTACGCACACGCAAGATCATGGTGATGCATAGCAACGAGAGGGGAGAGTGTTGTCTACGTACCCTCGTAGACCGTAAGCGGAAGCGTTATATCAACGCGGTTGATGTAGTCGAACGTCTTCACGGTCCGACCGATCCAAGTACCGAAAGCAAGGCACCTCCGAGTTCTGCACACGTTCGGCTCGGTGATGTCCTCGCCTTCCCGATCCAGCAAGATGGGCGAAGTAGTAGATGAGTTCCGGCAGCACGACGGCGTGTTAACGGTGTTGGTGAAGAACAATCTCCGCAGGGCTTCGCCTAAGCACTACGAAAACTATGACGGAGGATAAACTAGAGGAGACGGGGTTGCCGGCACACGGCTTGGTGTTTCTTGATGTGTCTTTGGTGCTAGCCCTGCCCCTCTATTTATATGTTGAGCCCTGGGGTTGAAACTTGGAGTAAAAGCCTCCACAAAGTCGGTTTCACCCGAAAGGCAAGAGTCCTTCTCGGACTCCAGGGCCAGACGCCAGGGTTCCCGGCGTCTGGACCCAGACGCCAGGGACCCTGGTGTCTGGCCCCTGGACTCCGCAAAACTTCCTTTTGCGCTTTCCAAAAACCTTGTGGGCTTTCCCCTTTGGCCCAAATAAAGTGTTCTCGTACCCAAACATTTTGGGAAACATCCGAAACCCCTTCCGGTGATTTCCGGAACCCTTCCAGTGACCAAACACTATTATCCCATATATCAAACTTTGTCTCCGGACCATTCCAGAGTTCCTCGTCATGTCCGTGATCTCATCCCGGACTCCGAACAACATTCGGTCACCAACATACATAACTCACATAGTACTATATCGTCAACGAACATTAAGCGTGCGGACCCTATGGGTTCGAGAACTATGTAGACATGACCGAGACACCTCTCTGGTCAATAACCAATAGCGGGACCTGGATGCCCATATTGGCTCCTATATATTCTACGAAGATCTTTATCGGTCAGACCGCATAACAACATACGTTGTTCCCTTTGTCATCAGTATGTTACTTGCCCGAGATTCGATCGTCGGTATCTCAATACCTAGTTCAATCTCTTTACCGGCAAGTCTCTTTACTCGTTCCGTAATACATCATCTCGCAAATAACTCATTAGTTGCAATGCTTGCAAGGCTTATGTGATGTGCATTACCGAGAGGGCGCAGAGATACCTCTCCAACAATCGGAGTGACAAATCCTAATCTCGAAATACGCCAACCCAACATTCACCTTTGGAGACACCTATAGAGCTCCTTTATAATCACCCACTTATGTTGTGACGTTTGGTAGCACACAAAGTGTTCCTCCGGTAAACGGGAGTTGCATAATCTCATAGTCATAGGAACATGTATAAGTCATGAAGAAAGCAATAGCAACATACTAAACGATCGGGTGCTAAGCTAATGGAATGGGTCATGTCAATCAGATCATTCATCTAATGATGTGATCCCGTTAATCAAATAACAACTCTTTGTCCATGGTTGGGAAACATAACCATCTTTGATTAACGAGCTAGTCAAGTAGAGGCATACTAGTGACACTCTGTTTGTCTATGTATTCACACATGTATTATGTTTCCGGTTAATACAATTCTAGCATGAATAATAAACATTTATCATGAAATAAGGAAATAAATAATAACTTTATTATTGCCTCTAGGGCATATTTCCTTCAGTCTCCCACTTGCACTAGAGTCAATAATCTAGTTCACATCGTCATGTGATTTAACAGCAATAGTTCACATCATCATGTGATTAACACCCATAGTTCACATCGCCATGTGACCAACACCCAAAGGGTTTACTGGATTTAGTAATCTAGTTCACATCTCTATGTGATTAACACCCAAAGAGTACTAAGGTGTGATCATGTTTTGCTTGTGAGAGAATCTTAGTCAACGGGTCTGCCACATTCAGATCCGCATGTATTTTGCAAATTTCTATGTCAACAATGCTCTGCATGGAGCTACTCTAGCTAATTGCTCCCACTTTCAATATGTATCTAGACCGAGACTTAGAGTCATCTAGATTAGTGTCAAAACTTGCATCGGCGTAACCCTTTACGACGAACCTTTTTTCACTTCCATAATTGAGAAACATATCCTTATTCCACTAAGGATAATTTTGACCGCTGTCCAGTGATCTACTCCTAGATCACTATTATACTCCCTTGCCAAACTCAGTGGTAGGGTATACAATAGATCTGGTACACATCATGGCATACTTTATAGAACCTATGACCAAGGCATAGGGAATGACATTCATTCTCTTTCTATCTTCTGCCGTGGTCGGGCTTTGAGTCTTACTCAATTTCACACCTTGCAACATAGGCAAGAAACTCTTTCTTTGACTGCTCCATTTTGAACTACTTCAAAATCTTGTCAAGGTATGTACTCATTCAAAAAACTTATCAAGCGTCTTGATCTATCTCTATAGATCTTGAAGCTCAATATGTAAGCAGCTTCACCGAAGTCTTTCTTTGAAAAACTCCTTTCAAACACTCCTTTATGCTTTACAGAATAATTCTACATTATTTCCGATCAACAATATGTCATTCACATATACTTATCAGAAATGATGTAGTGCTCCCACTTACTTTCTTCTAAATACAGGCTTCACCGCAAGTCTGTATAAAACTATATGCTTTGATCAACTCATCAAAGCGTATATTCCAACTCCGAGATGCTTGCACCAGTCCACAGATGGATCGCTGGAGTTTGCACATTTTGTTAGCACCTTTTGGATTGACAAAACCTTCTGGTTGCATCATATACAACTCTTCTTTAATAAATCCATTAAGGAATGTAGTTTTGTTTATCCATTTGCCAGATTTCATAAAATGCGGCAATTACTAACATGATTCGGATAGACTCAAGCATAGATACGAGTGAGAAACTCTCATCGTAGTCAACACCTTGAACTTGTCGAAAACCTTTTGCGACAATTCTAGCTTTGTAGATAGTAACACTACTATCAGCGTCCGTCTTCCTCTTGAAGATCCATTTATTCTCAATTGCTTGCCGATCATCGGGCAAGTCAACCAAAGTCCATACTTTGTTCTCATACATGGATCATATCTCAGATTTCATGGCCTCAAGCCATTTATCGGAATCTGGGCTCATCATCGCTTCCTCATAGTTCGTAGGCTCGTCATGGTCAAGTAACATGACTTCCAGAACAGGATTACCATACCACTCTGGTGCGGATCTCACTCTGGTTTACCTACAAGATTCGGTAGTAACTTGATCTGAAGTTACATGATCATCATCATTAGCTTCCTTACTAATTGGTGTAGTAGTCACAAGAACAGATTTCTGTGATGAACTACTTTCCAATAAGGGAGCAGGTACAGTTACCTCATCAAGTTCTACTTTCCTCCCACTCACTTCTTTCGAGAGAAAACTCCTTCTCTAGAAAGTTTCTGAATTTAGCAACAAAAGTCTTGCCTTCGGATCTGTGATAGAAGGTGTATCTAACAGTTTCCTTTGGATATCCCATGAAGACGCACTTCTCCGATTTAGGTTTGAGCTTATCAAGTTGAAACTTTTTCACATAAGCATTGCAACCTCGAACTTTAAGAAACAACAACTTTGGTTTCTTGCCAAACCACAGTTCAGATTGTGTCGTCTCAACGGACTTAGATGGTGCCCTTTTAAATGTGAATGCAGCTGTCTTTAATGCATAACCCCAAAACGATAGTGGTAGATCGGTAAGAGACATCATAGATCGCACTATATCTAATAAAGTACGGTTATGACGTTTGGACACACCATTATGCTGTGTTGTTCCAGATGGCACGAATTTGTGAAACTATTCCACACTGTTTTAATTGAAGGCCAAACTCGTAACTCAAATACTCTTCTCTACGATCAAATCGTAGAAACTTTATTTTCTTGTTACGATGATTTTTCACTTCACTCTGAAATTCTTTGAACTTTTCAAATGTTTCAGACTTATGTTTCATCAAGTAGATATACTCATATCTGCTCAAATCATCTGTGAAGATCAGAAAATAATGATACCTGTCGCGAGCCTCAATATTCATCGGACCACATACATCAGTATGTATGATTTCCAACAAATATGTTGCTCGCTCCATCGTTCCGAAGAACAGAGTCTTAGTCATCTTGCCCATGAGGCATGGTTCGCAAGCATCAACTGATTCATAATCAAGTGATTCCAAAAGCCCATCAGCATGGAGTTTCTTCATGCTCTTTACACCAATATGACCTAAACGGCAGTGCCACAAATAAGTTGCACTATCATTATTAACTTTGCATCTTTTGGTTTCAATATTATGATTATGTGTATCACTACGATCGAGATCCAATGAACTATTTTCATTGGGTGTGTAACCATATAAGGTTTTATTCATGTAAGCAGAACAACAATTTATTCTCTTACTTAAATGAATAACCGTATTACAATAAACATGATCAAATCATATTCATGCTCAACGCAAACACCAAAAAAACACTTATTTAGGTTCAACACTAATCCCAAAATTATAGGGAGTGTGTGATGATGATCATATCAGTCTTGGAACTACTTCCAACACACATCGTCACTTCACCCTTAACTAGTCTCTGTTTATTCTGCAACTCCCGTTTCGAGTTACTAATCTTAGCAACTGAACTAGTATCAAATACTGAGGGGTTGCTATAAACACTAGTAAAGTACACATCAATAACATGTATATCAAATATACTTATGTTCACTTTGCCATCCTTCTTATCTGCCAATCACTTGGGGTAGTTCCGCTTCCAGTGACCAGTCCCTTTTGCAGTAGAAGCACTCAGTCTCAGGCTTAGGTCCAGACTTGGGCTTCTTCACTTGAGCAGCAACTTGCTTGCTGTTCTTTATGAAGTTCCCCTTCTTCCCTCTGCCCTTTTCTTGAAACTAGTGGTCTTGTCTAGCATCAACACTTGATGTTTTTCTTGATTTCTACCTTCATCGATTTCATCATCATGAAAAGCTCGGGAGTCGTTTTCGTCATCCCTTGCATACTATAGTTCATCATGAAGTTCTACTAACTTGGTCATGGTGACTAGAGAATTCTGTCAATCACTATCTTATCTGGAAGATTAACTCCCACTTGATTCAAGCGATTGTAGTACCCAGACAATCTGAGCACATGCTCACTAGTTGAGCGATTCTCCTCCATCTTTTAGCTATAGAACTTGTTGGAGACTTCATATCTCTCAACTCGGGTATTTGCGTGAAATATTAACTTCAACTCCTGGAACATCTCATATGGTCCATGACGTTCAAAACGTATTTGAAGTCCCGATTCTAAGCCGTTAAGCGTGGTGCACTAAACTATCAAGTAGTCATCATATTGAGCTAGCCAAACGTTCATAACGTCTGCATCTGCTCCTGCAATAGGTCTGTCACCAAGCGGTGCATCAAGGACATAATTTTTCTGTGCAGCAATGAGGATAAACTTCATATCACGGATCCAATCCGCATCATTGCTACTAACATCTTTCAACATAGGTTTCTCTAGGAACATATCAAAATAAACACAGGGAAGCAACAACGCGAGCTATTGATCTACAACATAATTTGCAAAAACTACCAGGACTAAGTTCATGATAAATTAAAGTTCAATTAATCATATTACTTAAGAACTCCCACTTAGATAGACATCCCTCTAATCCTCTAAGTGATCACGTGATCCAAATCAACTAAACCATAACCGATCATCACGTGAAATGGATTAGTTTTCAATGGTGAACATCATTATGTTGATCATATCTACTATATGATTCACGCTCGACCTTTCGGTCTCTGTGTTCCGAGGCCATATCTGCATATGCTAGGCTCGTCAAGTTTAACCTGAGTATTCTGCATGTGCAAAACTGGCTTGCACCCGTTGTAGATGGACGTAGAACTTATCACACCCGATCATCACGTGGTGTCTGGGCACGACGAACTTTGGCAACGGTGCATACTCAGGGAGAACACTTCTTGATAATTTAGTGAGAGATCATCTTATAATGCTACCATCAATCAAAGCAAGATAAGATGCATAAAAGATAAACCTCACATGCAATCAATATAAGTGATATGATATGGCCATCATCATCTTGTGCTTGTGATCTCCATCTCCGAAGCACCGTCATGATCACCATCGTCACCGGCGCGACACCTTGATCTCCATCGTAGCATCGTTGTCGTCTCGCCAATCTTATGCTTCCACGACTATCGCTACCGCTTAGTGATAAAGTAAAGCATTACAGCGCGATTGCATTGCATACAATAAAGTGACAACCATATGGCTCCTGCCAGTTGCCGATAACTTGGTTACAAAACATGATCATCTCACACAATAAAATTTAGCATCATGTCTTGACCATATCACATCACAACATGCCCTGCAAAAACAAGTTAGACGTCCTCTACTTTGTTGTTGCATGTTTTACGTGGCTGCTACGGGCTTAAGCAAGAACCAATCTTACCTACGCATCAAAACCACAACGATAGTTTGTCAAGTTGATGCCATTTTAACCTTCACAAGGACCGGGCGTAGCCACACTCGGTTCAACTAAAGTTGGAGAAACAGTCACCCGCAAGCCACCTTTGTGCAAAGCACGTCGGGAGAACCGGTCTCGCATAAGCGTACGCGTAATGTCGGTCCGAGCCGCTTCATCCAACAATACCGCCGAACCAAAGTATGACATGCTGGTAGGCAGTATGACTTATATCGCCCACAACTCACTTGTGTTCTACTCGTGCACATAACATCAAACCATAAAACCTAGGCTCGGATGCCACTGTTGGGGAACGTAGTAATTTCAAAAAATTTCCTACGCACACGCAAGATCATGGTGATGCATAGCAACGAGAGGGGAGAGTGTTGTCTACGTACCCTCGTAGACCGTAAGCGGAAGCGTTATATCAACTCGGTTGATGTAGTCGAACGTCTTCACGGTCCGACCGATCCAAGTACCGAAAGCACGGCACCTTCGAGTTCTGCACACGTTCGGCTCGGTGACGTCCTCGCCTTCTCGATCCAGCAAGATGGGCGAAGTAGTAGATGAGTTCCGGCAGCACGACGGCGTGTTAATGGTGTTGGTGAAGAACAATCTCCGTAGGGCTTCGCCTAAGCACTACGAAAACTATGACGGAGGATAAACTAGAGGAGACGGGGTTGCCGGCACACGGCTTGGTGTTTCTTGATGTGTCTTTGGTGCTAGCCTTGCCCCTCTATTTATATGTTGAGCCCTGGGGTCGAAACTTGGAGTAAAAGCCTCCACAAAGTCGGTTTCACCCGAAAGGCAAGAGTCCTTCTCGAACTCCAGGGCCAGACGCCAGGGTTCCTGGCGTCTGGACCCAGACGCCAGGGACCCTGGCGTCTGGCCCCTGGACTCCGCAAAACTTCCTTTTGCGCTTTCCAAAAACCTTGTGGGCTTCTCCTTTGGCCCAAATAAAGTGTTATCGTACCCAAACATTTCGGGAAACATCTGAAACCCCTTCCGGTGATTTCCGGAACCCTTCCGGTGACCAAACACTATTATCCCATATATCAAACTTTGTCTCCGGACCATTCCGGAGTTCCTCGTCATGTCCATGATCTCATCCAGGACTCCGAACAACATTCGGTCACCAACATACATAACTCACATAGTACTATATCATCAATGAACGTTAAGCGTGCGGACCCTATGGGTTCGAGAACTATGTAGACATGACCGAGACACCTCTCTGGTCAATAACCAATAGCGGGACCTGGATGCCCATATTGGCTCCTACATATTCTACGAAGATCTTTATCGGTCATACCGCATAACAACATACGTTGTTCCCTTTGTTATCGGTATGTTACTTGCCCGAGATTCGATCGTCGGTATCTCAATACCTGGTTCAATCTCATTACCGGCAAGTCTCTTTACTCGTTCCGTAATACATCATCTCGCAACTAACTCATTAGTTGCAATGCTTGCAAGGCTTATGTGATGTGCATTACCGAGAGGGCGCAGAGATACCTCTCCGACAATCGGAGTGACAAATCCTAATCTCGAAATACGCCAACCCAACATTCACCTTTGGAGACACCTGTAGAGCTCCTTTATAATCACCCAGTTACGTTGTGACGTTTGGTAGCACATAAAGTGTTCCTCCGGTAAACGGGAGCTGCATAATCTCATAGTCATAGGAACATGTATAAGTCATTAAGAAAGCAATAGCAACATACTAAACGATCGGGTGCTAAGCTAATGGAATGGGTCATGTCAATCAGATCATTCATCTAATGATGTGATCCCGTTAATCAAATAACAACTCTTTGTCCATGGTTGGGAAACATAACCATCTTTGATTAACGAGCTAGTCAAGTAGAGGCATACTAGTGACACTCTGTTTGTCTATGTATTCACACATGTATTATGTTTCCGGTTAATACAATTCTAGCATGAATAATAAACATTTATCATGAAATAAGGAAATAAATAATAACTTTATTATTGCCTCTAGGGCATATTTCCTTCAGCGTTCGCCCCCAAGCATCGTGCCCCATGCCGCCGCCGCCACCGCCGGCGACGCCTCTTACTCGTCGCTCTCGCCTTCTCCCCCTCGACCTCCTCTCCCACGCTCGGCTCCATCCCCGTGCACATCCGCCCGCCGTCCACCCCGCAACCTCGTGGCCAAGCCCCCAAACGAACGCCGCCGCCAGCTCAATCGTGGAACCCCTTAGTACCCGTTCCGCCACAACAATCTTTCCCATCCGACGACGACGAACCATCCTCCAATGCGGCGGCGATGCACAAGTCCCAGCCTCCGCACTCCGACAAGCTGAAGCCCGGATATGTGCACTAGGCATCCACTAACCTCTGCTTGCTTCTCTGTTCTGCCTGTTGGTGGTTCTGAATCTGAATGTCTGAATTTTATTGGCTGCCATTGTGTTCTGTAGCAAGAAGTGAGATGATTTAGCTCTACCTGAAAAACTCGGCAACCCAGGTGTGTTCTTGTTGTTCTTATGTGAGCTTTTTTTTCTTGGAATGCTTATTGCAATGCAATGTGAGGGTGTGGACTCTAGGTTCTATATGTGAGATGATGTCCTGCTCGGTGACTTGGGCGACATGGTGAATCATCTAAAAAAAGGAGGATGCAATTGGAGGAATCTCACATCCAACCTGAGGCTCACATGGCGAAGGTAGCCACACGGAGATGGGCATGAGGTTGTTTGTGAATGAGATGTAATTGAAGCACACAACAGTAGTAGAAGACTTGTAGAGAAAATTAGCAAGATTTATAAATGAGTTGACCTGCTGTAATTCACATGAGTAGTGCTTCATGCTGAGAATTTATCAGGAAATGTTTGTATGGTGTTCACAAGATTGATTTTTTCTGAAATTTTATTTGGTGATCAGAATTAGCAAACTTTTGACTGTGAGTTGTTGGTCCTGTGGCATCTCTACTATTTATTTACATGATCAAAAGAAGCTATTCATCTCTAACAAACATCTTTTTAATGATAGCAAATGGACAGTACCAAACATCATGTACTGGACAGTACACCATGGTAAATTTCAGAGTACATAAGGACCACACGAACATAATTCAGAGACCATGAACATAAATCATAATATTTGACAGCAACAAAATGAGCAAATAAAAATCAAATCTCAGGTCCTTTCTTGCTCTCCAAGGCCTTCTTGTATGCCGCCAGGTTGAAAACAGAATGTTGAGGAACATTGGGCTGTGAGCTTCTAGTTCCTTCATGTGTGGATTTTGTCTGAGTGCTTGCTGGTTGTGAACGACCAACATGTGTGGACTTCCTCTGATTGCTTGCTGTTGGTTTCTGCTTTGAGCCTGACCTTGACCTTGGCTTAGGAATTTTTAAACTTGGCATTCGTGTATTACTAGGAAATGAAGTTTGAGCATATTCAGTCATTTTCCTTGCATTTGCTGCTAGCACGGTTTCCTATGGAAAATAGATATTGTAGTTCGTGAAATATGAGATATGTGGCTATATAAATCAGAAGTAAGGGTAAATTAGTTAAAAATAGCTACATGAAACATACCTTTGCTTTCTTAGCATTTTCTGCTTCCATTGCATCTTTGTCTTGTTTCCTTTTCTTTGCCGCATGTCTCACAATGTGTGAATTGCCGTTGTGCTTGCCAGCCTCATTTTTTTGCATACTTTCATGTTGTGACCTGTCCTATGGCATGAACTGCATGTTATTGTCCCACCTATCTTCCTCATCTTATTTCCCTTTGATGCCTTTGGTGCTTCTCCTTCCTCTCTTCTTCTCTCTGTTTTTGGCCTGCCTGGCAAGCTAATGTACCCTGGAGGTGCAGGTTTAACTTGATCTGATGTCGGCCAACTTTCTTCCCCCTCCAAGGGCTCGAGACAATGTGAATAGATTTTCTTGTATACTTCAATAGAGTAGCACTTTGTGATGTAATCATCTATTCTTTTCCCTGTTTTGTATATAGCACTTATTGCATGACAACATGGAAGGCCAGATAGCTGCCAGTATCTGCATGAGCATGTCCATGCTTCCAAGTTCACTATGAACTTGAACTTCTCATGTTCGAGAACCTCAAATCCCTCTTTTCCATTCTAGAGCACATCACAATTTCCTGATCTTTTCATGTTCTGCTTTAGTTTTTTGAATACATTAGGACAAATGGTCCCTTCCCATTTCTCAGATTTAGTTCTATTTTCTTGTATCCTCACCATATCTTTTTGTCTGATCCACTCTAGCATAGAGATACATGGGAGATACCTTGCTTCCAGAATCCAGTTATTAAAGGACTCACACATGTTATTGTCCACTGAGTCACAGCTCGAGCCTAGCTTCATGTGTGCCCTACACCAATGCTCTGGAGCAGTATTCATCATGTCCTTGGCACCTTCAACAGTGAATTGTGCTAGCCTTGCTCTATTATAGTTGAATATTACCCTGTTTGAAGATTTAGTGCACCTCCAAAACTTCTTTTGCAGATCATGATCAGGGTGTTTTTCTCCAGTTTGCATATATGTGCCTTGCACACATCCTATGCTCTGATTTAGGGAATATATCCTCTATAGCACCAATCAGCCCCTTCTGTTGATCTGACATGAACACCCAACCATCACCCTCATTCTTGATCTTCAAATCTTTATTGAGCTTTGCAAGAAACCAAAACCATGATTTGTAAGTCTCCTTCTCCACAATGGCCTAAGCTATGGGGTACATTTGATTATTTGCATCTCTGCCAAGAGCACAAAGGAGCTGACCATAACATGCACCCTTAAAGAAACATCCATCAAGACCTATCACTTGTCTACAACTAGCAAGAAATCCCTTTTTACATGCATCAAAACAGATGTAAAATCTTTGGAACACATGATTGTCTTCCTTCTCATCTTGGTCCAATTTCACTGCTACAGTGCTTCCTGGGTTTGACCTGAGTAGCTCTAGCTGGTAGTCGAAAACCTTGGAATATTCTCCTTTGGAGGAATCCAGTAACTTTGATAGGACCATCCTCTTAGCCCTTTTGCATTGTGCAATGGTCACATATGCAAACATTTCACTAAGAACTGTTTTCTTTATTTCTTCCAACTTCCAACTTGGATTTGATTTTATTAGCCGACCATATCTCTTTGCAATGACACTAGATGTCACCAGTTTATTGTCCCTTCTAGGAATGCAGTTGTGCTCATCTACAAATGTAGACACTTGCATCCATTTTTTTCTTGTTGTTTTAGATGCATAAATCATCCATTTGCAGCCAGGCCGAGTACAATGAGCCCTCACCTTGTTGGTTTCATCTTTTGTAAAGCCAATATGCCTATGTGTTTTGATTCCATAGTTTATCAATGCTTTCTTCATCTGCTCTCTCCCTCGAAAAACCATTCCAAGCTGAAAAGAAGGAATTTCTGCCTTGCTATCAAACCTTTTCCATTGGCTATGCCTCCTCACCAGGTTTATCCCTCCCTCTCCATCACTCTCCTCACCATATGAGCAATCATCATCTGATTCAAACTCATCGACATCATTCCCTCCATCCAAATCTTCATCACCAGATGCACCTTCAATTACATTGTCATCTTTGACTACAGGTGTAACACCCCACATGTAACCTTCCCCAATTGTACTCCGACTCATGCCGTTTCTGGCATTAAGTTATATTTAATTCTCGGGTTAGGGTCTTTGTCTCCGTGTGTTGTTTTGTTTTTCGTGCATCTCATATCATGTCATCACGTGCATTGCATTCGCACACATGTTCATCTCATGTATTCGAGCATTTTTCCCGTTGTCCGTTTCGCATTCCAGCGCTTCGTTCTCCTCCGGTGGCCATTTCTAGCTTTCTTTCGTGTGTGGGGATTAAACATTTCCGGATTGGGCCGAGACTTGCCATGCGGCCTTGGTTTACTACCGGTAGACCGCCTGTCAAGTTTCGGGTCATTTGGACTTCGTTTGATACTCCAACGGTTAACCGAGGGAACGAAAAGGCCTCGTGTGTGTGCAGCCCAACACCCCTCCAATTTGGCCCAAAACCCACCAAACTCAGCTCCATCGTCTCGGTCGTTCGATCACGATCGTGTGGGCGAAAACCGCACCTCATTTGGACTCTCCTAGCTCCCTCTACCTCTATAAATAGACCCCCATTCCAAATCCCGGGTCTCCTTCCCCCGAAACCCTAAAAATCCCCGCGCCGAGACGGACATGTCCGTCCCGACCCGGACGAACGCTGCCGCCGCCCGCGGCCACTAAGGGGCCGCCACATGGCGCCGCCGCCCTCCTCCCATCGCCGGCCCGCCGAAGCCCGGGGCGGGCCCTCCCGCGCCGCCTCCCGGGCCACTTCCCCGCCGCCCGCGCCGCCTCGTCTTCCCCGCGGCCGGCCCGCGCCTCGCCGCCCCGCCAAGCGAAGCTCGCCGGCGACGAACTCCGGCGGCCCGCGCCCCGCCGACCAAGCGCCGCCCCGCCGCCCATCTCCGGCGACCGCGTCCCCGGCCGGCCGCCCGCGCCGGACCCGCGCCCCGGTGATCCCCGCGGCCACTCCGGCCGTCCCACGTCGCCACCTCGCCGCTGCTACAGGAACTCCGGCGATCCTCGAAATCCGCGCGCTGGATCTGGATCTGAGAGATCCATCTCGGTTGACTTTCGTCCCTAACCCTAATTTTTCGTGCAACTTTGACCTGCCATATCTCCTCATCCGTAGCTCCGTTTTGGGCGTATGATATGTCAAAATCTTCGTCTCGACGAGTACATAATTTCATTCCATTGCAGCTTTTGCATTTGAGGTCATCTTGTTGCCCAAAATGCTGTTGGAAGGAGGCATGTTGAGTTAAATTGCAGATCCGTTAGTTCAACATGCATTTTTGTCATTTTTGCCATATTTAATCCGTGCATGATATGCCTGTGCCCCTTTGGGATGAATTGTTAAGCATGTTGTCTTCTTTCCAGAGGTGCCTTCCATGTATTTTTAGGATGTGTGTGTTGTCTTGTGCAAGCTTGCGAAGAGGGCTACCTGAGATTACAGATTTCAGGGACTTAGTGATTTTCACTAAGTTTGAGCCGTTTTAGTTCACGATGCTATATGTCCGGCTTGTTTCCTAGTGATCCGTGCCTCTTTTGAGGATGATAAGTAAGAGTGATTTGTTATGCTTGTTGTGCTTAATCCATCCATGTCTTTGCTTGTTATGTTGGAGTCCCCGAGGTTGACTCATCGAGCTCAACTTTTGGATAGTTGCTGTTTTGGGCAGATCGTGAACTCTTTTGCGATTTTGCCGGAGTTATTGCTAGTGATCCATGCATGCTATGCCATTGTTATTGCCATGTCTAGCTAGAATTTTGTGCCTTCTTAATGGATATATGCTTGCCTTGCCATGACTTGCTCCGTAGTGAGAGCATCGAGCTCGTTTATATGCCTCCGTGAGTTATTATTTCAGCATGTCCCAGTTTTCACTAAGTCTGAAAACTGATTGTGTTTCATCGATGTTCGTGTGCTCGGTAGAGTATTTTGTGAACCCTTTTGACCCCAGGTCATTTTGGGTGTTTTGTTAAGCTTGTTGAGTAGCTCCATGCCATGCTCTTACTTGCCATGTTCAGGTTTTCCTTCATGTTGTTTTGCTGCTTCGAAGAGAGCATCGTGGTCTGAAATTTCAGACTAGCGTTAATTTCGCTAAGTCTGAAATCTGTTTTGCTTATTCAGTTTTGCCATGCTTGTTCGAAGCCCTTAATGGATGAATTTGCCTATGCCTCAGTCATGATGATTTGATAAGCTTGATGAGTACATCACTGCCATGTAATTTGTTTCCATGTTGGGTGGCTGTAGCATGTTCATTTTGTTGCATTTAGGAGGCATGTTGCTGTAAATCGCAGATCGGTTCGTTTAGTAAAACGCTTGCCATTTCTTAACCGTAGCTCCGATTGCCATGATCTTTATATCGTTTTCAGGGGATTTCTTCCCCTCTATCCAGTGGCACACTTGGATTTCCAAGTTGAGGCCAGGTTCATGCATTTCCTGTTACATGTTGCATTCTTGCATCCCGCATCGCATCCCGCATAGCATATCATCGTGCATCTTATTGGTTGCCCTTGCTCGTGGTTGATTGTATCTTTGTTGCTTGTTTGTGTTGTTGGGTAGAGCCGGGAGATGAGTTCGCTAACGAGGAGCCCGTTGAGTTTGCTTTTGAGGATCCAGTCAATTCTGACAACTGTGCAGGCAAGATGATCACACCCTTGAAATCACTACTATCTTTGCTATGCTAGTTTGCTCGCTCTTTTGCTTTGCCAATGCTACGATGCCTACCACTTGCTTGTCAGCCTCCCAATTGCCATGTTTGAGCCTCTAACCCACCTTTGTCCTAGCAAACCATTGATTGGCTATGTTACCGCTTTGCTCAGCCCTTCTTATAGCGTTGTTAGTTGCAGGTGAAGATTGGAGCCGTTCCTTGTTGGAACATTTATTTACTTGTTGGGATATCATTATATTGCTATGTTATCTTTACTTATCTATATACTTGGTTAAGGGTGGAAGGCTCGGCCTCTCGCCTAGTGTTTTGTTCCACTCTTGCCGCCCTAGTTTCCGTCATATCGGTGTTATGTTCCCGGTTTGTTGCGTCCCTTACGCGGTTGGGCTATAATGGGAACCCCTTGATAGTTCGCCTTGATTAAAGCTTTTCCAGCAATGCCCAACATTGGTTTTACCATTTGCCACCTACCCTTTTCTTTCCCTTGGGTTTCCGGAGCCCGAGGGTCATCTTTATTTTTAGCCCCCACGGGCCAGTGCTCCTCTGAGTGTTGGTCCGAACCAGGCAGCCTGCGGGGCCACCTCGGGGAAACCCGAGGGTTGGTTTTACTCGTAGCTTGACCTATCCGAGCGTGCCCTGAGAAAGAGATATGTGCAGCTCCTATCGGGATTTGTCGGCACATTCGGGCGGTGTTGCTGGACTAGTTTTGACCTGTCGAATCATCTTGTTGTACCGGGATACCGAGTCTGATCGGTGGGTCCTGGGTGGAGGTCTATTCCTTCGTTGACCGTGAGAGCTTGTTATGGGCTAAGTTGGGACCCCCCTGCAGGGATTGATCTTTCGAAAGCCGTGCCCGCGGTTATGGGCAGATGGGAATTTGTTAATGTCCGGTTGTAGACAACTTGAACTTAATTAATTAAAATGAATCAACTGCGTGTGTTGCCGTGATGGCCTCTTCTCAGCGGAGTCCGGGAAGTGGACACGGCGTTGGAGTTTATGCTTGCGTAGTCTGCTCTACTTAGTTACCGCTCGTGCTTTGCCTTCTCTTCTCGCTCTCTTTTGCGAATAAGTTAGCCACCATACATGCTAGTCGCTTGCTGCAGCTCCACTCACATTACCCCTTCCTTACCTATTAAGCTTAAATAGTCTTGATCGCGAGGGTGCGAGATTGCTGAGTCCTTGTGGCTCACAGATTACTATTACACCAGATGCAGGGACCGATGATACTCCTCCGGATGGCGCGTTCGAGCTGAAGTGGGAGTACGACGAGGACTCTCAGCGATACTATGTTTCTTTTCCTGATGATCAGTAGTGGTGCCTGCTCGGGGTTCGATTCAGGGTTTTTAGTCGCATGTTGGGGAGTCTTTTCTATTTTGGCGCCGTAGTCGGGCCATGAGTGTTTGTATGATGAATGCTGTTTATGTACCTTGGTGTGACGTGGCGAGTGTAAGCCAACTATTATTATTATTCCCCTTTATATCATTATGTACATGGGTTGTGTGAAGATTGCCTCACTTGCGACATATGCCTTCAATGCGATTATGCCTCTAAGTCGTGCCTCGACACGTGGGAGATATAGTCGCATCGAGGGTGTTACAAGTTGGTAATCAGAGCCTTCCCCGACCTTAGGAGCCCCATTGCTTGATCGTTTCTAGCAGCCGAGTTGTGTCTAGAAAAATGTTTTGAGTCCTTAGGAATTATATATCGGAGAGCTTAGGAATTCTTTTTACTCCTCAGTCTCCTCATCGCTCTGGTAAGGCATCCTGACGTAGAGTTTTGACTCTTCTCTTCTCAAATTGCACTAAATTTTTTTTAGGATCACGCGAGTATCTTAGTTTTGTTCCGATGGCTTATGATGAGAATACTGTCTTGGTGCCTTCTGTCAGGGGTTTAGTGGAAGTGTCCCGGGGAGTTGAGCTCTGAGGTGTTGTCATTATAATTCTATCGTTGCAATTCTGGAATACTTGAGATATGTGCGCGACATCGAAAATCTCCTTTATGCAGTTCGTTGGTGAGATAACCTCGACGCCACCCAGTACTGGGGCGGGAGTTCGGGAGTATCGCCATAACTTGTATAACGGATGCTTTTCGAAGGTTGAGATAGATGGTTTCCGAAGGTTTCTTGGTTATGTGTTGAAGGATGGATGCAGCTGGATGTAGGATTTGCTAGCTTGGGTGAGATATTATGCTTCCCCTGTATCCTCAACACCTGATTGCATAACCGGAAAGTTTCGGGAGTTCCATAGGTGGGAATTCAAGTAGCCTTAGGATATCTTTTCAACAGATGTGTGATATGAAATTGGGGTTCGACGTCTAGTGGTTCGCCTATTCACGGTCGAGTTTACAGTGGCCTCGTTGTGTCTTAAAGAGTCCTTGGCTATGCTGACTCGGGGATGCTTTGTATGTCATGTGCACTGCCTTGTACATGATGGTGCTGTACGGTCGAGCCCGTGTAGGTCCTACCACGAACACTTCGGACGAAATTTCTATCATGTGTTTGTTCCGGCTTATTCCGCAAGCCAACCCTTGGTTTTATTTCGATTTGTGGTATTCGTTCTTCTTCGACGTCATATGTTGATTCCATCCCTCGTTGATGTACCTCTTCTACATGATTCTTCGTGGCTTCGCAATTTAGGAATATGTGACCACTTCAAGAGAAGTGCATTCGTTCATTTTGTTCGGATGTGAAGACTTATGTTGCAATTTTCATTCCGTTGGATTCACCTTCTATATTTGTCTATTTGTGTGCTAATGGTGGTCAACCTCTTCAGGATGGCTCCACCAACGCGCACGACTCCGAACCCAGATCCTCCGCCACCTCCGCCTCCTCCGGAAGCATGGCAGGCTGTGATGGCTGCTACTAATGCAAATACTCAGCTGATCATGCAAATCATCCAAGAGCGGAATCAAAGCAGTCAAGCGAATCAAGGCAGCAACCAGAACCAGTTTGCAACTCTGAATCAGTTCCTCGCAAATGGTCCAAAGACGTTCAGTAACTGCGTTGAGGCTACCGATGCTGATGATTGGTTAGTCGATCTGGGCAAGCATTTTGAATGTAGCAACGTCAGACCTGAAGATTTCGTCAAGTTCGCGTCTTTCCAGCTCAAGGATCAGGCCGCAGAGTGGTTTCAGCAGTACCGGGATTCCAGAGGTGGACGTTTGATCACTTGGGATGATTTCCGTCGTGATTTCCGCGCTCATCACATTCCTCAAAGTGTGACTGAAAGCAAACGTGAAGAATTCCGCAATCTGAAGCAAGGCTCTTTGTCCGTCTATGACTACAACAAGTTGTTCCAGAAGCTCGCCCGTTTTGCCAAGCAGGATGTTCCTGATGAGAAGAGCATGATCTATCAGTTCAGGGGTGGTCTTCGTGAAGAAATTTAGCTCGCTCTTGTCCTCTTCGAGCCGCTGAGATACGATGAGTTCTACAACATGGCACTGAAGCAAGAGGCTGCTCAACTCAGGTGTGATGCTTCCAGGAAGCGAGTCAGAGATACTTCGTCTTCGTCCTCTACTCAAGTGGCCAAGCAGCAGAAGTATTGGCTTCCTCCTCCTCCGTTTCGTCAGCCGTATCAGCAGAAGAGCAAAGGTGGCAGTGGTTCGTCCCACCCACCCAACCCAGGCTTTCAGAACAAGACTTCGTCTCAAGCTCCAAGATCGAGTGCTCCGTACCACCGTCCGCTCTCAGAGGTCACGTGCAACAAGTGCCAACAGAAAGGTCACTACGCCAACAAGTGTTTCAACCAGAGGCGTCTTCCTCCTCCTCCTCCTGTCAGATCGGCAAGTACAGCTGTGGTCAAGCATAATCCCAAGCACGCCAAGGTCAATATGGTGAATGCAGCTCAAGCAGAGGATTCGTCAGATGTGATCATGGGTAACCTTCCTGTTAATGATATTCCTGCAAGAGTTCTTTTTGATTCAGGTGCATCGCATTGTTTCATGTCTAAGCCATTTTTTACCAAGCACGAGTTCGTTTCTTCGCATTTGGGTAAACAAATGGATATTGTTTCTCCTGGCAAACGATTGAGTGCAAGTCTGGAGGTGCCAGATGTTTCCATCATGTTGGGTGAATTCAAGTTCTTGGCTTCTCCTATGGTTCTTGGCAATTCCGATATCGACCTCATTCTTGGGATGGACTGGCTCTCTAAACATAAAGCTCAGCTGGATTGTGCAGCCAAGCAGATTCAACTGACTCATTCGTCTGAGGAAGTAATTGTCTTTGCTGCTCGGGACAATACCATCCGGTTATTCTCTCTCAATGAAAAGGGTGAATTGGATGCTATTTCGCAGATTCCGGTTGTTTGTGAGTATCAAGATGTCTTCCCTGAAGAACTCCCAGGCATGCCTCCAAACCGGCCCGTTGAATTCGTTATTGAACTTGAGCCCGGTACGGAACCGGTGTGCAAACGGCCTTACAAGCTCGGCCCCGAAGAGTTGAAGGAGTTGAAGAAACAGCTCGATGTTCAAGAAAGAATGGGTCTCATTCGGCCTAGTACTTCTCCGTGGGGTTGTGGTGTTCTTTTTGTGAAGAAGAAGGATGGAACGGACCGACTTTGTGTTGATTATCGTCCATTGAACAAGAAGACCATCAAGAACAAGTATCCACTTCCCAACATTAATGAGCTATTCGAACAACTCAAGGGTGCCCAAGTATTCTACAAGCTGGATCTCCGTATGGGTTATCATCAAATTCGCATTCATGAACAAGATATTCCAAAGACGGCGTTCAGAACAAGCTATGGGTCATATGAATACACTGTTATGTCTTTTGGCCTCGCCAATGCTCCTCCGACGTTCTCTCGCATGATGAACTTCATCTTCAACCCCTACACCAACGACTTTGTTTTGGTCTATCTCGATGATATCTTGGTTTTCTCGAAGAACAAGGAAGATCATGCCAAACACTTGCGTTTGGTTCTTGACAAGCTAAGGGAACATCAATTCTATGCCAAGTTCTCCAAGTGTGAGTTTTGGCTCGATGAGGTTCTTTATCTTGGTCATATTATCTCTGCCAAGGGCATTTCCGTGGATCCTGAGAAGGTGTCTGCAATTGTTAATTGGGAACCTCCTCAGAATGTGAAGCAACTCCGTAGCTTCCTCGGTCTTGCAAGTTATTGCCGAAGATTCGTTGAAAACTTCTCCAAGATCGCAAAGCCTCTCTCAAATCTTCTTCAGAAGCACGTCAAGTACGTTTGGTCTCCGGAGTGTGATGTTGCTTTCAACGCTTTGAAAGAGAAATTGATCACTGCTCCAGTTCTAACTCCGCCTGATGAAGCCAAGCCGTACGAGGTCTTTTGTGATGCCTCTCTCCAAGGTCTCGGTGCAGTACTGATGCAAGAGAAGAAAGTTGTTGCTTATACCTCTCGCCAGTTGAAGCCAAATGAGAAGAACTACCCCACTCATGATCTCGAGTTGGCGGCAGTTGTGCACGCATTGTTGACTTGGAGACATCTTCTCTTGGGAAGGAAAGTGGACATTTTCACTGATCACAAGAGTCTCAAGTACATCTTCACTCAGCCTAATCTCAACCTCAGGCAGACTCGATGGGTCGAGATGATTCAAGAGTACAATCCGAGTATCGAGTATACTCCAGGCAAGGCTAATGTGATTGCTGACGCTTTGAGCAGAAAAGCATATTGCAACAGTCTGATTCTCAAGCCTTATCCACCCGAGCTGTGTGAAGCTTTCCGCAAACTTAATCTGCAAGTTGTTCCTCAAGGTTTCCTTGCCAACCTTCAAGTTTCTCCTACCTTGGAAGACCAGATTCGCCAAGCCCAGCTTCTTGATGCTATGGTGAAAAAGGTGAAGATCGGTATTGCAAAGAGTCAGTCCAAGTACAAGTGCTACCGACTTGATGACAAGGACACTCTCTTCTTCGAGGATCGAATTGTTGTGCCCAAAGGAGAACTTCGTAAAGTGATCATGAATGAGGCTCACAACTCTCTCCTCTCCATCCACCCTGGGAGCACGAAGATGTATCAAGACCTGAAGCAAACTTTTTGGTGGACTCGAATGAAGCGCGAGATCGCTCAATTCGTGAATGAATGTGATGTCTGCAGAAGAGTGAAAGCAGAACACCAAAGGCCAGCAGGTCTCCTCCAACCTCTCGCCATTCCAGAATGGAAGTTTGACCACATTGAAATGGACTTCGTGACTGGGTTTCCTAAGTCCAAGCGTGGCAATGATGCTATATTCGTTGTCATCGACAAGCTGACCAAAGTGGCTCATTTCTTGCCTATCAAAGAGTCAATCACTGCAGCTCAATTGGCGGAGCTCTACACCTCTCGCATTGTCTCTCTGCACGGTATTCCTCAAGTGATATCTTCAGACCGTGGCAGCATCTTTACCTCCAAGTTCTGGGATTCTTTTCAGAAGGCCATGGGCACCAACATTCGCTTCAGCACTGCTTTCCATCCTCAAACAAGCGGTCAAGTCGAGCGTGTCAACCAGATTCTTGAAGATATGCTCAGGGCTTGTGTTATCTCCTTCGGCATGAAGTGGGAGGATTGCCTTCCTTATGCTGAATTCTCATACAACAACAGTTTCCAAGCAAGTTCCGGCAAGGCCCCGTTTGAAATTCTGTATGGTAGGAAGTGCCGTACACCTCTCAACTGGTCTGAAACCGGTGAACGTCAGCTGCTGGGTAATGACCTGATCACAGAAGCGGAAGAAATGTGCAAGGTCATTCGTGATAACCTCAAAGCAGCCCAGTCTCGTCAGAAGAGCTACTACGACAGCAAGCACCGTGATTTGGCCTTCGAGATCGGAGATCATGTCTACCTCCGCATCTCTCCTATGAAAGGGACTCGTCGCTTCGGTATCAAAGGGAAGCTTGCCCCCAGATACGTCGGGCCTTTCAAGATCGTCAGCAAGAGAGGCGACCTCGCCTATCAACTCGAGCTTCCTGCAACCTTTGCCAATGTTCATGATGTGTTCCACGTCTCGCAACTCCGTAAGTGCTTCAAGACGCCTGAGCGCACCGTCAACTTCGAGGACATTGAGCTCCAAGAAGATCTCTCCTACCGTGAGCACCCAGTTGCAATCCTTGAAGAGACTGAACGCAAAACTCGCAACAAGTCAATCAAGTTTCTCAAAGTCAAGTGGTCACACCATTCCGACCGTGAAGCTACCTCGGAACGCGAGGATCACCTCCGTTCCGAGTACCCGGAGTTCTTTCAGTCCTAGATCTCGGGACGAGATCTTTTCGTAGTGGTGGAGTGTTGTAACGCCCCACATGTAACCTTCCCCAATTGTACTCCGACTCATGCCGTTTCCGGCATTAAGTTATATTTAATTCTCGGGTTCGGGTTTTTGTCTCCGTGTGTTGTTTTGTTTTTCGTGCATCTCATATCATGTCATCACGTGCATTGCATTCGCACACATGTTCATCTCATGCATTCGAGCATTTTTCCCGTTGTCCGTTTCGCATTCCGGCGCTTCGTTCTCCTCCGGTGGCCATTTCTAGCTTTCTTTCGTGTGTGGGGATTAAACATTTCCGGATTGGGCTGAGACTTGCCATGCGGCCTTGGTTTACTACCGGTAGACCGCCTGTCAAGTTTCGGGTCATTTGGACTTCGTTTGATACTCCAACGGTTAACCGAGGGACCGAAAAGGCCTCGTGTGTGTGCAGCCCAACACCCCTCCAATTTGGCCCAAAACCCACCAAACTCAGCTCCATCGTCTCGGTCGTTCGATCACGATCGTGTGGGCGAAAACCGCACCTCATTTGGACTCTCCTAGCTCCCTCTACCTCTATAAATAGACCCCCATTCCAAATCCCGGGTCTCCTTCCCCCGAAACCCTAAAAATCCCCGCGCCGAGACGGACATGTCCGTCCCGACCCGGACGAATGCCGCCGCCGCCCGCGGCCACTAAGGGGCCGCCACATGGCGCCGCCGCCCTCCTCCCACCGCCGGCCCGCCGAAGCCCGGGGCGGGCCCTCCCGCGCCGCCTCCCGGGCCACTTCCCCGCCGCCCGCGCCGCCTCGTCTTCCCCGCGGCCGGCCCACGCCTCGCCGCCCCGCCAAGCGAAGCTCGCCGGTGACGAACTCCGGCGGCCCGCGCCCCGCCGACCAAGCGCCGCCCCGCCGCCCATCTCCGGCGACCGCGTCCCCGGCCGGCCGCCCGCGCCGGACCCGCGCCCCGGTGATCCCCGCGGCCACTCCGGCCGTCCCACGTCGCCACCTCGCCGCTGCTACAGGAAATCCGGCGAGGATCTCCGGCGATCCTCGAAATCCGCGCGCTGGATCTGGATCTGAGAGATCCATCTCGGTTGACTTTCGTCCCTAACCCTAATTTTTCGTGCAACTTTGACCTGCCATATCTCCTCATCCGTAGCTCCGTTTTGGGCGTATGATATGTCAAAATCTTCGTCTCGACGAGTACATCATTTCATTCCATTGCATCTTTTGCATTTGAGGTCATCTTGTTGCCCAAAATGCTGTTGGAAGGAGGCATGTTGAGTTAAATTGCAGATCCGTTAGTTCAACATGCATTTTTGTCATTTTTGCCATATTTAATCCGTGCATGATATGCCTGTGCCCCTTTGGGATGAATTGTTAAGCATGTTGTCTTCTTTCCAGAGGTGCCTTCCATGTATTTTTAGGATGTGTGTGTTGTCTTGTGCAAGCTTGCGAAGAGGGCTACCTGAGATTACAGATTTCAGGGACTTAGTGATTTTCACTAAGTCTGAGCTGTTTTAGTTCACGATGCTATATGTCCGGCTTGTTTCCTAGTGATCCGTGCCTCTTTTGAGGATGATAAGTAAGAGTGATTTGTTATGCTTGTTGTGCTTAATCCATCCATGTCTTTGCTTGTTATGTTGGAGTCCCCGAGGTTGACTCAATCGAGCTCAACTTTTGGATAGTTGCTGTTTTGGGCAGATCGTGAACTCTTTTGCGATTTTGCCGGAGTTATTGCTAGTGATCCATGCATGCTATGCCATTGTTCTTGCCATGTCTAGCTAGAATTTTGTGCCTTCTTAATGGATATATGCTTGCCTTGCCATGACTTGCTCCGTAGTGAGAGCATCGAGCTCGTTTATATGCCTCCGTGAGTTATTATTTCAGCATGTCCCAGTTTTCACTAAGTCTGAAAACTGATTGTGTTTCATCGATGTTCGTGTGCTCGGTAGAGTATTTTGTGAACCCTTTTGACTCCAGGTAATTTTGGGTGTTTTGTTAAGCTTGTTGAGTAGCTCCATGCCATGCTCTTACTTGCCATGTTCAGGTTTTCCTTCATGTTTTTTTGCTGCTTCGAAGAGAGCATCGTGGTCTGAAATTTCAGACTAGCGTTAATTTCGCTAAGTCTGAAATCTGTTTTGCTTATTCAGTTTTGCCATGCTTGTTTGAAGCCCTTAATGGATGAATTTGCCTATGCCTCAGTCATGATGATTTGATAAGCTTGATGAGTACATCACTGCCATGTAATTTGTTTCCATGTTGGGTGGCTGTAGAATGTTCATTTTGTTGCATTTAGGAGGCATGTTGCTGTAAATCGCAGATCGGTTCGTTTAGTAAAACGCTTGCCATTTCTTAACCGTAGCTCCGATTGCCATGATCTTTATATCGTTTTCAGGGGATTTCTTCCCCTCTATCCAGTGGCACACTTGGATTTCCAAGTTGAGGCCAGGTTCATGCATTTCCTGTTACATGTTGCATTCTTGCATCCCGCATCGCATCTCGCATAGCATATCATCGTGCATCTTATTGGTTGCCCTTGCTCGTGGTTGATTGTATCTTTGTTGCTTGTTTGTGTTGTTGGGTAGAGCCGGGAGACGAGTTCGCTAACGAGGAGCCCGTTGAGTTTGCTTTTGAGGATCCAGTCAATTCTGACAACTGTGCAGGCAAGATGATCACACCCTTGAAATCACTACTATCTTTGCTATGCTAGTTTGCTCGCTCTTTTGCTTTGCCAATGCTACGATGCCTACCACTTGCTTGTCAGCCTCCCAATTGCCATGTTTGAGCCTCTAACCCACCTTTGTCCTAGCAAACCATTGATTGGCTATGTTACCGCTTTGCTCAGCCCTTCTTATAGCGTTGTTAGTTGCAGGTGAAGATTGGAGCCGTTCCTTGTTGGAACATTTATTTACTTGTTGGGATATCATTATATTGCTATGTTATCTTTACTTATCTATATACTTGGTTAAGGGTGGAAGGCTCGGCCTCTCGCCTAGTGTTTTGTTCCACTCTTGCCGCCCTAGTTTCCGTCATATCGGTGTTATGTTCCCGGTTTGTTGCGTCCCTTACGCGGTTGGGCTATAATGGGAACCCCTTGATAGTTCGCCTTGATTAAAGCTTTTCCAGCAATGCCCAACATTGGTTTTACCATTTGCCACCTACCCTTTTCTTTCCCTTGGGTTTCCGGAGCCCGAGGGTCATCTTTATTTTTAGCCCCCACGGGCCAGTGCTCCTCTGAGTGTTGGTCCGAACCAGGCAGCCTGCGGGGCCACCTCGGGGAAACCCGAGGGTTGGTTTTACTCGTAGCTTGACCTATCCGAGCGTGCCCTGAGAAAGAGATATGTGCAGCTTCTATCGGGATTTGTCGGCACATTCGGGCGGTGTTGCTGGACTAGTTTTGACTTGTCGAATCATCTTGTTGTACCGGGATACCGAGTCTGATCGGTGGGTCCTGGGTGGAGGTCTATTCCTTCGTTGACAGTGAGAGCTTGTTATGGGCTAAGTTGGGACCCCCCTGCAGGGATTGATCTTTCGAAAGCCGTGCCCGCGGTTGTGGGCAGATGGGAATTTGTTAATGTCCGGTTGTAGACAACTTGAACTTAATTAATTAAAATGAATCAACTGCGTGTGTTGCCGTGATGGCCTCTTCTCGGCGGAGTCCGGGAAGTGGACACGGCGTTGGAGTTTATGCTTGCGTAGTCTGCTCTACTTAGTTACCGCTCGTGCTTTGCCTTCTCTTCTCGCTCTCTTTTGCGAATAAGTTAGCCACCATACATGCTAGTCGCTTGCTGCAGCTCCACTCACATTACCCCTTCCTTACCTATTAAGCTTAAATAGTCTTGATCGCGAGGGTGCGAGATTGCTGAGTCCTTGTGGCTCACAGATTACTATTACACCAGATGCAGGGACCGATGATACTCCTCCGGATGGCGCGTTCGAGCTGAAGTGGGAGTACGACGAGGACTCTCAGCGATACTATGTTTCTTTTCCTGATGATCAGTAGTGGTGCCTGCTCGGGGTTCGATTCAGGGTTTTTAGTCGCATGTTGGGGAGTCTTTTCTATTTTGGCGCCGTAGTCGGGCCATGAGTGTTTGTATGATGAATGCTGTTTATGTACCTTGGTGTGACGTGGCGAGTGTAAGCCAACTATTATTATTATTCCCCTTTATATCATTATGTACATGGGTTGTGTGAAGATTGCCTCACTTGCGACATATGCCTTCAATGCGATTATGCCTCTAAGTCGTGCCTCGACACGTGGGAGATATAGTCGCATCGAGGGTGTTACAACAGGACCCACTTCCTTCCCTAGTTTCTTATCCCTTTTCTGCCTCCTAATTTCTCTTGCTAATTTCCTAACCTGCTCTGCTTCTGATTCTTCACCGGAGCTGCACTCTGAGCCAGGTTCATAGTCCAGGTCACTTTCATCCTCACCTAACCCATCTGCATTTTCCATTTCATCTCTTCTCCCTCTGTTAACCCTCTCAAGTGATTCTATAGCAGGTGGAGCTTCAGTTGTAATAGGTGGTGCGTCAGTTGCACCAGATGTTGCTTCAACTTCTTCAGTTACAGGAATTTTCTCAATTACTACATTTGTAGCATGAAACACTGCTTCATTTCCAGCATTTGGCAATGACATCTTTACTGTAGAAGAACTTCTCCTGACCTGCAATTTAGCAGGTCTACTACTACATACGTCAGTCACTGTATTTGTGTCAACAACAGTAGCTTGTGAATTTCTCATTTCTTCCTCTTCAACAACACTAGCCATATGTGAAATTACCATCTCATCAACAATATCTGTTCCAACAAACTGCACAGGAATCAATGGCATTCTGGTCCCTCTATGCCTGGAGTATGTTTCACCTACATCAATTGTCACCAAACCCTGAAGATTCACATCATTAGTACTCTCTTCAATCTCCCTCTTCTCAATCTGCTCCTCAATTGATGCCTCAGTGTGCACTTCAGTCTCATCTACATGCTTATCAAATTCTTCCACATAAATGTCAGCAAAAGCACCATCCATAATGCCACTGTCCATGCTTGCAACTGAAGCATTGTCATGCAGAAAAAGAAGTCCATCAGCCAGGCATTTCCCTGGAACTAACCAGTGTAGCTTGTAGGTGTAGTTTCCTTTGCAATGCCCTCTTTCAATATGATACAAATCCTCAGCATAAGCACACAATTCTGCATAACTAAGCATGTCTCTTGGAATATGCATCTCTGTCTTTAGCTCTCCTGAGTAATGAACATGTCCATTCTTGCTCTCAAATGAGCCAAGATAATGATATCTGGCCAAGAAGTAATCAAGTGGATCGGGCGGATCCAAACGAGCTGCAAAATGAATGAAATTTCTCGTTAATTATACTTACAAAGTTAAGAAATGCAGTCATGATTCAGTACATATTCTATCCAAATGCACTAGTAAAATTACTAAAACCACACTACTCTATAGTCAAAACTGCACTAACAAATGCACTACTAAATTCACTACTGAAGTTGCAGGCAAAACTACTAAAACTACTGAAAATATAGTCAAAACTGCAGCCAAAACTACAAAAACTGCGACCAAATGCAAATGCAGCACTAAAACTGCATCCAAAACTAGTACAGCTATTCTGAATTCGGTCTAAATTCAGAGTAGTTGTACAGACGTACTTATACTGCACTACTAAAACTGTAGTCAAAATTCAGAGTTAGCACTCTTCAGCAGTCAAATTCAGTCAAAAACATTATGCTCTGTTTCTTCAAGACAATCACTAGAAACACAGTGCAAATTAATATACTTTTCTCGGAAAACAACATGCCGATCATCCGCAAATTAACACCTTATAATATCAATGCAACAGAGCTGTCATGAACACACTATGCGATCAAGCCTTTTCCCATAACACGTACATTATCTGATCCAACGAACATACCTGATGCCATCGCTTGATTCCGACGAGACGGATTCGCGACGGTCGACGCCGGTGTAGCCCTAGCCGCGGAAGACGAGAGACCTTGCGCTCCCTCTATCCCATGCCAAGGCGACGTCCAGCCTGACAGACGATGGCCGACGATGGCGGTGACGGCTACGACGGCAACAGCGACGACGCTAAGACGACAACGGCAGAGGCAGTTGTAGCAGGCGTGGATGGCGGCGCTGCGGCCCTTGCGGTTTTCACTCCGAAACAGATGCGAGAATAATAGAGCCCCACTTATTTCAGCGACCTGGTGCCACGTCAGCGACAAATTAGTGCCGGATCACCAAATCAGATGCAAAACCACTCCTAATGTGACACTAAACCGCTCAGGGCTAGATTAAACTGGTATTGACATTTTTAGGGTTTAAATCAGACCAAAATTGACTTTGGGGGGTTATGGAGACATTGGAATGGATTTGAAGGTGAAAACTATACTTCTTTCTTTCCACGATCTACAGCCATGAGCAAAGGAGCAGGACCCCGATCTACGATACTAACCCTAAAATGGCGCAGTAGCCAAATCGCAGCTGCAGGCTAACGACGCAGGACCGGCGGCAAGGCCCGCAACAGCGGGAGGCACGGCAACAACAATAGCAGGTGAGTAGGACATGCACACGACTGTTTCCGGCGACGCGCGCGCTAAATCAGCTTAACCAAATCAATCTTCAAATTAAATATTCAAAAGCACTGACTACATCCTTCATGATAGATGCTGCCATGCTGGATCGCTCGTTGCCACTTTCCCTCTTCTTTCCTCAATCATAGTACTACTAATCAAGGTGCATCGTCTTCGTCAATCAATCTTGGTGTGATGGCGTTTCGCCTCCAGGCTGCTCGCCACTCCTTCAGTCCCTCTTGCCTCGTCCAGAAACAATTCAACCAGGCAAGTCTGTGAACTCTGTTGTCTCAGTTCAACAAATAGTTTGCTGCCAGATCAAAAAAAAAATAGTTTGCTCCTAACTGTTTGATGTGTATCCCTTTAATTTTTCCCATCATTTAGATAGTTTTATATTAATTGGTCTAGTCATCTCACGTTTCAAAAGCCAAGTTACATCCTCTAAAAAACTATCTAGGGAATATGAATCTGGTTACCAGAAACATAAGAAAAGAAAAAGAAATTAGAGGATTTAATTCAATATCGTAAAGGAGTTGTAGATAAATTGATTATAGTTTTGTTTTTCTAAGAAAGTAGGCCCCATTTTAGAGTTTGGCACAGGGCCTAGAATTTTGCCGGCCCGACCCTGAATGTAATAGTCAAACACGTATAATACTATTCCATTCATTGCGCAATGTAGTACATATAGAAAGTCAAACTTTGCCAACTTCGATCAAGTTTATAAAGAAAACGGTCTACATCTACACTATAAAATATGTAAATTATGAAAATATAACTCATGATGTATCTAATGATGTGCATTTGATATTGTTTGACTTTTAGAAAAATCCATAGGCACTACATTATGGAACTGATGAAGTACTAGTTAACTACAAGAAAGTACCATTTGATTAAAGATATGACCCACCTTACCCGTATCTTAGAGTTTGTGCTGCAGACGGTTGTAAATCTACAACCCGCTTCTCTTCTTCTTCCTCTTCCCTCTCTTTCAACTCAGAAACAATACAATATCTAAATCCTTATAGCCCGCTTATATCACCTTATTATACTTGCTCTAAAAGCAAGTACAATAGAATGACGTAGATAGGCCAGTGTAAGAGATTTCACATCAGATTTATGTATAGCTAAGAAGAGAAGAGAGAAGAGATGCGGGTTACAAGCTTAAAGCCGGCTATAGTACAAGCCCCAACAATCTTTATGAGAGAAAGATGTGAGCCATGTATTAATGATTTGGCATACTGATATGATCGTATGTGTTGGCCAAACTATTAACCATACTCTAACAAGCGATCGCATTGGTCAAGTAGTGGCATGCTCTAAGAACAAGCGATCGTATGTGTTCGAAGGCGGTGCCACTCTCTGACGGCAGGTGCAACCCCACCAGTCCCCTTCCAACATGGTGGCTCCGACCAGCGTCGGCTTCGTCATCCCCGACTCCAGATACGACGGCTATGGGTTTGCTCAGTCTGAGGCCTGGGAGAAATCCTTGCTCGGCTTGCCGGTGCTGGCAGCGGCGGCGTCTGCGGATGTCGTTCCCTCCTTGGAGGCGCTGTCAAGGCCCTCAGTTGTGCCCCTCTTCGAGCTCGGGGGAAACCCTAGGTCCGGTTCTTCCGGATCGGATGGCGACGATGTCTTGGCGACGACTTCCTTCTTAAAGGCACTATCTTGCTCGCTCGTGGTGTCCCCAGGTTCTGGCTTAGGCGATGTTGGAATTCTTGCTGGTTCGGTATTGCCGCTCTTGGTTCGGGCTTGGTAGGTTTAGTTGTGACCTTTCCTTTATTCGGGCCAAGCACCCATTGTCTCTCTGCTCGGGACACCATGTTCATGCCTGCTTGTGTTCGTGTCATGTGTTGCATCCCTCTCTGTACTCATTCTACTCTTTTTATCAATGCAATGATATGCAAGCTTTGCGTATTTAAGAAAAAAAGTAGTGGCATGGATAAGCACAACGAGGATTCAAGTACCCAGGCATCTCAAAGTAGTACACCAAGGACCAAAGCCGTGGCCATGTTTCGTGAAGACAGAATCGGATTGGACGCGATCTACATCCTTTCTCGGCTCTCGGTGCACCCTCGCCCTCTACTCTTGGATCTCATGGATTTTCTCATTGTTGACGGGAATGGTTCGAGGCAGGAACCTGAAAACTAGCCCAGACCCGCTCGCTGGACATAGCAGTGGCCATGCGTTTCTCCGCGTAGTATCTCTCTTACCTACTCCGTCTGTAAACAAATGAGTATGACCACGTGGAAGATTGGCGATTAAGAGCAAGTACAATAGAGCTGAGTCAGCGGGCTATAAGAAATAAACTAGTATATTTCTGCTTAGTTGGAGGAAAGAGAAGAGGAGAGAGAAAGTAAGCGGGCTCTTCGTGAAGAGCCAGCTCTAGCACGTGCTCCTAGGCACTTTATGAGAATGAGAAGTGGGCCACATAATAAAAAAATAGTACATTCTTTTGATCTATTATTGTACATGTGGGCTATAAGATAGGCCGTAGATGACATGGCACTGGCTTATAGGCAGCAGCTGGCTATACTATTAACCATGCTCTAACAAGGCGTCCCTGCCATGCCGAATTAGTGGCGTCGATACGCACAACGAGGATCCAGAAACCTGGCCATACCGCCGATCCTCTAAGCAGCCACTACTAAATTCTATCGTCTACAGTGAGCGCCTTGGTCTTCTAAACCCGGTGCTCCTATATATGCACCCGTGCCATCCATCAGCTGGTTACCGTGCCCACTCCTCCATAGAATTCCTCAACTTCTTACTGCGAGAGAGCACGAGCACCTCATGAGGGTACGCAGGCATTCTCTTCTGTGTTCGTCTCAACTTCTGACTGCCAATGAGTGGCATATGATGAAGGAGCTAATTCTTCTTGTTTTTGCTGCCGCAGGATCATAGCTGGGTGGACGCCGGGCTTCACGGGTCCCATTGCAACAACAGGAGATCAGGGTTCGGCGCAGGCTGGAGTCGACGTAAGTGGCACGTTGAATCTCTCTGCAGTGTGAGAATTTTCAGGGCGTAATTTGACAGTTCTTCCACCGGAATTCACACTTCCCTCCTACCTACCTCTTGCAGCAGCAGCAGCTGACATTTCCGGTTCGGACGGACTTCGTCGGGATGACGAGCTCCGCGGCGACTGGTGCCCGGCAATGCTGTCGATCGGGACGTTCGGGGCAGTCGATGGCCGCAGGGGCGAGCTGCAGAGGATGCAGGCGGAGCTCACATTGCTCATGAGCGCCAAGGCCATGGCCACAGCAGCGGCGGAGGGAGAGGACGACAAGAGGCGTCACCGGACGCCCAAGAGGTCCCCCTGTGGAGGGATGGTCAAGCACAGGTCCTTCAGGAAGTTCATGTCAGGTGCCTTCAGCAACTTCCTGCCCAGACCAATCTTCAGAGAAGCGACGCCTGAACCCACACCCACTGAGGTGCGTGCTGTTACCCAACGTTTTTTCTAACTGTTTCCTGCTGCCAACTTCATGTGTTCTAAACAAGCCCTCAGCAGTTAAGTACTCATATGCCCCTGCATGGTTTTCTTCATGGCAGATACCCTGGCCATCACCCCATGACGACATAACCAGTGATAACTGGGCGATGTCAGAGGCGACGATCAAGAGCTACCGAACGGCGCATTTGCCTTGGAGAGGCAAAGCGATGGGTGAGGAACATGGGAGCAAATGGATCAGAACAGATTCAGAGTGTAAGTTTATCTCACAGAGTGCCAATGCTTGCAAGCTGACCTACAAACTAATATGTACCTCCATTCTCCCAGATATCGTGCTGGAGATCTGAACTCACAAGATGGCGGCGACTAGGAGGAGGGGGGCCGGCTCCTGATACAGTTTTCTTTGGGTACATGTACATGCCTGTATCCAAATTGTTTTGTCAGCTGTAACACTACGTTTTTGTGTCCTCTACCGTTATGTAAGTGGGCATTCGAGTAGTTTTACAGTTGACTTGGTGATAGGCTATCTTAGAGACTAACACCAATGCCCTTGGTAGCATCTGGTGCAAGCAAAACTGATATATGAACATGCTTTCTCCTCAACCATCAAATGTACATCTGGTCATTCAAGTATACAATAGAATTTGATTAACCTATAAACTATGGAATCTGCAGATATTCAGGCCGGCAACAAAACCATCTTTTTGCCCATATGGTTAGTATTATTAGAGTGTTTTAGCCTATGACCTGCAAATTGAATACGGAAGAAGGTAAGCCATAGTCTCTTTTTTCTTTTGAAACTGGGCAAAAGATTTGCCACTTTCATTGATTAAGAAGAAGGTTTCGAGTTTTTTGGCCAAAGGCCGAATTACAATACGTTACTCTCGCGGCATTACATTATTAAAATACTTGGCCCCTGCAAAGCACCAAAGTTTTGAAACATCTTTGGTTCTAGCAACAAGAACCCCAACCGGCACCACGGTGTTACAGAAGACGCGTGCATTCCTTGTTGGAAATATGAGCAAATTACTACGAGATTTAATCCGAATAAATAGGAAATAGATCATGACAGTAATAGCAGAGATTAAACTAATCATGCGAACTAGCATAGTAGATGAACGGATCACATCTAGGGCACATACTAGAAACATGAATTCTGCCACAATCTCGAACAGAAAGGATAGAATCACATACGGTGCAGCAGGAGCAGCACCGCCGGCGTTGACGTTGTCGCCCATGTCATCGAGGATGAGGTTGCCGAGGTCGGGGAAGAAGTCATCGTTCGCGAAGTCGTCGCTGCCAGCAGTCGCGCGAGTGCGCTCCCCAAAAACCTGATCGCCCCTCTCCCGTACAGGATCACGAGAGGCAGGGTTCCGGAGGCCTGCTGTCCCTTCTCCTGGTGCACGCCGAAAGGAGGGATGGAGAAGACTTGCTTGGCGGCGCAATGATCTGGAACGGTGGTGAGAAACCATACGAAGCGGCGGCGGCGGCTAGGGTAGACGTCTGCCTGACTATATAGTGCGGGCCGGGTAGGTCGTGGGAGTAAACCCCACGTCCGAGTCGTCACGATCCAAAAGAATCGAAAACGGTTCAGTAATTAACGCATCTGTTAATTATTAATTAATGACTCATTAATTTTTCCTGAGCAGCAAAAATATAGACAACGTGCATAGCTCTGTCCTCGGCTCGGCTCAATCCCGCAACCCGCGGCGCGTTGTGACGAGGCGTGGCGTGGCGAGGCGAGCGAGGAGGAGGAGCGCGCGTGTAGGTCTCCTCTTCTCATGCTCATACAAGTCGTAGAAGAGCTCACCTTATAAAGAGGTGCAACTCTTTCTCAACTTCCGGGGTGGGACTAAACTTTAGTCTCACTCACTCCACTCACATGTGTGCATGAATGGGCCAAGAGAATTTCAGAATTTTAGTTGGGCTTTGGGCCAAAGGCCTAATAGCAAAATTCCAACATTCCAAACTTTCCACGAGATCTGCATAATAAGATACATCATCGACTGTCGAGATTGCAACGCGTTGGAGTCAATGAGGTTCCACCAGGCTTTCACCGAATGGACCGCCACCCAAGCTGTAGGGTTCACATCAACCAAGCCAAGCCAAGATTTGATCATTTCCCAAACTCGAACCGTGTATCGGCATTGACAAAGGAGGTGAGCCACGGTTTCTTGAACTTGCTTGCATAGGGGGCAGCGATCACAGTTAGGCCACCCACGGCGTTGGAGTCTGTCGGCCTGAAGAAAATATGCCCTAGAGGCAATAATAAAGTTGTTATTTATATTTCCTTATATAATGATAAATGTTTATTATTCATGCTAGAATTGTATTAACCGGAAACTTAGTACATGTGTGACTACATAGACAAACAGAGTGTCACTAGTATGCCTCTACCTGACTAGCTCGTTGATAAAAAATGGTTAAGTTTCCTAGCCATGGACAAAGAATTGTCATTTGATAAACGGGATCACATCATTAGAGAATGATGTGATTGACTTGACCCATCTGTTAGCTTAGCACTTTGATCGTTTAGTTTACTGCTATTGCTTTCTCTATAACTTATACATGTTCCTATGACTATGAGATTATGCAACTCCCGAATATCAGAGGAACACTTAGTGTGCTATCAAACGTCACAACGTAACTGGGTGACTATAAAGATGCTCTACAGGTGTCTCCGATGGTTTTTGTTGAGTTGGCATAGATCAAGATTAGGATTTGTCACTCCGTGTATCGGAGAGGTATCTCTGGGCCCTCTCGGTAATGCACATCACAATAAGCCTTCCAAGCAATGTGACTAATGAGTTAGTTACTGGATGTTGCATTACAGAACGAGTAAAGAGACTTGCCGATAACGAGATTGAACTAGGTATTGAGATACCGACGATCGAATCTCGGACAAGTAACATACCAATGACAAACGGAACAACATATGTTGTTATGCAGTTTGACTGATAAAGATCTTCGTAGAATATGTAGGAACCAATATGAGCATCCAAGTTCCGCTATTAGTTATTGACCGGAGATGAGTCTCGGTCATGTCTACATAGTTCTCAAACACGTAGGGTCCGCATGCTTAATGTTCGGTGACGATCGGTATTATGAGTTTATGTATTTTGATGTACCGAAGGTAGTTCGGAGTCCCGTATATGATCACGGACACGACGAGGAGTCTTGGAATGGTCGAGACATAAAGATCGATATATTGGAAGCCTATGTTTGGACATCGGAATGGTTCCGGGTGAGTTCGGGCATATACCGGAGTATCGGGAGGTTACCGAAATCCCCCAGAAAGTAAATGGGCCTTATTGGGCCATAGTGGGAGAGAGGAGAAGGGAGCCTAGGAGGGGGCGCCCCCCCAAGCCCAATCTGAATTGGGTGGGGGGCGGCCCCCCTTTCCTCCCCCCTCTCTCCCCTTCCTTCCTCTCCTAATCCAACTAGGGAAGGGGGCGAATCCTACTCCCGATGGGAGTACGACTCCCCTTGGGCGCGCCATAGAGGGGCCGGTCCTCCCCCTCCTCCACTCCTTTATATACAGGGGAGGGGGCACCCCATAGACACACAAGTTGATTGTTTAGCCATGTGCGGTGCCCCTCTCCATAGATTTCCACCTCGATCATATCGTTGTAGTGCTTAGGTGAAGCCCTGCGCCGGTAGCTTCATCATCACCGTCATCACGCCGTCGTGCTAACAAAACTCTCCCTCGACACTCAGCCGGATCTAGAGTTCAGGGAACGTCATCGAGCTGAACGTGTGCAGATCGCGGAGGTGGTGTACCTTCGGTGCCAGGATCGGTCGGATCGTGAAGACATAAGACTATATCAACTGTGTTGTCATAACGCTTCCGCTTACGGTCTACGAGGGTATGTGGACAACACTCTTCCCCTCTAGTTGCTATGCATCACTGATGACCCACAAGTGTAGGGGATCTATCGTAGCTTTTCGATAAGTAAGAGTGTCGAACCCAACGAGGAGCAGAAGGACATGATAAGCAGTTTTCAGTAAGGTATTCTCTGCAAGCACTGAAATTATCGGTAGCAGATAGTTTTGTGATAAGGTAATTAGTAACGAGTACCAAGTAATAAAAGTAAATAAGATGCAGCAAGATGGCCCAATCCTTTTTGCAGCAAAGGATAAGCCTAGACAAACTCTTATATGAAGGAAAGAGCTCCCGAGGACACATGGAAATTATCGTCAAGCTAGTTTTCATCACGATCATATGATTCGCGTTCGGTACTTTGATAATTTGATATGTGGGTGGACCGGTGCTTGGGTACTGTCCTTACTTGGACAAGCATCCCACTCATGATTAACTCCTATTGCAAGCATCCGCAACTACAACAAAAGTATTAAGGTAAACCTAACCATAGCATGAAACATATGGATCCAAATCAGCCCCTTACGAAGCAACGCATAAACTAGGGTTTATGCTTCTGTCACTCTAGCAACCCATCATCTACTTATTACTTCCCAATGCCTCCCCCTAGGCCCAAACAATGGTGAAGTGTCATGTAGTCGACGTTCACATGACACCACTAGAGGGATGACAACATACATCTCATCAAAATATCAAACGAATACCAAATTCACATGACTACTAATAGCAAGACTTCTCCCATGTCCTCAGGAACAAACGTAACTACTCACAAAGCATATTCATGTTCATAATCAGAGGGGTATTAATATGCATAATGGATCTGAACATATGATCTTCCACTAAGTAAACCAACTAGCATCAACTACAAGGAGTAATCAACACTACTAGCAACCCGCTTGTACCAATCTGAGGTTTGGATACAAAGATTGGATACAAGAGATGAACTAGGGTTTGAGATGAGATGGTGCTGGTGAAGATGTTGATGGATATTGACCCCCTGCCGATGAGAGGATCGTTGGTGATGACGATGGTGATGATTTCCCCCTCCCGGAGGGAAGTTTCCCCAGCAGAATAGCTCCGCCGAAGCCCTAGATTGGTTCCGCCAAGGTTCCACCTCGTGGCGGCGTAGTCTCGTCCCGAAAGCTTGCTTATGATTTTTTTCCTCAACGAAAGACTCCATATAGCAGAAGATGGACATAAGAGGGCCACCAGGGGGCCCACGAGGCAGGGGGCGCGCCCCCCACCCTCGTGGCCAGGGTGTGGCCCCTCCTCTGGAACTTTTTGCGCTCAGTATTTTTTATATATTCTGTAAATAGCTTCCGTGAAGTTTCAGGACTTTTGGAGCTGTGCAGAATAGGTCTCTAATATTTTCTCCTTTTTCAGCCCAGAATCTCAGCTGCCGGCATTCTCCCTCTTCATGTAAACCTTGTAAAATAACAAAGAATAGGCATAAGTATTGTGACATAATGTGTAATAACAGCCCATAATGCAATAAATATCGATATAAAAGCATGATGCAAAATGGATGTATCAACTTCCCCAAGCTTAGACCTCGCTTGTCCTCAAGCGAAAGCCAAAATCGAAAAATATGTCCACATGTTTAGAGATAGAGGTGTCGATAAAAATAAAATACGAACATGAGGGCATCATGATCATTCTTAGAACAACAACACACACACACACATATATATATATCGTCATATGATCTCTTATGCTAAAGTAACAATTCAATCACAATTTCATGTATGAATCATAAACTTCATTGAGAACCAACAAACTCTAATCTCAGTCATTGAGGCAATTGCAATTTATCATAACATAGGAAAGAGTCAATATAAGAGCTTTTCAGCAAGTCCACATACTCAACCATCTTTTAGTCTTTCACAATTGCTAACACTCACGCAATATTTACGGGCCTGAAGTTTTAATTGGACATAGAGAAAGTTAGGGGCTTATAATTTTGCCTCCCAACGTTTTACCTCAAGGGTAATGTCAACAATAATAGTTCATGAAAGCTCACATCCAATTAGCTATATATATCAGGATCTTTCCAACACATTGTGCTCGCCAAAGGATAAAATGTAAAAAGGAAAGGTGAAGATCACCATGACTCTTATGTAAGGTAGAAGATAAAAGTAAAAGATAGGCCCTTCACAGAGGGAAGCAGAGGTTGTCATGCGCTTTTATGGTTGGATGCACAAAATCTTAATGCAAAAGAACGTCACTTTATATTGCCACTTGTGATATGGACCTTTATTATGCAGTCAGTCGCTTTTATTTCTTCCATATCACAAGATCGTATAAAGCTTATTTTCTCCGCACTAATAATTCATACATATTTATAGAGCAATTTTCATTGCTTGCACCGATCACAACTTACTTGAAGGATCTTACTCATACCATAGGTAGATATGGTGGACTCTCATGGCAAAACTGGGTTTAGGGATATTTGGAAGCACAAGTAGTATCTCTACTTGGTGCAAAGAAATTGGCTAGCAAGAGAGGGAAAGGCAAGCTCAACATGTTGGACGATCCATGACAATATAATTTATCTTAGATGAAAGAAAACATAACCCATTACGTTGTCTTCCTTGTCCTACATCAACTCTTAGCATGTCATACTTTAATGAGTGCTCACAATCATAAAAGATGTCCAAGATAGTATATTTATATGTGAACCTCTCTTTCTTTATTACTTCTTATTAATTGCAACAATGACCAACTATGTTTGTCAACTCTCAACAACTTTTATTCATCATACTCTTATATGTGAAGTCATTACTCTCCATAAGATCCATATGATCTCTTTGTTTCTTTTTATTCTTTCTCTTTTTATTTTATCCCCTCAAGATCATAGCAAAATAATCAAGCCCTTGACTCAACACTAATCTTTATTATATAGCTCACGGACTTGATTACATAGAAGGATCATAAAGCAAAACTCACAACTAGATCATAGTAAAACTTTATTCTACTAGATCAAGATATTATCAAAAGGATCAAACTAAGAAAAACGGTAAAGATAAAAGTGATGGTGATACGATAGCGGGGCACTCCCCCAAGCTTGGTAGTTGCCAAGGGGAGTGCCCATACCCGTGTGATTATGTTTCTTTCTTTGTTGGTGAAGAAGGTGGAGTTGTTGATGATGTAGGCTTGTCGTCCCTCTTCCAAGGCATAGGCTCACCATCATAGAAGGATGATCGAGTCTCGTGAATCCTCAAAATCTGCAGCCAAACTCATCCTCTTGAATCTATATTCATACTCATAGTTTTGGTTTTGCAGGTCATAGATCTGGGCTTGGAGGTGCTCGATTTTCTCAGGAAGCTTGAAGATGGCCTCCCCATTGTCCTTGACGTCCAGCTTGTGGTTGTTGGTGAACTTTGTGATCACAATGTGATTGGAGTCGAGTCCACGCTCCACCATCTCCTGACACTTGAAAACTTGTTGCTCCAATGCTTCGAGTCTTGCCTCCATGCTTTTGGTCCTCCTTGGTCCCTCAGCATCGCGGATGTGCAACAACCCCTCATGCATCTCAATGGTTTGAGGGTGTTGCGGCACCTCCGCGAGGTAGGGGTTGATGACCTTCTCGAAGAACTTGTCATTGGGGGAACTTGAAGACGACATGATAACCTAGATCTGTCAGAAAAACAGCTCGAAACAAAGACAAGAGATATTTGCGTGGTACGGTGGTCAAAACCTTCGGGAGATTATATAATGAATTTTTACCGACCAAAAAAAGTATCGTGCAAGAAAACGGAGTCCGGAGAGCACACGGGGTGCCCACGAGGCAGGGGGCGTGCCTCCCACCCTCGTGGAAGCCTCGTGTCCTTTCCGGTCAGCTTCTTATTTTCCTATTTTTCTAAGTATTCCAAAACGGAGAAATGTTGCCATTAGAACTGTTTTGGAGTCGGTTTACTTACCGTACCACATACCTATTCCTTTTCGGAGTCTTAAACGTTCCAGAAAGTGTCCCTTATGTATTCCTCCGGGGTTACGGTTTCAATAACATTAGTTTCAACATTTATGGGATTAACTGAGATACAATGTTTGATTCTTCGACCGTTCACCACCCTCGGATTTGTGCCTTCGAACTTGTTGATTTTTATGGCACCGGAATGATAGACCTCCTCGATAACATAAGGACCTTCCCATTTGGAGAGAAGTTTGCCTACAAAATTTTTTAAACGAGAGTTGTATAGCAATACATAATCACGTACGTTAAACTCACGCTTTTGTATCCTTTTATCATGCCATCTTTTAACTTTTTCTTTAAACAGTTTGGCATTCTCATAGGCCTGGGTTCTCCATTCATCAAGTGAGCTAATGTCAAAAAGCCTCTTCTCACCAGCAAGTTTGAAGTCATAGTTGAGCTCTTTAATAGCCCAATATGTCTTATGTTCTAATTCAAGAGGTAAGTGACATGCTTTGCCATAAACCATTTTATACGGAGACATACCCATAGGATTTTTATATGCAGTTCTATAAGCCCATAATGCATCATCAAGTTTCTTGGACCAATTCTTTTTAGATCTATTAACAGTCTCTTGCAAGATTAATTTGAGCTCTTTTTTACTCAATTCTACTTGACCACTAGATTGTGGGTGATAAGGAGATGCAATTCTATAATTAACATCATACTTAGCAAGCATTTTACGAAAGGCACCATGAATAAAGTGTGAACCACCATCAGTCATTAAGTATCTAGGGACTCCAAACCTCGGAAAATAACTTCTTTAAGCATCTTAATAGAGGTGTTATGATCAGCACTACTAGTTGGAATAGCTTCTACCCACTTAGTAATGTAATCAACAGCAACTAAAATATGTGTATACCCATTAGAGGAAGGAAAAGGTCCCATATAATCAAAGCCCCAAACATCAAATGGTTCAATAACAAGTGAATAATTCATAGGCATTTCTTGACGTCTACTAATATTACCAATTCTTTGACATTCATCACAAGACAAAACAAACTTACGGGCATCCTTGAAGAGAGTAGGCCAATAAAAACCGGATTGCAATACCTTGTGTGCAGTTCTATCTCCAGCATGGTGTCCTCCATAGGCTTCGGAGTGACACTTGCGTAGGATCTGTTCTTGTTCATACTCAGGTACACAACGTCTAATAATACCATCCACTCCTTCTTTATAAAGATGTGGGTCATCCCAAAAGTAATGTCTCAAATCATAGAAGAACTTTTTCTTATGCTGGTATGTGAAACTAGGTGGTATAAATTTAGCAACAATATAATTAGCATAATCATCATATCATGGAGCAGTTCGAGAAGCATTTATGACATTTAATTGTTCATCAGGAAAGCTATCATCAATAGGTAGTGGGTCATCAAGAACATTTTCTAACATAGACAAGTTGTCTGCAACGGGGTTCTCATCTCCCTTTCTATCAATAATATGCAAGTCAAATTCTTGCAGCAAGAGAACCCATCTAATAAGTCTAGGTTTAGCATCTTTCTTTTCCATAAGGTATTTAATGGCAGCATGATCAGTGTGAATAGTTACTTTAGAATCAACAATATAAGGTCTGAACTTATCACAAGCAAAAACAACAGCTAAAAATTCTTTTTCAGTAGTAGCATAATTTCTCTGGGCATTGTCTAAAGTTTTAGCAGCATATTGAATAACATTTAATTTCTTATCAACTCTTTGCCCTAGAACAACACCCACAGCATAATCACTAGCATCACACATAATTTCAAAGGGTAAATTCCAATTAGGTGGTTGAACAATAGGTGCAGAAATCACTGCTTTCTTAAGTATTTCAAATGCTTCTACACAATCATCATCAAAGACAAAAGGAATATCCTTTTGCTGTAGATTAGTCAGAGGCCGAGAAATTTTTGAGAAGTCCTTAATGAACCTCCTATAAAAACCGGCGTGACCAAGGAATCTTCTTATACCTTTGATGTCCTTGGGACACAACATCTTTTCAATAGCATCAACTTTAGCTTTATCAACTTCAATGCCTCTTTCAGAAATTTTATGCCCCAAGAGAATACCTTCATTAACCATAAAGTGGCACTTCTCCCAATTGAAGACAAGATTAGTTTCTTCACATCTCTGCAAAACTCGATCAAGGTTGCTTAAGCAATCATCAAAAGAAGATCCATAAACGGAGAAATCATCCATGAATACCTTACATATCTTTTCACAAAAGTCAGAGAATATAGCCATCGTGCATCTTTGAAAGGTAGCAGGTGCATTACATAAACCAAAAGGCATACGTCTATAAGCAAAAGTACCGAAAGGGCAAGTAAAAGTGGTCTTTGATTGATCATCAGCTGACATAGGTATTTGAGAGAAGCCAGAGTAACCATCTAGAAACCAAAAATGTGTATGTTTGGATAATCTTTCTAGCATTTGATCAATAAAAGGCAAAGGGTAATGATCTTTTTTAGTAGCCTTATTTAATTTGTGGAAATCAATTACCATCCTATAACTTGTAATAATTCTTTGCGGAATCAATTCATCTTTATCATTAGGAACAACAGTAATACCTCCCTTCTTAGGGACAGAATGGACAGGACTTACCCACTGACTGTCAGTAACGGGATAAATTATACCTGCCTCAAGGAGCTTTAATATTTCCTTTCTTACCACTTCTTTCATCTTAGGATTCAGCCGTCGTTGGTGATCAATAACTGGTTTGGTGTCTTCCTCCAAATTTATTTTGTGTTGACATAGAGTGGGGCTAATGCCCTTAAGATCATCAAGAGTATATCCAATAGCAGCACGATGCTTCTTCAGAGTTTTCAATAATTTCTCTTCCTCCTTCTTTGAAAGGTTAGCACTAATAATAACAGGATATATTTTCTTTTCATCAAGATAAGCATATTTAAGAGTATCAGGTAATGGCTTAAGCTCAAACACGGGATCACCCTTGGGTGGAGGAGGATCCCCTAGGATTTTAACAGCCAAGTTGTGTTTAAGAATAGGTCCCTGTTTAAAGAATACTTCATATATTTCCCTCCTTTCATTCCTAAACATATCATTTTCATGGTCTAGCAAATATTGTTCTAAAGGATCAATAGGAGGCACGACAATAGAAGCAAGACCAATAATTTCATCTTTACTAGGCAATTATTTATCATGGGGTTGTCTATGAAATTTAGCAAAATTAAACTCTTGAGACATATCCCCTAAACCAACAGAAACAATATCCTTATTGCAGTCTATCTTAGCATTGACAGTATTCAAGAAGGGTCTACCAAATATAATGGGACAAAAGCTATCTTGCGGGGAACCAAGAACAAGAAAATCAGCAGGATATTTAACCTTCCCACACAAGACTTCAACATCTCTAACAATCCCAATTGGTGAAATAGTATCTCTATTAGCAAGCTTAATGGTAACATCAATACCTTCTATTTCAGATGGTGCAATATCATGCATAATTTCTTTGTATAAGGAAATAGGTATTGTACTAGCACTAGCACCCATATCACATAAGCCATGATGACAATGATCTCCTATTTTAACAGAAATAACATGCATGCCTATGACAGGTCTATGTTTATCCTTAGCACCAGGCTTAGCAATTCTGGCAGTTTCTTCACAGAAATAAATAACCTGCCCATCAATATTTTCGGCCAAGAGATCTTTAACCATAACAATATTAGGTTCAACTTTAATTTGCTCAGGGGGTTTAGGTGTCTTAATATTACTCTTGTCGACTACAGTTGAAGCTTTAGCATGATCCTTAATTCTAACAGGGAAAGGTGGTTTCTCAACATAAGTAGTAGGTACAACTGGATCATTATAAGTGATAGTCTTTTCTTCAACTTTAATAGGTGCATCTGCTTTTGTTTCAATGTGAGGATTATATTTAAACCACTTCTCCTTGGGGAGATCAACATGAGTAGCCAAAGATTCACAGAAAGAAGCTACTATCTCAGAGTCAAGTCCATATTTAGTGCTAAATTTACGGAAAACATCAGTATCCATAAAAGATTTAACACAATCAAACTTAGGTGTTATACCTGACTCCTTACCTTCGTCGATATCGCAATCTTCAGAGTTGTGTTTAATTCTCTCCAATAAATTCCATTTGAATTCAATAGTCTTCATCATAAAGGAATCAGTACAAGAAGTATCAAGCATGGAGCGATTGTTGTCATAAAGCCGAGCATAAAGTTTTTGAATAATCATTTCTCTTAAGAGCTCATGATTGGGGCATGAATATAACATTGACTTAAGCCTCCCCAAGCTTGAGCAATTCTTTCTCCTTCGCGAGGCCAAAAATTATATATATAATTACGATCACGATGAACAAGATGCATAGGATAAAACCTCTGATGGAATTCTAATTTCAACCGTTTGTAGTCCCATGATCCCATATCATCACATAGCCTATACCATGTCAATGCATCTCCCTTCAAAGATAAAGGGAAGACCTTCTTCTTGATAACATCATCGTGCATACCTGCAAGCTTAAATAATCCACAAACTTCATCCACATAGATTAAGTGCAAATCGGGATGCAATCACTACAAAAAAAGACACATCCGTGACATTTTGGGCCGAATGAAATTTTTTCTGTCATACATATGACACTTCTATGACGATAATTGTGACAAAACCCAGTATCATCATAGATGTGGTGGGCTCCTACTTCTATGACAAAAAATCATGATAGAAAATGGGCTTTTCGTCCTGGGCGGGCCGGAGACGCAGCTGCATGACATTCTTTGGGCCGTCCATGACGGAAAAAACCATGGTAGAAGCGAGGGGGAGGAAAATTTCGGGGAGTTCCCGGTTACGGTGGGAGGTCGGGGGCCGAGCGATGCGCATTTCTCTCGTACACGTACGCGCGTGTGTGCGAGGCGTTGGCTCTAACTGAACCCGAGCGAGGCGTTGGGCTCTAACTAAACCCGAGCGATTGCACTGTAGGCTACGCGTTACTGAACCCGAGCGATCGATCGATGGCTATTAACTGAACCCGATCGAGCGATTCCTTCGCTACTGCTCCTAACTGAAGCCGATCGATGGGATGAACAATGAGCGTTGTGGGGGGGGGGTTGGATGAACAGTGAGCGGTGGCGTTGCCTTTGGATGAACAGGACCCCGTGGTGTGGTGGAGGGCTGGATGAACAGTAGACGATGGAGGGGTGCCCGTGGAGGGGTGGATGAACAGGACCCCGTGGTGTGGAGGGCTGGATGAACAGTAGACGGTGGAGGGGTGGTTGAACAGGACCCCGTGGTCTGGAGGGATGGATGAATAGTAGATGGTGGAGGGGTGCCCGTGGAGGGGTGGTTGAACAGGACACCGTGGTGTGGAGGGCTGGATGAACAGTAGACGGTGGAGGGGTGGTTAAACAGTAGCCGGTGGAGTAGCACGCGGTGGAGGCTGGATGAACAGGAGCCCGTGGAGGTTGGATGAATAGGAGCCCGTGGAGGCCGGAGGAGGTCGACGGTGGAGATGAACAGTATCCCTTGGAGTCCTGTTTTGCGGTATGCCACACCCCTCCCGATGAACAGGACCCCCGTTTCGACCGTAGCGCTCCAACACAAGTCCGTTTCATCCGTTTTGCGGTACGCCACACCCCTCCCGATCAACAGGACCCCCGTTTCGACCGTAGGAGGTCCGTTTCCACCGTTTTGCGGTACGCCACACCCCTCTCGATCAACAGGACCCTCGTTTCAACCGTAGGAGGTCCGTTTCCTCCGTTTTGTGGTACGCCAGACCCCTCTCGATCAACAGGATCCCGTTCCGAACGTGGCCGGTCGAACACAAGGCCGTTTCCTCCGTTCTGCGGTACGCTAGGCCTCGTTTCCATCGCTTGTTCCGTCCAAGCCCTCCCGATGAACACGATGCATTCCATTGCCTCCCCATGAACACGATGCATTCCGTTGCCTCCCCATGAACACGACGACGATGTTGTTTCTCCGTTCCGACCCAGCCATGTACACGAGCCCTGGCCGTACGTACGCACAAGTAGGCGTTCGAGACCCCGCCCATATGTACACATACGTGGCCGTATTTTCTTTCTTGCACCCTGTCCGCTGTACGTACGTGTACATGCTACGTGCGCGCCTCTACATCCACCAGTATATATGTACTTACACGTTCGCGACCAGAATGACAGCGCTACGTATGCTTCCTTGCGTGCGAAGATGTAGCTGGTGGGTCCCAGCATTCAGGGGCAAACGTTTTTTTTCACGAAATACGGTGGCCCGTCTGGTGGGTCCCCGCTGTTAGGTGGAGGAATAATTATTTTGCACGTAATAAGGAGGCACTTCCTTGCTGCGGCCGTGGACCCAGCTGTCAGCCTCTCCACGTTCCTTGACCACGTTGACCACACCGCACCGAGAGCACTAGGGCGATGGACGACGGCGACGCCTAGGAAGGGGACGACGCGGAGCCGGGGAAGACGCGGAAGTGGATGCCCACGCGTAGAGGAGTACGAGGGTTCATTGGTTCGCTGCGGTGTGAGGCTGCCGTCGCTGCATAATAACAGGGGGTGTGGGTGAGTAGAGGGATGGCCTGGCCAGCGGTGGGAGTAGTAGGGGGAGGTGAGGCCTCCGTCGCATCGTAGCCAACCACGGGAGGCAGGAACACGAGGCACGACCGATGCTAGTTTGGGCGGCTGGAGCAAGAAGACCAGAGGTTGAAGAAGCACTACGGCTGTTGGATGGACATCGTACGGTCACTGGAGCTAGAATCGTGCATATTGACTAAGTTGACAAAGCCCTCCGTCCCCGTCAACTTAGTAGGCCCACAAGTCAGCCTCCCACCAAGGTGGGTCCCAGCTAGCAGGGGGTATTCATTTTTTTGTGCGTAATAAGGAGGCACTTCTGGTGGGTCCGAGCTGACAGCAGGGGGAACATTTTTTTCGTGAAATATGTGGCCCGTCGGGTGGGTCCCAGCAGTCAGGGGCAAACGTTTTTTCACGATATACTGGTGGGCGTCCGGTGGGTCCCTGCTGTCAGGTGGAGGAATAATTATTTTCCGTGTAATAAGGAGGCATTTCCTTGCGGCTGCCGTGGACCCAGCTGTCAGCCTCTCCACGTACAGTATTCTTCTGATGGAATTCGGTCGTTGACCACATTGACCATGCCGCGCCGATAGCACCATGGCGGTGGACGACGGCGAGGCCTATGAAGGGGACAACACGGAGCCGGGGAAGACACGGCAGTGGATGCCCACGCGGAGAGGAGTACGAGGGTTCATTGGTTCGGCTGCGCTGCCGTCGCCGCAGAATAACAGGGGGTGTGGGTGAGTGGAGTGGAGGAATGGCCTGGCTAGCGGTGGGAGTAGTATGTGGGCGGTGAGGCCTCCGCGGCAGCACAGCCGGCCACGGGAGGCAGGAGCAGGCGGCACGACTGGCGCTGCTTTGGGCGGCTGGAGCAAGAAGACCAGAGGTTGAAGAAGCACTACGGCCGTTGGATGGACATCATACGGTCAGTCGAGCTAGAATCGTGCATATTGACTAAGTTGACAAAGCCCTTCGTCCCCGTCAACTTAGTAGGCCCACTATACTGGGTCCCAGCTAGCAGGGGGAGTATTCATTTTTGTGTGCGTAATAAGGAGGCACTTCCTTGCATGCGAAGATATAGCTGGTGGGTCCGAGCTGTCAGCGGTGGTAACATTTTTTTAATGAAATACAGAGGCCGTTTCAGTGGGTCCCAGATGTCAGGTGGAGGAAATCATTATTTTGCGCGTAATAAGGAGGCATTTCCTTGCGTGCGGCAGTGGACCCAGCTGTCAGCCTCTCCACGTACAGTCCACTTCAGATGCATGTCGGTCATTGACCACGCTGACCACGCCACGCCGAGAGCACCAGGGCGGTGGACGACGGCGAGGCCTAGGACGGGAACGACACGGAGGCAGGGAAGACTCGGTCGTTGTTTTTGTTTCCCACGCGGAGGGAAGTACGACTGTACGAGGGTTTACTGGTTCGTCTACCGTCGCCGGAGAATAACAAGAGGTGTGGGTGAGTAGAGGGATGGCTAGGCCAGCGATGGGAGTATGGTGGGGTGGTGAGGCCTACGCGGCAGCACAGCCGGCCGCGGGGAGGAGGGAGAAGGCAGTCCCGCCGGCGCTTGTTTGAGCGGCTGGAGCAGGAAGAGCAGAGATTGAAGAAGCACGACGGCCGTTGGATGGACATCCAACAGTATACATGCCATCTGTGGAAAGCCTTAAATCTGTGGAAAACAGCATACAACCCATCTGCCATTATTTCAAACAATTTACAGCCCATTTGCTAATTCTTACGGGTTTTTTGAGCCCATATTCTTTATGTTAGCATTACAGCCAATATTGTGGCCACGGTTAAAAAATTATACGGAATTTTGCATATGTCGGTGCGGTCTGAACTGTTTTTAATCCCGAAATTTCGAGTCACATTCAGACTGATTTTAAAAATAAATGTATATCAATATAAAATCCAATAAATTTTCCACACATAAAAATCAATGCAATTTAAAATCTTGAAATGAAAAAAAAGATATTTGAAAATAATTGCCGGTTTGATGTGTTTTAAAAATGTCCAGCCGATTTCTCATTACTGATAGGCCATTTTTTCAGCCAGTCAAATGAAGCTCTCCTCGTCTTGAAAGATTTGCAGCCCAACAGACCTGATAAAGCAACTTACTTGACAAATCACAAAAGAACTGGGCTAGCCATTTTCAGAAAGAAAAAAAAAACTAATGGGCTGGTCTATGGTAAACATAAAAGAAAAGGATGTCTAGACAGGCCAGAGTGTCCCGCACAGCCCAGTTGACACCCTGCTTCCGTCTCAAAAACAAATTAGATAAATGCCACTCCAATTATGGCGATTCATAAAAATGCCACTGCAATTTCCAAACTTTGAAAAATGCCACTGCAACTTTTGCAAACTATGAAAAACGCCACTGAAGTTTGCAAATTTTGAAAAACGCCACTCCAGACTTCGAAAAATGCCACTGGAAATGGCATGAAATGGCATTTTTCAAAGTTTGGAAATTGCAGTGGCATTTCTCGGATACACCAGATTTGGAGTGGCATTTATCAAATTAACCCAAAACAAAAATAATTGGGCGAGCTACTGGGTCCCTGGTGTTAGCGGCTCGTTGTGCAATTCTCTCGTTTATTGACTACGTTGACAATGGCATGGGATCCAGATGTGAAAAATCCACTAGGAGGAGCCATTTTTATTGGCTTGAAATAAGGAGGCACTTGCTTGCGTACTGCCATGACCTTGGTGGGTCCCTGCTGTCATCCTCTCCACATGCAATCATCTCCTAATTGTGTACGCGTCAACTTGCTAGGCCCACAAGTCAGCCTCTAAACCGTGGAGGACAAATACAACCCATTTAAAAAAATAACAACCCATTCCATACGTTCAAACGGAAAGTTCAACATTCAGAGGAGAGTAATAGGTATGATCCACTTATAGAGTACTGAACTTCCACGTTGACAACCATCATAGCCAAGTTAACTATCTACTCCCACCAACACTCTAGTAGCGTACAAGTACTAACTTACTCTTAGCTAACTAGACGATGTCGGCCGCCATCTGCTGTTCATGCTAAACGCCGGCACCGGCGTCCTCCGCTTCGCCTCGGACTTGCCAGAGGTGTGATAGGGCGTGTTGCTCGCGCGCGTTGGCCCTTTCCATGCCGGCGTGGTCCATCGAAGCTTCGGCTTCCAAGCGGGAAACCCACTTGACGAGCTGGTAGTAAAAATCGGCGTCGCGAATGCGTGCATGCCCCACAACCTCCATGGCTATTTGCCGGGCGCCGGCCTCCACGTAGTCGGCCCAGTTACGGGCGCTCTGCTTGCGACTCAAAGCGTCGGTGCGTTGTTGCTCCATGTCACGCTGGCGGCGCAAATCGGTGATACGCTGCTCCTCCGTCAGGCGGTCGCGCTCCAACAACTCCTGCTCCTCCGCCATGCAGTCGTGCTCCAACAAATCCTCGATCTCCGCATTGCCATCTAAAGACAGATAGAATGCCTCCTCCCTCCGTCTGCCTTCCGGTGAAAACCCGAACACTAGTTCCGGTGGTGACCGCCTCCGGCGTCGCCTACCACGGACGGGCGGGGGCATGGCGGACGTGGCGAGCGACGTCGGGCCGGTGGGGGCTTATGAGGATATGGCGAGTTGTGTCACAGTGGCACCTGAGAAGGCCGGGAAACAGTACTTATAGGCGGAAGGTAGCGCGACGGTCATCGGAATTCAATGCATAATGGCTTAGCGTGCCAGCTTGCCGTGGAAAACTAGAGAAACTGAAATTATGACTGTGCCGTCCCATCCCGTCTGGGTTGCACGCCGGCATGGCGGTCAAACGAGTGCACTCGAATCATCTCCCTCCTTGTCAATAATGATTCCACAGATTTAAAGCATATCTTTTTTCGCATCAGTTAGCTGCCTTAATTATGGCCGGCTGCATGCAGGCACTCAGAATCGCTCGCAGGCAGTACGCGAAGCAGCATGCAACGAGTCGCAGCCGAGGGCACGCATGCAACCACTTAAATCGCTGGAATTAATTAGGCTTAAACTTCTGAATGCCGTTAATTATTGCCATGCCTTGGTCTTGCTGCTTTGCTCACGGGACTAATAAATCCCGGACGGAGGGAGTACCTTGGTTGGTGAGAGGTTTGAATTAAGCCCTGCAAACCGGAAAGGAGGTACTAGTACGTGCGTGATCCGCTATTTATTCGTGTAGGATCGAGTAGGTCATTTCTTGAATTGAGCCCTGCAAACCGGAAAGGAGGTAGTATGTGCGTGATCCGCTATTTATCCGTGTAGGATCGATAGTGTAGCTTGTCAGTTTCTTCAGAGGTAGGAATTTTTATCCGTGTAGGGTCGATAGTGTAGCCTGTCAGTTTCTTCAGAGGTAGGCATTTTTATTCAAAAAACTGCCACTTCGCATCTTGCGTCGCAAATAAAACTGCCAGGAGCACATTTGTAGGCTAGCTAGTGATTAATCAGTAACTTGTAAACACTGAGCGAACAGAAATAAGTAACTGTTGATGCATCTCAATGATTCACAGATCATATACAAATATGTAGCTCTAAAAGCAAAGATCAGCCACTTCGGATCTTGCGTCGCAACTAAAACTAACTAGTACGATTCCCATACATAAGATCAACATGTTAATGCATCTTAATGATTCACAGATCATATACAAATATGTAGCTCCAAAAGCAGAGATATAGAAAAAACATTTGTTCTTCCTACTAACATGGATGCTTCTCTTGGCCAACATTCAGTACAGAGTCAAAGACAAATTTGTTTGTGAAGTCTACAATTCCTCTTGCAAACGTAAGTGGTTTCACCAACAGCTGGAACTATGAGAATGAACCACACATGATGGAGGAACGTCCACTGCAATATGAGTTGGTCTTCTCCCGATCACACCGCGAGACTATTTTTGGAATACAAATTTTAACTTAGGCAAAATGATGCCCATTGTATAATTAGACCAAAGCAATGAAGCACCTAGTGTTGGCCAATAAATAGTACAGTACTACTTTTCTGCAGTCCATGAAGTGACTATCCAATCTTTTTGTGTCTATTTTCAAATGGCACTGCATGCAGTGACTATACTATTCTCTTGTGCAGTTCAACCAAAATTGTGGACACTTTGTTTGTTTGCCAAATAGCAACGGGCAGACATCTCTATCTGCACAAATATCAAGCAGCTAGTAAACATATACCACACCTTGTATTTTCGGTTTAAACATGTCTCTTCTGCTTAGTATCCGTCATGTTCTGCACTGGACAATCTGATACAGTTATGTTTTGCCCTAGACAATTTCATACTGAATTGATTTGCTAGTTCATAGCAGAAATATAGCGCCTATTCTTCATCAGACCAAGGATATCCATGTTCGCAGTGATGGAAGAGGTGAAATCAATACAACCGAAATTGAGCATCCAATCATTGAATCCTGTCCTACACCTCCAATGTAGGTCCACCCTGCCAATAAATTCACTTGCAAACCACTAGTATTACTATCTAATGACAGTACAAAAAGAGTAGCAAGATAGTAGCAAACCATGTACCTTCATAATGAACAACTCATAGTGCCACCAATTGGATATAAAGGTTTGGAAAAAACATGCTCCTAATGTTGAACCAGTTGGACTTTTTGTGCAGTTCCACTAAAATCGAGCATCCCTATTTGCATAGATATTGAAAGTGTGATTACTCTAAAAGTGGCACTAGTTGAAGCATAGACTCACAAATATAAGCATTCCAATTTCATAATGGGAAAAGGTAGCAAGACTGTTTCTAACCACCTATTTGAAGGAATAAATAAAGCAACAACGGCTGATGTCAGGAAGGCATACATAGTTTTTTCTGAAAAACTGAGCCATTCCTGACCTTTCCTCTTCTTTTAAGAAAATTTTGTGCAGTTCTACTAAAATAAAATGCCATCACCGCCTTGACAATTCAGTGACACTATACAAAAGGAAATGACTTAACATTACATCATGATGTCAGGTATGTAGTCGACAGGCATTAGAGACAAACATACAGACCTCCTCCGATAACATAATGAACATTAATTTTAACAAAGGTGTGACTAGCTTTACCGGGATAATTTGAGTGAACTCTACACCCTTTGTTCCTTAATATAAGACGTTTTCGCGGTTCAATTTAAAGTACCCAAACGTCTAGTATTTAGAAAAACAGGTAGTAGTTTTCTTGAGCACATATCTGGGAAAGCTTGCCACACTTTATTTATGTCCATAAGCTAATGCAACACCATTTGAATACTACAAATATACACTAATCCAGTGGCTAGTGCAACAGTAGAGTAGTTAGTTTATTACAGGGTACAGTACAATGGTTTTACTGAACAGATTTCAATAAACTCTAGCACTGGAAGGTTTCTATAAGAATTAACAATACAAAATGTAAAGGTAACAAGTTTCAACATAGATATACTAGCTCTGCATGAGCATTAAACCAAATACAAAAGTCTGAAGGTAACTAGCACTATTAACTAATGACAGTATAAAAAAATTGCAAACCATGTACCTCCAAGGTAAATATCATTTCGAACTCGGGGGGACCTTCAAAATTGCTATCCCAATCTTGATAATCGATCAAACATAAAAACTTGATCGATTGAATCAAGAGAACAGCCGGAGGAGGAGGTGCCCACTCTTGACCTTTCCTCTTGTCTTCATAATTGTCTGTGCAGTTTAACCAAAATAAAATGACATCAGCGCCTTGGCATTTTGGTGACACTGTACAAAAAAAATTTAACTTATCTCATGAAAGTGAGGTAAGTAATCTATAAGCATTAACAGTGCAAAAATCTGAAGGTAGTAACAAGTTTCATCGTTGGTATACTGGCTGTGCAACAGCATTAGAATGCCTTAGCTGAAAAATCTTTAATACATCCACAATCAACAGCTAACCCTAAAATAATCCAGTGACATTAAATGGCATTGCTTAAATTTATTGGTGGCATTAGACTGAGAGCGGCATTAGTTAAATGTGGCATCACTTTAGTAGTAGCATTGCTTGACTTGACTGCTGGCGTTATACTAACAGCAAAAAAAGTGGCAATAAGAGCATGGGAGGCCCATCCGGACAGTGGGCGCAGTAGTACGATGTACCTCCACGGACGCAGAGTGGTGAGGGAGGCATGGTTGCCCAGAGCAACAAATATCTAGGCAGCATATGTGGATTACGTCCCATTTTTGCTCTCTTTAGCCACCTTTTTCCTATGCGAGGACAACAAACCGATTGACCTGGTCATTCTCTATTGCGTTGTCATGCCTTTCTATCCTTCTTCAACCAAGAGACACGAGACTCATTCCTTAGCTACTGATTTTCCCCTTTTCAACCTAGGTGCGGGTTCGATGCCTACTCTCTTGGATAGTACAGTCTCCCTTCCTTTCCTTATTCAACCCAGACTTGGACAGGACCCCCGTTTTGACCGTATCGCTCCAACACAAGTCCGTTTCCTCCGTTTTGCGGTACGCCACACCCCTCCCGATCAACAGGACCCCCGTTTCGACCGTAGAAGGTTAGTTTCCTCCGTTTTGCGGTACGCCACACCCCTCTCAATCAACAGGACCCCGTTTCGATTGTAGGAGGTCCGTTTCCTCCGTTTTGCGGTACGCCAGACCCCTCCCGAGCAACAGGATCCCGTTTCAAACGTGGCCGGTCGAACACAAGGCCGTTTCCTCCGTTCTGCGGTACGCCAGGCCTCATTTCCATCGCCTGTTCCGTCCAAGCCCTCTCGATGAACACGGCGCATTCCATTGCCTCCCCATGAACACGACGCATTCTGTTGCCTTCCCATGAACACGACGCATTCCGTTGCCTCCCCATGAACACGACGACGATGCTGTTTCTCCGTTCCGACCCAGCAGTGTACACGAGCCCTGGCCGTACGTATGCGCGAGTTGGCATTCGAGATCCCGCCCGTATGTACACATACGTGGCCGTATTTTCTTTCTTGCACCCTGGCCACTGTACATACGTGTACATGCTACATGCGCGCCTCTACTATGACACGTGCGCGCCTCTACATTCACCAGTATATATGTACGTACACGTTCACGACCAAAATGACAACGCTACGTACGCTTCGACCAGGTGGGTCCCGACTATCAGGCACTTCCTTGCGTGCGAAGATGTAGCTTGTGGGTCCCAGCAGTCAGGGGCAAACATTTTTTTCACGAAATACGGTGGCCCATCCGGTGGGTCCCTGCTATCAGGTGGACGAATAATTATTTTGCACGTAATAAGGAGGCACTTCCTTGCTGCGGCCTTGGACCCAGCTGTCAGCCTCTCCACGTACAGTCCACGTCCGATGGAAGCCGTTACTTGACCATGTTGACCACACCGCGCCGAGAGCACCAGGGCGGTGGACGACGGCGAGGCCTAGGAAGAGGACGACGCGGAGCTGGGGAAGACGTGACAGTGGATGCCCACACGTAGAGGAGTACGAGGGTTCACTGGTTCACTGCGGTGTGAGGCTGCCGTCGCCGCGGAATAACAGGGGGTGTTGGTGAGTAGAGGGATGGCCCGGCCAGCGGTGGGAGTAGTAGGGGCAGTGAGGCCTCCACCGCATCGCAGCCGGCCACGGGAGGCAGGAGCATGAGGCACGACCGGGCGCTGGTTTGGGCGACTGGAGCAAGAAGACCAGAGGTTGAAGAAGCACTACGGCCGTTGGATGGACATCGTACGGTCACTGGAGCTAGAGTCATGCATATTGACTAAGTTGACAAAGCCCTCCGTCCCCGTCAACTTAGTAGGCCCACAAGTCAGCCTCCCAACAAGGTGGGTCCCAGCTAGCAGGGGGGTATTCATTTTTTTGTGCGTAATAAGGAGGCACTTCCAATGGGTCTGAGCTGACAGCAGGGGGAACGCTTTTTTCGTGAAATACGGTGGCCCGTCGGGTGAGTCCCAGCAGTCAGGGGCAAACGTTTTTTTCATGATATACTGGTGGGCGTCCGGTGGGTCCCTGCTGTCAGGTGGAGGAATAATTATTTTCTGCGTAATAAGGAGGCACTTCCTTGCGACTGCCGTGGACCCAGCTGTCAGCCTCTCCACGTACAGTATTTTTCCGATGGAATTCGGTTGCTGACCACATTGACCACGCCGCGCCGACAGCACCACGGCGGTGGACGACGGCGAGGCCTAGGAACGGGACGACGCGGAGCCGGGGAAGACGCGGCAGTGGATGCCCACACGGAGAGGAGTACGAGGGTTCACTGGGTCGGCTGTGCCGTCGTCGCCGCAGAATAACAGGGGGTGTGGGTGAGTGGAGTGGAGGGATGGCCTGGCCAGCGGTGGGAGTAGTATGGGGGCGGTGAGGCCTCCGCGGCAGCACAACCGGCCACGGGATGCAGGAGCAGGCGGCACGACCGGCGCTGCTTTGGGCGGCTGGAGGAAGAAGATCAGAGGTTGAAGAAGCACTACGGCCGTTGGATGGACATCGTACGGTCAGTCGAGCTAGAATCGTGCATATTGACTAAGTTGACAAAGCCCTTCGTCCCCGTCAACTTAGTAGTCCCACTATACTGGGTCCCAGCTAGCAGGGGGAATATTCATTCTTTGTGCGTAATAAGGAGGCACTTCCTTGCATGCGAAGATATAGCTGGTGGGTCCGAGCTGTTAGCGGCGGTAACGTTTTTTCCGCAAAATACAGAGGCCGTTTGGGTGGGTCCCAGATGTCAGGTGGATGAAATCATTATTTTGCGCGTAATAAGGAGGCATTTCCTTATGTGCGGTCGTGGACCCAGCTATCAGCCTCTCCACGTACAGTCCACTTCAGATGCATGTCGGTCATTGACCACGCTGACCACGCCATGCCGAGAGCACCAGGGCGGTGGAGGACGGCGAGGCCTAGGAAGGGAACGACATGGAGGCAGGGAAGACTCGGCCGTTGTTTTTGTTTCCCACGCAGAGGGGAGTACGACTGTATGAGGGTTTACTAGTTCGTCTGCCATCGCCGGAGAATAACAACAGGTGTGGGTGAGTAGAGGGATGGCGGTGAGGCCTGCGCGGCAGCACAGCCGTCCGCGGGGAGGAGGGAGCAGGCAGTCCCATCGGCGCTTGTTTGAGCGGCTGGAGCAGGAAGAGCAGAGATTGAAGAAGCACGACGGCCGTTGGATGGACATCCAACAGTATACATGCCATCTGTGGAAAGCCTCAAATCTGTGAAAAACAGCATACAGCCCATCTGATATTATTTCAAATAATTTACAGCCCATTTGCTAATTCTTACGGGTTTTGTTGGAGCCCATATTCTTTATGTTTGCATTACAGCCCATATTGTGGCCACAGTTAAAAAATTATACGAAATTTTGCATATATCGGTGCGGTCTGAACTGTTTTAATCCCAAAATTTGGAGTCACATTCAGACTGATTTTAAAAATAAATGTATATCAATATAAAATCCAATAAATTGTCCATGCATAAAAATCAATGCAATTTAAAATCTTGAAATGAAAAAAAATATATTTGAAAATAATTGCCGGTTTGATGTGTTTTAAAAATGTCCAGCCCATTTCTCATTACTGATAGGCCATTTTCTCAGCCAGCCGAATGAAGCTCTCCTCGTCTTGAAAGATTTGCAGCCCAACAGGCCTGATAAAGCGACTTATTTGACAAATCACAAAAGAACTGGGCTAGCCATTTTTAGAAAGAAAAAAAACTGCTGGGCTGGTCTGTGGTAAACGTAAAAGAAAAGGCTGTCTAGACAGGCCAGAGTGTCCCGCATAGCCCAGTTGACACCCTGCTTCCGTCTCAAAAACAAATTAGACACCAGTACGATGTACCTCCACGGAAGCAGAGTGGTGAGGGAGGTATGGTTGCCCAGAGCAACAGATATCCAGGCAGCATATGTGGATTATGTCCCATTTTTGCTCTCTTTAGCCACCTTTTTCCTATGCAAGGACAACAAACCGATCGACCTGGTCATTCTCTATTGCGTTGTTATGCCTTTCTACCCTTCTTCAACCAAGAGACACGAGACTCGTTCCTTAGCTACTGATTTTCCCCTTTTCAACCTAGATGCGAGTTCGATGCCTACTCTCTTGGACAGTACAGTCTCCCTTCCTTTCCTTATTCAACCCAGACATGGATTAGTCTGCATGAAGTAGGGTTTCCTTTAATAGTGCAAATTATGGTTTTTGTCTGCGTGGCGAGCAGAGCAGAGGATAGCAAATTGGGAAGATGGTGGAGTGGAAAAAGATCCACATGCAACGACATGGCAGATGGGGCAATAGAACAAGGTTATGGTTCAAAAAGAGGTATCATACCTGAGGGTCGGCGGGAAGTGGCTTCACTCGTGGTCATCATCCTCCGCACACACTATGGCAGCGAGCTTGGGGACAGAGGCCTGTTGGAAATATGCCCTAGAGGCAATAATAAATTGATTATTATTGTATTTCCTTGTTCATGATAATCGTTTATGATCCATGCTAGAATTGTATTGATAGGAAACTCAGATACATGTGTGGATACATAGACAACACCATGTCCCTAGTAAGCCTCTAGTTGACTAGCTCGTTGATCAATAGATGGTCACGGTTTCCTGACCATGGACATTGGATGCGTTGATAACGGGATCACATCATTAGGAAATGATGTGATGGACAAGACCCAATCCTAAGCCTAGCACAAGATCATGTAGTTCGTATGCTAAAGCTTTTCTAATGTCAAGTATCATTTCCTTAGACCATGAGATTGTGCAACTCCCGAATACCGTAGGAATACTTTGGGTGTGCCAAACGTCACAACGTAACTGGGTGACTATAAAGGTGCACTACGGGTATCTCCAAAAGTGTCGGTTGGGTTGGCACGAATCGAGACTGGGATTTTTCACTCCGTGTGACGGAGAGGTATCTCTGGGCCCACTTGGTAGGACATCATCATAATGTGCACAATGTGATCAAGGAGTTGATCACGGGATGATGTGTTACAGAACGAGTAAAGAGACTTGCCGTTAACAAGATAGAACAAGGTATCGGGATACCGACGATCGAATCTCGGGCAAGTATCGTACCGATAGACAAAGGGAATTGTATACGGGATTGATTAAGTCCTTGACATCGTGGTTCATCCGATGAGATCATCGTGGAAAATATGGGAGCCAACATGGGTATCCAGATCCCGCTGTTCGTTATTGACCAGAGAACGTCTCGGTCATGTCTGCATGGTTCCCGAACCCGTAGGGTCTACACACTTAAGGTTCGATGACGCTAGGGTTATAAAGGAAGTTTGTATGTGGTTACCGAATGTTGTTCGGAGTCCCAGATGAGATACCGGACGTCACGAGGAGTTCCGAAATGGTCCGGAGGTAAAGATTTATATATGGGAAGTCCTGTTTTGGTCACCGGAATAGTTTCGGGGTTTATCGGTAATGTACCGGGACCACCGGAGGGGTCCGGGGGTCCACCGGGGGGGGGGGGGCATGGGCCCCAGAGGCATACATGGGCCAAGTGTGAGAAGGCACCAGCCCCTAGGTGGGCTGGGGCGCCTCCCACCATGGCCCATGCGCCTAGAGGGGAGAGGGGGGCAAACCCTAAGGGCAGATGGGCCCTAAGGCCCATGCTCCCTGCGCCTCCCTCTCCTCCCCCTCTTGGCCGCCACCCCAAGACCCATCTAGGGCTGCCGCCCATCTAGGGGTAGGAACCCTAGAGGGGGCGCACCCTCCTCCCCTTCCCCTATATATATGAGGCCTAGGGGCTGCCCAATACATGCGATTCGATCTCTCTTTCTTGGTGCAGCCCTATCCCTCTCTTTCTCCTCATATCTCGCATTGCTTGGCGAAGCCCTGCTGGATCACCACGCTCCTCCACCACCACCACGCCATTGTGCTGCTGCTGGATGGAGTCTTACTCAACCTCTCCCCCTCTCCTTGCTGGATCAAGGCATGGGAGACATCACCGGGATGTACGTGTGTTGAACACGGAGGTGCCGTCCGTTCGGCACTAGGATCATCGGTGATTTGTATCACGACGAGTACGACTCCATCAACCCCGTTCACTTGAACGCTTCCGCTTAGCGATCTACAAGGGTATGTAGATGCACTCTCCTTCCCCTCGTTGCTGGTTTCTCCATAGATAGATCTTGGTGATACGTAGGAAAATTTTGAATTTCTGCTACGTTCCCCAACAGTGGCATCATGAGCTAGGTCTATTGCGTAGATTCTATACACGAGTAGAACACAAAGTAGTTGTGGGCGTTGATTTTGTTCAATATGCTTACTGTTACTAGTCCAATCTTGATTCAGCGGCATTGTGGGATGAAGCGGCCCGGACCGACCTTACACGTACTCTTACGTGAGACTGGTTCCACCGACTGACATGCACTAGTTGCATATGGTGGCTAGCGGGTGTCTGTCTCTCCCACTTTAGTCGGATCGGATTCAATGAAAAGGGTCCTTATGAAGGGTAAATAGCAATTGGCATATCACGTTGTGGTTTTTGCGTAGGTAAGAAACGTTCTTGCTAGAAACCCATAGCAGCCATGTAAAACATGCAAACAACAATTAGAGGACGTCTAACTTGTTTTTGCAGGGTATGCTATGTGATGTGATATGGCCAAAGGATGTGATGAATGATATATGTGATGTATGAGATTGATCATGTTCTTGTAATAGGAATCACGACTTGCATGTCGATGAGTATGACAACCGGCAGGAGCCATAGGAGTTGTCTTTATTTATTTATGACCTGCGTGTCAACTTAAACGTCATGTAATTACTTTACTTTATTACTAAAGCGTTAGCCATAGTAGTAGAAGTAATAGATGACGAGACAACTTCAAGAAGACACGATGATGGAGATCATGGTGTCATGCCGGTGACATGATGATCATGGAGCCCCGAAGATGGAGATCAAAAGGAGCAATATGATATTGGCCATATCATGTCACTATTTGATTGCATGTGATGTTTATCATGTTTATAAATCTTATTTGCTTAGAACGACGGTAGTAAATAAGATGATCCCTCATTAAAATTTCAAGAAAGTGTTCCCCCTAACTGTGCACCGTTGCGAAAGTTCGTCGTTTCGAAGCACCACGTGATGATCGGGTGTGATAGATTCTTACGTTCGAATACAACGGGTGTTGACGAGCCTAGCATGTACAGACATGGCCTCGGAACACATGCAAACACTTAGGTTGACTTGACGAGCCTAGCATGTACAGACATGGCCTCGGAACACAGAAGACCGAAAGGTTGAGCATGAGTCGTATGGTAGATACGATCAACATGAAGATGTTCACCGATGTTGACTAGTCCGTCTCACGTGATGATCAGACACGGCCTAGTTGACTCGGATCATGTAATCACTTAGATGACTAGAGGGATGTCTATCTGAGTGGGAGTTCATAAGATGAACTTAATTATCCTGAACATAGTCAAAAGGTCTTCGCAAATTATGTCGTAGCTTACGCTTTAGTTCTACTAAGATATGTTCCTAGAGAAAATTTAGTTGAAAGTTGATAGTAGCAATTACGCGGACTGGGTCCGTAAACTGAGGATTGTCCTCATTGCTTCATAGAAGGCTTATGTCCTTAATGCACCGCTCAGTGTGCTGAACCTCGAACATCGTCTGTGGATGTTGCGAACATCTGACATACACGTTTTGATAACTACGTGATAGTTCAGTTAAATGGTTTAGAGTTGAGGCACTGAAGACGTTTTGCAACGTCGCGAGACATATGAGATGTTTCGAGGGCTGAAATTGGGATTTCAGGCTCGTGCCCACGTCAAGAGGTATAAGACCTCCGACGATTTTCTTAGCCTGCAAACTAAGGGAGAAAAGCTCAATTGTTGAGCTTGTGCTCAGATTGTCTGAGTACAACAATCATTTGAATCGAGTGGGAGTTGATCTTCCAGATGAGACAGTGATGGTTCTCCGAAGTCATTACCACCAAGCTGCTAGAGCTTCGTGATGAACTATAATATATCAGGGACATATATGATGATACTTGAGATATTCGCGATGTTTGACACCACAAAAGTAGAAATCAAGAAGGAGCATCAATTGTTGATGGTTGGTGAAACCACTAGTTTCAAGAAGGGCAAGGGCAAGAAGGGATACTTCATGAAACGGCAATTCAGGTGCTGCTCTAGTGAAGAAATCCAAGGTTGAACCCAAACCCGAGACTAAGTGCTTCTGTAATAAGAGGAACAGCCACTGGAGAAAAATTACCCTAGATACTTGGTAGATGAGAAGGCTGGCAAGGTCGATAGAAGTATATTGGATATGCATTGTGTTGATGTGTACTTTACTAGTACTCCTAGTAGCACCAGGGTATTGGATACCGGTTCGATTGCTAAGTGTTAGTAACTCGAAATAAAATCTACGGAATAAACGGAGACTAGCTAAAGGTGAGCTGACGATATGTGTTGGAAGTGTTTCCAATGTTGATATGATCAAGCGTCGCACGCTCCCTCTACCATCGAGATTGGTGTTTGCGTTGAGCATAGACATGATTGGATTATGTCTATCGCAATACGATTATCCATTTAAGGAGAATAACGGTTACTCTGTTTATTTGAATAATACCTTCAATGGTCTTGCACCTAAAATGAATGGTTCATTGAATCTCGATCATAGTGATACACATGTTCATGCCAAAAGATATAAGATAGTAATGATAGTACCACCTACTTGTGGCACTGCCACTTAAGTCATATCGGTATAAAACGCATGAAGAAGCTCCATGTTGATGGATCTTTGGGCTCACTCATTTTTGAAAAGTTTGAGACATGCGAACCATGTCTATTGGTGTATATGCATGAAGAAACTCCATGCAAATGGACCGCTTGGACTCACTTGATTTTGAATCACTTGAGACATGCAAATCATACCACATGGGCAAGATGACTGAAAGCCTCGTTTTCAGTAAAATGGAACTAGAAAGCAACTTGTTGGAAGTAATACATTTTGATGTGTGCAGTCCAATGAGTGCTGAGGCGTGTAGTGGATATCATTATGTTCTTACTTCACAGATGATCTGAGTAGATGTTGAGTATATTTACTTGATGAATCACGAGTCTGAATTATTGAAAGGTTCAAGTAATTTCAGGGTGAAGTTGAAAGATCATCGTGACAAGAGGATAAAAGATCTATGATATGATCATAGAGATGAATATCTGAATTACGAGTTTGGCACAGAATTAAGACATTGTGGAAATTGTTTCACAACTCATACAGCCTGGAACACCATAGTGTGATGGTATGTCCGAACATCATAACTGCACCCTATTGGATATGATGCATACCATGATGTCTCTTATCGAATTACCACGATAGTTTATGGGTTAAGCATTATAGACAACCACATTCACTTTAAATAGGGCACTACGTAATTCTGACGAGATGACATCATATGAACTATGGTTTAAAGAAACCTAAGCTGTCATTTCTTAAAAGTTTGGGGCTGCGACGCTTATGTGAAAAAGTTTCAGGCTGATAAGCTCGAACCCAAAGCAGATAAATGCATCTTCATAGGACACCCAAAACAGTTGGGTATACCTCTTGTCTCAGATCCGAAAGCAATAAGGGATTGTTTCTAGAATCGGGTCCTTTCTCGAGGAAAAGTTTCTCTCGAAAGAATTGAGTGGGAGGATGGGGGAGACTTGATGAGGTTATTGAACCGTCACTTCAACTAGTGTATAGCAGGGCACAAAGAGTTGTTCCTGTGGCACCTACATCAATTGAAGTGGAAGCTTATGATATTGATCATGAGACTTCGGATCAAGTCACTCCCAAACCTCGTGGGATGACAAGGATGCGTACTACTTCAGAGTGGTACATAATCCTGTCTTGGAAGTCATGTTGCTAGACAACAATGAACCTACGAGCTATGGAGAAGTGATGGTGGGCCCGGATTCCGATAAATGGCTCGAGGCCATAAAATCCGAGAGAGGATCCATGTATGAAAACAAAGTGTAGTCTTTGGCAGAACAACTCGATGGTCGTAAGGCTGTTGAGTACAGATGGATTTTAAAAGGAAGACGGACAATGATGGTAAGTATCACCATTAAGAAAGCTCGACTTGTCATTAAGATGTTTTCCGACAAGTTCAAGGAGTTGACTACGATGAGACTTTTTCACTCGTAGCGATGCTAAGAGTCTGTTGGAATTATATTAGCAATTACTGCATCATTTATGAAATCTTGCAGATAGGATGTCAAAACATTGTTTCGTCGACGATTCTTGAGGAAAGGTTGTATGTGATACAACCGGAAGGTTTTGTCAATCCTGAAATATGCTAATAAGTATGCAAAGCTCCAGCAATCCTTCTGAGGACTGGAGTGAGCATCTCGGAGTTGGAATGTATGCTTTGATGATGATCAAAGATTTTGGGTGTATACAAAGTTTATGAGAAACTTGTATTTCCAAAGAAGTGAGTGGGAGCACTATAGAATTTCTGATGAGTATATGTTGTTGACATATTGTTGATCAGAAATGATGTAGAATTTCTGGAAAGCATATAGGGTTGTTTGGAAAGTGTTTTTCAATGGAAAACCTGGATTTAAGCTACTTGAGCATTGAGCATCAAGATCTATAACGATAGATCAAAACGCTTAATGGTACTTTCAAATGAGCACATACCTTGACATGATCTTGAAGGTGTTCAAGATGGATCAGTCAAAGAAGGAGTTCTTGCCTGAGTTGTAAGGTATGAAGTTAAGACTTAAAGCTCGACCACGGCAGAATAGAGGAAAAGGACGAAAGTCGTCCCCTATGCTTAAGACATAGGCTCTACAGTATGTTGTGCTGTGTACCGCACCTGAAGTGTGCCTTGCCATGAGTCAGTCAAGGGGTACAAGAGTGATCCAAGAATGGATCACAGGACAGCGGTCAAAGTTATCCTTGGTAACTAGTGGACTAAGGAATTTTCTCGATTATGGAGGTGGTAAAAGAGTTCGTCGTAAAGGGTTACGCCGATGCAAACTTTGACACTAATCCAGATTATTCTGAGTAGTAAACTGGATTCGTATAGTAGAACAGTTATTTGGAATAGCTCCAAATAGAGCGTGGTAGCTGCATCTAGGAGATGACATAGAGATTTGTAAAGCACACACGGATCTGAAAGGTTCAGACCCGTTGATTATAACCTCTCTCACAAGCATAACATGATCAAACCCAGAACTCATCGAGTGTTAATCACATGGTAAATGTGAACTAGATTATTGACTCTAGTAAACTCTTTGGGTGTTAGTCACATGGGGATGTGACCTTGAGTGTTAATCACATATCAATGTGAACTAGATTATTGACTCTAGTGCAAGTGGGAGACTGTTGGAAATATGCCCTAGAGGCAATAATAAATTGATTATTATTGTATTTCCTTGTTCATGATAATCGTTTATTATCCATGCTAGAATTGTATTGATAGGAAACTCAGATACATGTGTGGATACATAGACAACACCATGTCCCTAGTAAGCCTCTAGTTGACTAGCTCGTTGATCAATAGATGGTCACGGTTTCCTGACCATGGACATTGGATGTCGTTGATAACGGGATCACATCATTAGGAGAATGATGTGATGGACAAGACCCAATCCTAAGCCTAGCACAAGATCATGTAGTTCGTATGCTAAAGCTTTTCTAATGTCAAGTATCATTTCCTTAGACCATGAGATTGTGCAACTCCCGGATACCGTAGGAATACTTTGGGTGTGCCAAACGTCACAACGTAACTGGGTGACTATAAAGGTGCACTACGGGTATCTCCAAAAGTGTCTGTTGGGTTGGCACGAATCGAGACTGGGATTTTTCACTCCGTGTGACGGAGAGGTATCTCTGGGCCCACTCGGTAGGACATCATCATAATGTGCACAATGTGATCAAGGAGTTGATCACAGGATGATGTGTTACAGAACGAGTAAAGAGACTTGCCGGTAATGAGATAGAACAAGGTATCGGGATACCGACGATCGAATCTCGGGCAAGTATCGTACCGATAGACAAAGGGAATCGTATATGGGATTGATTAAGTCCTTGACATCGTGGTTCATCCGATGAGATCATCGTGGAAAATGTGGGAGCCAACATGGGTATCCAGATCCCGCTGTTGGTTATTGACCGGAGAACGTCTCGGTCATGTCTGCATGGTTCCCGAACCCGTAGGGTCTACACACTTAAGGTTCGATGACGCTAGGGTTATAAAGGAAGTTTGTATGTGGTTACCGAATGTTGTTCGGAGTCACGGATGAGATCCCGGATGTCACAAGGAGTTCCGAAATGGTCCGAAGGCAAAGATTTATATATGGGAAGTCCTGTTTTGGTCACCGGAAAAGTTTCGGGGTTTATCGGTAATGTACCGGGACCACCGGAGGGGTCCAGGGGTCCACCGGGGGGGGCATGGGCCCCAGAGGCATACATGGGCCAAGTGTGAGAAGGCACCAGCCCCTAGGTGGGCTGGGGCGCCTCCCACCATGGCCCATGCGCCTAGAGGGGAGAGGGGGGCAAACCCTAAGGGCAGAAGGCCCATGCTCCCTGCGCCTCCCTCTCCTCCCCCTCTTGGCCGCCACCCCAAGACCCATCTAGGGCTGCCGCCCCTCTAGGGGTGGGAACCCTAGAGGGGGCGCACCCTCCTCCCCTTCCCCTATATATATGAGGCCTACGGGCTGCCCAATACACGCGATTCGATCTCTCTTTCTTGGCGCAGCCCTATCCCTCTCTTTCTCCTCATATCTCGCATTGCTTGGCGAAGCCCTGCTGGATCACCACGCTCCTCCACCACCACCACGCCGTTGTGCTGCTGCTGGATGGAGTCTTCCTCAACCTCTCCCTCTCTCCTTGCTGGATCAAGGCATGGGAGACGTCACCGGGCTGTACGTGTGTTGAACACGGAGGTGCCGTCCGTTCGGCACTAGGATCATCGGTGATTTGGATCACGACGAGTATGACTCCATCAACCCCGTTCACTTGAACGCTTCCGCTTAGCGATCTACAAGGGTATGTAGATGCACTCTCCTTCCCGTCGTTGCTGGTTTCTCCATAGATAGATCTTGGTGATACGTAGGAAATTTTTGAATTTCTGCTACGTTCCCCAACAAGGCCATCCCGCGCGGGCGCTAGGTCTGGGAGGACGGCCTTATCGTTAGTGCGTGACCTCGCTCGCGGACGATGAGTGCGTCAACGCTGCACGTCCTTTTCTTCCCCGGCGGATCTGTGACCACCGGTGAGAAGGGAGAGAGGGGCCGTCTTTTTTAGATCTGGAGAGAGGGTGGTAGTGTGAGAAGCAAGTGGGCAGCCCTTAGCAAGAAAGCGCTCAAGCACCAGCCTGTATATCTTTTTTATACTACTAATACTGGAGGTGGAGTAGTGGTAGAGTACTTTATATTTTCTCTGCGTACAGTACCAGTTAGTCGTGCTTCAAAACTGATCGGCACGCCATTAAAAAAATAAAGGTCGATAACTAATGCGGCACCTCGGGCCAACGCGACCAGATCACATTTTGCACGAGAAATTACACACCATGTTTCGTTGACATGTGGTCCCATTCCAACATATTAGTGAGACGACGACGAGTAGTAGGAGTATTTCTGAACGGACGTGTAGGCCGGGGCGCCTCTTCGTGAACCGTGGCAAACTCGCAACCGTCCACCGACTCTTTGCCTTTCCCTCTCGATTTGGAACTGCTATCGCATGCTCTTCCTCTCCCTCCTCCATTTTCCTTCAGCCCTTCACCCTTTCTTCTGCCATTGTTCGATCGTCTTCTCCGTGGAGGGAACAGGTCGGAAACGACCCCGTTATTCTTGCCCCGATCTGAAAGATGGCATGGTGGAGGAACTCATTGATCGGTGCGACGTCATCACCTCGGCTAGCATGGCAGGTTCGTTCTAGCCCATTCTCGACTCAACTAATAACATCATTACAAAGAACCCAAGAGTCAAGGAGCGGTTTGATCTCCCCTGTCTTCTTCGCCATGATCCTGATGATGACTGGCGCCGGCATGACGGAGGCCTCGCATTGTGTAAGTTGATGCCGCTTGATAATGATACGTATGATGTTAAGATGCCATCGCTTGAGGGCGAGGCTTGGGCGGGTGCAAATGGAGATTGGGTTGTTTACATTGGGTCCAACTGCGAGTGGGAAATTGTGAATGTCTACACTCGTGACCGGGTTCCACTTCCAAAAATATCAACAGCCCAGAGGTTGAGCACACCGGTATTGTACGCACATTCAAATACGATCATGGTGACTGCATTCTATGGAAGATAGCAATTTGTCGAGTTCCCAACCGCTCTTGGAATTACAACAACTATCAAGTTGTTGCTATCTTCGACAAGCTTGTTGCGGTCCTTTGTGGTTCGACTCGATGGACATTGCTCAAAAATCAGTTTCTGTACACGGATGAGTACTGTGATGCAATTCAATACGAGGGCCTTGTGTTTGCTGCCACCACTAGTGGCACTGTTTTTGCATGGCATCCTCATGGTTTTGGTATGTTTGTCTTCCACCGTAATTATAATTGTTTCATCCACATGCATGCGGGTTAGCAAGTTTCCCTTTACTAATTAACCTTCTTCTTGTGTTTCCAAGGTCCTGTGAACATCCCACCACTTATACTTGAAAAAATTTATAACCAAGGGGGAGATGACGATGGTGATGATCACGAGCATGAGGACGAGCAGCGCCCATGTACTCTGTGGCGCCTGGCAACTAATTCCGATGGATCACCTCTTCTTGTGTGTATACAACCCACTGATGATGTTACTGCTAAGGAAGCGGGTGTAGTCTCCCATGGTCGCACTCTTCGAACCTATTCCAACACCCGTTGCATGGTATTCGGGATGGATACTAGTGTGCTAGCGCCAACTCCTTCTCCCTGGTACAGAATTGATAGTCTTGGATAAAACTCGCTCTTCCTTGGACAAAACCATCCGATGATGGTGAAAGGCGATCCAACTGCTGTTGACACAACGTTAACAGTTCCATTTATGAGAAGCAACTGTGTCTATACATCGGACATTTGTGGGGTTCTCTACCCTAGTAGGGATATAGTAGGCCGCTTCAGCCTGGATGATCAGTCCTGCGCTGGTTTCTAGATCGACAATCGATGGCCCGTCCTAGAGAATCACTTGTGGTTCAAAGCAAGCGTTTCCAACGCCGAGGAATGGTTGAGTTGAAGTTCATTTCATTGCTTGTTATTTGTTGTGTGGTGAAAACTTTAGTATTTATAATGTATCCTCGTTGTCGATGTGGGTTGATGACCTGTTGTATGCAATAAAATGATATGCCTGTGATAAACTTACTAAATTTATTAATGGCTTTCGAGTCGCTTCTCTGAGTGAGTGGTGCGACAAGGCAAAAAAATATTTTCCGAAAACATAATTGTACGTGCATTGCAACAGGTTATCAGATGAGGCCAATCAACAATAGTAGTACACTAGTTGTACTAGCTTCACGTGCTTCGCGCGTCGGGCGGGTGTTTTTACTGTAACCATATGTTAATGTGTTCGTTGTACGTAATCAGCACCTCGAATCTTCGATACTAGTACTATATAGTAGGAGTAGTAGGGTGGCATGGGCCAGAACAAGCATTCACGTCCAGGAGTATGACACACGCCACCACCACGACATCCATCTGACACCATATTATTTCTTGGAGTCCGTGCTAGAGCAATCTCTTCAACCTCGTCGTTTCTCTAACTTCAGCCATCGCACGGCGGGCGAGGTGGGGGTTTGCCGATAGTCGGTTTCCTTAACCGCGGTCCCACTTGTAAGGCCAACTCCAACGCACGACCCCAAACGCACCTCCGTTTTGCATGAACTCCAACGATAATTTTGACTAGAAAAGCAAGACCAAAGAAAACTAGAACCACAAGAATACATTTTACCACTCCTGTAAGTTGGATTAGTGCCTTCTCGATGCATTCATTGTTGATCTGCGGAGGCTCGATCTTGCATCTGTGCTAGCTAAGAGTGATAGAACATCTACTAAATTGCGCTCTATCAATATATGGATGTACTCTTCTTCCCAATACAAAAACTTGCATCCATTCTACTCCCTCCATTGCACAATACATGCCTTCTATTTGTTAAAATATATATGTATCTAGACATGTCTTAGTATATAGGTACATCCATTTTTGGACAAATGGAAGTCAAGTATTTTGGAATGGAGGGAGTACACAATAAAAATTTTGAGTTAGCACAACTGGTCTAATCCGAGAGCAGAACCGAAGATTTGGTCGGGTTCTTCCTCCTTTTGTCGACACGTGGGACATCCAGCATCCAGGTCGTGTCATGAAAGAAAATAGAGTGGTAGTTGAAGCCACGAGATGTGCATCTTGGGTTAAATTGTAAATAGAACCTTACTACTCTTGAGTAACTCCAAAAGCGGCCACCGAAGATCTTTATTGGACTTGTTTTTCATCACCAGCACGTCGAGGTGAAAGATGTGCAGGTTCAGTGGGTCCTCTTGCGTTATCACTGACATGTGGGGCCGCATGTGAGCAAACAGACGATGGGCTCCGCGCGTCCGCTGGCTGGCTGAGAAGAGAGATAGAGGAGGGCTGAGCATGGACTGCAGGAAATTTGTTCTACGTACCTCGATATAGGCTCGATATAGTGGGGTGGCATGGGCCAAAACTAGCATTAACGTCTAGCAGTACGACACACGCCACCCACACGAGTCCCATCCGACACCAATTTTCTTGGAGTTCGTGCTACAGCCATCTCTTCTCCCTCCTGTTTTCTGAGCCATCGCGCGGTGGGCGGGGTGGGGGTTCACCGATAGTCGGTTTGCTCAACTGCGGTCCCACTTGTAAGTGAAAATGCAACACCGCACGCATTCCTGCTTGAACGGCGTTCCGGACCAATCGTGTGGGGTTGCGACGCGAACACGGCAAGCTTTTCCTTTTGAACTCATAACTTGTAAAATTTGGTTCTGCTCCATGGCGCGACCGATAGATAGAAAATAATGATTTTTCCTAGACTAATGAGAAGTTTGGTTCTAGCGCCGTTCATGCATGGAGTACGTATGAAAATTATGAAGTTGATGCGAAAGGTAAGATAATTACTGTAGTATCATATACTACTACATGGATTTGATGGAAAGATAAAAACACATACGGATCCATCAACGTTCTACGACATCCTCGCGCCCTAGTGCGCCAGGTTACCAACCGACGTGTGAGGAGCAGCGGCGTTGGCGGCGAGCTCAACGTGCTTCTGAACAGTGCCGTCCAAGGTTGCCCTGCGCTCCAAGAAGGCCAGTGTCCTATCGTCCTCCTCTTGCATGTAGTAGTCCTCGTGGACGATTTGCGCATAGACGTGGGTGATTATGTTGATGGTGTCTTGCTACGCCAGGCGCTGCGCGGCGAGCGCGACCTCGAGGTGGACATTCTCCGGCGCGACGGTGGGCAGTCGCAAGGCCACCAGTGCATCAAAGAGGTTGTTACCATAGTGGCCGTTGAGGGTGGCGGGCATCGCAGAGCCGGGGTGCGTGGGCTGGAGGCTTACATCAAAGTCGTCCGCAAGCTTCTTGACGACAGTGAACTTGTCGAGGAAACCGACGAGGACCTCGTCGAACAAGGAGACGAAGCTGTCGTCCAAGCGGCCCCTCACCCTGGCGGCCTCAAGCAATACTACCTGGAGACGTTCCTTGGTGCCGGGCCGCAGGCCGGCGTCGTGGACCATCTGGCACTGCCGGCTGATGCTCGCGCTCATCGCCTCCATGGGTCTAGCGTAGCTTCTAGTCAACTGATCTTGCGATTCGAGTGATCACTTAGCCCTTGGTTAGCGTGCGTAGGTGCGTAGGATTTCATACTACTCCTTGGCCCTCTACTACACCTGCCTTTGGCTGTATGATAGGTGGGCCAGCCACCCCCTGGGGCCACGTGTCATTCACCCAAAGGCAGTTGTCGTAAGTCAATGAAGCTGCACCCGGCTCCGTGCCGGTGCAGTATAGTCATCTCACCAGACCTCTAGTTGGGGCCAAACGAGAGAAGTTTGATGTCTACTGGTTTATTGGTCCCCTTTGCATTTTGCGCCAAGTTTTGACCTTTGATTTAACTAATAAAATGTTAATGCATGTAAACAAAAATGTTGTGTAAGTCACCTTACGAAAACCAAATCATCCCAAAATACTTGGGCACGGTGCATTAACTCCCTCCTTGTTTCTTATTTCGTGACATATCAACCAATGAGAGATGTGGGTCGTGCATGCTTTCAATGACTTGAGACTACCAAACATGACATGAAGTGTTTAGTTCATTGCATGTAATCCTATTAGTACTCTAGTTAGGAGTAGCAAAAAACATTAAGTTCTCTCGCCGATAGGAATAAAACACCATGTATTTATTTACAGAGGGAGTAGTACATTTTTGGTGACATGCATTACTAGATATTGCTAGTCAAATACTAAAATCCAGATGGACGTGGTAATACTCCTAAATCCAGACGGTGGTGCTACTAGTACTAGTAGTAGTACTACCAATGTAGTACTCCGTAGTAGGAGTACTAGCACTGTACTACCCGTTGGTCAAATTATTACGTGTTGCTCCTCACAGTGAAGTGACAAGACCCTGCGCCAGAGATGACACCTGAGTATAGGCGCCGTGTTCGGCATACCATAGTCAGCCTCACCGTCTGCAGTCACTATCATCATGGCTGTAGAGCTAGCCTGCTTACAACTAGCCCTGTTCGACATAATTTCCTGTGTGTAGATGCCCGTGCATTGCACGGAACACCAAGATTGGGGGTGGACGGCTCCGGCAGCGGCCATCGCGCCAGATTTTTCCACGGCCTTCTACTCCTAGATGTGGTGGGGAGGAGATGAGGCTGATTGTGAGAGACAAGGAGTTGTTTGTAAATAGGGAACAAGTGCGGGCATCTTTTTGCAAAAATGGAGAAGCTTGGTTTGTATGCGTCAGATCTAGATCCGACGGCTATTGGTGAAAGATGGGAGGCACAACATCATCACCAACTCAGGACCTGTTTGATTCACAGGATTTTGAAAACGCAGGAATAGGACACGACAATATTACAAGTTTCAAACTGATATTACAAATGTTAGGAGTAATGCTACACCTACGAAGAGGGAATTACTAGGAAGTTTACGTAAGAAATTTCGTTACTTTAGGTGGATGCAGCATTATCATACAAACTAAAATCCACCGACCTGACAAGTCACTAATGGTCAAATAAGTTTTTGAGTCTCTGGCCACTTGATGTTTCAAAAAAAAATCAGCTTCTGCGGAGACTTTGTCATTTAGGCTTAGACGCTTGCGGTGATCAGCACGCCATTCATTGTTGTGCCAGAGAACGCCAAACCTCATTACCTTGAGCACACTTGCCCCCAGAACAAAGAACCTGGGCAATTTAATCTCAGATGTGCTACCTCAGTGATCGATCAAATCAATTTCTGTAAGATGGAGATCAAGGCATTCGATGAGATTGTTATAGTGCAACACATTTTTCACTTTCGGGTCTTTTTTTATCTGCAAAAGAAGAGAACATATTAGAGCAGCTGGCTGCATAAGATTGCCGTGTCATCAAGTGCTAGCAATATCATTCGCTCATACGATAGGGTTGGCTGGCTAGTGATATTTTTTCACTCTCTCTCTCTCTCTCTCTCTCTATCTTTCTGTTTCCTCTGATTTAACTAGGATCACGTGAAGAGCTTGGGCATTTGTTGCCTTCCACTATGTGGCCGATGCCATATTTCGCAAAAGTATGCCACATAACATGCATCGATGTCAAATCAAAAGATTTTGGCACCACTCTCGCGATGTGAGAGAGTTGGCACCGTTGTGCACACAGACCCACATGTGTAAACAAATCAATCAAACCAACCACACCAGCCTCTCACTCTCCCAAACAAGTGTTTTTTTATTGCCTCAGTCCTCTCTCTCTCCCATGCAGTGTTTTTTCATTGCGTGAGTTAATTTGGCACCGGAGCAAAGTAGGTGATCCAGATTGGGACACCAGGTGAGCAATGGAGAGGCATCGATGCCAAATGCATCACAAGTGAATTTGGCACATGTTTTGGCCTACATAGCCCACTTTTGTAACACTACCTCATATTTAGTATAAAATTTTGACCATAGATTTACCTAAGAAAATGCCAATGCATGTCACTAAAAATTACACCTTTTGAAATTATGTTCAAATATGAATCCAACGATATAGTTCTTAGTGACATGCATTAACATTTTGTGAGTTCCATATATCGTCAAATTTTGATACTACAAAATTGGAAGAGTAAACCAGGAGAATTTGGCAGACGAGTACACCAACGCTGTCAATTTCAGCGCGTCAATGACCCTGATTTTTGTTGGACCTTCTAGATCCGATACAAGCAATCTCTCAAGGAAAGGCGCATTCTCAATGACCATAACGTGGAACAGCTGGAGTGATCTCTTCCCAATTGATGTCTTGTTGCGGGGCCAGCAAGACACATAAATCCATCGGAGATTCGTCGAGGCGATGTGGAGGTTAATGAACCCGTGGATCTGCTCAAGACGAAGGTACTCGAGCGCAGTACAGCTGCGGACCAGGTGCTCCATAGCCTTCTTCGAGATGACAACGTCGAAGAGGTCGAGCTGCTTGAGTTGAGGGAGAAGAAGAGTGGGCGCGACATTAATCTGGGGAAGATAGCAGGACCTGAAGCTCGCGCGGCGCAGCGTTGGCGTGAGGCGGAGCGCGGACGGCGGCAGAGAGCGACATTGTCTAGCTTCAAAGCAGAGCTCCTCGAGCTGATCTAGGGCGAGGGATAAGAACCACTCGTCGAACTTGGCTTGGACCTTGCAGTTGGTACTGAACATGCGGATGTCAAGGCATTTGGCTGGCCCAGGGTGCGATGAAAGGATCTTGGAGACTGCGGCCATGCGTTTGCAATCCCCATCGCAGAGGCAGCTGTCGACGGTGAGGTTGAGGGGGACGCAGCGCCAGAGGGGGCGCCACCGCCGGGAGAGCAGGGCGGTCCGCACGGCAGATTTGGTGGGGAGGAGGCCAATGATGACAAGCAGCGTGTCGTCGGGGAGGCTGCCGATGAAGTCCAGGCTCGCTGGATGCGGTTTTGGCTCGAGCCGCCTCCGCTTGTTGGCTGCCTCGCCGTCCATCTCAACCGGTGGCGACGCCGGTGTACACGTGTGCTGGTGTGTGTTGTGTGCTGGGTGTGCGTGAGTGCGTCCTTCTATGCATGCCGCCGTGCAGTGGTGAATTGTGCATGAGTGCGTCCTTCGTGCGCAAGAAGTTTGTCCTCAATGCGCCCTCAATTTACTAGCGTGCGGGGTGCTACCCCGAGTGGTTTCAACTTTGTTTACTTCACCGCGTGTCAGATGGGCCTCTAGTTTACTTATTTTCACCCACTGCCACATGGGCCAGCACACGAAGATACAGAACACGAGCTGACAAGGCAGCATGTGGATTGGTTGACCGGTCAAATAAACAATATATGGAGCTATACGCTGACACAGTGAGCATATAATCCGTCAGTGTAGAGAGTTCGAGTGAGAGGGGAGGCCCGTGAGACATAGCAAAGAGAGAGAGAAAGAGCTACTCCCTCCGTTCGATAATGTAGTTCCAACATTTTTTTAAGTCAAACTTTTGAAAATTTTACCAAGTTTATAAAGAAATTACTTATATCTACAATACCAAAGATAAATGATAGTATGAAGTAAGTACATGTTGTGATGAATCTAATGATCGTTCCAGATGTAAATGTTTTTGTCCACATATACCTGGTCAAATGTTTCTGAGGTTTGACTTTTCAAAACATCCATATGCTTATGGACGTGACAGAGTCCCTAACAAGAGAGAGAGAGAGAGAGAGAGAGTGAGTGAAAAAAGTGTGTGTGCGTGTGTGAAAGAGACATGGACAACACACGATAAAAGTAGAGAAAAAGTGTGCGTGTCTTATGCAAACATATCACACATGCATCTTCGACAACAGAGGCAAGGTGAGGAGATAGTGTGTGGTTGTTTGGAACCGAGAGAGCAAGACCCCTAGCACATGGCCAAGAGGGGTCTGACAAACAAGGGAGAGAGGTCAAGAGACGTACGGAGAAAATGCAGACATGGGGAGGAGAGAGTGTATGTTTGTCATAGAGAGATCCCCTGGAGATCGTGATGGGACTACATGGGTGAGAGATAGAAGATGCCCCGAGAGATATTGAGATAGATGTATGGATGGAAGGAGACAATGCGTGTGTTCCTGTTGGCTAGTAAGAGATAATCATACTTAGGAGGGGGGGAGTGCTTGCGCCTATGATGGCTTGAGGGATTATGGTACTTAGGGGGGTGCGAGAGAGAACAAGGGCGGAGAGTGTTGGATAGGTCTATATGTATAGCGCGAGCGAGACATGTGTATGTGTGAACCAGGGAGATATAAGGCCAGTTTGGCTTGCATCCTGAGCATCTTTTGCCTGGCCTGGGGTTGTGGCTGGATTTCATGCACGCTTGTTTGGTTGCTACCCTATGAAAAAGAAAGCCCGCCTGGCCTGGGTTCCCTTGCACTTTAATTAGCCTGGCTGAACTCCAGACACTGCAAGTAGCCTGGCCCAGGTGACCAGTTTCGAACGCCTGGTCGTGCCTGGTCATGTGGCCACGAGGCTAACAGCAACATGGATGGATATTAGCATTAAATAATTGATGCATGGATTGATTGATGGGACGTTGATGCTTTGCTTGGCCCAGGCATGAACCAAACGCTTGAGCACCACACAAGCCTGCCCAGGCAGAAATATTTTACATCTCACGTCCACACCAGGCATTACCGGCCATCAAGGCATGAGGGTCAGGTCACGAACCAAACTGACCAATAAAGTTTGAGGAGCCCCGATAAGGCTGAGTGGTGCGTCAGATAGCTGAGAGGGGGAAAGAGATATTTCATCCGCTCGATAATGCAGTGCATGTAAATTTTTGAGAAGTCAAACTTTGGAAACTTTGATCAGGTTTACGCAAATGTTATTTATATCTACAATACCAAAGATACATCATAAAAAACTACATCTCATGGTGAATCTAATGGTATATGTTTGCCGTACTAGATGTAATTCTTTTTCTCCACGTACCTGGTCAAACTTTGTGATGTTTGACTTTTCAATAAATCTATAGGCTATGGACCGAGGAGAGTGCCTCAGTCGAGACAGATCAAGTGCGTGTGAAGGAGAATGAGTAAGTGTGCAAAAAGAGTATGTGTGTGAAAGAGAAAGTGACAACAAACGATAAATTAGAGAGAGTGTGTGTTTTTTCGTTTCTTATGCGAACATATCATGCATGCATCTCCCAGATGGAAAAGCGAGGCGAGGAGATACACGAAGATAGCTAGTGTGTGATTGTTTGCAACGGAGAGAGACACCCCTGTAGCACATGTCCAATAGATGTGTGGCCAACAAGGAACAAAGGTTGAGAGGGACACATGGATGGCATGGACGCATGGGGAGGGAGAGAGGGTGTGTTTGTGATAGAGAGATCCCGTCGAGATCGTGAGGGGACTATATGGGTGGGAGATCGAGGGAGTGCGTGCGCGATAGAAAGATGCCCGAGAGAAATTGAGATAGACCATGCACATGTTTGTGATGGAGACTAAGATTAGCTAGTCATATACATATAGGGGGGACTGCGTGTGCCTACAATTGAGTGAGAGACCATCATACTTGGCTAGCTGGGCATGAGATTGTGTGTGTGCGCGTGTGAGATGGAGAGAGAACGAGGGGGAGAGATAGAGTTTTAGATGGGCCTATCGAGTGCGAGTGAGATATGCATGTGTATGTGTGACCCAGGTGGATGGAGAGTTTGAGAGAGGGGGGAAAGAGCTCCGAGACGACATAGTGGTGCGTGAGAGAGTTACATGCAAAGAGCCAAGGAATCTGTGTGCGTACGATGAGTGCACCCAAGATATCTAGCTTGGACCAGCTAGAGTATCATACATAGTGTGCGAGAGAGACCTATAGATGGTGTATATATGCATGCGAACTAGAAAGCCCCCCCCCACACACACACAAAGAGAGAGAGAGAGAGAGAGAGAGAGATGGAGAGAAAGGGAGAGGGACGAACAAGGTTTTTGTGTCGGATGCGTGCGACAGAATTGAAGATTGTCGGAGAGAGAGAGAGAGAGAGAGAACAGGAGTCCGGGAGAGGGGGAGGTCGCGTTTTATGCATCAAAGACTGATATAAACCATGTTTCGATATAAACTTGCATTCAAATATTTAAATTGGAGAACATGTTGTCTGCAATCCACACATGAATGGATATATGCATATATCAAACAAGTTCATTAATTTGGCTTTCAACATGTTCATGGAGTACTGTAATACTGTACAACATGCTACTCGATTAAGGTGTTCAATTTTAGATTTAGTTCACTATTTTGACCTACTGAACGAGCTATTTCATTGAATCAAGTTATTTCATTTTGGCTTTGATTCGCGTTTTTGAGTGGGTCAACTATTTGTCATATAGTAAATCGCTAGCAACGAGCATGTAAAAACACATTACTCCCGAGCATCATCTCTCCATCTAAAAAAGAAGTGGCAAGCTAATATTTCAAAATTTGATCCGAATCGACTTGGTAAGGTAGACGTGGATGCTCATTCTCCCAAAATTTGAACGAACCATTAAACATCCTCTCTGCTCGGTGGAATTCGCCTGAGCAAATAAATGGGAGACGCGAAATTACTGTCCTATGTGGGACACGTCTCAATTGGCCCGTTGTACATCGAGGGTAGGTTCGTAACTTCATCCAAGCATGCCTTCTCCTCGGCCGAAATGACATGTGCTGAATAATTCATAAACCATGGTCGGCAAAACACGCTCTCCTCGCCCGAAATAGCTCGTGCCCACTATTTGAAAACACGCTCTCCTCGCCCGAAATCGCTCGCGCCCACTATAGTTCAAAACACGCCCTCCTCGCCCGAAATCACTCCCGCCTAGAGAAGCAAAGTTACACTACTATCCCCGACCCTCAGTACACAGACCAAAGCCGAGAAGCCTATAGGCAAGGGTAGAACTATAACTCCCCCTCACATTTCAGACAAATGCTTCCGTAAGACATGGTTCCACTCCCCTCCCAATTTCCCCCGCCCGCCCCCATTCATACCTCGTGGGCGCCAAATCACCTTCTCCCCAGGAAGCTCCCTTCTCCCGAGCCGCGAAACCTCAACCCCACCTCCATGGCGCCCCCACCGCACCAATTTCACAGCTGCCCTCCTCCATAATGCCGGAGACTCTGTCCATTTGCCGTCGTGCACTGGGCCATGTGCCTCTTATTCCGTGCTGCTGGTGCTACCTCGACGACGGCCGCGTGAACCATACCGGAGCAGATTCACCCCCGCCGTTGTTCACGGCGCCGGAGCAGCTCCAACTTCGGATCCGTCCAGAGTCCTGGCGCTGCTTCGGCATAGCCGTCGACCGTCGCGACATCGCTCTTTCCCTGCCGTCGGTCGCCACCGCAACCGCGCCGGCCTCAGCGACTCAGCAGCTAGACCTGCCTACTTCACCATGCCACCAGATAGCTCACACCCTCATCTCAAATCACTTTATTTAGGCGTCAGTTGTCTGAATTTTTATTCTGGGCCAATCGATTTGCAATGGGAACCAGCACCCCTCGAGGCGGCGGAGCTCCTAGGCTGCCGGTTGGCTGGTGTCTAACGTAATGGTGCTGGGCCGCAAGTTCTTCGTGGAAGCAGCGCTTAGATGGCTATCTTTTAGAGTTGCGTGGGCTGAAGGTACTGCCGCCGCCGGATCTGGATGATGGGGAGTCTTTGTGGATTGGCCTGGGGGCGGCGCAACCACGGCAGTGCGATGGGGCAGGGAGCGGGGTTTTGGCCGGGGCCACGGACGGCGGAGGCAGGCTGCTCTGCTGTTGGTCGCTGGCTCTTCGGGGAAGATTCCGAATAGTGTCAGCCGGGAGGCACAAGACGGCCAGCCATCCGGCGTAGATCGGACTGTACCAAAATAAAATAAAATCATGTGACCCCAATTTAGTCTTCAGTCAACAGACGTGTGACCACTCTCGTACCTTGTTGTTGATCTCTTACTGTATTTCTTCAGATCAAAGAGATATGTCGTTCTTAACATTATGCGTTATCTGCATCTTCAGACACACCGTCTTCCGACTCACTGCAGCTGCTCCAACAAGGGAATCATACACCAGAAGGGAGCTATAGTCCCCACTCAACAGTTCCCTGCATCGAATGCGCGTGCCCGACATGCACAGCCACAACAACTGTAGGGCCATCGACAAGTCAGCACATGATGCTCACTCCTATGGATGGCAACCAGATAGGTTGTACCCTCATCTTACTTGTGTGCAACATTTATGGCTTTGTTATTCATCTAAGCATGGAAATAGATCATCACATTTCACTGTATATTCATGATGATCTCTTACGGGTCTTGTTCAGGAGTTAACGTTGTTCCATAGTTCAGCTAAGAACCTTGTTCTTTAGGTAACACTATTCCATAGTTATCATCCATCAGCCAATGCTATCCCGCAGGCTGGTGATTATAGTATTATACCACTTCTAGTATTTCCTATGTTGTTCTTTAATACTTTTGTGTACCATCTAGTTAATCTCGAGTACAAACGATACATATTCTGTAGCTTTCATCTGTGTTCTCCCTTTAGTCTATGAGACATGTTGCTGCTAGTTAACCCCAGTCCTACTATTTATGTCATCTCCTACATGCACTCATTACATAAATCCAACTACTAGTTGTCTTCCATGCATGTCAGATATAATTGCACACACTGATATATCCACAAGAACCTCACGGAGCAATGTAAAGGCCAATAAACTTGATGTCAATGATACCCAATATGATGGAACATGTAAAGGCAGTTCTTCAGAAGACTTGCAGAAAGATGATGAATCCTCTTCACCCCACAAGGTCCTTGCTCTAACTTGGCCTGTGATATGGGTACAACATGCATATAATGTCCTGGAGTGTATCTACTATGTTGCAATGCCATGTGCTTAGCATGCTGATCATGCAGGTAAATATGTCATGCCTTCCTGTTTTTCAGTACCTATTCCATTCATGATAACATGTTTTCAAATTCAAGTACTGTCATTCTACTCTATCGCAATTCCATCTGCTTAATTTGGACATCATGCTTCTGAATATCTTATGCATTCTTATTCATGAGTATGTACTTCATCTGTCTACGATACCATGTTTTTTTTACATTGAAGTGTTGTTCTAGTGCTCTGTTGCAATGCCATATTATTTTCCCAATCATACACGTGTATGTTGCCTTAGTTATTTCTGTACGTATTCTGCTAGCATACAGTTTTACATTCAACTAGTGTTTTTTTTGCTGTGTTGTCCTGTCGTATCCCTAGCTCTTACACCATACTCCCTCCGTCCGGATTACATGTTGCCGAAATGGATAAAAAAGGATGTATCTAGAACTAAAATACACCTAGACCCATCCATTTTTTCCGGATGGAGGGAATACATGTCAATATGTCATGCATTTCTATTCTTCAGTACCTATTCCATCTCTCTGCTGCTGCAAGTTTTATAATTAAAGCACCATTCTTCTATATAAGGCATGCAAGGGGAAGACGACTATGTTAGAATCTGAAGGGTTACAAACAAGGCCTTTGCAAAAGATCCAAACGCTAGGAGATAATAAACCAACTCCAGTTTTTATAGATACTGCTCCAGCACAGAGAAACCCAACTCCTACTGATAATAAGTAGATTCCAGTGGCCAAAGAACTAGTCCGCTCCAGTCCAGCAAAAATATGTCAACTCAATTCTAAGAAGCGTGTACGTATCCTTGCATCATGAAATTTTATAGCATGCTGATCATATTTTCTACATGTTTCTTACTCATCTCTCTTTTAGAAAATAAGCTTAACATATAGAAGATTTTCTGCAATGGTATCGTTTATGAGGAAAGATTCTTGCAGGAATTCTCTGTGCTCCAATGTAGATGTAAGTACCTGTCGTATATCACTATATTTTTACATCAGCATGTATTTTGTTAATCGGCGTGAATCCAACCTTTATCTGATCTAAATTTAGTTGTAGCAAAATGTATGATTAAAGGCCATAATGTTGATTTTTGCAAGGAAAACTGCCTGGTAGTTTTGCATCCTGAGCTGCATGAGTGTACTATCTCATATCAGTGGGTTTGAATACTTTGGTTCTGCAGTGGGTTTTTCAGTGTTTTTTACTGTGTTGTCCTGTCGTATTCCTATCTCTTACATCATACTCCCTTCGCCCGGATTAAATGTCGCAGAAATGGATAAAACTGGATGTATCTAGAACTGAAATACGCCTAGACCCATCCATTTATTTCCGGATGGAGTGAATACATGTCAATATGTCATGCCTTTCTATTCTTCAGTACCTATTCCATCTCTTTTGTAGCATGTTTTATAACTGAATCACCATTCTTCTATATAAGGCATGCAAGGGGAAGATGGCTATGTTAGAATCTGAAGGGTTATAAACTAGGTCTTTGCAAAAGATCCAAACGCCATGAGATAATAAACCAACTCCATTTTTTCATAGATACTGCTCCAGCACAGAGAAACCCAACTCCCACTGATACTAAGCAGATTCCAGTGGCCAAAGAATTAGTCTGCTCCAGTCCAGCAAAAGAATGTCAACTCCATTCTAAGAAGCGTGTGCGTATCCTCGCATCATGAAATTTTATACTCCCTCCGTTTGGAATTACTTGTCGCAGAAATGGATGTATCTAGACGTATTTTAGTTCTAGATACATCCATATCCGAGACAAGTAATTCCGAACAGAGGGAGTAGCATTCTAATCATATTTTCTACATGTTTCTTACTCGTCTCTCTTTTAGAAAATAAGGTTAAACGATACAAGACTTCCTCCATTGGGATCGTATTCGAGGAAAATATCTTGCGGGAATTCTCTGTTCTCCAGTGCTGATGTAAGTACCTGTTGCATATCACTATATTTTTACATCAGCATGTATTTTGTTAATCGGCCTGAATCTAACCTTTATCTGATCTAAAATTAGTTGTAGCAAAATGTTAAAGGCGCCAATGTTGATTTTTGTAAGGAAAACTGCCTGGTAGTTTTGCGTACTGAGCTGCATGAATGTGCTATCTCATATCACGCACATTACTGAATTGTAGTGCTTTTCTGGTTGCCCATTCATTCATTGTGTCAATGTTGCTTTCGTATTACCTTACCTGGCTGATGATAGCTGTGCCATATTGTGTTAATTTGGTGTAGGCTAGTTTCCCAAACGTTCGTTGTGTCAATGTTGCTTTCCTATTATCTGACTTGGCCAATGATAGCAATGCTACTGTGTTAATTTTGTGCAGGCTGCTGAAGATAAGAAGACAAACTCTGAAAACAGCAAGGCAACCCCATTGTTTCTTTCCAGTAAATCTAGGCCAGGTAATATGGCAATAACTCATGATTAATCTGTTTGGTTCCCGTCCTAATTTATGTTATGATGCAGTGGTCAAGACACTCTCCACTATCAATAATACAAGCCTGCCAAAATCGCCATCTGAATCTGTTCAGTATCCTTTGTCTTGAATGCGACGGAATAAATGTATGTTTGTGAACCAATTAATGGATGGAGCAATGATGGAAATGGTGGATGAATTAGAGGTGCAGAGTCGCGTGACACAACAACTGATCAATGTTTTCAGAGACAGTGTGGCAAAGTAGCAAGAACTTGCCCACATGCTTATGGGCGTTATCTGTGCTGAGATTGCAGATTGTGATGTTGTAGATGGTTAGATTCTGCTCATTTATTTGCACTGGCATCAATCTTTGATTGCCCAGTGGATGTAATTTCCTGTAATATATTCTGGATGTGCAACGTTATTCCCTGTATGCCGTACCTTTGCTCGTCGTAATGGGCTCAAATTATCTAATTTGGCCTAAAGACATGAACGAACTTTAGTGGGCCGATTAAGTTAATGGGCTGTTACTAGGCCGAAAGTTAATGGTCGGCCCTCTTACCTCCCGGGTCGTTAACAGGCCGACATCGAACCGGGCAACAGGTGGCCCCAATTTATTTCACGGGCCGTTAACAGGGCGTTACTAAGTTTGGGCTACATATGGCCCAACTATACTGTAGGCCTTTAGCAGGCCGAAAGAGATAGCGGGCTTGTATTGGACCATGAAGAGCATGGGCCGCTAAGAGGCCGAAAGTCAGGTCGTATTGTAAACGGCCCAACTGTGTTGTGGGCCTTTAGCAGGCCGAAAGAGAAACCGGGCTGGTATTGGACCATGAAGGGCATGGGCCGTTAAGAGGCCAAAACTAAGGTCCGACTACAAATGGCCCAACTCATTTATGGTCCGTTAACAGGCCGAAAGGCACACAGGGCCGGGAATTGGCCCAACACTTAAATGGGTCGCTAAAAGGCCAAAACTCAGGTCCGACTACAATTGGCCCAACTGATTTATGGGCCGTCAACAGGCTGAAAGTGACACCGGGCCATAAATTGGCCCAACACTTAAATGGGCCACTAAAAGGCCAAAACTCAGGTTTGACTACAAATGGCCCATAAGATTTATGGACCGTCAACAGGCTGAAAGACACACCGGGACGGAAATTAGCCCAACATTTAAATGGGTCGCTAAAAGGCCGAAAGATGTACATCCTGAAAATTGGCCCATCCATTAAATGGGTCGTTAACAGGCCGAAATCTCATCGGGCCGATATTGAGCCCAAATATATAGCGGGCTGTTAACGGGCTCGAACTGACGACGGGCTGCAATGGTGTCAAATCTTTAACGGGCCGAATTGGCACATCTCGTATGGGCCGTGGGCTTAAATGGACCTGACACAAGTAGGCCTTATATGGGCCGGCCTGCTACTTTTTACTGGGCCAGCCTTTTTCACCGGAATGGGCCACTGTTGGGCCGTGCCACATGTCGACCTATCATAGGCGCCTCATGTCCAATGAGTGGATGACATCTGTCCCAACGATGAGCCGACACGTGTTTCCTCTAGCCAATGATGATTTTACATGTGGAAAATCCCCATTGGTCGGGGTTGTTAATGGGTTATCGGATCCAAAACCCGACTCGATAGCTTAACGGCGTTCCGTTATGGTGGATGCCACGTGTCGGTCACCCTTGACGAAAGCACTTCTGTGACGCGCGATTTATCGTCATGGAAGTGGACACTTCCGTGATGATAATTTTGGTAATGTCATGGAACACTTCTACGACAGCACAGGTATGACTATCCTGATTTTGTCATAAATTTGTCATGGATGTACATGCATGAAAAAAACGCGACCTACTGTGACAAACACGTATCATCACGGAAGTGTATTTTTTTGTAGTGAATGTTCCATCTCCTGCAAAAGGATTAGCTAGTAGTTTCTCTATCATACCCGAAGGAATTTCAAAGTAAACATTTTCAGTAGGTTCAGTAGGTTGAGGGGTAACTAATTGTGGTTCCGGACGAGGTGAAGATACCCCGAACAAGCCCCTCAAAGGATTACTTTCCATAGTAACAAGTGACAGTAAATTTCAGCACACTATATAAATTTTTCCTTACCAAATTCCACCTACCAAAGGCGCTTCACTCCCCGGCAATGGCACCAGAAAAGAGTCTTGATGACCCACAAGTGTAGGGGATCTATCGTAGCTTTTTGATAAGTAAGAGTGTCGAACCCAACGAGGAGCAGAAGGAAATGATAAGCAGTTTTCAGTAAGGTATTCTCTGCAAGCACTGAAATTATCGGTAGCAGATAGTTTTGTGATAAGGTAATTAGTAACGAGTACCAAGTAATAAAAGTAAATAAGATGCAGCAAGATGGCCCAATCCTTTTTGCAACAAAGGATAAGCCTAGACAAACTCTTATATGAAGGAAAGCGCTCCCGAGGACACATGGAAATTATCGTCAAGCTAGTTTTCATCACGATCATATGATTCGCGTTCGGTACTTTGATAATTTGATATGTGGGTGGACCTGTGCTTGGGTACTGTCCTTACTTGGACAAGCATCCCACTTATGATTAACTCCTATTGCAAGCATCCGCAACTATGATAAAAGTATTAAGGTAAACCTAATCATAGCATGAAACATATGGATCCAAATCAGCCCCTTATGAAGCAACGCATATACTAGGGTTTAAGCTTCTGTCACTCTAGCAACCCATCATCTACTTATTACTTCCCAATGCCTCCCCCCTAGGCCCAAACAATGGTGAAGTGTCATGTAATCGACGTTCAAATGACACCACTAGAGGGATGACAACATGCATCTCATCAAAATATCGAACGAATACCAAATTCACATGACTACTAATAGCAAGACTTCTCCCATGTCCTCAGGAACAAACGTAACTACTCACAAAGCATATTCATGTTCATAATCAGAGGGGTATTAATATGCATAATGGATCTGAACATATGATCTTCCACCAAGTAAACCAACTAGCATCAACTACAAGGAGTAATCAACACTACTAGCAACCCACAGGTACCAATCTAAGGTTTGGATACAAAGATTGGATACAAGAGATGAACTAGGGTTTGAGATGAGATGGTGCTGGTGAAGATGTTGATGGATATTGACCCCCTGCCGATGAGAGGATCGTTGGTGATGACGATGGTGATGATTTCCCCCTCCCGGAGGGAAGTTTCCCTGACAGAACAGCTCCGCCAGAGCCCTAGATTGGTTCCGCCAAGGTTCCGCCTCGTGGCGGCGGAGTCTCGTCCCGAAAGCTTGCTTATGATTTTTTCATCAACGAAAGACTCCATATAGCAGAAGATGGACATCGGAGGGCCACCAGGGGGTCCACGAGGCAGGGGGCGCGCCCCCCACCCTCGTGGCCAGGGTGTGGCCCCCCTCTGGAACTTTTTGCGCTCAGTATTTTTTATATATTCTAAAAATAGCTTCCGTGAAATTTCAGGACTTTTGGAGCTGTGCAGAATAGGTCTCTAATATTTGCTCCTTTTCCAGCCCAGAATCCCAGCTGCCGACATTCTCCCTCTTCATGTAAACCTTGTAAAATAAGAGAGAATAGGCATAAGTATTGTGACATAATGTGTAATAACAACCCATAATGCAATAAATATCGATATAAAAGCATGATGCAAAATGGATGTATCAATCACCTAGATGGATCTTGAGTGTGTGTAGGAATTTTTTTGAAATTACTGCGTTCCCCTACACGGTCGTCCATATCCTATTATTGATCACCAGCTAAGCAAAGAATTTGCATTGGGGGGGAGCCCAGATCTTCCACACCAATTGTTGCATGTTGGAGTCAACTAAGCCCAGGAACTGGACCTTGTAGGCCAAGGACGCGGAGTAAGAGCCATCATTAGAAAGCTTCCAGGAGATAGAATCAGCCACGTCGGGGTTGAGGTGCACCACAGATAATTGTTGGGGAACATAGTAATTTCAAACAAATTCATACGCACATGCAAGATCATGGTGATGCATAGCAACGAGAGGGGAGACTGTCATCCACGTACCCTCGTAGACCGTTAAGCGGAATCGTTATGACAACGCGGCTGATGTAGTCGTACGTCTTCACGATCGACCGATCCTCAGTACCGAACATTCGTCAGCTCCGCGTTCAGCACACGTTCAGATCGGTGACGTCCCGTGAACTCATGATCCAGTAGAGATCGAGGGAGAGTTTCGTCAGCACGACGGCATGGTGACGATGTTGATGAAGATACCGACGCAGGGCTTCGCCTAAGCACCGCTACGGTATGACCGAGGTGGATTATAGTGGAGGGGGCACCGCACACGGCTGGGAGAGATCAATGATCAACTTGTGTGTTCTGGGGTGCCCCCTGTCCCCGTATATAAAGGAGCAAGAGGGGAGGCCGGCCGGCCCTGTAGGGCGCGCCAGGAGGAGTCCTCCTCCGAGTAGGAGTAGGACTCCCCTCTTTCCTACTCCTACTAGGAGGGGGGGAAGGAAGGGGAGAAGGAGACGGAAAAGGGGGCGCCGCCCCCCCTTTCCTAGTCCAATTCAGACCAGAGGGGGAGGGGGCGCGCGGCCTGCCCTGTCCGGCCCCTCTCTCTCTCCTAGGGCCCAACAAGGCCCATTAACCCCCGGGGGGTTCCGGTAACCCCTCCGGCACTTCGGTAAAATCTCGATTTCACCCGGAACTCTTCCTATGTCCAAATGTAGGCTTCCAATATATCAATCTTTATGTCTCGACCATTTCGAGACTCCTCGTCATGTCCGTGAACATATCCGGGACTCGGAACTACCATCAGTACATCAAAACATATAAACTCATAATACCGATCGTCACAGAACTTTAAGCGTGTGGACCCTACGGGTTCGAGAACTATGTAGACATGACCGAGACATGTCTCTGGTCAATAATCAATAGCGGAACCTGGATGCTCATATTCGTTCCTACATATTCTACGAAGATCTTTATCAGTCAAACTGCATAACAACATACGTTGTTCCCTTTGTCATCAGTATGTTACTTGCTTGAGATTCGATCGTTGGTATCTCAATAGCTAGCTCAATCTTGTTACCGGCAAGTCTCTTTAGTCGTTTTGTAATGCATCATCCCACAACTAACTCATTAGTCACATTGCTTGCGAGGCTTATAGTGATGTGCATTATTGAGAGGGCCCAGAGATACCTCTCCGACAATCGGAGTGACAAATCCTATTCTTGATCTATGCCCACTCCACGAACACCATCAGAGACACCTGTAGAGCAGCTTTATAATCACCCAGTTACGCTGTGGCATTTGGTAGCACACAAAGTGTTCCTCCGGTATTCGGGAGTTGCATAATCTCATAGTCATAGGAACATGTATAAGTCATGAAGAAAGCAAATAACAGTAAACTAAACGATCAAGTGCTAAGCTAACGGAATGGGTCAAGTCAATCACATCATTCTCCTAATGACGTGATCCCATTAATCAAATGACAACTCATGTCTATGGTTAGGAAACTCAACCATCTTTGATCAACGAGCTAGTCAAGTAGAGGCATACTAGTGACACTATGTTTGCTTATGTATTCACACATGTATTATGTTTCCGGTTAATACAATTCTAGCATGAATAATAAACATTTATCATGATATGAGGAAATAAATAATAACTTTATTATTGCCTCTAGGGCATATTTCCTTCAGTCTCCCACTTGCAATAGAGTCAATAATCTAGATTACATAGTAATGATTCTAAAACCCATGGGGTCTTGGTGCTGATCATGTTTTTCTCATCGAAGAAGCTTAGTCAACGGGTCTCTGACATTCAAATCTGTATGTATCTTGCAAATCTCTATGTCTCCCACCTGGACTTGATCCCGGATGGAATTGAAGCGTCTCTTATTGTGCTTGGTTCTCTTGTGAAATCTGGATTTCTTTGCCAAGGCAATTGCACCAGTATTGTCACAAAAGATTTTCATTGGTCCCGATGCACTAGGTATGACACCTAGATCGGATATGAACTCCTTCATTTGCTGCTTCCGAAGTAGCTATGTACTCCGCTTCACACATAGATCCCGCCATGATGCTTTGTTTAGAACTGCACCAACTAACAGCTCCACCAGTCAATGTAAACACGTATCCGGTTTGCGATTTAGAATTGTCCGGATCAGTGTCAAAGATTGTGTCGACGTAACCATTTACGATGAGCTCTTTGTCACCTCCATAAACGAGAAACATATCCTTAGTCCAAATCAGGTATTTCAGGATGTTCTTGACCGTTGTCCAGTGATCCACTCCTGGATTACTTTGGTACCTCTTGATAACCCACAAGTTTAGGGGATCACAACAGTTTTCGATAAGTAAGAGTGCCGAACCAAACGAGGAGCTAAAGGCAGAACAAATATTCCCACAAGTTCTATCGACCACCGATACAACTCTACGCACGCTTGTTGTTCGCTTTACCTAGAACAAGTATGAAACTAGAGGTACTTTGTAGGTGTTGTTGGATAGGTTTGCAAGATAATAAAGAGCAAGTAAATAAAAAGTAGGGGCTGTTGTAAGTAAAGAAGCAATAAAGTAAATATAGCGAGTGTGGAAAAGTAGTGGTAGGAGTTGCGAAATTGCCCCTAAGCAATTGACTACTTTACTAGACCGATAGCAAGTTTTATGTGGGAGAGGCCACTACTAGCATGTCATCCCTAACTTGGAATTCTATGCACTTATCATTGGAATTATTAGCAAGCGTCTGCAACTACTAACATTCATTAAGGTAAAACCCAACCATAGCATTAAGATATATTGGTCCCCCTTCAATCCCGTATGCATCAATTTCTATGCTAGGTTGAAGTTTCTGTCACTCTTGCCCTCCAATACATAGTCCTATCAAGATACAACTAACCCTATGGTGTGATCCACGCACGCGCTCATATGATGCGCACCAAAGGACAGCAACATAACCACAAGCAAATTAAATCAATCATAACAATTCATCAACCACCAATAGGACAACGAAAATCTACTCAGACATCATAGGATGGCAACACATCATTGGATAATAATATGAAGCATAAAGCACCATGTTAAAGTAGAGGGTACAGTGGGTTGCGGGAGAGTGGACCGCTGTAGATAGAGGGGGAAGGTGATGGAGATGTTGGTGAAGATGGCGGAGGTGTTGGTGTAGATCGCGGTGATGATGATGGCCACGACAGCGTCCCGGCGCCACCGGAAGAGAAGGGGAGAGGGGGGCCCTTCGTCTTCTTCTTCCTTGACCTCCTCCCTAGATGGGAGAAGGCTTTCCCCTCTGGTCCTTGGCCTCCATGGCATGGGAGGGGCGAGAGCCCCTCCGAGATTGGATCTGTCTCTTTGTCTCTCTCCGTTTCTGCGTTCTGTTCTGTTGCCCTTTCACCGTTTTGTATATATATGGAGATCCGTAACTCCGATTGGACCGAAACCTTCGCCGTGATTTTTTTACCGAAAATTAGCTTTCTTGCGGCTGAAGAAGGGCATCAACCGCCTTACGGGTGGACCACGAGGGTCAGGGGCGCACCCAGGGGAGTGGGGCGCGCCCCCTACCTTGTGCCCACCTCGGACACCGTTTCGCGTTGATCTTTCTCCCAGATTTTCCAAATATTCCAAAAATAAGCTCCATCCGTTTTTATCCCGTTTGGATTCCGTTTGATATGGATATTCTGCGAAACATAAAACATGCAACAAACAGGAACTAGCACTGGACACTTGATCAATATGTTAGTCCCAAAAATAATATAAAAAGTTGCCAAAAGTATATGAAAGTTGTAGAATATTGGCATGGAACAATCAAAAATTATAGATACGGTGGAGACGTATCAGCATCCCCAAGCTTAATTCCTGCTCGTCCTCGAGTAGGTAAGTGATAAAAATGATAATTTTTGATGTGGAATGCTACCTAGCATAATCTTGATCACATATCTAATCATGGCTTGAATATTAAGACACGAGTGATTCAAAGCAATAGTCTATCATTTGACATAAAAACAATAATAGTTCAAGCCCACTAATAAAGCAATCATGTCTTTTCAAAATAACAAGGCCAAAGAAACTTATCCCTACAAAATCATATAGTCTGGCTATGCTCCATCTTCACCACACAAAATATTCACATCATGCACAACCCCGATGACAAGCCGAGCAATTGGTTCATACTTTTTAACGCGCTTCAGCATTTTCAACCCTCACGCAATACATGAGCGTGAGCCATGGATATAGCACTATAGGTGGAATAGAATGGTGGTTGTGGAGAACACAAAAAGGAGAAGATAGTCTCACATCAACTAGGCGTATCAACGGGCTATGGAGATACCCATCAATAGATATCAATGTGAGTGAGTAGGGATTGCCATACAACGGATGCACTAGAGCTATAAGTATATGAAAGCTCAAACTGAAACTAAGTGGGTGTGCATCCAACTTGCTTGCTCATGAAGACCTAGGGCATTTGAGGAAGCCCATCATTGGAATATACAAGCTAAGTTCTATAATGAAAATTCCCACTAGTATATGAAAGTGATAACTCAAGAGACTCTCTATATGAAGAACATGGTGCTACTTTGAAGCACAAGTGTGGTAAAAGGATAGTAACATTGCCCCCTTTCCTTCTTCTTTTTGTGTGCGGGCTTCGTTGGCCCCCTTTTTTATTTAGGCTTCTTTGGCCTCTTTTTTTTTCTTGGGGCAATGCTCTAATAATGATGATCATCACACTTTTATTTACTTACAACTCAATATTACAACTCGATACTAGAACAAAGATGTGACTCTATAGGAATGCCTCCGGCGGTGTACCGGGATGTGCAATGATCTAGCATAGCAATGACATCAAAAAACGGACAAGGCATGAAAACATCATGCTAGCTATCTTACGATCATGCAAAGCAATATGACAATGAATGCTCAAGTCATGTATATGATGACGATGGAAGTTGCATGGCAATATATCTCGAAATGGCTATGGAAATGCCATGATAGGTAGGTATGGTGGCTGTTTTGAGGAAGGTATATGGTGGGTTTATGGTACCGGCGAAAGTTGCGCGATACTAGCGAGGCTAGCAATGATGCAAGGGTGAGAGTGCGTATAATCCATGGACTCAACATTAATCATAAAGAACTCACATACTTATTGCAAAAGTTTATTAGCCCTCGAAGCAAAGTACTACTGTGCATGCCCCTAGGGGGATAGATTGGTAGGAAAAGACCATCGCTCGTCCCCGAGCGCCACTCATAAGGAAGACAATCAATAAATACCTCATGCTCCGACTTCGTTACATAGCGGTTCACCATACGTGCATGCTACGGGAATCACAAACCTCAACACAAGTATTTCCACTAATCCACAACTACCCTCTAGGATGACTCTAATATCACCATCTTTATATCGCAAAACTATTGCAAAGAATCAAACATATCATATTCAGTGATCTACAAGTTTTATGTAGGATTTTATGACTAACCATGTGAATGGCCAGTTCCTTTCATCTCTCTAAATAGATATAAGTGAAGCAAGAGAGTTTAATTCTTTCTACAAAAGATGTGCCCACGCTGTAACAAATATAAGTGAAGCAAAAGAGCATTCTACAAATGGAGGTTTTCTATGTAAAGGGAAACAGGCAATCCAAACATCAAATGATATAAGTGAAGCACATGAAGCATTCTATAAAGCCATACTCAAAACATATAAGTGAAGTGCATAGAGCATTATATAAATCAACCAAGGACTATCTCATACCAGCATGGTGCATAAAAAATATGAAAACTAGATGAAAAAGACGCTCCAAGATTGCACATATCGCATGAACGAAACGAATCCGAAAACATACAGATACTTGTTGAAGAAAGAGGGGATGCCTTCCAGGGCATCCCCAAGCTTAGACGCTTGAGTCTCCTTGAATATTTACTTGGGCTTCCTCGGGCATCCCCAAGGTTGAGCTCTTGCCTCTCTTCCTTCTTCTCGCATCGAGACCTTCTCGATCATCGAACACTTCATCCACACAAAACTTCAACAGAAAACTCAGTAAGATCCCTTAGTATAATAAAGCAAATCACTACTCTAAGTACTGTTGCAAACCAATTCATATTTTGTTTTTGCATTGTGTCTACTGTAATATAACTTTTCCATGGCTTAATCCACTGATATAAATCATTAGTTTCATCAAAACAAGCAAACTATGCATCAAAAACAGAATCTGTCTAAACCAGAACAGTCTGTAACAATCTGAACATCCACCATACTTATGATACTCGAAACATTCTGCCAAAATTATGAAAACTAAACAATTAGTATAGAAAGAAAGTGCAAAAAGAATCAGAACCATTTGACGTTCCAGCTAAAAATTTAAAACCGCGCACTAGAGCCAAAGTTTCTGTCCTGCACTGTACAAACCATCAAGCAAATGTAAACATCCTAAAGGCAAACCTTGGCAAATTATTTTTATAATACAATGGAATTGTACAAGGGGATAATTATTTTTGTTGAAAAGTTCCTGTAATCAAGATTCACGAAGTTTCAGTGAGCATGAACAAAGTTCAAGGAGCTCTCCCACTTCAACAATGCTTGTCTTTCTCACTTTCACTTTCCTTTTTGAAAAAGTTTTGGGTTTCCCTCTTTATTTTTGTTGTTTTTAAACTATATGAAAGCACTCAACAGAAATAAATGACTCTCTAAAACTTCCGGGTTGTCTCCCTGGCAGCGCTTTCTTTAAAGCCATTAAGCTAGGCATATAGTGCTCAAGTAGTGAATCCACCCGGATCCCAAGGTATATCAAAGCCAATTTTAATTAACAATGATTTATAATTTAGTAGTGAGCACAAAGTAACATATATCATGTAATGACAAAGTCTAACTCTCTTCCTATGCATCGGCATGTCATAAAAGAACAATTCATGCACACATAGTAAAGGCCAATGCATAGTATAAACAGTTTCTTGCAATTTTATCATGTGGGAAACATAGAGAGGTGGAGACATAGTTCCTCTCTCATAATAATTGCAAGTAGGAGCAGCAAGCACATGCATATTATATTCATCAAAATCATCATGTGCAATGGTATAAGGCAACCCATCAATATAATCCTTAATAAGGGTAAACTTCTCCGATATAGTGTAGTCGGGAGAATTCAAAAAGATAATAGGACTATCATGCGTGGGTGCAATAGCAACAATTTCATGTTTAACATGAGGAACTATAGCAAGTTCATCTCCATAAGCATAATTCATATTGGCATCTTGGCCACAAGCATAGCAAGCATCATCAAAAAGGGATATTTCAAAAGAATCAACGGGATCATAGCAATTATCATAGCATTCATCCTTCGGTAAGCACGAAGGGGAATTAAACAACGTATGATTTGAAGAGTTACTCTCATTAGAAGGTGGGCACGGGTGATCAATCCGCTCTTCCTCCTTTTGTTCTTCGCTCTCTTCCTCATCTTTTTCATCCAATGAGCTCATAGTTTCATCAACTTCTTCTTCCATAGATTCCTGCAAAATATTAGTCTCTTCTTGGACAGCGAAGACTTTCTCAATAAGCGCATTAATATAGGAATTATATTCATAATTATCATAGCAATATTTTAAGATAGCTAAATTTTAAGGCCTATAAACATCATCATCAAAAGCTTCATACTTTCCAAACAAAGATTCAATTTCATAGGCACCCTTAAAAGCAACAAATTCTTCTATTTGTTCCACATCATAGTAATCATATATACCATTAGCCTAAGAAGCTAAGGTTTCATTATCATTAAATTTGCATGAAAAGGGAAGGTGTGGAGCCTTCATCCTAGAGCAACAAGTATAATCATAACTCAAGCATACTTGCTGAGAATACCACTTCAATATATAAATTTGATCCCATAATAGTTTCCCTTTTTGTGTCAAGCGATAATCCCTAAAGTATTCACGTTGATCCAACATTACTCCCATTACCAGATTGAATTGGGTTTTCTCAGGATTATCAAAGTAGTACATAATTTCTGTCACATAATGAGCATCGAGGGTTTTAGGAGGTTCCTCATCTCCATGAGTAGCAAGTACACCTAATTTTTTTGGTATTTCGTGTTCCATATCCGTAACTAAAGATAAAGAACAACTAAGAACAGCAAATAAAAATTACTTAGTGATAAAGCAAACAAGCACACACGAGAATATTCACCCCACGCTATTGCTCCCCGGCAACGGCGCCAGAAAAAGGTCTTGATAACCCACAAGTTTAGGGGATCGCAATAGTTTTTGATAAGTAAGAGTGTCGAACCCAACGAGGAGCTAAAGGCAGAACAAATATTCCCTCAAGTTATATCGACCATCGATACAACTCTATGCATGCTTGATGTTCGCTTTACCTAGAACAAGTATGAAACTAGAGGTACTTTGTAGGTGTTGTTGGATAGGTTTGCAAGATAATAAAGACCAAGTAAATAAAAAGTAGTGGTTGTTGTAAGTAAAGAAGCAATAAAGTAAATATAGCGAGTGTGGAAAAGTGGTGGTAGGAGTTGCGAAATTGCCCCTAAGCAATTGACTACTTTACTAGACCGATAGCAAATATTATGTGGGAGAGGCCACTGCTAGCATGTCATCCCTGACTTGGAATTCGATGCACTTATGATTGGAACTATTAGCAAGCGTCCGCAACTACTAACATTCATTAAGGTAAAACCCAACCATAGCATTAAGATATATTGGTCCCCCTTCAATCTCGTATGCATCAATTTCTATGCTAGGTTGAAGTTTCTGTCACTCTTGCCCTCCAATACATAGTCCTATCAACATACAACTAACCCTATGGTGTGATCCACGCGCGCGCTCATATGATGGGCACCAAAGGACAACAACATAACCACAAGCAAATTAAATCAATCGTAACAATTCATCAACCACCGATAGGACAACGAAAATCTACTCAGACATCATAGGATGGCAACACATCATTGGATAATAATATGAAGCATAAAGCACCATGTTCAAGTAGAGGGTACAGCGGGTTGCATGAGAGTGGACCGGGGTAGATAGAGGGGGGAAGGTGATGGAGATGTTGGTGAAGATGGCGGTGGTGTTGGTGTAGATCGCGGTGATGATGATGATGGCCACGGCAGCGTTCCGGTGCCACCGGAAAAGAAGGGGAGAGGGGGACCCTTCGTCTTCTTCTTCCTTGACCTCCTCCCTAGATGGGAGAAGGGTTTCCCCTTTGGTCCTTGGCCTCCATGGCATGGGAGGGGCGAGAGCCCCTCCGAGATTGGATTTGTCTCTCTATCTCTCTCTGTTTCAGTGTTCTGTTCTATTGCCCTTTCACCGTTTCGTATATATATGGAGATCCGTAACTCCGATTGGACCGAAACCTTTGCCGTGATTTTTTTACCGAAAATTAGCTTTCTTGCGGCCGAAGAAGGGCATCAACCGCCTTACGGGTGGACCACGAGGGTCAGGGGCGTGCCCCCCTACCTCGTGCCCACCTCGGACACCGTTTCGCGTTGATCTTTCTCCCGGATTTTCCAAATATTCCAAAAATAAGCTCCATTCATTTTTATCCCGTTTGGATTCCGTTTGATATGGATATTCTGTGAAACATAAAACATGCAACAAACAGGAACTGGCACTGGGCACTGGATCAATATGTTAGTCCCAAAAATAATATAAAAAGTTGCCAAACATATATGAAAGTTGTAGAATATTGGCATCGAACAATCAAAAATTATAGATACGACGGAGATGTATCACCTCCCTGCTAAACTAATAGCAAGGCACACATCAAGTCTGGTACACAGCATTGCATACATGATAGAGCCTATGGCTGAAGCATAGGGAACATTTTTCATTTCTCTCTATCTTCTGCAGTGGTCGGGCATTGAGTCTAACTCAACTTCACACCTTGTAACACAGGCAAGAATCCTTTCTTTGCTTGATCCATTTTGAACTTCTTCAAAACTTTATCAAGGTATGTGCTTTGTGAAAGTCCAATTAAGCGTCTTGATCTATCTCTATAGATCTTGATGCCCAATATATAAGCAGCTTCACCGAGGTCTTTCATTGAAAAACTCGTATTCAAGTATCCTTTGATGCTATCCAGAAATTCTATATCATTTCCGATCAGCAATATGTCACCCACATATAATATTAGAAATACTACAGAGCTTCCACTCACTTTCTTGTAAATACAGGCTTCTCCAAACGTCTGTATAAAACCATATGCTTTGATCACACTATCAAAACATTTATTCCAACTCCGAGAGGCTTGCACCAGTCCATAAATGGATCGCTGGAGCTTGCACACTTTGTTAGTTCCCTTTGGATCGACAAAACCTTCTGGTTGCATCATATAAAACTCTTCTTCTAGAAATCCATTCAGAAATGCAGTTCTGACATCCATTTGCCAAATTTCATAATCATAAAATGCGGCAATTGCGAACATGATTCGGACATACTTAAGCATCACTACGGGTGAGAAAATCTCATCGTAGTTAACTCCTTGAACTTATCGAAAACCTTTTGCAACAGGTCGAGCTTTGTAGACCATAACATTACCGTCAGCGTCAGTCTTCTTCTTGAAGATCCATTTATTCTCTATGTGTTGCCGATCATTGGGAAAGTCAACCAAAGTCCATACTTTGTTTTGATACATGGATCCCATCTCAGATTTCATAGCCTCAAGCCATTTTGCGGAATCTGGGCTCACCATCGCTTCTTCATAGTTCGTAGGTTCGCCTTGGTCAAGTAACATGACCTCTAGAATAGGATTACCGTACCACTATGGTGCGGATCTTACTCTGGTTGACCTACGAGGTTCGACAGTAACTTGATCTGTAGATTCATGATCAACATCATTCACTTCCTCACTAATTGGTGTAGGTGTCACAGAAACCGGTTTCTGTGATGAACTACTTTCCAATAAGGGAGCAGGTACAGTTACCTCATCAAGTTCTGCTTTCCTCCCACTCACTTCTTTCGAGAGAAACTCCTTCTCTAGAAAGGATCCATTCTTAGCAAGGAAAGTCTTGCCTTCGGATCTGTGATAGAAGGTGCACCCAACAGTCTCCTTTGGGTATCCTATGAAGACACATTTCTCCAATTTGGGTTCGAGCTTATCAGGTTGAAACTTTTTCACATAATCATCACAACCCCAAACTTTAAGAAACGACAACTTTGGTTTCTTGCCAAACCATAGTTCATAAGGCATCGTCTCAACGGATTTAGATGGTGCCCTGTTTAACATGAATGCAGCCGTCTCTAAAGCATAACCCCAAAACGATAGCGGTAAATCAGTAAGAGACATCATAGATCGCACAATATCTAGTAGAGTACGATTACGACATTCGGACACACCATTACGCTGTGGTGTTCCGGGTGGCGTGAGTTGCGAAACTATTCCGCATTATTTCAAATGTAGACCAAACTTGTAACTCAAATATTCTCCTCCACGATCAGATCGTAGAAACTTTATTTTCTTGTTATGATGATTCTCCACTTCACTCTGAAATTCTTTGAACTTTTCAAATGTTTCAGACTTATGTTTCATTAAGTAGCTATACCCATATCTGCTCAAATCATCTGTGAAGGTGAGAAAATAATGATACACGTCGTGAGCCTCAATATTCATCGGACCACATACATCAGTATGTATGATTTCCAACAAATCCGTTGCTCACTCCATTGTTCCGGAGAACGGCATTTTAGTCATCTTGCCCATGAGGCATGGGTCGCAAGTACCCAGTGATTCATAATCAAGTGATTCCAGAAGTCCATCGGTATGGAGTTTCTTCATGCGCTTTACACCAATATGACCCAAACGGCAGTGCCACAAATAAGTTGCATTATCATTATCAACTCTGCATCTTTTGGCTTCAACATTATGAATATGTGTATCACTAGTATCGAGATTCATCACAAATAGACCACTCTTCAAGGGTGCATGGACAAAAAAGATATTACTCATATAAATAGAACAACCATTATTCTCATATTTAAATGAATAACCGTATCGCATCAAAAAAGATCCAGATATAATGTTCATGCTTAACGCTGGCACCAAATAACAATTACCAGGTCTAAAACTAATCCCGAAGGTAGATGTAGAGGTAGTGTGCCGACGGCGATCACATCGACTTTGGAACCATTTCCCACGTGCATCGTCACCTCGTCCTTAGCCAGTCCTCGCTTAATCCGTACTCCCTGTTTTGAGTTGCAAATATTAGCAACAGAACCATTATCAAATACCCAGGTGCTACTGCGAGCTCTAGTAAGGTATACATCAATAACATGTATATCATATATACCTTTGTTCACCTTGCCATCCTTCTTCTCCGCCAAATACTTGGGGCAGTTCCGCTTCCAGTGACCAGTCTGTTTGCAGTAGAAGCACTTAGTCTCAGGCTTTGGTCCAGACTTAGGTTTCTTCTCTTGAGCAGCAACTTGTTTGCCGTTCTTCTTTAAGTTCCCCTTCTTCTTCCCTTTACCCTTTTTCTTGAAACTGGTGGTCTTGTTGACCATCAACACCTGATGCTCCTTTTTGATTTCTACCTCCGCAGCCTTTAGCATTGCGAAGAGCTCGGCAATTGTCTTATCCATCCCTTGCATATTATAGTTCATCGCCAAGCTCTTGTAGCTTGGTGGCAGTGATTGAAGAATTATGTCAATGACACTATCATCCGGAAGATTAACTCCCAGTTGAATCAAGTGAATGTTATACCCAGACATTTTGAGTATATGTTCACTGGCAAAACTATTCTCCTCCATCTTGCAGCTGTAGAACTTATTGGAGACTTCATATCTCTCAATCCGAGCATTTGCTTGAAATATTAACTTCAACTCCTAGAACATCTCATATGCTCCATGACGTTCAAAACGTCATTGAAGCCCCGGTTCTAAGAAGTAAAGCATGGCACACTGAACTATCGAGTAGTCATCAGCTTTGCTCTGCCAGACGTTCTTAACGTCGTTAGTTGCATCTGCAGCAGGCCTGGCACCCAGCAGTGCTTCCAGGACGTAATTCTTCTGTACAGCAATGAGGATAATCCTCAAGTTACGGACCCAGACTGTGTAAATGCTACTATCATATTTCAACTTTGCTTTCTCAAGGAACGCATTAAAATTCAACGGAACAACAACACGGGCCATCTATCTACAACAACATAGACAAGCAAAATACTATCAGGTACTAAGTTAATGATAAATTTAAGTTCAATTAATCATATTACTTAAGAACTCCCACTTAGATAGACATCCCTCTAATCATCTAAGTGATCACGTGATCCATATCAACTAAACCATAACCGATCATCACGTGAGATGGAGTAGTTTTCAATGGTGAACATCACTATGTTGATCATATCTACTATATGATTCACGCTTGACCTTACGGTCTCAGTGTTCCGAGGCCATATCTGCATATGCTAGGCTCGTCAAGTTTAACCCGAGTATTCTGCGTGTGCAAAACTGTCTTACACCCGTTGTAGATGAATGTTGAGCTTATCACACTCGATCATCACGTGGTGTCTCTGCACGACGAACTTTGGCAACGGTGCATACTCGGGGAGAACACTTTTACCTTGAAATTTAGTGAGAGATCATCTTAAATGCTACCATCAAACAAAGCAGAATAAGATACATAAAGGATAAACATCACATGGAATCAATATAAGTGATATGATATGGCCATAATCATCTGTGCTTTTGATCTCCATCTCCAAAGCATCATCATGATCACCATTGTCACCGGCGCGACACCTTGGTCTCCATCATAGCATCGTTGTTGTCTCGCCAACTATTGCTTCTACGACTATCACTACCGCTTGGTGATAAAGTAAAGCAATTACAGGGCGATTGCATTGCATACAATAAAGCGACAACCATATGGCTCCTGCCAGTTGTCGATAACTCCGTTACAAAACAAGATCATCTCATACAATAAATATAGCATCATGTCTTGACCATATCACATCACAACATGCCCTGCAAAAACAAGTTAGACGTCCTCTACTTTGTTGTTGCAAGTTTTACGTGGTTGCTACGGGCTGAGCAAGAACCATTCTTACCTACCCATCAAGACCACAACGAGAGTTCGTCAAGTTAGTGTTGTTTTAACCTTCTGAAGGACCGGGCGTAGTCACACTCGATTCAACTAAAGTTGCAGAAACTGACACCCGCCAGCCACCTGTGTGCTAAACATGTCGGTAGAACCAGTCTCGCGTAAGCGTACGCGTAATTTCGGTCCGGGCCACTTCATCCAACAATACCGCCAAACCAAAGTATGACATGCTGGTAAGAAGTATGACTTGTATCGCCCACAACTCACTTGTGTTCTACTCGCGCATATAACATCTACGCATAAACCTGGCTCGGATGCCACTATTGGGGAACGTAGTAATTTTAAAAAAATTGCTACGCACAAGCAAGATCATGGTGATGCATAGCAACGAGAGGGGAGAGTGTTTTCCATGTACCCTCGTAGACCGTTAAGCGAAGCGTTATGACAACGTGGCTGATGTAGTCGTACGTCTTCACGATCTACCGATCCTCAGTACCAAATGTACGACACCTCCGCGTTCAGCACACGTTCAGCTCGGTGACGTCCCGCGAACTCACGATCCAGTAGACCTCGGGCAAGAGTTTCGTCAGCACGACGGCATGGTGACAATGTTGATGAAGCTAACGGTGCAGGGCTTCGCCTAAGCACCGCTACGATATGGCCGGCGTGGATTATGGTGGAGGGGGCACCGCACACGGCTGGGAGAGATCAATGATCAACTTGTGTGTTCTAGGGTGCCCCCTGCCCCCGTATATAAAGGAGCAAGGGGGAGGCCGGCCGGCCCTGTAGGGCGCGCCAAGAGGAGGAGTCCTCCTCCTAGTAGGAGTAGGACTCCCCTCTTTCCTACTCCTACTAGGAGGGGGGAAAGGAAGGGGAGAAGGAGAAGGAAAAGGGGCCGTCGCCCCCCCTTTCCTAGTCCAATTCAGACCAGAGGGGAGGGGGCGCGCGGCCTGCCCTGGCCGGCCCCTCTCTCTCTCCACTAGGGCCCAACAAGGCCCATTAACCCCCGGGGGGTTCCGGTAACCCCTCCAGCACTCCGGTAAAATCTCGATTTCACCTGAAACTCTTCCGATGTCCAAATGTAGGCTTCCAATATATCAATCTTTATGTCTCAACGATTTCGAGACTCCTCGTCATGTCCATGATCACATCCGAGACTCCGAACTACCTTCGGTACATCAAAACATATAAACTCATAATACCGATCGTCACAGAACTTTAAGCATGCGGACCCTACGGGTTCGAGAACTATGTAGACATGACCGAGAAATGTCTCCGGTCAATAACCAATAGCGGAACCTGGGTGCTCATATTGGTTCCTACATATTCTACAAAGATCTTTATTGGTCAAACCGCATAACAACATACGTTGTTCCCTTTGTCATCGGTATGTTACTTGCTCGAGATTCGATCGTCGGTATCTCAATACCTAGCTCAATCTTGTTACCGGCAAGTCTCTTTACATCATTCCGTAATGCATCATCCCGCAACTAACTCATTAGTCATATTGCTTGCAAGGCTTATAGTGATGTGCATTACCGAGAGGGCCCAGAGATACCTCTCCAACAATCGGAGTGAAAAATCCTATTCTTGATCTATGCAACTCCACGAACACCATTGGAGACACATGTAGAGAGCCTTTATAATCACCCAGTTACATTGTGACGTTTGGTAGCACACAAAGTGTTCCTTCGGTATTCGGGAGTTGCATAATCTCATAGTCATATTAACATGTATAAGTCATGAAGAAAGCAATAACAATAAACTAAACGATCAAGTGCTAAGCTAACGGAATGGGTCAAGTCAATGACATCATTCTCCTAATGATGTGATCCCGTTAATCAAATGACAACTCATGTCTATGGTTAGGAAACTCAACCATCTTTGATCAACGAGCTAGTCAAGTAGAGGCATACTAGTTACACTATGTTTGTTTATGTATTCACACATGTATTATGTTTCTGGTTAATACAATTCAAGCATGAATAATAAACATTTATCATGATATGAGGTAATAAATAATAACTTTATTATTGCCTCTGGGGCATATTTCCTTCAATAATTTCTCCCAAAGGTTGACGAACTCGGTCAGGTGTGTAGCGGAGGTGATCCCATCGGTATTGACTTGAGAGACCCAGAAGTTATTATTCAATGCCTTCTGAACCGTACAACCCCTTCTTTTTGATAGGTCAAAAATCTTCGGGCGATGTCTTTGGGTCTCATGCCATCTAGCCAAGCAGACTCCCAGAAGGAAGCACGAATACCATTGCCAAGTAGCACCTTGGTGGCAGCCGCAAAAATGTTTTTATCATTCGTATCGCATGGGTTACCCAGGCGAACCCACGGTTTCACCGGATCCAACCATTTTGCCTAAAGCCACCGGATACGAAGCACGGACGCAAACTTTCTCAGATTTAGGATACCTGGTCCCCCATGAACCTTGGACTTGCAGACCTGTACCCAATTGATCTTGCATTTGCCACCAGTGACCTTGTCACAACCAACCCAAAGGGAAGCACGCCAAAGAGAATCAATCTTTTCCAGAACCTCAATCGGAAGGTTTAATGTTGTCGTATAATATATGGAAATGGTCGTGATGACAGACTTGACCAACACAGCCCTTCCCGGAGATGCCATTAGCATGCCCGACCATGCAGAAAGCTTGGACACAATATTGTCCTCCAGGGGCTGGAAGTGAATCCTATTCAACCTCTTGACTAACAAAGGCAATCCGATGTACTTCATCGAGAGGGTAGATCGGTTAGCCGGGAAGGAATGTAGTATATCATCAAGATCCAAGTGATCACATCTGATGGGGCCAACTATTGGGGATATAACTATTAGGTATGACCCACCCAGGAGGGGTCGGGTCATTCCTATGAAGATTCATCACAATGAAGCCCAAGGTCACGTGGTGATTCATAGATAGGCTTAGTAGAGGGCCCAGACCCGAAGGCGGCTTAAGGCCCATGAGAGTAAACCGCCATGTATGTAAACTTGTATCGTAAGGCATATGTAAAAGGTCACCGAGCCGGATACGTTGTATAAGCCGGCCAGGACTCTGAGGGCCGCAGGGCGTCAACCCGTGTATATAAGGGGACGACCTAGCGGCGGCTTAGGACAAGAAACAAGAGATCGAGAGCCAGGTCAAGCGTATTTGCTCCCCGTTCATTGAAACCCTAGCAATACCAACTACAAACTGGACTAGGCTTTTACCTTCATCGTAAGGGGTCAAACAAGTATAAACTCCCCGTGTCCTTTGTCCTGTTTAACCCCTTTAAGCTAACCTCAAAGGGATGGCTCCACGACTAAGTCCTCACACTAGGACATCTACCATGACGTTTCCACGATAGTTGGCGCCCACTGTGTGGCTATTGCACGATGGTTTCGAGTTCTTTAAGGGTGGCTTCAAAGGGATCAAGGGATACGTCGTGGGCCGGATGACCAAAAGTCGCCGCGGCAAGCTCTATATCAACGACGCAGGCTGGGGCCCCGAGGCCGGCTCAATTGAGTACGGGTACTGGGTCCCCTTTGGTGGAATCCATGTCTTCATCGGCAAAATCGGCGAACCGGGCCCTGAGCCAGACATCTGCACCGACATCATCAAGACGGCTCAGCGTGCGAGACCCGCCCGAGTTCGGCCAGCCATGAGTCGTGCCTTTGTGGGATTTATCCATGGAGTGGAATCGGAGGACAGGCCGACATCTGGTGATGAGACCATCGTCTACTCTGATGGCGAATCATCCACTAGTGAGACCGAGTCATTGTATCAACTGCAAGAGGGTTGTCTTGGGGGCTGTTCCAATGGCGACAGTATTCCGGACCCCTGTGAGCCACCGAATCGAGTTGCAATTTTCATGGCTGGTACCCAGACCGTGCAACACTCAACAACCGCGGCGGAGCTGGTTTTCGGGTCAGGGGCGGCAGCGACTGCCGGGGCAGGAGGCCCTGAGCACCCGCCGGCTCAGGCTTTAACTGATTTGCTGGATAAATTGACGATGCTGTTGACAGCGGTGGTTAACCAGGCGGATCAAGATCAACATAACGCGGCGATCGCAAGATTGCGTGATGAGACAGCACAGGCTAAGGAGGAGCTAAATGCAGAAGGCACTAAGATGGCTGAAGAAAGGGCTGCTTTGGACGCCCAGTCACAACGGATTCAGGCAGAGTCTTACCGGCTCATGTTGGATCAAAATGCGTCAAACGATGTCATGAGGAGGAGGCATCAGACCCGTTTGCCATTGGTCTACGAACCTCGAAATATTTTTAACACGCCAGGAGTAGGAACTAGTAACCCGGCAGGGGCAAACCGAGTTGAAGCGCCTAGGATGGGTGCGCCGGTTCAACCGCGTGTAATGGATCCACCTCGTCAGAACAACAACCCGCCACAGCATGTGCAGACGCCACCGGGTCATTACTCCAACCCTTTGGATAACATGATCACTGCGGCATCTCGGTTAGCAGCTATCCCGGTTGAAGGTGAATCGCTAGCGTAGCAGGCTTATTCATACAGTCGGGATAGGATTCATTCCACCCCTCGCCCGAGCTGGAGTTATAGTAGGCATTTCGATGAGCCGGCTGTGTCGAGCAGTGGACAAAACCATAACCCGCCCCGTGGGCATGACCCGACGGGTGATGGTGCAAACGTTCAGGATGTGGTGGATCAAGGTAGAGCTCGTCGAGAGGCCGAGCTGGCGGCTCAGTATGTAGCTCATCAACCGACTCCGGTTCGTCCGACCACCTCTGTGGAGCCAGGTTTAACATTTCGAAACTTGCGCGTGCCATGCTTAGTGCCGGATCTACGTAATGAGCGTCTACCCAAAGATTTGAAAGGACCTCGCAAAGTGCCAAATTATACAACTGATTTAAGTCCTAAGGCATGGATCGAGAGTTATGAGATGGTCATGGAGTTTCTGGACATCAGCGAGGCTACGTGTGCTAAGTATTTTCCCCTGATGTTGGAAGGAACGGCCCACACCTGGTTGAAGGGTCTTCCTGCCAATTCCACCAGATCGTGGGCCGAGTTGAAAACCTGATTCATCCAGAACTTCAAAGATACGTGTAAATAGCCCATGTCGATTGTGGATCTGGCCGCTTGTGTTCAGGAAGAAAGTGAATCAACAACCCATTGGGTCTGCCGTGTCTCAACAATCTTACACTCGTGGGATCACATCAATGCTGACTCAGGGTGCTGATGTTGGAGAACAACTGTCGTTTCACGCCCTTAAAGCAGAAGTTGGGGCGGCTTAAGCGCCACTGCAACGACATGGGGACGCTCATGGTGGCTCTGGTTAACTATGCTGACTCTGATAGTACCAAAGACCCCGAGTCTGATGACGATAAGGCAAGGAAGGGGAAGAGGAGCAGCAACGGTAAGGGGCAGCAGTATAGCCCAGTAGGCAACGGTAAGCGCAAAGCTGATAATAGTTTTGACTTTGTGGCTAACATCAGTGCGCAGAATAATGGTCAGCGTCGTAAGGGTAAGCCGCCCCCACAAGCCGGAGGATCTGGTGTCAATCTGGAACGTATGTTGAATCAACCCTGCCCACAACATGGTACAAAGGAAAGGCCATCCGGGCATCTATGGAAGGATTGTCACATCATGAAGGAGTACAGAAATTCAAATCTTTTCCATGACGGCCACGGGCCAAGCGGCGGTTCTGGACCCGGCTCTCACGGTCTGGGTTATGGCGTTGGCGGTTCTAACTCTGGTTTCCATGATAGCAACCATGCTTTTAGAGTAGTTCATGATCAGGCCAGTGACCTCACCAAAACATGCAAGGGTTTCCGCGAACAATTTGACCTCGGATTTAATTGGCGCAAGAAAGACCGCAGCATCGTCCGCGTATAAGGAGGCACGGATCACCATCGCATTTCCATCAAGAGGGTGTAACTTGCCTTGCTCAGTGGCCTTCTGAAGGATATGATGCAGAGGGTCTATTGCAAGCACAAAGAGGAGGGGGAGAAGGGGGTCCCCCTTCCTCAAGCCACAACCTGGAACACCATTGAGAAGAACCCTTGACGAAGCAGTTGAGAGGAGGACCAAGACCCAGCCTCGGAAGCGAGGTGGGAAACCCAGGTGGTTCTGCAACTCGAGGAGGAAATCACATCTAAGTGAGTCGAATGCCTTTTTGATATCAAACTTTAAGAGCAGTGTCGGGGTTTTTTCAGTGGTGAAGTCTCGTGATTGCAACATACATTTAGCAAGCCCGGTTTGAGCTCTTGCCTGGATTCTTTTTTTCAAAGGAAGTGCATTATTTTCCCTTTCTATTGACCATTTGGAAGATCACTCTGTACTGTGGAGCTACCTCGTTTGGCTTATATTTTCTGAAGCGGAGCTGAACTTTAAGAATTAGAGTAGTCCCAAACAGGCTCTTAATTTGGCAATGAGTGAGCACGCTCTTAACTTTTTGTGCATATATGCTCAAACTCCAAACAAATCTTGAGAGTGCCACCACAACAGTAGCGGTACATCAAAAGTTGTGGCAAAATTCCCCACACGCCCATGTTTCCTGGAATAGACGCAACCTGGGAGTGAACTCTGTTTTAAACCCTCAGAATGTAGAGGACGACGCAAATGAACCCCGACGTTTAAATCCCTGAAGTCCATACCCTAACCTCTCTGATCCTGGTTGTAATCGCCCCTACACCAGGATTAGGACTGGATGTGCTGACGTGGCATCGGGAAAGGATGGGATTGCAAATTAAAAATGCCACACGACCGTTGCTGATACGTCTCCAACGTATCTATAATTTTTGATTGCTCCATGCTATATTATCTACTATTTTGGACATTATTGGGCTTTATTATCCACTTTTATATTAATTTTGGGACTGACCTATTAACCGGAGGCCCAGCCCAGAATTGCTGTTTTTTGCCTGTTTTAGGGTTTCGAAGAAAAGGAATATCAAACGTTTGGATGAAACCTTCGGGAACGTGATTTTCTCATCAAATACAACTCACGAGACTTGGACCCTACATCAAGAAACATAACAGGAGGCCACGAGGTAGGGGGTCACGCCTACCCCCCCCCCCCCCCATGTGCACCCTCCACCCTCGTGGGCCCCCTGTTGCTCCACCGATGTACTTCTTCCTCCTATATATACCCACGTACCCCCAAACGATCAGATACGGAGCCAAAACCCTAATTCCACCACCATAACTTTCTGTATCCACGAGATCTCATCTTGGGGCCTGATGAAGCTATGTCCCTAGGGTAGGGTCATGGACCTGTCCAACATACCCTATAGAAGCAGTCGATGAGAAACCATCATCCACTCGACCATGAAGATGTGTTCACTCGACCACCTTGAAGACACTCGACCACCAGAAGATGAGAAGCCCTTCACTCCGCAACGATCGGGGTTTAAACCATAGCTTTATGGACATTTATATCACATTACTTCGGACGTTACCAGTAACGCTCCTCCTTTATGAACATTGAACCATGTGTAACGGAGGAGAGCTGGGGTCCTGGCGCACTCTATATAAGCCACCCCCTCCTCTGAGACAAGGGTTCGCACTTTCTGTAATTCACACGCATATATCCAGTCGACCGCCTCCGGGCTCCGAGACGTAGGGCTGTTACTTCCTCAGAGAAGGGCCTGAACTCGTAAAACTCACGTGTACAACTTCTCCATAGCTAGGATCTTGCCTCTACATTCCTACCCCCCCTATTCTACTGTCAGGCTTAGAACCACGATAGTTGGCGCCCACCATGGGGCAGGTGTCTTCGCGACTTGTTGGAGAATTCGCAATTTTTCCGATCCCCTTCATCATGGTTTCAGGCGGAGGTTTGGCTGAGGGCCACAACATCCGTCTCGGCATGCTCGTGTTTGTCGCCGACGACTTCGCTTGGCTTCAGGAGGCTCCACTCGACGTCGACGCGCTCCCCGCCCGCGAGGCGACGCACTTTCACGCGTGCGTCCGCGGCGTCCTTCTGCGGCTGCCGTCGACCCAGTATCAGTCAGCTCCAGTAGCTTTCCCCCTTCCTGCGGCCCGCCGGAGCAAACGTTCTGGTCGGTCGAGACTTCAGCGGTGGGTGAGGCATGCAGTGGCCCGCCAGTCGGCCACCCCTCAAGTCGCGGCGATCAAGCCCGACGAAACTCTCTACGGCATGTTCGATCCGTCGACTCGCTCCGTAGAGACCGCATTCGAGTGCGATAGCAGCGACCCAGCGGCTGAAGTTCTGATGGTCAATGGACCACGCAGCCCTCCTGGCTTCACCCGTGAAGACGGAGGCGACGGGAACGGCGATCCGTCGTGTGTTCATGAGGAGTACCGCCCCGAACCCCTCTCTTCGCAGCAGAGGGAGGAACTTCGCTGCCGGAACATGGATGCACTGCATACTCCTATAGTCGGAGAAACCCCTAAGGCCCAGGCCTTGGAGCAGGCGCGCTTGGCCAACTTGGCTGAGCGCACTCGACTGGAGAACCTCCAACGCGCACTCGATGATCGCGCTCGGCAGCGTGCTCCCGAATCCAGTCGATGCCAACTTTTTCCTCCTCCGACTCAGGTATACCGAACCCCGATCCAGAATCTAGCAGCTACTGCCAGGATAGCGGAGTCAATTCAACTTTCCCAATCGGAAGCTGGCCGAGGTCTGGTGCAAATCCGAGCCTTGCTCCAGGCGGCGGGAGAACAGCATACGGTTGTATCCCAATCGCGGGATAGGATCCATAGCAGGTCTGTGGTTGCGGACACAGTTCAGTCGGCCCATAGCCCAAGATCGCCCCCAAGGCTTGAGGGACGTCGAGATCGACGAGATCAATACAGGAACCATGAGCAGTATGATCACCGAGTCGATCGTGATGATCGTCGTCGAGTGCCCACTCCTCCCCCAAGGAGTGGGTCATACGTGCCTCGGCAACATGAAGACAGACGCCCTCACAGTGTTGGGCGAGGTGTTCCAGTCGACCCCAGGGAGCCAGGCTTTGATGCGAGATCTATTCTCATTCAAGGTTTGGTCGATAGAAACAAAGCTCATCGAGAAGGCCATGACAGGGGTCCGCAAACCAGCAACAGAGCGCATGTCTCAGGTCCAGAGTGCTTCAGCAGAGCTATCAGAGCTGCGGTGATTCCCCCCAACTTCAGGTTGGCGACTGGAGTCAGTAAGTTCACTGGTGAATTCAAGCCTGACACTTGGCTTGAAGACTACCGAGTGGCTGTCTAGATTGGTGGCGGCAATGATGAAGTGGCCATGAAACACCTTCCTCTGATGTTGGAGGGCTCGGCTAGAGCATGGCTGAATCAGTTGACACCTGGCAGTATTTATACTTGGGAAGATCTCGCTCGAGTGTTTGTCAGAACATTCGAGGGCACTTGCAAATGGCTGGCAGGTTTGACAGAATTACAGTGTTGTGTTCAGAAACCGAATGAAACTTTGAGGGATTATATTCAGAGATGGATCACCCTACACCACACGGTAGAGGATGTGTCAGATCATCAGGCAATTTGTGCCTTTAAGGAAGGCGTCAGGTATCGGGAGTTGAATATGAAATTTGGGCGGACAGGAAATATGACTCTACCTCGGATGATGGAGATTGCCACCAAGTATGCCAATGGTGAAGAAGAAGAACGACTCCGGAGTGGCAAGCACAAAACAGTCGCCCACGAAGCCGGAGGAGGAAACTCCGGTCGGAAACAAAAGCGCAAGGCCGAGCCATCTGCTCTTGGTGAATCCTTGGCTATAGTTCAAGGAAAGTTCAAGGGGAAGCCCAAGGGGCCATGGAACCCCAAGAAAGTAAAAGATTAAGATGGAAATGACGTGTTGGATCTGCCGTGCCACATCCACACCAAAAAAGATGAAGAGGGTAATTTCATTTACCCAAAGCACACCACTCGGTAGTGTCGGCTCCTAATCCAGCAATTCCGAGAGAAACAGCCCAAGGAAAAGGAGAAGGAAGCAGACAAGACTGAGGATGAGGAAGAGGATGATGATGGTTATCCCCACGTGAATTCCACTCTGATGATTTTTGCTGACGTTGAGAGCAAAAGTCGATTGAAAGTCATCAATAGAGAAGTGAACATGGTCGCTTCGGTGACACCCAGTTATTTGAAGTGGTCACAGACTACCATTACATTCGACCAGTCTGATCATCCAGCGCACATAGCCACCCCTGGGAGGCAAGCACTGGTGGTCGACCCGGTAGTCGAAGGCACTCGACTGACAAAAGCCCTGATGGATGGTGGCAGTGGCCTGAACATACTGTATGCAGAGACGTCGAAGGGAATGGGCATTCCGATGTCCAGACTCAGCGAGAGCAATATGAGTTTCCATGGGGTCATTCCAGGCAAGAAGGCTGCATCACTCGGCCAGATTGCTCTCGACGTAGTTTTCGGTGATTCCAATAATTACCGCAAAGAAAAGTTGACATTTGAAGTTGTGGATTTCCAGAGTGCTTATCATGCCATTCTGGGCAGGCCAGCTTATGCACGTTTTATGGCTCGGCCATGTTACGTGTATCTCAAATTGAAGATGCCTGGTCCCAAAGGGGTGATCACTATCTTTGGTAATCGGAAGAAGGCAAAAGAGTGCTTCCAGAAGGGCTCAAAGAACGACGATGCTCAGATGGCCGTGGTAGAATTGCAAGAATACCAGAAAAATGCAGATCCGAGTGATTTGTTGCGAGCCAAGAAGCCAGCCACAGATTCAGCGTTCCAGTCGTCCGGTGAAACGAAGTCGATTCACATTCACCCGACAGATCCCAATGCTGCTCTGACTCACATTTCAACCACACTCGACTCCAAATAGGAAGAAGCGCTCATCCAGTTCCTCCGTGAGAACTGGGACATCTTTGCATGGAAGCCTTCTAACATGTCGGGTGTTTCCAGGGGACTGGCTGAGCATTGTTTGCGAGTCGACTCAAAAGTGAAACCAGTCAAAGAACACCTTCGACGGTCCGCCGTACAGAAGAGAAAGGCAATCGGTGAAGAGGTGGCTCGGCTTTTGGCAGCTGAGTTTATCCGAGAGATTTACCACTCCGAGTGGTTAGCGAATGTTGTCATGGTCCCAAAGAAGGACGACTCACTTCGCATGTGCATTGATTTCAAGCATATCAATCGGGCCTGCCCGAAAGATCACTTTCCTCTCCCTCGCATTGACCAGATAGTCGACTCGACTGCAGGGTGTGAGCGTTTGTCCTTTTTGGACGCCTACTCCGGGTACCACCAGATCCGTTTGTACGGACCCGACAAGATAAAGACAGCTTTTATCACCCCGTTTGGGTGCTTCTGTTATGTCACAATGCCATTCGGTTTGAAGAACGCTGGAGCCACATTCATGCGGATGATTCAGAAGTGCCTGCTCACTCAAATCAGTCGGAATGTGGAAGCATACATGGATGACATTGTGGTCAAGCCATGTAAAGGTTCCGACCTACTGACTGACCTTACTGAAACCTTTGCCAGCCTCGGAAGGTATGATATCAAGCTCAATCCATCAAAGTGCACGTTTGGAGTTCCGGGCGGAAAATTACTGGGTTTCCTCGTTTCTGAACGAGGAATCGATGCTAACCCAGAGAAAGTGGGTGCTATACTCCGAATGAAACGCCTTGTGCGTGTGCATGATGTCCAGAAGCTTACTGGTTGCTTGGCCGCCCTAAGTCGATTCATTTCTTGCCTCGGTGAAAAGGCGCTACCTCTTTACCGACTGATGAAGAAATCAGATAAGTTCGAGTGGACCCTAGAAGCTGATGCAGCATTTGCAGAGCTAAAAGCCCTGCTTTCCACCCAGTCGGTGCTTGCTGCTCCAATCAGCAAAGAACCTTTACTGCTTTATATAGCAGCCACTGGACAAGTTGTCAGTACAGTACTTACGGTCGAGCGGGAAGAAGGAAAAGCTTATAAAGTTCAGCACCCAGTTTATTATATTTCTGAAGTCCTGACTCCGTCAAAGCAGAGATACCCGCACTATTAGAAGCTCGTCTATGGGATTTACATGACCACGAAGAAGGTTGCACACTATTTCCCTGATCACTCTGTTACAGTCGTCAGCGATGCTCCATTGTCAGAGATTCTGCACAACAGAGATGCAACTGGTCGAGTGGCAAAATGGGCGATTGAACTCCTTCCCTTGGATATCAAGTTTGAGGCAAAGAAAGCTATCAAGTCCCAAGCAATAGCAGATTTCCTCACCGAGTGGATCGAACAGCAACTGCCGACTCAAGTTCACTCGGAGCACTGGACCATGTTCTTTGACGGATCCAAAATGCTGAATGGTTCTGGTGCTGGGGTAGTACTGGTATCCCCCTGAGGAGACAGGCTCAGATATTTCCTCCAGATTCACTTTGATTCCTCCAACAATGAAGCAGAATATGGAGCACTCTTGTATGGGTTGCGCATGGCCATCTCACTCGGCGTCCGTCGCCTCATGGTCTACGGCGACTCAGATTTGGTAGTCAATCAAGTGATGAAGGAGTGGGACGTCAGAAGCCCAGCCATGACTGGTTACTGCAACGCGGTGAGGAAGCTGGAAAAGAAGTTTGAGGGGTTAGAACTCCATCAAATACCCCGACTAAAAAATCAAGCAGCTGATGACTTGGCAAAGATAGGTTACAAGAGAGAAGCCATTCCCAACAATGTGTTTTTGGAGCATATTCACACACCGACAATTCAAGAAGATCCTTTTACTGAAGAACCCCCGCAGCCTAAGAGCGCCACAGACCCGACTGAAGTCGAGGTCCCAGCCGTGGTCGATCTGATCATGGAGGTTCTGGCCATTACCCCCGACTGGACAGTGCCCTACATTGCGTACATCCTCAGGAAAGAACTCCCAGATGATGAGGAAGAGGATCAACAGATCGTCCGTCGATCCAAGGCCTTTACTGTAATAAGAGGGCAACTATTCAGGGAAAGCGTGACTGGAGTCGGTCAGAAATGCATAACACCAGAAGAAGGTCAGATGATCCTCAATGACATCCACTCGGGGACCTGTGGTCACCATGCGTCCTCTTGGGCCATCGTGGCTAAAGCATACCGATCTAGATTCTATTGGCCACGAGCAAATGAAATGGCGAAAAATATAGTCGACAGATGTGAAGGCTGCCAGTTTTACTCCGACATGTCTCACAAGCCAGCGTCAGCCCTGAAGACCATCCCCTTGTCTAGCCCTTTGCTATTTGGGGACTGGATATGGTTGGACCACTGAGAACTGGCAGGAGCGTCTTCACTCATGTGCTTGTTGCAGTCGACAAGTTTACCAAATGGATCAAAGCTAAACCTATCAAGAACCTTGAGGCCAGCACCGCTGTCAGTTTTATCAGAGAATTGACATTCAGATATGGAGTTCCACACAGCATCATCACGGACAACGGGTCGAACCTCGATTCTGATGAGTTTAGAGCTTTCTGCGCTTCTCAAGGCACATGAGTCGACTATGCTTCAGTCGCTCACCCGCAGTCGAACGGACAAGCAGAAAGAGCCAATGGCCTAATTCTCAAAGGACTGAAACCCCGACTGATGTGTGATCTCAAACACGCAGCAGGCGCTTGGGTTGATGAACTTTCGTCAGTTCTGCGGGGTTTAAGGACAACTCCTAATCGGTCGACCGGGCGAACTCCTTTCTTCTTAGTCTATGGAGCCGAAGCTATTCTGCCAAGTGACCTGCTCCACAACGCACCCCGAGTCGAGCTCTTCTCCAAAGAGGAAGCAGAGCAGGCCCAGCAAGATTCAGTCGATCTCTTAGAGGAGGAAAGAGAGATGGCCTTGATCCGGTCGACCATTTATTAGCAAGACTTGCGTCGATTCAACGCCAGAAATGTGAGGGGTCAAGCCTTTCAAGAAGGATACCTGGTTCTTCGAGTGGATCAACAGAAACCACACAAGCTCGCCCTGGCTTGGGAAGGCCCCTTCATCATCACCAAAGTTCTCCACAATGGAGCATACCATCTTTACAGTGTTGAGCATCAGAAAGACGAGCCACGGGCTTGGAACATGGAGCTGCTCCGCCCCTTTTATACTTAAGCACTCGTTCGAATAAAATGTAATAAGAAACACCTTTGTAATTTGTTTATCAAAGACAAGAGCTTATGGTCCTCTCATACAATTGTTGTTGTTCTTATTTACTTCTGAAAACCCCCAGTGGGTGGGCTTAGTCGCGAATCCGTTTCGCCAAATTCGAAAGAAAATCCTACCGAGTGGAGAGCAATCCTCCCACTCGGGGGCTTAGCTGCAGTCCGGTACTCGCCTAAGTTCTCTTACTCGGAGACTTAGCTGCAGTCTGGTACTCGCCTAAGTTTGAAAAATCCTACCGAGTGGAGAGCAATCCTCCCACTCGGGGGGCTTAGCTACAGTCCAGCACTTGCCTAAGCTCTCTCACTCAGAGGCTTAGCTGCAGTCCGGTACTCTCCTAAGTTTGAAAAATCCTACCGAGTGGAGAGCAATCCTCCCACTCGGGGGCTTAGCTGCAGTCCAGCACTCGCCTAAGCTCTCTCACTCGGAGGCTTAGCTGCAGTCCAGTACTAGCCTAAGTTTGACAAAATCCTACCGAGTGGAGAGCAATCCTCCCACTCGGGGGCTTAGCTGCAGTCCAGTACTCGCCTAAGTTCTCTCACTCGGAGGCTTAGCTATAGTCCAGTACTCGCCTAAGTTTGAAAAAATCCTACCGAGTGGAGAGCAATCCTCCCACTCGGGGGCTTAGCTGCAGTCCAATACTCGCCTAAGTTCTCTCACTCAGAGGCTTAGCTGCAGTCCAGTACTCGCCTAAGTTTGAAAAAATCCTACCGAGTGGAGAGCAATGCTCCCACTCGGGGGCTTAGCTGCAGTACTCGCCTAAGTTCTCTCACTCGGAGACTTAGCTGTAGTCTGGTACTCGCCTAAGTTTGAAAAATCCTACTGAGTGGAGAGCAATCCTCCCACTCGGGGGCTTAGCTGCAGTCCAGTACTCGCCTAAGTTCTCTCACTCGGAGACTTAGCTGCAGTCTGGTACTCGCCTAAGTTTGAAAAAATCCTACCGAGTGGAGAGCAATCCTCCCACTCGGGGGCTTAGCTGCAGTCCAGCACTCGCCTAAGTTCTCTCACTCGGAGGCTTATTTGCAGTCCAATACTCGCCTAAGTTTGAAAAATCCTACTGAGTGGAGAGTAATCCTCCCACTCGGGGGCTTAGCTATAGTCCAGTACTCGCCTAAGTTCTCTCACTCGGAGGCTTAGCTGCAGTCCAATACTCGCCTAAGTTTGAAAAAATCCTACCGAGTGGGGAGCAATCCTCCCACTCGGGGGCTTAGCTGTAGTCCAGTACTAGCCTAAGTTCGAAACATATCCCTATCTGTAAGGACGACGAGGTGCTGGTCGATTGCAACCTTCTCCTTCGGAGCTACGGCACAAGTACAACGTACGCTCCATCCCTATCCGCAAGGACGACGAGGTGCAGGTCGACTACAACCTTCTCCTTCGGAGCTACGGCACAAGTACAACGTACGCTCCATCCCTATCCACAAGGACGATGAGGTGCAGGTCGACTGCAACCTTCTCCTTCAAAGCTACGACACAAGTACAACGTACGCTCCATCCCTATCCGCAAGGACGACGAGGTGCAGGTCGACTGCAACCTTCTCCTTCGGAGCTACGACACTGAAGGAAATATGCCCTAGAGGCAATAATAAAGTTATTATTTATTTCCTTATATCATGATAAATGTTTATTATTCATGCTAGAATTGTATTAACCGGAAACATAATACATGTGTGAATACATAGACAAACTTAGTGTCACTAGTACGCCTCTACTAGACTAGCTCGTTAATCAAAGATGGTTATGTTTCCTAACCATGAACAATGTGTTGTTATTTGATTAATGAGGTCACATCATTAGTTGAATGATCTGATTGACATGACCCATTTCATTAACTTAGCACCCGATCGTTTAGTATGTTGCTGTTGCTATTCTTCATGACTTATACATGTTCCTATGACTATGAGATTATGCAACTCCCGTTTACCGGAGGAACACTTTGGGTGCTACCAAACATCACAACGTAACTGGGTGATTATAAAGGAGCATTACAGGTGTCTCCAAAGGTAGATGTTGGGTTGGCGTATTTCGAGATTAGGATTTGTCACTCCGATTGTCGGAGAGGTATCTCTGGGCCCTCTCGGTAATACACATCACATAAGCCTTGCAAGCATTGTGACTAATGAGTTAGTTGCGAGATGATGTATTACGGAACGAGTAAAGAGACTTGCCGGTAACGAGATTGAACTAGGTATTGGATACCGACGATCGAATCTCGGGCAAGTAACATACCGATGACAAAGGGAACAACGTATGTTGTTATGCGGTCTGACCGATAAAGATCTTCGTAGAATATGTAGGAGCCAATATGGGCATCCAGGTCCCACTATTGGTTATTGACCGGAGATGTGTCTCAGTCATGTCTACATTGTTCTCGAACCGTAGGGTCCGCACGCTTAACGTTACGATGACAGTTATTATGAGTTTATGCATTTTGATGTACCGAAGTTAGTTCGGAGTCCCGGATGTGATCACGAACATGACGAGGAGTCTCGAAATGGTCGAGACATAAATATTGATATATTGGTTGACTATATTCGGACACCGGAAGTGTTCCGGGTGATTTCGGAGAAAACCGGAGAGCCGGAGGGTTACCGAAACCCTACCGGGAGAAGTAATGGGCCTTATGGGCTTTAGTGGAGAGAGAGAAGGGCTGCCAGAGGTGGGCCGCGTGCCACCTCCTCCCTGGTCCGAATTGGATTAGGGGAGGGGGGCGGCGCCCCCCTTTCCTTCTCCCACTCCACCTCTTTCCCCCTTCTAGTAGGAGTCCTACTCCTACTAGGAGGAGGACTCCTCCTTGGCGCGCCACACCTGGCCGGCCGGCCTCCTCCCCTTGCTCCTTTATATACGGGGGCAGTGGGCACCCCAAGACACACAAGTTAATCCACGTGATCGTTCCTTAGCCGTGTGCGGTGCCCCCTGCCACCATATTCCACCTCGATCATATCGTTGTAGTGCTTAGGCGAAGCCCTGCGTCGGTAGAACATCAAGATCGTCATCACGTCATCGTGCTGACGGAACTCCTCCCCGAAGCTTTGCTGGATCGGAGCCCGGGGATCGTCATCGAGCTGTACGTGTGCTAAGAACTCGGAGGTGCCGGAGTAACGGTACTGGGATCGGTCGGATCGGGAAGAAGACGTACGACTACTTCCTCTATGTTGTGTCAATGCTTCCATTGCGATCTACAAGGGTACGTAGATCAGACTCTCCCCCTCGTTGCTATGCATCACCATGATCTTGCGTGTGCGTAGGAAAATTTTGAAATTACTACGTTCCCCAACAGTGGTATCAGAGCCTAGGTTTTATGGTTAGATGTTATATGCACGAGTAGAACACAAGTGAGTTGTGGGCGATACAAGTCATACTGCCTACCAGCATGTCATACTTTGGTTCAGCGGTATTGTTGGATGAGACGACCCGGACCAACCTTACGCGTACGCTTACGCGAGACCGGTTCCCTCGACGTGCTTTGCACATAGATGGCTTGCGGGCGACTGTCTCTCCAACTTTAGTTGAACCGAGTATGGCTACGCCCGGTCCTTGAGAAGGTTAAAACGGAGTCTATTTGACAAACTATCGTTGTGGTTTTGATGCGTAGGTGAGATTGGTTCTTGCTTAAGCCCGTAGCAGGCACGTAAAACTTGCAACAACAAAGTAGAAGACGTCTAACTTGTTTTTGTAGGGCATGTTGTGATGTGATATGGTCAAGACATGATGCTAAATTTTATTGTATGAGATGATCATGTTTTGTAACCGAGTTATCGGCAACTGGCAGGAGCCATATGGTTGTCGCTTTATTGTATGCAATGCAATCGCGATGTAATTCTTTACTTTATCACTAAACGGTAGCGATAGTCGTGGAAGCATGAGATTGGCGAGACGACAACGATGCTACGATGGAGATCAAGGTGTCGCACCGGTGATGATGGTGATCATGACGGTGTTTCGGAGATGGAGATCACAAGCACAAGATGATGATGACCATATCATATCACTTATATTGATTGCATGTGATGTTTATCTTTTTATGCATCTTATCTTGCTTTGATTGACGGTAGCATTATAAGATGATCTCTCACTAAATTATCAAGAAGTGTTCTCCCTGAGTATGCACCGTTGCGAAAGTTCTTCGTGCTGAGACATCACGTGATGATCGGGTGTGATAGGCTCTACGTTCAAATACAACGGGTGCAAAACAGTTGCACACGCGGAATACTCAGGTTATACTTGACGAGCCAAGCATATACAGATATGGCCTCGGAACATGGAGACCGAAAGGTCGAGCGTGAATCATATAGTAGATATGATCAACATAATGATGTTCACCGATGAAACTACTCCATCTCACGTGATGATCGGACATGGTTTAGTTGATTTGGATCACGTGATCACTTAGAAGATTAGAGGGATGTCTATCTAAGTGGGAGTTCTTAAGTAATATGATTAATTGAACTTAAATTTATCATGAACTTAGTACCTGATAGTATCTTGCTTGTTTATGTTGATTGTAGATAGATGGCTCGTGCTGTTGTTCCGTTGAATTTTAATGCGTTCCTTGAGAAAGCAAAGTTGAAAGATGATGGTAGCAATTACACGGACTGGGTCCGTAACTTGAGGATTATCCTCATTGCTGCACAGAAGAATTATGTCCTGGAAGCACCGCTGGGTGCCAGGCCTGCTGCTGGAGCAACACCAGATGTTATGAACATCTGGCAGAGCAAAGCTGATGACTACTCGATAGTTCAGTGTGCCATGCTTTACGGCTTAGAATCGGGACTTCAACGATGTTTTGAACGTCATGGAGCATATGAGATGTTTCAGGAGTTGAAGTTAATATTTCAAGCAAATGCCCGGATTGAGAGATATGAAGTCTCCAATAAGTTCTATAGCTGCAAGATGGAAGAGAACAGTTCTGTCAGTGAGCATATACTCAAAATGTCTGGGTATAATAATCACTTGATTCAATTGGGAGTTAATCTTCCAGATGATTGCGTCATTGACAGAATTCTCCAATCACTGCCACCAAGCTACAAGAGCTTCGTGATGAACTATAATATGCAAGGGATGAACAAGACTATTCCCGAGCTCTTCGCAATGCTGAAAGCTGCGGAGGTAGAAATCAAAAACGAGCATCAAGTGTTGATGGTTAACAAAACCACTAGTTTCAAGAAAAAGGGCAAAGGGAAGAAGAAAGGGAACTTCAAGAAGAACGGCAAGCAAGCTGCTGCTCAGGAGAAGAAACCCAAGTCTGGACCTAAGCCTGAAACTGAGTGCTTCTACTGCAAGTAGATTGGTGACCAGGAAGCGGAACTGCCCCAAGTATTTGGCGGATAAGAAGGATGGCAAGGTGAACAAAGGTATATGTGATATACATGTTATTGATGTGTACCTTACTAATGCTCTCAGTAGCACCTGGGTATTTGATACTGGTTCTGTTGCTAATATTTGCAACTCGAAACAGGGACTACGGATTAAGCGAAGATTGGCTAAGGACGAGGTGACGATGCGCGTGGGAAACGGTTCCAAAGTCGATGTGATCGCGGTCGGCACGCTACCTCTACATCTACCTTCGGGATTAATATTAGACCTAAATAATTGTTATTTGGTGCCAGTGTTGAGCATGAACATTATATCTGGATCTTGTTTAATGCGAGACGGTTATTCATTTAAATCAGAGAATAATGGTTGTTCTATTTATATGAGTAATATCTTTTATGGTCATGCACCCTTGAAGAGTGGTCTATTCTTGTTAAATCTCGATAGTAGTGATACACATATTCATAATGTAGAAGCCAAAAGATGCAGAGTTGATAATGATAGTGCAACTTATTTGTGGCACTGGCGTTTAGGTCATATCGGTGTAAAGCGTATGAAGAAACTCCATACTGATGGACTTTTGGAACCACTTGATTATGAATTACTTGGTACTTGCGAACCGTGCCTCATGGGCAAGATGACTAAAACACCGTTCTCCGGTACTATGGAGAGAGCAACAGATTTGTTGGAAGTCATACATACAGATGTATGCGGTCCGATGAATATTGGGGCTCGTGGCGGATATCGTTATTTTCTCACCTTCACAGATGATTTAAGCAGATATGGGTATATCTACTTAATGAAACATAAGTCTGAAACATTTGAAAAGTTCAAACAATTTCAGAGTGAAGTGGAAAATCATCATAACAAGAAAATAAAGTTTCTACGATCTGATCGTGGAGGAGAATATTTGAGTTACGAATTTGGTGTACATTTGAAAAATTGTGGAATAGTTTCGCAACTCACGCCACCCGGAACACCACAGCGTAATGGTGTGTCCGAACATCGTAATCGTACTTTACTAGATATGGTGCGATCTATGATGTCTCTTACTGATTTACCGCTATCGTTTTGGGGATATGCTCTAGAGACGGCCGCATTCACGTTAAATAGGGCACCATCAAAATCCGTTGAGACGACGCCTTATGAACTATGGTTTGGAAGAAACCAAAGTTGTCATTTCTGAAAGTTTGGGGCTGCGATGCTTATGTGAAAAAGCTTCAACCTGATAAGCTCGAACCCAAATCGGAGAAATGTGTCTTCATAGGATATCCAAAGGAAACTATTGGATACACCTTCTATCACAAATCCGAAGGCAAGACTTTTGTTGCTAAATTCGGAAACTTTCTTGAGAAGGAGTTTCTCTCGAAAGAAGTGAGTGGGAGGAAAGTAGAACTTGACGAGGTAACTGTACCCGCTCCCTTATTGGAAAGTAGTACATTACAGAAAACTATTTCTGCAACACCTACACCAATAAATGAGGAAGCTAATGATAATGATCATGAAACTTCAGAACAAGATACTACTGAACCTCGTAGATCAACCAGAGCAAGATCCACGCCAGAGTGGTACGGTAATCCAGTTCTGGAAGTCATGCTGCTAGATCATGATGAACCTACGAACTATGAAGAAGTGATGGTGAGCCCAGATTCCGCAAAGTGGCTTGAAGCCATGAAATCTGAGATGGGATCCATGTATGAGAACAAAGTATGGACTTTGGTTGACTTGCCCGATGATCGGCAAGCAATTGAGAATAAATGGATCTTCAAGAAAAAGACCGACGCTGATGGTAATGTTACTGTCTATAAAGCTCGACATGTCGCAAAAGGTTTTCGACAAGTTCAAGGGGTTGACTACGATGAGACCTTCTCACCCGTAGCGATGCTTAAGTCTGTTCGAATCATGTTAGCAATTGCCGCATTTTATGATTATGAAATATGGCAAATGGATGTAAAAACTGCATTCCTGAATGGATTTCTGGAAGAAGAGTTGTATATGATGCAACCGGAAGGTTTTGTCGATCCAAAGGGAGCTAACAAAGTGTGCAAGCTCCAGCGATCCATTTATGGACTGGTGCAAGCATCTCGGAGTTGGAATAAACGCTTTGATAGTGTGATCAAAGCATTTTGTTTTATACAGACTTTTGGAGAAGCCTGTATTTACAAGAAAGTGAGTGGGAGCTCTGTAGCATTTCTGATATTATATGTGGATGACATATTGCTGATTGGAAATGATATAGAATTTCTGGATAGCATAAAGGGATACTTGAATAAGAGTTTTTCAATGAAAGACCTCGGTGAAGCTACTTACATATTGGGCATTAGGATCTATAGAGATAGATCGAGACGCTTAATTGGACTTTCACAAAGCACATACCTTGACAAAATTTTGAAAAAGTTCAAAATGGATCAAGCAAAGAAAGGGTTCTTGCCTGTGTTACAAGGTGTGAAGTTGAGTCAGACTCAATGCCAGACCACTGCAGAAGATAGAGAGAAAATGAAAGATGTTCCCTATGCTTCAGCCATAGGCTCTATCATGTATGCAATGTTGTGTACCAGACCTGATGTGTGCCTTGCTATAAGTTTAGCAGGGAGGTACCAAAGTAATCCAGGAATGGATCACTGGACAGCGGTCAAGAACATCCTGAAATACCTGAAAAGGACTAAGGATATGTTTCTCGTATATAGAGGTGACAAAGAGCTCACTGTAAGAGGTTACGTTGATGCAAGCTTTGACACTGATCCGGACGATTCTAAATCGCAAACCAGATACGTGTTTACATTAAACGGTGGAGCTGTCAGTTGGTGCAGTTCTAAACAAAGCGTCGTAGTGGGATCTACATGTGAAGCGGAATACATAGCTGCTTCGGAAGCAGCAAACGAAGGAGTCTGGATGAAGGAGTTCATATCCGATCTAGGTGTCATACCTAGTGCATCGGGTCCAATGAAAATCTTTTGTGGCAATACTGGTGCAATTGCCTTGGCAAAGGAATCCAGATTTCACAAGAGGACCAAGCACATCAAGAGACGCTTCAATTCCATCCGGGATCTAGTCCAGGTGGGAGACATAGAGATTTGTAAGATACATACGGATCTGAATGTTGCAGACCCATTGACTAAGCCTCTTCCACGAGCAAAACATGATCAGCACCAAGGCTCCATGGGTGTTAGAATCATTACTATGTAATCTAGATTATTGACTCTAGTGCAAGTGGGAGACTGAAGGAAATATGCCCTAGAGGCAATAATAAAGTTATTATTTATTTCCTTATATCATGATAAATGTTTATTATTCATGCTAGAATTGTATTAACCGGAAACATAATACATGTGTGAATACATAGACAAACTTAGTGTCACTAGTATGCCTCTACTAGACTAGCTCGTTAATCAAAGATGGTTATGTTTCCTAACCATGAACAATGTGTTGTTATTTGATTAATGAGGTCACATCATTAGTTGAATGATCTGATTGACATGACCCATTTCATTAGCTTAGCACCCGATCGTTTAGTATGTTGCTGTTGCTATTCTTCATGACTTATACATGTTCCTATGACTATGAGATTATGCAACTCCCGTTTACCGGAGGAACACTTTGGGTGCTACCAAACGTCACAACGTAACTGGGTGATTATAAAGGAGCATTACTGGTGTCTCCAAAGGTAGATGTTGGGTTGGTGTATTTCGAGATTAGGATTTGTCACTCCGATTGTCGGAGAGGTATCTCTGGGCCCTCTCGGTTATACACATCACATAAGCCTTGCAAGCATTGTGACTAATGAGTTAGTTGCGAGATGATGTATTACGGAACGAGTAAAGAGACTTGCCGGTAACGAGATTGAACTAGGTATTGGATACCGACGATCGAATCTCGGGCAAGTAACATACCGATGACAAAGGGAACAACATATGTTGTTATGCGGTCTGACCGATAAAGATCTTCGTAGAATATGTAGGAGCCAATATGGGCATCCAGGTCCCGCTATTGGTTATTGACCGGAGATGTGTCTCAGTCATGTCTACATTGTTCTCGAACCGTAGGGTCTGCACGCTTAATGTTACGATGACAGTTATTATGAGTTTATGCATTTTGCTGTACCGAAGTTAGTTCGGAGTCCCGGATGTGATCACGGACATGACGAGGAGTCTCGAAATGGTCGAGACATAAAGATTGATATATTGGTTGACTATATTCGGACACCGGAAGTGTTCCGGGTGATTTCGGAGAAAATTAGAGAGCCGGAGGGTTACCGGAACCCTACCGGGAGAAGTAATGGGCCTTATGGGCTTTAGTGGAGAGAGAGAAGGGCTGCCAGAGGTGGGCCGCGCGCCACCTCCTCCCTGGTCTGAATTGGACTAGGGGAGGGGGGCGGCGCCCCCCCCCTTTCCTTCTCCCACTCCATCTCTTTCCCCCTCCTAGTAGGAGTCCTACTCCTACTAGGAGGAGGACTCCTCCTTCGCGCGCCACACCTGGCCGGCCGGCCTCCTCCCCTTGCTCCTTCATATACGGGGGCAGGGGCACCCCAAGACACACAAGTTGATCCACGTGATCGTTCCTTAGCCGTGTGCGGTGCCCCCTGCCACCATATTCCACCTCGATCATATCGTTGTAGTGCTTAGGCGAAGCCCTGCGTCGGTAGAACATCAAGATCGTGATCACGCCGTCGTGCTGACGGAACTCCTCCCTGAAGCTTTGCTGGATCGGAGCCCGGGGATCATCATCGAGCTGTACGTGTGCTAAGAACTCGGAGGTGCCAGAGTAACGGTGCTGGGATCGGTCGGATCGGGAAGAAGACGTACGACTACTTCCTCTACGTTGTGTCAACGCTTCCGTTGCGATCTACAAGGGTATGTAGATCAGACTCTCCCCCTCGTTGCTATGCATCACCATGATCTTGCGTGTGCGTAGGAAATTTTTGAAATTACTACATTCCCCAACAGACACAAGTACAATGTGCGCTCCATCCCTATCCGCAAGGACGAGGAAGCGCAGGTCGATTGGAGCCACCACTTCAAAGATGCATCTCCAGCGCAAAGACTATTCTAAGCAGTGAACAAAGTCCATTAGAAGGCAAAACGCAAGCACATTCGGAGATAAACCAAATTCGGATAAATCCTAAAGTTCCAAGCAGAAAATCAAAAGTATTCGGGCATCAAGCCCGAAGGAGTTTGACGGTTACAGTAATCACTCGGCATTCCGAGGCAAATTTAAAGCAGATTCAAGTCTCATAAGTTTGTTCACTCGGCAAGAGGAGGGCTCGCAGGCTCCACGAATGAGTCCAGGTCGATCCCATCAGCGATCCGAGTAGCGGCAACAATGAAAGTCTCCATGAAGGACTGGAAGTCATGCTTTTTGGTGTTAGCGACTTTGATCGCAGCCGGCTTGTCTTCACGAGCCTCCTTGCAATGGACTCGCACCAAGGACAGCGCTACATCAGCACCACACCAGGCACTCGGTCGGTCGGGGATCTCGTTCAGTCGAGCCATTAGGGATTCCAGGTCATTTTGAAGCTTCGCCCTCGGCCAAAGCGATGAGTCCATTCGGGAGACTACCTCCTTCAGGCGCACAAGGTAGCTTGTGGCGCTGGCGATACGGGACTCCAGTCGGAGCTTGTTCATTGCAGTTTCGTCGCAAACTGGAGAAGCGATAGGGTCCAGACCTGTCTCGACCTTTCCAGTTTCCTCGTCGAAGTCTTGGCAGAATTCTGCGGCCAAAAATTAGTGAGTCGACCGAGCAGGATCCGATCGCAAGCATCAACATAGTTGGTTTAAAAGAAATACCTTCCAGCGTGAGATAAAGCTTCTTGGCAAGAGACCTCAGATAAGCTTCCATGTCATTCCTCTTGCGGATCACGGACTCCAGCTTTTCATTCAGGGCAACCTTGTCCTTCTTCAGACTAGTCACTTCACGGTTAGCTTCATTGAGGCAAGATTCCAGTTTGTTCACCTTCCCTTCCAGCGTCCCGACTGAAGCAAGCTTCTGGTCTGCGAGAGCAGTTTTATCTTGGGCTGCTTTTTCCGTGGCGGCGAGGTCCGAGTCCTTCTTCTCCAGAGCCAACTTCATTTTCTCTACAAAAGAAGCAACCGAATCAAACAAGAGATCAAAGAAATATATTGAAAGTCAGTCGACAGCCAGTTACCTTCCATACCAGCAGCTTCGTCTTGAGCTTTCTTCAGATTTTGCTGGGCCAATTCCAAGTCGAGGTTGAGTTGCCTCTACTTCTCCTCAAGTTCAGCAAACTTGGAAATAAGAGCACAAGACTTATGCAGAAGGCAAAAGACGGGTCAGTCAATAAGACCAAAGGTTGTTTACTTCCGAGTGAATAAAATCTAAAGAAGTTCACTTAGACCCCAGCCGACTGCACACAGTCGACTGAGGTCTCGGGGGCTACACCCAGCAGGTGCACTTGGCGTGCCCCGCTGATTAAGACCCAACTCGACCGGTCCGCCCGGACCAAGTAAAAAAAAGCTGTTCAGACTGCGGTCTCGAGGACTACACCTAGTGGGTGCACTTAGCATGCCCCCACCGATTCAGATCCTACTCGACCGGTCCGCCTGAGTCAAGTGGAAGAAAAAAAAGAAAGGAATGTAGAACTCAGACCCCAGTCGACTGCCAGCAGTCGACCGTGGTCTCGGGGACTACACCTAGTGGGTGCACTTAGCGTGCCCCCACTGATTCAGATCCCACTCGCCTAGACTGAGTGGAAGAACGCAACTACCAAAGACAACAAAACACCCAGTGGGTACTCTGATTCGACGCAAACAACAGGAGATTGTGTAGAAGAAAACATTTCGGGTAGCATATCCTCATAGAACAAGAGCAGTCGGAAAGTCTACTTACCTGGACATTGGCCCGAAGAGCAGCGCTGGCGTCGTAGGCAGCCTGGCTATTCTCATGCACCGTCTTCACCCGCTCCATCATCACGTCAGCCTGTCGGATGGCTTCCGGAGCCGCTTCCGACTAGTTGTCCAGGACGGGGTAGCTGGTGAAAAAGAGAGAAGATGACCCAGGTGTGGCAGCTTGGAGCTCCGTGGCGTGGAGTTGGACGACTGAGGGAATCACCGGTGCAGTCGACGGTGCAGGGTGCTCACTCGACAAGGGTGCAGCGAAGGTTACAGAGGCCCTGCCCGCGTCTTCAGGTTGACGGACTGGTGGTGTTGTTGTTGGCCCTTGCCGATACATCTTGCCAGCTGCTACCTTCTTGCTCTTCCTGGGCTTAAGAGCCACATCTTCATCGTCATCTGGAAGATCGATGGCGTTGGGTGGAGCTGCAAGACAGATCATTCGACCCCAAGTGAACCACTAGAATGCAATCGACCAAGGAATCAAGAACAAGATCATAAGAGTTTCTACCTGGGTTAGAGGTAACCGCGTCTTCCATCTCCTCGTCTCGGTACTAGAGGGAAGAGGTTCCTGACGTAGCAGCACTGCAAAGACCCGCATCTAGTCGGTTACGCTCTGTTACTCGAGTCGACGAAAAGAACAAGTTAGATGATTACCCGAAGATAGTAGGGACGGTCACTTTGATCCTGGGCAAAGCCTTTGGAAGTTTGGAGGAGGTGGCTTTCGGTGCTTTCGGCGCTGGAGGCGGCACAACTTTGGGCTACTTCGGAGCCTTCTCAATCGGCATTGGGGAAGACGTCCTGGGATGCTTCGAAGACTGCCCAATCGGCGTGGACACCAGGCCCGGAGCGCTCGCTGGGTCATGAGCGTGTTTGGATCTCCTCTCCCTGCGAGGAGGCGAGTCGACCTCTTTGTCATCAGTCGATTCGTCGCTCTCCTCGTCCTCCTCGGCATCCGAGTACCCTTCGCCGCTCTCGCCCCCGCTCGCTCCTTCCTCGACGTCTTGCTCCTGCACTCCGTTGGGCATTGAGTACATGTCGATGAGGGCCTGAAAAGACAACGATCAAAAGAAATTCAGCCGACCATCAACAAGATGTCACACAGTGAATCGGAAAGATACTTGATAGAACAGAATCATACCTGCTCCGGCTGACGCGAGTGGTCGAATGGAATCACCCTCCTAGACCCCCGAGGGTTGTCTTTGTTGTTGGTGATCCCCATTAGCCACTTCTCCAAGGTGCCCTCGATGACGTCCTCCGGGTGGATCCGAGTGGAATCCTCAAGCCCAGAGTACATACACATCGGATGATCACGTGCCTGAAGCGGTTGGATGCGTCGACCGAGAAAGACCTCCAGCAGGTCCATCCCGGTCACCCCGTCGCGGACGAGTTGGACGACCCGCTCGACTAGCACCTTGACCTGCGCCTTCTCTTCTAGAACCACCTTCAGGGGGGGCGGGCTTCTCCACTCAAGCCAAAGAAAAGGGAGGAAGTCCAGTCGACTGATCCGGGGTCGGCTGGTCCTTGCAATAAAACCAAGTCGACTGCCAGCCCCGGACCGAGTCGGGAAGGATCATTGCTGGGAAGGTTCTCTTTCTCCTCATCTGGATCCCCAGGCCCCCGCACATCTGGATCACTTGCGTCCTCTCATCACTCGGATTGGCCTTTTTGACCGATTGGGAGCGGCAGGTGAAGATGTGTTTGAAAAGACCCCAGTGCGGTCGACAGCCCAAGAAATTTTCACACATTGAAACGAAAGCAGCTAGATAGACTACGGTGTTTGGAGTGAAATGGTGGATCTGAGCCCCAAAGAAGTTCAAAAGCCCCAGAAGAAAGGATGGGGAGGCAGTGAGAATCCGCGATCTACGTGGGTGGCGAGGAGAACACACTCACCCTCCCTTGGCTGCGGCTCGGTCTCGTTCCCCGGGAGCCGTGCCGACTTGTGGGGGATCAGTCCCCCCTCCACCAGGTCGTCGAGGTCATCTTGGCTGATCGTCGAGTGGATCCAATCGCCCTGGATCCAGCCCGGCGGCAGGCCGGATCTCGACGACGATCCACCCCGGCTGGTCCGCTTGCCCTTCACCTTCGTGGTTGCCTTCTTCGCGTGCTCCAGCGCCGCCGTCTTCTCTTTCCCCATGGCGACGGATCGAGTTCGAGCAAGGGTCCGGCGACGAGAGCAGAAGCGAGCGTGGCGGAGAGGTCGGATGAAGAAGAAAAGAGAATGGGACCGCACGGGGCAGAGACCTGGTCCGGTGCCTTTTATAAGGTCGTTCCTCGAGTGATTAACTGGTGGACCCAGACGATCTAAACAAATCCCACAACAGTTGCGCGCGCAGTACGTGGCAAAAAAGGTGGCGTGGAGATCAAGGAGACTTGCTTAATCCATCCCGATTACCACGGTCTCGCCCGTCTGGCGTGCTTCCCAAAATTCGAATCCCGCGAAATCCGCGGAGAACAGAGCAACTTGCCATACTAAACACAAACGCCCTCTACATTATCATTCGGAATTCTACTGTGGGGACCCCGACTCATAAGTCGTGATCACCGAATGCACGTGTACAGTGATCCCAGAGATCAATGCTCACTGAACACACAGAAGCTGAATAACAAGAGTCTTACATCCATACATATCGTCTTACACAAATTATGACCATTATGGTCAAGTCTTACATAGATAGAGCCTTAAGGGCTGAACATCAAATGAAACATAAATAGCGGAAATCTTCGTCGATAAGTAGAACCCATGCCATCTGCCTTAACCCTACAGGCATTCTGACTGGGAAACGTCCTAGTTCGCATGTTCGTCTTCAAAGAACTCTTCTTTGAACTCCGGTTCTTCCATGCCTGGCCAATTAAATAACCAGTGGCAAGCCAATGAGTACTTTGAATGTACTCGCAAGCAACCCATGTTTTGGTTCAAGGTTCAACAATGCATGATATAGGTAAATTTTTGCAGAAAGCTAGTTTTTGAGTGCAATGACATGTTCAACAGCTTGTAAGACATGCATCAGGAGTATTCAAGTAACCATAAGGACAGGTTACAGATATCAACATAAATAGAGTGGGCACCAACCCAACTCAATCATGTCAAGTCCTTTGACTTGACCCAAGTAGTGGTATCATCATAAAAGGAGTGGGCACCAACCCAACTCAATCATGTCAAGTCCTCCGACTTGACCCGAGTAGTTCTTCCCACTTACACACACCGGTTAAAAACAAGTTGACGTAGCCCAAGAGCGGTTACCCAACTGTCCTTGACCATGGACACGGCTATTCGAATAGTTTTTACACTCTGTAGAGGTTGCACACTTTACCCACTAGATCCGGGGAACTTCCGTGTCATTCACGACCCGCGGTACCTCAAGTACCCGGGGTAAGCACCCGATCACTATCTTTCCCTAGACGACACTAACAAGGAGTCCACTCAATTGGTAGTAACCCCCGTGCCCAACATTTCACAACTTAAAATTGTGGAGCCTCGCTCCTATATTCATCACATACCACTGGCACGGGGTACCAACGGTGTGTCCGGTGCCCCATAAAAATGTTCTTGGCCGCCCTACCTGGCACGACCCCGTCCCGAGAGGGAGCACCAACTCTCCCTCGTCACTAGTAATGCGGGCTCCAAGCTAGTATCGGCCTAAGTAATCAACAATGCCCTTTCCCATATAAGGGTAGAGTGGTTGCGCATGTAAGGTTGGAATAACGGTCGCAACTTAAACCAATCCGTTTTCGAAAACAACACACACTTGCCTCGGTACACCACTTCGTCATCAAGTGGTTACCCATTTCATTATCTCCCTCGGGCATAAGTGGCACCCGACGGGGTTTTCGAAAAGTCCTTTGAAAACACTTTACCTCATCACCATGCATATTCCCGCCCATTTTTGCGTAGCAACTACTTAGCATTCTATCTACTCCCACCGGCATAACCCTCATAAGAAGGTAAGGTCATGCACAATGCAGGTATCAACGGGGAAGTAACAAGGGCAATCCACCCAAGTGGTTACCCTCTCATCATGATTTCCGAAGCAATACTAATAAGGTGCTATATGACATGCATAAAAAGGGGTTTCATAGACATGGTCAAAGGGCTGCTTGCCTGGCTCAACGAGGTCTTCTGGGTCTTCAAAGTCTTCTGGTCCAACTCCTTCATCAGCAACGCAATGTATCGTCGCAAAATAATAACGAGAGAATAAGGCAATAATAAAACAGAAAAACCAAAGTGCTCAGAAAAATGTCAACTTATTTTTGTAAAATACTAGGTGGAAAACTATGAAGGGGAAAATTCCTAGTTTTGGTTTTGGAGTTATACAAGAGGAGATATGGATTTTCAAACAGAGATTAAACTGCTCAAATTTGAATTTAAATTTGAACAGTACATAAAAGTTGGTTGGATTTGAATGAAAGAGGCACCATTAAATAGGTGGGATTTTTCTAAGATTTTAGGAATTGGAATTATTCCATTTGGACAAATATTTTATCCTGTGGAATTTTGACAAGACAGAAAGAAAAAGGAAAAAGAAAAGTGGCACTGTGCCACTGGGCCAGAAAGGCCACAGTGCAGCAGGCCCAGAGGGAATCCAGCCCGCGCAGGCTGCCATGTCGAAGGCGTATTTGGGAAATACGCCTCCAGCCGACGCAGCGAACTGGTGCGCGCGCGTGCGTGTTTAAACCTGGCGGGTGGGGCCCACCCGTCAGGGTGTGCGGCTGACCAACGGGCCCCACGTCCGTCGTCTTCAACCCCGGTCAAAGAGGGGGGGCGAGCTTACCGGCGACGTATCCGGGCACGGCAGGGTGAGCTGATGGCACCACTGTGCTCCTCGTCGTGTCGCCGTTCGGGTGCTGCCGGAGTTGGTCGCCGGGGTGCAGGGGTTCGCCGGCGACGAGGTTCGCGGCGGAGAGGCGTCGGGCGCTATTGGCTCCGGCCATTTCCGACTGCAAGAGAGAGGGGAAACAGAGGGGAGTTGATCAGGGAGGAGTGGAGGGTCCAGATCGGGAGAGAGGAGGGGCGGAGGGAGCCCATACCCTGAGATCGACGGTGACCCGAGGCGGCGGAGCTCCGATCGATCCCGAGCACAGAGGCTCTCCGGGGGTGATTGGGTGGTGCGGGCGTGCTCCTGGGGGTGTGAGAAGGAGGCGAATGCCTTTGGAGCGGTCCGGGGCGGGCTTATATAGCCGCACAGTGGTCCACCGTGGACCTGTGCGCCGGCGAGCTCGTTGCCGTCGCCACGGGTCACGGGGGCCTGATTGGTTGTGTCTGGGGTGTTCGTGGGTTTGGTCCAGAGCGAGGGAGAGAAGAGAGAGAGGGAGCAGGGGGCCAGAGGCACCGCGCGTGTGAGCACGCTCACTGGTGCGCTTGGGCGGTTGCCGCGCGTGCGAGCTGGGGCGAGAGGAGGGAGAAGGAGCAGGAGGCCAGAGGAAGTGGGGTTTTACCCATCCAATAAGTGAGCTGTGGACTTGCCATTGTTACTGGAGGTAGGAGAGGATTAGAAGGGGTTCTGGTAAAAATTTGGGCTCTCCAAGAATAGTGGAAGGGGTCAAAACAGAAGTTTTTGCAAAATATCAGAAGGTGTTTGATGAAGTTTTGGGCAAGCAAATGAATTCCAACTGCCATGATACTTAACAGGATGGAAAGACACTTAAAAAATAGAGTGTGCCACCAAATTTGAGCTCATTTGGGAAAAGTTGCCAATGTAACTTTGGCAAACCCTAGAAATTAGCAGAAATGGACTTGTGAAGATCTAGTAGAGCAAATCACTTCTCCATGATGCACCACTTGGTGTAGTGGCCTCATTTGGGGATTTGCACATGCTCACAAAAGATGGAGTCAAGGAGAGAAAGTTGGTAGTACAAACTTGTTCAAATTTGGTTCTGGTCAGAGAGGGTTTTGGGGCATTTTGGTGAACCAAAATGACTTTAATTGACATGCAGCTTTGCAAGGTGATCACAATATGCATTTGTGACTTGCTGGATTTTTCTTGGATTTTTATGAAAATATTTCCTGTAGAAATATTTCAAATCCTTGAAATGGGCAGAAATGGTTTTGGGAGGTTTTGTCCAATATTTTGAACATGACCATGTGTTGAAACTCTTATATATGGAAAATATATGTCCACTGAGTTTCCCTAAATTTTCTCAAATATTTTTGAAACATTAAAATATTTTTAACCTATTAAAGACCATTTCTGGCCTTAAGAAAAAGCCTTTAAATAGAATAGGAAAATAACTTTTAAAATTATGTTTTTGAGGTTCATGGAAGTCCTATATCTAATAGGTTTCAAATATACTTTTTGAAATATTTTTCATACCCCAAATCAGGTACTTGCAGTGCAAACCTCAATTCAGGGGTTTTTGGAAAACTAATTTTTGAAAATACCATTTGGCCAAATTATTTTTGTAAGAAAATACTATATTGTACTATACACATGGCATGATCATTGGGCAGAAGTTTGGGGCAAGGAGAAGAAGTATAGAAGGTGGAGTTGTGTTGACTTCAAAGAGCACTTGAAAAGCACAGAGAGAAAAACCAACTCCAAGCAAAAACCAAATAATGCAAAAGTTTTTGTTGGTCCAAATTTTCATGCTTTAATAATGCAAATGAAGAGTTACAAAATGCTGGGTGTGACATCTACCGTGAAAATTCACTCGACAAAAACCAAGAATGGACCAAGGTGACTGAAAAAGGTGTCGACGTCGTCTCATCTATTCATTGTTCCAGAGCAAGATATACTCATAGCACAAAGAATGAGTCGGAAGTATTCCCAACTCCTTCCTCACTCAAACCCTGATCCATTCGGGGGCTAATGATGAAGCTAGGTACCTAGGGTAGGGTCATGGACCTGTCCAACATATCCTCCCCAAGGACATCTCTACGAAGAATCAGAAGCAGTCGAAGAGAAACCATCATCCACTCGACCATGAAGATGTGTTCACTCGACCACCTTGAAGACACTCGACCACCAGAAGATGAGAAGCCCTTCACTCCGCAACGGTCGGGGTTTAAACCATAGCTTTATGGACATTTATAGCACTTTACTTTGGACGTTACCAGTAATGCTCCTCCTTTATGAACATTGAACCCTGTGTAACGGAGGGGAGCTGGGGTCCTGGCGCACTCTATATAAGCCACCCCCCTCCTCTGAGACAAGGGTTCACACTTCCTGTAACTCACACGCATATATCCAGTCGACCGCCTCCGGGCTCCGAGATGTAGGGCTATTACTTCCTCAGAGAAGGGCCTGAACATGTAAAACTCGCGTGTACAACTTCTCCATAGCTAGGATCTTGCCTCTACATTCCTACACCCCCTATTCTACTGTCAGGCTTAGAACCACGACAGGGCCTGTTCCGGAGCTCCGCCGGAGGGGGCATCGATCACGGAGGGCTTCTACATCAACACCATAGCCTCTCCGATGAAGTGTGAGTAGTTTACCTCAGACCTACGGGTCCTTAGTTAATAGCTAGATGGCTTCTTCTCTATTTTTGGATCTCAATACAATGTTCTCCCCCCCCCCCTCTTGTGGAGATCTATTCGATGTAATCTTCTTTTTGCGGTGTGTTTGTTGAGACCGATGAATTGTGGGTTTATGATCAAGTCTATCTATGAATAATATTTGAATCTTCTCTGAATTCTTTTATGTATGATTGGTTATCTTTGAAAGTCTCTTCGAATTATCAGTTTGGTTTGGCCTACTAGATTGATCTTTCTTGCAACGGGAGAAGTGCTTAGCTTTGGGTTCAATCTTGCGGTGTCCTTTCCCGGTGACAGTAAGGGCAGCAAGGCACGTATTGTATTGTTGCCATCGAGGATAACAAGATGGGGTTTTCTTCATATTGCATGAGTCTATCCCTCTACATCATGTCATCTTGCTTAAGGCGTTACTCTGTTTTTAACTTAATACTCTAGATGCATGCTGGATAGCAGTCGATGAGTGGAGTAATAGTAGTAGATGCAGGCAGGAGTCAGTCTACTTGTCTCAGACGTGATGCCTATATACATGATCATACCTAGATATTCTCATAACTATGCTCAATTCTGTCAATTGCTCAACAGTAATTTGTTCACCCACCGTAGAATACTTATGCTCTCGAGAGAAGCCACTAGTGAAACCTATGGCCCCCGGGTCTATCTTTATCATATCAATCTCCTACTACTTAGTTATTTACTTTGCCTTTATTTTACTTTGCATCTTTATCATAAAAATACCAAAAATATTATCTTACATATCTATCAGATCTCACTCTCGTAAGTAGCCCTATAGGGATTGACAACCCCTATTTGTGTTGGTTGCGAGGATTTATTTGTTTTGTGCAGGTACGAGGGACTCGCGTGTAGCCTCCTACTGGATTGATACCTTGGTTCTCAAAAACTGAGGGAAATACTTATGCTACTTTGCTGCATCATCCCTTCCTCTTCGGGGAAAACCAACGCGGTGCTAAAAGAGGTAGCAAGAAGGATTTCTGGCGCCATTGCCGGGGAGGTCTACGCAAAAGTCAACATACCAAGTACCCATCACATACCCTTATCTCCCGCATTACATTATTTTCCATTTGCCTCTCGTTTTCCTCTCCCCCACTTCACCCTTGCCGTTTTATTCGCCCCCTCTCCCTATCCTCCCTCTCTTTCTCTATTTGCCTCTTTTTACCCGCTTGCTTCTTGTTTGCTCGTATGGTTAGAATAGTTGTTTATTTATTACTAAACAGAGAACCTAAGATCTATGGATCCTCATCCACTTGCTAATCTTTTTAAGAGGTCCAATTATGATAAACCAATTGGTGGTGAGTTTTGTGCACTAGATTATCTTTATGAAGTTTTGCTTGAAATTCGTGAATCTGAAAAGTGTGATGAATTACCTCATGAAGCGATTCACGATAGATCTTTGAATAGAAAGCATGATTGCAATGATTCTATTATAAATTCTATTAATGTCAATGATGCTAATAATATGCAAAACCCTAAGCTTGGGGATGCTAGTTTTGATATGTCCTCTACTTGTTGCAATGATCATGATTGGGGTGATTCTTCTTTTGATCTTGAAAATTTATTTAAACCCCATGATGAATATGAGATTGATTATAATGTTTGCAATAATATTGAAAGTGGGTTTGGAAGAATGTCAACTTTAGATCCCACATATTTGGAGAATGTTCAGTCTTATGAAGTTTTTGATAAAAGTGGGTTTGGAAAGGTCATGACTTTAGTTAATGTTAATCCCACTATTTTGGAAGAGTGTCAACTTTGCATGCATGTGGATCGTGTTGAAAATATTTCATGTGATAGCTATTTTGTTGAATTTGCTTATGATCCTACATATAGTTATTATGAGAGAGCAAAATATGGTGGTAGAAATTTTCATGTTACTAAATTACCTCTCGTTATTTTGAGATTGCTATTGTTTCTTTCCGCTTCCTTGCATTTGCTAGTTTTTGCTTGCCTTGATAATGTAGCGCCCCGAGACCGATGTGCCAGGTGTCTTCCAGTTATTCGCTGTTGTTGCCTTGTCATTTGTTTGCATGTCATGCATCTCATATCATGTCATCATGTGCATCGCATTTGCATACGTGTTCGTCTCGTGCATCCGAGCATTTTCCCCGTTGTCCGTTTTGCATTCCGGCGCTCCTATGTCCTTCGGTGTCTCCTTTTACATCTTTTCGTGTGCGGGTGTTAAGCGTTCTCAGATTGGACCAACACTTGCCAAGCGGCCTTGAGTTACTACCGGTAGACCGCCTGTCAAGTTTCGTGCCATTTGGGCTTCGTTTGATACTCCAACGGTGAACCGAGGAACCGTAAAAGCCTCGTGTGTGCTGCAGCCCAACACCTCTCCAAAGTGGCCCAAAACCCACCAAAACCCCCTCCATCGTCTAGGTCATTCGATCACGACCGCGTGGCCGAAAACTGCACCTCATTTGGACTCTCCTAGCTCCCTCTACCTATACATATGTGATCCCCTCCAAAAATTCGCGGATGAAACCCTAGCAGTCTTCCTCCTAGCGCCGCCGGACATGTCCATCCGCGCCACTCATCCCGCCGCCGCAACTAACCGGCGCCCTCCACGTCACCACGACGCGCCTCCTCTCTCTCCCCCGCGCCGTCGCGGCCCTGCAGGCCCACAGCCGGTCCGCCCGGCCCAACCGCGCGCCTCGCGCCTGGACCAGCCGCCGCCGCCCGAGCGCCTTCCCCGCGTCGCCGCCTCTCCCTCGCCGCGCCTCCGCGCCGCTCGCGCACTGCCTCTCCACCGGCGAACCGCGCCTCCACCGCCGTGCGAGCTCGCCGACCCCGCAGCTCGCCGGTCCTGCCACCGCGTCGCCCTCCGCGCCGGATGCCGCGCCCGCGCCGCCCCGGACCTCGCCGGCCCCCGGATCCGGCGCCCCGACCCCTCTCCGGCCACCTCCCTCGACTCCGGCCGCCTCCCCTCGCGAACTCCGGTGAACCTTGGAAACCGTGCCAGATCCAGATCTATGAGGTTGACCCCGGATTTCTCTAAGTCCCCAGATCCCAGTATTTTTATGCATTTTTCATCGCATCATAACTCATCATCCGTGGCTCCATTTTGGCCGTGTAGCATATCAAATTGTTCATCTCGACGAGTACTTCATTTCATCTCATTGCATCATGTTCATTTGAGCTCATCTTGATGCCCTAAATGCTGTTGCAAGAGTGCTAGTTTATTTTAGTTTCAGATCCTTATCAGGATTTGGACATTTGTCATTTTTTCCATGATTAATGTGTGCCTCCTATGAACTTGAGCCCTACATGTGTTTTGAAGTATGCCATGCCATATTTACAGGGGTGTATGCCATGTATTTTTGTGATCTCTGTAGTGAGTAGCACAAGCATGCAAAGTAGCTCTCGTAATGTTGCTGATTTCAGGGACTTAGAAATATTCTAAGTCTTTGCCGTGTTAATATTTTTATGCCATGTATTCATGTTGCTACAGAGTGATCCATGCCTCTTTTGAGCATGATCAGTAAGGATGTTTTGTAGATATTGTGGTGCTCTATCCATCCATGTCTTTGTTTGCAATTATGGAGCACCCTAGCTTGACTCAATCAAGCTCTACTTTTGCTATTAAATGTTCCTGGCAGAATGTTTTCATGTTAAGCATTCTTGCCGAGGTTGTTGTAGTTGATCCATGCATTCTATGATGTTGTGCTTACCATGTTTAGCTTCTATGCCATGTCTACTTGCTGGGTGTATGCTTAGTTGGTCATGCAATGTCTTGTGGTGAGTGCATCGAGCTTGTTAACATGCCTACTTAATATCTGTTTTGCCATGTTCCAGTTTTCTACTAAGTCTGAATCTGTTAACGATAATTGCTATGTTCACATGGTTGCCATTGTATTTTCTGATCCTTTTGGCTTATGGTCAGTAAGGGACTTTTGTTGTATGCTTTGAGTAGCTTCATGCCATGCCTTGCTTTGCCATGATATGTTCCTGTAGCATGTTGTTACCTTGCTCTAAACATTGCTTCCTGATGTTAAATTCCTGACTTGACGTTATTTTCACCAAGTCTGTAACCTGATATCTTTTGCACTTTTGCCATGCTTGTTTGAACCTGCTATTGAGTGAATTAGTCGTAGCTCAGTGTTCATCTTTTGTCAAGCATCTCGAGTGGATCCCTGCCATGTGTTTTGTTGCTATGTTAGAGTGTTGTAGCATGTTGTTCCTGATGCATTTAGATGGCCTCATGCTGTTAATCGCAGATCGGTGTCATATTTGTTTCGCTTGTCATTTGCAAACCGTGCATCCGATTCCGGTGATCTTTATATCGATTTCGACCGAAATCAACTCATCTTTCCAGTGGCGCTCTTGGTTTTCCAAGTTGAGGCCTGGTTCAATCTTTCCTTTCCGAAGCATGCATATGCATTGCATATCACATCCCGCATATCATGCCATACTTTGCATCATGTGGTTTGTGCATTGCACGTGGTTGATTGTGTCTCCCTTTGCTTGTGTTCTTGCTTTGGGTAGAGTCGGGAGACGAGTTCGTGTTCGAGGAACCCGTTGAGTACGTTTCTGAGGATCAAGCTTTCGTCTTGTCGGAGAACTTTGCAGGCAAGATGACCATACCCTCGAAATCACTTCTATCTTTGCTTGCTAGCTTGCTCGCTCTATTGCTATGACTATGTTGCGATACCTACCACTTGCTATATCATGCCTCCCATATTGCCATGAGCCTCTAACCCACCTTGTCCTAGCAAACCATTGTTTGGCTATGTTACCGCTTTGCTCAGCCCCTCTTATAGCATTGTTAGTTGCAGGTGAAGATTGGAGTTTGTCCCTTGTTGGAACATGTTTATTGTTGGGATATCACAATATCTCTTATTTAATTAATGCATCTATATACTTGGTAAAGGGTGGAAGGCTCGGCCTTATGCCTGGTGTTTTATTCCACTCTTGCCGCCCTAGTTTCCGTCATACCGGTGTTATGTTCCTTGATTTTTGCGTTCCTTACGCGGTTGGGTTATAATGGGAACCCCTTGACAGTTCGCCTTGAATAAAACTCCTCCAGCAAGGCCCAACATTGGTTTTACCATTTGCCACCTAGCCTTTTCTTTCCCTTGGGTTCTGCAGACTCAAGGGTCATCTTTATTTTAACCCCCCCCCCCCCCAGGCCAGTGCTTCTCTAAGTGTTGGTCCAACCTGAGCGATGTCCGGCGCCCCCTGGGCAACTAGGGTCTATGCCAACCCGATGTCTGGCTCATCCAGTGTGCCCTGAGAACGAGATATGTGTAGCTCCTATCAGGATTTTTCGGCACATCTGGGTGGCTTTGCTGGTCTTGTTTTACCATTGTCGAGATGTCTTGTAACCGGGATTCCGAGTCTGATCGGGTTGTCTTGGGAGAAGGAATATCCTTCATTGACCGTGAGAGCTTGTGATGGGCTAAGTTGAGACACCCCTGCAGGGTTTTGAACTTTCGAAAGTCGTGCCCGCGGTTATGGGAAGATGGGAATTTGTTAATATCCGGTTGTAGAGAACCTGAAACTTATCTTAATTAAAATGCATCAACCGCGTGTGTAGCCGTGATGGTCTCTTCTCGGCGGAGTCCGGAAAGTGAACACGGTGTTGGAGTTATGCTTGAACGTAAGTAGTCTAGGATCACTTCTTGATCATAGATTCTCGATCGTGCTTTGCCTTCTCTTCTCGCTCTCTTTTGCGTAAGTTAGCCACCATATATGCTAGTTCTTGTTGCAGCTCCACCTCATACCTTTTACCTACCCATAAGCTTAAATAGTCTTGATCGCGAGGGTGTGAGATTGCTGAGTCCCCATAACTCATAGATTACTTCCAAAACTAGTTGCAGGTGCCGATGATACCGTGCAGGTGATGCAACCGAGCTCAAGGAGGAGCTCGATGAAGATCGTGTGCATTGAGTTGTTTCGTTTCCAGTTGATCAGTAGTGGAGCCCAGTCGGGGCGATCGGGGATCTGTAGCATTAGGGGTAGTCCTCTTTTATTTTGGTTCCGTAGTCGGACCTTGATTGTACCTGGATGATTGTAATGCTTTATTCATGATTGTGTGAAGTGGCGATTGTAAGCCAACTATGTATCTCTTTCCTTATTCAGTACATGGGTTGTGTGAAGATTATCCCTCTTGCGACATTGCCTTCAATGCGGTTATGCCTCTAAGTCGTGCTCCGACACGTGGGAGATATAGCCGCATCGAGGGTGTTACAGATAATTTTTTTGCCTATAAGATGCCTATGCATAGGAAGTATGTTAGACTTAAATGTGTTTGTCACGTGTTTTATGATGCTCTCTTTGTGCTTCAATTCTTGTCTTTCATGTGAGCATCATTGAAATATTATGCCTAGGTATAAGGCTTTAAAGAAAAGCGCTTGTTGGGAGTAAACCCAATATTTATCCTTGCTGTTATTTAATAAATATTTTTTCTAGCCTCTGTTTTGGTTGTGTTTTTTGTGTTTAATTAGTGTTTGTGTCAAGTATAACCGTTGGGAAGACTTGGGGAAAGTCTTGTTGAATTTGCTGTAAAAAACAGAAACTTTAGCGCTCACAAGAACTACTGTAATTTTTATTTGGAAAGTGATATTTAGTTAATTCTTTTTGCAGATGATTAATAGATAAATTCCTCACGTCCATAAATTTATTTTAGATTTTTTGGGGTTTCATATCTTGCGCTAGCTACAGATTACTACAGACTGTTCTGTTTTTGACAGATTCTGTTTTTCGTGTGTTGTTTGCTTATTTTAATGAATCTATGGCTAATAAAATAGTTTATAAACCATAGAGAAGTTGGAATACAGTAGGTATAACACTCATATAAATAAATAATGAGTTCATTACAGTACCTTGAAGTGATCTTTTATTCTCTTTCACTAACAGAGCTCACGAGATTTTCTACTTTAAGTTTTGTGTTGTGAAGTTTTCAAGTTTTGGGTAAAGATTTGATGGATTATGGAACAAGGAGTGGCAAGAGCCTAAGCTTGGGGATGCCCATGGAACCCCCAAGATAATCTAAGGACACCTAAAAGCCAAAGCTTGGGGATGCCCCGGAAGGCATCCCCTCTTTCGTCTACTTCTATCGGTAACTTTACTTGGAGCTATGTTTTTATTCGCCACATGATATGTGTTTTGCTTGGAGCGTCTTGTATGATTTGAGTCTTTGCTTGTTAGTTTACCAAAATCATCCTTGCTGTACACACCTTTTGAGAGAGCCATACATGATTTGGAATTTGTTAGAATACTCTATGTGCTTCGCTTATATCTTTTGAGTTATATAATTTTGCTCTAGTACTTCACTTATATTTTTTAGAGCACGGTGGTGGATTTGTTTTATAGAAACTATTGATCTCTCATGCTTCACTTAGATTATTTTGAGAGTCTTTAATAGCATGGTAATTTGCTTAAAATCCTAATATGCTTGGTATACAAGATTAATAATAAAACTCTCTTATGAGTGTGTTGAATACTATGATAAGTTTGATACTTGATAATTGTTTTGAGATATGGAGATGGTGATATTAAAGTCATGCTAGTTGAGTAGTTGTGAATTTAAGAAATACTTGTGTTGAAGCTTGTGATTCCCATAGCATGCATGTATGGTGAACCGTTATGTGATGAAGTCGGAGCATGATTTATTTATTGATTGTCTTTCTTATGAGTGGCGGTCGGGGACGAGCGATGGTCTTTTCCTACCAGTCTATCCCCCTAGGAGCATGCGCGTAATACTTTGCTTTGATAACTTGTAGATTTTTGCAATAAGTATATGAGTTCTTTATGACTAATGTTGAGTCCATGGATTATACGCACTCTCACCCTTCCACCTTTGCTAGCCTCTCTAATACCGCGCACTTTTCGCCGGTATCATACACCTACCATATATCTTCCTCAAAACAGCCACCATACCTACCTATTATGGCATTTCCATAGCCATTCCAAGATATATTGCCATGCAATTTTCCACCATTCCGTTCATGACACACTCCATCATTGTCATATTGCTTAACATGATCATGTAGTTGACATAGTATTTGTGGCAAAGCCACCATTCATAATTCTTTCATACCTGTCACTCATGCATCATTGCATATCCCGGTACACCACCGGAGGCATTCATATAAAGTCATATTTTGTTCTAAGTATCTAGTTGTAATTGTTGAGTTGTAAGAAAAATAAAAGTGTGATGATCATCATCATTAGAGCATTATCCCAGTGAAAAAAGGATGATGGAGACTATGATTCCCCCACAAGTCGGGATGAGACTCCGGACGAAAAATAAAAGAGGCCAAAGAAGCCCAAATAAAAAAATAAAAGAGGCCATAAAAAAAGAGAAAAGGACCAAATAAAAAAATAAGAGAAAAAGAGAGAAGGGCCAATGTTACTATCCTTTTATCACACTTGTGCTTCAAAGTAGCACCATGATCTTCATAGTAGAGAGTCTCTCATGTTATCACTTTCATATACTAGTGGGAATCTTTCATTATAGAACTTGGCTTGTATATTCCAATGATGGGCTTCCTCAAATTGCCCTAGGTCTTCATGAGCAAGCAAGTTGGATGCACACCCACTTAGTTTCTTTTTGAGCTTTCATATACTTACAGCTCTAGTGCATCCGTTGCATGGCAATCCCTACTCACTCACATTGATATCTATTGATGGGCATCTCCATAGCCCGTTGATACGCCTAGTTGATGTGAGACTATCTTCTCCTTTTTGTCTTCTCCACAACCACCACTCTATTCCACCTATAGTGCTACATCCATAGCTCACGCTCATGTATTGCGTGAAGATTGAAAAAGTTTTGAGAATGTCAAAAGTATGAAACAATTGCTTGGCTTGTCATCGGGGTTGTGCATGATTTAAATATTTTGTGTGGTGAAGATAGAGCATAGCCAGACTATATGATTTTGTAGGGATAACTTTCTTTAGCCATGTTATTTTGAGAATACATAATTGCTTTGCTAGTATGCTTGAAGTATTATCATTTTTATGTCAATATGAACTTTTGTGTTGAATCTTTCGGATCTGAATATTCATACTATAATTAAGAAGAATTACATTAAAATTATGCCAAGTAGCACTCCGCATCAAAAATTCTGTTTTTATCATTTACCTACTCGAGGACGAGCAGGAATTAAGCTTGGGGATGCTTGATACGTCTCCAACGTATCTATAATTTTTGATTGCCTCATGCTATATTATCTACTATTTTGAACATTATTGGGCTTTATTATCCACTTTTATATTATTTTTGGGACTAACCTATTAACCGGAGGCCCAGCCTAGAATTGTTGTTTTTTGCCTATTTTAGGGTTTCGAAGAAAATGAATATCAAACAGAGTCCAAACGGAATGAAACCTTCGGGAACGTGATTTTCTCATCGAATACAACTCAGGAGACTTGGACCCTACGTCAAGAAACGTAACAGGAGGCCACGAGGTAGGGGCGCGGCTACCCCCCCCCCCCCCCCCCCGGTGCGCCCTCCACCCTCGTGGGCTCCATGTTACTCCACCGACGTACTTCTTCCTCCTATATATACCCACGTACCCTCAAACGATCAGATACAGAGCCAAAACCCTAATTACACCGCCGTAACTTTCTGTATCCACGAGATCCCATCTTGTGGCCTGTTCCGGAGCTCCGACGGAGGGGGCATCGATCACGGAGGGCTTCTACATCAACACCATAGCCTCTCCGATGAAGTGTGAGTAGTTTACCTCAGACCTATGGGTCCTTAGTTAGTAGCTAGATGGCTTCTTCTCTCCTTTTGGATCTCAATACAATGTTCTCCCCCTCTCTTGTGGAGATCTATTCGATGCAATCTTCTTTTTGCGGTGTGTTTATTGAGACTGATGAATTGTGGGTTTATGATCAAGTCTATCTATGAATAATATTTGAATCTTCTCTGAATTCTTTTATGTGTGATTGCTTATCTTTGTAAGTCTCTTTGAATTATCAGTTTGGTTTGGCCTACTAGATTGATCTTTCTTGCAATGGGAGAAGTGCTTAGCTTTGGGTTCAATCTTGCGGTGTCCTTTCCCGGTGACAGTAAGGGCAGTAAGGCACGTATTGTATTGTTGCCACCGAGGATAACAAGATGGGTTTTTTTCATATTGCATGAGTCTATCCCTCTACATCATGTCATCTTGCTTAAGGTGTTACTCTGTTTTTAACTTAATACTCTAAATGCATGCTGGATAGCGGTCGATGAGTGGAGTAATAGTAGTAGATGCAGGCAGGAGTCGGTCTACTTGTCTCGGACATGATGCCTATATACATGATCATACCTAGATATTCTCATAACTATGCTCAATTATGTCAATTGCTCAACAGGAATTTATTCACCCATCGTAGAATACTTATGCTCTCGAGAGAAGCCACTAGTGAAACCTATGACCCCCGGGTCTATCTTTATCATATCAATCTCTTACTACTTAGTTATTTACTTTGCCTTTATTTTACTTTGCATCTTTATCATAAAAATACCAAAAATATTATCTTATTATATCTATCAGATCTCACTCTCGTAAGTGGCCCTATAGGGATTGACAACCCCTATTTGCGTTGGTTGCGAGGATTTATTTGTTTTGTAAAGATACAAAGGACTCGCGCGTAGCCACCTACTGGATTGATACCTTGGTTCTCAAAAACTGAGGGAAATACTTACGCTATTTTGCTGCATCATCCCTTCCTCTTCGGAAAAAACCAACGCAGTGCTAAAAGAGGTAGCAGTCGCCGCTGCCGCAGCTCCAGCTGCTATAGCAAGCTCCTTTGCTAGCTCTGCCCCCGCGCCAACCCGTGCAACACCACTACTGGCAGCATCGGTTCTCCTTGGCGATTGTGTGTTGCATCAGGAGAGGTCGCTGCCTCCTCTGGCGAGTTGGGCTAGGCGGCCGTGCGGTGGGCGCCGTCGAAACACATCGTCTGTGGCGTTTTGAGGTGGTGGCTTGCAATTGAAACCAAAACGCTGGTCCATTACCATTAGATCAAGTTCAGAGATTCTGATTTCTAAAGGCACATCATCTGAATCTCAGTTCAGTGGCTGCGTTGGAACGCATGCCACACCATCCATGATTTTTCTCAGGATTTTTTTTGACCACTCAATCACGCGGCGGCGGCATGTATGAATCCAACGGCGATGTGGGCCATGCGGCCGTACTCACGGTCGTGGGCGGGCACGGGGACAGCGTGGTGCCCACCAGCGCCGCCATGAGCTGCCCAAAGGTCCAGCCGTACACGTTGACCTGCAGGTTGTCGAGCGCGTGGTGGAGCAGGTCGGCGGCGCCGCCGTAATGCTCGTGCAGTGGTCGAACCGTGCGCTGCGCGACGAGTCGGTGTCGGCGACGTCATCAGCCTCGAGCTCCACCAGGCACCCGCCGATCTTGGGCTCCGTGCTGGCGGCATGGTCGACGACGATCCTTTGGCGAGCATCGCAGGCCTTGGATCACCGACGCGGCGGAGGCGTCAGCGTTGCGCGGGTCCACGTCGAGGGAGCGCACCCAGAGGTCGTAGTCCACGCCGTGGTCATAGGGCTAGTTTGGTTCACGTCCTCACCCTCATCCCTGGAGTTTCACAGGTGCCTGGTGTGGACGTCGATGCTAGAAATTTCATGCCTGGCCAAGCTGATGTGAAAAGAAAGCGTTTGGTTATAGGCCTGGTCTGAGGAGTTAATTGGCGTAGCAAACCAGTCCATACAGCTCATGTGCATAGCCTTGTTTTCTGTAACTGCAGCCCGGGCATTCATTAGCCACTGCCAGGCGTCCCGTTTCTCATAGCTGGGCCAGGCTAACCTCCTCCCTGGGTCTCTCCCCAGGATAATTGCACTCCAGGCCAGGCTATATCAGGATTTTCCAGGTCATGAACCAAACAGCTTCAGGAAATTTCCAGGGATAGTTTCAAGCCAGGCAAAATAGCACCAGGACGCGATCCAAACTAGCCCGTAGTCCGCGGAGCACAGGCAACCATGGGACCCACATGCAGGTAGGTTTTTTTTGAAAAAACTCAGACTTTATTCATTTGTAATAAGTAGTACATCGTTTGTGAGGATCATTACAATTTCATTTAAAGGCTCCTCAAACCAATCAGAAGTCAAAGAAAATCTAGCTAATCTAGCAAGCTCATGAGCTACTTTATTTGCTTCCCTATTACAGTGCTCAAATCTAGCAATAGCGAAATCACAAGCATAATGAAAACAGTCATCAAAGATTGTTGCCTCCGCACCCGCCGATTGTCCTCCATCATTCATAGTATCAATCACCTTCAAATTATCTGAATTTATAATAAGGCGATTGCATCCCGCCCATTGCGCCAGTGTTAGACCGAATTTTAGAGCTAAAGCTTCCGCCATCAACACATCTACGCAAAAATCTATTTTCTCATTCCCTCCAGCTATGAACCTGCCTTTGTCGTCTCGAAGGACCGCTCCCATGGAACCCCTAAGAAGATCGTGATCAAAAGAAGCATCAACATTAAGTTTAACGAAACCTCTTGGAGGACAAGACCAACTCTCCATTTTGATCGACGCCTTGGGTGATAATGCATTAACAAATTTTTTTGTTAGAGCAAGAATCCCAATTGAGATCTGAGTTACATTTTGAGTTTTTTCATTGTGTACCAGCTTCCGTCTTTCCCACCATAGATACCTGCTGAAATAGCAATCATCTCACGTACATTATAGTAACCCAATATCCACAAATGTTGATCTGGTAGGAGTAGTAGATACTCCAACACCGCCTCTCCCGCACGGTCAACTTCACATTGTCGTACCTACCTATGCTGCTCAAGGCTGGAAGGAAAAATTACTATCTACCGGGAGGAAAACGATGTAGGAATTCCGCCATTTCTATGAAGGCCTCAATCCCATCATTTCCCGAGCCATGTAGGAATCCCGTGTTTGAATATGATCTGAAGGTCAAAAACGACCGAGATAAACAAGGTCAGGGTATGGACTTCAGGGATTTGAACGTCAGGGTTCATTTGCATCGCCCTCTATATTCTCAGGGTTTAAAACAGGGGAGCGTCTGGCTGGCGGCCGTTGGCTCGCTAGCGGTAGCGAGCGGCCGGCCAGAAAAAGAAAATTCATGTCCCCTTGTTCCGAGAAAGGAATGCCTCCTTCCGCCCCACAAAATTCATTGGATCGGTAGCGCTCGTGAGCGGCCGCCAGCCAGATGAGTCCACCAAACAGAAAACAAAGCCCAGTCGCTATCAGTGACCCCACTACTCTCTAGAAAAAGCCTCCCATGCCCCCCTCGTCCACATTTCCTCCTTCACGGGTATCCTTCTTCTCCACTTTCCCCTCACCTTCTTCACTTTCCCTTCACCTTGCCTATGAATCTGCCACCGGTATTCTCCATAGTTGGAGGGAGTAGCAAAATAGGAAGCCAAAAAAAGGAGAAAATATGATCTCCGTGTAATTAAACACCACTGTATGCAACTATACCATGTAGTAAAACCAACTTTTGCCTAGATGTGTGCAAATAGACACAAGGAAGTAACCAAAAAAGAGAAAATTTGATCTCTGTTTAATTAAACACCACTCTGTGCAACTAGACCCAGTAGTAAAACCAACTTTTGCCTGGATGTGTGCAAATAGACATAATGGAGTAGTTTTGCAGATAGCCCAAACTAGAAACATGGACTGGGTTCCTGTTTGTGCAACTAATCACAGTTCCAACAATGTCAACCTTTTGCGCAATGTGTGCAACCAAACAGCCAAATACTAGAAAATATGGACTGGATGTACTGTTTGTGCAGAAAGAAGCACATATTTGCACACCTAAAAAAGTGTGGGTTCTAAAAGAAAACTTTTTATGCCATGTGTGCAAACAGAAGTCTATATTTCTGCCAACTAAAACATGGATCCAAAATCAACTTTTCATGCTATGTGTGCAACCAAACAGCCAAGACTAGAAAAAGAGATGTGCAAACTAATCATGGATCCAAAAGCCAACTTTTGTTGTAACTATGTGCAACCAACACACACAAACATGGATGTGTGTTGTCTGTGCAAAAATAAACATATATTTGTGCAACTAAACATGAATCCAAAGCCAACTTTTGTTGTAAACGTGTGCAACTAAAACATGAATCCAGACCAGAAAGTATCAGGCAGCACCAACAAGGGTGAAAAAGAGGTGATCATTTCCTCCACCTGTTCAGATCCTCCCTCCTTGACTTTCCCTTTCCCCTCGCCAAATTTCTCTTTGAAAAAATAGCTTCTCCATAGTTGAAGAGACGATAAACAGAAATAATAAAAGGGAGATCTGGTACCTGTGCAATTTTAAGTGATTTTCGTGCTACTACATCATGGGACAAGCCAACTTTTACAGCAATGTCTGCAACAAAATGCAGAAAATGTGCAAATATATAGGAGAGAGCACATAGAGTCTTATTTCACACATAATGTAGAAAGAACCAATGTCTATGTAGCAAAAAAAGAAAAGAAAAGAAAAGTATATTGTAGGTACTACGAAAACATAACTACCAACTAGACAAGAATCTGGTTTGCATCTTTTTTTTCTTTGATCTTTCAACACAGTAGTATGTGACTTTGTAGCTTAGAATTGTGTGCACAAATCTATAGCAGCTCATCCACCCCCATAACCTGTAAAACCTGCACATGAGGCAAAAAAAGAAGCCTAAGAAAAAATGAACTAGCTCTAGCTTGAATTTAGCCTGTCTAAACACACGAAATGAAAAAATAGTGATTTTTAAAAGATTATAATCTTTCAAATAAGTAGTGCAACTACATTCGAGTGCATCTGCAAACCTAGAAAAATCAGATGCATGTGAGCACATGAGGATGCCAACTATTAAATTGTTCTTGTGCAACTAAAGAAGTTGAAGATACCAACTCATGTGGCATTGTTGTGCAACTATTAAAAAAAGTTGGGGATGCCAACTCCTGATTGGTTCTTGCGTAGCTAAAATAGTTGTGGATGCCAACTCATGTGATATTGCTGTGGGACTATTTAAAAAGTTGAGACTGCCAACTCCCAAATGGTTCGGGTGCAACTATGGAAGTCGAGGATGCCAACTCGTATGATATTGTTGTGCAACTATTTGAAAAGTTGAGGATACCAACTCCTAATTGATTCTTATGCAATTATAAAAGTTCAGGATGCCAACACCTAGCTGGTTCTCATGCAACTGTGTAAAAAATCATGTGTTTTACACAGAGATGTAATGAAGCTCTACAGAGAGATCATGTTTAACGAGACAATTGTAGTTTAGGGAATAATAGATGGATCAAAAATAGGATCCTGAACCATACCAATAGTGACAAAATTAGAACAGCTAGCCGTGAAAATCCAACTAAAACCTAGTTGTAGCTGCGTGATGCAGGGCAGTGTACCATTTAGATATCATGGCAAAAAAAGGCCTGCCAACTAAATGATCTAGAGCGTGGAACTATCCTGGAAATGCAGCCAACGGACGTATGAGCATGTGCAACTAAAAATGAAATTTAAAAACAGACTACCGACCGTCCTTTGTGCTGTAATCCAACTACGTTTGCCTCCCTGTGCAATGTTTACAACTAGCTAGCTAGCTATGCATTGTACCACTTAGATATCATCTAAAATATGCCCTCCCAATTATAATTTCTAGAGTGTGCAACTACCCTCTAGATGCAGCCAACTGGCATGAGAAGTTGTGCAACTGAAAAATGAAAAAATGTCCTGCCAACTAAATGATCTAGAGCATGCAACTATCATGCAGATGCAGCCAATTGACATATGAGCGTGTGCAACTGGAAAATGAAATTGAAAAACACACTCCTGATCGTCCTTCGTCCTGTAATCCAACTATATTTCCATCCCTGTGCAAATTTTACAACTAGCTAGCCAACTATTTCTTCCTCCGTTTGCAACTTACTAGAAAAAACAATAAAAAACATGGGTGAACCCGGATGCAAAAAGAGATGTACGACAACCTACACTATCCCATTATCTACTCGCTCTGGTTGAAACTCAAATCTCACATAATCCCCACGCCTCTCTAGTTCGAAAGCAGCACGAGAGCTATGCTCATGACGCCAACGCCACCATGGTCGTAACTGTGTGAAGCGGATGCGGTTAACCACCGCTATGGGCTGCCCGACAAACTCGTCCCCCGCCGTCGCACCCTCCCTGCGCTAGCCTCCCTCGTCCGATGAATACGAGCAATACCAGCCGCCCCTAGGCGGGACCTATGCAGGGTAATTGATAGGAGATACGGATAGAACACTAGTAGAAAAAGGGTCAAATGTGAAGCACATTAGTGCCGGTTTGAATTTGAGCCGGCACTAATGTGACCATTAGTGCCGGTTCCAACGGCTAGGCGGGCGGGCATCATTAGTACCAGTTCGTGGGTAACCTTTAGTACCGGTTCATGCCACGAACCGGTACTAATGAGGATGTGTCGGGCTATGGTCGGTCTGGGGCCCCCACGAAGACCTTTAGTACCGGTTCATGCCATGAACCGGTACTAGAGTTTCTTTATAAGCTGATTTTTAGTCTCACCTCGCCAAGAGAGAGGCAGTATAAGCGGTTTATAAGCCGTGAGTGCACAGACAATGACGAAGAGTTGCAATGCTCACCTATATGTTGATTAGCTTCAAGCCTTGCGGAATAGCATAGATTGCATGAGCTATGTGCAGTACAGTCTACACTATTCCGAATGGCTTGAAGCAAATTAACCAGCATTGCACCTCTTTTTTATTTTTAATAACTTATTTGAACTCCGGACTTCTTTTGTGTTCGGTATGCAGCATTCAAAGCGACGTCATCAATTTCCAACATGTTCTGACATCATTTGTTGTTTTTCGGTCATTTAACGCATGTACTAACTACACTATTCCGAATGGCTTGAAGCAAATTAACCAGCATTGCACCTCTTTTTTATTTTTAATAACTTATTTGAACTCCGGACTTCTTTTGTGTTCAGTATGCAGCATTCAAAGCGACGTATCAATTTCCAACATATTCTGACATCATTTGTTGTTTTTCGGTCATTTAACGCATGTACTAACTACACTATTCCGAATGGCTTGAAGCAAATTAACCAGCATTGCACCTCTTTTTTATTTTTAATAACTTATTTGAACTCCGGACTTCTTTTGTGTTCAGTATGCAGCATTCAAAGCGACGTATCAATTTCCAACATGTTCTGACATCATTTGTTGTTTTTCGGTCATTTACCTAATTGTTTTAGAGAGCTAAATGACCGTGAAATTGAAAATCACTACAAAATGAATCCTGAAAATGTTGAAACTTGGCATGGTATCATCATATCACCCGCATAGCATGCGCGAAAGAGTAGAGAGGGTCACGGCAAAAACTGGACGCACTTTGTGTACAAACTGGACATACTCTTTCGGAGTATCAGGGTTTTGGACGAGAACTCATCTGTTACACGGCCACTTCAATGTTTTTTAGACTTATTTGAACTCCGGACTTCTTTTGTGTTCAGTATGCAGCATTCAAAGCGACGTCATCAATTTCCAACATGTTCTGACATCATTTGTTGTTTTCCGGTCATTTACCTAATTGTTTTAGAGAGCTAAATGACCGTGAAATTGAAAATCACTACAAAATGAATCCTGAAAATGTTGAAACTTGGCATGGTATCATCATATCACCCGCATAGCATGCGCGAAAGAGTAGAGAGGGTCACGGCAAAAACTGGACGCACTTCGTGTACAAACTGGACATACTCTTTCGGAGTATCAGGGTTTCGGACGAGAACTCATCTGTTACACGGCCACTTCAATGTTTTTTAAACTTATTTGAACTCCGGACTTCTTTTGTGTTCAGTATGCAGCATTCAAAGCGACATCATCAATTTCCAACATGTTCTGACATCATTTGTTGTTTTTCAGTCATTTACCTAATTGTTTTAGAGAGCTAAATGACCGTGAAATTGAAAATCACTACAAAATGAATCCTGAAAATGTTGAAACTTGGCATGGTATCATCATATCACCCGCATAGCATGCGCGAAAGAGTAGAGAGGGTCACGGCAAAAACTGGACGCACTTCATCTACAAACTGGACATACTCTTTCGGAGTATCAGGGTTTCGGACGAGAACTCATCTGTTACACGGCCACTTCAATGTTTTTTAAACTTATTTGAACTCCGGACTTCTTTTGTGTTTAGTATGCAGCATTCAAAGCGACGTCATCAATTTCCAACATGTTCTGACATCATTTGTTGTTTTTCAGCCATTTAACTAATTGTTTAGAGAGCTAAATGATCGTGAAATTGAAAATCACTACAAAATGAATCCTGAAAATGTTGAAACTTGGCATGGTATCATCATATCACCCGCATAGCATGCGAGAAAGAGTAGAGAGGGTCACGGCAAAAACTGGACGCACTTTGTGTACAAACTGGACAAACTCTTTCAGAGTATCAGGGTTTTGGACGAGAACTCATCTGTTACACGGCCATTTCAATGTTTTTTAAACTTATTTGAACTCGGACTTCTTTTGTGTTCAGTATGCAGCATTCAAAGCGACGTCATCAATTTCCAACATGTTCTGACATCATTTGTTGTTTTTCGGTCATTTACCTAATTGTTCAGTATGCAGCATTCAATTTCCAGAAGAAAATAAATAGAAGAAAATAAATAATGCAGAAAATAAAAAACTATACAAAAAAATTACTCAAAAATAAATAGAAGAAAATAAATAATGCAGAAAAGAAAAAACTATATAAAAAACTACTCAAAAATAAATAGAAGAAAATAAGTAATGCAGAAAAGAAAAAACTATATAAAAAATTTGTTGACGCGCTGCCCAGTGGGCCTGCCAAACCTAGGGTGTGCAAATGCAGGCCCAGAAGGGTCAGCAGACTCACAGGGCAGCGCGCCCTAATTAATTAGGCTCAGAAGCCTGCTATATAGAGGAGTTCGAAGAGGTAGCCGCGGCTGGGTTTATAAACCAGTGCGGCTGCCCTTCATCGGGCGAGGTGGGACTAAACTTTGGGGTGGGAGCGCGAGGCCTTTAGTACCGGTTGGTGGCTCCAATCGGTACTAAAGACCACCCTTTAGTACCGGTTGGAACCACCAACCGGTAGTAAAGGCCTGCTCTTTTCGCCTCTTGGCCAGACCAAAGTTGGCCTTTAGTACCGGTTGGTGGCTCCAACCGGTACTAAAGGTCTCTCCTATATATACAACACTTACGAAAATTTCAATTACATCTCCCCACTTTCGTCTCCAACCTCTCGCGACATCGCCGCGCGCTGCTCGAACCCGTCGTCGCCGCCCGTCGCCCGTCGTCCGTCGTCGTCCTCGCCCCGCCGCTGCCCGTCGTCGTCGTCGTCTCGCGCCGCCGCCCCGAACGCCGCGCGCCGCCGTCCGTCGTCGTCGCGCCGCGGTCCCGTACGTCTCTCGCTCTCGCGTACCCGCGCCACCGTCCGTCGTCGTCGCACCCGGCCCGTACGCCGACGCCCCCGCTCGTATGTACGGGGCGGTGGTGTACGGGGCCGCACTGCAGTGTACGTATGTATACGTACACAGACACACACATACACATATACACACACATATATACGTGCATATACATACACACACACACACATTTTTTTTACTTATTTTCTGTTTTCTGTTTTTTAGAAAAGTTAATTAGATGATCGAATGTTAGATTAATGTCGAATGTTAGATGAATTAGCTAGATAGAAAATTGTCGAACTAGAGATTTGAACTTGTTGAATAATTAATATAACTAATTTATTTTTAGTAAGAAAATTGTCGAACTAGTTTATTTAGGTTTATGAGATTTGAACTAGTTGAATAATTAATATAACTAGTTTTTTTAGTAAGAAAATTTAGGTATCTGAGATTTGATGATCTAATTAAAATATTATTTGTTAATGAGTTTTTCTGTTTATTTAATTTTTTATATATTTTGAATTTATATAAATGTTAGATTAATGTCGAATGTTAGATGAATTAGATAGAAAAGTTAAATATATAGTAATGTCAATTGTTAGAGATGAATATAGTTAGATATATTAATGTCAAATGTTAGATGAATATATATTTGGCTAGATATTAATTAATGTTAGATAGAAATAAGTGTTTAATGTTTCACCTATATGAACATATATAGGAAATGTCATCTGACGACGAAAAAGATTTCATTATGTGCGAACACTGTGAAGACCAGCGCGGCCTGTGCGACAGAAATTTCCTTGTTGATGGTAGGCGCTTCAGCATCAAGCTGGATGAGACATTCGAAGTGGATACAGTAAGTCACAACGGCAATTATTATTTGAATGCAAAACTTATGCTTCATTTGCTTCAACTTATAATTTTAAAGCATGACTTATGCTTCATTTGCTTTAACTTATAAATTTAAATTTTCACTATTCTACTAGCGCATCCCCTGCCATGCAAGAAGTTTTGTCTTGGATAAGATAGGTTTTAGTGCTATAGATGATATGGAGGTAAAGAGAGTTTACTTGAAGACGGAGCATGGGTATACTTTCAACGTCAAATTATATAATGGAGACACATACACCCATTTTAAATGCAAAACTTGGCAAACACTATGCAAGGCTTATGCATTTGAGCCTCGTATGGTTGTCACCTTTGATATTCGTCCGGAAGATGATATTGAAGGTAATATAGACATCTGGGTCGATGTGCAAACACCTCCAGTTCTACCATTATGTGAGTTTTTCTCAACCATGCATGCATATGTTTATGTCTTTGATACAATTTATTCAAAAATAGTTGACAACTAATTTGTATTGTCAGCTTATTTCGGTTCAAGCAAACATGTACGGCGCTTGGTAGACAGGACCTACTACTGTCCCGGGGCTCAACTAAACTGCGAGGAGATAAGTCATTATGTTTCATGGCTTGAGGATCTTAATACTGTCAAGACAAATTTTTTTCCTGAACTTAGAAATGTTAGTACTTAAAACATGCGACCAATGGTGATCGTATTGAACTACGGTCACATCTATAATCGAAAGATGGTAAGATTTTTACTATTTGTCCTTAATTAGTGCATCTTTTGCATACATTATTTTTGAAGCTAAACTTTCATTGCTTAGTATATTAATTACTATACGATGTTCTTCAACAGGGACTTTTGATGACAGTTGTGCCTCAGTGGATCAAGACTAAAGGTGACATGTCAATGGTTAGCTTACGGCCAAGATATCCAACATTGCACACGAGTGCATTCAGGATTTCTGAAAGCGAAGAATGCTTAATAGTGAAAGATTGGAGCAAAATTGTTAACGATCGCAGAGAAGTACTAGCGGGCAGCAAGGAGAAGCGCAACCCAAGATTAGGAGACAGATTCATCTGCATGCTCCAGTATGATGAATCAGGAGAGCTATACATGTTCTATGCTATTCTACCTGAGAGGGAGCAGCACTAGTTCATGCTCTTAATTAGTGTCTCATGTACGTGTCCTGAACTTCGATGTTGGTGATGATTATGTTGAACTCGATGATATCTTTGCTTCTGTTAGAAAGTGAATGTTTCCTCTTTAAGCTAGCCAGTGTTGGTGATGATTAGATAGCTAGCGGTAATGACTATGATGATTAAATAGTGGTAATTAGACGACTACGATGATTTTTAGCTAGCTAGAGTTTATTTATTTATTAATATGCGATGATGATGATGATGATGATGATGATGATGATGACGACGACTACAACTCATTATAACGTAAAACAATCCTGAATTAAATTGATAACACAAATTTAATTGAAAAATATAAAATAAAACAAAAACCCACAAACATTTAGTACCGGTTGGTGTTACCAACCGGTACTAAAGGGCTCCCGGCCCCCGGAGCTGGCTCGTGCCACGTGGTTTCTCTTTAGCATCGGTTCGTGCTGAACCGGTACTAAAGACCGGCACTAAAGGGCCTTACGAACCGGTGCTATTGCCCGGTTCTGCACTAGTGGAACCAAGGACAGAAGAAAATCCATGGGTAGGACCTTACCTGCGCTGGCGACGAGCAGTGAATCCCCCGCGCAAACATGGCAAATATTGAGAGAGAGAGAGAGAGGAGAGAGGCCGCTGGGAGCACCTACACGTCCTCCAATAGCCGAGTATAGGGGAGGTGGTGGTGGTGCACGGCCGTCCGTGTGGACGTCGTCAATCGCGGAGGAGGCAGCCGGGTTCACGTGGTGATGGCGCGACACGGTGGCCCGATCTAGATGAGGCGGGTCTAGGACCTCATGCCCGGAGCTCGTGGGGGTGGCGAGTGATTGGGCCTCATATCTGCCGTGGTAGAGGGGTGGAAGGACGAGCAGGGAGGGCCATGGCCTAGATCCATGGCTGCACAATGGCCTGGACCACACCATCGCCGGGAGGGAGCCGGGTGGAGGATCTCGGGGTCGAGCCAGAGGAGGAGGCCAGCATGTGGATGTGGTCATGCGGATCCGGTGAGGCCCGCGCATGGAGGAGGCGCTCGAAGGAGTTGACGGCGACGGCAAGGGCGACGGCAACGACGCCTCGATCCAGAAGAATTGGGGGAACTGCGAGAGACAGCAGGGGGGTGGTGGGCTCGGCCGGCTCGGTGGATAGGATGACGGGTGGGTGGGCTGCCAACCAGATGACACCTGAAGTGGGAACGCACGCGCGTGATTGAAATCGTGTGGTTCCCAGCCGGTCGTTCAGTTACGTAAAAAAGTGTGCGTGCATTTTTTAGATTTTAGGTTAAAACAGACTTCACTCCGCAACCTGGGATCATTTTCCGCATCGACGGGGCCGGTTCGAGGCAGTACGGAGCGGTACGTGCAGCTGAAGATTTAAAAAGTGCATCCCAGCTCGCTGGACGCAGCACTGGCCATACGTTTCTCCCCAGGTCTCTTTTACCTATGTGGCCACGTAGACGTAGAAGATTTATACTGGTAGTAGTCTAGTAGATCATCAAGATTTCAATAAAAAAAAGAGAGTAGTAGATCATCAACAAGCATAGCTCAAGGAGGATTAACAAAGTGATCCTGTTGATGAAGTCGTGGCCTGGATAGGAACAACGAGGATTCAAGTACGTACTACCAGGCTGTGATCACAAGAACTCGGTAATAATCACCCTCGATCAGCACTCAGCAGAATCTTCTTGTCATTTGCCAGTGGGCGCCTTTGGAGCTCGAGCCATGGGAAAAAGTTCAGTTAGCTCCTAGACCTGCACGCACACACGTACGTACTCTCATGTTCCTACATATGCACACACTGGCACCATCCGTTCCGTTCCATCGGCGTTGCTGCTGAGTCCATCCCTCTGTAAAGATCCTTCTTGACCAACACTCTGCAGACGCTAAGCTCCTTGTTGCAAATTAAGAACTCATTCATGAGGGCACTACTCCTTCACACGCAGACATTGTCTTCTTCTTTCGTCTGAACCGCCTCTTGCTGCGGTGAATGGCATGGACGCTGATTATTTCCCTTTGGCCCCAACACTTTTGCTGCTGCAGGTTCTGAGCTGGGTGCAGAGCAGGCTTCGTGGGGCGCAGCAGTACAGCACCAAGAAACCGGAGCTCAGCGCGGGGTCGTACCGACGTAAGTGCTCATGGCAGCGACAGCCCGTTTATTATTTCATATATTTATTCATTTGTTTTGTTTCCCAGCAGTATCAACTTTTCAGTAGTGTATATGTAGCACGAACCTGAAACGACAATCTTTCCCTCTTCGTCTCCATCACAAGGGAACTGAAACCCACACTTTGCAGCAGCGGCGGCTGACACTGACCGGTCCGACGACGAGCTCCACCGCCACCGCCTGCGCGCGGCGGCGATGCTGTCGATTGGGACGTTCGGGGTAGCCCAAGGCCACGGGGGCGCCGAGCTCAGGAAGATGCAGGAGGAGCTCGCGTTGCTCATGGGTGCCAAAAGAGTGACCACCCCGGCGGGAGACAAGGACGGCACACTCAGGGACTCTTTGATTCGTAGGATTTCCCAAATGCAGGAATAGAAAAAACGTGGAATTGAATTGGCATGTCATTTTGAATCCTACATGATTGTATGAGTGTTTGATTGTGCACAAGAAGAACGTAGGATTCTTTCAAAGAGGTTTGAGTGGATGGAAAATTTTCTATGAAATATAGTACAAATGAATCCTATGGAAAAATTCCTACGGTTTACAATCCTACGAATCAAACAACCCACATAGAAAAAAATCCTAAGAATTAGAATCCTTCAAAATTCCATTGAGAATCCTTTGAATCAAAGAAGCCCTCAAGAGGTCGCTGACCCTGAGTGGAGGAAGGAGAGCCAAGCACAGGTCGTTCAGGAGATTCATGTCGCCCACACCAAGCTTTCAGCTTCAGGGGGGCGATGCCTGAGGTGCTGCTGCAGAATACCTTTTGGAACTATTTCCTGCTAAATTCATGTGTTCTCAACACAAGCACTGTAGTGTTTCAGTAGTAACTACATATGATTTTCTTCATGGCAGATGCCCTGGCCATTGCCCCATAAAGACACACCCAGCGACAACTTGGCGATGTCCAAGGCCACGATCAAGAGCTACCGGACAGCGCAATTGCCTTGGGAAGGCAATGCGCCGACAGGCGAACAAGGGAGCAGATGGATCACAACAGATTCAGAGTGTAAGTTCATGTGACACAGTGTAGGTCTTACAGCAGTAGTGTGTACAAACTAACAAAGAACCTAACATGTGCCTCCAGACATCGTGCTGGAGATCTGAACTGGCAGGGCGGCCGCGAGGAGGAAAAGAGAACGGGGGGTCCTGATACAATTTTGAATGGGCACATGTACATATGTCTCTGACAGTTGGTCTCAATGCCAGTGTCACAGTATGTTTTTTTGTGTCCTCTACTGTTATGTAACTGGGCATTTAGGTAGTTTTACAGTTGATGATTTGGTGAGGCCCCCGAGGGTGTTGGCGGTAGGTTCTGTCAAAGACCGACGCCAATGCCCTCGGTAGCACCTGACCCTAGCAGCAACAGGCGCAAACAAACTGAAATATGCACATGCCCTCTCCACAACCTTCTAATGTACATCTGGTCACTCAAGTGTACAATACACCTATAAACTATGGAATCAGCAGATATTCAGGCCAGCAACAAAACCATCCTTTTACACATCTGATTAGTATTATTATTGAGTATTTTAGCCTATGACCTGCAAATTGCATACGAAAGAAGGTAAGCCCTAATCTCGTGAATGCAGCGTACATTTAGCAAGCCAGGTTTGAGCTCTCACCTGGTTCACCAAAGGAAGTGCATTAGTTTCCCATTCATTTGACCATTTAGAAGAGGACCCTGTACTCAAGGCGCCGTCCTTGAGGGATTTCAAGGTATCACATTCCTCTGGGAATCCCTTGAAGAGCATCTGCATGATTTTTTAATTGCAACAGTAGTTAACATTAACCCAAAAAACAAAGCCATGATGGGAAGTACTTATACTAATTTTAAAATGCATTGAAACAATGACCCAAGTAGTCATACAATGAAATCAAATAATAATGACTAAAAGTGGTCCTCACCATAAGTTCATCTGCGAGCTCCGAAGATGTTGAGAAAAGAAGTCCATTTTTGTTTACTTTCACAAGCTCCTCGATGCTGCACAAAGAAAAAGAAAGCCAGAGTCTTATAATATAGAGCAACCAAAAGGCCAATGCCAAAACATAACAATTCAAACATCTAGAAACATGGTCTACCAGGAGAATGAAGCGGCGCAAACTGGTAATCCACATCCAAACATATCAACCACCTAAGAACAACCATTCAAGTTAGAATGCAGAAAATGAAAAACTCCTATATCCTTGAAGTAAGCAGATGCTGTGAGTAACCTTCATAGGTAGATCAAGCCCTGACGAGGATGTATGCAGCGAAACACCTAGATCAGCTGATCCTGCATTTGCTCAAACAATCAGCATATATGCTACAGTACAAATTATTTTGGCAAGTGGCTGGCATACCTAGCAATAGAGGATAGTCCTCCGATGCAAGCCACATAGTCCGGAAGGCAACACGTCTGAGTTTTAACCTTTTTATTTGCTCCTCATATTTTTTTCTATCAGGCCCTTTACCTTCAGTATCAAAATTTATTAAATCAGAGCAATGGTTAAAAATTAGTAATTCAAGCAAATATAGCAGAATGTGTGATACCTGTGATAATGAAAAGTAATCTTGGGTAATCAAATTGCTTCCCATTCTTGATATCAATCCAAAGCTGCCCCTCATCCATTGAATCCTCTTCACCTAATGTAGCAGCAACGCGTCTATCGTACATCAGTGCTGCTTCCAGAAGTATGCTGAAATCCTCATCTGGTGTCCTGGAATGCAGGTGGCAAAGATTTATAAGTTTTTCCTCATTTTAACTATCCACTCGATAATCATGTGAGCTGACCAAAAACAGTTCTGCAAGAAGGACCACTTAGTCCAAGAGAACATACCAGCTTGTGCTGCTCACAACAAGTGCAGGCCTATTAGGTTTCAACAAAACTCCACCATCAATCTTGCTAGTAAGAGCAGTAGTGTTCTCGTCTTCCACTTCTTTTTCTTTGTTGTAACAGAAAATCAAGAAAAATGAATCAAACTGGAATATGCTTATACCATGAAAAATATTCCGGTTGACTGGAGAACAACATACCAACAGAGAAGCAATCAGCACTGCCCATAGCACTACAAATGGAACGACCCAACCTGCAGAACAACTATTTCATGTCTTTAGGTCACATATGTTGATATGCAGTACTGCAAGTAGCGAGGGAAGAACTGGCAACAGATGCTCACCTCATGTTTCTCCGTCAGGGAAGCAGGATGGAAAAATTCAGGAGAATGATCATATAGAACTGTTGCTCTGAAAATTGTGGTCATGTTAATACAAACTGCGGCATGTGCACAAACGCCTTACGAAAAAAAATTCAAGTTCAATCTGTTTACTTGATTCCCCAGTTTTGAGCAAGCTCATGTTGCATTGCTTTCGTAACACAAAAGGCACCATCGGCCATCCGCCCAAAGTGCTTCTCGAACCTAGGATACAGGAAAACATCACTGATTAAAACACATGACCGATAGGATATACTGGCAGTCTAGCAGATAAACAAACATGGTTGGAGGGATTACCAGAAATAGACTTTGACTATTACATGACTTCTGCCATGAGACAATCCAAGTAACGTATATCCAAAGTTATGCCAATCCACAATAAATTTAGCACCTCTTAGCCAGCTAACTAGTTTTACAGCAGCCAATGTTGGGACGGAGGGTGGATTCTGTTGGACAGAAGATGGTCAAATGACACAAATCAGGTGTCTCATTGTTACTGCAAAATGTGATAACTAAATATTGACATTTTTTATACCAAAATTAATTCTTCAAAAATATCAATCAATAGGGACTCTAGGAGATTAAAAACTTAACGAGATGAGACTGGAGAATATTCAGTGACTAAATACGGGTCAGAGTAAACAACTTTGTAAATATACTACACTCAGCACTGCCAAACTGAGAATGGTGTAAACAAGAGGTCACTGTAAAATACATATTGCGTAGCATGAGTCACTATTTAGTACTCCCTCCATCCCATAATATACGACGCTTTTTGACACTACACTAGTGCCAAAAAACGTCTTACATTATGGGACGGAGGGAGTATTTGTTACTACTTAAGGTGCATGATAAGCCAACTATGACTATTCATTTACTTTGCATGATGGGCAATGAACTCTAGATTGTCAAATTCTTTAAAAAAAGTAAATTTGCTGAAAGTGGTAGTGGTTGGGCACACCTATTGTTCATGTAATTCTGGACCACATGTGCAAATCAAAAGGCTGAACATAATGTTTACCTGAACAACAAAGACATCAGGGCGAGGAATCTTAAAGCAAAGGAACCAAATCAGCAGGATAAACTGGATGGCAGCTTTAAGTAGCAGCGCCAGGGCACCAGATATCTTTGAAATTCCTGATAACTGCACTGATTTCTGGAGATAAATCATGAAGTTAGTTGCAATAGGAGAAAACAGATAAAATAGAATAGCAGAAACAATCGATACCATCTCGTGGATGTGAATCGATGGATTCTCTCTCAGCGATAAATGGGGATCACTTCCTGCTCATAGAAATAGAACAGAATACAAGGTCAGATCTCAACAAAAATAACACTAAAAGCTGATGAAACTCCGGCTTGTATCACGCTCCTTAACAGTTAACATGCATTTAGGAAATTACTAGATGGCTTCGTTCTACAGTTCGGCAGTAGAATTGAACAGCAAAACGAAATTGTGAAGAAGAGAGTACCTCCGTTTGCAACAATGTCCACTTCCATGCCGGCCTGTTAAGAAGAAGAACGAACAGCTAAGTCTAAGATACTACCAGTAAAACACAAAAACATATGCTGGCACACAAGGATATGCAAGAAGGAGCATGTCTGAGCTTCCCAAAATTTATTCTACTTGTTTTCAAGAGAAAAATACATGGTAAATACAGGCCACCGGGCAACTGCCTGGTAACTGCGCACAGTCAATCGCCAACGGGCAACGGATCCAACCCGTGGTCATCTAATCCAATCCAGCCAAAACAGACGCGAGGTCACGGATTCGTCAAGGGGGGCACCTGGTTGGCGAGGGAGAGGGAGTGGTACTGCATGCGCGGGCTGCGGCCGATGTCGCCCAGCACAACCACCGCCGCGCGCCTCCTCCTTCCCGCCTCCTCCGCCATCGCCGTCGACCCTTTTTCGCGCAGAGGGGGAAGGTACGTCGGAAGGGGCAGCGCTAGGTGAGGAGGGGAGGAAGGGGGGTCGTGGGGGAGGGCCAGAAGGGCGGCGACCGGCGGCGATGGGGACGGAGGAGCGTTGCTTTTCTGTTGGGATCCAAAAACGGCTGAAGTCCTGAACTGCTGGCCCCACCAGTCAGGGTCGTTGACGGTGCCCAGTTGCAATAACTACCCAAGGCAGGGCCTTTCCTGAGACATTCCACCACGGCCGCCGGCCGCAACCTTGGGTTTCCTCTGCGGGAGACGGCGGCGGCTCTCGACCCGGCGGCTGAAGGCCTGGCGGCTCCGCCCGATGTATCGCGGCAGCGGTCGGGCTCGGCGGCTGCTCCCGGGAAGCAGCCCATCGACGCCAACCCTGTCGGTGAGCCCGCAACACCCTTTCTTCATTAAGCTATTTTCTGCACTATGGGCTGCGTGCTTAGGGCAACTCTAATCCATCCATCCCCCAAAAGTTAGCGCGCAAAAACCCATCCCCGAAATTCCTGGGTGGGGAATCGACATTCTCCAACTATGCCTTAGATTACAAAAATAGTTTTACACTATGTGGAATGTAGTTCTGCATATAATTATAGAGGAGGACAAGGACAGAGAGAGGAGAACAATGGTGATGAATCTTGCAGTGCGAATGATAACCATCCTAGAGAACATTCCGGTGGTTGATAAAAGCAGCAAGATGTGTCATGTGGTGTGTTTCTCTTCTTGGTGTCTTTTTGAGTCAGTGTTCTTGGATATTGCTTGCTTCTTGGGTACATTCTGATTTCTGTGTGTTATACATTTAACAGCTGGAGATAAGAAATCGGAATGCAAGAAGCCCCAAACATGATAAATTGCTGCCATTATTTAACTGATTGAACCGATCAACGTAACGTTTGCTACAGCCAAACTGTGGAGCTAGAACTGGTGCGTATCCACGAAGAGTATGTTATCCACTATCAATTATGGACTACACATTTCTACAGTATCTGGTATTCACTTCCGAATATTGGCTATAAATTTCTACAGTCGTCCATCTAAAAACAACAGAAAGGGTTTGATTTCTTACAAATTTATTTGCTGTGAATAATTGCAAAATTGAACTTCTCCGTATGTCCATGTTCTACATGCCCGGGTTTTATTTTGTTTTGTTAACGGCCACAATTATAGAGCAGATGACTAAACAAGAAAAATGGGTTTTCAACACCTAAAATGTGATGTTCTGTATCCAATAATCCAAGATAGCAAAGAAAGGACTTTCAATATGCAACAAAAGTGCAGTTAGTGTACCAGTGTGCACCAATGGATACTCCCGCTGCACAACTGTATGGTTTCACCTTGTTTTTATAGTAGCTACCAGAGATGTTGTTTTCCAGTATGTTATCCATTTGATGATGTCATCTTGTCCAGATTTTTCATTTCTGAAGTAACTATTGTGAGTAGGCTCGGGTTAGCAGTGTAACTGTATGTGTTATAATATCAATCATCGTGTTAAGCACATATGCATGCTAGATGAATGGCATTTGAACTATTTACTTCTTTTTCAACTATAGGTGTTTATCATCTTGTGGCCTCTCTGTTACAATTTGGTACTTGATGTATATGGAATAACCTCGTGCACTGGAGGAAGGATGCACCTCAAAATCTTGAAATAGTCTCATGAAATTCTGGCTTCTTGGAGCAGATACAGTTGTTGATCTGACCAGTTCTGCTGTGCCCCTGTCATGTGTCTTCTAGCATCATCGTAGTAACCGTATGGCACTAGTATAGTAGAATGTTTTAGTTCAATTCATTTTTCAGGATGATTGTCGTGACAGAAACTTAATTTTGTGTTGCTCTTGTTGCAGTTGTGTCCTTTATATCCAGACAACCATGAGGTACTTTTGAATGAGCTCAAATCGTCGAGTTGCTTGGCTTGGGAAAGTTATCAAATTTCATGGATTTCATTACTCGGGACAGCACACGTCTTCTAAATGCTGACAACCGAGCAGTTGACTATGTACATCAAATTTTAATCAGCCTCTTTTATCAACACGTAAGCTCTTGGGAAGTCCTCCTTTCCTATGTCAAATAATTTAACTCAGATACGCATCATCATTGGTTGTTTATTTTATTTCTGCACACAGAGATAACTTAAGTAATATGTATGCATCGTGATTGTGATGTTTATTTTTATTGTTGCATGTCCTCATTGAAATTTGTACGAGTAGTAGTATTAGAAAGTCTACTCACATTTCATACTTTAATGGAAGTACCAAAATTGTTTTTCTGTCCCATTACTGTGACAGTCTAAATACAGTCTCTGTCCGACGGATAGTCCAAGGTACCAGCATCTCCGTAATTCCTCCATTTCATAGAACCATGCCACTAGTTACAGCGAACATGTATTTTATTTTACTTTGCATGGAGAGAAATGCACACTTAATTTAAACATGGCGTAGGATGTCTGTTAATGTATAGGTTTGATTCCCTCTGCCCTCTATTTATTTGAGAATTGAGATGTCCAATGCCACGAGTGTATTGCTATCAAATCCTTTGAGGAAGATAATATAGGACAGAACTGGGTTTTGTTTCATTGATATTGTAGCTGACAAAAAGGATGTTGCATGGTTATTTGTGTTACCAGCCTGTTTACCACCGTACACCAATGGTGGTGTTGGTCGCATATTTTATCTGCAAAACTAAAACCCGCTTATATCTGCAAAGCATTTGGGCTTAGCGTACCTCATTTAGAGCATACGAGCTACGTCGGCTACGTTTATCGACACTAGAAAAACACACATTAAACAGTAAGCTTCTCTTCTCTTTTTAAGGACATTAAGAGAGACTTCCTTTCATTTATGGATCTCTGTTCTGAACAAGTTGTGCCATTTCGTTTTTCCCCTCGAACACTTAATATGTGCCATTTCCTTTAGTTGATTTCAATGTTACTTTTTTTCGATAAAGTGTGAATTTTATTGACTCAAAATGAAGCATCAAGAGGATACAAACACATTAAGCGCACACCCGGCCTCTGCAGAACTAAGATGCACACAGCCAACACTAACACACGCACACAAAAAGCACGCCAGCAAATAGCAAAGCCATATAAGACCAAAGCTAGGCGTAGGCGAGAAAAAAAAAGATCAAATCCACGTTCGGCAAACTGCAATAATGACCATATCTGCACCAACTACCTCATGACACCACACTATAGTTGGCCAAATGGGCCGGTTTTTTCGGGCCAGCCCGTGAGCACGCCGGCACGCCCCGCCTTGGGCCAGGCACGGGCCGGGCCCGGCACGCGGCACGCCCTGGGCCATGCCTGGGCCTGGAGGCTGGGCACGCGGGCCGGCACGGCACGGCCCGATTAAGTTTTTTTATTTTTTTTATACATCCATATATGGCTCAACATGTAAAAATAGGCTAAAAAACGCTCAGTGCGTCAAATAATAGACTGAAAATATGTGGCCCACCCTGCTAAACGGGCCAACGTGCCGGCCTGTTTACTAACTGGGCCGTGCCTGGGCCTGAGGGCGCAGCACGCGGGCCGACACGGCACGGCTCATATAGTAATCGTGCCCTGGCGGGCCATGCCGAGCCAGGCACGATTACGATGGGCTGGGCCGTGCCGTGCCGGGCCGGCCCGTTTGGCCAGGTATGCACCACACGGACGACGGGGTTCTTCAACAGTAACGTCTTTAGGAAGAGAGCGACACTCAAGCGCCGTCGTCACCGGATCCAACCAGATAAGGCCAAAATCTAGGTTTTCACCCTGAAGAAGCAATCCGAGCATATCCAAGCAATGCCTTCACCAAGGTAACGATGTATAAACATCGACATTGCCAGGTATAACCAACTTGGGGCAGACCTAGGCTTTCACCCCGGAGCTTGAGTAGCACCATCATAGACATCATTCATGTGTCGTCGCCATCACTTTTCCGCAATCCCAGTAGCTATATGCGACGTGCATCCGTTGTCGCTGCACAACCATCCCTCTGCATCAAGCCATTATCCATAGTTTGCATATCATCCCGAAGTCAACCACCGGATCTACAGGAAGAAACCGACCAAGATCTTTCGATGGCCACCACATCGGGACTGCTGCCGCAGGCCAAACTTTCGAGGCCACGCATCTGGCCAAGCCGTCGGCGGCGCAAGGTCTGCCTTCCCGTGACTAGCCGCCGCGCAACAATCGGACGCCGCAACGAGGTCAACCACCACGAGGACATAACCTCTGTGTTGCATCCAGGTTTTCATGGTAGCACCGCTATTGGATCTGAGTCCAGTGGCGCCGCCACGGAGCACTTTTGGCCTGAGATCTGACCGCAACAACCGCGAGCGGGGACAAGGAAAATCCACCGCCAGATGGCCGTGCCATGCCCAGATTGCCGGCCAGCCAATGCAATCGCTTGTGCTTGCCGCTGCTTGATGCGTATCGCTGATCTTTCATCGATGGCTTCACGTCCCTACAACGACATGCATCGCACAGGGAACCGCCCGGAGCCTCGCCGCCACCGTCAGCCGCACAGGATTTTCCCGGCGGCGGCGTCCGGTGGCGGCGGGGAAGCGAGAATAGCGGCGAGGACGCGGAGGAGCCGGATCGGAAGCCGCCCGAGCCGTCCGTACGGACGACGCGGGCGTCCGTATCTGGTGTATCGAAAGCAATGAAGGGGAGAAATTCGAAGGAGCGTTCCTCGATGTTACTAAGCTTCAACTACAGTATCCATCAGCTGTTCTTCTACTATCAAGCAGGGGCAGAGCCACGGGGTGACGAGGCCCCCCCCCCCCCCCCCCCCCCCCCCACGATAATTTTAGTAGGAGCAACGAGTAATTACCAACGAGATTAGATCAATATACGTACTAGGCCCTCCTATACTTAAATCCTGGCTTCGCCATTGCTATCAAGTAAATAATGGTAATGTTGTAATATTTTAGCTGGTAGAGGAGGGCACGCTGCACCTTGCATGTATCGGTCTCTATCTGACGCACAATGCTTTGTGTGTCATACAGCGTGCAGGTCTGGTTTTCTTTAGTGACGCCATCTGTACTTCGTATTGGACTTCAGGAAGGCAATAGAAACATGATCGATGCGGATGAGACTGACGGTAGTGACATTCCATTGCTGCGTATGCTAATTAGTTAGATAGCGAAGGCACGACCCTAACTGCTGGTGACGGTTAATTGATTGATTTACTATACACAACGGCGTTGCATCTTATGTACCTGTGACTGAGACAAGCAATACTTGTGGCGATTCTAAATTGCAATGAATTTCAACGTGTTCCACGCTGCGCGATAATGCTCCCTCGATGGGGATTGGTCGTGCGTCACGAAGAGAGCACCGCTGCGTTTTTTATTTTTAGATTTATATAGAGAGGTTGCTTTCGTTGTAATGCTTGCTTCATTGCGTGTCATCTTATAGCTTGGACATGTGTTTGGGGTGCTTTTCTTGTGTGCTTTGGGGTAATGGGCGTGTATATCCTCCTCCATGATTATGCGGTACATGCTGAGAGGTATGTTTAATCTGCTCATTCTGTTTGTTCAAGTGAAAAACACACACGATTGCTCTGCTGGATGGAAGACGAAGAAAAAGTGAAATTACAAAGACTCTACAATGACACACTGAACACCTCTGCTTCTTCTTGCAAGGTATTTTTTTTCTGTAACACGCTAAACAATACTGTTACTGCCGGGAAGCTTAGGATTCAATTCCCGCACGCACGCTGCAGCTATATGATGAGTTTTTTTTGTCTGTGGTTTTTCTTCAGGTTTTAATCCATGGTGTTTGTCCGTTCCAAACTAATTGAAGTTCCAGCTTTGTTCTAAGTCAAACTTCTCCATATTTGACCAGAATCATATAAAAACGTGTTGACATCTTTGGTTTCTTTTTGGAAAACAAATTTATGACAAAGAAAATGAAACAAGTTTGTTGTTATAGATGTTGCTATTCTTTCTACTCTCTCTATTAATCTACATCTATATAGAGCCTAATGTGTTTTTTGAAGCTAATTTTGACCACATGTTAAAGCAATAATATATGGCATGCAAGTTACACAAAGCATACCATCAAATTCGTACGTTGAAGGAGTTTCTAATGATATAATTTTCACATTACACAACTCATATACTATTAATCTTATTAATAGTCAAAGGCAATCTTGAAAAACATATTAGACCCTGTATATATGGATAGAGGGAGTATAGATTAGGTCAAACTTTAAAAATAAATTATGAAACCAAGAAGAAACTATTAACAAATTTTTGGGGGACATCAGAAGTAACTCTTAATGTGGTTGAACCAATTAGATGTCCAACTAAACAGAAGAAACCGGTGCCCGGCCGGCCATGGCTTAAAAGATGTCGTATTCGTCTAAATCATGGAAGTCATCCAACACAGACATGTATTGGTCCGCCAAGCGGTCTGGACGTATTTTCTCCAACAAATTGGAGACAAAATGGGGGGAATTTTGTGGGAGTCCAGACAGCAGACATGTAGGACTTCAACACGTTGGATTTCAACACCCCGGCCGACCCAATCCCCACTCTCAGTCTTATTTTCTTCCATCCCGCCCTTTCTCCTCCTTGCTTTGCATTCGCATCTTCCACCTTCGCGGCTGCTGTTGTACGTCTCCGGCCGCCACAGAAGCATTGCCAGACGTGCGTAACCAGCACCAACGTGCCCGCTTGCCTCTACGATGGCGATGTCCACCCTGAAACCGTTTGTACACACATGCACTCCGCCACCATGTAGATCACCTCCATGGCGAACACCACGCTTGGCAGGTGTTCGATCAAATGTCATTTGGCTTATTTTCGAACGCATGCCATTTTTTAGGGTACGAAGAATGGCGAGCTACTCGACCATGGAGGGTGAGTTATTGTGCGACGCGCAGTTGGCCGTATTCTCGGATTTTATAGGCAGGAGCAGAGGGGGGACCTTCTGGGAGCAAGTGCATGAAATGTTTCACGAACGAAAACACATTGCGCCTTACGACATGTACATCGTTCAAGAATGCAGTGCGAGGTTGTTATCGTATTGCTGGATCGCTATCCAGAATAGCGTCACCAAGTTTTGTGACGTGGTTCGTCAGCTGGAGGCAAGGTGGCCATTACATGCGGCAGAGGACGAGATAGTAAGTTTTGCTTCCTCTTGCTTAACTTGTTGATTGATTCATTCACTCAATGTTGGTCTATGCATTATGTAGCCCGCACGCGCTGTCGTGGTGTACCACGGGACATGGGGGACAGCCATTTACGCACACACACTGTTTGATGAAACTAAAGGGGGAGTATGTGTGGGAGGGCATGATCCGTTGATGAAAACCTTGTTGGACATCCGGACGAATTTAAGACATTGTTATACTAGACTTAACTAGCTAAGTGTCCGTGCGTTGCCACGGACTAACAAATATATATATATACAAAGAGAAAATTCATGTGACATGAGAGTCAAAGACCATTTTTATGGGATGATATTTCATGGTCATGATCTAGTAGGTACATACATCTCGTCATTGTCTTTCTTCCACACTCCATGTCTGAGCTACCACGCGACACTCGACTTCCTTCTCCCACCATGCATGCTTTTATCTTCTATTTCTCCTACCTCTACCTTGCATGACAGTACCAAGTTTCTTGTCCAACTATCATAATCTTCTCCGGTAGGGCACCCCCTTAGATTATTACTGACTTGTACATGTTGCAAATAAGATCAACGAAAATGGATACTAAATTTCTGATGAGAAATAAGAATTCAGGGCAATATCTTTCCAAGAAAATAATAATTCCAAGACAATCTTTTTATACCTTCTGTCAACATTGGGACACACATTCCACACAATAAGCATGCAATGATGTTGATACTTGATTAATTGTCAATATATGTCTACAGTAAAGATAACTTTACTCAAAACATGTTTTTCTAAGAAGGAAGGATAATTCATATTAGAAAAAAAATAAAGGTTTGGGTTCATCCCACCAATGTTTCTCTTGTGCAACTCATCTCCGCACCTGCTCACGAGATTGGCGTGTCTCGAGCACATCACTCCCACACACCCTCACAAGAGCGGCACAACCAATCTCTGAGTGCCACTGACACACATGCATGGAGCGCTCACTCCAAGCCTGACTATACACATTCTCACAGTAGGCGAATTCAAAGAGAATCAACGGGGCATCATCCACTGCTTTCTCAGGGTCCTATTCATCATGAAATCATAGACCAAGATATTCCTCCCATCCATTTTTTAGGGAAAGGATTTTTCTCGATGTTCCTCTCATCTTCATGGTAGTAATAACCTAAAAATGCCACCAGTCAACTCCGAAGAACATGCAACATTGTGAGAGTCAAAGTCATGGTCAGTCAACTCCGTCAAGAATTTCAAATTATGTGCTATCCAATACGTACTTGTTGCCGATGGAACGACCACATGGATAGCTCCTACAATCTTCATGCAGGTTGCACAAAATTACGCCACAGGAGGTTTCAAACCTTCAATGGGCCACCCTTGGCCATCCAGCCGGTGGTTTTCCATCCTTCCTTACGCCTGACGTCTTGTGGAACCAGGCGCATCCCAGATCCACCGCCTTCCATTCAGGTCGCCACACAGAGGGGGGAAATAGAGTAGGCGGTGGCGCGGAGGAGGAGGCGATGGTTTTCTATGTCACTGGTGTTTGTGTAGTTGTGCGTTGGAACTTCACAAAAACCGCCTACCTTAGCCAAATCAACAAATCTCTCTCATTAATGCAATTTTCTTTGGGAAACAAATAATAGATTCTTTCATACCTTAGCCAAATCAACAGATCTCTTTCATTAATGCAATTTGCTTTAGCAAACAAATAATAGATTCTTTCCTACCTTAGCCAAATCAACGGATCTCTCCCATTCATGCAATTTGCTTTAGGAAACAAATAATAGATTCTTTCCTACCTTAGCCAAATCAACGGATCTCTCTCATTAATGCAATTTTCTTTAGGAAACAAATAATAGATTCTTTCTTACCTTAGCCAAATCAACGGATCTCTTTCATTAATGCAATTTGCTTTAGCAAACAAATAATGGATTCTTTCCTACCTTAGCCAAATCAACGGAAACAAATAATAGATTCTTTCCTACCTTAGCCAAATCAACGGATCTCTCTCATTAATGCATTTTTTCTTTAGGAAACAAAGAATAGATTCTTTCCTACCTTAGCCAAATCAACGGATGTCTTTTATTAATGCAATTTGCTTTAGCAAACAAATAATAGATTTTTTCCTACCTTAGCCAAATCAACGGATCTCTCCCATTAATGCAATTTGTTTTAGGAAACAAATAATAGATTCTTTCCTACCTTAGACAAATCAACGGATCTCTCTCATTAATGCAATTTTTCTTTAGGAAACAAAGAATAGATTCTTTCCTACCTTAGCCAAATCAACGGATCTCTTCCATTAATGCAATTTGCTTTAGCAAACAAATAATAGATTCTTTCCTACCTTAGCCAAATCAACGGATCTCTCCCCGGTTCACTGGGCGCGTTTCGGTGGGTGGGCGTGGGGGTGGGGGTAATTTGATGGAAAAAAACCGGTTGAAAATAAACCGGTTGAAAGTGGGGGGGGGGACTATTCAACCAAGTCGTCTATTAGGAGTAGAGATAGATCGCATGGCTGTGTTGTAAATGAACAGGAACCGGTGCGCTAAACATCTGTAAAACCAGGCCTGGTCGTGAGAGCTTAACGATAATACATCAAATCTACCCGGTACCAATATGTAACGATGACATCAATATTAATCAAAAAATTCACGGCTACGTGTTCCAGACTGAAAATTAAGACAACCCAATAATGCACAAGGAACCAAAGGAGGAGACATGGAGCATCTACCAGTGGGGCCCAACAAATCTAACCAGGTCTCTTCACGCACCTCTCTAGGGTCTTCGGCAGCGACAAGCTTGAACTGCCGCCACTTCCATCTTCGTCGCGCTCCCTGCCTGCTCTGCAGTCTCACCATCCAGCTCGTAGTTGGTTCCGATATCGAATTGCGTCTCGTCAAGCTCGAGCACAAGCCCCTCGCCATGGTCAAGCTTAGCAGCCTCATACACGTCGCGGGGTGTTCTGGAACCTGCCAAGCATACGAACGACGCGGCGTACCCACCGACCCCATACTCGTCGGAGGTGAGTCGGGCGATGGGGGAATCGACCCCGCCAAGATGGGCGGGGTCGTTGACGTAGGCGAGGGCGAGGGCCGGCTCGAGGGGCTCCTCAACCTCCTCGGCATGGCTGACGCAGGCGTGGATGCGCCGGCGGCGCTTGAGCGCGAGGACGTCACGAAAGCGGGTGCAATCATCAAGGCCGTAGAGGCGAACCCGCAGGGCGTCGGTGGCGGCAGCGAGGGGTGCGCGGGGGCATCAAAGAAGAGGTTGCGTTCGGCGTCGTTGCAGAGCAGGCGGTGCGCGGCGGATGAGTCCCAGCCCACGGTCGAGGCTGGGCCTATATTTTTGTGCGTGCAGGAGAGGACGCGAGAGAATCGATCGTGATGGTAGAAAACGGCAGGTGGGATTGGTGGAGCGAGGTGGTCATAGGAAGAAGTTAATTATGCGATGTAGATTGTGATTGTGATTGATTTTGGAGTAATTATTTATGCGATGGAGATTATTAATGCGATTGATTCTGGAGTAAATGGTATGCGATGGAGATTACCATCCTTATGTATAGGAACATTCCTTTTGAATTTATTCTGTTACCAAATCTCTTGGCAGGTTTGAGATTAATTGCCGACCGTGATATGATTTATTCCCGTATGACTTTTATTGCATTACCAAAAATTGATAACCGGCTTAAACCAGTGGGAGGGGAGATTTGTAGATAGATAAAAAACCAGTAGTACGGAGTGGTGGGAGGTGGGACGAAATAAAACCGGACGAAAATAAAACCGGAGTACCAGGCTACCAACTGCTCCATTAAGAGTAGAGATTTTTTAGGGAAAGGATTTTTCTCAATGTTCCTCTCATCTTCATGGTAGTAATAACCTAAAAACGTCACCAGTCAACTCCGAAGAACATGCAACATTGTGAGAGTCAAAGTCATGGTCAGTCAACTCCGTCAAAAATTTCAAATTATGTGCTATCCAACACGTACTTGTTGCCGATGGAACGACCACATGGATAGCTCCTACAATCTTCATGCAGGTTGCACAAAATTACGCCACAGGAGGTTTCAAACCTTCAATGGGCCACCCTTGGCCATCCAGCCGGTGGTTTTCCATCCTTCCTTACGCCTGACGTCTTGTGGAACCAGGCGCATCCCAGATCCACCGCCTTTCATTCAGGTCGCCACACAGAGGGGGAAAATAGAGTAGGCGGTGGCGCGAAGGAGGAGGCGGTGGTTTTCTATGTCACTGGTGTTTGTGTAGTTGTGCGTTGGAACTTCACAAAAACCGCCTACCTTAGCCAAATCAACAAATCTCTCTCATTAATGCAATTTTCTTTGGGAAACAAATAATAGATTCTTTCCTACCTTAGCCAAATCAACGGATCTTTTTCATTAATGCAATTTGCTTTAGCAAACAAATAATGGATTCTTTCCTACCTTAGCCAAATCAACGGATCTCTCCCATTAATGCTATTGCTTTAGGAAACAAATAATAGATTCTTTCCTACCTTAGCCAAATCAACGGATCTCTCTCATTAATGCAATTTTTCTTTAGGAAACAAAGAATATATTCTTTCCTACCTTAGCCAAATCAACGGATCTCTTTTATTAATGCAATTTGCTTTAGCAAACAAATAATAGATTCTTTCCTACCTTAGCCAAATCAACGGATCTCTCCCATTAATGCAATTTGTTTTAGGAAACAAATAATAGATTCTTTCCTACCTTAGCCAAATCAAAGGATCTCTCTCATTAATGCAATTTTTCTTTAGGAAACAAAGAATAGATTCTTTCCTACCTTAGCCAAATCAACGGATCTCTTTCATTAATGCAATTTGCTTTAGCAAACAAATAATAGATTCTTTCCTACCTTAGCCAAATCAACGGAAATCTCCTCGGTTCGCTGGGCGCGTTTCGGTGGGTGGGCGTGGGGGTGGGGGTAATTTGATGTCAAAAAACCGGTTGAAAAAAAACCGGTTGAAAGTGGGGGGGGGGACTATTCAACCAAGTCATCCATTAGGAGTAGAGATAGATCGCATGGCTGTGTTGTAAATGAACAGGAACCGGTGCGCTAAACATCTGTAAAACCAGGCCTGGTCGTGAGAGCTTAACGATAATACGTCAAATCTACCCGGTACCAATATGTAACGATGACATCAATATTAATCAAAAAAAAATCACGGCTACGTGTTCCAGACTGAAAATTAAGACAACCCAATAATGCACAAGGAACCAGAGGAGGAGACATGGAGCATCTACAAGTGGGGCCCAACAAATCTAACCAGGTCTCTTCACGCACCTTTCTAGGGTCTTCGGCAGCGACAAGCTTGAACTGCCGCCACTTCCATCTTCATCGCGCCCCCTACCTGCTCTGCAGTCTCACCATCCAGCTCGTAGTTGGTTCCGAGATCGAATTGCGTCTCGTCGAGCTCGAGCACGAGCCCCTCGCCATGGTCAAGCTTAGCAGCCTCATACACGTCGCGGGGTGTTCTGGAACCTGCCAAGCATACGACCGACGCAGCGTACCCACCGACGCCATACTCGTCGGAGGTGAGTCGAGCGATGGGGGAATCGACCCCGCCAAGATGGGCGGGGTCGTTGACGTAGGCGAGGGTGAGGGCCGGCTCGAGGGGCTCCTCAACCTCCTCGGCATGGCTGACGCAGGCGTGGATGCGCCGGCGGCGCTTGAGCGCGAGGACGTCACGAAAGCGGGTGCAATCATCGAGGTCGTAGAGGCGAACGCGCAGGGCGTCGGTGGCGGCAGCGAGGGGTGCACGGGGGCATCAAAGAAGAGGTTGCGTTCGGCGTCGTTGCAGAGCAGGCGGTGCGCGGCGGATGAGTCCCAGCCCACGGTCGAGGCTGGGCCTATATTTTTGTGCGTGCAGGAGAGGACGCGAGAGAATCGATCGTGATGGTAGAAAACGGCAGGTGGGATTGGTGGAGCGAGGTGGTCATAGGAAGAAGTTAATTATGTGATGTAGATTATGATTGTGATTGATTTTGAAGTAATTATTTATGCGATGGAGATTATTAATGCGATTGATTCTGGAGTAAATGGTATGCGATGGAGATTACCATCCTTATGTATAGAAACATTCCTTTTGAATTTATTCTGTTACCAAATCTCTTGGCAGGTTTGAGATTAACTGCCGACCGTGATATGATTTATTCCCGTATGACTTTTATTGCATTACCAAAAATTGATAACCGGCTTAAACCAGTGGGAGGGGAGATTTGTAGATAGATAAAAAATCAATAGTACGGAGTGGTGGGAGGTGGGACGAAAATAAAACCGAAGTACCAGGCTACCAACTGCTCCATTAGAAGTAAAGATTTACATGCTATGTATTGGTGATGTGTGATATCCTCTATCCGAACTTTGATGAATATCAACCGTTTTGCATAAGCTTCGTTTGGTTAGTTTAAATGCGGGGCAAAATATATGTGGCAGTGATGGACGATAACGGCCTTTCACACCCATATCTGCGGACTGGTTCACCTGTCTGCGGACGGATGTGAAAGAAATTTACTGTTCGCACTTAAAGATGCCGTAAAGAAAAGAAAACCGGCAACGGGGCGTAACGAAACGTGCAAATGTCAAATGCTCTTTTTCAGTTGCAAAAAGTGCCAAATGCCGGGAGATTCGCAAAGATAAAACAGGTGCCAAGCACCGAGAGAACGTCACCGTCATGCACGGCGCCACCATACCGAATCGCGTTTCCTCGTGACTCGGTGGCCGCAACGCGTGTGTGCGTACGTGCCAGTACCAATGGTGGGGGTCCCGTGCTACCACCACCACCACGCACTCCATCGACGCGGGCGGGTCACGAGTTCACATGTGCAACAACTCCGGCGGAGGAGATCGAGTATGATGGTAGAGGCAGCAACGGACAGCGGCGTAGCTGCCCTGAAAGCGGGAGCACGGACGTCGACGTCAATCTCCTCTTTAATTCCTCCATCCCTCCCTCGCGGTCGACTGTAGACTCACGAATGTGTGTGTGTGTGTGTCTCTGCCTTCCGGGAAAGAGCCATCGACTGGGACTTCTTCCTTTTTGCTATGAGCTATAGAGGAGCAGTACGCGTGCATTATCGGCACCGTGTGTAATGAGTAACATATACTGTGCGTGAAAGCACGATGGAACGTGCATGAGATGGGCATGCGTGCATGCGCATGCGTCCGCGTTTGTTGGTTTCATGTTCCTGTCATCACGGGGCACCGCACCGTACAATACATATGCAAAAAAATTCATTATTGGCCCACCATTGATTAGAAGATTTAGCTTGTATGAATCGCTATTGGTTTGATACGAATAATGACAATCGTTTCAGTACGTCCGGCCGGCCGGGACTCCAGAGAATGACAGCAAGTTTGCCGCTTGCTGCATATCCTCGAAGAGAACTGTTCCGCAACTCCGCCGGCGAGTCCGGTCCGAGGTTGCGGAGCGAGGATGAGCGTCGTAGACGAAATAGTCGAAGTAGTCGAACAAGCGAAAGTAAATGACACAGAGAGATATGGAGGAGACCAGCTTTATTAATCAATCATCAGGGGGTTACAATGATAGCTCCTCGATGCTTTATATAGGGACTAGGGGATCAAGGGATAAGTACCCACATAACGTAAAGTGGGGGAAACGGGAGGGGCTAGCCCGTGCGATACGCACGAGGCCGCCGCCACCCCCTCGGTGGCCCCGGTTTCCCAACACTCCCCCTTGGGTAATTATCCGTATATCCATGCCTCAAAACTCCAAAAAAAACAGTGGGAAAAAATATGAAGAAAGAGCACATAGTATACGTTGTTGTATTGCACGAATTGCCTCGTCAAAAACCTCATGTGAGAAACATCAGGAAAACTCACTCAAGAGAAAAAGAGTACAATCCACTCAACCATCAAATTGAGTACTCGATCATCAGGATTGAGATTTTAGGGACGAGTTTGTGAAGTCCCCCCCCCCCCCTGAACCTTGCATCTCTCTAAGTCTCATCATACCGATTCCACGCACACACCTCTCTAAGGTTGATGCTGGTAATTATTTAGTGAACATATCAGCAAGATTGTCACAGGACTTAGTATGCAAAACTCTCACCTCGTTCAACTGTTGCAGCTCATGTGCATAGAAGAACTTGGGACTAATATGCTTTGTGAGGTTACTCTTCACATAACCCATCTGGACTTGTGCAACACAAGCAGCATTATCTTCATAGATGATGGTAGGAGTTTGTATGGTGCTCAGTCCACATGTCTGCTGAATGTGGCCGATCATCCGCCGAAGCGATACACACTCTTTTGACGCTTCGAATAGTGCCATGATTTCTGAGTGGTTCGTGGAAGTCGACACAAGTGTTTGCTTGGACGATTTCCAGGAAAACACAGTTCCACCACAAAGGAAAACATATCCAGTCTGCGATTTGCAATCATGCGGGTCCGATAGGTACCCAGCATCGGCATAGCCTATAATAGATAGGTCTTGATTCCTCTTATAAAACAGGCCAAGATCTTTGGTCCCTTGCAGGTAACGGAAGACGTCCTTGACACATTTCCAATGCCTCTTGGTAGGTTCAGAATTGTACCTTGCAAGCAAACTGACGGCGAAAGCAATGTCTGGCCGTGTACAGTTTGCGAGATACATGAGTGCTCCAACTGCACTTAGGTAAGGAAATTCTGGTCCCAGAGTTTCCTCCCCCTTTTCCTTTGGCCTGAACGGGTCCTTGTCTGGTTGTAAAGATCTTCCGCCCATCGGGGTCTTAGAAGGATATGCCTTATCAAATCCAAATCTTTCCAACACCTTCTGGGTGTAGGCCGACTGGTGCACTAGAATCCCATCAGGGGAATGTTCAAGTTGCAGACCTAGACAGAACTTGGTTTTACCCAAATCCTTCATCTCGAATTCCGACATCAGGTAGGAACTCGCTTCCTCAATATCCTCAGGTGTATTGATTATGTTTAAATCGTCCACGTACACCGAGATTATACATAATCCATCTTGGGATCGCCGTATAAAAACACATGGGCAATCTTTATTGCTCGTGTAGCCCTTCTCATGAAGGAAATCGCTTAAGCGATTGTACCACATTCTACAAGACTGTCTGAATCCGTACAGTGCCTTTTTGTAATGCCCCAGTTATTACTTTCCCAATTTGTACTCCAACTCTTGCCGTTTCCGGCATTAAGTTATATTTATTTCTCGGGTTCGGGTCTTTGTCTCCGTGTGTTGTTTTTCTTTTTCGTGCATCTCATATCATGTCATCACGTGCATTGCATTTGCATACATGTTCGTCTCTTGCATTCGAGCATTTTCCCCGTTGTCCGTTTTGCATTCCGACGCTTCGTTCTCCTCCGGTGGCCATTTCTAGCTTTCTTTCATGTGTGGGGATTAAACATTTCCGGATTGGGCCGAGACTTGCCATGCGGCCTTGGTTTACTACCGGTAGACCGCCTGTCAAGTTTTGTGCCATTTGGACTTCGTTTGATACTCCAAGGGTTAACCGAGTGACCGAGAAGGCCTCGTGTGTGTTGCAGCCCAACACCCCTCCAATTTGGCCCAAAAACCACCAAACTCTGCTCCATCGTCTCGGTCATTCGATCACGATCATGTGGGCGAAAACCGCACCTCATTTGGACTCTCCTAGCTCCCTCTATGCCTATTTAAAGGCCCCCTTCGTTTTCTTCTTCCTCTTCCCCGAAACCCTAGATCCACCCCTCACGCCCGCCGGACAAACTCTCCCGCCGACGGACATTGTCCGATCCGCCCACGCGCCCACTCCAGTGCCGCCACCCGCCGCCGCGGCCCGGCGAGCCCGCAGCGGGCCCGCCCAGCCCATCGTCTCCGCCGCCGCTTCGTCCGCCTCCCCGCCGCCCGAGCGCCGCCCGCGCTGCTTCCGCCGCCACCGCGCGCCATCGCCGCCGCCACCACGCGCCCTCGCCGGCCGACGTGCCTCCCCGACGCCGGCGGACGCCGCCTCTCCTCCCGGGTCGCCGTGCCGCCCCGACGCCCCTGCGGCGCCGCTCGCCAACCCCGGCCGCCGCGTCCTCGCCGCCCTCCGGCCCTCCCTCGTCGACCCCGGCCGCCACCGCCCATCATCGCCGGCGAGCGACCTTGCCGGATCCAGCCTCGGGAGGCGTGCCGCGAGATCCGATCCGGATCGGTGCTACAGAAACCCTAGGAGAGTTTGATTTTTTTTATTAAGTCCCAGAATTCTTGATCCAAGTTGCTCTATTCGAGGCTCCATATCTTTGCATCTGTAACTCCGATTTGGACATTAGATATATCAAAATCTTCGGCTCGACGAGTACATCATTTCATTCCATTGCATCATTTGCATTTGAGTTCACCTTGATGCCCAAAATGCTGGTAGAATGAGGCATCGTGAGTTAAATTGCAGATCCGTTAGCTCAACATGGACTTTTGTCATTTTTGCCATGATTATTGTGTGCATGATATGCCTGTGCCCTTTAGGATGAATTGTTAAACGTTTTGTCTTCTTTCCAGAGGTGCCACCCATGCATTTTTAGGATGTGTGTGGTGTCTTGTGCAAGCTTGCAAAGAGGGGTACCTGAGATTGCTGATTTCAGGGACTTAGTGAAAATCACAAAGTCTGGGATGTTTTAGTTCATGATGCTATATGTCCAGCTTGTTTCCTAGTGATCCGTGCCTCTTTTGAGGATGATCAGTAAGAGTGATTTGTTATGCTTGTTGTGCTTTATCCATACATGTCTTTACTTGTTATGTTGGGCACCCTAGGTTGACTCAATCGAGCTCAACTTTTGCATAGTTGTTAATTTGGGCAGATCGTGAACTCTTTTGCGATTTTGTCGGTGCCATTGCTAGTGACTCGTGCATGCTATGCCATTGTTCTTGCCATGTCTAGCTAGAATTTTGTGCCTTCTTTATGGATATATTCTTTACTTGCCATGACTTGCACCGTAGTGAGTGCATCGAGCTCGTTTACATGCCTTCGTGAGTTATAATTTCAGCATGTCCCAGTTTTCACTAAGTCTGAAAACTGATTGTGTTTCATCGATGTTCGTGTGCTTGTTAGTGTATTTTGTGAACCCTTTTGGCCCCAGGTCATTTTGGGTGTTTTGTTAAGCTTGTTGAGTAGCTCCATGCCATGCTCTTACTTGCCATGTTCAGTTTATGTTTCATATTGTTTTGCTGCTCCGAAGAGAGCATCGTGGTCTGAAATTCCAGACTAGCGTTAATTTCGCCAAGTCTGAGATCTGTTTTGCTTATTCAGTTTTGCCATGCTTGTTTGAACCCCTTAATGGATGAATTTGCCTATGTCTCAGTCCTAGTGATTTGTTAAGCATCTTGTGTACATCCCTGCCATGCATTTTGTTTTCATGTTTGGTGGCTGTAGCATGTTCATTTCGTTGCATTTAGGAGCCTACTTGCTGTAAATCGCAGATCGGTTCGTTTCGTAAAACGCTTGCCATTTCCAAACCGTAGCTCCGATTCCTATGATCTTTATATCATTTTCAGGGGATTTCTTCCCCTCTATCCAGTGGCACACTTGGTTTTTCAAGTTGAGGCCAGGTTCATGCATTTCCTGTCACGTCTTGCATTTTGCATCCCGCATCGCATCCCGCATAGCATTACCGTCTTTGCATATTATTGGTTGCCCTTGCACGTGGTTGATTGTATCCTTGTTGCTTGTTTGTGTTGTTGGGTAGAGCCGGGAGACGAGTTTGCTAACGAGGAGCCCGTTGAGTTTGCTTTTGAGGATCCAGTCAACTCTGACAACTGTGCAGGCAAGATGATCATACCCTCGAAATCACTACTATCTTTGCTATGCTAGTTTGCTCGCTCTTTTGCTTTGCCAATGCTACGATGCCTACCACTTGCTTGTCAGCCTCCCAATTGCCATGATTGATCCTCTAACCCACCTTTGTCCTAGCAAACCATTGATTGGCTATGTTACCGCTTTGCTCAGCCCCTTCTTATAGCGTTGTTAGTTGCAGGTGAAGATTGGAGCCGTTCCTTGTTGGAACCTTTATTTACTTGTTGGGATATCATTATATTGCTATGTTATCTTAATGCATCTATATACTTGGTAAAGGGTGGAAGGCTCGGCCTCTCGCCTAGTGTTTTGTTCCACTCTTGCCGCCCTAGTTTCCATCATATCGGTGTTATGTTCCCGGATTGTTGCGTCCCTTACGCGGTTGGGCTATAATTGGAACCCCTTGATAGTTCGCCTTGATTAAAGCTTTTCCAGCAATGCCCAACATTGGTTTTACCATTTTCCACCTACCCCCTTTTTCCCTTGGGTTTCCGGAGCCCGAGGGTCATCTTTATTTTAGCCCCCCACGGGCCAGTGCTCCTCTGAGTGTTGGTCCGGAATGTCAGCCGCCGGTGGCCACCAGGGGCAACTCTGGGCTGGCCTACCGAAAGTTTAGACAATCTGAGTGTGCCCTGAGAAAGAGATATGTGCAGCTCCTATCGGGATTTCTCGGCACATTCGGGCGGTGTTGCTGGACTTGTTTTAGCCTGTCGAATCATCTTGTTGTACCGAGATACCGAGTCTGATCGGTGTGTCTTGCGTGGAGGTCTATTCCTTCGTTAACCGTGAGAGCTTGTTATGGGCTAAATTGGGACCCCCCTGCAGGGATTGATCTTTCGAAAGCCGTGCCCGCGGTTATGGGCAGATGGGAATTTGTTAATGTCTGGTTGTAGATAACTTGAACCTTAATTAATTAAAATGAATCAACTGAGTGTGTTGCCGTGATGGCCTCTTCTCGGCGGAGTCCGGGAAGTGGACACGGCGTTGGAGTTATGTTTGCGCAGGTTGCTCTCTAGTTTCCCGCTCGTGCTTTGCCTCCTCTTCTCGCTCTCTTTTGCGAATAAGTTAGCCACCATATATGCCAGTCGCTTGCTGCAGCTCCACTTATACATTACCCCTTTCCTACCTATTAAGCTTAAATAGTCTTGATCGCGAGGGTGCGAGATTGCTGAGTCCCTGTGGCTCACAGATTACTATTACACCAGATGCAGGGACAGATGATACAGCTCCAGATGGCGCGCTCGAGCTCAAGTGGGAGTACGACGAGGACTCTCAGCGTTACTATGTGTCTTTTCCTGATGATCAGTAGTGGTGCCTATTCGGGGTTAGATTCAGGGCCTTGTCGCATGTTGGGGGTCTTTTCTATTTTGGCGCCGTAGTCGGGCCATGAGTGATTGTATGATGGATGTTATTTATGTACTTTGATGTGACGTGGCGAGTGTAAGCCAACTATGTTATTCCCCTTTATCTTATTTATGTACATGGGATGTGTAATGATTTCCCGACTTGCGACATATGCCTTCAATGCGATTATGCCTCTAAGTCGTGCCTCGACACGTGGGAGATATAGTCGCATCGAGGGCGTTACAAGTTGGTAATCAGAGCCTTTCCCGACCTTAGGAGCCCCCATTTCTTGATCGTTTTTAGCAGCCGAGTTGTGTCTAGAAAAATGTTTTGAGTCCTTCGGAATTATATATATCGGAGAGCTTAGGAATTCTTTTTACTTCCCAGTCTCCTCATCGCTCTGGTAAGGCATCCTGACGTAGAGTTTTGACTCTTCTCTTCTCAAATTTCACTAAAAAAAATTTTAGGATCACGCGAGTATCTTGGTTTTGTTCTGATGGCTTATGATGAGAATACTGTCTTGGTGCCTCCTGTCAGGGGTTTAGTGGAAGTGTCCCGGGGAGTTGAGCTCTGAGGTGTTGTCATCATAATTCTATCGTTGCAATTCTGGCATACGTGAGATATGTGCGCGACATCAAAAATCTCCTTTATGCAGTTCTTTGGTGAGATAACCTCGACGCCACCCAGTACTGGGGCGGGAGTTCGGGAGTATCGCCATAACTTGTATAACGGATGCTTTTCGAAGGTTGATATAGATGGTTTCCGAAGGTTTCTTTGTTATGTGTTGAAGGATGGATGCAGCTGGATGTAGGATTTGCTAGCTTGGGTGAGATATTATGCTTCCCCTGTATCCCCAACACCTGATTGCATAACCGGAAAGTTTCGGGAGTTTCATAGGTGGGAATTCTAGTAGCTCTTAGGATATCTTTCCGACAGATGTATGATATGAAATTGGGGTTCGACGTCTAGTGGTTCGCCTATTCACGGTCGATTTTACAGTGGTCTCGTTGTGTCTTAAAGAGTCCTTGGCTATGCTGACTCGGGGATGCTTCGTATGTCATGTGCACTGCCTTGTACATGATGGTGCTGTACGGTCGAGCCCGTGTAGGTCCCACCACGAACACTTCGGACGAAATTTCTATCATATATTTGTTCTGGCTTATTTGCAAGCCAACCCTTGGTTTTCATTTTCAGTTGTGGTATTCGAGCTGCTTCGACGTCATATGTTGATTCCATCCCTCGTTGATGTACCTCTTCTACCTGATTCTTCATGGCTTCGCAATTTAGGAATATGTGACCACTTCAAGAGAAGTGCATTCGTTCATTTTGTTCGGATGTGAAGACTTTATGTTGCAATTTTTCATTCCGTTGGTTTCAGCTTCATTTTTCTGCCTATGTGCTAACGGTGGTCAACCTCTTCAGGATGGCTCCCGCCAAGAGCACCAGTCAGAACCAGAATCAAGATCCACCACCACCTCCGCCTCCTCCGGAAGCATGGCAAGCTGTGATGGCCGCAACTAATGCAAACACACAGTTGATCATGCAAATCATCCAAGAGCGGAATCAAAGCAGTCAAGGGAATCAAGGCAACAATCAGAACCATTTTGCAACTCTGAACCAGTTCCTCGCAAATGGTCCAAAGACGTTCAGCAACTGTGTTGAGGCTACCGATGCTGATGATTGGTTAGTCGATCTGGGCAAGCATTTTGAATGCAGCAACGTCAGACCTGAAGATTTCGTCAAGTTCGCTTCTTTCCAGCTCAAAGATCAGGCCGCAGAGTGGTTCCAGCAGTACCAGGATTCCAGGGGTGGACGTTTGATCACTTGGGATGATTTCCGTCGTGATTTCCGAGCTCATCACATCCCTCAAAGTGTGACTGAAAGCAAACGTGAAGAATTCCGCAATCTGAAGCAAGGCTCTTTGTCTGTCTATGACTACAACAAGTTGTTCCAGAAGCTCGCCCGTTTTGCCAAGCAGGATGTTCCTGATGAGAAGAGCATGATCTATCAGTTCAGGGGTGGTCTCCGTGAAGAAATTCAGCTCGCTCTTGTCCTCTTCGAGCCGTTGAGATACGATGAGTTCTACAACATGGCACTGAAACAAGAGTCTGCTCAGTTGAGGTGTGATGCTTCCAGGAAGCGAGTCAGAGACACTACGCCTTCTTCCTCTACTCAAGTGGCCAAGCAGCAGAAGTATTGGCTTCCTCCTCCTCCGTTCCGTCAGCCGTATCAGCAGAAGAGCAAAGGTGGCAGTGGTTCATCCCACCCACCCAACCCAGGCTTTCAGAACAAGACTGCGTCTCAAGCTCCAAGATCGAGTGCTCCGTACCACCGTCCGCTTTCTGAGGTCACGTGCAACAAGTGCCAACAGAAGGGTCACTACGCCAACAAGTGTTTCAACCAGAGGCGTCTTCCTCCTCCTCCTCCTGTCAGATCGGCAAGTACAGCTGTGGTCAAGCATAATCCCAAGCACGCCAAGGTCAATATGGTGAATGCAGCTCAGGCAGAGGATTCTTCGGATGTCATCATGGGTAACCTTTCTGTTAACGATGTTCCTGCAAAAGTTCTTTTTGATACAGGTGCATCGCATTGTTTCATCTCGAAGCCTTTTGCATCTAAGCACGGGTGGTTTTCTCAAGTTATGCATAAGCCATTAGCAGTCGTCTCTCCGAGCAAATGCTTGCTTGCTAACTATGAAGTTCCGGATATTTCTATCTCGCTGGGTGACTTCAAGTTTCTGGCTTCCCCAATGATTCTTGGTAATTCTGATATCGATCTTATTCTTGGGATGGACTGGCTCTCTAAACACAAAGCTCAGCTTGATTGTGCGGCCAAGCAGATTCAACTGACTCATTCGTCTGAGGATGTAATTGTCTTTGCTGCTCGGGATAATACCATCCGGTTGTTTTCTCTCAGTGAGAAGGGTGAATTGGATGCTATTTCGCAGATTCCGGTTGTTTGTGAGTATCAAGACGTCTTCCCAGAAGAACTCCCAGGCATGTCTCCAAACCGGCCGGTTGAATTTGTTATTGAACTTGAGCCCGGTACGGAACCTGTGTGCAAACGTCCTTACAAGCTCGGCCCCGAAGAGTTGAAGGAGTTGAAGAAACAACTCGATGTTCAAGAAAGAATGGGTCTCATTCGGCCTAGTACTTCTCCGTGGGGTTGTGGTGTTCTTTTTGTGAAGAAGAAGGATGGAACGGATCGACTTTGTGTTGATTATCGTCCATTGAACAAGAAGACCATCAAGAACAAATACCCACTTCCCAACATTAATGAGCTGTTTGAACAACTCAAGGGTGCCCAAGTATTCTCCAAGCTGGACCTCTGTATGTGTTATCATCAAATTCGCATTCGTGAGCAAGATATTCCCAAGACGGCGTTCAGAACAAGCTATGGGTCATATGAATACACTGTCATGTCTTTTGGTCTCGCCAACGCTCCTCCGACGTTCTCTCGCATGATGAACTTCATCTTCAACCCCTACACCAATGACTTCATTTTGGTCTATCTCGACGACATTCTGGTTTTCTCGAAGAACAAGGAAGATCATGCCGAGCACTTGCGTTTGGTTCTTGACAAGCTCAGGGAACATCAGTTCTACGCCAAGTTCTCCAAGTGTGAATTTTGGCTCGATGAGGTTCTTTATCTTGGCCATATCATCTCTGCCAAGGGCATTTCCGTGGATCCTGAGAAGGTGTCTGCAATTGTTAATTGGGAACCTCCTCAGAATGTGAAGCAACTCCGTAGCTTCCTCGGTCTCGCAAGCTACTGCCGAAGATTCGTTGAAAACTTTTCCAAGATCGCGAAGCCTCTCTCAAATCTTCTTCAGAAGCACGTCAAGTACGTTTGGTCTCCGGAGTGTGATATTGCTTTCAACGCTTTGAAAGAGAAGTTGATCACTGCTCCAGTTCTGACTCCGCCTGATGAAACCAAGCCGTACGAGGTCTTTTGTGATGCCTCTCTCCAAGGTCTAGGTGCTGTACTGATGCAAGAGAAGAAAGTTGTTGCTTATACCTCTCGCCAGTTGAAGCCTAATGAGAAGAACTACCCCACTCATGATCTCGAGTTGGCGGCAGTTGTGCATGCTTTGTTGACTTGGAGACATCTTCTCTTGGGAAGAAAAGTGGACATCTTCACTGATCACAAGAGTCTCAAGTACATCTTCACTCAGCCTAATCTCAACCTCAGGCAGACTCGATGGGTCAAAATGATTCAAGAGTACAATCCGAGTATCGAGTATACTCCAGGCAAGGCTAATGTGATTGCTAACGCTTTGAGCAGAAAAGCATATTGCAACAGTCTGATTCTCAAGCCTTATCAACCCGAGCTTTGTGAAGCTTTCCGCAAACTTAATCTGCAAATTGTTCCTCAAGGTTTCCTCACCAACCTTCAAGTTTCTCCTACCTTGGAAGACCAGATTCGCCAAGCCCAGCTTCTTGATGCTATGGTGAAAAAGGTGAAGATTGGTATTGCAAAGAGTCAGTCCAAGTACAAGTGCTACCGACTTGATGACAAGGACACTCTCTTCTTCGAGGATCGAATTGTTGTGCCCAAAGGTGAACTTCGTAAAGTGATCATGAATGAGGCTCACAACTCTCTCCTGTCCATCCACCCTGGTAGCACGAAGATGTATCAAGATCTGAAGCAAACTTATTGGTGGACTCGAATGAAGCGCGAGATCGCTCAATTCGTGAATGAATGTGATGTCTGCAGAAGAGTGAAGGCAGAACACCAAAGGCCAGCAGGTCTCCTCCAACCTCTTGCCATTCCAGAATGGAAGTTTGACCACATTGAAATGGACTTCGTGACTGGGTTTCCTAAGTCCAAGCATGGCAATGATGCTATATTCATTGTCATCGACAAGCTCACCAAAGTGGCTCACTTTTTGCCTATCAAAGAGTCAATCACTGCAGCTCAATTGGCGGAGCTCTACACCTCTCGAATTGTCTCTCTGCACGGTATTCCTCAAGTGATATCTTCAGACCGTGGCAGCATCTTTACCTCCAAGTTCTGGGATTCTTTTCAGAAGGCCATGGGCACCAACATCCGCTTCAGCACTGCTTTCCATCCTCAAACAAGCGGTCAAGTCGAGCGTGTCAACCAGATTCTTGAAGATATGCTCAGGGCTTGTGTTATCTCCTTCGGCATGAAGTGGGAGGATTGTCTTCCTTATGCTGAATTCTCATACAACAACAGTTTTCAAGCAAGTTCGGGCAAGGCCCCTTTTGAAATTCTATATGGTAGGAAGTGCCGTACACCTCTCAACTGGCCTGAAACCGGTGAACGTCAGCTGCTGGGTAATGACCTAATCACAGAGGCAGAAGAAATGTGCAAGGTCATTCGTGATAACCTCAAAGTAGCCCAATCCCGCCAGAAGAGCTACTATGACAGTAAGCACCGCGATTTGGCTTTCGAGATCGGAGATCATGTTTACCTCCGTGTCTCTCCTATGAAAGGGACTCGTCGCTTCGGTATCAAAGGGAAGCTTTCCCCCAGATACGTCGGACCTTTCAAGATTGTCAGTAGGAGAGGCGACCTCGCCTATCAACTCGAGCTTCCTTCAAACTTTGCCAATGTTCATGATGTTTTCCATGTCTCCCAACTCCGAAAGTGCTTCAAGATGCCTGAGCGCATAGTCAACTTCGAGGACATTGAGCTCCAAGAAGATCTCTCCTACCGTGAGCACCGAGTTGCAATCCTTGAAGAGACTGAACGTAGGACTCGCAACAAGTCAATCAAATTTCTCAAAGTCAAGTGGTCACACCATTCCGACCGTGAAGCTACCTGGGAACGCGAGGATCACCTCCGTTCTGAGTACCCGGAGTTCTTTCAGTCCTAGATCTCGGGACGAGATCTTTTCGTAGTGGTGGAGTGTTGTAACGCCCCAGTTATTACTTTCCCAATTTGTACTCCGACTCTTGCCGTTTCCGGCATTAAGTTATATTTATTTCTCGGGTTCGGGTCTTTGTCTCCGTGTGTTGTTTTTCTTTTTCGTGCATCTCATATCATGTCATCACGTGCATTGCATTTGCATACATGTTCGTCTCTTGCATTCGAGCATTTTCCCCGTTGTCCGTTTTGCATTCCGACGCTTCGTTCTCCTCCGGTGGCCATTTCTAGCTTTCTTTCGTGTGTGGGGATTAAACATTTCTGGATTGGACCGAGACTTGCCATGCGGCCTTGGTTTACTACCGGTAGACCGCCTGTCAAGTTTCGTGCCATTTGGACTTCGTTTGATACTCCAACGGTTAACCGAGGGACCGAGAAGGCCTCGTGTGTGTTGCAGCCCAACACCCCTCCAATTTGGCCCAAAACCCACCAAACTCTGCTCCATCGTCTCGGTCGTTCGATCATGATCGTGTGGGCGAAAACCGCACCTCATTTGGACTCTCCTAGCTCCGTCTATGCCTATTTAAAGGTCCCCTTCGTTTTCTTCTTCCTCTTCCCCGAAACCCTAGATCCACCCCTCGTGCGCGCCGGACAAACTCCCCCGCCGACGGACATTGTCCGATCCGCCCACGCGCCCACTCCAGTGCCGCCACATGGCACCTCCGCCGCCACCCGCCGCCGCGGCCCGGCGAGCCCGCAGCGGGCCCGCCCGGCCCATCGTCTCCGTCGCCGCTTCGTCCGCCTCCCCGCTGCCCGCGCTGCTCCCGCCGTCACCACGCGCCCTCGCCGGCCGACGTGCCTCCCCGACGCCAACGGACGCCGCCTCTCCTCCCGAGTCGCCGTGCCGCCCCGACGCCCCCGCGGCGCCGCTCGCCGCCCCCGGCCGCCGCGTCCTCGCCGCCCTCCGGCCCTCCCTCGTCGACACCGGCCGCCACCGCCCATCGTCGCCGGCAAGCGACCTCGCCGGATCCAGCCTCGGGAGGCGTGCCGCGAGATCCGATCCGGATCGGTGCTACAGAAACCATAGGAGAGGTTGATTTTCTTGCTAAGTCCCAGAATTCTTGATCCAAGTTGCTTTGTTCGAGGCTCCATATCTTTGCATCCGTAACTCCGATTTGGACATATGATATATCAAAATCTTCGTCTCGACGAGTACATCATTTCATTGCATTGCATCATTTGCATTTGAGTTCATCTTGATGCCCAAAATTCTGGTAGAAGGAGGTATCGTGAGTTAAATTGCAGATCCATTAGCTCAACATGGACTTTTGTCATTTTTGCCATGATTATTGTGTGCATGATATGCCTGTGCCCCTTTGGGATGAATTGTTAAGCGTTTTGTCTTCTTTCCAGAGGTGCCACCCATGCATTTTTAGGATGTGTGTGGTGTCTTGTGCAAGCTTGCAAAGAGGGGTACATGAGATTGCTGATTTCAGGGACTTAGTGAAAATCACTAAGTCTGGGATGTTTTAGTTCATGATGCTATATGTCCAACTTGTTTCCTAGTGATCCGTGCCTCTTTTGAGGATGATCAGTAAGAGTGATTTGTTATGCTTGCTGTGCTTTATCCATCCATGTCTTTACTTGTTATGTTGGGGCACCCTAGGTTGACTCAATCGAGCTCAACTTTTGCATAGTTGTTAATTTGGGCAGATCGTGAACTCTTTTGCGATTTTGTCGGTGCCATTGCTAGTGACTCCTGCATGCTATGCCATTGTTTTTGCCATGTCTAGCTAGCATTTTGTGCCTTCTTTATGGATATATGTTTGCCTTGCCATGACTTGCACCGTAGTGAGTGCATCAAGCTCGTTTACATGCCTCCGTGAGTTATAATTTTAGCATGTCCCAGTTTTCACAAAGTCTGAAAACTGATTGTGTTTCATCGATGTTTGTGTGCTCGTTAGAGTATTTTGTGAACCCTTTTGGCCCCAGGTCATTTTGGGTGTTTTGTTAAGCTTGTTGAGTAGCTCCATGCCATGCTCTTACTTGCCATGTTCAGTTTATGTTTCATGTTGTTTTGCTGCTCCGAAGAGAGCATCGTGGTCTGAAATTCCAGACTAGCGTTAATTTCGCCAAGTCTGAGATCTGTTTTGCTTATTCAGTTTTGCCATGCTTGTTTGAACCCCTTAATGGATGAATTTGCCTATGTCTCAGTCCTAGTGATTTGTTAAGCATCTTGTGTACATCCCTGCCATGCATTTTGTTTTCATGTTTGGTGGCTTTACCATGTTCATTTCGTTGCATTTAGGAGCCTACTTGCTGTAAATCGCAGATCGATTCATTTCGTAAAACGCTTGCCATTTCCAAACCGTAGCTCCGATTCCTATGATCTTTATATCGTTTTCAGGGGATTTCTTCCCCTCTATCCAGTGGAACACTTGGTTTTCCAAGTTGAGGCCAGGTTTATGCATTTCCTGTCACGTCTTGCATTTTGCATCCCGCATCGCATCCCGCATAGCATACCATCTTTGCATATTATTGGTTGCCCTTGCACGTGGTTGATTGTATCCTTGTTGCTTGTTTGTGTTGTTGGATAGAGCCGGGAGACGAGTTCGCTAACGAAGAGCCTGTTGAGTTTGCTTTTGAGGATCTAGTCAACTCTGACAACTGTGCAGGCAAGATGATCATACCCTCGAAATCACTACTATCTTTGCTATGCTAGTTTGCTCGCTCTTTTGCTTTGCCAATGCTACGATGCCTACCACTTGCTTGTCAGCCTCCCAATTGCCATGATTGAGCCTCTAACCCAACTTTGTCCTAGCAAACCATTGATTGGCTATGTTACCGCTTTGCTCAGCCCCTTCTTATAGCGTTGTTAGTTGCAGGTGAAGATTGGAGCCGTTCCTTGTTGGAACCTTTATTTACTTGTTGGGATATCATTATATTGCTATGTTATCTTAATGCATCTATATACTTGGTAAAGGGTGGAAGGCTCGGCCTCTCGCCTAGTGTTTTGTTCCACTCTTGCCGCCCTAGTTTCCGTCATATCGGTGTTATGTTCCCGGATTGTTGCGTCCCTTACGCGGTTGGGCTATAATGGGAACCCCTTGATAGTTCGCCTTGATTAAAGCTTTTCCAGCAATGCCCAACATTGGTTTTACCATTTGCCACCTACCCCCTTTTTCCCTTGGGTTTCCGGAGCCAGAGGGTCATCTTTATTTTAGCCCCCCACGGGCCAGTGCTCCTCTGAGTGTTGGTCCAGAACGTCAGCCGCCGGTGGCCACCAGGGGCAACTCTAGGCTGGCCTACCGGAAGTTTAGACAATCTGAGTGTGCCCTGAGAAAGAGATATGTGCAGCTCCTATCGGGATTTGTCGGCACATTCGGGCGGTGTTGCTGGACTTGTTTTAGCCTGTCGAATCATCTTGTTGTACCGAGATACCGAGTCTGATTGGTGTGTCTTGGGTGGAGGTCTATTCCTTCGTTGACCGTGAGAGCTTGTTATGGGCTAAGTTGGGACCCCCTGCAGGGATTGATCTTTCGAAAGCCGTGCCCGCGGTTATGGGCAGATGGGAATTTGTTAATATCCGGTTGTAGATAACTTGAACCTTAATTAATTAAAATGAATCAACTGAGTGTGTTGCCGTGATGGCCTCTTCTCGGCGGAGTCCGGGAAGTGGACACGGTGTTGGAGTTATGTTTGCGCAGGTTGCTCTCTAGTTTCCCGCTCGTGCTTTGCCTCCTCTTCTCACTCTCTTTTGCGAATAAGTTAGCCACCATATATGCTAGTCGCTTGCTGCAGCTCCACTTATACATTACCCCTTTCCTACCTATTAAGCTTAAATAGTCTTGATCGCGAGGGTGCGAGATTGCTGAGTCCCTGTGGCTCACAGATTACTATTACACCAGATGCAGGGACAGATGATACAGCTCCAGATGGCGCGCTCGAGCTCAAGTGGGAGTACGATGAGGACTCTCAGCGTTACTATGTGTCTTTTCCTGATGATCAGTAGTGGTGCCTATTCGGGGTTAGATTCAGGGCCTTGTCGTATGTTGGGGGTCTTTTCTATTTTGGCGCCGTAGTCGGGCCATGAGTGATTGTATGATGGATGTTATTTATGTACTTTGATGTGACGTGGCGAGTGTAAGCCAACTATGTTATTCCCCTTTATCTTATTTATGTACATGGGATGTGTAATGATTTCCCGACTTGCGACATATGCCTTCAATGCGATTATGCCTCTAAGTCGTGCCTCGACATGTGGGAGATATAGTCGCATCGAGGGCGTTGCACTTTTGAAGTTGAACACTGTATAGACCCCTGTTTGCTCTATCATTGTTCGGAACAGGGATATCCTCTGGAACCTTCATGTATATGTTCGAATCCAAGTTACCATACAGGTAAGCAGTGACAACATCCATTAGTTTCATTTTCAAGCCCATGTTTACTGCCATCGAGATCAAGTTTCTAAAGGTAACTCCATCCATGACTGGGGAATAAATCTCCTCAAAATCGACACCTGGTCGTTGAGTGAACCCTTGAGCGACGAGCCTTGCTTTGTAGCGTACTACCTTATTATTTTCATCTCTCTTACGAACAAAAACCCACCTATGGCCAACAGGGCGAATGTGGGGAGGGGTTCGACAAACTGGTCCGAACACCTTCCTTTTGTTGAGAGATAATAATTCGGCAGTAATTGCCTGCTGCCAATCTTTCCAATCTGACCTTTTCTTGCAATCAGCGAGCGTGTTAGGCTCAGGGTCAAGATCTATGATTGAGGCAATTTTCGTAGCAAAGTTAATGTCGACAACCACCGTTGGTCAGTTCAGGGACTCCCCCGTATAAATATAATTTATGGCCATTTCGTCATGGAGCGCATCCGGCGCAAACACTTACCAAATTTCCCATTATGGGAGCAAGGTCCTTTAGATTTCCCACGCCGATGTGTGCGCTCACATCTCCGCTGGGTGTTTCCCCTATGGGAAAGTTTAAGTCCGGAATTTCGTGCACTGAATTTTCCGTACTTGTGCCAGGTCTCGACTGGCTCCCCGTTTCAATTTGGGGTACTTTGGCGACAGGCTGCGATAAATCTCTCTTATCCTTTTTCGTCAGGCGTCCCCGAGTACTTGGGATTTGAGAAGCCGGATTTCTCGTCCTTTTAGGCCTTTGGACGGGAGCGGGTATACCATCATTTTTCTTCGGTATTTCAACCCTTTCCGGTGCATTGCGCGCGTGCACATGTGATTTTGTCACAGTCTTTAAGTCACTAAAGTGGTTAGGCAGTTGATTTGCTAATGACTGCAAATCTATTATCTTTTGGACTTCTCTCTCAGTCTCAGCAGTGCGCGGGTCATGAGCATGGATCCCCGTGGCTTGCCACGTGATTTCTCGACTTTTAGCATCAAGAGGTTGATTCTCTCCCCCTAAAGTCAGGAAAAGATCCTCGTCAAAAATGCAATCAGCAAAACGGGCCGTGTGACAGTCACCTGTCATGGGGTCCAGATACCTGATTATGGACACAGTCTCATAACCAACGTATATCCCCGACTTACAGAGCGGGCCCATCGCCGATCGCTGAGGGGGTGGTATTGGTACATATACCTGGCAACCGAACCTACGAAGGTGGGAAATTTTCGGTGCCGACCCTTGCGCAAGCTGGACAGGAGAGTGGATGTTGTAGGCCGACGGTCTAAAGTTGATGAGATTGGCCGCGTGTAACACTGCGTGGCCCCAACATGTAGTTGGTAAATTACAACCCTGAAGGAGCGGTCAGGCAATGAATTTAATTCTTTTAATCAATGCCTCGGCAAGTCCATTTTGTGTATGAACATGCGGTACCGAGTGCTCAACTTTGATTCCCATTGCCATGCAATAATCATCGAACGCCTTTGATGTAAATTCTCCGGCGTTGTCCATTCGAATAGACTTTATACGATAATCTGGGAAATTATTCCTCATTTGTATGATCTGTGAGATCAATTTTGCAAAGGCATGGTTCCGTGTTGACAGCAGACAAACATTGGACCATTTAGAGGAAGCATCAATGAGCACCATGAAGTACCGAAACGGCCCCGTGAGGGGCTAAATTGGACCGCATATGTCCCCTTGGATACGTTCCAAAAACGCGGGGATTTCATCCCTCACCTTGAGGGGCGATGGCCTAATGACTAACTTCCCTTTAGCGCATGCGGAGCACACGAAATCATCGGGATTCGGGAAGTTCTTCACGTTAACATTATGACCATGCGAGTTGTTTATTATATTTCTCATCATCCTAAGTCCGGGGTGGCCTAACCTATCGTGCCAGAGACAGAAGAGTTCAGAGCTTCTAAATACGGTCTTGAGGGTAGTGTACACGGGCGGTGCTACTATCTTAGTGTAGTATAGCCCTTTGTCAAATGAAGGGAGCCTTTCGATAACATGTTTACCACCTGCATCCCGCTTTGTGATGAGTAGGCACTCCTTGCCGTTTTCATCATCGGTCTCAGCATGGAAACCATTAGCGCGGATGTCTCTAAAGCTCAAAAGAGTACGAGTCGACTCCGGGTACAACAACGCATCATTAATGATCAAAGTTGTTCCCATAGGGAGTATAATAGTGGCTCGTCCGGAGCCAACTATGTGAGAACCACAGCCGGCGATTGTCATAATACTTCCCGGAGATTTTTTAATGGACTCAAAGTACTTAGTTTCTCGTAAGATGGTATGAGTGGTGGCGCTATTTGCAAGGCACGTTTCCTCCATTCAGGCGCCACACGCGTTCTAAAATATGACACCTAATTAATGTAATGAGGAAGAAAATACATTAAAAATAAATGCACACATCTCAGAACATAACATGCTATCATGTATAAATAATGGAATAAATGAATGAAATAAATGTCATCCAATCGCCAAAGTAAAGAATAAGTTTATGCTCTCATAGAGCTTACAACCAAATCGAATTTATTCAATTTTATTGTATCAAATCACGGAATCATGATAACCAAAGAGGTATGCTAAGTGGACTCGGTGAAGAAGCCATTCACTTCAGCCGCAATCTCCATACTAGTGAGCTGATCCTCCTTAGAAATCATCTTGGAGGCAGCATCAATGTCTAGTGGCGCCGCCGCTGCCGAGGCGACCATGTGGTCAACCTCCATGGCGACGTGGGCGTCGGTAGAGACCGCCAAAGCTGCCGCGATGGGCACCACGGGGGTCGTCTCTATGGGCGCAGCAGGGGGTGTAGCGATCATCACGGGTGCCGCCATGAGCGTCGGTGGTGCTGCCTCCTGAACCAAGGCGAGGTGCGTCTCACACGCCTTTCGAGCCTTGTATGCTTCGACGACCTCCGGTGGTGCACGGCACTGGCGGGAGAAATGCTCCACCGAGCCACAACGGAAGCAGTCCTGAGGCCTCTGCCCCCCCTTGCCCGGCTTTTGCTGCTTAGCCGGGGCGGAGGGCTGAGGGCCCTTCTTCTTGCCCTTGCGGCCCCTCTTCTTCTGTTGAGGCTTGCGGACTTTGAGAGCATTCACCTCCTGGCGAGAACTCCCCCCAAGTGGTTGCGCGGAAAAGTTCTTTTTCAGAACCTCGTCCTGCGCCTCTGCCACCTGGAGGACGTTAATCAACTCTGAATACCTCGTGTAGTTGCCCTGGCGGTAGTTCCGTGCCGACAGGACCGCGTCAGGGTGGAAAGTGGATAGGGTTTTCTCAATCTTCTGAGTGTCAGTAATCTGAGTACCACACATTTGAATAGTCGTACAAATCCAGTGCAGAGCCGAATTGTACTCCCCAACCGTCTTGAAGTCCGCAAACCTCAGACGAATCCACTCTGCCTCTGCACGTGGCTTCACAGTGTACTTCAGCCGCTCAAACCGCTGCTTAAGAGCGGTCCAAAGGCCAGAAGCACTGCGCTCAGCCATATACTCATCTTTCAGAGTAGGTGACAGGTGATGATGGAGTAAGTGCAGAGCCTGCGCATTCTCAGTTTCGAACTTGGGATCAGTGGCGGCCAGCTGGGCCCCCTTACCGATCGCCCTTAGGAGGGTTTTGCCCTAGAGAAAAATCTCACAGTCCGAAGCCCATGACAGGTAGTTCATCCCCGTCTGGGCCAACTCAGCAAACTCCTTGTGGACAATTCCGGCCATCTGCGATTTATGCAAAAATCATGAGATTACAACAGGTAATCTTTTGCACAAAGCGATGTTGATAAACTTATTCAATAAAAGGACGTTCCAATATTTAAAACATGCTATTATATGACTTACTAAATGATTAAGAGTGCTAAACAATTAATCTACAGCAGTAAAAACATATAATAATATCATGTTACAAAGGATAGCATGTTAAGCGCATCTAGTATGTGAAAACTAGCCCAAAAATTGAATTCCCGAGGCATTTTAAAGCCCAAATACGCATATTTCAGCGAAAACAGACAGTTCCAGGGGCTTCTACGCGAAATATTACAGCAGAAATAAACTACGCGTAAAAATAGGAAACTACAGGGGCTAAAATGCAATTCTCCGCGCTGCAGCTGGCGCCACCTTTTTTTTGAATCCCCACGGCCCGCGGCCCATTCGGGCCCAGCAGCCAGCGCCTGGCCGGCCCACCCGACCACCTCACCCGGCTCTTACCCGTGGCCGCTAGGGTTCCTAGCGCCCGAGTGGGCAGGGCGGCGGCGGCGTCCATGCCAGGCAGCAGCGGCTGCGGCAGCCACGCCACGTAACGGCGGCGGCCGCGGCTGCGGCGGCCATGCCACGCGACGGCGGCGGCCAGAGGCACGCACGTAGGCGGCCACGGCACGGGCGGCAGCCACCAGCAGGGCGGCGTGGCCAGCGGCGCGCGTGGGCAGCGGCCAGCGGGGCGGGGCGGCGTGGCATGGCCAGCGGGGCGATGCAGGGCGGCGCGGCGCGGCCAACGGCCAGCGGGGCCATGGCGACAGCGCGTGCAGCAGGCACGCGAGCGCGGCGACGGGAACGGCCAGCAGGGCCATGGCGACGGCGCGTGCAGCAGGCACGCGAGCGCGGTGACGGCAGCCGAGCGCGCGGCGACGGGAACGGCCAGCAGGGCCATGGCGACGCCGGCGGCGGCTTGGTACAGTCATCTGGACGTCGGCCTCGGGATGGCAAAATCGTGCATCTTCGGGACGTCACGACGTGTGTACGTCGGGTACAACGCGGCGATGCCGTGCTCATCTGGAGTACGTGTAATCACTGTCTCCCTATGGTGTAGTCAACAAATCTCTCTTGATCCAAGAACATCGACATTGGTCGGCGACGTATTCGTCCGCTCGGTTCTTGGGAGAGAAATCCACACCATAGGTAGATTTATTCGAAAAAATAAACTAATCGCAAAAACGGAATCGCAGTAACGAGAGGAATCCATTTTTGCAAAAGTGGAGATCGGATCTTATACCTCCGCGGGATCGACGAAAGCCTGCGTGATGCAGGCTTGACGGAGAGTTGATGGAGCGAAGCATGCTGATAACGTGTTCCGCAACTCCGCCGGCGAGTCCGGTCCGAGGTTGCGGAGCGAGGGCGAGCGTCGTAGACGAAGTAGTCGAACAAGCGAAAGTAAATGACACAGAAAGATATGGAGGAGACCAGCTTTATTAATCAATCATCAGGGGTTACAATGATAGCTCCTCGTTGCTTTATATAGGGACTAGGGGGTCAAGGGATAAGTACCCACTTAACGTAAAGTGGGGGAAACGGAAGGGGCTAGCCCGTGCGATACGCACGAGGCTGCCGCCACCCCCTCGGTGGCCCCGGTTTCCCAACAAGAACTACTCCCTCCATCCCAGGGGCGGAATTGGGTCTGGGGCAACTAGGGCTATAGCCCCAGACGTGACCCAACTCACAACTACATGTCCAGAAGATTTATTTTTCTTATTTGTACACTTATAAGGCCAACTCCACCGCGCGACCTTATTTTGCCCGCGTACGTCCGTTTGAGGTAAAACGGACATACCAGACGACCCAGCGCGCGACCCCATCCTAAAAAAAGTCTGTTTTTTGTCCGCTTCGCCCCATCCTGGGACCAAAGTTGGGTTGGTTTTGGGTCTGAAACGGACACAGGCGGACACTCTCTGCGTGGTCCTCGTCCGGGGCGTGTCCTACTGCATGTGACCCTGACCCGCCTGTCATTAGCCCATTCACCCACCCATCCACCCCTTTCTCTCTCCTTTTCTCTCCCTGGCCCACCACACATTGGGGTGCGCGGGCAGCGGCGACCGAGCGCGAGCGGCGGCGGCAGGGCGCAGGCGCGCGCGGGGCAGCGGCAAGCGGCGGCTGCAGGGCGCAGGCGCGCGCGGGCAGCGGCGAGCGCGAGCGGCGGCGACACCTGCGAGCGCAAGCGGTAGAGGTAGGGCGCGGGAGCCGGCGCGTGCGGCCGTGGGCGCGGCGTGTCGTCGGCGGGCTCGGAGCAGCACTGCGCGGCACGGGGCTTGGGCGGGCGCCGCGCGACGCGGTACGCAGGCGGGCACGGAGCCTGCGCAGAGCAGAGCGGCGCGGGGCGCTGGCGGGCATGGCACGGGCGAGGCGCAAGCGGCCACGGCGGGGCACGGGCAGGTGTGGGGCGTGGCGTGGCGCCTGGGCGTGCGTGCAGCGGGCAGGGCGGGCGGGACGGAGCGTGCCCGGGGCTGGGCAGGGGCAGGACGGGCATGGGGCTGGGCCGGCGGGAATGGGCGTGCGTGCGGCGGGGCAGGGCGGGTATGGGGCGGGACGGGCGCGCGGGGCGCAGAGCAGGCGCGACACAGGCAGGGCGCAAGCGGCCGCGACACACGCCGGCAGGCTGCGACGCGGCGCGGCGCCCCGATGGGCGCGCGGCGGGGCGGGCACGGGGCTGGGTGGGCAGGACGGGGCGTGGCGGGGCTGGGCGCGGACCGGCACGCGGCCGCGCGCGCGGCCAGCCGGCGAGGTGGCGACAACGAGCGGGGAAGGGTGAGCGGGCGCTAGGGCGAGCTCGGCAGCCACAGCCACACCGGCGGCGCGAGAGTGCGGGCGTGACGTGGGCAGGTGAGGCACGCGTCTGAGGCGGACGATTTGGGATAGGTCTACGCGTTGGGCGTCTCCAACTGAACCCAGACATGCATGTCCGTTTTGCCATCCCAAACGGACAAAATCCGGACAAAACAGACGTTCGTTTGGGTCGTGCGGTGGAGTTGGACTAAAGGCCCAGCCCCAGACGTGCACATGTATTCCCATGCCTAAGCCCGTATACAACCCACAGAGCTCTCCATCGTCACCAGCCCACAACGCACGACCGCTCTAAAACGAATCACCCATCTCGCCCGTTTCGCTGCTCTCCATCGCCATGATGCACGACTCAGGCTCGCTCTCTCGGTTTCCATCGTCTCCCCAGATCAATCAGAAAAACAAAACCTCGTTCATGTTGTGCCGCCAATTCACCTAGTTTATCTGCAAAACTAAACCCGCTTATATCTGCAAAGCATTTGCGCTTAGCATACCTCATTTAGAACATATGAGCTACGTCGGCTACATTTACCGACACTAGAAAAACACTCATTAAACCTAAACTTCTATTCTTCTTTTTATAAGGAGATTAAAAGAAACTTCCTTTCATTTATTTTTCGAACCGTAGGTAAAAGATTTGCCTCATCCATTAATTAAGAGAGAAGTTCAGAGTTGATTTTACACGGAAAAGCTAAGCAAGAATTACAAGGGCACTACTCTCCCGACATGAGGAGGCCCAAATGTTTTGCACCCGCGGTGACCCAAATCCTTGCCTCAACTTGGATGTTCGACAAGAGAATGGACGGAAGGATTGACTTGTGTCGGAAGATCTTTTCGCACCAAATGGTCCAGCATGTTAGCATGGTGAGGGAGGCTATCGCTTTACGATTCGGCATGCTGTCGCCCGACATGTTAATCCACCAGTCCTTGATAGAACGTTGAGTCCCCCAGGTTGAGAAGTCGATGAAGTCAAGATTGAGCCAGCCCTTGATCATTCCCCACAGCCTAATGGAGAAACGACACTTGTAGAAGATGTTTCCGACCATCTTCGCTGTCTGCTTGCAAAGTGGACAGAGCCCACAGTTAGGCCACCCCCTTTTTTCCAACCGATCCGCCGTCCAGACCCGGTTTTGGATCGCCAACCAGGCGAAGAATTTCATCTTAGGGGGGGCAAACTTTCCAGACCGTGGCGCCCATAGGCGAGCGCACCGACCCAAGAAGTTGGGTGTGCTACGCGGAGGTGGCGGAGTATGTCCCGCCGTTCGTGTGCTTCCAAATAATGTTGTCCTCCATGTCCGCCACTATCGTTATGGCCCTAACGCGAGCCCAAAGGGTTACAATTTGACGAATGTGCTCCATAGTCCAGTTGTCAGGTAGCTTGATTTTTGATAGCCAATTTCCTTCGAGCATGGCCTCCCTGACTTTCCACCTCTTCTGCTTGGAAGCCTCGAAGATGAGGGGGGCGATGCCGGACGGCTTTTCTCCATTCACCCAAGGAGAGTCCCAAAAAGGCGCCCGCGCATCATTGCCGATGGTGATGCGCAAGGATGCATAGAAGAGGTCACGATCAAGCTCATCACAAGGGTTTGCCATTCCCACCCACATCTTGGACGGATCCATCCATTCAAACCAAAGCCATCTAAGTCTCAACGCCCTTGCGAATTTAGCGAGGTCAAGAATTCCCAGTCCACCAAGATCTGTGGGGCGGCAAACAGAATTCCAGTTGACCTTGCATTTTGCCCCTGAAGTTTTTTCCGTGCCCGTCCACAGGAAAGCCCGCTCAATCTTATTAATACTAAGGAGTGTGCTTGCGGGAGGGTTGAGGGCAATGATGTGGTAGAGCACCTGAGAGGTGAGTACAGACTTGACAAGCGCCCCTCGCCCGATGGCGGTGATATTCTGGCCATCCCACGGGACAAGCCTAGACGCCACCTTGTCCACGAGAAATTGGAAATCCGCCGCTTTCAAGCCCCGGACTGAAAGCGGAAGACCCAAATACTTGATGGGAAAGGCGGCACGGGCCGCGGGCATCGCATCAAGGGTTGCGTCCAAGTTGATGTTCTCGCATCTAATTGGGACGACCGAGCTCTTTTGGAAATTCGTACACAACCCAGTCACCTTGCCAAAGTAGTCCAGGATCTGGGTAAAGTTGTCAATATCTTGCTTAATGGCAGCCATGAAGACCGCCGCGTCATCAGAAAACAGGGATGTGTGGAAGATGGCCCTTCGCCCCTTGAACTTGTGCAACAGCCCACTCCGGGTAGCAATATCAAGAAGTTGTTGTAATGGGTCACTGGCGATGACGAAAAGCAGCGGAGAGATTGGGTCTCCTTGTCGGAAACCACGGCCATGCTTAATGAGAGGTCCAGGCACCCCGTTGAGGAGGATCCTCGAAGAAGACGAGCGGAGCAAGGCAGTAATCCATTCCCGAAACCGTGGCGGGAACCCCATCCGCTGAAGAAGGTCAATAATGTATTCCCATCTAACCGAGTCGAAAGCCTTGCGAATATCAAGCTTGAAGAGGAGCGTGGGCGTTCTGCTCTTGTGGAACCGGCGGGCGAGACCCCTCACGTACATAAAGTTGTCGTGAATGCACCTCTTTTTGATAAAGGCACTTTGAGCATTTGAGATGAGAGCGTGCATGTGGGGGCCGAGTCTTAGAGCGAGAACCTTGGCAATAATTTTTGCAATGGCATGGATGAGGCTTATTGGTCTATACTCGGAGATCTCCTCCGCCCCCTCCTTTTTGGGAAGAAGCACAATGTTCGCGGAATTGGGCCATTGCAAATTTGCCGAATGCAAGTTGTTGAAGCAAAGGATGGTCTGCATGATATCATGCTTAATGATGGTCCAACACTTCTTGAAGAAGGCACCGGTGAACCCTCCGGCCCGGGAGCTTTGTCGCTTGGCAACTGGTTGATGGCCTCTCGCACTTCCTCCTTAGAGATAGGATCGTCAAGTGCGGAAAGGTCATGGTCGCCCAAATTGAGCTCATCCCAATTGAAGTCCACGGGGTGAGAGCTCTCCTTTCCCATCACACCGGAGAAGTGCTGAAGCAACAATGATTCCTTCTGCACATGCTCGGTGACCCACCCATTGTTATGCTTAATCCTATGGATATGATTTTTTTTCACCGCCGCGCGTTGATCTTCCTATGAAAAAACTTGGTGTTTGCATCGTCGTCCCTCAGATTTGAGACTCTGGCACACTGCTTTTTCCTTGCCCTCTCCAGGACCAACAAACTCACAACTCTTCTCTTAAGTTTAGACTGAAGATCATGCTCGGCAGGGGACAGGGCCCGGCCATCCTGAGCAATATCGAGGCGAAGAATCACAAGCAATGCAGCGTGCAGGTGGAGCTTAGCCTTCAGAAACAACTTTCTACTCCATTCGGCAAGTCTGACCCCAACTTTTTTGAGCTTGTGAAACAGCCTTTAGTAAGGCTCGGCGTGGTTGCAATCCTCGCTCCATGCATTGCCAACCACCTCAAGGAAGCCCGGCATGGAAGTCCAGAAGTTCTCAAATTTGAAAGAACGAGGCCTCCTCAGCCCACTGTCATCCGCAAGAAGGAGAGGGCAATGGTCGGAGAGAGACGAGGAGAGCGCATGGAGGACATGAGAGCTGAACGAGATGTCCCAATCTGCATTGCAAAAGAAGGAGTCAAGCTTGCAAAGAATGGGGTTAGCCCTTTCGTTGCTCCAAGTGAACCTGCGATTCTATAGGTGGATCTCTTTTATCTCACAAGCTTGCAGTGTGTTGCGGAAGCGGGTGATTCGGCTACGGTTGACGTTGCCTTTGTTTTTGTCACGGACGCGATGGATTTGGTTGAAGTCTCCAAGTACAAGCCATTTGGTCCTAGTTGGCGGCTTTTGAGAAAGAAGCTCAGCGAAGAAGGCGTTCTTGAGGGAGGAGGAGGTGGGGCCATAGACGGCCGTGAGCTTGAAGGAGACGCCGGACGCTCGGACAAGGATCATGGCGGAAAGGCAGAATTGTGCAGAAACCACGTCCGAAACAGCCACGGCCTCATCATCCCAGAGAAGTAAAATGCCTCCTCTAGTGCCAACTGTCGGGCGCTGGGAAAAATTCTTGAGGCGAGCCCCTCCCAGAAAAGAGGCGGTACACTGATCCATGGCAGCAAGTTTGGTCTCCTGGAAACAAGCCAAATGACAGGAGGTAGCGGCGATAGTTTCATGAACGGTAGCACGGCGATCAGGGCAATTTAGTCCCCTTACATTCCAACAAAGAAAATTAACGGGTTGTCCTAACATAAGGAAATGAAAGGCAGACAAAAGCTGCCAAGTTGGTGCAGCCTAGATGCAAGCAGATGCATCATCCTCATGGTCCAGCGCTCCCTTCTCCGCCGAGCTCCTTTCATTTATGGATCTCTCTTCCAAACAAGTTGTGCCATTTCTTTTTCCCCTCGAACACTTAATGTGTGCCATTTCATCTAGTTGATCTCGATGTTGCTAAGCTTCAAGTACGTTATCTATCAGTTGTTCTTCTACTATATATTCTATCAGCTGTTCTTCTACATTATCGGATGGAGGAGGGTACACTGCACCTTGCATGCATCAGTCTTTATCTGATGGACAATGCTTCCTGTTTCCTACAGCGTGTAGGACTGGTTTTCTTTAGTGATGCCATCTGTACTGGGTATTGGACTTCAGGTAACCAATGCAAACATGATCCATGCGGATGAGACTGACGGTAGTGACATTCCATTGCTGCGTACACTAATTAGTTAGACAGCGAAGGCACGACCCTGACTGCTGGTGACGGTTAATTGATTGATTTACTACACACAACGGCGTTGCATCTTATGTTCCTGCGACTAAGACAAGTAATACTTCTGGTGATTCTAAATTGCAATGAATTTGTGCGTGTTCCACGCTGCGCGATAATGCTCCATCGATGGGGACTGGTCGTGTGCCACGAAGAGAGGACCGCTGCGTTTTTTAAATATATAGAGAGGTTGCTTTCGTTGTAATGTTTGCTTCATTGCGTGTCATCTTAAAGCATGGACATGTGTTTTGGGTGCTTTTCTTGTGTGCTGCGGGGTAATGGGCGTGTACGTCCTCCTCCATGACTACGCGGTACGGGATGAGAGGTATGTTTAATCTGCTCATTCTGTTTGTTCGAGTGCAGAACGCACAGTGATTGCTGTGATGAAGAAAGGACGAAGAAAAAGGGAGTGAGATTACAAAGTCTCTCTAAAATAAAAGGTTCCCGTACGTGGAATGCATTGACTCTCGCTCGTGTCGCCCCACCCCGCGGGCGACCCGAGCGCAACCCTAACCGCCGCACAAGTCCCTCCCAGATCCAGCCCCTCCCTCGCCGCCGCCGGCAAGCGCCGCCGGACTAAGGCCGCCCGGCGTCGGCGGCGGCGGGGCCTTCCTTTTCTTCCCTCTCGCAAGGTCTGGGCGGTGCGGAGGCGCTCGGCCAAGGAGAGGCATGGGGGAGCGGTGCGCGCGGTGAGCAGGCAGTGGTGGGCGCGGCGCTCGCGGTGAGCAGGCGGTGGTGCGCGGCGAGCTGGCGTCGGCGACGAGCGCGGTGCGCGGTGAGCAGGCGCCGGGGAGCCTGACTGGCGCGGTGGGCGCGGCGCGGTGAACAGGCGGAGACGGCGAGCTGGCGTCAGTGGGCGCGGCGGGCGCGGCTGGCCGGAGCGGGCGCAGCGACGCGAGCCTAGGCGCGCCGCGTAAGTACGGGCACGGGGGCGCGTTGCGGGAGGTCGGGGCAGGTTTCTGCGCGGATCTGGCGTGTTCGTGCGCCCTGAGACGGTGCGGGTCTGTCGCGACCGAGCCCGATCAGGTCTGTCTGTGGCCGGATCTCGCTGCCCAGGGCGCACTGGTGGCGGCGGTGGGGTGGATTCGGCGGATGCTGGTGGGCCCTAGCTCAAGCGTGTCCACGTCCATCTCCTTGGAGTAGCGGCGCCGTACAGAGTCTATGGTGCAGACGAGGCTCTCAGGCACACCAGATCCAGTTCGGCTGGCCCTGTCCTTGCGCGCGGCGGTGCGAGGCTGTCAATCCGGATCGGTGTCCGTCCAGTCTAGCGCGCGGCGGTGCTGACCGGCCAGCTCCGGCTCTAACTCGACTCTTTCTGTGCGCTGCGGTGCGGATTCTCGCCCAGTTCTGCGCACGAAGGCCGAGAATGGCCGGATCTGGCTTTAGCTCGCCCAGGCCTGCGTGCGGCGGGATGGCCCAGCCAGGTTGGCTCGTGTTCGCCGAGTTCTGCGTGCGGCGATGGCAAGTCTGTTCCTGGTAGTGTGTGCATGACCCTTTTCTGCCCGGTGGCGCTGGCAGGACTCGGATCCATGATTGGTTAAAGACTCGGCTTCGGATGAAAATCCTGCACTAATCTGGTCAATGCCGACGGTAACAGCATCTACGGACGTCGTCTTCCTCCTTGGAGATGCCGCCGTGAAGTTCGTTTTGCTCTTCATACCTCATGGCTTGTGGTCTCCGGGTGAAAACCTAAGATTTGGCTAGGCCAGATCGGGTGACGGTGTTGTTCTCGACTTCACTCCCTTCTTGGAGGCGTCACCTTGGAAGCACAGCGATGGTTTCCGATGTTGTTCATGGCTTGTTGGTGGAGCTTGGGTTTGTGGTGGTGCCGATTGTTTTCTTTCTTTTCTTTCTGCACTAGCCTTTTGCTGTGCTTTCCTCCTTGGAGGGTTCTTGTAATGCTTCTTCGGATCAATAAATTTGACAGCTCACCTGCCAACGTTCAAAAAAAAAAGTCTCTCTACAATAACTCACTGAACACATCTGTTTTTCTTTGCAAGGTATTTTTTGTGACACGCTGAACAATACTGTTACTGCCTGGAAGCTTAGGATTCAGCTCCCGCACGCACGCTGCAGCTTTTTTAAAAAAAAAGGGGTTAATCCCTAGCCTCTGCATCATTCGATGCACACAGCCATTTTATTAAGAAAAGAGGTCCAAAAGTCTTCTCAAGTGGTCTCAAAAGATCATGAAGAAACAAATGACACACGCGGCCAAAAGTAAAAAAAGCCACAACCGGCTATAATAGATCAAGATATCTACACACCTAGCCTATTACTGAACCGTCATCCATATTGATTGTATGTATCCCATGCAACCGTTTCCCATCGGTTGCACCCAATAGCCATGTGTGCCCTGTGGACCGTATGACTCAGCAAGGACCATGTACGGATCCATGTAGACGCTCTGAAGATGAACTGCAAAAAATTAGTAATGTTTTGTCTGTTAAAGGCAACATCATTCCGACAATTCCATATCGCCCAAAGCAACGCACATGCTCCGACTCTGATTTGTGCAGCTGTCTGAGGTGCCACCCCATTCAGCCAGTTATGAAAAAAATTGTGATATTGAAGTTGGCGGAGTGATGTTAAAAGCAACATGAATAGTTCTCCAAAGTAATCTAGCAATCGAACATTTAATAAGTAGATGTTTAATTATTTCATTCTGGTCACAAAAGTAACATCGTTGACTCCCTTCCCAATTGCGTTTAGCTAGATTATCTTTGGTTAAGATTACACCTTTGTGAACAAACCACATAAACACTTTTATTTTCAACGGCACCTTAATTTTCCAGATATGGCCCGACCTTGGGATGTCTCCAGTATTGATTAAATCCGTATATATTGATTTAACCGTGAAAACACCTGACGCCGTTAACTTCCAACTTATCATGTCATTGGCATCTGAAAGATTAATCTCCATTAACCTATCACGCTGCAGCTATATGGTGATATTTTTTTCAGAATCATATAAAAACGTGCTAACATCTTTGGATTCTTTTTGGAAAATAAATCTATGACAAATCAAAATGAAACTAATTTGGTGTTGTAGATGTTGATGTACTCTTTCTGTAGATTTGGTCAAAATTTTAAAAAGTTCAACTTTGGTAGGAAGAAGAAACTATAACCCGCAAAAAAAGGGGGCATCAGAGGTACTTTCCTCTGTAATAAAGGAACATAAGACTTTAGTGGTCTAAGGTGGTGTTTAGTTCTCTAGTTCTAGGACTTTTTCTAGTCTTAACTAAAAAGTCCCTAGTCCCTAAAAAGTCTCTCCATGTTTGTTTTCAGAGACTAAAAAGTCCTTAGTCCCTTCCTAGAGATTATTAAATGACCATGTTGCCCCTAATATATGGAAAAATAACAATCAAACAACACCATCGGGTGGCGGGCCAATGGGTGCATGGAAGGGCATTGTTGAAAAAGTCTCAAAAGGTCCCAAAAAGACTCTTCTTGAGAGTCTTCTTCATTTAGTCCCAAATGTCTAGTTTAGTCCCTAAAAAGTCCCTCCCGTTTGGTAAAAAAGTTTCTAAGAAACAAACACCCCCTAAAAGGTCTAAGGGCATGTACAATGGTTGATAAGGTAGTCTTATCTTAAGTTTTGCATGTAATTAGAGATGACAAAAAAATGTTTACAATGGGTCATCTCTTAGCCTTATCTTCAATAATTAGCAACTCCTAAAAATATGGTGAGACATATTGTGCTAAGAGATCAGCTCTTGTCTTATCTTAAATAAGAGAAGACAAGCATTCTTTTATGAGTTCTCTTTTCTCCACCTCATCATTTATCCTACGTGGCACTCTTAAGATAGCACCAACTAATCAGTTGTTTTTCGCAAAAAAAAAAAGAAGAACTAATTAGATATCCAAGTAAACGGACGAAACCGGTGCCCGGCCGGCCATGGCTTAAAACATGCCGCTCAAACCGGCAACGGGGCGTAACGGGAGGATCCGGCTTGCCTGTTCTCTCCCCATGCTCCCATACATGCTCCCACTTCATTCTACGGCTGTCTTTTTCCTTTTTTTTCCTTTCTAATCTAATCATCTCCCCCCCTGATTTTAAGGGGGTGGGACCAGACGTTATTTTGTTCCAATCAAATCAAGTCACATATGCAAGAACACGGATGGGCACACGGGGAAGGAGCAGGCAAGTCTCGTCCGTAACGGGATGTGCAAATGCCGAATGCTCTTTCTCTGTAGAGCCGCAGGTGCCGAACGCCGGGCGATCGCAAAGATAGATAGATGGAACCTGCACCCACCACCGAAGCCCAAGGTCGCCGTCATGCACGCTGGCGCGACCACCGAATTGTTTTTCCTCGTGACTCGGTGGCCGCGACACGTGTGCGCGTACGCGGGCCACCATACACGCGGAGGGACGTACGTACGTAGTAGTACAAGCTAGCTAGTACCACGGCGGGGATCCCGTGCTGCCGCCACCGCCACCACGCACCCAGGTCGATCGACGGGACGCGGGCGGGTCACGAGTTCACATGTGCAACAACTCCGGCGGAGGGGATCGAGGCCGGCAGCGGCAGACCGCGTAGCTGCCCTGAAAGCGGGAGCACGGCCGTCGCCGTCCGTCCGTCCGTCTCCCCTTTTAACCCGTAGTCCATCTCGCCCTCGCGGTCGACGGTGGACGAGTTCACGAGTGCGCGCGCGCGCGTGCCTTCCGGGAAAGAGCCGGAGTAGTTGGCGTCGACCGGGACGTCTTGGGTACAGGAATATTTCGAGCGGGCGATCGGCGCTGGCAGTTGCGCACGCATTATCGGCACGGCGTGAAGATACGGTTCGTACGTGAAAGCATGGCGGAGCATGCATGAGATGGGCGTGCGTGCATGCGTCCGCATTTGTTGTTGGTTTCATGTTTCTGTCATCACGGGTCGCCGTACGTCCCGCCGGCCGGGGATCACAAGAAGTTTGCCGCCTGCTCCATTCTCGAAAGGAACTATATCCACATACTACCATATAGTAGGATTCTGTTTGCTGCAACGTGCTAAATAAATTAGAGCTGTTCCTACTTGAAGCTTGCTTTCTGGTGAAGTAGCAAGTTTTTCTTCCTGACAGGTTTCTCGCTAATAAGAGAAGCTGCGATGACATAGTACTACAACTCAAGCTCACCATCTCATTCTCATGCACGCCCATTTCATCATGCAACTAATCGTAGGTGAAAAAGAAGAAGATGCGTACGGCGTCCGTGTCACGCACGCTCACACGCATGACTGAGTAAATTCGTTCGTTCGTTCACCCGCCACCCGCACTGCTGCTGGCCTTGCCGGGCAGCCCCAAAAGCGCCTCAACCCATGAGCATGAGCGAGCGGATCACGCGAACCTCGCCTCCCAACCAACCACGGCATCAGAGGGGCACACTTTCGACCCTTTTCTCCTCCTGTCACGCACGCACGCATGCAGCGGCGTCATGCCGTTCCCATTCCCCCTCTCTCTCCCTACCGTGCTCCGCTCCGTACGTCGCCGCAATGCATGACGACGCACACGTCCGTTCCGTGTCGCGCGCGCGGGGGTGGGTTGATCGGGAGGAGCCAGGAAAGAGGGAGCCGGCCGGAAGCCACCGGGCCGGCGATCGGCCGGTCACGAGGAACGCGCCGACGCCGAGGCCCCCGACCCATCGAAAGAGACGCCACGCTGCCTCCTGTCGTGTGCGCCGCGAGGGACGAACGATATGATCCACGAGGCGCGCCGCGTGCGTGTGCCGCATGTGGCGCTCCCGCACGATATCTTGGGCCCGATTTTGTTAGGCAGCCGCAGGCAGGCACGGAGGGTGCACTCCTGTGCTGTGGCCCGCATCGACCGGGACGCCGAACAGTTGGGCGCGCCGTACGTAGCGCCGCATCATGCATTGCATGCATGCTGCCTCGAATATCACATGAAGCGACCGAGGCACACATGTAACATGCGATTGGTCGCGAGTTAACTAGCTGGAGTACGTCTCAAGGCAGCAAGCAACGGGAAATCAAACGTGCGGTTCCTGCAACTGGTTTCCGTGCCTAATGGCCAGCTCGGTCGGAGACACGGCACGTACGCACGTACGGCGGTGCAATGCGTACAAGACGTGCGTACGCGTACGACGATGCCGTGCTGCACTGCACTGCAATCAGTGCGGGCCCATACAGCAAACCGACCGATATCGATCCCTAATTTTAATGTGTCCTGTCCATCTGTACGTGTGTGTTAAATCACACAACCATCGTACCGATCGTATGCTGTTGGTCCTAACAAAGAGCATCTCTAGCTGACTAGCTCGTTTCCTCTGAAATTTAACTCCTCGAATCACCACCTAGAGATCAACTAGAATGCGGTGTCGGATTTTTAAGCATGGCAAATCAAACATTTCTTATACTCCCTCTGTTCACTTTTATAAGACCTTGAAGACATTTCAGACAATGTGCAAAACATCCTATTTTGAGTTGTCTGAAACGACTTACAAAAGTAAGCGGAGGGAGTAGCAAAGTATGTTGTCACGAGGATGACAATTTCCTTTAACAAACTCGGCAATTCCTCACAAAAAAATGAACATGGCAAGGATCCCCCATTCTTTGCTAAAGGAAATTGTCATCCTCACAACGACATAATTTGTCATCTCGGGAGTTCAATTTGCCTGTTAAAACATATGACATTCAATTGGTAGCGAAATCCAAGCTTTTCACAACTAGTTTCTTCCGTAAATTTAACTCACTGCTTTTTTGGCCAATTCATATTACATTTCATTCTTTTGCATTATAAAATTCACTCTAAAAACACCACATTACTTTTCTTCATTTATTCCAGGCCTTGCAGTGATGTGCGTTTAGCGGAAGGAGACGTTCTCGTCGACCATGAAGGCGTTAGTGGCAACTTCGTTAATCTCAAGATGACGTGCATGCCGGCTCAATCTCTTCGAGGTACTTATAGGGGTTGGGTGTGCGTGCGTGCGTTCATGTGAGTGTATAGGAGTATGTATGAGCGTCTGCGTTAGTATTGTGTTAGAAAAAATACACCACATTATTATAGAAAACATAGGGAGAATGAGGGGAAAAAGATCCTTTTAGGCATATTATACACATGCATTCTGTTATTAATACACGTGTTGTTTGAATTTTATAGGGTCATCAGAACATAATTTTGACTATTATAATAATCAAAATGCATGTGTATGATATTTATATATAGTATTAGCACTATGTATAGAAACACACGTCGAAGAAACACCTTGTTATGAAACTTCTAATGAATTTCATTTGGAGAATTGTCAACCATGCTTAATGGTTGAATATGATATTTGTATGAAAATGCTTTTTTTTTTCTTATCTATAGTTCCATATATAACAGGTTTGTATTTTTTTTTCACTTTACGTGAACTATTATAATTTAAATATTTCTGGATGTGACATGAAGTTCATTGAATTCTTTTGTTGAAATTTTCCTCCATGATTAATGGTTTTATACAAATTTGTACGAATAGTGGAATTCTATCAATTTTCTTGTATGTAATACTCCCTCCGTCCCATAATATAAGAACGTTTTTATTATACTACACTAATGTAAAAAAACGTTCTGCCGACTGAAGGAGTACCATATATAATAGTGTTTTGACAAACTCATTGATCATTAAATTTAAAATAAATAAACGGCGCATCAGTATATATGAGGCGAGCAACTTGGCAACACATGGTTGATACAACATACATAAATTAAGAAACATAGTGCATGGGTTAAATTTTGATGGAATGTTACGATTATGTTACCGCGCTCTGCAGTGAGCATGCATGCCACGACATGTGGCTTCAATTGATGTACTTGCTACTACTACTAGACGTTAATAACACCGTGCTACGGCAGCAAGGGTTGTTTCAACTCCCCGCTGATCACAGCTCGATGTACCAATGTTGCCGTGCATGTTGAGGTGATCACGGCGCGTGCATGTCCCCTAAGCTACCCAGGGCAAGCCAGGAAGAAGCCTCCGTCTTGCCCTTCTTCTTCGGCGGCGCCGGCTCCTCCTCACGATGCGCGTACGGCGGACCCTCGGGGGCGGGGGCGGGGGCGGCGCCGGCGGACCTGTCCTTGCGCTTCGACAGGAACCGCTGCAGCGACGCCTTCCTCGCGATCGGCATGTCGACGAACGCCGGCGCGGGCGGCTGTGCGGCGGGCGCTCCCTGCGAGGCCGCCGCCGCCGCGGCGGCGAACCGGATCAGCTCGGCGGCCCTGGCCGGCGTGCAGCCGTCGAGCACCACCACCCTCCCCCCGTAGAAGATGGTCAGCTGCTGCGCCCCGTCCGCCGGCGAGCCGGGCTCCTGGAGGGCGGCCCCCAGCACGCCGGGCGCCGTGACGCCGGACGCCCTGACGTACTGGCTGAGCACGCCGCAGGCCGAGGCGAAGCGGCGCGCCGCGGAGTCGGCCGCAGCCGCCGTCGCCGTCGTGGTCGCCATCGGCGGCATCGTCGCCTGGACGGACGTGCGGGCTAGTGGGCGAGGCGAGGCGAGGCGAGCCGAGACGAGAGAGAGGGAGGGTTTCGGTGGCGATCAATGGCGTTCGCTAAGCTCTGCGCACCAACCGCGGTCGCCGTTCGATCGATCGAGTTCGTGGACCCCGTGTTATATAGATGGACGCGGCAGGAGGCAGGGGAGGCGGAGACGAGACGAGACGACGAGTTGGTTGCCATGCAGTTGAGGGCGTGGCGTGGCGTGGCGACCCGATGGTGGTTAGGGACGGGCGGGACGTGAGGGAAAACGTGGGCGGTTGGCCGGCCGGCGCATGCCGCGCGCGGGCGACACGGCGAGGCGAGGGGGCGCTGGGGAAGGTGGCGGATCGACCGCGCGAGCGCGCGACGTGCGTGCGTGAATTCGAAAACGGGCGCCCTCGCGCTGGCGCGACGACCAGCAACCGTCTCCTCCTTCCCGTTTCGGGCCTGGCAGTAAAAAAACGAGAGGCTGCGATGAACCGTGCAGCGGCTGTCTGGCTGGCTGGACGAGTGGCCCGAATCCGACGATTCACATCGGATGGACGCCGTAGCTGCGTGATTAACCGCGTGCCCGCTACGTTTCTGCCTCGTGCGCCGGGGGTGAAAAAAGGGATAGGGTTCCATTTTGCGAATGTGCCACGTGTGTTGTGGGCGATGGAAATGCTCAGATCAAGATAAGCGCTGCTTTTATCCGGTTGGTTAATTAGGGTCCCTGCCCCGCTGTTTCCCCCTTAACCAAGGATAGCAACACTCCTAAATAAATGTGTTCCTTCCAAGAAAGCAAACAAAAACATGGGAGCCACATGACTGTTTTGGCTTTGTGGCACGTGCATCACTTCTTTCACCACAACATATACCGCAAGAGCTTCTCGCATCCTCCCATCCCAGGAATCAACTCGTGAAGCATAATGAACTCCCTCGAAAATACTCATAGAGCCGAAGGCTACTGTACACCGCAGGTAGCCCAACGCGGCCAAACCCGCGCATGCACTTTAGGCGAGGCGCCACGTACACTGCACATTATTAGCTCCGGCACGGGCCATTTCCTCTTCCTGCTACGAACCCGACGCGCTGAAACACTGCCTTCATAGCGAATCTGCACGATTCTTCTCCATTTCTCCCCGCGTTCGAGCACCCGACGCGCCCCACGGCCGTCGGGTAGCCCGAAGGAGCAGGTAGGCTGCCCCCGTACGTTCGGCGAAGCCAACTTGTGCCGTTGTGCGTCCGTCGACTCTCTCTCTAGCTAGGCCGAACCGTGCATACTACTTTCTCCGTTCCAAATTACTTGTCGTAGGTATGAATGTATATAGATGTATTTTAGTTTTACATACATTCATTTCTGCGATGAATAATTTGGAACGGAGGAAGTACCATCGACCGAGTTGGACGCGGTTCCTTCCCTTTGGCTGGCTGGCTGGCTAGCTAGCTTTCCGTAAAGAAACTTACTAGAAAGGCACTACGGGCGACTGGCGATCACGCGGCCGAGGACACGGCGGAGGCAACCACTCCTCTCCACGCGAGCTTTAGTAGCTAATCCAATAACCGATCCTCCCTGTGCGTGCATGATTAGTCGCGGGACGTCTTGTCTTAACATAATCGGCGCAAGATCATCTACGCGACGTAGGACAAATAGGATAGCACGATGCGGCCAAACCGATCCCATTTGTCTATCCAGGCATGCTTTGCGCTCGGCTGTTGGGGGCCATTATCCTACCATATCGTCGATCGCAGGACGTCGTGCACGCACTCGCCTGCAGGATCGGCCGATTCCCTGTGCATCCCGCGTGGTGCCTTCTCTATTCTGGCTGCTGCCGCCGCGACGACTTGCACGCGTCAACGACGAGAACTAAGCGTCGCCGGATGCATGCACGAAGCTTCTCGGCCCGTTCGTAGCTTGGCCGATTGCGCGTGTGCTGCATGCATAGCAGTGTCGACGGGCGGGCTCACATGTCAACGACGGTACGTGCACATGTGGCGACGTCGGGGCCGACCTCTGGACTCTGGTAGTCGGCCGAGTACGTCAAATCGTGCCGCTACTCCTTGAGTCCGTTCGTTCGTTCCCATGCAAGTCGGAGTGTGGGACTGATGGATTCGATGCCCCGCAGCTTTGTGCTTTCACACTTTCTTCGCCCCAAGTACAGTAGAGAATAGCTTGGCGTGCCGTGCCTCGCCGCCTTTGCACGTCCCATGCATGACATTGGCTCTTTACGTAATTGATGATCGTGCCGATTAATTAAACTACGTACTGCTTAGACACTTCTTAGTCCTTCTCTTTTGTTGCGAGCATGTGCTCACTTTCGCTAACTTGTCCTGGACTGGATTCCTAGGCACTAGCCAGTCACCACCTTTCTTGAATCTTGAGTGATCGCTTTTAATGGATTATTTTTCAACTCGACCACCTTTTCTAACTGATCGTTCTAAATGAATTCTTCTGTATTACTTTTCAACTCAAAAGTACCATTGTCTTCTACTCCCTCCGTCCCAAAATTCTTGTGTTAGATTTGTCGAAATACGGATGTATCTAGTTCATATTTTAGTGTTAGATACATCCGTATTTAGAAAAAATTAAGACAAGAATTTTGAGACGGAGGGAGTATTTCTTTTGCGTAGTCAAGCAACGCAAAAATAAAAAAGGTGTGCTTAGGTCTCAGTCGACTGAGACTTAACCAAATCTCAGTCAAATGATATAGTACATAAAAAGAAGAGAAAAACTTTTAGTCATTGGAGTGATGGGCTGCAAAGAGAAGAGGGGTTTAGGTTAACGCGGTTAAATGTTGGGGCATCAAACGACCTTCAAATGGAACGAAATTTGACAGGCGGCCTACCGGTGATATACCAAGGCCACTCGACAAATTTCGACCCATTCCGAAAATGTTTTTTCTCCCGCTCATGAAACAAGGTCTGAGAGGTGCAACGGGTGCAAGTGAGAGTGTCGGATGCCGAGACGGACAACAGAGAAAGCGGCCGAACGCAAGTTTTGAAAACATGAGGATGCAATGCACATGATGACATGGTAAAGATGCAACACGCAAGCAAATGACATGGCAATGGCAGCAAAAAACCTGGAAGACACCTGGAGCATCGAACTTGGGGCATTACAACCATATCATTTGACTGAGATTTTAGTCGTTTTTTCCTGTCTTGTTAGGGTTTGTGTCCTGGTCAGGAAGGCGAGACGTCGGTGGCTTCCTGAAGATGGAATAAAGGTCTCCCCGTCTAGCCCCCGTTCCGGCGATGCATCTAGCATCGTTGATGGGCGTGTGGAGGTGTGTCTTCGACGGATCTATCTTTGATGGATTTGCTCGGATCTCATCGTTGTTCGTCTACATTCGTGTGTCTTCGGGTTGAATCCTTCCAACCTACGTTATTCTTCATCTGCGGCGGTTGCTGTTCTGGTGCGCTGGTCCTATGGGGCCTTAGCATGACGACTTTCTGACTGTCTACTACAACAAGTTGTGCATGACTCCAACGATGGAGGGGTGATGACGGCGGCGCGCCTTCGTCTCGCTTCAGTGCTTGTAGTCGTCGCTAGGTGGTTCACGAATCTGGATGTAATTTTTATTTCTGATTTCGTTGTACTGTCATGATTGAATATGAATAGATTGAAAGTTTTTCGCAAAAGAAGAAGAAGAGGAAAACTGAAAAGAAACCTGTTGCACGAATCTTCATGCAAAATCAAAGATAGTGTCGACCGAGACATAACGAAGTCTCGGTGAACTGAGACCTAGCAAAACCGGGAAAAAAGCAATGCATCTATACCATGAAAAAAGAAAGAAAAGGGCGAATCAAGCTGTGGTTGAGTTGGTTAGGTGGACAGTGGTATCCCCAACCCATCAGGGTTCAAATCCTGGTGCTCGCATTAATCTTGGATTTATTTCAGGATTTCCGGCGATGCGCTTTCAGTGGGAGGAGACGTTCCCGTCGACGACGAGGCGCCTACGGTGACTTCGTAAATCTCAGGATAATATGCCGGCTCAGTCTCTCGGAGGTGCTCATAGGGATAGGGTGTGCGTGTGTGTTCATAGGGATGAGTGTATGCGCGTGTATATGAGCGTTTGTGTTTGTACTGATGCTAAAAAAAGAAAAGGAAGACAACCCCACGACGTGGCGAAGAAAAACCACCAGGGGAGAGTATAGGGGCCCCACCACCAGCCCACGACCCGCGCTGCACACTGCACGCGCAACCGTGGCCTAGCAAAACCGGCCGCCGAACTCAACCCCGAAAACGTACAGAGCCCAGGCATTTCTTCCACCACCCCCTTTCGTCGCTCCACGCCACCACCGCCACCAGGCCGCGCACATGCGCAGCACCCCGCAAATACACGCCGACCGGCTGGCCGATCGGCGAAAACCCACGGCGAAATTGGGCGAGACGTGCGGTGCTGGGAGACGGACGGGCCTTCCGCTCCTATCCATCCATCCATCCATCCATCACTCCTCGTTCCGTCGCCTCCCGGCCGGCGCCTTTCACGTGCTGCTTTCCTCTCCTGCCCGCGAAACAGAAATTAGGCCTCGCCCAGCTGTACACGCCCGCGAAAAGGAGAGAGCGCGCCGGGACTTAACCCCGCGACTCACCCGCCCCCCGGCCGGACGGGCAAACACACGTACATACCTCGGCACCGCAGGTCTCATCGTTTCCTTCCGCTGGAGATCGACATGGGAGCCGAGCAGCAGCATCAGGCCGCCGGGGGCAGCAGGTTCGCCGCGGCGTTCGGCCTGCTGCGCCAGTACATGAGGGAGCAGCCTGGCGCCGGCGGCGGCGGCGTGGTCACCGTGGGCCTCACGCCGGGCGGCGGCGACGGGGTCGAGGCGGTGGCGCACGAGCAGAGGATCCGGACCATGGAGCTCTTCCCCCAGCAGGCTGGCACCGTCAGGGGCTCGCACGAGAGGTACGTCTTTGCGCGCCAGCCACACCTTCGTGCCCGCCGGCGCCGGGTGACGGGAGAGCGTCTTCTTGGAAAATATTCACACCTGGTTGATGGATGCTTCCGCTGTTGCTAACCAGGACGGGGCCTGAGAGAGCGCCGCTCACCATCTTCTACGGCGGGAGGACGTTCGTGTTCGACGACTTCCCCGCCGAGAAGGCCAGGGAGCTCATGCAGCTCGCCGGCTCCTTCTGCGCGCCGCCGCCCGCCCCCGACGCCGGCGGCGCCGCCGAGCCCGCCTGCCAGAACGCGCCGGGGCAGCCTTGCTTGTCAGGTACGGATCGCGCTACACCCGTGCTCGCTCACCGTCCGTATTATAGATACAAATACAACCAACTGACAAAAACATGTCCAGACCTGCCGATCGCGAGGAAGGCGTCGCTCCACAGGTTCCTGGCGAAGAGGAAGAGCAGGCTCACCGCGGCAGATCCGTACCCGGCGCCGTTAGCGGCGCCGGGGGCCGGGGCGGCCAAGGAGACGGCCGGCAAGGCTGCGCCGGAGGACGGCGGCGCGCCGTGGCTCGGCGTCAACCCCGCGCTCCAGCTCAACTGAAGGATTTGATGAGCCGGGGAGAGGAATAAATCACTGCCTCACTGCTTCTCCACGTAGTACTATGTACTGCTACGTGGATCCTTGATTGTTGCCGTTTTTATCTTACGCCCGTTAATTGGCTGCGTCAGGGCAATCAACTGCATGGCGCTGGCTAAATATATATAGCACGTATGTTCTTCATCTGTTTGAGAATTCTTTGGTGTCGAATAAAAGAATTCTTTCATGCTGAATTTGTTACTGTATGCGAGTATACTACTAATTACGTAGCTTAGATTTGTATAAGCTGTATTAAATGTAGTGATGACGCGCAATGTTGTTATTTTTACTAGTTATTATTTGCTATGTGTTAGTGTGAAATATTAACATTTGCTCCATAGACCGCTGGTTCGTGTATCTTCATGAGAATATGTGAAAATCGAGAGAACTACATTTCACGCATGTCTTGTGCTGCTTGCATGTATGACTTGGATGGCGAACCCTAGCCGCCACCGAAACTCCCCCCCCTCATCATTCCCTTCTTTGCCACCATTGGGGCAAAGCTGGAATGGTGGAAGGTGTTGATTGGGACTTCATTCTCATGTAAAGCCATACTAGAGTCGCGACAACCCTTCTTGTCATGTCTTTGGAAGGGGAGCGGAGCGATCTTCCTAGGTGGTGCAACGATCTCCTCTACCATGACATATCTGGCAGGGGCCGGTCGGGTAGCATTTCTAGACGTCAGTTCTGGTTAGGGGTGAAATGGGAGCCTTAGTTTCGGTTTGTTGGTTAATACTTCAAAGTCTGTTAGTAATTTGGATAACAATATTTAAATGGTTTGATTATCCGGCTAGAAATAGGATGTTCCTATATCTTCGTATATAAGAAATGCCATGTCCTATATAGCCTATCCTAATTTCCAACACGAATTGTGTTCAGATTGTGCTCAAATGTCTTACCATATATGGACTAAAAACTGATTATGATCGAAAATGACCCTAACCACTTTCACCCTTAGTTTCGGTTTCCTTGAGGTCATGGGCCCGAGTTGGGTGGTGGTGGTGCCTTGATGCCGCGCCCTCCTTGAAGGCGTCGTTTTTAGTCCTTTGTTCTATGCTTCTCTCAGGATTATGTGGTGGTGGGGTGTTGTTTGGTGATGGTAGGGTGTTTTGTAGACCCGCGGCGAGATGTGCTCTTTTGACTGAGGCATGGGCGGAACCAGGGTAGCACCGGGTCCCGAGTCGGCTTCATTGCTACAGTGATCAACAGTGTAAAAACACTATAGTCAAACAAAGGAATAAATCCTCACGCCTCCGGCCTAGCCCCCCCCCCCCCCCCCCCCCCCCCCCCGCCCGGCCTGGGTCCTGTCTCCGCCACTGGACTGAGGGGCCATTTGTCCATGCATTGGCTCACTATGGAGAGCTTCAACCTGTCGGGATTGTGTCCCTCGTCTGTGGGGAAAGGTCTGACGATGTGGTGCATTCCTAACGATCTGGATTTGTTCTTTCCCAACCGGCGGCTTAGTCTCTTCGCATCGTGTTGCTTCTTTGTGTTTTCTTCAGTCCCACTTGCCTTCAAATGTAACTTCACTATGTTCCTTGTATTGAATACCTCTTGTAGTTGACGTAGTCTGTATGTGTGTTTGTGTTTGTATCACGAAGCTGGTTAAACAATATGTAGTGTTTTTGCTTTGCAAGGGAACATTATGTATTATTCCGCGGTCTTTAATTCAGTGTCGGGCCACGGAGGTTTCTCTATAGAAATATGCGAAAATCGTAGAGTGTCTTCAAAAAGGAAGTTCACGAATTTCCTGAAATATAAAACGATGACCTTACAAAAGCTGCTCACTTCATCCGATAATAGCTGTCGCTTAAATGGATGTATCCAGCGTACAAATTTAAACAACCACGTGCCCGTTGATGCCCCTGTCTTCGTAAAACTGCATAGGGGCCGGATTCGAGCATACCTGTCTTTGTTTATCTGACGGTTGGCGTGCCACCTTGTGATCGAGGAACTGAAGATTCGATTGCCAAAGGCAAAAACTTGGTCATCCAATTCGTACCCGTACGTGTCGTGCGCGGTAGGAAGGCGTTGGAAGAAGCAGGAAACGTGCGTGATGCATCATGCATGGCATGCGTGGTGTGCGCATGGGGTTCGCGGTTACACGTCGTTGTTCTCGTCGAGACTTTGCGTGCGCGCGCACGTCAAAGCTTTTAATTACCACGTCAAAACTTGATGCGGCTAACCTTGGAAATTAAGCACGCGGCGGTGGCTGTAATTATTTACTACGCTGAACTCCTGTCGGCCTCGTGGCACGTAGGAGTACTAGTACTCAATTCGGCGTTGCAAGTCAAAAGCGGAAGAGTAAATTACCAAGAGAGGATCCGTCGTGATCAGAGAGAGGAGCAAGTTTGATCAAATCTTCTTTCTCTCGTACGTTTGGCAGGTCTTGCACGTAGGTCCGCAGGATTAGTTTTCAGTTAATCTTTCCATTCCGGTTCGCAGGGAGCACCCGAGCTGGTACGTGTCGGCAGCGTGTGACCGCGCTCTGCTATCAAGGCTGGCTTATTCGCCTGCGTACCCACGTACTCCCTTCATTTTTATTTATTCCGTATATTAGAGTTGATTGAAGTCAAACTTCGTAAAGTTTGACCAAGTTTATATAAAAAATATAAGCATTTACTATAACAAATCTATATGATGTGAAAGTACATTGAATAATAAATCTAATGATATTAATTTATTATTGTAAATATTAATATTTTTGTCTATAAACTTGGTCAAAGTTAATAAAGCTTGATTTTGACCCAAGCTAATATACGAACTAAATAAAAATGGAGGGAGTACGTGGTGTGCATGGCTGTATTTTTGATTTGTCATGTGTAGACTTTTCTTTCCTCTGAGAACCGGTGTAGCTAGGGAGTTGACAAGAGGACGACTGGAATCCTACGATTATCAAATGTCTTGGTAAATAAGATTTTTTTTTCCTGACACGTAAATGGAAGCACGCACGCAACTGGTGGCGAGCTTGCGGTTAGAGTTTTGCCACTTCCGGTCTCATCCAGAGCAACGTGCTCCCCCTGGTCGTACGTAGGCTCGTCAGTACGAGTAGTACAAGTTGGGTCAATTTGAATCTGCTAGTTGCGCTCGGTCAGTATGACTTAATCTATTACCAACTGAAAAGAAAGAGCGGCAAACCAATCTTGTTTGGATGGTTAGAGGGACTGTGACATCCCCAGCCCATTAGGTTTAAAGACTGATGCTTGCATTTATTTTTTGAATTTATTTTAAAAATTTCGGTGATGACCATTCAGTGAAAGAAGATGTTTCCATCGACGACGAGGTGCCTACGGTTACTTTGTAAATTTTACGATGATATATCGGCTCACTCTTTCGAAGATTCTTATAGGGATACTGCGTTAAAAAAAAGAGCGGAAATGTTGAGGCCGACCGAATTTGTTTCGCATGTGACCGATTCGTATAGCTGCACGCCTGGAATCCCGGAGGCCCCAGCCGCGCTCTGCCCGTCGAGGCGTCGGCCATCGTGTGCTCCTGACACGGCCGCGGCTGACCCCATTTTCTTTTCTTTTCGATTGATGATGCTTGGCTGACCCCATTTCCTCCCCGTTTACTTTCGCTTCCTACCCCATTACCATCATCACGCAAAATCCAAACCTTATCAGCGGGAACTATGGACGTCAACGCACATGTTTACCTCGTAGCAGAACGGCTGCGACGAGACGAAACCAAAACAAATCACGGCACACCTCGAAATTCATCAATCAAAAGAGAAAAAGAGAAAGCGAAAGCGCGCGCGATCCTCGGAGCTTTCGCACCGCAACAAACCGCATACTGTTGGTAGCACAGCATAAACTAGTCTAATGCCAGTACTCCTACTGTCTACTGGTACTATTATCATCTTTCGTCGTCTCCCCCACGTTTCTCAGCATGTGACCACGAGTACTAGTTTATACTTGGCCGTATGTCCGTCGACCGGCCGACCTCGCCGCGCCCGCCATCGTCCATGCCGTACCGGCCCCGTTCGCCGCCCGTGAAAGCCTTGTATTTTCGCGTGTTTGTGCGCCGGTCGGACGGGGACGGGTGGGCGCCGGGTCGCTGTCCTGCTCCCCGTCTCCGTGATACCACCAAAGCGGGTGCGCGTGACACGCCGAGTCTCCTCCGGCGAGCCGTGGGCCGGGAAAGATAAGATCACGCCGCGATTCAAGTACAGTCGACAACATGTACCCGTTTCTCCCTCCTCCTCGTGTCCTCGTGATCGGCGGGCACGGCAAAAGGGCGGGGAGCCGACTTGATGCCGGGAGGGTGCGCCTCGTGACTGTCTGGTCTCTGGTGTAGGGGTGGTACGGCTGTGCGGGTTGGCCGAGATTTATTTGCTGGCCTGTTTGGTTGATGGCGGCATGCAAATGCACGTTTGTGGGCGAGCTTGCGTATGCATCGGCTTGTTCTTGGCGTGTGCAAGCAAGCAAACCTTGTTGAAATCGTGAACACGCTAATTTTATTTAGGTGGTGTTTATGTCTGTTGTTTGTTAATGGAGCGCCGCCTCCGGTTAGTTATCATCTCACCTCTCGTTGAGCTGTGCAATTGCTTTGTATAGTTCACCTCAATATAATCTGAAAATGATCGACATATAAAAATATCAAAGGGTTCTCATATCTTTCTTTAAGGGGAATATATTAATATCATGATGATACCAATTACATCCGCCTCTGCACCTACAAGATGTTGTCAAGACATTCAGAATGCACACGGCCAAAAAAGAAAATAAAAAGAAAGGAAAAAACCAAAAGTCCCGCCATAGCAATCAACTCCGCTCAACAGTAGCACTCATACCATCACCAAATATAACACCCGGAAAACATAAAAGGTCTCCGGAAGAAACGCCTCCAAGAAGGGAACAATGCACAAGCGCCGCCGTTGCCCAATCCAAGATCTTAGGTTTTCACCCTGGAGAAAGTCCGCGCTCTCAAAACAATCCCTTCAGCAAAGCAATCGCCAGGCACAACCAATAAAGGCCAAAACCTTAAGTTTTCACCCTGAAAGTCACGACTCGGCACCCAAGAGGTACCACCAAAGATGAAATCCGCCAGCGTTGCCGCCCCACTTATCAATGCTGCTCCTGAGAGTCATCTAACACCTGGCTGACTCCATCGTTTCCAAGACTCGTCTGTGTAACCGATCATCCGATCTCGGCCAACATGACCTTCTCCAGTGCCGTCTCCACCATGGAAATCGAGAAGCTGACATGTCCCAAGGTGCCATCAGTCAACATAAAAAGGGTTCTCATATACTGGTATAGCCACGGAAATCCGAATATAGATGGAGCACAAGCTGTGAAACGGGGGAGAGAAGGGAGGAAGATAGCAAATCGTTCGAAGAAGAAAAAACGTGTTGCATGTCCCCGACTTAGAGTGGCAGTTTTTTTGAGGATCAATGTCGCTTTATTACTCAAGTGTAGCTAGGAATCTCGTCCGAAATGGACTGAAGGATACAATCAGGTGGTACAGTCCACCACACATTACAAATCTCATCACCTAATCCTACTTTAGCTAACTTATCCGCAGCTCCATTAGCTTCTCGCTTGGTCCACGTGACCTTTACCTGCATGAACTGCGTTAGCATATGCTTGATCTCCTGAATACATGGCCCCAAGCTAGAGAGATCTTCTTTCCTTCCGTTGATCGCCGCCACCACTGTCCTATTGTCAAGTTCAACGTGTAGATTCTGCACTTGCGCTTCCTCAGCAAGGGAGATAGCTCGTCGACAAGCTAGCGCCTCCGTCTTCTCCGGGCAAGACGCATGGTCGAACACCTTGCATGCTGCAGCTATAAAGGCCCCATTGTGGTCTCTTAATACAACACCCGCACCTCCCTTTCCACGAACTTGGGAAAAAGCCCCATCGGCGTTTACCTTGATCCATCCCTCGTCGGGCGCCTCCCATCTCACTCGAATGCTGGGCTGGCGAGGAGCTACAGGTTTGTCATGTATCCCCTTCCACTCCTCCACAAGCCTTACTACCCGGTTCGTTATGTCATGTGGATCCTCGATCCGTTTGCCATCCCTCGCCTCATTGCGAGCTAGCCAAAGGGCATAGATGGACTGGATCATCACGGCTCGCTCCTCCCCTCCTGCCTGCGCGAACCAATCGAGAAGCCACCTAGCAACTGCACTCTGAGAATCAAACTGACACGGTGGGATTGCCACCAAAATTCCCTTTTCTGACTGCAGATTTTTCCAAAATAGAACCGAATGAGGGCATCCCCAAAACCTGTGATAGATCGTCTCATCACGTCCACAAGCAGAGCAAAACACACCCATTTTTATGCTTCTTCGCTGTAACTCATGTCCAACAGCAAGCCTATTCCGCAACAAACGCCGCATATGGATCTTTGCTTTACCCGGGGCTGAGGTATCCCACATTGCCATCCAGCATTTGTGTCGATGAACCGAAGACGACGACTCCTGTCCGCCCGTCCTTGCATGATTCATCGTCACTCGAAGATGATACGCTGACCTCACCATGAAGTATCCATCTTTGGTGAAATTCCAGGCTAGATAATCATCAGTACCGGGACCCCCAACGGTAATCTGTTTTATATCAGTCGCATCATCCTGAGAGAACATCGAATCCACTACTTGCTCATTCCACCTTGTGCGCGAGTTATCAAGCAAACGACTCACTTTTGTTACTCCCTCCCTGCGCCACATCAACTGAGTCTTTCCCCTTCATCTCCCAGGTGGCACCACGGCCATAGTCCCTCTCCCTTCCCAGATTTCTGTCAATCAGCTTGTCCCTCATATTTTGTTCCCTTTTCATCTCCAGACTCTCCCTCAGATCATGCTCACTTTTGTTACTCCCGGGACATACTCGGCACCAAGTGGTGTCAAGATGCCATTCCTTGGAATCCATTGATCATGGTGTATATTTATGTTGGAGCCGTCTCCAACACGCCACACCAAGCCGGCTCTGAGGAGATCTCTCCCATGAAGAATGCTTCGAAAAGTGTAGGAGCCACCCTCTGGACATGTTGCATTCATGATCCCCCCTCACTATAATATCTTGCTTTTAGAACACGTGCACATAGTGAAGAGGGAACTCTCAACAACCGCCACGCTTGTTTAGCCAATAATGCTTGGTTGAAAGCCTCGGGATCTCTGTGAAGGAAATATGCCCTAGAGGCAATAATAAGGTTATTATTTATTTCCTTATATCATGATAAATGTTTATTATTCATGCTAGAATTGTATTAACCGGAAACATAATACATGTGTGAATACATAGACAAACAGAGTGTCACTAGTATGCCTCTACTAGACTAGCTCGTTAATCAAAGATGGTTAAGTTTCCTAACCATGAACAAAGAGTTGTTATTTGATTAACGAGGTCACATCATTAGTTGAATGATCTGATTGACATGACCCATTCCATTAGCTTAGCACCCAATCGTTTAGTATGTTGCTATTGCTTTCTTCATGACTTCGGAGCCCGTGGATCGTCATCGAGCTGTACGTGTGCTAACAACTCGGAGGTGCCGGAGTAACGGTTCTTGGATCGGTCGGATCGGGAAGAAGACGTACGACTACTTCCTCTACGTTGTGTCAACGCTTCCGTTGCGATCTACAAGGGTACGTAGATCAGACTCTCCCCCTCGTTGCTATGCATCACCATGATCTTGCGTGTGCGTAGGAATTTTTTTGAAATTACTACGTTCTACAAGTGGTATCAGAGCCTAGGTTTTATGGTTTGATGTTATTTGCACGAGTAGAACACAAGTGAGTTGTGGGCGATACAAGTCATACTGCCTACCAGCATGTCATACTTTGGTTCGGCGGTATTGTTGGACGAGACGACCCAGACCAACCTTACGCGTACGCTTATGCGAGACCGGTTCCCCCGACGTGCTTTGCACACAGGTGGCTTGCGGGCGACTGTCTCTCCAACTTTAGTTGAACCGAGTGTGGCTACGCCCGGTCCTTGCGAAGGTTAAAACGGAGTCTATTTGACAAACTATCGTTGTGGTTTTGATGCGTAGGTGAGATTGGTTCTTGCTTAAGCCCGTAGCAGCCACGTAAAACATGCAACAACAAAGTAGAGGACGTCTAACTTGTTTTTGCAGGTCATGTTGTGATGTGATATGGTCAAGACATGATTTTATTGTATGAGATGATCATGTTTTGTAACCGAGTTATCGGCAACTGGCAGGAGCCATATGGTTGTCGCTTTATTGTATGCAATGCAATCGTGATGTAATGCTTTACTTTATCACTAAGCGGTAGCGATAGTCGTGGAAGCATAAGATTGGCGAGACGACAACGATGCTACGATGGAGATCAAGGTGTCGCGCCGGTGACGATGGTGATCATGACGGTGCTTCGGAGATGGAGATCACAAGCACAAGATGATGATGGCCATATCATATCACTTATATTGATTGCATGTGATGTTTATCTTTTTATGCATCTTATCTTGCTTTGATTGACGGTAGCATTATAAGATGATCTCTCACTAAATTATCAAGAAGTGTTCTCCCTGAGTATGCACCGTTGCCAAAGTTTGTCGTGCCAGACACCACGTGATGATCGGGTGTGATAAGCTCTACGTCCATCTACAACGGGTGCAAGCCAGTTTTGCACACGCAGAATACTCAGGTTAAAACTTGACGAGCCTAGCATATGCAGATATGGCCTCGGAACACGGAGACCGAATATAGTAGATATGATCAACATAACGATGTTCACCATTGAAAACTACTCCATCTCACGTGATGATCGGTTATGGTTTAGTTGATTTGGATCACGTGATCACTTAGAGGATTACAGGGATGTCTATCTAAGTGGGAGTTCTTAAGTAATTTTATTAATTGAACTTAAACTTATCATGAACTTAGTACCTGATAGTATCTTGCTTGTTTATGTTGATTGTAGATAGATGGCTCGTGCTGTTGTTCCGTTGAATTTTAATGCGTTCCTTGAGAAAGCAAAGTTGAAAGATGATGGTAGCAATTACACGAACTGGGTCCGTAACTTGAGGATTATCCTCATTGCTGCTCAGAAGAATTACGTCCTGGAAGCACCGCTGGGTGCCAGGCCTGCTGCTGGAGCAACACCAGATGTTATGAACGTCTGGCAGAGCAAAGCTGATGACTACTTGATAGTTCAGTGTGACATGCTTTACGGCTTAGAATCGGGACTTCAACGACGTTTTGAGCGTCATGGAGCATATGAGATGTTCCAGGAGTTGAAGTTAATATTTCAAGCAAATGCCCGAATTGAGAGATATGAAGTCTCCAATAAGTTCTATAGCTGCAAGATGGAGGAGAACAGTTCTGTCAGTGAGCATATACTCAAAATGTCTGGGTATAATAATCACTTGATTCAGATGGGAGTTAATCTTCCAGATGATTGCGTCATTGACAGAATTCTCCAATCACTGCCACCAAGCTACAAGAGCTTCGTGATGAACTATAATATGCAAGGGATGAACAAGACTATTCTTGAGCTCTTCACAATGCTGAAAGCTGCGGAGGTAGAAATCAAGAAGGAGCATCAAGTGTTGATGGTTAACAAGACCACTAGTTTCAAGAAAAAGGGCAAAGGGAAGAAGAAGGGGAACTTCAAGAAGAACGGCAAGCAAGTTGCTGCTCAGGAGAAGAAACCCAAGTCTGGACCTAAGCCTGAAACTGAGTGCTTCTACTGCAAGCAGACTGATCATTGGAAGCGGAACTGCCCCAAGTATTTGGCGGATAAGAAGGATGGCAAGGTGAACAAAGGTACATGTGATATACATGTTATTGATGTGTATCTTACTAGAGCTCGCAGTAGCACCTGGGTATTTGATACTGGTTCTGTTGCTAATATTTGCAACTCGAAACAGGGACTACGGATTAAGCGAACACTGGCAAAGGACGAGGTGACGATGCGCGTGGGAAACGGTTCCAAAGTCGATGTGATTGCGGTCGGCACGCTACCTCTACATCTACCTTCGGGATTAATATTAGACCTAAATAATTGTTATTTGGTGCCAGCGTTAAGCATGAACATTATATCTGGATCTTGTTTGATGCGAGACGGTTATTCATTTAAATCAGAGAATAATGGTTGTTCTATTTATATGAGTAATATCTTTTATGGTCATGCACCTTTGAAGAGTGGTCTATTTTTGATGAATCTCGATAGTAGTAATACACATATTCATAATGTTGAAGCCCAAAGATACAGAGTTGATAATGATAGTGCAACTTATTTGTGGCACTGCCGTTTAGGTCATATCGGTGTAAAGCGCATGAAGAAACTCCATACTGATGGGCTTTTGGAACCACTTGATTATGAATCACTTGGTACTTGCGAACCGTGCCTCATGGGCAAGATGACTAAAACACCGTTCTCCGGTACTATGGAGAGAGCAACAGATTTGTTGGAAATCATACATACCAATGTATGTGGTCCGATGAATATTGAGGCTCGTGGCGGATATCGTTATTTTCTCACTTTCATAGATGATTTAAACAGATATGGGTATATCTACTTAATGAAACATAAGTCTGAAACATTTGAAAAGTTCAAAGAATTTCAGAGTGAAGTTGAAAATCATCGTAACAAGAAAATAAAGTTTCTACGATCTGATCGTGGAGGAGAATATTTGAGTTACGAGTTTGGTGTACATTTGAAAAATTGTGGAATAGTTTCGCAACTCACGCCACCCGGAACACCATAGCGTAATGGTCTGTCCGAACGTCGTAATCGTACTTTACTAGATATGGTGCAATCTATGATGTCTCTTACTGATTTACCGCTATCGTTTTGGGGTTATGCTTTAGAGACGGCCGCATTCACGTTAAATAGGGCACCATCAAAATCCATTGAGACGACGCCTTATGAACTATGGTTTGGCAAGAAACCAAAGTTGTCGTTTCTTAAAGTTTGGGGCTGCGATGCTTATGTGAAAAAGCTTCAACCTGATAAGCTCGAACCCAAATCGGAAAAATGTGTCTTCATAGGATACCAAAAGGAGACTGTTGGGTACACCTTCTATCACAGATCCGAAGGCAAGACATTCGTTGCTAAGAATGGATCATTTCTAGAGAAGGAGTTTCTCTCGAAAGAAGTGAGTGGGAGGAAAGTAGAACTTGACGAGGTAACCGTACCTGCTCCCTTATTGGAAAGTAGTACATCACAGAAAACTGTTTCTACGACACCTATACCAATTAGTGAGGAAGCTAATGATGATGATCATGAAACTTCAGGACAAGATACTACTGAACCTCGTAGATCAACCAGAGTGAGATCCGCACCAGAGTGGTACGGTAATCCAGTTCTGGAAGTCATGCTACTAGATCATGATGAACCTACGAACTATGAAGAAGCGATTCCGCAAAGTGGCTTGAAGCCATGAAATCTGAGATGGGATCCATGTATGAGAACAAAGTATGGACTTTGGTTGACTTGCCCGATGATCGGCAAGCAATTGAGAATAAATGGATCTTCAAGAAAAAGACTGACGCTGACGGTAATATTACTGTCTATAAAGCTCGACTTGTCGCAAAAGGTTTTCGACAAGTTCAAGGGGTTGACTACGATGAGACCTTCTCACCCGTGCGATGCTTAAGTCTGTCAGAATCATGTTAGCAATTGCCGCATTTTATGATTATGAAATTTGGCAGATGGATGTCAAAACTGCATTCCTGAATGGATTTCTGGAAGAAGAGTTGTATATGATGCAACCGGAAGGTTTTGTCAATCCAAAGGGAGCTAACAAAGTGTGCAAGCTCCAACGATCCATTTATGGACTGGTGCAAGCCTCTCGGAGTTGGAATAAACGCTTTGATAGTGTGATCAAAGCATTCGGTTTTATACAGACTTTTGGAGAAACCTGTATTTACAAGAAAGTGAGTGGGAGCTCTGTAGCATTTCTGATATTATATGTGGATGACATATTGCTGATTGGAAATGGTATAGAATTTCTGGATAGCATAAAGGGATACTTGAATAAAAGTTTTTCGATGAAAGACCTTGGGGAAGCTGCTTACATATTAGGCATAAAGATCTATAGAGATAGATCAAGACGCTTAATTGGACTTTCACAAAGCACATACCTTGACAAGATTTTGAAGAAGTTCAAAATGGATCAAGCAAAGAAAGGGTTCTTGCCTGTGTTACAAGGTGTGAAGTTGAGTCAGACTCAATGCCCGACCACTGCAGAAGATAGAGATAAAATGAAAGATGTTCCCTATGCTTCAGCCACAGGCTCTATCATGTATGCAATGCTGTGTACCAGACCTGATGTGTGCCTTGCTATAAGTTTAGCAGGGAGGTACCAAAGTAATCCAGTAGTGGATCACTGGACAGCGGTCAAGAACATCCTGAAATACCTGAAAAGGACTAAGGATATGTTTCTCGTGTATGGAGGTGACAAAGAGCTCACCGTAAGAGGTTACGTTGATGCAAGCTTTGACACTGATCCGGACGATTCTAAATCGCAAACCGGATACGTGTTTACTTTAAACGGTGGAGCTGTCAGTTGGTGCAGTTCTAAACAAAGCATCGTAGCGGGATCTACATGTGAAGCGGAGTACATAGCTGCTTCGGAAGCAGCGAACGAAGGAGTCTGGATGAAGGAGTTCATATCCGATCTAGGTGTCATACCTAGTGCATCGGGTCCAATGAAAATCTTTTGTGACAATACTGGTGCAATTGCTTTGGCAAAGGAATCCAGATTTCACAAGAGGACCAAACACATCAAGAGGCGCTTCAATTCCATCCGGGATCTAGTCCAGGTGGGAGACATAGAGATTTGCAAGATACATACGGATCTGAATGTTGCAGACCCGTTGACTAAGCCTCTTCCACGAGCAAAACATGATCAGCACCAAGGCTCCATGGGTGTTAGAATCATTACTGTGTAATCTAGATTATTGACTCTAGTGCAAGTGGGAGACTGAAGGAAATATGCCCTAGAGGCAATAATAAGGTTATTATTTATTTCCTTATATCATGATAAATGTTTATTATTCATGCTAGAATTGTATTAACCAGAAACATAATACATGTGTGAATACATAGACAAACAGAGTGTCACTAGTATGCCTCTACTAGACTAGCTCGTTAATCAAAGATGGTTAAGTTTCCTAACCATGAACAAAGAGTTGTTATTTGATTAACGAGGTCACATCATTAGTTGAATGATCTGATTGACATGACCCATTCCATTAGCTTAGCACCCGATCGTTTAGTATGTTGCTATTGCTTTCTTCATGACTTATACATGTTCCTATGACTATGAGATTATGCAACTCCCGTTTGCCGGAGGAACACTTTGTGTGCTACCAAACGTCACAACGTAACTGGGTGATTATAAAGGAGCTCTACAGGTGTCTCCAATGGTAGATGTTGGGTTGGCGTATTTCGAGAATAGGATTTGTCACTCCGATTGTCGGAGAGGTATCTTTGGGCCCTCTCGGTAATACACATCACTTAAGCCTTGCAAGCAATGCAACCAATGAGTTAGTTGCGGGATGATGTATTACGGAACGAGTAAAGAGACTTGCCAGTAACGAGATTGAACTAGGTGTTGGATACCGACGATCAAATCTCGGGCAAGTAACATACCGATGACAAAGGGTGTCTGACCGATAAAGATCTTCATAGAATATGTAGGAGCCAATATGGGCATCCAGGTCCCGCTATTGGTTATTGACCGGAGACGTGTCTCGGTCATGTCTACATTGTTCTCGAACCGTAGGGTCTGCACGCTTAACGTTACGATGACAGTTATTATGAGTTTATGCATTTTGATGTACTGAAGGTAGTTCGTAGTCCCGGATGTGATCACGGACATGACGAGGAGTCTCGAAATGGTCGAGACATAAAGATTGATATATTGGAAGCCTATATTTGGATATCGGAAGTGTTCCAGGTAAAGTCGGGATTTTACCGGATTACCGGGAGGTTACCGGAACCCCCCGGGAGCCATATGGGCCTTATTGGGCTTTAGTGGAAAGGTGAAAGGGGCTGCCATGATGGGCTGTGCGCCTCCCCCCTCCCCTAGTCCTATTAGGACTAGGAGAGGTGGTCGGCCACCTCTCTCTCTCTTTCCCCCTTGGGAATCCTACTTGGAATAGGATTGGGGGGGGGGAGTCCTACTCCCAGTAGGAGTAGGACTCCTCCTGCGCCCTCCTCTTGGCCGGCCAGCCCCTCCCCCTTGGATCCTTTATATACGGGGGCAGGGGGCACCTCTAGACACACAAGTTGATCATTGAGATCGTTCCTTAGCCGTGTGCGGTGGCCCCTGCCACCATATTCCACCTCGATAATACCGTTGTAGTGCTTAGGGGAAGCCCTGCGTCGGTAGTACATCAAGATCATCACCACGCCGTCGTGCTGACGGAACTCCTCCCCGAAGCTTTGCTGGATCGGAGCCCGGGGATCGTCATCGAGCTGTACGTGTGCTAAGAACTCGGAGGTGCCGGAGTAACGATGCTTGGATCGGTCGGATCGGGAAGAAGACGTACGACTACTTCCTCTACGTTGTGTCAACGCTTCCGTTGCGATCTACAAGGGTACGTAGATCAGACTCTCCCCATCGTTGCTATGCATCACCATGATCTTGCGTGTGCGTAGGAATTTTTTTGAAATTACTACGTTCTCCAACACTCTGAACCCCATGCCACCATCCCGCTTTGCTGCACACATTTTGTCGCAGTATATCCAATGCACTTTGCGTTCACCATTTACCGCCCCCACCAGAATTTTGAGGAGATAGATTTCAAGTTCGAGCACATCTTTGTGAGGTGAAAACAACTCATGGTAAACGCTGGAGTGTCCTGCAGTCCGAATTTTACAAGAACTTCTCGTGCTTTCTTTGACAGCCCTTGCCCCTTCCATCCAGTAACTTTTTTCTTCGAGCTCTCCGTCACATATTTGAACATTCCATCTTTTGCCCTTCCAACCACCGTCGGGAGTCCCAAATACCTCTCACTTAATGCCTCAGATTCAATACAAATAGTATCTTTGAGAGAATTCTTCAACTCCTGTTGGCACCCCTTACCAAAAAATATTGAAGATTTCTAAAGGTTAACCTTTTGCCCCGACGCTTCCTCGTATCTATCCAGGATATTCTTCAATGCCTGGAAGTTATCAACAGAGCCCTGAAGAAAAACGATGCTATCATCTACAAACAGGAGGTTGATACGTCTCCAACGTATCTATATTTTTTGATTGCTCCATGCTATATTATCTTCTGTTTGGACATTATTGGGCTTTATTATTCACTTTTATATTATTTTTGGGACTACCTATTAACCGGAGGCCCAGCCCAGAATTGCTGTTTTTTTTGCCTATTTCAGAGTTACGCAGAAAAAGAATATCAAACGGAGTCCAAACGGAATGAAACCTTCGGGAACGTGATTTTTGGAACGAACATGATCCAAGAGACTTGGACCCTACGTCAAGCAACCAACAGGGAAGCCACGAGGTAGGGGGCGCGCCTAACCCCCCCCAGCGCGCCCTCCACCCTCATGGGCCCCCTGTTGCTCCACCGATGTACTCCTTCCTCCTACATATACCTACGTACCCCCAAACGATCAGAGACAAAGCCAAAACCCTAATTCCACTCCCGTAACTTTGTGTATCCACGAGATCCCATCTTGGGGCCTGTCGGTGTCAAAACCAGTGGATCTCGGGTAGGGGGTCCCGAACTGTGCGTCTGGGCTGGATGGTAACAGGAGGCAAGGGACACGGAGTTTTACCCAGGTTCGGGCCCTCTCGATGGAGGTAAAACCCTACGTCCTGCTTGATTAATATTGATGATATGGGTAGTACAAGAGTATATTTACCACGAGATCGAGGAGGCTAAACCCTAGAAGCTAGCCTATGGTATGGTTGTTGATGTGCATGTTGTCCTACGGACTAAAACCCTCCAGTTTATATAGACACCGGGTAGGGTTAGGGTTAGATAGAGTCGGTTACAATGGTAGGAGATCTGCATATCCGTATCGCCAAGCTTGCCTTCCACAAAGGCGGGTTCCTCCTCCAAGTACTTCATAGAAGATTTTGAACACGAAGATAGTGTCCGGCTCTAAAAAATAAGTTTCCACATATTGCCATAGAGAGAATAATATTTACACAAATCTAATCCGCTGACGTATTCCATAGTGTGACATCACACCACGGCCAAGCTTTTATTCGAACCATTTTACTGTCCCATCTCAGCGCGTTATGCAAGGCGGTTTCGTTGGCACGTCTTGTTAAAGCAGAGATCGTGCCCCTTATTCCGGAATTCTCATCAATACGGGCATGGGTAACCCAACCGCGCCATTGATTACGGCGCTTGGAGATAAGCGAGTTTTATCAGGCTGGTGGGGACATGTAGCTGCGTCCACCCATATAAGGGGATAAAGATCGACCTTTTCACCTACGCCTTCTTCCTCCTTCGCCTATCCATTCTTGCGCACTCGAGCTCCAGCGCCCAAGTCCGCACTCCTCACCTCAACCTTCTCCAGCCATGTCCGGAGCGGGAGGCAAGTGGATGGTCTCCTCCATCATGGAGGGACATATCAAAAAGCTGAGGAAGGCCGGATACCTGTCTAACGACATCGCGTACCGGCTCCCCGAAAAGGGGCAGCTCATCCCGACCCCTAGGCCCCATGAGAGGGTGGTGTTCCTCCCTCATTTCCTCCGTGGACTGGGCTTCCCTCTCCACCCATTTGTCCGGGGGCTCATGTTCTACTACGGCCTGGATTTCCATGATCTGGCCCCGAACTTCGTCCTCAACATCTCGGCGTTTATCGTCGTGTGTGAGGCCTTCCTCCGTATCCGCCCCCATTTCAGCCTATGGCTCAAGACTTTCAACGTCAAGCCGAAGGTGGTGCGCGGCAGCCAGGCGGAGTGCGGAGGCGCCATGGTGGGCAAGATGGCCAACGTCCTCTGGCTCGAGGGCTCCTTTGTGGAGACCCTGAACGGGTGGCAATCGGGGTGGTTTTACATCACCGAGCCGCGCGACGCCGAATGGGTCGCACCCCCCGAGTTCCGGTATGGACCCCCAACGCGGCTCACGTCCTGGAAAGGACGGGCCTGTCGTGGGGTAAAAAAGGAGAGGTGACCGGACTCCAAATATGCGTCAAAACCCTGGTGGACAAGAAGCTCAAACTTGTCAATGTAGTCCAGGTTATGCTCATCCGCTTGATCCTCCCGTGCCAACAACGGGCTTTCAACCTGTGGGAGTTCGACCCGACGCGGCACCAAACTCTGAGCAGGCTCTTTGACACGACGTACGAAGATGCCTGGAAGGTGCTTTTCAAGGGCGCCGAGGCTCCCGCATCCACTACTGAGGATCACGGATTCGGTGCGCAGCGTCACGCTCTCGCGGTAAGCTGTTTTTTCCTTTTATAGGGTATCAGTTTTTGCGGGATCTAAGCTCCCTTTCCTTTGACAAGATTGGCAGGTGACGTCCGGACAGGTCAACTGTCCGGCTCCTTTGCCCGAGGGCCCAACGGACGCTCAATTGGCGAAGCTGCTGGTTTCGGCACCCTATGTGGTGCCGGAGAAAAAGGTCAAGAAGAAGGCCACGGGGACTCGAAAGAGTGCCCGCCGCCCGGAGGTGTCGGATTCATCATCCGACGAATCCAAGACGCACTCCTCCTGTGAAGACGAGGAGGAGGAAGAAGAGACCCCTCCGCCTCCAGCGGGGGAAGGGAAGAAAAGGAAGGCCGCCCCAACTGGGGAGGCCGAAGGGTCCAAGAAGGGGAAAACCCTTCCTCCGGACTATTCCACCGACGCCGACGACGACGGAGAGGAGTGGGCGCCCAGGGCCAAGCTCCTGGCCAAATCATAAGTATCCGGATACTAGAGTAATTCATAGTATTCGTTTATTGCACAGCTTTCCCTCACGTCGAATATGTTTATGCAGCCCACCCAAAGACCGGCTCGACGCGTCGTCAAGCGGCTCACTGGACTCGTCGGATGTGAACTCGCTTCCAACGGCCTCCTCCCCACGCCCTACGGACGACACCGAAGTGTTGTCCCAACAGGTTCCAAGCCGGGAGGAGGTGGTCCTGGAGGCGCCGCAAGGCGACCTCCCGCACTCCAGGAGTAAAGGGGATGAAACCCCCCAGGGCTCCAAGTCCGGCCCTAGGCCGGACACCACTCCGGAACCTTCAAAGGTTCCAGAGTCCGGCGAGCGACCTCCTTCCAAGAGGAGCAAGCCCGCCGTGCCGGTGACCTCCGTCCAACCGAAGGCGCCGGACAATATGTTGGAGGCGCTTCAAGGCGCCTCCATCGACGAGGGGCACCGCACTATTATGAGTGCGGTGATCCAGAAGGTTCAGTCCACCAAGAGCGGACTGACTGAAGCTTGTACTAGCCATTTAACAGGCTTTGAGGTAAGTAAAGAATGTGTAAATAATATTACCGCATAGATAGTAGCCCCTGATGCTCTGTTTGGCGTTCGGGAAGAAAAGCCGAATAGAGGTTCAAATAAAATTCGCAGGAGTCTAACAGAAAGGAGTCAATATGCGTATGCAGGCTTCTCTGCTTGCGTCCGCCGCACTGACTGCGGAAGTGGACACGCTAAAGCAGGACCTTGAGCGGTCCGAGCAAGAGCTTGGGCGTGCCAAGAAGCAGCTCGAGGACAATGAAGGTAAGAAATACCTTGTTTAAATACATATATAAAAAATGTGCAGTTGCAAAAAATGACAGGATTATCGTGGCTATTGTAGGGGCCACGTCTGAGGCGGCGACCCTTAAGCAAGCGCTGGACGAGGCCGAGAAGAGGGCAGCCTCGGAGCGCACCGAGCAGGAGAAGTATGAGGCCGAGGTTGGCAAGGTGCGGCAAGAGCTCCAGGCTCTCATGGAAAAACATGAGAGTTTGGAGCTTGACTCAAAGACGCGAGCGTCTGAGCTCGCGGTGGCTATTGAAAATGCCAAGTTTTCCAAGGCCGAATCCCAGAAGACCCTCTAGGAGTTGGATGAGGTGAAGAAGATAGCGGCGGGTAAGGCATTCTTTATGCGAAGCAAACACATAAACGTGAGTTACTTGTTACTTACCCAAATCCGGAGCTCTCCAGGAGCGTTCGCAGATCTTCCCCGGAGTGTGTCCGATGCCGCCGCATTCTATCAAGCCGAGGAGGGCAGCTCGACGGAGAAGGTGTTCTGGTCTTAGTACGCTGAGGCCGGACACCCTGTGCCCCTGAGCGACCAGCTGAAGCAACTGGTCGAGCTCCACAAGGCGGCCGAACAGGCCATGAAGGGCCTCATAGTTCGGCTGTGGCCTGGAGAGGCTCAGCCTGGGAGCTATTTCGGGCTGGTGCGGCGGCTGGTGGAGGCCTGTCCAAGGCTCGAAGTCATCAAGCGCTCCGTCTGCATTGAAGGTGCCCGTAGGGCCCTTGCCCGTGCTAAGGTGCACTGGGGCAAGCTGGATGCTGAGAAGCTTGTGAAGGACGGGCCACCGCCGGGGAAAGAGCATCGCAAGCCCGAGAATTACTATAAGGATGTTCTGAAGGGTGCCCGCCTTGTGGCGGATGAATGTTCTATGTATGTAATTTTTGAGTAAAACTCGCTCGTTTTGTCCTGTGCGCTGACAACTTGTTCATATGCGCTAAGCAATGCTGTTTGAATTTAAAATATTATCTTTTGTGCGGCTGTTTATCAATTCTGAGAGATGGCAAGTCATCGGCTTCTGCCCCCGTGCCGCTAGTGCTGGGGTGTTCGGGGATAAACCTGAGCGCTCTTTTTCCCATGTTTGGGTCCTTCGAGGGAGGCGCTCAGCCCAACGAACAAGGCAATCAGACTATAATGCGTGAACACTCTCACTTAGCCATAGAATTCTATAATTTTAAATTTCGGCAAAGCCCCTGGTATTCGGAAGACCGAGTTCGGGGCGCTATCCACGCCTTGGCCGAACAGAGCCGGCTCCTCGCACTAAGCGACATTGAAGGAAATATGCCCTAGAGGCAATAATAAAGTTATTATTTATTTCCTTATATCATGATAAATGTTTATTATTCATGCTAGAATTGTATTAACCGGAAACATAATACATGTGTGAATACATAGACAAAAAGAGTGTCACTAGTATGCCTCTACTTGACTAGCTCGTTAATCAAAGATGGTTATGCTTCCTAACCATGGACAAAGAGTTGTCATTTGATTAACGGGGTCACATCATTAGTTGAATGATCTGATTGACATGACCCATTCCATTAGCTTAGCACCCGATCGTTTAGCATGTTGCTATTGCTTTCTTCATGACTTATACATGTTCCTATGACTATGAGATTATGTAACTCCCGTGTGCCGGAGGAACACTTTGTGTGCTACCAAACGTCACAACGTATCTGGGTGATTATAAAGGTGCTCTACAAGTGTCTCCAAAGGTACATGTTGGGTTGACGTATTTCGAGATTAGGATTTGTCACTCCGATTGTCGGAGAGGTATCTCTGGGCCCTCTCAGTAATACACATCACTTAAGGCTTGCAAGCAATGCAACCAATGAGTTAGTTGCGGGATGATGTATTACGGAACGAGTAAAGAGACTTGCCAGTAACGAGATTGAACTAGGTATTGGATACCGACGATCAAATCTCGGGCAAGTAACATACCGATGACAAAGGGAACAACGTATGTTGTTATGCGGTCTGACCGATAAAGATCTTCGTAGAATATGTAGGAGCCAATATGGGCATCCAGGTCCCGCTATTGGTTATTGACCGGAGACGTGTCTCGGTCATGTCTACATTGTTCTCGAACCGTAGGGTCCGCACGCTTAACGTTACGATGACAGTTATTATGAGTTTATGCATTTTGATGTACCGAAGGTAGTTCGGAGTCCTGGATGTGATCACGGACATGACAAGGAGTCTCGAAATGGTCGAGACATAAAGATTGATATATTGGAAGCCTATATTTGGATATCGGAAGTGTTCCGGGTAAAATCGGGATTTTACCGTATTACCGGGAGGTTACCGGAACCCCCCGGGAGCCATATGGGCCTTATTGGGCTTTAGTGGAAAGGTGAAAGGGGCTGCCATGATGGGCTGCGCGCCTCCCCCCTCCCCTAGTCCTATTAGGACTAGGAGAGGTGGCCGGCCACCTCTCTCTCTCTTTCCCCCTTGGGAATCCTACTTGGAATAGGATTGGCGGGGGGGGGGGGGGGGGTGGGGGAAGTCCTACTCCCGGTAGGAGTAGGACTCCTCCTGCGCCCTCCTCTTGGCCGGCCAGCCCCTCCCCCTTGGATCCTTTATATACAGGGGCAGGGGGCACCTCTAGACACACAAGTTGATCATTGAGATCATTTCTTAGCCGTGTGCGGTGCCCCCTGCCACCATATTCCACCTCGATAATACCGTAGTAGTGCTTAGGCGAAGCCCTGCGTCGGTAGTACATCAAGATCGTCACCACGCCGTCGTGCTGGCGGAACTCCTCCCCGAAGCTTTGCTGGATCGGAGCCCGGGGATTGTCATCGAGCTGTACGTGTGCTAAGAACTCGGAAGTGCCAGAGTAACGGTGCTTGGATCGGTCGGATCGGGAAGAAGACGTACGACTACTTCCTCTATGTTGTGTCAACGCTTCCGTTGCGATCTACAAGGGTACGTAGATCAGACTCTCCCCCTCGTTGCTATGCATCACCATGATCTTGCGTATGCGTAGGAAATTTTTTGAAATTACTACGTTCCCCAACAGTGGCATCCGAGCCTAGGTTTTATGGTTTGATGTGATTTGCACGAGTAGAACACAAGTGAGTTGTGGGCGATACAAGTCATACAGCCTACCAGCATGTCATACTTTGGTTCGGCGGTATTGTTGGACGAGACGACCCGGACCAACCTTACGCGTACGCTTACGCGAGACCGGTTCCCCCGACGTGCTTTGCACACAGGTGGCTTGCGGGCGACTGTCTCTCCAACTTTAGTTGAACCGAGTGTGGCTACGCCCGGTCCTTGCGAAGGTTAAAACGGAGTCTATTTGACAAACTATCGTTGTGGTTTTGATGCGTAGGTGAGATTGGTTCTTGCTTAAGCCCGTAGCAGCCACGTAAAACATGCAACAACAAAGTAGAGGACGTCTAACTTGTTTTTGCAGGGCATGTTGTGATGTGATATGGTCAAGACATGATTTTATTGTATGAGATGATCATGTTTTGTAACCGAGTTATCGGCAACTGGCAGGAGCCATATGGTTGTCGCTTTATTGTATGCAATGCAATCGCGATGTAATGCTTTACTTTATCACTAAGCGGTAGCGATAGTCGTGGAAGCATAAGATTGGCGAGACGACAACGATGCTACGATGGAGATCAAGGTGTCGCGCCGGTGACGATGGTGATCATGACGGTGCTTCGGAGATGGAGATCACAAGCACAAGATGATGATGGCCATATCATATCACTTACATTGATTGCATGTGATGTTTATCTTTTTATGCATCTTATCTTGCTTTGATTGACGGTAGCATTATAAGATGATCTCTCACTAAATTATCAAGAAGTGTTCTCCCTGAGTATGCACCGTTGCCAAAGTTCGTCGTGCCCAGACACCACGTGATGATCGGGTGTGATAAGCTCTACGTCCATCTACAACGGCTGCAAGCCAGTTTTGCACACGCAGAATACTCAGGTTAAAACTTGACGAGCCTAGCATATGCAGATATGGCCTCGGAACACGGAGACCGAAAGGTCAAGCGTGAATCATATAGTAGATATGATCAACATAACGATGTTCACCATTGAAAACTACTCCATCTCACGTGATGATCGGTTATGGTTTAGTTGATTTGGATCACGTGATCACTTAGAGGATTAGAGGGATGTCTATCTAAGTGGGAGTTCTTAAGTAATATGATTAAATTGAACTTAAATTTATCATGAACTTAGTCCTGGTAGTATTTTGCAAATTATGTTGTAGATCAATAGCTCGCGTTGTTGGTTCCCTGTATTTATTTTGATATGTTCCTAGAGAAAATTGTGTTGAAAGATGTTAGTAGCAATGATGCGGATTGGATCCGTGATCTGAGGTTTATCCACATTGCTGCACAGAAGAATTATGTCCTTGATGCACCGCTAGGTGACAGACCTATTGCAGGAGCAGATGCAGACGTTATGAACGTTTGGCTAGATCAATATGATGACTACTTGATAGTTTAGTGCACCATGCTTAATGGCTTAGAATCGGGACTTCAAAGACGTTTTCAACGTCATGGACCATATGAGATGTTCCAGGAGTTGAAGTTAATATTTCAAGCAAATACCCGAGTTGAGAGATATGAAGTCTCCAACAAGTTCTATAGCTAAAAGATGGAGGAGAATCGCTCAACTAGTGAGCATGTACTCAGATTGTCTAGGTACTACAATCAGTTGAATCAAGTGGGAGTTAATCTTCCAGATAAGATAGTGATTGACAGAATTCTCTAGTCACCATCACCAAGTTAGTAGAACTTCGTGATGAACTATAGTATGCAAGGGATAACGGAAACGATTCCCAAGCTCTTCGTGATGTTAAAATCGACGAAGGTAGAAATCAAGAAAAAACATCAAGTGTTGATGGTAGACAAGACCACTAGTTTCAAGAAAAGGGCAAAAGGAAGAAGGGGAACTTCAAGAAGAACGGCAAGCAAGTTGCTGCTCAAGTGAAGAAGCCCAAGTCTGGTCCTAAGCCTGAGAGTAAGTGCTTCTACTGCAAAGGGACTGGTCACTGGAAGCGGAACTGCCCCAAGTATTTGGCGGATAAGAAGGATGGCAAAGTGAACAAAAGTATATTTGATATACGTGTTATTGATGTGTACTTTACTAGTGTTTATAGCAACCCCTCAGTATTTGCTACTGGATCAGTTGCTAAGAGTAGTAACTCGAAACAGGAGTTGCAGAATAAACAGAGACTAGTTAAGGGTGAAGTGACGATGTGTGTTGGAAGTAGTTCCAAGATTGATATGATCATCATCGCACACTCCCCTATACTTTCGGAATTAGTGTTGAACCTAAATAAGTGTTATTTGGTTTGTGCGTTGAGCATGAATATGATTTGATCATGTTTATTGCAATACGGTTATTCATTAAAGTCAGAGAATAATTGTTGTTCTGTTTACATGAATAAAACCTTCGATGGTCATACACCCAATGAAACAAGTTCATTGGATCTCGATCGTAGTGATACACATATTCATAATATTGAAACCAAAAGATGCAAAGTTAATAATGATAGTGCAACTTATTTGTGGCACTGCTGTTTAGGTCATATTGGTGTAAAGCACATGAAGAAACTCCATGCTGATGGGCTTTTGGAATCACTTGATTATGAATCACTTGATGCTTGCGAACCATGCCTTATGGGCAAGATGACTAAAACGCCATTCTCCGGAACAATGAAGCAAGCAACAGATTGGTTGGAAATCATACATACTGATGTATGTGGTCCGATGAATATTAAGGCTTGCAGCAGGTATCATTATTTTCTGACCTTCACAGATGATTTGAGCTGATATGGGGATATCTACTTGATGAAACATAAGTCTGAAACATTTGAACAGTTCAAAGAATTTCAGAGTGAAGTGGAAAATCATCGTGACAAGAAAATAAAAGTTTCTACGATATGATCGCAGAGGTAAAATATTTGAGTTACGAGTTTGGCCTTCAGTTAAAATAATGTGAAATAGTTTCACTACTCACGCCACCTGGAACACCATACTGTAATGGTGTGTCTGAACGTCATAAACGTACTTTATTAGATATAGTGCGATCTATGATGTCTCTTACCGATCTACCACTATCGTTTTGGGGTTATGCATTAGAGACAGCTGCATTCACGTTAAATAGGGCACCATCTAAATCCGTTGAGACGACACCGTGTGAACTATGGTTTGGCAAGAAACCTAAGCTGTCGTTTCTTAAAGTTTGGAGTTGCGATGCTTATGTGAAAAAGTTTCATCTTGATAAGCTCAAACTCAAATCGGAGAAATATGTCTTCATAGGATACCCAAAGGAGACAGTTGGGTACACCTTCTATCACAGATCCGAAGGCAAAACTTTTGTTGCTAAATTCGGAAACTTTCTAGAGAAGGAGTTTCTCTCGAAAGAAGTGATTGGGAGGAAAGTAGAACTTGATGAGGTAACTGTACCTCCTCCCTTATTGGAAAGTAGTACATCACAGAAACCGGTTTCTGTGACACCTACACCAATTAGTGAGGAAGCTAATGATGATGATCATGAAACTTCGGATCAAGTTACTACCGAATCTCGTAGGTAAACCAGAGTGAGATCCGCATCAGAGTGGTACGGTAATCCTGTTCTGGAAGTCATGTTACTAGACCATGACGAACTTGCGAACTATGAGGAAGCGATGATGAGCCCAGATTCCGCGAAATGGTTTGAGGCCATGAAATCTGAGATATGATCCATGTATGAGAACAAAGTTTGGACTTTGGTTGGCTTGCCCGATGATCGGCAAGCAATTGAGAATAAATGGATCTTCAAGAGGAAGACGGACGCTGATAGTAGTGTTACTATCTACAAAGCTAGAATTGTCGCAAAAGGTTTTCGACAAGTTCAAGGTGTTGACTATGATGAGAGTTTCTCACTCGTATCTATGCTTGAGTCTGTCCGAATCATGTTAGTAATTGCCGCATTTTATGAAATCTGGCAAATGGATAAACAAAACTGCATTCCTTAATGGATTTATTAAAGAAAGAGTTGTATATGATGCAACGAGAAGGTTTTGTCAATCCGAAAGGTGCTAACAAAATGTGCAAGCTCCAGCGATCTATCTGTGGACTGGTGCAAGGATCTCGGAGTTTGAATATACGCTTTGATGAGCTGATCAAAGCATATAGTTTTATACAGACTTGCGGTGAAGCCTGTATTTACAAGAAAGCGAGTGGGAGCACTACAGCATTTCTGATAAGTATATGTGAATGACATATTGTTGATCGGAAATAATGTAGAATTATTCTGTAAAGCATAAAGGAGTGTTTGAAAGGATTTTTTCAAAGAAAGACTTCGGTGAAGCTGCTTACATATTGAGCTCCAAGATCTATAGAGATAGATCAAGACGCTTGATAAGTTTTTTCAATGAGTACATACCTTGACAAGATTTTGAAGTAGTTCAAAATGGAGCAGTCAAAGAAAGAGTTCTTGCCTATATTACAAGGTGTGAAGTTGAGTAAGACTCAAAGCCCGACCACGGCAGAAGATAGAAAGAGAATGAAAGTCATTCCCTATGCCTTGGCCATAGGTTCTATGAAGTATGTCATGCTGTGTATCAGATCTATTGTATACCCTATGTTAAGCAAGGGAGTACAATAGTGATCTAGGAGTAGATCAATGGACAGCGGTCAAAATTATCCTTACTGGAATAAGGATATGTTTCTCGGTTATGGAGGTGACAAAAGGTTCGTCATAAAGAGTTACGTCGATGCAAGTTTTGACACAGATCTGGATGACTCTAAGTCTCGATCTAGATACATATTGAAAGTGGGAGCAATTAGCTAGAGTAGCTCTGTGCAGAGCATTGTAGACATAGAAAATTGCAAAATACATAACGGATCTGAATGTGAAAGACCCGTTGACTAAGATTCTCTCACAAGCAAAACATGATCACACCTTAGTACTCCTTGAGTGTTAATCACATAGCGATGTGAACTAGATTACTGAATCTAGTAAACCCTTTGGGTGTTAGTCACATGGCGATGTGAACTATGGGTATTAATCACATGATGATGTGAACTATCGATGTTAATCACATGGTGATGTGATCTAGATTATTGACTCTAGTGCAAGTGGGAGACTGAAGGAAATATGCCCTAGAGGCAATAATAAAGTTATTATTTATTTCCTTATATCATGATAAATGTTTATTATTCATGCTAGAATTGTATTAACCGGAAACATAATACATGTGTGAATACATAGACAAACAGAGTGTCACTAGTATGCCTCTACTTGACTAGCTCGTTAATCAAAGATGGTTATGCTTCCTAACCATGGACAAAGAGTTGTCATTTGATTAACGGGGTCACATCATTAGTTGAATGATCTGATTGACATGACCCATTCCATTAGCTTAGCACCCGATCATTTAGTATGTTGCTATTGCTTTCTTCATGACTTATACATGTTCCCATGACCATGAGATTATGTAACTCCCGTGTGCCGGAGGAACACTTTGTGTGCTACCAAACGTCACAATGTAACTGGGTGATTATAAAGGTGCTCTACAGGTGTCTCCAAAGGTACATGTTGGGTTGACGTATTTCGAGATTAGGATTTGTCACTCCGATTGTCGGAGAGGTATCTCTGGGCCCTCTCGGTAATACACATCACTTAAGCCTTGCAAGCAATGCAACCAATGAGTTAGTTGCGGGATGATGTATTACGGAACGAGTAAAGAGACTTGCCAGTAACAAGATTGAACTAGGTATTGGATACCGATGATCAAATCTCGGGCAAGTAACATACCGAAGACAAAGGGAACAACGTATGTTGTTATGCGGTCTGACCGATAAAGATCTTCATAGAATATGTAGGAGCCAATATGGGCATCCAGGTCCCGCTATTGGTTATTGACTGGAGACGTGTCTCGGTCATGTCTACATTGTTCTCGAACCGTAGGGTCCGCACGCTTAACGTTACGATGACAGTTATTATGAGTTTATGCATTTTGATGTACCGAAGGTAGTTCGGAGTCCCGGATGTGATCACGGACATGACGAGGAGTCTCGAAATGGTCGAGACATAAAGATTGATATATTGGAAGCCTATATTTGGACATCGGAAGTGTTCCGGGTAAAATCGGGATTTTACCGGATTACCGGGAGGTTACTAGAACCCCCCGGGAGCCATATGGGCCTTATTGGGCTTTAGTGGAAAGGTGAAAGGGGCTGCCATGATGGGCTGCGCGCCTCCCCCCTCCCCTAGTCCTATTAGGACTAGGAGAGGTGGCCGACCACCTCTCTCTCTCTTTCCCCCTTGGGAATCCTACTTGGAATAGGATTGGGGGGGGGGGGAGTCCTACTCCCGGCAGGAGTAGGACTCCTCCTGCGCCCTCCTCTTGGCCGGCCAGCCCCTCCCCCTTGGATCCTTTATATACAGGGGAAGGGGGCACCTCTAGACACACAAGTTGATCATTGAGATCGTTCCTTAGCCGTGTGCGGTGCCCCCTGCCACCATATTCCACCTCGATAATACCGTAGTAGTGCTTAGGCGAAGCCCTGCGTCGGTAGTACATCAAGATCGTCACCACGCCGTCGTGCTGACAGAACTCCTCCCCGAAGCTTTGCTGGATCGGAGCCCGGGGATCGTCATCGAGCTGTACGTGTGCTAAGAACTCGGAAGTGCCGGAGTAACGGTTCTTGGATCGGTCGGATCGGGAAGAAGGCGTACGACTACTTCCTCTACGTTGTGTCAAAGCTTCCGTTGCGATCTACAAGGGTACGTAGATCAGACTCTCCCCCTCGTTGCTATGCATCACCATGATCTTGCGTGTGCGTAGGAATTTTTTCGAAATTACTATGTTCCCCAACAGGCATAAGTCGTTAGGGACTCGAAAAACCTCTCGAACAGCGACCAGCTCTCGCTTCATCATGACAGTCAGTTTTAGCTTTCTCCACTGAGGTGCTTAACCCAGCTCAACAGGGGCACAATCGCAGTGGTTCTCCTAGTGCTACCTTAGCCGATATAGCGGAACGTAAGGCACCAAAACATAGGAGCCGGGCAAACCCAACTATTGACCCAAGACATGATTCGGAGTCGATGCATATAATGCTATAAGTTCGGGGTGTCGCACTTGTTAAAGTGTTCGGACTTCTCTCACCATATTGAGGGGTACTAAAGCCCCTGGCGTATTTTAGCCGTACCAACGTGTACGGGTGCAACATGTCGTTAAGGAACATATATAAATAAAAAAGGTAATGCAAAAATAGACGAAAGCTATGCATTGTTAATTAAAAAGGTGTGCGATCAAGGTAGAATGATACAAGTAATGCGATAAGTGGAAGGCTGGACTAGTTAACATGTCCGTTCCAGGGGCAAGCTGCGGAATAGTATGCGGAACGGGTATACTGCTCGTGATAGAGACCACCTGGGAGTTCCGTAATGCGGCGTGGCTTGTCTACTTCCCTGGTTCTTGCATCGTTTGTGCGGCAATTAAACTGCCGAACAGGCCTTCCGAAGGATGAAGTCCTGAAAGTAAGAGAAAATTAAAAAATCGGCAGCCCCCGGTACGGTTTAAGCCGTGTTTTGGGTGTGCCGTGATGGTGCCCCTCCCCTTGTGCCCATGGTATCTCTAGAGCGTAGTTATGTACGCGAAGTACTGACGTCGCCTTTTTGCGAGGGTTGGGGTCGGGGCCGCATTGCTACGCTTGCTCGGATCGTGCCAGGCGGTCTTGTTGTAGGTTACTCCGGGCGCGCTTGACGGTGTCCGGTCGTTTAGTGGCCGGACTGGAGAACTGCCCGGAGAGGCTGCTTTGTACTTCCGCTGCAAGGGCCGCCGTGTGCTCCTCCGTTCGGAGGGAGCGTTCGGTGTTTCCATTGACCGTAATTACTCCTCGAGGGCCTGGCATCTTGAGCTTAAGGTATGCGTAATGCGGTACCGCATTGAACTTAGCGAACGCGGTTCGCCCGAGCAGTGGGTGATAACCACTGCGAAACGGGACTATGTCGAAGATTAACTCCTCGCTTCGGAAATTATCCGGAGATCCGAAGACCACTTCAAGTGTGACTGAGCCTGTACAGTTGGCCTCTACACCTGGTATTACGCCTTTAAAGGTCGTTTTGGTGGGCTTAATCCTCGAGGGATCTATGCCCATTTTCCGCACTGTATCCTGGTAAAGCAGGTTCAGGCTGCTGCCGCCGTCCATAAGGACTCTAGTGAGATGAAATTCGTCAATAATTGGGTCTAGAACCAATGCGGCGAATCCGCCATGACGGATGCTAGTGGGATGGTCCCTTCGACCAAAGGTGATCGGGTAGGAGGACCATGGGTTGAACTTTGGGGCGACTAGCTCTACCGCATATACGTCCCTTAATGCGTGAAGGAAATATGCCCTAGAGGCAATAATAAAGTTATTATTTATTTCCTTATATCATGATAAATGTTTATTATTCATGCTAGAATTGTATTAACCGGAAACATAATACATGTGTGAATACATAGACAAACTTAATGTCACTAGTATGCCTCTACTTGACTAGCTCGTTAATCAAAGATGGTTATGTTTCCTAACCATGAACAAGGTGTTGTTATTTTATTAACAAGGTCACATCATTGGTTGAATGATCTGATTGACATGACCCATTTCATTAGCTTAGCACCCGATCGTTTAGTATGTTGCTATTGCTTTCTTCATGACTTATACATGTTCCTATGACTATGAGATTATGCAACTCCCGTTTCCCGGAGGAACACTTTGTGTGCTACCAAACGTCACAACGTAACTGGGTGATTATAAAGGAGCTCTACAGGTGTCTCCAAAGGTAGATGTTGGGTTGGCGTATTTCGAGATTAGGATTTGTCACTCCGATTGTCGGAGAGGTATCTCTAGGCCCTCTTGGTAATGCACATCACATAAGCCTTGCAAGCATTGCAACTAATGAGTTAGTTGCGGGATGATGTATTACAGTACGAGTAAAGAGACTTGCCGGTAACGAGATTGAACTAGGTATTGGATACCGACGATCGAATCTCGGGCAAGTAACATACCAATGACAAAGGGAACAACGTATGTTGTTATGCGGTCTGACCGATAAAGATCTTCGTTGAATATGTAGGAGCCAATATGGGCATCCAGGTCCCGCTATTGGTTATTGACCGGAGATGCGTCTCAGTCATGTCTACATTATTCTCGAACCGTAGGGTCCGCACGCTTAACGTTACAATGACAGTTATTATGAGTTTATGCATTTTGATGTACCGAAGTTAGTTCGGAGTCCCAGATGTGATCACGGACATGACGAGGAGTCTCGAAATGGTCGAGACATAAAGATTGATATATTGGAAGCCTATATTTGGACATCGGAAGTGTTCCGGGTAAAATCGGGATTTTACCGGATTACCGGGAGGTTACTAGAACCCCCCGGGAGCCATATGGGCCTTATTGGGCTTTAGTGGAAAGGTGAAAGGGGCTGCCATGATGGGCTGCGCGCCTCCCCCCTCCCCTAGTCCTATTAGGACTAGGAGAGGTGGCCGGCCACCTCTCTCTCTCTTTCCCCCTTGGGAATCCTACTTGGAATAGGATTGGGGGGGGGAGTCCTACTCCCGGCAGGAGTAGGACTCCTCCTGCGCCCTCCTCTTGGCCGGCCAGCCCCTCCCCCTTGGATCCTTTATATACAGGGGAAGGGGGCACCTCTAGACACACAAGTTGATCATTGAGATCGTTCCTTAGCCGTGTGCGGTGCCCCCTGCCACCATATTCCACCTCGATAATACCGTAGTAGTGCTTAGGCGAAGCCCTGCGTCGGTAGTACATCAAGATCGTCACCACGCCGTCGTGCTGACAGAACTCCTCCCCGACGCTTTGCTGGATCGGAGCCCGGGGATCGTCATCGAGCTGTACGTGTGCTAAGAACTCGGAGGTGCCGGAGTAACGGTGCTTGGATCGGTCGAATCAGGGAGACGTACGACTACTTCCTCTACGTTGTGTCAACGCTTCCGCAGTCGGTCTGCGTGAGTACGTAGACAACACTCTCCCCTCTCGTTGCTATGCATCACCATGATCTTACGTGTGCGTAGGATTTTTTTTAAATTACTACGTTCCTCAACAGTGGCATCTGAGCCTAGGTTTTATGGTTTGATGTTATGTGCACGAGTAGAACACAAGTGAGTTGTGGGCGATATAAGTCATACTGCTTACCAGCATGTCATACTTTGGTTCAGCGGTATTGTTGGATGAGACGACCCGCGCCAACATTACGCGTACGCTTACGCGAGACCGGTTCCCCCGACGTGCTTTGCACATAGGTGGCTTGCGGGCGACTGTCTCTCCAACTTTAGTTGAACCGAGTGTGGCTACGCCCGGTCCTTGCGAAGGTTAAAACGGAGTCTATTTGACAAACTATCGTTGTGGTTTTGATGCGTAGGTGAGATTGGTTCTTGCTTAAGCCCGTAGCAGCCACGTAAAACTTGCAACAACAAAGTAGAGGACATCTAACTTGTTTTTGCAGGGCATGTTGTGATGTGATATGGTCAAGACATGATGCTAAATTTTATTGTATGAGATGATCATGTTTTGTAACCGAGTTATCGGCAACTGGCAGGAGCCATATGGTTGTCGCTTTATTGTATGCAATGCAATCGCGATGTAATGCTTTACTTTATCACTAAGTGGTAGCGATAGTCGTGGAAGCATAAGATTGGCGAGACAACAATGATGCTACGATGGAGATCAAGGTGTCGCGCCGGTGACGATGGTGATCATGACGGTGCTTCGGAGATGGAGATCACAAGCACAAGATGATGATGGCCATATCATATCACTTATATTGATTGCATGTGATGTTTATCTTTTTATGCATATTATCTTGCTTTGATTGACGGTAGCATTATAAGATGATCTCTCACTAAATTATCAAGAAGTGTTCTCCCTGAGTATGCACCGTTGCCAAAGTTCGTCGTGCCCAGACACCATGTGATGATCGGGTGTGATAAGCTCTACGTCCATCTACAACGGGTGCAAGCCAGTTTTGCACACACAGAATACTCAGGTTAAACTTGACGAGCTTAGCATATGCAGATATGGCCTCGGAAGACGGAGACCGAAAGGTCGAGCGTGAATCATATAGTAGATATGATCAACATAACGATGTTCACCATTGAAAACTACTCCATCTCACATGATGAACGGTTATGGTTTAGTTGATTTGGATCACGTGATTACTTAGAGGATTAGAGGGATGTCTATCTAAGTGGGAGTTCTTAAGTAATTTGATTAAATTGAACTTAAACTTATCATGAACTTAGTACCTGATAGTATCTTGCTTGTTTATGTTGATTGTAGATAGATGGCTCGTGCTGTTGTTCCGTTGAATTTTAATGTGTTCCTTGAGAAAGCAAAGTTGAAAGATGATGGTAGCAATTACATTGACTGGGTCCGTAACTTGAGTATTATCCTCATTACTGCTCAGAAGAATTATGTCCTGGAAGCACCGCTGGGTGCCAGGCCTGCTACTGGAGCAACACCAGATGTTATGAACATCTGGCAGAGCAAAGCTGATGACTACTCAATAGTTCAATGTGCCATGCTTTACGTCTTAGAATCGGGACTTCAACGACGTTTTGAATGTCATGGAGCATATGAGATGTTCTAGGAGTTGAAGTTAATATTTCAAGCAAATGCCCGGATTGAGAGATATGAAGTCTCCAATAAGTTCTATAGCTGTAAGATGGAGGAGAACAGTTCTGTCAGTGAGCATATACTCAAAATGTCTGGGTATAATAATCACTTGATTCAGATGGGAGTTAATCTTCCAGATGATTGCGTCATTGACAGAATTCTCCAATCACTGCCACCAAGCTACAAGAGCTTCGTGATGAACTATAATATGCAAGGGATGAACAAGACTATTCCCAAGCTCCTTGCAATGCTGAAAGCTGTGGAGGTAGAAATCAAAAAGGAGCATCAAGTGGTGATGGTTAGTAAGACCACTAGTTTCAAGAAAAAGGGAAAAGGGAAGAAGAAGGGGAACTTCAAGAAGAATGGCAAGCAAGTTGCTGCTCAAGAGAAGAAACCCAAGTCTGGACCTAAGCCTGAAACTGAGTGCTTCTACTGCAAGCAGACTGGTCACTAGAAGCGGAACTGCCCCAAGTATTTGGCGGATAAGAAGGATGGCAAGGTGAACAAAGGTATATGTGATATACATGTTATTGATGTGTACCTTACTAGAGCTCGCAGTAGCACCTGGGTATTTGATACTGGTTCTGTTGCAAACATTTGCAACTCGAAACAGGGACTACGGATTAAGAGAACACTGGCGAAGGACGAGGTGACGATGCGCGTGGGAAACGGTTCCAAAGTTGATGTGATCGCGGTCGGCACGCTACCTCTACATCTACCTTCGAGATTAATATTAGACCTAAATAATTGTTATTTGGTGCCAGCGTTGAGCATGAACATTATATCTGGATCTTGTTTGATGCGAGACGGTTATTCATTTAAATCAGAGAATTATGGTTGTTCTATTTATATGAGTAATATCTTTTATGGTCATGCACCTTTGAAGAGTGGTCTATTTTTGATGAATCTCGATAGTAGTAACACACATATTCATAATGTTGAAGCCAAAAGATGCAGAGTTGATAATGACAGTGCAACTTATTTGTGGCACTGCCGTTTAGGTCATATCGGTATAAAGCGCATGAAGAAACTCCATACTGATGGACTTTTGGAACCACTTGATTATGAATCACTTGGTACTTGCGAACCATGCCTCATGGGCAAGATGACTAAAACACCGTTCTCCGGTACTATGGAGAGAGCAACAGATTTATTGGAAATCATACATACCGATGTATGTGGTCCGATGAATATTGAGGCTCGTGGCGGATATCGTTATTTTCTCACCTTCACAGATGACTTAAGCAGATATGGGTATATCTACTTAATGAAACATAAGTCTGAAACATTTGAAAAGTTCAAAGAATTTCAGAGTGAAGTTGAAAATCATCATAACAAGAAAATAAAGTTTCTACAATCTGATCGTGGAGGAGAATATTTGAGTTACGAGTTTGGTGTACATTTGAAAAATTGTGGAATAGTTTCGCAACTCACGCCACCCGGAAGACCACAGCGTAATGGTGTGTCCGAACGTCGCAATCGTACTTTACTAGATATGGTGCGATCTATGATGTCTCTTACTGATTTACCGCTATCGTTTTGGGGTTATGCTTTAGAGACGGCCGCATTCACGTTAAATAGGGCGCCATCAAAATCCGTTGAGACGACGCCTTATGAACTATGGTTTGGCAAGAAACCAAAGTTGTCGTTTCTTAAAGTTTGGGGCTGCGATGCTTATGTGAAAAAGCTTCAACCTGATAAGCTCGAACCCAAATCGGAGAAATGTGTCTTCATAGGATACCCAAAGGAGACTGTTGGGTACACCTTCTATCACCGATCCGAAGGCAAGATATTCGTTGCTAAGAATGGATCATTTCTAGAGAAGGAGTTTCTCTCGAAAGAAGTGAGTGGGAGGAAAGTAGAACTTGACGAGGTAACTGTACCTGCTCCCTTATTGGAAAGTAGTACATCACAGAAAACTGTTTCTGCGACACCTATACCAATTAGTGAGGAAGCTAATGATGATGATCATGAAACTTCAGGACAAGATACTACTGAACCTCATAGATCAACCAGAGTGAGATCCGCACCAGAGTGGTACGGTAATCCTGTTCTGGAAATCATGCTGCTAGATCATGATGAACCTACGAACTATGAAGAAGCAATGGTGAGCCCAGATTCCGCAAAGTAGCTTGAAGCCATGAAATCTGAGATGGGATCCATGTATGAGAACAAAGTATGGACTTTGGTTGACTTGCCCGATGATCGACAAGCAATTGAGAATAAATGGATCTTCAAGAAGAAGACTGACGCTAACGGTAATGTCACTGTCTATAAAGCTCGACTTGTCGCAAAAGGTTTTCGACAAGTTCAAGGGGTTGACTACGATGAGACCTTCTCACCAGTAGCGATGCTTAAGTCTGTCCGAATCATGTTAGCAATTGCCGCATTTTATGATTATGAAATTTGGCAGATGGATGTCAAAACTGCATTCCTGAATGGATTTCTGGAAGAAGAGTTGTATATGATGCAACCGGAAGGTTTTGTCGATCCAAAGGGAGCTAACAAAGTGTGCAAGCTCCAGCGATCCATTTATGGACTGGTGCAAGCCTCTCGGAGTTGGAATAAACGCTTTGATAGTGTGATCAAAGCATTTGGTTTTATACAGACTTTCGGTGAAGCCTGTATTTACAAGAAAGTGAGTGGGAGCTCTATAGCATTTCTGATATTATATGTGGATGACATATTGCTGATTGGAAATGATATAGAATTTCTGGATAGCATAAAGGGATACTTGAATAAGAGTTTTTCAATGAAAGACCTCGGTGAAGCTGCTTACATATTAGGCATAAAGATCTATAGAGATAGATCAAAACGCTTAATTGGACTTTCACAAAGCACATACCTTGACAAGATTTTGAAGAAGTTCAAAATGGATCAAGCAAAGAAAGGGTTCTTGCCTGTGTTACAAGGTGTGAAGTTGAGTCAGACTCAATGCCCGACCACTGCAGAAGATAGAGAGAAAATGAAAGATGTTCCCTATGCTTCAGCCATAGGCTCTATCATGTATGCAATGCTGTGTACCAGACCTGAAGTGTCCCTTGCTATAAGTTTAGCAGGGAGGTACCAAAGTAATCTAGGAGTGGATCACTGGACAGCGGTCAAGAACATCCTGAAATACCTGAAAAGGACTAAGGATATGTTTCTCGTATATGGAGGTGACAAAGAGCTCACCGTAAGAGGTTACGTTGATGCAAGCTTTGACACTGATCCGGTCGATTCTAAATCGCAAACCGGATACGTGTTTACATTAAACGGTGGAGCTGTCAATTGGTGCAGTTCTAAACAAAGCGTTGTAGCGGGATCTACATGTGAAGCGGAATACATAGCTGCTTCGGAAGCAGCAAACGAAGGAGTCCCGATGAAGGAGTTCATATCCGATCTAGGTGTTATACCTAGTGCATCGGGTCCAATGAAAATCTTTTGTGACAATACTGGTGCAATTGCCTTGGTAAAGGAATCCAGATTTCACAAGAGGACCAAGCACATCAAGAGACACTTCAATTCCATCCGGGATCTAGTCCAGGTGGGAGACATAGAGATTTGCAAGATACATACGGATCTGAATATTGCAGACCCGTTGACTAAGCCTCTTCCACGAGCAAAACATGATCAGCACCAAGGCTCCATGGGTGTTAGAATCATTAATGTGTAATCTAGATTATTGACTCTAGTGCAAGTGGGAGACTGAAGGAAATATGCCCTAGAGGCAATAATAAAGTTATTATTTATTTCCTTATATCATGATAAATGTTTATTATTCATGCTAGAATTGTATTAACCGGAAACATAATACATGTGTGAATACATAGACAAACTTAATGTCACTAGTATGCCTCTACTTGACTAGCTCGTTAATCAAAGATGGTTATGTTTCCTAACCATGAACAAGGTGTTGTTATTTGATTAACGAGGTCACATCATTGGTTGAATGATCTGATTGACATGACCCATTTCATTAGCTTAGCACCCGATCGTTTAGTATGTTGCTATTGCTTTCTTCATGACTTATACATGTTCCTATGACTATGAGATTATGCAACTCCCGTTTCCCGGAGGAACACTTTGTGTGCTACCAAACGTCACAACGTAATTGGGTGATTATAAAGGAGCTCTACAGGTGTCTCCAAAGGTAGATGTTGGGTTGGCGTATTTCGAGATTAGGATTTGTCACTCCGATTGTCGGAGAGGTATCTCCGGGCCCTCTCGGTAATGCACATCACATAAGCCTTGCAAGCATTGCAACTAATGAGTTAGTTGCGGGATGATGTATTACAGAACGAGTAAAGAGACTTGCCAGTAACGAGATTGAACTAGGTATTGGATGCCGACGATCGAATCTCGGGCAAGTAACATACCGATGACAAAGGGAACAACGTATGTTGTTATGCGGTCTGACCGATAAAGATCTTCGTTGAATATGTAGGAGCCAATATGGGCATCCAGGTCCCGCTATTGGTTATTGACCGGAGATGTGTCTGAGTCATGTCTACATTATTCTCGAACCGTAGGGTCCGCACGCTTAACGTTATGATGACAGTTATTATGAGTTTATGCATTTTGATGTTCCGAAGTTAGTTCCGAGTCCCGGATGTGATCACGGACATGACGAGGAGTCTCGAAATGGTCGAGACATAAAGATTGATATATTGGAAGCCTATATTTGGACATCGGAAGTGTTCCGGGTGAAATCGGGATTTTACCGGAGTACCGGGAGGTTACCGGAACCCCCCGAGAAGCCATATGGGCCTTAATGGGCTTTAGTGGAAAGGAGAAAGGGGCAGCCCAAGGTGGCCGCGCGCCTCCCCCCTCCCCTAGTCCTATTAGGACTAGGAGAGGTGGCCGACCCCCCTCTCTCTCTTTCCCCCTCGGGGAATCCTAGTCCAACTAGGATTGGGGGGGGGGGGAGTCCTACTCCCGGTAGGAGTAGGACTCCTCCTGCGCCCTCCTCCTGGCCGGCGGCCCCCTCCCCCTTCGCTCCTTTATATACGGAGGCAGGGGGCACCTCTAGACACACAAGTTGATCATTGAGATCGTTCCTTAGCCGTGTGCAGTGCCCCCTGCCACCATATTCCACCTCGATTATATTGTAGCAGTGCTTAGGCGAAGCCCTGCGACGGTAGTACATCAAGATCGTCACCACGCCGTCGTGCTGACGGAACTCCTCCCCGACGCTTTGCTGGATCGGAGCCCGGGGATCGTCATCGAGCTGTACGTGTGCTAAGAACTCGGAGGTGCCGGAGTAACGGTGCTAGGATCGGTTGGATCGGGAAGACGTACGACTACTTCCTCTACATTGTGTCAACGCTTCCGCAGTCGGTCTGCATGAGTACGTAGACAACACTCTCCCCTCTCGTTGCTATGCATCACCATGATCTTGCGTGTGCGTAGGAATTTTTTTGAAATTACTACGTTCCCCAACAATGCGCGCTTCCGCTCCCTTTTGGGGACGTGGGTTGCGTATATCATGTTCACCGTCCGCACTTGTGGGGGAAAACCCTTCTGTCCACTGTTGTTCGGCGGCCGGGGCTCCTCGTCGTCATCGCTATGCAGCCCCTTGTCTTCATTTTCGGCGTTTAACTTGGCTGCCTGCTTGAACACCCAACAATCCCTGTTGGTGTGATTGGCTGGCTTTTCGGCGGTGCTATGTATTTGGCACAAGCGGTCGAGTATTCGGTCCAAACTGGACAAGCCCCAACGATTCCTTTTGAATGGCTTTTTCCGCTGACTGGATTTAGAGCCTCTGAATCCGGCATTAACTGACGTATCCTCAGCATTGTCACCGTTAATGCGGCGCTTCTGCTTGTTGCGACGCGACCTTCCACTACTGTCCCTGGTGTCTGAATTACCAGGGTTCTTGGTCATATTGTTACTACGAGCAAGCCAGCTGTCTTCTCCCGCGCAAAAGCGGGTCATGAGTGTCGTCAGTGCTGCCATAGATTTCGGCTTTTCCTGTCGAACGTGCCGGGCCAGCCACTCGTCATGGATATTGTGCTTGAAGACTGCTAGGGCCTCAGCGTTCGGACAGTCGACTATTTGATTTTTATTTGTTAGGAACCGTGTCCGGAATTGCCTGGCCGATTCCTCTGGCTGCTGAATTACGTGACTTAGGTCATCGGCGTCCGGGGGTCGCACATAAGTGCCCTGGTAATTGTCGAGGAATGCGGCTTCCAGGTCCTCCCAACAACTGATTGATCCTGTTGGCAAGCTGTTAAGCCAATGCCGAGCTGGTCCTTTAAGCTTGAGTGGGAGGTATTTGATGGCATGGAAATCATTGCCGAGGGCCATGTGGATATGAAGGAGATAATCCTCGATCCATACCGCAGGATCTGTTGTGCCATCATATGATTCGATGTTTACGGGTTTGAAACCCTCGGGGATTTGATGATCCATTATTTCGTCTGTAAAGCAGAGTGGGTGTGCGGCGCCTCTGTACTGGGCTATATCATGACGTAGCTCCAGTGAGCCTTGTCTACTGTGTTCGGCCCTACCAAATTTGTGGCCGGCGTGACGGTTGCCGTCTCGAGCCGTGGGGCGCCCACGCGATCCGTAGATCGATCTTGTTTGCCTTGCCTTGTCCTCCAACATGTCTTGTAAGTCCAGCGCATATTCCCGTGCCTTGGTACGGGGTGCGGCTTGAGTGGAGGGCCGAGAGGCCTCTCAGTCGCGGCCATGAGGTGGTCGGTCGGCCGCATCAAGTGCTTCCTCCTCTAATCGGGGTAGCAACCTCCACTTTGGGTAGCTCTTGGAAGGGCGTTCGAGTTTATGCTCTTCGGCCGCAAGGACTTTAGTCCATCTGTCGACTAGCAAATCTTGATCAGCTCTAAGCCGCTGATGTTTTTTCTTGAGGCTTCTTGCCGTGGCCATAAGCCTGCGTTTAAAACGCTCTTGCTCGACGGGATCCTCTAGCACGACGAATTCGTCGTCGTCGAGGCTTGCCTCGTCTTCGGAGGGAGGCATATAATTATCGTCCTCGACCTCTCTGTCTGCCGCTCTCTCATGCGAGCTGGTTTCTCCATCCTCCTGTGCTAAATCTTGCTGGAGGGGGTTTTCTTCGGCGCTTTCCGGAGTATTACTATCTCCCGTGCTGGAATCACCTTGTTTGTTTTGGCGAGATTTTGAGCGGCGCCACTGACGCTGGCGCTTAGGCTGTTTCTTGGAGGGATCATCCTCCGCTGTTCCATCCCCATCTCCCTCTTTTGGGGTGTCCACCATGTATATGTCATATGACGAGGTGGCTTTCCAGGGCCTAGTAGGCGCTGGTTCTTCATCATCTCCTTCATCGGCGTCCATACCGTCGATGTCTTCGGAGTCGAAGTCGAGCATGTCGGTTAAGTCGTCGACAGTGGCTACAAAGTGGGTGGTGGGTGGGCTTTGAATTTCTTCATTGTCCGTACCCCACCCTTGCTGACCATAGTCCGGCCAGGGCTCTCCTTTCAAAGAGAGAGACTTTAGTGACTTCAGGATATTGCCAAGAGGCGAGTGCTGAAAGATGTCCGCGGCAGTGAACTCCATGATCGGCGCCCAATCGGATTCGATCGGCAGGGGCGCGGAGGGTTCGGAGTCCAGAGAGGAGTCCGGCTCCCTGGAGTCACGAGTCTCGCAGAGTACGGGGCTGGTGTTCGGCTCAATCGCTGTTAGGGTCGCAGCCCCTGAGGTGGCGTCCAACCGCCCATCCTCGACCAGCGCAGTCGGCTCCGAATTAGGGGTCGGAGCTGACGCGGGTGCGGCCTCCAGGGCACTGTTCGACGGCAGAGCTAAATCATGCTCGTCGTGACAGAGCGGCGCGCTCGGCAATGGCTCGAATCCATCGAAGATCAAGTCTTCGCGGATGTCAGCCGTGTAGTTTAAATTTCCAAATCTGACCTGATGGCTGGGGGCGTAGCTTTCGATCTGCTCCAGACGGCCAAGCGAATTGGCCCGCAGTGTGAAGCCGCCGAAGATGAAAATCTGTCCGGGGAGGAAGGTCTCACCCTGGACTGCATCGCTATTGATGATCGTAGGAGCCATCGAGCCTGACAGCGACGACACAGAGGAACTCTCAATGAAAGCACCAATGCTGGTGTTAAAACCGGCGGATCTCAGGTAGGGGGTCCCAAACTGTGCGTCTGGGTTGGATGGTAACAGGAGGCAAGGGACACGAAGTTTTACCCAGGTTCGGGCCCTCTCGATGGAGGTAAAACCCTACGTCCTGCTTAATTAATATTGATGATATGGGTAGTACAAGAGTAGATTTACCACGAGATCGAGGAGGCTAAACCCTAGAAGCTAGCCTATGGTATGGTTGTCGATGTGTAGGTTGTCCTACAGACTAAAACCCTCCAGTTTATATAGACACCGGGTAGGGTTAGTGTTAAATAGAGTCGGTTACAATGGTAGGAGATCTGCATACCCGTATCGCCAAGCTTTCCTTCCACGCCAAGGAAAGTCCCTCCCGGACACGGGACGAAGTCTTCAATCTTGTATCTTCATAGTCCAGGAGTCCGGCTGAAGGTATAGTCCGGCCATCCGGACACCCCCTAATCCAGGACTCCCTCAGGGCCTGTTCCGGAGCTCCGCCGGAGGGGGCATCGATCACGGAGGGCTTCTACATCAACACCATAGCCCCTCCGATGATGTGTGAGTAGTTTACCTCAGACCTTCGGGTCCATAGTTATTAGCTAGATGGCGTCTTCTCTCTTTTTGGATCTCAATACAATGTTTCCCCCCTCTCTCATGGATATTCTCATAACTATGCTCAATTCTGTCAACTGCTCAACAGTAATTTGTTCATCATATCAGTCTCCATCACTTTAATCTTGCTTTGCTTTTTTACTTTGCGTTTTACTTTTCACTTTGCATCTCTATACCAAAAATACCAAAAATATTATATATATCAGATCTCATTCTCGTAAGTGACCGTGAAGGGATTGACAACCCCTAATCGCGTTGGTTGCGAGTAGCTATCATTTTGTGCAGGTACGAGGGACTTGAGCGTGGCCTCCTACTGGATTGATACCTTGGTTCTCAAAAACTGAGGGAAATACTTACGATACTCTGCTGCATCATCCTTTCCTCTTCGGGGAAATCCAACGCAAGATCAAGAGGTAGCAAGAAGAATTTCTGGCGCTGTTGCCGGGGAGTCTACGCAAAAAGTCAACATAGCAAGTAACCATCACAATCCCTATCTCTCGCATTACATTATTTGCCATTTGCCTCTCATTTTCCTCCCCCCCCACTTCACCCTTGCCATTTTATTTGCCCTCTCTCTCTCCTCCCTCTCTTTTCCGCCTTCCTTTTGTTTGCTCGTGTGTTGGATTGCTTGTTTGTCGCGATGGCTCAACCGAGATTTGGTGAACTTCACCTTAAAAGGTTAGAGGAGATCGAAAACAACGTTAGGAAGTTTATGGTTTTGCAATTTGAGCATAATAATTTCTTTAGAAACGAGCTTAAGGAACAAAAAAGTTTTATGAATTATATGAATAAAGAGCTTGATGATATGTCTAAAGAATTTGTTGGTATAAGATCCCAAATTGTTCGTCTAGAAAAGATGACTGCTGAAATTTCGGATATGCAAGCCACCTTAGTTAATAAGATGGCCGCTAAACTGAATTCCTATGAAAATCAAGATGAAGATCTAAAAGTTATTGATGTGTCTCCTATTAAATCTTTGTTTTGCAATATGAATCTTTATGAAACTGAATATGATCTTCCTTTACCTAGAAGGCGTTCTAAAATTTCGGAGTATTTAGATCTTTATGATGAAATTGATGAAAGTGGGATTGAAAGAAATAAAAATCTAGATGTTGCTAAACCCACTATATTGGATTTCAAGGAATTTAATTATGAAAGTTTCTCTTTAATTGATTGTATTTCCTTGTTGCAATCCGTGCTAAATTCTCCACATGCTTATAGTCAAAAGAAAGCCTTCACCGAACATATTGTTGATGCCTTGATGCAATCTTATGAAGAAAAACTTGAGTTGAAAGTTTCTATCCCTAGAAAACTCTATGATGAGTGGGAACCAACTATTAAAATTAAAATTAAAGCTCATGAGTTTTATGCTTTGTGTGATTTGGGTGCTAGTGTCTCCACTATCCCCAAAACTTTGTGTGATTTGCTAGATTTTCGCGATTTTCATGATTGCTCTCTAAAGTTGCATCTTACGGATTCTACTATTAAGAAACCTATGGGAAGGATTAATGATGTTCTTATTATTGCAAATAGGAATTATGTGCCCGTAGATTTCATTGTTCTTGATATAGATTGCAATCCTTCTTGCCCTATTATTCTTGGTAGACCTTTCCTTAGAACGGTTGGTGCGATTATTGATATGAATGAAATGGAATATTAGATTTCAATTTCCATTAAAAAAAGGGCATGGAACACTTTCCAAGAAAGAAAATAAAATTTCCATATGAAACTATCATGAGAGCCACTTATGGATTGCCTACCAAAGATGGCAATACCTAGATCTATCCTCGCTTTTATGCCTAGCTAGGGGCGTTAAATGATAGCGCTTGTTGGGAGGCAACCCAATTTTATTTTTATTCCTTGTGTTTTGATCCTTTTTAGTAATAAATAAATTATTTAGCCTGTGTTTTGGTTGTGTTTTTTGTGTTTAATTAGTGTTTGTGCCAAGTAGAACCGTTCGGAAGACTTGGGGAAAGTCTTGTTCAACTTGCTGTAAAAAACAGAAACTTTAGCGCTCACAAGAACTGCTGTCATTTTTATTTGGAAGTGATATTTAGTTAATTATTTTTGAAGATGATTAATATATAAATTCCTCACGTCCAGCAATTTATTTTGAAATTTTTGGGGTTCCAGAAGTTTGCGTTAGTTACAGATTACTACAGAATGTTCTGTTTTTGACAGATTCTGTTTTTCGTGTGTTGTTTGCTTATTTTGATGAATCTATGGTTAGTAAAATAGTTTATAATCCATAGATAAGTTGTAATACAGTAGGTTTAACACAAATATAAATAAAGAATGAGTTCATTACAGTACCTTGAAGTGGTCTTTTGTTTTCTTTCTCTAACGGAGCTCACGAGATTTCTATTGAGTTTTGTGTTGTGAAGTATTCAAGTTTTGGGTGAATTTTTTTGATGGATTATGGAACCAGGAGTGGCAAGAACCTAAGCTTGGGGATGCACATGGCACCCCCAAGGTAATCCAAGGACACCAAAAAGTCAAAGCTTGGGGATGCCCCGGAAGGCATCCCCTCTTTCGTCCACTTCCATCGGTAATTTACTTGGAGCTATATTTTTATTCACCAACATGATATGTGTTTTGCTTGGAGCGTCTTGCATTATTTGTGTCTTTGGTTGTTATTGTGCCACAATCATCCTTGCTGTACACACTTTTTGAGAGAGCCATACATGAATTAAAATTTGATAGAATACTCTATGTGCTTCACTTATATCTTTTTAGCTATGTAATTTTGCTCTATGTGCTTCACTTATATCTTTTGAGCGTTATAATTTTGATCTATGTGCTTCACTTACATCTTTTAAGAGCACGGTGGTGGATTTGTTTTAAAGAAACTATTGATCTCTCATGCTTCACTTAAATTATTTTGAGAGTCTCTTAATAGCATGGTAATTTGCTTAATAATAACATGCTTGGTATTCAAGATTTGTGGAACTTTCTTTTGAGTGCACTGAATACTAAGAAAAGATTGAAGCATGATAATTGTTTTGAGATATGGAGCTAATAATATTAGAGTCATGCTAGTTGAGTAGTTGTGAATTTAAAGAATACTTGTGTTAAAGTTTGTGATTCCCGTAGCATGCATGTATGGTGAACCGTTATGTGATGAAGTCGGAGCATGATTTATTTATTGATTGTCTTCCTTATGAGTGGCGGTCGGGGACGAGTGATGGTCTTTTCCTACCAATCTATCCCCCTAGGAGCATGCGCGTAATACTTTGCTTTGATAACTTCTAGATTTTTGCAATAAGTATATGAGTTCTTTATGACTAATGTTGAGTCCATGGATTATATGCACTTTTTCCCATCCTTCCACCATTGCTAGCCTCTCTAATACCGCGCACTTTTTGCCGGTATCATACACCTACCATATACCTTCCTCAAAACAGCCACCATACCTACCTATCATGGCATTTCCATAGCCATTCCGAGATATATTGCCATGCAACTTTCCACCATCCAGTTTATCATGACACGCTCCATCATTGTCATATTGCTAGCATGATCATGTATTTGACATCGTATTTGTGGCAAAGCCACCGTTCATAATTCTTTCATACATGTCACTCTTGATTCATTGCATATCCCGGTACACCACCGGAGGCATTCATATAGAGTCATATTTTGTTCTAAGTATCGAGTTGTTGAGTTGTAAGAAAAATAAAAGTGTGATGATCATCATTTTTGGAGCATTGTCCCAAGTGAGGAAAGAATGATGGAGACTATGATTCCCCCACAAGTCGGGATGAGACTCCGGACGAAAAATAAATAAAAGAGGCCAAAGAAGCCCAAAAAAAGAAGAAGAAAAAGGAGGTCGTAAAAAAAGAGAAAAGGCCCAAATAAAAAATGAGAGAAAAAGAGAGAAGGGACAATGTTACTATCCTTTTACCACACTTGTGCTTCAAAGTAGCACCATGATCGTCATGATAGAGAGTCTCTCGTTATGTCACTTTCATATACTAGTGGGAATTTTACATTATAGAACTTGGCTTGTATATTCCAATGATGGGCTTCCTCAAAATGCCCTAGGTCTTCGTGAGCAAGCAAGTTGGATGCACACCCACTTAGTTTCTTTTGATGAGCTTTCATATACTTATAGCTCTAGTGCATCCGTTGCATGGCAATCCCTACTCACTCACATTGATATCTATTGATGGGCATCTCCATAGCCCGTTGATACGCCTAGTTGATGTGAGACTATCTTCCCCTCTTTTTGTCTTCTCCACAACCACCATTCTATTCCACATATAGTGATATATCCATGGCTCACGCTCATGTATTGCGTGAAGATTGAAAAAGTTTTGAAAAAGTTAGAGTATGAAACAATTGCTTCGCTTGTCATCGGGGTTGTGCATGATTTAAATACTTTGTTTGGCGAACATAGAGCATAGCCAGACTATATGATTATGCAGGGATAACTTTATTTGGCCATGTTATTTTGAGAAGACATAATTTCTTTGTTAGTATGCTTGAAGTATTATTATTTTTATGTCAACATAAACTTTTTTCTTGAATCTTTGAATCTGAATATTCATATCACAATTAAGAAGATTTGCATTGAAATTATGCCAAGTAGCACTCCGCATCAAAAATTCTCTTTTTATCATTTACCTACTCGAGGACGAGCAGGAATTAAGCTTGGGGATGCCTGATACGTCTCCAACGTATCTAATTTTTGATTGCTCCATGCTATATTATCTATTGTTTTGGACTATATTGGGCTTTATTTTCCACTTTTATATTATTTTTGGGACTAACCTATTAACCGGAGGCCTAGCCCATAATTGCTATTTTTTTGCCTATTTCAGTGTTTCAAAGAAACGGAATATCAAACGGAGTCCCAACGGAAAAAACCTTTCTGGAACGTGATTTTCTTCCCGAATATGACCCAGGAGACTTGGACCCTACGACAAGGAAGCTTCGAGGTGGGCACGAGGTAGGAGGGCGCGCCCTACACCCACAGGCGTGCCCCCACCCTCGTGGGCCCACCAAAGCTCCACCGACATACTTCTTCCTCCTATATATATCTGCGTACCCCAAACGAACAGATACGGAGCCAAAAACCTAATTCCACCGCCGCAACTTTCTGTATCCACGAGATCCCATCTTGGGGCCTGTTCCGGAGCTCCGCCGGAGAGGGCCGTCATCACGAAGGGCTTCTACATCGTCATAGCCTCTCCGATGAAGTGTGAGTAGTTTACCTCAGACCTTCAGGTCCATAGTTATTAGCTAGATGGCTTCTTCTCTCTTTTTGGATCTCAATACAAAGTTCTCCCCCTCTCTCGTGGAGATCTATTCGACGTAATCTTCTTCTTTTTCCGGTGTGTTTGTTGAGATCGATGAATTGTGGGTTTATGATCAAGTCTATCTATGAATAATATTTGAATCTTCTCTGAATTCTTGTATGTATGATTGGTTATCTTTGTGAGTCTCTTCGAATTAGCCATTTGGTTTGGCCAACTAGATTGGTAGTTCTTGCCATGGGAGAAGTGCTTAGCTTTGGGTTCGGTCTTGCGGTGTCCTTTTCCAGCGACAGAAGGGGCAGCAAGGCACGTATTGCATCATTGCCATCGAGGATAACAAGTTGGGGTTTATTTCATATTGCATGAATTTATCTCTCTACATCATGTCATCTTGCTTAAAGCGTTACTCTGTTTTTAACTTAATACTCTAGATGCATGCTGGATAGCGGTCGATGAGTGGAGTAATAGTAGTAGATGCAGAATCGTTTTGGTCTACTTGTCACGGACGTGATGCCTATATACATGATCATGCCTAGATATTCTCATAACTATGCTCAATTCTGTCAATTGCTCAACAGTAATTTGTTCACCCACCGTAGAATACTTATGCTCTTGAGAGAAGCCACTAGTGAAACCTACGGCCCCCGGGTCTATTCTCATCATATCAATCTCCATCACTTTAATCTTGCTTTGATTTTTTACTTTGCCTTTTACTTTTCACTTTGCATCTCTATACCAAAAATACCAAAAATATTATATCTATCAGATCTCATTCTCGTAAGTGACCGTGAAGGGATTGACAACCCCTAATCGCGTTGGTTGCGAGTAGCTATCGTTTTGTGCAGGTACTAGGGACTTGAGCGTGGCCTCCTACTGGATTGATACCTTGGTTCTCAAAAATGGAGGGAAATACTTACGCTACTCTGCCGTATCATCCTTTCCTCTTCGGGGAAATCCAGCGCAAGCTCAAGAGGTAGCACCGGGCCATACTCTGTGATGCTTGTTTCTCACCAGAGGCATTTGATGCCTTCAATTCTAGAGAGGCCTACCTCCGTGCTGCTCAAGATGGTCTAGCCAGAGCCACGGATCAGTATGTAAAGGATGTAATGGTAAGTAAATCTGACGATTTATATGTATCAGTAGCCCCTGAGACTTGAACAATTAGCAGAACTGATTTAAGGATCATCTTTATTGTGCAGGTTCTTACAGAGAAGAATAATAGGCTATCACAGGAGCTAGAGGAATGCAAGACGCAACTGCGGGTCGCTGTTGCCGCATTACAGGAACCGAAAAAGTCACCCGCTAGTAACATTTACTTTAAGGAATGATGGTTACCATATAGTGTGCAGCGTGGCTGCAGATCTAACAATAGATGTTGCAGATGAATCCAAAGAAAATCCGGAGGACCAACATGTCGTGCGACAGCTAGAGGCTGGCAAACGCGTGCTGACTGAGGTTAGGCGGGAGAAAAACAATCTCCAAGACGCCAATATCAAGCTGAGCGTGGAACTAAAAGACGTCCGAGCCCAGCTTGCAGACCCCGAGAAGGAGAATAAGCGGCTTTGGCGCGGCATTTTTAGTAAGTGCTTGAACGAATCCTTTTGAAGGAGTTCGGCAAAGAAGCCGACTAACAGCGTTATGTCTGTAGGTATGCTGACGGGTCATCCCGCGGAGGAAATGCCCGGGTCTGTGGGTGATTTTCTATCCGAGCTCTCACATCTGCATGAACAAGTTCGTCAGGTGATGCAATGTGTTGCCCAGACCTTGTGGCCATCCGTCTCCCTGCCAGGAGGCGTTGCAGAGCTTACGGAGAAGCTCAAGGGAGCACGGCGGCGCTTCCGATTATGGAAGATATCGGCCTGCCGACAAGGTGCCAGAGAAGCCTGGGCCATGGTGAAGACGCGATATACCAAGGCTGACCCAAATCACATGGCCGAGGTCGGACCTGTGGGGCCCGACGGAAAAGAGATCCCAATTAGCTTAGTTTATGGGCAAGTAGAATTAGCCGCAAAGTATTGTAGGCTAGACCGCCTGTTGGATGGTATAGAAGAGGAATTTAGTCAGTCTGCATGACTATGTAATTAAAGTGACATGTATAATGCCTTCTAGCCGGATTGTAGATCATTTGTCTTGGCGGACCTTTTCGCTTCAACCTCGGGACCCAATAGTCCGGAGTGTATCTGAATACCTCTCAGTTATATAAGAACCAGGGTATGCATGGATACCAGGCGTAGGGGTCATTAGTGCTTGAACGGACAAGTGCCCAACTAGTTATATTATATTACATGGGTAGTAAGAAACATCTTCCAGGGAGAATAGTTCCGTTAAGGGTTCCTTTCCCTGGGTATGCATGCCCTAAAGTGCATGTCCGGACTGTGATAAGAAACGCAGGAAAAAGCATCTGGGGGTAGATATGGAAAATAAAAAATCATCTTTTGTTCACCGACCGAATATTCCCTTAAGAACGCTAGCTTTCGGCTTCACCCAGTCTGAGGTACAAATCCGGCTGACCCGGCAGTAACAATCGCAGAGGTGCTCCCCTTATGCCCTAGCCAAATTAACAGGAATGTAGGGCATAAATACAAGAGCCAGGCAACCCAGCTTGGCCAAAACTTAAATCATATCGATGCATATAATGGCGAAAAAAGGTACATGCGGAAGCATAACACATGTGCGGGGCATGAGGCCCGGATAAATAATTAAGCTTCTGTGAAAGAAGCCCCCGGGTATGACGAGTGCGGCTAGCGCATCTATAGTGTGCAAGCGAGGCACAAGTTGGCCCTTGAAGGCCTAGAGAAAGAATAAAAGAAAGAAAGAAAAACAAGACAAATAATGTATATGCAAAAATGGACAGAGGAAGGGGACGGACATAGAGTCCGGCGCTAGGCGTAGAATCTTCGAAGCCTGGCCGCGTTCCATGGGTTCGGCTCGAGTCGATTAGTCAATGCATCCCGCAGTCGGTACGCTCCACCGGTCAGAACTTGGTCAATAATGAAGGGACCTTCCCATTTGGGCTCGAGCTTGTTCTTTTTCTTATCCGGCAGGCGTAGAACTAGTTCGCCAATGTTATAAGTTTTGGCCCGTACTTCTCTGCTTTGGTATCTGTGAGCCTGTTGCTGATAAAATGCGGAACGGGCTTTTCTACGTCGCGCTCCTCCTCCAGGGTGTCCAGACTGTCCTGCCGATCGAGCTCGACTTCTCTTTCTTCGTACATGCGCACCCGAGGTGAGTCATGAATTATGTCGCAGGGCAAGACTGCCTCTACACCGTACACCATAAAGAAGGGTGTATATCCGGTACTACGGTTCGGCGTGGTCCGCAGCCCCCAGAGTACGGAGTCGAGCTCCTCTACCCAGTGCGTGTTAGACTCCATTAAGGAATGCACTAATCTGGGTTTAATGCCGCTCATTATAAGACTGTTTGCTCGCTCAACTTGGCCGTTGGTTTGTGGGTGATAGACTGAAGCATAATCGAGTTTGATGGCCATTTTGCTGCACCAGAGTTTTACCTCATCGGCAGTGAAGTTCGTGCCGTTGTCAGTGATGATGCTGTGGGGGACGCCATAACGGTGTACTATCCCGGATATGAAGTCTATTACAGGTCCGGATTCGGCTGTTTTAACAGATTTGGCCTCTATCCATTTGGTGAATTTATCCACCATGATCAGTAAGTATTTTTTCTTATGGGTTCCCCCTTTAAGGGGTCCAACCATGTCAAGCCCCCAGACCACGAAGGGCCATGTAATGGGGATTGTTTGGAGGGCGGTGGGTGGCATGTGGCTTTGATTTGCAAAGAGCTAGCAACCGGCGCAACGTTGGACCAAGTCCTGTGCATCTGCCCGGGCCGTTGGCCAATAGAATCCTGTACGGAAGGCCTTGCTTACAAGAGCCCGGGCTGCGGCGTGGTGACCGCCGAGTCCGGCGTGAATTTCTGCCAAAAGGTTCCGCCCTTCCTCTTCGGAGATGCACCTTTGAAGGACTCCGGTGGTGCTTTTTTATACAATTCTCCCTCATGGACCCTGTAGGCCTTAGATCGCCGCACTATGCAGCGTGCCTCGTTTTGGTCCTCCGGAAGTTCCTGCCTAGTTAGGTAGGCCAGGAATGGTTCTGTCCACGGGGCTATGATGGCCATTATTACATGGGCTGAAGGTGTTATTTCGGTGGCGGAGCCTCCGATTGTGTCAGAGTGTTCGGTATCGGGTATTTTGGATGGGTCCGGACTATTGTTACCGGTGTCCCCTTCCCATACTACGGATGGCTTGAACAACCTCTCCAGAAATATGTTGGGGGACCGCATCGCGTTTTGCGCCGATGCGGGCGAGGATATCCGCCGCCTGATTGTTTTCCCGAGCCACATGGTGAAATTCGAGCCCCTTGAACCGAGCAGACATTTTTAGGATGGCGTTTCGGTAGGCCGCCATTTTCAGATCCTTAGCGTCAAAGTCTCCATTTATTTGGGATATTGCGAGGTTTGAATCCCCGCGCACCTCCAGGCGTTGAATGCCCATGGAGACTGACATCCGAAGACCATGCAACAGAGCTTCGTATTCGGCTGCGTTGTTGGAGTCTGTATACAATATTTGCAGTACGTACTGAACGGTATCTTCGATTGGGGACGTCAGGACGACGCTAGCCCCTAGACCAGCCAGCATTTTAGAACCGTCGAAGTGCATGATGCAATTAGAGTATGCGCCGTACTCTTTAGGGAGTTTGGCCTCCGTCCATTCGGCGACAAAGTCGGCCAACACTTGCGACTTAATGGCTCATCGAGGTTTGTATGTTATGTCGAACGGGAGGAGCTCAATGGCCCATTTAGCAATCCGGCCCGTAGCGTCACGGTTGTTTATAATATCATTAAGTGGCACTTCTGAGGCTACTGTAATCGAACACTCTTGAAAGTAGTGACGCAGCTTCCGGGATGCCATGAATACCGCATAGGCTATCTCTTGATAATGTGGGTACCGTGATTTGCATGGAGTGAGGACAGTGGATACATAGTATACCGGCTTTTGAAGAGGGAATTTATGTCCGTCAGCTTCTCATTCGACGACGAGCACTGCGCTTACAACTTGATGAGTTGCCGCAATGTACAACAGCATTGGTTCACCGATGTTTGGCGTGGCCAGGATTGGGTTGGTTGCCAAAATGGCCTTTATTTCTTCCAATCCGGCTGTGGCAGTGTCCGTCCACTCGAAGTGTTCGGTGCACCGAAGGAGGCGATAAAGGGGTAAAGCCTTTTCTCCTAAGCGGGAGATAAAGCGGCTTAGAGCCGCCATGCATCCAGTTAACTTCTGGATTTGTTTGAGGTCTGTTGGGGTAGCCAACTATGATAAAGCTCGGATTTTGGCCGGATTAGCTTCAATACCTCTACTGAAGACAATGAAACCCAGGAGCTTTCCGGCTGGTACGCCGAAAACGCATTTTTCCGGATTGAGCTTGATGTCATATTTTCGGAGGTTGTCGAATGTGAGCCTCAAGTCGTCTATCAAAGAGTCGACGTGTTTGGTTTTGACGGCCACATCGTCTACGTATGCCTCTACTGTTTTGCCGATTTGTTTCTCCAGACATGTCTGAATCATGCGCTGATATGTTGCGCCGGCGTTTTTGAGCCCAAAAGGCATTGTGTTGAAACAGAAGGGACCGTATGGTGTGATGAATGCCATTGCGGCTTGGTCGGACTTCACCATCTTGATTTGGTGGTAACCGGAGTATGCGTCGAGGAAACACAATGACCTGTGTCCTGCGGTAGCATCAATAATTTGATTGATGCGGGGGAGGGGGAAGAGATCCTTTGGGCAAGCTTTATTGAGGTCCTTCAAATCGACACAAAGGTGCCATGATTTATCCTTCTTTGGTACCATCACTAGGTTTGCTAGCCAGTCCGGGTGTTTTATTTCTCTGATGAATCCGGCCTCCAATAACTTGGCTAGTTCCTCTCTCATGGCATGTCTCTTAGGTTCGGAGAAACGCCGAAGAGCTTGCTTGACCGGCTTGAATCCCTTTAGGATATTGAGGCTATGCTCGGCCAGCCTGCGTGGGATTCTTGGCATGTTTGAGGGATGTTAGGCGAATATGTCCTAATTCTCGCGCAGGAACTCTAGTAGTGCGGCGTCCACGGCGGGGTTTAACTGTGCCCCCATGGAGACTGTTTTTGTAGGGTCCGTTGGGTGGACTTGGAATTTGACTATTTCATCCGCTGGTTTAAAAGAGGTGGACTTGGATCGCATATCGAGGATCACGTCGTCCCTGTCAACTGTGGAGCGTAGCGTGGTTAATTCCTCGGCCGAGAAGGCTTCGGATAATGCCTCGAGGGCCAGTGCGGCTGTTTTGTTTTCGGCGTGGAGTGCTGTGTCCGGATCACTGGTGAGGGTGATGATTCCGTTGGGCCCGACCATTTTGAGCTTCATGTACCCATAATGGGGTATGCTTGGAAGATCGTGAACGCCTCATGTCCTAAAAGGGTGTGGTATCCACTGCTGAATGGGGCCACTTGAAATGTAATTTCTTCAGACCTATAGTTCTCTGGTGTACCGAAGACCACATCTAGTGTGATTTTCCCAGCGCATCGTGCCTCCCGACTGGGTATGATTCCCTTGAAGGTTGTGCTACTTTGCTCAATGCGGTTCCACTCTATTTCCATTTTTTGTAGAGTTTCCTCATAGATGAGGTTTAATCCGCTGCCGCCGTCCATGAGTACATTGGTGAGTCGAAAGCCGTCCACAATTGGACTGAGGACCAGTGCAGCTGGTGCTCGGGCTGTTCGGAATTTAGGTTCGTCACTGGCATTGAAGGTAATAGCCGTGTCACTCCATGGATTTATTGCTGCTACGTGGCAGATTTTGGCCATGCTGCGGAGTGTTCACTTGATCCTATTATTTGACGCGAAGGTCTCAAAGACTGTTAACACCGTATTGTTATCCATGGGATGGTGCTCTGTGGCGTTTGGGATAAGAAGATCCTCACCACTTTTGGCCACCTGCCGGAGTATCCAACATGCTCTAAGGTTGTGCGTTGGTATTGTATCCGCTATACTATGAATTTTGCAGGATCCGTTAAGCCATCCCTCCAGTACGGTTCCATGCCCAGTAGAGGGTTTTTGTTTCTTTGCAACTATCTCGGGTGTCTTATGATAGTGCACCCTTTTACTTCGGACTGGCTGTATATTCGGAGCCGGATTATCCCAAAATTTCGTTTCGGTTTTCCAGGCGCTTCCCATCGCACAGTACTTTCGTACTATGGACGCCAAGTCAGCGAAGCGTGATATGTCATGGCGACTTAAGGCGTTAAGGATTCCCTTGTCCATGCAATTATTGCAGAAAAGTGAGAATGCATCTTCCTCGCGATAGTCCTTAACCTTGTTCATCACAAGGAGGAATCTGGCCCAATAATAATGTATTGTTTCATGGGGCTCTTGCCTGATGTGGGAAAGGTCGTTTATGTCTGGGTGGGTGGGTGGATTTGAGTACAAACCCCTACCCGATCTGATACCCAGGGGCCGAGGAGTTTCCAATCATGGAAGTTCGGGTTTCGGAGTGCTGCCCGATAAGTCTGGCCCGCTGCCTGATTCTAGGTTCAGGGCTTGAGTGTTGTCCTCCCGTAAGCGGGTATCCGGCTCGGAGAGCTCAGGAATCCGGACATAGTTAGCTCTCAAAATAGAGGAAGAGTTGCTACATTGTTCCTCCACCACCGCAACGTGATGGGTGACCGATGGATAGTTAATCTCCCTTCGATCGGGTTTAAGCCCAATCCGATCATAGTCCATAGCGACTCCCAAGGCGGCAATGCGATCCAAGAGTTCGTTTAGGGAAGAGAGCTCCCTTGGATCCATCTGCTCGGTGAATTCCGAGCCGACGTGGAGGCTGTTTTTGATGACCCGAGAAGTCATCATCGGTGCAGCGGCCGAACAGGCAGTCATGATGAAACTGCCTAGCCGGAGAGTTTGGCCGACAGCCAGAGCTTCCAAGGCGGTAATGTTGTTTTTAACAACGAGATGAGGCACCTTCCTTACGGCGACGTCACAGAGGAACTCTCAATGAAAGCACCAATGTCGGTGTCAAAACCGGCGGATCTCGGGTAGGGGGTCCCGAACTGTGCGTCTAAGGCGGATGGTAACATGAGGCAGGGAACACGATGTTTTACCCAGGTTCAGGCCCTCTTGATGGAGGTAAAACCCTACATCCTGCTTGATTTATTCTTGATGATATGAGTATTACAAGAGTTGATCTACCACGAGATCGGAGAGGCTAAACCCTAGAAGCTAGCCTATGGTATAATTGTATGTTGTCCTACGGACTAAAACCCTCCGGTTTATATAGACACCGGAAGGGGCTAGGGTTACACAAGGTCGGTTACAAAGGAGGAGATATACATATCCGTATTGCCTAGCTTGCCTTCCACACCAAGTAGAGTCCCATCCGGACACGAGACGAAGTCTTCAATCTTGTATCTTCATAGTCCAACAGTCCGGCCAAAGGATACAGTCAGGCTGTCCGGAGACCCCCCAATCCAGGACTCGCTCAGTCATCATCAACCATCCTCCATCACCAATTTCATGATACTCACCGCTGTGCGTGAGTAATTCCATCATAGGCTTGCTGGACGGTGATGGGTTCGATGAGATTTATCGTGTAATCGAGTTAGTTTTGTTAGGGTTTGATCCCTAGTATCCACTATGTTCTGAGATTGATGTTGCTATGACTTTGCTATGCTTAATGCTTGTCACTAGGGCCCGAGTGCCATGATTTCAGATCTAAACCTATTATGTTTTCATCAATATATGAGAGTTCTTGATCCTATCTTGCAAGTCTATAGCTACCTACTATGTGTTATGATCCGGCAACCCCGAAGTGACAATAATCGGGACCACTCCCGGTGATGACCGTAGTTTGAGGAGTTCATGTATTCACTATGTGTTAATGCTTTGGTCTGCTACTCTATTAAAAGGAGGCCTTAATATCCCTTAGTTTCCATTAGGACCCCGCTGCCACGGGAGGGTAGGACAAAAGATGTCATGCAAGTTCTTTTCCATAAGCACGTATGACTATATTCGGAATACATGACTACATTACATTGATGAATTGGAGCTAGTTCTGTGTCACCCTAGGTTATGACTGTTACATGATGAACCGCATCCGGCATAATTCTCTATCACCGATCCATTGCCTACGAGCTTTCCATATATTGTTCTTTGCTTATTTACTTTTTCGTTGCTATTGCTATCATCACTACAAAATACCAAAAACACTACTTTTGCTACCGTTACCACTACTATCATATTACTTTGCTACAAAATACTTTGCTGCAGATATTAAGTTTCCAGGTGTGGTTGAATTGACAACTCAGCTGCTAATACTTGAGAAAATTCTTTGGCTCCCCTTGTGTCGAATCAATAAATTTGGGTTGAATACTCTACCCTCAAAAACTATTGCGATCCCCTATACTTGTGGGTTATCAAGACTATTTTCTGGCACCGTTGCCGGGGAGCATAGCTCTATTCTTTGAGTCACTTGGGATTTATATCTGCTTATCATTATGAAGAACTTGAGAGATTCGAAAACCAAGATTTATCCCTCAACTATGAGGGGATGTAAGGAACTGCCATCTAGCGCTGCACTTGATTCACCTTCTGTTTTGAGTAAGCTTCCGACACCTAAACCTGCTTCTGCTATTCGTTCTGATATGTCACATGTTATTGATGATGCCACTTCTGCTATGCATAATACTAATGATGAAACTACTTCTATGCTTGATACTACTGTGCCACTTGGTGAATTTCTTGATGAACAACATGCTAGGGTTAGAGAAAATGAAAATATTGAAACTGATAATATTGATGAAAGTGATGATGAAGACTCTTCCCCTAATAAATATGAATCACCTGTTATTCATGAGGGTTATGTTTTTGAAAAAGAAGCTGCTCTAGCTATTTTAGCTTGCAAAGATAGATACGAGCTCAAGAGGTTATTAGCTAAATGGAAGCAGCAATCTCTTAATGCTAGAATGAAACCTGACCCTGCTTTTGCTACTTCACCTATCTGTGTTACTAATAAGGATTATGAATTCTCTGTTGATCTTGATATAATTACTTTGGTTGAATCTGATCCTTTTCATGGCTATGAATCTGAAACTGTTGTGGCACATCTTACTAAATTAAATGATATAGCTACCCTATTCACTAATGATGAGAGAACTCGTTACTTTTATATCCTTAAAATATTTCCGTTCTCATTAAAGGGTGATGCTAAGATATGGTTTAATTCTCTCGATCCTGGTTGTGTGTGTAGTCATCAGGATATGATTTATTACTTCTCTGCTAAACATTTCCTTGCTCATAAGAAACAAGCTGCTTTGAGGGATATATATAATTTTGTGCAAATTGAAGAAGAGAGTCTCCCACAAGCTTGGGGGAGGCTTCTCAAGTTACTTAATGCTTTGCCTAATCACCCTCTTAAGAAAAATGAAATACTTGATATCTTTTATAATGGACTAACCGATGCTTCCAGAGATTACCTGGATAGTTGTGCTGGTTCTGTTTTCAGGAAAGAACACCGGATGAAGCTGAAATTCTATTGAATAATATGTTGACAAATGAAAATAATTGGACACTTCCTGAGCCTATTCCTAAACCAACTCCGAAGAAAAGAGGTGTTCTATTTCTCAGTCCTGAAGATATGCAAGAGGCAAAGAAATCTATGAAAGAAAAATGTATTAAAGCTGAAGATGTTAAGCATTTACCTCCTATCGAAGAAATACGCGGTCTTAATTTACCGCCTGTTGAAGAAACATATGATCTTAATCCATTACCTATTGAAGAAATACATGGTCTTGATAACCCGACACAGGTAGTAAAGGTAAATTCTCTCTATAGATATGATAAAGCTGAAATCCCTCTTACTAAGTTTGCTAGCCAATGCTTAGATGAGTTTGATAAATTTATGGTTAAGCAAGAAGATTTTAATGCTTATTTTGGTAGACAATTGAAATACAATTCAAAAATGCTTGAACACTTGGGTGATTATATGGCTAATGTCAAAGGTGAACTTAAACTTATTAGTAAACATGCTTCTATGGTTACCACTCAAGTAGAACAAGTACTTAAGGCTCAAAATGATTTCCTCAATGAATTGAATAGTAAGAATAATGATTATGCTGTTAGAGTGGCTACTAAAAATGGTAGAATGACTCAGGAACCTCTGTATCCTGAAGGCCATCCTAAGAGAATTGAGCAAGATTCTCAGAGAAATAATATAGATGCACCTAGTCCTTCTAAAAGGAAGAAAAAGAAAAATGATAGGACTTTGCATACTTCTAGTGAACCTATTATTGATACACCTGAGAATCCAAATGATATTTCTATTTCTGATGCTGAAACACAATCTGACAATGAACCTGAAACTAGTGATAATGCTAATGATAATGTTCATGATGATGCTCAACCTAGTAATGATAATGATATAGAAATTGAACCTGCTGTTGATCTTGATAACCCACAATCAAAGAATTAACGTTATGATACGAAAGACTTTGTTGCTAGGAAACATGGTAAAGAAAGAGAACCATGGTTTCAAAAACCCATGCCTTTTCCTCCCAAACCATCCAAGAAAAAGGATGATGAGGATTTTGAGCGCTTTGCTGAAATTATTAGACCTATCTTTTTGCGTATGAGATTAACTGATATGCTTAAAATGAATCCTTATGCTAAGTACATGAAAGATATTGTTACTAATAAAAGAAAGATACCGGAAGCTGACATTTCCACCATGCTTGCTAATTATACTTTTAAAGGTGGAATACCAAAGAAACTTGGGGATCCAGGAGTACCCACTATACCATGCTCCATTAAAAGAAATTATGTTAAAACTGCTTTATGTGATCTTGGAGCCTGTGTTAGTGTTATGCCTCTCTCTTTATATCATAGACTTGATTTGAATAAGTTGACACCTACTGAAATATCTTTGCAAATGGCTGATAAATCAACTGCTATACCTGTCAGCATTTGTGAGGATGTGCCTGTTGTAGTTGCAAACGTTACTATTTTAACAGACTTTGTTATTCTTGATATTCCCGAGGACGATAGTATGTCTACTATTTTTGGAAGACCCTTTTTGAATACTGCAGGGGCTGTTATTGATTGCACTAAAGGCAATGTCACTTTTCATGTTAATGATAATGAGCATACGGTACACTTACCGAGGAAACAACCTCAAGTTCATAGTATCAACTCTATTGGAAAAATTCCATCGATTATTATTGGAGGTTTTGAATTTCCTCTACCTACTATCAAAAAGAGATATGATATTCTTATTATTGGGGATGTGCATATCCCCGTTGAGGTAACATAGTGTTATTCGAAATTTCTCTGGTTCCATGTTATTTGGAATGAGTTCGTTAACAAGATTTGATCAACCTTGTTAGTGGATTCCTTTTGATGAGCATGAGATGGATGAAACTAGAAGGCACAACCTTCTGCACCCTCCTTTTACTTTATGTTATTTATTTTAAATAAAATAAAATTAGTATTTTCCGTATGATATCTGATTTATCCGTGCAATATAAAAATACCCCGAAAATAAAAGTTCTCCAAATGCCCTGAAATTTAAATATGATTTTTTCTAGAATATTTAGCACTGAGAACACAGCACAGGGGCATCCACCTGGCCACGAGGGTGGAGGGCGCGCCCTACCCCCCTGGGCGCGCCCCCTGCGTCGTGGGCCCACGGTGGCCCTCCTCCGCTTATTCCTGCACCCACACACTTCTTCCTCCCACAAACACCAATATCCAGTTCAAACCCGAGTCCAAGCTCATTTTGCTGCCATTTTTGATCTCCTTGCTCAAAACACCTCTCACAAAACTGCTTGGGGAGATTGTTCCTTGGTATGTGACTCCTCCATTGGTCCAATTAGTTTTTGTTCTAGTGCTTTATTCATTGCAAATTTGTGCTGCCTAGGTGACCCTGTTCTTGAGCTTGCATGTCAAATTTATATGGTCAAAAGTAGTTTTGATGCATGATATAGGCTCTGGCACTTGTAGGAGCAATTGCTATCAATATTGTTGAGTTTGGTTCCCTTTTATTTGAAGTCACTAAAAATTTCAGAAAATTTTCAGAGGAAGAAATATGTTTAGGAAAATGTACCAATGTGGCTCTTCAAGGAAACAAGAGCCCAGGCTTGCAATGCGTGATGCTGATGATGAGCCACCAAGGGACGCTCCAGTGCGGCCCTGTGAATGGCCTTCAGAGGACTTCATGGATCGAGCGGGGATTAAGGAAGAATTTACCGCATATTTGTGTAACGCTGATCTTGTGAGCTTCGAGGAAGAAAAATGCCGTCAGTACCACTATCTCACTAGTTTCTTTGTGAGGAGGTTTGAATTTTCATCTTCACGTAATTCTCAAACTGTCCTGTTTGATCTTTATGAAAATTCTTACACTATGGACTTAGAGAATTTTACCATTGCTTGCAAACTTCCACAATGGGGTAGTGCTAGTGAACCCCGCAAATCTGAATTTAGAGATTTTCTTGCTAGTATAACTGTGGGGGAATATAGAGATATAACACAAGCTACCATAGGGAGCATTCATTTTCCTGATATACATTATTTTGCTCTCTTCATAGGTAGGTGTATAAATGGTAAAGATGAAGCATGTCATATGTGTGTCCCTGACATCAGTATTCTTAGGAGTGCTATGTTAGGAGACAAATCTTATAATTTGGGAGCCATTGTTGCACATAGGTTGCATCTTAATAGATTTAATGGAGATTTCTTTGGTGGAATTTATGCAACCCGCTTAGCTTTCTTGGTGTAACTATACGTAATGATGATATTGCATTACCTCCTGCTTACCTAGACTTTAATGCTCTGGTTCACCACCATTTTGTCAAGAGAAATGAATCACCTCTCCAGTATCGCTTAATCTTTAACAGACGTCGTGCTGTCCGTATTACTCTCCCTGCTCCTGCCTTCTTTGATTATAAGGCAAAAGGAAGACATTTCATTACCAGAGAGGAAGCAGATGAGTACGAGAGAAGAGCGGAGGCAGCTCGCCGCCATGCTGCAGTTCAGGAGGCAATAGTCGCTGCATCACAGTACGACCCCAACTATTACTATGGATATCCACCAGGCCAACCGTGGCCATAGACCAACTTAGGCCAAAAGCCTAAGCTTGGGGGAGTACGTATTTCTCACCGACATTACATTTATGTTCACACACTCATTGTTAGATGTCGGTGCTCATACTTTTTCATTGTAATATTCATGCTAGTTCATTTCCTTTTTTATGCTTTCTTCTTGTGTGCTTAATAAACCTTAAGAAAAACCAAAAAAATTAGTTGTAGCTATTAGCTAGTTTTAATTTCCATGCTTGTAGTAGTAACTAAAAAGAAAACCCAAAAAGATTTCCCGTTCTTCTTTTGCTTGTTGGGAGCTTTCCCGTGTAAATAGTTTTATTTCTTTTCTTTGGGGGTCGATAGGAGAAGACCATGATTAAATTCTTGAAGTGGCTATTATATGCATTATTGTTGATCTGACAAAAGAGCCCCTACTGCCTTGTCTTCTCCTGTTCATTGAATGCTTGCAGATTCCAGCTTAGTCCAATGCACGTGCACTGTTATTATTATTCACATCATTCGGTCATGCGAGTGAAAGGCAATTATGACGATATATGATGGACTGACTGAGATGAGAAAAGCTGGTATGAACTCGACCTTTCTTGTTTTTGTAAATATGATTAGTTCATCATTCCTAATTCAGCCTATTATGAATAAACATGTTTGCAATGACAAGTAAAGATCATAGTTTCTTGTGCCATGCTTAATTAGCTAGGAGCTTATAATAGTTTACCTTGCGTGCCAACGTGCTATTAAAATGGTTGTGATGTGGTATGATAGGGTGGTATCCTCCTCTGAATGATTTAAGTTACTTGACTTCGCACATGCTCACGCATGTAGTTGAAACAAAATCAACATAGCCTTCACGATATTTATGTTCATTGTGGATTATATCTTGCTCATGCTTGCATTCGATGTTGATTAATTTCAATGCATGTTCATGACTGTCGTCGCCCTCTAGCTGGTCGCTTCCCAGTCTTTTTCTAGCCTTCACCTGTACTAAGTGGGAATAGTGCTTGTGCATCCAACTCCATAAACCCCAAAGTTATTCCATATGAGTCCACCATACCTACCTATATACGGTATCTACCAGCCGTTCCAAGTAAATTTGTATGTGCCAAACTCTAGACCTTCAAATAAATATCCTGTTTTGTATGCTTGAATAGCTCATGTATCAACTAGGGCTGTCCGTATCTTCCATGTTAGGCGGGTTATTCTCAAGAGGAGTGGACTCCGCTCCTCACTCGTGAGATAATGGCTGGTCATCGGGATGCCCAGTCCCATGCTTTATGCAAATCAAATCAAAATAATTGCAAAAAAAAAACTCCCCCTGGGACTCTTGTTAGTTGGAGGCACTTATTGTTTCGAGCAAGCCATGATTGATGCTTGTTGGTGGAGGGGGAGTATAAACTTTACCATTCTGTTTGGGAACCACCTATAATGTGTGTAGCATGGAAGTTATCGCCATATCTTGGTTGTTATGTTGACAATGAAAGTATACCGCTCAAAATATTATTCACCTCTGTTTCAAAACCGAGCTCTGGCACCTCTACAAATCCATGCTTCCCTTTGCGAAGGGCCTATCTATTTACTTTCATGTTGAGTCATCATCCTCTTATTAAAAAGCACCAGTTGGAGAGCACCGCTGTCATTTGCATTCATTACTATTAGTTTACATTGAGTATGACTTGACTAGATCTCTTTTACTATGAATTACAATGTCTAGTCAGTCCTTGATCTTTAAAGGTGCTCTGCATTTATGTTTTGCGGTCTCATAAAGGGCTAGCGAGATACCATCTTGTTATATCATATTATGATTGTTTTGAGAAAGTGTTGTCATCGGAGATTTATTATTATTGCTCGCTAGTTGATTATGCCATTGATATGAGTAAACATGAGACCTATGTGTTATTGTGAATATGGTGAGTTCATAATCTTTGCTGAAAATTTGAATGCTGGCTTTACATATTTACAACAACAAGAGCAAACAGAGTTTGTAAAAGTTTTTCTTTATCACTTTCAGTTTATCAACTGAATTGCTTGAGGACAAGCAAAGGTTTAAGCTCGGGGGAGTTGATACATCTCCGTCGTATCTACTTTTCCAAACACTTTTGCCCTTGTTTTGGACTCTAACTTGCATGATTTGAATGAAACTAACCCGGACTGACGCTGATTTCAGCAGAATTGCCATGGTGTTATTTATACTTAGAAACAAAAGTTCTCGGAATGACCCGAAACTTCACGGGACATCTATTTGGAAATAATAAAAAATCCTTACAAAAGATGAAGACCAGGGGGGCCACACCCTAGCCACGAGGGTGGGGGCGCGCCTGCCCCCCATGGCGCGCCCCCTACCTCGTGGGCCCCCTGGAGCTCCTCCGACCTCAACTCCAACTCGATATATTTGCTTTCAGGGAGAAAAAAATCAAGGAGAAGGATTCATCGTGTTTTACGATACGGAGCCACCGCCAAGCCCTAAAACCTCTCAAGAGGGCTGATCTGGAGTCCGTTCAGGGCTCCAGAGAGGGGAATCCGTCGCCATCGTCATCATTAACCATCCTCCATCACCAATTTCATGATGCTCACCATCGTGCATGAGTAAGTCCATCGTAGGCTTGCTGGACAGTGATGGGTTCGATGAGATTTATCATGTAATCGAGTTAGTTTTGTTAGGGTTTGATCCCTAGTATCCACTATGTTATCAGATTGATGTTGTTATGACTTTGCTATGCTTAATGCTTGTCACTAGGGCCCGAGTGCCATGATTTCAGATCTGAGCCTATTATGTTTTCATCAATATATGAGAGTTCTTGATCCTATCTTGCAAGTCTATAGTCACCTACTATGTGTTATGATCCGTCAACCCCGAACTGACAATAATCGGGACCACTCCCGGTGATGACCGTAGTTTGAGGAGTTCATGTATTCACTATGTGTTAATGCTTTGGTCCGGTAGTCTATTAAAAGGAGGCCTTAATATCCCTTAGTTTCCATTAGGACCCCGCTGCCACGGGAGGGTAGGACAAAAGATGTCATGCAAGTTCTTTTCCATAAGGACGTATGACTATATTCGGAATACATGCCTACATTACATTGATGAATTGGAGCTAGTTCTGTGTCACCCTAGGTTATGACTGTTACATGATGAACCGCATCCGGCATAATTCTCTATCACCGATCCATTGCCTACGAGCTTTCCATATATTGTTCTTTGCTTATTTACTTTTCCATTGCTATTGCTATCATCACTACAAAATACCAAAAACACTACTTGTGCTACCGTTACCACTACTATCATATTACTTTGCTACTAAATACTTTGCTGCAGATATTAAGTTTTCAGGTGTGGTTGAATTGACAACTCAGCTGCTAATACTTGAGAATATTCTTTGGCTCCCCTTGTGTCGAATCAATAAATTTGGGTTGAATACTCTGTTGGGGAACGTTGCAGAAAACAAAAAATTTCCTATGGTTTCACCAAGATCCATCTATGAGTTCATCTAGCAACGAGTGATCGGATGCATCTACATACCTTTGTAGATCACGAGCGGAAGCGTTCACTAGAACGTGGATGATGGAGTCGTACTCGCCGTGATCCAAATCACCGATGACCAAGCGCCGAACGGACGGCACCTCCGCGTTCAACACACGTACGGAGCGGATGACGTCTCCTCCTTCTTGATCCAGCAAGGGGGAAGGAGAGGTTGATGAAGATCCAGCAGCACGACGGCGTGGTGGTGGATGCAGTTGTCACGTGCAGCAGGGCTTCGCCGAGCGTCTGCGCGAGAGGGAGAGGTGTAGCAGGGGAGAGGGAGGCGCCAAGATTCAAGGGTGCGGCTGCCCCCTCCCTCCCCCCCTTTATATAGGCCCCCCTGGGGGGGCGGCCCTTGGGAGATCCAATCTCCCAAGGGGGCGGCGGCCAACGGGGTGGAGTGCCTCCCAAGGCAAGTGGGGCGCCCCCCCCCCACCCTAGGGTTCCAACCCTAGGCGCAGGGGGTGGGCCTATGGGGGCGCACCAGCCCACTAAGGGCTGGTTACCCCTCCCACTTCAGCTCATGGGGCCCTCCGGGATGGGTAGCCCCACCCGGTGGACCCCCGGGACCCATCCGGTGGTCCCGGTACAATACCGGTGACCCCCGAAACTTTCCCAATGGCCGAAACTGCACTTCCTATATATAATTCTTTACCTCCGGACCATTCCGGAACTCCTCGTGACGTCCGGGATCTCATCCGGGACTCCGAACAACTTTCGGATTACTGCATATACATATCTTTACAACCCTAGCGTCACCGAACCTTAAGTGTGTAGACCCTACGGGTTCGGGAGACATGTAGACATGACCGAGATTGCTCTCTGGTCAATAACCAACAGCGGGATCTGGATACCCATGTTGGCTCCCACATGCTCCACGATGATCTCATCGGATGAACCACGATGTCGAGGATTCAAGCAACCCCGTATACAATTCCCTTTGTAAATCGGTATGTTACTTGCCCGAGATTCGATCGTCGGTATCCCAACACCTTGTTCAATCTCGTTACCGGCAAGTCACTTTACTCGTACCGTAATGCATGATCCCGTGACCAGACACTTGGTCACTTTGAGCTCATAATGATGATGCATTACCGAGTGGGCCCAGTGATACCTCTCCGTCATACGGAGTGACAAATCCCAGTCTTGATCCGTGTCAACCCAACAGACACTTTCGGAGATACCCGTAGTATACCTTTATAGTCACCCAGTTACGTTGTGACATTTGGTATACCCAAAGCACTCCTACGGTATCCGGGAGTTACACGATCTCATGGTCTAAGGAAAGGATACTTGACATTGGAAAAACTCTAGCAAACGAACTATACGATCTTATGCTATGTTTAGGATTGGGTCTTGTCCATCACATCATTCTCCTAATGATGTGATCTCGTTATCAATGACATCCAATGTCCATAGTCAGGAAACCATGACTATCTGTTGATCAACGAGCTAGTCAACTAGAGGCTTACTAGGGACATGTTGGTGTCTATTATTCACACATGTATTACGATTTCCGAATAACACATTTATAGCATGAATAAAGACAATCATCATGAACAAGGAAATATAATAATAATAATGCTTTTATTATTGCCTCTAGGGCATATTTCCAACATACTCTACCCTCGAAAACTGTTGCGATCCCCAATACTTGTGGGTTATCAGGGACTCGTTCGTAGCCTCCTACTGGATTGATACCTTGGTTCTCAAAAACTGAGAGAAATACTTACGCTACTTTGCTGCATCACCCTTTCCTCTTCAAGGGAAAACCAAAGCAGTGCTCAAGAGGTAGTAGAGGTGTGTCACCTGCGGGCTAGTGCCTCCAAATGACACACCTTTGATAGTCTTTTCATCTTGAGCCATCTTCAAGAGAGCAGAGAAACCTTCCACGCAGAAAAGGAATAAATACGGGGATAGTGGATCTCCTTGCCTTAATCCTTGAGAGGGAGTGAACAGTCTGACACCCCCCATTTAGCTTCACCATAAAATTTGCCGACGTCACGCATCTCATGACCATACTGATCCGGGCTGTATCAAAACCAAATTGGCCCAACATCTGCTCCAGAAAACCCCACTCCACCCTATCATACGATTTCATCATATATCCAGCTTTACTGCACATAAGGGTTTCTTCCTTTTCCTTTGACTGATTGCGTGCACACACTCATAAGCCACAAATACATTATCCGTAAGTAGGCGACCTGGCACAATAACGCTTTGTTCCTCAGAAATAAGAATCGGTAGAATGACCTTCAATCTATTCGCCAGCACCTTTGCTGCAATTTTATATAAAACATTACACAGGCTAATTGGGCGAAATTGTGAAAGTAACTCCGGTGAGTTAACTTTCGGTATCATAACAATGATAGTTGCATTAAACGTGTCCAGTGCTTCCTGTCCTGCAAGAAACTCCCGGACTACCGTACAGACCTCTGTTTTTACAAGCGACCAGTCTCGCTGATAAAATAGGGCGGGGAGGCCATCGGGGCTTGGATGTTTCGTTGGCCCCATCTAGAACAAAGCTTTCTCTATCTCCTCGTCTGCAATCGGTGCCACTAGTTTCTGGTTCATATCGTCTGTAACAGCAACTGGCATATTGTCAAGTAGTTCATGCGCTCCTACCGACCCCTGTGAAGTGAACAAATTTTCATAGAACTTTGCCGCCATTTCGCGCATTTCCTCATCTGCCATGCACTTCGATCCATCCTCACTTATAAGTGCCCGTACCATGTTTTTCCGCTTTCTATCTGATGCTCTTCCTTGGACGTATTTTGTATTCATGTCCCCTGCTGCTAACCAGTCAACTCTGGACCGTTGACGCTGCATTACTTCTTCACGAGCGTAAACCTCACGCAGTTGTCCTTCTATGTCCCTAACCTCCGTAGTATACCCAGTTCTTAAGGCTCTGAATTTTGCATCATCTAGCTGTACCTTTAGCTACTTTATTTGATTGCGGATCGAGCCAAACACCACACGCTCCTGCTACGTCTTGAGCTTGCGTTGGTTTTCCCCGAAGAGGAAGGGATGATGCAGCAGAGTAGCGTAAGTATTTCCCTCAGTTTTTGAGAACCAAGGTATCAATCCAGTAGGAGGCCATGCTCAAGTCCCTCGTACCTACACAAAATGATAGCTACTCGCAACCAACGCGATTAGGGGTTGTCAATCCCTTCACGGTCACTTACGAGGGTGAGATCTGATAGATATAATATTTTTGGTATTTTTGGTATAAAGATGCAAAGTAAAAAAGTAAAGGCAAAGTAAAAGGCAAAACAAGATAAAAGTGATGGAGATTGATATGATGAGCATAGACCCGGGGGCCATAGGTTTCACTAGTGGCTTCTCTCAAGAGCATAAGTATTCTACGGTGGGTGAACAAATTACTGTTGAGCAATTGACAGAATTGAGCATAATTATGAGATTATCTAGGCATGATCATGTATATAGGCATCACGTCCGTGACAAGTAGACCGAAATGATTCCGCATCTACTACTATTACTCCACTCATCGACCGCTATCCAACATGCATCTAGAGTATTAAGTTAAAAACAGAGTAACGCCTTAAGCAAGATGACATGATGTAGAGAGATAAATTCATGCAATATGAAATAAACCCCATCTTGTTATCCTCGATGGCAACGATGCAATACGTGCCTTGCTGCCCCTTCTGTCACTGGGAGAGGACACCGCAAGATCAAACCCAAAGCTAAGCACTTCTCACATGGCAAGAACTACCAATCTAGTTGGCCAAACCAAACGGATAATTCGAAGAGACTTGCAAAGATAACAAATCATACATAAAAGAATTTAGAGAAGATTCAAATATTATTCATAGATAGACTTGATCATAAACCCAAAATTCATCGGTCTCAACAAACACACCGCAAAAAGAAGATTACATCGAATAGATCTCCACAAGAGAGGGGGAGAACTTTGTATTGAGATCCAAAAAGAGAGAAGAAGCCATCTAGCTACTAACTATGGACCCGAAGGTCTGAGGTAAACTACTCACACTTCAACGAAGAGGCTATGATGATGTAGAAGCCCTCCGTGATGACGGCCCTCTTTCGGCGGAGCTCCGGAACAGGCCCCAAGATGGGATCTCGTGGATACAGAAAGTTGCGGCAGTGGAATTAGGTTTTTGGCTCCTTCTCTATTCGTTTGGGGGTACATATGTATATATAGGAGGAAGGAGTATGTCGGTGGAGCATCGTGGGGCCCACGAGGCAGGGGGCGCGCCCTAGGGGGGGCGCCCCCACCCTCGTGACCGCCTCTTTGACTCCTTGGAGTAGGGTCCAAGTCTCCTGGATCACGTTCGGTGAGAAAATCATGTTCCCGAAGGTTTTATTCCGTTTGGACTCCGTTTGATATTCCGTTTCTTCGAAACATTGAAATAGGCAAAAAACAGCAATTTCGGGTTGGGCCTCCGGTTAATAGGTTAGTCCCAAAAATAATATAAAAGTGGAAAATAAAGCCCAATGTAGTCCAAAACAGTAGATAATATAGCATGGAGCAATCAAAAATTATAGATACGTTGGAGACGTATCAGGCATCCCCAAGCTTAATTCCTGCTCGTCCTCGAGTAGGTAAATGATAAAAAGAGAATTTTTGATGCGGAGTGCTACTTGGCATAATTTCAATGCAAATATTCTTAATTGTGACATGAATATTCAGATTCGAAAGATTCAAGGCAAAATTTTATGTTGACATAAAAATAATAATACTTCAAGCATACTAACAAAGCAATTATGTCTTCTCAAAATAACATGGCCAAAGAAAGTTATCCCTACAAAATCATATAGTCTGGCTATGCTCTATCTTCACCACACAAAGTATTTAAATCATGCACAACCCCAATGACAAGCCAAGCAATTGTTTCATACTCTAACTTTTTCAAAACTTTTTCAATCTTCACGCAATACATGAGCGTGAGCCATGGATATAACACTACAGGTGGAATAGAATGGTGGTTGTCGAGAAGACAAAAAGGAGGGGAAGATAGTCTCACATCAACTAGGCGTATCAACGGGCTATGGAGATGCCCATCAATAGATATCAATGTGAGTGAGTAGGGATTGCCATGCAACGGATGCACTAGAGCTATAAGTATATGAAAGCTCAAAAAAGAAACTAAGTGGGAGTGCATCCAACTTGCTTGCTCATGAAGACCTAGGCAATTTGAGGAAGCCCATCATTGGAATATACAAGCCAAGTTCTATAATGTAAAATTCCCACTAGTATATGAAAGTGATAACATGAGAGACTCTCTACTATGAAGATCATGGTGCTACTTTGAAGCACAAGTGTGGTAAAAGGATAGTAACATTGTCCCTTCTCTCTTTTTCTCTCATTTTTTTATTTGGGCCTTTTCTCCTTTTTATGGCCTCTTTTTATTTGGGCTTCTTTGGCCTCTTTTATTTTATTTTTCGTCCGAAGTCTCATCCCGACTTATGGGGGAATCATAGTCTCCATCATTCTTTCCTCACTGAGACAATGCTCTAATAATGATGATCATCACACTTTTATTTTTCTTAAAACTCAACAATTACAACTCGATACTTAGAACCAAATATGACTCTATATGAATGCATCCGGCGGTGTACCGGGATATGCAATATGACAATGATGGAGTTTGTCATGATGAAATAGATGGTGGAAAGTTGCATGGCAATATATCTCGGAATGGCTATGGAAATGCCTTAATAGGTAGGTATGGTGGCTGTTTTGAGGAAGGTATATGGTAGGTGTATGATACCGGCAAAAGGTGTGCGGTATTAGAGAGGCTAGCAAAGGTGGAAGGGCGAGAGTGTGTATGATCCATGGACTCAACATTAGTCATAAAGAACTCATATACTTGTTGCAAAAATCTAGAAGTTATCAAAGCAAAGTATTACGCGCATGCTCCTAGGGGGATAGATTGGTAGGAAAATACCATCGCTCGTCCCCGACCGCCACTCATAAGGAAGACAATCAATAAATAAATCATGCTCCGACTTCATCACATAACGGTTCACCATACGTGCATGCTACGGGAATCACAAACTTTAACACAAGTATCCTATATACATAAGAAGTTGATCCCCACTATCCTATTTATCTCAACATGCACACATGCCACCTCATCAAAGGCCCACCACTACATGCATGAGAAAATGTTTTCTATTATTAGTTGATCTCATGCACACTTTTCATCTCAACACATATGCCACCTCAGCAAAGGTCCACTCAACATGCATGAAAAAAAGTTTTCCATTACGTTATGTCACTTATATTCAAAATATTTTCTGACTGCACAATAATCAAATATAATATATAATATTTGTTTTTAGCTTTAGTTCATATAGTAATTCAATGCTGGAAGCTTCATACAATCAAATCACTTAAATATATTCCAATCGATTCCCGTAGCAACGCACGGGGTATTCTCTAGTTCTTTAAATTCACAACTACTCAACTAGCATGACTTTAATATTATCACCTCCATATCTCAAAACAATTATCATGCTTCAATCTTTTCTTAGTATTCAACACACTCAAAAGAAAGTTTCACAAATCTTGAATAGCAAGCATATTATTATTAAGCAAATTACCATGCTATTAAGAGACTCTCAAAATAATTTAAGTGGAGCATGAGGGATCAATAGTTTCTTCAAAACAAATCCACCACCGTGCTCTAAAAGATCTAAGTGAAGCACATAGAGCAAAATTATAATGCTCAAAAGATATAAGTGAAGCACATAGAGCAAAACAACTTAGCTCAAAAGATATAAGTGAAGCACATAGAGCAAAACTACTTAGCTCAAAAGATATAAGTGAAACACATAGAGTATTCTATCAAATTTTAATTCATGTATGGCTCTCTCAAAAGGTGTGTACAGCAAGGACGATTGTGGCATACTAAGACACAAAGACACAAATAATACAAGACGCTCCAAGCAAAACACATATCATGTTGGTGAATAAAAATATAGCTCCAAGTAAATTACCGATGGAAGTGGACGAAAGAGGGGATGCCTTCCGGGGCATCCCCAAGCTTTGACTTCTTGGTATCCTTGGATTATATTGGAGGTGCCATGGGCATCCCCGATCTTAGGCTCTTGCCACTCCTTGTTCCATAATCCATCAAAAGAATTCACCCAAAACTTGAAAACTTCACAACACAAACTTAAAGTAGAAAACTCGTGAGCTCCGTTAGCGAAAGAAAACAAAAGACAACTTCAAGGTGCTGTAATGAACTCATTCTTTATTTATATTGGTGTTAAACCTACTGTATTCCAACTTCTCTATGGATTATAAACTATTTTACTAACCATAGATTCATCAAAATAAGCAAACAACACACGAAAAACAGAATATGTCAAAAACAGAACAGTCTGTAGTAATCTGTAGCTAGTGCAAGATCTGGAACCCCAAAAATTCTAAAATAAGGGTGTGTTTAGTTGCTGTCACCGGGTAGAATGTCACAGGTCCGACCCGTTCCCACAGCCCATTTTCGCGTTCGGTTAGTCGAAGGAACCAGAACCCATCTGTCCCAAGGAACGGAATATTCGCTCATTATGCGGAACGGAGGCATACCTCCAAATCTAGCGGACGACAGGGAACGCGCCCTCTTCCCCTCTCGCACGCGCCTCTTCGTGACTCCCCTGTCTCAGCGCCGCCACCCTCCCGCATCTCCCTCCCTCTCGATCCGCCACCATCGTTCCTCTTCGGCGCCGGCTTCACTCTCCTCCCCTCCGTCTCTCCTCCGTGATGGCGCGCAGCAGCAACTTGGCGGCGACCTAGCGGCGGGTGGAGATAAAGCAGCGGCGGGGCGGGAACGACGCAACGGGGCGGTGAGAGGCCACGGCGCGGGGACCTGCCGACGGTGGCGCGGCACACGGGGCAGCGCGGGTGCATGCGCAGGCGCCGGCGCGGTGGAGCGACTAGAGGCAATGCCCGCCGTGGCACGCCAACTCGCCGGAGAACATCGTGCCGGAGAACCTGCCCCAGCCGTCCGCGCGCCGGAGATACAACAAGCGGCGTAGGGGCCGCCGACAAGGCGTATGCTCCAGCGCCTGCGGCGTCGCCCGACGCCGTGCTCCCGTTCGTGGCGCTCCACTCTGGCTCTGGCATGGGCTGCTTCTCCCTGTAAAGCTATGTGGTGTAAATTGTTATTAAGTGGGTGATTAGACTAGCTGATTAATTAGCTTAGCTTCTAGAAGAAATAAGCTCTCATATTGGTAAGAGCTGGGAGTACATACGACCAACATATTGTTTTATCTGTGATGATATTCTTCTATGTATTTCAATTCATTGCTCGAAAAGAGCTACTAGTAGTTAATCATTATTTCTCTGGCTTATTATTGGCCACATGAACGACGCAGCAAAGAAGCCAATATTTCGATATTGTTGTATGACTGAGTATGATAACTTGGCATGTATAGATGTAGTGCACTTGGTTGCTTTTGGGTGTGATGGATGAAGTTGGTACCTTCTGTTGAAATTTGTGTTTGGTTGATGTCATATATGTGTGATTCTTGTCAATATATATTGTGTTATGTTGTTTTTCTTCGAAATGCAAATGAAATGCTGCCAAAATTTTGAATTTTATGTGGTTTCATTTTTCATTCCATCTCTCTAACCAAACACAAGAACGGAACCGACCCGTTTCACTTTTCTGTTTGTACCAAACACAGGAATGGAACGGACCTGTTCCAGTGGAATGGAACCATTCCATTCCATTCCACTTGGTTCCTCGACCAAACACACCCTAAATTGCTGGACGTGAGGAATTTATCTATTAATCATCTGCAAAAAGAATTAACTAAATATCACTCTTCAATTAAATATTACAGCAGTTCTCGTGAGCGCTAAAGTTTCTGTTTTTATAGCAAGTTCAACAAGACTTTCCCCAAGTCTTCCCAACGGTTCTACTTGGCACAAACACTAATTAAACACAAAAAACACACAACCAAAACAGAGGCTAAATAATTTATTTATTTCTAAACAAGAGCTAAAAGCAAGGAATAAAATAAAATTGGGTTGCCTCCCAACAAGCGCTATCGTTTAACGCCCCTAGCTAGGCATAAAAGCGAGGATAGATCTAGGTATTGCCATCTTTGGTAGGCAATCCATAAGTGGCTCTCATGATAGTTTCATATGGTAATTTTATTTTATTTCTTGGAAAGTGTTCCATGCCCTTTCTTAATGAAAATTGAAATCTAATATTCCCTTTCTTCATATCAATAATCACACCAACCGTTCTAAGGAAAGGTCTACCAAAAATGATAGGGCAAGAAGGATTGCAATCTATATCAAGAACAATGAAATCTACGGGCACATAATTTCTATTTGCAACAATAAGAACATCATTAATCCTTCCCATAGGTTTCTTAATAGTGGAATCCGCAAGATGCAAGTTTAGAGAGCAATCACCAAAATTACAGAAATCTAGCAAATCACACAAAGTCTTGGGAATAGTAGAGACACTAGCACCCAAATCACACAAAGCATAAAACTCATGATCTTTAATTTTAATTTTAATAGTTGGTTCCCACTCATCATAAAGGTTTCTAGGGATAGAAACTTTCAACTCAAGTTTTTCTTCATAAGATTGCATCAAGGCATCAACAATATGTTCGGTGAAGGCTTTATGTTGACTATAAGCATGTGGAGATTTTAGCACGGATTGCAACAAGGAAATACAATCAATTAAAGAGCAACTTTCATAATTAAATTCCTTGAAATCCAATATAGTGGGTTTAGCAACATCTAGATTTTTATTTCTTTCAATCCCACTTTCATCAATTTCATCATAAAGATCTAAATACTCCGAATTTTTAGAACGCCTTCTAGGTAAAGGAAGATCACAGTCAGTTTCATCAAGATTCATATTGCAAAACAAAGATTTAATAGGTGACACATCAATAACTTTTAGATCTTCATCTTGATTTTCATAGGAATTCGGTTTAGTGGCCATCTTATTGACTAAGGTGGCTTGCATATCCGAAATTTCAGCAGTCATCTTTTCTAGACGAGCAATTTGGGATCTTATACCATCAAATTCTTTAGACATATCATCAAGCTCTTTATTCATATAACTCATAAAACTTTTTTGTTCCTTAAGCTCGTTTCTAAAGAAATTATTATGCTCAAATTGCAAAACCATAAACTTCCTAACGTTGGTTTCGATCTCCTCTAACCTTTTAAGGTGAAGATCACCAAATCTCGGTTCAGCCATCGCGACAAACAATCAAACTAGCACACGACCAAACAAAAGCAAACGGGCAAAAGAGGCAAAAAGAGAGGGAGGATAGAGAGAGAGGGGGCGAATAAAACGGCAAGGGTGAAGTGGGGGAGAGGAAAATGAGAGGCAAATGGCAAATAATATAATGCGAGAGATAGGGATTGTGATGGGTACCTGGTATGTTGACTTTTTGCGTAGACGCCCCGGCAACGGCGTCAGAAATCCTTCTTGCTTCGTCTTGAGCTTGCGCTGGTTTTCCCTGAAGAGGAAGGGATGATGCAGCAGAGTAGCGTAAGTATTTCCCTCAGTTTTTGAGAACCAAGGTATCAATCCAGTAGGAGGCCACGCTCAAGTCCCTCGTACCTGCACAAAATGATAGCTACTCGCAACCAACACGATTAGGGGTTGTCAATCCCTTCACGGTCACTTACGAGAGTGAGATCTGATAGATATAATATTTTTGGTATTTTTGGTATAAAGATGCAAAGTAAAAAAGTAAAGGCAAAGTAAAAAGCAAAACAAGATTAAAGTGATGGAGATTGATATGATGAGAATAGACCCGGGGGCCATAGGTTTCACTAGTGGCTTCTCTCAAGAGCATAAGTATTTTACGGTGGGTGAACAAATTACTGTTGAGCAATTGACAGAATTGAGCATAATTATGAGAATATCTAGGCATGATCATGTATATAGGCATCACGTCCGTGACAAGTAGACCGAAACGATTCTGCATCTACTACTATTACTCCACTCATCAACCGCTATCCAGCATGCATCTAGAGTATTAAGTTAAAAATCGAGTAACGCCTTAAGCAATATGACATGATGTAGAGAGATAAATTCATGCAATATGAAATAAACCCCATCTTGTTATCCTCGATGGCAATGATGCAATACGTGCCTTGCTGCCCATTCTGTCACTGGGAAAGGACACCGCAAGATCGAACCCAAAGCTAAGCACTTCTCACATGGCAAGAACTACCAATCTAGTTGGCCAAACCAAACGGATAATTCGAAGAGACTTGCAAAGATAACCAATCGTACATAAAAGAATTCAGAGAAGATTCAAATATTATTCATAGATAGACTTGATCATAAACCCACAATTCATCGATCTCAACAAACACACCGCAAAAAGAAGATTACATCGAATAGATCTCCACAAGAGAGAGGGAGAACTTTGTATTGAGATCCAAAAAGAGAGAAGAAGCCATCTAGCTACTAACCATGGACCCGAAGGTCTGAGGTAAACTACTCACACTTCATCGGAGAGGCTATGATGATGTAGAAGCCCTCCGTGATGACGGCCCTCTTCCGGCGGAGCTCCGGAACAGGCCCCAAGATGGAATCTTGTGGATACAGAAAGTTGCGGCGGTGGAATTAGGTTTTTGGCTCCTTCTCTGTTCGTTTGGGGGTACGTAGGTATATATAGGAGGAAGGAGTACGTCGGTGGAGCATCAAGGACCCACGAGGCAGGGGGCGCGCCCTATGGGGGGCCCCCCCCACCCTCGTGACCGCCTCTTTGACTCCTTGGAGTAGGGTCCAAGTCTCCTGGATCACGTTCGGTGAGAAAATCACGTTCCCGAAGGTTTTATTCCGTTTGGACTTCGTTTGATATTCCGTTTCTTCGAAACACTGAAATAGGCAAAAAGCGGCAATTCTGGGCTGGGCCTCCGGTTAATAGGTTAGTCCCAAATATAATATAAAAGTGGAAAATAAAGCCCAATATAGTCCAAAACAGTAGATGATATAGCATGGAGCAATAAAAAATTATAGATACGTTGGAGACGTATCAGTCCCCACTCTTGCATGCTCGCCGTGAGCTTCCCTAGCTTGCCGCAAGTTGTCGAGAGCCTCATTTCTCCATCGTCAGCTTCCAACCACTTCTCAGCTACCATGGAATCATAGGTCTCATGCCTTAACCATGCCTCCTCAAATTTAAACTGTCTTGCTCCACGGTGTCCCCGTTCTGGAGCCATCTCCAGAATGTGAACCACCAAGGGGACATGGTTCGAATCCTCCATAATTATGTGTTGGACGTGTGTGTGCGGGAATAACGCTAAGAAATCATCATTGCAAGTTCCCCGGTCGAGACGGACCTGAATATTTTCATCACCTTGTATTTTGTTATCCCACGTGTAGGGATAGCCTGAAAAACCCAAGTCTGCAAGGCCGCAGTCGGCCAAGCAGTCACGAAACCCTTCCATCTACAGAAAACTTCTTTGGTTACCACCCTTCTGTTCAGTTTGTAATAGCGCTTCATTGAAATCCCCGACACACAACCATGGAAGTGCATCCTGTTGTTTTAGGTATCGGATGGCGTCCCAAGATTTCTTTCTATGCTCCATGTCCGGTTCACCTTAGAATCTAGTGATTCTACAAGTTTTCCCTTCCCAGACCACCTCCACATCCACAAAGTACTGGATCCATGGCCTCACAGTAACATTTATATGCTCTCTCCACCACAAAGCTAGCCCTCCACTTTGTCCTTGACAATCCACCGCCACACCACAAGAAAACCCCAGACTCCATTTGAATTTCTCCATAGCCCTCGATTTCTTCTTTGTTTCACATAAAAAGACCACCGCTGGGTTGTGGGACCTAATCAGGTCTCTTAGTTCGCCCACTGTCGAGTCCAACCGCGGTCCTCGACAGTTCCAGGCTAAGATGTTCATTGCTCCCGGCGGCCCCGGTCCTCTGGGTCCACCGATCTATCCCTGTTAACTGAGATGCTGTCAAACACTGTCGACATTTTACGCCGTGTATCGCGGATTAAGGCATCATGTCCTGCTGGACTGTCCAACTCCCCCTTAGCTACGCACATCTGTCTCGGCCCCCTCTTTCTCCTTTCATACACTTCTCTCTCACTCGCTGGACCTCCCTATACTCATAGGCTGAGCTTTGCCTTGGTTTCCTCAAGTAGTAGCCCCTCCTTCTTTCTTGCATTCCGTAACCTTCTGACCTCCCATGTTGCTCTGCCCTTGTATACGCCCTTGTATACGCCCTTGTATGTCGCCTTCCCTGCGCCACATCAACTGAGTCTTTCCCCTTCATCTCCCAGGTGGCACCACGACCATAGTCCCTCTCCCTTCCCACATTTCTGTCAATCAGCTTGTCCCTCATATTTTGTTCCCTTTTCATCTCCATACTCTCCCTCAGATCATGCTCACAGCCAGCACCACTCAGGTGTTTGGGAAAGTATTGGGCAATTGGTTGGGATAAGTCGTGAGAGTTGATGTGGACAAGGATGGAGTTGCAAGGGGAAACCAGTTGCCGGTTCGAGCAAAAATTGATTTCTATGAACCACTAGTCCGTGGTTTTACCTTGAAGAGATCTAAAGACGATAAGGTGGGCACTTGGTTTGATTTCTACTACGATAAATTCCCCCACTTCTGCTTCGAATGTGGGCGACTAGTGCACAAGGATGGTGTTTGCAAGCCCCTGTTGATTCCTCACTGCAATGGGGAGGGTGGCTGCGTGCATCTCTTGGAAGAAATACGGGCAAGGAGGGTTCTTTGGGAGGTGTAGCAAGTAGCAGCAATAGCAGGAATAGCTCGCAAAATGATGGTACAAGACCAAGGCAACGGGCTGAGCAAGTTCGTGTTAGGGATATTCCAACCAAAAGAAATCTAAATACTGAATTCTCTCAATCAGCTGAAAACCGCACTGGTGGGCAGAGTAAGCCGAGAGATGGAGAAGTGAATAGCCCTAGACGTGATAAAACGAAGACTTATATCGGCAATTCAAACCATTGGTGTTGGTTAGCCTTTTTTCCTTGCTGGGACAATAGTGGTTAGCCATTCTGTTGCAGAGCACCGCATGACACCATGTTGTGTTTCTAGATACTATTACTACTCCTTCTCTTTAAGGTAGAATGATGCCTCAAACTGCACAGAAAACTATAATTTTTTCTAGTTTGACTTAAGAGATGTAGTAGAAGTGCATTATCAAGTATGTAAATTAATACCTTTGTTTTGCAGTTTGTTTAAACATTTTGCAAAGAAAAGACTTTATACCGATGATACAAACCATCTTATCAACATAGTGTGATTTTTCGTATACTTTCATATTAGACATAGTAAGAGTGTATTAAGGATCTAAGAATGATATTTTCCAACATGTATGAATATATTTTTATTTTGATTAATAAATACAAATTTAAAGTTTCATTTTGAAAAGTGTGTGTTGTATTTTGTTTTAAAACAACCATATGTAATATTACAGTGGAAATTAATAATGTTGTATTGGAAATTAATAATATTGTTTAATACTTCGAGTAATAAATACACATTTCACATGTGACTGTTACTCCTACTAATATTCAACGTAATATAGTTGAACCATAGACTGCAGGTCGGCATAATGAAAACCCGACAATCCAGCAAAGACAAAATTGAGATATTAATTTAAATAATTTTATTCCAATGTGGCTATATGCCTATTAATTTTATAACTTTCATGCATTGACTTTACTTGTAATTTATACTTTGTGCATGTTGAATCTCGGATCACATGGTCCTAATATAAAGCGTGATTTCAATCTCTCACAAGATCAATACATCTCAAGTTTTGTTATGTTTGATCGTCATTCTCATGGATCAGTCAAAAACGTGAGATGGGTGTAAATTTAGCATATTTATTTTTTATTTTGCCGTTAATAAACTAGATGGTTATATCATGTTCAATATTCTCTAGATCAACTCTTTGAAATTTACTTTGTACGGAGCAACTTTAATCATTTCTCTTTATGTAGTATTCACTGTGTGAGTGAAAATATAATAGTGAAAAAAAAATCTTTTACAAATAATATATGCATATAAGCTTAATGATATTGTTGCAAGAGATTTGGGGGGGGTGACTATGATCATTCGTAATCAAATTTAGATAATTTTAACCATCCCTTGTGAATAGATATATGAAGACAACTTTGTTTCTTGTCACTGCAATAGAAGAGTACAACAAAAACATGAAAATTTCTCAACAACCAATGGTCCACTACGTAACCATAAGGATTCAAATATGAAGCTTTACAAAGATTTTGACATGACACAACTTGTTGAACATTCTTTTTTATCATTTTGGGGTACTTTATACTAAAATCTTCATCTTCCGAAGAAGGTTTATTAGCACATCCATTCTTACCCACTTCTCACACACGACTTTAAGATAGTTTTGTATGATAGTTGAAGCATAGTGAGTTGTCTAACTGTTTGTTACATATGAAAACTTGCATTTAAACAACAACTTAGTGAAAATAAACCGTTTTCACTTAAGAGGACAATAAATCACTTTTTGGTATGAATTTAAAAGTTTGCGAATTACAAGATAGGTGGAATACATTACCCAACAAAATTAACCCGAAAAAAACACATCATACCGGAAATTTTAATAAAAATTTTGAAAGCATAATGTTGTTTGAAGATGAGATTGATAGAAACATATTACTCGCTCTGATCCATATTACTTGTCGCTCAAACAGATGTATCTAGCACTGAAATGGATTGGAGGGAGTACTAACAAATAGTTTGGAACTACCTGACCCAAAAAATGCTCAACTAACATTTTCAATGAGTGTGTAGGTGTTTGGTAGTGATTTCTAATGCGATATTTTTTCTTTGGACATCGTGAGGCAGCCGTCATATAGCGGTTTCACACAACGTGCACACTCTCATTTGGCGAACTGAAAATAATGCACACACACTAAGAGGAAGTCTCATTCGGTGCTTCCAGGTAATCTCTTTCTGACGGTATCACACAATGCTCATACAACATACAACTCATGCACTTAACATTCATACAAGAGCACATTAATAATAAGACTAACCCTTAGTGCATGAAAATTATGGCATGGTGAGAGTATTGTGGATTCGTGCACTTTACGTTCATACAAGAATGCAAGAACAATACAAATAGAACATCCAAAAGGCATGTGGTGAAAGGGAATTTCCCTCCCGAAGTGTATTGGTGTCGATGAGAACGTAATCTGTGGACTGACCGTGTTCTTGAGCTACATAGGCATATTGGTGCTAGTCAGAGAGATACAGGAAATGATGAAAGATGATAGGGAGATCTTCGTTACTAAGATTAGCCGTTCTCTTTTTTTTGAGAAAACTTCCAAACTATTCATCTTCAATCATGGCAATACAACGAACACCAGAAATAATAAAAATTACATCCAGGTCCATAGACCACCTAGCGACGACTACAAACACTGAATCGAGCCGAAGGCGCGCCGTCGTCATCGCCCCTCCCTCGCTGGAGCCGGGCAAAACTTGTTGTAGTAGACAGTCGGGAAGTCGTCGTGCTAAGGTCCCATAGAACCAGCGCAACAGAACAACAACCGCCGCCGATGAACCTGAAGAAACACAAACGTAGACGAACTACGACCAGATCCGAGCAAATCCACCAACGATAGATCCACCGGAGATGCATCTCCACACGCCACCGACAATGCTAGACACACCACCGGAACGGGGGCTACGCGAGGAGAACCTTATTTCATCTTCAGGAAGTCGCCACCGTCTCGTCTTTCTGTGCAGGACACAAACCCTAACAAAAATTGAAGAAACATCTAAAAACGGAGCCCTCCCGTCGGCAAGGGCCTGGATCCACCACACCGCACTGGCCCTAAGGCCACCGGAAACGAGGCGGACCGGCGGCGGCGCCGGCAGGAGGCAAAGGAACCCTAAGTTTTCTTGGGGAGGTGGCCAAGCCTTGAGCAAAAACGTCTACCTATGGAAGGTGCACTTCTCGCACTGCGGTGTGGTTAGGAGGAGGCACTGATGAAGTTGTTGGTCTTTCTATACCGCTTGCGGTTTTTTGATCTAGAAAGTTGCGCTATTGTTTAATTCGAAGTCATCCCATTGCCTGCTGCCGTTTGCGTGAGGAGTGTCACGACAACATGGCAGTAGATGGGAGGAACCGACTATCACGCGCTCTCTCTATGACATATGGGGTTCACTAGCCAGCAAAGTAAGCAAACATAAAAAAGCATAAATATCCATGTTTGTACAGATTTTTCCCCTTAATTTCCAAGGAGGTGTTTGTATGTTTGCAAACCGCGCACGCGAGAGCACATCCGTCCGAATGATGCACCCTCTTCTGGCGCCCGCTGTTTGTACAGGTGCCGCTTTCCCTTCGTACTTAGAGCAAGTCTAGTAGAACCCTCAAACTCTCAAACCCTTAAAAATAACTGCTTTTTTTCAGTTTTTGTCAAAAAAAGCCGTATATTAGAATCCCTAAACCCTTAAATCTGTAAAAAAATTAGAGGTCCAACCCTTAAACATTTTCACAATCTATACAAGTGAGGGTTAGGAGGAAAAACTGCCCCCAACCCGCACTCCTCTTCCACCCTCGCACGGGAGGGAAATTTCATCCCCGCGCCGCGCCCTTCCCCGATCCCGCCACCGCCGCCGCCCCTCCGCGCCCCGCCCGCCGCCCCTCCGCGCCCCGTCCCGGCCGCCCGCCGCCCCTCCGCGCCTCGCCCCGGCTGCCTGCCCCGCCCTGGACGCCGCCCGCCCGCCCGCGTCCCCGCCCCGCTAGGCGCCGGCCCTCGACGCTTCCCCGCCCGACTCGTCGCCGGCCCCCGACGCCGTCCCCGCCCCGCTCGGCACCGGCCCCCGACGCCGTCCCCGCCCCGCTCGACGCCGGCCCCCGGCTCCCGAAGGTGAGATTTTTTTTCAGTTTTTAATTTTTGCTTCATTGGCACTCACATTGTTACCACTCGGTATGTAGATGGAGGTGAACAACGACGACATGGACTCGTTGTCTGATTCGTCGGATTGGTCGTCATCCGACGATTCGGACATTGACGAGTTGTTGCAAGACGACGACATCGAGATGATGAGCCTCCTCGTCGACGTGCAAGGGTTTGAAGACCGCGCGAAGCTTATGGATCAGAGGAGAGGGTCAAAGATGGGGCGAATCACCATCTACCGGAACCGCACTCTCGACACGAGCATTTGATGCAAGACTACTTCGCGGAGGTACCTACATACCCTTCTCGTCTCTTTCGCAGAAGGTACCGAATGCGTCGTAGTTTGTTTGTGAAGATTGTCACCGATTGTGAGGCCGCCTCCGATTACTTTAAACGTCGTAGATCCGCCGCCGGTATCATGGGGTTTAGTGCATATCAAAAGATATCGGCGGCAATGCGGGTACTCGCTTATGGCATACCCGCGGATTATACCGACGAGTATCTTCACATTGGGCAAGATACAACCACGGAGTCCGTCCGTAAGTTTGCCAAGTTGGTCATCCGGTTTTATGGTGAGCAGTATCTTCGGGCACCAAACGAGGAAGATACAAAGAGATTAATGGAAATGAATGAAAAAAGGGGATGGCCGGGGATGCTTGGTAGTCTTGATTGCATGCATTGGAGGTGGAAAAATTGCCCAAAGGCATGGCACGAAATGTATCGCGGTAAAAGCCGTGATGCTATCATTGTGCTTGAGGCCGTAGCATCGGAGGACACATGGATTTGGCATGCATTCTTTGTGTTGCCGGGAACACTCAATGATATCAATGTCCTCAATAGATCTCCTTTGTTCAAAAGATTAATTTCTGGGGATGCTCCAGCTTGCAACTACAAAATCATGGACAATGAGTACTCAATGGGATACTATCTCACCGATGGCATCTATCCCGAATGGGCAACTCTTGTGAAGTCCATCAAGGATAAAAATGGGGTGCCCTTAACAAGAAAAGAGGCTCATTTCACCAAGGCACAAGAGGCAGCCCGCAAGGATATTGAGAGAGCTTTCGGTGTTTTGCAAGCAAGGTTTGCCTTAGTTCGGGGTCCAGCTCGGTTTTGGGACAAAAAACCTTGGTGAACATCATGAAATGTTGTGTGATTCTACACAACATGGTCCTAGAGGACGAGAGGGTTAAACCTCCCTTGTTTCTATGACAATGTTGGTACCCGTGTGCAACCGGAAAGAAACCCTTCTCGCATACACGCTTTTCTTCAAGCACATCGTGAGATTGAGGATGCAACCACTCATGGTCGGCTCCGGGATGATCTAGTAGAGCACAACTGGCAGTTGGATGGGCGGCACATTGGCCCATGATGTATCTTTGTTTTACTTTTCTATGCCCTATTTGATTCGAACAATTAATGTTGTCGGATCTCGGGTTCCAGCAGACCCTTAAGGTTCGAACACTGGGGTGCGCGCGGAGATCACGTCCTCAACCTCCCCGTCTCACTGGGATCTAAACTACTAAAGGAATCACACAAGAGACACAAGATTTAGACTGGTTTGGGCCACCATTGTGGTGTAATACCCTACTCCAGTGTGTGGTGGATGGATTGCCTCTTGGGGCTGATGATGATGGACAATACAAGGAAGAACTGCCTCGCGAGGGTCTGTTCTTGGCTGGGGAGATGAAACGAGGAGTTCAGTCGCCCTTCTCTCTCTCTCTCTCTCTGATTTCGATCCCCCCTACCATGTGGGTGGCTGGTCCTATTTATAGAGGCCCTGGTCCTCTTCCCAAATATTGAGCGGGAAGGGAGCCAACAATGGCGGGCTAATTTGAAGGGGGACAGCGAGTACATCTATCCTGACAAAAGGTGGTCTTCGCCTACGAAAGGCTCTGGTGATGACGCCGTGCTGGGCTCCATGGTGACCTCCGTCTCGTAGTCCGCTTGGTCCTGGTCTTGTTGCACCAGAATGGCAACCTTTGCCTGATGCCTCGGTACTCCACGGCTGCGCTTGCCCCCTTTGCACCAAAGAGGAAAGAAGGACGCTGCGCGCGCTGGCGCCCGCCTGGCGCCCTCGATCGTCATAGATTGTGTCACTGGCACCTCGCGAGGTACCCCGCCTTGATATCTCCGTCTCCTCGCGAGCCAGCCTGAGGAGGCTGCGCCTGAGGATGCGCCGTGTCGTCCGCCTCGCAAGGCTTGGCCCCTCGCGAGGGTCTTGAGTCTTGTGTTGATGAAGATGGGCCATGTTGGGCCCCCATTCGATCCATGCCGCAGGCCGCAGGCAGGCAAGTCTGGGGACCCCCGTTCCCAGAACGCCGACAATAGCCCCCGGGCCCGTGGCGCGCATGGGCTTGGCCGTGCCGAGAGGCGAAAGGGCAAGGGCGAAGCGCCGCGGGCCCTAACAGCCTGCGGCCTTGGGCGCCGTGTGGCAGTTGATTGGACGTGGGCGACTCCACTTCCCCACGATGCCTTGGTGATCGCGCGAGCTGGACAAGTCCCTGCATGCAAATCGTGTCATGATTACCTGTGATCGTGGAGGCCGGCGGTTGGCCTTCGCCGGCTATAAGTACTGTACGGCGCGTGCCCTTCCAGTCCATTCCTCCTGGCTTCTCCTTCTTCCCGATCCTTGCTCTGTCTTCCTGTGATGGCTCCGATCCGCCGGTTCTCCACAACGGAGAAGGGAAAAGCTCCTCGAGAGGGGCCAGATCCGCTCCCGCCGAAGAAACGGCTCGCCATTTGCAGCTGGGGCGAGGAAGACCAGCAGGTGGAGCTGAGGCCCCGGTGCGAGCGGGCTCCGCCGGGGTTCCCGCTTCCTCTGTACGCCGCCGAGGGCCCCGAGGGTGTCGATGCTGATCTCCGCGGCCGGCGCCGTCGTAGGCGCCGTCGGGTCACGAAGGCGTGGGTTGTTCCTCCTGGAGTCCATGCCGAGGGCTCCTCCCACGAGTTCGTGCTCCATGTCGTCGTTCCTCTTCAGTCCTGGATCCGGCTGCCTCCCTTCTTTGCCTCCGTCGTCCCTCCAGGAGGGCCTCTGGAGCTTTGGCTGCAGCACGCCGGCTGCAACGCCCTTGCGACCGAGGCGGAGGTCATGGTCGCTGCCCCGGGCGAGGTCTACTTGTCCCGCGGCTGGAGAGAAGTCGCCCGGGTTTGCAAGGAGAGGGGCGTCTTCACGGTCCACCTCGAGTACGATGGCGCTGTAGTGATGTTCCTCAAGGTCTTCGACGCGATCGGGCGCCGGCTGGAGTGTTGCCACAGGAGAGGCGGCCAGGACCTTGCCCTGGTGAGGGCCAGGCCCGTCGGCCGCTCCCTTGGCGAAGGCGCCGGGGGGTCCAGCGACTCCAGCGAAATCTTCGCGACTCCGGAGACGAGCGACGACAGCTACGAGCCCCCGAGCCAGCGCCGCTCCCGGAGCAGGGTGAACTCGTCAGGCCGTCGCCGACCCTGATCTGGATGGGGTTGATGCCGGCGCCTGACGGCCCACTGTTGATGATGGCATCTTCTGCAGGAGCCTGTGTAGTTAGCACTCCTTAGGGTCCGTTCCCTGTGAGGAATCAAAATGCTCCCACAGGGCTTGTAAGGCATCTGTAATCCCGTTTGTTAATACATGACCTTCGCTATGGATTTGTGTGAGTTGCTGATTTCGTCATAGCTTAGTTTTCCCTTTCGAACCTCGCGAGGGCTTGGTGCTCTATGCCGACAGGTCCCAGTCCCAAGGCGGCGTCAGCCGTCGCTGGTATGCCAGGTCGCGATGCCGTGGTCAAGGCCAGGAGGTGAGCGACTCGGGGTCCGATAAGATCCCCTGAGTCGCGATGCTCAGGAGGTCCCCTTTGGCGCCCAAGCAGCCGTTGCTTGGTGAGAAAGGGAAGCGACGTCGCTAGTACGGAATTGCCTTAGGTGCGGGGGTAGTGCCACGGTAGCCAGAGCTGTGGGAGATGACTTATCTCGAGAGTCAGGGATTATTCCTGGTGCGCCGTCGGGTGCGCGCGTCGGTGGGAGCGGAATCGCTCGGCAAGGTCCTCGCGAGCCCCTTCCCCCTCGCCTCTGCTCCCCTTTCTGCTCTACGTCCTCGGGTCCCGGCCCTCGAGCTTGTCTCAGCCATCGCTGGTATGCCAGGTCGCGATGCCGTGGACAAGGCCAGAGGGTGAGGGCTGGAGAGCCAGTAGGAGCCCTGAGTCATGATGCTCAGGCACCCCCCTTTAACGTGCAAGCGGTTCGCGCAGGCGAGGGTGAAGGGAACCTCGTGAGAGCCTTGGCTAACGCAGTTCCCTCCAAGGATCCTGCAGAATCATCACAGAAAGAAGATGGTGTTGCCGTGGCGGCCATTAGTCGATCGTTAGTCACTCAAGAGCATGCTGGTTGGAGTAGGTGAGGTGTATCTGGGCACCCGCGAGCCAGCGCGAGACTCACGAGGCCCTACCCCTAGGCGGGTTGCGCCTGGCACTGGGTCGTATCTTGAGATGTGTCCCTGCAAAATTTGGTTAGATGCCGGTACTCTACGTCCTCGGGTCCCGGCCCTCGAGCTTGTCTCAACCGTCGCTGGTATGCCAGGTCGCGATGCCATGGACAAGGCCAGAGGGTGAGGGCTGGAGAGCCAGTAAGAGCCCTGAGTCGCGATGCTCAGGCACCCCCCCCCCCCTTTAACGTGCAAGTAGTCGACATGGAGAAGAAGGGATGCCGCGGACGGGCATCATGCAATCAAGCGTGATAGGCAAATGCATAGTTGGAAATAAACGCGAGTGGGATACACGCCGCTGGGTCTGGCCCGAGCGGCTTGGGGATGATGCAGCCCGAGGGGCGCCCCCAACAAGGCAAACTAACGACCGAAAGGTAAATGCAGATACATGCCGCGGGGGCGGACCCACGCGGCCTGGGAGTGATGCAACCCTGGGAGGGCGCTCCCAGCTGGGAAAGGAACTTGGAAGATGTCACCTAAGAATGTCGTTAGCGAAGTGGCGTTGGTGCAGTAGGCTCGGTGGGCTGCGGAAGCTGATCCTCACGAGCCCCCAGGCCCCAGGGCCTCGGGAGGCTCCGGAGGCACTGGTGACTCCTCGCGAGTTGTCTTCATCTCCGCCAGGGCCGCGGAACGCCTGTCCTCCTGAGCCTCCATGATGCACCTCATGAGGCGCTGGTACGCCGCAGCCATGCTCGGCAGGCCGTAGGGCATGCAAACATAGCTATGGGGTGGACCTCCGCAGCGCCCCACTTGCGAGGGCCAGAGACGCTCCGTCGTGGCGATCTGATTGAGCCCTGGTACGTCGACGCAGACACGCAGCCCGCCATCCTCGCCTGGATGTGGGGCCACAGCTGGTAGGCGGCGGCAACCTCTCATGATCCTTGACTCCTGTAGTTCTTGGATGGCCTTGATGACGAACTCCTGCTGGTCTGACCTTCCTGGCGTGACTCCTTCCCGGGGGAAACGTGCTGCGAAGCACGCCTCCACATGGTGCCCAAGCACCTCCCTCGTGACCCTGGCTAGGTCGGTGGCCCTCCAGGTGAGAGCCCCCGAGCCCTGCCTGAGAAGGGCGCCAGGCACGCTTTCCTACGCGATGGAAGGAGGGTCCCCCTGGGCAGACATGGGCCCTGAGGGGCCTGCCTCCTAAGGGGCCGAGCCTGACGATGTCTTCTTCTTCTTGGGGGTGGTCTCAAGAAGCCTCCTGCTTCCGCGATCTGGGTCTTCTAGCGACGCGTCCTGATAGGCCCGCTCCAGGGAACACACTGCATCCTTCTCTTCACAGGGCACCGTGATGACGCCGCCACTTCCTGGCATCTTGAGGACATTGTAGCCGTGGTGGGTCGCAGCCATGAACTTGGCCAGCGCTGGGTACCCGAGGATGGCGCTGTACGGCAGGTGGATGTGGGCGGCGTCGAAGTCGATGAGCTCGATGCGGTAGTTACTGCGGGCCCCGAAGGTGACAGGCAGGCGGACCTGTCCGATCGGGACTGTGGAACCGTCAATGATCCCCGAGAAAGGCTTGGTCGGCTGAAGCTGGTCGTAGGGCACTTGGAGGTTGTTGAATGTTTCCACGGACAGGACGTTGAGCCCCGCCCCACCATCGATGAGGGTCTTGGTAACCAGCACGTTGCTGATGACTGGAGAGCAGAGCATCGGGAGGACTCCTGCCGTGGCTGCGCACTTGAGCTGGTCTGCCGAGCTGAACGTGATGGCGCACGCTGACCACCTGAGGGGGCGCGTTGCTTCGAGCTTAGGGAGAACTGCATTCACTTCGCGGGCAAACTGCTTGAAGATACGTTGAGAGGCTGGGGCTTGTGCTCCGCCCAGGATGCATGCGATTGCGCGCGGCTCCTGGAAGCCCCCAGCCCCCTCGTCTTGATGGCGGTCTTCGTTCCTCCTTGGCTGAGGTGGCAGCGGAGGTAGGCCTACATTGCCATGAGGGCGGTCCTCACGAGGCTGATCCCTCCAGTCTCCCTCGCGAGGCAGGTCCCGCCAGCGGTCCTCGCGAGGTTGGTCGCGCCACCCCTGGCACGGGCCGTGATCTTCCCAGTGTCCTGGGTTTCTTCCTCCTCCTCGGCCGTAGCCCCGGTCAGCATGGTCAGGGCGACGGCCGATCCTTCCTTCTCGCACGGTGCGGAGCTCTTGACATTCGTTGGTGTTGTGGGTATGGAGGTCATGGTACACGCAGTACCGGCTGCCTCTGGAGGGTTTGGGCAGATCCTTGCCCGGCTTTGTGTCTGGTTCTGCCGCGAGTACGGCAGCCCCCTTGCGCTTCGCGTCCTTGGCTTTGGGCTTCCTCTCTTCTGGGTCCGCGGCAGGCAGCTCGAGGAGGGAGAGACGTCCCTCCTCAGCCCTGGCGCACTTGTTCGCCAAGTTGAACAGCTCCAGGGAGGTGCAGAGGTCTTCGTGCATCGCCAGCTCCTCCTTCATCTTGACGTCGCGCACGCCGTCGGAGAAGGCCGAGATGATGGACTCCTCGGACACCTTGGGGATCTTAAGGCGCGCGTTGTTGAAGCGTTGGATGTATTTTTGCAGGGTCTCTCCGGGTTGTTGCTTGATGCGACGCATGACGCTCACGGCGGGCGGCCGGTCGCGAGTACCTTGGAAGTTGGCGATGAAGCGGGCGTGCATCTGGTCCCAGGAGGAGATCGTGCCTGGAGCCAGATTCAGGAGCCAGGTTCGAGCTCCTTCCTTGAGCGCCATGGGGAACCAGTTCGCCATGACCTTTTCATCCCCGCCGGCAGCCTCGATGCCCAGCTCATAGAGTTGGAGGAACTCTGCGGGATCGGTTGTGCCGTCATAGCGAGGAGGCAGGTCAGGCTTGAACTTACCGGGCCACGCGACGCTGCGCAGCTCAGTGGTGTAGGCGTGGCAGCCCGCGGTGGCCACGTAAGGCCTCGGTTGGTGGAGAGCTTGGTCTTGTGGGTCCCCATGCGCTGCAGCTAGGAGCAGGGCGGGGTCTTGGCGCGCCGGAGCTGGAGCAGGGTCGCGGCGCGCCGGAGCAGGGAGCACCCTGGCAGCCCCTTGCGGGCGAGGAACTTCTTGGCAGCTCCGCTCTTGCTGCGCTGGCGCCTGACGGAGCGGGTTCCGCCCAGGGGCCAAGCGCCTTGGAGCCATGGCATCTTCTTGGAGGGGAGGCGGCTGGTGCGCCTCTGGAGCTTCGTTGCCCGCTCGGGGCGGAGTGTGGCGCAGAGGGACAGATGGCGCGGAAGAGCCCCCTGCGGCACGGACAAGCTCGGCGACGCGGTCGAGCCACTCCTCGTAGACGTCGTCGATGGGGCGGTAGCGCAGGAGCTCGTTTGCCGCTAGGAGCGCAGCTCGAGCCTGCAAGGGGGCGCGGAGCGCGCGGGACGAAGAATCGGCCGGTGCGAACGATGGAGTGGTGGTGCGGCCGTCTTGCCGCACGGACGGGTGCTGAGACGATGCTTGCTGCTCGCCCCCCGCCGGGCCGGTGGCGGCGTTGACGGCGGGCGACGGGGAACGACGAGGACGCCCATCGACGGGGGCCGTCTGGGCGACGCGAGAAGCGATGGCGGCCCGGCGCTCGGCGCGGGCCCGACGAGCGTCAGACATGGATGCGACGGTCGGAGGAGAACGGAGCGGTGGAAGACGAATTCCGGTGCACCCCTACCTGGCGCGCCAAATGTCGGATCTCGGGTTCCGGCAGACCCTTAAGGTTCGAACACTGGGGTGCGCGCGGAGATCACGTCCTCAACCTCGCCGTCTCACTGGGATCTAAACTACTAAAGGAATCACACAAGAGACACAAGATTTATACTGGTTCGGGCCACCATTGTGGTGTAATACCCTACTCCAGTGTGTGGTGGATGGATTGCCTCTTGGGGCTGATGATGATGGACAATACAAGGAAGAACTGCCTCGCGAGGGTCTGTTCTTGGCAGGGGCGATGAACCGAGGAGTTCAGTCGCCCTTCTCTCTCTCTCTCTCTCTCTCTCTCTCTGATTTCGATCCCCCTACCATGTGGGTGGCTGGTCCTATTTATAGAGGCCCTGGTCCTCTTTCCAAATATTAAGCGGGAAGGGAGCCAACAATGGCGGGCTAATTTGAAGGGGGACAGCGAGTACATCTATCCTGACAAAAGGTGGTCTTCGCCTGCGAAAGGCTCTGGTGATGACGCCGTGCTGGGCTCCATGGTGACCTCCGTTTCGTAGTCCGCTTGGTCCTGGTCTTGTTGCACCGAAATGGCAACCTTTGCCTGATACCTCAGTACTCCGCGGCTGCGCTTGCCCCCTTTGCACCAAAGAGGAAAGAAGGACGCTGCGCGCGCTGGCGCCCGCCTGGCGCCCTCGATCGTCATGGCTTGCATCACTGGCACCTCGCGAGGTACCCCGCCTTGATATCTCCGTCTCCTCGCGAGCCAGCCTGAGGAGGCTGCGCCTGAGATGCGCCGTGTCGTCCGCCTCGCGAGGCTTGGCCCCTCGTGAGGGCCTTGAGTCTTTGTGTTGATGAAGATGGACCATGTTGGGCCACATTCGAGCCACGCCGCAGGCCGCAGACAGGCAAGTCTGGGGACCCCTTCCCAGAACGCCGACAATTGTAATTTGCTCAAACATTGTTGTAATAATTTGAATGATTATTGTTTTATTCAGTGGTGTAATAATAACTAGAATGATTATTGTTTTATGTCAAATGTGATGGAATTTGTGATAAGTCATATGATGAAATTTGATGAAATGTGTGATACGTGAAATGATATATTTAAAGATTGGGGTTGAGGCAAAGACTAGAACCCTGAAACCCAACCCTTAAAGCAGTTTAAGGGTTGGGTTTGACTAGAACCCTGAAACCCAACCCTTAAAGCAGTTTAAGGGTTGGGTTTGACGGTTCTAGTCTTTGCCCCTGTTTTCAATCCTTAAAAGTGTCAAAAACTGGCACTTCTCAACTCTTAAAACTGCTTTAAGGATTTAAGAGTTTGAGGGTTCTACTAGACATGCTCTTACTTTCTTGGTTCTATAATATAATAACGTTTTTGACGCAGACATGTGAAGTAATTTTAAATCCATTTGCGCTCAGCTGCAAGCTCACTGGTTCACGCCCCCCGGCAAAGGAAACTCGGGTTCGTTCGGTTCATGCAACTTGGTCACAAATTTAAAACATCTATATCATTTATACCAATATAAAAAGACCCAAAGGGGTAGATCCAAAGTATCTTAACTGTCAAATCATGTTATCTAACGGTTCAAATCCCTTCAGTGGTGAGCACCAAACACGTTTAACGCTCTAATTACCCATCACTGCCATTGGTTATAAACACGTTTTGACTCAACGTTATCCCATGAAATCTGCCATGTAATTAATATCCTACCATTCCCGCGAAAAAGTAATTGATATACTACTAAATACCAACATGCAACAGATATATCTTACCTAATATAACGTGCAACTAATATACTACCTAATATAAACGTGCATTGCACGTACATTATTACTAGTCAATATAAAAAGACCAAAAGAGGCAGATCCAACCGATCTCGGCCGTCGAACTAAATCAATCCAACGATCTAGACTTCTTCAATGGTGAGCGTTAAACATGTTTAACATGCAATTAATATCATACCAATATTGCACTAATCACAAAATTAACACATAAATAATAGGAGATCTAATATCCACATGCAATTAATATATTGCTTAAATATTAACGTGCGTTGCACGTGCGCATTTATTAGTTTCTAAAAAACGAAAGACAGGAGTAGTAGAGATGAAACTAGAAAGGCCCCCGAGGCGAGGCGGCAGGCGCACATGAAGCGCGTGCGAGATAAAAACAAGTGGCGGGAGACGGGGCAAAGCCGCGGTCGACAAGGGACACGGCGACAGGGAGAGAAAAAGAAAAGAAAAGAAAAGGTCGCAACTCTCCCACCGAATACGCATCCGTCGCCATCACCCACCCATACCCTCCCCCCCTCCCATCCGGCCTCAATCTTCACGTGTTCTTCGTGCCCCGCACCACCACCACGTCTCCTTCACTCGCCTAATCTATTCACAAAAACAAACCAAGCGGCCATGGAGGATGCGACTCTGCCTGCTTCTCCCTCCCTTCCCTTCCCCTCAACACCGCCCACCCCCCCTATATAACCGCCCTCCCCGCCATAGACTACCTCACATCCCGCCCCCCACAGCCATTCGTCCAGAGTCACCACAGCCGCACCGCAACTCCATCTTCACCACCGTCATCGTCAACGAGCAGCAGCACCCGGCTAAGAGACAGGGCAAGAGAAGGCGCAGAGCAAGAAGTGTTGCCATGGCCGCGATGGAGAGCAAGAGCCGGAGGTTCGCGCTGGCGTGCGGCGTCCTCAGCCAGTACGTCAAGGCGGAGCAGAAGATGTCGTCCTGCGCCGTCGTCGCCCCGCCCCCGCGCGCCCCGCCGGCCACCACGCTCAGCCTCATGCCCGGCGCCGACGTCGGCCAGGAGCACGCCGCGGCGGCCGCTGAGGAGGCGGGCCCGGCCACGCCGCTCACCATCTTCTACGGCGGCAGGGTGGTCGTCTTCGAGGACTTCCCCGCGGACAAGGCGGCCGAGGTGATGCGCATGGCCGCCACCGCCGGCGTCGAGCGCGCGGCCGCCACGCCCGCCCCGGCCCCGGCGCTCGCGGACCTGCCCATCATGCGCAAGGCCTCCCTGCAGAGGTTCTTCGAGAAGCGCAAGGACCGCCTCGGCGCGCGCGCGCCCTACGCCCGCCCCGCCGCGCCGGTAGCCAACAAGGACTCGGAGGACAAGTCGGCGTCGGCGTCGTCCTCCTCGTGGCTCGGGCTGGCCAGCGCCGACGGCGCCTTCGCGCTCTGATCCGGACGGACGGACGGACGGAGCAAGACGGCTTGCTCGCTCGCCTCAAGACATCGTTTGTAGAGCACTTTCAATTTTAATGTATTCTTTGGGTAAAAATTCGAATAGCGAAAGAAAGAAAGAAAGAAACAAGATTGAGTTCATAGCAAGCCCTCTTTGTTCGTTCGTTTGATTTGATCGACAAATTCTTTTGATTTCTGCGCGGATCATCGATCATGGTTCGCTCAGAAACCCAGTCCAGTTCAGGAACCGAACAATAATAACTTGAAACAAAGACGAGTGCTACCAGCTTCAAACAACGTTTCCTCCATGTCTGACATCACGATCACGACTAGCACAGTTACGATTACAATCTTGAGCAAGTATGGCATGATTTCATGAACGGAAATGTGAAGGGAAGAAACCGATCTCCAGTTCGGCAAGCGGGGAGTTCATGGCGGAGGGGAGGGGAAGGGTGGGTGAGAAACGGTCAGAAAGGGGGGAGCGCAACTTGTCAAAAGGGGGACGGGGGTTGCGGTGGGAGACTTGGACGTGCGTACGCGTCATTGCCCTTTGTTTTCTCTCTTAGAATAACCAAGAAATGGCGCACGTTCATGGCGTTCCGGGTGAACAACCATTGCTCTGCCCGGCCGTCCGTCCGTTGGCCCTTCGCTCTCGCGCCCGGACCACGCGCACACGCGGCGACGGCGACGGCGGCGAAGACGACGACGACGACCCTCGGAAGCCCCGTGGCTCCCTCTCCTTCTCCAACGTGGACGTGGCGGCGCCACCTGTTGGCCGCCGGCCTCGTGAGAGCGCGTGCTGATCCGACCCGAACGTGACAGCGGAGGAGCGAGTGTGGACGGGGCGCGCGGCATCCATGGATGCTCGCCGGAACGGAGTGGTTTACTTTGCGCCCTGCACCCGGGGGCTGGAGGTGCTTTCCTCGTCGGCGCACGGCGCGCGCGCGTGGCCGGCCGATTCGGTCGGTGATGCGCTCTGTCTGTCCCCCGGCCGTGGCCGTGGCCGCGACGTGCCCGGCACGGCGCGTGCGATGGGAATGGGAAGGAAGGAACCGGTTGCTTGCTTGTACTTGAAAAGCTCGCCTTTTTCGCCTTTCCGGACGGCGAATCCGCCACGTTTTTAGTTCGTTCGCAGCACGACGGATCTTTCTGAGGGAACTCATTTTCCCCTGTCGTGGGTGAGTAAACTGGTGCTGCTGGTGGTGGCGAGCTGGGGCTGTTTGCTCGCTTTGCTCCCCCCTGGGCTGAGATCGTGTTTAGACTTTAGACAGACAAACAAAAGCTACTAAGTACAATATGGATACAAATGTCCCATAATAAAAAATTGTTTGAGGCATTTACATTTATTTTCTTTCCCCAATGCAAGTTATCATTAATGGGCCTCTAATATAAGTTGATCTTTTTCGCTTTAATCTTTTCAGCTTTTAACACCGAAGCATACTTTTTCTCTTCAAACACCCGCCTCCTGTAAATGATCCCGCTCCGCTATCCGAATCTACTTTATCAGATATCCGATCCTAGATAGAATACGAGGCATCACCCTAAGGCTATACATCGTACATGCCCTAATAGCGCCGCCAGAAAAAGGGCCGGAATAGGCCGGCCATGATCGTGCTAGCAGCAGCTTGAAACGTCAAACTGGCTAGCTAGGCATGCTGGCCTTTCAAAGCACGTTGCCCTGGGGCTGATGATGGGCAGATCTCGGCGCAAATCTTTGAGGCAGCAAAGCACTCCGGCATGCAATGTTTGTGCGCGACAGGCGACACAACAAGTCGTCAAAGACCGAGCGACGCCGCCGGCCTAGCCAGCGAGCTAGCCTAAACGAGTGGTATAACCATGTGTGATCTGCTGGGATTCTCCCCTTGAAAAGAAAAGAAGCATCGTGCTGGATCACGGCGGGCGGAAGGAAGGAAGGAGGCGTGCTCCCAAGTTCCATTTTGTTTCCGCGCAGCACGGGCGCGTACTACGCGTGGCCGCCACCAGCATCCGGCGTCGCCCGGTGCCGTCTCCATTGGACCAAAGCAGCGGGAGAAGGAAAAGAGACGGTCGAGAGACAAAGCGAAGACCTATACTAGTCCGCGATGCAAGGTCTGGGAGGCAACGTGTGCGCCTTCTGCTCAGGCTGCGCGATGGCTGGCTTGCTGAAACTTCTCTGTCCCGGAGAGCATGCAGCAGGGGTGGGCGAGGCGCAGTGTGCTTTCCCTTTCGTCCAAGAATCCAACACCCCGTCACGAGAAGCAAACTCCATCCACTAGCACGTGTTTTCTTTCAGTTGACACATGTTTCAATCCCCCTCCACCGGGCATGGATTTTTAGAACCCTAGCAATTTGCGCCGCGTTTATTTTTTTTCCCACAACCACTCACATGAGAGGGAAGTTTCAGCCCGACCTCTTCCTCCCGTGTGCATCCCGATCAATGGCGCGGTCATCCATACGACAGCCGTTTCCGCCCCTGCAAATGTGGTGGCCGCGTGTCCATGAAGAAGAGTATCAATTAATGGACGCTGTCGCGTTTCACACCCGTTTTCCCACCCCCAAAGCGACAAATCTCACCTTCATGGAGCGTGCTCATTCCAGGGTATATAACCCCCATCGCCCTCCTTCGTCGACGCCAGCACATTCACCCTCTTCCTCCATCTCAGTTGCCGCAAACTCAGCCCCCATCGCCCCTTCGTGGTCGTCACCCTCCCTTCCCCCATTACAATGTCGGTGTGACCGTATCCTTACTATGAACCATTCTCTGACAAGACCGAAATGGACCGCCTCAAGAGAGAGTTCTCCGAGAGGCTGTGTGGCAATTCTCGGAGTGGGTCGAGGACCATGCACGTCTTAAGGTTGAATCCGCCATTGCCCGTGCCAGCCTCGTCGCCGCCCTCGAGTACTTTGACCACATTTCAATTGCCCTCGTCGCAGAAATGGTCGCCGTACTCACGCCTAAATTAGAACGTGATACGCAAGAACAAAATATACGCACACGATCATCCGAAGACCATTATGGGCTTACAGGTCACGATCATCTCACCAATCCACGCAATAGAAGTAGACGAACGAGAGTTGTTGTAGAGCACCGTTTTCCGCGATTAGGTTATACCTCACCCACGAGAATTCTTTGGGAAAATCCGTCGATCTATAATCGAAGTAGGCGACTCCTCCGAGGTATCCGGGTGTACCGATCTATAGCATCACATTTTTATCAATGAACCAGAACATAGTGCATAGTTAAAGTTTACGAAGTTTGATTTCAGTCAATTCTAATATACGAAATAAATAAAAACAAAGGAAGTGCATACATCTCGAAAAAGAAATGTAGGTCAAAATAGGCCGGCCAGGCCAGACAAATGAACGACAGGTATCAAGCACAGCGTAACCATGGCACCTTAAAATGTCAAACTTTCTTTTTGACGGGACCTTACAAAATGTCAAACCAGCTAACCAGACAAGCTGGCTTGTCAAAGCACGTTGCCCTGTGCTAATGATGAACAAATATTTGAGGCAGCATTCCAGCATGTCTGTGCGCGACGCAGCAAGTCGAAGACCGACGCAGCAGCCGGCCGAAACGATGGTTGTCGACGCGACAAGATTCTCTCCCCCTCCCACAGTTTCCTCCTTCCCAAAGGCATCCGAGACGAGGCAGGCAGGGGAGCAAAGCCCGTTCGTTGGCGGAAGCGTGTTTCAAAGTCCCACTTTGTTTCCCCGCGGCGGAGGTCACCGCAGCTCGGCGTCGCCCGGTGCCGTCTCCTTTAGACCAAGCCCGACGACGCATCGTCGCAGCCCGAGTTGATCGGGGGACAAAGCAGAGACTTGTTACCACTGGTGGTGGCTGCTGGACTGCAACTGCAACTAGTCCGCGATGCGATGCGATGCGATGCAAACACGATTGGTTCGGAGACGGCGTGCGCCTTTTGCTCAGGCTGCACGATGTCTTGGTGAACCTCCTCTGTCTCGGGATAGGAGTAGGAGAAGTACCAACAAGGAGCATGAGCGAGCTGGGCTCTTCGAGGCGCACCGCTTTACCTTTCGTCCAAGAATCCAACACCCGGCCTCCGGAAGCAACTCCACCCGAGCACGTGTTTTCAGTCGACGCCTTATGCAGTTATGCACGTGTGTTTTCAGTCGAGTAGCCTGCATTGCTCTCCGGCGACATTCTACCACGCAGTTTTGGTTTGTTTGGGCACTGTTTGGTCCTGAATCCTATATTCCTATTTAGCGCTTTTAAAAGCGCCGGTTTTAGGTCTTTTGGCAAACTTGATGGGCCGCCCAAAGTAGTTCTTTTTAACCGTTTCAGGTTCTGCAGTGATTTTCTTGGCATTTTTACTTTCGTTTTTTTCGATGATTAGTTTCGTTTTTTATGCACGGTTTTCGCTCAGTTTTTTCTTTTATTTTTATAAAAATGCACGAGCTTTTTTTCAAAGTTGAAAACTTTTTTTCAAATTCATGTTTTTCTAAAAATGTTAACTTTTCTTTAAATTCAAGTACTTTTTTTTGAATCTGCATACTTGTTTTCAAATCCGTGAGTTTTTTTATTTCAAAATTTGTGATTTTTTTTCACAACACGTGAAATTTTCTTCAAACCCACAAACTTCCTGTCGAATTTGCGAATTTTGTTCTTCCAAAATCGATAAACTTTTTCCACATCCATGTTTTTTTTAAATCACGATCTTTTTCAAGCCCGATGAACTTTTTTCAAAATCAATTAAAAAAAACAATTCACGTTTTTTTCTAGAATCAATAACCCTTTTTGCGAGCAGTGCACTTTAAAAAAAATCCTTAGGATAATCATATGGAGTCTTAGTAGTGGAGGGATGAGCACCCGGAGGAGCTGGAGGTCTCACTTTCAAGCCGCCTTCTTTAATGCAATTTTCAGCAATGAAATCTCCCCATGGAGGAGTGAAAGCAAACATGACCGGATACTTTCCTCGGATTTTGATGTAATTGAACCATTTCTTGGCCCAATACCTAGTGATCCTCTGCCGTCTAGTGTTTCGCTGAATAGTTGTTTCTCGTCCTGGAGGTGTGTGATAACCACCGGGATTAAACATTTCAGCATCGGTATTTTTTTTCTCAGCCATGACCACCTTTTCTCGGTTGGTCTTTGGAAGCCATTTCCGGATCTTCAGCAGCAACAACTTCTTCAAACTAAGCAACTTGAAAGTAATTGCTTTCTCAACGTTTTCTATTGGCTTCTTCTTCAAAGCCTTAGATGACTTGCCAGTACCTCTCATCCTCTTCTCACCTTTGCCTTTGTCAGGTGTGATTTGTGGCAAGGGTTCTTGAGACTCTGTATCACTTCCAACGCGATCACCTAAACTAGACGCCATGAGCTCCTATGAAGAGAATTAAGATACAAGGGAAAATAGAAAAAGTCATGATTATGCACAGTCATTTTTGAAAAGAAAACATTTTCTAGAGAAATGGTTAGGACTTCGAGAACCATGCTAGACGAGGATTATCATCGAAAGATTTCATGCTAGTAAGTTCCGAAAGAAATCTAGTAAAATGAGATTTATCTAAACTTGTTAGAGACAGAATGCAAAGTCTAGATCTTGACAGATAAGCGCGAGAAGAGACTCCTAAAGATCTACCAGAGCAGTAAAAATACTGAAAAAAATAGGAGAGCCCGATTAAAGAGAACGTCCGGGCACACCATCTAGGTACGCGCATGTCCAAAGGTCGAGCAGACATGCCAAAACACTGTGCCTTTTGTTCAGGCTGCACGATGGCTTGGTGAACCTCCTCCTCTCCTTTGTCCTGGAGTACGAGTAGGAGGACCTGGCAACCAAACTATTCAGTTGAATTGCAATTAAAGGAGCATGTGCGAGCAGGGCTCTTCGAGGTGCACTACTTTACCTTTCGTCCAAGAATCCAACACTCTGACTTCGAAAGCAACTCCACTAGAGTATCTCTAAAAAAAACTCCACTAGAGTGCGTGTTTTCAGTCGACCCCTTATGGAGTCTTTAGAGCATGCAGACTATCTCTACCATGCAATATTGTTTCATTTGGAGCCTGTTTGGTCCCGAATCCTATTTAGCGCTTAAGGCGCCGGTTTAAGGTCATTTGACAAACCGGCGCACCCCCTCCACTTCACTAGTTGCTATATGGGTCGGCCCAAGTAGTTTTTTTTCCATCGGTTCAGGTTCTGCAGTGATTTACTAGGTGTTTTAAATTCATTTTTTCACGCATGGTTTTCGCTCGGTTCTTTATTTTTCTTTTTTCTTTTTTTAAATGCACGAGCAATTTCAAACTTGAAAACTTTTTCCAAATTCATCTTTTTTAAAATGTAAATGTTTCTTCAAATTTATGATTTTTTTAATCTGCGAACTTTTTTTCTTTCTAAAATACATGATATTTTTTTATATTCATGATCTTTTTTCCATAATCGACAAACTTTTTCCACATCGGTGATTTTATTCAAAATTCATGAACTTTTTTCCAAACACATGAAATTTTCTTCAAATCCACAAACTTTCTTTCGAATTTGTGATTTTTTCCAACACCAATGAACTTTTTCCTCATCCGCGTTGTTTTTTCAAAATCCGTGAACTTTTTTCAAATTCATGATTTTTGTCAAGCCCGATGAACTATTTCCAAATCGGCAAACTTCTTTTCAAAATTGCAGATCTTTTTAAATCGACGATTTTTTCCAAGAATCGACAAAGTTTTTTCAAATTAATAAAGTTTTTTTTTCAAAATCCTCAGGAGTCTTAGTAGTGGAGGGATGGGCTGGAGGTCTCACTTTCAGGTCACCTTCTTTAATGCAATTTTTAGCAATGCAATCTCCCATGGAGGAATGAAAGCAAACATGACTGCATACTTTTCTCGGATTTTGATGTAATTGAACTATATCTTGGCCCAATACCTAGTGATCCTCTGTAGTCTGTTGTTTCGCCGAATAGTTGTTTCTCCTCCTGGAGGTGTACGATAACCATAAGCAAGCAGGATTGAGTCTGTCATGGATTAACAAGTTTCTTGTAGTGTCAGCATGGTATATTTTTCTTGGCTACAACCACGTTTTCTTGGTTTGCCTTCGGAAGCCATTTCCAGGTCTTCAATAACAGCAACTTCTTCAGACTGAACAATCTCTGATGGAGTTGCTTTCTCAATGTTTTCTATTGGCTTCTTGTTTGAATCCTTAGATGACTTACAAGTGCCTCTCATCTTCTTCTGACCTTTTCCTTTGTCAGGTGTGATTTGTGGCAAGTGTTCTTGAGACTCTGGATCACTGCCAGTGTGATCACCTGAACTAGATGCCATAAGCCCCTATGAAGAGAATTAAGATACAATGGAAAATATACACGGTCATGATTACGCACAGACATTTTGAAGAGAAAACATTTTTTGGGAGAATTGACTGGGACTTTGAGAACCATCCCAGACGAAGTTATCATCGAAAGATTTCAGGCTAGTAAGCTCCGAGATAAATCTACTAAAATGAGATTTATCTAAACTTTGTCGAAGAAAAAAATGCAATGTCTAGATCATACGGATGCGCACGAGGAAAATCTACAAACCATGCTCACTAAAATATATAGACTCCTAAAGATCTACCGGATCAGTAAAAATACCGAAAAAAGTGGAGAGTCCGATTAGCTAGAATGTCCAGGCACACCATCCAGGCACACCATCCAGGCACGCGCATATTGAAAGGTCAAGAGACATGCCAAATCACTCCATCTGGATAGACCGCATCGTCCAAAGGAAGTGGTATGATAATATGTAAAATGTTAAAAATTTCTGGGTAAAATGGTATGGTAGTTCATAGAGGTAGGTCAGATTTCATGTCTGTCTCATTGGTATTGATGACTTAACAAGTTTGTCATGAATGTCCAGGAAGACATTCCAAAGCATCCTGGCCGGCTAGACCATTGGATTTTGCTGTTGCCCCAGCTTCATTCTGATTTCGGACTATGTTGTTGGATGTACGGACTGTTGCTTTATCTACAAAGCGGGAGAAAGCCTATTTCAAGACCATTGGATTAAAGTATCTAGCGCAGCCAAACACAACGGCCGACCAGCGAACCAGTACATATTCTCCTCTATGTTGAGCAGGAGAATGTCAAAGATGATCTCCAGCCTTTCATGACACACATGATGATGCACTGGAGGAGACTCGGAGTACTCCAATAGTTGTATTGATGTATCTTGTAAGAAGAAAGCAAGTTCGTACAATTTTTTTTGGCATGGTAGCTTCGGATTTTGTTGAGGTGCGATTATAACTCCAAACGACCCCTTTCCACTAGCTATCTAGGCCTAAAAGATTGAGATGGACTATTGTAGAAAGTTTTCAGATTCCAAAAAAAGCCCCTATCCTGCTTGGTGCCAACTGGCAATGATTTTCAGTCGTCAGATTGTAATCCAAACTCTCTGGCGGTAACATCTCAGGCATCTAGTGGTGCGAGAATTTTGGAAGAAGATACGAATGATGACCATACGTTCTATAGGGACGTTATAGGAGGGGATGATGCACACGTCAGAGAAGAGGACGGCACACACGCCGTGAACATGTGATTTGTACATGTCGTCGATTAACTGATTTTGTTCATAGAACTTGCTAAAATTATGTGCACAATTGCTTTAGAAAATGGTGTGATGAAACATTTGATTTTGGAGGCAATCAAAGTGTTTTAATGAAGGTAATGCAAAAAGTAAATATGGAAGCTGAGATATGTTGACTCTGAGTTTGCACGTCGCATGGCCAGCCGCTCCATATGCAACATGACGACTGCAAACGTGATGACTCTGCTAGAGTTGGTATAAGTGGATAAAGTGCAACTATAATATGATGATTTACTTTAATTGCGTGTATATATTTGATATATTTATTGGTTTCACGAGAAAATTGAACACTCTTCTTGACTTTCCCGAATGTTTATATCCTTACTTTTGTGGTAGTTAGTTTTGTGACTCGTTTGCGCTCATATTAACAAAAATATAATTTGGAATAGGCAATGCAAATATATCTTCTTCCTCTTAGATGTTAGATCCTTCACATACCACCTTTAGATCTTGTATATTGCGTAGTAGAATCAAACATAGCCAAAATCAAGGTGACAAGATAAAAAAAACCGTACATTTCATAATCTTGAGCAAAATTCGGAAACAAACGGAACAAGACTGATGCATAGACAGTGTTTCCACGGGCCGGAGAGCAAACACATCCGCCGTTGCTTCTCCTACCGTATGTATACAGTATACGCACCTCATAGGCGTCGATAATTATTTATTATCCACGCATCAGGGCTAATACATGCAACGATAATGAAACGGAAACAAGGGAAAACCTGAACCGATTAATGACACACCGACGGAAGGATCAATCTTCCGGGGCGTAGGTTTCGCCGATCTTGAAATCGGTGGAGAAGACATCGTCGAAGACGTTCCTCATGCCGTTCTTGGACATGAAGCGGAAGTTGAAGGGGCCGACGAGGTCCTTGGTGGACGAGACCTCCCAGAGGTCACCCTTCTTGGTCAAGGGCTGCCACTCCTCCGAGCCGTGCTGCCGGAGCTCCACCTCGGCGAGGCTGTCGCCTGGCCTTGTGTAGTCGATCTTGAGCACCAGCTTCTTGGCACCGGACCCCTTCTCCACCGTGAAGGCCACCTTCACGGCGCACATCGCGCCGGCGAGCAGCGCCGCCAGCACCGCCGCCGCGAGCAGCCTTGAGGACGAGGAGGAGGCCATCTGGACTGATAGAGATTTGACTGTTGTGTGTGGTCGTGTGGATGCTTCGAGCTGTGTGGATTCTCATGGATCATGTGCACGGTATTTATGGGCGGAGGAAGAGAGCGTCCGACGGCCGGTGCTCCGGGCAACACAGTCGGAGGAAACGGCGCTGGCCGTGACCGCCGCGCCAATACAATCGGAGGAAACGGCGCTGGCCGTGACCGCCGCGCCAATACAATCGGAGGAAACGGCATGTCACCACGGTATTTAAACGACATGAACAATTGTTTCGGCTGGCCTACAATTAAGTGGTGGACCTAAATTGGTGCCTAGTCTTGAGCTGTTATTTTCTCCTGATCTGAAGGCTGATATTGCTCTTACGTAATGTAATAAGGTAAGATGTTATCAGTGATTATTATTAGAAAAAGTATTAAAACCATCCGGCTGATTTTCTGAAAAAATCAACCGCGTCAAGCGATCGCCACACGTCACTGTGGGCACAGGAACCGCTCAACCTCCGCCTGAGACTACTCATAGTGGGAGTAACATAAGTAGTAACATCATACATATCTAGATAACATAAATGATGTGACAAGCAATCAACGAAGAAAGAATGGCATGTGATAACATAGTAGTATGAGTAACATAACACATATCAAGGCAAGATAAGTCTATAGCCTAATAAATAAAGTGTTGCATGTTACCACACATATGTTACTCCCCACTATAAAGGTACTCCCTCCTTTCTGGTTTATAGGGCTTATCTCAAATTTTTTATTTTTCTAATTTAAATGGCTCAACTCCATCTCCTTTTGAGATTTGAGGCGCATTAAATCTTCGCATGCAAGAATTAAGAAGAAACTCACCAATGCATGTAATGCTACTACTCATCTAGTGGCCAAGCATGCATGCACTGTAGTTAATCCTAATTAATGTATCAATTTAGTTTGAGTAGTTTTGTAAAGTACGAGATACATTCCACCACTCACTGGAAAGGAGGGAGTAGTAACATGGGCATGTTACTACTCTGTGTTACTACTCTGTGTGGCTAGTCTTAACTCATGCAACACAGCACGTCCACTCGTTTTTCTTCCCCGACGCGCGTGGACTGCTTCCTTTTGGATCTCGCCGGCATTTCTCTACCCTCAACTCCGGCACTCCGTCCAAGCCCGGCCACACGCCCCTTCGCCACCACTCCCTCGCCCAAGCCGACGTGCGCTGCATGTACCACACGAGACCACCACTACTAGCAACCACGCTGCAATGCTTTGAGTGGAGGAACACCATTGTTGCGAGCGCGGCGACTCCGCTGCTAGCCGACGGTCGGCGGTGCTGACGAAGGGGTGATCGATGAATGTGAGATGTCACAGCGGACGCTGCTGCGAACAAGGGGGTCACCAAGGGCTCACCTGGTTTCGCAGCATCTCCGGTGCCGCAAGGATTCACCGGTGCTACCATGGAGCATCCCAGGCTGCCATTTACTATGATGGGGCATCATTGGAGCGCTAGAGCCTCACCGGTGCTATGATGGAGCATTGTCGGGCCGTTGAAACATCACCGGTGCTGCAATGGAGCTTTGCGGAGGGTCACCCGTGTTGCTATGGAGCGTCGTTGGGCTGCCGGAGTATCACATGTGATGCGATGGAGCATCATCGGGGCCGTCGAAGCATCATCGGGGCCGTTGGAGCATCATCGGTGCCGCCAAAACATCAATGTTGCTGCAATGAAGCTTTGCAGAGCGTTACTGGTGCTACGATGAGCATCGTCGGGGCCACCGGAACACCGTCATTGCTATAATGGAGTTTTGTGGAGCATTATCGATGCTGTTATGGACCGTCGTCGGGTTGTCGGAGCATTACCGGTGCTACAATGGAGCTTTGCGGAGCATCACCCATGCCGCTATGGAGCGTCGTCGGTCCGCCGAAGCATCATCGGGGCCGACGAAACATCGTAGTTGTTGCAATGAAGCTTTGTGTAGCATCACCGGTGTTGTTATGGAGCGTCCTTGGGTCATCGGAGCATCACCGGTGCTACAATAAGCATTATCGGGGTCATCAGAACATCACCATTGTTGCAATGGAGCTTTGTGGAGCATCACCGGTGCTACGATGAACACCGTCGAGGCCATCGGAACATCGCCGGGCCGCCAGAGTATCATCAGTGCTGCAATGGTACATTGCCGGTGCCTCCAGGGGGTTGTCACAATAGCATCATTGCTGCCACCACTGAGCTCGTTGGCGCTGCAGCCATGGCTGATGCGTGATAAGCTCGCCGGTGTTTCGCTGTGAACTGACCAGCTACATGGCTCGTGCAACCTAAGGATGCCACTATGCAAGCATAGCCGGTGGCTGAAGACGCTACAAGGAAACATGGGCATGTTTGGTTTTGTACAAGTGATGGCGTGATCTGGTCGTGGTCCCAGAGGATCAAGTGGTTAAAATCAAGTTATACGGGTGCAAATCAACGGCTGGCGAGCCGGCTGATCTTTTCCAAAAATCAGCCGACTTACATCTAGCAGCGGCCTTATTATTATGTGGGGTTAGTATGAACTTCTCACTCCCACAAATAAAGAAATACATTATGCTGTCACTAAAACATGAAGGCCGATAAGGAAAAATATAGAAATTCTAATCACTGTTATCTTTGCTTTCCGGTTTGGTCACAAGGCAACAGTCATCACTGTAAAGTTTTTGTTAATGTTTTTAGTGTTGACACTGTATTCTACTAGATCGTGCTAATATTTATGCAAATGATGTGGCATTCGTGAGGAATGCGTATGAATATAGCACACAAATTTTAAAATACATAAATATGTTGATTATATATTAATCTTAATCTAGAGAAACATATTTTTTATATTAGAAATACTTACGCATACAAAACTATCAATGTGCTTACTTAAGTATAAATAATATTAAAAAAATCATAAAGTTTGCGTTGCTAACCACACGTGCCACATGAATATTGAAATGGCATTGACATGATGGTATATCACATAATTCTAATTTTAAAACCAAGGAATGCCCTAAGATTAAGAAAAAAATGCACTTTAAGATATATTATACACCTGTATCTTGAAGAAAAAAAACATGTATGCAATGTTTGTTTTTTCAATGAACATGCATAGTATAAATGCAAGTATGTATTTTTAATAGACGCAAAATCTCTTATTGAGAAAAGAGATCACAGAATCTGTCAAGAATGTTTCCTATTTATTTTGTTGTATTTACCATATTTATATAGACAAATTGCCCTTTCAATCGACAGCTAGGAATATTAGAAGAACGCCCCTGCGTTGCAACGAGGCCACATTAACTTTAAAAGTTCAATATCAATTATGTTAATATTACGTTTAATATTCTCATACATATTAAATGACATTGATGACCTTTTTTACCATCAAATTCTCACACACACCCTCTCCCTCCCTCTTCCTCACTCTCTCTCCCCCTCTCCCTCACTCGGGAGGTGGGACGAAAATAAATCCGGAACGGAGACTCCCAACTAAGACATTAGGAGTAGAGATCATTTAATTGATAAGAATAAATAGAAAACGGTGTTAAAAAGGACAAACAGATTAGAATACATTGAAAAACCAAAAGGACGATATAAAAGGGGATTCGCCCTGCCTCCCGGGCCTTGCCACCAAACCGGCTCAACGGTCCAGTCCCCGCGCGGTCGTCTTCTCCTGTTCCCCGAGGCGCGTCGCTACAGAGCCGGGCTCCCACCCGACCACCTCGCTGGCATCGAAGGGGAATGGATAAGGGTGACGCCCTTCCTTCCCTGCCCCATGGCCTCACTCCTCCTCGACGCCCCCTCCCAAATCCACTTTTCCTCCTCGCTCGCTCGATCCCGTCGATCTGGACGAATTCAGACGCCACGACCACCATGACCGACCCCGTCCACATGCCCACTCCCCTCCCCGCGGGTTAGGAGCTTGCCGAGGAGCTCCGAACGCCTTCGCTACTTCGTCTGCGCCAACGAGATCAAGTCCAGCACCCCCGCATTGACGTCGCTGCCGTCTTCCTCAACCTTGGGCCACCGCGACATTGCCGTTCGATCCGCGCCGTCCCGAGCTCCCATGTCTTCCCCTAGGGCGCCATTGACACCGCCATGATCTCCTCTTGCCTTTCTCCTGTTTCCCCTCTCATTTACTCTCGTTAGGTATTTCGTCGTGGCCGAGAACCGCCGTCCGCCATGGCCATTGCAGGGGTAGCCACCGAGCTCCTCGGATTGACCGCGTGGCACATGCCCGCTCCTATGCACGCCCATGCCCGAGTCTGCCGCTCTTCTTCCGCGCCCGCGGGGCCACTCCCACTTCCATGCCCACTCCCGTGCTACACCGCGTCGGTCGCGCCCGCCGCTGCCTTCGCGCTCGCCGCAGCCACCGCACCACTGTGCCCCGCGCGACACACACCATGGCCGCTCGCCACTCTCGCTGGCTGCGCTCGCCCCGTCTGCTGCCGCCTATCCCTTCGCTCGCCCCGCTGTCGCGCCCCTGCCTCGCGCCGCCTCCAGTCGTGGCCATCTTCTGCCGGCCGCCCCCTCAGCCACGCCGGCCGCATCTCTGCCCTCCACCATCGGCCGCTCGTCTCGCCTGTTGCATGTTGCTTCCTGCTGTTATGCGCTGCTCTACCGCTGGTACGCTGCTGCGCCATGCCCTCGACACGTCGTGGACAAATGTGGCGGAGGGATTGTTAATGGAGTACGAGAAGGAGGTGGCAGAGAAAGTGTGGAGAGGCAGGAGGTCTGGGGCGGTGTCACCTGGCTGTGGTGGAGGTATTTATGCGAGAAGGAGCCGGAGTGGAAGGAGAGGTCACAATTGGAAAGAATCGTAAAAAAAAATCATAATCCGGAGATCTCAGTTCAAAAAAATGCTAATATCGATGGAGGGGTGATTTCCTTCAATAGGTGGAAAACATAGGAAATGTTGGTTGTTATCAATGAAAGATAAAAATTTAGGAAAGTTAGGATTTTTGAACTGATTTCTATGCAAATGGGGTTTTATTGTTTGGTAACGTGATATCAGCCCGTTTGTGACGTGTCTGATTAGGAAAATTTGCAAATGTTAAGAAACTATTTATTGGGAGGAAAGTTGTGACATGTCTGTTATTTGTTTCCTAAAACAAATTTCACTAATAAGAGAAATCGATTGATTTAGATAAGTTAGGAAAGTTAGATTAAAATGTATTATTTGTTTCCTGAAAATCTGTTATTTGTTTCCTAAGACAAATTGAACCAATAAAAGGAATCGATTGATTTGTATAATTTAAGAAAGTTAGATTAAAATGTATTATTTGTTTCCTGAAATCTGTTATTTGTTTCCTAAAACAAATTGAACCAATAAAAGGAATCGATTGATTTGCATAATTTAAGGAAGTTAGATTAAAATGTACTATTTATTTCTTGAAAATCTGCTATTTGTTTCCTAAGACAAATTGAACCAATAAAAGGAATCGATTGATTTGTATAATTTAAGGAAGTTAGATTAAGATGTATTATTTGTTTCCTGAAAATCTGTTATTTGTTCCTAAGACAAATTGAACCAATAAAAAGAATCGATTGATTTGCATAATTTAAGGAAGTTAGATCCGTGATTTGTTATACGTTAGGAAAGTTCTGATTGTAATAAAGAGTGGAGAGAAAAATAAACCAATGAACCAAGGTGAGAGGGGATGGTGGGAGGAAAGACAAAAAAAAACCAGCAAAAATAAACCGCGGACCAGGATGGGAGGGGGTGGTGGGAGGAGAGACGAAAAAAAACCAGCGAAAATAAACCGCGGAGACGATTCACCAACTCGTCCATTAGGAGTAGGGAAATTACCCTCTTACCTCTCGGAGGTAAGAGGGGCCCTCTTACCTCTCGGAGGTAAGAGGGGCCCTCTTAAAATTTCTCATTCTAGCTAGTTAAGTTAAGTTCCCCTAAAAAAAGCTAGTTAAGTATAATGATTCGGTCAAAGAAATGTTATATATTCACTACGCCTTTTCAGCACAGTTTGCTGCATTGACACATCAGTGGATAAAATGCAATATAAGTCATAGTTGATACCAAGCTGTAGATTTGCTTCAGAAACAATTCATGCACACATGAATACAAGACGGTTTATCTTGTCAACAATCCAGACTATAAAACCATGCTGAGTTATTCTTCAAGTCTGAACTACTAGCAGGGATTACAAACTATATTGCCACTTTATTTAGTCGACCATTCAGACGAGGAAAAGCATGCCAAATGCTGTTCCAGGTCCAAAGTACAAGCAGACATTACATACTATATTACCACTTTTTATTTGGTAAATCATTCAGACTTGAAAAGGGACACTCAATTGTTTTTCTGTCTGAAGTATAAGCAGACATTAGTGAAGCAACATATTCCCCTTCTCCCAGCACCAGCCATCTCATTATCCCAACTCTCAAGGTGCGTTGCAGGCCAACTTCGACATCATATTCGCGGCTTTCTGCAGATGTGAAAAGATAAGGAATAAAAAGCTTAGAACGATCTGTCAAATTCAGAGCCAGGAGCACGGTAACCTTATGGGCTAAACATAGGAAAATTATTTGAAGGGAGTACCTAGAACTCATCTAGATGAGATATAATTTGGTCTCATTCATCTGGAAAACAAGAACATATAACATCCACGTCAGCACACACGCATCTTATAGCATCTTATAGCATCACATCCAATGGCTATAAAAGATGAATGAGACCAAATTATATCTCATCTAGATGAGTTCTAGCAAAACTGTTATTTGAATTTGATCTGTAACTTTGTTTCTTCATTCAGCAGTTATCTGTAACTAAGATTCACTGACAGTCATAAAATGTGACAAATTGTAGGAACTAGGAACTAGCAGCACCTGAAGCAATTAAATAAACTTTCTGCACTCGAGGGGCATGGACATCTTATCTTCTGTAAATTTGTAAATTTTAGCAATTTCAAGCTGGGCTCAGGGTGTTTTAACTTAGCTTCTCTCTATACTACAATGGCCCTGAGATTTGGTTGAATCTTGGCTCCGAAATAGCATTTCATTCGCATGAATGCAAAATGGGTTATCAGGAACAGAGAATAGGATGAGAACACCTGAAGGAATTACAAACCTGTTCAGTGTGAGGCAGATACTTCCCATCAAATGTGAGCACCACACGGTCTTTTCCATCAGCCCCTTTAACTTTGTCGACTGTACAGTAGAAGTCTATAGCCGACATGCTGCAATTGAAAGTGATAAGATAACAAGTGAATTTTGCAAGTGTTATTATTTGACATTTCGTTGATTATGCAACAAAGTTCCACGGAAATGAGCATCATATTTGGATTTAGAATTGTGCACATGTGAGACAGTTTGGAAAGTTTATTGAGGTTCTAGAAACAGAAGAAAAATCTTGAAAGAATCCAAATCATATGAAATTCCGCAGTTGTTCAGTTTCAGGTAAAGTTACTAATGTACACGCAAAATAAATTTGAACAACCAACGATTTGTCTCATATCAAATACTAACTAGAAAATAATGCACAAATTTGAATAGGTGAATCTTCTTACATTCCATCACCAAAGTCCTCATTGATGATTGCCTTGATGCTCTCTCCAAAATGCATGATAGCTTCATTCAGTCTGTGTTCAGTGTAAACCATGAAACAACCAGTGAGGAAAAGTTAAGCCGATTGATGTTTGTTAAATAAACATAGTAGCATTGCGGCAGTTTCCCATTTGACATAATCCAGCCACAATCTCTTCCCATTTGACGCCAACAAGTTGGTATCTTGCTTTATCATATCAATCACGGGCTAAACTTGTACCGAAAAAAACAGCAGTGGCAAGAGTGGCACCTGTATATGGCGGGCTTGTGGACCATTTCCGGGTTGTAGGACCGGAAGGGCGGCTGCATCATGAGCTCCACGAGATCCTCGGTGAGCGCCGGGATGGCCGCCCGCAGCGCGGCCGCCGTGTCGGGCTTGAGCTGCGCCTGGCGGCGCAGCAGCTGCGCGACGTACACGTTGGTGAGCCCCGTCTCGGCCCCGATGTCGGAGAAGCTCTTCCCGGACTTGGCCTTCGCCGCCATCAGCTTCTGCACCGCCGCAGCCCTCGCGCCGCCGTCCTCCATGGCCGCCTGTGTCGCCCGGGATGTGCTCGACGGAATGGCGAGGCGGGGAAGCGTAGGAGTGGGAGTGCAGTGGGCGAAGGAAGGGAGTGATGGGACTATGGGAGTGCACTGGCCCCGGTTGCACCGGCTTATATGGCCCCGCCGGATGTGCCATGGGGCATGGGGTGGCGCACCGGCACCACGGCGGCTAAGAGACGGGGAAAGTGTCGGCAGTGGGTGGCGGCACGCGGCGGCTATGCGACGGGGAAAGCTCACGGCGGGGGTCCTTGTACAGTCACCGGCACGCGGCGGCTAAGCGATGGGATGTTTTGGCACTGGGCCGGCGAATGAGTGTTTCATGTTGGTATTGATCTAAAGGCCCAATGGGCCAAAAACGAAAATAAAAGGACCGGAAATAAGTTAATCTAACCAACTATGGTTTTGGTCCCCTGTCGCCAGCGCACATAAAAAGATGGAGAAGCAGCCGACACCTACGTTAGACTAGTTCTCGTATGATTTACTCCTGCTTCCCACATCCCAAAACCCTAACCGATCTGGGGGAGCGCTGCACGGCGAGAAGATCATCTCCAAGCTCTGCCCGTGTCCCAGGGCAGTGTCGGTGGCACCCGGAGGGACGACGCTACCTGTAGCGAATATCTTCGCCGAGCCTGTATCAAGCCTGCATCGAGCAGGCACGGGACTTCGCATCGTCGACATCAATGGCTGCTTCCATTGATGATAAGAACCTAATCCATCTATTTGATCTGTGCTATTAGGTGATCTAATATTTGGTTCACGATCTGCAAAGTAGATCCTACGGGATTAAATATCTAACAATGGTATGAAAGCATAGTGAAGCCTAGATTAGATCCCTAAGATGATCTGTTTAACTTTGATGATCATGATTACGACCTAATGATTAAGGTTAGCACTTTGTTAAGTCAAGTCCTAGGGTTAAGAGGTTTCTGTTTAAATGACTAATCTGCTACTAGATCAGTGCTAGTTCTTTTATGATTATCAACAAGTTATGTTAGTTTACCTGTATCACGCTTCCGCGTCAAGTTCGGTTAATTAGCATTGGTTTTGTTTCATGTTACGAATATAGAAGGAGGGGAATCAGATGAATCACTCGTTTTCCCCCTAATTATGAGAAACCCTAACCCTAGAATTTTTCCCCATTTCGAAATTCCAAAATCAGAGTTAAAATGTTGAAATTAAGAGAAAAGGTGATGGGCTCACCCAGATGACGCCGACCTTCGGGGTCCGCACGACCGAAGCCGTACGCGCACGCCATGGCCGGGACGCCGCCGCCCTTCGGGGTGGTGCGCGGAATGAAGCAGCAGCCGCTGCTGCTGCGCTCACGCACGCGCGCGTCGCCTGGCCTCCGCGCCTTGCACGCTGCCGTTGTCGGTGTCAAAACCGGCGGATCTCGGGTAGGGGGTCCCGAACTGCGCGTCTAAGGCGGATGATAACAGAAGGCGGGGGACACAATGTTTACCCAGGTTTGGGCCCTCTCGGTGGAGTTAATACCTTACTTCCTGCTTGATTGATCTTGATGATATGAGTATTACAAGAGTTGATCTACCACGAGATCGGAGAGGCTAAACCCTAGAAGTTGGCCTATGGTATGATTGTTGTTGTCCTACAGACTAAAACCCTCCGGTTTATATAGACACCAGAGGGGCTAGGGTTACGCAGAGTGGGTTACAAGGGAGGAGATCTACATATTCGAATCGCCAAGCTTGCCTTCCATGCAAAGGAGAGTCCCACCCGGACACGGGACGAAGTCTTCAATCTTGTATCTTCATAGTCCAATAGCCCGGCCAAAGGTCCGGCTGTCCGAGGACCCCCTAATCCAGGACTCCCTTAGTAGCCCCTGAACCAGGCTTTAATGACGACGAGTCCGGCGCGCAGATTGTCTTCGGCATTGCAAGGCGGGTTCCTCCTCCGAATACTCCATAGAAGATTTTGAACACAAGAATAGTGTCCGGCTCTGCAAAACAAATTCCACATACCATCGTAGAGAGTATAATATTTCCACAAATCTAATCTTTTGACAATTTTTTATAACGTGGCATCACGCCATGGCCCGGTCATTATTCAAACCGTTTTTCTCAACCAGCTATTGCACATATTGCGAGGCGGTTTTATTGGCACGTCTTGTCGAAGCAGAGATCGTGTCCCCTTATCACGGGATCATCATCAATACGGGCGTGGGTAACCCAACCGCGCCATCAATCACAACGCTTGGGGAATAAGTGAGTTTTACCAGGCAAGTGGGGAGGCGCGCAGTTTCGACCGCCCTTATAAAGGGATAAGGACTCCTCTTTTTTACCCACGCCTTCTTCTTCCCTGCCCATCCATTCTCGCGCACTCGAGCTCCAGCGCCCAAGTTCACATCTTCTCCGCAAAAACACTTCGAACATGTCCGGAGCGGGAGGCAAGTGGATGGTCTCCTCAGTTACGGAGGAGAACATCACGAAGCTCCAGGAAGCCGGATACCTGGCCGCAGATATCGTGCACTGATAACCCACAAGTATAGGGGATCGCAACAGTTTTCGATAAGTAAGAGTGTCGAACCCAACGAGGAGCTAAAGATAGAACAAATATTCCCTCAAGTTCTATCGACCACCGATACAACTCTACGCACGCTTGACGTTCGCTTTACCTAGAACAAGTATGAAACTAGAAGTACTTTGTAGGTGTTGTTGAATAGGTTTGCAAGATAATACAGAGTACGTAAATAAAAAATAGGGGATGTTTAGATAAAGAAACAATAAAGTAAATATAGCGAGTGTGGAAAAGTGGTGGTAGGAGTTGCAAAATTGCCCCTAAGCAATTGACTACTTTACTAGACCGATAGCAAGTACTATGTGGGAGAGGCCACTGCTAGCATGTCATCCCTGACTTGGAATTCTATGCACTTATGATTGGAACTATTAGCAAGCATCCGCAACTACTAATGTTCATTAAGGTAAAACCCAACCATAGCATTAAGATATATTGGCCCCCCTTCAATCCCGTATGCATCAATTTCTATGCTATGTTGAAGCTTCTGTCACTCTTGCCCTCCAATACATAGTCCTATCAACATACAACTAACCCTAGGGTGTGATCCACACGCGCAATCATATGATGGGCACCAAAGGACAGCAACATAACCAAGAGCAAATTAAATCAGTCATAGCAATTCATCAACCATCGATAGGACAACGAAAATCTACTCAGACATCATAGGATGGCAACACATCATTGGATAATAATATGAAGCATAAAGCACCATGTTCAAGTAGAGGGTACAGCGGGTTGCGGGAGAGTGGACCGCTGTAGATAGAGGGGGGAAGGTGATGGAGATGTTGGTGAAGATGGCGGAGGTGTTGGTGTAGATCGCGGTGATGATGATGGCCCCCGGCGGCGTTCCGGCGCCACCGAAAGCGAGGGGGAGATAGCCCCCCTCCTCCTTCTTCTTCCTTGACCTTCTCCCTAGATGGGAGAAGGGTTTCCCCTCTGGTCCATGGCCTCCATGGCATGGGAGGGGCGAGAGCCCCTCCGAGATTGGATCTTTCTCTCTGTCTCTCTCTGTTTCTGCGTTCTGTTCTGCTGCCCTTTCACCGTTTCAGGTATATATGGAGATCCGTAACTCCGATTGGCTCGAAACCTTCGCCATGATTTTTTCTCTCCGAAAATTAGCTTTCTTGCGGCCGAAGAAGGGCATCAACCGCCTTACGGGTGGCCCACGAGGGTCAGGGGCGCGCCCAGGGGGGCAGGCGCGCCCCCTGCCTCGTGGCCACCTCGGGCACCGTCTCGCGTGGATTTTTCTTCCGGAATTTTCCAAATATTCCTAAAATAAGCTCCGTCCATTTTTATCCCATTTGGATTCCGTTTGATATGGATATTCTGCGAAACATAAAACATGCAAACAGACAGGAACTGGCACTGGGCACTGGATCAATATGTTAGTCCCAAAAATAGTATAAAAAGTTGCCAAAAGTATATGAAAGTTGTAGAATATTGGCATGGAACAATCAAAAATTATAGATACGACGGAGACGTATCAGCATCCCCAAGCTTAATTCATGCTCATCCTCGAGTAGGTAAATGATAAAAAAGATAATTTTTGATGTGGAATGCTACTTAGCATAATCTTGATCACATATCTAATCATGGCATGAATATTAAGATACGAGTGATTCAAAGCAATAGTCTATCATTTGACATAAAAACAATAATACTTCAAGCCCACTAATAAAGCAATTATGTCTTTTCAAAATAACAAGGCCAAAGAAAGTTATCCCTACAAAATCATATAGTCTGGCTATGCTCCATCTTCACCACACAAAATACTCACATCATGCACAACCCCGATGACAAGCCGAGCAATTGGTTCATACTTTTTAACGCGCTTTAGCATTTTCGACCTTCACGCAATACATGAGCGTGAGCCATGGACATAGCACTATAGGTGGAATAGAATGGTGGTTGTGGAGAAGACAAAAAGGAGAAGATAGTCTCACATCAACTAGGCGTATCAACGGGGTATGGAGATGCTTAGGGATTGCCATGCAACGGATGCACTAGAGCTATAAGTATATGAAAGCTCAAACTGAAACTAAGTGGATGTGCATCCAACTTGCTTGCTCATGAAGACCTAGGGCATTTGAGAAAGCCTATCGTTGGAATATACAAGCCAAGTTCTATAATGAAAATTCCCACTAGTATATGAAAGTGATAACTCAAGAGACTATCTATATGAAGAACATGGTGCTACTTTGAAGCACAAGTGTGGTAAAAGGATAGTAACATTGCCCCTTCTCTCTTTTTCTCTCATTTTTTGTTTTTTTTTCTTCTCTTTTTTTGTAGGCTTCTTTGGCCTCTTTCTCTCTCTCCTTTTTTGGGGGGCTTCGTTGGCCACTTTTATTTTGATAACCTCACATGGGACAATGTAATAATGATGATCATCACACTTTTATTTACTTACAACTCAATATTACAACTCGATACTAGAACAAGGATATGACTCTATATGAATACCTCCGGCGGTGTACCGGGATGTGCAATGATCTAGCGTAGCAATGGCATCAAAAAATGGACAAGCCATGAAAACATCATGCTAGCTATCTTACGATCATGCAAAGCAATATGACAATGAATGCTCAAGTCATGTATATGATGATGATGATGATGAAAGTTGCATGGCAATATATCTCGGAATGGCTATGGAAATGCCATGATAGGTAGGTACGGTGGCTGTTTTGAGGAAGGTATATGGTGGGTTTATGGTACCGGTGAAAGTTGCGCAGTACTAGAGAGGCTAGCAATGATGGAAGGGTAAGAGTGCGTATGATCCATGGACTCAACATTAGTCATAAAGAACTCACATACTTATTGCAAAAGTTTATTAGCCCTCGAAGCAAAGTACTACTATGCATGCCCCTAGGGGGATAGATTGGTAGGAAAAGACCATCGCTCGTCCCCGACCGCCACTCATAAGGAAGACAATCAATAAATACCTCATGCTCCAACTTCGTTACATAACGGTTCACCATACGTGCATGCTACGGGAATCACAAACCTCAACACAAGTATTTCTACTAATCCACAACTACCCACTAGCATGACTCTAATATCACCATCTTTATATCGCAAAACTATTGCAAGGAATCAAACACATCATATTCAGTGATCTACAAGTTTTATGTAGGATTTTATGACTAACCATGTGAATGACCAATTCATGTCATCTCTCTAAATAGATATAAGTGAAGCAAGGGAGTTTAATTCTTTCTACAAAAGATATGCCGCGCTCTAACAAATATAAGTGAAGCAAAAGAGCATTCTACAAATGGCGGTTGTCTAAGTGAAGAGAAACAGGCAATCCAAACTTCAAATGATATAAGTGAAGCACATGAAGCATTCTATAAAGCCATACTCAAAAGATATAAGTGAAGTGCATAGAGCATTCTATAAATCAACCAAGGACGATCTCATACCAGCATGGTTCATAAAAGAAAAATGAAAACTAAATGCAAAAGACGCTCCAAGATTGCACATATCGCATGAACGAAACGAAACCGAAAACATACCGATACTTGTTGAAGAAAGAGGGGATGCCTTCCGGGGCATCCCCAAGCTTAGACGCTTGAGTCTCCTTGAATATTTACTTGGGGTGCCTCGGGCATCCCCAAGATTGAGCTCTTGCCTCTCTTCCTTCTTCTCACATCGAGACCTTCTCGATCATCGAACACTTCATCCACACAAAACTTCAACAGAAAACTCGGTAAGATCCGTTAGTATAATAAAGCAAATCACTACTCTAAGTACTGTTGCAAACCAATTCATATTTTGTTTTTGCATTGTGTCTACTCTAATATAACTTTTCCATGGCTTAATCCACTAATACAAATCGATAGTTTCATCAAAACAAGTAAACTATGCATCAAAAACAGAATCTGTCTAAAACAGAATAGTCTGTAATAATATGAACATTCACCATACTTATGAAACTTTAAAAATTCTACCAAAATTAGGAAAAATAAAAACTTTGTATAGAAATACAGTGCAAAAATAATCAGAACCATTTAACATTCCAGCTAAAAATGTAAAATCGCGCACTACAGCCAAACTTTCTGTCCTGCACCATACAAACCATCAAGCAAATGTAAACATCCTAAAGGCAAACCTTGGCACATTATTTTTATAATACAATGGAACTGTACAAGGGGATAATTACTTTTATTGAAAAGTTTCTGTAATCAAGATTCACAAAGTTGCCGTGAGCATGAACAAAGTTCAAGGAGCTCTCCCACTTCAACAATGCTTGTCTTTCTCACTTTCACTTTCCTTTTTGGAAAAGTTTTGGGTTCCCATCTTTATTTTTGTTGTTTTTAAACTATATGAAAGCACTCAACAGAAGAAAAAAATGACTCCCTAAAACTTCCGGGTTGTCTCCCTGGCAGTGCTTTCTTTAAAGCCATTAAGCTAGGCATATAGTGCTCAAGTAGTGAATCCACTCGGGTCCCAAGGTATACCAAGCCAATTTTAATTAACAATGATTTACAATTTAGTAGTGAGCACAAAGTAACATATATCATGTAACTACAAAGTCTAACTCTTCCTATGCATCGACATGTCATAAAAGAACAATTCATGCACACATAGTAAAGGCCAATGCATAGTATAAATAGTTTCTTGCAATTTTATCGTATTGGAAACATAGAGAGGTGGAGATATAGTTCCTCTCTCATAATAATTGCAAGTAGGAGCAGTAAGCACATGCATATTATATTCATCAAAATCATCATGTGCAGCGGTAAAAGACAACCCATCAATATAATCCTTAATAAGGGCAAACTTCTCCGATATAGTGTAGTTGGGAGAATTCAAAAAGATAATAGGACTATCATGCGTTGGTGCAATAGCTGTTGGAAATATGCCCTAGAGGCAATAATAAATTGATTATTATTATATTTGCTTGTTCATGATAATCGTTTATTATCCATGCTAGAATTGTATTGATAGGAAACTCAGATACATGTGTGGATACATAGACAACACCATGTCCCTAGTAAGCCTCTAGTTGACTAGCTCGTTGATCAATAGATGGTCACGGTTTCCTGACCATGGACATTGGATGTCGTTGATAACGGGATCACATCATTAGGAGAATGATGTGATGGACAAGACCCAATCCTAAGCCTAGCACAAGATCATGTAGTTCGTATGCTAAAGCTTTACTAATGTCAAGTATCATTTCCTTAGACCATGAGATTGTGCAACTCCCGGATACCGTAGGAGTGCTTTGGGTGTGACAAACGTCACAACGTAACTGGGTGGCCATAAAGGTACACTACAGGTATCTCCGAAAGTGTCTGTTGGGTTGGCACGAATCGAGACTGGGATTTGTCACTCCGTGTAAACGGAGAGGTATCTCTAGGCCCACTCGGTAGGACATCATCATAATGTGCACAATGTGACCAAGGAGTTGATCACGGGATGATGTGTTACGGAACGAGTAAAGAGACTTGCCAGTAACAAGATTGAACAAGGTATCGGGATACCGACGATCGAATCTCGGGCAAGTATCGTACCGATGGACAAAGGGAATTGTATACGGGATTGATTAAGTCCTTGACATCTGGTTCATCTGATGAGATCATCGTGGAACATGTGGGAGCCAACATGGGTATCCAGATCCCGCTGTTGGTTATTGACCGGAGAGTCATCTCGGTCATGTCTGCATGTCTCCCGAACCCGTAGGGTCTACACACTTAAGGTTCGATGACGCTAGGGTTATAAAGGAAGTTTGTATGTGGTTACCGAATGTTGTTCGGAGTCCCGGATGAGATCCCGGATGTCACGAGGAGTTCCGAAATGGTCCGGAGGTAAAGATTTATATATGGGAAGTCCTGTTTTGGTCACCGGAAAAGTTTTGGGTTTTATCGGTAACGTACCGGGACCACCGGGAGGGTCCCGGGGGGCCACCAAGTGGGGCCACAAGCCCCGGAGGGCTGCATGGGCCAAGTGTGGGAGGGGACCAGCCCCAGGTGGGCTGGTGCGCCCCCCACCAAGGCCCAAGGCGCAAGGAAGAGGGGAAGGGGGCAAACCCTAGGGCAGATGGGCCCTAAGGCCCACCCTGGTGCGCCGCCCCCTCTCCCCTCCCCTTGGCTGCCCCTAGATGGGTTCTAGGGGGCTGCCGCCACCCCTAGGGAGGGAACCCTAGGTGGGGGCGCAGCCCCTCCCCTTCCCCTATATATAGTTGAGGTTTGGGCTGCCCAATACACATGAGTTCCTCTCTTTCTTGGCGCAGCCCTATCCCTCTCTTTCTCCTCATATCTCGCAGTGCTTGGCGAAGCCCTGCTGGATCACCACGCTCCTCCATCACCACCACGCCGTTGTGCTGCTGCTGGATGGAGTCTTCCTCTCCCTCTCCCTCTCTCCTTGCTGGATCAAGGCGTAGGAGACGTCGTCGGGCTATACGTGTGTTGAACGCGGAGGTGCCGTCCGTTCGGCACTAGGATCTCCGGTGATTTGGATCACGACGAGTACGACTCCCTCAACCCCGTTCTCTTGAACGCTTCCTCTTAGCGATCTACAAGGTTATGTAGATGCACTCTCCTTCCCCTCGTTGCTGGTTTCTCCATAGATTGATCTTGGTGATACGTAGGAAAATTTTGAATTTCTGCTACGTTCCCCAACAGTGGCATCATGAGCTAGGTCTATTGCGTAGATTCTATGCACGAGTAGAACACAAAGTAGTTGTGGGCGTTGATTTTGTTCAATATGCTTACCGTTACTAGTCCAATCTTGATTCGGCGGCATTGTGGGATGAAGCGGCCCGGACCGACCTTACACGTACTCTTACGTGAGACTGTTTCCACCGACTGACATGCACTAGTTGCATAAGGTGGCTAGCGGGTGTATGTCTCTCCCACTTTAGTCGGATCGGATTCGATGAAAAGGGTCCTTATGAAGGGTAAATAGCAATTGGCATATCACGTTGTGGGTTTTGCGTAGGTAAGAAACGTTCTTGCTAGAAACCCATAGCAGCCACGTAAAACATGCAAACAACAATTAGAGGACGTCTAACTTGTTTTTGCAGGGTATGCTATGTGATGTGATATGGCCAAGAATAATGTGATGAATGATATGTGATGTATGAGATTGATCATGTTCTTGTAATAGGAATCACGACTTGCATGTCGATGAGTATGACAACCGGCAGGAGCCATAGGAGTTGTCTTTATTTATTGTATGACTTGCGTGTCATTGAACAACGCCATGTAATTACTTTACTTTATTGCTAACCGTTAGCTATAGTAGTAGAAGTAATAGTTGGCGAGACAACTTCATGAAGACACGATGATGGAGATCATGATGATGGAGATCATGGTCTCATGCCGGTGACGATGATGATCATGGAGCCCCGAAGATGGAGATCAAAAGGAGCAATATAATATTGGCCATATCATGTCACTATTTGATTGCATGTGATGTTTATCATGTTTATACATCTTATTTGCTTAGAACGACGGTAGTAAATAAGATGATCCCTCATTAAAATTTCAAGAAAGTGTTCCCCCTAACTGTGCACCGTTGCGAAAGTTCGTCGTTTCGAAGCACCACGTGATGATCGGGTGTGATAGATTCTTACGTTCACATACAACGGGTGTAAGCCAGATTTACACACGCGAAACACTTAGGTTGACTTGACGAGCATAGCATGTACAGACATGGCCTTGGAACACCAGAGACCGAAAGGTCGAGCATGAGTCATATAGAAGATACGATCAGCATGAAGATGTTCACCGATGTTGACTAGTCCGTCTCACGTGATGATCGGACACGGCCTAGTTGACTCGGATCATGTAATCACTTAGATGACTAGAGGGATGTCTATCTGAGTGGGAGTTCATAAGATGAACTTGTTTATCCTGAACATAGTCAAAAGGATTTTGCAAATTATGTCGTAGCTTGCGCTTTAGTTCTACTGTTTAGATATGTTCCTAGAGAAAAATTAGTTGAAAGTTGATAGTAGCAATTATGCGGACTAGGTCCGTAAACTGAGGATTGTCCTCATTACTTCATAGAAGGCTTGTGTCCTTAATGCACCGCTCAGTGTGCTGAACCTCGAACGTTGTCTGTGGATCTTGCGAACATCTGACATACACATTTTGATAACTACGTGATAGTTCAGTTAAACGGTTTAGAGTTGAGGCACCGAAGACGTTTTTGAAACATCGCGAAACATATGAGATGTTTCGAGGGCTGAAATTGGGATTTCATGCTCGTGCCCACGTCAAGAGGTATAAGACCTCCGACGATTTTCTTAGCCTGCAAACTAAGGGAGAAAAGCTCAATTGTTGAGCTTGTGCTTAGATTGTCTGAGTACAACAATCGCTTGAATCAAGTGGGAGTTGATCTTCTAGATGAAATAGTGATAGTTCTCCGAAGTCATTACCGCCAAGCTGCTAGAGCTTCGTGATGAACTATAATATATCAGGGACATATATGATGATCCTTGAGATATTCGCGATGTTTGACACCACAAAAGTAGAAATCAAGAAGGAGCATCAATTGTTGATGGTTGGTGGAACCACTAGTTTCAAGGAGGGCAAGGGCAAGAAGGGATACTTCATGAAACGACAAATCAGCTGCTGCTCTAGTGAAGAAACCCAAGGCTGAACCCGAACCCGAGACTAAGTGCTTCTGTAATAAGAGGACAACCACTGGAGCAGAATTACCCTAGATACTTGGTAGATGAGAAGGCTGGCAAGGCCGATAGAAGTATATTGGATATACATTGTGTTAATGTGTACCTTACTAGTACTCCTAGTAGCACCATGGTATTAGATACCGGTTCGGTTGCTAAATGTTAGTAAACTCGAAATAAAAGACTGCGGAGTAAACGGAGACTAGCTAAAGGTGAGCTGGCGATATATGCTGGATGTTCTTCCCAAGCTTGATGTGATCAAGCATCGCACGCTCACTCTACCATCGAGATTGGTGTTTGCGTTGATCATAGACATGATTGGATTATGTCTATCGCAATATGGTTATTCATTTAAGGAGAATAATGGTTACTCTGTTTATTTGAATAATACCTTCAATGGTCTTACACCTAAAATGAATGGTTTATTGAAATCTCGATCGTAGTGATACACATGTTCATGCCAAAAGATATAAGATAGTAATGATAGTACCACCTACTTGTGGCACTGCCACTTAAGTCATATCGGTATAAAACGCATGAAGAAGCTCCATGTTGATGGATCTTTGGACTCACTCATTTTGAAAGGATTGAGACATGCGAACCATGTTTGTTGGTAGATATGCATGAAGAAACTCTATACAGATGGATCGTTTGGACTCACTTGATTTTGAATCACTTGAGACATGCAAATCATACCACATGGGCAAGATGACTGAAAGCCTCAATTTCAGTAAAATGGAACTAGAAAGCAACTTGTTGGAAGTAATACATTTTGATGTGTGCAGTCCAATGAGTGCTGAGGCGTGTAGTGGATATCGTTATGTTCTTACTTCACAGATGATTTGAGTAGATGTTGAGTATATTTACTTGATGAATCACGAGTCTGAATTATTGAAAGGTTCAAGTAATTTCAGGGTGAAGTTGAAAGATCATCGTGACAAGAGGATAAAAGATCTATGATATGATCATAGAGATAAATATCTGAATTACGAGTTTGGCACAGAATTAAGACATTGTGGAAATTGTTTCACAACTAATACAGCCTGGAACACCATAGTGTGATGGTGTGTCCAAACATCATAACCGCACCCTATTGGATATGATGCATACCATGATGTCTCTTATCGAATTACCATGATAGTTTATGGGTTAGAAATTAGAGACAACCACATTCACTTTAAATAGGGCACCACGCAATTCCGATGAGATGACACCGTATGAACTATGGTTTAGAGAAACCTAAGCTGTCATTTCTTAAAAGTTTGGGGCTGCGACGCTTATGTGAAAAAGTTTCAGGCTGATAAGCTCGAACCCAAAGCGGATAAATGCATCTTCATAGGACACCCAAAACAGTTGGGTATACCTCCTGTCTCAGATCCGAAAGCAATAAGGGATTGTTTCTAGAATCGGGTCCTTTCTCGAGGAAAAGTTTCTCTCGAAAGAATTGAGTGGGAGGATGGTGGAGACTTGATGAGGTTATTGAACCGTCTCTTCAACTAGTGTGTGGCAGGGCACAGGAAGTTGTTCCTGTGGCACCTACACCAATTGAAGTGGAAGCTTATGATAGTGATCATGAAACTTCAGATCAAGTCACTACCAAACCTCATAGGATGACAAGGATGCGCACTACTTCAGAGTGGTACGTAATCCTATCTTGGAAGTCATGTTGCTAGACAACAATGAACCTATGAGCTATGGAGAAGCGATGGTGGGCCTGGATTCCAAAATGGCTCGAGGCCATATAATCCGAGAGAGGATCCATATATGAGAACAAAGTGTAGACTTTGGAAGAACTACTTGATGGTCGTAAGGCTGTTAGGTACATATGGATTTTAAAAGGAAGACGGACAATGATGGTAAGTATCACCATTAAGAAAGCTCGACTTGTCGTTAAGATGTTTTCCGACAAGTTGAGTTGACTACGATGAGACTTTCTCACTCGTAGCGATGCTAAGAGTCTGTTGGAATTATATTAGCAATTACTGCGTTATTTATGAAATCTTGCAGATAGGATGTCAAAAACATTGTTTCCTCGACGATTTTTGAGGAAAGGTTGTATGTGATACAACCAGAAGGTTTTAACAATCCTGAAAGATGCTAACAAGTATGCAAAGCTCTAGCAATCCTTCTAAGGACTGGAGTAAGCATCTCGGAGTTGGAATATACGCTTTGATGATGATCAAAGATTTTGGGTTTATACAAAGTTTATGAGAAACTTGTATTTCCAAAGAAGTGAGTGGGAGCACTATAGAATTTCTGATGAATATATGTTGTTGACATATTGTTGATCAGAAATGACATAGAATATTTGGAAAGCATGCAGAGTTATTTGAAAAGTATTTTTCAATGGAAAGCCTGGATTAAGCTACTTGAACATTGAGCATCAAGATCTATAAGGATAGATCAAAACGCTTAATGGTACTTTCAAATGAGCACATACCTTGACATGATCTTGAAGGTGTTCAAGATGGATCAGTCAAGGAAGGAGTTCTTGCCTGAGTTGTAAGGTATGAAGTTAAGACTTAAAGCTCGACCACGGCAGAAGAAAGAGGAAGGACGAAGGTCGTACCCTATGATTTTGTCATAGGATCTCTACAGTATGCTATGCTGTGTGCCGCACCTGAAGTGTGCCTTGCCATGAGTCAGTCAAGGGGTACAAGAGTGATCCAAGAATGGATCACAGGACAACGGTCAAAGTTATCCTTAGTAACTGGTGGACTAAGGAATTTTCTCGATTATGGAGGTGGTAAAAGAGTTCGTCGTAAAGGGTTACGCCGATGCAAACTTTGACACTAATCCAGATTATTCTGAGTAGTAGACTGGATTCGTATAGTAGAACAGTTATTTGGAATAGCTACAAATAGAACGTGGTAGCTGCATCTAGGAGATGACATAGGGATTTGTAAAGCGCACATGGATCTGAAAGATTCATACCCGTTGACTATAACATCTCTCACAAGGATAACACGATCAAACCCAGAACTCATCGAGTGTTAATCACATGGTAATGTGAACTAGATTATTGACTCTAGTAAACTCTTGGGTGTTAGTCACATGGGGATGTGACCTTGAGTGTTAATCACATATCGATGTGAACTAGATTATTGACTCTAGTGCAAGTGGGAGACTGTTGGAAATATGCCCTAGAGGCAATAATAAATTGATTATTATTATATTTGCTTGTTCATGATAATCGTTTATTATCCATGCTAGAATTGTATTGATAGGAAACTCAGATACATGTGTGGATACATAGACAACACCATGTCCCTAGTAAGCCTCTAGCTGACTAGCTCGTTGATCAATAGATGGTCACGGTTTCCTAACCATGGACATTGGATGTCGTTGATAACGGGATCACATCATTAGGAGAATGATGTGATGGACAAGACCCAATCCTAAGCCTAGCACAAGATCATGTAGTTCGTATGCTAAAGCTTTACTAATGTCAAGTATCATTTCCTTAGACCATGAGATTGTGCAACTCCCGGATACCGTAGGAGTGCTTTGGGTGTGACAAACGTCACAACGTAACTGGGTGGCCATAAAGGTACACTACAGGTATCTCCGAAAGTGTCTGTTGGGTTGGCACGAATCGAGACTGGGATTTGTCACTCCGTGTAAACGGAGAGGTATCTCTGGGCCCACTCGGTAGGACATCATCATAATGTGCACAGTGTGACCAAGGAGTTGATCACGGGATGATGTGTTATGGAACGAGTAAAGAGACTTGCCAGTAACGAGATTGAACAAGGTATCGGGATACTGACGATCGAATCTCGGGCAAGTATTGTACCGATGGACAAAGGGAATTGTATACGGGATTGATTAAGTCCTTGACATCGTGGTTCATCCGATGAGATCATCATGGAACATGTGGGAGCCAACATGGGTATCCAGATCCCGCTGTTGGTTATTGACCGGAGAGTCATCTCGGTCATGTCTGCATGTCTTCCGAACCCGTAGGGTCTAGACACTTAAGGTTCCATGACGCTAGGGTTATAAAGGAAGTTTGTATGTGGTTACCGAATGTTGTTCGGAGTCCCGGATGAGATCCCGGACGTCACGAGGAGTTCCGGAATGGTCCGGAGGTAAAGATTTATATATGGGAAGTCCTGTTTTGGTCACCGGAAAAGTTTCGGGTTTTATCGGTAACGTACCGGGACCACCGGGAGGGTCCCGGGGGTCCACCAAGTGGGGCCACAAGCCCAGGAGGGCTGCATGGGCCAAGTGTGGGAGGGGACCAGCCCCAGGTGGGCTGGTGCGCCCCCCCCCCCCCCACCAAGGCCCAAGGCGCAATGAAGAGGGGAAGGGGGCAAACCCTAGGGCAGATGGGCCCTAAGGCCCACCCTGGTGCGCCTCCCCCTCTCCCCTCCCCTTGGCCGCCCCTAGATGGGTTCTAGGGGGCTGCCGCCACCCCTAGGGAGGGAACCCTAGGTGGGGGCGCAGCCCCTCCCCTTCCCCTATATATAGTTGAGGTTTGGGCTGCCCAATACACATGAGTTCCTCTCTTTCTTGGCGCAGCCCTATCCCTCTCTTTCTCCTCATATCTCGCAATGCTTGGCGAAGCCGTGCTGGATCACCACGCTCCTCCATCACCACCACGCCGTTGTGCTGCTGCTGGATGGAGTCTTCCTCGACCTCTCCCTCTCTCCTTGCTGGATCAAGGCGTAGGAGACGTCGTCGGGCTATACGTGTGTTGAACGCGGAGGTGCCGTCCGTTCGGCACTAGGATCTCCGGTGATTTGGATCACGACGAGTACGACTCCCTCAACCCCGTTCTCTTAAACGCTTTCGCTTAGCGATCTACAAGGGTATGTAGATGCACTCTCCTTCCCCTCGTTGCTGGTTTCTCCATAGATTGATCTTGGTGATACGTAGGAAAATTTTGAATTTCTGCTACGTTCCCCAACAGTGGCATCATGAGCTAGGTCTATTGCGTAGATTCTATGCACGAGTAGAACACAAAGTAGTTGTGGGCGTTGATTTTTTTCAATATGCTTACTGTTACTAGTCCAATCTTGATTCGGCGGCATTCTGGGATGAAGCGGCCCGGACCGACCTTACACGTACTCTTACGTGAGACTGGTTCCACCGACTGACATGCACTAGTTGCATAAGGTGGCTAGCGGGTGTCTGTCTCTCCCACTTTAGTCGGATCGGATTCGATGAAAAGGGTCCTTATGAAGGGTAAATAGCAATTGGCATATCACGTTGTGGGTTTTGCGTAGGTAAGAAACGTTCTTGCTAGAAACCCATAGCAGCCACGTAAAACATGCAAACAATAATTAGAGGACGTCTAACTTGTTTTTGCAGGGTATGCTATGTGATGTGATATGGCCAAGAAGAATGTGATGAATGATATGTGATGTATGAGATTGATCATGTTCTTGTAATAGGAATCACGACTTGCATGTCGATGAGTATGACAACCGGCAGGAGCCATAGGAGTTGTCTTTATTTATTGTATGACTTGCGTGTCATTGAACAACGCCATGTAATTACTTTACTTTATTGCTAACCGTTAGCTGTAGTAGTAGAAGTAATAGTTGGCCAGACAACTTCATGAAGACACGATGATGGAGATCATGATGATGGAGATCATGGTGTCATGCCGGTGACGATGATGATCATGGAGCCCCGAAGATGGAGATCAAAAGGAGCAATATGATATTGGCCATATCATGTCACTATTTGATTGCATGTGATGTTTATCATGTTTATACATCTTATTTGCTTAGAACGACGGTAGTAAATAAGATGATCCCTCATTAAAATTTCAAGAAAGTGTTCCCCCTAACTGTGCACCGTTGCGAAAGTTCGTCGTTTCGAAGCACCACGTGATGATCGGGTGTGATAGATTCTTACGTTCACATACAACGGGTGTAAGCCAGATTTACACACGCGAAACACTTAGGTTGACTTGACGAGCATAGCATGTACAGACATGGCCTTGGAACACCAGAGACCGAAAGGTCGAGCATGAGTCGTATAGAAGATACGATCAACATGAAGATGTTCACCGATGTTGACTAGTCCGTCTCACGTGATGATCGGACACGGCCTAGTTGACTCGGATCATGTAATCACTTAGATGAGTAGAGGGATGTCTATCTGAGTGGGAGTTCATAAGATGAACTTGTTTATCCTGAACATAGTCAAAAGGATTTTGCAAATTATGTCGTAGCTCGCGCTTTAGTTCTACTGTTTAGATATGTTCCTAGAGAAAAATTAGTTGAAAGTTGATAGTAGCAATTATGCGGACTAGGTCCGTAAACTGAGGATTGTCCTCATTACTTCATAGAAGGCTTGTGTCCTTAATGCACCGCTCAGTGTGCTGAACCTCGAACATTGTCTGTGGATGTTGCGAACATCTGACATACATATTTTGATAACTACGTGATAGTTCAGTTAAACGGTTTAGAGTTGAGGCACCGAAGACGTTTTTGAAACATCGCGAAACATATGAGATGTTTCGAGGGCTGAAATTGGGATTTCAGGCTCGTGCCCACGTCAAGAGGTATAAGACCTCCGACGATTTTCTTAGCCTGCAAACTAAGGGAGAAAAGCTCAATTGTTGAGCTTGTGCTTAGATTGTCTGAGTACAACAATCGCTTGAATCAAGTGGGAGTTGATCTTCTAGATGAAATAGTGATAGTTCTCCGAAGTCATTACCACCAAGCTGCTAGAGCTTCATGATGAACTATAATATATCAGGGACATATATGATGATCCTTGAGATATTCGCGATGTTTGACACCACAAAAGTAGAAATCAAGAAGGAGCATCAATTGTTGATGGTTGGTGAAACCACTAGTTTCAAGGAGGGCAAGGGCAAGAAGGGATACTTCATGAAACGGCAAATCAGCTGCTGCTCTAGTGAAGAAACCCAAGGCTGAACCCGAACCCGAGACTAAGTGCTTCTGTAATAAGAGGAACAACCACTGGAGCAGAATTACCCTAGATACTTGGTAGATGAGAAGGCTGGCAAGGTCGATAGAAGTATATTGGATATACATTGTGTTAATGTGTACCTTACTAGTACTCCTAGTAGCACCATGGTATTAGATACCGGTTCGGTTGCTAAATGTTAGTAAACTCGAAATAAAAGACTGCGGAGTAAACGGAGACTAGCTAAAGGTGAGCTGGCGATATATGTTGGATGTTTTTCCCAAGCTTGATGTGATCAAGCATCGCACGCTCACTCTACCATCAAGATTGGTGTTTGTGTTGAGCATAGACATGATTGGATTATGTCTATGGCAATATGGTTATTCATTTAAGGAGAGTAATGGTTACTCTCTTTATTTGAATAATACCTTCAATGGTCTTACACCTAAAATGAATGGTTTATTGAAATCTCGATCGTAGTGATACACATGTTCATGCCAAAAGATATAAGATAGTAATGATAGTACCACCTACTTGTGGCACTGCCACTTAAGTCATATCGGTATAAAACGCATGAAGAAGCTCCATGTTGATGGATCTTTGGACTCACTCATTTTGAAAGGATTGAGACATGCGAACCATGTTTGTTGGTAGATATGCATGAAGAAACTCTATACAGATGGATCGTTTGGACTCACTTGATTTTGAATCACTTGAGACATGCAAATCATACCACATGGGAAAGATGACTGAAAGCCTCAATTTCAGTAAAATGGAACTAGAAAGCAACTTGTTGGAAGTAATACATTTTGATGTGTGCAGTCCAATGAGTGCTGAGGCGTGTAGTGGATATCGTTATGTTCTTACTTCACAGATGATTTGAGTAGATGTTGAGTATATTTACTTGATGAATCACGAGTCTGAATTATTGAAAGGTTCAAGTAATTTCAGGGTGAAGTTGAAAGATCATCGTGACAAGAGGATAAAAGATCTATGATATGATCATAGAGATAAATATCTGAATTACGAGTTTGGCACAGAATTAAGACATTGTGGAAATTGTTTCACAACTAATACAGCCTGGAACACCATAGTGTGATGGTGTGTCCAAACATCATAACCGCACCCTATTGGATATGATGCATACCATGATGTCTCTTATCGAATTACCACGATAGTTTATGGGTTAGAAATTAGAGACAACCACATTCACTTTAAATAGGGCACCACGCAATTCCGATGAGATGACACCGTATGAACTATGGTTTAGAGAAACCTAAGCTGTCATTTCTTAAAAGTTTGGGGCTGCGACGCTTATGTGAAAAAGTTTCAGGCTGATAAGCTCGAACCCAAAGCGGATAAATGCATCTTCATAGGACACCCAAAACAGTTGGGTATACCTCCTGTCTCAGATCCGAAAGCAATAAGGGATTGTTTCTAGAATCGGGTCCTTTCTCGAGGAAAAGTTTCTCTCGAAAGAATTGAGTGGGAGGATGGTGGAGACTTGATGAGGTTATTGAACCGTCTCTTCAACTAGTGTGTGGCAGGGCACAGGAAGTTGTTCCTGTGGCACCTACACCAATTGAAGTGGAAGCTTATGATAGTGATCATGAAACTTCAGATCAAGTCACTACCAAACCTCATAGGATGACAAGGATGCGCACTACTTCAGAGTGGTACGTAATCCTATCTTGGAAGTCATGTTGCTAGACAACAATGAACCTACGAGCTATGGAGAAGCGATGGTGGGCCTGGATTCCAAAATGGCTCGAGGCCATATAATCCGAGAGAGGATCCATATATGAGAACAAAGTGTAGACTTTGGAAGAACTACTTGATGGTCGTAAGGCTGTTAGGTACATATGGATTTTAAAAGGAAGACGGACAATGATGGTAAGTATCACCATTAAGAAAGCTCGACTTGTCGTTAAGATGTTTTCCGACAAGTTGAGTTGACTACGATGAGACTTTCTCACTCGTAGCGATGCTAAGAGTCTGTTGGAATTATATTAGCAATTACTGCGTTATTTATGAAATCTTGCAGATAGGATGTCAAAAACATTGTTTCCTCGACGATTTTTGAGGAAAGGTTGTATGTGATACAACCAGAAGGTTTTAACAATCCTGAAAGATGCTAACAAGTATGCAAAGCTCTAGCAATCCTTCTAAGGACTGGAGTAAGCATCTCGGAGTTGGAATATACGCTTTGATGATGATCAAAGATTTTGGGTTTATACAAAGTTTATGAGAAACTTGTATTTCCAAAGAAGTGAGTGGGAGCACTATAGAATTTCTGATGAATATATGTTGTTGACATATTGTTGATCAGAAATGACATAGAATATTTGGAAAGCATGCAGAGTTATTTGAAAAGTATTTTTCAATGGAAAGCCTGGATTAAGCTACTTGAACATTGAGCATCAAGATCTATAAGGATAGATCAAAACGCTTAATGGTACTTTCAAATGAGCACATACCTTGACATGATCTTGAAGGTGTTCAAGATGGATCAGTCAAGGAAGGAGTTCTTGCCTGAGTTGTAAGGTATGAAGTTAAGACTTAAAGCTCGACCACGGCAGAAGAAAGAGGAAGGACGAAGGTCGTACCCTATGATTTTGTCATAGGATCTCTACAGTATGCTATGCTGTGTGCCGCACCTGAAGTGTGCCTTGCCATGAGTCAGTCAAGGGGTACAAGAGTGATCCAAGAATGGATCACAGGACAACGGTCAAAGTTATCCTTAGTAACTGGTGGACTAAGGAATTTTCTCGATTATGGAGGTGGTAAAAGAGTTCGTCGTAAAGGGTTACGCCGATGCAAACTTTGACACTAATCCAGATTATTCTGAGTAGTAGACTGGATTCGTATAGTAGAACAGTTATTTGGAATAGCTACAAATAGAACGTGGTAGCTGCATCTAGGAGATGACATAGGGATTTGTAAAGCGCACATGGATCTGAAAGATTCATACCCGTTGACTATAACATCTCTCACAAGTATAACACGATCAAACCCAGAACTCATCGAGTGTTAATCACATGGTAATGTGAACTAGATTATTGACTCTAGTAAACTCTTGGGTGTTAGTCACATGGGGATGTGACCTTGAGTGTTAATCACATATCGATGTGAACTAGATTATTGACTCTAGTGCAAGTGGGAGACTGTTGGAAATATGCCCTAGAGGCAATAATAAATTGATTATTATTATATTTGCTTGTTCATGATAATCGTTTATTATCCATGCTAGAATTGTATTGATAGGAAACTCAGATACATGTGTGGATACATAGACAACACCATGTCCCTAGTAAGCCTCTAGCTGACTAGCTCGTTGATCAATAGATGGTCACGGTTTCCTAACCATGGACATTGGATGTCGTTGATAACGGGATCACATCATTAGGAGAATGATGTGATGGACAAGACCCAATCCTAAGCCTAGCACAAGATCATGTAGTTCGTATGCTAAAGCTTTACTAATGTCAAGTATCATTTCCTTAGACCATGAGATTGTGCAACTCCCGGATACCGTAGGAGTGCTTTGGGTGTGACAAACGTCACAACGTAACTGGGTGGCCATAAAGGTACACTACAGGTATCTCCGAAAGTGTCTGTTGGGTTGGCACGAATCGAGACTGGGATTTGTCACTCCGTGTAAACGGAGAGGTATCTCTGGGCCCACTCGGTAGGACATCATCATAATGTGCACAGTGTGACCAAGGAGTTGATCACGGGATGATGTGTTATGGAACGAGTAAAGAGACTTGCCAGTAACGAGATTGAACAAGGTATCGGGATACTGACGATCGAATCTCGGGCAAGTATTGTACCGATGGACAAAGGGAATTGTATACGGGATTGATTAAGTCCTTGACATCGTGGTTCATCCGATGAGATCATCATGGAACATGTGGGAGCCAACATGGGTATCCAGATCCCGCTGTTGGTTATTGACCGGAGAGTCATCTCGGTCATGTCTGCATGTCTTCCGAACCCGTAGGGTCTAGACACTTAAGGTTCCATGACGCTAGGGTTATAAAGGAAGTTTGTATGTGGTTACCGAATGTTGTTCGGAGTCCCGGATGAGATCCCGGACGTCACGAGGAGTTCCGGAATGGTCCGGAGGTAAAGATTTATATATGGGAAGTCCTGTTTTGGTCACCGGAAAAGTTTCGGGTTTTATCGGTAACGTACCGGGACCACCGGGAGGGTCCCGGGGGTCCACCAAGTGGGGCCACAAGCCCAGGAGGGCTGCATGGGCCAAGTGTGGGAGGGGACCAGCCCCAGGTGGGCTGGTGCGCCCCCCCCCCCACCAAGGCCCAAGGCGCAATGAAGAGGGGAAGGGGGCAAACCCTAGGGCAGATGGGCCCTAAGGCCCACCCTGGTGCGCCTCCCCCTCTCCCCTCCCCTTGGCCGCCCCTAGATGGGTTCTAGGGGGCTGCCGCCACCCCTAGGGAGGGAACCCTAGGTGGGGGCGCAGCCCCTCCCCTTCCCCTATATATAGTTGAGGTTTGGGCTGCCCAATACACATGAGTTCCTCTCTTTCTTGGCGCAGCCCTATCCCTCTCTTTCTCCTCATATCTCGCAATGCTTGGCGAAGCCGTGCTGGATCACCACGCTCCTCCATCACCACCACGCCGTTGTGCTGCTGCTGGATGGAGTCTTCCTCGACCTCTCCCTCTCTCCTTGCTGGATCAAGGCGTAGGAGACATCGTCGGGCTATACGTGTGTTGAACGCGGAGGTGCCGTCCGTTCGGCACTAGGATCTCCGGTGATTTGGATCACGACGAGTACGACTCCCTCAACCCCGTTCTCTTAAACGCTTTCGCTTAGCGATCTACAAGGGTATGTAGATGCACTCTCCTTCCCCTCGTTGCTGGTTTCTCCATAGATTGATCTTGGTGATACGTAGGAAAATTTTGAATTTCTGCTACGTTCCCCAACAGTGGCATCATGAGCTAGGTCTATTGCGTAGATTCTATGCACGAGTAGAACACAAAGTAGTTGTGGGCGTTGATTTTTTTCAATATGCTTACCGTTACTAGTCCAATCTTGATTCGGCGGCATTCTGGGATGAAGCGGCCCGGACCGACCTTACACGTACTCTTACGTGAGACTGGTTCCACCGACTGACATGCACTAGTTGCATAAGGTGGCTAGCGGGTGTCTGTCTCTCCCACTTTAGTCGGATCGGATTCGATGAAAAGGGTCCTTATGAAGGGTAAATAGCAATTGGCATATCACGTTGTGGGTTTTGCGTAGGTAAGAAACGTTCTTGCTAGAAACCCATAGCAGCCACGTAAAACATGCAAACAATAATTAGAGGACGTCTAACTTGTTTTTGCAGGGTATGCTATGTGATGTGATATGGCCAAGAAGAATGTGATGAATGATATGTGATGTATGAGATTGATCATGTTCTTGTAATAGGAATCACGACTTGCATGTCGATGAGTATGACAACCGGCAGGAGCCATAGGAGTTGTCTTTATTTATTGTATGACTTGCGTGTCATTGAACAACGCCATGTAATTACTTTACTTTATTGCTAACCGTTAGCTGTAGTAGTAGAAGTAATAGTTGGCCAGACAACTTCATGAAGACACGATGATGGAGATCATGATGATGGAGATCATGGTGTCATGCCGGTGACGATGATGATCATGGAGCCCCGAAGATGGAGATCAAAAGGAGCAATATGATATTGGCCATATCATGTCACTATTTGATTGCATGTGATGTTTATCATGTTTATACATCTTATTTGCTTAGAACGACGGTAGTAAATAAGATGATCCCTCATTAAAATTTCAAGAAAGTGTTCCCCCTAACTGTGCACCGTTGCGAAAGTTCGTCGTTTCGAAGCACCACGTGATGATCGGGTGTGATAGATTCTTACGTTCACATACAACGGGTGTAAGCCAGATTTACACACGCGAAACACTTAGGTTGACTTGACGAGCATAGCATGTACAGACATGGCCTTGGAACACCAGAGACCGAAAGGTCGAGCATGAGTCGTATAGAAGATACGATCAACATGAAGATGTTCACCGATGTTGACTAGTCCGTCTCACGTGATGATCGGACACGGCCTAGTTGACTCGGATCATGTAATCACTTAGATGAGTAGAGGGATGTCTATCTGAGTGGGAGTTCATAAGATGAACTTGTTTATCCTGAACATAGTCAAAAGGATTTTGCAAATTATGTCGTAGCTCGCGCTTTAGTTCTACTGTTTAGATATGTTCCTAGAGAAAAATTAGTTGAAAGTTGATAGTAGCAATTATGCGGACTAGGTCCGTAAACTGAGGATTGTCCTCATTACTTCATAGAAGGCTTGTGTCCTTAATGCACCGCTCAGTGTGTTGAACCTCGAACATTGTCTGTGGATGTTGCGAACATCTGACATACATATTTTGATAACTACGTGATAGTTCAGTTAAACGGTTTAGAGTTGAGACACCGAAGACGTTTTTGAAACATCGCGAAACATATGAGATGTTTCGAGGGCTGAAATTGGGATTTCAGGCTCGTGCCCACGTCAAGAGGTATAAGACCTCCGACGATTTTCTTAGCCTGCAAACTAAGGGAGAAAAGCTCAATTGTTGAGCTTGTGCTTAGATTGTCTGAGTACAACAATCGCTTGAATCAAGTGGGAGTTGATCTTCTAGATGAAATAGTGATAGTTCTCCGAAGTCATTACCACCAAGCTGCTAGAGCTTCATGATGAACTATAATATATCAGGGACATATATGATGATCCTTGAGATATTCGCGATGTTTGACACCACAAAAGTAGAAATCAAGAAGGAGCATCAATTGTTGATGGTTGGTGAAACCACTAGTTTCAAGGAGGGCAAGGGCAAGAAGGGATACTTCATGAAACGGCAAATCAGCTGCTGCTCTAGTGAAGAAACCCAAGGCTGAACCCGAACCCGAGACTAAGTGCTTCTGTAATAAGAGGAACAACCACTGGAGCAGAATTACCCTAGATACTTGGTAGATGAGAAGGCTGGCAAGGTCGATAGAAGTATATTGGATATACATTGTGTTAATGTGTACCTTACTAGTACTCCTAGTAGCACCATGGTATTAGATACCGGTTCGGTTGCTAAATGTTAGTAAACTCGAAATAAAAGACTGCGGAGTAAACGGAGACTAGCTAAAGGTGAGCTGGCGATATATGTTGGATGTTTTTCCCAAGCTTGATGTGATCAAGCATCGCACGCTCACTCTACCATCAAGATTGGTGTTTGTGTTGAGCATAGACATGATTGGATTATGTCTATGGCAATATGGTTATTCATTTAAGGAGAGTAATGGTTACTCTCTTTATTTGAATAATACCTTCAATGGTCTTACACCTAAAATGAATGGTTTATTGAAATCTCGATCGTAGTGATACACATGTTCATGCCAAAAGATATAAGATAGTAATGATAGTACCACCTACTTGTGGCACTGCCACTTAAGTCATATCGGTATAAAACGCATGAAGAAGCTCCATGTTGATGGATCTTTGGACTCACTCATTTTGAAAGGATTGAGACATGCGAACCATGTTTGTTGGTAGATATGCATGAAGAAACTCTATACAGATGGATCGTTTGGACTCACTTGATTTTGAATCACTTGAGACATGCAAATCATACCACATGGGAAAGATGACTGAAAGCCTCAATTTCAGTAAAATGGAACTAGAAAGCAACTTGTTGGAAGTAATACATTTTGATGTGTGCAGTCCAATGAGTGCTGAGGCGTGTAGTGGATATCGTTATGTTCTTACTTCACAGATGATTTGAGTAGATGTTGAGTATATTTACTTGATGAATCACGAGTCTGAATTATTGAAAGGTTCAAGTAATTTCAGGGTGAAGTTGAAAGATCATCGTGACAAGAGGATAAAAGATCTATGATATGATCATAGAGATAAATATCTGAATTACGAGTTTGGCACAGAATTAAGACATTGTGGAAATTGTTTCACAACTAATACAGCCTGGAACACCATAGTGTGATGGTGTGTCCAAACATCATAACCGCACCCTATTGGATATGATGCATACCATGATGTCTCTTATCGAATTACCACGATAGTTTATGGGTTAGAAATTAGAGACAACCACATTCACTTTAAATAGGGCACCACGCAATTCCGATGAGATGACACCGTATGAACTATGGTTTAGAGAAACCTAAGCTGTCATTTCTTAAAAGTTTGGGGCTGCGACGCTTATGTGAAAAAGTTTCAGGCTGATAAGCTCGAACCCAAAGCGGATAAATGCATCTTCATAGGACACCCAAAACAGTTGGGTATACCTCCTGTCTCAGATCCGAAAGCAATAAGGGATTGTTTCTAGAATCGGGTCCTTTCTCGAGGAAAAGTTTCTCTCGAAAGAATTGAGTGGGAGGATGGTGGAGACTTGATGAGGTTATTGAACCGTCTCTTCAAATAGTGTGTGGCAGGGCACAGGAAGTTGTTCCTGTGGCACCTACACCAATTGAAGTGGAAGCTTATGATAGTGATCATGAAACTTCAGATCAAGTCACTACCAAACCTCATAGGATGACAAGGATGCGCACTACTTCAGAGTGGTACGTAATCCTATCTTGGAAGTCATGTTGCTAGACAACAATGAACCTACGAGCTATGGAGAAGCGATGGTGGGCCTGGATTCCAAAATGGCTCGAGGCCATATAATCCGAGAGAGGATCCATATATGAGAACAAAGTGTAGACTTTGGAAGAACTACTTGATGGTCGTAAGGCTGTTAGGTACATATGGATTTTAAAAGGAAGACGGACAATGATGGTAAGTATCACCATTAAGAAAGCTCGACTTGTCGTTAAGATGTTTTCCGACAAGTTGAGTTGACTACGATGAGACTTTCTCACTCGTAGCGATGCTAAGAGTCTGTTGGAATTATATTAGCAATTACTGCGTTATTTATGAAATCTTGCAGATAGGATGTCAAAAACATTGTTTCCTCGACAATTTTTGAGGAAAGGTTGTATGTGATACAACCAGAAGGTTTTAACAATCCTGAAAGATGCTAACAAGTATGCAAAGCTCTAGCAATCCTTCTAAGGACTGGAGTAAGCATCTCGGAGTTGGAATATACGCTTTGATGATGATCAAAGATTTTGGGTTTATACAAAGTTTATGAGAAACTTGTATTTCCAAAGAAGTGAGTGGGAGCACTATAGAATTTCTGATGAATATATGTTGTTGACATATTGTTGATCAGAAATGACATAGAATATTTGGAAAGCATGCAGAGTTATTTGAAAAGTATTTTTCAATGGAAAGCCTGGATTAAGCTACTTGAACATTGAGCATCAAGATCTATAAGGATAGATCAAAACGCTTAATGGTACTTTCAAATGAGCACATACCTTGACATGATCTTGAAGGTGTTCAAGATGGATCAGTCAAGGAAGGAGTTCTTGCCTGAGTTGTAAGGTATGAAGTTAAGACTTAAAGCTCGACCACGGCAGAAGAAAGAGGAAGGACGAAGGTCGTCCCCTATGCTTTTGTCATAGGATCTCTACAGTATGCTATGTTGTGTGCCGCACCTGAAGTGTGCCTTGCCATGAGTCAGTCAAGGGGTACAAGAGTGATCCAAGAATGGATCACAGGACAGCGGTCAAAGTTATCCTTAGTAACTGGTGGACTAAGGAATTTTCTCGATTATGGAGGTGGTAAAAGAGTTCATCGTAAAGGGTTACGCCGATGCAAACTTTGACACTAATCCAGATTATTCTGAGTAGTAGACTGGATTCATATAGTAGAACACTTATTTGGAATAGCTACAAATGGAACATGGTAGCTGCATCTAGGAGATGATATAGGGATTTGTAAAGCGCACATGGATCTGAAAGATTCAGACCCGTTGACTATAACATCTCTCACAAGCATAACACGATCAAACCCAGAACTCATCGAGTGTTAATCACATGGTAATGTGAACTAGATTATTGACTCTAGTAAACTCTTGGGTGTTAGTCACATGGGGATGTGACCTTGAGTGTTAATCACATATCGATGTGAACTAGATTATTGACTCTAGTGCAAGTGGGAGACTGTTGGAAATATGCCCTAGAGGCAATAATAAATTGATTATTATTATATTTGCTTGTTCATGATAATCGTTTATTATCCATGCTAGAATTGTATTGATAGGAAACTCAGATACATGTGTGGATACATAGACAACACCATGTCCCTAGTAAGCCTCTAGTTGACTAGCTCGTTGATCAATAGATGGTCATGGTTTCCTGACCATGGACATTGGATGTCGTTGATAACGGGATCACATCATTAGGAGAATGATGTGATGGACAAGACCCAATCCTAAGCCTAGCACAAGATCATGTAGTTCGTATGCTAAAGCTTTACTAATGTCAAGTATCATTTCCTTAGACCATGAGATTGTGCAACTCCCGGATACCGTAGGAGTGCTTTGGGTGTGAAAAACGTCACAACGTAACTGGGTGGCCATAAAGGTACACTACAGGTATCTCCGAAAGTGTCTGTTGGGTTGGCACGAATCGAGACTGGGATTTGTCACTCCGTGTAAACGGAGAGGTATCTCTGGGCCCACTCGGTAGGACATCATCATAATGTGCACAATGTGACCAAGGAGTTGATCACGGGATGATGTGTTACGGAACGAGTAAAGAGACTTGCCAGTAACGAGATTGAACAAGGTATCGGGATACCGACAATTGAATCTCGGGCAAGTATCGTACCGATGGACAAAGGGAATTGTATACGGGATTGATTAAGTGCTTGACATCGTGGTTCATCCGATGAGATCATCGTGGAACATGTGGGAGCCAACATGGGTATCCAGATCCCGCTGTTGGTTATTGACCGGAGAGTCATCTCGGTCATGTCTGCATGTCTCCCGAACCCGTAGGGTCTACACACTTAAGGTTCGATGACGCTAGGGTTATAAAGGAAGTTTGTATGTGGTTACCGAATGTTGTTCGGAGTCCCGGATGAGATCCCGGACGTCACGAGGAGTTCCGAAATGGTCCGGAGGTAAAGATTTATATATGGGAAGTCTTGTTTTGGTCACCGGAAAAGTTTTGGGTTTTATCGGTAACGTACCAGGACCACCGGGAGGGTCCCGGGGGTCCACCAAGTGGGGCCACAAGCCCCGGAGGGCTGCATGGGCCAAGTGTGGGAGGGGACCAGCCCCAGGTGGGCTGGTGCGCCCCCCACCAAGGCCCAAGGCGCAAGGAAGAGGGGAAGGGGGCAAACCCTAGGGCAGATGGGCCCTAAGGCCCACCCTGGTGCGCCTCCCCCTCTTCCCTCCCCTTGGCCGCTCCTAGATGGGTTCTAGGGGGCTGCCGCCACCCCTAGGGAGGGAACCCTAGGTGGGGGCGCAGCCCCTCCCCTTCCCCTATATATAGTTGAGGTTTGGGCTGCCCAATACACATGAGTTCCTCTCTTTCTTGGCGAGCCCTATCCCGCTCTTTATCCTCATATCTCGCAGTGCTTGGCGAAGCCCTGCTGGATCACCACGCTCCTCCATCACCACCACGCCGTTGTGCTGCTGCTGGATGGAGTCTTCCTCAACCTCTCCCTCTCTCCTTGCTGGATCAAGGCGTAGGAGACGTCGTCGGGCTGTACGTGTGTTGAACGCGGAGGTGCCGTCCATTCGGTACTAGGATCTCCGGTGATTTGGATCACGACGAGTACGACTCCCTCAACCCCATTCTCTTGAGCGCTTCCGCTTAGCGATCTACAAGGGTATGTAGATGCACTCTCCTTCCCCTCGTTGTTGGTTTCTCCATAGAGTGATCTTGGTGATACGTAGGAAAATTTTGAATTTCTGCTACGTTCCCCAACAATAGCAACAATTTCATGTTTAACATAAGGAACTATAGCAAGTTCACCTCCATAAGCATCATTCATATTGGCATCTTGGCCACAAGCATAGCAAGCATAATCAAAAAGGGATATTTCAAAAGAATCAACATGATCATAACAATCATCATAGCAATCATCCTCCGGTAAGCACGAAGGGAAATTAAACAATGTATGAGTTGAAGAGTTGCTCTCATTAGAAGGTGTGCACGGGTAGCTAATCCGCTCTTCCTCCTTTTGTTCTTCGCTCTCCTCATCATCTTTTTCATCCAATGATCTCACAGTTTCATCAATTTCTTCTTCCATAGACTCCTGCAAAATATTAGTCTCTTCTTGGATAGCGGAGTAGTCCTCAATATATGGTTCAACATAGGCATTAGAAGCATAATTGTCATAGCAATATTTAAGTATGGCAAAAATTTCAGATTTGTAAAGAGTAGCATCATACTTTTCAATCAAAGAAGCAATTTCGTAAGCACCCTTAAAAGCAACAAATTCTTCAATTTGTTGAACATCATAGTAATTATAAACACCGTTAGCATAAGAAGATACAATTCCATTATGACTAAACAAACATTGGTAGAGAAGGTGTTTCTTAGGGTCTTCAGAACAACAAGTATAATCATATATTTCGCATAAATTCCAAGCATAACATTGCAAACGATGAATTTGACCCAATAAAAGTTTCCCTTTTTCAGATATACGGTGTCGCACATAACAAGCATGCTCATCTAAAGATTTGCCATCAACTAAGCTAGTTGGGGTTTCAGCACAAGCACATAGGGATCGAAGATGATCCAAGTAATAAGCTTCAGCAGTGTGATAGATTTTGAGTGGTTCTTCAACCATTGGTTTAGTAGCTACAACTATTTTTTTGGTATTTTGAGTTTCCTACCCATAACTAAAGATAGAAAACAACTAAGAACGGCAAATAAAAATTACTTAGTGATAAACCAAACAAGCACACACGAGAATATTCACCCCACGCTATTGCTCCCCGGCAACAGCGCTAGAAAAAGGTCTTGATAACCCACAAGTATAGGGGATCGCAATAGTTTTCGATAAGTAAGAGTGTCGAACCCAATGAGGAGCTAAAGGTAGAACAAATATTACCTCAAGTTCTATCGACCACCGATACAACTCTACGCACGCTTGACGTTCGCTTTACCTAGAACAAGTATGAAACTAGAAGTACTTTGTAGGTGTTGTTGGATAGGTTTGCAAGATAATAAAGAGTACGTAAATAAAAACTAGGGGCTGTTTAGATAAAGAAACAATAAAGTAAATATAGCGAGTGTGTAAAAGTGGTGGTAGGAGTTGCGAAATTGCCCCTAAGCAATTGACTACTTTACTAGACCGATAGCAAGTATTATGTGGGAGAGGCCACTGCTAGCATGTCATCCCTGACTTGGAATTCTATGCACTTATGATTGGAACTATTAGCAAGCATCCGCAACTACTAATGTTCATTAAGGTAAAACCCAACCATAGCATTAAAATATATTGGTCCCCCTTCAATCCCGTATGCATCAATTTCTATGCTAGGTTGAAGCTTCTGTCACTCTTGCCCTCCAATACATAGTCCTATCAACATACAGTTAACCCTAGGGTATGATCCATGCGCGCAATCATATGATGGGCACCAAAGGACAGCAACATAACCACAAGCAAATTAAATCAATCATAGCAATTCATCAACCACTGATAGGACAACGGAAATCTACTCAGACATCATAGGATGGCAACACATCATTGGATAACAATATGAAGCATAAAGCACCATGTTCAAGTAGAGGGTACATCGGGTTGTGGGAGAGTGGACCGCTGTAGATAGAGGGGGGAAGGTGGAGATGTTTGTGAAGATGGCGGAGGTGTTGGTGTAGATTGCGGTGATGATGATGGCCCTCGGCGGCGTTCCGGCGCCACCGAATGCGAGGGGGAGAGAGCCCCCCTCCTTCTTCTTCTTCCTTGACCTTCTCCCTAGATGGGAGAGGGGTTTCCCCTCTAGTCCATGGCCTCCATGGCACGGGAGGGGTGAGAGCCCCTCCGAGATTGGATCTCTCTCTCTGTGTGTGTGTGTGTGTGTGTGTGTGTGTGTGTGTGTGTGTGTGTGTGTTTCTACGTTCTGTTCTGCTGCCCTTTCACCGTTTCGAGTATATATGGAGATCCGTAACTCCGATTGGATTGAAACCTTCGCTGTGATTCCCCCCCCCCCCCCCCCGAAAATTAGCTTTCTTGTGGCCGAAGAAGGGCATCAACCTCCTTACGAGTGGCCCACGAGGGCCAGGGGCGCGCCCCCTGCCTCGTGGCCACCTCGGGTACCGTCTCGTGTGGATTTTTCTTCTGGAATTTTCCAAATATTCCAAAAATAAGCTCCTTACGTTTTTATCCCGTTTGTATTCCATTTGATATGGATATTCTGTGAAACATAAAACATGCAACAGACAGGAACTGGCACTGGGCACTGGATCAATATGTTAGTCCCAAAAATAGTATCAAAAGTTGCCAAAAGTATATGAAAGTTGTAGAATATTGGCATGGAACAATCAAAAATTATAGATACGACGGAGACGTATCACGCACCGGCTCCCAAGCGCGGGGAAGATCGTTCCTACCCCCGAGCTCCACGAAAGGGTTGTATTCCTTACCCATTTTGTCCGCGGGCTGGGATTTCCCCTCCACCCATTTGTTCGCGGGCTCATGTTCTATTACGGGCTGGACTTCCATGATTTGGCCTCCAATTTCGTCCTCAACATCTCGGCGTTTATCGTCGTGTGCGAGGCTTTCCTCCGCATCAAGCCCCACTTCGTGTTGTGGCTGAAGACCTTCAATGTTAAACCGAAGGTGGTGGTCGGACAGCAAGCGGAGTGCGGAGGCGCCATGGTGGGCAAAATGCCCAACGTCACCTGGCTCGAAGGCTCCTATGTGGAGACCGCTAAGGGGTGGCAATCGGGGTGGTTCTACATCACCGAGCCGCGCGACACTAGCTGGGCGGCGGCCCCCGAATTCCGATCCGGCATCCCCATGCGGCTCACCTCCTGGAAAGAGAAGGGCTTATTTTGGGGTTCATTGGTGGAGCTGACCGGACCCAGAACTGTGTTAAAAACATGATAAGCAAGAAAATCAAGCTTGTCAACGTGGTCCAGGTCATGATCTTCCGCTGGATCCTCCCGTGTCAAAGATGGGCATTCAATATGTGGGAGTTCGACTCGGCAAGGCACCAGACACTGCGAGAGCTCTTCGACACGACGCACCAGGACATCTGGAGGGTGCTGTTCAAGTCTGCCGAGGTACCTCCTCCTCTTACCGAGGACCGCGGACTCAGGGCAAAGCGCCCTGCTAATCTGGTAAGCTCCTTAGATCTCATAAGGCGTTTCTTTCCCTAGTATAATTATGTGAGGGATCCGAGCCTCCGCATTATTTGACAGGAATGGGCCGCGACAGCGGAGCGGATCGACTATCCAGCCCCACTGCCCGAAGATCCAGCAAGTACTCTCCTGACGGAGATGCTGGTTCCGGCACCCTATGAGGCGTCGGAGAAGAAGGCCAAGAAGAAGGCCGCGAGGACTAGGAAAGGTCTTCAGTGCAAGGTTGTATCAGAATGGTCGTCCGATAACACCAAGACGCCCTCCTCCCATGAAGACTAGGAGGAGGAAGGGGAAAATTCCCCCCATCCAGCCCGGGGAGATAAGAAAAGGAAGGGCGCCCCACCCGGGGAGGCCGAAGGGTCCAAGAAGGGAAGAACCCTCCTTCCGGACTGCAACACCACGGTCGCGCTCAACGACGAGGAGTGGTTGCCCAGGGACAAGCCCCTGGCGAAGTCATAAGTATCCGGATACCATAACAGTTCTGGTATATTTCGTTTTAATGTTTCTTATCATGCCGAACATGATCATGCAGCCCACCCAAGGACCATCTCGACGTATCCTCTTCAGATGGGTCTCTGGGCCTATCGGAGATGAACAGTGATTCGCTCCCGACTGCCTCCTCCCCCCGCCCTATGGACGATGCCGAGGTGTTGTCCCAAAGGGCACCAAACCAGGGGAAGGTAGTTCTGGGGGCTCTCCAAGGCGACCTCCCAGACGTTGGGCGCATGGGAGACAAGGCTCCCATGGGCCCTAATGACGGGGGCGGCAAGTCCGGCCCCCGGCCAAATACTGCGCCGGAACCTCTAGTGGTTCCGGACTCTGTCAGGCGACCCCTCACTAAGGGGGGCGTGCCGTTTGTGCCGATGGCCTCTGTCCATCCAGAGGCACCGGACAACTTGCTGGAAGCGCTTCGCGGAGCTTACATTAACGAAGTGCGGTGGTAGAGAAGGTTCAGTCCGCTAAAAGCGGACTAACTGAAGCCTGTACCAGCCTCCTAATAGGCTTTGAGGTAAGTAATCAATTTATAAGAAAATGTTATAGCATAGACAGTAGCCCCTGATGCTCTATTTGGCGTTTGCAAAGAAAAGCCGAATAGAGGATCAAATAATAATCACAGGAGTCTAATCAGAATATGTCTTATGTGAATAAGCAGGCTTTGCTGCTGGCCGCTGTCGCTCGCACTACGGAGGTCTTCGCACTGAAGCGGGACCTTGAGCGGTCCGAAAAAGAGCTCAGCCTTACCAAGAGGCAGCTCGAAGAGAACAAAGGTAAGTAATACCCGTCCATATATTGATAAGGAATAAAAAAGAATGTGGTTGTTAAGTCACAGGATCGTCATGAATTTTGCCAGGGGCCACGACCGAAGTGGCGGCCCTGAAGGAGGCGTTGTCCGAGGCCGAAGACAAAGCGGCCAAGGAGCGCACCGAGCGCGAGAAGCAAGAGGCTCGAGTCGGCGAGGTGCAGCAAGAGCTCCAGGATTTCATCAAAAAATACGAGTCCTTGGAGCGTGACTCTAAGACGCAAGGGTTTGAGCTTGCCAAGGCCCTTGAGAACGCAAAAACTGCCAAGGCCGAAGCCCACAGGGCCCTCCAGGAGCTTCAAGCGGTCCAGAAGATAGCGGCGGGTAAGGAATTTATTATGCAAAGCAAGCATGTGAAGGAAACTTTCCTTTTACTTACCCGAGTTCAGAGCTCTCCAGGGGCGTTCGCAGATCTTCCCCGCAGTGTGTCCGATGCCGCGGGATTTTACCGGGCCAAGGGAGCTTGATGGAGAAGTTGTTCTGGTCTCAGTATACTAGGATAGAACATCCGGTGCCCTTGAGCGACCAGTTGAAGCAACTGGTCGAGCTTCACAAGGCGGCCGAACAGGCCATGAAGGGCCTCATAGTCCGGATGTGGCCTGGCGAGCCCCTGCCTGGCAGCTACTTCGGTCTGGTGAGGCAGCTTGTGAATGCATGCCCATGGCTTGAAGTCATAAAGCGGTCCGTCTGCATTGGGGGTGCGCGCAGGGCTTTTGCCCGAGCGAAAGTGCACTAGGCGAAGATGGACGCTGAGAAGCTGGTGAAGGAGGGGCCGCCGAGGGCAAGGAGCATCGCTGCTCCGAAAAGTATTATGACAGCGTCCTGAAGGGTGCCCGCCTTGTGGCGGAGGAATGTTCTAAGGATGTAATATTTGAATGAATATACTCATGTGATCCTGTGATATGAAAATGAGTTCATGTGTGCTATATAACGCTTGTTGGTTTAAAATATTACCTTCTGTGCGGCTGTTTTGTAAAATCTGAGAGTTGGCTAGTCGTCGGCTTCTGCCCCCATGTAGCTAGTACTGAGGTGTTCGGGATAAATCTGATCACTCTTTATCCCAGTTTTGGGTCCTTCGAAGGAGGTGTTCAGCACAACGAACCAGGCAATCAGACTATAAAGCTTTATCACTCTCATTAGCCATAGAACTCTACAATTTTAAATTTTGGCGAAGCCCCTAGTATTCGGAAGGCCGAACTTGGGGCGCTATGGACGCCTAAATCGGACAAGGCCGACTCCTTGCCTGAAGCGGAAAAAATCTTTAGGGATTTGGGACCTCTCAAACAGCGACCAGCTCTCGCCGCATCATGACAGTCAGTTTTCGGCTTTCTCTACTGAGGTGCTTGTCCGGAAGAACCGGGACACAATCGCAGTAGTTCTCCCAGTGCTACCTTAGCCGATATAGCGGAACGTAAGACACCAAAACATGGGAGCCGGGCAAACCCAACTATTGACCCAAGACATTATTCGGAGCTGATGCATATAATGCTATAAGTTCGGGGTGCCGCACTGTCAAAAGTGTTCGGACTTTTCTTGCCGTGTTATGGGGTACACCGAAGCCCCTGGCGTACTGAACGTACCAGAATGTATGGCAGCAACTTGTCGTGAATAAACACAAGGAAAAAAGAAAATAAAATAAAAAGGGGGATGAAGGAATGCAATAATAAGCTGACGCTGTGCATTGTTATTTAGAGGATACGTCAAAGTGTATGTTTATGAGTAGTACAATAAGCAAAAATAGGACTATCTGACATGTCCGGTCCAAGGGCGAGCTACGTGCGGGTATGTAAAATAGGTATAACGATCGGTATGAGAGACCACCTGGGTATTCCCTTGTGTGTTAAAGCTTCTTGCTCCCTTGGATCTTCCCTCCCGTGATGGGTCCGATAATCTAGCTATCGGAGAGGGCCTCCATAGAATAGGGTCCTGAAAGGAAGAAAATGATAAAGATATACTGGTCCTGAGGCGGTTGAACCGCATTGTGGGATGTGCCATAGCCGTGCCTCCGCATATACCCATGGTATCTTTAGTGCGTAGTTATGTATGCGCAGCGAAAATTTCGTCGCTTGACTGGGACTAGGACGGAGGCCGAATTTCTAGGCGAGCTCTAAACGCGCCCGGTGATTCTGTTGCAGGTTATTCCGGACTCGCTTGCATATGTCTGTGGACCTTGTCGCCGAATTGGCGGTTTGCCTCAAAAGGCTGCTTTGCACTTCTGTTGCAAGGGCCGCAGTGTGCTCCTCCATGCGGAGCGAGCGTTCTGTGTTTCCTTAACTGTTATAACCCCGCGAGGTCCTCGCATTTTGAGCTTGAGGTATGCATAATGCGGTACCGCATTGAATCTAGCAAATGTGGTTCGTCCGAGTAGTGCATGATAGCCACTGCGGAAGGGGACGATATCGAAGATTAACTCTTCGCTTCGGAAGTTATCCGGAGATCCGAAGACCACTTCCAGTGTGATTGAGCCCGTGCAACAGGCCTCTACACCTGGTATGACACCTTTGAAGGTGGTTTTTGTGGGTTTGATCCTCAAGGGATCTATACCCATTTTGCACATCATATCCTGATAAAGCATGTTCAGGCTGCTGCCACCGTCCATAAGGACTCGAGTGAGGTGGAATCCATCAATGATGGGATCAAGGACCAATGCGGCAGAACTGCCATGACGGATACTAGTGGGGTGGTCCCTGCGATCAAAATTTATCGGACAAGAAGACCATGGGTTGAACTTTGGGGCGACTGGCTCCATCGCGTTGACGTCCCTGAGTGCACGCTTCCGTTCCCGCTTGGGGATATGGGTTGTGTATATCATGTTCACCATTTTCACTTGGGGAGGAAATTTCTTCTGTCCTCCTGTGTTTGGCGGCCGGGGATCCTCGTCGTCATCGCTATGCAGCCCCTTTTCCTTGTTTTCGGCATTCAACTTGCTGGCCTATTTGAACACCCAATATTCTCTGTTGGTGTGGTTGGATGGCTTATCGGGGGTGTCGTGAATTTGACACGAGGGGTCAAGTATGCGGTCCAAACTGGACGGGCCCGGATTGTTTCTTTTGAACTGCTTTTTCTGCTGACCGGATTTAGGGCCACTGAATCCGGCATTGACTGTCGTGTCTTCGGCATTATCGCCGTTGTTGCGGCGCTTGTATCTGTTGCGACATGGCTTATCGTTGCTGTCTCTGGCCTCTGATGTGCCAGGGTTGCTTGTTGTGTTGTTGCTATGGGCCAACCAGCTATATATCCTTGCCCGCGCAGAAGCGGGTCATGAGTGTTGTGAGGGATGCCATGGACTTTGGCTTCTCTTGGCCGAGATGTCTGGCAAGCCACTCGTCACAGATGTTATGTTTAAAGGCCGCTAGGGCTTCGGCATCCGGACAGTCCACAATTTGGTTCTTTTTGGTTAGGAACCGAGTCCAAAATTTCCTGGCTGACTCTCCGGGCTGTTGTGTTATGTGACTTAAATCATCAGCATCCGGTGGCCGCACATAAGTGCCCTGGAAGTTGTCCAGGAATGCATGTGCCAGGTTCTCCCAACTTCCGATGGAGTTTGCTGGCAAGCTATTTAGACAATGCCGAGCTGGTCCTTTGAGTTTTAAAGGGAGGTACTTGATGGCGTGTAGATCATCCCCGCGGGCCATGTGAATGTGGAGGAAGAAATCCTCTATCCATACCGCGGGGTCAGTAGTACCATCATATGATTCAATGTTCACGGGTTTAAACCCTTCTGGGAATTCATGACCCATTACTTCATCAGTGAAGCATAGGGGGTGTGCGGCGCCTCTGTGCCGGGCTATGTCACGACGCAGTTCGTACGAGTCTTGTCTGCTGTGTTCGGCCCGGCCGGATTTGCTTTTGGTATCCGGCATGACAGTCGTTGTCATGTGTTGGGGCGCGCCCTCGTGATCTGAAGATCGATCTTTTGTGTCCTGCTTTGTTTTCCAATATTTCTCGCAGGTCCTGCGTGTTACCCCGGGCCTTGCTATTTTTGTTTGACTGGCGACGGGGTGCGGGCTGGACTTCGGGCTTGTATGCCACTTTGTCCCGGCCACGAGGTGGCCGGTCTGCCGCATCATATGCTGGAAGTGCAGCCTTTAATGCTTCCTCTTCAAGTTGGGGTAGCAACCTATGCTTTGGGAAACTTTTGATTGAGCGCTTGAGTTTGTGTTCCTCAGCCGCCAGGACCTCAGTCCATCTATCCGCTAGCAGATCTTGCTCAGCTTGAAGCTGTTGTTGCTTTTTCTTTAGGCTTTTTGCTGTGGCAATAAGCCAGTGCTTGAAGTGCTCTTGTTCGACGGGACCCTCAGGCACGATAAATTGTCATCCTCTGATTCTCCATCTGCTGCATGTTCCTTAGGGCTGGCTTGCCCATCCTCCTGCTCAAAGCCTGGCTAGAGGGGATTGTCTTCGTCTTCGGCACTATTTGCAGCATTATTGTCTCCTGTGCCGGTGTCGCTGTTTTTGCTACGGTGGGCTTAGAGTGGCGCCGATGACGCCGGTTCTTGGATTGCTTCTCGGGGGGATTATCCTCCGTTGCCTTATTGCCATCCCTTTCTTTGGGGGTGTCCACCATGTATATATCATATGATGAGGTGGCAGTCCAGTGCCCTGTGGGCGGTGGTTCCTGTTCGTCTCCCGCATCGTCGTCCCTACCGTCGATGTCTTCGGAGTCGAAGTCGAGCATGTCGGTTAGGTCGTCGACAGTGGCTACTAAGTGGGTGGTGGGTGGGAAACGAATTTCTTCGCCGTCTGCTTCCCACTCGAGCCGGACATAGTTCGGCCAAGGGTCTCCTGACAAGGAGAGAGACCGTAATGAGTTTAGCACCTCGCCTAAGGGAGAGTGCTGAAAGATATCCGCGGAGGTGAACTCCATGATCGGTGCCCAATCAGATTGGATGGGCACGGACACGAGCGGTTCGGAGTCTGTGGCCGGGGACGAATCTGAGTGTCCGGCAACACTGGTCTCATAGGAGGTGAAGTCAGTATTCGGCTGTATCGCCGCTGAGTGTGCAGCCTCCGTGGCGGGGTCCATCCACCCGTCCTCGGACGGCGTGATCTATTCCGGATTGAGGGCCGGAGTAGTTACATGTGCGATCTTCCAAACACTATCTGATGGTAGAGCTAAATCATGCTCATGTGACTGTGCGGCGCACCTGACATGGGTTCGAATCCGTCGAAGATCAAGTCTCCGCGGATGTCGGCAGTATAGTTCAAGCTTCCAAACCCGACCTGATGGCCAGGGGCATAGCTCTCGATCTGCTCCAGATGGCCGAGCGAGTTGGCCCGTAGTACGAAGCCGCCGAATATGAAGATCTGTCCGGGGAGGAAAACCTCACCCTGGATCGCATCGTTGCCGATGATCAAAGGAGCCATCAGGCCTTATGGTGGCGACACAGTGGAACTCTCAATGAAAGCACCAATCGTGTCAAAATCGGCAGATCTCAGGTAGGGGTTCCCGAACTGTGTGTCTAAGGCGGATGGTAACAGGAGGCGGGGGACACAATGTTTACCCAGGTTCGGGCCCTCTCGATGGAGGTAATACCCTACTTCCTACTTGATTGATCTTGATGATATGAGTATTACAAGAGTTGATCGACCACGAGATCGGAGAGGCTAAACCCTAGAAGCTAGTCTATGGTATGATTGTTGTTGTCCTACGGACTGAAACCCTCCGGTTTATATAGACACCGGAGGGGCTAGGGTTACACAGAGTCGGTTACAAGGGAGGAGATCTACATATCCGAATCGCCAAGCTTGCCTTCCACGCAAAGGAGAGTCCCACCCAGACACAGGACGAAGTCTTCAATCTTGTATCTTCATAGTCCAATAGTCCGGCCAAAGGATATAGTCCGGCTGTCCGAGGACCCAGTAATCCATGACTCCCTCAGCCGTCGCCGTCAAAAGCTTGCACCAGCGACCGCTGACGAAATGCCCCGCAGCCGCCGCCTGCTCGCGACGCCCGCAGCCACGCTCGCCCAAGGAGCGTGCCGGACTCGGTCCGCGGCACGCTACTCCGCCGAACGCAGCCACCGTGCCGCCATGGCCGTCATTGTGCATCGCCGTTCCGACGATTGCGGGGACGAAATGTGGAGTTGGCCCTAGGGTTTGACCCTCGCTTGTTTTTCTTCATGCGGGACGATTGCGGCCATCTGCCCGATCGGACGGCCGAGAGTGACGGGTGGCTCAAGGCAAGCCTTCGAGCATTACATGGGCCACTTTCGCGCCTGGGCTTCGGCCCAAGTAGTGGTGTTTTATTTTAATGTTTCCGTCTGCTGGTTTAGAAATTTAACGGACTGCTGTAGGTTTTTGGGCTAAAATTAAAGTTTTGTGCATTTTCTTTTTCTATTTATTCAGTGCATTTTACGTATTATGATTATCCTCAAAATGTTCTGCACTGTTATAAATATAAAAATTGCCAAAAAATAATGCTGAAAATTATGTTTTAGTTTTCTGAATGAAATGGAACCAACGAGAAATTTTATTTAGAAAACTTTTATGGATTAATGTTTATGCCATATTTATGTTCATCTCATGGTAATATCAATAAATGATGAATTATTAATGTTGGAAAATTGATATTACACATGAGATTAATGTGATCTTTTTTGTAATACAGACCAACATTGTTTTACATTTTTGAATCACTCCGGTGATTCCTTATTATTTTCTGCCCAACGGTGATATAATTTGGAGTTACTTTTTGCATGAAAATTGATCAAACCAATGTAGGTTAATTTTTGTGCAATTTAATTTAATTAGGATGTTCTTTTTCCTTTTCTTATGATATTTTGAAATCATGATAGCTTCCAGTCCTCGTGGTCTCGAGAATATCGAACCACTCACGGGAAACAACTTCCAAACTTGGAAGGACTCGTTGCTTTTGCACTTGGGATGGCATGAGGTTGACCTCGCGCTTATGGAAAGTAAACCAGTGGAACCTAAAAAGGATGCCCCTGGGTATGCTGAGCTTAAGAAAGCCTACCACACTAAAGTTGAGAAGTGGGAGAGGTCCAACAGAATGGCACTCCTAATTATGAACTTCTCCATCTCCACTGAGATTAAAGGGGCTATTCCCGCTAATGAAAGTGTTGCCGCATATTTGAAATCGGTAGAAGAACAATTTAAAGGCTCAGAGAAAGTGTATGTAGATGAGCTTTTGCACAAGCTGCTTGCAAAATATGAAGGACATGGAAATGTGAGGGAGCATATTTCGAGCATGAGCAATGCCGCAGCAAAGCTTAAAACCATGAAGTGTGACTTGAGCGAAGAGCTTCTTGTGCTCCTAGTTTTTAGGTCACTACCCTCATAGTTCAATCCATTCAAGATAAACTATAATTCTCTTGAAATCAAATGGAAACTACCTGAACTCATTGCACATTGCATTCAGGAGGAAGAGAGAATTAAGAGTGAACAGAAAGATCAAGCTTTCCATGTTAATTCTAGGAAAAGGAAGCATGAGAACCATGCTCATACCAATAATGTGCCCAACAAAAAGCAGTATTTCAAAAAGAATCCTCAAAAGCCTAAGCAATGCAACGAGGCAAGTTGTTCATGTTTCGCTCCTCCAATGGCTACTTCAGCTAATCTTACAAATACCGCTGGAGAAAGACTTTGCAATTTTTGCAATCAGCCAAATCATGTCAAGGCGGACTGTCCAGGTTTTCTTAAGTGGCTGAATAAAAAGGGGATTCCATATAAGCCACACCCTAAGGGGTACAAGAAGACTTAATGTCGCGAATGGGAAGGAGGCTGAAGTTGAAGCCGTGGGCTCCCTCACCTTGAAGTTGCACACTCGCTTCCTACTTCATCTCAAAGACATTCTTTATGTGCCTACTTTGAGTAGGAATTTGATTTTAGTTTCATGTTTAGATGATTTTGGATTTCATTGTACCTTCGGGGAGAAACAATGTTTTTTAAAGTATTGTAATAAGGATGTTGGTCTCGCTGTCCGACAAGGCAAACTTTATATGTTAAATTTTTCCGGTTATCCTATGTGTGTGAATCTCTGTGAGATGAATATGAATGAACGCAATCATAAAAAGAATGGGAGAAGTATCAATCCTTCTTCGAAATTGTGGCATCGTTGCTTGGTCCACATTTCGAGGGGGAGAATGGAACAATTGATTAAAGAAGAAATACTTCATCCGCTAGATTTCTCTGATGCGGGCAATTGTATTGACTGATTTAAGGGAAAATATGTGAAAACAATTAAGAAAGGAGCAGTAAGAGCCACATCGGTCCTTGAACTTATACATACTGACATATGTTGTCGTGGTTGGCACACGACAGATGCCAAGGGATGGCTAAAGAGAGGAGGAGGCTCGAGGGTGCTGGTGGGCTCCAGAGGCAAGGTTGGCATGAGCGAGCGCGGGACGCCGGACATACCCAGGTTCGGGGCTCTCCAGAGAGATAATACCCCTAGTTCTGCCGAGTGTTGTTGGATGATTGATAGTACAATGTCGCTCCTGGAGCTGTTTGGAAGAGGAAGGAAACTGGCCAAGGTTTAGGCAGTTCCTTCTCCTTGTATGTTGCTAACTTGGTGAGTGTGATGGAATGAGTTCTCTCGCATGTGTCTATGTCTCTCGTCGTTTTTCATGATCGCAGGCTCCCGGGGAGTGATGACCCACAAGTATAGGGAATCTATCGTAGTCCTTTCGATAAGTAAGAGTGTCAAACTACACGAGGAGCAGAAGGAAATGACAAACGATTTCCAGCAAGGTATTCTCTGCAAGTACTAAAATAAGTGGTAACAGATAGTTTTGTGATAAGATAATTTGTAACGAGCAACAAGTAACAAAAGTAAATAAGGTGCAGCAAGGTGGCCCAATCCTTTTTGTAGAAAAGGACAAGCCTGGACAAACTCTTATATGATGTAAAGCGCTCCCGAGGACACATGGGAATATCGTCAAGCTAGTTTTCATCGCGTTCATATGATTCGCGTTCGGTACTTTGATAATTTGGTATGTGGGTGGACCGATGCTCGGGTACTGCCCTTACTTGGACAAGCATCCCACTTATGATTAACCTCTATTGCAAGCATCCGTAACTACAACAAAAGTATTAGGGTAAACCTAACCATAGCATGAAACATATGGATCCAAATCAGCCCCTTACAAAGCAACGCATAAACTAGGGTTTAAGCTTCTGTCACTCTAGCAACCCATCATCTACTTATTACTTCACAATGCCTTCCTCTAGGCCCAAATAATGGTGAAGTGTCATGTAGTCGACGTTCACATAACACCACTAGAGGAGAGATAACATGCATCTCATCAAAATATCAAACGAATACCAAATTCACATGACTACTAATAACAAGACTTCTCCCATGTCCTCGGGAACTAAAGTAACTACTCATAAAGCATAAACATGTTCATAATCAGAGAGGTATTAATATGCATATAGGATCTGAACATATGATCTTCCACCAATTGAACCAACTAGCATCAACTACAAGGAGTAATTAACACTACTAGCAACCTACTAGCACCAATCCCGGACTTGGAGACAAGAATTGGATACAAGAGATGAACTAGGGTTTTGAGACGAGATGGTGCTGATGAAGATGTTGATGGAGATTGCCCTCTCCCGATGAGAGGAGCGTTGGTGATGACGATGGCGATGATTTCCCCCTCCAGGAGGGAAGTTTCCCCGGCAGAACAGCTCCGCCAGAGCCCTAGATTGGTTCCGCCTTGTGGCGGCGGAGTTTCGTCCGAGAAGATGGCTTGTGATTTTTTTCCCATCAAAAGACTTCATATAGAAGAAGATGGTCACCGGAGGGCCACCAGGGGGTAGGGCGCGCCCCCACCCTCATGGGCAGGGTGTGCCCCCCTGGTGAAGTTCTTGCTCTCAGTATTTTTTATATATTTGGAAAACGTCTTCCGTGGAGTTTCAGGACTTTTGGAGCTGTGCAGAATAGGTCTCTAATATTTTCTCCTTTTCCAGCCCAGAATCCCAGCTACCGGCATTCTCCCTCTTTATGTAAACCTTGTAAAATAAGAGAGAATAGGCATAAGTATTGTGACATAATGTATAATAACAACCCATAATGCAATAAATATCGATATAAAAGCATGATGCAAAATGTATGTATCAACTCCCCAAGCTTAGACCTCGCTTGTCCTCAAGCGAAAAGCCGAAATCGAAAAATATGTCCACATGTTTAGAGATAGAGGTGTCGATAAAAATAAAATACGGTCATGAGGGCATCACGATCATTGTTAGAACATCAACTTATATAATTCTTGTCATATAATCTCTAATGCTAGAGTAATAATTCAATCACAATATCAAGTATGAATCTTAAACTTCATTGAAAACTAACAAACTATAATCTCAGTCATTGAAGCAATTGCAATTTATCATAACATAGGAAACAGTCAATGTATAAGAGCTTTTCAGCAAGTCCACATACTCAACTATCATATAGTCTTTCACAATTGCTGACACTCACGCAATACTTATGAGTAAGGAGTTTTAATTGGACACAGAGAAAGATAGGGGCTTATAGTTTTGCCTCCCAACATTTTACCTCAAGGGTAATGTCAACAGTAATAGTTCATGAAAACTCGCATCCAATTAGCCATATATACCAGGATCTTTCCAACATATTGTGCTTGCCAAAGGATAAAGTGTAAAAAGGAAGGGTGAAAATCACCATGACTCTTATGCAATGTAGGAGATACAAGTAAAAGATAGGCCCTTCGCAGAGGGAAGCAGAGGTTGTCATGCGCTTTTATGGTTGGATGCACAAAATCTTAATGCGAAAGAACGTCACTTTATATTGCCACTTGTGATATGGACCTTTATTATGCAGTCTGTCGCTTTTATTACTTCCATATCACATGATCGTATAAAGCTTAGTTCCTCCACACCAATCAATCATACATATTTAGAGAGCAATTTTTATTGCTTGCACCGATGCCAACTTACTTTATGGATCTTACTCAATCCATGGGTAGATATGGGGGACTCTTATGGCAAGACTGGTTTAGGGGTATTTGGAAGGACAAGTAGTATCTCTACTTGGTGCAATGAATTTGGCTAGCATGAGGGGGAAAGGCAAGCTCATCATGTTGGAAGATCCAATACAATATAATTCATCTCAGATGTAAGAAAACATAACCCATTATGTTGTCTTCCTTGTCCAATGTCAACTCTTTAGCATGTCATATTTTAATGAGTGCTCACAATAAAAAGATGTCCAAGATAGTATATTTATATGTGAAGACCTCTCTTTCTTTATTACTTCCTATTAATTGCAACGATGACCAAAATTGTGTTTGTCAACCCTGAACAACTTTTATTCATCATACTCTTTCTATGTGAGCTCATTACTCTCCATAAGACTCACATGATCTCTTTGTTTCTTTTTATTTCTTTCTCTTTTATTTTATTCCCTTAGGATCATGGCAAAATAATCAAGCCCTTAACTCAACACTAATCTTTATTATATAGCTCATGGACTCAATTACATAGAAGGATAATAAAGCAAAACTCACAACTAGATCACACTAAGAACTTTTATTCTACTAGATCAAGATATTACCAAAAGGATCGAACTAAGAAAAAGGTAAAGATAAAAGTGATGGTGATACGATACCGGGGCACTCCCCCAAGCTTGGCAGTTGCCAAGTGGAGTGCCCATACCAGATACTCAATTCTTCTTTGTTGGTGGAGACGGTGGTGATTTTGTTCATGGCGTAGGCTTGTCATCCTTCTTCCAGGGCATAGGCTCACCATCATAGAAGGATGATCGAGTCTCCTGAAACCTTAAATCTGCAGCCAAACTCATCCTCTTGAATCTATATTCGTACTCACAATTTTGGTTTTCCAGGTCATAAATCTGGGCTTGGAGGTGCTCGATTTTCTCATGAAGCTTAAAGATGGCCTCCCCAATGTCCTTGACGTCCAGCTTATGGTTGTTCATGAACTCCGTGATCATAATGTGATTGGAATCAAGTCCACGCTCCACCATCTCCTGACACTTTAAAACTTCTTGCTCCAATGCCTCGAGCCTAGCCTCCGTGCTTCCGGTATTCCATGGTCCCTCAGCATCGCGGATGTGCAACAACCCCTCACGCATCTCTATGGTTTGAGGGTGTTGTAGCACTTTTGCGAGGTAGGGGTTGATGACCTTCTCGAAGAACTGGTCCTTGGGGGCACTTGAAGATGACATGACGACCTGGATCTGTCAGAAAAACAGCTCGAAACAAAGACAGGAGATTTTTGCATGATACAGGAGTCAAAACCCCCGGGAGATTATATAATGAATTTTTACCGACCAAAATACGTGTCATGTACGAAAATGGAGTTCGGAGAGCACACGAGGTGCCCACGAGGTAGGGGGCGCGCCCAGTAGGGTAGGCCGCGCCCTCCACCCTCGTGGAGCCCTCGTGTCCTTCCCGGACTGTTGCTTATTTTTCTATTTTTCTAAATATTCTAAAACGGAGAAATATTGCCTTAAAAACTGTTTTGGAGTCGGATTACTTACCGCACCACATACCTATTCCTTTTCAGAGTCTGAAACATTCCGAAAAGTGTCCCTTATGTATTCCTCCGAGGTTATGGTTTCAATAACATTGGTTTGAACATTTATGGGATTACCTGAGATATAGTGTTTGATTCTTTGACCGTTCACCAACTTCGGATTTGTGCCTTCGAAGATGTTGATTTTTATGGCACCGGAATGGTAGACCTCCTCGATAACGTAAGGACCTTCCCATTTAGAGAGAAGTTTTCCTGCAAAAAATCTTAAACGAGAGTCGTATAGCAATACATAATCACCTACATTAAACTCACGCTTTTGTATCCTTTTGTCATGCCATGTTTTAACTTTTTCTTCAAACAACTTGGCATTTTCGTAGGCTTGGGTTCTCCATTCATCGAGTGAGCTAATATCAAATAACCTCTTCTCACCGGCAAGTTTAAAATCATAGTTAAGTTCTTTAATAGCCCAATAAGCCTTCTGTTCTAGTTCGAGAGGTAAGTGACATGCTTTTCCATAGACCATTTTATACGGCGACATACCCATAGGATTTTTATATGCAGTTCTATAGGCCCATAATGCATCATCTAGTTTCTTGGACCAATTCTTTCCAGACCTATTAATAGCCTTTTGCAAAATTAATTTGAGTTCTCTATTACTCAATTCTACTTGACCACTATACTGAGGGTGATAAGGAGATGCAATTCTATGATTAACATCATATTTAGCAAGCATTTTACGGAAAGCACCATGAATAAAATGTGAACCACCATCAGTCATTAAATATCTAGGGACTCCAAATCTTCGAAAAATAACTTCTTTAAGCATTTTAATAGAAGTGTTATGATCAACACTACTAGTTGGAATAGCTTCTACCCACCTAGTAACGTAATCAACAGCAACAAAATTATGTGTATAACCATTAGAGGAAGGGAAAGGTCCCATATAGTCAAAGCCCCAAACATCAAATGGTTCAGTAACAAGTGAATAATTAATAGGCATTTCTTGACGTCTACTAATATTACCAATTCTTTGACATTCATCACAAGATAAGACAAACTTACAGGCATCCTTGAAGAGAGTAGGCCAATAAAAACCAGATTGCAGTACCTTATGTGCAGTTCTATCTCCAGCATGGTGTCCTCCATAAGCTTCAGAGTGACACTTGCGTAGGATCTGTTCCTGTTCATGCTCAGGTACACAACGTCTAATAACACCATCCACTCCTTTATAAAGATGTGGGTCGTCCCAAAAGTAATGCCTCAAATCATAGAAGAACTTTTTCTTTTGCTGGTATGTGAAACTAGGTGGTATGAACTTAGCAACAATGTAATTAGCATAATCAACATACCATGGAGCAGTATGAGAAGCATTTATGAAATTTAATTGCCCATCAGGAAAGCTATCATCAATAGGTAGTGGGTCATCAAGCACATTTTCTAACCTAGACAAGTTGTCTGCAACGGGGTTCTCAGCTCCTTTTCTATCAACAATATGCAAATCAAATTCTTGTAGCAAGAGAACCCATCTAATAAGTCTAGGTTTAGCATCTTTCTTTTCCATAAGATATTTAATAGCAGCATGATCAATGTAAATAGTTACTTTAGAATCAACAATATAAGGTCTAAACTTATCACAAGCAAATACAACTGCTAAGAATTCTTTTTCAGTAGTAGCATAATTTCTTTGAGCATTGTCTAGAGTTTTACTAGCATATTGAATAACATTTAGTTTCTTATCAACTCTTTGTCCTAGAACAACACCTACAGCATAATCACTAGCATCACACATAATTTCAAAGGGTAAATTCCAATTAGGTGGCTGAACAATAGGTGCAGAAATCAATGCTTTCTTAAGTATTTCAAATGCTTCTGCACAATCATCATCAAAGACAAATGGTATACCTTTTTGTAATAAATTAGTCAGAGGCCGAGAAATTTTTGAGAAGTCCTTAATGAACCTCCTATAAAAATCGGCATGACCAAGGAAACTTCTTATACCTTTGATGTCCTTAGGACATGGCATCTTTTCAATAGCATCAACATTGGCTCTATCAACTTCGATACCTCTTTCAGAAACTTTATGCCCCAAGACAATACCTTCATTAACCATAAAGTGGCACTTTTCCCAATTCAAGACAAGATTAGTTTCTTCACATCTCTGCAAAACTTGATCAAGGTTGCTCAAGCAATCATCAAAAGAAGATCCATAGACGGAAAAGTCGTCCATGAAAACTTCACAAATCTTTTCACAAAAGTCAGAGAATATAGCCATCATGCATCTTTGAAAGGTAGCAGGTGCATTACATAAACCAAACGGCATACGTCTATAAGCAAAAGTACCAAAGGGGCATGTAAAAGTAGTCTTTGATTGATCTTTAGCTGACACAGGTATTTGAGAGAAACCAGCCTAACCATCTAGAAAGCAAAACCGTGTATGTTTGGACAATCTTTCTAGCATTTGATCGATAAAAGGTAAGGGGTAATGATCCTTTTAGTAGCCTTATTTAATTTGCGGAAATCAATTACCATCCTATAACCTGTAATAATTCTTTGAGGAATCAATTCATCTTTATCATTAGGAACAATAGTAATACCTCCCTTCTTAGGGGCACAATGGACAGGGCTTACTCACTGACTATCAGCAACGGGATAAATTATACCTGCCTCAAGGAGCTTTAGTATTTCCTTTCTTACCACTTCTTTCATTTTAGGATTCAGCCGACGTTGATGATCACGAACTGGTTTAGCATCTTCTTCCAAATTAATTTTATGTTGACATAGAGTGGGACTAATGCCCTTAAGATCATCAAGAGTATACCCAATAGCAGCGCGGTGCTTCTTCAGAGTTTTCAATAATCTCTCTTCTTCATGCTCTGAAAGGTTAGCACTAATAATAACAGGATATATCTTTTTCTCATCAAGATAAGCATATTTAAGAGTATCAGGTAACGGTTTAAGCTCAAACACGGGATCACCCTTGGGTGGAGGAGGATCCCCTAGGATTTCAACAGGTAAATTGTTTTTTAGAATAGGTTCCTGTTTAAAGAATACTTCATCTAATTCCCTTCTTTCATTCATAAACATGTCATTTTCATTGTCTAGCAAATATTGTTCTAAAGGATCACTAGGAGGTACGGCAATAGAAGCAAGACAAATAATTTCATCCTTACTAGGTAATTCTTCTTCACGGTGTTGTCTACTAAATTTAGAAAAATTAAATTCATGAGTCACATCATCTAAACCGATAGTAACAACATCCATTTTGCAATCTATGACAGCATTAACAGTATTTAAGAAGGGTCTACCAAATATAATGGGACAAAAGCTATCTTGTGGGGAACCAAGAACAAGAAAATCAGCATGATATTTAGTTTTCCCACACAAGACTTCAACATCTCTAACAATTCTCATCGGTGAAATAGTATCTCTATTGGCAAGTTTAATTGTAACATCAATATCTTCTAACTCAACAGGTGCAATATCATGCATAATTTCTCTATAAAGGCTAATAGGTATTGCACTAGCACTGGCACCCATATCACATAAGCCATGATAACAATGATCTCCTATTTTAACAGAAATAACATGCATGCCTACCATAGGTCTAGGTTTATCTTTATCATAGGGTTTAGCAATTCTAGCAGTTTCATCACAGAAATAAATAACATGCCTATCTATATTATCAGACAAGAGATCTTTAACAATAGCAATATTAGGTTCAACTTTAACTTGCTCAGGAGGTGTATATGTTTTAATATTGCTTTTACGAACCACAGTTTAAGCTTTAGCATGATCCTTTATCCTAACAGGGAAAGGTGGTTTCTCAACATAAGAAGTAGGAACAATAGGATCATTATAAGTGATAGTCTTTTCTTCAACTTTAATAGGTGCAGCTACTTTTACCTCTATGGGAGGATGGTATTTAAACCACTTCTCCTTGGGGAGAACAACATAAGCAGCAAAAGATTCACAGAAAGAAGCTACTACATTAGAGTCAAGTCCATATTTAGTGCTAAATTTACAAAAAATATCGGTATCCATAAAAGATTTAACACAATCAAAACTAGGTGTCATACCTGACTCCTTACCATTGTCGAGGTCCCAATCTTCAGAGTTGCGTTTAATTCTTTCCAATAAATCCCATTTGAATTCAATAGTCTTCATCATAAAAGAGCCAACACAAGAAGTATCAAGCATGGTGCGATTGTTACCAGAAAGCCGAGCATAAATTTTTTGAATAATCATTTCTCTTGAGAGCTCATGATTGGGGCATTAATATAACATTGATTTAAGCCTCCCCCAAGCTTGAGCGATGCTTTCTCCTTCGCGAGGCCAAAAATTATATATGTAATTGCAATCACGATGAACAAGGTGCATAGGATAAAACTTCTGATGAAATTCCAATTTCAATCGTTTGTAATTCCAAGACCCCATATCATCACATAGCCTATACCACGTCGATGCATCTCCCCTCAAAGATAAAGGGAAGACCTTCTTCTTAACAACATCTCCAGGTACACCTGCAAGCTTAAATAATCCACAAACTTCAACCACACATATCAGATGTTCATCAAGATGTTTTGTTCCATCTCCTAAAAAAGGATTAGCTAGCAGTTTTTCTATCATACCCGAAGGAACTTCAAAGCAAGCATTTTCATTTTCATTTTCAATAGGTTCAGTAGGTTGAGGAGCAACTCTTTGCTCTACTGGTCGGGGTGAAGATACCCCGAACAAGCCCCTTAGAGGATTACTTTCCATGGTAACAAGTGACAGTAAATTTCAGCACACTATATAAATTTTTCCTTACCAAATTCCACCTACCAAAGGCGCTTCACTCCCCGGCAACGGCGCTAGAAGAGAGTCTTGATGACCCACAAGTATAGGGGATCTATCGTAGTCCTTTCGATAAGTAAGAGTGTCGAACCCAACGAGGAGCAGAAGGAAATGATAAGCGGTTTCCAGCAAGGTATTCTCTACAAGTACTGAAATAAGTGGTAACAGATAGTTTTGTGATAAAATAATTTGTAGCGAGCAACAAGTAACAAAAGTAAATAAGGTGCAGCAAGGTGGCCCAATCCTTTTTGTAGCAAAGGACAAGCCTGGACAAACTCTTATATGATGTAAAGCGCTCCCGAAGACACATGGGAATATCGTCAAGCTAGTTTTCATCACGTTCATATGATCCGCGTTCGGTACTTTGATAATTTGGTATGTGGGTGGACCGGTGCTTGGGTACTGCCCTTACTTGGACAAGCATCCCACTTATGATTAACCTCTATTGCAAGCATCCGCAACTACAACAAAAGTATTAAGGTAAACCTAACCATAGCATGAAACATATGGATCCAAATCAGCCCCTTACGAAGCAACACATAAACTAGGGTTTAAGCTTCTGTCACTCTAGCAACCCAGCATCTACTTATTACTTCCCAATGCCTTCCTCTAGGCCCAAATAATGGTGAAGTGTCATGTAGTCGACGTTCACATAACACCACTAGAGGAGAGACAACATGCATCTCATCAAAATATCGGACGAATACCAAATTCACATGACTACTAATAACAAGACTTCTCCCATGTCCTCAGGAACTAAAGTAACTACTCACAAAGCATAAACATGTTCATAATCAGAGAGGTATTAATATGCATATAGGATCTGAACATACGATCTTCCACCAATTGAACCAACTAGCATCAACTACAAGGAGTAATTAACACTACTAGCAACCTACTAGCACCAATCCCAGACTTGGAGACAAAAATTGGATACAAGAGATGAACTAAGGTTTTGAGATGAGATGGTGCTGATGAGGATGTTGATGGAGATTGCCCTCTCCCGATGAGAGGAGCGTTGGTGATGACGATGGTGATGATTTCCCCCTCTAGGAGGGAAGTTTCCCCGGATGAACAGCTCCGCCAGAGCCCTAGATTGGTTCCGCCTCGTGGCGGTGGAGCTTCGTCCGAGAAAATGGCTTGTGATTTTTCCCATCGAAAGACTTCATATAGCAGAAGATGGTCACCGGAGGGCCACTAGGGGGCCCACGAGGTAGGGGGCGCGCCCAGGGGGGTAGGGCGAGCTCCCCACCCTCGTGGGCAGGGTGTGGCTCCCCTGGTGAAGTTCTTGCTCTCAGTATTTTTTTTATATATTTGGAAAACGTCTTCCATGGAGTTTCAAGACTTTTGGAGCTGTGCAGAATAGGTCTCTAATATTTGCTCCTTTTCCAGTCCAGAATCCCAGCTGCCGGCATTCTCCCTCTTTATGTAAACCTTGTAAAATAAGAGAGAATAGGCATAAGTATTGTGACATAATGTGTAATAACAGCCCATAATGCAATAAATATCGATATAAAAGCAAGATGCAAAATGGACGTATCAAGGGGTTTTATAGTCCAACCCCCCGGGGGTACAAGGGTAATGTTACAAGTCGGTGGGTCCGTATTGTCGGTGTCCGGGAACCCGGGCTAGGTCCCGCTGAGGGCTTGTGGTTCGCCGGGTTCCCCTAGGTGCGGGCCCCGCATGCCTAGGGGGACTGTGCGCCATCTTGTTGATCGTCAGGGCGTGGCCTAGTCGAGTCGTGTACAATGCTCTCCGTCGAGTTTCCGCTTGCTGTTGTCAGCGGTGAAGGCGGGGGCACTGTAGCCACGCCGGCCTTGATCAGCGGGTAGGTTAGGAGCACTGTTGCTACGTACCCGCTGACCAGAGGCATGGGCGGGGGACTGTCGCCTCAATCATCATTGATTGAAGTCTTGTCCCATCGTACGGCCTGGATGGGATGGGTGCTGACCCGCGGCTGGATCGCGTAGCACGCCACGGGAGGCGCTGGCTTGTTGAGGAGGCTTTGGTTGTGCCGGGTTCGGCTGTCTTGCGCTCGTTGTTGAGGCCGAGTCGGCGTGTCTTGCCGGGTTGGCTAGTCTGGCCGGCTTGCGGGGTTTGGCCTGGTCGAGCGACCCGGCCAAGCGCGTGCCGGTATTGAGGGGCAGTGCCAACCCTGTTGTTTTTGAAGAAGATCTGGGTTTTGTTGCTTGCCCGGGGTCCATCCCCCCGACATATGCGGACCTTTTAACGTAAAGTCTATGGATGGTTTTGATTCCTTCATTACCTTCACAGATGATTTCTCTCGCTATGGCTACATTTACCCCATATGTGATTAATCTGAAGCTTTGGACAAATTTAAGATTTATAAAGCCGAGGTTAAAAATCAACTCAACCTAAATATCAGAGTAGTACGGTCTGATCGCGGGGGAGAATATTATGGCGGGCATGCTCCTTATGGGAAAATTCCAGGACCATTCGCGAAATATCTTGCTGAAAATGGAATTTTTGCCCAATATTCAATGCCTGGTGAACCTCAGCAAAATGGTGTCGCTGAGCATCGCAACCGCACTCTTATGGATATGGTACGTAGCATGCTTAGTCATGCAAACTTACCAGTAAGCCTTTGGATGGAGGCATTGAAAACAACTGCACACATCCTGAATCTTGCTCCAACTAAGTCAGCACCGAGCACACCTTATGAGATGTGGGCGGGAAAGAAACCGAGCTTGAATTACTTGCGTGTGTGGGGCTGCCCAGCTGAAGCTAAAGTATTCAATCCACATATTAAGAAGTTGGACCCAAAGGCAGTCAGTTGTTTTTTCATTGGGTACCCTCATAGAGGAAAAGGATATCGCTTTTATTGCCCAGGTCATACCACCAAGTTTGTGGAAACCAGGCAAGCGGTGTTTTTTGAGGATAATGAAATCACCGAGGTTAGGGAGATTGATCTTGAGGAGAAGCGGGTGTATGTTCCAACCCCGACTATCCAACAGAACTTTATCCCTATGCCTAATATGCACGAGACACCTACTGGTGATCCCGAACCTGAAGTGGATCCTCAATCCGATGAGGAGCCTCAGCATAATGAAGATCCTCAGCATGATGAGGATCCTTAGCCAAATGATGAGCCTCAACCCAATGTTAATCCTCAACCTTCTCGGGAAAGAGAAAATGCACATACTAATGAGCCTACGAGAAGATCACAACGGGAAAAGAAAAAGGACATCTCTAGCGATTATGTCAGTTTCATGTGTGAGGATGAAAATGACATAGGGAAGGCACAAGATCCGACCTCATATAAAGAAGCCACTAAAAGTGAAGACTCGTCCAAATTAATGGTTGGTAGCCATGGAAGACGAATTGAAATCTATGAGCTCGAATGATGTTTAGGACTTAGTAGAAGTTCCCGATGGAGCCAAAAGGGTAGGCTGCAAGTGGGTCTACAAAACCAAATATGATTCCAAAGGGAACGTCGAAAGGTCGAAAGCAAGACTTGTAGCAAAAGGTTTTACACAGAGAGAAGGAATCGATTATAAGGAGACCTTCTCGCCCGTGTCATCCAAAGATTCTTTCAGAATTGTCGTGGCACTTGTAGCTCATTATGATTTGGAGCTGCATCAAATGGATGTCAAGACGACATTTTTGAATGGTGACTTAAAATAAGAAGTTTACATGACTCAACCTGAAGGTTTTGTCGTGGAAGGAAAAGAACATATGGCTTAAAGAAATCCATATATGGCTTGAGGCAAAGCTTCAAGGCAGTGGTACCTCAAGTTTGACGAAATTATTAGAACTTTTGGTTTTAAAGAGAATGAAGTGGACAACTGCATATGTGTTAAATTTAAAGGCAATAGGTTCACATTTTTAGTCCTATATGTGGATGATATTCTATTGGCTTGCAGCAATAAAGATATGTTGCATGAGACCAAAAGATTTCTGTCCTCAAAATTTGACATGAAGGATCTCGGTGAAGCCTCGTATGTCCTTGGCATCGAGATTCATCAAGATAGGTCCAAAGGAACATTAGGGTGATAAGTTTGGGACATTTCAATGTCTGAGGAACCAAAATGAAACTGATCAGATGAAGTCGGTTCCTTATGCTTCAGCTGTCGGAAGCATCATGTATGCTCAAGTATGTACACGCCCTGACTTAGCTTTTGTAACCGGGATGCTTGGCAGATTTCTATCTAATCCAAGACCAGACCACTGGAAGGCCGCAAAGAAAGTCTTGCGTTATATGCAAGGAACTAAGAATTTCATGCTTACATATAGAAAGTCCGATAACCTGGAAGTTATCGGTTATTCAGACTCTGATCTTGCCAGGTGTGTGGATAGTATGAAATCCACGTCAGGTTGTATATTCACACTCGCTGGAGGAGCCACATCGTGGAAAAGCTCCAAGCAAAAGATAGTTGCCTCATCTACGATGATGGCAGAATATCTAGCATGTTTTGAGGCCACTGGGCATGCTGTATTCCTAAAGAATTTCCTTCCCGGACTTAAAGTGGTTGATAGCATTTCCAAACCACTGACATTATACTGTGATAATGAACCCACAGTTTTCTATGCGAATAACAGTAAGTCAAGTGCTGCTACCAGACACATTGACCTAAAGTACCGTGTTGTTCAACATAGAATCCAGGATCAAACTATTAATGTTAAGCATATCAATACAACATGTATGCTTGCGGATCCGCTTACTAAAGGCTTACCACCCAATATATTTCGTGAGCATGTAGCCGGCATGGGATTATTGGAAGCCTATTGATTCTGGAATTATGGGACCGCTAATATAAACCACTCCCAACAAGTAAAATGTTTTTCATTTTGAAATAGGATGTGTGCTATGAGTATTGAGGTTCAATGGCTTTTCATCGACTGTTGTAACACCTTACACTGGTATATTATTCCTATGAAGAATCGACAAAAGTTATTGAGCCTAACGATCAAGGGGAAAAATGTTGGTATTGATCTAAAGGCCCAATAGGCCAAACACGAAAATAAAAGGACCAGAAATAAGTTACGTTAAAGAGGGAAACAGGAAGGTCACGAACCAACGTTCGTACCCCTCGATCCCAACTTATGCGCCCTGATCGGGGGCACCCTAACCAACTATGGTTTTGGTCCCCCGTCGCCAGCGCACATAAAAAGGTGGGGGAGCAGCCGGCACCTACGTTAGACTAGTTCTCGTACGGTTTACTCCTGCTCCCCACATCTCAAAACCCTAACCGATCTGGGGGAGCGCTGCACGACGGGAAGATCATCTCCAAGCTCTGCCCCTGTCCCAGGGTAGTGTCGGTGGCGCCCAGAGGGACGCCGCTACCTGCAGCGAGCGTTTTCACCGAGCCTGCATCAAGCCTTGATCGAGCAGGCACGGGACTTCGCATCGTCGACACCAATAGCTGCTTCCATTGGTGGTAAGAACCTAATCCATCTATCTGATCTGTGCTATTAGGTGATCTAATATCTGACTCATGATCTGCAAAGTAGATCCTACGGGATTAAATATCTAACATTTCACTGGGCCGGTCCGGCTGAGTTCTATACGGGCCAGTCAGATGAGTTCTATATGGGCTGGTGCGGTCCACTCTGGGCCTTTATCTTGCCCTACGTTCGTTCTCTCTTATGTACTGGCCACTCTCGTCTGCGCGGCGCTCTCCATTCCTCTCCGGCCCCTCCAGCCTCCTCCGCCACCTCCCCCTCTCGCCGCCGATCAGCAGCGCATTAGCTTGGGACCTCGACCCAATCCTCCTCCGGGTGAACTCATACCATCGTTTTACCCCTCTCCGATTCTTTTCCGTCGGCACCGCACGCCATGCGCGCCACGTGTTCGCGCAAATGCCTGGCCGAGCTGCTCCGCGGCCTTGGCCAGGTCCAGGCGCAGGGCCAACCGCGCTGCCCCTCCCAGCTATCTCCCGCGCGCTCCATGACGCGCGGCCGGAGCGTGAACGAGCGGAGCAAGAAGAAGCGCGTGAACGACCTCGAGGTGGTCATCGAGCGCTGCAAGGTGGTCTCCAAGGTGCTCGCCGTGGTGGACGCGCTCAAGATGGAGGAGGAGCACGTCACCCCTCTCAAGCGCCTCGAGATCCTGCGCCCGCAGCTCGGGCTCGCCAAGCCGCACAAGGTCGCCCACTTCGTGCACAGCTCGCCGCAGCTCTTCGAGGTCTGCCGCGACAGCCGCGGCGTCATGTGGGCCGGCCTCTCGCCGCAGGCCGAGGAGCTTGTTGAGGAGGAGGCGCGCCTGCTGGAGGAGCACTCCCCCACGGCTGCGGAGTACGTGACCAGGCTGCTCATGATGTCAGTGCAGCGGCGCCTGCCCGTTGACAAGATCGCGCATTTCCGGCGTGACATGGGGCTTCCTCACGATTTCCGGGCACGGTGGGTGCACATGTTCCCTGAGCTCTTCAGGTTGGTCACACTGGAGGATGGCGACTACTTGGAGCTTGTTTCCTGGAACCCAAACTGGGCGGTCACTGAGCATGAGAAGAATATGGCAGCATTGGCTGGTAACACCAATGCCAGTTCCAATTCTAGTACACCAGGAGAGCTCTCACTTCCATTCCAGATGAAGTTCCCACCAGATTTTAAAAGTTACTACAAATTTAGAGGAAAAGCTCATCACTATGTGAAAACCGGCAATACCGAGCAGTTTCAGAAGACAACCTACCTATCCCCTTATGCAGAGGCAAAAGGTTTGACCCCTGGATCTCATGAGTTTGACAAGAGGGCAGTCGCGGTGATGCACGAGATACTGAGCTTCACATTGGAGAAGAGGCTGGTAACTGACCACCTGACGCATTTCCGTCGTGAGTTTGTTATGCCACAGAAGCTGATGAGGTTGCTACTGAAGCATTATGGTATCTTTTATGTGTCTGAGAGGGGGAAGCGGCTGAGCGTGTTCTTGACAGAGGCATATGATGGGACAGAGTTGATAAAAAAGGCTCCGTTGGTAAGGTGGAGAGAGAAGGTCCTTCGACTTACTGGTTACAGAGGAAAAAACAAGAATATTGGAAAAGTTCATGAGTCATCTGATACTGAGCACTGTTTGTTCGGTGCGAGCTCATCAACATGTGGCGGTGGTAGCAGTGATGACGATGATGCTGATACTATATTGCATGTTGAAAGTGAAGATTCAGATGATTTCTTGGATGATGGCACTCTTACAGATGATGGTGAGATGGATGATGGTGACATGGATGATGGTCAGATGGATGATGCTGGGATGGGTTTTTCTAGTGAGAAACATGTTGAGATGGTTTTAGGAGATGTAAGTGATTATGCAGAGTCAGTGAAATCCAGTTAGCAGCCTACTAGCCTAACATAGTGAACACTTCTGTTTTTCCGTTTCCTGAACATTAAGCTCACAAGCGAGCAGGAAGGTTTCATATGCGAGCTTGTTTAGGGATTTGTTTGCTGATGTTGATGATATTGTGGTCAATGATCCAAACAAGGCTGGACATCCTGGAAAGACAACGCTGCAGGATCTCATAACATCTACCCCCTGTCTTGAGCAACCATGGTGATGCTGTTGTTTACTACCTGGTGTCGAAGGTTGACTTTGAATATTGGCAAGCATGGATGATTGGCATTGATATGAAAACAAAGACTCTGCAAGGGAGTGGCCTTGCTTTCCACCGATAGATCCCTCTATTCCAGTCCTGCCTACCATGCATGTTCACTCTCTGGATATCTGGGGCTTACTCTTTACAATGACGGTGCTTGTAGGAGTGCCTGCTCTTAGTCCTTTAGTTGACCAGTCGTGTTTTTTCAGCTCATGTATCAGTATTGACGTATTTGGGCTGGAATGTTTGTTCTGCACCGTTTGTGGTCGTTCATCTACTAGCGGTGGAACCTGAGTAGGAACCATGTGTTTTAATGCACATTCGCATCTATGATAATTTGATCTCAACCAGACTTGTCATAACAGACGTAAGGTTAGCCATATCGTATTGCTTTAAAACTGCCTGCATCGAGTGATAATTCCGTGCTGATTAGTGTAGTTTTTCACTTTTACTGGTTGGCAGACACTAATGCTAAGTCTAAAATTGCACTTGTATTTCTTATTTTTCTACATTTCTACTTTATCCACGCTTGCAAAATATTCACATACAGTTCTTTTCTGCTACAGCTGAGCATAATACTTTTCTTACTTTCCCCTCTTGAAAAAAGGGCAACTCGTTGTGCCCTTATACCTCCTTACAGAAGGGGCATTTGTTAATTGCATTTCTAATTGTTGGTAATGGTACATTGGTATCTCTTATGTGTCTCAGACAAGGCAAGCCCCTAAGCATGTTCTTGACAGAGGCATATTATGGGACAGATTTTATTAGGAAAAGGCGCTGCTATTGCGGTGGAAGGAGAAGGTCATTAACTTACTGATTAGAAAGGACATAAGAAGAATAGTACAAAATGTTATGGGTCGGCTGGTTCAGCAGACTATTTGTTTGGTGCTTGTGGATTGTGGTGGACTGGTGATGATGATGATGATGATGATGATGCTATATTGAATCTCAAAAGTGATGAGCCAGATGATGTCTTGGATGAGGGTACTCTTTCGGAGGATGCTGAGATGTATATAGGTTATAGTGGGTTTAAGTGACTGTACAGAGTGAGTTAGTGAAATCCGGTTAGTAACCCAATATAAAGAACAATTTCCTGTTTTAGTCCTGGACATCAAGCCCTTAAGTGATTCTGATAATTATTTCGGAATTAGAGCTATGGTTGGTTTCTATCTTGATGCTTAGGTGTACATATTATATTCCCCTCGCTCATTACTTGTAGACTTGGTGTTTGACATGCTGTCCCAAGCTTGAACACAGACTGCATATTTCAGACTTGCATTGATTGTTTCTTATGCTGATCTACTTGTTCTGCTTTTTTCTTCAAAAAAGACCATTGTGGTGAATATTCCTCAGAACGTTGTGTATGACATTATCCAAGCAATCTACTGTGAAGCGAGCCCTGTCCTTTTCTGACTTCAGCAATCCAGGGATGGATTCAAAATTCTGGTATGTACTATATATTTGTGTGTCAACTAACAATTCTTAAACAATGTCTTCACACATCAGCAGTAAGAACATGTTAATTCAGTTTGCAAAGTGAAATCTTCAATGACATTGTGATTTGCTTACACTACAATTGTATTAAGCAACAAGGCTATAGCAAATGGCACAGAAAAAATCTATATAGGGGGACACTAAAAGTTGAGACCACATTCTCGTGTACATGCATCTTCTCCTGATTTTGGGTGTTGAAACAACTTAACAGTTGATGTCTAGATCTTCATCTTGAACCAATAGTTCTAGTCAGTGTTGAGCTTGAGCTCAAATGCTCTTGGGCGAATCCTGACTGTAGACTGAAACTCCATGGGTAATCTTTCTAAGCCTCATAATATGTAATCCATGTTGTTGTGGCTATGGTTTTGCCAGAGTTTATATGTTTTGTAAAGTGAGCACTGCCTTGTTGGTTAGCAACAGCGTGTAATATTAGGTGTATTTCACGAGTTGTTTGGTCCCCTTGATTTGTTTCTGTTCTTCTGTTAGTTGGTCTTGCACTGTACATTGTACTCCACTGCCCACCCCGTTACAGCGAAAAAGTCGTAAATAGAAGGGGAAATACATCACCTATCAAAATTACGACGTGTTTGGTTCGGAAGAATCGCAACGGTTCCCGATTGCAGCGCATTCTGAAACAATATCCGGCGTTTGGTACGCGCACACCACGTATTCCATAGCAGTGCTTTCCGATACGGGGTTCACAAAATTGAAAACGCTCACATGCGGCTGATTAGGAAAACAGGAGTCGGACGGCCAGACCAAACAAATCACGTATTCCTAAAGCAAAAAGGGAAAATGGAGCTTCCCGATACCTTAACTGAAGAAGTAACCTGAGGGTGAACCAAACGCGTCGTTAGTTTTGCACTGCCTGTGTACAGTTTCAGCAATTTGGCTAAATCGTGGTCATCTTTTGTGAGTTATGATATGCCATCTCTCACACCGGCCAGCAAATCCTTCTCGATGCCAGACATGCCATGCTACTGTATTGGCCATCTCTGGCCCAAGCATGCTGGTTATCCTATATGTGGCATGCATGTAGCTGAAAGGAATCTACTTACCTACCTATATGTGTCAAGATTAAGCAACACAAGTACTATTTCTCACAGCATCTGAAGTAGTAGTGTAGAAAGAGGGAATACTGTATGTTTCTTTCTCATGTTTTTCTTTCTTGCGGGTGGTTTCTTTCTCATTTTGGCTTCGGGGTGGAAAAAGAACAGCTGTAGCATGTAGGAGTGCATATCCATTGGCACCCTTGATAATAACCACATGTACATAACTACGTCTCACTGACAATTTCTAAACAGAGTCTTCACACACTTTTGATCTGTAAAAAAAATGCTAACTCGTTTTGCAAGAAGGAAATTTTGAATGAGTAGTGATCATTGACTAATAAGGGGCTATAACAGAAACAGATGGCATAGCAAAAATCTCTGTGTGTGTGAGTGTTACAAATGATCTCAAGAACTTCATCTTAATCCAATACTTGTAGCCATTCCTGAGCCTGAGCTCAGATGCTCATGATGAAACTCTGACTGTAGACTTAAACTCCTTGAGAAACCTTTGTAAGCCCGATTATTTCTATGCTGTTGGTGCTACAATTTTGCCAGATTTGATGCTGTATCAAGTGCAGATTTGTCTTGTCGGTCAGCAACAACAGCGGAAAAGAATTCTATGAGACCAGGTCTCACGTGAGACCCATCCTGATAGATGACACGTGGCATTCATAAATCTCAAAGCATCCCCCACCCCCCACTTAAAATCAGGGGGGGGGGGGGGGGGGGGGGGGAGAGATTAGATGCTTTGTGATTTGTGAATGTCACGTGTCATCCATCAGGACGGGTCTCACCTGCTAAGCCTGTAAAACTATTAGCCGTATTTCAGGAGTTATTTGGTCCCCTTAGTTCGCTTTGTTCTGTTATCGAATAAGTCGTAGGTTCTACACCATACTCCTTCTCCTCGTATGGATCCTTTTTTTTTCACCTTCTCCTCGTAGAAAGAGGAGTACATGATGACACGCATATTGTTAACAGTCTCAGCAATTTTGCTAAACTGTGGCCTGTGAATATGTTGAGTTATGGTATTGCCTGGCATGTTCCGTTTTGTCTTTCATCTATGATGATGATGATGATATGCCATCTCTCTCTCACACACAACTGGCCAGCAAATTCGTTGTAGATGCCAACATGCCATGCTGCTACTGTATTGGGCATCTCCTGCCCAAGCATGCTCGTTAATAAGTTAGCGAAGGTAGTGCTGTTTTTGCCTCTAAAAAAGGGGGCACTGTTTCGTGCTGGATGCAGCTGAAAAGAATCCACTTACCTACCTATATGTGTGTCAAAATTAAGCAACACAAGCACTGCCATTTCTCATGCTAGCCTCAAGATGGAAAAAAGAGAACAGCTGTAGCATGTACATACAGATCCAACTAATTCTTGCTGATAATTTACATTTTATTTGAATTGTTGGTGCCATTGATAACTCCCTTATCCCTGACAGAGTGTATTGTCTTTGATATTTTTGTCAGGGAAAAATATCACCGGCCGGAATTCATTCATCCACCGCCACCACTGCCACTGGCTCTGGCTCTGGCTCTGTGTTGCTCCGAGAAAACATGCTCACATGGCGATCAGAGGCTCGGCTTAACGCGAGCACATGGGCGTAGTACGTGCACGGCCGGCACGAATTTATTTCCTGGATGGGTGCAACCATGAATGTTGTTACCGCACTGCACAAGGCAGATCTCCCCATCCATCCATCCATCCAACCGGCCATACCAGACGCGTATTGGGATGGCGCCATGACCCGCGGTCCGTTCATCACACCGCATGAGACCACAGCGCGGGTCATAGGGGTTGATTATGGGGCCTCGCGCCACCTCGCCGGTTGAAGATCGCTCCATCATTTTCTCCATGGTTTCTCGTTGGAAGTTCGAGCAATGGGAGGGAGTACTAAGCACGAAAACCACGACACTTACTTTGGATCGGACAGAGTATGATCTAGCAGTGGTTCCTCCTGCCATCAGTTAATAACGGGGCTGGAAGCAGCTGCAGCCTGCGGGACACTTGCCGGAAAACGGCATTTGCAAATCGCAGCAGTAGGAGGAGTGTCTGCGTCGAAAAATGCCCAAAACCGCTCGTGCTAATCCCTTTGATTGATTGGATCGCAGGCCGTGGACTGGTGGTCGAACTGAGACCGTGACAGGATTTCTTTTCTTTCAGTGCGTGATGGAGAAATGCGGGCGCAGATCATGGTCATGGTTTATGAGAAAGGGAGAGGGTCGAGTTTTCTGGTTATGTTTCCAAGTCCAGCTCCCAACGGCGCGCGCACACACATATATGCATGCACTATACTACTCCTACTAGCATGACCAATCAAACGATTAAATGGATTTTTGGTGGCGAGAGAGTAGTTAGCCGTTGCTGCCCAGGTTCAGGGTTTCGTCGAAACTGTTGCTTTTGGTTTGAAAAATTTGTATGCAGGTCTTGACCCTTTCAAATTGCCAATAATCGATTGGGCATGGCATTGGCAAAATGGCAATGCATTTTCGTGGACGTACGGGGACTAGTGAAGATGCATGGGTTGGCGCCAGAAGGCTAGGCCTGGTTCGCTGACAGTGGTGCTGCATGCATGCAGGCTGCTACTACACGGCTACACCTAATAAAGAGGCCGTCCATGAAATGAAATGAATCTGATCTGGTGAGCCGGCCTCTTCATTCTGCCATCACGATTCACGCAATCAATAAAGGTCCGGCTACAGCTAGCCTGCCGCGCTGCGCAAATGCCAGATCCAGTCCACTTCATCTTCATCTCAGTACTCCACAAATCAAAACACCCCATAAACACTAAAATTAAAACTAATACAGTTTCCTATGATAAAACAGTAAAAAATACTAGTAACTAGAGCATATATTTTGTTCTTCCAACGGCCAAAAACTTTTTAGTCGCACACACGCAGGCAGACAGCAGACTCCAAATGCGAAACGCATGCAGCTGAGGCGTGCCGCGCACAAGAAAGCAATCACCTTGCACATTTTCCTCCCCGGAGCCGCACATGTTGCCGCAAAAGCTAGCTGATCCCCAGCAGGGATGTGCGCTCCGGGGCAACATGTCAGCCTCACAGCACGAGAGAGGTCATGCATGTGTGTGTGTGTGTGTGTCCATGGCCACTTGACCAGTGACCATGCATGCATGCATGAACGAGTCTGAAGTCTGAACACCCAGCACCATGCCCCCAAGCAACCAAGCTAGCTCCTCTCCCCTCTCTGGCCTGGCTTGTGCTCTGCTCCCTAATGGCATTAACTGCCACCCAACAACCCGCCCACCCACCATCTCCTCCCCAACCCAACCCCAGCCCCAGCCCCAGCAGCAACGCAACGCCACCATCCCTAGCTATATCTAAACACCCAGCACTCCCACTCCCTCCCACCCTCACCACCACCACCGCCCATCCATCGGTCGGCTCGCCGCCACCAGTCGAGCCCGCCCGACCCCGGCCATGGCGCGGGAGGAGCTGTCGACGGAGATCGTGAACCGCGGCGTGGAGCCGTCGGGCCCGGACGCCGGGTCGCCGACCTTCTCGGTGCGGGTGCGCCGCCGGCTGCCGGATTTTTTGCAGTCGGTGAACCTCAAGTACGTGCGCCTCGGCTACCACTACCTGCTGAGCCACGGCGTGTACCTGGCCACCATCCCGGTGATCGTGCTGGTGTGCGGCGCCGAGGTGGGCAGCCTCAGCCGCGACGAGCTGTGGCGCAAGGTGTGGGACGAGGCCACCTACGACCTCGCCACCGTGCTCGCCTTCCTCGCCGTCCTCGCCTTCACCATCTCCGTCTACATCATGTCCCGCCCCAGGCCCATCTACCTCATCGACTTCGCCACCTACAAGCCCGCCGACGAGCTCAAGGTAAACCTAGTCCTAATCCTAATCTCCTCATGCTTACTCTTACTCTTAGTTTTTCTTTTTGATAAGCATGCTTACTGCTTAGTTAATTACAGAGTGGTAGATCACTGCATCTATTTGTATGCCAGCATATGTTATACCCGTAGTATAGTACATGCTAAATGCCGATCCGGATCGTGTAGGAATTAATATGAATCAGAAGTGAAAGTTTTTTGGTAGGATTTCTTTTCGCTAATTAACCGCACACGAAATGTTACGACGTTTTATTAGATGTAGAAAAAGATAGATCAGAGAAATGTTTGGGAGTAGAGATATATGGATGTATTAGCAGTTTCTTGGGCGGAAGATCGATCTCTCGAGGTCGACATGTGTAATCGCACAAGTCACGTTTGGCACACACGAGTTTTGCGTGAGACGTATACTAGATGGGATCCTATGGAATTCCCTCGCGTGCTAATCTAGCTATCTTCACTACTCCTAGATAACATGAATGCGAAAAACATGTCCCGAAATACTTTAGTCAGCACTAATCTAGCCATCTTCGCGTACTAATCTAGATATCTTCTGAACGGGGTCTCACCAGAGTGCTAATTTCACTCTCATGTTGTACTACTAGAAAATATTTTGTCTTCAGCTAAAAAGATGCCGGCCAGGCCCATGCTCAATTACTTGGAAGAGTGCAAAGGGCTATGCAGCTGTGATAACCAAACAGAGTAAAATGTTACGGGTTAAAAAAATGACAGAAAAATTACTGCCATGTTTTGTAAAGTAGAAAACAAACTAACCTTTTTTTTAGCATCAGTACAGACATAAGCGCTCATATACACGCGCATACACTCACCCCTATGAACAAAGTACACAAGTAGCCAGCTTTGCATTCTTCCAAACTGGTTGAGTTAATACATCACTTTCAACTTTTCTGTTAGGCAACTACTCTTCCACATTTCTTTTATACGGTTATATATATTTGGTATACGTAGATGTGGATCCAGGCAAGCGAAATTACGTGTACCCCGTACCTGCCCCTGCCCCTGCCCCTCCATTAATACGCTCCCAGTCCTGCCCAGCTGCCACCAATCAGACTAGCTAGCCATCAATGTTGCATTAACTAACTTTTTTTTATGGTTGCATTAACTAACTTTGTATAATGGGAGCAGTAATACTACTGTTGAGTAGTATGGGCGATCGAGTCAGGCTGAAAAGTCGGTTTGGTGTTGGACCGTAGACGGCCCGGCCCGGCCCGGCCCTTGTGAATGAATTAGTGAGCGGGGGCGGCCCGGAAGTTATGACGAAGGACGGCTGGGGTGCGGCGGCCGGTCGTCCAATGCGGTTGGCAGCTCCCGCGCACACGCACAATCAATGACCCGCCCACCAAACCAATCTTGTTCTGAAAATGAAAATGAAATATATTTTTTAGATAGAAATTATGTTGTGCGTCTTGTTCACGTTGTGATCTCGGCTCCGGCCGCCGGATGGATCGTCGGCGAGGAAATGCAGGTGTCCAAGGCGGAGTTCATCGAGCTGGCGCGCAAGTCGGGCAAGTTCGACGAGGAGAGCCTGGCGTTCCAGGCGCGGCTGCTGGCCAAGTCCGGCATCGGGGACGAGTCCTACATGCCGCGCTGCGTCTTCCAGCCCGACGCCAACTGCGCCACCATGAAGGAGGGCCGCGCCGAGGCCTCCGCCGCCATGTTCGCCGCGCTCGACGAGCTCTTCGACAAGTGCCGCGTCCGCCCCAAGGACGTCGGCGTGCTCGTCGTCAACTGCAGCCTCTTCAACCCCACCCCCTCCCTCTCCGCCATGATCGTCAACCACTACAAGATGCGCGGCAACATCCTCAGCTACAACCTGGGGGGCATGGGCTGCAGCGCCGGGGTCATCTCCATCGACCTGGCGCGCGACATGCTCCAGGCCAGCGGCGCCGGGCTCGCCGTCGTGGTGAGCACCGAGGCCGTGTCCTTCACCTGGTACGCCGGGAAGCGCCGCTCCATGCTCATCCCCAACGCCTTCTTCCGCGCGGGCGCCGCCGCCGTGCTGCTGTCGAACCGCCGCAGGGACTTCCGCCGCGCCAAGTACCAGCTGGAGCACGTGGTGCGCACGCACAAGGGCGCCGACGACCGCGCCTTCCGCTCCGTGTACCAGGAGGAGGACGAGCAGCGGATCAAGGGCCTGTCCATCAGCCGCGACCTGGTGGAGGTCGGCGGCCACGCGCTCAAGACCAACATCACCACCCTCGGCCCGCTGGTGCTGCCCTTCTCGGAGCAGCTGCTCTTCTTCGCCGGCGTGCTGTTCCGCCACCTCTACCCGTCCAAGACGTCCACCCCGCCGCCGCCGGCCGCCAACGGGGACACCTCGGCCGCCGCGCCCTACATCCCGGACTTCAAGCGCGCCTTCGAGCACTTCTGCATGCACGCCGCCAGCCGCGACGTGCTGGAGCACCTGCAGCGCAACCTGGGCCTCCGCGACGCCGACCTGGAGGCCTCCCGCGCCGCGCTGCACCGCTTCGGCAACACCTCCAGCAGCAGCATCTGGTACGAGCTCGCCTACCTGGAGGCCAAGGGCCGCGTCCGCCGCGGCGACCGCGTGTGGCAGCTCGCCTTCGGCTCCGGGTTCAAGTGCAACAGCGCCGTGTGGCGCGCCGTCCGCCGCGTGCGCCGCCCGTCCAGGAGCCCGTGGCTGGACTGCGTCGACCAGTACCCGGCGCGCATGGACGCCTGACCCGATCGAGATGGCGAAGCAGGCGCACGTGCTAATAATTAAGCGAGGTAAAGGACCACGTCGTCGTCGTCGCGCCCGCGTTGGGTAAGTGCAGGCTAATGGAGATGATGCTATCGATTTGCATGTAACTGCATGCATGCAGTGCCGCTGGTTTAAGGTTTGAGCTTTGGTTAATTTGTGCTGGTGTTGTAGCGGTTATCTATTGTTAAGGGGTTTAATCATAGACTACGTACCATAACGCGCAAGTGTATGTGCGCGCTCTTGTGAAACAACTTATGTGAACTTGATTATCTATGTGCAATTTCATTACTTTGGACTTTGGACTACTGTTATCTATGTGCAATTTCATTACTTTGGACCTTTTTATATAAGTTGGGTGTCTCTTATGGATGGGATACTCATATGTAAATCATCTTCCCCTATGTTCAATAGCGTTCTTACATTATAGGAAAGAGGTAGTAAATACTTATAAATTACTAAAAGAGAAGGAGGCTAAGAGCATCTTCAACAGCTGTGCAACACGCGGCGCGTTAAAAAAAACGTTTGCAGCGCGCTGATCGTGAGTTTTTGCACAGCGAGGAGCGCTTGCTCCAGCGGTCGCTGCAAAATGCGCGTCCGAGCCGCCCCAACAGACACGCTAAACTGTAGCGCGCACGAGCAGCCGACACTTGTCATATGTTGCATTTTGGAGACGATGATGATATTTCAAACATCAAAACAAGACATGGCATAGTTTAAAATCACCTAAACAAGTTCATGACATAAAAGTTCACATTCATGCCCACAACATCATCCAACCAAGTTCATGGCATAAAAGTTCCCACAAATGAATGGCCCATCAACAATCATGCATCGTCCTCGTCTTCATCCTCCTCCTGCTCTGATCCATCATCCTCATCCGAAGACGATTCTTCCTCCTCCTCTTCATTGTCGCGCGCCGCATCATCATGTGGAGCTCGGAAGGTGTTGGCAAGATCTTCAACAACATCATGCGAAGGTGTGTGATGGGGCACACCGGAAGACATTCCGTCCATGCCGCCCGGAGATGCTCCCATGCCTCCCATGAGAGACGCAAAATTCATGCCTCCCATGGTAGCTCCGAAGCCACCGATGCCTCCCATGCCGCCAATGCCATCGCCTCCCATTGCTGCCCATGCCACCGCCTCCCATGCCGCCCATGCCATCGCCAACCATGGCTCTTTTTTGGACCAAGACTTCATCATGAGAAAAATTGATGTACTCCTTTTGCTTCTCATCGAGGGTAGACGTGTTCATGAAGAACAAGTACTTTTCCCATTCCAACAACCTAGTTCGCTCCTCCATGGCCACCTTCCTCTCCTCCAATGCCATCTTCCTCTCCTCGGCCGCCACCCTCCTCTCCTCGGCCGCCAACCTCCTCTCCTCGGCCGCGACATATTGGTTCCTTGCCATCTTCCTCACCTCGTTCGCTTCCTTTCTTGCCCTCACAATAGCTTTCATAGCAGTTTTTAGCTCGTCATCTCCTTTCGTCTTCCTCTTTTCTTTTGCGTCTTTCTTGCATCCATCCGGTCTTTTTGTCTTGGAGTATGAAACCAAGTTTGGTATAGGGCTTCTCTTGCCGTCATCACTTGATGCCTCCTCCTCATTATCATCCAAATCAATAGTTCGCTTGCGTTTGTTGCTCTCATCATCATCGATAGCATCACGGGGCTTCCATTTCTCATCATCCTTCAATTCTTCATAGCAATGAGGCAAGGTAAATGGTCTCCGTTTCTTGATCTTCCCTTTCTTGGTCTTCTTCTCCTCTCCTTGGAACAAGTTTTGTGCAATATTGAGCTAACAAAAAAACAAGTTAGCACTAGAAACACCAAGAAGAAGCATGATGAACATGGAAGAATCATGAAAGAAATGGCACTTACCCTATCTATATCATTAGTGCTACTTGGGTTCAACTTGTCAACCGCCTTAAGTGTGGCCGCCCACCTTTGCAATCTCGGTTGATTGTCGACCACCGGGAGTGAAGAGATCTTCCGGAGCGGTCAATTCTACTTTTGTTGTGTACATCAAAGTGTTTCTTCATCCGGAGCTAATATGCATCTCTACTTTGATCCCCTCCAACGGAGGGATCCCTCGACACTTGCAACCAAGTATTGCATAGCAAGATGTCTTCATCCATGGTGTAGTTGCCCCCTCTTCCTTTTGGTGCATCAACGATGCCCTCACCATCCTCATCCACCTCAAACTCATGATCATCAAAATGCATCTCATTGGTTTCAGACCAATGAGAATTGTTGGAGCCAACACCCATAATTGACATATATGCCTCATCATTGAAACTAAAAAGTATATATTAACGAAGCAAATAAGCTATCCATATGTTTGCATTCAAAAAACAATATCAAAAAAAGTTGGCGAAATTTTACCTTGTGGGCATTTCATCGAACATCTTGTGCGCGTCGGCCGCCGGCTCAACAAGTGAGCTCGCCGGTGCTTCGGTCACCACTGCGTCCGTCGCACGCCCAGCAAGCTTCTTCCTCAACGGCCTAGAGGAGCCCTCCGTCGCCTTTTTCTTCTTCGCGGATACCTTCCCCTTCTTCGCCCACGCCGCATTTGGGAGCTTCGAGAGGGGGGCACGTGGCTTCATGACGGGCGCCGGCGCGACGCCACCCGCCGCCGAGGTCGTCCGTGGTGGCATAAAAAGGCCGCGCGCGATGCCGGTGCTTGGAGGAGCACCGACGGAGGAGAAGCCAAAGCTCCCTGCGCTAGGGTTTACGTCGGCGGGGGAGGGGTCGCGGGTGTAGGAAGGGGTGAGGGGGGTGCCGGCGCGTCTGTCCATCGGGCCAATTCACCGGCGGTGGCACGGGCGAGGCGAAAGTGGCGCGGTGGAGAGGCTGCGGCGCGAGCGCTCGAGTGTGTGGCGCGTGGAAGTGGGCGCAGCAAATAAACAGCGTGCCATGGCGTTTCCAACCGCGTGCGCGGTTATTGCGCCTCTGTTGGAGCTCGCTGAGCGGTTGCGTGCGCGCTAAAAACCGAAAGTTTCCGGCGCGGCGCTTATATAATGCGGCTGTTGAAGATGCTCTAAGATTTGGGTCACTGCTGGAGTGAAGCATTTGAGTAACAAGATGCCACGAGAGGATCTTTTCCCATTGTTTTGTGTTCCATGTCTCTGTGCTCTCTATTGACCAATAACTCTATTAACCCGCTTCTTAATTAATAAATGAAGAAAAATCTTTGGCCTCGTTTAAAAAAAAAGAACCAAATGTTACAAGAAGCACAATGTCTTACTTCTACACTCATATATGTTCATGTTTTCATGCAGTTTCGCTTCATGTTTTCATTATTGCATCAAAAAACTCAGTTAGAGTTTTTATTATCATTTCCTTTCCTTTTCTTCTTTTTTTCTTGTTTTCATGGTGTCCCATGGAGGATGAAAGGAGTAGTGCTGGGAGACACCTACTTTTGAATGTATTTTTCTTGCCCAAATTTCCAACAAGCGAAGCAAAATACTCATCAGATATACACCAAAAACCACATGTTACCTCAAATATTTTTCAATAGATGGAGCTAAGTAATCAACAAGGTACATCAAAACAATCAACACATAAAGGAAACATGAATGTTACATGTACCCAGCTACACGACCATAATTGCATCTCCAACATGCGATAGGTACCATTGGGAACAGGAAATGTGTGTTCCTCGATGATCCTTGACCATGACTCCGATTCCTTTCGAGCCCAAGTCCAAGTCAAAAGGAGCATCAATGTTGATTTTCAGATGGCCTTCATTTGGCTTCATCCAACCCTCCCTCGGCTTGCAAACTTTAAAGTGCTTGTTGCATGTATTTTGTCACTTGTGTTACGATAGCTAGCACCAAGCGAGTAGGGGTTTCAGTTCTCAACATTACCACTTGCCTTCTCTCCCACCGTAAGTACCACCCCCTATAAGTACCAAGTCCGCTGAACCAAGATTTCTCAACAAATTAATGTTTCCTCCTTGATAGAGCAATTCCTCTAGTACTACCACTAAACCCCGAGTGGTAAAGCGTTCTCAATAAAGCTCCAAATATCCCATTTTTTGAAACTTCCTTCACTCGAGCGCACATGAACAAAAGATGTTATATATCTCCGCACCCTGACGGGCAGATAGGACATCCACCTTGGTTTCCAACATGGTGCCTAGCAAGCACCCCGCATCTTGGAATGATAGTATGTGGCCCTCCAGCCAAATATTTTGTTTTATTTTGTATGGTCAAGTCATAACTTTTCCCAAACCCGGCTATCGCCAACCACACTTGCTTCAACGGGTAATTGCACACTTCTTCTGGATTTGTGATCCCACTATGTATAATAGGCATATCTGACCATAACAGTCTTGTCTAAGTAAGAAGACATCCAATGAAATCTTATTTTCCTGGAGTTAAAGGAATTTGTAAGATTTGGTGGACATCCATCAACCAAAACAATTCATCGATCAGGTCCTCATCCCACGTACCATCTATAAGGTTGATTAACTCTTCCACTATTGGCTAATTAAAATATTGTCACAAGGCATTAAAACATTTAGATGGCTCATGGGAATCCAATTGTCTTCCCATATATCTATCTGGCTACCATCACCAGCGTGCCAGATACATCCCCGTTTAAAGCACTCGAGTCTTCCAAAATACTTTGCCAAGTAAATGATCTTCCGCTCTTCATTGTTTCTTTTAATAGTTTTCCACCAGGAAAGTACTTGGCACACAAAACCCTTGCACACAATGATTATGTATCTCTCAACAATCTCCACACTTACTTAGCCCGAAGTGCCAAGTTGAAATCGTGAAACCACGAAATCCCATGCCTCCTCTTTTCTTAGGTACACACTAGCAAACATGCTCGTGCGTTGCAACAGGAGAAAAAAATTGACGTGCTTCACTGCGAAGCAAACGTCGACTATTATTAATGAGGTTCGACAGATAGAGGATAAGTTTGACCATGACAAAAATGATGCATCAATTAACAATAGGATTCATTGAGGCGCTAGTTCGAAACTCGCGACGTGAATCCTAGTCAAGTAATCGGGTGAACAACCATATCTCTAAATTACCATATTGATAATAAAAATATGATACACATAGTGCTTATTTTGAGTTACCGACATCAGACAATAAAAGTATGGTATACTTCATGTGTCGTCCAGGCGCGCCTGTAGATAATTTATTTTGTATTTACTTTACTATGCATGCAAGCATATAAGTTTTGGTCATGTGTGCTCTAAGCTGTCTGTGTATGTTAGTCCAATATTGTCTAATCTCTTTCATCTATTTATGATGTTTCTCTTCTTTTCAGTTTTATCAGTATGAGTTCATGACGGACATAAACAATAAGATTATACTTTTTCAAATGAGTCAAATTTAACCTTAAAACAAAAAATAGTTTGGAGAATAAACATATGTGCGCACGCTGATATACTTGTAGATTTCTATCGGGACATGAAGGATCCAAGCTGTTAAAAACAGAAAAAGACTTCCATTTGTCTAAAAAAAGAAAAGACTTCCCTCCAAAAAAAAGAGAAGAAATAGACCGCCTCGCTAGGCTCCTCTCCAGTGGTGTATGGACTCGTTGCTCGCAGCCTCTCGTCAATCACTCTTCACCCAGGCTCTCTCGCCAAGTCTTATCCACATCCCGGCCTTTCCCTGGGACAGCGCCGCCGCTGGCCGGCTACGCCCATCGCCGCCCCCACACACCAAAGCTCCGCCACCGCCGGTATCCCCCCTTCCCCTCCTCCGCGCACCGGCGGCTTCCCCCGTCGGGATCCCTGTTCACCACCAGGGCCTCGGCTCACTGGCGGCTTCCCCCTCGGGATCCCTGTCCACCACCAGCGGTGGCGCTCCCTCGGCTCCACCGGTCATGGCTCCAGCCCGTGATACGTCTCCAACGTATCTATAATTTTTGATTGCTCCATGCTATTATATTATCTATTTTGGATGTTAATAGGCTTTATTTTACACTTTTATATCATTTTGGGACTAACCTACTAACCGGAGGGCCAACCCAAATTGATGTTTTTTTGCCTATTTTAGAGTTTCGTCGAAAAGGAATATCAAACGGAGTTCAAACGGAATGAAACCTTCGGGAACGTGATTTTCTCAACGAACGTGATCCAAGAGACTTGGAGTGGGCGTCAAGAAACGATCGAGGAGACCACGAGGCAAGGCGCGCCCTCCACCCTCGTGGGCCCCTCGTTGCTCCACCGACGTATTTCTTCCTCCTATATATATCCACGTACCCCCAAACATCCAGGAGCACCACAAAAACCTAATTCCACCGTCGCAACCTTCTGTACCCAAGAGATCCCATCTTGGGACCTTTTCCGGAGCTCCGCCGGAGGGGGCATTGATCACGGAGGGCGTCTATATCAACTTCATGGCCTCTCCAGTGATGTGTGAGTAGTTTACTTCAGACCTACGGGTCCATAGTTATTAGCTAGATGGCTTCTTCTCTCTTTTTGGATCTTAATACAAAGTTCTCCTCGATTCTCTTAGAGATCTATTCGATGTAATCTTCTTTTGCGGTGTGTTTGTCGAGATCCGATGAATTGTGGGTTTATGATCCAGATTATCTATGAACAATATTTGATTCTTTTCTGAATTCTTTTATGTATGATTGGTTTATCTTTGCACGTCTCTTCGAATTATCAGTTTGGTTTGGCCTACTAGATTGATCTTTCGTGCAATGGAAGAAGTGCTTAGCTTTGGGTTCAATCTTGCGGTGCTCGATCCCAGTGACAGAAAGGGAACCGACACGTATTGTATTGTTGCCATCGAGGATAAAAAGATGGGGTTTATATCATATTGCATGAGTTTATCCCTCTACATCATGCCATCTTACTTAAAGCATTATTCTGTTCTTATGAACTTAATACTCTAGATGCATGCTGGATAGCGGTCGATGTGTGGCGTAATAGTAGTAGATGCAGAATCGTTTTGGTCTACTTGTCACGGACGTGATGCCTATATACATGATCATGCCTAGATGTTCTCATAATTATTCGCTTTTGTATCAATTGCTCGACAATAATTCTTTTACCCACCGTAATACTTATGCTCTTGAGAGAAGCCACTAGTGAAACCTATGGCCCCCGGGTCTATCTTCCATCATATTAATATTCCAACACTTAGCTATTTCTATTTGCCGTTTATTTTACTTTGCATCTTTATTTCTCTTTATCATAAAAATACCAAAAATATTATATTATCATATCTATCAGATCTCACTCTCGTAAGTGACCGTGAAGGGATTGACAACCCCTTTATCGCATTGGTTGCGAGGTTCTTATTTGTTTGTGTAGGTGCGTGAGACTCGAGTGTGATCTCCTACTGGATTGATACCTTGGTTCTCAAAAACTGAGGGAAATACTTACGCTACTTTACTGCATCACCCTTTCATCTTCAAGGGAAAACCAACACAATGCTCAAGAGGTAGCAGCCCGCGCTCTCGAGGCCGCTGTTTCTTAGATCGGCTGTCTCTTCTCTGGGATTCTAATGATGGGACTGAAGATGAGCCACCTTTACCTAGAAGCCGTTCCAAAAGTTCGGAGTTTTTAGATCTTGATGCAAAAATGGTTAAAAGTGGGATTGAAGAGGTTAAAACCTTAGATATCAATGAACCCACTATTTTGGATTTCAAGGAATTTAATTATGATAATTGTTCTTTGATAGATTGTATTTCCTTGTTGCAATCCGTGCTAAATTCTCCTCATGCTTATAGTCAAAATAAAGTTTTTACTAAACATATCGTTGGTTCTTTGATGCAATCTTATGAAGAAAAACTTGAGTTGGAAGTTTCTATCCCTAGAAAACTTTATGATGAGTGGGAACCTACAACTAAAATTAAAATTAAAGATCATGAATGCTATGCTTTGTGTGATTTGGGTGCCAGTGTTTCTACGATTCCAAAAACTTTATGTGATTTGCTAGGTTTCCGTGATTTTGATGATTGTTCTTTAAATTTGCACCTTGCGGATTCCACTATTAAGAAACCTATGGGCAGAATTAATGATGTTCTTATTGTTGCAAATAGGAACTATGTGCCCGTAGATTTCATTGTTCTTGATATAGATTGCAATCCTTCATGTCCTATTATCCTTGGTAGACCTTTCCTTAGAACGATTGGTGCAATTATTGATATGAAGAAAGGGAATATTAGATTCCAATTTCTGATAAGGAAAGGCATGAAACACTTCCCTAGAAAGAAAATTAAATTACCATATGAATCTATTACGAGAGCCACTTATGGATTGCCTACCAAAGATGGCAATACCTAGATCTATCTTCGCTTTTATGCGGGCGTTAAACGATAGCGCTTGTTGCAAGGCAACCCAATTTTATTTTTATTCCTTACTTTTTGCTCCTGTTTAGTAATAAATAATTTATCTAGCCTCTATTTTGGTTATGTTTTTTATGTTTAGAGATAAACGCACCATTGGTCAGCGAACTCTCGCGAGATGAGCACATTGGTCACACAAGTGTCAAAACGTGGAAAACGGGTCAGTTTGGTTCATTCTATGAGCAAATGGGTCACTCCCGTATCTTTAGCCGTTGCCGCTGCCAACGTGGCATTCTGAGTAAGCGGTGGCTTGGTGTAAATTGCAAGAAAGCCCCTAGAAATAATAGAACATTCATTACTGACCCCTGAGAAACCGCCCCCACCCCCGACCGTGTGACCGTGCGACATGACGGCAGCTGGGTGCCCGTCGGCGGCAACCTCTAGCCCATCGGCTGCCTCCGTAGGTTGCGCTGGCGGAGAGGATGGTGAGGTAGCCGGACCCCGTACAGTAGATGCGCTGGCTGACGGCGGTGACGAATCTGCGGATGCTGACGGCGGCGGTGGTTGTGGTGAATCCGCCGCCGGCGTGGTTGATGGCGCTGAACTACTTCCTCGACGACGATTTCCCTGGGATGAGGCCCCCGAGTATGGTAAGATCTTCTCACTGTTTCTCTTCCCATTCCTTTCTTCATCTCAACAGTTCTCTTTCTAGGGTTTGTACAATTGGGGATTTTTTGTTAGAGATTAGGATGAATGTAGATTCAAATAAGTTGTTAGGGTTTAGTTGCCACCAGAGACGTTTGTAGTTGTCAGCAAAGAGATTAATTTGTATTTATTCTTGCAATGTAGGTGATTGCAACATATCTAATTGTATGTTAACAAATTATACATGGACATGTCATATACATATTGTCTTGTGTTCCAGGGTTTGATTAAAGCAGTCAGAGAAATATTCCCTGACTCTGAACATAGGTTCTGTGTTAGACATTTGTACCAGAACTTGAACCAGCTCCACAAGGGAGAGATAGTGAAGAACCACCTATGGGCATGTGCTAGGTCAAGCAACACTACAAGGTGGCAGCAAAACATGGAGAGTATAACGCCCCGGACACACCCGCCGGTGGTCGTTACTCCTGGCGGGATCTAGACTGGCCCCACAGATCAATACTAGTCTTTTCTGCGCACTTTGTCCTCACTCGTGCGCACCCGGGAGCAACTTCCCGGTCGGTCACCCATCCTGACACTACTCCAAGCTGAGCACGCTTAACTTTGGAGTTCTGTCCGAATGGGCTCCCGGAAAAGAAGGAATTCCTTATTGATATGAGTAGTCTACCATCCCTAATAAGCCAGGCTATCACATACACCCCCACTCAGAGGGACCGACGTCCTCGTCGGGCCACAGGAACGTTCCCTCTTGGTACAAACGTCTGTGCTTCCAGTCCGGTACATGTGCCATGCCGGGTGCCACGACGGGTCACAAACGTCATGAACAACATGACCACGCACCTGTCCGCAACCATCCGTGTAACCGCGAGGGTCGGCTCTGATTACCAACTTATAACGCCCCGGACACACCCGCCGGCGGTCGTTACTCCTGGCGGGATCTAGACTGGCCCCACAGATCAATACTAGTCTTTTCTGCGCACTTTGTCCTCACTCGTGCGCACCCGGGAGCAACTTCCCGGTCGGTCACCCATCCTGACACTACTCCAAGCTGAGCACGCTTAACTTTGGAGTTCTGTCCGAATGGGCTCCCGGAAAAGAAGGAATTCCTTATTGATATGAGTAGTCTACCATCCCTAATAAGCCAGGCTATCACAGAGAGGTTCAAGGTTGATTGTCCAGAAGCACATGCTTGGTTAGATGAAAAGAAACCCTCAGAGTATTGCAGATCTTTCTTCGGTGATTTTGTCAAGTGTGGCATTCTTACAAATAATTCATGTGAAGTTTTCAACAAGTAATTATATACTACTAATCTTTTTGTACATCTAAGTACTTCTGCTTATTAAATTTCTATTACTAATGTTTAGTACTGCTCATGTAGGTGGATATTAGAAGCTAGAGAGTTGCATATCCTGTCTATGTTAGAAAACATTGCTTGCAAGATAGGCACAAGATATGTCAAGATGCAGAAAGAGGCTCAGAAGTGGACTGGTCAGATTTGTCCAAAGATAAGACAGAAAGTTCAGAAAAATGCAGATTATGCAGCAAATTGCTTTGCTACTGAATACGGAAGGTCAACTTTCAAAGTTTTGAGCAATGGGGTTAGTTACATTGTAGAGCTAAACATGAGAGCTTGCACTTGCAGAAGATGGCAGTTAACTGCCATTCCATGCAACCATGCAATAGCTTGTTGCAGACATGAGAGAATAAAACCTGAACATATGGTATCTAGCTGCTATTCTCTTAATGCTTTTATGCAAGCTTATGGTCCAGTAGTGAAGCCTGTTAGAGATAAATCTGAATGGGAGCATGTTAATGCCCCAGTAGTAAAACCACCCTTCTATGAGAAGGTTGTTGGTAGACCATCAAGCAAAAAAAGAAGAAAAGGTCCTGAAGAAAATGAGGATGGTACAAAGTTGACCAAACATGGGGTCACTATTCATTGTGGATATTGTGGTTATGAAGGTCATAACAGGAAAGGATGCCCTAGATTGAAGGAGATTGCAAGGGCAGAAGCAGCACAAGCAGCAGAATCTCACACCCAAGTAGAACAAGAACCAACAGAGGTGCAAGATCAACAAAGACCAAAGAGAAAGAGAAGAAGAACTGTGCAAGAGAAAGTGGGCATGCCATCTCCATTCCTAACCCAAACAAAGGTCCCACAATTGTTGATGAGAATGGAGATGCTGATGTACCTGAGATACTACAGGTAATAAGCAGCACACTATTTAATGTTTGATGTTTTGCATAAGAAGTACTAATACAATGTTTAATTTTTTGATCAGCACATTGATCATGTAGAACTAGATCCCAGGAAAGATCCTTCCAATGTGAAAGAATCTATGATATCTCAGCTGGCCCATGAGGTGAATTCACAAAATGCAACACTTGATGTTCTGCTTTTTTTTATGTATTTCATGTTTTGATCAATCAACTCTGTTATATATTCTAGGCACCAAACATTGTATTTGAAGATATTGAGCCTTTCCCTCTGGAATCTGGTTTTGTTGCACAATATAGAGCAAATATTCCACCACCAAGGAGAAGCACAGTAACAGCTGATCAGCTCAGAGGTCAAACAGGGGATAGGTCTGGAAGAAGAAGAGTAGCTAGAACTGCAGCTAGTGCAGTGAATAGGAGGGGTGCAAATCAAAGAAGAGAAAGAGGCAGCACTAGCAACAGTGCAGCAGTAGGAACATCTAGTGCAGGCGGGTTTCAATTTCTTCTGTTTGGAGACAGAGGAGGCAGAGCAAGAGGAAGAGCAGGAAGAAGAGGGGGAAGAGGAGGAAGAAGAGGAGGCAGAAGAGGAGGAAGATCAAGAAGCATGGCAGAACAGGATGAAGAAGAGATCAACAACACACAATCAGCCCCACAAGACTGATATCATGCTTTGTAATTCAGTGTTGAGGCTTGGAAATGCTTTGTAATTCTGTCTGTTGGGAACTGCTTTACTATTGGTAGTGTTACAGGCTTGGAAGTGTAGCTACTTTAACTTGGTAGTTTGGTTTGTTAACATGACAAAATGATAACTGCTGCTGTCCTGCCTTAAATGAATTGTCATCTTCTAGCTAGCATTGCTGAGAATTGAATTGTCATCTTTTCTGTAAGAGTGTACTAGTATCTTCTCTGACTCTGTTATGTTACATACTGCATACTGCATATCAACTACTTTCTTCCACACTAAATGCATACTGCATGTAGGTTGACAACACAAATTGTGAACTAGTTCATTTCACATAAATAGCATAGTGCATACAAGAGATAAACCACAACATAAAGGATACAACAATAGCAGGTTTGGATACAACAAACTGGTTACATCAGGTCTGGGTACACTTGTTCTTAAACACAAAGGCTACAATACCACAATAGAACACAGCAGATACATATATCAGATGTTGCATCTACATCTTGAAAAGACCACCTGCACGGCCATCTGTCCCTGGACCTGCAAATCCATGCCCACCTCCAATGTATGCCCTCTCTGCTCCATCAATTGTACCAGGATAGAAAATAAAAGTGTGACAACGAGCACTGTTGGAATCATCGACGTAATCGTAAGCAGGCGGCAACTCTGTTAATATTGGGCTCCGATCTATAACCTTCAGAATATGGATCTTCACAACATGCAGAATTGTTGGCTTCTCGAGTGTCAGCTGACTGGAAGGTGGTGAAATTGGCCCGTCAGAGTCTGAGGTAGGATAATCTTGTGGTAGGTCAGGTTCTGGCAGCTCAACTTCATATAACTTGGGCACTTTGTTAGGATTTTTCATCCACGCTTCAACAACGATGAAACAACGATCAGTTGGCTTCACCATCTTCATGAGTTCGCCGCCGAGATTGCTTATGAGCTTGCCAACAAACTCAACCTCCCATGCTTCTTGCGGCAGCCCATCTAAGCTCAACCTAGTTAAAAACTTCAAAGACGACGCCTCGCCACCCATCCCACGGTGCCAACGGCTAAACTGGATCGTCGCTCCACCGGCGGTAAGCTTACGGCAGTGGTTGATGAGCACGCGAGTGCAATCCTCGCCAGACCGGAACCACACAAGAAAATCCGCCGGAGGGGAACATACCTCAACCATGATGTGGTCGCGAGAGAGGCTGCATTGCGACTCCAAAGCAGCAACCACCTGTGCCGGCGACACGGGAGGCCGGTGCCCTTCCACTGTACCCACCAGTGCATGACCACACAACTTCTCCTCCACCCGGTACATCCCCGTCGTGCGCTGGAGCACACAGCGGCCGAACTCAGGCCTCAACTCCGGCTCGCCGCGCCTCCAGCACTCCGCCGGGAAGAAGACACCCCCTCCCTGTTCTCCGGCCGCCAGCTCTCTCCCTCGAACTGCTCCATCTCGAGCAAAGTGACGGCTGCGGCAGATCGAAAGAGAGGATGAAGTGAGAAGAATGCTAGGGTTTGGCACGAATCGGGCTGATTTGGGGATTTTGACTGGGGAGGGGACGCACTATTTGCAAAAAAACCCAACCCAAAATACTGACAGGGCCGCATTGCATAAAGGACAAAAAACTGACAGTGGTCCCAAGCTGAGTCAGCCAGCCACGTCGGCCCCGCCACGGCTCGAAACGGGATATTGACCAATTTGCTCATAAAACAAACCAAACTGACCACTTTTCCACGTTTTGACACTTGTGTGACCAATGTGCTCATCTCGCAGGAGTTCGCTGACCAATGGTGCGTTTATCTCTTATGTTTAATTAGTGTTTGTGCCAAGTACAACCGTTGGGAAGACTTGGGGAAAGTCTTTTTGATCTTGCTGTAAAAACAGAAACTTTAGCGCTCACGAGAACTGCTGCCATTTTAATTTGGAAAGTGATATTTAGTTAATTCTTTTTGAAGATGATTAATAGATAAATTAATCACGTACATAAATTTAGTTTAGAATTTTTGGGGTTCCAGAAGTTTGCATTAGCTATAGATTACTACAGACTATTCTGTTTTTGACAGATTCTGTTTTTCGTGTGTTGTTTGCTTATTTTGATGAATCTATGGCTAGTAAAAGAGTTTATAAACAATAGAGAAGTTGGAATACAGTAGGTTTAACACCAATATAAATCAAGAATGAGTTCATTACAGTACCTTGAAGTGGTGTTTTGTTTTCTTTCGCTAACGAAGCTCACGAGATTTTCTATTTAAGTTTTGTGTTGTGAAGTTTTCAAGTTTTGGGTAAAGATTTGATGGATTATGGAATAAGGAGTGGAAAGAGCCTAAGCTTGGGTATGCCTATGGCACCCCAAGGTAAAATTCAAGGACACCAAAAAGTCTAAGCTTGGGGATGCCCCGGAAGGCATCCCCTCTGTTGTCTTCGTCTATCGGTAACTTGGAGCTATATTTTTATTCACCACATGATATGTGTTTTGCTTGGAGCGTCTTGTATGATTTGAGTCTTTGCTTTTTATTTTATCACAATCATCCTTATTGTACACACCTTTTGAGAGAGACTCACATGCACTACAAAAAAAATACACTTCCGTGATGATATGTGTTTGTCACAGTAGGTCGCGTTTTTTGTCATGCATGTACATCCATGACAAATTTATGACAGAATCAAGATAGTCATACCTGTGCTGTCGTAGAAGTATTCCATGACATTACCAAAATTATCATCACAGAAGTGTCCACTTCCATGACGATAAATCGCGCGTCACAGAAGTGCTTTCGTCAAGGGTGAGCGACACATGGCATCCACCATAAGGGAACGCCGTTAAGCTATCGGGTCGGGTTTTGAATCCGATAACCCGTTAACAGCCCCGACCAATGGGGATTTTCCACGTGTAAAATCATCATTGGCTAGAGGAAACACACGTCGGCTCATCGTTGGGACAGATGTCATCCACTCATTGGACAGGAGGCGCCTATGATAGGTCGACACGTGGCACGGCCCAACAGTGGCCCATTCCGGTGAAAAAGGTCGGCCCGGTAAAAATTAGCAGGCTGGCCCATATAAGGCCTACTTGTGTCAGGTCCATTTAAGCCCACGGCCCATACGAGATGTGCCAATTCGGCCCGTTAAAGATTTGACATCATTGTAGCCCATCGTCAGTTCGAGCCCGTTAACAGCCCGCTATATATTTGGGCTCAATATCGGCCCGATGAGATTTCGGCCTGTTAACGGCCCATTTAATGGATGGGCCAATTTTCAGGATGTACATCTTTCGGCCTTTTAGCGACCCATTTAAATGTTGGTCTAATTTTCGGCCCGGTGTGTCTTTCAGCCTGTTGATGGCCCATAAATCTGATGGGCCATTTGTAGTCGGACCTGAGTTTCGGCCTTTTAGCGGCCCATTTAAGTGTTGGGCCAATTTCTGGCCCGGTGTCACTTTCAGCCTGTTGACGACCCATAAATCAGTTGGGCCAATTGTAGTCGGACCTGAGTTTTGGCCTTTTAGCGACCCATTTAAGTGTTGGGCCAATTCCCGGCCCTGTGTGCCTTTTGGCCTGTTAACGGACCATAAATGAGTTGGGCCATTTGTAGTCGGACCTTAGTTTTGGCCTCTTAACGGCCCATGCCCTTCATGGTCCAATACCAGCCCGGTTTCTCTTTCGGCCTGCTAAAGGCCCACAACACAGTTGGGCCGTTTACAATACGACCTGACTTTCGGCCTCTTAGCGGCCCATGCTCTTCATGGTCCAATACAAGCCCACTGTCTCTTTCGGCCTGCTAAAGGCCTACAGTATAGTTGGGCCATATGTAGCCCAAACTTAGTAACGGCCTGTTAACGGCCCGTGAAATAAATTGGGGCCACCTGTTGCCTGCTTCGATGTCGGCCTGTTAACGACCCGGGAGGTAAAAGGGCCGACCATTAACTTTCGGCCTAGTAACGTCCCATTAACTTAATGGGCCCACTAAAGTTCGTTCATGTCTTTAGGCCAAATTAGATAATTTGAGCCCATTACTACGAGCAATGGTACGGCATACAGGGAATAACGTTGCACATCCAGAATATATTATAGGAAATTACATGCACTGGGCAATCAAAGATTAATGCCAGTGCAAATAAATGAGCAGAACCTAATCATCTACAACATCACAATCTGCAACCTCAACACAGATGACGCCCATAAGCATGTGGGCAAGTTCTTGCTGCTTTGCCACACTGTCTCTAAAAACATTGATCAGTTGTTGTGTTGCACGACTCTGCACATCTGATTCATCCACCATTTCCATCATTGCTTCAGCCATTAATTGGTTCACAAACATACATTTATTCCATCGCATTTGAGATAGAGGATACTGAACAGATTCAGATGGCGATTTTGGCAGGCTTGTATTATTGATAGTGGAGAGTGTCTTGACCACTACATCATAACATAAATTAGGATGGGAACCAAATAGATTAATCATGAGTTATTGCCATATTATCTGACCTAGATTTACTGGAAAAAAACAATGGGGTTGCCTTGCTGTTTTCAGAGTTTGTCTTCTTATCTTTAGCAGCCTGCACAAAATTTAACACACTAGCATTGCTATCATTGGCCAAGTCAGATAATAGGAAAGCAACATTGACACAACGAACGTTTGGGCAACTAGCCTACACCAAATTAACACAATATGGCACATCTATCATCAGCCAGGTAAGGTAATACGAAAGCAACATTGACACAATGAATGAATGGGCAACCAGAGAAGCACTACAATTCAGTAATGTGCGTGATATGAGATAGCACATTCATGTAGCTCAGTACGCAAAACTACCAGGCAATTTTCCTTACAAAAATCAACATTGGCGCCTTTAACATTTTGCTACAACTAATTTTAGATCAGATAAAGGTTAGATTCAGGCCGATTAACAAAATACATGCTGATGTAAAAATATAGTGATATACAACAGGTACTTACATCAGCACTGGAGCACAGAGAATTCCCGCAAGATATTTTCCTCGAATACGATCCCAATAGAGGAAGTCTTGTATCGTTTAACCTTATTTTCTAAAAGAGAGACGGGTAAGAAACATGTAGAAAATATGATCAGAATGCTATAAAATTTCATGATGCGAGGATACGCACACGCTTCTTTGAATGGAGTTGACATTCTTTTGCTGGACTGGAGCGGACTAGTTCTTTGGCCACTGGAATCTGCTTATTATCAGTGGGAGTTGGGTTTCTCTGTGCTGGAGCAGTATCTATGAAAAATGGAGTTGGTTTATTATCTCCTGGCGTTTGGATCTTTTGTAAAGACCTGGTTTGTAACCCTTCAGATTCTAACATAGTCGTCTTCCCCTTGCATGCCTTATATAGAAGAATGGCGATTCAGTTATAAAACATGCTACAGCAGAGATGGAATAGGTACTGAATAATAGAAAGGCATGACATATTGACATGTATTCACTCCATCCGAAAATAAATGGATGGGTCTAGGCGTATTTCGGTTCTACATACATCCAGTTTTATCCATTTCTGCGACATTTAATCTAGACGAAGGGAGTATGATGTAAGAGCTAGGGATACGACAGGACAACACAGTAAAAAAACACTGAAAAACCCACTGCAGAATGATACGTCTCCAACGTATCTATAATTTTTTATTGCTCCATGCTATATTATCTACTGTTTTGGATTATATTGGGCTTTATTTTCCACTTTTATATTATTTTTGGGACTAACCTATTAACCGGAGGCCCAGCCCAGAATTGTTGTTTTTTTTGCCTATTTCAGTATTTCGGAGAAACAGAATATCAAACGGAGTCCAAACGGAATAAAACCTTCGGGAACGTGACTTTCTCACCGAACGTGATCCAGGAGACTTGGACCCTACTCCAAGGAGTCAGAGAGGCGGTCACGAGGGTCGGGGGCGCACCCACCCCCCTAGGGCGCGCCCCCTGCCTCGTGGGCCCCTCGGTGCTCCACCGACCTACTCCTTCCTCCTATATATACCTACGTACCCCCAAACGATCAGAATAGGAGCCAAAAACCTAATTCCACCGCCGCAATTTTCTGTATCCACGAGATCCCATCTTGGGGCCTGTTCCGGAGCTCCGCCGGAGAGGGCCGTCATCACGGAGGGCTTCTACAACATCATAGCCTCTCCGATGAAGTGTGAGTAGTTTACCTCAGACCTTCGGGTCCATAGTTAGTAGCTAGATGGCTTCTTCTCTCTTTTTGGTTCTCAATACAAAGTTCTCCCCCTCTCTCATGGAGATCTATTCGATGTAATCTTCTTTTTGCGGTGTGTTTGTTGAGACCAATGAATTGTGGGTTTATGATCAAGTCTATCTATGAATAATATTTGAATCTTCTCTGAATTCTTTTATGTATGATTGGTTATCTTTGCAAGTCTCTTCAAATTATCCGTTTGGTTTGGCCAACTAGATTGGTAGTTCTTGCCATGGGAGAAGTGCTTAGCTTTGGGTTCGATCTTGCGGTGTCCTTTCCCTGTGACAGAAGGGGCAGCAAGGCATGTATTGCATCGTTGCCATCGAGGATAACAAGATGGGGTTTATTTCATATTGCATGAATTTATCTCTCTACATCATGTCATCTTGCTTAAAGCGTTACTCTGTTTTTAACTTAATACTCTAGATGCATGCTGGATAGCGGTCGATGAGTGAAGTAATAGTAGTAGATGTAGAATCGTTTCGGTCTACTTGTCACGGACGTGATGCCTATATACATGATCATGCCTAGATATTCTCATAACTATGCTCAATTCTGTCAATTGCTCAACAGTAATTTGTTTACTGACCGTAGAATACTTATGCTCTTGAGAGAAGCCACTAGTGAAACCTATGGCCCTTGGGTCTATTCTCATTATATTAATCTCCATCACTTTAATCTTGTTTTACTTTTTACTTTGCCTTTACTTTTCACTTTGCATCTCTATACCAAAAATACCAAAAATATTATATCTATCAGATCTCACTCTCGTAAGTGACCGTGAAGGGATTGACAACCCCTAATCGCATTGGTTGCGAGTAGCTATCGTTTTGTGCAGGTACGAGGGACTTGAGCGTGGCCTCCTACTGGATTGATACCTTGGTTCTCAAAAACTGAGGGAAATACTTACGCTACTCTGATGCATCATCCCTTCCTCTTCGGGGAAATCCAACGCAAGCTCAAGAGGTAGCACAGAACCAAAATATTCAAACCCACTGATATGAGATAGTACACTCATGCAGCTCAGGATGCAAAACTACCAGACAGTTTTCCTTGCAAAAATCAACATTGTGGCCTTTAATCATACATTTTGCTACAACTAAATTTAGATCAGATAAAGGTTGGATTCACGCCGATTAAAAAAATACATGCTGATGTAAAAATATAGTGATATAAGACAGGTACCTACATCTACATTGGAGCACAGAGAATTCCTGCAAGAATCTTTCCTCATAAACGATACCATTGCAGAAAATCTTCTATCTGTTAAGCTTATTTTCTAAAAGAGAGATGGGTAAGAAACATGTAGAAAATATGATCAGCATGCTATAAAATTTCATGATGCAAGGATACACACACGCTTCTTAGAATTGAGTTGACATATTTTTGCTGGACTGGAGCGGACTAGTTCTTTGGCCACTGGAATCTGCTTATTATCAGTAGGAGTTGGGTTTCTCTGTGCTGGAGCAGTATCTATAAAAATTGGAGTTGGTTTATTATCTCCTGGCATTTGGATCTTTTGCAAAGGCCTTGTTTGTAACCCTTCAGATTCTAACATAGTCGTCTTCCCCTTGCATGCCTTGTATAGAAGAATGGTGCTTTAATTATAAAACATGCGGTAGCAGAGAGATGGAATAGGTACTGAAGAATAGAAAGGCATGACATATTGACATGTATTCCCTCCATCCAGAAAAAAATGGATGGGTCTATGCGTATTTCAGTTCTAGATACATCATTTTTATCCATTTCGGCAACATGTAATCTGGACGGAGGGAGTATGGTGTAAGAGCTAGGGATACGACAGGACAACACAGCAAAAAAACACTAGTTGAATGTAAAACTGTATGCTAGCGGAATACATACAGAAATAACTAAGGCAACATACATGTGTATGATTGGGAAAATAAGATGGCATTGCAACAGAGCACTAGAACAACACTTCAATGTAAAAAAAACATGGTATGGTAGACAGATGAAGTACATACTGATGAATAACAATGCATAAGATATTCAGAAGCATGATGTCCAAATTAAGCAGATGGCACTGCGATAGAGTAGAATGACAGTACTTGAATTTGAAAACATGTTATCATGAATGGAATAGGTACTGAAAAACAGTTAGGCATGACATATTTACATGCATGATCAACATGCTAAGCACATGGCATTGCAACAGAGTAGATACACTCCAGGACATTATATGCATGTTGTACCCATATCACAGGCCAAGTTAGAGCAAGGACCTTGTGGGGTGAGGATGATTCATCATCTTTCTGCAAGTCTTCTGAAGAACTGCCTTTACATGTTCCATCATATTGGGTATCATTGACATCAAGTTTATTGGCCTTTACATTGCTCCATGAGGTTCTTGTGGATATATCAGTGTGTGCAATTATATCTGACATGCATGGAAGACAACTAGTAGTTAGATTTATGTAATGAGTGCCTGTAGGAGACGACATAAATAGTAGGACTGGGGTTAACTAGCAGCAACAGGTCTCATAAACTAAAGGGAGAACACAGATGAAAGCTACAGAATATGTATCGTTTGTACTCGAGATTAACTAGATGGCATACAAAAGTATTAAAGAACAACATAGGAAATACTAGAAGTGGTATAATACTATAATCACCAGCCTGTGGGATAGCATTGGCTGATGGATGATAACTATGGAATAGTGTTACCTAAAGAACAAGTATCTTAGCTGAACTATGGAACAACGTTAACTCCTGAACAAGACCCGTAAGAGATCAGCATGAATATACAGTGAAATGTGACGATCTATTTTCCATGCTTAGATGAATAACAAAGCCATAAATGTTGCACACAAGTAAGATGAGGGTACAACCTATCTGCCTGCCATCCATAGGAGTGAGCATCATGTGCTGACTTGTCGATGGCCCTACAGTTGCTGTGGCTGTGCATGTCGGGCACGCGCATTCGATGCAGGGAACTGTTGAGTGGGGACTATAGCTCCCTTCTGGTGTATGCTTCCCTTGTTGGAGCAACTGCGATGAGTCGGAAGACGGTGTGTCTGAAGATGCAGATAACGCATAATGTTAAGAACGACATATCTCTTTGATCTGAAGAAATACACCAAGAGATCAACAACATGGTACGAGAGTGGTCACACGTCTGTTGCTGAAGACTAAATTGGGGTCACACGATTTTATTTTATTTTGGTACTATCCGATCTACGTCGGATGGCTGGCCTCTTGTGCCTCCCGGGTGACACTATTCGGAATCTTCCCCGAAGAGCTAGCGACCAACGGCAGAGCAGCCTGCCTCCGCCGTCCGTGGCCCCGGCCAAAACCCCGCTCCCCGCCCCACCGCACTGCCGTGGTTGCGCCGCCCCCGGGCCAATCCACAAAGACTCCCCGTCATCCAGATCCAGCGGCGGCAGTACCTTCAACCCACGCAACTCTAAAAGATAGCCATCTAAGCGCTGCTTCCGCGACGAACTTGGGGCCCCGCACCCTTACGTTAGACACCAGCCAACCGGCAGCCTAGGAGCTCCGCCGCCTCGAGGGGTGCTGCTTCCCATTGCAAATCGATTGGCCCAGAATAAAAATTCAGACAACTGGCGCCTAAATAAAGTGATTTGAGATGAGGGTGCGACCTATCTGGTGGCATGGTGAAGTAGGCAGGTCCAGCTGCCGACAGTGAGGCCGGCGCGGTTGCGGTGGCGACCGGCGGCAGGGAAAGAGCGATGTCGCGACAGTCGACGGCTACGACGAAGCAGTGCCAGGACTCTGGACGGATCCGAAGTTGGAGCCACTCCGGCACCGTGAACAACGGCGGGGTGAATCGGCTATGGTACGGTTCACGCGACCGTCGTCGAGGCAGCACCAGCAGCACTGAGTAAGAGGCACACGGCCCAGTGCACGATGGCAAATGGACAGCGTCTCCGGCATTAGGGAGGAGGGCGGCTGTGAAATTGGTGCGGTGGGGGCGCCATGGAGGTGGGGCTGAGGTTTCGCGGCTCGGGAGAAGGGAGCTTCCCGTGGATGAGGTGATTTGGCGCCCACGAGGTATGAATGGGGGCGGGCGGGGGAAATTGGGAGGGGAGTGGAACCATGTCTTACGGACACATTTGTCTGAAATGTGAGGGGGAGTTACAGTTCTACCCTTGCCTATAGGCTTCTCGGCTTTGGTCTGTGTACTGAGGGTCGGGGATAGTAGCTTAACTTTGCTTCTCTGGGCGGGAGCGATTTCGGGCGAGGAGGGCGTGTTTTGAACTATAGTTGGCGCGAGCGATTTCGGGCGAGGAGAGCGTGTTTTGAAATAGTGGGCGCGAGCTATTTCAGGCAAGGAGAGCGTGTTTTGCTGACCATGGTTTATGAATTATTCGGCACATGTCATTTCGGCTGAGGAGAAGGCGCGCTTGGATGAAGTTACGAACCTACCCTCGATGTACAGCGGGCCAATTGATGCGTGTCCCACATAGGATGGTAATTTCGCGTCTCCCATTTATTTGCTCGGGCGAATTCCACCGAGCAGAGAGGATGTTTAACGGTTTGTTCAAATTTTGGGAGAACGAGCATCCACGTCTATCTTACCAAGTCGATTCGGATCCAATTTTGAAATATTAGCTCGCCACTTCTTTTTTAGATGGAGAGATGATGCTCGGGAGTAATGTGTTTTTACATGCTCATTGCTAGCGATTTACTATATGACAAATAGTTGACCCACTCAAAAACACGAATCAAACTCAAAATGAAATATCTCTAGCTCGTTCAGTAGGTCAAAATAGTGAACTAAATCCAAAATTGAACACCTCAATCGAGTAGCATGTTGTATAGTATTATAGTACTCCATGAACATGTTGAAAGTTAAATTAATGAACTTGTTTGATATACTCATATATCCATTCATGTGTGGATTGCAGACAACATGTTCTCCAATTTAAATATTTGAATGCAAGTTTATATCGAAACATGGTTTATATCAGTCTTTGATGCATAAAACGCGACCTCCCCCTCTCCCGGACTCCCGTTCTCTCTCTCTCTCTCGCCGACAATCTTCAATTCGGTCGCACGCATCCGACACAAAAACCTTGTTCGTCCCTCTCCCTTTCTCTCCGTCTCTCTCTCTCTCTCTCTCTCTCTCTCTCTCTCTTTGTGTGTGTGTGGGGGGGGGGGGTCTTTCTAGTTCGCATGCATATATACACCATCTATAGGTCTCTCTCGCACACTATGTATGATACTCTAGCTAGTCCAAGCTAGATATCTTGGGTGCGCTCATCATACGCACACACATTCCTTGGCTCTTTTCCTGTAACTCTCTCACGCACCACTATGTCGTCTCGGAGCTCTTCCCCCCCTCTCTCAAACTCTCCATCCACCTGGGTCACACATACACATGCATATCTCACTCACACTCGATAGGCCCATCTAAAACTCCATCTCCCCCCCACGTTCTCTCTCCATCTCATACACAATCTCATGCCCAGCTAGCCAAGTATGATGGTCTCTCACTCAATTGTAGGCACACGCAGTCCCCCCTATATGTATATGAATAGCTAATCTTAGTCTCCATCACAAACATGTGCATGGTCTATCTCGATTTCTCTCGGGGCATCTTTCTATCGCGCACGCACTCCCTCGATCTCCCACCCATATAGTCCCCTCACGATCTCGACGGGATCTCTCTATCACAAACACACCCTCTCTCCCTCCCGATGCGTCCATGCCATCCATGTGTCCCTCTCGACCTTTGTTCCTTGTTGGCCACACCTCTATTGGACATGTGCTACAGGGGTGTCTCTCTCCGTTGCAAACAATCACACACTAGCTATCTTCGTGTATCTCCTCGCCTCGCTTTTCCATCTCGGAGATGCATGCATGATATGTTCGCATAAGAAACGAAAAAACACACACTCTCTCTAATTTATCGTTTGTTTTCACTTTCTCTTTTACACACATACTCTTTTTGCACACTTACTCATTCTCCTTCACACGTACTTGATCTGTCTCGACTGAGGCACTCTCCTCGGTCCATAGCATATAGATTTATTGAAAAGTCAAACATCACAAAGTTTGACCATGTACGTGGAGAAAAAGAATTACATCTAGTACGGCAAACATATACCATTAGATTCACCATGAGATGTAGTTTTGTATGATGTATCTTTGGTATTGTAGCTATAAATAACATTTGCGTAAACCTGATCAAAGTTTCCAAAGTTTGACTTCTAAAAAATTTACATGCACTGCATTATCGAGCGGATGGAATATCTCTTTCCCCCTCTCAGCTATCTGACGCACCACTCAGCCTTATCGGGGCTCCTCAATCTCTCTCAAACTTTATTGGTCAGTTTGGTTCGTGACCTGACCCTCATGCCTTGATGGCCGGTACTGCCTGGTGTGGACGTGAGATGTAAAATATTTCTGCCTGGCCAGGCTTGTGTGGTGCTGAAGCGTTTGGTTCATGCCTGGGCCAGGCAAAGCATCAACGTCCCATCAATCAATCCATGCATCAATTATTTAATGCTAATATCCATCCATGTTGCTGTTAGCCTCGTGGCCACACGACCAGGCACGACCAAGCGTTCGAAATCGGTTGCCTGGGCCAGGCTACTTGCAGCGTCTGGAGTTCAGCCAGGCTAATTAAAGTGCAAGAGGGAACCTAGGCCAGGCGGGCTTTCTTTTTCACAGGGTAGCAACCAAACAAGCGTGCATGAAATCCAGCCACAACCCCAGGCCAGGCAAAAGATGCTCAGGACGCAAGCCAAACTGGCCTTATATCTCCCTGGTTCACACATACACATGTCTTGCTCACGCTATACATATAGACCCATCCAACACTCTCCGCCCTTGTTCTCTCTCCATGTGACACACACCCCCTAAGTACCATAATCCCTCAATCTATCATAGGCGCAAGCACTCCCCCCCCCCCTCCTAAGTATGATTATCTCTTACTAGCCAACAGGAACACACGTATTGTCTCCGTCCATCCATACGTCTATCTCGATATCTCTCGGGGCATCTTCTATCACGCACACACCTTGTCACTCGATCTCCCACCCATGTAATCCCATCACGATCTCCAGGGGATCTCTCTATGACCAACATACACTCCCTCCTCCCCATGTCTGCATTTTCTCCGTACGTCTCTCTCGACCTCTCTCCCTTGTTTGTCAGACCCCTCTTGGCCACGTGCTAGGGGTCTTACTGTCTCGGTTCCAAACAACCACACACTATCTCCTCACCTTGCCTCCGTTGACGAAGATGCATGTGTGATATGTTTGCATAAGACACGCACGCTTTTTCTCTACTTTTATCGTGTGTTGTCCATGTCTCTTTCACACACGCACACACACTTTTTTCACTGACTCTCTCTCTCTCTCTTGTTAGGGACTCTGTCACGTCCATAAGCATATGGATGTTTTGAAAAGTCAAACCTCAGAAACGTTTGACCAGGTATATGTGGAGAAAAACATTTACATCTGGAACGATCATTAGATTCATCACAACATGTACTTACTTCATACTATCATTTATCTTTGGTATTGTAGATATAAGTAATTTCTTTATAAACTTGGTCAAGGTTTCAAAAGTTTGACTTCAAAAAATGTTGGAACTACATCATCGAACGGAGGGAGTAGCTTTCTCTCTCTCTCTCTCTGCTATCTCTCACGGGCCTCCCCTCTCACTCAAACTCTCTATACTGACGGATTATACGCTCACTGTGTCAGCGTATAGCTCCGTATATTGTTTAGTTGATCGGTCAACCAATCCACATGCTGCCTTGTCAGCTCGTGTTCTGTATCTTCGTGTGCTGGCCCATGTGGCAGTGGGTGAAAATAAGTAAACTAGAGGCCCATCTGACACGCGGTGAAGTAAACAAAGTTGAAACCACTTGGGGTAGCACCCCGCACGCTAGTAAATTGAGGGCGCATTGAGGACAAACTTCTTGCGCGTGAAGGACGCACTCACGCACAATTCACCACTGCAGGTGGCATGCACAAAAGGACGCACTCGCGCACACCCAGCACACAACACACATCAGCACAAGTGTACACCGGCGTCGCCGCCGGTTGAGATGGACGACGAGGAAGCCAACAAGCGGAGGCGGCTCGAGCCAAAACCGCATCCGGCGAGCCTAGACTTCATCAGCAGCCTCCTCGACGACACGCTGCTCGTCATCATCGGCCTCCTCCCCACCAAATCTGCCGTGCGGACCGCCCTGCTCTCCCGGCGGTGGCGCTCCCTCTGGCGCTACGTCCCCCTCAACCTCACCGTCGATAGCTGCCTCTGCGACGGGGATTGCAAACGCATGGCCGCAGTCTCCAAGATCCTTTCATCGCACCCTGGGCCAGCCAAACGCCTTGACATCCGCATGTTCAGTACCAACTGCAAGGTCCAACCCAAGTTCGACGAGTGGTTCTTATCCCCCGCCCTAGATCAGCTCGAGGAGCTCAGCTTTGAAGCTGGCGATGTCGCTCTCTGCCGCCGTCCGCGCTCCGCCTCATGCCAATGCTGCGCCGCGCCAGCTTCAGCTCCTGCTATCTTCCCCAGATTAATGCCGCACCCGCTCTTCTTCTCCCTCAACTCAAGCAGCTCGACCTCTTCGACGTTGTCATCTTGAAGAAGGCTATGGAGCACCTGGTCCGTAGCTGTACTGCGCTCGAGTACCTTCGTCTTGAGCAGATCGACGGGTTCATTAGCCTCCACATCACCTTGACGAATCTCCAATGGATTTATGTGTCTTGCTGGCCCCGCAACAAGACATCAATTGGGAAGATATCACTCCAAGTGTTCCACGTTATGGTCATTGAGAATGCACCTTTCCTTGCTAGATTGCTTGTATCGGATCTAGAAGGTCCAACAAAAATCAGGGTCATTGACGCGCCGAAATTGACAGCGTTGGTGTACTTGTCTGCCAAATTCTCCTCGTTTACTCTTCCAATTTTGTAGTATTAAAATTTGACCATAGATTTAACTGAAAAAATGTTAATGCATGTCACTAAGAACTATATTGTTGGATTCATATTTGAACATAATTTCAAATGGTGTAATTTTTAGTGAGATGCATTGGCATTTTCTTAGGTAAATCTATGGTCAAAATTTTATACTAAATACGAGGTAGTAGTACAAAAGTGGGCTATGTAGGCCAAAACATGTGCCAAATTCACTTGTGATGCATTTGGCATCGATGCCCCTCCATTGCTCACCTGGTGTCCCAATCTGGATCACCTACTTTGCTCCGGTGCCAAATTAACTCACGCAATGAAAAAACACTGCATGGGAGAGAGAGAGGACTGAGGAAATAAAAAAACACTTGTTTGGGAGAGTGAGAGGCTGGTGTGGTTGGTTTGATTGATTTGTTTATACATGTGGGTCTGTGTGCACAACGGTGCCAACTCTCTCTCACATCGCGAGAGCGGTGCCAAAATCTTTTAATTTGACATCGATGCGTGTTATGTGGCATACTTTTGCGAAATATGGCATTGGCCACATAGTGGAAGGCAACAAATGTCCAAGCTCTTCACGTGCTCCTAGTTAAATGAGAGGAAACCGATAGAAAGAGAGAGAGAGAGAGAGAGAGAGAGAGAGAGAGAGAGAGTGAAAAAATATCACTAGCCAGCCAACCCTATCGTATGAGCGAATGATATTGGTACCTCTTGATGACACGGCAATCTTATGCAGCCAGCTGCTCTAATATGTTCTCTTCTTTTGCAGATAAAAAAAGACCCGAAAGTGAAAAATGTGCTGCACTATAACAATCTCATCGAATGCCTTGATCTCCATCTTACAGAAATTGATTGGATCGACTACTGGGGCAGCACATCTGAGATTAAATTGGCCAGATTCTTTGTTCTGGAGGCAAGTGTGCTCAAGGTAATGAGGTTTGGTGTTCTCTGGCGCAACAACGACTGGCGTGCTGATCACCGCAAGCGTCTAGCCTAAATGACAAAGTCTCCGCATAAGCTGAATTTGTTTTTGAAACATCAAGTGGCCAGAGACTCGAAAACTTATTTGCCCATTAGTGACTTGTCAAGGCGGTGGATTTTAGTTTGTACGATAATGCTGCATCCACCTAAAGTAACGAAAATTCTTATGTAAACTTCCTAGTAATTCCCTCTTCGTAGGTGCAGCATTACTCCTAACATTTGTAATATCAGTTTGAAACTTGTAATATTACCGTGTCCTATTCCCGCGTTTTCAAAATCCTGCGAATCAAAGGTCCTGAATTGGTGATGATGTTGTGCCTCCCATCTTTGACCAATAGCCGTCGGATCTAGATCTGACGCATACAAACCAAGCTTCTCCATTTTTGCAAAACGATGCCCACACTTGTTCCCTATTTACAAACAACTCCTTGTCTCTCACAATCAGCCTCATCTCCTCCCCACCACATCTAGGAGTAGAAGGCCGTGGAAAAATCTGCCGCGATGACCGCTGCTGGAGCCGTCCACCCCCAATCTTGTTGTTCCGTGCAATGCACGTGCATCTACGCACGGGAAATTATGTCGAACAGGGCTAGTTGTAAGCATGCTAGCTCTACAGCCATGATGACAGTGACCACAGATGGTGAGGCTGACTATGGTATGCCGAACACGGCGCCTATACTCAGGTGTCATCTCTGGCGCAGGGTCTTGTCACTTCACTGTGAGGAGCAGCACGTAATAATTTGACCAACGGGTAGTACAGTGCTAGTACTCCTACTACGGAGTACTACATTGGTAGTACTACTACTAGTACTAGTAGCACCACCGTCTGGATTTAGGAGTACTACCATGTCCATCTGGATTTTAGTATTTGACTAGCAATATCTAGTAATGCATGTCACCAAAAATGTACTACTCCCTCTGTAAATAAATGCATGGTGTTTTATTCCTATCGGCGAGAGAACTTAATGTTTTTTTGCTACTCCTAACTACAGTACTAATAGGATTACATGCGATGAACTAAACACTGCATGTCATGTTTGATAGTCTCAAGTCATTAAAAGCATGCACGGCCCACATCTCTCATTGGTTAATATGTCACGAAATAAGAAACAAGGAGGGAGTTAATGCACCGTGCCTAAGTATTTTGGGATTATTTGGTTTTCGTAAGGTGACTTACACAACATTTTTGTTTACATGCATTAACATTTTATTAGTTAAATCAAAGGTCAAAACTTGGCGCAAAATGCAAAGGGACCAATAAACCAGTAAACATCAAACTTCTCTCGTTTGGCCCCAACTAGAGGTCCGGTGAGATGACTATACTGCACCGGCACGGAGGGGGACACAACTTCATTGACTTACGGCAACTGCCTTTGGGTGAATGACACGTGGCCCCAGGGGGTGGCTGGCCCACTTATCATATAGCCAAAGGCAGGTGCAGTAGAGGGCCGAGGAGTAGTACGAAATCCTACGCACCTACGCACGCTAACCAAGGGCTGAGTGATCACTCGAATCGCAAGATCAGTTGACTAGAAGCTACGCTAGACCCATGGAGGCGATGAGCGCGAGCATCAGCTGGCTGTGCTAGATGGTCCACGACGCCGGTCTGCGGCCCGGCACCGAGGAACATCTCCAAGTAGTATTGCTTGAGGCTGCCAGGGCGAGGGGCCGCTTGGACGACAGCTTCGTCTCCTTGTTCGACGAGGTCCTCGTCGGTTTCCTCGACAAGTTCACCGTCGTCAAGAAGCTTGCGGACGACTTTGACGTAAGCCGCCAGCCGATGCGCCCAGGCTCTGCGATGCCCGCCACCCTCAACGGCCACTATGGTAACAACCTCTTCGATGCACTGGTGGCCCTGCGACTGCCCACTGTCGCGCCGGAGAATGTCCACCTCGAGGTCGCCCTCGCTACGCAGCGCCTGGCGCAGCAAGACACCATCGACATAATCACCCATGTCTATGCGCAAATCATCCACAAGGTCTACTACATGCAAGAGGAGGACGATAGGACGCTGGCCTTCTTGGAGCGCAGGGCAACCTTGGACGACACTGTTCAGAAGCACGTTGAGCTCGCCGCCAACGCCGCTGCTCCTCACACGTCGGTTGGTGACCCGGCGCACTAGGACGTGAGGATGTCGTTGAACGTTGATGGATCCGTATGTATTTTTATCTTTTCGTCAAATCCATGTAGTAGTATATGATACTACAATAATTATCTTACCTTAAACATCTTTCAACACAATTTTCTCTAGGAACATATCAAAATAAACACAGGGAAGCAACAACGCGGGCTATTGATCTACAACATAATTTGCAAAATACTACCAGGACTAAGTTCATGATAAATTTAAGTTCAATTAATCATATTACTTAAGAACTCCCACTTAGACATACATCTCTCTAGTCATCCAAGTGATCACGTGATCCAAATCAACTAAACCATGTCCGATCATCACGTGAGATGGAGTAGTTTTCAATGGTGAACATCACTATGTTGATCATATCTACTATATGATTCACGCTCGACCTTTCGGTCTCCGTGTTCCGAGGCCATATCTGTATATGCTTGGCTCGTCAAGTATAACCTGAGTATTCCGCATGTGCAACTGTTTTGCACCCGTTGTATTTGAACGTAGAGCCTATCACACCCGATCATCACGTGGTGTCTCAGCACGAAGAACTTTCACAACGGTGCATACTCAGGGAGAACACTTCTTGATAATTTAGTGAGAGATCATCTTATAATGCTACCGTCAATCAAATCAAGATAAGATGCATAAAAGATAAACATCACATGCAATCAATATAAGTGATATGATATGGCCATCATCATCTTGTGCTTGTGATCTCCATCTCCGAAGCACCGTCGTGATCGCCATCGTCACCGGCGCGACGCCTTGATCTCCATCGTAGTATCGTTGTCGTATCGCCAATCTTATGCGTCCACGACTATCGCTACCGCTTAGTGATAAAGTAAAGCATTACAGCGCGATTGCATTGCATACAATAAAGCGACAACCATATGGCTCCTGCCAGTTGCCGATAACTCGGTTACAAAACATGATCATCTCATACAATAAAATTCAGCATCATGTCTTGACCATATCACATCACAACATGCCCTGCAAAAACAAGTTAGACGTCCTCTACTTTGTTGTTGCAAGTTTTACGTGGCTGCTACGGGCTTAAGCAAGAACCAATCTTACCTACGCATCAAAACCACAACGATAGTTTGTCAAGTTGGTGTTGTTTTAACCTTCGCAAGGACCGGGCGTAGCCACACTCGGTTCAACTAAAGTTGGAGAAACTGACACCCGCCAGCCACCTATGTGCAAAGCACGGCGGTAGAACCAGTCTCACGTACGCGTACGCGTAATGTCAGTCCGGGCCGCTTCATCCAACAATACCGCCAAACCAAAGTATGACATGTTGGTAAGCAGTATGACTTATATCGCCCACAACTCACTTGTGTTCTACTCATGCATATAACATCAAACCATAAAAACCTAGGCTCTGATACCACTGTTGGGGAACGTAGTAATTTCAAAAAAATTCCTACGCACACGCAGGATCTTGGTGATGCATAGCAACGAGATGGGAGAGTGTTGTCTACATACCCTCATAGACTGAAGCGGAAGCGTTGATGAAACGTAGAGGAAGTAGTCGTACGTCTTCCCGGTCCAACTGATCCAAGCACCGTTACTCCGGTACCTCCGAGTTCTTGGCACACGTTCAGCTCGATGACGCTCCCCGGGCTCCAATCCAGCAAAGCTTCAGGGAGGAGTTCCGTCAGCACGACGGCGTGGTGACGATCTTGATGTTCAACCGTCGCAGGGCTTCGCCTAAGCACCGCTACAATATGACCGAGGTGGAATATGGTGGAGGGGGGCACCGCACACGGCTAAGGAACGATCACGAAGATCAACTTGTGTGTCCTAGGGTGCCCCCCTGCCCTCGTATATAAAGGAGCAAGGGGGAGGCCGGCCGGCCCTTGGGGCGCGCCAAGGAGAGGGGGGAGTCCTCCTCCTAGTGGGAGTAGGACTCCCCTTTCCTAGTCCAACTAGGAATAGAGAGGGGGAAGGAAAGAGAGGGAGAGGGAGAGGGAAAGGGGGGCCGCGCCCCCCTCCTAGTCCTATTTGGACTCCCCATGAGGGGGGGGGCGCCACCTCCTGGGCTGCTGCCCTCTCTCTCCCCTCAGGCCCAATAAGGCCCATTACTTCCCCGGGGGGTTCCGGTAACCCCTCCGGCACTCCGGTTTTATTCGAAATCACCCGGAACAATTCCGGTGTCCGAATATAGTCGTCCAATATATCGATCTTTATGTCTCGGCCATTTCAAGACTCCTCGTCATGTCCATGATCACATCCGGGACTCCAAACAACCTTCGGTACATCAAAATACATAAACTCATAATAACTGTCATCGTAACGTTAAGCGTGTGGACCCTATGGTTCGAGAACAATGTAGACATGACCGAGATACGTCTCTGGTCAATAACCAATAGCGGGACCTGGATGCCCATATTGGCTCCTACATATTCTACGAAGATCTTTATCGGTCAGACCGCATAACAACATACGTTGTTCCCTTTGTCATCGGTATGTTACTTGCCCGAGATTCGATCGTCGGTATCCAATACCTAGTTCAATCTCGTTATCGGAAAGTCTCTTTACTCGTTCCGTAATACATCATCTCACAACTAACACATTAGTTGTAATGCTTGCAAGGCTTATGTGATGTGCATTACCGAGAGGGCCCAGAGATACCTCTCCGACATTCGGAGTGACAAATCCTAATCTCGAAATACGCCAACCCAACAAGTACCTTTGGAGACACCTGTAGAGCACCTTTATGATCACCCAGTTAAGTTGTGACGTTTGGTAGCACACAAAGTGTTCCTCCGGTAAACGGGAGTTGCATAATCTCATAGTCATAGGAACATGTATAAGTCATGAAGAAAGCAATAGCAACATACTAAACGATCGGGTGCTAAGCTAATGGAATGGGTCATGTCAATCAGATCATTCAACTAATGATGTGACCTCGTTAATCAAATAACAACTCTTTGTTCATGGTTAGGAAACATAACCATCTTTGATTAACGAGCTAGTCAAGTAGAGGCATACTAGTGACACTCTATCTGTCTATGTATTCACACATGTATTATGTTTCCGGTTAATACAATTCTAGCATGAATAATAAACATTTATCATGATATAAGGAAATAAATAATATCTTTATTATTGCCTCTAGGGCATATTTCCTTTAGTTACACCTTCTATCACAGATCCAAAGGCAGGACTTTTGTTGCTAAATTCGGAGTTTTTCTAGAGAAGGAGTTTCTCTCGAAAGAAGTGAGTGGGAGAAAAGTAGAACTTGATGAGATAACTGTACCTGCTCCCTTATTGGAAAGTAGTACATCACAGAAACCGGTTTCTGTGACACCTACACCAATTAGTGAGGAAGCTAATGATAATGATCATGAAAATTCAGATCAAGTTACTACCGAACCTCGTAGATCAACTAGAGTAAGATCCGCACCAGAGTGGTACGGTAGTCCTGTTCTAGAAGTCATGCTACTAGATCATGATGAACCTACGAACTATGAAGAAGCGATGGTGAGCCTAGATTCCGCAAAATGGCTAGAAACCATGAAATCTGAGATGGCATCCATGTATGAGAACAAAGTGTGGACTTTGCTTGACTTGCCCGTTGATCGGCAAGCAATTGAGAATAACTGGATCTTCAAGAAGAAGACTGACGCTGACGGTAATGTTACTGTCTACAAAGCTCGACTTGCTGTGAAAGGTTTTCGACAAGTTCAAGGGATTGACTACGATGAGACCTTCTCACCCGTAGCGATGCTTAAGTCTGTCCGAATCATGTTAGCAATTACAACATGTTATGATTATGAAATTTGGCAGATGGATGTCAAAACTGCATTCCTGAATGGATTTCTAGAAGAAGAGTTGTATATGATGCAACCAGAAGGTTTTGTCGATCCAAAGGGAGCTAACAAAGTGTGCAAGCTCCAGCGATCCATTTATGGACTGGTGCAAGCCTCTCAGAGTTGGAATAAATGCTTTGATAGTGTGATCAAAGCATTTGGTTTTATACAGACTTTTGGAGAAGCCTGTATTTACAAGAAAGTGAGTGGGAGCTCTGTAGCATTTCTGATATTATATGTGGATGACATATTATTGATTGGAAATAATATAGAATTTCTGGATAGCATAAAGGGATACTTGAATAAGAATTTCTCAATGAAAGACCTCGGTGAAGCTGCTTACATATTGGGCATTAAGATCTATAGAGATAGATCAAGACGCTTAATTGGACTTTCACAAAGCACATACCTTGACAAAGTTTTGAAGAAGTTCAAAATGGATCAATTAAAGAAAGGGTTCTTGCCTGTGTTACAAGGTGTGAAGTTGAGTAAGACTCAATGTCCGACCACTGCAGAAGATAGAGAGAAAATGAAAGATGTTCCCTATGCTTCAACCATAGGCTCTATCATGTATGCAATGATGTGTACCAGACCTGATGTGTGCCTTGCTATAAGTCTAGCAGGGAGGTACCAAAGTAATCCAGGAGTGGATCACTGGACAGTGGTCAAGAACATCCTGAAGTACCTGAAAAGAACTAAGGATATGTTTCTCATATATGGAGGTGACAAAGAGCTCATCGTAAATGGTTACGTTGATGCAAGCTTTGACACTGATCCGGACGATTCTAAATCGCAAACCGGATACGTGTTTACATTAAACGGTGGAGCTGTCAGTTGGTGCAGTTCTAAACAAAGCGTCGTGGTGGGATCTACATGTGAAGTGGAGTACATAGCTGCTTCGGAAGCAGCAAATGAAGGAGTCTGGATGAAGGAGTTCATATCCGATCTAGGTGTCATACCTAGTGCATCGGGCCCAATGAAAATCTTTTGTGACAATACTGGTGCAATTGCCTTGGCAAAGGAATCCAGATTTCACAAGAGAACCAAGCACATCAAGAGACGCTTCAATTCCATTCGGGATTTAGTCCAAGTGGGAGACATAGAAATTTGCAAAATACATACGGATCTAAATGTTGCAGACCCGCTGACTAAGCCTCTTCCACGAGCAAAACATGATCAGCACCAAGGCTCCATGGGTGTTAGAATCATTACTGTGTAATCTAGATTATTGACTCTAGTGCAAGTGGGAGACTGAAGGAAATATGCCCTAGAGGCAATAATAAAGTTATTATTTATTTCCTTATATCATGATAAATGTTTATTATTCATGCTAGAATTGTATTAACCGGAAACATAATACATGTGTGAATACATAGACAAACAGAGTGTCACTAGTATGCCTCTACTTGACTAGCTCGTTGATCAAAGATGGTTATGTTTCCTAACCATAGAGATGAGTTGTTATTTGGTTAACGGGATCACATCATTAGGAGAATGATGTGATTGACTTGACCCATTCCATTAGCTTAGCACTTGATCGTTTAGTTTGTTGCTATTGCTTTCTTCATAACTTATATATGTTCCTATGACTATGAGATTATGCAACTCCCATTTACCGGAGGAACACTTTGTGTGCTACCAAACGTCACAATGTAACTGGGTGATTATAAAGGTGCTCTACAGGTGTCTCCGAAGGTATTTGTTGGGTTGGCGTATTTCGAGATTAGGATTTGTCACTCCGATTGTCGGAGAGGTATCTCTAGGCCCTCTCGCTAATACACATCACTCAAGCCTTGCAAGCATTGCAACTAATAAGTTAATTGCAGGTTGATGTATTACGGAACGAGTAAAGAGACTTACCGGTAACGAGATTGAACTAGGTATTGAGATACCGATGATCGAATCTCGGGCAAGTAACATACCGATGACAAAGGGAACAGCGTATATTGTTATGCGGTCTGACCGATAAAGATCTTCATAGAATATGTAGGAGCCAATATGAGCATCCAGGTTCCGCTATTTGTTATTGACCAGAGACGTGTCTCGGTCATGTCTACATAGTTCTCGAACCCGTAGGGTCCACACGCTTAAAGTTCGGTGATGATCGTAATTAGGGTTTTTGTGTTTTGATGTACCGAAGGTTGTTCGGTGTCCCGGATATGATCACGGACATGACGAGGAGTCTCGAAATGGTCGAGACATAAAGATTGATATATTGGAAGCCTATATTTGGATATCGAAAACGTTCCGGGTGAAATCGGGATTTTACCGGAGTACCAGGGGGTTACCGGAACCCCCCCCCCGGGTTTATTGGGCCTACATGGGCCCTAAGGGAGAAGAGGAGGGCCGGTGTCGGGTGGTAGGTGCGACATATGCCAACGGGTGGCTTATCATTGTGGGAGCTAGTAAGACGTCGCCGGCTTACGTAGCCGGCCCGCCGGCTGGGAGGCAACCCTCGTGGAGCTACCGGGCCAGGTCGTTGTCTCAGGCCGGGAACGCAGCCATCGCCTGGCTCCGGGTGATGATCCAGTCGGAGGGCCTGATCGGAGCCGACTTGGTGGCCGCCTTCGTGGAGCGCCGAATTCTTCCGCTCCAAGGCCGGCCTCACATGATCTGTCAGATGAGCGGCCGCTTCGACCCGTGCCGGCTGAGCACCAGGGAGATGCCTCATGTCGAGGTGTCTTATATGGTGAACTACATCTCCAACTGCAAGCTTGCCGAGGATTGGCGATACGGCAAGGGGCCGTATTCTCGCGCCAACCCCCCGCCTGTTGTAAGTTTTTCTTCTTTTCTTCCTTTGGTAGCCGGCCTCATGATGGCCGACTTCTGATCGATTGGTTTGCCCTTGGCAGAACCCTCTTCTTCCGCCGACGGCCAGGGCTGCAGGGGTAGAGCGCCAGCTCCTCCCCGACCGTACGGTGGACGACGTCGATGATCCGGACCTGGGGCGGCCGCCATGGAAGATGCCGAAGGCTACGAGGCAGGCGGGCGAGGTTCGGGGCCGGCCTTGAGGACTGGGCGGACAATGACGAGGTCGAAGCCGTTCTGCACGGCCAGCCGGCCTGATCATCAAGGCGCGGGCCTGTCTGCCGCGCCGACTGCCCGTGGCGGGGCGCAGAAACGTCGGGCCGTGTCGACCTACTTCGGCAGCTGGCCGAAGAAGTCCAAGGGTTCCACGGCGGCGACCAAGCGGGAGGAGGCGGCCGTGAAGGTGGCCCGCTTCCGCAAGGCGGTGAAACAGCCGCAGGCGATCTCGGAGTAAGTGTAAAACGTCTTGTATTTTTTGTTGTTTTCTTCGATTTGAGGCTCTTCTAAACTTTTCTTCGCTCGTCGGGGAGGGCACCGCTTTCCCTCGAGCGAGGTCCCGGCGGCTCCGTAGTCGGGCCGACTGGAGGGTCCTCCGGCTCCCGCCGCGTGGATCCCCGCGCCGACCTCATGGAGGCCACGGAGCGAAATGCGCGGGAGGCGCGGGAGGAGCGGGAGGCGGCGGAGCGAAGGACCGCCCAGGCGGCGAAGGAGCAGGCCGGTGCGGCAGCCAAGGCCCGGGCGGAGGCGGCGGCCGCGGAGAGGGAGGCGGAGGCCTCGCGCAACCAGCCTCCGCAGCTCGTCGTTCCCCTCCGCGTCGTGGCCCCCGACATCCTCGTGCCCCGTCGAAGGAGGTCGACCGAGACCCACCGGTGATGGAGAGGAGGGAGGACCGCGTGGGCTTCGTGGAGGAGGCGCCGCAGACGGCGCCGACTGGAGCAGGCCAAGGCGGCCGACCAGCCGCGGCGCCGGAGCAGCTGGCCAGGGGCGAGCCGGAGGCAGGAGCCGGCCTCGAGGTGCAGCCGGCATTTCACCGGCGTGCAGAGGGAGCTATCTCCGTGTCGGAGCCGCACAGAGCTGCGGGCGCCGGTCGGACGGCGGAGGCCCTGGAGGCGGCCAACGCCAGCACGTCCGAGTGGACGCCCAGCGGGGGACGGCCGAGCTGAACACGGCGGCCCAGGAGGTCCGGAACCGGCTTCAAGCCCAGGCCGCTTCGCTGCAACGATATACCCAAGAGTTCCTCTCGACGCGGGCCATCATCCGGGTGAGTCTTCTGTCCTTGGTTTTTTTGCTTTTTTGATTTCTTCCGTGGGGGCGCGTCTGCGCACCCACTGGATGTAGTCCCCGAGTTCCGAGTCGGCTGCTGAGCGGGCGGCTTGGAACTTACTAGGTCCTGACAACTATCTTATTCTTGCATCATGTTTGATCTTCCAGGAATACCATAACCTCCGCGCTGCTGCCTTCAACTCCCAGGCTTAGGAGCTGGGCCAGAAGACCGAGGACCTGACCAACAGCCGGAGTGCGTGCTTTGTCTTGTTCATCTCCTGTGGGGGCGCGTCAGTGCACCCACTGGGTGTAGCCCCCGAGATTCGGGCCGACTGCAGAGCAGTCGGGTCGGATCTTCCCCGACGACTTCTTCCTTACTGATTTTTCCTTTGTCTTCGTGCTTGCAGGAGCCAATGCCGCCTTGAGGGAGCAGCTCAGCGGGGCCCAGGCCGCCCTTCGCGCCAAAGAAGCCGAGTACAAGGCCTTAGTCCTGGAGCGTGACCGCCTGGCCAAGAAGTTGGCCGACCAGGAGGAGAGCCACAAGGCGGCCCTGAAGAAGGTGTAGGACAGCGAGGACACCCTCAAAGCTGAGTTCGAGACCAAAGCGGCGGGCTGGGCTGAGGCAAAACAAGCGCTGATCGAGGGCTACGGCTGGATTGAGGATCTGATCGATGGTAAGCTACCTTCCTCACTCCTTGCTTGCCCCTTGCCCCCTGATTTGTGTTCTGACTTGTGCTGCTTTTTGTTCTTTGTGCAGACTACTTCCCCGGCTACTCCGTCCTTGCCACCCAGACCATCGAGGCCCACCGCGAGGCACGCCGGCAGGCGGGGGCTGAAATCGCGCCGGACGCGAGCCGGACGCTTGAGGAGCAACTCTTGGTGGTCCAAGCCCGGCTGCAGCCGGCTCACCGCATGCTCCGCCGCCTCCAGCGTGCCGGGGCGTAGGTGTTGGCCGCCCTCTGGCCCGGCGAGACGATTCCTCGCACCCCGAGTCGGACTGCCGACTGGCTGGAGGTTGCGGTTGGCCGCTTCGAGGCCTGGAAGGCATCGGCAGCCCGGCTTGGAGCTGGGCGGGCACTGGAGTTCGTCCGAGCCTGGTATCCTGGGCTGAATCTGGACCAGCTGCGCACCTAGCGGCTAGAAGCCGACGAGGAGATGGAGGGGGTGCAGCCGGCTATCGCTCAGCGCGCCTCGACGATCATCGAGTGCACCGACATCAGCACCTTTGCTCCTGAGATAAATGACGACGGCGTTGCCCATCCGGAGGAGTGGTTCGGGCTGAACCCGGCAGAGGGCGAGGACTCGGCGGAGGAGATCGCTTCCAGCGATGAAGGCGAAGACGACGAAGGAGAGGAAGGCGAAGATGTCGAGCCGGCCGGCGAAGCGGCCAGCCAGCCTCAGCCTGACCATGCCTCCAGCAACGAGGCGCGTGCTAGCGCGCCCTCTGCGGGAGGCGGTGATCATGACGAGGTTCGCCAGCCGGCCACTCCTCCAGCCGGCACTGCCGTCTCCACTGACCTGTCCGACTCGCCAGTTGCTCCCTTGGCTTAATCTGCCGTCCTTGCTTTTCCTGCTTGTTACCCTTTGAACAATTTTTATTAAACTTGCATAGTTCCACCCACTGGGGTGTATTCGAACTATGTTGAATGCTGGCCTTTTGAAGGTCTTTTGTGTAAATATGATCGTGTGTGTGTTTGGCTTCCATTCGCGTATGCTTTTTATCCTTAGGCTGTTTCCTTTGCCGCCTTCCCCTTTTGGGAAGGCAAGTACTTGAGCTTTCTTAGATTGAAGAGAGGTGAATGGAAGCCGGCCGGCCGGCTACTCTGGTAGTCGGCCGGTGGTGGGAGAAAAACCGGCTTTTGTTATATTAGTCCGTTAGTCCCTAGCCGTTTTTCGTGTGGGCGTTCCTTCCTGTCTTTAACTCTTGCCAGCCGGACAGCCGGTTCTTTGAACTGCGACTTTTGGCAAGAGAAGGCTTGGGTGCCGGCACACTACTTGTCTGACCGCGGGTAGGACTTCTAATATAACTCAAGGCGGCCAGTCCCCGGGCCGACTAGTCGAACACGGTGCCGGACGAAAAAAGTGAATGTAATGACAAGGTCATAAGCATGATACTCTTCATTCATAGATAAAAGATGGCAGTCCCCGAGCTCTCCTCGGGGGGGCTATTGTCTCATACTTAGTACAAAAGTTAGCATGATACATACTGCATTTCGACTGTAAAATCTTTGGAGGAGGTTGGCGTTCCATGGTCGTTCCGACTCCTTGCCGGAATCATCTCTCTTGCGTGCCTTCGGCTTCTGCGCGTCGATCAGGTAGTAGGAGTCGTTGCCTAAAGCTCTGCTGATGATGAAGGGGCCTTCCCAAGGGGCCGAGAGCTTGTGCTGGCCAGCTGTTCGATGGATCAGCCGGAGCACAAGATCGCCCTCTTGGAAGGATCTTGGCTTGACCTTCCGGCTATGGTAGTGGCGCAGGCCCTGCTGATAGATGGCAGACCGGCTGAGGGCTAACAGCCGGCCTTCTTCCAGCAGGTCGACGCCGTCTTCTCGTGCTTCCTTGGCCTCCTCCTCCATGTACATGGTTACCCGAGGCGAGTCGAACTCGATGTCAGTTGGGATGACCGCCTCGGCACCATACACGAGGAAGAAAGGAGTGAAGCCGGTTGACTTGTTTGGGGTAGTGCGCAGACTCCAGAGGACGGCCGGCAATTCATCGAGCCAACAGCCGGCTGAACGCTCCAGTGGTACGACCAGTCGGGGCTTGATGCCGGAAAGGATGAGGCCGTTGGCTCGCTCGACCTGGCCGTTTGACTGCGGGTGGGCAATGGACGCTAAGTCCAACTGGATGCCCTGCGTCGCGCAGAAACGTGCCAAGGCTCCCTTGGCGAAATTCGTGCCATTGTCGGTGATGATGCTATGTGGCACGTCGTACCGAGTTGTTATATCTGCGATGAATGTCACAGCAGTCAGCCCATTCAGCTTCTTGATCGGCTTTGCCTCAATCCATTTGGTGAATTTGTCCACGGCGACAAGACGATGTGTCATGCCGCCGCGCGCCATCTTGAATGGGCCCACCATGTCCAGTCCCCAAACGGCGAAGGGCCAAGTGAGGGGAATGGTCTTGAGTGCCGAAGCCGGCATGTGTTGCTTGGAGCTGAAGAGTTGGCACCCTTTGCAGTGTTTAACTAACTCCTTGGCGTCATCCAAAGCATTCGGCCAAAAGAAACCATGGCAGAAAGCTTTGGCGATGAGTGATCTTGAGGCCGCATGGTGGCCGCATTCTCCTTGCTGGATGTATCTTAGGATTGCAATGCCCTTCTCTTGCTCGACGCATCGCTGGAGGACTCCAGTGACACTGCGCTTGACGAGCTCTCTGTTGACGATCATGTATGCTCCGGCTCGGCGTTGGACTTGTCTTGCCTCCATTTTGTCAGCCGGCAGATCTTGGTTTATTAGGAAGATGAGGATGGTCTGGGCCCATGATGGAGTTGTGACTTCTTCTATTGCCAACACGGCTACTGCGACCAGGGCGGGCGGGCTGGGTGGTGAAATGCTGGAGTCGGCCGCCGGCTGTTGTGTTGGTGCAGTCACCGGGCCGACTACCGCAGTCCCCGAGCCGGGCGTGGCAGTCCCCGGGTCGGGCGTAACTACGGGAGTCCCCGAGCTGCCTGTTGATGTCCCCGGGCCGACTATCGAAGTCCCCGGGTCACCCGCTTGGTTCTTCGAGCCGGACCCGGCTGCGTCGGGGTCAGGCGGCACGAAGATGGAATCGGACTCTGGAGACAGCTTGATAGACGGCTTGAGGAGGCATTGTAGAAAGACACCGGTTGGTATTGCTTGCCGAGTGGAGCCTATTCGAGCCAGGGCATCAGCTGGCTTGTTGTCGGCTCGCGGTACGTGGAGGAACTCGCATCCTTCAAAATACCCACTGGTCTGCTGAACAAGGAAGCGATAGCTTGCCATATTTGCGTCCTTGGCGTCCCAGTCGCCGGATGATTGCTGGACTACCAAGTCCGAGTCGCCATAACATAGGATCCGGCGAATGCCGAGTTCTTTGGCAAGCCGGAGCCCGTGTATGAGCGCCTCGTACTCGGCCACGTTGTTGGAGGCGGCAAAGTGAATTTGCAGCGTGTATCTGAGCTTGTCGCCTTTGGGAGAGGTGAGGATGACGCCGGCTCCCAAATTGGTGCACATCTTGGACCCGTCGAAGTGCATGCGCCAATGAGTGGAGTCGGGAGCTGGTGGCAGGTACTGGGTCTCGGCCCAGTCGAAGAGGAAGTCGGCCAATGCTTGGGACTTGATGGCGGTGCGAGGCTGGTAGAAGATCATGTAGGGGGCCAGCTCGATGGCCCATTTCGCCACCCGGCCGGATGCATCCCGGCTGCCTATGATCTCGGCAAGCGGGGCGGTGCATACGACCGTGATGGGGTGCTCTTGGAAGTAGGGCTTCAGCTTCTTGGCAGCGAAGTACACGCCATAGCACATCTTATGGTAGTGCGGGTAGTTCTGCTTCGAGGTAGACATCACCTCACTCAAATAGTACACCGGCCTCTGGACCGGCTGGGCTCGGCCCTCTTCCGGGCGCTGGACTACGATGACGGTGCTCACCACCCGGCTGGTTGCAGCAATGTAGAGGAGCATGGGCTCTTTCTCAGTCGGCGCCGCCAGGACAGGCGGCGTGGCCAGCATCTTCTTTAGCTCGTGAAAAGCTTGGTCGGCTTGGTCATTCCATTCAAAGTGATTGGTCTTCTTCATGAGGCGGTAGAGGGGGAGAGCTTTCTCTTCGAGCCGGCTGATGAAGCGGTTCAGGGAGGCCAAGCATCCGGTGAACTTCTGGACGTCTCGAAGTTTGGTGGGAATCGCCATCCTCTCAATGGCCTTGATCTTTACTGGGTTGCATTCGATGCCGCGTTCGGAGACCAGGAAGCCTAGGAGCTGGCCGGCTGGCACTCTGAACACGCATTTCTCGGGGTTGAGCTTGATTTGGAACCGGCGCAGGTTCTCAAATGTTTCCTTGAGATCTTCCAGCAAGGTGCCACGCTTCTCCGTCTTCACCACAATGTCGTCTACATAGACGTGGGCATTTTTGCCGAGCTGCTTGAGGAGGCACTTCTGCATGCAATGCTGAAAAGTGGCACCGACATTTCTTAAGCCGAATGTCATAGTCAGGTAGCAGAAGGCTGCGAATGGCGTGATGAAGGCGGTCTTCAGGCGGTCTGCCGGATCTAACTTTATCTGGTGGTATCTTGAGTAAGCATCCAAGAAACTCAACAGCTCGCATCCGGCCGTGGAGTCTATCACTTGATCAATCCTTGGCAGGGCAAACGGATCTTTGGGGCAGGCCTTGTTGAGGCTCGTGTAGTCGATGCACATGCGCCACTTGTTGTTCTTCTTTAGCACGAGGATCGGGTTGGCGAGCCACTCTTAAAAGAAAACTTCCATAATGAAGCCGGCTGCCAGAAGCCGGGCTATCTCTTCTCCTACAATTCTTCTTTTCTCCTCCGACAGTCGGCGGGGGGGTTGTTTGACTGGTTTTGCGTCTTCTCGGGCGTGTAGCTTGTGCTCGGCGAATTCCTTCGGAACACCCGGCATGTCCTTGGGGGACCCTGCAAAGATGTCCCGATTCTCATGGAGAAAATCGGCGAGCTCGCCTTCCTATTTGCTGTTTAGGTTTGCCTCGATGACGGCAAACCTCTCTGGGTGCTCGGGGTCAAGAGGTATCTTCTTCGTCTCCTTGGCCGGCTGGAAAGATCCTTGGGCATCACACTCCTTGGGATCGGGGGACAGGGCCGGCTGCTTGCCGACCATGGCTACGACTCGGTCCAACATCTTCTTCCCTTCGGCAATCACAAGGGACTCGGCCAGCCGGCTGCTGGCTGCTGCGCACTCGGAAGATTTCTTGTAATCGCCGGCTATGGTGATGATGCCCTTGGTGCTCGGCATCTTCATCTTGAGGTAAGCATAGTGGGGAACAGCCATGAACCTGGCCAAGGCAGGTCGGCCAAGCAATGCATGGTAAGGGCTCTCCAGGTCCACCACTTCAAACCAGATTGCCTCTCGGCGGAAATGATCCTTGTCCCCAAAGAGTACATCAATCTTGATCTTGCCAATGGGGGCGCAGGACAGGACAGGTACAATGCCATGGAACACAGTCCGAGTAGGCATGAGTTGCTTTGTCTTGACGTTCACCTTCTCCAGGGTGTCACGGTACAGGATGTTGATACTGCTCCCGCCGTCTATCAGTTCGCGGGAGAAACGGGCGGCGCGTCTGTCCGTTGCAAGGGTGGCATCCAAAACCAACGCATAAGAGCCGGGAGATGGCATCACCTCTGGGTGGTCGGCCCAGCTCCAGCTGATAGGCTTTTCTGACCAGTGCATGTGCTCGGCGGGGTTGGTAGCGACCGCGTTGACTTCCTGGTGCTCTCGGCGTCTGCTGCGCCGGTCTTCGGGCTGGCTTGTAAAGACGACATAGGCGGCATGCTCGTCGGGGAACTCATCGTGCACAGCTCCGATTGCTGGCCGAGCGGCCGGCGGCTGCGAGGCCGGAGGCGGCGGACCAGTAGGTGGAGGCGGCGCGAGCCCTTCGCCTTTGGAGATTCGGGTGAGCCAGTGGCACTTCCGGGTTGTGTGGTTGGACGGCTTCGCGCCGCTGTGGAACTTGCATGGGGCGTCGAGAGTTTGCTCGTAAGAGAAGGCCGGCTGCCAAGCCGGCTTGCCGCCCCTCTGCTTCTTGGGTGCGGGCCGCCCTTCGGGCGGCTCGTCTTCGACTGTGGCCACCTGCCGGCTGGTGGAGGGCGGCACGGGGCCCTTGCGCTTGTGGTCGTTCTGGTGTGGGCGTCGGCCGGAGTCCCCAGCCGGCGTCTTGGGCGCCGGGTTAGTACCTTCCCAGACGCGTCTACCCGGAGTTCAGTCTTCATAGAGGAGTCGGCGGTGGCGTACTTGTCCGCTATGTCCAGAAGCTCATCGAGGGTAGTAGGCTCGTCGCAGAGGAGCTTGTGCTTGAGGAGGGTGCCTTCTCGGCACCCGGCAGTGAAGTATTCTATGGCTTGCACCTCATGCACCCCTTCGCAAGAGTTGCGGAGCTCGGCCCAACGTGTGAGGTAGTCGCGAGTGGACTCGGCGGGGCCTTGTATGCACAAGGAGAGTTGTCTGGGCTTGGGAGCCCGCTTGTAGGTGATGGTGAAGTTGCGGACGAAGGCTTCTGTGAAGTCTAGCCAGCTGTTGATGCTGTATGGCTTGAGGCTGTTGAGCCAGGTCCGTGCCGTGCCTTGCAGCATGAGGGGCACGTACTTCACGGCAACGCGCCTGTTGCCGTTTGCTATGCTAACCACTGTGGAGTAGTCGATCAACCAATCTTCCGGCTTCATAGAGCCGTTGTACTTGGGCGTGTCTCTTGGGAGCGAGAACCCTTTGGGGAAAGGCTCGTCGCGGATGCGGGGGCCGAAGCAAGGCGGCCCGACATCATCTTCTTCTTCTAGCGCCAGGGATCGCGCTAGGCGGTCGATCCGATGGCGGGCATCGTTCTCGCCGACTCCTTCGCGGCGACCTAGTCGGCCGCTGAGAGTCGGATGCGCAACAGGCGGTGGGGTGGGATATCTCTCCCCACGGGGCCGAGGCGGAGGTGGGTTGCCCCGCCACTCCACGGCCCGGGGATGGCCTTCTGCGTCTCGCTCGATGGAGATCCGGGTTCGGCTTCGGCTGGCAGCAGGCTCTTTCTCGTGCCGCGCGCGGGTTTTACCCGTAGTCGGCGTCCAGGACGTCGCGCCATGATCTCGGCGCGGGGGAGGGCTTTCCGCGCGGGCATCGGCTTCATGCCGCTGCGCGGCTGCATCGATTAGCTGCTGGATGCGTCTGGTCATGTGGGGGAGTTCTTCGGCCCCCAGTCCGTCTAGCTCGTCTACGGCCGCCTGGGCGGCGCGCAGGTTCTCGAGTGGAGTGGCGTAGACTGGGCGGTCGACTCCTAGCGTGTTGGCGACGACAGCGCCGCGCTGTCTGACAACGCCGGCCCGGCTTGGCCCGCCTGGGGGCGGCGTGCCAAAGGCGGCGCGGTCGGCTTCGCGCCGGTGGGCCTCAGTGAGGCGTCTCATGGAAGCCAACTTCCGGCCCTCCGCGAGGAGGGCGAGGCGGCGAGCCTCCTGTGCTTCGGCGTCGGTATCGTCCGGGAGGGGGTGGACAAGTCGTGGACCGCCACATGCGGGGCGTCATGGGCGCTCTCGCCAGAAGCGCCGCCATGGCCGATGACCATCACCTCGGTGGTGACAGCGTCGCAGCCATCGGCCCGGGGAAGCAGGTCGTTGTAGATCGTGACGTCGGTGGGGAAAGTGTCGAGCGAGGCCGTGTCGGAGTCGATAGGCATCGGATCGGTGGAGCCAACAGACTCCAAGTCCACAGCAGGCTCGCCGGAGACGTGGAGCTGGCCTAGGAGGTTGACGAGGTGGTTGGTGTCCGTGTCAGAGGCGAGCTCGTCGGAGATGAGGGTCCTGTCAAGGAGATCGGCGAGGCCGCTCGCTGCGCAGGTGTTGGTGACGCCTTGCAGTGCGTCGTGGCAAGCGCCGTCGGGCGTGCCGAGCTGGCTACGCTCGCTGGGGAGGAAGAGGGTTCCCGTCCAGAACAGGTCTCCGGACGACGGTGCACCTTGCCCCATGGTGGGCGCCAAATGTCGGGTGGTAGGTGCGACATATGCCAACGGATGGCTTATCATTGTGGGAGCCAGTAAGACGTCGCCGGTGCCTGGAAACGGGATGAGGCGAAGACATGCACGCCGGCGAATCTTACCCAGCTTCGGGGTTCTCCGAGGAGATAACACCCCTACTGCTGCTCTGCGGCATCTCCGCATGATCACTAGATGAACAAGTAGCTACACGATGCTCCTTGACCTGTTTGGTGAGAAGAAGAAGAAGGGCACGGCTAGCTCTCCTCTCCTCTCTATGTGGTGTCTAGAACTAACTTGGATCCCCCTTTGCATGGGTGCCCCGGGGGGTTTATATAGGCCTACCCCCCGGGGGTACAATGGTAATCCGGCTAGGCGCGGGGCCCAGCCGTCTGTGTCTACGCTCGCCGGCTTCTGCGCCAGTTGCTGGGGCCCGCCGGCTGGTGGGTCCCGCCAGCTGCCGGCTCCTTGGTCGACAGGTAGGCCCCACTGTCAAGGGCTTTGTCGGTGGCTGGTTACTGTTGCCTCAATCCTGGTGACGAGGGCTTCGCCGGGGTGGGCGTGGCTACAGTGCCGCCGCTCGGCGGGCGATCGTTGTAGCCTCACCGCGTCTTATCTTCTTAATGGGGCGTCTCTTTCGAGGAAGGGGGCAGGCCGGCTGTGAGGAGCCGGCTCTGTCTTGGGCCGACTGGGGGAGGCTTGGCCGCCTTCGGGTGTCTCTCTTCCCAAAGGGGCCCTCCGCCCGTGGGCCGTGCTGACGGCCCTTCGTGGATGACATCAGGGTCAACATGGCAACAGTGTCGCGCCGGACGGGTCATGGCCTCCCCGTGCGGCGCACTGTGCCAGGCGTGCTCCGGGATTCGGGGGTGGCAGGCTTTACTGTAGTCACGCCCCATCACATCGCCGTTATGTGGATGCAGACTTCGAGGGTACGATCTTGACCGCTTTCTGGGAGCCGGCCTCTTGGAGTCGGCCTTCTCGCGGCCGGCTTCTTGGATCCGGCCCTCCCACGGCTTTCTTTATGAAGGCCAAAGCCGGGCCGCCTTCCGATAGTCGGCCCGGGAGACAGCCGGCAAGGGGAAGGCAGCCCCACGTCTTGGACTCTTGATGGCCGTATCGGCTTGTAATTTTTTCAGAAGGGCCAGGGGGAGCCGGCTAGGCTACCCGTGGTCATTTACTCCGACAGCCGGCCAGGGCAGGCCGCGCGCCCCCTTCCCCCCCCCCTAGTCCGAATAGGACAAGGAAGGGGGGTGCCCCCCCCCCTTTCCTCTTTCTCCCTTCCCCCTTCCTTTTCCAACAAGGCAAGAGGGGGGAGTCCTACTCCCGGTGGGAGTAGGACTCCTCCAGGCGCACCCCTTGGGCCGGCCGCACCTCCCCCTCTCCCTCCTTTATATACGGGGGCAAGGGGGCACCCCATGACACACAAGTTGATCTTCGTGATCGTTCCTTAGCCGTGTGCGGTGCCCCCTTCCACCATATTCCACCTCGGTCATATCGTAGCGGTGCTTAGGCGAAGCCCTGCGTCGGTAGAACATCACACCATCGTGCTGACGAAACTCTCCCTCAACACTTTGCTGGATCGGAGCTCGAGGGACGTCACCGAGTTGAACGTGTGCAGAACTCGGAGGTGTCGTACGTTCGGTACTTGGATCGGTCGGATCGGGAAGACGTACGACTACTTCCTCTACGTTGTGTCAACGCTTCCGTTGCCGGTCTACGAGGGTACATAGACAACACTCTCCCCTCTCGTTGCTATGCATCACCATGATCTTGCGTGTGCGTAGGAATTTTTTTAAATTGCTACGTTCCCCAACAGGCATTACTTGAGTTATAGATTTTATGAGAACCTCCTTACCACTGAAACTCAACACTTATCCTTCCATACCTTCATTGTGCAAATTATATCCACCAAGTACCGAGAATAATCACTCATGTATGCTCGAATCAAGGTTGATCGGTTGATATATTAGGGGCCACCTATTCATCAGGTAACTGAAAACGCTTCCATCATAATTTGATTAGGTGGCCATTGGATCTAAATCCAAGGGGCATCCCCCGCATCTTTATTCTTCTTTCGCTCGGCGACGCAACCCACGATATGCCCAAGCCACCACCATCCCCCCACCTTGGGATGTTGCAACTCACAACATCGTCCTCATCTCTAGCAAGGTCCCGACACCCTTTCAATTTAGGGAAAGGAGGGTTGTCGGAAAGGGGGCATCCTGTAGTTCTAGGTAGAGCGCGTGCACCACCTAGACTTGTCCAATTTCCCCTCTACGATACATGAGCCTTTGTGCCATAGACTAATATGATCTCACACAATACAATATATACTTTTGATCATGCAATTCAAACAGTAAACTTAGATACAATTTAGACAATACACTTAGATAATGGAAAGCAGAAAACCCCTGAATGTTTGTATGCATTTTAAACTTTTGATCAGGCTTATGATTACGGTTTCTTAGGACTTGTCTCCATAGCTATTCATTGGTCTGAAAAGGCTCCTGAACCTCCAACCCCCTTATTCAGTGGCGTGAGCTTAGCACGCAGTGGCCGTCTCATGAAGTTTAAGAACTCGACATGTGGCTCGAGGTCGACAGCCATGTCGCCTTCCGCCTCCGTCCACTCAAACTCCCTCACGAGGTTTGCAACGAAGTACCCCAAGTGAAGCATCGCGACACCCATGCCAGGGCACATCCTCCTGCCCGCACCAAATGGCATCATCCTAATTTCTCCGGCGCTTCCTGCAGCCGCCACAAGGCTCACGCCATTGCCCCCGCCGCTAGCCAGGAACCGCTCCGGCTGAAACTCATCTGGGTCGGCCCACGACGTCTTGTCCCGCCCCAGACGCTCCAACTGAAACTGCACGATCGTCCCTGCCGTGACGCGCTGGCCATCCAGAACAACGTGGTCCTCGGGCATCACCTTGCAAGGAAGAAAATATCAAGTATGTGTGACCTTGACTTATACTAAACTTAATAATTAACCAATCGACGAACTTAAAATATAAGTATTCTATTATGAAAATGATGAAAAGTGGAGTATTCTTGCAATAGGACTAACAATTTTCACCTATCTTATGCAAAATCATAAGGTTAGTAAATCATGCTATTAATAAGAGCATAAAGACTTCATTCTGGATTTTTTTTCAAAAATCTAAGCATTTTCTATGTATCCGTTCTAATTTCATCATTCTACATAAACTGTTTTGATTTACTTTTTTCATAGCATTGAAGGAATTTTCCATATTTAAACGAGAAATCGATTAGAGAACAGGTTTTTTTAGAACTGGAAAGTAGTTACTTGCTCACCTGCCTAACCACAGAGGGCACGCTGGGGTGCAGACGGAGGGCCTCCATGAGCACAGCATTGAGGTACTCCAGCCTACCAAGGTCTTCCTCGCCGACCTCCTCGGCGTCCACCCCGACCACAGCCTCGATCTCTGTCCGGACGGCCTCCTGGACGTCCAGATGCTTCACCAAGTTCGCCATGATCCACTGCAGCTCCGCGGTCGGGGGCTCCGTGCCGGCGCCAAGAAACTCGGAGCAGAGCCCCACAAGCTCACCGTCCGTTAGCGTTTGCTTGCGACTGGAAGCATTCCCACCGTAGGCGGAGTTCCTTTCGTCTGCGACCAGGAGCTCGATGAGCGTGTCCACATATGCTGGGGCTTCACCGGACGGTCGACGCCGCCGGCCGCGTCGGGCATTGATGAGCGGGAGGTACAGCTCCTCCTGCTGCCGCCTGAGCGCGGCCAGCTTGTTCCACCGTTCGCGGTAGATTAGCCTGGTCAACGCCGGGAGAGCGGCGAAGACACGCACACCAACGAGGGACCAGATGAGCTCCTCCGTGTTGTCAGCCATGGCGCGGACGAGGCCTGCGTCGACGCCATCGCCGAAGCACATGGTGGCGCTCAGGCCGAACATAGCAGCGTGCATGCTCTCGGCCGCGAGGGCCACGCCGTCGTTAGACTTAGACGCGCACTGTTCACGAAGGTCCGCGACGAGACCGCAGAGCGCGGCGCGGCGGGCTGGGGCGTAGAGGCGAAGGCACGACGGGTGGAAGACCTCGGAGACGAGGTTGCGGCGGGTGGCACGCCAGAGCGAGCCGTAGGGCGCAGAGGTTATGTTGTGGTGGCGCTGGCCGGAGAGGACGGCGCTGGCCGCGCTCGTCGGGGGACGGTTGCAGAACGCGCCCCCGGCACCGCCGCGGACGAGGAGGTGGTGCGCGGTGACACGGTCCGTGACGACGACCTCCTGCCGCAAGGCAGCGGAGAAGTCACGTACGAGACCCCACTTGACGGCGGCAAGGCGGCTTCGCATTTCCTTGATCGGCGGTGCACGCCGGAACAGGCTGCCGATGACGACGAGGAGCGTCATGGGGAGCAGGAGGAGGATCAACTCTTGCATGGCGTGACCGGAGTTGCTGCTTGCTGCTGCTACTTCCCCTTCATACCACGTAGACGTTTACTAGTGTTTATATAGACCTTGTGAAGGTTGATTAAGTAAACCTTTGTAGATGTAGCATTACTCGTTATCCATCGATGGCTTTACCCAGACGCGAACAGAAATTTTAATTGTGAACGTTTTCTGGTTGGCCAGCATTGTTAAGGTCGGAGTTATCCCAGTTCAAATTCAAAAATGAATAAAAGTTGTTAAGGTTCCCATGAATTAAGGACCACATGACTGTATCAGAGTTGTCAATGACGATCGAGTTGACAAGTGGAAAGCAAGCCATCGTCTTTGCTATTCTTTTGCGAGGATATGCCACACTTCGCGGGAAGAAGAAGAATGCCACACCTCGACTTGCTTGACAGGTTGGCATCCTACGGATGAGCAAGCTATGGTAACCTTAGGATGAAGACCAAGCTATCATTTGGGTATTATTATTTTTACCCTGATATGCCACACTAGTGGCAGGAACACATGCCAATTCCAAACGTTTTTTATGACACATTTAGTGACGTGAGGATGGCAGCTTTAGTTGTCAAGCATGACAACTTTATTTTTGAATGACAAGTTTTTTTGGGGGGTCTGTTTTTTCTTTCCGGACGGTAATTTTAGTTGTAGAAACGTCATGACCGGGTTGCTGCATGCCACACATGTGGCACTTACCATTTGGAATTTTTTTTCCATTGAGAAACAGCTATGCGGCAAATGTCGTGTTCTAAAAAAATGGCAAATGTCGTATGGTATTGGGAGTCCTCGTCCTAATTCACTTAAACGAAATATGACACACTTGCTCAAATGGGGTAAAAATGAGAAAAAATCTACTAAATGAAGTAATTGATGTCACAAACATGAAACACTTAACGTCGGGAAGTGATCCCAATAACAACCAATGTAGCAAACAATTATCCAAATTCTATTGTACAAATGTCAGAAATTTCGAGACTCGCATTCCTCTGCGCTGTTGGATCCCCTGCATGAGTCCCAAAGCGTTCATTCCCACACCCTCCACTGCGCGAGTTACGACCTGGTACATGGTTCACTTGGAATGGCAATCTGGGTGAACACATTTTCGAATGGCGATTTATGTTGTTGGAGCATGACAATTTTCTTTAGCAACATGGCAAATTCTGAGCATGGCAATTTTCAACATTTTCTTTTTTTAGGCTGGAAATTTTCCATGTTTACATCGTGGCAAAATCATTGAAAATGCAACGTGCCATTTTTCTGAGATTTTACATACAACATGGCAATTTTTATTCTAGCACATGGTAAATTATTATTCAACCAAATTCATCTGTTTTCACATGTCAATTCCGGGACGTTCGCTGGGAATGTTATTATGAGCAAACGAACTCCTTGCCTGGGAATGAAATAAGATCCCAAAATCTAACGTAATCATGTGTACGGCAATTTTTCGGCAACTGTACTGACACGAGGATGACAAGTTTAGCTAACTTGCACGGCAATTTTCTGGCAAAAAATACGTTGTGTCCGAATTTACCATGTTTGCAAATTAAGCTTGTCATCCTCACATCACTAAAATTATCGTTAAAAATGTTTGATTTGTCGTTTGGGCATTATTCGGGTCCTAATTCTAAGTTGCGTTTGCAGCAGGAGATAGTAAGGCCGTAAACAGACGTCCGTTTCGTTCAGGTTCTGTCTGTTTGCGTCGGCAAAACGGACACGAGTGTCCGGATCCGGCCATCGGTGCGTCCAACCGGCCGTTGCTTCTAAAAAAGTTCTCCGCATTCGAATATTGAATTTAACCAAAAAAGACATTGCAAAATAATTTAAAATGATATATACATTACACAATAACTTAAGCGTCCACAAAGTCTCATGTGCCAACATTGAAAATAAACATCAAATTTAGAACAACATAAAACTAAAGAAACCCTAGATTGGGCTGTCTGTCGCCGTCTTCAGTGGCCACCGTCCTCCTCGTTATTGTCCTCGGTGAGGTCGATGTAGGGGGCTGGCTGCCATAGATGGATCGGCGGCCCCACTGGTGGCTGCCATTGCAGAGCGGCCGGGGGTGGTGACCACGCCTGCTGTGGTGGTGGCCGGGGATGTGACCACGGCTCAGCGTCTCCACGAGGACGGCGACGGGCTGCACGACACCATGGCCATGACTGCCCCAACAATGCAGGGTTCCAGACTGGGGCCTCCTCCATCACCTCCTGATACGACCGCATATGAAGCTGTGAATATTGATGACAATATTGTTGCATCAAGGTTGAAAACAGAAGGCGTGTTTGTACCAAAGAATATATTTTATAATCAGGAATGTGAGAAGAACGTACAAGAGCTCATACAAATTATTAGCATGCATGCGTTGGGTCTTCTGTGCTCGTTTGAACAACCATGCATGGATGAGAAATATGATGCTTTGGTGGGTCACGTTGGTGGACATTATTTAACAAAGGAAAAACAAGCATGCATGGGTTCCTTTAGCAAGAAAAGAGATGGATGCATGCCTTCGTTTCACGTCAAGAAAGAACCTACGCTAGTCGTGGACCTGGAAGGCTCCGCGGCTGTTGAACAATATTTTCTTGGAGATAATTTAGAAGGAGTTTAATTTGAGGATTTTAAGGAGATAGAATCACGTCCATGCAAGAAGATAAAAAGCAAGGATTTGTTTCTCTTCCGGCCACGCAAGGAACAAACTCCTGGGCAAAGAAGATTTGTACGTGTCCACTTTTGCTTGAAAGAAGTCGGTTGGGGCCCACCTGCAGAACAAGAGACCCTTGAAGATGGCGCACCAGTCCAGATTCTTTGTTTATCTCAGTTATTTATTTTGAAGTCGGTTTAGTTATATTTGGTACTGGCTGAGTTATAAAAGGTAAATGCAATTTAAATTAGTAGAAGGTCAAGATTGTATTAAAGATAGACTTGTTGAGCTTGCCGGTTAAGTTAATTAGATGGGTCGACCACTATATAAAGTCATGTACGTGCGCCATGTAAAAGAGGTTATTTTTATATGAAATAGACACGATGTGTTTTTCAGGGTAGACACACCCGTATTAAGTTTTGGAGGGATCTTTAGAAAACCTCTGTTTTGCGATTTCTCTTCGTGAAAATTGTTTTGCGCGTGAGTACCTTCGTCGAGATTGGTTTTCTCGTGCTGGGCCGCAAGGTTCAAGCCCTCTACTTCGTGTACATCGCGTGCACGGGCGAGAGGTTGCTACTGCTGGTGTTGGAGTGTCGTGAAAGATCGGGCCCCAACAACGGATCGGATCTCACTACGAGGTTCGGTTCTTTATCACCTCCTCCTTGACCTCCTGCTTCACCTCCTCCTCCACCACCTCAGGGATGGCGACGTTGCCGGCGGCTGACAGGGCCAACATCACGTCCAGGCCCTCCCACTAGGCTCGGTCGTGCTGCCGGATAGAGTCCTCGAGCACCCTCCTCATCCTCGACGGACATGATCGGAGGTGGTGGTGGCGGGGACGGCAAGAGGGAGGGCGTGGGAGAGCGCCCGTGTACCCGTGCACGGTCGTGCGACCGTGGCGAGCTGGGAGCAAGTGCGCGCCCGTGGCGGGCTCGGAGCACGATCGGCAAAAAATGTTTACCGGTGGAGGTCATGCTTGTTTGGGAACCAAGTGTCCCATAGGGGGAGTCGATGGCGTACCTTGAATTGTTGAGGAGGTCCAGCGGAAGGCGGGCACTGCCGCTCACCGGGATAGACGGCACCAGATCTAGGCTCAGATGCTAGTTGTTCGAGAGATGCACGTCGCTCCACGGCAGTGGCGTCCTCATCTCCCAGTACCGCTAGCAGATCACGAAGAATGCGGGCCGCAAGGTTGAGTGGGTGGCGTCAATTTTGGGTCGAGTCTGACACAAGGCTAACATAATTTAGCCACGGCCGGACCAAATGAGGTCGCCAGTTGGAGCCTGAGAGCTGCACCATGAACGCGGCGAGCGGTGAGCGAAAAGACCGATGTATCAGGTCGGTAGAAACATTTTCCTGCGAATTATCACCCTAATTTAAGAGGTAAAACTTTCCATATATAATTCGACCAAAGTGCAAATAGTACTACATCCAAAATGGAAAGCATGGCAGATATAACAGTCCCGAAATCTAAGTAACCTAGCATAGTATGATCGATAATGATACGTATGAAGATCTCTAAATGAACTAATAACTGAACTAAGCGGCCCTGCTGTCCTTTGATGCGTTGACGGCGGCCTGCCCCCTGAGCCTGCCGGTCCTCCGCGCCCCGATCTGTCCAACCTTCTGCCCGGGAGGCGCGTCGCGGCGGACCGTGGACGCGTGCCCGATGTGCTGGTGGTTGCCTCCTCCGTGCGGGTGGTCGACGGGGTTCATGGCGACGCCGCGCACCCTGGGCCAGCTGTTCCTCTTCACCTTGAACTTGTGGTACGCCCTGCCCGCCTTGAGCAGCGGCTTCTCCGTCCTCCCGCCGCCGGCCACCTGCCCCACCATCGCCCTGCACCCGCTCTGCACCACCTTCTTCGCCCCCGACGGCAGCTTGATCCTGCACGCACGTACGTACGGTTGCAAACAAGTCAGATTAATCTACTGGTCTCCATCCATGATCCATCCATGCATGCATACAAGATCGATTAAACTTGCCTGGTGGTGCCGTTGTCGGAGTTGTGGCTGATGACGATGGCGTAGTCGCCCGAGGCGCGGGCGAGCGCGCCGCGGTCGCCGACGTGCTGCTCGACGTTGCAGACGACGGCGCCCTCCGGGAGGGACGCGAGCGGGAGCACGTTGCCGATGGCGACGACGGCGCGGCGGCCGCAGTAGACGGACTGGCCCGTGTACATGCCCTCGGCGGCGACGAAGAGCTCCTTGCGGTGCTTGTAGCGGACGGGGTCGCGGAAGTCGAGGCGGGCCAGCGGCGCGCCGCGGCCGGGGTCGTGCACGATGTCCGTCACCACGCCCTTGAGGTACCCGTTCCGCTCGCCGTAGTCCAGCGCCCGGAACCGCGCCGGGCCCTGGCGGTGGTGCGTGTGCGACTTGAACACCGAGCCCGCGCCCTTGCGCTGCGCCCTGATCACGCGGCCCATCTTCTCCTCCTCTTCTCCGGCGGCGGCGGCGAGGGTTTTGTGTTCGTACGTGAGACGTGATGAAGGCGTAGGCGCGAGACCGCGTGCATATATAGGCTTCGGTGGAGTGCAGCCTACGAAAGCGTGGTCGACGGCTGCGATCGGTGCACGGGTGGGGTTTGGCTGCCCGCCGTCCGATTCGCTCGGGTTCAAGCTGCTCGTGTTCGATCTGGTCACCAACCACGCATGCCTTTTTTTCTTTCTTTTTTTTATAACCAGGATTTCTGTTGCATGGTGAGGTCTGATATTGTTGCCGCATGAGCATGTTTCGTGACAACATACATTAAGCACGGCATGATTATGGAAGTTCACGTTGAAGTCATGGTAAGAAATCGAGTTAATTGCAAGACACTATCATACTTCAGCACGTTGTGACGAATCAGTACCACTAGTCATATTTTTTTGCCATGCAGTGCCAACTCTAAGCCTAAGTGTTGCAAAACGGTCTGACAGCCGTATAAGCACGTATTGACCACGTATCTGACCGACCGAGCCCATTTGTCAGGTGCCACGGTGGCCTACCCGCGCGCACCCGCTCGGTAACTCTCGCACCCCTCTCGGTCGCTCCATGTAGCCGGGTCCGGTCGAACCCAACCGGAGCCAGCCGCACTCTGTCCCTCTCCTCGCCATCGCCCTCGTCTCTCCAGCCGCCGACGCCGCCGCTCTCCGCGCAGACCGCCGCATCCGCCACTGTCGCCGCGCCATGGTCTTCGAGGATGAGAGCAGCGACGACATGTCCGGCGTGCAGATCTCCTCCTCCTCCGACGGGATGCATTATCAGGTCAGTGGTAGAGCTAGGGTTAGGGTTAGGTGATTTGGGGATTTGCTCTAGTTTTCTGATTTGAGGATTTGCTCTCTGTAGATTCCTGCTAGCATTGAAGACCAAGACTACAATGGCTTGGAGAATGCACCAGAGGGGCTCTGCGTGGAGCATCGGCTGCCAACTGAGCGCCGTGTAGCTTTTGAATCATTTGAGATGGGTAGGAGGTTTCTAGTTTGTGCTCAGCCTGTAAGATTCATGCTTTCTTTATGTTCAATGTGATATAGTTACTAGTACTGATGATGAAGCACCTAGTTACCACTTAGTAGTTTTGATGCTTCTAGTACTGATGCTCACTGCAATAGCTTAGTTGGCTATGTTCACTGTAATATATATAGTTTGAGGCAGTGTAGTTAGGAAGCAAACTGTTAGTTGATTGAGGCAGTGTAGTTGCTAAATTTTATTAGTAGTTCTGATGATTATTTATTAGTAGTTTTGATGATTATGGTTTTGATGCTTATGTTCACTGTAATATGTATAGTTTGAGGCAGTGTAGTTATGAAGGAAACTGTTAGTTGATTGTGGCAGTGTAGTTATGAAGCAAACTGTTAGTTGATTGTGGCAGTGTAGTTATGAAGCAAACTGTTAGTTGATTGTGGCAGTGTAGTTGCTAAATTTTAATTGAGGCAGTATAGGTTGCAGTTGAAGTAGCATTGTTTAGTTGGCCACATGTATAGTTTGTAGTTCTGCAGTTGTTAGTTCATTTTTTACAAATGCCCTTTCATAATGGTAATTCTTCAGAGATTAACAATATAAGTGTTTGATATATTGCAGGAAGCTGTCAATTGTGGTTTCCTTGCTTGGGTTGACCCAGAGTGGCCTCCCACAATGCAAAATGCATTGTTGAAGCTTTGGGAAATGTTGAAGACAACAGGACTGCTAGGAGGAAGGATAACCTGGAAAGTTCACTTACTATCCACCACCCTAAAGAAGAGAAAAGGAATCTGGATGCCAACTATGACAAACTAGTTGAAGATGTCCATCAACTTCTCAGTGCCCAGGAGGACAGGGCATTGGATTTCAGCTCTCTGCAAGCTAAGGAGAAGAGAGATGAGAGAGGCAGTGCATCAGTTGTGGCTGCCATGAAGAATGAGATGGAGAAGAAAGAGGCAGAGAACTTCAAGATGAAAGAGAAGTACAAAGTGGTGATGAACCTGGTAGAAGCTCAAGGCACTGTCATTAGGAACATGAAGATGAATCATTTGAAAGAGAAGGAAAAGCTAGCTGAAGGCAACAACAATTTAAAGATCCAGGTTGATGAGCTCACCAAGTCTTTGGAAAAAGTCAAAGAAGAGAATGTGCAGTTGAACCTTCACATGTCTGATCTCAAGAGGGGACATGAGAATCTGATAAAACGCAGGGATGAGGTGAAGCTCCAGCTTGCTGTTCAGTTGAAGTCACTGGAGAAGAGCCAAGAGAAGTTGAAGTTGATCCATGACATCTTGAAGGAATGAGGTAGATGAAGATGATCTGGGTAGATGGAGCAGAGCATACCTATCATGATATAAGTTGCTTTGATAGAAGGCTTTGCTAATCTTTTGTGAAGGGTGGTTTAGTTAAGTGTAATGTATGGATGTAGTAGTTGTGAACAATGTTGAACTCCACTATGCTATGGTCTTTAGCTAATGTTGTAAGAATCTAGTAATTATGGCTTTAAGAATCTATGGTTATTTAGCTAATGTTCAATGTTGAACTCCAGTATGTATGCTATGTTGAACTCCTCAAATTATATCTCCTCTTGAACCTCTGGCCAAATGCTCAAGTTAGATGTTTTTTTTTGAAAAGAAAGGGGCAATATATTCATTTAGGCTTGTTAGTATTCAAGCATTCAAGTTTAGCTTCTATTTCTTCTGAGCCCTTCTGAGCTTGGCAGAATTGTACGCTAAAAACAGTCAAATTAGAGCATGACCGTTGCTTGAATTTGGGTCTCTGCAGGTTAAATCTCCTGTAGTCTGTGGAATATCCTCTCTTGGGTATGATCATATGGAAATTCTTGGTTGTTCATGAAACTGGCAATTAAAGTACCCCTTTTATGAGGAAAATTAGTTTCAAGAGGGTCCAAAGAGTAGCTGCCACAGACAGAGAAAAGCAAAGATCTGAACTGCCCTATTAAAAGTTTCAAGAGGGTCCAACTAGGAGGGGTACATAACCAGGTGATAGACTAGATACATAATAAGCTAAGATAGCAGGCTAGATAGCAGGCTCAACATCAGGCCCCTGGTAGCAGCATCACCGCGAGTACTCCATCACCGCTTGATCGTTGCCCCCAACAGGTCGAGGACACAGCGTATACTTCGCCATCTTCTCCCCTGGAAAATAAAATCATTCCAAAATCGCCATAAGCTTCAGTATTTTCTTCTCTTCCAGAAAGAAGACAGCAGTTCAAAAGATTCAGGATAGATGCTGCCAACAACTCACCAAGCCAAGGCGGGGGATCGATGGGTCGTCGCTGCGTCTGAACCGGTCGGGGCGGCCGATCTACTGGCGGCGTGGGGACCAAACGGTCCCCGGCGGGATGAACTCCGGCGGGATGTTGGCGATTCCCTCCCACGATGGTGGCCTAATGTTGAGCCTCGAAGGATTCGCCGTCCTGAAGTTCTCCCAGCGGGCGTCCTGCCGCGGATCCGGTGACTTCGCCTCCTGGATCGCCCAAAACAGCAGCTCCACATCCTCGCAGCCGTCGTCGCCGATGAAGCGCGCACGCTCGAGGAAGTTCGCATGGCGGAGGATGTGCATGTAAATCTTCCCCCACTCGTCACGGTCGGGGAAGCGCTCCCGTACCACCCGACGCATCTCGCGGCGGGCCTCCGGCGAGTTTGGGTCGATCCTGAGCCACTGCGGGGGATGGAAGTGCCCGTGGCTCCGCTACCCGCGCCGCCGGCATAAGCCGACAAACCCGTACGCCGCGTCGACGCGCGCCAGCCATGCGGATACTCAGATGGGGATCTGGGGCGGGGAGGACTGAGATGCGGGGGTGGGTGGGAGGTGGAGTTGGCTTTAATGGCGGTCTCGTCGCTTCCACCGAGGGGGAGGGGCGGGGAGGGGGAGATGGCCAAATGCTCAATAAAATCGCACATTACAGCAACACAAACGCTGACGTGGCCACTGTCAACAGGGATTGCACTGAGTGGTGGCCCTGGTTATTAAAGCAATGCACGCGGCGAAAAGGAGAGAACGGTTGAGTGAAATTTGTGCATTTGGGGGAAAAACTAGGATTACGCGAGGGCGGAGGCGATTCCTGGTGGCGGAGGTGATCTCGCAGGCGACGTCGGCGGAGTCAATGTCGATGTCGTGGTCTTCGGGTCGTTCTCAGGCTCCCAGCTTCCGTCGAGCCTCTGGAAGGAGAGGGGAGGAATCGAGGTCGCCGGTGCCCTACCGTGAGAGCCCGATGGCCTATGAGCCGGAGAAGCTCTGCTGGTGCAGGCCGCGTAGAAAGGCGCCCAGATGGATCTCATGGAGCCGCCAGAACCCAGGCAGGCGGTACTACACCTGCGTGGATGCCATGGTAAGTTTCATTTTAGTTCTACTTTTCTGTTCATTACATCAGATCCCCTCTCAAACCCTGATTTCTGTTGGTACAACATGGTGGTTGTGGCTTCGTTGAATGGCATGATGATCCTCTGCCTAAGTTTTGGAGTGATTTGATTGGAGATTTGCGAGATGAAGTGCGTAGGCTGAGAGGTGAAACTGGCGTTGGTGGGTTTGAAGATGACTGTGGAGTTGTGGCCTTGCCTGAAGCTCAAAGAGGAAGAGAGGTGGCTTTGGAAGATCAGCTCAGGGAGAAAATGCAGAGCTAGATGCAGTGAAGGCCGAATATCAGAATGTTGTCTTTCTTTTTATTGTCTTTGTGGTAGGTTTGGTGACAGCCAAGATGCTGCTTCAGAGCTAGATGCTGCTTCAGTTAGATGCTGCTGCAGTTAGTGTCAGTGGTTTTGGCACTGAAGCTTGTTTTGGCAGTGAAGATGCTAGTAGTGGTCAGGTTTATCCTTGTAAGTTAGTGTCAGGTTGATCCTTGTTAAGGAGAGATGCAAGTTAGTGTCAGTTGTGGTCAGGTTGATCTTTGCAACTTACTGTCAGGTGTTATTAGTTAGTGTCTTTGTAAACAATATTTGGTATGTTCATCTAAGTAATGAAGTATGTGGCCGTTGTGGCAGTATCATCCAGTACAACACAAAAAGCATTGAGTTGTTCACAATTGCCAAATGAACAACACAAAAAGCATTGAGTTGTTCACAATTGCCAAATGACTCAACTTAGTTCACAACAGACTCAACTTAGTTCACAATACACTAAAGTAGCAATCCATTAGAACATACATCAGTTTTGTAGCACCACCCAGACTAAAGTACCAACATTCATTCACTCAGAAGTTACCACTAGCAGTAAAGAATGACATCAAACGAGTATAATTCCCTGTGGCACTTGAAGGAGCACCAGAAGTAGAAGGACCAGAAGTAGAAGCTCCTTCAGCAAATCTCGGGGCAGTGAAAGGCCTTGCAAATCTTGCACTTGCACTGGCTGACCCTCTAGCAGTTCTTGAAGCAGATCTGGCAGTAGCAGATCTTGCACTAGCAGATCTTGCACTAGCAGATCTTGCATAAGTAGTTCTTGCAGAAGCAGACCTTGCTGGTGGCTGCTATGATCCTGATGGAGTATCTTCATTCCTTAATCTTGCAGGTGCCTTGCAAACATACAAAGAAACATGATAGTTTAGGGTTCAGGTTTAGCACAAAAAACATAGAAGGAAAGAAGACCAAATAACAAGTACAATTCATAAGGGTTTACCACATGCTTGTTTTTCCTCAAAGCCAACTCTGGTCTTAACTGTTGCTTGCAGTTGGTGTACCTATGGCCCTGGAGCCCACAGTTGCTGCATGTTATAGCGGCCATTCTTGAACTGTCCTTGGGTTTTGGAACCTCAAATTGGCCCTTTATTCTCTTCTCTTTCCTTCTTCCCTTCTTCACATGAAATTTGGGTGGCTCTATGTCTGGTCCACTTGTCCTTGTCCAATCATGTTCACCAGGAACTGGATATATCATTGGTTCATATGCAGCAAGGTAAAAAGGGTTTTTGAAGAATTTGCAGACATAGTCCTCTGGAAATCTTTTTGCCTTGTTAATTGCTGATATTGCATGGTTGCATGGTATGCTTGACAGGTCCCACTTTTTGCAGCCACATGTATAGATTTCCAAGTTTATAGCATGTGTTTGCTGCCCACTGGTCACTTGCCAAAGATTTACACCAGCTTGAATAGGTTTGCAGAATCTGGCCCTTTCCTTTTCCACCTCAAGCTTCTCAGCATAATGTGGTGTGATCTCCCATAAAGATGCCTTTCCCCTCTCTCTGTTATTATGCCACCTCACCATCTGCTTGTCCTTGATACCATCAATCATAGTCCTAATAGGTTTTTCCTAAAATCTAGGATGTACTTGTTGAACACCTCAGACAGGTTGTTAACAACCAAGTCTGTCTTGCAGTTAGTGTCAAAAGCATGCCTAGCCCATGTGTGCTTAGGTATTCCACTTAGCCACTTCCAAGCTTCCTGACTCTCATTTTTTAAGTCATTCATGGCAATGTTAAACTTGTGCTGGTTGTAAGCATAGCTGGCATTATCCATGCATTTCTTAAGATCTTCCCCCCTAAACCCAGCATTTTGGAAATTTGCATAGAGGTGTCTAAGGCAAAATCTTTGATGACAGTTTGGAAAAACTTGGTTTACTGCATTTAGTAATCCCTGTTCACATAGCATGCTAGTCTTAGCTGAAGTATTGTTACATCTAGAACATAACATGCTAATGCAGAAGAACAGAAAAGCAATAACATAACAGAAAGATGCATGCATACCTTCTGTCTATCAGACATGATAGTGTAAGGCCCAAATTTGCCAACTTCTCCTCCTAGACATATCTTCAGTTGGTGTAGAAACCAACACCAGTTAGTTGTGTCCTCTTGTCCAACAACAGCAAATGCAAGTGGGAAAATATTATTTTTCCCATCTCTTCCAGTGGCAGCTAGGATTTGAGCACCAGTGGTGAGCTTAATAAAGCGTCCATCAACACCTGTTGTTGTAACCAAAGAACAATTTAAACTTTTAGAAAGCATTACTAAACAACATATTTAAGTATAAAGAATTATAAAGCACCACTACATCCATTGAGAAAGAAGTATAAAGCATTACTAACCAATGAATGGTCTGCATCCATTGAGAAATCCCTCCCTTGCTCCATTTATGTAGAAGACCATAGCATGAAACCTTGGTCCTGGATGTGGTATTTTTGAAGTTGGTCTTGGAGTAACTGTTGCAACTATAACTCTACTACCAGGGTTTGTATCCATGATGGTCTGAGCATAATCCCTAAGTCTGGGATACTGAATCTTGTGCTCTCCTAGCACAGCTTCTATAGCAAGGTTTTTGGCCCTATAGGCCATGTGCCTTGGCACATCAACACCATACTTCTCACTGCAGTTGTCAATTAGAGTGTGTATGCTGGTGCTTGGATCAGACCTAAACAATGACTCATAGGTCTTTGCAAGCCACTTGGCACTGATCCTTGATAACTCAGTGCTGGTAGGGCAAGTGTGCTCCAGCCTCATATTCTTAATAGCAAAAGTTTTCTCCCCTTTGATAACTGCAGCAACTATGCAAAACTGGCAGTGCTCTTGCTTACAACAGGCAATGATCCTTTGGTCTGAATTCCTGTGATACCTAAAGTCTCTGGCCTGTGTGATGTGCAAGCTCAACAAAGCATCCCTGAATTGTTGTTGATTCTTGAAGCACATGTACAGACATAACTGCTGATGTGGTTGCTCAAGTTTGTCATTGTACCAGATCCTTGGTTTCCTTTTCTTGGCCCTACTCTTCCTCCCTTTAGGTAGAACAAAGGACATTGCCTCATGTCCATCATCATCATCCTCAAACAGTAACCCATCATCTTCTTCATCTGATGAAGGAATGAAATCAGGTTGCACCTCCTCCAACACACTTGAATGTGTCCTAGTAGTAGGGCCTCTCCTAACTGCCAGCTTCTTCCTCTTTTTTGGAGGTTTTTGCATTGGTGCTTCTTCTGTTGCAAAAACATTGACCTCATCCTCTTTCTCCTTCTCCCGCTCCTCCTCCTCCATCTCAAACAAGTCCTCAACCTCAGTGTCACCCTCATAATGTAATTGTTCCTCTTCTGAATCCTCATCATCTTCATCTGAATCTTCATCTTCAACTTGTTGCTCTGCTAGTCTGTTCCTCTCAATTATCTCTGTGTCTTCAATTATCCTGTACTTCTCCATGCAGAAAGGATTGTTATCACTGTCATATGCAGCAGCCTCAGAGTCATAACTGTTATTATGTTCCTCCTCTAGAACTGCCTCTTCCTCCATTACAGCTTTGAGCTTCTCCTTACTTAAACTTATGCTCTCTTGTGTGCACTGACTATGAAAAACAACACCTAGTTGATCAACAGCAAGAACTGCAGGCTCACTAAGATCATACACAACAGGTGGTCTATACAATATAGTTGCTAAATTTTCTTCTCTCCTCTGACAGACATTGCTGTAGTTTGATCTCACTAAATCTGCTTCCATCTGACATACAAAAGGTGATGTTGCCCTCACTAGCAAATTCAGAACTAAACTATGCTTATATTCCTTCTTAAGTTGCTGCAGTTTGATGTTTGTGTCAATTAACTCTAACCCATGCTCTCTTTCCTCTCCACTGCCTAAATTCTTCATGTGATACAGTTCATCAGAGAAAGAATAACCTTGTGTGTGCATCAGTGCATATAAGTTCAGAAATGTAACATCTGAACTGCATATCTTCCTATCAAGATTGTGTTGTGCATCAAAATGAAGACGAACATCCCAAACAACATCATCCAAACTACAATTGACAGCACAAATTTATACTGTCATCACCAACACTAACCCTAGCCCCCTGTTTTGGAATATACAAAAAGAAGCGAGTAGAAGCAGAGAAGAGAACGACTTACAGCACGCCGCCAACAGCTCCACTGGTCCACTGATGGCTACTGGTAGGGTGGGCCACCCATATCTCTGCCAGCTTCACCCTGTCCTCCATGGACAGCGCGGGCTCCTCCTCCAAATCCTCGTCGTCTGCGCTGGAGTCGTATGAACTGGAGCCGTCGACATCGTCCAGACCTAAGTGGTCATCGGGGCCGAGGCCAGGAAGGTCCCCGTACCCGCCTGCGCCGTCGACGCCGCCGGGAGTCGCCGCCGCCATCGCCTGAGAGGGGAGAGGAAGACGAGGGCGGGGGGGGGGGAGAGGAAACTAGGGTTCGTCGCGTATGGGTTCGACCGGACCGGACCAAGCTACTTGGTTCGACCGAGCTGGCTGGGACGAGTGACCGCGCGGGTGGGAGTGCGGGTGCGGGTGCGCGCGGGTAGGCCACCGTGGCACCTGACAAATGGGCCCGGTCGGTCAGATACGTGGTCAATACGTGCTTATACGGCTGTCAGACCGTTTTGCAAGACTTAGGCTTAGAGTTGGCACTGCATGGCAAAAAATATGACTAGTGATACTGATTCGTCACAACGTGCTGAAGTGTGCTAGTGTCTTGCAATTAACTCTAAGAAATCACACCAACAAACATGAAGTACTACCCCTCGAATTCGACTATAAATAGCGTCAGCTTTGGATGAATAGTATTTGACACTATTCTCATCCGATTTTGTCTTTTTTTCTTCTCTAAATGTAGTTCAAATTAGGAATTGAAACTTATTGAGATTGTACATTAAACATGGATGTGTGTCTCTAAATATTTTCAAGAAACTGAACATGTTTTCTATCTTCAAATAGATTGAACATGTTTTCTATCATCAAATAGATTGATCAGATTGATCTCACCTAAAGGCAGATCCTATACTAATCCCTCCTCCCTGGGGTCTCACACATAAGACTGTGAAAGTTCACGTAGTGTCTCAACCCATGACTCTTTGAAATCAACATTCTCGATGTCCGCTTCATCGACGGCGACTTCAAAACCAATAGTCTCAGCGTCGATGTCCACTTCAACAGTGCTGACGTGGACTTTTTATTCGCCAATCTTCATGCCTTCGTCGTTCATGTTGTCGCCTCTTATCACTAAGCTTGTTGTCCTTGCAATTTATGTTGCCGCTCTCGACGCTAAGCTTGTTGTCCTCGCTATTCATGTTGTTCCCGTGTTCACTTTGATTGTTGCCTGTGGCAGCGCTAGGAGTCAGAATAACTGATGTCAGAGTTATATGCATGTGAACATATAAACAAATTACGGTGAAACCTAGTGCAATTAATCAGAATTTTGTGATGTTTCTTGCCCAGGTAGCCTTCGGCCTCCTCGATATGGCCAAGGCACACGGGAAGCATTGCTTGTCTTGCCCTAGGAGATATTACAGCTGGTGCTATGGACACCACGACATCCTCGGCGGCGGTGATTCACGCCTTTGAAAGAAGACACAGACCGGAAGACGAGCACCAACGACGCTCAACAGGCCGCAAAACCCACAGACATCGGTTGCGACTGTGTCATGCGAAGGTTGGACATGGAGCTTCACATTGTTGTAGACTGTAGGTGACGACAAGTACTCATCCTTGAAGACATCGCAGACATCATGCATTGATCAAAACCAATGACAAGTTCAGAAACCTTCTTTGTGTTAATGTCATCTAATCCACCGTGCTAGTCGTGGTCTTCGTCCTCTTGACTGAACAACCCCATCGTTGGATCCTCTTTTTTCCCTGAATGAACAGGGCCATTGTCTGGTTATTCATCAGATTATGTTATTCTTCCCGTTAAATAAACATATTCATTTTTTGGAAGAAAGGGTGACCTGCGAATTTGTTTGGTAGTAGCTACAGGTTAACATATGTGCCGTCTTATTGACTTTCCTAGGTCAATGAATAAAGCTAATATGATCAAAATTGCAAAATTACAATCATGGTAGATAGCCGCCGCTGGTCCGATCGAATAAACCCCACCACATTTTGCACCATCTCAATCACTTCCAAACATTCGGCTTCCTCAATCAACTTGTACAACCAACATTACCTGCAAGATCGAGTATCGCCAGCTTTAAATATTTTACTACTAAAAACTAGCCACTCTTACCCCGCAAAAAAAAAAAAAAAAAACTAGCAACTCTTGTAGATATACACTCCAATAAAAAAATCACCAATTTAACAAATCATCAAATTTCCTGGATCTAGGTGAAAGAACGCCAGCTGACTGCGGAAGCTGAAGCTGCCGTCAAACCAGTCGAGGAGGACTCAGCGATCGCCGGGGATGTCGAAGGCGCCGCCGCGGGAAGACCCGTCGCCGACAGGCGTCGCGGTGTCTCCGGAGGTCGAGGCCGCGCTCGCGAGCGGCGGGGCGGTCGTCGCCCTCGAGTCCACCATCATCTGCCACGGTAACAGGCTTCGACCCCCACTTTTCCCCTTTCGGAGCAGAGCAGAGGACCCTCCCCGGCGACGCGCCCTATCTTAGCCTCCGCGGGGTTATTGATTGGAGTTTCCGTTGCAGGCATGCCCTATCCGAAGAACCTCCAGACGGCCATGGAGGTGGAGGCCATCGTCAGGGAGAACGGCGCTGTTCCTGCCACCATAGCCATTCTGAACGGCGTGCCACATGTTGGTAAGGTGTACAGGGCACCATCAGGCTGTTCACTTGATCTGAAAATATTGTCTTCTACTAGTAGTACCGATATTCTTCATACGATTGTAGGGCTTAACAGTGAACAGCTGAAGAACTTGGCTATAAGCGGAAGTCAGTTTCAGAAGACAGCTAGAAGAGATATCGCGCAAGTTGTGAGTACCTTGCTCAACCCAATTTTATCCTTCTTAAGTCAAACTGTAAACTCTTGTGAAATCATTAAGCATTGCGCTGAAATTGGCATGCCATCATTCATGAAAGAATTAAGAATGTGTATTGTTTTTCAAATCTGGGATTTACCTCATGCCTAGATATATAGCCCTCTGATTAACATTTATGTTTGTCATTTTGTTGTTTTCCTTTTTGATTGTTTTACTAATTTTCAGGTTGCTTCGGGCGGCAATGGTGCTACGACAGTCTCTGCCACCATGTTTTTTGCTCATAAGGTTCTTTCAAGAAACACTCCATTTTACTCGTCTTATTTATCTTGGTTTTATTTGATAGCCATGTGTAGTTAGCACCGAATGTTTCTCTGTATAATGCAATTAATTTATTCTGAAATTCAGGTTGGTATACCAATTTTTGTGACTGGGGGGATTGGAGGCGTACACAGATATGGTGAAAAAAGTAAGTAGCTTCCAGTTGTGTAAGGAATCCTTGTTTAGGTTCACAGTGTACTAAAAATGTTCCCATTGATTTGTCCGAATTATGAAAGGGCAGTTGTTGTAGCACTGATCATTGACTATTATCATGAGATAAATGAGGTTGGAACAGCTAATTTAGGCATGTTGCTCAGTATTTCTTACAGAAAAGCAAGCAAATGAACTTATTTGGTCGAGGATAGCATAGAAAACTCTACATTTTTAGTTTATGGTATTTTCTTAAGAAACGTCAATTTATCATAGCATTGATATTGTATTTCGCCTCTGTTTGAGTTTCTCTATCAAAGAATATGATTTGCTAGACTATATGGTTAACACTTAGCAGGAAAAATATATAGATATTTCTCTTGAGTTCTTATGATTGTAACTTTTTCAGTCTTATGTCTTTTGCAGCTTTCTGCTATTCTGTATTTAATTTAAGATGCTAGTGTTACCCTATGACGTATAGTTATACATTACTGGACTTAAACCTCGAGACTGGGGGCACACAGGAAACATAGATAATATTTCTCTTGAGTTGCAGCTTTCTGATATTCTCTAGTTAATTTAGGATGGTGGTGTTACTCTATCTATGATGTATAGTTACAGATTAGTGGACTTAAACCTTGAGACGGGGGGTACACAGATATTGTTAACTTGATTAACATGTCTTGCTTAAATATCATTCTTTGTAATGGTCATGAAAGACTAAACATATCTGCTCAATGCTCGATGGACGCAATTACCATTTTGATGCAGCCATGGACATCTCCTCTGACTTAACTGAACTTGGAAAGACTCCTGTGGCTGTTATTTCAGCCGGTGTGAAGTCCATTTTGGATATCGCACGGACACTCGAGTACTTGGTATTATCCTTTGCATATTCTTCCTTTTTAATATTTTTTACTGTCGGGGCCTCCCCCTAAGTTTTCCTCTAAAAAATATAGCTCTTTCGATCTGTGATGAATAAACTTTCATGTAGATTTTCCTGCTAGGCATTGGATGCTTCACAGGCTGTACCTATATTTTTCTGGCTTGATATTTAAGTACTGATGGAGCAGCTTCCAGTAAAATTTTATAGCAGTGTTGGTTAGAATGCCTGAACAAAGAAAGATCGTAGCAATACAAATACACTCCAAATATGAAGCTACATATACACAGAACAAGGATGTCTTGTAACTAAAAATAGTTGCTACATAATTGTTAGCTTTCACCCGTAATAATGATACCTTAACATAGGAACGAACCAGCTGCACTTGTCTTGAAAATATTAGAGAAATCTGGATTTGAAACAATAAGAAATTAAGAACTGGAAATGAGGTGGCACAAAAAGTAGACAAGTTCTGATCGACTGTTGCCTTGGAAGGGCCTCTTTTTCTGCCCACTAGGAACTCCATAGATAAGAGGACAAGGATCCAGAAACATGTCCTGTTCATTCTATTGTAAGTATTTTAGACCAGCCTCTTCAAGGAATTCATAACGAAATGCTCTTGGTGGTAAAGGAGTTATAGCCTCTTCAAAGAGTCTATTTTTAGATTGTAGCACTGGATGTTCCTTGGAGCTTTATAATCTGATCTGTTTCTGGCAAGACATCGTGGCAGATGCAACTTTGTTTTGGTACCTCATCAATTCTTATTAAATGATTGTATTGACAGGAAACTCAAGGGGTAACTGTTGCTGCCTACAGAACCAACGAATTTCCAGCTTTCTTCACAGAAACCAGTGGATGTAAGGTAGCAAATTTACTTCTGTCAAACAATAAAGTTAGTGTTTTTCTTTGCCCAATAAATTAGCGTCCAGGGATCTGTTGAGAGTTCAAAATGCACTGCAGTTCTGAAAATGAATGTTTTTCAGGTTAGATTATGTAGTACAAGGCATGAGTTGGGAAATGGAGGGAAATTAAAAGTAGATATCTTGTAGCTTCGAAAACAAATTTAAATGAGAAAGTATCTGTTCTAAATAAAATTAAAATTGGTGGATGCCTTGACTAAGTGACTCCCGTTTGCTTAATGTAGGTGCCATGTCGCGTTGATTCTCCAGAAGAGTGCGCGAAGATAATATGTAAGTATTACCATTAGACATGTGAACTTCTGCATATTTAATTGAATTTAATTTGTGAGACTTTATTTGTGTTGCACTAAATGTTGGTACATAACCAGAACCACCAGAAGTCACCTGTTCCCGTTAACTTTTTTATTTGATGATTTTATAGCCCAATGTGAACTTAGAATCAATTAAATTTCATAACTAGTATCCTACTTGAAATCTACACTTAATCTTAATGTGATCAATATATGATAGCTCCAGCCAGAAACCCCCACAGAAAATGGGATAAATTTGATACCCTTTCCCATCAACCATGCCAGCTGCCCTCCTCAGTACGAAAGTAGTGATCTCTAAGGGTCACAACATATTTTATTTTGGAATGTTTTGCAGCTTAATTGAGAATTGCTTACTTGAGTCTATTGTGGTGCAGATGCAAACCAGAATATGCATCTAGGATCTGGAATTCTTATTGCAGTGCCAGTTCCTAAGCAACATGCAGCTTCAGGAAAGGTTATAGAGTCTGCAATACAGCAATCCCTCAAGGAAGCAGAGTACAGTCCCAGTTCCCAGTTCCTTGCTCTCTTCTCTCTCTGTATGTGTACGTGTTCACGTGCAGGTGGGTTAACATGTATTGTTTGTGACCAATAAATGTCAATCTAATTATTTTGCACTTTGTTTCTCAGTGATAAAAAGATAATAGGAAATGCAATCACCCCCTTCATCCTTGATAGAGTGAAAGTACTAACTGGAGGATCTTCATTGGAAGCCAGTATCCTATAATTTTATTTTTGACCTGTGGTATATTTTAGGGATATTGCATGATTTATCCATATTCATTTGTAATTTTGAATTTTGGTAGTTACTTTGCTTACTTCTTAAATGTGCAGTTTGTCTTTTCTACCATTCTCAAATTTTAACAATTAAATATTGAATTGGCCCTTGTGAAGAAAATGGCGTAGGTACAGGTGGGCATACAATTCTTGCCCCTTTTTTTCTTGATCCTCTTTTGGTTTCCTACATTTGCAGAAACTTCTCCTTAGCGTATTCAGACATTGCACTTGTGAAGAACAATGCTCTCACTGGTGCTAAAATTGCTGTAGCCCTTTCAGATCTTCGCAAGAGAGTAACAAACAGTAAGTTGATACTGACTAAACTATAAAAATTACAGTTGGTTCTACCATGCGTGATTCAGGGTTTGGAAAAGTGCCAGCAAGCCTTGGTCTGCTCATCCCAAACCTTCCATATTAACCCCCTTATTCCACTGGATATGTATATTGTCATTTATACCTTGTCTCAAAACAACTCGAATCTCGATATGCAAATACAGTTTCAAAATGCAACAAAGCCAGAAACTAGGCAAAGAGCCGGAATTGTTGAAGCAGATCTTGTGCAGTACTGGTCTAGACGAGCCCAAACCCTGATATGTTTTAACCATAAAGCATGGAAAAATTGCTGCTGCTGTCGAGTTGCGTGATCATCTATTTGTGGTTATCGAGAAACCACGTTAGAGCTAGATCCTTGGTTTATAATGGCAAAATCTGACTGTTTTGGAACTGCTGTAACAGGGCCTGTGAGGTCTGCGCTATAAAACTCCTGCTGAAGGAGCTTGTGAGGTTGATGATGCCAACAGTTGACCGGAACTGGAGTGTCACCTCTGAAGTCGCCAAAGACACCCATTCCTTGCACATCATGTATCATCTGGCTTGCGCATTCGGTTCTTGCTTTTTTTTTTTTGTATCTTGTTGGGAGAATGTATCAGCAGTAACATCTGAATAAATAAGTTTTTAGCGGACGTCTCGTTCTGGCACTACCAAATTATTACCGCCTTTGTTGCATAGATGCGTAGCCGGACGGTCGGAAGGGAAGGCAAATCGCGAGCTCCTATCTGACACCCGTTGTGTGAAACAGTCACGCTTCGCATTGGCGCACTCTCGACTGGGCTGGCCCATTGTAGCGAACTGGGCACTGTAGGAGCATTTTTTTTGTCTGGTTTGTTATTCGGGTTATAAACCCATTTTTTCTAAGTGTGTATATTTTGGAATTTCAAGAACATTTTTTAAGTACAGAAAATCTATTAAAATGTGAATATTTTTTAAATTCCTACGATTTTTTTAGAAAATCCCAAACATTTTATGAAACTGTGGATATGTTTTGAAATTCCAAGCATGTTCTAAAAATCACAAAAAAAATTGAAGACATGATTTTTTTATTAAAAAAAGTATGAAGATTTTTGAACATTTTTTTAAAAAAGGGAACATTTTTTGAAACCCAAGCATTTAAAAAAAATCTTTGTAAAAATCCAAACATCTTCCAAATAGGGATTTTTGGAACATTTTTTAAAGGAAAACCAGACATGAACCTACTGAAACGTTCCTAAAACCGGAATTTTCATAGAGCACGCATGTAGCTGGTAAATGGGTTGGCCCATCTTGGTCGCTCGGTCACTTGCATGGGCAAAGCAAAGACTGTTGACTCATGTTGTTGGTTTGGTTACCATGATTTGAGCTTACAAGCCCACCAGAAATCTATTCTAAAGCCTTGTTCCTTTGGTAGCTTACCAAAAGGTAGGCATTATGTGTGTTACTTTCTCTGTTCACTATTATAAGAAGATGTTTTTTACAAGGCGAAGGGTCCAGAAGGATCCAACACTTCATTGATCAAAGTGGTGGACATAAAAAAAACCCAAAGAGAATGACAATTACATATTACACCCTGGATCTTACGAAAAGGACCCTACAAAGAAACAACAAACATGATTGGGTCGAGCTGCTCATCAATGGAACCAATCATGTCAGCGCCGGGGGTGAACCACTTGGTCTGGCGAGACCCCTACAGTAGAACACCACATACTCCATCTTAGAGCAACGCTGCCTCCCATCGAGCATCTTAGCCGGGGGAAAGAAAATGGTTGCTATTCAGCCTATAGGTACATCGGATTGTCGGCAGGCGTCGTAGCTCCATCGAAACCATCGCAGTCTAAGCTTAGAATCCCCATCATCCGCCTCTAGTACTGTAAGTGCATCTAGTGCCACCCTTAGTAGGTTTTGGAGTATTGACGACAAACCTAGTTGAGGGACTAATGTGTTTGTGAGAATTGCAGGATAACACAGGTAGAAGTCCCTCATTGATTCGGTTTTACTACCAGAGATGACCCCTAAAAATGTACGAAGACATTGAAGTCAATGGTGGTATATGAAGATATTCACTTTGAAGACTATGACAAGAGAAGACACCACATGAAGCCTATGGAGCTCGAAGACTTACATCTTTCGTAGTTCTCTTTTATTTGTGTTGAGTCATAGGAACCACCGTACTGCTAAGTGGGGTCCAAAAGAACCAGTCAGAACGACTGAAGTGATGCCTAAACAAAAAAAACTTATGTCTTCGAGTGAAGACTATGAGAGCAAATCTTGTCCAGAGTCGGACAAGTTAGCTTTGCTTCTAGCCCAAATAAAGTTGCCGTGTGAGTTTGAAATCTGACCGTTGGAACACGTGTCAGTTCCTTAGTGACCCAGGGTCATTTCGGACAAATTAGGTCGGGTTGCCTAGTGGCTATAAATAGCCCACCCCCTACAATCATAAACGGTTGGCTGCTCAGATTTCAGTGCACGGCTTTTGTTGTTTGAGAGCAACCCACCTTGAAGCCTTTGAGAGAGAATACCTAGCGAGGAAAAAGCCCTAACCACCCAGAGCCAGAGCAAATTGGGCATCACTTAAGTCTTCTTGTCTGAGTGATCTGAAGACTTATTACACTTGAGGACTGTGCATCCTCCAGCCGGTTAGGCGTCGCGTTCTGAGCATCCAAGAGTGTTGGGGTACGTAGTAGAAATTCAAAATTTTCCTACGTGTCATCAAGATCTATCTATGGAGAGACTAGCAACGAGGGGAAGGAGAGTGCATCTACATACCCTTGTAGATCGCTAAGCGGAAGCGTTCAAGTGAACGGGGTTGATGGAGTCGTACTCGTCGTGATTCAAATCACCGATGACCAAGTGCCGAACGGACGGCACCTCCGCGTTCAACACACGTACAGCCCGGTGACGTCTCCCACGCCTTGATCCAGCAAGGAGAGAGGGAGAGGATGAGGAAGACTCCTTCCAGCAGCAGCACAACGGCGTGGTGGTGATGGAGGAGCGTGGCTATCCTGCAGGGCTTCGCCAAGCACCACAGAAGAGGAGGGAGAGAGAGACGCAGGGCTGCACCAAGAGAGATCTAATCGCGTGTGTGTTGGGCAGCCCCCTTAGGCCTCATATATATAGGGGAAGGGGAGGGCTGCGCCCCCTCTAGGGTTCCCACCCCTAGGGGGGGCGGCAGCCCTAGATGGGGCCAAGGGGTGGCGGCCAAGCGAGGGGAGAAGGGGGAGGCGCCCCTAGGGTGGGCCTTAAGGCCCATCTGGACCTAGGGTTTGCCTCCTCCCACTTCCCCTGCGCCTTGGGCCTTGGTGGGAGGCGCACCAGCCCACTAAGGGGCTGGTCCCTCACCACTCTTGGCCCATGCAACCTTCTGGGGTTGGTGGCCCCACTTGGTGGACCCCCGGGACCCTCCCGGTGGTCCCGGTACGTTACCGATAAACCCCGAAACTCTTCCGGTGTCCAAAAGAGGACTTCCCATATATAAATCTTTACCTCCGGACCATTCCGGAACTCCTCGTGACGTTCGGGATCTCATCCGGGACTCCGAACAACATTCGGTAACCACATACAAACTTCCTTTATAACCCTAGCGTCATCGAACCTTAAGTGTGTAGACCCTACGGGTTCGGGAGACATGCAGACATGACCGAGACGTTCTCCGGTCAATAACCAACAACGGGATCTGGATACCCATGTTGGCTCCCACATGTTCCACGATGATCTCATCGGATGAACCACGATGTCAAGGACTTAATCAATCCCGTATACAATTCCCTTTGTCTATCGGTACGATACTTGCCCGAGATTCGATCGTCGGTATCCCGATACCTTGTTCAATCTCGTTACCGGCAAGTCTCTTTACTCGTTCTGTAACACATCATCCCGTGATCAACTCCTTGATCACATTGTGCACATTATGATGATGTCCTACCGAGTGGGCCCAGAGATACCTCTCTGCTTACACGGAGTGACAAATCCCAGTCTCGATTCGTGCCAACCCAACAGACACTTTCGGAGATACCTGTAATGTACCTTTATAGCCACCCAGTTACGTTGTGACGTTTGGCACACCCAAAGCATTCCTACGATATCCGGGAGTTGCACAATCTCATGGTCTAAGGAAATGATACTTGACATTAGCAAAGCTTTAGCATACGAACTACACGATCTAGTGCTATGCTTAGGATTGGGTCTTGTCCATCACATCATTCTCCTAATGATGTGATCCCGTTATCAACTACATCCAATGTCCATGGTCAGGAAACCGTAACCATCTATTGATCAACGAGCTAGTCAACTAGAGGCTTACTAGGGACATGGTGTTGTTTATGTATCCACACATGTATCTGAGTTTCCTATCAATACAATTCTAGCATGGATAATAAACGATTATCATGAACAAGGAAATATAATAATAATCAATTTATTATTGCCTCTAGGGCATATTTCCAACAGTCTCCCACTTGCACTAGAGTCAATAATCTAGCTCACATCGATATGTGATTAACACTCAAGGTCACATCCCCATGTGACTAACATCCAAAGAGTTTACCAGAGTCAATAATCTAGTTCACATCACTATGTGATTAGCACTCAATGAGTTCTGGGTTTGATCATGTTGCTTGTGAGAGAGGTTTTAGTCAACGGGTCTGAACCTTTCAGATCCGTGTGTGCTTTACAAATCTCTATGTCATCTCCCAGATGCAGCTACCACGCTCTATCTGGAGCTCTTCCAAATAACTGTTCTACTATACGAATCCAGTTTACTACTCAGTATAATCTGGATTAGTGTCAAAGTTTGCATTGGCGTAACCCTTTACGACGAACTCTTTTACCACCTCCATAATCGAGAAAATTCCTTAGTCCACTAGTTACTAAGGATAACTTTGACCGCTGTCCTATGATCCATTCTTGGATCACTCTTGTACCCCTTGACTGACTCACGGCAAGGCACACTTCAGGTGCGGTACACAGCATAGCATACTGTAGAGAGCTTATGACAAAAAGCATAGGGGACGACCTTCGTTCCTTTCTCTCTATTCTGCCGTGGTCGAGCTTTAAGTCTTAATTTCATACCTTACAACTCAGGCAAGAACTCCTTCTTTGACTGATCCATCTTGAACACCTTCAAGATCATGTCAAGGTATGTGCTCATTTGAAAGTACCATTAAGCGTTTTGATCTATCCTTATAGATCTTGATGCTCAATGTTCAAGTAGCTTAATCCAGGTTTTCCATTGAAAAACACTTTCCAAACAACCCTACATGCTTTCCAGAAATTCTACGTCATTTTTGATCAACAATATGTCAACAACATATATTCATCAGAAATTCTATAGTGCTCCCACTCACTTCTTTGGAAATATAAGTTTCTCATAAACTTTGTATAAACCAAAATCTTTGATCATCTCATCAAAGCACACATTCCAACTCCGAGATGCTTACTCCAGTCCTTAGAAGGATTGCTGGAGCTTTGCATACTTATTAGCATATTTCAGGATTGACAAAACCTTCTGGTTGTATCACACACAACCTTTCCTCATAAATCGTCGAGGAAACAATGTTTTGACATCCTATCTGCAAGATTTCATAAATAGTGCAGTAACCGCTAATATAATTCCAACAGACTTTTAGCATCGCTACAGGTGAGAAAGTCTCATCGTAGTCAACTCCTTGAACTTGTCGAAACCATCTTAACGACAAGTCGAGCTTTCTTAAATGGTGACATTTACCATCATTGTCCGTCTTCCTTTTTAAAATCCATCTGTACTCAACAGCCTTACGACCATCAAGTAGTTCTTCCAAAGTCTACACTTTGTTTTCATACATGGATCCTCTCTCAGATTTTATGGCCTCGAGCCATTTATCGGAATCCGGGCCCACCATCGCTTCTCCATAGCTCGTAGGTTCATTGTTGTCTAGCAACATGACTTCCAAGACAGGATTACGCACCACTCAGAAGTAGTACGCATCCTTGTCATCCTACGAGGTTTGGGAGTGACTTGATCCGAAGTCTTGTGATCAATATCATAAGCTTCCACTTCAATTGGTGTAGGTGCCATAGGAACAATTTCCTGTGCCCTGCCATACACTAGTTGAAGAGATGGTTCAATAACCTCATCAAGTTTCCACCATCCTCCCACTCAATTCTTTCGAGAGAAACTTTTCCTCGAGAAAGGACCCGATTCTAGAAACAATCCCTTATTGCTTTCGGATCTAAGACAGGAGGTATACCCAACTGTTTTGGGTGTCCTATGAAGATGCATTTATCCGCTTTGGGTTCGAGCTTATCAGCCTGAAACTTTTCACATAAGCGTCGCAGCCCCAAACCTTTTAAGAAATGACAGCTTAGGTTTCTCTAAACCATAGTTCATACGGTGTCATCTCATCGGAATTACGTGGTGCCCTATTTAAAGTGAATGTGGTTGTCTCTAATGCCTAACCCATAAACTATTGTGGTAATTCGATAAGAGACATCATGGTATGCATCATATCCAATAGGGTGCAGTTATGATGTCCGGACACACCATCACACTATGGTGTTCCAGGCTGTATTGGTTGTGAAACAATTTCCACAATGTCTTAATTCTGTGCCAAACTCGTAATTCAGATATTCATCTCTATGATCATATCATAGATACTTTATCCTCTCGTCACGACGATCTTTAAACTTCACCCTGAAATTACTTGAACCTTTCAATAATTCAGACTCGTGATTCATCAAGTAAATATACTCAACAAAATCATCTGTGAAGTAAGAACATAACGATATCCACTACATGCCTCAGCACTCATTGGACTGCACACATCAAAATGCATTACTTCCAACAAGTTGCTTTCTAGTTCCATTTTACTAAAACCGAGGCTTTCAGTCATCTTGCCCATGTGGTATGATTTGCATGTCTCAAGTGATTCAAAATCAAGTGAGTACAAAGCGGTCCATTTGCATGGAGTTTCTTCATCCATATATACCAACAGACATGGTTCGCATGTCTCAAACTTTTCAAAAACGAGTGAGCCCAAAGATCCATCAACATGGAGCTTCTTCATGCGTTTTATACCGATATGACTTACGCGGTAGTGCCACAAGTGGGTGGTACTATCATTACTATCTTATATCTTTTGGCATGAACATGTGTATCACTACGATCGAGATTCAATGAACCATTCATTTTAGGTGTAAGACCATTGAAGGCATTATTCAAATAAACAGAGTAACCATTATTCTCCTTAAATGAATAACCGTATTGCGATGGACATAATCCAATCATGTCTATGCTCAACGCAAACACCAATCTCGATGGTAGAGGGAGCGTGCGATGCTTGATCATATCAACATTGGAAACACTTCCAACACATATCGTCAGCTCACCTTTACCTAGTTTCCGCTTATTCCGTAGCTTTTATTTCAAGTTACTAACACTTAGCAACCGAACCGGTATCTAATACCCTGGTGCTACTAGGAGTACTAGTAAAGTACACATTAACACAATGTATATCCAATATACTTCTATCGACCTTGCCAGCCTTCTCATCTACCAAGTATCTAGGGTAATTCTGCTCCAGTGGCTGTTCCCCTTATTACATAAGCACTTAGTCTCGGGTTTGGGTTCAACCTTGGGTTTCTTCACCAGAGCAGCAGCTGAATTGCCATTTCATGAAGTATCCCTTCTTGCCCTTGCCCTTCTTGAAACTAGTGGTTTCACTAACCATCAACAATTGATGCTCCTTCTTGATCTCTACTTTTGCGGTGTCAAACATCGCGAATATCTAAAGGATCATCATATATGTCCCTGATATATTATAGTTCATCACGAAGCTCTAGCAGCTTGGTGGTAATGACTTCGGAGAAACATCACTATCTCATCTGGAAGATCAACTCCCACTCGATTCAAATGATTGTTGTACTCAGACAATCTGAGCACAAGCTCAACAATTGATCTTTTCTCCTTAGTTTGTAGGCTAAGAAAATCGTCGGAGGTCTTATACCTCTTGACATGGGCACGAGCCTGAAATCCCAATTTCAGCCCTCAAAACATCTCATATGTTTCGCGACGTTTCAAAACGTCTTCGGTGCCTCAACTCTAAACCGTTTAACTGAACTATCATGTAGTTATCAAAACGTGTATGTCAGATGTTCGCAACATCTACAGACGACGTTCGAGGTTCAGCACACTGAGCGGTGCATTAAGGACATAAGCCTTCTAAGAAGCAATGAGGACAATCCTCAGTTTACGGACCTAGTCCGCATACTTGCTACTATCAACTTTCAACTAATTTTCCTCTAGGAACATATCTAAACAGTAGAACTATAGCGTGAGCTACGACATAATTTGCAAAATCCTTTTGACTATGTTCAGGATAATTAAGTTCATCTTATGAACTCCCACTTAGATAGACATCCCTCTAGTCATCTAAGTGATTACATGATCCGAGTCAACTAGGCCGTGTCCGATCATCACGTGAGACGGACTAGTCAACGTCGGTGAACATCTTCATGTTGATCGTATCTTCTATACGACTCATGCTCGACCTTTTGGTCTTCTGTGTTCCGAGGCCATGTCTGTACATGCTAGGCTCGTCAAGTTAACCCTAAGTGTTTTGCGTGTGTAAATCTGTCTTACACCCGTTGTATGTGAACGTTAGAATCTAACACCCGATCATCACGTGGTGCTTCGAAACACGAACTGTCGCAACGGTGCACAGTTAGGGGAGAACACTTCTTGAAATTGTTGTAAGGGATCATCTTATTTACTACCGTCGTTCTAAGCAAATAAGATGTATAAACATGATAAACATCACATGCAATCAAATAGTGACATGATATGTGTTGGAAATATGCCCTAGAGGCAATAATAAATTAGTTATTATTATATTTCCTTGTTCATGATAATCGTTTATTATCCATGCTATAATTGTATTGATAGGAAACTCAGATGCATGTGTGGATACATAGACAACACCATGTCCCTAGTAAGCCTCTAGTTGACTAGCTCGTTGATCAATAGATGGTTACGGTTTCCTAACCATGGACATTGGATGTCGTTGATAACGGGATCACATCATTAGGAGAATGATGTGATGGACAAGACCCAATCCTAAGCATAGCACTAGATCGTGTAGTTCGTATGCTAAAGCTTTGCTAATGTCAAGTATCATTTCCTTAGACCATGAGATTGTGCAACTCCCGGATACCGTAGGAGTACTTTGGGTGTGCTAAACGTCACAACGTAACTGGGTGGCTATAAAGGTACATTACAGGTATCTCTGAAAGTGTCTGTTGGGTTGGCACGAATCGAGACTGGGATTTGTCACTCCGTGTAAGCGGAGAGGTATCTCTGGGCCCACTCGGTAGGACATCATCATAATGTGCACAATGTGATCAAGGAGTTGATCACGGGATGATGTGTTACAGAACGAGTAAAGAGACTTGCCGGTAACGAGATTGAACAAGGTATCGGGATACCGACGATCGAATCTCGGGCAAGTATCGTACCGATAGACAAAGGGAATTGTATACGGGATTGATTAAGTCCTTGACATCGTGGTTCATCCGATGAGATCATCGTGGAACATGTGGGAGCCAACATGGGTATCCAGATCCCGCTGTTGGTTATTGACCGGAGAACGTCTCGGTCATGTCTGCATGTCTCCCGAACCCGTAGGGTCTACACACTTAAGGTTCGGTGACGCTAGGGTTATAGAGATATTAGTATGCGGTAACCCGAAAGTTGTTCGGAGTCCCGGATGAGATCCCGGATGTCACGAGGAGTTCCATAATGGTCCGGAGGTAAAGAATTATATATAGGAAGCGCTATTTCGGCCATCGGGACAAGTTTCGGGGTCATCGGTATTGTACCGGGACCACCGGAAGGGTCCCGGGGGTCCACCGGGTGGGGCCACCTGCCCCGGGGGGCCACATGGGCTGTAGGGGGTGCGCCTTGGCCTACATGGGCCAAGGGCATCAGCCCCAAAAGGCCCATGCGCCAAGAGAAGAGAAAAAGAGGAGAGTCCTAAAGGGGGAAGGCACCTCCGAGGTGCCTTGGGGAGGATGGACTCCTCCCCACCCTTGGCCGCACCCTTCCTTGGAGGAAGGGGCAAGGGCTGCGCCTCCCCCTCTCCCTTGGCCCTATATATAGTGGGGAAAAGGGAGGAGCAAACCAATCTAAGGCCTGGCGCCTCCCTCTCCCTCCCGTGACACATCTCCCTCCTCCCGCAGCGCTTGGCGAAGCCCTGTTGGAATCCCGCTACTTCCACCACGCCGTCGTGCTGCTGGATCTCCATCAATCTCTCCCTCCTCCTTGCTGGATCAAGGCATGGGAGACGTCTCCATTCCGTACGTGTGTTGAACGCGGAGGTGCCGTCCGTTCGGCGCTAGGATCATCGGTGATTTGAATCACGACGAGTACGACTCCATCAACCCCGTTCACTTGAACGCTTCCGCTTAGCGATCTACAAGGGTATGTAGATGCACTCTCCTTCCCCTCGTTGCTGGTCTCTCCATAGATAGATCTTGGTGATACGTAGGAAAATTTTGAATTTCTGCTACGTTCCCCAACAGTGGCATCATGAGCTAGGTCTATTGCGTAGATTCTATGCACGAGTAGAACACAAAGTAGTTGTGGGCGTTGATTTTGTTCAATATGCTTGCCGTTACTAGTCTTATCTTGATTCGGCGGCATCGTGGGATGAAGCGGCCCGGACCAACCTTACACGTACTCTTACGTGAGACCGGTTCCACCGACAAACATGCACTAGTTGCATAAGGTGGCTGGCGGGTGTCTGTCTCTCCCACTTTAGTCGGATCGGATTCGATGAAAAGGGTCCTTATGAAGGGTAAATAGCAATTGGCATATCACGTTGTGGTCTTTGCGTAGGTAAGAACCGTTCTTGCTAGAAACCCATAGCAGCCACGTAAAACATGCAAACAACAATTAGAGGACGTCTAACTTGTTTTTGCAGGGTATGCTATGTGATGTGATATGGCCAAAGGATGTGATGAATGATATATGTGATGTATGAGATTGATCATATTCTTGTAATAGGAATCACGACTTGCATGTCGATGAGTATGACAACCGGCAGGAGCCATAGGAGTTGTCTTAATTTATTTATGACCTGCGTGTCAACATAAACGTCATGTAATTACTTTACTTTATTGCTAACCGTTAGCTGTAGTAGTAGAAGTATTAGATGACGTGACAACTTCAAGAAGACACGATGATGGAGATCATGATGATGGAGATCATGGTGTCATGCCGGTGACAATGATGATCATGGAGCCCCGAAGATGGAGATCAAAAGGAGCAAAGTGATATTGGCCATATCATGTCACTATTTGATTGCATGTGATGTTTATCATGTTTATACATCTTATTTGCTTAGAACGACGGTAGTAAATAAGATGATCCCTCATTAAAATTTCAAGAAGTGTTCTCCCCTAACTGTGCACCGTTGCTAAAGTTCGTCGTTTCGAAGCACCACGTGATGATCGGGTGTGATAGATTCTAACGTTCACATACAACGGGTGTTGACGAGCCTAGCATGTACAGACATGGCCTCGGAACACATGCAAACACTTAGGTTGACTTGACGTGCCTAGCATGTACAGACATGGCCTCGGAACACAGAAGACCGAAAGGTCGAGCATGAGTCGTATAGAAGATACGATCAACATGAAGATGTTCACCGACGTTGACTAGTCCGTCTCACGTGATGATCGGACACGGCCTAGTTGACTCGGATCATGTAATCACTTAGATGACTAGAGGGATGTCTATCTGAGTGGGAGTTCATAAGATGAACTTAATTATCCTGAACAAAGTCAAAAGGATTTTGCAAATTATGTCGTAGCTCACGCTATAGTTCTACTGTTTAGATATGTTCCTAGAGAAAAATTAGTTGAAAGTTGATAGTAGCAATTATGCAGACAGTAAAAGGCTTATGTCCTTAATGCACCGCTCAGTGTGCTGAACCTCGAACGTGGTCTGTGGATGTTGCGAACATCTCACATACACGTTTTGATGACTACATGATAGTTCGGTAATGTTAAATGGTTTAGAGTTGAGGCACCTAAGACGTGTTTTTGAAACGTCGCGAAACATATGAGATGTTTCGAGGGCTGAAATTGGGATTTCAGGCTCGTGCCCATGTCAAGAGGTATAAGACCTCCGACGGTTCTTCTAGCCTACATACTAAAGGAGAAAAAGCTCAATTGTTGAGCTTGTGCTCAGATTATCTGAGTACAACAATCATTTGAATCGAGTGGGAGTTGATCTTCCAGATGAGATAGTGATGTTTCTCCGAAGTCATTACCACCAAGCTGCTAGAGCTTCGTGATGAACTATAATATATCAGGAACATATATGATGATCCTTGAGATATTCGTGACGTTTGACACCACAAAAGTAGAAATCAAGAAGGAGCATCAATTGTTGATGGTTGGTGAAACCACTAGTTTCAAGAAGGGCAAGGGCACAAAGGGATACTTCATGAAACAGCAATTCAGCTGCTGCTCTAATGAAGAAACCCAAGGTTGAACCCAAACCCGAGACTAAGTGCTTCTGTAATAAGGGGAACAACCACTGGAGCGGAATAACCCTAGATACTTGGTAGATAAGAAGGCTGGCAAGGTCGATAGAAGTATATTGGATATACATTATGTTAATGTGTACTTTACTAGTACTCCTAGTAGCACCAGGGTATTAGATACCAGTTCGGTTGCTAAGTGTTAGTAACTCGAAATAAAAGATGCGGGATAAACGGAGACTAGCTAAAGGTGAGATAACGATATGTGTTGGAAGTATTTTCAAGGTTGATCAAATATCGTACGCTCCCTCTACCATCGAGATTGGTGTTTGCGTTGAGCATAGACATGATTGGATTATGTCTATCGCAATACGGTTATTCATTTAAGGAGAATAGTGGTTACTCTGTTTATTTGAATAATACCTTCAATGGTCTTACATCTAAAATGAATGGTTTATTGAATCTCGATCGTAGTGATACACATGTTCATGCCAAAAGACAGTAATGATAGTACCACCCACTTGTGGCATTGCCACGTAAGTCATATCGGTATAAAAACGCATGAAGAAGCTCCATGTTGATGGATCTTTGGGCTCACTCATTTTTGAAAAGTTTGAGACATGCGAACCATGTCTGTTGGTATATATGCATGAAGAAACTCCATGCAAATGGATCGTTTGGACTCACTTGATTTTGAATCACTTGAGATATGCAAATCTTACCACATGGGCAAGATGACTGAAAGCCTCGGTTTTAGTAAAATGGAACCAGAAAGCAACTTGCTGAAAGTAATACATTTTGATGTGTGCAGTCCAATGAGTGCTGAGGCGTGTAGTGGATATCGTTATGGTCTTACTTCATAGATGATTTGAGTGGATGTTGAGTATATTTACTTGATGAATCACGAGTCTGAATTATTGAAAGTTCAAGTAATTTCAGGGTGAAGTTGAAAGATCATCGTGACAAGAGGATAAAAGATCTATGATATGATCATAGAGATGAATATCTGAATTACGAGTTTGGCACAGAATTAAGACATTGTGGAAATTGTTTCACAACTGATACAGCCTGGAACACCATAGTGTGATGGTGTGTCCGAACATCATAACTGCACCCTATTGGATATGATGCATACCATGATGTCTCTTGTCGAATTACCACAATAGTTTATGGGTTAGGCATTAGAGACAACCGCATTCACTTTAAATAGGGCACCACGTAATTCCGATGAGGTGACACCGTATGAACTATGGTTTAGAAAAACCTAAGCTGTCATTTCTTAAAAGGTTTGGGGCTACGACGCTTATGTGAAAAAGTTTCAGGCTGATAAGCTCGAACCCAAAACGGATAAATGCATCTTCATAGGACACCCAAAATAGTTGGGTATACCTCCTGTCTCAGATTCGAAAGCAATAAGGGATTGTTTCTAGAATCGGGTCCTTTCTCGAGGAAAAGTTTCTCTCGAAAGAATTGAGTGGGAGGATGGTGGAGACTTGATGAGGTTATTGAACCGTCTCTTCAACTAGTGTGTGGCAGGGCACAGGAAATTGTTCCTATGGCACCTACGCCAATTGAAGTGGAAGCTTATGATATTGATCACGAGACTTCGGATCAAGTCACTCCCAAACCTCGTAGGATGACAAGGATGCGTAATCCTGTCTTGGAAGTCATGTTGCGAGACAACAAGCTATGGAGAAGCGATGGTGGGCCCGGATTCCGATAAATGGCTCGAGGCCATAAAATCCGAGAGAGGATCCATATATGAAAACAAAGTGTAGACTTTGGAAGAACTACTTGATGGTCGTAAGGCTGTTGAGTACAGGTGGATTTTAAAAGGAAGACGGACAATGATGGCAAATGTCACCATTAAGAAAGCTCGACTTGTCGTTAAGATGTTTTTCGACAAGTTCAAGGAGTTGACTACGATGAGACTTTCTCACCTGTAGCGATGCTAAGAGTCTGTTGGAATTATATTAGCAGTTACTGCACTATTTATGAAATCTTGCAGATAGGATGTCAAAACATTGTTTCCTCGACGATTTTTCTTGAGGAAAGGTTGTACGTAACACAACCGGAAGGTTTTGTCAATCCTGAAATATGCTAATAAGTGTGCAAAGCTCCAGCAATCCTTCTAAGGACTGGAGTAAGCATCTCGGAGTTGGAATGTATGCTTTGATGAGATGATCAAAGATTTTGGTGTATACAAAGTTTATGAGAAACTTGTATTTCCAAAGAAGTGAGTGGGAGCACTATAGAATTTCTGATGAGTATATGTTGTTGATCAGAAATGATGTAGAATTTCTAAGAAAGCATATAGGGTTATTTGAAAAGTGTTTTTCAATTGAAAGCCTGAATTAAGCTACTTGAACATTGAGCACCAAGATCTATAAAGGATAGATCAAAACGCTTAATGGTACTTTCAAATGAGCACATACCTTGACATGATCTTGAAGGTGTTCAAGATGGATCAGTCGAAGAAGGAGTTCTTGCCTGAGTTGTAAGGTGTGAAGTTAAGACTTAAAGCTCGACCATGGCAGAATAGAGAGAAAGGACGAAGGTCGTCCCCTATGCTTTAGACATAGGCTCTACAGTATGCTATGCTGTGTACCGCACCTGAAGTGTGCCATGCCATGAGTCAGTCAAGGGGTACAAAAGTGATCCAAGAATGGATCACAGGACAGCGGTCAAAGTTATCCTTAGTAACTAGTGGACTAAGGAATTTTCTCGATTATGGAGATGGTAAAAGAGTTCGTCGTAAAGGGTTACGTCGATGCAAGCTTAACACCTATCCGGATAGCTCTGAGTAGAGATACCGGATACGTATAATGGAGCAACAATTTTGAATAAGCTCCAAGTAGAACAGTTATTTGGAATAGCTCCAAATAGAACGTGGTAGCTGCATCTAGGAGATGACATAGAGATTTGTAAAGCACACACGGATCTGAAAGGTTCAGACCCGTTGACTATAACCTCTCTCACAAGCATAACATGATCAAACCCAGAACTCATCGAGTATTGATCACATGGTAAATGTGAACTAGATTATTGACTCTAGTAAACTCTTTGGGTGTTACTCACATGGCGATGTGACCTTGAGTGTTAATCACATGTCGATGTGAACTAGATTATTGACTCTAGTGCAAGTGGGAGACTGTTGGAAATATGCCCTAGAGGCAATAATAAATTAGTTATTATTATATTTCCTTGTTCATGATAATCGTTTATTATCCATGCTATAATTGTATTGATAGGAAACTCAGATGCATGTGTGGATACATAGACAACACCATGTCCCTAGTAAGCCTCTAGTTGACTAGCTCGTTTATCAATAGATGGTTACGGTTTCCTAACCATGGACATTGGATGTCGTTGATAACGGGATCACATCATTAGGAGAATGATGTGATGGACAAGACCCAATCCTAAGCATAGCACTAGATCGTGTAGTTCGTATGCTAAAGCTTTGCTAATGTCAAGTATCATTTCCTTAGACCATGAGATTGTGCAACTCCCGGATACCGTAGGAGTGCTTTGGGTGTGCCAAACGTCACAACGTAACTGGGTGGCTATAAAGGTACATTACAGCTATCTCCGAAAGTGTCTGTTGGGTTGGCACGAATCGAGACTGGGATTTGTCACTCCGTGTAAGCGGAGAGGTATCTCTGGGCCCACTCGGTAGGACATCATCATAATGTGCACAATGTGATCAAGGAGTTGATCACGGGATGATGTGTTACAGAACGAGTAAAGAGACTTGCCGGTAACGAGATTGAACAAGGTATCGGGATACCGACGATCGAATCTCGGGCAAGTATCGTACCGATAGACAAAGGGAATTGTATACGGGATTGATTAAGTCCTTGACATCGTGGTTCATCCGATGAGATCATCGTGGAACATGTGGGAGCCAACATGGGTATCCAGATCCCGCTGTTGGTTATTGACCGGAGAACGTCTCGGTCATGTCTGCATGTCTCCCGAACCCGTAGGGTCTACACACTTAAGGTTCGGTGACGCTAGGGTTATAGAGATATTAGTATGCGGTAACCCTAAAGTTGTTCGGAGTCCCGGATGAGATTCCGGACGTCACGAGGAGTTCCGGAATGGTCCGGAGGTAAAGAATTATATATAGGAAGCGCTATTTCGGCCATCGGGACAAGTTTCGGGGTCATCGGTATTGTACCGGGACCACCGGAAGGGTCCCGGGGGTCCACCGGGTGGGGCCACCTGCCCCGGGGGGCCACATGGGCTGTAGGGGGTGCGCCTTGGCCTACATGGGCCAAGGGCATCAGCCCCAAAAGGCCCATGCGCCAAGAGAAGAGAAAAAGAGGAGAGTCCTAAAGGGGGAAGGCACCTCCGAGGTGCCTTGGGGAGGATGGACTCCTCCCCACCCTTGGCCGCACCCTTCCTTGGAGGAAGGGGCAAGGGCTGCGCCTCCCCCTCTCCCTTGGCCCTATATATAGTGGGGAAAAGGGAGGAGCAAACCAATCTAAGGCCTGGCGCCTCCCTCTCCCTCCCGTGACACATCTCCCTCCTCCCGTAGCGCTTGGCGAAGCCCTGTTGGAATCCCGCTACTTCCACCACGCCGTCGTGCTGCTGGATCTCCATCAACCTCTCCCTCCTCCTTGCTGGATCAAGGCATGGGAGACGTCTCCGTTCCGTACGTGTGTTGAACGCGGAGGTGCCGTCCGTTCGGCGCTAGGATCATCGGTGATTTGAATCACGACGAGTACGACTCCATCAACCCCGTTCACTTGAACGCTTCCGCTTAGCGATCTACAAGGGTATGTAGATGCACTCTCCTTCCCCTCGTTGCTGGTCTCTCCATAGATAGATCTTGGTGATACGTAGGAAAATTTTGAATTTCTGCTACGTTCCCCAACAATATGGCCATCATCACTTTGCTCCTTTTGATCTCCATCTTCGGGGCTCCATGATCATCATCGTCACCGGCATGACACCATGATCTCCATCATCATGATCTCCATCATCGTGTCTTCATGAAGTTGCCTCGCCAACTATTACTTATACTACTATGGCTAACGGTTAGCAATAAAGTAAAGTAATTACATGACGTTTAAGTTGACACGCAGGTCATAAATAAATAAAGACAACTCCTATGGCTCCTGCCGGTTGTCATATTCATCGACATGCAAGTCGTGATTCCTATTACAAGAACATGATCAATCTCATACATCACATATATCATTCATCACATCCTTTGGCCATATCACATCACATGGCATACCCTGCAAAAACAAGTTAGACGTCCTCTAATTGTTGTTTGCATGTTTTACGTGGCTGCTATGGGTTTCTAGCAAGAACGGTTCTTACCTACGCAAAGACCACAACGTGATATGCCAATTGCTATTTACCCTTCATAAGGACCCTTTTCATCAAATCCGATCCGACTAAAGTGGGAGAGACAGACACCCGCTAGCCACCTTATGCAACTAGTGCATGTCAGTCGGTGGAACCAGTCTCACGTAAGAGTACATGTAAGGTCGGTCCGGGCCGCTTCATCCCACGATGCCGCCGAATCAAGATAAGACTAGTAACGGCAAGCATATTGAACAAAATCAACGCCCACAACTACTTTGTGTTCTACTCGTGCATAGAATCTACGCAATAGACCTAGCTCATGATGCCACTGTTGGGGTACGTAGTAGAAATTCAAAATTTTCCTACGTGTCATCAAGATCTATCTATGGAGAGACTAGCAATGAGGGGAAGGAGAGTGCATCTACATACCCTTGTAGATCGCTAAGCGGAAGCGTTCAAGTGAACGGGGTTGATGGAGTCGTACTCGTCGTGATTCAAATCACCGATGACCAAGTGCCGAACGGACGGCACCTCCGCGTTCAACACACGTACAGCCCGGTGACGCCTCCCACGCCTTGATCCAGCAAGGAGAGAGGGAGAGGATGAGGAAGACTCCTTCCAGCAGCAGCACAACGGCGTGGTGGTGATGGAGGAGTGTGGCTATCCTGCAGGGCTTCTCCAAGCACCACAGAAGAGGAGGGAGAGAGAGACGCAGGGCTGCACCAAGAGAGATCTAATCGCGTGTGTGTTGGGCAGCCCCCTTAGGCCTCATATATATAGGGGAAGGGGAGGGCTGCGCCCCCTCTAGGGTTCCCACCCCTAGGGGGCGGCAGCCCTAGATGGGGCCAAGGGGTGGCGGCCAAGGGAGGGGAGAAGGGGGAGGCGCCCCTAGGGTGGGCCTTAAGGCCCATCTGGACCTAGGGTTTGCCTCCTCCCACTTCCCCTGCGCCTTGGGCCTTGGTGGGAGGCGCACCAGCCCACTAAGGGGCTGGTCCCTCACCACTCTTGGCCCATGCAACCTTATGGGGTTGGTGGCCCCACTTGGTGGACCCCCGGGACCCTCCCGGTGGTCCCGGTACGTTACCGATAAACCCCGAAACTCTTCCGGTGTCAAAAACAGGACTTCCCATATATAAATCTTTACCTCCGGACCATTCCGGAACTCCTCGTGACGTCCGGGATCTCATCCGGGTCTCCGAACAACATTCGGTAACCACATACAAACTTCCTTTATAACCCTAGCGTCATCGAACCTTAAGTGTGTAGACCCTACGGGTTCGGGAGACATGCAGACATGACCGAGACGTTCTCCGGTCAATAACCAACAGCGGGATCTGGATACCCATGTTGGCTCCCACATGTTCCACGATGATCTCATCGGATGAACCACGATGTCAAGGACTTAATCAATCCCGTATACAATTCCCTTTGTCTATCGGTACGATACTTGCCCGAGATTCGATCGTCGGTATCCCGATACCTTGTTCAATCTCGTTACCGGCAAGTCTCTTTACTCGTTCTGTAACACATCATCCCGTGATCAACTCCTTGATCACATTGTGCACATTATGATGATGTCCTACCGAGTGGGCCCAGAGATACCTCTCCACTTACACGGAGTGACAAATCCCAGTCTCGATTCGTGCCAACCCAACAGACACTTTCGGAGATACCTGTAATGTACCTTTATAGCCACCCAGTTACGTTGTGACGTTTGGCACACCCAAAGCATTCCTACGGTATCCGGGAGTTGCACAATCTCATGGTCTAAGGAAATGATACTTGACATTAGCAAAGCTTTAGCATACGAACTACACGATCTAGTGCTATGCTTAGGATTGGGTCTTGTCCATCACATCATTCTCCTAATGATGTGATCCCGTTATCAACTACATCCAATGTCCATGGTCAGGAAACCGTAACCATCTATTGATCAACGAGCTAGTCAACTAGAGGCTTACTAGGGACATGGTGTTGTTTATGTATCCACATATGTATCTGAGTTTCCTATCAATACAATTCTAGCATGGATAATAAACGATTATCATGAACAAGGAAATATAATAATAATCAATTTATTATTGCCTCTAGGGCATATTTCCAACAAAGAGTCATTGTGGATTGCTGGTGAACGAAGTGTGTGAACATTTGGGAGTCTACCTTGAAGACTTACCAGAGTGATTGGGCGAGGTCTGTGTGACCTTAGCTCAAGGAGAATACGGTGAGGACTGGGTGTCCTGAGCTGCGGTTCAGGACTGGGTGTCCGGGACTGTGTGTCCTAAGGTTTAAATACCTAGCCGCTCCAACCAGACGTACAGTTGTCATAGCAACTGGAACTGGTCCAACAAATCATTGTCTTCAACGAGTCACTGGTTTCATCTTCACTTCCCTTTACATACTGTTACTCGTTGTGAAGTCATTGCATGTTTGTTGTATCTTTTGTCTTCACTGAGTGACTGTGTGTTCTGTTTGGCTTCATAATATCTTCCTACCTGATCCGTATTACACTGCAGCTATTCGTCACTATGCTTTCACTCTGTTGATACTTGACCATGGCTTGCCTAGTGTAGTCTAACTTCCACTGCATAGTAATAGGCATATCTCTACTGTTTTTCTTCATAACTTCCACGTTTTGAAGACTTTTGTAAAAATCGTCTATTCACCCCCCTCTAGTCGATATAACACACTTTCAATTGGTATCAGAGCAAGGTGCTCCCTTGTTCTGTGTGATTCGGTTTAACCACCTGGAGTTTTAGCTATGTCGACTGCAAGGATAATCAAAGTCTCCGCTACGTGCCCCATCTTCGATGGAACTGAATATCCCTACTGGAAGAATAAGATGCGCATGCATCTTGAAGCCATTGACGTCGACCTATGGTATGTCGTCGAGAACGGTGTTCCCAAGGCTGGAGAAGGTGTCACTGCTGCTGATGTCAAGAAGTTCACTCAACTGGACTCTATTGCCAAGAATATCATCTGTGGTCATCTGACCAAAGGACAGTATGGCCGTGTGAGTGCCTTGAAGACATCCAAACTGGTCTGGGACTGGCTCTCCAAGGTCAATGAAGGCATCTCAACACAGAGAGATCAGAGAATCAGTGTTCTTCGCAACCTCTTCAACCGCTTCAAGCGAAATGACAATGAGAATGTCCAGCACACATTTGACCGACTTACTGACATCACAAATGAGCTTCAAGCCCTCGACGCCACTGAGATCACCAAACATGAAATCGTCAAGACGCTGCTGAGATCACTTGATAGTTTGTTTGACATCCTAGCCCTGATGATTCAAGAACGTCCTGATTTCAAGACACTCGATCCGTCTGACATACTCGAGAGGCTCAACACACATGAGTTTCAACTTTCTGAGAAAAGAGATATCTACGGCCCAAACTATGGGCGAACTCGTGCCCTAAAGGCAAAAGCTGTTTCCTCATCTGAAGAAGAATCTGACAGCAGTTCTGATGATCCTGAAGACATTGGAAGGTAACTTGCAATGCTAGTGAAGAAGTTCCAAAAATTCACCAAGAAGAAAGGCTTCAGAAAGTCTTCACGATCAAGCTCAAGGAATGATGAAGCTTCTGCTCATGACCACAAGAAGAAAACATGCCACAAGTGCAAGAAAACTGGACACTTCATCTCTGGGTGTCCATAGTGGGACAATGAGAACAGAAAGAAGAAGAAGAGCAAGGAATATGACTCTGATGACAAGAAGAAGAAGAAATACTCAAAGTCTTCTTCAAAGTCTTCCTCAAAGTCTTCATCACACAAGAAGAGCTCATCTGACAAGGCACGTGCGTTTGTTGGCAAGGAAATGGATTCAGAGGAGGAGTCCGCTTCTGAGGAGGCAGAGGTGGAGTCTGAGGAGGAGTCTGATTCTGGCATTGCAAGTCTGGCTACAACATACGTTGCCAAATCCATCTTCAACACTGAAGACAATGACTCCATCACCGACACCGATGCAAATGACAAGGACTACTCTGATCCTACCTAGTGCTTCATGGCACGCGGTGCCAAGGTAAACACACACAGTACTCACTATCAAACATCTAGTGACGATGACTCTGATTGTGATTCAAAACCCAGCTACAAAACACTTGCTAAAATTGCAACTGAACAACAGAAAGCCATGGAACATATTCAAAAACTGTTAGACAGAAGCGATGATCTGTTGGGTGCTGAAATGACTTGATCTGAATCCTTAATTGAAGACATAAAAAATCTTCACGTTAAGTATCAGGAACTTGAAGATCGTCATGATACTCTCTCAACAACTCATGAAAAGCTTTCCTATGATTATCTTCAAAGGAAGCAAGATCTTGAGAAATTGAGAGCGGCTCATGAAGATCTTCAAAAGGAAAACGAGTCACTTCGCGCCGAACAGATCAGTTCCGCTCAGGAAGGATTTGAACCACCATGTCTTAAATGCATTGAGCGTGATAATGCTGCCTCTGTTGCTGAATGTTCTACTGCTACTGCTGTTGCAATATCTTCAACTGTTGATGTGGTAACTAACCCCTCTGGTGAGGATACCACTGCTATTGCTGATGAGAATGCTAGGTTGAAGACATTGCTTGAAACAGGGATGTACAAAAGTCTTAAAGGGCATCAGACATTGTGTGATGTCCTCAAGAAGCAGATTCTGAACCGAAACCCTAGGAAAGAGGGTGTTGGGTTCGTAAGGAAAATGAATGTTGATGGCTCTTACTGGAAACCTGAGCAGTACCCCAAAACCTAGTGGGTTGCTGCAAAGGAACCTACAACAGATCCATCCAATTTATCTGGATTCACTTGTGCTAACCCCATTATCATTGATGAATCCTTTGATGCAAACTATGTACTGTTTAAGAATCAGAATGGTGAAGTGTTTGCCAGGTACATTGGTACTAACTGCAGGAATGGACCGCCTATGAAGAAGATCTGGGTTCCGAAAAAGTGTCTGGAAAATCTTCCTGTGAATGTCTTCATGACTCCTCACATGAAGAAGACAAACCTCAGACCAAAGGCTTCATACAGTCCAAAGGCTTCATACAGACAGAGGACTCACCTGAGTCGCACTAACGCAAATGTTTTGCAGGGAAACCACACTCAGGCATATGAATATGAGAGCGGTTCATCAAACCACCATGTTCATATGACCAAGAACTATTCTGCCTATTCATATGAGTACTATTGTCCGCCTGCTAGACTGTTTGCTAGGGCTCCAAAGCCAAAATTCTCAGATGCTGCACTTAGACTTATTGCTTCTAAGCCACCCTTGAAGATGTGGGCGGCTAAGAAAGCTTAACTCTCTTTTGCAGGGAAAGGTCTCCAGCAGAAAATCAAAATCTTCTGACGCTATTGCTGGGGACCTTAAACATCTTGTAGGGCGCAAGATCAAATGCCCGAATGGCATCACTATGTACTTCGTTCCTGAATCGCATGCTACTCTCCCTATTAGTCCTAATCTAGATCTAAGTTTTCATAACCCACTTGTTCGTCAAATGTTTTTGCTTCACAATTCTCTTCGTGAAGCCTATCCCCCTAACTGCACTGTAGGGTACGACACCAGCGTCTTCAGAATGGATTATTGACAGTGGGTGTACAAATCACATGACCGACAAAAGAAGCCTTCTTATGGACTCAACCTCACGTCCATCCGACAAGAGCCACATCACATTCGCTGACACTGGTAAAAGTAAGGTATTGGGTCTAGGTAGAGTTGTAATCTCAAAGAATCAACACATGGATAAAGTCATGCTTGTTGAATCCCTTGGCTTCAACTTAATGTCTGTCTCAATGCTTTGCGATTTGAACATGATAGTAATATTCGGAAAATATCGTTGCCTGGTACTAAGGGAATCTGACAAGTCTCTAGTGTTTGAAGGGTATCGGAAAGATGATTTGTACGTGGTAGATTTCTCAGCAGGGCCACAGCTTGCAGTATGTCTTCTGGCAAAAGCTTCAGAATGCTGGCTTTGACATCAGAGGCTTGGGCATGCTGGCATGAGGAACCTCCACACCCTTGCAAAGAAGAAGCATGTCATAGGCATCGAGGGCGTCAAGTTCAATAAAGATCACTTATGCGGTGCCTGTGAAGCAGGGAAGATGACGAGGGCAAAACATCCCTCGAAGACAATCATGACCACTACTCGACCCTTCGAACTACTTCACATGGATCTTTTCGGTCCCACTCACTACTCAACTTTTACCACTACTGCTTGCCTCTATGGCTTTGTCATTGTTGATGATTACTCTAGATATACTTGGGTGCACATAATCCTTTACAAGACTGAAGTGCAGGATGTCTTCAGACGCTTCGCCAATCGAGCAATGAACAACTATGGCGCCAAGATAAAGCACATCAGAAGTGACAATGGCACTGAATTCAAGAACACTGGCCTTGATACATATCTTGATACCTTGGGCATCACACATGAATTCTCAGCTCCGTACACGCCATAGTAGAATGGCGTCGTCGAACGCAAGAACAGAACACTCATTGAGATGGACAGAACGATGCTAGATGAATACAAGACTCCAAGAAAATTCTGGCCTGAAGCCATTGACACTGCATGTCATACAATCAATCATGTTTATCTTCACAAGCTTCTGAACAAGACATCTTATGAACTCCTAACTGGCAAGAAGCCAAATGTCAGTTACTTCAGAGTATTTGGCGCAAGGTGCTGGATCAAGGACCCACACCATACCTCAAAGTTTGCACCAAAAGCACATGAGGGCTTTATGCTTGGATATGGAAAGGATTCGCACTCCTACAGAGTCTTCAATCTCTTTCATTACAAAGTGGTTGAAACAGTGGATGTGCGGTTCGATGAGACCAATGGTTCACAAAGAGAGCAACTGCCAGATGTGCTAGATGAAGTTCCAGCTAGTGAATCAATCAAGCTAATGGGAACTGGAGAGATTATACCTTCTGAAGCTCATCCTGAAGAAGAACTTATCATCTCAGCACCTGATCCAGATGAAGACAATGCTCAGCCCGAAGACATTCCTCCCAACAACAACTCAGATCAGCAAGAGCAAAGTCTTCGCCCTGTACATCCTCATGTTGCCAATGAAGTGCAGATTGACAGAATAATTGACAGCATCAATGCACCTGGTCCACTCACTCGTTCAAGGGCAACTCAGCTGGCAAATTTCTTTGGGCACTTCGCATTCGTCTCAATTACAGAACCCAAGAAAGTTGAAGAAGCCTTCATGGAACCTGAATGGATTCAAGCTATGCAAGAGGAGCTTCAACAGTTTGAGCTGAACAATGTATGGGAACTGGTTAAGCGTCCTGATCCACGGAAGCACAATATAATAGGCACCAAATGGATATACCGCAACAAGCAAGATGAGCATGGTCAAATTGTCAGAAACAAAGCTCGTCTCGTTGCTCAAGGATATACTCAAGTGGAAGGCATTGATTTCGATGAAACATTTGCTCCTGTGGCCAGACTTGAAGCCATACGTATACTGCTGGCCTATGCAAATCATCATAACATACTTCTATATCAAATGGATGTGAAGAGTGCCTTTCTCAATGGCAAGATTGAAGAAGAAGTGTATGTTGCACAACCGCCTGGGTTTGAAGATCCAAAACATCCTGACATGGTATACAAGCTCAACAAGGCACTGTATGGCCTCAAACAAGCCCCTCGGGCCTGGTATGACACACTCAAATATTTCCTGAAGAGCAAAGGCTTCATACCTGGTTCCCTAGATCCCACTCTCGAAGACATATGATGGTGAACTGTTTGTGTGCCAAATATATGTGGATGACATTATCTTCGGCTGCACCAATCATAAGTACAGTGAAGAGTTTGGCTATATGATGCAAGAGCAATATCAAATGTCTATGATGGGGGAGCTGAAGTTCTTCCTCGGTCTTCAAATACGACAACAACGCAACGACATCTTCATATCTCAAGAGAAGTATCTCAAAGAGTGCCTGAAGAAGTTTGGTATGCAAGACTGCAAAGGCTTCACAACACCAATGCCAGCCAAACATCATCTGGGTCCCGACGACAATGGTAAGAGTTCGATCAAAAGGTATACCGCTCCATGATTGGTTCTTTGCTTTATTTATGTACATCTAGGCCAGATATTATGCTTAGAGTTTGCATGTGTGCTCGATTTCAAGCGGCACCAAAGGAGTCGCATCACTTAGCTGTGAAGCGAATTCTTCGATATTTGGCTCACACCCCAACTCTCGGATTATGGTATCCAAAGGGCTCAGAGTTTGATCTGGTTGGATTCTTGGATGCTGATTATGCTGGTGACAAGGTTGATCGGAAGTCTACGTCAGGCACATGCCACTTTCTGGGACGATCACTTGTATGTTGGTCTTCAAAGAAGCAGAACTGTGTATCCCTCTCCACTGCTGAATCTGAATACATTGCTGTTGGATCTTGCTGCGCTCAGCTTCTGTGGATGAAGCAAACTCTCAAGGACTATGGCGTTCATCTGAAGCAAGTGCCACTTTACTGCGACAACGAAAGCGCCATCAAGATTGCCAATAACCCAGTTCAGCACTCGAAGACAAAGCACATAGAAATTCGTCATCATTTTCTCAGAGATCATGTTGTGAAGGAAGATATTGATATCATACACGTCAACACTGAAGAGCAATTGGCAGATATCTTCACCAAGCCCTTGGATGAGAAGAGATTTTGCAAGTTACGGTGTGAGCTAAATATCCTGGAATCCTCAAATGTCCTGTGATCAGGCACACGTCCTAACACTTATGCATATTGATGACTTAGATGTGCAACACACGAAGTAACGTATATCTTCAATCAATGAAGACTTACATTCTAAGCATGAATACATTAATGTGGAATTTGACTTTGGAGCGCCACGATAATTGTGCGCCGTGTCTGAGTCTAATACTTCCTATACGGTGGGTAACGCCACCACCAAACGTTCTATTTTGAAGTGTTTCACTCATGGCGTTACCTTGCAATGTCTTCACATTTGGTTTGGCTTCAATATCAACATGTCTTCATGATTATCTTCACTATGTTGATTATATATATATATATATATATATATATATACTAGTGTTCTGTCCTCTACAGCATTCACTTATAGCTATGTCTTCTTGTTTGAATCTTTTGAACTAAGTGAATGTGATCGGACCCTAACCTCTCTATGCTCTCTATCTCAAATTCTATCTCTCCAAGTCATATGCATTCTATTGAAACTGTCGAATGTCTTCTCTGCGTCCTTGACAGCAGAAGACACAGAGACAACCTTTAAGTCCGTTTTCAATGCTCATTTATCCACATGAAATCCGGAGAAGTAGGAACGACCACCCGACAATCCAGGCGTGCGTGGGACGTGGAACTGCCCCCAAAATTCCGCATGATGGCCACGTGTTACTCAGATGCGAATCGCCAGGGGCACCTGTGTAATAGCGCAGTGCTGCCCCTGTAACTATAAATACACACTCACTGCGGTCATTATCCCTTCTTCCACCCTCGCACGAACGCTAGCGCCGCTGCTAGACCTCGACGACGCCGGCGACGAAGCGCTTCGCTGCCGCAACCTCTCCGACGCCGTCTTCACGCCGATCGCGAATATCGTCCTCTCCGCCGTCGCCGTAGGTGTCCTCCGTCGCCAAGTTAGGGCATGGAAGATTGAACTGCTCGGCCTCATCTTCCTCTCCGTCTAGCAGTTCCCAGTGTGGTAAATAAAACTTCTTTTTACGGCACCTTTTGATCCTATGGCTTTGTCACTTTCTACCATAAGAAGTTTCTATTCACACAAGTTAGATCTCTCTCAATCTGCATCTCATAACATGCCTAGTATATTCACTTGTGCTTCACAAAGTAGTTAGATTCCTCACTTGTGCCGATCTGTGGGTTCGTACAAATCTGGAACCAACTTCTTATCTATGAGTGAATGTCTTCGCACGATGAGGTCAATGTCTTCTAAACTGATTTATCTTCAAAATCTTCTGAGAATGCATATGACCTCTTCCCCTTCCCTCGCACCTTAATGCTGTCACAGGTACATGTCCGTGGGAGAATCCTTTGGTTCTCATAGTCTGCATTCATTTGCAGAATTCTTACAGCATCACATAAATTCTCCTGAAGCCAGTTCCTGTTGGTCCAGCAAGAGAAAGCCTTTGAAGCCTTTGAACATCTTGAAGCCTTTCAAGTTAAAGTTTATGGCTTCAGAGAAAGCAGCAAGGAAGGGGGGCATACAGCGTCGTGGCAGAACATCCAAAGATTTGCCAGACGAACTTGCAGAAATGTACAAGACAGATCCTGAAGAGGATTATAGTCAGCGCAAGACCCGAATCCAATGGACTCGACGCTATTGGGCAGAACAATGGTTCAAATACTGCTTCACAACCCAAGAGTTGTTGGAAATATGCCCTAGAGGCAATAATAAAAGCATTATTATTATATTTCCTTGTTCATGATAATTGTCTTTATTCATGCTAAAATTGTGTTATCCGGAAATCGTAATACATGTGTGAATAATAGACACCAACATGTCCCTAGTGAGCCTCTAGTTGACTAGCTCGTTGATCAACAGATAGTCATGGTTTCCTGACTATGGACATTGGATGTCATTGATAACGAGATCACATCATTAGGAGAATGATGTGATGGGCAAGACCCAATCCTAAACATAGCATAAGATCGTATAGTTCGTTTGCTAGAGTTTTTCCAATGTCAAGTATCCTTTCCTTCGACCATGAGATCGTGTAACTCCCGGATACCGTAGGAGTGCTTTGGGTGTACCAAACGTCACAACGTAACTAGGTGACTATAAAGGTATACTACGGGTATCTCCAAAAGTGTCTGTTGGGTTGACACGGATCAAGACTGGGATTTGTCACTTCGTATGACGGAGAGGTATCACTGGGCCCACTCGGTAATGCATCATCATTATGAGCTCAAAGTGACCAAGTGTCTGGTCACGGGATCATGCATTACGGTACGAGTAAAGTGACTTGCCGGTAACGAGATTGAACAAGGTATTGGGATACCGACGACCGAATCTCGGGCAAGTAACATACCGATTGACAAAGGGAATTGTATACGGGGTTGCTTGAATCCTCGACATCGTGGTTCATCCGATGAGGTCATCGAGGAGCATGTGGGAGCCAACATGGGTATCCAGATCCCGCTGTTGGTTATTGACCGAAGAGCAATCTCGGTCATGTCTACATGTCTCCCGAACCCGTAGGGTCTACACACTTAAGGTTCGGTGATGCTAGGGTTGTAGGGATATGTATATGCAGTAACCCGAATGTTGTTCGGAGTCTCGGATGAGATCCCGGACGTCACAAGGAGTTCCGGAATGGTCCGGAGGTAAAGAATTATATATAGGGAGTGCTATTTCGGCCATCGGGACAAGTTTCGGGGTCACCGGTATTGTACCGGGACCACCGGAAGGGTCCCGGGGGTCCACCGGGTGGGGCCTCCTATCCCGGAGGGCCCCATGGGCTGAAGTAGGAAGGGATCCAGCCCAAAGTGGGCTGGGGCGCCACTTCCCCTAGGGCCCATGCGCCTAGGGTGGGGAAACCCTAAAGAGGGCGCCCCCTTGCTTGGGGGGCAAGCCCCCCACCCCTTGGCCGCCGCCCCCCTAGGAGATTGCATCTCCTAGGGCCGCCGCCCCCCTAGGCCCCCCTATATATAGTGGGGGGATGGAGGACCTCTTACCTTTGCCTTTGAGGCCTCCCTCTCCCTCTCCAACACCTCCTCCTCCTCCATAGAGCTTGGCGAAGCCCTGCCGGAGTACTGCAGCTCCATCACCACCACGCCGTCGTGCTGCTGGTGGAGCCATCTTCCTCAACCTCTCCTTCCCCCTTGCTGGATCAAGAAGAAGGAGACGTCACGCTGACCGTACGTGTGTTGAACGCGGAGGTGCCGTCCGTTTGGCGCTAGGATCTCCGGTGATTTGGATCACGTCGAGTACGACTCCCTCATCCCCGTTCTTTGAACGCTTCCGCTCGCGATCTACAAAGGTATGTAGATGCATCCGATCACTCGTTGCTAGATAAACTCATAGATGGATCTTGGTGAAACCGTAGGAAATTTTTTGTTTTCTGCAACGTTCCTCAACAATGGCATCATGAGCTAGGTCTATGCGTAGTTCTCTTTGCACGAGTAGAACACAATTTTTTGTGGGCGTAGATGTTGTCAACTTTCTTGCCGCTACTAGTCTTATCTTGCTTCAGCGGTATTGTGGGATGAAGCGGCCCGGACCAAACTTACATGTACGCTTATGTGAGACCGGTTCCACCAACTAACATGCACAAGTTGCATAAGGTGGCTGGCGGGTGTCTGTCTCTCCCACTTTAGTTGGAGCGGATTCGATGAAAAGGGTCCTTATGAAGGGTAAATAGAAGTTGACAAATCACGTTGTGGCTTTCACGTAGGTAAGAAGACGTTCTTGCTAGAACCCTATTGCAGCCACGTAAAACTTGCAACAACAATTAGAGGATGTCTAACTTGTTTTTTGCAGCAAGTGTTCTGTGATGTGATATGGCCAAAGTTGTGATGAATGATGAATGATATATATGTGATGTATGAGATGTTCATGCTATTGTAATAGGAATCACGACTTGCATGTCGATGAGTATGACAACCGGCAGGAGCCATAGGAGTTGTCTTTATTTTTTGTATGACCCGCGTGTCATTGAGATACGCCATGTAAATTACTTTACTTTATTGCTAAACGTGTTAGCCATAGTAGTAGAAGTAATAGTTGGCGAGCAACTTCATGGAGACACGATGATGGAGATCATGGTGTCATGCCGGTGACAAGATGATCATGGAGCCCCAAGATGGAGATCAAAGGATCTATGTGATATTGGCCATATCATGTCACTATTATTATTTGATTGCATGTGATGTTTATCATGTCTTGTACATCTTGTTTACTTAGAACGACGGTAGTAAATAAGATGATCCCTCATAATAATTTCAAGAAAGTGTTCCCCCTAACTGTGCACCGTTGCGACAGTTCGTTGTTTCAAAGCACCACGTGATGATCGGGTGTGATAGATTCCAACGTTTACATACAACGGGTGTAAGACAGATTTACACATGCAAACACTTAGGTTGACTTGACGAGCCTAGCATGTACAGACATGGCCTCGGAACACAGAAGACCGAAAGGTCGAGCATGAGTCGTATAGAAGATACGATCAACATGAAGATGTTCACCGACGTTGACTAGTTCGTCTCACGTGATGATCGGACACGGCCTAGTTAACTCGGATCATGTTATACTTAGATGACTGGAGGGATGTCTATCTGAGTGGGAGTTCATTGAATAATTTGATTAGATGAACTTAATTATCATGAACTTAGTCTAAAATCTTTACAATATGTCTTGTAGATCAAATGGCCAATGTTGTCCTCAACTTCAACGTGTTCCTAGAGAAAACCAAGCTAAAAGACGATGGCAGCAACTATACGGACTGGGTCCGGAACCTGAGGATCATCCTCATAGCTGCCAAGAAAGATTATGTCCTACAAGCACCGCTAGGTGACGCACCCGTCCCACAGAACCAAGACGTTATGAACGCTTGGCAGACACGTGCTAATGATTACTCCCTCGTTCAGTGCGGCATGCTTTACAGCTTAGAACCGGGGCTCCAAAAACGTTTTGAGAGACACGGAGCATATGAGATGTTCGAAGAGCTGAAAATGGTTTTCCAAGCTCATGCCCGGGTCGAGAGATATGAAGTCTTCGGCAAGTTTTTTAGCTGTGAGATGGAGGAAAATAGTTCTGTCAGTGAGCACATACTCACAACATAACCGCTTGACTCAGCTGGGAGTTAATCTCCCGGATGACGCAGTCATTGACAGAATCCTTCAGTCGCTTCCACCAAGCTACAAGAGCTTTGTGATGAACTTCAATATGCAGGGGATGGAAAAGACCATTCCTGAATTATTTGCAATGCTGAAATCAGCAGAGGTAGAAGTCAAAAAGGAACATCAAGTGTTTGTTGGAAATATGCCCTAGAGGCAATAATAAATTAGTTATTATTATATTTCCTTGTTCATGATAATCGTTTATTATCCATGCTAGAATTGTATTGATAGGAAACTCAGATACATGTGTGGATACATAGACAACACCATGTCCCTAGTAAGCCTCTAGTTGACTAGCTCGTTGATCAATAGATGGTTACGGTTTCCTGACCATGGACATTGGATGTCGTTGATAACGGGATCACATCATTAGGAGAATGATGTGATGGACAAGACCCAATCCTAAGCATAGCACTAGATCGTGTAGTTCGTATGCTAAAGCTTTGCTAATGTCAAGTATCATTTCCTTAGACCATGAGATTGTGCAGCTCCCGGATACCGTAGGAATGCTTTGGGTGTACCAAACATCACAACGTAACTGGGTGACTATAAAGGTGCACTACAGGTATCTCCAAAAGTGTCTGTTGGGTTGGCACGAATCAAGACTGGGATTTGTCACTCCGTGTAAGCGAAGAGGTATCTCTGGGCCCACTCGGTAGGACATCATCATAATGTGCACAATGTGATCAAGGAGTTGATCACGGGATGATGTGTTACAGAACGAGTAAAGAGACTTGCCGGTAACGAGATTGAACAAGGTATCAGGATACCGACGATCGAATCTCGGGCAAGTATCGTACCGATAGACAAAGGGAATTGTATACGGGATTGATTAAGTCCTTGACATCGTGGTTCATCCGATGAGATCATCGTGGAACATGTGGGAGCCAACATGGGTATCCAGATCCCGCTGTTGGTTATTGACCGGAGAACGTCTCGGTCATGTCTGCATGTCTCCCGAACCCGTAGGGTCTACACACTTAAGGTTCGATGGCGCTAGGGTTATAAAGGAAGTTAGTATGTGGTTACCGAATGTTGTTCGGAGTCCCGGATGAGATCCCGGACGTCACGAGGAGTTCCGGAATGGTCCGGAGGTAAAGATTTATATATGGGAAGTCCTGTTTTGGTCACCGGAAAGGTTTCGGGGTTTATCGGTAACGTACCGGGACCATCGGGAGGGTCCCGGGGGTCCACAAAGTGGGGCCACCAACCCCAGAAGGCTGCGTGGGCCAAGTGTGGGAGGCGACCAGCCCCTAGGAGGGCTGGTGCGCCCCCCACAAGGGGCCCAAGGCACAAGAAAGAGTGGGAGGGGGCAAACCCTAGTCCAGTTGGGCCTTAAGGCCCACCTAGTGGGCTCCTTCCCCTCTCCCCCCTCTTGGCCGCCACCCTTGGCCCCATCTAGGGCTGCCGCCCCCCTTAGGGGTGGGAAACCCTAGAGGGGGCGCAGCCCTCCCCTTCCCCTATATATATGAGGCCTAGGGGCTGCCCACAACACGCGATTCAATCTCTCTTGGTGCAGCCCTGCGTCTCTTCTTCCTCCTCTTCTGCGGTGCTTGGCGAAGCCCTGCAGGATTGCCACGCTCCTCCATCACCACCACGCTGTTGTGCTGCTGTTGGATGAAGTCTTCCTCAACCTCTCCCTCTCTCCTTGCTGGATCAAGGCATGGGAGACGTCACCGGGCTGTACGTGTGTTGAACGCGGAGGTGTCGTCCGTTCGGCACTTGGTCATCGGTGATTTGGATCACGACGAGTACGACTCCATCAACCCCGTTCACTTGAACGCTTCCGCTTAGCGATCTACAAGGGTATGTAGATGCACTCCCCTCCCCCTCGTTGCTAGTCTCTCCATAGATAGATCTTGGTGACACGTAGGAAAATTTTGAATTTCTGCTACGTTCCCCAACAGTGGCATCATGAGCTAGGTCTATTGCATAGATTCTATGCACGAGTAGAACACAAAGTAGTTGTGGGCGTTGATTTTGTTCAATATGCTTGCCGTTACTAGTCTTATCTTGATTCGGCGGCATCGTGGGATGAAGCGGCCCGGACCGACCTTACACGTACTCTTACGTGAGACTGGTTCCACCGACTGACATGCACTAGTTGCATAAGGTGGCTAGCGGGTGTCTGTCTCTCCCACTTTAGTCGGATCGGATTCGACGAAAAGGGTCCTTATGAAGGGTAAATAGCAATTGGCATATCACGTTGTGGTCTTTGCGTAGGTAAGAACCGTTCTTGCTAGAAACCCATAGCAGCCACGTAAAACATGCAAACAACAATTAGAGGACGTCTAACTTGTTTTTGCAGGGTATGCCATGTGATGTGATATGGCCAAAGGATGTGATGAATGATATATGTGATGTATGAGATTGATCATGTTCTTGTAATAGGAATCACGACTTGCATGTTGATGAATATGACAACCGGCAGGAGCCATAGGAGTTGTCTTAATTTATTTATGACCTGCGTGTCAACATAAACGTCATGTAATTACTTTACTTTATTGCTAACCGATTAGCTATAGTAGTAGAAGTAATAGATGACGTGACAACTTCAAGAAGACACGATGATGGAGATCATGGTGTCATGCCGGTGACGATGATGATCATGGAGCCCCGAAGATGGAGATCAAAAGGAGCAAAGTGATATTGGCCATATCATGTCACTATTTGATTGCATGTGATGTTTATCATGTTTATACATCTTATTTGCTTAGAATGACGGTAGTAAATAAGATGATCCCTCACAACAATTTCAAGAAGTGTTCTCCCCTAACTGTGCACCGTTGCTAAAGTTCGTCGTTTCGAAGCACCACGTGATGATCGGGTGTGATAGATCCTTACGTTCACATACAACGGATGTAAGACAGTTTTACACATGCAAAACACTTAGGGTTAACTTGACGAGCCTAGCATGTGTATAGACATGGCCTCGGAACACAGAAGACCGAAAGGTCGAGCATGAGTCGTATAGAAGATACGATCAACATGAAGATGTTCACCGATGATGACTAGTCCGTCTCACGTGATGATCGGACACGGCCTAGTTGACTCGGATCATGCAATCACTTAGATGACTAGAGGGATGTCTATCTAAGTGGGAGTTCATAAGATGAACTTAATTATCCTGAACATAGTCAAAAGGATTTTGCAAATTATGTCGTAGCTCACGCTATAGTTCTACTATTTAGATATGTTCCTAGAGAAAAATTAGTTGAAAGTTGATAGTAGCAATTATGCAGACAGTAAAAGGCTTATGTCCTTAATGCACCGCTCAGTGTGCTGAACCTCGAACGTGGTCTGTGGATGTTGCGAACATCTGACATACACGTTTTGATGACTACATGATAGTTTAGTAATGTTAAATGGTTTAGAGTTGAGGCACCAAAGACGTGTTTTGAAACGTCGCGAAACATATGAGATGTTTCGAGGGCTGAAATTGGGATTTCAGGCTCGTGCCCACGTCAAGAGGTATAAGACCTCCGACGATTTTCTTAGCCTACAAACTAAGGGAGAAAAGCTCAATTGTTGAGCTTGTGCTCAGATTGTCTGAATACAACAATCATTTGAATCAAGTGGAAGTTGATCTTCCAGATGAGACAGTGATGTTTCTCCGAAGTCATTACCACCAAGCTGCTAGAGCTTCGTGATGAACTATAATATATCAGGAACATATATGATGATCCTTGAGATATTCGTGATGTTTGACACCACAAAAGTAGAAATCAAGAAGGAGCATCAATTGTTGATGGTTGGTGAAACCACTAGTTTCAAGAAGGGCAAGGGCACAAAGGGATACTTCATGAAACAGCAATTCAGTTGCTGCTCCAATGAAGAAACCCAAGGTTGAACCCAAACCCGAGACTAAGTGCTTCTGTAATAAGGGGAACAACCACTGGAGCAGAATTACCCTAGATACTTGGTAGATAAGAAGGCTGGCAAGGTCGATAGAAGTATATTGGATATGTTAATGTGTACTTTACTAGTACTCCTAGTAGCACCAGGGTATTAGATACCGGTTCGGTTGCTAAGTGTTAGTAACTCGAAATAAAAGCTACGGAATAAACGGAGACTAGCTAAAGGTGAGCTGACGATATGTGTTGGAAGTGTTTCCAATGTTGATATGATCAAACATCGCACGCTCCCTCTACCATCGAGATTTGTGTTAAACTTAAATAATTGTTATTTGGTGTTTGCGTTGAGCATAGACATGATTGGATTATGTCTATCGCAATACGGTTATTCATTTAAGGAGGATAATGGTTACTCTGTTTATTTGAATAATACCTTCAATGGTCTTACACCTAAAATGAATGGTTTATTGAATCTCAATCGTAGTGATACACATGTTCATCCCAAAAGATAGTAATGATAGTACCACCTACTTGTGGCACTGCCACGTAAGTCATATCGGTATAAAACGCATGAAGAAGCTCCATGTTGATGGATCTTTGGACTCACTCATTTTTGAAAGGATTGAGACAAGCGAACCATGTTTGTTGGTATATATGCATGAAGAAACTCCATGCAAATGGACCGTTTTGTACTCACTTGATTTTGAACCACTTGAGACATGCAAATCATACCACATGGGCAAGATGACTGAAAGCCTCGGTTTCAGTAAAATGGAACAAGAAAGCAACTTGTTGGAAGTAATACATTTTGATGTGTGCAGTCCAATAAGTGCTGAGGCGTGTAGTGGATATTGTTATGTTCTTACTTCACGGATGATTTGAGTATATGTGGAGTAAATTTACTTGATGAATCACGAGTCTGAATTATTGAAAGGTTCAAGAAATTTCAGGGTGAAGTTGAAAGATTGTCGTGACAAGAGGATAAAAGATCTATGATATGATCATAGAGATGAATATCTGAATTACAAGTTTGGCACAGAATTAAGACATTGTGGAAATTGTTTCACAACCGATACAGCCTGGAACACCATAGTGCGATGGTGTGTCCGAACATCATAACTGCACCCTATTGGATATGATGCATACCATGATGTCTCTTATCAAATTACCACAATAGTTTATGGGTTAGGCATTAGAGACAACCACATTCACTTTAAAAGGGGCACCACGTAATTCCGATGAGATGACACCGTATGAACTATGGTTTAGAGAAACCTAAGCTGTCATTTCTTAAAAGTTTGGGGCTACGACGCTTATGTGAAAAAGGTTTCAGACTGATAAGCTCGAACCCAAAGCGGATAAATGCATCTTCATAGGACACCCAAAACAGTTGGGTATACCTCCTGTCTCAGATCCGAAAGCAATAAGGGATTGTTTCTAGAATCGGGTCCTTTCTCGAGGAAAAGTTTCTCTCGAAAGAATTGAGTGGGAGGATGGTGGAGACTTGATGAGGTTATTGAACCGTCTCTTCAACTAGTGTGTGGCAGGGCACAGGAAATTGTTCCTATGGCACCTACGCCAATTGAAGTGGAAGCTTATGATATTGATCACGAGACTTCGGATCAAGTCACTCCCAAACCTCGTAGGATGACAAGGATGCGTGCTACTTCTGAGTGGTACGTAATCCTGTCTTGGAAGTCATGTTGCGAGACAACAATGAACCTACGAGCTACGGAGAAGCGATGGTGGGCCCGGATTCCGATAAATGGCTCGAGGCCATAAAATCCGAGAGAGGATCCATATATGAAATCAAAGTGTAGACTTTGGAAGAACTACTTGATGGTCGTAAGGCTGTTAGGTGTAGATGGATTTGAAAAGGAAGACGGACAATGATGGTAAATGTCACCATTAAGAAAGCTCGACTTGTCGTTAAGATGTTTTCGACAAGTTCAAGGAGTTGACTACGATGAGACTTTCTCACCCGTAGCGATGCTAAGAGTCTGTTGGAATTATATTAGCGATTACTGCATTATTTATGAAATCTTGCAGATAGGATGTCAAAACATTGTTTCCTCGACGATTTTCTTGAGGAAAGGTTGTATGTGATACAACCGGAAGGTTTTGTCAATCCTGAAAGATGCTAATAAGTATGCAAAGCTCCAGCAATCCTTCTAAGGACTGGAGTAAGCATCTCGGAGTTGGAATGTATGCTTTGATGAGATGATCAAAGATTTTGGTGTATACAAAGTTTATGAGAAACTTGTATTTCCAAAGAAGTGAGTGGGAGCACTATAGAATTTCTGATGAGTATATGTTGTTGACATATCGTTGATCAGAAATGATGTAGAATTTCTAAGAAAGCATATAGGGTTATTTGAAAAGTGTTTTTCAATTGAAAGCCTGGATTAAGCTACTTGAACATTGAGCATCAAGATCTATAAGGATAGATCAAAAACGCTTAATGGTACTTTCAAATGAGCACATACCTTAACATGATCTTGAAGGTGTTCAAGATGGATCAGTCAAAGAAGGAGTTCTTGCCTGAGTTGTAAGGTATGAAGTTAAAGCTCGACCACGGCAGAATAGAGAGAGAGGACGAAGGTCGTCCCCTATGCTTAAGACATAGGCTCTACAGTATGCTATGCTGTGTACCGTACCTGAAGTGTGCCTTGCCGTGAGTCAGTCAAGGGGTACAAGAGTGATCCAGGAATGGATCACAGGACAGCAGTCAAAGTTATCCTTAGTAACTAGTGGACTAAGGAATTTTCTCGATTATGGAGGTGGTAAAAGAGTTCGTCGTAAAGGGTTACGTCGATGCAAGCTTAACACCTATCCGGATAGCTCTGAGTAGAGATACCGGATACGTATAATGGAGCAACAATTTAGAGTAGCTCCAAGTAGAACAATTATTTGGAATAGCTCCGAATAGAACGTGGTAGCTACATCTAGGAGATGACATAGAGATTTGTAAAGCACACACGGATCTGAAAGGTTCAGACCCGTTGACTAAAACCTCTCTCACAAGCAACATGATCAAACCCAGAACTCATCGAGTGTTGATCACATGGTAAATGTGAACTAGATTATTGACTCTAGTAAAACTCTTTGGGTGTTAGTCACATGGTGATGTGACCTTGAGTGTTAATCACATAGCGATGTGAACTGGATTATTGACTCTAGTGCAAGTGGGAGACTGTTGGAAATATGCCCTAGAGGCAATAATAAATTAGTTATTATTATATTTCCTTGTTCATGATAATCGTTTATTATCCATGCTAGAATTGTATTGATAGGAAACTCAGATACATGTGTGGATACATAGACAACACCATGTCCCTAGTAAGCCTCTAGTTGACTAGCTCGTTGATCAATAGATGGTTACGGTTTCCTGACCATGGACATTGGATGTCGTTGATAACGGGATCACATCATTAGGAGAATGATGTGATGGACAAGACCCAATCCTAAGCATAGCACTAGATCGTGTAGTTCGTATGCTAAAGCTTTGCTAATGTCAAGTATCATTTCCTTAGACCATGAGATTGTGCAGCTCCCGGATACCGTAGGAATGCTTTGGGTGTACCAAACGTCACAACGTAACTGGGTGACTATAAAGGTGCACTACAGGTATCTCCAAAAGTGTCTGTTGGGTTGGCACGAATCGAGACTGGGATTTGTCACTCCGTGTAAGCGGAGAGGTATCTCTGGGCCCACTCGGTAGGACATCATCATAATGTGCACAATGTGATCAAGGAGTTGATCACGGGATGATGTGTTACAGAACGAGTAAAGAGACTTGCCGGTAACGAGATTGAACAAGGTATCAGGATACCGACGATCGAATCTCGGGCAAGTATCGTACCGATAGACAAAGGGAATTGTATACGGGATTGATTAAGTCCTTGACATCGTGGTTCATCCGATGAGATCATCGTGGAACATGTGGGAGCCAACATGGGTATCCAGATCCCGCTGTTGGTTATTGACCGGAGAACGTCTCGGTCATGTCTGCATGTCTCCCGAACCCGTAGGGTCTTCACACTTAAGGTTCGATGACGCTAGGGTTATAAAGGAAGTTAGTATGTGGTTACCGAATGTTGTTCGGAGTCCCGGATGAGATCCCGGACGTCACGAGGAGTTCCGGAATGGTCCGGAGGTAAAGATTTATATATGGGAAGTCCTGTTTTTGGTCACCGGAAAGGTTTCGGGGTTTATCGGTAACGTACCGGGACCACCGGGAGGGTCCCGGGGGTCCACCAAGTGGGGCCACCAACCCCAGAAGGCTGCGTGGGCCAAGTGTGGGAGGGGACCAGCCCCTAGGAGGGCTGGTGCGCCCCCCACAAGGGGCCCAAGGCGCAAGAAAGAGTGGGAGGGGGCAAACCCTAGTCCAGTTGGGCCTTAAGGCCCACCTAGTGGGCTCCTTCCCCTCTCCCCCCTCTTGGCCGCCACCCTTGGCCCCATCTAGGGCTGCCGCCCCCCTTAGGGGTGGGAAACCCTAGAGGGGGCGCAGCCCTCCCCTTCCCCTATATATATGAGGCCTAGGGGCTGCCCACAACACGCGATTCAATCTCTCTTGGTGCAGCCCTGCGTCTCTTCTTCCTCCTCTTCTGCGGTGCTTGGCGAAGCCCTGCAGGATTGCCACGCTCCTCCATCACCACCACGCCGTTGTGCTGCTGTTGGATGAAGTCTTCCTCAACCTCTCCCTCTCTCCTTGCTGGATCAAGGCGTGGGAGACGTCACCGGGCTGTACGTGTGTTGAACGCGGAGGTGCCGTCCGTTCGGCACTTGGTCATCGGTGATTTGGATCACGACGAGTACGACTCCATCAACCCCGTTCACTTGAACGCTTCCGCTTAGCGATCTACAAGGGTATGTAGATGCACTCCCCTCCCCCTCGTTGCTAGTCTCTCCATAGATAGATCTTGGTGACACGTAGGAAAATTTTGAATTTCTGCTACGTTCCCCAACAGTTTTGATGGTGAATAAAACCACTAAGTTCAAGAAAGGCAAGGGTAAGAAGAACTTCAAGAAGGACGGCAAGGGAGTTGCCGCGCCCGGTAAGCAAGCTACCGGGAAGAAGCCAAAGAATGGACCCAAGCCCGAGACTGAGTGCTTTTATTGCAAGGGAAGTGGTCATTGGAAGCGGAACTGCCCCAAATACTTAGCGGACAAGAAGGCCGGCAAAACAAAAGGTATATGTGATATACATGTAATTGATGTGTACCTTACCAGTACTCGTAGTAACTCCTGGGTATTTGATACCGGTGCAGTTGCTCACATTTGTAACTCAAAGCAGGAGCTGCGGAATAAGCGGAGACTGGCGAAGGACGAGGTGACGATGCGCGTCGGGAATGGTTCCAAGGTCGATGTGATCGCCGTCGGCACGCTACCTCTACATTTACCTACAGGATTAGTTTTAAACCTCAATAATTGTTATTTAGTGCCAGCTTTGAGCATGAACATTGTATCGGGATCTCGTTTAATTCGAGATGGCTACTCATTTAAATCCGAGAATAATGGTTGTTCTATTTATATGAGAGATATGTTTTATGGTCATGCTCCGATGGTGAATGGTTTATTCTTAATGAATCTCGAGCGTAATGCTACACATGTTCATAGTGTGAATACCAAAAGATGTAAGGTTGATAATGATAGTCCCACATACTTGTGGCACTGCCGCGTTGGTCACATAGGTGTCAAACGCATGAAGAAGCTCCATGCAGATGGACTTTTAGAGTCTCTTGATTATGAATCATTTGACACGTGCGAACCATGCCTCATGGGTAAAATGACCAAGACTCCGTTCTCAGGAACAATGGAGCGAGTAACCAACTTATTGGAAATCATACATACTGATGTGTGCGGTCCAATGAGCGTTGAGGCTCGCGGTGGCTATCGTTATGTTCTCACCCTCACTGATGACTTGAGTAGATATGGGTATGTCTACTTAATGAAACACAAGTCTGAAACCTTTGAAAAATTCAAGGAATTTCAGAGTGAGGTTGAGAATCAACGTGACAGAAAAATCAAGTTTTTGCGATCAGATCGTGGAGGAGAATACTTGAGTCACGAATTTGGCACACACTTAAGAAAATGTGGAATAGTTTCACAACTCACGCCGCCTGGAACACCTCAGCATAATGGTGTGTCCGAACGTCGTAATCGCACTCTATTAGATATGGTGCAATCTATGATGTCTCTTACCGATTTACCGCTATCTTTTTGGGGCTATGCTTTAGAGACTGCCGCATTCACTTTAAATAGGGCTCCGTCGAAATCCGTTGAGACGACACCGTATGAATTATGGTTTGGGAAGAAACCTAAGCTGTCGTTTCTAAAAGTTTGGGGATGCGATGCTTATGTCAAGAAACTTCAACCTAAAAAGCTCGAACCCAAGTCGGAAAAATACGTCTTCATAGGATACCCTAAAGAAACTATTGGGTATACCTTCTACCTCAGATCCGAAGGCAAGATCTTTGTTGCCAATAATGAATCCTTTCTAGAGAAAGAGTTTCTCTCAAAAGAAGTAAGCGGGAGGAAAGTAGAACTTGATGAAGTATTACCTCTTGAACCGGAAAATGGCGCAACTCAAGGAAATGTTCCTGAGGTGCCTGCACCGACTAGAGAGGAAGTTAATGATGATGATCATGAAACTTCAGATCAAGTTGCTACTGAACTTCGTAGGTCCACAAGGACATGTTCCGCACCAGAGTGGTACGGCAACCCTGTCTTGGAAATCATGTTGTTAGACAACGGTGAACCTTCGAACTAGGAAGAAGCGATGGCGGGCCCGGATTCCGACAAATGGCTAGAAGCCATGAAATCCAAGATAGGATCCATGTATGAAAACGAAGTATGGACTTTGACTGACTTGCCTGTTGAGCGGCGAGCCATAGAAAATAAATGGATCTTTAAGAAGAAGACAGACGCGGATGGTATTGTGACCATCTATAAAGCTCGGCTTGTCGCTAAGGGTTATCGACAAGTTCAAGGGGTTGACTACGATGATACTTTCTCACCGGTAGCGAAGCTAAAGTCCGTCTGAATCATGTTAGCAATTGCCGCATTCTATGATTATGAGATATGGCAAATGGACGTCAAAACAGCATTCCTTAATGGTTTCCTTAAGGAAGAATTGTATATGATGCAGCCGGAAGGTTTTGTCGATCCTAAGAATGTTGACAAGGTGTGCAAGCTCCAACGCTCGATTTATGGGCTGGTGCAAGCATCTCGGAGTTGGAACATTCGCTTTGATGAGATGATCAAAGCGTTTGGGTTTACGCAGACTTATGGAGAAGCCTGCGTTTACAAGAAAGTGAGTGGGAGCTTTGTAGCATTTCTCATATTATATGTAGATGACATACTTTTGATTGGAAATGATATAGAACTCTTGGACAGCATTAAGGCCTACTTGAATAAGAGTTTTTCAATGAAGGACCTTGGAGAAGCTGCATATATATTAGGCATCAAGATCTATAGAGATAGATCAAGACGCCTCATAGGTCTTTCACAAAGCACGTACCTTGATAAGATATTGAAGAAATTCAATATGGATCAGTCTAAGAAGGAGTTCTTGCCTGTGTTACAAGGTGTGAAATTGAGCTCAGCTCAATGTCCGACCACGGCAGAAGATATAGAAGAGATGAGTGTCATCCCCTATGCCTCAGCCATAGGTTCTATTATGTATGCCATGTTGTGTACCAGACCTGATGTAAACCTTGCCGTAAGTTTGGTAGGAAGGTACCAAAGTAATCCCGGCAAGGAACACTGGACAGCGGTCAAGAATATCCTGAAGTACCTGGAAAGGACTAAGGAAATGTTTCTCGTTTATGGAGGTGACAAAGAGCTCGTCGTAAAGGGTTACGTCGACGCTAGCTTCGACACAGATCTGGATGACTCTAAGTCACAAACCGGATACGTGTATATTTTGAATGGTGGGGCAGTAAGCTGGTGCAGTTGCAAGCAGAGCGTCGTGGCGGGATCTACATGTGAAGCGGGGTACATGGCAGCCTCAGAGGCAGCGCATGAAGCAATTTGGGTGAAGGAGTTCATCACCGATCTAGGAGTCATACCCAATGCGTCGGGGCCAATCAAACTCTTCTGTGACAACATTGGAGCTATTGCACTTGCCAAGGAGCCCAGGTTTCACAAGAAGACCAGGCACATCAAGCGTCACTTCAACTCCATTCGTGAAAATGTTCAAGATGGAGACATAGATATTTGTAAAGTACATACGGACCTGAATGTAGCAGATCCGTTGACTAAACCTCTCCCTAGAGCAAAACATGATCAACACCAGAATTCCATGGGTGTTCGATTCATCACAATGTAACTAGATTATTGACTCTAGTGCAAGTGGGAGACTGTTGGAAATATGCCCTAGAGGCAATAATAAAAGCATTATTATTATATTTCCTTGTTCATGATAATTGTCTTTATTCATGCTAAAATTGTGTTATCCGGAAATCGTAATACATGTGTGAATAATAGACACCAACATGTCCCTAGTGAGCCTCTAGTTGACTAGCTCGTTGATCAACAGATAGTCATGGTTTCCTAACTATGGACATTGGATGTCATTGATAACGAGATCACATCATTAGGAGAATGATGTGATGGACAAGACCCAATCCTAAACATAGCATAAGATCGTATAGTTCGTTTGCTAGAGTTTTTCCAATGTCAAGTATCCTTTCCTTAGACCATGAGATTGTGTAACTCCCGGATACCGTAGGAGTGCTTTGGGTGTACCAAACGTCACAACGTAACTGGGTGACTATAAAGGTATACTACGGGTATCTCCGAAAGTGTCTGTTGGGTTGACACGGATCAAGACTGGGATTTGTCACTCCGTATGACGGAGAGGTATCACTGGGCCCACTCGGTAATGCATCATCATTATGAGCTCAAAGTGACCAAGTGTCTAGTCACGGGATCATGCATTACGGTACGAGTAAAGTGACTTGCCGGTAACGAGATTGAACAAGGTATTGGGATACCGATGATCGAATCTCGGGCAAGTAACATACCGATTGACAAAGGGAATTGTATACGGGGTTGCTTGAATCCTCGACATCGTGGTTCATCGGATGAGATCATCGTGGAGCATGTGGGAGCCAACATGGGTATCTAGATCCCGCTGTTGGTTATTGACCGGAGAGCAATCTCGATCATGTCTACATGTCTCCCGAACCCGTAGGGTCTACACACTTAAGGTTCGATGACGCTAGGGTTGTAGGGATATGTATATGCAGTAACCCGAATGTTGTTCGGAGTCCCGGATGAGATCCCAGACGTCACGAGGAGTTCCGGAATGGTCCGGAGGTAAAGAATTATATATAGGAAGTGCTATTTCGGCCATCGGGACAAGTTTCGGGGTCACCCGTATTGTACCGGGACCACCGGAAGGGTCCCGGGGGTCCACCGGGTGGGGCCTCCTATCCCGGAGGGCCCCATGGGCTGAAGTGGGAAGGGATCCAGCCCAAAGTGGGCTGGGGCGCCACTTCCCCTAGGGCCCATGCGCCTAGGGTGGGGAAACCCTAAAGGGGGCGCCCCCTTGCTTGGGGGGCAAGCCCCCCACCCCTTGGCCGCCGCCCCCCTAGGAGATTGCATCTCCTAGGGCCGGCGCCCCCCTATATATAGTGGGGGGATGGAGGACCTCTTACCTTTGCCTTCGAGGCCTCCCTCTCCCTCTCCAACACCTCCTCCTCCTCCTCCATAGAGCTTGGCGAAGCCTAGCCGGAGTACTGCAGCTCCATAACCACCACGCCGTCGTGCTGCTGCTGGAGCCATCTTCCTCAACCTCTCCTTCCCCCTTGCTGGATCAAGAAGAAGGAGACGTCACGCTGACCGTACGTGTGTTGAACGTGGAGGTGCCGTCCGTTCGGCGCTAGGATCTCCGGTGATTTGGATCACGTCGAGTACGACTCCCTCATCCCCGTTCTTTGAACGCTTCCGCTCGCGATCTACAAAGGTATGTAGATGCTGAAGGAAATATGCCCTAGAGGCAATAATAAAGTTATTATTTATTTCCTTATATCATGATAAATGTTTATTATTCATGCTAGAATTGTATTAACCGGAAACATAATACATGTGTGAATACATAGACAAACAGAGTGTCACTAGTGTGCCTCTACTTGACTAGCTCGTTAATCAAAGATGGTTATGTTTACTAACCATGGATAAAGAGTTGTTATTTGATTAACGAGGTCACATCATTAGTTGAATGATCTGATTGACATGACCCATTCCATTAGCTTAGCACCTGATCGTTTAGTATGTTGCTATTGCTTTCTTCATGACTTATACATGTTCCTATGACTATGAGATTATGCAACTCCCGTTTGCCGGAGGAACACTTTGGGTGCTACCAAACGTCACAACGTAACTGGGTGATTATAAAGGAGTACTACAGGTGTTTCCAATGGTAGATGTTGGGTTGGCGTATTTCGAGAATAGGATTTGTCACTCCGATTGTCGGAGAGGTACCTCTGGGCCCTCCCGGTAATACGCATCACTTAAGCCTTGCAAGCATTATAACTAAGATGTTAGTTGTGAGATGATGTATTACGGAACGAGTAAAGAGACTTGCCAGTAACGAGATTGAACTAGGTATTGGATACTGACGACCGAATCTCGGGCAAGTAACATACCGATGACAAAGGGAACAACGTATGTTGTTATGCGGTCTGACCGATAAAGATCTTCGTAGAATATGTAGGAGCCAATATGGGCATCCAGGTCCCGCTATTGGTTATTGACCGGAGACGTGTCTCGGTCATGTCTACATTGTTCTCGAACCGTAGGGTCCGCACGCTTAACGTTACGATGACAGTTATTATGAGTTTATGCATTTTGATGTACCGAAGGTTGTTCGGAGTCCCGCATGTGATCACGGACATGACGAGGAGTCTCGAAATGGTCGAGACATAAAGATTGATATATTGGAAGCCTATGTTTGGACATCGCAAGTGTTCCGGGTGAAATCGGGAATTTTACCGGAGTACCGGGAGGTTACCGGAACCCCCCGGGAACCAAATGGGCCTTATTGGGCCTTAGTGGAAAGGTGAAAGGGGCAGCCCAAGGTGGGCTGTGCGCCTCCCCCCTCCCCTAGTCCTATTAGGACTAGGAGAGGTGGCCGGCCCCCTTCTCCCTCTCTCTCTCTCTCGAGGAGTCCTATTAGGAATAGGATTGGGGGGGGGGGGTCCTTCTCCCGGTAGGAGTAGGACTCCTCCTGCGCCCTCCTCCTTGGCCGGCTAGCCCTCCCCTTGGCAACCTTTATATACGGGGGCAGGGGGCACCTCTAGACACACAAGTTGATCATTGAGATCGTTCCTTAGCCGTGTGCGGTGCCCCCTGCCACCAAATTCCACCTCGATCATACCGTTGTAGTGCTTAGGCGAAGCCCTGCGTCGGTAGAACATCAAGATCGTCACCACGCCGTCGTGCTGACGGAACTCTTCCCCGAAGCTTTGCTGGATCGGAGCCCGGGGATCGTCATCGAGCTGAACGTGTGCTAAGAACTCGGAGGTGCCGGAGTAACGGTGCTTGGATCGGTCGGATCGGGAAGAAGACATACGACTACTTCCTCTACGTTGTGTCAACGCTTCCATTGCGATCTACAAGGGTACGTAGATCAGACTCTCCCCCTCGTTGCTATGCATCACCATGATCTTGCGTGTGCGTAGGAATTTTTTTGAAATTACTACGTTCCCCAACAGTGGCATCCGAGCCTAGGTTTTATGGTTTGATGTTATATGCACGAGTAGAACACAAATGAGTTGTGGGCGATACAAGTCATACTGCCTACCAGCATGTCATACTTTGGTTCGGCGGTATTGTTGGATGAAGCGGCCCGGACCAACATTACGCGTACGCTTACGCGAGACCGGTTCTCCCGACGTGCTTTGCACATAGGTGGCTTGCGGGTGACAGTTTCTCCAACTTTAGTTGAACCGAGTGTGGCTACGCCCGGTCCTTGCGAAGGTTAAAACGGAGTCTATTTGACAAACTATCGTTGTGGTTTTGATGCGTAGGTGAGATTGGTTCTTGCTTAAGCCCGTAGCAGCCACGTAAAACATGCAACAACAAAGTAGAGGACGTCTAACTTGTTTTTGCAGGGCATGTTGTGATGTGATATGGTCAAGGCATGATGCTAAATTTTATTGTATGAGATGATCATGTTATGTAACCAAGTTATCGGCAACTGGCAGGAGCCATATGGTTGTCGCTTTATTGTATGCAATGCAATCGCGATGTAATGCTTTACTTTATCACTAAGCGGTAGCGATAGTCGTGGAAGCATAAGATTGGCGAGACGACAACGATGCTACGATGGAGATCAAGGTGTCGCGCCGGTGACGATGGTGATCACGATGGTGCTTCGGAGATGGAGATCACAAGCACAAGATGATGATGGCCATATCATATCACTTATATTGATTGCATGTGATGTTTATCTTTTTATGCATCTTATCTTGCTTTGATTGACGGTAGCATTATAAGATGATCTCTCACTAAATTATCAAGAAGTGTTCTCCCTGAGTATGCACCGTTGCCAAAGTTCGTCGTGCCCAGACACCACGTGATGATCGGGTGTGATAAGCTCTACGTCCATCTACAACGGGTGCAAGCCAGTTTTGCACACGCAGAATACTCAGGTTAAAACTTGACGAGCCTAGCATATGCAGATATGGCTTCGGAACACGGAGACCGAAAGGTCGAGCGTGAATCATATAGTAGATATGATCAACATAACGATGTTCACCATTGAAAACTACTCCATCTCACGTGATGATCGGTTATGGTTTAGTTGATTTGGATCACGTGATCACTTAGAGGATTAGAGGGATGTCTATCTAAGTGGGAGTTCTTAAGTAATATGATTAAATTGAACTTAAATTTATCATGAACTTAGTCTTGGTAGTATTTTGCAAATTATGTTGTAGATCAATAGCTCGCGTTGTTGCTTCCCTGTGTTTATTTTTGATATGTTCCTAGAGAAAATTGTGTTGAAAGATGTTAGTAGCAATGATGCGGATTGGATCCGTGATCTGAGGTTTATCCTCATTGCTGCACAGAAGAATTATTTCCTTGATGCACCGCTAGGTGACAGACCTATTGCAGGAGCAGATGCAGACGTTATGAACGTTTGGCTAGCTCAATATGATGACTACTTGATAGTTTAGTGCACCATGCTTAATGGCTTAGAATCGGGACTTCAAAGACGTTTTGAATGTCATGGACCATATAAGATGTTCCAGGAGTTGAAGTTAATATTTCAAGCAAATACCCGAGTTAAGAGATATGAAGTCTCCAACAAGTTCTATAGCTGAAAGATGGAGGAGAATCGCTCAACTAGTGAGCATGTGCCCAGATTGTCTGAGTACTACAATCGCTTGAATCAAGTGGGAGTTAATCTTCCTGATAAGATAGTGATTGACAGAATTCTCTAGTCACCATCACCAAGTTAGTAGAACTTCGTGATGAACTATAATATGCAAGGGATAACAGAAACAACTCCCAAGCTCTTCGTGATGTTGAAATCAACGAAGGTAGAAATCAAGAAAAACATCAAGTGTTGATGGTGGACAAGATCACTAGTTTCAAGAAAAGGGCAGAGGGAAGAAGGGGAACTTCAAGAAGAACAGCAAGCAAGATGCTGCTCAAGTGAAGAAGCCCAAGTCTGATCCTAAGCCTGAGACTAAGTGCTTCTACTGCAAAGGGACTGGTCACTGGAAGCGGAACTACCCCAAGTGATTGGCGGATAAGAAGGATGGCAAAGTGAACATAAGTATATTTGATATACATGTTATTGATGTGTACTTCACTAGTGTTTATAGCAAACCCTCAGTATTTGATACTAGTTCAGTTGCTAAGATTAGTAACTCGAAACGGGAGTTGCAGAATAAACAGAGACTAGTTAAGGGTGAAGTGACGATGTGTGTTGGAAGGGGTTCCAAGATTGATATGATCATCATCGCACACTCCCTATAATTTCAGGATTAGTGTTGAACCTAAATAAGTGTTATTTGGTGTTTGCGTTGAGCATGAATATGATTTGATCATGTTTATTGTAATACGGTTATTCATTTAAGTAAGAGAACAAATTGTTGTTCTGTTTACATGAATAAAACCTTATATGGTTACACACCCGATGAAAATAGTTCGTTGGATCTCAATCGTAGTGATACACATAATCATAATATTGAAACCAAAAGATGCAAAGTTAATAATGATAGTGCAACTTATTTGTGGCACTGCCGTTTAGGTCATATTGGTGTAAAGCGCATGAAGAAACTCCATGCTGATGGGCTTTTGGAATCACTTGATTATAAATCAGATGATGCTTGCGAACCATGCCTTATGGGTAAGATGACTAAAACGCCATTCTCCGGAACAATGAAGCAAGCAACAGATTTGTTGGAAATCATACATACTGATGTATGTGGTCCGATGAAAATTAAGGCTTGCAGCAAGTATCATTATTTTCTGACCTTCACAGATGATTTAAGCGGATATGGGGATATCTACTTGATGAAACATAAGTCTGAAACATTTGAAAAGTTCAAAGAATTTCAGAGTGAAGTGGAGAATCATCGTAATAAGAAAATAAGGCTTCTACGATCTGATCGCAGGAGACAAATATTTGAGTTACGAGTTTGGTCTTCAATTAAAACAATGTGGAATAGTTTCACAAATTCATGCCACCCGGAACACCACAGCATAATGGTGTGTCCGAACGTCATAGCCGTACTTTATTAGATATAGTGCAAATCTATGATGTTTCTTACCGATTTACCACTATCGTGCTTGGGGTTATGCATTAGAGACAGTTGCATTCATGTTAAATAGGGCACCATCAAAATCCGTTGAGACGACGCCTTATGAACTGTGGTTTGGCAAGAAACCAAAGTTGTCATTTCTTAAAGTTTGGGATTGTGATGCTTATGTGAAAAAGTTTCATCCTGATAAGCTCAAACCCAAATCGAAAAAGTGCGTCTTCATAGGATACCCTAAAGAATATGTTGGGTACACCTTCTATCACAGATCCGAAGGCAAGATATTCGTTGCTGAGAATGGATCCTTTCCAGAGAAGGAGTTTTCTCTCGAAAGAAGTGAGTGGGAGGAAAGTAGAAAACTTGATAAGGTAATTGTACCTTCTCCCTTATTGGAAAGTAGTTCATCACAAAAATCTGTTCTTGTGACTACTACACCAATTAGTGAGGAAGCTAATGATGATGATCATGTAACTTCAGATCAAGTTACTACCGAATCTCGTAGGTAAACCAGAGTGAGAACCGCACCAAAGTGGTACGGTAATCCTGTTCTGGAGGTCATGTTACTTGACCATGACGAGCCTACGAACTATGAGGAAGCGATGATGAGCCCAGATTCCGCGAAATGGTTTGAGGCCATGAAATCTGAGATATGATCCATGTATGAGAACAAAGTTTGGACTTTGGTTGACTTGCCCGTTGATCGGCAAGCAATTGAGAATAAATGGATCTTTAAGAGGAAGACAGACGCTGATAGTAGTGTTACTATCTACAAAGCTAGAATTGTCGCAAAAAGTTTTCGACAAGTTCAAGGTGTTGACTACGATGAGAGCTTCTCACTCGTATCTATGCTTGAGTCTGTCCGAATCATGTTAGTAATTGCCACATTTTATGAAATCTGGCAAATGGATAAACAAAACTGCATTCCTTAATGGATTTATTAAAGAAGAGTTGTATATGATGCAACCAGAAGGTTTTGTCAATCCGAAAGATGCTAACAAAAATGTGCAAGCTCCAGCGATCCATCTGTGAACTGGTGCAAGCATCTCGGAGTTGGAATGTACGCTTTGATGAGTTGATCAAAGGATATAGTTTTATACAGACTTGCGGTGAAGCCTGTATTTACAAGAAAGTGAGTGGGAGCACTACAGCATTTCTGATAAGTATATGTGAATGACATATTGTTGATCGAAAATAATGTAGAATTATTCTGTAAAGCATAAAGGAGTGTTTGAAAGGAGTTTTTTCAAAGAAAGACCTCGGTGAAGCTACCTACATATTGAGCATCAAGATCTATAGAGATAGATCAAGACGCTTGATAAGTATTTCCATAAGTACATACCTTGACAAGATTTTGAAGTAGTTCAAAATGGAATAGTCAAAGAAGGAGTTCTTGCCTGTGTTACAAGGTGTGAAATTGAGTAAGACTCAAAGCCTGACCATGGCAGAAGATAGAAAGATAATGAAAGTCATTCCCTATGCCTTGGCCATAGGTTCTATAAAGTATGTCATGCTGTATACCAGATCTATTGTATACCCTGCACTGATTTGGCAAGGGAGTACAATAGTGATCTAGGAGTAGATCACTGGACAGCGGTCAGAATTATCCTTAGTGGAATAAGGATATGTTTCTCGATTATGGACGTGACAAAAGGTTCGTCGTAAAGGGTTACGCCGATGCAAGTTTTGACACTAATCTAGATGACTCTAAGTCTCGGTCTAGATACATATTGAAAGTGGGAGCAATTAGCTAGAGTAGCTCCATGCAGAGCATTGTTGACATAGAAATTTGCAAAATACATGTGGATCTGAATGTGGCAGACCCATTGACTAAGATTCTCTCACAAGCAAAACATGATCACATCTTAGTACTCTTTGAGGTGTTAATCACATAGCGATGTGAACTAGATTACTGAATCTAGTAAACCCTTTGGGTATTGGTCACATGGCGATGTGAACTATGGGTGTTAATCACATGATGATGTGAACTATCGATGTTAATCACATGGTGATGTGATCTAGATTATTGACTCTAGTGCAAGTGGGAGACTGAAGGAAATATGCCCTAGAGGCAATAATAAAGTTATTATTTATTTCCTTATATCATGATAAATGTTTATTATTCATGCTAGAATTGTATTAACCGGAAACATAATACATGTGTGAATACATAGACAAACAGAGTGTCACTAGTGTGCCTCTACTTGACTAGCTCGTTAATCAAAGATGGTTATGTTTCCTAACCATGGACAAAGAGTTGTTATTTGATTAACGAGGTCACATCATTAGTTGAATGATCTGATTGACATGACCCATTCCATTAGCTTAGCACCCGATCATTTAGTATGTTGCTATTGCTTTCTTCATGACTTATACATGTTCCTATGACTATGAGATTATGCAACTCCCGTTTGCCGGAGGAACACTTTGGGTGCTACCAAACGTCACAACGTAACTGGGTGATTATAAAGGAGTACTACAGGTGTTTCCAATGGTAGATGTTGGGTTGGCGTATTTCGAGAATAGGATTTGTCACTCCGATTGTCGGAGAGGTACCTCTGGGCCCTCTCGGTAATACACATCACTTAAGCCTTGCAAGCATTATAACTAAGATGTTGGTTGTGAGATGATGTATTACGGAACGAGTAAAGAGACTTGCCAGTAACGAGATTGAACTAGGTATTGGATACCGACGATCGAATCTCGGGCAAGTAACATACCGATGACAAAGGGAACAACGTATGTTGTTATGCGGTCTGACCGATAAAGATCTTCGTAGAATATGTAGGAGCCAATATGGGCATCCAGGTCCCGCTATTGGTTATTGACCGGAGACGTTTCTCGGTCATGTCTACATTGTTCTCGAACCGTAGGGTCCGCTCGCTTAACGTTACGATGACAGTTATTATGAGTTTATGCATTTTGATGTACCGAAGGTTGTTCGGAGTCCCGGATGTGATCACGGACATGACGAGGAGTCTCGAAATGGCCGAGACATAAAGATTGATATATTGGAAGCCTATGTTTGGATGTCGGAAGTGTTCCGGGTGAAATCGGGAATTTTACCGGAGTACTGGGAGGTTACCGGAACCCCCCGGGAACCAAATGGGCCTTATTGGGCCTTAGTGGAAAGGTGAAAGGGGCAGCCCAAGGTGGGCTGCGCGCCTCCCCCTCCCCTAGTCCTATTAGGACTAGGAGAGGTGGCCGGCCCCCTTCTCCCTCTCTCTCTCTCTCTCTCGAGGAGTCCTATTAGGAATAGGATTGGGGGGGAGTCCTACTCCCGGTAGGAGTAGGACTCCTCCTGCGCCCTCCTCCTTGGCCGGCCAGCCCTCCCCTTGGCAACCTTTATATACGGGGGCAGGGGGCACCTCTAGACACACAAGTTGATCATTGAGATCGTTCCTTAGCCGTGTGCGGTGCCCCCTGCCACCAAATTCCACCTCGATCATACCGTTGTAGTGCTTAGGCGAAGCCCTGCGTCGGTAGAACATCAAGATCGTCACCACGCCGTCGTGCTGACGGAACTCTTCCCCAAAGCTTTGCTGGATCGGAGCCCGGGGATCGTCATCGAGCTGAACGTGTGCTAAGAACTCGGAGGTGCCGGAGTAACGGTGCTTGGATCGGTCGGATCGGGAAGAAGACGTACGACTACTTCCTCTACGTTGTGTCAACGCTTCCGTTGCGATCTACAAGGGTACGTAGATCAGACTCTCCCCCTCGTTGCTATGCATCACCATGATCTTGCGTGTGCGTAGGAATTTTTTTGAAATTACTACGTTCCCCAACAGATGCATCCGATCACTCGTTGCTAGATGAACTCATAGATGGATCTTGGTGAAACCGTAGGAAATTTTTTTGTTTTCTGCAACGTTCCCCAACAAGAGTATGCTGAGAAAAACGCCATCAAGAGACCTTGGGGAGACATCCTATACAAGAATCTTCTACCCAGGTCCAGAGATGAAGCCATTGCTCAAGGCTTCTATCCATGCATGATCCGTGGGCCACAGCCTAAAGATGCACATCCGTCGTCACTACTCTGGTGTCGTGATGACAATCTTTTCAAGCGCAACTTTCAGTTTGCCCAAAACTCAGCGAAGCAGAACAAGAAGAAGTTTGGGTTAGACTTCAACCCTGGTCCCTCCGCACCAAGGGCAGATGGCACACGCGAGGCAGAACCCAATGTCATCGGTCCTTATGCAAACCTTGAAGGCCTCATCACCCGCATCTTAGTTTAAGGGACTGCAGTAAATGAGCCTCCAGCTGACTCTGAATCAGAAGAAGCGCCTGAAGTGCCGAAGCCAAAGCAGATGAAGAAGCCAAAAGCTTCAAAGCCGGCAGCCCCTTCACCAAAAATCTCAAGGGCGAAGCCATTGGCAACTGCACCTCCTGAAGTCAGTGTGCAGTATGAAGACGTATCCCGCATCTACAAGCCCTAGAAGAGCAAGACGCCTCAGCCACATAGCGGCCAAGAGCTCACAGCTGCTGCTATTCTGCGCAACGACGCCATTGATCTGTCAAGTGATGAAGACCTTGCAGATGACACTCTTGAGCAACTCATCAAGAGCAAAGAAGAAGCAGAAATCTTCAATAATCTGCCTCTCTTTGATGTCGCCATCATCCACGACTTCATTGACGAGTGGTTTGACACGCCAAACATCAGTTTTGAAGATCTGCAGCTACCCATTGGCCTCAGTGTTGCCTTCCAAGGAGCCATTGCTTCAGAACTAGCCATCGCCTAGCACGTTGTTGAGCTGAAGCAGAAGATTGACTATGAAAAGGCTCTGTTCAAGAAGCATATGGCTAAGCTCAGCGTGCAAGAAGTGAAGAACTTCAAGATCATGATGCACGAGCTCAAGGAAAACTTCCTGAAGAAACGCGCCGAAGCTCAAGGTTCGCGTGAGCGCATGAAGACTCTGGCTGACAGATGTGTGCAAGCCTATAATGAGGCTGAGAAGCGCAAGGCACCTGGGCGTCCTGGCATCGACCCCAGGATGGCCGCGAAGAAGAAGAACAAGCCTACTACGGCTGAACCCGATGCACCAAGGCAGGAAGCAGCTTGATTGTCTTCCCAACTGCAACGACTGGCTCGAAGTCAAAGAGCCGGTCAACCGCTTCAGAGCTCAAGAAGACCAGGACTGTTGAGGCTGAAGCAAGGAAAAGGAAATATCCTGAAGCCTCTCCTACTGCCCCCTCTAAGAAGAAGCGGAAGACCAAGAGAGATCGGGCTGCTCCCACAGAGCCCTTGATGGTTGAACCCCTTTCTGTGGTCTATCCTGACGCAGAACGTCAACTGACAGTTCATGAGCCTGCTTCCACAGAGACTCCTGTAGCTGAAGACATTCCAGCAGCCGATCCCATCGCTGCTGAAGACATTGGTCATCATGACAATGTAGCAAATGATGCAGTCCTTCCTCAGCAAGACCACAGCGAACTCATCAGCATTGGTCGTCCATTGACGCCAATTGCCCAGGATGCTTTGGGCGGATAGCCCCCAAGAGGAAGAAGAATCTGAGGCCCAGCCCACTCCGACTCCACATGCGTCGTCTGTGTTACGCAGGCTTCGCAAAGGTCCAAGGCCTCAAGTCTCTGAAGACATTCCGGCTGCATCAGCCGCAGAAGAAGAAGTACCACAAGATCCCACTCCCCTGTTCCACCAAAAAGCAGTTCTCCAGGAGAACGTGCCTGTGTCTGACCCTCTAGCTCGTCAAGTGGAGGATGCAAATCGTGAGGCTGCCACTACCAACCATGAAGCTAATGTGGAGCCCTCCCCACCAAAAGCATCAGAAGACAGTGAAGCCACTGATCCTGAGTCTGCTGCCGGTCCCCAATTTGATTACCATGTTGAGCACAGGCCTCAGATACAGAAGCCGATCCCAAGACTGCCAAGGTTCCCAGGTCCTGCATCAGCACCTGGCTCCTTCAACGTCAATAGCTTCAAGGCAGACAATACCTTCTTCAATAGCTCCAAGAACCCCTACTCCAGGGAAAGGATTTCATCAGATCGGTTCTGGAGCTATCCTCAGCGAAGCTACTACTCATGCATCCTGTACAACCAAGGTCGCATCTTCCCGCACAAGCGCCTTGATGTTGAAGCTATTGCTGGTCTGCCCTGTCTAGAAGAAGCGTTGGATTGCTTCAAGTAAGTGGGTATGCTGCAGTTTGTTACTAATGAAGAGCATTGGAATGAAGAGCTCCTGCTATAATTCTATGCCACCCTTCACATCAAAGGGTACAACAGAGATCCGAAGACTTGGGTCCTGGAGTGGATGACTGGCAATGTTCATCACAAAGCCAATGCATTTGATATCATTGAGCTCACTGGCTTGCCCACTCCTGGCGAATTCTTCGAGCAAGGCTGTCAGCTACACACTGAAGCTATTGAAAGCATCTTTCAGCGACCAGAACCTGATATGAGTCAAATGCTCTCCATGATGAAGCCATTGCCCCAAGATGCTCCTTATCCCACAGAGTTCTTCGTTGAAGACCTTGAGTACCTGCCCAGAACCATCTATCACATCATCAGGCGAACTCTCTGGCCTGTTAAAGGGCACTCTCCAAATGCCAAGATTGAGGGTGCAATGAAGACTCTAATATTCTGTATTCTTCATGGCAAATGCTTCAATGCACAAGACTTCTTCATCCGCCAACTTGCTGCATCAGGCTTAGATCTGTTTGGTTTGAAATTCTATGCCCCTTGGGTAATGAGGCTGATCAAACTTCACTCTGCTATCTTGTATCAACCCTCAGCCCGCAATCACCGGATCTTCTTGCCTGATGTGGATACCTCTACTGAAGGCATCTATCCTGAGCCGGCCAAGCAACCTCTGAGTCTTCAGAACGCAGAACACCAGAGCTTCACTCAAAACATTGAAGGAATTGTAGCAATCTCTCGGGTGTATCCGTTGGCTGGCACTACACGTGCACCATGCCCTGCTTCCACTGAAGCCACTGACAGCACCACTGCTCCAAGACCCAAGAAGCGCGCTCGTGTTCTCAATGACCGAGAGCTTCTTGTAGCCCTTCATCAAAAATAGGATATGCATCATGATTGGCTGAAGCGTCAGATGAAAAGCCTCTTGGTGGATGTAAATCGCATTCGAAATCTTGCCACCAAGAATGCATTCGTTGCACATGAAACCTGTCGATGCATATGGAAAGGGCTCACGATGATGTGTTCTGAAGCTGATCTTCAAGAGGATGGCTTCACAGAGCGATTCAAGTTTGACTCCACACCTCCTAGAAGAGCTGTGCTGCGAGGAACGCCATCCCTTGAAGACTCGGAGTTTTCTTCCTCTGCTGCCACAGTGACTGCCAGAATTATAGAGGATGAAGACGATGCTACATCACTGCCACCTCCTTTAGCACGCGTCGACACTGCACCAAGCTCTTCAGCACCGCCAAACACCACCAACGACCCTGCCGCTCATGGGAACGAGTAGAAACTCTATGTCTTCGAACCTTTTTGGTCCTCACTGACAAAAGGGGGAGAAGCATATGAGGTTGATAGTCTTCAAGCGGGTCATTATGGGCGGGTGCTTTACATTTTTCTATATTTTGCTTCGTGCTTACAACTCTCATTTTGCTACATTTGGTTCTCTGAGTTGTAACACTTAAACTCGATGGTCGTCTGCTACTTATTTGCCACCTTGTTTTGCGAAGATAAATTCCGCATGTGCGACGATAAATTCCGCACTTAGATCATTCTGCAGACGTCCATTTTCCATTATGCATGTCATTATCTTCATATACTTTTACATGCATAGTGGATTGTCACCATAAGTTGAAGTGGATCTCCACAAGTACAACCTGCCATGTGCATTTGCATTCCAAAAGCAAATTACTTATATGCACATCTTCAGGGGGAGCCCTTGCAACTTATGAAGACAATTCCTTATCCTTTAAAATTTCACAGACTATATTCCCCGTTGAAAACTTCAACTAGTTTGTCATCAATCACCAAAAAGGGGGAGATTGTAAGTGCATCTAGTGCCACCCCTAGTTGGTTTTGGAGTATTGACGACAAACCTAGTTGAGGGACTAATGTGTTTGTGAGAATTGCAGGATAACACAGGTAGAAGTCCCTCATTGATTCGGTTTTACTACCAAAGATGACCCCTAAAAATGTACGAAGACATTGAAGTCAATGGTGGTATATGAAGATATTCACTTTGAAGACTATGACAAGAGAAGACACCACATGAAGCCTATGGAGCTCGAAGACTTAGATCTTTCGTAGTTCTCTTTTATTTGTGTTGAGTCATAGGAACCACCGTACTGCTAAGTGGGGTCCAAGAGAATCAGTCAGAACGACTGAAGTGATGCCTAAACAAAAAAAAACCTATGTCTTCGAGTGAAGACTATGAGAGCAAATCTTGTCCAGAGTCGGACAAGTCAGCTTTGCTTGTAGCCCAAGTAAAGTTGCCGTGTGAGTTTGAAATCTGACCATTGGAACACGTGTCAGTTCCTTAGTGACCCAGGGTTATTTCGGACAAATCAGGTCGGGTTGCCTAGTGGCTATAAATAGCCCACCCCCTACAATCATAAACGGTTGGCTGCTCAGATTTCAGTGCACGGCTTTTGTCGTTTGAGAGCAACCCACCTCGAAGCCTTTGAGAGAGAATACCTAGCGAGGAAAAAGCCCTAACCACCCAGAGCCAGAGCAAATTGGGCATCACTTAAGTCTTCTTGTCTGAGTGATCTGAAGACTTATTACACTTGAGGATTGTGCATCCTCCAGCCGGTTAGGCGTCGCGTTCTGAGCATCCAAGAGTCATTGTGGATTGCCGGTGAACGAAGTCTGTGAAGGTTTGGGAGTCTACCTTGAAGACTTACCAGAGTGATTGGGCGAGGTCTGTGTGACCTTAGCTCAAGGAGAATACGGTGAAGACTGGGTGTTCTGAGCTGCGGTTCAGGACTGGGTGTCCGGGACTGTGTGTCCTAAGGTTTAAATACCTAGCCGCTCTAACCAGACGTACAGTTGTCACAGCAACTGGAACTGGTCCAACAAATCATTGTCTTCAACGAGTCACTGGTTTCATCTTCACTTCCCTTTACATACTGTTACTCGTTGTGAAGTCATTGCATGTTTGCTGTATCTTTTGTCTTCACTGAGTGACCGTGTGTTCTGTTTGGCTTCATAATATCTTCCTACCTGATCCGTATTACACTGCAGCTATTCGTCACTGTGATTTCACTCTGTTGGTACTTGACCATGGCTTGCCTAGTGTAGTCTAACTTCCGCTGCATAGTAATAGGCATATCTCTACTGTTTGTCTTCATAACTTCCATGTTTTGAAGACTTTCGTAAAAATCGCCTATTCACCCCCCTCTAGTCGATATAACGCACTTTCAAGTACACAGACCCTTCTCTAGATCAAAGGAAGGACACCACCAAGGTTGGCAGCTCGGATCCAGCATTGCCAAGCACCAGGAGGGGAGGTCAAAGAAAGATCTAACATCCTTTCTTCCACCATCATCGCAACAGCAGAAAATCAAGGGGAAGAACCACATTAGCCTCAAGATCCTAAGCAAGATCGAGCTTATTTGGAGGGATACTTCCAGATCCGGCGTCCTCCGCTTCCCTTCACTATGGAGGCAAGGTAGAAGACGACGATGGCCACTACTGGATGCTTCTCGTATGCTCCAGTAGCTTGCATCCCGACGACATAGCGCCAATCCATGACATAAAACCAAGACTAACTAAGATAACTGTCCTACTATACAGAAGAATGACACGAGCACCTCTCCTTAGCAAACTACTGGCAGCATCGCCGTAGGAAGAGGCTTTGGAGTACCCAACAGCCCCAGGCGAATCTCGAGACGAAAACGACAGAAGAGAGGAGGAGAAAGGGAAAAGTGGTCCACCAAGAAGATGTTTTGAATATATTAATGTGTCCATATACATCCGAATCGGAAAAAAAAGTCAGAACATCTTTTAATAGTGAATTGAGGGAGCTTTTCCTCCATATCCCTTGGCGGCTAGGGCAAGCTCCCCCCTCCAGGCTTCGGCGACAAGCCCCTGGATTCGCCTCCCCTCCGCCTGCCGCTCCGGCAACTGGGGGTGGGGAGGGGAAACCCGGGGTTTCTCATCGTGCGGCGAGATTTGGTATCATGTGCTTCGGATCTATTCAAATTCAAGGGTTCAACGACGATGACTGCTGTTCCAGGGCGTTGGTCCTTAGGGGTACGTGCATGAAGATTTTCCGCCTGTCATCGACAAGGCCAAGTTGGTTCCGGTGGCGGAGCGGCGCCAACGACATGCCATTGGCTTATTCTTGCGGCGGTAGTTCGTTTGGTGGTCTTGAAATTTTAATGTAATTTTTATTATGTTTGAGGTGCTTTGTATCTTTGATAAACTTTGCTGACCTGGATCATTTTGAAGAGTGAACTGAGGGAGTAGAAAATAAGTTTGGCATGGATCGCGGCAAACCGCTGCCACATGGACGCGGGCTTCATCTCCTCCACTACTCCATCCAATGTCTAAAAAATGTCTATCTAGTTTAGCTCGGCGAGGCAATGGCAACGCAGCGTCCGCTATCCAGTGGCCTCCACGACGCGCTCGCTCTCACCACAGCTCCTCCTCCACCACGCCTGGCCATGCTCGCTCCGCCCAACTCGCAGATGCTCACCTCCTCGCTCTCGCCTCCCACGCTCCCGGTCCCAGGCTCCAAGCCTGCCACCAAGCCCAAACCCGCCGCGGCCGCCTCCGTCTCCGCCGCGGCCACGGCCCCCCTGGACGCAGGCGGGAGCGGCCGCCTGTCCGCGCTCATCCGCTCCCTCTGCGCCGCCGGCCGCACCGCCGACGCCGCGCGCGCGCTGGACACGGCCGGCGACGCGGCCGGCATCGTCGCCTACAACGCCATGGTCGCCGGGTACTGCCGCGCCGGCCAGGTCGCCGCCGCGCGCCGCCTCGCGGCCGCCGTCCCGGTCCCGCCCAACGCCTACACCTACTTCCCCATCGTGCGCGGCCTCTGCGCGCGGGGACTGATCGCCGACGCGCTCACAGTGCTCGACGAAATGTCCCTCAGGGGCTGCGCGGCCACCCCGCCCATGTCCCACGTCATCTTGGAGGCCGCTTGCAGGGGCGGCGGGTTCAGGAGCGCCGTGAGGGCTCTCGAGGCGCTGCATGCCAGGGGCTGCACGCTGGACTCCGGCAACTGCAACCTGGTCGTCAGCGCCATCTGCGAGCAAGGGTGCGTGGACGAGGGAGTGGAGCTGCTGAGGAAGCTGCCCTCCTTTGGCTGCGAGCCGGACATTGTTAGCTATAACGCGGTGCTCAAGGGCCTGTGTATGGCCAAGAGATGGGAGGACGTGGAGGAGCTCATGCACGAGATGGTTAGGGTGGATTGCCCGCCCAATATCGCCACTTTCAATACCCTCATTGCTTATTTGTGCAGGAGCGGGTTGTATGAGCAGGTGCATGAGGCCCTTTCGCAGATGTCACAGCATGGGTGCACACCGGACTTAAGGATGTACGCGACCATCATCGACGGGATTTGCAAGGACGGGCATCACGAGGTTGCAAACGATATTTTGAGCAGGATGCCTTCTTATGGTCTCAAGCCCAATGTTGTCTGCTACAACACTGTGTTGAAGGGCCTATGCAGTGCCGAGCGGTGGGAGGAAGCTGAGGACTTACTCGCTGAGATGTTTCAGAAGGATTGCCCCCTCGATGACGTGACATTCAATATACTCGTTGATTTCTTTTGCCAAAATGGGTTGGTCGACAGGGTAATTGAACTTCTTGAGCAGATGCTGGAGTATGGTTGCATGCCGGATGTCATCACATACACTACGGTAATCAATGGCTTTTGCAAAGAAGGGCTTGTTGACGAAGCTGTCATGCTTTTAAAAAGTATGTCAACCTGTGGATGCAAGCCGAATACCATAAGCTATACTATTGTGTTGAAAGGTTTGTGCAGAGCCGAGCGGTGGGTAGATGCCGAGGAGCTCATCTCGCATATGATTCAACAAGGCTGTCTTCCGAATCCTGTTACATTCAACACGCTCATCAATTTCCTGTGCAAAAAGGGGTTGGTGGAGCAGGCAATTGAACTTCTTAAGCAGATGTTAGTGAATGGGTGCAGTCCTGACCTTATTAGCTACAGCACAGTGATTGATGGACTTGGTAAAGCTGGTAAGACGGAGGAAGCATTGGAGCTGTTAAATGTTATGATCAGCAAAGGGATCACCCCAAATGCGATAATTTATTCATCAATGGCATCTGCTCTGTCTAGAGAAGGTAGAACCGACAAGGTTATTCAGATGTTTGACAGGATCCAAGATGCCACAGTGAGGTCTGATGCAGTGCTTTACAATGCTGTCATTTCTTCGCTTTGCAAAAGATGGGAAACTGATCGTGCCATTGATTTTTTTGCCTACATGGTGTCGAGTGGGTGCATGCCCAACGAATCAACCTACACTATACTTATTAGAGGCTTAGCTAGTGAGGGATTGGTAAGGGAGGCACAAGATTTGCTGAGTGAACTGTGCTCAAGAAGAGCTGTAAGAAAGCACTTGGTGAGACATTTTGGTATTGTTTGAACCAGCAGCCCTTACCGCCAGATGTTGTTGGAAGGAGGAGATTATTGTGGTGGCGTTGGCAGGATGGATTTACCTACTTGAAGCTTCAGCAGCTCATGAAGATTGGTAGGTGAAACCGTGAAAGCTTGTAGGTTGCCTTTTTTTGCCATGTATATGATGTAGTGCCTTCTAATTGTAGTTTCTGATAGGTCAAAGGTGGATAGTTAAGTTATACATACGGAGCTATTTTTTCAATGAATTCTTATTGCGGGTACCAGTAGGACTATAACATTAGCTACATCTACTTGTTCATAGCCTGTTAGAACTTAGAAATGTTAATCTGATGCAGCAACTGCCTTAGTGTTTTTAGTTGTTTTAATAAACGTTACAGATACATAAGCAGCATTAGTACTTGTCTGTTCCAATTGGATTCTAACCAATCCTTTTTTTTGGCACAAAACCAATCCTTTCTTTAATGGAAATGCTGTGAGAAAAACATAACTAAATGTACTAAATAACTACACATAAAATATCCATGTAAGAAAGATAAAAATAAATAAAATAAGAGGGATCCTAACTGATAGAAAATGCATGCCTAACTGTTTGTACATGTACTACCTCTGTTTCTAAATATATGACATTTTGGCAGTTTAACTGAACTACCAAAACGTCTTATATTTAGGAAAGGAGGGAGTATATGTACACACCTTAGCATTGCCATAGCAATTGTATCTGTAATGGGAGCCAGTTGTAATTTCTACCGGCTAAACTTCTCAAATTCTAATTGCTAAACTTGGCCTAATCATCAGCGGATTCAGTTTAATTTCAGCCTCCTTTCGGCTCATTAACATTTACGGAGCAACATAAACCCTTCATGGGAGCTCAGTTGTAATCTCTGCCGGTTCATAAATTTGCCTTGCTGATAGATTTAGGAGAACATGGTGGAAGGCACACTGTAAAGTCATTACGTTGAGTTGGTTGTAAGTTGTAACCGTGTCTTTAAACATTTGTTTTCACAAAAGGTTCTACTTTACAATCTCGAAGAGTTATCTATTCTACCTTGAATCATAAAACTGCAGGAACAAAAGCCAGACTGAAAACAATTCAATTTACCACATATACAATGACGCCATCTTACTGGTATCTCATAGCATATAAGCGGGGAGGGGGAAGGGAGATAAATGTAAAAAAGAAAAAGGAGTTTTGTAAGACATTCATCTCCACTGCACGAGATGTCTTCTTTTATTCACACACCCCATAATTTGAGGATCTCGTAACATTATACACTGGAGATAACACTAAGGGGTGATCCATCATAATTCAATCTGGAACCCGAGCTCAGATGCACCCAGTGAACAGTAAAAAAATCTTTTTTTTTTGTGGTGCAAGATGCTCCTGTGCGTGCAATCCGTGCAAAATTGTGTTAAGTTTGGACAGTCGAGGACATCAAAGTATGTGGTTTTGGTGTATGTTGAGTATTCGATGGTTTTACCCAATAACTAATACTATATCCTATCCGTTTACATTCAGTAATTCATGAATGGCGGTGGTGTTCAAAATTAGATTAACTACATAGGTGTCGCATAACGACAAAGACAACATGGACAATTGATTAACTACATCAGGATTATTATAGTAATTATAACCTGGAGATACTATGGTGGTAACTATTTCTTTTACCTAAATGGCTATATGAACTACACCATTGTTACAATGGTTAACTTGAATGTTAACCATACTAGTGTTATAGCGGTAATTGTTAGACTGACAACTTATTAACTATATTGATGACATTGTGATAACAATAATATGCACAATTAGGTAACAACATTGATTCATGATGAATGTTTATCTAAAAGGTCGGGTAACTGCACCATTACCCCATTGCTATAGCAGTAGCTCATTACTAATGTATTGGAGCTTGGTTTATATTTAATTGGACCACAACATGTTCGGATATCTCACATAACATAAATATGATTTTTGAAATAAAGTTATAACCCCGCCATGAGGAAGCGGCTACCTTATCATGAGATTTTTAAACAAATGCACCAAAAGAGTAAAATGAGATACAATGCTTCTAATTATTAAGTTGATCTAATGCACCCTTGATTATTAGTTGATTTGAATTATGCACGGCTGAAATGAGCGTGACGTGTTGCACCATGATGATCTGATCCTCAGGTCATTGTCACTGGCCTTGGCTCCGACGGATGACTTCCTAGCCGCTGCATCAACAATGTTACCTTGGCTGTGTGATTATTATAAAAACTAGAGGGGGCAAACTGTCCTCACGGCATGTCGCCAACGAGTGTAAATGAAAGACGTCGATATACCCCCAATGACCTATGTGTTATTTTTCTCCTTGTTGTGCCAGGAAGGTCTTGTAAGGTTTGGATAATTTCAATGTATATATACTCTTGGTCTTCTTGAAAAAAAGTTGTGTTGTCGCTTTGAACTTCTTCCCTTCGCGGCTTCGCTCAATTGCCTGAACAAACCTTTTTTTTTGAATTTATTATTGCCTGAACAAACTTACTGCAAATTCTGCTAAAAAGAAAACTTAACTGGAAATTAAATGTCCGAATTACCCCTGCTCAAAAAGAGAAAAGAGGCGAACTACCCGATATGCCCTCTTGGAAGCAGGAGATGCGCGCGTGGCAGGCGTAGAGCGCTCCGTCGCCGTGCCCCCGGTATCCCATCTCCCACACCAAATCCCAATCCGGCTCCCTGCCCCGCACCAGCGCCCAAAACCCTAGCTTTAAACCCCCAAAATCCAACCGATTCCCCCGCTGATTCCCGCCATTTCTCGCCGGAGCGGCGATCCACCGGACCTGGTTCGGCTCCTCCGTCGCCGACCAGCTCTAGGTTGCTTGGGTTGTCCCGAGAGCTCTGTTCCGGTCCATTTTCTTTCTAGGACGGATACTCCAATCCCATCCATCCTCCAGTCTGTGGCAGGTTTATTTCCTGCGGGGTGCCTATTCCATGGAGTTCGAGGGCGAGGGGGGCATTGGTGTCGGTGTCGGCGATGGCGAAGGAGACGACAGGGTGGACGAGCCTACCAGGTGAAGAGACCAAAGGAACATATACTGTCTTTTACATTCAGCTGTCCAGTGCCAAGATTTTTGTCTGCGCAACCGATTTTGACATTGACATTAACTCGAAGAGGATGTGCCCAAATCTATGCGAAATAGGAAGTGGCACCGTGTGGTTTGAAGGCTAGTAAAAGTTCAGCATGTGTACTGCTAAATCTTGTCTGTGTAAGCATAGAGATTTGCAGATAATACGGATTCTAGGTGTAATATTAGACCATTTATCCTTTACATGGGTGCGTTCTGCAATTGTGGAAATGGGACCTTTGTTTTAGGTGCATTCTGTAGTTGAGGAAATTGGACCTGCATTCATAGACTGACAGAGTGACCAGCTGTTCACCTGTTCACTGTATAGTGTATACTGTCTTTTCATTTCATGGGTGTGAGAAAATAGTAATCGTCCATGAATGCCCACTGCATATGAGACACATTAGTTGAGTTTCTATTTTGTCTACAATAATCTGCCTCTTACTGTGCAATAGCAAGGGCGTAACATGTGTAGTGTCAAGAGAATGCTGCAACTTAGTACGTGTTTATTTCCTTTCTTCAATCAGGGCCTCAACACCGCATCCCTGTGGCAGTGAGATAATTTCTAACTCCTTTGTTATAGTTATTCAGATGCCTACGCTGTGGAATTAGCGCAAATGCGACGCCTCATATGCGTCGTGGACCGATGGGACGGCGGACTTTATGCAATGCATGTGGAATAGCATGGGCAAAGGTAGGCACTATGTGTTCATGACCACTTATGTTTGGTACTTATTCACTTTCATCTGTGTTGGCTTAGTGTGTTTAACCAATTTCACTCACTCATGTTGTGGCTTATAAGGCCTACAATTCCTGTGCTTGTTCATAGACTCAAATCGCATTGAATCACCCATCGTTTTTCTTTCTATAAGGATTGTCTTGTGCTCTCTACTGGGCAAAAATAATAATGTTTATGTGAAAACTCTGTTGTTCTCTACTTGATGGGCTAGTATGGGACAGAAGAGCTTTTCTGTTCACCTCAATTTTTCTGGAGCTTGAATTGTGTATTTTAAACTTGCATATACTTTTGACATATCGATTCTCGTTGATTCATAGTAGAGCAGCATATTTTGTATTAATATAGCATGGCCAACACCTTATATAGTCAAATGTTTCTTAAAAAAATCATATACATACTCAACATAAGCAGAGAGTATATTATATCCTGACAGTTATGTTTTATTTAGCATGCTAAATCATTAACCATTTGGATGCAAGCAGGGAAAATTGAGAAAAGTTATTGATTCTGACACCGCCATAGATGATGCTACTGTTGCAAAAATGGTGCCTGAAGTCGGCATGGAATTTGACAATGAAGACAAAGCATATGAATTCTATAACAGGTATGCTGGACATGTGGGCTTTAGTGTTCGTAAGAGTTCATCGGACAAATCAGCTGACAACATCACAAGATCAAGAACTTTTCTATGCTCGAGGGAGGGTTTCCGTAAGGACAAGAAAGGAGCTAATGAAGTTAAAAGGCCACGGCCAGAAACAAGAATAGGGTGTCCCGCACGGATGATAATTAAGATTACATCCTATAACAAATATCGCATTGCTGAATTTGTAGCAGACCATAACCATCAGCCAGCACCCCCATCAACCATGCATATGCTGAGATCTCAGAGGGTGCTTACTGAGGTACAAACAACCGAATGCAACTCCTCAGAAGATTCCACAACACCGTCAAGGTTTTCTGGTGGCTCTTTAGGACAGCAGGCAGGAGCTTTTAGAAATGTTAATTTCCTCCCTGCAGATTACAGAAGTTCCCTTTGTTCAAAGCGTACGAAAAATATGCAACCTGGTGATGCAGGAGGTGTTGTGAAGTACCTGCAGAGCATGCAGCTAAACAATCCGTCTTTCTTTTATGCTGTCCAGCTCGATGAGGATGACAAACTGACCAACATTTTCTGGGCCGATTCCAAATCTAGAGTTGATTTCAGCTACTTCAGTGACGTGGTTTGTTTGGACACAACCTACAAGATAAATGCACATGGAAGGCCATTAACTCTCTTCCTTGGAGTGAATCATCACAAGCAAATCTCCATATTTGGTGCTGCTTTGCTTTATGATGAATCAGTGGAATCGTTCAAGTGGTTGTTTGACACGTTCAAGATCGCTACAGATGGAAAGCAGCCAAAAACAATCTTGACAGATCAATCAATTGCAGCAAGTGCTGCCATAAGCGCAGTATGGCCAAGTACAATTCACTGTCTTTGCCCATGGCAAGTGTACCAAAACACTGTCAAACACCTTAATCACATCTTCCAAGGCTCTAAAACATTTGCAAAGGATTTCAGCAGATGTGTTTATGATTATGAGGATGAAGAGGGTTTCTTGGTAGGATGGAGAACCATGCTAGAGAAGTATGATCTAAGAAACAATGAATGGCTTCATAAGTTATTCGAAGATCGAGATAAATGGGCATCAGCGTACAATCGACATGTATTCACCGCAGATATAAATGGTTCATTGCAGTTAGAGTGTGTTAGCAATGTCTTGAGAAAGTACTTGAGTCCACAGTTTGATTTTTTGTCTTTCTTCAAGCACTATGAAAGAGTGCTGGATGAGCATCGCTATGCAGAGCTACAAGCTGATTTTCATGCAAGCCAAAGCTTCCCGAGAATACCTCCCTCGAAAATGCTGAAACAAGCTGCCAACATATACACACCTGTGGTTTTTGAAAAATTTCGCAGAGAGTTTGAGATGTTTGTGGATTCAGTGATCTACAGTTGTGGGGAGTCGGGAACTGCATCGGACTATAGAGTAGCAGTAACAGATAGACCTGGGGAACACTATGTTAGGTTTGACTCCAGTGACTTATCTGTAGCTTGCAGTTGTAAAAAATTCGAATCAATGGGTATCCAGTGTTGCCATGTGCTGAAAGTCCTTGATTTCAGAAATATAAAGGAGTTGCCACAAAAATATTTGATGAGAAGATGGACGAAGGATGCAAAGTCTGCAGACAGAGGCAATCAAGAGTTCTTGGGTGATGGCACTTTGCAAACTCCAAGCTCTCGTTTAAATGTCCCTGTGCCAATTATAGATCAACCACAATCACACTTAAACAATGACCATGACCATGTAAGTTGATCAAATAAAACATATAATTGAGAAGTTAATTCTGATTCTTAATTCGGGCTGAGAATGATACACATGACAATCACAGGCCGCTTCTGTTTCTAGCTTCGGCCACCAAGCCCTTCAGGGAAATGCCAATGGAAACCAGGTATGGCACATTGGTTGAACTGAATTTATATGTAGTTGTGTACAGCACTTTAACTTCTCAAATCATGATTATTGGTTTTACCTTTTCTACCGATTAACTACTCACAAAATTATAGAGATTGGAATAGTTTATTACGCTTTTCTGACTTTTAGTTTTCTTACTACAGGGCTACACCCCTTTAGCTGGGATGAACCAGCAGCCATTTGTCGGAAGTTTCCCCCTAAACCATGAAACGGGTTTTGAATGAGAAACTGGGATTAGGCTTTCTCCTTGTTGTTCTAAAAATCCCGAATTCTGTAGTAGAAATACACCGTCTGCTGTAAACTAATAATGTTGAGTAATTTGACTGGAGTTGTTTCGGCATAGAAATTCGGTTAGCTCTAAGATGGTAATAAAGATTCGAGCTATGAACCAACTAAGCTGCTAGCATTACGAACGGGCAAAAATAAAATAGGGAGTCACTGTGCAATATTTACCCATCTTTTGCACATCTAAATTCATCACTTGAACAAACTTGCTGCGCTCTCTTTTATTACAAAATCATGTTTGAATCTTTCAGCCGGCCGTAGAGGTTCTGAATATTGATTTTCATGGCTTGACTGGGTGAGTGTACCTAACCAAATAGATGAAATCCACGAGCCTGCTTTCCTTTGAACATGACACTTTCTAGGTAAGCAGCGCTGATGAAACAGTGCTGTTTCCTCGCCACTTGGAAGGCGACCGACCAAACAAACATTATGCTATTGGCCGGCCGGCGCAGCACTACCTGAAGAACCATTGTGTTTTAAATACTCAGATTTGAATTGTAACGCGGCCAACCACCGCTCGTCTGAAGAATAGACAGCAGATAATCATACTGTATTTTATTTTTTTTGCTTGCTTGCTAATCAGATAATCATACTCTTGCTTTCCAAATCTTACTAGTATTACAGTGTACGGAGGAGCAGAGAGCGAGAAATGAGACGAGGGTCGTGAAACTGCAAGAAAACGACGGACCGTTCGTAGGCTAGCCGGGCATATTCTGGGACGGGTTTCATGGGGCGTCGTGGGCGCCGGTGACGAAATTTGGACCGTCTCGCGCGGCTCAGCTCATAGGCCAGCGGATCACGCTCCAGGCGATCGACACGAAGATGTGTTCTTGGTGGCAGGCTGCTATACTCCCAACCCTGTCTAGTACATATCCGAGTACATTCATCCATTAAACAATAATAATCCGTTGGACGTCGGCGTTGAGAGCTTTGATCACATCAAAGAAACAAGCATCGTGTGGAGCCTGGCAACAGGGTTCCTATCTCCGTCTCCATTTGTCGAAGCCGTCGCGCATAGCTATGCCCACCGCACAGCTCGGACTTGGTAAATCATCAAGCACGTATCATATGTACTACAGTGTTCACCAGAAAGTGCAGGCAGAATCATGTCAGGCACGGCGCATTCCTCACGTCACCGCCCACGAAACAGTCAAATCGCAGTGCAAATGTACCGTTGCTGATCCTGGCTCAGGCACCTGGCAGTACAAAAGGGACACAGCGCGCGGCGTCGTGCCCAAGGGCCGTGCCGTCTGTCCGGCGACTGGCGACCAAGCGGCGAGCATCGGGAGCTACACCCGTGAACCGGAGCCCCTTTTTATCATCGGACCCAACGACACCTCCTGGAGCTGCGACCATGGCCGACTTCTCCTTCTCCCGCTCCGGCCCGCAGCCGCAAGGGCAGGGCCGCCGGCGCCAGGGCGCGCGCAGCCCCTACCCGACCCCGGACAACTCCACCTCCTTTGCCGGCGGGCGCGCCCCGCGCGGACAGCGCCGCCGGGGCGGCGGCTACGATGACATGTCCTGGCAGAGCTCCGTGTCCTGGCAGCCCGACACGTCGTGGGCGCAGCCGCACGGCCTCGGCGCGGCCGTCGGGCCCTGGGGCCTGGCCGGGTCCGACGCCGCCTCCCGCCGCGGCCCGGCGCTGTTCCAGCGCACGGCGCGGGACTACTACCTGTCGCGCCGGTCCGGGCCACGGACGCACCGGGACCGCTCGTCGTCCATGTCGACGGTGCACCGGCCCAGCGGCGCCGTCAGCACCGTCGCCGGCAAGCGGCTCGAGCTGCAGAGCGTCGTGACGGACGCGAGCCGGGCCGCCGCCGTGGCCCCCGACGTCTCCTTCGCCAGCAACGACGACTGCAGCATCGCCGCGTCCGTCGCCCCTGCTGGCGCTGGCGCTGCCGGCGCCGTGGACAGGGCGATGGTGAGGTACGGCGCCGGCGCGCGCACCCCGGTGTCCCGCGACGTCTCCTTCTCGCGCGACAACCACAACAAGCTGTACGTCACCCCCGCCCCCGTGCAGCGGGACGTGCCCAGCTTCGGCTACGACGTGAGCGCCACGTCCTACAGCCAGAGCCGGAGCCGGTACTACGGCGACGACGACGCCGGCGGCTACGAGTTCGACGACGAGGACGAGGACGACGGCGAGGTCGAGCTGAGGGCCGGGAAGCCGGTCAGCGTCACCGGGCTGTTCAAGTACTCGACGCCGATGGACATCGTGCTGCTCGTGCTCGGGTGCATCGGCGCCATGATCAACGGCGGCTCGCTGCCCTGGTACTCGTACCTCTTCGGCAACTTCGTCAACAAGATCGTCGCCTCCGACAAGTCGCAGATGATGAAGGACGTCCGGCAGATCAGCGTGTACATGGTCATCCTCGCCGTGGTTGTCGTCATCGGAGCGTACCTCGGTGAGCACATCGTGCCTCTCGTTCTGAGCCATGGCACACTGACATGTCATTCGTCATGCATGGATCTACTGCTAGTACTGATGAGCGTTGGTTGGCGCAGAGATCATGTGCTGGAGGATCGTGGGCGAGAGGTCGGCGCTGCGGGTGCGGCGAGAGTACCTCAAGGCGGTGCTGCGGCAGGAGATCGGCTTCTTCGACACGGAGGTGAGCACCGGCGAGGTGATGCAGAGCATCTCCAGCGACGTCGCGCAGATCCAGGAAGTCATGGGGGAGAAGGTAACCAGCTCGTATCGATCGACAAAATATATCTGAATCCTCGTAGCACTCTGCCTGAAGTCTTGTACTTTGCACATGTAATATAGATGGCAGGGTTTGTGCATCACGTCTTCACCTTCATCTTCGGCTACGTGGTCGGGTTCAGAACGTCATGGCGGATCGCGCTCGCCGTCTTGGCCGTCACGCCGGTCATGATGGCCTGCGGCATCGCCTACAAGGCCATTTACGGCGGCCTCGCCGCCAACGAAGAGGTATGATTAGTGTCTGAGCATGTATCGACTGATGGAAAACGAGCATGCAGTCTGGACTTGGTTCTGAACTTCTGATCATCTATCAAACTAGGCGTCGTACCAACCTGCGGGCAGCGTGGCGCAGCAGGCGATCAGCTCGATCCGGACGGTGCTGTCGTTCGTGATGGAGGACCGGCTGGCCGACCGGTACGCCGAGTGGCTGCGCAAGGCGTCGCCGATCGGCGTCAAGATGGGCTTCGCCAAGGGCGCCGGCATGGGCATGATCTACCTGGTCACCTACTCCCAGTGGGCGCTGGCGCTGTGGTACGGCGCCAAGCTCGTCGCCCAGGGGGAGATCAAGGGCGGCGACGCCATCGCCTGCTTCTTCGGCGTCATGGTCGGAGGAAGGCAAGGACGAACACCTTGCACGCCGGTGGTTTCTCAGTCGCTAGATTTGTTCGCTGGCTGTAACTTTGGAAATGGTGGTCGTGGTGCGTGCAGGGGCTTGGCGCTGTCGCTGTCCTACTCGGCGCAGTTCGCGCAGGGGACGGCGGCGGCGGGGCGGGTGTTTGAGATCATCGACCGGGAGCCGGAGATCGACCCGTACGGCGCCGGCGGGCGGGCGCTGTCGGCGGTGCGGGGCAGGATGGAGTTCAAGGACGTGGAGTTCGCGTACCCGTCGCGGCCGGAGTCGCTCATCCTCTACAACCTGAACCTGATCGTCCCGGCGGCGAAGATGCTGGCGCTGGTGGGCATCAGCGGCGGCGGCAAGTCCACCGTGTTCGCGCTCATCGAGAGGTTCTACGACCCCACCCGAGGTACGTGGCCACAATCACCATAGAACCGCGCATTTCCCGTGCGCCGCTGACCCGCGGTGGCACGCACCATGGATGATCGATCTGCCGGTGAAGTTCATGCAAATTGCACCGTGTGCAGGGACGATCACGCTGGACGGCCAGGACCTCGGGTCGCTGAACCTCAAGTGGCTCCGGTCGCAGATCGGGCTGGTCGGGCAGGAGCCCATCCTGTTCGCCGTCTCCATCATCGAGAACGTGATGATGGGCAAGGAGAACGCGACGAGGCAGGAGGCCATCGCCGCCTGCACCAAGGCCAACGCCCACACCTTCGTCCTCGGCCTCCCCGACGGCTACGACACGCAGGTAACCAAATCCATTAACCAAACTGATGATGCCGATGCTGATGATGGCCTCACTAGTCTGTCTCTGTCAATGGGCCCGCCAGAATCTCCTAAACAAATTCTTTCTTGGTTTATTTAGGTTGGGGACCGTGGGACCCAGCTGTCGGGGGGACAGAAGCAGCGGATCGCGCTGGCGCGCGCCATCATCCGGGAGCCGCGCATCCTGCTGCTGGACGAGCCCACCAGCGCGCTCGACGCCGAGTCCGAGGCCGTCGTGCAGCAGTCCATCGACCGCCTCTCCGTCGGCCGCACCGTCCTCGTCATCGCGCACCGCCTCGCCACCGTCCGCAACGCCGACACCATCGCCGTGCTCGACCGCGGGGCCGTCGTCGAGTCCGGCCGCCACGCCGACCTCATGGCCCGCGCCGGCCCCTACGCCGGCCTCGTCAAGCTCGCCTCCGACGGCGGCAGGTCCGACCCTGCCGTCGCCCCCGGCACCCCTGGCACGCCCGGCGCGGCGGGGTACAACAGCTTCACCGACAACTCGGGGTACGACGTGTCGGTCTCCAAGTCGAGGTACGGCGGCATTCGCGCGATACAGGAGGAGGAGGAGGCGGACGCCAAGGACGCGCGCGGCCGCAAGGCCGCCGCCAAGTTCAGCGTCTCTGACATATGGGAGCTGCAGCGGCAGGAAGGGCCGTTGCTCATCCTGGGGTTTCTGATGGGCATCAACGCCGGCGCCGTGTTCTCGGTGTTCCCGCTGCTCCTGGGCCAGGCCGTCCAGGTGTACTTCGACCCCGACACGGACAAGATGAGGCGGCAGATCGGGTACCTGGCCCTCGCCGTCGTGGGTCTCGGCTTTGCCTGCATCCTCACCATGACGGGGCAGCAGGGCTTCTGCGGCTGGGCCGGCGCCCGGCTCACCATGCGCGTCCGCGACCGCCTCTTCCGCGCCATCATGCGCCAGGAGCCCGCGTGGTTCGACGAGGAGGACAATGCCATGGGCGTCCTCGTGACACGGCTGGCCAGGGACGCCATCGCCTTCCGCTCCATGTTCGGCGACCGGTACGCCGTGCTGCTCATGGCCGTGGGCTCCGCCGGCGTCGGCCTCGGCATATGCTTCGGGCTGGACTGGCGCCTCACACTGATTGCCATGGCCTGCACTCCGCTCACGCTCGGCGCGAGCTACCTCAACCTGCTCATCAACGTCGGCGCCAGGTCCGACGAAGCCGCGTACGCGCGGGCCAGCAGCATCGCCGCGGGGGCCGTGTCCAACGTGCGCACCGTCGCGGCGCTCTGCGCCCAGGGCGGCATCGTCGGCACGTTCAACCGGGCGCTGGACGGCCCCTCGGCCAAGGCCCAGCGCAAGTCGCAGTACATGGGCATCATCCTCGGCCTCTCCCAGGGCGCCATGTACGGCGCCTACACGGTGACGCTCTGGGCGGGCGCCTACTTCATCACCAAAGGCTGGTCCACCTTCGGCGACGTGTCCAAGATCTTCCTCATCCTCGTCCTCAGCTCCTTCTCCGTGGGCCAGCTGGCCGGGCTCGCCCCGGACACCTCCGGCGCGCCGACGGCCATCGCCGGCATACTGTCCATCCTGAAGCGGCGGCCGACGATCAACGAGGAGGGCACGAAGCGGCGGACGATCAAGGACGGGAAGCCGATGGACGTGGAGCTGAGGAAGGTGATCTTCGCGTACCCGTCGCGGCCGGACGTGACGGTGCTGAACGACTTCTCGCTGCGCGTGAAGTTCGGGAGCACGGTGGCGGTGGTCGGGCCGAGCGGGAGCGGCAAGTCGACGGTGGTGTGGCTGGTGCAGCGCTTCTACGACCCGCTGGGGGGAACCGTGACGGTGGGCGGCATGGACGTGCGGGAGCTGGACCTCAAGTGGCTCAGGGGGGAGTGCGCGATGGTGGGCCAGGAGCCGGCCCTGTTCAGTGGGTCTATCAGGGAAAACATTGGGTTCGGCAACCCGAAGGCCGCGTGGGCCGAAATCGAGAATGCTGCTAAGGAGGCCAACATCCACAAGTTCATCGCTGGGCTTCCACAAGGCTACGACACTCAAGTGAGTACCTGTTCACAAATTGTTCTTAAAAAAACTGCTCACAAATCTCAACTTCCAATGCCAAACTTAACACTTGTATTTACTCAAAGCTTAACATTTTGTAAATTAAGATGTTTTCACATGATTCTTACACATTTTGGACATTATATACTAACCGCTTATTCTTGGCAGGTTGGGGAGAGTGGGGTGCAACTCTCAGGTGGTCAGAAGCAAAGGATCGCGATCGCGCGAGCAGTCCTGAAGCAGTCGAGGATACTGCTCCTGGACGAGGCGAGCAGCGCGCTGGACCTCGAGTCCGAGAAGCACGTGCAGGAGGCGCTGCGACGAGTGTCGCGCCGCGCGACGACGATCACGGTGGCGCACCGCCTCTCCACGATCCGCGACGCCGACCGCATCGCCGTGGTGAGCGCCGGCAGGACCGTGGAGTTCGGCAGCCACGAGACCCTCCTCGCGAATCACCGCGACGGCCTCTACGCCGCCATGGTGAAGGCCGAGATCGAGGCGCAGGCCTTCGCGTAGAGGAGTACAAAACTATGAACTGATCCCAGTGTTCAGTAATATGAACATTATTTTTTGACGTGTTTTACGTGACCAAGTTCTTAGTAGGTAGTCAATGTATTATTTCGGCAATGTCACCTTACCTAGACCACAAGATGATGAATAAACTCTGCGAGAATACAAGGATTAGATGAGACGTCCATTTTCACAATATATGAACTCCAGCCGGACGCCTGATAATGATGCCGCGAAATGGAGAGAAAACAAAATTAGGGAGAAAAACTGTACTTAGCAAATAAGATGAGAAATCTTGTTCGACGAGACAGGCGAGCTGCTCTTCGAGATGATGGGGTTAATTAAGCGGCTTGATGTGGCCATGGTATCAGTTGAGATGGATTCGGTGAGCAACCTGGATGTGGATCTGTTGTGATCATTGAGCCGGTTATTTTACTTGTTGTCGTCGTGCTGGGCATTATTTGTGAAAAAAAGAGAGAAGAAAGAAACAATACATGCCAGCTCCACAGACATCGATGTCGCATAAGGGAGGGCATATTCTTTGTTTATTTATATAAATTGTGTAGTGAAGATTCTGGCGCTCATTTGGAACTGGCCACCATGTTAACGGTGGTTAGTTGTTAAGGCCCAGACAATCAGCGCTCGACCTTTTGGTTATGATGCTATGGAGTACCGACCTTCACTCATTAGTATATGTTGGTAAATTATTATACAAGAAGTGGATGTATGTGTATCTACCGAACTTGCGTAGTAGGAGCAAATCATTGCTGCGTCCACATTATTTTGTGGTGGACGACGAAAAAGATGGTATCCAAACTGTCATTTTCTTTACAAGTTGACATTTCGTCATCGTGAGGTTGCTGTTTCAAGCTTGGTTTCCATAATATCTTGATGAAATAGTTGGTGCATCGCCTTATCTTGATGTCCAATTTCTTCCGCCTTGCCCTGAACAAGTAGGTTTCCACTGGTAGTACATTTATTAGGAGCATAACTTGCTGAAGTGTTCTTATAGGTCAGGAATAGAAGAAACCTAGCTACTGCTTTGCTTGGGTTGCTAATTGCTATGCTTAATGCTACCCATATTATTGACGCAGTGGTTGATGGAGTGATGTCTTTGGATACTTCCCGTACGCAACGACGGCGCAGTATCAACAGATTGCACGCTGGCCGTCTCCATTTAGCAGCGATTGATTCAGACTCCACCGGATATAATACCAACGAATCCAACCCCTTCACCACCAAACCCAATGCAATTTTTATTGGATGGAGGCAAAAACTATGCTCCCTCATATTACTCCCTTCCTATAAAAATATAAGTCGGGGACAAGTTTTAGGCTTTGGTTTTAATTAGCGAAAAATATGGTGTATGCCATTTTTTAAATTCGCCGTCAAATGAAGTTTCTAAACATATATTTCTTTTGGCATGTTATATATAACACAGTACAATCGTTGATGCCCACATACACGCACATATACTAACCCTATGAACGCATGCACGCATACCTTAACCCTATAAGCACCTCTGATGTAATGAGCTGACATCACATTTTAAGATTGACGAAGTCACCACAGACGTCTCGTAGTCGAAGGTAAGATCTCCTCCCACTGAACGAACATCGACGAAAAGCCTGAAATAAATTCAGAAAAATGCGAGCACTAGTGGCGGATTGGTTCCACCACAAAGAAGTTGGCCATCTGCCCATCTAAGTTATGCTTAGTTCGCTTTCGTAGGTTAAATTGATGACCTAACTGCCGTAGGAAAAAATTGATACCCAAGTTCTCGTGCCAGTTATATTATTCCCATCTGGAGGTAATGAAGGAGTTTTTAGAACAAATATTTAAAGACAAGCGAACACATTCAAACTAAATATTCAAGATGCTCCCGCTCCTTTGACTAAATGTTTGGTTGAGTTTCTGTTGAAAACCCCTCAAGAAGACATATTCATTCAATTCATGAACCAGTTTGAGGAGTATTCTGATGAAAAAATTGATAATAATCAAGAGATTGCACTGAGTGAGATAGACCAACAAATGGTAACTACCGTGGAGGTCATGCTATGTGACAAAGCTACTCAAAAAGATACTACAAAACTTAGGAAAACTTGGGGTCAAGTAGTTGCAACCTGGATAAGCAATAGGATCCAAAGAGATGGTAGGACTATGGAAGAACCTGGACACTTGGTACACCTAAAAGAATGGTGTTAATAATTCCTTTGTTGTACTTAATTAGCAATGCAACTTTATTGCAGAACGCTAGAAATGCTGAAATTAATCTAGGTTCTACTAAATGAAATCAATTAGGCATCTTCCAATGCAAAGATACTTAGATGAGGTGCTAAATGCATTAAACATCTTAGTAACTGAACTCCCCAATTCATAGGTGACCTCGGGGTAGGGGATCCCGAGCTGTGGATCTCAGATCGAGGGTAACAGGAACGAAGGAGATGACGTTTACCCAGGTTCGAGCCCTCTTGATGGAGGTAAAACCCTACGTCATTGCTACCTCTTGAGCTTGTATTGGTTTTTTCCTTGAAGAGGAAAGGGCGATGCAACAAAGTCGAGTAAGTATTTCCCTCAGCTTTTGAGAATCAAGGTATCAATCCAGTAGGAGACAACGCAACAAGCCACCGAATACCTGCACAAACAAACACCAACTTGCACCCAACGCGACAAAGGGGTTGTCAATCCCTTCACGATTATTTGCAAAGTGAGATTCGATATAGATGGATAAACGGTAAAGTAATATTTTTGGTATTTTTTTGATTTATGGAACGAAAAGCAAAAGATTGCAAAGAAAGTAAATAGAAAACTAAAATTGTAGATCAGAAACTTATATGATGGAAAATAGACCCAGGGCCATAGGTTTCACTATAGGCTTCTTTCAAGATAGAAAATATTACGGTGGGTGAACAAATTACTGCCGAACAATTGATAGAAAAGCGCAAAGTTATGACCATATCTAAGGCAATGATCATGAATATAGGCATCACGTCCGTGTCAAGTAGACCAAAACGATTCTGCGTCTACTACTATTACTCCACACATCGACCGCTATCCAACATGCATCTAGAGTATTAAGTTCATAAGAACAGAGTAACGCATTAAGAAATATGACATGATGTAGAGGAATTAACTCAAGCAATATGATGAAAACACCATCTTTTTATCCTCGATGGCAACAATATAATACGTGTCGGTTCCCCTTCTATCACTAGGATCGAGCACCGCAAGATTGAACCCAAAGCTAGGCACTTCTCCCATTGCAAGAAAAACCAATCTAGTTGGCCAAACCAAATCGATAGTTCGAAGAGACTTGCAAAGATATCAAATCATGCATATAAGAATTTGGAGGAGATTCAAATACTATTCATAGATAAGCTGATCATAAATCCACAATTCATCAGATCTCAGCAAACACACCGCAAAAAAGTATTACATCGAATAGATCTCCAAGAACATCGAGGAGAACATGGTATTGAGGATCAAAGAGAGAGAAGAAGCCATCTAGCTACTAGCTATGGACCCGTAGGTCTGTGGTAAACTACTCATACTTCATCGGAGAGGCAATGGTGTTGATGTAGAAGCCCTCCGTGATCGAATCCTCCTCCGGCAGAACGCCGTAAAAGGCCCCTAGATGGGATCTCACAGGTATAGAAGGTTGCGGCGGTGGAAAAGTGGTTTCATGGCTCCCCTGGTAGGTTTTGGGATATTTGAGAATATATAGGCGAAAGAAATGGGTCAGTGGATCAACGAGGGTCCCACAAGGGTGGGGGCGCGCCCTACCCCCCTGGGCGCGCCTCCTGACCTTGTGGCCTCCTCGTGGCTTTCCTGACGTGCACCCCAAGCCCTCTGGATGTCTTTTGATCCAAGAAAAATCATCGCAAAAGTTTCATTTCGTTGGACTCTGTTTGGTATTCCTTTTCTGTGGAATTCTAAAACAAGGAAAAAACAGAAACTGAAACTAAGCTCTAGGTTAATAGGTTAGTCCCAAAAATCATATAAAATAACATATTAATGCATATAAAGCATCCAAAATAAATAATATAATAACATGGAATAATAAAAAAATTATAGATACATTGGAGACGTATCAGTCATGCTCTTGTTTATATTGATGAAGCTGTATCGAGTACAGAGTTGATCTACCTCGAGGTCATAATGTGTGTTCTAACTCTAATGCTAGGTGAATGGTTTTTGTGTTGATGTCCCCTCTACGAGCTAAACCCTATGGCTTATATACACGCCAGGAAGGGTATCTAGGGTTACAAGGTCGGTAGCTAGGAGCTAGGCGATGGCAGAGATCTTGGAGTATTCGTCAAGTCTTCGGGAGAGACAGTCTTGATCACGCCTCCTATGTACGGCCTCCGGAGTCCACCTTGATCACGAGTGAAGGCTCGTCAGCCCAACCCGGGAGAATGTGCCGACTGGGTTAGTACCCCCTTATCTAGGACACCGTCATGAAGTTCACACCCTTATGGATGCTAATATTAGTTTGGAGCGGTGTGGAGGCACAATGCTCCTCAAAATGCCACTAGGGCCACCGTAATCTCCTCACGCCCTCGCACAATGCAAGATGTCGTGATTCCACTAAGAGACCCTTGAGGGCAGTCACTGAACCCATACAATTGGCAACCCTTGGGGCTGGTCACCAAACCCATACAAATTGCTCGGGGCAATTGCTACCTCTTTTAGCACTACGTTGGTTTTCCCCGAAGAGGAAGGGATGATGCAGCAAAGTAGCGTAAGTATTTCCCTCAGTTTTTGAGAACCAATGTATCAATCCAGTAGGAGGCTACGCGCGAGTCCCTCGTACCTGCACAAAACAAATAAATCCTCGCAACCAACGCAAATAGGGGTTGTCAATCCCTATAGGGCCACTTACGAGAGTGAGATCTGATAGATATGATAAGATAATTTTTTTTGGTATCTTTATGATAAAGATGCAAAGTAAAATAAAAGCAAAGTAATAGCAAAGTAAATAACTAATTAGTAGGAGATTAATATGATAAAGATAGCCCCCGGGGCCATAGGTTTCACTAGTGGCTTCTCTCGAGAGCATAAGTATTCTATGGTGGGTGAACAAATTACTGTTGAGCAATTGACAGAATTGAGTATAGTTATGAGAATATCTAGGTATGATCATGTATATAGGCATCACGTCCGAGACAAGTAGACCGACTCCTGCCTGCATCTACTACTATTACTCCACTCATCGACCGCTATCCAACATGCATCTAGAGTATTAAGTTAAAAACAGAGTAACACCTTAAGCAAGATGACATGATGTAGAGGGATAGACTCATGCAATATGAAGAAAACCCCATCTTGTTATCCTCGATGGCAACAATACAATACATGCCTTGCTGCCCTTACTGTCACCGGGAAAGGACACCGCAAGATTGAACCCAAAGCTAAGCACTTCTCCCATTGCAAGAAAGATCAATCTAGTAGGCCAAACCAAACTGATAATTCGAAGAGACTTGCAAAGATAACCAATCATACATAAAAGAATTCAGAGAAGATTCAAATATTATTCATAGATAGACTTGATCATAAACCCACAATTCATCGGTCTCAACAAACACACCGCAAAAAGAAGATTACATTGGATAGATCTCCACAAGAGAGGGGGAGACCATTGTATTGAGATCCAAAAAGAGAGAAGAAGCCATCTAGCTACTAACTATGGACCCATAGGTCTGAAGTAAACTACTCACACTTCATCAGAGAGGCTATGGTGTTGATGTAGAAGCCCTCCGTGATCGATGCCCCCTGCGGCGGACCTCCGTAACAGGCCCCAAGATGGGATCTCATGGATACAGATAGTTACGGCGGTGGAATTAGGGTTTTGGCTCCTCTTCTGATCGTTTGGGGGTACGTGGGTATATATAAGAGGAAGAAGTACATCGATGGGGCAACAGGGGCCCCACGAGGGTGGAGGGCGCCCCTAGGGGGGGGGGGGTAGGCACGCCCCCTACCTCGTGGGCTCCTGTTACGTGGCTTGATGTAGGGTCCAAGTCTCCTGAGTTGTATTCGGTGAGAAAATCATGTTCCCGAAGGTTTCATTCCGTTTGGACTCCGTTTGATATTCCTTTTCTTCGAAACCCTAAAACAGGCAAAAAAAAATAATTCTGGGCTGGGCCTCCGGTTAATAGGTTAGTCCTAAAAAATAATATAAAAGTGGATAATAAAGCCCAATAATGTCCAAAACAGTAGATAATATAGCATGGAGCAATAAAAAATTATAGATACGTTGGAGACGTATCAAGCATCCCCAAGCTTAATTCCTGGTCGTCCTCGAGTAGGTAAATGATAAAAACAGAATTTTTGATGCGGAGTGCTACTTGGCATAATTTTAATGTAATTCTTCTTAATTGTGGTATGAATATTCAGATCCGAAAGATTCAAGACAAAAGTTCATATTGACATAAAAATGATAATACTTCAAGCATACTAACTAAGCAATTATGTCTTCTCAAAATACATGGCCAAAGAAAGTTCATCCCTACAAAATCATATGGTTTAGTCATGTTTCATTTTCGTCACACAAGAATGCTCTCATCATGCACAACCCCGATGACAAGCCAAGCAATTGTTTCATACTTTAGTAATCTCAAACCTATAAACTTTCACGGAATATATGAGCGCGAGCCATGGACATAGCACTGTAGGTGGAATAGAATATAATGAGGGGGTTATGTGGAGAAGACAAAAAAGGAGAAAGTCTCACATCAACGAGGCTAATCAATGGGCTATGGAGATGCCCACCGATTGATGTTAATGCAAGGAGTAGGGATTGCCATGCAACAGATGCACTAGAGCTATAAATGTATGAAAGCTCAACAAAAGAAACTAGTGGGTGTGCATCCAACTTGCTTGCTCACAAAGACCTAGGGCACTTGAGGAGGCCCATTGTTGGAATATACAAACCAAGTTCTATAATGAAAAATTCCCACTAGTATATGAAAGTGATAACATGAGAGACTCACTACTATGAAGATCATGGTGCTACTTTGAAGCACAAGTGTGGCAAAGGATAGTAACATTGTCCCTTCTCTCTTTGTCTATTTTTTGGGCATTTTCTTTTTTATGGCCTTTTTTGGGCCTTCTCTTTTTATGGCCTTTCTCTTTTTTTATTCCTCACTTGGGACAATGTTCTAGAAAATGATGATCATCACACTTCTATTTATTTACAACTCAATGATTACAACTCGATATTAGAACAAAAGATGACTCTATATGAATGCCTCCGGCGGTGTACCGGGATATGCAATGACTCATGAGTGACATGTATGAAAGAATTATGAACGGTGGCTTTGCCACAAATACTATGTCAACTACATGACCATGCTAAGCAATATGACAATGATGAATGTGTCATGATGAACGGAATGATGGAAAGTTGCATGGCAATATATCTCGGAATGGCTATGGAAATTCCATAATAGGTAGGTATGGTGGCTGTTTTGAGGAAGATATAAGGAGGTTTATGTGTGAAAGAGTGTATCATATCACGGGGTTTGGATGCACCGGCGAAGTTTGCGCCAACTCTCAATGTGAGAAAGGGCAATGCACGGTACCGAAGAGGCTAGCCAGGATGGAAGGGTGAGAGTGCGTATAATCCATGGACTCAACATTAGTCACAAACAACTCACATACTTGTTGCAAAAATCTATAAGTCATAAAAAACCTCGGTACTACGCGCATGCTCCTAGGGGGATAGATTGGTAGGAAAAGATCATCGCTCGTCCCCGACCGCCACTCATAAGGAAGACAATCAAATAACACCTCATGTTTCAAATTTGTTGCATAACGTTTACCATACGTGCATGCTACGGGACTTGCAAACTTCAACACTAGTATTTCTCAATTTCACAACTACTCAACTACCATGACTTTGATATTATTACCTCCATGTCTCAAAACAATCATCAAGCATCAAACTTCTCTTAGTATTCAACACACTCATAAGAAAGTTTTATTATTAATCTTGCATACCAAGCATATTAGGATTTTAAGAAAATTACCATGCTATTAAGACTCTCAAAATAATATAAGTGAAGCATGAGAGATCAATAGTTTCTATAAAACAAATCCACCACCGTGCTCTAAAAGATATAAGTGAAGCACTAGAGCAAAATTATATAACTCAAAAGATATAAGCGAAGCACATAGAGTATTCTAACAAATTCCAAATCATGTATGGCTCTCTCAAAAGGTGTGTACAGCAAGGATGATTGTGGTAAACTAACAAGTAAAGACTCAAATCATACAAGATGCTCCAAGTAAAACACATATCATGTGGTAAATAAAAATATAGCTCCAAGTAAAGTTACCGATAGAAGTAGACGAAAGAGGGGATGCCTTCCGGGGCATCCCCAAGCTTTGGCTTTTAGGTGTCCTTAGATTATCTTGGGGGTGACATGGGCATCCCCAAGCTTAGGCTCTTTCCACTCCTTGTTCCATAATCCATCAAATCTTTACCCAAAACTTGAAAACTTCACAACACAAAACTTAAAGTAGAAAACTCGTGAGCTTCGTTAGCGAAAGAAAACAAAAGAACACTTCAAGGTACTGTAATGAACTCATTATTTATTTATATGGGTGTTACACCTACTGTATTCCAACTTCTCTATGGTTCATAAACTATTTTACTAGACATAGATTCATCAAAATAAGCAAACAACACACGCAAAACAGAATCTGTCAAAAACAGAACAGTCTGTAGTAATCTGTAGCTAGCGCAAGATCTGGAACTCCAAAAATTATAAAATAAATTTCTGGACGTGAGGAATTTATCTATTAATCATCTGAAAAAAGAATTAACTAAATAACACTTTCCAAATAAAAATTACAGCAGTTCTCGTGAGCGCTAAAGTTTCTGTTTTTTACAGCAAGTTCAACAAGACTTTCCCCAAGTCTTCCCAACGGTTCTACTTGGCACAAACACTAATTAAACACAAAAAACACAACCAAAACAGAGGCTAAATAATTTATTTATTACTAAACAGGAGCAAAAATCAAGGAATAAAAATAAAATTGGGTTGCCTCCCAACAAGCGCTATCGTTTAACGCCCTAGCTAGGCTTAACAAGCACAAATAGATCTAGGTATTGCCATCTTTGGTAGGCAATTCTTCAATGAGGCATCTACCATCTTTAGGAGTTTATTTATTTTTATTAATTATCAATATTTTAGGCACAAGATCGAAAAATTCATTTGTAACAAATGGTTCCTTAATGATAGCAAAAAGATTGGGATGAACACTTATAGATTTAAGATCCGCATTTTCCTTACAAGATGATTCACCCTTATTTTTAGGAACATACATAAGCTTGGCAACTTTAGTGGAGGAATTTGGAGTATTCTTTACGGAAGAAAAAGCGGTTCCCAAATTGGTAATAATATTCTCAAGTTTATCGATCCTAACAGAATCGTGATTTATTTTCTCATTAACTATGGGTTCCTTTTATTTAATATCTTTCAAAGTGACTCCTACTTTAGATCCATATTGAGAGATTCGGCTGTGGATCTTTTTATCCAAATTTTCAATTAACTCTATGGTAGCAACCTTATTTTCAATAATTTCAAGCCTTTGCATTACATGCTCCAAAGTTAATATAGTTCCATTAACCAAAAGAGGGGGGAGCCAAATAAATCTAACATAGCATTATAAGAATCAAAAGTATGGCTACCCAAAAAATTCCCTCCGGTAATAGTATCAAGAACATAACAGTGTGAAGGAGTAATGCCTACATAAAAATTGCGAAGGAGAATGGTAGTAGATTGCTTCCTAGCAGATTTATTTTGAGCATTGCAAATTCTATACCAAGCATCTTATAGATTTTCACCCTCCCTTTGCTTAAAATTTAGAATTTCATTCTCGGGAGACAACGGAGAAGATAGGGGACTAGCCATAACGACAAGCAAGCAAACTAACAGACAAGCAAACAAAAAGCAAGCGGACAAAAAGAGGCAAATAGAGAAAGAGAGGGAGGATAGAGAGAGAGGGCGAATAAAACGACAAGGGTGAATTGGGGAGAGAGGAAAACGAGAGGAAAATGGCAAATAACGTAATGCGGGAGATAAGGGTATGTGATGGGTACTTGGTATGTTGACTTTTGCGTAGGCCTCCCCGGCAATGGCGCCAGAAATCCTTCTTGCTACCTCTTTTAGCACTGTGTTGGTTTTCCCCGAAGAGGAAGGGATGACGCAGAAAAGTAGCGTAAGTATTTCCCTCAGTTTTTGAGAACCAAGGTATCAATCCAGTAGGAGGCTACGCGCGAGTCCCTCGTACCTGCACAAAACAAATAAATCCTCGCAACCAACGCAAATAGGGGTTGTCAATCCCTATAGGGCCACTTACGAGAGTGAGATCTGATAGATATGATAAGATATTTTTTTTGGTATTTTTATGATAAAGATGCAAAGTAAAATAAAAGCAAAGTAATAGAAAAGTAAATAACTAAGCAGTAGGAGATTAATATGATAAAGATAGACCCGGGGGCCATAGGTTTCACTAGTGGCTTCTCTCGAGAGCATAAGTATTCTACGGTGGGTGAACAAATTACTGTTGAGCAATTGACAGAATTGAGCACAGTTATCAGAATATCTAGGTATGATCATGTATATAGGCATCACGTCCGAGACAAGTAGACCGACTCCTGCCTGCATCTACAACTATTACTCCACTCATCGACCGCTATCCAGCATGCATCTAGAGTATTAAGTTAAAAACAGAGTAACGCCTTAAGCAAGATGACATGATGTAGAGGGATAGAATCATGCAATATGAAGAAAACCCCATCTTGTTATCCTTGATGTCAACAATACAATACGTGCCTTGTTGCCCTTACTGTCACCGGGGAAGGACACCGCAAGATTGAACCCAAAGCTAAGCACTTCTCCCATTGCAAGAAAGATCAATCTAGTAGGCCAAACCAAACTGATAATTCGAAGAGACTTGCAAAGATAACCAATCATACATAAAAGAATTCAGAGAAGATTCAAATATTATTCATAGATAGACTTGATCATAAACCCACAATTCATCGGTCTCAACAAACACACCGCAAAAAGAAGATTACATCGAATAGATCTCCACAAGAGAGGGGGAGAACATTGTATTGAGATCCAAAAAGAGAGAAGAAGCCATCTAGCTACTAACTATGGACCCGTAGGTCTGAAGTAAACTACTCACACTTCATCGGAGAGGCTATGGTGTTGATGTAGAAGCCCTCCGTGATCGATGCCCCCTCTGGCGGAGCTCCGGAACAGGCCCCAAGATGGGATCTCGTGGATACAGAGAGTTACGGTGGTGGAATTAGGGTTTTGGCTCCTCTTTTGATCATTTGGGGGTACGTGGGTATATATAGGAGGAAGAAGTGTGTCGGTGGAGCAACAGGGGCCCCCACGAGGGTAGAGGGCGCGCCTGGGGGGGGGGGATAGGTGCCCCCCTACCTCGTGGGCTCCTGTTACGTGGCTTGACGTAGGGTCCAAGTCTCCTGAGTTGTATTCGGTGAGAAAATAACGTTCCCGAAGGTTTCATTCCGTTTGGACTCTGTTTGATATTCCTTTTCTTTGAAACCCTAAAACAGGCAAAAAACAACAATTCTGAGCTGGGCCTCCGGTTAATAGGTTAGTCCCAAAAATAATATAAAAGTGGATAATAAAGCCCAATATTGTCCAATACAGTAGATAATATAGCATGGAGCAATCAAAAATTATAGATACGTTGGAGACGCATCAGCAATCTCCACAAACTAATTGGAGACCCTGGCGCTTGACCGGAGCTTTACACCACAATAATTGAGCTTCGCGACACCACCAATTATCTAGGGTGCCCAAGCACCCAAGAGGCAGAAGCTCTAGGGTGCTCAAACACTCAAGAGTAATAAGCGTCTCAACTTTCACTTTCACTTTCACGTATCATGGTGAAGAACTCAAACCTATACACCAAAATGCAATGGTGTGCTCAAGTCCTTTTTTCCCAAATCCCACCACAGCAACTAAGGCCATGGAGGAAGATGAGAGGAAGAATGAAGAAGAGAACACAAATAACTCCAAAATCTATATCCAAAGGGTTCCCTCACGTAGATGAGAGATGGGTTTGTGGAAATGTAGATCTAGATCTCCTATCTCTTTTCCCTCAAATAGAAGCAAGAATCATGGCAGGAATAGAGAGAAATCAAGCTCCAAGAGTTCAACAATGGTGGGGGAAAACTTGCTAAAAGTCGTTTGGGCTATTGGGGAAGAAGACCACCTTCTATAGGCCCCACGAATCTGCATGTTATGCTGTGAAAATACACTGGAGCGGTACAACCGCTTGGATGAGCGGTGCAACCGCTCCAGGCGGAAATACCAGCCTGTGGGGCATCGGGTGGTACAACCACTGGTACCACTGGTAGTACCGCAGAGAAGATCGTAGCAGGGAAAACCAAAGAGGTACCGCCATGTACCGGCCTAGTACTAGAACGGAGCCACAATGCACGGTACAAGGGCCAGTACAACCTGAACTGTTGGGAAATGTAACGTGCAATTTCAAAAAAAATTCCTACGCTCACGCAAGATCTATCTAGGAGATGCATAGCAACGAGAGGGGGAGAGTGTGTCTATGTACCCTCGTAGACCGAAAGCAGAAGCGTTGACAACGCGGTTGATGTAGTCGAACTTCTTCTCATTCCGACCGATCAAGCACCGAACGTATGACACCTCCTGAAGGAAATATGCCCTAGAGGCAATAATAAAGTTGTTATTTATATTTCCTTATATCATGATAAATGTTTACTATTCATACTAGAATTGTATTAATCGGAAACTTAGTACATGTGTGAATACATAGACAAACAGAATGTCCCTAGTATGCCTCTACTTGACTAACTCGTTAATCAAAGATCACTGGTGCGCGTCGGTCCTAAACAAACGGGTTTTAACCCCTTTACATGGATCTCAAAACAAGCATGGATCTCACTGTGGCACCATGTTTACATGGCATCAAAATAACAGCAGACACAAGACTTAGCAAAATCCTAAGTCCCTGAAATCAGAAATATCACGAAGGCTACTTTGCATGCTTTTGCTAGTCACCACATAGTTCAAAACACATGTGGAGATGGCATGGCATAGTTCAAAACACATGTAGAGCTCATGCCCATATGAAGCACACATCAAATATGGCAAAAATGACAAATCACCCTAAACTGATAAGTAGCAGCACCTAACATTTTATAACACTCTTACATTAATGATTTGGCCATCAAGATAAACTCAAACAAGCATGCCATAATGTAATGAAATGAAGAGCATCTCACAATGAACATTTTGATATCTTATATGCATGAAACGGAGCTACGGTCATAGAGTTATGGCATGAAGAACAGGGGCATAAAATTTATCACAGAAAAGACTTAGTCGAAAATTAGACCTCCAGATCTCAGATCTAGGGCTCGTGCACGCTTCCCGATGTTGACCGGAGATGTCGCCGGAGAAGGACGGGGCGGCGCCGGAGCTCCACCGGAGGAGGCGCCGGAGGAGGAGAAGACGGGCGGCTACAGTGACGGAGCAGGGCGGCGCACGGGCGGCGGTCGCCGACGTCGGAGCCGCGGGCGGGGAACGGCGCCGGCGCGGTGGCAGCGCGTGGGCGGCGGCGGAGGCGCGATGCGCGGGCGGCGAGGGGAGCGGGGGCGCGCGGGGGCGGCGGCACCGAACCGGGCCCGCGGGGGCCAGCGATGGGCTCAGTGGGCTTCGGCGGCGGCAGGCGCTAGGAGCCACGTGTCAGGTGTGGGTTGGGCGAGGCGGATGCGGCGGACGCGTCCGGTGGCGGCGGGAGGAGGATTTTAGGGTTTCGGGACACGAATTTGAGGGGTGCACATATTTATAGCTAGGAGGAGGTAGTAGTGTCCAAATGGGGTGTAGTTTTCGCCCACACGATCGTGATCCGACGACGGAGGACATGGAAGTGGTTTGGATGGGTTATTGGGCCGTTTTGGAGGGGTGTTGGTCTGCAACACACAAGAGGCCTTTACGGTTCCCCGGTTAACCGTTGGAGCATCAAACGGACTCCAAATGGCACGAAATTTGACAGGCGGTCTACCGGTGGTGTACCAAGGCCGCTTGGCAAATCTCGATCCATTCCGAGAATGTTTAACAGCCGCTCACGAAAAGAGAACAAAAGGGGTACGCCGGTGCACGTAGGAGTGTCGGATTGCAAAACGGACAACGGGGAAAAAGCTCGGATGCAAGAGGCGAACACGTATCTAAATAATATGCACATGATGACATGATATGAAATGCATGACATGAACAAAATGCAAAATGAAGACAAAACCCAACCACGAAGGGAATCTCATAACTTAAAGCCGAAATGGCAAGAGTCGGAGTTACAAATATGGCAAGTTACATCCGGGGTGTTACAGGAATGCTACCTAACATATTTATCAATGTAATTTTATTTATTGTGGCAAGAATATTCAGATCCATAAGATTCAAGACAAAAGTTTAATATTGACATAATAATACTTCAAGCATACTAACTAAGCAATTATGTCTTCTCAAAATAACATGGCCAAAGAAAGTGTATCCCTACAAAATCATATAGTTTGGCTATGCTTCATTTTCATTACACAAAAATGCTCTCATCATGCACAACCCCGATGACAAGCCAAGCAATTGTTTCATACTTTAGTAATCTCAAACTTTGTTCAACTTTCACGCAACATGAGCGTGAGCCATGGACATAGCACTATGGGTGGAATAGAATATAATGATAGGGTTGTGTGGAGAAGACAAAAAAAGGAGAAAGTCTCACATTAACGCGGCTAATCAACATGCTATGGAGATACCCATCAATTGATGTCAATGCGAGGAGTAGGGATTGCCATGCAAGAGATGCACTAGAGCTATAAATGTATGAAAGCTCAACAAAAAGAAACTAAGTGGGTGTGCATCCAACTTGCTTGCTCATGAAGACCTAGTGTCGTGGTTCTAAGTCTGACAGTGAGGTAGGGGGGTGTGTATGGAGAGGCTAGACCTTAGCTATTGGGAAGTTGTAAGCACGCAAGGTTTACGAGTTCAGGCCCTTCTCTGAGGAAGTAACAGCCCTACGTCTCGGTGCCCGAAGGCGGTCGACTGGATTATGCGTGTGTAAAATGACAGGGGTGCAAACCCCTGATACTGAGGAGGGGGGTGGCTTATATAGAGTTCGCCAGCCCTCTCCTGCCCTCAGTAATGCAGGGTTTAAGGTACATTTAAGGCGGGCGTTACTGATAACGTCCCTAATAAAGTGTCTTAATAATCATAAAGACTACTTAATAGCCGACCGTTTGCCTGCGGAGTGACTTGAGGTCTTCTGGCAGTCGAGTGGTTGGCTTCTTGGTCGAGTGACAGCTTCTTGGTCGAGTGTCTTCAACCCGTCGAGTGGGATATCTTCAAGTTGTTTGAAAGGTGACTTCCTCTTAGGATGTCCTATGGTAGGACTCTTTAGGACGGGTCCGTGTCCCTACCGTAGGTACATGACTTCATCATTAGCCCCCGAACGGATTGAGGCTAGAGTGAGAGAAGGGGTTAGGGACCTTTCCGACTGATCCTTCGGGTTATTATGGGTGCTTTATTCTGGGTCGACTGTCACGGATGACGTCATTAACCTCTTTCAGTCGCCTTGATCCGTTCCAGGTCTTTCGTCGAATGGATTTCTTTACCTGTGAGGCATCGAGCGCCGGTGTGCGCGGGATTTCCGTTTCGTCAAGTTGTTCTGCAGCCAGCGGAGATCGCGGGATTCGGATTTTTTGAGAAGCGCGCGGAACAGGGGCGGCCGCAGTAATCGGGAGCGACAGTGCGAAGGTTCCTCGATCTCCGCGCCGCCTTTTTCGCCACGTACTGCGCACGCGCCTGCCACGGGATTTGACGGGATAGCTCGGGCCTACCTGCCAGCCACTCGGAAGCGGCCCCTTATAAGTAGTTGGCCCGGAGCCCTTCATCAGTACGCGTGCTCATCTCTTCCTCTTCTTCCTCTGTTTCTCCGTTGCCTCCCCCGCTTCCTTCGCTCTCGCCCAGCCACCACAAACCAGCTCGAGACCTTGCCGACGACGATGGTGAAGGGCAAGACGACTGCTCTGGAGCGCGCGAAGAAGGCGGCGGCGACGGGGAAGGGAAAGAAGTCTGCGCGCGGTGGATCCTCCTCTCAGACGGCCCTGCCCAAAGGGTGGATCCAGGGCGACTGGAAGCCCTCGGTGCTCCGTCAGGAGGACCTCGACGACCTGGTCGAGGGAGGAGCCATTCCCCACAAGGCTGCGCGTCTTCCAGGGGGAGAAATCGAGCCCCAACCACGCGACGGTGAGTGCGTCCTCCTGGCGACTCATATTGACTGAGGGTTCTCTCTGCCGCCCCACTCTTTCTTCCGCAACTTCCTGAACTTCTTCGGAGCGCAGCTCCATCACTTTACTCTAAACTCCATAGTCTATCTTGCCGCCTTTATTTCTATGTGTGAGGCGTTCCTGGGGTGCCGCCCACACTGGGGGCTTTTCAAACACATCTTCACATGTCGCTCTCAGTCGGTTAAGAAGGCCAAGTCAAGTGACGAGAGGACACAGGTGATCCAGCTGTGTGGGGGATTGGCGATCCAGACGAGGGGGAAAAGCTGTTTTCCCTCCATTACCTTTCCGGAGTCAGTTCGAGGATGGCAGGCGACTTGGTTCTACTGCCAGGATCAGGTGACTCCAGGGCAGTCGACTGGACTTCCACCCTTCACCCTCGACCGAGCCGAAAAGCCTGCTTCTCTGAAGGTGACGCCCGAAGAAAAGGCCCAGGTCAAGATACTGGTGGGTCGAGTGGTTGAACTTGTCCGTGAGGGCGTGACGGGGATGGATCTGCTGGAAGTCTTCCTCAAGAGGCGAATCCAACCACTCCAGGCTCGGGACCACCCGATGTGGCTGTACTCTGGCCTCGAGGACACCACTCGGATCCACCCGGAGGAGGTCACCGACGAGATGTTGGAGGGGTGGCTGTCAAGCATCACGGGGAACAAGGACAACCCTCGAGGAGCTAGGAGGGTCATTCCACTCGACAGCTCGTATGAGGTCGACCAGGTGCGTCTTTATGTTTCCGACTGAAATCTTCGTTTTCTGCATTGGTCTTCCTTCGAGCGGGTCGACTGACTTTCCGTTTTGTCTGCTGTCTTTCAGGTGACCACTGAGATGTATTCGACGCCCAACGGGGCACGGGGGTCGACTGAGGAAGGAGAAGGGAGCGGAGGTGAGAGCGGGGACGACCAGGGCGAGTGGGAGTCGGACGGCGAAGGAGAGGGAGGCGATGACGTCTTCTCCAGCGAGGAGGAGGAGGAGGAGGCCGAACCTCCCCGCCCGGAAAGGCGATCCAAGCTCGCACACGACCCGGCGCAGGGACGTGGCCAGGCGACTGCCTCCGTCGGGCCATCGTCGAAACGCCCTCGGACTTCTTCTCCAACACCGACTGGGAAGGTCCCCAAGCAACCACGCACGACGCTATCCAAGCCGCCCAAGACTCTGCCAAAGATGAAGATAACTGTCCCTGTTATTTCCGGGTAACAAGTCTTGTCTTCTTTCGTCGATTGGAGGACGGATCCTCGGTCGACTTGTTATGCTTAACTGGCCGATTCTTTGAAATTTGCAGTGCTGCTACCTCCGAGGTCTCCGCCAAAGACGACGACCAAGAGATGGGGGACGCTGCTACCTCCAACCCTGGTACGATTATTGACGTTCTGTTTTTGAGTTGGCTTGGTCGTTTCTTGCAATTCTGGTCGATTGAAAGTTCTTCCTGCAGCCCCTCCTCATGTTATCGACCTCCCGGATGACGACGACAACGAGCCGCTGAGGATAAGGAGGACCAAGAGACCGTCGACTGACAGGGTTCCCCAGCCTGCTCTGGCGCCTGAGGCCGTGGCTCGGGATGGCGGCGATGCCCCTCGGGCTTCTGTGTCCTTTGCCAATCCCCTGTCGAGTGCGCAGCCCTCGGCGTCGACTGCCAATCCGACTTCGCTCTTTGTTGCGTACTCTGTCCCTGAAGATGAAGTGGCCGCTGCGAAGGAGGCCATACGCCAGGCAGGGGTCATGATGGAACAGGTGAAGAAGGCTCAAGAGGCCAACCAGGCAGCTTACGACGCAAGTTCGGCGCTTCAGAGCAACGTCCAGGTCAGTCGACTTGATACTTGTTTGTTTGAAGAGTCTTTCTCCCTCTTTCTTTTTCTTTTTGAAGATCTTTGTATTTGTACACCCAGTGGGTGTGTTTTCTCTTTCTTGGACTAGTGGGGGCACGCTGAGTGCACCCACTGGGTGTAGTCCCCGAGACTACGGTGGACTGCTGGCAGTCGACTGTAGTCTGTGTATTGCGTTTGTGAATCTGTATTTCTTCACTCGGTTTGGTCTGGCCAGGTCGAGTGGGACCGTGTCCTGTCGACTGCGGGCAGTCAATTTTTTTTGGTCGAACCAGTGGGGGCACGCTGAGTGCACCCACTGGGTGTAGTCCCCGAGACTACTGTCGAATGTTTTTGATTCGGCTGTGGTCTTAGAAACGTCACCATTGTTCCTTAGTTACTCGGAAGCAACTTATCTCGAACGTCTGTCGACCGGTTTTTCTTTTTGCAGAGATCCTGCGAACTTGCCGCTCGCTATGCTGAATTGGAGAAACAGAAGATTCAACTGGACCTTGATCTAGAGCTGGCCAGGACGGAGTTGCAGAAGGTCAGGGAGGGCGCCGCAGGTAAAGCGACTTTGTCGACTGATTTTGTTTTTAGGCTTGAGCATTCCTCTGCTGTTTCCGATTCGATCACCGTTTCTTTGTAGGAGAATTGGAAAAAGCTTTGGCGAGGAAGGACCAGGACCTGGCTGCTGCCCGCAAGGAGGCTGACGACAAGACGGCTCTGGCCGAACAGAAGCTGGCTTCGGTCGACCAGTTAGAAAAAGAGAACACCAGGTTGCAGACCGCTCTGACTGATGCCAACAGGCTGACTGCCAATTGGAAGAAGAAGAACCTCCTCTTGGGCGAGGAGATGGAAGGCATCGCTCGTAGGAGGGACGACCTGGAGAGCTACCTGAGGAGCCTCGCCAAGAGGCTATACATCAAACTTGAAGGTGCACATCTAATTTTGACTGTTTTGTACTTTTGTGTCGACTCAATCTTGCGATCGTTGGCTTATCTTTAGGTCTTGTGTGCAGAATTCTGTCAGAACTTCGAAGAGGAGACCAGGCGGATCGAAACGGGTCTGGACCCAATCAATTCTCCGGTGAAAGATGATACTGCTATGAACCTGCTCCGACTGGAATCTCGAATCGATGGCGCCGTGGATTACTTGGCTCGACTGAAGGTCGCCATGTCACGGATTGACTTGACGCTTTGGCCAGAGTCCACACTCCAGAACGATCTCGAGTCTCTTATGGCTCGACTTGACAAAATCCCCGATCGAGTGCAGGAGTGGAAGAAGTCTTCTGCACGGTGCGGCGCTGATGTGGCTCTATCTTTAGTCCGTGTCCACTGCAAGGAGGCACGAGAAGAAAAGCTGGCCGCCATCCAAGTCGCCAATACCAAGAGGCACATCTTCCAAGACTTCATGGAGACCTTCATTGCTGCTGCCACTCGCATTGCGGATGGAATTGACCTGGATGAGTTCGTCGCTCCTGCCAGTCCTCCTCTTGAGGAATGAGAAAACTTTTATGCCTTCCCTTAAATTAAACTCGGAATGCCGAGTGGACTTGTAAACGTTTAAACTCTGCCGAGCTGAGGGCTTGAGTACTTTGATTCAGGGCCCAGGGCCTTTTAAGCTTTATCCGAACTTAATTTTTGCTGAATGTCTTCGTGGTATTGAACTGTCGTGTGGGGCTTGATGGCCGACCCACACCCTGTTGTTGTACATTGTATTTGTGGCGGAGCTCTCAGGAAAAGGTGGCAGTCGACCCACGCCTTGTTACTGTAGAGTGGGACGAAGCTCACATTGTATTTGTGGCGGAGCTCTTCAGGAGAAGGTGGGTTTCAAACTTAGGCGAGTATCTGACTGCAGCTAAGTCTCTCCGTGGAGAGCTTAGGCGAGTGCTGAACTGCAGCTAAGCCTCCGAGTGGGAGGTTTGCTCTCCACTCGGTAGGATTTTTCAAACTTAGGCGAGTGTCTGACTGCAGCTAAGTCTCTTCATGGAGAACTTAGGCGAGTGCTGAACTGCAGCTAAGCTCCCGAGTGGGAGGTTTGCTCTCCACTCGGTAGGATTTTTCAAACTTAGGCGAGTGTCTGACTGCAGCTAAGTCTCTTCGTAGAGAACTTAGGCGAGTGCTGAACTGCAGCTAAGCCCCCGAGTGGGAGGTTTGCTCTCCACTCGGTAGGATTTTTCAAACTTAGGCGAGTGTCTGACTGCAGCTAAGTCTCTTCGTGGAGAACTTAGGCGAGTGCTGAACTGCAGCTAAGCCCCCGAGTGGGAGGTTTGCTCTCCACTCGGTAGGATTTTTCAAACTTAGGCAAATCGGATTCGCAGCTAAGTCACCCACTGGGGGATTTCGGATACATACAACAGTGACATCAATTATTGGAACACTCTTATTTCTGATAAAAATGAACTTCAGGAGTTTTTCTTATTACATCTGGTTTGAGGGCGGACTCAAGTGTAAAAGGGGCGGAGAAGCTCCGCGTTCCAAGCTCGAGGTTCGTCAATCTGTCGATCAACATTGTAAAGGTGATATGCTCCGTTGTGGAGGACTCTGGTGACGATGAAGGGGCCTTCCCAAGTGGGAGCGAGCTTGTGAGGTTTCTGTTGATCCACTCGGAGGACCAAATCTCCTTCTTGGAAGGCTCGACTCTTCACATTCCGGGCGTGGAATCGACGTAAGTCCTGCTGATAAATGGTCGATCTAATCATTGCCATCTCCCTTTCTTCATCCAAGAGGTCGACTGCGTCTTGCCGGGCCTGCTCTGCTTCATCTTCGGTGTAAAGTTCGACTCGGGGCGCATTATGAAGAAGATCGCTTGGCAGGACAGCTTCGGCTCCATAAACCAGAAAGAATGGGGTCCTTCCAGTCGACCGGTTAGGGGTGGTCCTTAATCCCCACAGAACTGACGGAAGCTCGTCGACCCAAGCGCCCGCCGCGTGCTTGAGATCGCGCATCAGCCGAGGTTTTAGCCCTTTGAGAATCAGACCATTTGCTCTCTCAGCCTGTCCATTCGACTGGGGGTGAGCGACTGAGGCGTAGTCGACTCGTGTGCCTTGAGAAGCGCAAAATGCTCTGAACTCGTCCGAATCAAAGTTTGACCCGTTATCAGTGATGATGCTGTGCGGGACTCCATATCTGAATGTCAATCCTCTGATGAAACTGATAGCGGTGCCAGCATCGAGGCTCTTTATGGGCTTAGCTTCGATCCATTTGGTAAACTTGTCGACTACCACAAGCACATGAGTGAATCCACTCCTGCCCGTTCTCAGGGGGCCAACCATGTCCAACCCCCAGACGGCAAAGGGCCAGACGAGCGGAATGGTTTTCAGGGCCGACGCGGGCTTGTGTGACATGTTGGAGTAGAACTGGCACCCCTCGCACTTGTCGACTATCTCTTTCGCCATCTCATTTGCCCTTGGCCAGTAAAATCCAGCTCGGTATGCTTTAGCCACAATAGTCCGAGAGGACGCATGGTGACCGCAGGTTCCCGAGTGGATATCATTGAGGATTATTTGACCCTCTTCTGGCGTTATGCATTTCTGGCCGACTCCGGTCGCACTTTCTCTGTACAGCTGTCCCCTTATGACCGTGAAGGCCTTAGATCGGCGGACGATCTGTCGAGCCTCCTCCTCGTCCTCCGGGAGTTCTTTTCTTAGGATATATGCAATGTACGGTATTGTCCAGTCAGGGGTGACTGCCAAGACTTCCATGATTAGGTCGACTACTACAGGCACTTCAACTTCAGTCGGATCCGTGGCACTTTTCGGCTGCGGGGCTTCTTTTGTGAAAGGATCTTCTTGGACTGACGGCGAGTGAATGTGTTCCAAGAACACGTTGCTTGGAATGGCTTCTCTCTTAGAGCCTATCTTTGCCAAGTCGTCAGCTGCCTGGTTTTTCAGTCGGGGGATGTGGTGGAGTTCCAACCCCTCGAACTTCTTCTCTAGCTTCCGCACTGCATTGCAGTATCCAGTCATTGCTGGACTCCTGACGTCCCACTCCTTCATCACTTGATTAACCACCAGATCTGAGTCGCCATAGACCATGAGGCGACGGACGCCGAGCGAAATGGCCATGCGCAACCCATACAAAAGTGCTTCATACTCTGCTTCGTTATTGGAGGAATCGAAGTGAATCTGGAGAACGTATCTGAGCTTATCTCCTCGGGGGGAGACCAAAACTACCCCCGCGCCCGAACCATTCAGCATCTTGGATCCATCGAAGAACATAGTCCAGTGTTTCGAGTGAACTTGAGTCGGAAGTTGCTGTTCAATCCACTCGGCGATGAAATCCGCGATTGCTTGGGACTTGATGGCTTTCTTTGCTTCAAACTTGATATCTAAAGGAAGGAGTTCAATCGCCCACTTGGCCACTCGACCAGTTGCATCTCTGTTATGCAGGATCTCCGATAATGGGGCGTCGCTGACGACTGTAATGGAGTGGTCAGAGAAATAATGTGCAACTTTCTTCATGGTCATATAAATCCCATATACAAGCTTCTGGTAGTGGGGGTATATTTGTTTTGAAGGGGTCAAAACTTCAGACACATAATATACAGGGCGTTGAACTTTGAAGGCCTTCCCTTCCTCTTCCCGCTCGACCGTAAGTACTGTACTGACAACTTGTCCCGTGGCTACAATGTAAAGCAGCAGAGGCTCTTTGCTGATTGGGGCAGCTAGCACCGGCTGGGTGGAGAGCAGAGCTTTGAGCTCTGCAAACGCTGCATCAGCTTCTGGAGTCCACTCGAACTTGTCAGACTTTTTCATCAGTCGGTAAAGAGGCAACGCTTTTTCACCGAGTCGAGAAATGAATCGACTTAAGGCGGCCAAGCAGCCTGTAAGTTTTTGGACATCATGCACACGTACAGGACACTTCATCCGGAGTATGGTGCCAATTTTTTCAGGATTGGCGTCGATTCCCCGTTCGGAAACGAGAAAACCGAGTAGCTTGCCACCTGGAACTCCGAAAGTGCACTTTGACGGATTGAGCTTGATATCGTACCTCCTGAGGTTGGCGAAGGTTTCAGCAAGGTCAGCCCGCAGGTCGGAACCTTTCCGGGACTTGACTACGATATCGTCCATGTACGCCTCCACATTCCGACTGATTTGAGTGAGTAAACACTTCTGAATCATTCTCATGAATGTGGCTCCGGCGTTCTTGAGGCCGAATGGCATGGTGACGTAACAGAAGCATCCGAATGGAGTGATTAAAGCTGTTTTGATTTCGTCGGGCCCATACAGACGGATCTGATGGTACCCGGAGTAGGCATCTAGAAAAGACAATCTCTCGCATCCCGCAGTTGAGTCGACAATCTGGTCGATGCGAGGGAGAGGAAAATGATCTTTCGGGCATGCCCGATTGATATGCTTGAAATCAATGCACATACGGAGTGACTTGTCCTTCTTGGGGACCATAACGACATTGGCGAGCCACTCGGAGTGGTAGATCTCTCGGATGAACTCAGCTGTTAAGAGCCGAGCCACTTCCTCGCCAATGGCTTGTTTTTTCTGGACGGCGGACCGTCGAAGATGTTCCTTCACGGGCTTGAACTTTGAGTCGACTCGCAGGCGGTGCTCAGCCAGCCCCCTGGGAACTCCAGGCATGTCAGAGGGTTTCCATGCGAAGATGTCCCAGTTCTCATGGAGGAGCTGGATGAGCGCTTCTTCCTATTTGGAGTCGAGCGTCGTCGAGATGTGAGTCGGAGCAGCGTTGAGATCGGTCGGGTGAATGTGGACTGTCTTCGTTTCGCCAGCCGACTGAAAAGCTGACTCGGAGGCAGGCTTCTTAGCCCGTAGCAATTCACTCGGGTCGGCAGTCTTTTGGTACTCTTTCAGCTCGACCACTGCCATTTGAGCGTCGGCGATCTTTGATCCCTTCTGGAAACATTCTTCTGCTTTCTTCCGGTTGCCCGTAACAGTGATCACACCTTTGGGGCCAGGCATCTTTAATTTAAGATACACGTAGCACGGTCGAGCCATGAAGCGTGCGTAAGCTGGCCTGCCCAAGATGGCGTGATAAGCACTCTGGAAGTCCACAACTTCGAACGTTAACTTTTCCTTGCGGTAATTCTTTGAATCACCGAAAACCACATCAAGAGTAATCTGGCCGAGTGACTCGGCTTTCTTCCCAGGAATGACTCCGTGGAAGCTCATGTTACTGGTGCTGAGTCTGGACATTGGAATGCCCATTCCTTTCAAAGTTTCAGCGCACAGTATGTTCAGGCCACTGCCGCCGTCCATCAGGACTTTGGTCAGTCGAGTGCCTTCGACAACTGGGTCGACCACCAAAGCTTGCCTCCCAGGGGTGGCAATGTGCGTCGGGTGATCGGACTGGTCGAATGTGATGGCAGTCTGAGACCACTTCAGGTAACTGGGAGTCGCCGGGGCAACCATGTTGACCTCACGGTTAATGATTTTCAGTCGACTTTTGCTTTCGACATCAGCAAAAATCATCAAGGTGGAATTGACTTGGGGGTATCCATCGTCACTATCCTCCTTGTCTTCAACTCTGTTTGGCTCTTTTTCCTTATCCTTGGGCTGCTTGCCCTGGAACTGCTGAATCAGAAGCCGACACTGTCGAGTGGTATGCTTCGGGAAAATAAAATTTCCTTCTTCATCTTTCTTGGTATGGATGTGACATGGCAGGTCCAGAACATCATTCCCATCCTGATCTTTAACCTTCTTGGGCTTCCATGTGCCCTTGGGCTTTCCCTTGAAATTTCCCTGGGCCACAGCCAGGGCCTCCCCAGGGGCGGCTGGCTCGGCCTTCCGCTTCTGCTTCCGACTGGAGTTTCCTCCGGTTTCTTGGGCAACTGACTTGAGTTTGCCACTTCGGAGTCGGTCCTCGTCTTCTCCATTAGCGTACTTGGTGGCAATCTCCATCATCCGATTAAGGGACATCTCTCCGGTCCGGCCAAACTTCAGATTCAACTCCCTGTACTTGACGCCTTCCTTGAAAGCGCAAACTGCTTGATGGTCTGGCACGTTCTCGACCAAGTGGTGCAGTGTGATCCACCTCTGGATGTATTCTCTCAGAGTTTCATTTGGCTTCTGCACGCAAGACCGCAGCTCCGTAAGGCCTGCAGGGCGCTTGCATGTCCCTTCGAAGGTTGTGATGAACACTCGGGAGAGATCCTCCCAAGTGTAAATGCTGCTGGGTGCCAACTGATTCAGCCACGCCCTAGCTGAGCCTTCCAACATGAGGGGTAAATGCTTCATGGCCACCTCATCATTGCCGCCGCCAATCTGCACAGCCACTCGGTAATCCTCGAGCCACGTGTCAGGCTTGGACTCACCGGTGAACTTGCTAATTCCAGTCACCAGCCGAAAGTTGGGAGGGATCACCGCAGCTCTGATGGCTCGACTGAAACATTCAGGCCCCGAGGCATGTGTCCTGCTGCCGGTGGGCGTATCTCTGTTGTGGCCCTCTCGATGAGCCCTGTTCCTGTCCACCAGACCTTGAATGAGGATGGATCTCGCGTCAAAGCCTGGGTCTCTGGGGTCGACTGGGATCCTCTGCCCAATGTTATGGGGGCGCCTGTCATCTCGATGTCGAGGTGCATATGATCCACTCCTCGGGGGAGGGGACGGCACCCGACGTCCATCATCACGGTCGGGTCGGTGATCATATTGTTCATTTCTCCTATACTAATCGTGCCGGTCTCCACGTCCCTCACGCCTCGGGGGCGATCTCGGGCTGTGAGCCGACTGGACGGTTTCCGTTGCAACGGATCGACTGTGGATCCTGTCCCGCGACTGAGAGACGGCGGAATTCTGATTTCCCGCCGCTCGGAGCAATGCTCTGATCTGCAGCAATCCTCTGCCGGCCTCCGACTGGGAGGGCTGGATTGACTCCGCTATGCGGGCCGCAGCAGCCAGGTTCTGAACCGGAGTTCGGTACACCTGCGGTGGTGGGAAGAGCTGACGTCGACTGGGTTCGGGAGCTTGCTGGCGTCGACTGGACTCGGGAGCCTGCTGGCGTCGACTGGACTCGGGAGCCCGCTGACGCGCCCGCTCGTCGAGAGCTCGCTGTAGATTCTCCAGTCGAGTGCGCTCGGCTAGATTAGCCAAGCGCGCGTCCTCCAAGGCCCGGGCCTCGGGGGTTTCTCCAACAATAGGGGTGTAGAGCGCGTCCATGTTCCGGCGACGAAGCTCCTCCCGCTGCAATGACGTAAGAGGCTCGGGGAGGTATTCGTCGTGAGGGTGCGACGGATCGCCCCTATCGGCACCATCATCAGCGCGATGGAATCTAGGGGGACTGCGTGTCCCTTCGACCGCCAGAACCTCCACCAAAGGGTCGCTGCTGTCACACTCGGATGCGGTCTCCGTGGAGCTAGTCGACAGATCGAACAGGCCGTAGAGGGATTCATCAGGCTCGATTGCCGCGACTTGCGGGGTCGCCGACTGGCGGGCCGCGGCGTGCTTCATCCACCGCTGGAGCCTCGACCGCCCCGAGCGCTTGCGCTGGCGGGAGACAGGATGGGGAGATGAAACGGGAGTCGACCGATATGGGGTCGACGGCTGCCTCAGGAGGACGCCACAGACGCACGCGCGGAAGTGCGTCGCACCGCGGACGGGGAGCGCGTCGACGTCAAGCGGCGCCTCCTGGAGCCAGGCGGAGTCGTCGGCGATGAAAGTGAGTTCGCCGAGAAGGATCTCACGGCCCTCCGCCAAAGCTCTGCAGGAAAACATGATCAAGTGGATCGGAAAAATCGCAACTTCTCCAATTAGGCGCTAAGACTAATGCCCCAAGGTGGGCGCCAACTGTCGTGGTTCTAAGTCTGACAGTGAGGTAGGGGGGTGTGTATGGAGAGGCTAGACCTTAGCTATTGGGAAGTTGTAAGCACGCAAGGTTTACGAGTTCAGGCCCTTCTCTGAGGAAGTAACAGCCCTACGTCTCGGTGCCCGGAGGCGGTCGACTAGATTATGCGTGTGTAAAATGACACGGGTGCGAACCCCTGATACTGAGGAGGGGGTGGCTTATATAGAGTTCGCCAGCCCTCTCCTGCCCTCAGTAATGCAGGGTTTAAGGTACATTTAAGGTGGGCGTTACTGATAACGTCCCTAATAAAGTGTCTTAATAATCAAAAAGACTACTTAATAGCCGACCGTTTGCCTGCGGAGTGACTTGAGGTCTTCTGGCAGTCGAGTGGTTGGCTTCTTGGTCAAGTGACAGCTTCTTGGTCGAGTGTCTTCAACCCGTCGAGTGGGATATCTTCAAGTTGTTTGAAAGGTGACTTCCTCTTAGGATGTCCTATGGTAGGACTCTTTAGGACGGGTCCGTGTCCCTACCGTAGGTACATGACTTCATCACCTAGGGCATTTGAGGAAGCCCATTTTTGGAATATACAAGCCAAGTTCTATAATGAAAAATTCCCACTAGTATATGAAAGTGACAAAACAAGAGACTGTCTATTATGAAGATCATGGTGCTACTTTGAAGCACAAGTGTGGAAAAAGGATAGTAGCATTGTCCCCTTTTATTTCTTTCTTTTATTTGTTTTTTATTTGGCCCTTTTTCTCTCTTCTTTTGGCCTTTCTCTCTTTTTTTTCTTTTTTCAGGGACAATGCTCTATTAATGATGATCATCACGCTTCTATTTATTTACAACTCAATGATTACAACTTGATACTAGAACAAAGTATGACTCTATATGAATGCCTCCGGTGGTGTACCGGGAAGGGCAATGAATCAAGAGTGACATGTATGATAAATTATGCATGGTGGCCTTGCCACAAATATGATGTCAACTACATGATCATGCAAGGCAATATGACAATGATGATGTGTGTCATGATGAACGGAACGGTGGAAAGTTGAATAGCAATATATCTCGGAATTGCTATGGAAATGCCATAATAGGTAGGTATGGTGGCTGTTTTGAGGAAGATATAAGGAGGTTTATGTGTGACAGAGCGTATCATATCACGGGGTTTGGATGCACCGGCGAAGTTTGCACCAACTCTCGAGGTGAGAAAGGGAAATGCACGGTGCCGAAGAGGCTAGCAATGATGGAAAGGTGAGAGTGCGTATAATCCATGGACTCAACATTAGTCATAAAGAACTCACATAATTATTGCAAAAATCTATAAGTCATCAAAAACCAAGCACTATGCGCATTCTCCTAGGGGGATAGATTGGTAGGAAAAGACCATCGCTCGTCCCCGACCGCCACTCATAAGGAAGGCAATCAAAGAAACACCTCATGCTTCAAATTTGTCACACAACGGTTACCATACATGCATGCTACGGGACTTGCAAACCTCAACACAAGTATTTCTCAAATTCACAGTTACTCAACTAGCACGACTCTAATATTACCATCTTCATATCTCAAAACAATTATCAAGTATCAAACTTCTCATAGTATTCAATGCATTTTATGGAAGTTTTTATTATACCAATCTTGGATGTCTATCATATTAGGACTAATTTTATAACCCAAACAAATTACCATGCTGTTCTAAAAGACTGTCAAAATAATATAAGTGAAACATTAGAGTTCATCTATTTCTATAAAATAAAACCACCGCCATGCTCTAAGAAGATATAAGTGAGGTACTAGAGCAAACGACAAACTACTCCGAAAAATATAAGTGAAGCTCAATGAGTAGTCGAATAATTATAAAACTATGTGAAGACTCTCTAACATTTAAGAATTTCAGATCTTGGTATTTTATTCAAACAGCAAGCAAAACAAAAGATAATAAAATGATGCTCCAAGCAAAACACATATCATGTGGTGAATAAAAATATAGCTCCAAGTAAAGTTACCGATGAACGAAGATGAAAGAGGGGATGCCATCCGAGGCATCACCTGAAGGAAATATGCCCTAGAGGCAATAATAAAGTTATTATTTATTTCCTTATATCATGATAAATGTTTATTATTCATGCTAGAATTGTATTAACCGAAAACATAATACATGTGTGAATACATAGACAAATAGAGTGTCACTAGTATGTCTCTACTTGACTAGCTCGTTAATCAAAGATGGTTATGTTGCCTAACCATGGACAAAGAGTTGTTATTTGATTAACGAGGTCACATCATTAGTTGAATGATCTGATTGACATGACCCATTCCATTAGCTTAGCACCCGATCGTTTAGTATGTTGCTATTGCTTTCTTCATGACTTATACATGTTCCTATGACTATGAGATTATGCAACTCCCGTTTGCTGGAGGAACACTTTGGGTGCTACCAAACGTCACAACGTAACTGGGTGATTATAAAGGAGTACTACAGGTGTCTCCAAAGGTAGATGTTGGGTTGGCGTATTTTGAGATTAGGATTTGTCACTCCGATTGTCGGAGAGGTATCTCTGGGCCCTCTCAGTAATGCACATCACTTAAGCATTGCAACTAATGAGTTAGTTGTGGGATGTTGTATTACGGAACGAGTAAAGAGACTTGCCGGTAACGAGATTGAACTAGGTATTAGATACCGACGATCGAATCTCGGGCAAGTAACATACCGATGACAAAGGGAACAACGTATGTTGTTATGCTGTCTGACCGATAAAGATCTTCGTAGAATATGTAGGAGCCAATATGGGCATCCAGGTCCCGCTATTGGTTATTGACCGGAGACGTGTCTCGGTCATGTCTACATTGTTCTCGAACCGTAGGGTCCGCACGCTTAAGGTTTCGATGACAGTTATATTATGAGTTTATGAGTTTTGATGTACCGAAGGAGTTCGGAGTCCCGGATGAGATCGGGGACATGACGAGGAGTCTCGAAATGGTCGAGACGTAAAGATCGATATATTGGACGACTATATTCGGACTTCAGAAAGGTTCCGAGTGATTCGGGTATTTTTCGGAGTACCGAAGAGTTACGGGAATTCGCCAGGGAGTATATGGGCCTTATTGGGCCATACGGGAATAGAGGAAAGAGTCCAAAAGGAAGGAGGCATGCGCCCCCCCTCTGGTCCGAATTGGACAAGGGGCGCAGCCCCCCTTTCCTTATTCCTCTCCCCCTCTTTCCCGTTCTCCTACTCCAACAAGGAAGGAGGGAGTCCTACTCCCGATGGGAGTAGGACTCCCCTTGGCGCGCCTCCTCCTAGGCCGGCCGGCCCCTCCCCCTTGCTCCTTTATATACGGAGGCAGGGGGCACCCCATGACACACAAGTTGATCCACGTGATCGTTCCTTAGCCGTGTGCGGTGCCCCCTGCCACCAAATTCCACCTCGATCATATTGTTGCAGTGCTTAGGCGAAGCCCTGCGTCGGTAGTACATCAAGATCGTCACCACGCCGTCGTGCTGACGGAACTCTTCCTCGACGCTTTGCTGGATCGGAGCCCGAGGATCGTCATCGAGCTGAACGTGTGCTAAGAACTCGGAGGTGCCGGAGTAACGGTACTTGGATCGGTCGGATCGGGAAGAAGACGTACGACTACTTCCTCTACGTTGTGTCAACGCTTCCGTTGCGATCTACAAGGGTACGTAGATCAAACTCTCCCCCTCGTTGTTATGCATCACCATGATATTGCGTGTGCGTAGGAAATTTTTTAAAATTACTACGTTCCCCAACATCACCAAGCTTAGGCTCTTGGTTGTCCTTGAATATTACCTTGGGGTTCCTTGGGCATCCCCAAGCTTAGGCTCTTGCCACTCCTTATTCCATAGTCCATCGAATCTTTACCCAAAACTTGAAAACTTCACAACACAAAACTTAACAGAAAACTTGTAAGCTCCGTTAGTATAAGAAAATAAATCACCACTTACGTACTGTTGTGAACTCATTCTAAATTCATATTGGTGTAATATCTACTATATTCCAACTTCCGTATGGTTCATACCCTCCGATACTATTCATAGATTCATCAAAATAAGCAAACAACACAATGAAGACAGAATCAATCAAAAACAGAACATTCCGTAGTAATCTGTATCAAACGTATACTTCTATAACCCCAAAAATTATGAAATAAATTGGTGGACCTGAGGAATTTGTCTATTAATCATTTGCAAAAATAATCAACCTAATTGCACTCTCCAGTAAAAATGGCAGCAAAATTCGTGAGCGCTAAAGTTTCTATTTTTTAACAGCAAAACCGCGAAGACTTCACCCAAGTCTTCCCAAAGGCTCTACTTGGCACATACAGTAATTAAAACATAAAACCACATCTAAGCACAGGCTAGATGAATTATTTAATACTAAACATGAGCAAAAATCAAAGAACAAAAAAGAAGTTGGGTTGCCTCCCAACAAGCGCTATCGTTTAACGCCCCTAGCTAGGCATGATGATTTCAATAATGCTCACATAAAAGATAAGAATTGAAACATCAGAGAGCATCATGAAGAATATTACTAGCACATTTAAGTCTAACCCACTTCCTATGCATAGGGATTTTGTGAACAAACAACTTATGGGAACAATAATCAACTAGCATAGAAGGCAAGACAAGCATAACTTTAAAACTTTATGCACATAGATAGGAAACATGATATTATTGCAATCCCTACAAGCATATATTCCTCCCTCATAATAATTTTCAGTAGCATCATGAATGAATTCAACAATATAACCATCACATAAAGCATTCTTTTCATGATCTACAAGCATAGAAAATTTACTATTCTCATCATAAGCAAAATTCTTCTCATTCGGAATAGTGGGAGTATCATAAGAAACTCGAATACTATAAATTGTTTCCACATTAAAAGAGTAATGTTCAGAAACAGGGTAATCATAATCATGACAAGTTTTATAAATATAATCATCACTACTTTTTATAGCATAAGTGTCATCACAATAATAATCATAAGTAGCAACTTTGTTCTCATCATAATCAATTGAAACCTCTTCCAAGATAGTGGAATCATTACTAAATAAAGTCATGACTTCTCCAAATCCACTTTAACAATTATCACAATATGATTCAACATCCTCCAAAATAGTGGGATCATCACTTCCTAAAGTTGACACTCTTCCAAACCCACTTTCATCAATATAATCATCATAAATAGGAGGCATGTTATCATCATAATAAATTTGCATATCAAAACTTGGGAGGTTAAATATATCATGTTCATGAAACGTGGCATCCCCAAGCTTGGGCCTTTTCATATCATAAGCATAATCAATCTCATCATTAATAGTATGGATAGCACCAATAGTATAGCAATTATCATCATCGCAATGAGTAATAGGAGCAACATCATTTGAGAGGGATACCTTTTTACCTTTGCTTCTACGTCTTTTCTTTTGCTTCTTTGCATCATGTGTGAGTTTAACCCTCTTTTTGGAGCTCCTTATTAATGAGATTGGTTGGATAGAAAGCTCTTCCTCGTTACCCGATTCATCATAAGAAATAATAGGAGGATATTGGGAAGTCTCTTTCCTTTCATTAGTATTCTCTTCATCTTCTATTTGTTTTTTTGTCTTTATGTAATTGGCAATATAAGGATTTTCAATACAATTCACCGCACAATACATATAAATTTCCTCTAGATCAAAATCAAGAACATTATCAAGGGCAAATTCTGGAATATCCTTAATTATACATTTCATTTCTTCATAACCCAGAAGCAAACTAAGTTCATTATTTGATGCGCAAGGGAAATCAAGTCATCACAATTTTTGGACACGATTCGATCATGAAACAATTTGCATTGGATATTTAAATGATCACGTTCATTGCAAAGTTCACAAGGATGACAAAGAAATTTTAAATCTTCAGCACAAGCATCTAGCCTCTCTTGCAACCATTTAGTTTCTAAATACTTATGCCTCTTGCAAAATCTATCTTCCCTATTTGGTGTGTACTTGCAAACTCTATGCAATCCACAAAAATTGACATGCTTATATGAGATATTTTCATCATGACTGGTGCAATCATCATTAGTACTATGGATATTCAAGGAGTTCGTACTAACAACATTGCAATCATGCTTATCATTCAAAGATTTAGTGCCAAACATTTTAATGCATTCTTCTTCTAGCATTTTGGCACGATTATCGAAATCCTTATTTTCATGAAAGATATTAAAAAGATGAAGCATATGAGGTACCCTCAATTCCATTTTTTGCAATTTTCTTTTATAGACTAAACTAGTGATAAAACAAGAAACTAAAAGATTTGATTGCAAGATCTAAAGATATACCTTCAAGCGCTAACCTCCCCGGCAACGGCGCCAAAAAAGAGCTTGATGTCTAGTACACAATCTTCTTCTTGTAGACGTTGTTGGGCCTCCAAGTGCAGAGGTTTGTAGGACAGTAGCAAATTTCCCTCAAGTGGATGACCTAAGGTTTATCAATCCGTGGGAGGCATAGGATGAAGATGGTCTCTCTCAAACAACCTTGCAACCAAATAACAAAGAGTCTCTTGTGTCCCCAACATACCCAATACAATGGTAAATTGTATAGGTGCACTAGTTCGGCGAAGAGATGGTGATACAAGTGCAATAAAGATGGTAGATAAAAGTTTTTGTAATCTGAAAATATAAAAACAGCAAGGTAGCAAGTGGTAAAAGTGAGCACAAACGGTATTGCAATGCTAGGAAACAAGGCCTAGGGTTCATACTTTCACTAGTGCAAGTTATCCCAACAATAATAAATAATGGATCATATAACTATCCCTCAACATGCAACAAAGAGTCACTCCAAAGTCACTAATAGCGGAGAACAAACGAAGAGATTATTGTAGGGTACGAAGCCACCTCAAAGTTATTCTTTTTGATCGATCTATTCAAGAGTCTGTAGTAAAATAACATGAAGCTATTCTTTCCATTCGATCTATCCTAGAGTTCGTACTAGAATCACCTTAAGACACAAATCAACCAAAACCCTAATGTCACCTAGATACTCCCATGTCACCTCAAGTATCAGTGGGTATGATTATACGATATGCATCACACAATCTCATATTCATCTATTCAACCAACACAAAGAACTTCAAAGAGAGACCCAAAGTTTCTATCGGAGAGTCAAGATGAAAACGTGTGCCAACCCCTATGCATAAGTTCACGAGGTCACGGAACTCGCAAGTTGATCACCAAAACATACATCAAGTGGATCACGTGATATCCCATTGTCACCACAGATAAGCACATGCAAGACATACATCAAGTGTTCTCAAATCCTTAAAGACTCAATCTGATAAGATAACTTCAAAGGGAAAACTCAATTCATTACAAGGAGATAGAGGGGGAGAAACATCATAAGATCCAACTATAATAGCAAAGCTCGCGATACATCAAGATCGTGCTGAGTCAAGAACACGAGAGAGAGAGAGAGAGAGATCAAACACATAGCTACTGGTACATAGCCTCAGCCCCGAGGGTGAAATACTCCCTCCTCGTCATGGAGAGCACCGGGATGATGAAGATGGCCACCAGAGAGGGATTCCCCCCTCCGGCAGGGTGCCGGAACGGGTCTAGATTGGTTTTCGATGGCTACAGAGGCTTGCGGCGGTGGAACTCCCAATCTAGGTTATGTTCTGGAGGTTTCAGTATATATAACAAGTTTTGATGTCGAGAACAAGTCAGGGGGGTCTCTGGGCTGTCCACGAGGTAGGGAGGCGTGCCCAGGGGGTGGGCGCGCCCCCCACCCTCGTGGGCAGCCCGGGACTCTTCTAGCCCAACTCTTTTACTCCATGTCCTTCTTCTGGTCCAAAAATAAGTTCCGTGAAGTTTCAGGTCAATTGGACTCCGTTTGGTTTTCCTTTTCTGCGAAACTCAAAAACAAGGAAAAAACAGAAACTGGCATTGGGCTCTCGGTTAACAGGTTAGTTCCAAAAATCATATAAAATAGCATATAAATGCATATAAAACATCCAAGGTTGATAATATAATAGCATGGAACAATAAAAAATTATAGATACGTTGGAGACATATCATGCCCCTACTGTCACTGGGAAAGGACACCGCAAGATTGAACCCAAAGCTAAGCACTTTTCCCACTGCAAGAAAGATCAATCTAGTAGGCCAAACTAAACCGATAATTCGAAGAGACTTGCAAAGATATCAAATCATGCATATAAGAATTCAGAGAAGAACCAAATATTGTTCACAGATAAACTTGATCATAAATCCACAATTCATCGGATCTCGGCAAACACACCGCAAAAGAATATTACATCGAATAGATCTCCAAGAACATCAAGGAGAACTTTGTATTGAGAACCAAAGAGAGAGACGAAGCCATCTAGCTAATAACTATGGACCCGAAGGTCTGTGGTAAACTACTCACACATAATCGGAGAGACTATGGTGTTGATGTAGAAGCCCTCCGTGATCGATTCCCCCTCCGGCAGATCGCCGGAAAAGGCCCCAGATGGGATCTCATGAGTATAGAAGGTTGTGGCGGTGGAAAAGTGGTTTCGTGGCTCTCCTGGATGTTTTAGGGTATAAGAGTATATATAGGCGAAAGAAGTGCGTCGGTGGAGCTACGAGGGGCCCACGAGGGTGGGGGGCGCGCCCTCTTGCCTCGTGGCCGCCTCATTGCATCTCTGACTTCCACTCCATGTCTCCTGGATTGCGTTTGTTCCCAGAAAGATCATCACGAAGGTTTTGTTCCATTTGGATTCTGCCTGATATTCCTTTTCTGCGAAACACTGAAATAGGCAAAAACAGAAACTGGCACTGGGCCTCCGGTTAATAGGTTAGTCCCAAAAATAATATAAAAGTGCATATTAAAGCCCATTAAACATCCAGAACAGATAATATAATAGCACGGAACAATCAAAAATTATAGATACGTTGGAGATGTATCACATGCCTATTTTGATCCGCGGCACTCAAGCGCCATGCGCCAAAGGTCTGCTCAACCCTAGCGATGACGCGCATCACGACATCGTCCATCACGCCGCTAGGGAGCGCCTCGGCCTTGACGGGCTGTGGCGCCTACTCGTTTTCCTCGTCGACGAGGTTGATGGCAGAGGCGGTGCTTTGGTGGGTTGGCATGCTTGGAAATTGTGGATGTGCTACAGGTTGCACTTGTCGCCTCCGTGCGTCGCGTGCCGCCTATGCGCAATATCACTGGGTGGTGGGAAACAGGTGAGGAAATGGCAGGAAACGGTGGCGTGTTCATAAAACGCCATCAATTAATGGAAACTTATTAGCATAGAAGGAACATCGAGCTAGCACAAGAAGGAGACGATGATCAGATGAACACGGACCACATTAGGGAATAGTTTCTGTTATTATCGGTATTTGCACACATTTCTGATTACAGACCTGTTTGCGGCGTATCACAAACATCTTGTTATATTGAACCGTTTTTGTTCTCTTGCCTCAACGCAAACAGTTCATCCGAGTGAACCGCATGTTGTATATCGCACACACCTACATCTGGCTGCCTGTTTCTTTTGTGTTGCCTAATCACAAACAGTTCATCCGAGTAAACCATATGTTGTATATCTCACGCACCTTCATTTGGCTGCCCGCTTATTTTGTTCCTCCTCATAATACAAACCGTCATTGAACGTTAAGCGTGTCTCGGTCATGTCTACATAGTTCTCGAACCCGTAGGGTCCGCACGCTTAACGTTCAATGACAGTTTGTATTATGAGTTATGTGATTTGATGACCGAGGTTTGTTCGAAGTCCCGGATGAGATCATGGACATGACAAGCAGTCTCAAAATGGTCGAGTGGTAAAGATTCATATATTGGAAGGTTATATCTGGACATCGGAATGGTTCCGAGTGATTCAGGTATTTTTTCGGAGTACCGAGGGGTTACCGGAACACCCCGGGGAAGTATTGGGCCAACATGGGCCTAAGGGAGAGAGAGGGAAGCCCGTGGGGGTGGCCGCGCGCCCCCCTCCTTGGGAGTCGGAATAGGACAAGGAGGAGGGGGCGGCACCCCCCTTCCCTTTCCCTCTCCCCCTCCTTCCTATTTCCCTCCGGTGGAAGAAAGGAAAGGGGGGCGAATCCAACTTGGACTAGGAGTCCAAGTAGGACTCCCCCATGGTGCGCCCCTCCTGGCCGCCGGCCTCTCTCCCCCTCCTTTATATACGTGGGCAGGGGACACCCCAAAGACACAACAGACAATCTCTTAGCCGTGTGCGGTGCCCCCTCCATAGTTCAATACCTAGGTCATATCGTCGTAGTGCTTAGGCGAAGCCCTGCGCCGGTGACTTCATCATCACTGCCGTCACGCCGTCGTACTGACGGAACTCTCCCTCGTCCTCAACTGGATCAAGAGCTCGAGGGACGTCATCATGCTGAACGTGTGCTGAACACGGAGGTACCGTATGTTCGGTACTTGGATCAGTTGGATCATGAAGATGTTCGAGTACATCAACCGCGTTACTAAATGCTTCTGCTTTCGGTCTACGAGAGTACGTGGACACACTCTTCCCCTCTCATTGCTATGCATCTCCTAGATAGATCTTGCGTGATCATAGGAATTTTTTTGAATTACTACGTTCCCCAACACCTCCGAGTTCTGCACACGTTCATCTTGATGACGTCCCTCGAACTCTTGATCCAACAAAGTGTCGAGGAAGTAGATGAGTTCCGTCAGCACGATGGCGTGGTGATGGCGATGGTGATGTGATCCGCACAGGGCTCCGCCTAAGCACTATGAGAATATGACTGAGGGTGTAATCTGTGGAAGGAGGCGCCGCACACGGCTAACAGAAGTTGATGTGTGTTATAGGCGCCTCCCCCCTCATATATATAGGTGGGAGAGAGAGGGAGCAGCCAAGGGGGCGCCCCAAGTAGGAGGAATCCTACTTGGGGGCCTTGTCCAATTTGCCCCCCCCCCTTACCATAATTTCCGGAGGAGGAAGGAAGAAGGAGGGAGGAGGGAAGGAAGGGGGAGGCCGAATCCCTCCCCTTCCTTCTCTCTTCTCCTATTTCCTTCCCCTTCTAGTTCGGCCTATATGGGGGGTGCAACAGCCCATGATGGCTGCTGCGTTTCCCCTCTTGGCCCATTAGGCCCATATCTTTGCCGGGGGTGCCCGAAACCCCTTCCGGTGACCCGATATGTACCCGATACTCTCCGGAACACTTCCGGTGTCCGAATACTATCGTCCTATACATCAATCTTTACCTCTCGACCATTTCGAGACTCTCCTTCATTTCCGTGATCTCATCCGGGACTCCGAACAACATTCAGTCACCAAATCACATAATACTAAATCGTCATCGAACATTAAGCGTGCGGACCCTACGGGTTCAAGAACTATGTAGACATGACCGAGACACCTCTACGGGTTCAAGAACGTTTGCCGTGGTATCATTAATTTTTGCCTCGATTACTGTTAGTGGCCTTGTATAGATGCAAAATGTAATTTTCATAGTGGCCTTGTATAAGGGAATGGAGGGAGTACTGTTTTTGTGACCAAGAGGAGACAATTCATCATTTATTTTGTCATGTCCGTTTACTACCTTGCTCTGGCCCATGATTCATGTTACCTACAATTTAGCACCGCCAACGAATATTCTAAATTCGTTTAGAAACTAGTTGGGTGATTCATCATGAGTTGAAGTTCCAAATCCGTGGGGAGTTTGTGTCTTTCTCTGGGCAATATGGAATCAGGAAGGATCAGGGAAGTTCAAAAGGAGGATCCTGAGATTAAGAAGAAGATGAACCTGAAGGAAAAGGCGGAAGGTTTCCACGAGGACGATCAACGAGTTATGTGATTTGAGAACCGAGTCTGTGTGCCCAATGATCGGGGTTGAGGAAGTTGATCATGTAGGAACCACATGACTCTTCCTATTCTATACATCCCGGTAACACCAAAATGTATATGGATTTAAAGGGAAGATTTTGGTGGACTGGAATGAAGAGGAACATAGCCGAGCTAAACGTCTTAAGAAGACTGATAATACCACTTATATGTGCCACTGCCATCTTGGTCAAATTGGAAAGAAACATATGCAAAAGCTTCAAAAAGATGGAGTATTAACATCTTTTGATTTGAGTCATTTGACACATGTGAAGCTTGTCTAATGGGTAAAATGGCTAAAACGCCGTTCATAGGTCATCCTGAACGGGCGCGTGAATTGTTGAAAATAATACATACTGATATATGCGGTCCGATGAGCACACCGACATGCGGTGGATACTTATACTTCGTAACCTTCACTGATGATTTGAGTGGTATGGTTATATTTACTTGATGAAACATAATCTTGAAACATTTGAAAAGTTCAAAGAATTTCAGAACGAAGTTGAGAATCATTGTGGCAAAAAAAATAAAATTTCTGTGATTAGATTGTGGTGGAGAATGTCTAAGTTATGAGTTTAGCAAACATCTAAGTGATCATGTAATTGTTTCACAACTTATTCCTCCCGAAACTGCACAAAGGGATGGAATATCTGGAGGCATAACCGAACCTTGACATGGTGAGGTCGATGATGTCACTTACTGATCTGCCTTTATAATTTTGGGGATACACACTTGAGACATCAATATATACACTAAACTAAGCATCTTTGAGAGTCTATTGAGTCGACTGAAGGAAATATGCCCTAGAGGCAATAATAAAGTTATTATTTATTTCCTTATTTCATGATAAATGTTTATTATTCATGCTAGAATTGTATTAACCGGAAACATAATACATGTGTGAATACATAGACAAACAGAGTGTCACTAGTATGCCTCTACTTGACTAGCTCGTTAATCAAAGATGGTTATGTTTCCTAACCATAGACAAAGAGTTGTTATTTGATTAACGGGATCACATCATTAGGAGAATGATGTGATTTACTTGACCCATTCCGTTAGCTTAGCACTCGATCGTTTAGTATGTTGCTATTGCTTTCTTCATGACTTATACATGTTCCTATGACTATGAGATTATGCAACTCCCGTTTACCGGAGGAACACTTTGTGTGCTACCAAACGTCACAACGTAACTGGGTGATTATAAAAGAGCTCTACAGGTGTCTCCAAAGGTGCATGTTGGGTTGGCGTATTTCGAGATTAGGATTTGTCACTCCGATTGTCGGAGAGGTATCTCTGGGCCCTCTCGGTAATGCACATCACATAAGCCTTGCAAGCATTGCAACTAATGAGTTAGTTGCGAGATGATGTATTACGAAACGAGTAAAGAGACTTGCCAGTAACGAGATTGAACTAGGTATTGAGATACCGACGATCGAATTTCGGGCAAGTAACATACCGATGACAAAGGGAACAACGTATGTAGTTATGCGGTCTGACCTATAAAGATCTTCGTAGAATATGTGGGAGCCAATATGAGCATCCAGTTTCCGCTATTGGTTATTGACCGGAGACATGTCTCGGTCATGTCTACATTGTTCTCGAACCCGTAGGGTCCGCACGCTTAAGGTTTTGATGACAGTTATATTATGAGTTTATGAGTTTTGATGTACCGAAGTTAGTTCGGAGTCCCGGATGTGATCACTGACATGACGAGGAGTCTCGAAATGGTCGAGACATAAAGATAGATATATTGGACGGCTATTATTCGGACACCGGAAGTGTTCCGGGTGATTTCGGAGAAAACCGGAGAGCCGGAGGGTTACCGGAACCCCCCGGGAGAAGTAATGGGCCATATGGGCCTTAGTGGAGAGAGAGAAGGGCAGCCAGGGTGGGCCGCACGCCTCCTCCCCCTGGTCTGAATTGGACTAGGAGAGGGGGGGCGGCGCCCCCCTTTCCTTCTTCCTCCCCACTTCCTTCCCCCTCCTAGTAGGAGTCCTACTCCTACTAGGAGGAGGACTCCTCCTTGGCGCGCCATAGGGCCGGCCGGCCTCCTCCCCTTGCTCCTTTATATACGGGGGCAGGGGGCACCCCTAGACACACAAGTTGATCCACGTGATCGTTTTCTTAGCCGTGTGCGGTGCCCCCTTCCACCATAATCCTCGATAATATTGTAGCGGTGCTTAGGTGAAGCCCTGCAATGGTAGAACATCAAGATCATCACCACGCCGTCGTGCTGATGGAACTCTTCCCCGACACTTTGCTGGATCAGAGTCCGGGGATCGTCATCGAGCTGAACATGTGCTAAAACTCGGAGGTGCCGTAGTTTCGGTGCTTGATCGGTCGGACTGTGAAGACGTACGACTACATCAACCGCGTTGTGCTAACGCTTCCGCTGTCGGTCTACAAGGGTACGTAGATCACACTCTCCCCTCTCATTGCTATACATCACCATGATCTTGCGTGTGCGTAGGAAATTTTTTGAAATTACTACGTTCCCCAACAGTGGCATCCGAGCCTAGGTTTTATGTGTTGATGTTATATGCATGAGTAGAACACAAGTGAGTTGTGGGCGATATAAGTCATACTACTTACCAGCATGTCATACTTTGGTTCGGCGGTATTGTTGGATGAAGCGGCCCGGACCGACATTATGCGTACGCTTACGCGAGACTGGTTCAACCGATGTGCTTTGCACACAGGTGGCTGGCGGGTGTCAGTTTCTCCAACTTTAGTTGAACCGAGTATGGCTACGCCCGGTCCTTGCGAAGGTTATAACAGCACCAACTTAACAAACTATCGTTGTGGTTTTGATGCGTAGGTAAGCACGGTTCTTGCTCAACCCGTAGCAGCCATGTAAAACTTGCAACAACAAAGTAGAGGACGTCTAACTTGTTTTTGCAGGGCATGTTGTGATGTGATATGGTCAAGACGTGATGATATATCAGTTGTTGTATGAGATGATCATGTTTTGCTGAAGTTATCGGCAACTGGCAAAATCCTTATGGTTGTCTCTCTATTGCATAAGATGCAAGCGTCCAATAATTGCTTTACTTTATTGCTATGCGATAGCAATAGTTGCAAGAGCAATTGCTAGCGAGACGACCACGTGATGACACATTGATATAGATCAAGATGATGGAGATCATGGTGTCATGCCGGTGACGATAGAGATCATGACAGTACTTTGGAGATGGAAATCAAAGGCGCAAGATGATGATGGCCATATCATGTCACATATTTTGATTGCATATGATGTTTATCTTTTATACATCTTATTTTGCTTAGTTTGACGGTAGCATTTTAAGATGATATCTCACTAATTATCAAGAACTGTTCTCCCTGAGTATGCACCGTTGCAAAAGTTCTTAGTGCTGAGACACCACGTGATGATCGGGTGTGATAGGCTCTACGTTCAAATACAACGGGTGCAAAACAGTTGCACACACGGAATACTCAGGTTATACTTGACGAGCCAAGCATATACAGATATGGCCTCGGAACACAGAGACCGAAAGGTCGAGCGTGAATCATATAGTAGATATGATCAACATGGTGATGTTCACCAATGAAACTACTCCATCTCACGTGATGATCGGACATGGTTTAGTTGATTTGGATCACGTGATCACTTAGATGACTAGAGAGATGTCTATCTAAGTGGGAGTTCTTAAGTAATATGATTAATTGAACTTAAATTTATCATGAACTTAGTCCTGGTAGTATTTTGCAAATCATGTTCTAGATCAATAGCTCGTGTTGTTGCTTTCATATGTTTATTTTGATATGTTCCTAGAGAAAATTGTGTTGAAAAATGTTAGTAGCAATGATGCGGATTGGATCCGTGATCTGAGGTTTATCTTCATTACTGCACAGAAGAATTATGTCCTTGATGCACCGCTAGGTGACAAACCTATTGCAGGAGCAGATGCAGATGTTATGAACGTTTGGCTAGCTCAATATGATGACTACTTGATAGTTTAGTGCACCATGCTTAACGGTTTAGAATCGGGACTTCAAAGACGTTTTGAACGTCATGGACCATATGAGATGTTCCAGGAGTTGAAGTTAATATTTCAAGCTAATACCCGAGTTGAGAGATATGAAGTCTCCAACAAGTTATATAGCTAAAAGATGGAGGAGAATCGCTCAACTAGTGAGCATGTGCTCAAATTGTCTGGGTACTACAATCGCTTGAATCAAGTGGGAGTTAGTCTTCTAGATAAGATAGTGATTGACAGAATTCTCTAGTCACCATCACCAAGTTAGTAGAACTTCGTGATGAACTATAGTATGCAAGGGATGACGAAAACGACTCCCGAGCTTTTCATGATGATGAAATTGACGAAGGTAGAAATCAAGAAAGAGCATCAAGTGTTGATGGTTGACAAGATCACTAGTTTCAAGAAAAGGGCAAAGGAAGAAGGGGAACTTCAAGAAGAACGGCAAGCAAGTTGCTACTCAAATGAAGAAGCCCAAGTCTGATCCTAAGCCTGAGACTAAGTGCTTCTACTGCAAAGGGACTGGTCACTGGAAGCGGAACTACCCCAAGTGATTGGTGGATAAGAAGGATGGCAAAGTGAACATAAGTATATTTGATATACATGTTATTGATGTGTACTTTACTAGTGTTTATAGCAACCCCTCAGTATTTGATATTAGTTCAGTTACTATGATTAGTAACTTGAATCGGGAGTTGCAGAATAAACAGAGACTAGTTAAGGGTGAAGTGACGATGTGTGTTGGAAGTGGTTCCAAGATTGATATGATCATCATCACACACTCCCTATACTTTCGGGATTAGTGTTGAACCTAAATAAGTGTTATTTGGTGTTTGCGTTGAGCATGAATATGATTTGATCATGTTTATTGTAATACGGTTATTCATTTAAGTAAGAGAATAAATTGTTGTTCTGTTTACATGAATAAAACCTTATATGGTTACACACCCAATGAAAATGGTTCATTGGATCTCAATCGTAGTGATACACATATTCATAATATTGAAGCCAAAAGATGCAAAGTTAATAATGATAGTGCAACTTATTTGTGGCACTGCCGTTTAGGTCATATTGGTGTAAAGCGCGTGAAGAAACTCCATGCTGATGGACTTTTGGAATCACTTGATTATGAATCACTTGATGCTTGCGAACCATGCATCATGGGCAAGATGACTAAGACTCCGTTCTCCGGAACAATGGAGCGAGCAACTGACTTATTGGAAATAATACATACTGATGTATGCGATCCGATGAGTGTTAAAGCTCGTGGCGGGTATCGTTATTTTCTAACCTTCACATATGATTTGAGCAGATATGGGTATATCTGCTTGATGAAACATAAGTATGAAACATTTGAAAAGTTCAAAGAATTTCAGAGTGAAGTGGAAAATCATCGTAACAAGAAAAATAAGGTTTCTACGATGTGATCGCGGAGACAAATATTTGAGTTACGAGTTTGGTCTTCAATTAAAACTATGTGGAATAGTTTCACAAATTCATGCCACCTGGAACACCACAGCATAATAGTGTGTTCGAACATCATAACCGTACTTTATTGGATATAGTGCAATTTATGATGTTTCTTACTGATTTACCACTATAGTTTTGGGGTTATGCATTAGAGACAGCTACATTCACGAAAAAAGGGCACCATCTAAATCCGTTGAGACGACACTGTATGAACTGTGGTTTGGCAAGAAACCAAAGTTGTCATTTCTTAAAGTTTGGGGTTGCAATGCTTATAAGAAAAAGTTTCATCCTGATAAGCTCAAACCCAAGTCGGAGAAATATGTCTTCATAGGATACCCAAAGGAGACTATTGGGTACACCTTCTATCACAAATCCGAAGGCAAGACTTTTGTCGCTAAATTTAGAGTTTTCTAGAGAAGGAGTTTCTCTCGAAAGAAGTGAGTGGGAGGAAAGTAGAAAACTTGATAAGGTAATTGTACCTTCTCCCTTATTGGAAAGTAGTTCATCACAGAAATATGTTCTTGTGACTACTACACCAATTAGTGAGGAAGCTAATGATGATGATCATGTAACTTCAGATCAAGTTACTACCGAATCTCGTAGGTAAACCAGAGTGAGATCCGCACCAGAGTGGTACGGTAATCCTGTTCTGGAAGTAATGTTACTAGACCAAGACAAACTTGCGAACTATGAGGAAGCGATGATGAGTCCAGATTCCGCGAAATGGTTTGAGGCCATGAAATCTGAGATATGATCCATGCATGAGAACAAAGTATGGACTTTGATGGATTTGCCCGATGATCGGCAAGCCATAGAAAATAAATGGATCTTCAAGAGGAAGACGGACGTTGATAGTAGTGTTACTATCTACAAAGCTAGACTTGTCGAAAAAGGTTTTTGACAAAGTTCAAGGTGTTGACTACGATGAAATTTTCTCACTTGTAGCGATGCTTAAGTCTGTCCAAATCATATTAGCAATTGCCGCATTTTTATGAAATCTGGCAAATGGATAAACAAAACTACATTCCTTAATGGATTTAAAGAAGAGTTGTATATGATGCAACTAGAAGGTTTTGTCAATCCTAAAGGTGCTAACAAAATATGCAAGCTCCAGCGATCCATCTATGGACTGGTGCAAGCATCTCGGAGTTGGAATATACGCTTTGATAAGTTGATCAAAGCATATAGTTTTATACATACTTGCGGTGAAGCCTGTATTTACAAGAAAGTGAGTGGGAGCACTACAGCATTTCTGATAAGTATATGTGTATGACATATTGTTGAATGGTAATAATGTAGAATTATTCTGCAAAGCATAAAGGAGTGTTTGAAAGGATTTTTTTCAAAGAAAACCTCGGTGAAGCTGCTTACATATTGAGCATCAAGATCTATAGAGATATATCAAGACGCTTGATAAGTTTTTTTTTCAATGAGTACATACCTTGACAAGATTTTGAAGTAGTTCAAAATGGAACAGTCAAAGAAAGAATTCTTGCCTGTGTTACAAGGTGTGAAATTGAGTAAGACTCAAAGCGCGACCACGGCAGAAAATAGAATGAGAATGAAAGTCATTCCCTATGCCTTGGCCATAGGTTCTATAAAGTATGCCATGCTGTGTACCAGACCTATTGTATACCCTACACTAATTTTGGCAAGGGAGTACAATAGTGATCTAGGAGTAGATCACTGGACAACGGTCAAAATTATCCTTAGTGGAATAAGGATATGTTTCTTGATTATGGAGGTGACAAAAGGTTCGTTGTAAAAGGGTTACGTCGATACAAGTTGTGGCACTGATCCGGATGACTCTTAGTCTTCATCTAGATACATATTGAAAGTGGGAGCAATTAGCTAAAGTAGCTCCGTGCAGAGCATTATAGACATAGAAAATTGCAAAATACTTATGGATCTGAATATGGCAGACCCGTTGACTAAACTTCTCTCACAGGCAAAACATGATCACACCTTAGTACTCTTTGGGTGTTAATCACATAGCAATGTGAACTAGATTACTGACTCTAGTAAACCCTTTGGGTGTTGGTCACATATCGATGTGAACTATGGGTGTTAACCACATAAAGATGTGAACTATTGATGTTAGATCACATGGCGATGTGAACTAGATTATTGACTCTAGTGCAAGTGGGAGACTGAAGGAAATATGCCCTAAAGGAAATAATAAAGTTATTATTTATTTCCTTATTTCATGATAAATGTTTATTATTCATGCTAGAATTGTATTAACCGGAAACATAATACATGTGTGAATACATAGACAAACAGAGTGTCACTAGTATGCCTCTACTTGACTAGCTCATTAATCAAAGATGGTTATGTTTCCTAAACATAGACAAAGAGTTGTTATTTGATTAACGGGATCACATCATTAGGAGAATGATGTGATTGACTTGACCCATTCCATTAGCTTAGCACTCGATCGTTTAGTATGTTGCTATTGCTTTCTTCATGACTTATACATGTTCCTATGACTATGAGATTATGCAACTCCCGTTTACCGGAGGAACACTTTGTGTGCTACCAAACGTCACAACGTAACTGGGTGATTATAAAGGAGCTCTACAGGTGTCTCCAAAGGTACATGTTGGGTTGGCGTATTTCGAGATTAGGATTTGTCACTCCGATTGTCGGAGAGGTATCTCTGGGCCCTCTCGGTAATGCACATCACATAAGCCTTGCAAGCATTGCAACTAATGAGTTAGTTGCGAGATGATGTATTACGAAACGAGTAAAGAGACTTGCCGGTAACGAGATTGAACTAGGTATTGAGATACCGACGATCGAATCTCGGGCAAGTAACATACTGATGACAAAGGGAACAACGTATGTTGTTATGCGGTCTGACTGATAAAGATCTTCATAGAATATGTGGGAGCCAATATGAGCATCCAGGTTCCGCTATTGGTTATTGACCGGAGACATGTCTCGGTCATGTCTACATTGTTCTCGAACCCGTAGGGTCCGCACGCTTAAGGTTTTGATGACAGTTATATTATGAGTTTATGAGTTTTGATGTACCGAAGTTATTTCGGAGTCCCGGATGTGATCACGGACATGACGAGGAGTCTCGAAATGGTCGAGACATAAAGATTGATATATTGGACGGTTATATTCGGACACCGGAAGTGTTCCGGGTGATTTCAGAGAAAACCGGAGAGCCGGAGGGTTACCGGAACCCCCCTCCCCCCTGGGAGAAGTAATGGGCCATATGGGCCTTAGTGGAGAGAGAGAAGGGCAGCCAGGGTGGGCCGTGCGCCTCCTCCCTTCTGGTCCGAATTGGACTAGGAGAGGAGGGGCGGCGCCCCCCTTTCCTTCTTCCTCCCCACTTCCTTCCCCCTCCTAGTAGGAGTCCTACTCCTACTAGGAGGAGGACTCCTCCTTGGCGCGCCATAGGGCCGGCCAGCCTCCTCCCCTTGCTCCTTTATATACGGGGGCAGGGGGCACCCCTAGACACACAAGTTGATCCACGTGATCATTTTCTTAACCGTGTGCGATGCCCACTTCCACCATAATCCTCGATAATATTGTAGCGGTGCTTAGGCGAAGCCCTGCGATGGTAGAACATCAAGATCGTCACCACGTCGTTGTGCTGACGGAACTCTTCCCTGACACTTTGCTGGATCGGAGTCCGGGGATCGTCATCGAGCTGAACGTGTGCTAAAACTCGGAGGTGCCGTAGTTTCGGTGCTTGATCGGTCGGACTGTGAAGACGTACGACTACATCAACCGTGTTGTGCTAACGCTTCCGCTGTCGGTCTACAAGGGTACGTAGATCACACTCTCCCCTCTCGTTGCTATACATCACCATGGTCTTGCGTGTGCGTAGGAATTTTTTTGAAATTACTACGTTCCCCAACATCGACACCATATGATGTCCCTTACTTCTTTAGCGAGAAACCCAATTTATCGCATATCAAAATTTGAGGTTGTGAAACTTATGTAAAACATTTACAACCGAATAAACTCGATCCCAAAGTAGACAAATGTTACTTTGTAGGTTATCCCAGAGCAACAATTGGGTATTCCTTATATCAAAAGTCCGACAACAAAGTGTTTGTTGTGGAAACTGGACACTTTCTCGAGAATGATTTACTCGCTAAATACGTGGGAGGATAGTAGAGCTTTACGAGATTGTTGAATCTCCGACAAAAATAAGTTGGACTAATGAACCGGAATTTGTTTCGGAAGTTGTCCACACAACTGAACCGGAAGTTCCAGGCACGACCTAAAGTTCCGGGCTTGGGATGTTCCGGACAAAGGTCCAGGCTGATTCCGGGGTTACTAGAGAGTTTGCGTGTCAGGGGTTGTCTTGGGAGTCAAGGGCCAGAAGTTCCAGGGAGGCCAGAGGTTTTGCACAGGGTCCGAGCTGGATAAGGAGTTCATACTCCTCTTGACGATGTTTGTCCTTCCTCCTTCAACCCTTGGTTCCATAGGACGATCGCTGTACCTAATCACACAAAGTATCTCTGCTTGAGGTAGCGAGCATGTCTCATTCAAATGTAAGGGGAGCTCGAGTAGGAGAGATGTCACCTCGGTTTGAATAGCACATGCGCGAGCTCTTGTCATGGGTCCACTTGGTACTTGGGGAGTTGGTGTAGCGTCCATGGGGATGACCGTGGCATGCATCAGCCTCCTTATTATGCACAAGAAAAATGATTTCTCCCCCTGCTAGCTAGGACCCACCAGATTTGCAAGCTGACATGTGGGCCTATTTAGTTGATGCGTAAGCAGGGCTTTTTCAACTTAGTCAACAAACGATTCTAGCAGCAGTGACCGTTGGATGTTAATCCAAAGACTGTTCTGCTTCGTCAATCTTTGATCTTCTTGCTCCAGCCGCTCAAACCAGCACAGTCGGGACCATCTGCTCCTGCCTCTCGTGGCCGGCTATGCTGCCGCGCAGGCCTCACCATCCCATCCTACTCCCACCGCTGACCAGGCCATGCATCCCTCTGCTCACCCACACCTCCTGTTATTCTCCGGCGACGGCAGCCTCATACCACAGCCGAACCAGTAAACCCTCGTACTCCCCTCCGCGTGGGTAACCACTATCACGTCTTCCCTGGCTCCGGGTCATTCCCTTCCTAGATCTCGCCGTCGTCCATCGTCTTGGTACTCTCGGTACGGCGTCGTCAACGCGATCAACGAACGACATCCATCGGAAGAGGACTGTACGTGGAGAGGCTGACAGCTGGGACCCATGAGGTCCATGCGACGCCATCCTTCAAGCGGAATCAGCTCCTCCTCCAGTCGTCAGGCTGAGAGCGCAACAGGATCCAGTCCCCCGCTGCGTCGCCGACTGCTACACTAGAGCCAGAGGAGGAAGCCTTCCCCGCCTTCTTCGCTTTCTCCGCCTTGGCCATGGAATCCCTCGCCATTGCCGCGCACTCGAGAGGAGGAAGGAGGCGGAGGAGTCGGAGCAAGGGGAATGGGATCTAAGGGCCGAACCTTTGTCCCCAAGCCTTTTATATCACCGGGCAAAATCTCTGGCCGAATCTCTCACCATGAATCCCCTGATCGACGACCCGCGCGAAAGGGCTTTGCATAGGGCAGGCGCAACACGTGGCGGAGATTGTGAACACAAATCGAGGAGCCACGCTCCCCACTTTCCCACTAACGCACGACATTACTGCTTCAGCGCGCGAACACGCGAATTCAAATTCCGAGATTTCCGGGACAAATCAATCCGATTGATTACCAACGATTCCTTTCGTAAAGGACGCGTGTCGGTCGGTTGACCATCCTCCGTGGGGACCCGTGTGTTAGGGAACGTAGTAATTTCAAAAAATTTCCTATGCACACGCAAGATCATGGGGGTGCATAGCAACGAGGGGGAGAGTCTGATCTACGTACCCTTGTAGATCGCAACGAAAGCGTTGACACAGCGTAGAGGAAGTAGTCGTACGTCTTCTTCCCGATCCGACTGATCCAAGCACCGTTGCTCCGGCACCTTCGAGTTCTTAGCACACGTACAGCTCGATGACGATCCCCGGGCTCCGATCCAGCAAAGCATTGGGGAGGAGTTCCGTCAGCACGACGGCGTGATGACGATCTTGATGTTCTACCGACGCAGGGCTTCGCCTAAGCACTACAACGATATGATCGAGGTGGAATATGGTGGCAGGGGGCACCGCACACGGCTAAGGAACGATCACGTGGATCAACTTGTGTGTCTTGGGGTGCCCCCTGCCCCCGTATATAAAGGAGCAAGGGGAGGAGGCCGGCCGGCCAGGTGTGGCGCGCCAAGGAGGAGTCCTCCTCCTAGTAGGAGTAGGACTCCTACTAGGAGGGGGAAAGAGGTGGAGTGGGAGAAGGAAAAGGAGGGGCGCCGCCCCCCTCTCCTAGTCCAATTCGGACCAGGGAGGAGGTGGCGCGCGGCCCACCTCTGGCAGCCCTTCTCTCTCTCCACTAAAGCCCATATGGCCCATTACTTCTCCCGGTAGGGTTCCGGTAACCCTCCGGCTCTCCGGTTTTCTCCGAAATCACCCGGAACACTTCCGGTGTCCGAATATAGTCATCCAATATATCAATCTTTATGTCTCGACCATTTCGAGACTCCTCGTCATGTCCGTGATCACATCTGGGACTCCGAACTAACTTCGGTACATCAAAATGCATAAACTCATAATAACTGTCATCGTAACGTTAAGCGTGTGGACCCTACGTTTCGAGAACAATGTAGACATGACTGAGACACATCTCCGGTCAATAACCAATAGCGGGACCTGGATGCCCATATTGGCTCCTACATATTCTACGAAGATCTTTATCGGTCAGACCGCATAACAACATACGTTGTTCCTTTTGTCATCGGTATGTTACTTGCCCGAGATTCGATCGTCGGTATCCAATACCTAGTTCAATCTCGTTACCGGCAAGTCTCTTTACTCGTTTCGTAATGCATCATCTCGCAACTAACTCATTAGTCACAATGCTTGCAAGGCTTATGTGATGTGCATTACCGAGAGGGCCCAGAGATACCTCTCCGACAATCGGAGTGACAAATCCTAATCTCGAAATACGCCAACCCAACATCTACCCTTGGAGACACCTGTAGAGCTCCTTTGTAATCACCCAGTTACGTTGTGACGTTTGGTAGCACACAAAGTGTTCCTCCAATAAATGGGAGTTGCATAATCTCATAGTCATAGGAACATGTATAAGTCATGAAGAAAGCAATAGCAACATACTAAACGATCGGGTGCTAAGCTAATGAAATGGGTCATGTCAATCAGATCATTCAACTAATGATGTGACCTCGTTAATCAAATAACAACACATTGTTTATGGTTAGGAAACATAACCATCTTTGATTAACGAGCTAGTCTAGTAGAGGCATACTAGTGACACTAAGTTTGTCTATGTATTCACACATGTATTATGTTTCCGGTTAATACAATTCTAGCATGAATAATAAACATTTATCATGATATAAGGAAATAAATAATAACTTTATTATTGCCTCTAGGGCATATTTCCTTCAGTCTCCCACTTGCACTAGAGTCAATAATCTAGATTACACAGTAATGATTCTAACACCCATGGAGCCTTGGTGCTGATCATGTTTTGCTCGTGGAAGAGGCTTAGTCAACGGGTCTGCAACATTCATATCCGTATGTATCTTGCAAATCTCTATGTCTCCCACCTGGACTAGATCCCGGATGGAATTGAAGCGTCTCTTGATGTGCTTGGTCCTCTTGTGAAATCTGGATTCCTTTGCCAAGGCAATTGCACCAGTATTGTCACAAAAGATTTTCATTGGACCCGATGCACTAGGTATGACACCTAGATCGGATATGAACTCCTTCATCCAGACTCCTTCGTTCGCTGCTTCCGAAGCAGCTATGTATTCCACTTCACATGTAGATCCCGCTACGACGCTTTGTTTAGAACTACACCAACTGACAGCTCCACCGTTTAATGTAAACACGTATCCGGTTTGCAATTTAGAATCGTCCGGATCAGTGTCAAAGCTTGCATCAACGTAACCTTTTATGGTGAGCTCTTTGTCACCTCCATATATGAGAAACATATCCTTAGTCCTTTTCAGGTATTTCAGGATGTTCTTGACCGCTGTCCAGTGATCCACTCCTGGATTACTTTGGTACCTCCTTGCTAAACTTATAGCAAGGCACACATCAGGTCTGGTACACAGCATTGCATACATGATAGAGCCTATGGCTGAAGCATAGGGAACATCTTTCATTTTCTCTCTATCTTCTGTAGTGGTCGGGCATTGAGTCTGACTCAACTTCACACCTTGTAACACAGGCAAGAACCCTTTCTTTGCTTGATCCATTTTGAACTTCTTCAAAATCTTGTCAAGGTATGTGCTTTGTGAAAGTCCAATTAAGCGTCTTGATCTATCTCTATAGATCTTTATGCCTAATATATAAGCAGCTTCACCGAGGTCTTTCATTGAAAAACTCTTATTCAAGTATCCCTTTATGCTATCCAGAAATTCTATATCATTTCCAATCAGCAATATGTCATCCACATATAATATCAGAAATGCTACAGAGCTCCCACTCACTTTCTTGTAAATACAGGCTTCTCCAAAAGTCTGTATAAAACCAAATGCTTTGATCACACTATCAAAGCGTTTATTCCAACTCCGAGAGGCTTGCACCAGTCCATAAATGGATCGCTGGAGCTTGCACACTTTGTTAGCTCCCTTTGGATTGACAAAACCTTCCGGTTGCATCATATACAACTCTTCTTCCAGAAATCCATTCAGGAATGCAGTTTTGACATCCATCTGCCAAATTTCATAATCATAAAACGCGGCAATTGCTAACATGATTCGGACAGACTTAAGCATCGCTACGGGTGAGAAGGTCTCATCATAGTCAACCCCTTGAACTTGTCGAAAACCTTTTGCGACAAGTCGAGCTTTATAGATAGTAACATTACCATCTGCGTCAGTCTTTTTCTTGAAGATCCATTTATTCTTAATTGCTTGCCGATCATCGGGCAAGTCAACCAAAGTCCATACTTTGTTCTCATACATGGATCCCATCTCAGATTTCATGGCTTCAAGCCACTTTGCGGAATCTGGGCTCACCATCGCTTCTTCATAGTTCGTAGGTTCATCATGATCTAGTAGCATGACTTCCAGAACTGGATTACCGTACCACTCTGGCGCGGATCTTACTCTGGTTGATCTACGAGGTTCAGTAGTATCTTGTTCTGAAGTTTCATGATCATTATCATTAACTTCCTCACTTATTGGTGTAGGTGTCGCAGAAACAGTTTTCTGTGATGTACTACTTTCCAACAAGGGAGCAGGTACAGTTACCTCGTCAAGTTCTACTTTCCTCCCACTCACTTCTTTCGAGAGAAACTCCTTCTCAAGAAAGTTTCCGAATTTAGCAACAAAAGTCTTGCCTTCGGATCTATGATAGAAGGTGTATCCAATAGTTTCCTTTGGATATCCTATGAAGACACATTTCTCCGATTTGGGGTCGAGCTTATCAGGTTGAAGCTTTTTCACATAAGCATCGCAGCCCCAAACTTTTAGAAACGACAACTTTGGTTTCTTGCCAAACCATAGTTCATAAGGCGTCCTCTCAACGGATTTTGATGGTGCCCTATTTAACGTGAATGCGGCCGTCTCTAGAGCGTATCCCCAAAACGATAGCGGTAAATCAGTAAGAGACATCATAGATCGCACCATATCTAGTAAAGTACGATTACGATGTTCGGACACACCATTACGCTGTGGTGTTCCGGGTGGCGTGAGTTGCGAAACTATTCCACAATTTTTCAAATGTACACCAAACTCGTAACTCAAATATTCTCCTCCACGATCAGATCGTAGAAACTTTATTTTCTTGTTACGATGATTTTCCACTTCACTCTGAAATTCTTTGAACTTTTCAAATGTTTCAGACTTATGTTTCATTAAGTAGATGTACCCATATCTGCTTAAATCATCTGTGAAGGTGAGAAAATAACGATATCCGCCACGAGCCTCAATATTCATCGGACCACATACATCTGTATGTATGATTTCCAACAAATCTGTTGCTCTCTCCATAGTACCGGAGAACGGTGTTTTAGTCATCTTGCCAATGAGGCACGGTTCGCAAGTACCAAGTGATTCATAATCAAGTGGTTCCAAAAGTCCATCAGTATGGAGTTTCTTCATGCGCTTTACACCGATATGACCTAAACGGCAGTGCCACAAATAAGTTGCACTATCATTATCAACTCTGCATATTTTGGCTTCTACATTATGAATATGTGTATCACTACTATCGAGATTCAACAAGAATAGACCACTCTTCAAGGGTGCATGACCATAAAAGATATTACTCATATAAATAGAACAACCATTATTCTCTGATTTAAATGAATAACCGTCTCACATTAAACAAGATCCAGATATAATGTTCATGCTCAACGCTGGCACCAAATAACAATTATTTAGGTCTAATATTAATCCCGAAGGTAGATATAGAGGTAGCGTGCCGACCGCGATCACATCGACTTTGGAACCGTTTCCCACGCGCATCGTCACCTCGTCCTTAGCCAATCTTCGCTTAATCCGTAGTCCTTGTTTCGAGTTGCAAATATTAGCAACTGAACCAGTATCAAATACCCAGGTGCTACTGCGAGCATTAGTAAGGTACACATCAATAACATGTATATCACATATACCTTTGTTCACCTTGCCATCCTTCTTATCCGCCAAATACTTGGGGCAGTTCCGCTTCCAGTGACCAGTCTACTTGCAGTAGAAGCACTCAGTTTCAGGCTTAGGTCCAGACTTGGGTTTCTTCTCCTGAGCAGCAACTTGCTTGCCGTTCTTCTTGAAGTTTCCTTTCTTCTTCCCTTTACCCTTTTTCTTGAAACTAGTGGTCTTATTGACCATCAACACTTGATGCTCCTTCTTGATTTCTACCTCCGCAGCTTTCAGCATTGCGAAGAGCTCGGGAATTGTCTTGTTCATCCCTTGCATATTATAGTTCATCACGAAGCTCTTGTAGCTTGGTGGCAGTGATTGGAGAATTCTGTCAATGACGCAATCATCTGGAAGATTAACTCCCAATTAAATCAAGTGATTATTATACCCAGACATTTTGAGTATATGCTCACTGACAGAACTGTTCTCTTCCATCTTGCAGCTATAGAACTTATTGGAGACTTCATATCTCTCAATCCGGGCATTTGCTTGAAATATTAACTTCAACTCCTGGAACATCTCATATGCTCCATGACGTTCAAAACGTCGTTGAAGTCCCGATTCTAAGCCGTAAAGCATGGCACACTGAACTATCAAGTAGTCATCAGCTTTGCTCTGCCAGACATTCATAACATCTGGTGTTGCTCCAGCAGCAGGCCTGGCACCCAGCGGTGCTTCCAGGACGTAATTCTTCTGTGCAGCAATGAGGATAATCCTCAAGTTACGGACCCAGTCCGTGTAATTGCTACCATCATCTTTCAACTTTGCTTTCTCAAGGAACGCATTAAAATTCAACGGAACAACAGCACGAGCCATCTATCTACAATCAACATAAACAAGCAAGATACTATCACGTACTAAGTTCATGATAAATTTAAGTTCAATTAATCATATTACTTAAGAACTCCCACTTAGATAGACATCCCTCTAATCCTCTAAGTGATTACGTGATTCAAATCAACTAAACCATGTCCGATCATCACGTGAGATGGAGTAGTTTCATCGGCGAACATCATTATGTTGATCATATCTACTATATGATTCATGCTCGACCTTTCGGTCTCCGTGTTCCGAGGCCATATCTGTATATGCTTGGCTCGTAAGTATAACCTGAGTATTCCGCATATGCAACTGTTTTGCACCCGTTGTATTTGAACGTAGAGCCTATCACACCCGATCATCACGTGGTGTCTCAGCACGAAGAACTTTCGCAACGGTGCATACTCAGGGAGAACACTTCTTGATAATTTAGTGAGAGATCATCTTATAATGCTACCGTCAATCAAAGCAAGATAAGATGCATAAAAGATAAACATCACATGCAATCAATATAAGTGATATGATATGGCCATCATCATCTTGTGCTTGTGATCTCCATCTCCGAAGCACCGTCATGATCACCATCGTCACCGGCGCGACACCTTGATCTCCATCGTAGCATCGTTGTCGTCTCGCCAATCTTATGCTTCCACGACTATCGCTACCGTTTAGTGATAAAGTAAAGCATTACATCGCGATTGCATTGCATACAATAAAGCGACAACCATATGGCTCCTGCCAGTTGCCGATAACTCGGTTACAAAACATGATCATCTCATACAATAAAATTTAGCATCATGTCTTGACCATATCACATCACAACATGCCCTGCAAAAACAAGTTAGACTTCCTCTACTTTGTTGTTGCAAGTTTTACGTGGCTGCTACGGGCTTAAGCAAGAACCAATCTCACCTACGCATCAAAACCACAACGATAGTTTGTCAAATAGACTCCGTTTTAACCTTCGCAAGGACTGGGCGTAGCCACACTTGGTTCAACTAAAGTTGGAGAGACAGTCGCCCGCAAGCCACCTGTGTGCAAAGCACGTCGGGGGAACCGGTCTCGCGTAAGCGTACACGTAAGGTTGGTCCGGGTCGTCTCGTCCAACAATACCGCCGAACCAAAGTATGACATGCTGGTAGGCAGTATGACTTATATCGCCCACAACTCACTTGTGTTCTACTCGTGCAAATAACATCAATCCATAAAACCTAGGCTCTGATACCACTGTTGGGGAACGTAGTAATTTCAAAAAATTTCCTACGCACACGCAAGATCATGGTGATGCATAGTAACAAGGGGGAGAGTCTGATCTACGTACCCTTGTAGATCGCCACGGAAGCGTTGACACAACGTAGAGGAAGTAGTCGTACGTCTTCTTCCCGATCCGACTGATCCAAGCACCGTTACTCCGGCACCTCCGAGTTCTTAGCACACGTACAGCTCGATGACGATCCCCGGGCTCCGATCCAGCAAAGCTTCGGGGAGGAGTTCCGTCAGCACGACGGCGTGATGACGATCTTGATGTTCTACCGACGCAGGGCTTCGCCTAAGCACTACAACGATATGATCGAGGTGGAATATGGTGGCAGGGGCACCGCACACGGCTAAGGAACGATCACGTGGATCAACTTGTGTGTCTTGGGGTGCCCCCTACCCCCGTATATAAAGGAGCAAGGGGAGGAGGCCGGCCGGCCAGGTGTGGCGCGCCAAGGAGGAGTCCTCCTCCTGGTAGGAGTAAGACTCCTACTAGGAGGGGGAAAGAGGTGGAGTGGGAGAAGGAAAAGGAGGGGCGCCGCCCCCCTCTCCTAGTCCAATTCGGACCAGGGAGGAGGTGGCGCGCGGCCCACCTCTGGCAGCCCTTCTCTCTCCACTAAAGCCCATATGGCCCATTACTTCTCCCGGTAGGGTTCCGGTAACCCTCCGGCTCTCCGGTTTTCTCCGAAATCACCCGGAACACTTCCGGTGTCCGAATATAGTCATCCAATATATCAATCTTTATGTCTCGGCCATTTCAAGACTCCTCGCCATGTCCGTGATCACATCCGGGACTCCGAACTAACTTCGGTACATCAAAATGCATAAACTCATAATAACTGTCATCATAACGTTAAGCGTGCGGACCCTACGGTTCGAGAACAATGTAGACATGACTGAGACACATCTCCGGTCAATAACCAATAGCGGGACCTGGATGCCCATATTGGCTCCTACATATTCTACGAAGATCTTTATCGGTCAGACCGCATAACAACATACGTTGTTCCTTTTGTCATCGGTATGTTACTTGCCCGAGATTCGATCGTCGGTATCCAATACCTAGTTCAATCTCATTACCGGCAAGTCTCTTTAATCGTTTCGTAATGCATCATCTCGCAACTAACTCATTAGTCACAATGCTTGCAAGGCTTATGTGATGTGCATTACCGAGAGGGCCCAGAGATACCTCTCCGACAATCGGAGTGACAAATCCTAATCTCGAAATACGCCAACCCAACATCTACCCTTGGAGACACCTGTAGAGATCCTTTATAATCACCCAGTTACGTTGTGACGTTTGGTAGCACACAAAGTGTTCCTCCGGTAAACGGGAGTTGCATAATCTCATAGTCATAGGAACATGTATAAGTCATGAAGAAAGCAATAGCAACATACTAAACGATCGGGTGCTAAGCTAATGAAATGGGTCATGTCAATCAGATCATTCAACTAATGATGTGACCTTGTTAATCAAATAACAACACATTGTTTATGGTTAGGAAACATAACCATCTTTGATTAACGAGCTAGTCTAGTAGAGGCATACTAGTGACACTAAGTTTGTCTATGTATTCACACATGTATTATGTTTCCGGTTAATACAATTCTAGCATGAATAATAAACATTTATCATGATATAAGGAAATAAATAATAATTTTATTATTACCTCTAGGGCATATTTCCTTCACCGTGCACTCAGCCACGTTAAACACCCGACTGAAGTCCTCTTCAAGATCGTTATGTGACGAGCTTGACACCCCTCTGATGGAAGCCCGATGTGTCATCTGAATGCTGACATCGGGAGGATCACTAGGACAGCTCTGCAACACTCAAGCAACCGCACGTCACTCGGCGGACGAACTACCACTCGGACGTACCAGACATGGAGGCGTCGTGGGAGCTGCAACGGTCAAAGAATCCTAAGTCATCCACTAAATAGAGTTATAGCTACCGTTACCTGTAACTGCTGTGGTAGAGGCTCGTTACATTGGTAACTATCTCATTCAATGGCATTAATTGTCCCGGCGGCGTGGGAGACATGGGGCTGCAACACACTTTATATAAGCCGCTCCCCTCTCCATAGCCGGACATGTTCAACCCTTGTAACAATGTCCATCAAATCAAAGCAAGCCTCAGGGCACGAGACGTAGGGCTTTTACCTCCATCGAGTGAGGGGCCTGAACTCGTTAAACACCGAGTGTTACACCTACGCCGTAGCTAGTCTCTATCCCTTATTCGTACCTCTAGTACTCATTGTCAGGATCATAACCCCGACAGCGGGCGCGGAGGCCGCGGAGGTCATGGTTACGACGAACCCCAACTTCGTCGCGAAGCAGCATGTCATCTACGATGTCGTCCGTGCTCAAGCCGGCGCTCGCTAGGAAGCGGCCGACGCGGAGGCGCAGTTGTAGGCGACCGTGGAGGAGAACAACGCGAGCTGCGCCTCCTACGCGCCGCCGCCGAACCATCAGGCGACACGGTGGAATGACGACGGCGCCGGCGCCACCATTTCCATCGTGGACCTCACGTCCATCGGCGACGGACAGGTCGCGGACTTCTTTAAGGATGAGTAGGCCACAGGAGGCGGCAGGGCCTGGCGTCCCATGTGGGCTGGTGTGTCTCCCATGTTCTACATTTTCCTCACCGGAGACGCACCTTCACTTCATCGATCTTATGCCGGTGCTCAGGAAGACGGTGGATGGAGGACGACATGGGCTTGTGGACGTCGGGCGCCACCGCCGTAGAATAGATTTAGGGTTGGGTATTTTTTTGGTTTTAGATGTTTGAAATGTAATGAAAATCCGCCGTGTTTGTATGAAATCCGGTCGTGTTTGCATGAATTTCATCCGATTTATTGAAAAATAGTTTAAAATGTATGCACGCTAGCGTTGGATGACGTCCTCCCGTGTTCGTGTCCGTGGACGATTCCCCTATCTGCGGATGGATGCATGAGAAAATTTGCGAGTTAGCGTTAGAGATGCCCTTACCGTCAGTTACCAAAACACGGTGCAAGAGCAGGACTAATCCAAGCCCTATCATGCTTGCCTGCACTCCAACCCAACGCGATGGCAAACTTGCTCGCATGACCCTTTTCGGATAATCAGCGGAATCCCTTTTAATCGGAGTATATCGCCACGAACGGCTAAACAGCGCGCCGCTGCTCAGCCGCAGGGTTTGGAACAGCTTGCACGGAACCACAAATCCGCATCATCAGTGGAGGTCCACCACGGAAACATTCGTGGCGTCCACTAAAAAAGAGCTAGCTGGGGGCAGAGCAGCGAGGGAGGAGGAGTAGAGGAATCCTTCTCCTCCCCTTTCGGCCTTCGCCTCGTCCCCGCGCGCAGGCAAAGACCAAGACACGAACAAAAAGGAGGACCGGACCGGACCGGTGGGCATGCAAAGCCGATATGCACACGCACGCTCGTATGGCTCGCCACGTTGCCAACGTGCCGGAGACGAACTCCGTGCGCGCGCTGTGCCGCGACGTTGACGCGCGCTGTGTTTGGCCTGCTGCGCGCAGCGCGCGCGAGCCATGGCCGATGGCCGATTGCCCGTCGTCGGTCGGGCTGCGCGCGACGCCGACCGGGCACCGGTCGGCCCGGCCATCGCGTCCGCGCCCGACGCCCGATCGGGACCTCCCTCCCACCCCTCCCCTCCCCGTTGTACGCACTCTTCTGGCTGCTCCACCATGCGCCCGTCCGTCCGTGCAGCGGAGCATTCATAGGAGAACGAGGAGATCCTGACGCAATTCAGAGGAAGAAGCGCGTGTCTGCCGCCGGTGACGTCACGCGACGTGACACGTCGCGGTACCATTCATGATCAAGGTTTGTGCGCACACGTAGTAATACTACTAGTACAGTACACCGAGCGGTGCATGTTACGAGCTTTGCCGGCCCCACGTGTCAGCGAGGATGCCATCGCCCTTGAGGCTGGTTGTAACGGGGAGTATCATATGCTAGTATCATGCATGCATATGATACTACCTTCCTAATGCATAGTATCATATATTAGTATCATATAATATTTTATTTATTGTCATGCATGACACAAAGTAGCATAGCATTTATTATGATACGGTATCATGATATGATACTTCGTCTTTTTTTCTTTATTTAATGTTATGACAGCTCATCAAAATTGACTAGTTGACATGCATAATACTAATTATGATACTATCATTACGACCAGCCTGATGAGCCCCGGGCCCCGGCCGACGGCGTGTGTGTCAGGCCAGGGGCTCGAACGACAGTTGCGGGCGGTTGGGAGCCTCGGCCCACGGCGCGTCGCCTACCTCGTCTGCCTCTCCCTTTTTATTCCGCCCTGGAGAGGGTCCAACCGTCTCTTCTTCGCCTTGGGCTGGCTCGGCTCCCCCCCCCCCCCCCTGACTTTCCACCTCCCCGGCTCCGGCTCCGACTCCGCCCCGCGCACTAGCGGAAGCCGAAAGGTACTGCTCCTCTCTCTGTTCCCCTCCCTTTCCTCTCCTCTCCCACCACCCGTTCGATGAAATGGCGCAGCCGCAGAATTAGCCGCTCCTTGCTTTTCATATCCTGCCGCCGTTGCGACGCTCGTCTGTCGCCGTGCTTCGCCTAGAGCTGACCAAGAGTTCGAATTGGTATGTGCCTCCTCTGTTGTTGCTCCACGACTCGAGCTGTTTCTTCCTTGCTGGTTCGGCAGGTGCCCTGGTTCTTGCTCCTGCACGGGACCAGGGGCCAAGAACTGTGTGATTTGGGCATGTTTTGTCTGCTCAAGATATTGCGCCTTTTCAAATTCTCTCGCGGTTTGCTTGCAGAATTTGTTCTTCCCCCTTGGACGAATGGATAATCCTTTGGCGGGTTAAGAGGTTGCTCGTTAAGGAACCTGAGATTTTAGTTTCGTGATTTCCGGGGAAGGAAGGATAGCTTATCGTCTTGGTAACACCAAGGGCATGCCGTTAAGCAACGCCTTGACTTCAATTCTGGGTATTTATTCGGGGATGTGTCTGCACGATCGTTATGTACTTTTGCTTCAGAAAGAAATTGCTCTCCTGGAAATTAGGCTAGTCTTGAGACATCAATCTCATTTTTCTGTGTCTTCGGAGTCAGCCGACAAGTTTTTTTATTCCTGTTTTTGGTCTCTCTGTATTCCTGGCCTAACGCTCATTCCTCCCAGGACCTGCTATTTCTTGGCTTGTTAGGTCTCACTTTTGCTGGCTTCAAGTCAAGAAACAGATATAGGTTGGCTTACTCCGATAATCACGCAGGATTTCAGTCCTTAAAATCTTGTTAGGGGGCCGAGACATGGGAATTGGCAAGTTTGGTGGCTTTTGGGTGCCCATGTTACTTGCGATGAAGCTATATAGGCTTTGCAAGAATCATTAGTTCTATTCTAGTTGATGGGGTCTAGTGATCTACTAATCTTTGCTGTAAAGCTAAGAAACATCGGTACTTCTTTTCTCTTTGCTAACACCTTTACCTTCAGCAAAGTCCTCACCACCTCCCTGCAAATTGGAAAGTTTTGGGATTAGACGTTTCTAGTTGGATATGTTGCTGTACGTAGTAGGTACTCTTGATGGCTGCCCTGTGAAAGGACATTGTTTAGTGGTGTGGTAGGGATTTTCTTTAATGATTTTGCTTCTCAGGCTCCGTTGCTGTCAGGGCTCTGTTTCAGTCCTTTGTTCTTCTTTGGTCCGGGTGCATTCATCTTCATACATTTAGATTGCAAACAATTGGGGCTTGGGGCTCCATAATTTCATACCAATCATTAGTTGTAGTTCCACATGGTTCGTTTTTGTTGTTTTTAAGCTTTGTCCAATGCAGTTTTTGTTTCTTTTCTTTAAAGTTGCCAAATCTATGCTGTTAGGTAGGAGGTAAGCTCTTACATATATGTTCTGACTGTACTAATTTATTGTTTCTAGGGAGCTACCAACTGCTTAATTGCTGATCCACAGCCCACTTTTGCTGTACTCAGCTAGCACCCCCTGTATTGCAAATCATGATCAAGCCAACATTGCCCGATTAAAACTTAGAATCAGCCTTCTGGGAAAAGTCTTTGGTACCTTGAGGGTTTTTCATTTTCTTTTGGCATGTTGCATTCATCTTCAGACAGGTGGCCAAATTTAGGCTGCAAACTGTTGGACCTTGGGGCTCCAAAATTTCACAATAATTGTATGCCCATATGATTTATTTTTGTGCGTTAGAATTCCTCCAGACCAAAATCATGCTTTTGAATATTTCCAGTGCCGTATTTTTTTGTTTTCACTTGAAATGTCAAACTTGGTTGTTTGGTAGGAGCTAAGTCAGGTAACTTTGCTGGAGCTTATGTATATGTTGTATGAACTAATTCTACTCCCTCCGTCCCATAATGTAAGACGCTTTTTGACACTACACTAGTGTCAAAAAACGTCTTACATTATGGGACGGAGGGAGTATGTTTCTGTTGAGCTACCAACTTCAATGGACCATCATAATTTCACTACACAATCCACAGCTCACTTTTTCTTTACTTAGCGACCACCCCTTGTATCGCAAACTATGAGCCAGCATTCAAGTTGGAACCATTCCTCTGGGGGGGTGGGGGGTGAGAATCTTTGGTACCTTGAACAGCACATTATTTTGTACATTTTCCATTGGACTTTATACAACAAAGTGATTTATCTGATACTGTAAAAAAACTGTTTAATATTTTGTATTACAAGCTTGCAGTTTTTACGTTGGTGTATGGATTTTATTATCTAATTATACAACACTTAATTTCCATCTTATTTTCCTCAGAGAAAAGAGAGCTAAGCTGGCTTCAAGAAGAATATGGCATCTCTTACTCCAGGGATACTGTTAAAGGTTCTCAAACATATAAACTCTGATGTGAAAGTATGTGGAGAACACCGGTCAATTCTTCTCCAAGTTATCAGCATCGTCCCTGCAATTACTGGTTCAGAACTTTGGCCAGACCATGGTTTCTTCATAAAAGTTTCAGATTCATCACACTCAACATATGTTTCTTTATCAAAGGAGGACAATGAACTCATCTTATCAAACAAACTACAACTTGGACAGTTCATATACGTTGAAAAGGTTCAGTCCAGTGTTCCTGTTCCTGTTCTTGTTGGGGTCAGAGCAGTCCCAGGAAGGAACCCTTTCATTGGAAACCCAAAGGATTTGATGCAAATGTCAACTCCCTCTGGGGTTTTGGAAGCATTGGATCAACAACGTAAAACTACCAAGCCAACTGAATTGTCTGAGAGTGAAAAGGAAAACTCTCAGAGGAAGGTAGTCATCAAAGAACAGAAGGCCGGTGTTGCTTCCCGTTACATGCTTGGGATATCAAGCAACAATGGTAAAATTACCAATCTAAACTCTAGCATGGATAGTGACAAAAGTAGTAATGGAGGAAGTAGTGTTTGCGATGCAAACCAAAAGCTGGTTTCTAGTGCTACCAAAGTGAAACAAGAGCTAAAACCTCAGGTATGTGTATGATCATAGGTTTAACTGAAATATGATCAACAATGGAACTTTAAATTAAGCTATATTGTGGCTCTGAGAATGTGATGTGCTAATGGTAATTATATGAGATCAGATAATATATGAGCCCAATGGCTTCTAAACAGACAAATATATGACATAAAAATGCACCTAGGATGGTTGGTAATTACGTTTGTTGCTGTTATTGCAGGAAAGGCCAAATATTACGTCTCCTAATAATGCCAAGTTAGCTTCTACAAAACAAGAAGTTAATAAGGACATACGCAAGAATAGTGGCAGGCCGCTCAGTCAGAACGGTTCTGCTGTAGTGAAGAAGCAAATGCCAAGAGACATAAAAAGGGAATCAGCAACCGAAGGAAGCTCACCGCCAAAGCTTTATAGGAGTTCACCATCAACGCCAGCGAGAACTTCACCGCCAAAGCTCAGGAGTTCACCACCAACGCCAGCGAGAACTTCACCACCGAGAACCAGTGTGCCAGCAAAGGCAAATGCTACCTCCAGTCCAGTTTCTTCTGTGCCTAATGTTAAAAGAAGAGTCACAGAAAACGTGTCCTGGGATACCCTTCCAACATGCTTGATCAAATCTGGAAAGGTATATTTTATCATCTCTAAATTGCAACAAAGGACTGAATTTCAGGTCTTCTATTAGTTGAACAAGTGTCGTGTATGTAGTACTTGGGCATTTATGAACTGCAAACCATTCTTTTATGTGCAAAAAAAGCTTCGCGAAATCATTCTGAACATGCTGTACATTCATTTCTTTGTGGTGAATAGGCCGTTGTCAGGAGGAAGACTATTGCTCTTATAGTAGCAGCAGAGGCACAAAGGGAGGCTACTGCTGCTGCATCTCTTGTGAAAGGCCTTGGGTAAGTAGTACACCTCTGTTTCCATTTTAGCATTGTAGTTTTGATATGAATTGTCTGCTACTGCATGTGTTGAATGAAACTAACTTCCATGTCCCCTTCTCCAGAATTTTTACCGAGATACTGAAATCCGCCGAGGAGGATCCGCATGGCGCAGTCAACAAGTTTTTTCAGCTAAACCGGCTTATCATTCAGCAAAACATTTTCTGGAAAGATAACTCGCCAGATTCTGGCAAGGAATCCAGACCAGAGAAGGAGAAGCCATCGAGGAAAGTTTCTGCATCTCAGAACAAAGTTGCTGGAAGTGGTGCAGCGAAGAACCCCGACGATGCCTATACGAGTGGTAAGCTCGAATGGGCCAGAGAGGATGGTTTCAAGGAGATACGCAGGTCATGGATCGATCTGAAAAGGGAATCACAGTCATGGTTTCTGAACTTCCTGGAAGACGCTCTTGCGTCCGGATTCAAATTTGAGGGCCGAGCCAAGAACAGCACCAGAGAACGGGTGCGAGGGCAGTCCAAGGGTGGTGACGGGCAGATCGCGGTCCGGCTGTCGCAGCTCAAGGAGACCAGCAACTGGCTTGACCAGCAGCTGCAGAGCGAGGGGGCGAAACCTGACGACGGTTTGGTCGAAACCATCGAGCGGCTGAAGCAGAAGGCCTACTCGTGCCTGCTCGGGACCGTCGAGACCGCGGCCTCGGCTCTTGAAAGCAGAAACGGCTGTAGCTGAAATCTTTCCAGGGCTGGCCTTGCATGTTTTTTGGCTTGGAAGAAGTACAAGAGCAGTGCTGCTGTACAGAACACAAGAAGATCCTGCTGCAAAGGAGAATGGAGATGAAGCATAATTTATACCAACTGTACAAAATAACGTAGGAGCGAGGATTGAGAGGTGTAAATAGTCCCGGTGAGTTGTCCGTTAAGTTATTCCTTCGATCTTCTTCCTGTTGCGCCGCCTCGTGTTGCTTGTGAAATGGCTCTTCAGTCGTGTCTGGCTAATACAAATGGATGAATGTTTTCGCTTGCCTGAAACAAATAGACAATTACTCGAGCCTCTGCACTCTGCAACTGTGGGGCGCAGAAAACATATCAGCTCTCATTCATTTGTATAGCTGTGCTGGTACTTTTAGTAGCGTGCGTGTCAGTGCGTGTTACATACGATACGATGGACGTAACTGAGAAATTTCAGTGTGAAGACTGTCCGTGTATGTGGTTCCACTGCGGGCACCTCGAGGCAGTTCCAACCAAGGGCTAGACGGACGTTCTCTGGATGTTCCTCTTTATCCGCTGGAGAAACAATGGGAAATTCAGAGGGTTTCTGCGGTGCCCAGCTTATTTGCCACTCCCCGGTATCATGAAATCGGGGAGAATATCAAGTGCTCCCATGCTCCAATTTATCAAAATGCAAATTTAAATATTTCAAAAGAATTCTGAAACAAATTGTACAATCGCTAAAAAATTCAAATCAAAATTTGAAATATACATTGAGAAACAAAAAAGACAAATCCAGTATGAATAGTGTCACAAAAAGACAAAAGTGAAAACACCACTATTTACATTAGGACTTGTCTCTTTTGTTTCTCCATGTATGTTTTGAATTTTGATTTGAAATTTTTAGGGATTGTACACTCATGTATTTTCAATATCCACAAATATTTTCAGAATTGTTTGGAACATTTAAATGTCATTTTTGAAAAAATGGAGCATGGGAGCATCTAAGGGATAGGAGCAACAGATATCTACCCCATGAAATCGACCGTAGCCTCGCCTAAAAAAAACGTAGCCTCGCATCAATCGATAGGCTAGTGGACCAGCCCAGTAGCACGCTTCTGCTGATGTATGTTCGTTGGTTTGTTTTGTTCATTTCATTCTTATTTATTTATATATTGAAATGTTCTATATATTTTTCATACACGCACGCTTCTGCTGATATATATATTTCATACATTATGTCACTTAAATTTTTTTAAAGTGTTCATCACACGTCCATTTTTTTCATTCCGTGTAAAAAATGCGTGCACAACTATTAAAAAACATTATTGCAGTAAAAAATACTGTTCATGACATTTAAATAATGTTTCAATATTTTAAAAATGTTTATACAATGTAAAATAATTATCATGCATAACTGTATCACAAAAAAATCAAAATAAAAAAACACTCATGCGCTTCAAAAAATGTTCGTGCCATTTAAAAGAAAGTTTATACAATAAAAAATATTCGTGTAGTCAAAAAAAATGTTCACCGTCTATTTGAAAAATGCTAACATGTATACAAAAAAATTCTTCTAAGCATGTATTCAAAAGAACCAAATTTCAAAAAGTTGAAAGTTTAAAAAAATTGAGAAGTCATAAACTGTTCGTGAACTCAATAAACTTTTGAAAAATCATAAATAGTTCATGATTTCAAAAACTTGTTTGCATATTATAAAGAATTTCACGATTTTAAATAAATGTTCATGAAAAAAATGTTTGAGATTTTTTAAAAGGATCTAAAATTCGAAACATATTCTGGAATTTAAAAAAATGTTCATGAAATTTTAGAAAATGTTCACGAAAATTAAAGCGGATCCGTCAATAATGAACAAAACGAACCATCGCTTACGTAGAGGGAATAGGGGATCTGTAGAGGTCGTTTTATGATTTTATTTAGTCCCTCACGTTGGGTTAAAAAAAGGTTTCCATGTTTGCTGAGCCCCCCAAAAATTTGACACAGCTTCCTAAGCTATATGAAAATGACTAAATGTCTATTTTGCCTTCATATACAACTATATATGTTTATTCTGGTACCACAGTACTGGTTATGGTAAACACCGCTACGCTAGGTCAAGGCGAGACACATAATTCATCAATCTAGCTCAAGCACGGCCTATCAATGCAGTTTGCTCAGCCAAAAAAAATATTTCATTGTGGCGCATTAGGAAATCAAGTTGTGATGAGACCATCACATTTTTTGTTTTTGAAATGACTTTTTAAGAGTCCCTTATCTCATCATGACATCACTCGGACATAGTTTGTGAAATGACATTTTTAAAGTCCTTATTCATCCTGGCATTTGATTTAGACTTTTTTTTAATATCTACCACATCTATATAGTCTGATAGTTTTTCTTCCATTGCAACGCGTGAGCATATTTGCTAGTATTCTTAATGTATACATTTCATATGTTATGTTACTTAAATTTTTTAAAAGTGTTTATCACACGCCCAATTTTTTTATGCAGCGTAAAAAAATGGTCGCACAACTTTTAAAAAATATTTAAAAAAGATTTCACTCATTTCAAAAAATGTTCATGCATTTAGAAAAACGGTATCGTTTGAAAAATATTAAATTTAAAAACATTCTTGCGTTTCTAAAAATGTTCGTGCCATTTAAAAGAAAGTTTATACAATAAAAAAATGTTCACATTGTCAAAAAAATGTTCACCGTCTATTCTGAAAAATGTTAACATGTATCAAAAAAAATCTTCAAAGCATGTATTTGAAAAAAAATGTAAATTTTGTATTTGTGACTTTTCAACATGTATCAAAAATATATTGGATGAACATACAAAAAATGTACATTGTGCATTGAAAAAAGTAGACATGTGTTAAAAAAATGAGGAAAACTGATGAAGAAACACAAAAAGACGCGTAGAATGTTCTAAAGCCGGTCCAAAACGGTCATGCCTAGTGCAAGACGGAGTATCATCTCGCACTAAAACCACCTCACAAAAATCCACATTGGTCCGTCTCATCTAGTGATTGCCTACGGCGAGACGGAGTATCAACTAACAGATTTATCACAAGAAGGGCTGCAGGTACATTTTACGTCCTGGACCTTGCAGAATTGTCGAAATGCCGAAATAGTCCTCAACATAACCTGTCCTCTCCTTCCTTATCCTGTTCCTCTCCCCATCCTCTTCTGATGGCGGCTGGCTGATGACGCCGGCCGAAGAGGGAGAGCAAGACGACGCCCTTCCCCCAGTAACCCTCCAGCCTCTCCCCTCCCAGCCGCGGCCTCCCCATCGAGGTAGCAGTGCGGTGACGCTCGGCGTCTCCTCGATCTCCCCTTGTCAACGCACTTCCATGTTCGGCTGCCGTACACCCCCCATACCCTCCCTGCTCGATGCCACCGAGCTCCGGTAGTCCAGCTCATCAAATCCGGCGGGCCGGAGGCTGCATCTCACCATGTTCCACAGCGTCCAGCTCCAATCCGGCAACTGTAAGTGCACTGCACTGTACATATCCTAGTTGTAGTGTTATACCGCTGACTGATGTAGCCTGTAGCAACGTTTGTTGAAGACTTGGAGTAAATTCAAATTAATTTAAGATTTTGTGTTAGTCTTGAGAGAATAGAGATGCACCTCAGTTCAGATTTTGTTCTCTTCTCTTGGTCCAGTATCTCATTATTAAGAAAAGAACATAACAGAAAAGAACAGGTCAATTCTTTCAGTAGGATTTTTCAGAAATGAGCTAGGCTAGCTAGCACCTAGCAGTGTTGGTGTACTAAGAATTGGCACTGGTAGCTGTAGCTTAGCTTGTCATATATCAAGTACTGGGATTGTTGTATATTAACAACTGACAGTAGTAGTGTAGTTTGTAGCTTGTCATATATTAAGAACCAGCAGTAGTAGTGTATTCCAAACTGGGCTTGTCATATATTAAGAGTTGTAGGTTGTAGCTGTACTGAACTTTTAGTTGCTATATAAGCAATATAGCTGGGCCTTATGTAGTTATGCTGCATTTCTTTTATACACTGTCTTGATACATTCAGTTTACTTTTGCAATTTCTAAATTAGATGAAGAACAACTGCAAGATGACGAGCCATCTGAAGATGAAGCTGGGGTTACCATCAATTTAAAGAGCAATTTAAAAAAAAAACTTCAACCAGATCATTTTGTTGACCCTTCGTCTTGATATGCATATGAAATCAGATGATATTCCTATTTTTTCTGGTATTGTCTACATGCTAATCATAATTACAAATTTGATTTGATTAGATGATTGCTCACCTGAGCCATAACAATTTCAGGTTAGCTGTACTCCTATTCCTTTTAAATTTTCTATAGCATATCAGGATTGTAAGATGAAGAGCTATCAATAAGTTCAAGAAAAAGCTTGAACCAATGGCAGCAAGTAAGGACAAATTCTTTTGTAATCAACACTCACTAGTGATTTTAGGAGTTGTAGTCATGTTCTGGTACCCAAATTTTAACTAGCATCGTTGAAATTCTATTCAACATAAGTTTAATTCTTGTCAAACCAGATCAGTTTGTTGACCTTTCTGTCTTGGATGTGCATATTAAAATAGGCGATGTTCCTTTTTGTTCAGGTATGATCTGCATGTTCTGTTGCAAGTTCATATCTGGAAAAAAATGCTTGTTGTGATGAGCTAGTATTCTTTCAGGAAGCTGAACATGCAAGTTCATATCTGCAAAAAAAAATTGCAAGTTCAACTGCATCCACTTTGTCTCTTTCAGGAAGCCAAGATGTCTTGTTCATATGATCATGGGATCTGCACGGTGCTCAACCTATTGGCATACAAAAGCATCCCTCGATTCATGTTATTCGTGGATGATGCCCTTGTGGAGTGATCTGGAGCTATGGACACCTTCCCTAAAGCTTGAAACATGTAGTTTCTGTTTAGATTTTGTAATGTGCTAGAATGTTTGGAACTTCAGTTTTCTACTTTGTTTTTGCTTTTCTGAACTGCCATAGGCAGATGTCGGTGAGCAGATATGTAACTGGCTACGATGTGGTTCCATTTTAATTAAATGAAGCCGGGGGTTCCACCCTATTTTTCGGAATAAATTTCACCTTCTCAACAGAATATATGAGTTTTGTATTGCAAGTTAACCAGATCGCAGCGCATGTCGGTCGGCGATAAGCAGAAGCATCCTTTGCGAAAAGCAGAAAAAACAGTCTGTAGACTTTGCAGAACTCCTGATCACTCTTTGTGTTCACCTAAAGAGTCAGCCGATCAGTCCCAGGCCTGATTAGACCACCAAGCATTTGCTAAGCTTCATTAGCAGATAAATAAAAGCTATATAGCACTAAAATTTTGACTTAAACCAGCTTCTATGTTGGTCCTGAAGCAGAAAATAATTTTTTGCACGTACAAGAGCACCGCCGCTATGTTTACGCACTCGCCGGCAGCAATGGCGTCTTCGTTGGGCGCGACTCAGAGGAGAGGAGGGGAGCTCGTGCTTCAACGGCGCGTCGGCGCCCGAACTAGGTACGGGGATAGAAGGGGGAGAAGGTCAGGAGTAGGGGAGAGAGAGGCGACGGACGGAGCAGCCTTCCCGAACCCTAGCGCGCAGCTGGACGGGCTGGTACAGAACATGACAAGGAGAGGAAGACGATACGGGTACAGAGAGCTCAGATCGCTGGATTTAACTGTACTTGAAGGACTGTCTTGCAAATGTACCAGCAAATCCATCGCCGCCCAAATCCTGTCCCTCTCTTTTGAATCTAACGGCCCACGTATATCTAATGCATCTACTGCACCAGTTTGGCCGTTTCACCAGATACGTTCTCCTCCCTCCCCTCCGGGAGGCGCTCCCATGAGCGACTGAGAGGAATCTCCGTCGCCGCCATTCGAAGCCCGCCCAACAACAGTGGCAGCACCACAGTAAATGCTGCTAACAATGAATATAGTTGTAGAAGTAAATGACCACGGGTAGCTTAGCCGGCTCCCCCTGGCCCTTCTGAAAAAATTACGAGCCGATACGGCCCTCAAGAGTCAAAGGCGTGGGGCCGCCTTCCCCGGCTGTCTCCCAGGCCGACTATCGGAAGGCGGCCTGGCTTCAGCCCTCATGAAGAAAGCCGCGGGAGGGCCGGCTCCAAGAGGCCGGCCGCGAGAAGGCCGACTCCAAGGAGCCGGGTCCCACAAAGGGGTCAAGATCGTACCCTCGAAGTGTGCATCCACATAACGGCGATGTGACGGGGCGTGGCTACAGTAAAGCCTGCCACCCCCGAATCCCGGAGCACGCCTGGCACAGTGCGCCGTATGGGGTGGCCATGAACCGTCCGACGCGGCACTGTTACCATATTGACCCTGATGCCACCCACGACGGGCTGTCAGCGTGGCCCACGGGCGATGGGCCCCTTCGGGCAGAGAGACACCCGAAGGCGGCCAGGCCTCCCCCAGTCGGCCCAAGCCAGGGCCGGCTCCCCACAGCCGGCTTGCCCCCTTTCTCGAAGGAGGCGCCCCATTAAGGAGATAAGACGCGGTGATGCTACAACGATTGCCCGCCGGGCGGCGGCACTGTAGCCACGCCCACCTCGGCGAAGCCCTCGTCACCAAAATTGAGGCAACAATAACCAGCCACCGACAAGGCCCTAGACAGTGGGGCCTGCCTATCGACCAAGGAGCCGACAGCCGGCAGGACCCACCAGCCGGCGGGCCCCAGCAGTCGGCGCAGAAGCCGGCGAGCGTAGACACAGACGGCTAGGGCCCACGCCCAGCCGGATTACCACTGTACCCCCGGGGGTGGGCCTATATAAACCCCCCGGGGCACCCATGCAAAGGATTGATCTGAGCTATTTTTAGACACCACATAGAGAGGAGAGGAGAGCTAGCCGTGCCCTTCTTCTTCTTCTCGCCAAACAGCTCAAGGAGCATCTTGTAACCACTCATTCATCTAGTGATCATGCGGAGACCCCGCAGAGCAGCAGTAGGGGTGTTATCTCCACGGAGAGCCCTGAAGCTGGGTAAGATTCGTCGGCGTGCATGTCTTCGCCTCATCCCGCTTCCAGGCACTGGCGACGTCTTACTGGCTCCCACAATGATAAGCCACCCGTTGGCATATGTCGCACCTACCACCCGACATTTGGCGCCCACCGTGGGGCCAGGTGCACCGTCGTCCGGAGACCTGTTCTGGACGGGAACCCTCTTCCTCCCCAGCGAGCGTAGCCAGCCCGGCACGCCCGATGGCGCTTGCCACGACGCGCTGCAAGGCGTCACCAACGCCTGCGCAGCGAGCGGCCTCGCCGATCTCCTTGACGAGACCCTCATCTCCGACGAGCTCGCCTCTGACGCGGGCACCGACCACCTCGTCAACCTCCTTGGCCAGCTCCACGTCTCCGGCGAGCCTGCTGTGGACTTGGAGTCTGTTGGCTCCACCGATCCGATGCCTGTCGACTCCGACACGGCCTCGCTCGACGCTTTCCCCACCGACGTCGCAATCTACAATGACCTGCTTCCCCGGGCCGATGGCTGCGACGCTGCCACCACCGAGGTGATGGTTATCGGCCACAGTGGCGCTTCTGGCGAGAACGACCTCGACGCCCCGCGTGCAGCGGTCCACGACTTGTCCATCCCCCTCCCGGCCGATGCCGACGCCGAAGCACTGGAGGCTCGCCGCCTCGCCCTCCTCGCGGAGGGCCGGAAGTTGGCTTCCATGAGACGCCTCACTGAGGCCCACTAGCGCGAGGCCGACCGCGCCGCCTTTGGCACGCCGCCCCAGGCGGGCCAAGCCAAGCCGGCATTGTCAGACAGCGCGGCGCTGCCCTCGCCGACACGCTAGGAGTCGACCGCCCAGTCTACGCCACCCCACTCGAGAACCTGCGCGCCGCCCAGGCGGCCGTAGACGAGCTAGACGGACTGGGGGCCGAAGAACTCCCCCACATGACCAGACACATCCAGCAACTAATCGATGCAGCCGCGCAGCGGCACGAAGCCGACGCCCGCGCGGAAAGCCCTTCCCCGCACCAAGAGCACGGCGCAACGTCCCGGACGCCGACTACGGGTAAAACCCGCGCGCGACGCGAGAAAGAGCCGGCTGCCAGCCGAAGCCGAACCCGGATCTCCATCGAGCGAGACGCAGAAGGCCATCCCCGGGCCGTGGAGCGGCGGGGCAACCCGCCTCCGCCTCCGCCTCGTGGGAAGAGATATCCCACGCCATCGCCTGTCACGCATCCGACTCTCAGCGGCCGACTAGGTCGCCGCGAAGGAGTCGGCGAAAACGACGCCCGCCATCGGATCGATCGCCTAGCGCGATCCCTGGCGCTAGAAGAAGAAGATGATGTCGGCCCGCCTTGCTTCGGCCCCCGCATCCGCGACGAGCCTTTCCCCAAAGGGTTCTCGCTCCCAAGAGACACGCCCAAGTACAACGGCTCCGTGAAGCCGGAAGATTGGTTGATCGACTACTCCACAACGGTTAGCATAGAAATGGCAACAGGCGCGTTGCCGTGAAGTACGTCCCCTCATGCTGCAGGGCACGGCACGGACCTGGCTCAACAGCCTCAGGCCATACAGCATCAACAACTGGCTAGACTTCACAGAAGCCTTCATCCGCAACTTTACCAGCACCTACAAGCGGGCTCCCAAGCCCAGACAGCTCTCCTTGTGCGTACAAGGCCCCTCCGAATCCACTCGCGACTACCTCACGCGTTGGGCCGAGCTCTGTAACTCTTGTGAAGGGGTGCACGAGGTGCAAGCCATAGAATACTTCACTGCCGGGTGCCGAGAAGGCACCCTCCTCAAGCAGAAGCTCCTCTGCGACGAGCCGACTACCCTCTGGTCATAGCGGACAAGTACGCTACCGCCGACTCCTCAATGAAGACTGAACTCCGGGTAGACGCGTCCGGGAAGGTACTCAACCCGGCGCCCAAGACGCCGGCTAGGGACTCCGGCCGACGCCCGCACCAGAACGACCACAAGCGCAAGGGCCCCGTGCCGCTCTCCACCAGTCGGCAGGTGGCCACAGTCGAGGACGAGCAGCCCGAAGGGCGGCCCGCACCCAAGAAGCAGAGGGGCGGCAAGCCGGCTTGGCAGCCGGCCTTCTCCTACGAGCAAACTCTCGACGCCCCATGCAAGTTCCACAGCGGCGCGAAGCCGTCCAACCACACAACCCGGAAGTGCCACTGGCTCACCCGAATCTCCAAAGGCGAAGGGCTCGCACCGCCTCCGCCTGCTGGTCCGCCGCCTCCGGCTCCGCAGCCGCCAACCGCTCGGCCAGCAGTCAGAGCTGTGCACGATGAGTTCTCCGACGAGCATGCCGCTTATGTCGTCTTCACAAGCCAGCCCAAAGACCGGCGTAGCAGACGCCGAGAGCACCAGGAAGTCAACACAGTCGCTACCAACCCCGCCGAACACATGCACTGGTCAGAAAAGCCTATCAGCTGGAGCCGGGCTGACCACCCAGAGGTGATGCCATCTCCCGGCTCTTATGCATTGGTTTTGGATGCCACCCTTTCAACGGACAGACGCGCCGCCCGTTTCTCCCGCGTGCTGATAGACGGCGGGAGCAGCATCAACATCCTGTACCATGACACCCTGGAGAAGCTGAACGTCAAGACGAAGCAACTCATGCCTACTCGGACTGTGTTCCATGGCATTGTACCTGGCCTGTCCTGCGCTCCCATTGGCAAGATCAAGATTGATGTTCTTTTTGGGGACAAGGATCATTTCCACCGGGAGGCGATCTGGTTTGAAGTGGTGGACCTGGAGAGCCCCTACCATGCATTGCTTGGCCGACCCGCCTTGGCCAGGTTCATGGCTGTTCCCCACTATGCTTACCTCAAGATGAAGATGCCGAGCGCCAAGGGCATCATCACCATAGCTGGCGATTACAAGAAATCTTCCGAGTGCGCAGCAGCCAGCAGCCGGCTGGCCGAGTCCCTTGTGATTGCCGAAGAAAAGAAGATGTTGGCCCGAGTCGTGGCCATGACCGGCAAACAGCCGACCCTGTCCCCCGATCCCAAGGAGTGTGATGCCCAAGGATCTTTCCAGCCGGCCAAGGAGACAAAGAAGATACCTCTTGACCCCGAGCACCCAGAAAGGTTCGCCATCATCGGGGCAAACCTAAACAGCAAATAGGAAGGCGAGCTCGCCGATTTCCTCCGTGAGAATCGGGACATCTTTGCATGGTCCCCTAAGGACATGCCGGGTGTTCCGAAGGAATTCGCCGAGCACAAACTTCACGTCCGAGAAGGCGCGAAACCAGTCAAACAACCCCTCCGCCAACTGTCGAAGGAGAAAAGAAGGATTGTAGGAGAAGAGATAGCCGACTTCTGGCAGCCGGCTTCATTATGGAGGTTTTCTTTCCAGAGTGGCTCGCCAACCCGGTCCTCGTGCTAAAGAAGAACAACAAGTGGCGCATGTGCATAGACTACACGAGCCTTAACAAGGCCTGCCCCAAAGATCCCTTTGCCCTGCCAAGGATTGATCAAGTGATAGACTCCACAGCCGGATGCGAGCTGTTGAGTTTCTTGGGTGCTTACTCAGGATACCACCAGATAAAGCTAGATCCAGCTGACCGCCTGAAGACCGCCTTCATCACGCCATTCGGAGCTTTCTGCTACCTGACTATGACATTCGGCTTAAGAAATGCCGGTGCCACCTTTCAGCGTTGCATGCAGAAGTGCCTCCTCAAGCAGCTCGGCAGAAATGCCCACGTCTACGTAGACGACATTGTGGTGAAGACGGAGAAGCGCGGCACCTTGTTGGAAGACCTCAAGGAAACATTTGAGAACCTGCGCCGGTTCCAGATCAAGCTCAACCCCGAGAAATGCGTGTTCAGAGTGCCAGCCGGCCAGCTCCTAGGCTTCCTGGTCTCCGAACGCGGCATCGAATGCAACCCAGCCAAGATCAAGGCCATTGAGAGAATGGCGATTCCCACCAAACTTCGAGACGTCCAGAAGTTCACCGGGTGCTTGGCCTTCCTGAACCGCTTCATCAGCCGGCTCGGAGAGAAAGCTCCCCCCCTCTACCGCCTCATGAAGAAGACCACTCACTTCGAGTGGAATGACCAAGCCGACCAAGCTTTTCACGAGCTGAAGAAGATGCTGGCCACGCCGCCTATCCTGGCGGCGCTGACTGAGAAAGAGCCCATGCTCCTCTACATTGCTGCAACCAGCTGGGTGGTCAGCACCGTCATCGTAGTCCAGCGCCCAGAAGAGGGCCGAGCCCAGCCGGTCTAGAGGCCGGTGTATTATTTGAGTGAGGTGCTGTCTACGTCGAAGTAGAACTACCCGCACTACCAGAAGATGTGCTATGGCGTGTACTTCGCCGCCAAGAAGTTGAAGCCCTACTTCCAAGAGCACCCCATCACGGCCGTATGCACCGCCCCTCTTGCCGAGATCATAGGCAGCCGGGATGCATCCGGCCGGGTGAAGAAATGGGCCATCGAGCTGGCCCCCTACACGATCTTCTACCAGCCTCGCACCGCCATGAAGTCCCAAGCATTGGCCGACTTCCTCGTCGACTGGGCCGAGACCCAGTACCTGCCGCCAGCTCCCCCTAGCCCTTCTGAAAAAATTACGAGCCGATACGGCCCTCAAGAGTCAAAGACGTGGGGCCGCCTTTCCCTTGCCGGCTGTCTCCCAGACCGACTATCGGAAGGCGGCCTGGCTTCAGCCCTCATGAAGAAAGCCGCGGGAGGGCCGGCTCCAAGAGGCCGTTCGCGAGAAGGCCGACTCCAAGGAGCCGGGTCCCACAAAGCGGTCAAGATCGTACCCTCGAAGTCTGCATCCACATAATGGCGATGTGACGGGGCATGGCTACAGTAAAGCCTGCCACCCCCTAATCTCGGAGCACGCCTGGCACAGTGCGCCGTACGGGGTGGCCATGACCCGTCCGGCGCGACACTGTTACCATGTTGACCCTGATGCCACCCACGACGGGTTGTCAGCATGGCCCACGGGCAGTGGGCCCCTTCGGGCAGAGAGACACCCGAAGGCGGCCAGGCCTCCCCCAGTCGGCCCAAGACAGGGCCGGCTCCCCACAGCCGGCTTGCCCCCTCCCTCGAAGGAGGCGCCCCATTAAGGAGATAAGACGCGGTGAGGCTACAGCGATCGCCCGCCGGGCGGCGGCACTGTAGCCACGCCCACCTCGGCGAAGCCCTCGTCACCAGGATTAAGGCAACAGTAACCAGCCACCGACAAGGCCCTAGACAGTGGGGCCTGCCTGTCGACCAAGGAGCCGGCAGCCGGCGGGACCCACCAACCGGCGGGCCCCAGCAGCCGGCGCAGAAGCCGGCGAGCGTAGACACAGACGGCTAGGGCCCACGCCCAGCCGGATTACTATTGTACCCCCGGGGGGTGGGCCTATATAAACCCCCCAGGGCACCCATGCAAAGGGTTGATCTGAGCTAGTTTTAGACACCACATAGAGAGGAAAGGAGAGCTAGCCGTGCCCTTCTTCTTCTTCTCGCCAAACAGCTCAAGGAGCATCTTGTAACCACTCGTTCATCTAGTGATCATGCGGAGACCCCGCAGAGCAGCAGTAGGGGTGTTATCTCCACGGAGAGCCCTGAAGCTGGGTAAGATTCGCCGGCGTGCATGTCTTCGCCTCATCCTGCTTCCAGGCACAGGCGACGTCTTACTGGCTCCCACAATAATAAGCCACCCGTTGGCATATGTCGCACCTACCACCCGACAATAGTGTTGTCATTTATTTCACTTCAAAAATTTGTATACATGCAATATAGACCATTTTACAGTTAAATATCCCTCTATGAATTTATTTAGGGTTGCTCCGAAATTTGAAGGTAACTTAATATAATACTTACCTTAGCAGCATGTACATAACTGCACACACCGCTAGACTGAATACTAGCTACATGTGCGTGTCACTAACACCATTGGCGGAGCTTGAAACAAAAAACTGGGCGGGCCAGGCAGGCTAATATAAAGGAAATTGCTCTTGGGTTGGCCTTCATGTCATGCACAGTGTGAGTGTTTGCTCTTAGGCTTGGCGGGCCATGGCCACCTTTTGCCCTAACGTAGCTCGGCCTCTAACTAACGCGCTGCTTGTAAAATTTATGCATTTTAGGATTTTAAGAACAACTGTTGCTATTTTTCCTTATATGAACAAAAAGTTTAGTATATTACATGTTTGTCAACATAATAATTGAAAAGTACATAAACTTTTATGAGATCTGTGCCTCCAAAACTAGTAGAATAAGCATTGCATATGCTCCCACGTAGGCTTGATTTGTGCCTCCAAAACTAGTTACCTGTGCTTTCACGTAACCAATGATCCGTGCCTTCAAAATTAGTGAAACTAGGGGGATAAGCACTTCATGTGCTCCTACGTGGATTTCATCTGTGCCTCCAAAACTAGGGGGTGAAGCACCGCTTGTGCTCCCACGTACCATTGATCTGTGCCTCCAAGAACTGCTTGCGCACCCAAGAACCACAGACCCGTCCCTCCAAAACTACTGGAGGAAGCACTGCCTGTGTTCACAAAAACCAGTTGTGCGGTGAGCAGGAGTCGCTCTGTAGGCGCGGCGTACCAGCGAAGCCGGATGCATGAGGTTATTACGACAAACATGATGTACGACTGACACACGCTTTGACCTAAGCCCTCCTTCAAAATGTATATGAAAATCTAACGAGTCGAAGCCGAGTAGTTGTCACGCCCGTAGGCACCGTAATATTACTAGAAACTTGAAATTTATGAGATGAAAGCTTTCATGTAATAGTGTTGGAAGCCCCCATCTGTAATTTTACTCCATAAAACTCCATTACCCAGAAATATAATGAGAAACACAAAAGTGAAAAATTGATTTTTTTTTCGTAGCTATAGTCTAAGTTTGTTATTACGCGACAACTTTTTGCTGTATTTTTTGCGTCCATTTTTTTTCTTTGTCACACGCGAAAGGGAAAAAGGGAAAAACATGGATAGTAGGAGGGATGAACTTCAAAAGGCATGAAACCAGAAAGGGGAACCGCTTCGGGGATCCGACTTGCCTGCTCCCTCCTCATGCTCCCATCCGTGCTCCCACTTCATCCTACGGCTGTCTTTTTCTCTTTTTCCTTTCTAATCTAATCATCTCCCCCCCTGATTTTAAGGGGGTGAGGCCGGGCCTTATTTTGTCCAATCAAATCAAGCCACATATACGGGAGCACGGATGGACACACGGGGAGGGAGCAGGCAAGTCTCGTCCCCGCTTCGGTTGGTTCACGCGCCGAGCTCTCCCAAAGTGTTCGCTGTTTCCTTTTCTAAGGGGTAACTCTTGACTAGTTGCTGTTCCAAACCTATGCGCTAAATAGGATCCACCCTATTGGACGCTCCTTGCGCCTAGTAGGGGTGCAACGCACAAAGGAAGGCTGACTGGGCTAGCTCATTGGCTGTAGCGCGTGATTAAAATTTGTAGTGGCTCAAAAATGTATGTACAAATTTTGAAAAAGTGAATTCTTTTGCAAACATGATTTTTTTAAGTTCATGATCATTTTTTTTGAAATTTTTAGATTTTCCCCCCAAAAAGAGAACAAATTTGAATTTCAACATTTTTGTGAAGTTTTCAAACATTCCTTGAAAACTATGATTTTTTTTGAAAATTCCAAGCAATTTTCAACTTTTTTAAAAAAGACAGAAATTTATATAAACATGACCACAATTTTGAAATTCAAATTAATTTTCGAAATTTAAAATAATGTTTGAAGATTTTGCACATTTCTTAATAAGTGAATTTTAAAATTTCGAACATTTTCTAAAAACATGAACATAATTTTGAAATCCCAAATATTTTTTAAGATTTCGATTTTACTTAAACTTGTGAAAAATGAAAAAAAACAAAAATAAAATGGTAAAACAAGAAAAAAGCCAAAGGAACCAGTAATGAAAACAGTAGAAAAAAGAAAACCATGTCAGGAGCCGTCTGGAAGGTTTCAAGCTAAATTGGTCAGCCCACCCAGCGCACTCGTCTCGATCGCCTGTCCGAAAGGGCGATATGATTTGCCAGGAATTTGCGTGAATGCTCACGACAAAAAGAGGGGACCTCCTATTCTGCGGCAAATAGAGCAGCGATGCACGGGGGGAGACTGACTGGGTTGGCTCATTAGCAGGCAACACAAAGCGCGACACTATAGCACGGTTTTCGTAGTGTAACGTTTTTTTATTGTAGACAGTGTTTTTGTACAGTTGTGTTGTCTTTGTACTGTAGGGTGAGTTACTGTAGCAAGTGGTTCAAAAAAGTTTTGAACATTTTTCAGAAAAGTGATCATTTTCTGAAAATGCTTACATTTTTTTAAATGCGAACAATTTTGAAATTTTGACTTTTTTTTTCAAAAAAACGAACGGTCTGAAGTTATGAAGATTTTTTTTCTAATTTCAAACATGTCTCGAAATTTGTGAATAAATTTAATAGTTCTAATTTTTTTACAAAAATGAGAACAAGTTTTAACTTTTTGTTTTTTGGGGAGATTTGAACTGTTTTCGAGAATTCAATTTTTTTTGAAAATTTGAACAATTTTAAAATTGTGATTTTTGTGAAATAATGAACATTATTTTGAAAACAAAAACAATTTTTGAAGGTATTGAACATTTTTTTAATTTTGTGATCATTTTAAAACAAAAAATAAAAGGAATAAGTAAACAATAAAAACCTTGAAAAACACAGAAAACCTGTAAAGAGAACACTGGAAAAAAGAAAACCGGTTCAAGAACCTTTTAGAAGGTTCCCAAAACCGATAAAACTCCAGGTTGAATCCTTCCAAAAGTTTCCAAAAACCAGAATCGCTGCAATAGTTTGCTATCTAAATAGGCCAGACCAATTTGATCGCTCGCTTAGTTGCTTTGTAGGAAAAGGCGACAATGTGACGGAACATGCTTCATGTGGGAAAGACAAAATTACTCTCTTTTTTGGCGGTGCCATAAGGGTAGAGAGTTTTATGTTCTTCGTCAACGTCTAGTGATCTTGGTATTTGTGAGAATAAGATTACCCTCATTGTTTTGGTGGTGCCATGAGTTAGAGAGTTTTTTGTCCCCGCAGATTCAGTTATTCGGACTTCATGAGTTTATATTGATGTGTCAAGCTTTTTTGTTGGTTTGATTCTCCGTGGAGGTGAAATCGTTCATCGACACCATAGTGAAGATATAGTGATTGTATGGCCAGCACTTCTAGGGGATCATCCCGACCCAAGTACGTTCATCGATCAAGGGTTCCCATCTTTTTGGAATATCGACTCAAGGCGCTTTGAAAAATCATCATTGCTCCAGTCCAATTGGAGCCTCTTTACCAAAGTTTTTGAAGTATTCTTCGAGCAGAGATTGATACCAGAAGAAGACGCTTCCAAGAGATTTCATTGTAATTCTCAGTCGTAGGAGTTACTTTGTACTATTTTCTTAGATCTTAGATCTAAAGTAGTGTACATGTAATTGTTATAAGTATAAATAAAATTACAGGTGTTTCTAAAAAAAACACAAAAAAAGAGAAGAGGGACATGCCCCAAATGAGAGCTTTCGCGAAGGTCAGCGGCCCAAAGCACGACGTATTAATGCCTTGTACAATGTGCTTAGGAAGATGCTTAGTAAAATAAACTGAGTATTTGGCATGGCGCTTGTTCCTTCCTTTTCTGCAAATGGGCGCAAACCGTCTCCTCCGTGCTGGGCCGGCCCATCTTCTTCTTCTTTTCTTCTGTTTTAAGAACAAAAAGTTGCGCATCCGGTGTGTTTCCCACCACCCACACCTAATATGTTCAATTACATCTTTCTCACTCTTTTCTTCTTTTCCTCTTTTTATTTTTTCATGTTCCTTCTTTAATTTTTTATTGGAATGGTTTTGTTTGGTTTTTTCTTTTTCTTTTTCTACTTTTTTCTTTTGCTAAAATAAATAAACCTTTTCAAAATTGATGTTTTTTAAATCAATGAACTTTTTCTCAAAATTGATGAACTTTTTTTCAAAACTGATGAACTTTTTGAAAACAATGAACTTTTCCAAGTTTACATTTTTAAATTGTTCCAAAATCTGAGTGATACAGTATAATTAGTGCGTCCAGAGTTGTTCTTATATTACTGGTGCTGCTTTCAGTCACTGCAATTGAGTAGCTCTAATTGTTAGCAAAACTCGTACAAGAGTCCAATGATGTGAGTCCGAATCCTAGACAAAGCTTTCGCGGTTGCAAGTTCGCCGTGCTCGGGTTTCGTGGGTCAGCCCAACTGAGCGCTGCAGTGAGCACCGGTTGGTTCCATGGCGCAGCGGGCGCCCTATAGGAGCCCCCGAGTTTTTGTTAAGCACCAGTGATGGATGCATAATTAAGTGTCTATCCTCTACAAATAAACACTGGCGCTTAAGAAAAAACTGATTTATTTTTCAAAGCATCTTTTTTAAGTACTTTACATTGTACAAGGCCTAAGCATGAGCAAAAGTATAGTTAGAGAGAGAGAGAAGTATAGTTAGAGAGAGAGAGAGAGAGAGAGAGAGAGAGAGAGAGAGAGAGAGAGAGAGAGAGAGAGAGGGGTATATAGAGTACCGACCGATTATATATTGCTCAAAGGAAAATAAAAAGAGCCCCGACCGACGCATACGCAAACGCGTGGTGAATCTTGGCAAGACGACGGACCCGCGTCGAAGGATCATCATGAGATGACAAATCTCCGCGACGAGTGGTATGACAGCTAAGGTTGTTTCTTCGTCAGCATGCAGCGGATCGAAACGAAGGGGGCAGCTTTGGACATTGGACTCAACCATACAGCTATGGCACCATGCTTGCATTTCGCTGCAATGCTGCATATATCTACCGCCCCTCCCGGCCCGCCGTCAAAAGCAAAATCTCCGACTAGCCAGCTAGAGCCAGACCGGTCGGCGGCGCACGTACGTGTCGGTGGCCGGTGCAGGATCCATATATCCAGGCGTGCACTCACGTGCTCACTCGATGCATGGATCGTGGATGGATATACCGGCCGATGGATGGATGGATCCATCCGGGCAATTGCCGTGCGCGTGCGCCGAAACGGGGCCTGATCGACTCGTCCACGGGGCATGCATGGCGCACTGCAGTAGCTGTCGAGTAGCACCGGTTTGGCTGTGGTCGGCGGTGCATTCACCCGCAGCTTCGCGATCGATGTCGACCCGTGGTAGTACGTAGGATTTTATCTTTGAATTGAAAATGAAAGGCGTCGTACGTACGAATCGTACTGAATCGGCTGGCTGAAGCGAGCGTTGATCGGCGACTGGACGGACGTCTTGTCCAGATGATCGGCGACTGGATGGGCCGGAAAGGGAGCTGCGTGCTGGGGAATGGATAACGCGTGCCGTCCAGTCCTCCTCTACGGAGGGAAAAGCAAGTAGGAGCAATTAACATGTGCGCCTCGGCTCGACGGCCCATGTAGAAAACTCCGTACAACAAGTACGGATCTGCGTACGCGCTGGGCATGTACGAACAGGTTTATACGGGCGTCCAATCAAACTTTTCTTACTGTATTACTATTTATATAAACATAATAATCTAGAAATGGGAAGTATTATTTATAAAAGACACAGCAAGAGCTCTATATCACACCGCTAAATCTTGTCATTCAGATAGATAATCCAAATGAATCATTGGCCCTAGCGAGCCCGGTGTAAGACAAAATAAAAAACTATGTTACTCCCTCCGATGTCCGATCCATATCACTTATGGCTCAACCGAATGTATCCAGCGTTAAAATACATCTAGATATATCCATTTAAGCGACAAGTAATATGAATCAAAGAGAGAATGAAGTTTCAAATAATTATGAAAAGACATTCATCAGTACATAGACATGTGCTTGTACAATCTGATCAAGAAATGTTTTCATTCTGGGCTATGGTAAAAACGAAAAATATGTGTATATCTATAATATATCTACTGTTTGCTACTCCGTTGAAATATACTTTCGTCCCATTTTATAGATAAAGTCACATGACCATATGATGCAAGGTGTTAAGAAAACCCTATTATGAAACAAATATAAAAAACCCAAAAAAACAAAGAGACCAATACATTTGGAGTGTACTAATGGATGTACCCAGAAACACAAACATCACAAGGTCAGAAAGCAAAACAGACTTCAGCGGGTGATTACCTTCTGTGGCACCCGACCCCCGCGTCGCCCCCGCTCGGGCGACTCGGGTGGTTCTCCAACCCTAGCCGTCGTCGGGACCGACTCCTCCTTCCCTCACCCAGTCGCCGCCGGAGGACGGCACCGGGAAGCGCCGAGGCCGACGGCGGTGGCGGGGATCCTCCCCTCTCCAGCGTCTCATGGGTGGTGTTGAGCCCTTGCGCGTGTGGAGGCGCGGCAGATCCGGCGGCGGCGGTGGCTGGCCTTGGCACGGGCGACGGCGACTGTGGCGCATTGGGTAGCCCGGTCATGGCCGACGGTGGGCGGCGGCTTGCCTGGTTCGGGCAGCGGCGACTTCTGCTGTGGCGGCGTGTCATCCGGCTTCGGATCGACAGCAGCGTGGAGGGCCTGGTGGGCCGTTTGGCGGCACCTCCGGTTAGATCTGTTCTGCCCGGTGCAGCCCACGGTGGTGGTCATATCCTCCTTCGGAGGTGGTCGGCCTGAGGCTGGGCGATCGGATCCCGAGATCTGTCATCTAGTCCCGGCTGCGAGTCGAGGAGACATGGTTGCCGGTGAAAACCGAGGCAATGGCAGGCGATGGCGGCGTTCTGCGCCGTTACCTTGATGATGGCATCGTCGAGTAACTACTGTCAACCCACTCGTGCTGCTCCGGGGGAAACCCTATGATCCGGTATTTCAGATCAGACGATGACGGCACTACGGTGTTGTTTCTCTCTTCGGAGTATCGTTTGTGGACCAGCGCTGGAAGGCAGAGGCAGGAGGCGGAGCGGCTTCGTCTTGAACGGAGCTTTGGTGAACATGTCAAGTCATGCCCGGCCGACAGGTGCTACGCTTTGTCATGCCTAGTTGGACAGGTGTTATGCACGGCAGATCTTTCAGATTCTCCGCGTCCGGATGGACGAGCGCAGGGAGATGGTGTCGTTGGGCGACGTGGTGGCGTCGACGGTTAATCGGACTGGCAAGGATGATGCGGATCTCTCTCCTGAAGATGGGACAACAGTTCGATGATGATGACGGCTTTTAAAACGTGTGCATGTAGTGTACGCTTTAGATTTGCCGCACCGTTTGTTGGTTCCAATACGTTATATGGATGAATCGGCGACGACATCGGTTATAGATATGAGGAGCGAGAGCACTCGCATTATCAAGCTTATAGGTGTGAGCGGTGGTTTCGGATGGTTTGATGTATGTTTTTATCAGACTTTTGGAATAATTAATAAAGATGACCGTATGCATCGATTGATGCAAAGACTGGGGATTTAACCTCCTTTAAAAAAATTGGAATATACTAATGGGAACCACCGTCTCGCGATCGAGGAGAGATCACTACAGGAAGCTTCTGCGGAAGCCGCCCAAGAACGAACCCACATCTTCCAGAGAAACTAGCGGACTTCGCCTTAGGCCATTGCCACTTTGTTGCCTGAGAGGGCCCTCCGCCCTTCGCTCGGGCCATGGACACCGACCCTATCGGAGCAGAAAGGCCCGAGAATGCAGACGTCGCGGTCATGTGCAATGTATAAGAGGTAGACAAATCGCCTCACGCCGGAGCCAAAGATGCTTCAAGCAACAATCCAAGCCCGTGTCATCACCGTAAGGGACCCAAGCTCCCCAATAACGCCCCGAGAGGGTAACAACGTCATTGCGCCTCCGCCGTTGAGTCCGGCCCTCCAGACATGGGTTTCTTGCAAAATTCAATCTTCACAAACTTTAACAAACTTTACAGAGAAAAATATCTATATCTATAATATCAAATATATACAACATGAAAATAGATTTCTTGATGAATCTAATGATATTGTTTAGTATTCTACTTCCTTCGTCTCATAATGTAGGACGTTTTTTGACACTACAATAGTGTCAAAAAACGTCATACATTATGGGACGGAGGGAGTAGATGTTTATAAACTCTATAACTTAGTCTAATTTTACAAAGTTTGACTTAAAAAAAAATCTTATACACGCTATATGTTGAGACGGAAGGAGTTGTGTAGCTCACGTATTTAATATCTCCCAGTGAAATTCTATAGTTTATAGGCACATTTACCCTTCTCCCCAACAAAGCGTAATATATTGATATCAAGATGACACAAGTACATGTACGTATACATGTCAAATTTGTTTAGATTTATTTTGAATTGTTAATATGTTTTTTGATTTTTAGAAAAATTTCTGGCTCACATGGTCAATCTTGATTATGAATTATTTTCCAGAAATGTCCTTTTTTTTGGAGTTGGATGCTAACTAATACTCCATCCGTTTACAAGAAATTTGACTACATATGGATTGAAGTAAGTGAACAAACACACTATAATGTGTCTATATACATTCAGTTCAGAAAAAGGTTAAACATCTTATAGTATTTATGAACGGAGGGAGTAACTGTTGCAATTTTTCTTCGTGTCCCATATACGAACATGTCCATGTGGGGTGTAATCACGAATCATCTCATGAACTAGGCTTTGCATATTGGTTCGTCTAGTAATATATGAGCCCTCTCACTCTCAGCTGAAACACCAAGATCATGAGTATCTTGAGCATAACATGGCATCTGCTACTGCTGGTCTGCACACAATGTATACGCTCAGTCTCCAAAGTCGGTCAAGTTACGAGTCTTAGCACGTGGTGATGGCATCCATACTACTACCCATCATAATAACATTCAACAATCATGGAGGAGAATATACACTTCGGTCTCATGCAATCCTGCTATAGCAGCAACCACTAAAACCGTATATTAATCTCATTAAACTCTGCAAGAGCTGCGAGACGACGAATCACTGGACTTGTACCTAGCTAGGGAATATAATCTTTGGTCAAGACTAGCTTAATTACGACCGTACGGGGATGGCTTGACCTCCTCCAAAACCATGTACTCAAGACTACTGCAAGAGCTTACCTGTTTCTTGCTACAAAACTGTATACATACCTACTTGCTTATTTGTATACTCACTGTTTAGTACTACGATCTACTTACTGTATTATTCAATTAGTGGGCTACTAGTTGACTAATTACGTGATTAGAGTACGTACATGACCTCTGGACAAAGCAATAATACTATACTAGCTAGGAAAGGTCTGCGAAGATATGAACAAGCGTACTATAATTTAGTCCATCAGTCAGCTGCAAGCTTGTACTACTTTTACCTGATGTGTCTCTGATTTGGTCTTGCTTACGTTCTGTCTTTCGCGTTCCCTTTACATTCTACGGTCCAGTTGTTGGCTGGTCCTGAAGAAGAAATTCAAAGTGCTCTTGGCCGGCTGGTCTCTTGCTGATTTTCTGGGTCTCTTGAATCTTTTTCGAGCGACCTTCTCTACTGAATCCTGACGATTGAATACTGGTGAAGAGTACACATGTACACCCCCGGGGCATTATTTGTATATATAGAACATATCGACGAAATGTACACGAAATTTCCCATACGATTAGTGGTAATTTCTCGAGCATTAGCTAGTAAATGGCATGCTTACATACGTCTGGTAAACTAGAAGTGTATACTGTCGCAATCAGAGAGTCATGCACGTTTACCCTTTGCTTAACTGTGGGTTCCTTCGTTGAAATCTTTGTAGTCAATTTTGAATTCATTTCAACAAGCTCTCCACTCTGTCTAGAAGACACAACTCTGAAAACTTTGTTATTCATACGCTGTCCCTTTTCTGTCAACGCTACTGTACATAGTGTGTCTGTAGATCCGCACGAATACAAGAAAGCTGGACTATTACACTCTCACACTTTCACATTCACAAAGAAATGTATGGTGCGGTTAGTATCCGTAAGCACTATATATAAAGTCAAAGAATGCACGTAGTTGAATCACCGCCGAAACTAGGCCGCTCATTCCGGGCAGGGAACCGGGGGCGATTTGGCTAGGTAGCTACCAGTTGGGTCAAAGCACGTACGCCACGTTGGAAGCGGCCAGTGCCTCTACGTATCCGACATGGTGTCCAATAAACAGCCAGCTTAGCCTAAGATTACTCATAGTAGGAGTAACATAGATGGTAACATCACATATCTCTAAGCAAAACATATGATATGGCGAGAAATTAATGAGGAGAGAGGGGCATATGGTGACATAGCTAGTTACTGTAACATCACACATACCATGACAAGATGAGTCTACAACCTAATAAACAAAGTGTTGCATGACATCACACATATGTTACTCACCACTATAGAGATACAACATATGCATGTTACTAGTCACCCATTGTGACTAGTCTAAGACTAGCCACAGTGGGGTAACTTCAGCAGTAACATCGAGTGCAACTCAGCAAATTTGCTTACGTGTCAATGAGTTAATGAGGAGAAATGTAGTTTGAGTAACTTAGCTAGTTACTGTAACATCACATGTCTCAATGGAATATGCGTCTATAACCTAATAAATGAAGATTTGCATGGCACCACGCTTATGTTACTACCCACTATGAAGGTAGTAACATAGTCTAGGGATATGTGTATGTTATTCTCCATTGTGGCTCCGTCCTTCACATTTGACATAAATAGGATACAAAATAGAAAAACCAAAATAATGGGGTACAAATGTGGTGAATTTTGTAAAATGTGGTTTCTTTAACAGGAGAGAAGACCCCGAGACTCCGAGAGTGCATTAGAAATGTCTATAAACAGTGCAAGCACACCTTACACAAGGTCCCAAAGGAAAAGAAAATGACATACCATTGCTTGCATTTTGCAAAAAAGACACAAAGCAGAATGCAAAAAGCAGTCTGGTTCTTCGAAACGACACGGGCCGAAAACCGAAGCCGCCATCGCCGAAGACAAACCACTTCGGGTGGTGGGTTCGCTACGCCATCTCCACGGGACTAGAAGAAATGACAACATGAGCTTGGCCTGCATTGCCTCCCGTCTAACGACAACGTGTCGGGAGGAATGAACAGAGCCCACGAGGCTGCATCAAGTTGCCTTTCGACCAGAAGAAGCAGGGTGGAGGCGAAGGCAAGCAAGAGACTGAGGTGTGGCATTGCTCCCTCTGCAACCCATCAGCCTCCACCATGGCAGCAATAAGGGCACTACAAGAGAAAGATCCCCATCTTCAGATCCAGGGAACTAACAACCATTTTCATGGAGTGGTCGGTGGAGAAACCCCTCTCCACCGTCGGCTCCAACCACCAGCAAACGCCTGATCCGACCCACCTTCGATGAAGCTCTCCAAGCATCCGACATGATGCCACACAACAACACGGCAAGCCAAACATAATAATAATGCTACTACTATATGCATGTAGACCTTGGCGACACCTCTCCATAGACAATGCTGACCAGCCTCGCTGTCGGATGAGGCGTGTGATGTGGCCTGGAAACCCCTCAAGACTCTCAAACGGTGTAAACAAGGGGGGCGGAAGAAAGCAAAGAGGGTTCCCTTGTCGGAGTTTAGTTGCACCTCATTTGAACATGTATTTTTCAGCAACAATCTTGCTTTGTTGATAAAATAATGCCATTAGTGACTCTTTTTCAGGAAAAACTTTTGATCTATTAATCAACTGTCAAGGCTGTGAAAGCCACACCGGAAGTAACAAATATTATATCGAGGTCTAAAGACCACTAAGCAATGACTACAAGCAGTAGAGCGAGTCGAAGGCGTCGTCGCTCCTCCCTTACCGGAGCCAACCAAACCTTGTTGTAGTAGACAATTAAGAAGTCGTCGTGCTAAAGCCCTATAGGACCAACATATAGGATCACAACTGTCGCTGATGAAGAGAAGCGTAGATCAGAAGAATCCAACCTGTAAACAAACAGACATAGATGAACGAAGACCAGATCCACCAAAGACAAGCGCCGACCAAATCCGGCAAAATCCACCGAAGAAACACCTCCACACGCCTTCTGATGATGGGGGGCTAGGCGGAGAGGACCTTAGTCCATCTTTAGGAGGCCGCCATCGCCTTGCCTTCCCGATGAGGATAATGAAGGAAATATGCCCTAGAGTCAATAATAAAGTTGTTATTTATATTTCCTTATATCATGATAAATGTTAATTATTCATGCTAGAATTGTATTAACCGGAAACTTAGTACATGTGTGAATACATAGACAAACAGAGTGTCACTAGTATGCCTCTACTTGACTAGCTCGTTGATCAAAGATGGTTAAGTTTCCTAGCCATGGACAAAGAGTTGTCATTTGATAAACGGGATCACATCATTAGAGAATGATGTGATTGACTTGACCCACCCGTTAGCTTAGCACGATGATCGTTTAGTTTACTGCTATTGCTTTCTCCATAACTTATACATGTTCCTATGATTATGAGATCATGCAACTCCCGAATACCGGAGGAACACTTAGTGTGCTATCAAACGTCACAACGTAACTGGGTGACTATAAAGATGCTCTACAGGTGCCTCTGATGGTGTTTGTTGAGTTGGCATAGATTGAGCTTAGGATTTGTCACTCCGAGTATCAGAGGGGTATCTTTGGGCCCTCTCGGTAATGCACATCACTATAAGCCTTGCAAGCAATGTGACTAATGAGTTAGTTGCGGGATGATGCATTACGGAACGAGTAAAGAGACTTGCCGGTAACGAGATTGAACTAGGTATTGAGATACCGACGATCGAATCTTGGGCAAGTAACATACCGATGACAAAGGGAACAACATATGTTGTTATGCGGTTTGACCGATAAAGATCTTCGTAGAATATGTGGGAGCCAATATGAACATCCAGATTCCGCTATTGGTTATTGACCGGAGATGTGTCTAGGTCATGTCTACATAGTTCTCAAACCCGTAGGATCTGCACGCTTAACGTTCGGTGACGAGCTGTATTATGAGTTTATGTGTTTTGATGTACCGAAGGTAGTTCGGAGTCCCAGATATGATCACGGACATGACAAGGAGTCTCAAAATGGTCGAGACATAAAGATTGATATATTGGACGAATATATTCGGACACCGGAAGTGTTCCGGGTGATTTCGGAGAAAACCAGAGTGCCGGAGGGTTACCGGAACCCCCCCCCCCGAGAAAGATTGGGCCTACATGGGCCATATGGAAGAGGGGAGGCAGCCCACAAGGGGCAGCCGCGCCCCTCCCTATAGGGAGTCCGAATTGGACTAGGGAGGGGGCGCCCCCCTTTCCTTCTCCTCGTCCTCTCCTTTCCCTCTTTCCCCTTCTCCTCCTAGTAGGACTAGGAAAGGAGGAATCCTACTCCTATTAGGTGGAGGATTCCTCCTCCCTTGGCGTGCCCCTAGGGCCGGCCGGCCTCCCCCTTGCTCCTTTATATACGGGGGTAGGGGGCACCCTAGGACACACAAGTTGATTGCTTTTTAGCCGTGTGCGGTGCCCCCGTCCACTATAATCCACCTCGGTCATATTGTTGTAGTGCTTAGGTGAAGCCCTGCGCCAGTGGCTTCATCATCACCGTCATCATGCCGCCGTGCTGACGAAGCTCTCCCTCGACACTCAGCTGGATCAAGAGTTCGTGGGACGTCACCGAGCTGAACGTGTGCAGATCGCGGAGGTGCCGTACTTTCGGTGCTAGGATTAGTTGGATCGTGACACTAGTAGAAAGACGACTTTTAGTACCGGTTCGTAAGGACCTTTAGTACCAGTTCTAGAACCAGCACTAAAGAGTGGGGACTAAAGGTCCCCCCTTTAGTCCCGGTTCAACACAAACCGGGACCAACGGCCCACCACGTGGCACGAGGCGCGCCGTGGTCTGGGGGACCTTTAGTACCGTTTTTTTCTGATTTATTTTTGAAATAAAGCAAAAACAACCCGTCTACTGGGCCAGCACGGCCTGCATACGGCTAGAAACCCAACCTCTAGTTGGGCCAGGATGCAGGTCCATACGGCCCAGTAGGCCCCACAGGGCAGAAGACTTGCAATAGGCCCACAAAGGCCTGCTTAGAGAGGAGCTCGACACGGTAGCCGCGGCGGGGCTTATAAACCGGTGCGAGCTCCTCTCAACTAGCGAGGTGGGACTAAACATTGTGCACTGCGGGTGGCAGCGCACCACCTTTAATACCGGTTGGTGGCTCCAACTGGTACTAAAGGGGGGGGGGTCTTTAGTACCGGTTGGAGCCACCAACCCGTACTAAAGGTCGCCACCTTTAGTACCGGTTGGTGGCTCCAACCGATACTAAGGGGGGGGGGTCTTTAGTACCAGTTGGAGCGACCAACCCGTACTAAAGGCCACCACCTCTTTAGTACCGGTTCGTGGCACGAACCGGTACTAATGAGCGCCGCCCGCCTAGTCGTTGGAACCGGCACTATTGGTCACATTAGTGCCAGCTCAAATACAAACCGGGATTAATAAGCTAAACATTTGACCCTTTTTCTACTAGTGTGAAGACCTTCGACTACATCAACCGCGTTGTCATAACGCTTCCACTTACGGTCTACGAGGGTACGTGGACAACACTTTTCCCTCTCATTGCTATGCATCACCTAGATAGATCTTGCGTATGCGTAGGATTTTTTTTTTGAAATTACTACGTTCCCCAACAGATAAAACCTTGAGCAAATAAAGAAAAACACCTAGACACACGCATGAGCCCTCCTGCCGTCAAGGATTGGGATCCACCAGGCGTCCATGGCCTTGGGAGAGGAGGTAGATCGGCGACAACCATTCGCCGGGATGGGCCATGAGGCGAAGGGGTTGTGTACATTCGTTCATTCACAAAAGCCCACATCCATGGAGAAAATGACTTACTTTTAATCTATATTTTTTTTATAAATCTATATATACTACTTAAAAAGAATGCAAAGTTTCATCTTAGGCTAAATTTTCTTTCCACCACCTCTTCATCCATCCTCCCATCTTCTATCAAACATCCCGATTTTCTACCAAGCCAATCTTTGGTAACCCAATAAATGAGACCAATCTATGGTATAGCAATAAATTCATGATCCGTAAATAAATTATTTATTTCTTATGGTAAAACCTCATGCATGTCAAACATCTTTAATAACCCAATAAATAATGATAAATTCGCATCCATAAGAAAATAAATATCAATCAATCTCTTATATTTGGTAACCCAATAAAGCACATCAATCACGAGAACATACCTATTTTTTATCGATTTAAGAACCGGTAGAAAATTTATGCTTTATAAACAAATGTAATATTATTTTATCTATTTATTTTACATCAAGATTTGTCCTGCATGGTCATTTATTGTGTTACAATATATTTGGCTCCATGGCAACGCAAGGGGCACATACCTAATATACATTAATATTCTGTTACTACTCACATAATATTCTATTAATGTCATTGATTTGTCTTTGCTTCAGTAGCCGAACTACATTTGGCGAAATGTTGAACTTCTGCGTTTTTTGCTCAACAAGGCGTGCAATATACCGTTGAAAATATGTTGATAAGGAGATTTCTTCTCTTCTAGAACATTTCTGCACAATCCGCACGGTTTAAGATTAGTTTTGAAAATACTACTTTTTTTTTACTAAAAATAGGGATAGTAATTTTGATCGCATTTTCAAATGGTTTGTGGGATTGATGCAGATGATATGGAGTTGGAATTTTGCTGAAAGCGTGTTCCTTTTTCACATACAAAGTGTTCTCAAATTTCATCTGAAAAGTAATTTGAAATGGTTGGATCTTTAATTTTCCAATGGTCTATGAGAATGCAGAAAACGGCATGGCATTGGAATCTCTATCTCTATATCTACTATATCTACTATACTACTATTTAAAAAGAACGCAAGGTTCCCATTTTAATTTTCTTTTCACCACCCCTTCGTTCAACCTTTCATGTATATGATAATCAATCACTTTAATTTACTTAACTTTTGAACCAATTTCAATTTAATTTATCTCTACTGCTTAAATAGAACGCAAGGTTCTCATTTCATCTTTCTTCCCACCACCCCTTTGTCCAACATTTTATGTATATGATAATCAGTCACCTTAATTTACTTACCTTCCGAACCAATTCCACTTTAATTTACTTACCAAAATTCTAATCACGGGGCATTTGATGAACATTTATTGACACAATCGCATTACTATTGACAAGTAAATCACAATCTAACGTACTAGAATATTTATATCCCGTTGCAACACACGGGGCATTGTTCTAGTACTACTTAAAAAGAATGTAAGGTTTCATATTTCACGTTTCTTCTCACCACCTTCGCGTCCAACCTTCTCGTTATGATAATCAATAATCTTCATTTACTTACATTCTGAACCAATTTCATTTTAATTTTATTTACCAAACTTCTCATCAAATTATAAGGTAAACCACGTGCAGGATTTGATAAATATATCTTTACACAATTAAATTAATATGGGCAAGTAAATCACAAGCTAATGTACTAGAATATTTATATCCCGTTAAAATGCACGGGCGTTGTCCTACGTCGAATTTTTCCCACCACCTCTTCGTCCACACACCCTCCATTGATTTTCCCAGTTATCCATTGATATGTCTCCAACGTATCTATAATTTATAAAGTATTCATGCCATGTTTACAACAATTTTATATGGTTTTGGTATGATTTGCATGGAACTAACCCGGACTAACTCTGTTTTTAGCAGAACTACTGTGGTGTTGTTTTTTGTGCAGAAATGAAAGTTCTCCAAATGAGCTGAAACTTTTTGACGATTTTTTTGGAACAAAAGAGACCCCCGAAGCTTCATGGGAGGGCCAGAAGAGCCACAAGGAGGACACAACCCACTAGGGCGCGTCTGAGGGGCCCGTCATGCCCCGCTGGGTTGTGCTCACCTCGAGGCCCATCTTCACATGAAACCGACGCCAAAAAATCTTGTAAATAAAGAAACTATCAGAAATAACCCTAGATGAGAAGTTCCACCGCCGCAAGCCTCTGTAGCCATGAAAAACCAATCTAGAATCCGTTCCGGCACTTCGCCGGAGAGGGAAATCATCACTGGATGCCATCTTCATCATTCGTATGATCTCCATGATGAGGTGGAAGTTGTCCATCCTCGGGGCTGAGGGTTTGTACCAGTATTATAAATCTGAATTTGCTTTGGTGTTATTTTAGTATGAACTCTTGATAGATCGACCGAAAATAATAACTTAGTGTTATTTTAGTACGAACTCTTGATAGATCAATCGGAAATAATAACTTGGTGTTATTTTAGTATTTAGATCGATAAAAAAGAATAGCTATAAACAATTTCTTCTTATGTTCTCTGCTAGGTAAGAACTTTGGAATGATTCTTCATTGCACTGTGATGGATGGTTATATGATCCAATAATATTAGCATTGTTGAGAGATTGCACTAGCGAAAGTACGAACCCTAGGCCTTATTTTCAAGCATTGCAATACCATTTGTGCTCCATTTTATCAATTGCTAGCTTGCTGTTTTTTATTGTTCCTATTACAAAACTCAATATCTACTATCCATATTACACTTGTATCACCATCTCTTCGCCGAACTAGTGCACCTGCACAATTTACCATTGTATTTGGTGTGTTGGGGACACAAGAGACTTTTTGTTATTTGGTTGCAGGGTTGCTTGAGAGAGACCATCTTCATCCTACGCCTCCCATGGATTGATAAACTTTAGGTCATCCACCCAAGGGAAAATTGCTAATGTTCTACAAAACTCTGCGCTTGGAAGCCCAACACGAGTCTACAAGAATAAAGTTGCGTAGTAGACATCATCCATCCCTTCTGATTTCCATCAAACCAATCTTTTATAACCTGATAAACCAGATCAATCATAGTATAGCAATAAATTGATGGCCCATAAATAAATTATTTCTTATGGTAAAACCTGGTAGCGGCCAGACATCTTTGATAATCCAATAAATAGCAACAATTTAACGTCCATAAGCAAATAAATATCAATAAATCTCTTATATTTGACCCACTAAATCAACTTGATTAGGAGCACATACCTATTTTATCAGTTTAAAAAATGACAAAAAATCTGTGCTTTATAACGAAAACACAATCCTATTTTGTCTATTTGTTTTGCATCAAGATTTGTCTTGTATAGTCCTCTTATTGTGTCAAAATATATTTGGCCCCATGGCAACGCATGGACACATAATTAGTTAAACTAAGAAAAAAATCTCTGTCATTTCCTAAAGCTATCATTTCAAACAGCGCTTCCGTGTACAGTCATTTTGCGCAACCCCACATGATAACGAATGCCTATAATTCTCGAAACAGGCTCTTATCCGCTTTATAGACAAATCACCTAACAAAGTACACGGCTTCACAATTACTTAGCAAGTTCGTTATGTACACACATATCGAACTAACCAATTTAATCCAGTATTCCACTATCCCAGGATATGTTTGTTAACCTCACCCATCTAAAATAGTTTTTCAAGTATTACGTATGCATTGCATATTTTAATATACACGCATCTAGCACCCTACTATTTCCATGCATCGGAAAGTGTCAGGCAAATTAGATCAGTTTTGGAAGCAAATGTACTGAATTATTAGCTGTACGTGGCACATATAGATTTCTTCAATGACCACACACGATTAATATATTGGATTATATGCACCACAATGAGTCGTAATCCACCTAATCTCGCATGTAATCGTGCAACGACTACACCAAATAGAATCATAAGGGATCATGTGGCCGATATATATTCGTTTATGCATGTGTCAGCAACGATTGCTAACCTAATCAGTGTACTAATTGTATATACGGTCCACGCCGAGGTCAAAGCTCGAATTGAAGACACGGTCCTGATAGAAAGTTCAGATGCAACATACACTTGCTGCTCGACCTAATTCCTGATTTTCTTAATTATGCCTGGCTGTAGCATATGCGTGTTCAAGGTCAGCCCTGCCGAGTCTTCTGGCTGGTTTTTGGTGTTCATAAGCAGTGGACGTACATACATGCACATTAATTATGTACTCTCAATACAATGACCCGGCAGCTAATCATGTTGGTTTGGTGTATTCGCTATCATATATACATAAATAATCCGGTATGATTATAAGATCGATGTACCTTTGAGGGTCTGAAATAGTGTGAAGGGACTGGTATTTCTTTTCCTTGGCAAGATCATCATGAAATAACAAGGATAGGCTTTTAAACAAGTGAAGCGTCCCGCCAAAACAAAAGTGAAGCCTAGTACGGCACTGAAGTGAAATGTGTAGCAAAGTCCAAAATTATGAAAATGTACCAAATTCTTTATATATGGTGTAAATATAAGTCTTTTTTAAGATTTCACCATGGACTATATATGAATGTATATAGATATATTTTAAAGTGTATATTCACTCATTTTTTATGCAGTTCATATTAAATCTCTAAGAAGACTTATATTTAAGAATGGAGGGGTACTATTCACAAGAGCCGCAGGAGTTTCAGCACAGTAGTTTGATTTATCCGTAGAAAAGTACCACTACGTGTATTGAAGTTTTCAAGTTGTTTTCTTGTATTAGTTTGGTTTGCTGCTTCCATACGGCGGTGACAGGGAAAGAATAGTCCGCGCACAGCTTAGCACGGATGAAACGACGCGACAAGACGTGGCAACAACCAAATTAAAGGTCATGCTAGCTAGCTACATAGGGCTGAAAGGAACATTCAGCTGGCGACGTGACATGACATGGGAGATATAGCCGTGCATGTAGGCGCGTTCGTAGCCAAAAATGGGAAGGCACGGTCGAGATCGTTGGCCGTCGTCCGGGTTACACACAACCCTTTCCTTGTTCCCCGGTCCAAAGCTACGTACGATTAAGTTTCTCCCGGTCCACATGATCAGAGGAACGAGATGGAGGGGCCGGCTTGACACGGTCGTGCATGCATGGCTAGTTTACTGTAAAAAAAAAATATGCCATGTGTCTGAAAAGGACATGGCCAGTTTTTTTTTGAGCATCAGTACAAACACAAGCGCTCATATACACGCGCATACACTTATCCCTATGAACGCACACACGCATACCCTACCCCTATGAGCACCTCCGAGAGGCTGAGCCGGCATATCATCTTGAGATTTACGAAGTCACCGTAGGCGCCTCGTTGTCGACGGGAACGTCTCCTCCCACTGAAAGCACATCGCCGAAAATCCTAAAATAAATCCAGAAATAATGCGAGCACCAGGATTTGAACCCTAGTGGGTTGGGGATACCACTATCCACCTAACCAACTCAACCACAGGTTGATTCGCGACATGGCCAGTTTACGGTCGGTGCATCTGAGGTGATCAAGTCAAGTTTAGTACATACAGTATCGTACGTGCGTTTAGAATATTTTTTGTTAAGAATAAAATTTGTAAAATAGAATGATGTGGAAACTAGGTATTGCCGAGTCAGTGCATACATGCTTGCATACGGGTGGGCAGGGGAGTACCATGTACATCTTCCATGATGCAGAGGACACCAGGTCCAAATTCCTTCCAATTGATTTCATGTATGTATATAAGGATTTCCTATTTGTAAGTCACCTAAAAACGTTTTGGTGCCAGTCGAATTTCCTAGCCATTGAATTTCAATCCAACGGCTTTGCTCCATTTTTCACCTCCCGCGAGCCCATCTACTTCTTCACCCATGCCTCTCCTCCGCTGGCAATGCCGCGGCAAGCCACATCGTTTCTGTCCTGGCACGGCCTACTCCGCGCCGTGTAAAATGAAAACCACTCATGAACTCTCCCTTGAACATGTGAACTCCTTCATGTCCTATGCGATCGATGCCACGGCGTCCCCAATCAGGTCCTGGTGAGGCCTCACTGGGATGCTCCGGCCAGACATTTCAGCCCTGTCATGGCCTTGCTGCTATGCTCGCCTCCGCGCTGACCTTGTCTCAGCCTTGTTGCCATGCGCCACCCTCTTTTTTCTTCATGAAAAATGACTTCAGCAAAACTTTATTTCAGGCAACTCACAAATAGCCCATGATTAATTTTTAACACCCCAACTCGAAGTGATATGCATGTGTAATTTTATACGGACACTGGGTCCAAATCGTTTTATTTGATATTTTCTGTGTGTATGCATAATGTTTGACAGCCTAACTTGAAGTGTCAACATGTGTAATTTTATAGGGGTACACACCGGGTCATTTTCGTTCTAGGTGGATGGTAAGATGTTGGCATTGTTGCGCACCTGCATGCCTGAAATTCGCCGGGGCACGCACCTGCCCAACCTGTGCCAGCTGCCCAATCGTCCTGCGATCTGTAAAGTCGTCGGATCCCGCACGAGGGCACATCAAGTTTAAAATTTTAATTTTTTAAACTTGTGATTTTGTCCATCATAGTTTTTGGAACATAAGGTTTTGTCGGTCGCTCGTACCAAGTTTTATAGTTGAAATTTAAAACTTACGATTTTGTTGGCCACTGGTTCTGGAATTTACGATTCTGTCAGTCGCTCGTACCAAGTTATAAAAGTTGAAACTTAACAAAAATTTCAGAACTCATCAAAATGGTTCTCATTTGAAATACCTGGTCACCGGAAACACAAATATTAAACAAAACTTAACAAAAAGAGGATGCGTGCTCTCCAGACCTGCATACCTCCGACCTAGCTGGCCGGCTTTCCAGTTCGCCAGCTGCGGCATTTCTTCTCTCCCTACGTTTCCGTACGTTTTCTAAGAGAAACTGTGGAAAGCTGACATGCTCGAGAGCCCCCGTGCTAGCATCCCTAACCCTATAAATACACCAGGCCCTGCCCTTGTCGACACCAACACACACAAAGCTCAACAGCGCCTCCAGCTCTAGCTCTCTCGCAGCCTCCTACGCCTGCAAGAATCAGCTCTCTCGCAGCCTCCCTACGCAGCCTCCTAGCTACGCCTGCAAGAAGCAGCTAGCCAGTGCGCACACATCCCTCGAACACCTCGATCAGCACACACACAGCCAGTTCCATCCAACACCTCGGGTAGACGATGGCCATGGCGCAAGGACAAGCGACACGGGCCACGAGGGAGACCGTGCCTCCGGTGTCCCGCGTGGCCATCATCGGCGGCGGGATCAGCGGCCTGGCCGCGGCGAAGCAGATGGCGGCCTACGACCCCGTCGTGTTCGAGGCGACGCCGTCCGTCGGCGGGGTGTGGAAGCACTGCGTCTACCGCACCACGCGGCTGCAGACGCCCCGCCCAGACTACGAGTTCTCCGACTACTCCTGGAAAAACCGCGACGACCCTTCGTTCCCGACCCACTCGGAGATCGTCGACTACCTCGAGGGCTACGCCGACGAGTTCGACCTCTGGCGTTACATCTCATTCGGGTCCAAGGTGGTGGACATCAAGTTCCTCGGCGGCGCCCAGGCCGGGTTCACCGAGCTGTGGAGCGGCACCGGCAAGGATCCGCTCCGTGGCAAGCCCATGTGGGAGGTCGGCATCGTCACCGGCGACTCCAACACCGTTCAGGTACCATATATACTTTGACATGCTGGTTTCAAGATAATTTGTATTCAATCGATCTCACACGCACGGTAATCTGCAGTATTACAAGTTCGAGTTCGTGGTGATGTGCACGGGGAAGTACGGAGACGTGCCGCGGATGCCGGTGTTCCCGCCGGGGAAGGGGCCGGAGGTGTTCAAGGGGACGGTGATGCACTCGCTGGACTACTGCAAGCTGAGCGAGGAGGAGACCGTTGAACTGATGCGAGGCAAGAAGGCTGTGGTGGTTGGCTACAAGAAGAGCGCTATTGATCTAGCCAACGAATGTGCCCAGGCAAACCAAGGTGCGTATATATTGATTCGAAGATTTAACATGGTTTGAACTAAAATTCTCCTAAAATATGGACAAAATTCAACATGGAACTATGCATGAAACTAGCAGAAGGCAGATAAGCTATCGTAATGTAGAAAAAGAATATGCCAAGCAAGTTCACACAGAGCTTATATATAACAAAACAAAACAGGATAGTAATATGTGTTGTGGAAACGTCCCATCATTCGATGAAGTGGATGTCTGAATAATACATGCCATATTTGGTGACGTGTGCCTTAGAGATTTCGGAGAGTCGGATACTCTGGTCCAGAAAAGGTCACTCTTGTCTTGACCCCTCGCACACTTCATCATGCACTATTATAATTCTAGGTAGGTCTCTTGCATTTACAAGTTCAAAGTACACTAGACGCAATCAGTACGCATACCGCCTTGACTTTTACCGCATGAGCAATTTATAAGCATCACTCAATCATATATGTAACAAAGTGTTTGCATGTTTGACCAGTAGTAGCAGATTTGCAACAAAGATTATCTGCCGTTCCAACCGAACTTTCAAAACTAGACTGGTAGCTGGCATGGCGTCCTAACAAACTCACTTGAGTATGCATTTCAGCAGTTTCTCAAAACATAGTATAATCAGTGCTGGTACCGAACAGGTTGACGCTTGACCTGAAATTAGTTTTTTTATCAAAAGGGGTTTACCCCTGATTTTCAGTAAGAAAACAATAATAGTCCTGAAATTAGTTGTAGGAGCAACTGGATGCGTCATGATTCCGTGGAGAAAGCAAGAACTAGATCGAGATCTGTTTGATATGGATCGATCGATTAACCGGTCGCGTTTGCTTGTTTGTTTGCAGGCGAGGGAGGGCAGGCGTGCACGATGCTGGTGCGGACCCTGCACTGGGTGGTGCCATCGTACTCCATCTGGGGCTTGCCATTCTCCATGTTCTACTCCACACGCTTGTCTCAGCTCTTCTACGAGCGGCCCAACCAAGGGTTCTTCCGATCCCTCCTCTGCTGCCTCATGAGCCCACTGGTACGTGTGCGTCAGAATTCATCTCACAGCGTGAAACTTGTACATGATACACATGCACGTATATAGGGAAATACACGTGTGCATGCTAGAGACCTTGCATGCATATCACAATCTGAGAGCAACGTGTTGTGTTTTGAATTCTGGTGGTGCAGCGGGCAGGGGTGTCAAAGTTCATCGAGTCGTACCTGTCATGGAAGCTGCCGCTGGGCAAGTACGGTCTGACGCCGGACCACCCCTTCGTCGAGGACTACGCCAGCTGCCAGATGGCCATCCTCCCTGAGGGCTTCTTCGACATGGCGGACCGTGGCCTTGTCTGCTTCAAGAGGACCTCCGCCGGCTGGTGCTTCTCGCAGAACGGCGTGGTCCTCGACGACGGCACCAAGGTGGAGGCGGACCTTGTCTTCCTCGCCACCGGCTTCGAGGGCAAGGACAAGCTCCGTGAGGTCCTGCCAAAGCCCTTCCGCGACCTCGTCGTCGGCAAGTCTTCCATGATGCCGCTCTACCGGTACGTGTACACGTTGCGTTTATCTTTTGCTTCAACATATACAAATCGATCGACGCTGAAGTGCAATTTATTTTGGCAGTGGCACGATCCACCCGCTGATCCCCAACATGGCGTTCGTCGGGTTCGTGGAGAGCGTGTCGAACCTGCACACGTCGGAGCTGCGGTGCCGCTGGCTGTCGGGGCTGCTGGAGGGGCGGTTCGAGCTGCCGTCCGTGAAGGCTATGATGGGGCACGTCGCCGGCGAGGCCGACGCAATGCGCCGCACCACGCGGTTCTATCGCCGCCACTGCATCTCCACCTACAGCATCCACGACAGCGACGGCATGTGCGCCGACCTGGGCTCCGCCACGCTTCGCAAGGCCAACTGGATCGCCGAGCTTTTCGCCCCATACAATAACAAGGACTACAAGGAACAGTAACTCATACGTACGCATAGCACAGTACACACATCGTCCTACGTACGCTACATTTACTTGACCACAACAATACCCACGGCCGAGTCTGTATGTAGCCCCGTATAATACATTCTTTTAGTAAAAAAATTACAAATATACATGATTTCATTGGTGGCTAATAATATCCATCATGAACAAGAATATACTAGTGGTTAGGGCTTGCCATTGCGATCCTCTTGTGAGCGTTTCTATGCGTTGCCATGCTGGCTCTGTACTTTAGGCTGGCTAGCTTTGGTGCCATGTTGGCTCTGCACATTGGGCTAGCTTGTCTAAGATTTTTGTCTTAGATTTATCTAAATACGAATGTATCAAGTCACGTTTTAGTATTAGATACATCTGCATCTAGATGAGTCTAAGACAAAAATTTTGGGACGGAAGGAGTATTTGTTTTGACTCGTGTATATGAACATTGGCTTGTGTGCTCCTTTGGAAAAGGCACAACGCCGTTGTCTTCAGAAGGGCCACGCCCTCCCTTGCTTCTACCCTCAAGGCCTCCTGTAACGACGCCGTCCCCTCGCGCGGATGGTTTGCCATGGAGCACTGTGATCACATTGATGTTTGGCTGCGCACGCTTGTTCCCCATCCCAACCCTATGACGGTTTGCCCGAAAAGCCCATACTGGCATTGATCACCAACAATTGGACTGTATCTGCAGTAGTTGGATGTCTCAAGTAATCCGGGCCAAACACTACTACCACAGCCTTCTAGAATTTGTACATGAAGTATAGGCACGTGGACTCGCTCATTCGGACATACTCATCAATGAGATCACCGGGTACTCCATATGCAAGTATCCGAATAGTTGCAGTGTATTTCTGATAAGAGGAGAAGCCAATCTTTCCCAGGACATCCTTCTTGCACACGAAATAGTTGTCGTACGCGACCACCCTATCCCGGATATGGTTAAACACATGTCTAGCCATCTGGAAGCGGCGCCGGAATAGGTTGTGTTTGAAGAGTGGGTCAGCGGATCGAAGTTGTCCCGCCTGAGTAGGCAATGCCCCCCCCTCTCTCTCTCTCTGTGTGTGTGTGTGTGTGTGTGTGTGTTGCGATTCAACGCCGGAGTATGTCCCGGGATTGAGCCCCTGAACATCGGCCGCTTCCTACTAATGTGGTCATGGACGACCAAAGCAGCAGCCACAATCTCCTCATCATCGGATGAAAAATCATCCGAATTGCAAATGAAATTGTGGAAAAAGTACTCGCCGCCGGAGTTCATTTGTACCTTGCAGGCAAACCGCCGAACACCTTGCGGGAATGGTGGAAGAAGCCGGCCCGTGAAGAGCCTTGCACCTTTCTGATACCAGGTAACAGGACTATCGGCGTGGAGGCGAACGTGGTGGTGTCCGACGAGTGAGGTATACGTGCAAGGCGGTGCTGCCGGCGGCAGAGGCGAGGGGGTGGCGTCGATGGTGGAGTGCTGCGATAGCGGCGAAAACTACCCCCCAACGCTAGAGTATGGGGCATTCGAGTGGTGGCATGTTGCCGGGGGGCGTATCTAGGTGCGGCAGGCAGGCCTGGGCACCGGAACTAGGCGGCGGTGGCGAGGAGGGGCGACTGAGTGTGGTGGCAGTCAATGGGAGAAAGGGGGAAATGACAAATGTTCTTAGCACTGCACAAGCCAGGGGAAAGATAAGGGCTGGCCCAAATTTGGGCTTGAAATGGATCATGCGCGGCCAAAAAGTGAATGTTGGTCCGTTTGCGTCGGCGTGTTGGGTCGATTTTTGTGCCAGTTTCGACCCAAATGGACACGCATAGACAGTTTGGGTTGACGCGTTAGAGTTGCTCTTAGCACTGCACAAGCCCAGGATAGTGTGTGTGTCATGCATGTCAACATCGACAGCATGCAGGCATGTAGTTGCCATGCTGCTTGTCTCAGCAGCACGCCCGGGTCCGTGGGATGGCACAAACATGTCCGGCCATGCCTAGCTATCTACCCCTTTCCCTCTATTTTCGTTAGTGTTGAAATAGAAGTATAGAAGAAAAGATTGCAGCAAGCCGAGAGCGGCCATAATCACTTGTCTCCTCCGTTTTTTTCAAAACGGAGGCAAAAGTTTTGCCTCATCGACTAATTAAGAAGAAGAGAATTTCCTAGTTAATTTAAGGAAAACCGGGCGAAAACCTACGCAAATAGAGTACGGACTAATTTCTCACATGGTAAGAAACCCCACAACCGCACAATCGGCCCTTACCAAACTCGCGGAATGCACAACCCTGACATTGCTACTACGCCAAGTGAATCCCGACAAGAACATCACGACACAAGACATCATGCACCTCCCAATCCAAGAGGACATGCAGAGAGAACGAAGATCATCCATCAAGCAACCAGAGACGCCTTGCCTATGACACCACTCTTGCCTTTGCCCACCTTCTTTTGTTTAACCCTTATTGGCGTCCCCGTCAAGAGGCAAGCAATCGACTTGCCCAAACCAGGTCTAGCAACCTCCACGCTAGCGAGCAAGTCATAAAGTTCCTTCGCGAAGAGAGCATCTGGATTTGGAGTAGGTGCCAACACACTTGGCTCAATGGCCATGCCACTCACAAGCATCACCTGCTCGATGGTCGTAGATGAGGAAGGGCGGCAACATCTGAAACTTCGCGCTCAATGGCTGACGCCTGACGCCCAATGGACTTAGGTAAGCGAGAGATCGCACCGTCCAAGTCACTACTCTCCTCGGCATCAACAATATTGCTCGATAGGGGTGATGTTGGTGGCAAAGCCATAGTCGAGATCTCGGGAGGGTCTACCTGCAGTTGCTCGACGCACAAAGGCAGAACCGGGCCCCCACACAACTCCCGAAGCTCGGGCATGATCTGTAGCACCGGAGTCACAACCACATCACTATCAAGTCCCTCAGAGGCTAGTGGCGGTGAGCTAGCCCTAGCACGAGGGGATAAACGACCATGAAGCTCATCTCCCTTCTCAACGTCGAAGCTGCCATTGGGCACAACCAAAGGGCACAACACATGAGTAGTCTGCAACACAGGCAGCGTCAGGAAGAGCCCGCCCAGTGCAGCCTCAGCTCCCTCCATGAAGCTCTCCATCTGCAACATCCAACCTTTCATAGAGTCAACGACATCACGCAGAGGCTAGACTGTTTTCTCAAGCTGAAAGCAAGCCATACCAAGGAGCTCATGTTGGGAAATGTTGCATGGAAAACAAAAAAAATTCTATGCACACGCAATGATCTATCCATGGAGATGCGTAGCAACGAGGGGGAGAGTGTGTCTACGTACTCTCATAGACCGTAAGCGGAAGCGTTTCACAACGCGGTTGATGTAGTCGAACTTCTTCGTGCTTCAACCGATCAAGTACCGAACGCATGGCACCTCCGCGTTCTGCACACGTTCAGCTCAGTGACGTTCCTCGCCTTCTTGATCCAGCAAGACATCGAGGTAGTAGATGAGTTCCTTCAGCACGACGACATGGTGACGGTGATGGTGAAGTGATCTCTGCAGGGCTTCGCCTAAGCACTATGAAAAAATAACCGGGGGTGTAAACGATGGAGGGGGCACCGCACACAGCTAACAATGATCGGGTGTGTGCTAGGTGCCCCCTCCCACATATATATAGGTGGGAGAGGGAGGGGAGAGGCCAGGGCGCGCCCCAGGGCTGGCCGCCGGCCGCCTAGGGGCCCTGCCTTGCCCTACTGACACGTCTCCAACGTATCTATAATTTATGAAGTATTCATGCTATTATATTATCATTCTTGGATGTTTTACAATCATCTTATAGCAACTTTATATCATTTTTTGGGACTAACCTATTGACCCAGTGCCCAGTGCCAGTTGCTGTTTTTTGCTTGTTTTTTACATCACAGGAAATCAATATCAAACAGAGTCCAAACACTGTGAAACTTTTTATGGATTTTTTATGGACCAGAAGACTCCTGATGGGCCAGAGCAGCACCTGGTGGGTGCCCCGAGGGGGGCACAACCCACCAGGGCGCGCCTGGGGGCCCAAGCGTGCCCGGGTGGGTTGTGAAGGAAATATGCCCTAGAGGCTATAATAAAGTTTTTATTTATGTTTCCTTATATAATGATAAATGTTTATTATTCATGCTAGAATTGTATTAACTGGAAACTTAGTACATGTGTGAATACATAGACAAACAGAATGTCACTAGTATGCCTCTACTAGACTAGCTCGTTGAATCAATGATGGTTATGTTTCCTAACCATAGACATGAGTTGTCATTTGATTACTTGGATCACATCATTAGAGAATGATGTGATTGACTTGACCCATCCGTTAGCTTAGCACGATGATCGTTTAGTTTGTTGCTATTGCTTTCTCCATAACATTATACATGTTCCTAAGACTATGAGATCATGCAACTCCTGAATACCGGAGGAACACTTAGTGTGCTATCAAACGTCACAACGTAACTGGGTGACTATAAAGATGCTCTACAGGTGTCTCCGATGGTGTTTGTTGAGTTGGCATAGATCAAGAGTAGGATTTGTCACTCCGCGTATCGGAGAGGTATCTCTGGGCCGTCTCAGTAATGCACATCACTATAAGCCTTGCAAGCAATGTGACTAATGAGTTAGTTACGGGATGATGCATTACGGACAAGTAAAGAGACTTGCCGGTAACGAGATTGAACTAGGTATTGAGATATCGACGATTGAATCTCAGGCAAGTAACATACCGATGACAAAGGGAACAACGTATATCGTTATGCGGTTTGACCGATAAAGATCTTTGTAGAATATGTGGGAGCCAATATGAACATCCAGGTTCCACTATTGGTTATTGACCAGAGACGTGTCTCGGTCATGTCTACATAGTTCTCGAACCTGTAGGGTCCGCACGCTTAACGTTCGGTGACGATCGGTATTATGAGTTTGTGTGTTTTGATGTATCAAAGATAGTTCGGAGTCCCCGATGTGATCACAGACATGACGAGGAGTCTCGAAATAGTCGAGACATAAAGATTGATATATTGGACGGCTATATTCGGACACCGGAAGTGTTCCGGGTGATTTCGGAGAAAACCGTAGTGTCAGAGGGTTACCGGACCCCCCGAGGAACTAATGGGCACATGGGCCTTAGTGGAGAGAGAGAGAGGGCCGGCGAAGGCAGGGCCGCTCACCCCTCCCCCTCTAGTCCGAATTGGACTAGGGAAGGGGGGCGGCGCCCCCCTTTCCTTCTCCCTTCTCCTCTCCTTCCTTTCCCCTTCCTCCTCCTAGTTGGACTAGGAAAGGGGGAGTCCTACTCCTACTAGGAGGAGGACTCCTCCCGTCCTTGGCATGCCCCAAGGGCCAGCCGGCCTCCCCCCTTGCTCCTTTATATACGAGGGTAGGGGACACCCTAGAACATACAATTTGATCATTGATCCCTTAGCCATGTGCGGTGCCCCCCTCCACCATAATCCACCTCGGTCATATCGTCGTAGTGCTTAGGTGAAGCCCTGCGCCGGTAGCTTCATCATCACCGTCATCACACCGTCGTGCTGACGAAACTCTCCCTCGACACTCAGCTGGATCGAGAGTTTGTGGGATGTCACCGAGCAGAACGTGTGCAGATCACGGAGGTGCCGTACTTTCGGTACTAGGATCAGGCGGATCGTGAAGACGTACGACTACATCAACCGCGTTGTCATAACGCTGTTGGGGAAGGTAGTAATTTCAAAAAAGTTCCTACGCACATGCAAGATCATGGTGATGCATAGCAACGAGAGAGGAGAGTATCGTCCACGTACCCTCGTAGACCGAAAGCAGAAGCATTATGACAACGCGGTTGATGTAGTCGTACGTCTTCACAATCGACCGATCCTCAGTACCGAACGTACGGCACCTCCGTGTTTAGCACATGTTCAGCTCAGTGACGTCCCACAAACTCACGATCTAGTAGAGCTTCGGGGAAGAGCTTCGTCAGCACGACGGTGTGATGACGGTGATGATGAAGTTACCGACGCAGGGCTTCGCCTAAACACCGCTACGATATGACCTAGGTGGATTATGGTGGAGGGGGGCACCGCACACGGCTAAGAGAGATCAATGATCAACTTATGTGTCTTGGGGTGCCCCCTGCCCCCGTATATAAAGGAGCAAGGGGGAGGCCGGCCGGCCCTTGCAGGGCGCGCCAGGAGGAGGAGTCCTCCACCTAGTAGGAGTAGGACTCCCCTTTCCCACTCCTACTAGGAGGGGGAAAGGAAGGAGGAGAGGGAGAAGGAAGGAGAGGAAGGAAAGGAGGAAAGGGGGTCCACCTGTAGTCCAATTCGGTTTGGGCTAGGGGGTCGCACGCTCTGCCTTGTATTGCCTCCTCTCTTCCACCACTTGGCTCATGAGGCCCAATACTTCCCCCGTATTCCCGTAACTCCCTGGTACTCCGAAAAATACCCGAATCACTCGGAACCTTTTCGATGTCCGAATATAGTCGTCCAATATATCGATCTTTATGTATCGACCATTTCAAGACTCCTCGTTATGTCCCCGATCTCATCCGGGACTCCGAACTACCTTCGGTACATCAAAACACATAAACTCATAATACCGATCGTCACAGAACTTTAAGCGTGCGGACCCTACGGGTTCAAGAACTATGTAGACATGACCGAGACACGTCTCCGGTCAATAACCAGTAGCGGAACCTGGATGCTCATATTGGTTCCTACATATTCTACGATGATCTTTATCGGTGAAACCGCATAACAACATACGTTGTTCCCTTTGTCATCGGTATGTTATTTGCCCGAGATTCGATCGTCGGTATCTCAATACCTAGTTCAATCTCGTTATCGGAAAGTCTCTTTACTCATTCCGTAATACATCATCTCGCAACTAACTCATTAGTTACAATGCTTGCAAGGCTTATAGTGATGTGCATTACCGAGAGGGCCCAGAGATACCTCTCTGACAATCGGAGTGACAAATCCTAATCTCGATCTATGCTAACTCAACAAGTACCATCAGAGACACCTGTAGAGCACCTTTATAATCACCCAGTTACGTTGTGACATTTGGTAGCACACAAAGTGTTCCTCCGGTCTCCGGGAGTTGCATAATCTCATAGTCATAGGAACATGTATAAGTCATGAAGAAAGCAATAGCAATATACTAAACGATCAAATGCTAAGCTAATGGAATGGGTCAAGTCAATCACATCATTCTTTAATGATGTGATCCCGTTAATTAAATGACAACTCATGTTTATGGCTAGGAAACTTAACCATCTTTGATTCAATGAGCTAGTCAAGTAGAGGCATACTAGTGACACTCTGTTTGTCTATGTATTCACACATGTACTAAGTTTCTGGTTAATATAATTCTAGCATGAATAATAAACATTTATCATGATATAAGGAAATAAATAATAACTTTATTATTGCCTCTAGGGCATATTTCCTTCAGTCTCCCAGTTGCACTAGAGTCAGTAATCTAGTTCACATCTCCATGTGACTAATACCCAAAGGGTTTACTAGAGTCAATAATCTAGTTCAGATTGCTATGTGATTAACGCCCAAAGAGTGATCATGTTTTGCTTGTGAGAGAAGTTTAGTCTACGGGTCTGCAACATTCAGATTTGTATGTATTTCGCAAATTTCTATGTCTACAATGCTCTGCACGGATCTACTCTAGCTAATTGCTCCCACTTTAAATATGTATCCAGATCGAGACTTAGAGTCATCTAGATCGATGTAAAAAGCTTGCATCGACGTAACCCTTTACGACGAACTCTTTTATCACCTCCATAACCGAGAAATATTTCCTTAGTCCTCTAAGGATAATTTTGACCGCTGTCCAGTGATCTACTCCTAGATCACTATTGTACTCCCTTGCCAGAATCATGCTAAGGTATACAATAGGACTGGTAAACAGCATAGCATACTTTATAGAACCTATGACCGAGGCATAGGGAATGACTTTTCATTCTCTTTCTATTTTCTGTTGTGGATAGGTTTTGAGTTTTTAATCAACTTCACACCTTACAACACAGGCACGAACTCCTTCTTTGACCGTCCATTTTGAACTAGTTCAAAATCTTGTCAAGGTATGTACTCATTGAAAAAACTTATCAAGCGTCTTGATCTATATCTATAGATCTTGATTCTCAATGTGTAAGCAGCTTTATCGAGGTCTTTCTTTGAAGAACTCTTTTCAAACACTCCTTTATGCTTTCCAGAAAATTTTACATTATTTCCGATCAACAATATGTCATTCACATATACTTATCAGAAATGCTGTAGTGCTCTCACTCACTTTCTTGTAAATACAGACTTCACTGCAAGTCTGTAAAAAACCATATGCTTTGATCACTTTATTAAAGAAAACATTCCAACTCTGAGATGCTTGCACCAGTCCATAGATGGATCGCTGGAGCTTGCTCACTTTGTTAGCACCATTAGGATCGACAAAACCTTATGGTTGCATCATATACAACTCTTGTTTAAGAAATCCATTGAGGAATGCAGTTTTGACATCCATTTGCCAGATTTCATAAAATGCGGCAACTGCTAACATGATTCAGACAGACTTTTAAGCATCGATACGAGTGAGAAACTCTCATCGTAGTCAACACCTTGAACTTGTCGAAAACATTTTTGTGACAATTCGAGCTTTGTAGATAGTAACACTACTATCAGTGTCCGTCTTCCTCTTGAAGATCCATTTATTTTCAATGACTCACCGATCATCCGGCAAGTCAATCAAAGTCCATACTTTGTTCTCATACATGGATCCCATCTCAGATTTCATGGCCTCGAGCCATTTTGCGGAATCTGGGCTCATCATCACTTCCTCATAGTTCGTAGGTTCATCATGGTCTAGTAACATGACTTCCAGAACAAGATTACCATATCACTCTGGTGCGGACCGTACTCTGGTTGACCTACGAGGTTCGGTAGTAACTTGATCTGAAGTTTCAGGATCATCATCATTAGCTTCCTCACTAATTGGTGTAGGAATCACTGGAACTGATTTATGTGATGAACTACTTTCCAATTCGGGAGAAGGTACAATTACCTCATCAAGTTCTACTTTCCTCCCACTCACTTCTTTTGAGAGAAACTCCTTCTCTAGAAAGGATCCATTCTTAGCAACAAAATATCTTGCCTTCGGATCTGTGATAGAAGGTGTACCCAACAATTTCTTTTGGGTATCCTATGAAGACGCACTACTCTGATTTGGGTTCGAGCTTATCAGTTTGAAACTTTTTCACATAAGCATCACAACCTCAAACTTTAAGAAATGACAGCTTTGGTTTCTTGCCAAACCATAGTTCATATGGTGTCATCTCAACGGATTTAGATGGTGCCCTATTTAACGTGAATGCAGTTGTCTCTAATGCATAACCCCAAAATCATAGTGGTAAATCGGTAAGAGACATCATAGATCGCACCATATCTAGTAAAGTGCGATTACGACGTTCGGACACACCATTATGTTGTGGTGTTCCAGGTGACATGAGTTTGTGAAACTATTTCACATTGTTTTAATTGAAGACCAAACTCGTAACTCAAATATTCGTCTCCGCGACCAGATCGTAGAAACTTTATTTTCTTGTTACGATGATTTTCCACTTCACTCTGAAATTCTTTGAACTTTTCAAATGTTTCAGACTTATGTTTCATCAAGTATATAAACCCATATCTTCTCAAATCATCTGTGAAGGTCAGAAAATAATGATACCCACCACGAGCCTCAACACTCATCGGACCGCATACATCAGTATGTATTATTTCCAATAAGTCAGTTGCTCGCTCCATTGTTCTGGAGAACGGAGTCTTAGTCATCTTGCCCATGAGGCATGGTTCACAAGCATCAAGTGATTCATAATTAAGTGATTCCAAAAGTCCATCAACATTGAGTTTCTTCATGTGCTTTACACCAATATGACCTAAACGGCTGTGCCACAAATAAGTTGCACTATCATTATTAACTTTGCATCTTTTGGCTTCAATATTATGAATATGTGTATCACTATGATGGAGATTCAATAAACCATTTATATTGAGTGTATGACCATAGAAGGTTTTATTCATGTAAATAGAGCAACAATTATTCTTTAACTTAAATGAATAAACATATTGCAATAAACATGATCCAATCATATTCATGCTCAATGCAAACACCAAACAACATTTATTTTAGGTTCAACACTAATCCCGAAGGTAAAGGGAGTGTGTGATGGTGATCTTATCAACCTTGGAATCACTTCCAACACACATCATCACCTCGCCCTTAACTAGTCTCTGGTTATTTTGCAACTCCTGTTTGGAGTTACTACTCTTAGCAACCGAACCAATATCAAATACCGAGGGGTTGCTATAAACACTAGTAAAGTACACATCAATAACATGTATATCCAATATACCTTTGTTCAGTATGCCATCCTTCTTATCTCCCAAGTATCTAGGGCAGTTCCACTTCCAGTGACCATTTCCTTTGCAGTAGAAGCACTCTGTTTCAGGCTTGGGTCTAGCTTTGGGCTTCTTCATGGGAGCGGAAACTTTCTTGCCATTATTTTTGAAGTTCCCTTTCTTTCCCTTTTACTTGAAACTAGTGGTCTTGTCAACAATGAACACTTGATGCTTTTCTTGATTTCTACCTTCGCTGATTTCAACATTGCGAAGAGCTTGGGAATTACTCTCGTCATCCCTTGCATATTATAGTTCATCACGAAGTTCCAGTAACTTGGTGATAGTGACTAGAGAACTTTGTCAATTACTATGTTATCTGGAATATTAACTCCCACTTGATTCAAGCAATTGTAGTACCCAGACAATCTGAACACATGCTCACTAGTTGAGCTATTCTCCTCCATCTTGTAGGCAAAATACTGTCAGAGATCTCCTACCTCTCGACATGGGCATGAGTATGAAATACCAATTTCAACTCTTGGAACATCTCATATGCTCCATGTCGTTCAAAACATTTTTGAAGTCCCGGTTCTAAGCCGTAAAGCATGGTGCACTAAACTATTAAGTAGTCATCATATCGAGCTTTGTCAAACGTTCATAATGTCTGCATTTGCTCTTGCAATAGTTCTGTCACCTAGTGGTGCATCAAGGACATAATACTTCTGTACAACATCGAGGATAATCCTCAGATCACGGATCCAATCCGCATCATTGCTACTATCATCTTTAAACTTCTCTTTTCTAGGAACATATCATAAATAAAGCGGGGAAGCTATACGCGAGCAATTGATCTACAACATAGATATGCAAATACTATCAGGACTAAGTTCATGATAAATTTAAGTTCAATTAATCATATTACTTAAGAACTCCCACTTAGATAGACATCCCTCTAGTCATCTAAATGATCACGTGATCCATATCAACTAAACCATGTCCGATCATCATGTGAAATGGAGTAGTTTTCATTGGTGAACATCACTATGTTGATCATATCTACTATATGATTCATGCTCGACCTTTCGGTCTCAGTGTTCCGAGGCCATATCTGCATATGCTAGGCTCGTCAAGTTTAACCCGAGTATTCTGCATGTGCAAAACTGGCTTGCACCCGTTGTATGTGAACGTAGAGCTTATCACACCCGATCGTTACGTGGTGTCTCAGCACGAAAAACTGTCGCAACAGTGCATACTCAGGGAGAACACTTGTACCTTGAAATTTAGTGAGAGATCATCTTATAATGCTACCGCCGAACTAAGCAAAATAATATGCATAAAGGATGAACATCATATGCAATCAAAATATGTGACATGATATGGCCATGATTATCTTGCGTCTTTGATCTTCATCTCCAAAGTACCGTCATGATCTCTATCGTCACCGACATGACACCATGATCTCCATCATCTTGATCTCTATCAATGTGTCGTCATATGGTTGTCTCGCCAACTATTGCTCTTGCAACTATTGCTATCGCATAGCAATAAAGTAAAGCAATTATTTGGCGCTTGCATCTTATGCAATAAAGAGACAACCATAAGGCTTCTGTCAGTTGCCGATAACTTCAACAAAACATGATCATCTAATACAACAATTTATATCTCATCACGTCTTGACCATATCATATCACAACATGCCCTGCAAAAACAAGTTAGACGTCCTCTACTTTGTTGTTGCAAGTTTTACCTGGCTGCTACGGGCTGAGAAAGAACCGTTCTTACCTACGCATCAAAAAACCACAACGTATAATAGTGATTGCTTTTTGATCTTCAGAAAGAACCCTGTTCATTGAAACCGATTCAACTAAAGTTGGAGAAACAGACACCCATGAGCCACCTGTGTGCGAAGCACGACGGTAGAACCAGTCTCGCGTAAGTGTATGCGTAATGTCGGTCTGGGCCGCTTCATCCAACAATACCGCCGAATCAAGAATCAACTAGCAATGGCAAGCAATATGTATATACCCACGCCCACAACTCCTTTGTGTTCTACTCGTGCATATAACATCTACGCATAAACCTGGCTCGGATGCCACTGTTGGGGAACGTAGTAATTTCAAAAAAATTCCTACGCACACGCATGATCATGGTGATGCATAGCAATGAGAGAGAGGAGAGTATCGTCCACGTACCCTCGTAGACCGAAAGCATAAGCATTATGACAACACGGTTGATGTAGTCATACGTCTTCATGATCGACCGATCCTCAGTACCAAATGTACGACACCTCCGTATTCAGCACATGTTCAGCTCGGTGACGTCCCGTTAACTCACGATCCAGTAGAGCTTCGAGAAGAGCTTCGTCAGCACGGCGGCGTGATGATGGTGTTGATGAAGTTACTGACACAGGGCTTCGCCTAAACACCGCTACGATATGACCGAGGTGGATTATGGTGGAGGGGGCACCGCACACGGCTAAGAGAGATCAATGATCAACTTGTGTGTCTTGGGGTGCCCCCTGCCCCCGTATATAAAGGAGCAAGGGGGAGGCCGGCCAGCCCTTGCAGGGCGCGCCAAGAGGAGGAGTCCTCCTCCTAGTAGGAGTAGGATTCCCCTTTCCTACTCCTACTAGGAGGGGGAAAGGAAGGAGGAGAGGGAGGAAAGAAGGAAAGGGGGGCCGACCCCCTAGTCCAGTTTGGTTTGGGCTATGGGGGCCGCGCGCCCTGCCTTGTCCTGCCTCCTCTCTTCCACCACTTGGCCCATGAGGCCCAATACTTCTTCCCCCGTATTACCGTAACTCCCCGGTACTCCGAAAAATACCCGAATCACTCGGAACCTTTCTGATGTCCGAATATAGTTGTCCAATATATCGATCTTTACCTATCGACCATTTTGAGACTCCTCGTCATGTCCTCGATCTCATCCGGGACTCCGAACTACCTTCGGTACATCAAAACACATAAACTCATAATACCGATCGTCACAGAACTTTAAGCGTGCGGACCCTACGGGTTTGAGAACTTTGTAGACATGACCGAGACACGTCTCCGGTCAATGACCAATAGCGGAACCTGGATGCTCATATTGGTTCCTACATATTCTACGAAGATCTTTATCGGTCAAACCGCATAACAACATACGTTGTTCCCTTTGTCATCGGTATGTTACTTGCCCGAGATTCGATCGTTAGTATCTCAATACCTAGTTCAATCTCGTTATCGGCAACTCTCTTTACTCGTTCCGTAATACATCATCCCGCAACTAACTCATTAGTTACAGTGCTTGCAAGGCTTATAGTGATGTGCATTATCGAGAGGGCCCAGAGATACCTCTCCGACAATCGGAGTGACAAATCCGAATCTCGATCTTTGCCAACTCAACAAGTACCATCGGAGACACCAGTAGAGCACCTTTATAATCACCCAGTTACGTTGTGACATTTGGTAGCACACAAAGTGTTCCTCCGGTATTAGGGAGTTGCATAATCTCATAGTCATAGGAACATGTATAAGTCATGAAGTAAGCAATAGCAATCTACTAAACGATCAAGTGCTAAGCTAACGGAATGGGTCAAGTAAATCACTTCATTCTCTAATGATGTGATCCCGTTAATCAAATGACAACTCATGTCTATGGCTAGGAAACTTAACCATCTTTGATTCAACGAGCTAGTCAAGTAGAGGCATACTAGTGACACTCTGTTTGTCTATGTATTCACACATGTACTAAGTTTCCGGTTAATACAATTCTAGCTTGAATATTAAACATTTATCTTGATATAAGGAAATAAATAATAACTTTATTATTCCCTCTAGGGCATATTTCCTTCAAATGCTTCCGCTTACGGTCTATGAGGATATGTGGACAACACTCTTCCCCTCTCGTTGCTATGCATCACCATGACAGATCTTGCATGTGTGTAGCAAATTTTTTGAAATTACTGCGTTCCCCAACAGTGGCATCCAAGCCAGGTCTATGCGTAGATGTTATATGCACGAGTAGAACACAAAGGAGTTGTGGGTGTGGGTATATACATATTGCTTGCCGTCACTAGTTGATTCTTGGTCCGATGGTATTGTTGGATGAAGCGGCCCAAACCGACATTACGCGTACGCTTATGCGAGACTGGTTCTACCGGCGTGCTTCGCGCATAGGTGGCCGGTGGGTGTCAGTTTCTCCAACTTTAGTTGAATCATATTCAATGAACAGGGTTCTTTCTGAAGATCAAAAAGCAATCACTATAACATGTTGTGGTTTTTGATGCGTAGGTAAGAACGGTTCTTGCTTAGCCCGTAGCAGCCACGTAAAACTTGCAACAACAAAGTAGAGGATGTCTGACTTGTTTTTGCAGGGCATGGTGTGATGTGATATGGTCAAGACATGATGCTAAATGTTATTGTATGAGATGATCATGTTTTGTAACACAGTTATCGGCAACTGGCAGGAACCATATGGTTCTCGCTTTATTGTATGAAATGCAATCACCATGTAATTGCTTTACTTTATCACTAAGTGGTAGCGATAGTCGTAGAAGCAATAGTTGGCGAGACGACAACGATGCTTCGATGGAGATCAAGGTGTCAAGCCGGTGACGATGGTGATCATGACGGTGCTTTGGAGATGGAGATCAAAGGCACATGATGACGATGGCCATATCATATCACTTATATTGAATTGCATGTGATATTTATCCTTTATCCATCTTATTTTTCTTAGTTCGAAGGTAGCATTATAAGATGATCTCTCACTAAATTTCAAGGTATAAGTGTTCTCCCTGAGTATACACCATTGCTACAGTTCATCGTGCCGAGACACCACGTGATGATTGGGTGTGATAAGCTCTACGTTCACATACAACGGGTGCAAGCCAGTTTTGCACACGCAGAATACTCGGGTTAAACTTGACAAGCCTAGCATATGCAGATATGGCCTCGGAACACTGAGACCGAAAGGTCGAGCGTGAATTATATAGTAGATATGATCAACATAGTGATGTTCACCATTGAAAACTACTCCATCTCACGTGAAGATTGGACATGGTTTAGTTGATATGGATCACGTGATCACTTAGATGATTAGAGAGATATCAATCTAAGTGGGAGTTCTTAAGTAGTTTGATTAATTGAACTTTAATTTATCATGAACTTAGTACCTGATAGTATTTTGCATGTCTATGTTGTTGTAGATAGATGTCCCATGCTGTTATTCCATTGAATTTTAATGAGTTCTTAGAGAAAGCTAAGTTGAAAGATGATGGTAGAAACTACACGGATTGGGTCCGTGACTTGAGTATTATCCTCATTGCTGCACTGAAGAATTACGTCATGGAAACACCGCTAGGTGACAAACCCGCTGCAGGAGCAACGCCAGATGTTGTGAACACCTGGCAGAGCAAAGCTGATGACTACTCGATAGTTCAGTGTGCCATGCTTTACGGCTTAGAACCGGGACTTCAATGACGTGTTGAACGTCATGGAGCATATGAGATGTTCCATGAGTTGAAGTTAATATTTCAAACAAATACCCGGATTTAGAGATATGAAGTCTCCAATAAGTTATGCAGCTGCAAAATGGAGGAGAATAGTTCTATCAGTGAACATATACTCAGAATGTCTGGGTACCACAACCACTGGACTCAGCTGGGAGTTAATCTTCCCGATGATCATGTCATTGATAGAGTTCTTCAATCACTGCCACCAAGCTACAGGAGCTTCGTGATGAACTATAATATGCAAGGGATGGATAAGACGATTCCTGAGCTCTTCGCAACGCTAAAGGCCGCGGAGGTAGAAATCAAGAAGGAGCATCAAGTGTTGATGGTCAACAAGACCACCCGTTTCAATAAAAAGGGTAAAGGGAAAAGGGGAAACTTCAAGAAGAACAGCAAACCAGTTGCTTCTTAAGTGAAGAAAACCAAGTCTGGACTTAAGCCCGAGACTGAGTGCTTCTACTGCAAAGGGACTGGTCACTGGAAGCGGAACTGAGAAGAAGGATGGCAAAGTGAAAGGTATATTTGATATACATGTTATTGATGTGTACCTTACTAATGCTCGCAGTAGCGCCTGGGTATTTGACACTGGTTCTATTGCTAATATTTGCAACACGAAACAGGGGCTACAGATTAAGCGAAGATTGGCTAAGAACGAGGTGACGATGCGCGTGGGAAATGTTTCCAAAGTCGATATGATCGCCGTCGGCACGCCACCTCTACATCTACCTTCGGGATTAGGTTTAGACCTAAATAATTGTTAATTGGTGCCAACATTGAGCATGAACATTATATCTGGATCTTGTTTGATGCGAGACGGTTATTCATTTAAATCAGAGAATAATGGTTGTTCCATTTACATGAGTAATATCTTCTATGGTCACGCACCCTTGATGAGTGGTCTATTTTTACTAAATCTTGATAGTAGTGATACACATGTTCATACTATTGAAGCCAAAAGATGCAGAGTTGATAATGATAGTGCAACTTATTTGTGGCACTGCCGTTTGGGTCATATTGGTGTAAAGGGCATGAAGAAACTCCATTCTGATGGACTTATGGAATCACTTGATTATGAATCATTTGGTACTTGTGTGCCATGCCTCATGGGCAAGATGACTAAAACTCCGTTCTCCAGAACAATGGAGCGAGCAACAGAGTTATTGGAAATCATACATACTGATGTATGTGGTCCAATGAACGTTGAGGCTCGCGACGGATATCGTTATTTTCTCACCTTCACAGACGATTTGAGCAGATATGGGTATATCTACTTAATGAAACATACGTCTGAAACATTTGAAAAGTTCAAATAATTTCAGAGTGAACCAGAAAAACATCGTAACTAGAAAATAAAGTTTCTACGATCTGATTGTGGAGGTTAATATTTGAGTTACGAGTTTGGTCTTCATTTGAAACAATGCTGAATAGTTTCGCAACTCACGCCACCCGGAACACCACAGCGTAATGGTGTGTCTGAACGTCGTAGTTGTACTTTACTAGATATGGTGCGATCTATGATGTCTCTTACTGATTTACCGCTATCGTTTTGGGGTTATGCTTTAGAGACAGCTGCATTCACGTTAAATAGGGCACCATCTAAATCCGTTGAGACAACACCTTATGAACTGTGGTTTGTCAAGAAACCCAAGTCGTCGTTTCTTAAAGTTTGGGGTTGCGATGCTGATGTAAAAAAGCTTCAACCTGATAAGCTCAAACCCAAATCAGAGAAATGTGTCTTCATAGGATACCCAAAGGTGACTGTGGGGTACACCTTCTATCAGAGATCCGAAGGCAAGATATTCGTTGCTAAGAATGGATCCTTTCTAAAGAAGGAGTTTCTCTCGAAAGAAGTGAGTGGGAAGAAAGTAGAACTTGATGAGGTAATTGTACCTACTCCCTTGTTGGAAAGTAGTTCATCACTGAAATCAGTTCTAGTGATTCCTACACCAGTAAGTGAAGATGCTAATGATGATGATCATGAAACTTCTGATCAAATTACTACAGAACCTCGTAGGTTAAACAGAGTGATATCCGCACCAGAGTGGTACAGTAATCCTGTTCTGGAGGTCATGTTACATGACCATGACGAACCTACGAACTATGAGGAAGCGATGATGAGCCCAGATTCCGCAAAATGGCTTGAGGCCATGAAATCTGAGATGGGATCCATGTATGAGAGAAAAGTTTGGACTTTGGTTGACTTTCCCGTTGATCGACATGCCATAGTAAATAAATGGATCTTCAAGAAGAAGACTGACGCTGACGGTAATGTTACTGTCTACAAAGCTCGACTTGTTGCAAAAGGTTTTCGACAAGTTCAAGGAGTTGATGATACGTCTCCGTTGTATCTATAATTTTTGATTGTTCCATGCCAATATTCTACAACTTTCATATACTTTTGGCAACTTTTTATACTATTTTTGGGACTAACATATTGATCCAGTGCCCAGTGCCAGTTCCTGTTTGTTGCATGTTTTTTGTTTCACAGAATATCCATATCAAACGGAGTCCAAACGGGATAAAAATTGATGGAGATTTTTTTGGAATATATATGATTTTTGGGAAGAAAAATCCACGCAAGACGGTGGCCGAGGTGGCCACGAGGCAGGGGGGCGCGCCCCTGACCCTCATGGGCCACCCATAAGGCGGTTGGTGCCCTTCTCTCGCCGCAAGAAAGCTAATATCCGGATAGAGATCGTGTTAAAATTTCAGCCCAATCGGAGTTACGGATCTCCAGGAATATAAGAAACGGTGAAAGGGAAGAATCTGAGAACGCAGAAACAGTGAGAGACAGAGAGACAGATCCAATCTAGGAGGGGCTCTCGCCCCTCCCGTGCCATGGAGGCCATGGACCAGAGGGGAAACTCTTCTCCCATCTAGGGAGGAGGTCAAGGAAGAAGAAGAAGGAGGGGGGCTCTCTCCCCCTCGCTTCCTGTGGCACCGGAGTGCCACCGGGGGCCATCATCATCTCCGCGATCTACACCAACACCTCCTCCATCTTCACCAACATCTCCATCACCTTCCCCCCTCTATCTACATCAGTCCACTCTCCCGCAACCCATTGTACCCTCTACTTGAACATGGTGCTTTATGCTTCATATTATTATCCAATGATGTGTTGCCATCCTATGATGTCTGAGTAGATTTTCGTTGTCCCATCGGTGGTTGATGAATTGCTATGATTGATTTAATTTGCTTGTGGTTATGTTGCTGTCCTTTGGTGCCCATCATATGATTGTGCACGTGGATCACACCCTAGGGTTAGTTGTATGTTGATAGGACTATGTATTGGAGGGCAAGAGTGACAGAAGCTTCAACCTAGCATAGAAATTGATGCATACAGGATTGAAGGGGGACCAATATACCTTAATGCTATGGTTGGGTTTTACCTTAATGAACATTAGTAGTTGCGGATGCTTGCTAATAGTTCCAATCATAAGTGCATAGAATTCCAAGTCAGGGATGGCATGCTAGCAGTGGCCTCTCCCACATAATACTTGCTATCGGTCTAGTAAAGTAGTCAATTGCTTAGGGGCAATTTCGCAAATCCTACCACCACTTTTCCACACTCACTATATTTACTTTATTGTGTCTTTACTTAAACAACCCCTACTTTTTATTTACGTACTCTTTATTATCTTGCAAACTTATCCAACAACACCTACAAAGTACTTCTAGTTTCATACTTGTTCTAGGTAAAGCGAACGTCAAGCGTCCGTAGAGTTGTATCAGTGGTCGATAGAACTTGAGGGAATATTTGTTCTACCTTTAGCTCCTCGTTGGGTTCGACACTCTTACTTATCGAAAACTGTTGCGATCCCCTATACTTATGGGTTATCAAGACCTTTTTCTGGCGCCGTTGCCGGGAAGCAATAGCGTGGGGTGAATATTCTCGTGTGTGCTTGTAAGCTTTATCACTAAGTAATTTTTATTTGCTGTTCTTAGTTGTTCTCTATCTTTAGTTATGGATATGGAACACGAAATACCAAAAAAATTAGGTGTACTTGCTACTCATGGAGATGGGGAACCTCCTAAAACCCTCGATGCTGGTTTTGTGAAAAATATTATGTACTACTTTAATAATCCTGAGAAAACCCCATTCAATTATGTAATGGGAGTAACGTTGGATCAACGTGAATACTTTAGGGATTACTGATTGACACAAAAAGGGAAACTATTATGGGATCAAATTCATATATTGAATTGGTATGCTAGGCAACTATGCTTGATATATGATTATACTTGTTGCTCTAAGGTGAAGGCTCCACACCTTCCCTTTTCATGTGAATTTAATGATAATGAAACCTTAGCTTCTTATGCTAATGGTATATATGATTACTATGATGTGGAACAAATAGAAGAATTTGTTGCTTTTAAGGGTGCTTATGAAATTGAATCTTTGTTTGAAAAGCATGAAGCTTATGATGATGATTTTATAGGCCTGAAAATTTAGCTATCTTAAAATATTGCTATGATAATTATGAATATAATTCCTATATTAATGCGCTTATTGAGAAAGTCTCCGCTGTCCAAGAAGAGACTAATATTTTGCAGGAGACTATGGAAGAAGAAATTGATGAAACCGTGAGCTCATTGGATGAAAAAGACGAGGAGGAGAGCGAAGAACAAAAGGAGGAAGAGCGGATTAGCTACCCGTGCCCACCTTCTAATGAGAGTAACTCTTCAACTCATACATTGTTTAATTTCACTTCGTGCTTACCGGAGGGTGATTGCTATGATGATTGTTATGATCCCGTTGATTCTTTTGAAATATCCCTTTTTGATGATGCTTGCTATGCTTGTGGCCAAGATACCAATATGAATTATGCTTATGGATATGAACTTGCTATAGTTCCTTATGTTAAACATGAAATTGTTACTATTGCACCCACACATGATAGTCCTATCATCTTTTTGAATTCTCCAAACTACACTATATCGGAGAAGTTTGCTCTTATTAAGGAATATATTGATGGGTTGCCTTTTACCATTGCACATGATGATTTTGATGAATATAATATGCATGTTCTTGCTGCTCCTACTTGCAATTATTATGAGAGAGGAACTATATCTCCACCTCTCTATGTTTCCAATATGATAAAATTGCAAGAAACTGTTTATACTATGCATTGGCCTTTACTATGTGTGCATGAATTGTTCTTTTATGACATGCCGATGCATAGGGAGAGAGTTAGACTTCGTTTTTGCATGATATATGTTACTTTGTGCTCACTACTAAATTACAAATCATTGTTAATTAAAATTGGCTTTGATATACCTTGGGATCCGGGTGGATTCACTACTTGAGCAATATATGCCTAGCTTAATGGCTTTAAAGAAAGTGCTGCCAGGGAGACAACCCAGAAGTTTTAGAGAGTCATTTATTTCTGTTGAGAGCTTTTATATAGTTTAAAAACAACAAAAATAAAGAGGGGAACCCAAAACTTTTTCAAAAAGGAAAGCGAAAGTGAGAAAGACAAGCATTGTTGAAGTGGGAGCTAGCCTTGAACTCTGTTCATGCTCATGGAAACTTTGTGAATCTTGATTACAGAAACTTTTCAATAAAAATAATTATCCCCTTGTACAATTCCATTGTATTATAAAAATAATGTGCCAAGGTTTGCCTTTAGGATGTTTACATTTGCTTGATGGTTTGTACGGTGCAGGACAGAAACTTTGGCTGTAGTGCGCGATTTTACATTTGTTGCTGGAACGTCAAATGGTTCTGATTATTTTTGCACTGTCTTCCCATACAAATGGTTTATTTTTCGTAATTTTGGTAGAATTTTGCAAGTAATATAAGTATGGTGAATGTTCAGATTATTACAGACTATTCTGTTTTAGACAGATTCTGTTTTTGATGCATAGTTTGCTTATTTTGATGAAACTATCAATTCATATCAGTGGATTAAGCCATGAAAAAGTTATATGACAGTGGACACAATGCAGAAAAAAAATATGAATTGGTTTGCAACAGTACTTAGAGTAGTGATTTGCTTCATTATACTAACGGATCTTACCGAGTTTTCTGTTGAAGTTTTGTGTGGATGAAGTGTTCAATGATCGAGAAGATCTTGATGTGAGAAGAAGGAAGAGAGGCAAGAGCTCATGCTTGGGGATGCCCGAGGCACCCCAAGTAAATATTCAAGGAGACTCAAGCGTCTAAGCTTGGGGATGCCCCGGAAGGCATCCCCTCTTTCTTCAACAAGTATCGGTATGTTTTCGGATTCGTTTCGTTCATGCGATATGTGCAATCTTGGAGCGTATTTTGCATTTAGTTTTCATTTTTATTTTATGCACCATGCTGGTATGAGATAGTCCTTGGTTGATTTATAGAATGCTCTTTGCACTTCACTTATATCTTTGGAGTATGGATTTATAGAATGCTTCATGTGCTTCACTTATATCATTTGAAGTTTGGATTGCCTGTTTCTCTTTACATAGAAAACCATCATTTGTAGAATGCTCTTTTGCTTCACTTATATTTGTTAGAGCGTGGGCATATCTTTTATAGAAAGAATTAAACTCTCTTACTTCACTTATATCTATTTAGAGAGATGACATGAATTGGTCATTCACATGGTTAGTCATAAAATCCTACATAAAACTTGTAGATCACTGAATATGATGTGTTTGATTCCTTGCAATAGTTTTGCGATATAAAGATGGTGATATTAGAGTCATGCTAGTGGGTAGTTGTGGATTAGTAGAAATACTTGTGTTGAGGTTTGTGATTCGTGTAGCATGCACGTATGGTGAACCGTTATGTAACAAAGTTGGAGCATGAGGTATTTATTGATTGTCTTCCTTATGAGTGGCAGTCGGGGACGAGCGATGGTCTTTTCCTATCAATCTATCCCCCTAGGGGAATGCGTAGTAGTACTTTGCTTCGAGGGCTAATAAACTTTTGCAATAAGTATGTGAGTTCTTTATGACTAATGTTGAGTCCATGGATTATACGCACTCTCACCCTTCCACCATTGCTAGCCTCTCTAGTATCACACAACTTTCGCCGGTACCATAAACCCACCATATACCTTCCTCAAAACAGCTACCATACCTACCTATCATGGCATTTCCATAGCCATTCCAAGATATATTTCCATGCAACTTTCATCATCATATACATGACTTGAGCATTCATTGTCATATTGCTTTGCATGATGTTTTCATGGCTTGTCCGTTTTTTGATGTCATTGCTACGCTAGATCATTGCACATCCCGGTACACCGCCGGAGGCATTCATATAGAGTCATATCTTTGTTCTACTTATCAAGTTGTAATATTGAGTTGTAAGTAAATAAAAGTGTGATGATCATCATTATTAGAACATTGTCCAATGTGAGGTTATCAAAATAAAAGTTTCCAAAGAAGCCACCCAAAAAAAAGAGAGAGAGAGGCCAAAGAAGCCTACAAAAAAGGAAAAAAAGAAGAAAAAAAATGAGAGAAAAAGAGAGAAGGGGCAATGTTACTACCCTTTTACCACACTTGTGCTTCAAAGTAGCACCATGTTCTTCATATAGAGAGTCTCTTGAGTTATCACTTTCATATACTAGTGGGAATTTTCATTATAGAACTTGGCTTGTATATTCCAACGATGGGCTTCCTCAAATGCCCTAGGTCTTCATGAGCAAGCAAGTTGGATGCACACCCACTTAGTTTCAGTTTGAGCTTTCATATACTTATAGCTCTAGTGCATCCGTTGCATGACAATCCCTACTCACTCACATTGATATCTATTGATGGGCATCTCCATAGCCTGTTGATACGCCTAGTTGATGTGAGACTATCTTCTCCTCTTTTTGTCTTCTCCACAACCACCATTCTATTCCACCTATAGTGCTATGTCCATGGCTCACGCTCATGTATTGCGTGAAGGTTGAAAATGCTGAAGCGCGTTAAAAAAGTATGAAACAATTGCTTGGCTTGTCATCGGGGTTGTGCATGATGTGAGTATTTTGTGTGAAGAAGATGGAGCATAGCCAGACTATATGATTTTGTAGGGATAACTTTCTTTGGCCTTGTTATTTTGAAAACACATGATTGCTTTATTAGTGGGCTTGAAGTATTATTGTTTTTAGGTCAAATGATAGACTATTGCTTTGAAGCACTCGTATCTTAATATTCATGCCATGATTAGATTACATGATCAAGATTATGCTAGGTAGCATTCCACATCAAAAATTATTTTTTTATCATTTACCTACTCAAGGACGAGCAGGAATTAAGCTTGGGGATCCTGATGCGTCTCCGTCGTATCTATAATTTTTGATTGTTCCATGCCAATATTCTACAACTTTCATATACTTTTGGCAACTTTTTATACTATTTTTGGGACTAACATATTGATCCAGTGCCCAGTGCCAGTTCCTATTTGTTGCATGTTTTTTGTTTCACAGAATATCCATATCAAACAGAGTCCAAACAGGATAAAAATTGACGGAGATTTTTTTTGAATATATATGATTTTTGGAAAGAAAAATCCACGCGAGACGGTGGCCGAGGTGGCCACGAGGCATGGGGGCGCGCCCCTAACCCTCGTGGGCCACCCGTAAGGCGGTTGGGGCCCTTCTTTTGCCGCAAGAAAGCTAATATCCGGATAGAGATCTTGTTAAAATTTCAGCCCAATCGGAGTTACAGATCTCCGGGAATATAAGAAACGGTGAAAGGGAAGAATCTGAGAACGCAGAAATAGAGAGAGACAGAGAGACAGATCCAATCTCGGAAGGGGCTCTCGCCCCTCCCGTGCATGGAGGCCATGGACCAGAGGGGAAACCCTTCTCCCATCTAGGGAGGAGGTCAAGGAAGAAGAAGGAGGGGGGCTCTCTCCCTCTCGCTTCCGGTGGCACCGGAGTGCCACCGGGGGCCATCATCATCACCGCGATCTACACCAACACCTCCGCCATCTTCACCAACATCTCCATAACCTTCCCCCTCTATCTACAGCAGTCCACCCTCCCGCAGCCCGCTGTACCCTCTACTTGAACATGGTGCTTTATGCTTCATATTATTATCCAATGATGTGTTGCCATCCTATGATGTCTGAGTAGATTTTCGTTGTCCTATCGGTGGTTGATGAATTGCTATGATTGATTTAATTTGCTTGTGGTTATGTTGCTGTCCTTTGGTGCCCATCATATGATTGCGCGCGTGGATCACACCCTAGGGTTAGTTGTATGTTGATAGGACTATGTATTGGAGGGCAAGAGTGACAGAAGCTTCAACCTAGCATAGAAATTGATGCATACGGGATTGAAGGGGGACCAATATACCTTAATGCTATGGTTGGGTTTTACCTTAATGAACATTAGTAGTTGCGGATGCTTGCTAATAGTTCCAATCATAAGTGCATAGAATTCCAAGTCAGGGATGACATGCTAGCAGTGGCCTCTCCCACATAATACTTGCTATCGGTCTAGTAAAGTAGTCAATTGCTTAGGGGCAATTTCGCAACTCCTACCACCACTTTTCCACACTCGCTATATTTACTTTATTGTGTCTTTACTTAAACAGCCCCTACTTTTTATTTACGTACTCTTTATTATCTTGCAAACCTATCCAACAACACCTACAAAGTACTTCTAGTTTCATACTTGTTCTAGGTAAAGCGAACGTCAAGCGTGCGTAGAGTTGTATCGGTGGTCAATAGAACTTGAGGGAATATTTGTTCTACCTTTAGCTCCTCATTGGGTTCGACACTCTTACTTATCGAAAACTGTTGCGATCCCCTATACTTGTGGGTTATCAGTTGACTATGATGAGACCTTCTCACCCGTAGCGATGCTTAAGTCTGTCCGAATCATGTTAGCAACTGCCGCATTTTATGGTTATGAAATTTGGCAAATGGATGTCAAAACTGCATTCCTTGATGGATATCTTCAAAAAGAGTTGTATATGATGCAACCATAAGGTTTTTTCGATCCAAAAGGTGCTAACAAAGTGTGCAAGCTCCAGCGATCTACTTATGGACTGGTGCAAGCCTCTCGGAGTTGGAATATATGCTTTAATAGTGTGATCAAAGCATATGGTTTTATATAGACTTTGGGTGAAGCATGTATTTACAAGAAAGTGAGTGGGAGCTCTGTAGCATTTCTGATATTATATATAGATGACATATTGTTGATCGGAAATGATACTTGAATAAGAATTTTTCAATGAAAGACCTCGGTGAAGCTGCTTATATATTGGGCATCAAGAACTGTAGAGATAGATCAAGACGCTTAATTGGACTTTAACAAAGCACATACCTTGATAAAGTTTTGAAGAAGTTCAAAACGGATCAGGCAAAGAAAGGGTTCTTGCCTGTGTTACAGGGTGTGAAGTTGAGTCAGACTCAACGCCCGACCACTGCAAAAGATAGAGAGAAAATGAAAGTCATTCCCTATGCTTCAGCCATAGGTTCTATCATGTATGCAATGTTGTGTGCCAGACCTGATGTGTGCCTTGCTATTAGTTTAGCAGGGAGGTACCAAAGTAACTCAGGAGTGGATCACTGGACAGCGGTCAAGAACATCCAGAAATACCTAAAAAGGACTAAGGATGTGTTTCTCGTATATGGAGGTGCTACCTCTTGAGCACTGCGTTGGTTTTCCCTTGAAGAGGAAAGGGTGATGAAGCAAAGTAGCGTAAGTATTTCCCTCAGTGTTTGAGAACCAAGGTATCAATCCAGTAGGAGACTACACGCAAGTCACCTCACACCTACAAAAACAAATAAGAACCTTGCAACCAACGCGATAAAGGGGTTGTCAATCCCTTCATGGCCACTTGCAAAGGTGAGATCTGATAGTGATAATAAGATAAATCTTTTTGGTATTTTTATGATATAGATTGAAAGTAAAGATTGCGAAGTAAAATAGATTGGAAACTTATATGATGGGAAAATAGACCCGGGGGCCATAGGTTTCACTAGTGGCTTCTCTCAAGATAGCATAAGTATTATGGTGGGTAAACAAATTACTGTTGAGCAATTGCCAGAAAAGTGCATAATTATGAGAATATCTAGGCATGATCATGAATATAGGCATAACGTCTGCGACAAGTAGACCGAAACGATTCTGCATCTACTACTATTACTCCACACATCGACCGCTATCCAGCATTGTAGGATCGAAAGTATGTCTAGAGGGGGGGGGGGTGATTAGACTACTTGACCAAATAAAAAATTGACCTTTTCCCAATTTTAGTTCTTGGCAGATTTTAGCTATTTTAGGACAAGTCAAGCAATCATCACATAATTCAAGCAAGCATGCAAAGAGTATATTGGCAGCAGGAAGTAAAGCATGCAACTTGCAAAAATGTAAAGGGAAGGGTATGGAGAATTCAAACGCAATTGGAGACACGGATGTTTTTCCCGTGGTTCGGATAGGTGGTGCTATCCTACATCCACGTTGATGGAGACTTCAACCCACGAAGGGTAACGGTTGCGCGAGTCCACGGAGGGCTCCACCCACGAAGGGTCCACGAAGTAGCAACCTTGTCTATCCCACCATGGCCATCGCCCACGAAGGACTTGCCTCACTAGCGGTAGATCTTCATGAAGTAGGCGATCTCCTTGCCCTTACAAACTCCTTGGTTCAACTCCACAATCTTGTCGGAGGCTCCCAAGTGACACCTAGCCAATCTAGGAGACACCACTCTCCAAGAAGTAACAAACGGTGTGTTGATGATGAACTCCTTGCTCTTGTGCTTCAAATGATAGTCTCCCCAACACTCAACTCTCTCTCATAGGATTTGGATCTGATGGAAAGAAGATTTGAGTGGAAAGCAACTTGGGGAAGGCTAGAGATCAAGATTCATATGGTAAGAATGGAATGTCTTGGTCTCAACACATGAGTAGGTGGTTCTCTCTCAGAACAAATGAGTTGGAATGGTGTATGTGTTCTGATGGCTCTCTCCATGAATGAAGAGGAGGTGGAGGGGTATATATAGCCTCCACACAAAATCCAACCGTTACACACAATCTACCAATCTCGGTGGGACCGAATAAATAAACTCGGTCAGACCGAAAAGGTAAACCTAGTGACCGTTAGAGATTTTCGGTGGGACTGACATGCAACTCGGTAGGACCGATTCTGTTAGGGTTTGGGCATAACGTAATCTCGGTGAGACCGATTACACAAACTCGATGAGACCGAGTTCGGTAATAAGCTAACCAGAGAGTTGGTCAGGTGAACTCGGTGGGACCGATTTGCTCTTTCGGTGAGACCGAAAAGTTCCAAAAGGGAAACACAGAGTTTACATTGCAATCTCGGTGGGACCGATTGCTCTTTCGGTGAGACCGAAAAGTTATGAAAGGGAAACAGAGAGTTTGCAACCCCATCTCGGTGAGACCGAGATCCCTATCGGTAGGACCGAATTGCTAGGGTTTGGCAGTGGCTTATGACATATGAAACTCGGTGGCGCCGGATAGATAGAATCGGTATGACCGAGTTTGGCTTAGGGTTTAGGTCATTTGTGGATATGGGAAAGTAGCTGAGGATTTTGGAGCATATCATTAAGCACATGAAGCAAGAGGTTCATTAAGCAACACCTCATCCCTCCTTGATAGTATTGGCTTTTCCTAAAGACTCAATGTGATCTTGGATCACTAAAATATAAAATGAAGAGTCTTGAGCTTTTGAGCTTGAGCCAATCCTTTGTCCTTAGCATTTTGAGGGTTCCACTTTCACATCCATGCCATGCCAATCATTGAGCTATCCTGAAATAATCATCTTGGAATAGCATTAGCTCAATGAGCTATATGTTGTTATGAATTACCAAAACCACTTAGGGATAGTTGCACTTTTAATCTCCCCCCTTTTTGGTAATTGATGACAACATATAGATCAAAGCTTCGACAAATGATAATAAGTATGAAATATATCGTCGCTTTGAGAAGTATGTGAAAAGTAAGAGCTCCCCCTAAATTTGTGCATATTTAAAATTTGCTTTGGACTGCAAATGCACAGGGAGTTAGAGTCATGGGTTACTCTTCCATGTCACATACATCTTGGTGGAGCGCTTAAAATGATAAGAATGAAATACATGCACTCATCACCGAGAATAGTGAGTGATCACATAAGATAGATAGGACAAAAATAGCATTAAGCAAACATTAAGTGTAGCTTATGATCAAACACATGATCATCGATGTCTCACACAGATAATGACGTAGTATCTCACACAAAAGCAAACGAAGTTCGAAAAAAACACCAAATAAAACAAGAGAGAATAAAAGCCTCGAAGCCTATGATCTATACATTTTCTCCCCCTTTGGCAACAAGTTACAAAAAAGTTCCTAGAAAATGCATAGTGCTAAGTCGACACTCAGGCTTGATCTTCAGGTGGTGGTGGAGTCCGGATCACTCCAAGGACGAAGGCTTCCGTAGATGCTGAAGTAGATGCTGGAGCTGAAGTAGATGCTGGAGTTGGAGCTGATGCTGCGGCTGGAGCTGAGGCGGTTGCCCTTGTGTCAGGAACTGGCACTGCAGACGACCTCGGAGCTTGGGGCACTCTGGCAGAGGCATCAGTTGTAGTCTTTCCTCTCCTCTCCTGCATGTCATCCTGGAGCTGCTCCACTACAGACTGAATCTCTGTCACTTTGACATCCAAGTCATAGAACTTTTGTTCCATGATCCTCTCTAAGCTTGCCTGGTTTTGAGTTAGGGTGGCTAGTCCTTGCTCAATCCGCAAGGTGGATGCAATCAAGTAACCAAGCTGCTCTTGTTTGGTTTTCAGGAAATACTCAGATGCCTCCGCTTGAGTAGGCATCTTGGCAGCTTTCTCCTTCCTAGCCTTCTCCTTCTTGGCTTGTGCTTGGGCAGATGATGGCTCATCCTCAGTCATGACCACTTGGTTATCTTCAAAGTCCACATGGATAGGCAGGTGTTCCTTGTCCAAGAGGTATATGCCCGTGCCCATCTTGGAGTTGATGAGCTCTTGAATCTGTGGGGCATATCCACAACTCCTCTTCTGGTCTGCTGCTGTCCTCTTAATGGTCTCTACCATTAGGCTCATCACCTTGAATTTCTGAGGCACGTTAAAGATATGAAGCAAGTTGATCGCATGGCCTCTGATCATCTCGTGATCTCCAGACTTGGGAAATAAGGTGTGCCTTAGTATCCAGTTGATAGTGGGCAGCCCTGATAGAAGATAATGTACTGAGCCAAACTTGAAGGTGTCAAGTGCTTCATTTGGAATCTCCTTGTACATGTTGGACATGGAGTTGTGGTCTATCTTCTTCTTAGCATAAACGTCCAAGTCATCTGCTTGCTCCTCTGGGGCATTTATCAGCTGAGCCCATTCAGCAACCGTGGACTGGTACCTCGTACCCTCTGACATCCAAGTTATCCTACCATCTGGATAAAAATGGGCTGTGGAGTAGAACTGCATGATGAGTTCCTCGTTCCACTTTGTGAGCTTCTACCCAACAAAGTCCTCTACTCCACACGCCTTGAAGCTGTCCTGCACTCCAGGGAAGTACTCCTCGTTATCCTTGATATATTGCCAATCGACCAATCTCATATCACAGACAATTGGCTTCTTGTCTAGCAGCACTGTCTCATAGAAGTCTTGCTGCTCCTTGGTATGAAACCTGTAGTCCACTGCAGCCCTTCTCCTTGAAGCATACGGATCTGCTTCTCTCCACTTCCGGAGCCCTGAATCTCTCCCGAGTTTCATATCCTCAGCCACAAGATGAGCATCGTTGTGGTCTGGGATCTTGGGCTTGAGCTTTCTGAGGACATTCTCTTCCTCTTCTTCTGCAGCTTCAGGCACTAGGGCCTTGTTCTTCTCAGCAGCTGGGATGCTTCTTGTATTCCTCTTTGGCTTGGGCTTTGGAGCAGGCTTGGCCTTGGAAGCAGCTCCCCCTGACCTTATGGCATCACCCATCAGCTTGGGTGCTTTTGGTGCTGGTGCAACCACCTCTTCTTCTTCCTCCTCATCTTCCATGATGGAAGCTTTGCCAAGCACTCTGGCTACAGTTTTCTTCACCCTTTCTTTCCTCTTCTTGCCCTCAGCAGCAACTGGCTCAATGGGAGTGGGCTTCTCAGTTGAAGCTCTTGCCTTGGACATAGGCTGCCTGCCTGCAGGCCTTTTGAACTTCAACCCTGGCTTTGTAACTGGTGCTGGCTCAACTCTCTTGGAGGTTGCTTCCTCTTCTGCCACATAATCCTCATCTTCTGAGTCCGAGGTTCTCTTCTTTCTCTATTGTGTGGCAGCCTTAGGCAGATTGCTAGGGGTGCTCCTGCTGCCATCATCTGAGGAACTTGAGGGACTAGTGCCCTCACTCAGCTGCACTTGCTGTTCTGACAGGTTCTAGCTATCACTTTGGTCTGGCATGATGCAAACTCTGACTGCTGACCCTGTGAATAGGTTATAGATGAGATAGAGTAGATGAGCATCACAAAATGCAGAGATTTTTGCAAAAGAATAATCCAAAAACTTAGTTTTAATTTCCCACTGAAAGCATCTCGGATCTACCGATTTTTAAACTCGGTGATACCGAAGCAGTTTTGGAATCTAAACTAGTGAACTCGGTCAGACCGAGTCACAGTTCGGTGGCACCGAGACTGCTAAGGTTTCACAGAATCCCAAAATCGGTCACACCGATAAGTAATTCTCGGTTGGACCGAGTCTCACTTGTGCAATGGCATAAGCCAAATCGGTGGGACCGAGTTTTTCAACTCGGTGGGTCCGAAATGGTTTCGGCGGAAACCTAACTCTAAAATTTTCGAATTAAACCTAATCTACGAGTCCATTGACTGGATAGGAGTTTATCAAACATGGCAAGAATCATGATGATCACAATGTGCTAGGAATCGGATTGGAGAATAGCACAAAGATCGAGTCCATACCCTAGTGCGGCAAAGACTCGCTACGGCGACAACGGCGGGGTAGAATTCCCGTTGATGGCGACGGAGACCAGCGACAGGAGGCTGCTGGCGGCGAGGAGACGATCCGGAGACCAAGTTGGCAGAGCAGGCTATCGCGCGGGCGAAGAGGTTCGGAGAAATTTCCAAATTTTTGCTCGTGACTATATATAGCCCGACCCTGTCGGTGTGACCGAGTGGAACAACTCGGTGGCACCGAGATGCATAACTGCGAGCAGTTACTGCAACTCGGTGTGACTGAAAAGTTCAAATCGGTTGCACCGAGATCGAAAACCTAGATCAACTTAATGATCTCGGTAGGACCGAAAGTGGGGAATCGGTTAGACCAAGAATCACAAAGAGGTTTTGGAAGTTTAAGTCTATGACGAATCGGGGACTCCGAGCACTCCTCACACAGAGTGGTTCGAATCTGACTTGATCAAATTTTGTGATGTAGCATGAACAGAGTTTGAGACGAGAAAAGCATAGATAGCTAGAGGAGGTTCTTAGGCATTCTTGTCCATCCACTTGGCAAAAAGAAATAAAGCCAAACAATCAAAACAACAAGTGGATGTCCTCGAATGAGTAAAATATGCAACCAACATGCTCACACAATAAGATGGCAAATGAAATATGTGACAAAGCATGCACAACCAATTCTAGCATCTATCAAGCAATTTGCGATGACTAGGTCATCTATATATGAGTATATTGACTTAGGAGTCAAGTGAGAACACTTGATCATAGGTCAGACTCATCGTTTAAGCTCAAGTGGGGTTACCACTTTTACATAAAGCATTGTTGTGTTCACATCTTTAGAGTTGCTTTAGCTCAAGTCTTAGAGTAAAGTTCCCCCTAGATGTGATATCCCCCCTAAGAGGGATGAACTAACCTTGGGTTTTGTCGATGATGACTTCATGTAGATGTTGAAGATGTGGATGCTCAATGTTGATGTAGATCACTTGGAGCTATCCATTTGAGTGAATTGCACTTTCAATACCTACATGGGTTAGTCCCACAATGAACAAACAAGGATATCCATAGACATAGAGTGATGCACACACAAGATGATGTCCATGAAAACTTTTAGGTTACCTTGTCCCCTGTCTTACCAACAAGAGGGTTTGTGACTCCTTGAACTAGTGCAAGATGTGGAAGTTGATTGCACTTGTTCTTGCCAAAATGATAAGAGTGAAGTATGTTGGCGGAGTCACCCTCAAGAACTCTCTAGTTCTTCTTCTTTTGGATCCACATCATCTTGATGGGAATCCTTGGAGTTGTAGTCGTACTTGACGACGTGGAACTTGAAGTAGTCTTGGGAATCCACTTGACTAAGGTCTTAGGAGCTTCTTCAAATGCATCAATTTCCTCTTGAAGCTTGTCCTTGCCTTTTTGCTTGTAGTCTTGTGGTGGAAGATCATCTTGAGCTTGTGTCCCCTTGAAGGAAGTATCACACTTCTCTTATTGAGGAACAAACTTTGTCTTGGGGTATTGATCTTCTTCCCACTCAACTCCATTGGCATTGAACTTTCGTTCAAAACCAACACCTTGATTCTTCCGGTGCATTCCTTGCTTGCGCACAATTTCCTCGAATTGCTTACTCCCAGCAAGGCTTTTGTACACTCCTTTATCTATAATTCCCTTCAATAAGCTATTTTCTTGCTCAAGTGTAACTTGGCTAAGAGAATCATTAGTGGAATCAAGAGAACTACTAGAAGCAACAATATTGGATTTAGCATGATCATTGTTACTACTAGAGGAAGAATCTTTCTTGTTCTTGTTACTAGATTTGACTTGAGGCATGTAAGTGGATAAGAGTAAACGCTTGGCAATGTAAGAAAAACTTTTCTTGTAGAGATCATCATTGATTGCTTTTAAAAACTCATGCTCTTGCTCAAGATTGAGCTTTTCAAAGCGTAATTTCTCATGAGCTCTTAAAAGTTCTCGATGATCTTCGAAGATAGTTTAATGAACTAACTTAAGAGTGTTTAGTTCTTTAGTTAGAGCCTCAAACTTCTCCTTATCATTGTCATTCGTTTTATCTTGATTAGCATGATTAATTGACGTTTCATCATAGTATTCATCACTAGAGTTGTCAACAAGCAAATCATCATCACCTAACAAGTCATCTTCATCACTATTAAAATCAACATACTCGGGGTGTATTACCTTAGGACCTTTGGCCATGAAGCATCTTCCAATTCCTTCATTTGGTGAATCAAATATGTCGTAGGAGTTGGATGACACAAGTGCTAGACCGGCAACAGCTTCATCTTGAGTATCTTCGGAGTCGGAGTGATAACTTCTCTTGGAGTGGCTGTCGGAGTCGGAGCCGGATACCCATTCACCAACATGAGCTTGATGTCTTCGTTTTGTGTAGCTCCTTGATGATTTTTCCTTCCTTTCCGAATCCTTGCTTCTCCGTGAGTACCTTCGTGCATAACGATCATCTCTACTCCTTCTCTCTCTTGGTGGTGAATCTTTGCTTCTTCTTTTTGGAGAATCTTCTCTTCTCTTGTAGGGAGCCGTACACTCATTGGAATAGTGTCCGGGTCTTCCACAATTGTAGCAGTTTCGCTCTCGACTAGAAGATCTTTTGTCATTGTAGGACCTTGACTTGAAGCTTCTATCTTTGTTTCTACTCTTGTAGAACTTGTTGAAGTTCTTCACCATTAAGCTCAATTCTTTGTTGAAGTTTTGTCTCTCACTTTATGATGTAGGGGCTTCACATGAGGCTTTGTAGGCACCACTTGATTTGTTGTGAAGTTCCTCTTTATCCTTAAGTGACATCTCATGAGCAACAATTCTTCCAATCACTTCCGTTGGCTTGATATCTTTGTAATTGGGCATCATTTGGATCAACGTGCACACGGTATCATACTTTCCATCCAAGGCTCTTAGGATCTTCTTGATGATGAATCTATCGGTCATCTCTTCTCTTCCTAAGCCGGCAATCTCATTTGTGATGAGAGCAAGCCTAGAGTACATTTCAGCGACACCTTCACCATCCTTCATCTTGAACTTGTCAAGTTGACTTTGAAGCACATCCAACTTGGATTCCTTGACGGAGTCGGTACCTTCGTGCATATCAATCAAAGTGTCCCAAATTTCCTTTGCATTCTCAAGACGACTGATTTTGTTGAATTCTTCGGGGCATAATCCGTTGAAGAGAATATCACAAGCTTGAGCATTGTATTGCAACATCTTCAAATCATCCGCGGTAGCTTCACGATTTGGTTCTCTCCCATCAAAGAAGTCAACTTGCAAACCAACACACACAATAGCCCAAACGGCGGGGTTATGTCCAAGAATATGCATTTTCATTTTATGCTTCCAACTAGCAAAATTAGTGCCATCAAAGTAAGGACCTCTACGGTGATAATTTCCCTCGCTAGACGCCATACTCTCCTAGGTTGTGAAACCAAGGCTATGACCACCAAAAGCTATGGAGAACAAAGCAAATGGAGACCAAGGCTCTGATACCACTTGTAGGATCAAAAGTATGTCTAGAGGGGGGGGGGGTGATTAGACTACTTGACCAAATAAAAACTTTACCTTTTCCCAATTTTAGTTCTTGGCAGATTTTAGCTATTTTAGGACAAGTCAAGCAATCATCACATAATTCAAGCAAGCATGCAAAGAGTATATTGGCAGCGGAAAGTAAAGCATGCAACTTGCAAGAATGTAAAGGGAAGGGTTTGGAGAATTCAAACGCAATTGGAAACACAGATGTTTTTCCCGTGGTTCGGATAGGTGGTGCTATCCTACATCCACGTTGATGGAGACTTCAACCCACGAAGGGTAACGGTTGCGCGAGTCCACGGAGGGCTCCACCCACGAAGGGTCCACGAAGTAGCAACCTTGTCTATCCCACCATGGCCATCGCCCACGAAGGACTTGCCTCACTAGCGGTAGATCTTCATGAAGTAGGCGATCTCCTTGCCCTTACAAACTCCTTGGTTCAACTCCACAATCTTGTCGGAGGCTCCCAAGTGACACCTAGCCAATCTAGGAGACACCACTCTCCAAGAAGTAACAAACGGTGTGTTGATGATGAACTCCTTGCTCTTGTGCTTCAAATGATAGTCTCCCCAACACTCAACTCTCTCTCATAGGATTTGGATCTGATGGAAAGAAGATTTGAGTGAAAAGCAACTTGGGGAAGGCTAGAGATCAAGATTCATATGGTAAGAATGGAATGTCTTGGTCTCAACACATGAGTAGGTGGTTCTCTCTCGGAACAAATGAGTTGGAATGGTGTATGTGTTCTGATGGCTCTCTCCATGAATGAAGAGGAGGTGGAGGGGTATATATAGCCTCCACACAAAATCCAACCATTACACACAATCTACCAATCTCGGTGGGACCGAATAAATAAACTCGGTCAGACCGAAAAGGTAAACCTAGTGACCGTTAGAGATTTTCGATGGGACTGACATGCTACTCGGTAGGACCGATTCTGTTAGGGTTTGGGAATAACGTAATCTCGGTGAGACCGATTACACAAACTCGGTGAGACCGTGTTTGGTAATAAGCTAACCAGAGAGTTGGTCAGGTGAACTCGGTGGGACCGATTTGCTCTTTCGGTGAGACCGAAAAGTTACAAAAGGGAAACACAGAGTTTACATTGCAATCTCGGTGGGACCGATTCGCTCTTTCGGTGAGACCGAAAAGTTACAAAAGGGAAACAGAGAGTTTGCAACCCCATCTCGGTGAGACCGAGATCCCTATCGGTTAGACCGAATTGCTAGGATTTGGCAGTGGCTTATGACATATGAAACTCGGTGGCGCCGGATAGATAGAATCGGTATGACCAAGTTTGGCTTAGGGTTTAGGTCATTTGTGGATATGGGAAAGTAGCTGAGGATTTTGGAGCATATCATTAAGCACATGAAGCAAGAGGCTCATTAAGCAACACCTCATCCCTCCTTGATAGTATTGGCTTTTCCTAAAGACTCAATGTGATCTTGGATCACTAAAATATAAAATGAAGAGTCTTGAGCTTTTGAGCTTGAGCCAATCCTTTGTCCTTAGCATTTTGAGGGTTCCACTTTCACATCCATGCCATGCCAATCATTTAGCTATCCTGAAATAATCATCTTGGAATAGCATTAGCTCAATGAACTATATGTTGTTATGAATTACCAAAACCACCTAGGGATAGTTGCACTTTCAAGCATGCATCTAGAGTATTAAGTTCATAAGAACAGAGTAACACATTAGGCAAGATGACATGATGTAGAGGGATAAACTCAAGCAATATGATATAAACCCCATCTTTTTATCCTCGATGGCAACAATACAATACGTGCCTTGCTGCCCTTGCTGTCACTGGGAAATGACACCACAAGATTGAACCCAAAGCAAAGAACTTCTCCCATTGCAAGAAAATCAAACTAATAGGCCAAACCACACTGATAATTCGAAGAGACTTGCAAAGATAACAAATCATACATAAAAGAATTCAGAGAAGAATCAAATATTGTCCATAGATAATCTTGATCATAAGCCCACGATTCATCGGATCTCAACAAACACACCGCAAAGTAATTAAATCGAATAGATCTCCAAGAAGATCGAGGAGAACTTTGTATTGAGATCCAAAGATAGAGAAGAAGCCATCTAGCTAATAACTATGGACCCGATGGTCTGTGGTAAACTACTCACACATCATCGCAGAGGCTATGGTGTTGATGTAGAAGCCCTCCACGATCGATTCCCCCTCCGGCGAAGCTCCGGAAAAGGCCCCAAGATGGGATCTCTTGGGTAGAGAAGGTTGCAGCGGTGGAAATAGGGTTTCATGGTGCTCCTGGATGTTTTCGGGGTATATGGATATATATAGGAGGAAGAAGTACGTCGGTGGAGTTGCGAGAGGCCCACGAGGGTGGGGGCGCGCCTGCCCCCTTTGGCGCGCCCCCTGCCTCGTGGCCTCCTCGCTTCTGTCTTGACGGCCACTCCAAGTCTCCTAGATCACGTTTGTTCCAAAAATAACTCTGATACATCTCCAACGTATCTATAATTTTTGATTGTTCCATGCTATTAAATTATCAACCTTGGATGTTTTATATGCATTTATATGCTATTTTATATGATTTTTGGGACTAACCTATTAACCTAGAGCCTAGTGCCAGTTTCTGTTTTTTCCTTGTTTTTGAGTTTCGCAGAAAAGGAAACCCAAACGGAGTCCAATTGACCTAAAACTTCACGGAACTTATTTTTGGACCAGAAGAAGGAAATGGAGTAAAAGAGTTGGGCCAGAAGAGTCCTGGGCTGCCCACGAGGGTGGGGGCGCGCCCACCCCCTGGGCGCGCCTCCCTACCTCATGGACAGCCCGGAGACCCCCCTGACTTGTCTCCGACTCCAACACCTCTTATATAACTCAAAACTTCCAGAAAGAAACCTAGATCGGGAGTTCCGCCGCCAGATGCCTCCGTAGCCACCGAAAACCAATCTAGACCCATTCCGGCACCCCACCGAAGGGGGGAATCCCTCTCCGGTGGCCATCTTCATCATCACGGCGCTCTCCATGACGAGGAGGGAGTAGTTCTCCCTCGGGGTTGAGGGTATGTACAAGTAGCTATGTGTTTGATCTCTCTCTCTCTCTCTCGTGCTCTTGAGTTGGCACGGTCATGATGTATCGCGAGCTTTGCTATTATAGTTGGATCTTATGATGTTTCTCCCCCTCCACTCCCTTGTAATGGATTGAGTTTTCCCTTTGAAGTTATCTTATCGGATTGAGTCTTTAAGGATTTGAGAACACTTAATGTATGTCTTGCATGTGCTTATCTGTGGTGACAATGGGATATCACGTGATCCACTTGATGTATGATTTGGTGATCAACTTGCGAATTCCGGGACCTCGTGAACTTATGCATCGGGGTTGGCACACTTTTTCGTCTTGAATCTCCGGTAGAAACTTTGGGGCACTCTTTGAATTTCTTTGTGTTGGTTGAATAGATGAGTCTGAAATTGTGTGATGCATATTGTATAATCATACCCACGGATACTTGAGGTGACATTGGAGTATCTAGGTGACATTAGGGTTTTGGTTTATTTGTGTCTTAAGGTGTTATTCTAGTACGAACTCTTGAATAGATCGATCAGAAAGAATAACTTTGAGGTGGTTTCGTACCCTACAATAATCTCTTTGTTTGTTCTCCACTATTAGTGACTTTGGAGTGACTCTTTGTTGCATGTTGAGGGATAGTTATATGATCCAATTATGTTATTATTGTTGAGAGAACTTGCACTAGTGAAAGTATGAACCCTAGGCCTTGTTTCAACACATTGCAATACCATTTACGCTCACTTTTATCATTAGTTGCCTTGCTGTTTTTATATTTTCAGATTACAAAAACCTATATCTACCATCCATATTGCACTTGTATCACCATCTCTTCGCAGAACTAGTGCACCTATACAATTTACCATTGTATTGGGTGTGTTGGGGAGACAAGAGACTCTTTGTTATTTGGTTGCAGGGTTGTTTGAGAGAGACCATCTTCATCCTACACCTCCCATGGATTGATAAACCTTAGGTCATCCACTTGATTGAAATTTGCTACTGTCCTACAAACCTCTGCACTTGGAATCCCAACAACGTCTACAAGAAGAAGGTTGTGTAGTAGACATCAAGCTCTTTTCTGGTGCCGTTGCCGGGGAGGTTAGTGCTTGAAGGTATATCTTTAGATCTTGCAATCGAATCTTTTAGTTTCTTGTTTTATCACTAGTTTAGTTTATAAAAGAAAATACAAAAAAATTGGAATTGAGGGTACCTCATATACTTCACCTTTTTAATATCTTTCATGAAAATAAAGATTCCGATAATTGTGCCAAAGTGTTAGAAGACGAATGCATTATAATGTTTGGCACTAAATATTTTAATGATGAGCATGATTTCAATGTTGATAGTATGAATTCCTTGAATATCCATGGTACTAATGATGATTGCACTAGTCATGATGAAAATGTCTCTTATAAGCATGTCAATTTTTGTGGAGTGCATAGAGTTTGCAAGTACACACTGAATAGGGAAGATAGATTTTGCAAGAGGCATAAGTATTTAGAAACTAAATGGTTGCAAGGAAGGCTAGATGTTTGTGCTAAAAATTTAAATTTGCTTAGCCATCTTTGTGAACTTTGCAATGAACGTGATCATTTAAATATCCAATGCCAATTGTTTCATGATAGTATCGTGTCCAAAAATTGTGATGACTTGATTTCCCTTGCACATCATAATGAACTTAGTTTGCTTCTGGGCTATGAAGAAATGAAATGTATAACTAAGGATATTCCAGAATTTGCCCTTGATAAAGTTCTTGATTTTGAACTAGAGGAAATTAATATGTATTGTGCGGTGAATTGCATTGAAAATCCTTATACTGCCAATTACATAAAGTCAAGAAAACAATTAGAAGATGAAGAGAATACTAATGAAAGGGAAGAGATTTCCCAATATCCTCCTATTATTTCTTATGATGAATCAGGTAACGAGGAAGAGCTTTCTATCCAACCAATCTCATTAATAAGGAGCTCCAAAAGAGGGTTAAACCCACACATGATGAGAAGAAGCAAAATAAAAGACGTAGAAGCAAAGGTAAAAAGGTGTCCCTCCCAAATGATGTTGCTCCTATTACTCATTGTGATGATGATAATTGCTATACTATTGGTGCTATCCATTCTATTAATGATGAGAGTGATTATGCTTATGATATGAAAAGGCCCAAGCTTTGGGATACTATGTTTGATGAGAATGACATGTTTGAGAATGTATTTGCTGCAATTAGTGTTTGTCCCAATCTTGGGGATGATATGTTTTATGAAGATGATATTTTTAACCTCCCAAGTTTTGATATGCAAATTTATTATGATGATAGCATGCCTCCTATTTATGATGATTATATTGATGAAAGAGGGTTTGGAAGAGTGTAAAATTTAAGAAGTAATGATCCCACTATTTTGGAGGGTGTTGAATCTTGCTGTGATAATTATGAAAGTGGATTTGGAGAGATCATGACTTTATTTAGTAATGATTCCACTATCTTGGAAGAGGTTTCAATCGATTATGATGAGAACAAAGTTGCTAATTATGATAGTTATTGTGATGACACTTATGCTATAAAAAGTAGTGATGATTATATTTATAAAACTTGTCATGATTATGACTACCCTTTTTCTGAATTTTATTCTTTCAATGTGGAAACAATTTATAGTATTCAAGTTTCTTCTGATGCTCCCACTATCCCAATTGAGAAGAATCTTGTTTATGTGGAGAGTACTAAATTTTCTATGCTTGTAGATCATGAAAAGAATGCTTTATCTGATGGTTATATTGTTGAATTCATTCATGAATCTACTGAAAATTATTATGAGGGAGGAACACATGCTTGTAGGAATTGCAATAATATCAAGTTTCCTCTCTATGTGTTGAAAATTTTGAAGATTTGCTTGTTTTACCTTCCTATGCAAGTTGATTATTGTTCCCACAAGTTGTTTGCTCTCAAAATCCCTATGCATAGGAAGTGGGTTAGACTTAAATGTTCTAGTCATATTCTCCGTGATGCTCTCTTTATGTTTCAATTCTTACCTTTTATGTGAGCATCATTTAAATCATCATGCCTAGCTAGGGGCATTAAACGTTAGCGCTTGTTGGGAGGCAACTCAATTTTATTTTTGTTCTTTGCTTTTTTTCTCCTGTTTAGTAATAAATAATTTATCTAGCCCCTGTTTGGATGTGGTTTTATCATTTAATTAGTGTTTGTTCCAAGTAGAACCTTTGGGAAGACTTGGGTGAAGTCTTTGCGATCTTGCTGTAAAAAAACAGAAACTTTAGCGCTCATGAGATTTGCTGCCATTTTTTTACTGGAGCGTGCGATTAGGTTGATTATTTTTGCAGATGATTAATAGACAAATTCCTCAGGTCCACCAATTTATTTCAGAATTTTTTGAGTTACAGAAGTATTCAAAACCTACAGATTACTACAGACTGTTCTATTTTTGACAGGTTCTGTTTTCTATGTGTTGTTTGCTTATTTTGATGAATCTATGAGTAGTATCGGTGGGTATGAACCATAGAGAAGTAGGAATACAGTAGATATTACACCAATATGAATTTATAATGAGTTCACAACAGTACCTAAGTGGTGATTTATTTTCATATACTAACGGAGCTTACGAGTTTTCTGTTGTGAAGTTTTCAAGTTTTGAGTAAAGATTCGATGGACTATGGAAGAAGGAGTGGCAAGATCCTAAGCTTGGGGATGCCCAAGGTACCCCAAGGTAATATTCAAGGACAACCAAGAGCCTAATCTTGGGGATGCCCCGGAAGGCATCCCCTCTTTCGTCTTCATTCATCGGTAACTTTACTTGGAGCTATATTTTTATTCACCACATGATATGTGTTTTGCTTGGAGCGTCATTTTATTTCCTTCTGCTTTGCTTCTTGTTTGAATGAAATACCAAGATCTTAAATCTTAAATGTTAGAGAGTCTTCACATAGTTGCATAATTATTTGACTACTCATTGATCTTCACTTATATCTTTCGGAGTAGTTTGTCATTCGCTCTAGTGCTTCACTTATATCCTTTTAGAGCACGGCGGTGATTTTATTTTATAGAAATTATTGAACTCTCATGTTTCACTTATATTATTTTGAGAGTCTTTCGAACAGCATGGTAATTTGCTTTGGTTATGAATTTAGTCCTAATATGATGGGCATCCAAGATGGGTATAATAAAAACTTTCATATAAGTGCATTGAATACTATGAGAAGTTTGATACTTGATAATTTTTTTGAGATACGAAGATGGTAATATTAGAGTCGTACTAGTTGAGTAATTGTGAATCTGAGAAATACTTGTGTTGAGGTTTGCAAGTCCCGTAGCATGCACGTATGGTAACCGTTGTGTGACAAATTTGAAGCATGAGGTGTTTCTTTGATTGCCTTCCTTATGAGTGACGGTCGGGGACGAGCGATGGTCTTGTCCTATCAATCTATCCCCCTAGGAGCACGCGCGTAGTGCTTGGTTTTTGAGGACTTGTAGATTTTTTCAATAAGTATGTGAGTTCTTTATGACTAATGTTGAGTCCATGGATTATACACACTCTCACCCTTCCATCATTGCTAGCCTCTTCGGTACCGTGCATTGCCCTTTCTCACCTCGAGAGTTGGTGCAAAATTCGCCGGTGCATCCAAACCCCGTGATATGATACGCTCTGTCACACATAAACCTCCTTATATCTTCCTCAAAACAGCCACCATACCTACCGATTATGGCATTTCCATAGCCATTCCGAGATATATTGCCATGCAGCTTTCCACCGTTCCGTTCATTATGACACGCTTCATCATTGTCATATTGCCTTGCATGATCATGTAGTTGACATTGTATTTGTGGCAAAGCCACCATGCATAATTTATCATACATGTCACTCTTGATTCATTGCCCTTCCCGGTACACCACCGGAGGCATTCATATAGAGTCATATTTTGTTCAAGTATCGAGTTGTAATCATTGAGTTGTAAATAAATAGAAGTGTGATGATCATCAATAATAGAGCATTATCCCAAAAAGGCCCCCAAAAAAGAACAAAAGAACAAAAGAAAAAAAAGAAAAAAAAAAGAAAAAAAGGGACAATTCTACTGTCCTCTTTTTCCACACTTGTGCTTCAAAGTAGCACCATGATCTTTATGATAGAGAGTCTCTTGTTTTGTCACTTTCATATACTAGTGGGAATTTTTCATTATAGAACTTGGCTTGTATATTCCAACAATGTGCTTCCTCAAATGCCCTAGGTCTTCGTGAGCAAGCAAGTTGGATGCACACCCACTTAGTTTCTTCTGTTGAGCTTTCATACATTTATAGCTCTAGTTGTCGGCGTTCTGGGAACGGGGGTCCCCAGACTTGCCTGCCCGCGGCCCACGGCGTGGCTCTGTGAGCGGGCCCGTACGACCCATCTTCACCAACGAGCACTCAAGACCCTCACGAGGGGCCAAGCCTCACGAGGCGGACAACACAAGACCTCCTCAGGAGCGGCCTCACCAGGCTGCCTCGCGAGGGGCGGAGAGTTCAAGGCAAACCTCGCGAGGTTTCAATGACGTGAGCCATGACGATCAAGATCAGGCGGGTGCCAGCGCGCACAGTGTCCTTGTTTCCTCTTTGGTGCTAAGGAAGCAAGCGCAGGTGCAGAGTACCGAGGCATCAAGCAAAGGTTTCCATATCAGTGCAACGAGGCCAAGACCAGCAGGGCGGCAAGACGGAGGTCACCATGGAGCCCAAGGTGGCGTCACCACCAGGGCCCTTTGCAGGCGAAGACTGCTTTTGTCAGGATCAGCTGTACTAGCTGTCCCCTTTCAAATTGGCCATTGTTGGCTCCCTTCCCGCTCAATATTTGGGGAGAGGACTAGGGCCCCTATAAATAGGATTAGCCACCACAGTAGGAGGGAACGGATTGAATGGGTCTGGAACTCATTTAGTCCATCCTCACACTCACCAAGCACAAGAACACATCTCCTCAGGAGGCTGTTCTTCTCCTTGTACTGTTCATCCTCAGCCCAAGAGGCAATCCACCACCACCAAATTGGAGTAGGGTATTACACCGCAACGGTGGCCCGAACCAGTATAAATCTTGTGTCCTTTGTGTTGCGAGTTAGTTGAGTTAGCCCTTGAGATCTTAGCGAAGATAGGATGTGGATCGGTAGGGGGAGATCTTCGTGCGCACCCTAGTGTTCGAACCTTGAGGGTTTTGCTGGAACCTGAGATCCGACATTTGGCGCGCCAGGTAGGGGTGCGCCGAAGCTTCCCTTTCGTCGCTTCGCATCTCGTTGCTCCATCGTCTCCATGGTGGATGCTCACCGCGCTCACACTGAGCGCCGGGCTGCCCTCGCCGCCCGCATTGCTCAAACGCCCCCCGTTGGCGGGCCACCCCGTTGATCTTCCTTGCCTGCCGCCAACGCTGCCACCGGCCCGGCGGGGAACGAGCAGCAAGCATCCTCGCTGCACCCCTCGGTGCGGTGGGACGGCCGCACCGCCACTCCATCGCTAACCCCGGCCGGTTTGTCATCCCACGCTCGTTGCGCTCCCATGCACGCGCATGCCGCTCTGTGCATGGCGGGCGAGCTCCTGCGCTACCGCCCCATCGACGACCTCTACGAGGACTGGCTAGACCGCATCGCCTAGCTTGTCAGCGCCGCAGGGGGCTCCCCTGCGCTGTCCCTCTCGCTGCCTCGCCGTCTGCCGGCCGTGGGCGGCTTGGCCCATGGTGCGCCTCCACCACCTCTTCCTCAAGACGGAGTCTTGGCGCTCAGGCGCGTGGCCCCACGGCACGACCTGCCACGTCCAGCGCCCGCGCAAGAAGAAAGAAGCTGCCAAGAAGTCCCTCGGTCGCGAGAAAATGCCCCCGCACTCCCTGCGCCACCACGACAAGACCGCGTGCCGCCTACGGCAATGGTGCGCGGACCCCATCAAGGACAAGTTCTCCACTAGCGCAGAGTCCCAGTGACCACGGCAGGCTGCCGCGCCTTCACCCCTGAGCTGCGTAGCATCGCTTAGCCGGGCAAGTTCAAGCCGGATCTGCCTCCGCGCTATGACGGCACCCTCGACCGCGCGGAGTTCCTGCAGCTCTATGAGCTGAGCATCGAGGCGGCTAATGGTGACAAGAAAGTCATGGCGAACTGGTTCCCCATGGCTCTCAAGGATGGTTCCCGCTCCTGGCTCCTGAAACTGCCTCTAGGCTCGATCTCCTCATATAACGAGATGCGCGGCCGTTTTGTTGCCAACTTCCAGGGAACTCGCGACCGCCCATCGACTACGGGTGACCTACGCCGCGTCAAGCAACATCCAGAAGAGACCCTCCAGAAGTACATCCAACGCTTCAACAATGTTCGCCTCAAGATCCTCAAGGTGACGGATGAGGCCATCATCTCCGCATTCTCCGATGGCGTCCGCGACGTCAAGATGAAGGAGGAGCTCGCCATCCACGAGGAGTTGTGCACGTCTCTGGAGCTGTTCAACCTGGCGACCAAGTGCGCAAGAGCTGAGAAGGGGCGCCTCTCCCTCCTCGATCTCCCGGCTGCGGACCCGGAGGAGAACAAAGCCAAGGCCAAAGACGTGAAGCGCAAGGGAGCAGTCGTGCTCGCGGCGGAGCCGGACACAAAGCACGACAGGGACCAACCCAAGTCATCCAAGAGCAGCAGACCATTCTGCGCCTTCCATAACCTGCATAGCCACAACACCAGCGACTGTCAAGAGCTCAGAGCCATTCGAGAAGGACGCTTTGGTCGACGCCCCGAGCGCAGCAACCGGGGCTACGACCGAGGGGGAGGAGGTGGTGGGGGCCGCTGGGATGACCGGGGCCCGTGCCAGGAGTGGCGCGACTGGCCTCGTGAGGACCGCTGGCAGGATCAGTCTCGAGAGGGCTCCTGGAGGGATCAGCCTCGTGAGGATCATCCTCAGGGCAACGCCAGTCTTCCTCCACTACCACCACCACCAAGAAGGAATGACGACCACCATCAGGACGAGGGGGCTGGGGGCTTCCAGGAGCCGCGTGCCATCGCCTGCATCTTGGGCGGAGCTCAGGCCCCAGCTTCCCAACGCATCTTCAAATAGTTTGCTCGTGAAGTGAATACAGTCCTCCCCAAGCTCGAGGCCATGTGCCCGCTCAAATGGTCCAAGTGCGCCACCAGGTACAGCTCGGCAGATCAGCTCAAGTGCGCGGTGCTACCTCCTGAGCATTGCGTTGGTTTTCCCTTGAAGAGGAAAGGGTGATGTAGCAAAGCAGCGTAAGTATTTCCCTCAGTTTTTGAGAACCAAGGTATCAATCCAGTAGGAGACCACGCGCGAGTCACCTCGTACCTACACAAACAAATAAGAACCTCGCAACCAACACGATGAAGGGGTTGTCAATCCCTTCACGGCCACTTGCAAGAGTGAGATCTGATAGAGATAATAATAATAAGATAAATATTTTTGGTATTTTTATGATATAGATTGAAAGTAAAGATTACAAAATAAAATAGATTGGAAACTTGTATGATGGAGAATAGACCCGAGGGCCATAGGTTTCACTAGTGGATTCTCTCAAGATATCATAAGTATTACGGTGGGTGAACAAATTACTTTCGAGCAATTGATAGAAAAGCGAATAATCATGAGAATATCTAGGCATGATCATGTATATAGGCATCACGTCCGTGACAAGTAGACCAACCCCTGCCTGCATCTACTACTATTACTCGACACATCGACCGCTATCCAGCATGCATCTAGAGTATTATGTTCATAAGAACAGAGTATCGCCTTAAGCAAGATGACATGATGTAGAGGGACAAACTCATGCAATATGATATAAACCCCATCTTTTTATCCTCGATGACAAGAATACAATGCGTGTCGTTCCCTTTCTGTCACCGGGATCAAGCACCGCAAGATTGGACCGAAGCTAAGCACTTATCGCATTGCAAGAAAGATAAATCTAGTGGGCCAAACCAAACTGATAATTCGAAGAGACTTGCAAAGATAAACCAATCATACATAAAATAATTCAGAGAAGATTCAAATATTGCTCATAGATAATCTTGATCATAAACCCACAATTCATCAGATCTCGATAAACACACCACAAAAAGAGTTACATCGAATAGATCTCCAAGAGAATCGAGGAGAACTTTGTATTGAGATCCAGAGAGAGAGAAGAAGCCATCTAGCTACTAGCTATGGACCCGAAGGTCTGAGGTAAACTACTCACACATCATTGGAGGGGCCATGTATTTGATGTAGAGACCCTCCATGATCAATGCGCCCTCCGACGGAGCTTCGGAAAAGGCCCCAAGATGGGATCTCTTGGGTACAGAAGGTTGCGGCAGTGGAAATAGGGTTTCGTGGTGCTCCTGGATGTTTTCGGGTATATGAATATATATAGGAGGAAGAAGTAGGTCGGTGGAGCAACGAGGGGCCCACAAGGGGGAGGGAGCGCCCAAGGGGGTAGGCGTGCCCCCTACCTCATGGCCTCCTTGGTTGTTTCTTGACGTCCACTCCAAGTCCTCTGGATCACGTTTGTTCCAAAAATCATGTTCCCGAAGGTTTCATTCCATTTGGACTCTGTTTGATATTCCTTTTCTGCAAAACACTGAAATAGGAAAAAAATAGCAATTTGGGCTGGGCCTCCGGTTAATAGGTTAGTCCCAAAAATAATATAAAAGTGTAAAATAAAGCCCATTAACCACTACTAGGGAAAAGGCTAGCAGCAGCGTGGGTTTTAGGTGTATCAGTACCGCGGGGACCGGCGCTACTAATAAGGCACTATAGCTAACACGTAGCAGTAGCGCGTGCTCAGCAGCGCTACTGCTACACAAGTGTAGCAGCAACACCCTTAATGGAAGCTCGCTACTGCTAATAGCTATAGCGCGCTTCTCCTATGCGCGCTACTGCTACTACCATGCTGCTGCTAACTTTTCTCCACTCGCTACTGCTAATTTTAGTAGTTTTTTGTTTTTTCGGAATATTTGTTTTGTATTTGAACAGGCTTTATAGAAGAATCCTTAGCACATACAAATGTCATCATGATACACATAAAAATGCCTGCGAGACCACAAATGTAATCATAGCATATACATACAAATAGTCTCATCATAGTCATCATCCAACACAAAGTGGTATCTTGTCATCATCTCAAAAATAGCGATACATGCAAGTCTCGAATACTTGCAACTACAACGCCATCCATCTAAACAAAGGTATACGCGAGAAGACCTATCACTATGAGTGAGAGCGGAACTATGCAGTACATGAGGTGGCGGTTATGAGTCCTCTCTCGCGCTAGCATGAACCTCAAGTAACTAGCTTCTCCTTCTTGTCTGCTTTTGAAGCCTTTATGGCTGGCGCCCGAGAACCCATTCACTTGCGCCTGACACTCATGCCACTCGTTGTACACCCCCGGAACCTTCCCTTTGTACACGACATAGCACTTCCATCTCGCCATCAAGAAACTAGGTACCTGTTAGAGATGCATGTTCATGAAGAGGATGTACAATCATATATATGCAACAAAATATACTAGAGCAACACCGAAAAAGAAAGGGTTAGCAACTAGATGCAACATACAGTATGCAAATTAATTAACTAGAGGTACGCAGGTCATCGTATGCAAACTAACAAAGTAGCGTTATGCAAGTTCAGCAGGGACCATGGACATCACAAAGTTTCATCGCTACAAAAAGTATACAAGTTCAACCGACACATATCATCATCATCGGCATCATAAATCACTAGAAGTTCCATCCTTCCATGTCATCGAGGATGGACCCTAGCTTCTTGAACGGCGTGAGGTCTAGACGTTGCATGCCTATGCGAGTTCGGACGTCAGCTCGCGATATAGGGCCGTGGTGGAACATCCCCTTCTCATCGATGACTTCTTTCATGATGATCGTCGCAACGTCGCTTTGGATGCGAAAGAAGTCATCTCTAAGTTTATAATCCGCTTCTCCATGAAATTCTAGCCGCTTGTGGATATGATCATCATTTCTACTTCTCATGCGAAGCTTTTGGTGATCAGTGTTGAACTGAATCATGAGATGGACGATGTAGAATCCATCCTTCTTGCTTGGTTTTGGGACATGGATGCAGGAGAAGTTAGTTTTATGTGCGAAACCCATCTTCTTGTTCCTTTGTTTCCTGATCTGCATGTGGCCACCTCTAATGCTGAAGCCTTGGAGAGCATCACCTTCGTGTCGATGTCCGCCTGACTAAACTTCTTTTTCTGCTTCTTGGCCTCCGGGCCCTCGTTGTAAAACACCTTCTACGTGGCGCCGTCTCCAGCGCCATGCACATGACCATATTGCGGCCGCTGGCCCAAAGGGAGTCCCTTAAGTTCGTTCAAGGCCCGGTTGAGAGGGGTGTCCCACTTGGGCCTCGTCGGAGAAGTAGGGCTATCGGCTGCAAGCTGGTGATGCTTCTCCAGTAGTCTAATCAATTTCCTCGTGATCTGGTTCGTGTAAAAAAACCTTTTTCTCCTTGTCCCACTTGTAGCGGGCCCTAATGAAGTCATGCTCCAAGGGGTTGGTGAACTTCGTGAAGGGGTCTGGGAGACCCGTGGCTTCACGTTCCGCGTCCTCCTTATCCCATATGGGCCTTTTACCGAGGTAGCCACGGCTTCCGAGGCAATGCTTCCCTGTGTTCCTTTGCCGAAGGCTCTTGAATTTCGCAGCCTTAGCCTTGGCTGCCTCAGTAGCGCAAGTGTCCTTGAACTTTTCGAATTCCTCTTCCGTAAGTGTCGGATTTTCCTCCAGAATCTTGGACAGGGGTTCCTCAGCCTCAATAGCTCGTTTCACCCTCCCTTTCCAGGAGGCCAAATCATTGCTAAACATGCCCATGGCGTGATTGTTAATCTTTTCATCTTCGGATCATCCCACGGTTGTTCTATGCTATCATCCCGGTCGAGGAACTTGAATCTCTTGTGCAACTTCGTTAGGAGCAACCGCGTCAAAAGTTCTTTACTCCTTAAGTCATCATCGTTGATTGTCGCACATTCCCGTAGGATGCATCCTAATTGGTTCCCATAGCACTTGCGAGGTTCTTCCGGCTCTAATGGCTCAAACTGGCCAGGTGCCATCTTTGTGATCACAAGTCGTCCAATCCCTAGTTTGTTAGGTTTTCGTATCCTCTGCTTCTTATACTTACTCTTTTCGGTGGCGGCATCGGCGTCGGTACCTTCCCCGCCAGTATCTTCCCTGCCGGTACCTTCCCCGCCAGTCTCGGCGCCGCCATCAGTGCCGGCGCCATCGGTGTCGATGTCGGCATCAGTACCACCATCGAGGCCGACCTGCAAACCTTGCTTAGCAGTCAAATAGTCGAGGTACTCTTGTTCACCCTCATAATCCATCTCGTCTGCATCTTGGACAGAAGGCCCAGTTTCTTTGTTGTTCGACATGTTTCCTATGATTAAGTGTCCTCGTTTATTTCTAAAAGTATGAATAAATGAGAAATGACATAAAAAAGAAATCTATGTGCCAACACTCGATATGCCAACTATGTAGCACAACTCATGCCTTTATTCATGGCAAATTTCGGCATGACCTTTGCTAAAAAATGGACATATCGAGCGCCTGAAATTCACCGGAACGGAAATGAATCAACATTCCGGCGTAACATAGGCCACTCAGATCATTTACCAAAATTGAACCAAAACATCACATGTCCAAATGACATGTTCAAATTCCAAACATGACATGTCCAAAACATGACATATCCACATATCACATGTCCAGTTCAAATTTTCATATAAATTTAGCCTACCTAAATTTGCTTTAACAAGGGATGTTGATTTGGACAATTGCTTAAATGCAGCCTTTTCTTTTAACTGCAATTGCTTAACCCTAAATTTATGTCCTATTTTAAAACCTAGCTAAATTCATAACTAAATAGATAACCTAATTAACCTACTGCCCTAACTAAAACCTAAGTAAATTAATCGAAGAACCCTAGCTAGCAAAGAAAGAGGGAGGGGGTTACAGAGGGTGCAGGGGCGAGGAGGCAGGCCCGACGACGGCCGAGGTTGGGAGGGATAGGAAGCAGAGGAGGGAGGCGAGGGCCAATGGGTCGGGGCGAGCGCCGGGGTTGGGGGCGAGCGCTTGGTCGGGGGCGAGCGCCGGGGTCGGGGGCGAGGGCCGGGTCGGGGTGAGCGCAGGGGCGCGGCGATGCGACGGGGGAAGAGAGAGTGGGGATTTGGGGGGAAAAGAGGAGGGATGAAGCAGGGAGAGTGAGAATTTTGGGTTAAGTAGACGTAGCAGTAGCGCGTTTAGAAAAAAACGCGCTGCTACTACCTTAACTAGCTGTAGCGGTTTAGATAAAACGCGATGCTACTACCTTCACTAGTTGTAGCGGTTTAGATAAAACGCGCTGCTACTACCTTCACTAGCTATACCGGTTTAGATAAAACGCGCTGCTACTACCTTCACTAGCTATAGCGGTTTTATAAGGAACATATATATATATATATATATTACATCATTTGACCGATAACATACGGTTCCTCAGCGCTGACGTTTTCGTTTTTGAGTCAGTTTCTTTCCCTTCTTGTTCGTCGAAGAATAATTGAGCCCCTCATTGTGACTTTGCCTTTTCCATGGAGTACGATTTTTCATAGGTAATGTAGTATTTATTCTTCTTTTGACGTATACTTCATCATCATCGTCATCTTCCCTCATTGGGTTGCCGTACTGATCATAGTCTTCCTCGTTGGCGACTCCATCCATTCTGATGAAGTTCCTTTTGCCTCTCCTCACGACAACACGACTGGGATTGCATGGGTCGGTTATGAAGAAGCATTGTGTCACGTGCTTAACGTGTACCCATGGCTCATTTTTGGCGATAGCGTTCATGGTAGCGCTCTTGGCGTCAGGTATAGTCATGGTTGTGAAAATCTGGTATTCTCTTTCGACATTCTTAGCCCATCTGACACGGAACATCATCGTGTTGTGCAGTCCAGAGTAGTCAAGCTCCCAGATCTCCTCGACCCTTCCATAAAATCGTTCAGTTGCACCGTTATCGCTGCCGATCATGCATTCCATTGTCACCCCTGAGTTCTGATCATCATTGTCCATATCTTTGGCCTCCGTGTAGAACGTGTATCCGTTGATATCATATGCCTGATAGGTTACGAGGTTGGGCGAGGGGCCATGTGCTAAGGCATATATGAGAAATCCGTCCTTAGAGCCCTCCTCCGGGGGATTAGCAATAATATGCTCTTTGAACCAATGCAGGAAAGTGGAGTTGTGCTCTCTAGTAACTTCGGCGTCCGTCCTGCATACCCCCCGATCACGATTCTTCTTTGCGATAATTTCTTTGTGCAGTGCCATGAAAGGATCTACCTCGTCTAGGTGTTGTAGCACTACCAAGTTTGCTCTGTCAAAGTCGCTGCATCGATCTGAGTATGATACGTGCAGTTCCCTGTGACCGTTGTAGTGACCTTCTCCTTCGAGCCTCCCATCGTTCTTGTTAACGGGCAAACCAACACTAACACCAGGCGGCTGGTCTGCGCCATATAGAAAATTCTCATAGAAAGAGATGCACTCTTGTGTCACATAGCCCTGGACGATGCTTCCATCCGGACGGGACATGTTACGAACGAATCCTTTGGTGATCCCATTCATCCTCTCAAACGGCATCATGTTGTGCAGGAATGACGGCCCTAGGTCTATTATGTCATCCACAATATTGACACACAGATGCACCATCACGTCAAAGAACGTGGGCGGGAAGTACATCTCAAGCTCATTCAGTATCACAATGATCTCTTCATGTAGCCTTCGGAGCTGCTTCACACTGGTCGACTTTCGAGAGATGACATCGAAAAAGTTGCAGAGACCAATAAGCGTGTCACGGACGTGCTTGTCCATTATCCCTCTAAGGGCAACAGGTAGTATCTGCGTCATCATCACATGACAGTCATGGGACTTCATCCCGCTGAACCTTTTCTTGTCCGTGTCTAGATATCTGTTTATCTTGCCACAGTAACCAGAACTAACTTTGACTCCGGTAAGGCACTTAAAGAATAGATCAATCTCAGCCTGACTTAAGGTGAAGCAAGAAGGGGGGCAATAATCCTCTTTCTTTATTTTCTTGCCCTTCTTCTCCCGTGCCTCTGTCTCCGTCTCTGTCTCGTCTGACATTTTACGGGGCGGCATGTGCAGATCTTCCCTGATTTTCAAATCTTGCAAGTCTTTTCTTGCCTTCGGCCCATCCTTGGTCTTATCCAGCATGTTCATCAGTGTTGCGAGCAAGCTCTCAAGGACATTCTTACAGATATGCATTTGATCAAGGCAATGAGGTGTATCGAGTTTGTGCCAGTACTCCAAGTCCCAGAACACAGACCTCGTCTTCCATACCTTCAGCAGCGGCTCTGGCGCCTTTCTCATCGTCTTTCCCGCGCGCGGGGCACTCCTTCTAGTTTTTCCATAGCTCATCGATTTCAGCACCACTCCGCTTACGTGGAGGTCCTCGATGCTCAGCGTGACCATTGAATAGATCTCCATGGTTTCTCCACGGGTCGTCCCGTTCAAGCCATCTTCGATGCCCCATGTACACGATTTTCCCAGACCCGCCATCTTTCCTTGACGTTAGCTACTGAGACGCCGTATCATCCATGCACCGCGTGCATCCGCAATATCCATGGCACACCTGGCCTGCCACATATCCATAACCGAGATAGTCCTACACTGTCGTGATGAGCGCGGCTCTCATGTTGAAATACTCGCCTTTGCCGGCGTCCCATGTCTTGGCCGGTGTTTTCCTTAACGTGTCTAACTCCTCTTGAAGTAGCCCCAGATAAAAATTAATATTATTTCCTAGTTGTTTCGGCCATTTAATAAGCATGCTCATGTGAATGTACTTCGATTTCATGCACAATCAGGGGGGAGGTTGTACATCCATACAAACACGGGCCATGTGCTATGGTTGGTGTTCTGGTTGCCAAACAGATTCATGCCATCAGTACACGCGCCGAGCACGATGTTCCTTGCATCACATTCAAAATACCGATAGAAGCTGTTCAACACTCTCCACTGGCTTCCATCCTTGACGTGTCTCAGCTTCGGATCATCTCCATCGTCAGGCTTCTTCCTCTCCGCGTGCCAGCGCATTAGCTTTGCTTCCTTGGGATCTACAAAATACCTCTGGAGACGGGGAGTGATCGGTAAGTACCATACCACTTTCTAGGGACATTTCTTCCCGGCCTTCTTGTATCGAGAAGCATTGCACACTAGACAGCTTGTTTTTTCTGTGTGCTCCTTCTGATAAATTATGCAATCGTTGATGCATGCATGGTATCTAACGTGTGACAGATCAAGAGGGCACACGATCTTCTTGGCCTCATCAACACTACTAGGACATAGATTACCCACGGGAAGAACATCCTTTAGGTACTTGAGATGCTCATCGAGGCTAGTGTCGGTCCATTTGTTTTTAGCCTTCGTCTTTAGGAGTTGGAGCGTGAAACTCAAGCGGGTCACCTCAGGATTGCAACCATCATACAATGGAGTGTTCGAGTCTACCACCAGTTGCTCCAGCTTAGCCTCCTCTCTAGAAGCAGCTCTCTCAGTACTCGTCTCCTTACGAAGCAATGCTTGAACATGAGGGTCCCGCACGATTGAACTTAGTACCGATGAACTCTGCTGCGTGGAGTCCATGTCGTTCTCTCCGCCGCCATGTCCGGCCCCTTCTCCGCCGCCATGTCTGGCCCCTTCTCCGCCGCCATGTCCGGCCTCTTCCCCGCCGCCATTATCGATCATCTCTTCATCTTGCTTGCGTGTCATCATTGCCTGCCCCATCGGCATCCTCAACATCTTCATCCTCATCTTCAATTATCCATCGAGTATAGCCATCCATGAAACCAGTCATGAGCAGGTGCGCTTCGACACGACCATCGTCATGGGGGTCGAGCCAAACTATTCCTTTGCATTTTCGACACGGACATAAAACCTCTGTCCGGTTATTTTTTTTCATGTCCGGCACCGCCGACTGCAACCACCTGTCCACCATCGTTCCACTAACCATCGTCAACTCTGCACGGTAATAATAAACAAATTGATTATAAAAATGCGTGCATGCATCAAAGTCATACAAAAATTCGGCATGGCCTTCCTTAAAAATAGGACATATATAGATCTAGAGTTTGCCCGGAATTCACCGAAACGGAAATAAATCGACATTTCGGCAAAACATAGGCAACTCAAAAGCACAATTTGGCATCAACTCATGCCACACACACAATTTCCATAAACATATCACACAGACATAAACATATTTCCATTTTGCAAAAGCATGAAATTTTAATCACCTATATCTCGAGATCGAGCACACGGTGGAGATGATGATGTAGGGAGATCAAAAGTGCACAAAGCTCTTCTTGACAAAGTTAGATCTAGTTAGGGGGTAAATAGGTCACTTACCTAAATGCTACATCTACCTAGCTACCTAATTTGGGAGGAGACAACTTCAGCTAGTGGAGGGGGAAGGAAAAAGAGAAAGGAGATGCATTAATGAAGGTGGTGTAGTTAGGTAGGAGTAATGAGGAGAGAGAAAGGTAGGTAGAAGAGGGAGAGTAATGGGGGAGAAGTATTGAGGAAGAAGAGGAGTGAGAGTGGGAGAGGTAGGGGAAAGGGAGAGGAGGGGGGGGGAGGGCGGGTGGGGAAAAGGTGGTCGGTGCAGATTAGTAGTAGCGCGGGACGTAAAACGCTCTGCTGCTAAGAAAGTAGCAGCAGCGCACTTTCGGTACAAGTGCTACTGCTAACCAGGACCAAAAGTGTGCCCAGTTTGAAAATTAGCAGCAGCGACCTCAGAAAAACTGCGCTACTGCTATAGCTATAGCAGTAGCGCGGCTCGTGGCACCGCGCTGCTGCTAAATGGAGTTGGGTGGGCACTGTCGGTCCATATTTGTAGCAGCGCGGGTTACGCCGAGCGCGCTACTGCTAAGCACTTGTCAGTAGCGGGTTTTCCATACCCGCGCTACTGCTAATTAGCAGCAGCGCTCCTTTATGAGCCGCGCTGCTGCTAAGATTCTGTGTATAGGGTTTTCCCTAGTAGTGAACATCCAAAACAGATAATATAATAGCATGGAACAATAAAAAAATATAGATACATTGGAGACATATCAAGCATCCCCAATCTTAATTCCTGCTCGTCCTCCAGTAGGTAAATGATAAAAACGGAATTTTTGATGTGGAATGCTTTCTAGAATATTCTTCAATGTATTTTTTTCTTATTGTGGCATGAATGTTCAAATCCAAAAGATTCAAGATAAAAGTTTATTGTTGACATAAAAATAGCTAGTAATACTCCAAGTATGCTAATCAAGCAATTGTGTCTTATCAAAATACCATAGCCAAAGAAAACTTATCCCTACAAAGTCATATAGTTTGGCCATGCTTCATTTTTGTCACACAAAATGCTCTCATCATGCACAACCCCGATGACAAGCCAAGCAATTGGTTCATACTTAGCCTTTTCAAACTCTTTCAACTTTTACGCAATATATGAGCGCGAGCCATGGGCATAGCACTATGGGTGGAATAGAATATGATGATTGAGGTTGTGTCAGAAGACAAAAAGGGAGAAAGTCTCACATTGATGCAGCTAATTAATGGGCTATGGAGATGCACACCGATGGATGTCAATGCAAGAAGTAGGGATTGCCATGCAACAGATGCACTAGAGCTATAAATATATGAAAGCTCATCAAAGAAACTAAGTGGGTGTGCATCCAACTCGCTTGCTCACGAAGACCTAGGGCATTTGAGGAAGCCCATCATTCGAATATACAAGCCAAGTTCTATAATGAAAAATTCCCACTAGTATATGAAAGTGACAAAATAAGAGACTCTCTATCATGAAGATCACGGTGCTACTTTGAAGCAAAAGTGTGGAAAAAGGATAGTAACATTGTCCCTTCTCTCTTTTTCTCTCATTTTTTTGGGCCTTTTTTTCTTTTGTCCTCCTTTTTTTCGTCCGGAGTCTCATCCCGACTTGTGCGGGAATCATAGTCTCCATCATCCTTTCCTCACATGGGACAATGCTCTAATGATGATCATCACACTTTTATTTTCTTACAACTCAAAAATTACAACTCGATACTTAGAACAAAATATGACTCTATGTGAATGCCTCCGACGGTGTACCGGGATTGCGATGAATCAAGAGTGACATGTATGAAAAAATTATGAGCGGTGGCTTTGCCACAAATACGATGTCAACTACATGATCACGAAAAACAATATGACAATGATGATGCATGTCATAACAAATGGAACGATGGAAAGTTGCATGGCAATATATCTCGGAATGGCTATGGAAATGCCATAATAGGTAGGTATGGTGGCTGTTTTGAGGTAGATATAAGGAGGCTTATGTGTGATAGAGCATATCGTATCACGGGGTTTGGATGCACCGGCGAAGTTTGCACCAACTCTCAAGGTGAGAAAGGGCAATGCACGGTTCCGAAGAGGCTAGCAATGATGGAAGGGTGAGAGTGCGTATAATCCATGGACTCAACATTAGTCATAAAGAACTCACATACTTATTGCAAAAATCTACAAGTCATCAAAACCAAGCACTACGCGCATGCTCCTAGGGGGATAGATTGGTAGGAAAAGACCATCGCTCGTCCCCGACCGCCACTCATAAGGAAAGCAATCAAAGAACACCCCATGCTTCAAATTTGTCACATAACGTTTACCATACGTGCATGCTATGTGACTTGCCAACTTTAACACAAGTATTCATCAATTTCACAATTACTCAACTAGCACACCTCTAATATTACCGCCTTTATATCTCAAAACCATCTATCAAGGATCCATCTTCTCTTAGCATTTAAAATTTATAACCAAAGTGAATTAACATGTTGTTCTAAAGGACTCTCAAAATGATATAAGTGAAGCATGAGATATAAGCGAAGCACTAGAGCAAAAACTATACAGCTCAAAAGATATAAGTGAGACACATAGAGTATTCTAATAAATTCCAATTCATGTGTGTCTCTCCCAAAAGGTGTGTACAGAAAGGATGATTGTGTTAAACTAAAAAGAAAAGAATCAAATCATATAAGACGCTCCAAGCAAAACACATATCATGTGGCGAATAAAAATATAGCTCCAAGTAAAGTTACCGATGTACGAAGACGACAGAGGGGATGCCTTTCGGGGAATCCCCAAGCTTAGGCTTATTGGTGTCCTTGGATTTTAACTTGGGGTGCCTTGGGCATCCCCAAGCTTAGGCTCTTGCCACTCCTTGTTCCATAATCCATCAAATCTTTACCCAAAACCTGAAAACTTCACAACACAAAACATAAAAGAAAATCTTTGTGAGCTCCGTTAGTAAAAGAAAACAAACCACCACTTCAAGGTACTGTAATGAACTCATTATTTATTTATATTAGTGTTAAAACTACTGTATTCCAACTTTTCTATGGTTCATAAACTCTATTACTAGCCATAGATTCATCAAAATAAGCAAACAACACACGAAAAACAGAATCTGTCAAAAACAGAACAGTCTGTAGTAATCTGTAGGTTTAGAATACTTCTGGAACCCCAAAAATTCTAAAATAAATTGCTGGACCTGAGGAATTTATCTATTAATCATCTGCAAAAATAATTAACTAAATAGAACTCTCCAGTAAAAAATGGCAGCAATTCTCGTGAGCGCTAAAGTTTCTATTTTTTACAGCAAGATCAAAAAGACTTTCCCCAAGTCTTCCCAACGGTTCTACTTGGCACAAACACTAATTAAACACAAAAAACACAACCAAAACAGAGGATAGATAAATTATTTATTACTAAACAGGAAAAAAAATCAAGGAATAAAAAAAAATTGGGTTGCCTCCCAACAAGCGCTATTGTTTAACGCCCCTAGCTAGGCATAAAAGCGAAGATAGATCTAGGTATTGCCATGATAATGATAAGGTAAATCGCGAAAACTCATATCATACTCCCTATGTTCAGCAGCAAGTTTTCTTTGTGGAAAGCAAAAGTAATCAAAAGGGCTAAATTTAATGAGACAAAAGTCCCCAAGATCAAGCTCGGGAGGTATTGGTTCCTCCTTTGGCCCCTCATATTGCACAACCAATTCATCATTATAAGCATTCTTTTGGCAAAACGTCATGAGCCTTTGTTCAAGAGAAAATCCTAGCCCATTGTTCTGGATGGCAAAATTATCACTAAGTTCAGAGATCCTATTAACAAGAGCATCGGTTGGAACCTTTTTTCTAAGGTTTTCATTGAAGCAACATGATCTAAAGATCGTAAACACATAATGTCTTCTTGATAGAAAAAGATTGCTTCTATGGGAGGACGGCCAGAATCCACCATATAACGCGCAAAAAATTCATTGGCTTCTTTTATTATAAATCTGAACTCATGAGCTAAAAATATGGTTGCTGCTCGCTTAACAGAAGAATGCTCAATATTAGAAAATTCTAGGAACATCCTTTGTATGGAAGGATGCATATGTAAAAATTGTCTTTCGAGTTCAACTATGAGCAAAGATATAGCATCTATGAGACTACTAGTTTTATGAAGGATAGATCCACTCATGGTGGGCAAAGCACCGGCACAAGTAAAGAAATCTTGAATAACTCCCTTCCCAATAATATTACCGCTACCAATGCAAAACTTTTTAGTGTGCAAAATAATAGGGTTTTCAAGAGGAACATCAATCACACCAAAGTTTTCCATATTATTATCCTTATATATGATAGCCACCCCAGTTTCAGACATGATGGCAACAAATTGCAAAAAGAACAAGCACATAGAAGGCAGGAAGGAAAAAGAGGTGAATGGAAAGAGAGGGCGAATAAATTGGTAAGGGTGAAGTGGGGGAGAGGAAAACGAGAGGCAAATAGAAAATAATGTAATGCGGAGGATAAGAGTTGTGATGGGTACTTGGTATGTCTTGACTTGGCATAGATCTCCCCGGCAACGGCGCCAGAAATCCTTCTTGCTACCTCTTGAGCACTGCGTTGGTTTTCCCTTGAAGAGGAAAGGGTGATGCAGCAAAGCACCGTAAGTATTTCCCTCAGTTTTTGAGAACCAAGGTATCAATCCAGTAGGAGACCACATGCGATTCACCTCATATCTACACAAACAAATAAGAACCTCGCAACCAATGGGATAAAGGGGTTGTCAATCCCTTCACGACCACTTGCAAGAGTGAGATCTGATAGAGATAATAATAATAAGATAAATATTTTTGGTATTTTTATGATATAGATTGAAAGTAAAGATTACAAAATAAAATAGATTGGAAACTTGTATGATGGAGAATAGACCAGGGGGGCATAGGTTTCACTAGTGGCTTCTCTCAAGATAGCATAAGTATTACGGTGGGTGAACAAATTACTGTCGAGCAATTGGTAGAAAAGTGAATAATTATGAGAATATCTAGGCATGATCATGTATATAGGCATCACGTCTGTGACAAGTAGACCGACTCCTGCCTGCATCTACTACTATTACTTGACACATCGACCGCTATCCAGCATGCATCTAGAGTATTAAGTTCATAAGAACAGAGTAACGCCTTAAGCAAGATGACATGATGTAGAGGGATAAACTCATGCAATATGATATAAACCCCATCTTTTTATCCTCGATGGCAACAATAGAATATGTGCCGTTTCCCTTTCTGTCACTGGGATCGAGCACCGAAAGATTGAACCCAAAGCTAAGCACTTCTCCCACTGCAAGAAAGATCAATCTTGTAGGCCAAACCAAACTGATAATTTGAAGAGACTTGCAAAGATAAACCAATCATACATAAAAGAATTCAGAGAAGATTCAAATATTGTTCATAGATAATCTTGATCATAAACCCATAATTCATCGGATCTCGACAAACACACCGCAAAAAGAGTTACATCGAGTAGATCTCCAAGAGAATCGAGGAGAACTTTGTATTGAGATCCAAAGAGAGAGAAGAAGCCATCTAGCTACTAGCTATGGACCCGAAGGTCTGAGGTAAACTACTCACACATCATCAGAGGGGTCATGGAGTTGATGTAGAGGCCCTCCGTGATCAATGCCCCCTTTGGCGGAGCTCCGGAAAAGGCCCCAAGATGGGATCTCTTGGGTAGAGAAGGTTGCGGTGGTGGAAATAAGGTTTCGTGGTGCTCCTGGATGTTTTCGGGGTATATGAATATATATAGGAGGAAGAAGTAGGTCAGTGGAGCAACGAGGGGCCCACAAGGGGGAGGGCGCGCCCAGGAGGGTAGGTGCGCCCCCTGCCTCGTGGCCTCCTTGGTTGTTTGTTGGTGTCCACTCCAAGTCCTCTGGATCACGTTTGTTCCAAAAATCACGTTCCCCAAGGTTTCATTCCGTTTGGACTCCGTTTGATATTCCTTTTCTTCGAAACACTGAAATAGGCAAAAAAAAATTTGGGTTGGGCCTCCGGTTAATAGGTTAGTCCCAAAAATAATATAAAAGTGTAAAATAAAGCCCATTAACATCCAAAACAGATAATATAATAGCCTGGAACAGTCAAAAATTATATATATGTTGGAGACGTATCACGCGGCTACCGCCGGCGCCCTCCCGATGCTCTGTTCACCAGTCATTAGCAACGTGCAAGTTACCAAGACTCTCATCGATGGCGGTGCAGGGCTCAACGTCCTGTCCGTCGAGACGTTCGACAACCTCCAAGTGCCGTATGACCAGCTTTAGCCCACCAAACCTTTCTCAGGAGTGACCAACAGCTCCACCAACCCGGTCGGGCAGGTCCGCCTCCCCGTCACCTTCGGACAATGCGACAACTACCGCACCGAGCTCATCGACTTCGACGTCGCCCACATACGTCTGCCATACAATGCCATCCTCAGGTATCCGGTCCTGGCCAAGTTCATGGCCGTGATGCACCACGGCTACAACGTCCTCAAGATGCCAGGAAGCAATGGGGTCATCACAGTCCCCTGCGAAGAAAGAGATGTGGTGTGCTCCGTCGAGCGCGCCTTCCAAGCATCGTCAATCGAAGACCGTGACAACAATGCAGCTCGGTACCCTCCTGAGGTCGTCCCCAAGAAGAAGAAGCGGCTACTCCATGCCGGACCTCAGGAGGGCAGCGCCGCAAGTGTCACCTTGTTAGGATCAGTGCCCATACCTGGGGTGCCCCCCTCTGTTGCATAGGAAGGCGCGCCCGGCGCCCTCCTCGGGCAGGGCTCGGGGCCTCTCTTCTGGAGGGACTCGAGGGAGGCTCTCGGGCACTACTTCGAGGTGTGTTTCGCGGCACGTCTCCCTCAGGAGGACACTGGGCAAGGGGCGCTCGGCGCTCAGGAGTTCAACACCAAGGTATCTCAGGAGCTTCAGGAAGCAAGAGCAATACACGGCGATCACCGCCCACCTGGCGTTGCTCCCCACCCAGGCGAGGGTGGTGAGCTGCGAGTTTGCATCGACATACCAGGGCTCAACCGAGCCGCATCTCAGGAGTGCTTCTGGCCTTCGCGTGTTGGGCGCTGCGAAGGTCCACCTCACAGCTATGTTCGTATGCCGTTCGGCCTGCCAAGCATAGCCGCTGCCTTCCAGCGCAACCTGTAGAGCCTCATGGCGGGTCAGGAGGCCAGGCACCATGCAGTCCTGGCAGAGATGGCGACAGTCCTCAAGGAACCGCCTGGACCCTTAGAGCCTCCTGAGGCTCAGGCCCCCTGTGGCTCCTGAGGGGCAACCCCTTCGCCGCGTACCTTCAGCTGCCTCAACACCCCTTCATCAACAGAACTAGGTGACATTTTCCAAGTTCATTTAGCTGGGAGCGCCCAGGGGGCTGCATTATTCCCATGTCGCGTGGGTCCGTCCCTGTGGCATGTATCCCTTCTTTTTTATGTCTTTAGCTTACCTTACTGGGGGCGCCCCTCGGGCTGCATCATCCCCAAGCCGCTCGGGCCAGACCTAGTTGCGCATATCGTTCATGCATTTAGCTAAGCTAGGTTGCCTTCCATGCTTAATCTACATATGACCATCACTTGCTTAATTCTCCCCCGCCACGGGGGCTACTCACGCTGGCACGACGCTGGCACGACGCTTGTGCTCGGGTCCGTCCCTGCAATGTCGAAAAACCTGAGCGGTCGAGCTCTGGCTCACGGCATGCCCCGCGCATGTCACCTCACCAGGCCCTCAGTGCCTTCATCTCCTCGCGAAGTGACCAGCGGCGGACCGGCAACCGTAATGGCAAACTGTGTCTCTCCTTGTGCTGGCTTGCAGGAATCTCCTGAAGGCGATGGCAGGCAGGATCTCGAGCTCTCTCTTCTCCCATGCAATCCACTTGCACGTTAAAAGGGGTTTCCTGAGCATCGCAACTCAGGAGCTCTTGCCGCTCTCCAGCCCTCACCCCCTGGCCTTGACCATGGCACGCGACCTGGCATACCAGTGGCGGCTGAGCTCGCTCGAGGGCTGGTACCTAAGAACGCAAAGCATGAAGAAGAGCATGGAGAAGGGGGGAGGCACGCATGAGCCTGGCTTAGCCGTGCTTCGGGCGCCTATGCATGAATGTGGCGCATCATGAGGAATTGACTCTGGACCGTCAAGATAAGTCCCGAGCCCGGGTTGGCTAAACCGCTAAGGACTAAGAACCATACTAACCGCAGCCCTGCTGCAGCAACATCACCCCCCTTTCTTACCTCTCGACGGCTGCTTGAGCGCTAAAGGGGACCTCCTGAGCATCGCGCCTTAGGAACTCTTACTGGACCTCGGGCCGATCACCTCCTGGCCTTGACCATGGCATGTGACCTGGCATAGCAGCGACGGCTAGAGCCTGCCTGGGGACCGAGACCTGTCAGCTTAGAGCGCCAAGTCGTCACGAGGTCGGAAAGGGAGACCGAGTTGAAGTAGGACTCGCGCTTGCGCAAGTTCGTAATGAGGACAATATTGACAAGAGGCATTACAAAACCTTTAGACACCCCCACGGGGCATTTCTTGATTCCTCGCAGGGAACAAAAGGCAAGAACTTAAGGAATCCTAACTACACGTGCCCCTGTGGATGATGCCATCATTAACAGTGGGCCACCAGAGGCCGGTGCCAACCTCATCCAGACCGGCAGCGGCGGCCTGACGCTGCGGCCCTGCTCCGGGCTCGGCGGGAGCTCGGGGGAACGTAGCTGTCCTCGCTTGTCTCCGGAGACTCCACGAGCTCGGGAGAGTCGCTGGACCACTAGGAGTCGCAGCTGTCGCTGGAGGAGCTGTAGGCGAAGCCTGCGGCAGGCCTAGCGCCCACCGCTGCGCCATCCTGGTGACCTCCTTCAGGGCAGCACTCCAGGCAGAGGCCTTCCTCGTCGAAGACCTTGAAGAGCAGCACGGAGGCACCGTCATACTCGAAGTGGATCGCGAGGGCACCCTCCGCGCGGCAGAGTCGGGCAATCTCGCCCCAGCCTCGGGTCATGAAAATCCTCCCAGAGGCGACGACTTCAATCTCCGGTCAAGGCGCCGGGGTGTCGCAGTCGGTGTGCTGCAGCCAAAGCTCGAGAGGGCCCCTCGGTGGCATCTCGGCGGTGAAGAATTGCGGGAGGCGAATCCAAGTGCTCGGGGGCATCGCCACCCACAACACGAACTCGCGCGAGGAGTCCACAGCGTGGACCCATGATACGTCTCCAATGTATATATAATTTTTGATTGCTCCATTCTATATTATCTACTATTTTGGACATTATTGGGCTTTATTATCCACTTTTATATTATTTTTGGGACTAACCTATTAACCGGAGGCCCAGCTCAGAATTGCTGTTTTTTTTGCCTATTTTAGGGTTTCGAAGAAAAGGAATATCAAACGGAGCCAAAACCCTAATTCCACCGCCGCAACTTTTTGTATCCACGAGATCATATCTTGGGGCCTATTCTGGAACTTCGCCTGAGGGGGCATCCATAACGGAGGGCATCTACATCAACACCATAGCCTCTCCGATGAAGTGTGAGTAGTTTACCTCAGACCTTCGGGTCCGTAGTTATTAGCTAGATGGCTTCTTCTCTCTTTTTGGATCTCAATACAATGTTCTCCCCCTCTCTTGTGGAGGTCTATTCGATGTAATCTTCTTTTTGCGGTGTGTTTGTTGAGACCAATGAATTGTGGGTTTATGATCAAGATTATCTATGAACAATATTTGAATCTCCTCTGAATTCTTTTATGTATGATTGGTTATCTTTGCAAGTCTCTTCGAATTATCAGTTTGGTTTGGCCTACTAGATTGATCTTTCTTGCAATGGGAGAAGTGCTTAGCTTCGGGTTCAATCTTGCGGTGTCCTTTCCTAGTGATAGTAGGGGCTGCAAGGCACGTATTGTATTGTTGCCATCGAGGATAACAAGATGGGGTTTTTATCATATTGCATGAATCTATCCCTCTACATCATGTCATCTTGCTTAAGGCGTTACTCTGTTTTCATGAACTTAATACTCTAGATGCATGCTGGATAGCGGTCGATGAGTGGAGTAATAGTAGTAGATGCAGGCAGGAGTCGGTCTACTTGTCTTGGACGTGATGCTTATATACATGAACATACCTAGATATTCTCATAACTATGCTCAATTTTGTCAATTGCTCAATAGTAATTCGTTCACCCACCGTAAAATACTTTTGCTCTTGAGAGAAGCCACTAGTGAAACCTATGGCCCCCGGGTCTATCTTCATCATATTTATCTTCCAATACTTAGTTATTTCCTGTGCTTTTATTTTACTTCACATCTTTATCATAAAAATACCAAAAATATTATCTTATCATATCTATCAGATTTCACTCTCATAAGTGACCGTGAAGGGATTGACAACCCCTTATCGCATTGGTTGCGAGGAGTTATTTGTTTTCTGCAGGTACGAGGGACTCGCGCGTAGCCTCCTACTGAGGGAAATACTTATGCTACTTTGCTGCATCATCCTTTCCTCTTCAAGGAAATCCAACGGAGTGCTCAAGAGGTAGAAACCCCTGAGGCGACAGTGTGCGCCTCCGCGGCATGGCAGGCACGGCCCTGGCGCGGGCGGCGACGCTCGTCGCTCCTCCCTCCGGAATCATCGGCGTGAGCATACAAGGGCAACGGGTACCCAGGAGGCGGCCTTTCGTACCACGACCGCGACACCACTAGCCTCACGACCATCTCGCGATGATGGGGCCTCCTCTTCTTCAGCGGGGGCAGCTCGGGCTCGTTGAGGGGAGCCTTGCCCTTCTCCGTGGCCGAGAACCTCTGTATCGACGCCATGACCGCATCAGCAGGGAGTGGAGCAAAGAAGGAGAAGAAGCAGGAGAGGCAGAGGAGAGACGGGTGATGGGGGCTCTGCCCCCACCTCCCATTTATAGCCAAGGGGTGGCCAACCACCGGCCTTCACGATCTAAGGTAATAATGATCTTTCTCCTGCATGCAGCAGGGACCCGTCAAGTCGGGCAGTTGCCGAGGCAACGTGGGGAAGCGGAGACACCCACATCCAATCAACCACCACGCGTCGACCAAGGCCGCAAGCTATTGGGGCCCGCGGTGCTCTGCACTTGACCTTTGGCTTCGCCTCCAAGCCAAGCCCGAGCGCGCCTTGGGCCCAGGGGCTACTGTCGGTGTTCTGGGAACGGGGGTCCCCAGACTTTCCTGCCTGCGGCCCACAGCGTGGCTCTGCGTGCGGGCCCGTATGGCCCATCTTCACCAACAAGCACTCAAGACCCTCGCGAGGGGCCAAGCCTCACCAGGAGACCTCCTCAGGAGCGGCCTCACCAGGCTGGCTTGCGAGGGGCGGAGAGTTCAAGGCAAGGCAAACCCTGCGAGGTTTCAATGACGTGAGCCATGACGATCAAGATCAGGCGGGCGCCAGGCAGGCGCCAGCGCGCACGATGTCCTTGTTTCCTCTTTGTTTCTAAGGAAGCCAGTGCAGGCGCAGAGTACCAAGGCATCAAGCAAAGGTTTCCATATCAGTGCAACGAGACCAAGACCATCCAGACGGCAAGATGAAGGTCACCATTGAGCCCAAGGCGGCGTCACCACCAGAGCCTTTTGCAGGCGAAGATTGCTTTTGTCAGGATAAGCTGTACTAGTTGTCCTCTTTCAAATTGGCTATTGTTGGCTCCCTTCCCGCTCAATATTTGGGGAGAGGGCCAGGGCCCCTATAAGTAGGATTAGCCACCATAGTAGGAGGGAACAGATTGAACGGGTCTGGAACTCATTCAGTTCATCCTCACACCCACCAAGCACAAGAACACATCTCCTCAGGAGGCTGTTCTTCCCCTTATACTGTTCATCCTCAGCCCAAGAGGCAATCGACCACCACCACACTGGAGTAGGGTATTACACCGCAACGGTGGCCCGAACCAGTATAAATCTTGTGTCCTTTGTGTTGCGAGTTCGTCAAGTTAGCCCTTGAGATGTTAGCGAAGCTAGGACGTGGATCGGTAGGGGGAGATCTTCGCGCGCACCCCAGTGTTCGAACCTTGAGGGTTTTGCCGGAACCCGAGATCCGACACTAGTGCATCCGTTGCATGACAATCCCTACTCCTCGCATTGACATCAATTGAAGGGCATCTCCATAGCCCGTTGATTAGCCGCGTCAATGTGAGACATTCTCCTTTTTGTCTTCTCCTCACAACCCCCATCATTATATTCTATTCCACCCATAGTGCTATGTCCATGGCTCATGCTCATGTATTGCATAAAAGTTGAAAAAGTTTGAGAATACTAAAGTATGAAACAATTGCTTGGCTTGTCATCAGGGTTGTGCATGATGGGAGCATTTTGTGTGATGAAAATGAAGGATAACCAAACTATATGATTTTGTAGGGATGAGCTTTCTTTGGCCATGTTATTTTGAGAAGACATAATTGCTTGGTTAGTATGCTTGAAGTATTATTATTTTTATGTCGATATTAAACTTTTGTCTTGAATCTTATGGATCTGAATATTCTTGCCACAATAAAGAGAATTACATGGATAAATATGTTAGGTAGCATTCCACATCAAAAATTCTTTTTTTATCATTTACCTACTCGAGGACGAGCAGGAATTAAGCTTGGGGATGCTTGATACGTCTCCACCGTATCTATAATTTATGATTGTTCCATGCTATTATATTATCAACCTTGGATGTTTCATATGCATTTATATGCTATTTTATATGATTTTTGGGACTAACCTATTAACCTAGAGCCCAGTGCTAGTTTTTGTTTTTTCCTTGTTTTTGTGTTTTGCAGAAAAGAAAAACCAAACGGAGTCCAATTAATCTGAAATTTCACGGAACTTATTTTTGGACCAGAAGAAGGACTTGGAGTAAAAGAGTTGGGCCAGAAGAGTCCCGGGCTGCCCACGAGGGTGGGGGCGCGCCCACCCCCTGGGCGCGCCTCCCTACTTCTTGGACAGCCCGGAGTCCCCCCTGACTTGTCCCCGACTCCAACACCTCTTATATAATTCAAAACTTCCAGAAAGAAACCTAGATCGGGAGTTCCGCCGCCAGAAGCCTCCGTAGACACCGAAAACCAATCTAGACCCATTCCGGCACCCTGCCGGAGGGGGAATCCCTCTCCGGTGGCCATCTTCATCATCCCGGCGCTCTCCAAGATGATGAGGGAGTAGTTCTCCCTCGGGGCTGAGGGTAGGTACCAGTAGCTATGTGTTTGATCTCTCTCTCTCTCTCTCTCTCTCTCTCTCTCTCTCGTGTTCTTGAGTTGGCACGATCTTGATGTATCGCGAGCTTTGCTCTTATAGTTGGATCTTATGATGTTTCTCCCCCTCTACTCTCTTGTAATGGATTGACTTTTCCCTTTAAAGTTATCTTATAGGATTGAGTCTTTAAGGATTTGAGAACACTTGATGTATGTCTTGCATGTGCTTATCTGTTGTGACCATGGGATATCACGGGATCCACTTGATGTATGTTTTGGTGATCAACTTGCAAGTTCCGTGACCTCGTGAACTTATGGATAGGGGTTGGCACACGTTTTGGTCTTGACTCTCCGGTAGAAACTTTCGGGCACTCTTTGAAGTTCTTTTTGGTGGTTGAATAGATGAATCTGAGATTGTGTGATGCATATCGTATAATCATACCCACGGATACTTGAGGTGACATTGGAGTATCTAGATGACATTAGGGTTTTGGTTGATTTGTGTCTTAAGGTGTTATTCTAGTACGAACTCTTGAATAGATCGATCAGAAAGAATAACTTTGAGGTTGTTTCGTACCCTACAATAATCTCTTTGTTTGTTCTCCACTATTAGTGACTTTGGAGTGACTCTTTGTTGCATGTTGAGGGATAGTTATATGATCCAATTATGTTATTATTGTTCAGAGAACTTGCACTGGTGAAAGTAAGAACCCTAGGCCTTGTTTCAACACATTGCAATACCGTTTGTGCTTACTTTTATCATTAGTTACCTTGCTGTTTTTATATTTTCATATTACAAAAACCTATATCTACCATCCATATTGCACTTGTATCACCATCTCTTCGCCGAACTAGTGCACCTATACAATTTACCATTGTATTGGGTGTGTTGGGGACACAAGAGACTCTTTGTTATTTGGTTGCATGGTTGTTTGAGAGAGAACATCTTCATCCTATGCCTCCCACGGATTGATAAACCTTAGGTCATCCACTTGAGGGAAATTTGCTACTGTCCTACAAACGTCTACACTTGGAGGCCCAACAACGTCTACAAGAAGAAGGTTGTGTAGTAGACATCAAACTCTCCCGAAGGTTTCATTCCGTTTGATATTCCTTTTCTGCGAAACACTGAAATAGGCAAAAAACAACAATTTGCACTGGGCCTTTGGTTAGTAGGTTAGTCCCAAAAATAATATAAAAAGGTAAATTAAAGCCCATTAAACATCCAAAACAGATAATATAATAGCATGGAACAATAAAAAATTATAGATACGTTGGAGATGTATCAAGCATCCCCAAGCTTAATTCCTGCTCGTCCTCGAGTAGGTAAATGATAAAACAGAATTTTTGATGTGGAATGCTACCTAGCATAATTCTCAATGTAATTTTATTTATTGTGGCATGAATGTTCAGATCCAAAAGATTGAAGGCAAAAGTTTAATATTTACATAAAAATAATAATACTTCAAGCATACTAACAAAGCAGTCATGTCTTCTCAAAATAACATGGCCAAAGAGAGTTGTCCCTACAAAATCATATAGTCTGGCTATGCTCCATATTCACCACACGAAATATATAAATCATGCATAACCCCAATGACAAGCCAAGCAATTGTTTCATACTTTTGATGTTCTCAAACTATTTCAATCTTCACGCAATACATGAGCGTGAGCCATGGATATAACACTATAGGTGGAATAGAATGGTGGTTGTGGAGAAGACAAAAAGGAGAAGATAGTCTCACATCAACTAGGCGTATAAACGGGCTATGGATATTCCCATCAATAGATATCAATGTGAGTGAGTATGGATTGCCATGCAACAGATGCATTAGAGCTATAAATGTATGAAAGCTCAACAAAAGAAGGGTGTGCATCCAACTCGCTTGCTCACGAAGACCTAGGGAATTTTGAGGAAGCCCATCATTGGAATATACAAGCCAAGTTCTATATTGTAAAATTTCCACCAGTATATGAAAGTGACAACATAAGAGACTCTCTATCATGAAGATCATGGTGCTATTTTGAAGCACAAGGGTGGTAAAAGGATAGTAACATTGTCCCTTCTCTCTTTTTCTCTCATTTTTTGGGCCTTCTCCTTTTTATGGCCTTTCTCCCTTTTTTATTTTCATCCAGAGTCTCATCCCGACTTGTGGGGGAATCATAGTCTCCATCATCCTTTCCTCACATGGGACAATGCTCAAATAATGATGATCATCACACTTTCATTTGCTTACAACTCAAGAATTACAACTCGATACTTAGAACAAAATATGAATCTATGTGAATGCCTCCGGCAGTGTACCGAGATGTGCAATGAATCATGAGTGACATGTATGAAAGAATTATGCAGGTGGCTTTGTAACAAATACGATGTCAACTACATGATCATGCAAAGCAATATGACAATGATGAAGCGTGTCATAATAAACGGAACGGTGGTAAGTTGCATGGCAATATATCTCGGAATGGCTATGGAAATGCCATAATAGGTAGGTATGGTGGCTATTTTGAGGAAAATATATGGCGGGTTTATGGTACCAGCGAAATTTGCGCGGTACTAGAGAGGCTAGCAATGGTGGAAGGGTGAGAGTGCGTATAATCCATGGACTCAACATTAGTCATAAAGAACTCACATAGTTATTGCAAAATTCTATTAGTTATTGAAAAAAAGTACTACATGCATGCTCCTAGGGGGATAGATTGGTAGGAAAAGACCATCGCTCGTCCCCGACCGCCACTCATAAGGAAGACAATCAATAAATAAATCATGCTCCGACTTCATCACATAACGGTTCACCATACGTGCATCCTACGGGAATCACAAACTTTAACACAAGTATTTCTCAAATTCACAACTACTCAACTAGCATGACTCTAATATCACCATCTTCATATCTCAAAACAATCATCAAGTATCAAACTTCTCATAGTATTCAATGCACTTTTTATGATAGTTTTTATTATACCCATCTTGGATGCCTATCATATTAGGAATAATTTTATAGCCAAAGAAAATTACCATGATGTTCTAGAGGACTCTCAAAATGATATAAGTAAAGCATGAGAGATCAATAATTTCTATAAAATAAAACCTCCACCGTGCTCTTAAAGAGGTATAAGTGAAGCACTAGAGCAAATTTTATCTAGCTCAAAAGATATAAGTGAAGCACATAGAGTATTCTAATAAATTCCGATTCATGTGTGTCTCTCCAAAAGGTGTGTACAGCAAGGATGATTGTGGTAAACTAAAAAGCAAAGACTCAAATTATACAAGATGCTCGAAGCAAAACACATATCATGTGGTGAATGAAAATATAGCATCAAGTAAAGTTACCGATGGACGAAGACGAAAGAGGGGATGCCTTCCGGGGCATCCCCAAGCTTAGGCTTTTGGTTTACCTAGAATTTTACCTTGGGGTGCCTTGGGCGTCCCCAAGCTTAGACTCTTGCCACTCCTTATTCCATAATCCATCAAATCTTTACCCAAAACTTGAAAACTTCACAACACAAAACTCAACAGAAAATCTCATGAGCTCCGTTAGTATAAGAAAACAAACCACCACTTAAGGTACTGTAATGAACTCCTTCTTTATTATATTGGTGTTAAACCTAATGTATTCCAACTTCTCTACGGCTCATACCCCCCGATACTAGCCATAGATTCATGAAAATAAGCAAACAACACACGAAAAACAGAATCTGTCAAAAACAGAACTGTCTGTAGTAATCTGTAGGTTTCGAATACTTCTGTAACCCCAAAAATTATGAAATAAATTGGTGGACGTGAGGAATTTGTCTGTTAATCATCTTCAAAAACAATCAACCTAATCTCACTCTCCAGTAAAAAAATGGCAGCAAATCTCCTGAGCGCTAAAGTTTCTGTTTTTTACAGCAAGATCGCAAAAACTCCCCCCAAGTCTTCCCAAAGGTTCTACTTGGCACAAACACTAATTAAAATCATAAAACCACATCTAAACAGAAGCTAGATGAATTATTTATTTCTAAACAGAACTATAAAGCAAGAAACAAAAATAAAATTGGGTTGCCTCCCAACAAGCACTATCGTTTAACGCCCCTAGCTAGGCATAAAAACAAGAATAGATCTAGGTATTATCATCTTTTGTATGCAATTCCTAAGTGGCTATCATAATAAATTCATAAGTTAATTTAACTTTATTTCTAGGAAAGTTTTCCATGCCTTTCCTTAACTGAAATTTGAATCTAATATTTCCTTCTTTCATATCAATAATTGCACCAATCATTCTAAGGAAAGGTCAACCAAGAATAATAGGACATGTAGGATTGCAATCAATATCAAGAACAATGAAATCTACGGGCACATAATTCCTATTTGCAACAATAAGAACATCATTAATCGTTCCCATAGGTTTCTTAATAATGGAATCCACGAGGTGCAAATTTAAAGAACAATCATCAAATTCACGGAAACCTAACACATCACACAAAGTTTTTGGAATCGTGGAAACACTAGCACCCAAATCACATAAAGCATAGCATCCATGATCTTTAATCTTATTTTTAATAGTAGGTTCCCACTCATCATGAAGTTTTCTAGGGATAGAACTTCTAATTCAAGCTTTTCTTCCTAATATTGCACTAAAGCATCAACGATATGTTTGGTAAAAGCTTTATTTTGACTATAAGCATGCGGAGAATTTAGCACGGATTGCAACAAGAAAATACAATCTATCAAAGAGAAATTATTATAATTAAATTAATCCCTTGAAATCCAAAATAGTGGGTTCATTGCTATGTAAAGTTTTGACCTCTTCAATCCCACTTTTATTAATTTTTGCATCAAGATCTAAAAACTCCGAATCATTGGGACGCCTTTTAGCTAAAGTTGATTCATCTCCAGTCCCATCATTATCAAGATTCATATTGCAAAACAAAGATTTATTAGGAGACACATCAATCACTTTTAGATCTTCATCCTTATTATTGTCAAAACTAGAAGAACACACGTTTATAAAGCAATCTTTTTTAGCACGCATCCTAGCGGTTCTTTCTTTGCACTCATCAATGGAAATTATCATGGCTTTGAGGGACCCATTGCTATCATGCTTGGGTGGAATAGATCTAATCTTCAAAGAATCAACATCAAGAGAAATTCTATCTACGTTCCTCGCCAACTCATCAATCTTAGACATTTTTTCCTCAATCAAAGCATTGAAACTCTTTTGCGAACTAATAAATTATTTAATACTAGATTCAAAATCAGAGGGCATCTTATTATAATTTCCATAAGAACTGTTGTAGGAATTACCATAATTATTAGAGGAATTACTAGGATATGGCCTACTATTAAAGTTTCCTCTATACGCGATGTTACCAAAACTGTTCCTACCAACAAAATTCACATCCATAGATTCATTTTTATTCTTAATCAAAGTAGAAAAAGGCATATCATTAGGATCAACAGGAACACTCTTATTAGCAAACAACTTCATAAGTTCATCCATCTTTCCACTCAAAACATTAATTTCTTCTATCGCATGAACCTTTTTACTAGTAGATCTTTTGGTGTGCTATTGAGAGTAATAAACCATAATATTATCTAGGAGTTTGGTAGCTTCTCCTAAAGTGATTTCCATAAAAGTGCCTCCCGCGGCCGAATCTAAAAGATTTCTAGAAGGAAAATTCAATCCGGCATAAAATTTTGTATGATCATCCATAAATTCAAATCATAGTAGGGCAATTGTGAATCATTAATTTCATGCTCTCCCAATATTGTGAAACATGCTCATGATCTAGTTGTTTAAAATTCAAAATATTGTTTCTAAGAGAGATGATCTTAGTGGGAGGAAATTACTTAGAGATAAAAGCATCTTTGTACTTATTCCAAGAATCAATACTATTTTTAGGCAAAGAAGAAAACCAAGTTTTTGCACAATCTCTAAGCGGAAACGGAAATAGATTCAATTTAAATATATCATTATCCATGTCCTTCTTATTTTGCATGTCACACAAATCAAGAAAGTTGTTTAAATGGGTAGCGGCATCTTCACTAGGAAGGCCAGCAAATTGATCTTTCATGACAAGATTCAGCAAGGCAATATTAATTTCACAAGATTTAGCATAGGTAAGGGGAGCAATCAGAGTACTAATAAAACCATTATTGTTGGTATTAGAAAAATCACACAATTTAGTATTGTCCTGAGCCACTGTGACAAACAATCCAACACACAAGCACACAAGAAGCGAGCAAAAAAGAGGCGAACGGAAAAAGAGGGCGAATAAAACGGCAAGGGTGAAGTGGGGGAGAGGAAAATGAGAGGCAAATAGCAAATAATGTAAAGCGAGGGATAAGAGTTTGTGATGGGTACTTGGTATGTCTTGCCTTGTGCGTAGATCTCCCCGGCAATGGCGCCAGAAATCCTTCTTACTACCTCTTGAGCACTGCGTTGGTTTTCCCTTGAAGAGGAAAGGGTGATGCAGCAAAGTAGCGTAAGCATTTCCCTCAGTTTTTGAGAATCTAGGTATCAATCCAGTAGGAGACTACACGCAAGTCACCTCGCACCTACACAAACAAATAAGAACCTTGCAACCAACACGATAAAGGGGTTGTCAATCCCTTCACAGCCACTTGCAAAAGTGAGATCTGATAGAGATAATAAGATAAATATTTTTGGTATTTTTATGATATAGATTGAAAGTAGAGATTGCAAAGTAAAATAGATTGGAAACTTATATCATGGGAAAATAGACCCGGGGGCCATAGGTTTCACTAGTGGCTTCTCTCAAGATAGCATAAGTATTACGGTGGGTAAGCAAATTACTGTCGAGCAATTGATAGAAAAACTGCATAATTATGAGAATATCTAGGAATGATCATGTATATAGGCATCACGTCTACAACAAGTAGACCGAAACGATTCTGCATCTACTACTATTACTCCACACATCGACCGCTATCCAGCATGCATCTAGAGTATTAAGTTCATAAGAACAGAGTTACTCATTAGGAAATATGACATGATGTAGAGGGATAAACTCAAGCAATATGATATAAACCCAATCTTTTTATGCTCGATGGCAACAATACAATACGTGCCTTGCTGCCCCTGCTGTCACTGGGAAAGGACGCCGCAAGATTGAACCCAGAGCTAAGCATTTCTTCCATTGCAAGAAAGATGAATCTAGTAGGCCAAACCAAATTAATAATTCGAAGAGACTTGCAAAGATAACAAATCATACATAAAAGATTTCAGAGAAGAATCAAATATTGTTCATAGATAATCTTGACATAAACCCACAATTCATCGGATCTCGACAAACACACCGCAAAAAGAATTACATCGTATAGATCTCCAAGAAGATAGAGGAGAACTTTGTATTGAGATCCAAAGAGAGAGAAGAAGCCATCTAGCCAATAACTATGGACCCGAAGGTCTATGTTAAACTACTCACACATCATCAGAGAGGCTATGGTATTGATGTAGAAGTCCTTCGTGATAGATTCCCCCTCCGATGGAGCTCCAGAAAAGGTAATGATAATGAAACTGTTTCTGCGACACCTACACCAATTAGTGAGGAAGCTAATGATAATGATCATGAAACTTCAGGACAAGATACTACTGAACCTCGTAGATCAACCAGAGTGAGATCCGCGCCAGAGTGGTATGGTAATCCTGTTCTGGAAATCATGCTGCTAGATCATGATGAACCTACGAATTATGAAGAAGCGATGGTGAGCCCAGATTCCGCAAAATGGCTTGAAGCCATGAAATCTGAGATGGGATCCATGTATGAGAACAAAGTATGGACTTTGGTTGACTTGCCCGATGATCGGCAAGCAATTGAGAATAAATGGATCTTCAAGAAGAAGACTGACGCTGACGGTAATATTACTGTCTACAAAGCTCGACTTGTCGCAAAAGGTTTTCCACAAGTTCAAGGGGTTGACTACGATGAGACCTTCTCACCCGTAGCGATGCTAAAGTCTGTCCGAATCATGTTAGCAATTGCCGCATTTTATGATTATGAAATTTGGCAGATGGATGTCAAAACTGCATTCCTGAATGGATTTCTAGAAGAAGAGTTGTATATGATGCAACCGGAAGGTTTTGTCAATCCAAAGGGAGCTAACAAAGTGTGCAAGCTCCAGCGATCCATTTATGGACTGGTGCAAGCCTCTCGGAGTTGGAATAAGCGCTTTGATATTGTGATCAAAGCATTTGGTTTTATACAGACTTTCGGAGAAGCCTATATTTACAAGAAAGTGAGTGGGAGCTCTATAGCATTTCTGATATTGTATGTGGATGACATATTACTGATTGGAAATGATATAGAATTTCTGGATAGCATAAAGGGATACTTGAATAAGAGTTTTTTCAATGAAAGACCTCGGTGAAGCTGCTTACATATTAGGCATAAAGATCTATAGAGATAGATCAAGACGCTTAATTGGTCTTTCACAAAGCACATACCTTGACAAGATTTTGAAGAAGTTCAAAATGGATCAAGCAAAGAAAGGGTTCTTGCCTGTATTACAAGGTGTGAAGTTGAGTCAGACTCAATGCCCGACCACTGCAGAAGATAGAGTGAAAATGAAAGATGTTCCCTATGCTTTAGCCATAGGCTCTATCATGTATGCAATGCTGTGTACCAGACCTGATGTGTGCCTTGCTATAAGTCTAGCAGGGAGGTACCAAAGTAATCCAGGAGTGGATCACTGGACAGCGGTCAAGAACATCCTGAAATACCTAAAAAGGACTAAGGATATGTTTCTCGTATATGGAGGTGACAAAGAGCTCATCATAAACGGTTACGTTGATGCAAGCTTTGACACTGATCCGGACGATTCTAAATCGCAAACCGGATACGTGTTTACATTAAACGGTGGAGCTGTCAGTTGGTGCAGTTCTAAACAAAGCATCGTGGCGGGATCTACATGTGAAGCGGAGTACATAGCTGCTTCGGAAGTAGCAAACGAAGGAGTCTAGATGAAGGAGTTCATATACGATCTAGGTGTCATACCTAGTGCATTGGGTCCAATGAAAATCTTTTGTGACAATACTAGTGCAATTGCCTTCGCAAAGGAATCCAGATTTCACAAGAGGACCAAACACATCAAGAGATGCTTCAATTCCATCCGGGATCTAGTCCAGTTGGGAGACATAGAGATTTGCAAGATACATACGGAGCTGAATGTAGCAGATCAGTTGACTAAGCCTCTTCCACGAGCAAAACATGATCAGCACCAAAGCTCCATGGGTGTTAGAATCATTACTGTGTAATCTAGATTATTGACTCTAGTGCAAGTGGGAGATTGAAGGAAATATGCCCTAGAGGCAATAATAAAGTTATTATTTATTTCCTTATATCATGATAAAAGTTTATTATTCATGCTAGAATTGTATTAACCCGAAACATAATACATGTGTGAATACATAGACAAACAAAGTGTCACTAGTATGCCTCTACTTGACTAGCTCGTTAATCAAAGATGGTTATGTTTCCTAACCATGGACAAAGAGTTATCATTTGATTAAACGGGATCACATCATTAGTTGAATGATCTGATTGACATGACCCATTCCATTAGCTTAGCACCCGATCGTTTAGTATGTTGCTACTGCTTTCTTCATGACTTATACATGTTCCTATGACTATGAGATTATGTAACTCCCGTGTGCCGGAGGAACACTTTGTGTGCTACCAAACGTCACAACATAACTGGGTGATTATAAAGGTGATCTACAGGTGTCTCCAAAGGTACATGTTGGGTTGACGTATTTCGAGATTAGGATTTGTCACTCCGATCGTCGGAGAGGTATCTCTGGGCCCTCTCGGTAATGCACATCACTTAAGCCTTGCAAGCAATGCAATTAATGAGTTAGTTGCAAGATGATGTATTACGGAACGAGTAAAGAGACTTGCCGGTAATGAGATTGAACTAGGTATTGGATACCGATGATCGAATCTCGGGCAAGTAACATACCGATGACAAAGGGAACAACTATGTTGTTACGCGGTCTGACCGATAAAGATCTTCGTAGAATATGTAGGAGCCAATATGGGCATCCAGGTCCCGCTATTGGTTATTGACCGGAGACATGTCTCAGTCATGTCTACATTGTTCTCGAACCCGTAGGGTCCGCACGCTTAAGCTTTCGATGACAGTTATATTATGAGTTTATACGTTTTGATGTACCAAAGGTTGTTCGGAGTCCCGGATGTGATCACGGACATGACGAGGAGTCTCGAAATGGTCGAGACATAAAGATTGATATACTGGAAGCCTATGTTTGGATATCGGAAGTGTTCCGGGTGAAATCGAGATTTTACCCGAGTACCGGGAGGTTACCGGAACCCCCCGGGAGCTATATGGGACTTAGTGGGCCTTAGTGGAAAAGAGAAGAGGCAGCCTAAGATGGGCCGCGCTCCCCTCCCCTCCCTTGGTCCGAATAGGACATGCAGAGGGGGCCGGCCCCCTTTCTCTCCCCCCCCCTCCGCGAATCCTATTCCAACTAGGATTGGGGGGGGGGGGGAATCCTACTCCCAGAGGGAGTAGGACTCCTCCTGGCGCGCCTCTCCTAGGCCGGCCGCACCCCCCCCCTTTTTGAGCCTTTATATACGGAGGCAGGGGCACCCCAGAGAAACACAAGTTGATCCACGTGATCATATTCTTAGCCGTGTGCCGTGCCCCCTTCCACCATAGTCCTCGATAATATTGTAGCGGTGCTTAGGCAAAGCCCTGCAACAGTAGTACATCAAGATCGTCACCACGCCGTTGTGCTGACGGAACTCTTCTCTGACAGTTTGTTGGATCGGAGTCCGGGGATCGTCATCGAGCTGAACGTGTGCTAGAACTCGGAGGTGCCGTAGTTTCGGTGCTTGATCGGTCGGGCCGTGGAGACGTACGACTACATCAACCAAACGCTTCTGTTGTCGATCTACAAGGGTACGTAGATCACACTGTCCCCTCTCGTTGCTATGCATCACCATGATCTTGCGTGTGCGTAGGATTTTTTTTTTGAAATTACTACGTTCCCCAACAGTGGCATCAGAGCCTAGGTTTTATGTGTTGATGTTATATGCACGAGTAGAACACAAGTGAGTTGTGGGCGATATAAGTCATACTGCTTACCAGCATGTCATACTTTGGTTCGACGGTATTGTTGGACGAAGTGGCCCGGACCAACATTACGCGTACGCTTACGCCAGACAGGTTCTCCCGACGTGCTTTGCACATAGGTGGCTTGCGGGTGACAGTTTCTCCAACTTTAGTTGAACTGAGTGTGGCTACGCCCGGTCCTTGCGAAGGTTAAAACAGCACCAACTTGACAAACTATCGTTGTGGTTTTGATGCATAGGTAAGATTGGTTCTTGCTTAAGCCCGTAACAGCCACGTAAAACTTGCAACAACAAAGTAGAAGACGTCTAACTTGTTTTTGCAGGGCATGTTGTGATGTGATATGGTCAAGACATGTTGCTGAATTTTATTGTATGAGATGATCATGTTTTGTAACCGAGTTATCGGCAACTGGCAGGAGCCATATGGTTGTTGCTTTATTGTATGCAATGCAATCGCGCTGTAATGCTTTACTTTATCACTAAGCGGTAGCGATAGTCGTGGAAGCATAAGATTGGCGAGACGACAACGATGCTACGATGGAGATCAAGGTGTCGCGCCGGTGACGATGGTGATCATGACGGTGCTTCGGAGATGGAGATCACAAGCACAAGATGATGATGGCCATATCATATCACTTATATTGATTGCATGTGATGTTTATCTTTTATGCATCTTATCTTGCTTTGATTGACGGTAGCATTATAAGATGATCTCTCACTAAATTATCAAGATAAAAGTGTTATCCCTGAGTATGCACTGTTGCCAAAGTTCGTCGTGCCCAGACACCACGTGATGATCGGGTGTGATAAGATCTACGTCCATCTACAACGGGTGCAAGCCAGTTTTGCACACGCAGAATACTCAGGTTAAACTTGACGAGCCTAGCTTATGCAGATATGGCCTCGGAACACTGAGATCGAAAGATCGAGCGTGAGTCATATAGTAGATATGATCAACATAGTGATGTTCACCATTGAAAACTACTCCATTTCACGTGATGATCGGTTATGGTTTAGTTGATTTGGATCACGTGATCACTTAGAAGATTAGAGGGATGTCTATCTAAGTGGGAGTTCTGAAGTAATATGATCAATTGAACTTAAATTTATCATGAACTTAGTACCTGATAGTATCTTGCTTATGTATGTTTGATTGTAGATAGATGGCCCGTGCTGTTGTTCCGTTGAATTTTAATGCGATCCTTGAGAAAGAAAAGTTGAAAGATGATGGTAGCAATTACACGGACTGGGTCCGTAACTTGAGGATTATCCTCATTGCTGCACACAAGAATTACGTCCTGGAAGCACCGCTGGGTGCTAGGCCTGCTGCTGGAGCAACACCAGATGTTATGAACGTCTGGCAGAGCAAAGCTGATGACTACTCGATAGTTCAGTGTGCCATGCTTTACGGCTTAGAATCGGGACTTCAACGATGTTTTGAACGTCATGGAGCATATGAGATGTTCCAGGAGTTGAAGTTAATATTTCAAGCAAATGCCCGGATTGAGAGATATGAAGTCTCCAATAAGTTCTATAGCTGCAAGATGGAGGAGAACAGTTCTGTCAGTGAGCATATACTCAAAATGTCTGGGTATAATAATCACTTGATTCAGATGGGAGTTAATCTTCCAGATGATTGCGTCATTGACAGAATTCTCCAATCACTGCCACCAAGCTACAAGAGCTTCGTGATGAACTATAATATGCAAGGGATGAACAAGACTATTCTCGAGCTCTTCGCAACGCTGAAAGCTGCGGAGGTAGAAATCAAAAAGGAGCATCAAGTGTTGATGGTCAACAAGACCACTAGTTTCAAGAAAAAGGGAAAAGGGAAGAAGAAGGGGAACTTCAAGAAGAACAGCAAGCAAGTTTCTGCTCAAGAGAAGAAACCCAAGTCTGGACCTAAGCCTGAAACTGAGTGCTTCTACTGCAAGCAGACTGGTCACTGGAAGCGGAACTGCCCCAAGTATTTGGCGGATAAGAAGGATGGCAAGGTGAACAAAGGTATATGTGATATACATGTTATTGATGTGTACCTTACTAGAGCTCGCAGTAGCACCTGGGTATTTGATACTGGTTCTGTTGCTAATGTTTGCAACTCGAAACAGGGACTACGGATTAAGCGAACACTGGCAAAGGACGAGGTGACGATGCGCGTGGGAAACAGTTCCAAAGTCGATGTGATCGCGGTCGGCACGCTACCTCTACATCTACCTTCGGGATTAATATTAGACCTAAATAATTGTTATTTGGTGCCAGCGTTGAGCATGAACATTATATCTAGATCTTGTTTAATGCGAGACGGTTATTCATTTAAATCAGAGAATAATGGTTGTTCTATTTATATGAGTAATATCTTTTATGGTCATGCCCCTTTGAAGAGTGGTCTATTTTTGATGAATCTCGATAGTAGTAACATACATATTCATAATGTTGAAGCCAAAAGATGCAGAGTTGATAATGATAGTGCAACTTATTTGTGGCACTGCCGTTTAGGTCATATCGGTGTAAAGCGCATGAAGAAACTCCATACTGATGGACTTTTGGAACCACTTGATTATGAATCACTTGGTACTTGCGAACTGTGCCTCATGGGCAAGATGACTAAAACACCGTTCTCCGGTACTATGGAGAGAGCAACAGATTTGTTGGAAATCATACATACAGATGTATGTGGTCCGGTGAATATTGAGGCTCGTGGCGGATATCGTTATTTTCTCACCTTCACATATGACTTAAGCAGATATGGGTATATCTACTTAATGAAACATAAGTCTGAAACATTTGAAAAGTTCAAAGAATTTCAGAGTGAAGTTGAAAATCATCGTAACAAGAAAATAAAGTTTCTACTATCTAATCGTGGAGGAGAATATTTGAGTTATGAGTTTGGTGTACATTTGAAACCATGCGGAATAGTTTCGCAACTCACGCCACCCGGAACACCACAGCGTAATGGTGTATCTGAACGTCGTAATCGTACTTTACTAGATATGGTGCGATCTATGATGTCTCTTACTGATTTACCGCTATCATTTTGGGGTTATGCTTTAGAGACGGCCACATTCACGTTAAATAGGGCACCATCAAAATCCATTGAGACGAAGCCCTATGAACTATGGTTTGGCAAGAAACCAAAGTTGTCATTTCTGAAAGTTTGGGGCTGCGATGCTTATGTTAAAAAGCTTCAACCTGATAAGCTCGAACCCAAATCAGAGAAATGTGTCTTCATAGGATATCCAAAGGAAACTATTGGATACACCTTCTATCACAAATCCGAAGGCAAGACTTTTGTTGCTAAATTCGGAAACATTCTGGAGAAGGAGTTTCTCTCGAAAGATGTGAGTGGGAGGAAAGTAGAACTTGATGAGGTAACTGTACCTGCTCCCTTATTGGAAAGTAGTACATCACAGAAAACTGTTTCTGCGACACCTACACCAATTAGTGAGGAAGCTAATGATAATGATCATGAAACTTCAGGACAAGATACTACCGAACCTCGTAGATCAACCAGAGTGAGATCTGCGCCAGAGTGGTACGGTAATCCTGTTCTGGAAATCATGCTGCTAGATCATGATGAACCTACGAATTATGAAGAAGCGATGGTTAGCCCAGATTCCGCAAAATGGCTTGAAGCCATGAAATCTGAGATGGGATCCATGTATGAGAACAAAGTATGGACTTTGGTTGACTTGCCCGATGATCAGCAAGCAATTGAGAATAAATGGATCTTCAAGAAGAAGACTGACGCTGACGGTAATATTACTGTCTACAAACCTCGACTTGTCACAAAAGGTTTTCGACAAGTTCAAGGGGTTGACTATGATGATACCTTCTCACCCGTAGCGATGCTTAAGTCTGTCCGAATCATGTTAGCAATTGCCGCATTTTATGATTATGAAATTTGGCAGATGGATGTCAAAACTGCATTCCTGAATGGATTTCTGGAAGAAGAGTTGTATATGATGCAACCGGAAGGTTTTGTCGATCCAACGGGAGCTAACAAAGTGTGCAAGCTCCAGCGATTCATTTATGGACTGGTGCAAGCCTCTCGGAGTTGGAATAAACGCTTTGATATTGTGATCAAAGCATTTGGTTTTATACAGACTTTCGGAGAAGCCTATATTTACAAGAAAGTGAGTGGGAGCTCTGTAGCATTTCTGATATTGTATGTGGATGACATATTACTGATTGGAAATGATATAGAATTTCTGGATAGCATAAAGGGATACTTGAATAAGAGTTTTTTCAATGAAAGACCTCGGTGAAGCTGCTTACATATTAGGCATAAAGATCTATAGAGATAGATCAAGATGCTTAATTGGACTTTCACAAAGCACATACCTTGACAAGATTTTGAAGAAGTTCAAAATGGATCAAGCAAAGAAAGGGTTCTTGCCTGTATTACAAGGTGTGAAGTTGAGTCAGACTCAATGCCCGACCACTGCAGAAGATAGAGTGAAAATGAAAGATGTTCCCTATGCTTTAGCCATAGGCTCTATCATGTATGCAATGCTGTGTACCAGACCTGATGTGTGCCTTGCTATAAGTCTAGCAGGGAGGTACCAAAGTAATCCAGGAGTGGATCACTAGACAGCGGTCAAGAACATCCTGAAATACCTGAAAAGGACTAAGGATGTGTTTCTCGTATATGGAGGTGACAAAGAGCTCATCGTAAACAGTTACGTTGATGCAAGCTTTGACACTGATCCGGACGATTCTAAATCGCAAACCGAATACATGTTTACATTAAACGGTGGAGCTGTCAGTTGGTGCAGTTCTAAACAAAGCGTCGTGGCGGGATCTACATGTGAAGCGGAGTACATAGCTGCTTCGGAAGTAGCAAACGAAGGAGTCTAGATGAAGGAGTTCATATCCGATATAGGTGTCATACCTAGTGCATCGGCTTCAATGAAAATCTTTTGTGACAATACTGGTGCAATTGCCTTGGCAAAGGAATCGAGATTTCACAAGAGGACCAAACACATCAAGAGACGCTTCAATTCCATCCGAGATCTAGTCCAGGTGGGAGACATAGAGATTTACAAGATACATACGGAGCTGAATGTAGAAGATCCGTTGACTAAGCCTCTTCCACGAGCAAAACATGATCAGCACCAAAGCTCCATGGGTGTTAGAATCATTACTGTGTAATCTAGATTATTGACTCTAGTGCAAGTGGGAGACTGAAGGAAATATGCCCTAGAGGCAATAATAAAGTTATTATTTATTTCCTTATATCATGATAAAAGTTTATTATTCATGCTAGAATTGTATTAACCAGAAACATAATACATGTGTGGATACATAGACAAACAAAGTGTCACTAGTATGCCTCTACTTGACTAGCTCGTTAATCAAAGATGGTTATGTTTCCTAACCATGGACAAAGAGTTGTCATTTGATTAAACGGGATCACATCATTAGTTGAATGATCTGATTGACATGACCCATTCCATTAGCTTAGCACCCGATCGTTTAGTATGTTGCTATTGCTTTCTTCATGACTTATACATGTTCCTATGACTATGAGATTATGTAACTCCCGTGTGCCGGAGGAACACTTTGTGTGCTACCAAACGTCACAACGTAACTGGGTGATTATAAAGGTGCTCTACAGGTGTCTCCAAAGGTACATGTTGGGTTGACGTATTTTGAGATTAGGATTTGTCACTCCGATCGTCGGAGAGGTATCTCTGGGCCCTCTCGGTAATGCACATCACTTAAGCCTTGCAAGCAATGCAACTAATGAGTTAGTTGCGAGATGATGTATTATGGAACGAGTAAAGAGACTTGCCAGTAACGAGATTGAACTAGGTATTGGATACCGACGATCGAATCTCGGGCAAGTAACATACCGATGACAAAGGGAACAACGTATGTTGTTATGCGGTCTGACCGATAAAGATCTTCGTAGAATATGTAGGAGCCAATATGGGCATCCAGGTCCCGCTATTGGTTATTGACCGGAGACATGTCTCGGTCATGTCTACATTGTTCTCGAACCCGTAGGGTCCGCACGCTTAAGGTTTCGATGACAGTTATATTATGAGTTTATACGTTTTGATGTACCGAAGGTTGTTCGGAGTCCCGGATGTGATCACAGACATGACGAGGAGTCTCGAAATGGTCGAGACGTAAAGATTGATATACTGGAAGCCTATGTTTGGATATCGAAAGTGTTCCGGGTGAAACCGGGATTTTACCGGAGTACCGGGAGGTTACCGGAACCCCCCGGGAGCTATATGGGCCTTAGTGGGCCTTAGTGGAAAAGAGAAGAGGCAGCCTAAGATGGGCCGCGCGCCCCTCCCCTCCCTTGATCCGAATAGGACAAGGAGAGGGGACCGGCCCCCTTTCTCTTTTCCCCCCTCCACGAATCCTATTCCAACTAGGATTGGGGGGGGGCGGGAATTCTACTCCCAGAGGGAGTAGGACTCCTCCTGGCGCGCCTCTCCTAGGCCGGCCGCACCCCCCCTTTTTGAGCCTTTATATGCGGAGGCAGGGGCACCCCAGAGAAACACAAGTTGATTCACGTGATCATATTCTTAGCCGTGTGTGGTGCCCCCTTCCACCATAGTCCTCGATAATATTGTAGCGGTGCTTAGGCGAAGCCCTGCGACAGTAGTACATCAAGATCGTCACCACGCCGTCGTGCTGACAGAATTCTTCCCCGACACTTTGCTGGATCGGAGTCCGGGGATCGTCATCGAGCTGAACGTGTGCTAGAACTCGGAGGTCCGTAGTTTCGGTGCTTGATCGGTCGGGCCGTGGAGACGTACGACTACATCAACTAAACGCTTCCGTTGTCGATCTACAAGGGTACGTAGATCACACTCTCCCCTCTCGTTGCTATGCATCACCATGAACTTGCGTGTGCGTGGGAATTTTTTTTGAAATTACTACGTTCCCCAACAACGGTTACGTCGATGCAAGCTTTGACACTGATCCGGATGACTCTAAGTGACAAATCGGATACGTGTTTTTATTAAATTGTGGAGCTGTCAGTTGGTGCAGTCCCAAGCAGAGCGTCGTGGCGGGATCTACATGTGAAGCGAAGTACATAGCTGCTTCGGAAGCAGCAAATGAAGGAGTCTGGATGAAGGAGTTCATATCTGATCTAGGTGTCATACCTAGTGCATCGGGTCCAATGAAATTATTTTGTGAAAACACTGGTGCAATTGCCTTGGCAAAGGAATCCAGATTTCACAAGAGAACCAAGCACATCAACAGACGCTTCAATTCCATCTGCGATCAAGTCAAGGAGGGAGACATAGAGATTTGCAAGATACATACGAATCTGAATGTTGCAGACCCGTTGACTAAGCCTCTCGCACGAGCAAAACATAATCAGCACCAAGACTCCATGGGTGTTAGAATCATTACAATGTAATCTAGATTATTCACTCTAGTGCAAGTGGGAGACTGAAGGAAATATGCCCTAGAGGCAATAATAAAGTTGTTATTTATATTTCCTTATATCATGATAAATGTTTATTATTCATGCTAGAATTGTATTAACCAGAAACTTAGTACATGTGTGAATACATAGACAAACAGAATGTCACTAGTATGCCTCTACTAGACTAGCTCGTCGAATCAATGATGGTTATGTTTCCTAACCATAGACATGAGTTGTCATTTGATTAACAGGATCACATCATTAGATAATGATGTGATTGACTTGACCCATCCGTTAGCTTAGCACGACGATCATTTAGTTTGTTGCTATTGCTTTCTCCATAACATTATACATGTTCCTAAGACTATGAGATCATGCAACTCCCGAATACCGGTGGAACACTTAGTGTGCTATCAGACGTCACAACGTAACTGGGTGACTATACAGATGCTCTACAGGTGTCTCCAATGGTGTTTGTTGAGTTGGCATAGATAAAGATTAGGATTTGTCACTCCGAGTATCGGAGAGGTATCTCTAGGCCCTCTAGGTAATGCACATCACTATAAGCCTTGCAAGCAATGTGACTAATGGGTTAGTTACGGGATGATGCATTATGGAATGAGTAAAGAGACTTGCCTGTAACGAGATTGAACTAGGTATTGAGATACTGACGATCGAATCTCGGGCAAGTATCATACCGATGACAAAGGGAACAATGTATATCGTTATGCGGTTTGACCGATAAAGATCTTCGTAGAATATGTGGGAGCCAATATGAACATCCAGGTTCCACTATTGTTTATTGTATGGAGACATGTCTCGGTCATGTCTACATAGTTCTCGAACCCGTATGGTCCGCACGCTTAACGTTCGGTGACGATCGGTATTATGAGTTTGTGTGTTTTGATCTACCGAAGATAGTTCGGAGTCCCGGATGTGATCACGGACATGACAAGGAGTCTCCAAATGGTCGAGAAATAAAGATAGATATATTGGATGGCTATATTCGGACGCCGGAAGTGTTCCATGTGATTTCGGAGAAAATCGGAGTGCCGGAGGGTTACCGGAACCCCTCGGGGAACTAATGGGCCACATGGGCCTTAGTGGAGAGAGAGAGAGAGGGCCGGCCAAGGCAGGGCCGTGCGCCCCTCCCCCTCTAGTCCGAATTGGACTAGGGAAGGGGGGCGGCGCCCCCCTTTCCTTCTCCCTTCTCTTCTCCTTCCTTTCCCTTCCTCCTCCTATTTGGACTAGGAAAGGGGGAGCCCTACTCCTACTAGGAGGAGGACTCCTCCCCTCCTTGGCGTGCCCCAAGGGCCGACCGGCCTCCCCCCTTGATCCTTTATATACGGGGGCACGGGCACCCTAGAACATACAAGTTGATCATTGATCCCTCAGCCGTGTGCGGTGTCCCCCTCCACCATAATCCACCTTGATCATATTGTCGTAGTGCTTAGGCGAAGCCCTGCACCGGTAGCTTCATCATCACCGTCATCAGGCCATCGTGCTGACGAAACTCTCCCTCGACAATCAGCTGGATCGAGAGTTCGTTGGACGTCACCAAGACGAACGTGTGCAGATCGCGGAGGTGCCGTACTTTTGGTACTACGATCGGTCGGATCATGAAGACGGACGACTACATCAACCGCGTTGTCATAATGCTTCTTCTTACGGTCTACGAGGGTACGTGGACAACACTCTTCCCCTCTCGTTGCTATGCATCACCATGATAGATCTTGCATGTGTGTAGGAATTTTTTTTGAAATTACTATGTTCCCCAACAGGTTGTGCCCACCTCGGTGGCCTTCCGCACCCCCTCTTTACCCTATAAAATCCCAAATATTCCAAAAACCCTCGGGGTTAACCTAGATCAGAAGTTCCACCACCGCAAGGCTTTGTAGCCACCGAAAACCAATCTAGGTCCCATTCCGGCACCCTGCTAGAGGGAGGAATCATCTCCAGTGGACATCTTCATCATCCCAGCGGCCACCACGATGAGGAGGTAGTAGCCCACCCTCGGGGCTGAGGGTTTGTACCAGTAGCTATGTGTTTAATCTCTCCCTCTCTCGTGTTCTTGAGATGTCACGATCTTGATGTATCACGGGCTTTGTTAATATAGTCGAATCATATGGTGTTTTCCCCTCTCTATCTTGTTGTGATGAATTGAGTTTTTCCCTTTGAGATTTCATTGTTATCGGATTGAATACTTTTATGGATTTGAGAGCACTTGATATATGTCTTGCATATGAATACTCACGGTGACAATGGGGTATCATATTGATTCACTTGATATGTGTTTTGGCACTCAACTCGCGGATTCCTGCGGTGACATTGGGGTAATCTATGCATAGGGGTTGATGCACGTTCTAGTCTATTGTTTCTCTAGTAGAAATCTTGGGGCACTCTTTGAGGTTCTTTGTGTTGGATTGAGTATTATGAATCTGAAATTATTTAGTGTTATTTTAGTACGAACTCTTGGATAGATCGATCGAAAAGAATGGCTTCGAGGTGGTTTCGTACCCTACAAATGATTTCTTCATATGTTCTCCGCTAGATAGGAACTTTGGAGTGTTTCTTCATTGCATGCTGAGGGATGGTTATGTGATCCAATTATATTAGCATTGTTGAGAGATTGCACTAGCGAAAGTACGGACCCTAGGCCTCGTTTTCAAGCATTGCAATACCGTTTTTGTGCTCGTGTACTATTTTCTACCTTGCTGTTTTTATTTATTCAGATTATAAAATATATTTCTACCATCTATATTACACTTTTATCACCATCTCTTCGCCGAACTAGTGCACCTATACAATTTGCCATTGTATTGGGTGTGTTGGGGACACAAGAGATTTCTTGTATTTGGTTGCAGGGTTGTTTGAGAGAGACCATCATCATCCTACACCTCCCATGGATTGATAAACCTTAGGTCATCCACTTGAGGGAAAATTGCTACTGTCCTACAAACATCTGCGCTTCGAGGCTCAACTCGTGTCTACAAGAATAAAGTTGCGTAGAAGACATCAAGCTCTTTCCTGGCACCGTTGCCGGGGAGGTGAGTGCTTGAAGGTATATCTTTAGATCTTGCAATTGAATCTTTTAGCTTCTTGTTTTATCACTAGTTTGGTTTATGAAAGAAAACTACATAAAAAAGGAATTGAGGATTTTTTTTGAAATTACTGCGTTCCCCAACAGGTTGTGCCCACCTCGGTGGCCTCCCGCACCCCCTCTTTACCCTATAAAATCCCAAATATTCCAAAAACCCTCGGGGTTAACCTAGATCAGAAGTTCCACCACCGCAAGGCTTTGTAGCCACCGAAAACGAATCTAGGCCCCGTTCCAGCCCCCTGCCAGAGGGAGGAATGATCTCCGGTGGCCATCTTCATCATCCCGGTAGCCACCACGATGAGGAGGGAGTAGTCCACCCTCGGGGCTGAGGGTTTGCACCAGTAGTTATGTGTTTAATCTCTCCCTCTCTCGTGTTCTTGAGATGTCACGATCTTGATGTATCGCGGGCTTTGTTAATATAGTCGGATCATATGGTGTTTTCCCCTCTCTATCTTTTTGTGATGAATTGAGTTTTTCCCTTTGAGATTTCGTTGTTATCGGATTGAATACTTTTATGGATTTGAGAGCACTTGATATATGTCTTGCATATGAATACTCGTGGTGATAATGGGGTATCATATTGATTCACTTGATATGTGTTTTGGCACTCAACTCGCGGATTCCCGCGGTGACATTGGGGTAATCTATGCATAGGGGTTGATGCACGTTCTAGTCTTTTGTTTCTCCAGTAGAAATCTTGGGGCACTCTTTGAGGTTCTTTGTGTTGGATTGAGTATTATGAATCTGAAATTATTTAGAGTTATTTTAGTACGAACTCTTGGATAGATCGATCGAAAAGAATGGCTTCGAGGTGGTTTCGTACCCTACAAATGATTTCGTCATATGTTCTCCGCTAGATAGGAACTTTGGAGTGTTTCTTCGTTGCAAGCTGAGGGATGGTTATGTGATCCAATTATATTAGCATTGTTGAGAGATTGCACTAGCGAAAGTACGGACCCTAGGCCTCATTTTCAAGCATTGCAATACCGTTTTTGTGCTCGTGTACTATTTTCTACCTTGCTGTTTTTATTTATTCAGATTATAAAATATATTTCTACCATCAATATTACACTTTTATCACCATCTCTTCGCCGAACTAGTGCACCTATACCATTTGCCATTGTATTGGGTGTGTTGGGGACACAAGAGATTTCTTGTATTTGGTTGCAGGGTTGTTTGAGAGAGACCATCTTCATCCTACACCTCCCATGGATTGATAAACCTTAGGTCATCCACTTGAGGGAAAATTGCTACTGTCCTACAAACATCTGCGCTTGGAGGCTCAACTCGTGTCTACAAGAATAAAGTTGCATAGAAGACATCAAGCTCTTTCCTGGCACCGTTGCCGGGGAGGTGAGTGCTTGAAGGTATATCTTTAGATCTTGCAATTGAATCTTTTAGCTTCTTGTTTTATCACTAGTTTGGTCTATGAAAGAAAACTACATAAAAAAGGAATTGAGGATTTTTTGAAATTACTGCGTTCCCCAACAGGTTGTGCCCACCTCGGTGGCCTCCCGCACCCCCTCTTTACCCTATAAAATCCCAAATATTCCAAAAACCCTCGGGGTTAACCTAGATCAGAAGTTCCACCACCGCAAGGCTTTGTAGCCACCGAAAACCAATCTAGGCCCCATTCCGGCCCCCTGCCAGAGGGGGGAATCATCTCCGGTGGCCATCTTCATCATCCCGGCAGCCACCACGATGAGGAGGGAGTAGTCCACCCTCGGGGCTGAGGGTTTGCACCAGTAGTTATGTGTTTAATCTCTCCCTCTCTCGTGTTCTTGAGATGTAACGATCTTGATGTATCGCGGGCTTTGTTAATATAGTCGGATCATATGGTGTTTTCCCCTCTCTATCTTTTTGTGATGAATTGAGTTTTGTCCTTTGAGATTTCGTTGTTATCGGATTGAATACTTTTATGGATTTGAGAGCACTTGATATATGTCTTGCATATGAATACTCGTGGTGATAATGGGGTATCATATTGATTCACTTGATATGTGTTTTGGCACTCAACTCGCGGATTCCCGCGGTAACATTGGGGTAATCTGCATAGGGGTTGATGCACGTTCTCGTCTTTGTTTCTCTGGTAGAAATCTTGGGGCACTCTTCGAAGTTCTTTGTGTTGGGTTGAGTATTATGAATCTGAAATTATTTAGTGTTATTTTAGTATTAACTCTTGGATAGATCGATCAAAAATCGTAGCTTCGAGGTGGTTTCGTACCCTACAAATGATTTCTTCATATGTTCTCCGCAAGATAGGAACTTTGGAGTGTTTCTTCGATGCACGCTGAGGGATGGTTATGTGATCAAATTATATTAGCATTGTTGAGAGATTGCACTAGCGAAAGTACGAACCCTAGGCCTCTTTTTCAAGCATTGCAATACCGTTTTTGTGCCTATTTACTAATTTCTACCTTGCTATTTTTATTTATTCAGATTATAAAAATATATTTCTACCATCAATATTACACGTTTATCACCATCTCTTTGCCGAACTAGTGCACCTATACGATTTTCCAGTGTATTGGGTGTGTTGGGGACACAAGAGATTTCTTGTATTTGGTTGCAGGGTTGTTTGAGACAGACCATCTTCATCCTACACCTCCCACAGATTGATAAACCTTAGGTCATCCACCTAAGGGAAAATTGCTACTGTCCTACAAAACTCTGCGCTTGGAGGCTCAACTCGTGTCTACAAGAATAAAGTTGCGTAGAACACATCAAGCTCTTTCCTGGCACCGTTGACGGGGAGGTGAGTGCTTGAAGGTATATCTTTAGATCTTGCAATTGAATCTTTTAGTTTCTTGTTTTATCACTCATTTGGTTTATAAAAGAAAACTACATAAATAATGGAATTGAGGTTGCATCATATTATTGATCATCTTTGTAATATCTTTTCTTGAAAATGATGGTTCGAAAAATTGTGCTCAATTGTTAGAAGAAGAAGTCAATAAAATGTTTGGCACAAAATATTTGAATGATGAGCATGATTACAATGTTGTTATTATGAATTCTTTGAATATTCAAAATGCTAATGATGATTGCACAAGTCATGACAAAAATGTTTATTATAAGCATGTCGCTTTTTGCGGAGTGAATTGGGAGTGCAAATGCACCAACAGGGAAGATAGATTTTGTAATAAGCATAAATATTTAGAAACAAAAAAGTTGCAAGAGAGGCTAGATGATTGTGCTGAAAGATTTAATTTTTTTCGCCATCTTTGTGAACTTTGCAATGAACATGGTCATTTAAATCTCCAATGCAAATTGTTTCACGATCAAAGCGTGTCCAAAAATTGTGACAACTTGATTACCCTTGATAATAATAAAGAGCTTAGTCTTCTTTTGGGATATGAGGAAATGAAACGTATAACTAAGGGTATTCCAAAATTTAATCTCGAGAGATTTCTTGATTTTGATCTAGAGGAAATTTATATGTTTTGTGCAGTAAATTCCATTGAGAATCCTTGTATTGCCAACTATATAAAGACAAGAAAATAAATAGAATATGAAGAGAGTACTAATGAAAGAGAAAATATTTCCCAATATCCTCCTAGTGTTTATTGTGATGAATCAGGTAACGAGGAGGAGCTTCATATCCAATCAATCTCTTCAAGAAGAAGCTTGAAAAAATTAATTAAACCCACACATGGTGTGGTGAAGAAGAAGAAAAGAAGAAAGAATAGAGGTAAAAAGGTATCTCTCCCAAATAATGTTTCTCCTATTATTATTGTGCCTCATGAAAATGAATCAAATATAATTGTGGAATATGATGCACTTGATGATGATATTACTTCTTTGTCTTATGGCACAATGTCCGAGAGCACTATTGATGATGATTTTGTTATGCATGCTGCTTGTTGTAATGATTATGATTGGGAAGATAATGCTACTTCTTATAATCTCGGAAAAAATTTGGCATCAACTTGGGAAATTATGATGATAGAAACTGTTATACCATTGGTGCTATTCATACTATTAATGATGAGAGTGATTATGCTTATGATATGCCAAGCGACAAGCTTGGGGATGCTATGTTTGATGAGAATGACATGTTTGAGAATTTATTTTCTACAATTAATGTTTGTCCCAAGCTTGGGGATGAAATGCTTAATGAATATGATCTTTTTGGTCCTCCTACTTCGAATGATAAAATTTGTTATGATGATTGCATACCTTCTCTCTATGATGAGAACAAAGTTGCTACTTATGACGATTATTGTGATGATACTTATGTTATAAAAAGTAGTGATGATTATATTTATAAAACATGTCATAGTTATGTTTACCCTTTTCCTGAACATTACTCTTTTAATGTGGAAACAATTTATAGTATTCAAGTTTCCTATGATACTCCCACTATTATGAATGAGAATAAAATTGCTTATATGGAGATTAATTAATTTTCTATGCTTTTGGATCATGAAAAGAATGCTTTATATGATGGTTATATTGATGAATCTATTAATGATTCTACTGAAAATTATTATGAGAGAGGGACTTATGATTCATGATGCTCTCCTTATGTTTCAATTCTTATCTTTTATGCGAGCATCATTGAAATCATCATGCCTAGCTAAAAGGCATTAAAGAAAAGCGCTTGTTGGGAGGCAACCCAACACTTTTACCTACTGTTTTTGTGAGTTCACATGATTGGGCCACTTTAGTAATCATGTTTTATAGCTTTCGTTTCAATAAAGTGCCAAGTAAGACCATTGGGATGGCTTACGACGATAGTTGGTTTGATCTTGCTGAAAAATAGAAACTTTTGCGCTCAGGAAAACAATTCTCATTTTTAACAGAAGTGTGATAAAATGTTGATTCTTTTTGAAGAAGATTAATAGACAAATTTACCAGGTTTTCCTGTTTTTAAGGATTTTTGGAGTAGCAGAAGTATGGTTGGAGTACAGATTACAACAGAGTGCTCTGTTTTTTGACAGATTTTGTTTTCAATGCATAGTTTGCTTGTTTTCTAGTTTCCATTGCTTATATTGCTCAATATAAATTGTGGAAATGATATGATATAGTAGGAATTGTGTGAGAACAATTATGAATCTTGTCTTTGACAGTACCAAAAGTGAAATAGTTTGCTCTTTATCATACTAACCTATCTCACAAACTTTCGTTAAGTTTTGTGTGATTGATGTTTTCAAGTTTTGGGCGAGATGTCGATATGAGGAGAATATGGAGTGACAAGACCCTAAGCTTGGGGATGCCCAAGGCACCCCAAGGTAGTATTCAAGGAAGATCCAAGCAAATAAGCTTGGGGATGCCCCGGAAGGCATCCCCTCTTTCGTCTCCAACATTATCGGTAACCTCACTCGGAGCTATGTTTTCATTCGTCGCATGATATGTGTTTAGGAGCGTCATTTTATTTTGTTAGGATTTGATTTCTGTTATTTAGAATAATGTTTTGCATATTTTATTTCAATAAAAGTGGCAATGATAGCCTTTGCCATGCTTATTTTGCAAGTATACATGTTGCTGTTTGAAAACAGAAAGTTTACCGCTGTTGCAAAAATTCCCTAGAAAAGTAAGAATGTGATAAAATATTGAAACTTTTTGCAAAATGAGCTCTGATAAATTTTCTACAGTGTGGAAAAGTTTCATAACTTTTGGAGTTAGGGAAGTATTGATACTCTTGCATTCTTTTCAGACTGTACTGTTTTGGCAGATTGATGTTATGTTTGCATTGTTTGCATTTGTTTGCTTGTTTAATGATTCTATTTGAGGATAGGAGTATAAAATATGCAGAGGAATTTAGTGTGAAATGTTGAATAATATTTTTAATGATTTGCTACAGTAGGGAATGATAAAGTTTTTGCATTGGTTTATACTAACTTATCTCACGAGTTCTTGTTGAGTTTTGTGTGGATGAAGCTTTTGAGATTTAGGAAAACCGTGATATGATAAGAATTAAGGAGACACAAAAGCTCAAGTTTGGAGATGCCCAAGGCATCCCAAGATAATATTTCAAGAAGTCTCAAGCATCTAAGCTTGGGGATGCCCCGGTAGGCATCCCACCTTTCTTCTTCAACAATTATCGGTTAGTATCGGTTGAGCCTAAGTTTTTGCTTCTTCACATGATGTGTGCTATTCTTGGAATGACATTTCATTTTGTTTTACTTTATATTTTAATAAAATATTTAGATGTGAAAGTTTTTAATAAGAGAGAGTCCTCACATAGCTACCTATTTACTTAACTACTCACTTGATCTTCACTTATATCTTTTTGTAGTAGCTTGTCATTTACTCTTGTGCTTCACTTATATCCTATGAGTAAATTGTTGAATAAATTGAATGTCATGAAGTTGAAATCATATCATGCCTAGTGGTAGCTTCACATTGGGTTTAGAAAGTGAAATCTTTTGAGGCTTGACAATCACAGTATTGGTCAAACAAGCAATTCACGAATGATAGTAGAAGGAAGAGAACTTTCACACGCAAATACACTATCTTGGAAATCTTTTGTGATTGTGAGCCCCCATCAAAATATTATATGCCAAAATTGTTGACGTTGGACAAGGAAGACAATGTAATGATTTATGTTTGCCCATATTCACATAGAAGTTATATTGTTATAGATCCTTCAACATGTGGTGCTTGCCCCCATCTTTGCTAGCCAAAAACTCCGCACCAAGTAGAGATGCTACTTGTGCATCCAAAAACCCTTAAACCCAAATCTTATTTTCAAGAGTCCACCATACCTACCTAAGGATTGAGCAAGATCCTCCAAGTAAGTTGTCATCGGTGCAATAAAGCAATAAAAATTGCTTCTAAAAAGTGTTAGATCATTTAGTGTAAGAGAAAATTAAGCATTGTACGAACTTGTGATGGCAAAGAATAAAAGCGATAGACTGCATAATAAAGGTTTCTATTATAAGGGGCAATACAACGTGATGTTCTTTTGCACTAAGGGGTTGAGCATACAAACAAAAAGCGCATGGCAACCTCTGCTTCCCTCTACGAAGGGCCTATCTTTTACTGTTCAGTATTTACTTTTATGCAAAGAGTCAAAGTTTTTATCTCTATTCCTTTTCATTTTTCTCTTTTGGCAAGCATCATGTGGTGAGGAAAGATCTAGGCACATATATCCACTTGGATATGGGTAGCTTGGGTTATTATTGTTGACATCACCCTTGAGGTGAATACGTTGGGAGGCGAAATTATAAGACCCCATCTTTCAATGTGTATGTGGTGAGTGTTAGCAATCATAGAAGACTATAGGATGGTTGAGTATGTGGAGCTCTTACTTAGACTCTGTTGAATAAGTTGAATTGCAATTGCTTGGTGAGTGAGAACATAGGTTGTTGAGTTTCAAGAGAATTTATTGTTTGAACCTTAACATGTGAATTGGTTGTGACTTTAACATGAGAAATTTTATGAGAAAAAATTGCTATTATGATGCTAGGAAAAGTGATTGAAGTTATCATTGATCAAACTTGTGCACTTTGCTAGCATTCACACTTCATAAATTATTTCTTTTATCATTTACGTACTCGAGGACGAGTAGGAATTAAGCTTGTGGATGCTGATACGTCTCCAACGTATCTATAATTTATGAAGTATTCATGTTGTTATATTATAATTCTTGGATGTTTTACAATCATTTTATAGCAACTTTATATCATATTTTGGGACTAACCTATTAACCCAGTGCCCAGTGCCACTTGTTGTTTTTTTGCTTGTTTTTACATCGCAAGAAATCAATATCAAACGGAGTCCAAACACCGTGAAACTTTTTGTGGATTTTTTATGGACCAGAGGACTCCCGATGGGCCAGAGCAGCACCTGGGGGTTCCCCTAGGGGGGCAAAACCCACCAGAGGAGAGACAACATACATCTCATCAAAATATCGAACGAATACCAAATTCACATGACTACTAATAGCAAGACTTCTCCCATGTCCTCAGGAAGAAGCGTAACTACTCACAAAGCATAAACATGTTCATAATCAGAGGGGTATTAATATGCATATAGGATCTAAAAATATGATCTTCCACCAAATAAAGCAACTAGCATCAACTACAAGGAGTAATTAACACTACTAGCAACCTACTAGTACCAATCCCGGACTTGGAGACAAGAATTGGATACAAGAGATGAACTAGGGTTTTGAGAGGAGATGGTCCTGATGAAGATGTTGATGGAGATTGCCCTCTCCTAATGAGAGGAGCATTGGTGATGACGATGGAGATGATTTCCCCCTCCCGGAGGGAAGTTTCCCCGGCAGAACAGCTCCGCCAGAGCCCTAAATTGGTTCCGCCAAGGTTCCGCCTCGTGGCGGCGGAGTTTCTTCTGAGAAGATGGGTTATGATTTTTTTCCCATCGAAAGACTTCATATAGAAGAAGATGGCCACCGGAGGGCCACCAGGGGGGCATGAGGTAGGGGGCACGCCTAGGGGGTAGGGCACGCCCCCCACCCTCGTGGGAAGGGTGTGGCCCCCCTGGTGAACTTCTTTTGCTGAGTATTTTTTATATATTCTGAAAATGTCTTCCGTGAAATTTCAGGACTTTTGGAGTTGTGCAGAATAGGTCTCTAATATTTGCTCCTTTTCCAGCCCAGAATCCCAGCTGCCGGCATTCTCCCTCTTTATGTAAACCTTGTAAAATAAGAGAGAATAGGCATAAGTATTGTGGCATAATGTGTAATAACAGCCCATAATGCAATAAATATCGATATAAAAGCATCATGCAAAATGGACGTATCAACTCCCCCAAGCTTAGACCTCGCTTGTCCTCAAGCGAAAGCCGAAATCGAAAAATATGTCCACATGTTTGGAGATAGAGGTGTCGATAAAAATAAAATACGGACATGAGGGCATCATGATCATTCTTAGAACAGCAACTTATATAATTCTTGTCATATGCTCTCTTATGCTAGAGTAATAATTCAATCACAATTTCAAGTATGAATCGTAAACTTCATTGAAAACTAACAAACTATAATCTCAGTCATTGGAGCAATTGCAATTTATCATAACATAGGAAAGAGTCAATATATAAGAGCTTTTCAGCAAGTCCACGTACTCAACTATCATATAGTCTTTCACAATTGCTGACACTCACGCAATACTTATGGGTATGGAGTTTTAATCGGACACAGAGAAAGATAGGGGCTTATAGTTTTGCCTCCCAACGTTTTACCTCAAGGGTAATGTCACTGATAATAGTTCATGAAAACTCACATCCGATTAGCCATATATACCAGGATCTTTCCAACATACTGTGCTTGCCAAAGGATGAAATGTAAAAAGGAAGGGTGAAGATCACCATGACTCTTATGAAAGGTAGGAGATAAAAGTAATAGATAGGCCCTTAGCAGAGGGAAGCAGAGGTTTTCATGCGCTTTTGTGGTTGGATGCACAAAATCTTAATGCGAAAGAACGTCACTTTATATTGCCACTTGTGATATCGACCTTTATTATGCAGTCTGTCGCTTTTATTTCTTCCATATCGCACGATCGTATAAAGCTTATTTTCTCCCACACTAATAAGTCATCCATATTTAGAGAGCAATTTTTATTGCTTGCACCGATGAAAACTTACTTGGAGGATCTTACTCAATCCATAGGTAGGTATGGTGGACTCTCATGGCAAAACTAGTTTAAGGGTATTTGGAAGCACAAGTAGTATCTCTACTTGGTGCGATGAATTTGGCTAGCATGAGGGAGAAAGGCAAGCTCAACATGTTGGAGGATCCAAGACAATATAATTTATCTTAGATGTAAGAAAACATAAACCATTACATTGTCTTCCTTGTCCAACGTCAACTCTTTAGCATGTCATATTTTAATGAGTGCTCACAACCATAAAAGATGTCCAAGATAGTATATTTATATGTGAAGACCTCTCTTTCTTTATTACTTCCTATTAATTGCAACGATGACCAAAACTATGTTTGTCAACTCTCAACAACTTTTATTCATCGTAGTTTTTCTATGTGAGCTCATTACTCTATAAGATCCATATAATCTCTTTGTTTCTTTTTGTTTCTTTCTCTTTTCTTTTATTCAGTTAAGATCATGGCAAAATAATCAAGCCCTTGACTCAACACTAATCTTTTATATATATATCGCTCACAGACTCGATTACATAGAAGGATCATAAAGCAAAACTCACAACTAGATCATACTAAAACTTTATTCTAATAGATCAAGATATTACCAAAAGGATCAAACTAAGAAAAACGGTAAAGATAAAAGTGATGGTGATACGATACCGGGGCACTCCCCCAAGCTTGGTAGTTGCCAAGGGGAGTGCCCATACCCATGTGATTATGTCTCTCTTTTCGGGGATGGTGATGTGATGTTCTTGGTGATGATGCCCCTCAAGATACGATTCTCCTCCTCGAGCTTATTGACTTGCTGCTTGAGGTCCATTATTTCCTTTCAGAGTTTTCCTGTAACAGCCAAAGCTCCCTGCACCCAAGGGTGCTGCATAGCTGCGGGAGAACCAATGACACTCTTTTTCATATTCTCATAAGAAAGAAACCTAACATTGGAAGGGATAGCCGAGTTTCGAATAGCCGAGCTCTGCAGTTCTCCCATTGTGAATCCAGCTTGGAGGCGGGAAGTGACTTCATGATCCTCTCACTACAAAAAAAATACACTTCCGTGATGATACGTGTTTGTCACAGTAGGTCGCTTTTTTGTCATGCATGTACATCCATGACAAATTTATGACAGAATCAAGATAGTCATACATGTGCTGTCATAGAAGTGTTCCATGACATTACCAAAATTATCATCACGGAAGTGCCCACTTCCATAATGATAAATCGCGCGTCACAGAAGTGCTTTTGTCAAGGGTGACCGAGACGTGGCATCCACCGTAACGGAATGCCATTAAGCTATCGGGTCGGGTTTTGGATCCGATAACCCGTTAACAGCCCCAACCAGTGGGAAATTTCCACGTGTAAAATTCTTATTGGCCGGACGAAACACGTGTCAGCTCGCCAGTGGGTCAGATAGGCGCCTATGATACGTCGACACGTGGCACGGCCAAACAGAGGCCCATTCCAGTGTAAAGGCCGGCCCGTTTGACTTGGTCAAAAGCTGGCGGGCCGGCCCATGGAAAGCCTGTTAACGGCCTATTCGAATATAGCCCATTTACAGCCCGCTAACCCAAGGCCCGTTACGCCCTATCCCAATTAGGCCCAGTAGCGTCATCTGGGCCATCCAATATGATTCCAGCCTGTTTTCACTTCTGGCCCATGTATGGCCCATGACGTCTTTTGGCCCATATAAGGCCCTATGTAACTCTTGGCCTACTAACGGCCCGTGGTGAAACTAGCCCGTAATGAACAGTGTATCACTTTACAGCCATTAACGGCCCGTGGTGAAACTGGCCCGTGATGAACAGTGTATCACTTTATACCCATTAACGCCCCGTTATTCCGTTGGGCCATTTCCAGCCCATGTTATCTTTCGGCCTTCTCAGAGCCCATTTATTCTTGGGCTCATTTCCAGCATTCGTTTACTTACGACCCGTTACTGTCATTTTCTGCTTGTGGGCAAAATTCAGCCCGTGGTTACAGTCGGCCCGTTTGTGGTCCGTTAATACGTTGGGCCATTTTGATAGCGTCATCAAGTACGTCCTATTAACGATGGGTCGTTATGGTCGGCCCATGAACGGACGATTCCAACACTAGCCTGTTTACGGCCATAATGTGGCCTGTTATTGGCCCATGTTTGGCCATCGATCATACTGCCCGTATAAGGCCCATTGATGATACGGCCCGTAGAAGGCCCATTGTTTCTACGGCCCGTAGAAGGCCCATTGTTTCTACGGCCCGCAGAAGGCCCACTGTTTCTACGGCCCGTAGGAGGCCTAGTGTCACTACGGTAAATATTAGCCCATGGTTATTGTGGCCTAGTTTTAAAAAGTAGGTTAATGCAGCCACTAGCAAACCGTGGAAAAAGAACTGCAATGACTAGAAGCAAACAAATAAACAAGACAACAAGGAAATAAATAAGCAAGCAACTTACGCTAGGCTATCACGGCTATCACACATATTACATCCACTGGGCATCAAAGTTCGCCACCAGTGCAAATAAACACGCCGACAAAAGAATATACAAAACTAAGAGCACTTCAGAAGGCATTAGGCCTGGCCAGGTCGAGCCCCCCCCCCCCAAACAGTTGAAGAAGCTGAGTAGACCTCAGTTGTGTCAACGATAGATGCATCAACACTAGATTTAAGGCATGATGGTGCGCACGGTAGTCCTCAGACATCTTCATTGCATCTTTGACTTCAAGTCAGAGCTGAGCTAAAGCAAGCCTTTCCGCTTTAAGTCGAGATTGAAGAAGTCGAACGGATTGAGGCAGCGACTGCACAGAGGTTGTCTCACACCTGCTGGTGAGTAGCTTCAACTCACTGTCTTCATCAAGATAGGACCTTGGGGTCATCTCGCTGTCCTCTAGATGGTTTGGCTCACTATCTTCCCTAAAGTTCTGTCTGGCTTAAGAGATGCGAGTCTGAAAGAGAAACAAGGAGACACGTAACAGGTTTCACAATTATATAAGCAAATAAATGGATCTGTTCTGCATAAGGAACATATTTTTACAACTACAATTTGAAACTGGTAGTTGTTGCAAACATCCAATCAGATGTAAACAGCAAAGCAAACAGCAGTGGAGGAAATGATGCCTATCCTAATCTATACTAGAACAAAGTTTGAAGGCTTCAGAAGGATGAACTTACATTACATGTTAACACGGGCTGGACAAAGCCCTTCTCCATGTTGATGGAAAGATAATTCAATAAATACCCCAAAGAAAATTATTTATAAGCGTTGCCATTATTCTACATTTTGCAAAGAGTAAATATAGATCAAATAATATAGGAAGAAACAGAGGATAATGAAGCTCAGGTGCAGACTGATGATACATAATCAAATAGCAATTAATTAAGTACATCGTCACAAGGCAAAAGGGAGAGAGGTACTGACAAGAGCAATGCAGAGCCCATTATTGTTTTGAGATCGTATGATCCTTTGAGCAAGGAGATTCATCTGAAATTCGTTTTCGTACAAGAGAGAAGGTAAGGCACAAGTAGAAATTTAGGAGTTCAAATTTTGAATTGATATCATAGACAGTACCTGACGCTGGGCTCCCAGCAGTTCTAATAGGGGTTTGGCCACTGGAGTAGGGGTAAAGTGTGGTACAATTGGGCCTGTGTTTTCTGTGGCTGCTGATCTATCTGATTTAACAGGTATCACTACCTTTTCCAAATACCTAGTTTGTACTCCTTGACGACCTGCACTCACCCTCTTCCTTTTGGACACCTATTACGAAAGAACAACATCTGACTGGAAAAACATAGTGTGACGACACATGGAATAGGTACAGAAAATGGATAGGTATGGCATATACTCATATATGATGCTTAAACTAAGCAGACGGTGTAATAAAGTAGAAGTAATGCAAGAGGTCAGATGCAAAATATGTGCGACCAATACAACTTTGCAAAGTTAGAGCAAGCACCTTGATGGGTGAATAAGATAGGCCATCCTCCACCATGCCAAGTTTGATAGCCAGTGGATCGTTCCGCAATATTCCTCCCGTGTGCCCATTCTCATATTCATTTTGATAATGTTCAATATCTGACATGCATGAAAACATAAAAACAAGTGAGATTTTCTTTGTAATGCAGAAGTGATTCTAATCCAATAGTGCCTCCCTGTAAAACCCTCTGTGCTATCTCTGCAATTCTTTTAAAAGATGCCATGCATGCTATAATTTCTTGTGTGCATTTATATAATGTGGTCTAGTACTCAAAATATGAGAGCTCCAGAAGTGATGACACTTCGTAGATGATAGCTTCAACATATAGTAAAGAAGAACAAGTTGACCTGACCTGACAGATTCAAAATATACTAAGGGAGAACAACTCGACCTGACCAGTCGACCGCAAGAGAAGAGTATCATCTTAAAGAAGAGCAGAAGAGCAAGCAAATTGAAGATATTACAAGTCTTTTAATACAATGTCGGTTGGCCACCCATGATGAACCAGAGCGCACAGAGAAATACTATTCTTTCCGGTCTCTCCATATGTGGCTCACATGCATTTCAAAACTAAAGTAAGAACATTTAGCTAACCAATTAAACATCTCTCAGTTTTAGTAATATCAGCAATAATATCAGATATGAATTTGTACAACTAAGCTTGTTTAGCTCGATGGGTGGAGCAGTGCTATTACGACACGAACCACGTAGGCTGATTGTGGTCATCATACAATGGGGAAAACATAAGCATGATGAGTACAGTGTTGACCGTGGCAGTGGGATGGCAGACCTGAAGCTGCAAACCGCGCAAAGGGTAGTTAGCAACCGATGTTTGCATTGAAATAACAACTAAGATTTGGTATGGACAAGAAAGTACGGTCAACAAGTGACAAAGAAATGCAATTATGCTGTCTCTCTATATGTCGCGACATGCATTTGGAAACTCAAGTGGGACCTTTAGCTAACCAATTAAATGTGTTGGTTAACTAATATCAGTATCATATCACAATTATATTTGAACAACTAAGCTTTCGAATTCTAAGTGTTGTGTTGTTTAGCTTCAAGGGTGGAGTAATGCTAGTACGACAGAAAGCACCTACGCAGATCATAGTAGAGTATATAAAAGGGGAAAACCCTAAGCATCAAGAGAAAAATCAGGAAAGTGGAACTAGCTGGACCAGTGGGTGGCGCACATGCTTTTCGAAACGAATATAGGAACATTAGGTGACCAATTAAACGTTCTCTGTTTTAGTGATATTAGCATCATATCAAATTCGTATTTCAACACGTAAGCTTTGGGTTGAGGTCTTGAGGAGCAGTGCTAGCACGACATGAAGCACCTACGATGATGGTAGTGAATATGAAGGGGGGAAACCATAAGCTTTACGAGTATAGTGCTCGTGCCATGGCGGATCTGAAGGTGCAAACGGATAAAGCTACTTCGCAACCAATGTTTGCTTTCAACTAGCCACTACGATTTGGTACGGACAAGAAAAGTACAATAAAAAAATTACGATCTATTTTCCGGGTGAGATCAATAACTTAAGCACATATGGAAGAGTACCAGCTCTCTTGCGACGCCATGTAGGCCTATGCTGATACGTTGAGGGTGCTGCGGGTGCGATGGCTGTCGGCGGCGGGGAAGAAGACTTTAGATGGCAGACGGCCGGGCCGGGGGGATAAATCATGTTGCCGTGGACGAGGCGGTTGTAGGAGCGGCAACGGCAAGGTGGACGACGGCGCCGATGAAGCGAGAGGAGGCGATGAAAGGATCCTGGTCCAACGCCATGGATGAGAGACGTCCATCTCTTGTAGTGGACGACGGGGTAGGGGTAGCGGCTCCGGCAAGGTGGAGGATGGGGTGGCGGACGGAGGAGGCTGGCCGCAGTGCGGAGGTTGTCATGCCGCCGACGGTGTATGAATGGGGAAATGGAGGGGAGGGGGGATCTCAAACTTTGGGACGCGCTTCTCTGAAATGGGGGAACTTACGAACTTATCCCCCGTTTAAAATTTCGGACATCGCGTCGGCTGGGGATAGGATGGTAATCTCGCATCTCCCAAATATTTGCCAGTAACTATTTCGGGCGAGGAGAGGGTGTTTTGCCGCCCACGGTTGGCGCCCATGGTGTATGAACGGGGCTGACAGGTAGGGCGGTTGTGTCATGTCTGATGGAAGTTACACATCTGCCCCTATTTAAAATATAAGCCTACATCGATTTTGGACGAGGAGACTTTGTTTTGCCGCCCACCGTGTATGAATTGGGAAATGGAGGAAGATACACATGTCTTTCGGACGAGCTTTAATCAAATGTGTTTTAGCGCCCACGTTTGGCACCCACCGTGTCTGAATGGGCTCAGAGGCCGTCGTGTCACGTCTGATTGAAGTTACTAGTCTACCCCTATTGACAACAGTGTAAATCCTGTCGATAAGGATGTCAAGTGTCAGGGGTAGACAGTAATTTCCATCTCGCAAACACTTGCTTCGGGCAGCCCACAAATTATAGTGGGTGTTTAGCCGCTTCGTTCAAAACTTGGGAGAATTAGCATTCATGTTTGCCCTGGGACCTGGCAAACTAAATTCAAATCCAATTTGTATTCGATTACGAATATCCACAGATAATTACATGTTTTGTTATTTATTTCTTCAAAACCACAACAAAGATTTATTCCACCTTTATATATGATTATGATTTAGAAATGCCGTGATCTTTGAATTCAGTAGGTTGGATACACTCTTAGTCAAACAGTTATTTCATCCAATACAATATGCTCACACAAAAAACAATTCACCTTATGTCAATCATACAAGTACTGAGGATTACCTCGCCTAAAAAATTTGGATCACTACAACACATGGACAACATAGGGGGTCTTGCAACATAATCCATTCAGAGACATGACACAACATGCAAGTACAATAATCTAATGAAAATTTCAACTGGTATCTAAAGAAGAACCGGGATTATCTTGGGCTTCAGATAGCAGAAACAGCAGGACCTCCTCGGTCTTCAAATGCAACATTCTTACTTCCTCCAATTCTTGGGTTGCTTGCATAATGCGTGCCGCTAATTCCGTAATTTCCAGCCTCAAGATAATGATTACCTCATTCATCGCAGCCACACCATCTCTTTCTGCCTCTAGTAGAGCCTCAAGCACTATAATATCTGTGCTCAGACTGCTCTCCGGCGGTGTTGCCTCTGAACTGCTACCATCTGGTAACATGGATGGCGCACTGCTTCCACAAATAGATTATGGGGTTGTACATTGTGTCCTAGTGTGAACGGCATCCTGAAAGGTTTCCGCTGGACATCAGTAAGAGATAGTTATCGTATGATCCAGGCAGTAAGCTTACATGGTAAACGACGGACGAATTATTGCCGAGCATGGCAAACTATATTTAAATGGTTCGAAGCAGCATCAGCCGAAAAGAAATTAAAATGGTAAGATGAAACTAGGGATGTAAGTGGCAAATAAACGAAATCCGCCAGTCCCACCTAGTTAGTTTTTTCTACCTCCCTAGTTCATTTTCCTCAAAAAAACAAAAACTCTTTTGAACTATCATACCACTAGTGGACTTTAATCAGGATTAAACCGGACCCAGTTGACATCCCTAGTTGAAAGGGAGTGTACAACCGCTATATTTAAGTTGCCAAGGCATCTAAGCAATTGAAATAATCTAAGAAAGCACTTAACAGTGTGGCCTCATATAAACTATGAAGACAGTCTTGTAATGAAGTTGAGAGGAAAAGTTGAGGACTCAAATGAAATAGGCATGCATTTCTTTATGATAGTACAACAGGCACTGCTGACATATTGTCCAACTCAGGTATAGCGTAACAACAAATAAGCATTCGAATCAAGCAATACAGCAAAGCAGACGACTGAAATATTTGTAATTCGGTAGGATTACACGTTGAGGGCACATGCGAAGAAAGCAGCCACTCGCATTACATTTCACATGTACTAAAACACACTGGCTTACCATATGTTGCTGTGAAGCCTAGCTCCTGTTGCAATGTTCTTTGAAGATATCGTCAGCATCCCGTGGTTGCAAATCTAGTTGTTGTAGTTTATTCTGCACCATCTATTTAGGTAAAATTAATTTTAATCGCATGCACTGGTCCGAATTGATCATCAATGGTTCATCTAAACTAATGAAAGAAGGGTGTGTGCATACACGACAATACTCCCTCCGATTCTTTTTACTTTGCATATAACTTTTTCTCAGTTTTCTCGTATTAGTCTGCGCGTTGCCGATTCCTAGCGATGGTTTCCTTATGTGCCCCACCCCATCCGCCTCTGCCCTAATTAATTGGCAAATTAGTCCAGCAAAATTAAACCAGTGCCCTCCTTGGTATGTGGGTCAAGAGTTATGCACATAATAAATAGAATCGGAGGGAGTATATCTGCTTCCCTATATTTTTATGCTTGTTCGAGGTGCGAGCCCCAAAAGAACAAATATTTTGCTTGATGGGGTTGGCAGCTCCATAATTAATAGAAGCATCAAATTAGTCATGCAACTTGGGAAGATCAAGAACACACAAACACGTAATGAACAGAGGCTCGGAGCAGTGATGTAATAGCTAGCATCAGAAAATGTAGGGTAAAACAAACAAAAAGCAGCGGAACCACCTGCTAGTTTGTTGATGTGTAATTAAGCATAGAGAACATTAAGCAGTCTGATGGAACGAACAGGTGGCATTAGAACAAAACTAAAGCATATTAACTATATGTGCACTGGTATGTAATTTAGCACATGTAACATGTTCACTGCCAGAAGTATGGCCCTACAGGTGCAAGCAGAATAACGCGTCTCATAAAAAACTGAATGATGTCGTGAAGAAATTCAAAGGTGCGCTGCTTATGCTAGAAAAGTGAACGTAGGTGCCGGCCGTTGGATAATAGTGCATGATTCTCGGCGGTGTATGGGTATCATTGTCATACTTGATAACTAAGGATCGTCGATGGTGCTCGTGTTGCGGTTGAGACTGGGTCGGCTGTCGTCGTCGCTGAAGCGGCTCCGGTGCTACGGTTGCGGCGCCTGTCGACATACAAGAAAGCTCATCTGTGGTAAGTGAACAGTTGCACGATAAAGAGAAAAACCGAAAGGAGTACAAATCGAAATAACCTGATGAGGCTGCGGCGTCGGTAAAGCAGGGCCGGTGGAGTTGGATATGGCGTCAGTGGAGCGGTCCGGTGCAGTGGACGAAGGCTTCGGCGGGCGCATGTACAAACTGTGAAACAAATTGACCAACCATGAGTGCACAATATCTCAATTACGCTAAAGTCCCTCAAATATAGACACCTCACTCTTTATCTGAAGTCAACCCCCCCCCCCCCCACCACACACACACACACACAGAAGTCGTTCTCTCCCCCAAACACCAACACACGAGCACATTAACACCCCTCTCTCTTGTAAAGTCCGGACCCCAACATAGGTCTCTATCACTTTGTCTCTCGGGCATGCACACATCTCTTCCCTCACTCTCTAGGTCTCCCGCTATCTCTCTTACCCAAGCACACGCACTATGTAGAGTGTATGTTTCCCATACACACAAAACGTCACCCCCAAACGTCTATCTCCCTAGTTATGTGGTTCTCGCGCACTCACCTCACACACCACCCCCACTACAAACAAGCACACTTTGTCTCCTTGTGCACCACTCTCCTCTTTCTATCTCTCCCACGTGCGGACCCGCCCCAGCTCTTTCCTCGTATACATATATGTCGTGACTCTTTGCATAGCTCCCTAATGTATAATCGTTCTCGATTTCGCACATTGTTCTCTACACCGTCTATTCTAGATCTCTCATGAAGTCCCTATCACACACACGATGACTTGCTTCCCTTGTGTCTCTGTTCATAGGCCAATTTCGGACAACATCAACATTGTCTCCCTATCTATACGCCATTTATGGACACAAACGACCCCTCTCGCCCCCTCTCTTCCTCTCTCTCTCTCTCCCTCTCTCTCTCTCTCTTTCTCTCTCTCTCCGTCGCTAGCTCTCTCTTTCTCTCGCTCTCACACCCCTCTCCCACACACACACTCGATGTCTCTTCCAAATAGTCTGCTCCCCCCGCCCGCACCCGTGCTATCTCGCTACTACACATGTCACACCATCCCCCTTCCCTTATACTAGGTTTACATCATCAGTGGTCTCTCTACTCCACATACACTCTCTGCCTCTCACACACAAACGCGTGCACAAACACACACAGACACACACAAACACCCATTTACCTGGATCCTCATCTCTCCTCATGTCCGCATGTCTATCTCACACACTCACTCTCTAATTATGTATATGTGTCTCCACATTACACAACACAAATCCCCATGTACATGTCTCTCTCTATCCTCCACACACATAGACACAAAGAACCTGTTATCATTGCCTCAGTCGCTAACATGTCACACACGCTCTCTCTCTCTCTCTCTCTCTCTCTCTCTCTCGCAAACACGCTCAACAAGGATTTCCCCATGAATAACTTACCGTCTATTCATGAACAGTCGTGGCAGTATGGCGAACACGAAATGTTAAAAAGAATAAATCTACATGTGCTTAGACCACCTAGTATGACTACTAGGACTAGAGCAAGCCAAAAAGCGCGCCGCCGTCACCCCCTCCTTGTCGGCGACGGGAAAATCTTCGTTTTACACAGTCGAGAAGTCATTGTGCTAAGGCCCCACATGTCGAGGCGTTGAATAGAATGTAGATGCTAGTTTACGGAAGCAAGTATCGATAATACGTTTGTATCTCCATACTTATATTTCTTCTCTTATAAAAAACCAAGTTGGTGATGATGGTACGTGTGCCATCTTGCAATATAGACCATCCGATCTACATCTGATGGATGGAAATTAAACTAAAAGATACCCGCACCATCTCCACATTTGCAGACAAGGCCTTCCCTTGTTCACCCTTATCTCCAACAAACCTCATTGTTGAGCAATTAATAAAGCAAGCCTCTGGAACAAACTGGCCTGGTGGCCGCTGCCGGCGTCGTCAATCCACATGCCCCCGCTTAGTCCGACCACCAACCACCACCACACCCCACTCCTCTTCACCTTATCTCATATTTCTCGAGATATCATTAGTTTTTACACATGGGATTACTCCCGCAAGGGTCAATCACAACAAGTGTTTTATAAAAAAAATGCATCTTGATGTTCTGTGCAATGCACGGATCTTGCTAGTACTCCTACACAAGACTAAGTTGGTGATGTTGGTGTGTCTGCCATCCGTTGTTTCTGACCATTAGATCTACATCTAACGATTGTGAGGTAAGTTTTTGCCTTTTCTCACCAACATCCCACTTGTCTACCAATTTGCAGAAAAACCCATAATTTGTATCTTAAAACCAACCACATCCCTCCCTGACCTCACCAAAACAGCCCAAGGAATATATTCTAATTGAAACATAATATATCTCTAGTGACATATGTATATCAAAATTAGAGTGTTTTGTACCAAGTTTGTGAATAAGTATTATTCTAATTGTGATTCATTGCAACGGACATGAACATTGCTAGTATTTCCAACCATGCATTTCTTTTCCTAGTATTCCATAGTTTCGAGTTTTCCATCAAGATATTAGTCACTCATGGTTGATATTTACTTTCAATCATGTACACATATGCACTATGTAACTAGCCTTGCTTATTGGCTTCCAAAGCTTAACTTTCACTCCTACTTACAATATGTAGAGTATTTAACAAAAAACTACCACTTTCAACCAGCCCTAGGAGGAATCTATTGTACAAAAAATAGCAAAAACATACCCAAAATTTCTTAATCCACGCCAAAAACTACCTAGTACTCCAACCGATTAGGTTCGTTTTAACCCATTTATGACAGGGTTGGCCCACATGTCCGTGCTGACGAGGCAGCTTAAACCAACACATTTTGTTTGACCGTTGACATGAGGGACCCACATCTGACCTTCTATCCTATTATTCCCCCTCAAATCATTATTTTTCCTGAACATTACTTCAAACAGTACTGATGCGTGTTCGTCGGTGGCGCCGGTGATGAGCGAGTTGGCCGCCGCTCCGCCGGACGGGCCGGACGCCGCGCTGGCCTCCGCACGGGTTGGCAGGCTGGCCCGAGCGTGACTCACGAGCGAGCAAGCCGCCGCGCTGGCCTTTGCTCCAGCCAGATGGCTGGCCTTAGCGCGGCGCGTGCGAGCAAGCCGCCGTGCTGCCATGACAATCTAGCTAGCAAACCTTGCAGACAAGCAGCTGGACGGAGCTATCTTGGCTAGCTAGCGGTCGCGAGCGCCGGACGGAGCTGGCATCCAGGCTGCCGCAACATGGGCTCCGCACAGCCGGTGGTTTTTAGCTCGCCTTCTGCCGGCGGCAGTAGCTGCGTCCCATGGCCGAGGATGACTAGGTGGACGGGCCGGACGTAGGAGGTCACTCGAGGATTTTTGTTGGTAAGAGGAGTACAATGGTTGATAAGGTAGTCTTATCTTAAGTCTGCCACGTATGCAAGTGGTAGTAGTTTCTTGGCATTTTAGTGGTTTCATGCATTATTAGAGCAAGTTCAATAGAGCTAAGTCAGCGGGCTATAAGAAATAAACTACTACTACATGTTGGCTATAAGATGGGCTGTAGATGATATGGCACTGGCTTATAGCCAGCAGCTGGCTATACTATTAACCATGCTCTTAGGGGCTTCTTGTAAGGAACAATGTACGTACTACTAGCGACAAAAGGCGATTCTAGGTTGTCTTGTACTCCAAATAGTACTACTAGTGGTCGCGGGAGTGTATACCTCGTTTTGTGGGTTCGATCCTGGCCGAACGCACGGCGGCTTTTTTTAAATAGTATACTATCTAGATACATCGCAGAAATGGATGTATCTAGAACTAAAATACATCTAGATACATCCATACCTGCGACAAGTAATTCAGAATGGAGGGAGTACTACACTTCACTGCGAGCCAATATTTTACACGGGTAGTTTGAGTTTTGAAGTCAAACGGACGTGCGGCCCCACAATCTGGGTGCACTGGAGTCTGGACAGCCTAGCCACGTGAACGGGTTTTCATTCCCAGCATCCCATGGCTCGCATGCTCGCCCTAGCCGCACCTTGCTTGCAGCTTCCAACTAGTAGCATATTTAAACTGGCGCCTCCCAATTAAGCGTGATGAGCCGGAAAAGCCTGGCGGGGCATTGGGAACTATGCAATATGGCTCTGTACGTAAAGTGCTCTACTACTACTCTGTAGCTTGTGGCGTTGCATGCATGGACTTCACTCCATTATCGGCTCTACTATAAAAGAAATTCCTCTTGACGTGTTTTTTTTGAAACGGAGGCAAAAGCTTTGCTTCATCTTATTCATAAAGAAGGAACTACTAACAACGTTCGACAAGATCCATTACACCTCCACAAATGGAAGCGAAAAGCCTAGTCTCGCTGTATCAAATAACTCAAATGTTCTGCCCCCGCAGTAACCGTCGCTAATAAACGGGCTGCTGGTGTGTGCGTGAGAGGAGCGGCTGAATAGAGCACTGAGAGTACCCACTAGGCCACTACGCAGGTGTACTTCCCCTGCATTGATAGTACATCGATGGTTCTAGAGAACAGTAGTACCCTCCACTTCCAACTGTAGCTCCTTGGCCCTGAGATTCAAGATTTCAAAACTGGTGCACTATACAAGACTACACTAGAAGTACAGTACTCCCTCCTTTCCGGTTTATAGGGCTCATCTCAAAATTTTAGTTTTTCCATTTTATAAGGCTCAATTTGGTTGTTTCCCATCACATGTTTAGATTCCAAGGTGCATTAAATCATTGCATGCAAGTATTAAGAGAAAATTGACCAATGAATGTAATTTATGCATGCATGCATTGCAATTAATGCATTGGTAAACATACTTTTTTGAGGAAAACAAGAGCATTATTTGGGTGCTTTTTTTAGGAGTAGTTGAAAAAAGTAGTACTAGTACTGCTACAGTACGAGTACGTACTCCTCCGTCACATAATGTACGACGTTTTTTGACACTAGTTGGCGTGTACAAAAAATGGCAAAAACATACCCAAAATTTCTTAATCCACGCCAAAAACTACTACCTAGTGCCAAAAATTTCTTACTAGTGCTATTATTTACAGTATAATGCAATCCCATAACGTTCCATAATGCTAGTACTAGTACTCCATGGTACCAAAAACTACTACCTAGTGCCAAAAATTTCTTACTAGTGCTATTATTTAGAGTAGTAAATAATAGCCTCACCCCTTCGCTGAGGAACGATCTACAGTTGGAAGGGACGAGGCCCTGCGGTTACTATGCTCTTATCTCCTCCTCGCCAGTTCCCCTCCCCCCGAAGAGAAGGCAGTTCGTCGCTGCTCCCATGGATTCGCCAGGCGGTTTTCCTCCTCATCGGGGCTCAGAGACCCTGGATGACGATTCTCTGGGAGAAATTGCACACCGCTCCGACGTCCTCACCGCCGCAAGACTCGGTGCTTCCTGCACCAACTTTTTCAAGACGCTGCTTAAACAGGCTTGGAAAAAGGCCATGCTTGTTGGTCTTCCATGCGTCCTCGAGGAGAAGGTTCTTCTATGGGACAATTCTTCGAACAGTCCACCACTCCCTGGCCATAGTTGCGTGTTGACTCCGCTAGAGTTGACAACGTTGAGAGGTAGTCGGATTTTGTCCGATGAGCAGGTCAATAATGGAGTTTGATCATGTAGTACTTAGTTATTCCATTTCCATCCCGTAATTTCTCCAATGCCCACCGTCTTATAAATAGGTCTGGGTCGGTGCCAACGAAGATTGGCTTGCATACCTCCGGCCAGATACCACCATGATTTTGCACAACATCCACATCAGTGCGGCTGTTCCGGTAGACCCCTTCTCCACCATTGGGATCGGCCTTCCGGACTGGCTGGGCAAGAATACGTATGATGATGCCTACATGAGATTGAAGAAGATAGCAATTGCGGACCCACCGACAAAGCGATGCGGCTACGACGATTACTATCTCATCGCGGTGTTCAACATAAGGATTGCCATCAATGCAGGAGGCAGTAACGGCAGAGGCTGGCGCATGTTGGCGGCGGCAGATTTGTACCCCTACACGTTTGAAGACGCCGTGCGCCATCTAGGCCTCATCTTCGCGGTGACAAGCCAGGGGACTTGTTTCATCTGGTTGACATCCTACGGTACGGGAGATTACAAATGGAATGCACAAACCATCATTTGCATCCCTAACGGTACTCCATTATGGCATAGCTTTGGATATACGTGACGTGGCGGCATCATACAGTAGCATCGTTCGCTATAGTTGTACTAGTACACTTCTACTAGGACGACAACTCCTATAAAACCTTGCGCTTGGCTCTTTGCCTCTTCGGGAGGTTCAACAGTTCGTACTCGTGTGAACCTTGCACTTGGCTCTTCGCCTCTTCTGAAGGTCCAACAATGATGATACTACAGTACAATATGCTTCTGGCAATATGACACCGATTGAACTGCTGCACGTCCACCGCGAGGGCGAGGGCGAGGGAGAGGGAGAGGGCGCTGTAGTCAAAACCCTCTCCTCATCTTGCGAACCACCGCGCGCATGGGCGAGGGAGAGGCGTAGTAAGCAAGCTTCTCCTTGTTCGACGAGTTGACGGGACACATCAAAGCAGTACTAGTACTAGTAGTAGTAGTCCAAACTGTGTCCTTTCCGGTTAATATGGCTTAATTTGAAACGAGAAAAATACACTGGCGGTCAACGTATGTAACAGTACGCTCTTTACGGTCACTATATATAGTTTTGCGTCGATTATGCGATCACTAGCTCATCGTAGAGCACCGTATTGCACCCTACTGACCGGCCACATAGTCGACGTGGCACTTTGTTGACTGGTTAAATTATCACCTGGTTTCTGGGTCCCACCTGTCAGTTGGCAGAGCAAAGATCAGTTAAACAAAACTTTACGTAGGCGCGACACGAGTCCAACCCTTGCGCGCGAACCGCCCTGGCTGTGTATGTGAGTGCATGCACGCGTCCTCCCTCGGTCTTCCAACAAAGAGTGTACTACATGATGTACATCCACACTTCCAATGCATTTAGCCTTTAATCTACCAAATCGATATTGATTGACTAATGCACCAACTTGTGGTGTAGGTATAGGCTACATGTCTATCCTTAATTACAGCATGCAACGGCCTTCATTTAATCTTCTTATCTCAATGGTCACATGCACACATAAGTCTGCTACTTTTGGGCGTTAATTATGCCCTGGTCAATGTGTAAATCTCTAAATGTATAGTCTTTCACGGACGTAGGGAGTAGGTTGAGCACTTGAGCGTCAGCGTGAGTGTTGCGTCGTGTGCTGTGTGCTGCATGGGTGCGTGAGTGTTGCGTGCGTCCATGTGTACGTGTGAGTGTTGCATGTTGCATGCATGCAAGCATGCATGGGGCTTACTCCCTCCCATTGACATGTTCATATTTCAAGCTTCCTCTGTTCCCTCCATATGGTGATACTCCCTCTGTTCCCAAATATAGTACAAAGTTGAGTCATCTATTTTGGAACGGAGGGAGTAGTACGGAGTAAAAGCCTCCCTCTGTTCTCAAATACGAAGTATTTGTCTTTCTACAGATTTCAACAAGTGACTAGGTACGGAGCAAAATGAGTGAAGTGAGCATAGAGGCATAGGGATACTGTAGAAAGGAAGTCCTCGCGATCCATTTATTCCCCATCTCGGTCAGAGAGAACTATTCAACTAGTCTTCGAAGTGAAGTGACAATACACGCTGTAGCAGATGGGACACATAATCAATAAGCTGAACCAGCGTGTTGTTGTTACTAAATCAGCCTTACCCAGTACTGCCATCATGTTTGCCAGTAGAGCACGCTTCCGCAAATACGCCTACGCACCTCTGTCCTCCATTAACTGACATATGGGCCCTGTTGTGGTAGACCCACATGTCATCGGTGTAACTATTTACACTCCGAAGGACGGTATATCCTGGTAGTAGTACTAGTAGAATTGAGATTGAATGCACTTTCTTCCCCGTCTTCCACTCTTCTTCCTCCTCTCTTCCACATCGTCGGCCGCACACCATTTACCCCCGCTCACTGCTCGCCCGCCCATGCCATCTTCCTTGGTAGCTCGCGCGTACCATATCCCCCCGCTCACTGCTCGGCCACACGAGGAGAAGCTTCTACGCTCGCCCGCCCGAATCCACTTCCCCGCTGGCTCGTAGGCACCAAAAACCCCAATGGCAGAACCGACTGACCCGCAGAGCCGCGATTGGAATTCCCTCCCCGATGTTCTCTTGGAGCAGATCTGTAGTCGTATGGACCTACTCCGCACCGTCCGTCTGGCCGCATGCTCGGTGTCTTTGTACCGTCTACTCGTCTGAGACCCGCCGGCTCTTTTCAAGACACCCTGCTTGCTGATGCCCGATCCTCGCAGGTGGCCCAGACACCAACTTGACGATCCTACGGAAGTTGCCGTGGTGCCCCTCGACATGCTACCAGTACCCATCCACCTGCCCTTCATGCGCGGCCACTACTGGGCGGGCATGAAGACCAACTAGGTCGTCCTCATCCACCAATCTGGTAGTCCATGGCGTCTCGTGGATATCTACACCCAGCGAGAGATCACCCTTCCATCTTTGGATACCGCCGCCATCGAGCCTCGCGGCCCGCCGGACACTCCTGCCTACTACGCACGAGACGTGTCAAGCTTTTGGCTCGACCTCTGTTTGCAGAAAGTTGTAATCTGCGAAGTGCCACATGTTGGGGAACGTAGTAATTTCAAAAAATTTCCTACGCACACGCAAGATCATGGTGATGCATACCAACGAGAGGGGAGAGTGTGATCTACGTACCCTTGTAGATCGACAACGGAAGCGTTTGGTTGATGTAGTCGTACGTCTCCACGGCCCGACCGATCAAGCACCGAAACTACGGCACCTCCGAGTTCTAGCACACGTTCAGCTCGATGACGATCCCCGGACTCCGATCCAGCAAAGTGTCGGGGAAGAGTTCCGTCAGCATGATGGCGTGGTGACGATCTTGATGTACTACTGTCGCAGGGCTTTGCCTAAGCACCGCTACAATATTATCAAGGACTATGGTGGAAGGGGGCACCGCACACGGCTAAGAATATGATCACGTGGATCAACTTGTGTCTCTAGGGGCGCCCCTGCCTCTGTATATAAAGGTTCAAGAGGGGGAGGCCGGCCGGCCATCATAGGGCGCGCCAGGAGGAGTCCTACTCCCTCCGGGGGTAGGACTCCCCCCCCCCAATCCTAGTTGGAATAGGATTCACGAGGTGGGAACAAAGAGAGAGAAGGAGGGGGGCGCTGGCCCCCTCTCTCCTTGTCCTATTCGAACTAGGGGGGAGGGGCGCGCGGCCCAGCCCTGGCCGCCTCTCCTCTTCTTACACTAAGGCCCACTAAGGCCCATATAGCTCCCGGGGGGTTCCGGTAACCTCCCGGTACTCCGGTAAAATCCCGATTTCACCCGGAACACTTCCGATATCCAAACATAGGCTTCCAATATATCAATCTTTATGTATCGACCATTTCGAGACTCCTCACTATGTCCGTGATCACATCCGGGACTCCGAACAACCTTCGGCACATCAAAATGTATAAACTCATAATATAACTGTCATCGAAACCTTAAGCGTGCGGACCCTACGGGTTCGAGAACAATGTAGACATGACCGAGACATGTCTCCGGTCAATAACCAATAGCGGGACCTGGATGCCCATATTGGTTCCTACATATTCTACGAAGATCTTTTATCGGTCAGACCGCATAAAAACATACGTTGTTCCCTTTGCCATCGGTATGTTACTTGCTCGAGATTCGATCGTCGGTATCCAATACCTAGTTCAATCTCGTTATCGGCAAGTCTCTTTAATCGTTCCGTAATACATCATCCCGCAACTAACTCATTAGTTGCAATGCTTGCAAGGCTTAAGTGATGTGTATTACCGAGAGGGCCCAGAGATACCTCTCCGACGATCGGAGTGACAAATCCTAATCTCGAAATACGTCAACCCAACATGTACCTTTGGAGACACCTGTAGAGCACCTTTATAATCACCCAGTTACGTTGTGACATTTGGTAGCACACAAAGTGTTCCTCCTGCACATGGGAGTTACATAATCTCATAGTCATAGGAACATGTATATGTCATGAAGAAAGCAATAGCAACATACTAAACGATCGGGTGCTAAGCTAATGGAATGGGTCATGTCAATCAGATCATTCAACTAATGATGTGATCCCATTATCAAATAACAACTCTTTGTCCATGGTTAGGAAACATAACCATCTTTGATTAACGAGCTAGTCAAGTAGAGGCATACTAGTGACACTCTGTTTGTCTATGTATTCACACATGTATTATGTTTCCGGTTAATACAATTCTAGCATGAATAATAAACTTTTATCATGATATAAGGAAATAAATAATAACTTTGTTATTGCCTCTAGGGCATATTTCCTTCACCACACCATCAGAAGACTACATGGATTACAAGCTCATTGCCTTGTTCAACAAGGGATTAGTCTATCTGGAATTTGGTCGCCATGCATGGTTATGGCTCATCATCAATCCTGTTGAGGAAACATTTTTGTCTGATGCTATAGTGCACGATGGCATCGTTTACGCGGTCGACGCACAGATTGGCTACCTATACTGGTGGAATCTATCGTCGTGTAATTGTTCTATCTCATCTCATCTTTACCTTATGAATACGACTGCTTGTTCATTTGTTACAAATTTAGAATGCATAGCATGTCTATAACCACATCATTGCTATATTTTCCTCTCATTTCCTAGATTTTTATGACCACACATGTTATTGTTAGAGTTGATATGAGAACAATTGGCATCTAATGATTGTTAGAATACATATTATGAGCATAACATCATGATTGCTATATGTTACTCTCGTTTACAAGATTTTTATAACAACGCATATTATTGCTTAGAGTTGATATGAGAACAGTAGTAGTAAGTGCTATGGTAGAATATGAGTAGGCGATGTCATAGCTGTTTTCCTCTCATTGTTACATGATGTTTGAACCATGACATATTGCTAGAATATGAAAGCCATTGGCTTATTTTTTTAACTTGGGGTATGATTATGACCATGGCATTGCAATTCTTTTTCTATGATATGTGTCACTATTATAATAATCTTAATTCCACACATACTCTGAACATGATTGTTTATTTTTGTCCTTTTGGTCTCCAATTTGAATTGTTGCAGTAGACGCAAATGCGCTGGCCTTCATGCTTCCAGGACCTGGAATCATACCAGCCGATGGGTGGTGGTTTATCACTCGTTCAGCTGACGGTGGTCATTTGATGCTCATTCGCACGTACCAAATTGACCAAACCATTATATAAAACCACATGCAGTACAATGCGTGGGGCGTTCGTGACATTGATGGCTATGGCTGCTTCGTGTTCGAGAAAGATCCCAGCTCCGTTGGGCTAGGCGTATTCAACTGGAGGCGGGTTTACAGCCTCGACAACCACTCCTTGTTCCTCGGGCTCAATTATCCGATCATCCAACCAATCATCGATCATATCACTGGCGATGATTACTGTGCTATGCCACTTCCATTCGCGAGGGGGGGCTGTGTTTACACATCATACCATGGGTTTCATGAATCGCCATATCCAGAGATTCGTCGACACAGCTTATTGCCAGATAATCTTCAGTGTGTGAAAGGCATCAAGCTTCCATGTGATGGATGGCTTTTGCAAAACCGACATGCGGCAATGTGGTTCATGCTAACAGCAAATATGCACAACTTGGTTCGTGCTGATATCTAGACTGAGCCATGTATTCTGCTGCTGTAGCATGACCCTCTTTTGTTGGATATTATGTACTATTGTTAGTTTGAAGCACTCCTCTAGTTTGAAGGATAGATACCTTCCTGGGATCAAGTGCAACCTAACTCACCTGCGTAGGATGTACTAATAATGATGATGGAGATGTTGTGCAGAAGCCATATATATATATATATATATATATATATATATATACATATATCAGTTAGGCTTCAAGTGCGTACTTGTTAGTTAAACCTATGTATAAATTGTAACACTACATACGACTAGTAAGTAGTACAGTACCAGTACTAGTATACGTCGGTCAAATTATTCATCATGTCCACACATTGAATTGACGTGACAACACGCTGCGCGTGAGGTGACACAAGAATCCCAGCGGCGTGTTCGGGTATTCTGGAATTACCGATGCAAGTCGAAGAAGGATTCGCCCAACCTGAGAAACTTGAGGCCAAAGTGAGTGCTGACGGTCGAAACGGGGGTCCTGTTGATCGGGAGGGGTGTGGTGTACTGCAAAACGGAGGAAACGGACTTGTGTTGGAGCGCTACAGTCGAAACGAGGGTCCTGTTCATCGGGAGGGGTGTGGCGTACCGCAAAACGGGACTCCACGGGATACTGTTCATCTCCACCGTCGACCCCCTCCAGCCTCCACGAGCTACTGTTCATCCACCGTCGACCTCCTCCAGCCTCCACGGGCTCCTGTTCATCCAGCCTCCACCGTGCGCTACTCCACTGGCTACTGTTCAACCACCCCTCCACCGTCTACTGTTCATCTAGCCCTCCACACCGCAGGGTCCTATTCAACCACCCCTCCACGGGCACCCCTCCACCGTCTCCTGTTCATCCTGCCCTCCACACCACGGGGTCCTGTTCACCCACCCCTCCACAGGCACCCCTCCACCGTCTACTGTTTATCCAGACCTCCACCACACCATGGGGTCCTGTTCATCCAGAGGCAATGCCACCGCTCATTGTTCATCCAACCCCCCCCCCCCCCCCCCCCGCGCAACACTCACTTTTCATCCCATCAACCAGCTTCAGTTAGCAGCAGTAGCCAAGGAATCGCTCGATCGGGTTCAGTTAACAGCCATCGATCGATCGCTCGGGTTCAGTAACACATAGCCTGCAGTGCAATCGCTCGGGTTCAGTTAGATCCCAACGCCTCGCTCGGGTTCAGTTAGAGTCAACGCCTCGCACACACGTGCGTACGTGTACGAGAGAAACGCGCATCGCTCGGCCCCCGACCTCCCACCGTAACCAGGAACTCCCCGAAATTTTCCTCCCCCTCGCTTCTACCACGGTTTTTTCTGTCATGGACGGCCCAAAGAATGTCATGCAGTTGCGTCTCCGGCCCGCCCAGGACAAAAAGCCCATTTTCTGTCATTATTTTTTTGTCATAGAAGTAGGACCCCACCACATCTATGATGATACCGGGTTTTGTCACAATTATCATCATAGAAGTGTCATATGTATGACAGAAATTTTTTTGTTCGGCCCAAAATGTCACGGATGTGTCTTTTTTTTGTAGTGTCTTCCACGGCATCTATCCTCTTCAAATCAGCCTCCATCTTTTCCTCCGTTGCTGGCCCAAAGAGGTCCACATTGTTGTTTGTCATTGATCTCGGTGCCGGATGAGACACCCGGCTCTCCCCGACTGACTCTTGCGAAGACATCTTGCTCTAATCTGCAGCAGCAACAACTCGAAACACAAACAGAGGATAATTGCATGATACGAGAGTCAAAACCCCCGAGGGGTTATATAATGATTTTTTGCCGATCAAAATACGCATCGTGTAGGAAAATGGAGTCTAAAAAGCGCACGAGGTGCCCACGAGGTAGGGGGGCGCGCCCAGTAGGGTAGGGCGCGCCCTCCACCCTCTTTGAGCCCTCGTGTCCTTCCCGGACTGCTTCTTATTTTTCTATTTTTCTAAATATTCCAAAACGGAGAGATATTGCCTTTAGAACTGTTTTGGAGTCGGTTTACTTACCGTGCCACATACCTATTCCTTTTCGGAGTCTAAAACGTTCCGAAAAGTGTCCCTTATGTATTCCTCCGGGGTTACAGTTTCAATAACATTGGTTTCAACATTTATGGGATTACCTGAGATATAATGTTCGATTCTTTTACCGTTCACCACCTTCGGATTTGTGCCTTCGAAGTTGTTGATTTTTATGGCACCAGAACGATAGACCTCCTCGATAACGTAAGGACCTTCCCATTTAGAGAGAAGTTTTCCTGCAAAAATCTTAAACGGGAGTTGTATAGCAATACATAATCACCTACATTGAACTCACGCTTTTGTATCCTTTTATCATGCCATCTTTTAACCTTTTCTTTAAACAACTTGGCATTTTCGTAGGCTTGGGTTCTCCATTCATCGAGTGAGCTAATATCAAATAACCTCTTCTCACTGGCAAGTTTAAAGTCATAATTGACCTCTTTAATAGCCCAATATGCCTTGTGTTCTAGTTCTAGAGGTAAGTGACATGCTTTTCCATAGACCATTTTATACGAAGACATACCCATATGATTTTTATATGCAGTTCTATAGGCCCATAATGCATCATCAAGTTTCTTGGACCAATTCTTTCTAGACCTATTGACAGTCTTTTGCAAAATTAATTTGAGTTCGCTGTTACTCAATTCTACTTGACCACTAGACTGAGGGTGATAAGGGGATGCAATTCTATGATTAACATCATACTTAGCAAGCATCTTACGGAAAGCACCATGAATAAAATGTGAACCACCATCAGTCATTAAATATCTAGGGACTCCAAATCTTGGAAAAATAACTTCTTTAAGCATTTTAATAGAAGTGTTATGATCAGCACTACTAGTTGGAATAGCTTCTACCCACTTAGTAACGTAATCAACAGCAACTAAAATATGTGTATAACCATTAGAGGAAGGAAAAGGCCCCATATAGTCGAAGTCCCAAACATCAAATGGTTCAATAACGAGTGAATAGTTCATAGGCATTTCTTGACATCTACTAATATTACCAATTCTTTGACATTCATCACAAGATAAGACAAACTTACGGGCATCCTTGAAGAGAGTAGGCCAATAAAAACCAGATTGCAATACCTTATGTGCAGTCCTATCTCCAACATGGTGTCCTCCATAAGCTTCGGAGTGACACTTGCATAGGATCTGTTCCTGTTCATGCTTAGGAACACAACGTCTAATAACACCATCTACTCCTTCTTTATAAAGATGTGGGTCATCCCAAAAGTAATGCCTCAAATCATAGAAGAACTTTTTCTTTTGCTAATATGTGAAACTAGGTGGTATGAATTTAGCAACAATGTAATTAGCATAATCAGCATACCATGGAGCAGTATGAGAAGCATTTATGACATTTAATTGCTCATCGGGAAAGCTATCATCAATAGGTAGTGGGTCATCAAGCACATTTTCTAACCTAGACAAGTTGTCTGCAACGGGGTTCTCATCTCCCTTTCTATCAACAATATGTAAGTCATATTCTTGTAGCAAGAGAACCCATCTAATAAGTCTAGGTTTAGCATCTTTCTTTTCCATAAGATATTTAATAGCAGCATGATCAGTGTGAATAGTTACTTTAGAATCAACAATATAAGGTCTGAACTTATCACAAGCAAATACAACTGCTAAGAATTCTTTTTCAGTAGTAGCATAATTTATGTGAGCATTGTCTAGAGTTTTACTAGCATATTGAATAACATTTAATTTCTTATCAACTCTTTGCCCTAGAACAGCACCTACAGCATAATCACTAGCATCTCAAATAATTTCGAAGGGTAAATTCAAATCAGGTGGCTGGACAATAGGTGCCGAGATCAATGCTTTCTTAAGTATTTCAAATGATTCTACACAATCATCATCAAAGACAAATGGTATATCTTTTTGTAATAAATTAGTTAGAGGCAGAGAAATTTTTGAGAATTCCTTAATGAACCTCCTATAAAAACCGGCATGACCAAGGAAACTTCTTATACCTTTTATGTCCTTGGGACATGGCATCTTTTCAATAGCATCAACCTTGGCTTTATCAACTTCAATACCTCTTTCGGAAACTTTATGCCCCAAGACAATACCTTCATTAACCATAAAGTGACACTTTTCCCAATTCAAGACAAGATTAGTTTCTTCACATCTCTGCAAAACTCGATCAAGGTTGCTCAAGCAATCACCAAAAGAAGATCCATAGACATAGAAATCGTCCATGAAAACCTCACAAATCTTTTCACAAAAGTTAGAGAATATAGCCATCATGCATCCTTGAAAGGTAGCAGGTGCATTACATAAACCAAAAGGCTTATGTCTATAAGCAAAGGTACCAAAAGGGAAAGTAAAAGCAGTCCTTGATTGATCTTTGGCCGACACAGGTATTTGAGAGAAACCAGAATAACCATCTAGAAAGCAAACATGAGTATGTTTGGATAACCTTTCTAGCATTTGATCAATAAAGGGTAAGGGGTAATGATCCTTTTTAGTGGCCTTATTTAATTTGCAGAAATCAATTACCATCCTATAACCTGTAATAATTCTTTGAGGAATCAATTCATCTTTATCATTAGGAATGACAGTAATACCTCCATTCTTAGGGACACAATGGACAGGACTTACCCACTGACTATCAGCAACGGGATAGATTGTACCTGCCTCAAGGAGCTTTAGTATTTCCTTTCTTACCACTTCTTCCATTTTAGTATTCAGCCGTCATTGATGATCACGAACTGGTTTAGCATCTTCTTCCAAATTTATTTTATGTTGACATAGAGTGGGACTAATGCCCTTAAGATCATCAAGAGTATACCCAATAGCAGCACGGTGCTTCTTCAGAGTTTTCAATAATCTCTCTTCCTCATGCTCTGAAAGGTTAGCACTAATAATAATAGGATATATCTTTTTCACATCAAGATAAGCATATTTAAGAGTATCGAGCAACAGTTTAAGCACGGGATCACCCTTGGGTGGAGGAGGATCCCCTAGGATTTCAATAGGCAAATTGTGTTTCAGAATAGGTTCCTGTTTAAAGAATACTTCATCTATTTCCCTTCTTTCATTCATAAACATATCATTTTCATGGTCTAGCAAATATTGTTCTAAAGGATCACTAGGAGGTACAACAATAGAAGCAAGACCAATAATTTCATCTTTACTAGGCAATTCTTTATCATGGGGTTGTCTACTAAATTTAGAGAAATTAAATTCATGAGACATATCATCTAGACCGATAGTAACAACATCCCTTTTGCAATCTATGGTAACATTAATAGTGTTTAAGAAGGGTCTACCAAATATAATGGGACAAAAACTATCTTGTGGGGAACCAAGAACAAGAAAATTAGCAGGATATTTAGTTTTCCCACACAAGACTTCAACATCTCTAACAATCCCCATTGGTGAAATAGTATCTCTATTGGCAAGTTTAATTGTGACATCAATATCTTCTAACTCAACAGGTGCAATATCATGCATAATTTCTCTATATAGGCTAATATGTATTGCACTAGCACTAGCACCCATATCACATAAACCATGATAACAATGGTCTGCTATTTTAACAGAAATAACAGGCATGTCTACCATAGGTATAGGTTTATCTTTAGCACAAGGTTTAGCAATTCTAGCAGTTTCATCACAAAAATAAATAACATGCCCATCAATATTATCAGCTAAGAGATCTTTAACAATAGCAACATTAGGTTCAACTTTAATTTGCTCAGAAGGTGTGTAAGTTTTAATATTGCTATTACGAACCACAGTTGAAGCTTTAGCATGATCCTTTATCCTACCAGGAAAAGGTGGTTTCTCAACATAAGCAGTAGGAACAATAGGATCATTATAAGTGATAGTATTTTCTTCAACTTTAATAGGTGCTGCTACTTTTACTTCTTTGGGAGGATGATATTTAAACCACTTCTCCTTGGGGAGATCAACATAAGTAGCAAAAGATTCACAGAAAGAAGCTACTATTTCAGAGTCAAGTCCATATTTAGTGCTAAACTTACGGAAAACATCGGTATCCATAAAAGATTTAACGCAATCATACCTGGGTGTCATAAGTGACTCCTTACCTTTGTCGAGGTCCCAATCTTCAGAGTTGCGTTTAATTCTTTCAAATAAATCCCATTTGAATTCAATAGTCTTCATCATAAAAGAGCCAGCACAAGAAGTATCAAGCATGGTGCGATTGCTATCAGAAAGCCGAGCATAAATTTTTTGAATAATCATTTCTCTTGAGAGCTCATGATTGAGGCATGAATATAACATTGATTTAAGCCTCCCCCAAGCTTGACCGATGCTTTCTCCTTCGCGAGGCCAAAAATTATATATAATTGCGATCATGATGAACAAGATGCATAGGATAAAACTTCTGATGAAATTCCAATTTCAATCGTTTGTAGTTCCATGACCCCATATCATCACATAGCCCATACCATGTCGATGCATCTCCCTTCAAAGATAAAGGGAATACCTTCTTCTTAACAACATCTCCGGGTACACCTGCAAGCTTAAATGATCCACAAACTTCATCCACATATATTAGATGCTCATCGGGATGCTTTGTTCCATCTCCTACAAAAGGATTACCTAGCAGTTTTTCTATCATACCCGAAGGAATTTCAAAGCAGACATTTTTATTTTCATTTTCATTTTCAGTAGGTTCAGTAGGTCGAGGAGCAACTCTTTGCTCTACTGGTCGTGGCGAAGATACCCCAAACAAGCCCCTCAGAGGATTACTTTCCATAGTAACAAGTAACAGTAAATTTCAGCACACTATATAAATTTGTCCTTACCAAATTCCACCTACCAAAGGCGCTTCACTCTCCAGCAACGGCGCCAGAAAAGAGTCTTGATGACCCACAAGTATAGGGGATCTATCGTAGTCCTTTCGATAAGTAAGACTGTCGAACCCAACGAAGAGCAGAAGGAAATGATAAACGGTTTCTAGCAAGGTATTCTCTGCAAGTACTGAAATAAGTGGTAACAGATAGTTTTGTGATAGGATAATTTGTAACGAGCAACAAGTAACAAAAGTAAATAAAGTGTAGTAAGGTGGCCCAATCCTTTTTGTAGCAAAGGACAAGCCTGGACAAACTCTTATATAGAGAAAAGCGCTCCTGAGGACACATGTGAATATCGTCAAGCTAATTTTCATCACGTTCATATGATTCGCGTTCGGTACTTTGATAATTTGGTATGTGGGTGGACTGATGCTTGGGTACTGTCCTTACTTGGACAAGCATCCCACTTATGATTAACCTCTATTGCAAGCATCCGCAACTACAACAAAAGTATTAAGGTAAACCTAACCATAGCATGAAACATATGGATCCAAATCAGCCCCTTACGAAGCAACGCATAAACTAGGGTTTAAGGTTCTGTCACTCTAGCAACCCATCATCTACTTATTACTTCCCAATGCCTGCCTCTTGGCCCAAATAATGGTGAAGTGTTATGTAGTCGATGTTTACATAATACCACTAGAGGAGAGACAGCATACATCTCATCAAAATATCGAACGAATACCAAATTCACATGACTACTAATAGCAAGACTTACCCCATGTCCTCAGGAACAAACGTAACTACTCACAAAGCATAAACATGTTCATAATCAGAGGGGTATTAATATGCATATAGGATCTGAACATATGATCTTCCACCAAATAAACCAACTAGCATCAACTACAAGGAGTAATTAACACTACTAGCAACCTACTAATACCAATCCCGGACTTGGAAACAAGAATTGGATACAAGAGATGAACTAGGGTTTTAAGAGGAGATGGTGCTGATGAAGATGTTGATGGAGATTGCCCTCTCCCGATGAGAGGAGCGTTGGTGATGACGATGGCGATGATTTCCCACTCCCGGAGGGAAGTTTCCCCGGCAGAACAGCTCCGCTAGAGCCCTAGATTGGTTCCGCCAAGGTTCCGCCTTGTGGCGGCAGAGTTTCGTCCGAGAAGATGGCTTATGATTTTTTTTCCATCAAAAGACTTCATATAGCAGAAGATGACCACCGGAGGGCCACCAGGGGGCCCATGAGGTAGGGGGCGCGCCCAGGGGGGGTAGGGCGCGCCCCCCACCCTCGTGGGTAGGGTGTGGCCCCCTGGTGAACTTCTTCCGCTGAGTATTTTTTATATATTCTGAAAACGTCTTCCGTGAAGTTTCAGGACTTTTGGAGCTGTGCAGAATAGGTCTCTAATATTTGCTCCTTTTCCAGCCCAAAATCCCAGCTGCCAGCATTCTCCCTCTTTATGTAAACCTTGTAAAATAAGAGAGAATAGGCATAAGTATTGTGACATAATGTGTAATAATAGCCCATAATGCAATAAATATCGATATAAAAGCATGATGCAAAATGGACCTATCACTTGACAATCACAATATTGGTCAAACAAGCAATTCACGAATGATTAGTAGAAGGAAGAGAACTTTCACATGCAAATACACTATCTTGGAAATCTTTTGTGATTGTGAGCCCCCATCAAAATATTATATGCCAAAATTGTTGACGTTGGACAAGGAAGACAACGTAATGATTTATGTTTGCCCATATTCACATAGAAGTTATATTGTCATAGATTCTTCAACATGTGGTGCTTGCCCCCCATCTTTGCTAGCCAAAAACTCCGCACCAAGTAGAGATGCTACTTGTGCATCCAAAAACCCTTAAACCCAAATCTTATTTTCAAGAGTCCACCATACCTGCCTAAGGATTGAGCAAGATCCTTTAAGTAAGTTGTCATCGGTGCAATAAGGCAATAAAAATTGCTTCTAAAAAGTGTTAGATCATTTAGTGTAAGGGAAAATTGAGCGTTGTACGAACTTTTGATGGCAAAGAATAAAAGTGACAGACTGCATAATAAAGGTTTCTATCATAAGGGGCAATATAATGTGACGTTCTTTTGCACTAAGGGGTTGAGCATACAAACAAAAAGCGCATGGCAACCTCCGCTTCCCTCTACGAAGGGCCTATCTTTTACTATTCAGTATTTACTTTTATGCAAAGAGTCAAAGTTTTTCTCTCTATTCCTTTTCATTTTTATCTTTTGGCAAGCATCATGTGGTGAGGAAAGATCTAGGCACATATATCCAGTTGGATATGGGTAGCATGGGTTATTATTTTTGACATCACCCTTGAGGTGAATACTTTGGGAGGCGAAATTATAAGCCCCCATCTTTCAATGTGTATGCGGTGAGTGTTAGCAATCATAGAAGACTATAGGATGGTTGAGTATGTGGAGCTCTTATTAGACTCTGTTGAATAAGTTGAATTGCAATTGCTTGGTGACTGAGAACATAGGCTGTTGAGTTTCAAGAGAATTTATTGTTTGAAACTTAACATGTGAATTGGTTGCGACTTTAACATGAGAAATTTTATGAGAAAAAAATTGCTATTATGATGCTAGGAAAAGTGATTGAAATTATCATTGATCAAACTTGTGCACTTTGCTAGCATTCACACTTCATAAATATTTCTTTTATCATTTACCTACTCGAGGACGAGTAGGAATTAAGCTTGGGGATGCTGATACGTCTCCAACGTATCTATAATTTATGAAGTATTCATGCTGTTATATTATCATTCTTGGATGTTTTACAATCATTTTATAGTAACTTTATATCATATTTTGGGACTAACCTACTAACCCAGTGCCAGTTGATGTTTTCTTTGCGTGTTTTTACATCGCAGGAAATCAATATCAAACGGAGTCCAAACACCGTGAAACTTTTTGTGGATATTTTATGGACCAGAAGACTCCCGATGGGCTAGAGCAGCACCTGGGGGTGCCCGAGGGGGGCAAAACCCACCAGGGCGCGCCTGGGGGCCCAGGCGCGCCCAAGTGGGTTGTGCCCACCTCGGTGGCCTCCCGCACCCCCTCTTTGCCCTATAAAAACCCAAATATTCCAAAAACCCTCGGGGTTAATCTAGATCAGAAGTTCCACTTCCGCAAGGTCTCTGTAGCCACTGAAAACCAATCTAGACCCCGTTCCAGCACCCTGCCGGAGGGGGGAATCATCTCCGGTGGCCATCTTCATCATCCCGGCGGCCACCATGATGAGGAGGGAGTAGTCCACCCTCTGGGCTGAGGGTTTGTACCAGTAGCTATGTGTTTAATCTCTCTCTCTCTCTCGTGTTCCTGAGTTGTCACAATTTTGATGTATCGCGGGCTTTGTTAATATAGTCGGATCATATGGTGTTTCCCCCTCTCTATCTTGTTGTGATGAATTGAGTTTTTCCCTTTGAGATTTCGTTGTTATCGGATTGAATACTTTTAAGGATTTGAGAGCACTTGATATATGTGTTACATATGAATACTCATGGTGACGATGGGGTATCATATTGATTCACTTGATATGTGTTTTGGCACTCAACTCGTGGATTCCCGTGGTGACAATGGGGTAATCTATGCATAGGGGTTGATTCTTGTTCTCGTCTTTTGTTTCTCCGGTAGAAACCTTGGGGCGCTCTTTGAAGTTCTTTATGTTGGATTGAGTATTATGAATCTGAAATTATTTCATGTCATTTTAGTACAAACTCTTTGATAGATCAATCGGAAGGAATAGCTTCGAGTTGGTTTCGTACCCTACAAAGGATTTCTTTGTATGTTCTCTGCTAGATAGGAACTTTGGAGTGTTTCTTCGTTGCACGTTGAGGGATGGTTATATGATCCAATTGTATTAGCGTTGTTGAGAGATTGCACTAGCGAAAAAACGGACTCTAGGCCTCATTTTCAAGCACTGCAATACTGTTTTTTGTGCCCGTTTACTATTTGCTACCTTGTTGTTTTTATTTATTCAGATTATAAATATATATTTCTATCATTAATATTACACTTTTATCACCATCTCTTCGCCGAACTAGTGCACCTATACAAGTTTCCATTGTATTGGGTGTGTTAGGGACACAAGAGATTTCTTGTATTTGGTTGCAGGGTTGTTTGAGAGAGAACATCTTCATCCTACACCTCCCACGGATTGATAAACCTTAGGTCATCCACTTGAGGGAAAATTGCTACTGTCCTACAAAACTCTGCGCTTGGAGGCCCAACTCGTGTCTATAATAATAAAGTTGCGTAGTGGACATCACCTGCGCACCCCCTGCCATGTTTCCCCAAGGGGGGAGGAAAGAGGGGAGGGGGAAGAGGGAAGGAAGTGGGAATCCTAATCCACACTTTCCTTTCCCTTCTCCCCTTTCCTTCTCCTCCTTAGGCCGGCTCACATGGGGGCGCACTAGCCCCTTTTGGCTGGTGTGTTTCCCCTCTTGGCCCATAAGGCCCATATCTTTTGCCGGGGGTGCCCGAAACCCATTTCAGTGACCCGATAAGTACCCGGTACCCCCCGAAACACTTCCAGTGTCCGAATACCATCGTCATTTATATAAATCTTTACCTACCGACCATTTCGAGACGCCTCATCATGTCCGTGATCTCATCCAGGACACCAAACAACATTCGGTCACCAAATCACATAACTCATATAATACTATATCGTCATCGAATGTTAAGCATGCGGACCCTACGGGTTCGAGAACTATGTAGACATGACCGAGACACCTCTCCGGTCAATAACCAATAGCGGAACCTGGATGCCCATATTGGCTCCTACATATTCTACGTAGATCTTTATCGGTCGAACCGTTATGACAACAAACAACATACATAATTCCCTTTGTCCGTCGTTATGTTACTTGCCCGAGATTCTACCGTCGGTATCTTTATACCTAGTTCAATCTCTTTACCGGCAAGTTCCTTTACTCATTCCGTAATACATCACCTCGCGACTAACTCCTTAGTCATTTTCTTGCAAGCTTATGATGTGTATTGCCGAGAGGGCCCAGAGATACCTCTCCGATACTCGGAATGACAAATCCTAATCTCGATCTATGCCAACTCAACAAACACCTTCGGAGATACCTGTAGAGCATCTTTATGATCACCCTGTTACTTGTGATGTTTGATAGCACACAAGGTGTTCCTCCGGTATCCGGGAGTTGCATAATCTCATAGTCGAAGGAATATGTATTTGACATGAAGAAAGCAATAACAATAAAACTGAACTATCATTATGCTAAGCTAACGGAAGGGTCTTGTCCATCACATCATTCTCCTAATGATGTGATCTCGTTATCAAATGAAAACTGATGTCAATGGTTAGGAAACCTTACCCATCTTTGATCAATGAGCTTGTCTAGTAGAGGCTTACTAGGGACACGGTGTTCGTTTATGTATTCGCACATGTATTTAGGTTTCTGATCAATACAATTCTAGCATGAATAATAAACTTTTATCATGAATAAGGAAATTTAAAACAACAACTTTCTTATTGCCTCTAGGGCATATTTCCTTCAGCTCAGAGCGCAACAACTCGGCCTGTCTCTCCAAAGCGGGCCGCATTGAGATATCCATCGGGGCCATAGAGCCGGCAGGAGCAGAAACGATCAATGCCCTCCGTTTTTCATGTGTGTGTGAATTGAGAGCTGACAGTGGCCAACACCACGAACATGTAGTCTCCCTCCATGTACTGGCGGCCGACCACATGGATCACAACATGACAGTCCTCTCGGCGGCCATAACAAACCGGTAGATGAGGACTCCTCGTACCAGAAGGGCGGCGATGTGCAGCGCTACATGGAGTCCGACATCCGCCTCTCTTGCTTGCCATGGCCAAGAAGATTCCCACTAACCCTTGCGGCATGGTGCCAGGAGAAAGACGTAGGGGTACAATGACGGCGGTGGCGGTGGGAGCACGTTGCGGCGCTGCGCTCTACTCCCTAGTGTGGTTGGCTAGAATAGTACAAGGTGGGCTCCCAATGGGTTAAGTGGGATAGCCCAACAAGTTTTTTCTCTCCATCCGATGGGATCTCACTAGAGCAATTCATAGGGCCGGTTCTTTTTGAGCTATATTGTGGAAGTAAACTCCTGTGAAAATAAACTCTAGATAAGCTCCTGTGAAAATAAGCTCCAGATAATAAGTTAGCCGGTTCTTTTCAGTGCCTGTTTTTTAACTTATCTGTGGTATGGTCAGTGAAAAGTATATAATTCTCTTGGACTATATTGTTGTCCTGGTTAAATGATATCGTGTTATTTTTAAGTGAGAAGCTACTCGCCGGCCATGCAGCTTTGCAGGAGAGAGCCGCGGCAAGGAGCAACGCAGAATGGGACTGGCGACGGCGACTTGCTGCGGAGGAACCGTAGCACTTGCTATGGCAGGAGCGAAAGAGGAACGAGTGCTGCGAGCGGGCAGTGGGGGGTTCGCGTGTTTTTTTTTTCGGCGTGGGGGTCGGGTGTGAGGCATTCCTGATGTAATATGATCAAACAATTGTGCCATTTCATATACCCCTTCACGTTTAAGTAAGAATCTCCAGGAAGCACCCCTCCCCCGAGCCTTTTCTCATTGTGAAGGTGGTGGAAATAAGTTAAGCCATGAGCCCAAAAATAAGTTCTTTTGGGCTTCTGCTTTATTTTCACAATAACCTCCTAGAAGCGTCAAAAAACGGGCCCTTATGTGGGTGAGCTAAGTTAGTCCCACTTAAACGAGGGTGATTTCTCAAAAAAAACACTTAAACGAGGGTGAAGTAGTTTTTTTTAACTTATGTGTTCACTATGGATCCATAAAGAAATTGTTTAAAAAAATGTAATTTGTAAGTTGTAGGAAAAAAACAAGTCCAAAAACCAAAAAAAGAGGACTATTCAAAAATACATATTTATCTTTTCTTTGAACGTCACGTGTGAAAGCAAAATGTTTTGAAATTTTGCACAAACGTAATATAATGTGCGTGTGTGTTTACAAAAAAAAATTCAATTTTTTTTTGCGCTGTAGAAAGTAGATTTGCCTGTGCACAAGTTACAATTTTCACACTTAAACCCACTTCCACCTGCAGCTTAAAAAAACGAGACCAGAAAGGCAAGCACCCCTCAGCATTTTTTTTGGGGGAACCCCTCGGCATATTTTTAGGCTAAATTTCGTGTTTTGATCTTTTTCTGAAACCTATTCAAAATTTAATCTTAGTTTGAAAAAAATTCAAAATCTGACCCTTTTGTTACCGCCAGGGACCTTGGCGGTAGGGTATAACAGCCTACCGCCAAGGTCCCTGGCGGTAGGGTTGCATGCCCTACCGCCAAAAACCTCCTAAATATTGATCACAGTGCGTGCTCGTCTCTACCGCCAAGCACCTTGGCGGTAGGGTTATGCAGACTACCGCCAGCCTGTTTGGCGATAGAGATGTTTCCTACCGTCAAAGTCCCTGACGGTAGGTTGTTAGACCCTACCGCCATGGACGGTGGCGGTAGCAAAAGGGTCAGATCTCAAAAAAAAAATTCAAACTAGGGTCAAATTTTAAATAAGTTTCAGAAAATGGTCAAAACACGAAAATTTGTTCATATTTTTATAGAAGAGCAAGAATCATATTTGGATATTTGCACCGGCGAGGGGTCGAAACCTGGCTGGCCTGGAACCCAAGACAAGAGTACGCGTGGACGGTCACTGCATGCATCTACAGTGAGTAGCGTCCGTCCCGCCGTCACGCCCTTTTAGAAGCAAAAAAATCTCTGACTGGCCAGCAAGACCGGTGTCGGTGTCGTGTCGGTGGCCAATGCAAGATCCATCCAGGTGCGCACGCACGGGCAAGCTCACCTTTTCGATCCGTCCAATGCATGGATGGACATACCGATGGATCCGGGCAATTGCCGTGCGGGTGCGCCGAAACGGGACCTAATCGAGTTGTCCACGACATGCATGCCGCACTGCGGTAGCTGTTCAGTAGCACCTTCGCGATCGATATTGACCGGTAGTAGCACAAAACGGGCAACATGAGTACTACGTACAGCAGGATTCTATCTTTGAATTGAAAAAAAAGAAAATTCCTTATTTGACACTGTCTTAAAATCTGGTTCCTTATTTAACATTGGAAAAGTTTTTCTTCCCTATTTGATACTAGTCCTAAATTTTATTCCCTATACGACACTTCCGTCCATTTTAAGCCTAAATGACACCTGAAAAGACGATTTTGCCCATCATGCGGTATATGTGTCCTCACGCGTGTGTGCTGTCGCGTGTGTGGGTGCACCCGCACATGTGTGCTGCTGCTGCATGTGTGTGTGCATGTGTGCTGCTGCGTGCGTGTGTGTTGCTACGTGTGTGTGCGCGTGCATGTGTGTTGCTGCGTGCGTGTGTGCGTGTGTGTGGGCACGCGCGCGTGCGTGTTGTTGTGTGTGTGTGCGCGTGCGTGTGTGTTGGTGCATGTGTATGTGTTGCTGCGTGTGTGCTCCTGCCCTCGCACTGCTGCTGCGTGTGTGCGCTATTGTCCCCCACACACATACCACATCATGGGCAAAAGAGTCTTTTCAAGTATCATTTAAGCTTAAAATGAACGAAAATATCATATAAGGTATAAAATTTAGAACTTGTCTCAAATAGAGAAAAAAAATTTTTACAGTATCAAATAAAGAAGCAGATTTTAAGATAGTGTCAAATAAAAAAATTTCTTTTGAAAAAAAAGGCGTCCTGCCTACGAATCGGCCGGCGAAGCGATCCAGCGTTGATCGCTGACTGGACGGACGTCTTGTCCACGTGATTGTTTCATGCATGTTTGGCCCGCCTCAAGGAATGTTTGGCCGGTCCAGTCCCCCTCTACAGAGAAAAGGAAGTACACATGTGCGCCTCGGCTCGACGGCCCACGTACGGAACTCCGTACTACAGCATGTACGGATCTACGTACACGCTGGGCATGTATGTACAAACGGATTTGTACGGGCCTTGAATCAAACTTTTCTTTCATGAACGTGGCTATAAATAAGGGGAACTCTAGGGCCACCTCACCCCTTTGGTTATGAATCATACATTTCTCATGAAACTATCATTCTCTTACTCTTTTAGACGGAATTCTTGAGAGAAGCTTTCGCCCCTACTTTATTATACAATAAAGCAACAACTGTGGGGCTGGCCATTTTGGCTTTGGGTGCATACGCGCTCCCGCATGAACTTTAAATTCAAAACAAATATTTAAAAAATTGATTTTTTAAATTCTGATTTTTAAGTCAATGTTGTTGTTAGTGTAACGAGCGTTCTTGACTATTGTCATGCGAAACAGGATAGAAATGCTCAGTCGGTAAAAACACAAAATTAAATGTAACATTTGGAGGTAACACTTGGTGTTCGACTAGGTTTTCTTGCATAAGTTAAAATGCTCAAGTTTTCCTCCTAAACTTTGCAGGTAGCATTTGGGTGTGACAATGCAAACATCTAATGTTTTCGAAAAACATTTGACATTTGCAAGAAACATTTTTGGTGGGCAAGAGCATATGCTCCCAAGAGGCAAATTGGATTTCCAAACAACCACGTCCATACAACAAGAGTTTCAACTATGTGTGGACTGTAACCTCAGGTAAAATAACTTTTGCATTTGACTCATTAAATACAAAAATGGTAAAAAAACATGATGAGATTGGTTATCTATTGTAAAACAACATCTATGCATTTAGACAAAACAACAATATGCACGGATTATTGGCCCTAGCGCGGGGCGGGGGGGGGGGGGGGGGGGGGGTTGGCTCTGGGGAGCATATGCTCCAGGATGAACAGTGAATTCAAAATAAATAGTAAAATAAATCATTTGTGGATGTTCATGTTAGTCTAACAAGTGTGCTTGACAAATTTTCATGCAAAACAAGATAGCAGTGCTTCGTCGGTGAAATAAGTTTTTTCACTAAAAATTAGCAAGTAGCATTTGGGTGTTTCAATGAACACATCTAATTTTTTCAACAGATTTTGACATTTCCAAAAAAAACATTTTGGGCAGAGAGGAGCATATGCTCCCAAGAGCCGAATTGGATTTCTGCCAGTGAAACCGGTTTTTAGAAAAATAAATCAATAACTATATTATGAAGCCACGAAGAATTATGAAAAAATATTCACCAGTAAAAGTCTTAGTGCTTGTAAATTCTCACCTTGAAATGTTGTCATTTGTGGGCTATACTAAAAGAGGAAATATGTTTATCTATAGTATATCTATTGTTTGCCCTCGAAATAGGCTTTTCACTACTTTATAAATAAAGCCACACGACCAAATGATACAAGGTGTTAAAACACCCCTCTTAGAAATAAAATTGAAAAACCCAGGCAAACAAGGAGAACAACACAAAACAAGCACATGGACTGCAATAATGGATACCACCATCTCACCTTTGAGCATGAGCACATGAGTGGACGAACCACTATAAGAAGCTTGTTCGGAAGCCGATGAAGAACGAACTGGCATCTCCCAAGAAACTAACGGACTTCGCCTCACGCCCTCACCATTCGCCTGAGAGGGCCATGGAACACCAACATTGCAGGCGAGCAGAAAGGTCCAGAATGCAATCTCGAGATCATGTGCAAGGGATAGGAGGTAGACGAACTGCCTCGCGTGGGAGTCAATGAAGCTTTGAGCAATGATCCATGACCTCATGTAGGTGTCTATGCGTCATGATAGGAAGAGGCCTAAACTCCCCGATTTCCATCAGAGAGGATAAAGATGCCATTACAGAGCCGCCGTCTAGTCCGGCTGACCAGACATGGGTTTTCGCAAAATTCAAACTTCGCAAACTTTGAGTAATTTTTTGAGAAAACTATCTATGTATAAAATACCAAATATATATACAATATGCTAATATATTTCTCTCTAACTTGGTCAAAGTTTACAAATTTCAATTGAGAAAAATCTACCATGCACTATATTTTGGGATGAAATGATCTAGTCGGGCTCCCCAAACCAACCGTGGACGTCCAGGGTGACTGGCATTCCTCAAACCCATCCCAAATTTGAGCCGGCTATGGGGACTCCCAGATGCGTCCACCACGTCAGCCTCACCTACCATGGCCAGCACGGACCTCACTCTGGCCCCACTAAAAATTCCCACCAGGAGAAAACCTTAGCATCACTTCACTCTCTTCTCCTACTATCTGTCTCTTCTCCTTCACTCCCCATATGTTCCCCTCCCCCTCTCCATCCCATGTCGAGCATCGGCAGCAGCAGAAACACCGGATCCAACAACAAGGATCCGCGAGGTAGAGGCAACAAGGAGGAGTTGGCCCTACGCATCACGGTGCAGTGCTCACGGGTAGACACGGGTGATAGCTCTTGCTCTGCTCCGTCCCCCGTCGCCCGCCACCGCAACGCGGACACCGGCATGAGCCCATTCCTGGAGTGAACATAGCTGAAGGAAATATGCCCTAGAGGCAATAATAAAGTTATTATTTATTTCCTTATATCATGATAAATGTTTATTATTCATGCTAGAATTGTATTAACCGGAAACATAATACATGTGTGAATACATAGACAAACAGAGTGTCACTAGTATGCCTCTACTTGACTAGCTCGTTAATCGAAGATGGTTATGTTTCCTAACCATGAACAAAAGAGTTATTATTTGATTAACAGGATCACATCATTAGAATAATAATGTGATTGACATGACCCATTCCATTAGCTTAGCACCTGATCGTTTAGTATGTTGCTATTGCTTTCTTCATGACTTATACATGTTCCTATGACTATGAGATTATGCAACTCCCGTTTGCTGGAGGAAGACTTTGTGTGCTACCAAACGTCACAACGTAACTGGGTGATTATAAAGGAGCTCTACAGGTGTCTCCAAAGGTACATGTTGGGTTGGCGTATTTCGAGATTAGGATTTGTCACTCCGATTGTCGGAGAGGTATCTCTGGGCCCTCTCGGTAATGCACATCACATAAGCCTTGCAAGCATTGCAACTAATGAGTTAGTTGCGAGATGATGTATTACGAAATGAGTAAAGAGACTTGCCGGTAACGAGATTGAACTAGGTATTGAGATACCGACGATCGAATCTCGGGCAAGTAACATACCGATGACAAAGGGAACAAAGTATGTTGTTATGCGGTCTGACCGATAAAAGATCTTCGTAGAATATGTGGGAGCCAATATGAGCATCCAGGTTCCGCTATTGGTTATTCACCGGAGACATGTCTCGGTCATGTCTACATTGTTCTCGAACCCGTAGGGTCCGCACGCTTAACGTTACGATGACAGCTTCATTATGAGTTTATATATTTTGATGTACCGAAGTTTGTTCGGAGTCCCAGATGTGATCACGGACATGATGAGGACTCTCGAAATGGTCGAGACATAAAGATTGATATATTGGACGGCTATATTCGGACACCGGAAGTGTTCCAGGTGATTTTGGAGAAAACCTGAGTGCCGGAGGGTTACCGGAACCCCCCCGGAGAAGTAATGGGCTTTATGGGCCCTAGTGGAGAGAGAGAGGGGCGGCCAGGGTGGGCCACGCGCCCCCTCCCCCTCTGGTCCGAATTGGACTAGGAGAGGGGGGGCGGCACCCCCTGTCGGTGTCAAAACCGGTGGATCTCGGGTAGGGGGTCCCGAACTGTGCGTCTAGGCCGGATGGTAACAAGAGGCAGGGAACATGATGTTTTACCCAGGTTCGGGCCCTCTCGATGGAGGTAAACCCCTACATCCTACTTGATTAATATTGATGATATGGGTAGTACAAGAGTAGATCTACCACGAGATCAAGGAGGCTAAACCCTAGAAGCTAGCCTATGGTATGATTGTTGTCTATGGAGTTGATGAAGTTGTCCTACGGACTAAAACCCTCTGGTTTATATAGACACCGGATAGGGTTAGGTTACATAGAGTCGGTTTTAATGGTAGGAGATCTTGAATATCCGCATCATCAAGCTTGCCCTCCACGCCAAGGAAAGTCCCATCCGGACACGAGACGTAGTCTTCAATCTTGTATCTTCATAGTCCTGGAGTCCGGCTGAAGGTATAGTCCAGCTACCCGAACACCCCCTAATCCAGGACTCCCTCAGTAGCCCCTGAACCAGGCTTCAATGACGACGAGTCCGGCGCGCAAATTGTCTTCGGCATTGCAAGGCGGGTTCCTCCTCCAAGTCCTTCATAGAAGATTGTAAACACCAAGAGTAGTGTCTGGCTCTGCAAAATAAGCTTCCACATATTGCCATAGAGAGAATAACACAAATCAAATCTGCTGACGTATACCGCAGTGCGCCATCACACTACGGCCAAGTCCTTTACCCAAATTGTTTTTACTTTTCCACCTCAGCGTGTTTTGCGAGGCGGTTTCCTTGGCACGTCTTGTCGAAGCAGAGATCGTGTACCCCCTTTACAGGATTCTCATCAATACGGACGTGGGTAACCCAATCGTGCCCGTTAGCATATTTTCTCGATTAAAGGCGAGTCCCAAACGGTTACGGGGAGGGCTCCTGGTATTTAGCCTCTTATAAAGAGACCAAGGCCTTATCTTTTCTTCAACAAGTTCGCCCGTCGCCTCGAGTTCCAACACCCTAGGCTCCAGATTCCGGGCGCCTCAAACCTTCGATAATGTCCAGTTCCGACCTTCAAGGCCGATGGATGCACGGAGGAGGACGTGCTAAAGTCGAGATAGGCTAAGTTCTTGACCAGCGAAATTTCGCACAGGTTGCCTGCTCAAAGGCAGGCTATCCCCAGTCCCCAGCCCGGTGAGAGCGTAGTGTTCATGTCTCACTTCCTTCGGGGGTTAGGCTTCCCGATAGATCCCTTTGTGAGGGGAATGCTGTTTTATTACGGGCTGGAATTTCACGACTTAGCTCCGGAGTCCATCCTCCATATCTCCTCGTTTATCGTTGTGTGCGAAGCGTTCCTCCGTGTTACCCCTCACTTCGGACTATGGCTCAAGACCTTCAAAGTGGAGCCGAAGATGATTGAGGGACGGCACGCAGAGTGCGGAGGCGCTGTTATAAGCAAAAATGCCGATGTTCCATGGCCCGAGGGATCTTTTCAAGAGGCACTAGGCTTGTGGCAGCGAGAGTGGTTTTATATCACCGCTCCTCGGAGCACCAAATGGGTGGCGCCTCCTGCCTTTCGCTCGGGTCCCCCACCACGGCTAGCGTCATGGGTCAATGGAGGGTTAAATTGGGGTTTGCCCAAAGACGTGCCCTTGTTACAGGGCCGAATTAAGGATCTCTTGGAAGGAGACCCCAGCTTGGTCAAGTTGATGCAGGTCATGCTGATTCGCCGAATATTGCCCGGCAAATGACGCCCCCTTCGCCTGTGGGAGTTTAATCCAGAGGGACCGCGAGCTCTCCAGAACTTTATGGGCACAACGCCCGCGGAGATGTACAAACTGTTCTTCGGATCACAAGAGATGTGTCCGGATTTAACCGAGGACGCAGGCCTAAGCTGCAATCGCACGGATACTCAAGTAAGCAACCTTGTGCCCAGACCTTCTATCCGTATAATTGTCATAAACTTGCCCCTAAAAGAGCCGTCCTTTTAAACAGGAGTGGATAGCGAAGACAAAGCTGATCAAGTGTCCGGCTCCCCTTCCTGAAACCAGGCCGCGTCCCGTGCTAGTCAGGATGTTGGAGATAATGCCTTTGGAGGGGGAGGACAAGGAAGCTATGGCCTCCTCGAAGGAGGCTGCTCCGAAGGGAGGAACCGATGATTCCTCTCCTAAGGGGAAGAAAAGAGCCGCCTTTGACGACCCGGAAACCATGGCCGCAAAGCAGGGGAGAAAATCCTCGTCAGAGGGTCCGACGCCGGGGAGTTCCTCGGCCGGACTACGCCCTCAAGGGGATCAGCCCTCCAGCGAGCCGTAAGTAGAGAAAGATTTTCCTTTTGAGGGATGAGGGAAATCCTGGATTTATGTCTGAGAAGATTAACCAAACTTTTACCTTGTAGCTCGGACCTCAGCCCTTCTCAGCAGAGCTCGTCTTTGGGGGATCTTCTTCCGGAGATGATGGAGAGCGGGACGCCTCCTCCTGCCGTGCCGCCTAACGAGGCGGGCGATCCTGAGGTATCGTCGCGGAGGGTTTCTCCGAATCCGGCAGGAGCGGAAGATAGTGTGGCCCCCCGAGGTTCTCCGCGTCCGGACTTCGAAAGAGGTCATGGGACGAGGCCGGTACCATCTGGTGCTTGGTCGGAGGACCTAAAGATTCAGCTGGGGCGAGCTTGCATCTCAGAGGAGCACCGTGCCTTGATGGGCACGGTGATTGAAAGGATTTCATCCGCAGAGAGCGGATTGCATGAGGCCGTCAAAAGTTTACTGACGGGTTTCGAGGTATATTAGATAATGTACACTTTTGGCAGTTGCGCATGAATAAGATGTGCCCTGTGTAGATAGTAGCCCCTGAGACTCTGCGCGTTGTCAAGAAATGACAGCACGCGGAGGATCATAATCCCAGGTCTAAGATGTCGCCTTTGAATGTAGGCGGCAAGGTGTCTGGAATCGAGCCGAACTGACGATTTTGCCGAACTAAAGCGACAACTGGACATGGCAGAAGCCGACATCACGCGTGTCAACAAAGCGGCTTGAGGAGGCTCAAGGTATGCAATTCCCCGGGCGGCATGAGGTAAGAATAGTTTGATGCCTGTGTCTTACAATGTGTGTGTTTGACGCAGATGGTGCGGCCGCCGTGGAGAGTCTTAGGGCAGAACTTGCCCGAGCTAAAGAGCAAGCCAGAAAAAGTGATGCGGCCGCCAAGAAAGCCCTTGAAGAGCCGAGAGCCGAACAGACTGCCCATTGCCGAAGCAAGGAAGAGATGGCCAAGATGGCTGAAAAGTTAAAAAGCACTACAGACCGTTGCAGACTTCTTGAAGAAGAAGACCAGGCGAAACAGACGGACTTAGAGAAGGCCGCTGCCAATGCCAAGGACGCGCGCTCTGCGATGAGAGCTGCGAAGGAGGAGCTGCGTCAGGCCGAACAGATTGCGGCTGGAAAGCCCTTTATGCTGCGAAGGAAATTTTGCGACCCGAAGTTTGCTCCGTTGGACCGGATGTGGAGTGTGGAGGATACCTATCTGGATTTGGCAGCGAGTGCTGCTGATGCCACCGAACACTTTCGAGATCAGAAAGATCACGAAGTGGAAAAGCTTTTCTGGTCGCAGTTTCACAATCCAGAGCGTCCACTGGCAGTGGACGATCGTTTGGCTCAATGGGCCGAACTGAATAGGTTGTCCGGACTTGCCATGAAGTATGTCATGGGTCATCTGTGGCCGGGGAGATCGGAGCCGAAGAGTTATTTCAGCTTGGTGCAGCAATTCCTTGACACGGTGCCGCGTATAAATGCAATGAAGAGGTCATCATGCATAGAGGGCGCAAGGATGGCTCTTGCCCGTGTTAAGACATACTGGGCGGAGATGGAGACCACCGTTGTTGCGTCCCGAGATTCAGACAAAAGCCGAGTACCCTCCGAGCACTATTTTCAGGAAGTCCTTGAAGGCGCTCGTGTAATAGAGACACAGTGCTCGAAAGATGCTATGTTATGATAGCATATGTAATTATAAAGTAATATTTTGATGAATTGTAGTGGAGTTTTTATACTTGTGCCTTCAAGTATTGGGAACACCTCCTGTGCGGCCGTTTTAATATATGTATAAAATCTGAAAGATGGAAGTCGTTGGCTTCAACCCCCACGCACATAGTGCGGGGGTGCTCGCAGAAGACGCATTTTCACACTTAACCCAACATCTTGGTCCTACAAAGGAGGTGATAGCGCAGCGGGCCAGGCAATCGGACTATAATGCTTTAACACTTTCACTTAGCCATAGGAGCTTGACAGTGAGACTATTTAGGTAGCTCCTTGGTGGCGACTGCGCTCATCCGTGTTCGGGGCGCGTATGTGCCTGACCGGGAAGCGGCCCTTCGTTAAAGCGGAGGAATCCGATAGATTCCGATAGGTCATCGAGTGGCTGACCAGTCTCATGCTACATCATGACAGTCAGTTTTCGGCTTTCTCTACTGAGGTGCTCGCCCGGCCAAACCGGGGCACAATCGCAGTAGTTCTCCTGGTGCTACCTTAGCCGATAGAGCGGAACGTAAGGTAGCCGAACTCAGGAGCCGGGCAACCCAACATTTGACCAAAGACATGATTTGGAGCTGATGCATATAATGCCAAAACTCGCGACGCCGAACACTCCCTAAGGTGTTCGGTCTTTATGAGTGCGGGCGAAACAACACTCTTTATTAAAAAAGCCCCTAGTGTCCAGGTACGTGCAAAAATTCTGACGTGGCCACATGCCAAGACGGCAACCTCCTCCTTGGTTATATCAGAAAAAACCAGGGGATGTGTAGCAACAAGAGGCAGTAAAAAGGTTTACGCAGGGTCTTAATCTAAAAAGAATCCTTTAGGACGGGTCCCTACTGCACGTCTGCGCCTGTGTCTCCGTTGTGCCGTATCCTGGACGGGCGCCGCACGACGTTCATCTGTAAAAGAGAGGAACTGAGTTGAAAACGTGCCGAAAAAGTTAAAAATAAGCAAAGTATAAAGTAAAATATATAAGATTGAGCTTTATTGTCTCTTATTGTATATGCATGGAGCCCCTAGTGCGGGGGTATATGGCCACTAAGCCTGCATCAATGATGATTTTGTACCGAACTCGTCTATCCGCGTTCGTGGTCTTTAATGACATATTTTGAAGTTTTTTGGCCGGTGCGGCCCTTTTGTTGTGGGGCTGTCAAGGCTGCCGCACAGTCCTCCGCTTGGGGAGGCGCACTTTAGTGCTTCCCCTTCAAAGAGATGATGCCTCGTGGACCGAGCATCTTAAGCGTAAGAGATGCATAATGCGGTATTGCGTTAAAGCGAGCGAAAGCTTCGCGCCCCAGTAGTGCTTGATAGCGACTTGAGAACGGGACGATATGGAAGGTCAGCTTTCCGCGGCGGAAGTTATCGGCAGAGCCGAATATGACTTCGAGCCAGAGAAAACCCATACAACGGGTGTCCAGACCAGGTATTACCCCTTGAAAGGAGGTTTTGCTGCAGCGGATTTTTGCTGGGTTTATCCCCATGTGCTGGATTGTATCCTGATATATCAGGTTTAGTCCACTGCCGCCGTCCATAAGGACATTTGAAAACTGGAGTCCGCCAATTATTGGATCTAGTATCAAGGCAGTCCAGCCTGCATTCTTGATATTTCTAGAATAATCTAGCTGATCGAAGATGATCAGTTTTGACAACCAGTGGCCGGACCCTTTGGGGATGGGCCGTGTGGTGCATACCTTTACGGACGCCGCACGTTTTGTTATGTGAAGTGAGTTCACTGTTTTTACTTCTTGTGGGAAGTTCTTTTCTTTCCTGGTACTCTGCTTTTGGGGTTCGTCCTTGTCTTCGCTTGGTGTGTCGAGCCCCTTGTGTTCGGCATTGAGTCTGCCGGATTGTTTGAAAACCCAACAGTCTTTGTGGGTATGGTTAGCAGGCTTCCCGGGAGTACTGTGTATCTGACATATCCTGTCCAGGATTTTATTTAGGTTGGATGGATCGTCCCTGTTATCCTGGGGGGGGCGATTTTGCCTGATTCTGTCGTGAGCCTTTGAATCCGGCATTGACTGCCGTGCTCTTCGGACTTTTGTCCTTAGTCCGGCGACGGTCCTTGTTGCGTCGCAGTTTTCCGTTTCCATCCCTAGTTTCGGATGAACTTGGGTCGCTGGGGCTGCACCTTGCCAACCAGCTGTCCTCCCCTGCACAAAAGCGGCTCATGAGGTTTGTTAGTCCGGCCATTGTTCTTGTCTTTTCTTGACCGAGGTGTCTGGCGAGCCATTCGTCTCGGACGTTATGCCTGAAAGCTGCTAAGGCTTCGGCGTCCGGACAGTCGACTATCTGATTCTTTTTAGTGAGGAATCTATTCCAGAACTGTCGAGCTGATTCTCCGGGTTGTTGAGTTATGTGACTAAGATCGTCTGTATCCGGAGGACGGACATAAGTCCCTTGAAAGTTTGCTCGGAAAGCATCCTCGAGTTCTTCCCAGCTTCCAATTGTGTTTTCGGGAAGGCTTTTAAGCCAATGCCGGGCTGGCCCTTTAAGCTTAAGGGGTAAATATTTTATGGCGTGGAGATCATCTCCTCTAGCCATGTGTATGTGGAGGATATAATCCTCTATCCAAACTCCAGGGTCTGTTGTTCCATCGTATGCCTCTATGTTTACGGGTTTGAATCCCTCTGGAAATTCATGGTCCAAGACCTCATCGGTGAAACATAGAGGGTGTGCGGCGCCCCTGTATTTGGGTGTGCCGGATTCTGATGATGGCTTCATAGCATTGCTTACGAGAGCTTGCTTTCTTGGCCTGTAAATGGACCTGACTGGGCCATGATGCGAATCCTTAAGTGGGTCGCATGCCGATTTAAGTGCGGCGCCGCTTGCCGCTTTATGGGGTCGTCTATCCGACCGTGTGGCTTTCTCATTTTTTGAATGCGAGGGCTCTAGGGCCTCTTCGTCGAATTCAGGCAGTAGCTTTCTTTTCGGATAGCTTTTAGTGCGGCGACTGTCGCTGTATTTATCTGCGGTATTGATTACTTTGCTTCATCTAACCCGGAGTGCATCTTCCACTGTTTTTAGCTTCCGCTTCTGCTTTTTTAGGCTGCGTGCAGTTGCAATGAGCCTCTCGTGGAGATTCTTCTGCTCCATAGGTTTATCTGGCGTGAGGTCGTCCGGGATGCCGTATTCGCTAGAGGAGGGATGTTCGATTTCTCCATCCGCGTTGCCATGTTCGGACGGTTGCTCTAAGGCCTGCTCGTCCTACTCTATGGCTGGGGTTTTATCGAGGCGGGGCTTGGGTCGGCGTTTATGCCGACGCTTTGATTGCTTTTCGGGGGGGTCGATCTCCCGTTCCGTCCCCTTTTGCGTCGTTGTCGCTTCCTTTAGGGGTATCCACCATGTACACATCGTGAGATGAGGTGGCTGTCCAATGCCCTATGGGCGTTGGTTCGTCGGTATCTCCTGCATCGTCATCCATGCTGTCGATGTCTCCGGAGTCGAAGTTGAGTACGTCGTTTAAATTGTCGATAGTGGCTACCAGGTGGGTGGTGGGTGGGCTTTGAATTTCTTCATCGTTCGTATCCCATCCTCGCTGACCGTAATCCGGCCAGGGCTCTCATGATAAAGATAGAGACTTAAGAGAATTCAGGATGACGCCGAAAGGCGAGTGCTGAAAGATGTCTGCGGCGGTGAACTCCATTATCGGCGCCCGATCGGATTCGATTGGCAGGGGCGCGGGGGGTTCGGAGTCCGAGGAGGAGTCCGGATCCTCGGAGTCATGGGTCGTGAAGAGTGCGGGGCTAGCGTTTGGCTCGATGTCCTTTGAGATCGCAGCCCCCGAGGTGACGTCCAACCGCTCGTCCTCGATTGGCGCAATAGGCTCCGAGTTAGGGGTCAGAACCGATGCGTGTGCGGCCTCCAGGACACTGTCCGGAGGCAGAGCTAGATCATGCCCCTCGAGATAGTGCGGCAACGCTTGGCCGTGGCTCAAATCCGTTGAAGATCAAGTCTCCGCGGATGTCAGCCTCGTAGTTTAAGCTTCCAAACCTGACTTGATGGCCAGGGGCGTAGCTTTCGATCTGCTCCAAGCGGCCAAGAGAATTGGCCCGCAGAGCGAAGCCACCGAAGACGAAGATCTGTCTGGAGGGGAAAGTCTCACCCTGGACCGCATCGTTGTTGATGATCAAAGGAGCCATCGGACCTAACGGCGACAACACAAAGGAACTCTCAATGAAAGCACCAATGTCGGTGTCAAAACCGGCGAATCTCGGGTAGGGGGTCTCGAACTGTGCGTCTAGGACGGATGGTAACAGGAGGTAGGGAACACGATGTTTTACCCAAGTTCGGGCCCTCTCGATGGAGGTAAAACCCTACGTCCTGCTTGATTAATATTGATGATATGGGTAGTACAAGAGTAGATCTACCACGAGATCAAGGAGGCTAAACCCTAGAAGCTAGCCTATGGTATGATTGTTGTCTATGGAGTTGATGAAGTTGTCCTACGGACTAAAACCCTCCGGTTTATATAGACACCGGAGAGGGTTAGGGGTACATAGAGTCGGTTACAATGGTAGGAGATCTTGAATATCCGCATCGCCAAGCTTGCCCTCCACGCCAAGGAAAGTCCCATCCGGACACGGGACGTAGTCTTCAATCTTGTATCTTCATAGTCCTGGAGTCCGGCTGAAGGTATAGTCCGGCTACCCGAACACCCCCTAATCCAGGACTCCCTCACCCCCCTTTCCTTCTCCCTCTCCCCTTCCTTTCCCCCTCCTAGTAGGAGTAGGAAAGAGGGGAGTCCTACTCCTACTAGGAGGAGGACTCCTCCTCCTTGGCGCGCCCCAAGGGCCGGCCGGCCTCCCCCTTGCTCCTTTATATACGGGGGCAGGGGGGCACCTCTAGACACACAAGTTGATCTTCAAGATCGTTCTCTTAGCCGTGTGCGGTGCCCCCCTCCACCATAGTCCTTGATAATATTGTAGTGGTGCTTAGGCGAAGCCCTGCGATAGTAGAACATCAAGATCGTCACCACGCCGCTGTGCTGACGGAACTCTTCTCCGACACTTTGCTGGATCGGAGTCCGGGGATAGTCATCGAGCTGAACGTGTGCTAGAACTCGGAGGTGCCGTAGTTTCGGTGCTTGATCGGTCGGGCCGTGAAGACGTACGACTACATCAACCGCGTTGTAATAACGCTTCCGCTGTCGGTCTACGAGGGTACGTAGACTACACTCTCCCCTCTCGTTGCTATGCATCGCCATGATCTTGCGTGTGCGTAGGATTTTTTTTGAAATTACTACGTTCCCCAACAGTGGTATCAGAGCCAGGTTTTATGCGTAGATGTCATATGCACGAGTAGAACACAAGTGAGTTGTGGGCGATATAAGTCATACTTCTTACCAGCATGTCATACTTTGGTTCGGCCGTATTGTTGGATGAAGCGGCCCGGACCGACATTACACGTACGCTTACGCGAGACTGGTTCTACCGACGTGCTTTGCACACAGGTGGCTGGCGGGTGTCAGTTTCTCCAACTTTAGTTGAACCGAGTATACGCCCGATCCTTGCGAAGGTTAAAACAACACCAACTTGACAAACTATCATTGTGGTTTCGATGCGTAGGTAAGAACGGTTCTTGCTCAGCCCGTAGCAGCCACGTAAAACTTGCAACTACAAAGTAGAGGACGTCTAACTTGTTTTTGCAGGGCATGTTGTGATGTGATATGGTCAAGACGTGATGAGATATAAGTTATTGTATGAGATGATCATGTTTTGTTGAAGTTATCGGCAACTGGCAAAAGCCTTATGGTATTTCTCTATTGCATAAGATGCAAGCGCCAACTAATTGCTTTACTTTATCGCTATGCGATAGCAATAGTTGCAAGAGCAATTGTTGGCGAGACAACCACGTGACGACACATTGATATAGATTAAGATGATGGAGATCATGGTGTCATGCCGGTGACGATGGAGATCATGACGATGCTTTGGAGATGGAGATCAACGGCACAAGATGATGATGGCCATATCATGTCACATATTTTGATTGCATGTGATGTTTGTCTCGTATACATCTTATTTTGCTTAGTTTGACGGTAGCTTTATAAGATGATCTCTCACTAATTATCAAGGTACAAGTGTTCTCCCTGAGTATGCACCATTGCAAAAGTTCTTCGTGCTGAGACACCACGTGATGATCGGGTGTGATAGGCTCTACATTCAAATACAACGGGTGCAAAACAGTTGCACACGCGGAATACTCAGGTTAAACTTGACGAGCCTAGCATATAACAGATATGGCCTCGGAACACGGAGACCGAAAGGTCGAGCGTGAATCATATAGTAGATATGATCAACATAGTGGTGTTCACCATTGAAACTACTCCATCTCACGTGATGATCGGACATGGTTTAGTTGATTTGGATCACGTGATCACTTAGATGATTAGAGGGATGTCTTTCTAAGTGGGAGTTCTTAAGTAATATGATTAATTGAACTTAAATTTACTATGAACTTAGTCCTGGTAGTATTTTGCAAATTATGTTGTAGATCAATAGCTCACGTTGTTGCTTTCATATGTTTATTTTGATATGTTCCTAGAGAAAATTGTGTTGAAAGGTATTAGTAGCAATGATGCGGATTGGATCCGTGATCTGAGGTTTATCCTCATTGCTACACAGAAGAATTATGTCCTTGATGCACCGCTAGGTGACAGACCTATTGCAGGAGCAGATGCAGACGTTATGAAGGTTTGGCTAGCTCAATATGATGACCACTTGATAGTTTAGTGCACCATGCTTAACGGCTTTGAATCGGGACTTCATATACATTTTGAACGTCATCGACCATATGAGATATTCCAGGAGTTGAAGTTAATATTTCAAGCAAATACCCGAGTTTAGAGATATGAAGTCTCCAACAAGTTCTATAGCTAAAAGATGGAGGAGAATCGCTCAACTAGTGAGCATGTGCTCAGATTGTCTGGGTACTACAATCGCTTGAATCAAGTGGGAGTTAATCTTCCAGATAAAATAGTGATTGACAGAATTCTCTAGTCACCATCACCAAGTTAGTAGAACTTCGTGATGAACTATAGTATGCAAGGGATGACGAAAACAATTCCCAAGCTCTTCGCGATGCTAAAATCAGCGAAGGTAGAAATCAAGAAAAACATCAAGTGTTGATGGTTGACAAGACCATTAGTTTCAAGAGAAAGGGCAAAGGGAAGAAGGGGAACTTCAAGAAGAATGGCAAGCAAGTTGCTGCTCAAGTGAAGAAGCCCAAGTTTGGACCTAAGCCTGAGACTAAGTGCTTCTACTGCAAAGGGACTGGTCACTAGAAGTGGAACCACCCCAAGTGATTGGCGGATAAGAAGGATGGCAAAGTGAACAAAGGTATATTGGATATACATGTTATTGATGTGTACTTTACTAGTGTTTATAGAAACCCCTCAGCATTTGATACTGGTTCAGTTGCTAAGATTAGTAACTCGAAACGGGAGTTGCAGAATAAACAGAGACTAGTTAAGGGTGAAGTGACGATGTGTGTTGGAAGTAGTTCCAAGATTGACATGATCATCATCGCACACTCCCTATACTTTTGGGATTACTGTTGAACCTAAATAAGTGTTATTTGGTGTTTGCGTTGAGCATGAATATGATTTGATCATGTTCATTGCAATACGGTTATTCATTTAAGTAAGAGAATAAATTGTTGTTCTGTTTACATTAATAAAACCTTATATGGTTACACACCCAATGAAAATGGTTCGTTGGATCTCGATCGTAGTGATACACATATTCATAATATTGAAACCAAAATATTCAAAGTTAATAATGATGGTGCAACTTATTTGTGGCACTGCCGTTTAGGTCATATTGGTGTAAAGCGCATGAAGAAACTCCATGCTAATGGGATTTTGGAATCACTTGATGGTTGCGAACCATGCCTCATGGGCAAGATGACTAAAGACTCCGTTCTCCGGAACAATGGAGCGAGCAACTGACTTATTGGAAATAATACATACTGACGTATGCAATCCGATGAGTGTTAAGGCTCGCGGCGGGTATCGCTATTTTCTGACCTTCACAGATGATTTGAGCAAATATGGGTATATCTACTTGATGAAACATAAGTCTGAAACATTTGAAAAGTTCAAAGAATTTTAGAGTGAAGTGGAAAATCATCATGACAAGAAAATAAGGTTTCTACGATCTGATCGCGGAGACAAATATTTGAGTTACGAGTTTGGTCTTCAATTAAAACAATGTGGAATCGTTTCACAAATTCGTGCCACCTGGAACACCATAGCATAATGGTGTGTCCGAACGTCATAACCATACTTTATTGGATATAGTACAATCTATGATGTTTCTTACCGATTTACCACTATCGTTTTGGGGTCATGCATTAGAGACAGCTGCATTCACGTTTAAAAGGGGCACCATCTAAGTCCATTGAGACGACACAATATGAACTGTGGTTTGGCAAGAAACCGAAGTTGTCATTTCTTAAAGTTTGGGGTTGTGATTCTTATAAGAAAAAGTTTCATCATGATAAGCTCAAACCCAAATCGGAGAAATGTGTCTTCATAGGATATCCAAAGGAGACTATTGGATACACCTTCTATCATAGATCCGAAGGCAAGACATATGTTGCTAAATTCAGAAACTTTCTAGAGAAGGAGTTTCTCTCGAAAGAAGTGAGTGGGAGGAAAGTAGAACTTGATAAAGTAATTGTACCTTCTCCCTTATTGGAAAGTATTTCATCACAGAAATCTGTTCTTGTGACTACTACACCAATTAGTGAGGAAGCTAATGATGATGATCATGTAACTTCAGATCAAGTTACTACCGAACCTCGTAGGTAAACCAGAGTGAGATCCGCACCAGAGTGGTACGGTAATCCTGTCCTGGAGGTCATGTTACTTGACCATGACGAACCTACGAACTATGAGGAAGCGATGATGAACCCAGATTCCGCGAAATGGCTTCAGGCCATGAAATCTGAGATGAGATCCATGTATGAGAACAAAGTATGGACTTTGATTGACTTGCCCATTGATCGGCGAGCCATTGAGATTAAATGGATCTTCAAGAGGAAGACGAACGCTGATAGTAGTGTTACTATCTACAAAGCTAGAATTGTCGCAAAAAGGTTTTCGACAAGTTCAAGGTGTTGACTACGATGAGAGTTTCTCACTCGTATCTATGCTTAAGTCTGTCTGAATCAAGTTAGCAATTGCCACATTTTATGAAATCTGGCAAATGGATAAACAAAATTGTATTCCTTAATGGATTTATTAAAGAAGAGTTGTATATGATGCAACTAGAAGGTTTTGTCGATCCTAAAGGTACTAACAAAATATGCAAGCTCTAGCGATCCATCTATGGACTGGTGCAAGCATCTCGGAGTTGGAATATACGCTTTGATAAGTTGATCAAAGCATATAGTTTTATACAGACTTGCGGGGAAGCTTGTATTTGCAAGAAAGTGAGTGGGACCACTACAACATTTCTGATAAGTATATGTAGACATATTGTTGATCAGAGATGATGTAGAATTATTCTGCAAAGCATAAAGGAATGTTTGAAAGGACTTTTTTTTCAAAGAAAGACCTCGGTGAAGCTGCTTACATATTAAGCATAAAGATCTATAGAGATAGATCAAGACGCTTGATAAGTTTTTTCAATGAGTACATACCTTGACAATATTTTGAAGTAGTTCAAAATGGAACAGTCAAAGAAAGAGTTCTTGGCCGTGTTACAAGGTGTGAAATTGAGTAAGACTCAAAGCCCGACCACGACAGAAGATAGAAAGAGAATGAAAGTCATTCCCTATGCCTCAGCCATATGTACTATAAAGTATGTCATGCTGTGTACCAGATCTATTGTATACCCTACACTGTGTTAAGCAAGGGAGTACAATAGTGATCTAAGAGTAGATCACTGGATAGCGGTCAAAATTATCCTTAGTGGAATATGGAAATATTTCTTGATTATGGAGGTGACAAAAGGTTCGTCGTAAAAAGGTACATCGATGCAAGTTTTGACACAGATCTGGATGACTCTAAGTCTCGATCTAGATACATATTGAAAGTGGGAGCAATTAGCTAGAGTAGCTCCGTGCAGAGCATTGTAGACATAGAATTCGCAAAATACTTACGGATCTGTATGTGATAGACCCGTTGACTAAAATTATCTCACAAGAAAAACATGATCACACCTTAGTGCTATTTGGGTGTTAATCACATAAGCGATGTGAACTAGATTACTGACTCTAGTAAACCCTTTGGGTGTAGGTCACATGACGATGTGAACTATGGGTGTTAATCACATGGTGATGTGAACTATTAGTGTTGAATCACATGGCGATGTGAACTAGATTGTTGACTCTAGTGCAAGTGGGAGACTGAAGGAAATATGCCCTAGAGGCAATAATAAAGTTATTATTTATTTCCTTATATCATGATAAATGTTTATTATTCATGCTAGAATTGTATTAACCGGAAACATAATACATGTGTGAATACATAGACAAACAGAGTGTCACTAGTATGCCTCTACTTGACTAGCTCGTTAATCGAAGATGGTTATGTTTCCTAACCATGAACAAAAGAGTTGTTATTTGATTAACGGGATCACATCATTAGAAGAATAATGTGATTAACATGACCCATTCCATTAGCTTAGCACCCGATCGTTTAGTATGTTGCTATTGCTTTCTTCATGACTTATACATGTTCCTATGACTATGAGATTATGCAACTCCCGTTTGCCGGAGGAACACTTTGTGTGCTACCGAACGTCACAACGTAACTGGGTGATTATAAAGGAGCTCTACAGGTGTCTCCAAAGGTACATGTTGGGTTGGCGTATTTCGAGATTAGGATTTGTCACTCCGATTGTCGGAGAGGTATCTCTGGGCCCTCTCGGTAATGCACATCACATAAGCCTTGCAAGCATTGCAACTAATGAGTTAGTTGCGAGATGATGTATTACAAAACGAGTAAAGAGACTTGCCGGTAACGAGATTGAACTAGGTATTGAGATACCAACGATCGAATCTCGGGCAAGTAACATACCGATGACAAAGGGAACAAAGTATGTTGTTATGCGGTCTGACCGATAAGAGATCTTCGTAGAATATGTGGGAGCCAATATGTGCATCCAGGTTCCGCTATTGGTTATTCACCGGAGACATGTCTCGGTCATGTCTACATTATTCTCGAACCCGTAGGGTCCGCACGCTTAACGTTACGATGACAGTTTCATTATGAGTTTATATATTTTTATGTACCGAAGTTTGTTCGGAGTCCCGGATGTGATCACAGACATGATGAGGAGTCTCAAAATTGTTGAGACATAAATATTGATATATTGGACAGCTATATTCGGACACCGGAAGTGTTCCAGGTGATTTCGGAGAAAACCGGAGTGCCGGAGGGTTACCGGACCCCCCGGGAGAAGTAATGGGCTTTATGGGCCCTAGTGGAGAGAGAGAGGGGCGGCCAGGGTGGGCCCCCTCCCCCTCTGGTCCGAATTGGACTAGGAGAGGGGGGGCGGCGCCCCCCTTTCCTTCTCCCTCTCCCCTTCCTTTCCCCCTCCTAGTAGGAGTAGGAAAGAGGGGAGTCCTACTCCTACTAGGAGGAGGACTCCTCCTTGGCGCGCCCCAAGGGCCGGCCGGCCTCCCCCCTTGCTCCTTTATATATGGGGGCAGGGGGCACCTCTAGACACACAAGTTGATCTTCAAGATCGTTCTCTTAGCCGTGTGCGGTGCCCCCCTCCACCATAGTCCTCGATAATATTGTAGTGGTGCTTAGGCGAAGCCCTGCGACAGTAGAACATCAAGATCGTCACCACGCCATCGTGCTGACGGAACTCTTCTCTGACACTTTGCTGGATCGGAGTCCGGGGATCGTCATCGAGCTGAACGTGTGCTAGAACTCGGAGGCGCCGTAGTTTTGGTGCTTGATCGGTCGGGCCGTGAAGACGTACGACTACATCAACCGCGTTGTCATAACGCTTCCGCTGTCGGTCTACGAGGGTACATAGACTATGCTCTCCCCTCTCGTTGTTATGCATCACCATGATCTTGCGTGTGCGTAGGATTTTTTTTGAAATTACTACGTTCCCCAACAATAGCTTCATGTGCTCGGCCCGCTCTGCTCCATTGGAGAGTCACCCACCTAACGCTACGACTGCTACTCCTCAGGGCATCAGTGAATGCTCATGCCCGCACCGCCGGTGACACGGACACAAATGCCTAAATTGAAGGCATGCGCCGCCCACCGCGAGAATTAGCGAGCTAGGGAGAGGGCGACATTGGTGGAGCTGACAACGCAATCCTCCCACCATCGACCTGGATTGCCTATGGCACCTGATGAGGAGCAGCTCCTCGCTGATGTCTACCACCGCTCGCTGATGATGGCAGAGATGGATGTCCTCTGGCTTCGTCGAAAGAATGCAAGGACCTCTGGCATGGTATAGAGCAATTGACGCGCGAAGTGCTGGAGAAGGCGGCGGCAGAAGCGAGAGTGCCAAATCTGGCGAAGCAGCAGAACCGCAATGTCCGGAGGATGACCGGCTACATTGACTCCCTGTTCGGCGACTCCGATGACCCCCTCCTGCCGCCGACGGCTAAATGAAGGACTATAGCCGCTCCGGTGACCAGAAAGGCAAATGATCGGCGAGGAAGTGGTGAAGATACTCAGCCCTATCTGTCTCCATTTGCGTTTTTAGTAATTTTAGTTTTAGAACTATGTTTGTCAGCTGAGTTATGATGTACTTTTGGTCCAGATTATATGGATATGCTGTTTGTTTTGTGGTCGTTTATTTTGTTGATCATCTACATAATTTCTTTCACGCTTCATGTATAGTATGAATTAAGAGTACCGGATATGATGTCCACGGCTGTGAATGCGGCGATTTGAGAATTAATCGGTTACTGTTTATACTATAGGGTGCCGGATTTGATATATCCGGCTGTAGATGATCTACCATGGCCTTGCTACTAATGGTGTGCACACAGTGTACGCTCAGTCTCCAAAGTCGGTCTACTTACGAGTCGTAGCATGTGGCGATGGCATCCATACCACCCATCATCATAATAACAATCAATAGGCATGGGCCTCCACTCCTCCTCCTCCTTTGCCAGTCAGGCCATCGACGACCTTAGGTCACACAGTCCGGGCGGGAGGAGAGTTTGGGCTGGCGGCGCCCGTGCTTCCCTCCCTCGGCGTCCTGTCTGTGGGGCGTGTGAGCCCTCCGACGCCTCCTCTGGTATGTTTGGCTGACTCTTCAGTGTGCGGTTTTACACGGGAGGAGGTGATTTCGTTTGGTGGGATCCCCGATCCGGTCTCGGCGGGGCGTTGGATGAGTTCTCGTATCCAGGACAACCCGGAGGTTGATGACATGCAGCTGAGGTGCGCTATGAGGGCGGCCAAGATTCGTGATGCTGAGATTACTACTGGTATGTCCGTCAACATTTCCAATTCTTTATTGCATTTTTCCAATGAGGAAATTATAAATAATGCAAACCAAATAGGAGTTTTGCTAGGGGCTAATGATAGTGAAATTTCCAAGTCGGTTAATGATCTTTTAGATTTGGAGGCGGAACGGGCATTAGAGACTATTCGTAATCTGGTTGCGGTAAAACCCATGAATGATGATGAGATTGAGGCGTTGGGGGTCCGAGTGCTTGATAATATGTGTGCGGATCTAGCACCATCCGACCATGAGTGTGAGGAGGATGATGTTCCTCTAAACAATGCAGTAGATAGTGCCTCTGAGCCCGGTTATGAGGACCAGGTGGAAGAACCTAGTAAACCTAAGCGCAAGTGGAAACGGGAGATTTATCCCGATTCTGCGGTTCGTAGGAGTGCTAGGATTAGGACTGCCAAAATATTTCATGATAAAGTATGAAAGGAATCTTTTGGAATAGCAGAGGCCTGAAAGACTTGGCTAAAAGAAGGTTCCTTACTGAGGCATCCTTGGAGCATCGGTTAGATTTTGTTGCTCTCTCGGAAACTGGTCGTGAAAACATTGCGCCTCAGTTTCTTGCCTCTCTGGTGGGAGGTGTTGAGTTCGATTGGCATTGCCTTCCTCTGAGAGGAAGATCGGGTGGGATCTTGCTTGGTGTGAGGTGCGACTCGTTAGAAGTCCGAAGTGTAGTGATGGGAGACTTCGCGATTAAGTTTCGAGTCAGGTCTAATGTCGATGATTTCAACTGGGTTTTGGTGGCAGTATACGGTGCCGCACAGCCCGAGCTTAAACCGGAGTTTTTGGCAGACCTTGTTCGAATCTGTGGGTCTGAGCAGCTTCCAATTTTAGTTGGAGGTGACTTCAATATCATTAGGAGAAGAGAGGAGAAGAATAATGATAATTTTGACGGCAGGTGGTCGTTTATGTTCAATACTATTATTGAAAGCTTGGATCTGAGGGAGATCGAGCTTTCTGGCAGAAAGTTCACCTGGGCTAGTGCTATGCCAAATCCGACATATGAAAAGCTTGATAGAGTTCTCGCGAGCGTTGAGTGGGAATAGAAGTACTCTCTTGTAACGATACAAGCCCTCTCGCGTGGAATTTCCGATCACACTCCATTGTTCGTGGAGTTAGGGGAGCCGAGCCACGTTGGAAACAAAAATACCTTTTCTTTCGAGATGGCCTGGTTTGAACGCGAAGGTTTCTTGGACCTGATTGCCAGGGAATGGGCTAAGGGTGCAGCAGGGAGGACTTCGGTCGAGCGTTGGCAGAATAAGATTAGGTATTTGAGAACTTTCTTACGGGGGTGGGCTAAGCATCTTAGTGGAGTGTATAAGATTGAAAAGGACAGGCTCCTTTCTCTGATTCAGACCCTCGACTTAAAGGCTGGATCCACGGTTTTGCAGCCAGCAGAGCATCAGGTTAAAATCGAGGCGGAGAAGAGGTTGAAAGAACTTCTCCGCGAAGAAGAATTGAAGTGGGCATTGCGGGCTAAGGTCCGCAAAGTTGTCCAGGGGGACGCGAATACTCCATTCTTTCACCTGATTGCTAATGGTAAGCATAGAAAGAAGAGAATCTTTCATCTTGAGCAAGATGAAGGAACTATTTTAGGACAGGACAACCTAAAAACTGATATAACCGAGTATTACAAGCAGTTATTTGGACCTCCGGAGGATAGTTGTGTGTCCCTCGATGAGTCCAGGATTGAGGATGTGCCTCAACTTTCGGCTACTAATAATGATATTTTAGTTGCCCCGTTCTCAGAGAAGGAGGTGTTTGAGGCTATTGCACAGATGAAGAACAATAAGGCTCCCGGACCGGATGGTTTCCCGGTTGAGTTCTACAAAAAGTGCTGGCACATTATTAAGGGGGATTTGTTACCTATGTTTCATGATCTGTTCTCTGGACAACTTCATTTATTTCACTTGAATTTTGGAACAATCACATTGCTTCCTAAGAAAACGGATGCTGTGAGAATTGAGCAGTTCAGCCAATCTGCCTTCTCAATGTTAGTTTCAAAATTTTCACCAAGGTCGGGACTAATAGGCTCACACAAATTGCACATTCTGTGGTGCAACAGTCCCAAACTGCTTTCATGCCAGGTAGAAACATCCTTGAAGGGGTGGTTGTCCTTCATGAAACGCTCCATGAAATCCATTCAAAAAAATTAGATGGAATTATTTTTAAGATGGATTTCGGGAAAGCGTATGATAAAGTCAAATGGCCATTTCTCCAGCAGGCATTGCATATGAAAGGTTTCGATGAAGCCTGGCGCTGCCAGGTTAAATCGTTTAAGCAAAAAGGAAGTGTTGGAATTGAGGTGAATGATGATATTGGTCACTACTTCCAGACACATAAAGGCATAAGACAAAGAGATCCGATGTCCCCTATCCTGTTTAACATTGTGGTTGACATGTTAGCAATTATGATAGGAAGGGTTAAGGAGCATGGTCAAGTAGGTGGCTTGGTACCTCATCTTGTCGATGGAGGTGTGTCCATCCTTCAGTACGTTGATGATACAATCATCTTTATGGAGCATGATTTGGCCAAGGCGAGAAATATGAAGCTGGTGTTATGCCTTTTCTAACAATTGACCGGGCTCAAGATTAACTTTCACAAGAGTGAGTTGTTTTGCTTTGGTAGAGCCAAGGATGACCAAGAGGCTTATAGGCAATTGTTTGGGTGTGATTTGGGGGCGTTACCTTTTTCTTACCTAGGTATACCAATCCACCACCGTAAGCTCACGAACAGAGAATAGAAATGCATCAAAGACCGATTTGAAAAGAAACTGAGTTGCTAGAAGGAAAAGCTCATGTCATACGGAGGCTGATTGATTTTGATTAATTCGGTGCTCACGAGTATGCCTCTCTTTCTCTTATCGTTCTTTGAAGTCCCAGTTGTAGTCAGGAAAAGACTGGACTTTTATCGCTCGCGTTTCTTTTGGTAGGGTGATGAACTAAAAAGAAAATAACGGCTAGCTAAATGGGATGTCATCTGTAGACCGAAAGACCAAGGGGGTCTTGGTATCGAGAATCTCGAAGTTAAGAACAGATGCCTTCTTAGTAAGTGGCTGTGGAAGTTATCCCATGAGACCGAGGCCACGCTGGCACAAATACTTCGTAGCAAGTACCTTCAGACCAAAACTTTTGTTGGGGATCGTAGCAGAAATTTAAAATTTTCAACGCATCACCAAGCTCAATCTATGGAGTAATCTAGCAACGAGGGGAAGGAGAGTGCATCTACATACCCTTGTAGATCACTAAGCGGAAGCGTTGCAAGAACGCGGATGAAGGAGTCAGACTCGTAGCGATTCAGATCGCCGTTGATTCCGATCTAAGCGCCGAACCACGGCGCCTCCGCGTTCAACACACGTGCAGCCCGGTGATGTCTCCTATGCCTTGATCCAGCAAGGGGAGAAGGAGAGGTTAGGGAAGACTCCGTCCAGCAGCAACACAACGGCATGGTGGTGGTGGAGGAGCGCGGAACTCCAGCAGGGCTTCGCCAAGCACCACGAGAGACGAGGAGGGAGAGAGGTAGGGCTGCGCCAAGAGGGAGATGATCTCACATGTGTTGCTGCCCCCAATACCTCAAGTATATATAGGGGAAGGGGAGGGGCTGCACCCCCATCTAGGTTTCCCTCCCTAGGGGTGGCGGCAGCCCAAAACCCATCTAGGGTTGCGGCCAAGGGGGAGAGAGAGGAGGCGCACCTAGGGTGGGCCTTAAGGCCCATCTGCCCTAGGGTTTGCCCCCTCCCCTCTAGGAGGCACCTTGGGCCTTGGTGGGAGGCGCCCCAGCCCAACTAGGGGCTGGTCCCTTCCCACTATTGGCCCATGTAGGCCTCCGGGGCTGGTGGCCCCTCCCGGTGGACCCCCGGACCCCTCCGGTGGTCCCGGTACACTACCGGTGAGGCCCGGAGCACTTCCAGTGGCCAAAACCATACTTCCTATATATTAATCTTTACCTCCGGACCATTCCGGAACTCCTCGTGACGTCCGGGATCTCATCTGGGACTCCGAACAACATTCGGTAACCGCGTACATACTTTCCCTATAACCCTAGCGTCATCGAACCTTAAGTGTGTAGACCCTACGGGTTCGGGAGTCATGCAGACATGTCCAAGACAACTCTCCAATCAATAACCAACAGCGGGATCTGGATACCCATTTTGGCTCCCACATGCTCCATGATGATCTCATCGGATGAACCACGATGTCAAGGATTTAATCAATCCCGTATACAATTCCCTTTGTCTAGCGGTATAGTACTTGCCCGAGATTCGATCGTCGGTATCCCGATACCTTGTTCAATCTCGTTACCGGCAAGTCTCTTTACTCGTTCCGTAACACATCATCCCATGATCAACTCCTTGGTCACATTTCGCACATTATGATGATGTCCTACCGAGTGGGCCCAGAGATACCTCTCCGTTTACACGGAGTGACAAATCCCAGTCTTGATTCATGCCAACCCAACAGACACTTTCGGAGATACATGTAGTGTACCTTTATAGCCACCCAGTTACATTGTGACATTTGGCACACCCAAAGCACTCCTACGGTATCTGGGAGTTGCACAATCTCATGGTCTAAGGAAATGATACTTGACATTAGAAAAGCTTTAGCATACGAACTACACGATCTTGTGCTAGGCTTAGGATTGGGTCTTGTCCATCACATCATTCTCCTAATGATGTGATCCCGTTATCAACGACATCCAATGTCCGTGGTCAGGAAACTGTAACCATCTATTGATCAACGAGCTAGTCAACTAGAGGCTTACTAGGGACACGGTGTTGTCTATGTATCCACACATGTATCTGAGTTTCCTATCAATACAATTCTAGCATGGATAATAAACGATTATCATGAACAAGGAAATATAATAATAACCAATTTATTATTGCCTCTAGGGCATAATTCCAATAGTCTCCCACTTGCACTAGAGTCAACAATCTAGTTCACATCGCCATGTGATTAACACTCACAGGTCACATCACCATGTGACCAACATCCAAGAGTCTACTAGGCTCAATGATCTAGTTCACATCACTGTGTGATAAACACTCAAAGAGTTCTGGGTTTGATCATGTTATGCTTGTGAGAGAGGTTGTAGTCAATGGGTCTTGCCATATTCAGATCCCTATGTATTTCGCAAAACTTTATGTCATATCGTAGATGCTGCTACCATGTTCCGCTTGGAGCTATTCCAAATTGTTGCTCCATTATACGTATCCGGTATCTCTACTCAGAGCTATCCGGATAGGTGTTAAGCTTGCATCGACGTAACTCTTTACGTCGAACTCTTCATCACCTCCATATCGGAGAAACATTTCCTTATTCCTCTAAGGATAATTTTGACCGCTATCTAGTGATCCAGTCCTAGATCACCTTTGTACCCTCCTGCCAGACATGTGGCAAGGCACACATCAGGTGTGGTACTCAGCATGGCATACCGTATAGAGCCTATGACAAGAGCATAGGGGACGACCTTCGTCCTTCCTCTTTCTTCTGCCGTGGTCAAGCTTTGAGTCTTACTCAACTTCACACCTTACAACTCAGGTAAGAACCCCTTCTTTGACTGATCTATTTTGAACTCCTTCAAAAACATGTCAAGGTGTGCGTTCTTTGGAAGTATCATCAAGCGTTTTGATCTATCTCTATAGATCTTGATGCCCATTATGTAAGTAGCTTTATCTAGGTCTTCCTTTGAAAAACACTCTTCAAACAACTGTTTATGCTTTCCAGAAATTCTACATTATTTCGGATCAACAATATGTCATCCACATATACTTATCAGAAATGTTGTAGTGCTCCCACTCACTTTCTTGTAAATACAAGTTTCTAGCAAACATTGTATAAACCTAAAAGCTTTGATCACTCCATCAAAGCATATATTCTAACTCCGAGATGCTTGCTCTAGTCCATAGAAGGATCGCTAGAGCTAGCATACCTTTTAGCATCCTTAGGATCGACAAAACTTTGATTGTATCACATACAACTCTTTCTCATGAAAACTGGTAAGAAAACTCGTTTTAACATCCATCTGTCAGATTTCATAATCGAAAAATACAGCTAATGCTAACATGATTCCGACGGACTTAAGCATCGCTACGGGTGAGGAATTCTCATCGTAGTCAACTCCTTGAACATGTGAAAAAAAACAAAACTTTTTCCCACAAGTCGAGCTTCATAGACAGTAACATTACCGCCCACGTCCGTCTTCTTCTTAAAGATCCATTTATCTCAATGGCTTGACGATCATCGGGCAAGTCCACCAAAGTCCATACTTTTTTCTGATACATGGATCCTATCTCGGATTTCATGGCTTCTAACCATTTGTCGGAATACGGGCCCACCATCGCTTCTCCATAGCTCGTAGGTTCATTGTTGTCTAACAACATGATATCTAAGACAGGATTACCGTACCACTCAGGAGTAGTACATATCCTTGTCGACCTACGAGGTTCGATAGCAACTTGATCCTAAGCTTCATGATCACTATCATTAACTTCCTATTCAACAGATGTAGGCGCCACAGAAAACATCTTTCTGTGTTGCATCACTCTCTGATTGAAATAAAGGTGCGACAACCTCATCAAGTTCTATCTTCCTCGCACTCAATTCTTTCGAGAGAAACTCCTTCTCGAGAAAGGACCCGTACTTGGCGACAAACAATTTGCCCTCAGATATGAGATAGAAGGTGTACCCAACTGTCACCTTTGGGTATCCTATGAAGATGTGTTTGTCCGCTTTGGGTTCGAGCTTCTCCGGCTGAAGCCTTAAGCATCGCAGCCCCAAATATTAAGAAGTGACAACTTTGGTTTCTTGCCAAACCAATGTTCACACGACGTCGTTTCAGCGGACTTAAATGGTGTCCTATCTAAAGTGAATGCAGCTGTCTCTAACGCATAACCTCGAAATAATAGCAGTAGATCGGTAAGAGACATCATACATCGCACCATATTTCATAAGGTTCGATTACGACGTCCGGACACATCATTACCCTGTCGTGTTCCAGGTGGCTTCAACTGTGAAACAATTCCACAATGTCTTAAGTGTTTGCCAAACTCATAACTCAAAAATTCTCATTGATCAGATCGTAGGAATTTGATCTTCTTGTTATGATGATTCTTAACTTCACTCTGAAATCGCTTGAACTTTTCAAACGTTTCAGAGTTGTGCTTCATTAAGTAAATATACCAATATCTACTCAAATTGTCAGTGAAGATGAGAAAATAGCGATATCCACTGCACGCTTCAATTCTCATTGGATCACACGCATCAGCATGTATGATTTCCAACAAGTCACTTGCTCATTTCATTGTACCTGAAAATGGGGTCTTAGTCATCCTGCCCATGAGGCATGGCTCACATGTGTCAAGCGATTCAAAATCAAGTGACTCCAAACATCCATCGATATGGAGTTTCTTTATGCATCTTACGCCAATATGACCTAAGCGGCAGTGCCACAAGAAAGTGGTACTATCATTATTAACTCTACATCTTTTGGCGTGAACATGTGTATTACCACGACCGAGATTCAATGAACCATTCACATAGGGTGCATGACCATGAAAGGTATTATTCATGTGAACAGAATAGCCATTATTCTCTAATTTGAATGAATAACCGTATTGCAATGAACATGATCTAATCATATTCATGCTCAACGTAGACACCTGATAACATTTATCTAGGTTCAATACTAACCCCGAAGGTAGTTGGAGCGTGCGATGGTGATCTCATCAACTTTGGAAACACATCCAACACACATCGTCACCTCGCCCTTAGCCAGTCTCCCGCTTTTGCTTCAAGTCAGCAATAATAGCAACTGAACCGGTATCCAATACCCAGGTGCTACCAGGAGTACTAGTGAGGTACACATTAATAACATGTATATACTTTGAAGTTGCCAGCCTTCTAATCTACCATGCATTTGGGGTAATTCCGCTACCAGTGACTGTTCCCCTTACAATAGAAGCACCTAGTCTCGGGTTTGGGTTCAACCTTGGGTTCTTTCACTGGAGCGGCAACTGGTTTGCCATCCATGAAGTTTCCCTTCTAGCCCTTACCCTTCTTGAAACCAGTGGTCTTGTTAAACCATCAACACCTGATGCTCCTTCTTGATTTCTACCTTTTGCGGTCTTAACCACCATGAACAGCTCCGGGATCAACTCCATCCCTTACATGTCATAGTTCATTACGAAGATCTAGTAGCTTAGTGATAGTGGCAAGAGAAATCTTATCAATCACTATCTTATCTGGAAGTTTAACTCCCACTTGATTTAAGTGATTGTAGCACCCAGACATTCTGAGCACATGCTCACTAGCTGAGCTATTCTCCTCCATCTTGTTGGCAAAAGAACTTGTCAGAGGTCTCACACCTCTCAACACGGGCATGAGCCTGAAATCCCAATTTCAGCTCTTGGAACATCTCATATGTTCTGTGGCGTTCAAAACGCCATTGGAATCCTGATTCTAAGCCGTAAAGTATGGTGCACTAAACTATCAAGTAGTCAACATGATGTGTCTCTCAGGTGTTCACAACATCCACAGACGATGTTGTAGGGGTTCGCACATCGAGCGGTGCATCAAAGACGTAATCCTTCTGTGTAGCAGTAAGGACACTCCTCGGACTACGGACCTAGTCCGCATAATTGCTTACAATATCTTTCAACTTAATCTTTCTCTAGGAACGTCTTGAAACAGGGAGCTACAACCTGAGCTATTTATCTACAACATATTTGCAAAGACAATTTAGACTATGTTCATGATAATTGAGTTCATCTAATCAAATTATTTAATGAACTCCCACTCAAATAGACATCCCTCTAGTCATCTAAGTGAAAGATGATCCGAATCGACTAGGCCGAGTCCGATCATCACGTGAGACGGACTAGTCATCAACGGTGAACATCTCATGTTGATCGTATCTTCTATACGACTCATGTTCGACCTTTCGGTCATCCGTGTTCCGAGGCCATGTCTGTACATGCTAGGCTCGTCAAGTCAACCTAAGTGTTTCGCATGTGTCCCGAGGCCATGCCTGTACATGCTAGGCTTGTCAACATCCGTTGTATTCGAACGTTAGAATCTATCACACCCGATCATCACGTGGTGCTTCGAAACAACGAACCTTCACAACGGTGACAGTTATGGGGAACACTTTTCTTGAAATTTTAGTGAGGGATCATCTTATTTAAGCTACCGTCGTTCTAAGCAAATAAGATGTAAAACATGATAAACATCACATGCAATCAAATAGTGACATGATATGGCCAATATCATTTTGCTCCTTTTGATCTCCATCTTCGGGGCTCCATGATCATCGTTGTCACCGGCATGACACCATGATCTCCATCATCATGATCTCCATCATCGTGTCTTCTTGAAGTTGTCTCGTCATCTATTACTTCTACTACTATGGCTAACGCTTTAGCAATAAAGTAAAGTAATCACATGACATTTATGTTGACACGCAGGTCATAAATAAATTAAGACAACTCCTATGGCTCCTGCCGGTTGTCATACTCATCGACATGCAAGTCGTGATTCCTATTACAAGAACATGATCAATCTCATACATCACATATCATTCATCACATTCTTCTTGGCCATATCACATCACATAGCATACCCTGCAAAAACAAGTTAGACGTCCTCTAATTGTTGTTTGCATGTTTTACGTGGCTGCTATGGGTTTCTAGCAAGAACGTTTCTTACCTACGCAAAACCCACAACATGATATGCCAATTGCCATTTACCCTTCATAAGGACCCTTTTCATCGAATCCGATCCGACTTCGGAGAACTATCACTATTTCATCTGGAAGATCAACTCCCACTTGATTCAAGCGATTGTTGTACTCAGACAATCTGAGCACAAGCTCAACAATTGAGCTTTTCTCCCTTAGTTTGCAGGCTAAGAAAATCGTCGGAGGTCTTATACCTCTTGACGTGGGCACGAGCCTGAAATCTCAATTTCAGCCCTCGAAACATCTCATATGTTTTGCGACGTTTTAAAAACGTCTTCGGTGCCTCAACTCTAAACCGTTTAACTAAACTATCACGTAGTTATCAAATTGTGTATGTCAGATGTTCGCAACATCCACAGACAACGTTCGAGGTTCAGCACACTGAGCGGTGCATTAAGGACACAAGCCTTCTATGAAGTAATGAGGACAATCCTCAGTTTACGGACCTAGTCCGCATAATTGCTACTATCAACTTTCAACTAATTTTTCTCTAGGAACATATCTAAACAGTAGAACTAAAGCGCGAGCTACGACATAATTTGCAAAATCCTTTTGACTATGTTCAGGATAAACAAGTTCATCTTATGAACTCCCACTCAGATAGACATCCCTCTAGTCATCTAAGTGATTACATGATCCGAGTCAACTAGGCCGTGTCCGATCATCACGTGAGACGGACTAGTCAACATCGGTGAACATCTTCATGTTGATCGTATCTTCTATACGACTCATGCTCGACCTTTCGGTCTCTGGTGTTCCAAGGCCATGTCTGTACATGATATGCTCGTCAAGTCAACCTAAGTGTTTCATGTGTGTAAATCTAGCTTACACCCGTTGTATGTGAACGTAAGAATCTATCACACCCGATCATCACGTGGTGCTTCAAAACGACGAACTTTCGCAACGGTGCACAGTTAGGGGGAACACTTTCTTGAAATTTTAATGAGGGATCATCTTATTTACTACCGTCGTTCTAAGCAAATAAGATGTATAAACATGATAAACATCACATGCAATCAAATAGTGACATGATATGGCCAATATCATATTGCTCCTTTTGATCTCCATCTTCGGGGCTCCATGATCATCATCGTCACCGGCATGACACCATGATCTCCATCATCATGATCTCCATCATCGTGTCTTCATGAAGTTGTCTCGCCAACTATTACTTCTACTACCACAGCTAACGGTTAGCAATAAAGTAAAGTAATTACATGGCGTTGTTCAATGACACGCAAGTCATACAATAAATAAAGACAACTCCTATGGCTCCTGCCGGTTGTCATACTCATCGACATGCAAGTCGTGATTCCTATTACAAGAACATGATCAATCTCATACATCACATATATCATTCATCACATCCTTTTGGCCATATCACATCACAAGGCATATGCTGCAAAAACAAGTTAGACGTCCTCTAATAGTTGTTGCAAGTTTTTACGTGGCTGCTATAGGTTTCTAGCAAGAGCGTTTCTTACCTACGCGAAAACCACAATGTGATACGCCAATTTCTATTTACCCTTCATAAGGACCCTTTTCATTGAATCCGATCCAACTAAAGTGGGAGAGACAGACACCCGCTAGCCACCTTATGCAACTAGTGCATGTCAGTCGGTGGAACCAGTCTCATGTAAGCATACGTGTAAGGTCGGTCCAGGCCGCTTCATCCCACGATGCCGCTGAATCAAGATACGACTAGTAACGACAAGTAAATTGACAATATCGACGCCCACAACTGCTTTGTGTTCTACTCGTGCATAGAAACTACGCATAGACCTAGCTCATGATGCCACTGTTGGGGATCGCAGCAGAAATTTAAAATTTTCTACGCATCACCAAGATCAATCTATGGAGTAATCGAGCAACAAGGGGAAGGAGAGTGCATCTACATACCCTTGTAGATCGCTAAGTGGAAGCATTGCAAGAACGCGGATGAAGGAGTCGTACTCGTAGCGATTCAGATCGCGGTTGATTCCGATCTAAGCACCGAACCACGGCGCCTCCGCGTTCAACAGATGTGCAGCCCGGTGACGTGTCCTATGCCTTGATCCAGCAAGGGGAGAAGGAGAGGTTGGGGAAGACTCCGTCCAGCAGCAGCACGACGGCGTGGTGGTGGTGGAGGAGCGCGGAACTCCAGTAGGGCTTCGCCAAGCACTACGAGAGACGAGGATGGAGAGAGGTAGGGCTGCGCCAAGAGGGAGATGATCTCGCGTGTGTTGCAGCCCCCAATACCTCAAGTATATATAGGGGAAGGGGAGGGGCTGCGCCCCCATCTAGGGTTCCGTCCCTAGGGGTGGCGGCAGCCCAAAACCCATCTTGGGTTGCGGCCAAGGGGGAGAGAGAGGAGGCGCACCTAGGGTTTGCCCCCCTCCCCTCTAGGAGGCGCCTTGGGCCTTGGTAGGAGGCGCCCCAGCCCACCTAGGGGCTGGTCCCTTCCCACTATTGGCCCATGTAGGACTCCGGGGCTGGTGGCCCCTCCCGGTGGACCCCCGGACCCCTCCGGTGGTCCCGGTACACTACCGGTGATGCCCGGAACACTTTCGGTGGCCAAAACCATACTTCCTATATATTAATCTTTACCTCCAGACCATTCCGGAACTCCTCGTGACATCCGGGATCTCATCCGGGACTCCGAACAACATTCGGTAACCGCGTACATACTTTCCCTATAACCCTAGTGACGGTGTCCTGGACTAGGGGGTACTCACCATGTCATCTCCCGATCTATTAGATTGGGCCGAAGACCCCCGTGGCCGTATACTCATGGGCCAGTTCGGACAGCTGCCGCATACAAGGAAGATTACATGAAGACTTGGCGATCAAGACAAGGACTTCTCCCCACCGGCGTATTCGGCTAGGACTCTTGTTAACCTAGGCCTCTGGTGCATTATATAAACCAGGGCCAGGCTAGTCGATAGAATAGACAACATACATATACAACAATCATACCATAGGCTAGCTTCTAGGGTTTAGCCTCCTTGATCTCGTGGTAGATCTACTCTTGTACTACCCATATCATCAATATTAATCAAGCAGGACGTAGGGTTTTACCTCCATCAAGAGGGCCCGAACCTGGGTAAAACTTCGTGTCCCTTGCCTCCTGTTACCATCCGGCCTTGACGCACAGTTCGGGACCCCCTACCCGGGATCCGCCGGTTTTGACACCGACATTGGTGCTTTCGTTGAGAGTTCCGCTGTGTGATCGACAAAAGGATCGATGGCTCGCCTGCAGATCAACTGCGACTTCGGCGTCTTCGTCACCAGTTCGACTGGTCACCTTGGTTCGACCAAGAATTACGCCCCGTGTTCGGATCACCATGTTCGGACGAGGGCCTTCATCAAACATCAACTCCGATCTGTATCAAGATCACGGAGGAATTATCTATGGAGCTCGGCGGCTCAACGTCAACATTGCTCTCAAGCGACCGTGCTGTTTTTTTGGACAGCGAACTCGTATCTGCCGCCACCACCTCCTCGAGTATCTCTTTTACGATCGCTTTCGTGGAATTGTGCGGAATTGGGTCTATAACAACCCTGGAAAATTTCGTCGAGTTCCGATGGAGGAATCTCTGGCAATCCACGATATACCGGAGCCCTGTCAAATCTGGATGGGAATTTGGATGAGTTTAGGGCGTGGTGTCCAGCTTCTAGCTCGGACGTCCTTTGGAAGATCCAACCGTTGATCCGCTGCGTAATTCCTATATCTACCACCTCTCAAAATTTCAGCTCGATCCGACCGTCCAAACTCCGGGAACCTTCCGATTAGTGCATCACTTTTCGGATCTATTTTCGGCGCGAAAACGAATCCGATCCGAGTTTGTCTTTTTTATGAATGGGATTTCGGACATCCCTTTTGAAGGAAGTTTTGTATGAGGTATTGTGTTTTGTTCCCGAATACACCCCACTAACTTTAAGATCTTTTGAACATGATCTTCAGCATCATGCTGGCGTCAAACCAGTCCGGCAATATTACTCCACAGCTGCCGACCTGCGCTAGACACGTCGTCACTTTAGCCGAGCGCAACTTTTTCGGATCATCATCTCGGCAAGCCGAACAAAAGTCCGGCATCGCGAAGGATATATTATCATCAACATCGCCGCCCCACGGATTACACAAAGCGGGCATACCGGCATCGCCGCACGGTCGCTTCATCACGCCGGCATCGACCACGTCACAACCTGCATCGACAGGGCCGCACTACTGCTTCTTCAAGCTGGTGTCCATCACGCCGACCTACTTCGACTCATCGGCTGGCGTCGAGGCTTCGACATCTCAGCCGGACCGGGGGCTTCGCCATCTCTTCATCAACCTACTCCGGATACTTTGGCGTCACTAGCCGACCAGCTCCGTCACGTTAGCTGGGCCAAGGGCTTTGCCTCGGGGAGTCAACCTTTACCAGCATTGTCGTCGTTTTATCGCCCATCAGGCAATGGGTGGGCGGAGCGAGTCCCAATTTTGGGAATCACCTTCCTTCGGATTGCTAAAACAAATAAACCACGTGCAATTAATCCCAGTATTTTTTGCTTGTTTGGATTCATTTTTCCAAAGGAATTATTACTCTGGTTTGTCCATGATATGTACACAGGTCTATCAAATGGTGACCGCATTAACGACGGTCGCGTGGTGGTTCGATCAGTTTCCGTACATAGTCCGGCGAACGGCGCATCCGGAGCTCGGACCGACCTGTGAATTCAGGCTTTACCACGCCTTTACTACATCACGCCGACGCCCTGCATCGACATTGACTTCGGCGCCAGGCCATATTTCTTCTATTCCTCACTTTGCATAAATTATTTATTATGCAATATTTTTTAATTATCATTATTACTATTATCTCCGGTTTGCACAATTTTTTATGCACAGGAAAATGATCCGGTGACTTCGGCGTCACTCTGCCGGTCTGCATTGATCGTGCTATGTCACCACTTCGGCGTGTCAAGCTCTCCGCTCCGCCACCTCGGGACCGGCTTGAGGGATGGAACCTTGCCCCGCATCAAGCTCGGCCCGCGTCATCAATACTGAACACATTAACCAGCTAAGTCGCTTTCATGCTCAAAGCTTTAATATCTAAGTTGCGTTCGGTTCGACCAAGCATTATACTTTTTAGGAAAAAAATTTCTTGTAAATTTTTTTCTTTGTCCAAACTTTGTTTGTGACGCATAAATTCAAATACCCCATTTACTTGGGGGCTTCCTTTATGAAGCTTTTCCTGTTGCATATGATTATACTTGTACGGCTTCGTTCCTTGTTAGTGTATTACGCCACAATATGCACCATATTGATTTAAGCGATTTGTAAGCTGGGTTGCCTCGCTCCTGAGTTTACCCCTACGTTCCCGATTGTTCGGCTAGGGAGTAAAGGGAGCACCTCTGCGATTGTCACGATCGGGTCACCCGAGCCGGACCTCCGACTGGGTGAAGCCGAAAGCTAGCGCTCTTATAGTTATTCAATGATGGTCGGCACACAACGGAACTCATGAGTAGAAAAAATCTATTGCACAAGTCTCATAATAACAATGAGCACCGAAGAAAGGTATCGGTGGGGGTACTATTTTCTTCGAAGATGCTTCTTACACTTCACGGTAATATAGCATAAGTTCCCTGAGCGCGCTTTGTCTGTTACAACCTTATGACCTGATTGCCTGGTTATTGGAAACACCGTCGATACTCTCGACAGATGGAGTACATAACACTTTTCGGTCCTTGACTGAAGAGGGAGAAGCCGACGGTCGGTTAAGACGCGTTTAAAGTTCGGTTGAACATAGATATGATATAAGTACTTCGGTACATGCAATCATTCTTCTACCCAAGTCACTTGGGGGCTCTTAAGTTTATTTGAGCCGTTTTATAATAAGTGTCATTCTTCTTAGTCGTTGCAAAGTTTTTTTATTATTATTTATAACTCCTTTTTTCGACGCGAGTGTGCGTTCACTTGCCAGGGAGCCTAATTTCTCTCTCAAAGCCGCTAGAGTTTAGTTTGCTAAACTGGCCTAATGAGAAATACTCCGCCCTCGGGATAGGAGGTTGGAGTCGTAGGCTGACCCGCTCGAAGTCTTGAGATAGGATGTATCATGTTAAAGCACGACAGAAGCACTTCCTTTTTTAAGACCAATTTTCGGATTGGCACCGAACACTTGATCTTGTTCGGATGTCATGCTTTTATTGACGTTTCTTGGTTTTCCAGCTTTTTGGCACTTTTAAATTATTTATGCTTCTCCAGCATTAGTCTCGCAGTGCAACGCCGGACACCTTTAGGGATTCAGTAAAAACATTCTCAGATATTGCTATATATGCATCGGTTTCGAGTTGTGTCTTCGGTCAATAGTTGGGTTGCCCGGCTCCTGTACTTGCTTCCTATGTTCCGTTTTGTTCGGCTAGGCGTGCAAAGGGAGAACCACTGTGATTGTGCTTCCAGCTCACATGGTTAAGCACCTCAATGGAGAAAGCCGAAAACTGACTGTCACAATAAGCGTAAACTAGTCAGCGATCCGATGACTATATTAAAAGACAGGCCGTTCATAATATTGGCCGAAGTGTTTATGGCTTGACCCCGACTGTCGCCGAACACTACCGGGGGCTATTAACTGGCCTCCCAAACTAAATCCTCGATATTTTGCTCTTACATTAGAGCTGAGGTTTAATGATCATGCTTAGCATCACAACCCAAAGAAAGGAACCGATAGCGGGACTATTTTCTTTGGAAGACATTTCTTCTGTTAAATAATAATATAACATATCTCTCTACATACCTTTGTTTATAAAACCGTATGGCCAGATTTCCTTGTTTGTTGTAAATCTTTGCCCTCATAAAGGCTTTATAAAGTAGGACAAACACTCCTCGGCTACTGGCCGAGGAGGTGGAAGCCGATGGTCGGTCAACAAAGTTTTGTACAATGCGGATCCGAGCATTAATAACGTAAAGTACTTGGATACATAGAGTCATTACACATAATTTGTGATTTTACTATGGATATTGATCCTTAATTCGGCCACCCGTGCCCTCATTAAGGCTCGGGGGCTACTGGGCTTCGGGCTTATTATTTACAAATATTAAAGGGGCACATCGATCCCCTGATCTGGTGTTGCCACCCGACCAGTGTCTCGGGGGCTACTGCATTGCTTGTCCAATGCAGAAAATTTTATGTGCAATATAGTTTCCGAGGAGATTTTGATCCTCAGGTTGGTCGGCCGCACCCAACCTGAGTCTCGAGGACTGAGCACGCCGCTTTTAGTGTCTCGAAGTATTCTGCCGAGCTTGGACTTGATCCTCAGGCCAATTTTGCAAATCAACCCGAGTCTCAGCGGCTACTAGGATCAGCGGTCTTACGTCATCCTTCAGGTACATCTCGGGTTTTAGACCGATACACACCTTGAGGGCTACTGGCTATATATCTCGGCAGAGAATAAATTGCCCCAACAAAAAATATTCACAAAAATCGGCCCACATACGGGGTGGTGCACCACCTCGGAAGCAGTCTGGCATAAAGCTCGGGCGCTAGTGGCTGGCTCCGTAGAGGGCATTTCCGGCGTTAAGCTCGGCGAAACTCCTTCAAACTTTTTTGAACCAAGGTGATATGACACCTCGGATATAGTCCAGCCTTGGAGCCTGGACACAGTCCGGCGTTGGAGCTCGGATATATTTCGGCGTTGGAGCTCGGATATACAGTCCGGCGTTGGAGCTCGGATACATAGTCCGGCGTTGGAGCTCGGAAACATTCCGGCGCTAGAGCTGGGAAGCGGTCCGGCGTTGGAGCTCGGACGCAAGAGGACTCTGCCTCCCGGGAACAACTTCAAACCCGAGGTGTGGCATAAAAATAAACAAGGCATTGATAAAGGCCGGAAACTTAAAGGGGCTCCTCGGATACCCGACGTGTAAACTCGTCGAATGCATTTCGGCGATCCTCAAGATCAAAGATAAAGAAGATTTGTTGAACCAGTTTTCAAGACCGGCAACCGAAGATGAAGAACAGTTCGGAAGAATCGAGGAGCGTCCCTAACTTAAAGACCGGTTCAGGGGGCTACTGACGGTGTCCTGGACTAGGGGGTACTCACCACGTCGTCTCCCGATCTATTAGATTGGGCCGAAGACCCCCGTGGCCGTATACTCATGGGCCAGTTCGGACAGCTGCCGCATACAAGGAAGATTCCACAAAGACTTAGCGATCAAGATAGGGACTTCTCCCCACCGGCGTATTCGGCTAGGACTCTTGTTAACCTAGGCCTCTGGTGCATTATATAAACCAGGGCCAGGCTAGTCGATAGAATAGACAACATACATATAGAACAATCATACCATAGGCTAGCTTCTAGGGTTTAGCCTCCTTGATCTCGTGGTAGATCTACTCTTGTACTACCCATATCATCAATATTAATCAAGCAGGACGTAGGGTTTTACCTCCATCAAGAGGGCCCAAACCTGGGTAAAACTTCGTGTCCCTTGCCTCCTGTTACCATCCGGCCTTGACACACAGTTCGGGACCCCCTACCCGAGATCCGCCGGTTTTGACACCGACACCTAGCGTCATCGAACCTTAAGTGTGTAGACCCTACGGGTTCGGGAGTCATGCAGACATGGCCGAGACAACTCTCCGGTCAATAACCAACAGCGGGATCTGGATACCCATGTTGGCTCCCACATGCTCCATGATGATCTCATCGGATAAACCACGATGTCAAGGATTTAATCAATCCCGTATACAATTCCCTTTGTCTAGCGGTATAGTACTTGCCCGATATTCGATCGTCGGTATCCTGATACCTTGTTCAATCTCGTTACCGGCAAGTCTCTTTACTCGTTCCGTAACACATCATCCTGTGATCAACTCCTTGGTCACATTGTGCACATTATGATGATGTCCTACCGAGTGGGCCCAGAGATACCTCTCCGTTTACACGGAGTGACAAATCCAAGTCTCGATTCGTGCCAACCCAACAAATACTTTCGGAGATACCTGTAGTGTACCTTTATAGCCACCCAGTTACGTTGTGACGTTTGGCACACCCAAAGCACTCTTACGGTATCCGGGAGTTGCACAATCTCATGGTCTAAGGAAATGATACTTGACATTAGAAAAGCTTTAGCATACGAACTACACGATCTTGTGCTAGGCTTAGGATTGGGACTTGTCCATCACATCATTCTCCTAATGATGTGATCCCGTTATCAACGACATCCAATGTCCATGGTCAGGAAACTGTAACCATCTATTGATCAACGGGCTAGTCAACTAGAGGCTTATTAGGGACATGGTGTGGTCTATGTATCCACACATGTAACTGAGTTTCCTATCAATACAATTCTAGGATGGATGATAAACTATTATCATGAACAAGGAAATATAATAATAACCAATTTATTATTGCCTCTAGGGCATAATTCCAACAACTTTGTCCCAGGTGACAGTTAGGCCGACCGATTCGCCTTTCTGAAGAGGACTGATGAAAGTCAAACAATCCTTGTTTAATAGGACAAAGTTTATTATTGGCAACGGTGCTAGTACACGTTTCAGGGAGGATACTTGGCTCGGAGAGACACCCTTAGCCATTCAATACCCATCTTTATATCGGATTGTTCAAACGTCGTGAGGTCTTCGTTGCAACGATATTTCAATCTATCCCCCTTAATATTCAATTTAGACGGTCGCTAGCGGGCGTTCGTTGGGAAGAATGGCTCCATCTAGTTAGGAGACTGATGAAGGTTCAGCTTTCCCAACAACCCGATGTATTACGCTGGAAGCTTACTAGGTGTGGAGTATTCACAGTTAAATCAATGTATATTGATGTTATCAACTCGAGCTTCACTCCTACCTCTGAGCACGTTTGGGATGTCAAAGTACCTTTGAAAATAAAAGTGTTTATGTGGTTTGTCCATAAACAAGTTATATTAACTAAGGACAACCTGACAAAGCGTAATTGGACAGGATCTACTAGGTGTAGTTTCTGTGAGCGGGATGAGATGATTAAGCACCTTTTTCTTAATTGCCCGCTAGCCAAAGTTCTTTGGCGGTCAGTTCACATTGCTTTTAATATTACGCCACCGCATACTGTTAACATGTTATTTGGGATGTGGCTTAATGGGATTCAGCCCGACTTAGCGAGACATATTCGTGTGGGAGTATGCGCTTTGCTGTGGACTATATGGAATTGCAGAAATGATTTGGTTTCTAACAGAACATTATGCATTCATTTTTTGCAGGTTATCTTCCGAGCCACGGCATTGATCCGTTCGTGGTCGCTACTTACTCCGATGGAGGCCAGGGAGCATTTGGTTACTGGATCTATCCGTTGAGAGATGGTAGCACGGGATATCTTCAACCGGTTTGGATGGCGGTCATGTAATAGGATAGACAATTAGTTTACCTATCTGTCTTTCGCCAGCCGGTTGTGGCGTCCCTTATCTGGCTAGTTTGTCGTTCTAGCTTTTATGGTTCTGAGTGAGCCTTTTTTTATAGTTCAAGACTTTTAAGACCTTGTTGGAACCTATTTATTTGTTTTAATAAGATGGCCGTATGCATCGTTCTGATGCAGAGGTCGGGGTGAACCCCCTTTTCGAAAAACAAAAAAAAACAAAAACGTATATTAATTTCATTAAACTCTGCAAGAGCTGCGAGACGACGAATGGACAGTTGGACACTGGACTTGTACCCGGCTAGACAGTATAATCTTTGGTCAAGACTAGCTTAATTACGACCGTACGCGGATGGCTTGACCCCCTCCAAACCCATGTACTAAAGACTACTCCTGTTTCTTGCTAGAAAACTGCATACATACCTACTTGCTTATTTGTATATTCACCGATTAGTACTACGATCAATTATTCAAATTAGTGGGCTACCAGTTGACTAATTACGTGATTAGAGTACGTACATACATGACCTCCAGACAGAGCTAGTACCTGCCAGGAAAGGTCTGCGAAGATATGAACAAGCGTACTAATTTAGTCCATTAGTCAGCTGCAAGCTACTACTTTTACCTTAATTATATGTCTCTGATTTGGTCTTGCTTACGTTCTGTCTTCCGCGTTCCCTTTATATTCTATACGGTCTAGTTGCTGATTGGTCCTGAAGAAGAAATTCAAAGTTTTCTCTGAATGAACCCATGCTCTTGGCCGGTCGGTCCCTTGCTGATTTTCTGGGTCTCTTGAATCTTTTTCGAGGGACCTTCTCTATTCAATCCTGACGAATGAAGACTTGTTAAGAGTATTATGCATATACATGTACAACCCGGAGGTATTTTGAGCACTATTATGTATATAGCACATGTCGAGGAAATGTACACGAAATTTTCTCTAAGATTAGTTGTAATTTCTCGAGCATTAGCTAGTAAATGACATGCTTACATATGTATGGTAAACTACAATTAGCTTGTCGAAGTGTGCACTGTCACAGTCAAAGAGTCATGTTTACGCTTTGCTTTGCTGTTGGTTCTTTCATTGAAATTTTTGTAGTCAATTTGAATTCATTTCAACAAGCTCGATCTCCACTCTGAAAACTCTGGTATTCATACTCTCTTCTGTTTTCTGTCAACGCTACTGTACGTAGTGTGTCTGTAGACACGTACCGATGCAAGAAAGCTGGACTATTACACTCTCACACTTTCACATTCTCAAAGAAGTATGGTACGGTTACTATCCGTGACCATTATATATACCGCTCAAGTCAAAGAAAAGGAATGCACATGTAATATACCGCTCAAGTTAAAAAGTGCATGCACTGCTCACCATTTTTGTCTTTTTAGTGTAGCTCTCACCATAACGTATATCATATTCAAATTTTACACACGTGTAATATATCTGTACGAACGTGTGTGGTTTTTTTTTTGAAAATTTAAAATATGATTTTCAGAAAAAAAACAAGGTCCGTGAAGCTCATCCTTTGTTTAGCATTTGCGGTTGTATTACAACTAAGTTAACTATAATGAAATATGCTTTTACCCAGCTTTATAAATAAAGCATCAACCACGTTGAAACAAGTTATTCGAGTACGATCATATTGAATAGAAGATCTGTTGGGACAACAGTACAAGACATACCCAAAAGCGACACATTACTCCTCCCCAGGGCCGAGGAATCAACTGCTAGGAGACGCAGCAGGCTGACGGAAAATCACCTGAAGACCATCCATCATGCCGCCTAGCTGGTCTCTGTCCCTCCGCCTATATAGCGGGTGTGCCACTGCCATCGAAACGCAAGAATTTGGCTCTGTTTGTTTGCGCTTATGTAACCGTTTTGAACAAAAAAGCTAAAGTCCAAACTAACAGCTAATTAGCAATTACTCACTACAGGAAAGACCTTGTATGTCGAATACCGAAAGTACTCGGCAAAGGCTGAAAATAGTTGGCAAAGCCTTTGTTGAGTGCTACACTTGGCAAAGGCCACTCAATTGTAATAGGATGGAAGAGGAAATAATTGGCGTAATGTGGTGTGTGTATTATTAAGCCTCGAGGAAACGGAGGAAGAAACCGACAGCAAACTGACATCCCCCACAGTCGTAGCGGGAGCATCGTTGACAGTGTCGCACCACAGATGCCTTGATTGTAAAGGAAGCCTACAAGGTGCTCAAGCAAGGTGGTAGTCCTTTGTACCAATGTCAAGGTAGTCAAGAGCGTAGGGCGGTCGAGCCACGGTCGAGGTAGCTGAGCATGTGGACGTCGTGGCTGATGTCAAGGTTGGGGTTGTTGGTATATAGGTAGCCACACGTGAAGTCGCGACTACAAAGAAGCAATCTAGGAGCCGGGGATGCAGCAATGTGCCAAGAAAAAAAAGTGAAGATATGATAGAGGCAATCGTCGAGGAGGGTGTCGATGCCAAAGACGACATTTTTATAGCAAGAATCTTACTTTCTTGATCAAATAATTACAGTATAATAGATTGGAGAAAATGACCTACTCTTAATTAAATTAAAACATATTCTGGGATTTCCTAGGGCTATCTCCATGGACAACGCTTACGTGTTCGGTCATTTTGGGAGTACCTGGTAGTAGAGGTAGAGGGACTCCCTCCCGCGACACACCCGCAGGCGTCCGGGGGGCAACCCTAGCGCCCCCCCCCCCCCCCCCCCCTCCTCCACTTCCTCCTCCCTCACTGTCGCCGTGGGGCGCGAGCGGGCGAAGCCCGCTCATCACTGGTGACAGCGGGGCTCTCTCGTCTCCGCGTGCAGGGGATGCGGCACGGGTTGAATACCTCGGGCCGGATGCGGCGCTCGGCAGCACTTTGTAGTGATCCGGCGACGGTGCGTGACGACAATGCAACGGGCAACGCAAAGGTGGTGCGGGTTGGATGCTGGTGGTGGTGGCGGCGTGCCCAGATCCGCGTCTGGCGTCGCGGGTCGCGGTCGGCCTCCCCTGCCATGGCTCGTGGGGGGGGGGGGGGGTAGCGGGTGGATGTGTGCGCCGCTGGCTGGTCAGGCCCTTGTGGCTGGTCGGCGACGCACGTGGTGCAGGAGATTCCCCTGGTCGCCATCCATGAATGCGGCGACGAGCGCTCTGCTTCCTCCTCTCCGGCGACGGGCTGTTGTTGTGGTCTCGTGCGGGGCTGGGCCAGTGGCAGGGGGCGAAACTAGTGGTTTCGAGGTGGGTGGGGAAGCTGGTTGGAGTGATATGGGCTTCGCTGCCCATCGTCGGCACAAGGTTATCACTGGTCATGGCCGTGGACCAGTCCCCCACCCCCTCCCCCTTCCCCATCCTCATTTGTTTTTTCAGTTCTGGCATCGCTCGAGGCGGGGTGGTTTGCCAGTGGTCTCGGAGGCGGTTGGGGTGCAAATTTGTTCAAAGTCACGACCTTTGATGGTCCTCGGGGCGGTCTGGATGCAGGGCCGCGATTCTGGCGGTGGGAGGCGCGTTGGTCGTGGGCCGACCACGCGACTCGGGTGCAGGCGGGCAGCCATGTTCGCTTGGGCGGCATGGATGCGGGTGGTTGGCGGAGCAGGGTTGCGATGGAGGGGTAGGAGCACCGCGGTTCATCACTTGCCCAGTCCCGGTACTGGCCGACGGAGGTGGTGTCCATGGACGTCATTCTCCTCCTTGCAGGCTCCGTCATGGTGCTCCCACTTCTTTCGTGTTACTCCGGGTGAAAACTTGATCTTAGGGATCAGACGGTGACGGCTTCCTACGGTCATATCCTTCCTGATGGCATCATCTTGGAGTCCTTGTTCCGGCCGTGTCCATCTCACCGCTCCTTGGTGGATTGCTCATCTTCATGGTGGTCTTCGGCTTATCATTAAGGTGCTTGATCATCGTTGGGATGGTGTTTTTGGTGGTCGGCACCTTTGTATCTCGCCTTAGGTGTGTGCGTTGAGTGCGGTGGTGAAGTGCGTTTGTATCGTCTTGCTTGAATGTTGTGGTAATGGTTGCATTATATATAAAGCGGGGAAACCCTTTTTCGTCGTGTACGGCCATTTTTTTTTTTGCAACTCCACGTGCTAATGCATGCCTATAATTCTACGCCACATCAATTACTTAGCAAGTTCGTTATATACATACAAATTAAACTAGCCAATTTATTCCAGTGTTCCAGGATATGTTTGTAAACGTCATCCATCTAAAGTACTTTTTTTCAAGTATTACGTACGCATTGCATATTTTAATTTACTACTCCCTCCGTTCCTAAATATAAGTTTTTGGAGTGATTCCACTATAGACCACATACGGAGCAAAATGAGTGAATCTATACTTAAAATGCATCTATATACATCCGTATGTGGTTCATAGTGAAATCTCTACAAAGACTTATATTTAGGAACGGAGGGAGTACATGTATATAGCTAACCCGATCATATCCATGCATCGGAAAGTGTCATGCAAATTGGTTCACTTTTCGAGGTAGATGTACTGCATTATCAGCTGTACGTGGCATACATAGATTTCTGCAGTGGTCGCACAAAACTAATACTACACAGGATTATATACGCCACTAAATCGTAATCCACCTAAACTCGCATGTAATCAAGCAACAACTACACCAGATACAATCATAATGGATCATGTGGCCGATATATATTCGTTAATGCATGTATCAGCAACGATTGCTAACCTAATCAGTGTACTAATTGTATATACGGTCCACGCCGAGGTCAAAGCTAGCTCAAATTGAAGACACGGTCTTGAGAGAAAGTTTAGGTGCAACACACACTTGTTGCTCGACCTAATTCCCGGTTTTCTTAATTATGCCTGGCTGTATGCATATGCGTGTGCAAGGTCAGCCCTATCGAGTCTCTTGGTTGGTTTTGGCGGTTCATAAGCAGTGGACATACATACATGCACATTAATTGTGTACTCTCAATACAATGACCCGGCAGCTAATCATATTGGTTTGGTGAAGTATATCGATCTCACACATAATAATAATCAGGGGTGACTTTTTTTTCGAAAAGGAGGAATACCCCCGGCCTCTGCATCTGGACGATGCATACGGCCACTTTATTGATTATAACACAAAATCTTAAAAAGTCGTACAACAGTAAGATCAAAGCCACCATCTTCGCAACCTCTGTCGCTACTCCTATCTAACTGATGAAGGGGCACTGATGGTCTGGGCCTAATACCAAACAGACCTCGCAGCCAAACCTAACATCTGAGACCTGAGGTCCCAACCAGGACTCCTTCCGGGTATGGGCACCCACCAGTCCGGCGTGTTCTTCAACCAGGCCCTTGCCGGGTATGAGGCCGCCGCAGCCACGTACCATCAATCCATCTTCAGAGCTGTACTGTTGCATGAACCGTGCCAGGCCTCTCTGCCATCGACGCCACCACGACGCCAGACAGCGCCACCATCCTGCGCTCGTCCATCATCACACGCCCACCGGCGATACCCCTACTGCTCCATGCCGTCGAGACTCGCCGTTGTCGACGTACCAGATGCCACGCCGCTCCTCCGACGCGAACACCAAAAACAGGAAACGCCCCAAAGATACAAGGGGCACTCTGCACAACATGAAAGCCGCCGCGAGCAGCTGCAGAAATCCAGCCGGCAGCCAAAGCCCCCACCTTCATGAGCCCACACCCGAATCCTAGCTCCCCAGGCAACGCCTCCAAGGAGGGGATGACGCCCATGGCGCCACTGCTGCCCAATCCAGACCGGATTTTGGGTTTTCACCCGGGAGAGGACCAGAGGTGAGAAGAATAAGGACCACGACACCGCCTTCAGGAAGGATGCATCGCCCGAAGCCGACGCCGCTGTCGAGCCGAACCAGCTGGCCTAGGGTTTCCCCCGGTCCCAATCTGCACCACCATCCCCAGAAGCACCGGAACCAGCAGCATCCACCGGCCACAAGCGCAAAGGGAAGGAGCGGGAAGGAGGGAGTAGTAGGCCTCCAGATCTGGCGAGGACGAAGGCCCCCGAACTGCCACCGCCAAGCGCCGACTCCCCACCACCGAGCGGTCGAGGACGCCGGGTAGAGTCCTCGCGCACACCGTCCAGAGCGCGAACGGCGGCGCCGAACCAGCATGGGCCGCCGCCCCGTGGATCCAGATCTCCGCGAAGGGACGATGAAGGCCTCGCCGCCACCTTCCTCGGCAGCCGCGCGATGCATCGGCGGCTCCTCTAGTGGCGACGAGGAGGAGAAGAAGGGGGAGGGGGACCGCCGGCGGCGGCTAGGGTTAGCCGCCCGTGTCGCCCCTGTTGGAGCGACGCCTAGTCAGGGGTGACTATATGATTGATATTGTTGTTACCGCGGGGAGATAAGGAAGTGATATACACCTGTCTCAAAATAAGTGACTCAATTTTATACTAACTTGATACTAAAGTTAGTACAAAGTTAAGTCACTTATTTTGAGACAGAGAGAGTATATCTATAGCTTTTTGGGTCTGAAATAGTGTGAAAAGTTACACATTAGTAATTTCTTTTCCTTGGTGGGATCATCATGAAAATAAAAAAGAATATGGGTGTTAAACAAGCGAAGCCCCCCGCCAAAAAAGAAGAAGTGATACCTAGCTACGGCACTGACGTGGAACGTGTAGCAAAATTCAAATTAGGAAAATGGACCGAGTTCTTTATGGTTTACTACTAGCTTCTACTAGTTCACAAGGGGTGCAGGAGTTTCAGCACAGTAGTTGGATTTATCCCTAGAAAAGTACCATGGCTTGTATTGAAGTTTTCAAGTTGTTTTCTCGTTCCCTCAGAGTCCGCGAAAGCTTCGAGCGTGAGACAAAACTTTACTGTAAAAATATTTTCAAGCCAGTATTTAGACTGCAAATTTTCAAACCATTGCTAGTATTGGATGTATGAATTGCACGATGTATTGATTTGGTGCAATATGCACGGTATATATAAGTACAATGTGGGGCCTCTACCTCAATCTATACAACAACTAGATAGGTGGGATTAATGTACAAAAGACAATATACATGCACAAATAATATCCTCAACCCCCCCCCCCCCCCCCCCCCCCGCGCAGTCGAAGCGGCACTGCGTGACAGAAAGACTGGACTGAAACTCCTCAAATGACGCCGTAGGCAAGCCCTTGGTCATGATATCTGCAAATTGTTGGAAAGTAGGGTCGTGTAAAACACGAATATGACCAAGAGCCACCTGTTCCCGAACAAAATGAATATCCAACTCAATATGCTTGGTCCGTCGATGATGCACCGGGCTAGCAGAGAGGTAGACCGCCGAGACGTTATCGCAGTAGACCACCGTGGCACGGTCAACAGGGCAAGACAGCTCCTGAAGCAGCTGGCGAAGCCAGGAACACTCAGCGACGGCGTTGGCCACCGCACGATACTCAGCCTCAGCACTGGAACGAGAGACCGTAGGCTGCCACTTGGACGACCACGAGATAAGTGAGGGTCCAAGGTAGACACAATAGCCCGAGGTGGAGCGATGTGTGTCAGGGCAGCCCACCCAGTCTGCATCAGAGTAGGCTGTGAGGGCGGTGTCGGCGGAGGTGTGAAGCGTGACTCCAAAATCCATAGTGCCACAAACGTAGTGGAGAATCCGCTTGACAGCGGCCCAGTGAACATCCCGAGGAGCATGCATATGAAGACACACCTGCTGCACTGCATACTGGATCTCTGGTCGAGTCAAAGTGAGGTACAAAAGAGCACCAACAATAGACCGATAGAAAGCAGCATCCGAAGCAGGGGAACCATCCATGGCAGAGAGCTTGGCCTTCGTACCAATAGGCATGGCGGCGGGCTTGCAGTTAAGCATGCCAGCACGCTCTAGGAGCTCATGAGCGTACTTCCGCTGATGAAGAAAGAAGCCATCCGGACGTTGCACCACCTCAACACCGAGGAAGTAGTGCAGAGGACCCAAGTCCTTGATGGCGAACTCAGCGCGAAGATGAGCCGTGAGCTGACTGAGAAGGCCGGCTGTACATGCCGTCAGGATGATGTTGTCGACATATAGCAGCAAGTAGGCCGTGTCGGAGCCCTGGTGATAAACAAAGAGCGATGCGTCCGAGCGAGTGGAGCGGAACCCAAGCTGATGAAGAAACGCCGCAATGCGCTGGTACCAAGCGCGCGGAGCCAGCTTGAGTCCATACAAGGACTGCGAAAGCAGGCACACATGGTCGGGAAGTGCCGGATCAACAAACCCGGTGGGCTGCTGGCAGAAGACCTGCTCCTCGAGGTGACCATGAAGGAAGGCGTTGGATACGTCCATCTGGTGCACCGGCCAAGCACGGGAGACCGCAAGGTGGAGAACCGTGCGTATCATGCCGGGCTTGACGACCGGAACGAAGGTGTCGGTGAAGTCGATGCTAGCACGTTGTCGGAATCCACGAACGACCCAACGTGCTTTATAGTGATCAAGGGTACCATCGGGACGGAGCTTGTGTTTGAAGACCCACTTCCCGGTAATCACATTGGCGTGCCAGGGACGGGGAACAAGCTGCCACATCCGGTTGCGCAATAGGGCATCAAACTCCTCTTGCATCGCAGCCATCCAGAGCGGGTCACGAAGAGCGGCTCGGACGGAGGACGGCAACGGCAACGGCGACGACTCAAAGGTGTACGCCTCATGGACGTAGTCATCCGCGGCGTAGCGCGAGCTCGGGCGAAAAATGCCCGTACGGGCATGGGTGACCTGACCGGCCACCAGCACTGAAGGCACGGGCGCCGAGGGCGCCGGGGGGCGTCGCGGGGGGCACGGAGGCTGCGGGGGCCAGGGATGCGGCCGTAGGAGGCGCCGCATGCGGAGGACGCGCCTCAAAGCCAGGGGCGGGCCAAGAGAAGCGCGCGAGCGCCCTGTGAGTGGCATCGAGGAGCCCGCGTCACTGGTGACGGGAGGAACAGCCGGAGGTACCTGCTGAAACGGAAACACATGCTCATCAAAGTAAACATGCCGGGAAGTGAACACACGATGGGAGACGGGATCGTAGCACCGATATCCCTTGGTGTTGGAAGGGTAGCCGGTGAAGATGCAAGCGACAGAACAAGGTGCGAGTTTGTGAGGAGCGGAGTGCGCAGTGCTAGGATAGCAAAGGCACCCGAAATACGCAGGTCATCATAAGATGGGGGCGTACTGAAGAGAAGATGGTGAGGTGCATAGTTCCACCGTGGGCGGCAAGGGCGAAGGTTAAGGAGAAGTGAAGCAGTAGCGAGTGCATCCGGCTAGAAACGAGGCGGCACATTATCGTGGAACAGGAGCGTCTGAACGTAGTCGTTCAGAGTGCGAAGGACGCGTTCGGCTCGACCATTCTGCTGTGAAGTATACGGGTATGTGAGACAAAAAAATGTGCCATCGTGCGACAGATAAGTGCGGAAAGTAAGATTGTCGAACTCTTTTCCACTGTTAGTCCGAAGAGCAAGGATGGGACGCCCAAACTGCGTGCCGACATAGGAGTAAAAGGCCGACAAAGTGGAGAGTGCATCCGACTTTCGTCATAAAGGAAACGTCCACACATAGTGAGAATAATCATTAAGAATAACCAGATACTATAAATAGGCCGAATAACTAGGAACCGGAGAGGTCCACACATCGCTATGAATCAACTGAAAAGAAAAAGAAGCTATGGTGGTGGAGTTATTAAACGGAAGGCGAACATGTTTGCCGACACGACATGCATGACAGGCGTGATCCTCTATCTTATTACAACTGAAACTGAAACTCCTAAGAATATGACGAAGTGTGACGAGGTTGGAATGACCCAAACGAGCGTGCCAGAGATCGACGCCTGGGGAGAGAGCAACCGGTGCAGTGGAGGAGGTGGACGGCGGATGCACCGGATAGAGCTCGTCGAGGATGTCACATCGGTAAAGTACCATCCTAGTTCGAGCGTCCTTGACATAAAAACCAAGCTCGTTAAATTCAACAGTAACAGAATTTTCACGAGTTAAACAACGAACGGAAATAAGGTTCTTATTAAGATGAGGTGACACGAGAATGTTAGACAAAGTAATAGGCTCTGATACCATATTGGATGTATGAATTGCACGATGTATTGATTCGGTGCAATATGTACGATATATATATATAAGTACAATGTGGGGCATCTACCTCAATCTATACAACAACTGGAGAGGTGGGCCTAATGTACAAAAGACAATATACATGCACAAATAATATCCTCAACGGCTAGGTATATGTTCGCTAGTCGTCGGTGAGCGTATGAAGGTTGGATCCTTTCAATCGATGCTACTCTTCATCAGCAGCCACTGCTAATGTTCTGGTGTGCTAGTCTTGGATCTTAGCACGATGACTTTCTCACTGTGTACAACAATAAATTTTGCCCGGTTTCGATAACGGGGGGATGATGACGGCGCGCGACTTCGGCTCTCTTCAATGCTTGTAGTCATCGCTATAGATCACTTGCTTATTGTTTTTTTAGGGAACACTTGCTTATTTGTGAATTGTAGGATATATACTATATGTGCATGGAGACCCAAATGAGAGATTAAATTTAAATTTATTTCTCACTGGTGACTATGCATCATTTCTTTTTTCCACAATAAGAGATTAAATTTACTTCTCACTGAGATATTAAATTTATTTCTCACTGGTTTACTTACTTCTCACTGAGCACATGTATTTTGCTGAATTAGTCGGCCGGGAGCAAAAACATTGTGCACCGTATTAGTTTTGGTTTGCTGCTTCCATACGGCGGTGACAGGGAAAGAATAGTCCGCATGAAGCTAGCTAGCACGGATGAAACGACGGGACAGGACGTGGCAACAACCAAATTAAAGGTCACGCTAGCTAGCTAGATAGGGCTGAAAGGAACATTCAGCTGGCGACGGGACAAGACACGGGAAATATATTCAGCCATGCATGGCGCGCGCTCGTAGCCAAAAACGGGCAGGCACGGTCCAGATCGTTGGCCGTCGTCCGGGGTACACACACCCCTTTCCTTGTTCCCCGGTCCAAAGCTACGTACGATTAAGTTTCTCCCGATCCAGATGATCAGCAGAACGAGATGGAGGGGCCGGCTTGACACGGTCATGCATGCATGTATGCATGAGTGAACCATGATTAAAAAATGTCACGTGGCCGAAAAGGACATGGCCAGTTTACGGTCGGTGTATCTGAGGTGATCAAGTGTAGCACATATACAGTACGTAAGTGCGTGTAGATTAGTTTTTGTTAAGAATGAAATTTTGTAACATTCAATGTATGGGTGTTGCCGAGTTAGTGCATGCATGCATAAGGGTGGACAGGGGAGTACCAGGTACATCTTCCATGGTGCAGAGGACCCGAGGTCCAAATTCCTTCTCATTATAAATTTCATGTGTATGTATATTGTTTAAGGATTGCCTCTTTGTAAGTCTCCCAAAAAAATTGAATTTCAAGGTACATCTTCCATGGTGCAGAGGACACCAGGTCCAAATTCCATCTCATTGATAATTTTCATGTGTATGTACAATGTTTAAGGATTGTCTCTTTGTAAGTAGCCCAAAAACTTGAATTTCAATCCAACAGCTCACCTCCATTTTTCTCCTACAGCGAGCCCATCTCTTTCTCCTCCCCTGCCTCTCCTCCGCTGGTGATGCCGCGGGGAGCCTCATTGTTCCTGTCTCCGACAAGCTCTCCCAATCTTAAGTTCGGCGCGGTCTAAGCCAAGCTGCTTAAAATGAAAACCACCCCATCCCTCCCTCAAACATGTGAACCCTCTTTCCTGCTACACGAGCGATGCCACTATGTCCCCATCTCCGGCCAAGCCCTAATGAGGCCTCGTTGGGGACACTGCGACCAACTGCATCGTTCCTGCCTCGGCATGGCTTCCTTGCTCTCTTCTGCATCGACTCCATCCCGGCCTTATTGCTCTGCGCTGCTCTCCTTTCTTCTTCACATAAATTGACTCACACAAAATTTGATTGGATGCAGCTTATGAATAGCACATGGTTAATGTTTAACACCCTAACTCAAAGTTTTCTTGGAGGGCAGTCACCCGAATTTTGAATTTGGGCCAGTCGATTTGGTGGAGAAGGAAGCATGCGAGAACGGGTAGCACCGAGGACATCGCCGGGGGCGCCCACGCGAATGATAGCGAGGCCCGAGTATTGAACTCATTCTCCAACTAGTAACTCCAAAAGTCTGAACCGATGAAGAGAAATAGACAATACCATATCTTAACACCGGGGACGTTGGCAAGGTCTCGGGCAGGAACGAGCTGTAGCGGGCGTAGGCGAGTAAGAAACTTGATGGTACGGGGTGTAGGGATCTGTGAGGGGAAGGTGGGGCGGCGAGGTTGGCCTAGGAGCGTCGTATGCCGTACGCGCTGATGGCTGGCGGTTTGGCCGGTGGTTCGTGGGGCAGTTGCGGAAGAAGATGAACAAGAAGGCATGAGTTTGAGAAAGGCCATCTGGGCATTTGTTCGACATCAGACGGCTAAAAACAAATATGACCCAAATTACTTTTTCAGTCAACTTACCCCTAGCCAGTCCTTTTTATTTTATCAAATTTTGTGTACACATAATGTTTGGCACCCCATCTTGAAGTGACAAACATGGTGTAAATTTATACTGGAGAGGATTTGTGGCATGCAGGTCTCACTGTAAGCAGCACCTTGGATGTGCTTTTATTTTTGACTTTTGATTTTCATTTTTTTTATTTTTTGAACAAAAATCCAAATTAAGTTATGTTTCCATATTCATGTTTCTCATGACGATGTCTTTCAAATAAGATCAATTTTGAATATGTTATGATGAATTTTAAAAATAAATATTAAGTTTCAACTCTTAAAACTTAGCATGCACAAACAATAAAATCACGATTTTTTTTCTGCAACCGGCAAAAAATCATATTAAAATTTTATTGTGAAACTTGGTAAAAGCGAGTGAGAAAATTGCAAGTTTTAGATAAAAACTCATAAGTTTCAACAACCTAAACTTATTTTTTTTACTATGCCTTCGTGTGGATCCAACTATTTCATGAATCACGAGGCAATTGAGCGGCCGGGCTCGGCTTGGCAGGTGCGTGCGCGTGCAAATTTGCGAATTTTATACGGGTCATTTTCGTTCTAAGTGGGTGGTAGACCGTGTCGTGCATCGTTTTTCTCTCAAGGCATTGGTGTGCGTCTGCATGCATTTCTTCTCTCTCTACGTTTCCGTACGATTTCTAAGAGACACAGTGGAAAGCTCAACAGCCCCATGCTAGCATCCTGACCCTATAAATACACCAGGCCTCGCCCTTGTGGACACCAACGCACACAAAGCTCAACATCCCTCGAAGCCTCCTTCGCGTGCAAGAAGCAGCTCTCTCTCTCTATCTCTCTCTCTCTCTCTCTCTCTCGCTCTCTCTCGCTCTCTCTCTCTCTCTCTCTCAGCCTCCTACGCCCGCAAGAAGCACCCACAGTGCGCACACATCCCTCGATCACCTCGATCACCACACACACAGCCAGTTCCATCCAACACCTCGGGTAGACGATGGCCATGGCGCAAGGACAAGGGTCGCGGGCCACGAGGGAGGCCGTGCCTCCGGTGTCTCGTGTGGCCATCATCGGTGGTGGGATCAGCGGCCTGGCCGCGGCCAAGCAGATGGCGGCCTACGAACCCGTCGTGTTCGAGGCGACGCCGTCCGTCGGCGGAGTGTGGAAGCACTGCGTCTACCGCACCACGCGGCTGCAAACGCCCCGCCCGGACTACGAGTTCTCCGACTACTCCTGGAAGAACCGCGACGACCCTTCGTTCCCGACCCACACCGAGATCGTCGACTACCTCGAGGGCTACGCCGACGAGTTCGACCTCTGGCGCTACATCTCGTTAGGGTCCAAGGTGGTGGACATCAAGTTCCTCGGCGGCGCCCAAGCCGGGTTCACCGAGCTGTGGAGCGGCACCGGCAAGGATCCGCTCCGTGGCAAGCCCATGTGGGAGGTGGGCATCGTCACCGGCGACTCCAACGCCGTTCAGGTACCATATACTCCCTCCGTTCCTAAATATAAGTCTTTATAGAGATTCCACTATGGACCACATACGGATGTATATAGATGCATTTTAGAGTTAGATTCATTCATTTTGCTCCGTATGTGGTCTATAGTGGAATCTCTCCAAAGACTTATATTTAGGAACGGAGGGAGTATATACTTTGACATGTCTTGCATCTTGCATGCTTGTTTCGAGATACTTAGCACCATGTTCAGATCAATTCAATTGATCTCACGCGCATATTTTGCCACGGAAATGTGCAGTATTACAAGTTCGAGTTTGTGGTGATGTGCACGGGGAAGTACGGCGACGTGCCACGGATGCCGGTGTTCCCGCCGGGGAAGGGGCCGGAGGTATTCAAGGGGACGGTGATGCACTCGCTGGACTACTGCAAGCTGAGCGAGGAGGAGACCGTTGAGCTGATGCGAGGCAAGAAGGTTGTGGTGGTTGGGTACAAGAAGAGCGCTATCGATCTAGCCAACGAATGTGCTCAGGCAAACCAAGGTGCGTAAAAGCATACTCCTCCTAGCTATGCATAGGAAAGATTTAACATGGTTTGAACAAAAATTCTCCTAAAACATGGACAAAATTCAACATGGAACTACGCATGTATACCAGGAAATCATAGAAAAAGAATATGCTAAGCAAGTTCACACAGAGCTGAACAACACAAAAACAGGATACTAATAAATATTGTGAAAGCGTCCCATCATTCGATGAAGTGGATGTCTGAATAATGCATACCATATTTGGTGACATGTGCCTTGGCAATTTGAGAGAGTCGGATACTTTGTTCCAGAAAAGGTCACTCTTGTCTTGACCCATCGCACACTTCATCATGCATCTATTATAATTCTAGACTAGACAGTTTAGCTAACCAAGACTAGACAGTGGATGCCTAGGTAGGTCTCTTGCATTTACATGTTCAAAGTACACTAGACGCAATCAGTACGCATACCGCCTTGACTTTTCAACCTACTTCCTTGCATGAGCAATTTATACGCGTCACTCAATCATATATGTATCAAAATGTTTGCATGTTTGACCAGTAGTAGCAGATTTGCAACAAAAGATTATCTGCCGTTCTAAACGAACCTTCCAAACTAATTGTTCGCATGCATGACTGGTAGTTAGCTTCCTGACGAACTCACTTGACTATACATTTTTAATGGCTCCTTAAAACATAATACTCCCTCTGATTCATATTAGTTGTCTTTGATTAGTATAATTTTACACTAAATTAGTAGAAGCAAATGGACGGGCTGACAATCTGTCGCGGAAACAAGAACCGTTTGATATGGATCGATCGATTAACCGGTTGCGTTTGCTTGTTTGTTTGCAGGCGAGGGAGGGCAGGCGTGCACGATGCTGGTACGGACCTTGCACTGGGTGGTGCCATCGTACTCCATCTGGGGCTTGCCATTCTCCATGTTCTACTCCACACGCTTGTCTCAGCTCTTCTACGAGCGACCCAACCAAGGGTTCTTCCGATCCCTCATCTGCCGCCTGATGAGCCCACTGGAACTTGTACATGATACACATGCACGTATATCGGGAAATACGTATGAACGTATTAACATATGCACGTGTGCATGCTCGAGACCATGCATGCATATCACAATCTGACAGCAACATCTTGTTCTTTGAACTTTTGTGGTCCAGCGGTCAGGGGTGTCGAAGTTCATCGAGTCGTACCTGTCATGGAAGCTGCCGCTGGGAAAGTACGGTCTGAAGCCGGACCACCCCTTCGTAGAGGACTACGCCAGCTGCCAGATGGCCATCCTCCCGGAGGGCTTCTTCGACATGGCGGACCGCGGCCTCGTCCGCTTCAAGAGGGCCTCCACCGGGTGGTGCTTCTCGGAGAACGGCGTGGTCCTCGACGACGGCACCAAGGTGGAGGCCGACCTCGTCTTCCTCGCCACCGGCTTCGAGGGCAAGGACAAGCTCCGCGAGGTCCTGCCAAAGCCCTTCCGCGACCTCGTCGTCGGCAAGTCTTCCATGATGCCGCTCTACCGGTACGTGTATAACCTGCGATTATCTTTTGCTCCCAACATATATGCACCGATCGATGCTGACGTGCAATATTATTATTTTTTGCAGTGGCACGATCCACCCGCTGATCCCGAACATGGCGTTCGTGGGATTCGTGGAGAGCGTGTCGAACCTGCACACGTCGGAGCTGCGGTGCCGGTGGCTGTCGGGGCTGCTGGAGGGGCGATTCGAGCTGCCGACCGTGAAGGCCATGATGGGGCACGTCGCCGGCGAGGCCGACGCCATGCGCCGCACCACGCGGTTCTACCGCCGCCACTGCATCTCCACCTACAGCATCCACGACAGCGACGGCATGTGCGCAGACCTGGGCTCCGCCACGCTCCGCAAGGCCAACTGGATCGCCGAGCTCTTCGCGCCATACAACAACAAGGACTACAAGGAGCAGTAACTCATACGTACGCGTAGTATAACGTCCGCATCAATACATTCCTTTATAGTAAAAAAATACATATATACTCCTACGTGATTCCATTCGTAGCTTATAACATCGATCGCTAACAAGAATATATGTATACACGTGCTTCCTCTGTAAACTAATATAAGAATGTTTAGATCATTAAAGTAGTGATCTAAACATTCTTATATTACTTTACAGAGGGAGTACCACCTAATAAGATTCGTTATTTCCTGTACTGATAGTAGTACTACAGTGTGCAAGTCCTTGGGGATTGATGATGACTAACAGTCAAGGACTAGGTCATGCATGATAATTATATAATATAGTATCAAGTGTCATGTGAACCGAAGAAGCGTTCGGTTAAGGACTCGCGACCTCGATCGAGGAGGTCTCGTAATCTCAGGGAATATTCCAACTGTCGAGGAGCACGTAGACTGTAGTCTGTCCTTGTGTGATTAATTATACTACTGTAGAATCTGATTCATCATGTACGCTCCCCTGTAGTTCATTTTTTTCCTTGTCGATGTAACTATTGGATCTATGAGCATGCAATGAAATTCCTCATTTTGTTTATGTTCTGCTGCAAATGACATTCTGGTTCTTTCGGCCTGCTTGTTTGAGGGTTTCCTCATCAGTTTGTGCCTTTATATTTCAAGGGGTGCGAAAGCCTATTCCAAGGGGTGCATCAGTAGTAAATGACATTCTGGTTGGCGTGTGTTTTTTTGGTGGATACGTCGTTAAGTCCTAACATGGCTACCTCACTACAAAAACATTTACAGTATACCACCATGTGTGAGTTGTAGAAGTGTAGAGAAACAAAGTGCCAATCAATCTTTGTATGATTTTTGAAATGAGGCAAAGATTTGTTATTTTCGTTGACTAAGAAGAAGAGTGTTGTTAGGTTATTAGAGGAAACCAAACGAAAACATAGATTACAAACCCCACATAGGGCACCCGCGGACAACCTAGCACCAGCAAAATCTTGGCACAAACAAGAAGACAACTGGATCATCGACACCAACCAAGATCATCAACACAAACCGAGAGTGTCGTCGGCATAATCTATCACACTTGATGAGACAACTTTAACTTCACCTCAGAAAAGCACAAACTTAACAACCGTTGAAGCACTGCCAAACAACTGACCAAAGCGTCGAGGACAAGGCAACTCTGATTTTATTCATGAGCTCGCACGAGGAAGTTGCAAGACTTAGTCTAGTGCAAAACAACCAGGGAGTGCCGTCCGCTAAAAATCATGCTCATGGAGTTATCGTTGCCACAGTGGCATCGCCTAACACAATTTTGTCTTATTTATCACAACGAGATATACAAGCCTATATAGGCACACACAAGTAGTTCAGCAGACCATCGCAAATTAAGGGGGTGTTTGTTTCCAGGGACTTTTTGATGTAGGGACTACAAAAGGTCCCTCTTAAAGACTTTTTAACCAAACGGGAGGGACTACTAGGGACTAAAAATTGCTTTTTTGGACTAAATGAAGAAGACTCTCAAGGAGAGTCTTTTTTGAGACTTTTTGGGACTTTTCCAACAATGCCCCTTCCTGCACCCATTGCCCTGCCGCTCCATGGTGTTGTTCGGTTGTTATTTTTTGTATACTAGGGGTAACATGGTCTTTTACATGTCATTTAATAACCTCTAGAGAGGGACTAGGAACTTTTTAGTCCCTGGAAACAAACAGGAAGGAACTTCTTAGGGACTAGAGTATTTTTAGTTGGGACTAAAAAAAGTCCTAAGACTTATGAACCAAACAGGGCCTAAAAGGACAAGCCATGACCCACCTCTGCTCGCCATCAGAGACGTCTCAACACAAGCCTTAGTTCCATCGCCTAAACTGTCAACCACTGGTCCCTCCAGCCGGTGTCAGCTCAAAAGATGAAGTCTCCAAGAAGGGAAATGATGCAAAGTGTCGTCATCGTACGATCAAAGGTAAATATGAGGTTTCCCTCTTGAGCAAGCACTTCAGGAGGAGGAGAGGAGCACAACAAGACAACAACACTCACGTAAGGCCTGCAACAAGCAGATATGGATCACCTAGCACCAGCCTCCCGGAATGGGCCACCGATACCACTGGATTAGATCGAGTGCACCACCACCCTCATGACACTAGGCGCAAGCTGCCACCCGCGAGTAGAGCGTTAGGTCGTTCTCCACGCCTCAAGGAAGCGTGCGGCTAAGGAAGCCGACCACCAGAGAAGTAGGAGGAGAACTAGGCCGATGTCAGGCAGTCGTCACTTGTGACAACATGGAAGGGGTGGTGGGAGGGTGAGCAACGCTTAGGGTTATGTAATCACCCATGTCACCCCTGCAGGGTCAACGTGCCGGGGGGAGGGGGTGTCAGTATGCAGAAGACTTTGTTGCAAGTCTTGTCATTTCTTTATTAATGATCAACATGGCTTTATATACAAGCTCAAAGGGATGGTTACAGATTTAGAGAGGCAATGGTTGCAATATAACAACTATTGGTGGTTAGACATGTGATCATTCATCATCTTTGGCGGGGGCGTTGACCTGCAAGAGGGGCGAGAGAAAAGAGGAGAGAAAGGGCCAGAATCGTCCGAGATGAGAGAGATTGGGGGATTCTCTCTCGATACCATGTGGGCCTATGCCACCTTATAGTGACAATGTGACCAGAACAGTCTGACATCGGGTCAAACCGGGTTGACCAAGGAATACCACTCTTAGAGAGGAAATCTACCCGGTATTAAGAGTTTAGGGCCGAAGTTTACACTACAGATAAGCGAAGGAACAAAACCCAGAATCCACGATAAGTTGAGGGAGTAAAAACACACTTCACTATTTCTGTTTTCATGCTTGTACCATGTTGATTGGATGTACCTAATTTACAGTTGTGTCATTTTGATACATAGTGGTAAATCAATAAAAGCTTTCATTCCAGAAATAATAAAGATACACGCCGTCAAACATATCAAACTTTAATTTGACCATTATTAAATTTCTTAGGTGATTTAGAACTAAAATCATTAAATTTACTGTAACTGCCTATCTATAATTGATAAGCAAGATGCTAGGTACTCAAATTATAGCTAGCTAACCTCGCAAAAAAATAAATTATAGCTAGCTTGACGACACCGATCGATCATTCAATGTACTAGCACGCGCTTGTGCTAACTGATTGCCCCTTCCGGATACCGAAACTGAACTTCTAAACAATCGCTCTTCTAAACTGAACTTCTAAACAAACATCAAGTGGTTCTGATGGTCAAAACCGTGTTGTATATGTGCAGCATAAGTGCCCACGGTTTTTCCCTGCCGGCCGGTTGACCCCACATGCACGAGCAACTTGCAATCTGAGAGTTTGGGTGCATTGTTTACCTGCACGAACTGTTGAATCTTAATGAATGAAAAAGAAGACTTGTACGTTCATCAAACCCGCCGAATAATTACAAACTCTAAATTAGTCTAATTACTACTACCATCTGAGTTTGTATGAGGCAACAGCTGAAAGGGAGAGCTCGCTAGTGTTTGTTTATGTACAGTGATAGGGATATTTTTTGGCATGGAATGATAGGGTATGGGACAATATACTACGGTACCACCAAGCGGCTGGCTAGCAAGTAGCAACTGGTTAAAAAGCATTTGACGTCGGCTCATAGATTAGTGTCGACTAATTTGAGCAGTTTGACTTGGTCTAATAAATATTTAGGCCTCAAATTTGAAATTTCCTACTTGGTTTTGTGAAGGAAAATAAAACACAAATGAGAGAAGTTAATATTTCAACCGTCAACTCCTAACCTAGTCTAATTTACTACCGCGGACACCAATACCATCTAAATTAGAACAGTAAACCCTTAAAACCGGCAATGTTTCCGCCCTCCCGCCCCGTTCACTGGTCCATCCAGTCAGCAAGCCATGTCAGCAAAAAGTTAAAAAAAATCCATAAAAATGTGTAAAAAAATTCAGAAAAAATAAAAACTGTAATTAAAAAAATTATTTCTATTAAATTAAAAAATTTAAAATTTAAATTGTCAAAATTGTCGTCCCAAATTTTGTCATAAAATTAAATAAAAAAATTCATATTCCACGTCGGGGTTCAACTGGTTGGAGCAAAGATGCGCCACTCATTGACTCGTTGACGTTCGTAGCCCGCAGCGAACAAACGAAAAGGCCAGAGCTGAAAGGAGCAATAGCCCTCATGGCTTTAATCTGCTATAGGAGATTTCGTTAGAACGGAACAGAATAATTTTTAAACAGCATGAACTTCCAGGTGATCGCCTCGTCACAGATGCGGGTGATCAATGCTGAAACTGGAATAGGGACAGTGTGGAGGTTTGAGCAAAGCTCGCTCCAGTTGTAATTTTTATTTTGTTTTACTTTGCTTTTGAGAGCGGTTTTTCCTAGCTGGGGTTACACGGTACCCGTTATCTCAGCCTTCCATTCGCCCCTATGTTTCATGGAGATATGTGCACACGGCAGTTCGCGTCAGACGCTTAATCCTTAACCATCTGCCGTGAAGTCTAAGAATTTCTAGGCTTGAGCCACTGTTCACGACATGACATGACTTGACGTAGCTACCGCTAGACCGGCCGGCCTCAGGCCTTTGTCACATGCATGCACAGAGTGTGCTCTTTCTCTCTTCACCCTTTCTCACATGCATCCAAGCACGACACAGTTCTCTGACATAACTACACACAAGCGCCCTCTCCTTGCTTTGTCTGATGTGCATGCACCTCTCTCTCTTTCCTCTTCCTTTTAATAGTGACAAGGCATACTGGCAGCTCTCTCTTTCCTCTTCCTTTCTCTCTCAAGCCTCTCACAGTCACTCTCTCTCTTCTCTTTTTTTCTCTCACGCACATCACTTATATTTCTTCTCACAACACTCCCCCTTTCTCTCTTCTCCTTATTTTTCTTTCTCTTCTCCTTTACTCTCACGCACTACACTTATCTTTCTTCTTGCAGCACCCCTCTCACTGCTCCTCTTCTCTCTCCCGCTGTCACACATACCCCTTCTCTCTCTTCCTTTTCTTTTCTCTCACATCACCCCTCTCTCTTTCTTCGCGCAGGAATCTCACCTTGTTGCATCCTCCTCTTCTTCATGCCTGGAAGGGCTGAAGATGGGGACAAGGGCTGAAAATGATGACAGCTGACAGAAATAATGTGAATAGGAGACCTGGGGTGGCTGTGCGGGTGGGCCCTGAGACCAGGGAATGACATGACGAGGACAACGCTACTGGGCACACAAGCTACAAAGGAATCTCGCCACTACCACTATTCACATAGCCCTGCCTTTTTCAGACTAATCACTCTGTGGCTGTTGCTGATGCTGGCACTAGCACACATCTCCATGTGGTGACCAACGGCACAGATAAGGGGTACCGGATAGGACAAGCTACAAAGAAACTTTACCTTTGCTTTTCCCTGTACATGGCCATCGGCCTATCTCCTTCTTCAATGGAATCACAGCAGTTCTCCTGTTGTCTTCCAAAATAAATTTATATAGACCACATTTCAAAAACAAATTGGAGGCTACCAAGGGCCAAGGCAACACGCAAACTTAGACTTGTTATAATATGGCCTCCATAAGTCTTTCTTTTGTTGCCTCAACGCAATACTTATACACTCAGTTGAAGAGATTTAACACTTGAATCGAGATAACATTGCAATAGAAAGTTCTTATATAGGGAGAGACGTGACGGTTGGAGACATTTTCGTGCATAATTATTAGCCGAGGGGTTCAAAATTTGTCGCTCTTACATATATGTAGCTAGTATAGCATGTATTATTATGAGACCGAGTCGACAGTGAATGCTATGCACGCAGGCACATACATGTGTGACGAGTCGGCTCGAGGTCTAGGCATGTCATTGGATGGTCCAGCTCCATTTGCACCAGAGTGGAACTTGTAGCGAACATGAGTGGCATGGTAGACGCACCCACGATCCCTGGAAGTACGGAATGGGGCGGTAGTGCCTTCATCCCGTTCCGGCCATGCGATGTTATCAAGATTGGGCAGCTTGGTTAGTAGGGAAAAGTCCAAAATTGCATGCTCGATTTTCATGTCGATCTCTCGTGCTCCCGCTTTTACACCTCAAACTTGCACCAGATGATGCTCTCTCTCTCTCTCTCTCTCTCTCTCTCTGCTGCCAACAGCTGCCCGATGACTATCTCTTAAAAGACTTCGTCGGGGAGGACAACCAAGATGTAGTTGGCATAGCGGGCATTCTAGGGTTCCATAACAGTAAGGCAGCAGGGAACCAACTGTGGCAGAGCATCGGTGTGGCATTGGGCAAACTTTGGCAGGTTGTTGGGTGACTAGCGGCTTGACAGCAAGCGGCCTACCCGCTGACAAGTGGGGTATCCATGCTAGGGATACAACAAGCGTATTCTCAAGTCCAGTGACCATATTGTGCTTCGAGCTCAACTTTATTGATCTCTTCCTACATTTGGAACAGTTTGTTAGAACGCTCCTTTAATCTTTTTAGTACATGGATCGTGTAAAATAAAGCAAACTAGAAAAAGGTGGACTAAGGGGTGTCAAACCCGTGACCTACGTATTAGCAGTGCAGCGGGCAATCCACTTTGCTAGTGGTAGAATTCGAAAGGGTGCTGCTGCAAAACATTAACTATACCATGTTAAAATATTGAATTCAGAGTTCACTTGAAAATTTCAAGCAACATTCAGGCAGTATTTCTCGGTAATCGCAATTCTCACCCGTCCATAGTACAGTTTTGGGATTCTGGAGCCAAAACCTTGATCCAAGTACGGGTGGACCTGGATCGACGATCCACTAACAAGGATGAGGTAGGTATTGAAGGAAATATATCCTAGAAGAAATAATAAAGTTATTATTTATTTCCTTATATCATGATAAATGTTTATTATTCATGCTAGAATTATATTAACCAGAAACTTAGTACATGTGTGAATACATAGACAAACATAGTGTCACTAGTATGCATCTACTTGACTAGCTCGTTAATCGAAGATGGTTGAGCTTCCTAGCCATGGACATGAGTTGTCATTTAATTAACGGGATCGCATCATTAGGAGAATGATGTGATTGACTTGACCCATTTCGTTAGCTTAGCACTTAATCGTTTAGTTTGTTGCTATTGCTTTCTTCATGACTTATACATGTTTCTATGACTATGAGATTATGCAACTCCCGTTTATCGGAGGAACACTTTGTGTGACACCAAACGTCACAACGTAACTGGGTGATTATAAATGTGCTCTACAGGTGTCTCCGAAGGTACTTGTTGGGTTCGCGTATTTCGAGATTAGAATTTGTCACTCCGATTGTCGGAGAGGTATCTCTGGGCCCACTCGGTAATGCACATCACTATAAGCCTTGCAAGCATTGCAACTAATGAGTTAGTTGCGGGATGATATATTACGGAACGAGTAAAGAGACTTGCCGGTAACGAGATTGAACTAGGTATTGAGATACCGACGATCGAATCTCGGGCAAGTAACATACCGATGACAAAGGGAACAACGTATGTTGTTATGCAGTTTGACCGATAAAGATCTTCGTAGAATATGTAGGAGCCAATATGAGCATCCAGGTTCCGCTATTGGTTATTGACCGAAGACGTGTCTCGGTCATGTCTACATAGTTCTCGAACCCGTAGGGTCCGCACGCTTAAAGTTTGATGACGGTTATATTATGAGTTTATGTGTTTTGATGTACCGAAGGTAGTTCGGAGTCCCGTATGAGATCGGGGACATGACGAGGAGTCTCAAAATGGTCAAGACGTAAAAATCGATATATTGGACGACTATATTCGGACATCGGAAAGGTTCAGAGTGATTCGGGTATTTATCGGAGTACTGGGGAGTTACAGGAATTCGCCGGGGAGTGTATGGGCCTTATTGGGCTTTAGGGGAAAGAGAGAGAGGAAGGCCGTGCGCCCCCCAAGGTCTAGTCTGAATTGGACTAGGGGGAAGGGCTGCGCCCCCTCCTTCCTTCTCTTCTCTTTTCCCTTTCCTTCTCTCCTACTCCTACTACTTGGAAGGGCTCCTAGTTCTACTAGAAAAAGGGGAATCCTACTCCCGGTGGGAGTAGGACTCCCCTAGGGCGCGCCACAGAGAGGGCCGGCCCCTCTCCTCCTCCACTCGTTTATATACGTGGCCAGGGGGCACCCCATAGACACAACAATTGGTCTCTTGATCTCTTAGCCGTGTGTGGTGCCCCCCCCTCCACTATAATCCACCTCGATCATATCGTAGCGGTGCTTAGGCGCAGCCCTGCGTCAGTAGAACATCATCATCGTCGCCACGCCGTCGTGCTGACGAAACTCTCCCTCAACACTCGCCTGGATCGGAGTTCGAGGGACGTCATTGAGTTGAACGTGTGCAGAACTCGGAGGTGTCGTGCGTTTGGTACTTGATCGGTCGGATCGTGAAGACGTACGACTAAATCAACCGCGTTGTGCTAACGCTTCCGCTTTCGGTCTACGACGGTACATGGACACACTCTCCCCTCTCGTTGCTATGCATCACCATGATCTTGCCTGTGCGTAGGAATTTTTTTGAAATTACTACGTTCCCCAGCAGTGGCATCCGAGCCAGGTTTTATGCGTTGATGTTATATGCACGAGTAGAACACAAGTGAGTTGTGGGCGATACAAGTCATACTGCTTACCAGCATGTCATACTTTGGTTCGGCGGTATTGTTGGATGAAACGGCCCGAACCGACATTACGCGTACGCTTACGCGAGACTAGTTCTACCGACGTGCTTTGCACACAGGTGGCTGGCGGGTGTCAGTTTCTCCAATTTTAGTTGAACCGAGTATGGCTACGCCCGGTCCTTGAGAAGGTTAAAACATCACTAACTTGACGAACTATCGTTGTGGTTTTGATGCGTAGGTAAGAACGGTTCTTGCTCAGCCCGTAGCAACCACGTAAAACTTGCAACAACAAAGTAGAGGATGTCTAACTTGTTTTTGCAGGGCATGTTGTGATGTGATATGGTCAAGACATGATGAGATATAAGTTGTTGTATGATATGATCATGTTTTGTTGAAGTTATGGGCAACTGGCAGAAGCCTTATGGTTGTCTCTTTATTGCATAAGATGCAAGTGCCAAATAATTGCTTTACTTTATCACTATGCGATAGCAATAGTTGCAAGAGAAATAGTTCGTGGGACGACCATGTGACGACACATTGATATAGATCAAGATGATGGAGATCATGGTGTCATGCCGGTGACGATGGAGATCATGACGATGCTTTGGAGATAGAGATCAAAGGCACAAGATGATGATGGCCATATCATGTCACATATTTTGATTGCATGTGATGTTTATCTTTTATACATCTTACTTTGCTTAGTTATGACGGTAGCATTATAAGATGATCTCTCACTAAATTTCAAGATAAAAGTGTTCTCCCTGAGTATGCACCATTGCCAAAGTTCGTCGTGCCCAGACACCACGTGATGATCGGGTGTGATAAGCTCTACGTCCATCTACAACGGGTGCAAGCCAGTTTTGCACATGCAGAAATACTCGGGTTAAACTTGACGAGCCTAGCATATGCAGATATGGCCTCGGAACACTCGAGACCAAAAGGTCGAGCATGAATCATATAGTAGATATGATCAACATAATGATGTTCACCATTGAAAACTACTCCATTTCACGTGACGATCGGTTATGGTTTAGTTGATATGGACCACGTGATCACTTAGATGATTAGAGGGATGTCTATCTAAGTGGGAGTTCTTAAGTAATATGATTAATTGAAATTTAATTTATCATGAACTTAGTCCTGATAGTATTTGCATATCTATGTTGTAGATCAATAGCTCGCATTATTGCTTCCCTATGTTTTATATGTGTTCCTAGAGAAAACTAAGTTGAAAGATGATAGTAGCAATGATGCAGACTGGGTCCGTGACCTGAGGTTTATCCTCATTGCTGGACAGAAGAATTATGTCCTTGATGCACCGCTAGGTGACTGGCCTATTGCAGGAGCAGATGCAGACGTTATGAATGTTTGGCTAGCTCAATATGATGACTACTTGATAGTTTAGTGCACCATGCTTAACAGATTAGAATCGGGTTTTCAAAGACGTTTTGAACATCATGGACCATATGAGATGTTCCAGGAGTTGAAATTAATATTTCAAGCAAATACCCGAGTTGAGAGATATGAAGTCTCCAACAAGTTCTATAGCAACAAGATGGAGGAGAATAGCTCAAGCAGTGAGCATGTGCTCAGATTGTCTGGGTACTACAATCACTTGAATCAAGTGGGAGTTAATCTTCCAGATAAAATAGTGATTGACAGAATTCTCTAGTCACCATCACCAAGTTAGTAGAACTTCATGATGAACTATAGTATGCAAGGGATGACGTAAATGATTTCCGAGCTTTTCATGATGATGAAATCGATGAAGGTAGAAATCAAGAAAGAGCATCAAGTGTTGATGATTAACAAGACCACTAGTTTCAAGAAAAGGGCAAAGGGAAAGAAAGGAAACTTCAAGAAGAACGGCAAGCAAGTTGCTGCTCAAGTGAAGAAGCCCAAGTCTGGACCTAAGCCTGAGACTAAGTGCTTCTACTACAAAGGGACTGGTTATTGGAAGCGGAAATGCCGTGAATATTTAGTGGATAAGAAGCATGGCAAAGTGAACAAGGGTATATTTGATATACAGGTTATTGATGTGTACCTTACTAGTATTTATAGTAGCCCCTGGGTATTTGATACTTGTTCAGTTGCTAAAAATTAGTAACTCGAAACAGGAGTTGCATAATGAACAGAGACTAGTTAAGGGTGAAGTGACGATGTGTATTGGAAGTGGTTCCAAGATTGATATGATCATCATTGCACACTCCTTATACTTTCGGGATTAGTGTTGAACCTAAATAAGTGTTATTTGGTGTTTGCGTTGAGCATGAATATGATTTGATCATGTTTATTGCAATACGGTTATTCATTTAAGATAGAGAATAATTGTTGTTCTGTTTACATGAATAAAACCTTATATGATTACACACCCAATGAAAATGGTTCGTTAGATCTCGATCATAGTGATACACATATTCATAATATTGAAACCAAAAGATGGAAAGTTAATTATGATAGTGCAACTTATTTGTGGCACTGCCGTTTAGGTCATATTGGTGTAAAGCGCATGAAGAAACTCCATGCTGATGGGCTTTTGAAATCACCTGATTATGAATCACTTGATGCTTGCGAACCATGCCTTATGGGCAAGATGACTAACATCTGTTCTCCAGAACAATGGAGCGAGCAGCTGACTTATTGAAAATAATACATACTGATGTATGCGATCCGATGAGTGTTGAGGCTCGCGGCAGGTATTGTTATTTTCTGACCTTCACAAATGATTTGAGCAGATATGGGTATATCTACTTGATGAAACATAAGTCTGAAACATTTGAAAAGTTCAAAGAATTTCAGAGTGAAGTGGAAAATCATCGTGACAAGAAAATAAGGTTTCTACGGTGTGATCGCGGAGACAAATATTTGAGTTACGAGTTTGGTATTCAAATTAAAACAATGTGGAATAGTTTCACAAATTCGTGCTACCTAGAACACCACAACATAATGGTGTGCCCGAATGTCATAACCGTACTTTATTGGATATAGTGCAATCTATGATGTTTCTTACCGATTTACCACTATAGTTTTGGGGTTATGCATTAGAGACAGTTGCATTCACGTAAAAAGGGCACCATCTAAATTTGTTTGAGACGACACCATATGAACTGTGGTTTGGCAAGAAACCAAAGTTGTTGGTGAAGGAAATATGCCCTAGAGGCAATAATAAAGTTATTATTTATTTCCTTATATCATGATAAATGTTTATTATTCATGCTAGAATTGTATTAACCGGAAACATAATACATGTGTGAATACATAGACAAACAGAGTGTCACTAGTATGCCTCTACTAAACTAGCTCGTTAATCAAAGATGGTTAAGTTTCCTAACCATAAACAAAGAGTTGTTATTTGATTAACGAGGTCACATCATTAGTTGAATGATCTGATTGACATGACCCATTCCATTAGCTTAGCACCCGATTGTTTAGTATGTTGCTATTGCTTTCTTCATGACTTATACATGTTCCTATGACTATGAGATTATGCAACTCCCATTTACCAGAGGAACACTTTGTGTGCTACCAAACGTCACAACGTAACTGGGTGATTATAAAGGAGCTCTACAGGTGTCTCCAATGGTAGATGTTGGGTTGGCGTATTTCGAGAATAGGATTTGTCACTCCTATTGTCGGAGAGGTATCTCTGGGCCCTCTCGGTAATGCACATTACACAAGCCTTGCAAGCATTGCAACTAATGAGTTAGTTGCGGGATGATGTATTACAGAACGAGTAAAGATACTTGCCGGTAACAAGATTGAACTAGGTATTGGATACCGACGATCGAATCTCGGGCAAGTAACATACCGATGACAAAGGGAACAACGTATGTTGTTATGCGTCTGACCGATAAAGATCTTCGTAGAATATGCAGGAGCCAATATGGGCATCCAGGTCCCGCTATTGGTTATTGACCGGAGACATGTCTGGGTCATGTCTACATTGTTCTCGAACCGTAGGGTCGCACGCTTAACGTTATGATGACAGTTATTATGAGTTTATGCATTTTGATGTACCGAAGGTAGTTCGGAGTCTCGGATGTGATCACGGACATGACGAGGAGTCTCGAAATGGTCGAGACATAAAGATTGATATATTGGAAGCCTATATTTGGATATCGGAAGTGTTCCGGGTAAAATCGGGATTTTACCGGATTACCGGGAGGTTACCGGAACCCCCCGGGAGCCATATGGGCCTTATTGGGCTTTAGCGGAAAGGTGAAAGGGGCTGCCATGGTGGGCTGCGCGCCTCCCCCCCCTCCCCTAGTCCTATTAGGACTAGGAGAGGTGGCCGGCCACCTCTCTCTCTCTTTCCCCCTTGGGAGTCCTATTTGGAATAGGATTGGGGGGGGGGAGTCCTACTCCCGGTAGGAGTAGGACTCCTCCTGCGCCCTCCTCTTGGCCGGCCAGCCCCTCCCCCTTGGATCCTTTATATACAGGGGCAGGGGGCACCTCTAGACACACAAGTTGATCATTGAGATCGTTCCTTAGCCGTGTGTGGTGCCCCCTGCCACCCATTCCACCTCGATCATATCGTTGTAGAGCTTAGGCGAAGCCCTGCGTCGGTAGAACATCAAGATCGTCACCACGCCGTCATGCTGACGGAACTCCTCCCCGAAGCTTTGCTGGATCGGAGCCCGGGGATCGTCATCGAGCTGTACGTGTGCTAAGAACTCGGAGGTGCCGGAGTAACGGTGCTTGGATCGGTTGGATCGGGAAGAAGATGTACGACTACTTCCTCTATGTTGTGTCAACGCTTCCGTTGCGATCTACAAGGGTACGTAGATCAGACTCTCCCCCTCGTTGCTATGCATCACCATGATCTTGCGTGTGCGTAGGAATTTTTTTGAAATTACTACGTTCCCCAACAGTGGTATCAGAGCCAGGTTTTATGGTTTGATGTTATGTGCACGAGTAGAACACAAGTGAGTTGTGGACGATATAAGTCATACTGCCTACCAGCATGTCATACTTTGGTTCGGCGGTATTGTTGGACGAGACGACCAGGACCAACCTTACGCGTACGCTTACGCGAGACCGGTTCCCTCGACGTGCTTTGCACATAGATGGCTCGCGGGCGACTGTCTCTCCAACTTTAGTTGAACCGAGTGTGGCTACGCCCAGTCCTTGAGAAGGTTAAAACGGAGTCTATTTGACAAACTATCGTTGTGGTTTTGATGCGTAGGTGAGATTGGTTCTTACTTTAAGCCCGTAGCAGCCACGTAAAACTTGCAACAACAAAGTAGAGGACGTCTAACTTGTTTTTGCAGGGCATGTTGTGATGTGATATGGTCAAGACATGATGCTAAATTTTATTGTATGAGATGATCATGTTTTGTAACCGAGTTATCGGCAACTGGCAGGAGCCATATGGTTGTCGCTTTATTGTATGCAATGCAATCGCGATGTAATGCTTTACTTTATCACTAAACGGTAGTGATAGTCGTGGAAGCATGAGATTGGCGAGATGACAACGATGCTATGATGGAGATCAAGGTGTCGCGCCGGTGACGATGGTGATCATGACGGTGCTTCAGAGATGGAGATCACAAGCACAAGATGATGATGGCCATATCATATCACTTATATTGATTGCATGTGATGTTTATCTTTTATGCATCTTATCTTGCTTTGATTGACGGTAGCATTATAAGATGATCTCTCACTAAATTATCAAGAAGTGTTCTCCCTGAGTATGCACTGTTGCGAAAGTTCTTCGTGCTGAGACACCACATGATGATCGGGTGTGATAGGCTCTACGTTCAAATACAACGGGTGCAAAACAGTTGCACACGCGGAATACTCAGGTTATACTTGACGAGCCAAGCATATACAGATATGGCCTCGGAACAGGGAGACCGAAAGGTCGAGCGTGAATCATATAGTAGATATGATCAACATAATGATGTTCACCGATGAAACTACTCCATCTCACGTGATGATCGGACATGGTTTAGTTGATTTGGATCACGTGATCACTTAGAGGATTAGAGGGATGTCTATCTAAGTGGGAGTTCTTAAGTAATATGATTAATTGAACTTAAATTTATCATGAACTTAGTACCTGATAGTATCTTGCTTGTTTATGTTGATTGTAGATAGATGGCTCGTGCTGTTGTTCCGTTGAATTTTAATGCGTTCCTTGAGAAAGCAAAGTTGAAAGATGATGGTAGCAATTACACGGACTGGGTCCATAACTTGAGGATTATCCTCATTGCTGCACAGAAGAATTATGTCCTGGAAGCACCGCTGGGTGCCAGGCCTGCTGCTAGAGCAACACCAGATGTTATGAACGTCTGGCAGAGCAAAGCTGATGACTACTCGATAGTTCAGTGTGCCATGCTTTACGGCTTAGAATCGGGACTTCAACGACGTTTTGAACGTCATGGAGCATATGAGATGTTCCAGGAGTTGAAGTTAATATTTAAAGCAAATGCCCGGATTGAGAGATATGAAGTCTCCAATAAGTTCTATAGCTGCAAGATGGAGGAGAACAGTTCTGTCAGTGAGCATATACTCAAAATGTCTGGGTATAACAATCACTTGATTCAGATGGGAGTTAATCTTCCAGATGATTGCGTCATTGACAGAAAACTCCAATCACTGCCACCAAGCTACAAGAGCTTCGTGATGAACTATAATATGCAAGGGATGAACAAGACTATTCCCGAGCTCTTCGCAATGCTGAAAGCTGCGGAGGTAGAAATCAAGAAGGAGCATCAAGTGTTGATGGTTAACAAGACCACTAGTTTCAAGAAAAAGGGCAAAGGGAAGAAGAAGGGGAACTTCAAGAAGAACGGCAAGCAAGTTGCTGCTCAGGAAAAGAAGCCCAAGTCTGGACCTAAGCCTGAAACTGAGTGCTTCTACTGCAAGCAGACTAGTCACTGGAAGCGGAACTGCCCCAAGTATTTGGCGGATAAGAAGGATGGCAAGGTGAACAAAGGTATATGTGATATACATGTTATTGATGTGTACCTTACTAATGCTCGCAGTAGCACCTGGGTATTTGATACTGGTTCTGTTGCTAATATTTGCAACTCGAAACAGGGACTACGGATTAAGCGAAGATTGGCTAAGGACAAGGTGACGATGCGCGTGGGAAACGGTTCCAAAGTCGATGTGATCGCGGTCGGCACGCTACCTCTACATCTACCTTCGGGATTAATATTAGACCTAAATAATTGTTATTTGGTGCCAGCGTTGAGCATGAACATTATATCTGGATCTTGTTTAATGCGAGACAGTTATGCATTTAAATCAGAGAATAATGGTTGTTCTATTTATATGAGTAATATCTTTTATGGTCATGCACCCTTGAAGAGTGGTCTATTCTTGTTAAATCTCGATAGTAGTGATACACATATTCATAATGTAGAAGCCAAAAGATGCAGAGTTGATAATGATAGTGCAACTTATTTGTGGCACTGCCGTTTAGGTCATATCGGTGTAAAGCGCATGAAGAAACTCCATACTGATGGACTTTTGGAACCACTTGATTATGAATCACTTGGTACTTGCGAACCGTGCCTCATGGGCAAGATGACCAAAACACCGTTCTCCGGTACTATGGAGAGAGCAACAGATTTGTTGGAAATCATACATACAGATGTATGCGGTCTGGTGAATATTGAGGCTCGTGGCAGATATCGTTATTTTCTCACCTTCACAGATGATTTAAGCAGATATGGGTATATCTACTTAATGAAACATAAGTCTGAAACATTTGAAAAGTTCAAAGAATTTCAAAGTGAAGTAGAAAATCATCGTAACAAGAAAATAAAGTTTCTATGATCTGATCATGGAGGAGAATATTTGAGTTACGAGTTTGGTGTACATTTGAAAAATTGTGGAATAGTTTCGCAACTCACGCCACCCGGAACACCACAGCGTAATGGTGTGTCCGAACGTCGTAATCGTACTTTACTAGATATGGTGCGATCTATGATGTCTCTTACCGATTTACCGCTATCTTTTTGGGGTTACGCTCTAGAGACGGCCACATTCACGTTAAATAGGGCACCATCAAAATCCGTTGAGACGACGCCTTATGAACTATGGTTTGGCAAGAAACCAAAGTTGTCGTTTCTGAAAGTTTGGGGCTGCGATGCTTATGTGAAAAAGCTTCAACCTGATAAGCTCGAACCCAAATCGGAGAAATGTGTCTTCATAGGATATCCAAAGGAAACTATTGGATACACCTTCTATCACAGCTCCGAAGGCAAGACTTTTGTTGCTAAATTTGGAAACTTTCTTGAGAAGGAGTTTCTCTCGAAAGAAGTGAGTGGGAGGAAAGTAGAACTTGACGAGGTAACTGTACCCTCTCCCTTATTAGAAAGTAGTACATCACAGAAAACTGTTTCTGCGACACCTACACCAATAAGTGAGGAAGTTAATGATAATGATCATGAAACTTCAGAACAAGATACTACTGAACCTCGTAGATCAACCAGAGCAAGATCCGCGCCAGAGTGGTACGGTAATCCAGTTCTGGAAGTCATGCTACTTGATCATGATGAACCTACGAACTATGAAGAAGCGATGGTGAGCCCAGATTCCGCAAAGTGGCTTGAAGCCATGAAATCTGAGATGGGATCCATGTATGAGAACAAAGTATGGACTTTGGTTGACTTGCCCGATGATCGGCAAGCAATTGAGAATAAATGGATTTTCAAGAAAAAGACTGACGCTGACGGTAATGTTACTGTCTATAAAGCTCGACTTGTCGCAAAAGGTTTTCGACAAGTTCAAGGGGTTGACTACGATGAGACCTTCTCACCCATAGCGATGCTTAAGTCTGTCCGAATCATGTTAGCAATTGCCGCGTTTTATGATTATGAAATATGGCAGATGGATGTCAAAACTGCATTCCTAAATGGATTTCTGGAAGAAGAGTTGTATATGATGCAACCGGAAGGTTTTGTCGATCCAAAGGGAGCTAACAAAGTGTGCAAGCTCCAGCGATCCATTTATGGACTGGTGCAAGCATCTCAGAGTTGGAATAAACGCTTTGATAGTGTGATCAAAGAATTTGGTTTTATACAGACTTTCGGTGAAGCCTGTATTTACAAGAAAGTGAGTGGGAGCTCTGTAGCATTTCTGATATTATATGTGGATGACATATTGCTGATTGGAAATGATATAGAATTTCTGGATAGCATCTTTGATCTTGTCGATTGATATGTCTTTTACCCTCTGCAGAAATCTCGTACTCTCATTTCCAAGTTCGCTGAATTTGAGGAGAAGCAGAGGCAACTCAACCTTGACTTGGAGCTGGCCCAACAGAAATTGAAGAAAGCTCAAGATGAAGCTGCTAGTATGGAAGGTAACTGCCTGTCGACTGCTCACGTCGATCGTCCTTTAAAATATTTCTTCGATCTCTTGTTTGATCCGATTGCTTATTTTGTAGAGAAAATGAGGTTGGATCTGGAGAAGAAAGACTTGGACCTTGCAGCTGCGCAGAAGGAGGCTCAAGATAAGACTGCCCTTGCAGGCCAGAAGCTGGCTTCGGTCGGAGCGCTGGAAGAAGAAGTAAGCAAGCTGAAGTCCTCTCTCACTGAGTCCAACCGAGAGGTAACTCGTCTGAAGAAGGATAAGATGGCTCTGAATGAGAAGCTGGAATCCACGGTGTCGGTGTCAAAACCGGCGGATCTCGGGTAGGGGGTCCCGAACTGTGCGTCTAAGGCAGATGGTAACAGGAGGTAGGGGACACGATGTTTTACCCAGGTTCGGGCCCTCTTGAAGGAGGTAAAACCCTACGTCCTACTTGATTTATTCTTGATGATATGAGTATTACAAGAGTTGATCTACCACAAGATCGGAGAGGCTAAACCCTAGAAGCTAGCCTATGGTATGATTGTATGTTGTCCTATGGACTAAAACCCTCCAGTTTATATAGACACCGGAGGGGGCTAGGGTTACACAAGGTCGGTTACAGAGGAGGAGATATACATATCCGTATTGCCTAGCTTGCCTTCCACGCCAAGTAGAGTCCCATCCGAACACGAGACGAAGTCTTCAATCTTGTATCTTCATAGACCAACAGTCCGGCCAAAGGATATAATCCCGCTGTCTGGATACCCCCTAATCCAGGACTCCCTCAGTAGCCCCCGAACCAGGCTTCAATGACGATGAGTCCGGCGCGTAGTGTTGTCTTCGGCATTGCAAGGCGGGTTCTTCTCCATCCTCCGAACGTTTGTAAAGCAGTGCCCGGTCCCATAAATGTTTGGACCTCTTGGCTTATGTGCCCAATAAGGGCTTTCTCCCACGCGTCGAATGAATACGAGGTGCCAGGGTGTTTTTACATTCGCCCCCTAGCCAGATAAATAAATTGTCTATTAAAGGGATGGGGATCCTTAGATCCGATCCATACCATCCTCCCCCAGCGAGAATCCATCAGAGTGCGTTCCGGAAAGATCCATTCTAGCATGGCCGACCTCCGCAGCTCCTCCTCCCGCCCCCGAAGCCCTAAGCCCGGTGATTGGGAGAGGTGTTCAGTCCCACACAGTCGACTAGTCGAACTGCAGACTAAGGGATTTCTCCCTCCGGCGTATATGGTGCCCATTCGAGCCTGGCTTGCCACCTACAATGGCGGGGAGCAAGCGGAGAGCTTTCCCTGTCCCTCTATGGGGGAACGGGTCTGCCTTGTTCCCTATTTATTAAGGGGACTCGTATTTCAAATTCATTCGTTCCTCCACGGGCTCCTGGAGTTCTACGGCCTCCAATTACACAATTTCACCCCCGCCTGCATCCTACATATCACCGGCTATGTTGCTCTCCGCGAGTTGTTCCTGGGCTGCGAGGCTCACTTCGAGCCGTGGAAAAGGCTATTTTTCCTTGTCCCTCGCACACAGAGGGGGTCACTTTATCAAGTGGGAGAGCCGAAATATGGCGCATTGCCGATACCGGATACCTGTCCGGTACTCCAAAGAAGTCATCCGAAGACTGGCCTTCAGAATGGTTTTATATGGAGGACGTTCCCCTTCCGGACCCTGTTCGGCGGGGTCTTCCTGAGTTCAACAATGCTCCTCTGAAGAAACACCGAAGTTGGCGCCCACAGAGCCCCCAGGTGGAAGACAATGGAGAAGTCCTCTATCTGATGAACCGGATTAAAGCACTGGTTCGATTAGGATTGACAGTAATCGAAGTTATGTCGATTTGCATAATGCGGGGAGTGCAACCACTTCAATATTGTGGGCACCCATTGTGGTGTTTTAATGGGGCGAATGACGCCACCCGCTGCGGGCGTAAGGGTTCGGACAATGCTGCCGCTTTAGCGAAAATTCTGTTCGAATTGTTCAAGGGTGAGGAAGAGGAGTTCACCCGCATCAAGCCACGGGATGGATTCTCCATGAACAATCCTCCAATCTGGGTAAGTTATATCTCCCTACTCCCATTTTTCCCGCATTCTTTGTCGTAAGTATTCACCTTGCCATTTTGCGGCAGGAACTGCGAAAAGCCATAAAGGAGGTCAGCAGCCCTTCTCCACAACCAGAGGACCCTGACCGGGCCCTCAACTCCGGACTTGAAGAAGATTCGGTTATATTCGTGGAGCTAATAGACCAGTAGTTTTATCAGTTAAGCTGCGATGATGCCATGGTGGCCATTACGGCCGACTATCCCGAACTGCACCCTGCATCGCACGTAAGAAAAACCAAAAATCCCAACTCCAGAACTAGGATCCCCTTTTAGACACTTCACCCACATATACACATGGCATTTTTACAGTGAAGGCATTCGGGACGCCCTGTCGAACCTGCAGCAACGCGCCAACAAGAGGCACCGAGGCCGGGTAGGCCAAAAAGGAAGGCGGTCAGGACGGAGACGCTGGCGCAAAGGTATGACAAACCCCACTCCGTGGTTGCCGTCTTTCTCGAAATATAATGACGCCTGTGTTTCTTTAACAGAAAAAACGCTCGCCGGAATATGTCCGGCGATGTTACTAATCACGCTTCCACCAGCCGGGCGCCAGGACCAGACATAGAGGCGGAGGCCGATATGGGGCGGGCGTCGGATAATCCCCCTACAGAGGATGCGGATATATTATCCACTACAAACTCAGAAGTGGAAAGCACCATGAATCATAGGCGGCGCCGGGCCGTACTCCGTGACGCTTGTTTCTCACCAGAGGCATTTGATGCCTTCAGTTTTGGAGAGGCGTATCTCCGAGCTGCTCAAGATGGTCTAGCCAGAGCCATGGATCAGTATGTAAAGGATGTATGGGTAAGTAAATCTGACGATTTATATGTATCAGTAGCCCCTGAGACTTGAAACAGTTAGCAGAACTGATTTAAGGATCATCTTTGTTATGCAGGTTCTTACAGAGAAGAATACTAGGCTGTCACAGGAGCTAGAGGAATGCAAGACCCAACTGCGGGCCGTTGTTGCCGCATTGCAGGAAACGAAAAATTCACCCGCTGGTAACATTTACTTTAAAGAATGATGGTGACCATATAGTGTGCGGCGTGGCTGCAGATCTAACAATAGATGTTGCAGATGAATCCGGAGAAAATCCGGAGGACCATCATGTTATGCGACAGCTAGAAGCTGGCAAATGCGTGCTGAATGAGGTTAGGAGGGAGAAAAACAATCTCAATGACGCCAATATCAAGCTGAGCGTGGAACTAAAAGACGTTCGAGCCTAGCATGCAGACTCTAAGAAGGACAATAAGCGGCTTCGGTGCGGCATTTTCAGTAAGTGCTTGAACGAATCCTTTTAAAGGAGTTCGGCGAAGAAGCCGACTAACAACGTTATATCTGTAGGTATGCTGATGGGTCGTCCCGCGGAGGAAATGCCCGGGTATGCGGGTGATCTTCTATCTGAGCTCTCACATCTACACGAACAAGTTCGGCAGGTGATGCAAGGTGTTGCCCAGGCCTTGTGGCCATCCATCTCCCTGCCAGAGGGCGTTGCAGAGCTTACGGAGAAGCTCAAGGGAGCACGGCGGCGCTTCCGATTATGGAAGATATCGGCCTGCCGACAGGGTGCCAGAGAAGCCTGGTCCATGGTGAAGACGCGGTATACCAAGGCAGACCCAAATCACATGGCCGAGGTCGGGCCTGTGGGGCCCAACGGAAAAGAGATCCCCGTTAGCTTAGTTTATGGGCAAGTATAATTAGCCGCAAAGTATTCCCAACAGGATTGTAAGCTAGACCGCCTGTTAGATGGCATAGAAGAGGAATTTAGTCAGTCTGCATGACTATGTAATTAAAGTGACATGTATAATGCCTTCTAGCCGGATTGTAGATCATTTGTCTTGGCGGACCTTTTCGCTTCAACCTCGGGACCCGATAGTCCGGAGTGTATCCGAATACCCGCTCAGTTATATAAGAACCGGGGTATGCGTGGATACTAGGCGTAGGAGTCATTAGTGCTTGAACAGACAAGTCCCCAACTAGTTATGTTATATTACATGGGTAGTAAGAAACATCTTCCAGGGAGAATAGTTCCGTTAAGGGTTCCTTTCCCTAGGTAAGCATGCCCTAAAGTGCATGTCCGGACTGCGATAGGAAACGCAAGAAAAACATCTGGGGGCAGATATGGATAATAAATAAAAATCATCTTTTGTTCACCGACCGAACATTCCCTTAAGAATGCTAGCTTTCGTCTTCACCCAGTCTGAGGTACACATCCGGCTGACCCGGCAGTAACAATCACAGAGGTGCTCCCCTTATGCCCTACCGAATTAACGGGAACGTAGGGCATAAATACAAGAGCCACGCAACCCAGCTTGGCCAAAACTTAAGTCATATCGATGCATATAATGGCGAAGAAAGGTACATGCGGAAGCATGACACATGTGCGGGGCCTGAGGCCCAGATAAATAATTAAGCTTCTGTGAAAGAAGCCCCTAGGTATGATGAGTGCGGCTAGCGCATCTATAATGTGAAAGTGAGGCGCAAGTTGGCCCTTGAAGGCCTAGAGAAAGAATAAAAGAAAGGAAGAAAGAAAGAAAAAGAAGACAGATAATGTATATGCAAAAAAAGGACAAAGGGAGGGGACACACATAGAGTCCGGTGCTAGGCGTAGAATCTTCAGAGCCTGGCCGCGTTCCATGGGTTCGGCTTGAGTTGACTAGTCGATGCATCCTGTAGTTGGTACGCTCCACCAGTCAGAATTTGGTCAGTAATGAAGGGACCTTCCCATTTGGGCTCGAGCTTGTTCTTTTTCTTGTCTAGCAGGCATAGAACTAGTTCACCAACGTTACAAGTTTTGGCCCGTACTTCTCTTCTTTGGGATCTGCGAGCCTGTTGCTGATAAAATGCGGAACGGGCTTTGGCTACGTCGCGCTCCTCCTCCAGGGTGTCCAGGCTGTCCTATCGATCGAGCTCGGCTTATCGTTCTTCGTACATGCGCACTCGAGGTGAGTCATGAATTATGTCACAGGGTAAGACTGCCTCTGCGCTGTACACCATAAAGAAGGGTGTATATCTGGTACTAGAATTTGGCGTGGTCCGCAGCCCCTAGAGTACGGAGTCGAGCTCCTCTACCCAGTGTGTGTTAGACTCCGTTAAGGAACGCACTAATCTGGGTTTAATGCCGCTCATTATAAGACCGTTTGCTCGTTCGACTTGGCCGTTGGTTTGTGTGTGATAGACTGGAGCATAATCGAGCTTGATGCCCATTTTGCTGCACCAGAGTTCTACCTCATCGGCTGTGAAGTTTGTGCCGTTGTCAGTGATGATGTTGTGGGGGACGCCATAATGGTGTACTACCCCAGATATGAAGTCTATCACTGGTCCGGATTCGGCTGTTTTAACAGGTTTGGCCTCTATCCATTCGTGAATTTATCCACCATGACCAGTAAGTATTTTTTTCTTGTGGGTTCCCCCTTTAAGGGGTCCAACCATGTCAAGCCCCCAGACTGCAAAGGCCCACGTAATGGGGATTGTTTTGAGGGCGGTGGGTGGCATGCGGCTTTGATTTGCAAAGAGCTGGCAACCGGCGCAGCGTTGGACCAAGTCCTGTGCATCTGCCCGGGCCGTTGGCCAATAGAATCCTGTACAGAAGGCCTTGCTTACAAGAGCCCGGGCTGCGGCGTGGTGACCGTCGAGTCCGACGTGGATTTCTGCCAAAAGGTTCGCCCTTCCTCTTCGGAGATGCACATTTGAAGGACTCCGGTAGTGCTTTCTTTATACAATCCTCCCTCGTTGACCCTGTAGGCCTTAGATCGCCGCACTATGCAGCGTGCCTCGTTTTGGTCCTCCGGAAGTTCCTGCCTAGTTAGGTAGGCCAGGAATGGTTCTGTCCACGGGGCTATAATGGCCATTATTACGTGGGCTGAAGGTGTTATTTCGGTGGCGGAGCCTCCGATTGTGTCACAGTGTTCGGTATCGGCCATTTTGGCGGGTCCGGACTATTGTTACCGGTGTCCCCTTCCCATACTACAGATGGCTTGAACAACCTTTTCCAGAAATATGTTGGGGGGGGGGACTGCATCGTGTTTTGCGCCGATGCGGGTGTGGATATCCGCCGCTTGATTGTTTTCCCGGGCCACATGGTGAAATTCGAGCCCCTCGAACCGAGCTGACATTTTTAGGACGGCGTTTCGGTAACAACCATTTTTGGATCCTTGGCGTCAAAGTCTCCATTTATTTGGGATATTGCAAGGTTTGAATCCCCACGCACCTCCAGGCGTTGGATGCCCATGGAGACTGCCATCCGAAGACCATGCAACAGAGCTTCGTATTCGGCTGCGTTGTTGGAGTCTATATACAATATTTGAAGTACGTACTGAATGGTATCTCCGGTTGGGGATGTTAGGACGACGCCAGCCCATAGACCAGCCAGCATTTTAGAACCGTCGAAGTGCATGATCCAATTGGAGTATGCGCCGTACTCTTTAGGGAGTTCGGCCTCCGTCCATTCGGCGACAAAGTCGGCCAATACTTGCGACTTAATGGCTCATCGAGGTTTGTATGTTATGACGAACGAGAAGAGCTCAATGGCCCATTTAGCAATCCGGCCCATAGCGTCGCGGTTGTTTATAATATCATTAAGTGGCACTTCCGAGGCTACTATAATCGAACACTCTTGAAAGTAGTGTCACAGCTTCCGGGGTGCCATGAATACCGCATAGGCTATCTTTTGATAATGTGGGTACCGTGATTTGCATGGAGTGAGGACAGTGGATACATAGTATACCGGCTTTTGAAGAGGGAATTTATGTCCGTCAGCTTCTCGTTCAACGACGAGCATTGCGCTTACAACTTGATGAGTTGCCGCAATGTACAACAGCATTGATTCGCCGATGTTTGGCGCGGCCAGGATTGGGTTGGTTGCCAAAATGACCTTTATTTCTTCCAATCCGGCTATGGCAGCGTCCGTCCACTCAAAGTGTTCGGTGCGCCGAAGGAGGCGATAAAGGGGTAAAGCCTTTTCCCCTAAGCGGGTGATAAAGCGGCTTAGAGCCGCCACGCATCAAGTTAACTTTTGGATTTGTTTGAGGTCTGTTGGGGTAGCCAACTGTGACAAAGCTCGGATTTTGGCCGGATTAGCTTCAATACCTCTACTGGAGACAATGAAACCCAGGAGCTTCCCGGCTGGTACGCCGAAGATGCATTTTTCCGGATTGAGCTTAATGTCGTATGTTTGGAGGTTATCGAATGTGAGCCTCAAGTCGTCTATCAAAGAGTCGACATGTTTGGTTTTGACGACCACATCGTCTATGTATGCCTCTACTGTTTTGCCGATTTGTTTCTCCAAACATGTCTGAATCATGCGCTAATATGTCGCGCCGGCGTTTTTGAGCCCAAAAGGCATTGTGTTGAAAAAGAAGGGACCGTATGGTGTGATGAATGCCGTTGCGGCTTGGTCGGACTCCGCCATCTTGATTTGGTGGTAACCGGAGTATGCATCAAGGAAACACAATGACTCATGTCCTGTGGTAGCATCGATAATTTGGTCGATGCGGGGGAGGGGGACGGGATCCTTGGGCAAGCTTTATTGAGGTCCTTGAAATCGACACAAAGGCGCCAGGATTTATCCTTCTCTGGTACCATCACCAGGTTTGCTAGCCAGTCCGGATGTTTTATCTCTCTGATGAATCTGGCCTCTAATAACTTGGCTAGTTCCTCTCCCATGGCATGTCTCTTAGGTTCGGAGAAACGCCGAAGAACTTGCTTGACCGGCTTGAATCCCTTTAGGACATTGAGGCTATGCTCGGCCAGCCTGTGTGGGATTCCTGGCATGTCTGAGGAGTGCCAGGAGAATATGTCCCAATTCTCGCGCAGGAATTCCCGTAATGCGGCATCCACGGCGGGGTTTAACTATGCCCCGATGGAGATTGTTTTTGTAGGGTCCGTTGGGTGGACTTGGAATTTGACTATTTCATCCGCTGGTTGAAAAGAGGTGGACTTGGATCTCTTATCGAGTATCACGTCGTCCCTGTCCACTGTGGAGCGTAGCGTGGTTAGTTCCTCGGCCGAGAGGGCTTCGGATAATGCCTCGAGGGCCAGTGCGGCTGTTTTGTTTTCGGCGCGGAGTGTTGTGTCCGGATCACTAGCGAGGGTGATGATTCCGTTGGGCCCAGGCATTTTGAGCTTCATGTACCCATAATGGGGTACGGCTTGGAAGATCGTGAACACCTCACGTCCTAAAAGGGTGTGGTATCCACTGATGAACGGGGCCACTTGAAATGTAATTTCTTCGGATCTATAATTCTCTGGCGTACCGAATACCACATCTAGTGTGATTTTCCCAGCGCATCATGCCTCCCGACTGGGTATGATTCCCCTGAAGGTTGTGCTACTTTGCTCAATGCGGTTCCAGTCTACTTCCAATTTTTGAAGACTTTCCTCATAGATGAGGATTAATCCGGTGCCGCCGTCCATGAGTACTTTGGTGAGTCGAAAGCCATCCACAATTGGACTGAGGACCAGTGCAGCTAGTGCTCGGGCTGTTCGGAATTTAGGTTTGTCACTGGCATTGAAGGTAATAGCCGTGTCACTCCATCGATTTATTGCTGCTACGTGGCAGATTTCGTCCATACTGCGGAGTGTTCGCTTGTGCCTATTATTTGATGCAAAGGTCTCAAACACTGTTAACACCGTATTGTTATCCACAGGATTGTGCTTTGTGGCATTTAGGATAAGAAGATCCTCACCATTTTTGGCCACCTGCCAGAGTATCCAACATGCTCTAAGGCTGTGTGTTGGTATTGTATCCGTTGTGCTATGAATTTTGCAGTGTCCGTTAAGCCATCCCTCCAGTACGGTTCCATGCCCTGTAGAGGGTTTTTGTTTCTTTGCAACTAGCTCGAGTGTCTTATGATAGTGCACCCTTTTACTTCCTCTACAAAAAAATACACTTCCGTGATGATACGTGTTTGTCACAGTAGGTCGCTTTTTTTGTCATGCATGTACATCCATGACAAATTTATGACAGAATCAAGATAGTCATACCTGTGCTGTCGTAGAAGTGTTCCATGACATTACCAAAATTATCATCACGGAAGTGTCCACTTCCATGACGATAAATCGCGTGTTACAGAAGTGCTTTCGTCAAGGGTGACCGACACGTGGCATCCACTGTAACGGAATGCCGTTAAGCTATCGGGTCGGGTTTTGGATCCGATAACCCGTTAACAGCCCTGACCAATGGGGATTTTCCACGTGTAAAATCATCATTGGCTAGAGGAAACACGTGTCGGCTCATCGTCGGGACAGATGTCATCCACTCACTGGACAGAAGGCGCCTATGATACGTCGACACATGGCATGGCCCAACAAGTTTAAATGGGCCGGCCCAACTAGAGGCCCACAAGATTTTGCGGACCATAATGGGCCGGCCCAGCTAAAGGCCCATGAAATTTTGTGGACCATAATGGGCTGGCCCAACTAAAGGCCCACAAGATTTTGCGGGCCATAATGGGCCGGCCTAGGTAAAGCCCACGAGATTTTTTTGTGCCATAATGGGCCGGCCCAGGTAAAGGCCCACAAGATTCTTGCGGGTCATAATGAGCCGGCCCAGCTAAAGGCCCACGAGATTTCACCGACATTAATGGGCCGGCCCAGCTGTAGGCCCACAAGATTTTGAGGACCCTAGTAGGCCGGCCCATTAACTGGCTGCCATGTTTTGGGCCAAATGCCGGCCCATATTTGATCCGGTCCATTAATGGCCTGGCACGCTCCGGGCCTAATAGTGGCCCATATGAGATCCGGCCCGTTTAAAGCCTACCACGTTCTGGGCCAAATTACGGCCCAGATCAGGTCCAGCCCTTTAAGAGGCTTTGGGCTCAATTATGGCCCATATCAGATTCGGCCCGTCAACTAGACACTATGCTTTTGGGCCCACTTGCTAAAGGCCCACTTAGTAATTCAACCTGATATTAGTTTTGGCATGTTAAGGGCCCGTTTAACATTTCGGCCCTATATTAAATTCGGCCTGTTAAAAGCCCGTCATATAGTTGGGCCTAACTACGGCCCGGTTTGCATCCGGCCTGCTCGCAGTCGATATCTGATTGGGCCAAACAAGGACCCAGACAATTTTGGCCTGTTAAAAGCCCGTGATTTGATTCGCACAATCATGGGCCGGGGTTCATTTCGGGTTGCTGCGTAACAAGTAGGAATTAAGAACAAACCTACTCTATACAATAAAGAAATTACGGCATAGTAACTAAGAGTAAACCTACACTACACAATAAAGGATTTAAGGTATATTACATCCACTGGGCATCAAAGTTTGCCACCAGTGATCATAAAGCGCAACGAAGAAGCAGATTACAAAAACTAGGCACCATTGCAGCGTAACAAAATAATACTAAACCGAGACCACTTCCAAGACAGTTCAAGAAAGGTTAGCCTTGCGGGGGAACTGCTGCGCAAGCTGCTGAGCAAGGCTGTGAGACCGGCCTAGCATGTCGGTTATAGCTTCCAGGTGTAGCTGTTTAGCGATGAGGTTCTCATTAGTGTTCTCCGGAATCTTTCTTAGAGATGGGACTTCAAGTCGAAGTTGAGTTGCAGAATGCCTTTCTGCTAGAACTTGGGACTGAAGAAGTCGAACTAATTCAGACAACGAATTATGTGAGCTTGTCTGACTGTTAGTCTCAAGTAACTTGAACACTGCGTCAAGACAAGACTTTGGGTTTGTCTCGCTATCTTCAAGATGTTTTGCCTCTTTGCTGCAGTATATGTTGGGTTTGTCTCACAGCCTTCAGCAGACTTGTGCATGCCAACAGGCATATCACCCTGAAGCAAAGCAGAGAGATGACAGGTTTTGCACGTATATAAACAAAGATGATAACTGTTCTGTCAATTCTATCCAATTTCAAATTAGAAAATAAAGAGTATGTTCAAAATATCAATAGCATAATTTGGCATTGTTCATAATGCGGGGATGAAAGTGCGTTATATCGACTAGAGGGGGGGTGAATAGGCGATTTTTATGAAAGTCTTCAAAACATGGAAGTTATAAAGACAAACAGAGTGAACAAGCCTATCACTATGCAGCGGAAGGTAGATTACACAACGCAAGCCATAGTCAAATATACAATACAGTGAAAGCACAGAGACAAATAGCTTCAGTGTAATGAGGATCAGGTTGGAAGAAGTTATGAAGCCAAACAGATCATACAGTCAGGTTGTGAAGACAGAAGATAAAGCAAGCATGCAATAGCTTCACAATGTGTACTGGTAAGTAAAGGGACGTGAAGATGAAACCAGTGACACGTTGAAGACAATGATATGTTGGACCAGTTCCAGTTGCTGTGACAACTGTACGTCTGGTTGGAGCGGCTAGGTATTTAAACCAAAGGACACACAGTCCCGGACACCCAGTCCTGAACACGCAGCTCAGGACACCCAGTCCTCACCGTTTTCTCCTTGAGCTAAGGTCACACAGACCCCGCCCAATCACTCTGGTAAGTCTTCAAGGTAGACTCCCAAACCTTCACAATCCACAATTCCTCTTGGATGCTCAGAACGCGACGCCTAACCGTCTGGAGGATGCACAGTCCTCAAGTGTAATAAGTCTTCAGATCACTCAGACAAGAAGACTTAAGTGATGCCCAATTACTCTGGCTCTGGGTGGTTAGGGCTTTTCTCCTCACTAAGGATTTTGAATCAAAGTCTTCGAGGTGGGTTGCTCTCAAACGACAAAAGCCGTGCACTAAAATCTGAGCAGCCAACCGTTTATGGTTGTAGGGGTGGACTATTTATAGCCGCTTGGCAACCCTGACCTGATTTGTCCGAAATGACCCTGGGTCACTAAGGAACTGACACGTGTACTAACGGTCGGATTTTGAACTCTCACGGCAACTTTACTTGGGCTGCAAGTAAAGCTGACTTGTCTGACTCTGGACAAGATTTTCTCTCATTGTCTTCACTCGAAGACATAGGGTTTGAATTAGGCATCACTTCAGTCATCCTGACTGGTTCTCTTGGACCCCACTTAACAGTACGGTGGTTCCTATGACACAACATGAATAAAGTAAAACTACGAAGGATCTAAGTCTTCGAGTTTCAAAGGCTTCATGGGGAGTCTTCATATGTCATTGTCTTCGACATGAATGTCTTCATGAACCACCATTGTCTTCAATGTCTTCGTACATTTTTGGGGGTCATCTCTGGTAGCTAAACCGAATCAATGAGGGACTTCTACCTGTGTTATCCTGCAATTCTCACAAACACATTAGTCCCTCAACTAGGTTTGTCGTCAATACTCCAAAACCAACTAGGGGTGGCACTAGATGCACTTACAATCTCCCCCTTTTTGGTGATTGATGACAAACTAGTTGAAGTTTTCAACGGGGAATATAATTTGTGAAATTGTAAAGGAATTGTCTTCATAAGCTGCAAGGGCTCCCCCTGAAGATGTGCATATAAGTGATTTGCTTCTGGAATGCAAATGCACACAGCAGGTTGTATTTGTGGGAATCCACTTCAACTTATGATGACAATCCATCATGCACGTAAAGATATATGAAGATAATGATATGCATAATGAAAAATGGACGTCTGCGAAATGATAAGTGTGCGGAAATTATCGTCGTACATGCGGAATTTATCTTCACAAAAACACAGTGGCAAACATAGTAGCAGACGACCATCAAGTGTAAGTGTTACAACTCAAAGAACCAAATGTAGCAAAACGAGAGTTGTAAGCACGAAGCAAAATGCAAAATATAAAGCACCCGCCCATATTATTGACCCGCTTGAAGACTATAAACATCATATGCTTCTCCCCCTTTTGTCAGTGATGACCAAAAAGGTTTGAAGACATAGAGTTTTCTATGCGTTCCCAGGCGCAGCAGGGTCGGTGGAGGCGTTTGGTGGTGCAGGCGAGCTTGGTGCAGTGACGACGCGCGCTGAAGACATTGGTGGTGATGTAGCGTCGTCTTCTTCCTCAATGATTTTACCCGTCACGGTGGCAGCAGAGGAAGAGAACTCGGATTCTTCAAGCGACGGAGTCCCACGCAACACAGCTCTTCTTGGGGGAGTGGAGTCAAACTTGAATCGCTCCTTGAAGCCATCCTCTTGCAATTCAACTTCAGTGCACATCATTGTGAGGCCTTTCCAAGTGCGGCGACAGGTTTCATGTGCGACGAAGGCGTTCTTGGTGGCCAGATTCCTGATGCGATTGACGTCTTGCATGATACTGTGCATCTGCCTCTTGAGCCAGTCGTGATGCCTATCTTGCTTTTGATGCAGAGCCACAAGAAGTTCACGATCAGTGAGTGTACGAGCGCGTTTCTTGGGTCTCTGTGCAGCTTCGCTGTCAGTGGCTTCAGTGGATGCAGGGGCACGTGTGGTGCCAGCCATTGGATAGACTCTGGAAATGGCTTCAACACCTTCATCATGTTGAGTGAAGCTTTGGTGTTCTGCATTCTGAAGACTTAGTGGCTGTTTGGCAGGCTCAGGATAAATCGCTTCAGCAGAGGTGTCCACATCAGGTAAGAAGATTCTGTGGTTGCGGGCTGAGGGTTGATATGATATTGCAGAGTGGAGCTTGATTAGCCTCATAACCCATGGAGCATAGATCTTCAGACCAAAGAGATCTGAGCCAGACGCAGCAAGTTGACGTATGAAGAGATCCTAGGCATTGAAGCATTTGCCGTGCAGGATGCAGAAGATGAGAGTCTTCATGGCACCTTCAACCTTGGCATATCGAGAGTGCCCCTTAATGGGCCATAGAGTCCGCCTGATGATGTGATAGATAGTTCTACGCAGGTACTCTAAGTCTTCAACAAAGAACTCCATCAGGTAAGGTGCGTCAGAAGGCAATGGCTTCATCATTGAGAGCATCTGACTCATATTTGGCTCAGGTCGCTGAAATATGCTCTCAACTGCTTCAGCATGGAGTTGGCAGCCTTCTTCGAAGAGTTCGCCTGGAGTGGGTAGGCCGGTGAGCTCAATGATATCAAATGCATTGGCTTCATGATGGACGTTGCCGGTCATCCACTCCAGGACCCAAGTCTTCGGATCTCTGTTGTAGCCCTTGATGTGCAATGTGGCATAGAACTGAAGCAGAAGCTCTTCGTTCCAGTGCTCTTCATCCGTGACAAACAGCAGCAGGCCAACTTGCTTGAAGCAGTCCAGGGCTTCTTCCAGACCAGGCAGACCAGCAAAAGCTTCAACTTCAAGGCGCTGATGTGGAAAGATACGGCTCTGGTTGTAGAGGACGCAGGAGTAGTAGCTGCGCTGTGGGTAGCTCCAGAACCTATCTGACACAATCTTTTCCCTTGAGTAAGGGTTCTTGGAGCGGTTGAAGAAGGTGTTGTCTGCCCTGAAGCTATTGACATTGAAGGAGCTAGGAGCAGTGACTGGACTTGGGAACCTTGGCAGTCGTGGGATTGGCTTCTGTACCTGGGGCCTGTGCGCAATATGATAATTGAACTGTGGTCCGGCAGCAGACACAGGCACAGAAGGGTCAGAGGCAGTGGCTTCAGTATCTCTTGAAGTTGTTGGTTGGTCGGGCTCCACAAATGCTTCAGTATTATGTGTGGCAGCCGTAGTGGTGTCAGCCTCCTTGAGAACTTCTTCTTGCTGGTGTGGGGGGGATGGAGCTTGAGGTTCTTCATGCTCCTCTGCATGTTCTTCGGCTGATGCAGCCAGAATGTCGTCAGCAGTCTGAGCCCTTGGTCCTTTGCGAAGCCTACGGAATGCAGGCGACGCCGGTGGAGTTGCAGTGGGCTGGGGCTCATCCTCTTCCTCCTGTGGGCGATCTGCCCACGATGCATCTTGTGTGATTGGCGTCAGGGGACGACCAATGCTGAGCAGTTCACTCGTTTCGAGCTGAGGAAGGACTGCATCATCTATTACATTGTCTTGGAGACCAATGTCTTCAGCAGCGTTGGGGTCGGCTGCTGGAATGTCTTCAGCATGCGGAGCCTCTGTGAGAGCAGGCTCATGCACGGTCATCTGACGATCTTCATGAGGAAAGCGAACGGAAAGGGGTTCGACTATCAAGGGCTCTGTGGGAGCAGCCCGAGACATCTTGGACTTGCGCTTCTTGATGGTGGGGTCTGAAGGAGAGGCTTCAGGGTGTTTCCTCTTCCGTGCTTTAGCTTCGGCTATCCTTGTCTTCTTAAGCTCTGAAGCGGTTGAGCGCTTTGGCTTCGAGCTAGGCTTGGCGGTGGGGAAGACAGTTGGAACAGCTTCTTGGCGTGGGGCCTCTTCTTCAGCCACGGTGGGCGTCATCTTTTTCTTAGCGGCCATCCTGGGGTCGATGCCGGGACGCCCAAGTGCCTTTCGCTTCTCGGCCTCATTGTAGGCCCGTACACAGAGATCAGCCGAATTCTTCATGCGCTCGCGTGAACCCTGAGCCTCTGCACGTTTCTGCATAAAGTTTTCCTTCAACTCATGCAGCATGACTTTGAAGTCTTTGATTTCTTGGACGCTGAGCATGGCCATGTTCTGCTTGAACTGAGCCTTTTCAAAATCTATCTTTTGCTTCAGTTCCACGATGCGCTGGGCAATAGCGAGTTCTGAAGCAATAGCTCCTTGGAAGGCTACGCTGAGGCCAATGGGCAGCTGCAGATCATCGAAGCTAATGTTGGGTGTGTCAAACCACTCATCAATGAATTTGTGGATGATTGCTGCATCAAACAGTGGTAGGTTGTTGAAGATTTCAGCCTCCTCCTTGCTTTTGATGAGCTGCTCAAGAGCGTCATCGGCAAGATCGTCGTCACTCGATAGATCAATGGCTTCGCAGCGTAGAACGGCAGCGACAGTGAGTTCTTTGCTGGAGTGTGGCTGTGATTTCTTTGCTTCTTGAGGCTTGGAGACTCTTGATAAGCCTTCAGACTGCACACTGGCTTCAGGAGGTGCAGTGGCCAATGGCTTCGCTCTGGAAGTCTTGGGAGAAGCGGCTGGCTTGGAAGCTTTTGGCTTCTTCATCTGCTTCGGCTCCGGAGCAGCAGGAGCATCATCAGACTCAGTGTCTGCTGGAGGGTCGTTCACGGCAGTCCCTTGGACTATAATGTGAGTGATGAGGCCTTCGAGATTGGCAAATGGTCCGATGACATTGGGATTTGCGTCGCGTGTGCCATCTGCCCTTGGTTTGGAGAGACCAGGGTTGAAGTCCAACCCAAACTCCTTCTTGTTTTGCTTCGCAGAGTTCTGGGCAAATTGGAAGTTGCGCTTGAACAGAGTGTCATCGCGACACCAGAGAAGGGACGATGGATGTGCGTCAGCTGGCTGTTGTCCCCTGACCATGCATGGAAAGAAGCCTTGAGCAATGGCTTTGTCTCTGGTTCGGGGTACGAGATTCTTGTACAGGGCATCTCCCCATGGCCTCTTGATGGCGCACTTCTCTGCATATTCTTTGGTGACGAAGCGGTATTGGAACCACTACTCTGCCCAATATCTTCGAATCCATTGGATTCGTGTCTTGCGCTGACCATAGCTCTCTTCGGGATCTGTTTGGTACATTTCTGCCAAATCTTCAGGCAGATCTTTAGATGTGTCACCACGTCTCTGTCTGCCTCCCTTCCTTGATTGTTTCTCGGATGCCATGAAGCTTAACTTGGAAGGCTTCAAAAGATTCAAAGGCTTCAAAGGATTCAAAGGCTTCAAAGGCTTCCTTTTGCTTGACCAACAGGAACTTGCTTCAGGTGAATTGATGTGACGCTGTAGGAACTCTGCAAATGAATGCAGACTATGAGAACCAAAAGATTCTCCCACGGACATGTACCTGTGACAGCATTAAGGTGCGAGGGAAGGGGAAGAGGTCATATGCATTCTCAGAAGATTTTGAAGATAAATCAGTTTAGAAGACATTGACCTCATCATGCGAAGACATTCACTTTATAGAAAAGAAGTTGGTTCCAGATTTGTACGAATCCATAGATCAGTACAAGTGAGGAATCTAACTACTTCATGAAGAACAAGTGAATATGCTAGGCAAGTTATGAGATTCAGACAAGAGGAATGAAACTTGAAGGAATAGAAACCTCTTTTGGCAGAAAGTGATGGATCAATAGGATCAAAAAAGGCTGTAAAAAGGCTTGTTATTTACCAGACTTGGAACTGCTAGACGAGATGAGAGGTGAGGCCGAGCAGTTCGATCCTCCGTGCCCTAACTTGGCGACGGAAGACACCTAGGGCGACGGCGGAGAGACTGATGTCCGCTGTCGGCGTGAGAACGGCGTCGGAGAGGTCGCGACAGTGAAGCACTTCGTCGCCGGTGTCGTTGAGAGTTAGCGGTGGCGCTAGGGATTGTGCGAGGGAGGAAGAAGAGATAATGACCGCAGTGAAACGTGTATTTATAGGGATATGGGCGGCACTGCGCTATTACTCAGGTGCCCCTGGCGATTCGCATCTGATCAGTACGTGGCCAGCATGCGGAATTGTGGGGGCAGTTTCACCCCACGCACGCCTGGTTTGTCGGGAGTCGTTCCTACTTCTCCGGAATTCTAGTTGATGGAAAAACATTGAAAGCTGTTTTAAAGTTTGTCTCTGTGTCTTCTTCTGACAAGGATACAGTGAAGACATTCGACGGTTTCAATAGAGTGCATATGACTTGGAGAGATAGAGTTTGAGGTAGGAAGCATGGAGAGGTTAGGGTCCGATCACATTCACTTAGTTCAAAAGATTCAAACAAGAAGACATAGCTATAAGTGAATGTTGTAGAGGACAGAACACCAGTGCATATATAATCAACATAGTGAAGATAATCATGAAGACATGTTGAGATTGAAGCCAAACCAAATGTGAAGACATAGCAAATGTAATGCCATGAGTGAAACACTTCAAGCAGAAAAATTTTGGTGGTGGCGCTACCCACCGTATATGAAGTATTGGACCCAGACACGGCGCACAATTATCGTGGCGCTCCGAGGTCAAATTCCATGTTAATGTATTCACACTTAGACGGTATGTCTTCATTGATTGAAGATATACGTTACTTTGTGTGTTGCACATCTAAGTCATCATCATGCATAAGTGTTAGGATGTGTGCCTGATCACAGAACATTTGAGGATTCCAAGATATTTAGCTCACACCGTAACTTGCAAAATCTCTTCTCATCCAAGGGCTTGGTGAAGATATCTGCCAATTGCTCTTCAGTGTTGATGTGTATGATATCAATGTCTTCCTTTGTAACATGATCTCTGAGAAAATGATGACGAATTTCAATGTGCTTTGTCTTCGAGTGCTGAACTGGGTTGTTGGCGATCTTGATGGCGCTTTCATTGTCGCAGTAAAGTGGCACTTGCTTCAGATGAATGCCATAATCCTTGAGGGTTTGCTTCATCCATAGAAGCTGAGCGCAGCAGGATCCAGCAGCAATGTATTCAGATTCAGCAGTGGAGAGAGATACACAGTTCTGCTTCTTTGAAGACCAACAGACAAGAGATCGGCCCAGAAAGTGACATGTGCCTGATGTGGACTTCCGATCAACCTTGTCACCAGCGTAATCAGCGTCCGAAAATCCAACCAGATCAAACTCTGAGCCCTTTGGATACCATAACCCTAGAGTTGGTGTGTGAGCCAAATATCGAAGAATTCGCTTCACTGCTAAGTGATGCGACTCCTTTGGTGCCGCTTGAAACCGAGCACACATGCAAACACTAAGCATAATATCTAGCCTAGATGCACATAAATAAAGCAAAGAACCAATCATGGAGCGGTATACCTTTTGATCGAACTCTTTACCATTGTCGTCAGGACCCAGATGATGTTTGGCAGGCATTGGTGTTGTGAAGCCTTTGCAGTCTTGCATACCGAACTTCTTCAGGCAGTCTTTGAGATATTTCTCTTGAGATATGAAGATGCCATTGCGTTGTTGCCGTATCTGAAGACCGAGGAAGAATTTCAGCTCCCCCATCATAGACATCCGATATTGCTCTTGCATCATATATCCGAACTCCTCACTGTACTTCTGATTGGTGCAGCCGAAGATAATGTCATCCACGTATATTTGGCACACAAACAGTTCACCATCATATGTCTTTGTGAAGAGAGTGGGATCCAGGGAACCAGGTATGAAGCCTTTGCTCTTCAGGAAGTATTTGAGTGTATCATACCAGGCCCGAGGGGCTTGTTTGAGGCCATATAGTGCCTTTTTGAGCTTGTACACCATGTCAGGATGTTTTGGATCTTCAAACCCAGGTGGTTGTGCAACATACACTTCTTCTTCAATTTTGCCATTGAGGAAGGCACTTTTTACATCCATTTGATACAGGATTATGTTGTGATGATTTGCATAGGCCAGCAGTATACGGATGGCTTCAAGTCTGGCGATAGGAGCAAATGTTTCATCGAAGTCAATGCCTTCCACTTGAGTATATCCTTGAGCAACGAGACGAGCCTTGTTTCTGACGACTTGGCCATGCTCATCTTGCTTGTTGCGGTATATCCATTTGGTGCCTATTATGTTATGCTTCCGTGGATCAGGACGCTTAACCAACTCCCATACATTGTTCAGCTCAAATTGTTGAAGCTCTTCTTGCATAGCTTGAATCCATTCAGGTTCCATAAAGGCTTCATCAATTTTCTTGGGTTCTGTGATTGAAACAAATGCGAAGTGTCCGCAAAAGTTTGCCAGTTGAGTTGCCCTTGAACGAGTCAGTGGACCAGGTGCATTGATGCTGTCAATTATCCTGTCAATCTGTACTTCATTGGCAACACGAGGATGTAGGGGTCGAAGACTTTGCTCTTGCTGATCTACGTTGTCATGGGGAGGAATGTCTTCAGGCTGAGCATTGTCTTCATGTGGATCAGGTGCTGAGATGATAAGTTCTTCTTCAGGACGGGCTTCAGTAGGTATAATCTCTCCAGTTCCCATTAGCTTGATTGATTCACTGGCTGGAACTTCATCTAGCACATCTGGTAGTTGCTCTCTTTGTGACCCATTGGTCTCATCAAACCGCACATCCACTGTTTCAACCACTTTGTAGTGAAAGAGATTGAAGACTCTGTAGGAGTGCGAATCCTTTCCATATCCAAGCATGAAGCCCTCATGTGCTTTTGGAGCAAATTTTGAGGTGTGGTGAGGGTCCTTGATCCAGCATCTTGATCCAAATACTCTGAAGTAACTTACATTTGGCTTCTTGCCAGTCAGAAGTTCATAAGATGTCTTGTTCAGCAGCTTGTGAAGATATACACGGTTGATAGTATGGCATGCAGTGTCAATGGCTTCAGTCCAGAATTTTCTTGGTGTCTTGTACTCATCTAACATTGTTCTGGCCATCTCAATGAGTGTTCTGTTCTTGCGTTCGACGATGCCATTCTGTTGTGGCGTGTATGGAGCTGAGAATTCATGAGTGATGCCCAATGTATCAAGATATGTGTCAAGGCCGGTGTTCTTGAATTCTGTGCCATTGTCACTTCTGATGTGCTTTATCTTGGCGCCATAATTGTTCATTGCCCGATTTGCGAAGCGTTTGAAGACATCCTGCACTTCAGTCTTGTAAAGGATTATGTGCACCCAAGTATATCTAGAGTAATCATCAACAATGACGAAGCCATAGAGGCAAGCAGTAGTGGAGAAAGTTGAGTAGTGGGTAGGACCGAAGAGATCCATGTGAAGCAGTTCAAAGGGTTGAGTAGTGGTCATGATTGTCTTCGAAGGATGTTTTGCCCTTGTCATCTTCCCAGCTTCACAGGCACCGCATAAGTGATCTTTCTTGAACTTGACACCCTCGATGCCTATGACATGCTTCTTCTTTGCAAGGGTGTGCAGGTTCCTCATGCCCGCATGCCCAAGTCTTCGATGCCAAAGCCAGCATTCTGAAGCCTTTGCGAGAAGACAAACTGCAAGCTGTGGCCCTGCTGAGAAATCTACCACGTACAAATCATCTTTTCGATACCCTTCAAACACTAGAGACTTGTCAGATTCCATTAGTACCAGACAGCGATATTTTCCAAAGATTACAATCATGTTTAAATCGCAAAGCATTGAGACAGACATTAAGTTGAAGCCAAGGGATTCAACAAACATGACTTTATCCATGTGTTGATCCTTTGAGATTGCAACTCTACCCAGACCCAGTACCTTGCTTTTACCAGTGTCAGCGAATGTGATGTGGCTCTTGTCAGATGGACGTAAGGTTGAGTCCATAAAGAGACTTCTTTTGCCAGTCATGTGATTTGTACATCCGCTGTCAATAATCCATTCTGAAGACTCTGAAGTCACTGGTGTCGTACCCTACAGTGCCGTTAGGGGGATAGGCTTCACCAAGAGTGTTGTGAAGCAAAAACATTTGACGAACCAGTGGATTATGAAAACTGAGATCCAGGTTAGGACAAGTAGGGAGAGTAGCATGCGATTCAGGTACGAAATACATAGTGATGCCATTCGGGCATTTGATCTTGCGCCCCACAAGATTTCTGAGGTCCCCAGCAATAGCATCAGAAGATTTTGGTTTTGTGCTGGAGACCTTTCCCTGCAAAAGAGAGTTAAGCTTTCTTAACCACCCACATTTTCAAGGGTGCCTTAGAAGCAATAAGTCTAAGTGCAGCATCTGAGAATTTTGGCTTTGGAGCCCTGGCAAACAGTCTAGCAGGTGGGCAATAGTACTCATAAGAATAGGCAGAATAGTTTTTGGTCATATGAGAATGACGGTTTGAAGAACCGCTCTCATATGCCTGAGCACGGTTTCCCTGCAAAACATTTGTGTTAGTGCGACTCAGATGAGTCCTCTGCCTGTATGAAGCCTTTGGACCATATGAAGCCTTTGGTCTGAGGTTTGTCTTCTTCATGTGAGGTGTCATGAGGACATTCACAGGAAGATTCTCAAGACACGTTTTTGGTACCCAGATCTTCTTCATAGGCGGTCCATTCCTGCAGTTAGTACCAATGTACCTGGCAAATACTTCACCATTCTGATTCCTAAACAGTTTATAGTTTGCATCAAAGGATTCATCAATGATAATTGGATTAGCACAAGTGAAGCCAGATAGATTGGATGGATCTGATGAGGAGTCCTTTGCAGCAACCCATGTGGTTTTGGGGTACTGCTCAGGTTTCCAGTAAGAGCCATCTGCATTAATTTTCCTCACGAACCCAACACCCTCTTTGCTAGGGCTTCGGTTCAGAATCTGCTTCTTGAGGACATCACATAGTGTCTGATGTCCTTTGAGACTTTTGTACATCCCTGTTTCAAGCAATGTCTTCAACCTAGCATTTTCATCAGCAATAGCAGTGGTGTCCTCAGCAGAGGGGTTAGTTACCATTTCAACAGTTGAAGATATTGCAACAGCAGTAGCAGTGGAACACTCAGCAACAGAAATAGCATTATCACGGTCAATGCATTTAAGGCATGGTGGTTCAAATCCTTCCCGAGCAGAACTGATCTGTTCGGCTCGAAGTGACTCATTTTCCTTTTGAAGATCTTCATGATCCGCTCTCAACTTCTCAAGATCTTGCTTCTTCTGAAGATAATCATAGGAAAGCTTTTCATGAGTAGTTGAGAGAGTCTCAAGACGATCTTCGAGTTCCTGATACTTAACATGAAGATTTTTTATGTCTTCAATTAAGGATTCAGAACGAGTCATTTCAGCACCCAACAGATCATCGCTTCTGTCTAACAGTTTTTGAATATGTTCCATGGCCTTTTGTTGTTCAGTTGCAATTTTAGCAAGTGTTTTGTAACTGGGTTTTGAATCACAATCAGAGTCATCGTCACTAGATGTTCGATAGTGAGTAGTGCGTGTGTTTACCTTGGCACCACGTGCCATGAAGCAGTAGGTGGGAGTAGAGTCGTCCTTGTCATTTGGATCGGTGATGGTGATGGAGTCATTGACTTCAGTGTTGAAGATGGACTTGGCGACATAGGCTGTAGCCAAACTCGCAATGCCTGAATCACACTCCTCCTCAGACTCCACCTCTGCCTCCTCAGAAGCGGACTCCTCCTCTGAATCCATTTCCTTGCCAACAAACGCACGAGCCTTGCCAGATGAACTCTTCTTGTGTGATGAAGACTTTGAGGAAGACTTGGACGAAAACTTTGAGTATTTCTTCGTCTTCTTATCGTCAGAGTCATATTCCTTGCTCTTCTTCTTCTTTCTGTACTCATTGTCCCATTGTGGACACTCAGAGATGAAGTGTCCAGTTTTCTTGCACTTGTGACAAGTTTTCCTCTTGTAGTCATGCGCAGAAGCTTCATCATTCCTTGAGCTTGATCGTGAAGACTTTCTGAAGCCTTTCTTCTTGGTGAATTTCTGGAACTTCTTCACTAGCATTGCAAGTTCCCTTCCAATGTCTTCAGGATCATCAGAACTGCTGTCAGATTCTTCTTCAGATGATGACACAGCATTTGCCTTCAAGGCACGAGTTCGCCCATAGTTTGGACCGTAGATATCTCTTTTCTCAGAAAGCTGAAACTCATGTGTGTTGAGCCTCTCAAGTATGTCAGACGGATCGAGTGTCTTGAAGTCTGGACGTTCTTGAATCATCAGGGCTAGGATGTCAAATGAACTGTCAAGTGATCATAGCAGCGTCTTGACGATTTCATGTTTGGTGATCTCAGTGGCGCCGAGGGCTTGAAGCTCATTCGTGATGTCAGTGAGCCGGTCAAATGTGTGCTGGACATTCTCATTGTCATTTCGCTTGAAGCGGTTGAAGAATTGCGAAGAACACTGATTCTCTGATCTCTCTGGGTTGAGATGCCTTCATTGACCTTGGAGAGCCAGTCCCAGACCAGCTTGGATGTCTTCAAGGCACTCACACGGCCGTACTGTCCCTTGGTCAGATGACCACAGATAATATTCTTGGCAGTGGAGTCCAGTTGAGTGAATTTCTTGACATCAGCCGCAGTGACACCTTCTCCAGCCTTGGGAACGCCGTTTTCGACGACATACCATAGGTCGACGTCAATGGCTTCAAGATGCATGCGCATCTTATTCTTCCAGTAGGGATATTCAGTTCCATCGAAGACGGGGCACGCAGCGGAGACTTTAATTATCCCTGCAGTCGACATAGCTAAAACTCCAGGTGGTTAAACCGAATCACACAGAACAAGGGAGCACCTTGCTCTGATACCAATTGAAAGTGCGTTATATCGACTAGAGGGGGTGAATAGGCGATTTTTATGAAAGTCTTCAAAACGTGGAAGTTATGAAGACAAACAGAGTGAACAAGCCTATCACTATGCAGCGGAAGGTAGATTACACAACGCAAGCCATAGTCAAATATACAATACAGTGAAAGCACAGAGACAAATAGCTTCAGTGTAATGAGGATCAGGTTGGAAGAAGTTATGAAGCCAAACAGATCATACAGTCAGGTTGTGAAGACAGAAGATAAAGCAAGCATGCAATAGCTTCACAATGTGTACTGGTAAGTAAACGGAGGTGAAGATGAAACCACTGACACGTTGAAGACAATGATATGTTGGACCAGTTCCAGTTGCTGTGACAACTGTACGTCTGGTTGGAGCGGCTAGGTATTTAAACCAAAGGACACACAGTCCCGGACACCCAGTCCTGAACACGCAGCTCAGGACACCCAGTCCTCACCGTTTTCTCCTTGAGCTAAGGTCACACAGACCCCACCCAATCACTCTGGTAAGTCTTCAAGGTAGACTCCCAAACCTTCACAGACTTCGTTCACCGGCAATCCACAATTCCTCTTGGATGCTCAGAACGCGACGCCTAACCGTCTGGAGGATGCACAGTCCTCAAGTGTAATAAGTCTTCAGATCACTCAGACAAGATGAGTTAAGTGATGCCCAATTACTCTGGCTCTGGGTGGTTAGGGCTTTTCTCCTCACTAAGGATTTTGAATCAAAGGCTTCGAGGTGGGTTGCTCTCAAACGACAAAAGCCATGCACTGAAATCTGAGCAGCCAACCGTTTATGGTTGTAGGGGTGGACTATTTATAGCCGCTTGGCAACCCTGACCTGATTTGTCCGAAATGACCCTGGGTCACTAAGGAACTGACACGTGTACTAACGGTCGGATTTTGAACTCTCACGGCTACTTTACTTGGGCTGCAAGTAAAGCTGACTTGTCTGACTCTGGACAAGATTTTCTCTCATTGTCTTCACTCGAAGACATAGGGTTTGAATTAGGCATCACTTCAGTCATCCTGACTGGTTCTCTTGGACCCCACTTAACAGTATGGTGGTTCCTATGACACAACATGAATAAAGTAAAACTACGAAGGATCTAAGTCTTCGAGTTTCAAAGGCTTCATGGGGAGTCTTCATATGTCATTGTCTTCGACATGAATGTCTTCATGAACCACCATTGTCTTCAATGTCTTCGTACATTTTTGGGGGTCATCTCTGGTAGCTAAACCGAATCAATGAGGGACTTCTACCTGTGTTATCCTGCCATTCTCACAAACACATTAGTCCCTCAACTAGGTTTGTCATCAATACTCCAAAACCTACTAGGGGTGGCACTAGATGCACTTGCAGGGGAGCTTCACCACACTACTGGATTACCATGTCAACATAACAAGCATAGATGAAGGGCAAAGAAAATCATTGTATCTATTTTGGATAATGTGCATGGCATGTTGTTCATATCATCAGCCACATCAGTAAGATAAAACAGGAGATGACAAGGTGCAAATGTGGTCTGCTTCACCACACACTGGATTATTGATCCACAAAAACAAGCATACATATAGGGAGTATTAAGTAATGTGCATGGTATGAATAAGGAATTTGGTTTTACAAGTAAAACTTAGAACTTACGGTTCTTACGAACATGCATTTTGGTAGAAACAGCAAACTAAACAGCAGTAAACGATAGGGAGTATGGGCAAATTAAACATCAGTTGAGGATAAAGGCTTTGGAAGGACTGACTTACATTAACAGTTAACACCGGCTTTATAATGCCCTTCTCCATGGCAAGGGAAGGATAACTCAAGAATTTCAGCACAGAATCTTCTTCATAAACATTGCCTGTACTCTACATTTTGTAGAGAGTAATTATAGATATGATAATATTGGAAGGGATAGAGGATAATGAAGATAAGATGCAGATTGATGCTACATAATCAACTACCAATCCCTGGAAGTACAAGCGTTACAGGACAAAATGTACTGACAAGAGCAAAGGGCTACACTTCTGCACTGGCATTGTCTGTGTATTCTACTTGTTGGTAAGATTAAATATAGATCTGATCTTTTTTAGTAAATGGTGGGTGAGGGAGATAAGATGCAGAATGCTACAAAATGAACCAATCCCTCTTCCCGTAATACAAGAGTGTTTTGAACACTGGTGTACTGTACAAAACGTTCTTATATTATGGGACAGAGGGAGTAGCTATTAATGTAAGTACAGTGATAGACCACGTTCAGTCCTTACAAGAGGACTGCAGAGCTAAACCTCTTCAAAAGCATTGGATTGATTCTAAATTTATGTAAGAGTCCATACGGATCTTATAATGTCCACCAAATGGACGATTACGAGGCTAATATGTGCAGTGATGCTACATAATCAAACAGCTATGAAAGTAAGTATGATCATACAGGGCAAGAGGTACTCACAAGAGCAATGCAGTGTGCAGTATAGTTGCGAGATTATGTGGTCCCTTGAGAACGAATGTTCTTCTGCTAACAATTTTCATACAAGTGAGACATTAAGGCAAATGCAGAAATGTAGTTCAAATTGTGATGTGATATCATAGACGGTACCTTACGCTGCATGCGAGACCAATGTGTAACAAGATTATTCCAGTCACCATCGAATAAATGTAGCACCGGAGAATTTACAGAAATTTCGTTTAGAGGCTTGCCATCAAAGTGCACTTGCCTCGGGTACGAACGATACTTCATCAACGAGTGCTTGAAAAGCGCAACCAACCCTTGCTCGTCATCACAATCCAGTTTGCGCCTCGCCTATTTAAAAGAATGAAATCTTGTGTCTTCTATCAGCAGAAACATATGCAGTAATGACCATGAATAACATTAGTACATTACTTACGCTTAAGTTGCGGAGGAAGACTGGAAATTGTTCTGTGTCTGCGGTATAATCTTTCCATGAAGGATGGATGCGCACAAAGTTCCTGACAACAACATAAGCTTCGTCTTCTAAACTAGGAAGAAATGGAACAGGGGTCGTATTTGCTGCAATTGGGGCTCTGTCTAGTTCAAAAAGGGATTTGGCAACTGGATTTGGTGTACTCTTTGCTGGAATGGGGGTTTTGTGTCATACAGCTGGTGCTATGTCAACTGGCATAATCATACTATTTGCTGCAGTTGGGGTCTGCTGAGTTGGGGCATCAGAAATGACCAGTGTAGTAGGGCTAGAGTCTGCTAGAGTTGGGGTATTTTGTGGGTCAGGTGATATTGCAACTACACCTAATGGGCTATTTGATTTATCAGGTGCCACTACCTTTTCCAAAACTTTGCTTGTGCTCCTCCATGATCAGCAATCGCCCTCTTCCTTTTGAACGTCTGATACACAAGAACATCATTTGAATGGATAAATATGGTACGATGACAGATGGAATATGTACTGAAAATGGATAGGCAGGGCGTATTCACATACACGATGTGTAAAACTAAGCTAATGGTAGTTCAACAAAGTAGAAGCAATGCAAAGCATCAGTTGCAAGATATGTGCGAGCAATGTAACCTTGGAAAGTTAGAGCAAGTACCTTGATGGGTGAATAAGATAGGGCATCTTCCTCTGACTCCTCCACTAGGGAGCTACATTGACTTAGGTCTCCCTCTAGCTCAGAATCACTGTTATGATCATATTCTGACTTGATTTGCATTGCATTGCATCCAGACTTGATTTCAGTCCCTTAATGCCAAGTTTGACTGCCATGGAATTGTTCTGCTTTATTATTTTCATGCGCGCAAGCTCATAATCATTATGATGCTTTTCAGAATTTGAGATTCATGAAAACATAAAAAGTACTCAGATTATCGATGGAATGCATTGCGGTTTCAACTCGGAGAGTGTCTCCCTATAAACCCCTGCATATGCAAAGTTCACCTCCCCAACCGTGCTGACCAGACCACACACAGAGATACACACCCGAGCGGCGAACAAGCATTTTCGAAACTAATTTAGGAACATTTAGCTGACCAATTAAACAACTCTGTTTTAATAATATCAGATTCGTATTTGAACAAACTAAGCTTGTTTAGCTTGATGGGTGGAGCAGTGTTATTATGACACGAAGCATGTATTCTGATCGTATAGTGATCATAAAAGGGGGAAACTCTAAGCATATATTTTTTAGCAAAAGAAGGTTTCCTCTCTGATTTCTATTAAAGAAACCACCACGGAACCGACATGATCAATTAAACCCTAAGCATGATCAATTAAACCATATTATGGCTGTGCCATGGCAGATTTGAAGCTGCAAACCGGAGAAATGATATTTAGCATCCATTGTTTGGTTCGAACTAAGAACTAAATTCTACGAGCTGAAAAGAAAGTAGAGTAACCAAGTTAAGATCTATTTACTGGTTGAGATCAAAAAGTTGAGGAGATATGAAGTACCACCTCTCTTGCGGCGCCGTGTAGGCATCGGGGGTGCGATGGCTATCGGTGGCGTTGAAGCAGATCTGCGATGGTAGACGGGTGCATCAGGGGATAAGTCCCATTGCGGTGGAAGAGAAGGTCGTGTGAGCGGCCCCGACAAAGAGGACGACGGCACCGATGAAGCGAGAGGACGCGATGCAAGGCTATTGGTCTGTCGCCGTGGATGAGAAACGTCCATCTCTAGCAGTGGACGATGCAGTCTTGGTAGGCGCTCCGGCATGGTGGAGGACGGTGGCGATGGATGTGGTGGAGGACGGCGGCGATGGATGGGGTGGCGGACGGAGGCTGGTGTGGGAATGGGGTGTTCTAGCGTGGACGGTGTATGAATGGGAAAATGGAGGGAGAGGTACGGGGAACCGTGTTTTTGGGACGCGCCTGTCTGAAATATGGGAAAGTTACGAACTTATCCCCCGTTTCAAATTTGGACGTCTCATCGGTTGGGGATAGGACGGTAATCTCGCATCTCCCAAATATTTGGCGGTAACTATTTCGAGCGGAACCCGCCGCTACCCAGCAGGCCCCCTCCCCGCCGCCCTCTCCCGCTCGCCGCCGTCGGAAGGTCGGCCAGCGAAGCCGCGCCGGACCCCAGGATGGTGGCGGCTGGGCGGATCTGACGCACTCGGCCCTCCCCTTGGACCTCCTCCCATGGCGGCTCGAGCTCCGCCCCGAGTCCTCCCGTGGCGTCGCGAGAACCCCCCCCCCCCACACACACACACACTAATTTCCGCTAGCTGCCTTCCTCGCGCCATCGCGCAGCGGCGTCCATCCCCTGGTCTGGATCTGGAGCTTCGTTCCCCGCCGGCCGCGACTTCCCCGGCTGGCTGCGGCTCCTCCGGCTGCCGGGCGCACTGTCCGTGGTGCGGCTCCTCTCCCCCCACCCCTCCCTCGCGAGCTTCGGGTCGGCCCCCCTCGGGCGGCGGCCTTGGAGGCGCGGTTTGGACTTCGGCTATGCGCGTGCTCACCACCATGACCCCCACCCCGGCAGGGGCAAGTCCTTTCCGACGGACATGGACCTGCCCTTCCTCCTGCGTCCATGGCCGGCGGGGGCGGCTTCGGGCCCGACGCTCCCGGGGAGCTGCGCTCCTTCCGGCTCCCTTGGCGGCTTCAGCGCCTCTGCACCCACACCCTGCTGGCGCCTTGGGTGGCTGTCCATCCCGGTGCATCTTCGATTTCGATGTACTCTGGGAGCTGCATCCCCTTCCGTCTCCTTAGGCTCGTCGGCGTCCTTGTTGCTTCGGTCCCGGCGACCCAGATCTGCGCTTCCCTCCGGATCCTGGTTCGCTTGGGCCTCTGACCACCGTCACATCCACCACTGCCTCTCATTCCGCCAAGCCACCAAGCCGTCCACCTCCGTGCGTTGCCTGCCCCTCCATCGCTTCGTTGCTCGTGCGTCCAGCGTCGCTCCCATTCTTGTGGTCGTGGTTCAGGCCTATGCCTGACTTCTTCTTCTCCGATTCGTGCTCCGATGGCTTGGGATTTCTCAGACTTTGGCCAGGGCGAAATCCCTGCATCTTTTGCTGGGAGCGGCGACACCCGCGGGTGCCGTCCCCTTCTTGGAGGCGTTGTCACGGTCGTTGTTTGTGCCCCTCTTCGAGCATCAGGGGAAACCCTAGGTCCAGTTATCTGGATCGGACGACGACGGCGTCTCGGCGTCATTCTCCTTCGTGAAGGCGTCGTCTTGGTTGCTCGTGGCGTCCTTGGTTCTGGATCTGCAGATGTTGGTCGTCGTGTTATTGGTCTGTACTACTTCCCAGGATGGCGAGTTTAGCTGTGTTTTTTTCTCTGTTTGGGTTGAGCATCCCATGTCTCTCTGCTCTGGACACCATGTTCATGCCATAGCGTCCGTGTCATGTGTTGTACCACATCTGGTACTCATTCTATCTTCTCCTATGAATGAAATGATACGCAAGCTTTGCGTATTCGCGAAAACTATTTCGGGCGAGGAGAGGGTGTTTTGTCGCCCATGGTTGGCGCCCACGGTGTATGAACAGGGCTGACAGGTAGGGCGGTTGTGTCACGTCTGATGGAAGTTACACATCTGCCCCTATTTAAAATATTAGCCTACATCTATTTCGGACGAGGAGAGGGTGTTTTGCCGCCCACCGTGTATGAATGGGGAATGGAGGGAGAAACAGAGGTCTTTCGGACGAGCTTGAATCAAATGAGTTTTGCCGCCCATGTTTGACGCCCACCGTGTCGGAATGGGCTCAGAGGCGGTCGTGTCACGTCTAATTGAAGTTACTAACATACCCCTATTTAGAGCAGTGGAAATAGGGCCGGTGGATTGTCTGTGTAATGGGTAGACAGTAATTTCCATCTCCCAAACACTTGGCTTCGGGCAGCCGATGTGAGAGTGGACATTTTGCTGTTTCTTTCAAATTTTGGGACAATAAGCATCCACATTTACCCTGGCAACTAAATTCGAATTCATTGTGTATTCCTATATGAATCTTTATAAATCATTCTATGTGTTTTTATATATCTTAAAAAGGACGACAAAGATGTATTCCACTGTCATATATGAATATGGTTTACAAATGCCGATACTCAAATTCAGAAACTAGAATCCAGTTTAAGATGAATTCGAATATTTGGAACACTTCATGTCCAACTCAAATGTCACACGCAACATAATGTGTACTCCCATTTAGATATGTACACAAGCGATGTATCAAGATTCAAATACCGAGTCAATCAACCAAGAATGTACGGAACTAACAGACATATAAACACTTATAGAGTATATGGATCAATAATATCAACTAACATACATAAGCCAGGCCGTTGTACTTTTTTTTGGCTACAACAGCATCCTTTTTTTAGCCAGCATCTTGGCCCTTTCCGATGCGTGGCACTTAAGGTCCATCTATACTACTATTGCTGAATGCACATTCAGCCCGATTGGCATATTTGTAGGTCTGGCACAGCAATCCAAATGAAACGTCTCCGAGTCTTATCAATTAATACATACTTGTGCTCAAATAAAATTACAAACAAAAAAGCAAAAAAAAACAATTATTACATGAGCTCTAAAACAAATGGTTTGATTGATTACATGAACAGACAACACAAAGGTTATTCAACTATGGAAAGAACATTTCACCTATGATTTACCAAGTAGGAATTTAATTTCCTTTTTTCCTCCGGGACCTTAACAATCTGGTCAGTCTCAACTTGCTTCGTTTTGAAATCCACCAAATATTTAATGGTTGTCTTGAGTACTGCTTGTGATTGTGCTGTTTGCTTCCTCAACATGTCAACTTCATCTCTAATTGCAGATGCAGAATCTCTTTCTACCACTAGTTTAGCCTCTAGAGCATCAGCAGTTGGCAATTCATAATGCATGATCGGGCCAGTGCCACTGTTGTGGGATGATGCAACGTCCATGGGGACCTCGCTCTTTGATCTTGGGCTAACCTGTTTTTCCATTAAAGTTCCGATTGGATTCAGAAAAGTTGAAGTTAGCGAAACATCTCAACTGGGAGATATAACAGCAAACCAGTTAAATAAACAAGGAATTAAAGAGTTTCAATTGGATGCTGAAAAGTAGTTATTAACATCATTGTAACCCGCTATTGCAGCAGCAAAGCAGTTAAACAAACAAGTACATATTTACGTTAAGGCAAACAGGTAATTCTTAACAGTAAGTATCAAACACATAGATAGGCGCAGTCTACAATATGATTAACAGGCTGTGCCATTATGTAATCATTAGCAAACTAAATTAAGCCAAGCAACATAATTGAACAATTTTGCAATAAGTGGCTAACTAAAATTCCGAGAAGCAGGTAACTGAACTTACGCTAGTTCTTTGTACAGGCACACTGCAACTTTTTTTTCGCTTACAAGGTTGTACGAAGGAGTCCATGGCATCAATTGCTTGGATACGCAGTCCCAATACTTCTTTCTTCCCACACTGCATGGGTAAGTCGAATGATTAATCTGGTAAGATGGTGCGTCCTTGATATGTTATATGAGGACGTGTAGTCAGACTAGTTGTAGCCAAACACATCACACTGGCTTTTACTGTATATTTCATGCGATTACTTTTGCCATATCGAGATCTAAGCAATCTACAATAGGATGAAAAGACCGGCATCCTTCACATTATTACTTTTGGCATATCGAGATCTAAGCAATTTACAATTATTACTGTATATTTCATCCTTCACATTATAGTTCATAGAAACAAGCAATTCAACCATTCTGTGGGTAAATAAAAAGCGCCACTGGAATATTTTTCACTATCCAATCATACACGCAAAAAGGGGCGACGCCATCATAGGGGCTGGTATGGGTGGCTGCCTCAGGTGGCTGGAAAGTGTGCACCTAGTTTGAGTCGTCCAGGTTGGCCCACGCTAGTTTTGTTCGTTCCAACGCATGAGCAGGCAATGTAAAAATGAAGAAAAATGTTTCAATTTGGATGGGCCAATAACATAAGTGCAAGGCAGGCCCTATAGCAGGCTCGCGGCCCAAACGAGCGCCTCCCATATCGATCGACACCAGGAAAAATCCCAATTCATTCGCTCCAGCCTCCAGTCTGGTTCGCTCCTAACCTAGCTGCCGCTGGACAGACCGACACAGCACTTCCTCGCGCCCTCGTTGGAGGGCGGTCGCCGGGCTTCAAGCGAACGGAAGGACAAGAAGATGAAGGTCCAACCCTAGGTGTAGCCTGCGTGGGAGGTAGCGGTGGCAGCACAGGCATGGCATCGAGCTTGCGCAAATGGACAGTCACAGCTTGCAAGAGTAGCGTGCGCAACGAGCAGGTACATCACATCCCTGATTATATCTAATTCAACTCTTCAATTCCTGGCCAATAGTTAAACCTGATGGTGTTGTAAAACTGCTTGTATGTAGGGAATCTATGAGAAAATGAAACCAATTTCTACTTATTTTATAACTCCCCCAATCAATACTGAACTGACTGAATCTGATGTATCTAATCAAGTTTCCGGTGCAAACATACAAGCTCATGTTGTTCTTGAGCCTGAAGTGTCTAATGAACAGACTGCTAATGAAGGATTTGATGCAAACATGTTACATGCTCCTGGTGATGAACATATAGTGTCTAATGAGGGATCTAATGCAAGCATTTTGCAAGCTCATTGAAGGATGTGTCTAATGATGATCTACTATGTTGATCGAGACAGAGATTTGCAGGCATTGATCACAAGCAAATTATAGTGCATTTTCATAGCTTGAGGAAACGTCGAGGCCATCTACTAGAAAGTCCCCGTATCATGACAACATAGCATAAATACTTTTCTAATCTGTTGTTTGAAACTATTGGCATACTTGTGCAGGATAGATATATTGATATGCAGTTTGCGCACTGGTTATACGTGCAATTACACTTTGATATTTTCAGCCAGAGAACGAATCATTCAAGCAGGTACAGACCATGTTTGTAGTCCTTGCACACCATGTTGCATTTTGTGTTTTTGGTGCTTGCATCATTTAGTGTTTATAATCTAAACTACTTTGGATCATTAGCTGGTTTTCAAAGTGCATGTAGCTTCACATTTCTCAAGTTATGTTGATTTCCGGAGTGCAAGTGCCTTCGTATTTTTTAAGTTAAATGTTCGCCCCTGGTAACTTGAATTCGTGGATCAGCCACTGCACACAAATTATACACGAATGCCAGTACGAATTAAATGAAATGCAGGGACTTACGCTAGCTCGTTGTACAGGCTCACTGCCGCTCTGCTTGCGCTTGGGATGTTCCATGTACAAGTCCATGTTACCACTTCCTTGGATGTGCATGCCTTGTGCTCCTTGCATCCCCCTCTGCATTTTTGACACGGCGAATGGTTAATCAAATAAGAGGAATAGACCTTGATGTTGTACCAGAGGACAGATACTTACAAGGTTATATGAGTGTGCAAGATGTGTACCAGATCCCGTAGCGCCGTCATGCTTCGCTAAAATATGGATTTGCTTGTTTCATATGATATCTCCAGAATAAATAAGAGTTAAGGTCAGAGTTGCATAGGCGGGTAAGCTAAGAGAGCAGTGAAAGGATATCCAAACATCGTCAGAACAGTGCACAAGGGAGTGGTGTGTGGATACCTAGTTCGGGCCGGCGTTTGGGCATGCTCGCCTAGCTAGAGTGCGGGTCACTTCAGAGCCGTTGAGGGTGATGCGCTGGCATTGGCTGGCCGCGCACGGATGCAGATCTTGAGTGGCAACGGAGCGCTATGATGCGGTGGACGAGACCGTTGGTGAAGCCCCAACGGCCTCGGGGGGCGGAGGTGCGACGATGTGCTCGGTGAAGTAGCCCCGGTGAGCTGGGAGACGGCGTCGGTGAAGCGCACCTGATGCGGTGGAACTCGGTGTCTGTGAGGCACGTCGGTTGCAACGGCCGACGTTGTCGGTGGACCACCCGGTGCGGTGGACGAGGGCGTAGATGAGGTAGCTCCGGTGCGGTGGTGAAGCGCGACCGTCGTCTTCGTCATCGTTGTCGTCCGGCACAGAGTTGGGGAACGGTGGGGAAAGAGACGAGACGAGGGGCGATTCGAGGGTTGGCGGCGAATTAGGGATTTGAGCAATCTGGGCGCGAAAGGGGACGGTGGAGAAGAGAGATTTTGTAGGGCTGGAATTGGGGCCGCCAGATATTTCAATCCGAAATGTGGAAGCGCGAACTTATATTGTCGTCGTCCTTTTTTTGGGGGGGAGGGGGGTGGGTGGCTGGGTGCTACGCGTCCGTCCGACACACGCGACCACCCCGACAGGACTATGCTTCGGTGCCTTAAGGCACCTGCCTTTGTGTCCATGACATATGGGCCCAACAGGTGGCTGGCCCACATGTCAGTGACCCAAAGGCAGTTGCCTTTAAGGCACCGAAGCAGCGTCCACCCCGACACGACCCTGGTTTGCCTGGTGCGCCTACATTTGAGAATACAAACGAATCTTCTTTCATTTGCAAACGAATCTGTATGTATTACCATGCCCGTGTTTTCCTTGCAATAATTAGTCATTCGAAACGAGATACTCCATCCATTCACTTTTGTAAGTCGTTTCAGACAACTTAATATGAATTGTTTTGCACATTGTCTGAAATGTCTTCAAGGTCTTATAAAAGTGAACAGAGGGAGTACTATAAATTAATTAATGAGGAGTTATTTGAAAAAATCGAAATGGTACCCACGCTAACGTGGATTAGAGTGTGTCACATAATTAGTTATTTGAATTAGAGTGTGTGTCACGTAGCGATCTCCAATTCTAACGTGGATTTCGCATTTCACTGTATCCACGCTACTTTTCTAATACAAATTCATATGTATATGATGAACACCATGGTAGTGAGAAAACTTTTGGATGGATTCAAACATATGACCTACAAAATAGCACAACAAACTGAGTCAATGTCAACTTTTCGAAACTTAGTATGGCACGAATTCGAAATAATTACCCGTATGCCTGGTCCTCGGTTCAAATGTTACAATGTACACCGAATTGAAACATTGATATTAAGTCTCGTACTATGTACATTCAAATGTTGTTTTTACCCCCCCCCCCCCCCCCGCGCACAAACCCTACATACTTCCTGTATCGGTCAATCTTCCTCTCCTAACCACCTTAGGAAGCTATCGGTTTCCAACACACGTTCATTATTTCTCTCCATGTTTCGATCTCTTAGTCTCTCAACTACACAACCCCTTTTTCCACTCTGTTACCAAATGTATTTACCTCACACACCCGCCATTGCACCCCATGCCGAGCTCTCTCTCTCCCCCTCTCCCTCTCACCCTCTCGCGCTAAATACATGCATTGCCTATCTAGCCCTCCAACCTCTCGTGCATGCGCACGCACACACGTTGTATATCTAGGTCACTCCCTTGAGACTGTCTCACTCTTTCTTCCAAATGGCGGGCCACACTCGCTCAATCTCGCTCTCTTTATCTGAGTCTCGTTTAACCTCGTTTTCTTTCACACACAAATGATATATCTCCCTGTTCGGGCCTCGATTGACATACTCTATACTCTCTCACGCAGATTGTCTATCTAGGTCAGTCCATCCAAGCCGCCACCACTCTTTTGACCTCATGGTGGGCCACGCTCACTCAACCTCTCTCTCTCTCTATCTCTCTCTCCGTATGTCTCAATTGACCTTGCTCTTTCTCGGACAAAAACGATATATCACCATGTTGAGCCCAATTCGACCTATTCACATTGTATACTTTCTCACGCACATCGTCTATCTAGGTCACTCTCTCCAACCCGTCTCACTCTTTCGATCGCACGGCGACCCTATGTGATCGGTTGACCTTGCTTCCTCTCACGCACAAAACATATCTACACGTCTGTGACTGGATCATCTCTCAAGCTCTATCTTACAGCCCTCACCCTTGCCAAAAAGCTCAATCGGACAATATCTCTCCAGAGCATATATATTTGTTCAATGAATGTCGGACCACACTCACTTTGTATCTCTATCTATATGTCTCTCGATTGACCTCGCTTTCTCACACCGTATCTTCCACGCGTTGAAGGTACTACCTCTCCATCCCTCGCAAAGCCGGAGCTATTTACATTGCGAGGGCACTCCAACCTTGGATTAATTTGTGTAGGCATTTATTCTGGTCGGTTTAGATTATATTTTCGTAGCATTCGGCCCACAACTACTCCAATCACCGTAGCGAGTAATTAAGCTACGGGGAGCACCTAATATGAGCACCGGGGAGCCGTTGGATCGAAGATGCAGCGGCACACACAAGGCCTGAATGTTTTATTTGCAAAAAAACCTTTGGAGAGTTAGGAAATTGCGCATAATTACAAAGACTACTCCCAAGCCATTGGATCTCACTTCCAACGGTGTAAAAACTCGTATCACCATAGTATCTAAGCTACGGGGTGGATGTGATGTTCTATGCCGCTGTCAGTTTTGTTCGTAAACTTGCAAAAAACGTGTAACTCGTGCCGTTACTTGTCTAACCGCGCAAAGTGTTTGTTCAAAAAAAACATCCTACACTGAAATATCGGAACAACACACGGGGGTCCCACTTGTCATTAATCAAATTTGGACCTAAAACTAACAAATCTGAAAAACGAGATTCGAACTAGCAACCTGGACTACAAAGCTTAAGTCGATAGCCTGAAAAAACGAACGGTTGTTGGCTTTGTGCCATAACTTGATTTTATACAATACTTGCGTTGAGTAGAGTAGAGGGAGTGCCTCGTTAACACGTGCATGACCGTTATCTCACTTACTGGTGGGTCCCAGGTCTGCGATCTCAATCTCTCTTCTCTCCATCGTCTAACCTTTGCACCGGCACACACGAAGAGCGGCGCTAGCTTGCCGTGGTGTTATTACAACTAAAAAAACTTGGAAAATAGAAGAATCGCCTAGAACAAGAGAAGTTGTGGCTGGTCGAGACGAAGCTAACCACATCTATCCTCTGTGCCACGTTTGCATGATGAAGTTGTGTGGCTAGTGGGGTGTTTTCAACCGACTGGCTGGGTCCTGAGGTCGGACGATAGGTACTCTACTACGTCTGATACAATATATTTTTACACACACATTTTTCCTCCGTGCCGAGACGTGGCACACCCTACCACGCGGTTTCGGGGTCCTCCCGGGTGGTGCGCGCATATATTCTTCCTGACGTGGGACGCCCTACCGCGCGTTTTCTGGGTCCTCCTCGGTCGTACCGCCATAGCAAGTAAATGAGTCATCAAATCACGAAATACCACCTTTCTCGCCGAGTACATCAGTTAAGCACGGTGGCTAGCTAGTTGGGCTAGTTCAGCCGATTAGCTAGGCCGCCGCCACATTTGTTCCCCCCCCCTTTTTATCTACTTGCCGGCAGGTAAATTTAAATATCCACCGCGGCGTTGCTCTGGTGTTTGGGTGCGGCAGGATTTTTAATTTTTTGATTGACGGGAGCAGGCGCGGCAGCAATTAGTGACGATGACTCCACCTGTACCCACTGCTCCCTGATGTGAGAAGTCGTCGACTGGTGTTTTACCGTGGTGAAAACCAAAAGATTCCCCGCTCCCTCCGCCTTCCCGTAGATTGCATTGCCTTTCAGCTGTTTCGCCCCCTTTGCTTCCTCTCCCCATTGCTTCTACCTAGTGCCATGGCAGTGCAGCACATCACGGAGTCCGAGGTGAGGCCCTGACACAGGAGCTCCATGCCAAGGATGCGGAGCTTAGGGCCAAGGACGTGGAGCTCCGTGAGCTCAAGGAGGATAGGAGTGCCATGCTCCTCCGTTATGTGCGGGAGTTCACGGAGCTTCAAAAGCGGCAGGCGTCCACCACAAAGATGCTCGAGGCATCGGCGGCGTTGCTGCAGAAAGCGGGAGATACGATAGGCCGTCAGGGGAGCCGGCTGGAGCGCGAGCGGGCCGATCGTGACGAGGTCCAGGATCCCCTCAGCCACTTGGTGAACCAAGTTGCCATGCATGTGTTGCGGCTGTGCGATGCCTACCGTCGTTCCAGCGCGACGATGCCGGCCGTCGGGCTAAACCCTCTGCATGGGCATGTCCATGTCTTAGCGCAACATGACCGTTGGATCAAACTCAGACGGTGCAGATCAGTCACTGTAGCACAAAGCGTGTGGGTGTGATTGGTTGCATTCTCATCTCAATATAGTTGTTTCCTCTTCGTGTATTTTTGTCAACCTACTAGTGTGGACTCATGCACCCTTCATGCACTCTGCCAAACACCCAAAAGTGGGTCGAGAAGGGAAATTTTGCTCCCATCCCGTGCACTCTTGATACACCCTACCTAACACTATTCGTGCTTCATGTGGTTCATGTTTCGTTGACTATTGTAGCACCGTACTCTCCGTGCACTGTGGACCTAGTTCTGTTAACATTGATCTCACCGTCCGTTCTCGACCGGACAGTAAAAAAAGCGGTACTATGTTACATATAGGAGTAGTTGACATGCGCACAACATCATTTGTTATCGTCATATCTTACTACACTAGCAACAAGATTATGTAGTACTGACATACGAACCACTGCACATGCCTAGTAGTAGGAGCACTATGTATGTTCAAGTGGTTGCCGTGTTTCGCGCTCCTCCGTCGTAAGGGTGGAAACGCTCATTGTAATCATTTTTTTCTTCTGAAAAATAGTGGACACGCTCTACCGTGCGGATCCTCCTCCCGCCATGCACTAAATTACTCACTTTCGCTGACGTGTGGGACAGCCAGCATCGGGGTCCACCAGCCATGCACTAAATTACTCCACAGTAGAGTGACGGTACACTACCCCGATCGAAGCGCTGTAGTAATGCACAATGAACCATCAGATCACAAAACCCCCTCCTTTCCAGCAATAAGTTGGACGGACGAAGCAACCATCATTTCACTCTTCTCTCTCAGCTTCGTCTCTACCCAACCCTCGCTTCTGCGGTTCTGCCTCATCTTTTTCCTCATTTCTTCAAGAAAACCCCGACCTGCTTCTGCCATTGTTCTTCTCTCCCAAAGAAGGAAAGGTGAGCGCATCAATGGTGTTGATTCTGGCCAAGGCCCGGTCTTGCAACACCGAGACTGATCGTATAACTCCCTCTCTTTTCTTCTTTTGGGTTTGTGATTATGGTTTATTTTCTTTTATTTCTATTTGATAGTTTCTTGATGGACGCTGGAGCACCGGCCGAAGTGATGTCTATGGCTCCGGCCAAAACCGTCGAGGCTCATGGTACGAAGAAGCGCAAGCACCCCGCCGAGACTACCGCAGACAAGCTCAAAGCCATCGCCCTGTCCAAGCCCCCCTCTCCGGGATCCCTCATTAAGCAATTCCAGGTAATATCTCTTCTTGACGATTTTTTTTCTCGATCTTGATCGTGTTTTTTCATCTAACACGCAGTACTAGTACTAGTAGTACAACTTTCTGGGTGATCTTGCATGTGATTTTTGTGTGCCAAATGACGGTTCTAAATTCCTCTTTTGACCAAAACATGCGAGAGGTTGACACTGATTTCTTATAGATTACTTTCAACTACTCCCCCTGTCCCAAATTTCTTGTCTTAGATTTGTCTAGATACGGATGTATCTAATACTAAAATGTGACTTGATACATCCGTATCTAGACAAATCTAAGACAAGAATTTTGGGACAGAGGGAGTACTTTATGAACATCAATGCTACCTTTTAAGAGGGTATATTTGCCTCAGTAACTTGTGTTATGGATATTGCATGTAATCCCTCTGCTCTCATGCCTTTGAAGACATGTTCTAGTGTCTTTGTTCACTCATTTCTGTGCGTATATGTAGTCATATATGGAGTATAATATCGAAAATCATCTTATATTTCTGAACGGAGGTAGTAATAAAATATGGTTTCTGTTTGAATTAGAACCAGGTCCGCGGTGGAGATGAAGTTCTCGAAGTCATGCCGTGTGAACTGGAAGACCTGATGATGAGTTCTACTACTGAACTATCCAGCTGATGTGTCCTTGTCGCCACGTGTCCTAAACTAGTGTTTTCCTGTAGCATTGTTGTCAGGCGTGTTCTCGAGGCTGTACTTGACCACAACAATTTCCTGGTTGTGCCTTCGATTACGAAGGGTGTGGTTCTTGTAAAGCTTCCCAACAAATCTGATGCGGCCTGTCTTCATCATCATGTTTATGAGTGGAAAGACCACTCTGTTAGGTTCTCCAAGGTTGACAAGATGGTGATGGTGCATGTTGACATCTCACACGAAGTCCATGGCCTAGTCAGTTATGCGGGGTTCATCCCATAGGTTGGTGGCAAAAAATAGTCTGCAGAGTTTAGTTAGTGCAACTTTGCTTGTCTATAGTAAGTACTATTGTTCAGTACTTGATTTGTGTTTGTGAACCCTGTATTGTTTATTAGTACTGCCGCTTTTGGTGTGTGGTCAGTCCTGAGAACGTTCTATGTTAATGTCTGTCCACTCAATTCAGTCTGTATATTTTGAAGTATCCATATCATATTTTTTGTGAGGACGGTCTATCAATTATGGTTACACTCCAATATATGTATGCATTGCAGGGTTTATCGCACCCACCAGGATTTCCAGCCCCATGGATGTTCGGTCCATACGATTTGTCACGACCTTTGGACTGTCCTGCTTGTGGGAGTAGGCGGGGCCCCTGCATGCCACGCGTAGTTGAACGATCAATCTTCGGTTTAGTACTTCAACATAGTGATTTCCTGGTAAGGATTCACTCGTGTCACATCAAGTAAATCTTATTGATTTACTTTCTAAATCTTATTGATTTAATGTCATGTTTTCTTTCTTTTCCCGCAATTTTACGATGCAGGTTTTGCCATGTGACATTCATCACAGAATAAACCGTTTGGTTTGCTCTACGATTGCTATTTTTGTAGGTTTCACTTCTTATATCATGTCAGTAACGAAGGCACTGTCCATCACTTATATTACTGGAAAAAATTGGATCAGTCTGTTGTCTGAGTACAAGCTGAATCCCTATGATGAACTGTAGTTTGGTTTAACAAAAACGCCACAATTAGTCCTTCTCGCATTTAAAAGAAATGAAGAAAAAGACTGGATCACGGTCACGGATCCTAGTCAAGTTAGAAAGCTGATCATAGCAGACCAGACACGATCGTCGCTGTCTCGCACAGATCGAGCATCGACAGTTGCTCTAGCACTAACAGCGGCGGCAGCTCCGTCTGATCCAGCTGAGGATTGGGCACTGACCACATTAGCGGATCAGTCTGATCTACCGGAGGATTGGGCATCGACACCGGCACCTGCTCCAACACCGGCACCAGCTCTACAAGGAGCACCATCTCCGGCAGCACCGGCGGCTTCGGCACCTGCACCAACACTTGCACTTGCATCTGCTCTGGCCCGTGCAGTTGCACCGGTAACAGAATGGGTTGCAGTTCGCACTTCATATACCAAAGTCCTTACAAAAACCGACATGTCCACCTTCTTGGTAAGCATTGATCTAACTGTTTGGGTATGTCTTCTTGTTTGCAAACAGAGAATTCCTAGAGCAACGAGGGAGTCGTTCAACAACCCGGGCGACCGCGGCCAAGTTTCTCTTACCATGCGCAGCCTTGGTGTGAATGAACCTGCTCAATATATCGTAAGTACAAAGGATGGTCGCATGATGATTGATGCTAAAGGATGGTCAAGGTTCAAATCTAAATCATATCTTGCGGTAGGGGATGATGTCAAAATCGAACTTTCTCGGCAAGGAGAGCTGGTCCAAATCAACTTTGAGATTCTTCAGTAGCAGCACGCAACTGCCTAACTGATCTATCCTCCGAGAGATTTTGATGTAATAATCTGGCATGGTGAAACAAGTGTCCTGTGTGTATAAGTAGTACGATAGTATTATTTATCACATGGTATATCGTTGATAGAATTGCAACTCTGATTGCTGGTTAGGAACTGTCGTTCGATTTCATTCCAATTGCTGCTATGCTTTATTCAATTTCGTGTATTCGCCTTGCGACAGCATCTAAAACCAGCGCTGTACCGATCGCTTGCAATATGAAAAGCACTGAGGTAGAACACATGGGCCCCCAAACATGCAGGGTCGGCCTGCGGCCCAAAGTCTAGAACCTGGTTTCGAGAAGCACTAGTTCAGTGCAGAAGTGGCGTCCTCCTCCTGCTGTGGGTTGGGCGAAGATGAATGTTGATGCTGCGTTATCTCGCAATGGTGAAAGGGGAGCCCTGGCAGTTGTGAGCCGGGATCATACAGGCTTCTTCCTTGGAGCATCGGCACTGGTGTGCGAAAGTGTTACTGATCCAGAGATCCTAGAGGCAATGGCATGTTGCGAGGGGCTATCTCTGGCTCTTGACTTAAACCTGCAACAAGTTCAGATTAGCACCGATTGTTCAGCAACAGTCAAGCATATCGGAGAGGCATACTTGGTGCCTAGCAAAGTTATTATGGACGAGATCAAGATGAAGAAGAATATGTTCCAAACCATGGTGATCATACATGAAAAACGCGAGTGTAATGTTGAAGCGCGTGTGCTCGCAAAAGCTGCTACTTCTTTGCCCTGTGGACGCCATCTTTGGCTCACAGGAACCCCCGAAATTATTTGTATACCTATGACTGTTAATCTTCAATAAAGCAGCTTTTATCCCTCAAAAAAACATCTGAGTATTATATTCTCAGCTGAACCCCCATAATGCCCGTGCGTTGCAGAGGGAGTATTTTTCTCGACAAGGTGAGCCTGTGATATAAAAGATTTGTATTTTTCTTTACAGAGGAAGTATATCTCTGTCAAAAAAATATATTTATGTGTAACTAGTTACTCCTGTCTTTCTACTTCCTTTCGCTGATATGTGGGGCAACCGTCAACGGGGTCCACGTGCCATATGCACAAATTAGAGTGCTCAACTTCATGGTAGACACACCCCGGTCGTAGCACCGCAGTAATGCCCAATGAGCCATCAAATCACAACCCCCCCCCTTTCTAGCTTTAGTAGTAAGCTGGACGGACGAAGCAGCAATATTTCACTGGGCCTGAATCCCTTTCTCCCTCGTCTGCTTGTTCAGAGAAAACCCCCTCTCGGCGATTGCATAGGGTTTTCTCATGGAGAACCAGGTACGAATTCTTCATCCATCCCCGATAAACCCAAGTCCCTTGGTCGCAGGTAATCCTAGGATGGCAGCCGCCGCTGTTGATGCATTTTTCTTCCTATTGAATCTAGTGTGTTTCATTTGCAGTGCCCAAAGTGCGAGTACCCTACAGGTTTCTGCGCCCTCGGCGAGACGCCACACTTGTTCCTTCTCATCCTAACACAGCATTTTGAAAAGCGCACAGTATGTTCCTAGAATCCTCTTTTCTACCCGGGAGGGTGGGGTTTTTTTGAACATGCTGTGTTCTCATATTATTTTTCCTGCAGTGTATTATTTGCTCTGCCAGAACACATGTACTCAAGATGCTCGGCCTTGCCATAACTGAATAAACAAGTTTAATGGTCACAGTGAAGACAAGCCATGGATATAAGTTCCGAGTTGGGTTCATGAACCAAGAATATCGCTGCTTTTTCATGGCCGAACTTGGATAAACTTTCTCAAGTGTTACAGACTGAAAGTTAGCGCACGAATGTTGATGGAAATAGCAGAACCTGGTCTCATCTTCACTGCGATCTTCCACCCCGACGTCGTTCCAATTGTTCATCCATGTTAGTTTTGTATCTGGTTCTTGCTTGTTGCCTCGATTACTTCTTAATCCACCTATTCTGTCTAACTAATCACAATTTAACTTTAGAAGTAGCAGCGAATCTCTCACGAAGATGCTACTTCTAACTAATATTTTCTTATAATTAGTGGCACGTGTAGGTTTTTTAGAGTAAAGCAGTCTGCTTGTTTGTTACTCTGTAATAACTCGGCTATTACTAATGGCACTAAAGTTGACTGGATCGACATCCACAAGTTCCTACACTTTATTGATCGTTTTGAGGTCCTTGTGGGGCGTTTCAATGGTGGAAGGCCACGTGGGATATGTGTGCCACTGCTGCACTTGTTGAATAGGTCCAACTGTGTCGAGAAACTTATGGTACGAGTTGTTTTCTATTATATATGTTTTTCATAAACTATTGCTTATACACAGTTTTACAGTTGTGATCTTCTTGAAACAGGAACTACCGAGTTCTATTGTTCCTATACAGATGCCTGACCATGGTCGGGTCAGACTTGCGCTTGGTCACAATATGATGTTTATGTCGACCTACTCAATTCCCCTTGGAGGTGAAAAGATACTTATTCATGGGTGGTCTCAAATAATGAAGGCCTGTCCATCTTGGAGAATTGGACAGAAGATTATGTTCATGCTTTTCCATGGCTCTAAAGCGAATATCCTGTTTATTGACCACGTTGCGAGATGAAGCCGCTTTCAGAAGGTTGTGGATGTGCGGGGTGGCGCCTGGGCCTTGTCCTGGGGCTTGGCGGCCTCACCCTTGGTTAACTGTAGGCGAAGTAGCACTGTTCGAGGCGTGCTTTGTACGGTTGAACCTGTATAAGTACTCATACTGCTTTCAGCTTTGGTTGTTAAGTGCCCCTGCTGGTTTCAGTTAAGGTTGTTAAGTACTATAGTCTATCGTGTTTCTTCAGTCCTGTCTTCCTCCAGCCGCCAAAACCAAACCAGCGCCAGCGGGGCCGCCTGCTTCCGCCTCCCATGGCTGGCTGCACCTCAGCGCACGCATCGCCGCCCCACCGTCTCCTAAATCGTTAACGTCGACGTCCTCCGCTTGCTTTGGTGCACTCGCCGTGGCGCGGCGCTCTCGCGTTGTCAACATGGTCTACAAACAACAGGAATCGGCAGAAGTATGTGGAGAGGATGACAGTAGGGGCCCACCACGTCAGCGTATGGAAAAATAAAATGCTTCCTCCTAGTGTTTTCTTGACATCTGGGACCCACGACATTGGGAGCGTATATAGTCAATAGACAAGAGAACAACACAAGATCGGCTGACACCTGGGACGTAGCTACTCAAGTAGTATTTTTTTTGTTTGGTATTGTTGAGACGGAGCAGGGTTTGAACTGGGCTGTGGCCCATCTAGCCCAGGCTTATATTTTATGTTCACCATGTGACCAGCCCAGCTATTTTTTCTTTGTGAAAATGAGCCCAGTTTATTTTTTCTGCAGAATAACCAATCCAAGCCTACTTATTTTTCTACGCCCTGATGGGCTGCAACTCTTTCAAGACACCTGCAAATCTTGAAAGTAATATGAAATGGGTTGTAAATATAAAAACAGATGACAAATTGGCAATTACTTTATAATTTCTGAATTTTATTACATTTTCAGATTCCTATTTCACTAGGCATTAACCTAATTTACATATATCTTCAAAGTACTTTAAATCTGCTGGACATTTCGGTGTTAAAAATAGTTTGGAACCCACAGAAATATGCGAAATTGGCCCTGGCCAACCAAAAAAAACGGCTGCAATAAATTGCATAAGAAGTTGCCATGAGCTATATATAAATTATTAAAAAAAGAGGGGGTGGTCTGACTTGTGGGCCTGTTTAGTTGACGCGTATGCAAGATTTTTTTAGTTATTATATACGTCAACAAACCATTCTAGCAGACGTAACCGTTGGATGTCAATCCAACGGTCGTCGTGTTTTTTCAATCTCTGATCTTCTTGCTCCAGCCGCCAAAGCAGCGCCGACGGGACCGCCTACTCCCGCCTCCCGTGGCCGGCTGTGCTGCCGCGCAGGCCTCAGCGCCCCCTACTACTCCCACTGCTGCCCAGGGCATCCCTCTACTCACCCACACCCCCTGTTATTCTGTGGCGACGGCAGCCTCACACCGTAGCCGAACCGGTGAACGCTCGTACTCCTCTCCGCGTGGGCATCCACTGCCGCGTCTTCCCTGGCTCCGCGTCGTCCCCTTCCTATGCCTCGCCGTCGTCCACCGCCGTGGTGCTCTCGGCGCGGCATGGTCAATGTGGTCAACGACCGACTTCCATCGGTACAGTATGTACGTGGAGAGGCTGACGGCTGGGTCCACGGCAGCCGCAAGGAAGTGCCTCCTTATTACGCGCAAAATAATTATTCCTCCACCTGACAGCGGAGACCACTGGACGGGTGACCAGTATTTTGCGAAAAAAAATTATTTCCCCCTGATTGCTGGGACCCACCGGACGGGCCACCGTATTTCGTGAAAAAAAAACGTTCCCCCGCTGTCAGCTCGGACCCACCGGAAGTGCCTCCTTATTACGCACAAAAAAATGAATACTCCCCCACCTAGCTGGGACCCACCTTGGTGGGAGGCTGACTTGTGGGCCTACTAAGTTGACGGGGACGAAGGGCTTTGTCAACTTAGTAAATATGAACGACTCTAGCTCCAGTGACCGTACGATGTCCATCCAACGGCCGTAGTACTTCTTCAACCTCTGGTCTTCTTGCTCCAGCCGCCCAAAGCAGCGCCAGTCGTGCCACATGCTCCTGCCTCCCGTGGTCGGCTGTGCTGCCGCGGAGGCCTCGCCGCCCCCTACTATTCCCACCGCTGGCCAGGCCCTGCGGCGACAGCAGCCTCACACCGCAGCCGAACCAGTGAACCCTCGTACTCCTCTCCGCGCGGGCTTCCACTGTCGCATCTTCCCCGGCTCCGCGTCGTCCCCTTCCTAGGCCTCGTCGTCGTCCACCGCCGCGGTGCTCTTGGCGCGGCATGGTCAATGTGGTCAACGACCGACTTCCTTCGGAAGAGTACTGTGCGTGAAGACGCTGACAGCTGGGTCCATGGCCGCAGCAAGGAAGTGCCTCCTTATTACGCGCAAAATAATTATTCCTCCACCTAACAGTGGGGACCCACCGGACGGGCCACCGTATTTCGCAAAAAAAACGTTTGCCCCTGACTGCTGGGACCCACCAGCTACATCTTCGCACGCAAGGAAGTGTCTGACAGTCGGGACCCACCTGGTCGAACGTACGTAGCGTTGTCATTCTGGTCGCGAACGTGTACGTACATATATACTGGTCGATGTAGAGGCGCGCACGTGTCGTAGTAGAGGCGCGCACGTAGCATCTACACATACGTACAGCGGCCAGGGTGCAAGAAAGAAAATACAGCCACGTATGTGTATATACGAGCGGGGTCTCGAATGCCTACTCGCGCATACGTACGGCCAGGGCTTGTGTACATGGCTGGGTCGGAACGGGGAAACAGCATCATCGTCGTGTTCATGGGGAAGCAACGGAATGCGTCGTGTTCATGGGGAGGCAACGGAATGCTTCGTGTTCATGGGAAGGCAACGGAATGCGTCGTGTTCATCGGGAGGCCTTCGACGGAACAGGCGATGGAAACGAGGCCTGGCGTACCGCATAACGGAGGAAACGGCCTTGTGTTCGACCGGCCACGTTCGAAACGGGATCCTGTTCATCGGGAGGGGTCTGGCGTACCGCAAAACGGAGGAAACCGACATCCTACGGTCGAAACAGGGGTCCTGTTGATCGGGAGGGGTGTGGCGTACCGCAAAACGGACGAAACGGACTTGTGTTGGAGCGCTACGGTCGAAATGGGGGTCCTGTTCATCGGGAGGGGTGTGGCGTACCACAAAACGGGACACCACGGGATACTGTTCATCTCCACCGTCGACCCCCTCCAGCCTCCACGAGCTACTGTTCATCCACCGTCGACCTCGTCCAGCCTCCACCTGCCACTGCTCATCCACGGGCTCCTGTTCATCCAGCCTCCACCGCGCGCTACTCCACCGGCTACTGTTCAACCAGCCCTCTCCACGGGCTCCTGTTCAACCACCCCTCCACGGGCTACTGTTCATCCTACCCTCCACCGTCTACTGTTCATCCTGCCCTACACGGGGTGGTCCTCTTCATCCAGCCCTCCACGGGGTCCTATTCATCCAGCCCCAAACGGCTCGATCGATCGGGGTCCTGTTCATCCACCCCCATCGGGAACTGTTCATCCAACCCCCACCCCCCCACCCCCCCCCCCCCCCCGTGGCAACGCTCACTGTTCATCCAGAGGCAGCATCGATCGGCTTCGGTTAGCAGCAGTAGCGAAGGAATCGCTCGATCGGGTCAGTTAACAGCCATCGATCGATCGCTCGGGTTCAGTAACGCGTAGCCTGCAGTGCAATCGCTCGGATTCAGTTAGAGCCAACGCCTCGCACACACGCGTGTACGTGTACGAGAGAAACGCGCTTGCTCGGCCCCCGACCTCCCACCGTAACCGAGAACTCCCTGAAATTTTCCTCCCCCTTGCTTCTACCACGGTTTTTTCTGTCATGGACAGCCCAAAGAATGTCATGCAGCTGCGTCTCCGGCCCGCCCAGGACGAAAAGCCCATTTTGTGTCATGATTTTTTATCATAGAAGTAGGAGCCCGCCACATCTATGATGATACCGGGTTTTGTCACAATTATCATCATAGATGTGTCATATGTATGACAGGAAAAAAAATTCGTTCGGCCCAAAATGTCACGGATGTGTCTTTTTTTGTAGTGTTCGGACTGGGTGTATATTCGGGGCCGGATTATCCCAAAATTTCGTTTCGGTTTTCTAGGCGCTTTCCATCACACAGTACTTTCGTACTATGGACGCCAAGTCAGCGAAGCATGATATGTCATGGCGACTTAAGGCGTTAAGGATTCCCTTGTCCGTACAATTATTGCAGAAAAGTGAGACTGCATCTTCCTCATGATAGTCCTTAACTTTGTTCATCACAAGGAGGAATCTGGCCCAATAATGATGTACTGTTTCATGGGGCTCTTGCCTGATGTGGGAAAGATCGTTTATGTCTGGGTGGGTGGGTGGATTTGAGTCCGAACCCCTACCCAATCTGAGACCCAGGGGCCGAGGAGTTTCCAATCTTGGAAGTTCGGGTTCCGGAGTGTTACCCGATAAGTCTGACCTGCTGCCTGATTCTAGGTTCAGGGCTTGGGTGATGTCCTCCCGTAAGTGGGTATCCGGCTTGGAGAGCTCAGGAATCCGGACATAATTAGTCCTCAAAATAGAGGAAGAGTTGCCGCATTATTCCTCCACCACTGCAACGTGATGGGTTACCGATGGAGAGTTAATCTCACTTTGATCGGGTTTAAGCCCAATCCGATCATAGTCTCTAACGACTCACAAGGCGGCGATGCGATCCAAGAGTTCGTTTAGGGAAGAAGGCTCCATTGGATCCATCTGCTCGGTGACTTCCGAGCCGATGTGGAGGCTGTTTTTGATGACCCGAGAAGTCATCGTTGGTGCAGCAGCCGAACGGGCAGTCATGACAAAACTGCCTAGCCGGAGAGTTTGGCCGACAGCCAGAGCTCCCCAGGCGGTAATGTTGCTTTTAACAACGAGACGAGGCATCCTTCCTTACGGCAACGTCACAGAGGAACTCTCAATGAAAGCACCAATGTTGGTGTCAAACCGGCGGATCTCGGGTAGGGGGTCCCGAACTATGCGTCTAAGGCGGATGGTAACAGGAGGCAGGGGACACGATGTTTTACCTAGGTTCGGGCCCTCTTGATGGAGGTAAAACCCTACATCCTGCTTGATTTATTCTTGATGATCTGAGTATTACAAGAGTTGATCTACCACGAGATCGGAGAGGCTAAACCCTAGAAGCTAGCCTATGGTATGATTGTATCTTGTCCTACAGACTAAAACCCTCCAGTTTATATAGACACCGGAGGGGGCTAGGGTTACACAAGGTCGGTTACAAAGGAGGAGATATACATATCCGTATTGCCTAGCTTGCCTTCCACGCCAAGTAGAGTCCCATCCGGACACGAGACGAAGTCTTCAATCTTGTATCTTCATAGTCCAATAGTCCGGCCAAAGGATATAATCCGGCTGTCCGGATACCCCCTAATCCAGGACTCCCTCACACGGCTCGTAAGAGAAATGACGTGGAAGCTTATCTGAGAACTCTCGCCAAGAAGCTCTTTCTTATGCTAGAAGGTACTCCTTTTAATCCGACTGCTTTACTGCTTGCAAGTTAGTCTAGTCCAGTCGACTCTCTAACTCCTTGACTACAGAATTCTGCCAAAACTTTGACGAGGAGACTGGACGGATTGAGACGGGTTTGGACCCTATTGTTTCTCCAGTCAGCGACGAGGCTGCCATGAATGTGCTTTGACTGGAATCCCGTGTCGCCAGTGTTACAAGTTACCTCGCTCGTCAGAAGGTGGCAGTTTCACGGATCGACTCGTCACTCTGGCCAAGGGCGACACTTCAAAATGACCTCGAGTCTCTGATGGCTCACCTAAACGAAGTCCCTAGTCGAGTGCAAGAATGGAAGAAGTCCTCTGCCCGGTGTGGTGCCGACGTGGCGTTGTCCTTGGTAAGAGTCCACTGCAAGGAAGCCCGCGGAGATAAGCTGGCAGCGATCAAGGTCGCCAACACCAAAATACATGATTTCTAGTCCTTTATGGAGACTTTCATCGCTGCTGCCACTCGGATTGCAGATGGACTTGACTTGGACGAATTCATCAAACCTGCCAGCCCTCCTCCTGCCGAATGAGCAAACTTTGAGATTTAAATCTGCCTTAAATTTGCCTTGGAATGCCGAGTGGTTGCTGTAACCGTTAAACTCCTTCGGGCTTGATGCTCGAATACTTTTGATCTGTCGTCTGGAATTTTTAGGATCTGTCTGAACTTGGTTTACTTCCGAATATGCTTGTATTTGCCTTCGAGTGGGATTTGCTCTTTACTCTGAATAATCTTTCGACCTGCATCTCGTTGTCCTTGCGGACAGGGGTGGAGCGCACGTTATATTTGTGGCGCGGCTCCAAAGGAGAAGGTTGTAGTCGACCTGCACCTCATCGTCCTTGCGGATGGAAATGGAGCGCACATTGTATTTGTGGCGCGGCCCCGAAGGATAAGGTTGCAGTCGACATGTACCTCGTCGTCCTTGCGGATAGGGATGGAGCGTACATTGTACTTGTGGTGCAGCTCCCAAGGAGAAGGTTGTAGTCGACCTGCACCTCGTCGTCCTTGCAGATGGGGATGGAGCGTACGTTGTATTTGTGGTGCCGCTCCAAAGGATAAGGTTGTAGTCGACCTGCACCTCGTCGTCCTTGTGGATAAGGACGGACTTTAAACCTTAGGCGAGTACTGGACTGTAGCTAAGCCCCCGAGTGAGAGGGTCGCCCACCACTCGGTAGGATTTTTTAAACTTAGGCAAGTACTGGACTGCAGCTAAGCCTCCGAGTGGGAGGGTTGCTCACCACTCGATAGGATTTTACAAACTTAGGCTAGTACTGGACTGCAGCTAAGCCTCCGAGTGGGAGGGTTGCTCACCACTCGGTAGGATTTTACAAACTTAGGCGAGTACTGGACTGCAGCTAAGCCCCCGAGTGGGAGGGTTGCTCACCACTCGGTAGGATTTTACAAACTTAGGCGAGTACTGGACTGCAGCTAAGCCCCCGAGTGGGAGGGTTGCTCACCACTCGATAGGATTTTACAAACTTAGGCGAGTACTGGACTGCAGCTAAGCCCCCGAGTGGGAGGCTTGCTCACCACTCGGTAGGATTTTTTTAAACTTAGGCGAGTACTTGACTGCAACTAAGCCCCCGAGTGGGAGGGTTGCTCACCACTCGGTAGGATTTTACAAACTTAGGTGACTACTGGACTGCAGCTAAGCCCCCGAGTGGGAGGGTTGCTCACCACTAAGTGGGATTTTACAAACTTAGGCGAGTACTAGACTACAGCTAAGCCCCCGAGTGGGAGGCTTGCTCACCACTCGGTAGGATTTTTTAAACTTAGGCGAGTACTGGACTACAGCTAAGCCCCCGAGTGGGAGGGTTGCTCACCACTCGGTAGGATTTTACAAACTTAGGCGAGTACTGGACTGTAGCTAAGCCCCCGAGTGGGAGGGTTGCTCACCACTCGGTAGGATTTTACAAACTTAGGCGAGTACTGGACTGCAGCTAAGCCCCCGAGTGGGAGGCTTGCTCACCACTTAGTAGGATTTTTTAAACTTAGGCGAGTACTGGACTGCAGCTAAGCCCCCGAGTGGGAGGCTTGCTCACCACTCGGTAGGATTTTTTAAACTTAGGCGAGTCCTGGACTGCAGCTATAGGCCCCGAGTGGGAGGGTTTCTCACCACTCGGTAGGATTTTACAAACTTAGGCGAGTACTGGACTGCAGCTAAGCCCCCGAGTGGGAGGGTTGCTCACCACTCGGTAGGATTTTTTAAAACTTAGGCGAAACGGATTCGCAGCTAAGCCCCCGAGTGGGAGGCTTGCTCACCACTCGGTAGGATTTTTTAAACTTAGGCAAAACGGATTCGCAGCTAAGTCACCCACTGGGGGATTTCAGACGCAAATAAAAGCAACAACAATCGTCTAAGAGGACTGTAAAGCTCTTGTCTTTGATAAGCAAATTACAAAGGTACTTCTTATTACATTTTATTCGAATGGGTACTTAAGTGTAAAAGGGGCGGAGCAACTCCGCATTCCAAGCCCGTGGCTCGTCCTTCTTATGCTCGACATTGTAAAGGTGGTATGCTCTTTTGTGGAGCACTCTGGTGACAATGAAGGGGCCTTCCCAAGCAGGAGCGAGCTTGTGTGGTTTCTGCTGATCCACTCGAAGAACCAAGTCTCCCTCTTGAAAGGCTCAACCTTTCACATTTCTGGCGTGGAATTGACGCAAGTCTTGCTGATAAATGGTCGACCGGATCAAGGCCATCTCTCTTTCCTCCTCTAGGAGGTTGACTGCGTCCTGCCGAGCTTGCTCTGCTTCATTTTCACAGAAGAGCTCGACTCGTGGTGCATTATGAAGAAAGTCACTCGGTAGAACAGCTTCAGCTCCATAGGCCAAGAAGAATGGAGTTCGACCAGTTGACCGATTGGGAGTTGTCCTCAATCCCTAGTGTACTGATGGAAGTTCATCAACCCAGGCGCCTGTTACATGCTTGAGGTCTCGTATCAGTCGGGGTTTCAATCCTTTGAGAATCAGGCCATTTGCTATCTCTGCTTATCCATTCGACTGGGGATGGGCGACTGAAGCATAGTCGACTCGCGTGCCTTGGGAGGCGTAGAAGGCTCTGAACTCATCTGAATCGAAGTTCGGTCCATTGTCAGTGATGATGCTGTGTGGAACTCCGTATCTGAACATCAATTCTTTGATGAAGTTGATGGCAGTACTAGCTTCCAGATTCTTGATAGGCTTGGCTTCAATCCACTTGGTAAACTTGTCGACTGCTACAAGCACGTGAGTGAAGCCGCTCCTACCAGTCCTCAGCAGTCCAACCATATCTGATCCCCAAATAGCAAAGGGCCAGACGAGTGGAATGGTCTTTAGGGCTGACGCAGGTTTGTGGGACACATTGGAGTAAAACTGGCAGCCTTCACATCTGTCGACTATATCTTTCACCATTTCATTTGCTCGTGGCCAATAAAATCCAGGTCGGTATGCTTTATCCACGATGGTACTAGAGGACGCATGGTGGACACAGGTCCCCGAGTGGATGTCATTGAGGATCGCTAGACCTTCTTCCGGGGTTATGCATTTCTGGCTGACTCCGGTTACACTTTCCCTGAACAGTTGTCCTCTTATCACAGTAAAGGCTTTGGATCGACGGACGATCTATCGAGCCTCTTCTTCATCCTCTGGGAGTTCCTTCCTAAGGATATACACGATGTACGGCACTGTCCAGTCGGGAGTAATAACCAAATATCCATGATTAGGTCGACCACGGCTGGAATCTCGACTTCAGTCGGATCGGTGGCACTCTTTGGCTGTGGGGGCTCTTCAGTGAAGGGATCTTCTTGAACTGAAGGTGCATGAATATGCTCCAGGAACACATTACTGGGAATGGCTTCTCTCTTGGAGCCTATCTTTGCTAAATCATCGGCTTCTTGATTTTTCAGTCGGGGTATATGATGGAGCTCTAACCCCTCAAACTTCTTTTCCAACTTCCTCACCGTGTTACAGTAGCTAGTCATGGATGGGCTTCTAACGTCCCACTCCTTCATCACTTGACTGACTACCAAATCTGAGTCGCCATAGACCATGAGGCGACGGACGCCGAGTGAGATGGCCATACGTAACCCATACAAGAGTGCTTCATACTCTGCTTCGTTATTGGAGGAATCAAAGTGAATCTGGAGGACATATATGAGCTTGTCTCCTCGGGGGGATACCAGTACCACCCCAGCACCGGAACCATTTAGCATCTTGGAACCATCAAAGAACATGGTCCAGTGCTCCGAGTGAACTTGAGTCGGCAGTTGCTGTTTGATCCACTCGGCGAGGAAATCCGCTATTGCTTGGGACTTGATAGCTTTCTTTGCTTCGAACTTGATATCTAAGGGAAGGAGTTCAATCGCCCACTTTGCCACTCGACCAGTTGCATCTCTGTTCTTCAGAATCTCTGATAATGGACGTCGCTGATGACTGTAATGGACTGGTCAGAGAAGTAACATGCAACCTTCTTTGTGGTCATATAAATCCCATAAACAAGCTTCTGATAATGTGGATATCTTTGCTTTGATGGAGTCAAAACTTCATAAACATATTATACTGAGCGCTGAACTTTGTAAACTTTTCCTTCTTCTTCTCGCTCGGCCGTAAGTACTGTACTGACGACTTGTCCAATGGCTGCAATGTAAAGCAGTAAAGGCTCTTTGCTGATTGGAGCAGCAAGCACCAACTAGGTGGAAAGCAGGGCTTTACGCTCTGCAAATGTTGCATCAGCTTCAGGAGTCCACTCGAACTTATCTAACTTCTTCATCAGTCGGTAAAGAGGCAGTGCCTTTTCACCGAGGCAAGAAATGAATCGACTTAGGGCGGCCAAACAACTAGTAAGCTTCTGGACATCATGCACACGCACAGGGCATTTCATCTGGAGTATGGCACCCACTTTCTCTGGGTTAGCGTTGATCCCTCCTTCTAACGAGAAAACCGAGTAATTTTCCACCTGGAACTCCAAACATGCACTTTGATGGATTAAGCTTAATATCATGCCTTCTGAGGTTGGCAAAGGTTTCAGCAAGGTCAGCCAGTAGGTCGGAACCTTTACGTGACTTGACCACAATGTCATCCATGTATGCTTCTACATTCCGACTGATCTGAGTGAGTAAACACTTCTGAATCATCCGCATGAATGTGGCTCCAGCGTTCTTCAAGCCGAATGGCATAGTGACATAAGAGAAGCACCCAAACGGGGTGATGAAAGTTGTTTTTATCTCATTGGGTCCATACAGACGGATCTGATGATACCCGAAATAAGCGTCTAAAAAGGACAAACACTCACACCCCGCAGTCGAGTCGACTATTTCATCGATGCGAGGGAGAGGAAAGTGATCTTTCGGGCAGGCCCGATTGATATGTTTGAAGTCAATGCACATGCGAAGTGAATTGTCCTTCTTTGGGACCATGACGACATTAGCTAACCACACAGAGTGATAAATCTCTTGGGTAAACTCAGCTGCTAGGAGCCGAGCCACTTCTTCACCGACTGCCTTTCTCTTCTGTACGGCGGACCATCGAAGATGTTCTTTTACTGGTTTCACTTTTGGGTCGACTCGCAAACGATGCTCAGCCAGTCCCCTCGGGACACCTGGCATGTCAGAAGGTTTCCATGCAAAGATGTCCCAGTTCTCACAGAGGAACTGGATGAGCGCTTCTTCCTATTTGGAGTCGAGTGTTGCTGAAATGTGAGCTGGAGCAGCATTGGGATCCATGGGGTGATAATGAATCGGCTTCGTTTCACCAGACGGCTCGAATGCTAAATCTGTGGTAGGCTTCTTAGCCCGCAACAAATCACTCGGATCTGCATTTTTTGATACTCGTGTAATTCCACAACTGCCATCTGTGCATCGGCGATCTTTGAGCCCTTCCGGAAGCACTCTTCTGCCTTCTTTCGATTGCCAGTGATAGTGATCACCCCTTTAGGACCAGGCATCTTCAATTTGAGGTACACGTAACATGGTCGAGCCATAAAACATGCATAAGCTGGTCTGCCCAAAATAGCATGATAAGCACTCTGGAAATCCACGACTTCAAATGTCAACTTTTCTTTGCGGTAATTCTTGGAATCACCAAAAACTACATCAAGGGCGATCTAGCCGAGTGACGCAGCCTTCTTGCCAGGAATAACTCCATGGACACTCATATTGCTTTCACTGAGTCTGGACATTGGAATGTCCATTCCTTTCAACGTCTCTGCATATAGTATATTCAGACCACTGCCACCATCCATCAGAACCTTAGTCAATCGAGTGCCTTCGACTACTGGGTCGACCACCAGTACTTGCCTCCCAGGGGTGGCTATGTGTGCTGGGTGATCGGACTGGTCGAATGTAATGGCAGTATGAGACCATTTTAAATAACTGGGTGTCACCGGAGCAACCATATTCACATCTCTGTCGATGACTTTCAGTCGACTCTTACTCTCAACATCAGCGAAAATCATCAGAGTGGAATTGACCTCGGGTTATGTCATCCACTTGAGGGAAATTTGCTACTGTCCTACAAACCTCTGCAATTGGAGGCCCAACAACGTCTACAAGAAGAAGGTTGTGTAGTAGACATCACATACCACTCGATAGTGTCGACTCCTAATCCAGCAATTCCGAGAGAAACAGCCCAAGGAACAAGCAACCCTGCAACCAAATAACAAAGAGTCTCTTATGTCCCCAACACACCCAATACAATGGTAAATTGTATAGGTGCACTAGTTCGGCGAAGAGATGGTGATACAAGTGCAATATGGATAGTAGATAATAGTTTTTGTAATCTAAAAATATAAAAACAGCAAAGTAACTAATGATAAAAGTGAGCGTAAACGGTATTGCAATGCGTTGAAACAAGGCCTAGGGTTCATGCTTTCGCTAGTGCAAGTTCCCTCAACAATACTAACATAACCGGATCACATAACTATCCCTCAACATGCAATAAAGAGTCACTCCAAAGTCACTAATAGCGGAGAACGAACGAAGAGATTATGGTAGGGTACGAAACCACCTCAAAGTTATTCTTTCCAATCAATCCGTTGGGCTATTCCTATAAGTGTCACAAACAGCCCTAGAGTTCGTAGTAGAATAACACCTTAAGATACAAATCAACCAAAACCCTAATGTCACCTAGATACTCCAATGTCACCTCAAGTATTCGTGGGTATGATTATACGATATGCATCACACAATCTCAGATTCATCTATTCAACCAACACATAGAACCTCAAAGAGTGCCCCAAAGTTTCTACCGGAGAATCATGACGAAAATGTGTGCCAACCCCTATGCATAGGTTCATGGGTGGAACCGGCAAGTTGATCACCAAAACATACATCAAGTGAATCACGTGATATCCCATTGTCACCACAGATATCCACGGCAAGACATACATCAAGTGTACTCAAATCTTTAAAGACTCAATCCAATAAGATTACTTCAAAGGCGAAACTCAATTCATTACAAGAGAGAAGAGGGGGAGGAGAAACATAAGATCCAACTATAATAGCAAAGCTCGTGATACATCAAGATTGTGCCAAATCAAGAACACGAGAAAGAGAGAGAGAGAGAGATCAAACACATAACTACTGGTACATACCCTCAGCCCCAAGGGAGAACTACTCCCTCCTCGTCATGGAGAGCACCGGGATGATGAAGATGGCCACCGGAGAGGGATTGCCCCCTCCGGCAGGGTGCCGGAACGGGTCTAAATTGACTTTCGGTGGCTACGGAGGCTTCTGGCGGCGGAACTCCCGATCTATTCTGCGCTCTGGAGGTTTTAGGGTATGATGATATATATGGGTGCAGGAAGTACGTCAGAGGAGCCACGGGGGGCCCACGAGGCAGGGGGCGCACCCTAGGGGGGTGGGCGTGCCCCCCACCCTCGTGGGCGGCCCGTGTCTCCCTTGACATGCACTCCAAGTTCCCTGGGTTGCTTTCCTTCCAAAAATAACTTCTCCTGTTGATTTCGTTCCGTTTCGACTTCGTTTGATATTCCTTTTCTTCGAAACACCGAAATAGGCATAAAACAGCAAATCTAGGCTGGGCCTTTGGTTAATAGGTTAGTCCCAAAAATAATATAAAAGTGGAAAAAAGCCCAATATTGCCCAAAACAGTAGATAATATAGCATGGAGCAATCAAAAATTATAGATATGTTGGAGACATATCAAGCATCCCCAAGCTTAATTCCTGCTCGTCCTCGAATAGGTAAATGATAAAAAGATAATTTTTGATGTGGAATGCTAGTTGGCATAATTTCAATGTAATTCTTCCTACTTGTGATATGAATATTCAGATCCATAAGATTCAACACAAAAGTTCATATTGACATAGAAACAATAATACTTCAAGCATACTAACTAAGCAATCATGTCTTCTCAAAATAACATGGCCAAAGAAAGTTATCCCTACAAAATCATATAGTCTGGCTATGCTCTATCTTCACCACACAAAATATTTAAATCATGCACAACCCCGATGACAAGCCAAGCAATTGTTTCATACTTTTGATGTTCTCAAACTTTTTCAATCTTCACGCAATACATGAGCGTGAGCCATGGACATAGCACTATAGGTGGAATAGAATAGTGGTTGTGGAGAGGACAAAAAGGGAGAAGATAGTCTCACATCGACTAGGCGTATCAACGGGCTATGGAGATGCCCATCAATAGATATCAATGTGAGTGTGTAGGGATTGCCATGCAACGGATGCACTAGAGCCATAAGTATATGAAAGCTCAACAAAAGAAACTAGTGGGTGTGCATCCAACTCGCTTGCTCACGAAGACCTAGGGCATTTTGAGGAGGCCCATCATTGGAATATACAAGCCAAGTTCTATAATGAAAGATTCCCACTAGTATATGAAAGTGACAACATAGGAGACTCTCTATCATGAAGATCATGGTGCTAATTTGAAGCACAAGTGTGGAAAAAGGAATAGTAGCATTGCCCCTTTTATTTTATTTTTTATTTTTATTTGGCCTCCCCTTTTTTTGGCTTTTCTCTCTTTTTTTGGGACAATGCTCTATTGAATAATGATCATCACACTTCTATTTATTTACAACTCAATGATACAACTCGATACTAGAACAAAGTATGACTCTATATGAATGCCTCCGGCGGTGTACCGGGATATGCAATGAATCAAGAGTGACAAGTATGAAAGAATCATGAACAGTGGCTTTGCCACAAATACTATGTCAACTACATGATCATGCTAAGCAATATGACAATGATGAATGTGTCATGATGAACGGAATGGTGGAAAGTTGCATGGCAATATATCTCGGAATGGCTATGGAAATGCCATAATAGGTAGGTATGGTGGCTGTTTTGAGGAAGGTATATGGTGGGTGTATGGTACCGGCGAAAGTTGCGCGGTACTAGAGAGGCTAGCAAGGGTGGAAGGGTGAGAGTGCGTATAATCCATGGACTCAACATTAGTCATAAAGAACTCATATACTTATTGCAAAAATCTACAAGTTATCAAAGCAAAGTATTACGCGCATGCTCCTAGGGGGATAGATTGGTAGGAAAAGACCATCGCTCGTCCCCGACCGCCACTCATAAGGAAGACAATCAATAAATAAATCATGCTCCGACTTCATCACATAACGGTTCACCATACGTGCATGCTACGGGAATCACAAACTTCAACACAAGTATCTCTCAAATTCGCAAATACTCAACTAGCATGACTCTAATATCACCATCTCCATATCTCAAAACAATTATCAAGTATCAAACTTCTCATAGTATTCAACACACTCATAAGAGAATTTTTATTATTCTTGAATACCTAGCATATTAGGATTTTAAGAAAATTACCATGCTATTTAAGACTCTCAAAATAATATAAGTGAAGCATGAGAGTTCATCTATTTCTATAAAATAAAACCACCACCGTGCTCTAAAAGGATATAAGTGAAGCACTAGAGCAAATGACAAACTACTCTGAAAGATATAAGTGAAGATCAATGAGTAGTTGAATAATTATGCAACTATGTGAAGACTCTCTAACATTTAATAATTTCAGATCTTGGTACTTTATTCAAACAGCAAGAAAAACAAAATAAAATTACATTCTGAGAATGGCAAACATCATGTGAAGAAGCAAAAACTTAGGATCAACCGAAACTAACCGATAGTTGTTGAAGAAGAAAGGTGGGATGCCAACCGGGGCATACCCAAGCTTAGACGCTTGAGACTTCTTGAAATATTATCTTGGGGTGCCTTGGGAATCCCCAAGCTTGAGCTTTTGTGTCTCCTTAATTCCTCTCATATCACGGTCTCCCTAAATCTCAAAAGCTTCATCCACACAAAACTCAACAAGGACTCGTGAGATAAGTTAGTATAAACCATTGCAAAAACCTTATCATAATCTACTGTAGCAAATCACTAAAATTATCATTCAGCATTGCATACTAAATTCCTCTGCATATTTAATAGTCCTATCCTCACATAGAATCATTAAAGAAGCAACCATATGCAAACAATGCAAACATTACAGCAATCTGCCTAAACAGGATAGTCTGTAAAGAATGCTGCAACATCCATACTTCCCTAGCTCCAAAAATTATGAAAGAAAATTCCCACTGTAGTAAATTTATCAGAGCTTAATATGCAAAAGGTTTCAACATTTTATCACATTCTGACTTTTCTAGGGAATTATTGCAACAGCGGTAAACTTTCTGTTTTCAAACAACAACATGTATACTTGTAACATAGGAATAGTAAAGGCTATCAATGCCATTTTTATAGAAATAAAAGATGAAAAAAATTGTTCTAAATAACAGCAAGCAAATCCTAACAAAATAAATTGATGCTCCAAGCAAAACACATATCATGTGGCGAATAAAAATATAGCTCCAAGTAAAGTTACCGATGAACAAAGACGAAAGAGGGGATGCCTTCCGGGGCATCCCCAAGCTTAGGCTCTTGGTTGTCCTTGAATATTACCCTGGGGTGCCTTGTGCATCCCCAAGCTTAGGCTCTTGCCACTCCCTATTCCATAGTCCATTGAATTCTTACCCAAAACTTGAAAACTTCACAACACAAAACTTAACAGAAAACTCGTAAGCTCCGTTAGTATAAGAAAATAAATCACCAATTCAAGGTACTGTAATGAACTCATTCTTTATTTATATTGGTGTTAAACCTACTGTATTCCAACTTCTCTATGGTTTATAAACTATTTTACTAGCCATAGATTCATCAAAATAAGCAAACAACACACACAAAAATCTGTCAAAAACAGAACAGTCTGTAGTAATCTGAATCAAACGTATACTTCTGGAACTCATAAAATTCTAAAATAAATTTCTGGACCTGAGAAATTTATATATTAATCACCTTCAAAAAGAATTAACTAAATAGCACTCTCCAAATAAAAATGGCAGCAATTCTCGTGAGCGCTAAAGTTTCTGTTTTTGCCAGCATGATCAACAAGACTTTCCCCAAGTCTTCCCAAAGGTTCTACTTGGCACAAACACTAATTAAAAGCATAAAACCACATCTAAGCAGAGGCTAGATGAATTATTTATTACTAAACAGGAACAAAAAGCAAGGGACAAAAATAAAATTGGGTTGCCTCCCAACAAGCGCTATCGTTTAATGCCCCTAGCTAGGCATGATGATGTCAATGATGCTAACATAAAAGATAAGAATTGTAACATAAAGAGAGCATCATAAAGAATAGGACTAGCACATTTAAGTCTAACATACTTCCTATGCATAGGGATTTTGTGAGCAAACAACTTATGGGAACAAGAATCAACTTGCATAGGAAGGTAAAACAAGCATAACTTCAAAACTTTAAGCACATAGAGAGGAAACTTGATATTATTGCAACTCCTACAAGCATATATTCCTGCCTCATAATAATTTTCAGTAGAATTATGAATGAATTCTACAATATAACCAGCACCTAAAGCATTCTTTTTATGATCTACAAGCATGCAAAATTTACTACTATCCACATAAGCAAAATTCTTCTCATGAATAATAGTGGGAGCAAACTCAACAAAGTAACTATCATGGGATTGAAAATTGAAATCAAGATGACAAGTTTCATTGTTATCATTATTCTTTAAAGCATACGTGTCATCACAATAATCATCATAGATAGGAGGCATGCTTTCATCATAATAAATTTGCTCATCAAAACTTGGGGGACGAAAAATATCAAACCTAGCTTCCCCAAGCTTGTGGCCTTGCATATCATTAGCATCATGGATATTCAAGGAATTCATACTAACAACATAGCAATCATGCTCATCATTCAAATATTTAGTGCCAAACATTTTATAGATTTCTTCTTCTAGCACTTGAGCACAATTATCCTTTCCATCATACTCACGAAAGATATTAAAAAGGTGAAGCGTATGAGACAAACTCAATTCCATTTTTTTATAGTTTTCTTTTATAAACTAAACTAGTGATAAAACAAGAAACTAAAAGACTCGATTGCAAGATCTAAAGATATACCTTCAAGCGCTAACCTCCCCGGCAACGTCGCCGGAAAAGAGCTTGATGTCTACTACACAACCTTCTTCTTGTAGACGTTGTTGGGCCTCCAAGTGCAGAGGTTTGTAGGACAGTAGCAAATTTCCCTCAAGTGGATGACCTAAGATTTATCAATCCGTAGGAGGCGTAGGATGAAGATGGTCTCTCTCAAGCAACCCTACAACCAAATAACAAAGAGTGTCTTGTGTCCCCAACACACCCAATACAATGGTAAATTGTATAGGTGCACTAGTTCGGCGAAGAGATGGTGATACAAGTGCAATATGGATAGTAGATAATAGTTTTTGTAATCTAAAAATATAAAAACAGCAAAGTAACTAATGATAAAAGTGAGCGTAAACGGTATTGCAATGCGTTGAAACAAGGCCTAGGGTTCATGCTTTCGCTAGTGCAAGTTCCCTCAACAATACTAACATAATTGGATCACATAACTATCCCTCAACATGCAACAAAGAGTCACTCCAAAGTCACTAATAGCGGAGAACGAACGAAGAGATTATGGTAGGGTATGAAACCACCTCAAAGTTATTCTTTCCAATTAATCCGTTGGGCTATTCCTATAATTGTCACAAACAGCCCTAGAGTTCGTACTAGAATAACACCTTAAGATACAAATCAACCAAAACCCTAATGTCACCTAGATACTCCAATGTCACCTCAAGTATCCGTGGGTATGATTATATGATATGCATCACACAATCTCAGATTCATCTATTCAACCAACACATAGAACCTCAAAGAGTGCCCCAAAGTTTCTACCGGAGAATCACGACGAAAACGTGTGCCAACCCCTATGCATAGGTTCATGGGCGGAACCCGCAAGTTGATCACCAAAACATACATCAAGTGAATCATGAGATATCCCATTGTCACCACAGATATCCACGGCAAGACATACATCAAGTGTTCTCAAATCTTTAAAGACTCAATCCGATAAGATTACTTCAAAGGGGAAACTCAATTCATTACAAGAGAGAAGAGGGGAGGAGAAACATAAGATCCAACTATAATAGCAAAGCTCATGATACATCACGATCGTGCCAAATCAAGAACACGAGAGAGAGAGAGAGAGAGATCAAACACATAGCTAATGGTACATACCCTCAGCCCCGAGGGAGAACTACTCCCTCCTCATCATGGAGAGCACCGGGATGATGAAGATGGCCACCGGAGAGGGATTGCCCCCCTCCGGCAGGGTGCCGGAACGGGTCTAAATTGGCTTTCGGTGGCTACGGAGGCTTCTGGCGGCGGAACTCCCGATCTATTATGTGCTCTGGAGGTTTTAGGGTATGACGATATATATGGGTGCAGGAAGTACGTCGGAGGAGCCACGGGGGCCCCACGAGGCAGGGGGCGCGCCCTAGGGGGGTGGGCGCGCCCCCCACCCTCGTGGGCAGCCCATGTCTCCCCTGACATGCACTCCAAGTTCCCTGTGTTGCTTTCCTTCCAAAAATAACTTCTCCAGTTGATTTCGTTCCGTTTCGACTTCGTCCGATATTCCTTTTCTTCGAAACACTGAAATAGGCATAAAACAGCAAATCTGGGCTCGGCCTGCGGTTAATAGGTTAGTCCCAAAAATAATATAAAAGTGGAAAATAAAGCCCAATATTGCACAAAACAGTAGATAATATAGCATGGAGCAATCAAAAATTATAGATACGTTGGAGACGTATCAATATGCTTCGGGTAAATGAAATTACCCTCTTCATCTTTCTTAGTGTGAATGTGGCATGGTAAATCTAGCACATCATTTGCATCTTGATCTTTTACTTTCTTGGGGTTCCACGATCCTTTGGGTTTCCCTTTGAACTTTCCTTGAGTCACGGCTACGGCTTCTCCAGGAGCAGCTGGCTCGGCTTTGCGCTTCTGCTTCCGACTGGAGTTCCCTCCTCCGGTTTCGTGGGCGACTGTTTTGTGCTTGCCACTTCGGAGTCAGTCTTCCTCTTCACCATTGGCGTATTTGGTGGCAATCTCCATCTTCCGAGTCAGAGTCATATCTCCTGTCCGACCAAATTTCAGATTCAATTCCCGATACTTAATGCCTTCTTTGAAGGCACAAATTGCTTGGTGATTTGACACATTCTCCACTGTATGGTGTAATGTGATCTACCTCTGGATATAATCTTTCAGAGTTTCATTCGGTTTCTGAACGCAACACTGTAATTCTGTCAGCCCTGCTGGCCGTTTGCAAGTACCTTCAAATGTTCTGACAAATACCCGGGCAAGATCTTCCCAAGTATAAATGCTACCGGGCGCTAACTGATTCAGCCACGCTCTGGTCGAGCCCTCTAACATCAAAGGGAGATGCTTCATGGCAACTTCATCGTTGCCACCACCAATCTATACAGTCACTCGGTAATCCTCAAGGCAAGTGTCAGGCTTGGACTCACCAGTGAACTTACTAACTCCAGTCGCTAACCTAAAGTTGGGAGGAACCGCCGCAGCTTTGATGGCTCTGCTGAAGCACTCTGGACCCGAGACATGCACTCTATTGTTGGTTGGAAAATCTCTGCCATGGCCTTCTCTGTGAGCTCTGTTTCTGTCAACCAGACGCAGAACAAGAATAGACCTCGCATCAAAGCCCGGTTCTCTGGGGTCGACTGGAATCCTTCGCCCACCACTGTGAGGACGTATGTCATCCTACTGTCGAGGCACATATGACCCACTCCTTGGGGGAGGCATGGGCACTCGACGACGATCATCGTGATCGAGTCGGTGATCATACTGCTCATGGTTTCTATACTGATCTCGCTGGTCCCCACGTCCCTCACACCTCGGGGGCGATCTCGGGCTGTGAGCCGACTGGACTGTGTCTGCAACCACGAATCTGCTATGGATCTTATTCCACGACTGAGATACTGCTGTATTCTCCTCTCCCGCTGCTCGGAGCAGAGCCCGGATCTGCACCAAACCTCGACCAGCTTCTGACTGGGAAGGTTAAATTGACTCCGCTATTCGGGCCGCAGCTACGAGATTCTGGATCGGAGTTCGGTATACCTGAGTCAGAGGCGGAAAAAGTTGACGTCGTCTGGACTCGGGGATACGCTGGAGGTTCTCCAGTCGAGTGTGCTCAACCAAGTTGGCCAGGCGCGCCTCCTCCAAGGCCTGGGCCCCAGGGGTTTCTCCAACGATAGGAGTGTGAAGCGCATCCGTGTTCCAGCGGCGAAGTTCTTCCCTCCGCTGCGAAGAGAGGGGTTCGGGGCGGTACTCTTCGTGAACACCTGACGGATTGCCACCCTCATCGTCTCCGTCTTCATGGGTGAAGCCAGGAGGGCTGCATGGTCCATTGACCATCAAAACTTCCGCTGCAGGGTCGCTGCTGTCGCACTCGAATGCAGTCTCTACGGAGCCAGTTGATAGGTCAAACAGGCCGTAGAGAGTTTCGTCAGGCTCGATCGCCGCGACTTGGGGGGTGGCCGACTGGCGAGCCACCGCATGCCTCACCCACCGCTGAAGCCTCGATCGACCGGAACGTTTGCTCCGGTGGACTGCAGGGAGGGTAGTTAGCACAGGAGCCGACCGATACTGAGTCGACGGCTGCCGTAGGAGGACGCCACGGACGCACGCGCGAAAGTGTGTTGCCCCGCGGACGGGGAGCGCCTCGATGTCGAGTGGCGCTTCTTGGAGCCAAGTGGAGTCGTCGGTGACGAATATGAGCGTGCCGAGACGGATCTCGCGGCCCTCGACCAAACCTCCGCCTGAAACCATGTTGATGGGGATTGGAAAAATTGCAACTTCTCCAACAAGTCGCTAAGACACCCGCCCCACGGTGGGTGCCAACTGTCGTGGTTCTAAGTCTGACAGTAGAATGGGGCGTAGGAATGTAGAGGCAAGATCCTAGCTATGGAGGAGTTGTACACGCGAGTTGTATGAGTTCAGGCCCTTCTTGGAGGAAGTAACAGCCGTACGTCTCGGAGCCCGGAGGCGGTCGACTGGATTATATGTGTGTGAGTTACAGGGGGTGCGAAACCATGTGCCTATGGAGGGGGGTGACTTATATAGAGTGCGCCAGGACCCCAGCCAGCCCACGTCACAGAGGGTTTAAGGTATATTGAAGAGAGAACGTTACTGGTAACGCCCGCACTAAAGTGTTATAAATGACAATTAAGCCTATAAGTAAATGCTCGACCGTTGTTCATGCAGCATGGCTTTAGCTCTTCTGTCCGTCGAGTGACTTCTGCGACGGTCGAGTGACATTGATTCTTCCGAGTGGAACGTCTGTGGTCGAATGCATGATGGTACCCTTTGAATGATCCTGGCTTTAGAGTGATGTCCTAGGGGAGGATGTCTAAGTCAGGTCTATGATCCTACCCTAGGTACATAGCTTCATCAGTACCCAACAGTCTCCTTTGGGTATCCTATGAAGACACATTTCTCCAATTTCGGCTCAAGCTTATCAGGTTGAAGCTTTTTCACATAAGCATCGCAGCCCCAAACTTTAAGAAACGACAACTTTGGTTTCTTGCCAAACCACAGTTCATAAGGCGTCGTCTCAACGGATTTCGATGGTGCCCTATTTAACGTGAATGCAGGCGTCTCTAAAGCATAACCCCAAAATGATAGCGATAAATCAGTAAGAGACATCATAGATCGCACCATATCTACTAAAGTACGATTACGACGTTCGGACACACCATTACGCTGTGGTGTTTCGGGTGGCGTGAGTTGCGAAACTATTCTGCATTGTTTCAAATGTAGACCAAACCCGTAATTCAAATATTCTCCTCCACGATCTGATCGTAGAAACTTTATTTTCTTGTTATGATGATTTTCAACTTCACTCTGAAATTATTTGAACTTTTCAAATGTCTCAGACTTATGTTTCATTAAGTAGATATACCCATATCTTCTCAAATCATCTGTGAAGGTGAGAAAAATAACGATATCCGCCACGAGCCTCAATATTCATCGGACCATATACATCTGTATGTATGATTTCTAACAAATCTGTTGCTCTCTCCATAGTTCCGGAGAATGGCGTTTTAGTCATCTTGCCCATGAGGCACGGTTCGCAAGTACCAAGTGATTCATAAGCAAGTGGTTCCAAAAGTCCATCAGTATGGAGTTTCTTCATGTGTTTTACACCGACATGACCTAAACGGCAGTGCCACAAATAAGTTGCACTATCATTATCAACTCTGCATCTTTTGGCTTCAACATTATGAATATGTGTATCACTACTATTGAGATTCATCAAAAATAGACCACTCTTCAAGGGTGCATGACCATAAAAGATATTACTCATATAAATAGAACAACCATTATTCTCTGATTTAAATGAATAACCGTCTCGCATCAAACAAGATCTAGATATAATGTTCATGCTCAACGCTGGCACCAAATAACAATTATTTAGGTCTAATACTAATCCCGAAGGTAGATGTAGAGGTAGCGTGCTGACGGCGATCAGATCGACTTTGGAACCGTTTCCCACGCGCATCGTCACCTCGTCCTTGGCCAGTGTTCGCTTAATCCATACTCCCTGTTTCGAGTTGCAAATATTAGCAACAGAACCAGTATCAAATACCCAGGTGCTATTGCGATCTCTGGAAAGGTACACATCAATAACATGTATATCACATATACCTTTGTTCACCTTGCCATCCTTCTTATCCGCCAAATACTTGGGGCAGTTCCGCTTCCAGTGACCAGTCTGCTTGCAGTAGAAGCACTCAGTTTCAGGCTTAGGTCCAGACTTGGGTTTCTTCTCTTGAGTAGCAACTTGCTTGCTGTTCTTCTTGAAGTTCCTTTTCTTCTTACCTTTCTCCTTTTTCTTGAAACTGGTGGTCTTATTGACCATCAACACTTGATGCTCCTTCTTGATTTCTACCTCCGCAGCCTTTAGCATTGCGAAGAGCTCGGGAATCGTCTTATCCATCCCTTGCATGTTATAGTTCATCACGAAGCTCTTGTAGCTTGGTGGCAGTGATTGAAGAATTCTGTCAATGACGCTATCATCCGGAAGATTAACTCCCAGTTGAATCAAGTGATTGTTATACCCAGACATTCTGAGTATATGCTCACTGACAGAACTATTCTCCTCCATCTTGCAGCTGTAGAACTTATTGGAGACTTCATATCTCTCAATCCGGGCATTTGCTTGAAATATTAACTTCAACCCTGGAACATCTCATATGCTCCATGACGTTCAAAACGTCGTTGAAGTCTTGGTTCTAAGCCGCAAAACATGGCACACTGAACTATCGAGTAGTCATCAGCTTTGCTTTGCCAGACGTTCTTAACATCGTCAGTTGCATCTGCAGCAGGCTTGGCACCCAGCGGTGCTTCTAGGACGTAATTCTTCTGTGCGGCAATGAGGATAATCCTCAAGTTACGGACCCAGTCCGTGTAATTGCTACCATCATCTTTCAACTTTGCTTTCTCAAGGAACGCATTAAAATTCAACGAAACAACAGCACGGGCCATCTATCTACAATTAACATAGACAAGCAAGATACTATCAGGTACTAAGTTCATGATAAATTTAAGTTCAATTAATCATATTACTTAAGAACTCCCACTTAGATAGACAGCCCTCTAATCCTCTAAGTGATCACGTGATCCAAATCAACTAAACCATAACCGATCATCACGTGAAATGGAGTAGTTTTCAATGGTGAACATCACTATGTTGATCATATCTACTATATGATTCATGCTCGACCTTTCGGTCTCAGTGTTCCGAGGCCATATCTGCATATGCTAGGCTCGTCAAGTTTAACCCGAGTATTCTATGTGTGCAAAGCTGGCTTGCACCCATTGTAGATGGACGTAGAGCTTATCACACCCGGTCATCAGGTGGTGTCTGGGCACGACGAACTTTGGCAACGGTGCATACTCAGGGAGAACACTTTAATCTTGAAATTTAGTGAGAGATCATCTTATAATGCTACTGTCAATCAAAGCAAGATAAGTTGCATAAAAGACAAACATCACATGCAATCAATATAAGTGATATGATATGGCCATCATCATCTTGTGCTTGTGATCTCCATCTCCGAAGCACCGTCATGATCACCATCGTCACCGGCGCGACACCTTGATCTCCATCGTAGCATCATTGTCGTCTTGTCAATCTTATGCTTCTACGACTATTGCTACCGCTTAGTGATAAAGTAAAGCATTACAGGGCGATTGCATTGCATACAATAAAGCGACAACCATATGGCTCCTGCCAGTTGCCGATAACTCGGTTACAAAACATGATCATCTCGTATAATAAAATTTAGCATCATGTCTTGACCATATCACATCACAACATGCCCTGCAAAAACAAGTTAGACGTCCTCTACTTTGTTGTTGCAAGTTTTACGTGGCTGCTACGGGCTTTAGCAAGAACCGTTCTTACCTACGCATCAAAAACGACAACGATAGTTTGTCAAGTTGATGTTGTTTTAACCTTCGCAAGGACTGGGTGTAGCCACACTCAGTTCAACTAAAGTTGGAGAAACTGACACCCGCCAGCCACCTGTGTGCAAAGCACGTCGGTAGAACCAGTCTCGCGTAAGCGTACGCGTAACGTCGGTCCGGGCCGCTTCATCCAACAATACCGCCGAACCAAAGTATGACATGCTGGTAAGCAGTATGACTTATATCGCCCACAACTCACTTGTGTTCTACTCGTGAATATAACATCAACGCATAAAACCTGGTTCGGATGCCACTTTTGGGGAATGTAGTAATTTCAAAAAAATTCCTACGCACACGCAAGATCATGGTGATGCATAGCAATGAGAGGCGAGAGTATTGTCCACATACCCTCGTCGACCGAAAGCGGAAGCGTTAGCACAACGCGGTTGATGTAGTCGTACGTCTTCATGGTCCGACCGATCAAGTATCGAACGCACGGCACCTCCGAGTTCAGCACACGTTCAGCCCGATGACGTCCCTCGAACTCCGATCCAGCCGAGTGTTGATGGAGAGTTTCGTCAGCATGACGACGTGGTGACGATGATGATGTTCTACCGACGTAGGGCTTCGCCTAAGCACCGCTACAGTATTATCGAGGTGGACTATGGTGGAGGGGGGCACCGCACACGGCTAAAAGATCAAACGATCAATTGTTGTGTCTCTAGGGTGCCCCCCTGCCCCCGTATATAAAGGAGCAAGGGGGGAGGTGCAGTCGGCCAGGAGGGGCGCGCTAGGAGGAGTCCTACTCCCACCGGGAGTAGGACTCCCTCCCTTTTCCTTGTTGGATTAGGAGAAGAGGGGAAAGAGGTGGAGGAGAAGAAGGAAAGGGGGGCGCCCCCCTCTCCTTGTCCTATTCGGACTAGGGGGAGGGCGTGCGTCCCTTGCCCTAGCCGCCTCTCCTCTTCTCCACTAAGGCCCACTATGGCCCATTAACCCCCGGGGGGTTATGGTAACCCCTCCGGTACTCCGGTAAAATCCCGATTTCACCCGGAACACTTCCGATATCCAAATATAGGCTTCCAATATATCAATCTTCATGTCTCGACCATTTCGAGACTCCTCGTCATGTCCGTGATCATATCCGGGACTCCAAACAACCTTCGGTACATCAAAACATATAAACTCATAATATAACTGTCATCGAAACGTTAAGCGTGCGGACCCTATGGGTTCGAGAACTATGTATACATGACCAAGACACGTCTCCGGTCAATAACCAATGGCGGAACCTGGATGCTCATATTGGCTCCCACATATTCTACGAAGATCTTTATCAGTCAAACCGCATAACAACATACGTTGTTCCCTTTGTCATCGGTATGTTACTTGCCCGAGATTCGATCGTCGGTATCTCAATACCTAGTTCAATCTCGTTACCGGCAAGTCTCTTTACTCGTTCCGTAATACATCATCCCGCAACTAACTCATTAGTTGCAATGCTTTCAAGGCTTAAGTGATGTGCATTACCGAGTGGGCCTAGAGATACCTCTCCGACAATCGGAGTGACAAATCCTAATCTCGAAATACGCCAACCCAACAAGTACCTTCGGAGACACCTGTAGAGCACCTTTATAACCACCGAGTTACGTTGTGACGTTTGGTAGCACACAAAGTGTTCCTCCGGTAAACGGGAGTTGCATAATCTCATAGTCATAGGAACATGTATAAGTCATGAAGAAAGCAATAGCAACATACTAAATGATCGAGTGCTAAGCTAACGGAAAGGGTCAAGTCAATCACATCATTCTCCTAATGATGTGATCCCGTTAATCAAATGACAACTCATGTCAATGGCTAGGAAACATAACTATCTTTGATCAACGAGCTAGTCAAGTAGAGGCATACTAGTGGCATTCTGTTTGTCTATGTATTCACACAAGTATTATGTTTCCGGTTAATACAATTCTAGCATGAATAATAAACATTTATCATGATATAAGGAAATAAATAATAACTTTATTATTGCCTCTAGGGCATATTTCCTTCAGATAGATCAAAGACGCTTGATAATTTTTTCAATGAGTACATACCTTGACAAGATGTTGAAGTAGTTCAGAATGGGGCAGTCAAAGAAAGAGTGCTTGGATGTGTTACAAGGTGTGAAACTGAGTAAGACTCAAAGCCCGACCACGGCAGAAGATAGAAATAGAGTGAAAGTCATTCCCTATGACTTGGCCATAGGTTCTATAAAATATGCCATGTTGTGTACCAGATCTATTGTATACCCTACACTATTTTTGGCAAGGGAGTATAATAGTGATCTAAGAGTAGATCACTGGACAGCGGTCAAAATTATCCTTACGGGACTAAGGATATATTTCTCGGTTATGGAGGTGATAAAAGAGTTCGTCGTAAGGATATAACTCTTAGATCACTATTACACTCCCTTGCCAAAAATAGTGTAGGGTATACAATAGATCTGGTACACAGCATGGCATATTTTATAGAACCTATGGCCAAGGCATAGGGAATGACTTTCACTCTCTTTCTATCTTCTGCCGTGGTCGGGCTTTGAGTCTTACTCAGTTTCACACCTTGTAACACATCCAAGAACTCTTTCTTTGACTGTTCCATTCTGAACTACTTCAACATCTTGTCAAGGAATGTACTCATTGAAAAACTTATCAAGCGTCTTTGATCTATCTGAAGGAAATATGCCCTAGAGGCAATAATAAAGTTATTATTTATTTCCTTATATCATGATAAATGTTTATTATTCATGCTAGAATTGTATTAACCGGAAACTTAGTACATGTGTGAATACATAGACAAACATAGTGTCACTAGTATGCCTCTACTTGACTAGCTCGTTCATCGAAGATGGTTGAGTTTCCTGGCCATGGACATGAGTTGTCATTTGATTAACGGGATCACATCATTGGGAGAATGATGTGATTGACTTGACCCATTTCGTTAGCTTAGCACTTGATCGTTTAGTTTGTTGCTATTGCTTTCTTCATGACTTATACATGTTCCTATGACTATGAGATTATGCAAGTCCCGTTTACCGGAGGAACACTTTCTGTGCCACCAAACGTCACAACATAACTGGGTGATTATAAAGGTGCTCTACAGGTGTCTCCGGAGGTACTTGTTGGGTTGGCGTATTTCGAGATTAGGATTTGTCACTCCGATTGTCGGAGAGGTATCTCTGGGCCCACTCGGTAATGCACATCACTATAAGCCTTGCAAGCATTGCAACTAATGAGTTAGTTGCGGGATGATGTATTACGGAACAAGTAAAGAGACTTGCCGGTAACGAGATTGAACTAGGTGTTGACATACCGACGATCGAATCTCGGGCAAATAACATACCGATGACAAAGGGAACAACGTATGTTGTTATGCGGTTTGACGGATAAAGGTCTTCATAGAATATGTAGGAGCCAATATGAGCATCCAGGTTCCGCTATTGGTTATTGACCAGAGACGTGTCTCGGTCATGTCTACATAGTTCTCGAACCCATAGGGTCCGCACGCTTAAAGTTCGATGACGGTTATATTATGAGTTTATGTGTTTTGATGTACCGAAGGTAGTTCGGAGTCCCGGATGAGATCGGGGACATGACAAGGAGTCTCGAAATGGTCGAGGCGTAAAGATCGATATATTGGACGACTATATTCAGACATCGTAAAGGTTCTGAGTGATTCGGGTATTTATCGGAGTACCGGGGAGTTACGGGAATTCGCCGGGGAGTGTATGGGCCTTATTGGGCTTTAGGGGAAAGAGAGAGAGGCAGGCCGCGCACCCCCCAAGGCTTAGTCCGAATTGGACTAGGGGAAGGGTTGCGCCCCCTCCTTCCTTCTCTTCTCTTTTCCCTTTCCTTCTCTCCTACTCCTACTACTTGGAAGGGCTCCTAGTTCTACTAGGAAAAGGGGAATCCTACTCCCGGTGGGAGTAGGACTCCCCTAGGGCGCGCCATAGAGAGGGCCGGCCCCTCCCCTCCTCCACTCCTTTATATACGTGGCCAGGGGGCACCCCATAGACACAACAATTGATCTCTTGATCTCTTAGCCGTGTGCGGTGCCCCCTCCACTATAATCCACCTCGATCATATCGTAGCGGTGCTTAGGTGAAGCCCTGCGTCGGTAGAACATCATCATCGTCACCACGCCATCGTGCTGACGAAACTCTCCCTCAACACTCGGCTAGATCGGAGTTCGAGGGACGTCATTGAGTTGAACGTGTGCAAAACTCGGAAGTGCCATGCATTTGGTACTTGATCGGTCGGATTGTGAAGACGTACGACTGCATCAACCGCGTTGTGCTAACGCTTCCGCTTTCGGTCTACGAGGGTACGGGGACACACTCTCCCCTCCCATTGCTATGCATCACCATGATCTTGCGTGTGCGGAGGAATTTTTTTGAAATTACTACGTTCCCCAACAGGTATATCCTGAAGAGTGTGGTAACTGCACATGAAATTGTGCATGTTGTGCACTCCTTTGGGAGATAGGGGATAATTTTTTAAAGATTATGAGAAGCCCTATGACAAGGTCAATATAGATGTTTTGTATGAATTGTTGGCTTGTAGAGGTTTTGGTCCTAAGTGGCTAGCTTGGGTAAGAAGCTTAACCCAAAGTGGCTCTATGGGAGTCAAATTAAATGGAGAGAAAATCGATTTTTTTTCCTTACTGGAAAAGGGCTAAGATAGGGTTATCCCCTGTCCCCTCTTCTATTTAATCTGGTGGTAGATGTCTTCCCTAGGATGCCAGTTAAAGGCTCTCAAGCTGGTCAGATTAGGGGGTTATGCCTTGAGTTGGTTAGTGACGGGATCATGTGATTACAATATGTTGATGATACTCTACTCTTCTTAGAAAAAGATATAGAGTGACTCTTAACCTAAAATGGATTTTGACTTGTGTTGAACAAGTATCTAGAATGGGTACCATGAAGTTCCTTAGTGCCGATTAATATGGAAGGTAGTAAGTTAGATGGTTTTATAGATATTTTCCAGTGGTGAATTCCCTATCAAGTATTTAGGTATTCCTCTTTATTTTGATAAACTAAGCAGAGAGGATTACAATCTTTACTAATAAGATCCTGGCCAGAATAGTTGGTTGGAGGGGCAAGCTTCTCTCTTATTTGGGGAACATTACTTTAGTTAGATCTTGTTTAGCTAGCATTCCTTTATATCCCTAAATGGTCTATCAATTTTATTAACTCTCACATGGCCAATTCCCTATGGAGTGATAGTGAAGTAGCCCATAAGATTCATTTGGACAACTGGCCTTCCATCTATATGAGGGAGGAGTTTGGTGGTATGGGTGTACTTAACTTACAGGACATGAACATATGTCTGATAGCGGCTTGGGTCAAGAGGTATTTTGCAGGGGAAGGATCATTGTGTAGGAAAGTAGTACTAGATAGCAAGTATAATACGAGAAATCCTAATATATTGTGCTACCTTGATAATCACCCCTCTCGGTTTTGGAAAAGCTTTCAGTGGGCCTTACAAGCTGTCAGAGTATGGTATAAATGGTGTGTTGGTAATGGTAATTTGATTAGATTTTGGGAATATATATATCTGGCATGGTAATGCCCCCTCCCCCTAGCTACTCAGTTTTGGGACCTGTATTATTTCGTCAATGAAAAAAATAAGACTAGTGCTCACCTTTGGGATGCTAATGAGCTTGTAGCTTTAGGAGGATTTTTCAGATGAACTAATGGTCCAATGGCTGGATTTTCTCAATATCTTTAGGCTCACATCCTTTAATCAGGATGAGGACTCTTTTATTTGGCAGTATGAATCCAAGGGCATCTATACTTCTAATTATCTATATGTTGTTGTTACCTTTAGGGAGGTCCAACCTTTGTACTTGCCAGCAATGTGGAGTATCAGAGCCCCCCCCCCCCCCCCCCGGTTCTGGGTTTTTGTGGTTATTTTCACAAAATAAAATCATGAAATGTGATAACCTCAGGAAAAGAGGGTTTGCTAAGCCTTTAGGCCCTATTCGGGACGGAGGAATCAAAAACATTGGTTTAGAACAAAAATAGAGGAAATGGAAAGGAAGAGAGATGCAAAACATGGGAAGTGAAAACATTGCAAGAAACCACATGATTGGTGTTCTGGACGCAGGAGAAGGAGTCCCACGAATTCAGCTAATGTGGGTCCAAGTTGTTTGCTTGTTTGTGTATGTGGGCCTCAACGAGTAAAGATCAAGTTTTTTACAGATGATGTGGGTCCCTACATGCATGCCTCGGCCCTCGCGGAAAAAATGGGATAGGAGCGGATGTTTGTTTTCTCGTGAAAACACATGTAAGGAAAACTTTTCGGTGGAATGGTAACGTAGGTTTCCTTCATCCCGAACGCCAAACTATGCATCAGTCCCGTAGGATTCGGTTTCCTTTGGTTTTCATGCACTCTTCCTTCATCCCGAACATGCCCTTAGAGTGTGTGCACCATAAAGAAATTGAATCAGTATACCATCTTTTTTTGAGTGCATTGTAGCTAGACTGGTTTGGGCAGAGGTTGAAAGTTTGTTTCAAGTTTCTGTTGATAACTTTGAATCCGTTGCAAAACACTGGCTTTGTGAAAGAAGATGCTTACATCCTAATGTAGTTTTTTCTGTTGTCATGTGGGGGCAATGAAATTTTATGAACTCCAATGCTTTTAATAGGTGCTCCTGGATCTCTATGAAACATGTTCTTGGGCTGATTTATCGGTATTTGAGAAGTTGGAGAAAGCAGTACAAGGATTTACAGGGGGCTTCTGATGGAATTTCAGACCCTACTGTGGATGCGTCTGAAGGCGTCTTTTGCTCTCGAGCCAGACTGGTATAATGTATGATGTGGTTTGAATTTGTATCCTGCAATGAGACGGTGTTGTGGATGCATCTGAAGGCGCCTTTTGCTCTCAAGCTAGGTTGATATAATGTAAGATGTGGTTTGACTCTGTATTTTGGAAAGAGACGGTTGAAAATGGTGCCGCGTTGTGAGAGAAGTACACTGGAATATCAGAAGCAAAACCCTCAAGAAGACGACTCCATCCATGTTGTGTTCTCTAATTACTAGGGATGGGCCCCCTGGCCTGCTGTTGGCCGTTGTCTGAACTTTTTTGTGTTGGTGATTTGCATTAAAATGTGATCTAACTTTTGATGAGTAGACACTCTTTTCGTTTTCTTTGGTCTGGATGATGTTATAACCTTGGTGATTTATTTCTTAATTGATTGGGGCCGGGGAGGGCCCTGATTATTAAAAGACAGTCTTGCTAATTGCTCTTTTCAGTTTTTTGTTTTATTTTTTTACATTTTGTGTCAATTGACTGAGACTTGGTTAAGTTCTAGTCAGACTGAGAACTAGCCGCATCCCAAAAAACTGATTTATTTTACCTGAAATCTAAAAAGTGGTCGCGCACTTTTTAATCGAACTGAGCGGCCGCTCGTGCGCCGTTAGATCTCGCCCCTGATCGTCCCGAAAATCACATGTGCTACCGACAAATCACCTGGTCGGGGTCCACCCTAGCAAATCCCCACATAACCATCATTCCAACCCACCTGCCAGCCACACACACACCGGAGGCGCGGACGCGCATGTCCATTACTTCCTCGCGTCCGGCGACCGCCGTTAACCGGCCACCGGAGTGCGCCACCGAGCACGCACGCGAGCGCAGCCTCGGCGGGATCCGGCTGGGAGAGCAGTGGCGTGCCCAATCTGAACACTGACGAGCAGCGCCGCGCCGTCGCGCACCCAGGCCTCCATGCCGGGCGACAAGCAGTGCCTCGACCCCGCCGAAGGCGATGAGCTGCTGACGCGGGCAGGATCTGTCTGCGAGTTGAAATAGCCGCCGCGTCGCCGCGCGCCCAGGCCAAGCTACTGCTGCTGCGAGCGGGATCCAGCTACGAGTTGAAGTCGCCGCGCACGGCTGCTGCTGCTTCTTCGCAGATTCGGCTGGATCTGGCTGCTGCTGCTGCCGCTTTTGATTTGGTGATTCTGTTGATTTTCATTTCAGGTCTGCAGCTGATTTGGTGCATCTCGCTTTGCAGCCGATTTGGTGCTCTACAGGTACTGTACTAGTGGATTCAACCCGATTTGGTGCTCTGTAGTTTCTGAGCATGTGCAGTACAAGTGCATGGTTCCAATTTAATTGCTCAGAACATGCTAGCCCCCCTTTTGGAATTCATCTACAAGTTTTCAGAAATTTCAGACTTATATTGTTCTATTTTCTAAAGAAACTACTGAGTCGCACATACGACCGTGGAGTTGCACATTCTTATCAACATATTCGCACATACATGATCGCGGAGTTGCACACTGTTGCATGCATAGTCGCACACGCACGACTGTGAGAGGTGCTCACGTATAACCGCGGAGTTGCACACTCTTATCGGCATTGTGAGGATAGGGTGTAATTCACCGATCGTAACAAGTCAACTGACGAATATTCACTATAAAACATGTTAGGTTGCTCAGAGAATTGGGATCTGGGTGTAAGTTGATCTATTGTTTATTATTTTTTGTTGGCATCCACAGTAGTTGTAGTTGCACACATAGTAGTCCTAGTTGCACATAAACTGATGTTTAGTTGGCAGGACTAGTTACACACACATATACTCAGTTGGCGCGGCAATGTAGTCTAGTTGCACACACATTGATGTTTAGTTGGCAAAACTATTGGCACACACATATGCTTAGTTGGCGTGACAATGTAGTCTCGTTGCACACACATTGATGTTTAGTTGGCAGGACTAGTTACACATATACTCAGTTGGCGTGGTAATGTAGTCTAGTTACACACACATTAATGTTTACAGGTGAGACCCTCAAGATGCACATCTCACTAGCTGGGTTAGATGAAAAGGGTTGCTAGCAATGAAAACTACACATCCACGGGTATGAGGAAAGTTACACATGCACATCAACCGTTAGGTAATTGGTTGGGAGGACAGTTTTCGAAGTTGCACATCCACTGCTTGGCAGTTGGCCGAGGTAGCAAACAGTGAAAATTGCACTTCCAACTAGAGGAGAAAAGTTGCACATCGACTACTAAGCGGTTGGCTGGGGCAGTAGACATAGTTGCACATCTCACTTGATAGTGGATAGTTTGAGGTGAGGTGTCATCATTGAAAACTGCACATCCATGGATAAAGAAAAAGTTGCACATCGACTATTAGGTAGTTGCACATCAACAACTAGCCAGTTGCACAAAACGGGGACAAAATTGCACAAAAAAAAGTTTATCGAAACATATCCATGTGGGATCTAGTTTCGAAGAGCACATCCCGAGGATTTCAGCAGTGAAAGCGGATCTTAATTTCGACTTTTCGTTCAAAAGTTATGGCTTTTCTAAATTTTTTAAATCTGAATTAAAAGCGTACACACATGTTCGTGTGTATGCTTTTGCAATTCTGGTTAAACATGTCGTGTAGTCTTTGTCTTTTTCTAACTAAGAGGACAAAATAATTCCTAATTTGTTTGATTAAGACAAAAACATAGTAAAAATGGAGAGGCCGCCACGGATTCCTATCGAGCCCCAGCCGCTCGGTAGACACTCCCTTTATTTTATTGCGTGCTCATATATAGATCCGATTGTTACATCCACAAAAAAGCTACAGGGGACGTAGAAGTTGAATTATACACTGCAGTATGAGTTACTGTTCCTTGTAGTCCTTGTTGTTGTATGGCGCAAAGAGCTCGGCGATCCAGTTGCCCTTACGTAGCGTGGCGGAGCCGAGGTCGGCGCACATGCCGTCGCTGTCGTGGATGCTGTAGGTGGAGATGCAGTGGCGGCGGTAGAACCGCGTGGTGCGGCGCATGGCGTCGGCCTCGCCGGCGACGTGCCCCATCATGGCCATCACGGACGGTAGCTCGAACCGCCCCTCCAGCAGCCCCGACAGCCACCGGCACCGCAGCTCCGACGTATGCAGGTTCGACACGCTCTCCACGAACCCCACGAACGCCATGTTCGGGATGAGCGGGTGGATCGTGCCACTGCAAAAAGGAATTTGTACATCAGCATCGATCGATGCATATATGTTGTAGCAAAAGATAATCGCACGTACCGGTAGAGCGGCATCATGGAAGACTTGCCGACGACGAGGTCGCGGAAGGGCTTTGGCAGGACCTCGCGGAGCTTGTCCTTGCCCTCGAAGCCGGTGGCGAGGAAGACAAGGTCCGCCTCCACTTTGGTGCCGTCGTCGAGGACGACTCCGTTCTCGGAGAAGCACCACCCAGCGGAGGCTCTCTTGAAGCGTACGAGGCCACGGTCCGCCATGTCGAAGAAGCCCTCAGGGAGGATGGCCATCTGGCAGCTGGCGTAGTCCTCGACGAAGGGGTGGTCCGGCGTCAGACCGTACTTGCCCAGCGGCAGCTTCCATGACAGGTACGACTCGATGAACTTCGACACCCCTGACCGCTGGACCACAAAAATTCAAAGAACAAGACGTTGTTGTCAAGATTGAGATGTGCATGCTGGTCTGCTTCGTGCAGTAATGTTCTTGTTGACGGTGACAAATTAAGGGGTACGTCTCGAGCATGCACACGTGCATGTTCAAGCGTATAGGACGCTTCTACGTACATCTTTTCCCATATACGTGCATGCGTGTCGTGTACAAGTTTCACGGTGTGAGTCGAATCATACCAGTGGGCTCATGAGGCGGCAGAGGAGGGATCTGAAGAGCCCTTGGTTGGGCCGCTCGTAGAAGAGCTGGGAGAAGCGTGTGGAGTAGAAGAGGAAGAACGGCAAGCCCCAGATGGAGTAGGACGGCACCACCCAGTGCAGGGTCCGCACCAGCATCGTGCACGCCTGTCCTCCCTCGCCTGCAAACGAAAAAGCAAACGATCGATTCATGTCAACATTTATCTCGATCTAGTTCTTGTTTCCGCGACGGAATCTCGACACAGCCAGTTGCTCCTACTACTACTAATTTCAGGAGCTCTAAATCGAGAGATGACTAGCCGGGTCAAGCGTCAGGCTGTTCGGTACCAGCACTGATTATACTATTGTTTTGAGGAACTGTTGAAATGTATACTCAAGTCAGGTCGTTAGGATGCCATGGCCACTTGCTAGTACTACGAGTCATGCATGCGGACAATCTAGTTTGGAAGGTTCGTTTGGAACGGGAGATAGTCTTTGTTGCGAATCTGCTACTACTAGTCAAGCATGCAAACACTTTGGTACATATATGATTGAGTGACGCGTAGAATTTTCTTTGACCCCAACTGGTATTGCTCATGCATGGAGCTAGGAACGTTGAAAATTCAAGTAGTAAGGACAGTCCTGATGTTTGTCTACGGTATGATAGGTAAAATACCTAGCTGGCAATGTATTTAAAGAGAAGAGAGAGGGGGTTATTTGTTAGTGAAGAATAACTTATTTTTGCATGTACTGTAATTAATGCTCTAATCTGGTGTGACTTATTTTCCTAATTTTTACCCTTTCCTTTCTCTCCATAACGAGGCAACAAGATGGACATGTAAATATGGTTCCAAAATAAATTAAATGCAATATCACCTGGACACAACATTTAACAGACAATGCATTGTGGTAATTGTCGCTAAAAAATCCACTACCGTACATATGATAACGTATTAAGAGCCAATGCATGAGCACTGTCCTAATTATGTCTAGTGTACATTGAACATGCAAATGCAAGAGACCTGCCTAGGCTAGGATAGGCTGTTGAGACAAGGTCAAAAAAAAGGGTTAGGACAAGAGTGACCTTTTCCGGAACAGAGTTTCCGACTCTCCCAAATCGCCAAGGCATATGTCACCAAATATGGTTATGCATTATTCAGACATCCACTTCATCGAATGATGGGGTGCTTTCACAATATTTATTAGTATCCTGTTATTGTTTTGTTCGGCTCTGTGTGAACATGCTTGGCATATTATTTTTCTACGATTTCCTCGTATACACGCGTTTACACGAGTATGATGGCTTATCTGCCTTGGCTAGCTGCTAGTTTCATGCGTAGTTCCATGTTGTTTTTTTTATTTTTATTTTTGCGGGTGGTTCCATGTTGAATTTTGTCCATGTTTTAGGAGAATTTTGGTTCAAACCAAGTTAAATCTTTCCTATACATAGCTAGGAGTATGCTTTTACGCACCTTGGTTTGCCTGAGCACATTCGTTGGCTAGATCGATAGCGCTCTTCTTGTACCCAACCACCACAACCTTCTTGCCTCGCATCAGCTCAACGGTCTCCTCCTCGCTCAGCTTGCAGTAGTCCAGCGAGTGCATCACCGTCCCCTTGAATACCTCCGGCCCCTTCCCCGGCGGGAACACCGGCATCCGCGGCACATCGCCGTACTTCCCCGTGCACATCACCACAAACTCGAACTTGTAATACTGCACATTTCCGTGGCAAAATATGCGCGTGAGATCAATTGAATTGATCTGAACATGGTGCTAAGTATCTCGAAACAAGCATGCAAGATGCAAGACATGTCAAAGTATATATGGTACCTGAACGGTGTTGGAGTCGCCCGTGACGATGCCGACCTCCCACATGGGCTTGCCCCTGAGCGGAGCCTTGCCGGTGCCGCTCCACAGCTCGGTGAACCCGGCCTCGGCTCCGCCGAGGAACTTGATGTCCACCACCTTGGACCCGAACGAGATGTAGCGCCAGAGGTCGAACTCGTCGGCGTAGCCCTCGAGGTAGTCGACGATCTCACTGTGGGTCGGGAACGAAGGGTCGTCGCGGTTCTTCCAGGAGTAGTCGGAGAACTCGTAGTCCGGGCGGGGCGTCTGCAGCCGCGTGGTGCGGTAGACGCAGTGCTTCCACACTCCACCGACGGACGGCGTCGCCTCGAACACGACGGGGTCGTAGGCCGCCATCTGCTTCGCCGCGGCCAGGCCGCTGATCCCGCCGCCGATGATGGCCACACGGGACACCGGAGGCACGGCCTCCCTCGTGGCCCGTGCTGCTTGTCCTTGCGCCATGGCCGTCGACCCTGGGTGCTGGATGAGGCTGGCTGTGTGTGTGCCGAGGTGCTCGATGGATGGGTGGGCTGTGGCGGCTTCTTGCGGGCGTAAGGGGTGCAGAGCGTGAGGTGCTGTTAAGCTTTGCGGAGGGCTTGTGTGTTGTGTTGTGTCTTGTGTGTCGACGAGAACAAGGGTTGGCGTATTTATAGGATTAGGGATGCTCTTGAGCACGTGAGCTTCCCACTGCGTCTCTTAGAAAATCTACTTTTCTTTGCTGAAACGTAGCTAGAGAAGAAAGAGCAAGCTAGGCCCAGGGTGGGGGCAGCAGTACATACAAGCATACGCACAAAATGCCATGCAGTATACCTGTGTTCCAGTATAATTTTTGGAAGCATTATATTGCTTACGCACAAAATGCTAGAGTGCATAGCTCCACTGGGTAAAATGGGCGTTTATCCAACCGTTCCACCTCACAGTGCTCTATCCTCAATCTGTCATCTGCTTTTATCTTTCTTCTATCGTCTCCTTCCTCTAACTTATGTTGTCTTCTTTCTAAGTATGACCGTATCCATCGTACATTCGTATTGTTTACCATTGTTCTCTTTGCCTCTCATATGATCTTAAATATTTTTTATTTTTTTGCGGGTACATATGATCTTAAATATGGGTGCACTTCAAGGTTATTTCATATGTCTATTGGCTGCCCTTTTTATCCTATATCGTCTTATTTCTCTGTATTCATTGACCTTTGTATCACCGCCACTATCGTTCCCCTCCTCCCGTTAGCCTTGCCTTGGCCGACTCGACATAAGTGCCATCGCCTAGTGGCATGCTTGGTCATTACTGTTGGGCTACTGCCATTTTGGCCCGCCTCTATGTTTGGGGGAACACATCAAAGCAATCAAATGCGAGCTACGACACAACTTCCATCTTCGGTTAGGTCAAGTAAAACGAGAGAGAAGAGGAGCACAACATTCGCTTGAGAATGGTGCGGGTGATAAAATTTATTTCTAGTCATTTATTTACATCAAAATAGCTAGCCTCACTAATTTTTCTCTCGATATGTAAGCTTGCCACCTCAACGTGCAACATGCATGGATAAAAGTTCCATCACAACATACAACCATGCAGAAAAAACTCACCTCAACATGCAAAATTGTATGAGAATTCTCATTTATTATGCTATATAATATATATTTTACAACTATAAAATAATCAAGCATGATAAACCATATGTATTTTAAGTTTTAGTCACCATATTATATCTCCATATTCATGCTCCCTACAATCTCATCTCATTGAAATATATTGCAAAGTATCTCTGGTACAACGTACGGGGCACGTCGAACCAAGCAGACGCCAAACATACAAATATATGTGGACTTGACCATTGAGCTACTCCCTTCAATCCATATCACTTGTCTTAGATTTGTTTATATACTGATGTATAGGAGTAGTACAGTTCTAGGGGTTGTACCTGCCTTGTTTTGTTTTCTTCCTATGCTGCCCTCAGCAGAACATTTCTCGTTCTGTTGGTTGTGTTGTATTGTGTGTGACGTGCGTGGTTTGTTGCTACCTTTATGTATCTTAGATGCTTGAATATGTGATTTATCTATAAAACAGGACGAAAGCTTATTTCTATAGTAGTATAATATACCTTTTATTAGCAAAGATAAATATAAAACCACACGTAGCAGCATGTACACTTGCTCACCACCGACCGTAAACTTGGCATGTCCTTTTCGGTCGCATCTTTGTTACAGCTAATTTCTAGAGAGCAAAGATCATGGGTTCACTCATGCACATGCATGACCGTGTCAAGCCGGCCCCTCCATCTCGTTCCGCTGATCATCTGGAACTCTGGATCGGAAGAAACTTGTTATATTGGACCGGAGAACAATACTGTGTAACAGTGTAAGTGTAACCCACCGGACCCCCGTGCCTGCCCATTTTTGGCTGGGCGCGTACATATCCCTACATGGCTATATCTCCCTTGTCTTGTCCCGTCGCCAGCTGAATGTTCCTTTCAGTTTCAACCCCATCTAGTCCTTCGGTTGTTGCTACGTCCTGTCACCCGTGGTAGCAAGCTGCATGCATGCGGACTATTCTTTCCCTGTCACCGCGGTGTGGAAGCAGCAAACCAAATTAACACGGTGCGCTATCGATCAATTCAGGGTTTTTGGGGGGAGACCAGGGCTCTGCCTGCCTACTTTAGTTTCCTCTCGGCCGGTTAATCAAGAAATATATACGTATATACTCAGCATAATATGGTCGCTGTGATATATATATTCGCAGATACTAAATAACTCCTGCCTTGACACTTCTTATCATGGCCGTCTTCGGCTGGACGTGACGGGGCAAGCATGCTTATTCCTTTTTATGACGTTGCTAAGGGGGGAATAGGCTTAATCGTAGGTGTTTATTTTATGTCTTGTAATGGTTTAGCCGTGCTTGTCTTTATTACTTATACTTTGATTAATAATTAATAAGAACCTCCATTTCGAAAGAAAAAAGTCAGGTGGTTTCCCGGACACTCAAATGGACTATGAAATTTAACTTCAACCCAACGGACCCGTGCCTGCCAATTTTGGTTTAAAAAATTTCAACATGAACATTTTTAGATGATAGCCCACAAAGAAAATAGTTGAAAACATAGTTGCAGTAGAACTTCCTCTGAAGCTATATCAGCCTATGAGCTATGGTGCTATGAGAGCAACTATAGCCGGACTCGCTAAATTGATCGGGCGGCCGTAGGAGCACCGGTCGGACACGGAAGAGAAGGAAAAGGTTGACCCAACTATACCACTCAAAGTCTCTCTAATCATCCGAGTTGTCTGACACTCCTCATACTCAACCCATATAAGCGGCAATATGAGAAGTGTCTGACGTGTTCGGTCAGTTGCCACATGAGATTTGGCGCACCGTGTATCATGTTTTTTCTTTCTTTATCTTTGTTTTCTTCCTCTCTCTCTCTGTCCCCATCAATGACATGCATGTGATCAGCTGTATAGGGAAAAGCTGGGGAACCTTGATATGTGCACAGACAAATAGCGACTTGAAATATACACGCCCGGACAATGATCAGACGCGTTCATGGACATTTGAGGGGTCAAATTTGTCCAGTCCGACTGATGCCCTAATTTTCTGACTTTGATATTTAGGTTACATAACTATATATTATTGGTTTAATATCTGGTTGGTTAAAGTTAAAATTTATAGTGTGTATGCGCCTTATTCATAAACGGAGCAGTACGACAATTTGTATCCTTCCAAATGTTGCTACATACTCCACGTCAGTATGGGAGGCTTCTTTTTTTGCGTGTGAGTGACAGTGCCGTAGGTTTCACTTGTTTTGAACCCTATCTTTTTTTATTTATGATTACTCCAGGGAAAGAACACTAATTCTAGCTAGTAGCTTTTCACACTATTCCAAACACTGAAAGGTACGCATTTATATCCCTCCCTTATCACTCTGCCATAATAATAATGAAAACATCAAACATACACCACCCATGATTAATTATCCCAAATGATAACGCTCGCACGTGTGGCATTTATCAACACGCCCACACGCATTTGATGACGTTCGATTCGTTTGCACGAATTTTGAAGTAGTTGTCATCTCGGTGGAGAGCCACGTGAGCACCCACCTTCGTGTGGGCGTTAAGGGCACATGATGAGATAGTCTTATCTTAAATCTTGCATGTAGTTTAGAAATGACAATAAAAATATGTCTATAATGAGTTATCTCTTAGCTGGCCTTATCTTTAATAACTAGCTATTCCTAAAAACATGGTGAGACGTATTGTGTTAAGAGACCATCTCTTAAATAAGAGAAGACAAATCTTTTCTTATGATTTCTCTCTCCGCCATCTCAACATTTATCCTGCGTGGCACTTCTAAGATAGCATCATTGTACATGCCCTTAGTGCCATATGTATGGGCGCTCCCCGCCCGAACGGACACAAGACGCTCGCCCAAACGTGTGAGCGAAACTGCTCTTCGCCCACAGGACGCTCACACGGTGACAGATGGCAACTATAGGTGTGCATATGTGGCAACTAGTTAATACCATACATGGCAACTATGGTTTAACCACACACAGCAACTACATGTGTGCATATGTGGCAACTAGTTAATCACACACGGCAACTATGGCAACTATGGTTTGACCCCACGTGGCAACTTCAATTAGTTACACATGGTTCCTATATTTAATGATACATGACAGACATAGCAACTACAGTTAATGACACATGGCAACTAAAGTTGATTACACAAGCATTTGCGCTCACGGAGTAGGGATGAGCAATTGCCACACATGGTCGTGTGGGCCGTCGTAGTTGCGCCCAAACGTGTGGGCAGTTTTAATGTTCGCCCACACTGGATCATGTGGGCTGTCTTCTGGGTGCGACCACACAACTCGTGTGGTCAGGTATCCACTGTGCCACACGTGTGGCAGTTATCGGCATGCAATTATTATGTATGATATTAAATTCAGCAAACCAACATGATTAGGCTGGTTGTAATGGAGGGTATCATATACTAGTATCATGCATATGATACTAGTGTATGATACTACCTCCCTAATGCTTTAGTATCATATATTAGTATCATGTACTCCCTTCGTCCGGTAAAGAGTGAACGTTTGGCTTTAAAATTTGTCCACAAAAGAGTGTACTTCTATCTTCTCAATGCACTTTAAAGTAGAAAAAAACACTTCTCTCTCATCACACTTAATCAAGACCAATAAGAAGCTACACATTGTCTTCTTAATTTCTACATGCACTTAGCTCATTGGGAGTTGGTTAATTAAAGAGGGGAAAGATGATGACTTGCACTTTTCCAATGCATTTTTTACTTCACTCCATAATTTGTCTTAAAATCTCTAGATGTTCACTCTTCACCGGACGAAGGGAGTAGTACTTTAATTATTGCCATGCATGACACATACTAGCATAGCATTTATTATGATACAGTATCATGATATGATACTCAATCCTCTCTTTTTTTATTTAGTTCTATGACACCTCATCAAAATTGTCTAGTTTATATGCATGATACTACCTATGATACTACTATTACCACCAGCCTTAGATGGGTCATTGAAGTGAGAGTATACAATTAATTAATGTGCAAGTATGTATGTCCACTACTACTTCTGAACTCCAAAAACCAACCAAGACTCGGAGGGCTGACCTTGAACATGCATATATGTATATGCATACAGCCAGGCGTAACTAATTAAGAAAACCAGGAATTGGGTCGCGGTGCAAGTGTATGTTGCATCTGAACTTCCTCTCAAGACCGTGTCTTCAATTTGAGCTTTGACCTCTACGTGTACCGTATACACAATTGGTACACTGATTGGAGTACATGCATAAACCAATACATGTCGGCCACATGATCCGTCATGATTCATTTGGTGTGGTCTTGCCCGATTACACGCGAGGTTAGGTGGATTAGAACTATTCTACATTGCAGTCGTGTATGTAATGCAGTTTACTGATTTGGTGCCATCATTGCAGAAATCTATATATGTATGCCACGTACATCTGATTATTCCGTACATTTACCTCGAAAACTGAACTACTTTGCATGGCACCTTCCGATGCATATGGAAATGATCGGGTTAGCTAGATGCGTGTAATGTAAATTAAAAATATCCATTGTGTACGTAATACTTGACAGTGTATTAGACGGATGAGGTTTACAAACATATCCTGGAGTATATACTGGAAATTAAACTGGTTAGTTTGATACATACGTAGATAACGAACTTGCTAAGCAATCGAGGAGTAGAATTATAGGCATGCGTTAGCACGTGGGGTGGCAAACAAATGTGGGCACACGTAAGTGCTATTAAGAAAGGTAGCTCTAGCAAATGCCAGGAAAATGTTTTAGTAGTTTTATTAAGAGTAGGTCATTTTCCCCAATCTATTAATTGTACTTTCATTATTTTGTTAGTAAAGCAAGATTGCTGATATAAAAAACCAATTTGGAATTTCTAAGTGTCTATTTACAAAATTCACCATGTTTGTACGCAATTTAGTGTTGTTTCTGTTTTGTACCCTATATATGTACCAAAGTATGTCAAGCACTTTTTTCACACACAAAAAAAAGTATGTGGAGCACTTTACAAATTGGTTGGACCCAACCGGTGCCAAATCGCCCTCAGAGGGGCCTAGTTTCAGGGATGGACGGCGGTGATCCAAGGACATGCATTCTTTGACTTGAATGGTACGTATATATAATGGCGACAGGTAGTAACTGTACCATACCGTTTCTTTGGGAATGTGAAAGTGCGTGAGTATAATAGTCCGGCTTTCTTTTATTCGTACGTATCTACATACATACTACTACGTACTGTAGCGTTGACAGAAAAAAGACAAAGTAAAGCAGAGTTTTCAGAGTTGTAGTCTTCTAGACAGTGTCGAGCTTGTTGAAATGAATTCAAATTGACTACAAAGGTTTCAACGAAAGAACCCACAGTTAAGCAAAGCGTAAACATGAGTTTTTTTTTCTTGCGGCAGTAAATATGACTCTTTGACTGTGACAGTATACACTATTACACTTCTAGGTTACTAGACATATGTAAGCATGCCATATGCTCACTAGCTAATGCTCGAGGAGAAATTACCACTAATCTTAGGGAAAATTTCGTGTACATTTCTCGACTTGTGCCACATACAGTACATAACAATGCTCGAAATGCGTCCGGGTTGTACAAATGTATATGCATACTCTTCACCAATTTTTCAGTCGTCAGCATTCAGTAGATTCAAGAGACCCAGGAAATCAGCAAGAGACCGGCCAGGAGCATGGGTTCATTCATAGAAAACTTTGAATTTCTTCTTCAGGACCAATCAACTAGACCGTAGAATATAATAAAGGGAACGCGAACGACGTACAGATCGTAAGCAAGACCAGATCAGAGACATATCAGGTAAAAGTAGTAGCTTGCAACTGACTAATTGACTAAATAAGTACGCCCTTGTTCATATCTTCGCGGACCATTCCTGGCTAGTATTATTGCACGTACGTACTCTAATCACGCAACTAGTCAACTAGTGGCCCACTAATTGAATAATCGATCAGCGAATATACGAATAAGCGAGAAACAAGTTAGCTCTTGCAGTAGTTTTGCGTACATGGGTTTTGAGGAGGTCAAGCTATCCGCGTACGATCGTCATTAAGCTAGTCTTGACCAAAGATTATGTTCTTTATTATTAGCTAGGTACAAGTCCACTGTCCAACTGTCCATTCGTCGCCTCAGCAGCTCCTGCGGAGTTCAATGGAATTAATATACGGTTTTGGTGGTTGCTGCTGTAGCAGGATTGCATTTGCATGAGACCGAGGTGTATATTCTCATCCATGATTGTTGAATGTTATTATGATGGGTAGTAGTATGGATGCCACCGCCACGTGCTACGACTTGTAACTAGACCGACTCTGGAGACTGAGCGTACGTAGGAGTACATGTGCAGACCAGCGGTTGCCAGGGCCATATATTACCCGACCAATGTGCGAGCCCAGATGATGAGATGATTCATGATCGCAACGCACATGGACATGGTCGTAGAGGGAAAACGAAGAAAAATAGTAATAATTAGCATCCACCTTAAAAAAGGAAGAAAAAAATGGGGAAAGTAAAGGTAATATTAGTTAGGTCATCTCCAACATGGAACCCTACAACGAACACTGCATCTGTCCGCGGATCAGTCCACACTGATGTCCGGACACTAATACGTGAGCCGGTCATCCAAAGCTAGCCGTAAATGGCCAGTCATATTTTGAACGTCATTTAACCAAAAGAAACAAATTTAATGCAAATTTAAACAACTAGAGGATTTTCATTCAAACTTAAATAATTTTTACATAAAATCAGACGATATATCATCCGGTGAACTAAAACTGAAATAAATAAACCCTAAATTAGCTATACTTGACGGTGACCTCGCACGCCGGGTGGTCTTGTTGGCAGCACCTCTATCGTCGCCAGAGGAGATGACAACCTCCTCCTTCACGGAGGAGCTAGCCGGGTGCTGTGGAGGAAGAGGGCCCAGAGAGCGAGGGTGGCGACGCCACAATCCAGAGCCGCGTGCCGAGGCCGAGGCCCACGACCGACTACATGTGCTTCTAGGTGATTATCTCTGGTCTAAGTCTGTTCATCGTCCTTGACTTTCCATCTTTTTTGGATTGAGGACTCCATGGGCTATCTTTAGAAACCATTATTAGTAATCATGTTCGTGCGGGTGAACGAATGACAATGCTGATGTTCCAATCTAATTGTAGTCTTTACTGATGTCTTAGAAGTATTTCATTTTGCAAAGAATATGCATCCGAGGGATTTCATTGTAATTCTTAATCATAGGAGTTACGTGCGAGTATGAATAAATTTACAAGTGTTTTTTTTTCTAAATGCATGCATCCGTAGTCCTGCAAAAAAAAACATTCCTTCGTTCCATGCAAAAAGAAAAACTTCATTTCTTTTTCTTTTTCTATTTTTTTGATAATCAGAAAAACTTCATTTCTTAGTAGAAGAAGTCGTTATTCATCCCCTTTCCGGCCGAGGCGGGCAAGACATGAAACGATCATTTTGGAGAAGACGCCCGTCTAGTCGCCGATCAACGCTCGCTCCGCCAGCCGATTCGGTACGATTCGTACGTACGACGCCTTTCAATTCAAAGATAAAATCCTACGTAGTACTGTACTGTACTTGCGTTGCCCGTTTCGTGCTACCACGGGTCAACATCGATCGCGAAGGTGCGGGTGAATGCACCGCCGACCACAGCCAGCCAAACCGGTGCTACACTCAACAGCTGCTGCTGCGGTGCGCCATCCGCCATGCATTGCATGGCCCGTGGAAGAATCGATCAGGCACGCGCACGGCAATTGCCCGGATGGACCCATCCATCCATCCATCGGTATATCCATCCACGATCTATTCCATGCATCAAGTGAGCACGTGCGTGCACACTTGGATAGATCCGAGCCTGCACTGGCCACCGACACGTACGTACGCCGCCGAGATTTTGCTTTTGACGGCAGGCCGGGAGGGACGGTAGATATGCAGCATTGCAGCGCACGTCCATGCAAGCATTATAGCTGCATGGTCGAGTCCAATGTCCAAAGCTGACCCGTTCGTTTCGTTCCGCTGCATGTTGATGGATACAGCATGATCCTTCGGTGTCTTGCCAAGATTTTATGTTCAAATTCTAAGTTCAAATGATGTGAGCTATGAAAATAACAAAATCAGCATTGAATAGTGCCAACAAGAACGTATTTGGGGCTGAATTTGTTTATTTCATAGTTCACATCTCGTAATGTGTTTCAACTCGAAATTTTGGGTGGCAACAGAACAGCACCCTCCTAACATTTCTTATTTTTTCAGATTTTTTTTAACTTTCAAATGTACTTTTCACGGAGTTTTCTCTTAATCTTGGTTTCCTTATGATATTCTCCTAGAGAGGGCACTGCTATGTATCGCTTCTAGCTAGCAGTTCCTTCGCGTCACTCACGTGTAGCCAGCCCACTGTTTGGGTGCGTTCACGTCGCTCGAGTAGTAGTTGTCTGGGTCATTTCCACATAGCCTTTTTTTTAATTTCAAAACCTGTTTATGAGGAAAAAAATGTCATAAAATTTAAAAAGTTCAACAGTATTAAGAATACTACCATTGTATCTAGATAACATTAAAAAATCTAGACATGTTTAAATTTAAGTACATCCATATCTAGACAATTCTAAGACAATTAATGTCGGCTGGAGTTAATATTTACAATTTCAGAAAATGTTGGTAAAATTTAGGAAAAAGTTCACAAATTAGGATATTTCTCTATTTAAAAAAATTTCTTATATATATTATAAAACACAAATTTGCTAATTAAAAATCTTTCATCAAATAAAAAAATGAATATGGAAAAAGTGTTTGCAACTCTTAAAAATATTCACGGCCTCAAAACATGCTTGCCAATTTGAAAAATAAAATCAAAAACATATTCATGAATTTAAACAAATAAATTCACAAATTTGAAAAAGGCTCCTCAGTTGGAAAATGATCATGAATTTGAAAACATATTGGCTGTTATAAAAAATGTTCATGAATACAAAATGAACTTAAAAAAGTTTATCAAATTTGAATAATTTTCAGGAATTTGAAATGTTCACAAAAAGTGAAAAGTATCATGATTTTATAAAGAAGAACGAAAAAATAATAAGGAAAAAGGAAAATAATTAAAATGCAAAAGAAACAAAAAAATAAAAAGGAAGTAAAAACAAATTGAGTAAAACAGGAATCTGACAGACAATAATGGGAATAAAAAGACAGCCGAAAGCTTCCCAAAACCAGGATGGAAGCTTGGAGAACCTTCTGAAAACCAATCCTCTCATGGAACCGCTATGGAGTGCTTAATGGGCTGGCTCACTTCGGGACGTTGAGGGCATTGACTGTCATAACACTCGCAGAGACATTAGCGGATAAGAGAAGAAACAGAAGAGAGATGTGTGCACACGGTCAAAGAAGGAAAAAGAAGTGTGTGCACTCAGGGCCACTAAGCGCACAATTTCAAGACTTGGTGTACCTAGGCGTGATGCCAGGACCTCAGTCCTTGTATCTGTTGTTGATTTCGAATAGTAGAGAGAATGGTCGCGTCACATTTGTTTTTTCGTTATGCTTAATACCCCAGCTCATGATCATCACGATGTGTGCGTAGATGGGAGGATGCCTTCTTGTTTGTCGCTATGTGAATGGGTTGCATTTGAACGCAGTCCATATAAGCGTCGCGAGGGCCATGTCATGCTCCCGCTCACTCAGAGTGGTCTATAGCAGCGCCCAAGACAGATTCATTCCGTACTTAACGCTCAGGCGACAAATATGGAATGGAATGTGGTCCATTTAAGCGTCGTGAGGCCCATGTCCACTTAGGCATCAAATAAGAAATGACTTTGTCGTGGAGAGCTCTTAACTGCACCTTACGGGCCAGTTGGGGAACAGGCACTCACGCTCCTTCCGCTAAAGGGCCGGCCCAATAAAAAGTAACGAGCGCTACCTCGAGTTCCTGGTTCGCTCAGCCAAAAATTTTCCTGGATTTTTGCATTTTTTTTCCTGATTCACTCGATTCAGATAGTTTCCAGTTAGGCAGCCGAATGTTGACCGTTGACCGGTGGCACAGTTGACCATTAACTTTTCGGAAAAGTTCACAAAATTAAAACAAATCATGAAAATAAAAAAGTTCAGGACTTTGAAAAAATGCAATAACAAATCACAAAAATTAGAAAAAGTTCATCAACTTGGAAAAAAATCACAAATCTATCAAAATTTCAAGAATTTGATGAAAGTTCACAAAATCTTAAAATCATGAATTTGAAAAAAAAACTAGTGAATCTGAAAGATGGATAATTTAAAAAAGTCACAAAAAATAGGAAAACTACATGGATTTTTATAAAAAAAATCTCTAATTAAAAACAATCATCAATTTTGTAAAAAGGTTCATGTATTTGAGAAAAAATTCATGCCTTTGATAAAAAGTTCACGGATTCAAAAAAAAAGTTCACGGATTTGAAAAAAGTTCTTAGGGTTTTGTAAAAAAGGTTTAAAATTTTGAAAAAAAATTTCGTGAATGAAAAGGGTTCACAAATTTAAAGAAAGTGTTTGAAATGAAGAAACTTTCATTCATTTGAGAAATAAGGAAAATAATAAATAATAAAGAAAAAAGAAAAAGACAAAATGAAAGACAAAATGAAAGACAAAAGAGCATAAAAAAGAAAAAGGAAAAAGGAGAGCAACTAATTGCAGGTTACCCCTTCCTCGGCACCTCAAGTGGTCACTTTTGGTCGCCATGGATGCCAAGTTGCGCATCTAGCTGCCACCACATGTCACGTGCTGGGCCCTCTGTCTGGGTTTGATTTCCTTTTTTTGCGCGTTTTCAAGTTTTAGATTTATTTTTTACTTTCAGTTTCACCCGGTTTTCCGGAGGTTTTGGTGATTTTTTTTGTGAGGAAAAAGATTGTCCTTTCGCAAGACGCACATATTTGCTTCTCGTGGAGGCACAATCGTGCTTTTCGGAAAGGGAAAACAATTTGTACTTCCATGAGAAACACTTATTTGTTTCTCGTCGAGGCAAAGATTTGCTTCCACGCAATTGTGTTTCTTGGAAAGGGAAAAATATGTGCTTCTCTTTGCTTCTCATGGAGGCAAAAATTTGCTTTCGCGATGTGCTTCTAAAAAAGAAAAGGTTATGCTTTACAAGAAGTGTTTACTTCTCGTAGATGCATAGATTTACTTCGGCGCGAAGCAAAGGGGGGAAATATTTGCTTTCACGAGAAGCACAAATTTGCTTGTCATGGGGGCACAGATGTGCTTTGACGAGAAGCACAATTGCGTTTCTTGAAAAGGAAAAAAGTAAACAGAAAAACATACTTTCGGCTCAGGGGTTTTAAATCTACTTTTAAACATCTCCACATGAGAAATACAATGGTGAAAACAATTTGGAATTTGGATGCACAGTTTAAGGGATAAAATGATTTTAATAAACAAATCTATGAAAAAGAAAAAATTCCTAAATCGAGACAAATGACACACATGTAGTGCGTGAGTTATCAACGACAGAGAAGATGGGAGTGACATTTGTGATTTTGGGTAAATTGTAACATCCCAAATTTTCAATTTAGAATGTTATACATAGATCATCCATGTATATCATGATTTAGTGCATTTCCGTTCCACAATCCTTGAAATCCTAAGCAATTCAAGGACCCACGGAGAGAGTTAGGGATTTTCCGGTTTTCATATTTGATTTTTATCAAATAATGAAACGAGGATTTTGATTTTAATAAAAAAATTCTTTCTCTCCGAAAAATATTTCATATTAAATCAAATGAGTGGAGATAATATGACTTCTCCAAAATAATTGAAATATCAGAGGAAGAATATTAAAATCATCTATTGGATTTTATTTGGTTTTATTCGGATTTTATTTGCATTAGAAAAATTGCACGTTTTCAAAATTGCATTTTAGGGCCAAGAAAATGTTCAACTCGTCCTAAATATTTTATTTAGACGGTGAAAATTTGTGTTGGCATTTTTAGTTTTTTATTTTAATTTCTAGGATTTTATTTCTGTCGGCGAAACTGTTTTTTTTAACTCCCCACGCCGACTGGGCCGAACCCAGCCGGGCCGCCGGCCCAAGTCGCTGCCGCCTTCCCCGCACGCGAGCCCCGCCGCCGCCGCCGACTCGGACAGAGTCCGAGCCGGACTCCGCCTCCGTCGCCGCGCCTTGCCCCCTACTCCAAGTCGCCGCCCCCTCCTATATATACGCGCCACCCCGGCCCCCCACCACCACACCACCCCGCCGCCCGCGCCGCCGCCGCTGCAGCACGCCGCTGCCGCACCCCGCCGCCCCACCGCTCAAGCCCTCGCCGAAGGTAGCCGCCGGTTCCAACCGCCGGTTTTTCTAAAAAAACCGTTCGGTTTTATTTTTTTCAAAACCCTAGATTTTCGTTTTTTTAAATAGATCGGTTTTTCTCCGGTTTATTTTTTAGCGAGTGTTCGCTCGTTCGTTCGTTTTAAACGAACGCGTTCTTTGTTTAGATCCAGATAACGAACGTTCGTTCGTTAATCTGTTCATCGTTTTTCTTTTTCTCGGATTTATTCCGTGATTTTTTTGATCGCGATTTCTGATCCGATCTTAATTTATGTTTATCTTTTCGCTCGTTTATCGGAATCAGGCGATTCAAGCGCCTGGAGTTTCGTTCCGAAACCCTCTTTTCGTTTAACCAACTCAAACAAGTTTTTGTTACTATAAAATTTGACCTAGTTTCAGATTAGTAAACGAAGCTTCTTTCTTTCGCCGTTTGACTTTCGTTGCTTCGTTTGATTTGATTCTTTTTGCGTACCGGAGTTCTTAAGTTGAACTTTCTGTCAACCTCTCTTTTTTGAGTTTTGCTTGTGCATCGTTGCTTGTTACTTATGTATGTTATTGTTTGCTTGCGATAGAATTCCCGGAGTGCGAAACGTGTTACTACGAGTCACTAGGATTCGCGGATCGTCAGCAAGGCAAGTAACACTTTGATCGTATCCCATCATTACCTAGTTTTTATGCATTAGTTCCAATCCTCAAACATTGCATGATTAGGATGTCATTAACTTGTGAGTTGGGAAGTAGTTGCTGAGGTAGAACCTATTGCCCTGTTATATTCAAACCCTTGGGAGTTACTTCTATGTACTGCTTATATTGCTATGCTATGCTCATAGACGTGGTTTGGGTTTGAGTGAAATTCATGACAGATGTGAGATTGTTAAATAATGGTTCAACTTAAGGTGGCAACTTAATCAAACAACCGGGTGGATTGAGGCATCTGGAGAACCCAGTGTTGTCTGTATTTTTTTTGGAAATCTCGGGGTACCCGTGTGATCTTTCTATGGACCGCCACCCAGGCTCAAAGGGAACTGAGATGATTCATGCTAGAAACTTTCGTGTGCAGCCACAAGCTATTATGGGCTCTAGCATAGTTGAGTAAGTTACGTGAAGCTCTTGAAGAGGTAGATCAGCAGGTAGTGGGTTTGGTAGGTTTGGTATGGTCTACCCGGAATAAAGAGTTAACGTTTCTGAAAGACTGTGTCTCGGTCATCCGTTTCTCAAACACCATGTAGTGCGAGAAATCCAACGGAGGCGATCGAGTCTTGTGGGGAAAAGTGCGCAAACATCTGCAGAGTGTACAATCTAATCATGGTTAGCCGTGTCCCCAGTTATGGACAACTCTTGAGTATATAGTACTTGGATTATCATATATATCTCACCATGTTTAATTAATACTGTTGGGTTGTTAATCACTTTAATTGAGATTGAGTTGGGGGTACCTTCTCAATGATGTTTCAACCACCATGATAGTTGAATAAAAAAATCCATTCCTTTGTTGTAGGGAAAAATTGGCTTTTCGCAAAAACTATAACCATAGAGCTTTCCACCAGCCATATATGCATGTAGTGATAGCATTATTCTGTTTCTGCACTACTGTGTTATATTGCCAGCATATTCCATGTGCTGACTCGTTTTCGGGCTGCAACATATTATGTTGCAGACTTTTCAGACGAGGAGTGAGGTTCGTTAGGTCGTTGCCGTGCAGCTCAGTTATGCCGTTAGAGTTGATGGACTCACCTTATCTTCCAAGCCTTCCGCTATTATCGCATTAGATGGCCTTAAGCCATATTATTGTAATAAGTTCTCTTTGGAGACATTCGATGTAATAGTGTGTGATTGCTACTCTGTTATAAATCATTTGAGTACTGTGTGTGTCAGCATTACCGATCCAGGGATGACACTGAAGCACAGAGACTTGACCATCTGAGATCGGGTCTCTACATAGGAGTTACATTTGTTGTGCGCGCTGCTATAGGCGAGCGGGAGCATGACATGCCCTCGTTAAATGGACCGCACCCAAATGCAGCACATTCACATAGGGACAATTTTTATCTTTTGTTTTCTCCTTTCTCTTTTATTTTACTTTTTATATCATGTGTCTCTAAAAAAAATGTTAGAAATTTCTAAAATATATTAAGTATTAAAAAAATCAAAATATTTAAAACAGAGTTCATAGATTTAAAAATAAAATTGATTATTTTTAAATGTTCATCGATTTTTAAGCAGTTTCACACCTTTCCAAAAATATTCGCATATTTTTCGCGCAATTTAAAAATTGCTCATGTATTTGAGAAAGTAATATTCCCACAAGTTAAAAAGTATTCGCGTATTTACAAAACATGTTTACAAACTTCTAAAAATATGTTCATAAAATTTGCACAATATTCATGAAGTATTGGAAAGTGTTTGTGCAATTTAATAAGTGATAACCAAATTTTGAAAAAAGCATTGTGTATTTGGGAAAAATAATTATGTGTTATTTAAAATGATTTCTTTTCTATGGAAAATACTAAGTAAAAAGAAAAGAAAAGATAAGACACGCAAAAAATAGAAAGGACAAAAATAAAGAACCGGAAACTGGCAACCGGATAAGGCGTGTTTCCAAAAATACCTGCAGCAAACGAAAATCTATCTCTGGACCCTAGCTTATTTGCACCCGCGCTGACGAAAAAAATCAAAACAAATACTAGAAAAATTCAAAAAATTCCAAATATTTTTTGTGTGGTAGAAAATTTGATGCATAAGACCCGCTCAAAATTTCAAGTCATTTAGATATCTGAGCAGCTCTCAGCAAAAAAGACAAATGGGGTCTGTAAAAATGTTTACTGTTCATGTACTGTTTTGACCCAGTTTCTCTTTTTTGCTGAGAGCTGCGAAAATTTTCAAATGACTTTAAATTTGGAGCGGCTCTCACGCATCAAATTGTTTACCAAAAAAAAAATATTTGGAATTTTTTGAATTTGTTTTGAATTTTTTATAATTTTTTTGCTAACCGGGTGCAGATGAGCCTGAGCATCGGAACGCCTACTCTGCAATAAAATCCTACTATAACCGCTGGCTGAAAAAACTAAGAAAAAACCGCCTCTGAATTGCACCCCTATTGGAGTGTGGGCTGACACCTACTATATGCGGCATATATTAGGCACATAGTAGATGCTTTCAAAAAGCATGGTCGCCCCTAATTAATTGGAGTTATTTAATTCATAACACCCCTCCCTAATCATTGTTCCTCCTTGTGATCATACGTCATTTTGTTTAAGGTCTACTCCAAAAACCCTTTGGAGGAAATATGAGGATATATGTAATTTGCCATGAAAACTCCTTCGAAAAACCCAATGAAGAAATAGGAAAAAATGACATATTATGCATAATGCTTGTATTATTATTGTCTTATTTAAAACCTTATATGGGAAACCATTTAATAAAGAAAATACATAAATGAAAAGAGTGCAATATCAAAGATCTCAGGATCTCAAACAAGTTACCATTAAGGAGTTCCCCCCTAAATCTTGCAAATCACGAAGTTGTCTCATACTGATCCCATTAACTTATTACTGAAATGATGAACTTGATAAGGACAGTGGAAACAAATCATTGATAACCCATAAGTGTAGGAGATCCTTTGTATACTTTTTTGATAAGAAAGAGTGCCGAATCCAACGACGAGCTAAAGGTAGAACTTATGTTCTCTTCAAGTTCTATCGACCATAGATACAACTCTATGCACACCAACATTTGCTTTATCTAGAAACAAGTAATAAACTACTTTGTAGGTGTAACAGAATAAGTTTGCAAGATAATAAAGAACGTGAAAATAAAAGTTATGTGCTGTTTTAGTAAAAAAAGCAATTAAGTTAGTATAGCGAGTGTGAAAAAGTGGTGGTAGGATTTACGAAATTGTCCTAGGTAATGGTAACAAAATCGGTAGTCACTATTGCAATTTTATATGAGGGAGTGGCATGAGGTAACATACTTTTCATACTTGAATCATGTGTACTTATGATTGGAACTCTAGCAACCATCCACAACTACTAAAAATCATTAAGATAAAACCAACCATAGCTTTATGTGTAAAGTCCCATTTATTCCCATACGCAACAACCTACTTACCCGAGTTTGTGTTTATGTCGCTCACGCAACTCGGTCGGTAAGAAAACCATGAACATATTGCAACAACCTACAACGGGAATCCCACACGTGTGCGCGACACGAAGAGCACCATAGGAAAACACCAAACTAAAACATGCAGTTCAAACCAATCAAGATCATGAATCAACCCATAGGACAAAAGGGATCTACTCAAATATCATAGGATGGCTACACATCATTGGATAATAATATATAGCATAAAGCACCATGTTCAAGTAGGGGGTACAACGGGTTGTGGGAGAGTGGACCACTGATAATAGATGAGGGAAGGCGATGGAGGTGTTGTTGAAGGTGACACAGTTGTTGGAGTAGATCGTTGTCACACGATGGTTCCCCCGGTGGCGTTCCGGCGCCACCGGGAGAGAGGGGGAGAGGTCCCCCTCCTTCTTCTTGCTTGTCCTCCCCCCTAGATGGGAGGAGGGTTTCCCCTCTGGTCCTTGGCCGCCATGGCTCCCGAAGGGCAGGAGTCCCTCCGAGATTGCTCTGTCGCTCTCTTTGTTTCACGGCCCTCTTTTCTGACCGAACACCGTTTCTTAAATATCTGGAGATCCGTAACTCTGATTGGGCTAAAATTTTGAGGGTACTTTTCTCCAGATATAGCTTCCTTGCAGCCGGGACACCCCTAACCGACTTACGAGGTGTCCACAAGTGCAGGGAGCATGCCCTAGGGTAGGGCCCCTTGAGCCTGTGGGCCTTTGGGCCACCCCTTCTGCTGACTCTTGCGCAAAAAAATCTCATCTATTTGAATAAAAATCACCGTAACTTATTGTCACACTTGGACTTCGTTTGATATGGATTTTCTGCAAAATACAAAAACATGAAGAAAAAACAGAAATTTGCACTGGGCACTAGATTAATATGTTAGTCCAGTAAATCATGTAAATTGTTTCCTAAAGTATGTGAAAATAGTAGGATATTGGCATGTAACAATAAAAATTATAGATACATCGGAGACATATCAACATCTCCAAGATTAATTCCTGCTCATCCTCGAGTATGTAAATGATAAAAAAAGATATTTTTATGTGGAATGCTACCGAGCACAATCTTAATAAAGTAATGTAATCATGGCATGAATATTAAGATATGAATGATTCAGGGCAATAGTCTATCATTTGATATAAAGACATCGGTACTCAAGCATACCAACAACAGTCATGCCCTTCAAAATAAAGAATGTTAAAGAACGTCATCCCTACAAAATCATGTAGCTTAGCATGCTTAGTCTTCCTATCATAAAGTATAAATCATGATCACCCCGGTGCCAAACCAAGCAATTGTATCATACTTTTTCTCCCTTCAGCTTTTTCAACTACACTAAATACATGAGCATGATCCATGGACTTAGCACTTTGGATGGCAAAGAGAGTGTTGATTGGGGTTTATAAGGGAAGACCAAATGATAAGAAAGTCTCACATCAACACGGTTGATCGTTAGGCAATGGAGTGGCCTTACAATCGATGTTAATGAAAGGAGTAGGGATTGCCATGCAAAGGATGCACTAGAGCTATAAGTGTATGAAATCTCCCCTAATACAGATCAATGGGTTTGCATCCAACTTGCTTGTTCATGAAGACCTCGAGCATTTGAGGAAGTTTGTCATCGGAATATACAAGCCAAGTTATGTAGTGTAAAGATCCCACTAGCGTAGTCATGAAGTATATGAAACTCTCTATATGAAGTACATGGTGCTACTCTGAAGCACAAGTGTGGTAAAAGGATAGTAGCATGCCCCTTCTCTCTTTTTCTCTCTTTTTTGTTTTCTCTTTTTTGGCTCTTTTTGGCCTTTTTAGAACAGTCTCATGGACCTCATCCATACTTTTTCGAGGACTCATAAGTCTCCATCATTCTTTTCCTCACTAGGGCAATGCTCTAATATAATAATGATCATCACACTCTTCTTTAGTTACAACTCTATAAACTGAAAAAGTTGACTACATATGAATGCCTCGGGCGATGCCAGGATGTGCAATGATCTAGCGTAACATGTATAACAATGATAAGCGGTGGTTGCGCCACAAATACCATGTTAGTTCTATATGATCATGCAAAGCAAAATGACAATGAATCCTCAAGTCATGTGAATAGTAACGATGGAAGTAGCATAGCCATATATATATCCCAGAATACTATGGAAATGCCATAATAGGTAGGTATGGTGGTTGTTCCGAGGAAGGATATAATAGGGCTTATGTGTGATAGAGCGTATCATATCATAGGGTTTGGATGCACCAACGAAGTTTGCACCAAGTCTCGAGGTGAGAATGGGCAATGCACAGTACCAAAGAGGTTAGCAAAATATGGATAGGTGGAAGTGCTTATAGTCCAAACTCACATGAGTCATAAAGAACTCGTATACTTATTGTGAAAATTTATTAGCCCTCGAAGCAAAGTACTACTCGCATGCCCCTAGGAGGGAGGTTGGGAGGAGTTAACCATCATGCGCTCCTGATCCAAACAACACAAAGGATTCCAATCAATGATAAATTACTCTCCAACTTCATTGCAAAACTAGAGGCTATACGTGCATGCTTCAGGAATCACAAACTGTAATATCGATATTTTTACTAACCCATGACAATCAACTAGTACACCCACATATTGCCATCTTGATATCGTAGAACTATTGCAAGAAATCAAACATATGAAATTCAGTGACCTACAAGTTTTTTGCATGATTTTATGATTAACCATGTTAGTAACCAATTCCTGATAACTCTCTAAATAGATATAAGTGAAGCATGAGAGTTTAATTCTTTCTACAAAATACTTGGCCAAGCTCTATATATATAAGTGAACCAAAAGAGCATTCTACAAATAATGGTGTACCCAATGTAGAGAAACGAGCATCCAAACTTCAAAAGATATAAGCGAAGCACATGGAGCATTCTATAAAGCCATACTCAAAAGATATAAGTGAAGTGCACAGAGCATTCTATAAATCAACCAAGGACTTTCTAATACTAGCATGGTGCATAAAATAAAAGGAAAATACATACACAAAAGACGCTCCAAGAATTTAGGCATATCATGTGAACAAAACAAAAACCGAGACGTACCGATAATTGTCGAGGGAGAAAGATGGGATGCCTCCTGGGGCATCCCCAAGCTTAGATGCTTGGGTATCCTTGAATATTTACTTGGTGTGCCTCGGGCATCCCCAAGATTGAAATCTTGCCTCTCCTTAGTCTTCTCATGTCAATGACTCCTCGGTCTTCGAACACTTCATCCACACAAAACTTAACCGAACTTTTATTAGAGGGTTTAGTACACATAACATCAAATCCCATCATGTCTTGCTATAAAAATATTGTATAATTATAATCCAACATTAAATAATGTATGCTAAAACAATTCTAATGCTCCATATCAAGGGCTCGGCAAAATTGCAAACACAAACAAATGAAGAAAATACAACAACAATCTGTGAAAACTAAAAATAGGACAGTCTGTAAAGATGCATATGAAACATACCCTTATGTAACTCTAAAAATTCTGAAAAACTGGAACTCCTAAAGGTAAATATTGTCACATTATTTTTATAATACAATGTATTTGTACATGGGGTAATTATTTTTGTTGATAATTTTCTGTAATTGAAGATTCACAAAGTTCCCATGGGCATGAACAAAAGTTCAAGGACATGCCCAACTTCAACGGTGCTCGTCTTTCTCACTTTCACTTTTCTTTTTGAAAAAGTTTAGGTTCCCCTCTATATTTTTTAAAACTTTATAAAAGCACACAATAGAATAAAATGACTCTCTAAAACTTTCGAGTTGTCTAGGGAGCACTTTCGTTAAAGCCATTAAGCTAGGTATAAAGTGCTCAAGTAATTGACCCACCCGAGTCCCAAGTATATGAAACCAATTTTAGTTAAAAATGATCTATAATTTAGTAGTGAGCACAAAGCAGTAACAACAGAGCCTAACTCTCTTCCTATGTATTGGCATGTCATCAAGAACAATTTATGCACACAAAGTAAAGGCCAATGCATAGCATAAGTAGTTTCTTGTAATTTTATCGCATTAGAAACATAGAGAGGTGAAGGCGTGGTTCCTCTCCCTAATAGTTGCAAGTGGGAGAAGTAGGCACATGCATATTATATCCACTAAAATCATCATTTGCAACAGTAAAACACAACCCATCAATATAATCCTTAATAAGTGTAAACTTCTCCAATATAGTGTAGTTGGGAGAATTCCAAAAGATAATAGGACTATCATGTGTAGGTGCAATAGCAATAATTTCATTCTTAACATAATGAACTATAGCAAGTTCATCTCCATAAGCATCATTCATATTGGCATCGTGGCCACAAGCATAGCAAGCATCAAGTTCATCTCCATAAGCATCATTCATATTGGCATCGTGGCCACAAGCATAGCAAGCATCAAGTTCATCAACAAGGGATATTTCAATAGAATCAAAGGGATCATACCAATTATCCATCGGTAAGCACGAAGGGAAATTAAACATGTATGAGTTGAAGGGTTACTCCCATTAGAAGGTGGGCATGGGTAGATAATCCGCTCTTCCTCATTTTGTTCTTCGCTCTCCTCCTCATATTTTTCATCTAATGTGCTCACAGTTTCGACAATTTCTTCTTCCCATAGATTCCTGCAAAATATTAATCTCTTCTTGGACAGCGGAGGATTGTATTTATAATTTTCATAGAAACATATGGCATAATTTTCAGATCTGTAAAGAGCAACATCATAATTTTTATACTTTTCAAACAAAGATTCAATTTTATAAGCACACATAAAAGCAACATTTTTTAATTTGTTCCACATCATAGTAATCATATACACCATTAGCATAAGAAGCCAAGGTTTCCTTGTCATTCAATTCACATTGAAAGGGAAGGTGTGCAGTCTCCATCTTAGAGCAACAAGTATAATCATTCAATTCACATTGAAAGGAAAGCACAAATTCAAGCATACCAACGCAAAATTTTAATTTGACCCCATAAGTGTTTCCCTTTTTTAGACAAGCGATAATCCCTAAAATATTCCCGATGATCCAAAGTATCTCCCATTATCAAGTTGAACGGGGATTTATCAGGATTATCAAAGTAGTATTTAATTTTTTCCACGTAACCAACATCGAGGGTTTTAGGAGGTTCCCAATCTCCATGAGTAGCAAGTACAACTATTTTTTTGGTTAAAATAGAAAATAAAATATATTTAGAGATAAAGCCAACAAGCGCACAACAGAATATTCACCCCGTGCTATTGGTCCCTGGCAACGGCGCCAGAAAAAGGTCTTGATAACCCACAAGTATAGGGGATTGTTTGTATCCTTTTTATATAAGTAAGTGTGTCGAACCCAATGAGGAGCTAAAGGTGGAATTTATATTCTCTTCAAGTTCAATCGGCCACCGATACAACTCTATGGGCACCAACGTTTGCTTTATCTAGAAACAAGTAATAAACTACTTTGTAGGTTTAACGAGATATGTTTGCAAGATAATACAGAACGTGAAAATACAAGTTAGGTGCTGTTTTAGTAAAAGAATAATTAAGTTAGTATAGCGAGTGTGGAAAAGTCATGGTAGGATTTGCGAAATTGTCCTAGGCAAAGATAATAAGATCGGTAATCACTATTGCAATTTTACATGAGGGAGAGGCATGAGCTAACATACTTTTCATACTTGGATCATATGCACTTATGATTGGAACTCTAGCAAGGATCCGCAACTACTAAAGATCATTAAGGTAAACCCAACCATAGCTTTAAGTGTAAAGTCCTCTTTATTCCCATATGCTACAACCTACTTACCCGAGTTTGTGTTTATGTCGCTCACGCAAGTCAGTCAGTAAGAAAATCATGAACATACTGCAACACCCTGCAACGGGAATCCCACACGTGTGCGTGGCACAGAGGGCACCGTAGGACAGCACCAAAATAAAACATGCAGTTCAAACCAATCAAGATCATTAATCAACCCATAGTATAAAAGGAATCTACCCATACATCATAGGATGGCGACACATCGTTGGATAATAATATATAACATAAGCACCATGTTCAAGTAAGGGGTAGAGCAGGTTGCGAGAGAGTGGACCGCTAATAGTAGATGAGGGAAGGTGATGTAGGCGTTGATGAAGATGATGGAGTTGTTGGAGTAGATCGTCTTCACACGATGGTTCCCCTAGTGGCGTTTCAGTGCCATCACGAGAGAGGGGGAGAGGTCCCTCCTTCTTCTTCTTCTTGCTTGGAGTGGGAGGAGGGTTTCCCCTCAGGTCCTTGGTTGCCATGGCTTCCGGCGGGTAGGAGCCCCTCTGAGATTGGATCTCTCTCTCTCTCTCTCTCTCTCTCTCTCTCTATCTATCTCTATCTCTATCTCTCTCTCCCTCTCCCTCTCTCTCTCTCTCTCGCTCTCTCTCTATTTCCGTTCTATTTTGAACCATTGTTTTCTAGTGGAACACTGTTTCTTAAATATCCGGAGATACGTAACTCCAATTGGGCTAAAATTTTGAGGAGATTTTTCTCCAGATATTAGCTTCCTTGCGGTCGAAGGACACCCCAACCTACTTACAAGGTGGCCACAAGTGTAGGGCGTGCTCCTTGAGCTCGTAGGGCCTGTGGGCCACCCGTTCTATTGATTCTTGCGCGAAAAATCTCATTATTCCATACAAAATCACAGTGACTTTTTATCACGTTTGGACTTTGTTTGACATGGATTTTCTGTGAAATACAAAAATATGCAAAAAAACCAAGAACTGCAATGGGCACTAGATTAATATGTTAGTCCAAGAAACCATATAAATTGTTGCCCAAATTATGTGGAAATAATAGGATATTAGCCTGAAACAATAACAAAATTATAGATATGTCGAATACGTATGAATCACCAATGTTATTGCATGACTTCACTTGCAAAATATGTGTCTCCCCATTTCTCTGCAGCGCATGGGGATAGAATTTCTTGGCAATGTGCATTGTAATATCGCTCTTTATATAACATGTAGTTGTATTCATAATACGAGAAACGTCATCTTCATACATAATGATGGGTAATTCCAAAGAACCAATCCCACTTGAACTTTTAACAAAGTTCGTCATCTTTGATGCCATACATAATGATGGCACTCCGTTGATGCTTTATACAAATCAAAGATTTCAGAATGAGTATTTGATGTGGGCATGTGGCGACTAAAGTATATTCTATTAAATTTCATGACATGGTTGTACCTCCATTCAATAAGATAAACCTTATATGTTATCCGCTATGACAGAGAGCTAATAGATAACTAGCATCACAATATCCAACGATGGTCTTATCTTTATTTTCGCATCAAACAAACCAAGATCGATGGTGCCTTGAAGATATCTAAAAATATCCATCATAGCAGCCCAACATCTTTTCATTGGTGCTACACTTATCTAGGCGATAAATCCATTGTAAATGATAAACCAGGCCTGGTACAATTTGCCAGATACACAAGTTCTCTGATTACACTGAGTTATGGAAACCCAGGTCCATTTGTGCCTTTGAGGGATATGTGAACTTTCAAGTATCCTTTGGATATATTCAGATTGCTGAAAAGGTATTCCTGAAGGAATATGCTCGAGTTGGAAACCCGAGAAAATGTTCTTGCCAAAATATCTCAAACTTGGTCTTAAGATGATTACTTGCCTCATGTACTTTTTACATAGTTCCAGTGATATTCAAATCATCAATATACATTTTTATTTATCAAAAGCCATCTCTGGATATATCGACGGACAAATGTGGGAAATTCTCATTGTTCGAGTAATACTTCTAACAGAGGCACTCACTTAGTTGGTTGTACCACATTATTTTCGGCTGCTTCAAACCATAAAACGACTACTGTAGCTTTTTGCCATGCAGGTCGCGATTAGCTTCCGGATTCAGAATCTTTATCCGCAGAGGAACTTTTATATAGATGTATGAATCAAGTGACCCATATGAATATGCATTCACAGCATCCATTGGTTGGATAGGAAATTTATCTCACTTCCAGAGATATCAAATATTAGAATAATATTCCACTTGTAACAGGAGAATATGTTTCATTGCAATCGATGCCGGGTCTCTGCGTGTACCAATGTACTACAAGCCTCACTTTATATCACATCAGCTCATTTTTTTCCTTTCTCTCGTGATGAAACTCATCTCACTCCCTAGGGAACATTTCTAAGGAGTGGGTATTACCAAATATGTCACTACCCCTCTTCTTCACAACAAGTTTAATTCATCCTTAGTCGCTACCTTCCATTCGGACCATCTGGCGCGCTCAAGGCACTCGTCTGTGCATGGACTTAGGTTCTGGATCCAATCTGACATTTTTTGCTCCCCCATGGATGTGGCATAAAGCATATGTTTTTTGTTATTTGCGTACCAAGGGTTCACTCTGCCATGCATGGAATTCGTGTTCCAATGGTCTAGCATCCTTCATGCCCCACTAGGGCATATGTCATGCAGTCGATGTCCGCACAACACCATGAAGAAATCATGAAAACCATATTACAAAGATCAAATGAATTACCACATTTTATACACATGATAAGATAGGGTTCCTCCATGTTCCTAGGGAGTCAGGAAACTACTCAAGCATTAATGCACAAGTCAAAAATGAGATAGCTATGAAAATCTAAGATGAATGATTAATCTAATCTTTGTAAAAGTCCACAACGAATTTGAGATCAAAATATACAAGTTCGCATATTACAATGGGATGGTGTGAGAGTCGATTTCATAGGCGTAGATGACGTGAATGTGGTGGATCTCACTATATTTCGCCTCTCCTTTCAAGTTATTGGCGGTGGTGGATGCTCTCTTGCCAACCCCCTCCAACGTCGATAAGGAGGCATAGTTCTGGTGTTGTTTACTCTCCTTGGAGTCTCTATGTTCGTCCCCTTTGCAAACCACTTGCACAACAGAAATATACTTGATCTTGTCATGCATGCGACACCTCGTACGGGCACATGTGCTCGTACCATGCTTGGCTAATGTTATGTACTGTTAATGTAGGCGGATGGGTTTTCACCTCCGTTGGCTTTGGTTCTCCTTTTGGAAGATTTTCAATTAGTCAAATCTTCATATTTTGCACCCCAAAAAAGGAGTTTACCTTTAATGTTCCAGGTTCTCTTTGTCTTGCACTCACGGTGAAATCAATACAAAAGGGCAAAACAAACATGGTAAAATACTAAAAATCCTATCCCTACAATGGAAAAACACTAATGAAAACATGAAGCAAAATGCATACATTAGTTTACCACACACCTTCTTGATTAGAAGCCTATAAGGCCAGTTACCGAGTAAGGCATTTTTTTGGTTTGAGATCATATATACCAAGACGTCCCTAGACTTTTAGTCAGCAAAAAACATCCTATTTTGTCAACCTATACCTTTTGTTTTCGTTGAGACTTTGCTAGAAAATCTGGACCTAAAGTAATCTAGCCTTGCAGAACCCCTTTTGGTACTTGGAAAAAGAGAGCATAAATAGAACCATGTTTGTGAGTACCGAGTTTGTTAAAACAAGTCATCTCCCAATTCAAGAGAAACTTGCCTTTCCAACTACTCAGATGTTTCTCTAATCACTTCTCGACATATTTTTAATCCACATTTGAGAGGCACCAATAATGGATAGTCAATGTGTCAATGTTAAATAACATTGAAGATGGTGGATCACCCTAACGGAGTCTCTTTTCTATCTGAAAGTACTGGCCAACACCATGATTGATTTTTATAGACTAAATGACAAGTTATGATAATCTGCATGGAAAATCATGAACTTTTGTTGAGGGGTTCTACTGAAGCAACCTCGATGTATATTCACTTTTATTCTGTGATTGCAATTTTTTTGGTAGCATACCAAGCTGTCTGATTGGTCCTTTCTATTTTTATTTTATCCTTAAGGTGTATGCTAATTACTAATTTTCTATGTTTTGCATATATGAGCATGCCCAAAGGGGTGCACTCATGAGTTATCTCATCATCTGGGCTTTGATTATTGGAAGTGTATTTAATATTTATAAGGTGAAACACCAATATAATTATGATCATCTTGGGCATAAGGGCATCTCCAACTGTAGGATTCAAGGCTCCGCAGACCCGAGAAAGGTTCGAACTCTGGGGCATGTGCGAAGAACTCAACCTCTCTAGTCAGGTAACTCGTCGCTCTCATGGCCTAGCTCGATGAACAGGAAAGGAAAGGGACACGACAGTTTACCCAGGTTCGGGCCACCTTGCGGTGTAAAACCCTACTCCTGCTTTGGGGTGGATTAGCCTCGCGAGGGGCTGAGGATGAACTAGTACAGGGAAGAACAACCTCAGAAGGTATGTTCTTGTGTTGGTGTGAGAGAGAAATATCCCGCAAGTCTCTCCTCTCTACGGTGGTGGCTAAGCTATATTTATAGGGGCCTTGGTCCTCTTCCTCCAAAACGAAGGTGGGAAGGGATCCCACAGTGGCCAATTTTGAAGGGGGACAAGTAGTACATCCTATCCTGACGAAAGGTGGTCTTCGCGTGCAAAGCGCGTGCTAGTGACACCGTGGTGGACTCGATGATGACATCCGTCCTGCCGTCCTGGCGGTCTTGGTATCTTTGCAGTGGAATGGAAACCTTTGGCTGAGTCCTCGGGACCCCGTGCCTGCACTTGCCTCCTTAGCACCAAAGAGGAAGCCTGCCGCTCTGCACCCGCTGGCGCCCGCCTGGCCTTGGTCGTCATGGCTTGCGTCACCCAAACCTCGTGAGGTGGGTGCTTGCATAGGAACCTCTGCTCCTCAGGAGGCCACCTAGGGAGGCCGCTCCCTCAGGAGGTCTTGGTGTCGTTCGCCTTGCGAGGCTTGGCCCCTCGCGACGGTCTTGTCTTGCCGAAGCTGAAGATGGGTTGTAATAGGCCATCGATGGAGCCACGCCGTGGGCCGCGGGTAGGCAAGTTTGGGTACCCTGGTTCCCCGAACACCGACAGTAGCCCCTGGGCCCAAGTGATACGTCTCCAATGTATCTATAATTTATGAAGTATTCATGCAATATATTATCATTCTTGGATGTTTTACAATCATTTTATAGCAACTTTATGTAACACCCAATATGCGACTATACTCCATACGTGTCAAGGCACGACTTGGGGTATAAGCGCATATTAGTATGGTCGCAAGAGTGGTTGTATCTTTGCACATCTCATGTACTGAATAGACAGAATACGAGCTTTGGCTTACAATCGCCACAATGTCACACAATATCATCAAGTTATACAACCATTCAAGATGAACACAAAGTCCGGCTACGGACGAAATCAAACAAATAAAAGACAACCACCCAAGCTAACTCGATCGACCCTACTGGGCACCACTACTGATCATCCAGAAAGGAACCATAGTAACGGCCACGGTCCTTGTTGAACTCCCACTTGAGTTCAGTGGCATCACCTGCATCAGTCTCATCGGTACCTGCAACTGTGTTTGTAGTGTCTGGTGAGTCACGAGGACTCAACAATCTCAAAACCCACGATAGCAAGACTATTTAAGCTCATAGGAAAAATATGGGTATATGGTGGAGTCGCAGCAAGCACTAAGCATTGTATGGTGGCTAGCTTATGAATATTAGAATAAGGTGAGATACTACGCAACGGTCGTAATCTAGTAATGATCAAGAAGTGATCCTGAACTACTTACGTTCAAGCATAACCCAACCGTGTTCACTTCCCGAACCTCGTCGAAAAGAGACCATCACGGTTACACACGCGATTGGCGCATTTTAATTAAGTAAAGTGTCAAGTTCTCTACAACCGGATATAAAAAACTCCCATTTGCCACATAACCACGGGCACAGCTCTCAAACGTTTAAACCTTGCAGGGGTGTCCCAACTTACCCCATTACAAGCTCACGATCCATGGAGACAATCCTTCATCGCGGGACCCTTCGATCAGACTCGGAATCCCGGTGGACAAGACATTTCGACAATGGTAAAACAAAACCATCAAGACCGCCCGATGTGTTGACAAATCCCGATAGGAGTCGCACGTATCTCGTTCTCAGGACACATCGGATGGGCAAGACGTAGGGTTGGCTGAGACCCTGGTTGCCCAAGGGGCGCTGGACATCGCCCAGGTTGGACCAGCACTCAGAGGAACACTGGCCCGGGTTGTTGATTAAGAATCCTCGGGTTAATTACTCCCTATGCATATTTTAGTTGTTATTAGGCAAATGGTAAAACCAATGTTGGGCCTTGCTGGAAGAGCTTTATTCAAAGCGAACTATCAAGAGGGGCACATAAACCCTCACCGTGTTAGGGATGCAAAAATCAAGGAACATAACACCGGTATGACGGAAACTAAGGCGGCAAGAGTGGAACAAAACACCGAGCAAAAGGCCAAGTCTTCCACCCTTTACCAAGTATATAGATGCATTAATTAAATAAGAGATATTGTGATATCCCAACATATCCATGTTCCAACATGGAACAGCCTGCACTGCACCTGCAACTAGCAACACTATAAGAGGGGCTGAGCAAAAGCGGTAACATAGCCAAATAACAGTTTGCTAGGAAGGTGGGTTAGAGGCTTGACATGGCAATAAAGGAGGCTTGATAACAAGTGGTAGGTAGCGCGACATAGCGATAGAACGAACAACTAGCAAGCAAAGATAGAAGTGATATCGGGGGTAATGATCATCTTGCCTGCAATGTTTTCAGAGGTATCAAATCCTTGCTCCTCGTGAACGTACTCGACAGGGTCCTCGAACGCGGACTCGTCTCCCGGCTCTACCCAAAGCAAGAACACAAGCAAGGGAACAACAATAAATCACGGTGCAATGCACAAGCAACATGATGCAAGACATGGCATGGGATGCAATATATGATGTGCAATGCATATGGGTACTCTCGAAGGGGAAAGATGATCATGGCATTAACTTGGCAAACCAAGCATGCCACTGGATAGATTTCGAGCTTTTAGCTGAAATCAATATGAAGATCATTGAAAACATATGCACGGTTTGCAAATGACAAGGTAAACAAGATATGATGCAATCTGCTTAACACGGCAACATGGCAACTTGGATGCAAGTTTAAATATGCTACAACACCCGAACATGATAACACAATACATGGCAGTAAAGTACAGGTGAAGCTCTACAAATCATGAACTCTGAGCTACTGCTAGAACTCACTAGAACATGTCTAAAACATCATGGCAAAAATGCAAAAGATATCAGGTTAACAGACTTAGCAGAAATTCACTAAGCATTAGGTGGCAAAGTTTATGCATAGTAAACTATATGCTTCAGGAAGATATCATGGAAAACTTGAGCATGGCATGCTAGTACTAAATGCAAGCAACAAGACTCCCTTACTGAACTTGCTCCAATGATCCACAGAAAAGATGATAACATCAATGCAAACATGGCAAATGATATGAACAGATTTCAGACTTGGTAGAATTACATGGCATAGCCGAAACAGATTCAAGATAACAACTTTACAATCTTGTGGCACTCATCACAGTGCACTTCATGGCATGGAATAAAATCTAGCATGGAGTAGACATGAAAAGGAAGCTACACATGTGCCAAAATACCACATAGCATGTTTGAATTTAATCACACAAAAATGAAAAAATAGTAACATGATGTAAAATGACATGGTCATGACCTTGCTCAAATGCAAAAAGTAATGCCACCACTGGATTGGTGGGATTTTTCTACCCCCAAAACATATATAATATGCATATGCTACTATAGAAAAATGCTCACAAATGCTATAAGTGAAATACTGCCATAAATCAAAATTGACAGAAAAGGTAATTTCGAAAACTGGAAATGTCCAGAAATGGACTAGCCTGAAATGGAAAGATTCCATATCCAGAAATGGAATATCCCGGGAATTAAAAAGAAAAGAAAAGGAAAAAGAAAGGGAGAGGGGATGACAGGTGGGACATGGTCCCCTGAGAGGCTGACGGGTGGGCCTAGCTTGTGTGTGGCTGACTGGTGGGGCCCACGGGGTCCCACATGGTGCCCGAGCAAAGGAAACAAGGGAGGGCACTGGTGACAGGTAGAACACAACGGAAGGCTCGCTGGAGTTGCTCCGGTGGCCAAAAGGAGCGGCAGAGACGCGCAATAGGGTCGCATGGAGAAACCGCACACCCGTCGGAAACTCGATGCACCTAACGACAACGAAGGCAACGCCGGTGACGTGCGGCAGAGGCGGCGACGACGCACTCGTGCACGGTGGTGCAGCGGCCTAACCTAACGACTAACAGCGACAGCGGGACCTTCGCGACACGGCGACGTCGACGGGCAAGAGCGAAGCACTATGGGGGTCAGGGTCATCGCCGGTGACGAGGTCCGACGAAGAGGCATTCGGGCATGCGTGGCTAGGGATGCTAGAGCAAGCAAACAAAGGGGAAAGAAGGGTGGGGTGACGCAGCTGCTCACCACGATCACGATAGTGGCCTCGGCTGATCGGGAGGTGGACGAAGTCGACGATGAGGGTGATCAAACAGCTGCGGTGGCCGGAGTCGAAGACAAGGAAGAAGACGATGCAGACAAGGCCCTCGGCTCCACCTAGTCGACGTCGTGGAGGTAGCCGATGACGGGGAAGGACATGGTTGGCGAGGCGGAGGTCGATGGTGAGCACGCCGATGACGAGGCCGCGCTCCCAGATGTGCTCGGACATGGCGGGGAATGGCGGATCTGGTGGCTAAACTCAACTGGCGGTGGCGGATGGGAGAGCGAAACCCTAGAGAGTTAGGTGACATGGAGAGGGGTTTAAAAGGGGGCTAGGGAGACGAGTGCACGCCGTCGCGCTCAGCCATGGCATGTGCGTGCTTGCGAGGGGGACCGAGGAGGAAGAAGGTGGGTGAGGGGTGTAGCCAGGGTCGCTAGCGGATGCGGCCGGCTGGCCCACGTGGGCGCGAAGCAGAGGGGGTGCGCGGTTGCGTGGGTGAGAAAGGGAAAGCGTCGCATGGGCGGGCTGGCGCGTGTGCTGGTGGGCTGCGGGGCGCTGGGCGCTGCTGGGCCGGCATGGAGACCGAGGCCCAGGTGGCTGCTGCCGCGCTACTCCTCTCTCTTTTCCCTTAATAATTTTCCGCAAACGGAAAACTAAAGGGAAAAGTGCATGGGGCTAGAAGAAGAATTTGAGAATAGTAAACATATCCCCAAGCTCCTGGAATTATGCCTTAATAAAGAAAATTGATTTGGACATTTTTAGAGGAAGAAAAATAATTCAAGTTTGAATTAAATTCAAACTTGAGCCATTTTAAACCCTAACCAAAACAACTTCAAAAGATATGAAATTTGATAGAGAGGTCTAGGGGATGGTGCTAGATTATTGGGGAAAAGTTGAACATTAATTAAGGCCAAATAATGTTGCTTGCCAACATAGAGAAAAGAAATAGGTGGAGAGAAGAGGGGAATAATGATGATGCCATGACTTGTTTATGCTCCACACTAAATGACCATAATGCACATGATGATGGAGATGCAAAATGACCCAAGCACACACAACACTTAGTCAGATCATGATGCACATATGGATGGCAAAACAAATAAAACAAAGAAATAACAAGACAAAGCAATAAGAAACAAAGCAAAACCCCAAATGAAACCAACAAGGAGGAGAACACTTGGGATTGATCATGACAAGGTTGGATACATTGCCAAATATGAAAGTTTTACATCTGGGGTGTTACACTTTATATCATTTTTTGGGACTAACCTATTGACCTAGTGCCAAGTGCCAGTTGCTGTTTTTTGCTTGTTTTTTACATCTCAAGAAATCAATATCAAATGGAGTCCAAACACCGCAAAACTTTTTGGAGATTTGTTTTGGACCAGAAGGAACCCAATGGGCCAGAGCTGCACTTGGGGGGTGCCCTAAGGGGGGAACAACCCACCAGGGCGCGCTAGGGCCCCCTGGCGCCCAGGTGGGTTGTGCCCACCTCGGCGGCCTCCCACACCCCCTCTTTGCACTATAAATTCCCAAATATTCCAAAACCCTTCGGGGTTAACCTAGATCAGAAGTTCCGCCGCCGCAGGGCTCTATAGCTACCGAAAACCAATCTAGACCCATTCTGGCACCCTGCCGGGGGGGTCATCTCCGGTGGCCATCTTCATCATCCCTACAGCCACCATGATGAGGAGGGAGTAGTCCACCCTCGGGGCTTAGGGTTTGTACCAGTAGCTATGTGATTAATCTCTCTCTCTCTCTCTCTCTCGTGATCTATATCATGGGATTTGTTAATATAGTCAGATCATATGATGTTTCTCCCCTCTATACTCTTGTTGTGATGAATTGAATCTTTACCCTTTGAAGTTTTGTCTTGTCGGATTGAATATTCAGATATGAGAACGCATGATATATGTCTTGCGGTGTGAATACTTGAGGTGACAATGAGGTATCATATTGATTCACTTGATATATGTTATGGCATTCAACTCACGGATTCCCGCGGTGATATTGGGGTAATCTATGCATAGGGGTTGATGCACGCTTTTATTATCCTTTCTCCAACGGAAACTTTGGGGTCTCGTTATAGCTCTTTGTGTGGATTGAGTATTATGAATATGAATATGCTTTGGTGTTATTCTAGTACGAACTCTAGGATAGATCGAACGGAAAAATAGCTTTGCGTTATTTTAGTATGAACTCTTGAATAGATCGAATGGAAAGAATAGCTTTGAGGTGGTTTCGTATCCTAAAAACAATTTCTATCTTTTGTTCTCTACTAATAGGAACTCAGGAGTGATTCTTTATTGCACTTCACTGGTACAGCGACGTCCTAAACAAATGGTTTAAAACCCCTTTCCAGGACGACCTTTGGAACCGTCACCAAGTGAGTGTTGGCGATAGGGGGGTCCTTCCCACACGACCCAGAAATCATCGGGGATAGGCCCTCGTGGGACCTAGGATGGGGTCGTGTGCGATCGGGCGAGGCATGGAAACCCAATCATTTCTGTAGGTATGTACATCCCCCATGGTGAATCCCAGAATTCATTTCTGTAGGTATGTACATCCCACACGGTGAATCCCAGAAATCATTTCCGTACGTATGTACATCCCACACGGCGAATCCCAGAAATCATTTCCATAGGTATGTTCATCCCACACGGTGAATCCCAGAAATCATTTCCGTAGGTATGTACATCCCACACGGTGAATCCCAGAAAATCATTTCCATAGGTATGTACATCCCACACAGTTTTTTTGTGTGGAAACGTGTGTGCAAGGTGGCCTAACGCAAACAGTTTGTTGTCAGAAGTCGTGTGCGATTGTTAGTTGATCGAACATGCCTACTTTCTAGAAACTGTGCGGGTTGTTTGAGTTCATCGCCCATGGTGCTTTCTAAGTAACCGTTTGCAATAGAAAACCCCAATAAGCAGGGTAATTAGCCTATTATTGATAATCCATGCACTAATCAAACTGATGTTTCTTATAAAACACGCCACACATATCCGTATAAAAGCAACCAGGATTTCATAATCGAATTACATCAGATAGCTTCGGCACTCAGTTACGCCATTACACAATAGCATCAAGTTTCACATGCAGCATCAAAAACCTTTGGAAAGTAGCATCATACACAGTAAATAGACAGATGAATCTCATATGGGAAACTGCAAAAGCGGAAGGCAAATATTGAGCCTTCAGTGATGTTGAATGTCCTTGCAACTTTAGGCCAGTGGCTATGGATAATTGCCCGCCCAACCTTCGTCCTCTTCAGCAAGACTTCAATATTGTACCATGGGTGTTGAATGAATACCTTCCTTGCCTCTTGACCATGCAGGTGGTTTGAGAGGTAATCATCGGTGAACTGTTTTGAAAAGTACTGAAAACAAACTTATGCATCAATCGTTGTTGTAAATTTTGAAATGGCGCAAGGGGTAAAAACAACGTAAAAGAGTTGGTACCATCCTATAGTTGACTCATATCTTCTTCATTGTGCAAACAAAGATCTTGCTGTTATTCGTCGCAAGTTTATTCATCCTAACAATCTTTTTGAGTTTCTTGACTTGACTGATATTCATGGACATCTCATTTCCCCATATGCAAAATGGGTCGAACAGTGGGTCTAAGCCTCTGACAGCAGGACCTACATGTGCGAGACCAAATTATAAGAAACCTAAATATTAGAATGATTCCTGCGACTGCACAATAATGTGCTATTAGCCAAAGGACCCTGCTTAAACAAACCTCGATGGTAAACCGCAGTGTCTCCCATTGTTTCCCTGCAACACACATAAGGAAGAGCTTGATTAGGTTAACTGAGAGTTGCCATACTATCAGTAGAATATGTATTGAGTATAGCCAAATTTGATTACTGTCACATGCATAACAATACAAAATTGTACCCACAGCTAATGGAAATCAAATTGCAGAACTGAACCAAACAGTTAAATGGACAACAGACCAAATGAACCAAAATAGTTAACTAAGCACGACATTGCATAATAGAAACATGTACTAGAATATAAGACAAGTAACAAAACAAAGAATGCTTGAGAACAGTACTACGAAATGTAGCAATTGTTGGACCAAAGTGTTAACTGAACATTACATTTCAGAGGACCAAACTATTAGCTGAACATCAGATTGCATATTAACATTACAGAGGACAAATCACTAGAAGGCACTGGCGGTGGCCTCAAGAAAACATCACGAACTGTATTTTAAAGTAGACAACCGTGCGGCGGTGTCGACAATGGCCTCGAAGATGAGGTGCTCCTCCAAGATCTGGCGGTCGACACGCATGTCAGCCATAGCGACCTCATTCATGCGTGCGACCGCATGCTACTTAGCTCCACGTTATACTGCATGTAAAATGGCTGTGAGCGGCGCTTAATTGGAGGAGGGGGCAGTGATTTCGGTGGAAGGTGTCGCTCTGTCAGTCGGGGCATGTGGGACGGGAAAGGAGGAGGATGGTGTGGGTGGGGTGTGGATTACCTGACCATATCGACGAGGCCGTGTAGCAAGAAGAAGGGTCGACGGCGAGGAGGCCGCGCAACAAGAAGAAGGGTCACCGGCAAGGAGGCGACGCTGCAAGAAGAAGGGTCACCGGCGAGGAGGCGGCGCTGCAAGAAGAAGGGTAGCCGGTGAGGACGTGACGCTGCAAGAAGAAGGGTCACCGGCGAGGAGGCGGCACTGCAAGAAGGGTAGCCGGCGAGGAGACAGTTGTAACGCCCACGATGCGGCTATATCTCCCACGTGTCGAAGCACGACTTAGAGACATAACCGCATTGTAAGCAATGTCGCAAGTGAGGTAATCTTCACACAACCCATGTAATACATAAGGAAAGAAGGTACATAGTTGGCTTAAACTCGCCATGTCACACAATGCATAAATAACATTACATTCATCCAGATACAATCAAGGTCCGACTACTGAACCAAAATAAAGAACAACCCCAAATGCGACAAAGTCCCCGATCGCCCCAACTGGGCACCACTACTGATCGTCTGGAAAGGAAATGTAGTATCGTCCCGAGTCCTCATCGAACTCCCACTTGAGCTCAGTCGAATCACCTGGAGCGGTATCATCGGTCCCTGCATCTGGTTTTGGAAGTAATCTGTGAGTCACGGGGACTCAGCGATCTCACACCCTCGCGATCAAGACTATTTAAGCTTATAGGAAGGGTAAAAATATGAGGTGGAGCTGCAGCAAGCGACTAGCATATTTGGTGGCTAACATACGCAAATGAGAGCGAGAAGAGAGAGGCAAAGCACGATCGAGAAAGTATCATCAAGAAGTGATCCTAGAACAACCTACGTTCAAGCATAACACGAGACCGTGTTCTCTTCCCGGACTCCGCCGAAAAGAGACCATCACGGCGACACACTCTGTTGATTCATTTTAATTAAGTTAAGTTTGAGGTTTTCTATAACCGGACATTAACAAATTCCCATCTGCCCATAACTGCGGGCACAACTTTCGAAAGATCAAATCCCTGCAGGGGAGTCCCAACTTAGCCCATCACAAGCTCTCACGGTCAACGAAGGATATTCCTTCTCCCAAGACAATCCGATCAGACTCGGAATCCCGGATACAAGACATCTCGACAATGGTAAAACAAGTCCAGCAAGACCACCCGCTGTGCCGACAAATCCCGATAGGAGCTGCACATATCTCGTTCTCAGGGCACACCGGATAAGCTAAACATACGGGAGCCAACGTAACCCAAGTTGCCAAGGGACGGTCCCCGCACGGTGCTCTGGATTGGACCAACACTTAGAGAAGCACTGGCCCAGGGGTTTAAAATAAAGATGACCCCTGAGTCCGCGAAACCCAAGGGAAAAGGCTAGGTGGCGAATGGTAAAACCAAGGTTGGGCCTTGCTGGAGGAGTTTTATTCAAGGCGAACTGTCAAGGGGTTCCCACTATAACCCAACCGTGTAAGGAACGCAAAATCAAGGACCATAACACCGGTATGACGGACACTAGGGCGGCAAGAGTGGAACAAAACACTAGGCATAAGGCCGAGCCTTCCACCCGTTACCAAGTATATAGGTGCATTAAAATAGACAAGATATAATAATGATATCCCAACAATAAACATATTCCAACAAGGAACAAACTCCAATCTTCACCTGCAACTAGCAACGCTATAAGAGGGGCTGAGAAAAGCGGTAACATAGCCAAACAACGGTTTGCTAGGACAAGGTGGGTTAGAGGTTTGACATGGCAATATGGGAGGCATGATAAGCAAGTGGTAGGTATCGTAACATAGGCATAGCAATAGAGCGAGCATCTAGCAAGCAATGACAGAAGTGATTTCGAGGGTATGGTCATCTTGCCTGCAAAGTTCTCCGAGTTGACGTTAGCTTGATCCTCGTAAGCGTACTCAACGGGCTCCCCGGCCACGTACTCGTCTCCCGGCTCTACCCAAAGCAAGAACAACAAGCAAAGGGAGACACAATCAACCACGTGCAATGCACAAACAACATGATGAAAAACATGGCATGATATGCGGGACGTGATATGCGATGCATATGCATGTTTTGGAAAGGAAAGATTGAACCTGGCCTCAACTTGGAAAACCAAGAGTGCCACTAGAAGGAGGAGTTGATTTCGGTCGAAATCGATATAAAAACAACCTTCCTGATCATGCTCAAAAGAGGCACGGATCATTCGGTAGCAACATGAACACATGGCATAAAAATGTTAACATGGCAGAGACTTAGAATATTTCTAAGTCCCTGAAAACAGCAACATTGAGAGGGCTACTTTGCATGCTTGTGCTAGTCACCACAGAGATCACAAAAGTACATGGCTTACACCCCTGTAAATATGGCATGGCATACTTCAAAACTCATGTAGAGCTCAAGATCATAGGAGGCACACAATAATCATGGCAAAAATGGCAAATGTCCAATTACTGATAAGGATCTGAAACTAACAGAAACTAGCAGTCTTCCAACAACATTTAGGGCATCAAGATTAGCTCAAATGAACACGATGCAATGAGATGAAATGAAGTACTCGTCGAGACGAATATTTCGATATGCTACACGCACGAAACGGAGCCATGGATGATGAGTTATGATGCTGTGAAGAATGCACAAAATTACTGGGACAGGAGAGAAAGTCAACCCTCGAGAACTAGGGTTCGCACACGTCCCGAGGTCGCCGGATCCAAGCTTGCCGGACTTGGACTCGTGGTCGCCGGAGGAGGGCCGGATCCTCGCCGGTGAGGGGCGCGCGCGCCGGAGAGGGGCGTGGGGACGACGGATCTGGCCGGCAGCGGGGCGGCGCCGGTGGTCGGAGGAAGCGGCGAAGCGGCGGACGTCGCCGGGCGGCGGTCGCCGGCGAGGGGCATCGACGGCTGTGTGGCGGAGCGGCGGAGGCGGACGGGCGTCGCAAGGGCGGAGGAGAGGCGCGGCGGGGCGCGGCCCGGTTGTGGCGCGGGAGGTCCGGCCACGGGCTTCCGCGGGCCGCGGTGGCGGACGACGCGGTGGCGTCAGGTGGCGGACTCTGCTTGGTGGCGCGGGAATGTCCGGCGCGCGGAGAGACGAGGGAAACTAGGGTTAGGGTAGACAGATCCGAAATTTTCGGGGGGAGGCTAGTTTTATAGGTAGAGGGAGCTAGGAGGCTCCAAATGAGGTGTGGTTTTCGGCCACGCGATCGTGATCGAATGATCTAGATGATGGAGGAGGTTTAGGTGGGTTTTGGGCCACTTTGGAGAGGTGTTGGGCTGCAACACACACGTGGCCTTTTCGGTCCCTCGGTTAACCGTTGGAGTATCAAACGAAGTCCAAATGACATGAAACTTGACAGGCGGTCTACCAGTAGTAAACCAAGGCCGCATGTCAAGTCTCATTCCAATACGAGAACGTCGGACACCCGCACATGAAAAGAGGTAGAAAGGGACACCGAAGGACATAGGAGCGCCGGAATGCAAAACGGACAATGGGGAAAAAGCTCGGATGCATGAGACGAACACGTATGCAAATGCAATGCACATGATGACATGATAAGAGGTGCATGACAAAGACAAAACAACACGAAGAGAAAAACCCGACAACAAGGAAATATCATAACTTAGTGCCGGAAATGGCAAGAGTTGGAATACAAATATGGCAAGATACATACGGGGTGTTACAACACTCCACCACTAGAAAAGGATCTCGTCCCGAGATCTAGGACTGGAAAAACTCCGGGTACTTAGAACGGAGGTGATCCTCGCGTTCCCAGGTGGCTTCATGGTTGGAATGATGTGACCACTTGACTTTCAGGAATTTGATAGACTGGTTGCGAGTCTTGCACTCAATTTCTTCAAGAGTAGCAATGGGGTGCTCATGATAAGACAGGTCTTCCTAGAGATCAATCTCTTCAAAGTTGACGGTGCGGTCAGGAGTCTTGAAACACTTGCGGAGCTGAGAGACATGAAACACGTCGTGCACGTTTGCAAAGTTGGATGGAAACTCAAGTTGATAGGCGAAATCGCCTCTTTTGCTGATGATCTTGAAAGGACCCACGTATCTAGGGGCAAGCTTCCCTTTGATACCGAAGCGACGAGTACCTTTCATTGGAGAGACGCGGAGGTAGACATGGTCTCCGATCTCGAAAACCAAGTCACGATGCTTGCTATCATAGTAACTCTTCTGGCGTGATTGCGCGGCTTTCAGATTTTCACGAATGACTTTGCACATTTCTTCTGCCTCTGTGATCAAGTCATTTCCGAGAAGTTGACGTTCACCAGTCTCTGACCAGTTAAGAGGAGTACGACACTTCCTGCCATAGAGAATTTCGAATGGGGCCTTGCCCGAACTCGCTTGGAAGCTGTTGTTGTAGGATAACTCGGCATATGGAAGACAATCTTCCCACTTCATACCGAAAGAGATGACACAAGCCCTGAGCATATCTTCAAGAATTTGATTGCATCGCTCGACTTAGCCACTGGTTTCAGGATGAAAAGCTGTGCTGAAGCGAATGTTGGTGCCCATGGCCTTGTGAAGGGAATCCCAAAACTTAGAGGTAAAAATGCTACCATGATCTGAAGATATCAACTGCGGAATGCCGTGTAGAGAGACAATCCTGGAGGTATATAGCTCTGCCAACTGAGCTGATGTGATAGACTCTTTGATAGGAAGAAAATGAGCCACTTTAGTGAGCTTGTCGATGACAACAAAGATAGCATCATTGCCACGCTTGGACTTGGGAAATCCAGTCACGAAGTCCATCTCAATATGGTGAAACTTCCATTCTGGAATGGCAAGAGGTTGGAGGAGACCAGCTGGTCGTTGGTGTTCTGCTTTCACTCTTCTGCAGACATCACATTCATTCACGAACTTAGCAATCTCGCGCTTCATTCGAGTCTACCAATACGACTGCTTGAGGTCCTAGTACATCTTTGTACTTCCAGGGTGAATAGAGACAAGTGAATTGTGAGCCTCGTTCATAATGACTTTACGAAGGTCACCTTTAGGCACAACAATGCGATCCTCGAAGAATAGAGTATCCTTGTCATCAAGACGATAACACTTCTACTTGGGTTGACTCTTGGCAATCCCAATCTTCACCTTCTTCACCATAGCATCAAGAAGTTGAGCCTCACGAATCTGATCTTCTAAAGTAGGAGAGACTTGGAGGTTGGCAAGAAATCCTTGAGGAATAACTTGTAGATTGAGTTTGCGGAAAGCTTCACAAAGCTCTGGTTGATAAGGCTTGATAATCAAACTGTTGCAGTAAGCCTTCCCGCTCAATGCATCAGCAATTACATTGGCCTTGCCTGGAGTATATTCGATACTAGGATTATACTCTTGAATCATTTCTACCCAACGAGTGTGCTTGAGGTTGAGGTTGGGCCGAGACGCTGAGTGAAGATGTACTTGAGACTCTTGTGATCAGTGAAGATGTCCACTTTCCTTCCCAACAAGAGATGTCTCCATGTTAAAAGAGCATGGACAACTGCCACCAACTCGAGGTCATGAGTGGGGTAGTTCTTTTCGTTGGGCTTCAACTGGCGAGATGTATAGGCCACAACTTTATTCTCTTGCATTAACACTGCACCAAGACCTTGAAGGGAAGCATCACAGAAGACCTCGAACGATTTGGATTCATCAGGAGGAGTCAGAACTGGAGCAATGACTAACTTCTCTTTCAGGGTGTTGAAAGCGATGTCACATTCATGCGACCAGACGTACTTCACATGCTTCTGGAGAAGGTTGGAAATAGGCTTCGCGATCTTTGAGAAGTTCTCAACGAACCTTCGACAATAGCTTGCGAGCCCAAGGAAGCTGCAGAGTTGCTTCACGTTCTGAGGTGGTTCCCAATTCACAATTGTAGACACCTTCTCAGGATTAGCCACTATGCCCTTGGCGGAGATGATATGCCCAAGGTAGAGAACCTCATCGAACCAAAACTCGCACTTAGAAAACTTCGGATAGAACTGATGTTCTCTGATTTTATCCAGAACCAATCTCAAATGCTTGGCACGATCCTCCTTGTTCTTGGAAAAGACCAAAATGTCATCGAGGTAGACCAAGACGAAGTCATTTGTGTAGGCGTTGAAGATGAAGTTCATCATGCGAGAGAATGTTGGAGGAGCGTTGACAAGGCCGAAAGACATGACAGTGTATTCATATGAACCATAGCTTGTTCTGAATGCTGTCTTAGGGATATCTTCTTCATGAATGCGAATCTGATGATAGCCCATATGGAGATCAAGCTTGGAGAATACTTGAGCACCTTTGAGTTGTTCGAAAAGCTCATTGATGTTGGGAAGTGGGTACTTGTTCTTTATGGTCTTCTTGTTAAATGGACGGTAGTCGACACAAAGTCGGTCCGTTCCATCCTTATTCTTGACAAAAAGAACACCACAACCCCATGGAGAAGAACTTGGACGGATGAGACCCATACGCTCTTGAATATCGAGTTGCTTCTTCAGCTCCTTCAACTCTTCAGGTCCAAGCTTGTAAGGACGTTTGCAAATAGGTTCCGTGCCCTCAAGATCGATGACGAATTTAACTGGCCGGTGTGGAGGCATTCCTGGAAGCTCTTCTGGAAAGACGTCTTGATATTCACAAACGACTGGAATCTGAGAGATGGCATCCAGCTCGCCCTTGTCATTGAGAGAAAACAGTCGAATGGTATCATCACGAGCGGCAAAGACGATAACATCCTCAGACGAATGTGTCAATTGAATCTGCCTGACAGCACAATCAAGCTGAGCCTTGTGCTTAGAAAGCCAATCCATTCTGAGAATAAGATCAATATCTGAGTTACCAAGGACCATTGGAGAAGCTAGAAACTTGAAATCACCCATCATGATAGAAACATCCGGGACTATCGAGGTAGCCCTCATAGACTTGGCCGGAGAAACCACTCCCCTAGGTTTACCCAACATTTCTGAAACGAAGTCATGCTTTGAAACAAATGATCTTGACATGAAACAATGTGATGCACCAGTATCAAAAAGGACTTTTGCAGGAGTAGAGTTAACTGGAAAGTTACCCATAATCACATCTGACGAGTCCTCTGCCTGAGCTGCGTTCAACAAGTTGACCTTGGCGTGCTTGGGATTATCCTTGACCACTGCAGTACTGGCAGATCTCACAGGAGGAGGAGGAAGACGCCTCTGATTGAAGCATTTGTTGGCATAGTGACCCTTCTGCTGACACTTGTTACACGTGACCTCCGAGAGCGGACGGTGATACGGAGCACTTGATCTTGGAGCATGAGATGAAGTCTTGTTCTGAAAGCCTGGGTTGGGTGGGTGGGAAGATCCATTGCCACCTTTGCTCTTCTGCTGATAAGGCCGACAGAACGGAGGAGGAGGCAACCAATACTTTTGCTGTTTAGTCACCACTTGAGTTGAGGAAGAAGGAGTTGCATCTCTGACTCGCTTCTTAGAAGCATCGCACTTGAGTTGAGCAGTCTCTTGCTTCAGTGCCATGTTGTAAAACTCATCGTACTTCTGCGGCTCAAAAAGGATGAGAGCTAGCTGGAGATCTTCTCTGAGGCCACCTCTGAATTGATAAATCATGCTCTTATCGTCAGGAACGTCTTGCTTGGCGAAATGAGCGAGCTTCTGGAACATGATGTTATACTGGTAAACAGACAAGCTGCCTTGCTTCAGGTTGCGGAATTCCTCATGCTTGCTCTCAACAACACTCTGAGGAATGTGGTGAGCTTTGAAGTCTTGACAGAATTCATCCCAGGTAATCACATGACCTCCTCTGGAATCTTTGTATTGCTGATACCATTCTGCAGCTTGGTCTTTGAGTTGGAAGGAGGCAAACTTGACAAAGTCCTCAGGCCTGACGTTGCTGCACTTGAAATGCTTGCAGATATCCACGAGCCAATCATCAGCGTTTGTTGCCTCGACACACTTGCTGAAGGTCTTTGGCTGGTTAGCTAGGATCTGGTTGAGTGTAGCAAACTGATTCTGATTGTTGCCATGGCATTGGTTCCCTTGGTTGCGCTCTTGCAAGAGTTGCATGATCAGCTGCGTGTTTGCATTGGTAGCGGCCATCACAGCTTGCCATGCCTCCGGAGGTGGAGGTGGTGGTGGCGGATCAGGATTTGAACGCGTTGGAGGAGCCATCCTGAAGAGGGTGACATCCGTTAGCATCTTAACAGACATATATTCAAGCTGAATCAAATGGATCGAAATTGCAACATATAGTCTTAACATCCAAACAAAATGAATGAATGCATTCCAATTGAAATGGTCACCTTCCATAAATTGAGAAGCCACTTAGATAGAGGTAGAAGAATAAAACAACAAGGTACGGACAAGAACAAATACTTGGTGAGGATTATCCAATCACAAACCAAATATCAGCGGAAGAAATACTAGAGCTACAAGAATTCCCACCTATGAAACTCCTGAACCTTTCCGGTTATGCAATCAGGTGTTGGGGATACTAGGGAAGCATAATAGCTCACCCAAAGCTAGCAAATCCTACATCCATCTGTATCCATCCTTCAACACATAACCAAGAAACCTTCAGAAATCATTTACCTCAACCTTCGAAAAGCATCCGTTATACGAGTTATGGCAATACTCCCGAACTCCCGCCCCAGTACTGGGTGGCGTCGAGGTTATCTCACCAACAACTGCATAAAAGAGATTTTCGATGTCGGCGAAACTCAGGTATTCCAGAACTGCAACGATAAAATTGTGACGACAACACCTCGGAGCTCAACTCCCCGGGACACTGCCACAACCCCTAAATGTCAGGAGGCACCAAGAACAATGTTCTCGTCACAAAACCATCAGAACGATTCCAAGATACCCGTGTGATCCTAAATTTTTTTTAGTGAAATTTGAGAAGAGAAGAGTCAAAACTCTACGTCAGGATGCCTCACCAGAGCGACGAAGGGACTGAGGAGTAAAAAGAATCCTACTCTCCGATGTATATAATCCTAAATGACTCAAAACATTTTTCTAGACTCAACAACGCCAGCGATTCGATCAAACAGGGGGCTCCTAAGGTCGGGGAAGGCTCTGATTACCAACTTATAACGCCCATGATGCGGCTATATCTCCCACGTGTCGAAGCACGACTTAGAGACATAACCGCATTGTAAGCAATGTCGCAAGTGAGGTAATCTTCACACAACCCATGTAATACATAAGGAAAGAAGGTACATAGTTGGCTTATACTCTCCACATCACACAATGCATAAATAACATTACATTCATCTAGATACAATCAAGGTCCGACTACGGAACCAAAATAAAGAACAACCCCAAATGCGACAAAGTCCCCGATCGCCCCAACTGGGCACCACTACTGATCGTCTGGAAAGGAAACGTAGTATCGTCCTGAGTCCTCATCGAACTCCCACTTGGGCTCAGTCGAATCACCTGGAGCGGTATCATCGGTCCCTGCATCTGGTTTTGGAAGTAATCTGTGAGTCACGGGGACTCAGCAATCTCACACCCTCGCGATCAAGACTATTTAAGCTTATAGGAAGGGTAAAAGTATGAGGTGGAGCTGCAGCAAGCGACTAGCATATTTGGTGGCTAACATACGCAAAGGAGAGCGAGAAGAGAGAGGCAAAGCATGGTCGAGAAAGTATGATCAAGAAGTGATCCTAGAACAACCTACGTTCAAGCATAACACGAGACCGTGTTCTCTTCCCGGACTCCGCAGAAAAGAGACCATCACGGCCACACACTCTATTGATTCATTTTAATTAAGTTAAGTTTGAGGTTTTCTACAACCGGACATTAACAAATTCCCATCTGCCCATAACCGCGGGCATGACTTTCGGAAGATCAAATCCCTGCAGGGGAGTCCCAACTTAGCCCGTCACAAGCTCTCACGGTCAATGAAGGATATTCCTTCTCCCAAGATAATCCGATCAGACTCAGAATCCCGGTTACAAGACATCTCGATAATGGTAAAACAAGTCCAGCAAGACCACCCGCTGTGCCGACAAATCCCGATAGGAGCTGCACATATCTCGTTCTCAGGGCACACCGGATAAGCTAAACATACGGGAGCCAACGTAACCCAAGTTGCCAAGGGACGGCCCCGCACGGTGCTCTGGATTGGACCAACACTTAGAGAAGCACTGGCCCAGGGGTTTAAAATAAAGATGACCCCTGAGTCCACGAAACCCAAGGGAAAAGGCCAGGTGGCGAATGGTAAAACCAAGGTTGGGCCTTGCTGGAGGAGTTTTATTCAAGGCGAACTGTCAAGGGGTTCCCACTATAACCCAACCGTGTAAGGAACGCAAAATCAAGGAACATAACACCGGTATGACGGAAACTAGGGCGGCAAGAGTGGAACAAAACACCAGGCATAAGGCTGAGCCTTCCACCCGTTACCAAGTATATAGGTGCATTAAAATAGACAAGATATAATAATGATATCCCAACAATAAACATGTTCCAACAAGGAACAAACTCCAATCTTCACCTGCAACTAGCAACGCTATAAGAGGGGCTGAGAAAAGCGGTAACATAGCCAAACAACGGTTTGCTAGGACAAGGTGGGTTAGAGGTTTGACATGGCAATATGGGAGTCATGATAAGCAAGTGGTAGGTATCGTAGCATAGGCATAGCAATAGAGCGAGCATCTAGCAAGCAAAGATAGAAGTGATTTTGAGGGTATGGTCATCTTGCCTGCAAAGTTCTCCGAGTTGACGTTAGCTTGATCCTCGTAAGCATACTCAACGGGCTCCTCGATCATGTATTCTTCTCCCGTCTCTACCCAAAGCAAGAACAATAAGCAAAGGGAGACACAATCAACCACGTGCCATGCACAAACAACATGATGCAAAACATTGCGGGACGTGATATGCGATGCATATGCATGTTTTGGAAAGGAAAGATTAAACCTGGCTCAACTTGGAAAACCAAGAGTGCCACTAGAAGGAGGAGTTGATTTCGGTTGAAATCGATATAAAGATCACTGGAATCGGATGCACGGTTTGCAAATGGCAAGCAAAACAAATATGGCACCAATCTGCGATTAACAGGACGAGACCATCTAAATGCATCAAGAACAACATGCTACAACACTCTAACATAGCAAAAAAATACATGTCAGGGATCCAATCAAGATGCTTGACAAAAGAAGAACACTGAGCTACGGCTAACTCACTCAATAGCAGGTTCAACCAAGCATGGCAAAAGTGCAAAAGATATCAGGTTACAGACTTAGTGAAAATAACAAGTCAGGAATTTAACATCAGGAAGCAAAGTTCCGAGCACGATAACAACACGCTAAAGGAACATATCATGGCAAAGCAATGCATGACATGAAGCTACTCTAAGCATACAACAAAAGTCCCTTACTGACCATAAGCCAAAAGGGATCAGAAAATACAATGGCAACCATGTGAACATCGCAATTATCGTTAACAGATTCTGACTTAGTAGAAAACTGGAACATGGCCAAACAGATATTGAGTAGGCATGCTTACGAGCTCGATGCACTCACCACAAGGCATTGCATGACAAACTAAGCATACACCCAGCAAGTAGACATGGCATAGAAGCTAAACATGGCAAGAACAACAACATAGCATGCATGGATCAACTACAACAAGCTCGGGAAAATTGCTTAACATGTAAACATTCTACCAGGAACATTTTATAGCAAAAGTAGAGCTCGATTGACTCAAGCTAGGGCGCTGCATAAATGCAAACAAAGACATGGATGGATAGAGCACCACAATATCTACAAAACAACCTTACTGATCATGCTCAAAAGAGGCACGGATCACTCGGTAGCAACATGAACACATGGCATAAAAATGTTAACAGGGCAGAGACTTAGAATATTTCTAAGTCCCTGAAAACAGCAACATTGAGAGGGCTACTTTGCATGCTTGTGCTAGTCACCACAGAGATCACAAAAATACATGGCATACACCCCTGTGAATATGGCATGGCATACTTCAAAACTCATTTAGAGCTCAAGATCATAGGAGGCACACAACAATCATGGCAAAAATGACAAATGTCCAATTACTGATAAGGATCTGAAACTAACAGAAACTAGCACTCTTCCAACAGCATTTAGGGCATCAAGATGAGCTCAAATGAACATGATGCAATGAGACGAAATGAAGTACTCGTCGAGACGAACATTTCGTTATGCTACACTCCCGAAACGGAGCCATGGATGATGAGTTATGATGCTGCGAAGAATGCACAAAATTATCAGGACAGGAGAGAAAGTCAACCCTCGAGAACTAGGGTTCGCACACGTCCCGAGGTCACCGGATCCGAGCTCGTCGGACTTGGACTCGTGGTCGCCGGAGGAGGGCCGGATCCTCGCCGGAGAGGGGTGCGGGCGCCGGATCCGGGCGTGGGGACGCCGGATCTGGCCGGCAGCGGGGCGGCGCCGGTGGTCAGACGAAGCGGCGAAGCGGCAGACCTCGCCGGGCAGCGGTCGCCGGCGAGGGGCGTCGACGGCTGCACGGCGGAGCGGCGGAGGCGGACGGGCGGCGCAAGGGCGGAGGAGAGGCGCGGCGGGGCGCGGCCCGGTGGCGGCGCAGGAGGGCCGGCCGCGGGCTTCCGCGGGCCGCGGCGGCGGACGACGCGGTGGCGACAGGTGGCGGACTCTGGTTGGCGGCGCGGGAATGTCCGGCGCGCCCGGACACGTCCAGCGCGCGGAGAGACGAGGGGAACTAGGGTTAGGGTAGAAAGATCTGAAATTTTCGGGGGGAGGCTAGTTTTATAGGTAGAGGGAGCTAGGAGGCTCCAAATGAGGTGTGGTTTTCGGCCACGCGATCGTGATCGAACGATCTAGATGATGCAGGAGGTTTAGGTGGGTTTTGGGCCACTTTGGAGAGGTGTTGGGCTGCAACACACACGAGGCCTTTTCGGTCCCTCGGTTAACCGTTGGAGTATCAAACGAAGTCCAAATGGCACGAAACTTGACAGGTGGTCTATCGGTAGTAAACCAAGGCCACATGACAAGTCTCATTCCAATCCAAGAACGCTGGACACCCGCACACAGAAAGAGGTAGAAAGGGACACCGGAGGACATAGGAGCGCCGGAATGCAAAACGGGCAACGGGGAAAAAGCTCGGATGCATGAGACGAACACGTATGCAAATGCAATGCACATGATGACATGATAAGAGGTGCATGACAAAGACAAAAAAACACGAAGACAAAAACCCAACAACGAGGAAATATCATAACTTAGTGCCGGAAATGGCAAGAGTTGGAATACAAATATGGCAAGTTACATACGGGGTGTTACAGCAACGCTACAAGAAGAAGGGTCGTCGGCAATTATGGCATCACACACAGTTTCTCAAAGGGTCTCTTGTCGTAGTGTCACGTTAGCAGCATCCTGCAGTAGTGGTTTGAGGGATAATCATATGATCCAAGTATGTTAGCATTGTTGAGAGATTGCGCTAGCGAAAGTACGGACCCTAGGCCTTATTTTTAAGCATTGCAATACCGTTTTCATTCCCGTTTACTATTTGCTACCTTGCTATTTTTATTTATTCAGATTATAAAATATATTTCTAACATCAATATTACACTTTTATCACCATCTCTTCGCCGAATTAGGGCACCTATACAATTTACCATTGTATCGGGTGTGTCGGGGGCACAAGAGATTTCTTGTATTTGATTGCAGGGTCGTTTGAGAGAGACCACCTTCATCCTACACCTCTCACAGATTGATAAACCTTAGGTCATCCACTTGAGGGAAAATTGCTACTGTCCTACAAAACTCTGTGCTTGGAGACTGAACACGTGTCTACAAGAATAAAGTTGCGTAGTAGACATCACCAAGGCGCGCTTGGGCTTGGCTTCGGGGCGAAGCCAAAGGGCAAGGGTGAACCACCATGGGCCTGAATCGCTTGCGGACTGAGTCGACGCGTGGCGCCTGATGGGACGTGGGTGTATCCACTTCCCCATGCTGCCTAGGCAAATGTTCAACTTGGCAACTACCTGTTGCAAACACGACCCAACCATCATTGCCCGCCGCGCTCGTCCTCTGCTCCCCCCTTTCCTGTGAGCTCGTACCTCCTTCTCCAGATTCCGCGCCAGCAACAGTCCACTTCCGCCGCCAAGGCTCCAAGGTTGAAGCCCGCGCTGGGCCGGTCGACGATGGTCAACCAGGAGGGGTTGCACAAGGTCCGACAGGTCCTCACCACCGATTCCAATGAGTGGAAGGTGACGACGGTCTGGCCTGCCTCCCGGGCCTTGATCGACATGGATGCTACAGAAATCCCCCTTCATCTCCTTACCCTCCTAGCCAGCCTGGCCCCTCCTTTCTCCAATTTCTTCAATGTTGTGCTTTTGCATTACCAGACGCAGGCGTTGCATTTGGATCCCGGATCCATCATCCTCCTCTCTGCCTTTGCCTTCCTGTGCGAGGCTCTCGTGGGCATTGCCCCATCCGTGGCCTTGTTCCACCATTTGTTCTCGCTCTGCCTGGTCGATAGCAGACAACGCTCGGGGTGCATGTCGTTCCAGCAGTGGCGACGCAACTGGCTCCGGCACTGACTTCACGCTTCGCCCAGATGTAAGAGGATTCCGGAAGCAGTGGGTGTTTGTGTACGCCACCGTGCTCAGCCCCCTGCTCCTCCTCCCGCAGGCGCCGGCAGTGCCAAGCTCCGGCTGGGGACACGTGGAGCTTGTTGACCAGTGACTTGCGTGTGTCTTGTCCTGGCTGGCCAAGCTGAAGGAGGCAGGGGTGACGGTGTCGATGGTGGTGAGGGAGTTCGTCCGGCGGCGCATCGCCCCGCTCCAGTGCCATTCTCGCCCAATGTGGGCCTTCACTGGTCCCAACAATCCCATGATGCTCCAGGTGCCTTCGCTCCCCTCCAAGACGTTGTGCATAGTGCTTGAGCTCCTAACGGGTGACCCAGCGCCTACTGCGCTCCCTGCCGAGGGGTTCCTCTTGTACAACTGTTCGAACAGAGAGGCCTTTGTCGAGAAGATGTCGGGCTTCGATGAGTGGGGGCTCCTCCCCGAGAGCCACGAGGGGCCTCACAAGAACCCCATCTTGGTAGCCCCCGTGCTTGTTGATTTGGTGGCACGCGCCCGTAAGGTGGTCGCGGGGGGGGGGGGGGGAGCGCTTCTGAGGTGGCCGCCGGAGGGCAGGCGCCACTAAATGCTCCTGAGGTGGCCGCCGGAGGGTAGGCGCCACCAAATGCTGCTGGAGTGGCAGCCCGTGACCCTGCAGACAGCACGGGGGAGCCCCATCCGTGGCTGCAACTGCCGCCCCCGCCACCAGGGGTAGCGTCCCATCCTTCAGCGCTCCCCTTCCGAACATCGGGGTATCTCGCAATAGGAAGGGGTTCGGGAGCGGTCATGGCGATGCCCCACGAGCCCTAAAACAGAGGATATGGATAGTTGTAGATGAGTAAGTACCTCGCCCTCCTGGATTCTTGCATGATGCGTCCCCCCTCTGACATTTGCCCTTCAGGCTCCCTTCTGTCGCAACGGTCAACCCGTCTAGAGCGCGACCTCCGGAGGTTTCCGGTTCAGCCGCAGTCCTGAGCCCCCCTAAACGGACAGCCGCACAGGAGGTGGTGTTCGCCCATGAGTCGAGATTGTCGATGAAGATTCACGAGCCTATTCTCCCGGTGTCCTTCCTCTGGAGCAACCCCTGGGGCCCGGAGGTTGTGCCGAGCCCCCCCCATTGGTTCTTGCCGGTGGTTGGGTGCCCCATGCAGTGGCTTCATCTTCGAGCGGCGGAACCGTGCCACACCGCACCCCGCCCGAGGTCCGGGGAGCGACCAAAGGGGATCCAGCCACCAGCCCCCTGCCGGAGACGTGTGAGTCATCCCGCACCCCTTTGGCAGACCAGGACATGGAGGAAAGGCCTGGCCGAGCAATGGAGCTCGCGCGCGGGCGCAACACCGTCCACCACAGGCTTTTCCAGGAAGCGACGAGCGTGCTAGGCCGGCTCGGGGCAGAGCTTGCCGACATTGACTCACGCCTCGAGGCAGAAAGCCTCCGCCTGGCGCGGGAATGGCATCAACTGAAGGTCGCCATCACCCTTGGGCAGTTGCAGCATGAGCATGCTTCTTGGGACGCTTGCACCCGTGCCCTAGAGGAGGCGCAGGCCGCGATCCAGCGTCATGAGGCGACCGAGGAGCGTGAGAGGGAACTTCAAGCCTTGAATGCCGCCCTTGAACGGCAGGTCCAAGCGCACAGATCCGCCCTTGCGGCGGCGCCAGGTGGGACCCTGATGTCTAGGACAATAGAAAATTTCCCTCAAGTGGATGACCTAAGGTTTATCAATCCGTGGGAGGTGTAGGATGAAGATGGTCTCTCTCAAGCAACCATGCAACCAAATAACAACGAGTCTCTTCTGTCCCCAACACACCCAATACAATGGTAAATTGTATAGGTGCACTAGTCCGGCGAAGAGATGGTGATACAAGTGCAATATGGATAGTAGATAATGGTTTTTGTAATCTGAAAATATAAAAACAGCAAGGTAGCAAGTGGTAAAAGTGAGCATAAACGGTATTGCAATGCGTTGAAACAAGGCCTAGGGTTCATACTTTCACTAGTGCAAGTTCTCTCAATAATAATAACATAATTGGATCATATAACTATCCCTCAACATGCAACAAAGAGTCACTCCAAAGTCACTAATGGCGGAGAACAAACGAAGAGATTATTGTAGGGTATGAAACCACCTCAAAGTTATCCTTTCTGATCGATCTATTCAAGAGTCCGTAGTAAAATAACATGAAGCTATTCTTTCCGTTCGATCTATCATAGAGTTCATATTAGAATAACACCTTAAGAAACAAATCAACCAAAACCCTAATGTCACCTAGATACTCCAATGTCACCTCAAGTATCTGTGGGTATGATTATACGATATGCATCACACAATCTCAGATTCATCTATTCAACCAACACAAAGTACTTCAAAGAGTGCCCCAAAGTTTCTACGGGAGAGTCAAGACGAAAACGTGTGCCAACCCCTATGCATAAGTTCACGAGGTCACGGAACTCGCAAGTTGATCACCAAAACATACATCAAGTGAATCACGTGATATCCCATTGTCACCACAGATAAGCACATGCAATACATACATCAAGTGTTCTCAAATCCTTAAAGACTCAAGCTGATAAGATAACTTCAAAGGGAAAACTCAATTCATCACAAGAGAGTAGATGGGGAGAAACATCATAAGGTACAACTATAATAGCAATGCTCGCGATACATGAAGATCGTATCACCTCAAGAACACAAGAGAGAGAGAGAGATCAAACACATAGCTACTGGTACATACCCTCAGCCTCGAGGGAGAACTACTCCCTCCTTGTCATGGAGAGCACCGGGATGATGAAGATGGCCACCGGAGAGGGATTCCCCCCCTACGGCAGGGTGCCGGAACGGGTCTAGATTGGTTTTCGGTGGCTATGGAGGCTTCTGGCGGCGGAACTCTCGATCTATTCTGTTCCCTGATGTTTCTAGGGTATATTGATATACATAGGCTAAAGAAGTCGGTCAGGGGAGCCACGGGGGGGGGGGGGGGGGCACGAGGGTGGGGATGCGCCCAGGGGGCAGGCGCGCCTCCCTGCCTCGTGGCCACCTCAAAGCTTCCTTGACTTCTACTCCAAGTCTCCTGGATCATGTTCATTCCAAAAATCATGCTCCCGAAGGTTTCATTCTGTTTGGACTCCGTTTGATATTCCTTTTCTGCGAAACACTGAAATAGGCAAGAAAACAGCAATTTGGGTTGGGCCTCCGGTTAATAGGTTAGTTCCAAAAACAATATAGAAGTGTATAAATAAGCCCAATAACATCCAAAATAGATAATATAATAGTATGGAGCGATCAAAAATTATAAATACGTTGGAGACGTATCAAGCATCCCCAAGCTTAATTCCTGCTCGTCCTCGAGTGAGTAAATGATAAAAACAGAATTTTTGATGTGGAATGCTACCTAACATATTTATCCATGTAATTCTCTTTATTGTGGCAAGAATATTTAGATCCATAAGATTCAAGACAAGAGTTTAATATTGACATAAAAATAATAATACTTGAAGCATACTAACAAAGTAATCATGTCTTCTCAAAATAACATGGCCAAAGCAAGCAATCCCTACAAAATCATATAGTCTGGCTATGCTCCATCTTCACCACACAAAGTATTTAAATCATGCACAACCCCGATGACAAGCCAAGCAATTGTTTCATACTTTTGGTGTTCTGAAACTTTTTCAATCTTCACGCAATACATGAGCGTGAGCCATGGATATAGCACTATAGGTGGAATAGAATGGTGGTTGTGGAGAAGACAAAAAGGAGAAGATAGTCTCACATCAACTAGGCATATCAACGGGCTATGGAGATGCCTATCAATAGATATCAATGTGAGTGAGTAGGGATTGCCATGCAACGGATGCACTAGAGCTATAAGTGTATGAAAGCTCAACAAAAGAAACTAGTGGGTGTGCATCCAACTCGCTTGCTCACGAAGACCTAGGGCATTTTGAGGAAGCCCATCATTAGAATATACAAGCCACGTTCTATAATGAAAGATTCCCACTGGTATATGAAAGTGACAACATAGGAGACTCTCTATCATGAAGATCATGGTGCTACTTTGAAGCACAAGTGTGGTAAAAGGATAGTAGCATTGCCCCTTCTCTTTTTCTCTCATTCTTTTGGGCCTTCTCCTTTTTTATGGCCTTTCTTTTTTTTTCTTTTTTTCTTCCGGAGTCTCATCCCGACTTGTGGGGGAATCATAGTATCCATCATCCTTTCCTATTTGGGACAATGCTCTAACAATGATGATCATCACACTTTATTTACTTACAACTAAAGAATTATAACTCAATACTTAGAACAAAATATGACTCTATATGAATGCCTCCGGCAGTGTACCGGGATGAGCGATGAATCAAGAGTGACATGTATGAAATAATTATGAACGGTGGCTTTGCCACAAATACGATGTCAACTACATAATCATGCAAAGCAATATGACAATGATGGAGCGTGTCATAATAAACGGAACGGTGGAAAGTTGCATGGCAATATATCTCGGAATGGCTATGGAAATGCCATAATAGGTAGCTATGGTGGCTATTTTGAGGAAGGTAAATGGTGGGTTTATGGTACTGGCGTAAGTTGTGTGGTACTAGAGAGGCTAGCAATGGTGGAAGGGTAAGAGTGTGTATAATCCATAGACTCAACATTAGTCATAAAGAACTCGCATACTTATTGCAAAAATCTATTAGTTATCAAAACAAAGTACTACGTGCATGCTCCTAGGGGGTAGATTGGTAGGAAAAGACCATCGCTCGTCCCCGACCGCCACTCATAAGGAAGACAATAAATAAATAAATCATGCTCCGACTTCGTCACATAACGGTTCACCATACGTGCATGCTACAGGAATCACAAACTTTAACACAAGTATTTCTCAAATTCACAGCTACTCAACTAGCATGACTCTAATATCACCATCCCCATATCTCAAAACAATCATCAAGTCCCAAACTTCTCTTAGTATTCAATGCACTTATATGAAAGTTTTTATTATTGCCATGTTGTTCTAAAGGACTCTCAGAATGATATAAGTTAAGCATGAGAGATCAACTATTTCTATAAAATAAAACCACCGTCGTGCTCTAAAAGGATATAAGTGAAGCACTAGAGCAACAACAAACTACTCCGAAAGATATAAGTGAAGATCAATGAGTAGTCAAATAATTATGCAACTATGTGAAGACTCTCTCACATTTAATAATTCCAGATCTTAGTATTTTATTCAAACATCAAGCAAAACAAAAGAAAATAAAATGATGCTCCAAGCAAAACACATATCATGTGGTGAATAAAAATATAGCTCCAAGTAAAGTTACCGATGAACGAAGACGAAAGAGGGGATGCCTTCCGGGGCATCCCCAAGCTTAGGCTCTTGGTTTTCCTTGAATATTACCTTGGGGTGCCTTGGGCATCCCCAAGCTTAGGCTCTTTCCACTCCTTATTCCATAGTCCATCGAATCTTTACCCAAAACTTGAAAACTTCACAACACAAAACTTAACAGAAAACTCGTAAGCTCCGTTAGTATAAAAAAATAAATCACCACTTAGATACTATTGTGAACTCATTCTAAATTCATATTAGTGTAATATCTAATTTATTCCAACTTCTCTATGGTTCATACCCTCCGATACTACTCATAGATTCATCAAAATAAGCAAACAACACATAGAGAACAGAATCTGTCAAAAACAGAACAGTCTGTAGTAATCTGTAGGTTTCGAATACTTCTGTAACTCCAAAACTCCTGAGAAATTAGGAAGTTCTAGGAAATTTGGTTATTAATCTACTGCAAGTGTAATTGGTATTTTATCGCTCTCTGGTAAAAAATGAAAATTATTCTCGTGAGCGCATACTTTCTGTTTTTTAGATCAAGATCAAATAACAATCACCCAAGAAGATCCTAAAGGCTTTACTTGGCACAAACACTAACTAAAACATAAAAAACACAATCATAACAGAGGATAGATGATTAATTTATTACTAAATAGGAACAAAAAGCAAGGAGCTAAAATAAAATTGGGTTGCCTCCCAATAAGCGCTATCGTTTAACGCCCCTAGCTAGGCATGATGATTTCAATGATGCTCACATAAAAGATAACAATTTAAACATAAAGAGGGTATAATAAAGAATATGACTAGCACATTTAAGTCTAACCCACTTCCTATGCATAGGGATTTTGTGAGCAAACAACTTATGGGAACAAGAATCAACTTGCATAGGAAGGTAAAACAAGCATAACTTCAAGATTTTAAGCACATAGAGAGGAAACTTGATATTATTGCAATTCCTACAAGCATATATTCCTCCCTCATAATAATTTTAAATAGCATCATAAATTAATTCAACAATATACCCAGCACCTAAAGCATTCTTTTCATGATCTAGAAGCATAGAAATTTTACTACTCACCACATAAGCAATATTCTTCTCATTCATAATAGTGGGAGCAAACTCAACAAAATAACTATCATGTGAGGCATAATCCAATTGAAAACTAAAATCATGATGACAAGTTTCATGGTTGTCATTATTCTTTATAGCATACATGTCATCACAATAATCATCATAGATAGCAACTTTGTTCTCATAATCAATTGGAACCTCTTTCGAAATAGTGGATTCATCACTAAATAAAGTCATGACCTCTCTAAATCTACTTTCACCAATATAATCATCATAAATAGGAGGCATGCTTTCATCATAATAATTTTCTCATCAAAACTTGGGGGACAAAAAATATCATCTTCATCAAACATAGCATCCCCAAGCTTGTGGCTTTGCATATCATTAGCATCATGGATATTCAAGGAATTCATACTAACAACATTGAAATCATGCTCATCATACAAAGATTTAGTGCCAAACATTTTATAGATTCCTTCTCCTAGCACTTGAGCACAATTTTCCTTTCCATCATTCTCAGGAAAGATATTAAAAACATGAAGCGTATGAGACAAACTCAATTCCATTTTTTGTAGTTTTTATTTATAGACTAAACTAGTGATAAAACAAAAAACAAAAAGATTCGATTGCAAGATCAAAAGATATACCTTCAAGCACTAACCTCCCCGGCAATGGCGCCAGAAAAGAGCTTGATGTCTACTACACAACCTTCTTCTTGTAGACGTTGTTGGGCCTCCAAGTGCAGAGATTTGTAGGACAGTAGCAAATTTCCCTCAAGTGGATGACCTAAGGTTTATAAATCCGTGGGAGCCATAGGATGAAGATGGTCTCTCTCAAGCAACCCTGCAACCAAATAACAAAGAGTCTCTTGTGTCCCCAACACACCCAATACAATGGTAAATTGTATAGGTGCACTAGTTCGGCGAAGAGATGGTGATACAAGTGCAATATGGATAGTAGATAATGGTTTTTGTAATCTGAAAATATAAAAACATCAAGGTAGCAAGTGGTAAAAGTGAGCATAAACGTTATTGCAATGCGTTGAAACAAGGCCTAGGGTTCATACTTTCACTAGTGCAAGTTATCTCAACAATAATAAGATAATTGGATCATATAACTATCCCTCAACATGCAACAAAGAGTCACTCCAAAGTCACTAATAGCGGAGAACAAATGAAGAGATTATTGTAGGGTACGAAACCACCTCAAAGTTATCCTTTCTGATCACTCTATTCAAGAGTCCGTAGTAAAATAACATGAAGCTATTCTTTCCGTTCGATCTATCATAGAGTTTGTACTAGAATAACACCTTAAGACACAAATCAACCAAAACCTAATGTCACCTAGATACTCCAATGTCACCTCAAGTATCCGTGGGTATGATTATATGATATGCATCACATAATCTCAGATTCATCTATTCAACAAACACAAAGTACTTCAAAGAGTGCCCCAAAGTTTCTACCGGAGAGTCAAGACGAAAACGTGTGCCAACCCCTATGCATAAGTTCACGAGGTCAAGGAACTCGCAAGTTTATCACCAAAACATACATCAAGTGAATCACGTGATATCCCATTGCCACCATAGATAAGCACATGCAAGGCATACAGCAAGTATTCTCAAATCCTTAAAGACTCAATCCGATAAGATAACTTCAAAGGGAAAACTCAATTCATCACAAGAGAGTAGAGGGGGAGAAACATCATAAGATCCAACTATAATAGCAAAGCTCGCGATACATGAAGATTGTATCACCTCAAGAACACGAGAGAGAGAGAGAGAAAGAGAAAGAGATGAAACACATAGCTACTAGTACATACCCTCAACCCCGAGGGAGAACTACTCCCTCCTCGTCATGGAGAGCGCCGTGATGATGAAGATGGCCACCGAAGAGGGATTCCCCACCTCCGGCGGGGTGCCGGAACGGGTCTAGATTGGTTTTCGGTGGCTACGGAGGCTTCTGGCGGCGGAACTCCTGATCTATTATGTTCCCTGATGTTTCTAGGGTATATTCATATATATATATATATAGGAGAAAGAAGTCGGTCAGGGGAGCCACGAGGGGCCCACGAGGGTGGGGGCGCGCCCAGGGAGGTAGGCGCGCCTCCCTGCCTCGTGGCCACCTCGAAGCTTCCTTGACTTCAACTCCAAGTCTCCTGGATCACGTTCGTTCCAAAAATCACGCTCCTGAAGGTTTCATTCCGTTTGGACTCCGCTTGATATTCCTTTTCTGCGAAACACTGAAATAGGCAAGAAAACAACAATTTGGGCTGGGCCTCCGGTTAATAGGTTAGTCCCAAAAATAATATAAAAGTGTATAAATAAGGCCATTTACATCCAAAATAGATAATACAATAGCATGGAGCAATCAAAATTTATAGATACATTGGAGACGTATCGGACCCCCACACACACGGCCGGGATTCGGGCTCATGAGGAGGCGCTGGCGCTCGAGGTGTTGGAGCACAACTTGGAGCGCAAGCAACTGGAGGTGATGGAGGGCCAAGTAGCCTCGGCCGAGGACGCCCTTTCCTCTCGGGAGGCGAGAATTCAGCTGGAGGTCGACCAGAAGGTGGCGGGGATCCATAAGGCCCTTGTCGAAGAATACCACCGGAATCTGGGGCTCCAGGAGACTCGCTTCAAACAGTGGCAGGTCGAGCTGCAGTGCAAGGCCGATGCTCTCAAGGTGGAGCTGGTCACGGCAGAGCAGCGCAGGAAGGCCGCTGAAGAAGCCCGGGTAGCCGCCGAGGCCGAGCTGTCCTCTCTTCAGCAGTAGGTCATGGGTGTCACGTCCCTTGTGGAAAGGGCTACGAACAACGTGAGCTGACATCGAACGCTGCAGCACGAGCGCTCCTTGATGCTCGAAGACCTTAGGGTCAGGGCCAACCGGGCCTTGGACACCATCCGAGAGGGGAACATCACCCGCCCGTCCGAAGCCGATGATGCTGGCTACCTCCGCTTCTTCACCCAAGTCATGGCCTGCCTCGAAGGCAGGGCCGCGAGGGCACGCCAGCTCGTCTAAGATAAGAGCCGGGATCTCCTTGGGCACACGTTCTCGTGCCTCTTCAACTATCTTCTTAGCCTCAATCCGGATTTCGATTTCAATGCTGCAATAGCCCCCATGCCCAGGGTAACCCAGGGCGACCTGGCGAGCTGGGTGGACGACCATGTGGATGACCTGAGAAAGGAATTCACCCTTGCCAATGACGTGACTGCACTCGCAACCAAAGAGGACGGAGCTGATGACGATGACAATGACGGCGATGCCGGTGACGGCATATCCCGCTAGGTTTGTACTTCCCTGCTTTTCCTGCAAAGATTTCGGGCACGACCCTGCGGGGCGTGAACACATTTTTTGAAGGGGGCTCCCCTATAATGTATGGACCAATGATAGGTCCTCTATGTTAATTTTGAAACATGTCATCATGAGCGGGAGGGCTCCCAACTAGAGTAGTTTGTGTGACTTATCTTTTGTGTCCACGGCCTTGGGAGGGTTCTTGTATCGCAGAGACACATTCCTCCTGAGGCGAGCCCTCCGGGGGCTCGCAAGAGCTTAAGGCCTCCTGGTTTGCTCGAGGGCGCCGTGCGAGGAGCCAAACATCAAAGCTTTGGCCAGGTGTGCGCGCAGGCGGGCCTGCGGCAGTTATACCCTGGGCCCCGATGGGGCCTTGGCGGTGCTCAGGCTAGCCTAGATGCACACACCACACCCAACCCCCGCTCACGGGGCGCTCGCGGATGGAGCGGAAGGCAGGAGACATGCCTTCCAAACATAAATCAAAGAGCAGAGAACACCGCGAATCGAAAAATTTCCCTTTTTTCTTTTAATAAGCACGCAAAACTTCATATTTCATTCTAAATACAGCAACTTGGGTTACAAAAGAAGGGCAAGGAAACAGTCGCGTCCGGCGCCTACGCTAGTCTTCTCACCAGCATGGAGCTCAGTACTTCCACTGGGCATGGGCATAATCATTGGGGGACAGTGTCTACTGCCAGCGCGGAGCATGGTGCTTCCACTTGGACATGGGTGGGAGCCCTCATGAGACCCGAGGGCTGTGCTCAGGGGCCTCCGGGGCGTGTACAGCCCCACTCATTATTACGTGAGTGTCGCGAGTGGCGATTTGAGGGGCACTCATTACTCCTGGCGGGGACCCCGCCCTGCGCATCTCCCAACCACCATTGGGGCGTTCGAAAACCAGGTGCGTTCGAAAACCAAGGACGAGACCAAGGGGCAAGGGGCTATACCGGCGGTGGTCAGGCGATCGCAGGCCCTCTACCAGGGGAAGGGCTCGCCGGCGCCTTCCTAGGCGGAGGACCTACCTCTGGACGGCGCGCGCCACCGTCATGATGGTGCTCTGCGCTATGCGGCGCAGGGGAAGCTCTGCCCCCTTCCCCCGTGCAGCCCTAGTGCGTTTCGCTTGCCTGGGGCAGGGCCAACATCCTGAGGCGTGTGGTCGTGGCGTGGTTCACCTGTGATTCAAGGTTAGCGCAAATTGTGTCCCGAGGATATTGGTTGTAACCATTGACCGTTGTCGTCAAAGGTGCTGGCGGGGCACTGAGTTGGCTCGTAAGGGGTCCTTGCTCCACATTGTTGGGGAACGCAGTATTTCAAAAAAATTCCTACGATCACGCAAGATCTATCTAGGAGATGCATAAAAATGAGAGGGGAGAGTGTGTCTACATACCCTCATAGACCAAAAGCGGAAGTGTTAAGTAACGCGGTTGATGTAGTCGAACATCTTCGCGATCCAACCGATCAAGTACCGAACGCACGGCACCTCCGTGATCTGCACACGTTCAGATCGGTGACGTCCCTAGAATTCTAGATACAGCTGAGGCAGAGGGAGAGTTTCGTCGGCACGACTGCGTGTTGATGGTGATGATGAAGTTACCGATGCAGGGCTTCGCCTAAGCACTATGACAATATGACCGAGGTGGAAATTTGTGGAGGGGGCATCGCACACGGCTAAGAAATCAACTTGTGTGTCTATGGGGTGCCCCACTCCCCCGTATATAAAGGAGTGGAGGAGGGGGATGGCCGGCCTCAAGGGGTGCGCCCCAAGGGGGGAATCCTACTCCTACTAGGAGTAGGTTCCCCCCTTTCCTAGTCCAACTAGGAGGGGAAGGAAAGGGAAGAGGGAGAGAAGGAAAGGGGGGACGGCCCCTGTCGGTGTCAAAACCGGCGGATCTCGGGTAGGGGGTCCCGAACTGTGCGTCTAGGCCTGATGGTAACAGGAGGCAGGGGACACAATGTTTTACCCAGGTTCGGGCACTCGTGGTGGAGGTAAAACCCTATGTCGTGCTTGATTAATATTGATGATATGGGTAGTACAATAGTAGATCTACCACGAGATCAGAGAGGCTAAACCCTAGAAGCTAGCCTATGGTATGATTGTTGTTCGTCCTATGGACTAAAACCCTCCGGTTTATATAGACACCGGAGAGGGCTAGGGTTACACAGAGTCAGTTACAATGGGAGGAGATCTACATATCCGTATTGCCAAGCTTGCCTTCCACGCCAAGGAAAGTCCCATCCGGACACGGGAGGAAGTCTTCAATCCTGTATCTTCACAGTCCGAGAGTCCGGCCAAAGGTTATAGTCCGGCTATCCGGACACCCCCTAATCCAGGACTCCCTCAGTAGCCCCCGAACCAGGCTTCAATGACGATGAGTCCGGCGCGCAGATTGTCTTCGGCATTGCAAGGCGGGTTCCTCTCCAAATTCTGTGTACCTGTTTAAATAGTGTCCGGCTTCTTGTGAATGTTGCGCTCCTTGGCTTCCACGCCCAATAATGGCCACTTGCCACGTGTCGAGCGAATGTGAAGTGCCAGGGTGTTTTTACATTTACCCCCTAGTTGTGTGAATGATCTGCCTGTTAAAGAGACGAGGATTCAGATCCAAATCACACCATCCTCCCTTGGCGAGCCTTCATCGGAGCGCATCTGACAAAGATCCATTCCATCATGGCCGGTCGACGCAGCTCCTCCTCTCGCTCCCCTAGCCCCAAGCCTGGAGATTGGAAGAGATGTTCCGTCCCACACAGCAAATTAGTGATGCTTCAAACCAAGGGATTTCTTCCCCTAGCATACATGGTCCCGGTTCGAGCCGGGCTCGCCACCTATAATGGCGGAGAGCCTTCCCAATCCCTCCAAGGGAGAGCGGGTATGCCTTGTCCCTCATTTGGTAAGAGGGCTCGGATTTCCAATTCATCCGTTTCTCCGGGGGCTCCTGGAGTTCTACGGCCTCCAGTTGCACAACCTTACGCCTGCCTCCATATTGCATATTGTGGGCTTCGTAGCCCTTTGCGAGCTGTTTTGGGGCTGTGAGGCTCATTTCGCGTTGTGGAAGAAGTTGTTCTGCCTTGTGCCCCGTTCTCAGGAGGGGTCAATATATCAAGTGGGCGGAGCCGAAGTGTGGCGTATTGCCGGTGTCGGATCACGGGTTCCGGCAGACCCTTAAGGTTCGAATACTGGGGTGCGCATGGAGATCACGCCCTCTACCTCCCCGTCTCACAAAGATCTAAACTACTAAAAGAACTGCATAAGAGACACAAGGTTTATACTGGTTCGGGCCACCGTTGTGGTGTAATACCCTACTCCAGTGTGTGGTTGGTGGATTGCCTCCTGGGGCTGGTGATGACGAACAATACAAGGAAGAACAGCCTCACGAGGGTCTGTTCTTGGCTGGGGCGATGAACTGCTAGGAGGAGTTCAGTCACCTCTCTCTCTCTCACTCACTCTCTCTGCTTGCTAGCCGGACCAACCAATGAACCAACCGAACCGAACCGAACCGAACCCCCTGCTACATGGGTGGCTGGTCCTATTTATAGGCAAAGGCCGTGGGCCTCTTCCCAAATATTGAGCGGGAAGGGCGCCAACAATTGGCCAATTCGAAGGGGAACATCTGGCACACTTATCCTTACTAAAGTTGGTCTTCGCCTGCGAAAGGCCCTGCGGTGACGCCGTGCTGGGCTCCATGGTGACCTCCGTCTCGTAGTCCGCCTGGTCTTGATCTCGTTGCACCGAAATGGCAACCTTTGCCTGATGCCTCGGTACTCCGCGGCTGCGCTTGCCCCCTTTGCACCAAAGAGGAGAGAAGGACGCTGCGCGCGCTGGCGCCCGCCTGGCATCCTCGATCGTCATGGCTTGCGTCATGGGCACCTCGCGAGGTACCCCACCTTGATTTCTCCGCCTCCTCGCGAGCCAGCCTGAGGAGGCTGCACCTGAGGATGCGCCGTGTCGTCCGCCCCGCGAGGCTTGGCCCCTCGCGAGGGTCTTGAGTCTTGTGTTGATGAAGATGGGCCATGCTGGGCCTCCTTTGAGCCACGCTGCAGGCCGCAGGCAGGCAAGTCTGGGGACCCCCGTTCCCAGAACACCGACAGTAGCCCCCGGACCCAAGGCGCGCATGGACTTGGCCGTGCTGAGAGGCGAAAGGGCAAGGGCGAAGCGCCGCGGGCCCTAACAGCCTGCGGCCTTGGGCACCACGTGGCGGTTGATTGGACGCGAGTGCTTCAGCAACCGCGCAGGTTGGTAAAGGAGCAGCATCTGCCCAGACTTCGCCTTTTGCTTTCTCCGATCGTGCTCAGATCCCCTTTCTTGCGCCTCCCCTTTCTTCCTCCAAACTTCCAGATCTACTCCAGCTGCGCGACCTAGGAAGCCATGGCGCCTCGCCAGCCTCCGGCCGAAGCTTGGTATTCTCCTGCTCTGGACTTGCCGAATGTGCCCAAGGTGGGCCTTGCCCGGCTGCACTGGATGGCGGTGGCGCAGGGCATCGATGGGACGAAGGTGTTCAAGACCGGCTTCGCCACCCCTGAGGGCCGAGGGAGCACCTTTTATCCTCTCTTTGTAAGCTCCATTGCTGCGGGCCTGGTGCCTCCCTTCTCCGAGTTCTTCTTCTCTGTCCTCCGCCATTACAACTTGCAGGCTCTGCATCTCCACCCCAACTCTGTCCTTCTTCTGGCGATCTTCGCTTACTACTGCGAGGCCCACGTAGGGGTGCAGCCTTCGGTGGCCTTGCTGCGCCACTACTTCTCCCTCCGGGTCACCGGCGGCTCTCTTTCTGCGTGCGCGAGTTTCTCGCGTATGGCGGCACCATTGCCATCTTGAATCCCGGGAAGAGGATTGAGGGCTTCAGGAGCAAGTGGGTCTTGGCAGATGCCGGGCGCATCCACCCTCGGCTGATCTTGCCAGCGGAGCAGCCCGTGAGCTCCAGCGACTAGTGCCGAGCGGAGCTCACGGACCCCCGCGTGAAACTGGTGTTGGAGAAGATGGACGCAGACCTGAGGCCGGCCAACATGGCGGCGGCGAAGTTGACCGGTGCGTCGCTGCTGAAGGAGTTCCTGGAGCACCAGCTGGCTCCACTCCGGCGGTACTCTCCTCCAATGTGGAGGCCTCATCCGAGCCCCGAGGCTGTGGGACGAAGAGGATGTGACCGCGGTTCTCCTATCTCTGGTTGGGGGCGAGGTGGCAAGGTTGAAGGGCGCTCCCAAGCCCTTGTTCCTTCGCGACGACTGGGAGCAGGTGGTGAAGTCCATGCTTGTTTTTAATGGGGACGGGCTCGTGCCCGTGGCGGCTTCCGAAGGACCGGTGGATGTGCCCTCCGGCAACTCCAGCAATGAGGAGGAGGAAGAGGAGTGGGGAGAGGGGCCCGACTCTGGGGCGACTGATGGAGAGTCGAGGGCTCCCCTCTCCCGGCGCAGGTCCCGCACTCTCCGCCTTCCGCCGAGCGATGATGATGATGATGACGATGACGTACTGGGTAGCGGGAGCTCGCCCACGATCCCGGAGAGGGGCAGGACCGGGTCGATCCCCCACGGGTCCGTCCTGACTCCGGGGCGAACCGTGGACGCGCCTTCTGCTTCTGAGGTCAACCCTTCCAGCCGGCTGTCAGGCTTCAAGTTGGGCCGGAGGCTGCCCGAGCTCACCAACGATGACTCGTAACTGCTTGATCCTTGATCTTTTGTTTCTCGTTCCGCCGACGAGGCTTGATGATTGCTTCTCTTGAATAGGCTGGCGCCGGCGGCAAAGAAGCCGAAGGGAGCCCCCAAGGCCCCATCTGCAGCGACGCCTTCGCCTGTAGGGAAGGGAGATCGTGACGCGCGGGCCTCTCCTGCCCGCTCATCCTTGCGAGGCTTGGCTGAGCTGGCTGGGGCGAGCCCAGCCCCCATGGCTCGAACGACTCCCGAGGCGCCCTCATCTGGCGCCGCTGCTACGGCTGTGGAGGCGCAGCGGACTCCGCCTCGGGACACTGCGGCCTCGCCGCCGCTACTTCCTCCTCCCGTTCCACTGACCGTTGCTTCCCCAACTCCTCCTGTTGTCTTGGGGCGCACCAATGTTTCTCCGCCTCCTTCTTCCATCTTAGAGCATGCCATTGCTGAATTGGACCGGCTGCGGCAGGATCTTCTCGGCGCCGACCCTCGCCTGGTGGCCGGGCGCCTGGAACTGGCTTCGGGGTGGATTCGTTCTGATGCTTCGATTCGGGCGGCGTTGGTTCAGGCCTCAACGGCCTGTGACGGAGAGAGGGAGGCCACCCTCGAGGCGAAGGCTGCCCGAGATGCGGCCCTGGGAGAGGTGGTTGAAGGCCGCGGTCGTTGCAAGGCGCTGGAGGACAAGCTGCAAGGCCTGCGGGGCCAGCTTGCGAAGGAGGTTCGTCTTCGCCAGGAACAAGAAGAAAGCATGAAGGCTTGTGAGGCGGCTATCGAGGGCCGGGAGGCCAAGCTCAAGAAGCGCCGCGACCGTATAAGTGCGCTGGGGAAGGAGCTGGAGGCGACGAGGGTCGAGCTGGACAGCAAGGCCAAGGTTCTTGCCGAGGATCGCGTGGCCTTCGCGAACATGGAGAAAGATGCCCGCGCTTCGCTGAAGACGCTTTACGAGAGCGGCCTGGACAGCCCGCTAGCCGGTGATGGTGACGGCCCCGCCAAGCTGCTTCCTTTCCTGGTTAAGGCCCTTGGGGACGTCGCCCTTGGCATCGGCCCCACGGCCGAGGCCGAGGCACGCGTCCTGTCTTCTGCTGCGCTGACGCGGGTCTTCGCCCACATCTACCTTCGTGATCCCAACGCCGACCTCGACGGCCTACTGGAACCGGTGAGCGGTGAGGGTGCTGTCGCCGCTGTCGAAGCTGTGAAGGGCGCGCAGAGGCGCTGCTGGGGAAGTTCCGGGCCTTCAGCACCAAGCCAAAGCAAGGCGCTGCCGGCCCTGCTGCTCCACGAGGCGAAGCCACTCCGCACAGCTTCACCGCCGACGAGTGACTCCGTTCCATCCCTGTTCTTCTTTCAATTCCTGCACATGCATCACGCCTCGGGGAGGCATTTAAACTTGCGTTTGGTACTGAGACGACAGTATGGGTTGTAATATTTGCTTTTAAATTCCTTGAATTTTATGTTTTCTTCCCTACTTGCTTGTGTTCTGCGCCGGCAGAGCCCGGCCCCGCGCGTGCCTCACCCAGCATTAGCCCCGACCGGAAACCAGGACGGGACCAAAGGAGTGAGGGGCTACGTGACAAGTTAGGCTCCTGAGTCGCGATGCTCAGGAGTCCCCCTTGGCGTGCGAACAACAAGTAGGGAGGCGCGATTGTCGGCGTTCTGGGAACGGGGGTCCCCAGACTTGCCTGCCTGTGGCCTGCGGCGTGGCTCGAATGGGGGCCCAACATGGCCCATCTTCATCAAGCACAAGACTCAAGACCCTCGCGAGGGGCCAAGCCTCGCGTGGCGGACGACACGGTGCATCCTCAGGCGCAGCCTACTCAGGCTGGCTCGCGAGGAGACGGAGATATCAAGGCAGGGTACCTCGCGAGGTGCCAGTGACGCAAGCTATGACGATCGAGGGTGCCAGGCGGGCGCCAGCGCGCGCAGCGTCCTTCTTTCCTCTTTGGTGCAAAGGGGGCAAGCGCAGCCGCGGAGTACCGAGGCATCAGGCAAAGGTTGCCATTTCAGCGCAACAAGACCAGGACCGAGCGGACTACGAGACGGAGGTCACCATGGAGCCCAGCACGGCATCACCGCAGAGTCTTTCGCAGGCGAAGACCACCTTTAGTCAGGATAAGAGTACTTGCTGTCCCCCTTCAAATTAGCCCGCCATTGTTGGCTCCCTTCCGTCTCAATATTTGGGAAGAGGACCAGGGCCTCTATAAATAGGGACTGGCCGCCCACATAGCAAGGGGTTCGAGGAGTTGGTTCATTCGGCTCTCGTAGGGAGCCACACAGAGTAGAGAGAGAGAGAGAGGTGACCGAACTCCTCCCAGCAGTTCGTCGCCCCAGCTAAGAACTGACCCTCGCGAGGCAGTTCTTCCTTGTAGTGTTCGTCATAATCAGCCCCAAGAGGCAATCCATCCACCACACACTGGAGTAGGGTATTACACCACAATGGTGGCCCGAACCAGTATAAATCTTGTGTCTCTTGTGTGATCCTTTAGTAGTTTAGATCTTTGTGAGACGGGGGGGGGGGGGTTGAGAACGCGATTTCCGCGCGCACCCCAGTGTTCAAACCTTAAGGGTCTGCCGGAACCTGAAATCTGACATTTGGCGCGCCAGGTAGGGGTGCGCCGGAATCTGTCTTCCACCACTCTGTTCTCCTCCGACCGTCGCATCCATGTCCGACGCTCGTCGGGCCCGTGCCGAGCGCCGAGCCGCCATCGCTTCTCGCGTCGCCCAGACAGCCCCCGTCGGTGGGCGTCCTCGTCGTTCCCCGTCGCCCGCCATCAACGCCGCCACCGGCCCGGCGGGGGGCGAGCAGCAAGCATCATCTCAGCACCCGTCCATGCGGCAGGACGGCCGCACCGCTACTCCATCACTCGCTCCAGCCGGTTCTTCGCCCCGCGCGCTCCGCGCACCCTTGGAGGCTTGGGATGCGCTCCTCGCAGCAAACGAGCTCCTACGCTACTGCCCCGTCGATGACGTCTACGAAGAGTGGCTCGACCGTGTTGCCGAGCTTGTCCACGCCGCAGGGGGATCTTCCGCGCCGTCCGTCGCTCTGTGCCGCACTCCACCCCGCGTGGGCAACGAAGCTCTAGAGGCGCACCAGCCGCCTCCCCTCTAAGAAGATGCCATGGCTCCAAGGCGCTTGGCCCTTGGGTGGAACCCGCTCCGTCAGGCGCCAGCGCAGCAAGAGCGGAGCTGCCAAGAAGTTCCTCGCCCGCAAGGGGCTGCCAGGGCGCTCCCTGCTCCGGCGCACCGCGACCCTGCTCCAGCTCCGGTGCGCCAAGACCCCGCCCTGCTCCTAGCTGCAGCGCGTGGGGACCCTCAAGACCAAGCTCTCCACCAACCGAGGCCTTTTGTGGCCACCACGGGCTGCCACGCCTACACCACTGAGCTGCGCAGCATCGCGTGGCCCGGCAAGTTCAAGCCCGACCTGCCTCCTCGCTACGATGGCACAACCGATCCCGCAGAGTTCCTCCAGCTCTATGAGCTGGGCATTGAGGCTGCCAGCGGGGATGAAAAGGTCATGGCGAACTGGTTCCCCATGGCGCTCAAGGAAGGAGCTCAAACCTGGCTCCTGAATCTGGCTCCAGGCACGATCTCCTCCTGGGACCAGATGCGCGCCCGCTTCATCGCCAACTTCCAAGGTACTCGCGATCGGCCGCCCGCCGTGAGCGACATGCGCCGCATCAAGCAACAACCCAGAGAGACCCTGCAAAAGTACATTCAGCGCTTCAACAACGCGCGCCTCAAGATCCCCAAGGTGTCCGAGGAGGCCATCATCTCTGCCTTCTCTGACGGCGTGCGCGACGTCAAGATGAAGGAGGAGCTGGCGATGCACGAAGACCTCTGCACCTCCCTGGAACTGTTCAACTTGGCGAACAGGTGCGCCAGGGCTGAGGAGGGACGCCTCTCCCTCCTCGAGCTGCCTGCCGCGGACCCGGAAGAGAAGAAGCCCAAGGCCAAAGACGCGAAGCGCAAGGGGGCTGCCATACTCGCGGCAGAACCGGACACAAAGCGGGGCAAGGATCTGCCCGAACCCTCCAGAGGCAGCCGGTACTGTGTGTACCATGACCTCCACACCCACAACACCAACGAATGTCAAGAGCTCCGCGCCGTGCGAGAAGGAAGGACCGGCCGACGCCCCGACCGCGCTGACCGGGGCTACGGCCGAGGGGGAGGAAGAAACCCAGGGCGCTGGGAAGATCGCGGCCCGTGCCTGGGGTGGCGCGACCAGCCTCGCGAGGACCGCTGGCGGGACCTGCCTCGTGAGGGAGACTGGAGGGAGCAGCCTCGTGAGGACCGCCCTCATGGCAATGCAGGCCTACCTCCGCTGCCGCCTCAGCCAAGGAGGAATGAAGACCGCCATCAAGACGAGGGGGCTGGGGGCTTCCAGGAGCCGCGCGCAATCACCTGCATCCTGGGTGGAGCTCAAGCCCCAGCCTCCCAACGTATCTTCAAGCAGTTTGCCCGCGAAGTGAATGCAGTTCTCCCCAAGCTCGAAGCAACGCGCCCCCTCAGGTGGTCGGCGTGCCCCATCACGTTCAGCTCGGTAGACCAGCTCAAGTGCGCGGCCACAGCAGGAGTCCTCCCGATGCTCTGCTCCCCAGTCATCAGCAACGTGCTGGTCACCAAGACCCTCATTGATGGCGGGGCAGGGCTCAACGTCCTGTCCGTGGAAACATTCAACAATCTCCAAGTGCCCTATGACCAGCTGCAGCCGACCAAGCCTTTCTCTGGGATCACCGACGGTTCCATAGTCCCGATCGGGCAGGTTCGCCTCCCTGTCACCTTCAGGGCTCGCAGCAACTACCGCACCGAGCTCATCGACTTCGACGTCGCCCACATCCGCCTGCCGTACAACGCCATCCTCGGGTACCCAGCGCTGGCCAAGTTCATGGCTGTGACTCACCACGGCTACAACGTCCTCAAGATGCCAGGAAGTGGCGGCGTCATCACGGTGCCCTGTGAAGAGAAGGATGCAGTGTGTTCCCTGGAGCGGGCATATCAGGCCGCGTCGCTGGAAGAGCCAGATCGCGGAAGCAGGAGGCTTCCCGAGGCAACCCCAAGAAGAAGAAGACATCGTCAGGCTCGGCTCCTCAGGAGGCAGGCCCCTCAGGGGCCATGTCTGCCCAGGGGGACCCTCCTTCCATCGCGTAGGAAAGCGCGCCCGGCGCCCTCCTCAGGCAGGGCTCAGGGGCTCTCACCTGGAGGGCCACTGACCTAGCCAGGGTCACGAGGGAGGCGCTTGGGCACCACATGGAGGCGTGCTTCGAAGCACGTTTCCCTCGAGAAGGAGTCGCGCCAGGAAAGTCAGACCAGCAGGAGTTCGTTAGCAAGGCCATTCAAGAACTACAGGAGTCAAGGATCATGAGAGGTTGCTGCCGCCTACCAGCTGTGGCCCCACATCCAGGCGAGGATGGCGGGCTGTGTGTCTGCGTCGACATACCAGGGCTCAATCAGATCGCCACAACGGACCATCTCTGGCCCTCACAAGTGGGGCGCTACGGGGGTCCACCCCACAGCTATGTTCGCATGCCTTACGGCCTGCCGAGCATGGCTGCGGCGTACCAGCGCCTCATGAGGGGCATCATGGAGGCTCAGGAAGACAGACATTCTGCGGCCTTGGCGGAGATGAAGACAGCTCGTGAGGAGTCACCAGTGCCTCCGGAGCCTCCCGAGGCCCCGGGGCCTGGGGGCTCGTGAGGATAGGCTTCTGCAGCCCGTCAAGTCTGCTGCACCAACGCCACTACGCCGACGACATCCTCAGGTGACATCTTTCAAGTTCCGTTCTAAGCTGGGAGCACCCTCCCAGGGTTGCATCACTCCCAGGCCGTGTGGGTCCGTCCCCCCGGCATGTATCTGCATTTACTTTTCGGTCGTTAGTTTGCCTTGATTAGGGGCGCCCCTCGGGCTGCATCATCCCCAAGCCGCTGGGGCCAGGTCTAGCGGCATGTATCTCCATCGCGTTTATTTCCAACTATGCATTTGCTTATCATGCTTAACTGCATGGTGCCCGTCCGCAGCATCCTTTCTCCCCATGTCGGCCACTTGCACGTTAAAGGGGGGGTGCCTGAGCATCACGACTCAGGGCTCTTACTGGCTCTCCAGCCCTCACCCTCTGGCCTTGTCCATGGCATCGCGACCTGGCATACCAGCGACGGCTGAGACAAGCTCGAGGGCCGAGACCCGAGGACGTAGAGTACCGGCATCTAACGAAATTTTGCAGGGACACATCTCAAGATACGGCCCAGTGCCAGGCGCAACCCGCCTAGAGGTAGGGCCTCATGAGTCCCGCGCTAGCTCATGGGTGCCCAGATACACCTCACCTACTCCAACCAGCAAGCTCTTGAACGACTAACGACCGCCATGGCAACCCTGTCTTCTTTCTGTGATGAGCCTGCAGGATCCTTGGAGGGGACTGCGCTAGCCAAGGCCCTCACGAGGTTCCCTTCACCCTTGCCCGCGCGAACCACTTGCACGTTAAAGGGGGGGGTGCCTGAGCATCGCGACTCAGGGCTCTTATTGGCTCTCCAGCCCTCACCCTCTGGCCTTGTCCACGGCATCGCGACCTGGCATACCAGCGACGGCTGAGACAAGCTCGAGGGCCGGGACCCGACGACGTAGAGCAGAAAGGGGAGCAGAGGCGAGGGAGAAGGGGCTCGCGAGGACCTTGCCAAGTGATTCCGCTCCCACCGACGCGCGAACCCGACGGCGCACCAGGGATAATCCCCGATCCTCAAGATAAGTCACCATCCAAAGCATTGGCTACCGTGACACAGCCCCCGCACCTAAGGCAATTCCGTACTAGCGATGTTGCTTCCCTTTCTCACCAAGCAACGGCTGCTTGGGCGCCAAAGGGGACCTCCTGAGCATCGCGACTCAGGGGCTCTTACCGGACCTCGGGTCGCTCACCTCCTGGCCTTAACCACGGCATCGCGACCTGGCATACCAGCGACGGCTGACGCCGCCTTGGGACTGGGTGTCAGGACCGCGATTCCAAGCCACATCGATCTAGCCGGTAACACCTCTTATCACTTTGCGGCCTCACGCACGGTATCCCACGGGTGTCGCCTTACCATGGCCCGGGACCGTTTGCGCCTTTTGGCTCACGTATATGATAGTGTCGCTAGCATCCATCTGACAGAGAACCCGGGCCGACATGGCTAGTCGTGAACCCAAAGCGGCACAGACCTATGGAGACATGCATACATGAATCACATCGAACATGTCGGTCATCAACGAGTGATTTCGGGCTGTAGCACTGGGCTAACAGGACTCCGGGGATCCCGGGCTGTAGCAGGCTAGGGAGGACTCCGGAAATCACCGCGTGACATTTCCTCGAAGGGACAGACATAGGGACGAAGCGAAACACATGCCGGCCAGTCAAGTGTCCTGAACAGTAGTGCTGGGCTAGCAGGACTCCGGTGAACCGGGCTGTAGCGGACTACTATGGCTCGAGGAACACTAGACTACATTTTCCCATAGGAAAGGCTGCCAAGGATAAACAACTAGATTGTCGGATCCCACTCATACCAAGCATTTCAATCATACACACAATATGCCCGATATGAGTACATACAACATGGCATCACAACAAAACTCTACAACTCAAGTACTTTATTTAAAGGCTCCAGAGAGCCATACATAACATGTCATACAGATAGGGGTCACATGACCCGACACTCAAGTCATACAATCATACAAGCACATGCGGAAGCAACTAGTCTGAGTACAGACTCTAAAAAGAAAGAAGGCTTCTCGAAGCCTGTCTATCTACATAGGGCCCTCCATGGCCAGGATCACCACCTGGGTGGCTAGTCACTCGTCGACGTCAAGGTCTACATAAAACCCATCGGAGGGGGCAGTGTTGTCGTCTGAAAACAATAAATAAGCAAACATGAGTACAAAGGTACTCAGCAAGTCTTACATTACATGCTCATTCTCAAGAAGGGGGTGGGGTTATGCAGCAAGCTAGCCTTGACTCTTGGCTAAGCTATCATACGGAACCTCTTTAGTAAAATAGTTTTCGCACACGAGTCCACTATACACCAACACAATACTCCACCGGGGATCCTCCCTCGTCATCCTGCGAGAGGGCCATCCTCGGTACTCACACTTATCTTGAGTCTTTTAGTAGTATCCATTAACTTGTCTATGAACTGTATAGGCAACCAAGTAGTCCTTTACCGCGGACGCGGCTATTCAAATAGTTTTATACCCTGCAGGGGTGTACTTCATCACACATGTTTCCACCACTTAGCGTCTGCACACGACATGTGCTCGGCAGACTTCAAGCGAAAACCGACGTGGGTGTAGACCACGACCTGACTAACCTCACAAGTCTCTAGTCCAAGTTTATCGCCTATTCAGGTTCCATCCGCAAGGAAATCCGGCCGGGGTGTCCTCAACGGCCCCAAACGATGTGAACAGGGTTCCGAGACACCAAACGGGTGACTCGGACCACCGTGCCACGGTGTATCTACCACAACATAGCCCACCCCTAGGGTCAGCGCTACGCACGGCCGCCAACGCATGACCTACAAACACCAGAAACTAGTTGCAACTCCTGGACAGGGGCGAGAGGGGTCAGTAAGTCGAGTGGGGTCATATTTCAGGGCCCAATGTGTGGTAGTAGCTGATTCTTAAATCAAGCATACAGATCTCAGTTCTTAGGGACGGCCTCAATGAAACAACCCACCATGTACTCCTACATGGCCTCTCATCGATACCTTTTACCAAAACATTTTCAACACCTCCCTCATATTACTGACATAAGCATTTCACTCTAGCCCATCACCCAGATGAACCAGACCTGACACAACTCTAAGCATAGCAGGCATAGCAAGGTAGGAATCACAAAACATGGCTCAATCAACTCCTACACATGCTAGTGGGTTTCATCTAGTTACTATGGCAATGACAGGTCATGCAGAGGATAAGGGTTCAACTACCATAGCACATAGCAGTTTGAATCGCGTTGTCTTAATGCAGTAAACAAGAGCAGAAGCGGGAACATGGGTTTGTATCGGAATGATCAATGGATGCTTGCCTGATGGAGTGGTAGCGGGATACTCGTGAATATCCTCGGAAGCAGAACCTACCATGGAGAACACATCGGAGGATGATCAACACATGACGATATGCAACAATATGATGCATGCTATGACATGGCAATATGATTGTGTCTTGGCCTAATGCAAGCTAAAATAGAAGGGGATGAACTCATTTGAATCAAAGATTCAAATATTAGCTCATTAAACATGACATTTATAGTGCATTACCTTATTCTGCATAAACAGCAAGGTAAACTTGTTTTGTCATGCATGAAACCATTACAGATGGATAGATTGAATTTTTCTGATAATTTTTCATATATAATTTGTCTCATTTGGAGCTATGGTTGAATTTTTATCAATTCTTGAAGTTTGAACTATTTTCTGGAATTTCCTGAATAAAATAACTCCAGAAATTCAATTACTGCGTCAGCAACGCGTCAGGGTGACGTCAGCAGGTCAAAGGCGCCAGCCAGGTCAAACCTGACTGGTGGGGCCCACTGGTCAGTGTCTCTGTGCACTAACTACGTTTAGTTAGCCTAATTAACTGGCAGGGCCCACTAGTCAGTGACTATACTAATTAAACTAATATATTTAGTTAGCACTAACAGGGTAATTAGTCGGGCAGGGCCCGCATGTCGGTGAGAGAGAGGGGGGGGAGGTCAACCCACGTCAGCAGATCAACCTCGCTGGTCAGCGGGTCAAAGCCTGCCGGCGTTTAGCCGCCGGCGAGGCCAGACGCGGTGGCGCGCTGCGGAAATCGCCCACGGGGCACCAAATGATGCGCGGAGAGCAGCTACGGGTAGTTGGGGACGAACCGTGGTGTTTGGTGGTGGTGGTTGGGCTCGGGGTGGCCGGAAACGACGCCGGCGACGACCTTGGTGGTCGCCGGAGTTCCGTCTTGGTTAAATCCGACGCTACAGGGCACGGCGAGGCGCGGGGAGTGGTGCGTTAGGTTCCTGGGACTGTGCTGAGCACGGTGGTGTGCCTGGCTTCAAGCCACGATGGCCCTGGCCACGGCGGCGACGAGGCACGCCGCCGGCGAGCTTCGGCCGCTGTGGAAATCGGAGCTACAGGGCGCAAACGAGCAAGGGGAAGGTGGGGATCGAAGGAGAAGCTCACGGGGAGTACAACGGTGGTCTCAGCGGGCTCGGGGACGCAACGGAGCGGGCGCACGGTCGCCGGCGATCTCGGATGCCCGAGGTTGAAGACGAGGGCGAAGGCGGCATTGCAGGGCTTCCGGCGAAGCGTGGCTCGGTGGGGAGGACGAGGTAGTCGAGGCGGAGCTGATGGATTCGTCGGAGGGGCGAGGGGAGGTCTCTAGCAGCGACTACGGCGATCGGCGGTGAGGGGCGTGCTTGGCCATCACGGGAGAGGATGAGGGAGACGAGGGGGAGAGTGAGAGAGGACGAGAGGGGGTCAAGGGGGTCTCGTGGTGTCTCTGGGCGCCTCCCAGCGTCGACAGAAGCAGGAGGTGGCCGGCGCGTGGCCGGCGAGCAGCGAGCACACGCCCCTGCCTCCTGGCGCGAGGTAGGGGATGACTGGCGCTGGCCAGTCAGCTGGGCCGAGCCAGGTAAGGCCCAAGTGGCTTCTTTCTCCCTTTTTTTATTTTTGTTTTCCTTTTCTATTTTTCTGTAGCTTTAGGGCTTTATTTAAAATACCTAGGCACTTTCTAAAATCCTGAAAATAATTGTGGGCTCTGTTGGGATTATTCCTAACAGCAAACATTTATTTCCAGAATTATCTGAGCATTTGAATTATTTTGTAGCATTTAAATGCCCAAATTCAAATATTTATGATTTAAATCAATGACCTTCTGTTGACCTAGAAAAATGTGCACCTATTTTCCCAGAGGTTCTAACCCAAGGCAAAGAGGGTGAACATTTTAGAAGGGCATTTCAGGTTCATTGAAATTATTTTTAGTAAACCCTAGTTGATTTCAGGGGGGGTGCTAGGGGTTCTGCCTTCCCCATTTCAAGTTTCTGATGAAAGTAAACATGATGCACACTCTAATGCATGGACTAGCTAGGGTGTGACACTGGGACCTGTCGGCGTAGAGCGCCAAGCCCTCGCGAGGTTCGAAAGGGAGAACTAAACTATGACGGAATCAGCAACTCACACAAATCCATAGCAAAGGTCATGTATTAACAAGCGGGACTACAGAGACCTTACAGGCCCCCGTAGGGCGCATTTTGATTCCTCGCAGGGAACGGATCCTAAGGAGTGCTAACTACACGGGCTCCAGCAGAAGATGCCATCATCAACAGTGGGCCGCCAGGCACCGGCGCCAAACACATCCAGATCAGGGTCGGCGATGGCCTGACGGGCCCGCCCTGCTCCGGGAGCGGCGCCGGCTCGGGGGCTCGTAGCTGTCGTCGCTCGTCTCCAGAGTCGCGAAGATCTCGCTGGAGTCGCTGGACCCCCTAGGGTCCAATGTAACGAGGAGCCAATTTGCCTTTGATACCGAAACAATGGGTTCCCTTTAACGGAGTAACCCGAAGGTAAGCCTTCTCGTTGACTTCATAAGTCATAGGCTTATGTTTCCGATCATATTGACTCTTTTGACGAGATTGGGCTGTTTTCAATTTCTCATGAATAACGCGAACCTGCTCTTCCGCTTCCTGAATCATATCTGGGCCAAAGAGTTGTCTTTCCCCGGTTTCTGACCAGTTAAGAGGCGTTCGACATTTTCGTCCATAGAGAACTTCGAAAGGAGCCTTGCCCAAGCTAGCTTGATAACTATTGTTATAAGCAAACTCCGCGAATGGAAGGCATTTCTCCCAACTCATTCCAAACGAGATAACAGAAGCTCGGAGCATATCTTCCAGAATTTGATTGACTCGCTCTACTTGACCACTTGATTGAGGATGGAAGGCGGTGCTAAAGGAAAGATGAGTTCCCATGGCATTTTGGAAACTTTCCCAAAATCAAGAGGTGAAGAGACTCCCACGGTCTGAGTTAATTTCCAATGGGACACCATGAAGAGACACTATTCGGGAAATGTATAAATCAGCTAGCTGGCTAGCGGTGATACTCTCACGAACAGGTAGAAAGTGGGATACTTTGGAAAGTCGGTCGATCACAACGAAGATGGCATTATTCCCTCTCCTGATCCTGGGAAACCCAGTGATGAAATCCATACTGATTTTATCCCATTTCCATTCAGGAATAGCCAAAGGTTGAAGGGTGCCAGCAGGCCGTTGGTGCTCTGCTTTAACACGGCGACAGACGTCGCAATTAGCAATGTATTGAGCGATTTCTCTCTTCATCCTAGTCCACCAAAACCTCTGGCGTAGGTCTTGATACGTTTTAGTACTACTGGGATGAATGGTGAGAGGGGATTCATGAGCTTCCTTAAGGATCAACTGGCGTAGATGTTGTTTCTTGGGAACCACCAGACGGTTCTCGAAGAAGACATCACCTTGCTCATCCATGGAGAAACATTTAGCAACTCCGCTAACGATGTTTTCCTTAATCTGGGATTTGCCCTTATCACGCTTCTGGGAAGCTATGATTTGATCCATAAGGGTAGGTTTCACCACGAGGGTGGATAGGAATCCTCGAGGAACAATGTGAAGATTAAGCTTACGAAATTCCTCATGGAGAAGTGGTCGACTTTGTTGTAACATCAGGTTGTTACAATAGGACTTACGACTTAGTGCATCAGCCATGACATTGGCTTTGCTCGGGGTGTAAGTTATTCCTAAGTCGTAATCCGAGATCAACTCGACCCAATGTCTTTGCCTGAGATTCAAATCTGGTTGGGTGAAGATATATTTCAAACTTTGGTGATCGGTGAAGATCTCGCAACGATTACCGAGGAGGTAATGTCACCAGGTTTTAAGTGCATGTACTACAGCTGCAAGCTCTAGATCATGTGTAGGATAATTTTCCTCATGTGGGTGTAATTGCCGTGAGGCATAGGCAATTACCTGACGATCTTGCCTGAGTATGCAACCTAGTCCTTGTCGCGAGGCGTTGCAATAGATAATAAAGTCCTTGGAGAAGTCTGGTGGTACCAGTACGGGGGCAGATGTCAGGCGTCTTTTCAGTTCCTGAAAACTGACCTCGCACTGTGGAGTCCACTCGAACTTTTTATCTTTCTTGAGGAGTTCAGTTAGAGGTTTAGCAACCTTGGAGAAATTTTCGACGAAGCGGCGACAATAGTTCGCTAGGCCAAGGAAACTCCGAACTTGCTTGACCGTCTCAGGTGGAGTCCAATCAAGGACGGCTTGAACTCGCTCAGGATTGACAGCAATACCCTTGCCAGAGATTACATGGCCTAGATAGGTCACTTCTGGCAACCAAAATTCACACTTGGAGAATTTGGCATAAAGGCGATGCTCTCGAAGTTTCATCAATACCAGCCTTAGATGTTCGGCATGTTCCTCTTCATTCTTGGAGTAGATGAGTATGTCATCGAGGTATACTACGACGAATTTATCCAAGTACTCCATGAAAACCAAGTTCATTAACCGGGAGAAGGTAGCCGGGGCATTGGTTAAACCGAAGGACATAACGGTGTACTCGTATTGGCCATAACAAGTAACAAAGGCCGTTTTGGGAATGTCCCCGTTTCTGATTTTGATTTGATGGTAGCCCAACCTCAAATCCATCTTGGAAAAGACTGAGGATCCAGCAAGCTGATCATACAGATCGTTGATCCTGGGAAGCGGGTATTTGTTTTTGATGGTGACCAAGTTGACGGGTCAGTAATCCACAACCATTCGATCTGTTCCATCCTTCTTCTTGACGAAGAGGACGGGACAAGCCCAAGGAGAGGAACTAGGGCGAATGAAACCCTTGTTCAAGGACTCATCGAGTTGGTTCTTAAGCTCGGCTAGTTCTAGGGGTGCCATCTTATAGGGTCTTCTGGAAATTGGACCGGTTCCTGGAACAAGGTCTATCACAAACTCAACATCCCTGTCAGGTGGAACACCTGGCAGTTCTTCTGGAAAGACATCTGGAAAGTCTCGGACTACCGGAACATCCTCAAGGTCTGGAAGAGGGTTGGCATTTAAGGAGTAAAGCTGGCGCTTGGCCACTCAAGTTAAGACATTAACTGTCTTGCCCGAGGGGTGAGTAAGTTGAACGGTTCTAGTGGCACAGTCAATCTTAGCATAATGAGCTGACATCCAGTCCATACCTAAGATGATGTTTATGTCCGAGGACTTGAGAGCTATTAAGGATGCAAGGAAGACAAGCCTATCGACAAGAATTTCGTTCCCATGGCTTACCCTAGAAGTTTGCCATTTGGAACCCGGAGTTTGAATTACCATGGAAGTGGGCATGTCACAGAATGTCGTGTTATGCAATCGGGCATAGTTCTCGGATATGAATGAATGAGATGCTCCAGTATCGAAAAGAACAGATGCCGGATGGTAGTTAACAAGGAGCGTACCAAGGACGACGTTAGGATCCTCATGAGCCTCCTCGGCTGAAACATAATTGACATGGCCACGTGTAGTGGTGGCCGGCTTGGCGTAGAACGTTTTCCCCGCGGGCTTACCACGGCCAACGGACTTTCTGGTTTGATTGGGGTTGTTCTGGGGACACTCTCGGCTATAGTGACCCGGCTCTCCACACTTAAAGCATGTCACCACATTGGGGCGTGGAGCAGCATTAGCAGCGGGGCCACCATAGGGCTTGGGCGGTGCGAATTGCTGGTTGGGACGAGGCGCCTCAAAGGATGGCCTCGGGATGAATCTGGGTGGCAGTGTCGTGCTTGGGATCCACACCCGGCGCTTGTGAGCTCCAGAGCCGGATGAAGAGCCAAAATCACGGGAGTGCTTGTGTGAAGCGTCATAATCAGTCTGGCCTGTCTCAGCACTGATAGCTTTATTGACCAACTTCTGAAAAGATGTGCACTCATGCAGACGGAGATCGCGGCGAAGCTTAGGGCTAAGTCCCTTGTGGAACCTTGCCTGCTTCTTGGCGTCAGTAGAAACCTCTTCAGGAGCATAGCGTGCCAGATTCCCAAATTCACGACTGTAAGCATCTACAGTCAGTCTTCCTTGGGTGAAGTTGCCAAACTCCTCCCTCTTGCGATCCATGAGACCTTCCGGAATGTGATGCTCACGGAAAGCCTCACTGAATTCAGCCCAAGTAGTGATTTGACCGACCGGGCGCATAGCTTCGAAGTTTTCCCACCAAAGGCTAGCAAGGCCTTCGAGGTGATAGGCAGCATAGGTAACCTTGTCGGCTTCGGCTACGTTGGCAGAACGTAGCTTGTGGGTGATGCTGCGAAGCCAGTCATCCGCGTTGAGGGGCTCTACGGAATGGTTAAACTTTGGTGGGTACAGCTTGATAAAGTCATTGATTGACACCAAGTCATTTCGCGGGTGGCGTGCAGTGTTCTGCTCAATCCGCTCCAGCAGGCGGTTTGTCTCACGCTTGTTTCTTCCCGCCTCCAGCATTACTTCGGCCAGAGAAGGCGGGTGAGGCAGATTTTCACCTCTAGCTGCACTGGCTTCCCCCTGCTCCGGAACAGCAGGGTGGCCGCGGGTGTTGACCATCCTAGGAGAAAACAAGACAACGATTTAGACAAGGATGGCTCAAACTTAGCAAGGAAGTGCAGAATGTAATGGATAACACGGAATTCAGAGATGTTCATCCGTATGTCATGGCAATATAAAACTGCCATATATATACCAATGGTCATACACATCATACATAGTTTAGTACAAGCCCAGGCTACAGTACAACTATGATGAAAGACGTTACATCTCATCGGAGGCATTCCAAGCTCCTATACATTATTTGTCTACACCTCCGGGATCGATTACACGCAAAGTCATATTCCACGAGTCACGCAGGACAGTGGAGATACAACTACTACAATACTAGTGGTACTACTACTAACTCAGACAGCTCCGTAGTAGTCCTCATAGAAGTCACCTCCATAGCCTGGAAGTTCAACGTGATCATCCGGAAACAGACGGTCCTGAGGAGCCTGTGGACCATAGGGGCTAGGATGAGGTCTTGGACCAACAAATGGTGGCCTGCGGGGACCACGGGGTGGGGTGATGCCTCCCACATCACGCCAATCCACAATGTCTGGCAGAGCTGATCTCACATGATACAGATCCCTTGTATCCATACATCCAGCTTGCACCGCAGGTGCAAACTGAGTCAATGTGGCCCAATGATCAGCACGGGTATTGAAAAGCTCCAACCTCAAGGCCCGATTCTCTCGGTCCTTATCTTCAAGCATCTCGGCAGTGGTACGAGTTAATGAGTCCTCTTGAGTGGAGTCAGCATAGATAGCCTGAAGATACCCTTGCGCTCCCGGAAGTGAAGCTGGCATGTAACGGAAATCAGTGTTCCGAAGCAGGCCAGTCCGGACTCGCATGATGGTCATCATGGAATAGGTAGCATCCTACACAGCCATCTCAACGGTAACCCCGAGTCCATAGGAACAGTGAAGGGGCTCGGTAGATCCAGGATAAGAAGGAAATATCCTGACGGTGTAGAAATACTGGCTTTGATTAAAGTCGCGGAACTGCTCTTCGACAGTGTATTCGGGATACCAGCGGTAACCCGTCTCGATCATGACCCAGACTAACATAGCAGTATGACCGAGCACGTCGAGGCACCTGGTCAGGCGAACCACTTGGTTTTGAGGACGGTTGGCCATCTGAAAGCACCACCACAATGCAAAGACATTAGAATTTCCAGGGAAAACTGGATAGCATAACGGCTGTAAATGCTCAGAAAAAGATTTGAGACATCCACAACAGTTCACAATACCGCTCAACAACATCATATCAAGGTTCTAATTCAAATAGCAACATACTAAGAATAGTAGAAACTGAACTGGAACTCGTAACAATAATCCTATAAGCTACTACGGATTAGTAACACGTGAACCTGATAGAAGAAGAGAGCCTAGTCCTTAACCCATGTTGAATGAGGAGGAATGACTCAGATCAGAGGCATAGGTAAAGGAGTAAAAGAACCTTACGTTCCCTCCCACAATCAATTCCCCTACATATAACAAAAGCATTTCTAGACTCGACATCGACCAGTTTGGCTCAACGAACCTACAGGCAGTCCGGCTCTGATGCTAACGCTGTCAGGACCCCGATTCCAAGCCACATCGATCTAGCTGGTAACACCTCTTATCACTTTGCAGCCTCACGCATGGTATCCCACGGGTGTCGCCTTACCATGGCCCGGGACGGTTTGCGCCTTTTGGCTCACGTATATGATAGTGTCGCTACCATCCATATGACAGAGAACCCGGGCCGACATGGCTAGTCATGAACCCAAAGCGGCACGGACCTATGGAGACAGGCATACATGAATCACATCGAACATGTCGGTCATCAACGAGTGATTCCGGGCTGTAGCACTGGGCTAACAGGACTCCGGGGATCCCGGGCTGTAGCAGGCTAGGCAGGACTCCGGAAATCACCGCGTGACATTTCCCCGAAGGGACAGACATAGGGACGAAGTGAAACACATGCCGGCCAGTCAAGTGTCCTGAACAGTAGTGCTGGGCTAGCAGGACTCCGGTGAACCGGGCTGTAGAGGACTACTATGGCTCGAGGAACACTAGACTACATTTCCCCATAAGAAAGGCTACCAAGGATAAACAACTAGATTGTCGGATCCCACTCATACCAAGCATTTCAATCATACACACAATATGCCCGATATGAGTACATACAACATGGCATCACAACAAAACTCTACAGCTCAAGTACTTTATTTAAAGGCTCCAGAGAGCCATACATAATATGTCATACAGATAGGGGTCACATGACCCGACACTCAAGTCATACAATCATACAAGCACATGCGGAAGCAACTAGTCTGAGTACAGACTCTAAAAAGAAAGAAGGCTTCTCGAAGCCTGTCTATCTACATAGGGCCCTCCATGGCCAGGATCACCACCTGGGTGGCTAGTCACTCGTCGATGTCAAGGTCTACATAAAACCCATCGGAGGGGGCAGTGTTGTTGTCTGAAAACAATAAATAAGCAAACATGAGTACAAAGGTACTCAGCAAGTCTTACATCAGAACCTACTATACATGCTCATTCTCAAGAAGGGGGTGGGGTTATGCAGCAGGCCATCCTTGAATCTTGGCTAAGCTATCCTACGGAACCTCTTTAGTAAAATAGTTTTCGCACACGAGTCCACTATACACCAACACAATACTCCACCGGGGATCCTCCCTCGTCATCCTGCGAGAGGGCCATCCTCGGTACTCACACTTATCTTGAGTCTTTTAGTAGTATCCATTAACTTGTCTATGAACTGTATAGGCAACCAAGTAGTCCTTTATCGCGGACGCGGCTATTCGAATAGTTTTATACCCTGCAGGGGTGTACTTCGTCACACATGTTTCCACCACTTAGCGTCTGCACACGACATGTGCTCGGCAGACTTCAAGCGAAAACCGACGTGGGTGTAGACCACGACCTGACTAACCTCACAAGTCTCTAGTCCAGGTTTATCGCCTATTCAGGTTCCATCCGCAAGGAAATCCGGCCGGGGTGTCCTCAACGGCCCAAACGATGTGAACAGGGTTCCCGAGACACCAAACGGGTGACTCGGTACACCATGACACGGTGTATCTACCGCAACATAGCCCACCCCTAGGGTCAGCACTACGCACGGCCGCCAACACATGTCCCACAAACACTAGAAACTAGTTGCAACTCCTGGACAGGGGCGAGAGGGGTCAGTAAGTCGAGCGGGGTCATATTTCAGGGCCCAATGTGTGGTAGTAGCTGATTCTTAAATCACGCATACAGATCTCAGTTCTTAGGGACGGCCTCAATGAAACAACCCACCATGTACTCCTACATGGCCTCTCATCGATACCTTTACCAAAACATGTTCAACACCTCCCTCATATTACCGACATAAGCATTTCACTCTAGCCCATCACCCAGATGAACCAGACCTGACACAACTCTAAGCATAGCAGGCATAGCAAGGTAGGAATCACAAAACATGGCTCAATCAACTCCTACACATGCTAGTGGGTTTCATCTAGTTACTGTGGCAATGACAGGTCATGCAGAGGATAAGGGTTCAACTACCGTAGCACACAGCAGTTTGAATCGCGTTGTCTTAATGCAGTAAACAAGAGCAGAAGTGGGAACATGGGTTTGTATCGGAATGATCAATGGATGCTTGCCTGATGGAGTGGTAGCGGGATGCTGCCCTTCAGTTGGATACTCGTGAATATCCTCGGAGGCAGAACCTACCACGGAGAACACATCGGAGCATGATCAACACATGACGATATGCAACAATATGATGCATGCTATGACATGGCAATATGATTGTGTCTTGGCCTAATGCAAGCTAAAATAGAAGGGGATGAACTCATTTGAATCAAAGATTCAAATATTAGCTCATTAAACATGGCATTTATAGTGCATTACCTTATTCTGCTTAAACAGCAAGGTAAACTTGTTTTGTCATGCATGAAACCATTACAGATGGATAGATTGAATTTTTCTGATAATTTTTCATATATAATTTGTCTCATTTGGAGCTATGGTTGAATTTCTATGAATTTATGAAGTTTGAACTATTTTCTGGAATTTCCTGAATAAAATAACTCCAGAAATTCAATTACTGCGTCAGCAACGCGTCAGGGTGACGTCAGCAGGTCAAAGGCGCCAGCCAGGTCAAACCTGGCTGGTGGGGCCCACTGGTCAGTGTCTCTGTGCACTAACTACGTTTAGTTAGCCTAATTAACTGGAAGGGCCCACTAGTCAGTGACTATACTAATTAAACTAATCTATTTAGTTAGCACTAACAGGGTAATTAGTCGGGCGGGGGCCGCATGTCGGTGAGAGAGGGGGGAGGTCAACCCACATCAGCAGATCAACCTCGCCAGTTAGCGGGTCAAAGCCTGCCGGCGTTTAGCCGCCGGCGAGGCCAGACGCGGTGGCGCGCTGCGGAAATCATCCACAGGGCACGAAATGATGCGCGGAGAGCAGCTACGGGTAGCTGGGGACGAACCGCGGCTTTTGGTGGTGGTGGTTCGGCTCGGGGTGGCCGGAAACGACGCCGGCGACGACCTTGGCGGTCGCCGGAGTTCGGGCGTGGTTGAATCCGACGCTACGGGGCACGGCGAGGCGCGGGGAGTCGTGCGTTAGGTTCCTGGAACTGCGCTGAGCACGGTGGCGTGCCTGGCTTCAAGCACAGATGGCCCTGGCCATGACGGCGACGAGGCACGTCGCCGGCGAGCTTCGGCCGCGGTGGAAATCGGAGCTACAGGGCGCAAACGAGCAAGGGGAAGGTGGGGATCGAAGGAGAAGCTCACGGGGAGTGCAGCGGTGGTCTCAGCGGGCTCGGGGACGCAACGGAGCGGGCGCACGGTCGCCGGCGATCTCGGATGCCCGAGGTTGAAGACGAGGGCGAAGGCGGCGTTGCAGGGCTTCCGGCGAAGCGTGGCTCGATGGGGAGGACGAGGGAGTCGAGGCGGAGCTGATGGACTCGTCGGAGGGGCGAGGGGAGGTCTCTAGCGGCAACTACGGCGATCGGTGGCGAGGGGCGCGCTCGGCCATCGCGGGAGAGGATGAGGGAGGCGAGGGGGAGAGTGAGAGAGGACGAGAGGAGGTCGAGGGGGTCTCGTGGCGTCTCTGGGCGCCTCCCAGCGTCGGCAGAAGCAGGAGGTGGCCGGCGCGTGGCCGGCGCGCGGCGAGCACGCGCCCCTGCCTCCTGGCGCGAGGTAGGGGGTGACTGGCGCTGGCCAGTCGGCTGGGCCGAGCTAGGTAAGGCCCAAGTGGCTTCTTTCTCCCTTTTTTTGATTTTGGTTTTCCTTTTCTATTTTTCTGTAGCTTTAGGGCTTTATTTAAAATACCTAGGCACTTTCTAAAATCCTGAAAATAATTGTGGGCTCTGTTGGGATTATTCCTAACAGCAAACATTTATTTCCAGAATTATCTGAGCATTTGAATTATTTTGTAGCATTTAAATGCCCAAATTCAAATATTTATGATTTAAATCAATGACCTTCTGTTGACCTAGAAAAATGTGCACCTATTTTCCCAGAGGTTCTAACCCAAGGCAAAGAGGGTGAACATTTTAGAAGGGCATTTCAGGTTCATTGAAATTATTTTTAGTAAACCCTAGTTGATTTCAGGGGGGGTGCTAGGGGTTCTGCCTTCCCCATTTCAAGTTTCTGATGAAAGTAAACATGATGCACACTCTAATGCATGGACTAGCTAGGGTGTGACACTGGGACCTGTCGGCGTAGAGCGCCAAGCCCTCGCGAGGTTCGAAAGGGAGAACTAAACTATGACGGAATCAGCAACTCACACAAATCCATAGCAAAGGTCATGTATTAACAAGCGGGACTACAGAGACCTTACAGGCCCCCGTAGGGCGCATTTTGATTCCTCGCAGGGAACGGATCCTAAGGAGTGCTAACTACACGGGCTCCAGCAGAAGATGCCATCATCAACAGTGGGCCGCCAGGCACCGGCGCCAAACACATCCAGATCAGGGTCGGCGATGGCCTGACGGGCCCGCCCTGCTCCGGGAGCGGCGCCGGCTCGGGGGCTCGTAGCTGTCGTCGCTCGTCTCCAGAGTCGCGAAGATCTCGCTGGAGTCGCTGGACCCCCCAGCACCTTCGCCAAGGGAGCGGTTGACGGGCCTAGCCCTCACCAGGGCAAGGTCCTGGCCACCTCTCCCGCGGCAACACTCCAGCCGGCGCCCGATCGCGTCGAAGACCTTGAGGAACATCACTGCAGCGCCATCGTACTCTAGGTGGACCGCGAAGACGCCCCTCTCCTTGCAGACCCGGGCGATTTCTCTCCAGCCGCGGGACAAGTAGACCTTGCCCGGGGCAGCGACCACGACCTCGGCCTCGGTCGCGAGGGCGCTGCAGCCGGCATGTTGCAGCCAGAGCTCCAGAGGCCCTCCTGGAGGGACGACGGAGGCGAAGAAGGGAGGCAGACGGATCCAGGATTGAAGAGGAACGACGATGTGGAGCACGAACTCGTGGGAGGAGCCCTCGGCGTGGACTCCGGGAGGAACAACCCACGCCTTCGTGACCCGACGGCGCCTACGACGGCGCCGGCCGCGGAGATCAGCATCGACACCCTCGGGGCCCTCGGCAGGGGCGTATAGAGGAAGCGGGAACACCGGCGGAGCCCGCTCGCACCGGGGCCTCGGCTCCACCTGCCGGTCTTCCTTGCCCCGACTACAAATGGCGAGCCGCTTCTTCGGCGGGAGCGGGTCTGGCCCCTCTCGAGGAGATTTTCCCTTCTCCGCCGCGGAGAACCGGCGGATTGGAGCCATCACGCCAAGACGAAGCTAGAACTGGGGGCAGAGGAGAAAGCAAGGAGAGATGGACTGGAAGGGCACGCGCTGTACAATACTTATAGCCGGCGAAGGCCAACCGCCGGCCTCCACGGTCGCAGGTAATCATGACACGATTTGCATGCAGGGACTTGTCCAGCTCGCGCGATCACCAAGGCGTCATGGGGAAGTGGAGTCGCCCACGTCCCGTCAACTGCCACGCGGCGCCCAAGGCTGCAGGCTGTTAGGGCCCGCGGCACTTCGCCCTTGCCCTTTCGCCTCTCGGCACGGCCAAGCCCATGCGCGCCTCGGGCCCGGGGGCTACTGTCGGCGTTCTGGGAATGGGGGTCCCCAGACTTGCCTGCCTGCGGCCTGCGGCGTGGCTCGAATGGGGGCCCAACATGGCCCATCTTCATCAAGCACAAGACTCAAGACCCTGGCAAGGGGCCAAGCCTCGCGAGGCGGACGACACGGCGCATCCTCAGGCGCAGCCTCCTCAGGCTGGCTCGCGAGGAGACGGAGATATCAAGGCAGGGTACCTCGCGAGGTGCCAGTGACACAAGCTATGACGATCGAGGGTGCCAGGCGGGTGCCAGCGCGCGCAGCGTCCTTCTTTCCTCTTTGGTGCAAAGGGGGCAAGCGCAGCTGCGGAGTACCGAGGCATTAGGCAAAGGTTGCCATTTCGGTGCAACAAGACCAGGACCGAGCGGACTACGAGACGGAGGTCACCATGGAGCCCAGCACGGCGTCACCGCAGAGTCTTTCGCAGGCGAAGACCACCTTTAGTCAGGATAAGAGTACTTTCTGTCCCCCTTCAAATTAGCCCGCCATTGTTGGCTCCCTTCCCGCTCAATATTTGGGAAGAGGACTAGGGCCTCTATAAATAGGGATCGGCCGCCCACATAGCAAGGGGTTCGAGGAGTTGGTTCGTTCGGCTCTCGTGGGGAGCCACATAGAGTAGAGAGAGAGAGAGAGAGGTGACCGAACTCCTCCCAGCAGTTCGTTGCCCCAGCTAAGAACTGACCCTCGCGAGGCAGTTCTTCCTTGTAGTGTTCGTCATAATCAGCCCCAAGAGGCAATCCATCCACCACACACTGGAGTAGGGTATTACACCACAATGGTGGCCCGAACCAGTATAAATCTTGTGTCTCTTGGGTGACTCCTTTAGTAGTTTAGATCTTTGTGAGATGGGAGGGTTGAGGACGCGATTTCCGTGCGCACCCTAGTGTTCGAACCTTAAGGGTCTGCCGGAACTCGAAATCCGACAGCGATGTAGGTGTATCTTCCGTTCTACGTCTGCAGAGCCCGGCTCCGCGCGTACCTCACCCAACATAGCCTTTCGGAACTAAGGAGTGAGGGGCTACGGGACCAGTTAGGCCCCTGAGTCGCAATGCTCAGGGGTTCCCCTCGACACGCAAACGGCCTTCATACCTTGGCTCCGCTCAGGGAGAGACGCGCAACGAACCAGGCCCGAGGGGCCTGGCTGGGCGGCGTACGTCTGGGCGTGACCCAGTCGTAGCCCCCGTGCCTAGCCCCCTCGCGCGGCACTCCCGAGGGGAGGCGTTGCGATGAGGCCAGCCACTGAGCTCTGGGCTCCCTGAGGTTAATGCGGCCCGGAGGCCACCCCCAGTTGTTTATCACCAGCGCGGAGCATAGCGCTTCCGCATGTGTACGGGCATAGCCGCTCCTCGGCAGTGTCGTCAGCCAGCCCGGAGCATGGTGCTTCCACTGGTACGTGGGAGGGGGCTCCCCTCCGGGAGGAGCCCCCGGGGCGTGTACAGCCCCGCCCTGACACGTGGCCGGCACGGTAGGGCTAGGTGAGGTGTATCTGGGCACCCGTGAGCCAGCGCGGGACTCACGAGGCCCTACCTCCAGGCGGGTTGCGCCTGGCACTGGGCCGTATCTTGAGATGTGTCCCTGCAAAATTTGGTTAGATGCCAGTACTCTACGTCCTCGGGTCCCGGCCCTCGAGCTTGTCTCAGCCGTCGCTGGTATGCCAGGTCGTGATGCCATGGACAAGGCCAGAGGGTGAGGGCTGGAGAGCCAGTAAGAGCCCTGAGTCACGATGCTCAGGCACCCCCCTTTAACGTGCAAGTGGCCGACATGGGGAAGAAGGGATGCTGCGGACAGGCATCAAGCAATCAAGCGTGATAGGCAAATGCATAATTGGAAATAAACGCGAGGGAAATACACGCAGCTAGGCCTAGCCCGAGCGGCTTAGGGATGATGCAGCCCGAAGGGCGCCCCCATCAAGGCAAACTAACGACCGAAAAATAAAAGGGGATACATGCCGCAGGCACGGACCCACGCAGCCTGGGAGTGATGCAACACTGGGAGGGTGCTCCCAGCTAGGAATGAAGCTTGAAAGATGTCACCTGAGGATGTCGTCGGCGAAGTGGCATTGGTGCAGCAGACTCGGTGGGCTGTGGAAGCCGGTCCTCACGAGCCCCCAGGCCCCGAGGCCTCGGGAGGCTCCGGAGGCACTGGTGGCTCCTCGCGAGCTGTCTTCATCTCCGCCAGGGCTGCAGAACGCCTGTCTTCCTGAGCCTCCATGATGCCCCTCATGAGGCGCTGGTACGCCGCAGCCATGCTCGGCAAGCCGTAAGGCATGCGAACATAGTTGTGGGGTGGACCCTCGCAGCGCACCACTTGCGAGGGCCAGATACGCTCCGTCGTGGCGATCTGATTGAGCCATGGTACGTCGACGCAGACGTGCAGCCCACCATTCTCGCCTGGATGTGGGGCCACAGCTGGTAGACAGCGGCAACCTCTCATGATCCTTGACTCCTGTAGTTCTTGAACGGCCTCGTTAACAAACTCCTGCTGGTCTGACCTTCCTTGCATGGCTCCTTCTCGAGGGAAACGTGCTTCGAAGCACGCCTCCACATGGTGCCCAAGCGCCTCCCTCGTGACCCTGGCTAGGTCGGTGGCCCTCCAGGTGAGAGCCCTCGAGCCCTGCCTGAGGAGGGCACCAGGCGCGCTATCCTATGCGATGGAAGGGAGGTCCCCCTGGGCAGACACGGGCCCTGAGGGGCCTGCCTCCTGTGGGGCTGAGCCTGACGACGTCTTCTTCTTCTTGGGGGTGGTCTCAGGAAGCCTCCTGCTTCCGCGATCTGGGTCTTCTAGCGACGCGGCCTGATAGGCTCGCTCCAGGGAACACACTGCATCCTTCTCTTCACAAGGCACCGTGATGACGCCGCCACTTCCTGGCATCTTGAGGACGTTGTAGCCGTGGTGAGTCACGGCCATGAACTTGGCCGGCGCTGGGTACCCGAGGATGGCGTTGTACGGCAGTCGGATGTGGGCGACGTCGAAGTCGATGAGCTCGGTGCGGTAGTTGCTGCGGGCCCCAAAGGTGACAGGGAGGCGGACCTGCCCGATCGGGGCTGTGGAACCGTCGGTGATTCCGGAGAAGGGCTTGGTTGGCTGAAGCTGGTCGTAGGGCACTTGGAGATTGTTGAATGTTTCCACGGACAGGACGCTGAGCCCCGCCCCACCATCGATGAGGGTCTTGGTGACCAGCACATTGCTGATGACTGAGGAGCAAAGCATCGGGAGGACTCCTGCCGTGGCCGCGCACTTGAGTTGGTCCGCTGAGCTGAATGTGATGGCGCACGCCGACCACCTGAGGGGGCGCATTGCTTCGAGCTTGGGGAGAACTGCATTCACTTCATGGGCAAACTGGTTGAAGATACATTGAGAGGCAGGGGCTTGAGCTCCGCCCAGGATGCAGGCGATTGTGCGCGGCTCTTGGAAGCCCCCAGCCCCCTCGTCTTGATGGCGGTCTTCGTTCCTCCTTGGCTGAGGCGGCAGCGGAGGTAGGCCTGCGTTGCCTTGAGGGCGATCCTCACGAGGCTGATCCCTCCATTCTCCCTCACGAGGCAGGTCCCGCTAGCAGTCCTCGCGAGGCTGGTCGCGCTACCCCTGGCGCGGGCCGCGATCTTCCCAGCGTCCTGGGTTTCTTCCTCCTCCTCGGCCGTAGCCCCGGTCAGCACGGTCAGGGCGACGGCCGATCCTTCCTTCCCGCACGGCGCAGAGTTCTTGACATTCGTTGGTGTTGTGGGTGTGGAGGTCGTGGTACACACAGTACCGGCTGCCCCTGGAGGGTTCGGGCAGATCCCTGCCCCGCTTGGTGTCTGGTTCTGCGGCGAGTATGGCAGCCCCCTTGCGCTTCACGTCCTTGGCCTTGGGCTTCTTCTCTTCTGGGTCCGCGGCAGGCAGCTCGAGGAGGGAGAGACGTCCCTCCTCAGCCCTGGCGCACTTGGTCGCCAAGTTGAACAGCTCCAGGGAGGTGCAGAGGTCTTCGTGCATCGCCAGCTCCTCCTTCATCTTGACGTCGCGCACGCCATCGGAGAAGGCCGAGATGATGGCTTCCTCGGACACCTTGGGGATCTTGAGGCGCGCGCTGTTGAAGCACTGGATGTACTTTTGCAGGGTCTCTCTGGGTTGTTGCTTGATGCAGTGCATGTCGCTCACGGCGGGTGGCCGGTCGCGAGTACCTTGGAAGTTGGCGATGAAGCGGGTGCGCATCTGGTCCCAGGAGGAGATCGTGCCTGGAGCCAGATTCAGGAGCCAGGTGCGAGCTCCTTCCTTGAGCGCCATGGGGAACCAGTTCGCCATGACCTTTTCATCCCCGCTAGCAGCCTCGATGCCCAGCTCATAGAGCTGGAGGAACTCTGCGGGGTCAGTTGTGTCGTCGTAGCGAGGAGTCAGGTCTAGCTTGAACTTGCCGGGCCACGCGACGTTGCGCAGCTCGGTGGTGTAGGTGCGGCAGCCGGCGGTGGCCACGAAAGGCTTCGGCTGGTGGAGAGTTCGGTCTTGAGGGTCCCCACGCGCTGCAGCTAGGAGCAGAGCAGGGTCTTGGCGTGCCGGAGCTGGAACAGGGTCGCGGCGTGCCGGAGCAGGGAGCGCCCTGGCAGCCCCTTGCGGGCGAGGGACTTCCTGGCAGCTTCGTTCTTGTTGCGCTGGCACCTGACGGAGCGGGTTCCGCCCAGGGGCCACGCGCCTTGGAGCCACGGCATCGCGACCTGGCATACCAGCGACGGCTGACGCCGCCTTGGGACTGGGTGTCAGGACCCCGATTCCAAGCCACATCGATCTAGCCGGTAACACCTCTTATCACTTTGCGGCCTCACGCACGGTATCCCATGGGTGTCGCCTTACCATGGCCCGGGACCGTTTGCGCCTTTTGGCTCACGTATATGATAGTGTCGCTAGCTCCATATGACAGAGAACCCGGGCCGACATGGCTAGTCGTGAACCAAAAGCGGCACAGACCTATGCAGACAGGCATACATGAATAACATCGAACATGTCGGTCATCAACGAGTGATTTCGGGCTGTAGCACTGGGCTAACAGGACTCCGGGGATCCCGGGCTGTAGCAAGCTAGGGAGGACTCCGGAAATCACCGCGTGACATTTCCCCGAAGGGACAGACATAGGGACGAAGCGAAACACATGCCGGCCAGTCAAGTGTCCTGAACAGTAGTGCTGGGCTAGCAGTACTCCGGTGAACCGGGCTGTAGCGGACTACTATGGCTCGAGGAACACTAGACTACATTTTCCCATAAGAAAGGCTGCCAAGGATAAACAACTAGATTGTCGGATCCCACTCATACCAAGCATTTCAATCATACACACAATATGCCCGATATGAGTACATACAACATGGCATCACAACAAAACTCTACAACTCAAGTACTTTATTTAAAGGCTCCAGAGAGCCATACATAACATGTCATACAGATAGGGGTCACATGACCCGACACTCAAGTCATACAATCATACAAGCACATGCGGAAGCAACTAGTCTGAGTACAGACTCTAAAAAGAAAGAAGGCTTCTCGAAGCCTGTCTATCTACATAGGGCCCTCCATGGCCAGGATCACCACCTGGGTGGCTAGTCACTCGCCGACGTCAAGGTCTACATAAAACCCATCGGAGGGGGCAGTGTTGTCGTCTGAAAACAATAAATAAGCAAACATGAGTACAAAGGTACTCAGCAAGTCTTACATTACATGCTCATTCTCAAGAAGGGGGTGGGGTTATGCAGCAAGCCAGCCTTGACTCTTGGCTAAGCTATCATACGGAACCTCTTTAGTAAAATAGTTTTCGCACACGAGTCCACTATACACCAACACAATACTCCACCGGGGATCCTCCCTCGTCATCCTACGAGAGGGCCATCCTCGGTACTCACACTTATCTTGAGTCTTTTAGTAGTATCCATTAACTTGTCTATGAACTGTATAGGCAACCAAGTAGTCCTTTACCGTGGACGCGGCTATTCGAATAGTTTTATACCCTGCAGGGGTGTACTTCATCACACATGTTTCCACCACTTAGCATCTGCACACGACATGTGCTCGGCAGACTTCAAGCGAAAACCGACGTGGGTGTAGACCACGACCTGACTAACCTCACAAGTCTCTAGTCCAAGTTTATCGCCTATTCAGGTTCCATCCGCAAGGAAATCCGGCCGGGGTGTCCTCAACGGCCCCAAACGATGTGAACAGGGTTCCGAGACACCAAACGGGTGACTCGGACCACCGTGCCACGGTGTATCTACCACAACATAGCCCACCCCTAGGGTCAGCGCTACGCACGGCCGCCAATGCATGTCCCACAAACACCAGAAACTAGTTGCAACTCCTGGACAAGGGCGAGAGGGGTCAGTAAGTCGAGCGGGGTCATATTTCAGGGCCCAATGTGTGGTAGTAGCTGATTCTTAAATCACGCATACAGATCTCAGTTCTTAGGGACGGCCTCAATGAAACAACCCACCATGTACTCCTACGTGGCCTCTCATCGATACCTTTACCAAAACATGTTCAACACCTCCCTCATATTACCGACATAAGCATTTCACTCTAGCCCATCACCCAAATGAACCAGACCTGACACAACTCTAAGCATAGCAGGCATAGCAAGGTAGGAATCACAAAACATGGCTCAATCAACTCCTACACATGCTAGTGGGTTTCATCTAGTTACTGTGGCAATGACAGGTCATGCAGAGGATAAGGGTTCAACTACCGTAGCACACAGCAGTTTGTATCGCGTTGTCTTAATGCAGTAAACAAGAGCAGAAGTGGGAACATGGGTTTGTATCGGAATGATCAATGGATGCTTGCCTGATGGAGTGGTAGCGGGATACTGCCCTTCAGTTGGATACTCGTGAATATCCTCGGAGGCAGAACCTACCACGGAGAACACATCGGAGCATGATCAACACATGACGATATGCAACAATATGATGCATGCTATGACATGGCAATATGATTGTGTCTTGGCCTAATGCAAGCTAAAATAGAAGGGGATGAACTCATTTGAATCAAAGATTCAAATATTAGCTCATTAAACATGGCATTTATAGTGCATTACCTTATTCTGCTTAAACAGCAAGGTAAAATTGTTTTGTCATGCATGAAACCATTATAGATGGATAGATTGAATTTTTCTGATAATTTTTCATATATAATTTGTCTCATTTGGAGCTATGGTTGAATTTCTATGAATTTATGAAGTTTGAACTATTTTTTGGAATTTCCTGAATAAAATAACTCCAGAAATTCAATTACTGCGTCAGCAACGCGTCAGGGTGACGTCAGCAGGTCAAAGGCGCCAGCCAGGTCAAACCTGGCTGGTGGGGCCCACTGGTCAGTGTTTCTGTGCACTAACTACATTTAGTTAGCCTAATTAACTGGCAGGGCCCACTAGTCAGTGACTATACTAATTAAACTAATCTATTTAGTTAGCACTAACAGGGTAATTAGTCGGGCGGGGCCCGCATGTCGGTGAGAGAGGGGGGAAGGTCAACCCACGTCAACAAATCAACCTCGCCGGTTAGCGGGTCAAAGCCTGCCAGCGTTTAGCCACCGGCGAGGCCAGACGCGGTGGCGTGCTGCGGAAATCGCCCATAGGGCACCAAATGATGCGCGGAGAGCAGCTACGGGTAGCTGGGGACAAACCGCGGCTTTTGGTGGTGGTGGTTCGGCTCGGGGTGGCCGGAAACGACGCCGGCGACGACCTTGGCGGTCGCCGAAGTTCGGGCGTGGTTGAATCCGACGCTACGGGGCACGGCAAGGCGCGGGGAGTGGTGCGTTAGGTTCCTGGAACTGCGCTGAGCACGGTGGTGTGCCTGGCTTCAAGCCACGATAGCCCTGGCCATGACGGCGACGAGGCACATCGCCGGCGAGCTTCGGCCGCGGTGGAAATCGGAGCTACAGGGCGCAAACGAGCAAGGGGAAGGTGGGGATCGAAGGAGAAGCTCACGGGGAGTGCAGCGGTGGTCTCAGCGGGCTCGGGGACGCAATGGAGCGGGCGCACGGTCGCCGGCGATCTCGGATGCCCGAGGTTGAAGACGAGGGCGAAGCCAGCGTTGCAGGGCTTCCGGCGAAGCGTGGCTCGATGGGGAGGACGAGGGAGTCGAGGCGGAGCTGATGGACTCGTCGGAGGGGCGAGGGGAGGTCTCTAGCGGCGACTACGGCGATCGGTGGCGAGGGGCGCGCTCGGCCATCACGGGAGAGGATGAGGGAGACGAGGGGGAGAGAGAGAGAGGACGAGAGGGGGTCGAGGGGGTCTCGTGGCGTCTCTGGGCGCCTCCCAGCGTCGGCAGAAGCAGGAGGTGGCCGGCGCGTGGCCGGCGCGCGGCGAGCACGAGCCCCTGCCTCCTGGCGCGAGGTAGGGGGTGACTGGCGCGGGCTAGTCGGCTGAGCCGAGCCAGGTAAGGCCCAAGTGGCTTCTTTCTCCCTTTTTTTGATTTTTGTTTTCCTTTTCTATTTTTCTGTAGCTTTAGGGCTTTATTTAAAATACCTAGGCACTTTCTAAAATCCTGAAAATAATTGTGGGCTCTGTTGGGATTATTCCTAACAGCAAACAATTATTTCCAGAATTATCTGAGCATTTGAATTATTTTGTAGCATTTAAATGCCCAAATTCAAATATTTATGATTTAAATCAATGACCTTCTGTTGACCTAGAAAAATGTGCACCTATTTTCCCAGAGGTTCTAACCCAAGGCAAAGAGGGTGAACATTTTAGAAGGGCATTTCAGGTTCATAGAAATTATTTTTAGTAAACCCTAGTTGATTTCAGGGGGGGTGCTGGGGGTTCTGCCTTCCCCATTTCAAGTTTCTGATGAAAGTAAACATGATGCACACTCTAATGCATGGACTAGCTAGGGTGTGACACTGGGACCTGTCGGCGTAGAGCGCCAAGCCCTCGCGAGGTTCGAAAGGGAGAACTAAGCTATGACGGAATCAACAACTCACACAAATCCATAGCAAAGGTCATGTATTAACAAACGGGACTACCGAGACCTTACAGGCCCCCGTGGGGCGCATTTTGATTCCTCGTAGGGAACGGATCCTAAGGAGTGCTAACTACACGGGCTCCAGCAGAAGATGCCATCATCAACAGTGGGCCGCCAGGCACCGGCGCCAAACACATCCAGATCAGGGTCGGCGATGGCCTGACGGGCCCGCCCTGCTCCGGGAGCGGCGCCGGCTCGGGGGCTCGTAGCTGTCGTCGCTCGTCTCCGGAGTCACGAAGATCTCGCTGGAGTCGCTGGACCCCCCAGCACCTTCGCCAAGGGAGCGGTCGACGGGCCTAGCCCTCACCAGGGCAAGGTCCTGGCCACCTCTCCCGCGGCAACACTCCGGCCGGCGCCCGATCGCGTCGAAGACCTTGAGGAACATCACTGCAGCGCCATCGTACTCCAGGTGGACCGCGAAGACGCCCCTCTCCTTGCAGATCCGGGTGATTTCTCTCCAGCCACGGGACAAGTAGACCTTGCCCGGGGCAACAACCACGACCTCGGCCTCGGTCGCGAGGGCGCTGCAGCCGGCGTGCTGCAGCCAGAGCTCCAGAGGCCCTCCTGGAGGGACGACGGAGGCGAAGAAGGGAGGCAGACGGATCCAGGATTGAAGAGGAACGACGATGTGGAGCACGAACTCGTGGGAGGAGCCCTCGGCGTGGACTCCGGGAGGAACAACCCACGCCTTCGTGACCCGACGGTGCCTACGACGGCGCCGGCCACGGAGATCAGCATCGACACCCTCGGGGCCCTCGGCGGGGGCGTATAGAGGAAGCGGGAACACCGGCGGAGCCCGCTCGCACCGTGGCCTCGGCTCCACCTGCCGGTCTTCCTCGCCCCGACTACAAATGGTGAGCCGCTTCTTCGGCGGGAGCGGGTCTGGCCCCTCTCGAGGAGATTTTCCCTTCTCCGCCACGGAGAACCGGCGGATTGGAGCCATCACGCCAAGACGAAGCTAGAACTGGGGGCAGAGGAGAAAGCAAGGAGAGATGGACTGGAAGGGCACGCGCCGTACAATACTTATAGCCGGCGAAGGCCAACCGCCGGCCTCCACGGTCGCAGGTAATCATGACACGATTTGCATGCAGGGACTTGTCCAGCTCGCGCGATCACCAAGGCGTCATGGGGAAGTGGAGTCGCCCACATCCCGTCAACCGCCACGCGGCGCCCAAGGCTGCAGGCTGTTAGGGCCCGTGGCACTTCGCCCTTGCCCTTTCGCCTCTCGGCACGGCCAATCCCATGCGCGCCTCGGGCCCGGGGGCTACTGTCGGCGTTCTGGGAATGGGGGTCCCCAGACTTGCCTGCCTGCGGCCTGCGGCGTGGCTCGAATGGGGGCCCAACATGGCCCATCTTCATCAAGCACAAGACTCAAGACCCTGGCGAGGGGCCAAGCCTCGCGAGGCGGACGACATGGCGCATCCTCAGGCGCAGCCTCCTCAGGCTGGCTCGCGAGGAGACGGAGATATCAAGGCAGGGTACCTTGCGAGGTGCCAGTGACACAAGCTATGACGATCGAGGGTGCCAGGCGGGCGCCAGTGCGCACAGCGTCCTTCTTTCCTCTTTGGTGCAAAGGGGGCAAGCGCAGCCACGGAGTACCAAGGCATCAGGCAAAGGTTGCCATTTCGGTGCAACAAGACCAGGACCGAGCGGACTATGAGACGGAGGTCACCATGGAGCCCAGCACGGCGTCACCGCAGAGTCTTTCGCAGGCAAAGACCACCTTTAGTCAGGATAAGAGTACTTGTTGTCCCCCTTCAAATTAGCCCGCCATTGTTGGCTCCCTTCCCGCTCAATATTTGGGAAGAGGACTAGGGCCTCTATAAATAGGGACCGGCCGCCCACATAGCAAGGGGTTCGAGGAGTTGGTTCATTCGGCTCTTGTAGGGAGCCACACAGAGTAGAGAGAGAGAGAGGTGACCGAACTCCTCCCAGCAGTTCGTTGCCCCAGCTAAGAACTGACCCTCGCGAGGCAGTTCTTCCTTGTAGTGTTCGTCATAATCAGCCCCAAGAGGCAATCCATCCACCACACACTCTAGTAGGGTATTACACCACAATGGTGGCCCGAACCAGTATAAATCTTGTGTCTCTTGGGTGATTCCTTTAGTAGTTTAGATCTTTGTGAGATGGGGGGTTGAGGACGCGATTTCCGAGCGCACCCTAGTGTTCGAACCTTAAGGGTCTGCCGGAACCCGAAATCCGACAGTGATGTAGGTGTATCTTCCGTTCTACGTCTGCAGAGCCTGGCTCCGCGCGTACCTCACCCAACATAGCCTTTCGGAACTAAGGAGTGAGGGGCTACGGAGCCAGTTAGGCTCCTGAGTCGCGATGCTCAGGAGCCCCCTTGACGCGCAAACAGCGGGTGATGAGGTGCAATGTAAGCGGGGCTACCATTCTACGTCTGCAGAGCCCGGCCCCGTGCGTACCTCACCCAGCATAGCCTTTCGGAACTAAGGAGTGAGGGGCTACGGGACCAGTTAGGCCCCTGAGTCGCGATGCTCAGGGGTCCCCCTTGACGCGCAAACGGCCTTCATACCTTGGCTCCGCTCAGGGAGAGACGCGCGACGAACCAGGCCCGAGGGGCCTGGCTGGGCGGCGTACGTCTGGGCGTGACCCAGTCGTAGCCCCCGTGCCTAGCCCCCTCGCGCGGCACTCCCGAGGGGAGGCATTGCGATGAGGCCAGCCACTGAGCTCTGGGCTCCCTGAGGTTAATGCGGCCCGGAGGCCACCCCCAGTTGTTTATCACTAGCGCGGAGCATAGCGCTTCCGTATGTGTACGGGCATAGCCGCTCCTCGGCAGTGTCGTCAGCCAGCGCGGAGCATGGTGCTTCCACTGGTACGTGGGAGGGGGCTCCCCTCCGGGAGGAGCCCCGGGGGCGTGTACAGCCCCGCCCTGACACGTGGCCGGCACGGTAGGGCTAGGTGAGGTGTATCTGGGCACCCGTGAGCCAGCGCGGGACTCACGAGGCCCTACCTCCAGGCGGGTTGCGCCTGGCACTGGGCCGTATCTTGAGATGTGTCCCTGCAAAATTTGGTTAGATGCCAGTACTCTACGTCCTCGGGTCCCGGCCCTCGAGCTTGTCTCAGCCGTCGCTGGTATGCCAGGTCGCGATGCCGTGGACAAGGCCAGAGGGTGAGGGCTGGAGAGCCAGTAAGAGCCCTGAGTCGCGATGCTCAGGCACCCCCCTTTAACGTGCAAGTGGCCGACATGGGGAAGAAGGGATGCCGCGGACAGGCATCAAGCAATCAAGCGTGATAGGCAAATGCATAATTGGAAATAAACGCGAGGGAGATACACGCCGCTGGGCCTAGCCCGAGCGGCTTAGGGATGATGCAGCCCGAAGGGCGCCCCCATCAAGGCAAACTAACGACCGAAAAATAAAAGGGGATACATGCCGCAGGGACGGACCCACGCGGCCTGGGAGTGATGCAACCCTGGGAGGGTGCTCCCAGCTGGGAATGAAGCTTGAAAGATGTCACCTGAGGATGTCGTCGGCGAAGTGGCATTGGTGCAGCAGACTCGGTGGGCTGCGGAAGCCGATCCTCACGAGCCCCCAGGCCCCGGGGCCTCGGGAGGCTCCGGAGGCACTGGTGGCTCCTCGCGAGCTGTCTTCATCTCCGCCAGGGCTGCGGAACGCCTGTCTTCCTGAGCCTCCATGATGCCCCTCATGAGGCGCTGGTACACCGCAGCCATGCTCGGCAAGCCGTAAGGCATGCGAACATAGCTGTGGGGTGGACCCCCGCAGCGCACCACTTGCGAGGGCCAGATACGCTCCGTCGTGGCGATCTTATTGAGCCATGGTATGTCGACGCGGACGCGCAGCCCACCATTCTCGCCTGGATGTGGGGCCACAGCTGGTAGACAGCGGCAACCTCTCATGATCCTTGACTCCTGTAGTTCTTGAACGGCCTCGTTAACAAACTCCTGCTGGTCTGACCTTCCTTGCCTGGCTCCTTCTCGAGGGAAACGTGCTTCGAAGCACGCCTCCACATGGTGCCCAAGCGCCTCCCTCGTGGCCCTGGCTAGGTCGGTGGCCCTCCAGATGAGAGCCCCCGAGCCCTACCTGAGGAGGGCATCGGGCGCGCTTTCCTATGCGATGGAAGGGAGGTCCCCCTGGGTAGACACGGGCCCTGAGGGGCCTGCCTCCTGACAACGTCTTCTTCTTCTTGGGGGTGGTCTCAGGAAGCCTCCTGCTTCCGCGATCTGGGTCTTCTAGCGACGCGGCCTGATAGGCTCGCTCCAGGGAACACACTGCATCCTTCTCTTCACAAGGCACCGTGATGACGCCGCCACTTCCTGGCATCTTGAGGACGTTGTAGCCGTGGTGAGTCACGGCCATGAACTTGGCCAGCGCTGGGTACCCGATGATGGCGTTGTACGGCAGTCGGATGTGGGCGACGTCGAAGTCGATGAGCTCGGTGCGGTAGTTGCTGCGGGCCCCGAAGGTGACAGGGAGGCGGACCTGCCCGATCGGGGCTGTGGAACCGTCGGTGATTCCGGAGAAGTGCTTGGTTGGCTGAAGCTGGTCGTAGGGCACTTGGAGATTGTTGAATGTTTCCACGGACAGGACGCTGAGCCCCGCTCCACCATCGATGAGGGTCTTGGTGACCAGCACATTGCTGATGACTGAGGAGCAAAGCATCGGGAGGACTCCTGCCGTGGCCGCGCACTTGAGCTGGTCCGCTGAGCTAAACATGATGGCGCACGCCGACCACCTGAGGGGGCGCGTTGCTTCGAGCTTGGGGAGAACTGCATTCACTTCGCGGGCAAACTGCTTGAAGATACGTTGAGAGGCTGGGGCTTGAGCTCCGCCCAGGATGCAGGCGATTGCGCGCGGCTCTTGGAAGCCCCCAGCCCCCTCGTCTTGATGGCGGTCTTCGTTCCTCCTTGGCTGAGGCGGCAGCGGAGGTAGGCCTGCGTTGCCTTGAGGGCGATCCTCACGAGGCTGATCCCTCCATTCTCCCTCATGAGGCAGGTCCCGCCAGCGGTCCTCGCGAGGCTGGTCGCGCTACCCCTGGGGCGGGCCGCGATCTTCCCAGCGTCCTGGGTTTCTTCCTCCTCCTCGGCCGTAGCCCCGGTCAGCACGGTCAGGGCGACGGCCGATCCTTCCTTCCCGCACGGCGCGGAGTTCTTGACATTCGTTGGTGTTGTGGGTGTGGAGGTCGTGGTACACACAGTACCGGCTGCCCCTGGAGGGTTCGGGCAGATCCCTGTCCTGCTTGGTGTCTGGTTCTGCGGCGAGTACGGCAGCCCCCTTGCGCTTCACGTCCTTGGCCTTGGGCTTCTTCTCTTCTGGGTCCGCGGCAGGCAGCTCGAGGAGGGAGAGACGTCCCTCCTCAGCCCTGGCGCACTTGGTCGCCAAGTTGAACAGCTCCAGGAAGGTGCAGAGGTCTTCGTGCATCGCCAGCTCCTCCTTCATCTTGACGTCGCGCACACCATCGGAGAAGGCCGAGATGATGGCTTCCTCGGACACCTTGGGGATCTTGAGGCGCGCGCTGTTGAAGCGCTGGATGTACTTTTGCAAGGTCTCTCCGGGTTGGTGCTTGATGCGGCGCATGTTGCTCACGGCGGGTGGCCGGTCGCGAGTACCTTGGAAGTTGGCGATGAAGCGGGTGCGCATCTGGTCCCAGGAGGAGATTGTGCCTGGAGCCAGATTCAGGAGCCAGGTGCGAGCTCCTTCCTTGAGCACCATGGGGAACCAGTTCGCCATGACCTTTTCATCCCCGCTAGCAGCCTCGATGCCCAGCTCATAGAGCTGGAGGAACTCTGCGGGGTCAGTTGTGTCGTCGTAGCGAGGAGTCAGGTCTGGCTTGAACTTGCCGGGCCACGCGACGTTGCGCAGCTCGGTGGTGTAGGCGCGGCAGCCGGCGGTGGCCACAAAAGGCTTCGGCTGGTAGAGAGTTTGGTCTTGAGGGTCCCCACGCGCTGCAGCTAGGAGCAGAGCGGGGTCTTGGCGTGCCGGAGCTGGAACAGGGTCGCGGCGTGCCGGAGCAGGGATCGCCCTGGCAGCCCCTTGCGGGCGAGGGACTTCCTGGCAGCTCCGTTCTTGTTGCGCTGGCACCTGACGGAGCGGGTTCCGCCCAGGGGCCACGCGCCTTGGAGCCATGGCATCTTCTTGGAGAGGAGGCGGCTGGTGCGCCTCTGGAGCTTCGTTGCCCGCGCGGGGCGGGGTGTGGCGCAGAGGAACGGACGGCGCGGAAGAGCCCCCTGCGGCGCGGACAAGCTCGGCGACGCGGTCGAGCCACTCTTCATAGACGTCGTCGACGGGGCAGTAGCGCAGGAGCTCGTTTGCCGCGAGGAGCGCAACTCGAGCCTCCAAGGGTGCGCGGAGCGCGCGGGACGAAGAGCCAGCTAGTGCGAGCGATGGAGTAGCGGTGCGGCCGTCTTGGCGCACGGATGGATGCTGAGACGACGCTTGCTGCTCACCCCCCGCCGGGCCGGTGGCGGCGTTGACGGCGGGCGACGGGGAACGATGAGGACGCCCACCGACGGGGGCCGTCTGGGCGACGCGAGAAGCGATGGCGGCCCGGCGCTCGGCGTGGGCCCGAGGAGCGTCGGACATGGACGCGACGGTCGGAGGAGAGCGGAGTGGTGGAGGACAGATTCCGGCGCACCCCTACCTGGCGCGCCAAAATATCGGATCACGGGTTCCGGCAGACCCTTAAGGTTCGAACACTGGGGTGCGCGCGGATATCATGCTCTCTACCTCCCCGTCTCACAAAGATCTAAACTACTAAAAGAACTGCACAAGAGACACAAAGTTTATACTAGTTCGGGCCACCGTTGTGGTGTAATACCCTACTCCAGTGTGTGGTTGGTGGATTGCCTCCTGGGGCTGGTGATGACAAACAATACAAGGAAGAACAGCCTCACGAGGGTCTATTCTTGGCTGGGGCGATGAACTGCTAGGAGGAGTTCAGTCACCTCTCTCTCTCTCTCACTCACTCTCTCTGCTTGCTAGCCGGACCAACCAATGAACCAACCGAACCGAACCAAACCGAACCGAATCGAACCGAACCCCCTGCTACGTGGGTGGCTGGTCCTATTTATAGGAAAAGGCCCTGGGCCTCTTCCCAAATATTGAGCGGAAGGGCGCCAACAATTGGCCAATTCGAAGGGGAACATCTGGTACACTTATCCTGACTAAAGTTGGTCTTCGCCTACGAAAGGCTCTACGGTGACGCTGTGCTGGGATCCATGGTGACCTCCGTCTTGTAGTCCGCTTGGTCTTGGTCTCATTGCACCGAAATGGCAACCTTTGCCTGATGCCTCGGTACTCCGCGGCTGCGCTTGCCCCCTTTGCACCAAAGAGGAAAGAAGGACGCTGCGCGCGCTGGCGCCCGCCTGGCACCCTCGATCATCATGGCTTGCGTCATGGGCACCTCGCGAGGTACCCCGCCTTGATTTCTCCGCCTCCTTGCGAGCCAGCCTGAGGAGGCCGCGCCTGAGGATGCGCTGTGTCGTCCGCCCCGCGAGGCTTGGCCCCTCGCGAGGGTCTTGAGTCTTGTGTTGATGAAGATGGCCATGCTGGGCCTCCTTTGAGCCACGCCGCAGGCCGCAGGCAGGCAAGTCTGGGGACCCCCGTTCCCAGAACGCCGACAGCCGGGACCGGATATCTATCCGGAACCCCAAAGAAGACGTCCAAAGAATGGGCTTCAGAATGGTTTTATATAGAAGACGTCCCCCTCCCGGACCCTATTCGAATCGGCCTCCCTGAGTTCGACAACACTCCTTTGAAGAAGCGCCGGAGCTGGCGTCCACGGAGCCCCCAGGAGGAAGATGACAGGGACGTTCTTTACCTGATGAGCCGGATAAGTTTGTTAGCTCGATCCGGATTGGCCATGATCGAGGTCATGGCCACATGTATTATGCGGGGGGTGCAGCTGCTTCAGTATAGAGGCCACCCCATGTGAGATTTCAACGGGGAGGACGACGCCACCCGCTACGGCCGTAAAGGGCCGGAATCGGTTGCTGCTCTAATAAAGAGCTTATCCACTTTGTACAAGGGAGAAGAGGAGGAATTCCTCCGCGTCAACCCGCAGGGTGGATTTTCTATGTACAATCCTCCAAGCTGGGTAAGCGGACACTTTTTCTCGCCCATCTGTTTCATATTCCCATAGTTAAGTATTCAGTCTAGCGATTTCAACGCAGGAGCTGCGCCAGGCTGTAAGGGAGATAAACAGCCCTCCTCCACAACCCGAGGACCCGGAACGGTCCCTTGACCCGGCCTCCCAAGAGGATACGGACATATCTGTGGAGCTGATCAATGGGGTATTTTACCAATTGAGCAATGACAACGCCTTGGTGGCCATTACGGCCGATTACCCTGGGCAACTTCCAGCCTCACAGGTAACTGAGACCGAAGTCCCAGTACTTTGAAAAGGGATCCATCCTTGCGTGTTTTTTATTACCGTATAACAACCGTGTTTTGCAGGGGAGGTCCTCGAGGCGGAAGGCCGAGCCTGCGGCGACTAGCCAACAAGGGGCCGCGAGGCCAGGCAGGCTGAAAAGACACGCAGTCCAGATTGAGACACCGGCGCAGCAGTACGGCGCGCCGTCTTTATTCCAAGACATTATTCTCAGAGGCATACTAACGCCCATGCCTTCTTTTTAGGAAAAAGAGAGCTCGCCGGACTATACCCGGAGAGGCTACTAATCGCGCCTCCACCAGCCAGGTTCCAAGGCCGGATTCGGAGGCGGGCATGAATACGAGGCGCGCGTCGGGCACTCCTCCGACAAAGGATGCGGATAGACTGTCCGCCACCAATTCTGAGGTGGAAAGTGCCATGAACCACAGGCGTCGCCGGACTATTCTTCGTGACGCTTGTTTCTCCCAAGAGGCATTGGATGCCTTCAACTCGGGAGATGCGTAACTCCGTGCCGCTCAAAATGGTCTAGCCAGAGCCACGGAGCAGTATGTAAAAGACATCCGAGTGAGAAAATTTGGTGATTATATATATTAGTAGCCCCTGAGACTTGAAACAGTTAGAATAACTGATTTAAGGATCATTTGTTATGCGGGTTCTTACAAAAAAGAATACCCAACTGTCCGGAAGAGTGCAAAGCCCAACTTCAGGCCGCACTGGCCGCAGCAGGGGAGCCCAAAGAGACCCCCTCTTGTAATATATCCTTCAAATGATAAGTATCATATAAAGTGCGGCATATATGCAGATCTGACGATAAAATTGCAGATGACGCTGGAGTAAATCCGGATAAGCAACAGCTCCTACGGCAGCTGAAGGCCGGTGAGAGCGTGCTTACGAGGGTGAGGCAGGAGAAGAATGATCTCCTAGATGCCAACACCAAGCTGGGCGTGGAACTAAAGGATGTTCGTGCCCAACTGTCGGACTCCGTTAAGTAGAATCGGTGGCTTCGACGCGACATATTTAGTAAGTGCTTGAACGAACTTTGAAAAAGAGTTCAGCGAGGAAGTTGGCTGACAGAGTTATGTCTGTAGGTATGCTAACAGGTCGTCCTGCAAAGGAAATGCCCGGTTCTACAGGTGACCTTCTTCCCGAGCTCTCACAACTGCACGAACGAGTTCGGCAGGTGATGCAAGGCGTCGCCCAGGCCTTGTGGCCATCCGTCTCCGTGCCCGAAGGACTTCGAGATCTTGCGGAGAAGCTAAAGGGAGCGCGGCGGCGCTTCCAATTATGGAAGATATCGGCATGCCGTCAAGGTGCCAGGGAAGCCTGGGCCATGGTGAAGACGCGGTACACGGAGGCTGACCCAAACCACATGGCCGAGGTCGGACCTCTGGGGCCCAATGGGAAGGAGATCCCTGTGAGCTTAGTGTACGGCCAAGTAGAATTGGCCGCAAAGTATTCCCAACAGGACTGTAGACTAAACAACCTATTGGATGGTGTTGAAGAGGAATTCAACCAGTCAAATTGACTATGTAATTTAAAGTGACATGTATAATGCCTTCTAGCCGGATTGTAGATCGTTTATCATGGCGGACCTTTTCGCTTCAACCTCGGGACCCGACGGTCCGGAGTGTATCCGAATACCCTCTCGGTTATGTAAGAACCGGGGCATGCATGGAGACCAGGCGTAGGGATCATTAGTGCTTGAACAGACAAGTGCCCAACTAGTTATGTTATATTACATGGTTAGTAAGAAACATCTTCCAGGGAGAATAGTTCCGTTAGGGGTTCCTTTCCCAGGGAGGCATGCCCTAAAGTGCATGTCCGGACTGCGAGAAGAGATGCAGAAAAAACATCTGGGGGCGCATAAGTAAAAAAGTGAAAAATCATCTTTAGTTCACCGACCGAATATTCCCTTAAGAACGCTAGCTTTAGGCTTCACCCAGTCTGAGGTACACATCCGGCTGACCCGGCAGTAACAATCGCAGAGGTGCTCCCCTTATGCCCTAGCCGAATTAACGGGAACATAGGGCATAAATACAAGAGCCAAGCAACCCAGCTTGGCCAAAACTTAAGTCATATCGATGCATATAATGGTGAATAAAGGGTACATGCGGAAGGATAACACATGTGTTGGGCATAAAGCCCGTATGAATAAGCTTCTGTTAAAGAAGCCCCCAGGTACAATGAGCGTGGATAGCGCATCAGTTGCGTGCAAACAAGGCACGAATGGGCCTCTAAAAGCTGTGAGAGAAAAGAAAGGGAGAAGGAGAAAAATATAAGACAGATAGTGTATAAAAAATGGACAGAGGAAGGAGACGAACATAGAGTCCAGCGTTAGGCGTAGAATCTTCGGAGTCGGGCTGCATTCCATGGGTTCGGCTCGAGTCGATTATCCGATGCATCCCGCAGACGGTACGCTCCGCCAATCAGGACTTGGTCAATGATGAAGGGACCTTCCCATTTGGGCTTGAGTTTGTCCTTTTTCTTATCCGGCAGGCGTAGAACTAACTCGCCAACATTGTAAGTTTTGGCCCGTACTTCTCTGCTTTGGTATCTTCGAGCCTGCTGCTGATAGAATGTGGAATGGGCTTTTGCCACGTCACGCTCCTCCTCCAAGGCGTCCAAACTGTCCTGCCGATCGAGCTCGGCTTCTCTTTCTTCGTACATGCGCACTCGAGGTGAGTCATGAATTATGTCGCAGGGAAGAACCGCCTCTGCGTCGTATACCATAAAGAATGGTGTGTGTCCGGTAGTGCGATTCGGCGTGGTCCGCAGCCTCCAGAGTACAGAGTCGAGCTCCTCTACCCAATGTGTGTTAGATTCCGTGAGGGACCGCACTAATCTAGGTTTGATGTCGCGCATGATAAGACCATTTGCTCGCTTGACCTGACCGTTGGTTTGTGGGTGATAGACTGAAGCATAATCGAGCTTGATGCCCATGTTTTTGCACCAGGGTTTTACCTCGTCGGCCGTAAATTTCGTGCCATTATCAGTGATGATGTTGTGGGGGACGCCGTAACGGTGTATGACCCCGGATATGAAGTCTATCACCGGTCCGGATTCGGTCGTCTTAACAGGCTTGGCTTCTATCCATTTGGTGAACTTATCCACCATGACCAGTAAGTATTTTTGCTTGTGGGTTCCTCCTTTAAGGGGTCCAACCATGTCAAGCCCCCAGACCGCGAAGGGCCAGGTGATGGGGATAGTATGGAGGGCGGTGGGTGGCATATGGCTTTGGTTTGCAAAAAGTTGGCAACCAACACAACGTTGGACTAAGTCCTGAGCGTCTGCCCGGGCCGTCGGCCAATAAAAGCCTGTACGGAAGGCCTTGCTTACAAGGGCCTGAGTTGCAGCGTGGTGACCGCCGAGTCTGGCATGAATTTCCGCTAGAAGATTCCGCCCTTCCTCTTCGGAGATGCACCTTTGAAGGACTCCGGTGGTGCTTTTCTTATAAAGCTCTCCCTCATGGACTTTATAGGCTTTAGATCGCCGCACTATGCAGCGTACCTCGTTTTGGTCCTCAGGAAGTTCCTGCCTAGTTAGGTAGGCTAGGAATGGTTCTGTCCACGGGGCGATGACTGCCATTATTACGTGGGCTGAAGATGTTATTTCGTTGGCAGAGCCTCCAATTATGTCAGAATGTTCGGTGTCGGGCAGTGCGGTTGGGTCCGGGCTGTTATTTCCGGGTTCCCCTTCCCATACTACGGATGGCTTGAACAGCCTCTCCAAGAAGATGTTGGGGGGGGGGGACGGCGTCGCGTTTTGCATCGATGCGTGCCAGGACATCTGCTGCCTGATTGTTTTCCCGGGCTATATGGTGAAATTCGAGCCCCTCGAACCGAGCTGACATTTTTAGGACGGCGTTGTGATAAGCTGCCATTTTCGGATCCTTGGGATCAAAGTCTCCATTTATTTGGGATATCGCGAGGTTCGAATCCCCGCGCACCTCTAGGCGTTGAATGCCCATGGATACTGCCATCCGGAGACCATGTAGAAGGGCCTCATATTCGGCTGCGTTGTTGGAGTCCGTATACATTGTCTGGAGTATGTATTGAACTGTATCTCCTGTTGGGGACATCAAAATGACGCCAGCCCACAGACCAGCCAACATTTTAGAGCCGTCGAAGTGCATGATCCAGTTGGAATATGTGCCGTACTCTTTAGGGAGTTCGGCTTCCGTCCATTTGGCGACCAAGTCGGCCAAAACTTGCGACTTAATAGCTCGTCGTGGCTTGTAAGTTATGTCGAACGGGAGGAGCTCAATGGCCCATTTCGCAATCCGACCCATCGCGTCGCGGTTGTTTATAATATCGTTAAGTGGTACTTCCGAGGCTACCGTTATCGAACACTCTTGAAAGTAGTGTCGCAGCTTCCGAGATGCCATAAATACCGCATACACTATCTTTTGATAATGTGGGTACCGTGACTTGCATGGAGTAAGGATAGTGGACACGTAGTAAACCGGCTTTTGAAGGGGGAATTTGTGTCTGTCCGTTTCTCGTTCGACGACGAGCACTGCGCTTACAACTTGATGAGTTGCCGCAGTGTATAATAGTATTAGTTCGCCAATGTTTGGCGCGGCCAGGACTGGGTTTGTTGCCAATATGGCTTTTATTTCGTCGAGTCCGGGCATGGCTGCATCCGTCCACTCGAAATGTTCGGTGCGCCGGAGGAGGCGATAAAGGGGTAATGCCTTTTCTCCCAAGCGGGAGATAAAGCGGCTTAGAGCCGCCACGCATCCAGTCAATTTTTGTATTTGTTTGAGGTCCTTTGGGATGTCCAATTGTGACAGAGCCCGGATCTTGGCTGGATTTGCTTCAGTTCCTCTACCGAATACAATGAAGCCCAAGAGCTTTCCGGCTGGTACGTCGAAAACGCATTTTTCCGAGTTGAGCTTGATGTCGTATGTTCGGAGGTTATCGAATGTGAGCCTCAAGTCATCTACTAGAGATTCGACATGCTTGGTTTTGACGACCACGTCATCTACGTATGCCTGCACTGTTGTGCCGATCTGGTTTGCCAGACATGTCTGAATCATGCGCTAATATGTTGCGTCGGCGTTTTTGAGCCCGAAGGGCATTGTGTTGAAGCAGAATGGACCATATGGTGTGATGAATGCTATTGCGGCTTGGTCTGGCTCTGCCATCTTAATTTGATGGTAGCCGGAGTATGTGTCGAGGAAACACAATGAATCGTGTCCTGCGGTAGCGTCGATGATTTGATCGATGCGGGGGAGGGGGAAGGGATCCTTTGGGCAAGCCTTGTTGAGGTCCTTAAAATCGACGCACAAGCGCCAGGATTTGTCCTTCTTTGGTACCATCACAAGGTTTGCTAGCCAGTCCGGATGTTTTATGTCTCTGATGAATCCGGCCTCCAATAGCTTGGCTAGTTCCTCTCCCATGGCTTTTCTCTTAGGTTCAGAGAAACGCCGAAGAGCCTGGTTGACTGGCTTGAATCCTTTTAGGATATTTAGGCTGTGCTCGGCCAGCCTGCGTGGGATTCCTGGCATGTCTGAAGGGTGCCAGGCAAAAATGTCCCAGTTCTCGCGTAGGAAGTCTCATAGTGTGGCGTCTACATCAGGGTTTAATTGTGCCCCGATGGAACTGTTTTTGTAGGGTCCGTTGGATGGACTTGGAATTTGACTATTTCGTCCACCGGTTTAAAGAAGGTGGACTTGGATCTTTTATCGAGTATCACGTCGTCCCTATTCACCGTGGAGCGCAGCGCACTCAGTTCCTCGGCCGCTGGGGCTTCGGATAGTGCCTCGAGGGCCAGTGCGGCTGTCTTATTTTCGGCGTGGAGTGCTATGTCCGGATCACTAGCAAGAGTGACGATTCCGTTGGGCCCGGGCATTTTGAGCTTCATGTACCCGTAATGGGGTATGGCTTGGAAGATTGTAAACGCCTCCCGCCCTAATAGAGCATGGTATCCGCTACTGAACGGGGCCACTTGGAACGTGACCTCTTCGGGCCTGTAATTATCCGGTGTGCCGAACACCACATCTAGTGTGATTTTTCCTGTACAGCGCGCTTCCCGACTAGGGATTATTCCTCTAAAGGTTGTGCTGCTTCGCTCAATGCGGTTCCAAACTATTTCCATTTTTCGAAGGGTTTCCTCATAAATGAGGTTCAATCCGCTGCCACCGGCCATGAGTACCTTGGTGAGTCAAAAGCCGTCCACTATTGGACTGAGGACCAATGCGGCTGGTGCTCAGGCTGTTCGGAATTTAGGTTCGTCACTGGCATTAAAAGTAATAGCCATGTCACTCCATGGGTTTATTGTTGCCACGTGGTAGACTTCGGCAAGGCTGCGGAGTGTTCGTTTTCGCATATTATTTGATGCGAAAGCCTCGAAGACTGTTAATACCATGCTGGTATCCCTGGGCTGGTGCTCTGTGGCTTCTAGGGTTAGGAGATCTTTGCCACTTTTGGCCACCTGCCGGAGTATCCAACATGCTCTAAGGCTATGAGTTGGTGTGGCGCCCTCTGCACTGTGAATTTTACAGGGTCCCTTGAGCCATCCCTCCAGTACGGTTCCATGCCCTGTAGAGGGTTTTTGCTTTTTGGTGTTTAACCCGGGTGTCTGGCAATAATGCACCCTTTTATTTCGGACTGGGTTTGTATTCAGGGCCGGATTGTCCCAGAATTTTATTTCGGTTTTCCAGGCGCTTTCCATCGCATAGTACTTTCGTACTATGGACGCCAAGTCGGCAAAGCGTGTAATTTCACGGCGACTTATGGCGTTGAGGATTCCCTCGTCCGTGCAATTATTGCAGAAGAATGAAATTGCGTCTTCCAGGCGGCAGTCCTTTATCCTGTTCATGACCAGGAGGAATCTGGCCCAGTAATGGTGTACTTTTTCTTCGGGCTCTTGCCTAATTTGGGATAGATCGCTTATGTTTGGGTGGGTGGGTGGAATTGAATTCGAAACCTCACCCAATCTGAGACTCAGGGGCCAAGGAGTTTCCGAACTCGGAAGTTTGGATTCTTGGATGTTTTCCACTGAATCTAGCCCGCTGCCTGACTCTAGGTTCAGGTCTTGAGTGACGTCCTCCCCTCCGCGGGTATCCGGCTTGGAGGGATCGGGAATCCGGACATAGCTAGTCCTTAAGATAGATGAAGGGTCACCACATTGTTCCTCCACCACTGCAACGTGATGTGTGACCTGGGGAGAGTTGATCTATCTCAGATCGGGTTTAGGCCCAATCTGATCATAGTCTATAGCGACTCCCAGGGCGGCGATGCGATCCAAGAGCTCATTTAGGGAAGAGGGCTCCATTGGATCTAACTGCTCAGCGAGTTCCGAGTTGACGTGAAGATTGCTTTTGATTACCCGAGAAGTGATAACCCACAAGTATAGGGGATCAATTGTAGCCTCTTTCGATAAGTAAGAGTGTCGAACCCAACGAGGAGCTAAAGGTAGAACAAATATTCCCTCAAGTTCTATCGACCACCGATACAACTCTATGCACACTTGACGTTCGCTTTACCGGAAACAAGTATGAAACTAGTAGTACTTTGTAGGTGTTGTTGGATAGGTATGCAAGATAATAAAGAGCAAGTAAATATAAAGTAGGGGCTGTTTAGATGAAGACACAACTAAGTTAGTTTTAGTAAAGAGCTTTTGTCAACAAGAAGGTTATTTGTCCCTAGGCAATCGATAACTAGACCGGTAATCATTATTGCAATTTTATTTGAGGGAGAGGCATAAGCTAACATACTTTCTCTACTTGGATCATATGCACTTATGATTGGAACTCTAGCAAGCATCCGCAACTACTAAAGATTCATTAAGGTAAAACCCAACCATAGCATTAAAGCATCAAGTCCCCTTTATCCCATACGCAAACAACCTACTTACTCGGGTCTGTGCTTCTGTCACTCACGCCGCCCACCATAAGCAAATCATAAACATATTGCAAACCCTACAGCGGGAATCCCTCACGCTTGCGCGACACGGGGAGCACCATAGGACAGCACCAATAATAAAACATACAACTCAAACCAATCACGATCATCAAATAGCCATTAGGACAAAACAGATCTACTCAAACATCATAGGATAGCCATACATCATTGGGAAATAATATATAGCATTGAGCACCATGTTTAAGTAGAGATTACAGCGGGTAAGAGAGAGGTTACACCGCTGCATAGAGGGGGGAAGAGTTGGTGATGATGGCGGTGAAGTTGTTGGTGAAGATCGCGGTGATGACGGTGGCCCCCGGTGGCATTCCGGTGCCACCGGAAGCGAGGGGGGGAGAGCCCCCCTCCTTCTTCTTCTTCCTTGACCTCCTACCTAGATGGGAGAAGGGTTTCCCCTCTGGTCCATGGCCTCCATGGCATGGGAGGGGCGAGAGCCCCTCCGAGATTGGATATATCTCTCTGTCTCTCTCTGGTTCTACGTTCTCAAATTCTTCCCTTTGACCGTTTCTTATATTCTTGGAGATCCGTAACTCCGATTGGGCTGAAATTTTAACACGATATCTATCCAGAAATTAGCTTTCTTGCGGCGAAAGAAGGGCACCAACCGCCTTACGGGGTGGTCATGAGGGTCAGGGGCGCGCTTGACACCCTGGGGCGCGCCCCCCTACCTCGTGCCCCCCTCGGACACCGCCTCACGTTGATTTTACTTCCCAAAAATCATAAATATTCCAAAATAAATCTCCATCAGTTTTTATTCTGTTTGGTATGGGTTTTCTGCGAAACAAAAAACATGCAACAAACAGGAACTGGCACTGAGCACTGGATCAATATGTTAGTCCCAAAAATAATATAAAAAGTTGCCAAAAAGTATATGAAAGTTGAATAATATTATCATGGAACAATCAAAAATTATAGATACGACAGAGACGTATCAGCATCCCCAAGCTTAATTCCTGCTCGTCCTCGAGTAGGTAAACGATAAAAAGATAATTTTTTATGTGGAATGCTACCTAGCATAATATTGATCATATGTCTAATCATGGCATGAATATTAAGACACGAGTGATTCAAAGCAATAGTCTATCCTTTGACATAAAAATAATAATAGTTCAAGCATACCAACCAAGCAATTATGTCTTATTAAAATAACATAGCCAAAGAAAGCTCATCCCTACAAAATCGTATAGTCTGGCTATGCTCCATCTTCACCACACAAAATATTCACATCATGCACAACCCCGATGACAAGCCAAGCAATTGTTTCATACTTTTTACGTTCTCAAACCTTTTCAACTTTCACGCAATACATGAGCGTGAGCCATGGACATAGCACTATAGGTGGAATAGAATATGATGGTGGAGAAGACAAAAAGGAGAAGATAGTCTCACATCAACTAGGCGTATCAATGGGCTATGGAGATGCCCTTCAATAGATATCAATGTGAGTGAGTAGGGATTGCCATGCAACGGATGCACTAGATCTATAAATGTATGAAAGCTCAACAAAAGAAACTAGTGGGTGTGCATCCAACTTTCTTGCTCACGAAGACCTAGGGCACTTGAGGAGGCCCATCATTGGAATATACAAGCCAAGTTCTATAATGAAAGATTCCCACTAGTATATGAAAGTGACAACATAGGAGACTCTCTATCATGAAGATCATGGTGCTACTTTGAAGCACAAGTGTGGTAAAAGGATAGTAGCATTGTCCCTTTTATTTTTTATTTTTTATTTGGCCTTTCTTCTTCTTTTTTTGGCCTTCCCTTTTTTTATTTGGCCTTTTTTTGGGGAACAATGCTCTATTGAATGATGATCATCACACTTCTATTTATTTACAACTCGATACTAGAACAAAGATGACTCTATATGAATGCCTCCGGCGGTGTACCGGGATGTGCAATGATCTAGCATAGCAATGACATCAAAAATGGACAAGCCATGAAAACATCATGCTAGCTATCTTATGATCATGCAAAGCAATATGACAATGAATGCTCAAGTCATGTATATGATGATGATGAAAGTTGCATGGCAATATATCTCGGAATGGCTATGGAAACGCCATGATAGGTAGGTATGGTGGCTGTTTTGAGGAAGGTATATGGTGGGTTTATGGTACCGGTGAAAGTTGCGCAGTACTAGAGAGGCTAGCAATGGTGGAAGGGTGAGAGTGCGTATAATCCATGGACTCAACATTAGTCATAAAGAACTCACATACTTATTGCAAAAATCTATTAGTCATCGAAACAAAGTACTACACGCATGCTCCTAGGGGGATAGATTGGTAGGAAAAGACCATCGCTCGTCCCCGACCGCCACTCATAAGGAAGACAATCAATAAACACCTCATGCTCCGACTTCGTTACATAACGGTTCACCATACGTGCATGCTACGGGACTTGCAAACCTCAACACAAGTATTTCTCAATTTCACAATTACTCGATTAGCATGACTCTAATATCACCACCTTTATATCGCAAAACTATTGCAAGGAATCAAACATATCATATTCAGCGATCTACAAGTTTATGTAGGATTTTATGACTAACCATGTGAATGACCAGTTCCTGTCATCTCTCTAAATAGATATAAGTGAAGCACGAGAGTTTAATTCTTTCTACAAAAGATATTCCCCCACTCTAACAAGTATAAGTGAAGAAAAAGAGCATTCTACAAATGGTGGTTGTCTAAGTGAAGAGAAACAGGCAATCCAAACTTCAAATGATATAAGTGAAGTACATGAAGCATTCTATAAAAGCCATACTCAAAAGATATAAGTGAAGTGTAAAGAGCATTCTATAAATCAACCAAGGATCATCTCATACCATCATGGTGCATAAAAAAATAAAAACCTAAATGCAAAAGACGCTCCAAGACTTGCACATATCGCATGAACGAAACGAATCCGAAAACATACCGATATTTGTTGAAGAAAGAGGGGATGCCTCCCCGGCATCCCCAAGCTTAGACGCTTGAGTCTCCTTGAATATTTACTTGGGGTGCCTCGGGAATCCCCAAGTTTGAGCTCTTGCCTCTCTTCCTTCTTCTCACATCAAAACCTTCTCAATCATCGAACACTTCATCCACACAAAACTTCAACAGAAAACTCGGTAAGATCCGTTAGTATAATAAAGCAAATCCCTACTATAAGTACTATTGCAAACCAATTAATATTTTGTTTTTGCATTGTGTCTACTGTAATATAACTTTTTCATGGCTTAATCCACTGATATAAATTGACAGGTTCATCAAAACAAGCAAACTATGCATCAAAACAGAATCTGTCTAAAACAGAACAGTCTGTAAAAATCTGAACATTCATCATACTTATGATACTTGAAAAATTCTACCAAAATTAGGAAAAATAAAAACTTTGTATAGGAAGACAGTGAAAAAATAATCAGAACCATTTGAAGTTCCAGCTAAAAATGTAAAATCACGCACTACAGCCAAAGTTTCTGCCCTGCACCGTACAAACCATCAAGCAAATGTAAACATCCTAAAGGCAAACCTTGGCACATTATTTTTATAATACAAGGAAATTGTACAAGGGGATAATTATTTTTTTTGAAAGGTTTCTGTAATTAAGATTCACAAAGTTCCCATGGTCATGAAAAAAGTTCAAGGACGTCCCCCACTTTCACAATGCTCGTCTCTCTCACTTTCACTTTTCTTTTTGAAAAAGCTTTGGGTTCCCCTCTTTATTTTTGTTGTTTTTGAACTATAAGCAAGCACTCAACAGAAATAAATGACTCTCTAAAACTTCCGGGTTGTCTCCCTGGCAGCGCTTTCTTTAAAGCCATTAAGCTAGGCATATAGTGCTCAAGTAATGGATCCACCCGGATCCCAAGGTATATCAAAGCCAATTTTAATTAACAATGATTTGTAATTTAGTAGTGAGCACAAAGTAACATATATCATGCAACAACGAAATCTAACTCTCTTCCTATGCATCGGCATGTCATAAAAGAACAATTCATGCACACCTAGTAAAGGCCAATGCATAGTATAAACAGTTTCTTGCAATTCTATCATATTGGAAACATAGAGAGGTGGAGATACAGTTCCTCCTGTTGGGGAACGTAGTAATTTCAAAAAATTTCCTACGCACACGCAAGATCATGGTGATGCATAGCAACGAGAGGGGCGAGTGTTTTCTACGTACCAACGCAGACCGACTGCGGAAGCGATCACACAACATAGAGGAAGTAGTCGTACGTCTTCCCGATCCGACCGATCCAAGCACCGTTACTCCGGCACCTCCGAGTTCTTAGCACACGTTCAGCTCGATGACGATCCTCGGGCTCCGATCCAGCAAAGCGTCGAGGAAGAGTTCCGTCAGCATGACGGCGTGGTGACGATCTTGATGTACTACCGACGCAGGGCTTCGCCTAAGCACTACAACGGTATGATCGAGGTGGAATTTGGTGGCAGGGGGCACCGCACACGGCTAAGGAACGATCTCAAGGATCAACTTGTGTGTCTATGGGGTGCCCCTTGCCTCAGTATATAAAGAATGGAGGAGGAGGAGGCCGGCCAAGGCCATTGGTGCGGCCAGGATGGGAGTCCTACTAGGACTCCAAGTCCTAGTAGGAGTCCATCAAGAGGGGAGGAAGGGAGAAGGAAGTGGAGGAGTAGGAAAGGTGGCCGGCCCCCTTTTCCCTAGTCCAATTCGGACTAGAGGGGAGGGGGTGCAGCAGGCCTTTTCTCCTCTTTCCACTAAAGCCCATCAAGGCCCAATACTTCTCCCAGCGAATTCCCGTAACTCTCTGGTACTCCGAAAAATACCCGAATCACTCGGAACCTTTCCGAAGTCCGAACATAGTCGTCCAATATATCGATCTTTACGTCTCGACCATTTCGAGACTCCTCGTCATGTCCCCGATCTCATCCGGGACTCCGAACTCCTTCGGTACATCAAAACTCATAAACTCATAATATAACTGTCATCGAAACCTTAAGCATGCGGACCCTACGGTTCGAGAATAATATAGACATGACCGAGACACGTCTCCGGTCAATAACCAATAGTGGGACCTGGATGCCCATATTGGCTCCTACATATTCTACGAAGATCTTTATCGGTCAGACCGCATAACAACATACGTTGTTCCCTTTGTCATCGGTATGTTACTTGCCCGAGATTCGATCGTCGGTATCCAATACCTACTTCAATCTCGTTACCGGCAAGTCTCTTTACTCGTTCTGTAATACATCATCTCACAACTAACTCATTAGTTGCAATGCTTGCAAGGCTTATGTGATGTGCATTACCGAGAGGGCCCAGAGATACCTCTCCGACAATCGGAGTGACAAATCCTAATCTCGAAATACGCCAACCCAACATGTACCTTTGGAGACATCTGTAATGCTCCTTTATAATCACCCAGTAACATTGTGACATTTGGTAGCACCCAAAGTGTTCCTCCGGCAAACGGGAGTTGCATAATCTCATAGTCATAGGAACATGTATAAGTCATGAAGAAAGCAATAGCAACATACTAAACGATCGGGTGCTAAGCTAATGGAATGGGTCATGTCAATCAGATCATTCAACTAATGATGTGACCTCGTTAATCAAATAACAACTCTTTGTTCATGTTTAGGAAACATAACCATCTTTGATTAACGAGCTAGTCAAGTAGAGGCATACTAGTGACACTCTGTTTGTCTATGTATTCACACATGTATTATGTTTCCGGTTAATACAATTCTAGCATGAATAATAAACATTTATCATGATATAAGGAAATAAATAATAACTTTATTATTGCCTCTAGGGCATATTTCCTTCAGTCTCCCACTTGCACTAGAGTCAATAATCTAGTTCACATCGCCATGTGATTTAACAGCAATAGTTCACATCACCATGTGATTGACACCCATAGTTCACATCGTCATGTGACCAACACTCAAAGGGTTTACTAGAGTCAGTAATCTAGTTCACATATCTATGTGATTAACACCCAAAGAGTACTAAGGTGTGATCATGTTTTGCTTGTGAGATAATTTTAGTCAACGGGTCTGTCACATTCAGATCCGTAAGTATTTTGCAAGTTCTATGTCTACAATGCTCTACACTGAGCTACTCTAGCTTATTGCTCCCACTTTCAATATGTATCCAGATTGAGACTTCAGATTCATCTGGATCAGTGTCAAAAACTTGCATCGACGTAACCCTTTATGACGAACCTTTTTGTCACGTCCATAATCGAGAAACATATCCTTATTTCACTAAGGATAATTCTGACCGCTGTCCAGTGATCTACTCCTAGATCACTATTGTACTCCCTTGCCAAATCAATGCAGGGTATACAATAGATCTGGTATATAGCATGACATACTTTATAGAACCTATGGCCAAGGCATAGGGAATGACTTTCATTTTCTTTCTATCTTCTGCCGTGGTCGGGCTTTGAGTCTTACTCAACTTCACACCTTGTAATACAGGCAAGAACTCTTTCTTTGACTGCTCCATTTTGAACTACTTCAAAATCTTGTCAAGGTATGTACTCATTGAAAAAACTTATCAAGCGTCTTGATCTATCTCTATAGATCTTGAAGCTCAATATGTAAGCAGCTTCACCGAAGTCTTTCTTTGAAAAACTCCTTTCAAACACTCCTTTATGCTTTACAGAATAATTCTACATTATTTCCGATCAACAATATGTCATTCACATATACTTATCAGAAATGTTGTAGTGCTCCCACTCACTTTCTTGTAAATACAGGCTTCATCGCAAGTCTGTATAAAACTATATGTTTTGATCAACTTATCAAAGCATATATTCCAACTCCGAGATGCTTGCACCAGTCCATAGATGGATCGTTGGAGCTTGCATATTTTGTTAGCACCTTTAGGATTGACAAAACCTTCTGGTTGTATCATATACAACTCTTCTTTAATAAATCTATTAAGGAATGCAGTTTTGTTTATCCATTTGCCAGATTTCATAAAATGCGGCAATTGCTAACATGATTCGGACAGACTTAAGCATAGATACGAGTGAGAAACTTTCATCGTATTCAACACCTTGAACTTGTCGAAAAACCTTTTGCGACAATTCTAGCTTTGTAGATAGTAACACTACTATCAGCATCCGTCTTCCTCTTGAAGATCCATTTATTTTCTACGGCTTGCCGATCATCGGGAAAGTCAACCAAAGTCCATACTTTGTTCTCATACATGGATCCCATCTCAGATTTCATGGCCTCAAGCCATTTTGCGGAATCTGGGCTCACCATCACTTCTTCATAGTTCGCAAGTTCATCATGGTCTAGTAACATGACTTCCAGAACAGGATTACCGTACCACTCTGGTGCGGATCTCACTCTGGTTTACCTACGAGATTTGGTAGTAACTTGATCTGAAGTTACATGATCATCATCATTAGCTTCCTCACTAATTGGTGTTGTAGTCACAGGAATAGATTTCTATGATGAACTACTTTCCAATAAGGGAGCAGGTACAGTTACCTCGTCAAGTTCTACTTTCCTCCCACTCACTTCTTTCGAGAGAAACTCCTTCTCTAGAAAAACTCCGAATTTAGCAACAAAAGTCTTGCCTTCGGATTTGTGATAGAAGGTGTACCCAACAGTCTCCTTTGGGTATCCTATGAAGACATATTTCTCCGATTTGGGTTTGAGCTTATCAGAATGAAACCTTTTTCATATAAGCATCACAATCCCAAACTTTAAGAAACGACAGCTTAGGTTTCTTGCCAAACCATAGTTCATACGGTGTCATCTCAACGGATTTAGATGGTGCCCTATTTAACGTGAATGCAGCTGTCTCTAATGCATAACCCCAAAACGATAGTGGTAAATCGGTAAGAAACATCATAGATTGCACTATATCCAATAAAGTACGGTTATGACGTTCGGACACACCATTATGCTGTGGTGTTCCAGGTGGCGTGAGTAGTGAAACTATTTCACATTGTTATAACTGAAGACCAAACTCGTAACTCAAATATTTTACCTCTGCGATCATATCGTAGAAACTTTTATTTTCTTGTCACGATGGTTTTTCCACTTCACTCTGAAATTCTTTGAACTGTTCAAATGTTTCAGACTTATGTTTCATCAAGTAGATATCCCCATATCTGCTCAAATCATCTGTGAAGGTCAGAAAATAATGATACCTGCTGCAAGCCTTAATATTCATCGGACCACATACATCAGTATGTATGATTTTCAACAAATCTATTGCTTGCTTCATTGTTCCGGAGAACGACGTTTAGTCATCTTGCCCATAAGGCATGGTTTGCAAGCATCAAGTGATTCATAATCAAGTGATTCCAAAATCCCATCAGCATGGAGTTTCTTCATACGCTTTACACCAATATGACCTAAACGGCAGTGCCACAAATAAGTTGCACTATCATTATTAACTTCGCATCTTTTGGTTTCAATATTATGAATATGTGTATTATTAAGATCGAGATCCAATGAACTATTTTCATTGGGTGTGTAACCATATAAGGTTTTATTCATGTAAACAGAACAACAATTTATTCTTTTACTTAAATGAATAACCGTATTACAATAAACATGATCAAATCATATTCATGCTCAACGCAAACACCAAATAACACTTATTTAGGTTCAACACTAATCCCGAAAGTATAGGGAGTGTGCGATGATGATCATATCAATCTTGGAACCACTTCCAACACACATCGTCACTTCACCCTTAACTAGTCTCTGTTCATTCTGCAACTCCTGTTTCGAGTTACTACACTTAGCAACTGAACTAGCATCAAATACTAAGGGGTTGCTATAAACACTAGTAAAGTACACATCAATAACATGTATATCAAATATACTTATGTTCACTTTGCCATCCTTCTTATCCGCCAATCACTTGGGCTAGTTCTGCTTCCAGTGACCAGTCCCTTTGCAGTAGAAGCACTTAGTCTCAGGCTTAGTATCATACTTGGGCTTCTTCACTTGAGCAGCAACTTGCTTGCCGTTCTTCTTGAAGTTCCCCTTCTTCCCTCTGCCCTTTTCTTGAAACTAGTGGTCTTGTCAACCATCAACACTTGATGTTTTTCTTGATTTCTACCTTCGTTGATTTCAGCATCACGAAGAGCTTGGGAGTTGTTTCCGTTATCCCTTGCATATTATAGTTCATCACGAAGTTCTACTAACTTGGTGATGGTGACTAGAGAATTCTGTCAATCACTATCTTATCTGGAAGATTAACTCCCACTTGATTCAAGCGATTGTAGTACCCAGACAATCTGAGCACATGCTCACTAGTTGAGCGATTCTCCTCCATCTTTTAGCTATAGAACTTGTTGGAGACTTCATATCTCTCAACTCGGGTATTTGCTTGAAATATTAACTTCAACTCCTGGAACATCTCATATGGTCCATGACGTTCAAAACGTCTTTGAAGTCCCGATCCTAAGCCATTAAGCATGGTGCACTAAACTATCAAGTAGTCATCATATTGAGCTAGCCAACCGTTCATAACGTCTGCATCTGCTCCTGCAATAGGTCTGTCACCTAGCGGCGCATCAAGGACATAATTCTTCTGTGCAGCAATGAGGATAAACCTCAGATCACGGATCCAATCCGCATCATTGCTACTAACATCTTTCAACACAATTTTCTCTAGGAACATATCAAAATAAACACAGGGAAGCAACAACGCGAGCCATTGATCTACAACATAATTTGCAAAATACTACCAGGACTAAGTTCATGATAAATTTAAGTTCAATTAATCATATTACTTAAGAACTCCCACTTAGATAGATATCCCTCTAATCCTCTAAGTGATCACGTGATCCAAATCAACTAAACCATAACCGATCATCACGTGAGATGGAGTAGTTTTCAATGGTGAACATCGTCATGTTGATCATATCTACTATATGATTCACGCTCGACCTTTCGGTCTCTGTGTTCCGAGGCCATATCTGCATATGCTAGGCTCGTCAAGTTTAACTTGAGTATTCTGCGTGTGCAAAACTGGCTTGCACCCGTTGTAGATGGACGTAGAGCTTATCACACCCGATCATCACGTGGTGTCTGGGCACGACGAACTTTGGCAACGGTGCATACTCAGGGAGAACACTTCTTGATAATTTAGTGAGAGATCATCTTATAATGCTACCGTCAATCAAAGCAAGATAAGATGCATAAAAGATAAACATCACATGCAATCAATATAAGTGATATGATATGGCCATCATCATCTTGTGCTTGTGATCTCCATCTCCGAAGCACCTTCATGATCACCATCGTCACCGGCGCGACACCTTGATCTCCATCATAGCATCGTTGTCGTCTCGCCAATCTTATGCTTCCACGACTATCACTACCGCTTAGTAATAAAGTAAAGCATTACATCGCGATTGCATTGCATACAATAAAGCGACAACCATATGGCTCCTGCCAGTTGCCGATAACTTGGTTACAAAACATGATCATCTCATACAATAAAATTTAGCATCATGCCTTGACCATATCACATCACAACATGCCCTGCAAAAACAAGTTAGACGTCCTCTACTTTGTTGTTGCAAGTTTTACGTGGCTGCTACGGGCTTAAGCAAGAACTTATCTCACCTACGCATCAAAACCATAACGATAGTTTGTCAAATAGACTCCGTTTTAACCTTCTCAAGGACCGGGCGTAGCCACACTCGGTTCAACTAAAGTTGGAGAGACAGTCGCCCGCAAGCCATCTATGTGCAAAGCACGTCGAGGGAACCGGTCTCGCGTAAGCGTACGCGTAAGGTTGGTCCGGGTCGTCTCGTCCAACAATACCGCCGAACCAAAGTATGACATGCTGGTAAGCAGTATGACTTGTATCGCCCACAACTCACTTGTGTTCTACTCGTGCAAATAACATCAAACCATAAAACCTAGGCTCGGATACCACTGTTGGGGAACGTAGTAATTTCAAAAAATTTCCTACGCACACGCAAGATCATGGTGATGCATAGCAACGAGAGGGGAGAGTGTTGTCTACGTACCAACGCAGACCGACTGCGGAAGCGATCACACAACATAGAGGAAGTAGTCGTACGTCTTCCCGATCCGACCGATCCAAGCACCGTTACTCCGGCACCTCCGAGTTCTTAGCACACGTTCAGCTCGATGACGATCCTCGGGCTCCGATCCAGCAAAGCGTCGAGGAAGAGTTCCGTCAGCACGACGGCGTGGTGACGATCTTGATGTACTACCGACGCAGGGCTTCGCCTAAGCACTACAACGGTATGATTGAGGTGGAATTTGGTGGCAGGGGGCACCACACACGGCTAGGGAACGATCTCAAGGATCAACTTGTGTGTCTATGGGGTGCCCCTTGCCTCAGTATATAAAGGATGGAGGAGGAGGAGGCCGGCCAAGGCCATTGGTGCGGCCAGGATGGGAGTCCTACTAGGACTCCAAGTCCTAGTAGGAGTCCATCAAGAGGGGAGGAAGGGAGAAGGAAGTGGAGGAGTAGGAAAGGTGGCCGGCCCCCTTTTCCCTAGTCCAATTCGGACTAGAGGGGAGGGGGGCGCAGCAGGCCTTTTCTCCTCTTTCCACTAAAGCCCATCAAGGCCCAATACTTCTCCCAGCGAATTCCCGTAACTCTCCGGTACTCCGAAAAATACCCGAATCACTCGGAACCTTTCCGAAGTCCGAATATAGTCGTCCAATATATCGATCTTTACGTCTCGACCATTTCGAGACTCCTCGTCATGTCCCCGATCTCATCCGGGACTCCGAACTCCTTCGGTACATCAAAACTCATAAACTCATAATATAACTGTCATCGAAACCTTAAGCATGCGGACCCTACGGTTCGAGAACAATATAGACATGACCGAGACACGTCTCCGGTCAATAACCAATAGTGGGACCTGGATGCCCATATTGGCTCCTACATATTCTACGAAGATCTTTATCGGTCAGACCGCATAACAACATACGTTGTTCCCTTTGTCATCGGTATGTTACTTGCCCGAGATTCGATCGTCGGTATCCAATACCTAGTTCAATCTCGTTACCGGCAAGTCTCTTTACTCGTTCTGTAATACATCATCTCACAACTAACTCATTAGTTGCAATGCTTGCAAGGCTTATGTGATGTGCATTACCGAGAGGGCCCAGAGATACCTCTCCGACAATCGGAGTGACAAATCCTAATCTCGAAATACGCCAACCCAACATGTACCTTTGGAGACATCTGTAATGCTCCTTTATAATCACCCAGTTACGTTGTGACGTTTGGTAGCACCCAAAGTGTTCCTCCGGCAAACGGGAGTTGCATAATCTCATAGTCATAGGAACATGTATAAGTCATGAAGAAAGCAATAGCAACATACTAAACGATCGGGTGCTAAGCTAATGGAATGGGTCATGTCAATCAGATCATTCAACTAATGATGTGACCTCGTTAATCAAATAACAACTCTTTGTTCATGTTTAGGAAACATAACCATCTTTGATTAACGAGCTAGTCAAGTAGAGGCATACTAGTGACACTCTGTTTGTCTATGTATTCACACATGTATTATGTTTCCGGTTAATACAATTCTAGCATGAATAATAAACATTTATCATGATATAAGGAAATAAATAATAACTTTATTATTGCCTCTAGGGCATATTTCCTTCACCTCCCTCATAATAATTGCATGTAGGAGCAGTAAGCACATGCATATTATACTCATCAAAATCATCATGTGTAGTAGTAAAAGGCAACCCATCAATATAATCTTTAGTAAGTGCAAACTTCTCCGATATAGTATAATCGGGAGAATTCAAAAAGATAATAGGACTATCATGCGTGGGTGCAATAGCAACAATTTCATGTTTAACATAAGGAACTATAGCAAGTTCATATCCATAAGCATAATTCATATTGGCATCTTGGCCATAAGCATAGCAAGCATCATCAAAAAGGGATATTTCAAAAGAATCATAGGGATCATAACAGTCATCATAGCAATCATCCTTCGGTAAGCATGAAGGGGAATTAAACAATGCATGAGTTGAACAGTTACTCTCATTAGAAGGTGGGCACGGGTGATCAAACCGCTCTTCCTCCTTTTGTTCTTCGCTCTCCTCCTTATCTTTTTCATCCAATGAGCTCACAGTTTCATCAATTTCTTCTTCCATAGACTCCTGCAAAATATTAGTCTCTTCTTGGATAGTGGAGACTTTCTTAATAAGCGCATTAATTTCATAATTGTATTCATAATTCTCATAACAATATTTCAGGATAGCTAAATTTTCAGGTCTATAAACAGCATCATCAGAATCTTCAAACTCTTTAAACATAGATTCAATTTCATAAGCACCCATAAAAGCAACAAATTCTTCTATTTGTTCCACATCATAGTAATCATATATACCTCTAGCATAATAAGCCAAGGTTTCATTATCATTAAATTTGCATGAAAAGGGGAGGTGTGGAGAATTCATCCTAGAGCAACAAGTATAATCATATTCCGAGCATAGTTGTCTAGCATACCACTTCAATATATAAATTTGATCCCATAATAGTTTCCATTTTTGTGTCAAGCGGTAATCCCTAAAGTATTCACGTTGATCCAACATTACTCCCATTACATAATTGAATGTGGTTTTCTCAGGATTATTAAAGTAGTACATAATATCTTTCACATAACCAGCATCGAGGGTTTTAGGAGGTTCCCCATCTCCATGAGCAAAAAGTACACCTAATTTTTTTGGTATTTCATGTTCCATATCCATAAATAAAGATAGAAAACAACTAAGAACATCAAATAAAAATTACTTAGTGATAAAGCAAACAAGCACACACGATAATATTCACCCCACGCTATTGCTCCCCGACAACGGCGCCAGAAAAAGGTCTTGATAACCCACAAATATAGGGGATCAATTGTAGCATCTTTCGATAAGTAAGAGTGTCGAACCCAACGAGGAGCTAAAGGTAGAACAAGTATTCCCTCAAGTTCTATCGACCACCGATACAACTCTACGCACACTTGATGTTCGCTTTACCGGAAACAAGTATGAAACTAGAAGTACTTTGTAGGTGTTGTTGGATAGGTATGCAAGATAATAAAGAGCAAGTAAATATAAAGTATGGGCTGTTTAGATGAAGACACAACTAAATTAGTTTTAGTAAAGAGCTTTTGTCAACAAGAAGGTTATTTGTCCCTAGGCAATCGATAACTAGACCGGTAATCATTATTGCAATTTTATTTGAGGGAGAGGCATAAGCTAACATACTTTCTCTACTTGGATCATATGCACTTATGATTGGAACTCTAGAAAGCATCCGCAACTACTAAAGATTCATTAAGGTAAAACCCAGCCATAGCATTAAAGCATCAAGTCCCCTTTATCCCATACGCAAACAACCTACTTACTCGGGTATGTGCTTCTGTCACTCACGCCACCCACCATAAGCAAATCATAAACATATTGCAAACCCTACAGTGGGAATCCCTCATGCTTGCGCGACACAGAGAGCACCATAGGGCAGCACCAATAATAAAACATACAACTCAAACCAATCACGATCATCAAATAGCCATTAGGACAAAACAGATCTACTCAAACATCATAGGATAGCCATACATCATTGGGAAATAATATATAGCGGTGAGCACCATGTTTAAGTAGAGATTACAGCGGGTAAGAGAGAGGTTACACCGCTGCATAGAGGGGGGAAGAGTTGGTGATGATGGCGGTGAAGTTGTTGGTGAAGATCGTGGTGATGATGATGGCCCCCGGTGGCACTCCGGTGCCACCGGAAGCGAGGGGGAGAGAGCCCCCCTCCTCCTTCTTCTTCCTTGACCTCCTCCCTAGATGGGAGAAGGGTTTCCCCTCCGGTCCATGGCATCCATGGCGTGGGAGGAGCGAGAGCCCCTCCAAGATTGGATCTATCTCTCTGTCTCTCTCTGGTTCTGCGTTCTCAGATTCTTCCATTTCACCGTTTCTTATATTCCCGGAGATCCGTAACTCCGATTGGGCTGAAATTTTAACAAGATCTCTATCCGGAAATTAGCTTTCTTGCGGCGAAAGAAGGGAACCAACCGCCTTACGGGGTGGTCACGAGGGTCAGGGGCGCGCCTGACACCCTGGGGCGCGCCCCCCTACCTCGTGCCCCCCTCGGACACCGTCTCGCGTTGATTTTACGTCCCAAAAATCATAAATATTCCGAAATAAATCTCCGTCAGTTTTTATTCCGTTTGGTATGTGTTTTCTGCGAAACAAAAAAACATGCAACAAACAGGAACTGGCACTGGGCACTGGATCAATATGTTAGTCCCAAAAATAATATAAAAAGTTGCCAAAAAGTATATGAAAGTTGAATAATATTGGCATGGAATAATCAAAAATTATAGATACGACGGAGACGTATCAAGAAGTCATCCTCGGCGCGGCGTCCGAACATGCGGTCATAAGAAAACCACCTAGCCGGAGAGTTTGGCCGACAGCCAAAGCTCCCTTAGCAACAGTGTCATGTTTAAAGACGGGATGAGGCATCCTTCCTGATGGCGACGGCACATCGGAACTCTCAATGAAAGCACCAATGTCGGTGTCAAAACCGGCAGATCTCTGGTAGGGGGTCCCGAACTATGCGTCTAGGCCGGATGGTAACAGGAGGCAGGGGACACAATGTTTTACCCAGGTTCGGGCCCTCGTCGTGGAGGTAAAACCCTACGTCCTGCTTGATTAATATTGATGATATGGGTAGTACAAGAGTAGATCTACCACGAGATCAGAGAGGCTAAACCCTAGAAGCTAGCCTATGGTATGATTGTTGTTCGCCCTATGGACTAAAACCCTTCGGTTTATATAGACACTGGATAGGGCTAGGGTTACACAGAGTCGGTTACAATGGGAGGAGATCTACATATCCGTATTGCCAAGCTTGCCTTCCACGCCAAGGAAAGTCCCATCCGGACACGGGGCAAAGTCTTCAATCTTGTATCTTCATAGTCCGAGAGTCCGACCAAAGGTTATAGTCCGGCTATCCGGACACCCCCTAATCCAGGACTCCCTCAGCCCCCCTCCCCAATTCGGATTGGGCTTGGGGGCGCCCCTCCACTTGACCGCCTCCTCCTCTCTTCCACTAAAGCCCATGAAGGCCCATTAACTCCCCCCCCCCCGGGGTTCCGGTAACCCCCCGGTACTCCAGAAAATGCCCGAACCTATCAGAAATCTTTCCGATGTCCAAACATAACCTTCTAATATATCAATATTCATGTCTCGACCATTTCTAGACTCCTCGTCATTCCCGTGATCACATCCGGGACTCCGAACAACCTTCGGTACATCAAATCACATAACTCACAATACATATCGTCATTGAACGTTAAGCGTGCGGACCCTACGGGTTTGAGAACTATGTAGACATGACCGAGACTCATCTCCGGTCAATGACCAATAGCCGAACCTGGATGCACATATTGGTTCCTACATATTCTACGAAGATCTTTATCGGTCAAACCACATAACAACATACGTCGTTCCCTTTGTCATCGGTATGTTACTTGCCCAAGATTCGATCGTCGGTATCATCATACCTAGTTCAATCTCGTTACCGACAAGTCTCTTTACTCATTCCGTACTGCAACATACCGCAACTAACTCATTAGTCACATTGCTTGCAAGGCTTATAGTGATGTGCATTACCGAGAGGACCCAGAGATACCCCTCCGACAATCGGAGTGACAAATCCTAATCTCGATCTATGCCAACTCAACAAACACCATCGGAGAGACCTGTAGAGCATCTTTATAATCACCCAGTTACGTTGTGACGTTTGATAGCACACTAAGTGTTCCTACGGTATTCGGGAGTTGCATAATCTCATAGTCATAGGTACATGTATAAGTTATCAAGAAAGCAATAGCAATAAACTAAACGATCAAAGTGCTAGCTAACGGATGGGTCATGTCAATCACATCATTCTCTAATAATGTGATCAAGTTTATAAAATGACAACTCATGTCTATGGTTAGGAAACTTAACCATCTTTGATTAACGAGCTAGTCAAATAGAGGCATACTAGTGACACTTTGTTTGTCTATGTATTCGCACATGTACTAAGTTTCCGGTTAATACAATTCTAGCATGAATAATAAACATTTATCATGATATAAGGAAATATAAATAACAACTTTATTATTGCCTCTAGGGCATATTTCCTTCACACGTGACCTTGGCGATCTCAATGTCCGGGCTGGGGGGGAACGCGTACGAGCTTCTCCTTCACTCGTACGACGTGCCTGCTGTCGGTGTCAAAACTGGCAGATCTCGGGTAGGGGGTCCCGAACTGTGCATCTAGGCCGGATGGTAACAGGAGACAGGGGACACTTTGTTTTACCCAGGTTCGGGCCCTCTCGATGGAGGTAAAACCCTACTCCTGCTTGATTAATATTGATGATATGGGTAGTACAAGAGTAGATCTACCACGAGATCAAGGAGGCTAAACCCTAGAAGCTAGCCTATGGTATGATTGTTGTGTATGGAGTTGATTCTGTCCTACGGACTACAACCCTCCAGTTTATATAGACACCGGATAGGGTTAGGGTTACATAGAGTCGGTTACAACGGTAGGAGATCTTGAATATCCGCATCGCCAAGCTTGCCTTCCATGCCAAGGAAAGTCCCATCCGGACACGGGACGAAGTCTTCAATCTTGTATCTTCATAGTCCAGGAGTCCGACTAAAGGTATAGTCCGGCTATCCGAACACCCCCTAATCCAGGACTCCCTCAGTAGCCCCTGAACCAGGCTTCAATGATGACGAGTCCGGCGCGCAAATTGTCTTCGGCATTGCAAGGTGGGTTCCTCCTCCCAGTCCTTTATAGAAGATTGTAAACACCAAGAATAGTGTCCGGCTCTGTAAAATAAGCTTCCACATATTGCCATAGAGAGAATAATATTAACACAAATCAAATCTGCTGACGTATTCTGCAGTGCACCATCACACCACAACCAAGCTCTTTACTCAAATCGTTTTCACTTTTCCTCCTCAGCATGTTTTGCGAGGCGGTTTCCTTGGCACATCTTGTCAAAGCAGAGATCGTGTACCCTTTTTACGAGATTCTCATCAATACGGACATGGGTAACCCAACCGCGCCATTTATCACGGTGCTCGGGAGGCAAGCGAGTTTTATTAGGTAGGTGGGGACGCATAACCGCATCCGCCTATATAATGGGATAATGATCCACCTTTTTACCTACGCCTTCTTCCTCCCTTGCCTATCCATCTCTCGCGCACCCGAGCTCCAGCGCCCAAGCCCGCACATCCCACCTCAACCTTCTCCAACAATGTCCGGAGCGGGAGGCAAATGGATGGTCCCCTCCGTTACGGAGGGTAAAGTAAAAAAGCTAAGGAAGGCCGGATACCTGTCCAAGGACATCGCGCACCGGCTTCCCGAAGAGGGGCAGCTTATCCCCATCCCAAGGCCCCATGAGAGGGTCGTGTTTCTCCCCCACTTCCTCTGCGGACTAGGTTTTCCACTCCACCCATTTGTCTGGGGGCTCATGTTCTACTACGACCTGGACTTCCACGATCTGGCTCCAAACTTCATCCTCAACATCTCGGCGTTTATCATCGTGTGTGAGGCCTTTCTCCGTGTCCGCCCCCATTTCGGCCTCTAGCTCAAGACCTTCAACATCAAGCCCAAGGTGGTGCGCGGCAGCCAGGCGGAGTGCGGAGGTGCTATGGCGGGCAAGATGGCCAATGTCCTATGGTCCGAGGGCTCTTTCGTGGAGACCCTAAAGGGATGGCAAGCCGGGTGGTTTTATATCACTGAGCCACGCGATCCGGAATGGACCGCAGCCCCTGAGTTCCGATCTGGACCCCCCACGCGGCTTATGTCCTGGAAAGAGACGGGCCTGTCGTGGGGTGACGAAAAAGAGGTGACCGGATTGCAAACATGCATCCAGTCCCTGGTGAACAAGCCAGTCCGGCTTGTTAATATAATCCAGGTTATGCTCGTCCGCCGGATCCTCCCGTGCCAACAACGAGATTTTAATCTGTGGGAGTTCGACCTGGCGCAGCACCAAACCCTCAACGGGCTCTTCGACACGACGTATGAAGACGCCTGGAAGGTGCTATTCAAGGGCGCCGAGGCTCCCGCATCCGCTTCCGAGGACCGCGGATACAGCTCGCAGCGTCATGCTAGCAAGGTATGCCATCTACACCCTTCACAGGATGTTAAGCCTTTTTTTCATAGTTTGACACTATGCGGGATCTGAACTCCCTTTCCTCTGACAGGCTTGGCGGGTGATAGCTGAGCCGATTACCTGTTCGGCTCCGCTGCCCGAAGATCCAGCCCCAGCTTTACTGGTGAAGCTGCTGGCCCCGACACCTTATGTGGTGCCGGAGAAGAAGGTCAAGAAGAAGAAGACCACGGGGACTCGAAAGAGTGCCCGCAACGTGGTGGTGTCGGACTCGTCATCTGACGAGTCCGAGGCGCCCTCCTCCCGCGAGAACGAGGAGGAGGAAGAAGAAGACTCTCCCTCTCCAGTGGAGGGAGGAGAGAAGAGGAAGGCCGCCCCAACGGGGGAGGCCGAGGGGTCTAGGAAAAGGAAGACCCCTCCGCCGGACTACGCCCCTGACGCCGAAGAGGGCGAAGAGGACTGGCCGGACAGGGCCAAGCGTCCGGCAAAATCGTAAGTGTTCAGGTACCAGAGTAACTCATGATATTGCTTTTGTTGCACAGCTTCCCCTAATGTCGAATATAATCGTGCAGCCCGCCCCGGGCCGCACTCAATGGGTCGTCGAGCGGCTCCCTGGATTCATCGGACGTGAACTCTGTTCCGCCCGCTGTCTCCCCCCGCACTGCGGATGACGCCGAAGTGGCGTCGCAACGAGCTCCGGGGCAGGAGGAGGTGGTCTTGGAGGAGCCGCAAGGCGACCTCCCGGACCCTAGGAGTGAAGGGGACAAGACCCCCCAGGGCTCCAAGTCCGGCCTTAAGCCGGACACCGTGCCGGAATCTTCAACAATTCCAGACCGCGGCAGGCAAACTCCTTCCAAGAGGAGCAAGCCTTCTGAGCCAGCAGCCTTCGTCCAACCGGAGGCGCCGGACAATCTGCTGGAGGTGCTTGAAGGTGCCTCCATCGATGAGGAGCACCGTACGATTATGAGTATGGTGATCCGGAAGGTTCGGTCCGCCAAGAGCGGGCTGAATGAAGCTTGCGCTGGCCTCCTAACAGGCTTCGAGGTAAGTAAAAATATGTAAAAATATTACCGCATAGATAGTAGCCCCTGATGCTCTGTTTGGCGTTCGGAAAGAAAAGCTGAATAGAGGATCTATAAAATTTCGCAGGAGTCTAATAATAAAGAAGTCAATATGTGTATGCAGGCTTCGCTGCTAGCCACCGCCACAGTGACTGCGGAGGTGGATACCCTAAAACAGGGAATCGAGCGGTCTGAGCAAGAGCTCGGCCGTGCCAAGCAGCAGCTCGAGGAGAAAGAAGGTAAGAAATACCTTATAAAAAGGTGCCTATAGAGAGGCGTGATTGCAAAAAATAACAGGATTGTACTGCTTATTGTAGGGGGCACGACTGAGGTGGCGACCCTCAAGCAGGCGCTGTCCGAGGCCGAAAAGAAAACAGCCGCGGAGTGCACCGAGCGAGAGAAACTTGGGTCTCAGGTCGGTGAGGTGCAGCAAGAGCTTCAGGCTCTCATGAAGAAACAGGAGAGTTTGGAGCTTGAGTCAAAGACCCAAGCGTCCGAGCTCGCGACGGCCCTTGAGACTGCCAAGTCTGCCAAGGCCGAAGCCCAAAAGGCTCTCCGAGAGTTGGAGGATATGAAGAAGATAGCAGCGGGTAAGGCATTCTTTATGCAAAGCAGAAACATAAAAGTAAACTACATGTTACTTACCCGAATCCGGAGTTCTCCAGGGGCCTTCGCAGATCTTCCCCGCAGCGTGTCCGACGCCGCCGCATTCTACCGAGCTGAAGAGGGCAGCTCGACGGAGAAGGTATTCTGGTCTCAGTATGCTGAGGCCGGACACCCTGTGCCCTTCAGCGACCAGCTGAAACAGCTGGTCGAACTCCACAAGGCGGCCGAACAGGCCATGAAGGGCTTCATAGTTCGGCTGTGGCCTGGAGAGGCTTGCCTGGGAGCTACTTCGGGCTGGTGCGGCGGCTGGTGGAGGCCTGTCCAAGGCTCGAGGTCATCAAGCGCTCCGCCTGCATCGAAGGTGCCTGTAGGGCCCTTGCCCGTGTAAAGGTGCACTGGGGTAAGCTGGACGGTGAGAAGCTTGTGACGGACGGTCCACCGCCGGGAAAGGAGCATCGCAAGCCGGAGAACTACTATAAGGATGTTCTTGCAGGTGCCCGCCTTGTGGCAGATGAGTGCACCAAGGATGTAATTTTTGAATGAATTCGTTCGTGTTTATCCTGTGCGCTGAAAACTTGTTCATATGCGCTAAGCAATGCTTATTGAATTTAAAATATTATTTTCTGTGCGGTCGTTCATCAAAAATTGAGAGATGGCCAGTCGTCGGCTTCTGCCCCCATGCCACTAGTGCTGGGGTGTTCGGTGATAAACCTGGGCACTCTTTTTCCCATGGTTGGGTCCTTCAAGGGAGGCGCTCAGCACGACGAACCAGGCAATCGGACTATAATGCTTGAACACTCTCACTTAGCCATAGAACTTTATAATTTTAAATTTCGGCGAAGCCCCTAGTTCGGAAGACCGAGTTCGGGGCGCTATCCACGCCTTGGTTGGGGTTATCCAGCTCCTCGCTCGAAGCAACATAAGCCTTTAGGGACTCGAAAAACCTCTCGAACAGCAACCGGTCTCTCGCCTCATCATGACAGTCAGTTTAGCTTTCTCCACTGAGGTGCTTAACCCAGCTCAACCGGGGCACAATCGCAGTGGTTCTCCTAGTGCTATCTTAGCCGATATAGCGGAACGTAAGGCACCAAAACATAGGAGCTGGGCAAACCCAACTATTGAACCAAATCATGATTCGGAGCCGATGCATATAGTGCTATAAGTTCGGGGTGCCGCACTTGTGAAAGTGTACGGACTTCTCACACCATATTAAAGGGTACTGAAGCCCCTGGCGTACTTGCCGTACCACAATGTACGGGTGCAACATGTCATTAATGAACATATATATGAAAAGAGTAATGCAAAAAATAGACAAAAAGCTAGGCATTGTTTATGGAGAGGCTATTTATCAAAGCCGAACGATACAGATGGTGCGGTAAGCAAAAGATATTGGACTATTCAGTATGTCCTGACCAGCGGCAGGCCGCGGAATTATATATAAAGTAGGTATATCGCTCGTAACAGAGACCACCTGGGAGTTCCATAATGCGGCATGGCTTGTCTGCCTTCCTGGATCTTGCATCGTTTGTGCGGCAATCTAATTGTCGAACAGGTCGTCCGAAGTATGGAGTCCTGAAAGTAAGAAAAAATTAAAAAAAAGAATCCGGCAACCCTTGGTACGTTTTAAGCCGTATTTTGGGCGTGCCGTTATTTTGCCCCTTCCCCTGTGCCCATGGTATTTCAAGAGCATAGTTATGTATGCGAGGTACTAGTTTCGCTAGGTCGCGAAAGCTGGGGTTGGGGCCGCATTGCTACGCTTGCTCGGAGTGTGCCAGGCGGTCCTGCTGTAGGTTACTCCGGGCGCGCTTGGCAGTGTCTGGCTTTTTAATGGCCGGACTGGAGAATTGCCGAAGAAGGCTACTTTGTACCTCCGCTGCGAGAGCCGCCGTATGCTCCTCCATACGGAGGGAGCGTTCGGTGTTTCCGTTGACCGTGATTACTCCTCGAGGGCCTGGTATCTTGAGTTTGAGATATGCGTAGTGCGGCACCGCATTGAATTCTGCGAATGCGGTTCGTCCGAGCAGGGCGTGATAGCCACTGCGAAACGGGACTATATCGAAGATTAACTCTTCACTTCGGAAATTATCCGGGGATCCGAAGACCACGTCAAGTGTTACTGAGCCTGTACAGTTGGCTTCAACACCTGGTATGACGCCTTTAAAGGTCGTTCTTGTGGGTTTGATCCTTGAGGGGTCTATGCCCATTTTCCGCACCGTGTCCTGATAAAGCAGGTTCAGGCTACTGCCGCTGTCCATGAGGACTCTTGTGAGGTGAAATCCGTCAATGATTGGGTCAAGAACCAATGCGGCGAAGCCGCCATGACGGATGCTAGTGGGATGGTCCCTCCGATCAAAAGTGATCGGGCAGGAGGACCATGGGTTGAACTTTGGGGCGACTGGCTCCATCGCGTATACGTCCCGTAGCGCATGCTTCCGCTCCCGCTTGGGAATGTGGGTTGCGTATATCATGTTCACCATCCGCACTTGTGGGGGAAAGCCCTTCTGTCCATTGTTGTTCGGTGGCTTGGGCTCCTCGTCGTCGCTGTGCAGCCCCCTGTCTTTGTTTTCGGCTCTTAACTTGCCTGCCTGCTTGAACACCCAACAATCCCTGTTAGTGTGATTGGCTGGCTTTTCGGGGGTGCCATGTATCTGGCACAAGCGATCGAGTATTCGGTCCAAACTGGACGGGCCCTGAGTATTCTTTTTGAATGGCTTTTTCCGCTGACCGGATTTATAGCCTCTGAATCCGGCATTGACTGTCGTGTCTTCATTGCTATCGCTGTTAACGCGGTGTTTTTTGTTTGTTCCGACATGTCCTGCCACTTTTGTCCTTGGTATCCGAATTACCAGGGTTCTTTGATAAGTTGTTACTGCGATCTAGCCAGCTGTCTTCACCCGCGCAAAAGCGGGTCATGAGTGTCGTGAGGGCTGCCATGGATTTCGGCTTTTCCTGTCCCAGGTGCCGGGCAAGCCACTCGTCGCGGATGTTATGCTTGAAGGCTGCTAGGGCCTCTACGTTCGGACAGTCGACTATCTGGTTTTTCTTTGTTAGGAACCGTGTCCAGAATTGTCTGGCTGATTCTTCTGGCTGCTGAATTATGTGGCTTAAGTCGTCGGCATCCGGCGGTCGCACATAAGTGCCCTGGAAGTTGTCGAGGAATGCGGCTTCCAGGTCCTCCCAAGAACTAATTGAGTCTGCTGGCAAGCTGTTAAGCCAATGCCGGGCCGGTCCTTTAAGTTTGAGCGGGAGGTACTTGATGGCGTGTAGATCATCGCCGCACGCCATGTGGATGTGAAGGAGATAATCCTCAATCCATACCGTCGGGTCTGTGGTGCCATCGTATGATTCGATGTTTACGGGTTTAAAGCCCTCTGGGATTTTATGATCCGTTACTTCATTCGTGAAGCATAACGGGTGTGCGGCGCCTCTGTATTGGGCTATATCACGACGCAGCTCGGAAGAGCTATGTCTGTTGTGTTCGGCCCGGCCAGATTTGTTGTATCCGGCATGAAGATCATGGTTGCATGCCGTAGGGCACCTGCGCGATCCGTAGATCGATCGTGTCTGTCTTGCCTTGTCCTCCAGTATGTCTCGCGGGTCGGGCGCATTTTCCCGTGCCTTAGTTGTGCGGCGTCGGGGCATGGCTTGGGTGGAGGGCTGAGAGGCCTCTCTATCGCAGCCACGAGGTGGCCGGTCTGCCATGTCATGCACAGGTGATGTAGGTGCTTCCTCCTCTGATCGGGGTAGCGGCCTGCGCTTCGGGTAACTCTTGGAGGGGCGTTCGAGTTCATACTCTTCGGCCGCAAGGACTTCAGTCCATCTGTCAGCTAGCAAATCTTGGGCAGCTTTAAGCTGTTGCTGCTTTTTCTTGAGGCTGCTTGCCTTGGCTAAAAGCCTGCGTCTAAAATGCTCTTGTTCGGCGGAGTCTGATGGTATGATGAATTCATCATCATCGAGGCTTGCCTCGTCTTCGGAGGGAGGCGTATAGTTATCATCCTCGACCTCTCGGTCTGCCACTTTCTCATGGGGGCTGGCTTCTCCATCTTCCAGTGCCGAATCTTGTTGGGGTGGGTGTTCTTCGGCGCTATCCGGGGTAGTGTTATCTCCCGTGCCGGAATCACCGTTTTTGCTTTGGCGGGATTTAGAGCGGCGCCGCTGACGCCGGCGCTTCGGCTGTTTCTTGGGGGCGTCATCCCCCATTGTTCCATCGCCATCTCCGTCTTTTGGGGTATCCACCATGTATATGTCATATGATGAGGTGGCGTTCCAGCGCCCTACAGGTGCTGGTTCCTGTTCGTCTCCTATATCGTCGTCCATGCCGTCGATGTCTTCGGAGCCGAAGTCCAGTATGTCGGTTAAATCGTCGATAGTGGCTACAAAGTGGGTGGTGGGTGGGTTTTGAATTTCCTCACCGTCTGTATCCCACCCTTGCTGACCGTAGTTCGGCCAGGGCTCTCCTGATAAAGAGAGAGACTTAAGGGAATTCAGGATGTCGCCAAAAGGCGAATGCTGAAAGATGTCAGCGGCGGTGAACTCCATTACCGGCGCCCAATCGGATTCGATTGGCAGGGGTGCGGGGGGCTCGGAGTTCGGAGAGGAATCCGGCTCCTCAGAGTCACGGGCCACGCGGAGTGCGGGGCTGGAGTTCGGCTCGATTGCCTCTGATATAGCAGCCCCTGAGGCAGTGTCCAACCGCTGATCCTCAATCGACACAGTAGGTTCCGAATCAATGGTCGAAACCGATGCGTGTGCGGCCTCCAAGGCGCTGCTCGGCGGTAGAGCTATATCACGCCCATCGAGACAGTGCGGCACGCTTGGCTGTGGCTCGAATCCGTCGAAGATCAAGTCCCCGCGGATGTCAGCCGTGTAGTTTAGGCTTCCAAACCTGACCTAATGGCCAGGGGCGTAGCTTTTGATCTGCTCAAGGTGGCCAAGCGAATTGGCCTGCAGTGCGAAGCCGCCGAAGACGAAGATCTGTCCGGGGAGAAAAGTCTCACCCTGGACCGTATCGTTGTTAATGATCGAAGGAGCCATCGAGCCTAAAGGCGACGACACAGAGGAACTCTCAATGAAAGCACCAATGTCGGTGTCAAAACTGGCAGATCTAGGGTAGGGGGTCCCGAACAGTGCGTCTAGGCCGGATGGTAACAGGAGACAGGGGACACTTTGTTGTACCCAGGTTCGGGCCCTCTCGATGGAGGTAAAACCCTACTCCTGCTTGATTAATATTGATGATATGGGTAGTACAAGAGTAGATCTACCACGAGATCAAGGAGGCTAAACCCTAGAAGCTAGCCTATGGTATGATTGTTGTGTATGGAGTTGATTCTGTCCTACGGACTACAACCCTCCGGTTTATATAGACACCGGATAGGGTTAGGGTTACATAGAGTCGGTTACAACGGTAGGAGATCTTGAATATCCGCATCGCCAAGCTTGCCTTCCACGCCAAGGAAAGTCCCATCCGGACATGGGACAAAGTCTTCAATCTTGTATCTTCATAGTCCAGGAGTCCGGCTGAAGGTACAGTCCGGCTATCCGAACACCCCCTAATCCAGGACTCCCTCACCTGCCAACTGTAGTACAGAGGCACTAGGGGGCATTACCCTGAGATCAAGCCCCAGCCCCTCTGCTTCGTTGTCCGCCACCTCCGATGTCCTGCCTCGCCAGCCTGGGAGCGGCTCCTCACCGTTGTTGCGGTGGAGGCCGCTTTCCCTGCCTGCATCCTAGAGGCGTGCCTCCTGGGTCATGCGGGTGGCGCCGTACACCGGACTGCCTCCGCGGGGTCCTCCGGTGTCCTCCCAAGGGGACTAGCAGATGCAACAGGGGCGTGCGCGGGTCCCCGGGGGCGTCTATGAAGTCTGTTGAGGAATGTAGCATGCAATTTCAAAATAATTCCTACGCTCATGCAAGATCTATCTAGGAGATGCATAGCAACGAGAGGGGGGGAGTGTGTCCATGTGCCCTCTTAGACCGAAAGCAGAAGCGTTTGACAACATGGTTGATGTAGTCAAACTTCTTCTAGCTCCGACCGATCAAGCACCGAACGTACGGCACCTCCGAGTTCTGCACACGTTCAACGTGATGATGTCCCTCGCCTTCTTGATCCAGCAAGGTGTCGAGGAAGTAGATGAGTTCCGTTAGGACAACAGCATGGTGATGGTGATGGTGAAGTGATTCTTGCAGGGCTTCGCCTAAGCACCGCAAAACTATGACCGGGGTGTAAACCGTGGAGGGGGCGCCGCACACGGCTAAGGATTGTTGTTGTGTGTTCTAGGCGCCCTATCCCCCCCCCCCCACACACACACACATATATATATATATTATATATATATAGAGGTGGGAGGTGTCGTGGCTCTAAGTCTGACAGTGAGGTAGGGGGTGTGTATGGAGAGTCTAGACCTTAGCTATTGGGAAGTTGTAAGCACGCAAGGTTTACGAGTTCAGGCCCTTCTCTGAGGAAGTAACAGCCCTACGTCTCGGTGCCCAGAGGCGGTCGACTGGATTATGCGTGTGTAAAATGACAGGGGTGCGAACCCTTGATACTGAGGAGGGGGTGGCTTATATAGAGTTCGCCAGCCCTCTCCTGCCCTCAGTAATGCAGGGTTTAAGGTACATTTAAGGTGGGCGTTACTGATAACGTCCCTAATAAAGTGTCATAATAATCATAAAGACTACTTAATAGCCGTGCGTTTGCCTGCGGAGTGACTTGAGGTCTTCTGGCAGTCGAGTGGTTGGCTTCTTGGTCGAGTGACAGCTTCTTGGTCGAGTGTCTTCAACCCGTCGAGTGGGATATCTTCAAGTTGTTTGAAAGGTGACTTCCTCTAAGGATGTCTTATGGTAGGGCTCTTTAGGACGGGTCCGTGTCCCTACCGTAGGTACATGACTTCATCATTAGCCCCCGAACGGATCGAGGCTGGAGTGAGAAAAAGGGGTTAGGGGCCTTTCCAACCGACCCTTCGGGTTATTATGGGTGCTTCGTTCTGGGTCGACTGTCACGGATGACGTCATTAACCTCTTTCAGTCGCCTTGATCCGTTCCAGGTCTTTCGTCGAATGGATTTCTTTACCTGTGAGGCATCGAGCGCCGGCGTGCGCGGGATTTCCGTTTCGTCAAGTTGTTCTGCAGCCAGCGGAGATCGCGGGATTCGGATTTTTTGGGAAGCGCGCGGAACGGGAGCGGCCGCAGTAATCGGGAGCGACAGTGTGAAGGCTCCTCGATCCCCGCACCGCCTTTTTCGCCATGTACAGCGCGTGTGCCTGCCACGGGATTTGACTGGATAGCTCGGGCCTACCTGCCAGCCACTCGGGAGCGGCCCCTTATAAGTAGTTGGCATGGAGCCCTTCATCAGTACGCGTGCTCATCTCTTCCTCTTCCTTCTCTGTTTCTCCGTTGCCTCCCCCGCTCCCTTCGCTCTCGCCCCGCCACCACAAACCAGCTCGAGACCTCGCCGGCGACGATGGTGAAGGGCAAGACGACCGCTTTGGAGCGCGTGAAGAAGGCGGCGGCGGCGGGGAAGGGAAAGAAGTCTGCGCGCGGCGGATCTTCCTCTCGGACGGCCCTGCCCAAAGGGTGGATCCAGGGCGACTGGATGCCCTCGGTGCTCCGTTAGGAGGACCTTGACGACCTGGTCAAGGGAGGAACCATCCCCCACAAGGCTGCGCGTCTTCCAGGGGGGGAAATCGAGCCCCAACCACGCGACGGTGAGTGCGTCCTCCTGGCGACTCATATTGACCGAGGGTTCTCTCTGCCGCCCCACTCTTTTTTCCGCAACTTCCTGAACTTCTTCAGAGCGCAGCTCCATCACTTTACTCCGAACTCCATAGTCTATCTTGCCGCCTTTATTTCTATGTGTGAGGTGTTCCTGGGGTGCCGCCCACACTGGGGACTTTTCAAGCACATCTTCACATGTCGCTCTCAGTCGGTTAAGAAGGCCAAGTCGAGTGACGAGAAGACACAGGTGATCCAGATGTGTGGGGGTTTGGCGATCCAGATGAGGGGGAAAAGCTGTTTTCCCTCCATTACCTTCCCGGAGTCAGTTCGAGGATGGCAGGCGACCTGGTTCTACTGCCAAGATCGGGTGACCCCAGGGCAGTCGACTGGACTTCCACCCTTCACCCTCGACCGAGCCAAAAAGCCGGCTTCTCTGAAGATGATGCCCGAAGAGAAGGCCCAGGTCAAGATACTGGCGGCCCGAGTGGTTGAACGTGTTCGTGAGGGCGTGACGGGGATGGATCTACTGGAAGTCTTCCTCAAGAGGCGAATCCAACCACTCCAAGCTCGGGACCACCCGATGTGGCTGTACTCTGGCCTCGAGGACACCACTCGGATCCACCCGGAGGAGGTCACCGATGAGATGTTGGAGGGGTGGCTGTCAAGCATCACGGGGAACAAGGACAACCCCCGAGGAGCTAGGAGGGTCCTTCCACTCGACAGCTCATATGAGGTCGACCAGGTGCGTCTTTATGTTTCCGACTGAAATCTTCGTTTTCTGCATTTGTCTTCTTTTGAGCGGGTCGACTGACTTTCCATTTTGTCTGCTGTCTTTCAGGCGACCACTGAGATGTATTCGACGCCCAACGGGGCACAGGGGTCGACTGAGGAAGGAGAAGGGAGCGGAGGTGAGAGCGGGGACGACCAGGGCGAGTGGGAGTCAAACGGTGAAGGAGAGGGAGGCGATGACGTCTTCTCCAGCGAGGAGGAGGAGGAGGCCGAACCTCCCCGCCCGGAGAGGCGATCCAAGCTCGCACACGACCCGGCGCAGGGACGTGGCCAGGCGACTGCCTCCGTCGGGCCATCGTCGAAACGCCCTCGGACTTCTTCTCCAACACCGACTGGGAAGGTCCCCAAGCAACCATGCACGACGCTATCCAAACCGCCCAAGACTCTGCCCAAGATGAAGATAACTGTCCCTGTTATTTCCGGGTAACAAGTCTTGTCTTCTTTCGTCGATTGGAGGACGGATCCTCGGTTGACTCATTGTGCTTAACTGGCTGATTCTTCGAAATTTGCAGTGTTGCTACCTCCGAGGTCTCTGCCAAAGACGACGACCAAGAGATGGGGGACGCTGCTACCTCCAACCCTGGTACGATTATTGACGTTCTGTTTTTGAGTTGGCTTGGTCGTTTCTTGCAATTCTGGACGATTGAAAGTTCTTCCTGCAGCTCCTCCTCATGTTATCGACCTCTCGGATGACGACGATAACAGGCCGCTGAGGATAGGGAGGACCAAGAGGCCGTCGACTGACAGGGCTCCCCAGCCTGCTCCGGCGCCTGAGGCCGTGGCTCGGGATGGCGGCGATGCCCCCCGGGCTTCTGTGTCCTTCGCCAATCCCCTGTCGAGTGCGCAGCCCTCGGCGTCGACTGCCAATCCGACTTCGCTCTTTGTCGCGTACTCTGTCCCTGAAGACGAAGTGGCCGCTGCGAAGGAGGCCATACACCAGGCAGGGGTCATGATAGAACAGGTGAAGAAGGCTCGAGAGGCCAACCAGGCAGCTTACGACGCAAGTTCGGCGCTTCAGAGCAACGTCCAGGTCATTCGACTTGATACTTGTTCGTTTGAAGAGTCTTTCTCCCTCTTTCTTTTTCTTTTTGAAGATCTTTGTATCTGTATCTGTACACCCACTGGGTGTGTTTTCTCTTTCTTGGACTAGTGGGGGCACGCTGAGTGCACCCGCTGGGTGTAGTCCCCGAGACTACGGTGGACTGCTGGCAGTCGACTGTAGTCTTTATATTGCGTTTCTGAATCTGTATTTCTTCACTCGGTTTGGTCTGGCCAGGTCGAGTGGGACCGTGTCCTGTCGACTGCGGGCAGTTGTTTTTTTTGGTCGAACCAGTGGGGGCACGCTGAGTGCACCCACTGGGTGTAGTCCCCGAGACTACTGTCGAATGTTTTTGATTCGGCTGTGGTCTTAGAAACATCACCATTGTTCCTTAGTTACTCGGAAGCAACTTATCTCGAACGTCTGTCGACTGTTTTTCCTTTTGCAGAAATCCTGCGAACTTGCCGCTCGCTATGCTGAATTGGAGAAACAGAAGATTCAACTGGATCTTGATCTAGAGCTGGCCAGGACGGAGCTGCAGAAGGTCAGGGAGGGCGCCGCAGGTAAAGTGACTTTGTCGACTGATTTTGTTTTCAGGCTTGAGCATTCCTCTGCTGTTTCCGATTCGATCGCCATTTCTTTGTAGGAGAATTGGAAAAAGCTTTGGCAAGGAAGGACCAGGACCTGGCTGCTGCCCGCAAGGAGGCTGACGACAAGACGGCTCTGGCCAAACAGAAGCTGGCTTCGGTCGACTAGTTGGAAAAAGAGAACACCAGGTTGCAGACCGCTCTGACTGATGCCAACAGGCTGACTGCCAATTGGAAGAAGAAGAACCTCCTCTTGGGCGAGGAGATGGAAGGCATCGCTCGTAGGAGGGACGACCTGGAGAGCTACCTGAGGAGCCTCGCCAAGAGGCTGTACAACAAACTTGAAGGTGCACATCTAATTTTGACTGTTTTGTACTTTTGTGTCGACTCAATCTTGTGATCGTTGGCTTATCTTTAGGTCTTGTGTGCAGAATTCTGTCAAAACTTCGAAGAGGAGACTGGGCGGATCGAAACGGGTCTGGACCCAATCAATTCTCCGGTGAAAGATGATACTGCTATGAACCTGCTCCGACTAGAATCTCAAATCGACGGCGCCGTGGATTACTTGGCTCGACTGAAGGTCGCCATGTCGCGAATCGATTCGACGCTTTGGCCAGAGTCCACGCTCCAGAACGATCTCGAGTCTCTTATGGCTCGACTTGACAAAATCCCCGATCGAGTGCAGGAGTGGAAGAAGTCTTCTGCCCGGTGCGGCGCTGATGTGGCTGTATCTTTAGTCCGCGTCCACTGCAAGGAGGCGCTAGAAGAAAAGCTGGACGCCATCCAAGTCGCCAATACCAAGAGGCACAGCTTCCAAGACTTCATGGAGACCTTCATTGTGCTGCCACTCGCATTGCGGACGTCATTGACCTGGATGAGTTCGTCGCTCCTGTCAGTCCTCCTCTTGAGGAATGAGAGAACTTTTATGCCTTCCCTTAAATTAGCCTCGGAATGCCGAGTGGACTTGTAATCGTTTAAACTCTGCCGAGCTGAGGGCTCGAGTACTTTGATTCGGGGCCCAGGGCCTTTTAAGCTTTATCCGAACTTAATTTTTTGCTGAATGTCTTCGTGGTCTTGAACTGTCGTGTGGGGCTTGATGGCCGACCCACACCCTGTTGTTGTACATTGTATTTGTGGCGGAGCTCTCAGGAAAAGGTGGCACCCACACCCTGTTGTTGTACATTGTATTTGTGGCGGAGCTCTTAGGAAAAGGTGTCAGTCGACCCACGCCTTGTTACTGTAGAGTGGGACGAAGCTTACATTGTATTTATGGCGGAGCTCTTCAGGAGAAGGTGGGTTTCAAACTTAGGCGAGTATCCGACTGCAGCTAAGTCTCTTCGTGGAGAGCTTAGGCGAGTGCTGAACTGCAGCTAAGCCTCCGAGTGGGAGGTTTGCTCTCCACTCGGTAGGATTTTCCAAACTTAGGCGAGTGTCTGACCGCAGCTAAGTCTCTTCGTGGAGAACTTAGGCGAGTGCCGAACTGCAGCTAAGCCCCCGAGTGGGAGGTTTGCTCTCCACTCGGTAGGTTTTTTCAAACTTAAGCGAGTGTCTGACCGCAGCTAAGTCTCTTCGTGGAGAACTTAGGCGAGTGCCGAACTGCAGCTAAGCCCCCGAGTGGGAGGTTTGCTCTCCACTCGGTAGGATTTTTCAAACTTAGGCGAGTGTCTGTCCGCAGCTAAGTCTCTTCGTGGAGAACTTAGGCGAGTGCTGAACTGCAGCTAAGCCCCCGAGTGGGAGGTTTGCTCTCCACTCGGTAGGATTTTTCAAACTTAGGCGAGTGTCTGACTGCAGCTAAGTCTCTTCGTGGAGAACTTAGACGAGCGCTGAACTGCAGCTAAGCCCCCGAGTGGGAGGTTTGCTCTCCACTCGGTAGGATTTTTCAAACTTAGGCGAGTGTCTGACCGCAGCTAAGTCTCTTCGTGGAGAACTTAGGTGAGTGTCGAACTACAGCTAAGCCCCCGAGTGGGAGGTTTGCTCTCCACTCGGTAGGATTTTTCAAACTTAGGCGAGTGTCTGACTGCAGCTAAGTCTCTTCATGGAGAACTTAGGCGAGTGCTGAACTGCAGCTAAGCGCCCGAGTGGGAGGTTTGCTCTCCACTCGGTAGGATTTTTCAAACTTAGGCGAGTGCCTGACTGTAGCTAAGTCTCTTCGTGGAGAACTTAGGCGAGTGCTGAACTGCAGCTAAGCCCCCGAGTGGGAGGTTTGCTCTCCACTCGGTAGGATTTTTCAAACTTAGGCTAGTGTCTGGCTCCAGCTAAGTCTCTTCATGGAGAACTTGGGCGAGTGCTGAACTGCAGCTAAGCCCCCGAGTGGGAGATTTGCTCTCCACTCGGTAGGATTTTTCAAACTTAGGTGAATCGGATTCGCAGCTAAGTCACCCACTGGGGGATTTCGGATACATACAACAGTGACAGCAATTATTGGAACACTCTTATTTCTGATAAAAATGAACTTCAGGAGTTTTTCTTATTACATCTGGTTTGAAAGCGGACTCAAGTGTAAAAGGGGCGGAGAAGCTCCGCGTTCCAAGCTCGAGGTTCGTCGATTTGTCGATCAACATTGTAAAGGTGATATGCTCCGTTGTGGAGGACTCTGGTGACGATGAAGGGGCCTTCCCAAGTGGGAGCGAGCTTGTGAGGTTTCTGTTGATCCACTCGGAGGACCAGATCTCCTTCTTGAAAGGCTCGACTCTTCACATTCCGGGCGTGGAATCGACGCAAGTCCTGCTGGTAAATGGTCGATCTGATCATTGCCATCTCCCTCTCTTCCTCCAAGAGGTCGACTGCGTCTTGCCGGGCCTGCTCCGCTTCATCTTCGGTGTAAAGTTCGACTCGGGGCGCATTATGAAGAAGATCGCTTGGCAGGACAACTTCGGCTCCATAAACTAGAAAAAATGGGGTCCTTCCAGTCGACCGGTTAGGGGTGGTCCTTAATCCCCACAGCACTGACGGAAGCTCGTCGACCCAAGCGCCTGCCGCGTGCTTGAGATCGCGCATCAGCCGAGGTTTTAGCCCTTTGAGAATCAGACCATTTGCTCTCTTAGCCTGTCCATTCAACTGGGGGTGAGCGACTGAGGCGTAGTCGACTCGTGTGCCTTGAGAAGCGCAAAATGCTCTGAACTCATCCGAATGAAAGTTTGACCCATTATCAGTGATGATGCTGTGCGGGACTCCATATCTGAATGTCAATCCTCTGATGAAACTGATAGCGGTGCGAGCGTCGAGGCTCTTTATGGGCTTAGCTTCGATCCATTTGGTAAACTTGTCGACTGCCACAAGCACATGAGTGAATCCACTCCTGCCCGTTCTTAGGGGGCCAACCATGTCCAATCCCCAGACGGCAAAGGGCCAGACGAGCGGAATGGTTTTCAGGGCTGACGCGGGCTTGTGTGACATGTTGGAGTAGAACTGGCAGCCCTCGCACCTGTCGACTATCTCTTTCGCCATCTCATTTGCCCTTGGCCAATAAAATCCAGCTCGGTATGCTTTAGCCACAATAGTCCGAGAGGACGCATGATGACCGCAGGTTCCCGAGTGGATATCGTTGAGGATTATTTGACCCTCTTCTGGCGTTATGCATTTCTGGCCGACTCCGGTCGCACTTTCTCTGTACAGCTGTCCCCTTATGACCGTGAAGGCCTTAGATCGGCGGACGATCTGTCGAGCCTCCTCCTCATCCTCCGGGAGTTCTTTCCTTACGATATATGCAATGTACGGTATTGTCCAGTCAGGGGTGACTGCCAAGACTTCCATGATTAGGTCGACTACTGCAGGCACTTCAACTTCAGTCGGATCCGTGGCACTTTTCGGCTGCGGGGCTTTTTCTGTGAAAGGATCTTCTTGGACTGACGGCGAGTGAATGTGTTCCAAGAACACGTTGCTTGGAATGGCTTCTCTCTTGGAGCCTATCTTTGCCAAGTCGTCAGCTGCCTGGTTTTTCAGTCGGGGGATGTGGTGGAGTTCCAACCCCTCGAACTTCTTCTCTAGCTTCCGCACTACATTGCAGTATCCAGTCATTGCCGGACTCCTGACGTCCCACTCCTTCATCACTTGATTAACCACCAGATCTGAGTCGCCATAGACCATGAGGCGACGGACGCCGAGCGAAATGGCCATGCGCAACCCATACAAAAGTGCTTCATACTCTGCTTCGTTATTGGAGGAATCGAAGTGAATCTGGAGAACGTATCTGAGCTTATCTCCTCGGGGGGAGACCAAAACTACCCCCGCGCCCGAACCATTCAGCATCTTGGATCCATCAAAGAACATAGTCCAGTGTTCCGAGTGAACTTGAGTCGGAAGTTGCTGTTCAATCCACTCGGCGATGAAATCCGTGATTGCTTGGGACTTGATGGCTTTCTTTGCTTCAAACTTGATATCTAAAGGAAGGAGTTCAATCGCCCACTTGGCCACTCGACCAGTTGCATCTCTGTTATGCAGGATCTCCGATAATGGGGCGTCGCTGACGACTGTAATGGAGTGGTCAGAGAAATAATGTGCAACTTTCTTCGTGGTCATGTAAATCCCATATACAAGCTTCTGGTAGTGGGGGTATCTTTGTTTTGAAGGGGTCAAAACTTCAGACACATAATATACAGGGCGTTGAACTTTGAAGGCCTTCCCTTCCTCTTCCCGCTCGACCATAAGTACTGTACTGACAACTTGTCCCGTGGCTGCAATGTAAAGCAGCAGAGGCTCTTTGCTGATTGGGGCAGCTAGCACCGGCTGGGTGGAGAGCAGAGCTTTGAGCTCTGCAAACGTTGCATCAGCTTCTGGAGTCCACTCGAACTTGTCAGACTTCTTCATCAGTCGGTAAAGAGGCAACGCTTTTTCACCGAGTCGAGAAATGAATCGACTTAAGGCGGCCAAGCAGCCTGTAAGTTTTTGGACATCATGCACACGTACAGGACGCTTCATCCAGAGTATGGTGCCAATTTTTTCAGGATTGGCGTCGATTCCCCGTTCGGAAACGAGAAAACCGAGTAGCTTGCCACCTGGAACTCCGAAAGTGCACTTTGACGGATTGAGCTTGATATCGTACCTCCTGAGGTTGGCGAAGGTTTCAGCAAGGTCAGCCCGCAGGTCGGAACCTTTCCGGGACTTGACTACGATATCGTCCATGTACGCCTCCACATTCCGACTGATTTGAGTGAGTAAACACTTCTGGATCATTCTCATGAATGTGGCTCCGGCGTTCTTGAGGCCGAATGGCATGGTGACGTAACAGAAGCATCCGAATGGAGTGATGAAAGGTGTTTTGATTTCGTCGGGCCCATACAGACTGATCTGATGGTACCCGGAGTAGGCATCTAGAAAAGACAATCTCTCACATCCCGCAGTTGAGTCGACAATCTGGTCGATGCGAGGGAGAGGAAAATGATCTTTCGGGCAGGCCCGATTGATATGCTTGAAATCAATGCACATACGGAGTGACTTGTCCTTCTTGGGGACCATGACAACATTGGCGAGCCACTCGGAGTGGTAGATCTCTCGGATGAACTCAGCTGCTAAGAGCCGAGCCACTTCCTCGCCAATGGCTTGTTTTTTCTGGACGGCGGACCGTCGAAGATGTTCCTTCACGGGCTTGAACTTTGAGTCGACTCGCAGGCGGTGCTCAGCCAGCCCCCTGGGAACTCCAGGCATGTCAGAGGGTTTCCATGCGAAGATGTCCCAGTTCTCACGGAGGAGCTGGATGAGCGCTTCTTCCTATTTGGAGTCGAGCGTCGTCGAGATGTGAGTCGGAGCAGCGTCGGGATCAGTCGGGTGAATGTGGACTGTCTTCGTTTCGCCAGCCGACTGAAAAGCTGACTCGGAGGCAGGCTTCTTAGCCCGCAGCAATTCACTCGGGTCGGCAGTCTTTTGGTACTCTTTCAGCTCGACTACTGCCATCTGAGCGTCGGCGATCTTTGATCCCTTCTGGAAACATTCTTCTGCTTTCTTCCGGTTGCCCGTAACAGTGATCACACCTTTGGGGTCAGGCATCTTTAATTTAAGATACACGTAGCATGGTCGAGCCATGAAGCGTGCGTAAGCTGGCCTGCCCAAGATGGTGTGATAAGCACTCTGGAAGTCCACAACTTCAAACGTTAACTTTTCCTTGCGGTAATTCTTTGAATCACCGAAAACCACATCAAGAGCAATCTGGCCGAGTGACTCGGCTTTCTTCCCAGGAATGACTCCGTGGAAGCTCATGTTACTGGTGCTGAGTCTGGACATCGGAACGCCCATTCCTTTCAAGGTTTCAGCGTACAGTATGTTCAGGCCACTGTCGCCGTCCATCAGAACTTTGGTCAGTCGAGTGCCTTCGACAACTGGGTCGACCACCAAAGCTTGCCTCCCAGGGGTGGCAATGTGCGTCGGGTGATCGGACTGGTCGAACGTGATGGCAGTCTGAGACCACTTCAGGTAACTGGGAGCCGCCGGGGCAACCATGTTGACCTCACGATTAATGATTTTCAGTCGACTTTTGCTTTCGACATCAGCAAAAATCATCAAGGTGGAATTGACTTGGGGGTATCCATCGTCGCTATCCTCCTTGTCTTCAACTCTGTCTGGCTCTTTTTCCTTATCCTTGGGCTGCTTGCCCTGGAACTGCTGAATTAGAAGCCGACACTGTCGAGTGGTATGCTTCGGGAAAATAAAATTTCCTTCTTCATCTTTCTTGGTATGGATGTGACATGGCAGGTCCAGAACATCATTCCCATCCTGATCTTTAACCTTCTTGGGCTTCCATGTGCCCTTGGGCTTTCCCTTGAAATTTCCCTGGGCCACAGCTAGGGCCTCCCCCGGGGCGGCTGGCTCGGCCTTCCGCTTCTGCTTCCGACTGGAGTTTCCTCCGGTTTCTTGGGCGACCGACTTAAGTTTGCCACTTCGGAGTCGGTCCTCGTCTTCTCCATTAGCGTACTTGGTGGCAATCTCCATCATCCGATTAAGGGACATCTCTCCGGCCCGGCCAAACTTCAGATTCAACTCCCTGTACTTGACGCCTTCCTTGAAAGCGCAAACTGCTTGATGGTCTGGCACGTTCTCGACCGAGTGGTGTAGTGTGATCCACCTCTGGAAATATTCTCTCAGAGTTTTGTTTGGCTTCTGTACGCAAGACCGCAGCTCCGTAAGGCCTGCAGGGCGCTTGCATGTCCCTTCGAAAGTTGTGATAAACACTCGGGAGAGATCCTCCCAAGTGTAAATGCTGCTGGGCGCCAACTGATTCAGCCACGCCCTAGCTGAGCCTTCCAACATGAGGGGTAAATGCTTCATGGCCACCTCATCGTTGCCGCCGCCAATCTGCACAGCCACTCGGTAATCCTCGAGCCACGTGTCAGGCTTGGACTCACCGGTGAACTTGCTGATTCCAGTCGCCAGCCGGAAGTTGGGAGGGATCACCGCAGCTCTGATGGCTCGACTGAAACATTCAGGCCCCGAGGCGTGTGTCCTGCTGCCGGTGGGTGTATCTCTGTTGTGGCCCTCTCGATGAGCCCTGTTCCTGTCCACCAGACCTTGAACGAGGATGGATCTCGCGTCAAAGCCTGGGTCTCTGGGGTCGACTGGGATCCTCTGCCCAGTGTTATGGGGGCGCCTCTCGTCTCGATGTCGAGGTGCATATGATCCACTCCTTGGGGGAGGGGACGGCACCCGACGCCCATCATCACGGTCGGGTCGGTGATCATATTGTTCATTCCTCCTATACTGATCGTGCCGGTCTCCACGCCCCTCACGCCTTGGGATCTCGGGCTGTGAGCCGACTGGACGGTCTCCGTTGCGACGGATCGACTGTGGATCCTGTCCCGCGACTGAGAGACGGCGGAATTCGGATTTCCCGCCGCTCGGAGCAATGCTCTGATCTGCAGCAATCCTCTGCCGGCCTCCGACTGGGAGGGCTGGATTAACTCCGCTATGCGGGCCGCGGCAGCCAGGTTCTGAACCGGAGTTCGGTACACCTGCGGTGGTGGGAAGAGCTGACGTCGACTGGGTTCGGGAGCTTGCTGGCGTCGACTGGACTCGGGAGCCTGCTGGCGTCGACTGGACTCGGGAGCCCGCTGAAGTGCCCGCTCGTCGAGAGCTCGCTGTAGATTCTCCAGTCGAGTGCGCTCGGCTAGATTAGCCAAGCGCGCGTCCTCCAAGGCCCGGGCCTCGGGGGTTTCTCCAACAATAGGGGTGTAGAGCGCGTCCATGTTCCGGCGACGAAGCTCCTCCCGCTGCAATGACGTAAGAGGCTCGGGGAGGTATTCGTCGTGAGGGTGCGACGGATCGCCCCTATCGGCACCATCATCAGCGCGATGGAATCTAGGGGGACTGCGTGTCCCCTCGACCGCCAGAACCTCCGCCAAAGGGTCGCTGCTGTCACACTCGGAAGCGGTCTCCATGGAGCCAGTCGACAGATCGAACAGGCCGCAGAGGGATTCGTCAGGCTCGATTGCCGCGACTTGCGGGGTCGCCGACTGGCGGGCCACGGCGCGCTTCATCCACCGCTGGAGCCTCGACCGACCCGAGCGCTTGCGCTGGCGGGAGACAGGACGGGGAGACGACGCGGGAGTCGACCGATATGGGGTCGATGGCTGCCTCAGGAGGACGCCACGGACGCACGCGCGGAAGTGCGTCACACCGCGGACGGGGAGCGCGTCGACGTCAAGCGGCGCCTCCTGGAGCCAGGCGGAGTCGTCGGCGATGAAAGTGAGTCCGCCGAGATGGATCTCGCGGCCCTCCGCCAAAGCTCCGCAGGAAAACATGATCAAGTGGATCGGAAAAATCGCAACTTCTCCAATTAGGCGCTAAGACTAATGCCCCACGGTGGGCGCCAACTGTCGTGGTTCTAAGTCTGACAGTGAGGTAGGGGGGTGTGTATGGAGAGGCTAGACCTTAGCTATTGGGAAGTTGTAAGCACGCAAGGTTTACGAGTTCAGGCCCTTCTCTGAGGAAGTAACAGCCCTACGTCTCGGTGCCCGGAGGCGGTCGACTGGATTATGCGTGTGTAAAATGACAGGGGTGCGAACCCTTGATACTGAGGAGGGGGTGGCTTATATAGAGTTCGCCAGCCCTCTCCTGCCCTCGGTAATGCAGGGTTTAAGGTACATTTAAGGTGGGCGTTACTGATAATGTCCCTAATAAAGTGTCATAATAATCATAAAGACTACTTAATAGCCGAGCGTTTGCCTGCGAAGTGACTTGAGGTCTTCTGGTAGTCGAGTGGTTGGCTTCTTGGTCGAGTGACAGCTTCTTGGTCGAGTGTCTTCAACCCGTCGAGTGGGATATCTTCAAGTTGTTTGAAAGGTGACTTCCTCTAAGGATGTCTTATGGTAGGGCTCTTTAGGACGGGTCCGTGTCCCTACCGTAGGTACATGACTTCATCAGGAGGGGAGGAGAGGCAACCATGGGGCACCCCAAGTAGGATCCGTATCCTACTTGGGGTTTCCCAAGTGGTGCCCCCCTTTCCTTATTTTACCAGAGAGGAGAAGGGAAGAGGGATAGGAGGAAGGAAAGGGGGGCGAACCCCCTCTTCCTTCTCCCAATCGGCCTCCTACCATAGGAGGGGGGCGTGCCACCCCTTGTGGGCTGGTGTGCTCCCCTCTCATGGCCCATAAGGCCCATTATTCCCCCCGGGGGTTCCGGTAACCCCCCCCCCCCCCCCCCGTCACTCGAATAAATACCCAATACACTCCGGAACACTTCCGGTGTCCGAGTACTATCATCCTATATATCAATATTTACCTCTCGACCATTTCGAGACTCCTCTTCATGTCTGTGATTTCATCTAGAACTCCGAACAACATTCGGTCACCAAATCACATAACTCATAATATTAAATCGTCATCGAACGTTAAGTGTGCGGACCCTATGGGTTCGAGAACTATGTAGACATGACCAAGACACCTCTCCGGTCAATAACCAATAGTGGAACCTGGATGCTCATATTGGCTCCTACATATTCTACAAAAATCTTTATCGGTCGAACCGTTATGACAACATATGTTATTCTCTTTTTCATCGGTATGTTACTTACCCGAGATTCGATCGTGGGTATCCACATACCTAGTTCAATCTCGTTACCGACAAGTCTCTTTACTCGTTCCGTAATACATCATCCTACAACTAACTCATGCATTAGTCACTTTGCTTGCAAGGCTTCTTATGATGTGCATTACCGAGAGGGCCTAGAGATACCTCTCCGATACTCGGAGTGACAAATCCTAATCTCGATCTATGCCAACCCAACAAACACCTTCGGAGATACCTATAGACCATCTTTATAATAACCGAGTTACATTGTGACGTTTCATAGCACACAAGGTATTCCTATGGTATCCGGGAGTTGCATAATCTCATAGTCGAAGGAATATGTATTTGACATGAAGAATGCAATAGCAGTAAAACTGAACGATCATTATGCTAAGCTAACGGATGGGTCTTGTCCATCACATCATTCTCTTAATGATGTGATCTCGTTATCAAACGACAACTCATGTCCATGGTTAGGAAACCTTAACCATCTTTGATCAAGGAGCTAGTCAAGTAGAGGCTCACTAGGGACACGGTGTTTGTTTATGTATTCACACATGTATTTAGGTTTTCAATCAATACAATTCTAGCATGAATAATAAACCTTTATCATGGATAAGGAAATATAAAATAACAACTTTATTATTGCCTCTAGGGAATATTTCCTTCAAAGTCGGCATGATGCGAAAAGGCGCCGCGCCCTCACAAGCAGCGTCAAGCAGCTCAGCGGCGCGGGAGAGCAAGGCATCACGGCTGCCTTCGGCTAACCCACATCGCAGCAGCTCACATGCTACGATGAGCGCGGCTCGTGTGTTCGCCTGCTCCCGGCGAGCGTGCAGGGACGACGCCATGGCGTAGCTGGAGGATCGCGTGGTGGCTCGATTGCGATGTCGGGCAGGAGGAGGCGGGAGCAGCCCACGCCGTCGGTGGTGGTTGGCACCGGCATCCGCACTAGCCGTGGGGAGCAAGGGGCGATGATGAACTCTATGGCCGTGAGGGGCCACCTGGGTGGCGTGAGCGACCCAACGCTCAGCGCAAGCTCGAGGGACTTCTGCCATAGAGACAACGGACACGCGCACAGAAGGAGAGCTTCGGCAAGCCCCGTACCTGGCACGCCAAATGTCGGATTCAGGGCTCCGCGGAGCCGAGAAATGTTCGAACTCTGGAGTGTATGCGAAGAACTCAACCTCTCCAGCCAGCCAACTCGTCGCTCTCACGGCCTAGCTTGATGAACAGGAAAGGAAAGGGACACGGCAGTTTACCCAGGTTCGGGGCACCTTGCTGTGTAAAACCCTACTCCTGCTTTGGGGTGGATTAGCCTCGCGAGGGGCTGAGGATGAACTAGTACAGGGGAAGAACAACCTCAGGAGGTCTGTTCTTGTGTTGGTGTGAGCCTGAGAAGTCTCCTGGAGGTCTCTCCTCTCTACGGTGGTGGCTAAGCTATATTTATAGGGGCCTTGGTCCTCTTCCTCCAAAATGAAGGCGAGAAGGGATCCCACAATGGCCAAGGAGGACGAGTAGTACATCATATCCCGACGGAAGGTGGACTTCGCCTGCAAAGCGCCCGCTCGTGACACCGTAGTGGGCTCAGTGATGATATTCGTCCTGGCGGTCTTGGTCTCGTTGCACTGCAATGGAAACCTTTGGTTGAGTCCTCGGAACCCCGCGTCTGCGCTTACCTCCTTAGCACCAAAGAGGAAACCTGCCTCTCTTCCCCCGCTGGCGCCCATCTGGCCTTGGCCGTCATGGCTTGCGTCACCCAAACCTCGTGAGGTGGGTGCTTGCATAGGAATCTCCGCTCCTCGGGAGGCCACCTGGGGAGGCTGCTCCCTCCGGAGGTCTTGGTGTCGTTCGTCTCGCGAGGGTCTTGTCTTGCCGAAGCTAAAGATGGGTTGTACCAGGCCGTCGATGGAGCCACGCCGTGGGCCGCAGGCAGGCAAGTCTGGGTACCCTGGTTCCCAGAACGCCGACCCCTAAATCGGACACCGCCCATCCGCGGATTGGGGAGACCAGTCCATGGAAACTGATGTGTGAGTCGGTCATCCAACTATAGCCGCATATATGCGTCCCATTTATTTAAGTCCGCATGCTCAAAATAACCGGATATGAAGTTTCAGTTTAGCTAAACGATGTTCAAATGCAGCAATACTTCTAATTTCAATACTACAATCCAACAAAGTATTCAAATTACAGTAGTTTAAACTTGAACTCAACTAGCACATATGTACTAGATGCCCCCTTTAACCGCCCACAAATCCTCAATCAAATCTTTCTTCAGTTCCTCATGAATTGCTCGATGCCGAATTGGTTGATGTGTTTGAATAGACTCATCTAACGTGGCCGGATTCTGCTTTGGAAGTTTGATAGGCTCACACATGTTCTCGAATTCCAGAGCTACGGCAGCATCCTTACCCTCACCCTTCACGATTATGTTGTGCATGATCACACAATATGGTATCACCTCCCATAAGGTTTCCGGATCCCATTGTGTAGCAGGTCCACGAACAACTACAAAACGGGCCTGAAGAACTTCAAATGTCCTCTCAACATCCTTTGAAATTGAGAATATGCTATTCCGCACACTCCGCGTCTGCAAGGACCGCCTGCATCATCACCGTCTCATCTGTGTAGTCATCCTTGTCGGATGACTCAATATAGTGCTTGTATATGTACTTCATATCCGAATCCATTGCTTCAAATAAGAAGGGGCAAAAAATAGCACGTAAATTTCACCGAACACTTCTGGGGCATGGTGACTACCGTGGGGACGGATGGTACATGTGAAGCGGACGGCGGAGAGGAGTGGACCGGCGGTTGAGGACAACCGCTGTGGAGCCCGGGTGTAGTGGTGGAGGTGACGAAGTCGTGGAGTTTCGAAAAGGGTATGTCGGGGCGGCCGGGATGGTGGAGCGGCAGCGTCGACAGGTGAGAAAACGAATGCATAGACAGATGAAAGGATGAAGGCGGGGTAGGGGTTTGGGGTGGACTGGAGGTGTCGGAGTCCTACGTGGCTGTTGTCGAGACTCCCGGGTTCCGATTTACGGGAAAAAAAAGATGTGACATACATACCACCCATCATACACAACGTGCACGATGTATATTCTCCTCCATTATCGTCTCGTACAACCACCCATCACGATCGTTTAATTTCTGCAAGCAGCAGCCACCAAAACTGTAGCGTTTATGGAAATAGCTGCGAATTGAACACTGGACCTGTACCACAGCTAGAGAATATACAATCTTTGATCAATGCTAACTTCCGATCATACGCGGATCGCTTGACCTCGTCAAAACCCTTGTACGCAAGACTGCAACAGCTAACTTGTTTCCTGTTAGATAAACGTATACATAACTACTTGCTTATTTGCATATCCAGTAATTTGTACTGTGTTAATTACTCAGTAGTGGGCTACTAGTTGACTAGATTAAAGTAGCCAAGAAAGGGTTGCTGAGATATGAACAAAGCGTACTAGTTTAGTGATTTTAGTCCAATATATATAGTCAGCTGGAAGCTAGTGCTCATAGACGACCTGTCACTGATCTGGTCGCGCTCACGATATGTACGTCGTTCGCGTTCCCTCTATATTCCACGGTCTAGTTGGTTGGTCCTGCAGGAGAAATTCAAAGTTTTATGTGAATTAATGCATGCTCGTGGCGTTCTGCAGATTTTCTGGATCTCTTAGCTTGAATCTTTTTCGAGGGGCCTACCTCTGTTGAATTCTGACGATTGAAGACCCGTGAAGAATAGGCATATACTCCACATGTTACATCCCGGATGCATTACGAGGGAATCTTTAAGGGCGATCCATAAATTTCCTCCCACATTCATCGATGGACAAGGGACCACTCCGCGGACATGGATATGTGAGGCGGCCATTCAACACTACCCGCATACATTTTAAACAATTTTTCGAAAAACCGAACGAAGTTCACGCAAACACGACAGATTTCATTGAAGTTTGGACATAAACAAATGATTTTTAGACCCTATATCAGACGATCACCTCGTAAGCGTGACCGCCTTGTCCTGCCGCCATTGTCGTCATCATCGTTGTCGTCGTCCCTCCAACAGTGCAAAGACGCCAGAGGGCCGCGACAGCCTTGCCCGGTGGCTGCATGACGCTCGCGAGGGAGCCGCTCCGCCTCCTGTTGCATGGTGCGGAGGGCCGGCTTGACCACTGCCCACGGCGCCCTGGCAGCGGCCTTGCCCTTGCCGGCGTCGGCGGAGCAGTCGCTAAGCGACCACTTTTCGCCGTCAAGGCAAGGGCGGCGCCTGGCACCCGTCTCCGCAGTGGTGACGGAGAGGTCGGGTGGCCATGCTGCGGCGAGCTCCAGGTCGTTCCGGACCTATACTGATGCGACGTTCGTATTGGCTAACAGGGAGCGGCGACTGACATTGCGCCTGTCGTACCTCGCCTTCTGCCGCGTCGTGCGCTCCGCCTCAGACACCACGGCTCAAGAGCCGAAGGCACCGCCGTAACCGCCAGCTCCGAGGTAGTGGAGGATACGGTCACACGCCTTGACGATCGCGGTTGGCAGCTCCTCCTTGATCGAGCGGCTCCTTCACGTGGCCGGTTGTGGCACTTTTTTTTTCCTTCATCTTGACTCTACTTGCGAGCTTGTACTCAATCTAAGACATGTTGACTACTTGCTTAATAAAATGGTTGTACGTATCAATTTGATGCATAGGTCGAGGCAATCCTCCTTTAAAAAAATAACTTGAATTGATAGTACATGATTGGAGATTTTATTTTATATGTACTAACCTATCTCACAAGTTTTGTTAACTTTTGTGTGGATGAAGTTTTTAAGATCGAGGAGAGACATCGATATGAGATGAAAAAAAAAGCGGCAAGGGCCTAAGATTGGGGATGTCCAAGGCACCGCAGGGTAATATCCAATGAGACTCAAGCGTCTAATCTTGGGGATGCCCTAGAAAGCACCTCATCTGTAGTCATCAACAATTATTGGTATGTCTCAATTGGACCTAAGTTTTTATTTGTCACATGATATGTGCTTTGTTTGGAGCGTATTTTTTGTTTTCTTTTAGGTTTGTTTGTTGGTCATTACAATCATCATGTTCTGGTTCTGGTCACGCTTCTAGAAAGACACACACTGGTCTATTATTTATAGAATGCTCATTGATCTTCACTTATATCTATTTGAGTTGACGCTTTTATAGAATTTTCTCTTACACTTCACTTGTACAAAAGATTAGGACTCTCTTGCCTCACTTACATCTTTTTAGAGAGTTGAATAATTATGGGTAATTTTCATGAATGTTATGTTGGTCCTAAAAATAATATGTATGTAGAAGTGGTATAATAAAAACTTGCATGAACTTGTAGATCAATTGAAATTGATAGTTAGGTTCTTTGCAATAATTTTGAGATAAGGTGTGTGTAATTCATTTATGTGTAGCCTTAAGGACTTGCGTGGAGTAGTGGAAAGGTGTCATAAGATCATACATGTTACTTGTGGTCTTTTAAGTGAACCTAATTATGAAGGGTGTAAGTTAAAGAACATTGTAAGTAAATGCCTTGTAGAATGGGCCAGGAAGCGTAGTGGACTTTGGTTCATCAAACTCACCCGTGGAGTAATCGGTCTTGTGGTTCACATGGCGAAGACTGTCAAGTCTTAGTGAGTTTGGTTTATGAGTTGTGGTCTTTCAAGCACTTCCACCTATCCATATTTTGCTAGGCTCTTCGGTACCGTGCATTGCCCACTCTCACCTCAAGACATGGCTCATATATCACCGGTGCATCCAATCCCCATGAGATGATACGCTCTCTCACACATAACCATATTATATCTTTCTCAATACAACCATCATACCTATCTATTATGACATTTTTATAGTCATTCCAAGATATATTGCTATGCAACTTGCATTGTTACTATTCATGACTTGAGCATTCATTGTCATTTTGCTTTGCATGATCATATAGAGCTGGCATGATATTTGTCGCAAAGCTACTATTCATCACTATTATACATGTTACGCTAGATCATTGCACATCCTTGTATACTGCTAGAGGAATTCATATGTAGTCATTATTTTTAGAGATGTAAGTAAATAAAAGTGTGATGCATTCTAGAGTGTGCCCTACTAGTGAGCTATAAAAAGTGGCCAAAAAGAGCTCATCAAAAAATGAGAGAAAATGAGAGGGGGCCACACTACTTTCCTTTTACCACACTTGTGCTTTAAAATAGCACCATGTACTTCATGTAGAGAGTTTTCATGATTTTCATTTCTATATGCTAGTGTGATTTTTCCATTATAAAACTTTGTTTGTATAATCCAATGATGAGCTTCCTCAAATGCTAGAGTTTTTCATAAGCAAAAAAGTTGGATGCACACCCACTTAGTTGCATTAGAAAAGCTTTCATACACTTATAGCTCTAGTGCATCTGTTGCATGGCAATTGCTACTCCTCACATGGATATCGATTGTAAGGCCTCTCCATTGCCTATCGATCAAGCTGCATTGATGCGAAAATTTCGTATACCTTTTTGTCCTCCCATTAAAAAAATCATCATCATTCTCTTTGCCATCCTAAGTAATAAAACCAAGGCTTGTGAATTAAGCATTAAGAGAATAGGTAGTTGAACAGAGCTCGTCACAGATTCGGTTATTTGACTGAAGCACTTGGTTATGTTATGGGAAGATGTTTGGATATGATAAAGCCTTGAGTGATTGGGGACATCTATATGACATCATCAGTATTAATTGGTATTACGTGAAAGCATTAATCCATGAAAAGCAATAGTAATTTTTCTACACATTTTGATGTTACTGGCCTGTTATCAATTATAAGATTATTGCCTTGAATCACTGTTGTCATGAGTTCACACCATGGTTACATCATTTGATCAAGATCATGTTAGATAGCATTCAACTTGAAAAATTATCTTTTTGACCATTTATCTACTCGAGGACTAGCATGAATTAAGCTTGGGGATGTTGATATGTCACAAGCGTATGTATAATTTCTGATGGGTTCATGCTATTATATTATCATTTTATATACTTTTATAGCAATTTATACTACTTTTATGGAGTAACCTATTAATTTAGTGCCCGATGCAAGTTCCTACATTCTACTTGTTTTGGTTTCATAGGAAATCAATATCTACGGAGGTCAAAATACGTTGACGATTTAACACGATTTTTTTGGGCAACAAGAAACACAGGAAGCTTCGAGAGGAGTCGAGGCGAGTCACGAGGGGCCCACACAAACAGGTAGCGCGCCCACGGGGTGGTCACACGCCTTGTCCGTGTGGGGCCCATAGATTCCGCCTTGACTTGATTCCATCACCAAAATTCCCTATAAATACTGAAACCATCTGGCGCCTCCAGAAGAACTTTATTGCCATCGCAAGCCTCTGTTCCGAAGAGATCCTATCTGGAGCCCTGTTTCAGAGCCCTGCCGAATGGGGAAGCCATTGCTGGAGGCCTCTTCATCAGCATGGTTGCCTCTATGACCATGTGTGAGTAGTTCCTTTAGGACCTACGGTTCCATGGTAGTAGCTAGATGGTTCTCTCTCTATCTCTCATTTTTGGATCTTCAGTACCATGTTTGTTGGGACATGATGAATTGTCACTTTATGATCAGATTGTTTATTGATTTCAGTTGAATCTATTTGAGTTTTCTTGTTGCATAATTAAATAGATTTATAATGCTCCATGATCTATATATTTTATTTGGCCAAGTTCAATTGATTTATCTTCGGCAGGAGTAGTGCTTTGTAGTGGGTTCAATCTTGTGGTGCTCTAACCCAGTGACAATAAGAGCCAAGACATGTTTTGTATTGTTGCCACTAAGGATAAAACGACGGGGTTTTGTCATATTGATTGACTTTTTATTGTCAACATTATGTCATCTTGCTTATTGCGATACTCTGTTTCTTGCGAACTTAATACCTTGAGATGCATGATGGATAGCGGTTTTCGGGTGGAGTATTAGTAATAGATGCAGTTGGATTTATAGTCTACATATCACAGATGTAATGCCTATATGAGATTATGCAATAAATGATCATAGTCATAAATATTGCAATCTTTTAAATTGCCCAATTTATTTACGATGTCATTCGCCTATTTTTGAGAGAGAAATGCCACTAGTGAACCTTTGGCTCCCGGGTTTATTCTCCATCAATACAAACTTCTACAAAATAGTTTCTTTGTTTGCCTCTTTTTATTTACCATATCACTTTACCACTACTATGTATCTCTATTAGTTTCAATCTTGTAACTAGCAAGACAAGGGGCTTGACAACCCCCTTGCCACGTTGGGTGCAAGTTTTTATTTTGTTTGTGTGCAAGTGCTGCTTAACTCGTTAGTTTATACGCTCTGAAAGATCGTGGATGTCGCCTAGGGGGGGTGAATAGGCGTTTTAAAATAATTGCGGTTTAGGCTTGAACAAATGCGGAATAAACCTAGCGGTTAATTTGCCAAGCACAAAACCTAAAACAACTAGGCTCACCTATGTGCACCAACAACTTATGCTAAGCAAGATAAGCAACTATGAGATAGCAAGATATATGACAACGGACAATATGGCTATCACAAAGTAAAGTGCATAAGTAAAGGGCTCGGGTAAGATATAACCAAGGCACGCGGAGACGACGATGTATCCCGAAGTTCACACCCTTGCGGATGCTAATCTCCGTTTGGAGCGGTGTGGAGGCACAATGCTCCCCAAGAAGCCACTAGGGCCACCGTAATCTCCTCACGCCCTCGCACAATGCAAGATGCCGTGATTCCACTAAGGGACCCTTGAGGGCGGTCACCGAACCCGTACAAATGGCAACCCTTGGGGGCGGTCACCGAACCCGTACACTTTGGCAACCCTTGGGGGCGGTCACCGGTACCCGTCAAATTGCTCGGGGCGATCTCCACAACCTAATTGGAGACCCCGATGCTTGCCCGGAGCTTTACACCACAATGATTGAGCTCCGAACACCATCAACCGTCTAGGGCGCCAAGGCACCCAAGAGGAACAAGCTCTAGGGTGCCCAAACACCCAAGAGTAATAAGCTTCTCAAACTTCACTTCCACGTATCACGTGGAGAACTCAAACCGATGCACCAAATGCAATGACAAGGGCACATGGAGTGCCCAAGTCCTTCTCTCCCAAATCCCACCAAAGCAACTAATGCTAGGGAGGAAATGAGAGAAAGAACAAGAAGGAGAACACCAAGAACTCCAAGATCTAGATCCAAGGGGTTCCCCTCACATAGAGGAGAAAGTGATTGGTGGAAATGTGGATCTAGATCTCCTCTCTCTTTTCCCTCAAAAACTAGCAAGAATCCATGGAGGGATTGAGAGTTAGCAAGCTCGAAGAAGGTCAACAATGGGGGAAGAACACGAGCTCAAAAGATTAGGTTCATTGGGGAAGAAGACCCCCTTTTATAGGTGGGGAAAAATCCAACCGTTATGCTCACAGCCCGCACAGAGCGGTACTACCGCTCCAAGGAGCGGTACTACCGCTAGGGCGGAAGTACCCCTTTGAAAAACAACAGCGAGGAGGCAAAAGGCCAGAAGAACCGCCGGAGCGGTACTACCGCTCGTCCTCACGGTACTACTGCTCGACCTCACGGTACTACCGCAAATGGTAGCGGTACTACTGCTTGCGAGCGGTACTAAAAAATACATCCGGGCCTACCACCGCAAGACTTGGGACGAGTTTTTGGTCCGGAGCGGTACTACCACTGTAGGAGCCGCGGTAGTACTGCTCTGGAGCGGTAGTAAAAAATTACATCCGCTCCAATTCGCGGTAGTACCGCTGCAGCCTTTTCAGAACACCAAAACTGCCACAACTTTTGCAAACGGACTCCGAATTCGATGAAACCAAGTTTGTTGGAAAGCTAGCGACAAGGGCTAACACAATCTTCAAAGAAATATCAATAAGAAGCAAATGAGAAAAGGCCCATAAGAAAATGGTGAGAACCCTTCCTCGGAAAAGACCGGTAAAACCTCCAACACCGAAAACATCATAGAAGACGCATGCGAACTCCGTTTTCGGTGAAACCAAGCTTGTCATCAAGATGACCAAAAGCTCTAAGACTCACAAAGAGAACCAAACAAGAACCAAGAAACATTATGCAAGGATGCAATGGTTTGAGCTCTCGACGAACGATACGATCAAGCTACTCACTTGAGAGCCCCCCTTGATAGTACGGTTATCTATCCTATAACCCGGTCTCCCAACTCCCACCATGAGACCGGTAATAGAAAACCTATCAAGGGCAAACCTTTGCCTTGCACATGATCCACTTGAGTTAGATGATGACGATCTTGTCCTCCTCAAGATGGACCACCTTTCTTGATTGCGTTGGGTTGATGAAGACTAGATGATTGCTCCCCCATACTACACTATGGGTGAGCCACTCTTCGGCACATCTTCACAAGTCCATTGACACCACAATGGATGGCAAGCTTCAAGCACTTGATCTCTTCGTGATTCTCCACTTGAAATTGCACACGACAATCTTGATGACGATCACCACTTGATGTCATCCTTCCCATGGGTTGTATGATATCATCCTCTTGACGCAAGCCCATGGACACGTACCTAACCCCACATAGACTCTTACATAGACCATGGGTTAGTACACAAAGTGCAATGGATAACGCTTACCATATCATGGGATCACTTGATCCCTCTCGGTACATCTTCTACTCTTTGTGAGTTGATCAACTTGATTCACTCTTGACTTAGTCTTGATCAACCTTGAATCTTTCCAACTCTCTTCATTTGGATGATGTCTTGAAGGTAAACATGAATGATCACACAATCTTCTTTTTCAAGACATGCTTGCAATAAGCTCAACTCTCACATGACCAAGCTTTGGATAATTCCTTAATAGCACCTTGGTCAACACAAACTCTCCTTGAAACCAACACATGTACTCCAAGAAAAGCCTATGGACAAAACCTTCAAATATAACTCAAGATAACCATTAGTCCATAGAGATTGTCATCAATTACCAAAACCAAACATGGGGGCACCGCATGTTCTTTCAATCTCCCCCATTTTGGTAATTGATGACAATCACTTTCAAGAGAGTTTATACAAGGAATTATGCATCACCATGCACTGCAACAACCAATAATGCATGCGAATGAGATGCAAAAGCTAAGGAAACATGAACCAAAGCTTCTCCACAAAACTCTCTGAAACTTCTCCCCCATTGGCATCGATTGCCAAAATAGGCTAAAAGCTTAGAAGGCCAATATAAAATGTGTTCCTACATAAATTGTGTATTTCTCAACAAGAGAGTGGAATGCAATACACATATCCAACGGTAAATACTTGGAGGAAGACAAACTATATTGAGGCCCAAAGATTGCAAAAGAATGATATGCCACAAAGACATAACAAAGAGAGACACAAGCAATCAAGCAATCGAAAGGTACCAATTGAAGCAAGCAATCAAAAGATACCAATTGAACCAACTAGGCCAAGGATCCTATGAGCCACATGAATAAAGGATATTATGATAAGAGCGGAGCAGTGTTCTAAAGAAACTAGAGAAGCTCCCCATGATTTGTGCACATCAAGAATTTTTGTATTTGGATACAAAGTGCACAAAATAGGATCATAGCTCCCCCAAAATCAATAGAAACTTACAACAAGTGCAAGAGAGCATATAGGAAACTAAGCCTAGTACTTACAACAAACACATGGTTGAGCAACAAGTGAAATAGGCAACTTAAGAAAGGGCTCAACCAAAATGATGTGTGAGAGTCAAGGCAATGCACTTGAGAAGACTTAATGTACGGATGAGCATTAAGCATCAATAAAGTCTTGAAAGAATGAGGCACACGGTGCAAGGCCTATCATTCCAACACACAACTAGCAAATGGGTTCACAAGCTTACTAATAAGCATAAAAAGAACCTATGCTTGTGACAACCCGTGGTGAAGATAGAAGATGAAAGCCTCATCAAGACGAGGGATACCAATAAGATGGCAAAAGCCTCGTAAAGATAAGCATGAGGAAAGTAATCTCCACCACACAAGAGTGCATCAAGATGCAACGAGATAAGACACGCACTCAAGTCAAAAGCTTTCACGGAGCCACCAAAGAAATAACATAAGAAAGACAAGGTGGACGTGAAAGAAAGGATATCAACTAGATATGCAACTTTTCTCAAGTGTATAAGATTCTAGGTAGACGAAATCATGAAGATATATATCTACAAAGAAGGATGTACACCCAAAATAGTTGCAACACGAGGAACAAGATATCCACAAGGAAATCATAAATATACCAATAAGATATTTGCTTGAAAGCATAGCACATGGCTAGATATAGTCTTATTGTATACAAATGAATTCCTACTACACAACTATCAAAGACATCACAACTAGCAACATGAGATCATTGTTGAGATGCTTTGAGAAAGGAAACAAGTATCACAAGAAAGAATGGATAACATGCCATGAAACAACCTACACAAGGTTGATGCAAGAAATGTGTGCATGAAGTATATGAAGATACTTGTTACCGAGATAACATTGGAAGGATGTAGTAGATACCAATTGAAGATACAAAGTAGTTCATTGATCATCCTAGCTTGACTCCAATAAGCACATGGTGACAACACCTTCCTTGTGAGTGAGCCGAGCATCCAATGCATCTCCACTTGTTCCTAGAACAACAACACTAACAAAATGGTACCCAAACTCATTGGGACCAAAGAGTTAGAGAACCAACAACACATAGGACAAACTCCACATAAATATGTGCATATATTAAAATGAATTTCATGCACATCCCATCCAATTTGAGACTTGGAGGAGTTCCCCCTATATATTGGGTCAAGGAAAGAAAACATGCCAAAGAAACTACAAGAAGTAAATATGCATGCTCAAGACTTTCAAGAACCGATACCGAAAGACAAAGAAATACCAAGGAAAGAAAAGATACCAAATGAATAAATCATCACTTGGAGGGTATCCATAATGGATACAACAAGGAATGAGATATCCATTGATATACACAAAGAAGAGACATCAAACTCCCAAAAGAGAGGATGGTTCCAAACAAACCAAGCTCTCTACAAAGTTTCATAATGGCACAAAGCACCAAAAAGAAACGGCTTGCCTTCCACAAACACACACTTGATAAGGATCACAAGATGAGTGTTTTATAGAGAATAGGATAGCTCCCCCAAGACTAGTGCATTATAGAGAATTTGCATTTGAATACAAAATGCACAAGGTGGGATCACCACTTTCACTATATCTAGAAAACACTAGGCAAGGTCAAGAAATTAACAAGATCCACAAGTGGTATGGGATACAATGGGAGTTGACACAATCCTAGGCAAGAGATAAAGCAAATAAAAGCAAAGGCCAATGTAAAGATGATCAATAATTTCTACCACACATAAGTGAGTACCAATTGTCAAAAGACAAGAAGTATTTGGAAATAAATCCCGGTGGTAGATAACAAGGATATCCGACATCATCTTCACACCAAAAAGCAAATTGCAACTTGTAGAGCTAACATGCCACCTAGTAACAAGATAATTTACAATATCAACTCTAGATGACAATATCTCAAATGTACACATTTCTAGGCTAGTAATATACACGTAGCATATTACTCTCCCATAATGTGATACCAATTAAATACTTTAACAAGAGGCAATAAGAGGAACCAACAAGAGATAATTAATGGACTATTTAGAATTTGAATTTCTCATGAGGAGACATACCACATAGCAACTAGATAATCTTGTAATATCAATACTAAATGGTATTCCTCATGAACACACATTTATAGGATTGTGAGGTGCACAAAGCACATTACTCCCCCATAACGGGATATTCCATTAATCTCTCACAAGAGCCAACTAAGATACAAGAAGAAGCATAAAGGCTCTATGCACGACACACACGTACATGATGTCCAAACCAACACACAAGTTGGAAGCACAACATATACAAACACATGCAAGGAACAAAGCCAAACATGCACAGGGGCAAGTAACTTTCAATGTAAACAATTTGAGCACGAGTTACCGCAAGGAGAAACATTGGATATAAAATAGAAACTTGATAATCCGAATGACTTGGCTTGAGACAATAAGAATGATGAAGTCCCCTTAATTCTTCATAATGTAGCCATGTATCCAATGACCTCCAACATCACCTATTGATCAAGTTTGAGCTTGTTGGTCCCCAACCAAGTTGGGTCCTAAGAGGTTAGTCACAATAGGCTTGGCTACCCAAATGGTTCTTTGCTTCAAACCACTTTGAGTACCCACAAACTTGGCAACCACATTGCCAACCTTATCCTTCCCAAGAGAATAGACATCATCAATAATAATTGGGTTGGATAAGTTACCACTAGTGCATGAAGAAGCGAGGTGACCTTTCTCGCGACATAGGTAGCAACGTCTACTCTTCACTTTCTTCTCACTTGACTTCTCAACTTGAGAAGCATTAGCTTGAGTCTTCTTGGGAAGAGGCCTTTCTTCAACTTGAGGTTGAGAATGACAGTGAACTTGTGGCCGCTTCCCTTGTTGCTTGTCACTAATGGGCTTCTTCTTCAATGGGCAAGATCTAACATGATGCCCTTCTACTTTGCACTTGAAGCAAATAATCTTGGCCGAATTCTTGACTTGTTCTTGGCCCTTCTTCTTGATCATCTTGGACTTCTTCTTCTTATTGGAGTTGAATCCAAGTCCACCTTTGTCATTGGGGGATTTTTGCACACTCAAGATATTGTTGAGTGTGGATTTCCCTTCATGACTCTTTTCCAAGTCTTTCTTCAAAGAAGTGACTTGGGCCTTGAGCTCTTTGATTTCCTCTACATGGTTAGTCTCAACACAAGTACTAGAGGAAGTATAAGCTTCATCGTTAGAGCAACAAGGCAAGAAAAGCAATTCATCACAAGATGTACCAACATTGTGAGTAGATGAATTACAAGGACTAGCACATGGCAATATAGCATTTTGACTAGAAGTGGTGCTAGTATCCACATGAGGATCACTAGATGTTACCTTAGTAAGCATGGCCTCATGAGCTAATTTTAGCACATTATGGGATACTAGGAGATCATCATGAGAGCTTGTGAGCTTTACATGATTTTCTTCCAACATTCCATAATTGCTAGATAGCAACTCAAGTTGAGCCCTTAGCTCAACATTCTCCTTCAATATGGATGCTTCACAAGAGATAGAGTTAGTAGCACAAGCATCATCATTAGCAACAAGAGGAGAAGACAACTTGGCAAGCTCTTTAGAATATGAAGCTTTAAGTTGAGCATGAGACTCGGTGAGGTTGATGAGCTCACTCTTAATGACCCTTGAGCCATTTTCGAGGTGCTCAAAGTCCTCAAGGAGTTTAGCATGCGCAACTTCAAGCTCCTCATTTTTAGTTTCAAAATCATTGGTCACCTCAAGAGCTCTATCACGAGATTCCCTCACTCTAGATAACTCTAGAGCAAAAGTCTCCTCAAGAGATTCTTTGGTGGTTTGTTCAAGTTCAAGAGCTTGAGAGAGGTCCGCAATCTCATTAGCGTAATCACGCTCATGACCTTCCATTTTATCAATGGTGACCTCATGCTCCTCAAGACGAGATTCCAACTCATCAATATATTTCTTGCCCTCAATAGCAATAGACATGATTTCCATGAAGTTGGAACGAGCAATTTTATTCTTAAGAAGAGCTTTAAAAATCATTTCCCCTTTAATTTTTAAGGAGGCAACATTATCATTCTCTTCATCATTATCCTCATCATCATTAGCATCAACATCATCATCAAGAGACACATTGGGTTTCAAAGTAGGAGATACCTTTGAAGCCTTAGCCATAAGGCAAAAAGCAATAGATGATGATGTAGGATCCCTTGAAGCACCATTTAAGACCACATCTTGTTCCATGGGGTGTTGGGTTTCCTCTACATTGTTAGCACAACAATTCAAGGACATATATGCATTTTTATCATGGCAACAAGACATAGTAAGCATATCATCATGAGATTTAGTCAAGAAATTTCTACATGATATGCAAGGACTATCAACACAAGCATGTGAAACATTTGGTGTGCTCGAAGTGTTAAAGCCCAAAGAAGGAGCATTGCAATAAGATAGTGATGAAGGATCATCCACAATAAACATACTTTCATCATTGCAATGACCAACACAACTCACCATATCATTACCTTGTGGCAAACCACATGTAGGTGAAGTAGAAGAAGTTGAGAAGACTATACGACCGGAGGTGGAGGGAGAACAATCATCCCCACAAATCTTGGACACTCCATATTTATCTTGAAGCTTCGTCCACAACTCATGAGCATCCCGGAACGGCATGATTTGAAATATAACTACATTGCTCAAAGCATCGAAAAGCACATTAGAAGCTTGAGCATTGAGATAAGAGGTTTTCTCATCCTCTAAAGATAATATTTGAGGATCCTTTGGAGGAGAAAACCCCATATCTACAATTCGCTCTAAATTTGGGTCCATGATCCTAAAGAGATTAAGCATGCGAATTACCCAAACATCAAAATTTGTGCCATCGAAACTAAGAGTGTGAGAGAATCCTAATCCCCTAGTCGACATCTTTACTCTCTAGGCAGTTAAGCCTGACAAAGAGAGACGAGGCTCTGATACCAATTGAAAGATCGTGGATGTCGCCTAGAGGGGGGTGAATAGGCGTTTTAAAATAATTGCGGTTTAGGCTTGAACAAATGCGGAATAAACCTAGCGGTTAATTTGCCAAGCACAAAACCTAAAACAACTAGGCTCACCTATGTGCACCAACAACTTATGCTAAGCAAGATAAGCAACTATGAGATAGCAAGATATATGACAAAGGACAATATGGCTATCACAAAGTAAAGTGCATAAGTAAAGGGCTCGGGTAAGATATAACCGAGGCACGCGGAGACGACGATGTATCCCGAAGTTCACATTCTTGCGGATGCTAATCTCCGTTTGGAGCGGTGTGGAGGCACAATGCTCCCCAAGAAGCCACTAGGGCCACTGTAATCTCCTCACGCCCTCGCACAATGCAAGATGCCGTGATTCCACTAAGGGACCCTTGAGGGCGGTCACCGAACCCGTACAAATGGCAACCCTTGGGGGCGGTCACCGAACCCGTACACTTTGGCAACCCTTGGGGGCGGTCACCGGTACCCGTCAAATTGCTCGGGGCGATCTCCACAACCTAATTGGAGACCCCGATGCTTGCCCAGAGCTTTACACCACAATGATTGAGCTCCGAACACCACCAACCGTCTAGGGCGCCAAGGCACCAAAGAGGAACAAGCTCTAGGGTGCCCAAACACCCAAGAGTAATAAGCTTCTCAAACTTCACTTCCACGTATCACGTGGAGAACTCAAACCGATGCACCAAATGCAATGACAAGGGCACACGGAGTGCCCAAGTCCTTCTCTCCCAAATCCCACCAAAGCAACTAATGCTAGGGAGGAAAATGAGAGGAAGAACAAGAAGGAGAACACCAAGAACTCCAAGATCTAGATCCAAGGGGTTCCCCTCACATAGAGGAGAAAGTGATTGGTGGAAATGTGGATCTAGATCTCCTCTCTCTTTTCCCTCAAAAACTAGCAAGAATCCATGGAGGGATTGAGAGTTAGCAAGCTCGAAGAAGGTCAACAATGGGGGAAGAACACGAGCTCAAAAGATTAGGTTCATTGGGGAAGAAGACCCCCTTTTATAGGTGGGGAAAAATCCAACCGTTATGCTCACAGCCCGCACAGAGCGGTACTACCGCTCCAAGGAGCGATACTACCGCTAGGGCAGAAGTACCCCTTTGAAAAACAACAGCGAGGAGGCAAAAGTCCAGAAGAACCGCCGGAGCGGTACTACCGCTCGTCCTCACGGTACTACTACTCGACCTCACGGTACTACCGCAAATGGTAGCGGTACTACTGCTTGCGAGCGGTACTAAAAAATACATCCGGGCCTACCACCACAAGACTTGGGACGAGTTTTTGGTCCGGAGCGGTACTACCGCTGTAGGAGCCGCGGTAGTACTGCTCTGGAGCGGTAGTAAAAAATTACATCCGCTCCAATTCGCGGTAGTACCGCTGCAGCCTTTTCAGAACACCAAAACTGCCACAACTTTTGCAAACGGACTCCGAATTCGATGAAACCAAGTTTGTTGGAAAGCTAGCGACAAGGGCTAACACAATCTTCAAAGAAATATCAATAAGAAGCAAATGAGAAAAGTCCCATAAGAAAATGGTGAGAACCCTTCCTCGGAAAAGACCGGTAAAACCTCCAACACCGAAAACATCATAGAAGACGCATGCGAACTCCGTTTTCGGTGAAACCAAGCTTGTCATCAAGATGACCAAAAGCTCTAAGACTCACAAAGAGAACCAAACAAGAACCAAGAAACATTATGCAAGGATGCAATGGTTTGAGCTCTCGACGAACGATACGATCAAGCTACTCACTTGAGAGCCCCCCTTGATAGTACGGTTATCTATCCTATAACCCGGTCTCCCAACTCCCACCATGAGACCGGTAATAGAAAACCTATCAAGGGCAAACCTTTGCCTTGCACATGATCCACTTGAGTTATATGATGACGATCTTGTCCTCCTCAAGATGGACCACCTTTCTTGATTGCGTTGGGTTGATGAAGACTAGATGATTGCTCCCCCATACTACACTATGGGTGAGCCACTCTTCGGCACATCTTCACAAGTCCATTGACACCACAATGGATGGCAAGCTTCAAGCACTTGATCTCTTCATGATTCTCCACTTGAAATTGCACACGACAATCTTGATGACGATCACCACTTGATGTCATCCTTCCCATGGGTTGTATGATATCATCCTCTTGACGCAAGCCCATGGACACGTACCTAACCCCACATAGACTCTCACATAGACCATGGGTTAGTACACAAAGTGCAATGGATAACGCTTACCATATCATGGGATCACTTGATCCCTCTCGGTACATCTTCTACTCTTTGTGAGTTGATCAACTTGATTCACTCTTGACTTAGTCTTGATCAACCTTGAATCTTTCCAACTCTCTTCGTTTGGATGATGTCTTCAAGGTAAACATGAATGATCACACAATCTTCTTTTTCAAGACATGCTTACAATAAGCTCAACTCTCACATGACCAAGCTTTGGATAATTCCTTAATAGCACCTTGGTCAACACAAACTCTCCTTGATACCAACACATGTACTCCAAGAAAAGCCTATGGACAAAACCTTCAAATATAACTCAAGACAACCATTAGTTCATAGAGATTGTCATCAATTACCAAAACCAAACATGGGGGCACCGCATGTTCTTTCACGCTCCTACTGATTCAATAAACCTTGGTTCTTAACTGAGGAAAACTTTGCTATCTACTTCACCCTACTTCTATGGGGAAACTCAACGACTCCTACGAGAGTAGCAAGTTGTATCCTGCAGGGGCACCTGGGTTCTGGGGAAGCAAGGAACCGAGGAGATAGAGGGGACTAGAGGAGCATTATTCGCTGGCCAATGCCACACAGAGGTGACCGGCGCCCGGCTGGGCAGGCCTAAACTTGAGAAGGATGGCCGAACGAGGCACGGCGGTGGACTGTGACTGCCTGGCACACGATAGGGTGGGTTTTTCCTTTGCGTCTCTTTCTCGTAAGCGATGGCAATCCCTTTTGGTTAATCCCTATTTGGCGCCTTAAGCGCTGGTTAAAAAGCTTTTTCTTATAGGGTGCAAGCTCCCCACGTATGCTAGGTTAGTAGTTGCCGGCTCATATACCCCGGTTCATTATTGTCCTACTTTTTCCTGCTTGGCTTGTTCTATCGGTTTTCTATTTGTTTTCTTCTTTTTTGGTTTTCCTCTTTCTATTTTTTTCCTTTTTCGCCCTTTTTTGTGAACAATTTTTAGATTCCTGGAAATTTATCTAAATTCCTGAACTTTTTTCAAATTCGTAATTTTTTTAGCCCATGAACATTTTTAAAAATTCACAAGCTTTTTTCAAATTTCATGAACTTTTAAATTTTGCTATTTTTTCATAATTCATTATCTCTTTTTCAAATTCATGAACTTTTCTCAAATTCGTGAATGTTTTTCATGTTTGCTATTTTTTTAATTTGTACAAACTTTTTTCAAGTTCACGATGATTTCGAATTGTTTTTTATTCCTTTTCAAAACTATGATCTTTTTATAAAAGTTGTAAAGTTTTTTGCAAAGTTAATGGTCAACTCATCAACCAGTCATCTAGTGGGCATAGTTTAAACAACTGGACCGATGACCGAGCCGATGAGCCTCTCAGTTCAGGTTTCCACCGATCGGACTGTCGGTTCATCGGTTCATTGTCCGGCATTTTACAATTAAATAATATATACTGGGTATATAATACTCCCTCTATTCCTAAATATAAGTCTTTTTAAAGATTTCAATATAGACTATATACAAAGCAAAATGGTGAATCTATGCTCTAAAATACGTTTATATACATATGTATGTAGTCTATATTAAAATCTCTAAAAAAGACTTATATTTAGGAAAAGAGGGAGTATATGTTGATGGTGTACTAAAAGAAGGATCAAATGGCATTGTTTCCTCGTAAGAGACAACAAAGTGAGCTCGGCCTAGTGGTTATTGGGCCAAGGTTTGGCTATGGGAAATGTTTGCAGCCGGCGGACCGGCCCAGTTTTCGGCCGGCCGCGCGGGCTGCGTTCGATCCAACCCGATCCTGTGGGCTGCTGTGCACCGACCACCGAGTCGCCCTGCTGATGGCCACCGTCCAACCCCCGGCTGGGCCACTGATTTGCTACAACCGGAGCCATGGCTGCTGGAACCAGCCGCACCATCGTGCTACATGCATCGAGCAGCAATGTCGGCGCTGCAACCGCAGCCCTCGTGTTCCTGAACCCGGCTGCGGCGGTGCTGCATCCTCGGCCGCCGCATAGACCGACGCTCGCGCCAGCTGCATGAAGGGGGCTGCAACGTCGAGCATTGGCACGCGAGTGATGACACGATGCTGGAACCACCACATATAGTGTTGCAACCATTGACAAAAAAAGCGTCAAGCCTAGATTGAAAAAGTTTGGACCGTTAATAGGGGAAGCTTCAACCAGCACTGTCAAACTGAAAAAGTTGCAACCATTACGAAAAAAGCTTCAACCGCAAGATGTACAAAGTTTCAACCGGGCATTGCTCAACGAAAAGAGTTGCAAACGTTCATAGAATAAGCTTCGATCCTAAATTGAAAAAGCTTCAACCACTGGGGAGGGAGGGAGGACTTCAACATGTGGAAAAAGCATCAAAGATTCAACCCATGGGACAAAAAGTTCAACCACAGGTGCCAACGATGTGAGTGGTACCTTGAGAGATGTGGCCGGGCAGCACGAGGGTGCTGCCAGTCTGCAATGGGCGTGCTACAATGACAGTGGATAGGTGCGCAACGACAGAGGCATTAGGCGTGCTTCTAGACGGCGGCGTTTTGCTACAATGGCTACAACATCATGTGGAACCGACGACATGGGTGCTGCGACGGCGACACCGGCAATGAGGGCGGTGGTCAGCGGCGACGTGGACGGCCGGTGAGCTGGCTGAGGTATGGGGATCACGAGGCGCTTGGGATGAATAGGCGCCATGGCTTTTTTTGTTTTACTAGTGAAGCAATTGGGGAAAAAGGTATCATGGGTTGTTATGGAGAGCGAATCGCCTTTTCTCGTTAATTGTTTTTCTTTCTTGGCCGTCCCATTGAATCATAACGAGTTGTTTTCTTTTTTCTCGTCCTCTCTAGTGCCTCGTCCTCACCCTTTCTCATATCTTCTTTCCCGTGTGAGGAGCGCACCCAAGTCTTCTTCAACCTTCGTCTTCACAATCGCTCACTGAACTCCGATCCGACATGGGATGGGGAAAGGAGTTGCAACCGCAGCTCGGCGAAGCTGCATTCGTTTGTCGACAGTGCTATGACCGTGGCAACCATGGCCATGACCACACTGTCATGGGACTGCGAGCTCGAGGGGTGGCGGGGTGCTGCATGCTACGACCGTAGCGGTTGTGTGCTGGAACTAGCATCATGGCGTGCTGGAACCAGCGAGAATTTTTGCTACATCCACTCGTGGCGGAGCTACGACATGCGATGGTGGAGACGACGATTTGCTGCCACCGTCGTCTACTTTTGCTACCACCGACAAGGAAATTTGCTACATCCATTCATGGAGGAGATGCAACCCGGGGGCCGGGGCGGTGGCGACGATTTTTGCTGCAACCGTCGTTGTTTTTTGCTACGACCGGCGAGGTGTTTTGCTACATGGCGTTGCCGTCGCTCGTGCAAACCCGTGCAATGAGCGTTGACGAAAAAAAAGCTTCAACGGGCATGGATAAAAGCTTCAATCGGTGCGGGGGAAAACTTCAACGGCGGGGTGGATAAAAGCTTCAACAGGTGTGAGAAAAAGCTTCAAACCGACGTGTGAGCGGTGACGCTGAGAGCTGCAGCCGGCGGTACGGTGGTGCTTCGATGGATGTGCTACGACGGTGAAGTCGGCGGCTAGGTGCTGCAACAACATAGACGTCGGGCGGAACGGTTTTGCTATGGAGGGCGACGACGTACTATTTGGAATCGGCGAGGACGGGTGCTACGAAGACGAGCATCAGCGACAAGGGCGGCGACCGGCGGTGAGGCAAGTGGCCAGGACGCCCGGCGAGCTGGCTGCCTTAAGGTCTACTGGTTGCACGCGATGTGGGGCGCCATGGTTTTTCCCTTGTTTCTCTAACGAAGCAGTTTTTTTTAACTATCTAAGGTTGGTTGTAATGGGGAGTATCATGCATATGATACTAGTCTATGATAGTATCATAAGTTGGTATCATAGAGGACTACATTTATTGCCATGCATGACACAAAGTAACACATCATTTAATATGATACGGTATCATGATATGATACTCAAGCCTCTCTTTCTTCATTTAATTATATGTCACCTCATCAAACTTACTTAGTTGGCATGCATGAGGCTGGTCGTAATGGGAAGTATCATATACTAGTATCATGCATATGATACTAGTGTATGATACTACATCCATAGTGCATAGTATCATATGTTAGTATCATAGACGACTTCATTTATTAGCATGTATGACACATAGTAGCACAACATTTAATATGATACGGTATCATGATATGATACTCAACCCTTTCTTTCTTCATTTAATTTTATGTCACCTTATCCAATTTGCCTAGTTGGCATGCATGATACTATCTATAATACCCCATTACAATTAGCCTGATACTACCTATAATACTCTCATTATGGACAGCCTAAGAAAGCAGTTAGCGATTGGGAAGGCTACATACAGATCCTGCGGCTCTAACTAAAACGAATTGTACGGGTGCGGTGCGACCGGCTGAAATTTCGGCCCGCGCACCGGCGCGTATCACTGGCCTTTGGCTATGGCCGTCGATGACGTTGCCATGCGCACTTCTCCAAGAATAACGAGAATCCTCGTCAGGCGTTTATAGTCTCGATTCACGCGAGACAGAGCGCAGCCTCGCCGGAAGGCAATCCCCAGACTGGGCTGGCCCACGCACGTGGGAGGCCACAACCTTATTTTTCTGCTTTCCCACATTTTTTATTTTTGTTTTCTGCTTCAGTTTTTTACTTTTATTTATAATTTAGAATAATAATTATATATATATCAAAAAATGTACATGAACATTTGAAATTTTTTAATCAAGCATTTAAAATGTTAAATGAGTACATAAAACAATTAAAATGTTAATCAAGTATTTGAAAATGTTAATCAAGCACTTTAAAATTTTAAATGAGTAAAGAAAAAAATTCCCATGTATATGAAAAAAGCATACAAAAAATATACAACGTGTATGAAACAAATGTTGATAATGTATGTTTTTAAATGTGTATTTAAATTTTGATCATGTATTTAAAAATTGTTAATGTGTATAATCAAACGTTGATCATGTGTTGACATTTTTTATGGCACTAAACTTTTTTCAGACACAATGTACATTTTTTATACACGAGGAACATTTTTATACACATGTTTAATATTTTTTTAAAATACGTAATTAACTTCTCGTTCTTGTTGTGTCTACTTTTATTTGATCTATGTTGTACATTTTTATGTACATGTTTAACAAGATCAACATTTTTTCATATGAACAAAAGAAAAATAAAGAAAACCACGAAAACCAAAAAAGAAACAAAGGAAATAAACTAAAGAATTAAAAGAAAAAGGCTAGAGAGAACCATCGCAAAAAGCATGGAAAGCAGTGAAAACCGAAAAGAAACAAAGAAAATCGATGAATACAAGAAAGATAAAAAAACGAAACACTAGTGAAAACCAAGAAAGAAGCATAAAAAAACAAATGAAAATCGATAAAGAAACTAAGAAAACTGATGAAAAACAAGAAAAACAGAGGAAACCGACAAAGAAACCGAGAAGAGGGGAAAAACAAATAAACCCACATTCAAACCAGCGAAGTGATCATGAGCAAGCGAGCAAAAAAAGGGAGAAATGGGAAGGCCTATGTGAAAGAGCTATTCCTTCGGGCGAGAAAAGCTGCCGACTCGCGTGAAACGAAAAATAGCTCTCGCGTTCCTCGTCGACGTTCTTCTTCTCTGCTCGACCGCTACCGTAGAGGGTTAGGAGTGGGCTATACCCCAGGCCATTTTTTTTTCTAATAGGCTGGTTAATTTTCCGCAAGCCATTGTCTTGGCTGCCTACACCCCAGCTTCGCATTTGTGTGTCATGGCACTAGCCGATTGGAAAAAGGAGGGTGAGGTGGATCCGCATTCTGAAATTCAAGGGGTCCCGTCGGACCCCCCCCCCCCCCCCCTAATCAAGCATAGGTCTAGTATATTTGATATGCGATCCCTATGGTTATCTTGTTAGTTGTATGCGTCCGGTGTCACACTCTCCTACGAATCAGATCGCTGGGCCGACCATGCCCACGCCGGCGGTGCACCCGGTCTTTCACCCCGGCAGCCTCCTCGGTTTTGCTTATAGGTTGGAGTTTACATCTATGGACATAATATACATGGTGTGCGTTTTTTATTATCGTACGTACTCTTTTATAGCAACGTTTAAACGGTTTTAGGTAATGTGTGTGCACTCGTGCTGACTTTTGATGGTGGCATATATAATTCATGCGCATGATAACTAATCAAAGCGCTCAATTTACTAGTTACCTTGTTGCACTACTTAACGTTGTCAAGATTTTGAAGACCATGGCACCAAGCCGCCAAAGCAGGAATACCTTGACAGCCAGTGGCGGACCGAGGAATTGAAGTTAGCTGGGGTGAACATTTAACGTCTAAATTTTTTTTGGTAGAAATGCAACTATATTCAACCAAAACTCATAGTATTTAACAACAAAAATAAAAAGGCTCTTAAAAAACTAGTAAACTGCTAACATGGACTCTTGTCACTCGAGATGCTCACTTATGCCAAAATATAATCCCATAATTCCAATTTCCAAACGAGACCTACAAAATTAAGAATGCATTAGCACTAGTGTGATATTGTATATTTTGATATGCCATATGATGGTAACTGGGTGGTAGTATACCTTCAAGATGTACTTGCACAATGAACACGCGGTTGTGGAGGTAGATGACCTCGACGTCTCTTCAAGGCATGAAAATGAACCATAATCTGTATATCACTAACTTTAGCAAATATCTCACGCTCAACAAAGCAAACCATCAAATCATTAAGCCAACCATCACCCATCTTGTTTTGAAGATCTATCTCTACTTCTAATGGACGAATTGGTTGAATAGTCCCCCCACTTTCAACCGGTTTATTTTCAACTGGTTTATTTTCAACCGGTTTTTCTTCGTCCCACCTCCCACCCCTTTTCTACGGGTTTATTTTCGTCTTCATTCTTTCCTTGTAAACCAACACTTTTCTAAGATACAAAAGATCACAAGTCTAACTTTCCTAACTTACCTAAATCAATTGATTCCTCCCATCAATGCAATTTACTTTAGGAAATAAAATAACGAATTTTAAGGAAACAAATAACAGAATTTTACCCACGATCTATTTAAACCAAATTTATATGCCAATAAGATCAATTTTCGGTAACTTTTATATGGAAAGGAATAATTCATGATCAATCTTTAATTAAGCATAAAAAAATTGGGTAGTATTTGGTAACTTTTATATGGAAATGAATAAATCACGATCAATCTTAATGGACCAGCGGAAAAACCCCGCACGTACGAGCGACGTCACATGCCCTCGACCGCACGCCCTACTACGCCCGACTCACTGCCCTCGTTCGCGGCCACCCTCCATCCCTTCGCCGCCACCGCTCCATCCCTTCGCCGCCGCAACGTGCCGGATCTTGCCTCAGCCGCCGCCTCTCCGCCATGAAAGAGAGGGCTCCCGATCTCTGCCGGAGTCGACCAACAGCGCGACGCGCCACCAGATCGGCGACGCGCCGGGATCACCTCTCCGCCTCGGCGCTTGCGCTTCCAGATCGAAGCCCATGACGGCGGCGTTCCCAGATCGGTGACGCGGCACCGTACGTCACGGCTGGCAGCCGTGTCCTTGTCAAGGAAGCGTCGCTTCGAGGTGGCGGCAACCAAGGCCTCCCGGATCCCCGCCTCCTTCCTCACATCCACCGGCACAAGGAGGTAATCACCCGTCTCCTTACGCGCTGCCTTATTCTTCTTCCTCACATCCCCGATCTCACCCGCGGGCGTTGTTACGCTTCACGCAGGATGTGGCGGGAGGGGTTTCGGCGGCAGGAGCGACGGCGGCGACCGCGGGGGCAGGGGCTTCGGCGGGAGAAGCGATGGCGGTGGCCGCATCGGCAGGGGTGGCCCGGGAGGCAGGACGCCCAGGGGCCGTGGTCGTGGCGGCGGGGGAAGGGGAGGGCCCGGCATGAAGGGCGGGAGCAAGGTGATCGTGGTGTCGCACAAGCACGACGGCGTCTTCATCACCAAGGCCAAGGAGGACCCGCTCTGCACCAAGAACATGGTCGCCGGGTAGTCCGTCTACGGCGAGAAGAGCGTCTCCGTCCAGGTCTGTGCTCACTGCCCCGGTCTTACTTATGGCACCATATCATGCTCCTCCGTCTGCCACGTGGGGAATAGCAGTCTCTTTATCTGTGTTTCAGAGTCAAGGGATTTGTTTCACACCATATCTCTGTCATGCAATGGCTTCTTATCAACAGAGGACAAATTTATTTTACAGGTTTGAAGCTTATCTTGCTGGGGATGTGAGAGATTTTGAGGGATTCTCCTCCGTCATGCTCTGTGATGTGTCGTGTTAGTTACCCATTTACACCGTCTTTTTTCCCGAGATTGATGCGGTGTTTGTTCTCCGTATCGTGCATGAGAAGAGAGAAGCACAGGGAGAAAGGGGACCATGGGCGATGGTATTGTGCACTGATATGTGAGAGGATGGATATCTGATAATCACTTCATTTTTCCTGTTTAACAAAATCAGCCAACCATATTTAACAAAATCGCAATACTAATTGTTGCATGATTTGGATTAATTATCAGTTGTCTGACATTTTGCATGCCTACAGATTGTTCCTTTTTGAGTTGCACCTTCATTGTAGATGATACGAGGTACGTGTTTTATCTTTCTCTCTCGGTTTTGAACAATGGGCAGGTTTGAAAATAATGTTCTGTCAGTCAAATTTGTTGCCATGAGCATGAGGCACATCCATAGCAATGATTTGGATCTGTCATTGGTTGTCAACTGAAATAGTCACTAGGCTCCATTGTGTAGTTTCAAGTAGTCAGAGGGCCCTTTGTGTACTCAATAATGTTTATGTTGCAATAATTGGTCAAAAATTGACCTGGATGTTACACACAAGTAGGAATATATATTTACCAAATATGACCTCAGCTTGTAAACAGTTGAAAAGGGAGCAATGACAGCGTCTAATATTCGGTTTCCTCCCTTGAGCTTGATATACATTGTTAGTATATATACTCATGTGTGTTTTCTCCTGCAGATTGGTAGACTAATATATGTCCAACCAGTGAAAGAAAATAACATAAATGAATTCTGAGCTTTCTTGCAATATTCACCCGCTTGCCGTTGTTTCGTATATATACATATAAAATCAGGTCTGCACCCAATACTTGCTTCGAGCATTTGTTTTCGTTTTAGGACATTCATCCAGACATGCATGTTGTTTCTAGGTGTTACAAAAGAAGGCTGATGAAGATTATATTATCTAATCAGCAACTGATCTGGTACAATAAAGAAGCAGCAAATGAGCTAGAAAAAATCAGTCTGGAGATGAATAAATCCGGCATCTTGATGTTTCATATCTATTGGTTCCTTGTTTGGCAGCCTATGTTGGTAGATGTGAGAGGTAAACTTGTCTTCAGACCTGCTTAATTGTCGATTCGAACTATACTTCAACAGGTATCTTGTGCAATGCATGATTTCAACTACTAACAACCTGGACATTATATATCTTAAATAAAAGAAATATTACTCTATTCTTTAGTTATTTATATGGACTTACTTCTATTGCGAATAACAGTCCCTTTTTAATCATTTTACCAGCTCCAAATATGGAAGCAGCCAGCGTGCGGAAGATTAAAGGATGCATTGCTACAGTGAAAACATTCAGTGGGCGACCAACGACCAGAATGTCATTGCTTTTATCATGGCATCCAACACTTGCAGATGTGACACAAAAGGGGGTTCTGAAGCTGATGAACTTGGATGGCCTGACAGTCTACCATACCAACGACCATCTCCAAGTACACGGACTTGAAAGCTTTCTAAGATTCGTACACACCTTCAGGTACAGATGCTTGGTTTTTTTCTCTAGAATTTCTATACATTTTAAGCAGACGAGCCGCCCATATATTCATTAGAAAATGATGTAGGTGACCCTATTTAAAATGACATTTCAGATTTGTTTTCCAGGTAAAGATCAGAAAGCCGACAGTGTTTCTATTATGTTTCAGGAAAAATTTGGATCTTTATGGTCGGTTATTGCAACCATCTGTCTGAATGAGTATAAAAACAATGCTATGAGGTAATGCAAGCATGAGGGTGCCTCTTTTCACAATATGCGAACGTATGGGCTATTCGAGGCTTTATGTTGTTTTTCAATCTAAGACACGTGAAACTTTACTGTCGTTATTTACATACCAATATCATTGCTTCCACCAATTTCAATTGATTTTCATTTCTTGATTCATGTGTGTATAGGACAAAGAGGAGATAAAAGGAGTATTGGAAAGCTTAAAACTAGCCCCCCGAAACCACTCTGCCTGGAGCAAGAAGACAATATCTGGTACGATCTGTTTCATCTACTACAGGTAATTTGGTCTTTTATTGTGCACACACTATATTTTCATGTAAAAATAATCTAGAGGCTTGTTCTCAAAGGCTTGTAAATATAATCTGTCATTACATTTTTTGGAACCGTAAGCATGCAACATTATACTGCCAAAATAATAATTTTACTATACATTTGATTATTGCTTGCATCCATATATTTTTTCCACTTTCGCTTTTGTTTTGTGTCCAGTAAACAGCATCAATCATAGGTAGGAAACGTTTTGTCCGTCTGATTTTATTAGACTATTTAGAATTACATTTTTCAAGTTATTTGTGACTGTTTACGATGAGTAGATTTCCATTCCTTCCATGTAGTCAGTCTACGAGAGAAGACTATATTTTCACTTCAGATAGTCACTGGTCATTTGATTCTGCCATGCCCCCCAATGCTGACCGACACAACTGCTTTCTCTGCCTATGCCGCATGGCCATGAGGCACCGTGTGATCGATGTTGAGGCCAAGGCTGTGTGTGCCTCGTGTGTTATCTTGATGAGATATGCTCAACCACCTTCTTAAAAGTGAAAATACTAACCAACTATAGTTGCACGTGAGAATTGATTTTAAATTTGAAAGTTATTAGTATCTTTTACTAGGGAGATGAATTTACTTCAGGTTACAGGATGTCATGATCTTTTTCTGTTTTCCCCGATTTCATTCTGAATAGCTTGCATCTGTGTTTTGGTGTTGTACAAGCTGCAGTGTGATACTTGCAACTGTCGCCACTATCACTTGAAATTTTCTACAAATTGCTCACCAAGGTTCCACAATTGTTCATCTCACTTTCAACTTCATAATTATGCAGCTCAGAGTGGATAAGAGATGATGCAACCAAAGGCACACTTCAATACTCTTTTACTTTAGTCTTCCCTTTTTCCTGTGTGTCCAAGAGATTGTTACCAGCATTTGTTTCCAAACATGTATTACCAAGTAAATACTAATTTTTATTTCAGTCCTTCCCTTGCCTCTCCATCGGATTTGATATATATTTTTTACATTTGTGACAAAGGGAGATGTTGACTTCCTTTGCCATGCTGCCGAGGAGATAAATGTTTGTTTTTTATCTGATTAACTTCAGATATTTAAACAATAATTCTTCCTTCCAAATAAAATTGATCATGACGTGATATATATCTATGAACTTGCATTTTCCCCCTTTATGTTAAAGTATCCATAGAAAAGATCACAATACATCACTTTCATTTATATCGGACGTGCATAACGAATCAGCTGGTTACAATTATGTAGATTTTCCTGCTACCATTTGGTTTGTACTTAGTACTGAGTATTATAGTCCCTTTAGGCCTTGGAGTTCCGTCGGATATGGGAGCAATAGGTTCAGTGAAAAAGTCTTAGAGCCTAGGATGGATTTTTTTTGTAGGCATGTAGTGCACATTCTGATGTAGGAGCTATGACTTCCTTTGTTTTTGTGATGAAATATTGTGTCCAGTATTTATAGTTTTGAATCATGGCAATCAATCAGTTATGGATCAGATGTCTTAGTAAGCGGGTTCGCAATCCCTCCGTCCCAAATGACGTGTTGAATAAATGGATGTATCTAAATGTATTTTGAGTTTCATATACATCCATTCCTGTCCATTTCCGTGACAAGTAATTCGGGATGGAAGGAGTATTTGATATGGTAGTGAGAGAGGCACTTTCGATCCGATCAATTAGTGATATATCAAATAGCTTATTTCGCATTGTCATACACAATGCGGTATAATTAGAAAAATCCATGTTTATTTTATCCCTTCCTCGGTTATATTTATTTTAGAATTAATTTTGACATTGCTTGATAGGACAATGATTTCTTATCTTCTTGTTAGATGATGCATATATCTAATTGCAGTGCAGAGGCTCCGAAATTAGCACACATGCCATCTTTTCATGTGAGCCCGAGTCCATTATCTTGCCTTGTGGCAAAGAAATATATTTCAAGTTTCTTGGGTGCGTTTGTTAGCTGCTAAGGTGGATTTAATCAGGCAGCTTATTGATCTAGAACTAAAATATGTCTAGATACATGCATTTCTCCTGCAATAATTACGGACGGAGAAAGTATGTTTCATGAAAGAATATTAACGGAAACAACTAACTTATGATAATTATTGTATCATTTGGATCCTATAAATGGCATGTATACCATCTTCCTCTTATTTCTATCAATAGGAAAGCTACGCTTGATAATGCACTCCATATTGGCAAGACGAGTGAATGCTTCGTTGTTGTCTCGTGAGGACTATGTGATACGTGATGAGGAAGAAGTGAAAGGAGCAATGCGATGGTGACAGGCACATCGCCCTTGGGTATAAGGCGGAGGTGCTTACTATAAAGATTGAGAAAGAGTGAGGGAGGGAGAGAGAGAGGGAGAGAGATGGAGGGAGAGAGAGAGGGAGAGAGGGAGAGAGAGAGAGAGAGATCGAGGTAGAGAGGAATGGGGAGAGAGATCTTGCATGTACACGTCGATAGGATAACTATTTTTTTAGCAATGGGAACAGCGGGAGAGGCTCCTACTGTTTATATATTAAACCCAAAATTGGCGGATATTTACATATGAGTGGGATTACATAGCCATTGTGGCTAAAGGGTGAAAATAAAAATTACAAGGGTAGGTTTGTTACAAAATTATCGATGAAGGTGGGCACCTCAGGGGCAACTCTAAATTTCAGAATCAGTAAGTCATTTTTGATAGGATAACTATGTTCTAAAATATCAATGAGATTTGTTGGTAAATCACCATAAGTTTGTTTCCAATTTGTCAGACACCATAACTTTCATGTCGAATATGTTGCAGAAATATTCTTTGATAAACATGTTTTTATCTCTTGATACTTTAGTATGATTGTAAATTTTTCCATTCACGTATCATTCCAAGAAACATTTTTATTTGGGGGAGAATGAAGGGAAGAAAAGGAGAGCGCTGGTAAAAAATAAGTCGTTAAGACAGCCCGTTGCAACGCACGGGCGTTCTACTAGTCTTTATAATATTCATGGTTGAGAAATCCCTCTCAACTAATGTAATTGCCACCGGTAATGTCAATGCAAGTCTGATGAGGCGATATACCAATGAAAATACCAGATATTGTCTACTTTGAACCAACTTGAGAGCAAGAGAACTGGAGCGCGTGAAGATTCTGGATCAATTGGATTTGGGGATTTTTTTTTTTGACAAGGAGAGGGACAGGTCGTCTGTTTGGGCCTGTATACAATGTAGCCCAGTCAGTCTCGGTCCTCCCAAGTCCCAACCCTCACGTACCCCTTCGTCCTTCTTCGATCTTCGCCGCACGCACACAAACAGAGCAGCGCCGCCGCCGCTGTCTTTCTCAATTCTGGCCTGCCGGAAGAAAGATACGTAGGTGGGGGTCGACCCTACGCCGCCGGCGACCCGGGGAGGCCGCCCCAGCTCGCCCCAATGGTGGGTCCGCCACTGTTGACAGCGCGGCGTCCCCGTTGATAAATGTATATCAACAACTCTACCAAAAAGGAAAAGTAGGTCGAATTAGGAGCTGCATTTTTTTAGGTTGTAGATCAAAACATTGATTTGTGTCTACCATTTTTTTTAAGAATGTTTGAACATTTTTCTTTTAAAAAAAATCAATTTTATTGATCTCACCTAAGAGCAAGTACAATAGTGGGCTTATAGCTCGCTTACATGTTATTTTTGTCTATATGAAAAAAAAAGATGTGAAAAAATAAGGAGAGTGAGTTCTAATAATAAGATCTCACAAAAGTCTTCCCTTTTTGTGCTGACTCCTGAGCTCTTTGGCACACTACCCTAAGCCGGGACTACGTCGAGTGCCGAGTGCCCTCATGCATGCAATGGAGAGAAAGGCGCCGCATCGTTCAACCAGTAGACGCCGCTGCATGGTATCCATGAGTCTGTACGCCCCTGGTCTAGCGAAGGTGTGATCATGACTTTGCGTTGGGACTCTAATTTCTGTCACGGTGTAGCAGCACTTTCCTTGTGCCGTCCGCATGCATGCTATGCAGGGGCTTCCTTTATGCAAAGCAAGATCCCTATAAATACCCTCAAGCCTTCTTCTTATCGACACCAACAAGCAGTTCTCTCTTGCACACTCATCAATCGATCACAAGTTCACCACACACAGCCAGAGCTCCATCCATCACCTCGGGTCGTCCACGGTCATGGCGCAAGGGAAAGCAGCACGGGCCACGAGGGAGGCCGTGCCCACGGTGTCCCGTGTGGCCATCATCGGCAGCGGGATGAGCGGGCTCGCGGCTGCCAAACAGTTGGCGGCCTACGACCCCGTGGTGTTCGAGGCGACGCCGTCCGTGGGCGGGGTGTGGAAGCACTGCGTGTACCGCACCACGCGGCTCCAGACGCCACGCGCGAACTACGAGTTCTCCGACTACTCATGGCGCAACCGAGACGACCCCGCGTTCCCGACCCACACCGAGGTCGTCGACTACCTCGAAGGCTACGCCGACGAGTTCGATCTCTGGCGCTACATCTCGTTCGGGTCCAAGGTGGTGGACATCAAGTTCCTCGGCGGCGTCGAGGCCGGGTTCACCGAGCAGTGGAGCGGCACCAGCAAGGCTCCGCTCCGGGGCAAGCCCACGTGGGAGGTCGGCGTCGCCACCGGCGGCTCCGACACTGTTCAGGTACCATATATACTTTGTGTGCTTGCTTTGCAAGATTGCTTTTACATACTGTGCACCGTGTTGTCATAAATTCAATCGACCTCACGCGCATATTTTATGACGGGAATGTGCAGTATTACAAGTTCGAGTTCGTGGTGATGTGCACGGGGAAGTACGGCGACATGCCGCGGATGCCAGTGTTCCCGCGGGGGAAGGGGCCGGAGGTGTTCAAGGGGACGGTGATGCACTCGCTGGACTACTGCAAGCTGAGCAAGGATGAGACCGTTGAGCTGATGAGAGGAAAGAAGGTTGTGGTGGTTGGGTACAAGAAGAGCGCTATCGATCTAGCCAACGAATATGTTCAGGCAAACCAAGGTGCGTAAAAGCATACTCCCATAGTTAGCTAGCTTCTACTGTGTGTCCAAATTCTCCTAAGAGGAAGTGCATTTTGTTATCCCTCAACTTATGACAGTTCTCCTAAGAGTAAATTTTGTCCAAATTCTCCTAAAGAGTAAACCAGGTTTTGGTCGAGGAATCTACTATTCGATATTAAGTGTTGGGGCAGGAAGCTTGCAATAAGATGTGGCCAAAACTGTGCCACATCAAGCTAAAATCACGTTTGACCAAGGAAGGTCACTGTAAAGACTTGAGAGTTGGGAGGTTGCACTAAAAAAGTCAGGGACAAAAACTACATTTCTTGATAAGTTGAGGGATGAAATGCACTTTACTCATCTCCTAAAACATGGATCCGTCAATTAACCGATTGTGTTTGCTTTGCTTTTTTTTTGAGTATCAGTACAAACACAAGCACTCATATACACACGCATACACTCATCCTTATGAACGCACACACGCACACCCTACCCCTATGAGCACCTCTGAGAGACTAAGCCGGCATATCATCTTGAGATTTACGAAGTCACCGTAGGCGCCTCGTCGTCGACGGGAACGTCTCCTCCCACTGAAAGCGCATCGCCGGAAATCCTGAAATAAATCCAGGATTAATGCGAGCAACAGGATTTGAACCCTGATGGGTTGGGGATACCACTGTCCACCTAAACCAACTCAACCACAGGTTGATTCGCCTTTGCTTTTTTTTTGTTGGGACCAACTATAAGTTAGGTATCTGAAAATAAAAGTCCATCAATCACTTTCAACCAAAGATGTTAGGTCTTCATCCAACGATCAAAAACAGACCACGCATTGTTCATCTTCTACCTCCCTCTCTTCTTCCACACGGCTCGCCCTAACCGTCGGCTTCCATCACCCACGGCCGGACGGCGCTACCATGCATAGCCTCTCCGCCCCACCCTCCCCTCGACCTCCCCCACCGCCGCTGTTGGCTGCCGCCCCGGCCATCCCTCTTAGGCCCCACCGTAACAAGAACCCTGATGTCGTCCCCCCCTCCCCCCCAAGCACCACCACCACCCCTAACGATAGATAATGGGTCATGGCCTTCCCCCACCCCTAATGATAGATGATAGATAGTGGGGTTGTTTTCTCCGACGAGTTCTCTGGCCAGGTCCGGTGTGAAGGAAGAAAGGGAGGAAGGAGGAAGGTGACTGCATGCGAGATAAAATTTCAAGTACTATCTGATAATTAAGTAGCAAAACCGTGTTTTATTTGTTTGAAAGGCGAGGGCGGGCAGGCGTGCACGATGCTGGTGCGGACCCTGCATTGGATGGTGCCGTCATACTCCATCTGGGGCTTGCCATTCTTCCTGTTTTACTCGACACGTTTCTCCCAGTTCTTCTACGAGCGGCCCAACCAGGGCTTCTTCAGATCCATCCTCTGCCACCTCATGAGCCCACTGGTACGTATGTGTACGTCATAATTCGCAGCCGTGAAGAACATTACTTATTGCAGAAACCATGCATGCACAACTTTGTCATGACAGCAGCAACCATACATGCATGCATGAATTTTGGTGGTGCAGCGGGTAGGGGTGTCGAAGTTCATCGAGTCATACCTGTCATGGAAGCTGCCGCTGGCCAAGTATGGTCTGACGCCGGACCACCCCTTCGTCGAGGACTACGCCAGCTGCCAATTGGCCTTCCTCCCGGAGGGCTTCTTCGACATGGCGGACCGCGGCCTGGTGCGCTTCAAGAGGGCCCCCGACGGCTGGTGGCTCTCGGAGAACGGCGTCGTCCTCAAAGACGGCACGGAGGTGGAGGCCGACCTCGTCTTCCTCGCCACCGGCTTCGAGGGCACGGACAAGCTCCGCGAGGTCCTCCCCAAGCCCTTCCGCGGCGTCCTCGTCAACAAGTCCTCCATGATACCGCTCTACCAGTACGTGTACAGTAGTATGTTTATCGTCGGCTCCACGTGTATGCATGTACCCAGTGGCTGATGACTGATGTGTCTCTGCAGCGGCACGATCCACCCGCTGATCCCGAACATGGCGTTCGTGGGGTTCGTGGAGAGCGCGTCGAACCTGCGCACATCCGAGCTGCGATGCCGATGGCTGGCGGGGCTGCTGGAGGGGCGGTTCGAGCTGCCGACGGTGAAGGCCATGATGGGGCACGTCGCCAGCGAGGCCGACGCCATGCGTCGCACCACGCGGTTCTACCGCCGCCACTGCATCTCCACCTACAGCATCCACGACAACGACGGCATGAGCGCCGACCTAAGCTCGGCCACGCTCCGCAAGGCCAACTGGATCGCCGAGCTCTTCGCGCCAAACAACAAGCAGGACTACTAGGAACAGTAACTACATTTACTCGACCGCATCAACAGACGAGCGGTCGAGTACGTACGTGATTCTGGGTTATATTCTTGTACTCTACAGTGTTAATGTACTAGTACATTTACTCGACCGCAGCTAGCTAAACAATAATATCGCTAATAAGAATTTCTATAGACGTATGTAATATGCTGAACTACTGGGAAATACACTTTGGTTCCTGGTTGTATTTACGTGGGATTTTTTTTAAATAATTAGACAAAAAGGAAAAATCGTTCATAAGTATTTTTAGAATAAACTTGCCTTACTTTTGCATGAGTATATAAATTTTGACGAACAAAAAACCAATGTTGACTTCGGAGCGAAAAAGACAAAATTTGTTTGCTATTATATGTCACTATTTACATTATTTTAACCAAAAATTTGTCTTCTTTGAAAAGAAGTCAAAGGGGAACTTTCTTTTTATGAAAGTTTTCTCATAAGTACAATGGAAGGTCAAGTTTATTTCAAAAAGTATTTTCAGATTTTTTTTACTTTTTGTTGAATTACTAAAAAATCCATATAGGGTGTAGATGTTCCCATAGACCAAACGTCCGCGTGCCTGAACAACTGCACTTATTTCGACCTCCGTGTTGCGGGTGGGATGGGGGTTGTGGAGCCTGACCAGGAGAAATCCATGGTTGGCCGCCGCGGTGCCCAAGGGCGCCATTCTTCCTCCTTGGAGGCGTTTATCAGGTCAGCCTTCCTCCACCCATCATCATCTAGCCTCCCGGGTGAAAGCCCTAACCTTGGTGGGCGGCGACGGCGCTCTCGGTGCCCTTCTCCATGAAGGCACCGCCTTTGGGAACTATTTGCTTGGTGAACCATGTTGGTGTGTGTTTGGTGGCAGCCTTGGTGTGTCCTCTTCATCCAAGTTTGATGATATCCCTCCTATGCGGCCGGACCATGGGAAATTCTGCTTGAGAGAAGCTTTGGCGGCTCATCGGGTGTACGTGGATCCTCTCTATGTGTCCATTATCCGGCCGCAACAACATTGTTGTTCTAGGTGGAACGTCTTCATCTTCCGACAGTGCGGCGCTTATCGATCCAGGCGAAGAGGTTGTGTCCTTCTTCGGAGATGGAATTGGATGGTTGTGTGTCCTCCTTCAGAGATGGAATTGGATGGTTGTGTCGTGCCGGGACCCGTAGTTGTTTGGTGATCACATTCCCTGTTGATGTCGGTCGTCCCTTCTCCTCCATGTCGGCATGGTCCTAGTTCCTTGGCGCTTCATTCTCGGAGGAGGGCCTCGATGCCTTCAGCTACGTGCTTCTTTTATTTATCCTTCTAGTTTGTAGCGTTTGAGGCTCTCTTAGCTGCTTGCTTTCTAGCGCATACGTATCTTACCTTTTTTTGTATTTCCTTCCTTAAATTCCGTGTGATATGTAATCATAGCCGGTTGATGGCTATTTAGTTTAAAGTCAGGCTAGGCTCGAGCCCCATCTCTAAAAAAAGTATGTAACATGCTTCGTCGGTATTGTACCTTTGTGTAAGTCGTCATATTATGAAAAAGCTTTCGTTCTGCTTTATAAATAAAGCTACTAGCAAGTTGTTGCGCAACGAGGTGCTACCTTCTACGCGTGCGGTGGCCGGCTGGTGGTGCTACGGTCCACGTCTTGGCGGTGATTATTCAGATTTGGTCGGGCAGATAGTGGTGACTACAAATTGTATTGTAGTGATTTCCTACGGCTTCACGACGACATTGGTCATCAAGAGGTTTTCGGGAAGGTTCATCTCTCCTGATCCGGTGGTTGACTTTGGGGGTGAGATACAACTTATAGACGACGGTTTGACAGAAAGGGGTGGTGTCGCATCGCAAGTAGCTGCTGGGATTACAAAAAAACGACAACACACGACTGACCTCGATGGTGATGCTATCAAGCACCCGGTCTCGAGTTCCAGGACAAAAGCCTAGGTCGAATGGTTACACCTGACACTGGCGATGGTTATCTTACTTCATTAGTCGTTATCTTATTGAAGGCATTGCTCGGACAGATTATTGAGGATGAAGACTTAGATTATGGCCTCGTGGTTGGATCCGGTGACGGCGGCACTTGAGTGTCGCTTCGTTCCTAAAAGTGTTGTTGTTGAAAAATCTCATCGTTCATGTGGTGTCATGAGATAGTTGGTGCGACTATGGTTATTATTATAGTTTGCCGATCGCAGATCTGATAGTTTTGGGAAAAAATATCTCGCCTACGCATAGCATTGGTCTTATATGACTTTGCAAGTTGTCGTATGCATTTTCGCATTGGTCTTATAGGACCAGTGTTTTTGTTTCGGCGGCGACGATGACAGCGCTGAATAAAGATTCTTCGGATCCTTCCTTGACAAGGCCATTGGTCCTATGGTTGGGGATGGATTTGGAAACCAGTCTGTTCAAGCAAGGATGGCGTGGCGGCGGCGGCATCCTTGTGGTGGACCTGTGTCCTCGGGCTCCGCCGTTGCGGCGGCGTTTGCTCCAGCGTCAGCGCGGAGCTTGGGAGGTAGTCCAGGAGCGGATGCAGATTGTGGTCTGCATCGACGACATCTGAAAGACGGAATATGTGCTGGGTTCGTGGTTCGTGGATGGCAGGTATGGTTTCCTTTCACGATGTCTTAGTCGCGGTGGGGTGCCAGATCTGGAGTTCGATTGCGTGTCCGGGGTGTTGCCCCGGTCTGATTCGTTCAACGGTAAGGGCTTCACTTTTGGTGAGCCACCTTGGAGGACCGCAAAGCTGCATATCAGCGATGGAGTCATGTCGAGTTCGGGTGAGGAGGTGATCCATCATTTTTTTCTTCGGTGGCTGCTGTCGTGGTGCCGGAGGCGGGTGATGGGCATTGGTGTTAAGCTCAGAAATGTTCTGCTATTTTTTCAGTTTTGTTATGTCGTCCCTTACATGACTTGTATTTTAATCTTTATGATATGAATGAGACATGTATTACCATGAAAAAAAAATCATATAGTCCCCTGTAGTGTTTCTTTGGTCAGTGTAACTGTAGTGGTTTTATGAGCATGCAATGAAATTCATCATATCGTTTAATGTTGGGCAGCAACTTACGCTCCGGTTGACGGTTGTTTGCTTGCTGCATGCGTCGTTAAGTTCAACATATTGAAAATTGGCTACTTCACTGAAAAGAGCTTTTACGTGTTAAAAACACTAAACATTCATCGTCCGAAAGACAAGTCGGAGGTTTCAAAGTGGAAGCCTAAATGTTGAACCAGATCAAGTTAAACTTGAAAAGAATAGTCGATATTTGGTACTTCCTCCTTATCAAAATAATAGACGGTTTTGTATAAAGGTTATATAAAAAAATGTCTTATATTTTGATATAGAGGCAGTATTAAGTAAGTAAGAGCATCTACAACAGGACCTTCCAATTTTGCCCCAGCCGTCCGAGTGGGCTGCCCGGTCTGTGTCCAAACAAGAAATGGCCACCCAACCGGGCTCCCCGCACCTAGCCTATCCCCGGACTGTCCGCCAACCCTCATATCCATGTCCATATGTGGGGTGGAATGGGGAGGCCCGGACGTGCAAGAACGCCGCCGCGACGTCAGACCGGCACGCTATGGCCCACAGGGGAGCGTTGCAGTTGTCTATTGATACGCCTCCAACATATCTATAATTTTTGATTGCTCCATGCTACTTTATCTACTGTTTTGAATTATATTGGGCTTTATTTTCCACTTTTATATTATTTTTGGGACTAACCTATTAACCGGAGGTCCAGCCCAGAATTGTTGTTTTTTGCCTATTTCAGTATTTCGAGGAAACAGAATATCAAACGGAGTCCAAACGGAATGAAACCTTCGGGAACGTGATCTTCTCACCGAACGTGATCCAGGAGACTTGGACCCTACTCCAAGAAGTTTCCGGGGAGGTCACGAGGGTGGAGGGCGTCCCCCTGGATGTGCCCCCCCCCCCAGCCTCGTGGGCCCCTCGGAGCTCCACCGACGTGCTTCTTCTGCCTATATATCTCCATATACCCTAAAAACATCATAGAGCACAATAGATCGGGAGTTCCGCCGCCAGAAGCCTCCGTAGCCACCGAAAACGAATCTAGACCCATTCCGACACCCTGCCGGAGGGGGAAATCCTTCTCCGGTGGCCATCTTCATCATCCCGGTGCTCTCCATGACGAGGAGGAGTAGTTCTCCCTCGGGGTTGAGGGTATGTACCAGTAGCTATGTGTTTGATCTCTCTCTCTCGTGTTCTTGAGATGATACGATCTTGATGTATCGCGAGCTTTGCTATTATAGTTGGATCTTATGTTTCTCCTCCCCATCTTCTCTCTTGTAATGAATTGAGTTTCCCCTTTAAAGTAATCTTATCGGATTGAGTCTTTAAAAGATTTGAGAACACTTGATGTATGTCTTGCCGTGCGTATCTGTGGTGACAATGGGATATCACGTGATTCACTTGATGTATGTTTTGGTGATCAACTTGCGGGTTCCGCCCATGAACCTATGCATAGGGGTTGGCACACGTTTTCGTCGTGATTCTCCGGTAGAGCTTTGGGGCACTCTTTGAGGTCCTTTGTGTTGGTTGAATAGATGAATCTGAGATTGTGTGATGCATATCATATAATCATACCCACGGATACTTGAGGTGACATTGGAGTATCTAGGTGACATTAGGGTTTTGATTGATTTGTGTTTTAAGGTGTTATTCTAGTACGAACTCTAGGGTTGTTTGTGGCAATTATAGGAATAGCCCCCAACGGATTGATTGGAAAGAATAACTTTGAGGTGGTTTCGTACCCTACCATAATCTATTCGTTCGTTCTCCACTATTAGTGACTTTGGAGTGACTCTTTGTTGCATGTTGAGGGATAGTTATGTGATCCAATTATGTTAGTATTGTTGAGGGAATTTACACTAGCGAAAGTATGAACCCTAGGCCTTGTTTCCACACATTGCAATACCGTTTACGCTCACTTTTATCACTTGTTACCTTGCCGCTTTTATAATTTCAGATTACAAAAACCATTATCTACTATCCATATACCACTTGTATCACCATCTTTTTGCCGAACTAGTGCACCTTTACAATTTACCATTGTATTGGGTGTGTTGGAGACACAAGAGACTCTTTGTTATTTGGTTGCAGGGTTGCTTGAGAGAGACCATCTTCATCCTACGCCTCCTAAGGATTGATAAACCTTAGGTCATCCACTTGAGGGAAATTTGCTACTGTCCTACAAACCTCTGCACTTGGAGGCCCAACAACGTCTACAAGAAGAAGGTTGTGTAGTAGACATCAAGCTCTTTTCTGGCGCCGTTGCCGGGGAGGTTAGCGCTTGAAGGTATATCTTTAGATCTTGCAATCGAGTCTTTTAGCTTCTTGTTTTTATCACTAGTTTAGTTTATAAAAGAAAACTATAAAAAAATGGAATTAAGTTTGTCTCATACGCTTCACCTTTTTAATATCTTTCGTGAGTATGATGGAAAGGATAATTGTGCTCAAGTGCTAGAAGAAGAAATCTCTAAAATGTTTGGCACTAAATATTTGAATGATGAGCATGATTGCAATGTTGTTAGTACGAATTCTTTGAATATCCATGATGCTAATGATGATTGCACTAGTTATGATGAAAATACCTCCTATAAACATGTCAGTTTTTGTGGAGTAGACTGGGTTTGCAAGTACACACCAAATAGGGAAGATAGATATTGCAAGAGGCATAAGTACTTAGAAACCAAATTGTTGCAAGAAGAGCTAGATGAATGTGCTGAAAGATTCAATATTTTCCGTGCTCCTTGTGAACTTTGCAATGAACATGGTCATTTAAAGCTCCAATGCTATTTGTTTCATGATCAAATCGTGTCCAAATATTGTGATAATTTGATTACCCTTGAGCATCATAAAGAGCTTAGCCTTCTTTTGGGTTATGAAGAAATGAAACGCATAACTGAGGATATTCCAAAAAATTTCCTTGATAAAGTTCTTCGTTTTGATCTAGAGAAAATTTATATGTATTGTGCGGTGAATTGCATTGATAATCCTTATATTGCCAACTACATAAAGAAAAGAAAACAATTAGAAGATGAAGAGAATACTAATGAAAGGGAAGAGACTTCCCAGTATCCCCCTATTATTTCTTATGATGAATCAGGCAACGAGGAAGAGCCTCCTATTCAACCAATCTCATTAATAAGGAGCTCCAAAAAGAGTATTGAACCCACACATGATGTGGTGAAGAAGAAGAAAAGAAAAAGGAAGAGAGGTAAAAAGGTATCTCTCCCAAATAAAGTTGCTCCTATTATTGCTGTGCCTCATGAAAATGATACACTTGATGATGATCTTGTTATGCCTATTGCTTGTTGTGATGATTATGATTGGGAAGATAATGACACTTCTTATGATCTTGAAAATCTTTTTGGCACTTGCTTGGAAAAATATTATAATTGCTATACTATTGGTGCTATCTATACTATTAATGATGAGAGTGATTATGCTTATGATATGAAAAGGCCTAAGCTTGGGGAAGCTATGTTTGATGAGGATGACATATTTGAGAATATATTTGCTGCAATTAATGTTTGTCCCAAGCTTGGGGATGCTATGTTTAATAATGATGATATTTTTAGCCTCTCAAGTTTTGATATGCAAAGTTGTTATGATGATAGGATGCCTTCTACTTACGATGATTATATTGATGAAAGTGGGTTTGGAAGAGTGTCAACTTTAGGAAGTAATGATCCCACTATTTTGGAGTATGTTGAATCTTATAATATTTATGAAAGTGGATTTGGAGAGGTCATGACTTTATTTAGTGATGTATCCACTATCTTGGAAGAGGTTTCAATCGATTATGATGAGAACAAAGTTGCTACTTATGATGATTATTGTGATAAAACTTATGCTATAAAGAGTAGTGATGATTATATTTATAAAACTTGTCATGATTATGAGTACCATTTCTCTGAACATTACTCCTTTAACGTGGAAACAATTTATAGTATTCAAGTCTCTTATGATACTCCCACTATTCCGAATGAGAAGAATTTTGCTTATGTGGAGAGTAGTAAATTTTCTATGCAAGTAGATCATGAAAAGAATTATTTAGGTGCTGGTTATATTGTTGAATTCATTCATGATGCTACTGAAAATTATTATGAGGGAGGAATATATGCTTGTAGGAATTGCAATAATATCAAATTTCCTCTCTATGTGCTTAAAATCTTGAAGTTATGCTTGTTTTGCCTTCCTATGCTAGTTGATTATTGTTCCCATAAGTTGTTTTCTCACAAAATCCCTATGCATAGGAAGTGGGTTAGATTTAAATGTGCTAGTCATATTCTTCATGATGCTCTCTTTATGTTTCAATTCTTATCTTTTATGTGGGCATCATTGACATCATCATGCCTAGCTAGGGGCGTTAAACGATAGCGCTTGTTGGGAGGCAACCCAATCTTATTTTTATTCCTGTTTAGTAATAAATAATTCATCTAGCCTCTGTTTAGATGTGGTTTTATACTTTTAATTAGTGTTTGTGCCAAGTAGAACCTTTGGGAAGACTTTGGGAAAGTCTTGTTGATCATGCTGTCAAAAACAGAAACTTTAGCGCTCACGAGAATTGCTGCCATTTTTATTTGGAGAGTGCTATTTAGTTAATCATTTTTGCAGATGATTAATAGATAAATTCCTCAGGTCCATAAATTTATTTGAGAATTTTATGAGTTTCAGAAGTATACGTTTGATCCAGATTACTAAAGACTATTCTGTTTTTGACAGATTCTGTTTTTCGTGTGTTGTTTGCTTATTTTGATGAATCTATGGCTAGTAAAATAGTTTATAAACCATAGAGAAGTTGGAATACAGTAGGTATAACACCAATATAAATAAAGAATGAGTTCATTACAGTACATTGAAGTGGTGATTTATTTTCTTATACTAATGGAGCTTACGAGTTTTCTGTTAAGTTTTGTGTTGTGAAGTTTTCATGTTTTGGGTAAGGATTCGATGGACTATGGAATAAGGAGTGGAAAGAGCCTAAGCTTGAGGATGCCCAAGGCAACCCAATGTAATATTCAAGGATAGCCAAGAGCCTAAGCTTGGGGATGCCCCGGAAGGCATCCCCTCTTTCGTCCCCGTTCATCGGTAACTTTACTTGTAGCTATATTTTTATTTACCACATGATATGTGTTTTGCTTGGAGCGTCAATTTATTTTATTACGATTTGCGTGCTGTTATTTAGAACAATGTTTTGCATTCTTTATTTCAATAAAAGTGGCATTGATAGTTTTTACTATGCCTATTCTAGAAGTCCACATGTTGCTGTTTGAAAACAGAAAGTTTACCGTTGTTGCAATAATTCCCTAGAAAAGTCAGAATGTGATAAAATGTTGGAAACATTTTGCATATTAAGCTATGATAAATTTACTACAGTGGGAATTTTCTTTCATAATTTTTGGAGTTAGGGAAGTATGGATGTTGCTGCATTCTTTACAGACTGTCCTGTTTAGGCAGATTGCTGTTATGTTTGCATTGTTTGCATATGTTTGCTTCTTTAATGATTCTATTTGAGGATAGGACTATTAAATATGCAGAGGCATTTAGTATGCAATGTTGAATAATAATTTTAGTGATTTTCTACAGTAGAGTATGATAAGGTTTTTTCAATGGTTTATACTAACTTATCTCACGAGTCATTGTTGAGTTTTGTGTGGATGAAGCTTTTGAGATTTAGGGAGCCCGTGATATGAGAGGAATTAAGGAGATAGAAAAGCTCAATCTTGGGGATGCCCAAGGCACCCCAAGATAATATTTCAAGAAGTCTCAAGCGTCTAAGCTTGGGGATGCCCCGGTTGGCATCCCACCTTTCTTCTTCAACAACTATCAGTTAGTATCGATTGACCCTAAGTTTTTGCTTCTTCACATGATGTTTGCTATTTTTAGATGTCATTTTATTTTGCTTTGCTTGCTGTTTGAATAAAATACCAAGATCTGAAATTATTAAATGTTAGAGAGTCTTCACATAGTTGCATAATTATTCGACTACTCATTGATCTTCACTTATATCTCTCGGAGTAGTTTGTCATTTGCTCTAGTGCTTCACTTAGATTATTTTGAGAGTCTTAAATAGCATGGTAATTTGCTTAAAAAATCCTAATATGCTAGGTATACAAAACGAATAATAAAATTCTCTTATGAGTGTATTGAATGCTATGAGAAGTTTGATTCTTGATAATTGTTTTGAGATATGGAGGTGGTGATATTAGAGTCATGCTAGTGGGTAGTTGTGAATTTGAGAAATACTTGTGTTGAAGTTTGTGATTCCCGTAGCATGCACGTATGGTGAACCGTTATGTGATGAAGTCGGAGCATGATTTATTTATTGATTGTCTTCCTTATGAGTGGCGGTCGGGGAAGAGCGATGGTCTTTTCCTACCAATCTATCCCCCTAGGAGCATGCGCGTAATACTTTGTTTCGATAACTAATAGATTCTTGCAATAAGTATGTGAGTTCTTCATGACTAATGTTGAGCCCATGGATTATACGCACTCTCACCCTTCCACCTTTGCTAGCCTCTCTAGTACCGCGCAACTTTCGCCGGTACCATAAACCCACCATATACCTTCCTCAAAACAGCCACCATACCTACCTATTATGGCATTTCCATAGCCATTTCGAGATATATTGCCATGCAATTTTCCACCGTTCCGTTATTATGACACGCTTCATCATTGTCATATTGCTTTGCATGATCATGTAGTTGACATCGTATTTGTGGCAAAGCCACCATTCATAATTTTTCATACATGTCACACTTGATTCATCGCAATCCCGGTACACCGCCGGAGGCATTCATATAGAGTCATCTTTGTTCTAGTATCGAGTTGTATCATTGAGTTGTAAATAAATAGAAGTGTGATGATCATCATTCAATAGAGCATTGTCCCAAAAAAAGAGAAAGGCCATAAAAAAGAAAGGCCAAATAAAAAAATAAAGGCCGAATAAAAAAAGAGAAAGGCCAAATAAAAAATAAAAGGGACAATGCTACTATCCTTTTTCCACACTTGTGCTTCAAAGTAGCACCATGATCTTCATGATAGAGAGTCTCCTATGTTGTCACTTTCATATACTAGTGGGAATCTTTCATTACAGAACTTGGCTTGTATATTCCAATGACGGGCTTCCTCAAATTGCCCTAGGTCTTCGTGAGCAAGCGAGTTGGATGCACACCCACTTAGTTTCTTTTGTTGAGCTTTCATACACTTATAGCTCTAGTGCATCCGTTGCATGGCAATCCCTATTCACTCACATTGATATCTATTGATGGGCATCTCCATAGCCCGTTGATAGGCCTAGTTGATGTGAGACTATCTTCTCCTTTTTGTCTTCTCCACAACCACCATTCTATTCCACCTATAGTTCTATGTCCATGGCTCACGCTCATGTATTGCGTGAAGATTGAAAAAGTTTGAGAACATCAAAAGTATGAAACAATTGCTTGGCTTGTCATCGGGGTTGTGCATGATTTAAATATTTTGTGTGGTGAAGATGGAGCATAGCCAGACTATACGATTTTGTAGGGATGAACTTCCTTTGGCCATGTTATTTTGAGATGACATAATTGTTTGATTAGTATGCTTGAAGTATTATCATTTGTATGTCAATATGAACTTTTGTCTTGAACCTTTCGGATCTGAATATTCATACCATGATTAAGAAGATTTACATTGAAATTATGCCAAAGTATCACTCCGCATCAAAAATTCTCTTTTTATCATTTACCTACTCGAGGACGAGCAGGAATTAAGCTTGGGGATGCCTGATACGTCTCCAACGTATCTATAATTTTTGATTGCTCCATGCTACTTTATCTACTGTTTTGGACTATATTGGGCTTTATTTTCCACTTTTATATTATTTTTGGGACTAACCTATTAACCGGAGGCCCAGCCCAGAATTGCTGTTTTTTGCCTATTTCAGTATTTCAAGGAAACTGAATATCAAACGGAGTCCAAACGGAATGAAACCTTCGGGAACATGATCTTCTCACCGAACGTGATCCAGGAGACTTGGACCCTACTCCAAGAAGTTTCCGGGGAGGTCACGAGGGTGGAGGGCGCGCCCCCTGCCTCGTGGGCCCCTCGGAGCTCCACCGACGTGCTTCTTCCGCCTATATATCTCCTGAAAGCACAAGTGCTCCCTAGGTGGTTTTGGTAATTAATGACAACATATCTCTTGTTGGACTAACATTTGTATCTATTATGTTTCAGATAAGTTCAACAATGGAGTGGCATGGACTAAAGGTTGTGGGAAGTTCTCCAAGATGCTAAGGACAAAGGATTGGCTAAAGCTTAAAGCTCAAGACTCTTCATTTTACATTTTAGTGATCCAAGATCACATTGAGTCCATAGGAAAAGCCAATACTATCAAGGAGGGATGAGGTGTTGCTTAATGAGCCTCTTGCTCAAGTGCTTAATGATATGCTCCAAAATCCTCAGCTACTTTCCCACTTCCACATATGATCTAAACCCAAAGCCAAACTCGGACCTACCGATTATTTCTATCCGGCGCCACCGAGTTTCACTTGTCATAGCCACTGCCAGAAACCCTAATCAGTTCGGTCTCACCGATGGGATCTCGGTCTCACAGAGATGGGCTTGCAAACTCTCTATTACCTATTGCAATACCCTCGGTCCCACCGAGATATGCAATCGGCCCCACTGAGTTTGCTTGGCCAACTCTCTGTTTCGCTTATTACCCAAATCGGTCCCACCAAGTTTGAGTAATCGGTCAAACCGAGTTTTGGATTTACCCTAACCCTAGCACATCGGTCTCACCGAGTTGATCCAGTCAGTCCCACCGAAAGTCTCTAACGGTCACTAGGTTTACTATTTCGGTCTGACCAAGTTTGTTGCTTTCCACTCAAATCTTCTTTCCACCAGATCCAAATCCTATGAGAGAGAGTTGAGTGTTGGGGAGACTATCATTTAAAGCACAAGAGCAAGGAGTTCATCATCAACACACCATTTGTTACTTCTTGGAGAGTGGTGTCTCCTAGATTGGCTAGGTGTCACTTGGGAGCCTCCGACAAGATTGTGGAGTTGAACCAAGGAGTTTGTAAGGGCAAGGAGATCGCCTACTTCGTGAAGATCTACCGCTAGTGAGGCAAGTCCTTCGTGGGTGATGGCCATGGTGGGATAGACAAGGTTGCTTCTTCGTGGACCCTTCATGGGTGGAGCCCTCCGTGGACTCGCGCAACCGTTAACCTTCGTGGGTTGAAGTCTCCATCAACGTGGATGTAGGATAGCACCACCTATCTGAACCACGGGAAAAACATCCGTGTCTCCAATTGCGTTTGAATTCTCCAAACCCTTCCCTTTACATTCTTGCAAGTTGCATGCTATACTTTTCGCTGCCTATTCACTCTTTGCATGCTTGCTTGATATGTATTGTGAATGTTGAAATTATGCCTAAACTCCACTTAAACCAAAAAGGCCCAAAAAGGCTTAAAAATTGCAACTTGAGCATTAAATGTCTAATCCCCCCCCTCTAGACACATCTACTTCGAGGTCCTACAAGTGGTATCAGAGCTTTGGTCTCCATTGCCTTGGTTTAATCACCATTGGAGGAAGATGGATGTGTCTACTTTGGGGAGTCTTAGACATAGAGTGCCTATTCTTGATGGAGAGTATTTTCATGAGTGGAAAAATGAGATCCTTGTAATCTTCAATCAATATAATTTGAACAAGTATATTGCTAGTCCTTGTGCACCTCATATTGATCCTTTGCATCCTACCCTAGATGAAGATATTGACATGATTCGCAATCTTAGAACTATTGAGCTCGTCATTAGAGGATTGCCCAAAAATTTGATTGCTAGTTTGCCTACTCTTAATTGTGCCTATACTATATGGAAATTTCTTGAGGAACGATTTCCCGATCATTCCTTGAAAAATTTGGATGAAATTCTCCATAAATCTATTGCCTTGAGTAAGATGAACTCTAGTGATCCTAGTTTTGGTGATTGTCTATTTGAGCTTACCAATCTCAAGCATGCTAAAGGAGATGTTGGAATCATTATATCCGAAGCTATAAGAATTCATAAAGGTGACCACTTTGATGATCATTTATCTAATGAATTACCCTCTGTAGGAAATGATGAGTCACAAGATCATGGTGAACATGGATACTATGATGATGATGATAGTGACTTCGATCTTGATGATGCAATGAGACATTTTGGTCTTGCGGCAAATCTTCGGGGATATGTGTCAGGAGGAAAGGAATGGGTTCTTGATAGTGGATGTACTGATCATATGACCGGAGATGAAGAGATGTTCCATGAGCTTGCTGAAAATGACGGTCCTCGAAAATATGTCACCTTTGGTGATAATTCAAAAGGTAAAGTGGTTGGCCTTGGTAAGGTGGCCATCTCACATGATAGTTCCATTCAAAATGTCATGCTCGTTGAATCTCTCGGCTACAACTTACTTTCAGTATCTAGACTTGCTGATTTCGGTTTGAATGTCCTATTTACTGAGGTAGATTGCCAAGTATTTCATCGAGACAATCATAAAATGGTCTTTACCGGTATGCGTAGAGGTGATCTTTACATTGTCGATTTCTCTAAAAAGGCACAACCTAAAACTTGCTTTATTGCTAAATCCTCAAAAGGTTGGTTGTGGCATAGACGACTAGGTCACGTTGGCATGAGAAACCTTGACAAGCTTATTAAAGGAAATCATATCCTTGGAGTTAACGATGTCATATTTGATAAGGATAGACTTTGCAGTGCTTGTCAAGCAGGTAGACAGGTTGGAGGAAGGCATCCCATGAAGAACATCATGACCACAAGGAGGCCACTCGAGCTACTTCATATGGATCTTTTTGGTCCCAACGCCTACAAGAGTCTCGGTGGAAATTCTTTTGGTCTAGTTATAGTTGATGATTTTTCAAGATTTAAGTGGGTGTTCTTTCTTAATGACAAATCGCAGGTTCAGAAGATCTTCAAAAACTTCGCTAGGAAGGCCCAAAATCAGTTTGACGTGAAGATCAAGAAGGTTCGGAGTGACAACGGAACGGAGTTCAAGAACGCAAATGTGGACACCTTTCTTGATGAAGAAGGGATTTCACACGAGTTCTCGGCTACGTACACACCTCAACAAAATGGAGTTGTTGAGAGGAAGAACCGGACACTCATCGAAATGGCAAGAACGATGCTTGATGAATACAAGACGCCGAAGCACTTTTGGGCAGAAGCGGTTGAGACAGCTTGTCATGCAACAAATCGATCGTATCTTCACAAGCTACTCGGCAAGACGGCATACGAGCTCCTCACCGGTAACAAACCCCAAGTTGGATACTTTCGATTATTCGGCTCAAAGTGCTACATTCTTGATAAGCATCGTCGTTCAAAGTTTGCTCCTAAATCTCATGAAGGTTTTCTACTTGGTTATGGCTCAAACTCTCACACTTACCGTGTCTACAACAATTTCACCCGAAAGGTTGAAGAGACGGTAGATGTGAAGTTTGATGAATCTAATGGCTCGCAAGTAGAGCAATTGCCAATCGATGTAGGAGACAAAGACCCTTCAGAAGCAATCCAAGACTTGTCTATTGGCAAAATTCGTCCAACGGAAGTGAAGGAGTGTACCTCGTCCGTCCAAGTGGAAGCTTCTACTTCACGACAAGGTGAACCAAGAATTGATACGGAAGCATCCACAAGTGGGACACACCAAGATGAAGAAGACAAGGAAATGCATCAAGACGAACATCAAAAACCTCCTTCTCCACCACGACAAGAGAACGACAACGTCAACAATGAAGAAGGCCAAGAAGAAGAACAAGATGAAGAAGATGTTCAACGAAGACCCAAGCAAAAGCTCTCACGAGTTCGAGCAAGAATTTCCAAAGATCATCCCATCGAGCAAATCTTCAATGATATACAAACCGGGAGAATCACTCGCTCAAAGACTCGTTTAGCTAACTTTTGTGAAAACTATTCATTCATCTCTAGCATTGAACCTATGAAGGTTGAAGAAGCATTGGAAGATCCGGATTGGATAAACGCTATGCATGAAGAGCTACACAACTTTGAGAGAAACCAAGTTTGGACATTGGTTGAGAAGTCCGACAACAACCACAACATCATTGGTACCAAATGGGTGTTTCGCAACAAGCAAGATGAAGATGGACAAGTGGTTTGCAATAAAGCACGTCTCGTCACCCAAGGGTACACACAAGTCGAAGGTATGGACTATGGTGAGACATATGCTCCCGTTGCTAGACTTGAGTCCATTCGCAGCTTACTTGCCTATGCTAATCACCATAATATCACCTTGTACCAAATGGACATTAAAAGTGCTTTTCTAAATGGTGAAATAGAGGAGGAAGTTTATGTCAAACAACCTCCCGGCTTTATCAATCCTAAGAAACCAAATCATGTTTACAAACTTCACAAAGCTCTTTATGGTCTTAAACAAGCTCCTAGAGCATGGTATAAATGCTTGACCAAGTTCCTTATTGCAAGTGGTTTTGAAATTGGTAAAATTGATTCTACTCTTTTTACTAAAAGGGTTAATGGAGAACTATTTGTATGCCAAATTTATGTTGATGATATCATATTTGGTTCAACTAACCCTCTCTTTAGTGAAAAGTTTGGAAAGCTAATGTCAGAGAAGTTTGAGATGTCTATGATGAGTGAACTCAAATTCTTTCTCGGTTTGCAAATCAAGCAAACTAAGGAAGGTACATTTGTCTCTCAAACAAAGTACACCAAGGACTTATTCAAGAAGTTCAATATGCAAGAATGCAAAGGTATGCCTACACCCATGCCTACTAGTGGACATGTTGATTTGACCAAAGATGATGAACCGGTTGATCAAAAGGTTTATCGCTCTATGATTGGTTCTTTGTTATACCTATGTGCTTCACGTCCCGACATTATGCTAAGTGTGTGCATGTGTGCACGTTATCAAGCTGCTCCTAAAGAATGTCATCTTAAGGCCGTGAAAAGGATAGTGAGATACTTAATTCATACACCAAACTTTGGCATTTGGTATCCTAAGAGGTCTTCTTTTGATCTTGTTGGCTATTCCGACTCGGATTATGCCGGGGACAAGGTTGATAGAAAGTCTACTTCGGGTACTTGTCAATTTCTTGGTAGATCTCTTGTGTCTTGGTCTTCCAAGAAACAAAACTCGGTATCCTTATCCACCGCCGAAGCGGAATACATTGCCGCTGGTTCATGTTGTGCTCAATTACTTTGGATGACCCAAACTCTTAAAGATTATGGGATCTATGTGAAACATGTTCCACTGCTTTGTGACAATGAAAGTGCTATCAAAATTGGTCATAATCCTGTACAACATTCTCGAACTAAGCATATTGAAGTTCGTCATCATTTCATTCGAGACCATGTTGCTAAGGGTGGCATTGATCTTAAGCATGTTCGTACCGATAAGCAATTAGCGGATATATTTACTAAACCTCTTGATGAGAAAGTATTTTGCAGGTTGAGAGGTGAATTGAACATTATTGATGCTTCGAACTTGGAGTAGGAACTCCATTGGATACATGCAAGACATGAGCTTATGACTAATCCATGATACATCTCTTATAATGACTATCTTATGTCTTGGATATATTTGTACCTTGCATGTTGTCTAACCCATGTAGGTGCTTGGTTGAATCTAATTCCATGAGATTGCGACTCACTCACATCTTGAGCAATCTCTACATCAGCAAGTCTCTACACAATGGTGGTTGAAGACAAGGAAGCACAAAACCATTCAAACATATCCTTTGAAAAATTCTATGTTGAGCTTCATGATTGTCATTTTTGGATACACAAGTGCTCTTCCTTGCAAGAACTAACCCATGTAGGTAGATGAACTCAAACTCCAAGTGGTGCTCCCAACTCTTGATGAGCTACATCAACCTTGAGCACCCACACAAGTTCAACTACATGAGCAAGAACCACACCACCACCCAAGGTATGTTATTCCATCTTAGAGAAGCTTTACTCCAAGACATGAGTCAAAGCAACTCAACAAGATGTGAATACATCAAGATGCTTAAACAAAAAATGGTATCCCCATTTTGAGCTTAAACGATGAGTATGACCTATGATCGAGTGTTCTCACTTGACTCCTAAGTCAATATACTCTAACATAGGTGACTATGTCACTGCCCAACTCTAGATGAAGTTCTCTTGTGTTCTTTTTTTTGTGTTATTGCATTTGTCTCATGCATGTTTATTTTCTTTCTCTTTTTCAACTTCATCTAGATCCTTCAGTTTCTTCTCTTTTCCTTTTGTTTTTGTTCTGCATTTTTTGCATTCAATTCCTTGCAAATCCTTCAGGTAATTCATTGCAAATCTTTCTGAGATCCTACATGTCTAGTGAGCTGAGGTGACAAGTGTTTTTCTCTGTGTGAACTCGGTTTCACCGACTTGTAATTTTTGGTCCAACCGAATCTTTTAGGTACCACCGAAACATGCCACTCGGTGCCACCGACTTCGCAACAGGAAAAACAGTTTGCCACTTGTTCTATATTTCTTCTAATCCAGCTCTACTCAATGAATCTTGTCCTCTACAAGTATCACAGTTTTATCCATTGCTTTGTGCTGAGTCTCAAGGACCAAACCTATACGACGGATTCCAGAAAGCCCTTCTTGGAAATTGATGTCAAAGGGGGAGAGAAAGATCACATCAAAGCTCAAGGGGGAGAGAAAGTCTCAAGGACCAAACCTACAAGAGAGAAAGTATTAAGGGGGAGAAAGAGATTTCCAGGGGGAGAGAATACTCAAGGATCCCAGATGTCCCAGATGCTTGATGTTCAAGAGGAGAGATGTCACATGTCTTTTTGGGGGAAAGACATGTTCATATGTGCTTATTTGCATTAAGTTCTATCCATTTGTATCTTTCAGCTCTGATTTTCTGTTCCCTATCTTCTCCCAATATCCCATATAAGATTCAGGGGGAGCAAGACACCTAAGGGAAAGAAATCAGTCAAATTCATTGCATATCTTTACTCTTGGGGACATGTTGAATCCAATGTGGTACCTTGTACTCACTCTCTACATGTCATCCCAGTCTTGGTTCTCTTGTGGCTTCCTTGGTTTGCTCTGGCTAGTGGAGGTACCTGTGTTATCTAACCTTGTTTGTGCAGGTTCATTCCATCCTAAGCCAGCCAAAGACTACAAGGTAAGTGTATGCATCAAAATCATGAGTATGAGGAATTCTTGCTTATGTACATACTGTTTGCAAGAAGGACTCATGAGCATGAAGGTATTTTCCTTGATAATCTTTTGCTCTGATGCATATGGCCAAGATACATGTAACACATTGCCTACTCTATCATGGTTATGCTCTCACATGCTTCTATATTTCACATTTACATGAGTGCATACATGTAGGGGGGGCCTATGCTTGTTACATGTCCTTCCAAAGCTTTACTTGCTGTTCTTTATATCTTTATCTAAAGCTTTGATGTATGTTGCCATCAATTACCAAAAAGGGGGAGATTGAAAGTACAAGTGCTCCCTAGGTGGTTTTGGTAATTAATGACAACATATCTCTTGTTGGACTAACGTTTCTATCTAGTATGTTTCAGATAAGTTCAACAATGGAATGGCATGGACTAAAGGTTGTGGGAAGTTCTCCAAGATGCTAAGGACAAAGGATTGGCTAAAGCTTAAAGCTCAAGACTCTTCATTTTACATTTTAGTGATCCAAGATCACATTGAGTCCATAGGAAAAGCCAATACTATCAAGGAGGGATGAGGTGTTGCTTAATGAGCCTCTTGCTCAAGTGCTTAATGATATGCTCCAAAATCCTCAGCTACTTTCCCACTTCCATATATGATCTAAACCCAAAGCCAAACTCGGACCTACCGATTATTTCTATCCGGCGCCACCGAGTTTCACTTGTCATAGCCATTGCCAGAAACCCTAATCAGTTCGGTCTCACCAATGGGATCTCGGTCTCACCGAGATGGGCTTGCAAACTCTCTGTTACTTATTGCAATACCCTCGGTCCCACCGAGATATGCAATCGGCCCCACCGAGTTTGCTTGGCCAACTCTCTGTTTCGCTTATTACCCAAATCGGTCCCACCGAGTTTGAGTAATCGGTCAAACCGAGTTTTGGATTTACCCTAACCCTAGCACATCGGTCCCACCGAGTTGATCCAGTCGGTCCCACCGAAAATCTCTAACGGTCACTAGGTTTACTATTTCGGTCTGACCGAGTTTGTTGATTCGGTCCCACCGAGATTGGTAAATTGTGTGTAACGGTTGGATTTTGTGTGGAGGCTATATATACCCCTCCACCTCCTCTTCATTCATGGAGAGAGCCATCAGAACACATCTACACTTCCAACTCATATGTTCTGAGAGAGAACCACCTACTCATGTGTTGAGACCAAGATATTCCATTCCTACCATATGAACCTTGATCTCTAGCCTTCCCCAAGTTGCTTTCCACTGAAATCTTCTTTCCACCAGATCCAAATCCTATGAGAGAGAGTTGAGTGTTGGGGAGACTATCATTTGAAGCACAAGAGCAAGGAGTTCATCATCAACACACCATTTGTTACTTCTTGGAGACTGGTGTCTCCTAGATTGGCTAGGTGTCACTTGGGAGCCTCCGACAAGATTGTGGAGTTGAACCAAGGAGTTTGTAAGGACAAGGAGATCACCTACTTCGTGAAGATCTACCGCTAGTGAGGAAAGTCCTTCGTGGGCGATGGCCATGGTGGGATAGACAAGGTTGCTTCTTCATGGACCCTTCGTGGGTGGAGCCCTCCGTGGACTCGCGCAGCCATTACCCTTCGTGGGTTGAAGTCTCCATCAACGTGGATGTAGGATAGCACCACCTATCCGAACCACGGGAAAAACATCCGTGTCTCCAATTGCGTTTGAATTCTCCAAACCCTTCCCTTTACATTCTTGCAAGTTGCATGCTTTACTTTCCGCTGCCTATTCACTCTTTGCATGCTTGCTTGATATGTATTGTGAATGTTGAAATTATGCTTAAACTCCACTTAAACCAAAAAGGCCCAAAAAGGCTTAAAAATTGCAACTTTAGCATTAAGTGTCTAACCCCCCCTCTAGACACATCTACTTCAAGGTCCTACATCTCTATATATCCTAAAAACATCGTAGAGCACAATAGATCGGGAGTTCCGCCGCCAGAAGCCTCCGTAGCCACCGAAAACCAATCTAGACCCATTCCGGCACCCTGCCGGAGGGGGAAATCCTTCTTCGGTGGCCATCTTCATCATCCCGGTGCTCTCCATGACGAGGAGGGAGTAGTTCTCCCTCGGGGTTGAGGGTATGTACCAGTAGCTATGTGTTTGATCTCTCTCTCTCGTGTTCTTGAGATGATACGATCTTGATGTATCGCGAGCTTTGCTATTATAGTTGGATCTTATGTTTCTCGTCCCCCTCTTCTCTCTTGTAATGAATTGAGTTTCCCCTTTGAAGTAATCTTATCGGATTGAGTCTTTAAAAGATTTGAGAACACTTGATGTATGTCTTGTCATGCGTATCTGTGGTGACAATGGGATATCACGTGATTCACTTGATGTATGTTTTGGTGATCAACTTGCGGGTTCCGCCCATGAACCTATTGTAACACCCTCGATGCGATTATATCTCCCACGTGTCGAGGCACGACTTAGAGGCATAATCGCATTGAAGGCATATGTCGCAAGTGAGGTAATCTTCACACAACCCATGTAATACAATAGGGGAAAGGTTACATAGTTGGCTTACAATCGCCACTTCACACAAATACATGAATAAAGCATTACATCAACCAAATACACTCATGGTCCGACTGCGGAACCAAAATAAAAGAAGAACCCCAAATGCGACAAAGGTCCCCGATCGACCCCAACTGGGCTCCACTACTGATCAACTAGAACGAAACAACACAAAGGACAAGATCTTCATCGAGCTCCTCCTGAGCTTGGTTGCGTCATCTGCACGAACTCATCGGCACCTGCAAGCTGGTTTTGGAAGTATCTGTGAGCCACAGGGACTCAGCAATCTCGCACCCTCGCGATCAAGACTATTTAAGCTTATGGGTAAGGTAAAGGTATGAGGTGGAGCTGCAGCAAGCGACTAGCATATATGGTGGCTAACCTATTCGCAAATGAGAGCGAGAAGAGAAGGCAAGGCACGGTCAATAAAAGTATGATCAAGAAGTGATCCTGGACTACCTACGTCAAGCATAACTCCAACAACCGTGTTCGCTTCCCGGACTCCGCCGGAAAGAGACCATCACGGTTACACATGCGGTTGATTCATTTTAATTAAGGTCAACTTTAGGTTTTCTACAACCGGACGTTAACAAATTCCCATCTGCCCATAACCGCGGGCACGGCTTTCGAAAGTTCAAATCCCTGCAGGGGTGTCCTAACTTAGCCCATGACAAGCTCTCACGGTCAACGAAGGAATAGACCTCCACCCGAGACATTCCGATCAGACTCGGTATCCCAGTACAACAAGACATTTCGACAGGGTAAAACTAAACCAGCAACACCGCCCGAATGTGCCGACAAATCCCGATAGGAGCTGCACATATCTCTTTCTCAGGGCACACTCAGATTGTCCTAGGTACGGGCAAGCCAGCCCAGAGTTGCCCCTGGTGGCCACCGGCAGCTGACAGGTGGACCAACACTCAGAGGAGCACTGGCCCGGGAGGGTAAAATAATGATGACCCTTGAGTCTGCAGAACCCAAGGGAAAGAAAATACTAGGTGGCAAATGGTAAAACCAATGTTGGGCATTGCTGGAGAAGCTTTACTTAAGGCGAACTGTCAAGGGGTTCCCCTTATAGCCCAACCGCGTAACGGACGCAAAATCCGGGAACATAACACCGATATGACGGAAACTAGGGCGGCAAGAGTGGAACAAAACACCAGGCATAAGGCCGAGCCTTCCACCCTTTACCAAGTATATAGATGCATTCATTAAATACGACATATAGTGATATCCCAACAAGTAAATAAATGTTCCAACAAGGAACGGTATCTCCATGTTCCAACAAGGAACAAACTTCAATCTTCACCTGCAACTAACAATGCTATAAGAGGGGCTGAGCAAAGCGTTAACATAGCCAATCAACGGTTTGCTAGGACGTTGGTGTGTTAGAGGCTGAACATGGCAATTTGGGAGGCTGACAAGCAAGTGGTAGGCATCGTAGCAATGGCATAGCAAAAGAGCGAGCAAACTAGCATAGCAAAGATAGTAGTGATTTCGAGGGTATGATCATCTTGCCTGAAATCCCGCAAGGAAGAAGAACGAGTCCATGAAGGAGATAAACGGACGAAGACGAACGGATCCTCACAACACGACGTTACCGGAATCAATCCGAGGAAGCAATCACCGGAAAAGAAGCACACAACATAGTAAACAACCAACACATCAACATGGCATGATGCACAACAAGTATGATGCATGTCCAGTTTAATGAAGCATGGCATGGCAAAATGCACAAGCAATCCTACAAATTAAGTGGAGCTCAATATGCAACGAGTTGCATATTGACTAAACACCACGTCAATTATTTAGTTCTCTCTCGTTTATGTACCCAACAATATTAAATGTTGATTAACATGGCAAGAGGTGAAACATGATGAAACTATCTACCCTAGGCAAGTTTAAATGAGGCCGGAACAACAAAACAACAAGTCCGGTAAATCCCCATGGCATATATTAGGTTTGGTCCTGATCTGTCCTAAACACAATTTTAGAGTTGTTAAACATGCAAGATGAGGCCACCACGTTAAACTAGGCGAAATTCTACCCCATTTACATGTAAAGATTATTTAAATCGGAGCTACAGTTATTTAGTTATGAATTAATCCGTTTTAGCATGGCATAGGAACAAATTTAAACAAACATCATTTTAAATATTTTAACATGGCAAGAAAATGTCATATTATTAAACTAGATGAAATTCTAGTCAAGTTTCATATATAAATTATTTACATCCGATGCACGGTTAATTATTTATTAAATGCATGAAGTATAGGGGGTTTTCTGTAAATCTGCAATTCTGCGGATAATAGACAAAAAGGGGTCTGCGGAAAAAAATAGGTCCCGGGCCGAATCTGGCCGGCCCAAAAGTGCACAGGGACAAGAGGGGTTGCCTCACCCATGGGCTTCGGCCCGGATCTGTAGAGAGGGAGGCCGGTGGGCGCTGGGCCAGCTGGAGCCTGGCGCGGCTGCTGGCGACGCTGGGCCTTGGCGATTGTCGGTGGAGGCGGCCCAGGGGGCGCGGTCGAGCAGGCATGGTCAACGGGGCGAGTGGCTGCGCTGGTCTCCTCGCTCACGAAGCAGGGAATGCAGGAGGCAGGTGCGTGCGCGCGACTGAAGCAGGGGAGGCAGGTGGCGTCGGCAGGCACGGGAAGCGGCGGAGCTTGCTGCTGGCGACGCGGGATCCGGGCGAAGGGGCCTTGGCGCGACGCGGGTGACACGGCGACGCGAACGGGGCGTCTTGGCGCTGGTCCACGCGGGCTCTGCACGAAGCACCAAGGGGCGGCCATGGCGCGGCAGGAGGCGAAGGGACGGCGTTCCAGCGCGGCGGCACGACGGGCTCTGGCCGGAACGGACGTGGAGCCGACGGATCTAGAGTGGAGGAGGCCGGATCTAGCTCCGGGGGTCCATTTTTGGCGACGGCGAGGACGGGAAGCTCCGGGCGGTGGCGCTCCCTGGCGATGGGATCCTGTGGGGGAGAGAGAGATCGTGAGGGAGAGGGAGGAGAGGCAGGGAAAGAAGGAGGAGAGGCAGGGGCGGCGCGACCTGGCCGGAGGTCGTGGGCGGCGACCGGCACCGGAGATGGTCGCTGGCAGGAGCGACGTGGAGGTGCTGCGGGATTCGGGCGTCTCCGATGTAGTGGTTGGCTCGCTGGTTGGTGGATCGAAGTGATCCATAGGAGAGAGCTGGTTGGGCGGCGTTGAAAACGAGGGGGAGCGACAAGGCCGTGGTTGGTGGGGAGAGGTCGAGAGGATATTTTGGATCGGGGGTTTTGATGCGGGTTGGTCCGGGAGGGATCCCTAGGAAAAAACAGGTGGAGTGGCGGCGCGGTGGGATTGTTGGGACAAGACCCCTAGGATCTAGGGTTGGACCTAATATATAGGTAGGGGAATAGGGTAGGGTTTAACTCGGTCCGTCCGATCGTAATCAGGCGATCGAGAATAAAATGATTAGGGAGTCCAATAAACAGAACGGAGATGTTTTGTAGACGTTTGGGGATGTTCCGGATCCAACGGTGACGACTGTCCGGGTCGGGTCCGGGACAACTTTCGGACACGCGCGAGGAGGAGGGCCGCGGGCTGCCGAGAAAGGTTAGGTTGGGTCTGGCAGATTGTGAAGAGCGGGTTGGTCTGAGAGAAGAGGGGAGAGATGCATCCCGGCACGGTTTTCGGAGACCGAAAACGTCCGACGTTAAACCGGCTACTATTGCCGCTATATTTAATCGTTGGGGCGTCAAACGAACTCCGAACACGATGAAACTTGGCAGGCGGTCTGTCTACACTATAATAAGACCACACGTCAAATCTCATCCCATTCCGAGAACATTTTCTGGCCACTTATAAAAAAACTAACTCGGACATGCCGCGGGCGCGTGCAAGTGGGGTTGGGCTCAGAACGGACAACGGAGAGAAACTCGAAGAACCCGGGCTAATGCAAGTTTTGAAAACATGATGATGCAATGCACATGATGACATGATATGCAATGCATGACACGCAAGCAATGACATGGCAACACCAGCGAATAACTGAATGACAGCTGGCACATCGGTCTCGGGGCGTTACACCTATGCATAAGGGTTTGCACACGTTTTCGTCGTGATTCTTCGGTAGAGCTTTGGGGCACTCTTTGAGGTCATTTGTGTTGGTTGAATAGATGAATCTGAGATTGTGTGATGCATATCGTATAATCATACCCACGGATACTTGAGGTGACATTGGATTATCTAGGTGACATTAGGGTTTTGATTGATTTGTGTCTTAAGGTGTTATTCTAGTACGAACTCTAGGGCTGTTTGTGACAATTATAGGAATAGCCCAACGGATTGATTGGAAAGAATAACTTTGAGGTGGTTTCGTACCCTACCATAATCTTCGTTTGTTCTCCGCTATTAGTGACTTTGGAGTGACTCTTTGTTGCATGTTGAGGGATAGTTATATGATCCAATTATGTTAGTATTGTTGAGGAAACTTACACTAGCAAAAGTATGAACCCTAAGCCTTGTTTCCACACATTGCAATACCGTTTACGCTCACTTTTATCACTTGTTACCTTGCCGCTTTTATAATTTCAGATTACAAAAACCATTATCTACTATCCATATACCACTTGTATCACCATCTCTTCGTCGAACTAGTAAACCTTTACAATTTACCATTGTATTGGGTGTGTTGGGGACACAAAAGACTCTTTGTTATTTGGTTGCAGGGTTGCTTGAGAGAGAACATCTTCATCCTACGCCTCCTACGGATTGATAAACCTTAGGTCATCCACTTGAGGAAAATTTGCTACTGTCCTACAAACCTCTGCACTTGGAGGCCCAACAACGTCTACAAGAAGAAGGTTGTGTAGTAGACATCATCTATCAGGATGATCAAGCCCTGCGATCTTCGTCGATCACCTGGTCGAGGCTTTCGAACCTAACAACTTTGGAAGCCTTGGCTATTGGGAACCATTGGTTCTAGCGGAGGATTACGGTTTTGCCATCTTCTCATTCTATTTCTCTCTCGGATTTTTGTTGTAAGCAATCCCATTTTTTGTTTTTCGGTTTTGTATCTTCTTTTCCATTTTCATTTTCTTTCCTTTCCTTTCCTTTTCTTTTCCATATTAGTTTTCATTTATGTTTTTCAACCTTTTTCTTTATAAAATTCATGACTATTTTATTTGGTAAATATAATTCAATACATGGACATTTTTCAAAATTTGATACTCCCTCCGTTCCAAAATACTATTGTGGTTTTAGTTCAACCATTCCAAAATATTTGCGTGGTTTTACGACAAGTATTTTGGAATGGTTGATCTAAAACCACAACAGTATTTTGGAATGGAGGGGGTATAGTTTTTAAAGTTCATGATTTTTTTCAATTCATGATGTTTTCAAATTCTTGAACACTTCTGTAAATTCATGCACATTATAACATTTTGATAGCTTCATGAACAGTTTTCAAATTCTTGAACACCTTTCCAAATTCATGAACACTATTCAAATCTAGGGTATTTTCAAATTCGTAAATAATTTCCAATCGTGAACACTGCATAAACTTGCGGGCATTTTTATTCATAAACATTTTTAGAATTCACAAATATTTATTCCAATTAATGAACATTTTCTAAATTCCGAACATTTTTAAAATTCACGAGCCCCTTTTGAAATTCACTATTTTTAAAATAATCATGAATAATTGTAGAAAATTAACTTTATCAAAATTCACACACTTTTTCATTTTTCGATTTTCTAAAAATGAACGGTTTTGGTGTTCATGGAAAAAATAGATTCAGGTCTTCTTTCAAGTTCTTTAATATTTTTAAAATTTGCAAACAATATTTGAGATTCATGAACATTTCTAAAGTTTGTCAACATTTGTTTGATTCACGAACATCTTTTGAAATTCAGGAAATAAAAATTTGATATCCTAACATTTAAAAAAAAACATGAGCAGTTTTACAAGCCTTGAGTTTCCAAAATTTTGCAAACATTTTATGAATACCTGCAATTTTCGAATATTAATAAATATTTTTAAAAAAATCATCGACATTTTTAAATATTGTTCAACTTTTAAAAGTCTGTGATTTTTCTCACGAACCAGTTTAAAAACGAAAATATCCAAAAAATGTTCTCTACAACGAGACAGACGGCTACTACGTTGTCGGCCCAATTAGACTAGTGCGCTGGTTTGTGAGCAACGCCATGGCACACGAACTTACTACCTACCGTCTCGCCGAAACCACTAATTGAGAAGTACTCCTTTCAAAGATCACCCCTAATCTCCTCTTTTTTCGTAGATTCGTTTATTTAAAATAGTTTATCTCTTAAGCCGTGCGTTCAAATCTCAAACCGTTTTCAGCATTGGATTCCTCGTGTCGAGATATTCAAAATTGGATACTATGTTGATAGGTTTTGACGAACTATTTTTCACAAAAAAGGACGAAAAAACTGAACCAGAAGTACTGATTTTCCTTTTCAAAAGAGGCACGGTCGTGCCTCTCACGAAAGCAATATTGTATCTCTCGCAGAAGAAAAAAAATACAATTTTTTCTTTTTCGAGAGGGACGGTCGTGCCTCTCGCGAAAGCAAAATCGGGCCTCTCACGGAAGCAAAACCGTGCCTTACGTGGAAAGCAAAAAAAAATCGTTTCCAAAAGACATTCACGAAAGTAAAATCGTGCCTCTCGCGAAAATAAAAGAAAAAATAAAACACATTTTTTTTCCGTTTTCGAGAGGTACGGCCGTGCCTCTCGCAGAAGCAAAAAAGAAAACACGTATTTTTAGTTTCCGAGTGGCACGGCCATGCCTCTCGCGAATTAAAATCGTGCCTCTCATGGAAGCCAAAAAAACGCATTTTTTCGCAAAAAATGCATTTCATCCAAAGCTAAAAAAGACCGGTGGAAAAACAAAAATGAAAAAATTAATAAAGAAAAGCAGAAAAATGAAGCAGAAAAAAATCCAGAGAAAAGGCCCAGAGCACGACACGTGGCAGTGACTGAAAGTGCGCCAAGTGGCACGCATTCAGCCAACCCGCAAGTGATCGTTGGGAGCTTTCCGAAGGAGTGATCGTTAACTAGTTGCTCTCCCGGCTTGCCTACCCTCAAAAAAAATCTGCCCTCTCACCTAAAGCTTTGCTCTGCATGCTACACTAACAACCCGGCCCAGTTTTGTGTGGTTTTCGCTCGTTCGTGATAGCTGCCTGGGTCGGCTTTGCTCGGTCGTTTTTTTTTTGGTTTCCTCTAGTTCTTCACCTGTTTTCATAGGTTTTCTGTTTTTCTTTGTTTTTCATCGGTTTTCTTCTTTTCTTTCATGGTTTTCACTAGTTTCTTTTTTCCTTCTTTTTTCTTTGTTTCTTTCTCGATTTGCACTGGTTTTTTTTGCTTTTGTTTCTTTTTTAATTTTCTTCATTTATTTTCGTTTCTTTGTAGGTTTTCATTTTTTTTCCTTTTATCTTTGTGTCTTTCTCGGTTTTGTCGGTTTCCGTTCTTTGCATTGGTTCTCTTATGTTCTCATTTTTTTAATTTTTTCCTTTTAATTTTGGACTTTTTGTTTCTTTGTCAATTTTAATTGGTTTGTTTCTTCTTGAACATGTCAACCTTTTCCGTTACAACAGAAACCTTTTTTGTATACATGTTTACCGTTTTTAAATAAATGATAAAGATTTTTTGAAATCATAAATTTTTCTGTCTACTTTTTCATACACATTGAACATTTTTTGTATATATCTACTAGATTTGATAATAGAAGTTTAATTTTATTTTAATACATGTTCAATACTTTTCAATACACTGTGGTGAGCATTTTTTTAATGGCAATAAAGATTTCTTTCACACACAACGAACATTTTCCCAATTCATCAGGAACATGTTAATATACATGCTTAAAAAAATTAAGTAGATGATCAACTTTTCAAAAAAAATATTTTTTGATGTCCCGTTAATTATTGTAGATTTTACATTTTTTGCATACACTAGGAACATCTTTTAAATACAAGATCAACATTTTTCATGCACATTGTAGTTTTTGTTTACATGACAATATTTTTTCTATACACATTTCGCATTTCTCAATTTCTTGATTAACATTTTTAATACATAATGAAATATATATATTTTTTGGCAGGGGACATAATCAAAAATATTAAACACATTGTATATTTTTTGTATGCATTTTTCTTAGAGAAACATTTTCACTATATAAATTTAACATTTCCCATACGCTTGATTAATGTTTCAAAAAAATATTCTATGTAAAGTGTTATATATATAGACTATTAATTTAAAAGGATAAAATAAAAAGAACAAACGTGGAAGAAACAGAGAAAAAAAAGAGGAATTGGACTGTGACCTCATAGGCGCGCCCCCGTGTATTTTGCTCGGGTAAGTCGTGGAGTGGATCAGCCCATCAGAGATTCACTGTTGCTGGCTGTTACTGTTTCACTGTAGCGTTCAATGCCTCAAAAAATACTGTGGCGATAAATTTTATTTTTTTGCAGACTTTTATTAATAAGTTTTTGAAATTGATCGCATTTTTATATTTTTTATTGTTTTTCGAAATGCCCAACAATTTGTAAAACTCTGAACAGTTTCTAATTTTCGAACAAAAAATTGAAGTATCTATTTTAAAATTTTCGAAACATGTTTTTCTTTAAAACGCTACCAAGTTTGAAATTTCCCTTTTTTGGAAAACATAAACATGTTTTCGTATTGTAAAATTCGAACATTTCTTTAAGAACTCGATCAACTTTTATATTTGAGGAAATTTCTTTTGAAAAAACAGAAAATTTTATTTCAAAATATGAACATTTATTGATTTTTTTGAATAAGTTTTTGAAAATAGGAACACTTTTGTCAAATTATGAACTACTCCCTCCATTTTGTTTTGATAAGACGTTTCAAACAGCTTGCTTTGCACTGTTTTGAGTAATGTCTAAAACGTCTGATGAAAATGAGCAGAGATAGTACATTTTAAAAACGTGACCATTCTTACAATTGCCTGTCATTTTTTGAAAACGCTTACATTGTTTGAATTTGCGAAGAAAATCTGGGATCTTGATTTTTTAATTTCAAAGAAATTTAGTAAAATAAACAAGAAAATGAAAATAAAAAAGGCAGAAACATAATAAAGAAACAAAAGCAAAAGCAAAAATAAATCAGTCCAAAACCTTCTAGAAGGTTACTAAAACCGGGAAAATCGGTGTTTGAACGTTCCGGAAACCTTAAGAGAATATATCTAATTTGGCTAGCCCATCTCCTGCTCGGTCACTTCTTTCATGTGGGATTGGTCGACAAATCACCGCCTCGAGCGCAAATAGTAGAAGCGATACATGGGAGTGACTAGTCCATGGGTACTCCCGCGGGGGCCTTGATGCCTGGACGTCTGCCACGTGGAGCTCACTAGCGTGCCAACAGAGGAAGCGAAACACACAAATATCATATACGTACTATCAGTTTTTATCCCCTTCTCCTTTTGTTTTCCTCGATGTTTTCATTTCCTCTGATTTTTTGGTTTTGTTTTCCTCGTGGTTTGTTCTTCTAATTTTTTCAGTTTTTTTAGGGTTTCTTATTTTTTTTATTTCCTTTGGCTTTTTTCTTTTCGTTTTTCATCCGTCGGTGACAGGTGTGTTCCCGCATTGAGCAAAACACATGTGTGGTCCCGTATGGGGCACAAGTACACCTCATGTGCTTCATCCTGCGGGAGCACAAGCTAGTACGCTTGGTGCGTATGTGTGTTACTGCTAGTTAGGAGCACAGGTTAGTTCATACCGAGAACACAAGTTAGTACTAGTCGGGAGCACACATATGCCTAAAATATATATTTTTCAAAATTTCTCAAAATGGGTTCTTGTTACAAAAATATTGGCGTGAGAAATGCAACGGTCCAAATAATTCATAATTTGAACACATGACTCAAGAGATATTTTAATTTTTTCTAAGGACCTAAAAAAACAAACAAACTCATTCATCCCTGCGCATTGAAAGTGATATCCTTCCAAAACTCCAAGATTGTAACAAATGACATATATGATGCATCACTTATCACCATAAGAGAATATGAGTTGCTCGCTAGAAGTGATATATAGCAGTGCCCCTAGGTCAGACCGCCCTTCCATGGGGATGAAACAGGCTAGGCTTTTATTGGGCCCTTTCCCATATCCATGACACACCTCGACTTGGGCCAAGCTGAGGCATATCCCTTTTGTCTCAGTGGTTTCGCAAGGGCCGTGTGAGTAGGGGAGCACCAAAAGCTCATAGATCGCCGGCTTCATGGATGCTTGGTAGCTCAGCTCGTTAAGCTCGTAACTTGCTTTTTAATGAAAAAGTCAATCATTGGTTTCAACTTGTTAAACTTAACTAGCAACCTGCTAACATAACACAACACTTATTATTATGTGAAATAAGAATATTTGTGGCACGTCAATCATTGTATTCAATCTAATTGACTTAACTTATTCCATAGAAGACAACAATTAGCGTAGTCTTCCTTGAGGAAAAACACTTCATAGCTGAATCAAAAGGTATAATGCATGTAATTCAATACTCCCTCTATTTTTATTTACTCTGCATATTATATATTAGATTTGACTGAAGTCAAACTTTATAAATTTGACCAAGTTTATAGAAAAAAATATAAACATTTACAATAACAGATCTATATGATGTGAAAGTACATTCAATAATGAACCTAATGGTATTGATTTGTTATTATACATGTTAATATTTCTGTCTATAAACTTTGTCAAACTTTATAAAGTTTGACTTTGATCAATGTTAATATGCGAAGTAAAAAAACAAAGGGGGTACTACTTAGAAGCGCTCACGAGGTTAACAAGTATAAATGAACGGAGTCAGTCATTTCTATTTACTCGTTAAGCTTAATGAGTCGAACCTTAACAAGCACAAGTTTAACGAGCCGAGTAACTTCTTAATCCACCCCTACGTGCGAGCTCTCGCGCCTCACCCCAAAACGACTGGTCCGGCCGTCCGGGCGACTGCAACCGCAGCGAAAAGGGACAGCTCCCTTTGTTCATCGTTATCCTCCTTTCCCATCGATCTCCCCAAAGCTGTCACACTGGATGGATAATAACCAGGCGTGCTGACTCGTCCTGAGGTGAGGTCCGATCTTGAGGTAAGCGAAACCCGGACGTGACCGGCGCCGGGCACAACCGGACAGGCCGCCGCGCGCGACTCACGTCGGTGAGTGAGGCCGCCCGCTCTTGATATGATCACGTCTATACGTACGTCCAAATGTTTTATGCGACGTAGGAGAGTAAGATAAGACGCATCCATCTGCGTGGGTGCACCTGGTCGCCTCGCTCGTCCACGTGAACAGTCAAAATCCCGATCGACAGATCGATCCGATCCAACTACACGTAAATTCCACGCAGCATGTGGAGCATATCCTTAGATCTGCTCGAGATTTTTAGCTGCATGGGAGGCAGTAATGACGTTGCTTATCGGATCATTTACTGCAGACCCGGCGTGCGTCCCTCTCGTAGATCTCTACTTCTAATGGACGACTTGGTGAATAGTCTGCGTGGTTTTTTTCGCTGGTTTTTTTTCGTCATCCTCCCACCTCTGTTTTATTTTCGTCATCCTCCCACCACTTTCGTCTGGGTTTTTTCGTCCCCCCTCCCACCACCCCATCGATTTATTTTTTCACTATTTCCTTCTAAACAAACACTTTCCTACCGTACAAAAAGACACAGATCTAACTTTACTAAATTAACCAAATCAAACGATCCATCTCATCAATGCAATTTGCTTTAGGAAACATATAATGGATGTGAAGGAAACAAATAATAGACTATCCAAATCAATCGATCCATCCCATCAATGCAATTTGATTTAGAAAACATATAATAAATTTTAAGGAAACAAATAACAGACTTTAAAGAAAAATCCAATTAACTAATCTCTACTCTTGAAGACCCCTCGATTGATTTTTGTCCCTCGCTTCCTTTCCCAGCACTGATACAATGGAAGAAATTATAATCCACCTATTTGTTCTCCTATATATCCATGCAGGCAACACAACATAAACCGGTGAAAAAAACACTCACCTCGCACGTCCCCCTGCCTGCAATCCCGAGACGCCGCCATCGCTCCAGGCTCCAGCCTCCGCCGTCCTACATCTTGCCCCTCTCCAACCTCAGAGACCTCCGCCACCGCCGCCATCTCGGAACCCCAGTTCAGGGCAGGACTCAGGGAGGGTGTGGCTGTGGACGACGCTGCCGCCGTCGCAGAACCCTAGGGCAGGGCGTGGTCGCGTTGCGGGCAGCGCGAGCGGCCGTGCGTCTCCCCCGTCAGGCTGTCCTCGGCAGGAACTCGGGACCTCCTCCTGACAGAGCCAAGGCCCTCCGAGGTCCAAGTCGCTGTGCGGCGTGCACAATAATCTCCCCGGCCTACTCTCTCTTCACGTCAATGCTCCTGTGCTCCGACCCTCCCTGACCCCTCCCAGCAAGCAGCAGAGTCTCTCGGGTTCGAGCTCCACCGGGCCGCCGGCGGCGGTGTCCATGTTCGTTGGGCGGTAATGCAACGGGGCAACGCACATCCATGTTTGTTCCTATCCAAATATTACACGGTCGCATAATTCTTCCATAACTTGCAGATGCTATCCAGGCCACATTATCCTTCCCTGACATGCAGATACTATCTAAGCATTTGTGTTCTAACAGAAATAAATAACTTTTTTGATTAAATCAATAAGAGCAGCACAAAGTCTAGGTCCCTGTCTCGGTGGTAGACGGAAGGAGGAGAAGGATTGATATGTATGAGAATATTAATATTAAACTCTTAAAATTAATGTGGCCCTGTTGCAACGCACGGGCGTTCTTTTAGTATATCTCTAGATCTCACGATGCTGTACGCATTCCGGCGAATGTAACCTTTTTTCCTTTTCGAGTGAGTACAGCACGTCATTGTTAGAAATTACTAGATCCTCTACTCTACATTCCCTCAAATATATCTTTCACTCTACGTCAACACGATCCCATGTACTCCCTCTGTTTTCTTTTTACTTCGCATATAAGATTTGTCTTAAGTCAAACTTTATAAATTTGATCAAATTTATATACAAAATTATCAACATCTACAATACTAGAGGTATACAATATGGAAGTTTATTTGATGATGCATCTATTGTGGTGGGGCACTCGCGAGTAATCCGTCTAGAGATAGGGTGAACTAAGGTGGTGTTGGGGTTTTCCCCCGCATGTAAGTCTGTAAATGTGGATGTTTTTGGGAGTCCATCTCCCCTTCTTCTATAAAAAATGATATGCACACTCGTGCGTATTCGAGGAAAAAATGATACATCTATTGATATCGATTTTATATTATGAATGTGAATATTTTTTCCTACAATCTTAGTTAAGGTTTACTACGTACATTTGACTTAAGACAAATTTTATACGCAAACTAAAAAAACGAAGGAAGTACCTGCTGGAGTAAATAAATTTGAGGCGGTGCAACGATCGAGTTAGGATGGCAGCAGTAGGAGTATCAAGCAATATCATGCATGTCAACTGAGCAATTTAGGACACATTAACCATTCTCATTAACCATTAACCATTCCCACTCGTACGCTGACAGACATGCATTTGGGACACATGCTTCCGCACGCACTCCACCACTGTTCTTTTTGCAGCGGGCAATGCTTCTTCTTTTGTTCTAGAACACATGCGTAACCCATGCTAGTAGAATATGATTACTTAGCTCGCTGGCAGGCGGCAGCTAATGACAACTGTAAGCAACACGATCTTGGAGATAAGTTCCGTACGTACAAAAACAATCCCGGGAGAGCATCGCAATCGCGCCCATGGGAAACGATCGTCTATATATAGTCTAATGTAAACATCTAATCGTATTACGTAATCAATCAAGCACATGTGGGCACGTACTCGCCGTCAACTTGATCGCCGCGATCCAGCGCGGCCCCTCTGGCGCCTCCCCGTTGGCCCGCCCGCCCCACGCCAAGTCAGCATTCCACCCCTCAGAAGTCAGAACCCGTCGTCCCCTCCGCCGGTTGGAGTGCTGAACCGGAGAAGGAAGGAACCGGCCGGTGCGCGTCGCCGTCGCGTCCTGTAACTGGGCGCGCGCCGTTATTCTATGTGACTGGCTGACTCACCCATCATCGGACGGGACAAACGCGGGGCCGATTAGGTTAAGCGTTAAACCGGTGGCGATCAGGCCTGATCCCCGGCGGCCTGCGGAACCTGATGCATGCTGGTGACGGAGCGACGCACTGCCAGTGCCACGCGGGTTGCGTCCAAGAAACGGTTAACTCCGACGTGGAATTTTGGTGGGGTATCGATCGCCAGAGCCGTGTGGATCTCCCCACGGGTTCGGCGAGGCGACGGCCCGACGGAACGGGTTCGGCGAGGCATCGGCCGGTCGTCGTCGTGCCAGCTCGGTTGGCCGTGGCCCGCGCGCTGGATGTGCGTTGCTTCAGTGGGATATTCCCGAATGCATCTGACTTGATCAAACTAAATCTTCCTTGTCAAACATAGTACTAGCTAGGTAGAGAATAAATCTCAGGATAGATCTGTACGACGCCTAATTCTCACGTGGTTTCTGAGACTAGCTCAAAGTACTGCACGTTTGACCTCCTCACACACACACACACCCTCCCCTCCTCCCAACCCTAGCTGCCCCTCCTCCTCACCCTGCCCCCCTCTTCCCTTCCTCGCCGCCGCCTGAGGCAGCCGCCGGGCAAGCCCGGGGCGCCAAGGATGGTGGCGGCGGGGCCTCGGTTGCCCTGCTTCTGCGTGGGGAACTCCGGATCTGGAGCGGCGGCTTCATTGGCAAGGCACGGCCGGCTAGCAGCCGTGCGGGCTGTGGATCTGGTGTCTCGGCCGCGCGGGCAGCGGGATCCAATGGTCGTTGGCGGCTGGCGGCGGCTTCTGCGGCGGCCGGTGCGCGCGATCTGGCGCCTCCCCTCCTTCCCCGTTCGGCGTGCGGGCCAGCCTGGTCGGGCCGCGCTTTCTCTTGGTCGCCGGTTCTGTACAGGAGGCGCTGCTGGTGGTGAGGAACTAGTTCGGGCGAAACCCCTGGCCGGCCATGACCGGCCGCGCCGACGGCGATGCCTAAGGGTGTCGTTCCCCTCCTTGCAGGCGTCGGTATGGACTGATCTCCTCACTTCACCTTCCCCTAGGTCTCCCGGGCGAAAACCCTAACTTTGTTGGGCGGCAGCGGCGCTCACGACGTCGTTCCCTTCTTGAAGGTGCCGCTTTGGGAACCTTGGGGTTAGGTGGCGTGGGTGGTGGGCGACGACGGTGGTGCGGCCCTATCCTAGCATGGATTTACGTCCGTTGCATGGAGATGGATTCACGTAGGTGGAGGTCGTCGCCTGGCGTCGTGGCGGCGTCAATGGCGGAGAACATGCTCGCGTAGGTTGAGGTCGTCGTTTGGCGTCGTGATGACGTCGATGGCGGAGGACCTGCCAAGGTTGTCACCTCAATCCTGCTCTGAAGATGGACCAGTGGAAAATGGCAGCGACGACACATGTGAGTGCGTCAGACCGGTTTGAGCTCCGGACCCGACAGATGGCTCGGTCGGGGCCTCCGGCTTTAGATGTTAGGCTTAGGCGAGAGGTCTCGGCATGTGGCCTAACTTGCACCCCTTCATCATTTGGATAGGAGTAGCGATAGATGTTGCCAAGATGGCGGATTCAGGCATATTGTTGTTCTACTTTGTAACGTCCTCAAGAATAATTAATAAAATGGCCGCATGCATCTCCTAAATGTACAGGCCGGGGGTTATCCTTCTTTTCTAAAAAAACTGTTGAGGCAGAGGGTTGACATTGATTCACTTTTTCAGGCCCTACAAAACTGACTTTACAGAAAATACTTGTATCCCTTTGTATCACAGTACAGACGCAAAGCTCATATACACGTGCATATACTCATCCTTATGAACGCGCACACGCACACTCTACCTCTATGAGTAACTCCGAAAGACTGAGCCGGCATATCGTCTTGAAATTTTTGAAGTAACCGTAGGCACATCGTCGTTGACGGGAACGTCTTCTCCCACCGAATGCGCCTAAAAGCCATCTAGAGATTAACTGACTCGATAACCATTTAGCTGGGACGTTGCATAAGATGGTATAAAAATCATAAGGTCTCTCCCAGTGCAGGCTATCTCTAGCTGAGCCCAGGTGAGGGAGTCCTGGACTAAGGGGTCCTCGGGCGTTCGGCCTGTTAGTCATGGGCCGGACTGACACTACTAGGGAAAATCTTATACACAGAATCTTAGCAGCAGCGCGGTCTAAAAACAGACGCTACTGCTAATTAGCAGCAACGAGCTTTAGAAAAGAGCGCTGCTAATGACTGAGTAGCAGTAGCGCTCTAGGTGAAAAGAGCATTACTACTATAATTGCCACGGTGTTGCCTCCAGGAAAGATATAGTAATAGCGCCCTTCCCGTGGACGCGCTACTGCTAAAGAACTTAGTAGCAGCAGTTTTGCTCAAAACTCGCTGCTGCTAAGTATGACCGCAACTAATTAAGTTTAGTCCCATACTGCTAAGCGAACAAGGTGTTTACCACCTTAAATATGTTGCTTCTCAACCTATCTCGAGCACTTGGTCTTCATTGAACTATATGTGTATGATTTGTGGTTGCAATACGAATCCTCGCCTGTACCTATACAGGTACAGTGAGGATTCATGTTGACTATTTAGATTATACACAAAAAGATCAATGATGACTAATGTATATTTTTGATGTTTTTACTAAACAAAAGAAATAACTGCTTCCATTAGCAGTAGCGGTTTTCCCCAAAACACGCTGTAGATAAGTTAGCTATAGCGCGTCTTCTGTACGTGCGCTACTGCTAGTTCGAGTTAACCACCCCCCGCATCAAAATTTCGCTAAGTCCTCCTCCCCCCCCACCGGCCTGTTCCCCTACTCCCTTTCGCCGCCGCCCGAGCCCGAGCGCGCCTGCGCCCTCACCGCCACCGCCGCCTGCCCGCCCTCAACCTCACCGCCGCCGCTCTCGACCACACTGTCGCCGCCCTCGACCTCACCGCCGCCGCCCTCGACCGAGCCCGCCGCGCTCCCAATCCCGAGCCCGCCCTCGCCGCCCCTCCATCGTCGAGCACCTCCCCGCCACCGTCTCTCCCTCTGTAAGCTCCCCACCCCTCCCCAACCCCCTCTCTCTTTGCTTAGTTAGTAGATGATTTTAGTAGTAGTAGACGTTAATTTAGGGTTCATAGATAATGATTTTTAGAAGTAGTGGATATTAATTACTAGTAGTGATGGTAAACTAGTTGTATAATTAGCAGTAGTACATGTTAATTAGTAGTAGATGTAGTAGTTAGATGTTAATTAGTAGTAGTAGATGTGCTAGTTTCTTTCTATTTATAGTAAGTTTATATTTAGTAAGAACTAGTTGAATTAATAGAACTAGTTTAGTTTTAGTTGAACTAGTTAAGTTTTAGTTGAACTAATATAGTAAGTAAATTAATAACTAGTTGAACTACTTCATTTTTAGAAAGAACTAGTTTTTTTTCTTTTTATACTAAGTTTATATTTAGTAAGAACTAGTTGAATTAATAGAACTAGTTGAATTAATAGAACTAGTTGAACATGCCATATTTGGTGTTATTTTTTAGTTTAAGCAATTATTTCATGTTTTGGTTACACCTCCGAGTGGCCTATGTTTTGTCGGAGTGTTGATTAATTTCCGTTCCGGCAAATTTCAGGTGCTCGATATGTCCTTTTTTAGCAAAGGTCATGCCGGATTTTTCCGTGAATTCTGGCATGACTTGTGCTAGAATATGTACAAGTTTAATCTTTGAATTATGAACGTAGGAAATGTCGTACTCGGACGACAACAGTCTCCCGGGGGAGTGCAGTTGGTGCCACGATGATCGAGGTATGTGCGACAGGTTCGTTCAGCTGGATGAAGATCGGCGCTTCAGCATTAAGCTCGAGGAGACCTTCGATGTTGAAATGGTACGCAACAACGACAAGTGTTTTTTTCATAATTAAGCATGACTTCAACTATTTCAACATCTAATTTTCATCTTTTACAATTCGACTAGCTTATCCCATGCCATGCAAGACGCTATGTCTTGGAGAGGATGGGTTTTGAAGACCATGAAAATTTTCAAACAAAGAAAATACACCTAAGGACCCATCATGATATCGATTTTGAAGTAAATCTGTATAATTCTCAGAGCGTAACCCATTTTGGTTGCCAAAATTGGGAAGCACTTTGCAAAATGATTGGTTTTTATGAGGGTATGATTGTCAGCATGGATCTTGGTGATCCTGACATCGAGCAAGACAATATGGACATTTGGGTCCTTGTTGATACGCTTCCAATTCTACCGCAATGTGAGTTTCTCAAACATAGTTATTAACTAATTTATATTGTTTATTTCAAAATAGTTGACAGCTTATTTCCATTGACAGCTTATTTTGAATCTTCAAAAAATGTGCAGAAGATGGTAGACAAAACCCACTACACTGATGGCTCCGAATTAACTTATAAGGAGAAAAATCATCTGATTGCTTATTGTACTTTTTTTGAGAATTACAATACCTATTATCGAACTCCTCCAAATTATGGTGAATACGTGCCACTAGTGCACGTGTTGAACCACGATAACTTCTATGGAGATACCCTGGTAAGATAGTTTACTATTACGACATCCGTGCATCTTTTGCATACTTCTAAAACTAGTACATCATTGCTAACTACAAAGTTATTACTATGTTTTTCAACAGAAAATCTCGATGGATTGTGTGCCTCATCTGATGTATTACAATGGTCGCCTTGAAGTTCTGAACCTACAGCCAGGTCATCCTACAGATCTCACCTATGCATATCGAATTTCTGAAACCGGTGAACACATGCTAATCAAAGAGTGGAAAATGTTTGGACATTCGTAAGGAGGTTCTTGGAAGCAACATTAAGCGAAAGGCAAGAATTGGAGACAGGATAATCTGCATTCTCCATAATGGAGAGCGAGGGGCTATCTTGTTTTTTGCTATTTTACCTTAAAGAATATAGTAGGTCCAAGAGAATGTAGTAGGTCCTATGAGGTACATTATGTTTATTATGTGATACAATGTGTTAGAGTTGAAGATGTGAGGAGTACTTGTGATTACGACTAGTGACCAATGATATGATGATGATGATAAGTTGTTAATGATATGATGATGATGATATTTATTATATCATTGGGTGAAAGAACCGCAGATTAGTTTCAAGTGGATGTCCGTCCACTTGAAACTAGTCCACACGGTTCTTTCACCCCGTGATGTAATAACTCATTATGATGTAAAAACAATTTGTACATTCCTGTTGTATGAAAATTTGTGTAAAGGTGTACGAATACAACATGAAATAAAAAAGAAATAAAATACGAAATAATAGTAGCAGTGCGGGCAGAGAGAAGCGCTACTACTAATTACCAGCAGCGCTCCTCCTGGAACTCGCTGCTACTAAGTCGATTTAGCCGTAGCGTGGGTGGAGGTACGCTACTGCTATTCGTTAGCTGTAGCGCCTTATCAGTAGCGCACCACCCCGCGCTAGGTCTAAAACCCACGCTGCTGCTAGCCTTTTCCCTAGTAGTGTGATGGGCTATGAAGATACGAAGACCGAAGACTGTACCCTTGTCCGGATGGGACTTTCCTTAGCGTGGAAGGCAAGCTTGGCAACCGGATATGTAGATTCCTTTCTTTGTAACCGACCTTGTGTAACCCTAGATCCTTCCGGTGTCTATATAAACCGGATGACTTAGTTCGGATAGGAGATACTCATTATCATAGCCATACAAGCTAACCTCTAGGGTTTAGCCATTACGATCTCGAGGTGGATCAACTCTTGTAATACTCATATTCATCAATATCTATCAAGCAGGACGTAGGGTATTACCTCCATAGAGAGGGCCCGAACCTGGGTAAACATCGTGTCCCTCGTCTCCTGTTACCATCGACCTTAGACGCACAGTTCGGGACCCCCTACCCAAGATCCGCCGGTTTTGACACCGACATTGGTGCTTTCATTGAGAGTTCCACTGCGTCGTCGCCAAAAGGTTCGATGGCCCCTTCGATCATCAATAATGACGATGTCCAAGGAGGAACTTTCCTCCCCAGACAGATCTTCGTGTTCAGCGGCTTCGCACTACGGGCCAACTCGTTTGGCCATCTGGAGCAGATCAAAAGCTACGCCCTTGGCCATCAGGTCAGATTTGGAGCTTGAACTACATTGTGGACATCCGTGGAGACTTGATCTTCGCCGGATTCGAGACTGCGGTAGCTGCTCCCGGTCACCCAGATGATCATGACCTAAATCTGTCATCAGGCCGCATCCAGGAGATCGCTCCTGTAACCGCTCTGGCCCTATATCCGGGCAAGCTGCGCCATCCAAGGACGGGAGGATCAACCTCACCACAGAGGCCACAGATTTCACAGCGTTGGAGCCACACATAGACTTAACCTCTCACGACGTCTTCGTCAGCGGAACACCGGACTCGTCTTCAACCGTAAGTTCCAAACCATGTGAGCCCGCGGACGCTGAGCTTGATTGTTTATCGATCTTCAAATTCAGCGCCGCAGACATCTTCCAGCACTCACCCTGGGGTGATGTGCTAAACTCATTAAAAACTTGTCCTTGGCGGAGGACTCACAGCCGAACTATATCCGACTCGAACCAGGGGCTGACGGTGGAGAATTTTGCTTCCCACCAACCACCCACTTTGTAGCCACGGTCGAGGATTCGACCGACACACTTGATTACAACTTTGAGAAAATTGACGGTATGGACGACGATGCCGAAGACAACGAAGACTCCGTTGATACAGCTAATGACCAAGATGAATGGGAAGATGGGCAGGTTAGCCCTGGTAAACAGGCCACGCACGAAGATTCGGAGGACGACAATTACCTTCCGCTCTCTGAGGATGAGGTGAGCCTCGGCACCGAGGATTTCATCGTGCCTGAGGAAACTCTTGAGCAGGAGCGCTTCAAGCGCCAACTAATAGCCATTGCAAGGAGCCTGAAAAAGAAGTAGCAGCAGCTTCAAGCTGACCAAGATCTGCTCAATGATAGATGGACCAAAGTCCTAGCCGCCGACGAATACGTCCTTAGTGGCCCAGCCAAAAGCTACCCGAAGAGTAGATTGCTACCCCAGGGCGACGACAAGGCACTCGAGCCCGTGCCATTATCGCGCAAGGCGTCAGGTCGAGCACAACTTGGCCCGGGTAAAGCGGCAGCTCAAGCCGAACACCAGACCGCCCCACCTAGCCGTAAAGGCAAGAACAAAACAGCTTGGGGTTGTGCATACGACCGTCAACAGAACTTGGGTAGTAGAGCAGGACACTCAAGAGCGACCTACGGATCACGAGGACATACCTCGACACACGAGAACGACCACCTATTCGGACGTGACAAACCTAGCCACGCCCGGGCCGAAAACCGCAAACGGACTCCATCGGAGGTACGTCGCAATGTGGCCCAACATAGAGGCGCCGCACACCCTCTTTGCTTCACAGATGAAGTTATTGACCATGAATTCCCATACGGGTTCAAACCTATGAATATCGAGTCATACGATGGAACAACGGATCCCACGGTATGGATCGAGGACTTCCTCCTCCATATCCACATGGCCCGTGGGGACGACCTTCATGCCATCAAATACCTACCACTAAAACTCAAAGGACCAGCTCAGTGCTGGTTAAACAGTCTGCCAGAAAATTCTATTGGTAGCTGGGAAGATTTGGAGGACGCCTTTCGCGACAACTTCCAAGGGACATATGTTCGGCCACCGGACGCCGATGACTTAAGTCACATTGTCCAGCAGCCCAGAGAGTCAGCCAGGAAGCTCTGGACTAGGTTCTTAGTTAAAAAGAACCAAATCGTCGACTATCCGGACGCGGAAGCCCTTGCGGCCTTTAAACACAGCGTCCGAGATGAATGGCTTGCACGTCACCTTGGTCAAGAAAGACCTAGATCCATAACAACCCTTACCGCTCTAATGACCCGCTTTTGCGCGGGAGAAGACAGCTGGCTCGCTCGTAGAAGCAATAGTGCCAGCGACTTGGGCACTTCCGAAATCCGAGACGGCAATGGCAAGCCACGACAAAGCAAACACAACAGTCGCAATGATAATGAAAGATCACGCGACACAGTGGTCAACGCCGGATTAACAATCCCAAGCCCGGTCAACGGAAAAAGCCATTCAAGGCGAACAAAGACGGACCATCCAACCTAGAAAGGATACTGGACCGACCCTGCCAGATTCACGGCCACCCCAATAAACCAGATAATCATACCAACAGAAGCTGTTGGGTCCTCAAGCAGGCCGGCAAGCTCAACGCCGAACACAAGGAAAGGGGGCCGCCAGGCAATAGGGACGACGGAGTGGTTCACCAGCCAAATGCCGGGGGCCAGAAGCAATTTCCCCCCGAAGACCGATCAAATCCGAAGCAGAAATAGAAGTTAGGCTTCCGTTGCCCATCTCATATACCCGTTAAAACTATACCGCGCATACATAACTACGCACTTAAGATACCATGGGCATTGGCGGAAGCATAATACGGACAAGTCTACAAGCACTCCGGTAACATTTTTATCAATTTCCTTTTTCTTTGTTCATTATCTCTTAAAAACAGGTGGCGCAAAGGAGAAATATCTAAGACCGACTCCATCGGAGTTCGGATCCGTATACTCACCTACGGGGTGCTACGTCTTGAGCTTGCGTTGGTTTTCCCCTAAGAGGGAGGGATGATGCAGCAAAGTAGCATAAGTATTTCCCTCAGTTTTTGAGAACCAAGGTATCAATCCAGTAGGAGGCCACGCTCAAGTCCCTCGTACCTGCACAAAACGATAGCTACTCGCAACCAACGCGATTAGGGGTTGTCAATCCCTTCAGGTCACTTACGAGACTGAGATCTGATAGATATAATATTTTTGGTATTTTTGGTATAAAGATGCAAAGTAAAAAGTAAAAGCAAAGTAAAAAAGCAAATCAAGATTAAAGTGATGGAGGTTGATATGATGAGAATAGACCCGGGGGGATAGGTTTCACTAGTGGCTTCTCTCAAGAGCATAAGTATTCTACGGTGGGTGAACAAATTACTATTGAGCAATTGACAGAATTGAGCATAGTTATGAGAATATCTAGGCATGATCATGTATATAGGCATCACGTCCGTGACAAGTAGATCAAAATGATTCTGCATCTACTACTATTACTCCACTCATCGACTGCTATCCAGCATGCATCTAGAGTATTAAGTTAAAAACAGAGTAACGCCTTAAGCAATATGACATGATGTAGAGAGATAAATTCATGCAATATGAAACAAAACCCATCTTGTTATCCTCGATGGCAACGATGCAATACGTGCCTTGCTGCCCCTTCTGTCACTAGGTAAGGACACCGCAAGATCGAACCCAAAGCTAAGCACTTCTCCCATGGCAAGAACTACCAATCTAGTTGGCCAAACCAAACGGATAATTCAAAGAGACTTGCAAAGATAACCAACCATACATAAAAGAATTCAGAGAAGATTCAAATATTATTCATAGATAAACTTGATCATAAACCCACGATTCATCGGTGTCAACAAACACACCGCAAAAAGAAGATTACATCAAATAGGTCTCCACAAGAGAGGGGGAGAACTTTGTATTGAGATTCAAAGAGAGAGAAGAAGCCATCTAGCTACTAACTATGGACCCGAAGGTCTGAGGTGAACTACTCACACTTCATCGAATAGGCTCTGATGATGTAGAAGCCCTCCGTGATGACGGCCCTCTTCCGGCGGAGCTCCAAAACAGGCCCCAAGATGGGATCTCATGGATACAGAAAGTTGCGGCGGTGGAATTAGGTTTTTGGCTCCTGTTCTGGTCGTTTGGGGGTACGTGTGTATATATAGGAGGAAGAAGTGAGTCGGAGGAGCAACGAGGGGCCCACGAGGCAGGGGGCATGCCCTAGGGGGGGCGCCCCCCCACCCTCGTGACCGCCTCTTTTGTTCCTTGGAGCAGGGTCCAAGTCTCCTGGATCACATTCGGTGAGAAAATCACGTTCCCGAAGATTTTATTCCGTTTGGACTCCGTTCGATATTCCGTTTCTTCGAAACACTGAAATAGGCAAAAAAGCAGCAATTCTGGGATGGGCCTCCGGTTAATAGGTTAGTCCCAAAAATAATATAAAAGTGGAAAATAAAGCCCAATATAGTCCAAAACAGTAGATAAAATAGCATGGAGCAATCAAAAATTATAGATACGTTGGAGACGTATCAGGCATCCCCAAGCTTTATTCCTGCTCGTCCTCGAGTAGGTAAATGATAAAAAGAGAATTTTTGATGCGGAGTGCTACTTGGCATAATTTCAATGCAAATCTTCTTAATTGTGGTATGGATATTCAGATTAGAAAGATTCAAGACAAAAGTTTATATTGACATAAAAAATAATAATACTTCAAGCATACTAACAAAGCAATTATGTCTTCTCAAAATAACATGGCCAAAGAAAGTTATCCCTACAAAATCATATAGTCTGGCTATGCTCCATCTTCACCACACAAAGTATTTAAATCATGCACAACCCCGATGACAAGCCAAGCAATTGTTTCATACTCTAACTTTTTCAAAACTTTTTCAATCTTCACGCAATACATGAGTGTGAGCCATGGATATAGCACTATAGGTGGAATAGAATGGTGGTTGTGGAGAAGACAAAAAAGGAGGAGAAGATAGTCTCACATCAACTAGGCGTATCAACGGGCTATGGAGATGCCCATCAATAGATATCAATGTGAGTGAGTAGGGATTGCCATGCAACGGATGCACTAGAGCTATAAATGTATGAAAGCTCAAAAAAAGAAACTAAGTGGGTGTGCATCCAACTTGCTTGCTCACGAAGACCGAGGGCAATTTTGAGGAAGCCCATCATTGGAATATACAAGCCAAGTTCTATAATGTAAAATTCCCACTAGTATATGAAAGTGACAACACATGAGACTCTCTATATGAAGAACATGGTGCTACTTTGAAGCACAATATATGAGACTTTCTATATCATGGTGCTACTTTGAAGCACAAGTGTGGAAAAAAGGATAGTAGCATTGCCCCTTTTTATTTATTTTCTTTCTTTTTTTGGGCCTTCTCTTTTTGGCCTTTCTTTTTTTATTGGGACAATGCTCTATTGAATGATGACCATCACACTTCTATTTATTTACAACTCGATTCTAAAACAAAGTATGACTCTATATGGATGCCTTCGGCGGTATACCGGGATATGCAATGAATCAAGAATGGCAAGTATGAAGAAATTATGAACGGTGGCTTTGCCACAAATACTATGTCAACTACATGATCATGCTAAGCAATATGACAATGATGAATGTGTCATGATGAGCTAGATGGTGGAAAGTTGCATGGCAATATATCTCGGAATGGCTATGGAAATGCCATAATAGGTAGGTATGGTGGCTGTTTTGAGGAAGGTATATGGTACGTGTATGATACCGGCGAAAGGTGCGCGGTATTAGAGAGGCTAACAAAGGTGGAAGGGTGAGAGTGCGTATAATCCATGGACTCAACATTAGTCATAAAGAACTCATATACTTATTGCAAAAATCTAGAAGTTATCATAGCAAAGTATTACGCGCATGCTCCTAGGGGGATAGATTGGTAGGAAAAGACCATCGCTCGTCCCCGACCGCCACTCATAAGGAAGACAATCAATAAATAAATCATGCTCTGACTTCGTCACATAACGGTTCACCATACGTGCATGCTACGGGAATCACAAACTTTAACACAAGTATTCTTTAAATTCACAACTACTCAACTAGCATGACTTTAATATTATCACCTCCATATCTCAAAACAATTATCATGCTTCAATCTTTTCTTAGTATTCAACACACTCAAAAGAAAGTTTCACAAATCTTGAATACCAAGCATATTATTATTAAGCAAATTACCATGCTATTAAGAGACTCTCAAAATAATTTAAGTGAAGCATGAGAGATCAATAGTTTCTTTAAAACGAATCCACCACCGTGCTCTAAAAGATCTAAGTGAAGCACATAGAGCAAAATTATCACGCTCAAAAGATATAAGTGAAGCACATAGAGCAAAATTATCTAGCTCAAAAGATATAAGTGAAGCACATAGAGCAAAACTACTTAGCTCAAAAGATATAAGTGAAGCACATAGAGCAAAACTACTTAGCTCAAAAGATATAAGTGAAGCACATCAAGCAAAAGTACTTAGCTCAAAAGATATAAGTGAAGCACATAGAGTATTCTATCAAATTTTAATCCATGTATGGCTCTCTCAAAAGGTGTGTACAGGAAGGATGATTGTGGAATACTAAGACACAAACACACAAATAATACAAGACGCTCCAAGCAAAACACATATCATGTTGGTGAATAAAAATATAGCTCCAAGTAAATTACCGATGGAAGTGGACGAAAGAGGGGATGCCTTCCGGGGCATCCCAAAGCTTTGACTTTTTGGTGTCCCTGGATTATCTTGGGGGTGCCATGGGCATCCCCAAGCTCTTGCCACTCCTTGTTCCATGATCCATCAAAAGAATTCACCCAAAACTTGAAAACTTCACAACACAAAACTCAAAATAGAAAACTCGTGAGCTCCGTTAGCGAAAGAAAACAAAAGACCACTTCAAGGTACTGTAATGAACTCATTCTTTATTTATATTGGTGTTAAACCTACTTTATTCCAACTTCTATATGGATTACAAACTATTTTACTAGCCATAGATTCATCAAAATAAGCAAACAACACACGAAAAACAGAATCTGTCAAAAACAGAACAGTATGTAGTAATCTGTAGCTAGCGCAAGATCTGGAACCACAAAAATTCTAAAATAAATTGATGGACGTGAGGAATTTATATACTAATCATCTTCAAAAAGAATTAACTAAATATCACCCTCCGAATAAAAATGACAGCAGTTCTCGTGAGCGCTAAAGTTTCTGTTTTTTACAGCAAGTTCAACAAGACTTTCCCCAAGTCTTCCCAACGGTTCTACTTGGCACAAACACTAATTAAACACAAAAAACACAACAAAAACAGAGGCTAAATAATTTATTTATTACTAAGCAGGAGCAAAAGGAAAGTAATAAAAATAAAATTGGGTTGCCTCCCAACAAGTGCTATCGTTTAACGCCCCTAGCTAGGCATAAAAGCGAGGATAGGTCTAGGTATTGCCATCTTTGGTAGGCAATCCATAAGTAGCTATGATAGTTTCATATGGTAATTTTATTTTATTTCTAGGAAAGTGTTTCATGCCCTTTTTAATGGAAATTTAAATCTAATATTCCCTTCCTTCATATCAATAATCCACCAACCGTTCTAAGGAAAGGTCTACCAAGAATAATAGGGCAAGAAGGATTGCAATCTATATCAAGAACAATGAAATCTACGGGCACATAATTACTATTTGAAACAATAAGAACATCATTAATCCTTCCCATAGGTTTCTTAATAGTGGAATCCGCAAGATGCAAGTTTAGAGAGCAATCATCAAAATTACGGAAATCTAGCAAATCACACAAAGTCTTGGGAATAGTAGAGACACTAGCACCCAAATCACACAAAGCATAAAACTCATGATCTTTAATTTTAATAGTTGGTTCCCACTCATCATAGAGTTTTCTAGGGATAGAAACTTTTAACTTAAGTTTTTCTTCATAAGATTGAATCAAGGCATCAACAATATGTTCGGTGAAGGCTTTATTTTGACTATAAGCATGTGGAGAATTTAGCACGGATTGCAACAAGGAAATACAATCAATTAAAGAGCAACTTTCATAATTAAATTCCTTGAAATCCAATATAGTGGGTTTAGCAACATCTAGATTTTTATTTCTTTCAATCCCACTTTCATCAATTTCATCATTAAGATCTAAATACTCCGAATTTTTAGAATGCCTTCTAGGTAAAGGAAGATCATATTCAGTTTCATCAAGATTAATATAGCAAAACAAAGATTTAATAGGGGACAGATCAATAACTTTTAGATCTTCATCTTGATTTTCATAGGTATTGGAAGAACAAGCTTTAATAAAGGCATCTTTGGAAGCACGCATCCTAGCGGTTCTTTCCTTGCACTCATCAATGGAAATTCTCATGGCTTTGAGAGACTCATTGATATCATGTATAGGAGGAATAGATCTAAGCTTTAAAGAATCAACCTCAAGAGAAATTCTATCAATGTTTCTAGCCAAATCATCAACTTTAAGCAATTTCTCCTCAAGCAAAGCATTAAAATTCTTTTGTGAATTCATAAACTCTTTAACACTAGTCTCAAATTCAGAGGGCATCTTATTATAATTTCCATAAGAGTTGTTGTAGGAATTCCAATAATTATTAGAAGGATTTACTAGGATATGGCCTAGGATTAAAATTCCCTCTATAAGCGTTGTTACCAAAATTATTCCTACCAACAAAATTCACATCCATAGATCATTGTTATTCTCAATCAAAGTAGACAAAGGCATATTATTAGGATCAGAAGAAACACTCTTAGTAGCAAATAATTTCATAAGTTCATCCATCTTTCCACTCAACACATTAATTTCTTCTATCGCATGCACTTTTTTATTATTAGATCTTTCAGTATGCCATTGAGAATAATTAACCATAATATTATCTAAGAGTTTAGTAGCATCTCCTAAAGTGATTTCCATACAAGTGCCTCCCGCAGCCGAATCTAAAAGATTTCTAGAAGCAAAATTCAATCCGGCATAAAATTTTTGTATAATCATCCACAAATTCAAACCATGAGTAGGGCAATTACGTATCATTAATTTCATTCTCTCCCAAGCTTGTGCAACATGTTCATGATCAAGTTGTTTAAAGTTCATAATATCGTTTCTAAGAGAGATGATCTTAGCGGGAGGAAAATACTTAGAGATAAATGCATCTTTGCACTTGTTCCATGAATCAATACTATTTTTAGGCAAAGACGAAAACCAAGCTTTAGCACGATCTCTAATAGAAAAAGAAAATAGCTTCAATTTAACGACATCATTATTGACATCTTTTTTCTTTTGCATATCACATAAATCAACGAAGCTATTCAGATGAGTAGCGGCATCTTCACTAGGAAGGCCGGCGAATTGATCTTTCATAACAAGATTCAACAAAGCAGTATTAATTTCACAAGATTCAGCATCAGTAAGAGGAGTAATCGGAGTGCTAAGGAAATCATTATTATTGGTATTGGTGAAGTCACACAATTTAGTAGTATCTGGAGCCATCGCGACAAGCAAGCAATCTAACACACGAGCAAACAAAAGCAAACGGGCAAAAAGAGGCAAATAGAGAGGGAGGATATAGAGAGAGAGGGCGAATAAAACGGCAAGGGTGAATTGGGGGGAGAGGAAAACGAGAGGCAAATGGCAAATAATGTAATGCGAGAGATAGGGATTGTGATGGGTACTTGGTATGTTGACTTTTTGCGTAGACTCCCCAGCAACGGCGCCAGAAATCCTTCTTGCTACGTCTTGAGCTTGCGTTGGTTTTCCCCGAAGAGGGAGGGATGATGCAACAGAGTAGTGTAAGTATTTCCCTCAGTTTTTGAGAACCAAGGTATCAATCCAGTAGGAGGCCACACTCAAGTCCCTCGTACCTGCACAAAACGATAGCTACTCGCAACCAACGCGATTAGGGGTTGTCAATCCCTTCACGGTCACTTACGAGAGTGAGATCTGATAGATATAATATTTTTGGTATTTTTGGTATAAAGATGCAAAGTAAAAAGTAAAAGCAAAGTAAAAAAGCAAAGCAAGATTAAAGTGATGGAGATTGATATGATGAGAATAGACCCGGGGGCCATAGGTTTCACTAGTGGCTTCTCTCAAGAGCATAAGTATTCTACGATGGGTGAACAAATTACTATTGAGCAATTGACAGAAGTGAGCATAGTTATGAGAATATCTAGGCATGATCATGTATATAGGCATCACGTCCGTGACAAGTAGATCGAAACGATTCTGCATCTACTACTATTACTCCACTCATCGACCGCTATCCAACATGCATCTAGAGTATTAAGTTAAAAACAGAGTAACGCCTTAAGCAAGATGACATGATGTAGAGAGATAAATTCATGCAATATGAAATAAACCCCATCTTGTTATCCTCGATGGCAACGATGCAATACGTGCCTTGCTGCCCCTTCTGTCACTGGGTAAGAACACCGCAAGATCGAACCCAAAGCTAAGCACTTCTCCCATGGCAGGAACTACCAATCTAGTTGGCCAAACCAAACGGATAATTCGAAGAGACTTGCAAAGATAACCAATCATACATAAAAGAATTTAGAGAAGATTCAAATATTATTCATAGATATACTTGATCATAAACCCACAGTTCATCGGTGTCAACAAACACACCGCAAAAAGAAGATTACATCGAATAGATCTCCACAAGAGAGGGGGAGAACTTTGTATTGAGATTCAAAGAGAGAGAAGAAGCCATCTAGCTACTAACTATGGACCCGAAGGTCTGAGGTAAACTACTCACACGTCATAGGAGAGGCTATGATGATGTAGAAGCCCTCCGTGATGACGGCCCTCTTCCGGCGGAGCTCTGGAACAGGCCCCAAGATGGGATCTCATGGATACAGAAAGTTGGGGCGGTGGAATTAGGTTTTTGGCTCCTGTTCTGATTGTTTGGGGGTACGTGTGTATATATAGGAGGAAGAAGTATGCCGAAGGAGCAACGAGGGGCCCACGAGGCAGGGGGCACGCCCCGGGGGGGGGGGGCGCCCCCACCCTCGTGACCGCCTCTTTTGTTCCTTGGAGCAGGGTCCAAGTCTCCTGGATCACGTTCGGTGAGAAAATCACGTTCCCGAAGATTTTATTCTGTTTGGACTCTGTTTGATATTTTGTTTCTTCGAAACACTGAAATAGGCAAAATACAGCAATTCTGGGCTGGGCCTCCGGTTAATAGGTTAGTCCCAAAAATAATATAAAAGTGGAAAATAAAGCCCAATATAGTCCAAAACAGTAGATAATGTAGCATGGAGCAATCAAAAATTATAGATACGTTGGAGACGTATCACGGGGCTACTTCCTTCAAGGATTCCCCTCGCCGAGGACAGGCGGCGCAGACGTGCGACAGGGGGTCCAAAATAACTTTTTGTAGACCGCACTCTTTTTCGAGCCTGTAACATGCCTTTTTCCTCAGCCTTCGACCCAGGGCATATAAATAGCCGGGGTCGTGGCCTTTATATATATATATATATATATATATATATCAAGTAATCATTGGCATATCGCTCAGGTCCTAGTTCACATTATCCGAATTAATCATCCGCGTCTTTCCACAAATGAATACGCCTCCTATGGTTGTTTCACGGATATACCCTGGCTTAAACTTGCCAGGGGCTCGGTACGGGAACAAATGAGTTGCCAACAAAGTCCGAACAACTTTTCAACATACTTCGGCGTCGCGAGTTTCGCCTTATATGCATCAGCTCCGAATCATGTCTTGGGTCAATAGTTGGGTTGCCCGGCTCCTGTGCTTGCTATCCTACATTCCGCTCTATCGGCTAGGGTAGTAAAGGGAGAACTATTGCGATTGTGCTTCCGGTTCACCTGGCTCAGTACCTCAGTAGAGAAAGCCGAAAACTGACTGTCATGATGCGGCGAGAGCTGGTCAACCACTCGTTGACTTATCGGAATCTCTAGCGATTCCTCCGTGTCAAACGAAGGACCTCAATTCAGTCAAATATGTACATGCACCGTATGAATAAGCCGCATACATACCAGGGCTATGTCATGGACCCACCATAAAAGTCCTATGGCTAAGTGAAAGTGTTAACGCCCTATAGTCTGGTTGCCTGGTTCACCGCATTGACACCTCCTTCACAGACCAAGACGTTGGGTCAAGAGTGATCAAATGTTTTTCCAAACACCCCCGTACTTCCTACGAGGGGGCTGAAGCCGACGAATGGAAAACTTTCAGATTATACTAAAACGGCCGCACAGGAGGAACACAAACTTTCGAGCAATATATAAAAACAGATTAACTATAAAATTGTCTCGTACAATTCCCATACACCTCACTCGAACATTATGTCTTTCGAGCACTGGCCCTCTATCAAGCAGGCGGCCACTAGGACGTCTTCAAAATAATGCTCCGGTTCATGGTGGTCCTTGCCCTTGGGTGGACTCTTCACCGCAACATCGATGGCCTTCATCTTCCCCCAGAATGTCTTGACTCAGGCAAAGGCCATCCGTGCACCCTTGATGCACACCGACCGCTTCACAGCGTCGATACGTGGCACCGCGTCAACAAGCCGATGCACCAAGCCAAAGTAACTATTCGGAACAGGCTCAGTTGGCCATAACCGGATTATGACGTTCTTCATGGCAGCGCCGGATATCCTATGAAGCTCGGCCCACTGGGACATCTGCTCATTCAGCAACAGGGGGCGCTTCGACGCACCGAATTTGACGAGAAAAGCTTCTCCATTGCATACCCCTCTCGCTCCTGGTAAAACTGCGCCGCATCGGAAGAACTCTTCGGCAAGTCTAAAAACTCGTCCGGAGAACTCCACAATTGGTTAAGATGAGCATAGTTCGGATCGCCGAACTTAGTCTGTAGCAAGAATGGCTCACCAGCCGCAATCTCCCTAGCTTGCCGGATCTCCTCACGGGCGGCTCTGGATTCAGACCGCGCTTCTCGCGCCTCTCGTAAGGCCTTGTCAATTTCAGCCGTTTTGGCTTCATTCTCCTTCTCAAGGAGTTCACAACGGCTAGCAGCATTTTTTAGTTCGAGCGCCATCGTGGATATCTTCTCCTCGTCTTGACGCCGAGCAGCTCGATGCCTTTTCGGCAGCCGCATTACTACACCGGGCCTGCTCTTCCCGAAGAATTTCAATGACGGCGACACCATCTGCAGCCATGCACATTACAGTATATAACTTTCAGCGTCATGCTTATATCACAAAAATGTATGTGAAGGGACTGCCCTGAATACATACCTTGCGATTCGTCAAGACGCATGTTGATTAACGAAATGTCATCCCCGTCCACATCAAGCTTCCGTTGCAGCTCGGCAATATCCGTAGTCTGGGAAGTAGTCAGGAGGGAAATAGCCTGTGTTCAAGTTAATCGGATTAGTCCTTGAATGTTTCTTCTTGATCCTCCGTTCGCCTCCCATGGGAAGCTAACCCGAGTCTCAGGGGCTACTATGTTACAATGCTTATGCCTATTCTCTATTATTTTACAAGGTTTACATAAAGAGGGAGAATGCCGACAGCTGGGATTCTGGGCTGGAAAAGGAGCAAATATTAGAGACCTATTCTGCACAGCTCCAAAAGTCCTGAAACTTCACGGAAGACGTTTTCGGAATATATAAAAAATACTCAGCGGAAGAAGTTCACCAGGGGGCCACACCCTGCCCACGAGGGTGGGGGCGCGCCCTACCCCCCTGGGCATGCCCCCTACCTCGTGGGCCCCCTAGTGGCCCTCCGGTGGCCATCTTCTGCTATATGAAGTCTTTCGATGGGAAAAAAATGAGAAGCCATCTTTTCGGACGAAACTCCGCCGCCACAAGGCGGAACCTTGGCGGAACCAATCTAGGGCTCCGGCAGAGCTGTTCTGCCGGGGAAACTTCCCTCCGGGAGGGGGAAATCATTGTCATCATCATCACCAACGCTCCTCTCATCGAGAGAGGGAAATCTCCATCAACATCTTCATCAGCACCATCTCCTCTCAAAGCCCTAGTTCATCTCTTGTATCCAATTCTTGTCTTCAAGTCCAGGATTGGTGCTAGTAGGTTGCTAGTAGTGTTAATTACTCCTTGTAGTTGATGCTAGTTGGTTTATTTGGTGGAAGATCATATGTTCAGATCCTATATGCATATTAATACCTCTCTAATTATGAACATGTTTATGCTTTGTGAGTAGTTACGTTTGTTCCTGAGGACATGGGAGAAGTCTTGCTATTAGTAGTCATGTGAATTTGGTATTCGTTCGATATTTTGATGAGATGTATGCTGTCTCTCCTCTAGTGGTGTTATGTGAACATTGACTACATAAAACTTCACCATTATTTGGGCCTAGAGGAAGGCATTGGGAAGTAATAAGTAGATGATGGGTTGCTAGAGTGACAAAAGCTTAAACCCTAGTTTATGCGTTGCTTCGTAAGGGGCTGATTTGGATCCATATGTTTCATGCTATGGTTAGGTTTACCTTAATACTTCTGTTGTAGTTGTGGATGCTTGCAATAGAGGTTAATCATAAGTGGGATGCTTGTCCAAGTAAGGATAGTACCCAAGCACCGGTCCACCCACATACCAAATTATCAAAGTACCGAACGCGAATCATATGAACGTGATGAAAACTAGCTTGACGATATTCCCATGTGTCCTCGGGAGCGCTTTTCTCTATATAAGAGTTTGTCCAGGCTTATCCTTTGCTACAAAAAGGATTGGGCCACCTTGCTGCACTTTATTTACTTTTGTTGCTTGTTGCTCGTTACAAATTATCCTATCACAAAACTATCTGTTACCACTTATTTCAGTACTTGCAGAGAATACCTTGCTGGAAGCCGCTTATCATTTCCTTCTGCTCCTCGTTGGGTTCGACACTCTTACTTATCGAAAGGACTATGATAGATCCCCTATACTTGTGGGTCATCAAGACTCTTTTCTGGCGCCGCTGCCGGGGAGTGAAGCGCCTTTGGTAGGTGGAATTTGGTAAGGAAAAATTTATATAGTGTGCTGAAATTTACTGTCACTTGTTACTATGGAAAGTAATCCTCTGAGGGGCTTGTTTGGGGTATCTTCACCCCGACCAGTAGAGCAAAGAGTTGCTCCTCAACCTACTGAGCCTACTGAAAATGAAAATGAAAATGTTTGCTTTGAAATTCCTTTGGGTATGATAGAAAAACTGCTAGCTAATCCTTTTGTAGGAGATGGAACAAAGCATCCTGATGAGCATCTAATATATGTGGATGAAGTTTGTGGATTATTTAAGCTTGCAGGTGTACCCGGAGATGTTGTTAAGAAGAAGGTCTTCCCATCTTTGAAGGGAGATGCATCGACATGGTATAGGCTATGTGATGATATGGGATCATGGAACTACAAACGATTGAAATTGGAATTTCATCAGAAGTTTTATCCTATGCATCTTGTTCATCATGATCGCAATTATATATATAATTTTTGGCCTCGCAAAGGAGAAAGCATCGCTCAAGCCTGGGGGAGGCTTAAATCAATGTTATATTCATGCCCCAATCATGACCTCTCAAGAGAAATGATTATTCAAAAAATTTATACTCGGCTTTCTGACAGCAATCGCACCATGCTTGATACTTCTTTTGCTGGCTCTTTTATGATGAAGACTATTGAGTTCAAATGGGATTCATTGGAAAGAATTTTAAACGCAACTCTAAAGATTGGGACCTCGACAAGGGTAAGGAGTCAAGTATGACACCTAAGTTTGATTGTGTTAAATCTTTTATGGATACCGATGTTTTCCGTAAGTTTAGCACTAAATATGGACTTGACTTTGAAATAGTAGCTTCTTTATGTGAATCTTTTGCTACTTATGTTGATCTCCCCAAGGAGAAGTGGTTTAAATATCATCCTCCCATAGAAGTAAAAGTAGTTGCACCTATTAAAGTTAAGACTATCACTTATAATGATCCTATTGTTCCTACTTCTTATGTTGAGAAACCACCTTTTTCCTGTTAGGATAAAAGATCATGCTAAAGCTTCAACTGTGGTTCGTAAAAGCAATATTAAAACTTATACACCTCCTGAGCAAGTTAACGTTGAACCTAATATTGCTATTTTTAAAGATCTCTTGCCTGATAATATTGATGGGCATGTTATTCATTTCCTTGATGAGACTGCTAGAATTGCTGAACCTTGTGCTAAAGATAAAAACAGACTTGTGGTAGGCATGCATGTTAGTTCTGTTAAAATAGGAGATCATTGTTATCATGGCTTATGTGATATGGGTGCTAGTGCTAGTGCAGTACCTTACACCTTATACAAACAAATTATGCATGATATTGCACCTGTTGAGATAGAAGATATTGACGTCACAATTAAACTTGCCAATAGAGATACTATTTCACCTATGGGAATTGTTAGAGATGTTGAAGTCTTGTGTGGGAAAACTAAATATCCTGCTGATTTTCTTGTTCTTGGTTCCCCACAAGATAGCTTTTGTCCCATTATACTTGGTAGACCCTTCTTGAACACTGTTAATGCTAAGATAGATTGCAAAAAGGATGTTGTTACTATCGGTTTAGATGATATGTCTCATGAATTTAATTTCTCTAAATTTAGTAGACAACACCGTGAAGAAGAATTACCTAGTAAGGATGAAATTACTGGTCTTGCTTCTATTGCCGTACCTCCTAGTGATCCTTTAGAACAATATTTGCTAGACCATGAAAATGATATGTTTATGAATGAAAGAAGGGAAAATAGATGAAGTATTCTTTAAACAGGAACCTATTCTGAAACACAATTTACCTGCTGAAATCCTAGGGGATCCTCCTCCACCGAAGGGTGATCCCGTGTTTGAGCTTAAATCGTTGCTTGATACTCTTAAATATGCTTATCTTGATGAGAAAAAGATATATCCTATTATTATTAGTGCTAACCTTTCAGAACATGAAGAAGAGAGATTATTGAAAACTCTGAAGAAGCACCATGCTGCTGTTGGGTATACTCTTGATGATCTTAGGGGCATTAGTCCCACTCTATATCAACATAAAATAAATTTGGAAGAAGATGCTAAACCAGTTTGTGATCATAAACGACGGCTGAATCCTAAAATGAAAGAAGTGGTAAGAAAGGAAATACTAAAGCTCCTTGAGGCAGGTATAATCTATTCCGTTGCTGATAGTCAGTGGGTAAGTCCTGTCCATTGTGTCCCTAAGAAGGGAGGTATTACTGTCGTTCCTAATGATAAAGATGAATTGATCCCTCAAACAATTATTACAGGTTATAGGATGGTAATTGATTTCCACAAATTAAATAAGGCCACTAAAAAGGATCATTACCCCTTACCTTTTATCGATCAAATGCTAGAAAGATTATCCAAACATACACATTTTTGCTTTCTAGATGGTTATTCTGGTTTCTCTCAAATACCTGTGTCAGCCAAGGATCAATCAAACACTACTTTTACTTGCCCTTTTGGTACTTTTGCTTATAGACGTATGCCTTTTGGTTTATGTAATGCACCTGCTACCTTTCAAAGATGCATGATGGCTATATTCTCTGACTTTTGTGAAAAGATTTGTGAGGTTTTCATGGACGATTTCTCTGTCTATGGATCTTGTTTTGATGATTGCTTGAGCAAGCTTGATCGAGTTTTGCAGAGATGTGAAGAAACTAATCTTGTCTTGAATTGGGAAAAGCGCCACTTTATGGTTAATGAAGGTATTGTCTTGGGGCACAAAGTTTCTGAAAGAGGTATTGAAGTTGGTAAAGCCAAGGTTGACGCTATTGAAAAGATGTCGTGTCCCAAGGACATAAAAGGTATAAGAAGTTTCCTTGGTGACGCCGGTTTTTATAGGAGGTTCATTAAGGACTTCTCCAAAATTTCTCGGCCTCTGACTAATTTATTACAAAAAGATATACCATTTGTCTTTGATGATGATTGCGTAGAAGCATTTGAAATACTTAAGAAAGCATTGATCTCTGCACCTATTGTTTAGCCACCTGATTGGAATTTACCCTTTGAAATTATGTGTGATGCTAGTGATTATGTTGTAGGTGCTTTTCTAGGGCAAAGAGTTGATAAGAAATTAAACGTTATTCAATATGCTAGTAAAACCCTAGACAATGCTCAAAGAAATTATGCTACTACTCAAAAAGAATTGTTAGCAGTTGTATTTGCTTGTGATAAGTTCAGACCTTATATTGTTGATTATAAAGTAACTATTCACACTGATCATGCTTCTATTAAATATCTCATGCAAAAGAAATATGCTAAACCTAGACTTATTAGATGGGTTCTCTTACTACAAGATTTTGACTTACATATTGTTGATAGAAAGGGAGCTGAGAACCCCGTTGCAGACAACTTGTCTAGGTTAGAAAATGTGCTTGATGACCCACTTCCTATTGATGATAGCTTTCCTGATGAGCAATTAAATGTCATAAATGCTTCTCATACTGCTCCATGGTATGTTGATTATGCTAATTACATTGTTGCTAAGTTTATACCACCTAGTTTCACATACCAACAAAAGAAAAAGTTCATCTATGATTTGAGGCATTACTTTTGGGATGAGCCACATCTTTATAAAGAAGGAGTAGATGGTGTTATTAGACGTTGTGTACTTGAGCATGAACAGGAAGAGATCCTACGCAAGTGTCACTCCGAAGCTTATGGAGGACACCATGCTGGAGATAGGACTGCACATAAGGTATTGCAATCTGGTTTTTATTGGCCTACTCTCTTCAAGGATGCTCGTAAGTTTGTCTTATCTTGTGATGAATGTCAAAGAATTGGTAATATTAGTAGACGTCAAGAAATGCCTATGAACTATTCACTCGTTATTGAACCATTTGATGTTTGGGGCTTTGACTATATGGGACCTTTTCCTTCCTCTAATGGTTATACACATATTTTAGTTGTTGTTGATTATGTTACTAAGTGGGTAGAAGCTATTCCAACTAGTAGTGATGATCATAACACTTCTATTAAAATGCTTAAAGAAGTTATTTTTCCAAGATTTGGAGTCCCTAGATATTTAATGACTGATGGTGGTTCACACTTTATTCATGGTGCTTTCTGTAAAATGCTTGCTAAGTATGATGTTAATCATAGAATTGCATCCCGTTATCACCCACAGTCTAGTGGTAAAGTAGAATTGAGTAATAGAGAGCTCAAATTAATTTTGCAAAAGACTGTCAATAGGTCTAGAAAGAATTGGTCTGAGAAACTTGATCATGCATTATGGGCCTATAGAACTGCATATAAAAATCCTATGGGTATGTCTCCGTATAAAATGGCCTATGGAAAAGCATGTCACTTACCTCTCGAACTAGAACACAAGGCATATTGGGCTATTAAAGAGCTCAATTATGATTTTAAACTTGCCGGTGAGAAGAGGTTATTTGATATTAGCTCACTCGATGAATGGAGAACCCAAGCCTACGAAAATGCCAAGTCGTTTAAAGAAAAAGTTAAAAGATGGCATGATAAAAGGATACAAAAGCGTGAGTTTAATGTAGGTGATTATGTATTGCTATACAACTCTTGTTTACGATTTTTTTGCAGGAAAACTTCTCTCTAAATGGGAAGGTCCTTATGTTATCGAGGAGGTCTATCATTCCGGTGCCATAAAAATCAACAACTTCGAAGGCACAAATCCGATGGTGGTGAGCGGTCAAAGAATCAAACATTATATATCAAGTAATCTCATAAATGTTGAAACCAATGTTATTGAAACCATAACCCCGGAGGAATACATAAGGGACACTTTCCAGAACGTTTCAGACTCCGAAAAGGAATAGGTATGTGGTACGGTAAGTAAACCGACTCCAAAAAAGTTCTAAAGGCAATATTTCTCCGTTTTGGAATATTTAGAAAAACAGAAAAATAAGAAGCAGTCCGGGAAGGACACGAGGGCTCCATGAGGGTGGAGGGCGCGCCCTACCGTACTGGGCATGCCCCCCTACCTCGTGGGCACCTCGTGTGCTCTCCGGACTCCGTTTTCGTATACGACACGTATTTTGGTCGGTAAAAATTCATTATATAATCTCTTGGGGGTTTTGACCCCTGTATTACGCAAATATCTCTTGTCTTTGTTTCGAGCTGTCCTGCTGCAGATTTGAGCAACATGTCACCCAGCATTCAGAAGGAGAGAGCTATGTGGCTGATTACCTTGCAGACCCTAAAGTCTATGGGGATGTGGAGCATTGTGGTTGGACTACGAAAGAAGAAGAGAACTATGAACCTAAGGGAAAGGAGGAGACGAGCTCAGATGAAGATGAAGTCCCACTACCTCAACCTGGGGACATGCATGTGGAGTTCAAAAAGTCAAGCCTCCTAGATAGAGTAAAGAAACCTAAGATCGAGTTTATCCCTTTTCGCCTCTTGCAGGAAAACAAGCAGGAACTATGCAAAAAGATACTGAGCCTGGAGCAGGAGATCGATGACCTAAGGGACCAAAATTCTGTCCTCAAACACAAATTAAGGAAGAAGCCTACACCATCAACAAAACCATTACCTTCTCCACCAGCAAAGAAGAATTGAGCATCTGGTATGGGCACTCCCCTTGGCAACTGCCAAGCTTGGGGGAGTGCCCCGGTATCGTATCACCGTCACCTTTATCTTTACCGTTTTTCTTAGTTCGATCCTTTTGGTAATATCTTGATCTAGTAGTTTATGGCATGATCTAGTTTTGAGTTTTGCTTGATGATCCTTCTATGTAATCGAGTCCGTGAGCTATATATAATAAAGATTAGTGTTGAGTCAAGGGCCTGATTATTTTGCCATGATCCTAAGTGAATAAAAGAAAAGAGAAAGAATAAAAAGAAATAAAAGAGATCATATGGATCACATGGAGAGTAATGAGCTCACATAGAAAAGGTATGATGAATAAAAGTTGTTGAGAGTTAACAAACATAGTTTTGGTCATCGTTGCAATTAATAGGAAGTAATAAAGAAAGAGAGGTCTTCACATATAAATATACTATCTTGGACATCTTTTATGATTGTGAGCACTCATTAAAATATGACTGGTAAAGAGATGATGTTGGACAAGGAAGACAACATAATGGGTTATGTTTTCTTACATCTAAGATAAATTATATTGTCTTGGATCCTCCAACATGTTGAGCTTGCCTTTCTCCCTCATGCTAGCCAAATTCATCGCACCAAGTAGAGATACTAGTTGTGCTTCCAAATACCCTTAAACCAATTTTGTCATGAGAGTCCACCATACCTACCTATGGATTGAGTAAGATCCTCCAAGTAAGTTGTCATCGGTGCAAGCAATAAAAATTGCTCTCTAAATATGTATGACTTATTAGTGTGGGAGAAAATAAGCTTTATACGATCGTGTGATATGGAAGAAATAAAAGCGACAGACTACATAATAAAGGTCCATATCACAAGTGGCAATATAAAGTGACGTTCTTTCGCATTAAGATTTTGTGCATCCAACCATAAAAGCGCATGACAACCTCTGCTTCCCTCTGCGAGGGGCCTATCTTTTATTTTTATCTCCTACCTTGCATAAGAGTCATGGTGATCTTCACCCTTCCTTTTTACATTTTATCCTTTGGCAAGCACAGTATGTTGGAAAGATCCTAGTATATATGGCTAATTAGATGTGAGTTTTCATGAACTATTATTGTTGACATTACCCTTGAGGTAAAACATTGGGAGGAAAAACTATAAGCCCCTATCTTTCTCTGTGTTCGATTAAAACTCTATACCCATAAGTATTGCGTGAGTGTCAGCAATTGTGAAAGACTATATGATAGTTGAGTATGTGGACTTGCTGAAAAGCTCTTATATTGACTCTTTCCTATGTTATGATAAATTGCAATTGCTTCAATGACTGAGATTATAGTTTGTTGGTTTTCAATGAAGTTTACGATTCATACTTGAAATTGTTATTGAATTATTACTCTAGCATAAGAGATCATATGACAAGAATTATATAAGTTGTTGTTCTAAGAATGATCATGATGCCCTCATGTCCGTATTCTATTTTTATCGACACCTCTATCTCTAAACATGTGGACATATTTTTCGATTTCGGCTTTCGCTTGAGGACAAGCGAGGTCTAAGCTTGGGGGAGTTGATACGTCCATTTTGCATCATGCTTTTATATCGATATTTATTGCATTAAGGGTTGTTATTACACATTATGTTACAATGCTTATGCCTATTCTATCTTATTTTACAAGGTTTACATAAAGAGGGAGAATGCCGACAGCTGGGATTCTGGGCTGGAAAAGGAGCAAATATTATAGAGACCTATTCTGCACAGCTCCAAAAGTCCTGAAACTTCACGGAAGACGGTTTCAGAATATATAAAAAATACTCAGCGGAAGAAGTTCACCAGGGGGCCACACCCTGCCCATGAGGGTGGGGGCATGCTCTACCCCCTGGGTGCGCCCCCTACCTCATGGGCCCCCTGGTGGCCCTCCGATGGCCATCTTCTGCTATATGAAGTCTTTCGATGGGAAAAATGAGAAGCCATCTTCTCGGAGAAACTCCGCCGCCACGAGGCGGAACCAATCTAGGGCTCCGACAGAGCTGTTCTGCCGGGGAAACTTCCCTCCGGGAGGGGGAAATCATCACCAACGCTCCTCTCATCGGGAGAGGGAAATCTCCATCAACATCTTCATCAGCACCATCTCCTCTCAAAACCCTAGTTCATCTCTTGTATCCAATTCTTGTCTTCAAGTCCGGGATTGGTGCTAGTAGTGTTAATTACTCCTTGTAGTTGATGCTAGTTGGTTTATTTGGTGGAAGATCATATGTTCAGATCCTATATGCATATTAATACCTCTCTGATTATGAACATGTTTATGCTTTGTGAGTAGTTACGTTTGTTCCTGAGGACATGGGAGAAGTCTTGCTATTAGTAGTCATGTGAATTTGGTATTCGTTCGATATTTTGATGAGATGTATGTTGTCTCTCCTTTAGTGGTGTTATGTGAACGTCGACTACATAACGCTTCACCATTATTTGGGCCTAGAGGAAGGCATTGGGAAGTAATAAGTAGATGATGGGTTGCTAGAGTGACAGAAGCTTAAACCCTAGTTTATGCGGTTCTTCGTAAGGGGCTGATTTGGATCCATATGTTTCATGCTATGGTTAGGTTTACCTTAATACTTTTGTTGTAGTTGCGGATGCTTGCAATAGAGGTTAATCATAAGTGGGATGCTTGTCCAAGTAAGGACAGTACCCAAGCACCGGTCCACCCACACACCAAATTATCAAAGTACCAAACACGAATCATATGAACGTGATGAAAACTAGCTTGACGATATTCCCATGTGTCCTCGGGAGCGCTTTTCTCTATATAAGAGTTTGTCCAGGCTTCTCCTTTGCTACAAAAAGGATTAGGACACCTTGCTGCACTTTATTTACTTTTGTTACTTGTTGCTCGTTACAAATTATCCTATCACAAAACTATCTGTTACCACTTATTTCAGTACTTGCAGAGAATACCTTGCTAGAAACCGCTTATCATTTCCTTCTGCTCCTCGTTGGGTTCAACACTCTTACTTATCTAAAGGACTATGATAGATCCCCTATACTTGTGGGTCATCACTTGCTTAATACCATATTACGGTATGCATAATTACAAATTATTCGGGAGCCAAGTGCTTACCGGGGTATCCGGACGGGTGTAGTTAAGGCCAGCGTCCTCGGTAGTGTCCGGCCAATGTTCCCGCGTCCCGAAAAATAACTTCCACATTCCTTTGTGTGTGGTGCCAAAGAAGTGTTGGAGGGTTTTTGGTCCTTCTGGATTAAGCTCCCACATGCGGCGAGACCTGCGATGGCATGGCAGGATTCGGCGAACTAACATCACTTGAATCACGTTGACAAGATCGATGTCTCTCTCGAGGAGGGTTCGGATGTGGCTCTGTAAACTCTGCACTTCATCAACTGATCCCCAGTTCATCCCCTTGTTGACCCATGATGCAAGGTGTAACGGTGGGCCAGGACGGAATTGTTGGAAATATGCCCTAGAGGCAATAACAAATTAGTTATTTTTATATTTGTTGGAAATATGCCCTAGAGGCAATAATAAAAGCATTATTATTATATTTCCTTGTTCATGATAATTGTCTTTATTCATGCTATAATTGTGTTATCCGGAAATCGTAATACATGTGTGAATAGTAGACACCAACATGTCCCTAGTACGCCTCTAGTTGACTAGCTCGTTGATCAACAGATAGTCATGGTTTCCTGACTATGGACATTGGATGTCATTGATAACGAGATCACATCATTAGGAGAATGATGTGATGGACAAGACCCAATCCTAAACATAGCACAAGATCGTATAGTTCGTTTGCTAGAGTTTTTCCAATGTCAAGTATCCTTTCCTTAGACCATGAGATCGTGTAACTCCGGATGCCGTAGGAGTGCTTTGGGTGTACCAAACGTCACAACGTAACTGGGTGACTACTAGGATTTGTCACTCCGTATGACGGAGAGGTATCACTGGGCCCACTCGGTAATGCATCATCATTATGAGCTCAAAGTGACCAAGTGTCTAGTCACGGGATCATGCATTACGGTACGAGTAAAGTGACTTGCCGGTAACGAGATTGAACGAGGTATTGGGATACCGACGATCGAATCTCGGGCAAGTAACATACCGATTGACGAAGGGAATTGTATACAGGATTGCTTGAATCCTCGACATCATGGTTCATCCGATGAGATCATCGAAGAACATGTGGGAGCCAACATGGGTATCCAGATCCCGCTGTTGGTTATTGACCGGAGAGCGATCTCGGTCATGTCTACATGTCTCCCGAACCCGTAGGGTCTACACACTTAAGGTTCCGTGACGCTAGGGTTGTAGGGATATGTATATGCAGTAACCCGAATGTTGTTCGGAGTCCCGGATGAGATCCCGGACGTCACGAGGAGTTCTGGAATGGTCCGGAGGTAAATAATTATCTATAGGAAGTGCTATTTCGGCCATCGGGACAAGTTTCGGGGTCACCGGTATTGTACCGGGACCACTGGAAGGGTCCCGGGGGTCCACCGGGTGGGGCCACCTATCCCGGAGGGCCCCATGGGCTGAAGTGGGAAGGGACCCAGCCCATAGTGGGCTGGGGCACCACTTCCCCTAAGGCCCATGCGCCTGGGGTGGGGGAAACCCTAAGGGGGGCGCCCCCTTGCTTGGGGGGCAAGCCCCCCACCCCTTGGCCGCCGCCCCCTAGGAGATTGCATCTCCTAGGGCCGCCGCCCCCTAGGCCCCCTATATATAGTGGGGGGAGGAAGGGCCATGACATCCATGCCCTGGCGCCTCCCTCTCCCTCTCCAACACCTCCTCCTCCTCCATAGAGCTTGGCGAAGCCCTGCCGGAGTACTGCAGCTCCATCACCACCACGCTGTCGTGCTGCTGCTGGAGCCATCTTCCTCAACCTCTCGTTCCCCCTTGCTGGATCAAGAAGGAGGAGGCGTTATCCGCTCCGTACGTGTGTTGAACGCGGAGGTGCCGTCCGTTCGGCACTCGGTCATCGGTGATTTGAATCACGGCGAGTACGACTCCATCATCCACGTTCTAGTGAACGCTTCCGCTCGCGATCTACAAAGGTATGTAGATGCAATCTGAATACTCGTTGCTAGATGAACTCATAGATGGATCTTGGTGAAACCGTAGGAAATTTTTTGTTTTCTGCAACGTTCCCCAACAGTGGCATCATGAGCTAGGTCTATGCGTAGTTCTCTATGCACGAGTAGAACACAATTTGTTGTGGGCGTTGATGTTGTCAACTTTCTTGCCTCTACTAGTCTTATCTTGCTTCAGCGGTATTGTGGGATGAAGCGGCCTGGACCAACCTTACACATACTCTTACATGAGACCGGTTCCACCGACTAACATGCACTAGTTGCATAAGGTGGCTGGCGGGTGTCTGTCTCTCCCACTTTAGTTGGAGCGGATTCGATGAAAAGGGTCCTTATGAAGGGTAAATAGAAGTTGACAAATCACGTTGTGGCTTTCACGTAGGTAAGAAAACGTTCTTGCTAGGACCCTATTGCAGCCACGTAAAACTTGCAACAACAATTAGAGGACGTCTAACTTGTTTTTGCAGCAAGTGTTTTGTGATGTGATATGGACAAAGTTGTGATGAATGATGAATGATATATATGTGATGTATGAGATGTTCATGCTATTGTAATAGGAATCACGACTTGCATGTCGATGAGTATGACAACCGGCAGGAGCCATAGGAGTTGTCTTTATTTTTTGTATGACCTGTGTGTCATTGAGAAATGCCATGTAAATTACTTTACTTTATTGCTAAACACGTTAGCCATAGTAGTAGAAGTAATAGTTGGCGAGCAACTTCATGGAGACACGATGATGGAGATCATGATGATGGAGATCATGGTGTCATGCCGGTGACAAGATGATCATGGAGCCCCAAGATGGAGATCAAAGGAGCTATGTGATATTGGCCATATCATGTCACTATTATTATATGATTGCATGTGATGTTTATCATGTTTTTCATCTTGTTTACTTAGAACGACGGTAGTAAATAAGATGATCCCTCATAATAATTTCAAGAAAGTGTTCCCCCTAGCTGTGCACCATTGCGACAGTTCGTTGTTTCGAAGCACCACGTGATGATCGGGTGTGATAGATTCTAACGTTCACATACAATGGGTGTAAGACAGATTTACACATGCAAAACACTTAGGTTGACTTGAAGAGCCTAGCATGTACAGACATGGCCTCGGGACATAGAAGACCGAAAGGTCGAGCATGAGTCGTATAGTAGATACGATCAACATGAAGATGTTCACCGATGTTGACTAGTCCATCTCACGTGATGATCGGACACGGCCTAGTTAACTCGGATCATGTTATACTTAGATGACTGGAGGGATGTCTATCTGAGTGGGAGTTCATTGAATAATTTGATTAGATAAACTTAATTATCATGAACTTAGTCTAAAATATTTACAATATGCCTTGTAGATCAAATGGCCAACGTAGTCCTCAACTTCAACGCGTTCCTAGAGAAAACCAAGCTGAAAGACGATGGCAGCAACTACACGGACTGGGTCCGGAACCTGAGGATCATCCTCATAGCTGCCAAGAACGATTATGTCCTACAAGCACCGCTAGGTGACGCACCTGTTCTCCCTGCAGAACAAGACGTTATGAATGCTTGGCAGGCACCTACCGATGACTACTCCCTCGTTCAGTGCAGCATGCTTTACAGCTTAGAGCCGGGGCTCCAAAAATGTTTTGAGAGACACGGAGCATATGAGATGTTCGAAGAGCTGAAAATGGTTTTCCAAGCTCATGCCCGGGTCGAGAGATATCAATTCTCCGACAAGTTCTTCAGCTGTAAGATGGAGGAAAACAGTTCTGTCAGTGAGCATATACTCACTATGTCTGGGTTGCATAACCGCTTGACTCAGCTGGGAGTTAATCTCCCGGATGACGCGGTCATTGACAGAATCCTTCAGTCGCTTCCACCAAGCTACAAGAGCTTTGTGATGAACTTCAATATGCAGGGGATGGAAAAGACCATTCCTGAAGTATTTGCAATGCTGAAATCAGCAGAGGTAGAAGTGAGAAAGGAACATCAAGTGTTGATGGTGAATAAAACCACTAAGTTCAAGAAAGGCAAGGGTAAGAAAACCTTCAAGAAGGACGGCAAGGGAGTTGCCGCGCCCGGCAAGCAAGCTGCTGGGAAGAAGCCAAAGAATGGACCCAAGCCCGAGACTGAGTGTTTTTATTGCAAGGGAAGTGGTCACTGGAAGCGGAATTGCCCCAAATACTTAGCGGACAAGAAGGCCGGCATCACGAAAGGTATATGTGATATACATGTAATTGATGTGCACCTTACCAGTACTCATAGTAGCTCTTGGGTATTTGATACCGGTGCAGTTGCTCACATTTGTAACTCAAAGTAGGAGCTGCGGAATAAGCGGAGACTGGCGAAGGACGAGGTGACGATGCGCGTTGGGAATGGTTCCAAGGTCGATGTGATCGTTGTCGGCACGCTGCCTCTTCATTTACCTACGGGATTAGTTTTGAACCTCAATAATTGTTATTTAGTGCCAAGTTTGAGCATGAACATTGTATTAGGATCTCGTTTGATACGGGATGGCTACTCATTTAAATCCGAGAATAATGGTTGTTCTATTTATATGAGAGATATGTTTTATGGTCATGCTCCGATGGTGAATGGTTTATTCTTAATGAATATCGAGCGTAATGCTACACATATTCATAGTGTGAGTACCAAAAGATGTAAGGTTGATAATGATAGTCCCACATACTTGTGGCACTGCCGCCTTGGTCACATAGGTGTCAAATGCATGAAGAAGCTCCATGCAGAGTGACTTTTAGAGTCTCTTGATTACGAATCATTTGACACGTGCGAACCATGCCTCATGGGTAAATGACCAAGACTCCGTTCTCAGGAACAATGGAGCGAGCAACCAACTTATTGGAAATCATACATACTGATGTGTGCGGTCCAATGAGTGTTGAGGCTCGCGGTGGCTATCGTTATGTTCTCACCCTCACTGATGACTTGAGTAGATATGGGTATATCTATTTGATGAAACACAAGTCTGAGACCTTTGAAAAGTTCAAGGAATTTCAGAGTGAGGTTGAAAATCAACGTGACAGGAAAATCAAGTTCCTACGATCAGATCGTGGAGGAGAATACTTGAGTCATGAATTTGGCACACACTTAAGAAAATGTGGAATAGTTTCACAACTCACGCCGCCTGGAACACCTCAGCGTAATGGTGTGTCCGAACATTGTAATCGCACTCTATTAGATATGGTGCGATCTATGATGTCTCTTACCGATTTACCGCTATCTTTTTGGGGCTATGCTTTAGAGACTGCCGCATTCACTTTAAATAGGGCTCCGTCGAAATCCGTTGAGACGACACCGTATGAATTATGGTTTGGGAAGAAACCTAAGCTGTCGTTTCTAAAAGTTTGGGGATGCGATGCTTATGTCAAGAAACTTCAACCTGAAAAGCTCGAACCCAAGTCGGAAAAATGCGTCTTCATAGGATACCCTAAAGAAACTATTGGGTATACCTTCTACCTCAGATCCGAAGGCAAGATCGTTGTTGCCAAGAATGGGTCCTTTCTAGAGAAGGAGTTTCTCTTGAAAGAAGTAAGTGGGAGGAAAGTAGAACTTGATGAAGTATTACCTCTTGAACCGGAAAAAGGCGCAACTCAAGAAAATGTTCCTGAGGTGCCTGCACCGACTAGAGAGGAAGTTAATGATGATGATCAAGATACTTCTGATCAAGCTCCTACTAAAATTCGTAGGTCCACAAGGACATGTTCCGCACCAGAGTGGTACGGCAACCCTGTCTTGGAAATCATGTTGTTAGACAACGGTGAACCTTCGAACTATGAATAAGAGATGGCGGGCCCGGATTCCGACAAATGGCTGGAAGCCATGAAATCCGAGATAGGATCCATGTATGAAAACGAAGAATGGACTTTGACTGACTTGCCTGTTGAGCGGCGAGCCATAGAAAATAAATGGATCTTTAAGAAGAAGACAGACGCGGATGGTAATGTGACCATCTATAAAGCTCGGCTTGTCGCTAAGGGTTATCGACAAGTTCAAGGGGTTGACTACGATGAGACTTTCTCACCGGTAGCGAAGCTAAAGTCCGTCCGAATCATGTTAGCAATTGCCGCATTCTATGATTATGAAATATGGCAAATGTACGTCAAAACGGCATTCCTTAATGGTTTCCTTAAGGAAGAATTGTATATGATGCAGCCGGAAGGTTTTGTCGATCCTAAGAATGTTGGCAAGGTGTGCAAGCTCCAACGCTCGATTTATGGGCTGGTGCAAGCATCTCGGAGTTGGAACATTCGCTTTGATGAGATGATCAAAGCGTTTGGGCTTACACAGACTTATGGAGAAGCCTGCGTTTACAAGAAAGTGAGTGGGAGCTCTGTAGCATTTCTCATATTATATGTAGATGACATACTTTTGATGGGAAATGATATAGAACTCTTGGACAGCATTAAGGCCTACTTGAATAAGAGTTTTTCAATGAAGGACCTTGGATAAGCTGCTTATATATTAGGCATCAAGATCTATAGAGATAGATTGAGACGCCTCATAGGTATTTCACAAAGCACAGACCTTGATAAGATATTGAAGAAGTTCAATATGGATCAGTCTAAGAGGGGGTTCTTACCTGTGTTACAAGGTGTGAAATTGAGCTCAGCTCAATGTCCGACCACGACAGAAGATATAGAAGAGATGAGTGTCATCCCCTATGCCTCAGCCATAGGTTCTATTATGTATGCCATGCTGTGTACCAGACCTGATGTAAACCTTGCCTTAAGTTTGGTAGGAAGGTACCAAAGTAATCCCGGCAAGGAACACTGGACAGCGGTCAAGAATATCCTGAAGTACCTGAAAAGGACTAAGGAAATCTTTCTCGTTTATGGAGGTGACAAAGAGCTCGTCGTAAAGGGTTATGTCGACGCTAGCTTCGACACAGATCTGGATGACTCTAAGTCACAAACCGGATACGTGTATATTTTGAATGGTGGGGCAGTAAGCTGGTGCAGTTGCAAGCAGAGCGTCGTGGCGGGATCTACATGTGAAGCGGAGTACATGGCAGCCTCGGAGGCAGCACATGAAGCAATATGGGTGAAGGAGTTCATCACCGACCTAGGAGTCATACCCAATGCGTCGGGGCCAATCAAACTCTTCTGTGACAACACTGGAGCTATTGCATTTGCCAAGAAGCCCAGGTTTCACAAGAAGACCAGGCACATCAAGCGTCGCTTCAACTCCATTCGTGAAAATGTTCAAGATGGAGACATAGATATTTGTAAAGTACATACGAACCTGAATGTAGCAGATCCGTTGACTAAACCTCTCCCTAGAGCAAAACATGATCAACACCAGATTTCCATGGGTGTTCGATTCATCACAATGTAACTAGATTATTGACTCTAGTGCAAGTGGGAGACTGTTGGAAATATGCCCTAGAGGCAATAATAAAAGCATTATTATTATATTTCCTTGTTCATGATAATTGTCTTTATTCATGCTATAATTGTGTTATCCAGAAATCATAATACATGTGTGAATAGTAGACACCAACATGTCCCTAGTAAGCCTCTAGTTGACTAACTCGTTGATCAACAGATAGTCATGGTTTCCTGACTATGGACATTGGATGTCATTGATAATGAGATCACATCATTAGGAGAATGATGTGATGGACAAGACCCAATCCTAAACATAGCACAAGATCGTATAGTTCGTTTGCTAGAGTTTTTCCAATGTCAAGTATCCTTTCCTTAGACCATGAGATCGTGTAACTCCCGGATGCCGTAGGAGTGCTTTGGGTGTACCAAACGTCACAACGTAACTGGGTGACTATAAAGGTATACTACGGGTATCTCTGAAAGTGTCTGTTGGGTTGACACGGATCAAGACTGGGATTTGTCACTCCGTATGATGGAGAGGTATCACTGGGCCCACTCGGTAATGCATCATCATTATGAGCTCAAAGTGACCAAGTGTCTGGTCACGGGATCATGCATTACGGTACGAGTAAAGTGACTTGCCGGTAACGAGATTGAACGAGGTATTGGGATACCGACGATCGAATCTCGGGCAAGTAACATACCGATTGACGAAGGGAATTGTATACGGGGTTGCTTGAATCCTCGACATCATGGTTCATCCGATGAGATCATCGAAGAACATGTGGGAGCCAACATGGGTATCCAGATCCCGTTGTTGGTTATTGACCGGAGAGCGATCTCGGTCATGTCTACATGTCTCCCGAACCCGTAGGGTCTACACACTTAAGGTTCCGTGACGCTAGGGTTGTAGGGATATGTATATGCAGTAACCCGAATGTTGTTCGGAGTCCCGGATGAGATCCCGGACATCACGAGGAGTTCTGGAATGGTCCGGAGGTAAATAATTATCTATAGGAAGTGCTATTTCGGCCATCGGGACAAGTTTCAGGGTCACCGGTATTGTACCGGGACCACCGAAAGGGTCCCGGGGGTCCACCGGGTGGGGCCACCTATCCCGGAGGGCCCCATGGGCTGAAGTGGGAAGGGACCCAGCCCATAGTGGGCTGGGGCGCCACTTCCCCTAAGGCCCATGCGCCTAGGGTGGGGGAAACCCTAAGGGGGGCGCCCCCTTGCTTGGGGGGCAAGCCCCCCACCCCTTGGCCGCCGCCCCCTAGGAGATTGCATCTCCTAGGGCCGGCGCCCCCTAGGCCCCCTATATATAGTGGGGGAGGAAGGGCCATGACACCCATGCCCTGGCGCCTCCCTCTCCCTCTCCAACACCTCCTCCTCCTCCATAGAGCTTGGCGAAGCCCTGCCGGAGTACTGCAGCTCCATCACCACCACGCTGTCGTGCTGCTGCTGGAGCCATCTTCCTCAACCTCTCGTCCCCCCTTGCTGGATCAAGAAGGAGGAGACGTTATCCGCTCCATACGTGTGTTGAATGCGGAGGTGCCGTCCGTTCGGCACTCGGTCATCGGTGATTTGAATCACGGCGAGTACGACTCCATCATCCACGTTCTAGTGAATGCTTCCGCTCGCGATCTACAAAGGTATGTAGATGCAATCTGAATACTCGTTGCTAGATGAACTCATAGATGGATCTTGGTGAAACCGTAGGAAATTTTTTGTTTTCTGCAACGTTCCCCAACAATATTATATTTCATTGTTCATGATAATCGTTTATTATCCATGGTAGAATTGTATTGATAGGAAACTCAGATACATGTGTGGATACATAGACAACACCATGTCCCTAGTAAGCCTCTGGTTGACTAGCTCGTTGATCAATAGATGGTTACGGTTTCCTGACCATGGACATTGGATGTCGTTGATAACTGGATCACATCATTAGGAGAGTGATGTGATGGACAAGACCCAATCCTGAGCCTAGCACAAGATCGTGTAGTTCGTATGCTAAAGCTTTTCTAATGTCAAGTATCATTTCCTTAGACCATGAGATTGTGCAACTCCCGGATACCATAGGAGTGCTTTGGGTGTGCCAAACGTCACGACGTAACTGGGTGGCTATACAGGTGCACTACAGGTATCTCCGAAAGTGTCTGTTGGGTTGGCACGAATCGAGACTGGGATTTGTCACTCCGTGTAACGGAGAGGTATCTCTGGGCCCACTCGATAGGACATCATCATAATGTGCACAATGTGACCAAGGAGTTGATCACGGGATGATGTGTCACGTAACGAGTAAAGATACTTGCCGGTAATGAGATTGAACAAGGTATCGGGATACCGACGATCGAATCTCGGGCAAGTATCGTACCGATAGACAAAGGGAATTGTATACGGGATTGATTGAATCCTTGACATTGTGGTTCATCCGATGAGATCATCGTGGAGCATGTGGGAGCCAACATGGGTATCCAGATCCCGCTGTTGGTTATTGACCGGAGAGTTGTCTCGGCCATATCTGCATGACTCCTGAGCCCGTAGGGTCTACACACTTAAGGTTCGATGACGCTAGGGTTATAGGGAATATATGTACGTGGTTACCGAATGTTGTTCGGAGTCCCGGATGAGATCCCGGACGTCATGAGGAGTTCCGGAATGGTCCGGAGGTAAAGATTTATATATGGGAAGTCATCATATGGTCACCGGAATAATTCGGGTGTTACCGGTATTGTACCGGGACCACCGAAGGGGTTCCAGGGGTCCACCGGGAGGGTCCACCTGCCCCGGAGGGCCCTATGGGATGTGTGTGGAGAGGGACCAGCCCCTTAGTGGGCTGGGTGCCTCCCCCTAGGGCCCATGCGCCTAGGATTTGGGGGAACCCTAAAAGGGGGGGCGCCCCTTGCCTTGGGGGGCAAGGCAACCCCCCTGGCCGCCGCCCCCTCCTCAGATTGGATCTGAGGGGGCCGGCCCCCTCTCCCTTGCCCCTATATATATGTGGGGGGTGGGAGGGTAGCCGCACCCAAGTTCTGGCGCAGCCCTCCCCCTCTCCCAAGTCCTCCTCTTCTCATGCGGTGCTTGGCGAAGCCCTGCAGGATTGCCACGCTCCTCCTTCACCACCACACCGTCGTGCTACTGCTGGATGGAGTCTTCCCCAACCTCTCCTTCTCCCCTTGCTGGATCAAGGCGTGGGAGACGTCACCGGGCTGCATGTGTGTTGAACGCGGAGGCGCCGTTGTTCGGCGCTTAGATCGGAATCAACCGCGATTTGAATCGCTGTGAGTACGACTCCTTCATCCGCGTTCTTGCAACGCTTCCGCTTAGCTATCTACAAGGGTATGTAGATGCAATCCCCTTCCCCTCGTTGCTAGATTACTCCATAGATTGATCTTGGTGATGCGTAGAAAATTTTAAATTTCTGCTACGATCCCCAACAGGAATGTGTGTGCAGCTACCCACTTGGTGCTGCGGGGCTCCGTAACGTAAAACCACTCCCGCTGCCAGTGATTGGAAGTTTCGGTAAAAGAACCTTTTGGCCTAGGAGTGTTGGTGAGTTGGCTGACCATAGCACCGCCGCACTCCATCTGTTCCCCGTCAACTACCTTCGGCTTCACACTGAAGGTCTTGAGCCATAAGCCGAAGTGTGGGGGATTCGGAGGAAGGCCTCGCATGTGATGATAAACGCCATAATGTGGAGAATAGATTCTGGGCTAGATCATGAAAATCTAGTCCGTAATAAAACATTAGCCCCGGGATGAAGGGGTGAAGAGCGAACCCTAGCCCCCGGAGGAAGTGAGAGATGAATACGGCCCTCTCGCCAGATCTGGGGGTCGGAATAACATGTCCTTGAGCAGGAAGCCTGTGGTGGACCTCCGCAGTCAAATATCTGGCTGCCTGAAGCTTTGCGATATCCTCCTCTGTAACGGAGGAAGCCACCCACCGGCCTTGAGAGTTGGGCCCGGACATGATAGGGAGGATTGAAACAATGAAGTCGAACCTTGGGTGCTAGAACTCGAGGTTGGGAAGGTTGAGGAGAGGCTTGGTATAAATGGACGACCCTTGGTTCTTTTATAAAGGCAGCGGGTATTGAACGCCTCCTCCTAAGCCTAAGGACCTGCCTATTCCTAAGGAATCTTTCCAGCAGAACGGTTGGTTTACCCATGCTTGTATTGATGAAAATCCTGCAATTAGGGACATGATCTCTGCTTTGACAAGACGTGTCAATGAAAATCATGCCCCAAAACATGGAACGACAGGACGGGAAACGGTTCGAAATAATGACCGAGAAGCGTGACGTCACATTACTAAAAGTAGTCAGTTGTCAGGACCCCGATCCTAAGCCACATCGATCTAGCATGTAACACATCATATCACTTTGCGGCCTCACGCACGGTATTCCCACGGGTGCCACCTTACCTGGCCCGGGACCGTTTGCGCCTTTTGGCTCACATATATGATAGTGTCGCTAGCATCCATATGACAGAGAACCCAGGCCGACATGACTAGTCATGAACCCAAAGTGGCACTAACTCATGGGAACAGGCATACATGAATCACATCGAGCATGTCGGTCAGCAGCGTGTGAATCCGGGCTGTAGCACTGGGCTAACAGGACTCTGGGAACCCGGGCTGTAGCAGGCTAGGCAGGACTCCAGATGTCACCGCATGACATTTCCCCGAAGGGACAGACACAGGAACGAAGTGATACACATGCCGGCCAGTCAAGTGTCCTGAGCAGTAGTGCTGGGCTAGCAGGACTCCGGTGAATCGGGCTGTAGCGGACTACTATGGCTCATGGAAGCACAAGACTACATTTCCCCATAAGAGAGGCTACCAAGGATAGACAACTAGGTTGTCGGATCCCACTCATACCAAGCATTTCAATCATACACACAATATGCCCGATATGAGTACATACAACATGGCATAACATGTCTGAGTACATACATCTACAAATGAAAAAGGCTGAGAAGCCCGACTATCTACCAGATCCTGCCGAGGGCGCAAGATCGTAGCTGAGGTAACAAGCTAAACATCGAAGTCCAAGCGGAACTACTAGCGGGACTGAAGTCTCACTGCAAAACATAAATTAAGCAAACGTGAGTACAAATGTACCCAGCAAGACTTACATCAGAACTATCTACATATGCATCAATATCAACAAAGGGGGTGGTGGAGTTTAACTGCAGCAAGCCAGCTTTGACTCGGTGGCTATCCTAAACTACGACTGCAAGCAACTCTTTTGAGGTGGCGCACACGAGTCCACATGTTCACCATATCAATACACCACTATGGATCCGCTCCCGTCTCCCTACGAGAAGGCCATCCATAGCACTCACGCTTATCTTGCGAGTTTTAGAGTATCCACTTTCACTTGTCTATGAACTATGCAAGGGGTCCAAGTTTCCATATCCGAGGAATCCGACTATTCGAATAGATAATGATAACCCTGCAGGGGTGTACTTCTTCACACACGCTCTCGCCACTTATCGCCCTGTACACGTCATGTACCTCGGCAGCCTTCAAGCGGAAGCTGGGCGAGGGAGTCGGCCACGACCTGACTAACCAACAAGTCTCTAGTCCAGGTTTATTGCCTATTCGGGTTCCATCCGCAAGGAGATCCGGCCGGGGTGTCGCTCACGGCCCCAAACGATGTGTACAGGGTTCCCAAGCCCACCATCCGGGTGCCACTTGGTACACCGGGCCACTGTGCCTAGTCTGTCCCAAGCCCACCTGTACCGGGTGCCACTTGGTAGACTACTAACACTACCTACAAACACCAAAAACTAATTGCAACTCCTAGACAGAGATCGAGTTGATTAATAAGTCGAGAGAGCTTGGAGCGCCCGGAGCCCAATGTGTGGTAGTAACTGTTCATGGATCACAAACACAGAACTCAGTTCCTGAGGATGGCTGCAATGAGACAACCCACCATGTACCCCTACATGGCCTCTCACCGCTACCTTTACCAAATCGTGTTCACACACTTATCACACACACGGTAGGACATGTTCACACACATCCGATTCATCTCCGATGAACCAGACCTGACTCAACTCTAAGAAGTAGCAGGCATGACAAACAAACATGAATGAGTAGGCACATCAGGGCTCAAACAACTCCTACTCATGCTAGTGGGTTTCATCTATTTACTGTGGCAATGACAGGTCATGCAGAGGAAAAGGGGTTCAGCTACTGCAGCATGTAACAATTGAATCGATGTTGTCCTAATGCAGTAAAAGAGAGCAGGAGCGAGAGAGTGGGATTGTATCGGAATGAACAAGGGGTTTTGCTTGCCTGGCACTTCTTAAGATAATATAGTTCTTCATCGGTGTCATCGAACTCATCATCGAAACATACGTCTACTGAGGGGAACAAACACCGGCAAACACAAAAGGAACCACAATCAATGCAATGCACAATCATATGAATGATATGTCATATTGGAGTACTGAATTGACCTAATGCAACAGTTAGTCATGTTCATTGAAGTGGAATTCAAACCTATAGCAAATTCCAACTCCAAAACTATTTACCATTTATTCCATAATCATGAATTGTCCTATTCAATGATGTTAACTTGTTCAAACATGCATGAAAATGCCATATTCAGATTCTTTGGATTTTTCTGATCATTTTTCATATATAATTTATTTCATTTGGAGTTATATATTATTTTCTATGATTTTTAGAAGTTTTAGCTATTTTCTGAAATTTCCTCAATAAGTTAAATCGAGAAAATGATTAATGACATCAGCATTGTGTCACTACTGCATCAGCAGGTCAGCCGAGTTGACCTGGGTCAACTCTGACTGGTGGGACCCGCGTGTCATTGACCCAGGGACTAAACCACGGTCAAATCTGGTGCTGACTGGGGTTTGACCCTGTGGTGGGGCCCGCTGTCAGTGTCTGTTAGTGTGGTAATTGGGGGATTAGCCACTGATGATAATGCCATGTCATCATCGCCGGACTTAGGCCGGCGACGACCAGATCAGCGGCGGAAGTTCGTCGGAACCTTGCTACGGGGCTCGGTTTTGCGCGTGGTTTGTGTCTACGGGTAGCTAAAGGTGCGCCGCATCCAACGGTGGCGGCGGCTGGGGCTGGGCTGGTCGGAGCTCACCGGAACGGAGCTCGCGGCGGCGGCCGGAGTTCAGACATCCATGCTTGAGGCATTACGGGGCACGGCGAGCACGGCCAATGGGCTCTATGGGTTGATGGGATCACCAGGAACACGCGGAGGCAACAAGCGCAGGCGGAGGAGCTCGCGAGCACGAAGCTCACCGTCCATGGCGGCGACCGAAGCTCAGGTAGATGCGGGCGCGGGGCTGCAGTGCGCTAGGGGAGGATCTAATGAGCTAGGTGGCATCCACGGGCCACCAGAAGCACGCTGGTGCCACGGGTTCGAGCGGAGGGGCTCGGATCAAGAAAGCTAGGCGGCCATGGCGGACGGCGGTGCTCGGGCATGTGGGCGAGGGCATTACGGCACGGGAACGAGCAAAATGAAGGAGGGGAAACGGAGTGGAGCTCACAGCGGGGGCGTTGGAGGTCTCATTAGACTCGGGGAGGCCTCTGCGGTGGCGAATTCGACGACGACGTCCGGTGCCGAGGCGGCGAGGAAGATGACTGGCGATGCTGGAGGGCCTCCGGCCTTTCTTGGTGCAGTGAGGAGGTGCAGGGAGGTACGGACGATCTCGGGAGCACGGTAGCGCGTCATTTTGTCGTCGGTGGCCACGCGGGCGAGGCGCGGCGGATGGCGGAAGCTCTCGGTGACGCTCAGAGGAGGGGCTAGAGGCGAGAGAGAAAGCAGAGGATGAGGGGAAAGTGAGAGGAGGGCCTCGCGCGTCTCCAGACGCGGATTAGGACGAAGGAGCGGCCTCCAGCGCGAAGGAGGAGGTGGAGAGCTCCTCGGGTGCGCGCGCGTGTTCGCTCCTACCTACTGGCAGGAGGAAGACGACGAGCGAGGAGGTAAGTGGGCTGGGCCGGCTTCTCTCCTGGGCCAGGTGGGTGGGCTGCTCAGGTAAGTTCAGTTCTGTTTTATTTCCCTTCTGTTTTCTTTTATTTAATCCTTTGCCACTGTTTTGAATTCAAACAAAATTCAAACAATGCCAAAACATCCTTTGAGTATTTTTATGTTGCCTCATGGACTTTTCTAGAGGCACATAAATTATTTCAAAGTTATTTGAAAATATATCCCATATATTATGAATATAATTCCAAATTCAAATACAATAATGATTCAAATTCAGTGCCAAAATAATTCCTTAAAAATGTTCCAGAATTTTGGTTTGATATATAACTCTTGCCAAAATTCACAAAACTATTTTTAGGGCAATTTGGAATCATTGAATGCAATTTAAAGGGTTCTTGCCCTTCTTTACAATAATTTCTGAGGCTTTGAAAATTCCTCATTTCAATTTCCTTGAAATATAAACATGATGCAGGCTCACTAATGCAACTATTATACTTACATATTCTAGGGCTGTGACAACTCACCCCCACTAAAACAAGAATCTCGCCCCGAGATTCAAGACATGAGGTAAGAAGACAGAGGGGCACAACTAACACGGTCTTCACGATCTAGGTTGCACTGCATAGGAACATTGACGCGATCACCATCTTTGTCTCGATGTCTTGCTCTGAGAACTCCAACTAACATGACAAGAGAGAAAAGGAAAAACTCTAGAAGAATCGATCTTCTCGAAGATCAAACAACTCAGGACCAACTCATGGGATGAGACATTGAAACATCTCTTGAACTGAGACACAAGACAAACATTTGGAATGAGGAAAAGGTAGCAGATGACAAAGGTCCAATTTGGTAGGCAACATCTTCACGTTGGAGTAGGATGATGCATGGTTTCAAGGTAGCGAAGAGATAATTGCCATGATACCAACTAGACATCTTAAGGAAGGTGACTCGCAGAAATATTCCCTTAAGTGGCAAAAAGAATTACTTTTGATCCATAGATCATTGGAACTCTTCTCACCAGCCTAGGGCAAATCACAACCGATCATTGGAAGGTGTTCGGAGGAATGACATACTCGGACTAGGATGGATGATGTGGACTACCTTGTTGAAGACAACGCATTGGATGATTTTTCTTATCATCGGAAATGGATGGGACCCATGGTAAGTCCACTTTTGAAGATGATCCTGAACAACAACTGCTGAGGTGCAAGCTGGGAACAAAATGCAAATGTTGGGAATGATTCTGGTAACTGGGGAAGAACTCAACAGTCAAGAGTGAGTCCACTGTTTGAAAAGGTTATAACATAACCAAGGAGACTGGAAGCAAATCCCAGTTAACGCCAACGGTAAAACCTAGTGCTTGTGCGTGCTCTCAAGAACTTGAGCATCTCCATATTCATCAAGGTTTTACCAATATCCTTGTCAAGGATCCTGGCAACACAACATACCACCATGATGAATGGTGATGGATGATGCAGATGCAAAGGAAGATAACACTTTCTTAGATTTCACCTTAGCGAGGCCAAGGGAACAAAATCTCGATGATCGACCGAGAGACATATAGCACTCCGCTTCTAATGTTCTCCTTGATGTGCTAGTGTAATCCATTTATAGATATGGTTTGATATCTAGAACATCAAGTAAAAGGTCGGACTTCGGAAGCTCAAGAATCCATAAGGAATAACCACGGAGGTAGATCCTGCGAGATCCTTATGGGGAGGTGACCAACTTCTTCAACAAAGATACTACAATAATAGGCCTTCCGGCTAGGTGTGTTGGCCACGACACCCACGTTACCGGTTACAGAGAGACCAACATTATAGTTCTTGGAGTACGTTCCAACCATCATACCTGCCTGAAATTCAGATCTGGTTGGTGTCAGGATATTCCAGACTCATCAAGTCTAGAAAGAAAAATGAAGTCTGCAACGCAATTCGACGAGATGACATTGCAAGATTCTCGGGGAATGAGCTACGATAGCAAGATCCAAAACATGAGTTGGTTCTGCTACAAACCTGTGAACACGCTATCCAAGACAAGCATGACCACATGGTAGTCTTATAATAAAACACTACCGAGCGCAGGTGGGGAACCATCATCGAGGATATCGAAGTCCTTGTGCACTTATCGATGAACTTCTTATCCGTGAGCAAGTCAGTCAGTGGCTTGGTGTGCTAGGAACACATATGGAATGGAGGCGGCCAACCTACCAAACCATAGGGCACTTCGCACGTGCATGACTAACTTGGGATGATTCCAGAGGAGGCAAAAATAAACTTTCATGAATTCACGGCAGCAATTTGCATTGATTGCACGTGAACCAGAGGAAGTCACTTCTTCCATCCAAGCATAAGCTTCATGAACGGAACACGAAGGCATTGCTTACAAGTTCCCAATACTAGGTTGATGTTCAACATGAATCATGGGGGAAGACAAAATGCTGCTGATGGGTTCAACAGCAACTCATCGGAATTTCCATATCACTGGAGTTCCACCATTATGTGAACACGGTGATAGCATTGGTCAGACCAAAAGATATAATGGTGTATGCTCGAGGGATCAACCACGAGTAAGACAACATTACGAACATCGTTGGTTCTGATTTGACTTGATGATAGCCCATACTCAAGTCTAAGTTTTGACAAGGCAATAGATCCAACAACTGATCACGAGGACCAATCGATGGAGATATCATCCTTCTTCAACTCACACACACACACACACAGTAAAAAGATATCCCTTAACATGAACTAAGTCAGAAAAGCTTTTATCTTCCAACTCTCCAAGTTGTTGTTTAACTTAACCAACTAGCTCAGGGTATCCAACACAGATTCTTGGAGAAGGGGTGGTTACAAGAAACCAACTTGATCACGAGCTCAACATATCAGTTAGGGAACAACCTGGTAATACTTCCGAGAAGATATTCAGAAAATCACGAACCACCGGTATGTTACTAAGCTCGAGAACAACCTTGCTTTTCAGGGCAAGATGATATGATCAAAAGAGTGAGGGATTGGCACAATCCTAACTCATTGATCGAAGTGTGCACCAGAAATATGGACTAGGTAGCACGATCAGTCTTAGAATGATAATTCAATAACCAGCAAGCTAAGAAAGAGAGTATTGTCCATTAACTACCAAGCAACGGAGTTGCTAGGAGTATTGATTTCACACATCACGGTTCACTTGTCAGCATTCCGGTCACAACAACACGGAGACCAAGGAATGAATAATGATGGCGAGAAGTATCACTGCGTCAGAAATTCATGAGAGATGGTGCAATTCTCATGACAATCCTGACATAAAGGGGGTAATACTCCGAGGTAGAACAGAACAAAAGCTGGATTGGCATTTTGATTTGCAAAGTACAATTGCTTTGACCCAATCCTAGATATGGATGAGTTACTGGAGTTTGTTTCTCCTAGTCATTCTGGAATAGAATGACTTGACGGACCACAAGAATAATAAGCACCGATAGCACGGATGCACAATTACTCCTAACTATCAATTGATAGACGATGGTCGGAATACAAATGAAGAGGGACATCTCAAGGAAACATATATCTCTCTGAGTTGTGGATGCATAGATTATTATGTCGAGCGAAGCTCAACATTTCTTCCCGATAACCCATGCGGAAAGGGTAGAACTGGCAGATTCACCATATATAATGGAGAACTCATCAATAGCACTCTGGTTGTAATCTTTCGGTTCAAGAGAACTTCTGCCAAAATGGTTCATGGTATTTGGAAGAAGGGAATACCACGGACCTCGAGGATTATCCCAAAAGTTACTAATAACCTAAAGGTACGAGCAACACTATCCACATGAGGTAAGTAGAGTGAATTTTGGGTTCAAAACCCAGGAGTAGAATACCTACACACTAAATGGCATCACAGGATGCTTTCGAGAATGGTGGCCAGATTCATCACACTGGAAACACAAAACATAGCTAGATTAGTGAGTGATCCTCTAAGATGCCTAGGGTCATAATACTAGCTCCAACATATATGTCGAGGCAACAAAGTAGCTCAACTCACCGATTAGTGTGGTTAACTGGCCCAAAGAGAAATTGGAATGGAAAGAAGGGATTTGCAAATGCATCAGATTGTTTAGAAACCTCGGATGACTCGGACAGCATAACGGCTGTAAATGCTCAGAAAAAGATTTGAGACATTCACAAAGATTTACATAGTCACTTAGCAACATCATGTCAAGGTTCTGGTTCAACTGATAACATACTAAAAGTAGTAGAATCTGAACAAGGCTTGAATACAACAATCTTATAAGTCTATGGATTAGTAACACGTCATCCTGATGGATAGATGAGAAGGCCTAGTTCTTAATCCCCGTAGAAAAGGAAGAGGACGACTCAGATCAGAGGGCATGAGGTATAAGGAGTAAAAAGAGCCTTACGTTCCCTTCCACAATCAATTCCCTTATATAACTAAAGCATTTCTAGACTCAACTTCAACCAGTTTGGCTAGGTAATCCTACAGGCAGTCAGGCTCTGATACCAAAGCTGTCAGGACCCCGATCCTAAGCCACATCGATCTAGCATGTAACACATCATATCACTTTGCGGCCTCACGCACGGTATTCCCACGGGTGCCACCTTACCTGGCCCGGGACCGTTTGCGCCTTTTGGCTCACATATATGATAGTGTCGCTAGCATCCATATGACAGAGAACCCGGGCCGACATGACTAGTCATGAACCCAAAGTGGCACTAACTCATGGGAACAGGCATACATGAATCACATCGAGCATGTCGGTCAGCAGCGTGTGAATCCGGGCTGTAGCACTGGGCTAACAGGACTCCGGGAACCCGGGCTGTAGCAGGCTAGGCAGGACTCCGGATGTCACCGCGTGACATTTCCCCGAAGGGACAGACACAGGAACAAAGTGAAACACATGCCGGCCAGTCAAGTGTCCTGAGCAGTAGTGCTGGGCTAGCAGGACTCCGGTGAACCGGGCTGTAGCGGACTACTATGGCTCATGGAAGCACAAGACTACATTTCCCCATAAGAGAGGCTACCAAGGATAAACAACTAGGTTGTCGGATCCCACTCATACCAAGCATTTCAATCATACACACAATATGCCCGATATGAGTACATACAACATGGCATCACAACAAGACTCTACGACTCAAGTATTTATTCGATAGGCTCCGAGGAGCGAGATATTACAAACATGGGTCTCATGACCCAACATTCAGAGCATACAAATCAAAGCACACGCGGAAGCTTAACATGTCTGAGTACAGACATCTACAAATGAAAAAGGCTTAGAAGCCCGACTATCTACCAGATCCTGCCGAGGGCGCAAGATCGTAGCTGAGGTAACAAGCTAAACGTCGAAGTCCAAGCGGAACTACTAGCGGGACTGAAGTCTCACTGCAAAACATAAATTAAGCAAACGTGAGTACAAATGTACCCAGCAAGACTTACATCAGAACTATCTACATATGCATCGATATCAACAAAGGGGGTGGTGGAGTTTAACTGCAGCAAGCCAGCTTTGACTCGGTGGCTATCCTAAACTACGACTGCAAGCAACTCTTTTGAGGTGGCGCACACGAGTCCACATGTTCACCATATCAATACACCACTATGGATCCGCTCCCGTCTCCCTACGAGAAGGCCATCCATAGCACTCACGCTTATCTTGCGAGTTTTAGAGTATCCACTTTCACTTGTCTATGAACTATGCAAGGGGTCCAAGTTTCCATATCCGAGGAATCCGGCTATTCGAATAGATAATGATAACCCTGCAGGGGTGTACTTCTTCACACACGCTCTCGCCACTTATCGCCCTGTACACGTCATGTACCTCGGCAACCTTCAAGCGGAAGCTGGGCGAGGGAGTCGGCCACGACCTAACTAACCAACAAGTCTCTAGTCCAGGTTTATCGCCTATTCGGGTTCCATCCGCAAGGAGATCCGGTCGGGGTGTCGCTCACGGCCCCAAACAATGTGTACAGGGTTCCCAAGCCCACCATCCGGGTGCCACTTGGTACACCGGGCCACTGTGCCTAGTCTGTCCCAAGCCCACCTGTACCGGGTGCCACTTGGTAGACTACTAACACTACCTACAAACACCGGAAACTAATTGCAAGTCCTGGACAGAGATCGAGTTGATTAATAAGTCGAGAGAGCTTGGAGCGCCCGGAGCCCAATGTGTGGTAGTAACTGTTCATGGATCACAAACACAGAACTCAGTTCCTGAGGACGGCTGCAATGAGACAACCCACCATGTACCCCTACATGGCCTCTCACCGCTACCTTTACCAAATCGTGTTCACACACTTATCACACACACGGTAGGACATGTTCACACACATCCGATTCATCTCCGATGAACCAGACCTGACTCAACTCTAAGCAGTAGCAGGCATGACAAACAAACATGAATGAGTAGGCACATCAGGGCTCAAACAACTCCTACTCATGCTAGTGGGTTTCATCTATTTACTGTGGCAATGACAGGTCATGCAGAGGAAAAGGGGTTCAGCTACCGCAGCATGTAACAGTTGAATCGATGTTGTCCTAATGCAGTAAAAGAGAGCAGGAGCGAGAGAGTGGGATTGTATCGGAATGAACAAGGGGTTTTGCTTGCCTGGCACTTCTGAAGATAATATAGTTCTTCATCGGTGTCATCGAACTCATCGTCGAAACATACGTCTACTGAGGGGAACAAACACCGGCAAACACAAAAGGAACCACAATCAATGCAATGCACAATCATATGAATGATATGTCATATTGAAGTACTGAATTGACCTAATGCAACAGTTAGTCATGTTCATTGAAGTGGAATTCAAACCTATAGCAAATTCCAACTCCAAAACTATTTACCATTTATTCCATAATCATGAATTGTCCTATTCAGTGATGTTAACTTGTCCAAACATGCATGAAAATGCCATATTCAGATTATTTGGATTTTTCTGATCATTTTTCATATATAATTTATTTCATTTGGAGTTATAGATTATTTCTATGATTTTTAGAAGTTTTAGCTATTTTCTGAAATTTCCTGAATAAGTTAAATCGAGAAAATGATTAATGACATCAGCATTGTGTCACTACTGCGTCAGCAGGTCAGCCGAGTTGACCCGGGTCAACTCTGACTGGTGGGACCCGCGTGTCATTGACCCAGGGACTAAACCACGGTCAAATCTGGTGCTGACTGGGGTTTGACCCTGTGGTGGGGCCCGCTGTCAGTGTCTGTTAGTGTGGTAATTGGGGGATTAGCCGCTGATGATAATGCCACGTCATCATCGCTGGACTTAGGCCGGCGACGACCAGATCAGCGGCGGAAGTTCGTCGGAACCTTGCTACGGGGCTCGGTTTTGCGCGTGGTTTGTGTCTACGGGTAGCTAAAGGTGCGCCGCATCCAACGGTGGCGGCGGCTGGGGCTGGGCTGGCCGGAGCTCACCGGAACGGAGCTCGCGGCGGCGGCCGGAGTTCAGACATCCATGCTTGAGGCGTTACGGGGCACGGCGAGCACGGCCAATGGGCTCTACGGGTTGATGGGATCACCAGGAACACGCGGAGGCAACAAGCGCAGGCGGAGGAGCTCGCGAGCACGAAGCTCACCGTCCATGGCGGCGACCGAAGCTCGGGTAGATGCGGGCGCGGGGCTGCAGTGCGCTAGGGGAGGATCTAATGAGCTAGGTGGCATCCACGGGCCACCAGAAGCACGCTGGTGCCACGGGTTCGAGCGGAGGGGCTCGGTTCAAGAAAGCTAGGCGGCCATGGCGGACGGCGGTGCTCGGGCATGTGGGCGAGGGCATTACGGCACGGGAACGAGCAAAATGAAGGAGGGGAAACTGGGTGGAGCTCACAGCGGGGGCGTTGGAGGTCTCATTGGACTCGGGGAGGCCTCTGCGGTGGCGAATTCGACGACGACGTCCGGTGGCCGAGGCGGCGAGGAAGATGACTGGCGACCCTGGAGGGCCTCTGGCCTTTCTTGGTGCGGTGAGGAGGTGCAGGGAGGTACGGACGATCCCGGGAGCACGATGGCGCGTCATTTTGTCGTCGGTGGCCACGCGGGCGAGGCGCGACGGACGGCGGAAGCTCTCGGTGACACTCAGAGGAGGGGCTAGAGGCGAGAGAGAAAGCAGAGGATGAGGGGAAAGTGAGAGGAGGGCCTCGCGCGTCTCCAGACGCGGATTAGGACGAAGGAGCGGCCTCCAGCGCGAAGCAGGAGGTGGAGAGCTCCTCTGGTGCGCTCGCGTGTTCGCTCCTGCCTACTGGCAGGAGGAAGACGACGAGCGAGGAGGTAAGTGGGCTGGGCCGGCTTCTCTCCTGGGCCGGGTGGGTGGGCTGCTCAGGTAAGTTCAGTTATGTTTTATTTCCCTTCTGTTTTCTTTTATTTAATCCTTTGCCACTGTTTTGAATTCAAACAATGCCAAAACATCCTTTGAGTATTTTTATGTTGCCTCATGGACTTTTCCAGAGGCACATAAATTATTTCAAAGTTATTTCAAAATATATCCCATATATTATGAATATAATTCCAAATTCAAATACAATAATGATTTAAATTCAGTGCCAAAATAATTCCTTAAAAAATTTCTAGAATTTTGGTTTGATATATAACTCTTGCCAAAATTCACAAAACTATTTTTAGGGCAATTTGGAATCACTGAATGCAATTTAAAGGGTTCTTGCCCTTCTTTACAATAATTTCTGAGGCTTTGAAAATTCCTCATTTCAATTTCCTTGAAATATAAACATGATGCAGGCTCACTAATGCAACTATTATACTCAGATATTCTAGGGCTGTGACATCAGTAGATTGGATTCGTGGAATACTATACTCTCTACGGCTGTGTGTTGCAGATCCGGACATGTTTGTTTCATCCAGAGACTGTTTTGGAATTCGGAAAGAAGGGAACCCGCCTTGCAATGCCGAAGACAAATCTGCGCGTCAGACTCCTCATCATTGAAGCCAGGTTCAGGGGCAACTAAGGGAGTCCTGGACTAAGTGGTCCTCGGGCGTCCGGCCTGTTAGCCATGGGTCGGACTGATGGGCTATGAAGATACGAAGACCGAAGACTGTACCCGTGTCCTGATGGGACTTTCCTTGGCGTGGAAGGCAAGCTTGGCAACTGGATATGTAGATTCCTTTCTTTGTAACCGACCTTGCGTAACCCTAGATCCTTCCGGTGTCTATATAAACCGGAGGTCTTAGTTCGGATAGGAGATACTCATTATCATAGCCATACAAGCTAACCTCTAGGGTTTAGCCATTACGATCTCGAGGTAGATCAACTCTTGTAATACTCATATTCATCAATATCAATCAAGCAAGATGTAGGGTATTACCTCCATAGAGAGGGCCCGAACCTGGGTAAACATCGTGTCCCTTGTCTCCTGTTACCATCGACCTTAGACTCACAGTTCGGGACCCCATACCCGAGATCTGCCGGTTTTGACACTGACACCAGGCGCGCAGCTACCTGCCCCTGCCCGACAGTTGGCAGAAATTCTGCGACAGATCCGGACGATCCCGATTCTGTCGGTTTTGAATCGAACGATCACCACTAGCCCGGTCTAGCTGCCCCTCGATCCACTATTCCCAAAAAGGAGGGGGTTGGGGGGATTCAAACCTGAGACCCAATGGCCCAAGTAGTATCAACATTCTACCAACAACCACCTAGACCAACTATATGTTGTGATTAGATTCATGTTAGATAATTTCCATACCTTTTATGTTGAGGCAGACTCTCATACTCACAGATCCTACTGTCATTTTATTTTGTTCTTACATTTTTTACCTAAAAAACAAAAAAATGTCTATTTTCTATAAAAAGTTATGCAAGAGATGTGAGTAGAGCTCACGGTTTTAACATAGAAGATTATATCCAAAGATTGTTAACCGTGAATGTTTTCATCAGATGCAGTGTTGGCGAGGGGGTGATGAAATATACCCATGGTAACTTTAATGTTAATAACACAATAACTCGCACATTGCAGACCCGATAACTTATGTACCCGGTCCTGGTAACTTTGGCAGCCAGGGGGAGGGGGTTGATAAAATATACCCCACCTGGTAACTTTTGCGTGAATATCATGGTAACTCACACACTGCAAAATTGATAACTTATGTACCCTAGTCTTGGTAACTTTGGCGACGGGGGTGGAGATGAGGGGAGTTGTTGAAACATACCATGATAACTTTCGAGAAAATAATATGATATGTTTTACTCCCCCGAAGACATGATAACTTATGTACACCCCCGTGGTAATTTTCGTGCACGGGGCGTGGGAGCGGGTGGGTGATGAAATATACGCTCGGTAACCTTTGTGTGAATAGCATGGTAACTTACAAATCACGAACCTGATAACTTATGTACCCTGGTCCTGTTACCTTTGGCGGCGGTGGGGGGCAAGGGTGGTTGATGAAATATCCCCCTGGTAACTTTTGTGTGGATAGCATGATTACTAACATATCGCAGACCTGATAGCGTATGTACCCTGGTTCTGGTAACTTTGCCATCGGGGGGGGGGATCCCCCCAGTAACATTTTTGTGAATAGCATGGTAACTCACATCGCAGAACTGATAACTTATGTGCCTCCATCCTAATAAGTTTGGCAAGGGGGTTGTTTACAAACATCCGCCTCATAACTTTTGTGTAAATAGTTTGGCACAATACGCATCGTATACGTGATAACTCACGCACAAACACCATGGTAACTTTAACCCGACCTGATAAGAAAGTTAGAGTAACCAGATTTATGCCCCGGTAATATCTATGTAAACAACATGGCAAGGTATGTAGCACATGTGTGATAACTTACTTAGCCGAGAAGTGGTAACTTCTATGCAAATATGATGGTAGTATACACACCTCATACGTGATAACTTACGCACAAACCCCGCGGTAATTTTGATCGGGAGAAAAAATAGTTGTTGAAACTATATCCTTCATAACTTCTGTCAAAAAAGCATGGTAACATATGCACCGTAGACCTGATAACTCAGGTCACACAGCGTGGTGACCTTTTAATCCAGGGGAAAAAGTTGTTGAAAACATGCTTCGGTATGTTCTGTGTAAATAGCATGATGATATACGAATCACAAACCCGACCTATGCACAACTATCATGGTAACTTTTGATCGGAGCAAAAAAAGGTTCAAAACATGCCCATGATAAATTATGTATAAATAACTTGGTAACATATGCACAATAGCATGGTACTATACGCACCTTCTACATGATAACACATGCACAAACACCGCGGTAACTTTGACCCGCGGAGGGTCGATGGGGGGAGGTGAGGAAATTGTTTGAAAACATACCCTCTCCCGATAACTTATTGAAGGAAATATGCCCTAGAGGCAATAATAAAGTTGTTATTTATATACCCTCTCACGTTAGTACTCTTTGGGTGTTAATCACATAGCGATGTGAACTAGATTATTGACTCTAGTAAACCCTTTGGGCGTTAGTCACATGAAGATGTGAACTAATCACATAAAGATGTGAAATATTGGTGTTAAATCACATGACGATGTGAACTAGATTATTGACTCTAGTGCAAGTGGGAGACTGAAGGAAATATGCCCTGGAGGCAATAATAAAGTTGTTATTTATATTTCCTTATATCATGATAAATGTTTATTATTCATGCTAGAATTGTATTAACTGGAAACTTAGTACATGTGTGAATACATAGACAAACAGAGTGTCCCTAGTATGCCTCTACTTGACTAGCTCGTTAATCAAAGATGGTTAAGTTTCCTAGCCATGTACATGTGTTGTCATTTGATGAATGGGATAACATCATTAGAGAATGATGTGATGGACAAGACCCATCAGTTAGCTTAGCACTATGATCGTTTAGTTTATTGCTATTGCTTTCTTCATGACTTATACATGTTCCTATGACTATGAGATTATGCAACTCTCGAATACCAGAGGAACACCTTGTGTGCTATCAAACGTCACAACATAATTGGGTGATTATAAAGATTCTCTATAGGTGTCTTCGATGGTGTTTGTTGAGTTGGCATAGATCGAGATTAGGATCTCTCACTCCGTGTATCGAAGAGGTATCTTTGGGCCCTCTCGGTAATGCACATCACTATAAGCCTTGCAAGTAATGTGACTAATGAGTTAGTTGCGGGATGATGCATTACAGAACGAGTAAAGAGACTTGCCGGTAATGAGATTGAACTAGGTATTGAGATACCGACGATCGAATCTCGGGGAAGTAACATACCGATGACAGAGGGAACAGCGTATGTTGTTATGCGGTTTGATCGATAAAGATATTCATAGAATATGTAGGAACCAATATGAGCATCCAGGTTCCGCTATTGGTTATTGACCAGAAGTGAGTCTCGGTCATGTCTACATAGTTCTCGAACCCGTAGGGTCCGCACACTTAACGTTCGATGACGATCGGTATTATGAGTTTCTATGTTTTGATGTACCGAAGGTAGTTCAGAGTCCCGGATGTGATCACGGACATAACGAGGAGTCTCAAAATGGTCGATACATAAAGATCGATATATTGGAAGGCTATGTTTGGACATCGGAATGGTTCCGGATGAGTTCGGGCATTTACCGGAGTACCGGGGGCTTACCGGAACCCCCAGGGAGTCAATGGGTCTTATTGGGCCTTAGTGGGAGAGATGAGGAGGTGGCCAGGTGGAGGGCGCCCCCCTCCAAGCCCAATCCAAATTGGGTGGGGGCCGGCCCCCCTTTCCTTCCCTCTCGCTCCCTCTTCCTTCTTCTCCTGCTCCAACTAGGGAAGGGGGAAACCTACTCCTACTGGGAGTAGGACTCCCCCTTGGGCGTGCCATAGAGAGGGACGACCCTCCCCTCCTCCCCTCCTTTATATACAGGGGAGGGGGCACCCCATAGACACATAAGTTGATTGTTTAGCCATGTGTGGTGCCCCCCTTCACAGAATTCCATGTCGGTCATATCGTTGTAGTGCTTAGGCGAAGCCCTGCGTCGGTAACTTCATCATCACCGTCATCACGCCTTCGTGCTGACAAAACTCTCCCTCGGCCTCAACTGGATCAAGAGTACTAGGGACGTCACCGAGCTGAACGTGTGCAGATCACGGAGGTGTCGTGCGTTCGGTACTTGATCGGTTGGATCGCGAAGACTTTCGACTACATCAACCGCGTTTCATAACGCTTCCGCTTTCGATCTACGAGGGTACGTAGACATACTCCCCCCCTCTCGTTGCTATGCATCTCCTAGATAGATCTTGCGTGATCGTAGGATATTTTTTGAAATACCGCGTTCCCCAACAGTGGCATCTGAGCCAGGTCTATGCGTAGATGTTATATGCACGAGTAGAACACAAAGGATTTGTGGGCATGGGTATATACATATTGCTTGCCGTCACTAGTTGTTTCTTGATTTGGCGATAATGTTGGATGAAGCGGCCCAGACCGACATTACATGACAGCGTTCATGAGACTGGTTCTACCGACGTGCTTTGCACACAGGTGGCTGGCGGGTGTCTGTTTCTCCAACTTTAGTTGAATTGGATTCAATGAACAGGGTTCTTTCTGAAGATCAAAAAGCAATCACTATACCACATTGTGGTTTTCATGCCGTAGGTAAGAACAGTTCTTGCTAAGCCCATAGCAGCCACGTAAAACTTGCAACAACAAAGTAGAGGACGTCTAACTTGTTTTTGCAGGGCATGTTGTGATGTGATATGGTCAAGACGTGAGATATAAATTGTTGTATGAGATGATCATGTTTTGTTAAAGTTATCGGCAACTGGCAGGAGCCTTATGGTTGTCTCTTTATTGCATAATATGCAAGCGCCATACAATTGCTTTACTTTATCGCTATGCGATAGCAATAGTTGCAAAAGCAATAGTTGGCGAGACGACCATGTGACGACACGTTGATAGAGATCAAGATGGTGGAGATCATGGTGTCATGCCGGTGACGATGGAGATCATGACGGTACTTTGGAGATGGAGATCAAAGGCACAAGATGATAATGGCCATATCATGTCACATATTTTTTATTGCATGTGATGCTTATCTTTTATGCATCTTATTTTTCCTTAGTACGACAGTAGCATTATGAGATGACCCCTTACTAAAATTTTAAGGTATAAGTGTTATCCCTGAGTATACACCGTTGCGACAGTTCTTCGTGCTGAGAAACCACGTGATGATCGGGTGTGATAAGCTCTATGTTCACATACAACGGGTGCAAGTCAGTTTTGCACACGCAGAATACTCAGGTTAAACTTGACGAGCCTAGCATATGCAGATATGGCCTCGGAACACTGAGACCGAAAGGTCGAGCGGGAATCATATAGTAGATATGATCAACATAGTGATGTTCACCATTGAAAACTTCTCCATCTCACATGATGATCGGACATGGCTTAGTTGATATCGATCACGTGATCATTTAGATGACTAGAGGGATGTCTATCTAAGTGGAAGTTCTTAAGTAATATGATTAATTGAACTTAAATTTATCATGAACTTAGTCCTGATAGTATTTGCATATCTATGTTGTAGATCAATTGCTCGCATATAGCTTCCCCGTTTTATCTATGATATGTTCCTATAGAAAACTATGTTGAAAGATGATAGTAGCAATGATGCGGACTAGCTCCGTGATCTGAGGATTATCCTCATTACTGCACAGAGGAATTATGTCCTTGATGCACCACTAGGTGACGAACCTTTTGCAGGAGCAGATGCAGACGTTATGAATGTTTGGCAAGCTCGGTATGATGACTACTTGATAGTTTAGTGCGCCATAATTTATGGCTTAGAACCGGGACTTCAAAAACGTTTTGAATGCCACAAAGCATATGAGATGGTCCAAGAGCTAAAATTGGTATTTCAGACTCATGCCCATGTTAAGAGGTATGAGACCTCTGACAAGTACTTTGCCTACAAGATGGAGGAGAATTGCTCAGCTAGTGAGCATGTGCTCAGAATGTCTGAGCACTACAATCACTTGAATCAAGTGGGAGTTAATCTTCCAGATAAGATAGTGATAGACAGAGTTCTCTAGTCACTATCACCAAGTTACTAGAACTTTGTGATGAACTATAATATGCAAGGGATAACGGAAATGATTCCCAAGCTCTTCACGATGCTGAAATTGGCGACGGTAGACATCAAGAAAAAGCATCAAGTGTTGATGGTTGACAAGACCACTAGTTTCAAGTAAAAGGGTAAGGGAAAGAAAGGGAACTTCAAGAAGAATGGCAAGCAAGTTGCCACTCCCGTGAAGAAGCCCAAAGCTAGACCTAAGCCTGATACTGAGTGCTTCTACTGCAAAGGGAATGGTCACTCGAAGCGAAACTACCCCAAATACTTGGCGGATAAGAATGATGGCAAAGTGAACAAAAGTATATTTGATATACATGTTATTGATGTGTACTTTACTAGTGTTCATAGTAACCCCAGGGTATTTGGTACCGGTTCAGTTGCTAAGATTAGTAACTCAAAACAGGAGTTGCAAAATGAACAAAGACTAGTTAAGGGCAAGGTGACGATGTGTGTTGGAAATGATTTCAAGGTTGATAAGATCACCATCGCACACGCCTTTTACCTTCGGGATTAGTGTTGAACCTAAAACAAATGGTATTTGGTGTTTGCGTTGAGCATGAATATGATTGGATCATGTTTATTGCAATACGGTTATTCATTTAAGTCAAAGAATAATTGTTGTTCTGTTTACATGAATAAAAGCTTCTATGGTCATACACTTAATATAAATGGTTTATTGAATCTTGGTTGTAGTGATACACATATTCATAATATTGATGCCAAAAGATGCAAAGTTGATAATGATAGTGCACCATCCTTGTGGCACTGCCATTTAGGTCATATTGGTGTAAAGCGCATGAAGAAACTCCATGCAGATGGACTTTTGGAATCACTTGATTATGAATCATTTGATGCTTGCGAACCATGCCTCATGGGCAAGATGACTAAGACTCCATTCTCCGGAACAATGGAGCGAGCCACTGACTTACTAGAAATAATACATACCGATGTATGCGGTCTGATGAGTGTTGAGGCTCGCGGCGGGTATCGTTATTTTCTGACCTTTACATATGATTTGAGAAGATATGAGTATATCTACTTAATGAAACACAAGTTTGAAATGTTTGAAAAGTTCAAAGAATTTCAGAGTGGAGTGGAGAATCATCGTAACAAGAAAATAAAGTTTCTATGATCTGATCGCGGAAATGAAATATTTGAATTACGAGTTTGGCCTTCAGTTGAAACAGTGTCGAATAGTTTCGCAACTCACGCCACTTGGAACACCACAGTGTAATGGTGTGTCTGAACGTCATAACCATACTTTATTAGATATGGTGCGATCTATGATGTCGCTTACCGATTTAACACTATCGTTTTGGGGTTATGCATTAGAGACATCTGCATTCACGCTAAATAGGGCACCGTCTAAAAATCCGTTGAGATGACACCATATGAACTTTGGTTTAGCAAGAAACCTAAGTTGTCGTTTCTTAAAGTTTGGGGCTGCGATGCTTATGTGAAAAAGCTTCAACCTGATAAGCTCGAACCCAAATTGGAGAAATGTGTCTTCATAGGATACCCAAAGGAAACTGTTCGGTACACCTTCTATCACGGATCCGAAGGCAAGATCTTTGTTGATAAAAATGGATCCTTTCTAGAGAAGGAGTTTCTCTCGAAAGAAGTGAGTGGGAGGAAAGTAGAACTTGATGAGGTAATTGTACCTTCTCCCTAATTGGAAAGTAGTTCATCATAGAAATCAGTTCCAGTGATGCCTACACCAATTAGTGAGGAAGTTAATGATGATGATCATGAAACTTCAGATCAAGTTACTATCGAACCTCGTAGGTCAACCAGAGTACGATCTGCACCAGAGTGGTACGGTAATTCTGTTCTGGAGGTTATGTTACTTGACCATGACGAACCTACGATCTATGAGGAAGCGATGATGGGCCCAAATTCCGCAAGATGGCTTGAGGCCATGAAATCTGATATGGGATCCATGAATGAGAACAAAGTATGGACTTTGATTGACTTGCTTGATGACCGGCGAGCCATTGAGAATAAATGGATCTTCAAGAGGAAGACGGACGCTGATAGTAGTGTTACTATCTACAAAGCTCGAATTGTCACAAAAGGTCCTCGACAAGTTCAAAGTGTTGACTACGATGAGATTTTCTCACTCATATCATTGCTTAAAAGTCTGTCTGAATCATGTTAGCAGTTGCCGCATTTTATGAAATCTGGCAAATGGATGTCAAAACTGTATTCCTGAATGGATTTATTAAAGAAGAGTTGTATATGATGCAACCAGAAGGTTTTGTCGATCCTAAAGGTGCTAACAAAGTGAGCAAGCTCCAACAATCCATTTATGGACTAGTGCAAGCCTCTCGGAGTTGGAATATACGGTTTGATAGTGTGATCAAAGCATATGGTTTTATACAAACTTTTGGAGAAGCCTGTATTTACAAGAAAGTGAGTGGGAGCACTACAGCCTTTCTGATAAGTATATGTGAATGACATATTATTGATCGGAAATGATGTAGAATTTTTGGAAAATCATAGAAGAGTGTTTGAAAGGAGTTTTTCAAAGAAAGACCTCGGTGAAGCTGCTTACATATTAGGCATCAAGATCTATAGAGATAGATCAAGATGCTTGATAAAGATTTTTCAATGATTACATACCTTGACAAGATTTTTGAAGTAGTTCAAAATGGAACAGTCAAAGAAGGAGTTCTTGCCTGTATTGCAAGGCGTAAAGTTGAGTAAGACTCAAAACATGATCACGGCAGAAAATAGAAAGGGAATGAAAGTCATTCCCTATGCCTCAGCCATAGGTTCTATAAAGTATGCTATGCTGTGTACCAAACCTATTGTGTACCTTGCCATGAGTTTGGCAAGGGGGTACGATATTGATCCAAGAGTAGATCACTTGACAGCGGTCAAAATTATCCTTAGAAGACTAAGGAGATATTTCTCGGTTATGGAGGTGATAAAGAGTTTGTCGTAAAGAGTTACATCGATGCAAGCTTTTACACTGATCTGGATGACTCTAAGTCTCGATCTATATACATATTGAAAGTGGGAGTGATTAACTAGAGTAGCTCTGTGCAGAGCATTGTAGACATAGAAAATTTGCAAAATACATACGGCTCTGAATGTGGCAGACCCGTTGACTAAACTTCTCTCACAAGCAAAACATGATCACACGTTAGTACTCTTTGGGTGTTAATCACATAGCGATGTGAACTAGATTATTGACTCTAGTAAACCCTTTGGGCGTTAGTCACATGAAGATGTGAACTAATCACATAAAGATGTGAAATATTGGTGTTAAATCACATGACGATGTGAACTAGATTATTGACTCTAGTGCAAGTGGGAGACTGAAGGAAATATGCCCTGGAGGCAATAATAAAGTTGTTATTTATATTTCCTTATATCATGATAAATGTTTATTATTCATGCTAGAATTGTATTAACTGGAAACTTAGTACATGTGTGAATACATAGACAAACAAAGTGTCCCTAGTATGCCTCTACTTGACTAGCTCGTTAATCAAAGATGGTTAAGTTTCCTAGTCATGGACATGTGTTGTCATTTGATGAATGGGATCACATCATTTTAGAATGATGTGATGGACAAGACCCATCAGTTAGCTTAGCACTATGATCGTTTAGTTTATTGCTATTGCTTTCTTCATGACTTATACATGTTCCTATGACTATGAGATTATGCAACTCCCGAATACCGGAGGAACACCTTGTGTGCTATCAAACGTCACAACGTAACTGGGTGATTATAAAGATGCTCTACAGGTGTCTCCGATGGTGTTTGTTGAGTTGGCATAGATCGAGATTAGGATTTGTCACTTCATGTATCAGAGAGGTATCTCTGGGCCCTCTCGGTAATGCACATCACTATAAGCCTTGCAAGCAATGTGACTAATGAGTTAGTTGCAGGATGATGCATTACGGAACGAGTAAAGAGACTTGCCGGTAACGATATTGAACTAGGTATTGAGATACCGACGATCGAATCTCGGGCAAGTAACATACCGATGGCAAAGGGAACAACGTATGTTGTTATGCGGTTTGACCGATAAAGATCTTCGTAGAATATGTAGGAACCAATATGAGCATCCAGGTTCCGCTATAGGTTATTGACCGGAAGTGAGTCTCGATCATGTCTACATAGTTCTCGAACCCATAGGGTCCGCACGCTTAATGTTCGATGACGATCGGTATTATGAGTTTATGTGTTTTGATGTACCGAAGGTAGTTCAGAGTCCCGGATGTGATCACGGATATAACGAGGATTCTCGAAATGGTCGATACATAAAGATCGATATATTGGAAGGCTATGTTTGGACATCGGAATGGTTCCGGATGAGTTCATGCATTTACCGTAGTACCGGGGGGTTACCGGAACCCCTAGGGAGTCAATGGGTCTTATTGGGCCTTAGTGGGAGAGAGGAGGAGGCGGCCAGGTGGAGGGAGCCCCCCCCCATGCCCAATCCGAATTGGGTGGGGGCGCGGCCCCCCTTTCCTTCCCTCTCGCTCCCTCTTCCTTCTTCTCCTACTCCAACTAGGGAAGGGGGGAAACCTACTCCTACTGGGAGTAGGACTCTCCCTTGGGCGTGCCATAGAGGGACGACCCTCCCCTCCTCCCCTCCTTTATATACGGGGGAAGGGGCACCCCATAGACACACAAGTTGATTGTTTTAGCCATGTGTGGTGCCCTCCTTCACAGAATTCCACCTCGGTCATATCGTTGTAGTGCATAGGCGAAGCCCTGCGTCGATAGCTTCATCATCACCGTCATCACGCTGTCGTGATGACGAATCTCTCTCTCGGCCTCAACTGGATCAAGAGTACGAGGGACGTCACCGAGCTGAACGTGTGCAGATCGCGGAGGTGTCGTGCGTTCGGTACTTGATCGGTCGGATCGCGAAGACGTTCGACTACATCAACCGTGTTTCATGACGCTTCCGCTTTCGGTCTACGAGGTTACGTAGACATACTCTCCCCCTCTCATTGCTATGCATCTCCTAGATAGATCTTGCGTGATCGTAGGAATTTTTTTGAAATACTGTGTTCCCCAACACTTATGCGTAAAGAGAAAGGCAATATACACACCGTAGACTTGATAACTCACGTATAAACACCGTAGTACCTCTGAGGACCTCATAACTTACATTCAACCACCATGTTACGTTCAACCACCATGTTACGTTCAACCAACATAACTCCTTCGCTAACTTCCATGTAGATTTATGACAATTTTATGCATCACAGACCTAATATCTTACGTTTAAACACTATGGTATCTTTAATCCTAGGAAAAAAGTTTTTGAAACATTTCATCAATAATTTCTGTGTTAAATTACCATACTTCCACGTGCTTTTAGCCTTCTCGTACTATAGTTACCAGCCTCATGGTATAGTTATCATGTTGCTCATACCATAGTTATCACGCTGGTCATGCCAAAGTTACCAAGCCAAACTTTATTATTTTTCTGATATGATAGAAATAAGAAAGGTTCAAATAATATTGTTTATCTGGCTCAATATGAATAGACCTGGGTTCGAATCCTCTTTTAAGCACTTTTATTTTCTTTTCATATTATGCAGCGAAAAACCAGAAAAAACCACTAGCGATTTACTACGATTTTGAGAGAAGGAAAAAAATCAGTGGAACCAAGCATGGGATGATAATGATCAGGTAGGAACGAATCGTCCGCACCTGTCGCTAAAAATACTGTCGTGTGGAAGTTAGTTGCATCCTTCTTTGAAAGACCTTCTCACAAGGAACACAAATATGCAAGCGAAACTTACTTTAGACTTTTGGTCCAAATGATGCAAAAATATTCAAAATTGGAAGTCCAAAGAAAAATGGTGGTTGTCCCCCACACCTATGTGCCACAAATCCTCACTAGTTGAACCCCTATAATTTAACCCTTCAAATGCCCTCTCAAACCTTAAATCCTCAAATATGATGAGTTAAAAAGGTTCCTCTATGAAATAGTTTCTTTTGAAAAGGGATGATGGGAAAGTGACAATGCCGGACTTCGACTCGTTTAAAAAGAGTTGTAACTCCCCAAATCTTTTTTAACATAAATTCATTTACTTGGTCCATCGAGCTAAAAGCCTCACTACTCAACTAGTTCACTAAATGATATTTTGGGAAAATAGTTCATCACTTCCTCACTAGGAGAACTGATCCAAACAGGACGACAGGAACAATTACACTTTAGCGGAAACACAACTTCCTTGACTGCTACTATAAGTCCAATCAATACATTGCCAACACTTTTGCCCAACTCTGTTCACTTCTTTGGCCTGCACACTTGTTTTTCTCTGTCTTTTCATGAAGGAACTTGGACATTGCGTCCTCTGTAGTCTCGTTTCTAGCAGCAGTTAGTGCACCAACATCCAATAAACCTCTCTTGATCAATAGATCATCGTGTTCTTATTGCAAATATCAAAAGTTGCAACCTTTTTGCATAATTAAGCTAACAATGAGCCCAAATTGCTTGAAACCGAAGACCACATGTGGAATATTGCACTTACTTTCTCCTTTTCACACCTATAGAAGACACATCTTGATTGCTTCTCCATTGTGCAGGCCCATTGCAGCACCATTCGCTAGCAGTTGTCACACTTTATGAGCGGCACAGGTGAGCCGACGAGTTGTTAGGCAATGGTTGATCCCGGCGGGCGGATGAGGATCTGCTGGGAATCGGAGGAGCGGCGAGATGCGACTGCCGAGAGAATGAAGGCATCCAATGAGGAGCTCTTGAGGCCGTATGGGGCGCTCGGGATGGCTACACATCATGGCCTAGATGCGTCAAATCCGGCGACAGCAGTGATGGCTTAGTTGTATTGATTCCAGTGACGACGGTGATAAGCGAGAGCATCAAAGTGGGGCGGAAGGGCAGCTGGGCCTATGGGATGTCAGCAGGGGTGTGTGGTGGCCGACAGAGGGCGGCTCTAACATGAATGCAGGCGAACAACGGAGAGTGGCGCTGACGGGGTGGGGGTGGGGATATTTTTGCTAAGAAGTTCATGCGGCCACTCAATTTTTTTAGGAGTTATAAACACGTTGAGGGTTCGGCTAGGTCCAGTTTAACTCTTCAATAGGGAATCTTTTGAGTTGTTAAACCCTTTGGAGGGGTTGGCTAGAATTTCCCTTATGTGTGCATGAAAGGGCTTAGCAATTAAACTCCCCAACACATAGGTGATTAGCTTCTTGTAGCTAAGCTTCCTTCATTTAATTGTTCAGCAACTAAACCTAGACATTATTTTTATCTGGGGTGATCAAAGTGTTCTTTCTCCTCCTTAATTGTTTTGCTACATTAGAGCAACTCCAATGGGGCGACCCATTTAGTTCGCCTGCGTCCGTTTAGATCGGCGCGGACAAAAGTGGCGGCCGAATGTGCCGACCCAAACCCAAATCACGTGCACTCCGCGTCCGTGCCGACGCATTTGCGGCCCAAATTTGTGCCCCAAATGCGTCGGCCCGGACGCGGAACAGACGCCACGCGTGTATTCTCAACGTCCGTCGCGTCCCCACCTGGCGGCCGTCCAACTACCCGATGCCCACGCGATTAGCTTAATTTATGACCACGGGCCCATGCGTCGATGACGGCGGTCATACTTTTTTAAGTCGGCCGTGCGGCGGGGCCGTCCTCATCCAAACTCGCCGGCAAACCCTAGCCGCCACCACCACCATAGCGAGATGGGGCTCTTCTCCGGCGCCGGCAGCAGCAAGGCCAAGGGCAAGGCCCCCGCCATCCCTTTTCCCTCGGAGTTCCTCCTACCTCCGCCGGCGGCGGCTCGCCGGCAGAGGCAACGCGTGAACGTGCCAGTGCACCAGGCAGAGTGGCACTGGCAGCATCGTGTGCCTCTGTCGTACCCCGACGTCATTGAAGGAAATATGCCCTAGAGGCAATAATAAAGTTATTATTTATTTCCTAATATCATGATAAATGTTTATTATTCATGCTAGAATTGTATTAACCGGAAACATAATACATGTGTGAATACATAGACAAACAGAGTGTCACTAGTATGCCTCTACTTGACTAGCTCGTTAATCAAAGATGGTTATGTTTCCTAACCATGGACAAAGAGTTGTTATTTGATTAACGAGGTCACATCATTAGTTGAATGATCTGATTGACATGACCCATTCCATTAGCTTAGCACCCGATCGTTTAGTATGTTGCTATTGCTTTCTTCATGACTTATACATGTTCCTATGACTATGAGATTATGTAACTCCCGTGTGCCGGAGGAACACTTTGTGTGCTACCAAACGTCACAATGTAACTGGGTGATTATAAAGGTACTCTACAGGTGTCTCCAAAGGTACATGTTGGGTTGACGTATTTCGAGATTAGGATTTGTCACTCCGATTGTCAGATAGGTATCTCTGGGCCCTCTCGGTAATGCACATCACTTAAGCCTTGCAAGCAATGCAACTAATGAGTTAATTGCGAGATGATGTATTACAGAATGAGTAAAGAGACTTGTCAGTAACGAGATTGAACTAGGTATTGGATACCGACGATCGAATCTCGGGCAAGTAACATACCGATGACAAAGGGAACAACGTATGTTGTTATGCGGTCTGACCGATAAAGATCTTTGTAGAATATGTAGGAGCCAATATGGGCATCCAGGTCCCGCTATTGGTTATTGACCGGAGATGTGTCTCAGTCATGTCTGCATTATTCTCGAACCGTAGGGTCCGCACGTTTAACATTACGATGACAGTTATTATGAGTTTATGCATTTTGATGTACCGAAGTTAGTTCGGAGTCCCGGATGTGATCACGGACATGACGAGGAGTCTCGAAATGGTCGAGACATAAAGATTGATATATTGGAAGCCTATGTTTGGATATCGGAAGTGTTCCGAGTGAAATCGGGATTTTACCGGAGTACCGGGAGGTTACCGGAACCCCCCGGGAGCTATATGGGCCTTAGTGGGCTTTAGTGGAAAGGAGAAAGGGGCAGCCCAAGGTGGGCCGCGCGCCTCCCCCCTCCCCTAGTCCTATTAGGACTAGGAGAGGTGGCCGGCCCCCTCTCTCTCTTTCCCCCCTCAAGGAATCCTATTCCAACTAGGATTGGGGGGGGGGGATCCTACTCCCAGAGGGAGTAGGACTCCCTTGGCGCGCCCTCCTTGGCCGGGCGCCCCCCCCCCCTTGGCTCCTTTATATACGGAGGCAGGGGCACCCTAGAACACACAAGTTGATCGTTGAGATCGTTCCTTAGCCGTGTGCGGTGCCCCCTGCCACCATATTCCACCTCGATCATATTGTAGCTGTGCTTAGGCGAAGCCCTGCGATGGTAGAACATCAAGCTCGTCACCACACCGTCGTGTTGACGGAACTCCTCCCCGACGCTTTGCTGGATCGGAGCCCGGGGATCGTCATCGAGCTGTACGTGTGCTAAGAACTCGAAGGTGCCGGAGTAACGGTGCTTGGATCGGTCGGATCGGGAAGACGTACGACTACTTCCTCTATGTTGTGTCAATGCTTCCGCAGTCGGTCTGCGTGGGTACGTAGACAACACTCTCCCCTCTCATTGCTGTGCATCACCATGATCTTGCGTGTGCGTAGGAATTTTTTTGAAATTACTACGTTTCCCAACAGTGGCATCCGAGCCTAGGTTTTATGGTTTGATATTATATGCACGAGTAGAACACAAGTGAGTTGTGGGCGATATAAGTCATACTACCTACCATCATGTCATACTTTGGTTCGGCGGTACTGTTGGATGAAGCGGCCCGGACCGACATTACGCGTACGCTTACGCGAGACTGGTTCTCCCGACGTGCTTTGCACACAGGTGGCTTGCGGGTGACTGTTTCTCCAACTTTAGTTGAACCGAGTGTGGCTACGCCCGGTCCTTGCGAAGGTTAAAACGGAGTCAAATTGACAAACTATCGTTGTGGTTTTGATGCGTAGGTGAGATTGGTTCTTGCTTAAGCCCGTAGCAGCCACGTAAAACTTGCAACAACAAAGTAGATGACGTCTAACTTGTTTTTGCAGGGCATGTTGTGATGTAATATGGCCAAGACATGATGCTAAATTTTATTGTATGAGATGATCATGTTTTGTAACTGAGTTATCGGCAACTGGCAGGAGCCATATGGTTGTCGCTTTATTGTATGCAATGCAACCGCGATGTAATGCTTTACTTTATCACTAAGCGGTAGCGATAGTCGTGGAAGCATAAGATTGGCGAGACGACAACGATGCTACGATGGAGATCAAGGTGTCGCGCCGGTGACGATGGTGATCATGACGGTGCTTCGGAGATGGAGATCACAGGCACAAGATGATGATGGCCATATCATATCACTTATATTGATTGCATGTGATGTTTATCTTTTATGCATCTTATCTTGCTTTGATTGACGGTAGCATTATAAGATGATCTCTCACTAATTATCAAGAAGTGTTCTCCCTGAGTATGCACCGTTGCGAAAGTTCTTCGTGCTGAGACACCACGTGATGATCGGGTGTGATAGGCTCTACGTTCAAATACAACGGGTGCAAAACAGTTGCACACGCGGAATACTCAGGTTATACTTGACGAGCCAAGCATATACAGATATGGCCTCGGAACACGGAGACCGAAAGGTCGAGCGTGAATCATATAGTAGATATGATCAACATAGTGTTGTTCACCATTGAAACTACTCCATCTCACGTGATGATCGGACATGGTTTAGTTCATTTGGATCACGTGATCACTTAGAGGATTAGAGGGATGTCTATCTAAGTGGGAGTTCTTAAGTAATATGATTAAATTGAACTTAAATTTATCATGAACTTAGTCCTGGTAGTATTTTGCAAATTATGTTGTAGATCAATAGCTCGCGTTGTTGCTTCCCTGTGCTTATTTTGATATGTTCCTAGAGAAAAACTATGTTGAAAGATGTTAGTAGCAATGATGCGGATTGGATCCGTGATATGAGGTTTATCCTCATTGCTGCACAGAAAAATTATGTCCTTTATGCACCGCTAGGTGACAGACCTATTGCAGGAGCAGATGCAGACATTATGAACGTTTGGCTAGCTCAATATGATGACTACTTGATAGTTTAGTGCACCATGCTTAATGGCTTAGAATCGGGACTTCAAAGACGTTTTGAACGTCATGGACCATATGAGATGTTCCAGGAGTTGAAGTTAATATTTCAAGCAAATACCCGAGTTGAGAGATATGAAGTCTCCAACAAGTTCTATAGCTAAAATATGGAGGAGAATCGCTCAACTAGTGAGCATGTGCTCAGATTGTCTGGGTACTACAATCGCTTGAATCAAGTGGGTGTTAATCTTCCAGATAAGATAGTGATTGACAGAATTCTCTAGTCACCATGACCAAGTTAGTAGAACTTCGTGATGAACTATAGTATGCAAGGGATGACGAAAACGACTCCCGAGCTTTTCATGATGATGGAATCGATGAAGGTAGAAATCAAGAAAAACATCAAGTGTTGATGGTAGACAAGACCACTAGTTTCAAGAAAAGGGCAGAGGGAAGAAGGGGGACTTCAAAAAGAACAGCAAGCAAGTTGCTGCTCAAGTGAAGAAGCCCAAGTCTGGACCTAAGCCGGAGACTGCGTGCTTCTACTGCAAAGGGACTGGTCACTGGAAGCGGAAATACCCCAAGTGATTGGCAGATAAGAAGGATGACAAGGTGAACATAAGTATATTTGATATACATGTTATTGATGTGTACTTTACTAGTGTTTATAGCAACCTCTCAGTATTTGATACTAGTTCAGTTGCTAAGATTAGTAACTCGAAACAGGAGTTGCAGAATAAACAGAGACTAGTTAAGGGTGAAGTGACGATGTGTGTTGGAAGTGGTTCCAAGATTGATATGATCATCGTCGCACACTCCCTATAAATTCGGGATTAGTGTTGAACCTAAATAAGTGTTATTTGGTGTTTACGTTGAGCATGAATATGATTTGATCATGTTTATTGTAATACGGTTATTCATTTAAGTAAGAGAATAAATTGTTGTTCTGTTTACATGAATAAAACCTTATATGGTTACACACCCAATGAAAATAGTTCGTTGGATCTCGATCATAGTGATACACATAATCATAATATTGAAACCAAAAGATGCAAAGTTAATAATGATAGTGCAACTTATTTGTAGCACTGACGTTTAGGTCATATTGGTGTAAAGCGCATAAAGAAACTCCATGTTGATGGGCTTTTGAAATCACTTGATTATGAATCAGTTGATGCTTGCGAACCATGCTTCATGGGCAAGATGACTAAGACTCTGTTCTTCGGAACAATGGAGCGAGCAACAGATTTGTTGGAAATCATACATACTGATGTATGTGGTCCGATGAATATTGAGGCTCGCGATAGGTATCATTATTTTCTGATCTTCACAGATGATTTGAGCAGATATGAGTATATCTACTTGATAAAACATAAGTCTGAAACATTTGAAAAGTTCAAAGAATTTCAGAGTGAAGTGGAGAATCATCGTGACAAGAAAATAAGGCTTCTACGATCTAATCGCGGAGACAAATATTTGAGTTACGAGTTTGGTCTTCAATTAAAACAATGTGGAATAGTTTCACAAATTCGTGCCACCCGGAACACCACAGCATAATGGTGTGTCTGAACATCATAGCCGTACTTTATTAGATATAGTGCAAATCTATGATGTTTCTTTCCGATTTACCACTATCGTTTTTTAGGTTATGCATTAAAGACAGCTGCATTCCCGTTAAAAAGGGGCACCATCTAAGTCCGTTGAGACGACACAATCTGAACTGTGGTTTAGCAAGAAACCAAAGTTGTCATTTCTTAAAGTTTGGGGTTGTGATGCTTATGTGAAAAAGTTTCATCCTGATAAGCTCAAAACCAAATCAGAGAAATATGTCTTCATAGGATACCCAAAAGGAGACTGTTGGGTACACCTTCTATCACAGATCCTAAGGCAAGACATTCGTTGCTTATAATGGATCCTTTCTAGAGAAGGAGTTTCTCTCGAAAGAAGTGAGTGGGAGGAAAGTAGAAAACTTGATAAGGTAATTGTACCTTCTCCCTTATTGGAAAGTAGTTCATCACAAAAATCTGTTCTTGTGACTACTACACCAATTAGTGAGGAAGCTAATGATGATGATCATGTAACTTCAGATCAAGTTACTACCGAATCTCGTAGGTAAACCAGAGTGAGATCCGCACCAGAGTGGTAGGGTAATCATGTTCTGGAGGTCATGTTACTTGACCATGACGAACCTACGAACTATGAGGAAGCGATGATGAGCCCAGATTCCGCGAAATGGTTTGAGGCCATGAAATCTGAGATATGATCCATGTATGAGAACAAAGTTTGGACTTTGGTTGACTTGCCCGATGATCGGCAAGCAATTGAGAATAAATGGATCTTCAAGAGGAAGACGGACGCTGATAGTAGTGTTACTATCTACAAAGCTAGAATTATCGCAAAAAGTTTTTGACAAGTTCAAGGTGTTGACTACGATGAGAGCTTCTCACTCGTATCTATGCTTGAGTCTGTCCGAATCATGTTAGTAATTGCCGCATTTTATGAAATCTGGCAAATGGATAAACAAAACTGCATTCCTTAATGGATTTATGAAAGAAGAGTTGTATATGATGCAACTAGAAGATTTTGTCAATCCGAAAGATGCTAACAAAATGTGCAAGCTTCAACGATCCATCTATGAACTGGTGCAAGCATCTTGGAGTTGGAATATATGCTTTGATGAGTTGATCAAAGCATATAGTTTTATACAGACTTGCGGTGAAGCCTGTATTTACAAGAAAGTGAGTGGGAGCACTACAGCATTTCTGATAAGTATATGTGAATGACATATTGTTGATCGGAAATAATGTAGAATTATTCTGTAAAGCATAAAGGAGTGTTTGAAAGGAGTTTTTCAAAGAAAGACTTCGGTGAAGTTGCTTACATATTAAGCATCAAGATCTATAGAGATAGATCAAGACGCTTGATAAGTTTTTTAATGAGTACATACCTTGACAATATTTTGAAGTAAGTTCAAAATGGAACAGTCGAAGAAAGAGTTCTTGGCTGTGTTACAAGGTGTGAAATTGAGTAAGACTCAAATCCCGACCACGGCAGAAGATAGAAAGAGAATGAAAGTCATTCCCTATACCTTGGCCATAGGTTCTATAAAGTATGTCATGCTGTATACCAGATCTATTGTATACCCTGCACTGATTTGGCAAGGGAGTACAATAGAGATCTAGGAGTAGATCACTGGACAGCGGTCAGAATTATCCTTAGTGAAATAAGGATATGTTTCTTGATTATGGACGTGACAAAAGGTTCGTCGTAAAGGGTTACGCCGATGCAAGTTTTGACACTAATCTAGATGACTCTAAGTCTCGGTCTAGATACATATTGAAAGTGGGAGCAATTAGCTAGAGTAGCTCCATGCAGAGCATTGTTGACATAGAAATTTGCAAAATACATGTGGATCTAAATGTGGCAGATCCGCTGACTAAAATTATCTCACAAGCAAAAACATGATCACACCTTAGTACTCTTTGGGTGTTAATCACATAGCAATGTGAACTAGATTACCGAATCTAGTAAACCCTTTGGGTGTTGGTCACATGGCGATGTGAACTATGGGTGTTAATCACATGATGATGTGAACTATCGATGTTAATCACATGGAGATGTGATCTAGATTATTGACTCTAGTGCAAGTGGGAGACTGAAGGAAATATGCCCTAGAGGCAATAATAAAGTTATTATTTATTTCCTTATATCATGATAAATGTTTATTATTCATGCTAGAATTGTATTAACCGGAAACATAATACATGTGTGAATACATAGACAAACTTAGTGTCACTAGTATGCCTCTACTAGACTAGCTCGTTAATCAAAGATGGTTATGTTTCCTAACCATGAACAATGTGTTGTTATTTGATTAATGAGGTCACATCATTAGTTGAATGATCTGATTGACATGACCCATTTCATTAGCTTAGCACCCGATCGTTTAGTATGTTGTTGTTGCTATTCTTCATGACTTATACATGTCCCTATGACTATGAGATTATGCAACTCCCGTTTACCGGAGGAACACTTTGGGTGCTACCAAACGTCACAACATAACTGGGTGATTATCAAGGTACTCTACAGGTGTCTCCAAAGGTACATGTTGGGTTGACGTATTTCGAGATTAGGATTTGTCACTCCGATTGTCGGAGAGGTATCTTTGGGCCCTCTCGGTAATGCACATCACTTAAGCCTTGCAAGCAATGCAACTAATGAGTTAGTTGCGAGATGATGTATTACAGAACGAGTAAAGAGACTTGCCGGTAACGAGATTGAACTAGGTATTGGATACCGACGATCGAATCTCGGGCAAATAACATACCGATGACAAAGGGAACAACGTATGTTGTTATGCGGTCTGACCGATAAAGATCTTCGTAGAATATGTAGGAGCCAATATGGGCATCCAGGTCCCGCTATTGGTTATTGACCGGAGATGTGTCTCAGTCATGTCTGCATTATTCTCGAACCGTAGGGTCCGCACGCTTAACGTTACAATGACAGTTATTATAAGTTTATGCATTTTGATGTACCGAAGTTAGTTCGGAGTCTCGGATGTGATCACGGACATGACGAGGAGTCTCGAAATGGCCGAGACATAATGATTGATATATTGGAAGCCTATGTTTGGATATCGGAAGTGTTTCGGGTGAAATCGGGATTTTACCGGAGTACCGGGAGGTTACCGGAACCCCCGGAAGCTATATGGGCCTTAGTGGGCTTTAGTGGAAAGGAGAAAGGGGCTGCCCAAGGTGGGCCGCGCACCTCCCCCCTCCCCTAGTCCTATTAGGACTAGGAGAGGTGGCCGGCCCCCTCTCTCTCTTTCCCCCCTCAAGGAATCCTATTCCAACTAGGATTGGGGGGGGGGATCCTACTCCCAGAGGGAGTAGGACTCCCTTGGCGCGCCCTCCTTGGCCGGCCGGCCCCCTCCCCTTGGCTCCTTTATATACGGAGGCAGGGGCACCCTAGAACACACAAGTTGATCATTGAGATCGTTCCTTAGCCGTGTGCGGTGCCCCCTGCCACCATATTCCACCTCGATCATATTGTAGCGGTGCTTAGGCGAAGCCCTGCGACGGTAGAACATCAAGATCGTCACCACGCCGTCGTGCTGACGGAACTCCTCCCCGACGCTTTGCTGGATCGGAGCCCGGGGATCGTCATCGAGCTGTACGTGTGCTAAGAACTCGGAGGTGCCGGAGTAACGGTGCTTGGATTGGTCGGATCGGGAAGACGTACGACTACTTCCTCTACGTTGTGTCAACGCTTCTGCAGTCGGTCTGCGTGGGTACGTAGACAACACTCTCCTCTCTCGTTGCTGTGCATCACCATGATCTTGCGTGTGCGTAGGAAATTTTTTGAAATTACTACGTTCCCCAACAGTCATCCTGCCGGACGAGTGGCATCTGGATCCAGAGATGATCCCAGTGCCGGCGGCGCCGCGGTCGGCTAGGGCGCACGCGGAGGAGGTGTGGCGCCGTCGGGCGCTGCTGACACCAGAGCAGCGCGCGACGCCACCTACGCATCCGACTCGCCGAACTGGAAGAGGTGGTTCGCCTTCAAGCACGAGAAGGCGAGGCGCCGCGGTGTGCGCGAGGTCGACCGCAGCCTGCCGCCGCCCCCGCTTGTCGTCCGCGAGGAGGACCAGGCGGCGGAGGACGCCTACCAGGCGGCGGAGGACGCCTACCAGGCGGTCCTTGCGGCGGTCTACCGCGAGAGCAAGTAGGACGAGCGACGCAGGTTGGAGGTGGTGGAGGAAGAGGAGGCTCGGTACGAGGCGGCCATGGCGCAGGCCATTGCCCTCTCCGCGGTCGGCGACTGCGTGCTGCCGCCGGTGTTCCCGTCGTCCCCTCCCCGGAGCCGGAGTCGTCCCCTATCGAGCGCTACTCCTGGACAGGAGTACTGCGCGAGTGGGTGTCCGCGCCACCGGTTTGGATGGGGGCGACGCCGGCAGAGGAGGAGACGTACCTCAAAATGTGGCGCCGACGATGGCTAGCCGAGGAGCGCCGTCGCGGCGAGTACGAGGAGATGCTCGAGCGCGACCTCGAGGAGGAGCAGCGCGAGGCTGAGGAGGAGGCGCGCCAGGCCGCGGCTGCACAAGCGGCCGTACAGCCCCCCGCACCGGCACTGCCCGCGCCGGAACAGCTGCCCGCGGCCTACATCGCCGCCGCCTGAAACACAGCGTTCCCCTGGGCCGGCCTTGCGCCGACGCTTATCGACCCCATCGACCCCGAGGAGGACGGCGACGACGACGCCTAGAGCAGTGTGCCGCCTCGTAGTTTAGGTTGTTTTTATTTTTCTTAAATGCTAATGTGGACGCGTGGACTCTCGCCGGCCTTCGTGACCGGCTGTAATGTTTAATTAATGTTGTTTTTTTAAATATGCATGCATTCTTTTTTTTTCTAGCGCCGTCAAAATGGGTTGGGCCAGCGTTGGGCGCACGCGTCGACCCAAACGCGGAAGCGGACATCCGTATGCGCCTGGCCGACCCAAACGAATAAAAAGCGGACAAAATCGCCGTTTGTTTGGGTCGGCCCGTTGGAGTTGCTCTTAGAGTTTTGTCTATATGACATTCTTAGCACACGTACATTAAGCACTGGAAAAGGCTCAAGCTTAGGCTTTATATAATTGTTTGGTGTAGATGTATATGGACGAACAAAGAAAATGTATCTTTCTTTTTTTAATAGTCAATGGGATGTACTTCCTTCGTTTTTATTTACTCTATATATTAAAGTTGACTGAAGTCAAACTTCGTAAAGTTTGACTAAGTTTATATAAAAAATAATATAGAAATTTATCATAATAAATCTATACGATGTGAAAGTACATTTAATAATAAATCTAATGTTGTTGATTTGTTATTGTATATCTTAATATTTTTTATATAAACTTGGTCAAAATTTATAAAGCTTGACTTTGATCAAAGCTAATATGCGAACTAAATAAAAACGGAGAAAGTATCTAACACCTACTTGATTTTCTCTTTATTTTCCATACTAGCCGAGGAGCATGTCATTTTTTAGATGAGCTGTTGGCAACGATGGTTGTAGTCCCTCTCCCGGTCTCCCCATCCCGAGCTATGCTTACGATTCAGGGTGAAACTATAGCCTCCGTGGCCTCCTCCCTGCCTCTCGTGCCCCCTCGCCGCCACCTGACTACGTGAGGCCTTGGAGGAAGGTAGCGGCGGGGCCTCTGCTGCTTCGCTTGTCATAGTACTTATCATCAATGTCCCGTAAGTACTTAGGTCGTGTTTGGTTTATAAGTTTTAATTTTTTTTAGTCTTAATTTATAAGTCTCAAATTCCTATCTGTTTGGTTTCTAAGACTAACATGGACTAAAAGATCACATTACAACTATAAGTCTTTATAAGTTCTTTCTTAAAAGTTTTATTTCATAAGTCTTAAATACTCACTTTAAGTCTCTATAAATCCCTTCTATTTAATTTAGATGTGACTTATAAAAAAAATTTAAATCCCTAAACCAATAAATCCCTCAAAACAAACACCTTCTTAGCCCCATTAAAAAGGGACTCCTCTTTTAGAGTATCATACAACTACTACGAGTCAACCTTTTTTAGAGCACCATCAATGTGCTAGGAATAATGCAAAAGGTTCGAGGCTTGACGGGAATATGCACTTCTATATCATAAAGAGAAAGCAAAATATATTGCTGAAAGGGAAAAGGATAGAGAGCGATACTGTTTTTCAGTTGGGAGTTAGAGTATCTACAGCTGGACTTGACAAATCCGGTATCAAACGCCTGTGAATGTATTCAGACACATCCACAGACACTGGCTAGGCACCCCCGCGCATTCACATACCGCACATTCTGATCCTCAAATCCATACGATTCATGCATGTCGATCATACGATACAAACAGCCTGAATGCCAAAATTCGAAACAAAGCAAGCAAATCATAGTTTAACAAAACAGACATGGCAAAATAAACTCAATGTTCGAGCGTGATGGATGGCCTCGGATTACTGGCTCGGCGCCCGCTTCGAGCGGAATGCGTTCTGCTCTGCCTGCATCCGGGCTGCCTGCTCCACCTGCATCCGGGCCGCCTGCATCCGGGCCGCCTGCTCCGCCTGCATCCGAGCCGCAGCTGTCCTCGCCGTCTGGTACTTTCTACGGTTGTTGATCTCCATCTTCTTGTCCACAAACCACTTCTTTGAATGCTCATCATAGAGGGTCTCGTCCGCCAACATGATCCTCGCATGTTTCGCCTCCTGTGCGAGTTGCAACCTCTCCTTCTCAAGCTCTATGTCGCCAAATATCTTGGCCTTCTCGAGCTCCCATTTGATCGCCGCTTGTTGCTTCTCCAACTCATCTTCTCCCTCTTAATTTCGAGCTTCTTCTCCGTCCTCTTCCGGTTCCACTCCATTCTTTTCTTTTGCGCATCCAACATGAGCTTGTATCTCTCCTCCTCCTTGTTTCCCCTCAGCGAAAAAATGCCCGTCCATGTTGACGACATTTTGGTAGCCGCGGCATCACGGGCGGCACGTGCCTTCTCCCACTTGTTTCCCACGTCTGAACCTCCCTGTGACGCCGCCGCCTCCCTCTCTCGCTGCCGGCCTCGCCGCAACTCACAGGCGACGTTCTCCGCCCTGCAAGTTGTTAGAATAAATCCGAGGCATACCGTCGATCATCCGAGGACCAAGCAATCACACGAGCACGACACCAAGATTTTTTAACGAGGTTCACCGATATGGCTACATCCCCGAGGCCTGATTACGGGCGCTCCTCCCCGTGACACCGTCACAATACCGCACACCGGCCACCCGGGCGCCGGCACACGCCGCCGGCTCCCCCTTGCGCGCCTGTGCTATTATGTTGGCATAGGTTACATCGTGTGTCTACCCCCGCTATACAAGAGAGACCTAGGATACAAGTGTCCTACTAGAACACGACTCCACATCCTATGTAAACACAATACAACTCATAGTCCAACTGTAACCTAGCTTGTACACTATATTCGACACAACTCTAACAAACTCCACCTTGACGAATATTCTCCACCACCTTGAATTCGTCAATGCGTCAACTTCCATTTACATTGAACTTGAGTTTATCCCATGAGTACCGCTGCTACTCCAAAAACTCCATGTGACTCCACCTGCAACTTGTAGTCCCTCCTTATCTTGACCACATTCAACACTCGAGCAAAATTAAGTTCCTTGTTATTCTAGTTTGTACTCCAAACTTCCAGAGTATCCGTCCAACGCAATCACACACTGACCACTGACCTGCGTGAAAGTGAACAACTCACATAGTGGGTGTCACACATAAGAGTTACCTGAACTCAACATCACCGCTCCTTTCTTAACCGCCTGTCTGAAACTTGAAGAAATTTCACCCTTGCTTGTAGTCATCCCGAGTCAAATTCGTAGTTATCTCATCACATGTATGACCACCAGAGCCCTGGCCCGTCTCCATGTCCCGTGCGCGCCGCACGCCTCGCCGCTATTACCGCATCAAGCCTCCGCTGTCCCGGTCGAGTCTCAAGGGTCGCGAACCCACACCACTCAACCCCCACTGCAGAGTACCACCGATCATCACCGACCGATGACGAGTTTCACGCTTCCACCATACCACTGGGCTCCAGTCCGAACTACGTGTCCCTCGCTTTTTCCCCGCTGAATAGACTTCGATTCTCTGGATCCTTACACCGTAGCCCCTCAATCCAGCTCCACCTTCAACATGACTCAATGGTAGATGATCAGTCCATCCTCGCGCCCCGTCGACTTCAAGCTCTCATGTGCACCATCCTGAATCAACCCCGCGCCATAGTCTTGTCAAAACCACACAAACCCTCGGAGCCTGCGCCACATGTTTCGACGCCCAGAAGTCGGTCACCATCAGCATCACACTCCTATGGCGTCGTCGCCGATCTCACCACCGTCTTCTGTACCAACCGACTTGCGTCGATCCGTCAGACCATCTAGTCCAACCCAGCCGAACTTATCCGACTGCAACGACACGCTCAAGGCTCCCAAATGGTCTTCCGCGAATTCTCATCCATCACATGATAATTCCATCTTAGCTGACATGACTTTCCGCAACGCCTTCAAGCATCCCTGTTGTGCCAACAAATCTTTCACCCTTGTCTGCCATAACCCAAAGCTTCCAGTTCCGTTGAACTTCTCCACCTCAAACCTGGTACCCGATGGCGCCATGGTTCTTTGTACGGCTTACCCCGTGAAAAATAACCGAGCAGTCTTCCAGTGATCCCCAAGTACAAGAACAGAACCTCTGTCTACTACTAGCAATCTAGCTAGTTGGTCTTCACGTGAAGTGCTCCCTTGGCTCAACTTTCGTATGCTAAGCTTTGCCTTGCCATGACCTTCTGCTTTCCAACGGATTATCTCTTGCGATTCTTTCTATTCGCGAGTTGATTTGCCTGCCTATCTTAGTGTCATTTGAAGACTTGGTCTCCTTTTGTCCAAAACAAATCTCACGTAGCCTTGCACAGCACGCACAGGTACACATCCAGACCAGGAGCACTTCTCCGTGGTCTTAGCGCACGCAGCCACCCGTGGGCCTTTCCTGGACCTGTGCACAAAGGGCTCTTGCCTGGACTGGACTCGGCCACGTCCGTTACTGGCACGCGAACCAGAGCAGCTCGCCACGATCCGCCGATGCGACTCGCCGACAATCTTTCCATCTCGGCGTGAGCTCCTTCCCTAGATCCGGACTGCTTCTTGTACGCTCCCGCAAACCGCTCGATTCCCGATTGCTTCTACCCGATCTTATCAATAGTGCACCCAACGATCTCCAAGGAATAATCTTCTGCACATCGTCTTTGTGCTGAACTCGACGACGATCCATCCTCTAAATCAACGAATCCGTGGGCTCTTCGAACCTAGCTCATGATACCACTTGTTAGAATAAATCCGAGGCATACCGTCGATCATCCGAGGACCAAGCAATCACACGAGCACGACACCGAGATTTGTTAATGAGGTTCACCGATATGGCTACATCCCCGGGGCCTGACTACGGGCGCTCCTCCCCGTGACACCGTCATAATACCGCACACCGGCCACCCGGGCGCCGGCACACGCCGCCGGCTCCCCGTTGCGCGCCTGTGCTATTATGTTGGCATAGGTTACATCGTGTGTCTACCCCCGCTATACAAGAGAGGCCTAGGATACAACTGTCCTACTAGGACACGACTCCACATCCTATGTAAACACAATACAACTCATAGTCCAACTGTAACCTAGCTTGTACACTATATTCGACACAACTCTAACACAAGTCGCCGCCGATGACACCATGCCTCCCACAGACGAGGCGGACTGCATCTCCCTCGCGGCGGTGTGGGTCGGGTTGGACGACATCTCCGGCGGTGGATCAGGACCGGAGGTGAGGATTAGGAGAAAGGGCCGGCGAGGGTCCGGGCGCGGGAATGGTTGGAGGACGGCGGGAGGAGAAGGAAGGGTTTGGTGGATTTGATGCAATTTCGGGTGGGGTCGGGCTGCCGTGTCCGACATGGCGGGCGTGCCCGGACGCCCCATATCCGCCTCATATTTGGACTGGATATGAGGAGTGCCGGTCAGTCCGGTCATTTGAGGGCCGTTTGAGAGGCCCACCTGGGTCAAAAACTCTTGACCGGACAGTGACCGGGCGGCCTGCCCGAGCGGTTGAGACAGGTTTGAGGGGTCCGATTATAGATACACTTAGTACTAGTACCCAACTTACGTTTACATATGATATGAATTGCCAACCGCGCAGAATAAAATGGATCTGTTTCTTACAAGACGTTCCTTGCATCCACCAGATTCTTCATCTAAACAAAAATTATTTACCCCTTCACCGGATGAAGGGAGTCGAGAGAAAACAAAAAATATCGCTGAAAGAGAAGAGGATAGGAAGTAGTAGGTTTTTTATAGTTGGGGAGTAGTTTGTTGGTAGCACGCACCGCACGTTTACATATGGGATTGCCAACAGTGCAGAACAAAATGGCTCTGTTTCTTACAAGACATTCCCTGCACCCACTAGATTCTTCTTCGTCTAAACGCCTGCCGTGGTTAGCGCAAACCAAACCAGCAGAACAGTAAAAATCAACACGGGTTAGGCTGCCGTGGTTGACCCGAGCATGCATGGAGCCCGACAGGGACGCAAGCACGAAATTAGCGCAAGTGACGGCGACGGATGGACGCAGGTGTCAAGCTCCCATTGCCGCTCCACGCAAAAATTATGGAAAGGAAAAGAGCTGTGGTTGTTGAGCGCTTGAGCTACTACTATCACTCACTGCCGTGGCAGCGATCCTGTTAGGTGAAATGAAACAAGCGAGTGCGCTAGAACGAAAACGATCTACCGCACGTCGTGCATTGCATTGCACTGCATTTCTGTATACTATTTCTTTCACGTCAAATCTGAACAAGAGAGACTCCAATCGGCGACTTTTATCAAGGCTTCGAGGCTACTGATTGGTAGTAGAGCTTGGTTAGCCATCCATGTCGCTCGGCGGCTGTCTACCAGGTCCACCACGTGGGAATCATGTGGCTATGATATTGCTGGTGTGAAATAATTAAGTTTATGACTTTGTGGCCGCAGTTTCAGCACATCCATTTACGCTAACAGCTGCCGATAATCTTGGGTGGTATGTTCACAACGAAACCATTGAAAACTTGTGTATAGTACTCTCTTTGTCTTAAAATAAGTGTCTTGAGCTTAGTATAAATTTATACTAGAGCTAATATAAAGTTAAAACATTTATTTTGGGACGAATAGAGTACTAGATTACTGTGACTTCGGGTACTCGTCTAACAGTAAAGAGAGCCATGCACGACAAGCAACTGCTTTATGCATTCATTACCAACTGTAAAAGAATGTTCGGGATCAGGCCCGGCTTGTCAACTTTGAATGGCTCTTTCATTTCCCTGGTCAGGGCATCTCTGACTCAATCCCTCAAAGCGGACATCCCAAACGTTCGTGGACGCGCCAGCGAATATGGATAGAGAGTGGGTCATCCAACTCTATACCTGAAATATTCACTTCTATTAAAGCATGTCGCCAAATAGCTATTAGTAGCGGTCACATTTTACATGGATTTAGTGGCTTCCATCAAATATTGTGACTACTAATCCATGGATTAGTAGCTTCCACCAAATACTTGAAGAAAGGCTTCCGCCAAAACATGCACGACTCTGATTCAGTATTAATGCATGGGTTATGTAGTTTCCACGGAACACTTGGAGAAAAAAAGTGGCTTCCGCCAAAACATACTAGGGGCTTTCAAAGCGTTCCGCCAAAACATGCTTGCTCAGTATGATACTAATGCATGGATTAAGTAGCTTCCGCCAAACACTTGAGGAAAAAAAAGAAACAAAGTGGTTTCCGACCAACACAAGCTAGGAGCTTTCAAAGCGTTCCACCAAAACGCCAAGCATGCCTTCCGCTAAACAGTAAAACAAAAACAAAAAAAAGCCAGCAACTGCCTTCTGCCATCCGGTCAGAAAAAAAGAGAGGGGTACGTGGTGATTTTTGTTTTTGATTTGTGGGAATTCAGACATATTGATTGGTCCGTTGACGTTTGCGGCACCGCGCTGACAAAAAACGTTCGAACGGCTCGGTCCAAACATTTGCGGACGATTTTAATGCGTTGGAGATGCCCTCGTTCTGTTGCTCTTGGATAACATGTGGACGCACAGTTAACTTCCTAGTTGGCTACTCCTTTCTTGAGCACTAGTGTCATGTCACGCCTAGTTTGGGTTGCAAAGCCAAAACTTTCCCCGGCATGTGCCTACGCAGCCCAGCATCTAGCTTGCAAATCCAGGCCAACGCAAGTTCACATGAAAGTAGAAAGGCTCTCCCCATCAACCCATCAAGACCACTACAACGACTATACCCCAAATACAGACATAGAAAAAAGAATAATTGTGGACTTGCTCGTACCCGAAGCACCTACTACCCAAAAGGGACACAAAGGCCGGTAGTGTTGGGCATCGGCCCATGCATGCAGCAGCGGCTGCCGCCGTCACATCGCCGGTGGACCAAGACCCTCTCCTACCTGGCCACGCCCCCGGCCACTTGTTCGTCCCCGTCCGAATCAAAATCCATGTGGACGAGCCGCCATCACACACCGAACGCTCAACTCCACAGTGCTCTGCAGAGACAACATTAAAAACCAGCACGAAAAGGAGGTCAAGGTCACACACTGTGCGCAGATGAGAGCAGAGGAAAAGCACTGTGCTAGATTGACCGCCCGTGACTCCGGCGAGCCGCCTGTCCAAGATCCGCCTGAGAAGAAGCAGAAGATGCAACTGAAAAGGTGAAAAGTAAAAGTAGAATTAGATAAGCTCATGTGCTAATCTGGTGGCGATGATAAGCGCTGTGCTGCGCTGAAAAGCTGAGTTAAAAGTGAGGGCTGGCCTTGTGCTTATCATGTGTCCTGGGGCAAGTGGATAAGGATGCCTTATCAGAAAAAAAGAATTCAAGGGAAAATGTCTAGAATGGCATCTCTGTTAGTTTTCAAGAAAAATAGCGAGTACAATGAAATGACAACTAGACGCAGAACGAACAAGAACAAATATTCGTAATTGATTAGCTGTGAAGGTTGGTTCCAAAAATATATATACTAGTACTAAAAGAATTACTCGTTGGGAAGGTTAATTGGTGGTTCCTGAATTTTGGTGGACTGATCTAGATGGTCGTTTGGTCGAACGCCATGCAATGCAATCATGTGGAGCTGGGTGAGGATGCAATGGTTTTCAGCAGTGGTCCTGTAGAATAGACCGGTGCCTGGTGCTGACTCCACACGTCTAAATTCAAGGAGCCGAGGCTTGGTGTGTAATCTAGGTGGTTAGATGATCGATTGTTAATTCCACCAGCAATCATAATTAGTAACTTAGTGCATGATTGAATCACTGTCTTTTCAGAGATTTTTTTTGCTAAAAACAAAGACAGCTGCATGATAGGATAGCACTCCTCCCAGTTGCATGTAAAAGCTTGGTTGCGGGTTAGCGGGTCATCGTACCGGCCTACCGTTATTTGCTAGTACTCCATCCGTTTTTATTTACTCTGTATATTATAGTTGACTAAAGTCAAACTTCATAAAGTTTGACCAAGTTTATAGAAAAGAATATAAATATTTATGATAACAAATCTATATGATGCGAAAGTACGTTCAATAATGAATCTGATGGTATTGATTTGTTATTGTACGTGTTAATATTTTTGTCTATAAACTTTGTCAAAGTTTATAAAGCTTGACTTTGAACAAAGCTAATATGCGGAGTAAATAAAACGGAGGGCGTATATTTAGTTTCATGTTGAGCGCAGATTAACAACTCGGTTGTGTATACACACACAAACTCATATTTTTCACCATTAGTAATGTGGCATTGAAGGAAATGATGCAACTTCTATTATTGGAAATAGCCATGAGATGTTGAAATATCGTAGTACGCGGTTTGTCTTATTTTAATACAATTCAACGGATATAAAAAACAAAAACAAAATGCAATTCCAGAAGATGGGACCATGACCTTGGTTGTAGATCGTAGTGAAGCATCCACAATGGTCCCATGGGCATGAATTAGCCTAACGTGGCCTCTGATTGTTGCTCATTAAGATGTCATGGGGCTACTCCCCACACTAGCTCCGGTGCGGAGTTACAATACTCAATGTGGTGTCAATTGGTACCAAAATTCTCTGGTCCCAACAATATGAATTTTGACCAAGCTAGCAATTAAACACAATTAAAAGCGCCAATCTAACTACACGGCATCTTAATCAGCAACAATCAGAGGCCGTGTTTAGAAGTTGTAGATTATCTTTTGCGCATTTGCTATTCATCCATGGACTGAAATTTGGATTCGTCTCTGTTTATTTGGCGACACAGGGACACCACGACGAGTGTCAGTGAGGCGCGGGGACGCAGACGGTGCCGATCTAGGAGCAACCCGGAGCAGGTGACGACACGACAATGGTGTAGCTGGTGGGCGGTATGAGAAGGAGGTCGTGAGGGGAAAGAACTGGTCGGAGGAGGAAGAAGCACTTCCAACTGTTCTATTAAATCGGCTGATTTTAAATCATTTTCAGCCAAATGATGGATAGGTCGCCCCTATCTTTTGAAAGCGGAGTGGATATTTGGAGCCTAACATGGCTATTTGGGTGCCTGGTTAAATATGTTCATGCACTTGTCTTTTGTTTACTTATCCTTTTGTTTAGTAAAAAAATACATATGGAAATTCACCTATTGCCAGTGGCGTAGCCAGCCCGATAAGCTAGGGTGGTCCATCAATAAAAATATTTACATAAGTTTATTTATTTTTGAAGAAATATTTTTTTACTACACTATATACAAGCTATGGGGAAATTCCAGGGTGGTCCATGGACCACCCTGGCCACCCCCTAGCTACGCCACTGCCTATTGCCTCTCTCAAAAAAATATGGATCAATTTCTGGAATTTAGTAGAAAGTATATGTTATACAAATTTTGAAAAAAAATCATGCATGCGGATATAGAAGAACTTGTCCTACTAGCTGTTGGTAAACAACTAATATACCCATTTTGCAACTTGTGCATGAACCACATTACTAATTGTTACAATAGTATACAGTATAAATTTCACAACTTACTATGTAAACGGTATCTTGTGATTTTCACACAACTCGCGAATAATCATATTTTTCTCGCTACTTAAAATGCGTGAATTTTCAAGGTTCTTGAGAAGCAGGTGTCATATATAAGCTATTCTTATTGTCCTAGATCCACCTTCTCTCACCGGCCCTGTTTCTTTCCTCACCCCTACTATCTTTTTGAAGTAGAGAGCCATACAGACCAGCCTTTCCAAAATTTGGTGAAATGTATAAATTATTATACTACAAAATACAAAAAAAACTGCATGTGATAAAGAATAATTTGCCCAAGTATTTTTTTGAAAAGAATATGTCCATTTATGAGTCGTGCACAAATCACAAAATGAGATGTTTTTTAACATTGAATGCATGCATGCATACCCTACCCTCTATGAGCATCTCCGAGATACTGACGCGACAGAACGTGTTAATTGGATGAAGTCAACATAGGTGTCACGTAGTCAACGGAAACATCTTCTTTCATTGGAGGAATATCATTGAAAAGCCTGAAATAAATGTAAGAAAATACGAGCAGTAGTACAAGTCTGGGACTTGAACATTGGTGGACTGGTCTCACCATAAAGAATTTAACCATCTAAGCTACCCTCAGTTCACCAAGACAAGATGTTATAGAGGCAAATGTCTATGATACAAACTACATAGCTTATTACGAAAGAAGTAATCTTGTGATTTATGCAGAACTGGCAATTAATTGACCTTATCTCAATACCCAAAAATGCGAGTTTTCTATGTTTTGAAAAGCAAAACCACACACAAACTCTTGTTCAGATGAGTATATCTCCCCTCCCAACCCCCCTTGATCCCTTCCTAGTTGAGGAAGTCGCACCTTGCAAAACAAGATTGGTGAATAAGCACTGCATTAAGTATTCCATGTGGGAAGCTTGCACTAGGGCCTAAACTATTCCCATGCGCCAGGTAGTTGCCATTGACATTGATCATGCAATACCTAATCAAAGTTTTATCGTTTCATCCCCACTACTTTTCTTTTGAGAATGTTGTTATCATCTCCCATCTGAATGAACCGCACCTTGCGTCTGTACTGTGTTAAAAAAAAGCTCATCTTTAATGGCTCCCTAAATTGCCCTCCATCAATTTATTTATTATTACAGCCGGTAGTTAAATCCTCCACTGTAAATAAAATTCGTCCTGCTCCTACCAAAAAGAGGCCGTTTACCAGCTTCCTCTTGGACAAGCCAAAGCCAAACCCAAAGTTTCTTCTTCTCCGGTAAAAGCATCTTTTTCCCCCCTCTTTGTGATGAAAAGAGCACAATAAATCCGGCCAAAAAAGATGCCGCTGCCGCCGCAATGATTAGTCCGGTGGCATTTGCGGCTTGCCACTCTCGCCTGGCGTTGCGTTTGCGTGGTGTTTTTGTGGACGACGGCGTCGTCGTCGCCAGCCAGCCTCGTCCACCTCTTCCTCCTCCTTGTGGCTCTCGTCTTCCTCCCCCCGCGTTGCCCTCGGAAAAAATCCATCCTTTCTGCCCCGGAAATTTAGTCCCCTCCTATTTATGACCCGCCCATCTCTCCCGCGGAGGCGGCCCTGAAAATCCCCCCCTTGCTCCACCTGAATCGGCTTCTTGGTTCCCCCGTCGATTTCCTCCTCCCTCTCCCGCGTTCTTGATCCGAAGGCGCGTGTGTTTTCGGGGCAATTTCCGGCATCAGATTGTCAATTGGATCCATTTCGATCCGTTCCTGGTCTTCTTGAACCGAGCGGCGGGCTCCGTGATTGGTTCTTGTGTCGCCCTGGAGCATTCTCGCGCGAGACCAAGATGCTCTACTTGAAGCAGCCGCAGAGGAGCTAGCTGAACCACGCGGAGTCTCCGTTTGCTTGCTCTGAATTTCTCAGGCTCGGATTCGTTCTGGCCCTCTTGTCTGCCTGCGTGTTGATCTGAATTTCTGATCCGATGGAGGCCATGAGAGGCGGCAAATTCCTCCAGAAGTTCCGGCTCTACGAAACCAGATCGGTGAGCATCTCTTGCAAATTTTGTTTACCTAGTCTCTTGATTTAGTTTTTGCCTTGAACTGGATTCTATCCGTAGCTTCCTTGGACATGCCAATCTTTGTGTCAGTCAACCTCGTGTGTTTCTGTTATAATGGGGGACTGTGTTTGTTTGTTTGTTCATGGTTGATTGGATTATTGGGTCATTTATGCTTGCACTGTGGGGCGGATCTACTGTATGATTGGTTCGGTCCGATTTGATTATAGGAAAGGGAAGGGTGAAAGGCTGCAAAAAGGTGAGGGGAGATCCTTCTTTTTGTTTCTTTTACAGGGGAGGGAAGACCCTGTTCCTTTTTGTTGCTCCCTGCAATTGTGTCACGCAGATTAAATATTTGCTGGTCGATCTTGTTTAATGATGATGTAATGTTGTGGTGTTTGCCTTCTGGCTTGGCGATTGCCCTGCTGATGCAGAAAATTAAACTTTCTGGCTTTCAGCTGACCTTGTTGCGTATATGTGTAATGATTCTCAGATATTCATAATTCAGAAGCCAGCATTTAGCTATTGGTCGTTAGTACAGAACAATAGAAGCTATGTAATTGTCATCCTTCGAGCACCGTTTCTTTGATTTACTAGAAGTGAGGCCTGATGTCAAAAGTTCTCTGTGCGTTCTAGCTCAAATTCTGTCGTGCTAAATATTTGTTTGATATTTTGGTGCAGAAATTTTATCTTGTCGGAAGAGACAAGAGCAGGACTCTTTGGAGGGTGCTAAAGATTGACCGGTTGGAGTCTACTGATTTAGGTATCCAGGAGGATCCTACTAGTTACACAGAGAATGAATGTCAAGAACTACTTTGGCGAATTCATGAGGGAAATAGGTTGACTGGTGGGCTGAAATTTGTCACAAAATGCTACGGAATAATTGGTATTTCAACATGAACTGAGATTCATAGAGTATATCAATCAAAATGTTGTAGCTGTTCAAATTATAACATTTACCACTTCTGTGCTTCTTCAGGTTTTATGAAGTTTCTTGGTCCTTACTACATGGTTATAATTACCAGGAGAAGAAAAGTTGGCACAATCTGTGGCCATGATATTTATTCAATTGGCAAGAGTGAAATGATCGCAATTCCATGTCCTATAGTCTGCCCCAATGTGGCTAATTCTAGGGATGAGAACAGGTCTTTCATTGTTTCATTCTGTAGATATTGTGTATTGCCTGTTGTAATTCCATCGCTGGTTCTTAACAATATCAAAATCACCAGCTTGCTTCCTTTTGTATCTGGAGTCTTGGATATTGATTTGCTATTCATTCATGTTACTTTAGGCCCCTTTCTTTTCCAAATATTCCAGTTCATTTTGGTGCTACATTGTGATCAGACAATGTGCATTGTTGGTGGTGGCGTCTATTTTATTTTATTGTACTGTTTTGTACTGCATTATTTTCAGATAAGTTTTCCGGCGTGTATTCATATTTTTAGTTTCCATTTGGTCCAGCAATGGTGTAATATTTCTTTTGGTGCATTTAATGTTATTTTGTCTATATAAGTATAAAATCTGCTTGTTGATAATAATATGTATCCAGCTTATATGGTCAGTACATCATGACCATTCTTGCAGTACTGAGATTTGTGTATGGATGGTCAGAGGTATATAGAATTGTTTTGAATTTCTTTGCTCCCATAGTATTATACTTATACTATTATAAATGTACTTTAAATATATTCTTGCTAATGTTCTTTTGATTGTTATTGTCTGCACACATTAATGTTTTTATTGCCCACCTTTTGTAGATATAAACGTCTCCTTTGCTCGGTCGATCTTACGAAGGACTTCTTCTTCAGCTACTCTTACAACATCATGCGCAGTCTTCAGAAGAACATAAATGACAAAAATACTGGACATGTTGTTTATGAAACAATGTTTGTATGGAATGAATTTTTGACACGAGCAATGCGGAACCATCTCAAGAATACCGATTGGACAGTGGCCTTGGTCCATGGATTTTTTAAACAGGTATACTCTTCCGTGACACAAAGTCTTTTGGCGCTACATTATTTTTAATTTCCATCATCTTCAATTATTGATCTTACCGGTATCATCTATTCATCACGGAAGACCACAAGGGCTCCTGCTAACTCAATACCATCGTACTAACGTATGCGTTTTACTGCACATTTAATGACCTGACATGTAGTGAATGCTTGAAATAAAGGGTTTGCAAACGCATGGCTTTGTATAACCTGCTGACATTTTTCAGTTTGAGCTGCTTGCGGCTTTCGCGAGTTGAAACATTTGCTTGTAAGTGTCAGCAGACTGTTCCTGCTTTTTTTCAGTTTCCATCTTTTGTATGTTCCTGGTGCATAGTAGTGTACTGCACTGTCATCATTGAATTGCTATTTATAGCTTAAATGTCTGTTAGCAAGCATTGAGCACAATCCCTTGTTCCTTGTGCAAGACCTCATTATGCCAGTATTTATTATATTTATGAGTGTAATTAAGAACTAATAGTAATCTCTTATTATTGCTATTCGGGTTGAAATGACGTTATGCTAGTAGTGTTTTTGTCTTTGCAAGGCTTACATGCTAGTAGTGTGTTTCATCTGTTCATGTACTATACGAAGATAAGCTAATAGATATATATATATTCGTGTGTTCAGTCGAAGCTGTCATTATCTGGGAAGGATTTCTGGTTGACACTTATAGCCAGACGCTCACGTCATTTTGCTGGAACCAGGTTCGTGTTACAAGTATTTGAGCTTTTCTGTAGTCAAAGCTCACCTTTATATTTATCTCACAAATGTATTTATTTTTATCATTCTGAAATATAGATTCATGAAACGAGGTGTTAATGAAAAGGGTAGGGTTGCCAATGATGTTGAGACTGAACAGATTGTTTTTGAAGACACACCTGATGACATCCCAAGTCAAATAACTTCTGTTGTACAACATAGAGGATCAATACCTCTTGTCTGGTTTCAGGAAACTTCAAGACTTAATATTAGGCCAGAAATCACGTGTAAGTTATGTACCGTTAGTCTGTTATGAATTTGCAGATCTGTAGACTTCTCTGATAATCCTTGTCACCTGCAGTAAAATCCGATGTGGACTACAAGGCCACCCGCCTTCATTTCGAAAACCTTGTTCTTAGATACGGGAACCCTATAGTCATCTTAAACTTAATCAAGGTGAGTGTAATTGTTTAACGTAATTTTCATCTATTGATTTAATGGTCAGCTTGATAGCTGTTGGGATCCTTGATGAATACTCCCTTTTGGATTGCTTGTATATCTCTCAGACTCGTGAGAAGAAGCCTCGTGAATCTTTGCTCCGTGCAGAATTTGCAAAGGCTATCCATTACATAAATAAGGGGTTACCGGATGACAAACGTCTTAAGTTTTTACACATGGATCTGAGTAAGCTATCTCGAAGGTAATCTATTGTATTACAAGAGGATATTCTATCTGAGCTTGCTCCTGTAAGAACCTGTTGGTTATGCGTGAAGTACGTGCTAACGATATTAATCTTCATGCCGTCTGCAGGAAAGGCACCAATGTGCTTGGACTGTTAAACAAGGTAGCATCAGATGTGTTGGAACTAACGGACCTCCTCCATTGCGAGATAACTACAGCATCAAAACCTTTGGATGCTTCAAGGTAATTTGTATACCTACTTAGGAACTTGCAATTGCTTAAGAATCGATAAGTTTGATTTAGCAAATCCATGAAATGAGCCCTCCAGCAAATAAACTACAATATGTTCTAAATGTTTGACCATATATCTACATGGCTTTATATACTTCACACAGAAGGAACCATCCGATATTATTTGTATTAAAATAGTCTTGCATAGTATATATGTGGTCAGTGTTAGTTCACAACATGGGTAAACATCCGTATGAGAGGAGAACATGGCCATGTGAAAAGAGAGCACTGATTTGGAGAGGAACAGATGTAGTACAGCTGGTCAGATAAGAGATGATTGGCAGGGACTTGCTTACTAGAAGACTTTGTTAGTCCATTGCTTAAACTCAAAGATAGCTGCCACACCTTTCCTATCGGAATTGATTTTGACATGCGTATCTAAAACAAATATGTACTCTAGTGCAGACAAAATGGAAACTACTTACCCGAAGGAAACATGTCAACCTAATGTGCAAGTAATGGACTTCCTGCTGGCTTTCTGCTGGCAGTACTAATGGTTATCTTTTACATGTTTTGCAGTGGACAAGGGTCATGTGACATCAAAATCAATGATGATTTCTGCGCAGCTACAATGGTACCTCTTTTACTACAGAAGGGTGTCCTCAGGACAAACTGCATAGACTGCTTAGACCGCACAAATGTTGCACAGTTTGCATATGGATTAGCTGCTTTAGGGCGTCAACTTCATGTGTTGAAGCTCACTGAAGAACCTAAAATTGATCTGCATGATCCTTTGGCCGATGATCTGATGGATTTCTATGAAAGGATGGGTGATACATTAGCCATCCAGTACGGTGGTTCTGCTGCTCACAACAAGGTTAGCTTCTTGTTATATCTGTGACTCCTGAGGAACATAATCTGCATAACACAACTCTTGAAATTGCGTTTTATAGAACTAAAATTTAGTATGCATACTCTGAAGGTGTGCAGTTGTGTACTACTACTACACACTCCGTCCCATAATGTAAGACGTTTTCTGACACTACACTAGTGTAAAAAAATGTCTTACATTATGGGACGGAGGGAGTACTGTTTTAATGTATTCTTTACCACCTCTGGAGTAGTTATAATTTCCCAGAGTAGTTCTATACTTCTAATTGCCACACCACTATTCCCTTTTTCTATCATTTGATTTGTACATTTATTTTCCTTTCTCTGTTGTTGTGTTCGGCTATTTAGCCACATGTTTAAGTCAAATAAACATTAAGGCTACCTGTCACCTGAAAATAGGACTCTGAAAGAGCAGTTGCTAACTATCATCATGTGTCAGGTCTGTCATTCTTGTCATTTTAGGAAAGGTCATGCGCACCAGGACAGTTGATACCTAATATGAAACGTTTGTTCTCACAGGTCTTCCTATGATTAAATGAACTTCCTAAATCAATTTGTACACGTGGCTTTGCCCTTTGGAAACAAGTTTAGCAGTAGAGGTTGTTAATAGGGCGAGGACATCTGCCACCCAAGCATGCTGAGTGTATTTATGATCTATCTTGAGTGTTTGCATCTAAAATTTTTGTGACTAAAATAACAGGTATTTCTTACTGATTATAGTTTTTGAGAAAAACCCTATAGTTGATTCTTATTTTAAGTGTTTGCTGTTGTAATCTTGAACATTTTTATTTCAGAATGATTCGAGTCTTGTTGGTAGGCAGTGTTCAGTAGTTAGCACAAATCCAACTTAGTATTTTGAATGATCAGTCTAACTTTTCCATTGTAACATGCTACAGATCTTCTGTGAGCAAAGAGGACAGTGGAAGGCAGCAACCCAATCCCAGGAGTTCCTTCGAACCCTTCAGCGTTACTACAATAATGCGTACACAGATCCTGAGAAGCAGGATGCTATAAATGTGTAAGCTTCTTCATGTCTGCAAAAATATCACTCTGACAACCAATGGAAATTGGAAAATGCTGACATTTGTCTTATAGTTCCACATAAGATTTATATGTTGTGTTTTTTTTTGAAACGCAGATTCTTGGGTCATTTTCAGCCTCAACAAGGCAAACCACCTCTTTGGAAGTTGGACTCAGATCAGCATTACAATATCGGCCGGCAGGGAACTTTAAGTGAAGAAACTGGAAGGTGCTGATATAAACTCTTCCATTAACAACAACATTGCTTGATGAGCTGGTCTCGAACATATTCTTTACACCATTAGCTTTTACTTGGATACTTTTCTTGGCTTTAATCAGATGGTATATCAAGTAGAAATTGTTAGATATTGTAACTTGATCCATTCCCTCGTTCCATCGGCTGAAGGCCAATATGAGTCCTACTACAGTACAACTATCTCTAACAAAAATGTCATTGTTGCTCCCTCTTGGTCTATGTAATACGTGTGAAAAAGTTGTCACCAATCAAGAAATACCAAACTTGTTTCTGGAGCTGCAAGTTCATAGGGCTCTGATACCCTGGAGTAACAAGAATTAGGTGTTTTTACATGCATCTTTCATTACAGATAATTATGTTTGGATGTTCCAACAGAGTAAATTCTGGTGACCGTTAATAAAATATGATACTGGAGAACCTAACTTGATGTTCAGTTCTTACATAATGATGGATTACTGAAACAATCTAGAATCAATTAGTTTGTCGTTGTTCTTCAATCAAGTTTACATGCATATATTAGTAAATGAGACATTTCATATCAGCAGATTCATAAAGAGGTCGCTCTCGGATGGAAATATTCTATGTGAAAACAGTGCACCCGTGTCTGACCGTAATGTCGGCGAAAACAACACTGCGAACTCAGAATTACTGCCCGTGCAACAGCTGGATGATATTAGAGAGCCTACTGATTCTGCACCAGAGATCTATATGTGTGAAACAAACCCATGCCCCAGGTGTGTTAAACCTTGTTCAATCTTTTTTATCTTTTGCGGAGAAATCCTTGTTAAAATTGGACCCTGGAGAACTTCAGCTTGTCCATGAGTGCAGCACGACTAACTTCTTCTTTTTGTTATGTTTAGTGCAAAATATAGCACAATGCCTGGAAGACACTCCATTTCAGAGGAACGGCAGAGTTACTTGAAAAGATTAGGTTACCCGGAGTTGCATTCTTCAAATTTTCTCGATCTTGATTTGTTATCTTCTTCAGGAAATTCTTGTGATGAAGAAGCTTTTGAGAGGTACTATATACTGCTGCCAGTTTACATTTTTTCTCATTTGTTACGTTCACATCACCTTGATCTCTTACCAAGGTTGATAATGTGATGCTACTCCAACCATTGTGAGGGTTAAAATTAGAAATTAAGAAGGTTCCTCAAAGTTTCAAACTATCATTTACAGGTCATCGATCATCCATTCACCTTTGGATGGTATCAGTGTTGGATCTACTACTACTTACAGTGAGCCAGGACACAATGATGAGGTCAGCTTGTCTTTCTAACCTTTTTTCGCTGTGAAAAGCTTAGGTCCATCAGGATCTATGATATGATAGTACACCCCACTCAGCTTAACCTTGAGATGGGTTTCCCTGATCCGAATTTTATACGGTTCAGATTTTAATCTATATATTCATCAGTGTTAGAACCTGTCTCCCTTATTAACAGGGAAGGGATGACACCGACCTGTCGCGCTCAAGCAGCCAGCTGTCAGACTCCCGCGACTATTCTGACCGTTTTGCTCAGTGGGTGGCTAATGGAGGCATGCTTTGCTACTAATGCTAAAGAATTTGTCCTGGTGGCATCCTCATATAATTTTCACCGCAGCACGAAAGCTTGACAGCTAGAACAAAGGAAAGAGCTCAAGAGCAAGGAGCGACATGCATGCACAGGGCCGGCATGCGCCGAGGCTGCTGCGAGAGAAGAAGAATCGGCACGAATTGCTCGGCGGATTGAGGCTCTAACGTGGTAACTCTGTTGAGGAATGAATACAGATGATGGTGGCTTGTGGCTTGGTTTTGTTTGGACATGATTGGAGTGCTATGGTGAAGAATTGACCGTAGTGAAGGGAAAGGCAATGAATGATAGGCAAAGGCAAACATATCTATCTGATTCTTTTCAAGGGTTAGCTTAGCTAGACATCTTATGTTTTTTGTCCACCTTTAGAGAAAAAATACCAAAAAAACACATGGAAAATGATAAAAAAAGGACTTCTCCTGTAAATATATATGGTACAGATATATATGCTGCTCACATACGTTTTGGACGGCGGTTTATGTGTATATGTTTGTAACACAGGATCTCACAGAAAACGGGTTCGGAAGAAAATTTATGCGCTTCAATTGAAGTGTCTACTAGGTGTGCTCTCATTTTTGAATTAGAAACAACTAGTTATGCTACCTAGTTGCATATGTCTATACATCTAGAATTTTTTTGAGTGGCCGGCTATACATCTAGATGTGTCCTAATTATTGCACATTTAAAGGCATCTCCAACACTGACCCACAAATTTATTTCTGCATCTGTCTGCGGATATGGATGCGGGAGCCTGGCCATCCAAAGCTATCTACACACACTGGTCTTAATTTTTTTAGGCCTGCATGCTTAGATAGCCGCATATATAGCTAGAATAGTTTAAACTAGAACGGTTGAGCGTGCTTTGCTGCCTTGTTGATGTTATTGGATTATTATAATTTATTTACTCTATTTATTTCAAAATATAAGGTGTATTAGTTTTTGAAAAGTCAAACCTCTTTTAAGTTTGACCACATTTGTGTAGAAATATATGAATATCCATAATATCAAATCTTTTTTTAGATTTATCATGAAATGAATTTTCATATTTTATTTATCTAATATTGTGGATGTCGGTTTTGGTTCTGAACTTGATCAAAATTAAAGAAATTTGTCTTTTCAATAAGTTAATACAACTTATATTTTAGAACGAAGTGAGTATTTGGATTGATTAATGGGGAGGATGATAGTGTTTTTTTATTCATATAAAGCGATGTTTTGGCAGGTTTTTCGTGATGTGATTTTGTGTTGTCTGCTAATCAACTCATACTTATGTTGGGAAATTTTCTGCGATGGTGCTGCATGTACTATATTGGTGCGGAGTATCAAATTTTGAGTCTTCTTTTTTCTATATGATGAGAGGGTGTGCGTGGTTGATATGTTTTTATCGGCCTGCTGTTTCCGATTGATTCGAAAAATTGTTGATCCAGTTAAAATCATGAACCAAATCCAATTGAATATCTCAATGCAATGAGAGAGCTCCAAAATTAAAGAGCATAGTGAATTAAAAGAATTGAGTGAGAGATTGTTGACCCGATCAAAATTGGCGACACAATTCCAAATTGATGACCTCAATTGAATGAGAGGCCTCCATTCCTAGGGAGCTTAGTGGTATAGTATATGTGTTCAAATGCTCAAATAGCCACATATATAGCTAGAATAGTTTAAATGTGTTCAAATGCAGCAATAGTTCTAGTTTAAATAAGTTCAAATATTACACTCCAACATCGTTGTCCCCTTTGACCACCCACAAATGCTCAATCCAATCTTCCTTCAGTTGCTCGATGCCGAATTTGTTGATGTATTTGAACAAACTCTTTGAATGTGGTCAGATTCTGGTCTGAAAGTTTGATAAGATCGTCCATGTTATCAAATTCAAGACTTGCGACAGCATCGACACCCTCATCCTCCATGATCATGTTATGCATGATCACACAATATGTCATCACTTCTCACAAGGTCTCCGGATTCCATTGTTTAGTAGGTCCACGAACAACTGTAAAATGTGCCTGTAGAACTTCAAATCCCCTATCAACATCCTTTCTTACTGCTTCTTGTCTTTGTACAAAGTTAGATTTTTTTCTGCCGAACTGGGTTAGAGATGGTGTTCACAAAGATAGCCCACGGAGGATAGATACCATCAACCAGATAGTAGCCAATGTTGTACTCATGCCCATTGATAGTATAGTGGCAAGGAGGAGCTTTCCTTCAGTCAGCCTAGCAAACAATGGCGATTGTTGTAGCACATTGATGTTATTGTGAGACCCGGGCATGCGAAATAAAGCATGCTAAATCCAAAGATCATGTGATGCAACTGCTTCAAGAATGAAGGTGGGCTTCTTACCATGACCCTTATATTGCCCTTGTAAAGCTTTTGGGCAAAATTTTCCATTTTCAATGCATGCAGTCAAGAGATCCGAGCAAACTTGGCCACCCTCTTGCTTCCGAGATTGCCAAGAGCCTCTCAGTGTCTACGACAGTTGGTTCTCTAAGGTACAGAGGTCCAAACACCTCGACCACGACAGTTGCAAACCTGACCATGGCATCTCTGTATCTGCTCTCGGACATCCCTAGGTACTCGTCCCATGAATCAGTGGCCATGCCATATCCAAGCATCCGCAGTGTGGCCGTGCACTTCTGGTAACTAGAGAACCCAATCCGTCCCACATGTGCTTCTTCAAGATAAAGTAGTCATCAAAGGACCGGACGTCATGGTAGAGACGATCAAAGACATTTTTGCACATCTGAAAGCGCCGCTGAAAATTGTCAACGAAGAGGGCATTGAATGAAAATTAGTCGTCCGTCAGCGTCAAATGGTCGTTGATGTCTACTACACAATTTATTCTTGTAGACTCGTGTTGGGCCTCCAAGCACATAGTTTTTTAGGATAGTAGCAATTTTCCCTCAAGTGGATGACCTAAGGTTTATCAATCCATGAGAGGTGTAGGATGAAGATATTCTCTCTCAAACAACCCTGCAATCAAATACAAGAAATCTCTTGTGTCGTCAACACACCCAATACAATGGCAAATTGTATAGGTGCACTAGTTCGGTGAAGAGATGGTGATACAAGTGCAGTATGGATAGTAGATATAAGTTTTTGTAGTATGAAAATAAAAAACCCAGCAAGGTAGCAATTGATAAAAGTGAGTACAAACGCTATTACAATGCTTAGAAACAAGGCCCAGGGTTCATACTTTCACTAGTGCAGTCTCTCAATAGTGCTAACATAATTGAATCATATAACAATCCCTCAACGTGTGACAAAGAGTCACTTCAAAGTTCTTATCAAGCAAAGAACATAAGATGAAATTGTTTGTATGGTACGAAACCACCTCAAAGTTATCCTTTCCGATCAATCTATCGAGCTATTCCTATAAGTGTCACAAACAACCATAGAGTTCGTACTAAAATAACACCATATGATACACATCAACCAACTCTAATGTCACCTAGATACTCCAATGTCACCACAAGTATCCATGAGTTGATTATACGATATGCATCAAACAACTTCAGATTCATAATATTCAATCCAACACAAAGAACTTCAAAGAGTGCTCCGAGATTTCTAGCAGAGAAAGTAGGACAAAAACATGCATCAACCCCTATGCATAGATTACCCCAATGCCACCTCAGGAATCCACGAGTTGAGTGCCAAAACATACAGCAAATGAATCGACATAATACTCCATTGTCACCACAGGTATTCATATGCAAGACATACACTATTGCAGGTTGCTGCTAATGAGACACTACAATCAGAGACTCTTTGACGAAACTGTGTACGATGCATTAATCGCAAACGGTGATGTAAAAACCCGTCAAAAAAGACGCAAAACGTTTGCGATGAATGATGCATCAAACACGGTTCAAATTTTAGTTGCGTGTGCGATGCTGGGCATATGGTTGATCCATGCGAACCGTTTGCGATGAGACAAGACAACAGAAACGGGCAGCCAGATCAATGTGTGTGCGATATACGGCACACCGTTCGATCCGATGAACCATTTGCGATGATCGAGGTGACCAAAAATGATTTGGCGTAACAAGATGTGTGTGATATCGGGCAAACAGGTCGGTAATCAGAATTGTGTGCGATCATTATAGACAGCCCTGATATGTCTCCAACGTATCTACTTTTCCTAACGCTTTTCCTCTTGTTTTGGACTCTAATTTGCATGATTTGAATGAAACTAACCCCGGACTGATGCTGTTTTCAGCAGAACTGCCATGGGTTTTTGTGCAGAAATAGAAGTTCTCAAGATGGAACGAAACTTTGCGAGGATTTTTTATATCAATAATAAGAATTTCTGGAGCCAAGACCTGCTGGAGAGGGGCACTTGGGTGGGCACAACCCACCAGGGCACGCCCAGGTGGGTTGTCCCCACCTAGTGGCCCCGCAGACCCTGAAACCGACACTATAAAATCCTATTTTTCTAGAAAAAAATCAAGGAGAAAGAATTATCGTGATCCACGAGACGGAGCCGCCGCCACCTCCTGTTCTTCATCGGGAGGCCAGATCTGGAGTCCGTTTGAGGCTTCGGAGAGGGGGATCTTCGTTCTTCATCATCATCAACCCTTCTCCATCGCCAATTCCATGATGCTCCCACCGGGAGTGAGTAATTCCTTCGTAGGCTCGCTGGTTGGTGAGGAGTTGGATGAGATTCATCATGTAATGGAGTTAGTTTTGTTAGGGCTTGATCAATAGTATCCACTATGTTCTTAAATTGATGTTGCTATGACTTTGCCATGCTTAATGCTTGTCACTTTGGGCACGGGTGACATGATTTCAGATCTGAACCGTTTATGTTATCACCATTATATCCATGTTCTAGATTCGATCTTGCAAGTTATAGTCACCTACTACCTGTTATGATCCGGCAACCCCGGAGTGACAACAACCGGGCCCACTCCCGGTGATGACCGTAGTTTGAGGAGTTCATGTATTCACTATGTGTTAATGCTTTGTTCCGGTTCTCTATTAAAAGGAGGCCTTAATATCCCTTAGTTTCCAATATGGACCCTGCTGCCACGGGAGGGTAGGACAAAATATGTCATGCAAGTTCTTCCAATAAAGCACGTATGACTATTTACAGAATACATGCCTACATTATATCGATGAACTGGAGCTATGCCGTATCGCCCTAGGTTATAACTGTCTCATGATGAATATCATCCAACAAGTCACCGATCCAATGCCTACGGATTTTCCCATATTGTTTCTGCTAAGTTACTACTGCTATCATCACTGTTATACTTGCTACAAAATTACTGCTATCACTGTTACTGTTAGTATTGCTGTTGTCATTACTATCAAAACTATGAAACTACTTTGCTACTGATCATTTTGCTGCAGATAATTAACCTCTAGGTGTGGTTGAATTGACAACTCAGCTGCTAATACCTTCAAATATTCTTTGGCTCCCCTTGTGTCAAATCTATAAATTTGGGTTGAATACTCTACCCTCGAAAACTGTTGCGATCCCATATACTTGTGGGTTATCAAGACCTTTTTCTGGCGCCGTTGCCGGGGAGCATAGCTATATTTGTTGAGTCACTTGGGATTATTATCATATTATCACTATGAAGAATCTGAAGGATGCTAAGACTAAGATATTTCCCTCAAAGACGAGGGGAGGTAAGGAACTGCCATCCAATTCTGCTACAGATTCACCTTCTCTTATGAGTAAACTTGCAACACCACCACGTGCTATTAATTCTGATATGTTGCACGTTATTGATGATGCTAGTTCTACTATGAATGATGCTTATGATGATGCTAGTACCTTGCTTGTTAATGATGATGTGCCACTTGGTGAATTTCTTGATAAACAAATTGCTAGAGTTATACAACATGATGTTGTTGAATCTGATGATGAGCTTGAAACTGAAACTCCTGAAACACCTACTAGAACTAGCCTTCCTAGATATGAATTGCCTAAGGTACTGAAAGGTTATGTTATGAGTGAGGAAACAACTAGAGTTATTTTTGCTTGCAATGATAGAGATGATCTAGAGAAATTACTATGCAAGTATAAAGAAAAATCTCTGAATGCTAGAATGAAATGTGATCCTAAGTTTGCTACTTCACCTATCTTTATTGATGATAAGGATTATGAATTCTCTGTCGACCTAGAGTTAATTAATTTGGTTGAATCTGATCCTTTCCATGGTTATGAAACTGAAACTGTTGTGGCACATCTTACAAAGTTGAATAACATAGCCACCCTTTTTACCCATGATGAGAAAACTCGCTATTACTTTATTCTCAAATTATTTCCGTTCTCATTAAAGGGTGATTTTAAATCCTGGTACAGTACTCTTGCTCCTGGTTGTGTGCGTAGTCCCCAGGATATGATTTATTACTTCTCTGAAAAACATTTTCCTGCTCATAAGAAACAAGCTACCTTATACGAAATATTTAACTTTGTGCAAATCAAAGAAAAGAGTCTCCCACAAGCTTGGGGGAGGCTTTGCCAATTACTTAATGCTTTGCGTGATCATCCTCTTAAGAAAAATGAAATACTTGATATCTTCTATAATGGACTAACATATGCTTCTAGGGACTTCCTAGATAGTTGTGCTGGTTGTGTTTTTAGGGAACAAACTGTTGGACAAGCTGAAGAATTACTGAATAATATATTGAAAAATTATGATGATTGGACTATTCCTGAACCACCACCTAAACCCACTCCGAAGAAGAGGGGTATATTATATCTCAGTCCTAAAGATATGCAAGAGACAAAGAAATATATGAAGGAAAAATGTATTAAAACTGAGGATGTTAAAAATTTACCTCCTATTGAAGAAATACACGGGCTTAATACACCACCATTGCCTAAGGTGGTAGAGATAAATTCTCTTATGAAGTTCAATGACAATCCTCACAATATGCATCCTAGCCAATGCCTTTATGTGTTTGAAAATTATATTAGAAAACAAGATCACTTCAATGCAAATGTTATGAAACAATTGAAATACAATTCTGATATGATTGCTCGCTTGAGTGACTTGTTATTTAGAATTTCAAATGATGTTATAGGTGTTGGAAAGCATGCTTCTATGGTTCAAACTCAGTTAGAACAAGTTGCTAAATCTCAAAGAGAGTTGCTTGATGAAATGAATAACAATCACTACTGCAGGATGCTGCTAACGCGACACTACGATCAGAGACCCTTTGACGAAATTGTGTGCAATGCATTAATCACAAACGGGGATGTAAAAATACTATCAAAAAGGTGCAAAATGTTTGCGATGGCGGAGCCATCAAACACGGTTCAGATTTTAGTTGCATGTGCGATTCAGGGCACACGGTTAACCCGTTCGAACTATTTGTGATGAGGCAGAACAACAGAAACGGACAACCATATGAATGTGTGTGCGATATACAACATACAATTCGCTCCAATGAACCATTTGCTATTAGGGAGTGCAACATAAACGGTTAGCCAAATCAAGGTGTGTGTGATATAGGGCGTACGGTTCACTCGGACAAACTGTTTTCGATTAGCGAACGCAACAGAAACAGTTCAACTTAACAAGATGTGTATGATACGTGGCAAACAGCCGACTCGGATGAACTGTTTGCGATGAGAAATTACAATACAGACGGTTAATACAGTTAGTTCATGTGCGATTCTGTGTGTACAAAAAACTTTGAAAAATACAAACTAGTTGCTTGCGCTGGCTAGGAGTATCGCACACGATGCGTCGGAACACTTGGAGTGAACGGCCGCAAGGGTGCTATGCTGATCATGGAGTACGAGAATACCATCGTCGGAAGGCCGCCAGCTCAGCCTTTTAGCTTATATTTAATTATAATTATATGCATATGTAGGTCGTGAGTTCCGAGCCTTGCCGCATTTGTCATTTTAAATTATTCTGAATATGTAAGACAATTATTAAGAATTATTAACCGTTGCCATTGTAACTTTGCCTCAACGGCGAGCAGAGCACGCGGATGGACGCCAGAGCGGAGCGCGCCGTGGCCTCCTCAACGGCGAGCAACCACGTGGTCAACCTTCTTCCATCAATAAATTTTGATCTTGTTTCTCGTCACATTGCTGATTACAACGCAATATGTAATTGCAAATCTGTTCACACCTATCAAACTAATATTTGTTCACACTTAATTAGCACTGGGCTATAAAAACTACCCACTCAAAAATTACTGCATAGTTCCTCTCCCCATCACCCACAAAACTGTTTTTTCTGTCAAGTCGTTCCGCCATGACCGGTAGGAGGAGTTTAGGATGGACATATAACCAGGCAGCAAAGACCAAGGCCACGGAAGCACTAGAGAGGTCATGTCGCGAAGCCGCAACCGCAGCAGAGATATCCCGGCGCGCCGCAGAGCCCTCGAACGAGCTCTCACGGGCACGCGAGGGCTCTCACAAGCGCATTCGCGGCGCCGGCCATCACGATGAGCCGGTGTTCCTGAAGTCCTTCGCCGCCGACGACAACATTTTCCCTGGCGTCACTACATAGTAGGAGCTGGTCGACGGCTTGATGAATATGCTCAAGATCAGCGATGCCTTGGTTGACAAGGCAACCGACCTCGTCGAGCAACTCATGGGTGACAATGCGAAGCTCCTCAAGTTGGTCACCGAGAAGGAGGAGGAGGCTGTTGGATGGAAGATGCTACATGAGCAGAGCAGTGCCTCGGAGATGACTCTGAAAGTGGTCGTCGAGGAACTGATGGGTGGCTTGAGGAAGCTCTGGGTCGAGCGCGAGCAGGACGTGGAGGAATCCATGGCTGCTTTCAAGCAAAGTCATGAGGAATTGAAGAAGGAGCTAGAGGATTTCGCCACCCGGCGATCCATCGACGAGTAGAGACAGTAGCGACCCAAATCGTTGTCTACAATTTCCTTCTTCTCTTGCCCCCGTGTCTTCTGGGCTTTGCCGCATGTGGCATTTTAAATTATCTGGAATATGTAAGACAATTATTATTTGCGCCATTGTAAATTTGTCATCGTATTATCCTTTGCCATTTTATTTGTGGTCGTATTATCCGTTGCCCTATGTGGCAATTTAAATTAGGGCGGAATATGATTTGAAAACATGAACAAAGCAAATGCTGCCATGGGACCATAAGCAAACACCCTACGTCCAGGTGCTTTAATTAACCCATTAATGGAGAAGTTGTGAGTGAGGCGGGCGGCGACTGGTGCATGGAGGTTAAAGAGCTCGCTTCCCGGTGAGCATGGGCGGCCTTGCTGCTTGCACGTGTCCCGTTGAGCCTGCGAGGTGGACATGATGCACGCGTCCAGTCGAGCCTGCGCGGCGGACTGCTCGCACGTGTCCCGTCGAGCCTGCACGGCGGACTTCTCGCGCTCGTCCCGTCTAATCAAACAGCTGCACGCACGCCACTGAGTATGGTTAATTTTTGACACGGTTAATATAATACAACTGTTTGCAATATTAATGTGTCAGCTTTTTGTTTCAAAAAGGACTTCGTTGGCTACTAATGTGTGCGCCTCTTCTCAAACTGGACGATTTTTTACCACGGCATATATGTGCCATGTCATGAAACCATGCCAAGTTTCATGTTTTTTGGGTGACTTTTTGATTTACTAGGATTTAAAAACCGAGATTCTCAATGTTTCAGGACAGCGACAAGTTTGTAATTCATTCCCATTCCTTAAATGAGACCTAAACATGCACCCAATGACACATGTATGATTTCCCACCCATTTTGCTTCACTGGAGCATGTGGTTGTAGTTCAAATTTGAATTATAGACTACATTAAATTCATAGAAAACTTAGTAATTAGTAATATATATACAATGGCCAAACGAACCTTGAACAATTTCAAATTTCAGCCCGACACTCCTGTTATTCTATGTTGTTTGTAGAAAACAAAGTTCAAGGCGAGAAGAGGCAACGATTATCTTTCACCCACAAGAGGGGCATGTTTCCCTACCGGAACCACGAGGGCTGCGACAGGCTCCGGTTTTGTAAAAGGCTTGTAATATAGCTTTGCCCAAATTGGACAATTATATGTACCATGTAGTGACACCATGCCAAGTTTCATAATTTGCTAGTGAGTTTTGGATTTACAGAGATTTAAAAATCGAGATTCGCAATGTTTGTGGCCAAGCCAATACGGCGAGACAGTTGAATTCGTTCCCATTCGTTCCATGGGACCTAAACATGCACCCCAAGGAAACATGTACGTTTTTTCTAGCCATTTTGGTGCACTGGAGCATGTATTTGTTGTTCGGATTTGAATTATGGACATTAAATGCCTAGAAAACTCAATTAATGAATAAAAAGGTCAAATGAACCCTGAATAATTTCAAAGTTCAGCGCGAATCTCTAGTTGTTCCGTGTCGCGTGTAGAAGACAATACGAGGCTAGAAGAGGGAGTGATTATCGTTTGGTCCACAAGGGGACACGTTTCCCTATCGAAACCACGAGGGTTCTTGCGACAGGCTCCGGTTTGTAATAAAGCTCGGCCCAAATTGACAATGTTTTTACCACGACATATATGTGCCATGACGTGACACCATGCCACCTTTGATGACTTTCTGGTGAGTTTAGGATTTATGGGGACTTAAAACCAAGAATCGAAATGTTTGAGGATGAGCCAGGACACCGGTACGGTTGTAATTCGTTCCCATTCCTGACATGAGACCTAAACATGCACCCAAGGACACATGTATAATTTTTTTAGCCATTTTGGTGAACTGCAACATGTATTTGTAGTTTAGATTTTAATTATGGACATTAAATGCCTAGGAAACTCAATTACTGTATAAAAAGGCCAAACGAACCCTGAATAAGTTTAAATTTGAGCATAGATATCATGTCATTCCATGTTGCCCGTGGAAGAAAATACAAGGCGAAAAGAGGCAGTGATTACGTTTTGCCCACAAGGGGAACACGTTTCCCTATCGGAACCACGAGGCTTCTTTGAGAGAAGCTCCAATTTTTGTAAGAGGTTTGTAATAAAGCTTGGCCCAAATTGGACAATGTTTTTACCATGATATATATGTGCCATGAAGTGACACCATACCACCTTTGATGACTTTCTAGTGAGTTTAGGATTTATGGGGACTTCAAAACCGAGATTCGGAATGTTTGAGGACGAGCCATGACACCGGTACGGTTGTAATTCGTTCCCATTCCTGGCATGGGACCTAAACATGCACCCAAGGACACATGTATAATTTTTCTAGCCATTTTGGTGAACAGGAGCATGTATTTGTAGTTCAGATTTGAATTATGGACATTAAATGCCTAGGAAACTCAATTAGTGTATGAAAAGGCCAAACGAACCCTGAATAAGTTTAAATTTCAGCACGGATATCCTGTTGTTCCATGTTGCCTCTAGAAGAAAATTCAATGCAAAAAGAGGCAATGATTACATTTCGCCCACAAGGGGACACGTTTCCCTACCGGAACCACGAGGCTTCTTTGAGAGAAGCTCCGGTTTGTAAGAGGCTTGTAATAAAACTTGCGCCACAATGGACGAAAAATATTCCTCGACATATAAGTGCCATGTCGTGACACCATGCCAGGTTTCACGATTTTTGACTTAGTTTTGGATTTACGGGGATTTAAAACTGAGATTCTTCTCACGAAATGTTTTCAAAAATCACCCGGTTCACTCACGAAAGCTGATATTCAATGAAAACTTCATGGAAACCATATTGAAAGTTTCATAAAAATCTGAAAAAATGTGGGATGTTAAGAAGGTGATGTTTTATTGCAAACAAAATTTCAAGTTGAAAAACATTACTAGATGTGAGCTATGAAAAAGACAAATTCAGCCATGAATAGTGACATTACTATTCGGCACTATTCAACGCTGATTTTGTCTTTTTCATAGCTCACATCTCGTAATGTGTTTCAACTTGAAATTTTGTGTGGCAATAAAACATCATCCTCTTAACATCCCGCATTTTTTTTCAATTTTTTTGAAACTTCAAAACATCTTTTTCTCGTGGTTTTCACCGGTTTCCACCAAATGTTGGTTTCCGTATGATATTCCCCCCCCCCGCTGCACGCGCGATCTGAGTCATGTGTTCTGATTGGCCAGAACCCAAACCCATGGATCCTATGTGTGCACCGTGGGTTTATCCCAGATCAAACGGCAACCCTGAGCCCTTTCGACAGCACATGCAGTACATGGGTAAGCACTGTACGCATGCGTCGTGTAGCTCACGCTTCCTTCTCTACTAGGTTTTCATTCAAAACTGCACATGCAGTTCATCTCATCCAAAATCAATTAGTTTTATAGAAAATCTATTTTAAGATTCATGGAATTGTGCATTGTAAAGGTAAAAACAAAAAGTGACAATTCATTTAGAAAACAAATTTGGGCAATTAAGATATGGAAGATTCTAGAGAACAAAGGAGAAGTGCTTGTGTTTTGAGGTTTGTGCATTATGCTTAAGTTCAACCATGGAGTCTTCTAGATTGTACATGTGGCAAAATTTGGTGGAATGTAGATAATATCCAATGGCCAGTAGTGCTCAGATTTGCCATCTCTGTATCGTCGAATTGGCTTCATCCAACGACCAACTTTCAAAGTTATTCGCACACTGACAGCGCGGGATCTCACCCTCTCATCGATTTGTTCATACCAACCATCGACAGTGAGCACGTCATATGCTACACCCATCCTGGGAAACTTCCAGGTAAGAGACCGATCGGCCGTCTAGTTGCACAAACATATTCCTTTGTTTATAGCTCTATTTTTCTTTTTAGACGCAGACCTAGTGAAGAAATTACAATTTGACAGGTAATAAAAAGTGAAACAAGTGACTGCAACATGCCAAAGATGTTATGAAAATGCCAACTACGTACACTAAAACCTGCATTCGACAATACTGCAGGTATCACAGTGAGTGGCCTAAGCAAGCATTTCTTCCAGCGCAATTCCAGGGCATTCAAAAGGGGCACGTGGACGCATCGCAAGATACAGTCAGAGTGCAGCATGCACGCGATGTGGCACAAGACCGGCAATACCTTGCTGGTGATGGTCAATGGCCGGAGACGGGCAGCAAAAAGGTTCTAGTGCCGCACACCAACAAGAACTTCGACCGTCTCCGCAAAAAAATAAAAAAGAACTTTGACCAGCAAAGGACCAACTGGGTGATGCACCAGTACCACCTCGGGGACCTAGAGCAAGAGAAGAAGCGGGAGCTGGTCTTCTGCAAGATTTTCTACGAGACGAACACTAGGGCCAGGACTAAAAAGATTATAAGTTAGTTTGGTATTGGTACTTGTACTACCTTGTCGTCCGCAAGTTGGTATTGCTGTTAATGATCTTTCGGTATGAACTTGGCATTTGCTTCCAACCATCATGCAGAGGGTTGACATGGATATAAAGCTAAATCATTTGTTTCGAAACGAATTTTCAGGCACTTGATTTTTATTTGATGGGTAGCATAAGCACCCGCCGTTCGAATTCCCAGTTCTCCAATTTTTTCGAAACAAGTGCATGCACTTATTATCATGATGAAAAAACAATATACCTGCTGCATCCCAGTTTATCAGTCTGTACTTGCAGAATTCTCTCGTTTATTGAGCAGGTATATTGTTTTTTCAGGTCGAGCAAGTTTCAACTGGGTTGTAGACTGCCCAGGCTTGGTTTTGTTTTTAACAGGCCTAGCCCATGACGACAACAGGGCACAAAGATCCAGCAGGTATCTACTGGCCTCTGGCCCGCCAGCGTTAGTTATATTTTGTCTTACAACATCCACTGGTTTTTTACTGAATCAAACACACATCCCAGTTCTATTTTCCTCTTGAAACACCATGTACTACTTCCGTTTTCTAATTTCTACCTATAGTTTTACTAGTTCATATACACGTATCATTATATTGAAAATACATAAAGTTCCCTTTTCATATTTACATCCTTATTTTTGTTGTTGTTTTCCCTCCCAACGCTGATTTTTTTACCACAGTTTTTCCCTTCAACCAACTCAATTGTCCCACATCTTGTTTGCTTACAAAAACAAAACAATTTTTTTGGCAAATCAATAAGTTCTTAAAAAATGTTTATCATTTCGGTATTACAACAGTTCGGACTCCACCAAAATATGCAAAATAAGGTTGAACTTTTTGACCATGGTCCTGGGCAGAAAATGGGATGTAATAAATTACTTAAGAATTAGCAAATGGGCTGCAAATTATTAAAAAATAGCAAATGGCCTCTATGTTGTCTGCCACAGATTTGGAGGCAGACTTGTGAGCCTACTAAGTTCATGCCTACACAAGGTTTCTAAAAAAAAAAGAAACTTAGTCAACCATCGACTCTACCAGCGTCAGACCGTTAGATGTCAATCTAATGGCAATCGTCCTTCTTCAGTCTCTGATCTTCCTGCTCCAGCCGTCCAAACCAGTGTCGGCGGAACCACCTGCTCCCACCTCCCATGGCCGGCTGTGCTGCCGGGCAGGCCTCACGGCCCCACCATACTCGCATCCCTGGCCTAGCTATCCCTCTACTCACCCACACCTCCTGTCATTTTTCGACGACGGCAGCCGAACCAGTCAACCCTCGTACTCCCCACCGCGTGGGAAGCCACTGCCGTGTCTTCCCCAGCTCCGTGCCATTCCCTTTGTAGGCCTCACCGTCATCCACCGCCCTGGTGCTCTTGGCGCGGCGTGGTCAACGAACGACATCCACCGGAAGTGTACTGTATGTGGAGAGGCTGACAGCTGGGTCCACGGCTGCACACAAGGAAATGCCTCCTTATTACGCGCAAAATAATGGTTCTTCCACCTGACATCTGGGACTAACCAAAAGGGCCTCTGTATTTCGCAAAAAAAAACGTTCCAGCCACTGACAACTCGGACCCACCAGCTATATCTTCGCACGCAAAGAAGTGCTTCCTTATTATGCACAAAAAATGAATACTCCCCCTGCTAGCTAGGACCCAACATAATGGGAGGCTGACTTGTGGGCCTACTAAGTTGACGGGGACAGAGGGCTTTGTCAACTTAGTCAATATGAACGGTTCTAGCTCTAGTGACCGTACGATGTCCATCCAACGGCCGTAGTGCTTCTTCAACCTCTGGTCTTCTTGCTCCAGTCGCCCAAGCAAGGGTCGGCCGTGCCGCCTGCTCCTGCCTCCCGTGGCCGGCTGTGCTGCCACCCCTGACCATGCCATCCCTCTATACTCACCCACACCTCCTGTTATTCTCCGGCGACGACAGCCACACACCGCACCCGAAGCAGTCAACCCACATACTCCCCTTCGCGTGGGCATCCACTGCCGCGTCTTCCCCGGCTCTATGTCGTCCCCTTCCTAGGCCTCGCCGTCGTCCACCGCCCTGGTGCTCTCGACGCGGCATGGTCAATGTGGTCAACGAACGACTTCCATCGGAAGAGTACTATACGTGGAGAGGCTGACAACTGGGTCCACGGCCGCAGTAAGGAAATGCCTCCTTATTACGCACAAAATAATGATTCCTCCACATGACAGCAGGGACCCACCGGACGGGCCACTGTATTTCGCGAAAAAATGTTTCCCCTGACTGCTGGGACCCACCAGCTACATCTTCGCACACAAAGAAGTGCGTCCATATTACAGGCAAAATAATGATTTGCCCCCCTGACTGCTGGGACCCACCAGCTACATCTTCGCACACAAAGTAGTGCCTGACAGTCGGGACCCACCTGGTCGAAGCGTACGTAGCATTGTTATTCTGGTGGCGAATGTGTACGTACATACTGGTCGATCGGTCTGTCTACAGGCTGCAGCGATGAACCGTGGCCGTGTAAGGAAGGGCACGTGTCATTGTAGAGGCGCACACGTGTCGTAGTAGAGGAGCGCACGTAGCATGTACACGTACGTACAACGGCTAGGGTGCAAGAAAGAAAATACGACCACGTACGTACATACGGGCGGGATCTCGAACGCCTACTCGCTATATACGGACGGCCAGGGCTTGTGTACATGGAGAGGCAAGGGACGGCAACAACGGCGTACTGTTCATCGGGCAGCGAACGGGCTGGGTCGGAACGGAGAAACAACGTCCTGTTCATCGGGAGGCAACCGGCTGGGTCGGAATACGCCGTGTTCATCGGGAGCCAACTGGCTTGGATGGAACATGCGATGGAAACGAGGCCTGGCGTGCCATAGAACAAAGGAAGCGGCCTTGTGTTCGATTGGCCACGGTCGAAACGGGATCCTGTTCATCGGGAGGGGTCTGGCGTACCGCAAAACGGAGGAAACGGACCTCATATGGTCGAAATGAGGTCCTATTGATCGGGAGGGGTGTGGCGTACCGCAAAACGAATGAAACGGACTTGTGTTGGAGCGCTATGGTCGAAACGGGGGTCCTGTTCATTGGGAGGGGCGTGGCGTACCGCAAAACGGGACTCCACGGGATACTGTTCATCTCCACCGTCGACCTCCTCCTGCCTCCACGGGGCTACTGTTCATCCACCGTCGACCTCCTCCAGCCTCCACCTGCGACTGTTCATCCACGGGCTCCTATTCATCTAGCCTCCACCAGCTACTGTCCAACCAGCCCTCTCCACGGGGTCCTATTCAACCAGCCCTCCACGGGCTACTGTTCATCCAGCCCTCCACCGGCTACTGTTCAACCAGCCCTCCACGGGGTCCTGTTCATCCAGCCCTCCATGAGGTCCTGTTCATCCAGCCCTCCACGGGGTCCTATTCATCCACCAGCTCGATCGATCAGGGTACCGTTCATCCAGTGGCAACGGCCTCTACTACCACGGGGTCCTATTCATCCAACCCCCTCAACAACGCTCACTGTTCATCAAGGGAAGGAGGCAGCAGTGTTCGATCGGCTTTAGTTAGCAGCAGTAGCGAAGGAATCACTCGGGTTCAGTTAACAACAAGGGATCGATCGATCGCTCGGGTTCAGTAACGCGTAGCCTGCAGTGCAATCGCTCGGGTTCAGTTAGAGCCCAACGCCTCGCTCGGGTTCAGTTAGAGCCCAACGCCTCGCACACACGCGCGTACGTACGAGAGAAACACGCATCGCTCGCCACCTGACCACCCAACGTAACCGGGAACTCCCCGATATTTGATACGTCAACAATGTATCTACTTTTCCAAACACTTTTGCCCTTGTTTTGGACTCTAACTTGTATGATTTGAATGGAACTAACCCGAACTGACGCTGTTTTCAGCAGAATTGCCATGATGTTGTTTTATGTGCAGAAAACAAAAGTTCTCGGAATGACCTGAAACTCCACGGGATACCTTACAATAAATAATAAAAAATCCTCGCCAAAGATGAAGACAAGGGGCCCCACACCCTTCTCACGAGGGTGGGGGGCGCCCCCCCCTAGGGCGCGCCCTCTACCTCGCGGCCCCCCTGGAGACCCCCCGACTCCAACTCCAACTCTATATAACTGCTTTCGGGGAGAAAAAATAGGAGAGAAGAAATCATCGCATTTTATGATATAGAGCCGCCGCCAAGCCCTAAAACCTCTCGGGAGGGCTGATCTGGAGTCCGTTCGGGGCTCCGGAGAGGGGGATTCGTCGCCGTCGTCATCATCAACCATCCTCCATCACCAATTTCATGATGCTCACCGTCGTGCGTGATTAATTACATCATAGGCTTGCTGGACGGTGATGGGTTGGATGAGATTCACCATGTAATCGAGTTAGTTTTGTTAGGGTTTGATCCCTAGTATCCACTATGTTCTGAGATTGATGTTGCTATGACTTTGATATGCTTAATGCTTGTCACTAGGGCCCGAGTGCCATGATTTCAGATCTGAACCTATTATGTTTTCATCAATATATGAGTGTTCTTGATCCTATATTGCAAGTCTATAATAACATATTATGTGTTATGATCCGTTAACCCCGAAGTGACAATAATCGGGATACTTACTGGTGATGACCGTAGTTTGAGGAGTTCATGTATTCACTATGTGCTAATGCTTTGTTCCAGTTCTCTATTAAAAGGAGGCCTTAATATCCCTTAGTTTCCATTAGGACCCCGCTGCCACGGGAGGGTAGGACAAAAGATGTCATGCAAGTTCTTTTCCATAAGCATGTATGACTATATTCGAAATACATGCCTACATTAGATTGACGAATTGGAGCTAGTTCTGTGTCACCCTATGTTATGACTGTTACATGATGAACCGCATCCGGCATAATTATCCATCATTGATCCAATGCCTACAAGCTTTCCATATACTGGTTTACGCTTATTTACTTTCCCGTTGCTATTGTTACAATCACTACAAAATACCAAAAACATTACTTTGCTTTCATTACTCTTTTGTTACCGTTACCATCACTATCATATTACTTTGCTACTAAACACTTTACTGCAGATACTAAGTTTCCAGGTGTGGTTGAATTGGCAACTCAGCTGCTAATACTTGAGAATATTCTTTGGCTCCCCTTGTGTCGAATCAATAAATTTGGGTTGAATACTCTACCCTCGAAAGCTGTTGTGATCCCTTATACTTGTGGGTTATCAAGACTAATTTCTGGCGCCGTTGCTGGGGAGCATAGCTCTATTCTTTGAGTCACTTGGGATTTATATCTGTTGGACACTATGAAGAACTTGAGATATCCAAAAACTAAGATCTATCCCTCAACTACGAGGGGAGGTAAGGAACTGCCATCTAGCTCTGCACTTGATTCACCTTCTGTTATGAGTAAGCTTGCGACACCTACACCTGCTTCTGCTATTCGTTCTGATATGTCGCATGTTATTGATGATGCTACTTCTGCTATGCATGATACTTATGATGAAACTACCTCTATGCCTGATATTACTATGCCACTTAGTGATTTTCTAGAGGAATGACTTGCTAGGGCTAGAGAGATTGAAAATATTGAATCTGATTATGAAGATGAAAGTGATGATGAAGAATCACTTGTTATTTCGGAGGGTTATTTATTTGATCAAGATGCTTCTTTAGCTATTTTAGCCTGCAAAGATAGATATGAACTCAAAAGGTTATTAGCTAAATGGAATAAGCAATCTCCAAATGCTAGGATGAGACCTGACCTTGCTTTTGCTACTTGACCTATATGTGTTGCTGATAAGGATTATGAATTCTCTATTGATCCTGATATAATTACTTTGGTTGAATCTGATCCTTTTCATGGTTATGAATCTGAAACTATTGTACCACATCTTACTAAATTAAATGATATAGCCACCTTGTTCACTAATGATGAGAGATCTCGCTACTTTTATATCCTTAAAATATTTCTGTTCTCATTAAAGGGTGATGCTAAGATATGGTTTAATTCTCTTGATCCTGGCTGTGTGCGTAGTCCCCAGGATATGATTTACTACTTCTTTGCCAAATATTTCCCTGCTCATAAGAAACAAGCTGCTTTAAAGGAAATATACAACTTTGTGCAAATTAAAGAAGAGAGTCTCCCACAAGCTTGGGGGAGGCTTCTCAAGTTACTTAATACTTTGCCTGATCATTCTCTTAAGAAAAATGAAATACTTGATATCTTTTATAATGGACTAACCGATGCTTCCAGAGATTACCTGGATAGTTGTGCCGGTTCTCTTTTCAGGTAAAGAACACCGGATGAAGCTGAAATCTTATTGAATAATATGTTGACAAATCAAAATAATTGGGCACCTCTTGAGCCAGCTCCTGCTCCAATTAATGATCCTATTCCTAAGCCAACTCCGAAGAAGAGAGGTGTTCTATTTCTCTGTCCTGAAGATATGCAAGAGGCAAAGAAATCTATGAAAGAAAAAGGTATTAAAGCTGAAGATGTTAAGAATTTACCTCCTATTGAAGAAATACATGGTCTCAATTTACCACCTGATGAAGAAATATATGATCTTAATCCTTTATTTATTGAAGAACCTCCAGACCTCGATAACCCGACATAGGTAGTAAAGGTAAATTCTCTCTATAGATATGATAAAGCTGAAATCCCTCCTGCTAAAATTGCTAGTCAATGCTTGGATGAGTTTGATAATTTTATGTTTAAGCAAGAAGACTTCAATGCTTATTAAAACAAGATGCCGATATGATTAAATACTTGGGTGATTATATGGCTAATATTAGAGGTGAACTTAAACTTGTTAGCAAACATGCTTCTATGGTTACCACTCAAGTAGAACAAGTACTTAAAGCTCAAAAAGAATTGCTCAATGAGATGAATAGTAAGAAAAATGATTATGCTGTTAAAGTGGCTACTAGAACTGGTAGAATGACTCAGGAACCTTTGTATCCTGAAGGCCACCCTAAGAGAATTGAGCAAGATTCTCAGAGAAATAAAATTGATGCACCTAGTTCTTCTAAAAAGAAGAAAAAGAAAAATGATAGAACTGCACAAACTTCTAGTGAACCTATTGTTGAACCACCTGATAATCCAAATGATATCTCTATGTCTGATGCTAAAACACAACCTAGTAATGAACATGAACCTAATGAAAATGTTAATGATGATGTTCATAATAATGCTCAACCTAGTAATGATAATGATATAGAAATTGAACCTGCTGTTGATCTTGATAACCCACAATCAAAGAATCAACGTTATGATAAGAAAGACTTTGTTGCTAGGAAACATGGTAAAGAAAGAGAACCTTGGGTTCAGAAACCCATGCCTTTTCCTCCCAAACCATCCAAGAAAAAGGATGATGAGGATTTTGAGCGCTTTGCTGAAATGATTAGACCTATATTTTTGCGTATGCGATTGACTGATATACTCAAAACAAATCCTTATGCTAAGTACATGAAAGATATTATTACAAATAAAAGAAAGATACCAGAAGCTGAAATTTCCACCATGCTTGCTAATTATACTTTTAAGGGTGGAATACCAAAGAAACATGTGGATCCAGGAGTACCTACTATACCATGCTCCATTAAAAGAAACTATGTTAAAACTGCTTTATGTGATCTTGGAGCCGGTGTTAGTGTTATGCCTCTCTCTTTATACCGTAGACTTGATTTGAATAAGTTGACACCTACTGAAATATCTTTATAAATGGTTGATAAATCAACTGCTATACCTGTCGGTATTTGTGAGGATGTGCCTGTTGTAGTTGCAAATGTTACTATTTTAACAGACTTTGTTATTCTTGATATTCCTGAGGACGATAGCATGTCTATTATTCTTGGAAGACCTTTTCTTAATACGGCAGGGGCTGTTATTGATTGAAACAAAGGCAATGTCACTTTTCATGTTAATGGTGATGAGCGTACGGTACACTTTTCGAGGAAACAACCTCAAGTTCACAGTATCAATTCTATCGGAAAAATTCCATCGATTATATTTGGAGGTTTTGAATTTCCTCTTCTTACTGTCAAGAAGAAATATAATATACTTATTATTAGGGATGTGCATATCCTTGTTGAGGTAACCTAGTGTTATTCGAAATTTCTCCGGTTCCATGTTAATAGGAATGGGTTTGTTAACAAGACTTGATCAACCTTGTTAGTGGATTCCTTTTGATGATCTTGAGATGGATGAAACTAGAAGCACAACCTTTTGCACCCTCTCTATACTTTCTGTTATTTAGTTGAAATAAAGTAAAAATAAATAATTTTCTGTCTGTTATCTGATTATCCGTGCAATATAAAAATACCTTGGAAATAAAAGTTCTCCAGATGCCCTAAAAATTAAATATGATTTTTTATAGAATATTTGAAGATTTATGGAACAAACAACACACCAGGGGGCCAACCACCTTGCCACGAGGGTAGAGGGCGCGCCCCCTGCCTCGTGGGCCCACGGTGACCCTCCTCCACTTATTCTTCCAGCCACACACTTCATCTTCCTCCCCCAAACACGAAAAACCAACTCAAACCCGAGTCCAAGCTCGTTTTGCTGCCATTTTTGATCTCCTTGCTCAAAGCACCTCTCACAAAACTGCTTGGGGAGATTGTTCCTTGGTATGTGACTCCTCCATTAGTCCAATTAGTTTTTGTTCTAGTGCTTTATTCATTGCAAATTTGTGTTGCTTAGGTGACCCTGTTCTTGAGCTTGCATGTCAAACTTATATGGTCAAAAGTAGTTTTGATGCATGATATAGGCCCTAGGCACTTGTAGGAGTAGTTGCTATCAATATTATTGAGTTTGGTTTACTTTTATTTTGAAGTTACTAAAAAATTCAGAATTTTTCAGAGGAAGAAATATGCTTAGGAAAATGTTCCAAGGTGGTTCTTCAAAGAAGCAAGGACCCAGGCTTGCAATGCGTGATACTGACGAAGAGCCACCAAGAGACGCTCCAGTGCGTCCTTGTAAGTGGCCTTCTGAAAAATTTATGGATCAAGCGGGAATTAAAGAAGAATTTAACGCATATTTGCGTAATGCCGATCTTGAGGACTTTGAGGCAGACAAATGCCCCCAGTATCATGAGCTCACAAGCTCTTTTGTGAGGAGGTTTGAGTATTCATCTTCACGTAATTCTCCTTCAGTCATGTTTGATCTTTATGATAAATCTTATACCATGGACCTAGAGGATTTCACTCTTGCTTGCAAACTTCCACAATGGGGTAGTGTTAGGGATCCCCCTATATATGAATTTAGAAACTTTCTTGCTAGTATAACTATAGGGGAATCCAGAGATATAACACAAGCTACCATAGGGAGCATTCACTTTCCTGCTATACATTATTTTGCTCTCTTCATAGGTAGGTGCATAAATGCTAAGGATGAAGCATGTCACATGTGTGTCCCTGACCTTAGCATTCTCAGGAGTGCTGTGTCAGGAGACCAATCTTATCATATGGGAGCCATTGTAGCTTGTAGGTTGCATCATAATAGACATAATGGAGATTTCTTTGGAGGAATTTATGCAACCCGCTTAGCTAAATTTCTTGAGATAGACATTCGTGAAGGAGACATGGAGTTGCCTCCTGCTTATTTAGATTTTGATTCTATGGTTTCCCACCATTTTGTCGAGAGGAACGAATCACCTCTCCAGTACCGACTAATCTTTGACAAATGTCGTGCTGTCCATATTACTCTCCCTGCTCCTGCTTTCTTTGATTATCAGGCAAGAGGAGGATATACTATTACCAGAGAGGAGGCAGATGAGTACGAGAGGAGAGCAGAGGCCGCTCGTCACCATGCTGCAGCTCAGGAGGCGATAGCCGCTGCATCTCAGTACGACCCCAACTATTATTATGGATATCAGCCAGGCCAGCCGTGGCCATAGACCAACTTAGGCCAAAAGCCTAAGGTTGTGGGAGTACGTATTTCTCACCGACATTACATTTATGTTCACACACACTCATTTCTAGATGTCGGTGCTCATACTTTTTCATTGTATCATCCGTGCTAGTTTATTTTCTTTTATGCTTTCTTCTTGTGTGTTTGATAAACCTTAAGAAAAAACCAAAAAATTAGTTGTAGCTTTTAATTAATTTACTTTCCATGCTTGTAGTAGTAATTAAAAAGAAAACCCAAAAATATTTCCTGTTCTTCTTTTGCTTGTTGGGAGCTTTCCCGTGTAAATAGTTTTATTTCTTTTCTTTCTTTGGGGGTCAGTAGGAGAAGACCATGATTAAATTGTTGAAATGGCTCTTATATGCATTATTGTTTACCTGACAAAAGAGCCCATATTGCTTTGTCTTCTCCTGTTTATTGAATGCTCGCAGATTCCAGCTTAGTCCAATGCATGTGCACTCTTATTATTATTCACATCGTTCGGCCGTGCAAGTGAAAGGCAATTATGATGATATATGATGGACTGACCGAGATGAGAAAAGATGGTATGAACTCGACCTCTTTTGTTTTTGTAAATACGATGAGTTCATCGTTCTTGATTCAGCTTGTTATGAATAAACATGTTTGCAATGACAATTAGAGATCATAGTTGCTTATGCCATGCTTGATTAGCTATGAGTTATAATGGTTTACCTTGCGTGCCAACATGCTATTAAAATGGTCATGATGTGGTATGATAGGGTGGTATCCTCCTCTGAATGATTTAAGTGACTTGACTTGGCACATGTTCACGCATGTAGTTGAAACAAATCAACATAGCCTTCACGATATTTATGCTCATGGTGGATTATATCCTACTCATGCTTGCATCCAATGTTTATTAATTTTAATGCATGTACATGGCTGTTGTCGCTCTCTAGTTGGTCGCTTTCCAGTCTTTTGCTAGCCTTCACCTGTACTAAGCGGGAACACTGCTTGTGCATCCAAACTCCTTAAACCCCAAAGTTATTCCACATGAGTCCACTATACCTTCCTATATACGGTATCTACCTACCGTTCCAAGTAAATCTATATGTGCCAAACTCTAAACCTTCAAATAATCATCCTGTTTTGTATGCTCGAATAGCTCATGTATCAACTAGGGATGTCTGTATCTTCCATGTTAGGCGGGTTATTCTCAAGAGGAGTGGACTCCGCTCCTCACTCACGAGATAAAGGGCTGGTCACTGGGATGCCCAGTCCCATGCTTTATGCGAACTAAATCAAAATAATTGCAAACAAAACTCACCCTGGGACCTGATGTATGTTGGAGGCACTCGTTGTTTCGAGCAAGCCATGGATTGATGTTTGTTGGTGGAGGGGGAGTATAAACTTTACCATTCTGTTTGGGAACTGCCTATAATGTGTGTAGCATGGAAGATATCACCATCTCTTGGTTGTTATGTTGACAATGAAAGTATACCGCTCAAAATATTATTCACCTCTATTTTAAAACCGAGCTCTGGCACCTCTACAAATCACTGCTTCCCTCTGCGAAGGGCCTATCTATTTACTTTTATGCTGAGTCATCTGTTGGGGAATGTAGTAATTTCAAAAAATTTCCTACGCACACGCAAGATCATGGTGATGCATAGCAACGAGAGGGGAGAGTGTGATCTACGTACCCTTGTAGATCAACAACGGAAGCGTTTGGTTGATGTATATTGGGGAACATAGTAATTTCAAAAAAATTCCTACGCACACGCAAGATCATGGTGATGCACAGCAACGAGAGGAGAGTATGATCTACGTACCCTTGTAGATCGCAACGAAAGCGTTAACACAACATAGAGGAAGTAGTCGTACGTCTTCTTCCCGATGCGACTGATCCAAGCACCGTTACTCCGGCACCTCCGAGTTCTTAGCACACGTACAGCTCGATGACGATCCCCAGGCTCCGATCCAGCAAAGCTTCGGGGAGGAGTTCCGTCAGCACGACAGCGTGGTGACGATCTTGATGTTCTACCGACGCAGGGCTTCGCCTAAGCACTACAACGATATGATCGAGGTGGAATATGGTGGCAGGGGGCACCACACACGGCTAAGGAACGATCACGTGGATCAACTTGTGTGTCTAGAGGTGCCCCCCTGCCCCCGTATATAAAGGAGCAAGGGGAGGAGGCCGGCCGGCCAGGTGTGGCGCGCCAAGGAGGAGTCCTCCTCCTAGTAGGTGTAGGACTCCTACTAGGAGGGGGAAAGAGGTGGAGTGGGAGAAGGAAAGGGGGGGCGCCGCCCCCCTCTCCTAGTCCAATTCGGACCAGGGAGGAGGTGGCGCGCGGCCCACCTCTTGCAACCCTTCTCTCTCTCCACTAAGGCCCATATGGCCCAATACTTCTCCCGGTAGGGTTCCGGTAACCCTCCGGCTCTCCGGTTTTCTCCGAAATCACCCGGAACACTTCCGGTGTCCGAATATAGCCGTCCAATATATCAATCTTTATGTCTCGACCATTTCGAGACTCCTCGTCATGTCCGTGATCACATCCGGGACTCCGAACTAACTTCGGTACATCAAAATGCATAAACTCATAATAACTGTCATCGTAACGTTAAGCGTGCGGACCCTACGGTTCGAGAACAATGTAGACATGACTGAGACAGATCTCCGGTCAATAACCAATAGCAGGACCTGGATGCCCATATTGGCTCCTACATATTCTACAAAGATCTTTATCGGTCAGACCGCATAACAACATACGTTGTTCCCTTTGTCATCGGTATGTTATTTGCCCGAGATTCGATCGTCGGTATCCAATACCTAGTTCAATCTCGTTACCAGCAAGTCTCTTTACTCGTTCCATAATACATCATCTCGCAACTAACTCATTAGTCACAATGCTTGCAAGGCTTATGTGATGTGCATTACCGAGAGGGCCCAGAGATACCTCTCCGACAATCGGAGTGACAAATCCTAATCTCGAAATACGCCAACCCAACATCTACCTTTGGAGACACCTGTAGAGCTCCTTTATAATCACCCAGTTACGTTGTGACGTTTGGTAGCACACAAAGTGTTCCTCCGGTAAACGGGAGTTGCATAATCTCATAGTCATAGGAACATGTATAAGTCATGAAGAAAGCAATAGCAACATACTAAACGATCGGGTGCTAAGCTAATGAAATGGGTCATGTCAATCAGATCATTCAACTAATGATGTGACCTCGTTAATCAAATAACAACACATTGTTCATGGTTAGGAAACATAACCATCTTTGATTAACGAGCTAGTCAAGTAGAGGCATACTAGTGACACTAAGTTTGTCTATGTATTCACACATGTATTATGTTTCCGGTTAATACAATTCTAGCATGAATAATAAACATTTATCATGATATAAGGAAATAAATAATAACTTTATTATTGCCTCTAGGGCATATTTCCTTCAATGTAGTCGTACGTCTCCATGGCCCGACCGATCAAGCACCGAAACTACGGCACCTCTGAGTTCTAACACACGTTCAGCTCGATGACGATCCCCGGACTCCGATCCAGCAAAGTGTCGGGGAAGAGTTGCGTCAGCACAACAGCGTGGTGACGATCTTGATGTACTACTATCGCAGGGCTTCGCCTAAGCACCGCTACAATATTATCGAGGACTATGGTGGCAGGGGGCGCCGCACACGGCTAAGAATATGATCACGTGGATCAACTTGTGTTCCTCTGGGGTGCCCCTGCATCCGTATATAAAGGCTCAAGGGGGGGGGGGGATGCGGCCGGCCTAGGAGAGGCGCGCCAGGAGGAGTCCTACTCCCTTCGGGAGTAGGATTCCCCCCCAATCCTAGTTGGAATAGGATTCGCGGAGGGGGGAAAAGAGGAAAGGGGGCCGGCCCCCTCTCCTTGTCCTATTCGGACCAAGGGAGGGGAGGGGCGCATGGCCCATCTCTGGCTGCCTCTTCTCTTTTCCACTAAGGCCCACTAAGGACCATATTTCTCCCGGGGGTTCCGGTAACCTCCCGGTACTCCGGTAAAATCCCGATTTCACCCGGAACACTTCCGATATCCAAACATAGGCTTCCAATATATCAATCTTTATGTCTCGACCATTTCGAGACTCCTCGTCTTGTCCGTGATCACATCCGGGACTCCGAACAACCTTCGGTACATCAAAACGTATAAACTCATAATATAACCGTCATCGAAACGTTAAGCGTGCGGACCCTACGGGTTTGAGAACAATGTAGACATGACCGAGACACGTCTCCGGTCAATAACCAATAGCGGGACCTGGATGCCCATATTGGCTCCTACATATTCTACGAAGATCTTTATCGGTCAGACCGCATAACAACATACGTTGTTCCCTTTGTCATCGGTATGTTACTTGCCCAAGATTCGATCGTCGGTATCCAATACCTAGTTCAATCTCGTTACCGGCAAGTCTCTTTACTCGTTCCGTAATACATCATCCTGCAACTAACTCATTAGTTGCAATGCTTGCAAGGCTTAAGTGATGTGCATTATCGAGAGGGCCCAGAGATACCTCTCCGACGATTGGAGTGACAAATCCTAATCTCGAAATACGTCTACCCAACATGTACCTTTGGAGACACCTCCAGAGCACCTTTATAATCACCCAGTTATGTTGTGACGTTTGGTAGCACACAAAGTGTTCCTCCGGTACACGGGAGTTACATAATATCATAGTTATAGGAACATGTCTAAGTCATGAAGAAAGCAATAGCAACATACTAAACGATCGGGTGCTAAGCTAATGGAATGGGTCATGTCAATCAGATCATTCAACTAATGATGTGATCCCGTTAATCAAATGACAACTCTTTGTCCATGGTTAGGAAACATAACCATCTTTGATTAACGAGCTAGTCAAGTAGAGGCATACTAGTGACACTCTGTTTGTCTATGTATTCACACATGTATTATGTTTCCGGTTAATACAATTCTAGCATGAATAATAAACCTTTATCATGATATAAGGAAATAAATAATAACTTTATTATTGCCTCTAGGGCATATTTCCTTCAGTCTCCCACTTGCACTAGAGTCAATAATCTAGATTACACAGTAATGAATCTAACACCCATGGAGCTTTGGTGCTGATCATGTTTTTCTCGTGGAAGAGGCTTAGTCAACGGGTCTGCTACATTCAGCTCCGTATGTATCTTGCAAATTTCTATGTCTCCCACAAGGACTAGATCACGGATGGAATTGAAGTGTCTCTTGATGTGTTTGGTTCTCTTGTGAAACCTGGATTCCTTTGCCAAGGCAATTGCACCAGTATTGTCACAAAAGATCTTCATTGGACCCGATGCACTAGGTATGACACCTAGATCGGATATGAACTCCTTCATCCAGACTCCTTCATTTGCTGCTTCCGAAGCAGCTATGTACTCCACTTCACATGTAGATGCTGCCACGACGCTTTGTTTAGAACTGCACCAACTGACAGCTCCACCGTTTAATGTAAACACGTATCCGGTTTGCGATTTAGAATCGTCCGGATCAGTGTCAAAGCTTGCATCAATGTAACCATTTACGATGAGCTCTTTGTCACCTCCATATACGAGAAACATATCCTTAGTCCTTTTCAGGTATTTCAGGATGTTCTTGACCGCTGTCCAGTGATCCACTCCCGGATTACTTTGGTACCTCCCTGCTAGACTTATAGCAAGGCACACATCAGGTCTGGTACACAGCATTGCATACATGATAGAGCCTATGGCTGAAGCATAGGGAACATCTTTCATTTTCTCTCTATCTTCTGCAGTGGTCGGGCATTGAGTCTGACTCAACTTCACACCTTGTAACACAGGCAAGAACCCTTTCTTTGCTTGATCCATTTTGAACTTCTTCAAAATCTTGTCAAGGTATGTGCTTTGTGAAAGTCCAATTAAGCGTCTTGATCTATCTCTATAGATCTTTATGCCTAATATGTAAGCAGCTTCACCGAGATCTTTCATTGAAAAACTCTTATTCAGGTATCCCTTTATGCTATCCAGAAATTCTATATCATTTCCAATCAGTAATATGTCATCCACATATAATATCAGAAATGCTACAGAGCTCCCACTCACTTTCTTGTAAATACAGGCTTCTCCGAAAGTCTGTATAAAACCAAATGCTTTGATCACACTATCAAAGTGTTTATTCCAAATCCGAGAGGCTTGCACTAGTCCATAAATGGATCGCTGGAGCTTGCACACTTTGTTAGCTCCTTTTGGATCGACAAAACCTTTCGGTTGCATCATATACAAATCTTCTTCCAGAAATCCATTTAGAAATGCAGTTTTGACATCCATCTGCCATATTTCATAATCATAAAATGCGGCAATTGCTAACATGATTCGGACAGACTTAAGCATCGCTACGGGTGAGAAGGTCTCATCGTAGTCAACCCCTTGAACTTGTCAAAAACCTTTTGCGACAAGTCGAGCTTTGTAGACAGTAATATTACCGTCAGCGTCAGTCTTCTTCTTGAAGATCCATTTATTCTCAATTGCTTGCCGATCATCGGGCAAGTCAACCAAAGTCCATACTCTGTTCTCATACATGGATCCCATCTCGGATTTCATGGCTTCAAGCCATTTTGCGGAATCTAGGCTCACCATCGCTTCTTCATAGTTCGTAGATTCATCATGATCTAGTAGCATGATTTCCAGAATAGGATTACCGTACCACTCTGGCGCGGATCTTACTCGGGTTGATCTACGAGGTTCAGTAGTATCTTGTTCTGAAGTTTCATGATCATTATCATTAGCTTCCTCACTAATTGGTGTAGGTGTCGCAGAAACAGTTTTCTGTGATGTACTACTTTCCAATAAGGGAGCAGGTACAGTTACCTCGTCAAGTTCTACTTTCCTCCCACTCACTTCTTTCGAGAGAAACTCCTTCTCTAGAAAGGATCCATTCTTAGCAACGAATGTCTTGCCTTCGGATCTGTGATAGAAGGTGTACCCAACAGTCTCCTTTGGGTATCCTATGAAGACACATTTCTCCGATTTGGGTTCGAGCTTATCAGGTTGAAGCTTTTTCACATAAGCATCACAGCCCCAAACTTTAAGAAACAACAACTTTGGTTTCTTGCCAAACCATAGTTCATAAGGCGTCGTCTCAACGGATTTTGATGGTGCCCTATTTAACGTGAATGCGGCCGTCTCTAAAGCATAACCCCAAAACGATAGCGGTAAATCAGTAAGAGACATCATAGATCGCACCATATCTAGTAAAGTATGATTACGACGTTCGGACACACCATTACGCTGAGGTGTTCCGGGTGGCGTGAGTTGCGAAACTATTCCGCATTGCTTTAAATGTACACCAAACTCGTAACTCAAATATTCTCCTCCATGATCAGATTGTAGAAACTTTATTTTCTTGTTACGATGATTTTCAACTTCACTCTAAAATTCTTTGAACTTTTCAAATGTTTCAGACTTATGTTTCATTAAGTAGATATACCCATATCTGCTTAAGTCATCTATGAAGGTGAGAAAATAACGATATCCGCCACGAGCCTCAGTATTCATCGGACCACATATATCTGTATGTATGATTTCCAACAAATCTGTTGCTCTCTCCATAGTGCCAGAGAATGGTGTTTTAGTCATCTTTCCCATGAGGCACGGTTCGCAAGTACCAAGTGATTCATAATCAAGTGGTTCCAAAAGCCCATCAGTATGGAGTTTCTTCATGCGCTTTATACCGATATGACTTAAACGGCAGTGCCACAAATAAGTTGCACTATCATTATCAACTCTGCATCTTTTGGCTTCAACATTATGAATATGTGTGTTACTACTATCGAGATTCATCAAAAATAGACCACTCTTCAAAGGTGCATGACCATAAAAGATATTACTCATATAAATAGAACAACCATTATTCTCTGATTTAAATGAATAACCGTCTCGCATTAAACAAGATCCAGATATAATGTTCATGCTCAACGCTGGCACCAAATAACAATTATTTAGGTCTAATACTAATCCCGAAGGTAGATGTAGAGGTAATGTGCCGACCGCGATCACATCGACTTTGGAACCATTTCCCACGCGCATCGTCACCTCGTCCTTTGCCAGTGTTCGCTTAATCTGTAGTCCCTGTTTCGAGTTGCAAATATTAGCAACAGAACCAGTATCAAATACCCAGGTGCTACTGCGAGCTCTAGTAGGGTACACATCAATAACATGTATATCACATATACCTTTGTTCACCTTGCCATCCTTCTTATCCGCCAAATACTTGGGGCAGTTCCGCTTCCAGTGACTGGGCTGCTTGCAGTAGAAGCACTCAGTTTCAGGCTTAGGTCCAGACTTGGGTTTCTTCTCTTGAGCAGCAACTTGCTTGCTGTTCTTCTTGAAGTTCCCCTTCTTCTTCCCTTTGCCCTTTTTCTTGAAACTAGTGGTCTTGTTGACCATCAACACTTGATGCTCCTTTTTGATTTCTACCTCCGCAGCTTTCAGCATTGCAAAGAGCTCGGGAATAGCCTTATTCATCCCTTGCATATTATAGTTCATCACGAAGCTCTTGTAGCTTGGTGGCAGTGATTGGAGAATTCTGTCAATGACGCAATCATCTGGAAGATTAACTCCCATCTGAATCAAGTGATTATTATACCCAGACATTTTGAGTATATGCTCACTGACAGAACTGTTCTCCTCCATCTTGCAGCTATAGAACTTATTGGAGACTTCATATCTCTCAATCCGGGCATTTGCTTGAAATATTAACTTCAACTCCTGGAACATCTCATATGCTCCATGACGTTCAAAACGTCGTTGAAGTTCCGATTCTAAGCCGTAAAGCATGGCACACTGAACTATCGAGTAGTCATCAGCTTTGCTCTGCCAGACGTTCATAAAATCTGGTGTTGCTCCAGCAGCAGGCCTGGCACCCAGCGGTGCTTCCAGGATGTAATTCTTCTATGAAGCAATGAGGATAATCCTCAAGTTACGGACCCAGTCCATGTAATTGCTACCACCATCTTTCAACTTTGCTTTCTCAAGGAACGCATTAAAATTCCACGGAACAACAGCAGGGGCCATCTATCTACAATCAAACATACATAAGCAAGATACTATCGGGTACTAAGTTCATGATATATTTAAGTTCAATTAATCATATTACTTAAGAACTCCCACTTAGATAGACATCCCTCTAATCTTCTAAGTGATCATGTGATCCAAATCAACTAAACCATAACCGATCATCACGTGAAATGGAGTAGTTTTCAATGGTGAACATCACTATGTTGATCATATCTACTATATGACTCACGCTCGATCTTTTGATCTCAGTGTTCTGAGGCCATATCTGCATATGCTAGGCTCGTCAAGTTTAACCTGAGTATTCTGCGTGTGCAAAACTGTCTTGCACCCGTTGTAGATGGACGTAGAGCTTATCACACCCGATCATCACGCGGTGTCTGGGCACGACGAACTTTGGCAACGGTGCATACTCAGGGAGAACACTTTTATCTTGATAATTTAGTGAGAGATCATCTTATAATGCTACCGTCAATCAAAGCAAGATAAGATGCATAAAAGATAAACATCACATGCAATCAATATAAGTGATATTATATGGCCATCATCATCTTGTGCTTGTGATCTCCATCTCCGAAGCACCTGTCATGATCACCATCGTCACCGGCGCGACACCTTGATCTCCATCGTAGCATTGTTGTCGTCTCGCCAATCTTATGCTTCCACGACTATCGCTATCGCTTAGTGATAAAGTAAAGCATTACAGCGCGATTGCATTGCATACAATAAAGCGACAACCATATGGCTCCTGCCAGTTGCCGTTAACTCGGTTACAAAACATGATCATCTCATACAATAAAATTTAGCATCATGTCTTGACCATATCACATCACAACATGCCCTGCAAAAACAAGTTAGACGTCCTCTACTTTGTTGTTGCAAGTTTTATGTGGCTGCTACGGGCTTAAGCAAGAACCAATCTTACATACGCATCAAAACCACAATGATAGTTTGTCAAGTTGGTGCTGTTTTAACCTTCGCAAGGACCGGGCGTAGCCACACTCGGTTCAACTAAAGTTGGAGAAACTGTCACCCGCAAGCCACCTATGTGCAAAGCATGTCGGGAGAACCGGTCTCGCGTAAGCGTACGCGTAATGTCGGTCCGGGCCGCTTCATCCAACAATACCGCCGAACCAAAGTATGACATGCTGGTAAGCAGTATGACTTATATCGCCCACAACTCACTTGTGTTCTACTCGTGCATATAACAATAACACATAAAACCTAGGCTCGGATGCCACTGTTGGGGAACGTAGTAATTTCAAAAAAATTCCTACGCACACGCAAGATCATGGTGATGCATAGCAACGAGAGGGGAGAGTGTGGTCTATGTACCCTTGTAGATCAACAACGGAAGCGTTTGGTTGATGTAGTCGTACGTCTCCACGGCCCGACCGATCAAGCACCGAAACTATGGCACCTCTGAGTTCTAGCACACGTTCAGCTTGATGACGATCCCCGGACTCCGATCCAGGAAAGTGTCGGGGAAGAGTTCCGTCAGCACGATGGCATGGTGACGATCTTGATGTACTACTGTCGTAGGGCTTCGCCTAAGCACCGCTACAATATTATCGAGGACTATGGTGGCAGGGGGCGCCGCACACGGCTAAGAATATGATCACGTGGATCAACTTGTGTTCCTCTGGGGTGCCCCTGCCTCCGTATATAAATGCCCAAGGGGGGGGGGGGTGCGGCCGGCCTAGGAGAGGCGCGCCAGGAGGAGTCCTACTCCCTCCGGGAGTAGGATCCCCCCCAATCCTAGTTGGAATAGGATTCGCTGAGGGGGGAAAAGAAGAAAGGGGGCCAGCCCCCTCTCCTTGTCCTATTCGGACCAAGGGAGGGGAGGGGCGCGCGGCCCATCTCTGGCTGCCTCTTCTCTTTTCCACTAAGGCCCACTAAGGCCCATATTTCTCCCGGGGGGTTCCGGTAACCTCCCGGTACTCCGGTAAAATCCCAATTTCACCCGGAACACTTCCGATATCCAAACATAGGCTTCCAATATATCAATCTTTATGTCTCGACCAGTTCGAGACTCCTCGTCATGTCCGTGATCACATCCGGGACTCCGAACAACCTTCGGTACATCAAAACGTATAAACTCATAATATAACCGTCATCGAAACCTTAAGCGTGCGGACCCTACGGGTTCGAGAACAATGTAGACATGACCGAGACACGTCTCCGGTCAATAACCAATAGCGGGACCTGGATGCCCATATTGGCTCCTACATATTCTACGAAGATCTTTATCGGTCAGACCGCATAACAACATACGTTGTTCCCTTTGTCATCGGTATGTTACTTGCCCGAGATTCGATCGTCGGTATCCAATACCTAGTTCAATCTCGTTACCGGCAAGTCTCTTTACTCATTCCGTAATACATCATCCTGCAACTAACTCATTAGTTGCAATGCTTGCAAGGCTTAAGTGATGTGCATTACCGAGAGGGCCCAGAGATACCTCTCCGACGATCGGAGTGACAAATCCTAATCTCGAAATATGTCAACCCAACATGTACCTTTGGAGACACCTGTAGAGCACCTTTATAATCACCCAGTTACGTTGTGATGTTTGGTAGCACACAAAGTGTTCCTCCGGCACACGGGAGTTACATAATCTCATAGTTATAGGAACATGTATAAGTCATGAAGAAAGCAATAGCAACATACTAAATGATCGGGTGCTAAGCTAATGGAATGGGTCATGTCAATCAGATCATTCAACTAATGATGTGATCCCGTTAATCAAATGACAACTCTTTGTCCATGGTTAGGAAACATAACCATCTTTGATTAACGAGCTAGTCAAGTAGAGGCATACTAGTGACACTCTGTTTGTCTATGTATTCACACATGTATTATGTTTCCGGTTAATACAATTCTAGCATGAATAATAAACCTTTATCATGATATAAGGAAATAAATAATAACTTTATTATTGCCTCTAGGGCATATTTCCTTCATCATCACCCTCTTATTAAAAAGCACTAGCTGGAGAGCGCAGCTGTCATTTGCATTCATTACTGTTAATTTATATTGGGTGTGACTATGATTGGATCTCTTTTACCATGAATTATAATGTCTAGCCAGTCCTTGATCTTTAAAGGTGCTCTGCATTTATGTTTTGCGGTCTCAGAAAGGGCTAGCGAGATACCATCTTGTTATATCATATTATGATTGTTTTGAGAAAGTGTTGTCATCCGAGATTTATTATTATGGCTTGCTAGTTGATTATGTTATTGATATGAGTAATCATGAGACCTGAGAATTATTGCAAATGTGGTTAGTTATAATCTTCAATGAAAACTTGAATGCTAGCTTGACATATTTACAACAACAAGAGCAAACCGAGTTTGTAAAAGTTTTTCTTTATTTCTTTCAGTTTGTCAACTGAATTGCTTGAGGACAAGCGAGGGTTTATTCTTGGGGGAGTTGATACGTGTCCAACGTATCTACTTTTCCAAACACTTTTGCCCTTGTTTTGGACTCTAACTTGTATGATTTGAATGGAACTAACCCGGACTGACGCTGTTTTCAGCAGAATTGCCATGATGTTGTTTTATGTGCAGAAAACAAAAGTTCTCGGAATGACCTGAAACTCCACGGGATATCTTACAATAAATAATAAAAAATCCTCGCCAAAGATGAAGAACAGGGGGCCCACACCCTTCTCATGAGGGTGGGGGGCGCGCCCCCTACCTCGTGGGCCCCCTGGAGACCCCCCGACTCCAACTCCAACTCTATATAACTGCTTTCGGGGAGGAAAAAAATAGGAGAGAAGAAATCATTGTGTTTTACGATATGGAGCCGCCGCCAAGCCCTAAAACCTCTCGGGAGGGCTGATCTGGAGTCCGTTCGGGGCTCCGGAGAGGGGGATTCGTCGTCGTCGTCATCATCAACCATCCTCCATCACCAATTTCATGATGCTCACCGCCGTGCGTGAGTAATTCCATCGTAGGCTTGCTAGACGGTGATGGGTTGGATGAGATTCACCATATAATCGAGTTAGTTTTGTTAGGGTTTGATCCCTAGGATCCACTATGTTCTGAGATTGATGTTGCTATGACTTTGCTATGCTTAATGCTTGTCACTAGGGCCCGAGTGCCATGATTTCAGATCTGAACCTATTATGTTTTCATCAATATATGAGTGTTCTTGATCCTATCTTGCAAGTCTATAGTCACCTATTATGTGTTATGATCCGTTAACCCCAAAGTGACAATAATCGGGATACTTACCGGTGATGACCGTAGTTTGAGGAGTTCATGTATTCACTATGTGCTAATGCTTTGTTCCGGTTCTCTATTAAAAGGAGGCCTTAATATCCCTTAGTTTCCATTAGGACCCCGCTGCCACGGGAGGGTAGGACAAAAGATGTCATGCAAGTTCTTTTCCATAAGCACGTATGACTATATTCGGAATACATGCCTACATTACATTGACAAATTGGAGCTAGTTCTGTGTCACCCTATGTTATGACTGTTACATGATGAACCGCATCCGGCATAATTATCCATCATTGATCCAATGCCTACGAGCTTTCCATATACTGTTTTACGCTTATTTACTTTCCCGTTGCTATTGTTACAATCACTACAAAATACCAAAAACGTTAATTTGCTTTTATTACTCTTTTGTTACCGTTACCATCACTATCATATTACTTTGCTACTAAATACTTTGTTGCAGATACTTAGTTTCCAGGTGTGGTTGAATTGACAACTCAGATGCTAATACTTGAGAATATTCTTTGGCTCCCCTTGTGTCGAATCAATAAATTTGGGTTGAATACTCTACCCTCGAAAGCTGTTGCGATCCCCTATACTTGTGGGTTATCAATATTTTCCACGCCCTCGCTTCTACCAAGGTTTTTTTCCATCACGGACGGCCCAAAGAATGTCATGCAGCTGCGTCTCTGGCCCGCCCAGGACGAAAAGCCCATTTTCTGTCATGATTTTTTGTCATAGAAGTAGGACCCCACCACATCTATGATGATACCGGGTTTTGTCACAATTATCGTCATAGAAGTTTCATAAGTATGACAGAAAAAAATTCGTTCAGCCCAAAATGTCACGGATGTGTCATTTTTTTGTAGTGCTAGTATAGGATGCTAGTATTCCATCAGTGGCCCTACATTCTTGTCCGTCTGCCTTGCTATACTACCGGGCCGTGATCAATCGGTAGGTGATTGCGGGTTTATACTTATATACATAATATATGATACATGGTGGTGACTAAAGTCGGGTCAGCTCATAGAGTACCCGCAAGTGATTCCGATGTGGGGCCTGAAAGGACAGGTGGTTCCATCCCGGTAGTGGTGGGCCTGGGTTCCTGATGGACCCCGACTGTTACTTTGTGGCAGAGTGATAGGGCAGGTTGAGACCACCTAGGAGAGAGGTGGGCCTGGCCTTGGTCGGCGTTCGCGATTACTTCAAAATAGCACACTTAACGAGATCTTGGTATTTGATCTGAGTCTGGCCACTGGCCTATACGCAGTAACCAACTATGCGGGAACAGTTATGGGCACTCGACGTCGTGGTATCAGCTGAAGCCTTCTTAACGTGAGCGACTGAGCGGCGCGCGCCGGGTTGGACTGCGTAACGCAACTTCCTTGGTAATGGAGGTTGCTAGGTCTGCTCACCAGCCTCCCATGCAACGTGCAGGTGTGCAATGGGCGATGGGCCCAGACCCCTACGCCATAGGATTTAGACCGGCGTGCTGACCTCTATGTTGTGTCTAGGTAGGGCTGCGACGTGTTGATCTTCCGAGGCCGGGCATGACCCAGGAAAGTGTGTCCAGCCAGAGGGATCGAGCGTGTTGGGTAATGTGGTGCACCCCTGCAGGGAAGTTTACCTATTAGAATAGCCGTGTCCCTCAGTAAAAGGATGAACTGGAGTTGTACCTTGACCTTATGACAACTAGAACCAGATGCTTTATAAAACACACCCTTTCAAGTGCCAGATACAACCGGTGTTCTCTCTCTAACAGGGCGACAAGGAGAGGATCGCCGGGTAGGATTATGCTATATGATGATACTTGGTGAACTTACCATCTACTCTCTTGTACCGCTTCAAGATGGAGGCTGCCAGAAGCGTAGTCTTCGATAGGAATAGCTATCCCCCCTTATTCTGGCATTCTACAGTTCAGTCCACAGATACTACCATTTTCGTTGATACCAATGCATATGTAGTGTAGATCCTTGCTTGCGAGTACTTTGGATGAGTACTCACAGTTGCTTTGCTCCCCCTTTCCTCCCTTTCCTTTCTTCCTGGTTGTCGCAACCAGATGATGGAGTCCAGGAGCCAGACGCCACCATCGACGACAACTCCTGCTACACTGGAGGAGCCTACTACTACGTGCAGGCCGCCACCGACGACCAGGAGTAGTTTAGGAGGATCCTAGGTAGGAGGCCTGCGCCTCTTTCGATATGTATCCCAGTTTGTGCTAGTCATCTTATGGCAACTTGTTTAACTTATGTCTATACTCAGATATTGTTGCTTCTGCTGACTCTTGTGTCTTTGAGCATTTGTATTCGAGCCTTCGAGGCCCCTGGCTTGTAATATAAAGCTTGTATTATTTTATTTGTGTCTAGAGTTGTGTTGTGATATCTTCCCGTGAGACCCTGATCTTGGTCGTACACATTTGCGTGTATGATTAGTGTACGATCAAATCGGGGGCATCACAGTCAGTTTGTCAACTGAATTGCTTGAGGACAAGCAATGAGTTAATCTTGGGGGAGTTAATACATCTCCGTCATATCTACTTTTCCAAACACTTTTGCTCTTGTTTGGGACTCTAATTTGCATGATTTGAATGAAACTAACCCGAACTGACGTTGTTTTTAGTAGAACTACCGTGGTGTTGTTTTTGTGTAGAAATAAAAGTTTCGGGAATTGGACAAAACTTTTTGGAGAATTGTTTTGGAATAAAAGGAAAATACTAGAGCAAAGACCCACTGGAGGGGGTCGGCTGCCCACTAGGCACCAGGGCACGCCACCCCCTCTAGCGCACCCCGGTGGGTAGTGGGACCCATGAGGCTCCGCTGACCCTAATCTGGATACTATAAATTTGTATTTCCTAAGAAAAAAATAGGAGAGGAAGTTTCATCGTGTTTTACGATACAGAGCTGCCACCACCTCTTGTTCTTCATCGGGAGGCCACATCTGGAGTCCGTTTGGGGCTCCGGAGAGGGGGATCTTCCTTCTTCGTCATCATCAACCATCCTCCATCACCAATTTCATGATGCTCACCGAGGGGAGTAATTATTTTGTAGTCTTGCTGGACAGTGATGTGTTGGATGAAATTTATTAGGTAATCGAGTTAGTTTTGTTAGGGCTTGATCCCTAGTATCCACTATGTTCGGATATTCATGTTGCTATGACTTTGCTATGCTTAATGCTTGTCACTAGGGCCCGAGTGCCATGATTTCATATCTGAATCCTTTATGTTTTCACCAATATATTTGTGTTCTTGATCCTACCATGCAAGTTGTATGCACCTATTACGTGTTATGATCTGCATACCGCAAGGTGACAATAATTGGGATTCTTTCCGGTGATTTTCCATAATTTGAGGAGTTCATGGATTCACTATGTGTTAATGATTTGTTCTGGTTCTTTATTAAAAGGAGGCCTTAATATTCCTTAGTTTCCTTATGGACCCTGCTGCCACGAGAGGGTAGGACAGAACATGCCATGCAAGTTTTTTTCCATAAGCATCTATGACTATTTACGGGATACATGCCTACATTACATTGATGAATTGGAGCTCCTTCCGTGTCGCCCTAGGTTATAACTGCTACATGATGAATATTATCCAACATTATCACCAATCCAATGCGTACGAGCTTTTCACATATTGTTCTTGCTAAGTTACTATTAATATTGCTACTGTTTGCTACAAAATTACTGCTACCATTGTACCGTTCCTCTTGCTACATTACCACTACTATTAAACTATCATACTACTGCGCTACTAATCACTCCATTGCAGATATTTAGTCTCCAAGTGTGGTTGAATTAACAACTCAACTACTAATACTTACAAATATTCTTTGGCTCCCCTTGTGTCGAATCAATAAATTTGGGTTGAATACTCTACCCTCGAAAACTGTCGCGACCCCCTATACTTATGGGTTGTCAGTCATGCCCTCGTGGCTCTTCTGACCTGGCTCCGGTGCTCTATGGCTCTCTTTTGGTCCATGAAAAACCACCATAAATTTTCAGCCCATTCCGAGAACTTTTATTGCTGCACAAAAAACAACACCACAGTAGTTCTACGGAAAATAGCGTCAGTCTGGGTTAGTGTTACTTCTCGAATGGATCTATAAATTTTTATTGTTCCATGCTGTTATATTATCAATCTTGGATTTTTTACATTCATTTACTAGCAACTTTATATCATTTTTTGGGACTAACCTATTGACATAGTGCCCAGATCCAGTTGTTGTTTTTTGCTTGTTTTTTTACTTCGCAGAATATCAATATCAAACGAAGTCCAAATGTGGCGAAACTTTTTGGAGATTTTTTCTACCCAGAAGACACCCAAGAGGCCCAAGATGTGCTCCAGAGGGGCCCTGTGGGGCCCACTAGGCACCATGGCGCACCAGGGTCCCCAAGCGTGCCCTGGTTCGGCCACCGGGCACCCCGCCACCACCTCTCAGCTCTATAAAAAGTCAAATATTCCAAGAACCCTAGGGGATTCGACGAAACACAATTCCAGCTTTGGCAAGTCCCAGAACCACGAGATCCAATCTAGAGGCCTTTTCCGGCACTCTGCCGGAGGGGAAAACAATCATGAAGGGGTTCATCATCCTCATTGGTGCTCCTCCGATGATGCGTGAGTAGTTTTCCAGAGACCTATTGGTCCATAGGCAGTAGCTAGATGGCTTCTTCTCTTTTTTGATCTTCAATACTATGTTCTCCTTGATGTTCTTGGAGATCTATTTGATGTAATGACTTTTTGCAGTGTGTTTTGTTGGGATCCGATGAATTAAGAGTTTATGATCAGTTCTATCTATGAATATTACTTGAGTATTCTCTCAACTCTTTTATGCATGATCTTTATATCCTCATATTTCTTCTCTGAAACTTTTGTTTAGTTTGGCCAACTAGATTGATTTTTCTTACAGTGGGAAGAGGTGCTTTGTGATAGGTTCGATCTTGCGGTGCTTATTCTCAGTGACAGAAGGAGACATGATACGCATGTATCGTTGCCATTAAGGATAAAAAATATGGGATCTATTCCTACATGAATAGATCTTGTCTACATCGTGTCATCGTTCTTATTGCATCACTCCATTTTTCCATGAAATTAATACACTAGATGCATGCTGGATAGCGGTCGGTGTGTGGAGAAATAGAGTAGATGCAGGCAGGAGTCGGTCAACTAATCTTGTACATGATGCCTATATACATGATCATTGCCTTGGATATTGTCATAATTATTTCCTCTTCTATCAATTGCCCAACAGTAATTTGTTTACCCACCTTATGCTATTTTCTCGAGAGAAGCCACTAGTGAAATCTACGACCCCTGGGTCTATTTCCTATCATATTATTTTCAGGTCTATTATTTCAAAAACACAAAAATACCTTCCTGCACTTTTTCTTTATTTTTTGTTTTTGTTTTTGTCAGATCTATTTATCAAATCTCATACAATTTTATCTATCTCAATACCGAGGAGGGATGGAAAACCCCTCTTACACGTTGGTTTGCAAGTATTTGTTATTTGTGTGCATGTGATGTTTACATAGTGTTTCTTGGTTCTCCTACTGGATTGATAACCTTGGTTTCATAACTAAGGGAAATATTTACCGTTGTTGTGCTGCATCATCCTCTCCTCTTCGGGGAAATACCAACACAGATACAAGCAATTAGTTAGTTCCATTCTAATCATAACAAATCCATATAAAATTGTTATAAAATTGCATGAATATTTCATAAATTATATATACGTTGGAGATGTATCAGCATCCCTAAGCTTTATTCCTGCTCGTCCTCAAGTAGGTAAATGATTAAAGAAATATTTATGAAGTGCGAATGCTAGCATAGTGCATAAGTTTGATCAATGATAATTCCAATCACTTTTTCTAACATCATAAGAGCAACTCTTTTTCATAAAACTCACCATTATAAAGTAGCAATCAATTCACAATGCATTCTCTTAAAACCAAACAACCTATGTTCTTAGTCACCAAACAATTCCAATTCAACTTATTTTTGACAAAGTCTAAGTAAGAGCTCCACATGCTCAATTATCATATAGTCTTCTATGATTGCTAGTACTCAAAGCATATTTTTAGAACAAATAGCATCCATCAAACATAGAGAAAGATAGGGGCTTAATGTTTCGTCTTCCAACATATTTAGATAGAGATAATTGTCAACAATTGTTGAGGATATAACCATTGAGGGTAAACCGCCCAGGAGGGGCCGGTTCACCCCTTCAGTTATACTGAAGCCCAAGGAAACCCAGAAGATGGCGCTTTACGGATGAAGCTTAGAGGCCCAGAGCCCGCAGGCGGTTTAGGGCCCATGATAGTAAACCGCCATGATTGTATAAACTTGCATTGTAAGATAAGAAAGAAAAGACCGAGGCGGACACTTGTATGAGCCAGCCTCGGGACTCTGTAGACCGGCCGGGATCCTCCTGAATATATAAAGGGGTGACCCGGCGGCGGTTCAGGGACAGAAAACAACAACTCGAAGCCAGACAAAGCGGATTTTCTCCCTGGTCTTAGAAACCCCAGCAATACCAATCACAACTAGACTTAGGCTTTTACCTTCATTGAAGGGGCCGAACTAGTATAAAACTCTCATGTCCCCTTGTCCGGTTTAACCCCTTCAAGCTAACCCGTAGTGATGGCTCCACGACTAAGTCCTTCCATGAGGACATCTGCTGTGACAATTCCACGATAGTTGGCGCCCACCGTGGGGCTATCGCACGATGGTTTCGAGTTCTTGAAGGGCAACTTCGATGGGCTGAGGGGATACGCTGTGGGCCGGATGACGAAGAGTCGTCACGGCAAGCTCTACATCGACAATGCAGGATGGGGTCCCGAGGCTAATTCAATCGAATACGGGTACCGGGTCCCCTTTGGTGGGATTCACGTCTTCATCGGCAAGATCGGCGAACCGGCCCCCGAGCCGGACACCTGCACCGACGTCATCGAGATGGCTCGGCGTGCAAGTTCTTCACCGGTTCAGCCTGAGGCCAGGCATGTTTTCGTGGGTGTCATCCATGGTTCGGGTTATGAGGAGGAACCGATCTCCGATGGAGAAACCGTAGTCCGCAGTGATGACGAGTCTTCCGGAGAAACCGAATCGCTTTACCAGTTGTATGACGGCCGGATTGAGGGAGGATCCGAGGGCAACAGTATTCCGGATTCCCCCGGTCTGCCAAACTGGGCTGCTGTCTTCATGGCCGGCACACGACCAGCGCCTCATTCATCTACCGCCACAGCGGTACTCTCCGATTCAACGACAACCACGCCAGCAGGTGCAGGAAGCTCGGCGCCGCCTCCAACCCAAGTCTTGTCTGATTTGTTCAACGCTCTAGCGGCACTGATGTCCGCGGAGGTAGACGCAGCAGCCAGGGATTAGCATGATGCGGAGATTCTAAAAGTGAAAGATCAGATAGCCCAGGCTAAAGCAGACCTGGCGGCAGAGAACGCCAGGATGGCCACAGAGCGGGCCGAGTTGGAAGCACAGGCTTACCGGATTAGACTAGATCAGAATGCTTCAGAAGAGGTCATGAGAAGAAGGTACCGATCACGTCTCCCATCGGTTTATGAGCCGCAAAATTTTTTCAACACGCCAGGTGCAGCAGCTGGTAACCAACCCACGCCAAACCGGATGGGGGCACCGGAAGCAGGAGCGCCGGTTCAGCCACGCGCAACAAACCTGCCTCGCCAGAACAATGTTGTATCATCAACGCCGCCCGGGCATTATTCCAACCCGTTGGATAATATTGTGGCCGCCGCTTCACGCCTGGCGGCTCTCCCAACCGACGGCGAATCACCAGTTGCGGTGGAAGCACGTCGGGCCAGGGATCTCCTTCAGCCGTGAGAGGATTCATTCCACTCCCTGTCCAAGCCGGAGTTATAGCAGACACGTAGAGGACGAACTGGCCATATCTAGTAGCGCACGCCACCGAAATTCACCACGGGAGAACAACCCGGCCAGGGGAGGTGCTAATGCGCAAGATGTTGTGGACCACGACCGCGCACGACGGGGGGCCGAGTTGACAGCTCGACACGAAGCACGACATCATACTCCGGTTCACCCTACTGCCTCCGTGGAGCCAGGGGTAATGTTTAGTTCCCTAGGAGTACCATGTTTAACTCCCGCATTGCGTAATGTGCGATTGCCCAAGGATTTCAAGGGACCTTGTAAGGTACCAAATTACACCGCCGAGTTGCAGCCAGAGGCGTGGGTGGAGAGCTATGAGATGGCAATGGAGATGTTAGATGTGGATGAGGCGGTTTGTGCTAAATATTTCACCATGATGCTGGAAGGAACAGCTCGCACTTGGTTGAAGAGCGTGCCAACCAACTCTATCGACTCATGGGACGAATTAAAGCGCCGGTTTATCCAGAACTTCAAGGATACGTGCAAGCAGCCGATGTCAATTGTGGATCTGGCCGCTTGTGTCCAAGAGGAAGGGGAGTCCACGACCCATTGGGTTAAACGAGTCTCGACGATTTTGCATTCGTCAGATCGTATTAATGCAGATACCGCGGTATTGACGTTGGAGGGCAATTGCCGTTTCAAGCCGTTGAAACAGAAGTTGGGAAGGCTCAAACGTCATTGCAACGACATGTCAACACTCATGGCCACTTTAGTTAAGTATGCCGATTCAGATAATACCAAGGATCCGGATTCAGAGGAGGACAAACCGGAGGAGGGAAAGAAGAACGGCGGTGCAAAAGGGCAGCATCACAACCAAGGGGGCCATGGGAATAACAGTAAGCGTAAAGCGGATAATTCTGATTTGGTGGCTAACACAAATATGCAGCGTCGCAAAGGTAAACCGCCCCAGCACGGCATGAATCTGGAGCGTTTGTTAAACCATCCCTGCCCGAAGCATGGAACCAAGGAGGCCCCTGCCACACATCTTTGGAAAGATTGTCACATAATGAGGGAGTTCAAAAATTCTGATTTATACCGGTATGATCAGGATCCACCGGGCGGTTCAGGCCCAGGTTTCCATGGGGGCGGCGGTTCAAGCTCTGGATTTCAGAACAACCAGGGCCATCAGAACAACCATGGTAATAACCAGCAGAATAACCAAGGGAATCAGCAACAGTCAGGTTACCAGAGTCACCCCAAGCAGTTGAACAGCGGACAGTATCATGTGTTCACTACCAGCTTGTGTAAGCGGGATCAGAAACTTCACAAGAGGGCAGTCAATACTATTGAACCGGCTGTACCACATTTTCTACGATGGTCGGAGCAGCCTATTGTGTGGAGCAGGGAGGATCACCCGCCCCGGGTTGACAATCCGGGCCAGCTAGCCTTGGTGGTAGCGCCTCAGGTGGGGGGCTATAAGTTTACCAAGATTCTGATGGATGGAGGGAGCAGTATCAACATCCTGTACTATGAGACTTACCGTCGCATGGGTTTGACGGATAAGAATCTTAAACCGTCAAACACTATCTTTCATGGTGTGGTACCAGGTAAATCGGCATACCCTGTGGGGAAGATTGCTTTGGAAGTTGTGTTTGGAGATGAGCTTGATTCCTGGTCTGAGACGTTGACCTTTGAGGTGGTGAAAATCCAGAGTCCGTATCACGCGCTATTTGGACGGCCGGCTTACGCGAAGTTCATGGCGAAACCATGTTATGTTTATCTATAGCTTAAAATGTCGGGTTATAAGGGGACGATCACAGTACATGGGAGTCGAAGGATTGCCTTGGATTGCGAGGAAGGTGAAGCGGCCTATGCTGAATCGGTTTGTGCAACAGAGGAGCTGAAATTCTATAAAGACAATGTTGATCCGGCGGACATGACCCCTTTGAAGAAGCCTACAACGGAGCATGACCCGGCCGTGACGTTCAAACCGGCTAATGAGACTAAACTCGTTGACTTCGTCCCTGGTGATTCATCCAAGCAGTTTAGTATCAGTACAAATCTGGATCCGAAATAGGAAAGCGCGCTCATCGAGTTCATCCGTGAGAACCGGGACATTTTTGCATGGAAACCTTCTGACATGCCAGGTGTACCGAGGGAACTCGCTGAGCACACGCTAAATATTGATCCTAAGTTTAAACCGGTCAAACAGTACCTTCACTGCTTTAACGAAGAAAGACACAAGGCCATCGGCGAAGAGGTAGCCCGGCTGCTGGCAGCTGGGTTTATTGTCGAAGTGTTTCATCCCGAATGGTTGGCCAATCCGGTGCTTGTTCTTAAGAAAAATGGCACTTGGCGTATGTGTGTAGACTACACTGATTTGAATAAAGATTGCCCGACAGATCCTTTCGCTCTCCCACGTATTGATCAGATCATTGATGCAACGGCGGGTTGTGAGCGCCTGAGTTTCCTGGATGCTTATTCAGGTTATCATCAGATTAAGATGGCAGTTAAGGACCAGGACAAGACAGCCTTCATCACTCCCTTTGGAGCCTTCTGCTATGTTTCTATGCCCTTTGGGCTCAAGAGTGCCCAAGCAACCTACCAGCGTTGTGTGCAAAATTGTCTTCACAAACAAATCGGGCGTAATGTTCATGCCTATGTGGATGACATTGTGGTGAAATCCAGGAAGCAGGAAACCCTGATAAATGATCTCAAAGAGACGTTTGACAATCTTCGGGTTTACAAAATGATGCTCAACCCGGACAAATGTGTTTTTGGTGTTCCGGCAGGCAAACTCTTGGGTTTTCTTGTGTCTAACAGAGGTATTGAGGCAAATCCGGAAAAGATCAAAGCAATCACATCCTTGGCTAAACCAGCATGTATCAATGATGTGCAGCGTCTGGCGGGCCGGATTGCAGCCCTCGGCCGATTTATTAGCCGTTTGGGAGAGAAGGCGATTCCCCTGTATCAAATGTTGAAGAAAACAGATAAATTCGCCTGGAGTGACGCCGCTGATGCGGCATTTGAGGAGTTGAAGCGGCAGCTAGCTGAACCGCCAGTCCTCGCTGCTCCAGTTGATAATGAACCTCTACTGTTGTACGTGGCTGCCAATGCCCGAGCGGTTAGTGTGGCGATTGTGGTTGAGCGTAAGGAGGCTGGGAAAGAATATCCGGTTCAACGACCAGTTTATTATATTAGTGAAGTACTGATCGAATCGAAGCAAAGATATCCGCATTGGCAGAAGCTAGTGTATGGAGTTTTCATGGCAAGTAGGAAACTCAAGCAATATTTTCAAGGCCATCCTATTATAGTGGTTAGTTCTGCTCCCTTGGGTGATATAATCCAGAATAGAGAGGCAACTGGCCGGGTTGCGAAGTGGGCAATCGAGCTCGGTCCCCATAGTTTGAAGTATAAGTTATAGGCACCAGAAGACAGACCGGATAATACATACTGGACCATTCACTTTGATGGATCCAGGCAGCTGGAAGGCTCGGGGGTTGGAGTTGTCCTCACTTCCCGTCGAGGAGATAAGGTTTGTTATGTTCTCCGCTTAATGTTCCCTTGTACTAACAATGCAGCAGAGTACGAGGCCTTACTCCATGGTCTTCGTGTAGCTAAGGAAATGAACTTAAGCCGGGTTCGATGCTTTGGAGATTCTGATCTGGTGGCTCAGCAAGTTTCTGGTACTTGGGATTCTAAAGACCCGCTCATGGCGGCTTATAGGCGCGAGGTGGATATTGTAGCAGGTCACTTTAAGGGTTATTAGGTGGAGCACATCGACCGGCGCAAGAATGAAGCAGCAGATGCTCTAAGCCGACTGGGATCTCAGCGTAAACCGGTACCACCTAATACCTTTCTAGATATCTTGCATAACCCGTCTGTAAAGTTGCCTACAGAGGAGGATTTAGCTGTTCCTGATCCGGAGGCCCAGTTGGTAGCCGTTTTACATGCCACTCCGGATTGGACGGTTCCATATTTGGCGTATCTGAACCGGGGCGAATTACCAGAAGACAAACTTTTCACCAGGCAGATAGTCCGGCGGTCCAAGTCTATGGTTGTTCACAATGGCGAGTTGCACCATTCTAGCGTTTCAGGCGTATTCCAACGTTGTGTTTCTCCTGAATAAGGACAAGAGATTCTACGGGAAATCCATGAAGGGGATTGCGGTCACCATGCCAGCTCAAAGTCCTTGGTTGCTAAGGTTTTCCGACACGGGTTCTACTGGTTGACAGCTCATTCTAATGCGGAAGACTTGGTAAAGTGGTGTGATGCTTGTCAGAGATTTTCACGTCGTGCTCATGTTCCTGCTCACGAGTTACGCATGATCCTCATCACTTGGCCGTTTGCTACTTGGGGGCTTGATATGGTTGGACCCTTTAAGCGTTCTAAGGACAAGAAGACCCACCTGTTGGTGGCGGTTGACAAGTTCACCAAATGGGTAGAAGCGGAGCCCATCAGTAAATGTGATGCAGCCACGGCGGTTCAATTTCTCAAAAAGATTATTTTCCGTTTCGGATTTCCACATAGCATCATCACAGATAATGGTACGAACCTTTCTAAAGGTGAGATGGAGGAGTTCTGCCAACGAGAGCACATCCGGCTTGATGTAGCGTCTGTGGCTCACCCCCAGTCCAATGGTCAAGCCGAGAGGGCGAATCAAGAAATCCTGAAGGGTATCAAGCCTCGGCTCATGGTCCCTTTGAAGCGGACGCCGGGTTGTTGGGTGGAGGAATTACCATCTGTGTTATGGAGTATAAATACCACCCCAAACTGATCTACGGGACATACACCCTTTTTCCTAGTCTATGGGGCTGAGGCTGTCATCCCAAGTGATATTCGTCACGACTCGCCCCGGGTCGCGACTTATGTTGAAGCGGATAACGAGCAAGCACGCCAAGAGGCGCTGGACCTGTTAGATGAGAAGCGAGACATGGCTTTGGCTCGGTCGGCGGTTTATCAGCAAGACCTGCGGCGTTATCACAGCCGCCGGGTTAAGACAAGAACCTTTCAAGAAGGCGATTTGGTACTTCGGCTCATTCAAAACCAGACTGATATGCATAAGTTATCCCCACCTTGGAAAGGGCCTTTTGTGGTCAGCAAAAATCTACACAACGGATCATACTGCCTCATTGACGTTCGAGAAGACTCACGTAGCTCTGAGGAGGAGACCCGGCGGCCATGGAACATAGCTCTCCTACGGCCTTATTACACTTGAAGCCATAGGCTTTTCATATGTACATATTTCAACAATGTATATATTATGATTAATATAATAAACCGGCATCCTTGCTATCAAGCAGGACCTCCGCCGTTTTTTCTTCAAATATCTGTTAACGTGGGGGCTTCCTATTCAAACATAGGTGTATTCACCAAAGAGAACATAGCGTTATTACCCTCTTGATGCAGCTATCACGCCACAACAAAGCTTGGGAGCTTCACACCCAAGGGGCCAAAGAGAGTCTTGTTGCTACGCACAACTCAAACATAGGCACCCATTAAGCACAACTCACAAAGTTACTTGGGGGCTCTTTGCATCAAATACTAAAGAGTTTGAAAGGCCCCTTGTAGCTGGGTATCGATCCATGGCTTGGAAGCCTGGTGTATTCACCTAAAACCCCGGGTTAACCTGCCTTCATCAAGTAAGCCACTCCTATCCAGGTAATCCTAGCACGACCCGTCGAACGTTTGATAGTTACTCTCATTGAGACCCTGAACTTTTCAAAGTTAAAACGATGATTGGTTAGTTGGAGGGCCATCTTAAAAGGCTTTGCCAAAATGGTTTAACTCAGTGGCCTGGCAGCCCATGAAAAGCCTCGATTTGGGCCTGGCAGCCCTCGAAAAGCCTCAACTACAGTTTTTTGTTTGCTTTTTTCTGCCAAGTTTTTGTTTTTCGGGAGGTCTACGTTAAACCGGAGTTTCTTAACCTGGCATGGCTTATGGATCTTCTGAAAGTATACAATTAAAGGTAATCCGGCATCCCTCAAAACCGGTCTGGCTTTGGCACTTTGTCTCCAGCAATCGACCGGTGTTCATCACAACCCGGTTTTATATCATATATGCCAGCATGGCATGGTGGAAGTTGGGTTTTCACCTTTTCTTCAAATCACAATTGGTAAACCAACAACAATGTTTTATATCACAGGTATGATTTATTATTGCTGCAACCGTAGTTGCTTACCAAGTTGTGTTGTGTATTTTGACCCGTCCGGTGGTAAACCGCCTGGACAGATTTTCCTTATGCAGGCACAGGGATTGCATAATATTGTAAAAATACATAAGCCAGTACTGAAATTCTCATGACAAATCAACGCAAAGTGTATCCCGTTGCACGAGGGCAACAGATCAAAGTATTTCCACTAGCTTATTACAAGGCACTTGAAGGCCCAAAATCTGGTGTTTCCAGCAGAACAAGGTTTCTGGAGCATCACTCTAATTGCCGGATCAAGTCTCATTACCATGTTGATGCGAAGTTGATGGGTCATCTGGCGTCGGTTCAGCCTCCTCCTCCCCGCCTAGCGGCTGGAAGTTTGTGGTGGTCCAGTCAATCCGGGTTAAGGCCTGAAAGATAGCTTCTTCACTGATAAGATCTGATGGATCAATGTCAGGGGCATAAGTGTGCTTACGGATTCCTGGAATAAGATTCTGCGCCTCCGAAATGATAGGGTTAGCCCGTTTGTTGTTGGCATCATAATAAGACCGGTGAACCGTCAAGTTAGCATCTTCTGCCAGCTGACTCGCCATAGGACGCATCTCCCTTGTCACTCTTTTAAGGGCTGCATCATCAAAATCTGCCCCATTTTCTTGTGTGCTTGGAAAGCCTTTGGCAAGGTCAACCGGATCCAAGTCAGCTATCCATGCTTTGGCTCGGGTAAGTGCCAACAAAGCGCCAGCCCTGGCAGCAGATCGCTTCACCTCTTCTAGCTATGATGGTACCATGGATAGCCTTGTCAGAGTATCCTTGATCAGTGTTGGGGCCGGATTGTTATAGGAGGTTGCACAGATAACCCGTTGAGCACCGGTGTAAAGTTGTTCCAGAAGAGTATATGCTGCTTTTAGCTTCATCCGTACATCTGAGCCCAGATGAGTAATGCGGCTCCCTGCAACGGTTTAAGAATTTCATATTTCAACCGACACCTTACAAGATGGGTATTTCAAATACTTTGCTAAGGAGTACTTACCAAATACTGCGGAGGTCATGGCGTTCACTTGGCACTTTAACCCAGAAAGCTCTTCTGCCACCGGTTTAAGTGCAGATTCGGCGTCTTCAGCCCGTTTCAGCAATGTCCCCTTTTCAGTGTCCTAGTTGGCACGTTCCGTCTTGAATTCCTCTTTCAGTCGTTCTATGGAAGTTAAAGCGGCTCGAAGTTCATCTTTGGCTTTGGAAGATTCTTCTTGCTAAGATTTGATAATTTCTTGAAGATCAGCAATCTGCGTCCGTTGATGGTTTATGTTAGCCTGCCAAAATCAAGAGGAGCATTTCAATATTTTATCAAAAGTCCCAAGCATACAACTGGTTCTACACTTGGCACTTGGGGGCTAATGCGGATTAATTCTTTCTTACTGCTTATTCAAAGTCCCAAGGATTTGTACAAGTTTCAAACCTGGCACTTGGGGGCTAATGCGGATTAATTCTTTCTTACTGCTTATTCAAAGTCCCAAGGATTCATACAAGTTTCAATCCTAGCACTTGGGGGGCTAATGTGTGTTTGTTCAAAAAACTAAAAAGTCAACAATGTGCAGTTTGGAAATTCAAAGTCCCGGTTTGTTTTTACAAATTAAACCAACCCTTGGGGGCTACATGATACAAGGCAGTGAAAATACAAAGATAAGGAGGAAAATGTTTACCTCATAACGTTCCTTCATCAGATTTACCAAGTCAGCCTCAGTATCTCGACTTGTATAAAGCCGGTTCAAGAAACCAGAATGAAGATCCTGGGCAGAAAGATTAGCATATTTTGACATATCAGTTTCCATCTTCTTCTTGCCCATTGAAATAAACTCATCCTTGGCGGTGTGTTTTGCCAAGACAACTAGATCACCCGGGGCGGTATAAGCAGTGCCAGTAACAATAACATCATCGTCTTTGGCTGGGCTTGGCGGGTTAGCACTTGACTTCAGTGGATCAGCAGCTGGACTTGCAGGCATAGCATGTGGACTTGAGGTATCCTCATGTATGGCTGGATCAGCTTCCGGCGGATTAACATTGATAGTTGGCTCTGGCAGAGTAAAATCATCCATGAGATTATCGAGATTTTTATCAACATCCTCAGGAGCTTTCTCCGGCTCAACTTCACCAGTAGGGGCGCTGGTCTTGGCCTTCTTACTCAAACGAGCTTGAGCACTAATATTAAAACAAAGATTAGCATGGTCAACTGAGTTATGAAAGAGAAGGGAAGACTACACATTTACCAAGGGACAGTTTTCAGGGGAGGCATCTGAGTGGTTGATGAACCGCCAGATGAATTAGAAGATGCCCGATAATTTGAATCAGATGAATTGAGAGGGCATCGGAAGAAACCTTTCAAAAGATAACATTTTTTCAGAAGAACAAGCAACCTCTGGACGACGTTTCCGGTTTGGGGTATGAGGTAAACCGGAAGAAGTGACCTGTTGACCACTGTGCCGGGTTGTGCGACGCCCTTCGGTTTGCTGTGTCTTCAAAGAAAGTTTTTGATCCAAATGAGCAACAGGGTGAGAGCATTTCACTTTTCAAACTGCACGGCAAAATTGTTGAACCGGCACAAGTTCCGGGGTCAGAAGAAAGACAAATTACCTCATCATGATCTGCATGGCTGGCCTCCGCATCATCCTGGAAATAATCATTGTCAGTAAAATATATGGATAGAAGTCAAGGGAGATCAAACTTTACCTCTTCAGCCGAGTCATCGACATCTTCTGGTAGTTCTGAAGACTCAGCAGTTTTCTTTTTTTTGGCAGCTTTCTTGATGACCTTGGTCTTACTACGAGGAGCCTTAGCTACTTTGTCTTGAGTTTTCTTTTTCAAAAAGAGCTACTGGCCTATGGGATTGCACAAAGGTATTATTACAGCAGTGTCAAAGCAGAGAAGGATAAGGAAAAGTACAAGGTTAAAATATTTACCCCGGGCGGTTTGTTGGAGGCGTAAAAAGGACGCAGACCAATTTGAGTACATACGGCGAGCGGTTCGTCGAGTATTTTCTTACACTTTCATTGACTTCATTGTCCGTCAGTGCTATTGAGTTAAACCGTTGAGGATCATTGGTTTTGCCGGTGGATTCGAACATCAATCCGGGCCGGCGGCTTAAAGGAAGAATGGACCATGAAATCCAGCAACGGACGAGATCAACACCAGTTAAACCGTTGGCAAGAAGAGCCCGAAGTTTGGCGAGTTGAGGTGCATAGGCTTGTTGATCTTTGGCAGGCAATCTCTGAGGTAAAGGGTGATTATTACTGAGCCGGTGCGGACGGTAGCCCGGTAAGGGATTCTCTTCAGCAGGGGCGGTATTCTGACAATAGAACCAGGTTTGGTTCCAGTCTTTTGGATGGCTGTGAAGTTTGGCGTGAGGAAAATCAACCTCTTTCCTCTTTTGGATTGACACACCGCCAAGTTCAGTATTAGGTCCATCAGAAAATTCTGTCCGGCGGTTTAAGTGAAAGAGATCTAGAAAGAGGTCAACAGTTGGTTCTTCTTGCAGATAAACCTCGCAGAATACTTGAAAATTGCATATGTTGGACACAGAATTTGGTCCAATATCTTGAGGGTGAAGTTGGAGCCTGGCAAGAACATCCCGGAAATTTTTTGATCCGGGAGGACTGAAACCTCGAGCTAAATGTTGCAAGAATACAATCACTTCTCCATCTTGAGGTTTAGGGGGGCACTCAGGGCCAGGAACTCGCCAACGGAGGATATTTTTTGAAGCCAAAGCGCCAGTGGTGATATATTCATTGATTTGCGTTTCTGTGATCCGAGACGGAACCAGTTGCAAGCAGCAAATTGCTTCGTCATCTTACAAATTCTCTAAAAGGAAAATGGACGGTTTACGATTGGCGGTTCGTATGTGTTTGTCAAAATGTTAACCCGGCAATTCAAGGTATACGTATGAAGTGAACCGGGCATGGCTGTTCAAAGTCTAGATGGTGGTTTAAGAGAGGGCTAATGACATACGACGGATTATCAACACTAAAGGATAAATCGCCTTTTGGAGGCAGAACCCCAAGCTGGAAATTTGTTAAGTGTGGAACAAACAGGTTTCACAAGTTGCAATTATTATTTTGGATCGAACGATCGCTCTGGAAGGAAAAATTTCTAGACCTAAAACAGTGCAAGGAAGTTCATACATTCGAAGAGGGCTTCCAAACAATGGAAATAAGATCTATTTTTATGCAAGATAAGCACAAACAGTTGCCGCAGCAGTTCTACGTTGTTTTTACAATCTAAACAGGGCATTGGAGGTGAAAACTAACAAGGGTTGTGCATCGGGCGGTGATGACCACCGACGAACTCAAACAAAGTTCCAATGCAGATCTAAGAAGGGGAAGGAGAAGAACTCACGGATGTGGACGAGCTGCGGAGGTTCACCGTCGATTTCTGGTCAGAATCAGGTCGATGCAACAGCCTGAGTCGGTGCGGACTGAAAGATCAACAACGGCGGCAGCGGCGATACTTGAGGTCTTTAGGTCGCGAGGAGGAAGACGATGTGGTTTGGAAAGGGGGAAAATGGAAGGCACCTCAGTCTTATTTATAAGGAAGTGAGATAAAACGGCAGGCGCAAAAATCGAGGAATCGAAAGCGGCAAAAGAGGATGCAGTTGTCGCCTCGATCTTCAGGAATTAATTAAAGAGAAGGGAATCTTCATAAAACTTTTTTATACAGGAATGACGTCACAATGATTTACTACAGTAACAGAAGATGACGTCATGGCGATTCATCAAAGTTCACAGGGAGAAGACAATATGGCGGTTTACGAGAATTGCCAGAAATTCAAGGATTGAAGACTGACATGAACAGGTTCAAATCAATCTGGGGCCTAATGTTGAGGATATAACCACTGAGGGTAAACCGCCCAGGAGGGGCCAGTTCACCTTCAGTTATACTGAAGCCCAAGGAAACCCAGAAGATGGCGCTTTACGGATGAAGCTTAGAGGCCCGGAGCCCGCAGGCGGTTTAGGGCCCATGATAGTAAACCGCATGATTGTATAAACTTGCATTGTAAGATAAGAAAGAAGAGACCGAGGCGGACACTTGTATGAGCCAGCCTCAGGACTCTATAGACCGGCTGGGATGCTCCTGAATATATAAAGGGGTGACCCGGCGGCGGTTCAGGGACAGAAAACAACAACTCGAAGCCAGACAAAGCGGATTCGCTCCCTGGTCTTCGAAACCCCAGCAATACCAATCACAACTAGACGTAGGCTTTTACCTTCATCGAAGGGGCCGAACTAGTATAAAACTCTCGTGTCCCCTTGTCCGGTTTAACCCCTTCAAGCTAACCCGTAGTGATGGCTCCACGACTAAGTCCTTCCATGAGGACATCTGCCATGACAATTCCACGACAACAATAATAATTCATGATTAAATATATTTGAATGGCCATATGGCTTGGATCTTTCCCCACCACATGATTCTTGCAAACTAAAGAATAATTGAAGTTGAAATGAGAATGAATACTTATTGACTCTTGCATAAAAGTAAATACATAAAGTAATAGATAGGCCCTTCATAGAGGGAAGCTTAGGTTGTTATGCGCTTTTGATTTTTGGATGTCCAAGCTCTTAATGCAAAGGAACATCATGTTATATTGCCCCTTGTGATAGCAACCTTTATTATGCGGTCTGCCGCTTTTATTTCTTTACCATCACAAGTTCGTACAATGCTTATTTTCCCTTGCAATAAAAGATCATACATATTTTAGGAGCAATTTTTATTTCCTTTTGCACTGATGAAAACTTACTTGCAGGATCTTATTCAATCCTTAGGTAGATATGGTGGACACTCATGATAAGAAACTGAGTTTAAGGGTTTTTTGATGCACAAATAGTATCTTTACTTAGTAAGAAATTTTGTCTAGGAAAGGATCCTAAGCAAACACCACATGTTGGGGGATCCATAACAATATAACTTCTATGCAAATATACTCAAACATAACTCATTATGTTGTCTTCCTTGTCCAACTTCTATTAATTTGCTAAACTTACTTGCAAGATAATATATTTATATGTGAAAGTTCTCTTCCTTATACTAATAATTCATGAATTGCTTGTATGACCAATATTGTGACTGTCAAGCTTCAATAGATTTCACTTTCTAACACCAATGTGAAACTAGTACTAGACATGATACAAGCGTATGAAGCACATATAATTTCAACTCTGTATTCGATAATTTACTCTTAGGATATAAAGGAAGAATGAGAGTAAATGACAAATGACTCCAAAAATATATAAGTGAAGATCAATGAGTAGTCAAATAATTAAGTAGATATGTGAGGACTCTCTCTCATTTAAAAATTCAGATCTTAAGTATTTTATTCAAACAGCAAATAAAACAAAAAATGACATTTCAAGAATAGCACATCTCGTGTTAAGAAGCAAAAACTTAGGCTCAACCAATACTAGCCGATGATTGTTGATGAAGAAAGGTGGGATGCCTACCAGGGCATCCCCAACCTTTGATGCTTGAGACTGATATGTCTCCAACGTATCTATAATTTATGAAGTATTCATTTTGTTATTTTATCATTCTTGGGTGTTTTACAATCATTTTATAGCAACTTTATATCATTTTTTGGGACTAACCTATTGACCCAGTGCCCAGTGCTAGCTGTTGTTTTTGCTTGTTTTTTTACATTGCAGAAAATCAATATTAAACGGAGTCCAAACATTGTGAAACTTTTTTGTGGATTTTTTATGGACCGGAAGGAACCCAATGGGCCAGAGCTGCACCTGGGGGTGCCCCGAGGGGGGCACAACCCACCAAGGCGTGCAAGGGCCCCCTGGCACGCCCAGGTGGGTTGTGCCCACCTCGGTGGCCTCCCGCACCCCTTCTTTGCACTATAAATTCCCAAATATTCCGAAACCCTTTGGGGTTAACATAGATCAGAAGTTCCGCCGCTGCTGGGCTCCGTAGCCACAGAAAACCAATCTAGACCCATTCCGGTTCTCCGGTGGCCATCTTCATCATCCCGGCAACCACCACGATGAGGTGGGAGTAGTCCACCCTCGGGGCTGAGGGTTTGTACCAGTAGCTATGTGTTTAATCTCTCTCTCTCTCTCTCGTAATCTATATCATGGGCTTTGTTAATATAGTCGGATCATATGATGTTTCTCCCCTCCATACTCTTGTTGTGATGAATTGAATATTCACCCTTTGATGTTTTGTCATGTTGGATTGAATGTTCAGATTTGAGAACACATGATGTATGTCTTGCGGTATGAATACTTGAGGTGACATTGGGGTATCTTATTGATTCACTTGATATACGTTATGGCACTCAACTTGCGGATTCCCGTGGTGATATTGGGGTAATCTTTGCATAGGGGTTGATGCACATTTTTATTATCCTTTCTTCGATAGAAACTTCGGGGTCTCCTTGTAGTTCTTTGTGTGGATTGAGTATTATGAATATAAATTTGCCTTGGTGTTATTCTAGTACGAACTCTAGGATAGATTGAACGGAAACAATAGCTTTGTGTTATTTTAGTACGAACTCTTAAATAGATCGAACGGAAAGAATAACTTTGAGGTGGTTTCGTACCCTACAAACAATTCCTATCTTTTGTTTTCTGCTAATAGGAACTCGGGAGTGATTATTTATTGTACTTTGAGGGATAATCATATGATCCAACTATGTTAGCATTGTTGAGAGATTGCACTAGTGAAAGTATGAACCCTAGGCCTTGTTTTTAAGCATTGAAACATCGTTTTTGTGCCCGTTTACTATTTTCTACCTTGCTGTTTTTGTTTATTCAGATTATAAAAATATATTTCTACCACCAATATTACACTTTTATCACCATCTCTTTGGTGAACTAGTGCATCTATACAATTTGCCATTGTATTGGGTGTGTTGGGGACACAAGAGATTTCTTGTATTTGGTTGCAGGGTCGTCGTTTGAGAGAGACCATATTCATCCTACACCTCTCATGGATTGATAAACCTTAGGTTGTCCATTTCAGGGAAAATTGCTACTGTCTTACAAAACTCTGTGCTTGGAGGCCCAACACGTGTCTACAAGAATAAAGTTGCGTAGTAGACATTAGAGACTTATTGGAATATTAAATTGGGATGCCTTGGTCATCCCCAAGGTTGAACTTTTTTGTCTCCTTAATTCCACTCATATCACGGTTTCCCTAATCTCAAAAACTTCATCCACGCAAAACTCAACAAGAACTTGTGAGATAAGTTAGTATAAATCAATGCAAAACCTTATCATTCTCTACTGTAGAAAATCACTAAAATTATAATTCAACATTGCATACTAAATGCCTCTGCATATTTAATACTCCTATCCTCAAATGTAATCATTAAACAAGCAAACATATGCAAACAATGCAAACATAACAATAATATGTCTAAACAGAACAATTTGTAAAGGATAGAAGAAGACTCATACTTATTTAACTCCAAAAATTCGTAAAAATTACCACACTGTAGATAATTTGTTGTATCTTACTATGTATAAATTTCAAGATTTTATCCCGTTCTGCCTTTTCTTAAGAATTCAGACAATAATAGAAAACTTTTTGTTTTCAAACAGCAACACACAGACTTGCAAAATAAGCATGGTAAAAGCTATACTTGACATTTTTATCGAAATAAAATATGTAAACCATTATTATAAATAAAAGCAAGCAAGTCTAAGCAAAATAAAAAGACGCTCCAAGAAAAACACATCCTGTGGTGAATAAAAAATATAGCTCCAAGTGAGGTTACCGATAATGTTGAAGAGGAAAGAGGCAATGCCTTCCGGGGAATCCCCAAGGTTGTGCATTTGGGTCTTCCTTGAATATTACCTTGGGGTGCCTTAGGAATCCCTAAGCTTAGAGTCTTGACACTCTTATTCTCCTCATATTGACATCTCACCCAAAACTTGAAAACTTCAATCACACAAAACATAACGGAACTTTGTGAGATAGGTAAGTATGATAAAGAGTAACTCATTCACTGTGGTACTGTCAAGACAAGATTAATAACTATTCTCACACAATTCCTACTATACCCTACAATTTCTACAGTTTATATTAACCAATATAAGCCATAGAAACTATAAAACAAGCAAACTATGCATTGAAAATAGAGTCTGTCAAAAACAGAACAGTCTGCAATGAATAGAACAATGACCGTACTTTTGTAACTCCAAAAATTCTGAAATAGTAAGAAAACATAGGAAATTTGTATGTCAATCATGTGTAAAAAATTCAGAATTTTCAGACACTCCAGTGATTTTCAAGAATTCTGTTACTGGGCGCAAAAGTTTCTGTTTTTCCACAGAATCAAGTCAACTATCATCCACACTATCCCAAAGGCTTTACTTGGCTCTTTATTGAAAGAAATGCTATAAAGCATGATTACTACAGTATCTTAATGATGTGAACACACAAAAACAATATTATAAGTATTGGGTTGTCTCCCAACAAGTGCTTTTCTTTAATGCCTTTTAGCTAGGCATGATGATTTGAATGATGCTCGCATGAAAGTAAAGAATTGAAACATAACGGGAGTATCAGGAAGCATATGACTAGAAAATTTAATACTAACCCACTTCCTATGCATAGGGATTTTGTGAGAAAAAAAATTATGGGAGCAAGAATCAACTAGCATAGGAAGGTAAAAAAAGTTCAAGATTTTCAACGTAAAGAGAGATGCTACCTCTTGAGCATGCGTTGGTTTTCCCTTGAAGAGATAAGGGTGATGCAACAAAGTAGCGTAAGTATTTCCCTTAGTTTTTGAGAACCAAGGTATCAATCCAGTAGGAGACAACGCACACGTCACCTACTACCTGCACAAACAATCAAGAACCTTGCAACCAACGTGATAAAGGGGTTGTCAATCCCTTCACGGTCACTCGCAAAAGTGAGATCTGATAAAGATAGTACGATAAATATTTTTGGTATTTTTGTTGTATTGATTGGAAAGTAAAGATTGCAAAATAGTAAACGAGATGCAATGTAAATAAAAGAGATGCAATATAATAAGAAAGAGACCTGGGGGCCATAGGTTTCACTAGTGGCTTCTCTCAAGATAGCATGTATTACGGTCGGTGAACATATTACTGCTGAGCAATTGATAGAAAAGTGCATCGTTATGAGAATATCTAGGCAATGATTATGAATATAGGCATCACATCCCTGTCAAGTAGATCGAAACGATTCTGCATCTACTACTATTACTCCACACATGACCGTTATCCATCATGCATCTAGAGTATTAAGTTCATAAGAACAGAGTAACGCATTAAGCAAGATGACATGATGTAGAGGGATGAACTCAAGCAATATGATATAAACCCCATCTTTTTATCCTCGATGGCAACAATAGAATACGTGCCTTGCTGCCCCTACTGTCACTGGGAAAGGACACCACAAGACTGAACCCAAAGCTAAGTACTTCTCCTATTGCAAGACAGATCAATCTAGTAGGCCAAACTAAACCGATAATTCAAAGAGACTTGCAAAGATATCAAATCATGCATATAAGAATTCAGAGAAGAACCAAATAATATTCATAGATAATCTTGTTCGTAAACCTACAATTCATGGGATCTCGGCAAACACACCGCAAAACAATATTACATCGAATAGATCTCCAAGAACATCGAGGAGAACTTTGTATTGAGAATCAAAGAGAGAGAAGAAGCCATCTAGCTAATAACTATGGACCCGAAGGTCTATGGTAAACTACTCATGCCTCATCAGAGAGGCTATGGTGTTGATGTATGTAGAAGCCCTCCATGATCGATCCCCCCTCCGACAGATCGCCGGAAAAGGCCCCAAGATGGGATCTCATAGGTACAGAAGGTTGCGGCGGTGGAAAAGTGGTTTCGTGGCTCTCTGCGATCGATCTAGGGTATAAGGCTATATATAGGCGGAAGAAGTACGTCGGTGGAGCTACATGGGGCCCACGAGGGTGGGGGTGCGCCTACGCCCCCTAGGCGTGCCCTCCTGCCTTGTGGCCGCCTCAGGGAGTTCCAAACTTCCACTCCAAGTCTTATGGTTTGCTTTTGGTCCAAGAAAGATCATCGCGAAGGTTTCATTCTGTTTGGATTCCGTTTGGTATTCCTTTTCTGCAAAACTCTAAAATAGGAAACAAAACAGAACTTGGACTGGGCCTTCGATTAATATGTTAGTCCCAAAAATAATATAAAAGAGCATATTAAAGCCCATTAAACATCCAAAATAGATAATATAATAGCATGGAACAATCAAAAATTATAGATACGTTGGAGACATATCAAGCATCCCCAAGCTTAATTCTTGCTCGTCCTCGAGTAGGTAAATGATAAAAAAAGAATTTTTGATGTGGAATGCTACCTATCATAATTATCAATGTAATTTTCTTTATTGTAGCATGAATGTTCAGATCCGAAAGATTCAAAATAAAAGTTTAATATTGACATAAAAATAATAATACTTCAAGCATACTAATAAAGCAATCATGTCTTCTCAAAATAACATGGCCAAAGAAAGCTATCCCTACAAAATCATATAGTCTGGCTATGCTCTATCTTCATCACACAAAATATTTAAATCATGCACAACCCCGATGACGAGACAAGCAATTGTTTCATACTTTTGATGTTCTCAAACTTTTTCAATCTTCACGTAATACATGAGCGTGAGCCATGGACATAGCACTATAGGTGGAATAGAACGGTGGTTGTGGAGAAGACAAAAAGGAGAAGATAGTCTCACATCAACTAGGCGTATCAACAGGCTATGGAGATGCCCATCAATAGATATCAATGTGAGTGAGTAGGGATTGCCATGCAACGGATGCACCAGAGCTATAAGTGTATGGAAGCTCAAAAAGAAACTAAGTGGGTGTGCATCCAACTCGCTTGCTCATGAAGACCTAGGGCATTTTGAGGAAGCCCATCATTCGAATATAGAAGCCAAGTTCTGTAATGAAAAATTCCCACTAGTATATGGAATTGACAAAATAGGAGACTCTCTATCATGAAGATCATGATGCTACTTTGAAGCACAAGTGTGGAAAAAGGATAGTAGCATTGCCCCTTCTCTCTTTTTCTCTCATTTTTTGTTTGGGCCTTTTCTCTTTTTATGGCCTCTTTTTTATATTTTCTTTTTTTTCATCCGAAGTCTCATCCCGACTTGTGGGGGAATCATAGTCTCCATCATCCTTTCCTCACTGGGACAATGCTCTAATAATGATGATCATCACACTTTTATTTAATTACAACTCAAGAATTACAACTCAATACTTAGAAAAAAATATGACTCTTTGTGAATGCCTCCGGCGGTGTACCGGGATGTGCAATGAATTAAGAGTGACATGTATGAAAGAATTATGAATGGTGGCTTTGCCACAAATACGTTGTCAACTACATGGTCATGCAAAGCAATATGACAATGATGGAGCGTGTCATAATAAATGGAATGGTGGAAAATTGCATGGCAATATAAAATGGCTATGGAAATGACATAGTAGGTAGGTATGGTGGTTGTTTTGACGAAGGTAAATGGTGGGTTTATGCTGCCGGCGAAAGTTGCGCGGTACTAGAGAGGCTAGCAATGGTGGAAGGGTGAGAGTGCGTATAATCCATGGACTCAACATTAGTCATAAAGAACTCATATACTTATTGCAAAAATCTATTAGTTATCGAAATGAAGTACTACGTGCATGCTCCTAGGGGGATAGATTGGTAGGAAAAGACCATCACTCGTCCCCGACCGCCACTCATAAGGAAGAAAATCAAAAAATAAACCATGCTCCGACTTCATCACATAACGGTTCACCATACGTGCATGCTACGGGAATCACAAACTTTAGCACAAGTATCTCTCAAATTTACAACTAATCAACTAGCGTGACTCTAATATCACCATCTTCATATCTCAAAACAATCATAAGGAATCAAACTTCTCATAGTATTCAATGCACTTTATATGAAAGTTTTTATTATACCCATCTTGGATGCCTATCATATTAGGACTAATTTTATAGAAAAACACCATGCTGTTCTAAAGGACTCTCAAAATAATATAAGTGAAGCATGAGAGATCAATAATTTCTATAAAATAAAACCACCACCGTGCTCTAAAAAGATATAAGTGAAGCACTAGAGCAAAATTATCTAGCTCAAAAGATATAAGTGAAGCACATAGAGTATTCTAATAAATTCCGATTCATGCATGTCTCTCCAAAAAGGCGTGTACAGCAAGGATGATTGTGGTAAACTAAAAAGCAAATACTCAAATCATACAAGATGCTCCAAGAAAAACACATATCATGTGGTGAATAAAAATATAGCCTCAACTAAAGTTACCGGTAGACGAAGACGAAAGAGGGGATGCCTTCCGGGGCATCCCCAATCTTAGGCTTATGGTTGTCCTTGAAGTTTACCTTGGGGTGCCTTGGGCATCCCCAAGCTTAGGCTCTTGCCACTCCTGATTCTAAAATCCATCAAATCTTTACCCAAAAACTTGAAAACTTCACAACACAAAACTCAACAGAAAATCGCATGAGCTCCGTTAGTATAAGAAAATAAACCACCACTTTAAGGTACTGTAATGAACTCATTCTTAATTTTTATTGTTGTTAAACCTAATGTATTCCAACTTCTCTATGGTTCATACCCCCGATACTAGCCATAGATGCATCAAAATAAGCAAACAACACGCGAAAAACATAATCTGTCAAAAATAGAACAGTCTGTAGCAATCTGAAGGTTTAAAATACTTCTGTAACTCCAAAAATTCGGAAAAATGAGGAAGACCAGGACAATTTGAATATTGATCTACTGCAGTTAGAATTGGTATTTTATCGCTCTCTGGTAAGAAATGAAAATTATTTTCGTGAGCGCACACTTTCTGTTTTTATCAGCAAGATCAAACAACAATCACCCAAGAAGATCTTAAAGGCTTTACTTGGCACAAACACTAATTAAAACATAAAAAAACAATCATGACAGAGTATAGATGAATTATTTATTACTAAACAGGAACAAAAAGTAAAGAACAAAAATAAAATTGGGTTGCCTCCCAACAAGCGCTATCGTTTAACGCCCCTAGCTAGGCATAAAAACAAGGATAGATCTAGGTATTGCCACCTTATCCCTTTTGGTGATAAATAGAGAATTTCTTATCTAAAGCACATATCTTTCTATTTTGTGAGAGTGTATGGCCATTAATGGTAGAAGAAAGATTAAGCACACTACGAAGATTTGCATCTGAGCTAGCCTTCATCTCTTTGATAATTTCATCCTGATAAAAACACAGAAGAGAGGTGGATTCAACTTTTTCACTCATGGGGTGCCCAAATATAGCTTTCATCTTTTCATAGGTATCGATGGCATCCCCCCTCAAGAAAACCTTCTTCAAAAATAGAATCCAAAACTTGCTTGAAAGAAGAAGGTAAGCCAACATAAAACTTTTTAAGTAGATCTCAATTTGATATTGGGGCACATAGCTGGCTCGGATCCTTAATAGCCTATCCCAAGCATCTTTCAAAGATTCATCAAGCAAAGAACTAAAAATTCTGGGATCATATTCATCAAAATTATTCAAGTTTTCATCGATAATCCCAGTAGGTCTTTCCGTAGCATCATTATTTGTGAGCTTAGAAAGGACAGAGGGACTATCCAAAGTATTAAAACCCGGGAGAAAACCCTTAGCCCCTTTTGGTTCGGTCATGACGATAGAACGGCAAAGGTTTTCGAAAATCATTTTAGAAGTCACGGAGAGAAAAACGAGAGGCGAATGGCAAATAATGTAATGCGAGGGAGAAGAGTTTATGATGGGTACTTGGTATGTCTTGACTTGGCGTAGATCTCCCCAGCAACGGCGCCAGAAATCCTTCTTGCTACCACTTGAGCATGCGTTGGTTTTCCCTTGAAGAGGAAAGGGTGATGCAGCAAAGTAGCATAAGTATTTCCCTCAGTTTTTGAGAACCAATGTATCAATCCAGTAGGAGACAACGAACAAGTCACCTAGTACTTGCACAAACAATCAAGAACCTTGCAACCAACGCGATAAAGAGGTTGTCAATCCCTTCATGGTCACTCGGAAAAGTGAGATCTGATAAAGATAGTAAGATAAATATTTTTGGTACTTTTGTTGTATAGATTGGAAAGTTAAGATTGCAAAATAGTAAACGAGATGCGATGTAAATAAAAGAGTTGCAATATAATAAGACAGAGACCCGGGGGCCATAGGTTTCACTAGTGGCTTCTCTCAAGATAGCATGTATTACGGTGGGTAACAAATTACTGCTGAGCAATTGATACAAAAGTGCATAGTTATGAGAATATCTAGGCAATGGTTATGAATATAGGCATCACGTCCGTGTCAATTAGATCGAAACGATTCTGCATCTACTACTATTACTCCACACATCGACCGCTAGCCAGCATGCATCTAGAGTATTAAGTTCATAAGAACAGAGCAACGCATTAAGCAAGATGACATGATGTAGAGGGATCAACTCAAGCAATATGATATAAACCCCATCTTTTTATCCTCGATGGCAACAATACAATACGTGCCTTGCTGCCCCTACTGTCACTGGGAAAGGACACCACAAGATTGAACCCAAAGCTAAGCACTTCACCCATTGCAAGAAAGATCAATCTAGTAGGCCAAAATAAACCGATAATTCAAAGAGACTTGCAAAGATATCAAATCATGCATATAAGAATTCAGAGAAGAACCAAATAATATTCATAGATAATCTTGTTCATAAAACCACAATTCATTGGATCTCGGCAAACACACCGCAAAAGAATATTACATCAAATAGATCTCCAAGAACATCGAGGAGAACTTTGTACTGAGAATCAAAGAGAGAGAGAGAAGAAGCCATCTACCTAATAACTATGGACCCGAAGGTCTGTGGTAAACTACTCATGCTTCATCGGAGAGGCTATGTTGTTGATGTATGTAGTGAAAGAAATATGCCCTAGAGGCAATAATAAAGTTATTATTTATTTCCTTATATCATGATAAAGGTTTATTATTCATGCTAGAACTGTATTAACCGGAAACATAATACATGTGTGAATACATAGACAAACAGAGTGTCACTAGTATGCCTCTACTTGACTAGCTCGTTAATCAAAGATGGTTATGTTTCCTAACCATGGACAAAGAGTTGTCATTTGATTAATGGGATCACATCATTAGTTTAATGATCTGATGACATGACCCATTCCATTAGCTTAGCACCCGATCGTTTAGTATGTTGCTATTGCTTTCTTCATGACTTATACATGTTCCTATGACTATGAGATTATGTAACTCCCGTGTGCCGGAGGAACACTTTGTGTGCTACCAAAGGTCACAACATAACTGGGTGATTATAAAGGTGCTCTACAGGTGTCTCCAAAGGTACATGTTGGGTTGACGTATTTTGAGATTAGGATTTGTCACTCCGAACGTCGGAGAGGTATCTCTGGGCCCTCTCGGTAATTCACATCACTTAAGCCTTGCAAGCAATGCAACTAATGAGTTAGTTGCGAGATGATGTATTACGGAACGAGTAAAGAGACTTGCCGGTAACAAGATTGAACTAGGTATTGGATACCGACGATCGAATCTCGGGCAAGTAACATACCGATGACAAAGGGAACAACGTATGTTGTTATGCGGTCTGACCGATAAAGATCTTCGTAGAATATGTAGGAGCCAATATGGGCATCCATGTCCCGCTATTGGTTATTGACCGGAGACGTGTCTCGGTCATGTCTACATTGTTCTCGAACCCGTAGGGTCCGCAAGCTTAAGGTTTCGATGACAGTTATATTATGAGTTTATATGTTTTGATGTACCGAAGGTTGTTCGGAGTCCCGGATGTTATCACGGACATGACGAGGAGTCTCGAAATGGTCGATACATAAAGATTGATATATTGGAAGCCTATGTTTGGATATCGGAAGTGTTCCGGGTGAAATCAGGATTTTACCGGAGTACCGGGAGGTTACCGGAACCCCCCGGGAGCTATATGGGCCTTAGTGGGCCTTAGTGGAAAAGAGAAGGGGCAGCCCAAGATGGGCCGCGCGCCCCTCCCCTCCCTTGGTCCGAATAGGACAAGGAGAGGGGGCCGGCCCCCTCTGAAGGAAATATGCCCTAGAGGCAATAATAAAGTTATTATTTATTTCCTTACATCATGATAAATGTTTATTATTCATGCTAGAATTGTATTAACCGGAAACATAATAAATGTGTGAATACATAGACCAACAGAATGTCACTAGTATGCCTCTACTTGACTAGCTCGTTAATCAAAGATGGTTATGTTTCCTAACCATGAACAAGGAGTTGTTATTTGATTAACGAGGTCACATCATTAGTAGAATGATCTGATTGACATGACCCATTCCATTAGCATAGCACCCGATCGTTTAGTATGTTGCTATTGTTTTCTTCATAACTTATACATGTTCCTATAACTATGAGATTATGCAACTCCCGTTTACCGGAGGAACACTTTGGGTACTACCAAACGTCACAACGTAACTGGGTGATTATAAAGGAGTACTACAGGTGTCTCCAATGGTAGATGTTGGGTTGGCGTATTTCAAGATTAGGGTTTGTCACTCCGATTGTCGGAGAGGTATCTCTGGGCCCTCTCGGTAATACACATCACATAAGCCTTGCAAGCACTGCAACTAATATGTTAGTTGTGAGATGATGTATTACGGAATGAGTAAAGAGACTTGCCGGTAACGAGATTGAACTAGGTATTGGATACCGACGATCGAATCTCGGGCAAGTAACATACCGATGACAAAGGGAACAACGTATGTTGTTATGCGGTCTGAACGATAAAGATCTTCGTAGAATATGTAGGGGCCAATATGGGCATCCAGGTCCCGCTATTGGTTATTGACCGGAGACGTGTCTCGGTCATGTCTACATTGTTCTCGAACCGTAGGGTCCGCACGCTTAACGTTACGATGACAGTTATTGTGAGTTTATGCATTTTGATGTACCGAAGGTTGTTCGGAGTCCTGGATGAGATCACGGACATGACGAGGAGTCTCGAAATGGTCGATACGTAAAGATTGATATATTGGAAGCCTATGTTTGGACATCGGAAGTGTTCCGGGTGAAATCGGGATTTTACCGGAATACCGGGAGGGTTACCGGAACCCCCCGGGAGACTAATGGGCCTATTGGGCCTTAGTGGAAAAAAGAGAAAAAGGGAAAAGGCCCAAGCTGGCCGGCGCCCCCCTTCCCCAAGTCCTATTAGGAATAGGATAAGGGGCCGGCCCCCCTTCTCTCTCTTTTCCCCCCCGGGAGTCCTAATTGGATTAGGATTGGGGGGAGGAGTCCTACTCCCAGTGGGAGTAGGACTCCCCTGCGCCTCCCCTCCCTTGGCCGGCCGGCCCCCCTCCTCCAACCTTTATATACGGGGGCAGGGGGCACCCCAAGACACACAACTTGATCCTTGAGATCGTTCCTTAGCCGTGTGCGGTGCCCCCTGCCACCAAATTCCACCTCGATCGTACCGTTGTAGTGCTTAGGCGAAGCCCTGCGTCGGTAGTACATCAAGATCGTCATCACGCCGTCGTGCTGACGGAACTCTTCCTCGAAGCTTTGCTGGATCGGAGCCCGGGGATCGTCATCGAGCTGAACGTGTGCTAAGAACTCGGAGGTGCCGGAGTAACGGTGCTTGGATCGGTCGGATCGGGAAGAAGACGTACGACTACTTCCTCTATGTTGTGAGATCGCTTCCGCAGTCGGTCTGCGTTGGTACGTAGACAACACTCTCCCCTCTCGTTGCTGTGCATCACCATGATCTTGCGTGTGCGTAGGAAAATTTTCGAAATTACTGCGTTCCCCAACAGTGGCATCCGAGCCTAGGTTTTATGGTTTGATGTTATATGCACGAGTAGAACACAAGTGAGTTGTGGGCGATACAAGTCATACTGCCTACCAGCATGTCATACTTTGGTTCGGCGGTATTGTTGGTTGAGACGATCCGGACCAACCTTACGCGTACTCTTACGCGAGACCGGTTCCCTCGACGTGCTTTGCACATAGATGGCTTGCGGAAGACTGTCTCTCCAACTTTAGTTGAACCAAGTGTGACTATGCCCGGTCCTTGAGAAGGTTAAAACGGAGTCTATTTGACGAACTATCGTTGTGGTTTTGATGCGTAGGTGAGATGAGTTCTTACTTAAGCCCGTAGCAGCCACGTAAAACTTGCAACAACAAAGTAGAGGACGTCTAACTTGTTTTTGCAGGGTATGTTGTGATGTGATATGGTCAAGGCATGATGCTGATTTTATTGTATGAGATGATCATGTTTTGTAACTAAGTTATCGGCAACTGGCAGGAGCCATATGGTTGTCGCTTTATTGTATGCAATGCAATCACGATGTAATGCTTTACTAGATTACTAAACGGTAGTAATAGTCGTGGAAGCATAAGATTGGCGAGACGACAACGATGCTACGATGGAGATCAAGGTGTCGCGCCGGTGACGATGGTGATCATGACGGTGCTTCGGAGATGGAGATCACAAGCACAAGATGATGATGGCCATATCATATCACTTATATTGATTGCATGTGATGTTTATCCTTTTATGCATCTTATCTTGCTTTGATTGACGGTAGCATTATAAGATGATCTCTCACTAAATTATCAAGAAGTGTTCTCCCTGAGTATGCACCGTTGCCAAAGTTCGTCGTGCCCAGACACCACGTGATGATCGGGTGTGATAAGCTCTACGTCCATCTACAACGGGTGCAAGCCAGTTTTGCACACGCAGAATACTCAGGTTATACTTGACGAGCCTAGCATATGCAGATATGGCCTCGGAACACAGAGACCGAAAGGTCGAGCGTGAATCATATAGTAGATATGATCAACATGACGATGTTCACCATTGAAAACTACTCCATCTCACGTGATGATCGGTTATGGTTTAGTTGATTTGGATCACGTGATCACTTAGAGGATTAGAGGGATGTCTATCTAAGTGGGAGTTCCTAAGTAATTTGATTAACTGAACTTAAACTTATCATGAACTTAGTACCTGATAGTATCTTGCTTGTTTATGTTGCTTGTAGATAGATGGCTCGTGCTATTGTTCCGTTGAATTTTAATGCGTTCCTTGAGAAAGCAAAGTTGAAAGATGATGGTAGCAATTACACGGACTGGGTCCGTAACCTGAGGATTATCCTCATTGCTGCACAGAAGAATTATGTCCTTGATGCACCGCTAGGTGACAGACCTATTGCAGGAGCAGATGCAGACGTTATGAACGTTTGACTGGCTCAATATGATGACTACTTAATAGTTTAGTGCACCATGCTTAATGGCTTAGAATCGGGACTTCAAAGACGTTTTGAACGTCATGGACCATATGAGATGTTCCAGGAGTTGAAGTTAATATTTCAAGCAAATACCCGAGTTGAGAGATATGAAGTCTCCAACAAGTTCTATAGCTAAAAGATGGAGGAGAATCGCTCAACAAGTGAGCAAGTGCTCAGATTGTCTGGGTACTACAATCGCTTGAATCAAGTGGGAGTTAATCTTCCAGATAAGATAGTGATTGACAGAATTCTCTAGTCACCATCACCAAGTTAGCAAAACTTCGTGATGAACTATAATATGCAAGGGATAACGGAAACAACTCCCAAGCTCTTCGTGATGCTGAAATCAACGAAGGTAGAAATCAAGAAAAACATCAAGTGTTGATGGTTGACAAGACCACTAGTTTCAAGAAAAGGGCAGAGGGCAGAAGGGGAACTTCAAGAAGAACGGCAAGCAAGTTGCTGCTCAAGTGAAGAAGCCCAAGTCTGATCCTAAGCCTGAGACTAAGTGCTTCTACTGCAAAGGGACTGGTCACTGGAAGCGGAACTACCCCAAGTGATTGGCGGATAAGAAGGATGGCAAAGTGAACATAAGTATATTTGATATACATGTTATTGATGTGTACTTTACTAGTGTTTATAGCAACCCCTTAGTATTTGATGCTAGTTCAGTTGCTAAGAGTAGTAACTCGAAACGGGAGTTGCAGAATAAACAGAGACTAGTTAAGGGCGAAGTGACGATGTGTGTTGGAAGTGGTTCCAAGATTGATATGATCATCATCGCACACTCCCTATAATTTCGGGATTAGTGTTAAACCTAAATAAGTGTTATTTGGTGTTTGCGTTGAACATGAATATGATTTGATCATGTTTATTGTAATACGGTTATTCATTTAAGTAAGAGAATAAATTATTGTTCTGTTTACATGAATAAAACCTAATATGGTTACACACCCAATGAAAATAGTTCATTGGATCTCGATCTTAATAATACACATATTCATAATATTGAAACCAAAAGATGCAAAGTTAATAATGATAGTGCAACTTATTTGTGGCACTGCTGTTTAGGTCATATCGGTGTAAAGCGCATGAAGAAACTCCATACTGATGGGCTTTTGGAACCACTTGATTATGAATCACTTGGTACTTGCGAACCGTGCCTCATAGGCAAGATGACCAAAACACCGTTCTCCGGTACTATGGAGAGGGCAACAGATTTATTGGAAATCATACATACCGATGTATGTGGTCCGATGAATATTGAGGCTCGTGGCGGATATCGTTATTTTCTCACCTTCACAGATGATTTAAGCAGATATGGGTATATCTACTTGATGAAACATAAGTCTGAAACATTTGAAAAGTTCAAAGAATTTCAGAGTGAAGTGAAAAACATCGTGACAAGGAAATAAAGTTTCTACGATCTGATCGCGGAGACAAATATTTGAGTTACGAGTTTGGTCTTCAGTTAAATCAATGTGAAATAGTTTCACTACTCACGCCACCTGGAACACCACATCATAATGGTGTGTCCGAACGTCATAACCGTACTTTATTGGATATACTGCAATCTATGATGTCTCTTACCGATTTACCACTATTGTTTTTGGGGTCATGCATTAGAGACAGCTGCATTCACGTTAAAAAGGGGCACCACCTATATCCGTCGAGACGACGCCTTATGAACTATGGTTTGGTGAGAAACCAAAGTTGTCGTTTCTTAAAGTTTGGGGTTGCAATGCTTATATGAAAAAGTTTCATCCTGATAAGCTCAAAACTCAAATCGGAGAAGTGCATCTTCATAGGATATCCAAAGGAAACTATTGGATACACCTTCTATCACAGATCCGAAGGCAAGACTTTTGTTGCTAAATTCGGAAACTTTCTGGAGAAGGAGTTTCTCTCGAAAGAAGTGAGTGGGAGGAAAGTAGAAAACTTGACGAGGTAACTGTACCTGCTCCCTTATTGGAAAGTAGTACATCACAGAAAAATGTTTCTGTGACACCTACACCAGTTAGTGAGAAAGCTAATGATGATGATCATGAAACTTCAGAACAAGACACTACTGAACCTCGTAGATCAACCAGAGTAAGATCTGCGCCAGAGTGGTACGGTAATCCTGTTCTGGAAGTCATGCTACTAGATCATGATGATCCTATGAACTATGAGGAAGCGATGATGAGCCCAGATTCCGCGAAATGGTTTGAGGCCATGAAATCTGAGATATGATCCATATATGAGAACAAAGTTTGGACTTTGGTTGACTTGCCCGATGATCGGCAAGCAATTGAGAATAAATGGATCTTCAAGAGGAAGACGGACGCTGATAGTAGTGTTACTATCTACAAAGCTAGAATTGTCGCAAAAAGTTTTCGACAAGTTCAAGGTGTTGACTACGATGAGATTTTCTCACTCGTATCTATGCTTAAGTCTGTCCGAATCATGTTAGCAATTGCCGCATTTTATGAAATCTGGCAAATGGATAAACAAAACTGCATTCCTTAATGGATTTGCTAAAGAAAAGTTGTATACGATACAACTAGAAGGTTTTGTCGATCCTAAAGGTGTTAACTAAATATGCAAGCTCCAGCAATCTATCTGTGGACTGGTGCAAACATCTCGGAGTTGGAATATACGCTTTGATGAGTTGATCAAAGCATATAGTTTTATACAGACTTGCGGTGAAGCCTGTATTTACGAGAAAGTGAGTGGGAGCACTACAGCATTTCTGATAAGTATATGTGAATGACATATTGTTGATCGGAAATAATGTAGAATTATTCTGTAAAGCATAAAAGGAGTGTTTGAAAGGAGTTTTTCAAAGAAAGACTTCGGTAAAGCTGCTTACATATTGAGCTTCAAGATCTATAGAGATAGATCAAGACGCTTGATAAGTTTTTCAATAAGTACATACCTTGACAAGATTTTGAAGTAGTTCAAAATGGAACAGTCAAAGAAAAAGTTTCTTGCCTGTGTTACAAGGTGTGAAGTTGAGTAAAGACTCAAAGCCCGACCACGGCAGAAGATAGAAAGAGAATGAAAGTCATTCCCTATGCCTCATTCATAGGTTCTATAAAGTATGCCATGCTGTGTACCAGATGTATTGTATACCCTACACTGATTTGGCAAGGGAGTACAATAGTGATCTAGGAGTAGATCACTGGACAGCGGTCAGAATTATCCTTAGTGAAATAAGGAAATGTTTCTCGATTATGGACGTGACAAAAAGGTTCGTCGTAAAGGGTTACGTCGATGCAAGTTTTTGACACTGATCCAGATGATTCTAAATCTGGATACATATTGAAAGTGGGAGCAATTAGCTAGAGTAGCTCCGTGTAGAGCATTGTAGACATAGAACTTGCAAAATACTTACGGATCTGAATGTGACAGACCCGTTGACTAAAATTATCTCACAAGCAAAACATGATCCCACCTTAGTACTCTTTGGGTGTTAATCACATAGATATGTGAACTAGATTACTGACTCTAGTAATCCCTTTGAGTGTTGGTCACATGACGATGTGAACTATGGGTGTTAATCACATGGTGATGTGAACCATTGCTGCTAAATCACATGGCGATGTGAACTAGATTATTGACTCTAGTGCAAGTGGGAGACTGAAGGAAATATGCCCTAGAGGCAATAATAAAGTTATTATTTATTTCCTTACATCATGATAAATGTTTATTATTCATGCTAGAATTGTATTAACCGGAAACATAATACATGTGTGAATACATAGACCAACAGAATGTCACTAGTATGCCTCTACTTGACTAGCTCGTTAATCAAAGATGGTTATGTTTCCTAACCATGAACAAGGAGTTGTTATTTGATTAACGAGGTCACATCATTAGTAGAATGATCTGATTGACATGACCCATTCCATTAGCATAGCACCCGATCGTTTAGTATGTTGCTATTGTTTTCTTCATAACTTATACATGTTCCTATAACTATGAGATTATGCAACTCCCGTTTACCGGAGGAACACTTTGGGTACTACCAAACGTCACAACGTAACTGGGTGATTATAAAGGAGTACTACAGGTGTCTCCAATGGTAGATGTTGGGTTGGCGTATTTCGAGATTAGGGTTTGTCACTCCGATTGTCGGAGAGGTATCTCTGGGCCCTCTCGGTAATACACATCACATAAGCCTTGCAAGCACTGCAACTAATATGTTAGTTGTGAGATGATGTATTACGGAACGAGTAAAGAGACTTGCCGGTAACGAGATTGAACTAGGTATTGGATACCGACGATCGAATCTCGGGCAAGTAACATACCGATGACAAAGGGAACAACGTATGTTGTTATGCGGTCTGACCGATAAAGATCTTCGTAGAATATGTAGGAGCCAATATGGGCATCCAGGTCCCGCTATTGGTTATTGACCGGAGACGTGTCTCGGTCATGTCTACATTGTTCTCGAACCGTAGGGTCCGCACGCTTAACGTTACGATGACAGTTATTGTGAGTTTATGCATTTTGATGTACCGAAGGTTGTTCGGAGTCCCGGATGAGATCACGGACATGACGAGGAGTCTCGAAATGGTCGAGACGTAAAGATTGATATATTGGAAGCCTATGTTTGTGTTGGGGAACGCAGTAATTTCAAAAAATTTCCTACGCACACGCAAGATCATGGTGATGCACAGCAACGAGAGGGGAGAGTGTTGTCTACGTACCAACGCAGACCGACTGCGGAAGCGATCACACAACATAGAGGAAGTAGTCGTACGTCTTCTTCCCGATCCGACCGATCCAAGCACCGTTACTCCGGCACCTCCGAGTTCTTAGCACACGTTCAGCTCGATGACGTTCCTCGGGCTCCGATCCAGCAAAGCGTCAAGGAAGAGTTCCGTCAGCACGACGGCGTGATGACGATCTTGATGTACTACCGACGCAGGGCTTCGCCTAAGCACTACAACGGTACGATCGAGGTGGAATTTGGTGGCAGGGGGCACCGCACACGGCTAAGGAACGATCTCAAGGATCAAGTTGTGTGTCTATGGGGTGCCCCCTGCCCCCATATATAAAGGCCAGGGGCAAGGGGGTCGGCCGGCTAGGAGGGAGGCGCAGGGAGGAGTCCCACTCCTACCGGGAGTAGGACTCCTTCCCTCAAATCCTATTCCTAATAGGACTCTTCGGGAGAAAGAGAAGAGAGGGGGGCCGGCCCCTTCTCCTAGTCCTAATAGGACTAGGGAAGGGGGGTTCGGCCGGCTAGCCTGTGGGCTGCCCCTTCTCTCTTTTCCACTAAGGCCCAATAGGCCCATTTGCCTCCCGGGGGGTTCCGGTAACCCCCCCCCCCCCCCCCCCGGTAATCCGGTAAAATCCCGATTTCACCCGGAACACTTCCGGTGCCCAAACATAGGCTTCCAATATATCAATCTTTACGTCTCGACCATTTCGAGACTCCTCGTCATGTCCGTGATCTCATCCGGGACTCCGAACAACCTTCGGTACATCAAAATGCATAAACTCATAATAACTGTCATCGTAACGTTAAGCGTGCGGACCCTACGGTTCGAGAACAATGTAGACATGACCGAGACACGTCTCCGGTCAATAACCAATAGCGGGACCTGGATGCCCATATTGGCTCCTACATATTCTACAAAGATCTTTATCGGTCAGACCGCATAACAACATACGTTGTTCCCTTTGTCATCGGTATGTTACTTGCCCGAGATTCGATCGTCGGTATCCAATACCTAGTTCAATCTCGTTACCGGCAAGTCTCTTTACTCGTTCTGTAATACATCATCTCACAACTAACTTATTAGTTGCAGTGCTTGCAAGGCTTATGTGATGTGCATTACCGAGAGGGCCCAGAGATACCTCTCCGACAATCGGAGTGACAAACCCTAATCTCGAAATACGCCAACCCAACATCTACCATTGGAGACACCTGTAGTACTCCTTTATAATCACCCAGTTACGTTGTGACGTTTGGTAGTACCCAAAGTGTTCCTCCGGTAAACGGGAGTTGCATAATCTCATAGTTATAGGAACATGTATAAGTCATGAAGAAAGCAATAGCAACATACTAAACGATCGGGTGCTAAGCTAATGGAATGGGTCATGTCAATCAGATCATTCTACTAATGATGTGACCTCGTTAATCAAATAACAACTCCTTGTTCATGGTTAGGAAACATAACCATCTTTGATTAACGAGCTAGTCAAGTAGAGGCATACTAGTGACACTCTGTTGGTCTATGTATTCACACATGTATTATGTTTCCGGTTAATACAATTCTAGCATGAATAATAAACATTTATCATGATGTAAGGAAATAAATAATAACTTTATTATTGCCTCTAGGGCATATTTCCTTCAGTCTCCCACTTGCACTAGAGTCAATAATCTAGATTACACTGTAATGATTCTAACACCCATGGAGCCTTGGTGCTGATCATGTTTTGCTCGTGGAAGAGGCTTAGTCAACGGGTCTGCAACATTCAGATCCGTATGTATCTTGCAAATCTCTATGTCTCCCACCTGGACTAAATCCCGGATGGAGTTGAAGCGTCTCTTGATGTGTTTGGTTCTTTTGTGAAATCTGGATTCCTTTGCCAAGGCAATTGCACCAGTATTGTCACAGAAGATTTTCATTGGACCCGATGCACTAGGTATGACACCTAGATCGGATATGAACTCCTTCATCCAGACTCCTTCGTTTGCTGCTTCCGAAGCAGCTATGTACTCCGCTTCACATGTAGATCCCGCTACGACGCTTTGTTTAGAACTGCACCAACTGACAGCTCCACCGTTTAAAGTAAACACATATCCGGTTTGCGATTTAGAATCGTCCGGATCAGTGTCAAAGCTTGCATCAACGTAACCTCTTACGGTGAGCTCTTTGTCACCTCCATATACGAGAAACATATCCTTAGTCCTTTTCAGGTATTTCAGGATGTTCTTGACCGCTGTCCAGTGATCCATTCCTGGATTACTTTGGTACCTCCCTGCTAAACTTATAGCAAGGCACACATCAGGTCTGGTACACAGCATTGCATACATGATAGAGCCTATGGCTGAAGCATAGGGAACATCTTTCATTTTCTCTCTATCTTCTGCAGTGGTCGGGCATTGAGTCTTACTCAACTTCACACCTTGTAGCACAGGCAAGAACCCTTTCTTTGCTTGATCCATCTTGAACTTCTTCAAAATTTTGTCAAGGTATGTGCATTGTGAAAGTCCAATTAAGCGTTTTGATCTATCTCTATAGATCTTTATGCCTAATATGTATGCAGCTTCCCCGAGGTCTTTCATCGAAAAACTTTTATTCAAGTATCCCTTTATGCTATCCAGAAATTCTATATCATTTCCAATTAGCAATATGTCATCCACATATAATATCAGAAATGCTACAGAGCTCCCACTCACTTTCTTGTAAATACAGGCTTCTCCAAAAGTCTGTATAAAGCCAAATGCTTTGATCACACTATCAAAGCGTTTATTCCAACTCCGAGATGCTTGCACCAGTCCATAAATGGATCGCTGGAGTTTGCATACTTTGTTAGCTCCTTTTGGATCGACAAAACCTTCTGGTTGTACCATATACAACTCTTCTTCCAGAAATCCATTCAGGAATGCAGTTTTGACATCCATCTGCCATATTTCATAATCATAAAATGCGGCAATTGCTAACATAATTCTGACGGACTTAAGCATCGCTACGGGTGAGAAGGTCTCATCGTAGTCAACCCCTTGAACTTGTCGAAAACCTTTTGCGACAAGTCGAGCTTTATAGACAGTAACATTACCGTCAGCGTCAGTCTTTTTCTTGAAGATCCATTTATTCTCAATTGCTTGCCGATCATCGGGCAAGTCAACCAAAGTCCATACTTTGTTCTCATACATGGATCCCATCTCAGATTTCATGGCCTCAAGCCACTTTGCGGAATCTGGGCTCACCATCGCTTCTTCATAGTTCGTAGGTTCATCATGATCTAGCATCGTGACTTCCAGAACTGGATTACCGTACCACTCTGGTGCGGATCTCACTCTGGTTGATCTACGTGGTTCAGTAGTATCTTGTTCTGAAGCTTCATGATCATCATCATTAGCTTCCTCACTGATTGGTATAGGTGTCGCAGAAACAGTTTTCTGTGATGTACTACTTTCCAATAAGGGAGCAGGTACAGTTACCTCGTCAAGTTCTACTTTCCTCCCACTCACTTCTTTCGAGAGAAACTCCTTCTCTAGAAATGATCCATTCTTAGCAACGAATGTCTTGCCTTCGGATCTGTGATAGAAGGTATACCCAACAGTTTCCTTTGGGTATCCTACAAAGACACATTTCTCCGCTTTGGGTTCGAGCTTATCAGGTTGAAGCTTTTTCACATAAGCATCGCAGCCCCAAACTTTAAGAAACGACAACTTCGGTTTCTTGCCAAACCATAGTTCATAAGGCGTCGTCTCAACGGATTTTGATGGTGCCCTATTTAACGTGAATGCGGCCGTCTCTAAAGCATAACCCCAAAACGATAGCGGTAAATCAGTAAGAGACATCATAGATCGCACCATATCTAGTAAAGTACGATTACGACGTTCGGACACACCATTACGCTGTGGTGTTCCGGGTGGCGTGAGTTGCGAAACTATTCCACAATTTTTCAAATGTACACCAAACTCGTAACTCAAATATTCTCCTCCACGATCAGATCGTAGAAATTTTATTTTCTTGTTACGATGATTTTCAACTTCACTCTGAAATTCCTTGAACTTTTCAAATGTTTCAGAATTATGCTTCATTAAGTAGATATACCCATATCTGCTTAAATCATCTGTGAAGGTGAGAAAATAACGATATCCGCCGCGAGCCTCAATATTCATCGGACCACATACATCGATATGTATGATTTCCAACAAATCTGTTGCTCTCTCCATAGTACCGGAGAACGGTGTTTTAGTCATCTTGCCTATGAGGCACGGTTCGCAAGTACCAAGTGATTCATAATCAAGTGATTCTAAAAGCCCATCAGTATGGAGTTTCTTCATACGCTTTACACCGATATGACCTAAACGGCAGTGCCACAAATAAGTTGCACTATCATTATTAACTTTGCATCTTTTGGCTTCTACATTATGAATATGTGTATCACTATCTTCGAGATTCAACAAGAATAGACCACTCTTCAAAGGTGCATGACCATAAAAGATATTATTCATATAAATAGAACAACCATTATCCTCTGATTTAAATGAATAACCGTCTCGCATTAAACAAGATCCAGATATAATGTTCATGCTTAACGCTGGCACCAAATAACAATTATTTAGGTCTAATATTAATCCCGAAGGTAGATGTAGAGGTAGCGTGCCGACCGCGATCACATCGACTTTGGAACCGTTTCCCACGCGCATCGTCACCTCGTCCTTTGCTAGTGTCCGCTTATTCCGTAGTCCCTGTTTCGAGTTGCAAATATTAGCAATAGAACCAGTATCAAATACCCAGGTGCTACTGCGAGCTCTAGTAAGGTACACATCAATAACATGTATATCACATATACCTTTGCTCACTTTGCCATCCTTCTTATCCGCCAAATACTTGGGGCAGTTCCGCTTCCAGTGACCAGTCTGCTTGCAGTAGAAGCACTCAGTTTCAGGCTTAGGTCCAGACTTGGGTTTCTTCTCTTGAGCAGCAACTTGCTTACTGTTCTTCTTGAAGTTTCCCTTCTTCTTCCCTTTGCCCTTTTTCTTGAAACTAGTGGTTTTGTTAACCATCAACACTTGATGCTCCTTCTTGATTTCTACCTCCGCGGCTTTTAGCATTGTGAAGAGCTCGGGAATCGTCTTGTTCATCCCTTGCATATTATAGTTCATCACGAAGCTCTTGTATCTTGGTGGCAGTGATTGGAGAATTCTGTCAATGACGCAGTCATCTGGAAGATTAACTCCCATCTGAATCAAGTGATTATTATACCCAGACATCTTGAGTATATGCTCACTGACAGAACTGTTCTCCTCCATCTTACAGCTATAGAACTTATTGGAGACTTCATATCTCTCAATTCGGGCATTTGCTTGAAATATTAACTTCAACTCCTGGAACATCTCATATGCTCCATGACGTTCAAAACGTCGTTGAAGTCCCGATTCTAAGCCGTAAAGCATGGCACACTGAACTATCGAGTAGTCATCAGCTTTGCTCTGCCAGACGTTCATAACATCTGGCGTTGCTCCAGCAGCAGGCCTGTCACCTAGCGGTGCTTCCAGGACGTAATTCTTCTGTGCAGCAATGAGGATAATCCTCAGGTTACGGACCCAGTCCGTGTAATTGCTACCATCATCTTTCAACTTTGCTTTCTCAAGGAACGCATTAAAATTCAACGGAACAATAGCACGAGCCATCTATCTACAAGCAACATAAACAAGCAAGATACTATCAGGTACTAAGTTCATGATAAGTTTAAGTTCAGTTAATCAAATTACTTAGGAACTCCCACTTAGATAGACATCCCTCTAATCCTCTAAGTGATCACGTGATCCAAATCAACTAAACCATAACCGATCATCACGTGAGATGGAGTAGTTTTCAATGGTGAACATCGTCATGTTGATCATATCTACTATATGATTCACGCTCGACCTTTCGGTCTCTGTGTTCCGAGGCCATATCTGCATATGCTAGGCTCGTCAAGTATAACCTGAGTATTCTGCGTGTGCAAAACTGGCTTGCACCCGTTGTAGATGGACGTAGAGCTTATCACACCCGATCATCACGTGGTGTCTGGGCACGACGAACTTTGGCAACGGTGCATACTCAGGGAGAACACTTCTTGATAATTTAGTGAGAGATCATCTTATAATGCTACCGTCAATCAAAGCAAGATAAGATGCATAAAAGGATAAACATCACATGCAATCAATATAAGTGATATGATATGGCCATCATCATCTTGTGCTTGTGATCTCCATCTCCGAAGCACCGTCATGATCACCATCGTCACCGGCGCGACACCTTGATCTCCATCGTAGCATCGTTGTCGTCTCGCCAATCTTATGCTTCCACGACTATTACTACCGTTTAGTAATCTAGTAAAGCATTACATCGCGATTGCATTGCATACAATAAAGCGACAACCATATGGCTCCTGCCAGTTGCCGATAACTTAGTTACAAAACATGATCATCTCATACAATAAAATCAGCATCATGCCTTGACCATATCACATCACAACATACCCTGCAAAAACAAGTTAGACGTCCTCTACTTTGTTGTTGCAAGTTTTACGTGGCTGCTACGGGCTTAAGTAAGAACTCATCTCACCTACGCATCAAAACCACAACGATAGTTCGTCAAATAGACTCCGTTTTAACCTTCTCAAGGACCGGGCGTAGTCACACTTGGTTCAACTAAAGTTGGAGAGACAGTCTTCCGCAAGCCATCTATGTGCAAAGCACGTCGAGGGAACCGGTCTCGCGTAAGAGTACGCGTAAGGTTGGTCCGGATCGTCTCAACCAACAATACCGCCGAACCAAAGTATGACATGCTGGTAGGCAGTATGACTTGTATCGCCCACAACTCACTTGTGTTCTACTCGTGCATATAACATCAAACCATAAAACCAGGCTCTGATACCACTGTTGGGGAACGCAGTAATTTTAAAAAATTTCCTACGCACAGGCAAGATCATGGTGATGCACAGCAACGAGAGGGGAGAGTGTTGTCTACGTACCAACGCAGACCGACTGCGGAAGCGATCACACAACGTAGAGGAAGTAGTCGTACGTCTTCTTCCCGATCCGACCGATCCAAGCACCGTTACTCCGGCACCTCCGAGTTCTTAGCACACGTTCAGCTCGATGACGTTCCTCGGGCTCCGATCCAGCAAAGCGTCGAGGAAGAGTTCCGTCAGCACGACGGCGTGATGACGATCTTGATGTACTACCGACGCAGGGCTTCGCCTAAGCACTACAACGGTACGATCGAGGTGGAATTTGGTGGCAGGGGGCACCGCACACGGCTAAGGAACGATCTCAAGGATCAAGTTGTGTGTCTATGGGGTGCCCCCTGCCCCCGTATATAAAGGCCAGGGGCAAGGGGGTCGGCCGGCTAGGAGGGAGGCGCAGGGAGGAGTCCCACTCCTACCGGGAGTAGGACTCCTTCCCTCAAATCCTATTCCTAATAGGACTCTTCGGGAGAAAGAGAAGAGAGGGGGGCCGGCCCCTTCTCCTAGTCCTAATAGGACTAGGGAAGGGGGGTTCGGCCGGCTAGCCTGTGGGCTGCCCCTTCTCTCTTTTCCACTAAGGCCCAATAGGCCCATTTGCCTCCCGGGGGGTTCCGGTAACCCCCCCCCCCCCCCCCCGGTAATCCGGTAAAATCCCGATTTCACCCGGAACACTTCCGGTGCCCAAACATAGGCTTCCAATATATCAATCTTTACGTCTCGACCATTTCGAGACTCCTCGTCATGTCCGTGATCTCATCCGGGACTCCGAACAACCTTCGGTACATCAAAATGCATAAACTCATAATAACTGTCATCGTAACGTTAAGCGTGCGGACCCTACGGTTCGAGAACAATGTAGACATGACCGAGACACGTCTCCGGTCAATAACCAATAGCGGGACCTGGATGCCCATATTGGCTCCTACATATTCTACGAAGATCTTTATCAGTCAGACCGTATAACAACATACGTTGTTCCCTTTGTCATCGGTATGTTACTTGCCCGAGATTCGATCGTCGGTATCCAATACCTAGTTCAATCTCGTTACCGGCAAGTCTCTTTACTCGTTCCGTAATACATCATCTCACAACTAACTTATTAGTTGCAGTGCTTGCAAGGCTTATGTGATGTGCATTACCGAGAGGGCCCAGAGATACCTCTCCGACAATCGGAGTGACAAACCCTAATCTCGAAATACGCCAACCCAACATCTACCATTGGAGACACCTGTAGTACTCCTTTATAATCACCCAGTTACGTTGTGACGTTTGGTAGTACCCAAAGTGTTCCTCCGGTAAACGGGAGTTGCATAATCTCATAGTTATAGGAACATGTATAAGTCATGAAGAAAGCAATAGCAACATACTAAACGATCGGGTGCTAAGCTAATGGAGTGGGTCATGTCATTCAGATCATTCTACTAATGATGTGACCTCGTTAATCAAATAACAACTCCTTGTTCATGGTTAGGAAACATAACCATCTTTGATTAACGAGCTAGTCAAGTAGAGGCATACTAGTGACACTCTGTTGGTCTATGTATTCACACATGTATTATGTTTCCGGTTAATACAATTCTAGCATGAATAATAAACATTTATCATGAGGTAAGGAAATAAATAATAACTTTATTATTGCCTCTAGGGCATATTTCCTTCAGTTTGGACATCGGAAGTGTTCCGGGTGAAATCGGGATTTTACCGGAATACCGGGAGGGTTACCGGAACCCCCCGGGAGACTAATGGGCCTATTGGGCCTTAGTGGAAAAAAGAGAAAAAGGGAAAAGGCCCAAGCTGGCCGGCGCCCCCCTTCCCCAAGTCCTATTAGGAATAGGATAAGGGGCCGGCCCCCCTTCTCTCTCTTCCCCCCCCCCCCCCGGGAGTCCTAATTGGATTAGGATTGGGGGGAGGAGTCCTACTCCCGGTGGGAGTAGGACTCCCGTGCGCCTCCCCTCCCTTGGCCAGCCGGCCCCCCTCCTCCAACCTTTATATACGGGGGCAGGGGGCACCCCAAGACACACAACTTGATCCTTGAGATCGTTCCTTAGCCGTGTGCGGTGCCCCCTGCCACCAAATTCCACCTCGATCGTACCGTTGTAGTGCTTAGGCGAAGCCCTGCGTCGGTAGTACATCAAGATCGTCATCACGCCGTCGTGCTGACGGAACTCTTCCTCGAAGCTTTGCTGGATCGGAGCCCGGGGATCATCATCGAGCTGAACGTGTGCTAAGAACTCGGAGGTGCCGGAGTAACGATGCTTGGATCGGTCGGATCGGGAAGAAGACGTACGACTACTTCCTCTATGTTGTGAGATCGCTTCCGCAGTCGGTCTGCGTTGGTACGTAGACAACACTCTCCCCTCTCGTTGTTGTGCATCACCATGATCTTGCGTGTGCGTAGGAAAATTTTCGAAATTACTGCGTTCCCCAACACCCTCTCTCTTTTCCCCCCTCCGCGAATCCTATTCCAATTAGGATTGGGGGGGAATCCTACTCCCAGAGGGAGTAGGACTCCTCCTGGCGCGCCTCTCCTAGGCCGGCCGCACCCCTCCCTTGATCCTTTATATACGGAGGCAGGGGAACCCCAGAGACACACAAGTTGATCCACGTGATCTTATTCTTAGCCGTGTGCGGTGCCCCCTGCCACCATAGTCCTCGATAATATTGTAGCGGTGCTTAGGCGAAGCCCTGCGACAGTAGTACATCAAGATCGTCACCACGCTGTCGTGCTGACAGAACTCTTCCCCGACACTTTGCTGGATCGGAGTCCGGGGATCGTCATCGAGCTAAACGTGTGCTAAAACTCGAAGGTACCGTAGTTCGGTGCTTGATCGGTCGGGTCATGAAGACGTACGACTACATCAACCAAACGCTTCCGTTGTCGATCTACAAGGGTACATAGATCACACTCTCCCCTCGTTGCTATGCATCACCATGATCTTGCGTGTGCGTAGGAAATTTTTTGAAATTACTACGTTCCCCAACAGTGGTATCAGAGCCTAGGTTTTATGGTTTGATGTTATGTGCACGAGTATAACACAAGTGAGTTGTGGGCGATATAAGTCATACTGCCTACCAGCATGTCATACTTTGGTTCGGCGGTATTGTTGGATGAAGCGGCCCGGACCAACATTACGCGTACGCTTACGCGAGACCGGTTCTCCCGACGTGCTTTACACAAAGGTGGCTTGCGGGTGACTGTTTCTCCAACTTTAGTTGAACCAAGTGTGGCTACGCCCGGTCCTTGCGAAGGTTAAAATGGCATCAACTTGACAAACTATCGTTGTGGTTTTGATGCGTAGGTAAGATTGGTTCTTGCTTAAGCCCGTAGCAGCCACGTAAAACTTGCAACAAACAAAGTAGAGGACGTCTAACTTGTTTTTGCAGGGCATGTTGTGATGTGATATGGTTAAGACATGATGCTAAATTTTATTGTATGAGATGATCATGTTTTGTAACCGAGTTATCGGCAACTGGCAGGAGCCATATAGTTGTCGCTTTATTGTATGTAATGCAATCGCGCTATAATGCTTTACTTTATCACTAAGCGGTAGTGATATCCGTGGAAGCATAAAAGTGGCGAGACGACAACGATGCTGCGATGGAGATCAAGGTGTCGCGCCGGTGATGATGGTGATCATTACGGTGCTTCGGAGATGGAGATCACATGCACAAGATGATGATGGCCATATCATATCACTTATATTGATTGCATGTGATGTTTATCTTTTATGCATCTTATCTTGCTTTGATTGACGGTAGCATTATAAGATGATCTCTCACTAAATTATCAAGAAGTGTTCTCCCTGAGTATGCGCCGTTGCGAAAGTTCTTCGTGCTGAGACACCACGTGATGATCGGGTGTGATAGGCTCTACGTTCAAATACAACGGGTGCAAAACAGTTGCACACGCGGAAACTCAGGTTATACTTGACGAGCCAAGCATATACAGATATGGCCTCGGAACACGGAGACCGAAAGGTCGAGCGTGAATCATATAGTAGATATGATCAACATAGTGATGTTCACCAATGAAACTACTCCATCTCACGTGATGATCGGACATGGTTTAGTTAATTTGGATCACATGATCACTTAGAGTATTAGAGGGATGTCTATCTAAGTGGGAGTTCTTTAAGTAATTTGACTAACTGAACTTAAATTTATCATGAACTTAGTACCTGATAGTATCTTGCTCATGTATGTTTGATTGTAGATAGATGGCCCTTGCTGTTGTTCCGTTGAATTTTAATGAGTTCCTTGAGAAAGCAAAGTTGAAAGATGATGGTAGCAATTACACGGACTGGGTCCATAACTTGAGGATTATCCTCATTGCTGCACAGAAGAATTACGTCCTGGAAGCACCGCTGGGTGCCAGGCCTGCTGTAGGAGCAACACTAGATGTTATGAACGTCTGGCAGAGCAAAGCTGATGACTACTCGATAGTTCAGTGTGCCATGCTTTACGGCTTAGAATCGGGACTTCAACGACGTTTTGAACGTCATGGGCATATGAGATGTTCCAGGAGTTGAAGTTAATATTTCAAGCAAATGCCCGGATTGAGAGATATGAAGTCTCCAATAAGTTCTATAGCTGCAAGATGGAGGAGAACAGTTCTGTCAGTGAGCATATACTCAAAATGTCTGGGTATAATAATCACTTGATTCAGATGGGAGTTAATCTTCCAAATGATTGCGTCATTGACAGAATTCTCCAATCACTGCCACCAAGCTACAAGAGCTTCGTGATGAACTATAATATGCAAGGGATGAATAAGACTATTCCCGAGCTCTTCGCAATGCTGAAAGCTGCGGAGGTAGAAATCAAAAAGGAGCATCAAGTGTTGATGGTCAACAAAACCACTAGTTTCAAGAAAAAGGGCAAAGGGAAGAAGAAGGGGAACTTCAAGAAGAACAACAAGGAAGTTGCTGCTCAAGAGAAGAAACCCAAGTCTGGACCTAAGCCTGAAACTGAGTGCTTCTACTGCAAGCAGACTGGTCACTGGAAGCGGAACTGCCCCAAGTATTTGGCGGATAAGAAGGATGGTAAGGTGAACAAAAGTATATGTGATATACATGTTATTGATGTGTACCTTACTAATGCTCGCAGTAGCACCTGGGTATTTGATACTGGTTCTGTTGCTAATATTTGCAACTCGAAACAGGGACTACGGATTAAGCGAAGATTGGCTAAGGACGAGGTGACGATGCGCGTGGGAAACGGTTCCAAAGTCGATGTGATCGCGGTTGGCACGCTACCTCTACATCTACCTTCGGGATTAGTATTAGACCTAAATAATTGTTATTTGGTGCCAGCGTTGAGCATGAACATTATATCTGGATCTTGTTTGATGCGAGACGGTTATTCATTTAAATCAGAGAATAATGGTTGTTCTATTTATATGAGTAATATCTTTTATGGTCATGCACCCTTGAAGAGTGGTCTATTTTTATTGAATCTCGATAGTAGTGACACACATATTCATAATGTTGAAGCCAAAAGATGCAGAGTTGATGATGGTGCAACTTATTTATGGCACTGCCGTTTAGGTCATATCGGTGTAAAGCGCATGAAGAAACTCCATACTGATGGACTTTTGGAACCACTTGATTATGAATCACTTGGTACTTGCGAACCATGCCTCATGGGCAAGATGACTAAAACACCGTTCTCCGGTACTATGGAGAGAGCAACAGATTTGTTGGAAATCATACAAACAGATGTATGTGGTCCAATGAATATTGAGGCTCGTGGCGGATATCGTTATTTTCTCACCTTCACAGATGACTTAAGCAGATATGGGTATATCTACTTAACGAAACATAAGTCTGAAACATTTGAAAAGTTCAAAGAATTTCAGAGTGAAGTTGAAAATCATCGTAACAAGAAAATAATGTTTCTACGATCTGATCGTGGAGGAGAATATTTGAGTTACGAGTTTGGTGTACATTTGAAACAATGCGGAATAGTTTCGCAACTCACGCCACCCGGAACACCACAGCGTAATGGTCTGTCCGAACGTCGTAATCGTACTTTACTAGATATGGTGCAATCTATGATGTCTCTTACTGATTTACCGCTATCATTTTGGGGTTATGCTTTAGAGACGGCCGCATTCACGTTAAATAGGGCACCATCAAAATCCGTTGAGACGACGCCTTATGAACTATGGTTTGGCAAGAAACCAAAGTTGTCGTTTCTGAAAGTTTGGGGCTGCGATGCTTATGTGAAAAAGCATCAACCTGATAAGCTCGAACCCAAATCGGAGAAATGTGTCTTCATAGGATATCCAAAGGAAACTATTGGATACACCTTCTATCACAGATCCGAAGGCAAGACTTTTGTTGCTAAATTCGGAAACTTTCTGGAGAAGGAGTTTCTCTCGAAAGATGTGAGTGGGAGGAAAGTAGAACTTGTTGAGGTAACTGTACCTACTCCCTTATTGGAAAGTAGTACATCACAGAAAACTGTTTCTGCGACACCTACCCCAATTAGTGAGGAAGCTAATGATACTGATCATGAAACTTCAGGACAAGATACTACTGAACCTCGTAGATCAACCAGAGTGAGATTCGCGCCAGAGTGGTATGGTAATCGTGTTCTGGAAATCATGCTGCTAGATCATGATGAACCTACGAACTATGAAGAAGCGATGGTGAGCCCAGATTCCGCAAAATGGCTTGAAGCCATGAAATCTGAGATGGGATCCATGTATGAGAACAAAGTATGGACTTTGGTTGACTTGCCCGATGATCGGCAAGCAATTGAGAATAAATGGATCTTCAAGAAGAAGACTGACATTGGCGGTAACATTACTGTCTACAAAGCTCGACTTGTCGCAAAAGGTTTTCGACAAGTTCAAGGAGTTGACTACGATGAGACCTTCTCACCCGTAGCAATGCTTAAGTTTGTCCGAATCATGTTAGCAATTGCCGCATTTTATGATTATGAAATTTGGCAGATGGATCTCAAAACTGCATTCCTGAATGGATTTATGGAAGAAGAGTTGTATATGATGCAACCGGAAGGTTTTGTCGATCCAAAGGGAGCTAATAAAGTGTGCAAGCTCCAGCAATCCATTTATGGACTGGTGCAAGCCTCTCGGAGTTGGAATAAACGCTTTGATAGTGTGATCAAAGCATTTGGTTTTATACAGACTTTCGGAGAAGCCTGTATTTACAAGAAAGTGAGTGGGAGCTCTGTAGCATTTCTGATATTATATGTGGATGACATATTACTGATTGGAAATAATATAGAATTTCTGGACAGCATAAAGGGATACTTGAATAAGAGTTTTTCAATGAAAGACCTCGGTGAAGCTGCTTACATATTAGGCATAAAGATCTATAGAGATAGATCAAGACGCTTAATTGGACTTTCACAAAGCACATACCTTGACAAAATTTTGAAGAAGTTCAAAATGGATCAAGCAAAGAAAGGGTTCTTGCCTGTGTTACAAGGTGTAAAGTTGAGTCAGACTCAATGCCCCACCACTGCAGAAGATAGAGAGAAAATGAAAGATGTTCCCTATGCTTCAGCCATAGGCTCTATCATGTATGCAATGCTGTGTACCAGACTTGATGTGTGCCTTGCTATAAGTTTAGCAGGGAGGTACCAAAGTAATCCAGGAGTGGATCACTGGACAGCGGTCAAGAACATCCTGAAATACCTGAAAAAGGACTAAGGATATGTTTCTCGTATATGGAGGTGACAAAGAGCTCATCGTAAACGGTTACGTTGATGCAAGCTTCGACACTGATCCGGACGATTCTAAATCGCAAACCAGATACGTGTTTACATTAAACGGTGGAGCTGTCAGTTGGTGCAGTTCTAAACAAAGCGTCGTGGCGGGATCTACATGTGAAGCGGAGTACATAGCTTCTTCGGAAGCAGCAAACAAAAGAGTCTGGATGAAGGAGTTCATATCCGATCTTGGTGTCATACCTAGTGCATCGGGTCCAATGAAAATCTGTTGTGACAATACTGGTGCAATTGCCTTGGCAAAGGAATCCAGATTTCACAAGAGGAACAAACACATCAAGAGACGCTTCAATTCCATCCGGGATATAGTCCAGGTGGGAGACATAGAGATTTTCAAGATACATACGGAGCTGAATGTAGCAGACCCGTTGACTAAGCCTCTTCCACGAGCAAAACATGATCAGCACCAAAGCTCCATGGGTGTTAGAATCATTACTGTGTAATCTAGATTATTGACTCTAGTGCAAGTGGGAGACTGAAGGAAATATGCCCTAGAGGCAATAATAAAGTTATTATTTATTTCCTTATATCATGATAAAGGTTTATTATTCATGCTAGAATTGTATTAACCGGAAACATAATACATGTGTGAATACATAGACAAACAGAGTGTCACTAGTATGCCTCTACTTGACTAGCTCGTTAATCAAAGATGGTTATGTTTCCTAACCATGGACAAAGAGTTGTCATTTGATTAACGGGATCACATCATTAGTTGAATGATCTGATTGACATGACCCATTCCATTAGCTTAGCACCCGATCATTTAGTATGTTGCTATTGCTTTCTTCATGACTTATACATGTTCCTATGACTATGAGATTATGTAACTCCCGTGTGCCGGAGGAACACTTTGTGTGCTACCAAACGTCACAACGTAACTGGGTGATTATAAAGGTGCTCTACAGGTGTCTCCAAAGGTACATGTTGGGTTGACGTATTTTGAGATTAGGATTTGTCACTCCGATCGTCGGAGAGGTATCTCTGGGCCCTCTCGGTAATGCACATCACTTAAGCCTTGCAAGCAATGCAACTAATGAGTTAGTTGTGAGATGATGTATTATCGAACGAGTAAAGAGACTTGCCGGTAACGAGATTGAACTACGTAATGGATACCGACGATCGAATCTCGGGCAAGTAACATACCGATGACAAAGGGAACAACGTATGTTGTTATGCGGTCTGACCGATAAAGATCTTCGTAGAATATGTAGGAGCCAATATGGGCATCCAGGTCCCGCTATTGGTTATTGACCGGAGACGTGTCTCGGTCATGTATACATTGTTCTCGAACCCGTAGGGTCCACACGCTTAAGGTTTCGATGACAGTTATATTATGAGTTTATACGTTTTGATGTACCGAAGTTAGTTCGGAGTCCCGGATGTGATCACGGACATGACGAGGAGTCTCAAAATGGTCGAGACATAAAGATTGATATATTGGAAGCCTATGTTTGGATATCGGAAGTGTTCCGGGTGAAATCGGGATTTTACCGGAGTACCGGGAGGTTACCGGAACCCCCCGGGAGCTATATGGGCCTTAGTGGGCCTTAGTGGAAAAGAGAAGGGGCAGCCCAAGATGGGCCGCGCGCCCCTCCCCTCCCTTGGTCCGAATAGGACAAGGAGAGGGGGCCGGCCCCCCTCTCTCTTTTCCCCCCTCCGCGAATCCTATTCCAACTAGGATTGGGGGGGGGATCCTACTCCCAGAGGGAGTAGGACTCCTCCTGGCGCGCCTCTCCTAGGCCGGCCGCACCCCCCCTTGATCCTTTATATACTGAGGCAGGGGAACCCTGGAGACACACAAGTTGATCCACGTGATCTTATTCTTAGCCGTGTGCGGCGCCCCCTGCCACCATAGTCCTCGATAATATTGTAGCGGTGCTTAGGCGAAGCCCTGCGACAGTAGTACATCAAGATCGTCACCATGCCATCGTGCTGACGGAACTCTTCCCCGACACTTTGCTAGATCGGAGTCCGTGGATCGTCATCGAGCTGAACGTGTGCTAAAACTCGGAGGTGCCGTAGTTTCGGTGCTTGATCGGTCGGGTCGTGAAGATGTACGACTACATCAAGCAAATGCTGTCGTTGTCAATCTACAAGGGTACGTAGATCACACTCTCCCCTCGTTGCTATGCATCACCATGATCTTGTGTGTGCGTAGGAATTTTTTTTAAATTACTACGTCCCCCAACATGTAGAAGCCCTCCATGATCGATTCCCCCCTCCGGCAGATCGCTGGAAAAGGCCCCAAGATGGGACCTCACGGGTACAAAAGGTTGCAGCGGTGGAAAAGTGGTTTTGTGGCTCTCTACGATCGAGCTTGGGTATAAGTGTATATATAGGCGGAAGAAGTACATAGGTGGAGCTACGTGGGGCCCATGAGGGTGGGGGGCATGCCTACCCCCTGGGCGCGCCCTCCTGCCTCGTGGCCGCCTCACGGAGGTCTAGACTTCCACTCCAAGTCTTTTCGTTTGCTTTTGGTCCAAGAAAGATCATTGCGAAGGTTTCATTCCGTTTGGTATTCCTTTTCCATGAAACTCTAAAATAGGCAAAACAAACTAGAAACTGGCACTGGGCCTCCGGTTAATAGGTTAGTCCCAAAAATAATATAAAAGAGCATAGGAAAGCCCATTAAACATCCAAAACAGATAATATAATAGCATGGAACAATAAAAAATTATGGATACGTTGGAGACGTATCAAGAGGAAAGTTGGTATTAGTGAGATATGTAAAAGCATATGTTCCTCTCTCATAATAATTTTCAGTAGCATCATGAATGAGTTCGACAATATAACTATCACATAAAGCATTCGTTTCATGATCCAAAAGCTTAGAATTTTTGTTGCTCTCCACATAAGCAAATTCTCATCAATAATAGTGGTGGGAGCAAACTCAACAAAATAACTATCATGTGATACTTGATTGGCATAATCAATTTGAGCATTAAAATCATCATGAGAAGTTTCGTGGTTATCATTATTCTTTATAACATACATGTCATCACCATAATCATCATAGATAGCAACTTTGTTGTCCCAATCAATTAAAACCTCATCCAAAATAGTGGATTAATCACTAAATAAAGTCATGACCTCTCCAAATCCACTTCCATAATTATCACAATAAGATTCAACACCATCCAAAGTAGTTGGATAATTATTATCTGAAGTTGACACTCTTCCAAACCTACATTCATAAATATTGCAATCATAAATAGGAGGCATGCAATCATCATAACAAATTTGCACACCAAACCTACATTCATAAATACTGCAATCATAAGGAGGCATGCAATCATCATAACAAATATCATCTTCATCAAACATGGCATCCCCAAGCTTATGGCTTTGCATATCACTAGCATCATGGATATTCAAAGATTTCATACTTGCAATCAGGCTCATCATTCAAAGTTTTGATGCCAAACATTTTATTGAATTCTTCTTCTATCAATTGAGCACAATTTTCCGCTCCATCATTTTCAAGAAAGACATGATAAAGAAAAAACATGAGGGAACCTCACTTCCATTTTTTGTAGTTTTCTTTTATAAATCAAACTAGTGATAAAACAAGAAACTAAAAGATTCAGTTGCAAGATCTAAAGATATACCTTCAAGCACTCACCTCCCCGGCAACGGCGCCAGAAAAGAGCCTGATGTCTACTTGTAGCGACCTGGTCCCAATGGACTATAGTCTTAGTGCATAAGTGTCATCCCTGGATCGATATTGCTGACACACACAGTACTCGAGGATTTATAACAGAGTTTAATCACACACTTATTACATCGAGTGTCTCATAAAGAGTACTTATTACAATAATATGGCTAAAGGCCATCTAAATAACTTGCGGAAGCATCGAAGATAAATGAGTCCATCCAACTCCATGGCAAAACTGAGTGCATGACAACGACCTATCGCACCTTACTGTTCGTTTGAAAATTCTGCACCATGATATGTTGCAGCCGTGTAGGTCAGCACATGGAATATGCTGGCAAGATAACACTATAGAGCAATGAGCAAAATAACAGCTATCACTACATGCATATTTGGCTGGTGGAGGCTCTATGGCTATCATTTGCATAAAGCTAATTTTTCCCTATAACAAAGGAATAGATTTTAATTAACTACAAAGTTTATGTCATTATCGAGAAGGTTCCTCCAACTCAATCCCAAAGTAATAGTAATAACCCAACAAATTCATTAAGTAAAGTGATGAGATCAACCAATAATTCAAATACCAGATACTCAAGATGTCCATAACCAGGGACATGGCTAATCATGATTAGTTTATACACTCTGCAGAGGTTTGCGCACTTTTCCCCACAAGACTCGACCACATCCATGATCAGATGATCGAGAAATAGTCTTTCTGAAGCATTAACTCTTTACTCTAGGTAGACAGTACCACCTACTTTCGCCAACATCTGCTAGCCTACCACTGAAAGAGGTCACACAACTTACTCAACTATGTCAGAGCCCATAATGGCTTGTGGCTGGACATGGAAGTTTCTAAGCAAGAATAATTTTATGATTCCTTTGAGCCTGGGTGGCATTCCATAGGATGATCACACGGGTACTCCGGGATATCCTCGGACAACACTGGATTGCTCCAGGTGCGCACAACCAATCCACCCAGATGTATATTTAAGTAGCCGTCTTAAGTTTCCCTTAGTTAAATATTAATTCTCACAACTTTCATGAATCTCACATACCAATCCCGTCTACGAGCATGGCTAAGAAAATATGAGCATAACGTATAATTCCTGAGGTTGATAAAAAGACAATAGGTTCCTACCTCATCATCTACTTCCCATATCCACATGTTCACAATCATACTCATGCAATGTTTGAGGGTTGAAACTAATGCATAAAACTAGGTAATAAAGGGATATGATCAAAGTGTAACTTGCCTTGCTGACGATCGAATAACCATAGAGATTCATAGTAGCAAGCTTTGCACTCCGAAAACTCTATCACAAGCAAACAATAGCATACATAAGCACTCAAACAAAAGATGCAAAGGAAAAACCAAAATAAAAGATCTAAACAGAAAGTTCAAGTGGAGAGCTTCAATTTGCAAAAAGAATCAACCGAATCGGAGATATGAAACTCAAACTACAATGAAAAGAAGTTCAAATTCAAATCTGCTTGGAATGAAAATTTTAAATTTTCAAAATCATGTTCAAGTTGTTTATCCGGACAGAGTGGAACAAGACGAAGATTTTGGCGTTGGTTCCATTGGATTTGGACAAACGAGCAAAAAGTAGTGAGGGCTTGAAGACCAGGAACTAATCTGTGATGAAAAATAATTTACAGATAGGTCCCTGGCCGAAAATTAAACTAAAAGAAAAATCTAACGAACGAATGTTCGCTACCAAAACCTAACGAACGAAAACTGTTCGCTACCGAATACTAAAGGACGAACATCCGCTAAATAACTATCCTAATAAAAATAAACCGAATCTGAAAGAAAAACCAAAAAAACCGGTTCGGTGGTTCGATTTATGCCGGTTCGTCGTAGAAAACCGGCGGCGGTGGCGACGGCAACTCCGGCGAGGGCCGGGCGGTGCGGCAGTGGCGGGGTGGTGCGGGGCAACGGCGAGGCGGCGGCTAGCGACACGGGGCGGTGATGCGGGCAGCGTGGGAGGCGGTGGCGAGGCGAGGCGGCTCGGGCGGCGTCGGCGCGGCAGTGCGGGCGGCGGAAGGTGGCGGCGTTGCTTGAGGGCAGAGGGGGGGTGGCCTCGGCCTTTAAAGTGGCCGGGGGAGGCGCGGCTTGGAGGAGAGGGCGGCTGCGGCAGCGTCGGACTCCGGCAGAGTCCGGATCCGGGATGGCCGGCGAGGCGGTGGCGCGCTGGGCCGGCCGGGCTTCGGCCCAGTCGGTCCGATTTTTTTATTTTTTTAAATAATAAATTCGCCGCAGAGAAAAATCAAAAACAAAATAAAATAAAATCCTAAAATTCCAAAAATAATTTTCACGATCCTCTCCTAATATTTAGGACAATGTGAACATTTTTCTGGGCTAAATGCACTTTTTGAAAATGCATATTTTTCCATAATTTAACCGAATAAAATATCAAATAAAATATATTTTTATTCAAAATTAAATTTCCATTATTTCCTCGTTGTTTTGAAGAAGTCATATTATCTTCTCTCATTATTTTATTTATTTTGAAATAAGTGGAAAAATAATTTTAAATAAAAATTTGCTTGACCCAAATTACAAATTTTGAAAATTCAAAAATGTAATTTTATGAAAACCTCCAACTCTCTCAAATGGTCCTTGAGTTGCTTAAGATCTCTTGGATCAAAATGTCCAAATAAACCGAATAAAAAATGCAAAATCATGGATGCATATGATGATCTAATGATTAACATCCAAATTGAAAATTGGGATGTTACAAAGCTACCCCCTTAAGAAGAATCTCGCCCTCGAGATTTGGGTTGGCTAGCAAAAAGGTGTGGGTGGTTTTTCCATAGGTCTTCTTCTCGCTCCCGGGTGGCTTCTTCCTCGGTATGGTAGCTCCACTGAACTTTGCACAACTTGATGACCTTGCTGCGTGTAACTCGGTTAACCAACTCGAGAATCTTGACGGGTTTCTCCTCGTAGGTTAGGTCACTCTCCAACTGAATTGCTTCCAGGGGCACTGTATCTCTCAGAGGAATATCGGCCATCTCTGCAACTGGGAAACATGAAACACATCATGAACTCCTGACAAACCTTCGGGTAACTCCAACTTGTAGGCTACTTCACCCATATGTTCCAATACTCGGTATGGTCCTACAAATCGTGAGACTAACTTTCCTTTGACTCCAAATCGTTTAACTCCTCGAAGTGGGGATACACGAAGATATGCCCCGTCTCTGACTTCATAGGCTACCTCCTTGCGCTTAGTATCTGCATAACTCTTCTGTCTGGACTGAGCTACCTTGAGTCTATCGCGTATCAACTTGACCTTCTCTTCAGTCTCTCTGATTAAATCTGGCCTAAACAATTGTTGGTCTCCAACATCATCCCACATCAACAGCGTCCTCACCTCCTTCCATACAAAGCTTCGGAAGGGGCCATCTTCAAACTAGCAGCTTGGTAGCTGTTGTTGTACGAGAACTCTGCATAAGGTAAATTATCATCCCAACTAGATCCATAATCTAGCGCACAAGCTCTCAACATGTCTTCCAGAATCTGATTGACTCTCTCAGTCTGTCCATCTGTCTATGGATGAAAGGTTGTACTACATTCTAGCCTGGTACCCAAAGTCTGGTGTAATTGACTCCAAAACTTTGAGGTAAACTGTGTTCCTCTATCTGATATGATGGCCCTCGGAACTCCATGCAGACATATGATCCTGGTCATATATATCTTGGCTAACTTCGCGCTCGTATAAGTGGTTTTCATGGGGATAAAGTGAGCCACTTTGATTAAGCGATCTACTACTACCCAAATGGAATCATATCCTGATCGTGTCATGGGTAATCCAGTGGTGAAATCCATGCCAAGCTTATCCCACTTACATTCAGGTATCGGCAAAGGCTGAAGTAACCCTGCTAGCTTCCGATGTTCTGCCTTAACTCTGACATACATCACATACGGCTACATACTCGACAATATCCTTCTTCATACCTGTCCACCAGAAATGTTCCTTCAAATCCAAATACATCTTGGTGTTTCCTAGGTGAATTGAGTATGGCGAATCATGAACTTCCCGAAGAATTAACTTCCTCATCTCTGGGTCATTGGGCACATAAATACGATCCTAAAACCATAAAGTTTCGTGTTTATCCTCACAAAAACCTTTGGCCTTTCCTTTATCTCCGCAATCTCCTTATCAGTTTTATGAGCTTCTCGAATCTTTCCCAACAATGTGGACTAAACTGCCATTGATGCAACAAAACCTCTCGGAACTATCTCCATTGGAAGTTCTCTGAGATCTCCGGCTAACTCCTGAGGTAATCCTTCGGTTATGAGGGTATTAGCATAACTCTTGTGGCTCAACGCGTCTGCTACAATATTGGCCTTTCCTGGATGATAATGTAGTTTCATGTCATAATCCTTTATGAGCTCCAACCATCTCCTCTGCTTGAGGTTCAACTCCTTCTGCATGAAGATGTACTTCATACTCTTATGATCCATGTATACATCACAACGGTTTCCAATAAGAAAGTGTCTCCAGGTCTTGAGCGCATGCACTATGGCTGATAACTTCAAATCATGCATGGCATAATTCAACTCATGAGGTCGAAGCTGACGTGAGGCATATGAAACAACTCTTCCATCTTGCATAAGGACGCCTCCAAGTCCCTGGCGAGAAGCATCACAATATACTTGGAAATCCTTGTGTATATCCGGAAGGATTAGTACTGGGGCTGTAACTAAACATTTCTTCAACTCCTGAAAACTGGCCTCACATTCTTCGGTCCATTTGAACTTGGTATCCTTCTTCAATAACTTTGTCATGGGCTTCGCAATCTTGGAAAAATTCTCAATGAATCTCCGATAGTTTCCCGCAAGTCCAAGGAAACTGCGGTGACAGACTGAACCTTCGTAGGGTCTACTGCTATACCTTCTCCACATATAACATGTCTGAGAAATCCGACTTCCTTCAACCAAAACTCATATTTGTTGAACTTGGCATATAACTGATGTTCCCTGAGCTTCTTGAGAACCAAGCGCAAATGTTCTTTGGGTTCTTCTTCATTCTTCAAGTACACTAATATATCATCAATGAACACCACAACAAACTTATCCAAGAACTCCACGAACACCTTATTCATCATACTCATAAAGTAGGAAGGGGCGTTAGTCAAACCAAAAGACATGACCGTGTACTCATATAGCCCGTACCTTGTGGTAAAAGCTGTCTTAGGTATATCCTGTTCTCAGATCTTCAGCTGGTGGTATCCTGATCGAAGATCGACCTTGGAGAATACTTTAGCTCCCTGCAGCTGGTTAAACAAATCATTGATCATTGGTAGTGGGTATTTGTTCTTGATTGTCACCTCATTCAATGCACGATAATCAACAACCATTCTCAAGGATACATCCTTCTTATCAACTAAGAGCACTGAGGCTCCCCATAGTGATGAACTTGGTTGAATATAACCTTTCTCCAATAACTCCTTAATCTGCTTCTTAATCTCCTCCAGATCATTTGCGGGCTTCCGATACGGTCTCTTAGATATTGGTCCGGCGCCTGGTAACAGCTCAATCAAAAACTCTATGTCTCGGTCTGATGGCATGCCTGGTAATTCCTGCGGAAATACATCGGGATATTCCTTCACAACTGGCACTTCCTCTTAAACAACTCCCGAGAGTGAATTTACTTGAGTCCTCCTTGGCACATGCCCAGACACGTACTTGATCCGTTTACCTTCTGGGGTGGTGAGGAGAATTGACTTACTAGCACAATCGATGTTTCCTCCATACTTTGATAGCCAATCCATGCCTAGTATTATATCCAATCCTTGTGATTCCAAAATAATAAGGTCTGAGGGAAAAACATGCTTACAAATGGTCAATGGCAACCGATCACACCATCGGCTGGCCATATACTCCGCTCCTGGTGAGCTTACTAACATGGTGACCTAAGGGATAAGGTTGGCAATTTAAACTTGTCCACAAATCCCCTTGATATGAATGAATGCGATGCACTAGTGTCAAAAAGAACAAGGGCGGTAAATGACTTAATCAAAAACTTACCAATCACTGCATCAGGCTGCTCCTCAACTTCCTCCACGTTGATGTGGTTCACCCGACCTCTGGTGAAGGGGTTTGGCTTCTTCCCCGAGCTTCCATTGCCATTTCCATTCTTTGCTTCAGGACACTCGGTGGCGTAGTGTCCAGTCTTCCCGCACTTGAAACAAGTAATGTGACTTAGATCCTTCTTGGCGGGTGTAGCGGGGTTGGAACAGTTCTGACTGGTGTTTCCTCCATTCCCATTACCATTCTTAGGGCCACTATGGTTGTGTGAACTTCCTCCATTATGAGAATGGCCTCCATGGTTATGATGGGTGTGTCCTCTCAAGTATGGGGTAAAACGAGGCTTCTGCTGAGCTCCAGAGTTGTACTTCCCTTGTCCATACTTCCGTTTGCGGTTCTCTATCTATTGCTACTTGCCTTCAATCATGAGGGCCCTGTCTACCAACTCTTGGTAGTTGGTGAATGTTTCCACCATCAACTGCATACTCAGCTCATCATTCAGCCCCTCAAGAAACTTCTCCTGCTTCGCGACATCTGTGGCCACATCATCTGGGGCGTAGCGTGCTAACTTGCTGAAATCATCCACATACTGCGCCACAGTATGATTTCCCTGGCGTAAGTTGCGAAACTCATGCTTCTTCATGCTCATGGCTCCAGTTGAGACATGTGCAGTGCGGAATGCTTGCTAAAACTGATCCCAAGTGACATTGGCCATGGGGAAAGTGGCGGTGTAGTTCTCCCACCATGAGGCTGCGGGTCCATCCAGTTGATGTGCGGAAAAGTGTGCCTTCTCAACATCTGTGCAACCTGCGGTGGTCAGCTCCCTTCCAATCTTGCGGAGCCAGTCATCAGCAACAATCAGCTCGGTGCTACTAGAGAACACCGACGGATTCAACCTTAGAAAGTGGGCTAAGTTGTCCACTTGGGGTGGTGGCGGTGGGTTGTTGTTGTTGCCTTGGTTCTGGACTAGCAACTGCATCAAGGAATTCTATTGTTGGATCAACTGAGTGAGCTCCAGCAGGAACACGAATCCGGGGTCATGTCACGGAGGCATCTGATAGGTTTAGAGGGGTGAGAACAAAATAGAGTGAGGTCTAAAGAGATATTTCACTACCCATATGCACATGAGTAAAACACATTCATTCCACACCACTCAATTCAAACAGGATTCATATAATTGATCTAGGCTACCATTACAAAATCTCATGGACTACTACTATGTACATGAAAGTACTCTAATGGTAATATGGTGGTCAACTAGAAATTTTGATCGGTGGAAGACTCCATAATATCTGCTCCAGCTTCGTCTTCATAATCATCATCACTGTCGGGGTCGGAATCTGTGTCGTCTAGTATGATGTAATCTTCTGAACGAATGTCCACTCCAGGTTCGGGATCCCCCATGAATATTCCTAGCTTCTTCTTCGGGTCTTCATTCTTCTCCAGTAGTACATCAATTTCCTCTTCATATCCATCGCGCGTAGCTTTAAGTTCTTCCTCCAGCTCCATGTTCCGGGTCATCACCTTCTTTGTGTCTATCATGTTGGCGCACATCTGGTTCTCATAGCATCGAATGTGCTGGTTCAACTCATGTATGTAGGCTACAATGGATTTATCCTTCCTGGTGTGAATCATCTCCCATTGCTCATCTCGGCGTCCACATATCTGGTAGGTGGTGTCTTTAAGATCCTTGTGGTACACCTCTGCTATGTGTCCAATGGCGATGTGGGCGGCCATGCTCTTTCCTAAACTCCAGGTTGGTGCGTCAAAGGAAAACTCGATGGGCTCAGTAATTGGTGCAAAAGTCCTTCCTGGAACATGAACTTGAATCGTCTAGCGCTCCTCTTCTGGTAAAGTGGCGGTGAAGGTTCCGGTGAAGCTTGGTATGCCGATGTTCAGGTACCTAGTGACTTCCTTCAAGTGTCGTCCGAAAGGTATGTCACCATACGGTTGAGTGAACTTGTTCCTTGGATCCGACATCTATAGTATATAAATAGAGAAGAGTGAGAAATGAGGAGAGAAGAGTATCATGTGGCTTTGCCTAGTGGTCGTGTCCTACAGTCAGCGTGCGCTCTGATACCATCTTGCAGTGACCCAATCCCAATGGACTGTGGTATCTGTGCATAAGTGTCATCCCTTGATCAGTATTGCTGACACACAGTACTCGAGGATTTATAACAGAGTTCAATAACACACTTATTACATCGAGTGTCTCATAAAGAGTACTTATTACAATAATATGGCCGAAGGCCATCTAAATAACTTGGGGAAGCATCGAAGATAAATGAGTCCTTCCAACTCCATGACAAAACTTAGTGCATGGCAACTACCTATCGCACCTTACTCTTCGTCTCAAAATTCTGCAACATGATACGTTGCGGCTATATGGTTATCATTTGGCTGGTGGAATATGCTGGCAAGATAACACTATAGAGCAATGAACAAAATAACAGCTATCACTACATGCATATTTGGCTGGTGGAGGCTCTATGGTTATCATTTGCATAAAGCTAATTTTTCCCTACAACAAAGGAATATATTTTATTTAACTACAAAGTTTATGTCATTATTGAGAAGGTTCTTCCAACTCAATCCCAAAGTAATAGTAATAACCCAACAAATTCATTAAGTAAAGTGATGAGATCAACCAATAATTCAAATACCAGATACTCAAGATGTCCTTAACCGGGGCCACGACTAACCATGATTAGTTTATACACTCTGCAAAGGTTTGCACACTTTTCCCCACAAGACTCGACCACATCCATGATCAGATGATCGAGACATAGTCTTTCTGAAGCATTAACTCTTTACTCTGGGTAGACAGTACCACCTACTTTCCCCTACATATGCTAGCCTACCACTAAAAGAGGTCACACAACTTACTCAACTATGCTAGAGCCCATAAGTTCTTGTGGATGCACACAGAAGTTTCTGAGCATGAATAGTTTTATGATCCCTTTGAGCCTTGGTGGCATTCCGTAGGATGATCACACGGGTACTCTGGGATATCCTAGGACAACACTGGATTGCTCCCGGTGCCCACAACCAATCCACCTAGATATGTATTTAAGTATCCACCTTAAGTTTCCCTTAGTTAAATATTAACTCTCACAACTTTCATGAATCTCATGTACCAATCCCGTCTACGAGCATGGCTAAGCAAATATGAGCATAACGTAGAATTCCAGAGGTTGATAAAAAGACAATAGGTTCCTACCTCATCATCTACTTCCCATATCCACATGTTCACAATCAAACTCATGCAATGTTTGAGGGTTGAAACTAATGCATAAAAACTAGGTAATAGAGGGATATGATCAAAGTGTAACTTGCCTTGCTGAAAACCCTAGAGATTCGTAGTAGCAAGCTTCGCACTCCGGAAACTCTATCGCAAACAAACAATAGCATACATAAGCACTCAAACATAAGATGCAAAATAAAAACCAAAAGAAAAGATCTGAATAGAAAGTTCAAGTGGAGAGCTTCGATTTGCAAAAGGAATTAATCGAATCGGAGATACGAAACTCAAACTACGATCAAAAGAAGTTCAAATCCAAATCTGCTTGAAACCAAATTTTAAATTTTCAAAATCATGTTCAAGTTGTTTATCCGGACAGAGGGGAATAAGACAAAGATTTTGGCGTTGGTTTCATTGGATTTGGACAAACAAGCAAAAAGTGGTGTGGGTTTGACAACCAGGGGCTAATCTGCGATGAAAAATAATTTATAGATAGGTCCCTAGCCGAAATTAAACTAAAAATAAAAATCTAACGAACAAACGTTCGCTACCGAAACCTAATGAACGAAAACTGTTCGCTACCAAATACTAACGAACGAACGTCCGCTAAATAACTATCCTAATAAAAACAAACCGAATCTAAAAGAAAAACCAAAAAAACCGGGTCGGCGGTTCGATTTATACCGGTTTGTTGTAGAAAACCGGCATCGGCGGTGGAAACTCCGGCAAGGGCGAGGCGATGCTGCAGTGGCGGGGTGGTGCGGGGCGACAGCGTGGCGGCACGGCGAGGCGGCGGCTAGCGGCACGGGGCTGCAACGCGGGCAACACGGGAGGCGGCGGCGAGGCGAGGCGGCTCGGGCGGCGGCGACGTGGCGGTGCGGGCGGCGGAAGGCGGTGGCTTGGGCAGCGGGAGGCGGCGGCGCGACTTGAGGGGAAAGGGGGTGGCCTCAGCCTTTAAAGGGGCCGAGGGGGGCGCAGCTTGGAGGAGAGGGCGGCGTGGTGGCGTCGGACTCCGGCAGAGTCCGTATCCGGGATGGTGGGTGAGGCGGTGGCGTGCTGGGCCGGTTGGGCTTCGGCCCAGTTGGTTCGATTTTTTAAAATATTAATTCACCACACAGAAAAATTAAAAGTAAAATAAAATAAAAATCCTAAAATTCCAAAAGTAATTTTCGCGATCCTCTCCTAATATTTAGGACAATGTGAACATTTTTCTAGGCTAAATTCAATTTTTTGAAATGTATATTTTTCCATAATTTAACCGAATAAAATTCAAATAAAATATATTTTTATTCAAAATTAAATTTCTATTATTTCCTCGCTGTTTTGAATAAGTCATATTATCTTCTCTCATTATTTTATTTATTTTGATATGATTGGAAAAATAATTTCAAATAAAAATTACCTTGACCCAAATTACAAATTTTGAAAATTCAAAAATGTAATTTTATGAAAACCTCCAACTCTCTCAAATGGTCCTTGAGTTGCGTAAGGTCTCTTGGATCAAAATGTCCAAATAAACCAAATTAAAATGCAAAATCATGGATGCATATGATGACCTAATGATTAACATCCAAATTGAAAATTGGGATGCTACACTACTACACAACTTATTCTTATAGACTCGTGTTGGGCCTCCAAGTGCAGAGTTTTGTTGGATAGCAGCAATTTCCCTCAAGTGGATGACCTAAGCTTTATTAATCCGTGGGAGGTGTAGGATGAAGATAGTCTCTCTCAAACAACCCTGCAATCAAATACAAGAAAAATCTTGTGTCTCAAACACACCCAATACAATGGCAAATTGTATAGGTGCACTAGTTCGGCGAAGAGATGGTGATACAAGTGCATCATGTATAGTAGATAAAGGTTTTTGTAATATGAAAATAAAAAAACAGCAAGGTAGCAATGGATAAAAGTGAGCACAAATAGTATTGGAATGCTTAGAAACAAGGCCTAGGGTTCATACTTTCACTAGTGCAATCTCTCAACAGTGCTAACATAATTGAATCATATAACAATCCCTCAACGAGCGACAAAGAGTCACTCCAAAGTTCTTATCCAGCGGAGAACATAAGATGGAATTGTTTGTAGGGTACGAAACCACCTCAAAGTTATCCTTTCCAATCAATCTATGGAGCTATTCCTATAAGTGTCACAGACATGCCTAGAGTTCGTACTAAAATAACATCATATGATACACATCAACCAACTCTAATGTCACCTAGATACTCCAATGTCACCACAAGTACCCGTGAGTTGATTATACGATATGCATCAAATAACTTCAGATTCAAAATATTTAATCCAACACAAAGATCTTCAAAGAGTGCCCAAAGATTTCTACTGGAGAAAGTAGGACAAAAACATGCATCGACCCCTATGCATAGATTACCCCAATGTCACCTCGGGAATCCGCGAGTTGAGTGCCAAAACATACATCAAGTGAATCAATGTAACACCTCGTTGTCACCATGGATATTCAAGTGCAATACATACATAAAGTGTTATCAAATCCAACAAGTATTCAATCTGCTAATAGTGAAACCTCAAAGGTAGAAACTCAATTCATCACAACAACATATAGAGGGGGAAACATATATGATCCAACTATATTAACAAATCTCATGGTGCATCAAGATCATGCCAAATCAAGAACACGGGAGAGAGAGATCAAACACATAGCTACTGGTACATACCCTCAGCCCCAAGGGTGAACTACTCCCTCGTTGTCATGGTGACCATCGGGATGATGAAGATGGCCTCCGGTGATGATTTCCCCCTCCGACAGGGTACCAGAACATGGTCCTGATTGATTTTTTGTGGGTATAGAGGATTGCAGTGGCGGAACTTCTCATCTAGGGTTCTTTTCGGGGTTTTGGGTGTTTATAGGAATTTTTGGCGTCGGTTTCACGCCAAGGGGGCCCATGAGGGAGCGACAAGCTCGAGGCGCACCCTAGGGGAGCTAGGATTGTCGTGCCCTTGTGGCTCTTCTAGATTGGCTCTAGTGCTCTGTGGGTCTCTTCTGGTCCATAAACAATCACTGTAATTTTTGAGCCATTCTGAGAAGTTTTATTTCTGCACAAAAAACAACACCACGGTAGTTCTGCTGAAAACAGCATCAGTACGGGTTAGTACCATTCAAATCATATCAAAACCATATAAAATTGTTATAAACATGGCATGAATTCTTCTTAAATTATAGATACGTTGGAGACGTATCAGTCACACGCCCTGTTCCGGTTGAGCACTCGATGACCCTTGATCGATCCCTTGTAATTGAGAGCATGCTCTTCCACATGCTCCGAGTCTACAAGGACCACCTACATCATCGTTGTCTTATCCATGTAGTCCTTGTTGGATGACTCAACATGGTGACCGTATATGTATTTCATATCCAAATCCATTTCTTCGAAGAAGAAGGGACAAAAAATTTATCATGGGTATTCCACCGACCAGTTGTCGGGCATGGTGAGTATGGTAGGAAAGGATGGTACTTGTGTGGCGCTAGAAGGAGATGTGTGGAATGACGGCTGAGGAGAAGCGGTGTGGAGCCCAGGGTGTACCGTTGGAGATGATGGATTCATCGAGTTCTGGCATGGATGTGGCGGGGCGGCCAGGGTGGTGGAGCGTCGGCGATGGCAAGAGAAAAATGAAAGAAGAGAAAATGGGAAGATGGAGGCGCGGGTCCGGGAGTGGTTTGGGTGGGGTTTGGGTGGGCCAGGGGTGTCCGAACACCCGCAAAGCCCCCACCCCCAAGTTTGTCTCGGGTTTGCGGGAAAAAGTGTGTCTAGATCGGTTGACAGACCGATACAGACCCGCGTTAGATGGCTAAACACATCCGAACCACGTAGTCCAAACGGTTGCAGGCAGTTTGCGGGCCCACTTTGGAGATGCCCTAAGTGACGCAATCAAACATAAAAAAAAAGGAAAAAACTAGCCCACACAAATCTTCATGTAAAATCAGTGACACAAAACTTAATTTTGTAATACTCATGACATATCTAGATATGCTTTAGCAGAATCAATATTGTATATCCCGTTTACAACTTGTTGTAGTTGTGTGGCACAACATGGAGCTGGTTTGTTCATGATTTGCATCACGGACACCACCTCTGTTTGCTGTAGAGTGGATTGTTACAAGGCAGTGTGCCTACGTGCCTTGTGCCAATGTGTCGCTATGATCTTTACTGGCTTGGGAGGGGATACATGATCTAGTCAGACTAATCAGTCCCAAGCAAGATATAAGATACATGGTGTGCTACGTGTTGGCCGGCGGGTCGCGATCCGTCTGGTCTATGATGCTCAGCGTGAGACCATATCGTGTGTTCATGTTCCTTATTTTCCTTAGTGCAACAAGAGCCTTATTGCAATTAAAACCGGGTCCTTGTTGCAGAAGCATCCCCGGCTCACGGTTGTCAATGCCATCATTGCAAAAAGCAACAAAAGTCTTGCTATAACTGCAACATGACTATTGTTGCAATTGAATCTCCGTCTTGCAGTCATGTTCACCGCCATTGCAACAAGACCCTTATTGCAATTGTCACTTGACCTTTGTTGCAAAAGCATCTCCGCTCATGGATCAGAAATTGGGAGGTCATTGCCATCGGGGACCTATGTCATCATTGTCGCCTCCAACCCCAAGTCCATCCACCCGGAGCTCCCGTTCCGAGCCCGTTGTGTCGGTCGGCGAGCTCGTTGGAGTAGCACATCGTCGCGCCCTTCTCCTTCCTCCCATCCTTCTCACCCCTTCTACTCTCTCACCTTCCTCTCTCCTTCGTAGATCTCCGAAACAGCCCGAGCTTGGCTAAGGTGCCGTGCCTAGCCATGATGTCGCCACATGTTGGAAACCGCCCTATCCTTCCCTGGTTGGTCCGCAACAAACCTTTTGTTGCGCTCGAAGGGATTGCAACAAGTTCCACATCAAAAAAGCTATCCTATGGTGGCTTGTTGCGAGCCATCTGATGAAAGGCATGTCTAATGGTCACGAGACGGTGCGACAAAGGTGGTTGGTTGAGAGGAAGCGTTTTTAATAAGATATTTGGACATGCTATTTATAAATTACCTTAAAAATCACGTTAGTCGATGTTTTCCGCCGTTGGATTAAAATCTAACAAAAAAACCAATGGCTGTCGTTTGTCTTCCTCCTCATATCATCCCCTTCCTCCAACCGCATCACTGCCCCAAGTCTCCACCTCCACCAGCCTGTCACCGGACATCCCTTAATACCCTACCCCCTAAACACCTCTTCTCGGGCACCAGCAACCCGCCCCGGAACCTGAACCATCAACCTCAGACCCCCCCCTCACAAGAAATGCCACTATGTGTCGTCCCTAGCTATGGTTGCTCCTGGCGACCTCGTTTCCGGCCAGAAATCGACTTACTCGAGTTGCATATTCAAGAAACTTACCATAACAAACACAAAAGATAATACATGATTCAACAGGGGAATGTCTTGAAACAACACAAATAGTAATGACAGAGATTACACTGAAAACCATCCATATATGATACGACTACCCACCTTAGTGGTGGCCGTTGGTTGGGTGATCGGACGGCGATGCCCCGTCGGCCCTGGCAGCGGTGGTGGCCATGACAACCGAGTACAAGAGCTGCCCTGCCTGCCGCTCCACCTCTTCCCTCACCACCTGCCGTATCGCCGCCATTAGTCGCACGTCATTGTCCCCCACACCCACTGGTGGTGGTGTCTTTTCCTTTTCCTTTGCCTTTGCCTTTGCCTTTGCCTCCTCTGAGGCCTTATCTGCGGCCATCTGGGGCAGGCCCAGGCTCAAGGTCAGTGACGGCATTGGCATCGGGTCATCAATAACAGCAGTAACTGCACCATGCGCGGCGGCCGGTGGCGACCCGTTCATCACCATGACTTGTTCCTGCTGCTGCATCTTGGCTCTCACAGCCGATCCAGACGATGAAGAGGAGGCGGCGGCACGTGCAGCAGTGACAGCGGCCATGGCCTTGGCGCGGCGCTGGCACCTGCGGAGGTTGGAGTTCCAGTGGTTCTTGACGGAGTTGTCGGTGCGGCCGGGGAGGAGTCGCGCGATGTCGGCCCACTTGTTGCCGTAGCGTGCCTGCGCGGCGATGATAAGCGCATCCTCCTGCACCGTGAAGGGGCGGTGCTGCACGGCCGGGCTGAGCTGGTTGCACCACCGCAGCCGGCACGACTTCCCCGTGCGCCCGGGGACACTGGCGCTGATCACGCTCCACCGTCGCGCGCCATGCTGCCGGACGAGGGCCACCAGTAGCGCGTCCTCCTCAGGGCTCCACGACCCCGTCTTGATCGGCGCCGGGACCTCCATCGCATCAGTGCGGTCGTCTCCGACGCAAGCAACGACTGGAATCATCTATCACACAGAGGAGTGGTGGTGACTGGTGAGGAGCGGCGCGGCGTCGAGCTGGCTATATAGCGAGCAGGTGCGTGGTCACTGGTGTAAGTGTGTGTTGTGTTGCGTGGTCTGTTGCAGGCGTTGTTGTCTGCATTGCAGGTGGCTGGGGCGTCGACGTGGATGGCTAGAAAGAAAGAAAGGCATCCGTTTCTTTTGTCGCACCACGACAAGCAACATATGCACGCCAGGGTGTAGTAAGGGTGTCACTACAAGTGAGAACAGACATATATTGTTGAAACGGATGGACGTGCATGCCAACCCAGCAGTAGAGCATATGATCCATCTATCTAATCTAATGTAGTAATACTTTAGATTGAAGAAGGGTGCAAGCGGTGACCTGCTTATCCCGTGTGAAGCTCCTCTTGTTCACCACTTGCTATAAAAATAAACAATAAGCTTGTATTTTGGAATTGTCCGTGAGCCTGTCCCACTTGCATCATTCATTTGGAGGCTCATGTGAAGAAGAATGATATCTCTGCCACACACTATCTTATTGTTTCCTTTTATTCCGGTGTTGATATATAGATCATGAACCGTGGCGAGAATCGTATTCCCAAGAGGTTGGTTATATGATTCTAAAAAAACATGTTGATTATATGGAAATGCAACAAGGTTACAAAATGTAGGAAGAACTTCAACCTACTTAACAAAAATTTAACAAAAAAGTATGTATTAATTAACCAAATCAACATTAAAAGTAAACATGCTCCGTGAGTGTGTGTTGTGTTGCGTGGTTTGTTGCGGGCGGTGTTGTCTGCATTGCAGGTGGCTGGGGTGCCAACATGGATGGCTAGAGTAAAAAAGGTGTCTGCTTCTTTTGTCACACCATGACAAGCAACAGATGCACGCCAGGGTGCAGCAAAGGCATCCCTGTCAGCGAAAGAGGACGTACAAGATCAAAGTGGGTAGACGTGCATGCCAACCCAGCAGAAGAGCATAGGATCCATCTATCTAATCTAACATAGCAATGATTTAATTTATTTTGAGTAGGGATGCAAGAGGCGGCCTGCTTATCCCGTGTGAAACTCGTCCTTAATTCACCACTGTTTGTAAAATTAAAACTAAGCTTGTATTGCGGAATTGTCGGCAAGCTCGTCCCACTTGCATCCTTGATTTGGGGCCCATTTGGGGCCCGTATGTAAAAGAATGAGCCCTCTTCCACCAACTATCTTATTTTTTCCTATAATTTTGGTGCTAGTTGATGACCCACAAGTATAGGGAACCTATCGTAGTCCTTTTGATAAGTAAGACTGTCGAACCCAACGAGGAGCAGGAGGAAATGACAAGCGGTTTTCAGCAAGGTATTCTCTGCAAGCACTGAAATTATCGGTAACATATAGTTGTGTGATAAGATAATTCGTAACGGTAGCAAGTAACAAAAGTAACTAAGGTGCAGCAAGGTGGCCCAATCCTTTTTCTAGCAAAGTACAAGCCTGGACGAACTCTTATATAAAGCAAGAGCTGCCGAGGACACGTGGGAAATGTTGTCAAGCTAGTTTTCATCATGCTCATGTGATGCACGTTCATTACTTTGATAATTTGATATGTGGGTGGATCGGTGCTTGGCTGCTTCCCTTCCTTGGACAAGCCTCCCACTTATGATTAACCCCTCTCGCAAGCATTTGTAACTACGAAAGAAGAATTAAGATAAATCTAACCATATGATGAAACATATGGATCCAAATCAGCCCCTTACGAAGCAACACATAAACTAGGGTTTAAGCTTCTGTCACTCTAGCAACCCATCATCTACTTATTACTTCCCAATGCCTTCTCCTAGGCCCAAATAATGCTGAAGTGTCATGTAGTCGACATTCACATAACACCACTAGAGTAAAGACAACATACATCTCATCAAAATATCGAACGAATACCAAATTCACATGATTACTCATAACAAGACTTCTCCCATGTCCTCGGGAACAAACATAACTCACAAACCATATTCATGTTCATAATTAGAGGAGTATTAATTATCACTAAGGATCTGAACATATGATCTTCCATCGAATAAACCAACTAGCATCAACTATAAGGAGTAATCAACACTACTAGCAACCCACAGGTACCAATATGAGGTTTTGAGACAAAGATCCGATACACGAGATGAACTAGGGTTTGAGAGGACATGGTGCTGGTGAATATGTTGATGGAGATTGACCCCCTCTCGATGAGATGATCGTTGGTGATGACGATGGCGATGATTTCCCCCTTAGGGAGGGAAGTTTCACTGGCAAAACGGCTCCGCCGGAGCCCTAGATTGGTTATGCCCAAGTTCCGCCTCGATATGGTGGCGCTTCGTCCCGAAAGCTTGCTTCTTATTTTTTCTAGCTAGGTCAAAACACACCATATAGCAGAAGATGGGCGTCGGGGGCCTGCCAGGTGGCCCATAAGGCAGGGGGTGTGCCCTCTACCCTTGTGGATGATAGCTGGCCCCCTCTGGTGCTTTCTTTGCCCAATATTTTTATATATTCCAAAATAAATCTCTGTGAAGTTTCAGGACTTTTGGAGTTGTGTAGAATAGGTCTCTAATATTTGCTCGTTTTCCAATCCAGAATTCCAGTTGTTGGCATTCTCACTCTTCATGTAAACTTTATAAAATAAGAGAGAAAAGGCATAAGTATTGTGATATAAAGCATAATAACAGCCTATAATGCAATAAATATCAATATGAAAGCATGATGCAAAATGGACGTATCAACTCCCCCAAGCTTAGACCTCGCTTGTCCTCAAGCGAAAGCCGATATCGTAAAATATGTCCACATGTTTAGAGATAGAGGTGTTCATAAAATAAAATACGGACATGAGGGCATCATGATCATCTTTATAACATCAACATATATTATCATATAATTTCTTATGCTAAAGTACAATTCATTCACAAGGTAAAGCATGAATCAGAAACTTCATTGAAAACTAACAAACTATGATCTCAGTCATTGAAGCAATTGCAATTTATCATAACATCAGAAAGAGTCAATTCAAGAGCTTTTCAACAAGTCCGCATACTCAACTATCATTTAATCTTTCACAATTGCTAAATCTCACGCGATACTTATGTGTTCAAAGCTTTAATCGGACACAAAGAAAGATAGGGGCTTATAGTTTCGCCTCGCAACCTTTTACCTCAAGGGCAATGTCAACAATAATACTTTATGATAACCTACATCTAAGTGGATATATATATATATATATATATATCTCGAACACATAGTGCTTGCCAAAAGAAAAAGTGTAAAAAGGCAAGGTGATGATCACCATGACTACCGTATAAGGGTAGAAGATAAAAGTAAAAGATAGGCCCTTCGCAGAGGGTGATGCCGCTTGAAGCAACTGATGTCTACTACACAACCTTCTTCTTGTAGACGTTGTTGGGCCTCCAAGTGTAGAGGTTTGTAGGACAGTAGCAAATTTCCCTCAAGTGGATGACCTAAGGTTTATCAATCCATAGGAGGCGTAGGATGAAGATGGTCTCTCTCAAACAACCCTAGAAGTTCTTGTGTCCCCAACACACCCAATACAATGGTAATTTGTATAGGTGCACTAGTTCGGCGAAGAGATGGTGATACAAGTGGTATATGGATGGTAGATTAAGGTTTTTGTAATCTGAAAATATAAAAACAGCCCAAAAATAAGTTCCGTGAAGTTTCAGGTCAATTGGACTCCGTTTGATTTTCCTTTTCTGCGATACTCTAAAACAAGGAAAAAATAGAAACTGACACTGGGCTCTGGGTTAATAGGTTAGTCCCAAAAATAATATAAAAGTGCATAGTAAAGCCCATAAACATCCAAAACAGATAATATAATAGCATGGAACAATCAAAAATTATAGATACGTTGGAGACGTAGCAGCTACGTCGGTATTTCCCCAAAGAGGAAGGGATGATGCAGCATAGCGGTGGTAGGTATTTCCCTCAGTAAAGAAACCAAGGTTATCGAACCAGTAGGAGAACCAAGCAACACAACGTAAACAGCCCTTGCACACAAATAACAACCACTAGCAACCCGACATGTTAAAGTGGTTGTCAATCCCTTTCGGGTAACTGTGCCAGAAATTGGTGTGTGGACGGGAGAAAGATGTAATAGATTGAATAAATAGATCACAAATAAAATAAAGTGCAGCAAATTATTTTTATATTTTGGATTAATAGATCTGAAAATAAATGCAAAGGAAAAGTAGATCGCAAAGGCAAATATATGAGAAAGAGACCCCGGGGCCGTAGGTTTCACTAGTGGCTTCTCTCAAGAAAAATAGCAAACGGTGGATGAACGAATTACTATTGGGCAAATGACAAAACTTCAAATAATCATGGTGATATACAGGAAATGATCATTACATAGGCATCACGCCCAAGATTAGTAGACCGACTCTTGCCTGCATCTACTACTATTACTCCACACATCGACTGCTATCCAGCATGCATCTAGTGTATTAAGTTCATGGAGAAACGAAGTAATGCAATAAGAGCGATGACATGATGTAGAAAAGATCTATCTATGTAGAGATAGACCCCATCGTTTTATCCTTAGTAGCAACGATACATACGTGTCGGTTCCTCTTCTGTCACCGGGGTCAAGGACCGTAAGATCGAACCCACTACAAAGCACCTCTTCCCATTGCAAGATAAATAGATCAAGTTGGCCAAACAAAACCCAAATATCGAAGAAGAAATACGAGGCTATAAGCAATCATGCATAAAATAGATCAAAGAAACTCAAATACTTTCATGGATATAAAAAGACAGATCTGATCATAAACTCAAAGTTCATCAATCCCAACAAACACACCGCAAAAGATTTACATCATATGGATCTCCAAGAGACCATTGTATTGAGAATCAAGAGAGAGAGAGAGAGAGAGAGAGAGAGGAAGCCATCTAGCTACTAACTACGGACCCGAAGGTCTACAAAGAACTACTCACGCATCATCGGAGAGGCACCAATGGAGGTGGTGAACCCCACATCCGAGATGGTGTCTAGATTGGATCTGGTGGTTCTGGACTCTGCGATGGCTGGATCAATATTTCGTAGACTCCCCTAGGGTTTTGAGAATATCGGGGTATTTATAGAGAAAAGAGGCGGTCCAGGGGCACCCGAGGTGGGCACAACCCACCAGGGCGCGCTTGGGCCTCCTAGCGCGCCCTGGTAGGTTGTGCTCTCCTCGGAGCACCCCCTAGGTGCAGCCAGGGCCCATTATGTTCCTTCTGGTCCAAAAAATCTCCGTAAAGTTTGTTGCGTTTGGACTCCGTTTGGTAGTGATTTTTTGCAATGTAAAAAACATGGAAAACAGCAACTGGCACTTGGCACTATGTTAATAGGTTAGTACCAAAAAAGATATAAAATGACTAGAAAATGATTATAAAACATCCAAGATTGATAATATAACAGCATGGAACAATCAAAAGTTATAGATACGTTGGAGACGTATCAGCATCCCCAAGCTTAACTCCTCGTCCTCGAGTAGGGAAGTGATAAAAACAAATTTTTTGATGTGGAATGCTGCCTAACATGTCATATCATATTCTTTTCTTTATAGCATGGACATTTGGACTTTTATATTTTCAAAGCAATAGTCTAGTTTGACATGATAATTTAAATACTCAAGCATATCAACAAGCAACCATGTCTCTCAAAATATCAACGCTAAAATGAGTTATCCCTAGCCCATCATGCTCAATCATTGATCCATTCGTGAAACACACTCGCATATTTGCTACACCCAATACTCAAGTACGATCATATTGCCTCCTAGTTGGCGCTTTTATAAGAGAATATGGAGATTCGAATACAAAAATAAAAATTGCATAAAGTAAAAGAAAGGCCCTTTGTAGAGGGAAGTAGGGATTTGTAGAGGTGCCAGAGCTCAAAGCGAAAAACTTAGAGATCAAACATTTTGGGAGGTGTATCCTTCCCACCAACGAAAACATCATAGAGTTCCCAACACTTTCCATGCTAGATATATCATAGGCGGTTCCCAAACAGAAAATAAAGTTTATTCCTTTTTCCACCATACTTTCACTTTTCCATGGCTAACCGTATCCACGGGTGCCTTCCATACCAACACTTTCTAAGGAATTTATTATTTGACAACATAAAGTAAATTCATTTTTTTCATTTCGGGACTGGGCATCCCTAATACCTTTGCCTTACTCTCATGCAATGACAAGTGAATAAACACTCATCGTGAGAATAACACATCTGTCATGCAAAATATTAGCCACCCCTCATCGCTCCATGAGCGAAACGAACACACAAAAGAGAAGTTTATTTTGAAAATTAGAGATGGCACATGCAAATTTGCTTAGAACGGCAAAAGAATACCGCATATAGGTAGATATAGTGGACTCATGTGGCAAAACTAGTTAAACGGATTTTGGATGCACAAGTAGAAATCATACTTAGTGCAAAATGAAGGCTAGCGAAATATTGAGAAGCGACCAACCAAGAAGCAGATACTCTCATAAGCAAGCATTAAGCATAATTAACACCGAATAAAATGTACCACAAGTAGGATATAATTTCATTGCATGACTATTGACTTACGTGCTTGCATAGAGAATCACAAACGTTAACACCAACATTCTTACTAAAGCATAATTACTGATCAACATAACTCACATATCACATCATCATATCTCAAAACTATTACTAAGAATCAACTTTATTTTGTCCTATGATCTTCATGAAAGTTTTTATTATATCCTTCTTCGATATCTATCACTTTTGGACTAATTTTCATGTGTTTCTTTTCATAAGCTCAAACAAATATAAGTGAAGATCATGAGCATAGTATTTCTTTCTCTCAAATTAATTTAAGTGAAGCAAGAGAGAATTTCTTGAAAATTTTACTAACTCTCAAATAAATATAAGTGAAGAAATAGAGCATTTCTTCAAAAATACTAAGCACACTGTGCTCAAAAAGATATAAGTGAAGCACTAGAGCAAGTACATAGCTCATAAAAATTTAAGTGAAGCATAGAGAGCAATTCTAACAAGTCATGACATAATTTTGGCTCTCTCAAATAGGTGTGTCCAGCAAGGAATTAAGACTTAAAACACAAAATAAAACAAGAAAAGACTCATATCATACAAGACGCTCCAAGCAAAACACATAGTATGTGACGAATAAAAATATAGCTTCGAGTAAAATACCGGTGGTCATTAGAAGAAAGAGGGGATGCCACTCGGGGGCATCCCCAAGCTTAGTTGGTTGCTCATTCTTGGATAGTAGCTTGGGATGCCGGGGCAACCCCAAGCTTAGGCTCTTCTACTCCTTATTCCTTCATCCATCATAGGATAACCCAAAACTTGAAAACTTCAATCACACAAAACTCAATAAAACCTTCGTGAGATCCGTTAGTATAAGAAAATAAATCTCTACTATAAGTCCTGTATCAAACCAATTCATATTTTGTTCTTGCATTATATCTACTGTATTCCAACTTTTCTATGGCAAAAACTCATCAAAGAAAACCATAGAGCCATCAAAATAAGCACACAACGCAAGGAAATACATAATCTGTCAAAACAGAAAAGTTTGTAGCAATCTGACTATTCCTAATACGTCTATAACTCCAAAAATTCTAAAACTTAAGAAGACCTGAGAAATTTGTATATTGATCTACTGCAAGTGGAATGGGTATTTTATCACTCTCTGGTTAAAAATGAAAATTATTTTCGCGAGTGCAAAAGTTTCTGTTTTTTCAGCAAGATCAAACAACTATCACCCAAGACGATCCTAAAGGCTTTACTTGGCACAAACACTAATTAAAACATAAAAACACAATCATAAAAGTAGCATAATTGTGCTAACACTCAAGAACATAAAGCAAAAAGCAAAAATAATTTTTTTAATTGGGTTGCCTCCCAACAAGTGCTATAGTTTTACGCCCTTAGCTAGGCATAAAGCAAGGATGCAAATTTTGTCATCCTTCTTCTTAACCTTCTTGGAGGTGTTTTTATCATGGGGTTTTGTAAACACAACATAACACATATTATCCATAGAAACCTTAGCATTCCTAAGTTGATGTTCATCATAACCTTTTTGATTCCCCGCAACAATCTAAGAGTAATGTTGATTAACATTATTGAAAACCTGTTGGATTATATCTAAAACGGAGACTTCCTTTTTAAGATTCTCATCAAAGATTTTATTATCCCAAAGCAAATGTCTTAAATCATAGTTACTATTGTAAAGAATTTCATCTATCACAAGTTTTTCACGATTCATACCATAAAAATCAAAGATTTCCCTAGCTTCCCGTATTATGTAATAAAACTCAATCATAAGGACAAGGGTGGCCAACTTTTTGGCCCTAGGTTTCTTTATAACGAGAAGCTCAAATAACAATCTTTGCAAAGTAGGATGGGTACGGATAAATTTACTTTCAAGTTTCAGAACTAGTGCTGAAATAGTATCCAGATAAGATCTAGTAGTTTTAATTATAGGAGCATCATCAAGACTTAGATTCCCGACACAATTGAAAAATTCTTGGATACGTTCTTTTCCCATAACATTCCCTTGCCCCAAAATAAAAGTTTTAGCATCCAGATTGCCCGTACGTCCAATCTTAGGAGTTAGGCCATCATCTGTTGGTGCCATACCAAAATCACTCATGATTGCAAGGAAAGAATGGATCTGACAAGAAAACGGCGAACGAAAAAATAGGGGCGAATAAAACGGCAAATTTTTGTGAAGTGAGTGAGAGAAAAACGAGAGGCAAATGGAAAATAATGTAAATTGCGAGGAGATGAGATTTGTGATTAGGAACCTGATATATGTTGAAGATCCTCCCCGGCAACGGTGCCAGAAATTCCTTTTGATGTCGCTTGAAGCTACGTCGGTATTTCCCCAAAGAGAAAGGGATGATGCAGCACAACGGATGAAGGAAATATGCCCTAGAGGAAATAATAAAGTTGTTATTTATATTTCCTTATATCATGATAAATGTTTATTATTCATGCTAGAATTGTATTAACCAGGAACTTAGTACTAGACAATTCGACCATGGAGTACTAGTGCTTGCTGCCATTACTCCACGTAAAACATCAGTCAAATGGAAGATGGTGCATGTACGCACAATTTCTGGATGGCATTAGACTCACCAGCGCGCCAAGTCGCGGACCGTCTTCGACGCCCTTCTCCTCTGACGTGAGTCGTCCCCGCACGGCCACATCTTGAGGCGCCCTTGCGGTCCTGACCCGCCCGAATCACCGTAGCCTCATCTGCAAGCAGCTGGCCTCCTTTGAATATCCGGCTCAAGCGCCCGCGCTGGCCATGTAACATCCCAAATGAATGTTATACATTAGATCATCATGCATATCATATTTTTATTTTGCATTTTGGTTGATCCTAGAAAATTCTACGCAACTCAAGGACCCACGGAGAGAGTTGGGGATTTCGTTATTTTCATATTTGAGTTTTCTCAAATTTTGAGAATAGGATCATTTGATTTTATTTATTTTATCATCAATTATTTCTAATACAAAAATATGAGAGAGGGAATAAAATGACTTTCCCAAAATAAAGAAATATTGAGGATTTAATAATAAAATCAAATAAGATTTTATTTCAGAGTTTTTCGTTATTTTATTTGAATTTAAGAAAAAAGTGTGTTTTTCAAAATTGCACTTAGGTCTAAAATAAATGTTCACCTTGTGCGGCTTGATTTTAGAAGCCCGTGAAAATTTATTTCGGAATTTTTGGAGTCCGTTTAGTATTTCTTTTTATTTTTCTTCCGAGAGGAATAATTAAAAAAAACGAACCGACTTAACGGGCCGTGTCCGACCTGGACACCGGCCCGGGAAGGCTTTATAAGCCGGGGGACCCGACCCCCACAGCCCACCCGACGCGCCCCAAACCCTAGCCCCGCCCTAGCCGCCGCCGGGGTTCGTCGCGCCTCGTTTTCCGTGCCGAAAACAAGAGAGAAAAAAAAGAAAAAAATATCGGCGTTCGTCATTTTTCTTTTTCTCGAATTAAATCTGCGATTTTTCTGATCGCGATTCCTGATTCGATTTTCCTTTTAGTATAACTTTTCGCTCGTTTATCGGAATCAGGCGATTCAAGCGCCTAGAGTTTCGTCTCGAAACCCTCTATTCGTTTAACCAACTTAAACAAGATTTTGCTACTGCAAAATTTTCCCTAGATCCAGATTAGTAGAACAAAGTTTTTTTCTTTCGCCGTTTGACTTTCGTTGCTTCATTCGATTTGATTCTTTTGCCAACCGGAGTTCTTAAGTAGAATCTTCTGGTTAGATCTCTTATTTGAGGTTTACCTGTGCATTAGATGAGTACTTATTGTATACTTGTTTTTTTGTCTGCGATAGAATACCCGGAGTGTGCCGCCTGTTACTTCGAATCGTTAGGTTTCGCAGATCATCAGCAAGGCAAGTAACACTTTGATCATACCTTTTCTACTACGCAGTTTTATTGCATTAGATCAATCCTCACACATTGCATGATTAGGATCTAATTAAATTATGGGATGGAAAGTAGATGAGGTAGTACCTATTACCTGTTTATTATCAAACCTTTGGGAGTTACTTCTACGTTTGCTTATTATGCCATGCTATGCTAGTAGACGTGGATTGGGTGAGTGATATCCATGACAGATGTGAGATTGTTAATTAATGATTTATCTAAGGTGGCAACTTAAACACACATCTGGGTGGATTGAGGCACCTGGGTATTCCAGGACTTGCCTGTTTTCTTTTGGACTGCCACCCAGGCTCAAAGGGATCATAAGACTATTCATCTAGAAACTTACGTGTGCAGCCACAAGCTATTATGGGCTCTAGCATAGTTGACTAAGTCATGCGAACTCTTACAGTGGTAGACTAGCAGATGTAGGGGATGTAGGTGGTACGATCTACCCGATCGTAAGGTGCTAGCGCTTCTGAAAGACTATGTCTCGGTCATCCGTCTTCTCAAACATCCTGTAGTGCGAGAAACCAAACGGAGGCGATCGAGTCTTGTGGGGAAAAGTGCGCAAACCTCTGCAGAGTGTAATAAACTAATCATGATTAGCCGTGTCCCCGGTTATGGACATCTTGAGTATCTATTACTTGGATTTTCATGTGAATCTCAACATGTTACTCTAAATTAATTTGTTGGGTTATGTTTAATGATGACGCTTAATGGGGATTGAGAATGCTGTCAACCATTCTCAATGTTTAACAACCACCATAATAGTTAAATAAATTTTATTCCTTTGAAGTAGGGAAAAATTGGCTTTACGCAAAACTGTAACCATAGAGCTTTCCACCAGCCAAATATGCATATAGTCTAGCTGTTTCATTCCATTACTCTCTATGTGTTACCTTGCCATCATATTCCATGTGCTGACCCGTTTCGGGCTGCAATGTTAATGTTGCAGACTTTTCAGACGACGATTAAGGAGTTTTTAGGTCGTGGTTCTATACTCAGTGATGCCGTTGGAGTTGATGGACTCACTTATCTTCCAACCTTCCGCTGTTATCGTTATTAGATGGCCTTAAGCCATATTTATTGTAATAAGTTCTCTTATGAGACACTCGATGTAATAAGTGTGTGATTGCTACTCTGCTATAAATCCTCCGAGTACTATGTGGTGTCAGCATTACTGATCCAGGGATGACACCGGAGCACAGAGATCAGACTGTTTGAGGTCTGGTCGCTACAGAGATGGTATCAGAGCACACGCTGACTGTAGGACACGACCACTAAGCTACAGACGTAGATCACTCTCTTCTCTTCAGACTGCTCATCTTTTCTACTCTTTAGGATGGCGGATGCAAGGAACAAGTTCACACAACCGGAAGAAGATACACCCTTTGGACGACACTTGAAGGAAGTCACTAGATACCTGAACATAGGAGTACCAAGCTTCATGGGAACCTACAACGCCACTTTACCTGAAGAAGAGCGCTGGATGATTCAAGTTCAAGTTCCAGGAAGGACGTTCATGCCAGTCACTGAGCCCATAGAGTTTTCTTTTGATGCACCAACTTGGAGTCTAGGAAAGAGCATGGCAGCTCACATCGCCATGGGACGTATTGGAGAAGTCTACCGCAAGGATCTCAAGGATACTATCTACCAGATTTGTGGGCGCCGAGATGAACACTGGGAGGTGATCAACACCAGGAAGGATAGATCAATTGCAGCTTTTATCCAGGAGTTAAACCAGCACATTCGACGACAGGAGAACCAAATGTGCGCCGACATGATATATCTGAAGAAGGCTAAGACTAGAATCAAGGAACTGGAGGAAGAACTCAAGGCTACACTCGAAGATTATGAAGAGGAAATTGAAGTATTGGTGGATAAGAATGACGACCTGATCAAGAAGATTGAAATATTTATGGGAGGCCCTACGCCAGTAGAGGAAGACGAAGAACCCAAGGAGATTAGCATGGAAGACTACATCATCATCGACGGCACCGACTCGGATCCAGATAGTAGCGATGATGACTATGTTGATGAAGCTGGAGCAGATATTATGGAGTCTGCAACCGAAGAATATTTCTAGTAGACCACCTCATCAGTAGTAGTAGTCCACCATGTAAATAAAGTAGTTCGAGCATTTTTGCGATAGTTAGATCGATTGTATGCCCTTGTTTGATTGAATAAAGTGAATTGTTTGCTTTTGCCTCATGTGCATTATGGGTAGTGTTTTCTCTTTAGACCCCCTCTATTCTTATATCTCATCTTTTCTAAACCCTCAGATGCCTCCGAGACGTGACCCCAGATTTTCCTTTCCACCGGAGCTCACCCAGTTGATCCAGCAGCAGAACACATTGATGCAGTTTCTAGTCCAGAATCAGAATCAGGGGAACAACAACAAGCCACCCCCCCACCACCACCACCTGTTGACCACTTAGCCCGTTTTCTTAGGCTGAATCCGCCGGTGTTTTCCAGTAGCATCGAGCCGATAGTAGCAGATGATTGGCTCCACAAGACAGCTAGGGAGTTGAACACAGCTGGATGCACAGATGCGGAGAAGGTGAAGTTTGCCGCACATCAGCTAGAAGGACCCGAAGCATCATGGTGGGAGAATTTCACCGCCACTTTCCCTGTAGACACTGTCACATGGGACCAGTTTCAGCAGGCTTTTCATAATGCCCATGTTTCAGCAGGTGCTATGGCCATGAAGAAGCGTGAGTTTTGCAACTTGCACCAAGGAGGACGGACAGTTGGCCAGTATGTGGAGGAATTTAGTAAGTTAGCACGTTATGCCCCAGATGACGTAGCTATGGATGCAGCTAAGCAGGAGAAGTTTCTGGAAGGATTGAATGATGAGTTGAGCATGCAGTTGATGGTAGCAACCTTCAACAACTACCAGGAGTTGGTAGATCGTGCTCTTATGATTGAAGGGAAGCAACAGCAAATTGAGAACCGCAAGAGGAAGTATGGACAAGGAAAGTACAATTCAGGAGCTCAGCAGAAGCCACGTTCTACCCCTAGACCGGGAGGACATTTTCAGCATACCCATGGAGGAGGTAGCACGCACAATCACAATGGCACCAAGAATGGTAATGGCAATGGAGGAAGCAATGGCCAGAACCGCACCAACCAATCAACCCCAGCCAAGAAGGACTTAAGCCAAGTCACTTGTTTTAAGTGTCAAAAAACCGGACATTATGCCAATGAATGTCCTGAAGGCCAAAATGGCAATGGAAGTTCTAGGAAGAAGCCGAACCCTTTCAACAGGGGATAGGTGAAGCACATTAGCTTGGAGGAGGTTGAAGCTCAACCCGATGCAGTAATAGGTAAGTTTTTGGTTAAGTCATTTACTGCACTCGTTCTTTTTGATACTGGTGCATCACATTCATACATCTCATGGGGATTTGTGGATAAGTATAACCTACCAACCCAAGCCCTTAGGTCACCCATGTTAGTAACCTCGCCCGGAGCAGAGTATGTGGCTAGTCTATGGTGTGATCAGTTACCATTAAGGATTGGTAACTATATTTTTCCCTCAGACCTAATAGTATTGGAATCTCAAGGATTGGATGTGATATTAGGCATGGATTGGTTATCAAAGTATGAAGGGAATATTGAGTGTGCTAGCAAGTCAATTTTGCTTACCACACCAGAAGGAGAAGGATCAAGTATGTATCCCGGCATGTGCCAAAGAGGACTCAAGTAAATTGCCTAACATGAGTTGTGTAGGAGGAAGTACCAGTGATAAGGGATTTTCCTGATGTTCTTCCAGAGGAGTTGCCAGGCATGCCACCGGATAGAGATATTGAGTTTTTGATTGAGCTATTGCCAGGCACATGGCCAATATCAAAGAGACCATATAGGATGCCAGCAAAGGATTTGGTGGAAATTAAGAAGCAGAATAAGGAGTTACTGGATAAAGGATATATTCGCCCAAGTTCTTCACCTTGGGGATCGCCAGTACTTCTGGTGGAGAAGAAAGATGGATCGTTAAGGATGGTTGTTGATTATCGAGGATTGAATGAAGTAACGATAAAAAACAAGTACCCACTACCAATGATCAATGATCTGTTTGATTGATTGCAAGGAGGTAAGGTATTTCCCAAGATCGATCTGCGATCAGGATACCACCAGTTGAAGATTCGAGAACAGGATATTCCGAAGACAACTTTTACCACCAGGTATGGGCTGTATGAGTATACCGTTATGTCATTTGGTCCGACTAACGCGCCTGCCTATTTTATGAACATGATGAACAAAGTGTTTATGGAGTTTTTGGATAAGTTCGTCGTAGTGTTCATTGATGATATCCTGGTTTATTCGAAGAACGAAGAGGAGCATAAGGAACATTTGCGTTTGGTACTTGGAAAGCTCAGAGAACATCAATTATATGCCAAGTTCAGCAAATGTGAGTTTTGGTTGAAGGAAGTAGGATTCCTCGGACACGTTATATCTGGAGAAGGCATAGCAGTAGATCCCGCTAAAGTTGAAACTGTGACCAAGTGGGAAGCCCCAACAACAGTTGGAGAGATCCGGAGTTTTCTTGGACTCACAGGATACTACCGGAGATTTATTGAGAATTTCTCAAAGACTGCGAAGCCTATGACTGATTTGTTAAAGAAAGATACCAAGTTCATATGGACGGAGGAATGTGAGGCTAGTTTCCAGGAGTTGAAGAAACGTTTGGTTACCTTACCAGTGTTGATTTTGCCAGACCAGACCAAGGATTATGAGGTGTATTGGGACGCTTCATGTCGAGGACTTGGAGCAGTGCTTATGCAGGAAGGGAGAGTTGTTTCATATGCCTCAAGACAACTGAAGCCTCATGAGTTGAATTATGCTACGCATGATTTGGAGTTAGCAGCCGTAGTGCATGCACTGAAGACTTGGAGACATTTCCTCATTGGAAATCATTGTGAGGTGTACACGGATCATAAGAGTTTGAAGTACATTTTCACACAGAAGGAGTTGAATCTCAGACAAAGGAGATGGTTGGAGCTCATCAAGGATTATGATATGCAATTGCATTATCACCCCGGAAAGGCTAATGTAGTAGCAGACACATTAAGCCGCAAGAGCCATGTCAATACATTAATGACGGGAGAAATACCCAAGGAGTTAGCAGAAAATCTTCGTGAACTATGTTTGGAAATAGTTCCGAGAGGCTACGTAGCAGCATTGGAGATTCAGTCAACCTTGATGGATAAAATCAGGGAAGCTCAGAAAACTGACCAAGAGATTGCCGCTATAAAAGAGAAACTGAGCAAAGGAAAAGCTAAAGGATTTCGTGAGGATGAGCACGACACCCTATGGTTTGAAGACCGTGTTTACGTGCCCAATGACCCGGAGATCAGGAAGTTGATACTGCAAGAGGCACACGATTCACCATATTCGATTCACCCAGGAAATACCAAGATGTATTTGGATCTGAAGGATAATTTCTGGTGGACCGGAATGAAGAAGGATATTGCGGAGTATGTAGCAGTTGTGATACATGTCAGAGAGTAAAGGCATAGCATCAGAAGCCAGCAGGACTGTTACAACCATTGCCGATACCCGAATGGAAGTGGGATAAGTTAGGCATGGATTTTATCATGGGATTGCCCAGGACTCGTTCGGGCTATGACTCGATTTGGGTTGTAGTCGATCGATTGACGAAAGTAGCTCATGTCATCCCAGTAAAGACCACTTACACCAGTGCTAAGTTGGCAAAGATATACATGACCAGGATTGTATGTCTGCATGGAGTTCCGAGGAGTATCGTATCAGATAGAGGAACCCAGTTTACCTCAAAGTTCTAGAAGTAGTTGGCCGAAACTTTGGGAACCAGGCTAGAGTTCAGTACAGCTTTTCATCCACAGAGAGATGGACAGACCGAGAGAGTCAATCAGATTTTGGAGGATATGCTGAGAGCTTATGCGCTAGATTATGGATCTAGTTGGGACAATAACTTGCCATATGCAGAGTTCTCTTACAACAACAGTTACCAAACCAGCTTGAAGATGGCCCCTTTCAAAGCATTGTACAGAAGGAGGTGCAGGACACCGTTGTCATGGGACGAAGTTGGAGACCGTCAGTTGTTTGGACCTGACTTGATTAAAGAGTCTAAACAGAAGGTGAAGTTGATTCACGATAGGTTCAAGGTAGCCCAGTCCAGACAGAAGAGTTATGCAGATTCTAAACGCAAGGAGACAGTTTACGAAGTCGGAGATAGAGCTTATCTTCGAGTATCTCCACTTCGAGGAACAAAGCGTTTTGGAGTTAAAGGGAAGTTAGCGCCACGATTTGTAGGACCATATCGAGTTTTGGAGCATATGGGAGAAGTGGCCTACACGTTGGAATTGCCCGAAGGATTGTCAGGAGTTCATGATGTGTTCCACGTTTCTCAGTTGAAGAAATGTCATGCGGAGATGGCTGACATACCGTTGAGAGACACAGTGCCTTTGGAAACTATTCAGTTGGATAACGATTTGACCTACGAGGAGAAACCAGTTAAGATTCTCGAGTTTGCCAGCCGAGTTACCCGCAGCAAGGTTATCAAGTTTTGCAAAGTTTAGTGGAGCCACCACACGGAGGATGAAGCCACCTGGGAGCGAGAGGAAGATTTACTCAAGGACCATCCTCATCTATTTTCTAGCCAACCCGAATCTCGAGGGCGAGATTCATCTTAAGGGGGGTAGGTTTGTAAGATCCCAAATTTTCAATTTGGAATGTTATACATTAGATCATCATGCATATCATATTTTTATTTTGCATTTTGGTTGATCCTAGAAAATTCTACGCAACTCAAGGACCCACTGAGAGAGTTGGGGATTTCATTATTTTCATATTTGAGTTTTCTCAAATTTTGAGAATAGGATCATTTGATTTTATTTATTTTATCATCAATTATTTCTAATACAAAAATATGAGAGAGGGAATAAAATGACTTTCCCAAAATAAAGAAATATTGAGGATTTAATAATAAAATCAAATAAGATTCTATTTCGGAGTTTTTCATTATTTTATTTGAATTTAGGAAAAAAGTGTGTTTTTCAAAATTGCATTTAGGTCCCAAATAAATGTTCACCTTGTGTGGCTTGATTTTAGAAGCCCGCGAAAATTTATTTCAGAATTTTTGGAGTCTGTTTAGTATTTCTTTTTATTTTTCTTCCGAGCGGAATAATTAAAAAAAACGAACCGACTTAATGGGTCGTGTCCGACCTGGACACCGGCCCGAGAAGGCTTTATAAGCCGGGGGACCCGACCCCCACAGCCCACCCGACGCGCCCCAAACCCTAGCCCCACCCTAGCCGCCGCCGGATCCCGCCGCCGAGGTTCGTCACGCCTCGTTTTCCCTGCCGAAAAAAGAGAAAAGAAAAGAAAAAAAATATCGGCGTTCGTCGTTTTTCTTTTTCTCGGATTAAGTCCGCGATTTTTCTGATCGCGATTCCTGATTCGATTTTCGTTTTAGTATAACTTTTCGCTCGTTTATCGGAATCAGGCGATTCAAGCGCCTAGAGTTTCGTCTCGAAACCCTCTATTCGTTTAACCAACTTAAACAAGATTTTGCTATTGTAAAATTTTCCCTAGATCCAGATTAGTAGAACGAAGTTTTTTTCTTTCGCCGTTTGACTTTCGTTGCTTCGTTCGATTTGATTCTTTTGCCAACCGGAGTTCTTAAGTTGAATCTTTTGGTTAGATCTCTTATTTGAGGTTTACCCGTGCATTAGATGAGTACTTATTGTATGCTTGTTTTTTTGTCTGCGATAGAATACCCGGAGTGTGCCGCCTGTTACTTCGAATCGTTAGGTTTCGCGGATCATCAGCAAGGCAAGTAACACTTTGATCATACCTTTTCTACTACGCAGTTTTATTGCATTAGATCAATCCTCACACATTGCATGATTAGGATCTAATTAAATTGTGGGATGGGAAGTAGATGAGGTAGTACCTATTACCTGTTTATTATCAAACCTTTGGTAGTTATTTCTATGTTTGCTTATTATGCCATGCTATGCTAGTAGACGTGGATTGGGTGAGTGATATCCATGACAGATGTGAGATTGTTAATTACTGGTTTATCCAAGGTGGCAACTTAAACACACATCTGGGTGGATTGAGGCACCTGGGTATTCCAGGACTTGCCTGTTTTCTTTTGGACCGCCACCCAGGCTCAAAGGGATCATAAGACTATTCATACTAGAAACTTCCGTGTGCAGCCACAAGCTATTATGGGCTCTAGCATAGTTGACTAAGTCGTGCGAACTCTTACAGTGGTAGACTAGCAGATGTAGGGGATGTAGGTGGTACGGTCTACCCAATCGTAAGGTGCTAGCGCTTCTGAAAGACTATGTCTCGGTCATCCGTCTTCTCAAACACCCTGTAGTGCGAGAAACCAAACGGAGGCGATCGAGTCTTGTGGGGAAAAGTGCGCAAACCTCTGCAGAGTGTAATAAACTAATCATGATTAGCCATGTCCCCGGTTATGGACATCTTGAGTATCTATTACTTGGATTTTCATGTGAATCTCAACATGTTACTCTAAATTAATTTTGTTGGGTTATGTTTAATGATGACGCTTAATGGGGATTGAGAATGCTGTCAACCATTCTCAATGTTTAACAACCACCATAATAGTTAAATAAATTTTATTCCTTTGAAGTAGGGAAAAATTGGCTTTACGCAAAACTGTAACCATAGAGCTTTCCACCAGCCAAATATGCATATAGTATAGCTGTTTCATTCCATTACTCTCTATGTGTTACCTTGCCAGCATATTCCATGTGTTGACCCGTTTCGGGCTGCAACATTAATGTTGCAAACTTTTCAGACGACGATTAAGGAGTTTTTAGGTCGTGGTTCTATACGCAGTGATGCCGTTGGAGTTGATGGACTCACTTATCTCCCAAGCCTTCCGTTGTTATCATTATTAGATCACCTTAAGCCATATTTATTGTAATAAGTTCTCTTCTGAGACACTCGATGTAATAAGTGTGTGATTGCTATGCTGCTATAAATCCTCTGAGTACTGTGTGGTGTCAGCATTACTGATCCAGGGATGACACCGAAGCACAGAGATCAGACTGTTTGAGGTCTGGTCGCTACAGGCCAGCTTTGCGCTGCTGTAAGCCGCCCTTACCACGTGGCTGCCGCGGCCCGGTTTCGCCAAGTCACTGGCTGCTTCTGCAGGACGCTTTTAATGCACCACCGTGTCTCGGGTTGGCTCTATTATCTCCTAGCTCACCTTTACGATCTTGCCTTCGAGCGTCCCGCTTCTGCCATTGTCAAGCCGGCTTGAGCGCTTGTGTTATGGAGTTCTTGCTTGATCAGATCACCGTACTCCTTTGGATTCAAGCTGTTGAATATAAGCCTATTGCGTTGCGTCCAAGAGAAACAATTTGTCAACAGACAACACTGCAGTCATCTTTTGTCCAACTAAAACAGGTCAATGGCTCACGTTTATCGAGACATGACGAGATCATCTCTCGTTCAAATAAGTCAGGTGATACCCTTCCAAGTTTGTTTTATTAGCACATATTGTTTTTGTCAAAGAACAGTTTATCTTTTCCTTCGTCCACAATAGTGTTAATGTAGGACAATTGTTCATGGCCAAGAGCGATGGTCATATCATGGATGTATAGCTCGCGCCACCATTATCATGCGCTGGCATATGACTGTGCTATGATGCTCGACGAATATAAGTGCAAACCGCCGTTTTACAGCCCAATTTACATCAATATGACGTGGTCGATTCACAAATCTGTGTGTCTTATCGCGCCTGCGATTGCCTCGCCCGTCCGCGCTGGCTTACAACGCCGCGGCCGACTCGGCCGCGATTGATTTCAGCTTCACCGTGGTGATCATCAACTCCGTGATGGATAAATTCTAGCCTAACATATCAGGTGAAATCTATTAGTATATTTTTATATTACATATTGCTTTCTTTAAAAAAGAGCAATTACTCTGGCTTGTAAGTTCTCTAAGGTCGGATAAGTTGTCTACTACAAAAGGGATTGTTATATCACTGAGCTGTTTAATGACTCATACCAATTTATATCACGGTCAAATATGGAGAATCTCAAGACAACTCCTCGAGTCATCATAAGACTTGGGGGCTACACAGACATGACTAGGCAAATTGGCCGGTTTCAGTGAATTCAAGAACTCCGGGTCATTGGAGGGAAAAATAACCCGGCCCTAGAGGCTACTGCCTTATTGGCGAATATTTAAAGGCCGTCAGAAAATTTCCGGCTTAAAATGAAGGATTCCGGTTCAAAATTCGGTTTAAGGGAAATCTGTTTCCCACAAAGCGCTGAAACTCTCAATATCCGGTTTAAAATTCCGGTTCAAAAAGAATTCATCTCTCTCAAGTTCGAGTTCTCAGAAAAATTAAAGGTTGCCAAAGAGAACTTGCTACCATGATGCACGGTTCAAACATGGGTTATCCTGCCTTATGGCCTCATCTTATTATGGTCACTTGGGGGCTTCCTGCTCATTGAGCATAGCTATGACTACCCTATTGATCTGGCTTGTATGCTTGGAATGAAATATTACTTGGGGGCTCTTTGTTCAACAGACAAGAGATTTTATGACCCTTGTAATAGGCTTAAAAGCCAGGTGTATTCACCTAAAAACCCGGGTTACCCTGTCTTTTTAAGTCTGCCAGTCTGCCTAGGTTATCCTGGAAAGACCCGCCATACTTTTGACAAGTCAATCTTATACAGACCCTAAACTTGCCAAAGTTAAGACGATGATTGGTTATGTGAGGTCCGCCTTATAAGGTTTATAAAGTTAAAATAATGATTGGTTATCCTGAAAGGACTTGATTTTTTAGGCCTGGCCGCCTATGAAAGCCTTGATTTTTTGTTATTTGATTTGAACATTTTTTGAGGTTCCTCTCCTGTGAACATATTAATACATGATTAGAAAACCGATGAAGGCTATGATGCCTTATGGTTCATATATGAAATTATCCGGTGTTTATTAACCCGTCCTGGCTTTGGACTATAAGTCAGCAGTATGTCATGATTATGCGCTTGGAGTTCTGCGCTCTAAGCTTTGGGCTGTTACCCTTACTGCATGCGGCATGATAAGCCGGTAGTATGAATTTGTGGATAGGGCACTGTGTTCTACATCTTTGGGCTGTTACCCTTACTGCATGTGGCATGTTAAGCCGGTAGTATGAAATGATTTTATAGGCCATGTAGCCTTGATTATATGGCTCATTATTGAAGCACCTTTGGGTTTGATAACCTGCCTTGATAGCGGACTTTAAGTCGCCAGGATATCTTTGCCTTGAGCAATCAAAATTATGATATTCCAGCCTACGGGTCAATACCCATGACGGATTATAATTATTGAGGTATCACTAGGATGTTAATCTCCAGGTACGTTTTTAAATTGTTGGAGGAATATGCGAGGTTTGATAACCCGCCCTAGCTTTGGATGTTAAGTCACCAGTATATTTTGAATTGTGCCATTGGAATCATGCGCTTATAAATCATTGGGTTGTTACCGTCATTGGGTATGGCAATGTAAGCCTGCAGTATAAATCGATCCTAAAGGTATGTTTTCCTGGTTATACGAACATGTGAGGTTTGATAACGCACCCTGGCTTTTAACTTTAAGTTGCCAGTTTGTTTAGGCTTGAATAGCCTTAATGCTAGTCTTTTCCATAATTGCATAAGACTATATTATGTTTGGGTTGTTACCCGCCCTGGTTATGGACGTTAAGTCGCCAGGGCATATGTGTTGTTTAAACATTGTGCAAAACATGCAGAGCTATGGCTTCCATAAATGATTAAGTTCAAGCTCATCATCAAAATTGATGTTTCAAAGGGGTTATCCATTCTGGATTTTCTCAAAGGCTATAAGCCGTCGGGTTATAAAAAATTACGGCTTACAATGAATGTGCATTAAGTCGCCATCGGCCAAGAGCCACCGAGTATTTAAACTCCGGATTTACTTGTCAACCAATAAGGTATTCACATCTTTCATAGCCAAAATTGGCTGTATTTTCATGATGATATTGAATGATTGAGGTTTTTACACCGGATTATATTATTCAAATCTTGAATAGCCAACATGGCTGGATTTTTATTATGGTTATCAATAACCGGTATTATGACTGAGGTTTTCAAAGTCGCTTCAGCGCAATGGCTATTACTTTATCTATGGATATGATTTATTCCGTAGTGGAAGGAATAGTCCCGAGCCGTTGCAGGCTTACGGCCCGACACTTGGGGGCTACATTATTCAAATTATGATTATATCAAATATGGAAGTCCCATGTCGCTGCAAGCATGCACCATGACACTTGGGGGCTAATGCAAAGTCATTTTTTGCTCACCTCGTTGAAGGCCCGACTCATCACATCGTAATGAGCCGGCCCTTGGGGGCTATTAATTTCTCCTATTAAAAATTCAAGGTACACAAGTTAAATCCATTATATTGAAGGGTCTATTGCTCAGTTGGTAAAGCACAAAGGCTCTTAACCTTGTGGACGTGGGTTAAAGCCCCATGGTGGGAGTTACATCATATTAATGAAGTGTATATAAAGTCCCTGCTCGTTATTGCATAATGACCCGACCCTTGGGGGCTACACTGGTTGAAGTTTTTATGAGCATAAGGCAATTACAAGTCCCAGGTTGCTGCAAGCATGCCAACCAGGCACTTGGGGGCTACATATGTGGAATATTCAATTTTGACTAGTGATTGAGATGAACAACCTGGATTTCTTCAAGGTTGCAACATTTATATTGAAGCAAGTCTTAAGCTGTTACTACACTCCCTTCTTAAGACTTGGGGAATACAAGTGATATGCATATAAGGGAGGTACATTTTCAAGCTTGGTGTTAACAATAATTATGACCCGGTGCCATCAATATTTACAAACCGACAATTTTGGCAATGATAAACCGGCAAGTTCTACATCTTCAAGCCAGCTGAAATCAGATGAGTATTTCAAGACCAATATTTTTGTTAAGCATTGGAAGCTGAATCAAATGAATATTCTTCACAATATTTCTGTGGGAAACCAATGTCAGTAAATTGATTATGAAGTTGGTCTATTGACCCGGACTTTCCAGAAGAAGGAAATGACAAGGACTTAAGGATGATCAGGTGTCGGCTTACAAGAATTTTTAACACGGAGCACAACTTGTCAAATTTGTTCTTGTGTTTATTTTGCAGGATTAGTTTAACATGGATCAATCCAAATTAAACTTGCTACATGAAATATGTCAACTAGTGACCTTCTGTAAGTGACCCTGGAAGAATTGGTCATAGATCTACGACCATTTGAGACCAATTGGTCAAAAGCTGCTCGGGGGGCTCCAAACCCTCAACTATATTGACCATTTTGGCCATAAAGGTCGTAATTTCCTTGCATGAAATGGTCATAAAGCAGACAACACATATCCGCTGCCTTATTTCTAGCTGACCACGACCAATATAGATGGTCATAACCTTATAAATTGTGGTGGATTGCTATGACTAGGTGCCACCTCAGCAGTTTTGCCTATGTGTCCTGTCCATGTGTCAATTTTTTCCCTGGGTTGTGAACCAACCTATATTTCTGTCATTCCCAAAATTCCCCCAAAAAATTGGGCATTCTTTACTATCTAAATCATTGCCTCATGACAATATTCAACTCCATTTGTGTGGTAAATCTTCCTCAGCAAATTTCCAAAGTTTCTGTTCAACTCGAACTATTGTGTAGGAAGTACTAGCTAGGCATATCCTAATGAGCTGAATTTTTGCCACATCTTCTATATTCCCAAATCATAGTTCTCCACAAAATTTGAGCCCCATCTAACAATACATGTGAGTGTGGCTTCAACATTCACATTTCTGTCCAGTGTGGTACATTGGAAAGCAAGTGACACCTAGGCTCCTCCAATTGAGCTGCAAAATTTCCAAGATAGTGTCCTTAGTAGATAATCATCCTCGACCAAAACTCAGGCCCATTGGCCATGCGAATTTCCCGTACCACTTAGCAAACACTTGGGGTGCTAATTCATGTTTGAGCTCAATTCAGTCTCCTCGTGAGATTCTTCTATTGCCTTCTTCTTCCTGACACCTATCAGGGGAGTGCCCAACCCACTAGACATGCCTAGGCCGCCCGGAACGTGTGGTAACACCACGGTCACGCGGTGACCACACGGCGGGCATGCGAGTCTACGCGCTTTGGAGTTGGGGCCCTGGGCCACCATCCAAACCTCAATGTATCGCCACCAAACCATGTATTTCTGATTAAATATATACTTATGTACCTATAAATGATTTTTGGAAAAAACAAAGAGCAAACTATGAGGCAGCTACATTTCAAATTTGACCCGCTTCCTCCTGAATCGGCGGAAATTTGTCTTTTTCACCATAGGTGTATAGGTACTTTTGACGACCAACCATTTTGTCAATTGCACATTAAATATGGCCTAATATATAAAAATGAACTGGTCCCATTTTGCAACAAATATATGGTAGGTCCTTCACAAAAAAACTCATTTTGGGCACTCGAAAAATGGAAAATTGATTTTTCGTCCAAAGAAAATGAAAACTCCCTTAGGCAACATTGTTTGCCATTCCAATATGCACCCTTGTGCACAATATGAGATCATTTGAATAAACTATGCCATTAATGTGGCCATAAGATTGACCATTTGGCTTGAAAGCGATGAATCTTCAGAGATGATAGCTCATTTCTGAGAACACTTTTTTAAAAGAATTGCCGTATTACAAGTTTATTATTTTTCCTGGTAACTTGGTCACATATAATGACACAATGCGAAGGTTTTCCAATTATTTGATTTTTTTGAATTTTTATGCCCATTTCAAAATAAGGTCAAAACGGCGGGAATGACCGTTCCTAGAGAGTGGTTGAATATCAGAATTTTTTTGGGGTTTCTCTGATTAAATAGATACTTTTGTACCTAGAAATGATTTTTTGAAAAAATAAATAGCAAACTATGAGGCAGCTGCAGTTCAAATTTGACCCGCTTCCTCCTTAATCGGCAAAAATTTGTGTTTTTCACCAGAGGTGTATAGGTACTTTTGACGACCAACCATTTTTTCAATTGTACATTAAATATGGCCTAATAAATTATAAAAATGACCTGGTCCCATTTTGCAACAAATATATGGTAGGTCCTTCACAAAAAAAACTCATTTTGGGCACTCAAAAAATGGAAAATTGGTTTTTCGTCCAAAGGAAATGAAAACTCCCTTAGGCAACATTGTTTGCCATTCCAATATGCACCCTTGTGCACAATATGAGATCATTTGAACAAACTATGCCATGAATGTGGCCATAAGATTGATCATTTGGCTTGAAAGCCATGAATCTTCAGAGATGATAGCTCATTTCCGAGAGCACTTTTTTAAAAGAATTGCCGTATTACAAGTTTATTATTTTTCCTGCTAACTTGGTCACATATAATGACACAATGCAAAGGTTTTTCATTTTTTTGACTTTTTATGCCCGTTTCAAAATGCGGTCAAAACGGCGGGAATGACCGTTCCTAGCTACTTGTTTAATCTTGGAAGCCTTTTGATGTTTCTATGATTAAATAGATATTTATGTACCTAGAAATGATTTTTGGAAAAAATAAAGAGCAAACTATGAGGCAGCTATAGTTCAAATTTGACCCGCTTCCTACTGAATCGTCGGAAATTTGTCTTTTTCACCAGAGCTGGATCAAGGCTTTTGACACCAAACCATTTGGTCAATTGTGCATTAAACATGACCTAGTATTTTAGAAAATTGATTTGGTACAATTTTACAACAAATATTGGTAGGTCCTTCACAAAAAACCATTTTTGCCACTCGGAAAATGATTAAAAATAGTTAGAAAGATCAAAAATGCGTAAAAATTGGTCCTTATCTATAAAATATGGTCTAACTCTAGTGAAGATTTACGTGGTACCCTTTAGCAAAAAAAATTGATAGCTACTTCACAAAATCCCACTAGTTTTAGTACTTGGAAACTCTTTTAAATCACTGGTTTTCCAAACCAATCAGAACCATTCCCACGGATTGATGACATGGCGTCCATCCATCCATCTCTCCATCCCACATCCATCCATCCATGTTTCTATACAGAAAAAAGAAAAAAAGAAAAGAAAAAGAGATACCCCCACCCGTAGCCCAAACCCTAGCTCAGATCAATCCCCCCCGTCGCACCTTCCCCCTCCCGATCCACTCCTCTCCCCGCCGTCGCCGCCCCCTCCCGATCCACTCCTCTCCCCACGCGCCAACCCTTCCTCCCCGACCTCGCCGCCCCACCCGCTTTGCAGCTCCACAGCTCAAGCTGGGCGCCCCCACATCGCCGGATCCGCACCTCCTCACCCACCACATGGCGACATGGGAAGGTGTCCACGAGCTCCGCAGCTCCCCTCCGCATCAACTACGACCGGATCCGAGCTTCTTCCCCGTCGGTCGCCGCACGCCTTCCGTTGTCGATCCGCGTCGCCATCGCTGCTCCGACGTCTCCGGCCTCCCCGAGCTCGTCATCCACACTGCGGTGAGCTCCTCAGCCGATCCCCCTATTTGTCCCCCTCGATCCGTCGCTGTATGTTGCTTGTGCTCGCTGAGGCCGCCATGGCCGAAGCTTCGCGTCCACATGCCCCTGCCACCTGCAGTCGTGACCTTGCTCCTGTGTATGCTGTGCTCGCCGTCGTGCGCCTGCTGCCGCCATGGCAACCCAGCTTTTGCTGCTGTTGCATGCTGGACATGGCAACCCAGCTTCAGGTAGAAATTCCGTAGTGGAAACCATTCTTCTTTGCTGCACTGCATATACAAGTACCAGACCAACAACCTGACTGTTGGCTTCTCTTAGTAGGATATGTAGGTAACCACGGCACACACACACACACACATACACTGATGTTGTATTGCTGTTGCATAATGTGCTTTTGCAACTATGTGCAATGAGTTTACGGTCTCCTTTGACTATGGAAGCTGAATATCACTCCCTCCATTCATAAATAAGTGATGTGCAAAGAGGTGTTGTGCATGGTGATCGCCTTCAATTTACTTTCTACCTGTAGAGTTACTATGTTAAATCTTGAATGAAGCATTCAGGTAGTTGCATCTCTTGGGTCAAGTGTTTCTCAGATGCTTGTATGTATCTTGGCTCAGTAAATGGATATAATACTTACTTAGCTATGAAGGCACTTTCATGAATCATAGCACTGTTGTGTGGCTGCCATGCATCTCTGGATTATTGGTTTAGTGTTACATTTTCAGTTATGTTCTTGTTAGACTAATGTGCCTTGTTGCAACAGCCAATCTGTTGTTTCTGACTAAGAAATGTTCAGCCAATTTACCTCTTTATAACTAATTACACTTGAGTATGCAAAAAGAAGATAGTACGCCTCCCATCCCATGATACTCATTTTAGGGTTTTCTTTAAATGTTTTTCTGTTGTAAGCAAGTGACTAGGTGCACACTTTTTTTGGGTGCTATGGCACAACATGATGCATTTTCTATGGCATGCAGTCGTCAACCTGAGGTGCTCTGGGCTCAACACTCGGAAAAGGTTTACCTGACTATCTCAGTCCCAGATGCAGAAGATGTTGTGATCAAGACTGAACCTCAGGGCATCTTTAGCTTCTCAGCTGTTGCTCATGGGGAATCTTTTAGCTTGGCTTTGGAGCTATTCAATTCCGTACCACCTGAGGTAAGTATTTGTGGTCGTCAGTTCTACATTCTAATACAGGGCTGGATTCAGTTGATGTTAATTTCGGTTCAGTTTTTACCTCTGGGTTCTTGCTTGGATACATGTTAGAAAGCTACTGAATGCACATATATAATACTTAGAATGTTATCGCTTGTCTTTCAATCATTGGTAACAGAGCGACTTAATCATAGGAGCTTGAATCCACATATAGATGATCTACTTCATAATATTTATATGCATGCCACTATGTTTGAAGGTACTGTAGATATGTGATCATTTTATCTAACTAGCTTGTATGTGCTTGTTCTTGAACTGCAGGTCGTGGAGGTTCAGCTGGTTGGTTGTAGCCGCAATACATACTATCTTGGTTTAGTTTAGGGGCAAATAGAGATGTTTCTCTAGGACTATGTTATGTGATTGATAGGCCACTTCACTGTCCCATCACAAGCATCGCAGAAAAGGTTGTGGATTTCTAGGAAGAGCGAGCTGCTGTATATGTAATGCATGATAATCCGTAACTATTTTGTATCTTTTCTTGTTCAAGTAATTCTTGAGTATCTATTAACAAAACAACCATAGTAGTCCTCTAATTCAACTCAGTTCAATACATACTATTTTGTATCTTTTCCTTGGTATGTTTAATATGAGACAATATTCTAATACCTCTGCATTGAATTCTTTAGGCTACAGAAAGGTTGGAAGTAGCCTACCCAATAATAAAGGAGCTGGCTCTTGTTGGTGCTCTAAGCCTGTGATGCAAGCATTGCAACAGCTTTTGCCGTTAGCTGTGAAGGCAATTCAAGAAAGTGAGTGGAAATGTGTTCATTCTGCAATATAGAGTCGGTTTAATTTTGTTTTGCAAATTCCAGTTAGCTTACCTGTGTATTATATTCAGATAATGCAGAGCTTGACAAGGAGGCACTGATGTGTTCATCTGGTGCCTGACTTAGAGTCCAGAGTCCTCAAGCTGTGGGTGAGTGATGTTTTTGTTTTTTTGCCTTTGTACAGCTCTGTCCCATACAAGAAAGTGGCTTGGACTAATGTTTATTTTCTGTTTCCAGGATAAGGACAAGCTTCATGCAGAGAATACCCAAGCTACAATTTACTGAAATTCACATGTTTTGAATTCTTCAATCTTTAATTGTTTAATGATGATAGCTATCTTGCACCGTACTATAAAATCATGGAAGCACTCTTGTTCCTCTCACACTTCATGGGCGACATCCACAAGGTAGTACTCCTGCCAAACACCCAAGTGCCCGATTTTTGCAAGTGTTTCTGTTGCGGGTTGCAACTTAAGCTGATGCTTCTTGTTTATGTAGCCATTGCATGTGGGGTCCTCCTGTGACAAAGGAGATAACACCATCAACGTCCACTGGTACAGAAGGAAATCTGTACTCCACCATGTAAGGCTAGTTAAGACTTGAGGTTGAACCCTTCTCTGTGTAGTATGATTCCGAGGAAACATATGGCAATAATGCGGAAACGTTTCACGTTGGCGTTGCTATGTTATATGAGGTGGTGCCAAACAAAACTCATATGCTTATGCTGCGCTTACTTTTAATCCTGTGAACATGACAATTCAGAGGATGCACTATAGTTCCACTCATTTATTCTGTGTGATGAGCTTACTTTTGTACTGTAGCGACCTTCTTGTTTACTTTGCTGAATCCTATCTTGTGTACTAATCATGAGTTACTAGCATTTGGCTTCTCTGTGCTAATTAAACCTGATAAGTATGTATACTTCTTTGAGATACAAATTCCACATTGCATGTTTATGTGCTAATTAAACCTGATAAGTATGTATACTTCTTTGAGATACAAATTCCACATTGCATGTTTATGTGCTATTTAAACCTGATAAGTATGTATACTTCTTTGAGATACAAATTCCACATTGCATGTCTATGAGGTTCAATTTCTACAGATGTTGCCAAATGAATGTGTCAACGTGTCTCTCCTTAGGGGTTGATTTAAAGCGCAAATGATCTACTGTATCAATTTTTTGCTGTTCAAAGATTGAAATCCTGGTTCATTTTTCAAACATTGAAATGTTGTTGACCCTGTTCTTCTATGCTTAAATGATAAAATTGTCGCATTTTGCTTGTTCTAACCATTTTGCTTGATAACTTGTAGATGCTGGCCTTCATTCATGTTTTGTCGTGAGGTCCAGGATGAACAAGTTGGGAGAAGCATTGGAGCTAGTTATACTGTGATAGCTGTGTTACCTGATGTGAACATTCTTTTATTGTAAACCTGATGTGAACCATGTTTGATTGTAATAATGTGCCAAGTTTGGCTCTTTCTGATTGTATTCATGATGTGAACCATATTTTTCCGGATTAGTCGTGCTCTGTTTGAAGCATTTTGTTTTCTCTCTATTCAGAGTTAAATATTGTTATTTATTTACTGGAAAATTGAGATATGAAGAATATAACAGTGACAACTGGGACCCACTTATTAGAACCTGACAACTGGGTCCCATTCAGTAGTGGGCTCATCTTTTGGAAAAAATAAAAACAAAAACTTTGGAGGCAGAAAGGCCATGGCCTAGATAAAAAATGCTTGAAATTTGGGGCCAACCCCATGTACCTTGCAAAAATTAACAGAAAAATATAATAGTAAACGCTTGGCAATGTAAGAAGAACTTTTCTTGCGGAGATCATCATTGATTGCTTTTAAGAACTCATGCTCTTGCTCAAGATTGAGCTTTTCAAAGCGTAATTTCTCATGAGCTCTTAAAAGTTCTCGATGATCTTCGAAGATAGTTTCATGAGCTAACTTAAGAGTGTTTAGTTCTTTAGTTAGAGCCTCAATCTTCTCCTTATCATTGTCATTCGTTTTATCTTGATTAGCATGATTAATTGGTGTTTCATCATAGTACTCATCACTAGAGTTGTCAACAAGCAAGTCATCATCACCTAACAAGTCATCTTCATCACTATTAAAATCAACATACTTGGGGTGTGTTACCTTAGGACCTTTGGCCATGAAGCATCTTCCAATTCCTTCATTTGGTGAGTCAAATACGAGTTGGTTGGCACAAGTGCTAGACCGGCAACACCTTCATCTTGAGTATCTTCGGAGTCGGAGTGATAACTTCTCTCGGAGCGGCTGTCGGAGTCGGAGCCAGATACCCATTCACCAACATGAGCTTGATGTCTTCGTTTTGTGTAGCTCCTTGATGATTTTTCCTTCCTTTCCGAATACTTGCTTCTTCGTGAGTATCTCCGTTCATAATGATCATCTCTACTCCTTCTCTCTCTTGGTGGTGATTCTTTGCTTCTTCTTTTTGGAGAATCATCTCTTCTCTTGTAGGGAGCCGTACACTCATTGGAATAGTGTCCGGGTCTTCCACAATTATAGCAGTTTCGCTCTCGACTAGAAGATCTTTTGTCATTGTAGGACCTGGACTTGAAGCTTCTATCTTTGCTTCTACTCTTGTAGAACTTGTTGAAGTTCTTCACCATTAAGCTCAATTCTTCATTGAAGTTTTGTTTCTCACTTGATGATGTGGGGACTTCACATGAGGCTTTGTAGGCACCACTTGATTTGTTGTGAAGTTCCTCTTTATCCTTGAGTGACATCTCATGAGCAATAATCCTTCCAATCACTTCCGTTGGTCTAAGATCTTTGTAATTGGGCATCATTTGAATCAATATGCACATGGTATCATATTTCCCATCCAAGGCTCTTAGGATCTTCTTGATAATGAATCTATCGGTCATCTCTTCACTTCCTAAGCCGGCAATCTCATTTGTGATGAGAGCAAGCCTAGAGTACATTTCGGCGACACCTTCACCATCCTTCATTTTGAACTTGTCAAGTTGACTTTGGAGCACATCCAACTTGGATTCCTTGACGGAGTCGGTACCTTCGTGCATATCAATCAAAGTGTCCCAAATTTCCTTTGCATTCTCAAGACGGCTGATTTTGTTGAATTCTTCGGGGCACAATCCATTGGAGAGAATATCACAAGCTTGAGCATTGTATTGCAACATCTTCAACTCATCCGCGGTAGCTTCACGGTTTGGTTCTCTCCCATCAAAGAACTCACCTTGCAAACCAACACAGACAATAGCCCATACGGCGGGGTTATGTCCAAGAATATGCATTTTCATTTTATGCTTCCAACTAGCAAAATTAGTGCCATCAAAGTAAGGACCTCTACGGTGATAATTTCCCTCGCTAGACGCCATACTCTCCTAGGTTTTGAAACCAAGGCTATGACCACCAAAAGCTATGGAGATCAAGGCAAATGGAGACCAAAGCTCTGATACCACTTGTAGGATCGAAAGTATGTCTAGAGGGGGGGTGATTAGACTACTTGACCAAATAAAAACTTAACCTTTTCCCAATTTTAGTTCTTGGCAGATTTTAACTATCTTAGGACAAGTCAAGCAATCATCACACAATTCAAGCAAGCATGCAAAGAGTATATTGGCAGCGGAAAGTAAAGCATGCAACTTATAACGGGAAGGGTTTTGAGGATTCAAACGCAATTGGAGACACGGATGTTTTTCCCGTGGTTCAGATAGGTGGTGCTATCCTACATCCACGTTGATGGAGACTTCAACCCACGAAGGGTAACGGTTGCGCGAGTCCACAGAGGGCTCCACCCACGAAGGGTCCACGAAGAAGCAACCTTGTATATCCCACCATGGCCATCGCCCACGAAGGACTTGCCTCACTAGCGGTAGATCTTCACGAAGTAGGCGATCTCGTTGCCCTTACAAACTCCTTGGTTCAACTCCACAATCTTGTCGGAGGCTCCCAAGTGACACCTAGCCAATCTAGGAGACACCACTCTCCAAGAAGTAACAAATGGTGTGTTGATGATGAACTCCTTGCTCTTGTGCTTCAAATGATAGTCTCCCCAACACTCAACTCTCTCTCATAGGATTTGGATCTGGTGGAAAGAAGATTTGAGTGGAAAGCAACTTGGGGAAGGCTAGAGATCAAGATTCATATGGTTGGAATGGAATATCTTGGTCTCAACACATGAGTAGGTGGTTCTTTCTCAGAACATATGAGTTGGAATGGTGTATGTGTTCTGATGGCTCTCTCCACGAGTGAAGAGGAGGTGGAGGGGTATATATAGCCTCCACACAAAATCCAACCATTACACACAATTTACCAATCTCGGTGGGACCGAATCAGAAAACTCGGTCGGACCGAAATAGTAAACCTAGTGACCGTTAGGAATTTCGGTGGGACTGACATGCAACTCGGTAGGACCGATTCGGTTAGGGTTTGGGCATAACGTAATCTCGGTGAGACCGATTGCACAAACTCGGTGAGACCGAGTTTGGTAATAAGCTAACTAGAGAGTTGGTCAGGCAAACTCGGTGGGACCGACTCGCTCTTTTGGTGAGACCGAAAAGTTACAAGAAGGAAACATAGAGTTTACATTGCAATCTCGGTGGGACCGATTCGCTCTTTCGGTGAGACCGAAAAGTTACGAAAAGGAAACAGAGAGTTTGCAATCCCATCTCGGTGAGACCGAGATCCTTATCGGTAGGACCGAATTGCTAGGGTTTGGCAGTGGCAAATGACAAGTGAAACTCGGTGGCGCCGGATTGAAAGAATCGGTATGACCGAGTTTGGCTTAGTGTTTAGGTCATTTGTGTCTATGGAAAAGTGGTTGAGGATTTTGGAGCCTATCACCAAGCACATAAAGCAAGAGGCTCATTAAGCAATACCTCATCCCTCCTTGATAGTATTGGCTTTTCCTAAAGACTCAATGTGATCTTGGATCACTAAAATATAAAATGAAGAGTCTTGAACTTTTGAGCTTGAGCCAGTTCTTTGTCCTTAGCATTTTGAGGGTTCCACTTTCACATCCATGCCATGCCAATCATTGAGCTTTCCTGAAATAATCATCTTGAAATAGCATTAGCTCAATGAGCTATATGTTGTTATGAATTACCAAAACCACCTAGGGATAGTTGCACTTTCAGTTATGACCATCTATATTGGTCATGCTCAGCTAGAAATAAGGCAACAGACCAGTGCTATCTGCTTTATGACCATTTCATGTAAGGAAATTACGACCTTTCTGACCAAAATGGTCGTTATAGTTTAGGGTTTGGAGCCCCCCGAAGATCTTTTGACCAATTGGTCTGAAATGGTCATAGATCTATGACCAATTCTTCTAGGGTCACGGACAGAAGGTCACTAGTTGACATATTTCTTGTAGTGATGACATATTGCTGATTGGAAATGATACTGAATTTCTGAATAGCATAAAAGGATACTTGAATAAGAATTTTTCAATGAAAGACCTCGGTGAAGCTACTTATATATTGGGCATCAAGATCTATAGAGATAGATCAAGACGCTTAATTGGACTTTCACAAAGCACATGCCTTGATAAAGTTTTGAAGAAGTTCAAAATGTATCAAGCAAAGAAAGGGTTCTTGCCTGTATTACAAGGTGTGAAGTTGAGTCAGACTCAATGCCTGACCACTGCAGAAGATAGAGAGAAAATGAAAGTCATTCCCTATGCTTCAGGCATAGGTTCTATCATGTATGCAATGCTGTGTACCAGAACTGATGTGTGCCTTGTGAAAGTGCGTTATATCGACTAGAGGGGGGGTGAATAGGCGATTTTTATGAAAGTCTTCAAAACGCGGAAGTTATGAAGACAAACAGAGTGAACAAGCCTATCACTATGCAGCGGAAGGTAGATTACACAACGCAAGCCATAGTCAAATATACAATACAGTGAAAGCACAGAGTCAAATAGCTTCAGTGTAATGAGGATCAGGTTGGAAGAAGTTATGAAGCCAAACAGATCATACAGTCAGGTTGTGAAGACAGAAGATTAAGCAGGCATGCAATAGCTTCACAATGTGTACTGGTAAGTAAAGGGAGGTGATGATGAAACCAGTGACACGTTGAAGACAATGATATGTTGGACCAGTTCCAGTTGCTGTGACAACTGTACGTCTGGTTGGAGCGGCTAAGTATTTAAACCAAAGAACACACAGTCCCGGACACCCAGTCCTGAACACGCAGCTCAGGACACCTAGTCCTCACCGTTTTCTCCTTGAGCTAAGGTCACACAGACCCCGCCCAATCACTCTGGTAAGTCTTCAAGGTAGACTCCCAAACCTTCACAGACTTCGTTCACCGGCAATCCACAATTCCTCTTGGATGCTCAGAACGTGACGCCTAACCGTCTGGAGGATGCACAGTCCTCAAGTGTAATAAGTCTTCAGATCACTCAGACAAGAAGACTTAAGTGATGCCCAATTACTCTGGCTCTGGGTGGTTAGGGCTTTTCTCCTCACTAAGGATTTTCTCTCAAAGGCTTCGAGGTGGGTTGCTCTCAAACGACAAAAGCCGTGCACTGAAATCTGAGCAGCCAACCGTTTATGGTTGTGGGGGTGGACTATTTATAGCCACTTGGCAACCCTGACCTGATTTGTCCGAAATGACCCTGGGTCACTAAGGAATTGACACGTGTACTAACGGTCGGATTTTGAACTCTCACGGCAACTTTACTTGGGCTGCAAGTAAAGCTGACTTGTCTGACTCTGGACAAGATTTTCTCTCATTGTCTTCACTCGAAGACATAGGATTTGAATTAGGCATCACATCAGTCATCCTGACTGGTTCTCTTGGACCCCACTTAACAGTACGGTGGTTCCTATGACACAACATGAATAAAGTAAAACTACGAAGGATCTAAGTCTTCGAGTTCCAAAGGCTTCATGGGGAGTCTTCATATGTCATTGTCTTCGACATGAATGTCTTCATGAACCACCATTGTCTTCAATGTCTTCGTACATTTTGGGGGTCATCTCTGGTAGCTAAACCGAATCAATGAGGGACTTCTACCTGTGTTATCCTGCAATTCTCACAAACACATTAGTCCCTCCACTAGGTTTGTCATCAATACTCCAAAACCAACTAGGGGTGGCACTAGATGCACTTACAATCTCCCCCTTTTTGGTGATTGATGACAAACTAGTTGAAGTTTTCAACGGGGAATATAATTTGTGAAGTTGTAAAGGAATTGTCTTCATAAGCTGCAAGGGCTCCCCCTGAAGATGTGCATATAAGTGATTTGCTTCTGGGATGCAAATGCACACAGCAGGTCGTATTTGTGGGAATCCACTTCAACTTATGATGACAATCCATCATGCACGTAAATATATATGACGAATGATATGCATAATGAAAAATGGACGTCTGCGAAATGATAAGAGTGCGGAAATTATCGTCGTACATGCGGAATTTATCTTCGCAAGAACACAGTGGCAAACATAGTAGCAGACGACCATCAAGTTTAAGTGTTACAACTCAAAGAACCAAATGTAGCAAAACGAGAGTTGTAAGCACGAAGCAAAATGCAAAATATAAAGCACCCGCCCATATTATTGACCCGCTTGAAGACTATAAACATCATATGCTTCTCCCTTTTGTCAGTGATGACCAAAAAGGTTTGAAGACATAGAGTTTTCTATGTGTTCCCAGGCGCAGCAGGGTCGGTGGAGACGTTTGGTGGTGCAGGCGAGCTTGGGGCAGTGACGACGCGCGCTGAAGACATTGGTGGTGATGTGGCGTCGTCTTCTTCCTCAATGATTTTTCCCGTCACGGTGGCAGCAGAGGAAGAGAACTTGGATTCTTCAAGTGACGGAGTCCCACGCAACACAGCTCTTCTGGGGGGTGTAGAGTCAAACTTGAATCGCTCCTTGAAGCCATCCTCTTGTAATTCAGCTTCAGTGCACATCATTGTGAGGCCTTTCCAAGTGCGGCGACAGGTTTCATGTGCGACGAAGGCGTTCTTGGTGGCCAGATTCCTGATGCGATTGACGTCTTGCATGATACTGTGCATCTGCCTCTTGAGCCAGTCGTGATGCCTATCTTGCTTTTGATGCAGAGCCACAAGAAGTTCACGATCAGTGAGTGTACGAGCGCGTTTCTTGGGTCTCTGTCCAGCTTCGCTGTCAGTGGCTTCAGTGGATGCAGGGGCACGTGTGGTGCCAGCCATTGGATAGACTCTGGAAATGGCTTCAACACCTTCATCATGTTGAGTGAAGCTTTGGTGTTCTGCATTCTGAAGACTTAGTGGCTGTTTGGCAGGCTCAGGATAAATAGCTTCAGTAGAGGTGTCCACATCGGGTAAGAAGATTCTGTGGTTGCGGGCTGAGGGCTGATATGATATTGCAGAGTGGAGCTTGATTAGCCTCATAACCCATGGAGCATAAATCTTCAGACCAAAGAGATCTGAACCAGACGCAGCAAGTTGACGTATGAAGAGATCCTGGGCATTGAAGCATTTGCCGTGTAGGATGCAGAAGATGAGAGTCTTCATGGCACCTTCAACCTTGGCATATCGAGAGTGCCCCTTAATGGGCCATAGAGTCCGCCTGATGATGTGATAGATAGTTCTAGGCAGGTACTCTAAGTCTTCAACGAAGAACTCCGTTGGGTAAGGCGCGTCAGAAGGCAATGGCTTCATCATTGAGAGCATCTGACTCATATTCGGCTCAGGTCGCTGAAATATGCTCTCAACTGCTTCAGTATGGAGTTGGCAGCCTTCTTCGAAGAGTTCGCCTGGAGTGGGTAGGCCGGTGAGCTCAATGATATCAAATGCATTGGCTTCATGATGGACGTTGCCGGTCATCCACTCCAGGACCCAAGTCTCCGGATCTCTGTTGTAGCCCTTGATGTGCAATGTGGCATAGAACTGAAGCAGAAGCTCTTCGTTCCAGTGCTCTTCATCCGTGACAAACGGCAGCAGGCCAACTTGCTTGAAGCAGTCCAGGGCTTCTTCCAGACCAGGCAGACCAGCAAAAGCTTCAACTTCAAGGCGCTGATGTGGAAAGATACGGCTCTGGTTGTAGAGGACGCAGGAGTAGTAGCTGCGCTGTGGGTAGCTCCAGAACCTATCTGACACAATCTTTTCCCTTGAGTAAGGGTTCTTGGAGCGGTTGAAGAAAGTGTTGTCTGCCCTGAAGCTATTGACATTGAAGGAGCCAGGAGCAGTGACTGGACCTGGGAACCTTGGCAGTCGTGGGATTGGCTTCTGTACCTGGGGCCTGTGCGCAATATGATAATTGAACTGTGGTCCGGCAGCAGACACAGGCACAGAAGGGTCAGAGGCAGTGGCTTCAGTATCTCTTGAAGCTGTTGGTTGGTCGGGCTCCACAAATGCTTCAGTATTATGTGTGGCAGCCGCAGTGGTGTCAGCCTCCTTGAGAACTTCTTCTTGCTGGTGTGGGGGAGATGGAGCTTGAGGTTCTTCATGCTCTTCTGCATGTTCTTCGGCTGATGCAACCGGAATGTCGTCAGCAGTCTGAGCCCTTGGTCCTTTGCGAAGCCTACGGAATGCAGGCGACGCCGGTGGAGTTGCAGTGGGCTGGGGCTCATCCTCTTCCTCCTGTGGGCGATCTGCCCACGATGCATCTTGTGTGATTGGCGTCAGGGGACGACCAATGCTGAGCAATTCACTCGATTCGAGCTGAGGAAGGACTGCATCATCTTGTACATTGTCTTGGAGACCAATGTCTTCAGCAGCGGTGGGGTCGGCTGCTGGTATGTCTTCATCATGCTGAGCCTCGGTAAGAGCAGGCTCATGGACGGTCATCTGACGATCTTCATGAGGACGGCGAACGGAAAGGGGTTCAACTATCAAGGGCTCTGTGGGAGCAGCCCGAGACTTCTTGGACTTGCGCTTTTTGATGGTGGGGTCTGAAGGAGAGGCTTCAGAGTGTTTCCTCTTCCTTGCTTTAGCTTCGGCTATCCTTGTCTTCTTAAGCTCTGAAGCGGTTGAGCGCTTTGGCTTCGAGCTAGGCTTGGTGGTGGAGAAGACAGTTGGAACAGCTTCTGGGCGTGGGGCCTCTTCTTCAGCCATGGTGGGCGTCTTCTTTTTCTTAGCGGCCATCCTGGGGTCGATGCCGGGACGCCCAAGTGCCTTTCGCTTCTCGGCCTCATTGTAGGCCTGTACGCAGAGATCAGCCAAATTCTTCATGCGCTCGCGTGAACCCTGAGCCTCTGCACGTTTCTGCATGAAGTTTTCCTTCAACTCATGCAGCATGACTTTGAAGTCTTTGATTTCTTGGACGCTGAGCGTGGCCATGTTCTGCTTGAACTGAGCCTTTTCAAAATCTATCTTTTGCTTCAGTTCCACGATGCGCTGGGCAATTGCGAGTTCTGAAGCAATAGCTCCTTGGAAGGCTACGTTGAGGCCAATAGGCAGCTGCAGATCATCAAAGCTGATGTTGGGTGTGTCAAACCACTCATCTATGAAGTTGTGGATGATTGTTGCATCGAACAGAGGCAGATTGTTGAAGATTTCAGCCTCCTCCTTGCTCTTGATGAGCTGCTCAAGAGCGTCATCACCAAGATCTTCGTCACTGGACAGATCAATGGCTTCGCAGCGAAGAACGGCAGCGACAGTTAGCTCTTTGCTGGTGTGTGGCTGTGGTTTCTTTGCTTCTTGAGGCTTGGAGACTCTTGATAAGTCTTCAGACTGCACACTGGCTTCAGGAGGTGCAGTGGCCAATGGCTTCGCTCTGGAGATCTTGGGAGAAGCGACTGGCTTGGAAGCTTTTGGCTTCTTCTTCATCTGCTTCGGCTCTGGGGCAGTAGGAGCATCATCAGACTCAGTGTCTGCAGGAGGGTCATTCACGGCAGTCCCTTGGACTATAATGTGAGTGATGAGGCCTTCGAGATTGGCAAATGGCCCGATGACATTGGGATTAGCATCGCGTGTGCCATCTGCCCTTGGTTTGGAGGGACCAGGGTTGAAGTCCAACCCAAACTCCTTCTTGTTTTGCTTCGCAGAGTTCTGGGCAAATTGGAAGTTGCGCTTGAACAGAGTGTCATCGCGACACCAGAGAAGGGATGATGGATGTGCATCAGCTGGCTGTTGTCCCCTGACCATGCATGGAAAGAAGCCTTGAGCAATGGCTTCGTCTCTGGTTCGGGGTACGAGATTCTTGTACAAGGCATCTCCCCATGGCCTCTTGATGGCGCACTTCTCTGCATATTCTTTGGTGACGAAGCGGTATAGGAACCACTGCTCTGCCCAATACCTGCGAATCCATTGGATTCGTGTCTTGCGCTGACCATAGCTTTCTTCAGGATCTGTTTGGTACATTTCTGCCAAATCTTCAGGCAGATCCTTAGATGTGTCACCCCGTCTCTGTCTGCCTCCCTTCCTCGATTGTTTCTCGGATGCCATGAAGCTTAACTTGGAAGGCTTCAAAAGATTCAAAGGCTTCAAAGGATTCAAAGGCTTCCTTTTGCTTGACCAACAGGAACTTGCTTCGGGTGAATTGATGTGACGCTGTAGGAACTCTGCAAATGAATGCAGACTATGAGAACCAAAAGATTCTCCCACGGACATGTACCTGTGACAACATTAAGATGCGAGGGAAGGGGAAGAGGTCATATGCATTCTCAGAAGATTTTGAAGATAAATCAGTGTAGAAGACATTGACCTCATCATGCGAAGACATTCACTTTATAGAAAAGAAGTTGGTTCCAGATTTGTACGAACCCATAGATCAGTACAAGTGAGGAATCTAACTACTTCATGAAGAACAAGTGAATATGCTAGGCAAGTTATGAGATTCAGACAAGAGGAATGAAACTTGAAGGAATAGAAACCTCTTTTGGCAGAAAGTGATGGATCAATAGGATCAAAAGAGGCTGTAAAAAGGCTTGTTATTTACCAGACTTGGAACTGCTAGACGAGATGAGAGGTGAGGCCGAGCAGTTCGATCCTCCGTGCCCTAACTTGGCGACGGAAGACACCTAGGGCGACGGCGGAGAGACTGATGTCCGCTGTCGGCGTGAGAACGGCGTCGGAGAGGTCGCGGCAGTGAAGCACTTCGTCGCCGGCGTCGTTGAGAGTTAGCGGTGGCGCTAGGGTTTATGCGAGGGAGGAAGAAGAGATAATGACCGCAGTGAAACGTGTATTTATAGGGAAATGGGCGGCACTGCGCTATTACTCAGGTGCCCCTGGCGATTCGCATCTGATCAGTACGTGGCCAGCATGCGGAATTGTGGGGGCAGTTTCACCCCACGCATGCCTGGTTTGTCGGGAGTCGTTCCTACTTCTCCGGAATTCTAGTTGATTGAAAATCATTGAAAGCCGTTTTAAAGTTTGTCTCTGTGTCTTCTTCTGACAAGGATGCAGTGAAGACATTCGATAGTTTCAATAGAGTGCATATGACTTGGAGAGATAGAGTTTGAGGTAGGAAGCATGGAGAGGTTAGGGTCCGATCACATTCACTTAGTTCAAAAGATTCAGACAAGAAGACATAGCTATAAGTGAATGCTGTAGAGGACAGAACACCAGTGCATATATAATCAACATAGTGAAGATAATCATGAAGACACGTTGAGATTGAAGCCAAACCAAATGTGAAGACATAGCAAATGTAATGCCATGAGTAAAACACTTCAAGCAGAAATTTTTTGGTGGTGGCGCTACCCACCGTATAGGAAGTATTGGACCCAGACACGGCGCACAATTATCGTGGCGCTCCGAGGTCAAATTCCACGTTAATGTATTCACACTTAGAATGTATGTCTTCATTGATTGAATATATACGTTACTTTGTGTGTTGCACATCTAAGTCATCATCATGCATAAGTGTTAGGATGTGTGCCTAATCACAGGACATTTGAGGATTCCAAGATATTTAGCTCACACCGTAACTTGCAAAATCTCTTCTCATCCAAGGGCTTGGTGAAGATATCTGCCAATTGCTCTTCAGTGTTGACGTGTATGATATCAATGTCTTCCTTTGTAACATGATCTCTGAGAAAATGATGACGAATTTCAATGTGCTTTGTCTTCGAGTGCTGAACTGGGTTGTTGGCGATCTTGATGGCGCTTTCGTTGTCGCAGTAAAGTGGCACTTGCTTCAGATGAATGCCATAATCCTTGAGGGTTTGCTTCATCCATAGAAGCTGAACGCAGCAGGATCCAGCAGCAATGTATTCAGATTCAGCAGTGGAGAGAGATACACAGTTCTGCTTCTTTGAAGACCAACAGACAAGAGATCGGCCCAGGAAATGACATGTGCCTGATGTGGACTTCTGATCAACCTTGTCACCAGCGTAATCAGCGTCCGAAAATCCAACCAGATCAAACTCTGAGCCCTTTGGATACCATAACCCTAGAGTTGGTGTGTGAGCCAAATATCGAAGAATTCGCTTCACTGCTAAGTGATGCGACTCCTTTGGTGCCGCTTGAAACCGAGCACACATGCAAACACTAAGCATAATATCTGGCCTAGATGCACATAGATAAAGCAAAGAACCAATCATGGAGCAGTATACCTTTTGATCAAACTCTTTACCATTGTCGTCAGGACCCAGATGATGTTTGGCTGGCATTGGTGTTGTGAAGCCTTTGCAGTCTTGCATACCGAACTTCTTCAGGCAGTCTTTGAGGTATTTCTCTTGAGATATGAAGATGCCATTGCATTGTTGCCTTATCTGAAGACCGAGGAAGAATTTCAGCTCCCCCATCATAGACATCTGATATTGCTCTTGCATCATATGAACTCCTCACTGTACTTCTGATTGGTGCAGCCAAAGATAATGTCATCCACGTATATTTGGCACACAAACAGTTCACCATCATATGTCTTTGTGAAGAGAGTGGGATCCAGGGAACCAGGTATGAAGCCTTTGCTCTTCAGGAAGTATTTGAGTGTATCATACCAGGCCCGAGGGGCTTGTTTGAGGCCATATAGTGCCTTTTTGAGCTTGTACACCATGTCAGGATGTTTTGGATCTTCAAACCCAGGTGGTTGCGCAACATACACTTCTTCTTCAATTTTGCCATTGAGGAAGGCACTTTTTACATCCATTTGATACAGGATTATGTTGTGATGATTTGCATAGGCCAGCAGTATACGGATGGCTTCAAGTCTGGCCACAGGAGCAAATGTTTCGTCGAAGTCGATGCCTTCCACTTGAGTATATCCTTGAGCAACGAGACGAGCCTTGTTTCTGACGACTTGGCCATGCTCATCTTGCTTGTTGCGGTATATCCATTTGGTGCCTATTATGTTATGCTTCCGTGGATCAGGACGCTTAACTAACTCCCATACATTGTTCAGCTCAAATTGTTGAAGCTCTTCTTGCATAGCTTGAATCCATTCAGGTTCCATAAAGGCTTCATCAGTTTTCTTGGGTTCTGTGATTGAAACAAATGCGAAGTGTCCGCAAAAGTTTGCCAGTTGAGTTGCCTTTGAACGAGCCAGTGGACCAGGTGCATTGATGCTATCAATTATTCTGTCAATTTGCACTTCATTGGCAACACGAGGATGTAGGGGTCGAAGGCTTTGCTCTTGCTGATCTACGTTGTCATGGGGAGGAATGTCTTCAGGCTGAGCATTGTCTTCATGTGGATCAGGTGCTGAGATGATAAGTTCTTCTTCAGGACGAGCTTCAGAAGGTATAATTTCTCCAGTTCCCATTAGCTTGATTGATTCACTGGCTGGAACTTCATCTAGTACATCTGGTAGTTGCTCTCTTTGTGACCCATTGGTCTCATCAAACCGCACATCCACTGTTTCAACCACTTTGTAGTGAAAGAGATTGAAGACTCTGTAGGAGTGCGAATCCTTTCCATATCCAAGCATGAAGCCCTCATGTGCTTTTGGAGCAAATTTTGCGGTGTGGTGAGGGTCCTTGATCCAGCATCTTGATCCAAATACTCTGAAGTAACTTACATTTGGCTTCTTGCCAGTCAGAAGTTCATAAGATGTCTTGTTCAGCAGCTTGTGAAGATATACACGGTTGATATTATGGCATGCAGTGTCAATGGCTTCAGTCCAGAATTTTCTTGGTGTCTTGTACTCATCTAACATTGTTCTGGCCATCTCAATGAGTGTTCTGTTCTTGCGTTCGACGATGCCATTCTGTTGTGGCGTGTATGGAGCTGAGAATTCATGAGTGATGCCCAATGTATCAAGATATGTGTCAAGGCCGGTGTTCTTGAATTCTGTGCCATTGTCACTTCTGATGTGCTTTATCTTGGCGCCATAATTGTTCATTGCCCGATTTGCGAAGCGTCTGAAGACATCCTGCACTTCAGTCTTGTAAAGGATTATGTGCACCCAAGTATATCTAGAGTAATCATCAACAATGACGAATCCATAGAGGCAAGCAGTAGTGGAGAAAGTTGAGTAGTGGGTAGGACCGAAGAGATCCATGTGAAGCAGTTCGAAGGGTTGAGTAGTGGTCATGATTGTCTTCGAAGGATGTTTTGCCCTTGTCATCTTCCCAGCTTCACAGGCACCGCATAAGTGATCTTTCTTGAACTTGACGCCCTCGATGCCTATGACATGTTTCTTCTTAGCAAGGGTGTGGAGGTTCCTCATGCCAGCATGCCCAAGTCTTCGATGCCAAAGCCAGCATTCTGAAGCCTTTGCGAGAAGACAAACTGCAAGCTGCGACCCTGCTAAGAAATCTACCACGTACAAATCATCTTTTCGATACCCTTCAAACACTAGAGACTTGTCAGATTCCATTAGTACCAGACAATGATATTTTCCAAAGATTACAATCATGTTTAAATCGCAAAGCATTGAGACAGACATTAAGTTGAAGCCAAGGGATTCAACAAACATGACTTTATCCATGTGTTGATCCTTTGAGATTGCAACTCTACCTAGACCCAGTACTTTACTTTTACCAGTGTCAGCGAATGTGATGTGGCTCTTGTCAGATGGACGTAAGGTTGAGTCCATAAAGAGACTTCTCTTGCCAGTCATGTGATTTGTACACCCGCTGTCAATAATCCATTCTGAATCTGAAGTCATTGGTGTCGTACCCTACAGTGCAGTTAGGGGGATAGGCTTCACCAAGAGTGTTGTGAAGCAAAAACATTTGACGAACCAGTGGATTATGAAAACTGAGATCCAGGTTAGGACAAGCAGGGAGAGTAGCATGCGATTCAGATATGAAATACATAGTGATGCCATTCGGGCATTTGATCGTGCGCCCCACGAGTTTTTTAAGGTCCCCAGCAATAGCATCAGAAGATTTTGGTTTTGTGCTGGAGACCTTTCCCTGCAAAAGAGAGTTAAGCTTTCTTAACCACCCACATCTTCAAGGGTGGCTTAGAAGCAATAAGTCTAAGTGCAGCATCTGAGAATTTTGGCTTTGGAGCCCTAGCAAACAGTCTAGCAGGTGGGCAGTAGTACTCATAAGAATAGGCAGAATAGTTTTTGGTCATATGAGAATGACGGTTTGAAGAACCGTTCTCATAAGACTGAGTATGGTTTCCCTGCAAAACATTTGCGTTAGTGCAGCTCAGATGAGTCCTCTGCCTGTATGAAGCCTTTGGACCATATGAAGTCTTTGGTCTGAGGTTTGTCTTCTTCATGTGAGGTGTCATGGGGACATTCACAGGAAGATTCTCAAGACACGTTTTTGGAACCCAGATCTTCTTCATGGGCGGTCCATTCCTGCAGTTAGTACCAATGTACCTGGCAAATGCTTCACCATTCTGATTCCTAAACAGTTTATAGTTTGCATCAAAGGATTCATCAATGATAATTGAATTAGCACAAGTGAAGCCAGATAGATTGGATAGATCTGATGAGGAGTCCTTTGCAGCAACCCATGTGGTTTTGGGGTACTGCTCAGGTTTCCAGTAAGAGCCATCTGCATTAATTTTCCTCACGAACCCAACACCCTCTTTGCTAGGGTTTCGGTTCAGAATCTGCTTCTTGAGGACATCACATAGTGTCTGATGTCCTTTGAGACTTTTGTACATCCCTGTTTCAAGCAATGTCTTCAACCTAGCATTTTCATCAGCAATAGCAGTGGTATCCTCAGCAGAGGGGTTAGTTACCACTTCAACAGTTGAAGATATTGCAACAGCAGTAGCAGTGGAACATTCAGCAACAGAAATAGCATTATCACGCTCAATGCATTTAAGGCATGGTGGTTCAAATCCTTCCTTAGCAGAACTGATCTGTTCGGCTCGAAGTGACTCGTTTTCCTTTTGAAGATCTTCATGATCCGCTCTCAACTTCTCAAGATCTTGCTTCTTCTGAAGATAATCATAGGAGAGCTTTTCATGAGTAGTTGAGAGAGTCTCAAGACGATCTTCGAGTTCCTGATACTTAACATGAAGATTTTTTATGTCTTCAATTAAGGATTCAGAACGAGTCATTTCAGCACCCAACAGATCATCGCTTCTGTCTAACAGTTTTTGAATATGTTCCATGGCCTTTTGTTGTTCAGTTGCAATTTTAGCAAGTGTTTTGTAAATGGGTTTTGAATCACAATCAGAGTCATCGTCACTAGATGTTCGATAGTGAGTAGTGCGTGTGTTTACCTTGGCACCACGTGCCATGAAGCAGTAGGTGGGAGTAGAGTCGTCCTTGTCATTTGCACCGGTGATGGTGATGGAGTCATTGTCTTCAGTGTTGAAGATGGACTTGGCGACATAGGCTGTAGCCAAACTTGCAATGCCTGAATCAGACTCCTCCTCAGACTCCACATCTGCCTCCTTAGAAGCGGACTCCTCCTCTGAATCCATTTCCTTGCCAACAAACGCACGAGCCTTGCCAGATGAACTCTTCTTGTGTAACGAAGACTTTGAGGAAGACTTGGACGAAGACTTTGAGTATTTCTTCGTCTTCTTATCATCAGAGTCATATTCCTTGCTCTTCTTCTTCTTTCTGTTCTCATTGTCCCATTGTGGACACTCAGAGATGAAGTGTCCAGTTTTCTTGCACTTGTGACAAGTTTTCCTCTTGTAGTCATGCGCAGAGGCTTCATCATTCCTTGAGCTTGACCGTGAAGACTTTCTGAAGCCTTTCTTCTTGGTGAATCTCTGGAACTTCTTCACTAGCATTGCAAGTTCCCGTCCAATGTCTTCAGGATCATCAGAACTGCTGTCAGATTCTTCTTCAGATGATGACACAGCTTTTGCCTTCAGGGCACGGGTTCGCCCATAGTTTGGACCGTAGATATCTCTTTTCTCAGAAAGCTGAAACTCATGTGTGTTGAGCCTCTCAAGTATGTCAGACGGATCGAGTGTCTTGAAATCTGGACGTTCTTGAATCATCAGGGCTGGGATGTCAAATGAACTGTCAAGTGATCTTAGCAGCGTCTTGACGATTTCATGTTTGGTGATCTCAGTGGCGCCGAGGGCTTGAAGCTCATTTGTGATGTCAGTGAGCCGGTCAAATGTGTGCTGGACATTCTCATTGTCATTTCGCTTGAAGCGGTTGAAGAGATTGCGAAGAACACTGATTCTCTGATCTCTCTGGGTTGAGATGCCTTCATTGACCTTGGAGAGCCAGTCCCAGACCAGCTTGGATGTCTTCAAGGCACTCACACGGCCGTACTGTCCCTTGGTCAGATGACCACAGATAATATTCTTGGCAGTGGAGTCCAGTTGAGTGAACTTCTTGACATCAGCCGCAGTGACACCTTCTCCAGCCTTGGGAACGCCGTTTTCGACGACATACCATAGGTCAACGTCAATGGCTTCAAGATGCATGCGCATCTTATTCTTCCAGTAGGGATATTCAGTTCCATCGAAGACGGGGCACGCAGCGGAGACTTTAATTATCCCTGTAGTTGACATAGCTAAAACTCCAGGTGGTTAAACCGAATCACACAGAACAAGGGAGCACCTTGCTCTGATACCAATTGAAAGTGCGTTATATCGACTAGAGGGGGGGTGAATAGGCGATTTTTATGAAAGTCTTCAAAACGCGGAAGTTATGAAGACAAACAGAGTGAACAAGCCTATCACTATGCAGCGGAAGGTAGATTACACAATGCAAGCCATAGTCAAATATACAATACAGTGAAAGCACAGAGTCAAATAGCTTCAGTGTAATGAGGATCAGGTTGGAAGAAGTTATGAAGCCAAACAGATCATACAGTCAGGTTGTGAAGACAGAAGATTAAGCAGGCATGCAATAGCTTCACAATGTGTACTGGTAAGTAAAGGGAGGTGATGATGAAACCAGTGACACGTTGAAGACAATGATATGTTGGACCAGTTCCAGTTGCTGTGACAACTGTACGTCTGGTTGGAGCGGCTAGGTATTTAAACCAAAGAACACACAGTCCCGGACACCCAGTCCTGAACACGCAGCTCAGGACACCCAGTCCTCACCGTTTTCTCCTTGAGCTAAGGTCACACAGACCCCGCCCAATCACTCTGGTAAGTCTTCAAGGTAGACTCCCAAACCTTCACAGACTTCGTTCACCGGCAATCCACAATTCCTCTTGGATGCTCAGAACGCGACGCCTAACCGTCTGGAGGATGCACAGTCCTCAAGTGTAATAATTCTTCAGATCACTCAGACAAGAAGACTTAAGTGATGCCCAATTACTCTGGCTCTGGGTGGTTAGGGCTTTTCTCCTCACTAAGGATTTTCTCTCAAAGGCTTCGAGGTGGGTTGCTCTCAAACGACAAAAGCCGTGCACTGAAATCTGAGCAGCCAACCGTTTATGGTTGTGGGGGTGGACTATTTATAGCCACTTGGCAACCCTGACCTGATTTGTCCGAAATGACCCTGGGTCACTAAGGAACTGACACGTGTACTAACGGTCGGATTTTGAACTCTCACGGCAACTTTACTTGGGCTGCAAGTAAAGCTGACTTGTCTGACTCTGGACAAGATTTTCTCTCATTGTCTTCACTCGAAGACATAGGATTTGAATTAGGCATCACATCAGTCATCCTGACTGGTTCTCTTGGACCCCACTTAACAGTACGGTGGTTCCTATGACACAACATGAATAAAGTAAAACTACAAAGGATCTAAGTCTTCGAGTTCCAAAGGCTTCATGGGGAGTCTTCATATGTCATTGTCTTCGACATGAATGTCTTCATGAACCACCATTGTCTTCAATGTCTTCGTACATTTTGGGGGTCATCTCTGGTAGCTAAACCGAATCAATGAGGGACTTCTACCTGTGTTATCCTGCAATTCTCACAAACACTTAGTCCCTCAACTAGGTTTGTCGTCAATACTCCAAAACCAACTAGGGGTGGCACTAGATGCACTTACACCTTGCTATTAGTTTAGCAGCGAGGTACCAAAGTAATCTAGGAGTGGATCACTAGACATCAGTCAAGAACATCCTGAAATACCTGAAAAGGTCTAAGGATATGTTTCTCGTTTATGGAGGTGACAAAGAGCTCGTCGTAAACGACTATGCGTCGATGCAAGCTTTGACACTGATCCGGATGACTCTAAGTCACAAACGGGATACGTATTTCTATTGAATGGTGGAGCTGTCAGTTGGTGCAGTTCCAAGCAGAGCGTCGTGGCGGGATCTACGTGTGAAGCGGAGTACATAGCTGCTTCGGAAGCAGCAAATGAAGGAGTCTGATGAAGGAGTTGTCATTTGATGAATGGGATCACATCATTAGACAATGATGTGATTGACTTGACCCATCCGTTAGCTTAGCACTATGATCGTTTAGTTTATTGCTATTGCTTTCTCCATGACTTATACATGTACCTATGACTATGAGATTATGCAACTCCCGACTACCGAAGGAACACTTAGTGTGCTATCAAACGTCACAACGTAACTGGGTGACTATAAAGATGCTCTACAGGTGTCTCCGATGGTGTTTGTTGAGTTGGCATAGATCGAGATTAGGATTTGTCACTCCGATTGTCAGAGAGGTATCGCTGGGCCCTCTCAGTAATGCACATCACTATAAGCCTTGCAAGCAAGGTGAATAATAAGTTAGTTGCAGGATGTTGCATTATGTAACGAGTAAAGAGACTTGCCGGTAACGAGATTGAACTAGGTATTGACATGCCGACGATTGAATCTCGGGCAAGTAACATACCAATGACAAAGGGAACAACGTATGTTGTTATGCGCTTTGACCGATAAAGATCTCGCAGAATATGTAGGAACCAATATGAGCATCCAGGTTCCGCTATTGGTTATTGACCGTAAGTGATTCTCGGTCATGTCTACATAGTTCTCGAACCCGTAGGGTCCGTGTCGGTGTCAAAACTGGCGGAACTCGGGTAGGGGGTCCCGAACTGTGCGCCTAAGGCGGATGGTAACATGAGACAGGGGACACGATGTTTTACCCAGGTTCGGGCCCTCTTGATGGAGGTAAAACCCTACGTCCTGCTTGATTATTCTTGATAATATGAGTAGTACAAGAGTTGATCTACCACGAGATCACAGAGGCTAAAACCCTAGAAGCTAGCCTATGGTATGATTGTATGTTGTCCTACGGACTAAATCCCTCCGGTTTATATAGACACTTGAGGGGCTAGGTTTACACAAGGTCGGTTACAAAGGAGGAGATATACATATTTGTATTGCCTAGCTTGCCTTCCACGCCAAGTAGAGTCCCATCCGGACACGGGACGAAGTCTTCAATCTCATATCTTCATAGTCCAACAGTCCGGCCAAAGGATATAGTCCGGCTATCCGAAGACCCCCTAATCCTGGACTCCCTCAGTAGCCCCTGAGCCAGGCTTCAATGACGATGAGTCTGGCACGCAGTGTTGTCTTCGGCATTGCAAGGCGGGTTCCTCGTCCGAATACACCACGGAAGAGTTTGAATACAAGGATAGTGTCCGACCCTGCAAAATAAGCTCCACATACCACCGTAGAGAGAATAATATTTCCATAAATCTAATCTGCTGACACGTTTTGGTAGCATGACATCACGCCACGGCCCGGTAATTATTTGAACCGGTTTTCTTTAACCAGCCCCACACATAACGCGAGGCGGTTTCTTGACACGTCTTGTCAAAGCAGAGATCGCGTTCCCCTTATCACGGGATTCTCATCAATATAAACGTGGGTAACCCAACCGTGTCTGTTGGTATGACTCCTAGATCTTAGGTAAGTCTCGAACGGCGACGAGGAGGACGCCTGATATTCATCCCCTTTATAAAGGGACAAGCCTTTTTTCTTTTTTCCCTCCCGGGCTCAATCGAATCCTTCCCCCGCCTCGAGTTTTAACACCCAAAGCCCAGGTCAGGTGCTTCAGACCTTCAATCATGTTCGGATCCAGCCTTCAAGGCCGGTGGATGTCTTCCTCCGTCACGGAGGAGGACATCAAGAAGTTGAGGGAGGCCAGATATCTGACCGCCGAAATTTCGCATAGGCTGCCCGCCCGAGGGCAGGTCGTCCCTACTCCCGAACCCAAAGAGAGTGTTGTGTTTGTCTCCCACTTCCTCCGAGGAGTAGGCCTCGCTATGGATCCCTTTGTTAGGGGTCTTATGTTCTATTACGGGCTGGATTTTCATGATCTGGCCCCGAATTCCCTTCTTCACATCTCGTCATTTATTGTCGTTTGTGAGGCCTTCCTCCGCATTACCCCTCACTTCGGCCTGTGGCTCAAGACCTTCGATGTGAAGTCGAAGATGGTCGAGGGGCAGTACGCAGCATGCAGAGGTGCTCTAATAAGCAAAATTGCTGACGCTCCATGTCCAAAGGGTTCCTTTCCAGAGGTGTCCGGATTGTGGCAACGAGAGTGGTTTTACGTCACAACCCCCCGAAGTGCCAAGTGGGTAGCTGCCCCCACTTTTCGCTCGGGCCCTCCACCACAACTGATGTCATGGATCGGCAGGGGGCTGAGCTGGGGTCCAGCCAAGGACATGCCAATACCGCTGAGTCGTATCCGAGATATCTTCGAGGGAGATTTCAGTCTGGTTGTGGTAATGCAAGTTATGCTGGTTCATCGAGTCCAGCCTTGCAAACGCCGGCCCCTCCGCATGTGGGAATTCAACCCGGAAGGACCGCACACTATTCAGAATTTCCTCGGCATGATGCACGAGGAGATGTACAAATCTTTCTTCGGACCCCAAATAGAGTGTCCGGACACTACCGAGGACGTGGGCCTGAGCTGCAACCGCCCCGCTGCCCAAGTAAGTAATCCCATGGCCGAACACACTTTCCTTTTATTTATCATGACATCATTCTGAAGAATCGCTCTTTAACCAGGACTGGATAACAAAGGCGAAGATGATCCGGTGTTCGGCCCCCCTTCCTGAAGGCTTGGACAATCCGGTGCTGGAAAAGATGCTCGAGCCAGCACCTTGTCTAGTGCCCTCAAAGGAAGATGAAGGGGGGAATAAAGAGGGCGAAAGCGGGCCTCCATCGCTACCTATTCCACTCGAGGGAATGAGCGCCTCCGCGAGGGAGGATAACCAAGGGGAAGAATCTGACATTCTCTCTCCCTGGGGAAGGAAGAGGACTACGTCTGAAGATCCGGAAACTAAGGTTTCCAAACGGGAGAAGAAATCTCCGCCAGAGGGTCCTACCTCGGTGGGTATTCTTGCCACACAATGTCCGCGCGGGGATCAGCCCTCTACCGAGCTATAAGTAATCAAAAAGTACTTAATAGTGAAGATATCCTACCTTATTTCCGGAGACAATAACAGATGCTTTTGAATTGTAGTCCATATCGCAGCCCTTCTCGACAGAGTTCATCTTCGCGGGATCTTCTTCCGGAGATGATGGAGAGCGAAACACCTCCCCCGGACTCCCCAGCTCAAGAAGCGGGCGACCTTGAAGTTTCGTCGCGAAGGGTATCTCCGGATCCAATATCGCCAGAGGATAACCCTTTGGCTGTCTGGCATCCCCAGTATCAGGCTCCTGAGGAGAGCGACAGCAAGGGTCTGTACTGTGTGCGGTCGGACGCGCTGAAGGATCTTCTGGGGAAAGCTATCATCTCGGAAGCGCATCATACGCTAATGGGTATGGTAATTGAAAGGATTTCATCCACCGAAAGTGGTTTGCACGAAGCTTTTATGAGTCTGCTAAAAGGCTTCGAGGTATGTAAAATAATGTATGCCTTTAATAGTACCGCATATGTTAGGTATGCCCATGCAGATAGTAGCCCCTGAGACTCTGGTTGCCGTCGAGAGCGGCGGCAAACAGAGGATCATAGTCCCAGGTAATAAGCAGACCGCCTTTATGTGCAAGTGGTTGAAGCTCCGGTGGCTAGCCGGACTGATGAGTTTGCCAAACTAAAGTGGCAACTGGATGCGGGAGATGCCGACATCGTGCTTGTCAACAAGCGGCTTGACGAGGCACAATGTGAGTGATTTTTCTGGTGATCGTCACATAATAAGAGCAGCATGATGCCAGTATCGTTAATATGTTGTGACTGCAGATGGAGCGGCCACCATGGAGACCCTTTGGGCGGAGCTTGCCCGAGCCAAGGAGCAAGCAAGGAGTAGCAATGCGGCCACTTTACAGACGGTCGAAGGGTTAAGGGCCGAACAGGACGCACATTGCGAGAGCAAAGAAAAAATTGCCAAGATGTCCGTGGAGTTAAAAGATGCTGCTGACCGTTACTGGCTTCTTGAAGAGGAAAACCGGGCGAAGGAGACGGACCTGGAGAAGGCCCGAGTGGCTGCCAAGGAAGCCCGCTCCAAAATTAGAGCGACGAAGGAGGAGCTGAATCAAGCTGCAGATATCGTGTCTGGGAAGCCCTTCTTGTTGCGAACTAAGTTCGGAGATCTGAAGTATGCCCCTCTGGACCGGCTATGTAGTTATGCGGACGTGTACATGGATTTGGCTGCAAGTGCTGCTGATGCATCCGAGTACTTGAAGGATCAGAAAGGTCCCGAAGTGGAAAAGTTGTTCTAGTCACAATTTCACACTCCAGTCCGTCCGCTGCTGCTGAATGAGCGATTGACTGGTTGGGCCGAGCTCCATAGGTTGTCCGGACTTGCCATGTGGTCCGTTGTGGATCACCTATGGCCGGGAGGGCTAAGGCCAAGTAGCTATTTTAGCTTAGTGCAACAATTCCTTGAAGCTGTGCCACACATCAATGTTGTAAAGAGATCAGCGTGCAAAGAGGGTGCGTGGATGGCCCTTGCCAGTGTCAAAACATACTGGGCGGAGATGGAGGCCACCACTGTTGCGGCACAGGGTTCGGCCATAGGCCGAGTGGCTACCGAGCACTACTTTGAAGAAGTTCTTGAAGGCGCTCGTTTGATAGAGGCTCAATGGTCGAAGAATATTATGTTTAAGTGACATGTATTCCCATTGTAAGAACAATGTTTTATTGAATTTATCAAGGCTGTATTTATACTTTTGCCCAAAAGTACTATGATGCCTCCTGTGCGGCTGTTTATGTATATATGTATATAACCTGAAAGATGGCAGTCGCCGGCTTCAGCCCCCACGCAATAATGCCGGGGTGTTCGCAGAAGACGCATGTTCACACTTGATCCAACGTCTTGGTCCATTAAGGAGGTGATAGCGCAACGAACTAGGCAACCGGACTATAATGTTTTAACACTTTCACTTAGCTAGAGGAGTTTGACAGTGGGGCTACTATATAGCCCCTGGTGGCTCCACGCTCATCCGGATTCAGGGCGCGTACATGCCTGGCCGGGAAATGGCCCTTCGTTATGGCAGAGGAATCCCGAAGATTCCGCTAGGTCATCGAGTGGTTGACCAGTCTCATGCTATATCATGACCATCAATTTTCGGCTTTCTCTACGGAGGTGCTCGTCCAGATGAACCAGTGCACAATCGCAGTAGTTCTCCTGGTGCCGCCTTAGCTGATAGAGCGAAACGTAAGGCAGCAAAACACATGAGCCGGGCAAACCCAACATTTGACCAAATACATGATCCGGAGCTGATGCATATAAGGCCAAACTCGTGACGCCAAACACTCCCTAAGGTATTCGGTCTTTATGATGTAAACCGGGCCTAAACAGTGCCCTTTGTAATAAGCCCCTGGTGTCCAGGTACGTGCAATATTCCGACGTGGCCACATGCCAATATGTCAGCATCCTTCTCAATTGTACCGAGAATCCGAGGGATGTGTATCAACAAGAGACAGTAAAAAAGGTTTACGCATGGTCTTAATCTAAAAAGAATCCTTGGAGCGGGTCCCTGCGGCACATCTGCGCCTGTGTCTCCGTTGTGCCGTATTCTGGACGGGTCTAGCACGATGGTCATGTGAAAAAGAAAGGAACTTAATTGAAAAGTTGTCGTGCAAAAGGAAGGTTATACTAAATAAACCATGTATAGTTCAAAATGAGTAAAGTTGAGCCTAATTGCCACTTGTTTGCGCGTGTTGAGCCCCTTGTATTGTAGTAGGGGTATAGCCATCAAACCTGTATCAATTACATATAGCTGCGCCAGATTCGTCCAACCACGTCCGTGGTCTTAACGACCTGTCAGATGCTTTAGTTGGTGAGGCCGTTTAGTGTGCGGCTGCCAAGGCAGCCGCACGGTCTTCCGCGTGCAACGAGCGCTCAATATTTCCATTTACTGTAATGATGCCACGTGGACCGGGCATCTTAAGCATGAGAGAAGCGTAATGCGGTATTGCGTTAAAGTGAGCGAAAGCTTCGCGTCTGAGTAGTGTTTGATAGCCACTTTGGAACGGAGCGATGTGGAACGTTAAACTTTCATTGCGGAAGTTATTGGGAAAGCCGAATATAACCTCTAGTAGCAGCGAGCCCGTGCAATGGGCCTCTGGGCCTGGCGTTACTCCTTTAAAGGTAGTATTGCTGCGGCTAATTTTTGTTGGGTCTATCCCCATTTTGCGGACTGTGTCCTGATATATCAGGTTTAAACTGCTGCCGCCATCCATCGGGACTCGTGTGAAGTGGTATCCATCAATTATTGGGTCTAATACCAAGGCAGCCCATCCTGCACGTTGGATACTTGCCGAGTAATCTCGATGATCAAAGGTGATCGGTTGGGACGACCAGTGGCAGAACTCTGCGGTGATAGGCCCTGGGGCATGTGTCTCTAGGAGTGTTGCTTTGTTTCTCCCCTTTGTCACGTGTAACACATTTACTGATTTGACTTCTGGTGGGAATTTCTTCTGTTCCCCCGTGCTTTGCTTGCGAGGCTCGTCCTGATCTTCGCTTCGTGTATCCTGCCCCTTATGTTTGGCGTTGAGCTTGCCGGACTGCTTGAAGACCCAACATTCTTTATGGGTATGATTTGCAGGTTTATCGGGGGTGCTGTGGATCTGGCATATTTTATCCAGAATCTTGTTTAGGCTGGACAGTTCCTCTCTGTTGCCTTTGGAGGGCAGCTTTTGTTGACCTGGCCGAGAGCTTCTAAATTCGGCGTTTACCGCCGTGCTCTTTGGTCTGTCTTCTTTATTCCGGCGCTTGTTCTTGCTGCGTCATGGTTTCCCGTTTTCGTCCCTGACTTTGAATGTACTTGGGTCGCTGGTGCTGCATCGGGCTAACCAGCTGTCCTCGCCCACGCAGAAGCGGGTCATGAGGCTTGTTAATGCTGCCATTGTTCTCGGCTTTTCTTGGCCGAGGTGTCTGGCAAGCCATTCGTCTCGAACGTTGTGCTTAAAAGCTGCTAAGGCTTCGGCGTCCGGGCAGTCGACTATTTGGTTCTTTTTAGTGAGGAACCTGTTCCAAAGCTTTCGGGCTGACTCTCCGGGCTGTTGAGTTATATGACTTAAATTGTCTGCATCCGGTGGTCGGACATAGGTCCCTTGAAAATTTGCCCGAAAAGCGTCTTCGAGCTCTTCCCAGCTTCCAATGGAGTTTTCGGGGAGGCTTTTAAGCCAGTGTCGAGCTGGCCCTTTGAGCTTGAGGGGTAAGTACTTGATGGCATGGAGATCGTCTCCTTGAGCCATATGGATATGGAGGATGTAGTCCTCAATCCAGACCCCCGGGTCTGTTGTTCCGTCGTACGCCTCTATGTTTACGGGTTTGAATCCCTCTGGAAATTCGTGGTCCAGCACCTCATCGGTGAAACACAGGGGGTGTGCGGCACCCTTGTATTTGGGTGTACCGTGGTGTTGGGATGTTTGTTGTGTTGTATTGCATGCTGGAGCGCGCTTGCGTGGCCCGTAGATGGATCTGGTTGCGCCGTCCTTTTGATGTGAGCCCTCACGCGGATCGCGTACTAGCCTATGTGCGGCATCGTTTGCCGCTCTATGTTGGCCACGAGGTCGTCTATCCGACCGGATGGCCGTTTTGTTTTTTGATTGCGGGGGATCTAAGGCCTCCTCATCGAATTGAGGTAGCAACTTTCGCTTCAGGTAGCTCTTGGTGTGGAGATTTCTGCCGTACTTCGCTTTAGTGTTGAGTACTTCACTCCATCTGATTCTGAGTGTGTCTTGTGCAGCCCTGAGCCTTTGCTTCTGCTTTTTCAGACTCCTCGCAGTGGCAACAAGCCTTTTATGGGCATTCTGTTGCTCCGGGTGCCTGTCCGGTGTGATGTTATCCGGACTGTTATCTTCACCGGAGTCGGGTTGTTCGGTTTGATTCTCCGTGTTGCCGTGGTCGGACGATGGTTCAATGCCGTGTTTGTCGTCCACTGGCTCGCCTTGCTCTATCGCTTGGTTTATATGATCGCTGCTTCTGCCGAGGCGGGATTAGGAGCGGTGCTTACACCGCCGCTTTGACTGCTTCTCGAGGGAACAAACCTTCGCTGCGTCCTTCCATTCTTCGTCGTTGTTTTCTTTGGGTGTGTCCACCATGTATACATCATGTGATGAAGTGGGCGTCCATTGCCCTGTGGGCAGTGGTTCCTGTTTGTCTCCTGCATCGTCATCCATACCGTCGATGCCTTCGGAGTCGAAGTCGAGCATGTCGGTCAAATCATCGACAGTGGCTACTAAGTGGGTGGTGGGTGGGCGGCAAATTTCTTCGTCATCCGCATCCCAATTCAGCCGGACTTGCTTCGGCCAGGGCTCTCCTAACAAGGAGAGAGACCTTAATGAGTTCAGTAAGTCGCCGAAGGGCGAGTGTTGAAAGATATCCGCGGAGGTGAACTCCATGATCGGCGCCTAGTCAGATTCGATAGGCACGGGCGCAGGCGGTTCGGAGTCCGTGGCCGGGGAAGAATCCGGCAGTTCGGCGTTACGGCTCCCGTGAAGGGTAAGGTCGATAATCGGCTCGATCGCCGCTGAGAATATGACCACCGTGTCGGGGTCTATCCACCCGTCCATGGATGGCGCAATTGGCTCCGAATTGAGGGTCGGAGCGGTTGCCGGTGCGGTCTCCTGAACACTGTCCGATGGTAGAGCTAAATCATGGTCATCGTGACCGTGCGGCGCACTTGGCAGGGGCTCGAATCCGTCGAAGATCAAGTCTCCGCGGATGTCGGCCGTGTAGTTTAAGCATCCAAACCTGACCTGGTGGCCAGGGGTGTAACTCTCGATCTGCTCCAGATGGCCAAGCGAGTTGGACCGCAGTGCGAAGCCGCCGAATACAAAGATCTGTCCGGGGAGAAAAGTCTCACCCTGGAATGCACCGCTATCGATGATTGAAGGAGCCATCATGACTAACGGTGACAACACAGAGGAACTCTCAATGAAAGCACCAATGTCGGTGTCAAAACCGGCGGATCTCGGGTAGGGGGTCCTGAACTATGCGTCTAAGGCGGATGGTAACAGGAGGCAGGGGACACGATGTTTTACCCAGGTTCGGGCCCTCTTGATGGAGGTAAAACCCTGTGTCCTGCTTGATTATTCTTGATAATATGAGTAGTACAAGAGTTGATCTACCATGAGATCAGAGAGGCTAAACCCTAGAAGCTAGCCTATGGTACAATTGTACGTTTTCCTACGGACTAAAACCCTCCGATTTATATAGACACCGGAGGGGGCTAGGGTTACACAAGGTCGGTTACAAAGGAGGAGATATACATATCTGTATTGCCTAGCTTGCCTTCGACGCCAAGTAGAGTCCCATCCGGACATGGTACGAAGTCTTCAATCTCGTATCTTCATAGTCCAATAGTCCGGCCAAAGGATATAGTCTGGCTGTCCGGAGACCCCCTAATCCAGGACTCCCTGAGTCCGCATGCTTAACGTTCGATGACGATCAGTATTACGAGTTTATGTGTTTTGATGTATCGAAGATAGTTTAGAGTCCCGGGTGTGATCACGGACATGACGAGGAGTCTCGAAATGGTCGAGACATAAAGATTGATATATTGGAAGGCTGTGTTTGGACATCGGAATGGTTCCGGATGAGTTCGGGCATTTACCGGAGTACCGGGGGGTTATCGGAACCCCTCGGGGAGTCAATGGGCCTTATTGGGACTTAGTGGGAGAGAGGAGGAGGCGGCCAGGTGGAGGGCGCGCCCCCCAAGCCCAATCCGAATTGGGTGGGGGGCCACCCCCCTTTCCTTCCCTCTCTCTCCCTCTTCCTTCTTCTCCTACTCCTACAAGGAAGGGGGGAAACCTACTCCTACTAGGAGTAGGACTCCCCCCTTGGGCGCGCCCTATGAGGGCCAGCCCTCCCCTCCTCTAGTCCTTTATATACGGGGGAGGGGGCACCCCATAAACACACAAGTTGATTGTTGAGCCGTGTGCGGTGCCCCCCTCCACAGATTTCCACCTCGGTCATATCATTATTGTGCTTAGGCAAAGCCCTGCGTTGGTAACTTCATCATCACCGTCATCACGCCGTCGTGTTGACGAAACTCTCCCTCGGCCTCAGCTGGATCAAGAGTATGAGGGACATCACCGAGCTGAACGTGTGCAGATCGTGGAGGTGTCGTGCGTTCGGTACTTGGTCGGTTCGATTGCGAAGACCTTCGACAACATCAACCACATTTCATAATTCGGTCTACGAGGGTACATAGACATACTCTTCCTCTCTCGTTGCTATACATCTCCTAAATAGATCTTGCGTGATCGTAGGAATTTTTTTCAAATACTGCGTTCCCCAACATCGGTGGTAGGTATTTCCCTCAGTAAATAAGACAAAGGTTATCGAACCAGTAGGAGTAGCAAGAAACACAACGTAAACAGGCCATGCACACAAATAACAACCACTCGCAACCTGGCGTGTTAAAGGGGTTGTCAATCCCTTTCGGGTAATGGTGCCATAAATTGGTGTGTCGATGGGAGGAAGTTGTAATAGATTGAATAAATAGATCGCAAATAAAGTAAAGTGCAGCAAAGTATTTTTGTATTTTTGGATTAATAGATCTAAAAATAAATGCAAAGGAAAAGTAGATCGCAAAGGCAAATATATGAGAAAGAGACCCTGGGGCCGTAGGTTTCACTAGTGGCTTCTCTCGAGAAAAATAGCAAAGGGTGGGTGAACAAATTACTATCAGGCAACTTACAAAACTTCAAATAATCATGACGATATCCAGGCAATGATCATTACATAGGCATCACGTCCAAGATTAGTAGACCGACTCCTGCCCGCATCTACTACTATTACTCCACACATCGATCGCTATCCAGCATGCATCTAGTGTAGTAAGTTCATGGAGAAACGGAGTAATGCAATAAGAACAATGCCATGATGTAGACAAGATCTATCTATGTAGAGATAGACCCCATCGTTTTATCCTTAGTAGTAATTGCTCTCTGACTATAGCGCCAGAAAAGCTCCTGTCTACTAGGACTATGTCGGTATTTCCCCAAAGAGGAAGGGATGATGCAGCATAGCGACGGTAGGTATTTCCCTCAGTGAAGAAACCAAGGTTATCGAACCAGTAGGAGAACCAAGCAACACAACATAAACAACACCTGCACACAAATAACAACACCTCACAACCCGACGTGTTAAAGGGGTTGTCAATCCCTTTCGGGTAACGATGCCAGAAAATTTTAGTAGATTGAAATAATAGATCGCGAATAAAATAAAGTGCAGCAAAGTATTTTTGTATTTTTGGTTTAATAGATCTGAATAAAAATGCAAAGGAAAAGTAGATCGCAAGCAAATATATGAGGAAGAAGACCCGGGGGCCGTAGGTTTCACTAGTGGCTTCTCTCGAGAAAAATAGCAAACGGTGGTAAAACAATTACTGTTGGGCAACTGATAGAACCTCAAATAATTATGACGATATCCAGGCAATGATCATTACATAGGCATCGCGTCCAAATTAGTAGACCGACTCCTGCCTGCATCTACTACTATTACTCCACACATCGGCCGCTATCCAGCATGCATCTACTGTATTAAGTTCATGGGAAAACGGAGTAATGCAATAAGAACGATGATATGATGTAGACAAGATCCGTTTATCTATTGCATAGATATAGATCCCATCTTTTTATCCTTAGTAGCAGCAATACATTCGTGTCAGTTCCCTTTCTGTAACTGGGATCAAGCACCGTAAGGTCGAACCCACTACCGGGCACCTTTTCCCATTGCAAGATAAATAGATCAAGTTGGCCAAACAAAACCCAAATATCAGAGAAGAAATACGAGGCTATAAGAGATCATTCATATAAGAGATCAAAGAAACTCAAAGAACATTCATGGATATAAAAGGATATGATTGATCATAAACTCAAAGTTCATCAGATCCCAACAAACACACCGCAAAAAGAGTTACATCATATGGATCTCCAAGAGACCATTGTATTGAGAATCAAGACAGAGAGATGAAGGCATCTAGCTACTAACTACGGACACGAAGGTCTACAAAGAACTACTCACGCATCATCGGAGAGGCACCAATGGAGGTGGTGAACCACATTCGAGATGGTGTGTCGATTGGATCTAGTGGTTCTGGACTCAGCGGCGGATGGATGAATATTTCATCGACTCCCCTAGGGTTTTGGGAATATTCGGGTATTTATAGAGCAAAGAGGCGGTCCAAGGGGTACCCGAGGTGGGCACAACCCACCAGGGCATGCCTGGGCCTCCTAGCGCGCCCTGGTGGGTTGTCCCCTCCTCGAGACTCCCCCAGGTGCAACCAGGGCCCAACATGTTCTTTCTGGTCCATAAAAAATCTCCGTAAAGTTTCGTGGCATTTGGACTCCGTCCGATATTGATTTTCTATGATGTAAAAAAACATGGAAAAAACAGGAACGGGCACTTGGCACTATGTCAATAGGTTAGTACTGTAAAATGATATAAAATGACTATAAAATGATTATAAAACATCCAAGATTGATAATATAACAGCATGGAACAATAAAAAATTATAGATATGTTGGAGACGTATCAGCATCCCCAAGCTTAACTCCTAGTCATCCTCGAGTAGGTAAGTGATAAAAACAGAATTTTTGATGTGGAGTGCTGTTTAGCATGTCATATCATATTCTTTTCTTTATATCATGGACAATTGGACTTTTTATGTGATTCAAAGCAATAGTCTAGTTTTGACATGATGATTTAGATACTCAAGCATATCAACAAGCAACCATGTCTTTCAAAATATCAATGCTAAAATAAGTTATCCCTACAAAATCATATAGTCTTGTCATGCTCTGTCTTCTTAACACAAAGTATTTATCATGCACAACCCCGATGACAAGCCGAGCAATTGGTTCATACTTTTTAACGCGCTTCAGCTTTTTCAACTCTTACGCAATACATGAGCACAAGCCATGTGAGGGAGTCCTGGATTAGGGGGTCTCCGGACAGCCGGACTATATCCTTTGGCCGGGTTGTTGGACTATGAAGATACAAGATTGAAGACTTCGTCTCGTCTCTGGAGGGGACTCTACTTGGCGTGGAAGACAAGCTAGGCAGTACGGATATGGATATCTCCTCTTTTGTAACTGACCTTGTGTAACCCTAACCCTCTCCGGTGTCTATATAAATTGGAAGGGTTTTAGTCCGTAGGACATAACAAAAACATACAATCATACCATAGGCTAGCTTCTAGGGTTTAGCCTCTCTGATCTCGTGGTAGATCTACTCTTGTACTACCCATATCATCAATATCAATCAAGCAGGACGTAGGGTTTTACCTCCATCAAGAGGGCCCGAACCTGGGTAAAACTTCGTGTCCCCCGCCTCCTGTTACCATCCGCCTTAGACGCATAGTTCGGGACCCCCTACCCGAGATCCGCCGGTTTTGACACCAACATTGGTGCTTTCATTGAGAGTTCCTCTGTGTCGTCGCTGTTAGGCTTGATGGCTCCTTCTATCATCATTAGCGATGCAGTCCAGGTGTCGGTGTACTAAAGTAGGGGTACCTTGGTATCCTGAACTTGTGCACGGGCAGTCGCAGCGTCCCGCAGCAAGGCTTGCCGGGTGACCGCCAAGATCCTCCATGGTTCCTTTGGAGCCATTCAAGAACAAAGTATCCAAGGCCCCGGCAAGAAGAGCTTGCCGGGAAGGAGACAAAACCCCGGCAAGAGGAGCTTGCCGGGATGGCCAACCAAGGCTCTATGAGCGACAAGCTCCCAGACGCGACAAGACAACAAACGCGGCAAGGCTCTTGCCGGCAAGCTTCCACTCTGTACCTGCGCTCCAGCGCATCCACCAACGTGTCGCTCTGGGACCCTTCCAGGCGTACGTGGCAGAAAGCTATGCAGCCAAAGGTACACGGTGGCAAGCGGCGCTGACAAGATTGCCATTGTGGCAAGCAATGGCGTCCCTAATGGTCCCCTTCTGCACCGTCTAGGCGACACAGACAGGCATTTAATGCCTTTGTCCCCTGCCGCCAGGGTTAGGTATGATAACACTGTTGTAGGCGGCGGTGCCAACCGCAGTGCCTTTTCCATTTTTGCCCTTCTCTACGTTGCCACCTGTCGGTGACCCCTTTAGCGTATAAAAGGAGGCCCATGCGCAACGTAGGGGGGGTCGGCCAACAGAACTCTCTCACGCTCGGCCTCGTTAGCTACTGGTGTGTACTGTAGCACACCGCGCTCCCGAGCCAGAAATCAATACAAACACAAAGCAGGAGTAGGGTTTTACGCATCCGTGCGGCCCGAACCTGGGTAAATTGATCGTGTCGCTCGTGCGCATCGCCTCGATCTCCTCTTCGTGCTCTCTCCGCCCCCTGCCGAACCACAAGGGGCTCGGTCCGCCGTGGTCCCATAGGTGTCCGCGGGGATCAGCACCCCCGACATCTTTGGCGCGCCAGGTAGGGGTGCGTCGAGGTTGTGCGAACCTGATCCGGCGTTCGCACGAGCCAAATCTTCATCGTCTTCATCGACATGCCGCCGAAGAAGAAGGCTTCGGAGGCGGCTGCTCCGTCCGCGCCAAGCCCACCATCGCCGGAGCGAACGGCTGGTGGAGTAGACGCCGGCGGAAGAACAGGCGCCGACGAGGGAGCTCATGGTGCTGCCAGGTCCAAGGACAAGACGGCGCCGCACATCAGTGGCGCGGTCGGCTCACACAATGACCGGGCGCACTCCAAGACCTCGGTGTCCGTACACGCACCGCGCCCATCTCAGGAGGCGTGGGACCAGCAGCGTCATGGTACTCACGGTACCATATGTTTGTTGGGCCAAGATCAAGCTGGCGGATCCCGGAGCGCTCAAGACCAGCATGCACGCCAACATGCTGGCGCAAGCGTGGCACGGTCGCTTGGACGAGATACTGCTCCTTCTAACATAGTTAGAAGTCCGAGCATATCCCATTGCTCGCACCGTTCGCCGCTGCCGCCCGCCACTCCGGCAGAAGCTTTGGCGCGAGCTCAACTGCTCCTAGACTACCCTGCAGCGGCGGACAAGATCGACAACTAGAGGGCCACCATCCAGAGTCTCATCGGCTTTGCCAACGGTGACAATCCACAGCAGCCGAGTACTTCGCTGCCGCGGCAAGTCAGCCAGGCACGATCCGGTGGCGACAAGACCGGTGGGGGTGCAACCACTATGCACTCTCCGCCCCGAAGGCCAAGATCCTCGCCTCGCCGGATCTACCACGACGGCGACTCCACCGCGTCATCAGATCCACGAGCTCGTCGCGACCAGCGCCAAGTTCTTCACGAACGACAACAAGAAGACGCGCGTACTCGCATCGACCGCCGAAGAGAAGCGCGGCGTCAATCAGACCTGCGCGCTGGGCCCTCTGTCGAATTGCATGCGCCAGGGGAACCAGGCGACTTGCCGTACACGGTAGGTTGCCCTGCGTTTACTCGTGAGCTGCGGCAAGTCCAGTGGCCCAGCCAGAAGCATTTCAAGCCAGACGTACCGGAGAAGTACGACGGCAAGTCGCACCCATCGGAGTTCCTCAGCATCTACACCATCGCGGTGCAGGCTGCCGGGGGGCGAGACGACAAGGTCCTTGCCAACTACTTCCCATTGGTGCTCAAGCCCGACGTCAGGTCCTGGCTCATGCACTTGCCGGACAACTCCATATCTTCTTGGGCAGATCTGTGCCATCAGTTTGTTGGCGCCTTTACAGGCGGCCACAAACCTCATGGCCAAGAGAGTGACCTCCACCTGCTTGCCCAGAAGGAAGGAGAGCCCCTGCGCAAGTATATTCAGAGATTCAGCCGTGTATAGCGCAACATCCCAGATATCCACCCTGCCGCGGTTATCAGCGCATTCCATCAGAACGTGCGTAACCGCAGGATGCGGGAGGAGATGCCGATGAGCAGGATCAGAGACGTCAGTGAGCTATATGCCCTGTCCGACAAGTGTGCACGTGCTGAAGAAGGGAGGAAACTCCCCGGAGAGAATACTGGAGCAGGAGGATCTGACAGCGAAGATGCTGCCCCGGCAAAGAAAAACCGGCGGCGCAATAACAGGAAGAAGAAAGGCAAAGATGTGCTAGCCGTTGAGCAGTCCGGCTACGAGGGTGGCGCCAAGCAAGCCAAAGTTGGTAGCTCTGGCAAGGAGGTTGCCGCGTGCACCAACTGCCAGGCTGTGGCAGTTGCCGACAAGCAGGACGGCACCGACAAGCAGTATTGCAAGATCGACCGCACCAAGGGCCATGACCTCCAGAGCTGCAAGAAGGTCGAGCAGCTTGTCCAGCACCAGAAAGCTGAGTACGAGCGGCGCGACAAGGAGAGGGCCCAAGGAGGCAGTGGAGAAGCCGGCAAGAAGCACGCTGGCCGGGGAGGACGCCGCGGCAAGGCCAAGCAGCGGCAAGGAGACAGACCTCCCTGCGGCCGCGACAAGGATGAAGATGACGACGACGACGAAGACATGGATGATGTCGAGAACAGTGAGCAAGAGTTCCAGAAAGCCACCAAAGTCTTGTGCGTTGACGGCGGTGCTTCTCTGCATACTTCCCACCGCCAACTCAAGTAGTGGGCGCAGGAAGTCAATGCGGCAGAACCACCTGTCGAATCACGCAAGCTTCTGAAATGGTCCAGCACGCCTATCATCTTTGACATTGAGGACCACCCTGATCGCATAACTGCGGTCGGGTGCTTGCCGCTGTTGGTTTCGCCAACCATCCGCAACCTCAAGGTCACAAAGATGCTAGTTGACGATGGGGCCGGCTTGAACCTGATCTCCTCCGTTGTACTCCAGAAACTCTAGATCCCTGACAGCGAGCTCGAAGAGACCGGCACGTTCCAAGGAATTAACCCGGGAAGGAGCAAGCTGAAAGGGAAGGTCACGTTGCCGGTAACATTTGGCAGCGAGCTGAACTTCAGAACTGAGAGGGTCACTTTTGACGTTGCCGATTTCCCATTGCCTTACAATGGGATACTTGGCCGTCCAGCGCTCGCCAAGTTCATGGCAGCCTCTCACTATGCATACAACACGCTCAAGATGCCAGGCCCTATAAGCGTCATCTCTGTCCCTGGCGACAAGAAAGATGCCCTTATCTGCGCCGACAAGATCTACCGGGAAGCAGCAGCCATTACAGATCGCAAACCACTTGCCGCTGAAGCTCCTGGGGGGAAGAGGAAGACCAAGACCGGCAAGAGCTCTGATGCCCACTCCGGCAAGCGCACCTCTTCGGAGTGCTGCGCTACCGTCGAGGACGCACCATCGAGCTCCACCGGCAAGTGTAAGAAGGCAATGGCAGCTCCGCCAGCGACCAACAAGATATCCGCCAAGGAGGACGGTACTGGTGGTACCTTCACCATCAGTGCCACTCTCGACCCTAAATAGGAAAGCGCGCTCATTGCTTTCCTGCGGGCGAATGTCGACGTGTTTGCGTGGCAACCATCTGACATCCCCGGTGTTCCCAGGAAAGTAATTGAGCACCATCTTGCCGTTTGTCCTCATGCGCGGCCCGTCAAGCAGAAGGTCAGGAAGCAAGCAGTGGAGCGCCAAGAATTCATAGAAGAAGAAATCAAGAAATTGGAAGCAGCAGGCCTTGTCAGAGGAGTGCTCCATCCCACGTGGTTGGCCAATCCTGTTGTAGTGCGCAAGGCAAATGGAAAATGGAGGCTTTGTATTGACTTTACTGATGTTAATAAAGCTTGTCCCAAAGACCCATTTCCCTTGCCGAGCATTGACCAGATTGTTGACTCCACAGCCGGATGTGATTTGCTTTCATTTCTTGACGCATACTCAGGATACCATCAGATCTTCATGGCAGAAGAGGATGAGGAGAAAACCGCATTCATTACTCCATGTGGCACGTACTGTTTCATACGGATGCCTTTCGGATTAAAGAATGCTGGTTCAACGTTTGCAAGAGTAGTCCATGTCGCTCTTAAGCCGCAAATACACAGAAATGTGGAGGCCTACATGGATGATATAGTGGTCAAGAGCAAGGACAGGGCAACTCTGATTCAAGATTTAGAAGAAACCTTTGCAAATCTGCGCAAGATCAACCTCAAGCTCAACCCCGAGAAGTGTGTGTTTGGAGTCCCTTCCGGCAAGCTTCTCGGGTTCTTTGTGTCTCAGCGAGGAATTGAAGCCAATCCCGACAAGATCAAGGCCATTGAGCAGATTGAAGCACCAAAGCGCGTCAAGGATGTACGAAAGCTTGCCGGTTGCGTGGCTGCTCTCAGCAAGTTTATCTCTCGGTCTGCCGAGCGCACCCTGACATTTTTCAAAATTTTGAAAAAGGCAGGTCCAATGAAATGGACTCCGGAAGCGAAGGCTGCGTGGCAGGACTTGAAGAGATACCTGTCCTCCACTCCAACACTTGTCGCACCTAAGCCGCAAGAGAAGTTGCTGCTATACATAGCGGCAACCAATCAAGTGGTTAGTGCCGCGTTAGTGGCGGAGAGGGAGGCAGATGACGAACCAGCAACCGCGGCAAGCGCATCCAGCGACGAGCAGGGGGCTTCCCCGACAAGCTCTGGTCCCGATAAGGATGGAACTGCGCAGGTGCGCAAAGAGATACAGAAGAAAATGGTGCAGCGCCCAGTTTACTTTGTCAGTTCCCTTCTGCAGGGGGCTAGGTCAAGGTACTCTGGTGTGCAGAAATTGCTTTTCGGCCTTCTCATGGCCTCGAGAAAGCTGCGCCATTACTTCCAAGCACACGAGATAACAGTTGTCACTCGCTTTCCGCTAAAGAGGATACTGCAGAATCCAGAAGCGACAGGCAGGATTGTCGAGTGGGCACTGGAACTGTCAAGCTTTGGCCTCAAGTTTGAAAGCACTTCAACCATCCAAAGTAGAGCATTGGCAGAATTCATAGCAGAGTGGACGCCAACACCAGACGAAGAAATTCCAGAGACGAGCATCCCCGTCAAGGAAGCGAGCAAAGAGTGGCTCATGTACTTTGACGGTGCCTTCTCGCTGCAAGGCGCCGGTGCTGGCGTGCTGCTTGTCGCACCCACCGGAGAGCACCTCAAATACGTAGTCCAGATGCACTTTCCCAAGGAGCAAGTGACAAACAATACTGCAGAGTATGAAGGCTTGCTTGCCGGTCTCAGGATTGCGGCAGACCTTGGGATCAAGAAGCTCATTGTCAGGGGTGACTCGCAGCTTGTTGTCCGCCAAGTGAACAAGAATTATCAGAGTCCTTTGATGGAAGCCTACGTTGACAAAGTGAGAAAGCTAGAAGAGCACTTTGATGGCCTGCAGATGGAGCATGTCCCAAGAGCTCAGAACGACATTGCTGATGGCCTGTCAAAGTGCGCCGCACTTAAGTTACCTGTGGAACCAGGGATTTTTGTGCTCAAGCTGAGTCAACCGTCCGTAACACCGTCAACTGGACAGAGCAAGAAGAGGAAGTTGATTTCTGGCGACTATTTTCCGGCAGAGCTTCCCGAAGCCGCCGCCAAGAAGGTCCCCAAGATCCACACCAACAGTGCTGAGGAGCAGTCTGCTCCGGCAAGCCCCAGGGTTTGTTCCGTTGAAGCAGACGCTCCCGACAAGTTTTGCTCCGGCAGAGCCGCGGGTTCTTGCCGTAGAAGCGGATGTTCCCGCAGCAGCAGACATGCCTTTAGTCCTTGTTGTCGAGCCACAAGCTCCAGCATGGGCGCAGCAGATTGTCCATTTCCTTCAGATAGGAGAACTTCCCGAAGAGCAAGAAGAAGCGGAAAGAGTAGCCCGACAGTCTAGTATGTACCAGTTTGTCGATAACACACTGTGCAGAAGAAGACTCAACGGAGTGAAATTGAAATGTATTCCCCGGGAAGATGGACAAAAGCTGTTGGCAGAGATACATGGAGGCATATGTGGTCACCACATTGGTGCAAGAGCACTTGTCGGCAAAGCATTCTGGCAAGGATTCTTCTGGCCGACAGCCCTCCAGGATGCAACTGCACAAGTAACCAAGTGTGAAGCGTGCCAGTTCCATTCCAAGCAGATACACCAGCCAGCTCAAGCTCTCTAGACGATCCCTTTATCCTGGCCATTTTCGGTCTGGGGGCTCGACATCCTCGGCCCCTTTCCCCGAGCAATCGGGGGCTTTGAGTACTTGTACGTTGCAATCGACAAGTTCACAAAGTGGCCGGAAGTGGAACCAGTGAGGAAGGTGATAGCACAGTCAGCAGTCAAGTTCTTCAGGTCGATTGTTTGCCGTTTCGGGATACCTAACAGGATAATCACTGACAACGGTACGCAATTTACGAGCCGCACCTTCATGCAGTACGTCCAAGATCTTGGCGCCAAGGTCTGCTTCGGTTCTGTTGCTCACCCAAGAAGCAACGGCCAAGCGGAGAGGGCAAATGCTGAAGTGCTGCGCGGGCTCAAGACCAGAACTTTCGATAGGCTGTACAAGTGCGGAAGAAACTGGATCGAGGAGCTGGTGGTGGTTCTTTAGTCGATCAGGACGATGCCAAATCGAGCCACTAGCCAGACACCTTTCGCTCTAGTCTATGGAGCAGAGGCAGTTCTCCCCACGGAACTCGTATACGGGTCGCCTCGAGTGCTCGCTTATGATGAGCTTGAGCAAGAGCAGCTGCGGCAAGATGACGCGCTGCTCCTTGAGGAATACCGTCTTCAAGCTGTTGTGCGAGCTGCTCGCTACCAGCAAGCTTTGCATCGCTACCATAGCCGCAAAGTTAACGCCAGAATTCTCGAGGAAGGCGACCTTGTTCTTCGGCGCGTTTAGTCCGCCAAGAATTCCAACAAGTTGATGCCGTAGTGGGAAGGCCCTTACCGGGTGAAACGAGTCACTAGGCCTGGCGCTGTCCGCCTGGAGACCGAAGATGGCATCCCAGTGAGCAACTCCTGGAACATTGAGCATCTTCGCAAGTTTTACCCGTAGGGCGCGGTTGCCGGAACCCGTTCCGGCAACCACCTTTTGTACAAGTCTTGCCCCTGTTGCATGTAATCCTTTGTACAAAGCCGGGCGCAGACCCCGTGCATAAATATCATGTGCTCAGCGCACCTTGTCGATTTCATGCTTTTTATTATTTGCGTATGTTATCTGACATTTTGTGCAGCACTTACCCCCGGTAAGCAACAACGAGCCATAAGGCTCCATATTTTTATTTCATTCTCTTTCTTTTTCGCAAGGAAAAGAAGGTTCCCTCGCGCACAAGTTTGCCGGGGGGGGGGGGGGGAGGGAGAAGATAATGATATGGACCAGGCGTCGTTCAAGAAGGTTTCGCCTTGCCGGGAAGCAAGTAACAGAAAAGATAAGTTGCCAAAGTTTGAGCAATCAGATTCCCTTAAAATTTTTAAGTTATTTTCCTTGAACGACCGTTCTTTGTATGGAAAACCTGTGCGCGGAGGAACCAACTCGTAGCTAGTTGCGCCCTGACTGTTGTTTCGAGTCCGCTCAACAACTTAAGTGAGATGCGACTAGCTGCGACAAGGTTTCTTGTCGGCTGCGGCACCGCCAGCAGGCTGCTGACGTTCCGCACTCAGCGCTCGCGGCAAGGGTGCCTGCGCCGGCAAGTTCCCTAAAAGCGTAGGGCGAAAACATACAAAGGAAGGAATCAAGTAGAGGAAATAACATTACAATCATTGCATAGAATAAAGTTATATTACAAGATAAGCTTGTCGCAGCTCTAACAGAATGTTCTTATGACATGAATAGCAGCGACAAGGAAAGAAGAAAATGGGTGGCCTAGTCTACACGGTTGCCCTCGACCCTCTTGATCCCGCTCACCCTGTCCACAATGGGTGCGACAAGGGTCTTGAGCGCCTCCAGATCAGCATCCGGCGGCAAGGACCTGAGGACGTTGGTGAGGTTGAGGCCCGGATTGCGGAACGCCACCTTCATCAGCACCTTCTGAAGAGCTCCCGCGCAGATCTTGTGCGACTCGTCGGCAAGCTGCTTTGGGATCCCTTCCCGGAGTCGCCGGAGTGCCGTCGCCACGCCCTTGAAGAATGAAGTGAGCTTGGCGCTGGGTTGGAGGTTCTCGTCGGAGGAATACCCGAGATCCTCCATTCCCAGTTGCGCCAGCTCCTTGTCGATGTCGGCGGCAACATCCACGAGCCCCTCCGTCCAGTGCTCCACATTCTCCCGAAATGTGCTCTGGGCGGCGGCAGCGCTCGCCAGCAGCGCCTTGCCGGCCTTGACTTCCTCCTTCAGGGCCGTCTCTTGCTCCTTGGCGCTGTCAAGTGTGTTGGTCAAGGCGATCAGCTTCGACTCAAGATCTGCAGCGGAGTCCTTGGCAGCGTCAAGCTCCTTGCCCTTCTCGGCGAGGCGGGTCTGCAGCTCCGAGTAGCTGACGGCGTCCTTCTCGCGCTCAAGCTTGAGCGTGGCAAGCTCGTCGCCGCTCGCCTTGAGGTCGGCCTCCAGCTGCACCACCTTCGTTTCCAACTCATTCTTGGCGGCCTCGGTGGCTGCGGCAGCGTCTTCAGCTTGTTTGAGAGCTCCGCCAACTGTTCGCTCGCGCGCGGCAAGCTCCTCCTCGTGGCTGTCAAGATCAACTTTGTGCTGCACCAGCTCGCCCTCTTGCACGGACAGCTTCTCAACGGCAAGCCTTTGCTGCTCTTCGACTTCGGCCTTCTCGAGGAGGAAAGCCCTCTGCTCCTCGGCAAGCTGCTCCCGCTCCGCGGCCAAAGACCGGAGAGCTTCTTGATTTTGGCCCCGGAGCTCCTCTGCGCGCTTCTCAACATCGACTCCCGCCTTGGCGACAAGCGCTTCTTGGGAATCCAGCTTGGCCTGCCGGGCGCGGTAGAGTGATATCAGTTTCCGCAGCAGCCGCTCCTCCTCAGGCTCGCCGCCGCTGCTGCTTGGTGCCTCGACCAGCGCCAGCCCGGCGGAGGCAAGCACTTCTCCGTCGAAGATCTCTCCCTAGACCGGAGCCCTGGAGCTTGACGCCCAGGGGAGGTTGATGAAGATGTCGTCGCCGGCCTTCAAGTATACGCCAGGCTGGGGCTCTTCGGAGCCTGGCGCGGCGGCAGCAGCGGAGGGGTCGGCGGTCGGTGCAGCGCCTGGCACTCCTGCGGCCTCTGGGTCGTCAGTACGATCGCCGGACCCACCGCCTGCTTTTGCTGCGGCAGCCCTGGCGGCCTCTTCACCGGCGGGCTCATCGGCGCCGGCTGCTTCCTCGGCGGCAACGGCGTTGTCGGCGGCAACTTCAGTCTCCATCGGCTCAGCAGCAGATGGATCTGACAGCCGGAAGAGGGGAGAAGAATCAAACAAATATCCAAGAAAGAGAAAGAAAAGAAGATCAACAAGAAGAAGAAGCCAAGGGAAGTTTTGGAGCAAGGAGATTACCTGTGCCAGGCTCTGCAGTCGTGGTCTCCGTCGCCGGGGGGGCGCTGATGCTGTCCCTTGCCGGAGACCCCTCCCTTGCCGGGGGCTCCTCCCTTGCCGGAGCCTCCTCCCTTGCCGGAGAGCTCTCCCTTGCCGGGGACCTCTCCCTTGCCGGAGGACTCTCCCTTGGCGCTTCGGGGGCGGCCTCCGGGCTCTCCTGGTGGGGCTGCTCTACTCCTGCACAAGTCAGCAAACAGATATCAGCAAAGCAAGACTCTTCATGCGCGCCCAACAGCGGGAAGTAAACAAGATACTTACGCTGGGGGCTGCTCTGGAGATCAGCCGCCGGGTCCGGCAAGGTTGTCTCGGGCGCGTCCCCTGCTGACGCGGTGGGTTCGTCCTTGATGACAATCACCGGCGCCTTGGCTCTCTTTGCTGCCCTCTGAGCCAAAGTCCTGAAAAGGAGTAGGTTCAGAGAAAAGCAAGTAAGATGCAAGACATAAACAGCAAGGATTGGTGGACTACAAGTACAACAAGGAAAACTTACTCTTCTTCTTCTTCCTCGCCGGAGCTAAACGCGGAGAAGTCAAAGTCTAGCTCGCGTCCGGCGTGGGAAGGTGGAGGAGTGGGTTCCCTTGGTCGCTTGGTGGGAGGAGAAGCAGTGGTCCGGGAAGACCCTGCTCCAGTTGTCGTGGCAGCGTGGGGCGCTCCCGCGGCAACGGTGCTTGCCGCGGTGGAGCGTGTCGCGCGACGCGGCGACTGTCGACTCGCCTGCCGCCTCGCCACGTCCCCGACTTTGCGGAGACGCCTTCTTGGTGGAGATGGAGGCTCTGCTTGCGGCGTGCTGTCTGAAGACGAGGAGGAGGAGGAGTTGATATCCAACGAGCCGCTCGTCTCCTAGGAGGGCTCGCTCGGCTCGACGTCACGTCCGGCAAGCTCTTTCTTGCCGGCAGTCTCCCCTTGCCCGGCAAGATCTTTCTTGCCAGCAGGCTCCTCTTGCCGGGCAAGCTCTTTCTTGCCGGCAAGCTCCTCTCGCTCGGCACGGTTTGCCGCCTCTGCTGCCGCTGCCTCCTCCAAGGTGAATCCGAACTCGCCTGCCGCTGCAGCGGCCGCCGCCTCTTCCAGCCTGGTGGTGATGCGCTTCAACTCTGCGTCGGTGGTGTCGCGAGTGAGGCCATCCTTCTCGTCGGGGCGGATCGGCACTTCCACCAAGTTGTCGAAGAACTGCTGCACGACGTCGTCTTCAGGCTCCTGCCAAGTTGGCACGATTCCGTGCGAGTCGCACAGCGGCATCATTGCCCTGATGCGGTCGAGCGCAGAGTTGTTGCACAACAGGACGACGCCCTGCGGCAACCTAAAGACTTCTGGGTGGTCAGGATCATACTTGAAGAGCTCCCGCAACATTGCGTTGAGCTCCAGGACAGTGAAGTTGTAGTTGAGGCCCGGGCGCAGCCTCATGATATCCGCCGCGTTCTTGAACTCCCAGGCAGGCCTCCTCCGTTCCTGCTGGGGGGCGATGCGGCGGTGAAGGAAGTCTATGCCAACAGCGCCTACAGTGAGTCCGGCAAGCCTGAGGCATTGGATCCTGGTGACGGCAATCCTCAGCCTGCTGTCCTCCAGGGCCACGTCGCTCCAGTCGCTGCCGCGTGCTGCTGCTACTTGGCGTCGGGCGGTAAATGGCTGCGGGTTCTCCTCAACTATCCAACACCAATCTGCTCTCCACTCCTCCCACTTGCCGCGGAACTCTCCCTCCAAATACGAATCCTTCTTGCCGGACCTTGAGATCCAAGCAATTCTACCGGACAGAGGCTCTCCTCTCTCTACTCGGGGCATGAAGAAATGGCGGAAAAGAGCTACGTTTGGGTGGACTCCGACGAAGTTTTCGCAAAGGTGTGCGAAAACTGCCATGGTGAGGAAGGAGTTGGGGGTGAAGTCAAGGAGGCAGAGGCCATAGGTGTTCATAATGTCACAGAAGAATTCCGAGAAGGGCGGGCAGAGCCCGCAGTAGAAGAACATGGCAAAGAAGGGGTAGCCGTGTGGAGCCATTTTGTGAGCAGAGGCCGGGAGTACCTTGGTGCTCGGGTGCACTCGCGTCTCCATCGACCAGGAGAGGTAGCAGTACTCCCTCAACTCCTTCGCGTCAAGCTTGGGGGGGGGGGGGAAGATGGCCCGCTCCTTCCGCAGCGCTGCAAGCCGATGCGCCTCGGTCGACTTCACGGCCTTCCCCTTGTCGGCTTTTGGAGCCATGGCGGAGGTAGTGGAGGAGGTCGACAGCGTTGGTGGTGCTGGTGGCAATGGGGGGGGGGGGGCAGGGCGCTGCTCTCTTGCTGCTTTGAGAAGACGGAGGCAGGGCGGAGGCTTCTGAGATTGGAGAGGAAAAGGGGCGAGTGGGCACACTACCCCTGCTTCCCTTTGCTTAAAAAGGAGGAGGGAGCGGACGTTCCGCCTTTCCTAATAAAGAAACCGCCCACGATCTCTCCCACGACGCCGCGTTCGACGCGTGCCGTGCGGGGAAGGCACGGTGGATGCGGAGTGAGATACGGCGTAACCTAGGCCGCGCGTGCCCGTGCCCTGTTTTGGGCCTGGCCCAACAGCGCTCGGCACCGTGTATGGCCCAGGCCCAGGGGCTCCTGTCGGTGTACTAAAGTAGGGGTACCTTAGTATCCCGAACTTGTGCACGGGCAATCGCAGCGTCCCGCGGCAAGGCTTGCCGGGTGACCGCCAAGATCCTCCATGGTTCCTTTGGAGCCATTCAAGAACAAAGTATCCAAGGCCCCGGCAAGAAGAGCTTGCCGGGAAGGAGACAAAACCCCGGCAAGAGGAGCTTGCCGGGAAGGCCAACCAAGGCTCGGTGAGCGACAAGCTCCCGGACGCGACAAGACAACAAATACGGCAAGGCTCTTGCCGCGGCAAGCTTCCACTCTTTACCTGCGCTCCAGCGCATCCACCAACGTGTCGCTCTGGGACCCTTCCAGGCGTACGTGGCGGAAAGCTGTGCAGCCAGAGGTACACGGTGGCAAGCGGCACTGACAAGATTGCCATCGTGGCAAGCAATGGCGTCCCTAGCGGTCCCCTTCTGCATCGTCTAGGCGACACAGACAGGCATTTAATGCCTTTGTCCCCTACCGTCAGGGTTAGGTATGATAACACTGTTGTAGGCGGCGGTGCCAACCGCAGTGCCTTTTCCATTTTGCCCTTCTCTACGTTGCCACCTGTCGGTGACCCCTTTAGTGTATAAAAGGAGGCCCATGCGCAACATAGGGGGGGTCGGCCAACAGAACTCTCTCACGCTCAGTCTCGTTAGCTGCTGGTGTGTACTGTAGAACACCGCGCTCCCGAGCCAGAAATCAATACAAACACAAAGCAGGAGTAGGGTTTTACACATCCGTGCGGCCCGAACCTGGGTAAATTGATCGTGTCGCTCGTGCGCATCGCCTCGATCTGCTCTTCGTGCTCTCTCCGCCCCCTGCCGAACCACAAGGGGCTCGGTCCGCCGTGGTCCCATAGGTGTCCGTGGGGATCAGCACCCCCGACACCAGGGTGAGACTTTTCTCCCCGGACAGATTTTTGTATTCGGCGGCTTTGCACTGCGGGCTAATTCGCTTGGCCATCTGGAGCAGATTGAAAGCTACGCCCCTGGCCATCAGGTCAGGTTTGGAAGCTTAAGCTACACGGCCGATATCCGCGGAGACTTGATCTTCGACGGATTCAAGCCTCTGCCTTGTGCGTCACGCGGTCATGATGAGTATGATTTAGCTCTACCATCCGACAGTGTTTAGGAGATCGCACCGGCAGCCGCTCCGACCCTCAATTCGGAGCCAATTGCGCCATCCATGGACAGGTGGATGGACCCTGCCACGAAGGCCTTACCCTCATCGGCGATCGAGCCGAACATCGACCTTACTCTGTGATACGTCTCCAATGTATCTATAATTTTTGATTGCTCCATGCTATATTATCTACTTTTTTGGGCAATATTGGGCTTTATTTTCCACTTTTATATTATTTTGGGACTAACCTATTAACCGGAGGCCCAGCCCAGATTTGCTGTTTTATGCCTATTTCAGTGTTTCGAGGAAAAGGAATATCAAACGGAGTCAAAACGGAACGAAATCAACTGGAGAAGTTATTTTTGGAAGGAAACCTACCGGATAGACATGGACCCTACGTTAGAAGATGAAGGAGGTGCTCACGAGGGTAGGGGCCGCGCCCCTGCCTCATGGCCCCCTTCGGTCCACCGACGTACCCCTTGCACCCATATATACCTATGTATCGTAAAACTTCCAGAACGAACAATAGATCGGGAGTTCTGCCGCCAGGAGCCTCCGTAGCCACCGAAAACCAATCTAGACCCATTCCGGCACCCTGCTGGAGGGGGCAACCATTCCCCGGTGGCCATCTTCATCATCCCGGTGCTCTCCATGACGAGGAGGGAGTAGTTCTTCCTCGGGGATGAGGGTATGTACCAGTAGCTATGTGTTTGATCTCTCTCTCTCTCTCTCGTGTTCTTGAGATGGTATGATCTTGATGTATCATGAGCTTTGCTATTATATTTGGATCCTATGATGTTTCTTCCCCCCTCTACTCTCTTTTAATTAATTGAGTTTCCTCTTTGGAGTTATCTTATCAGAACACTTGATGTATGTCTTGCGTGGGATACCTGTGGTGACAATGGGTTATTCTATGATCCACTTGATGTATGTTTTGGTGATCAACTTGCGGGTTCCGTGACCTTGGGAACCTATGCATAGGGGTTGGCACACGTTTTCATCGTGATTCTCCGGTAGAACTTTGGGCACTCTTTGAGATTCTATGTGTTGGTTGAATAGATGAATCTGAGATTGTGTGATGCATATCGTATAATCATGCCCACGGATACTAGAGGTGACATTGGAGTATCTAGGTGACATTAGGGTTTTGGTTGATTTTTGTCTTAAGGTGTTATTCTAGTACAAACTCTAGGGCTGTTTGTGACACTTATTGGAATAGCCCAACGGATTGATTGGAAAGAATAACTTTGAGGTGGTTTCCTACCCTACCATAATCTCTTCGTTCGTTCTCCGCTATTAGTGACTTTGGAGTGACTCTTTGTTGCATGTTGAGGGATAGTTATGTGATCCAATTATGTTAGTATTGTTGAGGGAACGTACACTAGCGAAAGTATTAACCCTTGGCCTTATTTCCACACATTGCAATACCGTTTACGCTCACTTTTATCATTCGTTACCTTGCTGTTTTTATAATTTCAGATTACAAATACCTTTATCTACTATCCATATTGCGCTTGTATCACCATCTCTTCGCCGAACTAGTGCACCTATACAATTTACCACTGTACGGGGTGTGTTGGGGACACAAGAGACTCTTTGTTATTTGGTTGCAGGGTTGCTTGAGAGAGACCATCTTCATCCTACACCTCCTACGGATTGATAAACCTTAGGTCATCCACTTGAGGGAAATTTGTTACTGTCCTACAAACCTCTGCACTTGGAGGCCCAACAACGTCTACAAGAAGAAGGTTGTGTAGTAGACATCAAGCTCTTTTCTGGCGCCGTTGCCAGGGAGGTGAGTGCTTGAAGGTATATCTTTAGATCTTGAAATCGAGTCTTTTAGTTTCTTGTTTTATAACTAGTTTAGTTTATAAAAGAAAATTACAAAAAATGGAATTAAGTTTGTCTCATACGCTTCACCTTTTTAATATCTTTCCTGAGTATGATGAAAAGGATAATTGTGCTCAAGTGCTAGAAGAATAAATCTATAAAATGTTTGGCACTAAATATTTGAATGATGAGCATGATTGCAATGTTTTTAGTATGAATTCCTTGAATATCCATGATGCTAATTATATGCAAAGCCACAAGCTTGGGGAAGCTATGTTTGATGAAGATTATATTTTTTGTCCCCCAAGTTTTGATGAGCAAATTTATTATGATTAAAGCATGACTCCTATCTATGATGATTATTGTGATGACACGTATGCTTTAAAGAATAATGATAACCATGAAACTTGTCATCTTGATCTTAATTTTCAATCACATGATAGTTATTTTGTTGAGTTTGCTCCCACTATCATTCATGAGAAGAATTTTGCTTATGTGGAGAGTAGTAAATTTTCTATGCAAGTAGATCATGAAAAAAATTATTTAGGTGCTGGTTATATTGTTGAATTCATTCATGATGCTACTGAAAATTATTATGAGGGAGGAATATATACTTGTAGTAATTGCAATAATATCAAGTTTCCTCTCTATGTGCTTAAAGTTTTGAAGTTATGCTTGTTTTACCTTCCTATGCAAGTTGATTATTGTTCCCATAAGTTGTTTGATCACAAAATCCCTATTTATAGGAAGTGGGTTAGACTTAAATGTTCTATTCATACTCTTCATGATGCTCTCTTTATATTACAATTCTTATCTTTTATGTGAGCATCGTTGAAATCATCATGCCTAGCTAGGGGCGTCAAACGATAGCACTTGTTGGGAGGCAACCCAATCCTATTCTTGTTCCTTGCTTTTTGTTACTGTTTAGTAATAAATAATTCATCTAGACTCTGTTTATATGTGGTTTTATGTGTTTAATTAGTGTTTGTGCCAAGTAGAACCTTTGGGAAGACTTGGGGAAAGTCTTGTTGATCATGCTGTCAAAAACAGAAACTTTAGCGCTGACGAGAATTGCTGCCATTTTTATTTGGAGAGTGATATTTAGTTAATTATTTTTGAAGATGATTAATAGATAAATTCCTCAGGTACAGCAATTTATTTGAGAATTTTATGAGTTCCATAAGTATACGTTTGATCCAGTTTACTACAGACTGTTCTGTTTTTGACAGATTCTGTTTTTCATGTGTTGTTTGCTTATTTTAATGAATCTATGGCTAGTAAAATAGTTTATAAACCATAGAGAAGTTGGAATACAGTAGGTTTAAAACCAATATAAATAAAGAATGAGTTCATTACAGTACCTTGAAGTGGTGATTTATTTTCTTATACTAACGGAGCTTACGAGTTTTCTATTAAGTTTTGTGTTGTGAAGTTTTCAAGTTTTGGGTAAAGATTCGATGGACTATGGAATAAGGAGTGGCATGAGCCTAAGCTTGGGGATGCCCAAGGCACCCCAAGATAATATCTCAATAAGTCTCAAGCGTCTAAGCTTGGGGATGCCCCGGTTGGCATCCCACCTTTCTTCTTCAACAACTATCGGTTAGTATCGATTGATCCTCAGTTTTTGCTTCTTCACATGATGTTTGCTATTTTTAGAATTTCATTTTATTTTTCTTTGCTTGCTGTTTGAATAGAATACCAAGATCTGAAATTATTAAATGTTAGAGAGTCTTCACATAGTTGCATAATTATTCAACTACTCATTGATCTTCACTTATATCTTTCAGAGTAGTTTGTTGTTTGCTCTAGTGCTTCACTTATATCTTTTTAGAGCATGGTGGTAGTTTTATTTTGAAGAAATAGATGAACTCTCATGCTTCACTTATATTATTTTGAGAGTTTTAAATAGCATGGTAATTTGCTTAAATAATCCTAATATGCTAGGTATTCAAGAATAATAAAATTCTCTTATGAGTGTGTTGAATACTATGAGAAGTTTGATACTTGATAATTGTTTTGAGATATGGAGATGGTGATATTAGAGTCATGCTAGTTGAGTAGTTGTGAATTTGAGAGATACTTGTGTTGAAGTTTGTGATTCCCGTAGCATGCACGTATGGTGAACCGTTATGTGATGAAGTTGGAGCATGATTTATTTATTGATTGCCTTCCTTATGAGTGGCGGTCGGGGACGAGCGATGGTCTTTTCCTACCAATCTATCCCCCTAGGAGCATGCGCGTAATACTTTGCTTTGATAACTTGTAGATTTTTGCAATAAGTATATGAGTTCTTAATGACTAATGTTGAGTCCATGGATTATACACACTCTCAGCCTTCCACCCTTGCTAGCCTCTCTAGTACCGTGCACCTTTCGCCGGTACCATAAACCCACCATTTACCTTCCTCAAAACAGCCACCATACCTACCTATTATGGCATTTCCATAGCCATTCTGAGATATATTGCCATGCAACTTTCCACCGTTCCGTTTATTATGACACGCTTCATCATTGTCATAATGCTTTGCATGATCATGTAGTTGACATCGTATTTGTGGCAAAGCCACCATTCATAATTCTTTCATACATGTCACTCATGAGTCATTGCACATCCTGGTACATCGCCGGAGGCATTCATATAGAGTCATATCTTGTTCTAAGTATCGAGTTGTAATTCTTGAGTTGTAAGTAAATAAAAGTGTGATGATCATCATTATTAGAGCATTGTCCCAGTGAGGAAAGGATGATGGAGACTATGATTCCCCCACAAGTCGGGATGAGACTCTGGACGAAAAATAAATAAAAGAGGCCAAAGAAGCCCAAATAAAAAAAAAGAAAGAAGAGAGGCCAAAGAAGCCCAAATAAAAAAAATAGAAAGAAAAGAGGCCATAAAAAAGAGAAAAGGCCCAAATAAAAAAATAAAAAATGAGAGAAAAAGAGAGAAGGGACAATGCTACTATCCTTTTACCACACTTGTGCTTCAAAGTAGCACCATGATCTTCATGATAGAGAGTCTCTCGTTATGTCAATTGCATATACTAGTGGGAATCTTTCATTATAGAACTTGGCTTGTATATTCCAATGATGGGCTTCCTCAAAATGCCCTAGGTCTTCGTGAGCAAGCGAGTTGGATGCACACCCACTAGTTTCTTTTGTTGAGCTTTCATATACTTATAGCTCTAGTGCATCCGTTGCATGGCAATCCCTACTCACTCACATTGGTATCTATTGATGGGCATCTCCATAACCCGTTGATACGCCTAGTCGATGTGAGACTATCTTCTCCCTTTTTGTCTTCTCCACAACCACCATTCTGTTCCACCTATAGTGCTATGTCCACGGCTCACGCTCATGTATTGCGTGAAGATTAAAAAAGTTTGAGAACATCAAAAGTATGAAACAATTGCTTGGATTGTCATCGGGGTTGTGCATGATTTAAATATTTTGTGTGGTGAAAATAGAGCATAGCCAGACTATATGATTTTGTACGGATAGCTTTCTTTGGCCATGTTATTTTGAGAAGACATAATTGCTTAGTTAGTATGCTTGAATTATTATTGTTTTCATGTCAATATGAACTTTTGTCTTGAATCTTATGGATCTGAATATTCATACCACAATTAAGAAGAATTACATTGAAATTATGCCAACTAGCATTCCACATCAAAAATTATCTTTTTTATCATTTACCTACTCGAGGATGAGCAGGAATTAAGCTTGGGGATGCTTGATACGTCTCCAACATATCTATAATTTTTGATTGCTCCATGCTATATTATCTACTGTTTTGGGAAATATTGGGCTTTATTTTCCACTTTTATATTATTTTTGGGACTAACCTATTAACCGGAGGCCCAGCCCAGATTTGTTGTTTTATGCCTATTTTAGTGTTTCGAGGAAAAGGAATATCAAACGGAGTCAAAACGGAACGAAATCAACTGGAGAAGTTATTTTTGGACGGAAACCTATCGGATAGACTTGGACCGTACGTCAGAAGATGAAGGAGGTGCTCACGAGGGTAGGGGCGCGCCCACCCCCTGGGGCGCGCTCCCTCCCTCGTGGCCCCCCCCTTCGGTCCACCGACGTACCCCTTGCACCCATATATACCTACGTATCGTAAAACTTCCAGAACGAACAATAGATCGGGAGTTCTGTCGCTAGAAGCCTCCGTAGCCACTGAAAACAAACCTAGACTCGTTCCGGCACCCTGCCGGAGGGGGCAATCCATCCCCAGTGGCCATCTTCATCATCCCGGTGCTCTCCATGACGAGGAGGGAGTAGTTCTTCCTCGGGGCTGAGGGTATGTATGTCGGCGTTCTGGGAACGGGGGTCCCCAGACTTGCCTGCCTGGGGCCTGCGGCGTGGCTCAAAGGGGGGCCCCGCACGGCCCATCTTCACCAACACAAACCCAAGACCCTCGCGAGGGGCCAAGCCTCGTGGGGCGGACGACGCGGAGCTTCCTCAGGCACGGCCTCGTCAGGCTGGCTCGCGAGGAGACAGAGAGATCAAGGCGGGGTACCTCACGAGGTGCCCGTGACGCAAGCCATAACGACTCAGGGCGCCAGGCCGGTGCCAGCCCGCGCACCGTCCTCCTTTCCTCTTTGGTGCAAAGGGGGCAAGCACAGCCGTGGAGTACCGAGGCATCAGGCAAAGGTTGCCATTTCGGTGCAACGAGACCAAGACCAGAAGGACTACGAGACGGAGGTCACCGTGGAGCCCAAGACGGCGTCATCACCACAGCTTTGCACAGACGAAGACTACTTTTGTCAGGATAGCTGATACTTGCTGTCCCCCTTCAAATTAGCCCGCCATTGTTGGCTCCCTTCCCGCTTGATATTTGGGAAGAGGACCAGGGGCTCTATAAATAGGACCAGCCACCCACATAGCTGGGGGAAAAAGGGTCTCTGGGGGTAGAGAGGTTGGAAGCAGAGAGAGAGAGAGAGAGAGAGAGAGAGAGAAAGGTGACTGAACTTCTCCCAACAGTTCATCGCCTCAGCCAAGAACAGACCCTCACGAGGCTATTCTTCCTTGTATTGTTCGCCATCATCAGCCCAAGACGCAATCCACCACACCACACACTGGAGTAGGGTATTACACCACAACGGTGGCCTGAACCAGTATAAACCCTGTGTCTCTTGCGCTGTTCTTCCCATAGTTTGGATCCTAGCAAGGCGGAGGGGTGCAGGTAGGTAGGAGGCGAAATCTCCGCGTGCACCCCAGTGTTTGAACCTCAAGGGTCTGCCAGAACCTGAAATCCGACATTTGGCGCGCCAGGTAGGGGTGCGCCGGAATTCGTCTCCCACCACCCCGTTCTCCTCCGACCATCACGCTCATGTCTGATGCTCGTCGGGCCCGCGCGGAGCGCCGGGCTGCCCTCGCTTCCCGCGTCGCCCAGCAGCCCTTGTTGGCGGGCGTCCTCGCTATTCCCCGTCACCTGCCGTCAACGCCGCCACCGGCCCGGCGGGGGACGAGCAGCAAGCATCGTCCCAGCATCCGTCCGTGCGGCAATTCGGCCGCACCGCAACTCCCTCGCTCGCCCCAGCTGGATCTTTGTCCCGCGCGCTCCGCGCGCCCATGGAGGCTCGGGCTGCACTCATCGCGACAAACGAGCTCCTACACTACCGTCCCGTTGATGATGTCTATGAAGAATGGCTCGACCGCGTCGCCGAGCTCGTCCGCGCCGCAGGGGGCTCTTCCGCGCCGTCCGTTCTGCTGCACCGCACCCCGCCCCGCGCGGGCGAAGAGGATCCGGCGGCGCCCCGGCCGCCTCCTCCTCAAGAAGACGCCATGGCTCCAAGGCGCGTGGCCCCTGGGCGGAACCCGCTCCGTCAGGTGCCAGCGCAGCAAGAACAGAGCTGCCAAGAAGTCCCTCGCCCGCCAGAAACTGCCCGGGCGCTCCCAGCACCAGCACGTCGTGACCATCCTCTTGCTCCGGTGCATGGGGGCATGCAAGACCAGGCTCTCCGTCACCCAAGGCCTCCCGTGGCCATAGCAGGCTGCTGCGCCTACACCACCGAACTACGCAGCGTCGCATGGCCCGGCAAGTTCAAGCCAGACCTGCCTCCTCGCTACCACGGCACGGCCGACCCTGCGGAGTTCCTCCAGCTCTACGAGCTGGGCATTGAAGCTGCCAATGGAGACGAGAAGCTCATGGCGAACTGGTTTCCCATGGCGCTCAAGGACAGGGCCCACACCTGGCTCCTGAACCTGGCTCCAGGCACAATCTCCTCCTGGGAAGAGATGCGCACCCGCTTCATCGCCAACTTCCAAGGTACTCGCGACCGGCCACCCGCCGTGAGCGACATACGCCGCATCAAGCAACAACCTGGGGAGACCCTGCAGAAGTACATCCAGCGCTTCAACAACGCACGCCTCAAGATCCCCAAGGTGACTGAGGAGGCCATCATCTCAGCTTTCTCCAACGGCGTGCGCGACGTCAAGATGAAGGAGGAGCTGGCGATGCATGAAGACCTATGCACTTCCTTGGAGCTGTTCAACTTGGCAAACAAGTGCGTCAGGGCTGAGGAGGGGCGTCTCTCCCTCCTCGAGCTGCCTGCCATAGACCCAGAAGAGAAGAAGCTCAAGGCCAAGGATGTGAAGCGCAAGGGGGCTGCAGTGCTCGCGGCAGAACCAGACACCAAGCGGAGCAGAGATCAGCCCGAACCTCCCAAGGGCAGCCGGTACTGTGTGTACCACGACCTCCACACCCACAACACCAACGAATACCAAGAGCTCCGGGCCGTGCGAGAAGGAAGGATCGGCCGTCGTCCCGACCGCGGTGACCGGGGCTACGGTCGAGGAGGAGGAAGGAACGCAGGACGCTGGGAAGACCGTGGCCCGCGCCAGGGGTGGCGTGACCAACCTCGCGAGGATCGCTGGCAAGACCTGCCTCGCGAGGGAGGCTGGAGGGATCAGCCTCGCGAGGATCGCCCACAAGGTAATGCAGGCCTCCCACCGCTGCCGCCGCAGCCAAGGAGAAACGATTACCGCCACTAGGACGAGGAGGCTGGGGGCTTCCAGGAGCCACACGCGATCGCTTGCATCCTGGGCGGAGCTCAAGCCCCAGCCTCTCAACGCATCTTCAAGCAGTTCGCCTGTGAAGTGAACGCAGTCCTCCCCAGACTCGAAGCCACACGCCCTCTCAAGTGGTTGACGTGCGCCATCACGTTCAGCTCAGCGGATCAGCTCAAGTGTGCGGCAACAGCCGGGGTCCTCCCGATGCTTTGTTCCCCAATCATCAGCAACATGGTGGTCACCAAGACCCTCATCGATGGCAGGGCAGGGCTGAACGTCCTGTCCGTGGAGACATTCAACAACCTCCAAGTGCCCTACAGCCAGCTTCAGCCAACCAAGCCCTTCTCCGGTATCACCGACGGCTCCACGGTCCCGATTGGGCAGGTCCGCCTCCCTGTCACCTTCGAGGCACGCGACAACTACCGCACCGAGCTCATCGACTTCGACGTTGCTCACATTCGCCTTCCATACAACGCCATACTTGGGTACCCAGCGCTCGCCAAGTTCATGGCCGTAACTCACCACAGCTACAGCGTCCTCAAGATGCCAGGAAGCGGCGGGGTCATCATGGTACCCTGCAAGGAGAGGGACGCGGTGTGTTCACTGGAGCGAGCCTTTCTGGCCGCATCACTGGAAGATCAGGATCGCGGAAGCAGGAGGCTTCTCGAGGCCACCCCCAAGAAGAAGAAGACATCATCCGGCCTGGCCCCTCAGGAGGCAGGCCCCTCTGGGCCCGTGCCTGCCCAGGGGGAACCTCCTTCCATCGCATAGGAAAGCGTGCCCGGCGCCCTCCTCAGGCAGGGCTCGGGGGCTCTCCCCTGGAGGGCCACCGACCTAGCTACGGTCACGAGGGAGGCGCTTGGGCACCACATGGAGGCATGTTTCGAAGCACGTTTCCCTCAAGAAGGAGCAAGGCAAGGAGATCCAGACCCACAGGAGTTCGTCAGCAAGGCCATTCAGGAGTTATAGGAGTCAAGAGTCATGAGAGGCGCCCGCCGCCTACCAGCAGTGGCTCCCCATCCAGGCGAGGATGGCGGGCTGCGCGTCTGCATCGACGTACCAGGGCTCAACCGAGTCGCCTACCTAGAGCGCCTCTGGCCCTCGCGAGTGGGGCGCTGCGGAGGTCCACCCCACAGCTGCGTTCGCATGCCTTACGGCTTGCCGAGCGTGGCTGACACGTACCAGCGCCTCATGAGGGGTACCACGGAGGCACAAGAGGCCAGGCGCTCCGAAGCCCTGGCGGAGATGGAGATGGCCCGCGAGGAACCGCCAGCGCCTCCGGAGCCTCCCGAGGCCCCTGGGCCTGGGGGCTCATGAGGATCGGCTTCCGCAGCCCACCGAGCCGGCTACACCAACACCCCTTCATCTTTGGCGTCATCAGGTGACATCTTTCAAGTTTCACTTCCAGCTGGGAGCGCCCCCAGGGCTGCATTATTCCTAGGCCGCGTGGGTCCGTCCCTGCGGCGTGTATCCCTTTTATTTCGCGTCGATTAGCTTACCTTGTTGGGGGCGCCCCTCGGGCTCCATGATCCCCAAGCCGCTCGGGCCAGGCCCAGCGGCATGTATCCCATTTGCGTTCATTTCCGGTTATGCGTTAGAACCACCATGCTTGATTATTTGATGTCGGTCCACGGCACCTCTTCTTCTCCATGCTGACCACTTGCACGTTAAAGGGGGGGGGGGGTACCTGAGCATCACGACTCAGGCCTCTTACTGGCTCTCCAGCCCTCACCCCCTGGCCTTGACCACGGCATCGCGACCTGGCATACCAGCGACGGCTGGGACCATCTCGAGGGCTGGGACCCGAGGACGTAGAGTGCAGGCATCTCACCAAATTTGTAGGGACACATCACAAGATAAGGCCCGGTGCCAGGTGCAACCCACCTAGAGGTAGGGCCCCGTGAGTCCCGCGCTGGCTCACGGGTGCCCAGATACACCTCGCCAGGCCCTACCATGCCAGCCACGTGTCAGGGCGGGGCTGTACACGCCCCGGGGGCTCCTCCCGGAGGGGGCCCCCTCCCACGTACCAGTGGAAGCACCATGCTCCGTGCTGGCTGACGAGCCTGCCGAGGAGCGGCTATGCCCGTACACATATGGAAGCGCTATGCTCCGCGCTGGTGATAAACAACTGAGGGTGGCCCCCGGGCCGCATCAACCTCAGGGAGCCCAGAGCTCAGTGTCTAGCCTCATCATAATGCCTCCCCTCGGGAGTGCCGCGCGAGGGGGCTGGGCACGGGGGCTGCGCCTGGGTCACGCCCAGACGCACGCCGCCCAGCCAGGCCCCCCGGGCCTAGTTCGTCACGCGCCTCTCCCCGAGCGGAGCCAAGGTATGAAGGCCATTTGGGCGTCAAGGGGGACTCCTGAGCATCGCGACTCAGGAGCCTAACTGGTCACGTAGCCCCTCACTCTATGGCCCCGTCCTGGTTTCTGGTCGGGACCATCGCTGGGTGAGGCACGCGCGCGGCCGGGCTCTGCAGACGTTGAACGATAGATCCACCTACATCATACCTCCCTACTTGCTGTTCGTGCCCTAAGGGGGACTCCTGAGCATCGTGACTCAAGAGCCTAACTTTTCATGTAGCCCCTCACTCCTCGGTCCCGTCCTGGTTTCCGGTCGGGACTATTGCTGGGTGAGGTACGCGCGGGGCTGGGCTCTGCCAGCGTAGAACATAAGCAAGTAGGAAGGAAAAGCGCAAATTTCAAGGAATTTGAAAGCAAATATTACAGTCCACACTGTTATCCCAATACCAAACGCAAGTTTTAAACGCCTCCCCGAGGCATGATACATGTGCAGGAATTCAAAGCAGGACAGGAGTCACGACGGAGTCACTTGGCAGCGGGGGAGCAGCGCGGAGTGGGTTCGCCTCACGGAGCAGCGGGGTCGGCAGCGCCTTGCTCCGACTTGGTGCTGAAGGCCCGGAACTTCCCCAACAGAGCCTTCGCGCGACCCTTCACGGCTTCAGCAGCAGCAGCGGCACGATCGCCGCTTGTTGGCTCCAGCAGGCTGTCGAGGTCGATGCCGGGATCGCGAAGGTAGATGTGGGTGAGGACACGCGCCAGCGCTGCAGAAGACAGGACACGTGCCTCAGCCTCGGCCGTGGGGCCAAGGCCAAGGGCGACATCTTCAAGAGCATGAACCAGGAAGGGAAGCAGCTTGGCGGGGCCATCCTCGGCGCCAGCCAGCAGGCTCTCCAGGCCGCTATCGTAAAGCGTCCTCAGCGAGGAGCGAGCCCTCGCCTCCAACTCCGTGAAGGCCACGCGGTCCTCGGCAAGAACCCGGGCCTTGTCATCCAACTCGGCCTTCCTCGCCCCAACTCCTGCTCCAGCGCGCCTAGGCGATCGCGGCGCTTCTTGAGCTTGGCTTCCCGGCCCTCGACGGCCGCCTCGCGAGCCTTCACGCCTTCTTCCTGCTCTTGGCGAAGGCGGACCTCTTTCGCGAGCTGATCCCGCAGACCTTGCAGCTCGTCCTCCAGCGCCTTGTAGCGACCACGGACGTCGACCACCTCCCCAAGGCTGCATCACGAGCAGCCTTCACCTCAAGGACGGCCCGCTTCTCCTCGTCGCATGCCGTCGAGGCCTGGACCAGCGCCGCCAGAATCGAAGCGTCGGAGCGGACCCATCCTGAAGCCAACTCCAAACGTCCGGCCACCAAGCGGGGGTCGGCGCCAAGAAGATCCTACCGCAGTCGGTCCAGCTCAGCAATAGCACGATCTAGAACGGCAGAAGGAGTCGGAGAGACAGCAGTCGATGGAGTAGGAGGAGAAGGCGGCAGCACGACCGCAGCATCCTGAGGTGGAGTGTGCCGCGCCCCGACATCTGTAGTGGCGGCGGCAGGCAAGAGCACCTCGGGAGCCACTTGGGCCGTGGGGGCTGAGCTCGCCCCAGCCGTCTCAGCCAGGCCTCGCGAGGATGACCGGGCAGGAGAAGCCTTGCGTCGCGGTCACCCTCCTTCAGGGGCGCTGTCACGGATGGAACCTCAGGAGCCCCCTTTGACTTCTTCGCCACAGGCGCCAGCCTATCTAAGGGATGCGAACGTCAAGCCTCAGAAGCAGAGCAAGAAATAAAGACAAGAATCGAACGCTTACGGGTCGCTGCCAGCGAGCTCAAGCGGCCTCCAGCCAAACCTGAAGCTTGAAAGCCGGCTGAAAGGGTCAACCTCGGGAAGCTTGGAGGCGGAAGGTGCACCTCCGGTCCGCACCGAGGCCAGGGCAGACCCGCGGGAGATCAGCCCGGTCCTGTCCTTCTTCGGGATCGGGGGTGAGCCCCGCCGTCCTGCTCGTCGTTGTCCATGTCGTCGTCCTCGTCGTCATCCACGTCGTCATCACTCGGAGGGAGGCGGAGAGTGCGGGACCTGCACCGGGGAAGGGGAGCCCTCGACTGTCCGTCAGTCGCCTCGGAGTCAGGCCCTTTTCCCCGCACCCCTCCTTCCTCCTCTTCGCTGGAGTCGTCGGAGGGCACGTCCTCCGGTTCCTCGGGAGTCTCCACGGGCACGGGCCCATCCCCGTTGAAGACGAGCATGGACTTCACCACCTGCTCCCAGTCGTCGTGGAGGAACAAGGGCGTAGGAGCGCCCTCCAACCTCGCCACATTGCCCCCGACTAGAGATTGGAGAACCGCAGCCAGGTCTTCGTCGGCCCAGGCCGCGGGGCTCGGACAGGGCCTCCACATTGGAAGCAAGTACTGCCGAAGCGGAGCCAGCTGGTGCTCCAGGAACTCCCGCAGCAAAGACGCGCCGGTCAGCTCCGCCGCCGCCATGTCGGTCGGCCTCAGATCCGCGTCCATCTTCTCCAACACCATCTTCGCGCGGGGATCCGTGAGCTCCGCTTGACCCCAGTTGCTGGAGCTCGTGGGCTGCTCCGTGGGCAAGATCAGCCGAGGGTGGATGCGCTCAGCATCCACCAAGACCCACTTGCTCCTGAAGCCCTCAATCCTCTTCCCAGGGTTCGAGATGGCAATGGCGCCACCGTATGCGACGAAGCTCGCGCACGCGGAAGCAGGACCATGAGAGGTCCGGAGGTAGAAGTAGTGGCGTAGCAAGGCCACTGAGGGCTGCACCCCAACGTGGGCCTCACAGTAATAAGAAAAGATCACGAGGAGAAGGACGGAGTTGGGATGGAGATGCAGAGCCTGTATCTTGTAATGGCGGTGGACAGAGAAGAAGAACTCGGAGAAGGGAGGCACCAGGCCAGCAACAATGGCACTTACGAAGAGTGGATAGAAGGTGCTCCTCTGACCCTCAAGGGTGGCGGAGCCGGCCTTGAACACCTTCGCCCCGTCGATGCCTCGCGCCGTCGCTATCCGGCGCAACCGGGCAAGGCCCGCCTCCGACACGTTCGGCGGGTCCAGGGCAGACGAGTACCACGCTGCGGCTGGGGGCTGGCGAGGCGCCATGGCTTCCTAGGTCGCACGGTCAGAGCAGATTTGGAGATTTCGGAGGAAGGAAGGAGGGGCGCAAGAAAGGGGATCTGAGCAGCGACTGGGGAAAGCAAGAAGAAGGGCCTAGGCGGATGCCACTCCCTTATCAACTTGCACGGTTGCTTAGGCACCCACGTCCAGTCAACCGCCACGCGGCGCCCAAGGCCGCAGGCTGTTATGGCCCGCGGCGCTTCGCTCTTGCCCTTCCGCCTCCCTACACGGCCAAGTCCGGGTGCGCCTTGGGCCCGGGGGCTACAGTCGGCGTTCTGGGAACGGGGGTCCCCAGACTTGCCTGCCTGCTGCCTACGGCGTGGCTCAAAGGGGGGCCCAGCACGGCCCATCTTCACCAACACAAACCCAAGACCCTCGCGAGGGGCCAAGCCTCACGGGGCGGACGATGCGGAGCTTCCTAAGGCACGGCCTCGTCAGGCTGGCTCGCGAGGAGGCGGAGAGATCAAGGCGGGGTACCTCACGAGGTGCCCGTGACGCAAGCCAGGACGACTCAGGGCGCTAGGCGGGTGCCAGCCCGCGCAGCGTCCTCCTTTCCTCTTTGGTGCAAAGGGGGCAAGCGCAGCCGCGGAGTACCGAGGCATCAGGCAAAGGTTGCCATTTCGGTGCAACGAGACCAAGACCAGAAGGACTACGAGACGGAGGTCACCGTGGAGCCCAAGACGGCATCATCACCAGAGCTTTGCGCAGACGAAGACTACTTTTGTCAGGATAGCTGATACTTGCTGTCCCCCTTCAAATTAGCCTGCCATTGTTGGCTCCCTTCCCGCTCGATATTTGGGAAGAGGACCAGGGCCTCTATAAATAGGACCAGCCATCCACATAGCTGGGGAAAAAAGGGTCTCTGGGGGTAGAGAGGTTGGAAGCAAAGAGAGAGAGAGAGAGAGAGAGAGAAAGGTGACTGAACTTCTCCCAGCAGTTCATTGCCTCAGCCAAGAATAGACCCTCGCGAGGCTGTTCTTCCTTGTAGTGTTCGCCATCATCAGCCCAAGAGGCAATCCACCACACCACACACTAGAGTAGGGTATTACACCACAACGGTGGCCCGAACCAGTATAAACCATGTGTCTCTTGCGCTGTTCATCCCATAGTTTGGATCCTAGCAAGGCGGAGGGGTGCAGGTAGGTTTGGAGGCGAAATCTCCGCGCGCACCCTAGTGTTCGAACCTCAAGGGTCTGCCGGAACCCGAAATCCGACAATGTACCAGTAGCTATGTGTTTGATATCTCTCTCTCTCTCTCTCTCTCTCTCTCTCGTGTTCTTGAGATGGCACGATCATGATGTATCGCGAGCTTTGCTATTATATTTGGATCCTATGATGTTTCTTCCCCCCTCTACTCTCTTGTAATGAATTGAGTTTCCCCTTTGGAGTTATCTTATCAGATTGAGTCTTTAAAGATTTGAGAACACTTGATGTATGTCTTGCATGGGATACCTGTGGTGACAATGGGGTATTGTATGATCCACTTTATGTATGTTTTGGTGATCAACTTGCGGGTTCCGTGACCTTGGGAAGCTATGCATAGGGGTTGGCACACGTTTTCGTCGCGATTCTCTGGTAGAACTTTGGGAACTCTTTGAGATTCTATGTGTTGGTTGAATAGATGAATCTGAGATTGTGTGAAGCATATCGTATAATCATGCCCACGGATACTTGAGGTGACATTGGAGTATCTAGGTGACATTAGGGTTTTGGTTGATTTGTGTCTTAAGGTGTTATTCTAGTACAAACTCTAGGGCTGTTTGTGACACTTATAGGAATAGCCCAACGGATTGATTGGAAATAATAACTTTGAGGTGGTTTCGTACCCTACCATAATATCTTCGTTCGTTCTCCGCTGTTAGTGACTTTGGAGTGACTATTTGTTGCATGTCGAGGGATAGTTATGTGATCCAATTATGTTAGTATTGTTGAGAGAACTTACACTAGCGAAAGTATGACCCCTAGGCCTTATTTCCACATATTGCAATACCGTTTACGCTCACGTTTATCATTCGTTACCTTGCTGTTTTGATAATTTCAGATTACAAATACCTTTATCTACTATCCATATTGCACTTGTATCACCATCTCTTCGCCGAACTAGTGCACCTATACAATTTACCATTGTATTGGGTGTGTTGGGGACACAAGAGACTCTTTGTTATTTGGTTGCAGGGTTGCTTGAGAGAGACCATCTTCATCCTACTCCTCCTACGGATTGATAAACCTTAGGTCATCCACTTGAGGGAAATTTGCTACTGTCCTACAAACCTCTCCACTTGGAGGCCCAACAACGTCTACAAGAAGAAGGTTGTGTAGTAGACATCACTCTACACAAGAGCCGTGTTGACAAATTGCCGGATCTCTCTCCGGCCACGGACTCTGAACCACCTGCGCCTGTTCCTAACGAATCCGATTGGGCTCCGATCATGGAGTTTACCTCCGCGGATATTTTTCAGCACTCGCCCTTTGGCGACATACTGAACTTGTTAAGGTTTCTCTCCTTGTCAGGAGGATCCTGGCCAAACTATGTCCGACTGGACTGGCATGCGGATGACGAAGAAATTCGCAGCCCACCCACCACCCACTTAGTAGCCACTATCGATGACTTAACAGACATGCTCGATTTTGACTCCGAATACATCGACGGTATGGACGACGATGCGGGAGATGAAGAGCAACCACTGCCCACAGGGCACTGGACAGCCACCTCATCATACGATATATACATGGTGGATACACCCAAAGAAGGCAATGGCGACGAGACAACAGCGGATGACCCCTCCTAGAAGCAACCCAAGCGCCGACGTCAGCGGCGCCACTCTAAGTCCCACCAAAGAAAAAGTGGAGATACCGGCACAGGAGATAATAACACTCCGGATAGTGCCGAAGATAACAACAATCCCCTCCAGCAAGATTTAGAGCAGGAGGATGGAGGAGCCAGCCCTCCTGAGAGAGCGGCAGATGAAGAAGCGGAGAATGATAATTACATGCCCCCTCCGAAGACGAGGCAATCCTCGGCGATGATGAATTCGCCATGCCAGAGGATCGCGTCGAACAAGAGAGCTTCAAGCGCCGGCTTATAGCCACGGCGAATAGCCTTAAGAAAAAGCAGCAGCAGCTTCAAGCTGATCAAAGATATGATAGCTGACAGATGGACTGAAGTCCTCGCGGCCGGGGAATATAAACCCGAGCACCCCTCCAAGAGTTACCAAAAATGCAGGTTGCTACCCCGACTGGAGGAAGAAGCGTATGACGCGGCTGATCGGCCAGCTCGTGGCCACGATAGAGAGGCATTCCAGCCAAAAACTTAGCCTGCACCCCGACGCCATTCAAATAAAAAGGTATGGGGAAATACGCCAGACCTGTGAGATGTATTGGAGGACAAAGCAAAACATGCAAGATCGATCTACGGATCACGAGGGCGCGCCACTATGCGAGACGATAAATGTCACGCCAGATACAGTAAAAGTCAATCCGGCCAGGCCGAACATAGCGGGCAAGACCCATTCGAGCTGCATCACGATATAGCCCAATACAGAGGCGCCGCACACCCCCTATGCTTCACAGACGAAGTAATGGATCATCAAATCCCAGAGGGTTTCAAACCCGTAAATATTGAATCGTACGACGGCACAATAGATCCTGCGGTATGGATCGAGGATTTCCTCCTCCACATCCACATGTCCCGCGGCGATGACTTACACGCCATCAAATACCTCCCACTAAAGCTCAAAGGACCAGCCCGGCATTGGCTTAACAGCTTGCCAGTGTTGGGGAACGCAGTAATTTCAAAAATTTTCCTACGCACACGCAAGATCATGGTGATGCACAGCAATGAGAGGGGAGAGTGTTGTCTACGTACCAACGCAGACCGACTGCGGAAGCGATCACACAACGTAGAGGAAGTAGTCGTACGTCTTCTTCCCGATCCGACCGATCCAAGCACCGTTACTCCGGCACCTCCGAGTTCTTAGCACACGTTCAGCTCGATGACGTTCCTCGGGCTCCGATCCAGCAAAGCGTCGAGGAAGAGTTCCGTCAGCACGACGGCGTGATGACGATCTTGATGTACTACCGACGCAGGGCTTCGCCTAAGCACTGTAACGGTATGATCGAGGTGGAATTTGGTGGCAGGGGGCACCGCACACGGCTAAGGAGCAATTAACTTGTGTGTCTTGGGGTGCCCCCTGCCCCCGTATATAAAGGCCAGGGGCAGGGGGTTCGGCCGGCCAGGTGGGAGGCGCAGGGAGGAGTCCTACTCCCACCGGGAGTAGGACTCCTTCCCCCCAATCCTATTCCAACTAGGATTCTTGGGGAAGAAGGAGAAAGAGGGGGCCGGCCCACCTCTCCTAGTCCTATTAGGACTTGGGAAAGGTGGGGGGCGCCGGCCAGGTGTGGGCTGCCTCTTCTCTCTTTTCCACTAAGGCCCAATAGGCCCATTTACCTCCCGGGGGGTTCCGGTAACCCTCCCGGTAATCCGGAAAAAACCCGATTTCACCCGGAACGCTTCCGGTGCCCAAACATAGGCTTCCAATATATCAATCTTTACGTCTTGACCATTTCGAGACTCCTCGTCATGTCCGTGATCTCATCCGGGACTCCGAACAACCTTCGGTACATCAAAATGCATAAACTCATAATAACTATCATCGTAACGTTAAGCGTGCGGACCCTACGGTTCGAGAACAATGTAGACATGACCGAGACATGTCTCCGGTCAATAACCAATAGCGGGACCTGGATGCCCATATTGGCTCCTACATATTCTACGAAGATCTTTATCGGTCAGACCGCATAACAACATACGTTGTTCCCTTTGTCATCGGTATGTTACTTGCCCGAGATTCGATCATCGGTATCCAATACCTAGTTCAATCTCGTTACTGGCAAGTCTCTTTACTCGTTCCGTAATACATCATCTCATAACTAATATCTTAGTTATTATGCTTGCAAGGCTTATGTGATGTGTATTACCGAGAGGGCCCAGAGATACCTCTCTGACAATCAGAGTGACAAAACCTAATCTCGAAATACGCCAACCCAACATCTACCATTGGAGACACCTGTAGTACTCCTTTATAATCACCCAGTTACGTTGTGACGTTTGGTAGTACCCAAAGTGTTCCTCCGGTAAACGGGAGTTGCATAATCTCATAGTTATAGGAACATGTATAAGTCATGGAGAAAGCAATAGCAACATACTAAACGATCGGGTGCTAAGCTAATGGAATGGGTCATGTCAATCAGATCATTCAACTAATGATGTGACCTCGTTAATCAAATAACAACTCTTTGTTCATGGTTAGGAAACATAACCATCTTTGATTAACGAGCTAGTCTAGTAGAGGCATACTAGTGACACTCTGTTGGTCTATGTATTCACACATGTATTATGTTTCCGGTTAATACAATTCTAGCATGAATAATAAACATTTATCATGATATAAGGAAATAAATAATAACTTTATTATTGCCTCTAGGGCATATTTCCTTCAGTCTCCCACTTGCACTAGAGTCAATAATCTAGATTACACAGTAATGATTCTTACACCCATGGAGTCTTGGTGCTGATCATGTTTTGCTCGCGGAAGAGGCTTAGTCAACGGGTCTGCAACATTCAGATCCATATGTATCTTGCAAATCTCTATGTCTCCCACCTGGACTAAATCCCGGATGGAGTTGAAGCGTCTCTTGATGTGTTTGGTTCTTTTGTGAAATCTGGATTCCTTTGCCAAGGCAATTGCACCAGTATTGTCACAGAAGATTTTCATTGGACCCGATGCACTAGGTATGACACCTAGATCGGATATGAACTCCTTCATCCAGACTCCTTCGTTCGCTGCTTCCGAAGCAGCTATGTACTCCGCTTCACATGTAGATCCCGCTACGACGCTTTGTTTAGAACTGCACCAACTAACAGCTCCACCGTTTAAAGTAAACACGTATCCGGTTTGCGATTTAGAATCGTCCGGATCAGTGTCAAAGCTTGCATCAACGTAACCTCTTACAGTGAGCTCTTTGTCACCTCCATATACGAGAAACATATCCTTAGTCCTTTTCAGGTATTTCAGGATGTTCTTGACCGCTGTCCAGTGATCCACCCCTGGATTACTTTGGTACCTCCCTGCTAAACTTATAGCAAGGCACACATCAGGTCTGGTACACAGCATTGCATACATGATAGAGCCTATGGCTGAAGCATAGGGAACATCTTTCATTTTCTCTCTATCTTCTGCAGTGGTCGGGCATTGAGTCTGACTCAACTTCACACCTTGCAATACAGGCAAGAACCCTTTCTTTGCTTGATCCATTTTGAACTTCTTCAAAATCTTGTCAAGGTATGTGCTTTGTGAAAGTCCAATTAAGCGTTTTGATCTATCTCTATAGATCTTTATGCCTAATATGTAAGCAGCTTCCCCGAGGTCTTTCATCGAAAAACTTTTATTCAAGTATCCTTTTATGCTATCCAGAAATTCTATATCATTTCCGATGAGTAATATGTCATCCACATATAATATCAGAAATGCTACAGAGCTCCCACTCACTTTCTTGTAAATACAGGCTTCTCCAAAAGTCTGTATAAACCCGAATGCTTTGATCACACTATCAAAGCGTTTATTCCAACTCCGAGATGCTTGCACCAGTCCATAGATGGATCGCTGGAGTTTGCACACTTTGTTAGCTCCCTTTGGATCGACAAAACCTTCTGGTTGCATCATATACAACTCTTCTTCCAGAAATCCATTCAGGAATGCAGTTTTTACATCCATTTGCCAAATTTCATAATCATAAAATGCGGCAATTGCTAACATGATTCTGACAGACTTAAGCATCGCTACGGGTGAGAAAGTCTCATCGTAGTCAACTCCTTGAACTTGTCGAAAACCTTTTGCGACAAGTCGAGCTTTGTAGACAGTAACATTACCATCAGCGTCAGTCTTTTTCTTAAAGATCCATTTATTCTCAATTGCTTGCCGATCATCGGGCAAGTCAACCAAAGTCCATACTTTGTTCTCATACATGGATCCCATCTCAGATTTCATGGCTTCAAGCCACTTTGCGGAATCTGGGCTCACCATCGCTTCTTCATAGTTCGTAGGTTCATCATGATCTAGTAGCATGACTTCCAGAACAGGATTACCGTACCACTCTGGTGCGGATCTTACTCTGGTTGATCTACGAGGTACAGTAGTATTTTGATCTAAAGTTTCATGATCATCATCATTAACTTCCTCTCTTATTGGTGTAGGTCTCACAGAAACAGTTTTCTGTGATGTACTATTTCCCAATAACGGAGTAGGTACTATTACCTCGTCAAGTTCTACTTTCCTCCCACTCACTTCTTTCGAGAGAAACTCCTTCTCAAGAAAGTTTCCGAATTTAGCAACAAAAGTTTTGCCTTCGGATCTGTGATAGAAGGTGTATCCAATAGTTTCCTTTGGATATCCTATGAAGACACACTTCTCCGATTTGGGTTCGAGCTTATCAGGTTGAAGCTTTTTCACATAAGCATCGCAGCCCCAAATTTTAAGAAACGACAACTTTGGTTTCTTGCCAAACCATAGTTCATAAGGCGTCGTCTCAACGGATTTAGATGGTGCCCTATTTAACGTGAATGCGGCCGTCTCTAAAGCATAACCCCAAAATGATAGCGGTAAATCAGTAAGAGACATCATAGATCGCACCATATCTTGTAAAGTACGATTACGACGTTCGGACACACCATTATGTTGTGGTGTTCCGGGTGGCGTGAGTTGCGAAACTATTCCACAATTTTTCAAATGTACACCAAACTCGTAACTCAAATATTCTCCTCCACGATCAGATCGTAGAAACTTTATTTTCTTGTTACGATGATTTTCAACTTCACTCTGAAATTCCTTGAACTTTTCAAATGTTTCAGACTTATGTTTCATTAAGTAGATATACCCATATCTGCTTAAATCATCTGTGAAGGTGAGAAAATAACGATATCCGCCACGAGCCTCAATATTCATCGGACCACATACATCGGTATGTATGATTTCCAATAAATCTGTTGCTCTCTCCATAGTACCGGAGAACGGTGTTTTAGTCATCTTGCCCATGAGGCACGGTTCGCAAGTACCAAGTGATTCATAATCAAGTGGTTCCAAAAGCCCATCAGCATGGAGTTTCTTCATGCGCTTTACACCGATATGACCTAAACGGCAGTGCCACAAATAAGTTGCACTATCATTATCAACTCTGCATCTTTTGGCTTCAACATTATGAATATGTGTATTACTACTATCGAGATTCAATAAGAATAGACCACTTTTCAAGGGTGCATGACCATAAAAGATATTACTCATATAAATAGAACAACCATTATTCTCTGATTTAAATGAATAACCGTCTCGCATCAAACAAGATCCAGATATAATGTTCATGCTTAACGCTGGCACCAAATAACAATTATTTAGGTCTAATATTAATCCCGAAGGTAGATGTAGAGGTAGCGTGCCGACCGCGATCACATCGACTTTGGAACCGTTTCCCACGCGCATCGTCACCTCGTCCTTTGCTAGTGTCCGCTTATTCTGTAGTCCCTGTTTCGAGTTGCAAATATTAGCAACAGAACCAGTATCAAATACCCAGGTGCTACTGCGAGCATTAGTAAGGTACACATCAATAACATGTATATCACATATACCTTTGTTCACCTTGCCATCCTTCTTATCCGCCAAATACTTGGGGCAGTTCCGCTTCCAGTGACCAGTCTGCTTGCAGTAGAAGCACTCAGTTTCAGGCTTAGGTCCAGACTTGGGTTTCTTCTCTTGAGCAGCAACTTGCTTGCCGTTCTTCTTGAAGTTCCCTTTCTTCTTCCCTTTGCCCTTTTTCTTGAAACTAGTGGTTTTGTTAACCATCAACACTTGATGCTCTTTCTTGATTTCTACCTCCGCAGCTTTCAGCATAGCGAAGAGCTCGGGAATAGTCTTGTTCATCCCTTGCATATTATAGTTCATCACAAAGCTCTTGTAGCTTGGTGGCAGTGATTGGAGAATTCTGTCAACGACACAATCATCCGGAAGTGTAACTCCCAATTGAATCAAGTGATTATTATACCCAGACATTTTGAGTATATGCTCACTGACAGAACTGTTCTCCTCCATCTTGCAGCTATAGAACTTATTGGAGACTTCATATCTCTCAATCCGGGCATTTGCTTGAAATATTAACTTCAACTCCTAGAACATCTCATATGCTCCATGACGTTCAAAACGTCGTTGAAGTCCCGGTTCTAAGCCGTAAAGCATGGCACACTGAACTATTGAGTAGTCATCAGCTTTGCTCTGCCAGACGTTCATAACTTCCGGTGTTGCTCTTGCAGCAGGCCTGGCACTTAGCGGTGCTTCCAGGACGTAATTCTTCTGTGCAGCAATGAGGATAATCCTCAGGTTACGGACCCAGTCCGTGTAATTGCTACCATCATCTTTCAACTTAGCTTTCTCAAGGAACGCATTAAAATTCAACGGAACAACAGCACGAGCCATCTATCAACATAAACAAGCAAGATACTATCAGGTACTAAGTTCATGATAATTTTTAAGTTCAGTTAATTTACTTAAGAACTCCCACTTAGATAGACATCCCTCTAATCCTCTAAGTGATTACGTGATCCAAATCAACTAAACCATAACCGATCATCACGTGAGATGGAGTAGTTTTCAATGGTGAACATCAATATGTTGATCATATCTACTATATGATTCACGCTCGACCTTTCGGTCTCCGTGTTCCGAGGCCATATCTGTATATGCTTGGCTCGTCAAGTATAACCTGAGTATTCTGCGTGTGCAACTGTTTTGCACCCGTTGTATTTGAACGTAGAGCCTATCACACCCGATCATCACGTGGTGTCTCAGCACGAAGAACTTTTGCAACGGTGCATACTCAGGGAGAACACTCCTTGATAATTTAGTGAGAGATCATCTTATAATGCTACCGTCAATCAAAGCAAGATAAGATGCATAAAAGGATAAACATCACATGCAATCAATATAAGTGATATGATATGGCCATCATCATCTTGTGCTTTGTGATCTCCATCTCCGAAGCATCGTCATGATCACCATCGTCACCGGCGCGACACCTTGATCTCCATCGTAGCATCGTTGTCGTCTCGCCAATCTTATGCTTCCATGACTATCACTACCGCTTAGTAATAAAATAAAGCATTACATCACGATTGCATTGCATACAATAAAGCGACAACCATATGGCTCTTGCCAGTTGCCGATAACTCGGTTACAAAACATGATCATCTCATACAATAAAATCAGCATCATGCCTTGACCATATCACATCACAACATGCCCTGCAAAAACAAGTTAGACGTCCTCTACTTTGTTGTTGCAAGTTTTACGTGGCTGCTACGGGCTTAAGTAAGAACTCATCTCACCTACGCATCAAAACCACAACGATAGTTCGTCAAATAGACTCCGTTTTAACCTTCTCAAGGACCGGGCGTAGTCACACTTGGTTCAACTAAAGTTGGAGAGACAGTCTTCCGCTAGCCATCTGTGTGCGTAGCACGTCGAGGGAACCGGTCTCGCGTAAGAGTACGCGTAAGGTTGGTCCGGATCGTCTCGTCCAACAATACCGCCGAACCAAAGTATGACATGCTGGTAGGCAGTATGACTTGTATCTCCCACAACTCACTTGTGTTCTACTCGTGCATATAACATCAAACCATAAAAACCTAGGCTCTGATACCACTGTTGGGGAACGCAGTAATTTCAAAAATTTTCCTACGCACACGCAAGATCATGGTGATGCACAGCAACGAGAGGGGAGAGTGTTGTCTACGTACCAACGCAGACCGACTGCGGAAGCGATCACACAACGTAGAGGAAGTAGTCGTACGTCTTCTTCCCGATCCGACCGATCCAAGCACCGTTACTCCGGCACCTCCGAGTTCTTAGCACACGTTCAGCTCGATGACGTTCCTCGGGCTCCGATCCAGCAAAGCGTCGAGGAAGAGTTCCGTCAGCACGACGGCGTGATGACGATCTTGATGTACTACCGACGCAGGGCTTCGCCTAAGCACTGTAACGGTATGATCGAGGTGGAATTTGGTGGCAGGGGGCACCGCACACGGCTAAGGAGCGATTAACTTGTGTGTCTTGGGGTGCCCCCTGCCCCCGTATATAAAGGCCAGGGGCAGGGGGTTCGGCCGGCCAGGTGGGAGGCGCAGGGAGGAGTCCTACTCCCACCGGGAGTAGGACTCCTTCCCCCCAATCCTATTCCAACTAGGATTCTTGGGGAAGAAGGAGAAAGAGGGGGCCGGCCCACCTCTCCTAGTCCTATTAGGACTTGGGAAAGGTGGGGGGCGCCGGCCAGGTGTGGGCTGCCTCTTCTCTCTTTTCCACTAAGGCCCAATAGGCCCATTTACCTCCCGGGGGGTTCCGGTAACCCTCCCGGTAATCCGGAAAAAACCCGATTTCACCTGGAACGCTTCCGGTGCCCAAACATAGGCTTCCAATATATCAATCTTTACGTCTTGACCATTTCGAGACTCCTCGTCATGTCCGTGATCTCATCCGGGACTCCGAACAACCTTCAGTACATCAAAATGCATAAACTCATAATAACTATCATCGTAACGTTAAGCGTGCGGACCCTACGGTTCGAGAACAATGTAGACATGACCGAGACATGTCTCCGGTCAATAACCAATAGCGGGACCTGGATGCCCATATTGGCTCCTACATATTCTACGAAGATCTTTATCGGTCAGACCGCATAACAACATACGTTGTTCCCTTTGTCATCGGTATGTTACTTGCCCGAGATTCGATCGTCGGTATCCAATACCTAGTTCAATCTCGTTACTGGCAAGTCTCTTTACTTGTTCCGTAATACATCATCTCATAACTAATATCTTAGTTATTATGCTTGCAAGGCTTATGTGATGTGTATTACCGAGAGGGCCCAGAGATACCTCTCTGACAATCAGAGTGACAAAACCTAATCTCGAAATACGCCAACCCAACATCTACCATTGGAGACACCTGTAGTACTCCTTTATAATCACCCAGTTATGTTGTGACGTTTGGTAGTACCCAAAGTGTTCCTCCGGTAAACGGGAGTTGCATAATCTCATAGTTATAGGAACATGTATAAGTCATGGAGAAAGCAATAGCAACATACTAAACGATCGGGTGCTAAGCTAATGGAATGGGTCATGTCAATCAGATCATTCAACTAATGATGTGACCTCGTTAATCAAATAACAACTCTTTGTTCATGGTTAGGAAACATAACCATCTTTGATTAACGAGCTAGTCTAGTAGAGGCATACTAGTGACACTCTGTTGGTCTATGTATTCACACATGTATTATGTTTCCGGTTAATACAATTCTAGCATGAATAATAAACATTTATCATGATATAAGGAAATAAATAATAACTTTATTATTGCCTCTAGGGCATATTTCCTTCAGCCAGCAGAGTCCATTAGCTGTTGGGAAGATCTGGAAGCCGCATTCCTCGACAACTTTTAGGGCACTTATGTGCGACCACCAGACGCCGATGATTGAGCCACATAATTCAGCAGCCAGAAGAATCGGCCAGGCAATTCTGGACACGATTCCTAACAAAGAAAAATCAAATCGTCGACTATCCGGATGCAGAGGCCCTAGCAGCCTTCAAGCATAACATCCGCGATGATTGGCTTGCCCGGCACCTTGGACAGGAAAAGACGAAATCTATGGCAGCCCTCACGACACTCATGACCCGCTTTTGCGCGGGAGAAGACAGCTGGCTGGCTCGCAGTAACAACATATCAAAAAACCATGGTACTTCGGATACCAAGGACGGCAATAGCAGGTCACGTCGCAACAAACATAACCGCCGCATTAACAGCGATAATATTGAGGATACGGCAGTCAATGCCGGATTCAAAGGCTCTAAACCCGGTCAGCGGAAAAAGCCATTTAAAAGAAGCACTCCGGGCCCGTCCAGTTTGGACCGCATACTCGATCGCTCGTGTCAAATACACGGTACCCCTGACAAGCCAGCCAACGACACCAATAGGGAATGCTGGGTGTTCAAGCAGGCCGGCAAGTTAATTGCCGAAGATAAAGATAAGGGGTCACACAGCGATGACGAAGAGGAGCCCCGACAGCCTTACACCGGAGGACAGAAGAGGTTCCCCCCACAAGTGCGGACGGTGAACATGATATACGCAACCCACATCCCCAAGAGGGAGCGGAAGCGTGCGCTCAGGGACGTATATGCGTTGGAGCCAGTCTCCCCAAAGTTCAACCCATGGTCCTCCTGCTCGATCACCTTCGATCGCAGGGACCACCCCACTAGTATCCGTCACAGCGGATTCACCGCACTGGTCTTAGACGCAATCATTGATGGATTTCACCTCACTCGGGTCCTTATGGATGGCGGCAGCAGCCTGAACCTGCTTTACCAGGACACAGTGCGCAAAATGGGTATAGACCCCTCAAGGATCAAACCCACAAAAACAACCTTTAAAGGCGTCATTCCAGGTGTAGAGGCCCATTGCACAGGCTCAATTACACTGGAATTGGTCTTCGGATCCCCGGATAACTTCCGAAGCAAAGAATTAATCTTCGATATAGTCCCGTTCCGCAGTGGCTATCATGCACTGCTCGGGCGAACCGCATTTGCGAGATTCAATGCGGTACCGCATTATGCATACCACAAGCTCAAGATGCCAGGACCCCGGGGGGTCATCACAGTTAATGGAAACACAGAGCGCTCTCTCCGCATAGAGGAGCACACTGCGACCCTCGCAGCAGAAGCGCAAAGCAGCCTTTCAAGGCAATCCACCAGTTCGGCGTTTCAAGACCCGGACACCTTCAAGCGCGCTCAGAGTAATCGGCAACTAGATCGCCTGGCACGACCTGAGCTCGCGTAGCAATGCGGCCCCCACCCCGGCCCAAGACAAACGACGAAACTCATGCCACGCGTACATAATTACGCATTAAAAATACCATGGGCACAGGCGGGGAGGGGGCACAAGTACGGCACGCCCCAATACGCGGCTTAAACCGCACTAGGGGCTTCCTGCTTTATTATTTTTCTATTTCAGGACTTTAATCTCTCGAAACCCTATCCGGCAGCATGATTGCCGAAGACATGATGCAACAACCAAGGAGGCAGAAAGCTACGTCACACCACGAAACTCCCAAGTGGATTACGATAACGAGTGAAATATTTGCTTTAATACTATTCCTCATGTTGCCCTTGGAAGGGACATAGTCCTACTTTTTGCTTATCGCACTATCTATATCATTCTGCTTTAACACACATTTTTGAATAAACAATGCATAGCATTAAGACTATTATTGCATTCTTCCTTTTTTATATATACGTGTTCATTAATGACGCCTTGCAACCGTACACTTTGGTACGGCCAATACACCAGGGGCTTAAGTACCCCACAATATGGTGTGAGAAGTCCGAACACTTTCACAAGTGCGACACCCCGAACTTATAGCATTATATGCATCAGCTCTGAATCATGTCTTTGGTCAAATGTTGGGTTTGCCCGGCTCCTATGTTTTGGTACCTTACGTTCCGCTCTATCGGCTAAGGTAGCGCTAGGAGAACTACTGTGATTGTGCCCCGGTTCTGCTGGGCTAAGCACCTCAGTAGAGAAAGCTAAAACTGACTGTCATGATAAGGCGAGAGACTGGTCGCTGTTCGGCAAGGTTTCGAGTCCCTAAAGACTTATGCCTCTTAGAGCGAGGAGCCGGTCCTGTCCAGCTTAAAGGCGTGTATCGCGCCCCAAATTCGGCCTTCCGAATACCAGGGGCTTCGCCGAAATTTAAAATTATAGAATTCTATGACTAAGTGAGAGTGATAAAGCATTATTAGTCCGGTTGCCTTGTTCGCTATGCTGAGCACCTCCCTCGAAGGACCCAAACATGGGAACAAGAGTGCTCAGGTTTATCCTGAACACCCCAGCACTCGCGGCATGGGGGCAGAAGCCAAGGACTAGCCATCTCTCAGATTGGATAAACAACCAAACAGAAGGTAATATTTTAAATTCAAACAAGCGTTGCATAGCGTATATGAAACAAGTTTTCATCATACAGGATTACACGAGCAAGTTTACTCAAATATTACATCCTTGGAACATTCGTCCGCTACAAGACGGGCACCCTTCAGGACACCCTCATAATAAATTTTGGGGGTCCGATGCTCCTTGCCCTGCGGCGGTCCTTCCTTGATCAGCTTTACGGCGTTTATCTTAGCCCATTGCACCTTCACATGGGCGAAAGCCCGGCGTGCACCTTCAACGCAGACGGACCGCTTGACGACTTCCAGCCGTGGGCAAGCATCCACAAGCCGCCTCACTAGGCCGAAGTAGTTGTTCGGAAGGACATCGCCAGGCCACAGCCGGACTATAAGGCCCTTCATGGCCTGTTCGGACGCCTTGTGTAGCTCGACCAGCTGCTTCAGCTGGTCGCTCATAGGCACCGGGTGTTCGGTCCCAGTATACTGAGACCAGAACAGCTTCTCCGTTGAGCTTCCCTCCTCGGCCTGGTAAAACTGTGCGGCATCCGACACACTGCGGGGCAAATCTGCGAGTGCTCCTAGAGAGCTCCGGATTCGGGTAAGTAATAGGTAATTTACTTTCACATGCTTGCTTTGCATATAGAATGCCTTACCCGCCGCTATTTTCTTCATCGCGTCAATCTCCTGGAGGGCCCTTTGGGCTTCGGCCTTGGCACTCTTTGTGCTCTTGAGGGCCGCGGCAAGCTCAGACTCTTGCGTCTTCGAGTCAAGCTCCAACGCCTCGTGCTTCGTCACGAGAGCCTGGAGCTCTTGCTGCACCTCGCCCACCCGAGCCTCTTGCCTTTCCCGCTCGGTGCGCTCCTTGGCCGCTTTGTCTTCGGCCTTGGATAGCACTTGCTTCAGGGTTAGCACCTCGGTCGTGGCCCTTGGCAAATATATGATGATCCTGTCATTTTGCAATCACGTCTTCTTTTATATATACATATCTATAGACAGGGTATTACTTACCCTTGTTCTCCTCGAGCTGCCTCTTGGCAAGGCTGAGCTCTTTCTTGGACCCCTCGAGGTCCTGCTTCAGTGTGGTGACGTCCGCAGTCAGTGCGGCTGCGGCCAGTAGCGAAGCCTGCATATGCATATTGACATACTTAAATTAGACTCCTACGATATTGTTTGATCCTTTGTTCGGCTTTTCTTTGTGAACACCGAACAGAGCATCAGGGGCTACTGTATATGCGGTAATTTTTTCCTATATTTTAACACATACCTCAAAGCCTATTAGAAGGCTGGCATAGGCTTCAGTCAGTCCGCTCTTGGCGGACTGAACCTTCTGGACCACCGCACTCATAATAGTGCGGTGCTCCTCATCGATGGAAGCGCTGTGAAGCGCTCCCAGCAGATTGTCTGATGCATCTGGATGGACAGAGGTCACCGGCACAGGTGTCTTGCCCCTCTTAGAAGGAGGCCGCATGCCCGAGTCCGGAACCGCTGGAGGTTCCGACGCGGTGTTCGGCTGAGGGCCGCACTCGGGGCCCTCAGGGGCCTTGTCCCCTCGGCTCCCGAAGTCAAGAAGGTCGCCTTGAGGCGCCTCCGGGACTATCTCCCCTCGACCCGGTGCCTCTTGAGACAACACCTCGGCGTCGTCCGCAGGGCAAGGGGAGGTGGTGGTCGGAAGTGGATCGCTATCCATATCCGACGAGCCAAGGGAGTCGTCCGACGATACATTGATACGGGCTCGTGGCGGCCTGCATAATCATATTCGGCGTTAGGGAAAGCAGTGCGACAAAGGAATGCTATGAGTTACTCTAGTATCCGAGTACTCATGACCTCCCCAGGGGCTTGGCCCTAGGCAACCACTCGTCTTCGCCTTCGGCGGCGGCGGTGGAGCTGTCCGGAAGGAGAGTCCTTCCCTTCTTGGACCCCTCGCCCCCCAGTTGGGGCGGCCTTCCTTTTCTTGTCTCCCCCAACAGAAGGGGGAGCATCTTCTTCTTCTTCCTCATCTTCGGGGGAGGAGTGTGCCGCAGAGTCATCGGACGATGAGTCCAATAGCACCTGGCGTCGGGAACTCTTTCGGGTTCCCTTGGCCTTCTTGGTCTTCTATGGCACCTTGTAAGGAGCCGGAGTCCGCATCTCCGTCAGGAGAGTGTTTGCTGGGCCTTCGGGCAAGGGAGCCGGACAGTCGATCTGTCCGGCCGTTTCCTGCTAGTCTTGTCAAAGGAACGAGAGCTTAGATCCTGCATAGAGTCAAACTGTGAAAAACAAGTATCCTGTAAGAGGTAAAACAGCCTACCGCGCTGGCTTGGCACTTCGCGCAGAATCCACGTTCCTCGGTAGTAGGAGGAGGAACCTCGGCGCCCTTTAATAGCACCTTCCAGGCATCCTCGTGTGTTGTATCAAAGAGCCTATTGAGAGTTTGGTGCTGGGCCGGGTCGAACTCCCACAAGTTGAAGGCCAGTTGTTGACACGGGAGGATCCGGCGGATGAGCATGACATGGACTTCGTTGACAAGTTTGAGCTTCTTGTTCACCATGTTTTGAATACATGTTTGGAGTCCGGTCAGCCCTCCCGAACTACCCCTGGACAGGCCCTTCTCTTTCCAGGAGGTGAGCCGCGTGGGGCCGCTGCCCATGCTGGGCCACGCGGCTCAGTGATGTAGAACCACCCCGATTGCCACCCGTTTATGGTCTCCACGAAGGAGCCCTCGAGCCATGTAACGTTGGGCATCTTGCCCACCATGGCGCCTCCGCACTTCGCCTGGCGGCCGCCCACTACCTTCGGCTTGACATTGAAGGTCTTCAGCCATAAGCCGAAGTGGGGCTTGATGCGGAGGAAGGCCTCACACACGAGGGTAAATGCCGAGATGTTGAGGATGAAGTTCGGGGCCAGATCATGGAAATCTAGGCCGTAGTAGAACATGAGCCCCGGGATGAATGGGTGGAGAGGGAATCCCAGTCTGCGGAGGAAATGGGTAAGGAACACTACCCTCTCATGGGGCCTGGGGGTGGGGATGAGCTGCCCCTCATCTGGGAGCCGGTGCGCGATGTCGTTGGGCAGGTATCCAGCTCTCCTCAGCTTCTTGATGTGTCCCTCCGTGACGGAGGAGACCATCGACCTGCCTCCCACTCTGGACATGATTGGAGAAGGTCGAGGTGGGAAATGCGGACTTGGGCGCTGGAGATCGAGTGTGCGAAAATGGATGAGCAAAGGAGCAAGAAGGCGTGGATGAAAAGGTGAATCCTTATCCCTTTATATGGGCGGACGAAACTATGCGCCCCCATTAGCCTGGTAAAACTCGCTTGTCCCCTAAGCGCCGTAATCGATGGTGCGGTTGCGTTACCCATGCCCGTATTGATGAGAATCCCATAATAAGGGGAGCACGATCTCTGCTTTGACAAGACGTGTCAAAAAACTGCCTCGCGTTATGTGCGGGGCTAGTTAAAGGAAACGGTTCGAGTAATCACCGGGCCATGGCCTAACATCATATTGCCAAGGCAAGTCAGCAGATTAGATCTGTGGAAATATTATTCTCTGTACGGTGGAATGTGGAACTTATTTTGCAGGGTCGGACACTATCCTTGTATTCAAATTCTTCTGTGGTGTATTCGGAGGAGGAACCCGCCTTGCAATGCCGAAGACAATACTGCGCGCCGGACTCATCGTCATTGAAGCCTGGTTCAGGGGCTACTAAGGGAGTCCTGGATTAGGGGGTCTCCGGACAGCCGGACTATATCCTTTGGCCGGACTATTGGACTATGAAGATACAAGATTGAAGACTTCCTCTCGTGTCCGGAGGGAACTCTACTTGGTGTGGAAGAAAAGCTAGGCAGTACGGATATGGATATCTCCTCCTTTGTAACCGACCTTGTGTAACCCTAACCCTCTCCGGTGTCTATATAAACCGGAAGGGTTTTAGTCCATAGGACATAACAAAAACATACAATCATACCATAGGCTAGCTTCTAGGGTTTAGCCTCTCTGATCTCGTGGTAGATCTACTCTTGTACTACCCATATCATCAATATTAAGCAAGCAGGACGTAGGGTTTTACCTCCATCAAGAGGGCCCAAACCTGGGTAAAACTTCGTGTCCCTGCCTCCTGTTACCATCCACCTTAGACGCACAGTTCGGGACCCCCTACCCGAGATCCGCGGGTTTTGACGCCGACACCATGGATATAGCACTACGGGTGGAATAGAGTATGATGATAGGGGTAAATATAGGGAAGACAAAAAAGTAAGAAAGTATCACATCCATGCGGCTAACCAACGGGCTATGGAGATGCCCATCAATCGATATCATCGTGAGGAGTAGGGATTGCCATGCAACGAATGCACTAAGAGCTATAAGTGTATGAAAGCTCAATATGGAAACTAAGTGGGTGTGCATCTAATCCTATAATGAAAAATTCCCACTAGTATATGAAAGTGACAACATAGGAGACTCTCCATATGAAAAACATGGTGCTACTTTGAAGCACAAGTGTGGTAAAGGATACTAGCAATGCCCCTTCTCTCTTAGTTTTTCTTTTTCTTTTTTTTCTTTTCTTTTTTTTCTTTCTCTCATTGTCCAGAGTCTCATCCCGACTTGTGGGGGAATCATAGTCGCCATCATCCTTTCCTCACTGTGGCACTGCTCTAAAAATGAATAATGATGATCATTGATGTCTACTACACAACCTTCTTCTTGTAGACGTTGTTGGGCCTCCAAGTGCAGAGGTTTGTAGGACAGTAGCAAATTTTCCTCAAGTGGATGACCTAAGGTTTATCAATCCATAGGAGGCGTAGGATGAAGATGGTCTCTCTCAAACAACCCTACAACCAAATAACAAAGAGTCTCTTGAGTCCCCAACACACCCAATACAATGGTAAATTGTATAGGTGCACTAGTTCGGCGAAGAGATGGTGATACAAGTGCAATATGGATAGTAGATAATGGTTTTTGTAATCTGAAAATATAAAAACAGCAAGGTAACTAATAATAAAAGTGAGCGTAAACGGTATTGCAATGCTAGGAAACAAGGCCTAGGGTTCATACTTTCACTAGTGCAAGTCCTCTCAACAATAATAACATAATCGGATCATATAGCTATCCCTCAACAAGCAACAAAGAGTCACTCCAAAGTCACTAAGAGCGGAGAACAAACGACACTAGTAGAAAACCGGGCAATAGCACCGGTTCGTAAGACCCTTTAGTGCTGGTTTAGGAACCGGCACTATTATTTCGGCACTAAAGCCCCCCCCTTTAGTACCGGTTCAGCATGAACCGGTGCTAAAGGGAAACCACGTGGCACGAGCCAGCTTCGGGGTCCGGGAGCCCTTTAGTACCGGTTGGTAACACCAACCGGTACTAAAATGTTTGGGGGTTTTTTGGTTTATGATTTTTTTCCATTTAATTTTGTGTTTTCCATTTTAATTCTTTTTCATTTGCTGGTATTTTACGGTACTACACATTGTACATGTTATGCATATATATATATATATATATAAATATAGAATTTCTAGTAGAACCAATAATATATATATCATCAATCATGTCTCACAAACCACCATATTAATTCACACATACACACATATATAGCTATATACAGTTTCTCCTACATATGCATATGTTGCCTTCGGAGCCAGTGGCATTAGCCTGATTGGTGCCTTCGGAGCACGATGACAATTGGAAGTGGTTCATGACTTGGTCGATGGGGGCGGTAGCGGGTAATAGTATTCTCCCTTCGGATTTATGACCTGGTCGAGCAAAAATCCCGCTATTTCCTCTTGAAGTGCTTGTACGCGCTCCGTTGGTAGGAGCTTGTCCCGCACCTCTTTGAATTGTTAAGAAGGAGATCAATATGCATGTGTATTAGTTGTGTGACTAGATATCGATAATGGTGTAAAAATTGTGAATAGTGTTCTGACAAGCGTACCCATTCCTGTCTTTGAGATCTGCTCCTTTCGGACGCCATCATGCGAATGTTCTCGCAAACACAGTATGCACATAGATCAGTCCCCTGCGCCTGCTTCAGGGCCTTTATTACGAGAATGGAATTTAATTTGATCAGATAATAATTAATCAAGCATGATAATTAAAGAGATGGCAGCTAGCTAGCTAGCTAGTACTACTTAATTACTTACCTTGGATCGAAACCATTTCAGCTGTGGTTTCCATTCGCCTTCCGTGATGCTGATGAACCTTGCCCAAGCCCTGCCCTCCGACAAAGAAAATGAATAAAGGGGTTATTAAATAGTTCATATCATGAAATGATGAACTAAATAGGCCGAGATATGTAGTTATAAATAATGATTGAAATTACCTGTTGACTATCCCATACAAGATGTTGTAGTCACCTTTTGCTATGAGTAGCGAGTCCAGTATTTCAACTGTTCCGGCGTCAACTTTAATGATACACAAGATCCAGTGAAATCTGCATGCACACATGTTTGCATGTCTTAATTAAGCGGGCATATGTAAGCAAAAACATGTAGCTAGCTAGTAGGCAAAAACAGAGAATTTGTAGTACAAGAAAGTGTGACTCACTCGAAGTTGTAAGGAAGTAGTATATCTTCATTGTATTTGAGGCGCTTCAAGAACTCTAGCATGCTGTCCTCTACCTCTTTTTCATAATATGCATCTAATTTCCATGTGTATTCATTAACGGTGTTTGGGTCAATGAACCCAATGCCATAGCGTCCACCTTTTCTCATTTCATACATCTTCATCCTGCATAATACCACAGAAAAGAATATAGTGAGGATAATTACACGTAATGATTGATCAAAAGGATCACTACAGCTAGCTTGAGACTTAAATTACAGAAAGAAATCACTTACAGACAATAGCAACTGACGATAGATTTGTCGAGTGCGTCTTGATTGTATAACTGAAACAGTTCAGAATACTCAACGGCCACAGCTTTCTCATGGTAGTAATCATCCTTCTTGACATACACCATGAGGGACTCTCGATCGGATATCTTGCTAATGTCCATGTACCATTGATGCAATTCATACATTCTCGTTGGGAGCTTCTTGACATCTTCTGGCTCGACCAAAGGTTGGCCCCGGACAAATTTCCGTTTTATTTCCTCCTCTCTAATCGGAGGCATGTCCTCGATCTCGAGGAGTTGTCCAACAGTGATCTTGAGTTCTTCAGCCTGCATTATATGCTCCTGGGTTATTACCACATCGCCCACCTCGGGAACGTAAACTGTTTGGCCACAATAATATTGGGCGCGCGTACTCTCACGTGTTGTTGGCGGCACAACAAGCGGGGGGATCGATGGCGCCGCCTGTTTTCCCAGCTGGGCAATGGTTTTCCCGCATTTTTTGACAGCTGCTTGTTGTTTGCTCGAGCTCGAGCTCGCCTCCTTCTGTAGACGTTGTCGATGTAACTTCCTGATGTGGCGCTCATAGTCTGAGTCAACAGGCTTAGGAGCTGGTGGTTGAGCCATACGAATGAAGTGGTCAACTACTTCCACAGGCACTTTCTCCCTTGGCGGCGGTGGCGGTTTCGGTCCAAAATGGGTGTCGACTTCTGCCCGCACTATGGCATTGGTTTGCTCCTCGGTCCTGTCGTAAGCCCTTACAGGAAGAGGAGTACTGAGGTTTGGACCATATTTATATCGCTTGCCTCCGCCTGTACTTCCTGTACTATGACCTCGACTCGTACCGCTACGCACCATAGCTGCGGGGTGTCTCTTCTGCGATTGCTGAGGCGGCGGAGACGGCTGACGGGGCTGAGTTGGACAAGGAGGAGTAGCCTGAAGCTATGCCGGACTTGGAGGAGGAGTGGCCTGAGGTTGTGCCGGACTTGGAGGAGGAGTGGACGTCTGACGCTGTGTCGGACTTGGAGGAGGAGTGGCCTGACACTTTGCCGGACTTGGAGGAGGAGGAGTGGCCTTACGCGTTGGTGGACTTGGAGGAGCGGGAGTCTGCTGACTCGGTGGCGGACTTCAACGAGGAGTCGGGTGACGCCGTGTCGGTGGCCTTCGATAAATGATGCAATCCTTTCTCCATAGGATGATACGATGTTTGGCATCTCCGAGTGTGTGCTCCTCGTCACCTCCAGGAATGTCAAGCTCTAGCCCCGAATATTGGTCCGCCACCTGTCGGAGTAAATAGCCATGGGTAGCCTAGCCGGCTTCCCCTGGCCCATCAGAAAAAATTACAAGCCTGGCCGAATTTCAAGAAGATTCAAGACCTAGGGCCACCTCCCCCCTCAGTCGGCTTCCTCCTAGGCCGGCTTCGGGGGCGGCCCGCCCATTGCCCTCACAAAGAAAGCTGTGGAAGGCCAACTACGAGAAGCCGGCTACAGCAGGGCCGGCTACGAGACGCCGGCTCCCATAAAGCAGTCAAAGCCGTACCCGCAATGTACGCGCCCACCCTGCGATGATGAAGCGGGGCGTGGCTACAGTGGAGCCTGCCACCCCCAAAACCCGGAGCACGCCTGGTACAGTGCGCCGTACGGGTGGCCACGACCCGTCCGGCACGGCACTATTGCCACGGCGGCTCCGACGCCATCCACGACGGGCCGCCAGCGTGGCCCCCGAGGCGGTGGGCCCCTTCGGGCAGAGAGATACCGAAGGCGGCCGCACCTCCTCTCAAGCCGGCAAGATAGAGGGCCGGCTTCCCATAGCCGGCCTGCCACTTTCCTCGAAGGAGACGCCCATTAAGGAGACAAGATACGGCGGGGCTACAGTAATCGCCCGCCAAGGCGGCGTTACTGTAGCCACGCTTACCCCGACCAAGCCTGCGTCAACAGCACGGAGCAATAGTAACCAGCCACCGACCAGGCCCCGGCCTGTGGGGCCTGCCTGTCGACCAAGGAGCCGGCAGCCGGCGGGACCCACCAGCCGGCGGGCCCCAGTAGCCGGCGTAGAAGCCGACAAGCATAGTCACAGACAGCTGGGCCCCGCGCCCAGCTGGATTACCATTGTACCCCCGGGGGGTAGGCCTATATAAACCCCCCGGTGCACCCATGCAAAGGGTTGGATTCTCAAGTTAGACCTAGACACATACAAGGAGAGGAAGCAAGCTAAGCTAAGCCCTTCTTCCTCCTTCCACCCAAAACAGCTCAAGCAGCATTGTAGCTACTTGTTCATTTAGTGACCATGCGGAGACCCCGCAGAGCAGCAGTAGGGGTGTTATCTCCTCGGAGAGCCCTGAAGCTGGGTAAGATCCGCCGGCGTGCATGTCTATGCCTCATCCTGTTTCCAGGCACCGGCGATGTTTTATTGGCTCCCACAATGATAAGCCACCCGTTGGCATATGTCGCTCCTACCACCCGACATTTGGCGCCCACCGTGGGGCCAGGTGCACCGTCGTCCGGAGACCTGTTCTGGAGGGGAACCCTTTTCCTTCCCCGCGAGCGTAGCCAGCCCGGCTCGCCCGATGGTGCTTGCCACGACGCGCTGCATGGCGTCACCAACATCTGCGCGGCGAGCGGCCTCGCCGACCTCTTCGACAAGGCCCGCATCTCCGACGAGCTTGCCTCCGATGCGGGCACCGATCATCTCGCCAACCTCCTCGGCCAGCTCCACGTCTCCAGCGAGCCCGCTGCAGATTTGGAGTCGGTTGGCTCCACCGACCCGATGCCTGTCGACTCCGACACGGCATCCTACGACACCTTCCCCACCAACGTCACGATCTACAACGACCCGCTCCCTCCGGCTGGTGATCGCGATTCTGACACTACCGAGGTGATGGTTATCGGCCTCGACGGCCCGACTGACGAGGGCGCCCGCGACGCTCCACGCACGGCGGCCCACGACTTGTCCGCCCCCCTTCCGGCTGACGCCAACAACGAAGTACTGGAGGCACGCCGCCTCGCCCTCCTCGCGGAGGGCCGGCGGCTAGCCTCCGTAAGACGCCTCATCGAGGCCTACCAGCGCGAAGCTGACCGCGCCGCCTTCGGCACGCCGGCTCCGGCTGGCCCAAGCCGGGCCGGTGCTGTCAGGCAATGCGGCGCCGTCATCGCCGACACGCTTGGAGTCGATCGTCCGGTTTACGCCACCCCGCTCGAGAACCTGCGCGCCGCCCAGGCGGCCGTAGACGAGCTGGACGGCTTGGAAGCCGAAGACCTCCCCCACATGACGCGGCGTATTCAGCAACTAATCGATGCAGCCGCTCAGCGGCACGAAGCCAACGCCTGCGTGGGGAGCCCTCCCCCGCGTCGCGACCATGGCGCGACTTCCCGATCGCCGACTACGAGCAACACCCGCGCACGGCGCGAGAAAGAGCCGGCTTCCAGCCGAAGCCGGACCCAGATCTCCATCGAGCGAGACGCGGACGGCCACCCCCGAGCCATGGAATGGCGGGGCACCCCGCCTCCGCCTCAAGCTCGCGGAGAGAGATATCCCACCCTGCCTCCAGTGGCGCACCCGACTCTCAGCGGCCGGCTTGGTCGCCGCGAGGGAGTCGGCGAAAACGATGCCTGCCACCGGATCGACCGCCTGGCCAGATCCCTGGCGCTAGAAGAAGAAGATGATTTTGGCCCGCCTTGCTTTGGCCCCCGCATCCGCGACGAGCCCTTCCCCAAAGGGTTCTCGCTCCCAAGAGACACGCCCAAGTACAACGGCTCGGTGAAGCCGGAAGACTGGCTGACCGACTACTCCACAGCCGTCAGCATCGCCAATGGCAACCGGCGCGTTTCTGTGAAGTACGTGCCCCTCATGCCGCAAGGCACGGCACGGACTTGGCTTAACAACCTCAAGCCTCTTAGCATCAACATCTGGGTGGATTTCACTGAAGCCTTCATTCGCAACTTCACCAGCACCTACAAGCGGGCTCCCAAGCCCAGACAGCTCTCCCTGTGCGTACAGGGCCCAGCCGAGTCCACTCGCGACTACCTCACGCGTTGGGCCGAGCTCCGCAACTCCTGCGAAGGGGTGCACGAGGTGCAAGCCATCGAATACTTCACTGCCGGGTGCCGAGAGGGCACCCTCCTCAAGCAAAAGCTTCTCTGCGATGAGCCGACTACCCTCGACGAGCTCCTGAACATCGCCGACAAGTACACCACCACCGACTCCTCGATGAAGATCGAGCTCCGGGTGGACGCGTACGGAAAAGTGCTCAATCCGGCGCCCCAAGCACCGGTTGGCGATTCTGGCCGGCGCCAACACCAGAATGATCAAAAGCGCAAAGGCCCTGCGCCGCCTCCCGCTAGCCGGCAGGTGGCCACGGTCGAAGATACGCCGCCTGAGGGGCGGCCCGCGCCCAAGAAACCCAAGGGCGGCCGGTCGGCTTGGCAGCCGGCCTTCTCCTACGAGCAAACCCTTGATGCCCCGTGCAAGTTCCACAGCGGCGCCAAGCCGTCCAACCACACGACCCGCAAGTGTAACTAGCTCACCCGAATCTCCAAGGGCGAAGGGCTCACGCCGACTCCGCCTGCCGGCCCGCCACCTCCGGCTCCGCCGCCCAAGGCTGCTCGGCCTGCGGTCGACGCCGTGCAGGACGAGTTCCCCGACGAGCAAGCATCTTACGTTGTCTTCACGAGCCAGCCCGAAGACCGGCGCAGCAAGCGCCGAGAGCAACAAGAAGTCAATGTGGCCGCCGCCAACCCAGCCGGCCACATGCATTGGTCAGAAAAATCCATCAGTTGGAGCCGGGCCGACCACCCAGAGGTGATGCCGTCTCCCGGCTCCTACGCTTTGGTCCTGGAGGCCACCCTCGCAACGGATACGCGCGCCGCACGCTTCTCCCGCGTGCTGATCGACGGTGGAAGCAGCATCAACATCCTGTACCGCGACACCATGGAGAAGCTGGGTGTCAAGGCAAAGCAGCTTGCGCCGACTCGAACGGTGTTCCACGGCATCGTACCCGGTTTGTCCTGCGCCCCCATCGGCAAGATCAAGATTGATGTACTCTTTGGGGGCAAGGATCATTTCCGCCGGGAAGCAATCTGGTTCGAGGTGGTGGACCTGGAGAGCCCTTACCACGCCTTGCTTGGCCGACCCGCCTTGGCCAAGTTCATGGCGGTCCCCCACTACGCTTACCTCAAGATGAAGATACCAAGCTCCAAGGGTGTCATCACCATCGTCGGCGACTACAAGAAGTCCGCCGACTGCGCCGCGGCCAGCAGCCGGTTGGCCGAATCCCTCATGATTGCCGAGGAGAAGAAGACGCTGAACAGGGTCGTGGCCCTGGCCAGCAAGCAGCTAAACCTTCCCGCCGACTCCAAGGAGTATGATGCCCAAGGATCTTTCCAGCCGGCCAAGGAGACCAAGAAGATACAGCTCGACCCCGAGCACCCCGAGAGGTTTGCCGTCATTGGGGCGAGCCTAGATAGCAAATAGGAAGGCGAGCTCGTCGATTTCCTCCGTGAGAATTGGGATATCTTTGCATGGTCCCCCAAGGACATGCCGGGTGTTCCGAAGGATTTCGCCGAGCACAACTTACATGTGCGGGAGGATGCCAAACCAGTCAAGCAGCCTCTCCGCTGACTGTCAGAGGAGAAGAGAAGGATCGTAGGGGAGGAGATAGCCCGGCTTCTCGCAGCCGGCTTCATCATGGAAGTTTTCTTCCCCGAGTGGCTCGCGAACCCGGTTCTCGTGCTGAAAAAGAATAACAAGTGGCGCATGTGTATAGATTACACAAGCCTTACACAAGCCTCAACAAAGCCTGCCCAAAAGATCCCTTCGCTCTGCCCAGGATTGATCAAGTGATAGACTCCACAGCCGGATGCGAGCTGTTGAGCTTTTTGGATGCCTATTCGGGATACCACCAGATAAAGTTGAACCCGGATGACCGATTGAAGACCGCCTTCATCACGCCGTTTGGAGCCTTCTGCTACCTGACTATGACGTTCGGCTTGAGGAATGCCGGCACCACTTTTCAGCGTTGCATGCAGAAGTGCCTCCTCACGCAGCTCGGCAAGAACGCCCACGTCTACGTGGATGATATTGTGGTGAAGACGGAGAAGCGTGGCACTCTGCTGGAAGACTTGAAGGAGACATTCGAGAACCTGTGCCGGTTCCGAATCAAGCTCAACCCGGAGAAATGCGTGTTCGGAGTGCCAGCCGGCCAGCTCCTAGGCTTTCTGGTCTCCGAACGCGGCATAGAGTGCAACCCTGTGAAGATCAAGGCCATCGAGAGGATGGCGGTCCCAACCAAGCTTAGAGAGATTCAGAAGTTCACCGGGTGCCTGGCCTCTCTGAACCGCTTCATTAGCCGGCTTGGAGCGAAAGCTCTCCCTCTCTACCGCCTCATGAAGAAGAGTACCCACTTTGAGTGGAATGACCAGGCCGACCAAGCTTTCCACGAGCTGAAGAAAATGTTGTCCACGCCGCCTGTCTTGGCGGCACCGACTGAGAAAGAGCCCATGCTCCTTCATATTGCCGCCACTAGCCGGGTGGTCAGCACCATCATTGTGGTCGAACGCCCCGAAGCAGGCCGAGCCCAGCCGGTCCAGAGGCCGGTTTATTACCTGAGCGAGGTGCTGTCCGCCTCGAAACAGAATTACCCGCACTACCAGAAGATGTGCTACGGCGTGTACTTCGCCGCCAAGAAGCTAAAGCCGTACTTTCAAGAACATCCCATCACAGTCGTATGCACTGCCCCGCTGGCCGAGATCATAGGCAGCTGGGATGCATCCGGCCGGGTGGCTAAATGGGCCATCGAGCTGGCCCGCTACACAATCTTCTACCAGCCCCGCACCGCCATCAAGTCGCAAGCACTGGCCGACTTCCTCGTCGACTGGGCCGAGACCCAGTACTTACCGCCAGCTCCCGACCCCACCCATTGGCGCATGCACTTTGACGGATCAAAGATGCGCACCGGCTTGGGAGCCGGCGTCGTCCTTACCTCTCCCAAGGGGGACAAGCTCAGATACACGCTGCAGATCCACTTCGCCGCCTCCAATAACATAGCCGAGTACAAGGCGCTCATACACGGGCTCCGGCTTGCCAAGGAACTTGGCATCCGCCAGATCCTGTGCTATGGCGACTAGGATTTGGTGGTTCAACAATCTTCCGGCGACAGGGACGCCAAGGACGCAAACATGGCGAGCTACCGCTTCCTAGTGCAGCAAATCAGCGGATACTTCGATGGATGCGAATTCCTCCATGTGCCGCGAGCCGACAACGAGCCAGCAGATGCCCTGGCCCGAATAGGCTCCACGTGGCAAGCAATACCAACCGGCGTCGCCCTACAGCGCCTCCTCAAGCCATCCATCAAGCCGTCTCCGGAATCCGACTCCATCGTCGTGCCGCCTAACCCCGATGGGGCCGGGTCCGGCTCGAAGAATCAATCAGCCGGCCCGGGGACTTCAATACCCGGCTCGGGCACTGCCGCACCCGGCTCTGGGACTGCGATAGCCGGCCCGAGGACTGCGTTAGCCGGCCCGGGGGCTTCTTCAGCACAGCAAGCGGTGGCCGACTCCAGCACTTCATTACCCAGCCCGCCCACCCTGGTGGCTGTAGCCACATTGGTGGCAGAGGAAGTCGCCGCTCCATCATGGGCCCAAACCATCCGCAACTTTTTGGTGAACCAAGATCTGCCGGCTGACAAAAACGAAGCAAGACAAGTCCAGCGCCGAGCTGGAGCATACACAATCGTCAACAGAGAGCTTGTCAAGCGCAGCGTCATCGGAGTCTTACAGTGATGCGTCGAGCAGGAGAAAGGAATTGCAATCCTTAGGGATATACACCAAGGAGAGTGCGGCCACCACGCCGCATCAAAATCACTTGTCGCCAAAGCCTTCCGCCACGGTTTCTTCTGGCCGACTACTTTGGACGACGCCAAAGAGCTAGTCAAACACTGCAAAGGCTGCCAGCTTTTCAGCTCCCAGCAATACATGCCGGCTTCGGCACTCAAGACCATTCCCATCACCTGGCCCTTTGCCGTCTGGGGATTGGATATGGTGGGCCCATTCAAGACGGCGCACGGCGGCATGACACATTTGCTCGTCGCCGTCGACAAATTCACCAAGTGGATTGAGGCGAAGCCGATCAAGAAGCTGAATGGGCCGACTGCAGTGACTTTCATTGCAGATATAACAACCCGGTACAGCGTACTGCACAGCATCATCACCGACAACGGCACGAATTTTGCCAAAGGTGCCTTGGCACGGTTCTGCGCTGCACAAGGTATCCGGCTGGACCTTGCGTCAGTCGCCCACCCGCAGTCAAACGGCCAAGTGGAGCGAGCAAATGGCCTCATCCTATCCGGCATCAAGCCCCAACTGGTCGTACCTCTGGAGTGTTCAGCCGGCTGTTGGCTCGATGAGCTGCCGGTTGTCCTATGGAGTCTGCGTACTACCCCCAATAGATCAACCGGCTTCACCCCTTTCTTCCTTGTATATGGTGCCGAGGCAGTCATCCCAACAGATATCGAGTTCGACTCGCCTCGGGTAACCATGTACACGGAAGCAAAAGCCAAAGAAGCAAGAGAAGACGACGTCGACCTGCTGGAAGAAGGCCGGCTGTTAGCCCTCAGCCGGTCTGCCATCTACCAGCAGGGTTTGCGCCACTACCACAGCCGGAGGGTCCGACCAAGATCTTTCCAGGAGGGCGACCTTGTGCTCCGGCTGATCCAGCGAACAGCCGGCCAGCACAAGCTCGCAGCCCCCTGGGAGGGCCCCTTCGTCATCAGCAGAGCTCTAGGCAACGATGCCTACTACCTCATCGACGCGCAGAAGCCGAAGGCACGCAAGAGAGACGACTCCGGCAAGGAGTCGGAGCGACCATGGAATGCAAATCTTCTTCGGAAGTTTTACAGTTAAAATGCAGTATGTATTATGTCCACTTTTGTATTAAGTACGAAACAATAGGCTCCCCGAGGAGGACTCGGGGACTGCCATCCTTTATTTTATGAATGAAAGTTATCATGCATATGATATCGCTTGTTCATTTATTTTGTCCGGCACCGGGTTCGACGAGTCGGCCCGGGGACTAGCCGACTGGAGTTATATTAGGAGCCCTACCCGCAGTCAGACAAGTAATGTGCCGACACCCAGGCTTGGCTCTTGCCAAAATCGCAGTTCGAAGAACCGACTGCCCGGCTGGCAAGAGTCATAAGCCGGAAAGGGTGCGCACATGAAAAACGGCTAGGGACTAACGGGCTTATATATAACAAAAGCCGGCTTGCCGCCTCCCGCCGACCGACTACCAGAGTAGCCGGCCGGCCGGCTTACATTCAGTCTGCTTCAAATCCAAGAAAGCTCGAGTACTTGCCTTCCCAAAGAGGGAAGGCGGCAAAGGAAAAAGCCTAAGGATAAAAAAGTACACTTGAATGGAAGCCAACACATGCATACATTAATATTTACACAAAGGACCTCCAGAGAGGTCAACATCCAACATTGTTCGATACACCCCCAGTGGGTGGAATTGCGGAAACTTAAAATTGTTCGAAAAAGTATAAGCAGGAACAATAGGAACGGCAGATCAAGCCGGCGGGGGCGCTGACGAGTCGGGCTGGGCGGTGGAGGCGGTCGTGCCGTCTGAAGGAGCGGCCGGCTGGCCAACTTTGCCCTGATCATCGCCTCCGGCAGAGGGCGCGCTCCCGCGTGGCTCGTTGCTGGAGGCACGGTCGGCTTGAGGGTCGTCGGCCGCCTCACCAGTCGGCTCGACGTCTCCGCCGTCTTCCTCCTCGTCGTCCTCGCCCTCGTCGCTGGAAGTGATCTCCTCGGCCGAGTCCTCGCCTTCCGCCAGGTTCAGCCCGAACCACTCCTCCGGCTGGGCGACGCCGTCGTCATTGAGCTCCTGCGCGAAGACGTTGGTGTCGGTGCACTCGGCGATCGTCGAGGCGCGCTGCGCGATCGCCGGCCGCACCTCCTCCAGTTCCGCGTCGGCCTCCAATTGCCAAGTCCGCAACTGGTCCAGGCTCAGCCCTAGGTACCACGCGCGGACGAACTCCAACGCACGCCCGGCTTCGAGACGGGCTGCGGACGCCTTCCAAGCCTCGAAGTGGCCGACTGCGACTTCTAGCCAGTCGGCAGTCCGACTCGGGGTGCGGGGAATCGTCTGGCCGGGCCAGAGCGCGGCCAGCACCTGCGCCCCGGCACGTTGGTGCCGGCGGAGCATCCGATGGGCTGGCTGCAGTCGCGCTTGGATGGCGACGAGCTGCTCCGACAGCGTTCGATTCGCATCCGGCGGAATAATGACTCCGGCCTGACGGCGCGCCTCGCGGTGGGCCTCGATGGCTTGGGCGGCAAGGACGGAGTGGCCGGGAAAGTATTCTGCGCAAAGAAGCAAGCACAAGTCAAAACAAAACCTCAGGCAGACGGCAGATGGAGGAAGGGCAGGAAAGGCGGCTTACCATCGATCAGATCCTCAATTCGGCCGAAGCCTTCTTCCAGCGCCTGGTGCGTCTCGGCCCAGCTTGCCTCCCTGGTCTCGAACTCCGCCTTCAGGGCAGCCTCGCCGTCCTGCGCCTTCTGTAGGGCCGCCTTATGGCTTTCCTCCTGGTCGGCCAGTTTCTTGACCAGGCGGTCGCGCTCCTGAACCAAGTCAGCGTACTCGGCATCCCTGGCACGAAGAGCGGCCTGCGCTTCGCCGAGTTCCCTCCGCAAGTCGGCGTTGGCCTCTGCACGAGCAAAAGACAAAGAGAAAAAGTCAGCAAGGGAAAAGTCGTCAAGGAAGATCCGACCCGACTGCTCTGCAGTCGGCCCGAATCTCGGGGACTACACCCAGTGGGTGCGCTGTCGCGCCCCCACGAGAAACAGATAAAAGCAACACACTTACGTCGGCTGCTGGCTCATCTCCCGAGCCTGGGAGTTGAAGGCGGCGGTGTTGGGGAACGCAGTAATTTCAAAAAATTTCCTACGCACACGCAAGATCATGGTGATGCACAGCAACGAGAGGGGAGAGTGTTGTCTATGTACCAACGCACACCGACTGCGGAAGCGATCACACAACATAGAGGAAGTAGTCGTACGTCTTCTTCCTGATCCGACCGATCCAAGCACCGTTACTCCGGCACCTCCGAGTTCTTAGCACACGTTCAGCTCGATGACGTTGCTCGGGCTCCGATCCAGCAAAGCGTCGAGGAAGAGTTCCGTCAGCACGACGGCGTGGTGACGATCTTGATGTATTACCGACGCAGGGCTTCGCATAAGCACTGTAACGGTATGATCGAGGTGGAATTTGGTGGCAGGGGGCACCGCACACGGCTAAGGAATGATCTCAAGGATCAAGTTGTGTGTCTTGGGGTGCCCCCTGCCCCCGTATATAAAGGCCAGGGGCAGGGGGTTCGGCCGGCTAGGAGGGAGGCGCAGGGAGGAGTCCTACTCCCACGGGGAGTAGGACTCCTCCCCTCCAATCCTATTCCAACTAGGATTCTTGGGGGGGAAGGAGAAAGAGGGGGCCGGCCCACCTCTCCTAGTCCTATTAGGACTTGGGAAAGGGGGGGCGCCGGCTAGGCTTGTGGGCTGCCTCTTCTCTCTTTTCCACTAAGGCCCAATAGGCCCATTTACCTCCCGGGGGGTTCCGGTAACCCTCCCGGTAATCCGGAAAAATCCCGATTTCACCCGGAACGCTTCCGGTGCCCAAACATAGGCTTCCAATATATCAATCTTTACATCTCGACCATTTCGAGACTCCTCGTCATGTCCGTGATCTCATCCGGGACTTCGAACAACCTTCGGTACATCAAAATGCATAAACTCATAATAACTGTCATCGTAACGTTAAGCGTGCGGACCCTGCGGTTCGAGAACAATGTAGACATGACCGAGACACGTCTCCGGTCAATAACCAATAGCGGGACCTGGATGCCCATATTGGCTCCTACATATTCTACGAAGATCTTTATCGGTCAGACCGCATAACAACATACGTTGTTCCCTTTGTCATCGGTATGTTACTTGCCCGAGATTCGATCGTCGGTATCCAATACCTAGTTCAATCTCGTTACTGGCAAGTCTCTTTACTCGTTCCGTAATACATCATCCCGCAACTAACTCATTAGTTGCAACGCTTGCAAGGCTTAAGTGATGTGCATTACCAAGAGGGCCCAGAGATACCTCTCCGACAATCGGAGTGACAAATCCTAATCTCGAAATACGCCAACCCAACATCCACCATTGGAGACACCTGTAGTACTCCTTTATAATCACCCAGTTACGTTGTGACGTTTGGTAGTACCCAAAGTGTTCCTCCGGTAAACGGGAGTTGCATAATCTCATAGTCATAGGAACATGTATAAGTCATGAAGAAAGCAATAGCAACATACTAAACGATCGGGTGCTAAGCTAATGGAATGGGTCATGTCAATCAGATCATTCAACTAATGATGTGACCTCGTTAATCAAATAACAACTCTTTGTTCATGGTTAGGAAACATAACCATCTTTGATTAACGAGCTAGTCAAGTAGAGGCATACTAGTGACACTCTGTTTGTCTATGTATTCACACATGTATTATGTTTCCGGTTAATACAATTCTAGCATGAATAATAAACATTTATCATGATATAAGGAAATAAATAATAACTTTATTATTGCCTCTAGGGCATATTTCCTTCAGTCTCCCACTTGCACTAGAGTCAATAATCTAGTTCACATCGCCATGTGATTTAACAGCAATAGTTCACATCACCATGTGCTTAACACCCATAGTTCACATCGTCATGTGACCAACACTCAAAGGGTTTACTAGAGTCAATAATCTAGTTCACATCTCTATGTGATTTACACCCAAAGAGTACTAAGGTGTGATCATGTTTTGCTTGTGAGATAATTTTAGTCGACGGGTCTGTCACATTCAGATCCGTAAGTATTTTGCAAGTTCTATGTCTACAATGCTCTACACGGAGCTACTCTAGCTAATTGCTCCCACTTTCAATATGTATCTAGACCGAGACTTGGAGTCATCTAGATTAGTGTCAAAACTTGCATCGGCGTAACCCTTTACGACGAACCTTTTGTCACGTCCATAATCGAGAAACATATCCTTATTTCACTAAGGATAATTCTGACCGCTGTCCAGTGATCTACTCCTAGATCACTATTGTACTCCCTTGCCAAATCAGTGCAGGGTATACAATAGATCTGGTACATAGCATGACATACTTTATAGAGCCTATGGCCAAGGCATAGGGAATGACTTTCATTCTCTTTCTATCTTCTGCCGTGGTCGGGCTTTGAGTCTTACTCAACTTCACACCTTGTAATACAGGCAAGAACTCTTTCTTTGACTGCTCCATTTTGAACTACTTCAAAATCTTGTCAAGGTATGTACTCATTGAAAAAACTTATCAAGCGTCTTGGTCTATCTCTATAGATCTTGAAGCTCAATATGTAAGCAGCTTCACCGAAGTCCTTCTTTGAAAAACTCCTTTCAAACACTCCTTTATGCTTTACAGAATAATTCTACATTATTTCTGATCAACAATATGTCATTCACATATACTTATCAGAAATGCTGTAGTGCTCCCACTCACTTTCTCGTAAATACAGGCTTCACCGCAAGTCTGTATAAAACTATATGCTTTGATCAACTCATCAAAGCGTATATTCCAACTCCGAGATGCTTGCACTAGTCCACAGATAGATCGCTGGAGCTTGTATATTTAGTTAACACCTTTAGGATCGACAAAACCTTCTAGTTGCATCGTATACAACTCTTCTTTAGCAAATCCATTAAGGAATGTAGTTTTGTTTATCCATTTGCCAGATTTCATAAAATGCGGCAATTGCTAACATGATTCAGACAGACTCAAGCATAGATACGAGTGAGAAGCTCTCATCGTAGTCAACACCTTGAACTTGTCGAAAACCTTTTGCGACAATTCTAGCTTTGTAGATAGTAACACTACTATCAACGTCCGTCTTCCTCTTGAAGATCCATTTATTCTCAATTGCTTGCCGATCATCGGGCAAGTCAACCAAAGTCCAAACTTTGTTCTCATACATGGATCATATCTCAGATTTCATGGCTTCAAGCCACTTTGCGGAATCTGGGCTCACCATCGCTTCTTCATAGTTCGTAGGTTCATCATGATCTAGTAGCATGACTTCCAGAATTGGATTACCGTACCACACTGGTGTGGATCTCACTCTGGTTGATCTACGAGGTTCAGTAGTATCTTGTCCTGAAGTTTCATGATCATCATCATTAGCTTCCTCACTAATTGGTATAGGTGTCGCAGAAACAGTTTTCTGTGATGTACTATTTTCCAATAAGGGAGCAGGTACAGTTACCTCGTCAAGTTCTACTTTCCTCCCACTCACTTCTTTCGAGAGAAATTCCTTCTCCAGAAAGTTTCCGAATTTTAGCAACAAAAGTCTTGCCTTCGGATCTGTGATAGAAGGTGTATCCAATAGTTTCCTTTGGATATCCTATGAAGACGCACTTCTCCGATTTGAGTTTGAGCTTATCAGGATGAAATTTTTTCATATAAGCATCGCAACCCCAAATTTTAAGAAACGACAACTTTGGTTTCTTGCCAAACCATAGTTCATAAGGCGTCGTCTCGACGGATATAGATGGTGCCCCTTTTTAACGTGAATGCAGCTGTCTCTAATGCATGACCCCAAAAACAATAGTGGTAAATCGGTAAGAGACATCATAGATTGCACTATATCCAATAAAGTACGGTTATGATGTTCGGACACACCATTATGATGTGGTGTTCCAGGTGGAGTGAGTAGTGAAACTATTTCACATTGTTTTAACTGAAGACCAAACTCGTAACTCAAATATTTGTCTCCGTGATCAGATCGTAGAAACTTTATTTTCTTGTCACGATGATTTTTCACTTCTCTCTGAAATTCTTTGAACTTTTCAAATGTTTCAGACTTATGTTTCATTAAGTAGATATACTCATATCTGCTCAAATCATCTGTGAAGATCAGAAAATAATGATACTTGTCATGAGCCTCAATATTCATCGGACCACATACATCAGTATGTATGATTTCCAACAAATCTTTTGCTCGCTCCATTGTTCCGAAGAACAGAGTCTTAGTCATCTTGCCCATGAGGCATGGTTCGCAAGCATCAACTGATTCATAATCAAGTGATTCCAAAAGCCCATCAGCATGGAGTTTCTTCATGCGCTTTACACCAATATGACCTAGACGGCAGTGCCACAAATAAGTTGCACTATCATTATTAACTTCGCATCTTTTTGGTTTTAATATTATGAATATGTGTATCACTAAGATCGAGATCCAATGAACTATTTTCATTGGGTGTGTAACCATATAAGGTTTTATTCATGTAAACAGAACAACAATTTATTCTCTTACTTTAATGAATAACCATATTGCAATAAACATGATCAAATCATATTCATGCTCAACGCAAAAAACCAAATAACACTTATTTAGGTTCAACACTAATCCCGAAAGTATAGGGAGTGTGCGATGATGATCATATCAATCTTGGAACCACTTCCAACACACATCGTCACTTCACCCTTAACTAGTCTCTGTTTATTCTGCAACTCCCGTTTCGAGTTACTACTCTTAGCAACTGAACTAGCATCAAATACTAAGGGGTTGCTATAAACACTAGTAAAGTACACATCAATAACATGTATATCAAATATACTTATGTTCACTTTGCCATCCTTCTTATCCGCCAATCACTTGGGGTAGTTCCGCTTCCAGTGACCAGTCCCTTTGCAGTAGAAGCACTTAGTCTCAGGCTTAGGATTAGACTTGGGCTTCTTCACTTGAGCAGCAACTTGCTTGCCGTTCTTCTTGAAGTTCCCCTTCTTCCCTTTGCCCTTTTCTTGAAACTAGTGGTCTTGTCAACCATCAACACTTGATGTTTTTCTTGATTTCTACCTTCGTTGATTTCAGCATCACGAAGAGCTTGGGAGTTGTTTCTGTTATCCCTTGCATATTATAGTTCATCACGAAGTTCTACTAACTTGGTGATGGTGACTAGAGAATTCTGTCAATCACTATCTTATCTGGAAGATTAACTCCCACCTGATTCAAGCGATTGTAGTACCCAGACAATCTGAGCACATGCTCACTAGTTGAGCGATTCTCCTCCATCTTTTAGCTATAGAACTTGTTGGAGACTTCATATCTCTCAACTCGGGTATTTGCTTGAAATATTAACTTCAACTCCTGGAACATCTCATATGGTCCATGACGTTCAAAACGTCTTTGAAGTCCCGATTCTAAGCCATCAAGCATGGTGCACTAAACTATCAAGTAGTCATCATATTGAGCTAGCCAAACGTTCATAACGTCTGCATCTGCTCCTGCAATAGGTCTTTCACCTAGCGGTGCATCAAGGACATAATTCTTCTGTGCAGCAATGAGGATAAACCTCTGATCACGGATCCAATCCGCATCTTTGCTACTAACATCTTTCAACACAATTTTCTCTAGGAACATATTAAAATAAACACAGGGAAGCAACAACGCGAGCTATTGATCTATAACATAATTTGCAAAATACTACCAGGACTAAGTTCATGATAAATTTAAGTTCAATTTAATCATGTTATTTAAGAACTCCCACTTAGATAGACATCCCTCTAATCCTCTAAGTGATTACGTGATCCAAATCAACTAAACCATAACCGATCATCACGTGAGATGGAGTAGTTTTCAATGGTGAACATCATTATGTTGATCATATCTACTATATGATTCACGCTCGACCTTTCGGTCTTCGTGTTCCGAGGCCATATCTGTATATGCTTGGCTCGTCAAGTATAACCTGAGTATTCCGCATGTGCAACTGTTTTGCACCCGTTGTATTTGAACGTAGAGCCTATCACACCCGATCATCACGTGGTGTCTCAGCATGAAGAACTTTTGCAACGGTGCATACTCAGGGAGAACACTTCTTGATAATTTAGTGAGAGATCATCTTATAATGCTACCGTCAATCAAAGCAAGATAAGATGCATAAAAGGATAAACATCACATGCAATCAATATAAGTGATATGATATGGCCATCATCATCTTGTGCTTTGTGATCTCCATCTCCGAAGCACCGTCATGATCACCATCGTCACCGGCGCGACACCTTGATCTCCATCGTAGCATCGTTGTCGTCTCGCCAATCTTATGCTTCCACAACTATCACTACCGCTTAGCAATAAAGTAAAGCATTACATCGTGATTGCATTGCATACAATAAAGCGACAACCATATGGCTCCTGCCAGTTGCCGATAACTCGGTTACAAAACATGATCATCTCATACAATAAAATCAGCATCATGCCTTGACCATATCACATCACAACATGCCCCGCAAAAACAAGTTAGACGTCCTCTACTTTGTTGTTGCAAGTTTTACGTGGCTGCTACGGGCTTAAGTAAGAACTCATCTCACCTACGCATCAAAACCATAACGATAGTTCGTCAAATAGACTCCGTTTTAACCTTCTCAAGGACCGGGCGTAGTCACACTTGGTTCAACTAAAGTTGGAGAGACAGTCTTCCGCAAGCCATCTATGTGCAAAGCACGTCGAGGGAACCGGTCTCGTGTAAGAGTACGCGTAAGGTTGGTCCGGATCGTCTCAACCAACAATACCACCGAACCAAAGTATGACATGCTGGTAGGCAGTATGACTTGTATCGCCCACAACTCACTTGTGTTCTACTCATGCATATAACATCAAACCATAAAACCTAGGCTCTGATACCACTGTTGGGGAACGCAGTAATTTCAAAAAATTTCCTACGCACACGCAAGATCATGGTGATGCACAGCAACGAGAGGGGAGAGTGTTGTCTACGTACCAACGCAGACCGACTGCGGAAGCGATCACACAACGTAGAGGAAGTAGTCGTATGTCTTCTTCCCGATCCGACCGATCCAAGCACCGTTTCTCCGGCACCTCCGAGTTCTTAGCACACGTTCAGCTCGATGACGTTCCTCGGGCTCCGATCCAGCAAAGCGTCGAGGAAGAGTTCCGTCAGCACGACGGCGTGGTGACGATCTTGATGTATTACCGGCGCAGGGCTTCGCATAAGCACTGTAACGGTATGACCGAGGTGGAATTTGGTGGCAGGGGGCACCGCACACGGCTAAGGAACGATCTCAAGGATCAAGTTGTGTGTCTTGGGGTGCCCCCTGCCCCCGTATATAAAGGCCAGGGGCAGGGGGTTCGGCCGGCTAGGAGGGAGGCGCAGGGGGAGTCTTACTCCCACCGGGAGTAGGACTCCTCCCCTCCAATCCTATTCCAACTAGGATTCTTGGGGGGGAAGGAGAAAGAGGGGGCCGGCCCACCTCTCCTAGTCCTATTAGGACTTGGGAAAGGGGGGGCGCCGGCTAGGCTTGTGGGCTGCCTCTTCTCTCTTTTCCACTAAGGCCCAATAGGCCCATTTACCTCCCGGGGGGTTCCGGTAACCCTCCCGGTAATCCGGAAAAATCCCGATTTCACCCGGAACGCTTCCGGTGCCCAAACATAGGCTTCCAATATATCAATCTTTACGTCTCGACCATTTCGAGACTCCTCGTCATGTCCGTGATCTCATCCGGGACTCCGAACAACCTTCGGTACACCTATAGTACTCCTTTATAATCACCCAGTTACGTTGTGACGTTTGGTAGTACCCAAAGTGTTCCTCCGGTAAACGGGAGTTGCATAATCTCATAGTCATAGGAACATGTATAAGTCATGAAGAAAGCAATAGCAACATACTAAACGATCGGGTGCTAAGCTAATGGAATGGGTCATGTCAATCAGATCATTCAACTAATGATGTGACCTCGTTAATCAAATAACAACTCTTTGTTCATGGTTAGGAAACATAACCATCTTTGATTAACGAGCTAGTCAAGTAGAGGCATACTAGTGACACTCTGTTTGTCTATGTATTCACACATGTATTATGTTTCCGGTTAATACAATTCTAGCATGAATAATAAACATTTATCATGATATAAGGAAATAAATAATAACTTTATTATTGCCTCTAGGGCATATTTCCTTCAGGCGGCACGAGAGTTGTGATAATCCTAAAGATCAGTGAAAACATAGTTAAGATAGTCATCGGGAAAGATCCGACACGACTGCGCTGCAGTCGGCCCGGATCTCGGGGACTACACCCAGTGGGTGCGCTAGCGCGCCCCCACGGAAAAAAATCAAAGGACCAGAGCGGTCGACAAGTGAAAACTTACCCGGATTGCGGACCGCGTCGACAGAAACTCCTGAGTAAATTGCCTCAGGAGGCCGGCCTGTGCCTGCAGCCGGCTCCGAATCCCTTGGGCCGCCACGTTCAGCTCGCCGCTTCCTCCGCTGGGAGTCCACCCGAACGTGGCGGAGCTGGCCGCCTCCAAGGCGTCTGCCGTCTGGTCGGCACCCGCGGCTCGGCGCGTGTCCGGCGGGGACGTGCTCCCTCCGGCGTGCTGGCTCGCTGCCAGCTCAATCTCAAGACCGGCTCCGGCCTCGGGTGCGGCCCGGGCCGGCTCCTCCGGCACCGCCGACGACTGGCCACCTTAGCCTGCTCCGGCTGGCGCTGTCGGTGGCGTCCTCTCCGCGAAATCTCGAAGAGTTCATCCCTCTGCACCGGCGGCTGATCGGGGGTGATCTCCTCCGCCGTGGGCAGCGGGATGTCCGGGTCCAAGGTGTGGAGGGGGATGGCGAGCAGCGGAGGCCGGCTACGCGTGCCCTCCGCCTCCGTCTCCGCGGCCGCCCGCTCCGATGGAGTCTCGGCCGCCGCGCTCGCTCGCTCCGTCGCCGCCCGGGCGGCCTCCCGCTCCGCCGCCTCCCTCTCCCGTCGTGCCTCGCGAGCGTTCCGCTCCGTGGCTTCTGCAGGATCGGTGCGGGGGTCCACGCGGCGGGGCCCTGAATATCCAGCACCCGGCCCGACCACAGAGCCGCCTGGGCCTCGCTCGAGCGAAAGCGGCGCCCTGCTCAGAAATCAGAAAAGAGTTAGAACAAAGGAAGACAACAAAGTAACAAGCACGCAAGCGGCCAGAGGGCTTACGCGGAGACTGCTGGAGGCTTCTTCACCGCCTTCCGGAAGCGGGCCGCCTTCGCCGCCGCTTCGTCTCGCTTCGTGGCCGCGGCGGAGGCCTCCGTCTTTTTCGGCCGGCTGACGAAGAGGGGAAGCGTGGCCTGGCGTTTCGCCTTTCCACCACCGGCAGTTGGCGCGGCGGACGAGCCCGCGCCGTGACGATCGGCTGCCGGCTGGTGGCGCGGGATTTCTTCAGCATCGGCGTCATCCGGCCAGTCGTTAAAGCTGGCCGAGAGCCCCGTGCCTCCGGGCTCGGCGACGTCCCCCGTGGCGGCGTCCTCCATGGCGACCGCAGCCAAGTCCGGGTCGTCGAGGTCGTCTACCGTGCGATCCGGGGCATACTGGCATTCGACTCCTGCCGCCCCGCCTGGCGGCGGGAGAAGAGGGTTCTGATAACAAAGAGAAAAGAGAAGAGCCACCTGGTTAGAAGCCGGCCGACTCAAGCCGGCTGATGATAGAAAGAAGGACTTACCACGGGTGGAGGATGGGCACGGGAGTACGGCGCCTTGCCATATTGCCAGTCGTCGGTGAGCTTGAGGTTGGCGACATAGTTCACCATGAGCGCTACCTCGGCATGGGGCATCTCCCATGTGCTCAGCCGGCAGGGGTCGAAGCGGCCGCTCATCTGGCATAGCATGTGGGGCCGGCTCTGAAGGGGAAGGATCTGGCGCTCGACGAAGGCGGCCACCAAGTCGGCTCCACGCAGGCCTTCCGACTGGATCATTACCCGAAGCCGGGCGATGGAGGCGTTCCCGGCCTGAGACAAGGACTTGGCCCGGAAGCCCCAAGACGGCCGCCTCCCAGCCGGCGGGCCGGCTACTTAAGCCGGCAGATTGACGTAGTCGCCTTGCGGGGCGACGTTCTTGACGTAGAAGTAAGATTTCTGCCAGAGTTTGACAGATTGGATTAGAGGAATGTGCAGGAAGGGGTTGTTGTCGCTTGCCCTCTTCATCGCGATGAAGGCCCCGCAGGGAGCTGGCACGCTGGCGGAGACGGTGCCGAGCTTGTTCTGGAAGAGCTCCGCCCAGAGCTCCAGCGTTGGCAGCACTGCCAAGAAGCCTTCGCAGAGAGAGACGAAGGCCGACAGCTACATCACCGCGTTGGGCGTGAAGTGATGCGGCTGGAGATTGTAGAAGTCGAGGAAGGATCGCATGAAGCCGCTCGCCGGGAAGCCGAAGCCACGCAAGAAGTGCGTGCGGAAGACGACGCGCTCGCCTTCCTCTGGCACCGGCGAAATCTCCGTCTCCGGCGCTAGGCGAGCCTGCACGAGGTTGGCGGTGGGCAGGCGCCGGGTCTGGCGAAGAAATTCAATGTGGTCTTCGTGGACGTTGGACCCGTCCCACGAGCTTGACAGCGCCATGGACATGCCGGCATGGGCGGGCTGCGGCGGGAGGCTGCGTCGGGCGCGAGGAAGAAGAAAGGGAAGAAGAAGAGCAAGGAGGGACGGGGAGCGGGGGAGCGAACGAGCCTTTGTCTCTCCCCCTCCCCCTCCTACTTGTAGGCTCGTGCGCCGGAGCCGAGGAGGCGCGGCGTGGGGGATCGTGGGGATCGATCGTGCCCATCTCCCCACGCCCCGCGTTAATTGCGCGCCTTGAAGACACGAGGAAACGGCCGCGGGGAGGCGAGCAGTCCCCTCGGGCCGCAGAAGATCTGCGCCCGGGCCGAGGCCAAGGAGTGGCGGGCCCGCACGTGCGACGGCGTCCCGTCACGCGCGTGCGATAGCAGGACTTCTCCGCCACGTGGCCCATCGTGGGGCCCGCGGCCAGCCCGCGGGTCTGCCACGGTCACATTAATAAACAAGGAAGCTCTCCGAAGTCAGCTTACAACGGCGAAGTCGGCTCCTCAGGGTATGAAGCTGACCAAGCTTCTCGTCCCTCTGCCCGCCGTGAAGCTCGCCCAGCTTCGGGGACTACTATCGGAGTAAATAGCCATGGGTAGCCTAGCCGGCTTCCCCTGGCCCATCAGAAAAAATTACAAGCCTGGCCGACTTTCAAGAAGATTCAAGACCTAGGGCCGCCTCCCACCTCAGCCGACTGCCTCCTAGGCCGGCTTCGGGGGCGGCCCGCCCATTGCCCTCACAAAGAAAGCTGTGGAAGGCCGACTATGAGAAGCCGGCTACAGCAGGGCCGGCTACCAGAAGCCGGCTCCCATAAAGCAGTCAAAGCCGTACCCGCAATGTACGTGCCCACCCTGCGATGATGAAGTGGGGCGTGGCTACAGTGGAGCCTGCCACCCCCAAAACCCGGAGCACGCCTGGTACAGTGCGCCGTACGGGTGGCCACGACCCGTCCGGCGCGGCACTGTTGCCACGGGGGCTCCGACACCGTCCACGACGGGCCGCCAGCGTGGCCCCCGAGGCGGTGGGCCCCTTCGGGCAGAGAGATACCGAAGGCGGCCGCACCTCCTCTCAAGCCGGCAAGATAGAGGGCCGGCTTCCCATAGCTGGCCTGCCACTTTCCTCGAAGGAGACGCCCATTAAGGAGACAAGATACGGCGGGGCTACAGTAATCGCCCGCCAAGGCGGCGTTACTGTAGCCACGCTTACCCCGACCAAGCCTGCGTCAACAGCACGGAGCAATAGTAACCAGCCACCGACCAGGCCCCGGCCTGTGGGGCCTGCCTGTCGACCAAGGAGCCGGCAGCCGGCGGGACCCACCAGCCGGCGGGCCCCAGTAGCCGGCGTAGAAGCCGGCAAGCATAGTCACAGACAGCTGGGCCCCGCGCCCAGCTGGATTACCATTGTACCCCCGGGGGGTAGGCCTATATAAACCCCCCGGTGCACCCATGCAAAGGGTTGGATTCTCAAGTTAGACCTAGACACATACAAGGAGAGGAAGCAAGCTAAGCTGAGCCCTTCTTCCTCCTTCCACCCAAAACAGCTCAAGGAGCATTGTAGCTACTTGTTCATTTAGTAACCATGCGGAGACCCCGCAGAGCAGCAGTAGGGGTGTTATCTCCTCGGAGAGCCCTGAAGCTGGGTAAGATCCGCCGGCGTGCATGTCTACGCCTCATCCCGTTTCCAGGCACCGGCGATGTTTTATTGGCTCCCACAATGATAAGCCACCCGTTGGCATATGTCGCTCCTACCACCCGACACCACCTCATCAACCAAGACACGAGCATAGCCCGCTGGAATCGGGTTGCAATGGAAGGTTGCCTCGGGGAAATTTGAAAAAGCAACGGCGTCCGCCACCTTCATGGATATGTTCTTCATTTTGAAGTGTAGCTCGCAGTTAGTGTTCTCCGTGATGTCATCCACGGGCTATCTATCCAGCACTACTGCATCGCCCGGGGCGGAACCCATGCTGCTTCTCGGCATGGATGGGGCGGTGGTATCCAACGCTGGATCATCCGCTAGCTGCTGCAGCTGCTGAGACCCCCTTTGCTGGCGAAGTGAGTCAATCTGCTCCTGCTGCCGCTGGAATTTAGCTGCCAATTCCGCTTGACTTGCTTCTAGGCCTTGAAGGCGTTCATAGTCCCGCTTCCTCTGCTCCTCCTCCATCTTCCTCTTCTTGTCCTCCGCAATCTTCTTTCTCGCACGGGTTCTGTAGTCGGCGTTCCAGTCCGAAAACCCCTCATACCACGGAATAGCGCCCTTGCCTCGTGTTCTTCCTGGGTGTTCAGGATTTCCCAGGGCACGCGTAGGCTCGTCGTTCTCTCTGTTGGGCTGGAACACCCCCGATCGAGCCTCTTCTATTGCAACAAGTAGCGCATCGTCGGCTCCGTTCAGACATGCCTTCGTCGAAACATTGCCTGTCTTCGGGTCCAACTCCCCCCCATGCGCATAGAACCAAGTCCTGCACCTGGGGGGGCAGCTCTTAGTAACCGGAGTGACACTTGCATCCTCCATCTCTTTCTCAGACTTATCCCACTTAGGCATTGCCACCGCGTAGCCACCTGGCCCCAGCTTATGGAACTTATCCTTTTTTCGGCATTGGCCTTGTTTATTCTCGACCGTTCCTTAGCTAATTCTGAATCCTTGAATTTCACGAAATCGTCCCAATGAGCACTTTGATTCTCTAGTATCCCCTCGAATACTAGATTCTTCCTTCCTCCCTTGACGTACTTCTCCCACGTCATTCTCTTGTGGTTCTTGAATGCAACCGCCATCTTCCTAAAAGCAGCGTCCTTGACTTTCCGCACATCTGCTTCTGTGATATTATCTGGTAGGGTGAAATGTTCCATGAGAGTATCCCAAAGCAGTTTTTTTTGATTCTCATCGACAAAAGTAACATCTGGACATGGCTTTGCTGGCTTTCTCCATTCTCGAAGGGAGATCGGGAGTAGGTCCTTCACAAGAACTCCGCACTGACGAACGAACTTGTACGCAATCTTCTTAGGCGCTAATGGTTCGCCATTAGGTTTGAATGCCTCGATATTGTACTTTACGCCCTCCTTCAACTTTTTGTTCGGGCCTCGTTTCGTCCTTTTGCCTGAAGATTTACTCGATCCGGATGGCTGAAAGAAGAAAGATCGATTCGTTAATATATCTTCAACTCATTTAAAACATGCGATGATCACCAGATTCCTGCTTATATAAATATATATACCTCGCCGGTGTTTGTTGTTTCGGGATCAACATGTTCTTCGTCGTAGTTCATGACTTCATCTTCTTGGCCGCCGCGATCGAATATCATATCACCCTCTCCGGTGTTGTTTAGAAATTCGGAGCCGTCAAAATCTTCTACATTCTGATCATCATCTGGCCCACGTATGATATCGAACATGGTCTGTTCTCTCTCTCTGTCGGTATTGTCCGCCATAGCTTTTATTTAACTATGCCAAAAGAAATATAAAACAATTTAGTATAATCTCGAATAATAGATATAATCTCGAATACATCGTCTCGAATAATAGATATAATCTCGAATACATCGTCTCGAATAATAGATTTAATCTCAAATATGTCGTCTCGAATAATAGATATAATCTCGTTGAATACATCGTCTCAAATAATATATATAATCTCGAATAAATCATCTCGAATATTATATATCGAATACATCACTAGCTAGCTAGCTAGCTAATAAAGATCGAATACTAGAGAGTAATATAGGCGGTGGACAACCAAAGTGAAGGAACCATCACTGGATCATAGCTCGGGTGATCTCCCCAAACAACCTGCCAGGTATTGGAGAACCTGACGTCCATAGCAGCCATGTAGCGATAGACGTGCTCGTCCTCCTCCCTGACACGGCGACGTACCACCTCCGGCGGGGCCGGCTCCCTCCGCACCAAAAGTGGCCCACGCGAATGCCACCAAAGAAGATGAGGGTCGATGACGGGACCGGGGGCCGGGTTCCTCACCAAGCGTCGCGCCCTTGAAGGTAGCACCTCCCAGTGCCAGCCCGGCGGAGCCCAATCCCAGACATGGGTCCTCTGAAGCAGGACGTCGTCGCGGACGTGTCGACGGCGAGGATGCGGGCCGGGCATCGTCGACAACAAAATACTATATGCCGCAAAAGTAAAGTAACATTTTTTAAATGATGGATTGTGATGATTTCATATATGCAAATTCTAAATTTTATAACTAAAAATATAAGAAACTAAAAAAACATCGATCATCGTCTAACAATTTGAAATTAATCTAATTCATCTAGCTAGCTAAAACTAACATTTCATAAATTTCTAACATTTCTATATAACTAACATTTGACATTATAAATATTATAACTAACATTTCTACATACTATTTGACATTAATCTAATTAATTAATTAATTCATCAAAAACTTTGTATGAAAAACAGAAAAAAACTAGAAGCTAAAAACAGAAAAATTGTGTGTGTGTGTGTGCGCGTCTAGTGTGTGTGTGTAGTGTGTGTGTGTGTGTGCGCGCGCGCGTGTGGGTGCGCTACGGTCGGCGCCGGCGCCGGCGCCGGTGTGCGCTATGATCGATTGGAGGGAGGAGAGGGGCCGGGGGAGGGGCTCACAGCGACGGCGAGGCGAGGTCGAGGCGACGGCGACGGCGAAGCAAGGGGATCGGCAACCGGGACGGCGACGGGGTGGCGACGGGGACGAGGGCGGCGACGGCGACGGGGGCGGCGACGGGGACGAGGGCGGCGACGGCAACAGGGGCGGCGACGGGGACGAGGGCGCGACGGGGATGGCGTAGGACGGGTGTGGCGTCCATCGGGAAGAAACAGAGTGGGAGAATTTAATTTTTCGAAGTGTTGTATATATAGAAGGCACCTTTAGTACCGGTTGGAGCCACCAACCGGTACTAAAGGTCTGTTTTGGCTAGCCCAAGCGGCGGGAAGCGACCCCCTTTAGTACCGGGTGGTGGCTCCAACCGGTACTAAAGGCCCCCCCTTTAGTACCGGTTGGTGCCACGAACCGGTACTAAAGGGGGGTGCGCTGCCAGGCGAGGGGCGCAGAAGTTTAGTCCCACCTCGCTAGCCGAAGGGCGCTTACACCTGCTTATAAGCCCCGCCACCGCTGCTGTCTCGAGCTCCTCTCTAAAGCAGGCCTTCTGGGCCTACCTCTGCTACTCTGCCCTGTGGGGCCTATTGGGCTTGCGGGCCTGCATCCTGGCCCAGTAACAGGTTGGGTTTGTAGTCGTATGCAGGCCGCTGTGGCCCGGTAGGTGGGCTTTTTTCGTTTAGTTTTTTCTTTTCTGCTTTATTTATTTTGTTTTATTTATTTTTATTTGTTTTTTTGCTGTATTTAGAGTTTCTTTGTGAATATTTTTGATAGTTTTTAGAAACTTTCAGTTAGTGCCGGTAGTTTTTAAATTTGAATAGTTTAAATTTTGAATTATTTGAAATTTGTGTGAATCACTAGTTGGTGAATAACTTAACTTTAAAAATACATTTTCCAGTGATTCTTTTTTCTTATGTTTAATATTAGTGTGTTTTATCATTATATTCAATTTGGTAATGCTTAAGTTATTTAAAAAATGAAATGACTTTGTAACGGATGAGTTTTCGTCCGAAACCCTGATACTTCGAAACAGATTGTCCATTTTGTACACGAAGTGCATTCAGTTTTTGCGGTAACCCTCTCTGCTTTTTTGCACATGCTATGTGGGTGAAATTATGATGCCATGCCAACTTTCATCCTTTTCTGAGTTCATTTGAAATGCTTTTCAACTTCAGGGTCATTTAGCTGAAAAAATCAGTAAATGCATGAAAGAATTTGCTTGCACATAAAATTTCTTCGCATTTCAAATGCCAAAACACATAACTAGCTACCCTAACTATTACAGAGATTCCCTCCTGGGTGTGAAACACAAAATAAAGTGATGATAGTTAAGCCGATCACATCCCAGATCTTTGGGTGTGAAACTTTTTCTTCGCGTGTGTCCCTTTGCGTCGTAGCCATGGAAAATCTTCATCATTTAACGGGATGCTCGGGTCAATATTCACTGTGAATGGAGCAATTTCATCAAACTTTTCATAATCTTCTGACTTGTCTGTCTTGTCATCCACTCCCACGATGTTTCTTTTCCCAGAAAGAACTATGTGCCGCTTTGGCTCATCGTACGATGCATTCGCTTCCTTATCTTTTCTTTTTCTTGGCTTGGTAGACATGTCCTTCACATAGAAAACCTGTGCCACATCATTGGCTAGGACGAATGGTTCGTCTGCATACGCAAGATTGTTGAGATCCACTGTTGTCATTCCGTACTGCGGGTCTTCCGTTACCCCGCCTTGTGTCATATTGACCCATTTGCACCGAAACAAAGGGACCTTCAAACCACGTCGATAGTCAAGTTCCCATATGTCCTGTATATAACCATAATATGTTTCCTTTCCCGTCTTGGTTTCTGCATCAAAGCGGACACCACTGTTTTGGTTGGTACTCTTCTTATCTTGGGCGATCGTGTAAAATGTATTACCATTTATCTCGTACCCTTTGAAAGTCATTATATTCGAAGATGGTAACTGGGACAGCAAGTACAGGTCATCTTCAATAGAGGTGTCATGCATGGTACGTGCTTGCAACCAGCTGGCGAAACTCCTGGTTTGTTCATGTGTAATCCAGTCATCAGACCGCTCCGGGTGTTTGGAGCGTAGCAAATTCTTGTGTTCATCCATATACGGAGCCACCAAGGCGGAATTCTGTAGAACTGTGTAGTGTGCTTCAGTGAGAGAATGTCCGTCCATATATATTATTTGTTCCCCTCCTAGCGTGCCTTTTCCATCCAGTCTGCCCTTATGCGGCGATTCAGGAACACCAATCGGCTTAAGGTCAGGAATAAAGTCAACACAAAACTCAATGACCTCCTCATTTTGACGGCCCTTGGAGATGCTTCCTTCTGGCCTAGCACGGTTATGAACATATTTCTTTAAGACTCCCATGAACCTCTCAAAGGGGAACATATTGTGTAGAAATACAGGACCCAAAACGTTAATCTCTTCGCATAGGTGAACTAGGACGTGCGTCATGATGTTGAAGAAGGATGGTGGGAACACCAACTCGAAACTGACAAGACATTGCACCAAATCATTTTGTAACCTTGGTATGATTTCTGGATCGATTACCTTCTAAGAGATTGCATTGAGAAATGCACATAGCTTCACAATGGCTAATCGAACGTTTTCCGGTAGAAGCCCCCTCAATGCAACCGGAAGCAGTTGCGTCATAATCACGTGGCAGTCATGAGACTTTAGGTTCTGGAACTTTTTCTCTGCCATGTTTATTATTCCCTTTATATTCGACGAGAAGCCAGACGGTACCTTAATACTGAGCAGGCATTCAAAGAAGATTTCCTTCTCTTCTTTGGTAAGAGCGTAGCTTGCATGACCCTGATGTATGCCGTCTTTTCCGTGCATACGTTGCTGGTCCTCCCGTGCCTCAGGTGTATATTTTGTCTTCCCATACACGCCCAAGAAGCCAAGCAGGGTCACACAAAGATTCTTCGTCACGTGCATCACATCGATTGCGGAGCGGACCTCGAGGTCTTTCCAATAGGGCAGGTCCCAAAATATAGATTTCTTCTTCCACATGGGTGAGCGTCCGTCAGCGTCATTCGGAACAGGTTGTCCACCAGGACCCTTTCCAAAGACCACCTTCAAATCCTTGACCATATCATGTACATCAGCACTAGTACGGTGGCGAGGCTTCGTCCGGTGATCCGCCTCACCTTTGAAATGCTTGCCTTTCTTTCTTACGGGATGCCTGCTCGGAAGAAATCGACGATGTCCCAGTTACACATTCTTATTAGCCAAATATATACTATCGGTATCGTCCAAACAGTGCGTGCATGCGCGGTATCCCTTGTTTGTCTGTCCTGAAAGGTTACTGAGAGCAGGCCAATCATTGATGGTCACGAACAGCAATGCCTTTAGGTCAAATTCTTCCCCCATGTGCTCATCCCACGCACGTACACCTGTTCCATTCCACAGTTGTAAGAGTTCTTCAACTAACGGCCTTAGGTACACATCAATGTCGTTGCCGGGTTGCTTAGGGCCTTGGATGAGCAGTGGCATCATAATGAACTTCCGCTTCATGCACAACCAAGGAGGAAGGTTATACAAACATAGAGTCACAGGCCAGGTGCTATGGTTGCTGCTCTGCTCCCCAAAAGGATTAATGCCATCTGCGCTTAGACCAAACCATACGCTCCTTGCGTCATCTGCAAACTCCTTCATGTACTTTCTTTCGATTTTTCTCCACTGCGACCCATCAGCGGGTACTCTCAACTTTCCGTCTTTCTTACGGTCTTCTCTATGCCATCGCATCGCCTTGGCATGCTCTTTGTTTTGGAACAAACGTTTCAACTGTGGTATTATAGGAGCATACCACATCACCTTGGCAGGAATCTTCTTCCTGGGGCGCCGGCCCTCGACATCACCAGGGTCATCGCGGCAGATCTTATAGCGCAATGCACCACATACCGGGCAAGCGTTCAATTCCTCGTACTCACCGCGGTAGAGGATGCAATCATTAGGGCATGCATGTATCTTCTGCACGTCTAACCCTAGGGGGCAGATAGCCTTCTTTGCTTTGTATGTACTCTGGGGCAATTCGTTGTCCTTTGGAAGCATATCCTTTATCATTACCAGCAACTTTCCAAATCCCTTGTCAGATACACCATTCTCTGCCTTCCATTGCAGCAATTCCAGTGTGGTGCCCAGCTTTTTCTTGTCACCTACGCAATTCGGGTACAACAATTTTTTGTGATCCTCTAACATGCGCTGCAACTTCTTCTTCTCCAAATCACTTGCTCAGTTTCTCTTTGCATCGGCAATGGCCCGACCTAGATCATCAACGGGCTCATCTGATGCCTCTTCTTCAGCTTCTTCCCGCATTGCCGGCTCAGCTTCTTCCCGCATTACCGGCTCAGCTTCTTCCCCCATTGTTGTATCATCGTATTCAGGGAACCCATGGCCAGGATAGCTGTCGTCGTCCTCTTCTTCTTCATTGTCTTCCATCATAACCCCTCTTTCTCCGTGCTTGGTCCAAACATTATAATGGGGCATGAAACCGGACTTAAACAGGTGGACGTGAATGGTTCTTGACGTAGAGTAATTGTGACCATTCTTACAGCGAGCACATGGACAAGGCATAAAACCATCTGCCCGCTTGTTTGCCTCAGCCGCAAGCAGAAAAGTATGCACGCCCTCAACGAACTGGGGAGAGCATCGGTCATCGTACATCCATTGCCGGCTCATCTTCATTACACAACACCGAATAGACGAAATTAATACAAGTTCATACAATTAATACAAGTTCATACATAAAGTTCATACAACACTTAAATCCAACAAACAAATAACTCTCTAGCTAAAGCATTTAAATGCAACAACAAATATGATCAAGATCGCAACTAAGGTAACAATGGATCCAACAGCATAATGATACCAAGCCTCACTATCGATGGCATATTTTCTAATCTTTCTAATCTTCAAGCGCATTTTCTCCATCTTGATCTTGTGATCATCGACGACATCGGCAACATGCAACTCCAATTCCATCTTCTCCCCCTCAATTCTTTTCAATTTTTCTTTCAAGTACTCGTTTTCTCTTTCAACGAAATTTAACCTCTCGGCAATAGGGTCGGTTGGAATTTCCGGTTCACATACCTCCTAGAAAAAATTTCTATGTCAACTTGATGGGCATAATTTGTCATAAACACGAAATGCAACTAGTTTTAAAAGAGAATATACATACCACATCCGAATCATAACAAGGACTAGGGCCGACGGGGACGGATATCAAAACCATGGCACTATATGTATAACAAACAACGTACGGGTAAGATAATTATACGAGTAACTATATATATCCAAATCACACAAACATCAATTTTTATATAAAATTTCATGAACAAGAGGCTCACCACAAGGTGGTGCCGGCAACGGGACGGTGCGGGCGATCGACGGTGGCTACGATGGAGATTTAGAAGGCACTAAGTAAACCACACCTACATATGCAAACTAAGTGTTATTTTTGACCTCAAATTGCATAGAAATCAAATACTAGCACATATATATATCCTCCCAAATTACTAAACTCACAAATTAATCACTATATAAACCAATGCAAGAGCTAATCTAGCAATGAGAGATGAAAGGACAAAGTTGCTAACCTTTGTGATCATTTGAATGGATGAGGGCCTTCAAATCTTGACAAATTTTGGGCAAATTTTGTGATGAACTCGAGAGGAAGAAGGGAAGAACAGAGGAGAGGGAGAGGGGAAAGGGGGAAGAACAGAGTGCTGGTGGACGAAGGGTCTATGTAGGACGACCTTTAGTACCGGTTCGTGCCAAGAACCGGTACTAAAGGGGCTAGAGGGGCCCCATTCTGACAACATCCTGCCACCACTCTCATTAGTACCGGTTCGTGGCACGAACCGGTGCTAAAGGTTCGCCACGAACCGGTACTAATGAAAGCGGCCCGGCTAGCCGTTGGAACCGGCACTAATGTATACATTAGTGCCGGCTCAAATACAAACCGGCACTAATGTGCTTCACGTTTGACCCTTTTTCTACTAGTGCGAAGAGATTATGGTAGGGTACGAAACCACCTCAAAGTTATTCTTTCCAATCAATCCATTGGGATATTCCTATAAGTGTCACAAACATCCCTAGAGTTCGTACTAGAATAACACCTTAAGACACAAATCAACCAAAACCCTAATGTCACCTAGATACTCCAATGTCACCTCAAGTATCCGTGGGTATGATTATACGATATGCATCACACAATCTCAGATTCATCTATTCAACCAACACATAGAACCTCAAAGAGTGCCCCAAAGTTTCTACTGGAGAGTCAAGACGAAAACGTGTGCCAACCCCTATGCATAGGTTCATGGGCAGAACCCGCAAGTTGATCACCAAAACATACATCAAGTGGATCAATGGAATACCCCATTGTCACCACGGGTATCCCACGCAGGACATACATCAAGTGTTCTCAAATCCTTAAAGACTCAATCCGGTAAGATAACTTCAAAGGGTAAACTCAATGCATTACAAGAGAGTAGAGGGGGAGAAACATCATAAGATCCAACTATAATAGCAAAGCTCGCGATACGTCAAGATCTACCACCTCAAGAACACGAGAGAGAGAGAGAGAGAGAGATCAAACACATAGCTACTGGTACATACCCTCAACCCCGAGGGAGAACTACTCCCTCCTCGTCATGGAGAGCACCGGCATGATGAAGATGGCCATCGGAGAGGGATTCCCCCTCCGGCAGGGTGATGGAATGGGTCTAGATTGGTTTTTGGTGGCTACGGAGGCTTCTGGCGGCGGAACTCCCGATCTATTGTGCGTCGGTGGACCTCCGGGCTGTCCACGAGGCAGGGGGCGCGCCCAGGGGGGTGGGCACGCCCCCCACCCTCGTGCGCAGCCCGGGACTCTCTTGGTGCATCTCCGATACTCCGTGGGCTTCTTCTGGTCCAAAAATAAGTTTCATGAAATTTCAGGTCAATTGGACTCTGTTCGATTTTCCTTTTCTGCGATACTCTAAAACCAGGAAAAAACAAAAACTGGCACTGGGCTCTAGGTTAATAGGTTAGTCCCAAAAATAATATAAAAGTGTATAATAAAGCCCATAAACATCCAAAATAGATAATATAATAGCATAGAACAATCAAAAATTATAGATACGTTGGAGACGTATCAGCATCCCCAAGCTTAATTCCTGCTCGTCCTCGAGTAGGTAAATGATAAAAAAGATAATTTTGATGCGGCGTGCTACTTGGCATAATTTTAATGTAATTCTTTCTTAATTGTGGTATGAATATTTAGATCAGAAAGATTCAACATAAAAGTTCATATTGACATAAAAATAATAATACTTCAAGCATATTAACTAAGCAATTATGTCTTCTCAAAATAACATGGCCAAAGAAACTTCATCCCTACAAAATCATATAGTTTAGTCATGCTCCATTTTCATCACACAAGAATGCTCTCATCATGCACAACCCGGATGACAAGCCAGGCAATTGTTTCATACTTTAGTAATCTCAAACCTATAAACTTTCACGCAATAGATGAGCGCGAGCCATGGACATAGCACTATGGGTGGAATAGAATATGATGATGGGGGTTATGTGGTGTCGGGGGTGACTGATCCCACGGACACCTATGGGACCACGACGGACCGAGGCCCCTTTCGGTTCGGCAGGGGGCGGAGAGTGCGCGAAGAGCAGATCGAGGCGAAGCGCATGAGCGACGCGATCAGTTTACCCAGGTTCGGGCCGCACGGATGCGTAAAACCCTACTCCTGCTTTGGTTTGTATTGTGTTCTTGCTCGGGAGCGATGAATGCTACAGTACACTTGGATGGCTAGCCAGACCGAGCGTGAGAGTGATCCTCCCCCCTGTTGCGCATGGGCCTCCTTTTATATGTCAAAGGGGTCACCGACAGGTGGCAACAGAGATGAGGGTTAAAAAGGTAAAAGAGGTGGTGGTTGGCGCCACCGCTTACTATAGTTGTATCATACCTAACCCTGACGGCAGGGGACAAAGGATTAAATGCCTGTCTGTGTCGCCTAGACGGTGCAGAAAGGGACCGTCAGGGGCGCCACCGTTTGCCACGATGGTTGTCTTGTCAGCGCCTGCTTGCCACCGCATGCCCCTGGCTGCACAGCCTCCCGCCACGTACGCCAGGAACGGTCCCAGAGCGACACGTTGGTGGGTGAGCTGGAGCGCGGGCTGCGGAGTAGTAGCTTGCCGCGGCAAGCGCCTTGCCGCGGATGTTGTCTTGTCGCGTGCGGGAGCTTGTCGCTCACCGGGTCTTGCCGGGACGCGCAGCGCGTCGCAGCAAGCTTCTCGAGATGCCTTGGTTGGTCTTCCCGGCAAGCTCCTCTTGCCGGGGTCTTTGTGCTTCGAGTGGCCTTCTCGGCAAGCTCCTCTTGCCGGGGCCTTGCGCCTTGGCTCGAATACTTTGTTCTTGAATGGCTCCAAAGGAACCACGGAGGACCTTGGCGGTCACCCGGCAAGCCTTGCCGCGGGGTGCTGCGACTGCCCGTGCACAGGTTCAGGATACTAAGGTACCCCTACTTTAGTACACCGACAGGAGCCCCCGGGCCTGGGCCATACACGGTGCCGAGTGATGTTGGGCCAGGCCCAAAACAGTGCACGGGCACGCGCGGCCTGGGTCACGCCGTATCTGACTCTGCATCCACCGTGCCCTCCCCGAGCGGCACGCGTCGAACGCGGCGTCGTGCGTTACGTGGGCGGCATGCGCGGGGCTAAGCCCTGCGTGCATGCGTCATGTCGTGGTAGAGGGGACGGTTTCTTTATTAGGAAAGGCGAAACGTCCGCCATCTCCCCCTTTATAAGCAAAGGGAAGCAGGGGTAGTGCGCCCACTCGCCCCCATTCCGCTCCAATCTTGAAAAACTCCGACCCGCCTCCATCTTCCCAAAGCACACAGAGCGCAGCGCCCTGCCCCCCCCGCCCCCGCATTGCCACCAGCACCACCACGCCGTCGACCTCCTCCACTGCTTCCGCCATGGCTCCGAAGGGTGACAAGGGGAAGGCCGTGAAGTCGACCGAGGCGCAGCGGCTCGCAGCGCTACGGAAGGAGCGAGCCATTTTCCCCCCAAGCTCGACGTGAAGGAGCTGTGGGAGTACTATTATCTCTTTTGGGCGACGGAGACGTGAGCTCACCCGCGGATTAACGTGCTCCCGGCTGCTGCTCGCGCGACGGCTCCAGACGGGTACCCTTCCTTTGCCGTCTTCTTCTATTGCGGGCTCTGCCCGCCTTTTTCCGAGTTCTTCTGTGATATCATGAACACATACAATCTCTGCCTCCTTGACTTCACTCCCAACGCCGTCCTCACCATGGCCGTTTTCGCACACCTTTGCAAGAACTTTGTCGGAGTCCACCCTAGCGTAGCCCTTTTTCGCCACTTCTTCATTCCTCGGGTAGAGAGAGGAGAGCCCTTGTCCGGCTGAATTGCCTGGGTCTCTAGGACCGGCAAGAAGGATTCCTATTTGGAGGGCGAATTCCGCGGCAAGTGGGAGGAGTGGAGGGCTGATTGGTGCTGGATTGTCGAGGAGAGCCCGCAGCCATTCACCGCCCGGCGTCAAGTAGCAGCAGTACGCGGCAGTGACTGGAGCGACTTGGCCCCGGAAGACAGCAGGCTGAAGATTACCGTCACCAGGATCCAGCGCCTCGGGCTTGCCAGACTCACTATAGGGGCCGTTGGCGCAGACTTTCTTCGTCGCCGCATTGCTCCCCTGCAGGAACGGAGGAGGCCTGCCTGGGAGTTCAAGAACGCGGCAGACATCATGAGGCTGCGCCCAGGCCTCAACTACAATTTCACTGTCCTTGAGCTCAACGGAATACTGTAGGAGCTCTTCAAGTACGATCCAGATCACCCCGAGGTCTTCAGGTTGCCGCAGGGCGTCGTCCCCTTGTGCAACAATTCGGCGCTCGACCGCATTAGGGCGATGATGCCACTGTGCGACTCGCACGGACTTGTGCCCACTTGGCAAGAGCCAGAGGATGAGGTTGTGCAGCAATTCTTCGATGACTTGTTGGAAGTGCCAATACGCGCCGACGAGAAGGGCGGCCTCACCCGTGACACCACCGAGGCGGAGTTGGCGTATATCGCCACCAGGTTGGAAGAGGCGGCGGCGGCTGCCGCGGCGGGCGAGTTCGGCTTCACCTTGGAGGAGGCAGCGACGGCAGAGGCGGCAAACCGTGCTGAGCGGGAAGATCTTTCCGGCAAAAAGGATCTTGCCGGCAAGAAGGAGGTTGCCGGGCGCGATGCCAAACCGAGCCAGGTTGTCGGGCATGACACCGAACCGAGCGAGCCTGCCGATGATGCGAGCAGCTCTTTGGATATCGATTCCTCCTCCACTTCGTCCTCCGACAGCACGCCGCCAGCAGCATCTCCGTCTCCACCAAGAAGGCGTCTCCGCAAGGCCGGGAATGTAGCGAGGCGGCAGGCGGGCCGGCAGTCACCGCGCCGCACGACGCGCTCCACCGCGGCAAGCACCGTTGCCGCGGGAGCACCCCATGCTGCTGCTTCGACTGGAGCAGGGTCTTCCCGGACTGCCGCTTCTGCTCCCACCAAGCAACCAAGGGAGCCTACTCCTCCACCTTCCCGCGCCAGACGCGGGCCGGATTTTGACTTCTCCGCGTTTAGCTCCGACGAGGAAGAAGAAGAGTAAGTTCTCCTTATTGTACTTGCAATTCTTTGATTTCTGCTATTTTTGTCTTGTGTTGTTTCTCACTTGCTTTTCCCTGTATCTGTTCCTTTTTAGGACTCTGGCGCAGAGAACGGCAAAGAGAGCCAAGGCGCCGGTGATCGTCATCGAGGACGAACCCACTATGTCAACAGGGGACGTGCCTGAGACAAACTCGTCCGACCCGGTGGCTGATCTTCAGAGCAGCCCCCAGCGTAAGTGTCTTGTTTACTTCCCGCTGTCGGGCGCGCATGAAGATCCTTGCTGCGCTGATACTTGTTTGTTTGACTTGTGCAGGAGCAGAGAAGCCTCACCAGGAGAGCCTAGAGGCCGCTCCCAAAGCCCCAAGGGAGAGTCCTCCGGCGAGGGAGAGGTCCCCGGCAAGGGAGGAGCCCCCGGCAAGGGAGGAGGCTCCGGCAAGGGAGGAGCCCCCGGCAAGGGAGGGGTCTCCGGCAAGGGACGACGCCAGTGATCCCCTGGCAACGGAGGCCACTACTGCCGTGCCTGGCACAGGTAACTTCCTTGCTCTTCCACTCTCCTTGGGCTATTTTCCTTTTAATCTTCTTCTTGGATTTTGCTTGAATCTTCTCCCCTCTTCCGGCTGTCAGATCCATCTGGTGTAGTGCCGATGGAGACTGAGGCCACCGCCGATGATGCTGGAGCTGCCGAGGAAGCAGCCGGCGCCGGCGAGCCCGCCGGCGAGGAGGCCGCCAGGGCTAACGCCGCGGAAGCGGGCGGGGAGTCTGGTGGTCGTACTGACGACCCGGAGGCCACAGGAGCGCCAGGCGCTGCTCCGACCACTGACTCCTCCGCCGCTGCTACCGCGCCAGGCTCTGGAGAGCCCCAGCCTGGCGTATATCTGAAGGCCGGCGAGGATATCTTCATCAACCTCCCCTGGGCATCGAGCTCCAGGGCGCCGGTCGAAGGGGAAGTGCTTGACGGAGAAGTGCTTGCCTCCACCGGGCTGAAGTTGGTCGACGCGCCAAGCAGCAGCAGCGGCGAACCTGAAGAGGAGCGCCTGCTGCGGAATCTAGTGGCGCTCTACCGCGCCCGGCAGGCCAAGCTGGAGTCCCGCGAAGCGCTCGTTGCGAAGGCCGGCGCTGGTATCAAGAAGCGCAGAGGAGCTCCGGGGCGCCAACCAGGAAGCTCTTAGCTCCCTAGCAAGGGAGCGGGAAGATCTTGCCAAAGCGCAACAGGCCTTCCTCCTCGAGAAGGCCGACGTCGAAGAGCGCCAACGCCTTGCCGCGGAGAAGTTGTCTTCGCAGGAGGGTGACTTGGCGCAGCGGAAGGTCCACCTCGACAGCCACGAGGAGGAGCTTGCCGCGCGTGAGCGAGCAGTTGGCGGAGCCGTCAAGCAGGTTGAAGACGCCGCCGCAGCTGCCGAGGCCGCCAAGGCTGAGCTGGAGCTGAAGGTGGTGCAGCTGGAGGCGGGCCTCAAGGCGTGCGGCGACGAGCTTGCCGCGCTCAAGCTCGAGCGTGAGAAGGACGCCAGCAGCTACTCGGAGCTGCAGGCCCTTTTCGCCGAGAAGGGCAAGGAACTGGACGCCGCCAAGAACACCAACGCCGATCTCGAAGTGAAGCTGGCGACCCTGACCAAATCTCTGGACGGCGCCAAGGAGCAGGAGGCGGCCCTGAAGGAAGAAGTCGAGGCTGGCAAGGTGCTGCTGGCGAACGCTGTTGCCGCCCAGAAGACCTTGTCGGAGAACGTGGAGCACTGGACAGAGGGTCTGGTGAACATCGCCGCGGACGTCGACAAGGAGCTGGCGCAATTAGGGATGGTGGATCTTGGGTACTCCTCCGATGAGAATCTCCAACCCAGCGCCAAGCTGACTCTGTTCTTCAAGGGCGTGGCGACGGTGCTCTAGCAACTCCGGGAGCAGATCCCAAAGCATCTTGCCGACGAGTCGCGCAAGATTTGCGCGGGAGCTCTTCAGAAGGTGCTAATGAAGGTGGCCTTCCGTAACCCGGGTCTCCGCCTCACCAACGTCCTCCGAAGCTTGCCGCCAGATGCTGATCTGGAGGAGCTCAAGGCCCTTGTCGCACCTATCGTGGACAGGGTGAGCGGAATTAGGAGGGTCGAAGGTGACCGTGTAGACTAGGCCATCCATCTGCTTCTTCCCTTGTTGCTATCAATCATGTTATGAAAAACAGACTGTTAGAGCTGCGACAAGTTATTTTGTAATATACTCTATCCTTGGTAGTAATTGCTATGTTATTTCCTTTACTTGACTCTTTCCTTTGTATGTTTTTACCCTACACTTTTAGGGAACTTGCCAGCGCAGGCACCTTTGCCGCGAGTGCTGAGTGCAGAATGTCAGCAGCCTGCAGGCGGTGCCGCGGCCGACAAGAAACCTTGTCGCAGAGCTAGTCGCAGCTCACTTAAGTTGTTGAGCGGACTCGAAACAACAGTAAGGGTGTAACTAGCTACGAGTTGGTTCCTCCGCGCAGGTGTCGCGGCCGACAAGAAACCTTGTCACAGAGCTAGTCGCAGCTCACTTAAGTTGTTGAGCGGACTCGAAACAACAGTAAGGGCGCAACTAGCTACGAGTTGGTTCCTCCGCGCACAGGTTTTCCATACAAGGGACAGTCGTTCAAGGAGTATAACTCTATAAATTTAAAGGAAAATTTGATTGCTCAGACTTTGGCGACTTATCTTTTTTGTTGTTACTTGCTTCCCGGCAAGGCGAAAACTTCTTGAACGACGCCTGGCCCATACCGTATCTTCTCCCTTCCCCCCAGCAAACTTGTGCGTGAGGGAACCTTCTTTTCCTTGTGAAAAAGAAAGAGGGCGAAATAACAATATGGAGCTTTAAGGCTCGTTATTTCTTACCCGGGGTAAATGCTGCACAAAATGTCAGATAATACATGCAAAATTTAAAAAGCATGAAACTGACAAGGTGTGCTGAGCACATAATTTTTATGCATAGGATCTGCGCCCGGCTTTGTACGAAGGATTATATGCAACAGCGGCAAGACTTGTACAAAAGGCGGTTGCCGGAACGGGTTCCGGCAACCGTGCCCTATGGGTAAAACTTGCGAAGATGCTCAATATTCCAGGAGTTGCTCACTGGTATGCCATCTTCGGTCTCCAAGCGGACAACGCCAGGCCTGGTGACTCGTTTCACCCGGTAAGGGCCTTCCCACTTCGGCGTCAACTTGTTGGAATTCTTGGCGGACTGAGCGCGCCGAAGAACAAGGTCACCTTCCTTGAGACTTCTGGCGTTAACTTTGCGGCTATGGTAGCGGCGCAAAGCTTGTTGGTAGCGAGCGGCTTGCACAACAGCCTGAAGACGGTCTTCCCCAAGGAGCAGCGCATCATCTTGCCGCAGCTGCTCTTGCTCAAGCTCATCTTAAGCGAGCACTCGAGGCGACCCGTATACGAGTTCCGTGGGGAGAACTGCCTCTGCTCCATAGATTAGAGCGAAGGGTGTCTGGCCAGTGGCTCGATTTGGCGTCGTCCTGATCGACCAAAGAACCATCAGTAGCTCCTCGATCCAGGGCTGCCGCTGCGGAGGCGGGCGGGGAGTCTGGCGGTCGTACTGACGACCCGGAGGCCGCAGGAGCGCCAGGCGCTGCTTCGACCACCGACTCCTCCGCCGCAGCCGCCGCGCCAGGCTCCGATGAGCCCCCTACCTGGCGCGCCAAAGATGTCGGGGGTGACTGATTCCACGGACACCTATGGGACCACGGCGGACCGAGGCCCCTTTCGGTTCGGCAGGGGGCGGAGAGTGCGCGAAGAGCAGATCGAGGCGAAGCGCACGAGCGACGCGATCAGTTTACCCAGGTTCGGGCCGCATGGATGCGTAAAACCCTACTCCTGCTTTGGTTTGTATTGTGTTCTTGCTCGGGAGCGATGAATGCTACAGTACACTTGGATGGCTAGCCAGACCGAGCGTGAGAATGATCCTCCCCCCTGTTGCGCATGGGCCTCCTTTTATATGTCAAAGGGGTCACTGACAGGTAGCAGCAGAGATGAGGGTAAAAAGGTAAAAGAGGTGGTGGTTGGCGCCACCGCTTACTACAGTTGTATCATACCTAACCCTGACGGCTGGGGACAAAGGCATTAAATGCCTGTCTGTGTCGCCTAGACGGTGCAGAAAGGGACCGTCAGGGGCGCCACCGTTTGCCACGATGGCTATCTTGTCAGCGCCTGCTTGCCACCGCATGCCCCTGGCTGCACAGCCTCCCACCACGTACGCCAGGAATGGTCCCAGAGCGACACGTTGGTGGGTGAGCTGGAGCGCGGGCTGCGGAGTAGTAGCTTGCCGCGGATGTTGTCTTGTCGCATCCGGGAGCTTGTTGCTCACCGGGTCTTGTCGCGTCCGGGAGCTTGTCGCTCACCGGGTCTTGCCAAGACGCGCAGCGCGTCGCAGGAAGCTTCTCGAGATGCCTTGGTTGGTCTTCCCGGCAAGCTCATCTTGCCGTGGTCTTTGTGTTTCGAGTGGCCTTCTCGGCAAGCTCCTCTTGCCGGGGCCTTGCGCCTTGGCTCGAATACTTTGTTCTTGAATGGCTCCAAAGGAACCACGGAGGACCTTGGCGGTCACCGGGCAAGCCTTGCCGCGGGGGTGCTGCGGCTGCCCGTGCATAAGTTCGGGATACTAAGGTACCCCTACTTTAGTACACCGACATGTGGAGAAGACAAAAAAGGAGAAAGTCTCACATCAACGAGGCTAATCAATGGGCTATGGAGATGCCCATCGATTGATGTTAATGCAAGGGGTAGGGATTGCCATGCAACGGATGCACTAGAGCTATAAATGTATGAAAGATCAACAAAAGAAACTAAGTGGATGTGCATCCAACTTGCTTGCTCACGAAGACCTAGGGCACTTGAGGAGGCCCATTGTTGGAATGTACAAGCCAAGTTCTATAACAAAAATTTCCCACTAGTATATGAAAGTGACAAAACAAAAGACTCTCTATCATGATTATGGTGCTACATTGAAGCACGAGTGTGGCAAAGGATAGTAGCATTGTCCCTTCTCTCTTTTTTTGGGCCTTTTTTATGGCCTTTCTCTCCCCCCTTTTTTTAATTCCTCACTTGGGACAATGCTCTAGAAAATGATGATCATCACACTTCTATTTATTTACAACTCAATGATTACAACTCGATGCTAGAACAAAAGATGACTCTATATGAATGCCTCCGGTGGTGTACCGGGATATGCAATGAACCAAGAGTGACATGTATGAAAGAATTATGAATGGTGGCTTTGCCACAAATACTATGTCAACTACATGATCATGCTATAAACGGAATGGTGGAAAGTTGCATGGCAATATATCTCGGAATGGCTATGGAAATGCCATAATAGGTAGGTATGGTTGCTCTTTTGAGGAAGATATAAGGAGGTTTATGTGTGAAAGAGCGTATCATATCACGGGGTTTGGATGCACCGGCGAAGTTTGCACCAACTTTCAATATGAGAAAGGGCAATGCACAGTACCAAAGAGGCTAGCAATGATGGAAGGGTGAGAGTGCGTATAATCCATGAACTCAACATTACTCATAAAGAACTCACATACTTATTGCAAAAATCTACAAGTCGTCAAAAACCAAGCACTACGCGCAAGCTCCTAGGGGGATAGATTGGTAGGAAAAGACCATCGCTCGTCCCCGACCGCCACTCATAAGGAGGACAATCAAAGAACACCTCATGTTTCAAAGTTGTTACATAACGTTTACCATACGTGCATGCTAAGGGACTTGTAAACTTCAACACAAGCATTTCTCAAATTCACAACTACTCAACTAGCACGACTGATATTATTACCTCCATATCTCAAAACAATCATCAAGTATCAAACTTCTCTTAGTATTCAATGCACTCTATATGAAAGTTTTTATTAGTCTTGAATACCTAGTATATTAGGATTATTTAAGAAAATTACCATGCTGTTTAAGACTCTCAAAATAATCTAAGTGAAGCATGAGAGAATAATAGTTTCTATAAAACAAAACCACCACCGTGCTCTAAAAAGATATAAGTGAAGTAGTAGAGCAAATGACAAACTACTCCGAAAGATATAAGTGAAGATCAATGAGTAGTCGAATAATTATGCAACTATGTGAAGATTCTCTAACATTTAAGAATTTCAGATCTTGGTATTTTATTCAAACAGCAAGCAAAACAAAAGAAAATAAAGTGAATTGACGCTCCAAGAAAAACACATATCATGTGGTGAATAAAAATATAGCTCCAAGTAAAGTTACCGATGAATGAAGACGAAAGAGGGGATGCCTTCCGGGGCATCCCCAAGCTTAGGCTTTTGTTTGTCCTTGAATATTACCTTGGGGTGCCTTGGGCATCCCCAAGCTTAGGCTCTTTCCACTCCTTATTCCATAGTCCATCGGATCTTTACCCAAAACTTGAAAACTTCACAACACAAAACTTAACAGAAAACTCGTAAGCTCCGTTAGCGAAAGAAAACAAATCACCACTTCATGGTACTGTAATGAAGTCATTCTTTATTTATATTGGTGTTAAACCTACCATATTCCAACTTTTCTATGGCTCATAAACTCTATTACTAGACATAGATTCATCAAAATAAGCAAACGACACACGAAAAACAGAATCTGTCAAAAACAGAATAGTCTGTAGTAATCTGTATCAAACATATACTTCTGGAACTCATAAAATTCTCAAATAAATTTCTGGACGTGAGTAATTTATCTATTAATCATCTTAAAAATAATTAACTAAATATCACGTTCCAATAAAAAATGGCAGCAATTCTCGTGAGCGCTAAAGTTTCCGTTTTTTTACAGCAAGATTAAGAAGGCTTTCCCCAAGTCTTCCCAATGGTTCTACTTGGCAGAAACACTAATTAAACACAAAAAACACAACCAAAACAGATGCTAGATAAATTATTTATTACTAAACAGGAGCAAAAATCAAGGAACAAAAATAAAGTTGGGTTGGCTCCCAACAAGCGCTATCGGTTAACGCCCCTAGCTAGGCATGATGATTTCAATGATGCTCACATAAAGGATAAGAATTGAAACATAAAGAGAGCATCATGAAGAGTATGACTAGCACATTTAAGTCTAAATCACTTCCTATGCATAGGGATTTTGTGAGCAAACAACTTGTGGGAACAAGAAACAACTTGCATAGGAAGGTAATGAAGGAAATATGCCCTAGAGGCAATAATAAAGTTATTATTTATTTCCTTATATCATGATAAATGTTTATTATCCATGCTAGAATTGTATTAACCGGAAACATAATACATGTGTGAATACATAGACAAACAGAGTGTCACTAGTATGCCTCTACTTGACTAGCTCGTTAATCAAAGATGGTTATGTTTCCTAACCATGGACAAAAGAGTTGTTATTTGATTAACGAGGTCACATCATTAGTTGAATGATCTGATTGACATGACCCATTCCATTAGCTTAGCACATGATCGTTTAGTATGTTGCTATTGCTTTCTTCATGACTTATACATGTTCCTATGACTATGAGATTATGCAACTCCCGTTTACCGGAGGAACACTTTGGGTACTACCAAACGTCACAACGTAACTGGGTGATTATAAAGGAGTACTAAAGGTGGCTCCAAAGGTAGATGTTGGGTTGGCGTATTTCGAGATTAGGATTTGTCACTCCGATTGTCGGAGAGGTATCTCTGGGCCCTCTCGGTAATGCACATCACTTAAAGCCTTGCAAGCATTGCAACTAATGAGTTAGTTGCGGGATGATGTATTACGGAACGAGTAAAGAGACTTGCCGGTAACGAGATTGAACTAGGTATTGGATACCGACGACCGAATCTCGGGCAAGTAACATACCGATGACAAAGGGAACAACGTATGTTGTTATGCGGTCTGACCGATAAAGATCTTCATAGAATATGTAGGAGCCAATATGGGCATCCAGGTCCTGCTATTGGTTATTGACCGGAGACGTGTCTCGGTCATGTCTACATTGTTCTCGAACCGTAGGGTCCGCACGCTTAACGTTACGATGACAGTTATTATGAGTTTATGCATTTTGATGTACCAAAGGTTGTTCGGAGTCCCGGATGTGATCACGGACATGACGAGGAGTCTCGAAATGGTCGAGACGTAAAGATTGATATATTGGAAGCCTATGTTTGGACATCGGAAGTGTTCCGGGTAAAATCGGGATTTTACCGGATTACCGGGAGTGTTACCGGAACCCCCCGGGAGCCAAATGGGCCAACATGGGCCTTAGTGGAAAGTTGAAAGGGCAGCCCTCATAGGGCTGTGCGCCTCCCCCCTCTCTCTAGTCCTATTAGGACTAGGAGAAGGTGGCCGGCCCCCCTCTCTCCCTTTCCCACTTGGGAATCCTAGTTGGACTAGGATTGGAGGGGGAATCCTACTCCCAGTGGGAGTAGGACTCTCCTGCGCCTCCTCTCCTGGCCAGCCAGCCCTCCCCCTCACATCCTTTATATACGGGGGCAGGGGACACCTCTAGACACACAAGTTGATCCACGTGATCTATTCCTCAGCCGTGTGCGGTGCCCCCTGCCACCATATTCCTCGATAATACTGTAGCGGAGTTTAGGCGAAGCCCTGCTGCTGTAGTTCATCAAGATCGTCACCACGCCGTCGTGCTGACGGAACTCTTCCTCGATGCTTTGCTGGATCGGAGCCCGAGGATCGTCATCGAGCTGAACGTGTGCTAAGAACTCGGAGGTGCCGGAGTAACGGTGCTTTGATCGGTCGGATCGGGAAGACGTACGACTACTTCCTCTATGTTGTGTGATCGCTTCCGCAGTCGGTCTGCGTTGGTATGTAGACAACACTCTCCCCTCTCGTTGCTATGCATCACCATGATCTTGCGTGTGCGTAGGAATTTTTTTCGAAATTACTATGTTCCCCAACAGTGGTATCAGAGCCAGGTTTTATGGTTTGATGTTATATGCACGAGTAGAACACAAGTGAGTTGTGGGCGATACAAGTCATACTGCCTACCAGCATGTCATACTTTGGTTCGGCGGTATTGTTGGACGAGACGACCCAGACCAACCTTACGCGTACGCTTACGCGAGACCGGTTCCCTCGACGTGCTTTGCACATAGATGGCTTGCGGGCGACTGTCTCTCCAACTTTAGTTGAACCGAGTATGGCTACGCCCGGTCCTTGAGAAGGTTAAAACGGAGTCTATTTGACAAACTATCGTTGTGGTTTTGATGCGTAGGTGAGATGAGTTCTTGCTTAAGCCCGTAGCAGCCACGTAAAACTTGCAACAACAAAGTAGAGGACGTCTAACTTGTTTTTGCAGGGCATGTTGTGATGTGATATGGTCAATACATGATGCTAAATTTTATTGTATGAGATGATCATGTTTTGTAACCGAGTTATCGGCAACTGGCAGGAGCCATATGGTTGTCGCTTTATTGTATGCAATGCAATCGCGATGTAATGCTTTACTTTATCACTAAGCGGTAGCGATAGTCGTGGAAGCATAAGATTGGCGAGACAACAACGATGCTACGATGGAGATCAAGGTGTCGCGCCGGTGACGATGGTGATCATGACGGTGCTTCGGAGATGGAGATCACAAGCACAAGATGATGATGGCCATATCATATCACTTATATTGATTGCATGTGATGTTTATCTTTTATGCATCTTATCTTGCTTTGATTGACGGTAGCATTATAAGATGATCTCTCACTAAATTATCAAGAAGTGTTCTCCCTGAGTATGCACCGTTGCGAAAGTTCTTCGTGCTGAGACACCACGTGATGATCGGGTGTGATAGGCTCTACGTTCGAATACAACGGGTGCAAAACAGTTGCACACGCGGAATACTCAGGTTATACTCGACGAGCCAAGCATATACAGATATGGCCTCGGAACACGGAGACCGAAAGGTCGAGCGTGAATCATATAGTAGATATGATCAACATAATGATGTTCACCATTGAAAACTACTCCATCTCACGTGATCACTTAGAGGATTAGAGGGATATCTATCTAAGTGGGAGTTCTTAAGTAATATGATTAATTGAACTTAAATTTATCATGAACTTAGTCCTGGTAGTATTTTGCAAATTATTTTGTAGATCAATAGCTCGCGTTGTTGCTTCCCTGTGTTTATTTTGGTATGTTCCTAGAGAAATTGTGTTGAAAGATGTTAGTAGCAATGATGCGGATTGGATCCGTGATCTGAGGTTTATCCTCATTGCTGCACAGAAGAATTATGTCCTTGATGCACCGCTAGGTGACAGACCTATTGCAGGAGCAGATGCAGACGTTATGAACGTTTGGCTAGCTCAATATGATGACTACTTGATAGTTTAGTGCACCATGCTTAATGGCTTAGAATCGGGACTTCAAAGACGTTTTGAACGTCATGGACCATATGAGATGTTCCAGGAGTTGAAGTTAATATTTCAAGCAAATACCCGAGTTGAGAGATATGAAGTCTCCAACAAGTTCTATAGCTAAAAGATGGAGGAGAATCGCTCAACTAGTGAGCATGTGCCCAGATTGTCTGAGTACTACAATCGCTTGAATCAAGTGGGAGTTAATCTTCCAGATAAGATAGTGATTGACAGAATTCTCTAGTCACCATGACCAAGTTAGTAGAACTTCATGATGAACTATAGTATGCAAGGGATGACGAAAACGACTCCCAAGCTCTTCGTGATGCTGAAATCAACGAAGGTAGAAATCAAGAAAAACATCAAGTGTTGATGGTTGACAAGTTTCAAGAAAAGGGCAAAGGGAAGAAGGGGAACTTCAAAAAGAACAGCAAGCAAGTTGCTGCTCAAGTGAAGAAGCCCAAGTCTGGACCTAAGCCTGAGACTGAGTGCTTCTACTGCAAAGGGACTGGTCACTGGAAGCGGAACTACCCCAAGTAATTGGCGGATAAGAAGGATGGCAAAGTGAACATAAGTATATTTGATATACATGTTATTGATGTGTACTTTACTAGTGTTTATAGCAAACCCTCAGTATTTGATACTAGTTCAGTTGCTAAGATTAGTAACTCGAAACGGGAGTTGCAGAATAAACAAAGACTAGTTAAGGGTGATGTGACGATGTGTGTTGGAAGTAGTTCCAAGATTGATATGATCATCATCGCACACTCTCCTATACTTTCGGGATTAGTGTTGAACCTAAATAAGTGTTATTTGGTGTTTGTGTTGAGCATGAATATGATTTGATCATGTTTATTGTAAAACGGTTATTCATTTAAGTAAAAGAATAAATTGTTGTTCTGTTTACATGAATAAAACCTTATATGGTTACACACCCAATGAAAATAGTTCATTGGATCTCGATCTTAATAATACACATATTCATAATATTGAAACCAAAAGATGCGAAGTTAATAATGATAGTGCAACTTATTTGTGGCACTGCCGTTTAGGTCATATTGGTGTAAAGCGCATGAAGAAACTCCATGCTGATGGGATTTTGGAATCACTTGATTATGAATCACTTGATTCTTGCGAACCATGCCTTATGGGCAACATGACTAAAACGCCGTTCTCCGGAACAATGGAGCAAGCAACAGATTTGTTGGAAATCATACATACTAATGTATGTGGTCCGATGAATATTTAAGACTTGCAGCGGGTATCATTATTTTCTGACCTTCACAGATGATTTGAGCAGATATGAGTATATCTACTTAATGAAACATAAAGTCTGAAACATTTGAAAAGTTCAAAGAATTTCAGAGTGAAGTGAAAAATCATCGTAACAAGAAAATAAAGTTTCTACGATCTGATCACGGAGACAAATATTTGAGTTACGAGTTTGGTCTTTAGTTAAAACAATGTGAAATAGTTTCACTACTCACGCCACCTGGAACACCACATCATAATGGTGTGTCCGAATGTCATAACCGTACTTTATTGGATATAGTGCAATCTATGATGTCTCTTACCGATTTACCACTATTGTTTTTGGGGTCATGCATTAGAGATAGCTGCATTCACGTTAAAAAGGGGCACCATCTCTATCCGTCGAGACGACGCCTTATGAACTATGGTTTGGCAAGAAACCAAAGTTGTCGTTTCTTAAAGTTTGGGGTTGCGATGCTTATATGAAAAAGTTTCATCCTGATAAGCTCAAAACTCAAATCGGAGAAGTGCATCTTCATAGGATATCCAAAGGAAACTATTGGATACACCTTCTATCACAGATCCGAAGGCAAGACTTTTGTTGCTAAATTCGGAAACTTTCTGGAGAAGGTGTTTCTCTCGAAAGAAGTGAGTGGGAGGAAAGTAGAACTTGACGGGGTAACTGTACCTGCTCCCTTATTGGAAAGTAGTACATCACAGAAAAATGTTTCTGTGACACCTACACCAGTTAGTGAGGAAGCTAATGATGATGATCATGAAACTTCAGAACAAGACACTACTGAACCTCGTAGATCAACCAGAGTAAGATCCGCACCAGAGTGGTACGGTAATCCAGTTCTAGAAATCATGCTAGTAGATCATGATGAATCTACAAACTACGAAGAAGCGATGGTGAGCCCAGATTCCGCAAAGTGGCTTGAAGCCATGAAATCTGAGATATGATCCATGTATGAGAACAAAGTATGGACTTTGGTTGACTTGCCCGATGATCGGCAAGCCATACAAAATAAATGGATCTTCAAGAGGAAGACGGACACTGATAGTAGTGTTACTATCTACAAAGCTAGAATTGTCGCAAAAGGTTTTCGACAAGTTCAAGGTGTTGACTACGATGAGATTTTCTCACTCGTATCTATGCTTAAGTCTGTCCGAATCATGTTAGCAATTGCCGCATTTTATGAAATCTGGCAAATGGATAAACAAAACTACATTCCTTAATGGATTTGCTAAAGAAGAGTTGTATACGATGCAACTAGAAGGTTTTGTCGATCCTAAAGGTGTTAACTAAATATGCAAGCTCCAGCGATCTATCTGTGGACTGGTGCAAACATCTCGGAGTTGGAATATACGCTTTGATGAGTTGATCAAAGCATATAGTTTTATACAGACTTGCGGTGAAGCCTGTATTTACGAGAAAGTGAGTGGGAGCACTACAGCATTTCTGATAAGTATACGTGAATGACATATTGTTGATCGGAAATAATGTAGAATTATTCTGTAAAGCATAAAAGGAGTGTTTGAAAGGAGTTTTTCAAATAAAGACTTCGGTAAAGCTGCTTACATATTGAGCTTCAAGATCTATAGAGATAGATCAAGACGCTTGATAAGTTTTTTCAATGAATACATACCTTGACAAGATTTTGAAGTAGTTCAAAATGGAGCAGTCAAAGAAAGAGTTCTTGCCTGTATTATAAGGTGTGAAGTTGAGTAAGACTCAAAGCCCGACCACGGCAGAAGATAGAAAGAGAATGAAAGTCATTCCCTATGCCTTGGCCATAGGTTCTATAAAGTATGTCATGCTGTATACCAGATCTATTGTATACCCTGCACTGATTTGGCAAGGGAGTACAATAGTGATCTAGGAGTAGATCATTGGACAGCGGTCAGAATTATCCTTAGTGAAATAAGGATATGTTTCTCGATTATGGACGTGACAAAAAGGTTCATCGTAAAGGGTTACGTCGATGCAAGTTTTTGACACTGATCCAGATGAATCTAAAGTCTCAATCTGGATACATATTGAAAGTGGGAGCAATTAGCTAGAGTAGCTCCGTGCAGAGCATTATAGACAAAGAATTTTGCAAAATACTTACGGCTCTGAATGTAACAGACCCGTTGACTAAAATTATCTCACAAGCAAAACATGATCACACCTTAGTACTCTTTGGGTGTTAATCACATAGAGATGTGAACTAGATTACTGACTCTAGTAAACCCTTTGAGTGTTGGTCACATGACGATGTGAACTATGGGTGTTAATCACATGGTGATGTGAACTATTGCTGCTAAATCACATGGCGATGTGAACTAGATTATTGACTCTAGTGCAAGTGGGAGACTGAAGGAAATATGCCCTAGAGGCAATAATAAAGTTATTATTTATTTCCTTATATCATGATAAATGTTTATTATTCATGCTAGAATTGTATTAACCGGAAACATAATACATGTGTGAATACATAGACAAACAGAGTGTCACTAGTATGCCTCTACTTGACTAGCTCGTTAATCAAAGATGGTTATGTTTCCTAACCATGGACAAAAGAGTTGTTATTTGATTAACGAGGTCACATCATTAGTTGAATGATCTGATTGACATGACCCATTCCATTAGCTTAGCACACGATCGTTTAGTATGTTGCTATTGCTTTCTTCATGACTTATACATGTTCCTATGACTATGAGATTATGCAACTCCCGTTTACCGGAGGAACACTTTGGGTACTACCAAACGTCACAACGTAACTGGGTGATTATAAAGGAGTACTACAGGTGGCTCCAAAGGTAGATGTTGGGTTGGCGTATTTCGAGATTAGGATTTGTCACTCCGATTGTCGGAGAGGTATCTCTGGGCCCTCTCGGTAATGCACATCACTTAAAGCCTTGCAAGCATTGCAACTAATGAGTTAGTTGCAGGATGATGTATTACGGAACGAGTAAAGAGACTTGCCGGTAACGAGATTGAACTAGGTATTGGATACCGACGATCGAATCTCGGGCAAGTAACATACCGATGACAAAGGGAACAACGTATGTTGTTATGCGGTCTGACCGATAAAGATCTTCGTAGAATATGTAGGAGCCAATATGGGCATCCAGGTCCTGCTATTGGTTATTGATCGGAGACGTGTCTCGGTCATGTCTACATTGTTCTCGAACCGTAGGGTCCGCACGCTTAACGTTATGATGACAGTTATTATGAGTTTATGCATTTTGATGTACCGAAGGTTGTTCGGAGTCCCGGATGTGATCACGGACATGACGAGGAGTCTCGAAATGGTCGAGACGTAAAGATTGATATATTGGAAGCCTATGTTTGGACATCGGAAGTGTTTCGGGTAAAATCGGGATTTTACCGGATTACCGGGAGGGTTACCGGAACCCCCCGGGAGCCAAATGGGCCAACATGGGCCTTATTGGAAAGTTGAAAGGGCAGCCCACATAGGGCTGTGCGCCTCCCCCCTCTCTCTAGTCCTATTAGGACTAGGAGAAGGTGGCCGGCCCCCCTCTCTCCCTTTCCCACTTGGGAATCCTAGTTGGACTAGGATTGGAGGGGGAATCCTACTCCCAGTGGGAGTAGGACTCTCCTGCGCCTCCTCTCCTGGCCGGCCAGCCCTCCCCCTCTCATCCTTTATATACGGGGGCAGGGGACACCTCTAGACACACAAGTTGATCCACGTGATCTATTCCTCAGCCGTGTGCGGTGCCCCCTGCCACCATATTCCTCGATAATACTGTAGTGGAGTTTAGGCGAAGCCCTGCTGCTGTAGTTCATCAAGATCGTCACCACGCCGTCGTGCTGACGGAACTCTTCCTCGACACTTTGCTGGATCGGAGCCCGAGGATCGTCATCGAGCTGAACGTGTGCTAAGAACTCGGAGGTGCTGGAGTAACGGTGCTTTGATCGGTCGGATCGGGAAGACGTACGACTACTTCCTCTACGTTGTGTGACCGCTTCCGCAGTCGGTCTGCGTTGGTACGTAGACAACATTCTCCCCTCTCGTTGCTATGCATCACCATGATCTTGCGTGTGCGTAGGAAAATTTTCGAAATTACTACGTTCCCCAACAGGTAAAACAAGCATAACTTCAAAACTTTAAGCACATAGAGAGGGAACTTGATATTATTGTAATTCCTACAAGCATATATCCCTCCCTCATAATAATTTTCAGTAGCATCATGAATGAATTCAACAATATGACCAGCACCTAAATCATTCTTTTCATGATCTACAAGCATTACTACTCTCCACATAAGCAAAATTCTTCTCATGAATAATAGTGGGAGCAAACTCAACAAAATAATTATCATGTGAGGCATAATCCAATTGAAAACTAAAATCATGATGACAAGATTCATGGATATCATTATTCTTTATACCATTCAAGTCATCACAATAATCATCATAAGTAGGAGGCATGCTATCATCAATATAAATTTGCATATCAAAACTTGGGGGACAAAAAATATCATCTTCATCAAACATAGCTTCCCCAAGCTTGTGGCTTTGCATATCATTAGTATCATGGATATTCAAGGAATTCATACTAACAACATTGCAATCATGCTCATCATTCAAAGATTTAGTGCCAAACATTTTAATGCATTCTTCTTCTAACACTTTGGCACAATTTTCCTTTCCATCATACTCATGAAAGATATTAAAAAGATGAAGCGTATGAGGCAAACTTAATTCCGTTCTTTTTTTTAATTTTCTTTTATAAACTAAACTAGTGATAAAACAAGAAACTAAAAGACTTGATTGCAAGATCTAAAGACATACCTTCAAGCACTCACCTCCCCGACAACGGCGCCAGAAAAGAGCTTGATGTCTACTACACAACCTTCTTTTTGTAGACGTTGTTGGGCCTCCAAGTGCAGAGGTTTGTAGGACAGTAGCAAATTTCCCTCAAGTGGATGACCTAAGGTTTATCAATCCGTAGGAGGCGTATGATGAAGATGGTCTCACTCAAACAACCCTGAAACCAAATAACAAAGAGTCTCTTGTGTCCCCAACACACCCAATACAATGGTAAATTGTATAGGTGCACTAGTTCGGCGAAGAGATGGTGATACAAGTGCAATATGGATAGTAGATAATGGTTTTTGTAATCAGAAAATATAAAAACAGCAAGGTAACTAATGATAAAAGTGAGCGTAACCGGTATTGCAATGCTAGCAAACAATGCCTAGGGTTCATACTTTCACTAGTGCAAGTCCTCTCAACAATAATAACATAATTGGATCATATAGCTATCCCTCAACATGCAACAAAGGGTCACTCCAAAGTCACTAATAGCGGAGAACAAACGAAGAGATTAAGGTAGGGTACGAAACCACCTCAAAGTTATTCTTTCCAATCAATCCGTTGGGCTATTCCTATAAGTGTCACAAATAGCCCTAGAGTTCGTACTAGAATGACACCTTAAGACACAAATCAACCAAAACCCTAATGTCACCTAGATACTCCAATGTCACCTCAAGTATTAGTGGGTATGATTATACTATATGCATCACACAATCTCAGATTCATCTATTCAACCAACACATAGAACCTCAAAGAGTGCCCCAAAGTTTCTACCGGAGAGTCAAGACGAAAACGTGTGCCAACCCCTATGCATAGGTTCATGGGCGGAACCCGCAAGTTGATCACCAAAACATACATCAAGTGGATCAACAGAATACCCCATTGTCACCACGGGTATCCCACACAAGACATACATAAAGTGTTCTCAAATCCTTAAAGACTCAATCCGATAAGATAACTTCAAAGGGAAAACTCAATCCATTACAAGAGAGTAGAGGGGGAGAAACATCATAAGATCCAACTATAATAGCAAAGCTCGCGATACATCAAGATCGTACCACCTCAAGAACACGAGAGAGAGAGAGAGAGAGAGATCAAACACATAGCTACTGGTACATACCCTCAGCCCCGACGGAGAACTACTACCTCCTCTTCATGGAGAGCACCAGGATGATGAAGATGGCCACCGGAGAGGAATTCCCCCTCCGGCAGGGTGCTGGAACGGGTCTAGATTGGTTTTTGGTGGCTATAGAGGCTTCTGGTGGCAGAACTCCCGATCTATTGTGCTCTCCGAAGTTTTTAGGGTATATGGGTTTATATAGGAGGAAGAAGTACGTCAGTGGACCTCCGAGCTGTCCACGAGGCAGGGGGGCGCGCCCCCACCCTCGTGGGCAGCCCGGGACTCTCCTGGTCCATCTCCGATACTCCATGGGCTTCTTCTGATCCAAAAATAAGTTCCGTGAAGTTTCAGGTCAATTGGACTCCATTTGATTTTCCGTTTCTGCGATACTCTAAAACAAGGAAAAAACAAAAACTGGCACTGGGCTCTGGGTTAATAGGTTAGTCCCAAAAATAATATAAAAGTGTATAATAAAGCCCATAAACATCCAAAACAGATAATATAATAGCATGGAACAATAAAAAAATTATAGATATGCTGGAGACGTATCAATCATCACACTTCTATTTACTTATAACTCAAAAGAAATAAAAATTACAACTCGATACCTATGACAAAATATGAATCTACATGAGTGCCTCTGGCATGTACCAGGATGTGCAATGATCCAGCGTAACATGTATGAAAAATGATGAACGGTGGCTAAGCCACAAACACTATGTCCGCTATATGATCATGCAAAGCAATATGACAATGAATGCTCAAGTCATCAAACAGAAGCGGTGGAAGTTGCATGGCAATATATCTCAGAATGGCCATGGAAAAGCCATAATAGGTAGGTATGGTGGCTGTTTTGAGGAAGATATAATGAGGCTTATGTGTGATAGAGCGAATCATATCACGAGGTTTGGATGCACCTGCGAAGTTTTCACCACGTCTCAATGTGAGAAAGGGCAATGCATAGTATCATAGAGGCTAGCAAATTGCGAAAAGGTAAGAGTCCGCATAATCCATGGACTCACATTAGTCATAAAGAACTCATATACTTATTGCAAAAGTTTATTAGCCCTTGAAGCAAAGTACTACTATGGATGCCCCTATGGGGATAGATTGGTAGGAAAAGACCATTGCTCGTCCCCGACCGCCACTCAAAAGGAAGATAATCAAAAATAAATCATGCTACAACATCATAGCATAACGAGAGACTATACGTGCATGCTTCGGGAATTACAAACCTTAACACCAATATTCCTACTAGAGAATAATTACTCATCAACATAACTCACATATCACACCATCATATCTCAAAACTATTACTAAGAATCAAGTTTATTTTGTCCAATGATCTTCATGACAATTTTCTTTTCTTTATCCTGGTTGGATATCTATCTCTTCGGGACTAATTTTCATGTGTTGCTTTTCATAAGCTCAAACAAATATAAGTGAAGATCATGAGCATAATATTTCTTTCTCTCAAAATAATTTAAGTGAAGCAAGAGAGATTTTCTTCAAAATTTTACTAACTCTCAAATAAATCTTAGTGAAGCAAGAGAGCATTTCTTCAAAAATACTAAGCATACCGTGCTAAAAAAGATATAATTGAAGCACTAGAGCAAGTCATAGCTCATAAAAATTTAAGTGAAGCATAGAGAGCAATTCTAACAAGTCATGACATAATTTTGGCTCTCTCAAATGGGTGTGTCCAGCAAGGATTGATGACTTAAAACATCAAATGAAACATAAGCAGCGGAAATCTTAATAGATAAAGCCTTAAGGGCTGAACATCAAATGAAACATAAGCAGCGGAAATCTTCGTCGATAAGTAGAACCCATGCCATCTGCCTTAACCCTACAGGCATTTTGACTGGGAAACGTCCTAGTTCGCATGTTCGTCTTCAAAGAACTCTTCTTCGAACTCCTATTCTCCCATGCCTGGCCAATTAAATAACCAGTGGCAAGCCAATGAGTACTTTGAATGTACTCGCAAGCAACCCATGTTTTGGTTCAAGGTACAACAATGCATGATATAGGTAAATTTTTGCGGAAAGCTAGTTTTTGAGTGCAATGACATGTTCAACAACTCGTAAGACATGCATCAGGAGAATTCAAGTAACCATGAGGACAGGTTACAGATATCAACATAAAAAGAGTGGGCACCAACCTAACTCAATCATGTCAAGTCCTTTGACTTGACCCAATGTAGTGGTATCAACATAAAAAGAGTGGGCACCAACCCAACTCAATCATGTCAAGTCCTTTGACTTGACCCGAGTAGTTCTTCCCACTTATCCAAACACACACTAGTTTGTAAACATGTGGACGTAGCCCAAGAGCGGTTACCCAACTGTCCTTGACCGTGGACACGGCTATTTGAATAGTTTTACACTCTGCAGAGGTTGCACACTTTACCCACAAGATCTGGGGAACTTCCGTGTCATCCATGACCCGCGGTACCTCAAGTACCCGGGGTAAGCACCCGATCACTATCTTTCCCTAGATGACACTAACATGGAGTCCACTCGATTGGTAGTAACCCCCATGCCCATCATTTCACAACTTAAAAATTGTGGAGCCTTGCTCCCATATTCATCACATACCACTGGCACGGGGTACCAACGGTGTGTCCGGTGCCCCATAAAAATGTTCTTGGCCGCCCTACCTGGCACGACCCCGTCCCGAGAGAGAGCACCAACTCTCCCCCGTCACTAGTAATGCGGGCTCCAAGCTAGTATCAGCCTAGGTAATCAATAATGCCCTTTCCCATATAAGGGTAGAGTGGTTGCGCATGTAAGGTTGGAATAATGGTTGCAACTTAAACCAATCCATTTTTAAAAGCAACAAACACACACTTGCCTCAGTACACCACTTCATCATCAAGTGGTTACCCAACTCATCATCTCCCTCGGGCATAAGTGGCACCCGACGGGGTTTTCGAAAAGTCCTTTGAAAGTACTTGTCTTCATCACCATGCATATTCCCGTCCCTTTAGCATAGCACTACTTAGCATCCTATCTACTCACACCGGCACAACCCTCATAAGGAGGTAGGGTCATGCACAATGCAAGTATCAACAAGGAGGAAATGAAGGCAACCCACCAGAGTGGCTACCCTCTCATCATGATTCCGATGCAACAATAATAAAGTGCTATATGAAATGCACAAAAAGGGTTTCATGGACATGGTCAAAGGGCTGCTTGCCTGGCTCAACAAAGTCTTCTGGGTCTTCAAAGTCTTCTGGTCCAACTCCTTCGTCAGCAACGCAATCTATCGTCGCAAAATAATAATGAGAAAATAAGGCAATAATAAAACAGAAAAACCAAAGTGCTCAGAAAAATGTCAACTCATTTTTGTAAAATACTAGGTGGAAAACTAAGAAGGGGAAAATTCCTAGTTTTGGATTTGGAGTTGTATAATAGGAGAAATGGATTTTCAGAGGGGAATATAAATGCTCAAATTTGAATTTAAATTTGAACAGTGCAGAAAAGTTTGATGGATATTTATGAAAGTTACACCATTAAATAGGTGGGATTTTTAGAAAAATGTGGGAGTTGGAATTATTGCATTTGGATTAAAATTTAATCTTGTGGAATTTTTGCAAGTTCCCAGAAAAAGAATAATGAAAAGCAGCACTGTGCAACTGGGCCAGAAGGGCCACAGTGCAGCAGGCCTAGAGGGGATTCAACCCACGCGAGGCTGCCACGTCGAAGGCATAAAGGCAAAATACGCCTTCAGCCGACACAACAAACCGGTGCGCGCGCGCTTGCGTTTTAAACCTGACGGGTGGGGCCCAGGCGTCAGGGCGTGAGGCTGACGGACGGGTCCCACGTCCGTCGTTGTCAACCCTGGGTCAGAGGGGTGGCGAGCTCACCGGCGACGTTTCCGGGCACGACGAGGTGAGTTGATGGCACCGCTGGACTCCTCGTCATGTCGCCGTTCGGGTGGTGCCGGAGTTGGTCGCCGGGGTGCAAGGGTTCGCCGACGACGAGGTTTGCGGCGGAGGAGCGTCGGGCGTTGATGGTTCCGGCCGATTCCGGTGGCTACAGAGAGGGGAAACAAGGGGGAAATGGTCAGCAGGCTCCTGCGGTTCAAGATCGAGTGAGAGCGGGGGCGGAGAGAGCCCGTACCTCTGGATCGACGGCGACCCGAGGCGGCGGAGCTCCGGTCGATCCCGAGCACAGAAGCTCTCCGGGGTTGACTGGGTGGTGCGGGCGCGCTCTTGGGGGTGTGAGAAGGAGGCGAATGCCACTGGAGCGGCCCGGGGCGGGCTTATATAGCCGCGTGATGGTCCACCGTGGACTTGTGCGCCGGTGAGCTCGTTGCCGTCGCCACGGGTCACGGGGGCCTGTTCGAGTGTGTCTGGGGTGTTCGAGGGGGTCGACTACGCCTAGGGGAAGAAGAGAGGGAGCGGGGAAGGGTCAGAGACGCCGCACGTGTGAGCTCGCTCATTGGAGCTCTCCAACAGCCATGGTGCGCGTGCGAGCAGGGGCAGGAGAGAGATAAGGAGGAGGGGGCCGACCAGCCATCGTGTTGCGGACGTCGAGGCGCATCGGCTGGCGTGAGGGGGAGAGCCGAGGTGGCCGGAGGTGGTTCGAAGGGGGCAGCTACAGTGCGGGAGCGCACTGTAGCGCGCTCCAGAGCGTGCAAATGGCCGGCATGCCATTTTTTTGGCAAGGTGGGCACGGCCAAGCATGTCTGGTAGCTCTAGGGAGGAGTAAAGAAGTAGGGAGGGGCATTGGATGCTCTGGATGGCCACTGGGGTGAGGAGAGAGGAAGAAGAAGAGGGGTACAGGGGCTGTCCAGAGAGAGAAAGTGAGGGTTTCACCCCGAAATAATTGATCTGAGGTCTTGCCATTGCTACTGGAGGTAAAAGGTGACTAGATTAAGCTCTGGTAAAAAGTTGAGCTTACCAAGAATAGTGGAAGGGGTCACAACACTGGTTTTTGTAAAATGGCAGAAGGTGTTTGATAAGGGTTTTGACAAGCAAATGATTTCCAATTGCCATGATACTCCACAGGGTGAAATGACACATATAATTAGGACCTTCCTCCAAATTTGAGCTTATTGGGGCAAAGTGGCCAATGTAACTTTGGCAAACCCTAGAAATTAGCAGAAATGGACTTGTGTAGATCTAGTTGAGCAAATCACTACTCCTTGATGCACCACTTGGTGTAGTGGCCTCATTTGGTTATGTGAACATGCTCACAAAAGTTGGGGTCAAGGAGAGAAAGTTGGTAGTACAACCTTGTTCAAATTTGATTCTGGTCAGAGAGGGGTTTGGGGCGTTTTGGTGAGCCAAAATGACTTTAATTGACATGAGGCTTTGCAAGGTGATCACAATATGCATTTGTGACTTGCTGGATTTTTCTTCGATTTTTATGGAAATATTTCCTGTAGAAATATTTCAAATCCTTGAAATGGGCAGAAATGGTTTTGGGAGGTTTTGTCCAATATTTTGAACATGACCATGTGTTGAAACTCATATATATGGAAAATATATGTCCACTGAGTTTCCCTAAATTTTCTGAAATATTTTTGAAACATTAAAATAATTTTAACCTATTAAAGACCATCTCTGGCCTTAAGAAAAAGCCTTTAAATAAAATAGGAAAATAACTTTTAAAATTATATTTTTGGGGTTTATGGGAATCCTATACCTAATAGGTTTCTAATATACTTTTTGAAATATTTTTCATACCCCAAATCAGGTACTTGCAGTGCAAACCTCAACCAAGGGGTTTTTGGAAAACTAATTTTTGAAAATACTATTTGGCCAAATTATTTTTGTAAGAAAATTCTATTTTGCACTATACACATGGCATGATCATTGGGCAGAAGTTTGGGGCAAGGAGATTAAGTATAGAAGGTGGAGTTGTGTTGACTTTAAAGAGCACTTGAAGAACACAGAGAGAAAACCAACTCCAAATAAAAGCCAAATAATGCAAAAGTTTTTGTTGGCCCAAATTTTCATGCTTTATTAATGCAAATGAAGAGTTACAAAATGCAGGGTGTGACAGACCTACCCCCTTACAAGAATCTCGTCCCCGAGATTCCTAAACTAGGCTTTAAAGAGATACGGAAACTCGGATCTAAGGTAGTCTTCATGTTCCCAGGTTGCTTCTGCTTCAGCGTGGTTGCTCCACTGGACCTTGAAGTACTTGATAGTGCAGCTTCAAGTGCAATGCTTAGCCTCATCCAAAATACAGATGGGCCTCTCACGGTAAGTCAAATCAGGCTGAAGGTCAATGGCTTGGTGATCGACGTCCTTGTAAAGATTAGGCTTGCCTGGGACTTGGACACACTTCCGGAGTTGTGACACGTGGAATACGTTGTGCACATCGGATAGTTCAGGTGGCAGTTCCAACTGGTAAGCCACTTCTCCTCGTCGGTCCGTGATCTTGAAGGGGCCGATGTATCTTGGTGCGAGTTTTCCTTTAACATGGAAGCACTGGGTTCCCTTGAGAGGTGTGACCCGGAGATAGACATGGTCTCCAACTCGGAAGGTCATGTCTCTCCGACGAGAGTCAGCGTAGCTCTTCTGCCTTGACTTGGCAGTCTTCAAACGCTCTCTAACAAGCTGGACTTGCTCTTCTGCTTCACGGAGGATATCGGGCCCAAAGACTAGTCCTTCTCCAGTTTCTGACCAATTGAGGGGTGTGCGGCACTTGCGCCCATACAACACCTCAAATGGTGCCATCTGGAGGCTTGACTGATAACTGTTGTTGTAGGAGAACTCGGCAAAAGGGAGGCAATCTTCCCACCTAGCTCCATATGCTAAGACACAGGCTCGGAGCATGTCTTCGAGTATCTGATTCACTTGTTATGTCTGACCTCCAGTCTGTGGGTGGAAAGCAGTGCTGAAGGACAACTTGGTCCCCATGGCCTCTTGGAACTTCTTCCAGAACCTTGAGGTAAACTGGGTTCCTCAGTCTGACACAATCTCCTTGGGAACACCATGAAGGCTTATGATTCTGTTGATGTAGAGGCTGGCTAGCTGATTTCCCTTGTAAGTCGTTTTGACAGGAATGAAATGGGCTACTTTCGTCAAATGGTCGACTATGACCCAGATGGAGTCATTCCCTTATTTGACCTGGGTAATCCAGTGATGAAGTCCATTCCGACTTTATCCCATTTCCATTCACGCACCTTGAGAGGCTGTAACAATCCAGCGGGCCGCTGATGTTCAGCTTTGACCCTTTGGCATATGTCACACTTAGCGATGAATGTGGCCATCTCTCTCTTCATGCCATGCCACCAGAATCTTTCCTTCAGGTCTTGATACATCTTGGTTCCTCCGGGTTGGATGGAATACGGGGTGTCATGAGCTTCTTGCAAGATCAAGTTCTTGAGCTCAATCTTGTTGGGTATGCAAATGCGATTTCCAAACCACACAATTCCTTGCTCATCCTCTGAGAATCCTGGGGCCTTGCCTGCCTTGATCTTCCTCTTGATGCCTTCAATACTTTCGTGTCCCTTCTGAGCTTCCTTAATATCATCCATCAGGGTAGGCTTGACTTCAAGGTTGGCTAAGAATCCTGGTGCAACCAGTTCCAACCTGAAGCTTTCAAGTTCCTCATACAAGGCGGGTAGCCTTTCCTTAAGCATAGCATTCAAGGAACAAGCCTTCCTACTTAATGCATCTGCTACCACATTAGCCTTTCCAGGGTGGTATTGAACACTGAGGTCATAATCCTTGATCAACTCTAGCCACCTTCTCTGCCTCATGTTCAATTCCTTCTGAGTGAAAATATACTTCAGACTTTTGTGATCCGTGTATATCTCACACCGCTTCCCCAGGAGGTAATGTCGCCATGTTTTCAGGGCATGAACTACAGCTGCCAACTCGAGGTCATGAGTAGCATAGTTCTCTTCATGAGGCTGTAGTTGCCTTGAAAGGTAAGCTACGACTCTGCCTTCTTGCATCAGAACACCTCCCAGTCCGGTTCTTGACGCATCACAATATATCACAAACTCCTTGTGTATATCTGGTGTGGCCAGAACTGGGGCGGTGGTCAATCTCTTCTTCAGCTCCTGGAAGCTCTCTTCACACTTCGACGTCCATTCAAACTTCTTGTCCTTCTTCAAGAGCTGAGTCATGGGTCGTGCAATGCTTGAGAATCCTTCAACGAACTTGCGGTAATATCCCGCGAGTCCGAGGAAGCTTCTGACTTCCTTCACATTGCTTGGGGATTGCCATTCAGTCATAGCTTCAATCTTAGTGGGATCGACCGACAATCCTTCTTCAGTCAAAACATGACCCAAGAATCCAACTTCGCGCAGCCAAAATTCGCACTTGCTGAACTTGGCATACAGTTGGTGCTCTCGAAGCTTGTCTAGGACCATCCTCAAGTGTTACTCGTGCTCTACTTTCATCTTTGAGAAGACAAGAATGTCATCAATGAAGACAACGACAAACTTATCCAAATATTCCATGAAGACCTTATTCATAAGATACATGAAGTAAGCTGGGGCATTGGTCAATCCAAAGGACATGACCGTGCACTCATACAGGCCATATCTGGTTACAAATGTCATCTTCGGAATATCTTGGGGTCTGATTTTCAGTTGGTAGTACCCAGATCTGAGGTCAATCTTGGAGAACACTTTGGCTCCATTGAGTTGATCAAACAGATCTTCAATCTTGGGAAGTGGATACTTGTTCTTGATTGTGACTTCATTGAGGGAGCGGTAGTCAATGCATAAGCGGATGGTACCGTCCTTCTTTGCCACAAACAGAACAGGTGATCCCCAAGGGGAGGCACTAGGGCGGATAAATCCCTTCCTCAACTGCTCTTCTAGTTGCTGCTTCAATTCTACTAACTCTTCCGATATCATTCTATAAGGCTTCTTATAGATGGGTCCTACTCCGGGTATGAGCTCGATGATGAACTCAATGTCTCGGTCAGGAGGCATTCCCGGTAGCTCATCAGGAAAGACATCGGGGTATTCGCATACTACCGGCACTTGCTCCAATCCAACTTCTGAGAGAGAGTTGACTTGGTTAGCTTGAGCAGAGGAGGGGTTGGAGGCAAATTTAACTTCGACTCCTTGGTCGTTGATCACAGTGATGGTCCGGTTGGCACAATCTTGCAAGCCTTGGTGCTTGCTGAGCCAATTCATTCCTAAGATCACATCCAAGCCTTGTGATCTTAAGATGATAAGGTCTGCTAGGAAGTCTAGCCCATTAATGACAATCCCGACTCCTTTACATCCTATCTTGGCTCTCATCTCTGCTCCGGGGGTTTGTACCACCATAGGGTTATTCAGGGGTGTAGGAGTCATGCCACTTTTTAATGCAAACCTTTGGGTGACAAATGAATGCGTGGCTCCAGAATCAAACAAGACAGTTGCAGGTGTTGAGTTGACAAGGAACGTACCCAGCACGACGTCCGGGTCTTCTTGGGCTTCTTCTGCAATGACATGATTCACACGACCCTTGCCGTTGTTGGGCAGGTTGCGGGGAGCTTGGTTCCTTGATGGCATTCCACGGCCTGGTCCTGGGTTCTGCGCATTGGGGCGCGGGGCGTCGGGCTTCTTGTAGGGGCAATTCTTGGAGTAGTGTCCTGCCTGACCACATCCGAAGCAAGTGACTTGATTGGGGTTGCTGCTCTTGCCCGCATTGTTATTGGGGTTGTTGTAAGCTGGCCTGGGGTTGGAGTACTGCTGAGGTGGATAGTTGGTGCGGGGCGCAGGAGCTCTTGGCTGCTGATAGGTTGGCTTGACCGGGGCTGGCTGCCACGGGCGAGGCTTCTGGTTGCTGGAGCTACCCTTGCTGATCATCTTGTGCTTACGGGTATCATCCAAAGCACGTCGCTTGTCCTCAAGCATGAGTGCCTTGTTCACCAGATCAGGGAAGGTCGGGCAGTCACACACAACAAGCGAGTACTGCAGAGTCTGGTTAAGGCCTTCCATGAAGCGCTCCCTTTTGGCAGCATCAGTGCTGACATCTTCAGGGGCATACCTTGAGAGAACATTGAACTTCTGCATGTACTCCTTGATAGTGCTACTACCTTGCTTCAGGGGTCGTAACTCACGCTTCTTGATGGCCATGATTCTGGAAGGAATGTGGGTCTTGCGGAATTCTGTCTTGAAGTCATTCCAAGTGATGTTTCGCTCAACATGCATGGCCTTGAATCCATCCCACCAAGCTCTAGCAGTTCCCCCGAGACAGTGAGCAGCATATGCCACCTTCTCACAGTCCTCAGTGCATCCGACTAGTTCCAGCAGATCGTCAATGGTGCGGACCCAGTCGTCTGCATCCAGGGGTTCAGCAGTCTCGATGAAGGTGGGTGGTGCATGCTTCTTGAACTCCACCAACATGGAACGTCCATTGCCGTTTCCCGCCGGCTGGCGGTTGACAGCTTGAGCAATCATCTGGAGGGCTGCGGTGTTGGCTTGGCGTTCCTCTCGGAAGGCTTGGAGAAGCTGAGCCATGTCCATGCTTGGAGGTGGTGGCGGTGGTGGAGCTTGTCCTTGGGTTTGGTCCTGACTGGCTCCTTCTCCGGCTTCTTGCTACTGGGTAGAGGTACCAGTACGAGTTACAACATGCATCCTGTTGGAGCAGTCAAGGTCTCATGATTGGGAAAGATGAGGAAAGCAATATAGATGGGACGCCTAGTAAGGGGGTTGGTATGCCACTAATTGTTTTCATGCAAGGGCCAAAAGGCCAAACACATACATTAAAATCCAAATGGGTGATGTAGTCGCTTACAAGTTCCCAAAGGAAAGTACGACGTCCATCAAACACATCAAAGCAAACACAATACTACATGGTTTCATATGAACCATTACAAGGACTCGACTTCCCATAGGGGTACACGACCTATCCTACCGTAGGGGTTACTAACGGGCATATCCGGGTTGCGAATGATGCCTAAGTGGTGGAATGCTCGGTCGCGTAGTCTGGCTCTTCTGGGTCTTCCTCCTCATCATCAGTGGCCTGACTTTCCTGTTCACTTGAAGGGGTGGGGAAGTGGAGGAGCTCAACACGGCGTTGCTTTGCCGGTGGTGCGAAGAGCTTGCGGTATTCCTTTGCACTCATGCAGTGTTGCTGTGGTGGTTCTCCATCCTTTGGGGGTCTTCCACCTCTATATGCGATTGCGGGTTGCCCAGGGGGAGCACCTTCCTTCTTGATCCTATCCGTCTTCTCTTGTGCTTGGCGAAGAAGTGCCTTGGTCTCATGAAGTTCCTTTCGGAGCTCCATAGATTCCGAGGCCAAGTGTTGTGCCAAACTATCGGCACATAGGCTGAAGTAGGTCTGTAATCGGAGTGGAAGTCCTTCTTCTAATGGTGGAGCTGGTGCATTGCTCTCATCCTCACCTTCCTTCCGATAAGGCAAGAAACGGGTTGCCAACTCATCCGCCATCTCTGGAAGAAGGTCTCGGAGGCGGGTGAGTGCCTTGAGGGTTGCTGTCTCGACGGCAAGGACTAGTGTTGCCATCTGGGGTCCCTCGAAAAACCAGCTTGTTGCAGAGTCATTGGCCTTCACGATCACTTCCACATGATACTCCGTCTTGGTGTCATTGATCCAATGCTCATGGTAGGTGAAAATGGGGGCTCCGTGGTACTGGCACTTCTTGAGGCTATCCTCGAGAAGCACGGGAAATCCTATGGTCAGGAAGTCTTCAGGTACGGCAGCCATCTACAAAGGTTGAATGGGAGAGGTCAATAAGGGAAAATATCTTGGGTGGGGTAAGCTTTAGAAAAGAAGAGAAGTTTAGATGGTCTCAAGCAAACTAACGCCCATGCTAACTAAGGCTTCCTACAGTCAGGATGGCTCTGATACCAGCTCTGTGGGGACCCCGACTCATAAGTCGAGACCACCGAATGCACGTGTACAGTGATCCCAGAGATCAATGCTCATTGAACACACAGAAGCTGAATAACAAGAGTCTTACATCCATACATACCGTCTTACACAAATTATGACCATTATGGTCAAGTCTTACATAGATAAAGCCTTAAGGGCTGAACATCAAATGAAACATAAGCAGCGGAAATCTTCGTCGATAAGTAGAACCCATGCCATCTGCCTTAACCCTACAGGCATTCTGACTGGGAAACGTCCTAGTTTGCATGTTCGTCTTCAAAGAACTCTTCTTCGAACTCCTGTTCTCCCATGCCTGGCCAATTAAATAACCAGTGGCAAGCCAATGAGTACTTTGAATGTACTCTCAAGCAACCCATGTTTTGGTTCAAGGTACAACAATGCATGATATAGGTAAATTTTTGCGGAAAGCTAGTTTTTGAGTGCAATGACATGTTCAACAACTCGTAAGACATGCATCAGGAGAATTCAAGTAACCATGAGGACAGGTTACAGATATCAACATAAAAAGAGTGGGCACCAACCCAACTCAATCATGTCAAGTCCTTTGACTTGACCCAATGTAGTGGTATCAACATAAAAAGAGTGGGCACCAACCCAACTCAATCATGTCAAGTCCTTTGACTTGACCCGAGTAGTTCTTCCCACTTATCCAAACACACACTACTTTGTAAACATGTGGACGTAGCCCAAGAGCGGTAACCCAACTGTCCTTGACCGTGGACACGGCTATTCGAATAGTTTTACACTCTGCAGAGGTTGCACACTTTACCCACAAGATCTGGGGAACTTTCGTGTCATCCACGACCCGCGGTACCTCAAGTACCCGGGGTAAGCACCCGATCACTATCTTTCCCTAGACGACACTAACATGGAGTCCACTCGATTGGTAGTAACCCCCGTGCCCATCATTTCACAACTTAAAAATTGTGGAGCCTTGCTCCCATATTCATCACATACCACTGGCACGGGGTACCAACGGTGTGTCTGGTGCCCCATAAAAATGTTCTTGGCCGCCCTACCTGGCACGACCCCGTCCCGAGAGAGAGCACCAACTCTCCCCTGTCACTAGTAATGCGGGCTCCAAGCTAGTATCAGCCTAGGTAATCAATAATGCCCTTTCCCATATAAGGGTAGAGTGGTTGCGCATGTAAGGTTGGAATAACGGTCGCAACTTAAACCAATCCATTTTTAAAAGCAACACACACACACTTGCCTCATTACACCACTTCATCATCAAGTGGTTACCCAACTCATCATCTCCCTCGGGCATAACTGGCACCCGACGGGGTTTTCGAAAAGTCCTTTGAAAGTACTTGTCTCCATCACCATGCATATTCCCGTCCCTTTAGCGTAGCACTACTTAGCATCCTATCTACTCCCACCAGCATAACCCTCATAAGGAGGTAGGGTCATGCACAATGCAAGTATCAACAAGGAGGAAATGAAGTCAACCCACCAGAGTGTTTACCCTCTCATCATGATTCTGATGCAACAATAATAAAGTGCTATATGAAATGCATAAAAAGGGTTTCATGGACATGGTCAAAGGGCTGCTTGCCTGGCTCAACAAAGTCTTCTGGGTCTTCAAAGTCTTCTGGTCCAACTCCTTCGTCAGCAACGCAATCTATCGTCGCAAAATAATAACGAGAAAATAAGGCAATAATAAAACAGAAAAACCAAAGTGCTCAGAAAAATGTCAACTCATTTTTGTAAAATACTAGGTGGAAAACTAAGAAGGGGAAAATTCCTAGTTTTGGATTTGGAGTTGTCTAATAGGAGAAATGGATTTTCAGAGGGGAATATAAATGCTCAAATTTGAATTTAAATTTGAACAGTGCAGAAAAGTTTGATGGATATTTATGAAAGTTACACCATTAAATAGGTCGGATTTTTAGAAAAATGTGGGAGTTGGAATTATTGCATTTGGATTAATATTTAATCTTGTGGAATTTTTGCAAGTTCCCAGAAAAAGAAAAAGGAAAAGCAGCACTGTGCAACTGGGCCAGAAGGGCCATAATGCAGCAGGCCCAGAGGGGATTTAGCCCACGCGAGGCTGCCACATCGAAGGCATAAAGGCAAAATACGCCTTCAGCCGACGCAGCGAGCCGGTGCGCGCGCTTGCGTTTTAAACCTGACGGGTGGGGCCCAGGCGTCAGGGCATGAGGCTGACGGACGGGCCCCACGGCCGTCGTTGTCAACCCTGGGTCAGAGGGGCGGCGAGCTCACCGGCGACGTTTCTGGGCACGGCGAGGTGAGTTGATGGCACCGCTGGACTCCTCGTCATGTCGCCGTTCGGGTGGTGCCGGAGTTGGTCGCCGGGGTGCAAGGTTTCGCCGGCGACGAGGTTTGCGGCGGAGGAGCGTCGGGTGTTGATGGTTCCGGCCGATTCCGGTGGCTACAGAGAAGGGAAACAAGGGGGAAATGGTCAGTGGGCTCCTGCGGTTCAAGATCGAGTGAGAGCGGGGGCGGAGAGAGCCCGTACCTCTGGATCGACGGCGACCCGAGGCGGCGGAGCTTCGGTCGATCCCGAGCACAAAAGCTCTCCGGGGTTGACTGGGTGGTGCGGGCGCGCTCTTGGGGGTGTGAGAAGGAGGCGAATGCCACTGGAGCGGCCCGGGGCGGGCTTATATAGCCGCGCGATGGTCCACCGTGGACTTGTGCGCCCGCGAGCTCGTTGCCGTCGCCACGTGTCACGGGGGCCTGTTCGAGTGTGTCTAGGGTGTTCGTGGGGGTCGACTATGCCTAGGGGAAGAAGAGAGGGAGCGGGGAAGGGTCAGAGACGCCGCACGTGTGAGCTCGCTCATTGGAGCTCTCCGGCGGCCATGGTGCGCATGCGTGCAGGGGCAGGAGAGAGAGAAGGAGGAGGGGGCCGACCAGCCGTCGTGTTGCGGACGTCGAGGCGCATCGGCTGGCGTGAGGGGGAGAGCCGAGGTGGCCGGAGGTGGTTGGAAGGGGGCGGCTACAGTGCGGGAGCGCACTGTAGCGCGCTCCAGAGCGTGCAAATGGCCGGCATGCCATTTTTTGGCAAGGTGGGCACGGCCAAGCATGTCTGGTAGCTCTAGGGAGGAGTAAAGAAGTAGGGAGGGGCATTGGATGATCTGGATGGCCACTGGGGTGAGGAGAGAGGAAGAAGAAGAGGGGTACAGGGGCTGTTCAGAGAGAGAAAGTGAGGGTTTCACCCCGAAATAATTGATCTGAGGTCTTGCCATTGCTACTGGAGGTAAAAGGTGACTAGATTAAGCTTTGGTAAAAAGTTGAGCTTACCAAGAATAGTGGAAGGGGTCAAAATACTGGTTTTTGTAAAATGGCAGAAGGTGTTTGATAAGGTTTTTGACAAGCAAATGATTTCCAATTGCCATGATACTCCACAGGGTGAAATGACAAATATAATTAGGGCCTTCCTCCAAATTTGAGCTTATTTGGGCAAAGTGGCCAATGTAACTTTGGCAAACCCTAGAAATTAGCAGAAATGGACTTGTGTAGATCTAGTTGAGCAAATCACTTCTCCTTGATGCACCACTTGGTGTAGTGGCCTCATTTGGTTATGTGAACATGATCACAAAAGTTGGGGTCAAGGAGATAAAGTTGGTAGTACAACCTTGTTCAAATTTGATTCTGGTCAGAGAGGGGTTTGGGGCGTTTTGGTGAGCCAAAATGACTTTAATTGACATGAGGCTTTGCAAGGTGATCACAATATGCATTTGTGACTTGCTGGATATTTCTTGGATTTTTATGGAAATATTTCCTGTAGAAATATTTCAAATCCTTGAAATGGGCAGAAATGGTTTTGGGAGGTTTTGTCCAATATTTTGAACATGACCATGTGTTGAAACTCATATATATGGAAAATATATGTCCACTTAGTTTCCCTAAATTTTCTCAAATATTTTTGAAACATTAAAATAATTTTAACCTATTAAAGACCATCTCTGGCCTTAAGAAAAAGCCTTTAAATAAAATAGGAAAATAACTTTTAAAATTATATTTTTGGGTTTTATGGGAATCCTATACCTAATAGGTTTCTAATATACTTTTTGAAATATTTTTCATACCCCAAATCAGGTACTTGCAGTGCAAACCTCAACCAAGGGGTTTTTGGAAAACTAATTTTTGAAAATACTATTTGGCCAAATTATTTTTGTAAGAAAATTCTATTTTGCACTATACACATGGCATGATCATTGGGCAGAAGTTTGGGGCAAGGAGATTAAGTATAGAAGGTGGAGTTGTGTTGACTTTAAAGAGCACTTGAAGAACACAGAGAGAAAACCAACTCCAAATAAAAGCCAAATAATGCAAAAGTTTTTGTGGGCCCAAATTTTCATGCTTTATTAATGCAAATGAAGAGTTACAAAATGCAGGGTGTGATAGTCATCTTTGTCCAACTCTTCAATCTAACACTTAGAATCCTTCAAGGATTTAGCATAAAGATTTTCAATAACAATACTCCTAGGAATAAATTCAAAGATTTGATTCTTGCAAAAAGGATCTCTTATCGCTTCAACAAAATCTTGGTGAACACTAATCATCTTAAGATCTCCATTATTACTATTACTAGAAGTTGCACCCTTATTCCTGGATCTCCTACTCTTTACGGGAGTTTCCTCAGTAATTTTAGTGGTAGTAAAATCCGTGCTTAGATTACTAAAGATTTCTTCCAATTTATCGATCTGAGACGGTCTTTCTTCTATTCTTTCATGGATTAAGGTACCCCTCTCTTTTAACAACTTAAAAATATATCCCACTTTTGACCCAAGATTAGTAGAAAAATTATGCATCTTTTAACATATTATTTCCATCTGATCTTCGGTGAGCATTTTCTTTTCGATCGCATCTAATCTTTCCATAACGTGCTCAAGAGTAAAAAATTGTTTCATTAACCATAAGAGGTGGTGAACCCACTAAATTTCCCATAGCATTAAGGGCATCAAAAGGAGGACTCATTAATAAATTGCCACCGGTAATCGTATCAAGGATGAATCTATACCAAGTGGTGATGCCAACATAAAAACAATGCAGAAGCACAACGGTAGATTGCTTACGGATAGATCTATTATGAACATTGCAAATTCTATACGAAGCATATTTGAAATTTTCTCCTCCCCTTTGTTTAAAGTTGAGAACCTCGTTCTCAGGAGTGCAAGAGATAGAGGAATAACTATCCATAATAATGGCAAACAAGGTTGCACACAAAAACAGATCCGGCAAGAAAACAGCGAACGAAAAAAGAGAGGCGAATAAAAAGGCATTTTTTGTGAAGTGGGGGAGAGGAAAATGAGAGGCAAATGGAAAATAATGTAAATTGCGAGGAGATGAGATTTGTGATTAGGAACCTAGTTATGAAGAAGATCCTCCCCGGCAACGGCGCCAGTAATTCCTTTTGATTACTCTCTGGCTATAGCACCAGAAAAGCTCCTGTCTGCTAGGACTACATTGGTATTTCCCCAAAGAGGAAGGGATGATGCAGCACAGCGACGGTAGGTATTTCCCTCAATGAACAAACCAAGGTTATCGAACCAAGCAACACAACGTAAACAACACCTGCACACAAATAACAAAACCTCGCAACCCGACGTGTTAAAGGGGTTGTCAATCCCTTTCGGGTAACGATGCCAGAAAATTGTAGTAGATTGAAATAATAGATCACAAATAAAATTAAGTGCAGCAAAGTATTTTTGTATTTTTGGTTTAATAGATCTGAATAAAAATGCAAAAGAAAAGTAGATCGCAAGAAAATATATGAGGAAGAAGACCCGGGGGCCGTAGGTTTCACTAGTGGCTTCTCTCGAGAAAAATAGCAAATGGTGGGTAAAAAAATTACTGTTGGGCAATTGATAACCTCAAATAATTATGAAGATATCCAGGAAATGATCATTACATAGGAATCACGCCCAAGATTAGTAGACCGACTCCTGCCTGCATCTACTACTATTACTCCACACATCGACCGCTATCCAGCATGCATCTAGTGTATTAAGTTCATGGGAAAATGGAGTAATGCAATAAGAACGATGACATGATGTAGACAAGATCCGTTTAGCTATTGCGTAGATATAGATCCCATCTTTTTATCCTTAGTAGCAACGATACATACGTGTCGGTTCCCTTTCCGTCATTGGGATCAAGCACCATAAGATCGAACCCACTACCGGGCACCTCTTCCCATTGCAAGATAAATAGATCAAGTTGGCCAAACAAAACCCAAATATCGGAGAAGAAATACGAGGCTATAAGAGATCAAAGAAACTAAAATAACTTTCATGGATATAAAAAGATATGACTGATCATAAACTCAAAGTTCATCAGATCGCAACAAACACACCACAAAAAGAGTAACATCATATGGATCTCCAAGAGACCATTGTATTGAGAATCAAGAGAGAGAGAGAGATGAAGCCATCTAGCTACTAACTACGGACCTGAAGGTCTACAAAGAACTACTCATGCATTATCGGAGAGTCACCAATGGAGGTGGTGAACCCTATCCGAGATGGTGTCTAGATTGGATCTGGTGTTTCTGGACTCTGTGGCGGCTGGATGAATATTTCGTCGACTCGCCTAGGGTTTTGGGAATATTTCGTCGACTCGCCTATGGATCTCCAATATTTGGGCGTGCCCTAGTGGGTTGTACCCTCCTTAGGACACCCCCAGGTGCAACCAGGGCTCAACATGTTCTTTATGGTCCATAAACACTCTCCGTAAAGTTCTGTGGCATTTGGACTCCGTCTGATATTGATATTCTGGGATGTAAAAACACAGAAAAACAGGACCTGGCACTTGGCACTATGTCAATAGGTTAGTACCAAAAAATGATATAAAATGATTATAAAACATCCAAGATTGATAATATAACAACATGGAACAATAAAAAATTACAGATACATTGGAGACGTATGAAGCAGCAATGACACATACGTGTCGGTTCCCCTTCTGTCATTGGGATCAAGCACTGTAAGATCGAACCCACTACAAAGCACCTCTTCATTGCAAGATAAATAGATCAAGTTGGCCAAACAAAACCCAAATATCAGAGAAGAAATACGAGGCTATAAGCAATTATGCATAAAAGAGATCAAAGAAACTCAAATACTTTCATGGATATAAAAAGATAGATCTGATCATAAACTCAAAGTTCATCGATCCCAACAAACACACCGCAAAAAGAGTTACATCATATGGATCTCCAAGAGACCATTGTATTGCGAATCAAGAGAGAGAGAGAGAGGAAGCCATCTAGCTACTAACTACGGACTCGAAGGTCTACAAAGAACTACTCACACATCATCGGAGAGGCACCAATCACTACAAAAAAAGACACTTCCGTGATGATACGTGTTTGTCACAGTAGGTCACGTTTTCTGTCATGCATGTACATCCATGACAATTTTATGACAGAATCAAGATAGTCATACCTATGCTGTCGTAGAAATGTTCCATGACATTACCAAAATTATCATCATGGAAGTGTCCACTTCCATGACGATAAATCGTGCGTCATGGAAGTGCTTTCGTCAAGGGTGACCGACATGTGGCATCCACCATAACGGGTCGCTGTTATGCTATCGGGTCAGGTTTTGGATCCGATAACCCGCTAACAACCCAGACCAATGAGGATTGTCCATGTGTAAAATTCTCATTGGTCGGAGGAAACACGTGTTGGCTCACCGTTGGAATAGATGTCATCCATTAATTGGACAGGAGGCACCTATGATACATTGACACATGGCACGGCCCAATAGAGGCCCATTCCGGTGAAAAGGTTGGCCTGTTTGACTTGGTTAAAAGGTAACAGGCCGGCCCACGGAAAGCTTGTTAACGGCCTATTCGTATATAGCCCATTTATGGCCCGCTAACTCACGGCCCATTACGGCATATCAGAATTAAGCCCAGTAGCTTCATCTGGGCTGTCCAATATGATTCTAGCCCGTTGTAACTTCTGGCCCATGATGTCTTTCGGTCCAAACAAGGCCATTTGTAACTCTTGGCCCATTAACTGCCCGTGGTGAATCTGGCCCACAATGAACAGTGTACCGCTTTATACCCATCAACGACCCATTATTCCATTGGGTCATTTCCAACCCGTGTTATCTTTCGGCCTTCTCAGGGCCCATTTATTATTGGGCTCATTTCCAGCATTCGCTTACTTACGGCCCGTTACTGGCCCTTTCTGCTTGTGGGCCAAATTCAGCCCGTGGTTACAATCGGCCCGTTTGTGGCCCGTTAATCTGTTGGGCCGTTTTCATAGAGTCATCAAAAATGGCCGATTAATGACGGCCTGTTATTGTCGGCCCATGAATAGACGATTCCAAATCTAGCCCGTATACAGCCCATAATGCGGTCTGTTATCGGCCCATGTTTGGCCTATCGATCATACGACCCGTAGAAGGCCCATTGTTTCTACGGCCCTCAGAATGCACATTGTTTCTACAGCCCGTACGAGGCCCATGGTAACTATAGTAAATATGTAGCCCATTGTTATTGTGGCCTAGTTTTTAAAAAATAGGTTATTGCGACCACTAGCAAACCATGGAAGAAGAACTGCACTGACTACAAGCAAACAAATAAACAAGACAACAAGGAAATAAATAAGCAAGCAACTTATGATAGGCTATCATGGCTATTACACATATTACATCCACTGGGCAGCATAGTTCGCCACCAATGCAAATATAGGGAACAAAGCAGCATATCATATACACTGGTTGTCAAAGTTGGCGACCAGTGCAAATAAACGCCACCGCAAAACAAGTCCAGAACTGAAACAACTTCAGAAGAGCTCAAGAAACAATATCCTGGGTACCCATAATGCTGGCAAGATGCTTAGCAAGCTTATTAACTTTCTCTTGTTTGGCGCTTAAATAGTCCAGCGCTTGCTATTGCACCAGAAAGTATGCATCTGAATTATGCAGGGACTTCCTTAGTCCTTCAGCTTCTTGTCACAGCACATCTGATCGATGTCTTTCAACTTGAAGTTGAGACTCAAGAAGACGAACTGGTTCAGGCAGCGAGTTCGAAGAGCTTGTGCCAGCAGTAGTGGCCAGTAACTCGAACACTACATCAAGACAGGACTTTTGGGTTCTCTCACTGTCGTCAATATAGTTTTTATTAGCTTTGTTGGAGAATAATAGGGATGTCTCACTATCTTGACCCTTATCTGCATTAATTCCTTTACCATTGCATAACGGGGTACTGTTCTCCAATATTTTGTCCGCATTCTAAAAGAGAAACAAGCAGACACATCACATGTTTACCATGTTGTATATGAAACTCATTTTGGTAAATCAGTTCGGTAGTAAAGTGGACAGGATAACAACATGAAACAAACATATATCTATGTACCATGGTCACTTTATGGTCTATATCATTCTAGTTTTTGTTGACAAATCAAGATAGAGACACATTTCAAATGATATTTGTTCAAGACAAAGCAGAATAGACAGAATATAAGTGTGGGAAACTATAGAGTAATAACAACACTTGTAATGTGCATGACATGAGAACATAACTTTTTATTCAATTGAAACTGAAATCAACATAGAGAAAGTTACAACACAAACCAGTTAAAGAAACAGGTTTAAAACATACCTGTTGCGCCATTGGAGTTTCAATTCCATCCTTCGAATTTGAAAATAGTTGGTATGAGTAAATACAGTGATGCAAGAGCAAAGGAGTATGAACCATAGCTACAGAACCTGACCTGAGAACAATTCCTCTTCTCCTTTAAGCATTGAGTTGGGATTCGGAGTGGTGGTCCTCGTGCTTTGGGCACTGCAGTTCCCTTACTAACTGCTCGTGTTTGGGTGCTCTGTGGTGGAGACGGTGTTGTGTCAACTGGAACTAGGTTACTATCTGTTGGGATTGGGGTTAGAAGGGGTGTAGCTGGTTCTCTGTCCAACTGGGTAGGGTACAATCTGCGAGAGTCTGGGTTATGTGTGATGGGACTGGTTCTTCGGCAAGTACAACCGTGGTTCTATCTGCATCAACTGGTAGCACTATCTTTTCTAAAGACCATGTTGTTACTCCCTTAGATACTGCCATAACCCTCTCCAATTCAAATGGCTGAGAAACAAGAAAAGTAATTGAATGTACATACATTGTATTATAGACAGGTGAAATGGATAGTGAGGAATAAAAGAGGGCATGAAATAATTCACATTTATGTTGTCTAACCAAACAGGCTAGCATGACACAATTTCGCATATATGATGGCTAACTAAACAGGATAGCATGACACAATTTCACATTATGATGGCTAACTAAAAAAGATGGAAAGACATAGTTCAAAATATGTTGACTATGTAAACAGGATGACATGATATAACTATATAATGTGTTTATTAAATAGGTTGGCATGCCATAATTCACATACATGCCGCATATGGAAACATGATAGCATGATATAATTCACGGATAGAATGACATAATTCAAAATATGATGACTGCAAACACTAAGCAGGATGAGATGATATAACTATATGATGTCTTTATTAAATGGGTTGCCATGCCATAATTCAGATAGATGCTGCATATGTAAACATGATGGCATGATATAATTCAAATATATGATTTATATAGTAATCAAGTAAGCAGATGGCAATCCATATATGATGTAAAAACTAAGCAATGCAAGACAACATGCATGACATGGGTAATATAACCCTGCCAAGTTTGACCATAGACCTCAGGGGGGAAATAGGACCGGTCATCAGTCTTTGAATCCTCCTCTGAGGAGCTCTCTGTAACCAACAAGATGTCTGCTTCAGCAGGTAGCATTGTCTGCTCTGAATACCTTGTTTTCACTCCAGATACTTCCATCACCACTTCAAATGGCTGATGCACAGGAAGAGTAGTTGAATATATAAACGATGTCGACAAATGGACACGTAGTACAAAAAAATGATAGCATGATATAATTCACATACATGATGATTGGCTAAACAGCATTGCATTGCATAATTCACATATATAATGCCTTTGCAACAATATATCATTGCATAATTCACATATAATGTCTTGCAACAAGATGGCAATGCATAATTCACATATATGGTAGTTAGACACTAAACATGTGGCATTCACACAAAGCATGTCTAAACTAATCAAATGACATAGCAATGCAAGACACCATACGCACGATATGAGCAATGTGTCGTAGTAGAGGCACGCACGTGTCGTAGTAGAGGCGCGCACATAGAATGTACACGTACATACAGCGGCCAGGGTGCAAGAAAGAAAATACGGCCATGTACGTACATACGGGCGTGGTTTCGAATGGCTACTCACACATACGTATGGCCAAGGCTCGTGTACATGGCTGGGTCGGGACGGAGAAGTTGCGCCGTCTCGTGTTCATGGGGAGGCAACGGAATGCGTCTTATTCATCGGGAGGCAACGGAACGTGTGCTGTTCATCGGGAGCCAACCTGCATGGACGGAACAGCCTATGGAAACGAGGCCCGGCGTACCACAGAACGGTGCAAACGGCCTTGTGTTCGACCGGCCACGGTCGAAACGTGATCCTGTTCATCGGGAGGGTTTTGGCATACCGCAAGACAGAGGATACGGACTTCTGTTGGACCTCCTACGGTCGAAACGGGGTCCTATTGACCAGGAGGGGTGTGGCGTACCGCAAAACAGCGGAAATGGACTTGTGTTGGAGCGCTACGGTCGAAAAAGGGGTCCTGTTCATCGGGAGGGGTGTGGCGTAACGCAAAACGGGACTCCACGAGATACTGTTCATCTCCACCGTCGACCTCCTCCAGCCTCCCCGAGGTACTATTCATCCACTGTCGACCTCCTCCAGCCTCCACCTACGACTGTTCATCCACGGGCTCCTGTTCATCCAGCCTCCACCGGCTACTGTTCAACTAGCCCTCTCCACGGGGTCCTGTTCAACCACCCCTCCACAGTCTACTGTTCATCCAGCCCTCCATCGGCTACTGTTCAACCAGCCCTCCACCGGCTACTATTCAATCAGCCCTCCAGGGGGTCATGTTCATCCAGCCCTCCATGGAGTCCTGTTCATCCACCGGCTCGATTGATCGGGGTACTGTTCATCTAGTGGCAACAACTTCTACTACCACGGGTTATTGTTCATCCAACCCCCACCGGGAACAGTTCATCCAAACCGCCCAATAACGCTTGCTGTTCATCCAGTGGTAGCATTGATCGACTTTAGTTAGCAGTAGTAGCGAAGGAATCACTAGATCAGGTTTAGTTAAAAGCCATCGATCGATCGCTCGGGTTCAGTAACGCGTAGCCTGCAATCCAATCGCTCGAGTTCAGTTAGAGCCCAACGCCTCACTCGGGTTCAGTTATAGTGCAACGCCTTTCACACATGCGCGTACGTACGAGAGAAATGCGCATCGCTCGGCCCCCAACCAGCCATTGTAACCGGGAACTCCCTGATATTTTCCTCGCCCTTGCTTCTCCCACGATTTTTTCCGTCATGGACGGCCCAAAGAATGTCATGCAGCTGCGTCTCCGGCCCGCCCGGGATGAAAAGCCCATTTTTTTCATGATTTTTTTGTCATAGAAGTAGGACTCCACCACATCTATGATGATACCGGGTTTTGTCACAATTATTGTCATAGAAGTGTCATAAGTATGACAAAAAAAATTTCGTTCGGCCCAAAATGTCACGGGTGTGTCTTTTCTTGTAGTGAGTAGGGCCACCCGCATGTGGTTCGTATGTGGTCTGACCCTTGTCGCTACACAAGCACACATTTGTGGGTCGGCACAGTCCACCTTTGTTGGGAAGCGAAAGGGGAAGTTTGACCATATATATATGATGGACTCCTATAGGTTTTGTGTTACGGTAGGGTGAGATTTCAGACCTAGCTATTTAGGGGTATGCATTCATAGCTAGGATTCCCTTACCACCGACATGAAGTGGGGTTTGTAGGGGGGTGGCTGACTAGCAATACTATGTTTTTGTGGGACAGGTGCCACATTAAGTTTTGCATTGGGTATTCGAACATCAAACGACTCTTTTCATACATATATTTAGTCCACATGCAAGTGTGTTCGTGTTTTGACACTCTCCCGCATTATTATTTTTGCCAAATTTATAAATAGCACACGAGTTGGATGTAGAAACCGTCTATGATTGGGTACGCAACAGACACGGTTCGGTCAGACTACCTTTGTGCCACGCCCATCCCTGCAGTCCCTCACATCAGCACAGTAGATTGGGCTCCATGAGGCTTGCCTTCCGGTCTCGAAAATATCTACTGCCTCGTAATCTCAAAAATATCTACCACCTGGAAGGTTTTAATGTTTGATAACACACGATTAGTATGTGCGGACCGTGTGCGATGTGTGTTACTCACTGTCGGCGTTCTGGGAACGGGGGTCCCCAGACTTGCCTGCCTGCGGCCTGCGGCGTGGCTCAAGTGGGGGCCCAGCACGACCCATCTTCACCAACACGAGGCTCAAGACCCTCGCGAGGGGCCAAGCCTCGTGAGGCGGACGACACGGCGCATCCTCAGGCACAACCTCGTCAGGCTGGCTCGCGAGGAGGCGGAGAGTTCAAGGTGGGGTACCTCGCGAGGTGCCCATGACGCAAGCCATGACGACACGGGGCACCAGGCGGGTGCCAGCGCGCGCAGCGTCCCTCTTTCCTCTTTGGTGCAAAGGGGGAAAGCGTATCAGCAGAGTACCGAGGCATCAGGCAAAGGTTGCCACTTCGGTGCAACGAGACCAAGGCCAGGAGGACTACGAGACGGAAGTCACCATGGAGCCCAGCGCGACGTCATCACCCAGAGCCTTTGGCAGGCGAAGACTGCTTTTGTCAGGATAGATGTACTCGTTGTCCCCCTTCAAATTAGCCCGCCATTGTTGGATCCCTTCCCGCTCAATATTTGGGGAGAGGACCAGGGCCGCTATAAATAGGACTAGCCACCCACATAGCAGGGGGGGTCAGTTGGTTCGTTTGGTTCACAAGTAGAGAGAGAGAGAGAGAGAAAGAGGGTGAGTGAACCCTTCATAGCAGTTCATCACCACAGCCTAGAACAGACCCTCGCGAGGCTGTTCTTCCTTGTATTGTTCTTCCTCACTAGCCCCAGGAGGCAATCCATCCACCACACACTAGAGTAGGGTATTACACCACATCGGTGGCCCGAACCAGTATAAATCTTGTGTCTTTCGTGCAGTTCTTTTAGTAGTTTAGATCCCATTGAGACGGAGAGGTTGAAGGTGAGATTTCCGCGCGCACCCCAGTGTTTGAACCTTAAGGGTCTGCCGGAACCCGAAATCCGACATTTGGCGCGCCAGGTAGGGGTGCGCCGAAATTCGTCTCCCACCACTCCGTGCCCTGTCGCGTCTTCATCGCCATGCCAGGCAACCAGGAGGTCAACCCCGACCCGTGGGCTGCATGGCCCAAATGCGTGGAACCGCTCGCCTCGGGCGACCCCGCGCCCCAGGCAGCTCGCGGTCCGCAGGGCGCTGCGGGCCGCGGGCGACGCGGACAAACTTCGGCAACTCTTACGCCGCGGCAGGATCGGTCGGCGGCAAGGGCCTCCAATCACGCTACGACAACGACACCATACACCCGCCGGGAGTAGGCGAATTCGAGGGCCGCGCTCACGGTGGCCCGAGAGCTGCTGCGATGCAGGCTGCTGGAGGGCGGCCACGACGTGCTACTAGAGCGAGTGGCGGAGCTCCTGGGCTTCGCCGCCTCAGGGGCTCACCCCTTTTCCACCCAGCTCCCATCTCAAGCCCAGAGCGACCCGCGCGGGGGCTCCGCGCACGCCCGCGGGCTTCAAGGCTACTCCGACGCCAGCGAAGCTGTCAGCACCGGACCGGTGGCGGCGCTGCCCCCGCCCCCGGCCCGCAAAGGAGAAGGACTCGACGCGACCCGCGGCCCCGGAGGGCGGCCGCATTGCCACCCAGTGGCAGGCATGACAGGTGGGGCCGCATGGCATGCGGGGCGCCACGGCATTGCGTACGGGATGACGGCGACGGAAGAGTACGTGCCCTGCATGATGGACCAAGGACACCCTCACGAGGACGGGCAGGGCTCACTCCTCGGCCCCAGCTGGGGGGACGAGGTGATGGAGGCTGAGCCCTTCCCGGCGCCCCAGGATGAGCCCGCTGACCATGCAGGAGGCAGCAATCACCGGGCGCTGCTAACTCTTCAGGGGTAGGTATATGCTAACCGTGGATCGCAGGAGGTGCAGGTCGCCGCAGCGAGCGGCCGCCCCGCTCCTACAGCCCCTCAGCCCTTGGGAGGAGGGTGCAGGGGGCTGCAGGGGAGGGACCGGGATCCGACATCACCACCGCGGCATTCGGAGCAAGGCGTTCTCAGGAAGTAGGCCCTCTGCTGGGGAGGTGCCTCAGGGCCTGCCCCTGGCAGAGGACCCGTGGTCGTCGGGGGAACCGCTGGCGACCGCTCTACCCCATCGGGCGGCGTCCTGGGTTCCGGTCGTTGCTGATGGCACTAGAGTGTGGCGCAAGGCGGGGCCCTCGTCTGGCGATATGAAGCAAGGCCAGTACCTGTGAAGAAGGCCCAGTGCCTGTGAAGCTCGCCGCCCCGTGACACTCTCACGTAATAATGAGTGGGGCTGTACACGCCCCGGAGTCTCAGGGGTGCCGGCCTCAGGCCCTGGGGCTCCCTCCCACGCCTAGTGGACAGCACTTAGCTCCGCGCTGGTGAGAAGACGTCGAAGACTAGATTAGGTGCCGGACGCGGCTTTTTGTCTGCCTTTTGTTGCCTTGCCCTTTGGCTGTTGCTTTCCCTCGCTGGATTTAACTTGGATTCGAATTTGAGATTTGTGTGTGTTCGGGGAAGGGGTGCTTATTCTCGCTCGAGCCATTTCTCGCGTTCTGATTACCGCTCCGTCACAGCTGCCTCCCCTCGCGAGCCCCTCGCGAGTCGGGTCAGGCCTGGCTCGTGCGCAACCCGGACTGCCGCTGTTACTCCCCCTCGGGAGGCTTTTCGGGGGCCTGCGGAGGTTGTCCTGTTTAAAAAGGCCCAGAGCTTGTGAAGCAAGGCGAGTGCCTGTGAAGCTCTCGCGCTCGAGGAAAAGGCCGAGAGCCTATGAAGCAAGGCGAGTGCCTGTGAAGCTCTCGCGCTCGAGGAAAAGGCCCAGAGCCTGTGAAGCAAGGTGAGTGCCTGTGAAGCTCTCGCGCCCGATGAAAAGGCCCAGAGCCTGTGAAGCAAGGCGAGTGCCTGTGAAGCTCTCGCGCTCGAGGAAAAGGCCCGGAGCCTATGAAGCAAGGCGAGTGCCTGTGAAGCTCTCGCGCTCAAGGGAAAGGCCCGGAGCCTGCGAAGCGAGGCGAGCGCTTGTGGAGTCATCGCATCCGGAAGAAGGCCCAGGGCCCGTGGAGAAGGCCAACGCATGAGGAGTTTCTCATCAGCGACAACCTCACATCCTTAGGAGCCAGCTAGAAAGCCCCCAAGGTGTCGCGCCCTCCTGCAGGCCGCCGCTGAACCAGCATGGGACAAAGGTAAACCAGCCCACCATCAGGCGCAAGCGCAATTTGGTAACTACTGATATGATAGACATAAGTTTTTACACAAGGGGCTTCCCCTCCCAAAATTCTTTCACACACCACCAGGTCGAAAGCCTGAGTTCTATTCATGCAGAGTGAAAAAGAGAGGAGCGATACGCTCTCAGTCGGACCAATCCCCCAATGCGTCCCCGGAAGCAACTCCCGAGCCCTCACCGAAGTCGCCGAGCTCGCCATCGACACCCGCGTCGCTGCCGGCGGCGTCAGGGCCGTTGTCCGAAGCGAAGGCCCTGACGAGGGCGTCCACGTTATCCTCCACCCAGCGCAACAGGTCGTCCCGGACGGCCTAGGGGACTGGGGCGATGACGGCGTCGAAGTCGAAGCGGGGATTCATGTTCTGAAGATGGCTGAAGACACGGGAGAAGGCGCGCTTGAGCAAGGCGCGGCTCCTCTCCTCCACCAACCTGTCGGCCCTAACCGACCGCGCCTCCAGCTCCGCCACAATGGCGGTGAAGAACTGCAGGTTACCGGCGTAGTTGATCGTGTGTGGCTCACCGACGGACGCCTCGCAGATGTTGCCCAAGGCCGAGTTGGCCCTCTCCCTGAGCATGGTGAACATTGGGCCATGCGCGTGCTCCAGGAGCCGCCGCTGGCGTATTTCGTCGGTGTTCTGGCGCTCAACGGCCTCGCCCTCTTCCACCCGTTGGCGAAGGCGGAGCACCTCGGCTTGAGAGGCGGCCAGCTCTTTCTGTGCTGCCTCAACGGCGGCCCGGGATACATCGGCCAGCCGCATCGCCTCGTCCCGTTGGGTCCTCAGGGCTGCGGTTCTGCCTTCAGCCTCGACCCGGATCATCCTCAGCTTCCCCTCGAACTCACACTCAAGGCCTTGGCGCGCCATCGCCACCCGACGACAAACCTCCTCCAGGACACGCGCTTCCCGCGCAGCGACGTCGTCCTCCGCCTGCGTCACTAGGCGCTCCCTCATCTCCAGCCTCTCGTACTCACGGGCGCGTTCGGCGGCCTCCAGCGCCAACGCTTCCTCGCGCTTCTGGAGCTCAGCTGGGTCGTCGGAAGCCACCTCCATCGACGCGAGGGCTGCCTCGCGAGCTCCGCTTGCTCCTCCAACGAGTGGCACCGGGCCAGGAGCTCGCGAGCTCGTTCCTCCGCCGCCACTCACCACCCGTCAGCCCTCCGGGCCTCCTCGATGGCCTGGGAGCGGGCCACTCGGGAGGCCTCCAGCGACGCCTTCGCTTCTTCATCATCAAGGTCGCGCTGGCGGCGCGCATGGGCGACAGCGGCTTCCAGCTCGCGCCTCCCTGCAGCTAGGCGCAGTCCCTCGGCCTCCAGGCGAGCATCTTCAGCAGCAAACTCTTCCCCAAGCAGGTCCACCGCGTCGGCCGCTCGTCGAAGGAACCCTTGGCGGCGCGAGCGGTGCTCCCGAGCACGCTCGAGCACATCTTCCACGTCATCATCCGCCCCAAGCAGGCGCCGGGGGCTGCGGGTCATCGTTCCCCCTCCGGGCAGGGGGCCGGGGGCTGGTGACCTCCCAACGGTCGGACGCACCATATCAGAAGCCCGACCAAGGGCCAGCCCGCCTCCAGATGAGGGGCGTAGGTGGCGCCTCAACCAGTCACAGCCCAAGACCAGACGGGAGGTACCCGACAGGCTGGCTATCCCCTGAGAAGGCCCGCGAAGGAAAAGCACGGGGAATGAAGGGCCGCGGCGCACCTCGGGACGATCCGCCCCATCAGACGCCCTCACCACAAGGGCAGAGCTGCTCGGAGCACTTGAGGATGGCGGAGGAGGCGAGGCCGAGGAAGGCGGTGCCTCGGCGACTCCTGCGATCTTAGTTGGAAGGGGCCTGCGGAGCAAGAATCAGCGAAAGCAACAAGAGGATCGGGAGTCAGAGAGGAAAAAGACTTACTCGTCAGTGGCGAAGTACTTCCTGCGCTTCAGCACGCGACAATGAGAGTCAACACCCAGAGCCTCCCTCTTCCTCCGGAGGGCTTCGAAGTCCACGCGGAAGCGGCCCAGGAGAAGAGCACAAGGATCAACCTGCCGCAAGGACGAGGCACCAGGACGGCCCGCGTCAGGAGCGCCCGCCTGGCGCGTGCCACCAATCACCTCGTCGGGAGCCGGGACCAGGGCCTCCAAGGCCCTGGCCCCGGGCGCTGGGAGCGGCTGCCTACCACCTTCAGCCGCAGTAGTACGGGCCTCAGGAGCTGCCTCCTCACGAGCGGCATCAGGCGCCGCACCCTCCTCCAGAGCTGTCTCCTCAGGAGCGGCCTCAGGCGCCGCACCCTCCTCCGGAGCCGTCCCCTCACAAGCGGCGCACAACGCTGCCCCCTCCTCCGGAGCCTCCACGGCCTTAGGCGCCTCCTTCCTCCCTTCTCCGCTGCTTGAGGAGGAGTCGCCTTGGCCGATTGGGAGGGGAGTCACCACTACAGGGTTCTCGCGAGGCCCTTGGAGACTGGCGGGGCGCAGCCCCCACTCGTCGAAGTCAGGCATCTGCTTCACAAAGTCAGCCTTGCTCTGACAGAGATATAGCAAGGCCCTGCCTTGCCGGATGTTGCCAGGATTGGGGTCCCCGGCCAAAGTCAGGAGCGTCGACTTCAGCGCCGCGTGGGCCAAGTCTTCTTCCTGGAGCCTCATGTCGTCCTCGCGCCCCCGGAAGGCCCACATTCGGCGAGAGTGCCGCTGCAGGGGAGCGACACAGCACAACAGAAACTCCTTCACCACCTTGGGCGCTGTCACGCTGAGTTTCCTCAGGAGTGCAAAGCGGGGCCAGACGAAGACAAGCCGAGGGCTCTTCAGCGTCTCCTGGCCCCAACCCGAATTAGGGACGACAGGCGAGGTCGGCTCCGATAGTAGGGGGCTGGGCACCCCCGCGTCCACATACAGCCATCGCTCGCGGAGCCTGGCCGCGGGCTGGGGGAGTCGGAAGTCAATTCCAGACGCCTCGGACACAGGCTCGGCAGCAAAGCTCGCGCATGCCCAGCGCTGGGAAGGATCAACAAGACGCAGCGAGAAGAAGTGGCGTAGCAGGGCGACCCAAGGAGGGATGCCCACCATGGCTTCGCAAACGAAGGCGAAGACCGAAAGGAGGGTGATGGACTCAGGACTGAGATGCATTAAGCGGATCTGATAATGCGAAAGCACGGCATTGAAGAAATCGGAGAAAGGGGGAACCAGACCCGCCCACAAGGCATCAGTGAAACATGGGACCTCAGTGGCTATCCTGTTAATGGAGAAGTGGGACGCGGGCCAGGCGGTCATCCTTCCACACTCGTTGAAGATGGTGGCCAGGGCCAAGCTGTCCCTGCCCAGGCACTCTTGGTTGAGCACAGTCGATCGGCCGATGAGAGGGGCCACCGTTGGCGGCGCACAAGACGAAGGCATGGATTTCTCTGCTCTCTCCTTCCCCGTCAGAGCCATGGCGATGGGAAGGAGGGGGGGATTCGAGATTGGATTGAAGGCAGGGGAGGCGCTCGAAAGAAGGGAGAACAGAGGACACCCGAGCAACAGGAAAGGGGACGGCTGTGTACAACTACCAGGCCGCCTAGCAGGGCGCACAATAAGGAAGCGTGGGGGAACGGTGCTGCCCACGTCCAATCAACCGCCACGCGGCGTCCAAGGCTGCAGGCTGTTAGGGCCCGTGGCGCTTCGCCCTTGCCCTTTCGCCTCTCCGCACGGCCAAGTCCATGCGCGCCTTGGGCCCGGGGGCTACTGTCGGCGTTCTGGGAACGGGGGTCCCCAGACTTGCCTGCCTGCGGCCTGCGGCGTGGCTCAAGTGCGGGCCCAGCACAGCCCATCTTCACCAACACGAGGCTCAAGACCCTCACGAGGGGCCAAGCCTCGCGAGGCGGACGACATGGCGCATCGTCAGGCACAGCCTCGTCAGGCTGGCTCGCGAGGAGGTGGAGAGTTCAAGGCGGGGTACCTCGCGAGGTGCCCATGACGCAAGCCATGACGACACGGGGCACCAGGCGGGTGCCAGCGCGTGCAGCGTCCCTCTTTCCTCTTTGGTGTAAAGGGGGCAAGCGTATCAGCGGAGTACCGAGGCATCAGGCAAAGGTTGCCACTTCGGTGCAACGAGACCAAGGCCAGGAGGACTATGAGACGGAGGTCACCATGGAGCCCAGCGCGGCGTCATCACCCAGAGCCTTTGGCAGGCGAAGAGTGCTTTTGTCAGGATAGATGTACTCGTTGTCCCCCTTCAAATTAGCCCGCCATTGTTGGATCCCTTCCCGCTCAATATTTGGGGAGAGGACCAGGGCCTCTATAAATAGGACTAGCCACCCACATAGCAACGGGGTCAGTTGGTTCGTTTGGTTCACAAGTAGAGAGAGAGAGAAAGAGGGTGACTGAACCCTTCATAGCAGTTCATCACCACAGCCTAGAACAGACCCTCGCGAGGCTGTTCTTCCTTGTATTGTTCATCCTCACCAGCCCCAGGAGGCAATCCATCCACCACACACTAGAGTAGGGTATTACACCACATCGGTGGCCCTAACCAGTATAAATCTTGTGTCTTTCGTGCAGTTCTTTTAGTAGTTTAGATCCCATTGAGACGGAGAGTTTGAAGGTGAGATTTCTGCGCGCACCCCAGTGTTCGAACCTTAAGGGTCAGCCGGAACCCGAAATCCGACACTCACGCTCTGCTTCAGTCCCTTGATTCAAATTTTTAGTAGCCCCGGCATTTTACTCCCGCCTCTACATCCCTTGCAATCTCAGAAATATCTGCTCGCCCTTGATCCAAATTTTCAGTAGCCCCGCCTTGTTACTCCTGCCTAGTAAAATTTTCAATGGCCGCAGTCTTTCCTCAAACACCACCTTGCCCCCGCCCCTCCAAACACACCACACACTCCCCAAACCTCCGATCACACAGACACACACCACCCCCGAAACCATTGGTTGGTCGCCGCCATCACCGCCGCCTCCATCCTCAACCTCTGCCTGTGTGCCGGGGAGCTCGAGGAGCTAATGGCCAAAAAGAGGTTTATCACCGCCTCTTCGCTCGACACCGGCGAGGTGGCCACCGAGGTGTCCCCGTTGTCCTCCGTGGGCTCTTTATCGATCCCTCGTCGCTGATCCCCTGATCCGCTGAGGGAGTTCTGGATTAAGGGGTCCTCGCGTGTCCGACCCGTGTGTTGTGGGCCGGACTAATGGGTCGTGAAGATACAAAGTGGAAGGCCTTCCCCCGAGTCCGGATGGGACGCTCCTTTGCATGGATGGCAAGATTGGCATCCGAATGTATAGTTTCCTTCCTCTGTAAACCGACTCTGCACAACCCTAGGCATGTCCGGTGTCTATGTAAACTGGAGGGTTTTAGTCTGTAGAGGCTATCAGAATTCACATAGGCTAGACATCTAGGGTTTAGCCATTACGATCTCGAGGTAGATCAACTCTTGTAACCCCTATACTCATCAAAGTCAATCAAGCAGGAAGTAGGGTTTTACCTCCATTAAGAGGGCCCGGACCTGGGTAAACATGATGTCCCCTTTGTCTCGTGTTACCTTTGATCCTCAGACGCACAGTTCAGGACCCCCTACCCGAGATCGGTCGGTTTTGACACCGACATTGGTGCTTTCACTGAGAGTTCCACTGTGTCGTCGGTAGAAGGTTCGATGGCACGTTCAATCATCAACAACGATGCTGTTTCCGGGGAAACCATCCTCCCCGGTCAACTTTTTTGTGTTCGGCAGCTTTGTTCTCCATGCCAATTCGATTGGTCACCTCGAACCGGTCGACAGCTACGCCCCTGGTAATCAGATCAGATTCGGGAGCCTGAATTACGTCGCTGACATCCGAGGAGACTTGATCTTTGAAGGGTTCTCGGCCTCGACCACTGTTCCTCCGCTCCACGAAGAAAACCCATCGGACCCGGCATCAGGCACCACTCATCCCTACCCTGGCCTTAGATCCAGGGCAGACTACTTCATCCGAAGATGGGTATCTGAAACCCACCAGACTCTGTCCTTCTATGGAACTTTTCTCCAGAAACCTGGAGGCAACTATGTTTTCGGCGAGCCTGGAATCAAGCAGGACTCTCCCTGTCATCGGAGAGCCAAACCAGCCTCAGGATGCAAACTCCGAACTATCAAGGTCTGCATCTAGTCAGCACAGCCTAGCAAAATCTGTCATGCCTAGCCCTGCAGGTCCTCAGTTCCCCGTCCGGCCTTCGCTCTTAAATGAGGCCTTGGACTTAATGCGATCCCTCGCCATTAGGGAAGTATCGCCTCCAAACTACACCCAGCCCGGACTAGGGGCTAAGAGCGGGGAATTTTACATCCCACCCACCACTCACTTAATAGCCACGGTTTAGGATTTGACTGACATGCTAGACTACGCCTCCGAAGACATCGACGGTATGGATGATGATGCCGGAGACAAACAAAGCCAAGACCCGCCATTCACCGGGCGCTGGATGGCTACCTCCACATATGATGTGTATATGGTGGATACACCTAAACAGGAAGACGACGAAGATAGGAAAGATCCGATCAAGGACAAGCCCGCTGAGGCACCACCAAAGCGTTGATGTTAGAGGCGCCACTCAAATCGCGTCGTGAAAAGGAAAGCGACACCGGCACCAGAGACAATAACACCCCAGGCGATGCCAAAAATCTAGAAGACCCGATCGAGCCTGCATCCGAGCAGGAAGAATGGAAGGAGGGACAAGTCAACCCCGACGATCTGGTCGAGAATGAGGACTCGGAAGATAGTAACTATCTACCGATCTCCAAGGATGATGGCAGCCTCGGCAACAAAGACTTCATCATGCTAGAGGAACCCCTCGAGCAAGAGTGCCTTAAGCATCAGCTCATCACAACTGCGTGAAGCCTAAAGAAGAAGCAACAACAGCTCCGAGCTGAACAGGATACCCTCAACGACAGATGGACCCAAGTCCTAGCTGCCGAAGAATATGGCCTCGAGCGCCCAACAAAGAGTTATCCGAAGTGTTGGCTACTACAACAATTCGACGATGAGGCCCTTGAGCCAATACCGTCGAGATATGACCGCGCTGATGAACCAGACCGACCACCACGTGGGTGAGATAAAGCTGCTACTTATGTCGAACACCAGCCCCTACCACCTCGCCGTCAAGGCAAACTGGTAGCAGCTCCGGGGTATACCGACGACTTACGCCAGGACCTAGACAATAGAGCCGGCTAGGCCAGATTAATCTACGGATCAAGGGGGCGTGCCCCAACGCAAGACGACAGCCATCAAGCCTGGCGCGACGGCCATAACCTCACCCAGGCCGAAAACCGAATACGGATGTCATCCGAACTCCGTCGTGACGTCGCCCGATACAGAGGCGCCGCACACCCCTTATGCTTTACCGATGAGGTAATGTAGCACCAGTTCCCCGAAGGGTTAAAACCTGTAAACATTGAAGCATATGATGGAACGACTGATCTTGTGGTATGGATCGAAGACTTTCTTCTCCATATTCACATGGCTCACAGCGATGATCTCCACGCCATCAAATACCTCCCCTTAAAGCTGAAAGGACCAACACGACACTGGTTAAACAGCCTCCCAGAGAACTCCATAGGTAGCTGGGAAGATCTGGATGATGCCTTTAGAGACAACTTTCAAGGTACCTATGTCCGGCCTCGAGACGCCGATGACCTTAGTCATATGGTCCAGCAACCCGGAGAGTCAGCCCGCAAACTCTGGACTAGGTTCTTAATTAAAAAGTACCAAATCAACGATTGTCCGAACGCTGAAGCCCTCGCGGCCTTTAAACATAGCGTCCGCGATGAATGGCTCGCCCGACACCTCGGCCAAGAAAAGCCGAAGTCCATGGCAGCCCTTACCGCACTCATGACCCGCTTTTGCGCGGGAGAAGACAGCTGGTTAGCCCATAGCAGCAACAGTACCAGCGACCATGGCACCTCCGATGCCAGAGATGGCAACGGCAGGCCACGACGCAACAAACACAAGCATTGACACAACAATGAAGATACCGAAGACACGGCGGTCAATGCCGGATTCAGTGGCTCTAAACTCGGTCAGCGGAAGAAGCCATTCAAAGGAAACAAGGACGACCCATCTAATTTAGACAAGATACTTGATCGGCCTTGCCAGATTCATGGTACCCTCGACAAGCCTGCAAACCACTCCAACAGAAATTGTTGGGTCTTCAAACAGGCCGGTAAGTTAAATACCGAACATAAGGGGAAAGGGCCACCAAGCAAGGACGATGATGATCCCCGCCCGCCGAACACGGGTGGACAGAAGAAACTTCCCCCTGAGGTAAAAATAGTGAATATGATATATGTCACTCATATCCCCAAGAGGGAGCGCAAGCGTGCACTAAGGGACGTCTACGCAGTAGAGGCGGTCGCCCCAAAATTCAACCCGTGGTCGGCTTGTCCGATCACCTTCGATCGTAAGGACCACCTGACCAGTATCCGTCATGGAGGTTTGGCAGCCTTGGTCCTTGATCAAATCATCGACAGATTCCATCTCACCCGAGTGCTCATGGACGGCGGCAGCAGTCTTAACTTGATTTATCAAGACACGGTCCGCAAAATGGGTATTGACCCATCAAGAATCAAGCCTACTAACACCACCTTTAAATGAGTGATACCCTGCGTAGAAGCCCGCTGCACGGGCTCAATAACATTGGAAGTAGTCTTCGGTTCACCGGATAACTTCCGAAGCGAAGACTTGATCTTTGACATTGTCCCCTTCCGCAGTGGTTATCACGCACTGCTCGGACGAACCGCCTTCGCTCGCTTTAATGTGGTCTCGCATTATGCTTACTTAAAGCTCAAAATGCTCGGACCCCACTGCGTTATCACAGTCAATGGAAACACGGAGCGTTCCCTCCGCACTGAGGAGCATATTGCGAACCTTGCGGCTGAAGTACAGAGCGGCCTCCTTAGGCCGAACACCTCATCGCCCATCAAGCCCCCGGATACTGTTAAACGCATCCGGTCTACTCTGCATGATGACAGCTCGGTGACTCCAGAGCTAGGCTAGCAGTTTCGCCTCTGTCGATCGCCACACACATCCGCAGCATACGTACCGCGTGTGCATAATTACGCACTCAAAATACCCTGGCCAACGACGGAGGCACAATATGGATAGGTCTATAGTGTGGCACAACCCTATGTGACCTTGACCTTTTTTCCGTACCACAGGTGCATGAAAACCTAGCTACTCCACGATCGTGCAAGCACTCTTTCCGGGCCCGTTTTAGTACAAACGACCGTGGACCATTTCTCTCAAGGAACCTTTTTCACAAAGGCGAAAGCGACGCAGACGTGCGGCAGGGCATCAATGAGATCTTCAAAGACCGTCTTTAGGCCCCGTATACAACTTTCCCTTGTGTACAAATCTTGGCATGTAAGATAGCCTTGACACTATCTGTAATAGCATGTCTTGATGTCTCAAATAGATTATAATGAAAATAGATTTTTACCAACCCTCGTTCGGTCTTGGTTTGTTTCATAATCTGCATTCCTCTTTTGTTCTAAGATTTCCACATATACATTCTGGTATAGCTTCAAAACTAGGGGCTCTATTCGGCCACACATATTTTCAAAAAAGTCTGAATACTTTTAGAGTACACTTCGGCGTCCCGAACATTGCATTATATGCATTAGCTCTAAATCATGTCTTTGGTCAATAGTTGAGTTGCCCGACTCCTGTGGTTGCTACCTTATGTTCTGCTTGTTCGGCTAAGGTGGTAAAGGGAGAACTACTGCAATTGTGTGTATGGCTTGTCAGGTCAAACACCTCAGTAGAGAAAGCCGAAAACTGACTGTCATGATACGGCAAAAGCTGGTCAGCGATTCGGCGACTTACCATAAATCTCTTGTGATTTTTCCGTATTACACGAAGGACTGGCCTTCATCCAGTCACGCACCTAAGGCATCCAAGTTCGGATAGCCACACACGCACCACGGGCTAGTTCCTAGTCCCATTGTCAAACTCCTATGGCTAAGTAAGAGTGATAAAGCCGCATAGTCTGAATGCCTGGTTCGCTGCGCATACACCTCCTTTACGAACCAAGACGTTGGGTCAAGTGTTATCGTGTGCTATTCGGAACACCCCGTAGCATCTACGTGGGGCCTGAAGCCGATGACTGGTAAACTCTCAGAATTAAAAATGGCCGCACAGGAGGAAAATAATTTCAGAATAAAGGCATAAATATATTACAAAGCCTTGGTTCACAAAATAAGGGTTGGACAACCTAGATACATTCATTCAAACACATTATTCTTCGAGCACTGGCCCTCTACTATCCTGGCACCCTCCAGGACATCGTCGAAATATCGCTCCGGCTTGTGGTGATCCTTGCCTTCGAGCGGGCCCTCGGTCACCACGACGGTGGCCTTCATCTTAGCCCAGTGCATCTTGACACGGGCAAAGGCCATCCGCGCACCCTCTATGCACACCGAGCGCTCGACCGTTTCGACTTGGGGTAGGGCGTCGGCGAGTTGCTTCACCAGGCCAAAGTAGCTGCTAGGAATGGGTTCGGCTGGCCACAGCCGGACTATGAGGTCCTTCATGGCCAAGATGGACATCCTATGCAGCTTCGCCAGCTGCATCATCTTGTTGTTCAACAGCGCTGGACGCTCCGGCGCCAGGTACTGTGACCAGAAGAGCTTCTCTGTCGTGTTCCCCTCTGGGCCCTGGAAAAGCCGCGCAACGTCGGTAGTGCTCTTCGGAAGATCCGCAAAGGCGTCTGGAAAACTCCATAGTCGAGTGAGCAAGGTGTATTTCTGACTGCCAAATTTACTCTACAAAAGAAAGGGCTTACCGGCCGCTATTTGTTTGGCCTACTTGATCTCCTCGCGAGCTGCCCGAGACTCGGTCTGCACCTCCTTGGAATCCTGGAGAGCTTTGGCGAGATCAATCGCTTGGGCCTTATTCTTCTTGTCCAAGGCCTCACACTTGCCAGCGGCGTCCTTGAGCTGTTGCTCCACTTTGGTCACCTGCTCCTCATACCTGCAGCAGGCGACCTGCTTGGCCTTTAATCCGCGGCCGCTTTGCTCACCTATGCCTGCTCCTGGGCTTGGGTGAGGGCGCTCTTCAGGGTCTCAACCTTGGCCTCACTACCTGTAATAATGATCAGGGCAACACACGAGCTTAGACTCCGCATTGGCATATCACTTCAGGTGTTTAAATAATTTTTCAAAACATACCTTGCGCCTCGTCGAACCGCTTGTTAATGCGGACGATATCATCATTGGCCAGCTGCAGCTTTCGCTTGAGTTCGGAAACTTCAGCGACCTGGGCAGTCGCCACTAACAAGGAAGCCTGTTTACCAATAGACCAGTACGTTACCTCCTGCGATTATTATTTGATCCTCTGTTCGGCCGTTTTTCAAAACTGAATAGAGTCTTAGGGGCTACTATCTATACATAGGCATATTTTTCATATGAAAATCGGCTAAGAATATTACATCGCATACCTCGAAGCCTGTTAGTAGGCTGGTGAAGGCTTCGTTCAGTCCGCTCTTGGCAGACTGAACCTTCTCAACCACCACACCCATCATGGTGCGGTGCTCCTCCATGATGGAAGCACGTCGCAGTGCCTCCATCAAAGTGTTAGGCGCCTCCGGATTAGTGGAGGTCGCCGCTGGAGTTGGCGCTCCCGCCTCCTTTGAAGGGGGTTGCTCACTAGATTCCGTGGCCACATGGGTCTCCGGAATGGTGTTCGGCTAGGGGCCGGACTCAGTCTCCATGGGGGTTGCGCCCCCCATGTTCTCAGCAGCCGAGGCATTACCCTCTGGTGCCGTCTTGGCGACCTCCCGCACCTCTCCGTGGCCCTGAGAGGTCCTTTGGGATCACACCTCGGTGTCATCCGCGGTGGTTGGCGGAGACGCTTGCGGAGGTGTCTCGCTCTCCACCATCTACGACACTAGAGAGTTCCCCTCAGATGATGATTATTGGGGGAGGTCATGGGCCAGACTGAAACACATAATATAATATGTTATTGTACAATCATAAACGACCGGATATTTGTAAAGCATCCTTGGATACTTACAATGCGGCCAGGGGCTTCACCCTGGGGCGCCACTCGGGTATGGCTTCGGCATTTGAATCCAAGCCGTCCGAGAGGGAAATCTTCCCTCTCCTGGACGCCCCCGCCTCCGGGTCTATGGAGGCCTCCCTTTTCTCCCTCCTCCCCTTAAGGGAAGAATCGCTTTCTGCCTACGGCTCCTGTTCGTCTTCATCTCCCTCATGGGAGGAGGGAGCTTCGGTCTCTCCGGACACAGCGTCTAAAGTACCTTTACGGCGGAGGCCACCTTTGGCGTTCTCGCTCTTCATCTTGGCCTTCTCCTCCAGCCAGTGCCTGATACGGCACGGGGACTGCTACCTCTTGAGCATGCATTGGTTTTCCCTTGAAGAGGAAAGGGTGATGCAACAAAGTAGCGTAAGTATTTCCCTCAGTTTTTGAGAACCAAGGTATCAATCTAGTAGGAGACTACACGCAAGTCGCCTAGTACCTGCACAAACAAACAAGAACCTCGCAACCAACATGATAAAGGGGTTGTCAATCCCTTAACGGCCACTAATAAAAGTGAGATCTGATAGAGATAATAAGATAAATATTTTCGGTATTTTTGTTGTATAGATTGAAAAGCAAAGATTGCAAAATAAACGGCGACAGAAATAGCTAGTTGATGGGAAAATAATATGATGTAAAGTAGACTCGGGGGCCATAGGATTCACTAGTGGCTTCTCTCAAGATAGCATATATTACAGTGGGTGAACAAATTACTGCCGAGCAATTGATAGAAAAGCACATAGTTATGATGATATCTAGGCATGATCATGAACCTAGGCATCACGTTTGTGTCAAGTAGACCGAAATGATTCTGCATCTACTACTATTACTCCACACATCGACCGCTATCCAGCATGCATCTAGAGTATTAAGTTCATAAGAACAGAGTAACGCATTAGGCAAGATGACATGATGTAGACGGATAAACTCAAGCAATATGATATAAGCCCCATCTTTTTAACCTCGATGGCAACAATACAATATGGGCCTTGCTTCCCTTGCTGTCACTAGGAAAGGACACCGCAAGATTGAACCCAAAGTTAAGCACTTCTCCCATTGCAAGAATGATCAATCTAGTAGGCCAAACCAAACTGATAATTCGAAGAGGCTTGCAAAGATATCAAATCATGCATATAAGAATTTAGAGAAGAATCAAATATTGTTCATAAATAATATTAATCATAAACCCACAATTCATCGGATCTCGGCAAACACACCGCAAAAAGAATTACACCGAATAGATCTCCAAGAACATCGAGGAGAACTTTGTATTGAGATCCAAAGAGCGAGAAGAAGCCATTTAGCTAATAACTATGGACCTGAAGGTCTGTGGTAAACTACTCACACATCATCGGAGAGGCTATGGTGTTGATGCAGAAGCCCTTCGTGATCGAATCCCCCTCTGGCAGATCACCGAAAAAGGTCCCCAGATGGGATCTCACGGGTACAAAAGGTTGCGGTGGTGGAAAAGTGGTTTCGTGGCTCTCCTAGATGTTTTCAGGGTATAAGAGTATATATATAGACGAAAGAAGTAGGTCGGTGGAGCTGCGAGGGGCCCACGAGGGTGGGGGCGCGCCTAGCCCCCCTGGGCATGCCGCCCTACCTCGTGGCTGCCTCGCTGCTTCCTTGATGTCCACTCGAAGTCTCCTGGATTGCATTTGTTCCAAAAAAAGATCCTCGCGAAGGTTTCATTCCGTTTGGATTCCGTTTGATATTCCTTTTCTGTGAAACACTGGAATGGGCAAAAAACAACAATTTTCACTAGGCCTTCGATTAATAGGTTAGTCCCAAAAATAATATAAAAGTGCATAATAAATCCCATTAAACATCCAAATAGATAATATAATAGCATCGAACAATCAAAAATTATAGATACGTTGGACACGTATCAAGCATCCCCAAGCTTAATTCCTGCTCGTCCTCGAGTAGGTAAATGATAAAAACAGAATTTTTGATGTGGAATACTACCTAACATAATTTTAAATGTACTACTCTTTATTGCGGCATGAATGTTTAGATCCAAAAGATTCTAGAAAGAAGTTTAATATCGACATAAAAATAATAATACTTCAAGCAATGCTAACCAAGCAATCATGTCTTATCAAAATAACATAGCCAAAGAAAGCTTATCCCTACAAAATCATATAGTTTGGCCATGCTTCATTTTCGTCACACAAAATGCTCCCATCATGCACAACTCTAATGACAAGCCAAGCAATTGTTTCATACTTTAGCCTTTTCAAACTCTTTGAACTTTCAGGCAATATATGAGCGCGAGCCATGGACGTAGCACTATGGGCGGAATAGAATTTGATGATGGAGGTTGTGTGAGAAGACAAAAAGGGAGAAAGTCTGACATTGAAGCGGTTAATCGACGGCTATGGAGATTCCCATCAATTGATGTCAATGCAAGGAGTAGGGACTGCCATGCAACGGATGCAAATAGAGCTATAAATCTATGAAAGCTCAACAAAAGAAACTATGTGGGTGTGCATCCAACTTGCTTGCTCACGAAGACCTAGGGCATTTTGAGGAAGCCCATTATTGGAATATACAAGCCAAGTTCTATAATGAAAAATTCCCACTAGTATATGAAAGTGACAACATAAGAGACTCTCTATCATGAAGATCATGGTGCTACTTTGAAGCACAAGTGTGGAAAAAGGATAGTAACATTGCCCCTTCTCTCTTTTTATCTCATTTTTTCTTTGGCCTCTCTTTTTTATGGCCTTTCTTTTTTTTCGAAGAGCTTTCCTCACATGGGACAATGCTCTAATAATGAAAATCATCACACTTTTATTTACTTACAACTCAAGAGTTACAACTCGATACTTAGAACAAAATATGACTCTATGTGAATGCCTCCGGCGGTGTACCGTGATATGCAATGAATCAAGAGTGACATGTATGAAAGAATTATGAAGGTGGCTTTGCCACAAATATGATATCAACTACATGATCATGCAAGGCAATATGACAATGATGGAGCATGTCATAATAAACGGAACGGTGGAAAGTTGCATGGCAATATATCTCGGAATGGCTATGGAAATGCCATAATAGGTAAGTATGGTGGCTGTTTTGAGGAAGATATAAGGAGGCTTATGTGTGATAGAGTGTATCATATCAGGAGGTTTGGATGCACCGACGAAGTTTGCACCAACTCTCGAGGTGAGAAGGGGCAATGCACGGTACCGAAGAGGCTAGCAATGATGAAAGGGTGAGAGTGCGTATAATCCATGGACTCAACATTAGTCATAAAGAACTCACATACTTATTGCAAAAATCTACAAGTCTTCAAAACCAAGCACTACGTGCATGCTCCTAGGGGGTAGATTGGTAGGAAAATACCATTGCTCGTCCCCGACCGCCACTCATAAGGAAAGCAATCAAAGAACACCCCATGCTTCAAATTTGTCACGCAACTTTTACCATACGTGCATGCTACGGGACTTGCCAACTTCAACACAAGTATTTCTCAATTCCACAATCACTCAACTAGCACAACTCTAATATTACCATCTTTATATCTCAAAACAACTATCAAGTATCAAGCTTCTCATAACATTTAATGCACTCTATATGAAAGTTTTTATTATACCGATCTTGGATGCCTATTATATTAGGACTAACTTCATAACCAAAGCAAATTACCATGGTGTTCTAAAAGACTCTCAAAATAATATAAGTGAAGCATGAGGGATCAATAATTTCTATAAAATAAAACCACCACCGTGCTCTAAAAAGATATAAGTGAAGCACTAGAGCAAAATTATCTAGCTCAAAAGATATAAGTGAAGCACATAGAGTATTCTAATAAATTATGATTCATGTGTATCTCTCCCAAAAGGTGTGTACATCAAGTATGATTGTGGTTGTCGGTGTCAAAACCGGTGGATCTCGGGTAGGGGGTCCCGAACTGTGCGTCTAAGGTGGATGGTAACAGGACGCAGGGGACACGATGTTTACCCAGGTTCGGGCCCTCTTGATGGAGGTAATACCCTACGTCCTTCTTGATTGTTCTTGATGATATGAGTATTACAAGAGTTGATCTACCACGAGATTGTAGAGGCTAAACCCTAGAAGCTAGCCTATGGTATGATTGTATGTTGTCCTACGAACTAAACCCTCCGGTTTATATAGACACCGGAGGGGGCTAGGGTTACACAAAGTCGGTTACAAGGGAGGAGATCTACATATCTGTATTGCCAAGCTTGCCTTCCACGCCAAGGAGAGTCCCATCCGGACACGGGACGAAGTCTTCAATCTTGTGCCTTCATAGTCCAACAGTCCGGCCAAAGGATATAGTCCGGCTGTCCGGAGACTCCCTAATCCAGGACTCCCTCAGTAGTCCCTGAACCAGGCTTCAATGACGATGAATCCGGCGCGCAGATTTGTCTTCGGCATTGCAAGGCGGGTTCCTCCTCCGGATACTCCATAGAAGATTTTGAACACAAGGATAATGTCCGGCTCTGCAAAACAAGTTACACATACTACCGTAGAGAGAATAATATTTCCACAAATCCAATCTACTGACACGTTTGATAGCATGACATCATGTCATGGCCCGGTCATTATTCGAACCGTTTTTCTCAACCAGCAGTGCACATATCGCAGGGCGGTTTTCTTGACACGTCTTGTCAAAGCAGAGATCGTGTCCCCCTTATTACGGGATTCTCATCAATACAGACATGGGTAACCCAACCGTGCCATCAATTACGATGCTTGGGGAATAAGCGATTTTACCAGGCAAGTGGGGAGGCGCATCGCCTCTTCCGCCCATATAAAAGGAAAAGGATTCACCCCTTTTACCCACGCCTTCTACCTCCTTTCTTATCCATTCTCACACACTCGAGCTCCAGCGCCCAAGTTCGCGTTTTTCTTCTCAAACCACTCCAAGCATGTCCGGAGCAGGAGGCAAATGGATGGTCTCCTCTATCACGGAGGAGCACATCGCAAAGTTATGGGTAGCCGGATATATGGCCACGGATATCGCGCACCGGCTGCCAAATGCGGGGCAGATCATCCCTATGCCCGAACCCCATGAGAGGGTAGTTTTTCTTACCCATTTCGTTCGCGGACTGGGATTTCCCCTCCACCCATTTGTCTGCAAGCTCATGTTTTAGTACAGGCTGGATTTTCATGATCTGGCCCCCAATTTCATCCTCAACATCTCGGCGTTTATCGTCGTGTGCGAGGCCTTCCTCCGCATCAGGCCCCACTTCGTCCTATGGCTGAAAACCTTCAATGTTAAACCGAAGGTGGTGGTCGGCCAGCAAGCAGAGTGCGGAGGCGCCATGGTGGGCAAAATGCCTAACGTCACCTGGCTCGAGGGCTCCTATGTGGATAGCATAAAGGGGTGGCAATCGGGGTGGTTCTACATCACCGAGTCGCGCAACACCAACTGGGTGGTGGCCCCCAAATTTCGATCCGGAATCCCCACACGGCTCACCTCCTGGAAAGAGAAGGGCCTGTCCCGGGGTTCTCCAGTAGAGCTGACCAGACTCCAGACCTGCATCAGGAACATGATGAGCAAGAAAATCAAGTTCGTCAACGTGGTCTAGGTCATGCTCTTCCTCCAGATCCTCCCGTGTCAACGACGGGCATTCAATTTGTGGGAGTTCGACCCGGCCAAGCACCAGACGCTGCGAGAGCTCTATGACATGACGCACGAGGACGTCTGGAGGGTGCTGTTCAAGGGCGCCGAGGTACCTCCTTCCCTCACCAAGGACCGCGGACTCAGCGCAAAGCGCCATGCCTATCCGATAAGTTTTTATATCTCAGAGGGTATTTATTGGCCCCAGTTAAATCATGTGCGAGATCTAAGCTTCCATGTCATTAACAGGACTGGTTAAAGACAGCGGAGCAGCTCGATTGCCCGACCCCTCTGCTTGAAGATCCTGCAGATGCTCTCCTAACGGAGATGCTGGCTCCGGCACCTTATGAGGTGCCGGTGAGGAAGACCAAGAAAAAGGCAACGGGGCCCGAAAGGGTCTCTGGCGCAAGGTTGTATCGGACTCATCATCCTATGACTCCGACGCACACTCCTCCCATGAAAACGAGGAGGAGGAGGAAAGTTCTCCCCCCCCCAGCTGGGGGAGACAAGAAAAGGAAGGCCAACCCAACCGGGGAGGCCGAAGGGTCCAAGAAGGGAAGGACCCTCCCTCCGGACTGCTCCACGATGGCCGCCTACAGCGGCGATGAGTGGTTACCCAGGGAGAAGCCCCTGGCGAAGTCGTAAGTATCCAGACACCATAGTAATTCATGGTATGTCTTATTGCACTATTTCTCATTGCGCCGCATATAATTATGCAGTCCGTCCCGAGCTCATCTCGACGTAGATTCGTTGGATGGTTCATTGGACTAATCGGATATGAATAGTGATTCACTTCCGACCGCCTCCACCCCTTGCCCTACGGACAACGTCGAGGAGTTGTCCCAAAAGGCACCGAGCCAAGGGGAGGTAGTCCTGGGGGCGCCTCAAGGCGACCTTCCGGACCCTAGGCGCAAAGGGAGCAAGACTCCCATGGGCTCCAAGTTCGGCCCCCAGCCAAATACTGCCCCGGAGCCTTCGGTGGTTCCGGACTCCGGCAGGCGATCCCCCGTTAAGGGGGGCAAGCCGCCCGTGCCGGTGCCCTCTGTCCATCCAGAGGCACCGGACAACTTGCTGGAAGTGCTTCGTGGCGCTTCCATCAACGAAGAGCACCGCACTATCATGAGTGCGGTGATCGAGAAAGTTTAGTCCGCCAAAAATAGACTAACCGAAGCTTGCGCCAGCCTCCTAACAGGCTTTGAGGTAAGCAATCAAAATATAAGGATATATTACCGCATGGACAGTAGCCCCTGATGCTCTGCTCGGTGTTCGCGAAGAAAGGGCGAATAGAGGATGAAAATGATAACTCATGAGTCTAATCAGAATATGTCTATGTGTATGTGCAGGCTTCACTGCTGGCCACTGCCGCACGTATTGCGGAGGTCTCTGCACTGAAGCAGGACCTAGAGCGGTCTGAGGACGAGCTCGGCCTTACCAAGAGGCAGATCGAGGAGAGCAAAGGTAAGCAATACCTTGTCTATATATTTAAAAAGAAGTTCGGGTGTAAAGTAATAGGGTCATCATGAATTTGCCAGGGGCCACGACCGAAGTGGCGACCCTGAAGAAGGCGCTATCCAAGGTCGAAGACAAAGCGGCCAAGGAGCGCATTGAGAGGGAAAAGCAAGAAGCCTGAGTAGGCGAGGTGCAGGAAGAGCTTGAGGCTCTCGCCAAAAAACACGAGTCCTTGGAGCTTGATTCTAGGACGCAAGAGCCCGAGCTTGCGAAGGCGCTTGAAAGCGCCCGGAGCGCCAAGGCTGAAGCCCACAAGGCCCTCCAGGAGATTGATGCGGTGAAGAAGATAGCAGCAGGTAAGGCATTCATTATGCAAAGCAAGCATGTGAAGGAAACTTTCCTTTTACTTACCCAAGTTCGGAGCTCTCCAGGAGCATTCGCAGATCCTCCCTGCAGTGTACTAGATGCCGTGGAGTTTTACCTAGCTGAGGAGGGGAGCTCAACGGAAAAGTTGTCCTGGTCTCAGTATACTGGGACCGAACACCCAATGCCCTTGAGCGACCAGCTGAAGCAATTGGTCGAGCTTCACAAGGCGGCCGAATAGGCAATGAAGGGCCTTATAGTCCGGATGTGGCCTGGCGAGCCCCTGTCTGGTAGCTACTTCGGTCTGGTGAGGCGGCTTGTGGATGCCTGCCCACGGCTTGAAGTCATAAAGCGGTCTATCTACATCGAGGGTGTGCGCAGGGCTTTTGCCCGGGCGAAGGTGCACTGGGCGAAGCTGGATGCCGTGAAGCTGGTGAAGGAGGGGCCGCCGGAGGGCAAGGAGCATCGCTGCCCCGAAATGTATTATGAGAGTGTCCTCAAGGGTTCCCGCCTTGTGGCAGATGAATGTCCCAGGGATGTAATTTTTGAATGAACATGCTCATGTGATCCTGTAATGTGAAACGAGTTCATTTGCGCTATGCAACGCTTTTTTAATTTAAAATATTACCTTCTGTGCGGCCGTTTATAAAATCTGAGAGTTGGCCAGTCATCGGCTTCTGCCCCCATGTAACTAGTACTGGGGTGTTTGGGATAAACATGAGCACTCTTTATCCCAATTTTGGGTCCATCGAGGGAGGTGTTCAGCGCAACGAACCAGGCAATCGGACTATAAGGCTTTATCACTCTCACTTAGCCATAGAACTCTACAATTTTAAATTTTGGCGAAGCCCCTAGTATTCGGAAGGCCGAATTTGGGGCGCTATACACGCCTAAGTCGGGCAAGGCCGACTCCTCGCCCGAAGCGAAAAAAGTATTTAAGGACTTGAGACCTCTCAAACAGCGACCAGCTCTCACCTTATCATGATAGTCAGTTTTTGGCTTTCTCTACTGAGGTGCTCGTCCGGAAGAACCGGGACACAATCGCAGTAGTTCTCCCAACGCTACCTTAGCCGATATAGCGGATCGTAAGGTACCAAAGCATGGGAGCCGGGCAAACCCAACTATTGACCCAAGACATGATTCGGAGATGATGCATATAATGCTATAAGTTTGGGGTGTCGCACCGTCGAAAGTGTTTGGACTTCTCATGCCGTATTATGGGGTAAACGAAAGCCCCTGGCGTACTGACCGTACCCGAATGTACGGGTGCAGATTGTCGTGAATGAACATATAAGAAAAAATGGGATGAATAATGCAATAATAGACTAATGCTATGCATTTTTATTTAAATGATATGTCGAAGCGTACTGATACAAGTAGTGCAATAAGCAGAAAGTAGGACTATTTGACATGTCCTATCCAAGGGCAAGCTGCGTATGGATAGTAGAAAGCGGGTATATTGATTATTATTAGAGACCACCTGAGGGTTCCCGTGTACATCTTAGCTTCTTGCCTCCTTGGTTGTTCCTTCCCGTAATGTGTCTGGCAATCGTACTGCCGGAAGGGCTTCCAGAGAGTTAGGTCCTGAAAGAGAAAAAATGATAAAGGTATACAGCCCCTAGGGCGGTTAAGCTGCATTGCGAGACGTGCCCTGATCTTGCCCCCGCCTATGTACATGGTATTTTCAGTGCGTAATTATGTACGCGCGGCACGGATTTCGTCGCTTGACTGGGACTGGGACGAGGGCCGAATTGCTAGGCGAGCTCTGAACGTGCCAGGCGATCCTGTTGCAGTTTACTCCGGACTCGCTTGAAGGTGTCCAGGGGCTGTATCGCCAAATTAGTGGTTTGCCTTAAAATGCTGCTTTGTGCTTCTACTGCGAGGGCCGTAGTGTGTTCTTTCGTGCGGAGCGAGCGTTCTGTGTTTCCATTCACTGTTATGACCCCCTAGGTCCTGGCATCTTGAGCTTGAGGTATGCATAATGCAGTACCGCATTGAATTTTGCAAATGCGGTTCGCCCGAGCAGTGCATGATAGCCACTGCGAAATGGGACGAGATCGAAGATTAACTCCTCGCTTCGGAAGTTGTCCGGAGATCCAAAGACCACTTCCAGTGTGATTGAGCCCGTGCAATGGGCCTCTACACCCGGGATTATGCCCTTAAAGGTGGTTTTGGTGGGTTTGATCCTCGAGCGATCTATACCCATTTTTCGCACTGTATCCTGATAGAGCAGGTTCAGGCTGCTACCGCCGTCCATAAGCACTCGAGTGAGGTGAAATCCGTCGATGATGGGGTCTAGGACCGGTGTGGCGGATCCACCATGACGGATACTAGTGGGGTGGTCCCTGCGATCAAAGTTGATCGGACAAGCGGACCATGGGTTGAACTTTGGGGCGACGGGCACCATCGCATAGAAGTGCACTCTTCCGTTCCCTCTTGGGAATGTGGGTTGCGTATATCATGTTCACCGTCTTCACTTGTGGGGGGGACCTCTTCTGTCCTCCCGTGTTCGGTGGCTGGGGCTCCTCTCGTCATCACTATGTAGCCCCTTGTCCTTGTTTTCGGCATTTAACTTACCGGCCTGCTTGAACACCCAGCATTCTCTGTTGGTGTGATTGGCTGGCTTGTTGGGGGTGCCATGGATTTGACACGAGCGATCCAGTATGCGATCCAAACTGGACAGAGCTGGAGTACTTCTTTTGAATGGCTTTTTCCGCTGACCGGATCTAGAGCCTCCGAATTCGGCATTGACTGGCGCATCATCGGTGTTATCACCGTTGTTGCGGCGCTTTGGTCTATTACGATGTGGTCTGTTTTTGGCATCTTTGGTATCCGAAGTGCCCGAATTCCTTGATGTGTTGTTGCTGCGAGCTAGCCAGCTATCCTCGCCCGCGCAAAAGCGGGGCATGAGTGTCGTGAGGGCTGCCATAGACTTCGGCTTCTCCTGGCAGAGGTGCCGGGCAAGCCACTCGTCACGGATGTTATGCTTGAATGCCGCTAAGGCCTCTGCATCCAGACAGTTTGACAATTTGGTTTTTCTTAGTTAGGAACCGTGTCTAGAATTGCCTGGCCGATTCCCCTAGCTGCTGAGTTATATGGCTCAAGTCATCAGCATCCGGTGGTCGCACATAAGTGCCCTGGAAGTTGGCAAGGAATGCGCCTTCCAAATCCTCCCAACTGCCGACGGAGTCTGCTGGCAAGCTATTCAGCCAATGCCGAGCTGGTTCTTTGAGTTTTAGTGGGAGGTATTTGATGGCATGTAGATCTTCACCGCGAGCCATGTGGATGTGAAGGAGGAAATCCTCAATCCATACAGCGGGATCTGTTGTACCATCATACGATTCGATATTTACAGTTTAAAACCCTCCGGGAATTCGTGATCCATAACTTCATCAGTGAAGCATAGGGGGTCTGTGGCGCCTCTGTGTCGGGCTATATCACGATGCAGTTCATATGAGTCTTGTCTGCTGTATTCAGTCCGGCCGGATTTACCTTTAGTATATCCGACGCGACGGTCATCGTCCCGCGTTGGTGCTTCCCCCCGTGACCCGTATATTGACCTTGCATGTTTTGCCCTGCTGTCCAATACGTCTCGTAGGTCCCGTGTGTTGCCCCGGGCCTTGGTATTTTGGATTGAGTGGCGGCGGGGTGCAGGCTGAACTTCAGGCTAAAACGCCTCTCTAGCTCGGCCACGCGGTGGCAGGTCAGCCGCATCGTACACTGGTGATGGAGGTTTCAATGCTTCCTCCTCGAGGTGAGGTAGCAACCTGCGTTTTGGGTAACTCTTGGAGGGGCGTTCGAGTTCGTATTCCTCAGCCGCAAGGACTTCGGTCCATCTGTCTGTTAGCAAGTCTTGATCAGCTTGAAGCTGTTATTTCTTTTTCTTCAGGCTATTTGCGGTGGCCATAAGTCGGCGCTTGAAGCGCTCCTGCTCGACAAGATCCTCAGGCAAGATATATTCTTCGTCGCCGAGGCTCACCTTGTCTTCGTAGAGAGGCATGTAATTGTCTTCCTCTGATTCTCCATCTGCTGCCTGCTCAGGATGGCTAGCTTGTTCATCCTCCCGCTCTACATCGTGCTGGAGGGGATTGTGGTTGTCTTCGGCACTATCTGGAGTGTTATTATTTCTTGTGCCGATATCACTACTTTTGCTGTGGCGGGACTTAGAGTGGCGCCGCTGACGTTGGCACTTGGGTTGCTTCTTGGAGGGGTCATCCTCCGCTGTCTCGTCACCATTGCCTTCTTTGGGGATGTCCACCATGTATATATCATATGATGAGGTGGCGGTCCAGCGCCCTATGGGCGGTGGTTCCTGTTCGTCTCCTACATCGTCGTCCATACTGTCGATGTCTTCGGAGTCAAAGTCGAGCATGTCGGTTAAATCATCGAAAGTGGCTACTAAGTGGGTGGTGGGTGGGTAGCGAATTTCTTCATCGTCCACATCCCATTCTAGCCGGACATAGTTCGGCCAAGGTTCTCTTGACGAGGAGAGAAACCTTAATGGATTTCGCACATCGCCGAAAGGCGAGTGCTGAAAGATATCCGCAGAGGTGAACTCCATGATCGGCGCCCAGTCAGATTCGATAGGCACGGATGCAGGCGGCTCGGAGTCCGTGGCCGGAGATGAATCCAGTGGTTCGGCGACACGGCTCTTGTAAGGGGTGAAGTCAGTATCCGGCTCCATCGCCACTGAGAGTGCGGCCTCCATGGTGGGGTATATCCCTCCGTCCTTGGATGGTGCAATTTGCTCCGGATTGAAGGCCGAAGTAGTTGCAGATGCGATCTCCCGATCACTGTCCGACGGCAGAGTTACGTCATGCTCGTAGTGATTATGCGGCACACCTGACATGGGCTCGAATCCGTCGAAGATCAAGTCTCCACGGATGTCAGCAGTGTAGTTTAAGTTTCCGAACCTGACCTGATGGCCAGGGGCGTAGCTCTCGATCTGCTCCAGATGCCCAAGCAAATTGGCCCGCAGTACGAAGCCGCCGAATACAAAGATCTGTCCGAGGAGGAAAACCTCACCCTGGACCGCATCATTACCGATGATTGAAGGGGCCATCAAGCCTTATGGTGACGGCACAGTGGAACTCTCAATGAAAGCACCAATGTCGGTGTCAAAACCGGCGGATCTCGGGTAGGGGGTCCCGAACTGTGCGTCTAAGGCGGATGGTAATAGGAGGCAGGGGACACGATGTTTACCAAGGTCCGGGCCCTCTTGATGGAGGTAATACCATACGTCCTGCTTGATTGTTCTTGATGATATGAGTATTACAAGAGTTGATCTACCACGAGATCGTAGAGGCTAAACCCCAGAAGCTAGCCTATGGTATGATTGTATGTTGTCCTACGGACTAAACCCTCCGGTTTATATAGACACCGGAGGGGGCTAGGGTTACACAAAGTCAGTTACAAGGGAGGAGATCTACATATCTGTATTTCCAAACTTTCCTTCCATGCCAAGGAGAGTCCCATCCGGACACGGGACGAAGTCTTCCATCTTGTACCTTCATAGTCCAACAGTCCGACCAAAGGATATAGTACGGCTGTCCAGAGACCCCCTAATCCAGGACTCCCTCAGTGGTAAACTAAAAAGCAAAGACTCAAATCATACAAGACGCTCCAAGCAAAACACATATCATGTGGTGAACAAAAATATAGCCTCAAGTAAAGTTACCGATAGATGAAGACGAAAGAGGGGATGCCTTCCAAGGCATCCCCAAGCTTAGGCTCTTGCCACTCCTTGTTCTGAAATCCAGAAAATCATTACCCAAAAACTTGAAAACTTCACAGCACAAAACTCAACAGAAAACCTAACGAGCTCCGTTAGTATAAGAAAACAAATCACCACCTTAAGGTACTGTAATAAACTCATTCTTTATTTATTTTGGTGTTAAACCTACTGTATTCCAAATTCTCTATGGTTCATACCCCCGATACTAGCCATAGATTCATCAAAATAAGCAAACAACACACGAACAACAGAATCTGTCAAAAACAGAACAATCTGTAGTAATATGTAGGTTTCGAATACTTATGAAACTCCAAAACTCCTGATATATTAGAACATCCTAAATAATTTTTATTTTGATCTACTGCAGTTGGAATCAGTATCTTATCGCTCTCTGGTAAAAAACTAAAATTATTCTCGTGAGCGCATACTTTCTGTTTTTTCAGCAAGATCAAATAACAATCATCCAAGAAGATCCTAAAGGATTTACTTAGCAGAAACACTAATTAAAACATAAAAAACACAATAATAACAGAGGATAGATGATTTATTTATTACTAAACAGGAACAAAAAGCAAGGAACAAAAATAAAATTTGGTTGCCTCCCAACAAACGCTATCGTTTAAAGCCCCTAGCTAGGCATAAAAGCAAGAATAGATCTAGGTATTGCCATTTTTGGTGTTGGGAAAGAAAAGAGAAATTTTCTTATCTATAGCATTTATCTTTCTATTTGGAGAAAGCACATGGCCATTAATGGTGGAATAAAGATTAAGCACGCTATGAAAATTTGCATCTAAGCTAGCCTTCATCTCTTTGATAATTTCATTTTGATAAAAGCACAAAAGAGAGGTGGATTCAACCTTCTCACTCATGGGGTGGCCAAATATAGTTTTCATCTTTTCATAGGTATGTATGACATCCCCCTCAAGAAAACCTTCTTCAAAAATAGAATCTAAAACTTGCTTGAACGAAGAGGGTAAGCCAACATAAAAGCTTTTTTAGGTATATCTCAATTTGATATTGGGGCACATAGCTAGCTCGGATCCTTAATAAGCTATCCCAAGCGTCTTTCAAAGACTCATCAAGCAAATAACAAACAATTCCGGGATCATCTTCATCGAAATTATCCAAACTCTCGTTGATAACCCCGGTAGTTCTTTCCATAGCATCATTATTTATGAGCTTAGAAAGGACAGAGGGTCTTTCCAAAGTACTAGAACTCTCAAGAGAACCCTTACCCCTTTTTGATTCCGCCATGGCAAAAGAAAGGCAAACGGGAAATAGGCGAATAAAATGGCGAGGGTGAAGTGGGGGAGAAGAAAACGAGAGGCAAATGTCAAATAATATAATGTGAGGGATAAGAGTTTGTGGTGGGTACTTGGTATCTTGACTTGGCGTAGATCTCCCCGGCAACGGTGCCAGAAATCCTTCTTGCTACCTCTTGAGCATGTGTTGGTTTTCCCTTGAAGAGGAAAGGGTGATGCAGCAAAGTAGCGTAAGTATTTCCCTAAGTTTTTGAGAACCAAGGTATCAATCCAGTAGGAGACTACATGCAGGTCGCCTAGTCCCTGCACAAACAAACAAGAACCTCGCAACCAACACGATAAAGGGGTTGTCAATCCCTTCACGGTCACTTACAAAAGTGAGATCTGGTAGAGATAATAAGATAAATATTTTTGGTATTTTTTTGTATAGATTGAAAAGTAAAGATTGCAAAATAAACGGCGATAGAAATAGCTAGTTGACGGGGAAATAATATGATGTAAAGTAGACCCAGGGGCCATAGGTATCACTAGTGGCTTCTCTCAAGATAGCATATATTATGGTGGGTGAACAAATTACTGCTGAGCAATTGATAGAAAAGCGCATAGTTATTATGATATCTAGGCATGATCATGAACATAGGCATCACGTCTGTGTCAAGTTGACCAAAACGATTCTGCATCTACTACTATTACTCCACACATCGAGCGCTATCCAGCATGCATCTAGAGTATTAAGTTCATAAGAGCAGAGTAACACATTAGGCAAGATGACATGATGTAGAGGGATAAACTCAAGAAATGTGATATAAACCCCATCTTTTTATCCTCAATAGCAACAATACAATACAATACGTGCCTTGCCGCCCCTGCTGTCACTGGGAAAGGACACCGCAAGATTGAACCCAAAGCTAAGCACTTCTCCAATTGCAAGAAAGATCAATCTAGTAGGCCAAACCAAACTTATAATTCGAAGAGACTTGCAAAGATATCAAATCATGCATATAAGAATTTACAGAAGAATCAAATATTGTTCATAGATAATCTTAATCATAAACCCACAATTCATCGGATCTCGGCAAACACACCGCAAAATGAATTACATCGAATAGATCTCCAAAAACATCAAGGAGAACTTTGTACTGAGATCCAAAGAGAGAGAAGAAGACATCTAGCTAATAACTATGGACCCAAAGGTCTATGGTAAACTACTCACACATCATCGAAGAGGCTATGGTGTTGATGCAGAAGCCCTCCGTGATTGAAGCCCCCTTCGGCAGATTGCCGGAAAAGGTCCCCAGATGGGATCTGACGGGTACAGAAGGTTGTGGCGGTGGAAAAGTGGTTTCGTGGCTCTCCTGGATGTTTTCAGGGTATAAGAGTATATATAGGCGAAAGAAGTAGGTCGATGGAGCTGCGAGGGGCCCATGAGGGTGGGGGGCGCGCCACCCTGCCTCGTGGCCGCCTCGCTGCTTCCTTGATGTCCACTCCAAGTCTCCTGGATTGCGTTTGTTCCAAAAAAGATCCTCACAAAGGTTTCATTCCGTTTGGATTCCGTTTGATATTCCTTTTCTGCGAAACACTGAAATAGGCAAAAAAAACAGCAATTTGCACTGGGCCTTCGGTTAATAGGTTTGTCCCAAAAATAATATAAAAGTGCATAATAAAGCCCATTAAACATCCAAACAGATAATATAATAGCATGGAACAATCAAAAATTATAGATACGTTGGAGACGTATCAGGGACCAGAATCCTCGTTAGCAGAGGAATGGCTGGGTCTTCGGGTAGCGGAGCCGGACACTTGATCCACTCTGCCTTCTTTGCCCATCCCTGATTGAAGGACGGAAGGCTCAGCATACCCTTTGATTTGTGAAACGAAGTTATGTTCGGAAACTAAATGCTTATCGGTGTGGCCGGATGCGCATTGTCGAGGCCAATGTTGTCGGTCGTCTCCGGCCACGTCTTCTGGGCCTTGAAGAGCATCTTCCAGATGTCTTCGTGCGTTGTGCCGAAGAATCACTGTAGAGTTCGTGGCCCTTCCGGATTGAACTCGCACATATGAAGAGGCCGACGCTGGCAGGGGAGGATCCGGCGGAAAAGCATCACCTACATCACATTAGTGATACTAGTTTTCTTCTCTATCATATTTTTGATCCGCTATTGCCGCATCATCACTTCAGTGGTCGACTGCCAGTCCAGACCCTTGTTGATCCACGACGCGAGCCGCATTGGGGGTTGATACGTCCATTTTGCATCATGATTTTATATTGATATTTATTTCATTTTGGGCTATTACTAAACATATGTCACAATACTTATGTCTGCTCTCTTATTTTATAAGGTTTACATGAAGAGGGAGAATGCCGGCAGCTAGAATTCCGGGCTGGAAAAGGAGCAAATATTATAGACCTATTCTGCACAACTCCAAAAGTCCTGAAACTCCATGGGAATTATTTTCAGAATATATAAAAAATATTGGGTGAAGAAAGTACCAGGGGGGCCACCCACCGTCCTCGAGGGTGGGGGTGCGCCCTACCCCCTAGGTATGCCTCCATGCCTCGTGGGCCCCCTGGCAGGCCTCCAGTTCCCATCTTCTGCTATATGAGGTCTTTCGTCTGAGAAAAAATCATAAGCTAGATCACGAGACAAAACTCCGCTGCCACGAGGCGGAACCTTGGCGGAACCAATCTAGGGCTCCGACGGAGCTGTTCTGCCGGGGAAACTTCCGTCCGGGAGGGGGAAATCTTCACCATCAATCCTCTCATTGGGAGGGGGTCAATCTCCATCAACATCTTCACCAGCACCATCTCATCTCAAACCCTAGTTCATCCCTTGTATCCAATCTTTGTCCGAAAGCCTCAGATTGGTACCTGTGGGTTGCTAGTAGTGTTGATTACTCCTTCTAGTTGATGCTAGTTGGTTTATTCGGTGGAAGATCATATGTTCAGATCCTTTATGCATATTAATACAACTTTGATTATGAAAATGAATATGATTTATGAGTAGTTACGTTTGTTCCTGAGGACATGGGAGAAGTCTTGCTATAAGTAGTCATGTGAATTTGGTATTCGTTCGATATTTTGATGAGATGTATGTTGTCTTTCCTCTAGTGGTGTCATGTGAACGTCGACTACATGGAACTTCACCATTGTTTGGGCCTAGAAGAAGGCATTGGGAAGTAATAAGTAGATGTTGGGTTGCTAGAGTGATAGAAGCTTAAACCCTAGTTTATGAGTTGCTTCGTAAGGGGCTGATTTGGATCCATATGTTTCATGCTATGGTTAGGTTTACCTCAATACTTCTTATGTAGTTGTGGATGCTTGAAATAGGGGTTAATCATAAGTAGGGTGCTTGTCCAAGGAAGGGCAGTAACCAAGCACCGGTCCACCCACATATCAAATTATCAAAGTACCGAACACGAATCATATGAGCGTGATGAAAACTAGCTTGACGGTAATTCCCATGTGTCCTTGGGAGCGTTTTCCTTCATATAAGAGTTTGTCCAAACTTGTCCTTTGCTACAAAAAGGATTGGGCCATCTTTTTGCACCTTATTTACTTTTACTATTTTTTTACCCGTTACAAATTACCTTATCACAAAACTACCTGTTACCGATAATTTCAGTGCTTGCAGAGAATACCTTGCTGATAATTGCTTATCATTTCTTTCTGCTCCTCGTTGGGTTCGACACACTTACTTATCGAAAGGACTACGATAGATCCCCTATACTTGTGGGCCATCAAGACTCTTTTCTGGCGTCGTTGATGGGGAGTGAAGTGCCTTTGGTAGGTGGAAGTTGGTAAGGAAAAATTTATGTAGTGTGCTCAAATTTACTGTCACTTGTTACTATGGAACATAATCCTTTGAGGGGCTTGTTCGGGGTATCTTCACCCTGACCAGTGGAGCAAAGAGTTGCTCCTCAACCTACTGAACCTACTGAAAATGTTTACTCTGAAATTCCTTCGGGTATGATAGAGAAACTGCTAGCTAATCCTTTCGCAGGTGATGGAACATTACATCCCGATTTGCACCTAATCTATGTGGATGAAGTTTGTGGATTATTTAAGCTTGCAGGTATGCCCGAGGATGTTATCAAGAAGAAGGTATTCCCTTTATCTTTGAAGGGAAAGGCATTGACATGGTTTAGGCTATGTGATGATATGGGATCATGGAACTACAACCGATTGAAATTGGAATTTCATCAGAAGTTTTATCCTATGCATTTGGTTCATCGTGATCGTAATTATATATATATATATATATAAAATTGTTGGCCTCTCGAAGGAGAAATCATCGCTCAAGCTTGGGGGAGGCTTAAGTCAATGTTATATTCATGCCCCAATCATGAGCTCTCAAGAGAAATTATTATTCAAAACTTTTATGCTCGGCTTTCTCTCGATAATCGCTCCATGCTCGGTACTTCTTGTACTGGCTCTTTTATGATGAAGACTATTGAATTCAAATGGGATCTATTGGAAAGAAATAAATGCAACTTTGAAGATTGGTATCTCAATGAGGGTAAGGAGTCAGGTATAACACCTAAGTTTGATTGTTAAATCTTTTATGGATGCCGATACTTTCCGTGAATTTAGCACTAAATATGGACTTGACTATGAGATAGTAGCTTCTTTCTGTGAATCCTTTGCTACTCATGTTGATCTCCCTAAGGAGAAGTGGTTTAAATATAATCCTCCCACTGAAGTAAAAGTAGTTGAACCTATTAAAGTTGAAGAAAAGACTATCACTTATAATGTTGATCATATTGTTCCTACAGCTTATATTGAGAAACCACCTTTTCCTGTTAGAATGAAGGATCATGCTAAAGCTTCAATTATTGTTAGTAAGAGTAATACTAGAACACCTGAGAAAATTAAAGTTGAACCTAGTATTGCTATGGTTAAGGATCTCTTGGCCACTTTCTTGAATATTGTTAATGCTAGGATAGATTGCAAAAAGGATGTAGTTACTATTGGTTTGGGGGATATGTCTCATGAGTTTAATTTTGCTAAATTTCGTAGACAACCCCATGATAAAGAATTGCCTAGTGAAGATAAAATTATTTGTCTTGCTTCTATTGCCGTGCCTCCTAATGATCCTTTAGAACAATATTTTCTAGACCATGAAAATGATATGTTTATGAATGAAAGAAGGGAAATAGATGAAGTATTCTTTAAACAGGGACCCATTTTGAAACACAAATTGCCTGTTGAAATCCTAGGGGATCCTCCTCCACCCAAGGGTGATCCTGTGTTTGAGCTTAAACCATTACTTGATACTCTTAAATATGCCTATCTTGATGAGAAAGAGATATATCCTGTTATTATTAGTGCTAAACTTTCAAAGCATGAAGAAAAGAAATTATTGAAAACTCTGAAGAAGCATCGTGCTACTATTGGATATACTCTTGGTGATCTTAAGGGCATTAGTCCCACTCTATGCCAGCACAAAATAAAATTGGAGAAAGATGCAAAACTGGTTGTTGATCACCAACGACGGTTAAACCCTAAGATGAAAGAAGTGGTAAGAAAAGAAATACTAAAGCTTCTGGAGGTAGGTATAATTTATCCCGTTGCTGATAGTCAGTGGGTCAGTCTTGTCCATTGTGTCCCTAAGAAGGGAGGTATTACTGTTGTTCCTAATGATAAAGATGAATTGATTTCACAAAGAATTGTTACAGGTTATAGAATGGTAATTGATATCTGCAAATTAAATAAAGCTACTAAAAAGGATCATTACCCTTTACCTTTTATTGATCAAATGCTAGAAATATTATCCAAACATGCACATTTTTTCTTTTACACGGTTATTCTGGTTTCTCTCAAATACCTGTGTCAAAAGAGGATCAAGAAAAGACCACTTTTACTTGCCCTTTCAGTACCTTTGCTTATAGACGTATGCCTTTTGGTTTATGCAATGCACCTGCTACCTTTCAAAGATGTATGACTGCTATATTCTCTGACTTTTGTTAAAAGATTGTTGAGGTATTCGTGGATGATTTTTCTGTATATGGAACTTCTTTTGATGATTGCTTAAGCAATCTTGATCGAGTTTTGCAGAGATGTGAAGAAACTAATCTTGTCTTGAATTGGGAAAAGTGCTACTTTATGGTTAATGAAGGTATTTTCTTGGGACATAAAATTTCTGAAAGAGGTATTGAAGTTGATAAAGCTATAGTTGATGCTATTGAAAAGAAGTCGTGTCCTAAAGACATCAAAGGTATAAGAAGTTTCCTTGGTCATGCCGGATTTTATAGGAGGTTCATTAAGTATTTCTCTAAAATCTCCAGGCCTCTCACTAATCTCTTACAAAAAGATATTCATTTTGTCTTTGATAATGATTGTGTAGAAGCATTTGAAATACTTAAGAAAGCTTTGATTTTTGCACCTATTGTTCAGCCTCCTGATTGGAATTTGCCCTTTGAAATTATGTGTGATGCTAGTGATTATGTTGTAGGGGTTGTTCTAGGACAAAGAGTTGATAAGAAATTAAATGTTATCCAATATGCTAGTAAGACTATGGACAATGCCCAGAGAAATTATGCCACTACTGAAAAAGAATTTTTAGCAGTTCTATTTGCTTGTGATAAGTTCAGACCTTATATTGTTGATTCTAAAGTAACTGTTCACACTAATCATGCTGCTATTAAATATCTTATGGAAAAGAAAGATGCTAAACCTAGACTTATTACATGGGTTCTCTTGCTTCAAGAATTTGATTTGCATATTATTGATAGAAAGGGAGCTGAGAACCCCGTTGCAGACAACTTGTCTAGGTTAGAGAATGTTCTTGATGACCTACTACATATTGATGATAGCTTTCCTGATGAACAATTAGTTGTCATAAATGCCTCTTAGACTGCTCCATGGTATGCTGATTATGCTAATTATATTGTTGCTAAATTTATACCACCTAGTTTCACATACCAACAAAAGAAAAGGTTTTTCTTTGATATAAGACATTACTTTTGGGATGACCCACACCTTTATAAATAAGGAGTAGATGGTGTTATTATATGTTGTGTACCTGAGCATGAACAGGAACAGATCCTAAGCAAGTGTCATTTTGAGGCTTATGGAGGACACCATGCTGGAGACAGAACTACACATAAGGTATTGCAATCCGGTTTTATTGGCCTAATATCTTCAAGGATGACTGTAAGTTTGTCTTGTCTTGTGATGAATGTCAAAGAATTGGTAACATGAGTAGACATCAACAAATGCCTATGAATTATTCACTTATTATCAAACCATTTGATGTTTGGGGCTTTGATTATATGGGACTATTTCCTTCTTCTAATGGGTATACACATATTTTAGTTGTTGTCGATTACGTTACTAAGTGGGTAGAAGCTATCCCAACAAGTAGTGCTGATCATAACACCTCTATTAAGATGCTTAAATAAGTTATTTTTCCGAGGTTTGGAGTCCCTAGATACTTAATGATTGATGGTGGTTCACATTTTATTCATGGTGCCTTTCGTAAGATGCTTGCTAAGTATGATGTTAATCATAGAATTGCATCTCCGTATCATCCGCAGTCTAGTGGTCAAGTAGAACTGAGTAATAGAGAGCTTAAATTAATTTTGCAAAAGACTGTTAATAGATCTAGAAAGAATTGGTCCAAGAAACTTGATGATGCATTATGGGCTTATAGACTGCATATAAAAATCCTATGGGTATGTCTCCGTATAAGATGGTTTATGGAAAAGCATGTCACTTACCTCTCGAATTAGAACATAAGGCATATTGGGCCATTAAAGAGCTCAATTATGATTTCAAACTTGCTGGTGAGAAGAGGCTTTTTGACATTAGCTCACTTGATGAATGGAGAACTCAGGCTTATGAGAATGCCAAACTGTTTAAAGAAAAAGTTAAAAGATGGCATGACAAAAGGATACAAAAGTGTGAGTTTAATGTAGGTGATTATGTTTTGCTATACAACTCTCATTTAAGATTTTTTTGCAGGTAAACTCCTCTCTAAACGAGAAGGGCCTTACGTTATCGAGGAGGTCTATCATTCCGGTGCCACAAAAATCAACAACTTCGAAGGCACAAATCCGAGGGTAGTGAACGGTCAAAGAATCAAACATTATATCTCAGGTAACCCCATGAATGTTGAAACTAATGTTATTGAAACCATAACCCCGGAGGAATACATAAGGGACACTTTCCAGAATGTTTCAGACTCGGAAAAGGAATAGGTATGTGGTACAGTAAGTAAACCGACTCCAAAACAGTTCTAATAGCAATTTTTCACTGTTTTCGAATATTTAAAAAATAGGAAAATTAGAAGCAGTCCGGGAAGGACACGAGGCTTCCACGAGGGTGGAGGGCGCGCCCTACCCCCTGGGTGCGCCACCTGCCTCATGGGCACCTTGTGTGCTCTCCGGACTCTGTTTTCTTGCACGATACTTCTTTTGGTCGATAAAAAATCATTATATAATCTCCCGAAGGTTTTGATCACCGTATCACACAAATATCTTCTGTCTTTGTTTCAAGCTGTTTTTTGGCAGATCTAGATCGCCATGGCGTCTTCAAGTGCCCCCAAGGACAAGTTCTTCGAGAAGGTCATCAACCCCTACCTCGCGGAGGTGCTGCAACACCCTCAAACCATTGAGATGCGTGAGGGGTTGCTACACATCCGCGATGTTGAGGGACCAAGGAGGACCGGAAGCGTGGAGACAAGACTCGAAGCAATGGAGCAACAAGTTTTCAAGTGCCAGGAGATGGTGGAACGTGGACTCGACTCCAATCACATAATGATCACGGAGTTCACCAACAACCACAAGCTGGATGACAAGAACATTGAGGAGGGCATCTTCAAGCTTCACGAGAAAATTGAGCGCCTCCAAGCCCAGATCTATGACCTGCAAAACCAAAACTATGAGTATGAATACAGATTCAAGAGGATGAGTTTGGCTGCAGATTTGAGGATCCCGGAGACTCGATCATCCTTCTATGATGGTGAGCCTATGCCTTGGAAGATGGACGACAAGCCTACATCATCAACAACTCCATCATCACCACCTCCGAGGAAGGAGACATAATCACATGGGTATGGGCACTCATCTTGGCAACTGCAAAGCTTGGGGGAGTGCCCCGGTATCGTATCACCATCACACCTTTATCTTTACCGTTTTTCTTAGTTCAATCCTTTTGGTAATATCTTGATCTAGTAGAATAAAGTTTTAGTATGATCTAGTTTTGAGTTTTGCTTTATGATCCTTCGATGTAATCGAGTCCGTAAGCTATATATAATAAAGATTAGTGTTGAGTCAAGGGCTTGATTATCTCGCTATGATCTTGAGGGAATAAAATAAAAGAGAAATAATAAAAAGAAACCAAGAGATCATATGGATCTTATGGAGAGTAATGACTTCACATATAAAGAGTATGATGAATAAAAATTGTTGAGAGTTGACAAGCATAGGTTTGGTCATCGTTGCAATTAATAGGAAGTAATAAAGAAAGAGAGGGTTTTCACATATAAATATACTATCTTGGAAATATTTTATGATTGTGAGCACTCATTAAAATATGACATGCTAAAAAACTGATGTTGGACAAGGAAGACAATGTAATGGGTTATGTTTTCTTACATTTGAAATAAATTATATTGTCATGGATCATCCAACATGTTGAGCTTTCCTTTCCCTCTCATGCTAGCCAAATTCTTTGCACCAAGTAGAGATACTACTTGTGCTTCCAAATATCCTTAAACCCAGTTTTTCCATGAGAGTCCACCATATCTACCTATGGATTGAGTAAGATCCTTCAAGTAAGTTGTCATTGTTGCAAGCAATAAAAATTGCTCTCTAAATATGTATGATTTATTAGTGTGGAGAAAATAAGCTTTATACGATCTTGTGATGTGGAAGAAATAAAAGCGACAGACTGCATAATAAAGGTCCATATCACAAGTGGCAATATAAAGTGACGTTCTTTTGCATTAAGATTTCGTGCATCCAACCATAAAAGCACATGACAACCTCTGCTTCCCTCTGTGAAGGGCCTATCTTTTATTCTTGTCTATTACTTCATACAAGAGTCATGGTGATTTTCACCTTTCCTTTTTACATTTTATCCTTTGGCAAGCACAATGTGTTGGAAAGATCCAGATATATATAGCTAATTGGATGTGAGTTTTCATGAACTATTATTGTTGACATTACCCTTGAGGTAAAAGGTTGGGAGGCAAAACTATAAGCCCCTATCTTTCTCTGTGTCCGATTAAAACTTCATACCCATAAGTATTGCGTGAGTGTTAGCAATTGTGAAAGACTAAATGATAGTTGAGTATGTGGGCTTGCTGAAAAGCTCTGATATTGACTCTTTTCGATGTTATGATAAATTGCAATTGCTTTAATGACTGAGATTATAGTTTGTTAGTTCTCAATGGACTTTATGATTCATACTTGAAATTGTGAATGAATTGTTACTTTAGCATAAGAAATCATATGACAATATTATATATATATATATGTTGCTGTTATAAGAATGATCATGATGCCCTCATGTCTGTATTTTATTTTATCGACACCTCTATCTCTAAACATGTGGACATATTTTTCGATATCGGTTTTCGCTCGAGGACAAGCGAGGTCTAAGCTGGGGGGAGTTGATACGTCCATTTTGCATCATGCTTTTATATTGATATTTATTGCATTTTGGGCTGTTATTACACATTATGTCACAATACTTATGCCTATTCTCTCTTATTTCATAAGGTTTACATGAAGAGCGAGAATGTCGGCAGCTGGAATTCTGGGCTGGAAAAGGAGCAAATATTAGGGACCTATTCTGCACAACTCCAAAAGTCCTGAAACTCCATGGGAATTATTTTCAGAATATATAAAAAAATATTGGGTGAAGAAAGTACCAGAGGGGGCCACCCACCGTCCACGAGGGTGGGGGCACGCCCTACCCCCTGGGCACGCCCCCTGCCTCGTGGCCCCCTGGCAGGCCTCCGGTGCCCATCTTCTGTTGTATGAGATCTTTCATCCGAGAAAGAATCATAAGCTAGCTCACGGGGCAAAACTCCCCCGCCATGAGGCGGAACCTTGGCGGAACCAATCTAGGGCTCCGGCGGAGCTGTTCTGCCAGGGAAACTTCCCTCCGGGAGGGGGAAATCATAACCATCGATCCTCTCATCGGGAGGGGGTCAATCTCCATCAACATCTTCACCGGCACCATCTCATCTCAAACCCTAGTTCATCTCTTGTATCCAATCTTTGTCCCAAAGCCTCAGATTGGTACCCGTGGGTTGCTAGTAGTGTTGATTACTCCTTGTAGTTGACGCTAGTAGGTTTATTCGGTGGAAGATCATATGTTCATATCCTTTATGCATATTAATACCCCTCTGATTATGAACATGAATATGATTTGTGAGTAGTTACGTTTGTTCCTGAGGACATGGGAGAAGTCTTGCTATAAGTAGTCATGTGAATTTGGTATTCGTTTGATATTTTGATGAGATGTATGTTGTCTTTCCTCTAGTGGTGTCATGTGAATGTCGACTACATGACACTTCACCATTGTTTGGGCCTAGAGGAAGGCATTGGGAAGTAATTTGTAGATGATGGGTTGCTAGAGTGACAGAAGCTTAAACCCTAGTTTATGAGTTGCTTCATAAGGGGCTGATTTGAATCCATATGTTTCATGCTATGGTTAGGTTTACCTTAATACTTCTTTTGTAGTTGCGGGTGCTTGCAATAGGGGTTAATCATAAGTGGGATGCTCGTCCAAGGAAGGGCAGTACACAAGCACCGGTCCACCCCCATATCAAATTATCAAAGTACCGAACGCGAATCATATGAGCGTGATGAAAACTAGCTTGACGATAATTCTCATGTGTCCTCGGGAGCATTTTCCTTCATATAAGAGTTTGTCCAGGCTTTTCCTTTGCTACAAAAAGGATTGGGCCATCCTGCTGCACCTTATTTACTTTTACTATTTCTTACCCGTTACAAATTACCTTATCACAAAACTACCTGTTACCAATAATTTCAATGCTTGCAGAGAATACCTTGCTGAAAACTGCTTATCATTTCCTTCTGCTCCTCGTTGGGTTCGACACTCTTACTTATCGAAAGGACTATGATAGATCCCCTATACTTGTGGGTCATCAGGGGTCCAGATCTAAAATCAGGAGTGGCCGCCCATGTGGTGGCGCGTGGTTCGGTGATGTAGAACCACTCCTGCTGCCATACCTTGACAGTTTCCATGATGGCTCCTTTGGGCCAGGTGGTATTGGGGCGCCTTCTCACCATGGCACTGCTGCAGTCCGCGTGCTGCCGGTCGACCACCTTCGGCTTCACGTTCAAAACCTTGAGCCATAGGCCAAAGTGGGGGTATGCAGAGATGCACCTCGCACACGACGATAAACGCCGAGATGTGGAGGAAGGAATTTGGGGCTAGATCATGGAAATCTAGCCTGTAGTAGAACATGAGGCCGCGGACAGAAGGGTGGATAGGAAACCCTGATCCACAGAGGAAGTGGGGGATAAACACCACTCTCTCGCCGAGCTCCGGAGTAGGGGTGACTTGCTTTTTGGCAGGGAGCTTGTGCGCGACGTCCGCAGCCAGGTACCCCACTTCCCGGAGCTCCTTGACGTCCTTCTCCATAATGGAGGACGCCACCCACTTGCCTTGTGAGCTGGATCCGGACATAGCTGGAGAGGTTGGTGGCAGTGGGAAATATCAAAACTTGGGCGCTGGAGCTCAAGGATGGGAAAGCAGAGGGAGGAAGAAGGCATGGGGGTGAAAATAAGGGATCTTTATCTACTTATATAGGCAGTGAATATCAAATGCCCCCCCCCTCAAGCCTTAAAATTTGCCTGTTCACATGGGGTCGTGCAAACGGCACGGTAAGATTACCCAAACCCGTATTGATGAGAATCCCGCAATAAGGGGACATGATCTCTGCTTTGACAAGATATGTTAATAGAGGCTGCGCCTCGAAATGTGAAGCGGGAGGCTAAAACGGTTTGAAATGATAATGAGTCCAGACGTGGCGTTTCGCCAAAAAAAGTTGTCAGTTGACAAACCTTGTTTTGATTAAGTATATTGCCTTCATGGTTGAGGGCGGTGGCTGTTATACAGAGCCGGATACAGTTCTTTTATTCAGAAGATTCCTTTGAAGTATTCGGAGGAGGAACCCGCCTTGCAATGTCGAAGACATTCTGCGCGCCGAATACATCATCATTGAAGACTGGTTCACAGGCTACTGAGGGTGTCCTAGATTAAGGGGTCCTCGGGTGTCCGGCCCATGTGTTGTGGCCCACCCATATATCAAATTATCAAAGTAGCGAATGCGAATCAAACAAACATGATGAAAATGACTAGATGAAACTCCCGTGTGTCCTCAAGAACATTTTACTTATTATCAGAGACTATTCCAGCTTGTCCTTTGCTACAAAAAGGATGGTGCTACCTTGCTGCACTTTTGTTACAGTTACTATTATTTGCTCGTTTCAAATTATCTTGCTATCAAACTACCTGTTACCGATAATTTCAGTGCCTGCGGAAAATACCTTGCTGAAAACCACTCGTCATTACCTTCTGCTCCTCGTTGGGTTCGACACTCTTACTTATTGAAAGGACTACGATTAATCCCCTATACTTGTGGATCATCAGCTACCCCTTCTGGCACGAGGTGAGGACAACGCAAGATAGAACCCCATTACAAAGTACCCCTCCCACTGAAGATAAATCAATCTAGTTGGCCAAACCAAACGGATAGATCGGAGAGAAATACAAAGATATAACAATCATGCATAAAAATGTTCAGGAAAGACTTAATTGCTTTCAATGAATAATCTGATCATAAACCCACAATTCATCGGATCCAAACAAATACACCACAAAAGAAGATTACATTGGATAGAACTCCATGGAGATCATGGAGAACAATGTATTGAAGATCATAAAGAAATAAGAAGCCATCTAGCTACTAGCTATCGACTCGTACGCCTGTGGTAAACTACTCACACATCATTGGAGGTGCAACAAGGATGATATAAATGCCCTCCGTGATTGATTCCCCCTCCGCCGAAGTACCGGGAAACACCTCTAGATGGAATAGCGGAAGAACAGAAGCTTGCGGTGGTGGAAAAAGTGTTTCGGGTGGATCTCTGTTGGTTTCGGAATATTTGGGAATTTATGGAGTTGGAATTAGGTCAAATGGAGCTGCGTGGGACCCACGAGCTCAGGTGTCGCGGCCCCTATGGGAGCACCATCTGAGCTCGTTGCTCTCCCATAGATCTTCTGGCCTCCCCCCGAACGTTCTAGGGCTCCTCTTGGTCCAGAGAAAATCATCATAAAGTTTCATCGTGTTTGGATCTCGTTTGGTTCTGATTTTCTAAAAAGCCAAAAACAAGCAAAAAAACAATTGGCGCCGCACACTGAGTTAATCGGTTAGTTCCCAAAAATGATATAATATTGCATATAAAGTATCTAAGATTGGTAATATAATAGCATGAAACAATGAAAATTTATAGATATGTTGGAGACATATCAATCACCTGCCATCACAAACCGCTTTGACACTGGAGCCATCATAACATTGTTAATTACAGAAGAAAAATCATTAAGACCAAAATCCTACCGAGCCCATCACCCTAGAGAAGAAGTCATCAAAATTTCAGTCACCTTTTGCATTGATTCAATCAAATCTTACCAAAATCATGTCCTGCATTAACTCAAATCAAATCTTACCAAACCTCCACTAAATCAAAACATTCCTTACATTCCCCTACCCATACCCAAATCAAATATTACCAAAACCTGAACTAAATCAAAACTTTTCCTACCTTACTCTACCCATACTCAAAGCAAATTAAATCTTACCAAAAATCTAGTTTGGTGGGTGTAAGGTACATGTAGGACACGATTAGTGTTGAATCACTAGAATAGGTATGCCCCTGTTGTAATGCACAGGTAGTTACCTGGTATACTCTAGGTGCAAAGGGGTATGGGGAGAGGTGAGTTACACAGGCTCTAGCCTGAACTGATATGCAAACCAAGCCACCAGAAAGTCTGGTCCGGATCCACAGGACTATGAAATAGTGCATTCTTTGGAAGCACCAGTGCGGGGCCAGATAGTCTTGTCTGGTGGACCAAACAGTTTGGTTGGTCCAAAGGCTAGGATCGAAGTGCCAGTCTGTCTGCTCCAGAAGGTTGAGGCTGTGGGACTCTTGCTCTCTGGACTGTCTGATCAAGGAGGTAGTGCAAATTATGGACCTTTTCCTCCTCCTCGTCTTCGAGTTTCCCCTTCTCGCTTGGAAATTGGGCATCCTTCCTCACTACTCTAGGATTCATGCCTTTGTACCTAAGACCATATCCACTCGCCTACCCCAACAGCCCCCAAGGCCCTTTTTATCACCGGCGTGAAAAAAGCGACCCAGACGCGCCCCTAGAAGCCTAGTTTTTGCCGGTTAGGGACGAATTTGGCGCCGGCGTGGACCCAGGCTGAACCCGGTGCACTAGAGGCGCCCGAGGGCGCCAAGGGAAATGGTTTTGGCGCGAATTCTTGTGGCCTCGCCGAGTCAGCGACTAGGCGCGTTCATTGTCCTCATCGCCTTGGTTTCTGATACGTCCATTTTGCATCATGTTTTCTTACTGTTATTCATAATGTTTTTATCCATAATAATGCTTTTTGAAGTAATTCTAATGCATTTTCTCTCATAATATGCAAGGTATACACAAAGAGAGAGAATTTCGGCAGTTGGAAATCTGGACCTGGAAAAGCTACGTGAGGCCACCTATTTTGCACAACTCCAAACAAGATGAAACTTCACGGAGATTTTTTATGGATTATTTGAGGAATATTGGAGCAAATACCTACCAGAGGGGCCCACCAGGTGGGCACAACCCACGTGGGTGCGCCAGGGAGCCCAGGCGCGCCCTGGTGGGTTGTGCTCACACAGGCCCACCTCCGGCGCCCATCTTCCGGTATAAAAATCATTTGGACCTAGAAGAAATAAGGAGATGACTTTCGGGACGGAGCACCGTCATCTCGAGGCGGGACTTGGACAGGAGCACTTTTACCCTCCGGTGGAGCGATTCTCCCAATGGAACTTCCCTCCCAGAGGGAGAAATCATCGTCATCATCATCACCAACAACTCTCCCATCTTGGGGAGGGCAATCTCCATCAACATCTTCGATGGGACCATCTCCTCTCAAACCCTACTTCATCTCTTGTGTTCAATCTTTATATCGGAACTATAGATTGGTGCTTGTGGGTGACTTGTAGTGTTCATTACATCTTGTAGTTGATTACTATATGGTTTATTTGGTGGAAGATTATATGTTCAGATCCAATATGCTATTTAATACCCCTCTAATCTTGAGTATGATTATAATTTGTCAGTAGTTAATTTTGTTCTTGAGGTCATGGGAGAAATCATGTTGCAAGTAATCATGTGAACTTGATATGTGTTCGATATTTTGATAGTATGTATGTTGTGATTCCCTTAGTGGTGTCATGTGAACGTTGACTACATGACACTTCACCGTATTTGGGCCTTAGGGAATGCATTGTGGAGTAGAAATTAGATGATGGGTTGCGAGAGTGACAGAAGCTTAAACCCCAGTTTATGCGCTATTTCGTAAGGGGCCGATTGGATCCAAAAGATTAATGCTATGGTTAGAATTTATTCTTAATACTTTTCTCGTAGTTGCGGATGCTTGTGGGAGGGTTAATCATAAGTAGGAGGTTTGTTCAAGTAAGAACAACACCTAAGCATCGGTCCACCCACATATCAAATTATCAAAGTACCGAACACGAATTAAACCAACATGATGAAAGTGACTAGATGAAAATCGCGTGTACCCTCAAGAACGCTTTGCTTATCATAAGAAACCGTTTTGGCCTGTCCTTTGCCTCAAAAGGATTGGGCTACTGTCGGTGTACTAGAGTAGGGGTACCCTAGTATCCCGAACTTGTGCACGGGCAGTCGCAGCATCCCGCAGCAAGGCTTGCCGGGTGACCGCCAAGGTCCTCCGTGGTTCCTTCGGGGCCATTCAAGAACAAAGTATCCAAACCAAGGAGACAAGACCCTGGCAAGAGGAGCTTGCCGGGAAGGCCAACCAAGGCATCCCAAGAAACTTGCCGCGACGCGCCACGCGTCCCGGCAAGGCCCGGTGAGCGACAAGCTCCCGGACGCGACAAGACAACGACCGCGGCAAGGCGCTTGCCGCGGCAAGCCTCCACTCTATACCTGCGCTCCAGCACATCCACCAACGTGTCGCTCTGGGACCCTTCCAGGCATACATGGCGGGAGGCTGTGCAGCCAGCAGTACACGGTGGCAAGCGGCGCTGACAAGATCGCCATCGTGGCGAGTGGCGGCGTCCCTGGCGGTCCCTTTTGCACTATTTGGGCGACGCAGACGGGCATTTAATGCCCTTGTCCCCTGCCGTCAGGGTTAGGTATGATACACTATAGCAGGCGGCTATACCAACCGCAACATCTTTCCATTTTTACCCTTGTCTACGTTGCCACATGTCGGTGACCCCTTTGAGCATATAAAAGGAGGCCCATGCGCAACGTAGAGGAGGGGAAGGAGAACACTAACGCTCGGTCTCGTTAGCTGCTGGTGTGTACTGTAGCACTCAGCGCTCCCGAGCAAAGAACTCAATACAAAACACAAAGCAGGAGTAGGGTTTTACGCATCCGTGCGGCCCGAACCTGGGTAAACTACTCGTGTGTCTCGCCTCGATCTGCTCTTCGTGCGATCTCCGCCCCCCTACCGAACCAAAAAGGGGCTGGGTCTGCCGGTCCCATAGGTGTTCGTGGATTAGTCCCTCGACATCTTTGGCACGCCAGGTAGGGGGAGCGTCGAGGTTGTGTGAACCTGATTCGGCGTTCGCACGAGCTAAATCTTCATCGTCTTCATCAATATGCCGCCGAAGAAGAAGGCTTCGGAGGCGGCTGCTCCGTCCGCGCCGAACCCACCATCGCCGGATCAAACGGCTGGTGGGGTAGACGCCGGCGGAAGAATGGGCACCGACGAGGGAGCTCACGGTGCTGTCAGGTCCAAGGACAAGGCTGCGCTGCCCATCGGCGGCGCAGTCGGCTCCCACAACGACCGGGCGCACTCGAAGACCTCGGCGTCCGTACACGCACCGCGCCCATCCCAGGAGGCGCGAGACCGGCAGCGTCATGATACTCATGGTACCATACGTTTGCTGGACCAAGATCGAGCTGGTGGATCTCGGAGTGCTCAAGACCAGCATGCACGCCAACATGCTGGCACGAGCGGGGCACGGTCACCTGGACGAGATACTGCTCCTTCTAACATGGTTAGAAGTCCGAGCATATCCCGCTCCTCGCACCGTTTGCTGCCGCCACCCGCCACTTCAGGAGAAGCTTTGGCGCGAGCTCAACTGCTCCTAGACTACCCTCCAGCGGCAGACAAGGTCGATGACTGGAGGGCCACCATTCAGAGTCTCATCGGCTTTGCCAACGGCGACATTCCACGACAGCCAAGTACTTCGCAGCCGCGGCAAGTCAGCCAGGCACGAGCCGGTGGAGACAAGACCGGTGGGTGTGCAACCACTGTGCACTCTCCGCCCCGAAGGCCAAGATCGCCGACTCACCGGATCCACCCCGACAGCGACTCCACCGCGTCTTGGGTCCACAAGCTCGTCGCGATCAGCGCCAAGTTCTTCACGAACGACAGCAAGAAGACGCTAGTACTCGCATCGAGCGCCGAAGAGAAGCGCGGCGTCAATCAGACCAGCGCGCTGGGCCCTCTGTCGACATGCATGCGCCAGGGGAACCAGGCGACTTGCCATACGCGGTAGGTTGCCCTGCGTTTACCCGTGAGCAGCGGCAAGTCCAGTGGCCCAGCAGGAAGAATTTCAAGCCAGACGTACCGGAGAAGTACGACGGCAAGTCGCATCCGTCGGAGTTCCTCAGCATCTACACCATCGCGGTGCAAGCTGCCGGGGGGCGGGACGACAAGATCCTTGCCAACTACTTCCCGCTGGTGCTCAAGCCTAACGTCAGGTCCTGGCTCATGCATTTGCCGGACAACTCCATATCCTCCTGGTAGACCTGTGCCATCAGTTTGTCGGCGCCTTTACAGGCGACCACAAACCTCATGGCCAAGAGAGTGACCTTCACCTACTCGCCCAGAAGGAAGGAGAGCCCTTGCACAAGTACATTCAGAGATTCAGCCGTGTACAGCACAACATCCCAGATGTCCACCCTGCCGCGGTCATCAGCGCGTTCCATCAGAACGTGCGTAACCGCAGGATGCGGGAGGAGATGGCGATGTGCAAGATCAGAGACGTCAGTGAGCTGTATGCCCTGGCCGACAAGTGTGCACGTCCTGAGGAAGGGAGGAAACTCCCCGGAGAGAATACAGGAGCAGGAGGATCTGACAGCAAAGATGCTGCCCCGGCAAAGAAAAACCGGTGGCGGAACAACAAGAAGAAGAAAGGCAAAGATGTGCTAGTCATTGAGCAGTCCGGCAACGACGGTGGCGCCAAGAAAGCCAAAGTTGGTAGCTCCGGCAAGGAGATTTCCGCATGCACCAACTGCCAGGCCGTGGTGGTCGCCGACAAGCAGGACGACACCGACAAGCAGTACTGCAAGATCCACCGCACCAAGGGCCATGACCTCCAGAGCTGCAAGAAGGTCGAGCAGCTTGTCCAGCAGCAAAAGGCTGAATACGAGCGACGCGACAAGGAGAGGGCCCAAGGAGGCACTGGAGAGTCCGGCAAGAAGCGCGCCGGCTGGGGAGGATGCCACGGCAAGGCCAAGCAGCGGCAAGGAGACAGACCTCCCCGCGGCCGCGACAAGGATGAAGATGACGACGACGATGACGAAGACATGGATGATGTCGAGACCAGTGAGCAGGAGTTCCAGAAAGCCATAGAGGTCTTGTGCGTAGACGGCGGTGCTTCTCTGCATACTTCGCACCGCCAACTCAAGCAGTGGGTGCAGGAAGTCAATGCGGCGGAACCACCTGTCGAGTCACGCAAGCTTCTGAAATGGTCCAGCACGCCTATCATCTTTGATATTGAGGACCACCCTGATCGCACAACTGCGGTTGGGTGCTTGCCGATGTTGGTTTCACCAACTATCCGCAACCTCAAGGTCACTAAGATGCTAGTTGACGGCGGGGCCTGCTTGAACCTGATCTCCTCCGCTGTACTCCAGAAACTTCAGATCCCTGACAGCGAGCTTGAAGAGACCGGCACATTCCAAGGAATCAACCCAGGAAGGAGCAAGCCGAAGGGGAAGGTCACGTTGCCAGTAACATTTGGCAGCGAGTTGAACTTCAGGACTGAGAGGGTCACTTTTGACGTTGCCAATTTTCCATTGCCTTACAATGGGATTCTCGGCCGTCCAGCACTCGCCAAGTTCATGGCAGGCTCTCACTAGGCATACAACATGCTCAAGATGCCAGGCCCGATAAGCGTCATCTTTGTCCCTGGCGACAAGAAGGATGCTCTTATCTGCGTCGACAAGATCTACCGGGAAGCAGCAGCCGCGGCAGATCACAAGTCACCTGCCGTTGAAGCTCCCGGGGGGGAAGAAGAAGACCAAGTCCGGCAAGAGTTCTGATGCCCACTCCGGCAAGCGCACCTCTTCGGAGTGCTGCGCTACCGTCGAGGACGCACCATCGAGCTCCACCGGCAAGTGTAAGAAGGCGATGGCGGCTCCGCCAGAGACCAAGAAAGTGTCCTCCAACGAGGACAGCACTGGTGGTACCTTCACCATCAGTGCCACTCTTGACCCTAAATAGGAAAGCGCGCTCATTGCTTTCCTGCGGGCAACCGTCTGACATCCCCGGTGTTCCCAGGAAAGTAATTGAGCACCATCTTGCCGTTTGTCCTCATGCGTGGCCCGTCAAGCAGAAGGTCAGGAAGCAAGCGGTGGAGCGCCAAGAATTCATCGCAGAAGAGATCAAGAAATTGGAAGCAGCAGGCCTTGTCAGAGGAGTGCTCCATCCTACGTGGTTGGCCAATCCTGTAGTCGTGCGCAAGGCAAACGGGAAATGGAGGCTTTGTATCGACTTTACCGATGTTAATAAAGCTTGTCCCAAAGACCCATTTCCCTTGCCGCGCATTGACCAGATTGTTGACTCCACGGCCGGATGTGACTTGCTTTCATTTCTTGACGCATACTCAGGATACCATCAAATCTTCATGGCAGAAGAGGATGAGGAGAAGACCGCATTCATCACTCCATGTGGCACGTACTGTTTCATACGGATGCCTTTCGGTTTAAAGAATGCTGGTTCAACATTTGCAAGGGTAGTCCATGTCGCTCTTGAGCCACAAATACACAGAAACGTGGAAGCCTACATGGATGACATAGTGGTCAAGAGTAAGGACAAGGCAACCCTGATTCAAGATTTAGACAAGACCTTTGCAAATCTGCACAAGATCAACCTCAAGCTCAACCCCGAGAAGTGTGTGTTCGGAGTCCCCTCCGGCAAGCTTCTCGGGTTCTTCGTGTCTCAGCGGGGAATTGAAGCCAATCCCGACAAGATCAAGGCCATTGAGCAGATCGAAGCACCAAAGCGCGTCAAGGATGTACGAAGACTTGCCGGTTGCGTGGCTACTCTCAGCAGGTTTATCTCTAGGTCTGCTGAGCGTGCCCTGCCGTTTTTCAAAATTTTGAAAAAGGCAGGTCCAATGAAATGGACTCCGGAAGTGGAGGCTGCGCTGCAGGACTTGAAGAGATACCTGTCCTCCACTCCAACACTTGTCGCACCTAAGCCACAAGAGAAGTTGCTGCTGTATATAGCGGCAACCAATCAAGTGGTTAGTGCTGTGTTAGTAGCAGAGAGGGAGGCAGATGACGAGTCAGCAACCACGGCAAGCGCATCCAGCGACAAGCAGGGGGCTTCCCCGACAAGCTTTGGTCCCGACAAAGATGGGTCTGTGCAGGTGCGCGAAGAGATGCAGAAGAGAATGGTGCAGCGCCCAGTTTACTTTGTCAGTTCCCTTCTGCAGGGGGCTAGGTCAAGGTACTCTGGTGTGCAGAAATTGCTTTTCGGCCTTCTCATGGCCTCGAGAAAGCTGCGCCATTACTTCCAAGCACATGAGATCACAGTTGTCACTCGCTTTCCGCTGAAGAAGATTCTACAGAATCCAGAAGCAACAGGCAGGATTGTTGAGTGGGCACTGGAACTGTCAAGCTTTGGCCTCAAGTTTGAGAGTACTTCAACTATCCAAAGCAGAGCATTGGCAGAATTCATAGCAGAGTGGACGCCAACACCAAATGAAGAAATTCCAGAAACGAGCATCCCCGTCAAGGAAGCAAGCAAAGAGTGGCTCATGTACTTTGACGGTGCCTTCTCGCTGCAAGGCGCCGGCGCTGGCGTGCTGCTTGTCGCACCCACCGGAGAGCACCTCAAGTACGTAGTCCAGATGCCCTTTCCCAAGGAGCAAGCAACAAACAATACTGCAGAGTATGAAGGCTTGCTTGCCGGTCTCAGGATCGCGGCAGACCTTGGGATCAAGAAGCTCATTGTTAGGGGTGACTCGCAGCTTGTCGTCCGCCAAGTGAACAAGAGTTATCAGAGTCCGTTGATGGAAGCCTACGTTGACGAAGTGAGAAAGCTAGAAGAGCACTTTGACGGCCTACAGATGGAGCATGTTCCAAGAGCTCAGAACGACATTGCCGATGGCCTGTCAAAGTGCGCCGCACTTAAGTTACCTGTGGAACCAGGGATCTTTGTGCTCAAGCTGACTCGACCATCCGTAACACCATCAACTGGACAGAGCAAGAAGAGGAAGTTGTTTTCTGGTGACTATTTTCCGGCAGAGCTTCCCGAAGCCGCTACAAAGAAGGTCCCCAAGATCAACACCAAGAGTGCTGAGGAGCAGTCTGCTCCGGCAAGCCCTAGGGTTTGTTCCGTTGAAGCAGAGGCTCCCGACAAGTTTTGCTCCGGCATGCTTGCCGAGGAACGTCAAGCTCCGGCTGAGCCGCAGGTTCTCGCCGTAGAAGCGGATGTTCCCGCAGCAGCAGATGTGCCTTTAGTCCTTGTTGTCGAGCCACAAGCTCCAGCATGGGCACAGCAGATTGTCCGTTTCCTTCAGAGAGGAGAACTTCCCGAAGAGCAAGAAGCGGAAAGAGTAGCCCAGCAGTCAAGTATGTACCAGTTTGTCGACAACACACTGTACAGAAGAAGACTCAACGGTGTGAAATTGAAGTGTATTCACCGGGAAGATGGACAAGAGCTGTTGGCAGAGATACATGGAGGCATATGTGGTCACCACATTGGCGCAAGAGCACTTGCCGGCAAAGCATTCCGGCAAGGTTTCTTTTGGCCGACAGCCCTCCAGGATGCAACTGCACAAGTAACCAAGTGTGAAGCGTGCCAGTTCCATTCCAAGCAGATACACCAGCCAGCTCAAGCTCTCCAGACGATCCCTTTATCCTGGCCATTTTCGGTCTGGGGGCTCGATATCCTCGGCCCCTTTCCCCGAGCAGTCGGGGGCTTTGAGTACTTGTATGTTGCAATCGACAAGTTCACAAAGTGACCGGAGGTGGAAGCAGTGAGGAAGGTGACAGCACAGTCAGCAGTCAAGTTCTTCAGGTCGATTGTTTGCCGCTTCGGGATCCCTAACAGGATAATCACCGACAACGGTACGCAATTCACAAGCTGCACCTTCATGCAGTACGTCCAAGATCTTGGCGCCAAGGTCTGCTTCGCTTCTGTTGCTCACCCGAGAAGCAATGGTCAAGCGGAGAGGGCAAATGCTGAAGTGTTGTGTGGGCTCAAGACCAGGACTTTCGACAGGCTGCACAAGTGCGGAAGAAACTAGATCGAGGAGCCGCCGGTGGTTCTTTGGTCGATCAGGACGACGCCAAATCGAGCCACTAGCCAGACACCTTTCGCTCTAGTCTATGGAGCAGAGGCAGTTCTCCCCACGGAACTCGTATACGGGTCACCTCGAGTGCTCGCTTATGATGAGCTTGAGAAGAGCAGCTGCGGCAAGATGACGCGCTGCTCCTTGAGGAAGACCGTCTTCAGGCTGCTGTACGAGCTGCTCGCTACCAGCAAGCTTTGCGCCGCTACCATAGCCGCAAAGTTAATGCCAGAAGTCTCGAGGAAGGCGACCTTGTTCTTCGGCGTGTTCAGACCGCCAAGAATTCCAACAAGTTGGCGCCGAAGTGGGAAGGCCCTTACCGGGTGAAACAAGTCACTAGGCCTGGCGATGTCCGCCTTGAGACCGAAGATGGCATTCCAGTGAGCAACTCCTGGAACATTGAGCATCTTCGTAAGTTTTACCCATAAGGCGCGGTTGCCGGAACTCGTTCCGGCAACCACCTTTTGTACAAGTCTTGCTGCTGTTGCATGTAATCCTTTGTACAAAGCCGGGCCCAGATCCCGTGCATAAAGCTCATGTGCTCCGCGCACCTTGTCAATTTCATGCTTTCTATTTTTCGCATGTGTTATCTGACACTTTCTGCAGCACTTACCCCCGGTAAGCAACAACGAGCCATAAGGCTCCGTATCTTTATTTTCCTCTCCTTCTTTTTTTTTCAAGGAAAGGAAGGTTCCCTCGCACACGAGTTTGCCGGGGGGGAAAGGAGAAGATAATGGTATGGACCAGGCGTCGTTCAAGAAAGTTTCGCCTTACCGAGAAGCAAACAACAGAAAAGATAAGTTGCCAAAGTTTGAGCAATCAGATTTTTTAAATTTTTAAGTTATCTTCCTTGAACGACCGTGCTTTGTATGGAAAACCTGTGCGCGGAGGAACCAACTCGTAGCTAGTTGCGCCCTTACTTTGTTTCGAGTCCACTCAACAACTTAAGTGAGCTGCGACTAGTTGCGACAAGGTTTCTTGTCAATAGCAGCACCGCCAGCGGGCTGCTGACGTCCCGCACTCAGCGCTCGCGGCCAAGGTGCCTGCGCCGGCAAGTTCCCTAAAAGCGTAGGGTAAAAACATACAAAGGAAGGAATCAAGTAAAAGAAATAACATTGCAATCACTACCCGAAATAGTATTATATTACAAGATAGCTTGTCGCGGCTCTAACAGATTGTTCTCATAACATGACCAGCGGTGGCAAGAAAAGAAGAAACGGGCGGCCTAGTCTACGCGATCGCCCTCAACCCTCTTGATCCCGCTCACCTTGTCCACAATGGGTGCGACAAGGGTCTTGAGCGCCTCCAGATCAGCATCCGGCGGCAGGGTCCTGAGGACATTGGTGAGGTTGAGGCCCGGGTTGCGGAAGGCCACCTTCACCAACACCTTTTGAAGAGCTCCTGCGCAGATCTTGCGCGACTCGTCGGCCAGCTGCTTTGGGATCCTCTCCCGGAGTCGCTGGAGGGCCGTCGCCACGCCTTTGAAGAACAAGGTGAGCTTGCCACTGGGTTGGAGGTTCTCGTCGGAGGGATACCCGAGATCCTCCATTCCCAGCTGCGCCAGCTCCCTGTCAACGTCTGCGGCAACATTCACAAGACCCTCCGTCCAGTGCTCCACATTCTCCTTGAAAGCATTCTGGGCGGCAGCAGCACTCGCCAGCAGCGCCTTGCCGGCCTTGACCTCTTCCTTCAAGGCCGTATCCTGCTCCCTGGCGCCGTCCAGCGTCTTGGTCAAAGTGGTCAGCTTCAACTCAAGATCTGCGTTGGAGTCCTTGGCGGCGCTAAGCTCCTGGCCCTTCTCGGCGAGACAGGCCTGCAGCTCCGAGTGGCTGTGGGCGTCCTTCTCCCGCTCACGCTTGAGCGCGGCAAGCTCTTCACCCCTCGCCTTGAGATCGGCCTCCAGCTGCGCCACCTTCATCTCCAGCTCCTTCTTGGCGGCCTCGGCAGCTGCAGCAGCATCCTCTGCTTGCTTGAGGGCTCCGCCAAATGTTCGCTCGCGTGCGGCAAGCTCCTCCTCGTGGCTGTCAAGATTGACCTTCCACTGCACCAGCTCGCCCTCCTGCGCAGACAGCTTTTCAGCGGCAAGCCGCTGTTGCTCTTCGACTTCGGCCCGCTCGAGGAGGAAGGCCTTCTGCTCCTCGACAAGTTGCGCCCACTCCTCTGCCAGGGACCGGAGAGCTTCCTGGTTGTGACCCCGGAGCTCCTCCGCGCGCCTTTCGATCTCTACTCCCGCCTTCGCGACAAGCGCCTTGCGGGATTCCAGCTTGGCTTGCCGGGAGCGGTAGAGCGACACCAGCTTCAGCAGCAGCCGCTCCTCCTCAGGCTCGCTGCCGCTGCTGCTCGGTGCATCAACCAGCGCCAGCCCAGCGGAGGTGAGCACCTCTCCGTCAAAGCTCTCTCCTTCGACCGGCGCCCTGGAGCTTGATGCCCAGGGGAGGTTGATGAAGATGCCATCCCTGGCCTTCAAGTAGACGCCTGGCTAGGGCTCTTCGGAGCCTGACGCTGCGGCAGCGGCCGAGGGATCGGCGGTCGGCGTAGCGCCTGGTGCTCCTGCGGCCTCAGGGCCGTTAGTGCGATCGCCAGATCCCCCGCCTGCTTCTGCGGCGCCAGCTTTGGCGGCCTCTGCGCCAGCGGGATCGTCAGCGCCGGCTGCTTCCTCGGCGGTAGCAGCGTCGTCGGCGGCAACCTCGATCTCCATCGGCTCCGCAACTGATGGATCGGACAGCCGAAAAAGGGAGAAGAGTCAAGCAAATATCCAAAAAAGAAGATCAAAAGAAGAAGAACCCAAGGGAAGTTTTGAAGCAAGAAGATTACCTGTGCCAGGTTCTGCAGTCGTGGTCTCCGCCGCTGGAGGGCTGCTGGTGCTGTCCCTTGCCGGAGAACCCTCCCTTGCCGGAGACTTCTCCCATGCCGGAGAGCTCTCCCTTGCCGGGGACCTCTCCCTTGCTGGAGGACTCTCCCTTGGCATTTCGGGGGCGGCCTCCGGGCACTCCTGGTGGGGATGCTCTGCTCCTACGCAAACCAACAATCAAATATCAGCAAAGCAAGAATCTCCATGCGCGCCCAACAGCGGAGAGCGAACCATATACTTACGCTGGGGGCTGCTCTGGAGAACAGTTGCCGGGTCCGACAAGGTTGTCTCGGACGCATCCCCTGCTGTCGCGGTGGGTTCGTCCTCGATGATAATCACCGGGGCCTTGGCTCTCTTCGCTGCTCTCTGGGCTAGAGTCCTAAGAAGCAATAAGTTCAGAGTAAAGCAGATGAGATACAAGACAAGACATCAAGAATTGAAGAACTACAAGTGCAACAAGAGAATCTTACTCTTCTTCTTCTTCCTCATCGGAGCTGAACGCGGAGAAGTCGAAGTCCGGCTCACGTCCGGCGCGAGAAGGCGGAGGAGTAGTTTCCCTTGGTCGCTTGGCGGGAACTGTGGTGGTGGTCTAAGACGACCCCGGTCCGGCTGCCGCCGCGGCATGAGAAGCGGCAGGAGCAAAAGCGGTGGTCCGGGTGGACCCCGCTCCAGTTGCCGCAGCAGCGTGAGGTGCTCCCACGGCAATAGTGCTTGCCGCGGTGGAGCGTGTCACGTGGCGCGGTGACTGTCGACTCGCCCGCCGCCCCGCTACGTCCCCGGCCTTGCGGAGACGCCTTCTTGCTGGAGCTGGGGGCTCTGCTTGCGGCGAGCTGTCTGATGATGAGGAGGAAGAGGAGTTGATCTCCAACGAGCCGCTCGTATCCTCGGCGGGCTCGCTCGACTCGACGTCACGCCCGGCAAGCTCTTTCTTGCCGGCAAGCTCCTCTCGCCTGGCAAGCTCTTTCTTGCTGGCAAACTCCTCTCGCTTGGCACGGCTTGCCACCTCTGCTGCCTCTGCCTCCTCCACGGTGAATCCAAACTCGCCCGCAGCTGCGGCTGCCGCCGCCTCTTCCAACCTGGTGGTGATGCGTTTCAACTCCGCATCGGTGGTGTCGCGAGTGAGGCCTTTCTTTTCATCGGAGCGGACCGGCACTTCTACCAAGCCGTCAAAGAACTCCTGCACGACGTCGTCTGCAGGCTCTTGCCAAGTTGGGACAATTCCATGTGAATCACACAGCGACATCATTGCACGGATGCGGTTGAGCGCGGAGTTGTTGCACAGCGGAACGACACCCTGCGGCAACCTGAACACTTCGGGATGCTCAGGGTCATACTTGAACAGCTCCTGGAGCATCGTGTTGAGCTCCAAAAAAGTGAAGTTGTAGTTGAGGCCCGGCCGCAGCCTCATGATATCCGCCGCATTCTTGAATTCCCAGGCGGGTCTCCTCCGTTCCTGCAGGGGGGCGACGCGGCGGCGAAGAAAATCTGCGCCAACAGCGCCTACAGTAAGCCCGGCAAGCCTGAGGCGTTGGATCCGGGTGACGGCAATCTTCAGCCTATCATCTTCCAGGGCCACGTTGCTCCAATCGCTGCCGCGTGCTGCTGGGGTTTGGCGCCGGGCGGTAAATGGCTGCGGGTTCTCCTCGACAATCCAGCACCAGTCTGCTCTCCATTCCTGCCACTTGCCGCGGAACTCTCCCTCCAGATAAGAGTCCTTCTTGCCGGCCCTCGAGATCCAGGCGATTCCGCCAGATAAAGGCTCTCCTCTCTCTACTCGGGGCATAAAGAAGTGGCGAAAAAGGGCTACATTTGGATGGACTCCGACAAAGTTTTCGTAGAGATGTGTGAAAACTGCCATGGTCAGAACGGCATTGGGGGTGAAATCAAGGAGGCAGAACCCGTAGGTGTTCATGATGTCGCAGAAAAACTCAGAATAAGGCGGGCAGAGCCCGCAGTAGAAGAACACGGCGAAGAAGGGATATCCATTTGGAGCCATTTTCCAAGCGGAGGCTGGAAGTACCTTCGTTCACGGGTGTGCTCGCGTCTCCGTCGACCAGAAGAGGTAGTAATACTCCCTCAGCTCCTTCACGGCGAGCTTGGGGGGGGGGAGATTGCCCGCTCCTTTCGCAGCGCCGCAAGCCGCTGCGCCTCGGTCGACTTCACAGCCTTCCCCTTGTCGGCTTTCGGAGCCATGGCGGAAGTGGTGGAGGAGGTCGACGGTGTTGGTGGTGCTGGTGGCGATGGGGGGCAGGGCGCTGCTCTCTTTCAGCTTTGGGAAGACGGAGGAGCGGCGGAGGTTTCCGAGATTGGAATGGAAAGGGGCGAATGGGCGCACTACCCCTGTTTCCCCTGCTTATAAAGAGGGATGGGGCGGACGTTCCGCCTTTCCAAATAAAGAAACCACCCACGATCTCTCCCACGACGCCGCATTCGACGCGTGCCATTCGGGGAGGGCGCGGTGGATATGGGGAGAGATACGGCGTAACCTAGGCCGCGTGTGCCCGTGCCTTGTTTTGGACCTGGCCCAACAGCGCTCTGCACCGTGTATGGCCCAGGCCCGGGGGCTCCTGTCAGTGTACTAGAGTAGGGGTACCCTAGTATCCTGAACTTGTGCACGGGCAGTCGCAGCATCCCGCGGCAAGGCTTGCCGGGTGACCGCGAAGGTCCTCCGTGGTTCCTTTGGGGCCATTCAAGAACAAAGTATCCAAACCAAGGAGACAAGACCCGGCAAGAGGAGCTTGCCGGGAAGGCCAACCAAGGCATCCCAAGAAACTTGCCGCGGCACGCCACGCGTCCCGGCAAGGCTCGGTGAGCGACAAGCTCCCGGACGCGACAAGACAACGACCGCGGCAAGGCGCTTGCCACGGCAAGCCTCCACTCTATACCTGCGCTCCAGCACATCCACCAACGTGTCGCTCTAGGACCCTTCCAGGCGTACGTGGCGGGAGGCTGTGCAGCCAGCGGTACACGGTGGCAAGCGGCGCTGACAAGATCGCCGTCGTGGCGAGCGGTGGCGTCCCTGGCGGTCCCTTTTGCACTATTTGGGCGACGTAGACGGGCATTTAATGCCCTTGTCCCCTGCCATCAGGGTTAGGTATGATACACTGTAGCAGGCGGCTGTACCAACCGCAACATCTTTCCATTTTTACCCTTGTCTATGTTGCCACCTGTCGGTGACCCCTTTGAGCATATAAAAGGAGGCCCATGCGCAACGTAGAGGAGGGGAAGGAGAACACTCACGCTCGGTCTCGTTAGCTGCTGGTGTGTATTGTAGCACTCAGCGCTCCCGAGCAAAGAACTCAATACAAAACACAAAGCAGGAGTAGGGTTTTACGCATCCGTGCGGCCCGAACCTGGGTAAACTTCTCGTGTGTCTCGCCTCGATCTGCTCTTCGTGCAATCTCCGCCCCCCTGCCGAACCAAAAAGGGGTTGGGTCTCCCGGTCCCATAGGTGTTCGTGGATTAGTCCCCCGACAGCTACCTTGCTGCAATTTTGTTACTACAATCGTTACTTGCTCGTTATAAATTACCTTGCTATCAAACTACTCCGATACTTACAATTTCAGCACTTGCAGACATCACCTTGCTGAAAACCACTTGTCATTTCCTTCTACTCCTCATTGGGTTCGACACTCTTACTTATCGAAAAGAGCTACAATTGATCCCCTATACTTGTGGGTAATGAAGGTTATTTTCTGGCACCGTTGTCGGGGAGTGAAGCGCCTTTGGTAAGTGGAATTTGGTAAGGAAACATTTATATAGTGCGCTAAAATTTATTGTCACTTGTTACTATGGAAAACAATCCTTTGAGGGGTTTGTTCGGGGTATCTTCACCTCGACTGGAACCACAATTAGCTACCCCTCAACCTACTGCACCTACTGAAAATATTAAATATGAAATTCCTTCAGGTATGATAGAACAACTGCTCGCTAATCCTTATGCAGGAGATGGAACTGAACATCCTGATATGCACTTGATATATGTAGAACAAATTTGTGGATTGTTCAAGCTTGCAAGTTTACCTGGAGATGAAGTTATGAAGAAGTTTTTCCCTTTATCTTTGAAGGGAAAATCATTGGCATGGTATAGGCTATGCGATGATATTTGATCGTGGGTTTGGAATCGATTGAAATTGGAGTTCCATCAAAAAAATTATCATATGTATCTAGTTCATCGTGATCGGAATTATATATATAATTTTTGGCCTCGTGAAGGATAAAGTATCGCTCTAGCTTGGGGCGGCTTAGGTCAATGTTATATTCATGCCCCAATCATGAGCTCTCAAGAGAAATTATTATCCAGAATGTTTATGCTCGGCTTTCTCGTAATGATCAAACCATGCTTGATACTTCTTGTGTCAGTTCGTTTATGAAGAAGACTATTGAATTCCGGTGGGATCTTTTGGAAAGAATTAAACACAACTCTGAATATTGGGAACTCGACAAAGGTAAAGAGTCAGGTATTAAACTTAAGTATGATTGTGTTAAATCTCTTATGGATCCGATGCTTTTCAAAAGTTTAGCACTAAATATGGACTTGACTCTGAGATAGTAGCCTCCTTTTGTGAATAATTTGCTACTCATGTTGATCTCCCTAAAGAGAAGTGGTTTTAATATCACTCACCTATTAAAGAAGAAATCAAAGAACCGGTACCAGTTAAAGAAGAAACTATACTTTACAATGTTGATCTAGTTGTTCCTTCTGCTTATATTGAGAAACCACCTTTCCCTGTTAGGATAAAGGAACATGCTAAAGTTTCAACTGTTGTTAACAAAAGCTATATTAGAACACCTAAACTTGATGAACAAATTAAAGTGGAACCTAGTATTGCTATGGTTAAATATCTCTTGGAAGAAGATATGGATGGGCATGTTATTTACTTCTGTGAAGAAGCTGCTAGAATTGCCAAACCTAATAAAAAGGATAAACATAGACCTGTTGTTGGCATGCCCGTTATCTCAGTTAAAATAGGAAATCACTGTTATCATGGTTTATGTGACATAGGTGCTAGTGTGAGTGTTATTCCTTACACATTATATCCAGAAATTTTGAATGACATAACACCCGCAGAGATAGAAGACATAGATGTTACTATTAAACTTGCTAATAGAGACTTGATACGTCTCCAACGTATCTATAATTTTTGATTGATCCATGCTATATTATCTACTATTTTGGACATTATTGGGCTTTATTATCCTCTTTTATATTATTTTTGGGACTAACCTATTAACTGGAGGCCCACCCCAGAATTGTTGTTTTTTGCCTGTTTTAGGGTTTCGAAGAAAAGGAATATCAAACGGAGTCCAAACGGAATGAAACCTTCGGGAATGTGATTTTCTCAACGAACAAGACCCGGGAGACTTGGACCCTACGTCAAGAAAGGAAACAGGAGGCCACAAGGTAGGGGGCGCGCCTACCCCCCCCCCCCCCAGGCGCGCCCTCCACCCTCGTGGCCCCCTGTTGCTCCACCGACGTACTCCTTCCTCCTATATATACCTACGTACCCTCAAATGATCAGATACGGAGCCAAAACCCTAATTCCACCGTCGCAACTTTCTGTATCCACGAGATCCGATCTTGGGGCCAGTTCCGGAGCTCTGCCGGAGGGGGCATCGATCACGGAGGGCTTCTACATCAACACCATAGCCCCTCCGATGAAGTGTGAGTAGTTTACCTCAGACCTACGAGTCCATAGTTAATAGCTAGATGGATTCTTCTCTCTTTTTGGATCTCAATACAATGTTCTCCCCCTCTCTTGTGGAGATCTATTTGATGTAATCTTATTTTTGCGGTGTGTTTGTTGAGACCGATGAATTGTGGGTTTATGATCAAGTCTATCTATGAATAATATTTGAATCTTCTCTGAATTCTTTTATGTATGATTGGTTATCTTTGCAAGTCTCTTTGAATTATCAGTTTGGTTTGGCCTACTAGATTGATCTTTCTTGCAATGGGAGAAGTGCTTAGCTTTGGGTTCAATCTTGCGGTGTCCTTTCCCAGTGACAGTAGGGGCAGCAAGGCACGTATTGTATTGTTGCCATCGAGGATAACAAGATGGAGTTTTCTTCATATTGCATGAGTCTATCCCTCTACATCATGTCATCTTGCTTAAGGCGTTACTCTGTTTTTAACTTAATACTCTAGATGCATGCTGGATAGCGGTCGATGAGTGGAGTAATAGTAGTAGATGCAGGTAGGAGTCGGTCTACTTGTCTCGGACATGATGCCTATATACATGATCATACCTAGATATTCTCATAACTATGCTCAATTCTATCAATTGCTCAACAGTATTTTGTTCACCCACCGTAGAATACTTATGCTCTCGAGAGAAGCCACTAGTGAAACCTATGGCCCCCAGGTCTACCTTTATCATATTAATCTCCTACTACTTAGTTATTTCCTTTGCAATTTACTTTGCCTTTATTTTGCTTTGCATCTTTATCATAAAAATACCAAAAATATTATCTTATCATATCTATCAGATCTCACTCTCGTAAGTGGCCTTATAGGGATTGACAACCCCTATTTGTGTTGGTTGCGAGGATTTATTTGTTTTGTGCAGGTACGAGGGACTCGCGCGTAGCCTCCTACTAGATTGATACCTTGGTTCTCAAAAACTGAGGGAAATACTTACGCTACTTTGCTGCATCATCCCTTCCTCTTCGGGGAAAACTAACGCAGTGCTCAAGAGGTAGCAAGACACTATATCACCAGTTGGGATTGTTAGAGATGTTGAAGTCGTGTGTGGGAAAATAAAATACCCTACTAATTTTCTTGTTCTTGGTTCCCCACAGGATGACTTTTGTCCCATTATCTTTGGTAAACCTTTCTTGAACAACGTTAATGCTAAGATAGATTGTGAGAAACAAACTGTCAGTGTTAGTTTTAGTGATGGGTCTCGTGAGTTTAATTTTTCCAAGTTTAGTAGAAAGCTTCATGAAAAATAATTGCCTAGTAAGGATGTATTAATTGGTCTTGCTTCTATTGTGTACCACCTACTGATCCTTTAGAACAATATTTTCTAGACCATGAAAATGATTTTCATATGCATGAGAGAAATGAAATAGATAAGATTTTCTTCGAACAACATCCTCTGCTTAAACACAACTTGCCTATTGAAACTCTAGGGGGTCATCCTCCACCTAAAGGTGATCCTGTGTTTGAATTAAAATAATTGCCAAACACTTTTAAATATGCTTATCTTGATGAAAATAAGATATATCATGTATTATTAGTGCTAACCTTTCAAAACATGAAGAAGAAAGATTATTGAAAGTTGTAAGGAAGCACCGAGCTGCTATTGGATATACTCTTGATGATTTAAAGGGCATTAGTCACACTCTATGTCAGCACAAAATTAATATGAAACCTGATGTTAAACCCGTTGTTTATCACCAACGTTGGTTAAATCCAAAAATGAAGGAAGGGGTAAGAACGGAAATCTTAAAACTTCTTGAAGCAGGTATAATCTATCCCATAGGTGATAGTAGATGGGTAAGTCCTATTCATTGTGTCCCTAAGAAAGGAGGTATAAATGTTGTTCCTAATGATAAGAATGAACTTATTCCACAAAGCATTATTACAGGCTATAGAATGGTAATTGATTTTAGAAAATTAAACAAAGCAACTAGAAAAGATCATTACCATATGCCTTTTATTGATCAAATGCTTCAAAGATTATCTAAGCACACACACTTTTGCTTCCTTGATGGATATTCTGGTTTTTCACAAATACCTGTTTCTCAACCTGATCAAGAAAATACCACTTTTACTTGTCCCTTTGGAACTTATGCTTATAGATGTATGCCTTTCGGTTTATGTAATGCACCTGCTACCTTTCAAAGATGTATGACTGCTATATTCTCCGACATTTGTGAAAAGATTGTTGAGGTTTTCATGGATAAATTCTCTATTCATGGGAAGTCTTTTGATGATTGTTTAAGCAATCTTGATCGAGTTTTGCAGAGATGTGAACAAAAAAATCTTGTCTTGAATTGGGAGAAGTGCCACTTTATGGTTAATGAAGGCATTCTCTTGGGTCATAAAATTTCTGAAAGAGGTATTGAAGTGGACAAAGCTAAGTTTGATGCAATTGAGAAAATGCCATGTCCTAAAGATATAAAAGCTATTCGTAGTTTCTTACGTCTTATTGGTTTCTATAGGAGATTTATCAAAGACTTTTCTAAAATTTCTAGGCCTCTTATAAACCTTTTGCAAAAGGATGCTCCTTTTGTTTTTGATGATGATTGTTTAGAAGCCTTCGAAACTGAAAGTGCAACTATCCCTGGGTGGTTTTGGTAATTCCTAACAACATGTAGCTCATTGAGCTAATACTATTTCAAGATAAATATTTAGGAAAGCTCAATCATTGGCATGGCATGGATTAGAAATGTGGACCCCTCAAAATGCTAAGGAAAAAAGATTGGCTCAAGCTCTAAAGCTCAAGACTCTACATTTTACCTTTTAGTGATCCAAGATCACATTGAGTCAATAGGAAAAGCCAATACTATTAAAAGGGGATGAGGTGTTGCTTAATGGGTTACTTGCTCAAAATGCTTAGTGATATGCTCCAAAACCCTCAATCACTTTCTCATATCCACATATGTCCCAAACCAACAGTCAAACTTGGCCCCACCGAAACTCTCTATCCGGCGCCACTGAGTTCAGTTGACATAGCCACTCCCACAAAACCCTAGTCTTTTTGGTATCACCGATAGGGATCTCGGTCTCACCGAGATGGGATTGCAAACTCTCTATTTCCCTTGGTGACATTTCGGTCCAACCAAAATGAGCGATCGGTCCCACCGAGTTCACAATGCAAACTCTTTGTTTCCCCTTCGTAACGTTTCGATCTCACCGAGATGAGCGAATCGGTCCCACCGAGTTTGCCTGACCAACTCTCTGGTTAGCTCATTACCAAAATCGGTCCCACCGAGTTTGTGTAATCGGTCTCACCGAGATTACTTTATGCCGTAACCCTAATAAAACCAGTCTCACCGAGTTGACATGTTGGTCCCACCGAAAATCCTAACGTTCACATTTTGAACTAAATCGATCCAACCGAGTTTCACTATTCGGTCCCACCGAGTTTGGTGATTTGTGTGTAACAGTTAGATTTTGTGTGGAGGCTATATATACCCCTCCACCCACTCTTCATTCATGGGGAGAGCCATCAGAACATGCCTACACTTCCATCATACATTTTCTAAGAAAGAGCCACCTACTCATGTGTTGAGGTCAAGATATTCCATTCCAACCATATGAATCTTGACCTCTAGCCTTCTCCAAGTTGCTTTCCACTCAAATCATCTTTCCACCAAATCGAAATCAGTGAGAGAGAGTTGAGTGTTGGTGAGGGAGTCCAGGATTAGGGGGTCTCCGGACAGCCGAACTATATCCTTTGGTCGGACTGTTGGACTATGAAGGTACAAGATTGAAGACTTCGTCATGTGTCCGGATGGGACTCTACTTGGCATGGAAGGCAAGCTAGGCAATATGGATATGTATATCTCCTCCTTTGTAACTGACCTTGTGTAACCCTAGCCCCCTCTAGTGTCTATATAAACCAGACGGTTTTAGTCCGTAGGACAACATATAATCAAACCATAGGCTAGCTTCTAGGGTTTAGCCTCTCTGATGTCATGGTAGATCAACTCTTGTAACACTCATATTATCAAGAACAATCAAGCGGGACGTAGGGTATTACCTCCATCAAGAGGGCCCGAACCTGGGTAAACATCGTGTCCCCTACTATAACGCCCTCGATGCGTCTATATCTCCCACGTGTCGAGGCACGACTTAGAGGCATAGCCGCATTGAAAGCAATGTCGCAAGTCGGGAATCATTACACAACCCATGTACATATAACATAAAGGGGAATAATAGCATAGTTGGCTTACACTCGCCACGTCACATCAAAGTACATAAATAACATCCATCATACAAGCACTCATGGCCCGACTACGGCGCCAAAATAGAAAAGACCCCCAACAAGCGACTAGGCCCTGAATCTAACCCCGAATAGGCATCCCTACTGATCATCAGGAAATGACACATAGTAACGCTGAGAGTCCTCGTCGTACTCCAACTTCAGCTCGAGCGCGCCATCCAGAGAGGTATCATCTGTCCCTGCATCTGGTGTAATAGTAATCTGTGAGCCACAAGGACTCAGCAATCTCGCACCCTCACGATCAAGACTATTTAAGCTTAATAGGTAGGAAAGGGGTAATGTATAAGTGGAGCTGCAGCAAGCGACTAGCATGTATGGTGGCTAACTTATTCGCAAAGAAGAGCGAGAAGAGGAGGCAAAGCACGAGCAGAAAACTAGAGAGCAGCCTACGCAAACATAACTCCAACGCCGTGTCCACTTCCCGGACTCCGCCGAGAAGAGGCCATCACGGCAACACACTCAGTTGATTCATTTTAATTATTTAAGGTTCAAGTTATCTACAACCGGACATTAACAAATTCCCATCTGCCCATAACCGCGGGCACGGCTTTCGAAAGATCAATCCCTGCAGGGGGGTCCCAACTTAGCCCATAAGAAGCTCTCACGGTTAACGAAGGAATAGACCTCCACCCAAGACACACCGATCAGACTCGGTATCCCGATACGACAAGATGATTCGACAGGTCAAAACTAGTCCAGCAACACCGCCCGAATGTGCCGACAAATCCCGATAGGAGCTGCACATATCTCGTTCTCAGGGCACACTCAGATGAGCCAGACGTCGGGTAGGCCAGCCCAGAGTTGCCCCTGGTAGCCCCGGACATCGCTCGATGGGACCAACACTCAGAGGAGCACTGGCCCGTGGGGGCTGAAATAAAGATGACCCTCGGGCTCCGGAAACCCAAGGGAAAAAGAGGCTAGGTGGCAAATGGTAAAACCAATGTTGGGCATTGCTGGAAAAGCTTTAATCAAGGCGAACTATCAAGGGGTTCCCATATAGCCCAACCACGTAAGGGACGCAACAATCTAGGAACATAACACCGATATGACGGAAACTAGGGCGGCAAGAGTGGAACAAAACACTAGGCGAAAGGCCGAACCTTCCACCCTTTACCAAGTATATAGATGAATAAAGATAAAATAGCAATATAATGATATCCCAACAAGTAAAATAAATGTTCCAACAAGGAACGGCTCCAATCTTCACCTGCAACTAACAACGCTATAAGAAGGGCTGAGCAAAGCGGTAACATAGCCAATCAATGGTTTGCTAGGACAAAGGTGGGTTAGAGGCTCAATCATGGCAATTGGGAGGCTGACAAGCAAGTGGTAGGCATCGTAGCATTGGCAAAGCAAAAGAGCGAGCAAACTAGCATAGCAAAGATAGTAGTGATTTCGAGGGTATGATCATCTTGCCTGCACAGTTGTCAGAGTTGACTGGATCCTCAAAAGCAAACTCAACGGGCTCCTCGTTAGCGAAATCGTCTCCTGGCTCTACCCAACAACACAAACAAGCAACAAGGATACAATCAACCACGTGCAAGGGCAACCAATAATATGCAAAGATGATATGCTATGCGGGATGCGATGCGGGATGCAAAATACAAGACGTGTCAGGAAATGCATGAACCTGGCCTCAACTTGGAAAACCAAGTGTGCCACTGGATAGAGGGGAAGAAATCCCCTAAAAACGATATAAAGATCAAAGGAATCGGAGCTACGGTTTGGAAATGGCAAGCGTTTTACGAAACGAACCGATCTACGATTTACAGCAAGTAGGCTCCTAAATGCAACGAAATGAACATGCTACAGCCACCAAACATGAAAACAAATTGCATGGCAGGGATGTACACAAGAAGCTTAACAAATCACCAGGACTGAGGCATAGGCAAATTCATCCATTAAGGGGTTCAAACAAACATGGCAAAACTGAATAAGCAAAACAGATTTCAGACTAAGCGAAATTAACGCTAGTCTGGAATTTCAGACCACGATGCTCTCTTCGGAGCAGCACAACAACATGAAGCATAACCTGAACATGGCAAGTAAGAGCATGGCATGGAGCTACTCAACAAGCTTAACAAAACACCCAAAATGACCTGGGGCCAAAAGGGTTCACAAAATACTCTAACAAGCACACGAACATCGATGAAACACAATCAGTTTTCAGACTTAGTGAAAACTGGGATATGCTGAAATTATAACTCACGGAGGCATGTAAACGAGCTCGATGCTCTCACTACGGTCCAAGTCATGGAAAGGAAAGAACATATCCATTAAGAACGCACAAAATGCTAGCTAGACATGGCAAGAACAATGGCATAGCATGCATGGATCACTAGCAATAGCTCCTGCAAAATCGCAAAAGAGTTCACGATCTGCCCAAATTAACAACTATGCAAAAGTTGAGCTCGATTGAGTCAACCTAGGGTGCTCCAACATAACAAGTAAAGACATGGATGGATTAAGCACAACAAGCGTAACAAACCACTCTTACTGATCATCCTCAAAAGAGGCACGGATCACTAGGAAACAAGCTGGACATATAGCATCGTGAACTAAAACATCCCAGACTTCGTGATTTTCACTAAGTCCCTGAAATCAACAATCTCAGGTACCCCTCTTTGCAAGCTTGCACAAGACAACACACACATCCTAAAAATTCATGGGAGGCACCTCTAGAAAGAGGACAACATGCTTAACAATTCATCCCAAAGGGGCACAGGCATATCATGCACACAATAATCATGGCAAAAATGACAAAAGTCAATGTAGAGCTAACGGATCTGCAATTTAACTCATGATGCCTCCTTCTAACAGAATTTAGGGTATCAAGATGACCTCAAATGGAAATGATGCAATGGAGTGAAATGATGTACTCATCGAGACGAAGATTTTGATATACTATATGTCCAAAATGGAGCTACGGATGCGGAGATATCACCGGTCAAAGATTGCTCGAAAATTAGGGTTAGGGACGAAAAAGTCAACCGAAAACTCAGATCCAGATCGGGATCTCGCGGGTACTGTTCATGGCGCGGACTTCGAGGTCACCGGCGTCGGAGAGGAAGAGGAAGCCGGGGCTTGGCCGGCCGGTGTGGGGGCTCGCCGGGGCGGTGACTTCGAGGCGGCGGTGGCCGGTGGCATGGCGGCGGCGGTGAGGCGGCGCGGTGTGAAGGCGGGGTCGGCCGGCGCGGGCTCCGGCGAGGTCGCCCGCGGTGGCGCGGTCCGGTCGGCGGGGCGGCGCGCGGAGGAGAGCGGCGGGAGGCGGCGGCGCTCGGACGAGGAGGCGGCGGCCCGGGCGAGGCGGCGCAGGGGCCGGGGACGGGCCTGGCGGGCCGCGGTCGTTGGAGGCGGTCGGGTGCCACGTGGCGCGCCCCGGTTCGTCGCGGGCGGCGGCGGGATTTGTCCGGCCGGCACGGACGTGTCCGGCGCGGCGCGGAGATCTTTTAGGGTTTTTCGGGGGAGGAGGAGATCCGAAAAATGGGGTGTCTATTTATAGGCATAAGTGGAGCTAGGAGAGTCCAAATGAGGTGCGGTTTTTGCCCACACGATCATGATCGAATGACCGAGACGATGGAGCAGAGTTTGGTGGGTTTTGGGCCAAATTAGAGGGGTGTTGGGCTGCAAACACACGAGGCCTTTTCGGTCCCTCGGTTAACCGTTGGAGTATCAAACGAAGTCCAAATGACCCGAAACTTGACAGGCGATCTACTGGTAGTAAACCAAGGCCGCATGGCAAGTCTCGGTCCAATCCGGAAATGTTTAATCCCCACACACGAAAGAAAGCTAGAAATAGCCACCGGAGGAGAACGAAGCGCCGGAATGCAAAACGGACAACGGGGAAAAAGCTCGAATGCATGAGATGAACATGTATGCAAATGCAATGCACGTGATGACATGATATGAGATGCACGAAAACAAAAACAACACACGGAGACAAAGACCCGAACCCGAGGAATAAATATAACTTAATGCCGGAAACGGCAAGAGTTGGAGTACAAATTGGGAAAGTTACATATGGGGCGTTACACCTGCCTCCTGTTACCATCCGCCTTAGACGCACAGTTCGGGACCCCCTACCCGAGATCTGCCGGTTTTGACACCGACACTGGTGCTTTCATTGAGAGTTCCACTGTGTCGTCACCATAAGGCTGGATGGCTCCTTCGATCATCACTAGCGATGCGGTCTAGGGTGAGGTTTTCCTCCCCGGACAGATCTTCGTATTCGGCGGCTTCGCACTGCGGGCCAATTCGCTTGGCCATCTGGAGCAGATCGAGAGCTACGCCCCTGGCCATCAGGTCAGATTTGGAAACTTGAACTACACGGCCGACATCTGCGGAGACTTGATCTTCGACGGATTCGAGCCCATGTCGGACGCGCCGCACAGCCATGACGAGCATGACGTAACTCTGCCATCGGACGGTGTTCGGGAGATCGCATCCGCAACTGCTCCGGCCATTAATCCGGGGCAAATCGCGCCATCCGAGAGCAGAGGGATAGACCCATGGAGGCCGCACTTTCAGTGGCGATAGAGCCAAATACTGACTTCACCCCTTACGAGAGTCGTGTCACCGAACCACTGGATTCATCTCCGGCCATGGACTCCGAGCCGCTCACATCCGTGCCCGTCGAATCCGACTAGGCGCCGATCATGGAGTTCACCTCCGCAGATATCTTTCAGCACTCACCTTTCGGGGATGTGCCAAATTCATTAAGGTCTCTCTCCCTGTCAGGAGAACCTTGGCCGAACTATGTCCGACTAGAATGGGATGCGGACGACGAAGAAATTCGCTGCCCACCCACCACCCACTTAGTAGTCACTGTCGACGAATTAACCAACATGCTTGACTTCGACTCTGAAGACTTCGACGGTATGGACGACGAAGCTGGAGACGAATAGGAACCACCGCCCTCAGGGCGCTGGACCGCCACCTCATCATCTGATATATACATGGTGGACACCCCCAAAGAAGGCAATGGCGACGAGACAGCGGAGGATGACCCCTCCAAGAAGCAACCCAAGCGCCAACGTCAGCGGCGCCGCTCTAAGTCCCGCCACAACAAGAGCAGTGATACTTGCACAGGAGATAATAACACTCCGGATAGTGCCGAAGACAGCAAAAATCCCCTCCAGCATGATGTAGAGCTGAAGGATGACAAGCTAGCCCTCGAGAGCAGGCAGCAGATGGAGAAGCGGAGGAGGATAATTACATGCGTCTCTCCGAAGACGAGGCGAGCCTTGGCGACGACGAGTTTATCGTGCCTGAGGACCCCGTCGAGCAAGAGCGCTTCAAGCGCCCGCTTATGGCCACAGCAAATGGCCTGAAGAAAAAGTAGCAACAGCTTCAAGCTAATCAAGACCTGCTAGCAGACAGGTGGACCGAAGTCCTTGCATCCGAGGAGCATGAACTCGAGCACCCGTCCAAGAGTTACCCAAAACGCAGGTTGCTACCTCACCTCGAGAAGGAAGCATTGAAACCTCATTCACCAGTGTACGATGCGGCTGACCGGCCACTACGTGGCCAAGCCAAAGAGGCGTTTTAGCCTGAAGTTCAGCACGCACCCCGTCGCCACTCAACTAAAAATACTAAGGCCCGGGGTAACACAGAGGACCCGCGAGACATATTGGAGAGTAAGGCAAAAATCGCAAGGTCAATATACGGGACACGGGCACGCGCGCCAACACGGGACGATGATCATCGCGTCGGATACACCAAGAGTAAGTCCGGCCGGGCCGGATACAGCAGACAAGACTCATACGAACTGCGTCGGGATATAGCCTGGTACAGAGGCGCTGCACACCCCCTATGCTTCACTGATGAAGTTATGAATCATGAATTCCCGGAGGGTTTCAAACCCGTAAATATCGAATCATACGATGGCTCAACAGATCCCGCTGTACGGATTGAGGATTTCCTCCTTCACATCCACATCGCTCGCGGTGATGATCTACATGCCATCAAGTACCTCCCACTAAAACTCAAAGGACCAGCTCGGCATTGGCTGAACAGCTTGCCAGCAGATTCCGTCGGCAGTTGGGAGGATCTGGAAGACGCATTTCTTGACAACTTCCAGGGCACTTATGTGCGGCCACCGGATGCTGATGACTTAAGCCACATAACCCAGCAGCCAGGGGAATCGGCCAAACAATTCTGGACACGGTTCCCGACTAAGAAAAAACAAATTGTAGACTGTCCGAAAGCAGAGGCCCTAGCGGCATTCAAGCATAACATCCGCGACGAGTGGCTCACCCGCCACCTCGGCCAGGAGAAGCCAAAATCTATGGCAGCCCTCACAACACTCATGAACCGCTTTTGCGCGGGCGAGGACAGTTGGCTGGCTCGCAACAACAACACATCGAGGAATCCGGATACCTCGGATACCAAAGATGTTAACGGTAGGCAGCGTCGTAATAGACCAAAGCGACGCAATAACGGTGATAACACCTAAGATACGGCAGTCAATGCCGGATTCAAAGGCTCTAGATCTGGTCAGCGGAAAAATTCATTTAAAAGAAATACTCCGGCTCTGTCCAGTCTGGATCGCATACTGGATCGCTCGTGTCAAATCCATGGCACCCCCGACAAGCCAGCCAATCACACCAACAGAGAATGCTGGGTGTTCAAGCAGGCCGGCAAGTTAAATGCCAAAAACAAGGACAAGGGGATGCATAGCGATGACGAGGAGGAGCCCCGGCCGCCGAACACAGGAGGACAGAAGGGGTTTCCCCCACAAGTGAAGACGGTGAACATGATATACGCAACCCACATTAAGAGGGAGCGGAAGCGTGCACTAAGGGATGTCTATGCAATAGAGCCCATCGCCCCAAAGTTCAACCCATGGTCTGCTTGCCCGATCACCTTCGATCGCAGGGACAACCCCACTAGCATCCGTCATGGCAGATCCGCTGCACTAGTCCTAGACCCCATCATTGACGGATTTCACCTCACTCAAGTCCTTATGGACGGCGGCAGCAGCCTGATCCTGCTTTATCAGGATACAGTGCGAAAAATGGGTATCGATCCCTCGAGGATCAAACCCAGCAAAACCACCTTTAAAGGCGTCATCCTAGGTGTAGAGGCCCATTGCACAGGCTCAATCACACTGGAAGTGGTCTTTGGATCACCGGACAACTTCCAAAGCGAAGAGTTAATCTTCAACATCGCCCCATTTCGCAGTGGCTATCATGCACTGCTCGGACAGACAGCATTCACAAAATTCAATGTAGTGCCGCATTACGCATACCTCAAGCCCAAAATGCCAGGACCTCGTGGGGTCATAACAGTAAATGGAAACACAGAACGCTCGCTCCGTACGGAAGAGCACAATGTGGCCCTTGCAGCAGAAGCACAAAGCAGCCTCTTCAGGCAGACCACTCATTCGGCGTCACAGCCCCCGGACACCTTCAAGCGAGTCCGGAAGAAGCTGCAACAGGATCACCTGGCACGATCAGAGCTCTCCTAGCAATTCAGCCCCCGTCCCAGTCCCAGTGAAGCAATGAAATTCATGTCGCGCGTACATAACTACGCACTAAAAATACCATGGACATAGGTAGGGGCACGATCAGGACACGCCACGCATTGTGTCTTAACCGCACTAGGGGTTGCATACCTTTGTCATTCCTTTTCTCTTTCAGGGCCTAACTCTCTGGAAACCCTCTCCGGCAGTACGATCGTCGGACACATTCCGGAATCAACAACCAAGGCGGCAAGAAGCTAAGATGAACATGGGAACCGCCAGGTGGTCTCTAGTAATAATTGATATACCCACTTTTCACTATTTATGCATAGCTTGCCCTAGGATAGGACATTTCAAATTGTCCTACTTTATGCTTATTGAACTACCTGTATCAAGTATGCTTTGACGTATTATTTACATAACAATGCATATCAGTAATCTGTCATTGCATTATTTAAGTTTTTCTCTTTCTCTTATATGTCCACTTACGACATTCCGCACCGGCACGTTCGGGTACGGTCAGTTCACCAGGGGTTCTCGTTTACCCCATAATACGGTGCAAGAAGTCCGAACACTTTCGACAGTGTGGCACCCCAAACTTATAGCATTATATGCATCAGCTCTGAATCATGTCTTTGGTCAAATGTTGGGTTGCCCGGCTCCCATGCTTTGGTACCTTACGTTCTGCTATATCGGCTAAGGTAGCGGTGGGATAACTACTGCGATTGTGTCCCGGTTCTTCCGGACGAGCACCTCAGTAGAGAAAGCCAAAAACTGACTGTCATGATAAGGCGAGACACCGGTCGCTGTTCGAGAGGTCTCAAGTCCTTAAAGACTTTTTCCACTTTGGGCGAGGAGTCGGCCTTGTCCGGCTTAGGCGTGTATAGCACCCCAAATTCGGCCCTCCGAATACCAGGGGCTTTGGCAAAATTTAAAATTATAGACTTCTATGGCTAAGTGAGAGTGATAAAGCATTATAGTCTGATTGCCTGGTTCGTTGCACTGAACACCTCCCTGGAAGGACCCAAAATTGGGGTAAAGCGTGCTCAGGTTTATCCCAAACACCCCACTACTAGTTACATGGGGGCAGAAGCAGACGACTGACTAACTCTCAGATTTTATAAATGGCCGCACAGAAGGTAATATTTTAAATTAAGAAAGCATCGCATGGCGCAAACGAACTTGTTTCATATTACAGGATCACATGAGCATGTTCATTCAAAAATTACATCCTCGGCACACTCATCTGCCACTAGGCGGGAACCCATCAAGACACTCTCATAATAATTCTCGGGGCAGCGATGCTCCTTGCCCTGCAGCGGCCCCTCCTTCACCAGCTTCACGGCGTCCAGCTTTGCCCAGTGCACCTTTGCCCGGGCAAAAGCCCTGGGTGCACCCTCGATGCAGACGGACCGCTTGATGACCTCAAGCCATGGGCAGGCTTCCACAAGCCGCCTCACCAGGCCGAAGTAGCTGCAGGACAGGGGCTCGCCAGGCCACATCCGGACTATAAGGCCCCTCATGGCCTGTTCGGCCGCCTTGTGAAGCTCGACTAACTGCTTCAGCTGGTCGCTCAAGGGCATGGGGTGTTTGGTCCCAGTATACTGAGACCAGAACAACTTCTCCGTTGAGCTCCCCTCCTCAGCCCGGTAAAACTCCGCGGCATCCAGTACACTGTGGGGAAGATCTGCAAATGCTCCTGGAGAGCTCCGAACTCGGGTAAGAAAAAGGAAAGTCTCCTTCACGTGCTTGCTTTGCATAATGAATGCCTTACCCGCTGCTATCTTCTTCACCGCATCAATCTCCTGGAGGGCCTTGTGGGCTTCGGCCTTGGTGCTCCGGACACTTTCAAGCGCCTGCGCGAGCTCGGACTCTCGCGTCTTAGAGTCAAGCTCCAAGGACTCGTGCTTTTTGGTGAGAGCCTCGAGCTCTTGCTGCACCTCGCCTACTCGGGCTTCTTTGCTTCTCCCGTTCAATGCGTTCTTTGGCCGCTTTGTCTTCGGCCTCGGACAACGCCTTCCTCAGGGTCGCCCATGATGATCCTATTAATTTACACCCAAACTTCTTTTTAACTATATAGACAGGGGTATTTCTTACCTTTGCTCTCTTCGAGCTGCCTCTTGGTAAGGCCGAGCTCGTCCTCGGACCGCTTCAGGTCCTGCTTCAGCGTAGAGACCTCCGCAGAACGTGCGGCAACGGCCAACAGTGAAGCCTGCACATACACATAGACATACTCTAATTAGACTCCTGAGTCATCATTTGATCCTCTATTCGACTTTTCTTCGTGAACGCCGAACAGAGCATCAGGGGCTACTATCTATGCGGTAATGTTTTCTTTTATTTTGATTGCTTACCTCAAAGCCTGTTAGGAGGCTGGCACAAGCTTCAGTCAGTCCGTTTTTGGCGGACTGGACCTTCTCGACCACCGCACTCATGATAGTGCGGTGCTCTTCTTCAATGGAAGGGCTGTGAAGCGCTTCCAGCAGGTTGTCCGGTGCCTCTGGTTGGACAGAGGACACCGGCACAGATGGTTGGCCCCCCTTGAGGGGGCACCGCCTGCCGGAGTCCGGAACCATCGAAGGTTCCGGCGAAGTGTCCAGCTGGGGCCCGAACTCGAAGCCCGCAGGAGCCTCGCTCCCTTGGTTCCCAGGTTCCGGGAAGTCGCCGCGAGGCGCCCCCAGAACCACCTCCCCTTGGCTCGATGCCTTTTGAGACAACACCTCGGCGTTGTCCGTAGGGCGAGGGGTGGAAGCGGTCGGAAGAGAACCATTGTTCATATCCGACGAGTCCAAAGAGGCGCTTGATGAGGGTACGTCGAGATGAGCTCGGGACGGACTGCATAATCATGTTCGGCATGAGGAGAGGCAGTGCAATAAACCATACCATGAAGTACTATGGTGTCCGGACACTTACAACTTCGCCAGGGGCTTGTCCCTAGGTAGCCACTCGTCGCCGCTGTCGGCGGCCGTCGTGGCACAGTCCGGAGGGAGGGTCCTTCCCTTCTTGGACCGTTCGGCCTCCCCGAATGGGCCGGCCTTCCTTTTCTTGTCTCCCCCGGCTGGGGGGAGAACTTTTCTCCTCCTCCTCCTCATTTCTGTGGGAGGAGTGCGCGTCGGAGTCATCGGACGATGAGTCCGATACAACCTTGCGCTGGAGACCCTTTTGGATCCCCGTTACCTTCTTCTTGGCCTTCTTTGCCGGCACCTCGTAAGGTGCCGGAGTCATCATCTTCGTTAGAAGAGCATCTGCAGGATCTTCGAGCAGGGGGGGTTGGGCAATCAAGCTGCTCTGCCATCTCTATCCAGTCCTGTTAATGACATGGAAGTTCAGATCCTGCACACAACTAAACTGGGGCAAATAAATACCCTGAGAGATATAAAAAGCCTACCGGATTGGCGCGGCGCTTTGCGCTGAGTCCGCAGTCCTTGTTGACGGGGGAGGAATCTCGGCGCTCTTGAACAGCACCCTCCATACGTCCTTGTGCGTCGTGTCATAGAGCTCTCGCAGCGTTTGGTGCTTGGCCGAGTCTAACTCCCACAATCGAATGCCCGTCTTTGGCACGGAAGGATCCGGCGGAAGAGCATAGCCTGGACCACATTGACAAGCTTGATTTTTCTACTCGTCATGTTCTGGATGCAGGTCTGGAGTCCAGTCAACTCTACCGAAGAGCCCCAGGATAGGCCCTTCTTTTTCCAGGAGCTGAGCCGCGTGGGGATTCCGGATTGAAATTCGGGGGCCGCCACCCAGTTGGAGTCGCGCGACTCGGTGATGTAGAACCACCCCGATTGCCACCCCTTTATGGTATCCACATAGGTGCCCTTGAGCCAGGTGACATTAGGCATCTTGCCCACCATGGCGCCTCTGCACTCTGCTTGCTGGCCACCCACCACTTTCGGTTTGACATTGAAGGTTTTCAGCCATAGGCCGAAGTGGGGCCTGATGCGGAGGAAGGCCTCGCACACGACGATAAACGCCGAGATGTTAAGGATGAAATTGGGGGCCAGATCATGAAAATCCAGCCCATAGTAGAACATGAGCCCGCGGAGAAACGGGTGGAGGGGAAATCCCAGTCCGCGGACAAAATGGGTAAGAAAAACTACCCTCTCATGGGGTTCGGGCGTCGGGATGATCTGCCCCGCATTTGGCAGCCGGTGTGCGATATCCGCGGCCAGATATCCGGCTTCCCGTAACTTTTTGATGTTATCCTCTGTGACGGAGGAGACCATCCACTTGCCTCCTGCTCCAGACATGCTTGGAGTGGTTTGAGAAGAAGAACGCGAGCTTGGGCGCTAGAGCTCGAGTGTGCGGGAATGGGTAAGCGAGGAGGAAGAAGGAGTGGGTGAAAAAAGGTAAATCCTTGTCCCTTTATAAGGGCGGAAGAGGTGATGTGTCTCCCCACATGCCTGGTAAAACCGCTTATTCCCCAGGCGCCTTAATTGATGGCGCGGTTGGGTTACCCACGGCCGTATTGATGAGAATCCCGTGGTAAGGGGAACACGATCTCTACTTTGACAAGACGTGTCAAGAAAACCACCTCGCGATATGTTCGGAGCTGGTTGAGAAAAGCAGAATAATAACCGGGCCATGGCGTAATGTCGTGCTGTCAAAACATGTCAGCGGATTAGATTTGTGGAAATATTATTCACTCTACGGTGGTATGTGGAACTTATTTTGCAGGGTCGGACACTATCCTTGTATTTAAAAATCTTCCATGGTGTATTCAGAGGGGTAACCCGCCTTGCAATGCCGAAGACAATACTGCGTGCCGGACTCATCGTCATTGAAGCCTGGTTCAGGGGCTACTGAGGGAGTCCTGGATTAGGGGGTCTCCGGACAGCCGGACTATACCCTTTGTCCGGACTGTTGGACTATGAAGATACAAGATTGAAGAATTCGTCCCGTGTCCGGATGGGACTCTACTTGGCGTGGAAGGCAAGCTAGGCAATACGGATATGTATATCTCCTCCTTTGTAACCGACCTTGTGTAACCCTAGCCCCCTCCGGTGTCTATATAAACCGGAGGGTTTTAGTCCATAGGACAACATATAATCATACCATAGGCTAGCTTCTAGGGTTTAGCCTCTCTGATCTCGTGGTAGATCAACTCTTGTAACACTCATATTATCAAGAACAATCAAGCAGGACGTAGGGTATTACCTCCATCAAGAGGGCCCGAACCTGGGTAAACATCGTGTCCCCTGCCTCCTGTTACCATCCGCCTTAGACGCACAGTTCAGGACCCCCTACCCAAGATCCACCGGTTTTGACACCGACGGTTGGGGAGACTATAATTTGAAGCACAAGAGCAAGGAGTTCATCATCAACACACCATCTATTACCTTTTGGAGAGTGGTGTCTCCTAGATTGGTTAGGTGTCACTTGGGAGCCTCCGTCACAATTGTGGAGTTGAACCAAGAAGTTTGTACGGGCAAGGAGATCGCCTACTTCGTGATGATCTACCCTAGTGAGGCAACTCCTTCATGGGCAATGGCCATGTTGGGATAGACAAGGTTGCTTCTCCGTGGACCCTTCATGGGTGGAGCCCTCCGTGGACTCGCACAACAGTTACCCTTCGTGGGTTGAAGTCTCCATCAACGTGGATGTACAATAGCACCACCTATCGGAACCACACCAAAAATCTCTGTGTCTACATTGCGTTTGCTTCCTCCAAACTCCTCCCTTTACCTTCATGTGCAATGTTTTACATTCCGCTGCTATACTCTTAGACTTGCATGTGTAGGTTGATTGCTTGACTAGTGTTAAGTTGCTAAAATCTGCCAAGACTTAAAATTGGGAAAAGGCTAGATTTTTATTTGGTCAAGTAGTCTAATCCCCCCTCTAGACATACTTTCGATCCTACAAGTGGTATCAGAGCTTTGGTCTCCACTTGCCTTGATTTCCATAGCTTTTGGTGATCATAGTCTTGGTTTCACAACCTAGGAGAGTATGGCGTCTAGCGAGGGAAATTACCATTGTAGAGGTCCTTACTTTGATGGTACAAATTTGCTAGTTGGAAGCATAAGGTGAAAATGCATACTATTGGACATAACCCCGCCGTTTGGGCTATTGTGTGTATTGGCTTGCAAGGTGAATTCTTTGATGGGAGAGAACCGAACCGTGAAGCTAGCGCAGAAGAGTTGAAGATGCTGCAATACAATGCTCAAGCTTGTGATATTCTCTTCAACGGATTGTGCCCCGAAGAATTCAACAAAATCAGCCGTCTTGAGAATGCAAAGGAAATTTGGGATACTTTGATTGATATGCATGAAGGTACCGACTCCGTCAAGGAATCCTAATTGGATGTGCTTCAAAGTCAACTTGACAAGTTCAAAATGAAGGATGGTGAATGTGTCACTGAAATGTACTCTAGGCTTGCTCTCATCACAAATGAGATTGCCGGCTTAGGAAGTGAAGCGATGACCGATAGATTCATCATCAAGAAGATCCTAAGAGCCTTGGATGGGGAATATGATACCGTGTGCACATTGATCCAAATGATGCCCAATTACAAAGATCTCAAGTGTCGGGGGTTGCTGATCCCTCGCACACCTATGGGGATCGGCGGACCGATCCCCTTTTGGTTCGGCAGGGGGCGGTGGATTCACAAAGAGCAGATCGAGGCGAAACACACGAGCGAGACGATCGGTTTACCCAGGTTCGGGCCGCACAGATGCGTAAAACCCTACTCCTGCTTTGGTGGTTGTATTGAGTTCTTGCTCGGGAGTGATGAGTGCTACAGTACACTCAAGCAGCTGGCGAGACCAAGCGTGAGAATGGCTGTCCTCCCCCTCTCTGTTGCGCATGGGCCTCCTTTTATATGTCTAAGGGGTCACCGACACGTGGCAACAGAGGTGAGGGTAAAAATGTAAAAGGGGTGGTAGTTGGCGCCACCGCCTGCTACAGTCGTATCCTACCTAACCCTGACGGCAGGGGACAAAGGCATTAAATGCCTGTCTGTGTCGCCTAGACGGGGCGGAAAGGGACCGTCAGGGGCGCCACCGTTTGCCACGATGGCTCCTTGTCAGCGCCTGCTTGCCACCGCATGCCCCCGGCTGCACAGCCTCCCGCCACGTACGCCAGGAATGGTCCCAGGGAGGGTCTTGCCGGGGTCTCGTCTCCTTCTCGGCAAGCTCCTCTTGCCAGGGCCTTGTCTCCTTTCCGGCAAGCTCCTCTTGTCGGGGCCTTGCCTCCTTCCCGGCAAGCTCCTCTTGCCGGGGCCTTGTTTTGCTCTTGGATACTTTGTTCTTGAATGGCCCCGAAGGGGACCACGGAGGGTCTTGGCGGTCGCCCGGCAAGCCTTGCAGCGGGTCGCTGCGACTGCCCGTGCACAAGTTCGGGATACTAAGGTACCCCTACTTTAGTACACCGACAGGAGCCCCCGGGCCTGGGCCATACACGGTGCCGAGCGCTGTTGGGCCAGGCCCAAAACAGTTCACGGGCACGCGCGGCCTAGGTCACGCCATAACTCACTCCGCATCCACCGCGCCCTCCCCAAACGGCACGCGTCGAACGCGGCGCCGTGCGTGACGTGGGCGGCGTGCGCGGGGCTGCGCCCTGTGCGCATGCGTCATGTCGTGGTAAAAGGGGACGGTTGGCGCCCCCCCCCCCCCCCCCCCGTAAACGGAGGGAGGCGTGGAGGCGTTGTGGGCGAAATCGTGGGTAGTTGTTTATTCGTGGCGGCGAAACGTCCGCCCCCCCCCCCCTTCTCCTCCCTCTTTATAAGCAGAGGAAACAGGGGTACGGCGCCATCTGCCCGTTGCTGCTTCCAATCTCAAAACCTCCGCCGCTCCCCGTCTTCTCAGAGCAACAAGAGAGCAGCCCCCTGCTCCCCCCATTACCACCAGCACCACCGCCACCGTCGGCCTCCTCCACCACCTTCGCCATGGCTCCAAAGGGCGACAAGGGGAAAGCGGTGAAGTCGACCGAGGCGCAGTGGCTCGCGACGATGCGGAAGGAGCGAGCCATCTTCCCTCCCAAGCTCGGTGCGAAGGCGTTGCAGGAGCGGTATTACCTGTTCTGGTCGGCGGAGACGCGAGCTCACCTGCGGACCAGGGTGCTCCCGGCTGAAGACCACACGAAGGCTCCGGACGGGTACCCTTTCTTTGCTGTGTTCTTCTACTGCAGGCTCTGCCCGCCCTTTTCTGAGTTCTTCTATGATATTATGAACACATATGGCTTCTACCTCCTTGACTTCACCCCCAACGCCGTCCTCACCATGGCAGTTTTCGCACATCTTTGCGAAAACTTTGTCGGAGTCCACCTAGTGTAGCTCTCTTCCGCCATTTCTTTATCCCTCGAGTAGAGAGAGGAGAGACTCTGTCCGGCGGAATCGCCTGGGTCTCAAGAGCCGGCAAGAAGGAATCTTATCTAGAGGGGGAGTTCCGCGGCAAGTGGGAGGAGTGGAGAGCAGAATTGTGCTGGATTATCGAGGAGAGCCCGCAGTCATTCACCGTCCGGCGCCAAGCAGCAGCAGTGCGCGGCAATGACTGGAGCGACTTGGCCCCGGAAGACAGCAAGCTGACGATTGCCGTCACCAGGATCCGGCGCCTTAGGCTTGTCGGACTCACCGTAGGCGCTGTTGGCACAGACTTTCTTCGCCGCCGCATTGCCCCTCTGCAGGAACGGGGAAGGCCTGCCTGGGAGTTCAAGAACGTGGCGGACATTATGAGGCTGCGCCCAGGCCTCAACTATAATTTCACTGTCCTCGAGCACACTAGCATGCTGCAGGAGCTCTTCAAATACGATTCGGATCACCCCGAAGTCTTGAGGCTGCCACAGGGCGTCGTCCCTTTATGCAACAACTCTGCGCTCGACCGCATCCGGGCGATGATGCCGTTGTGCGATTCGCACGGAATCGAGCCAACTTGGCAAGAGCCTGAAGCCGAGGTCGTGCAGCAGTTCTTCGACGACCTGGTGGAAGTGCCGATCCGCGCCGATGAGAAGGATGGCCTCATCCGCGACACCACCGAGGCGGAGCTGGCGTACATAGCCACCAGGTTGGAAGAGGCAGCGGCAGCCGCCGCGGTAGGCGAATTTGGGTTTACTCTGGAGGAAGCGGCGGCAGAAGAGGAGAAAACCCGTGCCGAGCGAGGCGAGTTCCTCGGCAAGAAAGAGCTCGCCTGGCAAGAGGAACTTGCCGGCAAGGAAGATCTTGCCAGGAGCGGCACCGAGCCGAGCGAGCCTGTCGCGGATGCGAGCGACTCGCTGGAGATCGACTCTTCCTCGACTTCGTCTTCCGAGAGCCCGCCACCGGCCGCACCTCCATCTCCACCGAGAAGGCGTCTCCGCAAGGTCGGGGATGTAGCGAGGCGGCAGGCGGGCCAACAGTCGCCGCGCCGCACGACGCGCTCCACCGCGGCAAGCACTGTTGCCGCGGGAGCGCCCCATGCCGCTGCTTCGATAGGAGCAGGGTCTTCCCGGACTGTCGCTTCTGCTCCTGCCAAGCGGCCGAGGGAGCCTACCCCTCCACCTTCCCGCGCCAACCGCGGGCCAGATTTCGACTTCTCCGCGTTTAGCTCCGACGAGCAAGAAGAGGAGGAGTAAGTTCTTCTCATTGTACTTGTAATTCTTTGATTTCCGCTGTTTTTGTCTTGCCTTGTTTCTCACTTGCCTTCCTCTGCATCTCTTCCTTTTCAAGACTCTGGCGCAGAGGGCGGCGAAGAGGGCCAGGGTGCCGGTGATCGTCATCGAGGACGAACCCACTGCATCAACAGGGGACGTGCCCTCGACGAACCTGTCGGACCCGGCGGCTGATCTTCAGAGCAGCCCCCAGCGTAAGTGTTTTGTTTACTTCCCGCTGTTAGGCGCGCACGAAGATCCTTACTGTGCTGGTACTTGTCTGTTGACTCGTGTAGGAGCAGAGCAGCCTCACCAGGGGAGCCCGGAGACCGCCCCTGAAGCGCCAAGGGAGAGTCCTCCGACGAGGGAGAGGTCTCCGGCAAGGGAGAGCTCTCCGGCGAGGGAAGAGGCTCCGGCAAGGGAGGAGCCCCCGGCAAGGGAAAGGACTCCGGCAAGGGAGGAGCCCCCGGCGAGGGAGGAGACTCCGGCAAGGGAGGAGTTCCCGGCACGGCAAGGATCTCCGGCAAGGGACCGTGCCAGCGATCCCCCGGCGACGGAGACCACAGCGGCAGGCCCTGGCACAGGTAACTCCCTTGCTTCCAAACTCCCCTTGGCTTCTTCGGCTTCTTGATCCTCCTCTTGGATTTTGCTCGAATCTTGCTTGAATCTTCTCCCCTCTTCCGGCCATCAGATCCATCTCCCGCAGAGCCGATGGAGGCGGAGGCCACCGCCGAGGAAGCAGCCGGCGCGGGCGAGGAGGCTGCCAGGGGTGCCGCCACGGATGCGAGCGGGGAGTCTGGCGGTCATACCGACGACCCGAAGGCCACAGGAGCGCCAGCCGCTGCTCCGACCACCGACTCCTCCGCCGCTGCCGCTGCGGCAGGCTCCAAAGAGCCCCAGCCTGGCATCTATTTGAAGGCCGGCGAGAACATCTTCATCAGCCTCCCCCGGGCATCAAGCTCTAGGGCGCCGATCGAGGGGGAGACGTTGGATGGAGAGGTGCTTGCCTCTGCCGGGCTGAAGCTGGTTGACGCGCCAAGCAGGAGCAGTGGCGATCCTGAAGAGGAGCGCCTGCTGTGGAAGCTAGTGGCGCTCTACCGCACCCGGCAGGCCAAGCTGGAGTCCTGCGAAGCACTTGTGGCAAAGGCTGGCGCTGATATTGAGAAGCTTGCAGAAGAGCTCCGAGGCGCCAATCAGGAAGCTCTCCGTTCCCTGGCAAGGGAGCGGGAGGAACTTGCTGAGGCGCAGCAAGCCTTCCTCCTCGAGAAGGCCAACACCGAAGAGCGCCAACGCCTTGCCGCGGAGAAGTTGTCTTCGCAGGAAGGTGACTTGACGCAGCGAAAGGTGAACCTCGACAGCCACGAGGAGGAGCTTGCCGCGCGCGAGAGGGCAGTTAGCGGAGCCGTCAAGTGGGCTGAAGACGCCGCCGCAGCTACCGAGGCCGCCAAGGCTGAGCTGGAGATGAAGGTGACGCAGCTGGAGGTGGACCTCAAGGCGAGCGGCGACGAGCTTGCCGCGCTCAAGCTCGAGCGAGAGAGGGATGCCAGTAGCTATTTGGAGTTGCAGGCCCTTTTCACCGAGAAGGGCAAGGAACTGGACGCCGCCAAGAACTCCAACGCCGATCTCGAAGTGAAGCTGGCGGCCCTGACCAGATCCCTGGACGACGCCAAGGAGCAGGAGACGGCCCTGAAGGAGGAGGTCAGGGCCGGCAAGGTGCTGCTGGCGAAGGCCGCCGCCGCTCGGAAGACTTTGTCGGAGGATGTGGAGCACTGGACAGAGGGTCTGGTGGACGTCGCCGCGGATGTCGACAAGGAGCTGGCGCAGTTGGGGATGGTGGATCTCGCGTACTCCTCCGATGAAAACCTCCAACCCAGCGCCAAGCTTACTCTGTTCTTCAAAGGCGTGGCGACGGCGCTCCAGCGACTCCGGGAGCAGTTCCCAAAACAGCTTGCCGACGTGTCGCGCAAGATCTGCACGGGAGCTCTCCAGAAGGTGCTGATGAAGGTGGCCTTCCGCAACCCAGGCCTCCGCCTCAACAACGTCCTCCGAAGCCTGCCGCCAGATGCTAATCTGGAGGAGCTCAAGGCCCTTGTCGCACCTATCGTGGACAAGGTGAGCGGAATCAGGAGGGTCGAAGGCGACCATGTAGACTAGGCCATTTATCTTCTTCTTCTTTCCTTGTCGCTGTCAATCATGTTATGAAAAACAGTCTGTTAGAGCTGCGACAAGTTATTCTGTAATATACTCTATCCTTGGCTAGTAATTGCTATGTTATTTCCTCTTCTTGCTTCCTCCCCTTGTATGTCTTTACCCTACGCTTTTAGGGAACTTGCCTGTGTGGGCACCTTTGCCGCGAGCGCTGAGTGCGGAACATCAGCAGCGGAACTTTAGCAGCATGCCGGCGGTGCTGCAACCGACAGGAAACCTCGTCGCGGAGCTAGTCGCAGCTTACTTAAGTCGTTGAGCGGACTCGAAACGACAGTAAGGCAACTAGCTACGAGTTGGTTCCCTGCCGGCGGTGCCGCAGCCGACAAGAAACCTTGTCGCAGAGCTAGTCGCAGCTCACTTAAGTTGTTGAGCGGACTCGAAACAACAGTAAGGGCGCGACTAGGTACGAGTTGGTTCCTCCGCGCATAGGTTTTCCATACAAGGGACGATCGCAAGAGGGAAGATAACTCTATAAATTTAATTGATATGTTATTTCCTTTACTTGACTCCTTCCTTTGTATGTTTTTACCCTGCGCATATAGGGAACTTGCCGGCGCGGGCACGCTTGCCGTGAGTGCTGAGTGCGGAACGTCAGCGATCTGCGGGCGGTGCTGCGGCCGACAAGAAACCTTGTCGCGGAGCTAGTTGCAGCTCACTTAAGTTGTTGAGCGGACTCGAAACAACAGTAAGGGCGCAACTAGCTACGAGTCGGCTCCTCCGCGCCCAGGTTTCCCATACAAAGCGTGGGCGTTCAAGGAAAATAACTTAAAAATCTAAAGGAAATCTGATTGCTCAAACTTTGGCACTTATCTTTTTCTGTTGTTTGCTTTCCCGGGGTATGTGCTGAGCACATAATCTTTATGCACGGGGTCTGTGCCCGGCTTTGTACAAAGGATTACATGCAACAGCGGCAAGACTTGTACAAATGGGTGGTTGCCGGACAGGGTCCGACAACCGCGCCTCACGGGCAAAGCTTGCGAAGATGCGTAATATTCCAGGAGTTGCTCACTGGTATGCCATCTTCGGTCCCAAGGCGGACTGCGCCAAGCCTGGTGACTCGCTTCACCCGGTAAGGGCCTTCCCACTTCGGCGTCAACTTGTTGGAAATCTTGGCGGGCTGATCACGCCAAAGAAACAAGGTCGCCTTCCTCGAAACTTCTGGCGTTAACTTTGCGGCTATGGAAGCGGCGCAAAGCTTGCTGGTAGCGAGCGGCTCGCACAGTAGCCTGAAGACGGTCTTCCTCAAGGAGCAGTGCGTCATCTTGCCGCAGCCGCTCTTGCTCAAGCTCATCATAAGCGAGCACTCGAGGTGACCCGTATACAAGTTCCATGGGGATAACCGCCTCCGCTCCATAGACTAGAGCGAAGGGTGTCTGGCCGATGGCTCGATTTGGCGTCATTCTGATCGACCAAAGAACCACCGGCAGCTCCGCGCCAAAGCCTCTGCCGGAGAGGCGGGCGGCGGCGGTGAACGGTGCGAGGAGCGAGATATGCTCGGACTTCTAACTGCGTCAGAAGGAGCGACATCTCATCCAAGCGACCGCGCCACGCTCGCGCCAGCATGTTGGCGTGCATGCTGGCCCTGAGCACTCCGGAATCCGCCAGCTTGATCTTGGCCCAGCAGACGTATGGTACCGTGGGTACCCTGACGCTGCTGGTCCTGCGCCTCCTGGGACGGGCGCGGTGCGTGTACGGACGCCGAGGCCTTGGAGTGCACGCGGTCGTTGTGGGAGGCGATCGCGCCGCCGACGTGCGGCGCAGCCTGATCCTTGGACCTGGCAATGCCACGAGTCTCCCCGTCGGCGCCCGCTCTTCCGCCAGCGCCTGCTCCACCAGCCGTCCGCTCCGGTGATGGCTGGCTCGGCGCAGACGGGGCGGCTACCTCCGAAGCCTTCTTCTTCGGCGGCATGTTGATTAAGACGATGAAGATTCGGCTCGCGCGAACGCCGGATCAGGTTCGCACAACCTCGACGCACCCCCTACCTGGCGCGCCAAAGATGTCGGGGGTTGCTGATCCCTCGCACACCTATGGGGATCGGCGGACCGAGCCCCTTTTGGTTCGGCAGGGGGCGGTGGATGCACAAAGAGCAGATCGAGGCGAAACACACGAGCGAGACGATCGGTTTACCCAGGTTCGGGCCGCACGGATGCGTAAAACCCTACTCCTGCTTTGGTGGTTGTATTGAGTTCTTGCTCGGGAGCGATGAGTGCTACAGTACACTCAAGCAGCTGGCGAGACCGAGCGTGAGAATGGCTGTCCTCCCCCTCTCTGTTGCGCATGGGCCTCCTTTTATATGTCTAAGGGGTCACCGACACATGGCAACAGAGGTGAGGGTAAAAATGTAAAAGGGGTGGTAGTTGGCGCCACCGCCTGCTACAGTCGTATCCTACCTAACCCTGACGGCAGGGGACAAAGGCATTAAATGCCTGTCTGTGTCGCCTAGACGGGGCGGAAAGGGACCGTCAGGGGCGCCACCGTTTGCCACGATGGCTCCTTGTCAGCGCCTGCTTGCCACCGCATGCCCCCGGCTGCACAGCCTCCCGCCACGTACGCCAGGAATGGTCCCAGGGCGACATGTTGGTGGGTGAGCTAGAGCGCGGGCTGCGGGGTAGTAGCTTGCCGCGGCAAGCGCCTTGCCGCGGATGTTGCCTTGTCGCGTCCGGGAGCTTGTCGCTCACCGGGTCTTGTCGGGACGCGTGGTGCACCGCAGCAAGCTTCTTGAGATGCTTTGGTTGATCTTCCTGGCAAGCTCCTCTTGCCGGGGTCTCATCTCCTTCCCGGCAAGCTCCTCTTGTCGGGGCCTTGTCTCCTTCCCGGCAAGCTCCTCTTGCCGGGGCCTTGCCTCCTTCCCGACAAGCTCCTCTTGCCGGGGCCTTGTTTTGCTCTTGGATACTTTGTTCTTGAATGGCCCCGAAGGGGACCACGGAGGGTCTTGGCGGTCGCCCGGCAATCCTTGCCGCGGGTCGCTGCGACTGCCCGTGCACAAGTTCGGGATACTAAGGTACCCCTACTTTAGTACACCGACATCAAGCCAATGGAGGTCATTGGAAGAATTGTTGCCCATGAGATGTCACTCAAGGATAAGGAAGAGCTTCACAACAAGTCAAGCGGTTCTTACAATGCCTCATGTGATGCTCCCACATCTTCAAGTGAGAAACAAGCCTTCACTGAAGAATTGAGCCTAATGGTGAAGAACTTCAACAAGTCCTACAAGAGTAGAAGAAAGGAGAGAAGTCCCAAGTCAAGGTCCTACAATGACAAAAGATCTTCGAGTCGTGAACGTAATTACTACAATTGTGGAAGACTCGGACACTACTCCAATGAGTGTACGGCTCCCTACAAAAGAAGAGATGATTCTCCCAAAAGAAGAAGTAGAAGAGAAGAATCGCCACCAAGAGAGAGAAGGAGTAGAGATGACCATTATGAACGAAGAACATCACGGAGAAGCAAGGATTCGGAAAGGAAGGACAAATCATCAAGGAGCTACACAAAATGCAGACATCAAGCTCATGTTGGTGAATGGGTATCCGGCTCCTACTCCGACAATCACTCCGAGAGAAGTTATCACTCCGACTCCAAATATACTCAAGATGAAGGTGTTGCCGGTCTAGCACTTGTGTCAACTAACTCCTACGACATATTTGAGTCACCAAATGCAGGAATTGGAAGATGCTTCATGGCTAAAGGCCCAAAGGTATCAGACCCCGAGTATGTTGATTTCAATAGTGATGAAGATGACTTGGTAGGTGATGATGATTTACTTTTTGACAATTCTAGTGATGAAAACCATGGTGAACTTGCTATTAATCATGCTAATCAAGATAAAACGAATGACGATGATAAGAAGGAGATTGAGTGTCTAACTAAAGAACTGAACACTCTTAAGTTAGCTCATGAAACTACCTTGGAAAATCATCGAGAGCTTTTAAAGAATCATGAAAAGTTACGCTTTGAAAAGCTCAACCTTGAGTAAGAGCATGGGTTCTTAAAAGCGATCACTGATGATCTTCACAAGAAAAGTTTTTCTTACATTTCCAAGCGTTTACTCTTGTCTGCTTACATGCCACAAGTTAAATCTAGCAACAAGAGTAAGAAATATTCTTCTTCTAGTTAACAATAATCATGCTAAATCCAATGTCATTGCTTCTAGTAGTTCTCTTGATTCCACTAATGATTCTCTTGGACAAGTTACACTTGAGCAAGAAAATATCTTATTGAAGGGAATTATAGAGAAAGGTGTTTAGAAGAGCCTTGTCGGAAGTAAGCAATTTGAGGAAATTGTACGCAAGCAAGGAAGGCACCAGAAGAATCAAGGAATTGGTTTTGAATGAAGGTTCAATACCAATGGAGTTGAGTGGGAAGAAGATCAATACCCCAAGACAAAGTTTTTTCCTCAACAAGAGAAGTATGATCCTACTTATTTCCAAGGAACACAAGCTCCAGATGATATTCTACCACAAGGCCACAAGCAAAAAAGGCAAGGACAAGCTTCAAGAGGAGATTGATGCTTTTGAAGAAGCTCCCAAGGCCTTGGTCAAGTGGGTTTCCAAGACTACATCAAGTTCCACTTTGTCAAGTACGACTACAAGTCCAAGGATTCCCATCAAGATGGTGTGGATCCCGAAGAAAAGGAACTAGAGAGTTCTTGAAGGTGACTCCGCCAACCCACTTCACTCATATCTTTTGTCAAGGACATGTGCAAACAACTTCCATATCTTGCACTAGTTCAAGGAGTCACAAACCCTCTTGTTCGTAAGACAAGGGACAGGTAACCTAGTGCTTTCATGGACATCATCTTATGTGAACATCACTCTATGTCTATGGATATCTTTGTTTGTTCCATGTGGGACTAACCCGTGTAGGTATTGAAAGTGCAACTCACTCCAATGGATTGCTCCAAATGATCTACATCAACATTGAGCATCTACATCTTCAACACCTACATGAAGTCATCATCGACAAAACCCAAGGTGAGTTCATCCCTCTTAGGGGGGATATCACATCTAGGGGGAGCTTTACTCTAATCAATTGAGCTAAAGCAACTTTAATGGTGTGAACACAACAATGCTTTATGTAAAAGTGCCAACCCCACTTGTGCTTAAACGATGAGTATGACCTACGATCAAATGTTCTCATTTGACTCCTCGGTTAATATACTCATATATTGACCTAGTCATCGCCAATTGCTTGATAGATGCTAGAGTGTTTGTGCATGATTTTCCACATATTTCATTTTCCATTTTATTGTGTGAGCATGTTGGTTGCATATTTTACTCATTCAGGACATCCACTTGTTGCTTTGATTGTTTGGCATTTCTCTCTTTTGCCAAGTGGATGGACAAGAATGCCTAAGAACCCCCTCTAGCTATCTATGCTTTTCTCGTCTCAAACTCTATTCATGCTACATCACAAAGTTTGATCAAGTCAGATTCGAACCACTCTGTGTGAGGAGCACTCTGAGTCCCTGATTCGTCATAGACTTAAACTTCCAAAACCTCTTTGTGCATTTCGGTATGATCGAGTCATCCACTTCGGTCACACCGAGTTCACTAAGTTGATCTAGGTTCTCCATCTCGGTGCAACCGATTTGAACTTTTCGGTCACACCGAGTTGCAGTAACCGCTCGCGATTCTGCATCTCGGTGCCACCGAGTTGTTCCACTCGATCACACCAATAGGGTCGGGATATATATATATATATATAGCCACGGGTGAGATTTTGGAAATTTCTTCAAACTCCTCAGCCCGCGCATGTGCCCTGCTCTGCCTCCTCAGGTCTCCGAATCGTCTCCTCACCACCAGCGACCTCCCGCCGCTGGTTTCTGTCACCATCAATGGAAATCTGCTCCATCGTTCCCGCCGTAGCGGACCTCCGCCGAACTAGGGTATGGGTTCGACTCTATGTGCTAATTCCTTAACGCTGATTCATAGAACATTGCTTTGCCATGATCACGACCACGTATGCAAACAATCCATCAACTGAAAACTTCCTTTAGATTAGATTAGATTTGAAAATTTAGGGTTAGGTCTCCGCCGAACTCATCTCGAACCGGCCGAGTTGTAGAAATCGGTCTCACCGATTTGGCTTAGGCCATAGCACATGCATTTTTGGTCCGACCTAAAATTGCAAAACGGTGTGACCGAGTTCGATTCTCTATGAAACGCTAGCAGTCTCGGTGCCACCAAACTGTGACTCGGTCTAACCGAGTTCACTAGTTTAGGTTCCAAAAGTTGCTTCAGTATCACCGAGTTTATCAAATAAGTAGCTCCGAAATGCTTTCTGTGGAGAACTAAAACTAAGTTTTTAAGTCATCTGTTTTGCAATAACTCTGCACTTTGTGATGCTCATCCACTCTACCTCATCTACATCTATTCATAGGGTTTGCTGTCAGTGATTGCCAAGATGTTTGACCAGAGTGACAATCAAAACAAATCTAAAGATCATGTGCAATTGAGTGAGGGTTCAGATCCCTCAAGCAGCTATGATGAGGGTAGTAGAAGCACACCTAGTAACTTGCCCAAGGCAGCCACTAGAGCAAGGAAGAAGAGAACCTCGGACTCTGAGGATGAAGACTATGTGCCTGTTGAGGATGAGGCCACCTCAAAGAAGAAAGTGCTGAAGAAGGAGTATGGCTCAGCTGCTACAACAAAGCCAGGGATGCACAAGAAGGCACCTGCCAAGAGAGTGCCAACATCCAATCCTAGGAAAGCAGCCTTGGAAGAAACTATGGAGTTCACTCTTGAACCCAAAGAGGCTGGAGAAGACAAGAAGAGAAAGGAGAGGGTCAAGAAGACTACTGCCAGAGTCCTAGGGAGATCATCCATGTTTAAGGATCCGGCAGAAGAAGAGGAAGAGGAAGAGGATGCTCCAGCACCCAAAGCTTAGAAGCTTATGGGAGATGCTATCAAGACAGGGGCTGCAACATCAAAGCCTAAGTCTGCTCCCAAAGCTCTAGCTCAGAAGTCAAAGCCCAAGAGAAACACTATAAGTATTCCTGTTGAAGAGAAGAACAAGGCCCTAGTGCCTCAAGCTGGAGAAGAGGATGATGAGTCTCTTGTTTTGAGGAAATTCAAACCCAATATCCCATACCACAATGATGCTCATCAAGTGTCTTAAGACATGCACATCAAAAAGGATGCTGGACTGAGATTGTGGAGACAGTCTGATCCCTATGCTGTTAGGAGAAGGATTGCAGTTGATTACAGGTTTCATACAAAAGAACATCAAGACTTCTATGAGACAATTTTGCTTGACAAGAAACCCATTGTTTGTGACATGAGATGGGTTGATTGGGAATACATCAAGGAGAATGAAGATCACTTCCCAGGAGTATATGATAGCTTCAAAGCATGTGGAGTAGATGAGTTTGTTGGGCAGAAGCTCACAAAATGGAATGATGAGCTGATCATGCATTTTTACTCCACTGCTCACTTTTACCCAGATAGGAAGATCATATGGATGTCTGAAGGTACTATGTACCAATCCACTATTGAAGAATGGGCCAAGCTGATCAATGCCCCAGAGGAACATGAGGATGACTTGGATGTGTATGCCAAGAAGAAGAAAGACCACAACTCCATGGCAAACATGTACAAAGAGATCCCTGATAAAGCTTTGGAGACTCACAAGCTTGGATATGTACATTACTTGTTGTCTGTTTTGCCTACCATCAACTGGATCCTAAGGCACACATTGCTACCCAAGTCTGGAGATCACAAGATGGTTAGAGGACATTCCATCAACCTGCTACAAATCTTTGATGTCCCTCAGAAGTTTAAAGTCATGAACCTGATTGTAGAGACAATCAAAAGGACAGCTGCTGACCAAAAGAGAAGTTGAGGGTATGCTCCACATATTCAGGAGCTCATCAACTCAAAGATGGGAACAGGAACATACTTTTTGGACAAAGAGCACTTACCCTTGCTTCCAGAGTATGAAGACAATGAAGTTGACATGAATGAGAATGGACCGTCATCAGCTCAAGCACAAGAGAAGAGAGCCAAAGCTAAGGCAGAGAAAGCTGAAAGGATGCCAAGTGCAGAAGAAGTATCTCAGGTGTTCCTCAAGTCAAAACAAGATCAATTGGGCTATCTGATTCAAGCTACACCGAGAATTGAGAAGGGCTTTGCTACCTCTTGAGAACTTCGTTGGTTTTCCCTTGAAGAGGAAAGGGCGATGTAGCAAAGTAGTGTAAGTATTTCCCTTGGTTTTTGAGAACCAAGGTATCAATCCAGTAGGAGGCCACACGCAAGTCCCTCGTACCTACACAAACAAATAAGAACCTCGCAACCAACGCGATAAAGGGGTTGGCAATCACTTCATGGTCACTTACGAGAGTGAGATATGATAGAGATGATAAGATAATATTTTTGGTGTTTTTATGATGAAGATTAAAAGTAAAGATTGCAAAATAAAATAGATTGGAAACTTATATGATAAAAGATAGACCCGGGGGCCATAGGTTTCACTAGTGGCTTCTCTCAAGATAGCATAAGTATTACGGTGGGTGAACAAATTACTGTCGAGCAATCGATAGAAAAGCGAATAATTATGAGAATATCTAGGCATGATCATGTATATAGGCATCACGTCCGTGACAAGTAGACCGACTCCTGCCTGCATCTACTACTATTACTCCACACATCGACCGCTATCCAGCATGCATCTAGAGTATTAAGTTCATAAGAACAGAGTAACGCATTAGGTAAGATGACATGATGTAGAGTGATAAACTCAAGCAATATGATATAAACCCCATCTTTTTATCCTCGATGGCAACAATACAATACGTGTCCTTTCGCTTTCTGTCACTGGGATCGAGCACCGCAAGATTGAACCCAAAGCTAAGCACTTCTTCCATTGCAAGAAAGATCAATCTAGTAGGACAAACCAAACTGATAATTCTAAGAGACTTGCAAAGATAACCAATCATACATAAAAGATTTCAGAGAAGAATAAAATATTGTTCATAGATAGACTTGATCATAAACCCACAATTCATCGGATCTCGACAAACACACCGCAAAAAGAGTTACATCGAATAAATCTCCAAGAAGATCGAGGAGAACTTTGTATTGAGATCCAAAGAGAGAGAAGAAGCCATCTAGCTAATAACTTTGGACCCGAAGGTCTGAAGTAAACTACTCACACATCACCGGAGAGGCCATGGAGTTGATGTAGAGGCCCTCCCTGATCGATGCCCCCTTCGGTGGAGCTCCAGAAAAGGCCCCAAGATGGGATCGCTTGGGTATAGAAGGTTGCGGTGGTGGAAATAGGGTTTCGTGGTGCTCCTGGATGTTTTCAGGGTATATGAGTATATATAGGAGGAAGAAGTAGGTCGGTTGAGCCACGAGGGGGGAGGGCGCGCCCAGGGGGGTAGGCGCCACCCCTGCCTCGTGGACTCCTCGTTGATTTCTTGACGTCCACTCCAAGTCCTCTGGATCATGTTTGTTCCAAAAATAACTCTCCCAAAGGTTTCATTCCGTTTGATATTCCTTTTCTGTGAAACACTGAAATAGGCAAAAAAACAGTAATTTGCACTGGGCCTTGGGTTAGTAGGTTAGTCCCAAAAATAATATAAAAGTGTAAAATAAAGCCCATTAACATCCAAAATAGATAATATAATAGCACGGAACAATCAAAAATTATAGATACGTTGGAAACTATCAAGCATCCCCAAGCTTAATTCTTGCTCGTCCTCGAGTAGGTAAATGATAAAAACAGAATTTTTGATGTGGAATGCTACCTAGCATAATTCTCAATGTAATTCTCTTTATTGTGGTATGAATATTCAGACCGAAAGATTCAAGACAAAAGTTTAATTGTAACATCCCAATTTTATTAAATTTGGATGTTAATAGAATCATTCAATGCATATTTTATTTCTTTGCATTTTGGAGTTTTTAACATATTCAAATAATATTTTTCCACTCGAGAAAAAAACAAATGAGAGGGGATAAGATGACTTCCTCAAAATATTAAAGAGTGGGAAATTTTATTTTGAATATTATTTGAAGTTTTGGAGTTTATTGGTATTTATTTTATTTTCAAAAAGTGTATTAATTGCATTAGGAAAGTATTTTCAAAAAAATTATGTGCTGAAGTTAATGTTCATTAGGCTCTAAATATTGTATAGTTATTTTAGAAATTATTGTGTTGTTTTTGTAAATTAGTTTGCATTTATTTAGGGCCACTTTAGTCTTCGGTTTAAAAAAAACGCACGCACGCAGCCTGGACCGAAACTGGGTTCGGTCAGGAGCGCCCCAACCGGCCCAGCTGGCCATTTGGCCCAGGCCAGCGCCCGCGCGCCCAAAGCCTTCCGCCCGGTCGACCGTCCCGCACTCTCCCTCGCTCACCTCATCTCGCTGCCGCTGCCAGGTGGGACCCGCCCATCAGGCCGTCCCAAACCTCCCGCACAGCGCGGGATAAACATCCGCGCCTCGCTGCCCGCAACCACCGTCCGCCACGCGCTCGGATAAGCTTATCCGCGGCAGCCGCGCCTCCTGACCGCGCCTATAAATGCCCTCGAACCCCCTCTTCCAACCTTGTCGTCCCGCTTCTTCCCACGCCGCCCATAGCTGTCGTCGTTGTCGTTCGCATCTCGCCGGAGCCGCATCACTCCGCCAAGCATTCCGTCGCCAGTAAGCCACCACGGCCTCCACCTTCTTCGTCAAACGATTTCCCGCGACAACGCGCATCTTTTTGACACCTTATTTGACCCCAGGACCCGCCGGAGCACCCGCCCCGACGACACCCGACCTCGCTGGAGCCCGTGGAGCGCCACCGTCTTCGCCTCGCCGACCCCGATGCCACCATCCGGACATCCGAGCCGCGCTACACCTCCACGTCTTCTTCCCCGACGCCAAGGACCGCCGTAGCCGCTGCCCCACCATTGCCCGACGTCGCGCCGCCGTCCTCTTCTCGTCGACGACGTCACCAGCCGGTGTAAGCCGTCGAACCTCCTCTTGTTCATTAGATCGAAGATCAACGGCTTAGATTAGATTAGTTTAGTTGTTGTTTTTTAGTCGAACCGGTACGCGGTTAACCACGGTTTTTATTTTAAAAACTACCGATCAGTTTTCGTAAACCGCGGGTTTTTATCTAAACCGAGCATCAGTTTTGCTTTAATTAGCTATCACCGCCGTTTTGGTTAGATTGTGGCCATCCGTTGTATAAACTACGTGGCGAACACCTTTCGGCCAACCACGAGCCGCCACATGGCCAGGGACTTGTTTGCGATAGTTTTCTTCTCTGTTTATTCCCTGTAATTAGCAGATTAGTCCCTGAACTTCGAGTAGCCACAACTTTTTAACCGTAGATCCACTCTCCATGAAACCAACGGCAAATTCTTCGTCATGTTTAGATCTATCCAGTGGTATCCTTTTTGCAAACGTTTGGTAGTTTCAAATTTGAATTTATTCAGATTCTAATTCGAACTTCAAATGGCCATATCTCCCAAACCGAAGCTCCAATTAAGTTGTTTCTTTTTGCATTCCGTCACCGTAGCCAAACCCTATCACCTGGGCCTTTCTCACAATAATTTTCACACACTAGAATCTGCCCTTTAATATTTTTACCAGTATGCATAGTATGCACTATAGTTCACATCACTTTTTAAACCATAGGCCTATGTTATTTTGCACTTAGAATATTTTTGTGGTAGCTTAGTGTGTTGTATGTTCATTTGGTTTTTCTGAGACTTCCTGCTTCGCATGTTCTTCTTGGTTTTCTGAAATGTTTGCTTATGTTTGTTTATCTTCCTTTGCGATAGATTGCCCGGAGTCCGAAGCAGAATATTATCAGTCTTTAGAATTCAACCAGCAGTACCAAGGTAAGTTGCATCTTGATCATGTTTTCATTACCTATGTTTTTATTATGCATTTAGTTCTTTGCGGTAGGACTGCATGGTAGGAATTAATGTCGTATGACTGTGCTTTTCACCCAGTAGATCACTGAGGTAGGTCTGAACCATATAACATTGTCGCCATCGTTTTACATTATGTTGCTTCGCCTAAGTAGACGTGGACTGGGGAGTGATCATTGTAAAGTTTGAGTGACAATGTAGTAAATAGGACCTAAGATAATTAATGAGCTACCTGGGCGGAAACTTGTTGGAATGGTGGCGAAGTACAGTGGGGCACGCATGGGAAATCCATGGTGGTGCACCACTAGTGGATCGTCCGCTCAGGCTCAAAGAGATCAATCGTATTCTCATGTCTAGAAGCTTACGTGTGCAGCCACAAGCCAATATGGGCTCTGGCTTAGTTGAGTAGTTAGTGTGACCCCTTCCGGGATGGGCTAGCAGATGTAGGATGATGTAGGTGTAGCGGCCTATCCGTGGGTTAAGGGGGAACATTTTCAAAATACTATGTCTCGATCTTCCGATCATGGAGGTGGTCGAGTCTTGTGGGGAAAAGTGCGCAACCTCTGTAGAGTGTCAACCTAATCAATTAGCCGTGTCCCCGGTTACGGACAACTTGAGCATCTAGTAGTGGAAATGCCGGGAGATCTCCTCATCTTTAATTAAACAGTTGGGTTTAAATGAAACTTGGGAACGGATGGAGTTGGGTTTGCCAACTCATCCTATGCAAATGTGTAGTAGTAGAATAACTTCTTTTCTAATAGGGAAAAACTAGGTTTATGCAAAAACTAAACTTAGAGCTTTCCACGAGCCAAATTGCATGTACAAGTAGGTTCTTTACACTTATGATGTGACTTGCCAGTACATTCAATGTACTGACCTATATGGCTGCAACTTATCACGTTGCAGATATATCCGACGAGGATTAAGGTGCGATAGGTCGATGTTCTACACTCAACCTTGCTCGTGGAGTTGGACTCATTTGCTACTTTGCTTCCAAAGTATTTGCTTATTGGCTCTATGCCCTATTTTGTAATAAATGTATTGCTCCTGGACTATCGATATAATAAAGAGATGTGTGTTATTTCTGTTATTTCATCGAGTACCGTGTGTGCTAGCAAGTCGATCCAGGGACTAGCACGGTAAGCACAAAGACTTCAACTATTACCGAGTCAGGTCGCTACAAGATGGTATCAGAGCACACGTTGACTGTAGGACGCGACCCCTAGAAATGGAAAAAAGCCATAGGATAAAAACTATATTTTTTACTTTCCCTATATATCCTTTGGTCTCATGCCTTCTCTGCTTCAATACTAATTTCTTCTCTCTTTCAAAATGTAGATGCCGTCCGCCCTTTTTGAGTTCGAGCTGTCCGATGAGACCATGCCCTTTGGACGGCAGCTGGTGAAGATCGCGAAGCACCTGAAGATTGGGCTTCCCACATTCACTGGAACCTTCACAGCCACCCTGCCCGAGGAGACACGTTGGAGGATCGATGCTCATATCCCCAGGCGCATCCTCAGAAACCGCACCAAGCCCATTGATTTCCATGTGGATACCGCAACATGGGGCTTGGGAAGGGGTATCGTTGCTCACATTGCTCTCGGACGCATTCGAGAGGTGTATGACGAAGACCTCAAGAGGACCTCCTTCGTGATGTACGGACGCCGCGATGCAAATGGAGATGTGCTGCGTACCCTGGAGGATGAGATGATAGCATCCCATATCCAGGACATGGAGGAGCACATTCGCATGATGGAGCTGGAGCTGTCCGACAACATGATCGTCATCAAGAACCTCATCACCCGCAAGGCCGAGCTAGAAGAGGAGCTCCAGGACGCTCGCATCGAGCACGAGGGAGAGATGGACGCACTGCAAGAGAAGATCGATGACCTGAGGCTTGAGCTCGAGGAGGCCGAGGAGAAGCTAGATGAGGGAGAAAACATCCAGGAGGATCACTCCTATGGTGCCTATGTCAGCCAGGAGAGGGACCAAAACGATGAGCTTGGAGATGATGACACGGAGGGTGATGCAAGGACACCCGATGTCGACATGGTTGACTGGTCCTCATCTGATGAGAGTTAGATTTTATACCACCATGAGAGTTTCGAAATTCGATTTGGTTATTCGATTAGTTTTATTTCATTTGTAAGACCTTGTCAAATCTTGTGACATGGCTTACCTTAGGTTTGACTATTCGTGTGAACCTCTTTGTTTGAAATTGAATTGGAGTGATTTGAAGTTCTATTGCTATCATGTGCATATGGGTAGTGTGATTTTACTCACTAGGCCTTATTCTATTCTAACTCCTCATCCACTCTAAAACCCATCAGATGCCTCCAAGACGTGACCCCGGATTCAACTTTCCGCCGGAGCTCACGCAATTGATCCAGCAGCAGAATGCTCTTATGCAGATGCTCATTCAGAACTAGAACCAGAACAAGGCCTAGTGAACCAGAACAAGGCTCATTCGGAACGACAACAACGACGACGACGACAGCAGCAGCAGCAGCAACAGCAACAGCAACAGTAGCAACAGCAGCAACAACAACAGCAGCAACAACAGCAGCAGCAGCAACAACAACAGCAACAACAACAACAACAACAACAACAACAACCACAACAACAACAACAACAGCAACAGCAACAGCAACAGCAACAGCAGCAGCAGCAGCAACAGCAGCAACAGCAACAGCAACAGCAACAGCAACAACAACAACAACAACAACAACAACAACAACAACAACAACAACAACAACAACAACAACAACAACAACAACAACAACAACAACAACAACAACAACAACAACAACAAGAACAACAACAACAACAACAACAACAACAACAACAACAACAACAACAACAACAACAACAACAACAACAACAACAACAACAACAAGAACAACAACAACAGCAACAACTGCAACAACAACAGCAACAACAACAACAGCAACAACAACAGCAACAACAACAGCAACAACAACGGCAACAGCAACAGCAACAATAGCAGCAACAACAGCAGCAACAACAATAGCAGCAACAACAAAAGCAACAACAACAACGACAACAACAACAACCCGCCGCCGCCACCCCCAGTTGACAGTCTTACCCGTTTTCTGAGGCTGAACCCAATTGTGTTCTCCAGCAGCACGAAGCCCATTGTCGTAGATGACTGGCTTCACAAGATAGGAAGGGAGCTGGCCACGGTAGGATGCAATGATGCTGAGAAGGTGAAGTTTGTTGCCCACCAGCTGGATGGACCGGCAGCTGCTTGGTGGGAGAACTACGCCACCACATACCCCATGGAGAATGTGACTTGGACTCAGTTCCAGCAGGCGTTCCGCACTGCTCATGTCTCTGCTAGAGCCATGAGTCTGAAGAATAAGGAGTTCCACAGCTTGCGCCAGGGAGGACGCACGGTATCTTAGTATGTTGATGAATTCAGTAAGTTGGCCCGTTACGCCCCAGAGGATGTGGCCGCTGATGCAGCCAAGCAGGAGAAGTTTCTGGAGGGACTGAACGATGAGTTGGGAGTTCAGTTGACTGTGGCAACTGATACATCTCCAACGTATCTATAATTTTTGATTGCTCCATGCTATATTATCTACTATTTTGGACAATACTGGGCTTTATTTTCCACTTTTATATTATTTTTGGTACTAACCTATTAACCGGAGGCCCAGCCCAGAATTGATGTATTTTGCCTATTTCAGTGTTTCAAAGAAACGGAATATCAAACGGAGTCCAAACGGAATAAAATCTTCGGGAACGTGATTTTCTCACCGAACATGATCCAGGAGACTTGGACCCTGCTCCAAGGAACAAAAGAGGCGGTCACGAGGGTGGGGGCGCCCCCCCTAGGGCGCGCCTCCCTGCCTCGTGGGCCCCTCGTTGCTCCTCCAGCGTACTTCTTCCTCCTATATATACACACGTACCCCCAAATGATTAGAACAGGAGCCAAAAACCTAATTCCACCGCCGCAACTTTCTGTATCCACGAGATCCCATCTTGGGGCCTGTTCCGGAGCGCCGTCGAAAGAGGGCCGTCATCACGGAGGGCTTCTACATCATCCTAGCCCCTCCGATGAAGTGTGAGTAGTTTACCTCAGACCTTCGGGTCCATAGTTAGTAGCTAGATGGCTTCTTCTCTCTCTTTGAATCTTAATACAAAGTTCTCCCCCTCTCTTGTGGAGATCTATTCGATGTAATCTTCTTTTTGCGGTGTGTTTGTTGAGCCGATGAATTGTGGGTTTATGATCAAGTCTATCTATGAATAATATTTGAATCTTCTCTAAATTCTTTTATGTATGATTGGTTATCTTTGCAAGTCTCTTCGAATTATCCGTTTGGTTTGTCCAACTAGATTGGTAGTTCTTGCCATGGGAGAAGTGCTTAGCTTTGGGTTCAATCTTGCGGTGTCCTTACCCAGTGACAGAAGGGGCGGCAAGGCATGTATTGTATCGTTGCCATCGAGGATAACAAGATGGGGTTTATTTCATATTGCATGAATTTAGCTCTCTACATCATGTCATCTTGCTTAAAGCGTTACTCTGTTTTTAACTTAATACTCTAGATGCATGCTGGATAGCGGTCGATGAGTGGAGTAATAGTAGTAGATGCAGAATCGTTTCGATCTACTTGTCATGGACGTGATGCCTATATACATGATCATGCCTAGATATTCTCATAACTATGCTCAATTCTGTCAATTGCTCAACAGTAATTTGTTCACCCACCGTAGAATACTTATGCTCTTGAGAGAAGCCACTAGTGAAACCTATGGCCCATGGGTCTATTCTCATCATATCAATCTCCATCACTTTAATATTGCTTTGCTTTTTTACTTTGCTTTTACTTATTACTTTGCATCTTTATACCAAAAATACCAAAAATATTATATCTATCAGATCTCACTCTCGTAAGTGACTGTGAAGGGCTTGACAACCCCTAATCGCGTTGGTTGCGAGTAGCTACCGCTTTGTGCAGGTACAAGGGACTTGAGCGTGGGCTCCTACTGGATTGATACCTTGGTTCTCAAAAACTGAGGGAAATACTTACGCTACTCTGCTGCATCATCCCTTCCTCTTCGGGGAAAACCAACGCAAGCTCAAGACGTAGCAGCGACCTTTGCGGACTATCATGAGCTGGTTGATAAGGCTACCATTCTCGAAGGCAAGCACCAGCAAATGGAGAATCGTAAGAGGAAGTACGGTCATGGGAAGTATAACTCTGGAGTTCAACAGAAACCCCGCTATAGCCTGTACTCGGGAAGTTCTGGATCTGGCACTAGCAAGTTTGGAGGGAATCACCATAACCATGGAGGCCACATTCATCATGGAGGAAATGGACACAACCACCATGGTCACAAGCATGGCAATGGCAATCAGTAGCATTTCAACTCTTCCACACCGATGAAGAAGGATCTGAGTCACATCACCTGCTTCAAGTGCAAGAAGACAGGTCACTACTCCAATGAGTGTCCTGAGGCACGGAATGGAAATGGAAATGGCAATGGGAATTCTGGAGGCAAGAAGCCCAATCCTTTCACTAAGGGGCATGTGAATCATGTCAATGTGGAAGAGGTTTATGAGCAGCCTGACGCAGTGGTTGGTAAGTTCTTGGTTAATTCATTTCCATCACTCATTCTTTTTGACACTGGTGCATCGCATTCATTCATATCAAGGGGATTTGTGGATAAACATAAGTTGCCTACCATAGCTCTTAAGTCACCCATTCTAGTGAGTTCCCCAAGAGCCGAGTATATGGCTAGTCAGGGATGTTTCCAATTGCCTTTGAACATAGGGGGACATGTTTTTCCCACATATATGATTATACTAGAGTCGCAAGGGTTGGATGTAATCCTAGGGATGGCTTGGATGTCCAAGTATGAGGGAAACATTGACTGTGCTAGTAGATCGATTTTTCTCACCACCCTAGAGAAAAAGAGGATCAAGTATGTATCCAGGCTTAAGCCTAAGAGGACTCAGGTGAACTCTCTTACGGGAGTTGTCCAGGGAGAAGTACCAGTGGTGAAGGATTATCCCGATGTATTTCCTGATGAGTTACTGGGTATGCCGCCAGATCGGGAGATTGAGTTTTTGATTGAGTTGCTGCCAGGCACAGGACCTATCTCTAAGAGGCCGCACTGGATGCCCGCTAATGATTTGTAGGAAGTCAAGAAACAGATTAAGGAGTTGTTGGAGAAAGGGTATATCCGCCCGAGTTCATCACCTTGGGGAGCCCCAGTACTCTTAGTGGAGAATAAGGATGGAACCTTGAGAATGTGTGTGGATTACTGCTCTTTGAACAAGGTGACCATCAAGAACAAGTATCCCCTATCGATGATCAATGACTTGTTTGACCAGCTAGAAGGTGCTAGTGTTTTCTCCAAGATTGATCTTCGATCAGGTTATCACCAATTGAAGATCCTTGAGAAGGATATACCCAACACGGCTTTTACCACAATGTATGGGCTTTATGAGTATACAGTCATGTCCTTTGGTTTGACTAATGCCCCTGCCTATTTTATGAGCATGATGAACAAGGTATTCATGGAGTTCTTGGATAAGTTTTTTGTGGTATTCACTGATGACATATTGGTTTACTCCAAGAATGAGGAGGAACATGCTGAACATCTGCGCTTAGTTTTGGAGAAGGTCAGAGAACATCAACTTCATGCCAAGTTCAGCAAGTGTGAGTTTTGGCTCAAGGAAGTCGGATTTCTTGGACATGTAGTGCCAGGTGAAGGGATTGTAGTGGACCCTACCAAGGTAGAGTCAGTCACAGAATGGAATGCACCCACCACAGTTGGCGAGATTCCTAGTTTCCTTGGACTTGCAGGATATTACCGAAGATTTATTGAAAATTTCTCCAAGATTGCAAGGCCCATGACTACGTTGTTGAAGAAGGACACCAAGTTCGTTTGGACTGAAGAGTGTGAATCCAGCTTTCAAGAGTTGAAGAAGCGTTTGGTTACAGCCCCAGTGCTAATCCTGCCTGATGTACACAAGGACTTTCAGGTGTATTGTGATGCTTCACGTCAGGGACTTGGAGGTGTTCTTATGCAAGAGGGAAAGATTGTAGCTTATGCTTCACGACAGCTTCGACCTCATGAGTTGAACTATGCCACGCATGATTTGGAGTTGGCAGTTGTAGTGCATGCACTCAAGATATGGAGCCACTATCTTATTGGGAATCATTGTGATGTTTACACGGATCACAAGAATTTGAAGTATATCTTCACGCAGAAGGAGTTGAATCTCAGGCAAAGGAGATGGTTAGAACTTATAAAGGATTATGACATGAGTCTGCATTATCATCCAGGAAAAGCCAATGTTGTGGCAGATGCTTTGAGCCGTAAGAGTTATATTAATACCCTTACAGCGGGAGGTTTACCTCGGGAGTTATGTGATGAGCTTAGAAACCTAAAGTTGGAAATAGTTCCCAGAGGTTAAGTTGCCGCACTCGAGGTACAGTCCACCTTGTTGGGAAGAATCAGAGAAGCCCAGAAGTTGGACCAAGGTATTGCTGAGATAAAGGAAATGATGAGCAAAGGGAAAGCAGAAGGATTCCGTGAGGACGAACATGGAACCATATGGTTTGAGCAACGGATTTGTGTACCCAATGACCTGGAGATCAGGAAGTTGATTCTTCAGGAGGCTCATGACTCACCATATTCGATACATCCAGGCAACACCAAGATGTATTTAGACTTGAAGGAAAGTTTTTGGTGGGACGGTATGAAGAGAGAAATTGACGAGTATGTGGCAATATGTGATGTATGTCAGAGAGTAAAGGTAGAACATCACAAACCAGCAGGATTACTTCAGCCATTGTCGATACCTGATTGGAAATGGCATAAACTTGGTATGGACTTTATCACGGGGTTACCCAGGACTCGTTCAGGTTATGATTCCATTTGGGTGATAGTTGATCGTTTGACCAAGGTTGCTCACTTCATTCCAGTGAAGACCACCTATACAAGTGCTAAGCTAGCAAAGATATATATGACTAGGATCGTATGTCTGCATGGAGTTCCAAGAAGCATCGTATTAGATAGAGGAACACAATTTACCTCAAATTTTTGGAAGCATTTACACGAAACTTTGGGTACCAGGCTAGAGTTCAGTACAGCCTTCCATCCGCAGACTGATGGGCAGACAGAGAGAGTCAATCAAATTCTGGAGGACATGTTGAGAGCTTGTGCGCTAGACTATGGGTCTAGTTGGGATGATAACTTACCCTACGCAGAGTTCTCGTACAACAACAGCTACCAAGCCAGTTTGCATATGGCCCCTTTCGAGGCATTGTATGGCAGGAAATGCAGGACACCTTTGATGCGGAATGGAGTTGGAGATCGCAAGTTGTTTGGACCTGATTTGATCAGGGATTTTGAGGAGAAGGTCAAGTTGATTCGTGACAGACTTAAGATAGCTCAGTCAAGGCAGAATAGTTATGCCGATGCTAAATGCAAGGAAGTGATCTATGAAGTAGGAGATAGAGCATATCTTCAAGTGTCTCCACTTCGAGGTATTAAGAGATTTGGAGTCAAAGGAAAGTTAGAACCACGATTTGTGGGACCATACAGAGTTCTGGAACATAGAGGAGAGGTTTCCTACCAGTTGGAATTACCAGAGGCTTTGTCAGGAGTTCATGATGTGTTTCATGTTTCCCAGCTGAAGGAGTGTCATGCAGAGATGGTGGACATTCCTTTGAGAGATACAGTGCCACTGGAGGCAATTCAGTTGGAGAATGATCTGACTTATGAGGAGGAGCCTATTAAGATTCTTGAGACTATAGAGAGGATCACTCGCACCAAGATCATCAAGTTCTGCAAGGTTCAGTGGAGTCACCACACAGAGGAGGAAGCCACTTGGTAACGAGAGGAAGATCTTAGACATGACCATCCGCACCTTTTTGCTGGCCAACCCGAATCTTGAGGATGATATTCATCTTAAGGGGGGTAGGATTGTAACATTCCAATTTTATTAAATTTGGATGTTAATAGAATCATTCAATGCATATCATATTTCTTTGCATTTTGGAGTTTCTAAAATATTCAAATAATATTTTTTCACTCGAGAAAAAAATGAGAGGGGATAAGATGACTTCCTCAAAAAATAAAAGAGTGGGAAATTTTATTTTGAATATTATTTGAAGTTTATTGGTATTTATTTTATTTGCAAAAGGTGCATTAATTGCATTAGGAAAGTATTTTCAAAAAAATTGTGCTGAAGTTAATGTTCATTAGGCTCTAAATATTGTATAGTTATTTTAGAAATTATTGTGTTCTTTTTGTAAATTAGTTTGAATTTATTTAGGGCCACTTTAGTCTTCGGTTTAAAAAACGCACGCACGCAGCCTGCACCGAAACTGGGTTCGGCTAGGAGCGCCCCAACCGGCCCAGCTGGCCATTTGGCCCACGCCAGCGCTCGCGCGCCCAAGGCCTCCCGCCCGGTCGACCGCCCCGTGCTCGCCCTCGCTCGCCTCATCTCGCTGCCACTGCCAGGTGGGACCCGCCCGTCAGGCCGTCCCCAACCTCCCGCACCGCGCGGGATAAACATCCGCGCCTCGCCGCCCACAACCACCGGCCGCCTCGCGCTCGGATAACGCTTATCTGCGGCAGCCGCACCTCCTGACCGCGCCTATAAATGCCCCCGAACCCCCTCTTCCAACCTCGCCGTCCCACTTCTTCCCACGCCGCCCATAGCCGCCGCCGTTGTTGTTCGCATCTCGCCAAAGCCGCGTCACTCCGCCGAGCATTCCGTCGCCAGTAAGCCATCACGGCCTCCACCTTCTTCGTCAAATGATTTCCCACGACAACATGCATCTTTTTGACACCTTATTGACCCCAGGACCCGCTGGAGCACCCGCCCCGATGACACCCGACCTCGCCGGAGCCCGCGGAGCACCACCGTCTTCGCCTCGCCGACCCCGACGCCCCCGAGATGCCCCGACGCCACCATCTAGATGTCCAAGCCGCGCTGCACCTCCCAGTCTTCTTCCCCGATGCCGAGGACCGCTGTAGCCGCTTCCCCGCCATCGCCCGACGTCGCGCCGTCGTCCTCTGCTCATCGCCGACGTCGCCAGCCGCTGTAAGCCGCCGGACCTCCTCTTGTTCGTTAGATCGAAGATCAACGACTTAGATTAGATTAGTTTAGTTGTTTTTTTAGTCAAACCGGTACGCGGTTAACCGCGGTTTTTATTTTAAAAACTACCGGTCGGCTTTCGTTAGTTAACCGCGGGTTTTTATCTAAACCGAGCATCGGTTTTTCTTTAATTAGCCGCCGCGCCGTTTTGGTTAGATTGTGGCCATCCATTGTATAAACTACACGGCGAACACCTTTCGGCCAGCCACGAGCCGCCACGTGGCCAGGGACTTGTTTGTGATGGTTTGTTTAGTCCCTGTAATTAGCACATTAGTCCCTGAACTTTGAGTGGCCACAACTTTTTAACCGTTGATCCAAACTCGATGAAACCAATGGCAAATTCTTCGTCATGTTTAGATCTATCTAGTGGTATCCTTTTTGCAAACTTTTGGTAGTTTCAAATTTGAATTTATTCAGATTCTAATTCGAACTTCAAATGGCCATATCTCCCAAACCGAAGCTCCGATTAAGTTGTTTCTTTTTGCATTCCATCACCATAGCCAAACCCTATCACGTGGACCTTTGTCACAATAATTTTCACACACTAGAATCTTCCCTTTAATATTTTTACTAGTATGCATAGTATGCACTATAGTTCACATCACTTTTTAAACCATAGGCCTATGTTGTTTTGCACTTAGAATATTTTTGTGGTAGCTTAGTGTGTTGTATGTTCATTTGGTTTTTCCGAGACTTCTTGCTTCGCATGTTCTTCTTGGTTTTCTGAAATGTTTGCTTATGTTTGTTTATCTTCCTTTGTGATAGATTGCCCGGAGTGCGAAGCAGAATATTATCAGTCTTTAGAATTCAACCAGCAGTACTAAGGCAAGTTGCATCTGGATCGTGTTTTCGTTACCTATGTTTTTATTATGCACTTAGTTCTTTGCGGTAGGACTGCATGGTAGGAATTAATGACGTATGACTATGCTTTTCACCCAGTAGTTCATTGAGGTAGGTCTGAACCATATAACATTGTCGCCATCGTTTTACATTATGTTGTTTCGCTAAGTAGATGTGGACTGGGGAGTGATCATTGTAAAGTTTGAGTGACAATGTAGTAAATAGGACCTAAGATAATTAATGAGCTACCTGGGCGGAAACTTGTTGGAATGGTGGCGAAGTACAGTGGGGCACGCATGGGAAATCCATGGTGGTGCACCACTAGTGGACCATCCGCTCAGGATGAAAGAGATCAATCGTATTCTCATGTCTAGAAGCTTATGTGTGCAGCCACAAGCCAATATGGGCTCTGGCTTAGTTGAGTAGTTAGTGTGACCCCTTCCGGGATGGGCTAGCAGATGTAGGATGATGTAGGTGTACCGTCCTATCCGTGGGTTAAGGGGGGGGCATTTTTGAAAGACTATGTATCGATCTTCCGATCATGGAGGTGGTCGAGTCTTGTGGGGAAAAGTGTGCAACCTCTGTAGAGTGTCAACCTAATCGATTAGCCGTGTCCCCAGTTACGGACAACTTGAGCATCTAGTAGTGGAAATGCCGGGAGATCTCCTCACCTTTAATTAAACAGTTGGGTTTAAATGAAACTTGGGAACGGATGGAGTTGGGTTTGCCAACTCATCCTATGCAAATGTGTAGTAGTAGAATAACTTCTTTTCTAATAGGGAAAAACTAGATTTATGCAAAAACTAAACTTAGAGCTTTCCACCAGCCAAATTGCATGTACAAGTAGGTTCTTTACACTTATGATGTGACTTGCCAGTACATTCAATGTACTGACCTATATGGCTGCAACTCATCACGTCGCAGATATATCCGACGAGGATTAAGGTGTGATAGGTCAATGTTCTACACTCAACCTTGCTCGTGGAGTTGGACTCATTTACTACTTTGCTTCCAAAGTATTTGCTTATTGGCTCTATGCCCTATTTTGTAATAAATGTATTGCTCCTGGACTATCGATGTAATAAAGAGATGTGTGTTATTTATGTTATTTCATCGAGTACTGTGTGTGCTAGCAAGTCGATCCAGGGACTAGCACGGTAAGCACAAAGACTTTGACTCTTACCGAGTCGGGTCGCTGCATTAATGTTGTCGTAAAAATAATAATACTTCGAGCATACTAACTAAGCAATTATGTCTTCTCAAAATAACATGGCTAAAGAAAGTTATCCCTACAAAATCATATAGTCTGGCTATGCTCTATCTTCACCACACAAAGTATTTAAATCATGCACAACCCTGATGACAAGCCAAGCAATTGTTTCATACTTTTGATGTTCTCAAACTTTTTCAATCTTCACGCAATACATGAGCGTGAGCCATGGACATAGCACTATATGTGGAATAGAATGGTGGTTTTGGAGAAGACAAAAAAGGAGAAGATAGTATCATGTCAACTAGGCGTATCGATGGGCTATGGAGATGCCCATCAATTGATATCAATGTGAGTGAGTAGGGATTGCCATGCTCAAAAAGAAACTAAGTGGGTGTGCATCCAACTTGCTCGCTCATGAAGACCTAGGGCATTTGAGGAAGCCCATCATTGGAATATACAAGCCAAGTTCTATAATGTAAAATTCCCGCTAGTATATGAAAGTGATTACATATGAGACTCTCTATCATGAAGATCATGGTGCTACTTTGAAGCACAACTGTGGATAAAGGATAGTAACATTGTCCCTTCTCTCTTTTTCTCTCATTTTTTATTATTTGGGCCTTCTTTTCTCTTCTTTTTATGGCCTCTTTTTTCGTCCAAAGTCTCATCCCGACTTGTGGGGGAATCATACTCTCCATCATCCTTTCCTCACATGGGACAATGCTCTAATGATGATCATGACACTTTATTTACTCATAACTCGATACTTAGAACAAAATATGACTCTATGTGAATGCCTCCGGCGGTGTATCGGGATGTGCAATGACTCATGAGTGACATGTATGAAAGAATTATGAACGGTGGCTTTGCCACAAATACGATGTCAACTACATGATCATGCAAGGCAATATGACAATGATGATGCGTGTCATAATAAATGGAACGGTGAAAAGTTGCATGGCAATATATCTCGGAATGGCTATGGAAATGCCATAATAGGTAGGTATGGTGGCTGTTTTGAGGAAGGTATATGGTGGGTTAATGGTACCGACGAAAGTTGTGTGGTACTAGAGAGGCTAGCAATGGTGGAAGGGTGAGAGTGCGTATAATCCATGGACTCAACATTAGTCATAAAGAACTCATATAATTATTGCAAAAATTTATTAGTTATCAAAACAAAGTACTACGCGCATGCTCCTAGGGGGATAGATTGGTAGGAAAAGACCATCGCTCGTCCCCGACTGCCACTCATAAGGAAGACAATCAATAAATAAATCATGCTCCGACTTCATCACATAACGGTTCACCATACGTGCATGCTACGGGAATCACAAACTTTAGAACAAGTATTCTCAAATTCACAACTGCTCAACTAGCATACACTAATATTACCACCATCATATCTCAAAACAATCATCAAGTATCAAACTTCTTGTAGTATTCAATGCACTTTTTATGATAGTTTTTATTTTACCGATTGGATGCCTATCATATTAGGACTAAATTCATAACCAAAGAAAAATTACCATGTTGTTCTAAAGGACTCTCAAAATAATATAAGTGAAGCATGAGATACCAATAATTTCTATAAAATAAAACCACCACAGTGCTCTAAAAGATATAAGCGAAGCACTAGAGCAAAATTATCTAGCTCAAAAGATATAAGTGAAGCACATAGACTATTCTAATAAATTCCGATTCATGTGTGTCTCTCCCAAAAGGTGTGTACAGCAAGGATGATTGTTGTAAACTAAAAACCAAAGACTCAAATCATACAAGATGCTCCAAGCAAAACACATATCATGTGGTGAATAAAAATATAGCTCCAAGTAAAGTTACCGATGGACGAAGACGAAAGAGGGGATGCCTTCCGGGGCATCCCAAGCTAATGCTTTTGGTTGTCCTTGGATTTTAACTTGGGGTGCCTTGGGCATAACCAATCTTAGGCTCTTGCCTCTCCTTGTTCCATAATCCATCAAATCTTTACCCAAAACTTGAAAACTTCACAACACAAAACTTAGAAGAAAATCTCGTGAGCTCCGTTAGTAAAAGAAAACAAACCACCACTTCAAGGTACTGTAAAGAACTCATTCTTTATTTACATTGGTGTTAAACCTACTATAATCCAACTTTTCTATGGTTCATAAACTTTATTACTAGCCATAGATTCATCAAAATAAGCAAACAACACACGAAAAACAGAATATGTCAAAAACAGAAGAGTCTGTAGTAATCTGTCGGTTACGAATACTTCTGAACCCCCAAAAATTCTAAAATAAATTTCTGGACGTGAGTAATTTATCTATTAATCATCTGCAAAAAGAATTAACTAAATATCACTCTCCAGTAAAAAAAGGCAGCAAATCTCGTGAGCACTAAAGTTTCTGTTGTTTTAGAACAAGATCGCAAAGACTTTCCCCAAGTCTTCCCAAAGGTTCTAATTGGCACAAACACTAATTAAAAGCATAAAATCACATCTAAACAGAGGCTATATGAATTATTTATTACTAAACATAATAAAAAAGCAAGAAACAAAAATAAAATTGGGTTGGCTCCCAACAAGCGCTATCGTTTAACGCCCCTAGCTAGGCATAAAAGCAAGGATAAATCTAGGTATTGTTATCTTTGGTATTGGGAAAGAAAAGAGAAAAAATTCTTTTCTATAGCATTTATATTTCTATTTTGAGAGAGCACGTGGCCATTAATGGTGGAAGAGAGATTAAGCATGTTACGGAAATTTGCATCTAAACTAGCCCTCATTTCTTTGATAATTTCATTTTGGTAAAAACACAAAAAAGAAGTGGATTCCACCTTATTACTCATGGGGTGCCCAAATTTAGTTTTCATCTTTTCATAAGTATCTATGGGATCCCCCTCAAGAAAACCTTCTTCAAAAAAAGAATCTAGAACTTGTCTGAACGAAGAGGGTAAACCAATATAAAAGCTTTTCAGGTGTATCTCAATTTGATATTGGGGCAGATAGCTAGCTCGGATCCTTAATAGCCTAGCCCAAGCATCTTTGAAAGATTCATAATGTAAATAACAAAAAAATCGGGATCATCTTCAGCAAAATTATTCAAACTCTCATTGATAACCCCGGTAGGTCTTTCCATAGCATCATTATTTATGAGCTTAGAGAGGACAGAGGGACTATCCAGAGTAAAACCCGGGAGAGGACCTTTAGCCCTTTTTGAATCGGCCATGGCACTAGAAAAATAAACGGGAAAAAGGCGAATAAAACGGCAAGGGTGAAGTGGGGGAGAGGAAAACGAGAGGCAAATGGCAAATAATGTAATGCGAGGGATAAGAGTTTGTGATGCATACTTGGTATGTCTTGACTTGTGCGTAGACTCCCCGGCAACGGCGCGAGAAATCCTTCTTGCTACCTCTTGAGCACTACATTGGTTTTCCCTTGAAGAGGAAAGGGTGATGCAGCAAAGTAGCGTAAGTATTTCCCTCGGTTTTTGAGAACCAAGGTATCAATCCAGTAGGAGGCCACACGCAAGTCCCTCGTACCTACACAAACAAATAAGAACCTCGCAACCAACGAGATAAAGGGGTTGTCAATCCCTTCACCGTCACTTACAAGAGTGAGATTGATAAGATAATACTTTTGGTATTTTTATGATAAAGACTAAAAGTAAAGATTGCAAAATAAAATATATTGGAAACTTATATGATAAAGGATAGACCCGGGGGCCATAGGTTTCACTAGTGGCTTCTCTCAGGATAGCATAAGTATTACGGTGGGTGAACAAATTACTGTCGAGCAATCGATAGAAAAGCAAATAACTATGAGAATATCTAGGCATGATCATGTATATAGGCATCACTTCCGTAACAAGTAGACCGACTCCTACCTGCATCTACTACTATTACTCCACACATCGACCGCTATCCGGCATGCATCTAGAGTATTAAGTTCATAAGAACAGAGTAACGCATTAGGTAAGATGGCATGATGTAGAGGGATAAACTCAAGCAATATGATATAAACCCCATCTTTTTATCCTCGATGGCAACAATACAAGACGTGTCATTTCCCTTTCTATCACTGGGATCGAGCACCACAAGATTGAACCCAAAGATAAGCACTTCTCCCATTGCAAGAAAGATCAATCTAGTAGGCCAAACCAAACTGATAATTCAAAGAGACTTGCAAAGATAACCAATCATACATAAAAGATTTCAGAGAAGAATCAAATATTGTTCATAGATAGACTTGATCATAAACCCACAATTCATCGAATCTTGACAAGCACACCGCAAAAAGAGTTACATCGAATAGATCTCCAAGAAGATCGAGGAGAACTTTGTATTGAGATCCAAAAAGAGAGAAGAAGCCATCTAGCTAATAACTATGGACCTGAAGGTCTGAAGTAAACTACTCACACATCACCGAAGAGGCCATGAGTTGATGTAGAGGCCCTCTGTGATCGATGCCCCCTCCGGCGGAGCTCCGGAAAAGGCCCCAAGATGGGATCTCTTGGATACAGAAGGTTGCGGCGGTGGAAATAGGGTTTCGTGGTGCTCCTGGATGTTTTCAGGGTATATGAGTATATATATATAGGAGGAAGAAGTAGGTCGGCTGAGCCACGAGGGGGGAGGGCGTGCCCCCTGCCTTGTGGACTCCTCATTGATTTTTTGACGTCCACTGCAAGTCCTCTGGATCGCGTTTGTTCCAAAAATAACTCTCCCGAAGGTTTCATTCTGTTTGGATTCCGTTTGATATTCCTTTTCTGCGAAACACTGAAATAGGCAAAAAATAGCAATTTGCACCTGGCCTTGGGTTAGTAGGTTAGTCCCAAAAATAATATAAAAGTGTAAAATAAAGCCCATTAACATCAAAAACAGGTAATATAATAGCATGGAACAATCAAAAATTATAGATACGTTGGAGACGTATCAGGCTTGGCCACCCTGACTCGGAATCAAGAGAGCCTGGAAAGGATTGTTGAAACAAAAATTTATGATCTTGACCTCAAGGTAACTTAGATGTAGACTGTAGTTGAGCAGCTCCAGGAGGAAGCAGAAGAGAGGAGAGGGAAGGCAACTACTGATGCTTGTCAGCGAGTACCAAGGAGTCAGAGGTCTGCTACAGTGCATGTACCTGTTTCTAGAGCTACATTGTCTGCACCAGCAGCTACAGCTTTAGTGCCACCTCCAGCAACCACTCCGCCAGCTCCAACTACATCAACAGATGCCTTTGTCCTTGGAGTTCTCTCTACACCACCTCCCGAAGACAGAGCCTGAGAGACGCATAGCACTATGCATTTTCAAACTTTTTGGTAACTTGTTGCCAAAGGGGGAGAAATATGTATAGATCATAGGCTTCGAGAGAGAGTGTTTTGCTTTTTATCTCTCTTGCTTTTGGTTGAACCTTTTTATGCGCTTGGTTGATACACTATGTCTTTGTCTATGTGAGATACTTATTTGATCATGTGATTGATCATATGCTACTTTAATGCTTGCTTGGATGATATTATCTCTTATATCCCATATATGATCATTCACTTTGCTTGGCGATGAGTGCATGTTTTTAATGTTTATCATTTTGAGCTCCACCAGGATGTATGTGACATGGAAGAGTGACCCATGATCCTAATCAATTGTGCATTTGCATTCAAAAGCAAATTTTAAATAATGCACAAATTTAGGGGGGGCTCTTGCTTATCACATACTTCTCAAGGCGACGATGTATTTCAATCTTATAATCATTTGTTGAAGCTTTGATCTATATGTTGTCATCAATTACCAAAAAGGGGGAGATTGAAAGTGTAACTATCCCTAGGTGGTTTTGGTAATTCCTAACAACATATAGCTCATTGAGCTAATACTATTTCAAGATAAATATTTCATGAAAGCTCAATGATTGGCATGGCATGGATTAGAAATGTGGACCCCTCAAAATGCTAAGGACAAAAGATTGGCTCAAGCTCTAAAGCTCAAGACTCTACATTTTACCTTTTAGTGATCCAAGATCACATTGAGTTCATAGGAAAAGCCAATCCTATTAAAAGGGGATGAGGTGTTGCTTAATGGGTTACTTGCTCAAAATGATTAGTGATATGCTCCAAAACCCTCAATCACTTTCTCATATCCACATATGTCCCAAACCAAAAGTCAAACTTGGCCCCACCGAAACTCTCTATCCGGTGCCACCGAGTTCAGTTGACATAGCCACTTCCACAAAACCCTAGTCTTTTCGGTCTCATCGATAGGGATCTCGGTCTCACCGAGATATGGGATTGCAAACTCTCTGTTTCCCCTTGTAACGTTTCGGTCCAACCGAAATGAGCGATCAGTCCCACCAAGTTTGCAATGCAAACTCTCTGTTTCCCCTTCGAACGTTTCGGTCTCACGGAGATGAGCGAATCGGTCCCATTGAGTTTGCCTGGCCAACTCTCTGGTTAGCTTATTACCAAAATTAGTCCCACCGAGTTTGCGTAATCAGTCTCACCAAGATTACGTTATGCCCTAACCCTAATGAAGTCGGTCTCACCGAGTTGACATGTCGGTCCCACCGAAAATCCTAACATTCACATTTTGAACTAAATCGGTCCAACCGAGTTTCATTATTCGGTCCCATCGAGTTTGGTGATTTGTGTGTAAAGGTTAGATTTTGTGTGGAGGCTATATATACCCCTCCACCCACTCTTCATTCATGGGGAGATCCATCAGAACATGCCTACACTTCCATCATACATTTTCTGAGAGAGAGCCACCTACTCATGTGTTGAGGTCAAGATATTCCATTCCAACCATATGAATCTTGATCTCTAGCCTTCTCCAAGTTGCTTTCCACTCAAATCATCTTTCCACCAAATCCAAATCAGTGTGAGAGAGTTGAGTGTTGGGGAGACTATCATCTGAAGCACAAGAGCAAGGAGTTCATCATCAACACATAATCTATTACTTTTGGAGAGTGGTGTCTCCTAGATTGGTTAGGTGTCACTTGGGAGCCTCCGTCAAGATTGTGGAGTTGAACCAAGAAGTTTGTACGGGCAAGGAGATCGCCTACTTCATGAATATCTACCCTAGTGAGGCAAATCCTTCATGGGTGATGGCCATGGTGGGATAGACAAGGTTGCTTCTTCATGGACCCTTCATTGGTGGAGCCCTCCGTGGACTCGCGCAACCATTACTCTTCGTGGGCTGAAGTCTCCATCAACATGGATGTACGATAGCACCACCTATCGGAACCACGCCAAAAATCTTCGTGTCTACATTGCGTTTGCTCCCTCCAAACTCCTCCCTTTACCCTCATGTGCAATGTTTTACATTATACTGCTATACTCTTAGACTTGCATGTGTACGTTGATTGCTTGACTAGTGTTAAGTTGCTAAAATCTGCCAAGACTTAAAATTGGGAAAAGTCTAGATTTTTATTTGGTCAAGTAGTCTAATCCCCCCACCCTATAGACATACTTTCGATCCTACAGAAACACTCAAGAAAGCTTAATTCCTGCACCTATTGTTCAACCACCTGATTGGAACTTGCCTTTTGGAATTATGTGTGATTCTAGTGATTATGTTGTTGGTGTTGTTATAGGACAAAGAGTTGATAAGAAACTGAATGTTATTCATTATGCTAGTAAAACTCTACACGGTGCTCAACGAAACTATGCTACTACTGAAAAAGAATTCTTAGCGGTGGTGTTTGCTTGTGACTAATTTAGACCTTATATTGTTGATTTCAAAGTAACTGTTAACACAGACCATGCTGCTATTAAATGTCTTATGGAAAATAAAGATGCTAAACCTAGACTTATTCGATGGGTTCTCTTGTTACAAGAATTTGATTTACATATCATTGATAGAAAAGGAGTTGAGAACCCAATAGCTGATAGTTTATCCAGGCTTGAAAATGTGCCTGATGACCCACTACCTATTGATGTTAGTTTTCCTAATGAGGAGTTAGCTGCAATAAATGTTGCTCATAGTACTCCTTGGTATGCTAATTATGCTAATTACATTGTTGCTAAATATTTACCACCTAGCTTTACATATCAACAAAAGAAAAAATTCTTCTATGATTTAAGACATTACTTTTGGGATGATCCACATCTTTATAAAAGAGTAGATGGTATTATTAGACATTGTGTACCCGAGCATGAACAGGGACAAATCCTACGGAAATGTCACTCCGAAGCTTATGGAGGGCATCATGCTGGAGATAGAACTATTCACAAGGTATTGCAATCTAGATTTATTGGCCTACTCTCTTCAAGGATGCTCGTAAGTTCGTCTTATCTTGTGATGAATGTCAAAGAATAGGTAATTTCGGTAAGCGTCAAGAATTTCCTATGAATTATTCACTTGTTGTTGAACCATTTGATGTCTGGGGATTTAATTACATGGGACTTTTTCCTTCCTCTAATGGGTATACACAGATTTTGGTTGATGTTGATTATGTTACTAAATGGGTAGAAGCTATTCCAACCAGTAGTGCTGATCACAACACCTCTATTAATATGCTTAAGGAACTTATTTTCTCAAGGTTTGGAGTCCCTAGATATTTAATGACTGATGGTGGTTCACACTTTATTCATGGTGCTTTCCGTAAAATGCTTTCCAAGTATGATGTTAACCATAGAATTGCATCACCTTATCATCCTCAGTCTAGTTGTCAAGTTGAACTTAGCAATAGAGAAATAAAATTAATTTTATAAAAGATTGTCAATAGTCCAGGAAGAACTGTTCTAAGAAATTAGATGATGCACTTTGGGCTTATAGAACAGCATATAAAAATCCTATGGGTATGTATCCTTATAAAATGATTTATGAAAAAGCTTGTCATTTTCCTCTTGAGTTAGAACATAAAGCATACTGGGCCATCAAAGAGCTCAATTATGATTTCAAACTTGCTGGTGAAAAGAGGTTATTTGACATTAGCTCTTGAGATGAATGGAGAACCCAAGCTTATGAAAATGCAAAATTATTCAAAGAAAAAGTTAAAAGATGGCATGACAAAAGAATCCAAAAGCGTGAGTTTAAAGTCAGAGAATATGTTCTTTTGTACAACTATTGTTTCAGATTCTTTGCAGGAAAACTCCTCTCAAAATGGGAAGGCCCCTATGTTATCGAGGAGGTATATCGGTTTGGAGCCATCAAAATAAATAATTCTGAAGGTACTAACCCGAAGGTTGTCAATGGACAACGAATAAAACATTATATCTCAGGTATGCCCATTAATGTTGAAAGTAATATTATCCAAACTATGACACTGGAAGAACACATAAAAGAGTCCTTTCAGAACACTCCATAATCATGAAAATAAGGAGGTACGTGATATGGTAAGTAAATGGACTCAGAAAAATCCACAAAAATATTTTTGTCTGTTTTGGAATATTTAGAAAATTAGGAAATAAAAAAACTACCGGGAAGTGTACCATGGTGGGCACAAGACACGAGGTGGGTTGTGCCCACCTGGGACACCTTCCGGACTCTGTTTTTCTACATTTTGCTTATTCCCCAAGATAAAAAAATCTTTTTATACCCCCCTAAACCTATTGACCACCATATCACAGAGAAATCTTCTATTTTCTTTTCTTGCTGTTTTTTGTCAGATCCCATCTACCATGGCCGCTTCAAGCTCCTCCAAGGACAAGATCTCTTCATCACCACCACCTTCTTCTTCATCACCAAAAGAGAATTGACTATCGGGTATGGGCACTCCCCTTGGCTTCCGCCAAGCTTGGGGAGGTGCCCCGGTATCGTATCATCCCATTATCTTTTGCCTTTACTTATTTTAGTTTGATCTTTTGCTTTAGATGAATAAAAGTTTAGTTGGATCCTTTCTTTTCAAGAGTTTGCTTAGAGATCTATCATTGTAATCGTGTGCAAGTTATATAATAAAGTTTAGTTTGAGTTTTTGCTTTCTTTACTTTCATGTTGCAAATTGAAGAAAAGGCATAAGGAAGAAAAAGAGAAAATAAATAAATAAAAGAAAGGAAGTAAATCAAAAAGATCATATACTAATCTTATGGTAAGTGATGACACCACATAAGGAAAAGTATAAGTAGAAAATTTTATTAGAGATTGACAAACATAGCATTAGTCAATGATGCAACTCATGAAAGAATTAATAAGGGAAGAGAAGATTCACATATAAATATACTATCCTGGAAATATTTTGTGATTGTGAGCTCTCATCAAAATATTATATGCCAAAATTGTTGACGTTGGACAAGGAAGACAACTTAATGGTTTATGTTTGTTTATATTCACATAAAAGTCATATTGTCATAGATCCTTTAACATGTGGTGCTTGCCCCCTATCTTTGCTAGCCAAAAATTCCGCACTAAGTAGAGATACTACTTGTGCATCCAAAAACCCTTAAACCCAAATCTTATTTTCAAGTGTCCACCATACCTACCTAGGGATTGAGCAAGATCCCTCAAGTAAGTTGTCATCGGCGCAAAAAGGCAATAAAAATTGCTTCTAAATGTGTGAGATCATTTAACGTAAGAGAAAATTGAGTGTTTCATGAACTTGTGATGGTGAAGAATAAAAGCGACAAACTGCATAATAAAGGTTGCTATCACAAGGGGAAAAGCAACGTGACGTTCTTTTGCACTAAGGGGTTGAGAATACAAACAAATAAGCACATGGCAACCTCTACTTCCCTCTGCGAAGGGCCTATCTTTTACTTTTATGTATTTTACTTTTATGCAAAGAGTCAAAGTTTTCCTTCTATTCCTTTTCATTTTTCTCCTTTGGCAAGCATCATGCGGTGAGGAAAGATCTAGGCACATATGTCCAGTTGAATATAGATAGCATGAGTCATTATTGTTGACATCACCTTTGAGGTGAATACGTTGGGAGGCAAAACTATAAACCCCTATCTTTCTATGTGTCCAGTTGAAACGTTTTGCTCATGTGTATGCGGTGAGTATTAGCAATCATAGAAGACTATATGATGGTTGAGTATGTGGACTTAGCAATCATAGAAGACTATACGTGACCCTTCCTGAAAAGATGATGAATTGTAGTTGCAAAGTTGACGGAGAACATAGTTTGTTGGTTTCTAATAGAGTTTTTGCTTTATACTTCAATTGTGTGATGAATTGTTACTTATTCATGAGAAGTATATGATAAAAGTCTTATGTTCAATTTTGTTGTTGTTATAATAATCTACAAGATGCTTCTATGTCCGTATTTTTTTTATCGACACCTCTCTCTCAAAGCATGTGGACATGTTTTTCGATTTCAGTTTTCACTTGAGGACAAGCGAGGTCTAAGCTTGTGGGAGTTGATACGTCCATTTTGCATCATGTTTTATTACTGTTATTTATAATGTTTCTATCCATAATAATGCTTTTTGGAGTAATTCTAATGCCTTTTCTCTCAAAGTATGCAAGGTATACACAAAGAGGGAGAATTCCGCTAGCTGGAAATCTGGACCTGGAAAAGCTACGTCAGGCCACCTATTCTGCACAACTCCAAACAAGATGAAACTTCAAGGAGATTTTTTATGGATTATTTGAGGAATATTGGAGCAAATAACTATCAAAGGGGGCCCACCAGGTGGGCACAACCCACATGGGCGCGCCAGGGAGCCCAGGCGCGCCCTGGTGGGTTGTGCTCACCCAGGCCCACCTCCGGTGCCCATCTTCTGGTATATAAATCATTTTGACCTAGAAAAAATAAGGAGAGGACTTTCGAGATGGAGCGCCATCATCTCGAGGTGGAACTTGGGCAGGACCACTTTTACCCTCCGGCGGAGCGATTCCACCAAGGGAACTTCCCTCCCAGAGGGGGAAATCATCGTGATCATCATCACCAACAACTCTCCCATCTTGGGAAGGGCAATCTCCATCAACATATTCAACAGCACCATCTCCTCTCAAACCCTAGTTCATCTCTTGTGTTCAATCTTGTTACCGGAACTATAGATTGGTGCTTGTGGGTGACTAGTAGTGTTGATTACATCTTGTAGTTGATTACTATATGGTTTATTTGGTGGAATATTATATGTTCAGATCCAATATGCTATTTAATACACCTCTGATCTTGAGCATGATTATCATTTGTGAGTAGTTACTTTTGTTCTTGAGGTCACAGGAGAAATCATGTTGCAAGTAATCATGTGAACTTGATATGTGTTCGATATTTTGATAGTATGTATGTTGTGATTCCCTTAGTGGTGTCATGTGAACATCGACTAAATGACACTTCACCATATTTGGGCCTAAGGGAATGCATTCTGGAGTAGCAATTAGATGGTGGGTTGCGAGAGTGACAGAAGCTTAAACCCCAGTTTATGCGCTATTTTGTAAGGCGCCAATTGGATCCAAAAGTTTAATCCTATGGTTAGAATTTATTCTTAATACTTTTCCCATAGTTGCGGATGCTTGTGGGAGGGTTAATCATAAGTAGGAGGTTTGTTCAAGTAAGAACAGCACCTAAGCACCGGTCCACCCACATATCAAATTATCAAAGTACTGAACACGAATTAAGCCAACATGATGAAAGTAACTAGATGAAAATCTCGTGTACCCTCAAGAACGCTTTGCTTATCATAAGAGACCGTTTTGGCTTGTCCTTTGCCTCAAAAGGATTGGGATACCTTGCTGCACTTTTTTTACTACTATCGTTACTTTCTTGTTATAAATTACCTTGCTATCAAACTACTCGGTTACTTACAATTTTAGCACTTGCAGACATCACCTTGCTGAAAACCACTTGTGATTTCCTTCTTCTCCTCGTTGGGTTCGACACTCTTACTTGTCAAAAAGAGCTACAATTGATCCCCTATACTTGTGGTTCATTAGTTTCCCATGGGAAATCAATGTGAAGGCTGCCGCCGATGAGCCTTCCATTCATTCCTCACGGGCGGCACAGTGAAGGCGCGTCCCGCCCCCTTCGACAACGTGTACACACGGTGGCTGCTCGCTCACCGCCCACCCGCGGCTACAAAATATGCCCCTCCCTCGCCGGTGGTCGCACACTTCCTCACCACAGCCCCTCTCTTGCTCTCGACGACGACGCCCCTCTCACCGACGATGCCCTTCTCCCCTCGCTCCCCATCTAACCCGTCTCAAAACATGCCCGAGTGCTACCCCGACGATGGAGTGGCGGCCAATGGCTTTGGTCGCCGCCACCTGGACAAGGACGAAGCCCGCCTCCTCTACGAGGTGGACTACCCAGCGCCGTCGGACATGCGGGTGCCGGGCTCCTGGAGGCTCAGCGTCGGCGGCGGCCCGGTGCCTCTGGCGCCCACCTGTGCTGATCGGCACGCCGAGATCGCGTGCATCCGGTCGTCGCTGCCAGAGCAAGCGCGGAACCAGCCAAGGTATGCCCCCGACAGCCACACGTTGTGGACAGCGTACTTTGACCGCTACCACGAAGACCAGCTCGCCTCCACGAACGGCATCGAGCCCCGCGGCCATCTCAACTTCGAGGGGCGGCACCAACTTGCGCTCGTCGAACTCTGACTTGATGCACTCCCAGTATGTGTCGGCGTTCTGGTTTGTGCCAGTGATCGGGTTGAGGCAGACGGTCTTCCATGCTTCAGCGAGGCACTCGTCTTCTTTGGACATCCACTCAACGCATGGTTCACCAGTCCTGGCCCCCTGCTTCTTCTTTTTCCCTTTCCTCGCCAGCACAAGCGCCGGCTCCTCCTCCTCCTCTTCCTCCTCCTCCTCCTCCTCGCCGTAGTCGAGTTCGTCATCCATGTCGCCAGTGAGGTCCATTGTATCGTCTTGCGCTTGGAACCCGGGGGGCGGTGGTGGCTGAGCCGCTCATGATGATCTCGTCCATGTTGGCTTCCATCGCGTCGGGGTTGCCTAAATGCTATTGGGGAACAAAGTAATTTCAAAAAAAATCCTATGCACACGTAAGATCATGGTGATTCATAGCAACGAGAGGGGAGAGTATCGTCTACGTACCCTCGTAGACCGTAAGCGGAAGTGGTATGACAGCGCGGTTGATGTAGTCGTACGTTGTCACGATCGACCGATCTAGCACCGAAGGTAAGGCACCTTCGTGATCTGCACACGTTCGGCTCAGTGACGTCCCTCAAACTCACGATCCAGTAGAGCTTCGAGGGAGAGCTTCATCAGCACGACGGCGTGATGACGGTGATGATGGTGCTACCGGAACAGGGCTTCGCCTATGTCACAGCCCTAGAATACTGCTTGTAATTAATTGCATCAGAGTGCATCATGCATCATGTCTAAAGTCCAGTGAAATTTGAATTGAGGGAATTCTCAAGCCACAGAAAAATCTTTTTTTAGAAAAGGGGCAAGAACCCTTAAACTTGCATTCAATGAAACAAAAATGGCCTTCATTAATGTTTGATAATTTTTGGCAAGGGTTTGGATCCAAAATAAAAATAGTGAACATTTTTAAGGTATTATTTTGGCACTGAATTTAAATCATTATTGTATTTGAATTAGGAATTATATTCATATTATATGGGATATATTTTCAAATAACTTCGAAAAGTTTTATGTGATGTTAGAAAAGTCCATCTAGCAACATAAATTATTCAGAGGATATTTGTCACTGTTTTGAATTTGTTTAAACTTGAAAACAGTGGCAAAGTAAAATAAAAACAAAACAGAAGAAAATAAAACAGAGACAGAAACTTACCTAACCTCACCTACGGCCCAGCTTCTGTGCAGCCCAACCAGCCCAACACTGTTGGCCCAGCCCACCTCCTCCCGTTGTCTTCTTCCAGCTCGTGCCAGAAGGATTGAGCGCGTGGTCGCCGCACACCCGGCCACCTCCTCCCTCCCTACCTGCCTGGCTACTCCTCAACGCGCCCGGACAACGCCACGCACCCCCTGCATCGCTCCCCTCTCCCCCTGGACCCCTTCCCACCCTCTGTTCTCTCCTTCACCCCCCTGGCGCCATGGCCGACACGTGCTTGAGCTCGTTGCCGCCATAGCCGCGCCCATCATGCTCCCCTCACCGCCACTCTGAGTCCGCAAGAACCGCCGACGATCGCTGCTTCGCCCCACCCTGGCCCCAAGCGCTGGGACGACCTGCATCACCGGCTACTCTACCTTCTTCCTCCTTGGTCGCCGAAGGCCGCGCCCGTCGATTCGCTGCCGTCTCCGCGTCCCCGAGCTCGCCGACCTGCTCGTCCGACTCGCCGTGAGACACTGACCTGAACCCCCCTCCTTTGCGCTCCGTTTGCATGTTGTAGCCATCGCTCCGCCGAAGAGCGAACCGCGCTACCGCCCGAGCTTCTCGCCGCCGTGGCCACAGTCGTCGTAGCTCCCAACCGAGCACACCCACGTGCTCACCGCGCCGCGTAGGTGCCGTAGGAGCTAAGCACGCCACTCCACGGCCACCGCAGCCCCGTTCCCGAGTGCGCCCGAACTCCGGCCACAGCCGAGGTCGACGCCGCGCTCAACCCCGGCCACCCTAGCTGCTGCCGCTTGCTGCACTGGATGCGGGAGAGCTCCAGCTCCCCGCGGGTGCCCTCCGCCACTCGTTTGGGCACCGGGAGAACGAACCCGGCGCCATCCACCGTCTCTGGCTCTGCCGGCGACGAGCCGCGTGTCAACTCCGGCGAGTTGACCCGGGTTTGACCCCAGTTTGACTCCCCAGAGCCACTGACATGCGGACCCTGCCCGGCTAATTAAGTTAGGTTAGTACTAACTAAGCTAGGTTAGTTTAGTTAGACACTGACACTCGGGACCCACTGGTCAATTTGACCTGGGCCGCCGTTGACCTGCTGACGTCACTGATACGCCTTGCTGATGCAGTAACTGTTTTCTGGATTTTAAATAAATCGGAAATGATTTATTAAATTCAGAAATTTCCCTAAACTTTTAAAATTCATAGAAATTAAACCGTAACTCCAAATGAAATAATTTATATATGAAAAATTATCAGAAAAATCCAAAGAATCTATTTATGGCATTTTCATGCATGTTTGAACAAGTTAACCTCACTGAATAGGACAATTCATGATTGTGTAATAAATGGTAATTAGTTTTGGAGTTGGAATTTGCTATAGGTTTGAATTCCACTTCAATGAATATGACTAACTATTGCACTAGGTCAATTCAGTACTTTAATATGACATATCATTCATATGATTGTGCATTGCATTTATTGTGGTTCCTTTTGTGTTTCTCGGTGGTTGTTCCCTCTTAGTAGACGATGTTTCCGACGACGTGATCGATGACACCGATGAAGAGATATACTATCTTCAGAAGTGCCACGCAAGCAAAACCCCCTTGTTCATTCCGATACAATCCCACTCTCTCGCTCCTGCTCTCTTTTACTACATTAGGACAACAGCGATTCAACTGTTACATGCTACAGTAGTTGAACCCCTTTCCCCTGCATGACCTGTCATTGCCACAGTAAATAGATGAAACCCACTAGCATGAGTAGGAATTGTTTGAGCCCTGATGTGCCTACTCATTCATGCTTGTTGTCATGCATGCTACTACTTAGAGTTGAGTCAGGTATGATTCATCGGGAATGAATTGGAACGTGGTGAACATGTCCTACCGTTGAGAGCTAAGTGTGTGAACACGATTTGGTAAAGGTAGCGGTGAGAGGCCATGTAGGAGTACATGGTGGGTTGTCTCCTTGCAGCCGTTCTCAGGAACTGAGTTCTATGTTTGTGATCCATGAACAGATACTACCACACATTGGGTTCCGGTAACTCGGCCCCTCTCGGCTTATTAATCAACTCGATCTCTGTCCTGGAGTTGCAACTAGTTTCTGGTGTTTGTAGGTAGTGTTAGTAGTCTACCAAGTGGCACCCGGTACAGGTGGGCTTGGGACAGACTAGGCACAGTGGCACGGTGTACCAAGTGGCACCCGGATGGTGGGCTTGGGAACCCTGCACACATCGTTTGGGGCCGTGAGCGACACCCCGGCCGGATCTCCTTGCGGATGGAACCCGAATAGGCGATAAACCTGGACGAGAGACTTGTGTGGTTAGTCAGGTCGTGGCCGACACCCTCGCCCGGCTTCTGCTTGAAGGTTTCTGAGGTACATGACGTGTACAGGGCGATAAGTGGCGAGAGCGTGTGTGAAGAAGTACACCCCTATAGGGTTATCATTATCTATTCGAATAGTCGGATTCCTCAGATATGGAAACTTGGACCCGTTGCATAGTTCATAGACAAGTGAAAGTGGATACTCTAAAATGCGCAAGATAAGCATGAGTGCTATGGATGGCGTTCTCGTAGGGAGACGAGAGCGGATCCATAGTGGTGTATTGGTATGGTGAATATGTGGACTCGTGTGCGCCACCTCAAAAGAGTTACTTGCAGTCATAGTTTAGGATAGCCACTGAGTCAAGGCTGGCTTGCTGCAGTCAAACTCCACCACCCCCCATTGTTGATACTGATGCATATGTAGCTAGTTCTGATGTAAGTCTTGCTGGGTACATTTGTACTCACATTCGCCTATTTTATGTTTTGCAGAGAGACGTCAGTCTCGCTGGTAGTTCCGTGTGGACTTCGATGTTGAGCTTGATATCTCAGCTACGATCTTGTGCCCTCGACAGGATCTTGTAGATAGTCAGGCTTCTCAACCTTTTTCATTTGTCGATGTTTGTACTCAGACATGTTAAGCTTCCGCGTGTGCTTTGACTTGTATGCTCTGAATCTTGGGTCATGAGACCAATGTTTGTAATATCTCGCTCTTCGGAGCCTAATGAATAAACGCTCTGAGTCGTAGAGTCTTGTTGTGATGCCATGTTGTATTGCACATATTGAGCATATTGTGTGTATGATTGAAATGCTTGGTATGTGTGGGATCCGACAACCTAGTTGTTTATCCTTGGTAGCCTCTCTTATGGGGAAATGTAGTCTTGTGCTTCCATGAGCCATAGTAGTCCGCTACAGCCCGGTTCACCGGAGTCCTGCTAGCCCAGCACTACTGCTCCGGAACACTTGACTGGCCGGCATGTGATTCACTTCATTCATGTGTTTGTCCCTTCGGGGAAATGTCACACGGTGACATTCGGAGTCCTGCCTAGCCTGCTATAGCCCGGTTCACCGGAGTCCTGTTAGCCCAGTGCTATAGCCCGGATTCGCACGCTGCTGACCGACATGCTCGATGTTGATTCATGTATGCCTGTCCCCGTAAGTTAGTGCCACTTTGGGTTCATGACTAGTCATGTCGGCCCGGGTTCTTTGTCATATGGATGCTAGCGACACTATCATATACGTGAGCCAAAAGGCGCAAACGGTCCCGGGCCATTGTAAGGCAACACCCGTGGGAATACCGTGCGTGAGGCCGCAAAGTGATATGTGGTGTTATCGGCTAGATCGATGTGACTTGGAATCAGGGTCCTGACAGCTTTGGTATTAGAGCTTGACTGCCTATAGGATCACCAAGCCAAGCTGGTCAAAGTCGTGTCTAGAAATGCTTTAGTTATATAAGGGAATTGATTGTGGATGGGAACGTAAGGCTCTTTTTACTGCTTATCCTCATGACCTTCTGATCTGAGTCATCTTATCTTTTCTATGGGGTTTAGAACTAGGCTTCTCTTCTATCTCTCAGGATGACGTGTTACTAAACCGTAGTTGCCTAGGATTGTTGAGTTCAAGCCTCAGTTTAGTTCCTACTACTTCCATATGTTCATAGCTGGCCTCGGAACCTTGATATTGTGATGTTGAGTGGTTATGCCACCATTTTTGCAGAATGTCTCAAATCATTTTGAGCATTTGTAGCCGTTATGATGTCTGAGTCATCCCAGGTTTCTAAATAGTCCGACGCATTTGCAACTCCCTTCTTTCTGTTCCCGATGTTCCTTTGGGTCAGATTAACAACACTAATAGGTGAGTTGAGGTACTCTATTGCCTCGACATATATGTTGGAGTTGTTATTATGACACTAGGGTATCTTAGAGTTAGTAATCTAGCCATGTTTGGTGTTCCCAGTGTGATGATTCTGGCCACCATTCTCGAAAGCATCTCATGATGTTATTTAGTTAGTAGGTATTCTACTCCTGGGTTTCGAACTCGAGATTCATGTTGGGGAACGCAGTAATTTCAAAAAAATTCCTACGCACACGCAAGATCATGGTGATGCACAGCAACGAGAGGAGAGAGTGTTGTCTACGTACCAACGCAGACCGACTGCGGAAGCGATCACACAACGTAGAGGAAGTAGTCGTACGTCTTCTTCCCGATCCGACCGATCCAAGCACCGTTACTCCGGCACCTCCGAGTTCTTAGCACACGTTCAGCTCGATGACGTTCCTCGGGCTCTGATCCAGCAAAGCGTCGAGGAAGAGTTCCGTCAGCACGACGGCGTGGTGACGATCTTGATGTACTACCGACGCAGGGCTTCGCCTAAGCACTGCAACGGTATGATCGAGGTGGAATTTGGTGGCAGGGGGCACCGCACACGGCTAAGGAGCGATTAACTTGTGTGTCTTGGGGTGCCCCCTGCCCCCGTATATAAAGGCCAGGGGCAGGGGGTTCGGCCGGCCAGGTGGGAGGCGCAGGGAGGAGTCCTACTCCCACCGGGAGTAGGACTCCTTCCCCCCAATCCTATTCCAACTAGGATTCTTGGGGAAGAAGGAGAAAGAGGGGGCCGGCCCACCTCTCCTAGTCCTATTAGGACTTGGGAAAGGTGGGGGGCGCCGGCCAGGTGTGGGCTGCCTCTTCTCTCTTTTCCACTAAGGCCCAATAGGCCCATTTACCTCCCGGGGGGTTCCGGTAACCCTCCCGGTAATCCGGAAAAATCCCGATTTCACCCGGAACGCTTCCGGTGCCCAAACATAGGCTTCCAATATATCAATCTTTACGTCTCGACCATTTCGAGACTCCTCGTCATGTCCGTGATCTCATCCGGGACTCCGAACAACCTTCGGTACATCAAAATGCATAAACTCATAATAACTGTCATCGTAACGTTAAGCGTGCGGACCCTACGGTTCGAGAACAATGTAGACATGACCGAGACATGTCTCCGGTCAATAACCAATAGCGGGACCTGGATGCCCATATTGGCTCCTACATATTCTACGAAGATCTTTATCGGTCAGACCGCATAACAACATACGTTGTTCCCTTTGTCATCGGTATGTTACTTGCCCGAGATTCGATCGTCGGTATCCAATACCTAGTTCAATCTCGTTACTGGCAAGTCTCTTTACTCGTTCCGTAATACATCATCTCATAACTAACATCTTAGTTATTATGCTTGCAAGGCTTATGTGATGTGTATTACTGAGAGGGCCCAGAGATACCTCTCTGACAATCAGAGTGACAAAACCTAATCTCGAAATACGCCAACCCAACATCTACCATTGGAGACACCTGTAGTACTCCTTTATAATCACCCAGTTACGTTGTGACGTTTGGTAGTACCCAAAGTGTTCCTCCGGTAAACGGGAGTTGCATAATCTCATAGTTATAGGAACATGTATAAGTCATGGAGAAAGCAATAGCAACATACTAAACGATCGGGTGCTAAGCTAATGGAATGGGTCATGTCAATCAGATCATTCAACTAATGATGTGACCTCGTTAATCAAATAACAACTCTTTGTTCATGGTTAGGAAACATAACCATCTTTGATTAACGAGCTAGTCTAGTAGAGGCATACTAGTGACACTCTGTTGGTCTATGTATTCACACATGTATTATGTTTCCGGTTAATACAATTCTAGCATGAATAATAAACATTTATCATGATATAAGGAAATAAATAATAACTTTATTATTGCCTCTAGGGCATATTTCCTTCAGTCTCCCACTTGCACTAGAGTCAATAATCTAGATTACACAGTAATGATTCTTACACCCATGGAGTCTTGGTGCTGATCATGTTTTGCTCGTGGAAGAGGCTTAGTCAACGGGTCTGCAACATTCAGATCCGTATGTATCTTGCAAATCTCTATGTCTCCCACCTGGACTAAATCCCGGATGGAGTTGAAGCGTCTCTTGATGTGTTTGGTTCTTTTGTGAAATCTGGATTCCTTTGCCAAGGCAATTGCACCAGTATTGTCACAGAAGATTTTCATTGGACCCGATGCACTAGGTATGACACCTAGATCGGATATGAACTCCTTCATCCAGACTCCTTCGTTCGCTGCTTCCGAAGCAGCTATGTACTCCGCTTCACATGTAGATCCCGCTACGACGCTTTGTTTAGAACTGCACCAACTGACAGCTCCACCGTTTAAAGTAAACACGTATCCGGTTTGCGATTTAGAATCGTCCGGATCAGTGTCAAAGCTTGCATCAACGTAACCTCTTACGGTGAGCTCTTTGTCACCTCCATATACGAGAAACATATCCTTAGTCCTTTTCAGGTATTTCAGGATGTTCTTGACCGCTGTCCAGTGATCCACCCCTGGATTACTTTGGTACCTCCCTGCTAAACTTATAGCAAGGCACACATCAGGTCTGGTACACAGCATTGCATACATGATAGAGCCTATGGCTGAAGCATAGGGAACATCTTTCATTTTCTCTCTATCTTCTGCAGTGGTCGGGCATTGAGTCTGACTCAACTTCACACCTTGCAATACAGGCAAGAACCCTTTCTTTGCTTGATCCATTTTGAACTTCTTCAAAATCTTGTCAAGGTATGTGCTTTGTGAAAGTCCAATTAAGCGTTTTGATCTATCTCTATAGATCTTTATGCCTAATATGTAAGCAGCTTCCCCGAGGTCTTTCATCGAAAAACTTTTATTCAAGTATCCTTTTATGCTATCCAGAAATTCTATATCATTTCCGATGAGTAATATGTCATCCACATATAATATCAGAAATGCTACAGAGCTCCCACTCACTTTCTTGTAAATACAGGCTTCTCCAAAAGTCTGTATAAACCCGAATGCTTTGATCACACTATCAAAGCGTTTATTCCAACTCCGAGATGCTTGCACCAGTCCATAGATGGATCGCTGGAGTTTGCACACTTTGTTAGCTCCCTTTGGATCGACAAAACCTTCTGGTTGCATCATATACAACTCTTCTTCCAGAAATCCATTCAGGAATGCAGTTTTTACATCCATTTGCCAAATTTCATAATCATAAAATGCGGCAATTGCTAACATGATTCTGACAGACTTAAGCATCGCTACGGGTGAGAAAGTCTCATCGTAGTCAACTCCTTGAACTTGTCGAAAACCTTTTGCGACAAGTCGAGCTTTGTAGACAGTAACATTACCATCAGCGTCAGTCTTTTTCTTAAAGATCCATTTATTCTCAATTGCTTGCCGATCATCGGGCAAGTCAACCAAAGTCCATACTTTGTTCTCATACATGGATCCCATCTCAGATTTCATGGCTTCAAGCCACTTTGCGGAATCTGGGCTCACCATCGCTTCTTCATAGTTCGTAGGTTCATCATGATCTAGTAGCATGACTTCCAGAACAGGATTACCGTACCACTCTGGTGCGGATCTTACTCTGGTTGATCTACGAGGTACAGTAGTATCTTGATCTAAAGTTTCATGATCATCATCATTAACTTCCTCTCTTATTGGTGTAGGTCTCACAGAAACAGTTTTCTGTGATGTACTATTTCCCAATAACGGAGTAGGTACTGTTACCTCGTCAAGTTCTACTTTCCTCCCACTCACTTCTTTCGAGAGAAACTCCTTCTCAAGAAAGTTTCCGAATTTAGCAACAAAAGTTTTGCCTTCGGATCTGTGATAGAAGGTGTATCCAATAGTTTCCTTTGGATATCCTATGAAGACACACTTCTAATGATTTGGGTTCGAGCTTATCAGGTTGAAGCTTTTTCACATAAGCATCGCAGCCCCAAATTTTAAGAAACGACAACTTTGGTTTCTTGCCAAACCATAGTTCATAAGGCGTCGTCTCAACGGATTTAGATGGTGCCCTATTTAACGTGAATGCGGCCGTCTCTAAAGCATAACCCCAAAATGATAGCGGTAAATCAGCAAGAGACATCATAGATCGCACCATATCTAGTAAAGTACGATTACGATGTTCGGACACACCATTACGTTGTGGTGTTCCGGGTGGCGTGAGTTGCGAAACTATTCCACAATTTTTCAAATGTACACCAAACTCGTAACTCAAATATTCTCCTCCACGATCAGATCGTAGAAACTTTATTTTCTTGTTACGATGATTTTCAACTTCACTCTGAAATTCCTTGAACTTTTCAAATGTTTCAGACTTATGTTTCATTAAGTAGATATACCCATATCTGCTTAAATCATCTGTGAAGGTGAGAAAATAACGATATCCGCCACGAGCCTCAATATTCATCGGACCACATACATCGGTATGTATGATTTCCAATAAATCTGTTGCTCTCTCCATAGTACCGGAGAACGGTGTTTTAGTCATCTTGCCCATGAGGCACGGTTCGCAAGTACCAAGTGATTCATAATCAAGTGGTTCCAAAAGTCCATCAGCATGGAGTGTCTTCATGCGCTTTACACCGATATGACCTAAACGGTAGTGCCACAAATAAGTTGCACTATCATTATCAACTCTGCATCTTTTGGCTTCAACATTATGAATATGTGTATTACTACTATCGAGATTCAATAAGAATAGACCACTTTTCAAGGGTGCATGACCATAAAAGATATTACTCATATAAATAGAACAACCATTATTCTCTGATTTAAATGAATAACCGTCTCGCATCAAACAAGATCCAGATATAATGTTCATGCTTAACGCTGGCACCAAATAACAATTATTTAGGTCTAATATTAGTCCCGAAGGTAGATGTAGAGGTAGCGTGCCGACCGCGATCACATCGACTTTGGAACCGTTTCCCACGCGCATCGTCACCTCGTCCTTTGCTAGTGTCCGCTTATTCTGTAGTCCCTGTTTCGAGTTGCAAATATTAGCAACAGAACAAGTATCAAATACCCAGGTGCTACTGCGAGCATTAGTAAGGTACACATCAATAACATGTATATCACATATACCTTTGTTCACCTTGCCATCCTTCTTATCCGCCAAATACTTGGGGCAGTTCCGCTTCCAGTGACCAGTCTGCTTGCAGTAGAAGCACTCAGTTTCAGGCTTAGGTCCAGACTTGGGTTTCTTCTCTTGAGCAGCAACTTGCTTGCCGTTCTTCTTGAAGTTCCCTTTCTTCTTCCCTTTGCCCTTTTTCTTGAAACTAGTGGTTTTGTTAACCATTAACACTTGATGCTCCTTCTTGATTTCTACCTCCGCAGCTTTCAGCATAGCGAAGAGCTCGGGAATAGTCTTGTTCATCCCTTGCATATTATAGTTCATCACAAAGCTCTTGTAGCTTGGTGGCAGTGATTGGAGAATTCTGTCAATGACGCAATCATCCGGAAGTGTAACTCCCAATTGAATCAAGTGATTATTATACCCAGACATTTTGAGTATATGCTCACTGACAGAACTGTTCTCCTCCATCTTGCAGCTATAGAACTTATTGGAGACTTCATATCTCTCAATCCGGGCATTTGCTTGAAATATTAACTTCAACTCCTGGAACATCTCATATGCTCCATGACGTTCAAAACGTCGTTGAAGTCCCGGTTCTAAGCCGTAAAGCATGGCACACTGAACTATTGAGTAGTCATCAGCTTTGCTCTGCCAGACGTTCATAACTTCTGGTGTTGCTCTTGCAGCAGGCCTGGCACTTAGCGGTGCTTCCAGGACGTAATTCTTCTGTGCAGCAATGAGGATAATCCTCAGGTTACGGACCCAGTCCGTGTAATTGCTACCATCATCTTTCAACTTAGCTTTCTCAAGGAACGCATTAAAATTCAACGGAACAACAGCACGAGCCATCTATCAACATAAACAAGCAAGATACTATCAGGTACTAAGTTCATGATAATTTTTAAGTTCAGTTAATTTACTTAAGAACTCCCACTTAGATAGACATCCCTCTAATCCTCTAAGTGATTACGTGATCCAAATCAACTAAACCATAACCGATCATCACGTGAGATGGAGTAGTTTTCAATGGTGAACATCAATATGTTGATCATATCTACTATATGATTCACGCTCGACCTTTCGGTCTCCGTGTTCCGAGGCCATATCTGTATATGCTTGGCTCGTCAAGTATAACCTGAGTATTCTGCGTGTGCAACTGTTTTGCACCCGTTGTATTTGAACGTAGAGCCTATCACACCCGATCATCACGTGGTGTCTCAGCACGAAGAACTTTTGCAACGGTGCATACTCAGGGAGAACACTCCTTGATAATTTAGTGAGAGATCATCTTATAATGCTACCGTCAATCAAAGCAAGATAAGATGCATAAAAGGATAAACATCACATGCAATCAATATAAGTGATATGATATGGCCATCATCATCTTGTGCTTTGTGATCTCCATCTCCGAAGCATCGTCATGATCACCATCGTCACCGGCGCGACACCTTGATCTCCATCGTAGCATCGTTGTCGTCTCGCCAATCTTATGCTTCCATGACTATCACTACCGCTTAGTAATAAAATAAAGCATTACATCGCGATTGCATTGCATACAATAAAGCGACAACCATATGGCTCCTGCCAGTTGCCGATAACTCGGTTACAAAACATGATCATCTCATACAATAAAATCAGCATCATGCCTTGACCATATCACATCACAACATGCCCTGCAAAAACAAGTTAGACGTCCTCTACTTTGTTGTTGCAAGTTTTACGTGGCTGCTACGGGCTTAAGTAAGAACTCATCTCACCTACGCATCAAAACCACAACGATAGTTCGTCAAATAGACTCCGTTTTAACCTTCTCAAGGACCGGGCGTAGTCACACTTGGTTCAACTAAAGTTGGAGAGACAGTCTTCCGCTAGCCATCTGTGTGCGTAGCACGTCGAGGGAACCGGTCTCGCGTAAGAGTACGCGTAAGGTTGGTCCGGATCGTCTCGTCCAACAATACCGCCGAACCAAAGTATGACATGCTGGTAGGCAGTATGACTTGTATCGCCCACAACTCACTTGTGTTCTACTCGTGCATATAACATCAAACCATAAAAACCTAGGCTCTGATACCACTGTTGGGGAACGCAGTAATTTCAAAAAATTTCCTACGCACACGCAAGATCATGGTGATGCACAGCAACGAGAGGAGAGAGTGTTGTCTACGTACCAACGCAGACCGACTGCGGAAGCGATCACACAACATAGAGGAAGTAGTCGTACGTCTTCTTCCCGATCCGACCGATCCAAGCACCGTTACTCCGGCACCTCCGAGTTCTTAGCACACGTTCAGCTCGATGACGTTCCTCGGGCTCCGATCCAGCAAAGCGTCGAGGAAGAGTTCCGTCAGCACGACGGCGTGGTGACGATCTTGATGTACTACCGACGCAGGGCTTCGCCTAAGCACTGCAACGGTATGATCGAGGTGGAATTTGGTGGCAGGGGGCACCGCACACGGCTAAGGAGCGATTAACTTGTGTGTCTTGGGGTGCCCCCTGCCCCCGTATATAAAGGCCAGGGGCAGGGGGTTCGGCCGGCCAGGTGGGAGGCGCAGGGAGGAGTCCTACTCCCACCGGGAGTAGGACTCCTTCCCCCCAATCCTATTCCAACTAGGATTCTTGGGGAAGAAGGAGAAAGAGGGGGCCGGCCCACCTCTCCTAGTCCTATTAGGACTTGGGAAAGGTGGGGGGCGCCGGCCAGGTGTGGGCTGCCTCTTCTCTCTTTTCCACTAAGGCCCAATAGGCCCATTTACCTCCCGGGGGGTTCCGGTAACCCTCCCGGTAATCCGGAAAAATCCCGATTTCACCCGGAACGCTTCCGGTGCCCAAACATAGGCTTCCAATATATCAATCTTTACGTCTCGACCATTTCGAGACTCCTCGTCATGTCCGTGATCTCATCCGGGACTCCGAACAACCTTCGGTACATCAAAATGCATAAACTCATAATAACTGTCATCGTAACGTTAAGCGTGCGGACCCTACGGTTCGAGAACAATGTAGACATGACCGAGACATGTCTCCGGTCAATAACCAATAGCGGGACCTGGATGCCCATATTGGCTCCTACATATTCTACGAAGATCTTTATCGGTCAGACCGCATAACAACATACGTTGTTCCCTTTGTCATCGGTATGTTACTTGCCCGAGATTCGATCGTCGGTATCCAATACCTAGTTCAATCTCGTTACTGGCAAGTCTCTTTACTCGTTCCGTAATACATCATCTCATAACTAACATCTTAGTTATTATGCTTGCAAGGCTTATGTGATGTGTATTACCGAGAGGGCCCAGAGATACCTCTCTGACAATCAGAGTGACAAAACCTAATCTCGAAATACGCCAACCCAACATCTACCATTGGAGACACCTGTAGTACTCCTTTATAATCACCCAGTTACGTTGTGACGTTTGGTAGTACCCAAAGTGTTCCTCCGGTAAACGGGAGTTGCATAATCTCATAGTTATAGGAACATGTATAAGTCATGGAGAAAGCAATAGCAACATACTAAACGATCGGGTGCTAAGCTAATGGAATGGGTCATGTCAATCAGATCATTCAACTAATGATGTGACCTCGTTAATCAAATAACAACTCTTTGTTCATGGTTAGGAAACATAACCATCTTTGATTAACGAGCTAGTCTAGTAGAGGCATACTAGTGACACTCTGTTGGTCTATGTATTCACACATGTATTATGTTTCCGGTTAATACAATTCTAGCATGAATAATAAACATTTATCATGATATAAGGAAATAAATAATAACTTTATTATTGCCTCTAGGGCATATTTCCTTCAATTCACCCTACTTCATGTTGTTAGTATTTGCTAGTTCCCTTAAGATATTAGTGACCTTGTGATACTCCTCAAGGTCCGTGGTATATCATTCTTCCAAATACCATGAACCTTTCTTGGCAGGAGTTCTTTTGAACCAAAAGATCACAACCAGAGTGCTCTTGATGAGTTATCCATTCTACATTGTGAATCTGCCAGTTCTACTTTTCTGCATGGGTTATCCGGAAGAAATGTTGAACTTTGCTCGACATACTAATCTATGCATCCACAACTCAGAAAGATATATGTTCCTTGAGTTGACCCTCCTCAGCTGTATTCTGACCCTAGTCTATCACTCGATAGTCAGGAATAGTTGTGCATTCGTGTTGATCGATGCCCATTATTCTTGTGGTCCGTCAAACCATTCTATTCTGGAATGACTAGGAGAAACAAACTCCAGCACGTCATCCATTTCTTGGATTGGTCAAACTAGTTGTATTCCGCAGATCAAAATGCCAATCCAGCTTTTGTTCTGCTCTACCTCGGAGTATTACCCCCTTTATGTCAGGATTGCCATGAGAATTGCACCACCTCTTATGAATTCTTGACGAAGTGATACTTCTCTCCATCATTATCCATTCATCGGTCCCGTGTTGTTGTAACTGGAATGCCGACAAGTGAACTGTGATGTGTGAAATCAATACTTCTAGCAACCTCGTTGCTTGGTAGTTAATGGACAATACTCTCACTCTTAGCGTGTTGGTTATTGAATCACTATTCTAGGATTGATCGTGCTACCTAGTCCTTATGTCTGGTGCACTCTTTGATCAATGAGTTGGGATTTTGTCAAACCCTTGCTATGTTGATCATATCGTCTTGCCCTGAAAAGCAATACTGTTCTCGAGCTTAATAACATATCGGTGGGTTGTGATTTTCCAAATATCTTCTTGGAAGTATCACCAGGTTGTCACCTGACCGCTATGTTGAGTTCGTGATCAAGTTGGTTTTTTGTAACCACCCCTTCTCCAAGAATCTGAGTTGGATACCCTGAACTGGTTGGTTAAGTTGAACAATAACTTGGAGAGTTGGAAGATAAAAGCTTTATCCGACTTATTTCATTTTAGGGGATATCTTGTATGTGTGTTGAAGAAAGATGATATCTTCACCAATTGGTCCTCGTGATCAGTTGTTGGATCTATTGTCTTGTCAAAACTTTGACTTGAGTATGGGCTATCGTCAAGTCAAATTAGAACCAACGATGTTCGTAATGCTGCCTTACTCATGGTTGATCCCTCGAGCATACACCATTACATCTTTTGGTCTGACCAATACTATCACCGTGTTCACATGATGGTGGAAGTCCAGTGATATGGAAATTCCGATGAGTTGTTGTTGAGCCCATCAGCAGCATTTTGTCTCCTCCATGATTCGTGTTGAACATCCAGCTAGTGTTGGAAATTTTGTAAGCATTATCTTCGTGATCCGTTGATGAATCCTATGTTTGGATGAAAGGAGTGACTTCCTTTGATTCAGGTCCATTAGATGTAAGTTGTCGTCGTGAATTCAAGAAAGCTTGTTTTTGTTTCCTCTGGAATCATCCCAAGTCAGTCATGCATATGTGCGAAGTATTCTGTGGTCTGGAGACTTGCAACCTTCATCCTATATGCATCCCTAGCACACCAAGCCACTAATTGACTTGTTTAAGGAGAAGAAGTCCCTTCTTAAGAATCATGACTTATGTTAAGACTTCGTTATCCTTGGTGTTGGTTCCCCACCTGAACCCGGTAGTGTTTTATCATAAGACTTCTACGTGGTCATGCTTGTCTTGGACAACGTGCTCACATGTGTGTAGCAGAACCAGCTCATGTTTTGGAGCTTCCTATCGTTGTTCACTCCCCGAGAATCTCGCAACGCCATCTCATCGATTTGTGTTGCAAGCTTTCATTCTGCTTTCTAGACTTGATGAGTCTGGATTATCCTGACACCAACCAGATCTGAATCTCAGGCAGATATGATGGTTGGCACGTTTCTCAAGAACTATAATATTGGTCTCTTTGTAACCCGGTAAAGTGGATGCTGTGGCCAACACACCCAACCGGAAGACTTATTATTGTAGTATCTTGATTGAGAAAGTTGGCCACCTCCCCATAAGGATCTCGTAGAATTTATTCCAGTTGTTGTTCCCTATGGATTTATTGTGTTCCCGAAGTCCGACCTTTTACTTGATGTTCTAGATATCAAACCATATCTATGAATGGATTACGCTAGCACATCAAGGAGAACATTAGAAGCAGAGTGCTAAATGTCTCTCGGTCGATCATCCAGATTCTGTTTCCTTAGCCTCTCTAAGGGGAAGTCTGAGAAGGTGTTATCTTCCTTTGTATCCGCATCATCCATCACTAGTCATCATGGTAGTATGTCGTGTTGCCAGGATCCTTGCCACGGATGTTGGTAAAACCTTGATGAATATGGAAATGCTCAAGTTCTTGAGAGCACGCTCAGACACTAGGTTACATCCTCGATATCAATTGGAATGTGCCTTCCGTTTGCCGAGTTGTCTTATAACTCTAGTTTCCTTTCCAAGCTGAGTATGCCATTCTTTCGAATTCCTTCAAATGATCGATTGTGATTTGCCTTAGGCTGGTATGAAGAGTTCCGATGATCTTTATATCAGAAGTAATTCTTTTGCCACTGCCAGAATAACTCTACGAGTCGCCTTTCCTGAGGTGCCCCATTATGGAATCATGGAAATCAACTCCTCGCTACCTTGAAACATATGCACCATCCTACTTAAGTGTAGGAGGGTTTCCTACCAAATTGAACTTTCATCATTTGTACTCCCCATCCCTCTTGATGTGTGTTTGTCTCTTAGATCAAGAGATGATTCAACGTCTCATTCCATGAGTTGATCGTGTATCGCTTGATTTTTGAGAAGATCATTTTCTATAGAGTTTCCTTCGGTTGTCATCATGTTGGATGAAAATCTCGAAAGCAAAGACGTCAAGATCAATTTGAAGCAATGAATCAACATCTTCGAGAGGGATAGCTGGATCATGAAGATCATGTTAGCTTTGTGTCCCCTCTATCTTCTTACCCCACGTCTTGAATCTCGGGACGAGATCCTTGTTTAGTGGGGGTGAGTTGTCACATCCCTAGAATGCTGCATGTAATTAATTGCATCAGAGTGCATCATGCATCATGTCTAAATTCCAAAGAAATTTGAATTGAGGGAATTCTCAGGCCTCAGAAAAATCTTTTTTTAGAAAAGGGGCAAGAACCCTTAAACTTGCATTCGATGAAACCCAAATGGCCTTCATTCATGTTTGATAATTTTTGCCAAGGGTTTGGATCCAAACCAAAAATAGTGAACATTTTTAAGGTATTATTTTGGCACTGAATTTAAATCATTATTGTATTTGAATTTGGAATTATATTCATATTATATGGGATATATTTTCAAATAACTGTGAAATGTTTTATGTGTTGTTGGAAAAGTCCATCTAGCAACATAAATTATTCAGAGGATATTTGTCACTGTTTTGAATTTGTTTAAACTTGAAAACAGTGGCAAAGTAAAAGAAAAACAAAACAGAAGAAAATAAAACAGAGACAGAAACTTACCTAACCTCACCTGCGGCCCAGCTTCTGTGCAGCCCAACCAGCCCAACACTGTTGGCCCAGCCCACCTCCTCCCCTTGTCTTCTTCCAGCTTGCGCCAGAAGGATTGGGCGCGTGGTCGCCGCATGCCCGCCCACCTCCTCCCTCCCTGCCTGCCTGGCTACTCCTCGACGCGCTTGGACGACACCACGCACCCCTGCACCGCTCCCGTCTCCTGGACCCCTTCCCCCCCTTGTTCTCTCCTTCACCCACCCACCCCCCCTCCCCCCCCCCCCCCGTGACGCCATGGCCGACGCGTGCTTGAGCTCGCTGCCGCCATAGCCGCGCCCACCGTGCTCCCCTCACCGCCACTCTGAGTCCGCAAGAACCGCCGACGATCGCTGCTTCGCCCCACCCTGGCCCCAAGCGCTGGGATGACCTGCATCACCGGCTACTCCACCTTCTTCCTCCTCGGTCACCGAAGGCCGCGCCCGTCGATTCGCCGCCGTCTCCGCGTCCCTGAGCTCGCCGAACTGCTCGTCCGACTCACCGTGAGCCACTGACCCGAACCCCCCTCCTTTGCGCTCCGTTTGCACGATGTAGCCATCGGCAGAAGACCGAACCGCGCCGCTGCCCGAGCTTCTCGCCGCCGTGGCCACAGTCGTCGTAGCTCCCAACCGAGCACACCCACGTGCTCACCGCGTCGCGTAGGTGCCGTAGGAGCTAAGCACGCCACTCCACGGCCACCATAGCCCCATTCCCGAGTGCGCCCGAACTCCGGCCACTGCCGAGGTCGACGCTACGCTCAACCCCAGCCACCCTAGCTGCTGCCGCTTGCTGCAATGGATGCGGGAGAGCTCCAGCTCCCCGTAGGTGCCCTCCGCCACTCATTTGGGCACCGCGAGAACGAACCCGATGCCCTCCGCCGTCTCGGGCTCCGCCGGTGACGAGCCGCGTGTCAACTCCGGTGAGTTGACCCAGGTTTGACCCCAGTTTGACTCCCCAGAGCCACTGACATGCGGGCCCTGCCTGGCTAATTAAGTTAGGTTAGTATTAACTAAGCTAGGTTACTTTAGTTAGACACTAACACTCGGGACCCACTGGTCAGTTTGACCTGGGCCACCATTGACCTGCTGACGTCACTGATACGCCTTGCTGACGCAGTAACTGTTTTCTAGATTTTAAATAAATCAGAAATGATTTATTAAATTCAGAAATTTCCCAAACTTCTAAAATTCATAGAAATTAAACCGTAACTCCAAATGAAATAATTTATATATGAAAAATTATCAGAAAAATCCAAAGAATCTGTTTATGGCATTTTCATGCATGTTTGAACAAGTTAAGCTCACTGAATAGGACAATTCATGATTATGGAATAAATGGTAATTAGTTTTGGAGTTGGAATTTGCTATAGGTTTGAATTCCGCTCCAATGAATATGACTAACTGTTGCACTAGGTCAATTCAGTACTTTAATATGACATATCATTCATATGAATGTGCATTGCATTGATTGTGGTTCCTTTTGTGTTTGTCGGTGGTTGTTCCCTCTTAGTAGACGATGTTTCCGACGACGTGATGGATGACACCGATGAAGAGATGTACTATCTTCAGAAGTGCCACGCAAGCAAAACCCCCTTGTTCATTCCGATACAATCCCACTCTCTTGCTCCTGCTCTCTTTTACTGCATTAGGACAACAGCGATTCAACTGTTACATGCTATGGTAGTTGAACCCCTTTCCCCTGCATGACCTGTCATTGCCACAGTAAATAGATGAAACCCACTAGCATGAGTAGGAATTGTTTGAGCCCTGATGTGCCTACTCATTCATGCTTGTTGTCATGCCTGCTACTGCTTAGAGTTGAGTCAGGTCTGATTCATCGGGAATGAACTGGAACGTGGTGAACATGTCCTACTGTTGAGAGCTAAGTGTGTGAACACGATTTGGTAAAGGTAGCGGTGAGAGGCCATGTAGGAGTACATGGTGGGTTGTCTCATTGCAGCCGTTCTCAGGAATTGAGTTCTGTGTTTGTGATCCATGAACAGTTACTACCACACATTGGGTTCTGGTAACTCGGCCCCTCTCGGCTTATTAATCAACTCGATCTCTATCCAGGAGTTGCAACTAGTTTCTAGTGTTTGTAGGTAGTGTTAGTAGTCTACCAAGTGGCACCCGGTACAGGTGGGCTTGGGACAGACTAGGCACAGTGGCACGGTGTACCAAGTGGCACCCGGATGGTGGGCTTGGGAACCCTGCATAGTTCATAGACAAGTGAAAGTGGATACTTTAAAATGCGCAAGATAAGCGTGAGTGCTATGGATGGCATTCTCATAGGGAGACGGGAGCGGATCCATAGTGGTGTATTGGTATGGTGAATATGTGGACTCGTGTGCGCCACCTCAAAAGAGTTACTTGCAGTCATAGTTTAGGATAGCCACTGAGTCAAAGATGGCTTGCTGCAGTCAAACTCCACCACCCCCCTTTGTTGATACTGATGCATATGTAGCTAGTTCTGATGTAAGTCTTGTTGGGTACATTTGTACTCACGTTTGCCTATTTTATGTTTTGCAGAGAGACATCGGTCTCGCTAGTAGTTCCGTGTGGACTTTGACGTTTAGCTTGATACCTCAGCTACGATCTTGTGCCCTCGACAGGATCTTGTAGATAGTCAGGCTTCTCAACCTTTTTCATTTGTAGATGTCTGTACTCAGACATGTTATGCTTCCATGTGTGCTTTGACTTGTATGCTCTGAATGTTGGGTCATGAGACCAATGTTTGTAATATCTCACTCTTCGGAGCCTAATGAATAAATGCTCTCAGTCGTAGAGTCTTGTTGTGATGCCATGTTGTATTGCACATATTGAGCATATTGTGTGTATGATTGAAATGCTTCGTATGTGTGGGATCCGACAACCTAGTTGTTTATCCTTGGTAGCCTCTCTTATGGGGAAATGTAGTCTTGTGCTTCCATGAGCCATAGTAGTCCGCTATAGCCCGGTTCACCGAAGTCCTGCTAGCCCAGCACTACTGCTCCGGAACACTTGACTGGCCGGCATGTGATTCACTTCGTTCCTGTGTTTGTCCCTTCAGGGAAATATCACGCGGTGACATCCGGAGTCTTGCCTAGCCTGCTACACCCCGTTCACCGGAGTCCTGTTAGCTCAGTGCTACAGCCCGGATTCGCACGCTGCTAACCGACATACTCGATGTTGATTCATGTATGCCTGAACCCGTAAGTTAGTGCCACTTTGGGTTCACGACTAGTCATGTCGGCCCGGGTTCTCTGTCATATGGATGCTAGCGACACTATCATATACGTGAGCCAAAAGGCACAGACGGTCCAGGGCCATGTTAAGGCCACACCCGTGGGAATACCGTGCGTGAGGCCGCAAAGTGATATGAGGTGTTACCGGCTAGATCGATGTACTCGGAATCGGGGTCCTGACAGCCTAAGCACCGCTATGATATTACCGAGGTGGATTATGGTGGAGCGGGGCACCGCACATGGCTAAAGATCAGTGATCAACTTGTGTGTCTATGGGGTGTCCCCCTCCCCCGTATATAAAGGAGTGGAGGAGGGGGAGGGGGCGGCCTCTCTAGGCGCGCCCCAAGGAGTCCTACTCCCACCGGGAGTAGGATTCCCCCCTTCCCTTTGTTGGTTCTAGGAGAGAAGGAAGGAAAGGGGGGCGGGCCCCTCCCAATTCGGATTGGGCTTGGGGGGCGTGCCCCCTCCTTTGCTTCTTTCCCCTCTCTTCCACTAAGGCCCAATAAGGCCCATATACATCTCGGGGGGTTCCGGTAACCTCCCGATACTCCGGTATTCTCCCGATTTCACCCGGAACCATTCCGGTGTCCAAACAGTGGCTTCCAATATATCGATCTTTATGTCTCGACCATTTAGAGACTCCTCGTCATGTCTGTGATCAAATCCTGGACTCCGAACTACCTTCGGTACATCAAAACACATACACTCGTAATACCGATCGTCACCGAATGTTAAGCGTGCGGACCCTACGGGTTCGAGAACTATGTAGACATGACCGAGACATGTCTCCGGTCAATAACCAATAGCGGAACCTGGATGCTCATATTGGCTCCTACACATTCTATGAAGATCTTTATCGGTCAAACCGTATAACGGTTACGTTGTTCCCTTCGTCATCGGTATGTTACTTGCCCGAGATTCGATCGTCAGTATCTCAACACCTAGTTCAATCTCTGTACCGGCAAGTCTCTTTACTCGTTCCATAATGCTACATCCCATAACTAACTCATTAGCTACATTGCTTGCAAGGCTTATTGTGATGTACATTACCAAGAGGGCCCAGAGATACCTCTTCAACAATCGGAGTGACAAATCCTAATCTTGATCCATGCCAACTCAACAAACACCATCAGAGACACCTGTAGAGCACCTTTATAATCACCCAGTTACGTTGTGATGTTTGGTAGCACACAAAGTGTTCCTCCGGTATTCGGGAGTTGCATCACCTCATAGTCATAGGAACATGTATAGTTATGGAGAAAGCAATAGCAACAAACTAAACGATCATCGTGCTAAGCTAACGGATGGATCAAGTCAATCACATCATTCTCTAATGATGTGATCCCGTTACTCAAATGAAAACGCATGTCTATGGTTAGGAAACGTAACCATCATTGATTCAACGAGCTAGTCAAGTAGAGGCAAACTAGTGACACTCTGTTTGTCTATGTATTCACACATGTACTAAGTTTCCGGTTAATACAATTCTAGCATGAATAATAAACATTTATCATGATATAAGGAAATATAAATAACAACTTTACTATTGCCTCCAGGGCATATTTCCTTCAGTCTCCCACTTGCACTAGAGTCAATAATCTAGATTACATTGTAATGATTCTAACACCCATGGAGTCTTCGTGTTGATCATGTTTTGCTCGTGAGAGAGGCTTAGTCAACGGTTCTGCAACATTCAGATCCGTATGTATTTTGCAAATCTCTATGTCTCCCTCCTTGACTTGATCACGCATGGAATTGAAGCGTCTCTTGATGTGCTTGGTTCTCTTGTGAAATCTGGATTCCTTTGCCAAGGCAATTGCACCAGTATTGTCACGAAAGATTTTCACTGGACCCGATGCACTAGGTATGACACCTAGATCGGATATGAACTCCTTCATCCAGACTCCTTCATTTGCTGGTTCCGAAGCAGCTATGTATTCCGCTTCACACGTAGATCCCGCCACGACGCTCTGCTTGGAACTGCACCAACTGACAGCTCCACCATTTAATAAAAACACGTATTCGGTTTGTGACTTAGAGTCATCCGGATCAGTGTCAAATCTTGCATCGACGTAACCGTTTACGATGAGCTCTTTGTCACCTCCATATACGAGAAACATATCCTTAGTCCTTTTCAGGTATTTTAGGATGTTCTTGACCTTGTCCAGCGATCCACTCCTGGATTACTTTGGTACCTCCCTTCTAAACTTATAGCAAGGCACACATCAGGTCTGGTACACAGCATTGCATACATGATAGAGCCTATGGCTGAAGCATATGGAACACCTTTCATTTTCTCTCTATCTTCTGCAGTGGTCCGACATTGAGTCTGACTCAACTTCACACCATGCAATACAGGCAAGAACCCTTTCTTTGCCTCATCCATTTTGAACTTCTTCAAAACTTTATTAAGGTATGTGCTTTGTGAAAGTCCAATCAAGTGTCTTGATCTATCTCTATAGATCTTGATGCCCAATATATAAGAAGGTTCACCGAGGTCTTTCATTGAAAAATTCTTATTCAAGTATCCTTTTATGTTGTTCAGAAATTCAGTATTATTTCTGATCAACAATGTGTCATCTACATATAATATCAGAAATGCTACGGAGCTCCCACTCACTTTCTTGTAAATACAGGCTTCTCCCAAAATCTGTATAAAACTGTATGCTTTCATCACACTATCAAAGTGTATATTCCAACTCTGAGAGGCTTGCACCAGTCCATAAATGGATCGCTGGAGCTTGCACACTTTGTTAGCACCTTTTGGATAGACAAAACCTTCTGGTTGCATCAAATACAACTCTTCTTTAAGGTATCCATTAAGGAATGCAGTTTTGACATCCATTTGCCAAATTTCATAATCATAAAATGCGGCAATTGCTAACATGATTTGGACGGACTTAAGCATCACTATGGGTGAGAAGGTCTCATCGTAGTCAACTCCTTGAACTTGTCGAAAACGTTTTGCAACAAGTCGAGCTTTGTAGACAGTAACATTACCGTCAGCGTCAGTCTTCTTCTTGAAGATCCATTTATTCTCTATGGCCTGCCGATCATCAGGCAAGTCAACCAAAGTCCACACTTTGTTCTCATACATGGATCCCATCTCAGATTTCATGGCTTCAAGCCATTTTGCTGAATCTAGGATCATCATCGCTTCCTCATGGTTCGTAGGTTCGTCATGGTCAAGTAACATGACTTCCAGAATAGGATTACCGTACCACTCTAGTGCGGATCTTACTCTGGTTGACCTACGAGGTTCGGTAGTAACTTGATCAGAAGTTTCATGATCATCATCATTAGCTTCCTCACTTACTGGTGTAGGAATCACTGGAACTGATTTCAGTGATGAACTACTTTCCAATAAGGGAGAAGGTACAATTACCTCATCAAGTTCTACTTTCCTCCCACTCACTTCTTTTGAGAGAAACTCCTTCTATAGAAAGTATCCATTCTTAGCAACGAATATCTTGCCTTCGGATCTGTGATAGAAGGTGTACCCAACAGTCTCTTTTGGGTATCCTATGAAGACACATTTCTCCGATTTGGGTTCGAGCTTATCAGGTTGAAGCTTTTTCACATAAGCATCGCAGCCCCAAACTTTAAGAAACGACAACTTGGGTTTCTTGTCAAACCACAGTTCATAAGGTGTCGTCTCGACGGATTTAGATGGTGCCCTATTTAACGTGAATGCAGCTGTCTCTAAAGCGTAACCCAAAAATGATAGCGGTAAATCAGTGAGAGACATCATAGATCGCACCATATCTAGTAAAGTACGATTATGACGTTCGGACACACCAATACGTTGTGGTGTTCCAAGTGGCGTGAGTTGTGAAACTATTCCGCATTGTTTCAAAGGAAGTCCAAACTCATAACTCAAATACTCACCTCCACGATCAGATCGTAGAAACTTGATTTTCTTGTTACGATGATTTTTTCACTTCACTCTGAAATTCTTTGAACATTTCAAATGTTTCAGACTTATGTTTCATCAAGTAGATATACCCATATCTGCTCAAATCATCTGTGAAGGTGAGAAAATAACAATATCCGCCGCGAGCTTCAATGTTCATTGGCCCACATACATCAGTATGTATGAATTCCAATAACTCTGTTGCTCGCTCCATTGTTCTGGAGAACGGAGTTTTAGTCATCTTGCCCATGAGGCATGGTTCGCAAGTACCAAGTGATTCATAATCAAGTGATTCCAAAAGTCCATCAGAATGGAGTTTCTTCATGCGCCTTACACCAATATGACCTAAACGGCAGTGCCACAAATAAGTTGCACTATCATTATCAACTCTGCATCTTTTGGCTTCAATACTATGAACATGTGTATCACTACTATCAAGATTTAGTAAAAATAGACCACTCATCAGGGGTGCATGACCATAAAAGATATTACTCATATAAATAGAACAAGCATTATTCTCTGATTTAAATGAATAACCGTCTCGCATCAAACAAGATACAGATATAATGTTCATGCTCAACGCTGGCACCAAATAACAATTATTTAGGTCTAATACTAATCCTGAAGGTAGATGTAGAGGTAGCGTGCCGACGGCAATCACATCGACTTTGGAACCATTTCCCACGCGCATCGTCACCTCGTCCTTAGCCAATCTTCGCTTAATCCGTAGCCCCTGTTTCGAGTTGCAAATGTTAGCAACTGAACCAGTATCAAATACCTAGGCACTACTATGAGCATTAGTAAGGTACACATCAATAACATGTATATCAAATATGCCTTTCACTTTGCCATCCTTCTTCTCCGCCAAATACTTGGGGCAGTTCCGCTTCCAGTGACCAGTTCCTTTGCAGTAGAAGCACTCAGTCTCAGGCTTAGGTCCAGACTTGGGTTTCTTCACTTGAGCAGCAACTGTCTTGCTGTTCTTCTTGAAGTTCCCCTTCTTCCCTTTATCCTTTTTCTTGAAACGGGTGGTCTTGTTGACCATCAACACTTGATGCTCCTTCTTGATTTCTACCTCCGCGGCCTTAGCATTGCGAAGACCTCAGGAATCGTCTTATCCATCCCTTGCATATTATAGTTCATCACGAAGCTCTTGTAGCTTGGTGGCAGTGATTAAAGAACTCTGTGTGACGCCCGGATAGTTACGCTACAGTAATTCCCTGCTAATGATGCCATGTCACCACAATACCGTTAATTAAACCCGCGTTGATTCAAACGGAATTCAAATTCAAATTTAAACTAAAGCCAAACACCGAAAGTTCTCAATCATTAAAACTAAAATGTTCTAAATGTGAAAATAAATGCAAAGGCTTATTGGCAAAGGAATCAACTTATTATAAAATATTTAACTGCACTTACTTAAATAAAACTATAGCTTAGAGAACTAAATAAATGCCTTTTTCAATTAATAAAATATTAACTAAGTTATTTAATTTCCCAAAACTATGGGGGCAGTGGCATGTTTATTAAAACTAAATTAGGTACAACTAAGGTATTTTGCAAAGCTATAATAAAGAAAAAGAAACTACAAATACAAAAAAACAGAAAAGAAAATGTAGAAGAAAAATAAAGAAAAACAGAATAAAAAAAGGAGAACACCCCCCCCCCCTTGTTGGGCCACGGCCCAGATGGCCTCGGGGCCAATTGGGCCGGCCCAGCCGCACCTCTCCTGGCCTATATGGCCCCTCCCTCGTGACCTAACCCCCCCCCCCCCCCGACCGCACCCACCACCCACTCCCCCCACTCTCTCTCTCTCTCTCTCTCGTTTCCCTCCCCCTCTCTTGCTAGATTGGATCGGGGAGGGGCCCGATCTCGCCCCCGAGCAGTTGCTCCCCCAAAGATCGCTGCCGGCGCCGAGCTTCGCCGCCCCCGGCCTCCTCCTCGCGGCTCCCTTCCTCCTGACCTCCCTCGTCAGCTCCCCCTGCGACTCCTCTTCCTCCGCACGAAGGCCTCCCGCAACCCGCGCCTCGGCATCGCCCTCGCGCCTGCCGGCCCATCCGGCTGTCGGACCTCGCCGGCAGGGTCCCTCTGGCTCCCCTGGGCCCCCCTACATGCTCTGATGTGAGCTCCGCTCCTCTCCTCCCTTTCCCCTTGTGTACTGCTTCGGATCGACCTCCGCCACGCTCGGACCCCGCGCGCACATGGTAGTCGTGCTCGCCGCGCCCGCCTTCCCCTCGCAGAACGCGCTGCCCGCACTCGCTGATGCCGTCCCGCGCCCGACCACGCGCTTGCACGACCTCGCGCGCGCCCATGCGTCGCCTCTCCGGCGCTGCTGCCGCCCGCACGTCGCCGTGCCCTGCCACTGTCTCCGCTTCGACCCCGCGCGCCCGCTGGCCTCGGCCACTCTCGCCGCGCCACCTCCCCGCTCGCCGCTCGTGCTTTCCCCGCCCGCTACCTATCGCCGCCGCCCCTCGCCGTCGATTCCCGGCGCCTGCACGTGCACCAGCTGCCCCGGTCGCGCCCGGCGGCCTCGCCGACACACCGGCACCCAACTATGCCCCGGGTCTGCCCTTCAGGCGCAAACGCCTGGGCGCCCGCTGCTCGTTTCACCCGCTAGGCCCCCTGGGGCCAATGACAGGTGGGCCTAGCCCAGAACGTTATTTAAAAAAAGAGGTTTAAAAGAAATAATAAATAAATGTAATAAATAAATAAATAAATAAAATAGTAATTAATTAATAAGTTAATTAAGTTATTTAATCCTGCTTAACTATTCTAACTAAAATGAATTACTCTAATCAACAGGTTTAGTTAGTCTGAGACGATGACAAATGGGGCCCACGCGTCCGTTTGACCAAGTCAACTAACTGTTGACTGCTGACATCACCCTAATGTCATGCTGACATCATAATGGCATTTCCAAATTAATTTAATTCTGTTAATTCCAAAAATGATTAAAAACTTTTAAAATTAATATAAATTAAACCGTAGCTCAGATGGAAAAACTTTGTATATGAAAGTTGCTCAGAATGACGAGACGAACCCGAATACGCAGCCCGTTTGTCCGCCACGCATCCCTAGCATAGCGAACAAGCAACTTTCCCCCTCCGGTTCATCTGTCCAAAAACGCGGAACGCCGGGGATATCTTCCCGGATTCCCCCCCCCCCCCCCTTCATCGGTACCACCTCATACCACGTTAGGGCACCCCTAGCACCACGTATTGTCCTGTTATGCCTTGTGATGCTTTGATTGCACTGTTATTTATTGTGTTCCCCTCCGTTACTTCTTTCCGGTAGACCTCGAGACCGCTGTCGGTGCCCCTGTTGTCGACTACGGTGTTGACGACCCTTCTTGCCAAAGCAACCAGGCAAGCCCCCCCCCTTGATCACCAGATATCGCCTACTCTTCTCTATACTGCTTGCATTAGAGTAGTGTAGCATGTTACTGCTTTCCGTTAATCATATTCTGTTGCATAGCCTGTCATTGTTGCTCCAGCTGTTGATACCTTACCTGCAATCCTAAATGCTCAGTATAGGATGCTAGTTTACCATCAGTGGCCCTACATTCTTGTCTGTCTGCCATGCTATACTATCGGGCCGTGATCACTTGGGAGGTGGTCACGGGTATATACTTATACATAATATATGATTCTTGTGGTGATTAAAGTCGGGTCGGCTCGTAGGAGTACCCGCGAGTGATTCCGATGTTGGGGGCTGAAGGGGCTGGTGGCTCCATCCCGGTAGAGGTGGGCCTGAGTTCCCGAAGGCCCCAGATGGTTACTTTGTGGCAGAGCGACAGGGCAGGTTGAGACCACCTAGGAGAGAGGTGGGCCTGGCCCTGGTCGGCGTCCGTGGTTATTTCAGAATAACACGCTTAATGAGATCTTGGTATTTGATCTGAGTCTGGCTACTGGCCTATACGCACTAACCATCTACGCGGGGACAATTATGGGCACTCGACATCGTGGTATCAGCTAAAGCCTTCGTGACATCAGCGACTGAGCGGCGCGCGCCGGGTTGGATCGCGTAACGTAACTTCCTTTGTAATGGAGGTTGCTAGGTCTGCTCACCAGCCGCGTACGCAACGTGCAGGTGTGCAATGGGCGATGGGCCCAGACCCCTGCGCCATAGGATTTAGACCGGTGTGCTGACCTCTCTGTTGTGCCTAGGTAGGGTTGCGACGTGTTGATCTTCCGAGGCCGGGCATGACCCAGAAAAGTGTGTCTGGCCAAATGGGATCGAGCGTGTTGGGTTATGTGGTGCACCCCTGCAGGGAAGTTAATCTATTCGAATAGCCGTGATCTTCGGTAACAGGACGACTTGGAGTTGTACCTTGACCTTATGACAACTAGAACCAGATACTTAATAAAACACACACTTCCAAGTGCCAGATACAACCGGTGATCGCTCTCTCACAGGGCGACGAGGGGAGGATCATCGGTTAGGATTATGCTATGCGGTACTACTTGGTGAACTTACCATCTACTCTCTTCTTCTGCTGCAAGATGAAGGTTACCAGAAGCGTAGTCTTCGAAAGGACTAGCTATCCCCCTCTTATTCCTGCATTCTGCGGTTCAGTCCACATATGATACCCTCATTCCATTTGATACCAATGCATACATATGTAGTGTATCTCCTTGCTTGCGAGTACTTTGGATGAGTACTCATGGTTGCTTTGCTCCCCCTTTTCCCCCTTCCTATACCCGATTGATGCGACCAGACGATGGAGCCCAGGAGCCGGACGCCATTGTCGATGGCGACTACTACTACTCGGGAGGTGCCTACTACTATGTGCAGCCCGCTGACGACGACCAGGAGTAGTTTAGGAGGATCCCAGGAAGGAGGCCTACGCCTCTTTCGATCTGTATCCCAGTTTGTGCTAGCCTTCTTAAGGCAAACTTGTTTAACCTATGTTTGTACTCAGATATTGTTGCTTCCGCTGACTCGTCTATGATCAAGCTCTTGTATTCGAGCCCTCGAGGTCCCTAGCTTGTAATATGATGCTTGTATGACTTATTTTATTTGTAGAGTTGTGTTGTGATATCTTCCCGTGAGTCCCTGATCTTGATCGTACACGTTTGCGTGTATGATTAGTGTACGGTCAAATCGGGGGCGTCGCAAGTTGGTATCAGAGCCGACTGCCTGTAGGAATCCCCCTTCCACGCTCCTTGGCCGAAGTCGAGTCTAGACATTTCAAAAACTTTTACTAACATGGCTGTGTGCCTTATGGGCCCATGTCGCCATCTGGGTGGTATTAGGATTTTTTACTCCTCGATCCTTACTCTGGGACTCTGAACTCTCTTCTATTCGGGTTAAATGAATTTTGCAAAATCTAACTCTAGGTTCTCGTTACCACTTCCTGCCGGAGAACCCTTTCATTACGGATGATCTACTGCTTCAACAGAAGATTCTGACAATACTCTCCGATATTTTCTCGAGACCTTGTGCATGTTGCTTTTGCAATTCCCTACCACCGAAAAATCCCTATAGATAAATACTTGCACCTGTCGTTCTTACTTTTATTCCCAGTTGGTCTTGTTATTACAAGATACCCCGAAATACTCGTCGTTGTTTCGATAATCTTTTGAGCTTACTGCCTTGTTGTTCTTTGTCACCTGAATACCCCTACGGATAATTCTCGCACTTACCGAGTATCCGCTCATCCCCCAGTTGTTCATGTGTTTCACAATGGTCATCGAAATACTATTCGACCCTCCAAAAAATCCTTAGTAGCTTATTGCTCTGCAATACTTGTCTGCTTGCATCATGGATGCTTTCCATATGTCTGGCAATATTCGTTAGTATCCTTAGGCACCGTCATTTTGATCCCTTTGATTCGACATGAGTGCGAATGCACGCAATCATCAGTTGATCCTTTTAAATTATCTTTCTGGCTCAGACGTTTTAAACATGAGCTGGTTCTCAACAAATCCAATTGCCGTCGATTTTACCCCTAAGGCTATTCAACTTATCCATCCCTGATCAGAACATTGCTTCTGATCCTTGGAAATCATAAAATTTCCTTGCATTGAGCTTTGAGTTAGTTAGTTGTTTCTATCAGCTGATCCCCTTGCATTCTTTCTTCTTCTGGTAGAGTACCGATACTCACATCAGCTCCATTGTGGATCATCAGATCCATTGTTGGATTTCATCCGGCATCGTCCTTAATATTCAATAACCTTGTGAGCCTTTCCACCGATATATAATGCCTTTGGTAAATTGTATCCTCTGCCTTGTCAACCATGCTCTACTTTCGAGCTTGTGTTATTTACTCCTGAAGTTTGTGATATATGTTCCTAAGATATCTGATGGTTTGAACTAATGCCTTCCCTAATCTGTGCAAACCCGGAAGATTTCATGGGTCATACTTATCTGGTATTGCACCAGGTAAAACTTTCAATAACTAATGTCATTTTCAAAATACGAGAGGTGAATGAAAGGTTATGCATTGAAGAAGTGGGAGTCGACCTTGAACTTTGTGTTCATGCCCACGGACACGATGTAGATCTTATCATTAAAGATTCTCTTAAATTAATTATTCCTTTGGCATAAGTTCATCTTATATCTGGGATCTGGCCTTTTGCAATCGTGGTTCCGACCATGTTATCCTTTAAATACCATTTCGCGTGCAAGTTTAAGCGCTTGTATTCTGTAGAGCAATACCCCAGTCCAACCTCTACTTTGATCTGTCATTGAGTATTACCCCCTCTGGTATCTCGAGATTATCACGGAACTGCATAACTTCTTATGAGTTCTTCTTCAAGTATTATTTGACTTTCGCTGCATCATCATTTGACTTGATGTCATCGCCGACCAATTACATCTTCATGAAATCTCTCGACAAATGTGTCGTGGTCATCATCAACATCCAGAGCTCTTCCAAGATATATATCAAATTCTTGATGAGAAATACCACCCTCGCCCCTTAACGGTTTGTGTTATCACCGACCACTTTATTGCCTTCCGTTCAACACAAACTTATTCGTGTTTTGTGTTATACCTTGAGATCCTTGCTATCCAGCATTTGTTCTTCTTTACCTTGGAATGTTACCACCTTTTATGTCAAGAATGTCGTGGTAATTTTACCACCTCTTGAGAATTCTTGATATAGTAATATCTCTCGCCTTTTGCGTTCATTTCTTGGTCTCCATGTTGTTTCTAACCGGAATACCGACAAATGGTCTGTGATGTGTAAATTCTAAACTTCTAGCAACCCTATTGCTTTGAAGTTATTGGTCTATAGTTTCATTCTAAGTCTATTGCTTATTGAATCATCATTTGAACATTGATCATGCTACCTAGTCTAGATTCCAGGGTGCACCCTTCTATCATTGTTCAGTTGTGTATGTTTCCCTCGAGCATACATCATTATATCATTTGATCCAACAAATGATATTTCCTTGTTCACATAATTGTGGAAATCAATCCTTTGGAAATCCCGATGATTGGTTGCTGAGCCTATCAGCCACCTCCTCGTCCTCTCCTTGGTTTGCTGATGAACTCTTGTTTCAGAGCTCACTTACATAGATCATTTCTGAGAATCTCACAATGTCATCTCGTCAAATTGTGTTGCACCTTTTCTTCTCAGGCATCCTGAGTCTGAGGTATCCTGACCCCAGTCATATCTGAATCTCGGTCAGATATGATGGCTGGGACATATTTCCGAGAGTTATAACATTAGTATTTGACCCGATAAGGTGATGTCATGCCTACCTCACCTGGCCGGAGGACCTATTGTTATAGTTCTTCCTTTTCAGCAATGCTATCCATTCTTCCATAAGGAAACTATAAGACTTATTCTATAAGTTGTTTCCGATGGATCCTTTGTATCCAAAGTCTGACCTTTGCTTGAAAACCATGTCAATGCTATCTCGAAGCATGTCTATGATACTCTGATTTTCAACAAGAACATTTGAAGCCCAATGCTAAATGTTTCCTGCTCAATTATCCAAACACCGTTGTATGGGTAATGTCATGAAATTTCTCTCCCCTTACCTAAAGGTTTTTCTGCTTTCTATCATGTCATGGATATCATGCTCTACTCGTCCTGGGGAAAGATATACTCTAATACTTGAGTATAACCACCTTTTACATTTCCATTGGTCTGATTAAACTGATAATCATATTTTCCTTTCCATTGTTTTTTAATCTTTCTTGTGATCTATATGATCTAAGCAGTGATAATTCGCTGCTTATGTAAACATCTCGGTGTACAACTCTGTCAGTAAGACCCTGTTACTGTTGTTGATGACATTCCGGTAGCCACCGATGGACGAGAACCTTACCTAATGGTCCGCCTCGTTCAACGAGAAGGAAAATGGTTCTCTTCGCCCCTCGCCCTTGGTATCGATGTTGCTGACACAACTGACAGTCTATACTCTGACATGCCTTGCTTACATGATCGTGCAAGACAACACCGCCCTTCCTAATTTTAACCCACATGGTGGGCCCATAACCCACAGTTCCATAGGATCAAAACCTGACTCTCCTGTACAGCCCCCCCCCCCCCAGTTTCAAAAGTTATTTTTCACGCTTGGCTTCATATGTAATTCACGAGCCACCTTCCGAGAGATCATCAATTCTGGTATGAAACACAATATTATTCCCGTTGCTCTGAACCCCTTTCACACTCTGTTTCAGGCAACGAACGATTGTTTATGCGCTTGAAACATCTTATGGCACCTCTTTACTTTGCTCTCGATACTTCCTAAGTTTCAATTCGAGGGTTACTTTCCGCCTCCCTCCCTGATGTTATCTACCAGATAGTCAACCTTGCCGATGTCCGTTCTCCTGGAATGCTCCCCCTTTATTCTTTCGTAAGTACGATGGAGTTTCTGAAGAAATGATGCCGACTTCATCTTAATGACCTGAAGCAAAAAAATGAAGACATCAATGTAATGGATCGACCACTTCGAGAAGAGCAATCAAGACCGAGAAGATTCATTAGAAATTCGCAACCAAAACTTTCCCCCTTACTACACCTCTTAAATCTTGGGACGAGATTTCTTGTAGTGGAGGAGAATTGTGACGCCCGGATAGTTACGCTACAGTAATTCCCTGCTAATGATGCAACGTCGCCACAATACCGTTAATTAAACCCGCGTTGATTCAAATGGAATTCAAATTCAAATTTAAACTAAAGCCAAACACCGAAAGTTCTCAATCATTAAAACTAAAATGTTCTAAATGTGAAAATAAATGCAAAGCCTTATTGGCAAAGGAATCCACTTATTATAAAATATTTAAATGCCCTTACTTAAATAAAACTACACCTTAGAGAACTAAATAAATGCATTTTTCAATTAATAAAATATTAAGTAAGTTATTTAATTTCCCAAAACTATGGGGGCAGTGGCATGTTTATTAAAACTAATTAGGTACAACTAAGGTATTTTGCAAAGCTATAATAAAGAAAAAGAAACTACAAATAAAAATAGAAAAGAAAATGTAAAAGAAAAATAAAGAAAAACAGAATTAAAAAAAGGAGAACACCCCCCCCCCTCGTTGGGCCACGGCCCAGATGGCCTCGGGGCCAATCGGGCCGGCCCAGCCACACCTCTCCACGCCTATATGGCCCCTCCCTCGTGACCTAACCCCCCCCCCCACGACCGCACCCACCACCCACTCCCCCCCCCTCTCTCTCCCTCTCTCGTTTCCCTCCCCCTCTCTTGCTAGATTGGATCGGGGAGGGGCCTGATCTCGCCCCCGAGCAGTTGCTCCCTCAAAGATCGCCGCCAGCGCCGAGCTTCGCCGCCCCCGGCCACCTCCTCGCGGCTCCCTTCCTCCTGCGCCTCCCTCGTCAGCTCCCCCTGCGACTCCTCTTCCTCCGCACGAAGGCCTCCCGTAACTCGCGCCTCGCCATCGCCCTCGCGCCTGTCGGCCCGTCCGGCTGCCAGACCTCGCCGGCAGGGTCCCTCTGGCTCCCCTGGGCCCCCCTACATGCTCCGATGTGAGCTCTGCTCCTCTCCTCCCTTCCCCCTTGTGTACTGCTTCGGATCGACCTCCGCCACGCTCGGACCCCGCGCATGCATGGTAGTCGTGCTCGCCGCGCCCGCCTTCCCCTCGCAGAACGCGCTGCCCGCACTCGCTGATGCCGTCCCGCGCCCGAACACGCGCTTGCGCGACCTCGCGCGCGCCCATGCGTCGCCTCTCCGGCGCTGCTGCCGCCCGCACGTTGTCGCGCCCTGCCACTGTCTCTGCTTCGACCCCACGCGCCCGCTGGCCTCGGCCACTCTCGCCGCGCCCCCTCCCCGCTCGCCGCTCGTGCTTTCCCCGCCCGCTACCTATCGTCGCCGCCCCTCGCCGTCGATTCCCGGCGCCCGCACGCGCACCAGCTGCCCCGGTCGCGCCCAGCGGCCTCGCCGACACACCAGCACCCAACTATGCCCCGGGTCTGCCCTTCAGGCGCAAACGCCCGGGCGCCCGCTGCCCGTTTCACCCGCTAGGCCCCCTAGGGCCAGTGACAGGTGGGCCTAGCTCAGAACGTTATTTAAAAAAAGAGGTTTAAAAGAAATAATAATAAAATGTAATAAATAAATAAATTAGTAATTAATTAATTAATTAATAAGTTAATTAATCCTGCTTAACTATTCTAACTAAAATGAATTAATCTAATCAACAGATTTAGTTAGTCTGAGACGATGACAAATGGGGCCCACGCGTCAGTTTGACCAAGTCAACTGACTGTTGACTGCTGACATCACCCTGATGTCATGCTGACATCATAATGGCATTTCCAAATTAATTTAATTCTGTTAATTCCAAAAATGATTAAAAACTTTGAAAATTAATATAAATTAAACCGTAGCTCGGATGGAAAAACTTTGTATATGAAAGTTGCTCAGAATGACGAGACAAACCCGAATTCGCTGCCCGTTTATCCGCCACGCATCCCTAGCATAGCGAACACGCAACTTTCCCCCTCCGGTTCATTTGTCCGAAAACACGGAACGCCGGGGATATCTTCCCGGATTCCCCCCCCCCCCCTTCGTCGGTACCACCTCATACCGCGTTAGGGCACCCCTAGCACCACGTATTGTCTTGTGCCTTGTGATGCTTTGTTTGCACTGTTATTTATTGTGTTCCCCTCCGTTACTTCTTTCTGGTAGACCTCGAGACCGCTGCCGGTACCCCTGTTGTTGACTACGGTGTTGACGACCCTTCTTGCCAAAGCAACCAGGCAAGCCCCCCCCCCCCTTGATCACCAGATATTGCCTACTCTTCTCTATACTGCTTGCATTAGAGTAGTGTAGCATGTTACTGCTTTCTGTTAATCCTATTCTGTTGCATAGCCTGTCATTGTTGCTCCAGCTGTTGATACCTTACCTGCAATCCTAAATGCTTAGTATAGGATGCTAGTTTACCATCAGTGGCCCTACATTCTTGTCTGTCTGCCATGCTATACTATCGGGCCGTGATCACTTGGGAGGTGGTCACGGGTATATACTTATACATATTATATGATTCTTGTGGTGATTAAAGTCGGGTCGGCTCGTAGGAGTGTTGGGGAACGTAGTAATTTCAAAAATTTCCTACGCACACGCAAGATCATGGTGATGCATAGCAACGAGGGGGAGAGTCTGATCTACGTACCCTTGTAGATCGCAACGGAAGCGTTGACACAACATAGAGGAAGTAGTCGTACGTCTTCTTCCCGATCCGACCGATCCAAGCACCGTTACTCCGGCACCTCCGAGTTCTTAGCACACGTACAGCTCGATGACGATCCCCGGGCTCCGATCCAGCAAAGCTTCGGGGAGGAGTTCCGCCAGCACGACGGCGTGGTGACGATCTTGATGTTCTACTGTCGCAGGGCTTCGCCTAAGCATCGCTACAATACGACCGAGGTGGAATATGGTGGTAGGGGGCACCGCACACGGCTAAGGAACGATCACGTGGATCAACTTGTGTGTCTATGGGGTGCCCCCTGCCCCCGTATATAAAGGAGCAAGGGAGGAGGAGGCCGGCCCTAGGAGAGGCGCGCCAGGTGTGGAGTCCTACTAGGACTCCAAGTCCTAGTAGGAGTCCACCAAGAGGGGAGGAAGGGAGAAGGAAGTGGAGGAGTAGGAAAGGTGGTCGGCCCCCTTTTCCCTAGTCCAATTCGGACTAGAGGGGAGGGGGGGCGCAGCAGCCTTTTTCCTCTTCCCACTAAAGCCCATCAAGGCCCAATACTCTTCCCCGTATTCCTGTAACTCCCCGGTACCTCCGAAAATACTCGAATCACTCGGAACCTTTCCGATGTCCGAATATAGTCGTCCAATATATCGATCTTTATGTCTCGACCATTTCGAGACTCCTCGTCATGTCCCCGATCTCATCCAGGACTCCGAACTCCTTCGGTACATCAAAACTCATAAACTCATAATATAACTGTCATCGAAACCTTAAGCGTGCGGACCCTACGGTTCGAGAACAATGTAGACATGACCGAGACACGTCTCCGGTCAATAACCAATAGCGGGACCTGGATGCCCATATTGGCTCCTACATATTCTACGAAGATCTTTATCGGTCAGACCGCATAACAACATACGTTGTTCCCTTTGTCATCGGTATGTTACTTGCCCGAGATTCGATCGTCGGTATCCAATACCTAGTTCAATCTCGTTACCGGCAAGTCTCTTTACTCGTTCCATAATACATCATCTCGCAACTAACTCATTAGTTGTAATGCTTGCAAGGCTTAAGTGATGTGCATTACCGAGAGGGCCCAGAGATACCTCTCCGACAATCGGAGTGACAAATCCTAATCTCGAAATACGCCAACCCAACATCTACCTTTGGAGACACCTGTAATGCTCCTTTATAATCACCCAGTTACGTTGTGACGTTTGGTAGCACCCAAAGTGTTCCTCCGGCAAACGGGAGTTGCATAATCTCATAGTCATAGGAACATGTATAAGTCATGAAGAAAGCAATAGCAACATACTAAACGATCGGGTGCTAAGCTAATGGAATGGGTCATGTCAATCAGATCATTCAACCAATGATGTGACCTCGTTAATCAAATAACAACACCTTGTTCATGGTTAGGAAACATAACCATCTTTGATTAACGAGCTAGTCAAGTAGAGGCATACTAGTGACACTAAGTTTGTCTATGTATTCACACATGTATTATGTTTCCGGTTAATACAATTCTAGCATGAATAACAAACATTTATCATGATATAAGGAAATAAATAATAACTTTATTATTGCCTCTAGGGCATATTTCCTTCAGTCTCCCACTTGCACTAGAGTCAATAATCTAGATCACATCACCATGTGATTAACATCGATAGTTCACATCATCATGTGATTAACACCCATAGTTCACATCGCCATGTGACCAATACCCAAAGGGTTTACTAGATTAAGTAATCTAATTCACATTGCTATGTGATTAACACCCAAGGAGTACTAAGGTGTGATCATGTTTTGCTTGTGAGAGAATCTTAGTCAACGGGTCTGCCACATTCAGATCCGCGTGTATTTTGCAAATTTCTATGTCAACAATGCTCTGCATGGAGCTACTCTAGCTAATTGCTCCCACTTTCAATATGTATACAAATTGAGACTTAGAGTCATCTAGATCAGTGTCAAAAAACTTGCATCGACGTAACCCTTTACGACGAACCTTTTTTTTCACGTCCATAATCGAGAAACATATCCTTATTTCACTAAGGATAATTCTGACCGCTGTCCAGTGATCTACTCCTAGATTACTATTGTACTCCCTTGCCTAATCAGTGCAGGGTATACAATAGATCTGGTACACAGCATGACATACTTTATAGAACCTATGGCCAAGGCATAGGGAATGACTTTCATTCTCTTTCTACCTTCTACCGTGGTCGGGCTTTGAGTCTTACTCAACTTCACACCTTGTAATACAGGCAAGAATTCTTTCTTTGACTGCTCCATTTTGAACTACTTCAAAATCTTGTCAAGGTATGTACTCATTGAAAAAACTTATCAAGCGTCTTTATCTATCTCTATAGATCTTGAAGCTCAATATGTAAGCAGCTTCACCGAAGTCTTTCTTTGAAAAACTCCTTTCAAACACTCCTTTATGCTTTATAGAATAATTCTATATCATTTCCAATCAGCAATATGTCATCCACATATAATATCAGAAATGCTACAGAGCTCCCACTCACTTTCTTGTAAATACAGGCTTCACCGAAAGTCTGTATAAAACCAAATGCTTTGATCACACTATCAAAGCGTTTATTCCAACTCCGAGATGCTTGCACCAGTCCATAAATGGATCGTTGGAGCTTGCACACTTTGTTAGCTCCCTTTGGATCGACAAAACCTTCCGGTTGCATCATATACAACTCTTCTTCCAAAAATCCATTCAGGAACGCAGTTTTGACATCCATCTGCCATATTTCATAATCATAAAACGCGGCAATTGCTAACATGATTCGGACAGACTTAAGCATCGCTACGGGTAAGAAGGTCTCATCGTAGTCAACCCCTTGAACTTGTCGAAAACCTTTTGCGACAAGTCGAGCTTTATAGACAGTAACATTACCGTCAGCGTCAGTCTTTTTCTTGAAGATCCATTTATTCTCAATTGCTTGCCGATCATCGGGCAAGTCAACCAAAGTCCATACTTTGTTCTCATACATGGATCCCATCTCAGATTTCATGGCTTCAAGCCACTTTGCGGAATCTGGGCTCACCATCGCTTCTTCATAGTTCGTAGGTTCATCATGATCTAGCAGCATGACTTCCAGAACTAGATTACCGTACCACTCTGGCGCGGATCTTGCTCTGGTTGATCTACGAGGTTCAGTAGTATCTTGTTCTGAAGTTTCATGATCATTATCATTAACTTCCTCACTTATTGGTGTAGGTGTCGCAGAAACAGTTTTCTTTGATGTACTACTTTCCAATAAGGGAGCGGGTACAGTTACCTCGTCAAGTTCTACTTTCCTCCCACTCACTTCTTTCGAGAGAAACTCCTTCTCTAGAAAGTATCCATTATAAGCAACGAATGTCTTGCCTTAGGATCTGTGATAGAAGGTGTACCCAACAGTCTCCTTTTGGGTATCCTATGAAGACATATTTCTCCGATTTGGTTTTGAGCTTATCAGGATGAAACTTTTTCACATAAGCATCACAACCCCAAACTTTAAGAAACGACTACTTTGGTTTCTTGCTAAACCACAGTTCAGATTGTGTCGTCTCAATGGACTTAGATGGTGCCCCTTTTTAATGTGAATGCAGCTGTCTCTAATGCATAACCCCAAAACGATAGTGGTAGATCGGTAAGAGACATCATAGATCGCACTATATCTAATAAAGTACGGTTATGACGTTCGGACACACCATTACACTGTGGTGTTCCATGTGGCGTGAGTAGTGAAACTATTTCACATTGTTTTTAACTGAAGGCCAAACTCGTAACTCAAATACTCTTCTCTACGATCAGATCATAGAAACTTTATTTTCTTGTTACGATGATTTTTCACTTCGCTCTGAAATTCTTTGAACTTTTCAAATGCTTCAGACTTATGTTTCATCAAGTAGATATACTCATATCTGCTCAAATCATTTGTGAAGATCAGAAAATAATGATACCTGTCGCGAGCCTCAATATTCATCGGACCACATACATCAGTATGTATGATTTCCAACAAATCTGTTGCTCGCTCCATTGTTCCGAAGAACAGAGTCTTAGTCATCTTGCCCATGAGGCATGGTTCGCAAGCATCAAGTGATTCCAAAAGCCCATCAGCATGGAGTTTCTTCATGCGCTTTACACCAATATGACCTAAACGGCAGTGCTACAAATAAGTTGCACTATCATTATTAACTTTGCATCTTTTGGTTTCAATATTATGATTATGTGTATCACTACGATCGAGATCCAACGAACTATTTTCATTGGGTGTGTAACCATATAAGGTTTTATTCATGTAAACAGAACAACAATTTATTCTCTTACTTAAATGAATAACCGTATTACAATAAACATGATCAAATCATATTCATGCTCAACGCAAACACCAAATAACACTTATTTAGGTTCAACACTAATCCCGAAATTATAGGGAGTGTGCGATGATGATCATATCAATCTTGGAACCACTTCCAACACACATAGTCACTTCACCCTTAACTAGTCTCTGTTTATTCTGCAACTCCCGTTTCGAGTTACTAATCTTAGCAACTGAACTAGTATCAAATACTGAGGGTTTGCTATAAACACTAGTAAAGTACACATCAATAACATGTATATCAAATATACTTATGTTCACTTTGCCATCCTTCTTATCCGCCAATCACTTGGGGTAGTTCTGCTTCGAGTGACCAGTCCCTTTGCAGTAGAAGCACTCAGTCTCAGGCTTAGGTCCAGACTTGGGCTTCTTCACTTGAGCAGCAACTTGCTTGCTGTTCCTTTTGAAGTTCCCTTCTTCCCTCTGCCCTTTTATTGAAACTAGTGGTCTTGTCTACCATCAACACTTGATGTTTTTCTTGATTTCTACCTTCAATGATTTCATCATCATGAAAAGCTCGGGAGTCGTTTTCGTCATCCCTTGCATACTATAGTTCATAACGAAGTTCTACTAACTTGGTCATGGTGACTAGAGAATTCTGTCAATCACTATCTTATCTGAAGATTAACTCCCACTTGATTCAAGCGATTGTAGTACCCAGACAATCTGAGCACATGCTCACTAGTTGAGCGATTCTCCTCCATCTTTTAGCTATAGAACTTGTTGGAGACTTCATATCTCTCAACTCGGGTATTTGCTTGAAATATTATCTTCAACTCCTGGAACATCTCATATGGTCCATGATGTTCAAAACGTCTTTGAAGTCCCGATTCTAAGCCATTAAGCATGGTGCACTAAACTATCAATTAGTCATCATATTGAGCTAGCCAAACGTTCATAACGTTTGCATCTGCTCCTGCAATAGGTCTGTCACCTAGCGGTGCATCAAGGACATAATTCTTTTGTGCAGCAATGAGGATAAACCTCAGATCACGGATCCAATCCGCATCATTGCTACTGACATCTTTCAATACAATTTTCTCTAGGAACATATCAAAAATAAACACAGGGAAGCAACAACGCGAGCTATTGATCTACAACATGATTTACAAAATACTACCAGGACTAAGTTCATGATAAATTTAAGTTCAATTAATCATATTACTTAAGAACTCCCACTTAGATAGACATCTCTCTAATCCTCTAAGTGATCACGTGATCCAAATCAACTAAACCATGTCCGATCATCACGTGAGATGGAGTAGTTTCAACGGTGAACATCATTATGTTGATCATATCTACTATATGATTCACGCTCGACCTTTCGGTCTCCGTGTTCCGAGGCCATATCTGTATATGCTTGGCTCGTCAAGTATAACCTGAGTATTCCACGTGTGCAACTGTTTTGCACCCGTTGTATTTGAATGTAGAGCCTATCACACCCGATCATCACGTGGTGTCTCAGCACGAAGAACTTTCGCAACGGTGCATACTCAGGGAGAACACTTCTTGATAATTTAGTGAGAGATCATCTTATAATGCTACCGTCAATCAAAGCAAGATAAGATGCATAAAAGATAAACATCACATGCAATCATTATAAGTGATATGATATGGCCATCATCATCTTGTTCTTGTGATCTCCATCTCCGAAGCACCGTCATGATCACCATCGTCACCGGCGTGACACCTTGATCTCCATCGTAGCATCGTTGTCGTCTCGCCAATCTTATGCTTCCACGACTATCACTACTGCTTAGTAATAAAGTAAAGCATTACATCGCGATTGCATTGCATACAATAAAGCGACAACCATATGGCTCCTGCCAGTTGCCGATAACTTGGTTACAAAACATGATCATCTCATACAATAAAATTTAGCATCATGCCTTGACCATATCACATCACAACATGCCCTGCAAAAACAAGTTAGACGTCCTCTACTTTGTTGTTGCAAGTTTTACGTGGCTGCTACGGGCTTTAAGTAAGAACCAATCTCACCTACGCATCAAAACCACAACGATAGTTTGTCAAATAGACTCCGTTTTAACCTTCTCAAGGACCGGGCGTAGCCACACTCGGTTCAACTAAAGTTGGAGAGACAGTCGCCCGCAAGCCATCTATGTGCAAAGCACATCGAGGGAACCGGTCTCGCGTAAGCGTACGCGTAAGGTTGGTCCGGGTCGTCTCATCCAACAACACCGCCGAACCAAAGTATGACATGCTGGTAGGCAGTATGACTTATATCGTCCACAACTCACTTGTGTTCTACTCGTGCACATAACATCAAACCATAAAACCTAGGCTCGGATGCCACTGTTGGGGAACGTAGTAATTTCAAAAATTTCCTACGCACACGCAAGATCATGGTGATGCATAGCAACGAGGGGGAGAGTCTGATCTACGTACCCTTGTAGATCGCAACGGAAGCGTTGACACAACGTAGAGGAAGTAGTCGTACGTCTTCTTCCCGATCCGACCGATCCAAGCACCGTTACTCCGGCACCTCCGAGTTCTTAGCACACGTACAGCTCGATGACGATCCCCGGGCTCCGATCCAGCAAAGCTTCGGGGAGGAGTTCCGCCAGCACGACGGCGTGGTGACGATCTTGATGTTCTACTGTCGCAGGGCTTCGCCTAAGCATCGCTACAATACGACCAAGGTGGAATATGGTGGCAGGGGGCACCGCACACGGCTAAGGAACGATCACGTGGATCAACTTGTGTGTCTATGGGGTGCCCCCTGCCCCCGTATATAAAGGAGCAAGGGAGGAAGAAGCCGGCCCTAGGAGAGGCGCGCCAGGTGTGGAGTCCTACTAGGACTCCAAGTCCTAGTAGGAGTCCACCAAGAGGGGAGGAAGGGAGAAGGAAGTGGAGGAGTAGGAAAGGTGGCCGGCCCCCTTTTCCCTAGTCCAATTCGGACTAGAGGGGAGGGGGGGCGCAGCAGCCTTTTTCCTCTTCCCACTAAAGCCCATCAAGGCCCAATACTCTTCCCCGTATTCCCGTAACTCCCCGGTACCTCCGAAAATACTCGAATCACTCGGAACCTTTTCGATGTCCGAATATAGTCGTCCAATATATCGATCTTTACATCTCGACCATTTCGAGACTCCTCATCATGTCCCCGATCTCATCCAGGACTCCGAACTCCTTCGGTACATCAAAACTCATAAACTCATAATATAACTGTCATCGAAACCTTAAGCGTGCGGACCCTACGGTTCGAGAACAATGTAGACATGACCGAGACACGTCTCCGGTCAATAACCAATAGCGGGACCTGGATGCCCATATTGGCTCCTACATATTCTACGAAGATCTTTATCGGTCAGACCGCATAACAACATACGTTGTTCCCTTTGTCATCGGTATGTTACTTGCCCGAGATTCGATCGTCGGTATCCAATACCTAGTTCAATCTCGTTACCGGCAAGTCTCTTTACTCGTTCCGTAATACATCATCTCACAACTAACTCATTAGTTGTAATGCTTGCAAGGCTTAAGTGATGTGCATTACCGAGAGGGCCCGGAGATACCTCTCCGACAATTGGAGTGACAAATCCTAATCTCGAAATACGCCAACCCAACATCTACCTTTGGAGACACCTGTAATGCTCCTTTATAATCACCCAGTTACGTTGTGACGTTTGGTAGCACCCAAAGTGTTCCTCCGGCAAACGGGAGTTGCATAATCTCATAGTCATAGGAACATGTATAAGTCATGAAGAAAGCAATAGCAACATACTAAACGATCGGGTGCTAAGCTAATGGAATGAGTCATGTCAATCAGATCATTCAACCAATGATGTGACCTCGTTAATCAAATAACAACACCTTGTTCATGGTTAGGAAACATAACCATCTTTGATTAACGAGCTAGTCAAGTAGAGGCATACTAGTGACACTAAGTTTGTCTATGTATTCACACATGTATTATGTTTCCGGTTAATACAATTCTAGCATGAATAACAAACATTTATCATGATATAAGGAAATAAATAATAACTTTATTATTGCCTCTAGGGCATATTTCCTTCAAGGAGTACCCGCGAGTGATTCCGATGTTGGGGGCTGAAGGGGCAGGTGGCTCCATCTTGGTAGAGGTGGGCCTGAGTTCCCGAAGGCCCCGACGGTTACTTTGTGGCGGAGCGACAGGGCAGGTTGAGAGCACCTAGGAGAGAGGTGGGCCTGGCCCTGGTCGACGTCCGTGGTTATTTCAGAATAACACGCTTAACGAGATCTTGGTATTTGATCTGAGTCTGGCTACTGGCCTATACGCACTAACCATCTACGCGGGGACAGTTATGGGCACTCGACGTCGTGGTATCAGCCGAAGCCTTCGTGACGTCAGCGACTGAGTGGCGCGCGCCGGGTTGGACCGTGTAACGCAACTTCCTTTGTAATGGAGGTTGCTAGGTCTGCTCACCGGCCGCGTACGCAACATGCAGGTGTGCAATGGGCGATGGGCCCAGACCCCTGCGCCATAGGATTTAGACCGGTGTGCTGACCTCTCTGTTGTGCCTAGGTAGGGCTGCGACGTGTTGATCTTCCGAGGCCGGGCATGACCTAGAAAAGTGTGGCCGGCCAAATGGGATCGAGCATGTTGGGTTATGTGGTGCACCCCTGCAGGGAAGTTAATCTATTCGAATAGCCGTGATCTTCGGTAACAGGACGACTTGGAGTTGTACCTTGACCTTATGACAACTAGAACCGGATACTTAATAAAACACACACTTCCAAGTGCCAGATACAACCGGTGATCGCTCTCTCACAGGGCGACGAGGGGAGGATCATCGGTTAGGATTTTCTATGCGGTACTACTTGGTGAACTTACCATCTACTATCTTCTTCTTCTGCAAGATGAAGGTTACCAGAAGCATAGTCTTTGAAAGGACTAGCTATCCCCCTCTTATTCCGGCATTCTGTTGTTCAGTCCACATATGATACCCTCATTCCATTTGATACCAATGCATACATATGTAGTGTAGCTCCTTGCTTGCGAGTACTTTGGATGAGTACTCACGGTTGCTTTGCTCCCCCTTTTACCCCTTCCTATACCCGATTGCTACGACCAGACGATGGAGCCCAAGAGCCAGACGCCATTGTCGATGGCGACTACTACTACTCGGGAGGTGCCTACTACTACGTGCAGCCCGCTGACGACGACCAGGAGTAGTTTAGGAGGATCCCAGGCAGGAGGCCTGCGCCTCTTTCGATCTGTATCCCAGTTTGTGCTAGCCTTCTTAAGGCAAACTTGTTTAACCTATGTCTGTACTCAGATATTGTTGCTTCCGCTGACTCGTCTATGATCGAGCTCTTGTATTCGAGCCCTCGAGGCCCCTGGCTTGTAATATGATGCTTGTATGACTTATTTTATTTGTAGAGTTGTGTTGTGATATCTTCCTGTGAGTCCCTGATCTTGATCGTACACGTTTGCGTGTATGATTAGTGTACGGTCAAATCGGGGGCGTCACAAGTTGGTATCAGAGCCGACTGCCTGTAGGAATCCCCCTTCCATTCTCCTTTGATATGATATGATATGGCCATCATCATCTTGTGCCTTTGATCTCCATCTCCAAAGCACTGTCATGATCACCATCATCACCGGCTTGACACCTTGTTCTCCATCGAAGCATCGTTGCCGTCTCGCCAACTATTGCTTCTACGACTATCGCTACCGCTTAGTGATAGAAGTAAAGCAATTACATGGCGATTGCATTTCATACAATAAAGCGACAACGATATAGCTCCTGCCAGTTGCCGATAACTGTGTTACAAAACATGATCATCTCATACAATAAAATTTAGCATCATGTCTTGACCATATCACATCACAACATGCCCTGCAAAAACAAGTTAGATGTCCTCTACTTTGTTGTTGCAATTTTTACGTGGCTAAATGCCTAAATGTTGTTGGGGAACACAGTAATTTCAAAAAAAATCCTACGCACATGCAAGATCATGGTGACGCATAGCAACAAGAGGGGAGAGTATCGTCTACGTACCCTCGTAGACCGTAAGTGGAAGCGTTATGACAACGCGCTTGATGTAGTCGTACATCTTCATGATCGACCGATCTAGCACAGAAGGTACGGAACCTCCGTGATCTGCACATGTTCGGCTCGGTGATGTCCCGCAAACTCATGATCCAGTAGAGCTTCAAGGGAGAGCTTCCTTAGCACGACGGCATGGTGACGGTGATGATGTTGCTACCGGAACAGGGCTTCGCCTAAGCACCGCTACGATATTACTGAGGTGGATTATGGTGGAGGGGGCACCACACACGGCTAAAGATCAATGATCAACTTGTGTGTCTATGGGGTGCCCCCCTCCCCCGTATATAAAGGAGTGGAGGAGGGGGAGGGGGCCAGCCTCTCTATGCGCGCCCCAAGGAGTCCTACTCCCACCGGGAGTAGGATTCCCCCCTTCCCTTTGTCGGTTCCAGGAGAGAAGGAAGGAGAGGGAAGAAGGAAGGAAAGGGCGGTTGCCCCCCCCCCCCCTCCCAATTCGGATTGGGCTTGGGGGGCGCGCCCCCTCCTTTGATTCTTGCCCTCTCTTCCACTAAGGCCCAATAAGACCCATATACCTCCCGGGGGGTTCCGGTAACCTGCCGGTACTCCGGTATTCTCCCGATTTCACCCGGAACCATTCCGATGTCCAAACATAGGCTTACAGTATATCAATCTTTATGTCTCGACCATTTCGAGACTCCTCGTCATGTCTGTGATCAAATCCGGGACTCTGAACTACCTTCGGTACATCAAAATACATAAACTCGTAATACTGATCGTCACCGAACGTTAAGCGTGCGGACCCTACGAGTTCGAAAACTATGTAGACATGACCGAGACATGTCTCCGGTCAATAACCAATAGCGGAACCTGGATGCTCATATTGGCTCCTACACATTCTATGAAGATCTTTATCGGTCAAACCGTATAACGGTTACGTTGTTCCCTTCGTCATTGGTATGTTACTTGCCCGAGATTCGATCGTCGGTATCTCAATACCTAGTTCAATCTCTGTACCGGCAAGTCTCTTTACTCGTTCCATAATGCTACATCCCGTAACTAACTCATTAGCTACATTGCTTGCAAGGCTTATTGTGATGTACATTACCGAGAGGGCCCACTGATACCTCTCCGACAATCGGAGTGACAAATCCTAATGTTGATCCATGCCAACTCAACAAACACCATCAGAGACACCTGTAGAGCACATTTATAATCACCCTATTCTATTGTGACGTTTGGTAGCACACAAAGTGTTCCTCCGGTATTTGGGAGTTGCATGATCTCATAGTTATAGGAACATGTATAGTTATGGAGAAAGCAATAGCAACAAAATAAACGATCATCATGCTAAGCTAACGGATGGATCAAGTCAATCACATCATTCTCTAATGATGTGATCCCGTTAATAAAATGACAACTCATGTCTATGGTTAGGAAACATAACCATCATTGATTCAACGAGCTAGTCAAGTAGAGGAAAACTAGTGACACTCTGTTTGTCTATGTATTCACACATGTACTAAGTTTCCGGTTAATACAATTCTAGCATGAATAATAAACATTTGTCATGATATAAGGAAATATAAATAACAACTTTATTATTGCCTCTAGGGCATATTTCCTTCAAATGCAACGCCGAGGATTGCGAGAAGTGCAGGGCGCCACCGCGCAGAGGCGGCGTCGGGGAGGCGGCATAAGCCGGTGGCGAGTAGGTGTACGGGGGGCACTGGATGCCGGCGAATGCGGGCAAGGGCGTGCGCTGACCGGGGTTCAGACCGGAGGATGAGGTGCGCTAGCCATGCGGAAAGGTGATGTTGGGGTTGAATCCATCATGCGCGTCGTCGTCGGCGTAGCCAGGCGAGGGGGCGTGCTACCTCTTGAGCATTTGTTGGTTTTCCCTTGAAGAGGAAAGGGTGATGCAGCAAAGTAGCGTAAGTATTTCCCTCAGTTTTTGAGAACCAAGGTATCAACCCAGTAGGAGACAACGCACAAGTCACCTAGTACCTGCACAAACAATCAAGAACCTCGCAACCAACGCGATAAAGGGGTTGTCAATCCCTTCACGGTCACTTGCGAAAGTGAGATCTGATAGAGATAATAAGATAAATATTTTTGGTATTTTGTTCTATAGATTGGAAAGTAAAGATTGCAAAATAGTAAATGAGATGCGATAATAAAAGAGATGCAATATAGTAAGAAAGAGACCCAGGGGCCATAGGTTTCACTAGTGGCTTTTCTCATGATAGCATGTATTACGGTGGGTGAACAAATTACTGCCGAGCAATTGATAGAAAAGTGCGTAGTTATGAAGATATCTAAGGCAATGATCATGAATGTAGGAATCATGTCTGTGTCAAGTAGATCGAAACGATTCTGCATCTACTATATTACTCCACACATCGACCGCTATCCAGCATGCATCTAGAGTGTTCAGTTCATAAGAACAGAGTAACGCATTAAGCAAGATGACATGATGTAGAGGGATAAACTCAAGCAATATGATATAAACCCCATCTTTTTATCCTCGATGGCAACAATACAATACGTGCCTTGCTGCCCCTTCTGTCACTGGGAAAGGACACCGCAAGATTGAACCCAAAGCTAAGCACTTCTCCCATGCAAGAAAGATCAATCTAGTAGGCCAAACTAAACCGATAATTCGAAGAGACTTGCAAAGATATCAAATCATTCATATAAGAATTCAAAGAAGAACCAAATAATATTCATAGATAATCAAGTTCATAAACCCACAATTCATGGGATCTCGGCAAACACACCGCAAAAGAGTATTACATCGAATAGATCTCCAAGAACATCGAGGAGAACTTTGTATTGAAGATCAAAGAGAGCGAAGAAGCCATCTAGCTAATAACTATGGACCCAGAGGTCTGTGGTAAACTACTCACGCTTCAACAGAGAGGCTATGGTGTTGATGTAGAAGCCCTCCGTGATCGATTCCCCCTCCGACAGATCACCGGAAAAGGCTCCAAGATGGGATCTCACGGGTACAAAAGGTTGCGGTGGTGGAAAAGTGGTTTTGTGGCTCCCCTGGTGTTTTTAGGGTATAAGAGTATATATATAGGCGAAAGAAGTATGTCGGTGGAGCTCCATGGGGCCCACGAGGGTGGGGGCGCGCCTACCCCCTGGGCGCGCCCTCCTATCTCGTGGCCGCCTCATGGAGTTCCAGACTTCCACTCCAAGTCTCCTGGTTTGCTTTTGATCCAAGAAAGATCATCGCGAAGGTTTCATTCCGTTTGGTATTCCTTTTCTGCGAAACACTGAAATAGGCAAAAAAAACAAAAACTCGCATTGGGCCTCCGGTTAATAGGTTAGTACCAAAAATGATATAAAAGAGCATATTAAATCCCATTAATCATTCAAAATAGATAATATAATAGCATTGAATAATAAAAAATTATAGATACATTGGAGACGTATCAAGCATCCCCAAGCTTAATTCCTGCTCGTCCTCGAGTAGGTAAATGATAAAAACAGAATTTTTGATGTGGAATGCTACCTAACATATTTATCAATGTAATTTTCTTTATTGTGGCATGAATGTTCAGATCGGGAAGATTCAAGACAAATTTTAATATTGACATAAAAATAATAATACTTCAAGCATACTAACAAAGTAACTATGTCCTCTCAAAATAACATGGCCAAAGAAAGTTCATCCCTACAAAATCATATAGTTTGGTCATGCTCCATCTTCGTCACACAAAATACTCAAATCATGCACAACCCCGATGACAAGCCAAGCAATTGTTTCATACTTTAGTAATCTCGAACTTTTTCAACTCTCACGCAATACATGAGCGTGAGCCATGGACATAGCACTATAGGTGGAATAGAATGGTGGTTGTGGAGAAGTCAAAAAGGAGGAAGATGGTCTCACATCAACTAGGCGTATTAATAGGCTATGGATATGCCCATCAATAGATGTCAATGTGAGTGAGTAGGGATTGCCATGCAACGGATGCACTAGAGCTATAAATGTATGAAAGCTCAACAAAAGAAACTAAGTGGGTGTGCATCCAACTTGCTTGCTCACGAAGACCTAGGGCATTTGAGGAAGCCCATCGTTGGAATATACAAGCCAAGTTCTATAATGAAAATTTCCCACTAGTATATGAAAGTGACAAAATAAGAGACTCTCTACCATGAAGATCATGGTGCTACTTTGAAGCACAAGTGTGGAAAAAGTATAGTAGCCTTGTCCCTTCTCTCATTTTTTTTCTTTCTCTCTTTTTTCTTGGGCCTTCTTTTTTTGGCCTTTGTCTTTTCTTTTCTTTTCTTTTATTTCCTCACAAGGGACAATACTCTAATAATGATGATGATCACACTTCTATTTATTTATAACTCAAAGATTACAACTCGATACTTAGAACAAAAATATGACTCTATATGCGTGCCTCCAGCGGTGTACCAGGATGTGCAATGAATCAAGAGTGACATGTATGAAAAATATTATGAACGGTGGATTTTCCACAAATACGATGTCAACTACATGATCATGCAAGGCAATATGACAATGATGGATCGTGTAATAATAAATGGGACGGTGGAAAGTTGCATGGCAATATATCTCGGAATGGTTATGGAAATGCCATAATAGGTAGGTATGGTGGCTGTTTTGAGGAAGGTATATGGTGGTTTTCAGGTACCGGCGAAAGTTGCACGGTACTAGAGAGGCTAGCAATGGTGGAAGGGTGAGAGTGCGTATAATCCATGGACTCAACATTAGTAATAAAGAACTCACATACTTATTGCAAAAATTTATTAGTTATCGAAACAAAGTACTATGTGCATGCTCCTGGGGGGATAGATTGTTAGGAAAAGACCATCGCTCGTCCCCGACCGCCACTCATAAGGTAGACAATCAAAGAAATACCTCATGCTTCAAATTTGTTGCATAACGGTTACCATACGTGCATGATACGGGACTTGCAAACCTCAACACTAGTATTTCTCAAATTCACAATTACTCAACTAGCATGACTCTAATATCACCATCCTAATGTTTCAAAACAATCATCAAGTATCAAACTTTTCCTACTATTTAATGCACTTTATGTGAAAGTTTTTATTATACCCATCTTGGATGCTCATTATATTAAGACTAATTTTATAACCAAAGAAAATTACCATGCTGTTCTAAAAGACTCTCAAAATAATATAAGTGAAGCATGAGAGATCAATAATTTCTATAAAATAAAACCACCACCGTGCTCTAAAAACATATAAGTGAAACACTAGAGCAAAACTGTATAGCTCAAAAGATATAAGTGAAGCACATAAGTATTTTAATAAATTTCGATTCATGCGTGTATCTCCCGAAAGGTATGTACAGCAAGGATGATTGTGGTAAACTAAAAAGCAAAGAGTCAAATCATACAAGACACTCCAAGCAAAACACATATCATGTGGTGAATAAAAATATAGCCTCAAGTAAAGTTACAGATAGACGAAGACGAAAGAGAGGATGCCTTCTGGGGCATCCCAAAGCTTAGGCTTTTGGTTGTCCCTGAATTTTACCTTGGGGTGCCTTGGGCATCCCCAAACTTAGTCTCTTTCTACTCCTTATTCCAAAATCCATCAAATCTTTACCCAAAAAACTTGAAAACTTCACAACACAAAACTAAAATCTCGTGAGCTCCGTTAGTATAAGAAAATAAACCACCACCTTAAGGTACTGTAATTAACTCATTATTTATTCATATTGGTGTTAAACCTACTGTATTCCAACTTCTCTATGGCTCAAACTCCCCGATACTAGCCATAGATTCATCAAAATAAGCAAACAACACACGAAAAATAGAATCTGTCAAAAACAGCATAGTCTGTAGTAATCTGTAGGTTCCGAATACTTCTGTACCTCCAAAAATTCTGACAAATTAGGACGACCAGGAAATTTTTTATATTGATCTACTGCAGTTGGAATTGGTATTTTATCGCTTTCTGGTAAAAAACTAAAATTATTTTCGTGAGCGCATACTTTCTGTTTTTATCAGCAAGATCAAACAACAATCACCCAAGAAGATCATAAAGGCTTTACTTGGCACAAACACTAATTAAAACATAAAAACACAATCATGACAGAGGCTAGATAAATTATTTATTACTAAACAGGAACAAAAAGTAAAGAACAAAAATAAAATTGGGTTGCCTCCTGTCGGTGTCAAAACCGGCGGATCTCGAGTAGGGGGTCCCGAACTGTGCGTCTAGGCCGGATGGTAACAGGAGCCAGGGAACACGATGTTTTACCCAGGTTCGGGCCCTCTTGATGGAGGTAAAACCCTACGTCCTGCTTGATTAATATTGATGATATGAGTAGTACAAGAGTAGATCTACCACGAGATCAAGGAGGCTAAACCCTAGAAGCTAGCCTATGGTATGATTGTTGTCTATGGAGTTGATGTCCTACGGACTACAACCCTTCGGTTTATATAGACACCGGATAGGGTTAGGGTTACATAGAGTCGGTTACAATGGTAGGATATCTTGAATATCCGCACCGCCAAGTTTGCCTTCCACGCCAAGGAAAGTCCCATCCGGACACGGGACGAAATCTTCAATCTTGTATCTTCATAGTCCAGGAGTCCGGCTGAAGGTATAGTCCGGCTACCCGAACACCCCCTAATCCAGGACTCCCTTAGTAGCCCCTGAACCAGGCTTCAATGACGACGAGTCCAGCACGCAAATTGTCTTCGGCATTGGAAGGCGGGTTCCTCCTCCAAGTCCTTCATAGAAGATTGTAAACACCAAGAGTAGTGTCCAGCTCTGCAAAATAAGCTTCCACATATTGCCATAGAGAGAATAATATTAACACAAATCAAATCTGCTGACGTATTCCGCAGTGCGTCATCACACTGCGGCCAAGTCCTTTACTCAAATCGTTTTCACTTTTCCACCTCAGCATGTTTTGCGAGGCGGTTTCCTTGGCACGTCTTGTCAAAGCAGAGATCGTGTACCCCCCCCCCCTTTTACGGGATTCTCATCAATACGGATGTGGGTAACCCAATCATGCCCGTTAGCATGTTTTCTCGATTAAAGGCGAGTCCCAAACGGTTACAGGGAGGGCTCCTGGTATTCAACCTCTTATAAAGAGACCAGGGCCTTACTCCTTTTCTCCAATCCCAAAACAAGTTCGCCCGTCGCCTCGAGTTCCAACACCCTAGGCTCCAGATTCCGGGCGCCTCGTGAAGGAAATATGCCCTAGAGGCAATAATAAAGTTATTATTTATTTCCTTATATCATGATAAAAGTTTATTATTCATGCTAGAATTGTATTAACCGGAAACATAATACATGTGTGAATACATAGACAAACAGAGTGTCACTAGTATGCCTCTACTTGACTAGCTCGTTAATCAAAGATGATTATGTTTCCTAAACCATGGACAAAGAGTTGTCATTTGATTAACGGGATCACATCATTAGTTGAATGATCTGATTGATATGACCCATTCCATTAGCTTAGCACCCGATCGTTTAGTATGTTGCTATTGCTTTCTTCATGACTTATACATGTTCCTATGACTATGAGATTATGCAACTCCCGTTTACCAGAGGAACACTTTGTCTGCTACCAAACGTCACAACGTAACTGGGTGATTATAAAGGAGCTCTACAGGTGTCTCCAAAGGTAGATGTTGGGTTGGCGTATTTCGAGATTAGGATTTGTCACTCCGATTGTCGAAGAGGTATCTCTGGGCCCTCTCGGTAATGCACATCACATAAGCCTTGCAAGCATTGCAACTAATGAGTTAGTTGCGGGATGATGTATTACGGAAGGAGTACAGAGACTTGCCGGTGACGAGATTGAACTAGGTATTGGATACCGACGATCGAATCTCGGGCAAGTAACATACCGATGACAAAGGGAACAACGTATGTTGTTATGCGGTCTGACCGATAAAGATCTTCGTAGAATATGTAGGAGCCAATATGGGCATCCAGGTCCCGCTATTGGTTATTGACCGGAGACGTGTCTCGGTCATGTCTACATTGTTCTCGAACCCGTAGGGTCCGCACGCTTAAGGTTTCGATGACAGTTATATTATGAGTTTGTGAGTTTTGATGTACCGAAGGAGTTCAGAGTCCCGGATGAGATCGGGGACATGACGAGGAGTCTCGAAATGGTCGAGACGTAAAGATCGATATATTGGACAACTATATTCGGACATCGAACAGTTTCCAAGTGATTCGGGTATTTTTCGGAGTACCGGAGAGTTACGGGAATTCGTCGGGAGAAGTATTGGGCCTTGATGGGCTTTAGTGGGAAGAGGAGAAAGGGCCTGCTGCGCCCCCTCCCTCCCCTCTAGTCCGAATTGGACTAGGGAAAAGGGGGACGGCTACCTTTCCTTCTCCTCCACTTCCTTCTCCCTTCCTCCCCTCTTGGTGGACTCCTACTAGGACTTGGAGTCCTAGTAGGACTCCACATCCTGGCCGCACCTAGCCTTGGCCGGCCTCCTCCTCCTCCATCCTTTATATACAGGGGCAGGGGGCACCCCATAGACACACAAGTTGATCCACGTGATCTTATTCTTAGCCGTGTGCGGCGCCCCCTGCCACCATAGTCCTCGATAATATTGTAGCAGTGCTTAGGCGAAGCCCTGCGACAGTAGCACATCAAGATCGTCACCACGCCGTCGTGCTAACGGAACTCTTCCCCGACACTTTGCTGGATCGGAGTCCGGGGATCGTCATCGAGCTGAACGTGTGCTAGAACTCGAAGGTGCCGTAGTTTCGGTGCTTGATCGGTCGGTCCGTGAAGACGTACGACTACATCAACTACGTTGTGTCAACGTTTCCGCAGTCGGTCTGCGTGGGTACATAGACAACACTCTCCCCTCTCGTTGCTGTGCATCACCATGATCTTGCGTGTGCGTAGGAAAATTTTAAAATTACTACGTTCCCCAACAGTGGCATCTGAGCCTAGGTTTTATGGTTTGATGTTATATGCACGAGTAGAACACAAGTGAGTTGTGGGCGATATAAGTCATACTGCCTACCAGCATGTCATACTTTGGTTCGGCGGTATTGTTGGACGAGACGACCCGAACCAACATTACGCGTACGCTTATGCGAGACCGGTTCCCCCGACGTGCTTTGCACATAGGTGGCTTGCGGGTGACTGTCTCTCCAACTTTAGTTGAACCGAGTGTGGCTACGCCCGGTCCTTGCGAAGGTTAAAACGGAGTCTATTTGACAAACTATTGTTGTGGTTTTGATGCGTAGGTGAGATTGGTTCTTGCTTAAGCCCGTAGCAGCCACGTAAAACTTGCAACAACAAAGTAGAGGACGTCTAACTTGTTTTTGCAGGGCATGTTGTGATGTGATATGGTCAAGGCATGATGATGAATTTTATTGTATGAGATGATCATGTTTTGTAACCGAGTTATCGGCAACTGGCAGGAGCCATATGGTTGTCGCTTTATTGTATGCAATGCAATCGCGATGTAATGCTATACTTTATCACTAAGCGGTAGCGATAGTCGTGGAAGCGTAAGATTGGCGAGACGACAATGATGCTACGATGGAGATCAAGGTGTCGCGCCGGTGACGATGGTAATCATGACGGTGCTTCGGAGATGGAGATCACAAGCACAAGATGATGATGGCCATAGCATATCACTTATATTGATTGCATGTGATGTTTATCTTTTATGCATCTTATCTTGCTTTGATTGACGGTAGCATTTTAAGATGACCTCTCACTAATTATCAAGAAGTGTTCTCCCTGAGTATGCACCGTTGCGAAAGTTCTTCGTGCTGAGACACCACGTGATGATCGGGTGTGATAGGCTCTACGTTCAAATACAATGGGTGCAAAACAGTTGCACACACGGAATACTCAGGTTATACTTGACGAGCCAAGCATATACAGATATGGCCTCGGAACACGAAGACCGAAAGGTCGAGCGTGAATCATATAGTAGATATGATCAACATAGTGATGTTCACCATTGAAACTACTCCATCTCACGTGATGATCGGACATGGTTTAGTTGATATGGATCACGTAATCACTTAGAGGATTAGAGGGATGTCCATCTAAGTGGGAGTTCTTAAGTAATATGATTAATTGAACTTAAATTTATCATGAACTTAGTCCTGATAGTATTTTGCAAATCATGTTGTAGATCAATAGCTCACGTTGTTGCTTCCTTGCGTTTATTTTGATATGTTCCTAGAGAAAATTGTGTTGAAAGATGTTAGTAGCAAAGATGCGGATTGGATCCGTGATCTGAGGTTTATCCTCATTGCTGCACAGAAGAATTATGTCCTTGATGCACCGCTAGGTGACAGACCTATTGCAGGAGCAGATGCAGACGTTATGAACGTTTGGCTAGCTCAATATGATGACTACTTGATAGTTTAGTGCACCATGCTTAACGGCTTAGAATCGGGACTTCAAAGACGTTTTGAACGTCATGGGCCATATGAGATGTTCCAGGAGTTGAAGTTAATATTTCAAGCAAATACCCGAGTTGAGAGATATGAAGTCTCCAACAAGTTCTATAGCTAAAAGATGGAGGAGAATCGCTCAACTAGTGAGCATGTGCTCAGATTGTCTGGGTACTACAATCGCTTGAATCAAGTGGGAGTTAATCTTCCAGATAAGATAGTGATTGACAGAATTCTCTAGTCACCATCACCAAGTTGGTAGAACTTCGTGATGAACTATAGTATGCAAGGGATAACGGAAACGATTCCCAAGCTCTTCGTGATGCTAAAATCAACGAAGGTAGAAATCAAGAAAAACATCAAGTGTTGATGGTTGACAAGACCACTAGTTTCAAGAAAAGGGCAGAGGGAAGAAGGGGAACTTCAAAAAGAACAGCAAGCAATTTGCTGCTCAAGTGAAGAAGCCCAAGTCTGGACCTAAGCCAGAGACTGAGTGCTTCTACTGCAAAGGGACTGGTCACTGGAAGTGGAACTACCCCAAGTGATTGGCAGATAAGAAGGATGGCAAAGTGAACATAAGTATATTTGATATACATGTTATTGATGTGTACTTTACTAGTGTTTATAGCAACCCCTCAGTATTTGATACTAGTTCAGTTGCTAAGATTAGTAACTCGAAACGGGAGTTGCAGAATAAACAAAGACTAGTTGAGGGTGAAGTGACGATGTGTGTTGGAAGTGGTTCCAAGATTGATATGATCATCATCGCACACTCCCTATAAATTCGGGATTAGTGTTGAACCTAAATAAGTGTTATTTGGTGTTTACGTTGAGCATGAATATGATTTGATCATGTTTATTGTAATACGGTTATTCATTTAAGTAAGAGAATAAATTGTTGTTCTGTTTACATGAATAAAACATTATATGGTTACACACCCAATGAAAATAGTTCGTTGGATCTCGATCGTAGTGATACACATAATCATAATATTGAAACCAAAAGATGCAAAGTTAATAATGATAGTGCAACTTATTTGTAGCACTGCCGTTTAGGTCATATTGGTGTAAAGCGCATGAAGAAACTCCATGCTGATGGGCTTTTGGAATCACTTGATTATGAATCAGTTGATGCTTGCGAACCATGCCTCATGGGCAAGATGAATAAGACTCTGTTCTTCGGAACAATGGAGCGAGCAACAGATTTGTTGGAAATCATACATACTGATGTATGTGGTCCGATGAATATTGAGGCTCGTGATAGGTATCATTATTTTCTGATCTTCACAGATGATTTAAGCAGATATGAGTATATCTACTTGATGAAACATAAGTCTGAAACATTTGAAAAGTTCAAAGAATTTCAGAGTGAAGTGGAGAATCATCGTAACAAGAAAATAAGGTTTCTACGATCTAATCGCGGAGACAAATATTTGAGTTACGAGTTTGGTCTTCAATTAAAACAATGTGGAATAGTTTCACAAATCCGTGCCACCCGGAACACCACAGCATAATGGTGTGTCCAAACATCATGGCCGTACTTTATTAGATATAGTGCAAATCTATGATGTTTCTTACCGATTTACCACTATCGTTTTTGAGGTTATGCATTAGAGACAGCTGCATTCACGTTAAATAGGGCACCATCTAAATCCGTTGAGACGACACCGTGTGAACTATGGTTTGGCAAGAAACCTAAGCTGTCGTTTCTTAAAGTTTGGGGTTGTGATGCTTATGTGAAAAAAGTTTCATCCTGATAAGCTCAAAACCAAATCGGAGAAATATGTCTTCATAGGATACCCAAAAGGAGACTGTTGGGTACACCTTCTATCACAGATCCTAAGGCAAGACATTCGTTGCTTATAATGGATCCTTTCTAGAGAAGGAGTTTCTCTCGAAAGAAGTGAGTGGGAGGAAAGTAGAACTTGATAAGGTAATTGTACCTTCTCCCTTATTGGAAAGTAGTTCATCACAGAAATCTGTTCCTGTGACTACTACACCAATTAGTGAGGAAGCTAATGATGATGATCATAAAACTTCAGTTCAAGTTACTACCAAATCTCATAGGTAAACCAGAGTGAGATCCGCACCAGAGTGGTACAGTAATCCTGTTCTGGAAGTCATGTTACTAGACCATCACGAACTTGCGAACTATGAGGAAGCGATGATGAGCCCAGATTCCGCGAAATGGTTTGAGGCCATGAAATCTGAGATATGATCCATGTATGAGAACAAAGTTTGGACTTTGGTTGACTTGCCCGATGATCAGCAAGCAATTGAGAATAAATGGATCTTCAAGAGGAAGACGGACGCTGATAGTAGTGTTACTATCTACAAAGCTAGAATTGTCGCAAAAAGGTTTTCGACAAGTTCAAGGTATTGACTATGATGAGAGTTTCTCACTCGTATCTATGCTAGAGTCTGTCTGAATCATGTTAGTAATTGCCGCATTTTATGAAATCTGGCAAATGGATAAACAAAACTGCATTCCTTAATGGATTTATTAAAGAAAAGTTATATATGATGCAACCAGAAGGTTTTGTTAATCCGAAAGGTGCTAACAAAATGTGCAAGCTCCAGCGATCCATCTGTGGACTGGTGCAAGCATCTCGGAGTTGGAATATACTTTGATGAGTTGATCAAAGCATATAGTTTTATACAGACTTGCGGTGAAGCCTGTATTTACAAGAAAGTGAGTGGGAGCACTACGGCATTTCTGATAAGTATATGTGAATGAAATATTGTTGATCGGAAATAATGTAGAATTATTCTGTAAAGCATAAAGGAGTGTTTGAAAGGAGTTTTTCAAAGAAAGACTTCGGTGAAGCTGCTTACATATTGAGCTTCAAGATCTATAGAGATAAATCAAGACGCTTGATAAGTTTTTTCAATGAGTACATACCTTGACAAGATTTTGAAGTAGTTCAAAATGGAGCAGTCAAAGAAAGAGTTCTTGCCTGTATTACAAGGTGTGAAGTTGAGTAAGACTCAAAGCCCGACCACGGCAGAAGATAGAAAGAGAATGAAAGTCATTCCCTATGCCTTGGCCATAGGTTCTATAAAGTATGTCATGCTGTGTACCAGATCTATTGTATACCCTGCACTAATTTGGCAAGGGAGTACAATAGTGATCTAGGAGTAGATCACTGGACAGCAGTCAGAATTATCCTTAGTGAAATAAGGATATGTTTCTCGATTATGGACGTGACAAAAAGGTTCGTCGTAAAGGGTTATGTCGATGCAAGTTTTTGACACTGATCCAGATGATTCTAAATCTGGATACATATTGAAAGTGGGAGCAATTAGCTAGAGTAGCTCCGTACAGAGCATTGTAGACATAGAATTTTGCAAAATACATACGGATCTGAATATGGCAGGCCCGTTGACTAAATTTCTCTCACAAGCAAAACATGATCACTCTTTGGGTGTTAATCACATAGCGATGTGAACTAGATTATTGAATCTAGTAAACCATTTGGGTGTTAGTCACATGGAGATGTGAACCAATCACATAAAGATGTGAACCATTGGTGTTAATCACATAGCGATGTGAACTAGATTATTGACTCTAGTGCAAGTGGGAGACTGAAGGAAATATGCCCTAGAGGCAATAATAAAGTTATTATTTATTTCCTTATATCATGATAAAAGTTTATTATTCATGCTAGAATTGTATTAATCGGAAACATAATACATGTGTGAATACATCGACAAACAGAGTGTCACTAGTATGCCTCTACTTGACTAGCTCATTAATCAAAGATGGTTATGTTTCCTAAACCATGGACAAAGAGTTGTCATTTGATTAACGGGATCACATCATTAGTTGAATGATCTGATTGACATGACCCATTCCATTAGCTTAGCACCCGATCGTTTAGTATGTTGCTATTGCTTTCTTCATGACTTATACATGTTCCTATGACTATGAGATTATGCAACTCCCGTTTATCGGAGGAACACTTTGTGTGCTACCAAACGTCACAACGTAACTGGGTGATTATAAAGGAGCTCTACAGGTGTCTCCAAAGGTAGATGTTGAGTTGGCGTATTTCGAGATTAGGATTTGTCACTCCGATTGTCGGAGAGGTATCTCTGGGCCCTCTCGGTAATGCACATCACATAAGCCTTGCAAGCATTGCAACTAATGAGTTAGTTGCGGGATGATGTATTACGGAACGAGTAAAGAGACTTGCCGGTGACGAGATTGAACTAGGTATTGGATACCGACGATCGAATCTCGGGCAAGTAACATACCGATGACAAAGGGAACAACGTATGTTGTTATGCGGTCTGACCGATAAAGATCTTCGTAGAATATGTAGGAGCCAATATGGGCATCCAGGTCCCGCTATTGGTTATTGACCGGAGACGTGTCTCGGTCATGTCTACATTGTTCTCGAACCCGTAGGGTCCGCACGCTTAAGGTTTCGATGACAGTTATATTATGAGTTTATGAGTTTTGATGTACCGAAGGAGTTCGGAGTCCCGGATGAGATCGGGGACATGACGAGGAGTCTCGAAATGGTCGAGACGTAAAGATCGATATATTGGATGACTATATTCGGACATCGGAAAGGTTCTGAGTGATTCGGGTATTTTTCGGAGTACCGGAGAGTTACGGGAATTCGCCGGGAGAAGTATTGGGCCTTGATGGGCTTTAGTGGGAAGAGGAGAAAGGGCCTGCTGCGCCCCCCCTCCCCTCTAGTCTGAATTGGACTAGGGAAAAGGGGGCCGGCCACCTTTCCTTCTCCTCCACTTCCTTCTCCCTTCCTCCCCTCTTGGTGGACTCCTACTAGGACTTGGAGTCCTAGTAGGACTCCACATCCTGGCCGCACCTAGCCTTGGCCGGCCTCCTCCTCCTCCATCCTTTATATACAGGGGCAGGGGCACCCCATAGACACACAAGTTGGTCCACGTGATCTTATTCTTAGCCGTGTGCGGCGCCCCCTGCCACCATAGTCCTCGATAATATTGTAGCAGTGCTTAGGCGAAGCCCTGCGATAGTAGTACATCAAGATCGTCACCACGCCGTCGTGCTGACGGAACTCTTCCCCGACACTTTGCTGGATCGGAGTCCGGGGATCGTCATCGAGCTGAACGTGTGCTAGAACTCGGAGATGCCGTAGTTTCGGTGCTTGATCGGTCGGGCCGTGAAGACGTACGACTACATCAACTACATTGTGTCAACGCTTCTGCAGTCGGTCTGCGTGGGTACGTAGACAACACTCTCCCCTCTCGTTGATGTGCATCACCATGATCTTGCATGTGCGTAGGAAAATTTTGAAATTACTACGTTCCCCAACACCTCGGACCTTCGACAATGTCCGGTTCCGATCTTCAAGGCCGATGGATGCGACGGAGGAGGACGTGCTAAAGTTGAGAGAGGCTAAGTTCTTGACCGCCGAAATTTCGCACAGGTTGCCTGCTCAAAGGCAGGCTATCCCCAGTCCCCAGCCCGGTGAGAGCGTAGTGTTCATGTCTCACTTCCTTCGGGGGGTAGGCCTCCCGATGGATCCCTTTGTGAGGAGACTACTGTTTTATTACGGGCTGGAATTCCACGACTTAGCTCCAGAGTCCATCCTCCATATCTCCTCGTTTATCGTTGTATGCGAAGCGTTCCTTCGTGTTACCCCTCACTTCGGAATATGGCTCAAGACCTTCAAAGTGGAGCCGAAGATGATCAAGGGACGGCACGCAGAGTGCGGAGGCACTGTTATAAGCAAAAATCCTGATGCTCCATGGCCCGAGGGCTCTTTTCAAGAGGAGCTAGGCTTGTGGCGGCGAGAGTTGTTTTATATCACCGCTCCCCGGAGCACCAAGTGGGTGGCGCCTCCTGCCTTTCGCTCGGGTCCCCCACCACGGCTAGCGTCATGGGTCAACAGAGGGTTAGATTGGGGTTTGCCCAAAGACGTGCCCTTGTTACAGGGCCAAATTAAGGATCTCTTCGAAGGAGACCTCAGCCTGGTCCAGGTGACGCAGGTCATGCTGATTCGCCGAATATTGCCCGGCAAACGTCGCCCCCTTCGCCTGTGGGAGTTTAATCCAGAGGGACCGCGAGCTCTCCAGAACTTCATGGGCGCAACACCCGCGGAGATGTATAAACTGTTCTTCAGATCACAAGAGATGTGTCCGGATTTAACCGAGGACGCAGGCCTAAGCTGCAATCGCCCGGATACTCAAGTAAGCAACCTTGTGCCCGGACCTTCTATCCGTATAATTGTCATAAACTTGCCCCTAAAAGAGCCGTTCTTTTAAACAGAAGTGGATAGCGAAGGCAAAGCTGATCAGGTGTTCGGCTCCCCTTCCCGAAACCAGGCCGGATCCCGTGCTAGTCAGGATGCTGGAGATAATGCCTTTGGAGGGAAGCAAGGGGGAGGACAAGGAAACTATGGCCTCCTCGAAGGAGGCTGCTCCGAAGGGAGGAACCGACAATTCCTCTCCTAAGGGGAAGAAGAGAGCCGCCTCTGACGACCCGGAAACCATGGCCTCGAAGCAGGGGAGAAAATCCTCGTCAGAGGGTCCGACGCCGGGGAGTTCCTCGGCCGGACTACGCCCTCAAGGGGATCAGCCCTCCAGCGAGCCGTAAGCAGAGAAAAAAATTCCTTTTGAGGGATGAGGGAAATCCTTGATTTATATCTGAGAAGATTAACCAAACCTTTACCTTGTAGCTCGGACCTCAGCCCTTCTCAGCAGAGCTCGTCTTCAGGGGATCTCCTTCCGGAGATGATGGAGAGCGGGACGCCTCCCCCTGCCGTGCCGCCTAGTGAGGCGGGCGACCCTGAGGTGTCGTCGCGGAGGGTTTCTCCGAATCCGGTAGGGGCAGAAGGTAGCTATGTGGCCCCCCGAGGTTCTCCGTGTCCGGCCTTCGAAAGAGGTCATGGGAAGAGCCCGGCACCGTCTGGTGCTCGGCCGGAGGAGCTAAAGATTCTGCTGGGGCGAGCTTCTATCTCAGAGGAGCACCGTGCATTGATGGGCATGGTGATTGAAAGGATTTCATCCGCAGAGAGCGGATTGCATGAGGCCGTCAAAAGTTTACTGACGGGTTTCGAGGTACATTAGATAATGTACACTTTTGTCAGTTGCGCATGAATAAGATGCGCCCTGTGTAGATAGTAGCCCCTGAGACTCTGCGCGTCGTCAAGAAATGACGGCACGCGGAGGATCATAATCCCAGGTCTAAGATGTCGCCTTTGAATGTAGGCGGCAGGGTGTCCAGAATCGAGCCGAACTGATGATTTTGCCGAACTAAAGCGGCAACTGGACGTGGCAGATGCCGACATCACGCTTGTCAACAAGCGGCTTGATGAGGCTCAAGGTACGTAATTCCTCGGGCGGCATCAGGTAAGAACAGTTTTATGCCTGTGTCTTACGATGTGTGTGCTTGACGCAGATTGTGCGGCCGCCGTGGAGAGTCTTAGGGCAGAACTTGCCCGAGCTAAAGAACAAGCCAGAGAAAGTGATGCGGCCACCAAGAAAGCCCTTGAAAAGCTGAGAGCCGAACAGGCTGCTCATTGCCGAAGCAAGGAAGAGATGGCCGAGATGGCCGAAAAGTTAAAAAGCGCTACAGACCATTGCAGACTTCTTGAAAAAGAAGACCAGGTGAAACAGACGGACTTAGAGAAGGCCGTTGCCAATGCCAAGGACGCGCGCTCTGTGATGAGAGCTGCGAAGGAGGAGCTGCGTCAGGCCGAACAGATTGCGGCTGGAAAGCCCTTTATGCTGCGAAGGAAATTTTGCAATCCGAAGTTTGCTCCGTTGGACCGGATGTGGAGTGTGGAGGATCCCTATCTGGACTTGGCAGCGAGTGCTGCTGATGCGACCGAACACTTTCGAGATCAGAAAGATCGCGAAGTGGAAAAGCTTTTCTAGTCATAGTTTCACAATCCAGAGCGTCCACTGGAAGTGGACGATCGTTTGGCTCAATGGGCCGAACTGAATAGGTTGTCCAGACTCGCCATGAAGTACGTCATGGGTCACCTGTGGCCGGGGAGATCGGAGCCGAAGAGTTATTTCAGCTTGGTGCAGCAATTCCTTGACGCGGTGCCGCGTATAAATGCAATGAAGAGGTCAGCATGCATAGAGGGCGCAAGGATGGCTCTTGCCCGTGTTAAGACATACTGGGCAGAGATGGAGACCACCATTGTTGCGTCCCGAGATTCGGACAAAAGCCGAGTACCCTCCGAGCACTATTTTCAGGAAGTTCTTGAAGGCGCTCGTGTAATAGAGACGCGATGCTCGAAAGATGCTATGTTATGATAACATATGTAATTATAGAGTAATATTTTGATAAACTGTAGTGGCCTTTTTTATACTTGTGCCTTCAAGTATTGGGAACACCTCCTGTGCGGCCGTTTTAAGATATATATATATATATATATATATATATATATATATATATATATATATATATATACAAAATCTGAAAGATGGCAGTCGTTGGCTTCAGCCCCCACGCACATAGTGCGGGGGTGCTCGCAGAAGACGCATTTTCACACTTAACCCAACGTCTTGGTCCTACAAAGGAGGTGATAGCGCAGCGGGCCAGGCAACCGGACTATAATGCTTTAACACTTTCACTTAGCCATAGGAGCTTGACAGTGAGACTATTTAGGTAGCCCCTTGGTGGCGACTGCGCTCGTCCGAGTTCGGGGCGCGTATGTGCCTGACCGGGAAGCGGCCCTTCGTTAAAGCGGAGGAATCCGATAGATTCCGATAGCTCATCGAGTGGCTGACCAGTCTCACGCTACATCATGACAGTCAGTTTTCGGCTTTCTCTACTGAGGTGCTCGCCCGGTCGAACCGGGGCACAATCGCAGTAGTTCTCCTGGTGCTACCTTAGCCGATAGAGCGGAACGTAAGGTAGCCGAACTCAGGAGCCGGGCAACCCAACATTTGACCAAAGACATGATTCGGAGCTGATGCATATAATGTCAAAACTCGCGATGCCGAACACTCCCTAAGGTGTGCGGTCTTTATGAGTGCGAGCGAAACAACACTCTTTAAAAAAAGCCCCTAGTGTCCAGGTACGTGCAGAAATTCTGACGTGGCCAGATGCCAAGACGCCAGCCTCCTCCTTGGTTATATCAGAAAAAATCAGGGGATGTGTGGCAACGAGAGATAGTAAAAAAGGTTTACGCAGGGTCTTAATCTAAAAAGAATCCTTTAGGACGGGTCCCTACTGCACGCCTGCGCCTGTGTCTCCGTTGTGCCGTATCCTGGACGGGCGCTGTACGATGTTCATCTGTAAAAGAGAGGAACTGAGTTGAAAACGGGTCGTGCGGAACAAAAGTTTAAAATAAACAAAGTATAAAGTAAAATATATAAGATTGGGCTTTATTGTCTCTTATTGTATATGCGTGGAGCCCCTAGTGCGGGGGTATATGACCACTAAGCCTGCATCAATGATGATTTTGTATCGAACTCGTCTATCCACGTTCGTGGTCTTGAATGACCTATTTCGAAGTTTTTTGGCCGGTGAGGCCATTTTGCTGTGGGGCTGTCAAAGCGGCCGCACAGTCCTCCGCTTGGGGAGGCGCACTTTAGTGCTTCCCCTTCAAAGAGATGATGCCTCATGGACCGGGCATCTTAAGCGTAAGAGATGCATAATGCGGTATTGCGTTAAAGCGAGCGAAAGCTTCGCGTCCCAGTAGTGCTTGATAGCGACTTGAGAACGGGACGATATGGAAGGTCAGCTTTTCGCGGCGGAAGTTATCGGCAGAGCCGAATATGACTTCGAGCCGGAGAAAACCCATACAATGGGTGTCCGGACCCGGTATTACCCCTTGAAAGGAGGTTTTGCTGCGGCGGATTCTTGCTGGGTTTATCTCCATGTGATGGATTGTATCCTGATATATCAGGTTTAGTCCACTGCCACCGTCCATAAGGACATTTGAAAACTGGAGTCCGCCAATTATTGGATTGAGTATCAAGGCAGTCCAGCCTGCATTCTTAATATTTCTAGAATAATCTAGCTGATCGAAGATGATTGGTTTTGATAACCAGTGGCAGGACCCTTTGGGGATGGGTCGTGTGGTGCGTACCTTTACGGGCGCTGCACATTTTGTTATGTGAAGTAAGTTCACTGTTTTTACTTCTTGTGGGAAGTTCTTTTGTTTCCTGGTGCTCTGCTTCTGGGGTTCGCCCTCGTCTTCGCTTGGTGTGTCGAGCCCCTTGTGTTCGGCATTGAGTCTGCCGGATTGTTTGAAAACCCAATAGTCTCTGTGGGTATGGTTAGCAACCTTCCCGGCAGTACTGTGTATCTGCCATATCCTATCCAGGATTTTATTTAGGTTGGATGGATCGTCCCTGTTATCCTAGGGGGCGATTTTTCCTGATTTTGTCGTGAGCCTTTGAATCTGGCATTGACTGTCGTGCTCTTCGGACTTTTTTCCTTAGTCCGGCAACGGTCCTTGTTACGTCACGGTTTTCCGTTTCCATCCCTAGTTTCGGATGTACTTGGGTCGCTGGGGCTGCACCTTGCCAACCAGCTGTCCTCCCCTGCACAAAAGCAGGTCATGAGGCTTGTTAGTGCGGCCATTGTTCTTGGCTTTTCTTGGCCGAGGTGTCTGGCGAGCCATTCGTCTCGGACGTTATGCCTGAAAGCTGCCAAGGCTTCGGCGTCTGGACAGTTGACTATCTGATTCTTTTTAGTGAGGAATCTATTCCAGAACTGCCGAGCTGATTCTCCGGGTTGTTGAGTTATGTGACTAAGATCGTCTGCATCCGGAGGGCGGACATAGGTCCCTTGAAAGTTTGCTCAGAAAGCATCCTCGAGCTCTTCCCAGCTTCCAATTGTGTTTTTGGGAAGCCTTTTAAGCCAATGCCGGGCTGGCCCTTTAAGCTTAAGTGGTAAATATTTTATGGCATGGAGATCATCTCCTCAAGCCATGTGTATGTGGAGGATATAATCCCCGATCCAAACTCCAGGGTCTGTTGTTCCATCATATGCCTCTATGTTTACGGGTTTGAATCCCTCTGGAAATTCATAGTCCAGGACCTCATCGGTGAAACATAGGGGGTGTGCGGCGCCCCTGTATTTGGGTGTGCCAGATTCTGATGATGGCTTCATAGCATTGCTTACGAGAGCTTGCTTTCTTGGCCCATAAATGGACCTGACTGGGCCATGATGTGAATCCTTAAGTGGGTCGCATGCCGATTTAAGTGCGGCGCCGCTTGCCGCTTTATGGGGTCGTCTATCCGACCGTGTGGCTTTCTCATTTTTTGAATGCGAGGGCTCTAGGGCCTCTTCGTCGAATTCAGGCAGTAGCTTTCTTTTCGGATAGCTTTTAGTGCGGCGACCGTCGCCGTATTTATCTGCGGTATTGATTACTTTGCTCCATCTAATCCAGAGTGCATCTTCCACTGTTTTTAGCTTCCGCTTCTGCTTTTTTAGGCTGCGTGCAGTTGCAACGAGCCTCTCATGGAGATTCTTCTGCTCCGTGGGTTTATCCGGCGTGAGGTCGTCCGGAATGCCGTTTTCGCCGGAGAAGGGATGTTCGGTTTCTCTATCCGTGTTGCCCTGTTCAGACGGTTGCTCTATGGCCTGCTCGTCGTCTACCAGCTCGTCCTACTCTATGGCTGGGTTTTTATCGAGGCGGGGCTTGGGTCGGTGTTTACGCCGACGCTTTGATTGCTTTTCGGGGGGGTTGATCTCCCGTTCCATCCCCTTTTTCCTCGTTGTCGCTTCCTTTAGGGGTATCCACCATGTACACATCGTGAGATGAGGTGGTTGTCCAATGCCCTATGGGCGTTGGTTCGTCAGTATCTCCTGCATCGTCATCCATGCTGTCGATGTCTCCGGAGTCGAAGTTGAGCACGTCGTTTAAATTGTCGACAGTGGCTACCAAGTGAGTGATGGGTGGGTTTTGAATTTCTTCATCGTCCGTATCCCATCCTCGTTGACCGTAGTTCGGCCAGGGCTCTCCTGATAAGGAGAGAGACTTGAGAGAATTCAGGATATCGCCAAAAGGCAAGTGCTGAAAGATGTCCGTGGAGGTGAACTCCATTATTGGCGCCCAATCGGATTCGATCGGCAGGGGCGCGGGGGGTTCGGAGTTCGGAAAGGAGTCCGGATCCTCGGAGTCATGGATCATGCAGAGTGCGGGGTTAGCGTTCGGCTCGATCTCCTTTGAGATCGCAGCCCCCGAGGTGACGTCCAACCGCTCATCCTCGATTGGCGCAATAGGCTCTGAGTTAGGGGTCGGAGCCGATGCGTGTGCGGCCTCCAGGACACTGTCCGGAGGCAGAGCTAGATCAGGCCCCTCGAGATAGTGCGGCGCGCTTGGCCGTGGCTCGAACCCGTCGAAGATCAAGTCTCCGCGGATGCCAGCCGTATAGTTTAAGCTTCCAAACCTGACTTGATGGCCAGGGGCGTAGCTTTCGATCTGCTCCAGGTGGCCAAGCGAATTGGCCCGTAGAGCGAAGCCGCCGAAGACGAAGATCTGTCCGGGGAGAAAAGTCTCACCCTGGACCGCATCGTTGTTGATGATCAAAGGAGCCATCGGGCCTAAAGGCGACGACACAGAGGAACTCTCAATGAAAGCACCAATGTCGGTGTCAAAACCGGCGGATCTCGGGTAGGGGGTCTCGAACTGTGCGTCTAGGCCGGATGGTAATAGGAGGCAGGGAACACGATGTTTTACCCAGGTTCAGGCCCTCTTGATGGAGGTAAAACCCTATGTCCTGCTTGATTAATATTGATGATATGGGTAGTACAAGAGTAGATCTACCACGAGATCAAGGAGGTTAAACCCTAGAAGCTAGCCTATGGTATTATTGTTGTCTATGGAGTTGATGTCCTACGGACTACAACCCTCCAGTTTATATAGACAACGGATAGGGTTAGGGTTACATAGAGTCGGTTACAATGGTAGGAGATCTTGAATATCCGCACCGCCAAGCTTGCCTTCCACGCCAAGGAAAGTCCCATCCGGACACGGGACGAAGTCTTCAATCTTGTATCTTCATAGTCCAGGAGTCCGGCTGAAGGTATAGTCTGGCTACCCGAACACCCCCTAATCCAGGACTCCCTCACCTCCCAACAAGGGCTATCGTTTAACGCCCCTAGCTAGGCATAAAAGCAAGAATAGATCTATGTATTGTCATCTTTGGTATGCAATCCATAAGTGGCTCTCATAATAGATTCATAAGGTAATTTAATTTTCTTCCTAGGAAAGTTTTCCATGCCTTTCCTTAACGGAAATTGGAATCTAATATTTCCTTCTTTGATGTCAATAATTGCACCAATCGTTCTAAGGAAAGGTCTACCAAGAATAATAGGACATGTAGGATTGCAATCTATATCAAGAACAATGAAATCTACTGGCACATAATTCCTATTTGCAACAATAAGAACATCATTATTCTTCCCATAGGTTTCTTAAAGGTGGAATCCGCAAGATGCAAATTTAAAGAACAATCATCAAATTCACGGAAACCTAGCACATCACACAAAGTGTTTGGAATCGTGCAAACACTAGCACCCAAATCACACAAATCATAGCATTCATAATCTTTAATCTTAATTTTAATAGTAGTTTCCCACTCATCATAAAGTTTTCTAGGGATAGAAACTTCTAGTTCAAGCCTTTCTTCATAGGATTGCATTAAAGCATCAACGATATGTTTAGTAAAAGCTTTATTTTGATCATAAGCATGAGGAGAATTTAACACAGATTGCAACAAGGAAACACAATCTATCAAAGAGCAATTATCATAATTAAATTCCTTGAAATCCAAAATAGTGGGTTCATTGCTATGTAAAGTTTTGACCTCTTCAATCCCACTTTTATTAATTTTTGCATCAAGATCTAAAAACTCAGAATCATTGGAACGCCTTTTAACTAAAGTTGACTCATATCTAGTCCCATCTTTATCAAGATTCATATTGGAAAACAAAGATTTAATAGGAGACACATCAATCACTTTTAGATCTTCATCATTATTATCATGTAGATCTTCCGGTTTAGCGGCCATCTTATTAACTAAGGTGGCTTCCTTATCCGAAATTTGGCCCACTAAATTTTCAAGATGAGCAAACTAAGATTTCAAACCATAAAATTTTTTAGACATATCATCGAGCTCTTTATTTAAGTACTCCATAAAACTTTTTTGTTCTTTAAACTCATTTCTGAAGAAATTATTATGCTCAAATTGCAAAGACATAAAGCTTCTAACGTTGTTTTCAATTTCTTCCAACCTTCTAAGGTGAGGATCAATGCCTTTTGGCAGAGCCATCGAAGCAAACAGGCACACCAGAAGCAAGCGAAAAGAGACGAACGAAAAAGGGCGAATAAAACGGCAAAGGTGAAGTGGGGGAGAGGAAAATGAGAGGCAGATGGCAAATAATGTAATGCGAGGGAGAAGAGTTTATGATGGATACTTGGTATGTCTTGACTTGGCGTAGATCTCCCCGGCAATGGTGCCAGAAATCCTTCTTGCTACCTCTTGAGCATGCGTTGGTTTTCCCTTGAAAAGTAAAGGCTGATGCGGCAAAGTAGCGTAAGTATTTCCCTCAGTTTTTGAGAATCAAGGTATTAATCCAGTAGGAGACAACGCACAAGTCACCTAGTACCTGCACAAACAATCAAGAATCTCGCAACCAACATGATAAAGGGGTTGTCAATCCCTTCACGGTCACTTGCGAAAGTGAGATCTGATAGAGATAATAATTAATAAGATAAATATTTTTGGTATTTTTTGTATAGATTGGAAAGTAAAGATTGCAAAATAGTAAACGAGATGCGATAATAAAAAAGATGCAATATAATAAGAAAAAGACCCGGGGCCATAGGTTTCACTAGTGGCTTCTCTCATGATAGCATGTATTACGGTGGGTGAACAAATTACTGCCGAGCAATTGATAGAAAAGTGCATAGTTATGAAGATATCTAAGGCAATGATCATGAATATAGGCATCACGTCCGTGTCAAGTAGATCGAAACGATTCTGCATCTACTACTATTACTCCACACATCGACGCTATCCAACATGCATCTAGAGTATTAAGTTCATAAGAACAGAGTAACACATTAAGCAAGATGACATGATGTAGAGGGATAAACTCAAGCAATATGATATAAACCCCATCTTTTTATCCTCGATGGCAACAATACAATACGTGTCTTGTTGCCCCTACTGTCAGTGGGAAAGGACACCTTAAGATTGAACCCAAAGCTAAGCACTTCTCCCATTGCAAGAAAGATCAATCTAGTAGGCCAAACTAAACCGATAATTCGAAGAGACTTGCAAAGACATCAAATCATGCATATAAGAATTCAGAGAAGAACCAAATAATATTCATAGATAATCAAGTTCATAAACCCACAATTCATCGGATCTCGGCAAACACGCCGCAAAAGAGTATTACATCGAATAGATCTCCAAGAACATCAAGGAGAACTTTGTATTGAAGATCAAAGAGAGAGAAGAAGCCATCTAGCTAATAACTATGGACCCGAAGGTCTGTGGTAAACTACTCACGCTTCATCGAAGAGGCTATGGTGTTGATGTAGAAGCCCTCCGTGATCGATTCCCCCTCCGGCAGATCGCCGGAAAAGGCCCCAAAATGGGATCTCATGGGTACAGAAGGTTGCGGCGGTGGAAAAGTGGTTTCGTGGCTCCCCCTAATGTTTTTAGGGTATAAGAGTATATATAGGCGAAAGAAGTACGTCGGTGGAGCTCCGTGGGGCCCATGAGGGTGGGGGCGCGCCCTCCTATCTCGTGACCGCCTCACGGAGTTCCAGACTTCCACTCAAAGTTGCCTGGTTTGCTTTCGGTCCAAGAAAGAACATCGCGAAGGTTTCATTCCATTTGGTATTCCTTTTCTGCGAAACACTGAAATAGGCAAAAAAAAATAGAAAGTGGCAGTGGGCCTCTGGTTAATAGGTTAGTCCCAAAAATAATATAAAAGAGCATATTAAATCCCATTAATCATTCAAAATAGATAATATAATAGCATGAAACAATCAAAATTATAGATACGTTGGAGACATATCAGGGCGCACCCCCAGGGCTGCGGCGACGGTGAGAAGCTGGCCAGTGACCCGACGCTCTGCTGCTCCATGCAACTTGCGGGCTGTGGCCGCCAGGTGGATTCATCATCCCCGCGCGAGACGCCTCTGTTTGTTCCGCCGTCGCCGCCCTGTCGCGGGCCCTCTTAGCGTTGAGCATGTTCCGTCGGTCGGTGGTGACAGCCTCCCGGCACTGAACCTCCGCCTTCCAGTCGGCGTTCGACATGCCCGGTGGTTTTGCCGGTGGCGCCCTCGACTTCCTCTACTTCGGCTGGGTGGCATCAACAATGGCAGTGGCGCGAGGGGCCGTATACTTCGTCAGTGGCATGGCGGGATGGCGGCCGGGTGGCGGGGTGAGGGAGGAGAATGGCGGGAGAAGAGGGGGGAATGGACGGAAATGGAGGAGAAAAGTGGGGGCTCGGCGGGAAAAAGTGTCGTCTCTCGCCAACACAGCGGACCCACGCGTCCTTTTGCTTCGGCCGGCACCCCAAGGTGACCCCCGGGGGCTTGGGGTCGGCTCGGGTTCGCCAGCTACTATTTCGGTCCAAACCGGCGATAAACAAGGTCCTGAGGTCGCAACTGGGCCAATTTTTCAGTGTCGGCGCTAAAAAAGAGCACTGGGGCATGTTGGGGGGCAAGTGGAGATGCTCTAATAGCTAGTGGACACCGAAGATGCTCAAGGCTGCCAGGTACCTACTGGACTCCCTAGCCGCCAGTGAGTTTGGCACTAAGAGCGTCTCCAGCCGCGCCCCCAACACGCCCCCCCTCAGGCAATTTTTTCGCGTCGGCGCCCAAAAATCGGCCCAATCGCGTTCTCAGGGGCCCTTTTTGCCGGTTTGGGCCGAAATTGGCGTCAGCAGACCCAGGCCGAACCCGGCGCACTGGGGGCGCCCAGGGGCGCCGAGGCGAGCGATTTTGGCGCGAACTAACTGTGGGCCCGTCGAGTCAGCGACACTTGCCTTGTCGTCCTCACAACGCCTCAGTTTCCCGCAGGGAATCAATGCCAAGGTTGCCGCCGGTCAGCCTTCCATTGATTCCTCATGGGCGGCGCTTCCTCACGGGCGACGCCCTCCCTCTCGCCACGCGTACACACGGCGCCGGACGGCTATAAAATTAACGCCTCCCCCTCACCTCTGACCACACCCCACACGGTCAGCCTTCCATTGATTCCTCACGGGCGACGCGGCGACGCCCTTCCTCTAGCCACGCGTACACACGGCACCGGACGGCTATAAAATTAACGCCTCCCCCTCACCTCTGACCACACCCCGCCGTGCTCTGCCTCTCTCTCCCCGTGCGCAGCCACCGCCGACGATCCTCCCCTCTCTCCCCAAGCCCAGCCCCGACGATGGGCGAGCGATTCCCCGACGATGCGGCGGCGGCCAACGGCTTCGGCCGCCGCTCGCTACACAGGTGGGAGGCGTATTTTCTCTTCGAGGCCAACATCCCGATGCCTCCCGACATACGCGCAGAGCATGGCGGATGGAGGCGCAGCGCCGGTGGCGTCTCCATTCCCTCGCTGCCCGATATCAACGCGCGTGCCGACTACTTCGCCGACAAGGTCGACCGCGTGCGGGCGTCGCTGACGGAGGAGCAGCGCGCCCTCCCGCAGTACGCCGTCGACAACCACGAGGCGTGGGCGGTGTACTTCCAGCACCGGCAGGCGCAGCGGCTGGCCTCCACCAACGAGGCGGCGGTGGCGGGGGGCACCAAGAACAGCGAGGGGCGTCGCCTATGGTGGGGCGCCCTCGGCCGCACGCTCCACGAGGTTCTCCGACACCTCGAGGGCGGGAATGACCCACCGTTGACATACCCTGCCGCGGTCGCCGCCCCGGTCCCCCGCCGGAGCGCGGGGTAATGGATGCCCAGGAGGTTCGGCTCCTCCTCGTCTTCCTCCTCCAGCTCCTCCTCCCGCTCCTCTTCCCACTCCTTCGGCGCGTCGGCGGTGTTCGGCGTCAAGGCCGAGCCCGCAGCGGAGACGCCGCTCGGCCGGCGCACCCGCAGCACCGACATCGTCATCAACGAGGGTGGCGGGCACGCCTCCTCCTCGGCTCCTCCCGCTACGTCAAGCCTAAGACGGAGCCGGGGCTCACCGCCGTGAAGACGAAGCCAGGGCTCGCCGGCGACGTGAAGGAGGAGCTCGACGACGCGGCGGCCTTGAAGTGGGCGCGCGAAGACTGGGCGCGGACGGAGCTGGAGGGCCGATGTCGCACCTACGAGCAGTTCGCCGCTCGGCGCCGTGGCCGCGACGAGGAAGGCATCGCCGTCCTCGACGACGGCGACGACGACACACCGCCGCCACCGGTCCGCCAGGGCGACGCCGGACAGGGGTCCAATAGGGGCGGCCGCGTCAAGGAGGAGAAGGACGACAAGTACAACGGCGAGGATGGCGGCGACGTCGGCGACTTCGCGGCGCTCAGCGCGTTCTTCGGCTCGTAGTTGTAGTTGCGACCCTTTTTAAAAAGTACTTCACTTTGCTATGTATAAAAAACTATGTAGGTCGCCTAAGTAATATCATGTTCGCCGAATTTTAGCCAGATCTTTGTTCCGTTTGCCGAATTTTAGCCGAATTCTTTTAGAAAAACTTCTAAGAACGATCCTGAGACCGGCAACTAGGAACGCGAAAGCCCCCACACTGATTTTAGCGCCGGTTCGTCCCCAGACGACGCTTTTACGTGCTTTCTGGGGGGGGGCAACGGCCGAAGATGCTCCAAGTCCTCCGTTTGGGATGTCAGTGTCACGGCCCGCTGCCCCAACGTGGGCTACCTTGTCATCATCTAACGGCGCCACGTCGGGATCACAACGGAGACCAAATGCAAGATCAACCATGGGAACAACGATGCTCGCCAGGGGGAAGGACACCGCTGACCGCCGTCGCTTGGTAGGGATACGGACATACGGTGGACACATCGTTGCCTGCCACAGGAAGGACGTCGGGTAGAGGCGGGAAGCCGTGGAGGTGGGTAGGCATGCGGCCGGGGCCAGGCAAGCGTGGCTAGCGGAAGGCGGGAGGCGCGCGGCCAGGGGCGGGCAAGTGTGTGGTCGGGGGTGAAGCATCACTGACGGCGTGGTCTCTGGCGGCGGCGGAATTGGGAACAGAGAATGAGAGAGCGCTCAGGGATAAGAAAGAGAGAGTGGCGTTTGACAGAGATGGGTTTTTTCGTTCAAAAGGTGACGTGGCGGTCAACCAAGGTCAGTACCACTAACCGAGTCAAAAACGAGAAGAGTGTCGATTCCTGAACCGTGTGGTAAGTTTGGGGTATAGGTTTTCCGATTTTGAAGTTCAGGGTTGAATATTAGATCGAGTGGTTAGTTCACAGTTGTAGTGTGGACTTTTCTCGCTCTGTTTTCGTCGAAATATTCAGGCGACAGGCTTCAGTTTTACAGAGCAACGATATGCTTCTCAAATATCAGTACATCACACAGTCACAGAACATGACACAATTGCTGGGTGTCTGGTTGATTTTCATCAAATCACATAGGCAGTCGACATTTGCATCGATGAGAAACAAAGACCCTAAAAAACAAAAAACAATTACCCGCAAAAAAAAAACAATAACACAGAGCAATCTCACATCTTCGACAAAATCTCGATACATATTATGAGTCGTGCACAGTAATACTCCAAGATTTGCCAAAGGGGAAAGCAAAGGCACATCAGTGCGAGAGTGATGCAAAGAGAATCCAATATGTCGGGACCAATTGCAATTTATTAGTACAAGATGGCAATATCCCAAGCCTCTCCTCCGCTCCTCCGGTACCGGTACGGATGGTGGCGGTGGCGCGACGCAGACGTGGACGGCTCCGCTTCTGGCACCACGGGCGACGGTGGCGGCGTACTGGGCGTGTAGTCCGGCGACGCGGCTCGACTGGAAGGAGTCGACGGTGTGTAATATCTAATATGGCCTGTCTTTTTTTTCGCGAGAAGATCATAATCCTCCGTCATGTCAAACTATATAACCTGAATAATATCTGACTCAGGATAACTTGAATCGAACACTGTGCGAAAAGGTCCCTTATTCAGTTGACTAGCACCACCCGCATGTTAAGGCTAATTTACTCTTCCAGGTAAGGGGAACTAAACTCATGATTCAAAAATACCTACTTTATTACCAGCATTTCTGTTTTGACGATGTACAGTGAGGTGCTTAATACCTCCATTAGTGACTGTACTTTCAGAGCATACGCATTACACAGTCAGACTATGATTGATGTATGTGCCAACAGTGCATGGCTTTCAAGTGCATTGACATGTATGCATCTCTTACAAATGATCATATAGGTGAATGTTGTTGATTCAGGTTTTCTTTCATTCCATTGATAAAAAGAAGTTAGAGCGAGTACAAGATGTGGTACAACACATGACATGTACACAAGGGGCGTGAATATGGTGCCCGAAGCAGAGAGACATGGGATGCTCGGTCCAGTGATTAGCAGTTACATATATGTATTCCCATCTTGCCCTGCTTCTTTTCCTTGTGGTTCGTTTTTTTCTAATCTGAACAAGTTGACTATTGGGAAATGACAATTACCTTAAGATTCTGGTGTTCTAGCCTACTACTTGTGCAGCATGGAACAAAAGTGCTACTCCCTTGGTTCACAAATATAAGATGTTTTAACTTTTTTATAAATCGGATATATATAGGCACGTGTTAGTGTGTTTGTTCACTCATTTCAGTCCGTATGTGGTCCATCTTAAAATATAAAAAAACATCTTATATTTATGAACGGAGGGAGTATTAAATCTGCTAGTACTAAAAATTACTTTAAAATATTATTTGTGTTTGTCTCAGCCATTTATGCTTGGCACCCAAGAGTCTCTAGCTTCATGGTTAAATTATAGCTATAAACATTTTCTATTTGGAACAGAACTGTTTCTGAAACCTTGGGTTTTCATGTAGTGCAAGTCCACACTTTTCTTCTCCCCGGTTTTCCACTACAGCTTGTATTTTTCCAGGGGCACCTTTACAACTTGTATCGGTGGATAGTTTATGTCATCCATGCAATAAAGTTCATTGGTAATATCCTCAATTCCTCATACCGCCAGATGGAAATGACAATCATATTGTGAATATTATGTTTGCATTATGCAGGATCTACAACATTTCCCTCGCCTTGATGTCAAAGTTATGCTACAGAATGAAGATAAGGTGCAGTCTAAACCTCCAATGCTGAACATTAGAATGCAAATAAAAAATTCATGGCATGCGCCAAAAGCATTTTCCCCTAAGTCCATGAGGTCAGTGACTATGCAAAATTACCATGATTTATAAGTCTCATTGTCAAACATACGGCATTGTATGATTGGACCAGACTGCTGTTACATAAGTTAAACTTTTGTCCCTTTATGGACTCAAATGCAAGATTTGGTTATAGTGATTTATAATGATATACTCGCCAACTTGTTTGTAACCCTCTCAATTTTTTACTACATCTATAGAGTCATATCACGACACCATGCCAAGTTTCATTTTCTTTAGACTTCATTTATCCTCTTTTAAAATCAAGTCATTTAGCTTCATTAAATACCTAGAAATCCATTAATGCCTTAGAAATAGCTAATTAAACCAAATAAGCTTATAATGATGTGCCTTCACGAAAATTGGCAACGGCTCCTAAGGTGCATATGCACCCATTGTCTAAATACACATTTTGAAAAGTTAAAAAAATTCCGAACAAAAATCCCACGTGTATATCCGGACATTCTATGTGCGTGCACAAAGTTTTCAGTGAAAACCGAGGTTTTTTGTGGCTTGTGTACAAAAACATTTTTTTATGCTTCACTACAACTATTCATTTTGCATATTTTTTTATCTTTCTTACACAAGCCACAAAAAACATCGTTTTTCACTGAAACTTTGTGCATGCACATAGAATGTCCGGATATACCCGCGGGATTTTTGTTCCGAATTTTTCAATTTTTCAAAATGTGTATTTAGACAATGGATGCACCTAGGAGCCAAAAACTCCCATGAGCTCCTTTGTAAGAGAATTAAGCTTAATTCGAAGGGCAAACATTATCCATTCTAGCACATAGTGGTTTTGCTATGATAGAAGAAGAGACGGCCTTTCAGTAATTATCAGGCTTCGGGTTCTTCGTAGTCCTACTCCCAAATTCCTTGAAGAAACTGGTACATAAATGCATCCTAGTAAAACCATTGTTCATCTAGGATGTATTCTGCACAAGTTTCTTCAAAGAACTTGGGAGTTTGATTAAGAAGAACACAAAGACTAAAAAGCAGAAACTTTTATTCTTCTTCTTGTTCTTCTTCATCTTCTTCCTCATATATTCCTCTTCCTCTTGGGAGTTTAGGGCATCTGGCTTGAGATGTTGCCTTGCTTGTGGGTTTGATGACTGGGCCATGATGATCCACGGATATGCCCTTGTCAAACCCTCAGAACAGGCATCTGAATCCTACATCCACAAACTGCCACTGCAGAAATGTTAACCCTCAGAACAGGCATCTGAATCCTACATCCACAAACTGCCACTGCAGAAATGTAAAGACTCAAAACGACGCGCCACAAGAGAAAACTTTATTAGCATGACGCATTCTACACGGTGCACACATTGGCACAAGTTGTGGGATACCAGGAAGGAAAAGGCGCAACGGTTCACAGCCAAAGCAACTTCGCTGGATTTGAGACACCAAACAGCAAACATTGATACAGCCAGCAAAAATGCATAGAAACATCAAGTATAAGAACTGCAAAATTAAGACAGACAAGTTGAAAGCCAAACTTATAACACAACTTTCAGTCTCCCTCTCCCTCATCACAGTGTCGATAGCAGAGATAACAAGTTCATCTAGAAAATCCTAAAACACGGGTTTTTTGTCCATAGGGTAGATATAGCAGATCGCATCAGATTCTAGATATCCATTCATGCCTCACAAAATATGAACTTTAAGCCGCAAAGACATCTCAAGGGGACATCCTAGTCTACTCCCAGCCTTGAGCAGGGGGTTGCACCGCGGCATCCCAGCCAGTAGCAGCCACAACAGGAGCAGGGACAGCACCTTCCACAGCAACAGGTGCCCCTGCTGCATCCCACCCATCACCACCAGCAACTGGAGCTGGAATTGACAACAAAAGAAAGAAGATGTGATCAATTTCATTTGTACAACAAAATATTCAACTAGGCCTTAGCATAAACTACTATAATTTTGGAATGGACACTGGAAACATGCAATGTGTCTAACATTAGTCAAGACATCAGGGCAAACTGTTGGGCATGAACTTGTCATAAACAACATGCTATATTGAGTAAAGATGCCACTAATCAAACGCCATGTAAACTACCACAAGTAGTTGCATGTCTGATACTTTTGTGTTCAGTAACTAAAATGCCTTGCACCAACCAGATACATATTCAACCTAGGAAATGATTAATGCTACGCAAATGGCAAATTCCCATCACCAAACAAAATTCTACATAGTTTTCATACAAGGCAAATGAACTTTCAATCAAAGAGAACAAACCTTCCGCCATCGGCCACTCGCCGCCAGTAACAGGCGGGGGAGCAGGCGCATCAGAGGTCCACTGGTCACCACCCCACTGACCAGCTGCTGCTCCGTAATCAGTGATGGCAGCATACTCTGGGGCTCCAGCAGCTTCATCCTCCTGCTCCTTGGCTTCCTCAGGGTCCCTGTAGAAGAACAGATCAACCTGCAAAGGGCAAACACATTAGCCTCACAAGCATGCAAAGAATACAAGACAGTCACAAAGCAACCCAAATACCCAATTCAACTAGTAGGAAACTGAAAGGTCTTTTGAGCTGGCATACCATGACATCCCACTTGTGCCCTGGCAGGATGGTGCCCCTCATCTGCAGAACCATCCTGGCCAAGAGCCAGTAGAGGCAGCCAATGCTGTTCCTCCCCTTGTTGTTTGCTGGGATACCGATATCGACGTATCGCATGGGAGAGTCAGTGTCACAGAAGGCAATGGTAGGGATGTTCCCCAGAGCAGACTCCTTGATGGGCTGCACATAATCCAAGAGATTAATGACTCCATCATGAACATCACCACATCTAACACACACACACCTAGTATATACTACTAGTGGAGTAGTTTGTCATGGCAAAGAAATTCACCTGGTGGTCGGTCCTTGGGTCGGTGAGGATGAGCAGGCGGGGCTCGCTGAAGGAGGTCTGCATCTGGTTGGTGAAGGTACCAGGGGTGTGCCTCCCAGCGATGGCGTTGGCGCCGGTGTGCTGCGCGAACTTGAGGACGGCGCGCTGGCCGTAGGGGCGGGCGGACTGGACGATGATGTCCTGGGGGTTCTCGATGGCGACGATGACCCTCGCCGCGAGCTGGAGCTTCTCCCATGTCTTGCCCAGATTGATGATGTAGATGCCTAGGAATCACAAACAAAGAACAGACGCGTCACATTCCACAAATCATCTCAAATAACAGAAGCATCATCAGTTGCGACAAGTACATCAATAAGCACCACGATCCGCAGCAGATCGACTCTAGCTAGCACAAAGCTGTCACTTTGCGCATGATGCCGAGGTAGTCCTACCGTCCAACAGCAGATCGGTGGTGCACGGGTAAAGCTAGATCCCTAAGCGACGCAAGAGCTCGGTAGGTCAAGAGGGGTTTGAGCGTGGACGTACCGTCGGAGCGGCGCTTGTAGGCGTAGCGCTCCATCTGGAAGTCGCAGTTCTTGGTGCCGAGGTGGACGTCGGCGGCGAGCATCATCTGTATGTCCTGCTCCTTCTGGGACAGCGCCCGCGGGGCTTCTCCAGCCGCTGCCGCCATGGCTGTCGGGGGCTCGAGCGTCCGGGTGGCGCCGCGAAGGAGAGGAGGAGGAGGAGGGAGGGGTGTGAGCGGCGGCGCGAGCGGGGAGAAGGGAGGGGGCGAGGGCTCTTATCTGCGGCGCCTCTAAACCCTAGTCGGCTTTTGTAGTGAGATGGGATGGGAATGCTCCTTGGGCCCCCGTAGTGAATGGACCGGCCCAGGTGACCATACATATGGCCTGCTTTCTCCTTCTCCCACGAATTTACCTTTTTTTCGTCTTAAAAGACGAATTTCCTTTTTTTGCTATTCTTTTTTTTAAAATCCAGATGAATTTTCGCAGTCTTTCTGTCAGTGACAAGCATACGTGTCAAATTTTTGTAGGTGACATGGTGGGAAAATGCATATCTGACAGTGAGAATAATCTTTTACTATACTTTTTATAATAATTCAATGACAGCATTTTCAACTACATTGGACTGAAGAGTTCGATCAATAGATTAGCAAGGGAACACATCCATAGAATTTTCATATCTTCGTTAGATTCCAGCAAGCATGCTGTGGAAGATAAATTTGTGCTGGGAGCAAAATGCCTAAATACATAGCAGATGAGCAAAAAAAATGCACTCATGAAATTTCAGGCAATTGCAACATTCGACAGGAAAGATGCACTCATGAAATGTCAGGCAATTGCAACATTAGGCAAAAATGCGTAAGAAAACATAATCCAGTACTCATTTAGCTAAAACAGGCGCATCCGATACTCTGAGTGTGTCAAAATGTGGTACACCATACAAGAGAGAATACAATTTCCAAGACTAGCTTCTTCACTGGCTCAAGTTCTATTAAACCCCCTCGGTGGGTCTGGGTGCAGCCGAGACGACAAAAGTGCTTGATGTCAATCTGATCATGGTTGCTGAATCAGCTCAGGATGGGGAATATGCGGGTCACGTGCTCGAACGGAACAGTGTCGGCTGTGTTCTTCTTGAGTTCGGGGTGATTGAACTCGTTGCGCGGAAGGACAATCAGTTGGGAGCGTGCACCCTTCTCAATGACCCATCCTGAGTTTGCAGCATGATACTCCATAAACTTGTCCAATGCAAGCCCTTCAATGTTGATGGCCTGGAAAAATAAGTGGCAGGCACATCAGCAAAGAAACAATCCATGTATGCAGACAGTAAACCCAATTGGATAAACAGCATTATTTGGCTGATGACGATGCCTTAGGCTGGTATAAATAATACTTGCAGCTATCATCTAATATAATAATCCTTGAATTGACATGAGCTCATAACGAAAGCCTACACAGCATAATAAGGATACATGTCTTACCTCGGCTAGAACTGGCCTAGGAACCTTCTGGTATGTCAAGGAAAGCACATGAATCGCATAGCTTTGGATTGCCTGCTCAAAACCTGCAAAAACAAACTCACAATGTCAGTAACACTTCATTTTTAGTTAAAAGACAAAGAACTCTGTAGCGGTTTCCAGTTTGGATTTTTAAAAATTCTAGCCTTTTCAAGTGATGAAAGAAATAAAAATAGGAGGTGTTGAAGTTAATATAAGACACCCAGTCAGCTAGATATAGCTATTTTAATTTGAAATAAATATGCCATGTAAATGCATACTGAAAACAAAAAGGCTAATGAAAAAGGGGCTCTGCAGAAACTAAGCTTCTTTAGCAAATACAGTAAAAAAGAAAATCTGCACTTGCGCAAATCACACCAAGTCTCATAACTAATGAAAGGAAAACACGGACATGGTTCAAAACTCAGGAATCCTATGTGGGAACTAACATTCATTCACAAGCACTCGTACTGCCAATGCCTACCAACAACCACTAGTACTGCCAACGAAGCTCCAATGTCTCAAAGATGTATACCTGGTACAACATCCAGTATGTTACGGCTCTTTGATGCCTCATCCCAAAACTGGCGGAACCTACCAGTCTGTAAGCGGATTAATCAAGGTTAGCAGTCAATACTCAATACAGGCTAGTTCATAGGCATCCATAGATTACTCAGTTCTGCAGAGAAAGTGTGTACCTCCAGGTAGTGAGAAAGAACTATCAACGTCTTGAACTGCTCCTCCATTTGCTATAGTAAAGCGCATAAAAGTCAACTCCACGTAACAGCAGAACAGTTCAGAATATTTTAAAAGATGCACAACTAAAAGGTCACAAATACAAACATCTTTATACATATGTACAACTAATTTGTATTGTGCAATATTAAGATGTTTCAGTGACCAGAAGGGATACTTCCTTCAAATCAAAATGCACATTTCTTTATATGATGCCATTGATCTGAAAATGAGCTTATACTAAATATAAATATGCTTATTCCATCAACTAGAAATCCGCAAGTAATTATTATAGTGTGCATCTCCAGGAATACAGATATGACATGCTCCAAGGCCAAAGTAACAATCATCGACGATGACAAAACGATCAATTAACATTCACATCTAAATCGACACTTTAATTTTTAGACACTCCTAAGATGCATGTTTAATAGCATTTGCTTGAGAAAATAACAAATATAAGGGGGACGATAAAAGATAGATTACACAGAAGCAGGGAAGCAGGACAAATTTCTCATACCACGTGTTCAGGAATTAAGAACAAGCATAGGCTGAAGTCAGGGGCTGGCATTGCCATGAGAGCCTGTCATCAAAACAACATGTGTGGAGGTTGAGAATGAACCAACAAAAGGTGGTATTCAAAAAACTGTTATAACCATTAGTTGTTCTCTGACCTTGATCAATATGCGGGCTACAATTTGTACGCTCAACCTTTCTGGCTCAAACTGCAATAGGAAACCAATCCTTTATGCATACATATAATCGAGGCATAATATGGCTAGCAATGGTTCATATGCAAATGCGATTTTACCTGGTAAAGGCGTAGAAGGCTGAGATTTGCATCCAGGTTATATGTTTTAGAAGAAACCTAGTAAAAACGAGATATATTGTTAATTTAAGAGGATCGAAACATGACATAACTTATGGGATGACACAAAAGAATAGCATGCTTGTGCGCTATAACAGAGCCTAAAAACAGTTTATTCAAGCATATTTCTGTAGATTTAACAGGCTGAACAACCACTGTATCAATCAATAGATTAAGCGTGATGTATGTGTATCATCTGCACAAAAGCTTAAGTTTGCCACTTCATGATCATAGGCATAATCTTTGAGCAGAGATCCACCTCTCCATCCATCCACCATTGTATGAACATGTGGTTGAGGCTGAGAGGGAGGTATTCAACCCCTTCAGAGTTCAGACAGCAATTGCAAATTTAATCTGCCTATTCCCATGGCAGCAAAACACAATTTCCTCGGCAATCCCTCTCTATGACCTTCCAGGCTACAAAGTAAGCACTATAACTTAATTCACGCTGATGATCAACTGATAAAAGTTTACTACTTCGGGCAACTTAATACACTAAAATCCAGAGGCAAAGACGAAAATACTGCTAAATTTCTAGCATCTGCGCATTGCTACGAACTGCTTCCATCTGACAACGCCGCACGGTTTAGCACACCAACCAACCAACCAACCGATTTCGCAACCGTTCCATCGTTAACACCAGACGGCGCTAACAATTAGCGCAACCAACCACGGAACCTGCCGGCTGAGCCTTTCGCGAGTCACGCAGACCAACTACATGGACGGAACTGGCAGGGGTAAGCGCGCCCCAGGGCTAGGGTTTACCTGCTCGTTGACGAAGACCTCGAGGTCGTTGAGGATGTCGGGGTTGTAGGGGTTCACCGCCACGAGCTCCTCCACCGTGTAGGTCTCCGCCGGCTGCTCGTTCGCCATGGTCGCCGGAATAGTGAACCCTAACGCGCGCTGGATCGGCAAACCCTGGGAGACGCGAGCGAGAGGGGAGAGAAGTGGCGGCGCAAAGGGAGGAGGGGAGGTGATGGCTGCAAGGGTTTCCGGGTTCGCGTGAATTTGTCACTTCAGTCCCTCGGTTAGCCGCGCACTGACACGCGCCAAATGCGTTGGTGTACTCACAAGGTTCTGATATTATACATATGCCCTTCTGTATTTACTTGTATTTCCCCGAAAGTCTTGCACCTACGCGTCTACGTGCCAACAAATGTACTCCATTGTCCATCTTAAGAAAAAAATTACTCTCTTTGTTTCATACTCCTTCCTTTTTTTGCGGGGAACTTCGGAGGGCTTTATTCAACGAATGCATTCGCCGAGCAGTCAGCCAAAAGGCTACTGATCAGGAAGTTAGGAGTAGTCTCGAGCGAGCTCTCAGTCACATTAAGCGTACTAGCACGCTTATCACATAGATGTTGGGTTACAAAAGAAAAAAGGTAAGCATGAGCTCTCTAATTTCTGCAAAAATCGGTGCTACAATTGAACGATCATTGTAGCGATTGTTCCGGAGGTTTACTACCTCTAGACAGTCAATCTCCAGGGTCACCTCGGTGAAGCCCCTCAAACTAGCGAAAAGCACACCCTCCTTTATGGCTTGAAACCTTGGCGATCAGTGGGTCAGAGACCCCCATATGTGGCTTGCACCAAGCTCCTAGGAAGGTTGAAGCTGGTCTGGCCACTCCTCCTGCACACGCAATGTTGTCTCCGAAGTTGATCGAGGTATCCGTGTTGATCTTTATGTTGTTTGCATCTGGAGGCCGCCAGCCACAGCCTGGCTACATTGTAGTATGCTGCCTATGAAGTTCTAGCAGCGCTAGATCCTCTCAAGTGCGTCTTACCGAACTCGCAGGGTCGATCTGCACCTCATCGTGTGTCCATCTTTTGCGAGACATCCAGATGGACCACATAACCGTGATGATTATCGTGCGGTCTTTCTTCGAGAACCGTTGCCAATGTTCAAGAAATCGTTAACTGGTAGCTGCTCGGTCAGTTTAGGAGAAACTTGCCAACATATATCTAGATTTTTTTTTAATGTATTATACCATACTCTCATGTTCCCAGCTATGGTGGCCTTTGTTTGGACTACAGCTTCTGATTCTCAGATTCTAGGATCCTAAAATCAGAAGCTCAAACAAACACGTCAGATTTCCATATAGCTTCCTAGAATCCGATTCCAAAAATAAACTACCAACGAAGAGAATCCGGAAGCATCGATTTTGATGATTCGGCCGATTCTGCCGCTTCCCGCAAAACAAAACGGTTCGCTTTGTGCACCGCAGGCCGGGTCAATGACGCCCAACCCCCCTCGTCTCGTCTCCCTCCCATGGCGACCACGACGGCACAACGGCAACAATCGCGACGGAGGAGGCGTGCCTGCTGCGGCTGGAGGATCAGGCGGTGCCCGGCGGCGGCGGCGCCTGGGAGTACCTCGCCCGCAGGTTCCGCACGCGCGGCCCCGCCCCTCGGCCTCGCCCGCAGGCTTCCCTCGTGGCCCGCCCCCATCTTTTGGCCACCAAGCTCTGCCTCCGCCGCCACTTCGCCAGCACAGTCGGCTCCAGGATGGGCGGATCTGACTCCACCATCCCCGTTCCTCCCCATATTCCGACCAAGGAGCCGCGTCTCCGCCGCTGCGACGCGCCGCCCCGATCTCCGCGTACGCCAGCCCCGTCGGCTCCAGGATAGGCGGATCCGGCGCCTCCACGTCTGCCCGCCCCGTACTCCGGCAACCAAACCCCACCTCCGCCTCCGCTGCTCGAGCTCCGCCCCCAATCTCTGCTCTGTTCTTGGAGTTGGGTAAACAAACAGTACATTCGGGGCTGCAGCTGCTTCAGATTTTCAGGGCAAACAAATAGGCTGCTTCAGATTACCAGAATCTGCAGCTGCAGCTGATTCTCAGAATCCAAGCCGAAGCTGATTTTCAAGAATCCGTAGCCCAAACAAAGGGGGCCTATGTAGGGTGTGTTCAGTTCGTGGAATTAAGTAGAACATCACGGGTCGGTCCTGTACCTGTCACCGATTCCAGCGTTTGGTTCGCGAATCAGAGGGAAAGTAATGGTTCCCCGTGAGGGAACATACCCTCGATATGCCGAACCAAGTGATTCCTCCGAATCGGTGATACCACGTGGAACGGCTCGCACGGGAGGTCTGCCCCTCATCTCGGCCCGACCCCTCGCTTTCCTTGCCCCAATCCCCTTCCCCAATCACGCCGCCGAGCTAGCCCCTCCTCCCAACCCCGCCGCTGCCCCTCCTCCCGAGGTTCCCCTGACCGCCCCCGTCACGACGGTGAGCAACACCGTCGCGCCCTTGCCTCCTTTCCTCTCTCTCCTGACCCTTCCTTTCGCGCCAGTTGAAGGCTCCTGTCGCTGCGCCACCGGCCATGGCTTCCGCAGCCATCGATTGCCTCCTACGCCGGCGTTCGCTCCCCGCCCATGGTCACAGCACGCCCCCCCCCCCCTCTGCACGCGCCTGCAGCGCCTCCTCATTGTCCCCAGGACGCTCAGCGAGATCCCATCTGGTTTTTTACCTCCTGAATTTCTTGCACTTACATGATTTTTTACCTCTGTGTTCTTTGTATTTGATGTCAATATTTGAGTGGTGTGATAACAAATCCATTCCGTCCCATCTCAAAAACCAAACACTCAAATGTAACCATTCCATTCCTCTGAATTCCCTCTACCAAACGTAAGGACGGAACCGACCCATTCTAGTGGAATGGAACCATGACATTCCATTTCACTTGGTTCCTGAACTAAACACACCCGTAGTATACCAAAATATGATGCCATACACATATGGAAAGCATAGAGAGGAGGTAAAATCATTAATCCTATCTATTAAGGAGCGGCATGGGGCCGGAAGGGGTTATGGGCCAAAATTTTGGGCTTTGTTTGGCCACCCGTTAATAGGCCAGCAGGAATTAATCGGCATGACAACTGATTAATCGGTCTAACTAGCCAATTAATCGGCCTGACAAGTTAACGCGAGGAATAGGTGTTATTTGATTCGGCCATGCAATAAGTAGCGATTAACTGGCCCATTAAATGATTAATCGGGTGAATTCTTGAACAGTGGTCCGTTGCTCACATAAAATGTCCCTTTCCCAAGTGTTTGGGTGAAGTTGAGGTAGAATTATATCAAACAAATGGCGTGCTTCCTCCCAGAATCGATGAGCATGAGAACAATGGATGAGTGCATGCATGAGATCTTCGTCCATAGCCAAGCAAAGTTTGCAAGTACTCACTTCTTTTATGTGTCTTCGTTTTAGAGTGCACTCATCAGGGATGATGCCCCTAATCACTCGCCACCAAAAGACTTTTTAAAGAGCACTCCACATCTGTTGTTCGTTCACTTCCGTTCCTAAATATAATCCTTTTTAGAGATTTTGATACAGACTACATACGGAGCAAAATGAGTGGATCTATGCTCTAAAATACTTCTATAAACATCCACGTGCGTGTGTGTAGAGTTGTGGATATTATCATATTTTCTATGGACTTGGTCGGATAAAGAATTTTTTTGTATATTAGAATAAAGCTACAACTTCAACTAGTTTGGAGTAGGGAGGATATCACTTACACGATGTATCACTACAAACTGCGTGTTGTTTTATTTTTGCTTGCTTTTCTTGTGTTGGTACATGGGTTATCTTGTTTCTTTCGCATGCTATCTCTACTTGCAATTGTTGTAGAGCATCCACCATTGCAAGTGATTGCTTTTCTATGTATTTCCTTGATTAAGTAGTACTTGATGTCTACTACACAACCTTCTTCTTATAGACGTTGTTGGGCCTTCAAATGCAGAGGTTTGTAGGACAGTAGCAAATTTCCCTCAAGTGGATGACCTAAGGTTTATCAATCCGTAGGAGGCGTAGGATGAAGATGGTCTCTCTCAAGCAACCCTGCAACCAAATAACAAAGAGTCTCTTGTGTCCCCAACACACCCAATACAATGGTAAATTGTATAGGTGCACTAGTTCGGCGAAGAGATGGTGATACAAGTGCAATATGGATAGTAGATAATTGTATTTGTAATCTGAAATTATAAAAATAGCAAGGTAACTAATGATAAAAGTGAGCGTAAACGGTATTGCAATGCGTGGAAATAAGGCCTAGGGTTCATACTTTCGCTAGTGCAAATTCCCTCAACAATACTAACATAATTGGATCACATAACTATCCCTCAATATGCAACAAAGAGTCACTCCAAAGTCACTAATAGCAGAGAACGAACGAAGAGATTATGGCAGGGTACGAAACCACCTCAAAGTTATTCTTTTCAATCAATCCATTGGGCTATTCCTATAAGTGTCACAAACAGCCCTAGAGTTCGTACTAGAATAACACCTTAAGACACAAATCAACCAAAACCCTAATGTCACCTAGATACTCCAATGTCACCTCAAGTATCCGTGAGTATGATTATACGATATGCATCACACAATCTCAGATTCATCTATTCAACCAACACATAGGACCTCAAAGAGTGTCCCAAAGTTCCTATCGGAGAATCACGACGAAAACGTGTGCCAACCCCTATGCATAGGTTCATGAGCAGAACCCGCAAGTTGATCACCAAAACATACATCAAGTGAATCACGTGATATCCCATTGTCACCACAGATATCCACGGCAAGACATACATCAAGTGTTCTCAAATCTTTAAAGACTCAATCCGATAAGATTACTTCAAAGGGGAAACTCGATTCATTACAAGAGAGAAGAGGAGGAGGAGAAACATAAGATCCAACTACAATAGCAAAGCTCGCGATACATCAAGATCGTGCCAAATCAAGAACACGAGAGAGAGAGAGTTCAAACACATAGCTACTGGTACATACTATCGGGGGTTGGGTGCGACATATGCCAAAGGATGGCTTATCATGGTGGGGGCGAGTAGAGCGTCGCCGGTGCCTGGAAACGGGATGAGGCGAAGACATGCACGCCGGCGAATCTTACCCAGCTTCAGGGCTCTCTGGGGAGATAATACCCCTACTGCTGCTCTGCGGGGTCTCCGCATGATCACTATGGCCAAGTGTTTACACGATTGCTCCTTGAGCTGTTTCCTGGAGGTAGGAGAGGGCAAGGCAAGCTCTCTCCCTCCTATATGATCTGGTCTAGAACTAATGGATGCCAACCCTTTGCATGGGTGCCTTGGGGATTTATATAGGCCTACCCCTCAGGGGTACAATGGTATTCCGGCTGGACGTGGGCCCAGCCGTCAGTGCCTCTGGCCTCCGTCTTCTCTGCCGACCGCTGGGGCCCGCCGACTGGCGGGCCCCGCCGACTTGCCTGGTACGGAGCCGACAGGCCGCGTCCGCCGCGGGCGGGTCTTGCCGGCTGCTGATTACTGTAGCCGTGCTTCTGATGACGTGGGCTTGATCATGAGGTCGTGGCAACAGCCCCGCCACCTGGCGGGCGATCACTATTGCCACTCTCCATCACATCTTGATTAATGGCGCGTGGGCCCCGGGGGAGGGCTCGGCCGACTCCCAGGGGCCGACTCCCGACGGGCCTGACTGGTGGTCCTCTTGCCGTCTCTTGGGGTCTCACTGACTGGTGGGACCCGCTGCCTCTGGGCCGTACAGACAAGCCGCCGTGGGTGCAGGATTCGGTCCTATGGTGCTGATGTCAGGGCCGGCATGGCAACAGTGCCACGCCGCACGGAGATCTTCCGAGGTACGGCGTGCTGTGGCCATGCCTGCCCTTGGTAAGGGGCAGGAGCGGGCTTCATTGTTGCCACTCCCCTGCCCCGTCCCACTTGATGAGGTTGTGAGGGGTGTTGGAGTCGCAGGCCGACTCCCCAAAGCCGGCTTCTCTGGAAGTCGCCAGTCAGGAGTCGGCTTTCCCTGAAGTCGTCCCTGGGACTCGGTCGTGAGTGGTTAGTCGGCCATCTTGCCGTTGACTTCTCGAAGGTGGCTCTTCGTCTTGGGGTTTTGAGGGGCGCAGCCTGCCCCGATGTCTTGAGAGGTTTTGGGGCTCGGGTTGGCCTACCCGTGGCCCATTACTCCGACAGTAGTCCCCGAAGCTGGTGAGGCATCGCGGACGATCGGCCGAGAAGCCTCAGCAGTTTCTCTTTCCGGGTGCTCAACACATGGTCTTTGATTGACTTCTGCCGGGCCTACTAGAAGGAGTCGGACTCGCTCAATTCGGACTCACCCAATATTTCAAACGTCGCGGCGGGATCCAAGTAGCGTGCTAGCTAAGCCTCCAGGCCGCCGCCCGTTCTAGGCCTATCATGCGATGACACATGGCTAGGCTGTCCTGCCAGCCTACACGCGCGACGGGACAGGCCCATAGGCGGGGCCCGCCACTACCGTGCCTCGGCGCTTGAGCGGATCCGCTGCGGCCTCGGTGGACGGTTGGGATTCCCGTGGAGTTACTGCGCGCAGTAACTTTATCGTGGAACGTGGGGGTCGTGGGGCCGTGGGCGCAGTAAATCCCCACGACTGTCCCCTTGGCTTCGCAGCCCACGAGGCTATAAGTAGGGGGAAGAGGGGGGCACGCGCGCCCCTCCTTCCCACTACTCCTCGCTCTCTTCCTTCTCACTGCTCCTCGCTCTCCTCCTTCTTCTTCTTCTTCGTTCCGCCGCGCGCCCAAGCTCCGGCGAACGCCGCGGCGATCAGCTCGCGATGATTTCTTCCTCCGCTGCCGCGCCTCCCCCGGTGCGCTCCGGCACTTGGGACGGTTCTGAAGTCCATGACGACCACATCGAGTTCCTCCGCAGGACTCGTCGGCTCCCCGGCGAGGATCATGTGCGGGTGCGCCTTGCGCCGAAGGAGGAGATTTCCCCCGTGCCGCAGGAGGGCGAGCGGGTCATCTTCCGCTCGCACTGCTTGCGCGGGTTGTGGCTGCCGGCGAGCAGTTTTTTCCGATCCTTCCTGGAGTTCTACGGCCTCCAGCCGCACCACCTCACCCCAACACAGTGGTGCTGTTGTCCGCATTCGTGGCCTTGTGCGAAGGCTTCCTCGGAGTCCTCCCCACCCTTGAGCTCTGGGGGGAGTTCTTCTTCTCCAAGCTCGGCACCTAGGCCACGGGCGTGCCAGCTCAGTGCGGCGCTTTCATCACCGTGTGAAGGTCGGGGGCCGACAATCCCTTCCCCTCCATCTCGCTGATAAAGTCGGTGAAGATGTGGCAGAGATCCTACTTCTATGTTAGGAGCGTCTCCGCAAGGGGGGACTGGGTTAACCTGCCGGCTTTCGAAGCCGGCCCGCCGGCTGGGCGACTGCCCAACTGGTCATACCGGGCCAAGTCGCTGACGCCTGCGGGAGCCGGCGCCATCGCGCGACTCCGAGTGCTGACGCAGTCAGAGGGTTTGACTGGTCCGGACCTGCTGGCCGCTTTCGTGGCGCGCCGAGTGTTGGAAATATGCCCTAGAGGCAATAATAAATTGGTTATTATTATATTTCCTTGTTCATGATAATCGTTTATTATCCATGCTAGAATTGTATTGATAGGAAACTCAGATACATGTGTGGATACATAGACAACACCATGTCCCTAGTAAGCCTCTAGTTGACTAGCTCGTTGATCAATAGATGGTTACGGTTTCCTGACCATGGACATTGGATGTCGTTGATAACGGGATCACATCATTAGGAGAATGATGTGATGGACAAGACCCAATCCTAAGACTAGCACAAGATCATGTAGTTCGTATGCTAAAGCTTTTCTAATGTCAAGTATCATTTCCTTAGACCATGAGATTGTGCAACTCCCGGATACCGTAGGAGTGCTTTGGGTGTGCCAAACGTCACAACGTAACTGGGTGGCTATAAAGGTACACTCCAGGTATCTCCGAAAGTGTCTGTTGGGTTGGCACGAATCGAGCCTGGGATTTGTCACTCCGTGTAAACGGAGAGGTATCTCTGGGCCCACTCGGTAGGACATCATCATAATGTGCACAATGTGATCAAGGAGTTGATCACGGGATGATGTGTTACGGAACGAGTAAAAGAGACTTGCCGGTAACGAGATTGAACCAGGTATCGGGATACCGACGATCGAATCTCGGGCAAGTATCGTACCGCTAGACGAAGGGAATTGTATACGGGATTGATTAAGTCCTTGACATCGTGGTTCATCCGATGAGATCATCGTGGAGCATGTGGGAGCCAACATGGGTATCCAGATCCCGCTGTTGGTTATTGACTAGAGAGTTGTCTCGGCCATGTCTGCATGACTCCCGAACCCGTAGGGTCTACACACTTAAGGTTCGACGACGCTAGGGTTATAGGGAAAGTATGTACGCGGTTACCGAATGTTGTTCGGAGTCCTGGATGAGATCCTGGACGTCACGAGGAGTTCCGAAATGGTCCGGAGGTAAAGAGTGATATATAGGAAGTATGGTTTTGGCCACCGGAAGTGTTCCGGGCATCATCGGTAACGTACCGGGACCACCGGGAGGGTCCCGGGGGTCCACCAGGTGGGGCCACCAGCCCCGGAGGCCTACATGGGCCAATAGTGGGAAGGGACCAGCCCCTAGGTGGGCTGGGGCGCCTCCCACCAAGGCCCAAGGCGCCTCCTAGAGGGGAAGGGGGCAAACCCTAGGGCAGATGGGCCTTAAGGCCCACCCTAGGTGCGCCCCCTCTCTCTCCCCCTTGGCCGCCTCCCAGATGGGATCTGGGGGCTGTCGCCACCCCTAGGGAGGGAACCCTAGGTGGGGGCGCAGTCCCTCCCCTCCCCCTATATATACTTGAGCAAAGGGGCAGCCCAACACGCGATTCAATCTCCCTGTTGGCGCAGCCCTACCCCTCTCCCTCCTCGTCTCTCGTAGTGCTTGGCGAAGCCCTGCTAGAGTCCCGCGCTCCTCCACCACCACCACGCCGTCGTGCTGCTGCTGGATGGAGTCTTCCCCAACCTCTCCTTCTCCCCTTGTTGGATCAAGGCGTAGGAGACGTCACCGGGCTGTACGTGTGTTGAACACGGAGGTGCCGTCCGTTCGGCACTAGGATCATCGGTGATTTGGATCACGACGTGTACGAATCCATCAACCCCGTTCACTTGAACGCTTCCGCTTAGCGATCTACAAGGGTATGTAGATGCACTCTCCTTCCCCTCGTTGCTAGATTACTCCATAGATTGATCTTCGTGATGCGTAGAAAATTTTGAATTTCTGCTACGTTCCCCAACAATGGCATCATGAGCTAGGTCTATGCGTAGTTTCTATGCACGAGTAGAACACAAAGTAGTTGTGGATGTCGATTTTGTCAATTTACTTGCCGTTACTAGTCTTATCTTGATTCGGCGGCATTGTGGGATGAAGCGGCCCGGACCAACCTTACACGTACGCTTACGTGAGACCGGTTCCACCGACTGACATGCACTAGTTGCATAAGGTGGCTGGCGGGTGTCTGTCTCTCCCACTTTAGTCAGATTGGATTCGATGAACAAGGTCCTTATGAAGGGTAAATAGAAATTAGAAATTCGCGTTGTGGTTTTGGCGTAGGTAAGAAACGTTCTTGCTAGCAACCTATAGCAGCCACGTAAAAACTTACAGCAACAATTAGAGGATGTCTAACTTGTTTTTGCAGCAAGTGTTTTGTGATGTGATATGGCCAAAGGATGTGATTAATGATATATGTGATGTATGAGATGATCATGTTCTTGTAATAGGAATCACGACTTGCATGTCGATGAGTGTGACAACCGGCGGGAGCCATAGGAGTTGTCTTGATTTATTTATGACCTGCGTGTCAACATAAACGTCATGTAATTACTTTACTTTATTGCTAACTGTTAGCTGTAGTAGTAGAAGTAATAGTTGGCGAGACAACTTCATGAAGACACGATGATGGAGATCATGATGGTGGAGATCATGGTGTCATGCCACTGACGATGATGATCATGGAGCCCCTAAGATGGAGATCAAAAGGAGCAAAATGATATTGGCCATATCATGTCACTTTTTGATTGCATGTGATGTTTATCATGCTTTTTTTGCATCTTATTTTCTTAGAACGGCGGTGGTAAATAAGATGATCCCTCATTAAAATTTCAAGAAAGTGTTCCCCCCTAACTGTGCACCGTTGCGAAAGTTCGTCGTTTCGAAGCACCACGTGATGATCGGGTGTGATAGATTCTAACGTTCACATACAACGGGTGTAAGACAGATTTACACACGTGAAACACTTGGGTTGACTTGACGAGCCTAGCATGTACAGACATGGCCTCGGAACACAAGAGACCGAAAGGTCGAGCATGAGTCGTATGGTAGATATGATCAACATGAAGATGTTCACCGATGATGACTAGTCCGTCTCACGTGATGATCGGACACGGCCTAGTTGACTCGGATCATGTAATCACTTAAATGACTAGAGGGATGTCTATCTGAGTGGGAGTTCATAAGATGAACTTAATTATCCTGAACATAGTCGAAAGGTCTTCGCAAATTATGTCATAGCTCGCGCTTTAGTTCTACTGTTTAGATATGATCCTAGAGAAAATCTAGTTGAAAGTTGATAGTAGCAATTATGCGGACTAGGTTCGTAAACTGAGAATTGTCCTCATTGCTTCATAGAAGGCTTGTGTCCTTAATGCACCGCTCAGTGTGCTGAACCTCGAACGTCGTCTGTAGATGTTGCGAACATCTGACATACACGTTTTGATAACTACGTGATAGTTCAGTTAAACGGTTTAGAGTTGAGGCACCGAAGACATTTTTGAAACGTCGTGAAACATATGAGATGTTTCGAGGGCTGAAATTGGGATTTCAGGCTCGTGCCCACGTCAAGAGGTATAAGACCTCCGAAGATTTTCTTAGCCTGCAAACTAAGGGAGAAAAACTCAATTGTTGAGCTTGTGCTCAGATTGTCTGAGTACAACAATCATTTGAATCGAGTGGGAGTTGATCTTCCAGATGAGATAGTGATGTTTCTCCGAAGTCATTACCACCAAACTGCTAGAGCTTCATGATGAACTATAATATATCAGGGACACATATGATGATCCTTGAGATATTCGCGATGTTTGACACCACAAAAGTAGAAATCAAGAAGGAGCATCAATTGTTGATGGTTGGTGAAACCACTAGTTTCAAGAAGGGCAAGGGCAAGAAGGGATACTTCATGAAACGGCAAATCAGCTGCTGCTCTAGTGAAGAAACCCAAGGTTGAACCCAAACCCGAGACTAAGTGCTTCTGTAATAAGGGGAACAGCCACAGAAGCAGAATTACCCTAGATACTTGGTAGATGAGAAGGCTGGCAAGGTCGATAGAAGTATATTGGATATACATTGTGTTAATGTGTACTTTACTAGTACTCCTAGTAGCGCCATGGTATTAGATACCGGTTCGGTTGCTAAGTGTTAGTAAACTCGAAATAAAAGGCTGCGGAGTAAACGGAAACTGGCTAAAGGTGAGCTGGCGATATGTGTTGGAAGTTTTTCCAAGCTTGATGTGATCAAGCATCGCACGCTCCCTCTACCATCGAGATTGGTGTTTGCGTTGAGCATAGACATGGTTGGATTATGTCTATCGCAATACGGTTATTCATTTAAGGAGAATAATGGTTACTCTGTTTATTTGAATAATACCTTCAATGGTCTTGCACCTAAAATGAATGGTTTATTGAATCTCGATCGTAGTGATACACATGTTCATGCCAAAAGATATAAGATAGTAATGATAGTACCACCTACTTGTGGCACTGCCACGTAAGTCATATCGGTATAAAACGCATGAAGAAGCTCCATGTTGATGGATCTTTGGGCTCACTCGTTTTTGAAAAGTTTGAGACATGCGAACCATGTCTATTGGTGTATATTCATGAAGAAACTCCATGCAAATGGACCGTTTGGACTCACTTGATTTTGAATCACTTGAGACATGCAAATCATACCACATGGGCAAGATGACTGAAAGCCTTGTTTTCAGTAAAATGGAACTAGAAAGCAACTTGTTGGAAGTAATACATTTTGATGTGTGCAGTCCAATGAGTGCTGAGGCGTGTAGTGGATATCGTTATGTTCTTACTTCACAGATGATTTGAGTAGATGTTGAGTATATTTACTTGATGAATCACGAGTCTGAATTATTGAAAGGTTCAAGTAATTTCAGGGTGAAGTTGAAAGATCGTTGTGACAAGAGGATAAAATATCTATGATATGATCATAGAGGTGAATATCTGAATTACGAGTTTGGCATAGAATTAAGACATTGTGGAAATTGTTTCACAACTAATACAACCTGGAACACCATAGTGTGATGGTGTGTCCGAACATCATAACTGCACCTATTGGATATGATGCATACCATGATGTCTCTTGAAAGTGCGTTATATCGACTAGAGGGGGGGGGGTGAATAGGCGATTTTTATGAAAGTCTTCAAAACATGGAAGTTTCGAAGACAAACGATAGAAATAAACCTATTACCATGCAGCAGAAGTTAGACTACACTAGATAAACCATAGTCATGTATTCAATAAAGTGAAAGGACAATGACTAATAGAAGCTAGGTAGTAAGGATCAGGCAGGAAGATATTAAGAAGCCAAACAGATCACACAGTCACCCAGTGAAGACAAAAGATAGAGCAAATATACAATGCCTTCACACAGAGTAACAGTAAGTAAAGAGATGGGAAGGATGAAACCAGTGACTCGTTGAAGACAAAGATTTGTTGGACTAGTTCCAGTTGCTGTGACAACTGTACGTCTGGTTAGGGCGGCTAGGTATTTAAACCAAAGGACACACAGTCCCGGACACCCAGTCCTGAATACGCAGCTCAGGACACCCAGTCCTCACCATATTCCCCTTGAGCTAAGGTCACACAGACCTCGCCCAATCACTCTGGTAAGTCTTCAAGGTAGACTCCCAAACCTTCACAGACTTCGTTCACCGGCAATCCACAATGTCTCTTGGATGCTTAGAACGCGACGCCTAACCGGCTGGAGGATGCACAGTCCTCAAGTGTAATAAGTCTTCAGATCACCCAGACAAGAAGACTTAAGTGATGCCTAATTCTCTTTGGCTCTGGGTGGTTAGGGCTTTATCCTCGCAAGGAATTCTCTCTCAAAGGCTTCGAGGTGGGTTGCTCTCAAACGACAAAAGCCGTACTCTGAATCTGAGCAGCCAACCGTTTATGGTTGTAGGGGGTGGGCTATTTATAGCCACTTGGCAACCCGACCTGATTTGTCCGAAATGACCTTGGGTCACTAAGGAACTGACACGTGTTCCAACGGTCAGATTTCAAACTCACACGGCAACTTTACTTGGGCTACAAGCAAAGCTGACTTGTCCGACTCTGGACAAGATTTGCTCTCATAGTCTTCACTCGAAGACATAGGTTTTTGTTTAAGCATCACTTCAGTCATTCCGACTGGTTCTCTTGGACCCCACTTAGTAGTACGGTGGTTCCTATGAATCAACACAGAAGAAAAAGAACTACGAAAGATCTAAGTATTCGAGCTCCATAGGCTTCATGCGGTGTCTTCTCTTGTCATAGTCTTCAATGTGAATATCTTCATATACCACCTTTGACATCAATGTCTTCATACGTTTTTAGGGGTCATCTCTGGTGGGAAAACTGAATCAATGAGGGACTTCTACCTGTGTTATCCTGCAATTCTCACAAACATATTAGTCCCTCAACTAGGTTTGTCGTCAATACTCCAAAACCAACTAGGGGTGGCACTAGATGCACTTACAATCTCCCCCTTTTTGGTGATTGATGACAAACTAGTTGAAGTTTTCAACGGGGAATATATCGTGTGAAATTGTAAAGGATAAGGAATAGTCTTCATAAGTTGCAAGGGCTCCCCCTGAAGATGTGCATATAAGTAATTTGCGTTTGGAATGCAAATGCACATGGCAGGTTGTGCTTGTGGAGATCCACTTCAACTTATGATGACAATCCACTATGCATGTAAAAGTATGTGAAGATAATGACATGCATAATGGAAAATGGACGTCTGCAAAATGATCTAAGTGCGGAATTTATCGTCGCACATGCGGAATTTATCATCGCAACACAAGGTGGCAAATAAGTAGCAGACGACCATCAAGTTTAAGTGTTACAACTCAAAGAACCAAATGTTTCAAAACGAGAGTTGTAAGCACGAAGCAAAATATAAAACACCCAGTCATATGGACCCGCTTGAAGACTATCAAACTCATATTCTTCTCCCCCTTTTGTCAGTAAGGACCAAAAAGGTTTGAAGACATAGAGCCTCTACTCGTTCCCATGAGGAGTAGGTGAAGCAGCAAGGTCGTTGAGGATGTTTGGCGGTGCAGACGAACTTGGAGCAGTATCGACATGTGCTGAAGGAGGCGGCGATGAAGTAGCATCGTCTTCATCCTCGATCACTCTGGCATTCATGGTTGCAGTAGAGGACGAGAACTCAGAGTCTTCTAGTGATGGAGTTCGTCGCAGCACAGCCCTTCGAGGAGGTGTGGAGTTAAACTTGAAGCGCTCAGTGAAGCCATCCTCTTGCAGATCATCTTCAGAACATAGCAGCATCAGCCCTTTCCATGTGCGTCGAGAGGTTTCATGGGCAACGAAAGCATTCTTGGTGGCAAGATTGTGAATGCGATTAACATCCACCAAGAGGCTTTGCATCTGACGCTTCAACCAGTCATGATGCCTGTCCTATTTCTGATGAAGAGCCACAAGAAGCTCTCGGTCGTTGAGAACACGAGTGCGCTTCTTGGGTCGTGGAGCAGTTGTGCTGTCAGTGGCTTCAGTGAGAGCAGGGTGTGGTGCACGTGTAGTGCCAGCCAAAGGATACACCCGAGCGACTGCTTCAACACCTTCAACGTTCTGAGTGAAACTCTGATGCTCTGCATTCTGAAGACTTAGAGGTTCCTTAGCAGGCTCAGGATAGATGGCTTCAGTAGACATATCCACATCAGGCAAGAAGATCCGATGGTTGCGGGCAGATGACTGATAGGAGATAGCAGAGTGAAGTTTGATCAGCCGCATCACCCAAGGGGCGTAGAACTTCAACCCGAACAGATCAGAGCCAGATGCACCTTCCAGCTTGGCATGGGGAGAATGTCCTTTGATTGGCCAGAGAGTTCGCCTTATGATATGATAAATGGTCCTTGGCAGATACACAAGGTCTTCAACAAGGAACTCCGTGGGATAAGCAGCATCTTGGGGCAGTGGCTTCATCATACTGAGCATCTGACTCATATTGGGTTCAGTTTTCTAAAAGATGCTCTCAACAGCTTCACTTAGAAGCTGACAGCCATGCTCGTAGAGATCGCCAGGAGTGGGCAAGCCAGTGAGCTCAATAATGTCAAAGGCTTTGGCTTCGTGATGAACGTTTCCAGTCATCCACTCCAGGACCCAAGTCTTCGGATCTCTGTTATATCCGCGGATGTGAAGTGTGGCATAGAATTGGAGCAGCAGCTCTTCATTCCAATGCTCTTGGTCAGTAACGAACGGCAGCAGTCCAACTTCCTTGAAGCAATCCAAAGCTTCTTCCAGACAGGGCAGACCAGCTATAGCTTCAATGTCAAGGCGCTTGTGTGGGAAGATGTGACCTTGGTTGTAAAGAATGCATGAGTAATAGCTTCGCTGCTGATAGCTCCAGAACCGATCAGATGATATTCTTTCCCTAGAGTAGGGGTTCTTGGAGCTATTGAAGAATGTGTTGTCTGCTCTGAAGCCATTGATGTTGAAGGAGCCAGGTGCTGATGCAGGACCTGGGAACCTGGGCAATCGTGGGATTGGCTTCTGGACCTGAGGCCTGTGCTCAACATGATAGTCGAATTGGGGACCGGCAGCAGACGCAGGAACAGAGGCAGCAGGATCAGTGGCTTCGCTGACTTCTGGTGCTGTTGGGGGTGAGGGCTCCACATTAGCTTTAGCCATGACAGCGTCAGTGGCTTCAGTGGTGTTGGTGGTGGCAGCCTCAAGATTTTCAACCTCCACTTGACGAGCTGGAGGGTCGGTCAGGATCACGTTCTCCTCGAGAACGGCTTCTTGGTGGGGCAGGGGAGTAGCAGCTTGTGGAACTTCTTCTTCCGCGGCTGATGCAGCCGGATTGTCTTTAGCAGAGACTTGAGGCCTTGGACCTTTGCGAAGCCTGCGCAACGTGGGCGACGCCTGTGGAGCTGGAGTGGGCTGAGCCTCATAGTCTTCTTCCTCTTGTGGACGATCTTCCCATGAAGCATCCTGTGCAATTGGCGTCAGTGGACGACCAATGCTGATGAGTTCGCTATTTTCAAGTTGAGGAAGAACTACACCATCTTCTACATGGTCATGTTGACCTATGTCTTCAGCAGTGATGGGATCAACTGCTGGAAAGTCTTCAGCTTCATGAGACTTTGTGGAAGCAGGCTCATGGATTGTCAGTTGGCGTTTAGCTTCAGGATAGACCATTGAAAGAGGTTCAACTATCAAAGGCTCTGTGGGAGCAGCCCGATCTTTCTTGGTCTTCCTCTTCTTCTTGGAGGGGGCAGTAGGAGAGGCTTCAGGATGTTTCCTCTTCCTGGCTTCAGCCTCAGCAGTCCTTGTTTTCTTGAGCTCTGAAGCGGTTGACCGGCTTTTTGGCTTCGAGCCAGTCAGTCTAGTTGGGAAGACAATCGGAACTGCTTCCTGCCTTGGTGCGTCGGGTTCAGTCGTAGCAGGCTTCTTCTTCTTCTTTGCGGCCATCCTGGGGTCAATGCCAGGACGCCCAAGGGCCTTGCGCTTCTCAGCCTCATTGTAGGCTTGCACACATCTGTCAGCCAGAGCCTTCATGCGCTCACGCGAACCTTGAGCTTCTGCACGTTTCTTCAGAAAGGCTTCCTTGAGCTCGTGCATCATGATCTTGAAGTTCTTCACTTCTTGCACACTGAGCTTGGCCATATGCTTCTTGAACTGAGCCTTTTCATAGTCAATCTTCTGCTTCAGTTCAACAACGCGCTGGGCGATGGCCAACTCTGAAGCAATGACGCCATGGAAGGCGACACTGAGGCCAATGGGTAGTTGGAGATCGTCGAAGCTGATGTTTGGCGTGTCAAACCACTCATCAATGAAGTTATGAATGATTGATACATCGAAGAGCGGCAGATTGTTGAAGATTTCTGCTTCTTCTTTGCTCTTGATGAGTTGCTCAAGAGCGTCATCTGCAAGATCTTCATCACTTGATAGATCGATGGCTTCATTGCACAGAATGGCAGCAGCAGTTAGCTCTTGGCCGGTGTGTGTCAGAGGCATCTTGACCTTCTGGGGCTTGGAGACGCGTGACAAGTCTTCAGACTGCACACTGTCTTCAGGAGGTGCATTTGCCAGTGGCTTCACCCTTGAGATTTTTAGTGAAGGGGCAGGCTTTAAAGCTTTGGGCTTCTTCAACTTCTTTGGCGTCAGCGCTTCAGGCGCTTCATCTGATTCAGCGTCAGCTGCAGGCTCATTCACGACTGTCCCTTGAACCAAGATATGGGTGATGAGACCTGCCAGGTTGTAGAAAGGACCGACGACATTGGGTTCCGCATCGCGTGTGCCGTCAGCCCTTGGAGCAGAAGGACCAGGGTTGAAGTCTAATCCAAAAGACTTCTTGTTCTGCTTTGCTGAGTTCTTGGCAATCTGGAAGTTGCGCTTGAACAGATTGTCATCACGGCACCATAGTAGTGACGATGGGTGTGCATATGCAGGCTGTGGCCCACGGACCATGCAGGGATAGAAGCCTTGTTCAATGGCTTCTTCTCTGGACCTGGGTTGAAGATTCTTGTATAGGATGTCTCCCCATGGTCTCGATGGCATTTTTCTTAGCATATTCCTGGGTCACAAAGCGGTATTTGAACCATTGTTCTGCCCAATATCTTCGAATCCATTGGATTCGGGTCTTGCGCTGATTATAATCCTCTTCAGGATCTGTCTTGTACAGCTCTGAGAGGTCATCAGGCAAATCTCTTGATGTTCCCCCATGATGCTGTCTGCCACCCTTCCTTATTGACTTCTCTGCAGCCATGAACTTCAAACCGAAAGGCTTCAAAATGTTCAAAGGCTTCTAAAGTTTTCTCTTGCTGGACAAACAGGAACTGGCTTTGGGAGAATTTATATGATGTTGTAAGAATTCTGCAAATGAATGCAGACTATGAGAACCAAGGGATTCTCCCACGGACATGTACCTGTGATAGCATTAAGGTGCGAGGGAAGGGGAAGAGGTCATATGCATTCTCAGAAGATTTTGAAGATAAATCAGTTTAGAAGACATTGACCTCATCGTGCGAAGACATTCACTCATAGATAAGGAGTTGGTTCCAGATTTGTACGAATCCAGAGATCAGTGCAAGTGAGGAATCTAAATACTTGTGAAGCATAAGTGAATATACTAGCATGTTATGAGAGGCAGTAGGAAAGAGATCCAACTTGTGTGAATAGAAACTTCTTATGGTAGAAAGTGACAAAGCCATAGGATCAAAAGGGGCCGTAAAAAGAAGTTCTATTTACCACACTGGGAACTGCTAGACGGAGTGGAAGAGGAGGCCGAGCAGTTTGATCTTCCGTGCCCTAACTTGGCGACGGAGGACACCTACGGTGACGGCGGAGAGGACGATGTCCGCGGTCGGCGTGAAGACGGCGTCAGAGAGGTTGCGGCAGTGAAGCGCTCCGTCGCCGGCGTCGTCGAGGGCTAGCGGTGGCGCTAGGGTTTGTGCGAGAGTGGAAGAAAAGATAATGACCGCTGTGAAGGGTGTATTTATAGGTACAGGGGCGGCACTGCGTTATTACACAGGTGCCCCTGGCGATTCACATCTGAGGAACACGTGGCCATCATGCAGTATATTGGGGTTTGTTCCACGTCCCACGCATGCCTGGATTATCGGGTGGTCGTTCCTACTTCTCCGGGTTTCATGTGGAGGAATGAGCATTGAAAACAGACTTAATGTTTGTCTCTGTATCTTCTACTGACAAGGACGCAGAGAAGACATTCGACAGTTTCAATAGAATGCATATGACTTGGAGAGATAAAGTTTGGGATAGAAAGCACAGAGAGGTTAGGGTCCGATCACATTCACTTAGATCAAAAGATTCAACAAGAAGACATAGCTATAAGTGAATGCTGTAGAGGACAAAACACCAGTATATATATATATATATATAATCAACATAGTGAAGATAATCATGAAAACATGTTGAGATTGAAACCAGACAAATGTGAAGACATAGCAAGGTAACGCCATGAGCGAAACACTTCAAATAGAACATTTGGTGGTGGCGTTACCCACCGTATAGGAAGTATTAGACCCAGACACGGCGCACAATTATCGTGGCGCTCCGGAGTCAAATTTCACTTTAATGTATTCACACTTAGAATGTATGTCTTCATTGATTGAAGATATACTTTACTTCGTGTGTTGCACATCTAAGTCATCAATATGCATAAGGGTTAGGATGTGTGCCTGATCACAGGACATTTGAGGATTCCAGGATATTTAGCTCACACCGTAACTTGCAAAATCTCTTCTCATCCAAGGGCTTGGTGAAGATATCTGCCAATTGCTATTCAGTGTTGACGTGTATGATATCAATATCTTCCTTCACAACATGATCTCTGAGAAAGTGATGATGAATTTCAATGTGCTTTGTCTTCGAGTGCTGAACAGGGTTGTTGGCAATCTTGATGGCGCTTTCATTGTCGTAGTAGAGTGGCACTTGCTTCAGATGAATGCCATAGTCCTTGAGGGTTTGCTTCATCCACAGAAGCTGAGCGCAGCAAGATCCAGCAGCAATGTATTCAGATTCAGCAGTGGAGAGAGATACACAGTTCTGCTTCTTTGAAGACCAACATACAAGTGATCGTCCCAGAAAATGACATGTGCCTGATGTAGACTTGCGATCCACCTTGTCACCAGCATAATCAGCATCCGAGAATCCAACCAGATCAAACTCTGAGCCCTTTGGATACCATAATCCTAGATTTGGGGTGTGAGCCAAATATCGAAGAATTCGCTTCACAGCTAAGTGATGCGACTCCTTTGGTGCCGCTTGAAATCGAGCACACATGCAAACACTAAGCATAATATCTGGCCTAGATGCACATAGATAAAGCAAAGAACCAATCATGGAGCGGTATACCTTTTGATCGAACTCTTTACCATTGTCGTCAGGACCCAGATGATGCTTGGCTGGCATTGGCGTCGTGAACCCTTTGCAGTCTTGCATACCGAACTTCTTAAGGCAATCTTTTAGATACTTCTCTTGAGATATGAAGATGCCGTTGCGTTGCTGTCGTATTTGAAGACCGAGGAAAAACTTCAGCTCTCCCATCATGGACATCTGATATTGCTCTTGCATCATATATCCAAACTCTTCACTGTACTTCTGATTGGTGCAGCCGAAGATAATATCATCCACATATATTTGGCACACAAACAGTTCACCATCATATGTCTTCATGAAGAGAGTGGGGTTGAGGGAACCAGGTATGAAGCCTTTGCTCTTCAGGAAGTATTTGAGTGTGTCATACCAGGCCCGAGGGGCTTGTTTGAGGCCATACAGTGCCTAGTTGAGCTTGTATACCATATCAGGATGTTTTGGATCTTCAAAGCCAGGTGGTTGTGCAACATACACTTCTTCTTCAATCTTTCCATTGAGAAAGGCGCTCTTCACATCCATTTGATAAAGAAGTATGTTGTGATGATTTGCATAGGCCAGCAGTATGCGTATGGCTTCAAGTCTAGCCATAGGAGCAAATGTTTCATCAAAGTCAATGCCTTCCACTTGAGTATATCCTTGAGCAACTAGACGAGCTTTGTTTCTGACAACTTGACCATGCTCATCTTGCTTGTTGCGGTATATCCATTTTGTGCCTATTATGTTGTGCTTCCGAGGATCAGGACGCTTGACCAGTTCCCATACATTATTCAGCTCAAACTGTTGAAGCTCTTCTTGCATAGCTTGAATCCATTTAGGTTCCATGAAGGCTTCTTCCACTTTCTTGGGTTCTGTCACTGAGACAAATGCGAAGTGCCCACAGAAATTTGCCAGCTGGGTTGCCCTTGATCGAGTGAGCGGACCAAGTGCGTTGATGCTGTCAATTATTCTCTCAATCTGCACTTCATTGCCAACACGAGGATGTACAGGGCGAAGACTTTGCTCTTGCTGATCATTGTCGTTGTTGGAGGGATTGTCTTCAGGTTGAGCATTGTCTTTAGGTTGATCTGGTGCGGAGATGATGAGTTCCTCTTCAGGATGAGCTTCAGAAGGTATGATTTCTCCAGTTCCCATTAGCTTGATTGATTCACTGGATGGAACTTCATCTAGCACATTTGGCAAGTGCTCTCTTTGTGAACCGTTAGTCTCATCAAACCGCACATCCACGGTTTCAACCACTTTATAATGAAAGAGGTTGAAGACTCTGTAGGAGTGCGAATCCTTTCCATATCCAAGCATAAAACCCTCATGTGCTTTTGGGGCAAACTTTGAAGTGTGATGTGCGTCCTTGATCCAGCACCTTGCGCCAAATACTCTGAAGTAACTGACATTTGGCTTCTTGCCAGTGAGGAGCTCATACGATGTCTTGTTCAGAAGCTTGTGAAGATAAACACGATTGATTGTATGGCATGCAGTATCAATGGCTTTAGGCCAGAATTTTCTTGGAGTCTTGTATTCATCTAGCATTGTTCTGGCCATCTCAATGAGTGTTCTGTTCTTGCGTTCGACGACGCCATTCTGCTGTGGCATGTACGGGGCTGAGAATTCATGTGTGATGCCCAAGGTATCAAGATATGTATCAAGGCCAGTGTTCTTGAATTCAGTGCCATTATCACTTCTGATGTGCTTTATCTTGGCGCCATAGTTGTTCATTGCTCGATTGGCGAAGCGTCTGAAGACATCATGCACTTCAGTCTTGTAAAGGATTATATGCACCCAAGTGTATCTAGAATAATCATCAACAATGATGAAGCCATAGAGACAAGCAGTAGTAGTAAGAGTTGAGTAATGAGTGGGACCGAAAAGATCCATGTGAAGCAGCTCGAAGGGTCGAGTAGTAGTCATGATTGTCTTCGAGGGATGTTTGGCCCTCGTCATCTTTCCTGCTTCACAGGCACCGCATAAGTGATCTTTCTTGAACTTGACGCCCTCGATGCCTATGACATGCTTCTTCTTTGCAAGGGTGTGTAGGTTCCTCATGCCAGCATGCCCAAGCCTTCGATGCCAGAGCCAGCATTCTGAAGCTTTTGCTAGAAGACATACGGCAAGCTGTGGTCCTGCTGAGAAATCTACCACGTACAGATCATCTTTCCGATACCCTTCAAACACTAGAGACTTGTCAGATTCCATTAGAAAAAGGCAACGATATTTTCCAAATATTACGATCATGTTCAAATCGCATAGCATTGAGACAAACATTAAGTTGAAACCAAGGGATTCAACAAGCATGACTTTATCCATGTGTTGATCCTTTGAGATTGCAACTCTACCTAGACCCAATACCTTACTTTTACCAGTGTCAGCAAATGTGATGTGGCTCTTGTCGGATGGACGTAAGGTTGAGTCCATCAGAAGGCTTCTTTTGCCAGTCATGTGATTTGTACACCCACTATCAATAATCCATTCTGTAGACGCTGGTGTCGTACCCTACAGTGTAGTTAGGGGGATAGGCTTCATGAAGAGAGTTGTGAAGCAAAAACATTTGATGAACCAGTGGGTTATGAAAGCTTAGATCCAGATTAGGACTGATAGGGAGAGTAGCAAGCGATTCAGGAATGAAGTACATAGTAAGACCATTCGGGCATTTGATCTTGCGCCTACAAGATGTTTAAGGTCCCCAGCGATAGCGTCAGAAGATTTTGGTTTTCTGCTGGAGACCTTTCCCTGCAAAAGAGAGTTAAGCCTTCTTAACCACCCACATCTTTAAGGGTGGCTTAGAAGCGATAAGTCTAAGTGCAGCGTCTGAAAACTTTGGCTTTGGGGCTCTAGCAAAAAGTCTTGCAGGTGGACAATAATGCTCATAAGAATAAGCAGAATAGTTTTTGGTCTTATGAACATGGCAGTTCGATGAACCGCGCTCATATTCATAGGCCTGAGTATGGTTTCCTTGCAAAACATTTGCATTAGTGCGACTCAGGTGAGTCCTCTGTCTGTATGAAGCCTTTGGGCCATATGAAGCCTGTGGTCTGGGGTTTGTCTTCTTCATCTGTGGTGTCATGATGGCATTCACAGGAAGATTTTCCAAACACCTTTTGGGCACCCAGATCTTCTTCATAGGCGGTCCATTCCTGCAGTTAGTACCAATGTACCTGGCAAACACTTCACCATTCTGATTCTTAAATAGTTTATAGTTTGCATCAAAGGATTCATCAATGACAATGGGGTTAGCACAAGTGAAGCCAGATAGACTGGATGGATCCGCTGAAGGTTCCTTTGTAGCAACCCATGTGGTTTTGGGATACTGCTCGGGTTTCTAGTAAGAGCCATCAACATTCATTTTCCTTATGAACCCAACACCCTCTTTCCTCGAGTTTCGGTTCAGAATCTGCCTTTTGAGGACATCACATAGTGTCTGATGCCCTTTAAGACTTTTGTACATCCCTGTTTCAAGCAATGTCTTCAACCTAGCATTCTCATTAGCAATCGCAGTAGTATCCTCAGTAGAGGGGTTAGTTACCACATCAACAGTTGAAGATATTGCAACAGTAGCAGCAGTAGAACATTCAGCAATAGAAGCAGCATTATCACGCTCAATGCATTTAAGACATGGTGGTTCAAATCCTTCCTGAGCGGAACTGATCTGTTCGGCACGAAGTGACTCGTTTTCCTTTTGAAGATCTTCATGAGCCGCTCTCAATTTCTCAAGATCTTGCTTCCTTTGAAGATAATCATAGGAAAGCTTTTCATGAGTTGTTGAGAGCATTTCATGACGACTTTCAAGTTCCTCATACTTAACGTGAAGATTTTTTATGTCTTCAATTAAGGATTCAGATCGAGTCATTTCAGCGCCCAACAGATCATCGCTTTTGTCTAACAGTTTTTGAATATGTTCCATGGCTTTCTGTTGTTTAGTTGCAATTTTAGCAAGTGTTTTGTAGCTGGGTCTTGAATCATAATCAGAGTCATCGTCACTAGATGTTTGATAGTGAGTAGTGCGTGTGTTTACCTTGGCACCGTGTGCCATGAAGCAGTAGGTAGGAGCAGAGTCGTCCTTGTCATTTGCATCGGCGTCGGTGGTGAAGTCATTGTCTTCAGTGTTGAAGATGGACTTGGCAACGTATGCTGTAGCCAGACTTGCAACACCAGAATCGGACTCCTCCTCAGACTCCACCTCCGCCTCCTCAGACGCGGACTCCTCCTCTGAATCCATTTCCTTGCCAACAAACACACGTGCCTTGCCAGATGAGCTCTTCTTGTGTGATGAAGACTTTGAGGAAGACTTGGAAGAAGACTTTGAGTATTTCTTCTTCTTCTTGTCGTTAGAGTCATATTCCTTGCTCTTCTTCTTCTTTCTGTTCTCATTGTCCCACTGCGGACACTCAGAGATGAAGTGCCCAGTTTTCTTGCACTTGTGACATGTTTTCTTCTTGTAGTCATGAGCAGAAGCTTCATCATTCCTTGAGCTTGATCATGAAGACTTTCTGAAGCCTTTCTTCTTGGTGAATCTTTGGAACTTCTTTACAAGCATAGCAAGTTCCTTTCCAATGTCTTCAGGATCGTCAGAACTGCTGTCAGATTCTTCTTTAGATGAGGAGACAACTTTTGCCTTCAGGGCACGAGTTCGCCCATAGTTTGGACCGTAGATATCTCTTTTCTCAAAAAGCTGAAACTCATGTGTGTTGAGCCTCTCAAGTATGTCGGACGGATCGAGTGTCTTGAAATCAGGTCGTTCTTGAATCATCAGGGCTAGGGTGTCAAATGAACTGTCAAGTGATCTCAGTAGTGTCTTGACAACTTCATGCTTGGTGATCTCAGTGGCGCCGAGGGCTTGAAGCTCATTTGTGATGTCAGTGAGTCGGTCAAATGTGAGCTGGACATTCTCATTGTCATTTCGCTTGAAGCGGTTGAAGAGGTTGCGAAGAACGCTGATTCTCTGATCTCTCTGGGTTGAGACGCCTTCGTTGACCTTGGAGAGCCAGTCCCAGACCAGCTTAGATGTTTCCAAAGCGCTCACACGGCCATACTGTCCTTTGGTCAGATGACCACAGATAATGTTCTTGGCAGTAGAGTCCAGTTGAACGAACTTCTTGACATCAGCAGCAGTGACACCTTCTCCAGCCTTGGGAACGCCGTTCTTGACAACATACCATAGGTCGACGTCAATGGCTTCAAGATGCATGCGCATCTTATTCTTCCAGTAGGGATATTCAGTTCCATCGAAGACGGGGCACGCAGCGGAGACTTTAATTATCCCTGCAGTCGACATAGCTAAAACTCCAGGTGGTTAAACCGAATCACACAGAACAAGGGAGCACCTTGCTCTGATACCAATTGAAAGTGCGTTATATCGACTAGAGGGGGGGGGGGTGAATAGGCGATTTTTATGAAAGTCTTCAAAACATGGAAGTTTCGAAGACAAACGATAGAAATAAACCTATTACCATGCAGCGGAAGTTAGACTACACTAGATAAACCATAGTCATGTATTCAATGAAGTGAAAGGACAATGACTAATAGAAGCTAGGTAGCAAGGATCAGGCAGGAAGATATTAAGAAGCCAAACAGATCACACAGTCACTCAGTGAAGACAAAAGATAGAGAAAATATACAATGACTTCACACAGAGTAACAGTAAGTAAAGAGAAGGGAAGGATGAAACCAGTGACTCGTTGAAGACAAAGATTTGTTGGACCAGTTCCAGTTGCTGTGACAACTGTATGTCTGGTTAGGGCGGCTAGGTATTTAAACCAAAGGACACACAGTCCCGGACACCCAGTCCTGAACACGCAGCTCAGGACACCCAGTCCTCACCGTATTCCCCTTGAGCTAAGGTCACACAGACCTCGCCCAATCACTCTGGTAAGTCTTCAAGGTAGACTCCCAAACCTTCACAGACTTCGTTCACCGGCAATCCACAATGTCTCTTGGATGCTCAGAACGCGACGCCTAACCGGCTGGAGGATGCACAGTCCTCAAGTGTAATAAGTCTTCAGATCACCCAGACAAGAAGACTTAAGTGATGCCTAATTCTCTTTGGCTCTGGGTGGTTAGGGCTTTATCCTCGCAAGGAATTCTCTCTCAAAGGCTTCGAGGTGGGTTGCTCTCAAACGACAAAAGCCGTACTCTGAATCTGAGTAGCCAACCGTTTATGGTTGTAGTGGGTGGGCTATTTATAGCCACTTGGCAACCCGACCTGATTTGTCCGAAATGACCCTGGGTCACTAAGGAACTGACACGTGTTCCAATGGTCAGATTTCAAACTCACAAGGCAACTTTACTTGGGCTACAAGCAAAGCTGACTTGTCCGACTCTGGACAAGATTTGCTCTCATAGTCTTCACTCGAAGACATAGGTTTTTGTTTAAGCATCACTTCAGTCATTCCGACTGGTTCTCTTGGACCCCACTTAGCAGTACGGTGGTTCCTATGACTCAACACAGAAGAAAAAGAACTACGAAAGATCTAAGTCTTCGAGCTCCATAGGCTTCATGCGGTGTCTTCTCTTGTCATAGTCTTCAATGTGAATATCTTCATATACCACCTTTGACATCAATGTCTTCATACATTTTTAGGGGTCATCTCTGGTGGGAAAACTGGATCAATGAGGGACTTCTACCTGTGTTATCCTGCAATTCTCACAAACACATTAGTCCCTCAACTAGGTTTGTCGTCAATACTCCAAAACCAACTAGGGGTGGCACTAGATGCACTTACATCTCTTATCGAATTACCACGATAGTTTATGGGTTAGGTATTAGAGACAACCACATTCACTTTAAATAGGGCACCACGTAATTCCAATGAGATGACACCGTATGAACTATGGTTTAGAGAAACCTAAGCTGTCATTTCTTAAAAGTTTGGGGCTGCGACGCTTATGTGAAAAAGTTTCAGGCTGATAAGCTCGAACCCAAAGAGGATAAATGCATCTTCATAGGACACCCAAAACAGTTGGGTATACCTCCTGTCTCAGATCCGAAAGCAATAAGGGATTATTTCTAGAATCGGGTCCTTTCTCGAGGAAAAGTTTCTCTCGAAAGAATTGAGTGGGAGGATGGTGGAGACTTGATGAGGTTATTGAACCGTCTCTTCAACTAGTGTGTGGCAGGGCACAGGGAGTTGTTCCTGTGGCACCTACACCAATTGAAGTGGAAGCTTATGGTAGTGATCATGAAACTTCAGATCAAGTCACTACCAAACCTCGTGGGATGACAAGGATGCGTACTACTTGAGAGTGGTACGTAATCCTGTCTTGGAAGTCATGTTGCTAGACAACAATGAACCTACGAGCTATGGAGAAGCGATGGTGGGCCTGGATTCCAAAATGGCTCGAGGCCATATAATCCGAGAGAGGATCCATATATGAAAACAAAGTTTAGACTTTGGAAGAACTACTTGATGGTCGTAAGGCTGTTAGGTACATATGGATTTTAAAAGGAAGACGGACAATGATGGTAAGTATCACCATTAAGAAAGCTCGACTTGTCGTTAAGATGTTTTCTGACAAGTTCAAGGAGTCGACTACGATGAGACTTTCTCACTCGTAGCGATGCTAAGAGTCTGTTGGAATTATATTAGCGATTACCGCATTATTTATGAAATCTTGCAGATAGGATGTCAAAACATTGTTTCCTCGACGATTTTCTTGAGGAAAGGTTGTATGTGATACAACCGGAAGGTTTTGTCAATCCTGAAAGATGCTAACAAGTATGCAAAGCTCCAACAATCCTTCTAAGGACTGGAGTAAGCATCTCGGAGTTGGAATGTATGCTTTGATGAGATGATCAAAGATTTTGGGTGTATACAAAGTTTATGAGAAACTTGTATTTCCAAAGAAGTGAGTGGGAGCAATATAGAATTTCTGATGAGTATATGTTGTTGACATATTGTTGATCAGAAATGATGTAGAATTTCTGGAAAGCATATAGGGTTATTTGGAAAGTGTTTTTCAATGGAAAACCTGAATTAAGCTACTTTAACATTGAGCGTCAAGATCTATAAGGATAGATAAAAACCGCTTAATGGTACTTTCAAATGAGCACATACCTTGACATGATCTTGAAGGTGTTCAAGATGGATCAGTCAAAGAAGGAGTTCTTGCCTGAGTTGTAAGGTATGAAGTTAAGACTTAAAGCTCGACCACGGCAGAAGAAAGAGGAAAGACGAAGGTCATCCCCTATGCTTTTGTCATAGGCTCTATACGGTATGGCATGCTAAGTACCGCACCTGATGTGTGCCTTGCCACATATCTGGAAAGAGGGTACAAAGGTGATCTAGGAGTAGATCACCAGATAGTGGTCTGAATTATCCTTAGAGGAATAAGGATATGTTTCTCGGTTATGGAGGTGATAAAGAGTTCGACGTAAAGAGTTACGTCGATGCAAGCTTAACACCTATCCGGATAGCTCTGAGTAGAGATACCGGATACGTATAATGGAGCAACAATTTAGAATAGCTCCAAGTAGAACAGTTATTTGAAATGGCTCCAAATGTAGCGTAGTAGTTGCATCTACAAGATGACATAGAAATTTGCGAAGTAAATACGGATCTGAATGTTGCAAACCCGTTGATTGAAACCTCTCTCACAAGCATAACATGATCAAACCCAGAACTCTTTGGGTGTTAGTCACATGGGGATGTGACCTTGAGTGTTAATCACATATCAATGTGAACTGGATTATTGACTCTAGTGCAAGTGGGAGACTGTTGTAAATATGCCCTAGAGGCAATAATAAATTGGTTATTATTATATTTCCTTGTTCATGATAATCGTTTATTATCCATGCTATAATTGTATTGATAGGAAACTCAGATACATGTGTGGATACATAGATAACACCATGTCCCTAGTAAGCCTCTAGTTGACTAGCTCGTTGATCAATAGATGGTTACGGTTTCCTGACCATGGACATTGGATGTCGTTGATAACGGGATCACATCATTAGGAGAATGATGTGATGGACAAGACCCAATCCTAAGACTAGCACAAGATCATGTAGTTCGTATGCTAAAGCTTTTCTAATGTCAAGTATCATTTCCTTAGACCATGAGATTGTGCAACTCCCGGATACCGTAGGAGTGCTTTGGGTGTGCCAAACGTCACAACGTAACTGGGTGGCTATAAAGGTACACTCCAGGTATCTCCGAAAGTGTCTGTTGGGTTGGCACGAATTGAGGCTGGGATTTGTCACTCCATGTAAACGGAGAGGTATCTCTAGGCCCACCCAGTAGGACATCATCATAATGTGCACAATGTGATCAAGGAGTTGATCACGAGATGATGTGTTACGGAACGAGTAAAAGAGACTTGCCGGTAACGAGATTGAACCAGGTATCGGGATACCGACGATCGAATCTCGGGCAAGTATCGTACCGCTAGACGAAGGGAATTGTATACGGGATTGATTAAGTCCTTGACATCGTGGTTCATTCGATGAGATCATCGTGGAGCATATGGGAGCCAACATGGGTATCCAGATCCCGCTGTTGGTTATTGACCGGAGAGTTGTCTCGGCCATGTCTGCATGACTCCCGAACCCGTAGGGTCTACACACTTAAGGTTCGATGACGCTAGGGTTATAGGGAAAGTATGTACGTGGTTACCGAATGTTGTTCGGAGTCCCGGATGAGATCCCGGACATCACGAGGAGTTCCGGAATGGTCCGGAGGTAAAGAGTGATATATAGGAAGTATGGTTTTGGTCACTGGAAGTGTTCCGGGCATCATCGGTAACGTACCGGGACCACCGGGAGGGTCCCGGGGGTCCACCAGGTGGGGCCACCAGCCCCGGAGGCCTACATGGGCCAATAGTGGGAAGGGACCAGCCCCTAGGTGGGCTGGGGCGCCTACCACCAAGGCCCAAGGCACCTCCTAGAGGGGAAGGGGGGAAACCCTAGGGCAGATGGGCCTTAAGGCCCACCCTAGGTGCGCCCCCTCTCTCTCCCCCTTGGCCGCCTCCCAGATGGGATCTGGGGGCTGCCGCCACCCATAGGGAGGAACCCTAGGTGGGGGCGCAGTCCCTCCCCTCCCCCTATATATACTTGAGCAAAGGGGCAACCCAACACGTGATTCAATCTCCCTGTTGGCGCAGCCCTACCCCTCTCCCTCCTTGTCTCTCGTAGTGCTTGGCGAATCCCTACTGGAGTCCCGCGCTCCTCCACCACCACCACGCCGTCGTGCTGCTACTGGATGGAGTCTTCCCCAACCTCTCCTTCTCCCCTTGCTGGATCATGAAGGAAATATGCCCTAGAGGCAATAATAAAGTTATTATTTATTTCCTTATATCATGATAAAAGTTTATTATTCATGCTAGAATTGTATTAACCGGAAACATAATACATGTGTGAATACATAGACAAACAGAGTGTCACTAGTATGCCTCTACTTGACTAGCTCGTTAATCAAAGATGGTTATGTTTCCTAACCATGGACAAAGAGTTGTCATTTGATTAACGGGATCACAACATTAGTTGAATGATCTAATTGACATGACCCATTCCATTAGCTTAGCACCCGATCGTTTAGTATGTTGCTATTGCTTTCTTCATGACTTATACATGTTCCTATGACTATGAGATTATGCAACTCCCGTTTGCCGGAGGAACACTTTGTGTGCTACCAAACGTCACAACGTAACTGGGTGATTATAAAGGAGCTCTACAGGTGTCTCTAAAGGTACATGTTGGGTTGGCGTATTTCGAGATTAGGATTTGTCACTCCGAATGTCGGAGAGGTATCTCTGGGCCCTCTCGGTAATGCACATCACTTAAGCCTTGCAAGCATTGCAACTAAATGAGTTAGTTGCGGGATGATGTATTACGGAATGAGTAAAGAGACTTGCCAGTAACGAGATTGAACTAGGTATTGGATACCGACGATCGAATCTCGGGCAAGTAACATACCGATGACAAAGAGAACAACGTATGTTGTTATGCGGTCTGACCGATAAAGATCTTCGTAGAATATGTAGGAGCCAATATGGGCATCTAGGTCCCGCTATTGGTTATGGACCGGAGACATGTCTCGGTCATGTCTACATTGTTCTCGAACCATAGGGTCCGCACGCTTAAGGTTTCGATGACAGTTATATTATGAGTTTATGAGTTTTGATGTACCGAAGGAGTTCGGAGTCCCGGATGAGATCGGGGACATGACGAGGAGTCTCGAAATGGTCGAGTCGTAAAGATCGATATATTGGACGACTATATTCGGACATCGGAAAGGTTCCGAGTGATTCGGGTATTTTCGGAGGTAACGGGGAGTTACGGGAATACGGGGAAGAGTATTGGGCCTTAATGGGCTTTACTGGGAAGGAGCCAGGAGGTGGCGCGCGCCCCTCCCAAGCCCAGTCCGAATTGGACAAGGGATTTGGGGCGCGGCCCCCCTCTCCCTTCCTTCTCCACTCCCCTCCTTTCCCCCCTTCTCCTAGTTGGACTCGGAAAGAAGGAGTCCTACTCCCGGTGGGAGTAGGACTCCCCTTGGCGCGCCCACTCCTAGGCCGGCCGCTCCTCCTCCCTTGCTTCTTTATATACGGGGGTAGGGGGCACCCCATAGACACACAAGTTGATCTTTGAGATCGTTCCTTAGCCGTGTGCGATGCCCCCTGCCACCATATTCCACCTCGATCATATCGTTGTAGTGCTTAGGCGAAGCCCTGCGTCGGTAGAACATCAAGATCGTCACCACGCCGTCGTGCTGACGGAACTCCTCCCCGAAGCTTTGCTGGATCGGAGCTCGGGGATCGTCATCGAGCTGTACGTGTGCTAAGAACTTGGAGGTGCCGGGGTAACGGTGCTTGGATCGGTCGGATCGGGAAGAAGACGTACGACTACTTCCTCTACGTTGTGTCAACACTTTCGCAGTCGGTCTGCGTGGGTACGTAGACAACACTCTCCCCTCTCGTTGCTATGCATCACCATGATCTTGCGTGTGCGTAGAATTTTTTTTGAAATTACTACGTTCCCCAACAGTTGTATCAGAGCCTAGGTTTTATGGTTTGATGTTATATGCATGAGTAGAACACAAGTGAGTTGTGGGCGATACAAGTCATACTGCCTACCAGCATGTCATACTTTGGTTCGGCGGTATTGTTGGACGAGACGACCCGGACCAACCTTACGTGTACGCTTACGCGAGACCGGTTCCCCCGACGTGCTTTGCACACAGGTGGCTTGCGGGCGACTGTCTCTCCAACTTTAGTTGAACCGAGTGTGGCTACGCCCGGTCCTTGCGAAGGTTAAAATGGAGTCTATTTGACAAACTATCATTGTGGTTTTGATGCGTAGGTGAGATTGGTTCTTGCTTAAGCCCGTAGCAGCCACGTAAAACTTGCAACAACAAAGTAGCGGACGTCTAACTTGTTTTTGCAGGGCATGTTGTGATGTGGTATGGTCAAGACATGATGCTAAATTTTATTGTATGAGATGATCATGTTTTGTAACCGAGTTATCGACAACTAGCAGGAGCCATATGGTTGTCACTTTATTGTATGCAATGCAATCGCGATGTAATGCTTTACTTTATCACTAAGCGGTAGCGATAGTCGTGGAAGCATAAGATTGACGAGATGACAACGATGCTACGATGGAGATCAAGGTGTCGCGCCGGTGACGATGGTGATCATGACGGTGCTTCGGAGATGGAGATCACAAGCACAAGATGATGATGGCCATATCATATCACTTATATTGCATGTGATATTTATCTTTTTATGCATCTTATCTTGCTTTGATTGACGGTAGCATTATAAGATGATCTCTCACTAAATTATCAAGAAGTGTTCTCCCTGAGTATGCACCGTTGCCAAAGTTCGTCGTGCCCAGACACCACGTGATGATCGGGTGTGATAAGCTCTACGTCCATCTACAACGGGTGCAAGCCAGATTTTGCACACGCAGAATACTTAGGTTAAACTTGACGAGCCTAGCATATGCAGATATGGCCTCGGAACACGGAGACCGAAAGGTCGAGCGTGAATCATATAGTAGATATGATCAACATAACGATGTTCACCATTGAAAACTACTCCATCTCACGTGATGATCGGTTATGGTTTAGTTGATTTGGATCACGTGATCACTTAGAGGATTAGAGGGATGTCAATCTAAGTGGGAGTTCTTAAGTAATATGATTAATTGAACTTAAATTTATCATGTACTTAGTCCTGGTAGTATTTTGTAAATCATGTTGTAGATCAATAGCTCGCGTTGTTGCTTCCCTGTATTTATTTTGATATGTTCCTAGAGAAAATTGTATTGAAAGATGTTAGTAGCAATGATGCGGATTGGATCCGTCATCTGAGGTTTATCCTCATTGCTGCACAGAAGAATTATGTCCTTGATGCACCACTAGGTGACAGACCTATTGCAGGAGCAGATGCAAACGTTATGAACGTTTGGCTAGCTCAATATGATGACTACTTGATTGTTTAGTGCACCATGCTTAATGGCTTAGAATCGGGACTTCAAAGACGTTTTGAATGTCATGGACCATATGAGATGTTCCAGGAGTTGAAGTTAATATTTCAAGCAAATACCCTAGTTGAGAGATATGAGGTCTCCAACAAGTTCTATAGCTAAAACATGGAGGAGAATCGCTCAACTAGTGAGCATGTGCTCAGATTGTCTGGGTACTACAATCGCTTGAATCAAGTGGGAGTTAATCTTCCAGATAAGATAGTGATTGACAGAATTCTCTAGTCACCATGACCAAGTTAGTAGAACTTCGTGATGAACTATAGTATGCAAGGGATGACGAAAACGACTCCCGAGCTTTTCGTGATGATGAAATCGATGAAGGTAGAAATCAAGAAAAACATCAAGTGTTGATGGTAGACAAGACCACTAGTTTCAAGAAAAGGGCAGAGGGAAGAAGGGGAACTTCAAAAAGAACAGCAAGCAAGTTGCTGCTCAAGTGAAGAAGCCCAAGTCTGGACCTAAGCCGGAGACTGAGTGCTTCTACTGCAAAGGGACTGGTCACTGGAAGCGGAACTACCCCAAGTGATTGGCAGATAAGAAGGATGGCAAGGTGAACATAAGTATATTTGATATACATGTTATTGATGTGTACTTTACTAGTGTTTATAGCAACCCCTCAGTATTTGATACTAGTTCAGTTGCTAAGATTAGTAACTCCAAATGGGAGTTGCAGAATAAACAGAGACTAGTTAAGGGTGAAGTGACGATGTGTGTTGGAAGTGGTTCCAAGATTGATATGATCATCATCGCACACTCCCTATAAATTCGGGATTAGTGTTGAACCTAAATAAGTGTTATTTGGTGTTTACGTTGAGCATGAATATGATTTGATCATGTTTATTGTAATACGATTATTCAGTAAGAGAATAAATTGTTGTTCTGTTTACATGAATAAAACCTTATATGGTTACACACCCAATGAAAATAGTTCGTTGGATCTCGATCATAGTGATACACATAATCATAATATTGAAACCAAAAGATGCAAAGTTAATAATGATAGTGCAACTTATTTGTAGCACTGCCGTTTAGGTCATATTGGTGTAAAGCGCATGAAGAAACTCCATGCTGATGGGCTTTTGGAATCACTTGATTATGAATCAGTTGATGCTTGCGAACCATGCCTCATGGGCAAGATGACTAAGACTCTGTTCTTCGGAACAATGGAGCGAGCAACAGATTTGTTGGAAATCATACATACTGATGTATGTGGTCTGATGAATATTGAGGCTCGCAATAGGTATCATTATTTTCTGATCTTCACAGATGATTTGAGCAGATATGAGTATATCTACTTGATGAAACATAAGTCTGAAACATTTGAAAAGTTCAAAGAATTTCAGAGTGAAGTGGAGAATCATCGCAACAAGAAAATAAGGCTTCTACGATCTGATCGCGGAGACAAATATTTGAGTTACGAGTTTGGTCTTCAATTAAAACAATGTGGAATAGTTTCACAAATTCGTGCCACCCGGAACACCATAGTGTAATGGTGTGTCCGAACGTCATAACCGTACTTTATTAGATATGGTGCGATCTATGATGTCTCTTACCGATCTACCACTATCGTTTTGGGGTTATGCATTAGAGACAGCTGCATTCACGTTAAATAGGGCACCATCTAAATCCGTTGAGACGACACCGTGTGAACTATGGTTTGGCAAGAAACCTAAGCTGTCGTTTCTTAAAAAGTTTGAGGTTGCAATGCTTATGTGAAAAAGTTTCAACCTGATAAGCTCAAACCCAAATCGGAGAAGTGCGTCTTCATAGGATACCCAAAGGAAACTATTGGGTACACCTTCTATCACAGATCCGAAGGCAAGACATTTGTAGCTAAGAATGGATCCTTTCCAGAGAAGGAGTTTCTCTCGAAAGAAGTGAGTGGGAGGAAAGTAGAAAACTTGATAAGGTAATTGTACCTTCTCCCTTATTGGAAAGTAGTTCATCACAAAAATCTGTTCTTGTGACTACTACACCAATTAGTGAGGAAGCTAATGATGATGATCATGTAACTTCAGATCAAGTTACTACTGAATCTCGTAGGTAAACCAGAGTGAGATCCGCACCAGAGTGGTATAGTAATCCTGTTCTGGAAGTCATGTTACTAGACCATGACGAACTTGCGAACTATGAGGAAGCGATGATGAGCCCAGATTCCGCGAAATGGTTTGAGGCCATGAAATCTGAGATATGATCCATGTATGAGAACAAAGTTTGGACTTTGGTTGACTTGCCCGATGATCAGCAAGCAATTGAGAATAAATGGATCTTCAAGAGGAAGACGGACGCTGATAGTAGTGTTACTATCTACAAAGCTAGAATTGTCGCAAAAGGTTTTTCGACAAGTCCAAGGTGTTGACTACGATGAGAGTTTCTCACTCGAATCTATGCTAGAGTCTATCCGAATCATGTTAGTAATTGCCGCATTTTATGAAATCTGGCAAATAGGATAAACAAAACTGCATTCCTTAATGGATTTATTAAAGAAGAGTTGTATATGATGCAACCAGAAGGTTTTGTCAATCCGAAAGGTGCTAACAAAATGTGCAAGCTCCAGCGATCCATCTGTGGACTGGTGCAAGCATCTCGGAGTTGGAATATACACTTTGATGAGTTGATCAAAGCATATAGTTTTATATAGACTTGCGGTGAAGCCTGTATTTACAAGAAAGTGAGTGGGAGCACTACAGCATTTCTGATAAGTATATGTGAATGACATATTGTTGATCAGAAATAATGTAGAATTATTCTGTAAAGCATAAAGGAGTGTTTGAAAGGAGTTTTTCAAAGAAAGACTTCGGTGAAGCTGCTTACATATTGAGCTTCAAGATCTATAGAGATAGATCAAGACGCTTGATAAGTTTTTTCAATAAGTACATACCTTGACAAGATTTTGAAGTAGTTCAAAATGGAGCAGTCAAAGAAAAAGTTCTTGCCTGTATTACAAGGTGTGAAGTTGAGTAAGACTCAAAGCCCGACCACGGCAGAAGATAGAAAGATAATGAAAGTCATTCCCTATGCCTTGGCCATAGGTTCTATAAAGTATGTCATGCTGTGTACCAGATCTATTGTATACCCTGCACTGATTTGGCAAGGGAGTACAATAGTGATCTAGGAGTAGATCACTGGACAACGGTCAGAATTATCCTTAGTGAAATAAGGATATGTTTCTCGATTATGGACGTGACAAAAAGGTTCGTCGTAAAGGGTTACGTCGATGAAAGTTTTTGACACTGATCCAGATGATTCTAAGTCTCAATCTAGATACATATTAAAAGTGGGAGCAATTAGCTAGAGTAGCTCCGTGCAGAGCATTGTAGACATAGAATTTTGCAAAATACATACGGATCTGAATATGGCAGGCCCGTTGACTAAATTTCTCTCACAAGCAAAACATGATCACTCTTTGGGTGTTAATCACATAGCGATGTGAACTAGATGATTGAATCTAGTAAACCCTTTGGGTGTTAGTCACATGGAGATGTGAACCAATCACATAAAAATGTGAACTATTGGTGTTAATCACATAGCGATGTGAACTAGATTATTGACTCTAGTGCAAGTGGGAGACTGAAGGAAATACGCCCTGGAGGCAATAATAAAGTTATTATTTATTTCCTTATATCATGATAAAAGTTTATTATTCATGCTAGAATTGTATTAACCGGAAACATAATACATGTGTGAATACATAGACAAACAGAGTGTCACTAGTATGCCTCTACTTGACTAGCTCGTTAATCAAAGATGGTTATGTTTCCTAACCATGGACAAAGAGTTGTCATTTGATTAACGGGATCACATCATTAGTTGAATGATCTGATTGACATGACCCATTCCATTAGCTTAGCACCCGATCGTTTAGTATGTTGCTATTGCTTTCTTCATGACTTATACATGTTCCTATGACTATGAGATTATGCAACTCCCGTTTGCCGGAGGAACACTTTGTGTGCTACCAAACGTCACAACGTAACTGGGTGATTATAAAGGAGCTCTACATGTGTCTCCAAAGGTACATGTTGGGTTGGCGTATTTCGAGATTAGGATTTGTCACTCCGAATGTCGCAGAGGTATCTCTGGGCCCTCTCGGTAATGCACATCACTTAAGCCTTGAAAGCATTGCAACTAAATGAGTTAGTTGCGGGATGATGTATTACGGAATGAGTAAAGAGACTTGCCAGTAACGAGATTGAACTAGGTATTGGATACCGACGATCGAATCTCGGGCAAGTAACATACCGATGACAAAGGGAACAACGTATGTTGTTATGCGGTCTGATCGATAAAGATCTTCGTAGAATATGTAGGAGCCAATATGGGCATCCAGGTCCCGCTATTGGTTATTGACCGGAGACGTGTCTCGGTCATGTCTACATTGTTCTCGAACCGTAGGGTCCGCACGCTTAAGGTTTCGATGATAGTTATATTATGATTTTATGAGTTTTGATGTACCGAAGGAGTTCAGAGTCCCGGATGAGATCGGGGACATGACGAGGAGTCTCGAAATGGTCGAGACGTAAAGATCGATATATTGGACGACTATATTCGGACATCGGAAAGGTTCCGAGTGATTCGGGTATTTTCAGAGGTACCGGGGAGTTACGGGAATACGGGGAAGAGTATTGGGCCTTAATGGGCTTTAGTGGGAAGGAGCCAGGAGGTGGCGCGCGCCCCTCCCAAGCCCAGTCCGAATTGGACAAGGGATTTGGGGCACGGCCCCCTCTCCCTTCCTTCTCCACTTCCCTCCTTTCCCCCCTTCTCCTAGTTGGACTAGGAAAGAAGGAGTCCTACTCCCGGTGGGAGTAGGACTCCCCTTGGCGCACCCACTCCTAGGCCGGCCGCCCCTCCTCCCTTGCTCCTTTATATACGGGGGCAGGGGGCACCGCATAGACACACAAGTTGATCTTTGAGATCGTTCCTTAGCCGTGTGCGGTGCCCCCTGCCACCATATTCCACCTCGATCATATCGTTGTAGTGCTTAGGCGAAGCCCTGCGTCGGTAGAACATCAAGATCGTCACCACGCCGTCATGCTGATGGAACTCCTCCCCGAAGCTTTGCTGGATCGGAGCTCGGGGATCGTCATCGAGCTGTACGTGTGCTAAGAACTCGGAGGTGCCGGAGTAACGGTGCTTGGATCGGTCGGATCGGGAAGAAGACGTACGACTACTTCCTCTACGTTGTGTCAACGCTTCCTCAGTCGGTCTGCGTGGGTACGTAGACAACACTCTCCCCTCTTGTTGCTATGCATCACCATGATCTTGCGTGTGCGTAGGAATTTTTTTGAAATTACTACGTTCCCCAACAGATCAAGGCGTAGGAGATGTCACCGGGCTGTACGTGTGTTGAACACGGAGGTGCCGTCCGTTCGGCACTAGGATCATCGGTGATTTGGATCACAACGTGTACGACTCCATCAACCCCGTTCACTTGAACGCTTCCGCTTAGCGATCTACAAGGGTATGTAGATGCACTGTCCTTCCCCTCGTTGCTAGATTACTCCATAGATTGATCTTGGTGATGCGTAGAAAATTTTGAATTTCTGCTACGTTCCCCAACACCAAGTTCTCCCACTCCAAGGCCGCCCCCACATGATATGCCAGATGAGCGGGCACCGCGGCCCGAGTTGGATGTGCACCAAGGACATGCCTTACGAGGAGGTGGCCTTCATGGTGAACTACCTCTCGGACAGCAAGCTCCTGGAAGATTGGCGGTTCGGCAAGGAGCCGTACTCCCGCGCCAACCCCCCGCCCGTGGTGAGTTGCCTTTCCTTAATTTCTTTGGATTGTCTTTTCTCTCGCCGAGTTTGTTTTGACCAGTCGGCTTTGGACAGAATCCCCTCCTCCATTCACCAGCCGGCACCTCGGGGCCGGCCCGCGAGTTCCTCGCCGACCGGGCGGAGAGGAACATCGACGACCCCGATCTGGGGGCGGCAGCTCTGGAGGACGACGCCGAGGGAGGAGGAGGAACAGCAGGCGACTTCAGGCCTTCGGCCACTTTTGCCGACTGGCCTGAAGACGATGTCGAGGGGGAAGTCGCCCCCCGCCATCGGCCAGGAGCCAGCCAGCCTGGCGCGGGCTCTTCTGCCGTGCCAGGTGCTCGAGGCAGCGGGAAGAAGCGCAGGGCCGTGCCGACCTTGTTCGGCAGTCGACCAAAGAAACCCAAGGGTTCGGCTGCGGCGACCCGGCGGGATGAGGCGGCCGCGAAGGCCATCCGCTTCCGTAAGGAAGTGAAGAAGCCGCCATTGGTCTTCGCGTGAGTATTCTGTCTCAATGCTTTATTCTTTCTGTGTGGTTTTGTCTGAGTCTTTGCTTGCCCCCCTTGCTTCAGGGCTCCCTCATTCTTGAGAAGGTCACTGCTGCCTCCGTCATGGGGTCAGCGGAGACGTCCGCCACCACTCGGCGGATTGACCCTGCTGCCGACCTCTGGGAGGCGACAGAGTGGAATGTGCGGGAGAAGCGCAACGAAGAAGAGGCCGTTTGCTTTGAGAAGGCGGAGGCCGACAGGGCGGAGGCCTCCGCCAAGAAAAAACTGGCGGAGGCCGAAGCCGCCGCCGCGACGAAGCGGCAGGCTGAGGAAGCTGCACGCCGCCAATCGGCGGTGTTCGTCACCCCGTTGAACTCTGCGCCTCCGCCTACGGAGTTTCCAGGACAGACTAGAGAAGCCGGCGGGGAGAACCCCGTCGTGGAGAGGGAAGGCGGCGACCCCTCTGCGCCGGACATGAACGTTCTGCCGCCGCCTCCGCCGCCGTCTGAAGGTGCGCAAGGCAGGCGGCCAGCGGACCCTCCAGTGCCGCCGACCGAAGATGAGGTCGTGGCGAGGCTACTCCTCCAAGTCGGCTCGCCAACGCACCGCCGTCTGGAGAAGGCGACTTCGGCACCTTGCCCCCTGGAAGCCGGCACCACCAGCTCGGCGATCCCAGACGCCGAAGCGACGAGCGCCGCGCCCATTGGGTGGGTGCGAGGAGGCGGCACAGGGCCGCTGAACCAGGCGCTCTTGGACGTCCAGGCGAAGCTTCATGCTGAGGGCGACGCTCTCCAGAGTTGCACCAAGGCGTTCCTGGCATCGCGGGCAGCCGTTTGGGTATGTTTTTTTCCTTTGGTCCTTGTTTTCTTGTTCCTCTCTGTGGGGGCACGCCAGCGCACCCACTGGGGGTAGTCCTCGAGTTTCAGGCTGGCTGCTGAGCAGGCGGCCCGGAACTCCAATTGATGAACTTTGGGTATTAACTTTTTGTCTGAAATGTTTGTCGTAGGACTACCACAACCTCCGCGTCATTACCTTCAACCGTAACGTTGAAGAGCTGGGCAAGCGGACCGCCGATTTATCAGAGAGCCGGAGTAAGTCCTTTTCCTTCTTTGCGGGGAGCGCTGGCGCACCCGCGGGCTGTAGTCCCCGAGATTCAGGCCGACTGCTGAGCAGTTGAGCCGGATCTCCCTGGCGACCTTCTTTTCCTGATGACTTAACGCCTTCTTTCTTCCTTCTTTTCAGGGGCCAACGCTGCTCTTCAACAGCAGCTGAGCGACGCCAACTCCGCTTTGCGCGCCAAAGAGGAGGAGTGCAGCAAGCTCGCCACAGAGCGCGATCTGCTGGCCACTCAATTGGCAGAGCAGAAGGAGCTGCTTGTGAAGACACAGAGGGAGGCGGAGGAGACAGAAACCGCCCTCCTGGCCGAGTTCGCGAGCGAGCGCTCCTCCTGGTCTGACAAGGAGGCGATGCTGGCCTCCGGCTTCCATGAGATTGAAGACATCGTTGATGGTGAGTTTCTTTACTTTCTTCGAGCTGCTGATTTAAGTCGTGCCAACTCCTGGCTTTTGACTTGCTTCTTCGTTTCTTCCTGTCTTTGCAGACTTCTTTCCTGGGCAGTCGCAAGCCACCATCCAAGCCATCGAGGCTGACCATGAAGGTCGGAGGGCGGAGGGTGCAGAGATTGCCGCCGACGCCCCCCGAACTCTTGACGAGCACATCCTGAGCATCGAGGCTCGCCTTCGGCCGGCTCACCGGATGCTGTGCCGGCTTCAGCGTGTCGGTGCCCAGGCAATTGCCGCCCTATGGCCGGATATGCAGGCTCTGCGCACCCCCAGCCTGACGACCGACTAGCTAGCGGTTGCGGCCGGTCGTCTTGAGGCCTGGAAGGGCTCTTCGGCCCGAGCTGGAGCGCACCGGGCCTTGGAGTTCGTCAAGGCATGGTATCCGGGGCTGGATCTAGACCGGCTAGCCATGCTTCGGTCGGAGGCCCAGCCGGAGCTGGCAGCAGCGGAAGACGCCCTCGTCAAGCGTGCTGTGGCGATCGCCGAGTACACCAACACCAGCATCTTCGTCCCCGAGCGATCTGAAGACGGCGAGGAGGTACCGCCGGAGTGGTTTGGGATGAACCCAGACTACGGCGAGGACTCGATGGAGGTGATTGGCTCCAACATCGAGGAGGAGGGCGAGGCGGAGGACGGAGGCAAGGCGGAGGCACTAGAAGATGGAGCAGACGGCCGGCCTCAGCTCGACCACGCCTCCAGCAACGAGCCGCGTACGACCGAGTCGACTGCCGCCGGAGGCGATCAAGCCGAGACTACCTAGCCGGCCGCCCCGACGCCTGACGCTGCCGCCTCCTCCGACCCTCCGAATCCGTCTGCTGCTTCCTAAGCTGCCGCTTTATCTTTATTTTATCTGCTTCAGTAGTCTTTGAAGAACTTGTTAATTCACACAATTCCAACCGCGGGGTGTATTTTGAACTTCTGCTTGAAGATTCGGCCAAGGGCCTATGTTATGTAAATATATTTATCCGAGTTCTATCTTTTCTTGCTCATTGCTCTTTTGACTTTTTTCCTTTGCCGCTTTCTCTTAGTTGCCTGCCTTGCCAATCGGACAGCCGCTCTGCGGACTGTCGCTGGATCAAATGCTTGGCTACTTTGAGAAGGCAAGTACTTAGCCGTTTTTAAGAGTTTTTGAGCAAGTTGAATAGAAGGCGGCAATCCGACTATTCGAGAGTCGGTTTGCGCAAAAGGCTGGAAGCCGTCTTGAGCTATGTTTTATGCTTTGAGTCCTTAACCATTTTTCATGCGAACGCCCATTCTACCTTACCTCTGCCCATCGTACAGTCACTCTGCGAGCTGCGGCTTCTGACAGAAGACGGTTTAGGTGTTACACACTACTTGTCCGGCTGCAGGAAGCATTTCATAGTGCAAGGCGGCAAGTCCCCGGACCAACTTGTCGAGCCCGGTGCCAAGCGGCATGACAAAGAATAACATACTTGTAGGCATAATTTTTATCATGTAGACAAAAGAGGGCAGTCCCCGAGCTCGTCTCGAGGGGCCCGAAGTCTTGGTACTTTAATACAAAAGGTAGCGTGGTACATACTGCATCAACTGTAAAATCTTCGGAGGAGATTTGCATTCCATGGCCGCTCTGTCTCCTTGCCGGAGTCGTCCCTCTTGCGTGCTCAGGGCTTCTGAGCATCAATCAGGTAGTAGGAGTCGTTGCCCAGTACTTTCTGATAATGAAGGGGCCTTCCCAAGGCGCTGACAGCTTGTGCTGGCCAGCTGTTCGCTGGATCAGCCGAAGCACGAGGTCGCCTTCTTGGAAAGATCTTGGCTTGACCTTCCTATTGTGGTATCGGCGCAGGCTCTGCTGGTAGATGCTGGACCGGCTGAGTGCCAACAGCTGGCCCTCTTCCAGCAGATCGACGCCGTCTTGCTGTGCTTCTTCCGCTTCCTCCTCGGTGTACATGGTGACTCGTGGGGAGTCGAACTCTATGTCCGTTGGGATGACGACTTCGGCACCGTAGACAAGGAAGAAAGGCGTGAAGCCAGTTGACTTGTTTGGAGTCATGCGCAAACTCCAGAGGACGGCTGGTAGCTCATCGAGCCAGCAGCCAGCCGAGCGCTCCAGAGGCTCGATTAGCCGAGGCTTGATGCCGGACAGGATGAGGCCATTTGCTTGCTCCACCTGGCCGTTTGACTGTGGATGGGCGACGGACGCTAGGTCCAGTCTGATGCCCTGTGTTGTGCAGAAACGGGTAAAGGCGCCTTTGGAAAAATTTGTGCCGTTGTCGGTGATGATGCTATGTGGTATGCCGTACCGAATTGTGATATCGAAGATGAAAGTCACGGCAGTCGGACCGTTCAGTTTCTTGATTGGCTTCGCTTCTATCCACTTGGTGAACTTGTCCACTGCGACAAGTAAGTGAGTTAAGCCACCTCGTGCTGTCTTGAATGGTCCCACCATGTCTAGACCCCAAACTGTGAAAGGCCAGGCAATGGGGATGGTCTTGAGTGTAGAAGCCGGCTGGTGCGGCTTGGAGCTGAACTTCTGGCACCCTTTGCACTTTTGGACCAACTCCTTGGCCTCTTCCAAGGCAGTTGGCCAGAAGAAAACGTGTCGAAAGGCTTTGGCGACGAGTGCTCTAGAAGCCGCATGGTGGCCGCACTCGCCATGATGGATGTCTTTGAGAATTGTTGGCCTTGCTCTGGCTCTACGCAACGCTGGTAGACACCGGTGACGCTGCACCTGACCAGCTCTCTGTTAACTATGGTGTAGGCTGCCACCCGACGTTGTATTTGCCGAGCTGAGGTCTCATCAGTCGGCAGCTCTTTGTTCACTAGGAATTTGAGGATGGGCTGGGCCCATGAGGGTGCTGCTATTTCTTCAACTTGTAGAACTGCGACTTGGACGAGGGCGGTTGGGCTGGGAGGCGGCGGGTTGGAGTCCACAACCGCTTGCTGGGTTAATGAAGTCCCCTGGCCGACTAGCGCGGCCCTTGGGCCGAGTTCTGGAGTCTTCGAGTCCGCCGCCGCAGTCCCCGGGCCGTGTTCGACTGTGCCGGCTTTGGAGTCATCCGCCAAAGTCCCCGTACCGACTGCCGGGGCTCTGGAGTCGGATCCGACGTCTTCGGGAGGAGCCGGCACAAAAATGGAGTCTGATTCTGGTGAAGGCTTGACAGACGGCTTGAGGAGGCGTTGAAGGGCGACGCCAGATGGTATTGCTTGGCGGGTAGAGCCGATTCATGCCAAGGCGTCTGCTTGGTCATTGTCGTTTCTTGGCACATGGAGGAACTCGCACCCTTCAAAATACCCGCTGAGTTGCTGCACGAGGAAATGGTAACTCACCATGTTTGCGTCTTTCGCGTCCCAGTCGCCAGATGAGTGCTGGACCACTAAGTCCGAGTCGCCATAACACAAGATCCGACGGATGCCAAGTTCTTTGGCAAGCCAGAGCCCGTGAATGAGCGCCTCATACTCGGTGACGTTGTTGGAGGCGGCAAAATGGATTTGTAGTGCATATTTGAGCTTGTCGCCTTTAGGAGAGGTGAGGACGACGCCGGCTCCCAAGCCGGTGCGCATCTTGGAGCCGTCGAAATGCATCCGCCAATGGGTGGAGTCAGGCGCTGGAGGTAGGTACTGGGTCTCGGCCCAGTCGACGAGGAAGTCGGCCAGTGCTTGTGACTTAATAGCGGTGCGGGTCTGGTAGTGGATGGTGTAGGGAGCCAGCTCTATGGCCCACTTGGCCACTCGGCCAGAAGCATCTCGGCTACCAATGATCTCGGCAATTGGGGCCGTGCAGACCATCGTGATTGGATGCTCTTGAAAGTAAGGCTTCAATTTCTTGGCAGTAAAGTGTACGCCGTAGCACATCTTCTGGTAGTGTGGGTAGTTCTGCTTGGAGGTCGACATTACCTCGCTCAGGTAATATACTGGTCTCGGGATAGGTAGCGCCTTGCCTTCCTCCTTGCGTTCCACTACAATGACCGTGCTGACTACCCGGCTGGTGGCGGCGATGTACAGGAGCATAGGTTCCTTTGGAGTTGGAGCCGCCAGGACCGGTGGGGTAGTTAGCATCTTCTTCAACTGGAGAAAAGCTTCATCCGCCTTATGGTTCCACTCGAAAAAAGTGGTCTTCTTCATGAGTTGGTATAAGGGGAGAGCTTTCTCGCCCGGCCGACTGATGAATCGGCTGATGGACGCCAAGCAGCCGGTGAACTTTTGCACATCCAGCAGTCGGCTGGGTACCTCCATTCTCTCAATGGCCTTGATTTTTACTGAATTGCACTCTATGCCGCGTTCAGAGACCAGGAAGCCAAGGAGCTGGTCGGCTGGTACTCCGAAGACACACTTCTCGGGGTTGAGCTTGATCTGGAATCGGCGCAGGTTTTCAAAAGTCTCCTTGAGGTCTTCCAGCAGTGTTCCATGCTTTTCCGTCTTCACCACCACGTCGTCCACGTAGACGTGGGCGTTCCTGCCGAGCTGCTTGAGGAGGCACTTCTGCATGCAATGCTGAAAGGTGGCGCCGGCATTCCTTAAGCCGAACGTCATGGTGAGGTAGCAGAAGGCTCCAAACGGCGTGATGAAGGCGGTCTTCAGTCTGTCAGCCGGGTTCAGCTTGATCTGGTGATATCCTGAATATGCATCCAAAAAACTCAACAGCTCGCATCCGGCTGTGGAGTCTATCACTTGATCGATTCTTGGTAGAGCAAATGGGTCCTTGGGGCAGGCTTTGTTGAGGCTCGTGTAGTCAATACACATTCGCCACTGCTTGTTCTTCTTCAGTACCAGGACCGGATTTGCTAGCCATTCTGGAAAGAACACTTCCATAATGAAGCCGGCTGCTAGGAGTCGGGCTATCTCTTCTCCGACAACTCTTCTCTTCTCTTCTGACAGGCGGCGCAGGGGCTGCCTGACCGGCTTTGCGTTAGATCGGACGTGTAACTTGTGCTCGGCGAATTCCGTCGGTACACCTGGCATGTCTTTGGGGGACCATGCGAAGATGTCCCGATTCTCATGGAGGAAATCGACGAGCTCGCCTTCCTATTTGCTGTCGAGGTTTGCACCTACGACAGCATACCTCTCTGGGTGCTCCGAATCCAAGGGTATCTTCTTTGTCTCTTTGGCCGGTTTGAACGAACCTTCAGCCTCCGACTCCTTCGGGTTGGGCGATACCTCTGGCTGCTTGCCGGCCATCGCCACAACTCGTTCAAGGAGTCGCTTCTCAGCCGCGATCACCTGGGACTCGGCCAGCCGACTGCTCTCAGCCGCGCAGACAGACGACTTCCGGTAGTCGCCGGCCATAGTCAGAATTCCCCTGGAACTGGGCATCTTCAGCTTGAGGTAGGCGTAGTGGGGAACCGCCATGAACTTGGCCAAGGCGGGTCGGCCGAGTAGCGCATGGTATGGGCCCTCGAGGTCCACCACCTCAAACCAAACAGACTCTCGGCGGAAGTGATCTTTGTCTCCGAAGAGAACGTCCATCAGGATCTTGCCGATTGGTGAGCAGGAAAGCCCAGGAACAATGCCGTGGAACACAGTCCGGCTGTTCTGAAGCTGTCTTTGCTTGATTCCTAACTTCTCCATGGCGTCCTTGTACAGAATATTGATGCTGTTGCCTCCGTCTATCAGAACTCATGAGAAATGCGCAGCTCGTCTATCAGTAGCGAAGGTGGTGTCCAAGACCAAGGCATAGGAGCCCATACTTGGCATCACCTCTGGGTAGTCAGCCCTGCTCCAGCTGATGGGCTTTTCGGACCAGTGCATGAACTCTGGCGTCTCTGATGCCACCGCATTCACCTCTTGTCGTTGCAGCCGCCTGCTGCGTCGATCATCATCCATGCTGGTAAACACCACGTAGGCTCCGTGTTCTTCAGGGTATTCGTCTTGTACCACGCCGACTGGCCTGACAGCCGGCTGCTGGGGCGGAGGTGGAGGCGGCTGCCCAGCAGGCGGGGGAGGCAGGAGGCTGTCTCCCTTTGGCGATCCTGGTGAGCCAGTGGCACTTCCGGGTGGTGTGGTTTGACGGCTTCGCGCAGCTATGGAACTTGCAAGGTCCATCCAGGGTCTGTTCGTAGGAGAAGGGCGGCAACCAGTTTGGCTTGCCGCCTTTCTGTCGCTTGGGCAGAGGCTGCTCATCCGGCTGCTAGGCTTCAACAGTCGCAACTTGCCGGCTGCTGGAAGCCGGCTGCGGGGCCTTGCGCTTGTGGTCGCCCTGCTGTTGCCGTCGATTGGCGTCTCCCGCCGGAGTTCTTGGAGCTTGAGGGGCCACTTTGCCAGTTGTGCTGATTTGAATCTCCGCCTTCATGGAGGAGTCGGCCATGGCGTACTTGTCCGCTATGATCAGCAGCTCGTCGAGGGTTTCTGGCTCGTCGCAAAGGAGCTTGTGCTTGAGGAGGGTGCCTTCTCTGCACCCGGCTATGAAGTACTCGATGGCCTGCACCTTGTGCACGCCCTCGCAGGAGTTCCGAAGCTCGGCCCAATGCGTGAGGTAATCGCGAGTCGACTCGTCGGGGCCTTGCACACACGAGGAGAGCTGACGAGGCTTGGGAGGACGCTTGTACGTGCTGGTGAAGTTGCGGACGAACGCTTCGGTGAAGTCGACCCAGCTGTTGATGCTGCGGGGCTTCAAGCTGTCCAGCCATGTCCGGGCCGTGCCCTGGAGCATGAGCGGAACGTACTTCACGGCGATGCGCTTGTTGCCATTTGCTATGCTGACAGCCGTGGAGTAGTCGACTAGCCAGTCTTCCGGCTTCATGGAGCTGGTATACTTGGGCGTGTCTCTTGGGAGCATGAATCCTCTGGGAAAGGGCTCGTCTCGAATGCGGGGCCCGAAACAAGGCGGACCCAGCTCGTCTTCTTCTTCCAACGCTAGGGATCGGTGAAGCTGGTCGATCCGGTGGCGGGCGTCATTCTCTCCAACTCCCTCTCGGCGGCCAATGCGGTCGCCGAGAGTCGGATGGTCAACAGGCGGCGGGGAGACTCGCCTCTCCTTGCGAGGAGGGGGAGGCGGACAGTCGTCCCGTCGTTCCACTACTCTCGGGCGGCCGTCTCGGTCGTGCTCTATGGTGATGCGAGTCTGACTGTGGCTGACGGCCGGATCCTTGTCTCTTCTTCCTCGGGCACTGCTAATCAGCGTCCGAGACGTCGCGCCTTGATCTCGGCGAAGGTCGTCGTTCTGCCGCTGCAGGGCCTTTGTGCGGCAGCCGGCCTCGTTCTGCGCGGCGGCCGCGTCGAGGAGCCACTGGACTCGCTCCGTCATCAGGCGGCGTTCCTCGCCCTCGAAATTGTCCAGCTCGTCCGCCGCTGCCTGGGCGGCTCGGATGTTCTCCGCTGGTGTAGCATACACATGGCGGCTTGCCCCAAACAGGTTGGCGATGGCTATGCCGCGCTGCTGGATCGTGCCAAGGTGGCTGGGCCCCGCCGGGGCCGGTGAGCCGCCAACGGCACGATCCATCTCCCGCTAGTAGGCTTCTGACAAGCGTCTCATGCTGGCTAGCTTCTTCGCGCCTTCAACGAGCTGAAGGCGGTGCGCCTCCAACGTCTTCGCGTCAGCGTCTTCCGGAATGGGCGCAGTTAGGTCTTGTAGCGCCGCGCCGAGTGAGTCGTGCGCTCCTCCGCCGGGGAGCTCGTCATGACTGATGATGAGCACCTCGGTGACGGTTCTTCCGCCGCTCTCTGCGCGAGGGAGAGGTTCGTCGTAGACCACCACATTAATAGGGAACGCGTCGAGCGACGCGGTGTCGGAGTCGACCAGCATCGGGTCGGTGGAGCCCACAGACTCCAAGTCTACGGCAGGCTCGCCGGAAACATGGAGTTGATCGAGGAGGCCCGCGAGGAGCCTCTCAGAGCCGCCCGTGCCTGCGTTGGATGCAGGCTCGTCGGAGAGGCGGACCTCACCGACAAGTTCGGCCAGGCAGCTGGCTGCGCAGGTGATCTCAACGCCGCGCAGCGCATCAATGCAAACTCCGTCTGGCATGCCTGGCTGGCTGCGCTCACCAGGGAGGAAAAGGGTTCCCGTCCAGAACAGGTCTCCGGACGGCGGTGCACCATGCCCCACAGTGGGCGCCAAATGTCGGGGGTTGGGTGCGACATATGCAAAAGGTTGGCTTATCATGGTGGGGGCGAGTAGAACGTCGCCGGTGCCTGGAAACAGGATGAGGCGAAGACATGCATGCCGACGAATCTTACCCAGCTTCAGGGCTCTCCGGGGAGATAATATCCCTACTGCTGCTCTGCGGGGTCTCCGCATGATCACTATGGCCAAGTGTTTACATGATTGCTCCTTGAGCTGTTTCCTGGAGGTAGGAGAGGGCAAGGCAAGCTCTCTCCCTCCTATATGATTTGGTCTAGAACTAATGGATGCCAACCCTTTGCATGGGTGCCCTGGGGGGTTTATATAGGCCCACCCCCAGGGGTACAATGGTAATCCGACCGAACATAGGCCCAGCCGTCAGTGCCTCTGGCCTCCGTCTTCTCTACCGACCGCTGGGGCCCGCCGACTGGCGGGCCCCGCCGACTTGCCTGGTATGGAGCCGACAGGCCATGTCCGCCGCGGGCGGGTCTTGCCGGCTGCTGATTACTGTAGCCGTGCTTCTGATGATGCGGGCTTGATCATGAGGTCGTGGCAACAGCCCCACCGCCTGGCGGGCGATCAGCCAATCACTATTTCCACTCTCCATCACATCTTGATTAATGGCGCGTGGGCCTCGGGGGAGGGCTCGGCCGACTCCTAGGGGCCGACTCCCGATGGGCCTGACTGGTGGTCCTCTTGCCGTCTCCTAGGGTCTCACTGACTGGTGGGACCCGCTGCCTCTGGGCCATACAAACAAGCCATCATGGGTGCAGGATTCGGTCCTATGGTGCTGATGTCAGGGACGGCATGGCAATAGTGCCACGCCGCACGGAGATCTTCCGAGGTACGGCGTGCTGTGGCCATGCCTGCCCTTGGTAAGGGGCAGGAGCGGGCTTCATTGTTGCCACTCCCCTGCCCCGTCCCACTTGATAAGGTTGCGAGGGGTGTTGGAGTCGCAGGCCGACTCCCCAAAGCCGGCTTCTCTGGAAGTCGCCAGTCAGGAGTCGGCTTTCCCTGAAGTCGTCCCTCGGACTCGGCCGTGAGTGGTCAGTCGGCCATCTTGCCATTGACTTCTCGAAGGCGGCTCTTCGTCCTGGGGTTTTGAGGGGCGCAGCCTGCCGCGATGTCTTGAGAGGTTATGGGGCTCGGGTTGGCCTACCCGTGGCCCATTACTCCGACACATACCCTTAGCCCCGAGGGAGAACTACTCCCTCCTTGTCATGGAGAGCACCGGGATGATGAAGATGACCACCGGAGAAGGATCCCCCCTCCGGCAGGGTGCCGGAACGGGTCTAGATTGGCTTTCGGTGGCTACGGAGGCTTCTGGTGGCGGAACTCCTGATCTATTGTGCTCTCTGGAAGTTTTAGGGTACGTGAGTATATATGGGTGCAGGAATTACATCGGTGGAGCTTCGGGGGCCCCACGAGGCAGGGGGCGCGCCCTAGGGGGGGGGCCCCACCCTCATGAGCACCTCCCTTGGCTCCTGACATGGGGTCCAAGTCCATCCGGTAGCTTTCCTTCCAAAAATAACTTCTCCAGTTGATTTCGTTCTGTTTCGACTTCGTTTGATATTCCTTTTCTTCGAAACACCGAAATAGGCAAAAAACAGCAATTCTGGGCTGGGCCTCCGGTTAATAGGTTAGTCCCAAAAATGATATAAAAGTGGATAATAAAGCCCAATATTGCCCAAAACAGTAGATAACATAGCATGGAGCAATCAAAAATTATAGATACGTTGGAGACGTATCAGTACTCCCTTCGTCCCAAAATAAGTGTCGTGGTCTTAGTTCAAAAAGAACTAAAATCACGGCACTTATTTTATAATGGAGGGAGTATTGTGCTAGGCCTTTTTGCTTATTGAGCCTCGAAATTATAGCATGTTCATGAAGCTAGCATTATGGTACCCTCACTTGTGTTTGTTCTAGCACCTTGACATTCTTAAGTACTTCCTCTATTTCATATTACTTGTCGTGTCTTTAGTTCAAAATGAATTGAAAATGACAAGTAATATGGAGTGAAGAGAGTATATAAGAAGTTATGGATATAACTGAAGGAAATATGCCCTAGAGGCAATAATAGAGTTGTTATTTATATTTCCTTATATCATGATAAATGTTTATTATTCATGCTAGAATTGTATTAACCAGAAACTTAGTACATGTGTGAATACATAGACAAACAGAGTGTCACTAGTTTGCCTCTACTTGACTAGCTCGTTGAATCAATGATGGTTATGTTTCCTAACCATAGACATGAGTTGTCATTTGATTAACAGGATCACATCATTAGAGAATGATGTGATTGACTTGACCAATCAGTTAGCTTAGCATGATGATCGTTTAGCATGATGATGTGACCTCGTTAATCAAATAACAACTCTTTGTTCATGGTTAGGAAACATAGCCATCTTTAATTAACGAGCTAGTCAAGTAGAGGCATACTAGTGACACTCTGTTTGTCTATGTATTCACACATGTATTATGTTTCCGGTTAATACAATTCTAGCATGAATAATAAACATTTATCATGATGTAAGGAAATAAATAATAACTTTATTATTGCCTCTAGGGCATATTTCCTTCAGTCTCCCACTTGCACTAGAGTCAATAAACTAGATTACACTTTAATGATTCTAACACCCATGGAGCCTTGGTGCTGATCATGTTTTGCTCATGGAAGAGGCTTAGTCAACGGGTCTGCAACATTCAGATCCGTATGTATCTTGCAAATCTCTATGTCTCCCACCTGGACTAGATCTCGGATGGAATTGAAGCGTCTCTTGATGTGCTTGGTTCTCTTGTGAAATCTGGATTCCTTTGCCAAAGCAATTGCACCAGTATTGTCAGAAAAGATTTTCATTGGACCCGATGCACTAGGTATGACACCTAGATCAGATATGAACTCCTTCATCCAGACTCCTTTGTTCGCTGCTTCAGAAGCAGCTATGTACTCCGCTTCACATGTAGATCCCGCCACAACGCTTTGTTTAGAACTGCACCAACTGACAGCTCCACCGTTTAATGTAAACACATATCCGGTTTGCGATTTAGAATCGTCCGGATCAGTGTCAAAGCTTGCATCAACGTAACCGTTTACGATGAGCTCTTTGTCACCTCCATATACGAGATACATATCCTTAGTCCTCAGGTATTTCAGGATGTTCTTGACCGCTGTCCAGTGATCCACTCCTGGATTACTTTGGTACCTCCCTGCTAAACTTATAGCAAGGCACACATCAGGTCTGGTACACAGCATTGCATACATGATAGAGCCTATGGCTGAAGCATTGGGAACATCTTTCATTTTCTCTCTATCTTCTGCAGTGGTCGGGCATTGAGTCTGACTCAACTTCACACCTTGTAATACAGGCAAGAACCCTTTCTTTGCTTGATCCATTTTGAACTTCTTCAAAATCTTGTCAAGGTATGTGCTTTGTGAAAGTCCAATTAAGCGTCTTGATCTATCTCTATAGATCTTTATGCCTAATATGTAAGCAGCTTCACCGAGGTCTTTCATCGAAAAACTCTTATTCAAGTATCCCTATATGCTATCCAGAAATTCTATATCACTTCCAATCAGTAATATGTCATCCACATATAATATCAGAAATGCTACAGAGCTCCCACTCACTTTCTTGTAAATACAGGCTTCTCCGAAATTCTGTATAAAACCAAATGCTTTGATCACACTATCAAAGCGTTTATTCCAACTCCGAGAGGCTTGCACCAGTCCATAAATGGATTGCTGGAGCTTGCGCACTTTGTTAGCTCCCTTTGGATCGACAAAACCTTCTGGTTGCATCATATACAACTCTTCTTCTAGAAATCCATTCAGAAATGCAGTTTTGACATCCATCTGCCAAATTTCATAATCATAAAATGCGGCAATTGCTAACATGATTCGGACGGACTTAAGCATCGCTACAGGTGAGAAGGTCTCATCGTAGTCAACCCCTTGAACTTGTCGAAAACCTTTTGCGACAAGTCGAGCTTTGTAGATAGTAACATTACCGTCTGCGTCAGTCTTCTTCTTGAAGATCCATTTATTCTCAATTGCTTGCTGACCATCAGGCAAGTCAACCAAAGTCCATACTTTGTTCTCATACATGGATCCCATCTCAGATTTCATGGCTTCAAGCCACTTTGCGGAATCTGGGCTCACCATCGCTTCTTCATAGTTCGTAGGTTCATCATGATCTAGTAGCATGATTTCCAGAACAGGATTACCGTACCACTCTGGCGCGGATCTCACTCTGGTTGATCTACGAGGTTCAGTAGTATCTTGTCCTGAAGTTTCATGATCATTATCATTAGCTTCCTCACTTGTTGCTGTAGGTGTCGCAGAAACAGTTTTCTGTGATGTACTACTTTCCAATAAGGGAGCAGATACAGTTACCTCGTCAAGTTCTACTTTCCTCCCACTCACTTCTTTCGAGAGAAACTCCTCTAGAAAGGATCCATTCTTAGCAACGAATGTCTTGCCTTCGGATCTGTGATAGAAGGTGTACCCAACAATCTCCTTTGGGTAACCTATGAAGACACATTTCTCTGATTTGGGTTCGAGCTTATAAGGTTGAAGCTTTTTCACATAAGCATCGAAGCCCCAAACTTTAAGAAACGGCAACTTTGGTTTCTTGCCAAACCATAGTTCATAATGCGTCGTCTCAACGGATTTTGATGGTGCCCTATTTAACGTGAATGCGGCCGTCTCTAAAGCATAACCCCAAAACGATAGCGGTAAATCAGTAAGAGACATCATAGATCGCACCATATCTAGTAAAGTAAGATTACGACGTTCGGACACACCATTACGCTGTGGTGTTCCGAGTGGCGTGAGTTGCGAAACTATTCCGCATTGTTTCAAATGTACACCAAACTCGTAACTCAAATATTCTCCTCCATGATCAGATCGTAGAAACTTTATTTTCTTGTTACGATGATTTTCAACTTCACTCAGAAATTCTTTGAACTTTTCAAATGTTTCAGACTTGTGTTTCATTAAGTAGATATACCCATATCTGCTTAAATCATCTGTGAAGGTGAGAAAATAACGATATCCGCCACAAGCCTCAATATTCATCGGACCACATACATCGGTATGTATGATTTCCAACAAATCTGTTGCTCTCTCCATAGTACCGGAGAACAGTGTTTTAGTCATCTTGCCCATGAGGCACGGTTCACAAGTACCAAGTGATTCATAATCAAGTGGTTCCAAAAGTCCATCAGTATGGAGTTTCTTCATGCGCTTTACACCGATATGACCTAAATGGCAGTGCCACAACTAAGTTGCACTATCATTATCAATTCTGTATCTTTTGGTTTCAACATTATGAATATGTGTATCACTACTATCGAGATTCATCAGAAATAGACCACTCTTCAAGGGTGCATGACCATAAAAGATATTACTCATATAAATATAACAACCATTATTCTCTGATTTAAATGAATAACCGTCTCACATCAAATAAGATCCAGATATAATGTTCATGCTTAACGCTGGCACCAAATAACAATTATTTAGGTCTAATACTAATCCCGAAGGTAGATGTAGAGGTAGCGTGCCGACCGCGATCACATCGACTTTGGAACCGTTTCCCACGCACATCGTTACCTCGTCCTTTGCCAGTGTTTGCCTAATCCGTAGTCCCTGTTTCGAGTTGCAAATATTAGCAACAGAACCAGTATCAAATACCCAGGTGCTACTGCGAGCTCTAGTAAGGTACACATCAATAACATGTATATCACATATACCTTTGTTCACCTTGCCATCCTTCTTATCCGCCAAAAACTTGGGGCAGTTCCCCTTCCAGTGACCAGTCTGCTTGCAGTAGAAGCACTCGGTTTCAGGCTTAGGTCCAGACTTGGGTTTCTTCTCCTAAGGAGAAACTTGCTTGCCGTTCTTCTTGAAGTTCCCCTTCTTCTTCCCTTTGCCCTTTTTCTTGAAACTAGTGGTCTTGTTGACCATCAACACTTGATGCTCCTTCTTGATTTCTACCTCCGCAGCTTTCAGCATTGCGAAGAGCTCGGGAATAGTCTTATTCATCCCTTGCATATTATAGTTCATCACGAAGCTCTTGTAGCTTGGTGGCAGTGATTGGAGAATTCTGTCAATGACACAATCATCTGGAAGATTAACTCCCATCTGAATCAAGTGATTATTATACCCAGACATTTTGAATATATGCTCACTGACAGAACTGTTCTCCTCCATCTTGCAGCTATAGAACTTATTGGAGACTTCATATCTCTCAATCCGGGCATTTGCTTGAAATATTAACTTCAACTCCTGGGACATCTCATATGCTCCATGACGTTCAAAACGTTGTTGAAGTCCCGATTCTAAGCCGTAAAGCATGGCACACTGAACTATCGAGTAGTCATCAGCTTTGCTCTGCCAGACGTTCATAACATCTGGTGTTGCTCCTGCAGCAGGCCTGGCACCCAGCGGTGCTTCCAGGACGTAATTCTTCTGTGCAGCAATGAGGATAATCCTCAGGTTACGGACCCAGTCCGTGTAATTTCTACCATCATCTTTCAAGTTTGCTTTCTCAAGGAACGCATTAAAATTCAACGGAATAATAGCACGGGCCATCTATCTACAATCAAACATACATAAGCAAGATACTATCAGGTACTAAGTTCATGATAAATTTAAGTTCAATTAATCAAATTACTTAAAGAACTCCCACTTAGATAGACATCCCTCTAATCTTCTAAGTGATCACGTGATCCAAATCAACTAAACCATAACCGATCATCACGTGAGATGGATTAGTTTTCAATGGTGAACATCATTATGTTGATCATATCTACTATATGATTCACGCTCGACCTTTCGGTCTCCGTGTTCCGAGGCCATATCTGTATATGCTAGGCTCGTCAAGTTTAACCTGAGTATTCTGCGTGTGCAAAACTGGCTTGCATCCGTTGTAGATGGACGTAGAGCTTATCACACCCGATCATCACGTGGTGTCTGGGCACGATGAACTTTGGCAATGGTGCATACTCAGGGAGAACACTTCTTGATAATTTAGTGAGAGATCATCTTATAATGCTACCGTCAATCAAAGCAAGATAAGATGCATAAAAGATAAACATCACATCCAATCAATATAAGTGATATGATATGGCCATCATCATCTTGTGCTTGTGATCTCCATCGTAGCATCGTTGTCGTCTCGCCAATCTTATGCTTCCACGACTATCGCTACCGCTTAGTGATAAAGTAAAGCATTACAGCGTGATTGCATTGCATACAATAAAGTGACAACCATATGGCTCCTGCCAGTTGCCGATAACTCGGTTACAAAACATGATCATCTCATACAATAAAATTTAGCATCATGTCTTGACCATATCACATCACAACATGCCCTGCAAAAAACAAGTTAGACGTCCTCTACTTTGTTGTTGCATGTTTTACGTGGCTGCTACGGGTTTAAGCAAGAACCAATCTTACCTACGCATCAAAACCACAACGATAGTTTGTCAAGTTGATGTCGTTTTAACCTTCGCAAGGACCGGGCGTAGCCACACTCGGTTCAACTAAAGTTGGAGAAACCGTCACCCGCAAGCCACCTATGTGCAAAGCACGTCGGGAGAACCGGTCTCGCGTAAGCGTACGCGTAATGTCGGTCCGGGCCGCTTCATCCAACAATACCGCCGAACCAAAGTATGACATGCTGGTAGGCAGTATGACTTATATCGCCCACAACTCACTTGTGTTCTACTCGTGCATATAACATCAAACCATAAAACCTAGGCTCGGATGCCACTGTTGGGGAACGTAGTAATTTCAAAAAATTTCCTACGCACACGCAAGATCATGGTGATGCATAGCAACGAGAGGGGAGAGTGTTGTCTACGTACCCTTGTAGACCGAAGCGGAAGCGTTGATGCAACGTAGAGGAAGTAGTCGTACATCTTCCCGATCCGACCGATCCAAGCACCGTTACTCCGGCACCTCCGAGTTCTTAGCACATGTACAGCTCGATGATGCTCCCCGGGCTCCGATCCAGCAAAGCTTCGGGGATGAGTTCCGTCAGCACAACGGCGTGGTGACGATGATGATGTACTACCGACGCAGGGCTTCGCCTAAGCACTACAACGATATGACCGAGGTGGAATATGGTGGAAGGGGGCACCGCACACGGCTAAGGAACGATCACGTTGATCAATTATGTGTCCTAGGGTTCCCCCTTGCCTCCATATATAAAGGATCCACAGGGGGGGGTGCGGCCGGCCCTATGGAGGCGCGCAGGAGGAGTCCTACTCCTACCGGGAGTAGGACTCCCCTCCCGTTCCTTGTCCAACTAGGAGAGGTGGAGGGAGAATAGGAAAGGGGGGGGGGGCGCCCCTCCCTCCTTGTCCAATTCGGACTAGGGGGAGAGGGGGCGCGCGGCCTGCCCTGGCAGCCCCTTCCTCTTCTCCACATTAGGCCCATGTGGCCCATTAACCCCCCGGGGGGTTCCGGTAACCTCCCGGTGCTCCGATTTTATCCGATAATATTCTAGAACCCTTCCGGTGTCCGAATATAGTCATCCAATATATCAATCTTTATGTCTCGACCATTTCGAGACTCCTCGTCATGTCCGTGATCACATCCGGGACTCCGAACTAACTTCGGTACATCAAAATGTATAAACTCATAATAACTGTCATCATAACGTTAAGCGTGCGGACCCTACGGTTCGAGAACAATGTAGACATGACCGAGACACGTCTCTGGTCAATAACCAATAGCGGGACCTGGATGCCCATATTGGCTCCTACATATTCTATGAAGATCTTTATCGGTCAGACCGCATAACAACATACGTTGTTCCCTTTGTCATCGGTATGTTACTTGCCCGAGATTCGATCGTCGGTATCCAATACCTAGTTCAATCTCGTTACCGGCAAGTCTCTTTACTCGTTCCGTAATACATCATCTCTCAACTAATCATTAGTTGTAATGCTTGCAAGGCTTATGTGATGTGCATTACCGAGAGGGCCTAGAGATACCTCTTCGACAATCGGAGTGACAAATCCTAATCTCGAAATACGCCAACCCAACATCTACTTTTGGAGACACCTGTAGAGCACCTTTATAAGCACCCAGTTACGTTGTGACGTTTGGTAGCACACAAAGTGTTCCTCCAGTAAACGGGAGTTGCATAATCTCATAGTCATAGGAACATGTATAAGTCATGAAGAAAGCAACAGTAACATACTAAACGATCGGGTGCTAAGCTAATGGAATGGGTCATGTCAATCAGATCATTCAACTAATGATGTGACCTCGTTAATCAAATAACAACTCTTTGTTCATGGTTAGGAAACATAACCATCTTTGATTAACGAGCTAGTCAAGTAGAGGCATACTAGTGACACTCTGTTTGTCTATATATTCACACATGTATTATGTTTCCGGTTAATACAATTCTAGCATGAATAATAAACATTTATCATGATGTAAGGAAATAAATAATAACTTTATTATTGCCTCTAGGGCATATTTCCTTCAAATATTCAGCTCAATTTTCCTAGTAAATTTTTCTCAGGAAATTTTCAAAGTTTCTACCTCGAGAGAAGCTTTGTGAAGTAAGTACTAGCTAGGCTTACCCAAATGATCTAAAAATTTACCAGCGCATAATCATGCCTATGTAACTTACCTACACCAATTTTGAGCTCATTTCATTCATCCAGTCTCTCTCACTAGTTTTCCCAAGTTTCCGTCCATAGAAGAGAATTGTGAAGGAAGTACCACTTTGGCATTTGCAAATAGTATCCATTTTCTACAGTGATTTCCTATTCCCAAATAACCATCCTCCACCTAATGCCAGCTCAATCCGTTCATTATTTTGAGCCGAGCTTCAACATTCGTAGTTATGTCCAGTGTGGTAGTTCGCAAAGCAAGTACCACCTAGGCTCCTCCTTTTGAGATGAAAATTTGTGAAGACGGTCTTCTTAGTAACTAATCATCCTCAGCCAAAAGTCATGCCCATTAGCCATGTACATTTCCCGTACCGCTAATCAAACACTTGGCTGTTAATTCATGTTTGAGCATCGATCAGTCTCCTTGTGAGAATCTTATGTTGTAATTTTCTTCCTAGCACCAACCTGGGGAGTGCCCAACCCACTAGACATGCCTAGGCCGCCCAGAACGCATGGCAACGCCACGGTCACGCGGTGACCACGCGGCGGGCATGCGAGTTTACGCGCTCTAGAGTTGGGGCCCTCGGCCACTGCCCAAACCTCTACGTATCGCCACCAAACCATGTATTTATGATTAAATAGGTCCTTATGTAACTAGAAATAATTTTTGGGAAAAATAATAGCAAACTATGAGGCAGCTGCAGTTCAAATTTGACCCGCTTCCTACTGAATCGGTGGAAATTTGTCTTTTTCACAAGAGGTGGATCAAAAAAATTTACACCCAACCATTTTGTCAATTGTGCATTAAATATGGCCTAGTATTTTATAAAAATGATTTGGTCCAATTTTGCAACAATTATTTGGTAGTTCCTTCACAAAAAACCTCCTTTTGGGCACTCGAAAAATGGAAAATGGTTTTTTCGTCCAACGAAAATGAAGACTTCCTTAGGCAACATTGTTTGCCATTCCAATATGCACCCTTGTGCACAATATGAGATCATTTGAACAAACTATGCCATGAATGTGGCCATAAGATTGATCTTTTGGCTTGAAAGCCATTGGCCTTCACACATGATAGCTCATTTTTTAGAACACTTTTTAAAAATAATTATCGTATTACAAGTTTATTATTTTTCCCGGAAACTTAATCACATATAATGAGACAATGCGAAGGTTTTCCAATTTTTTGATTTTTTTGAATTTTTTATACCCGTTTCAAAATGTGGTCAAAACGGCGGGCTTGACCGTTCCTAGGTAGCGGTTGAATCTTGGAATTTTTGGTGTTTCTCTGATTAAATAGATACTTATGTACCTATAAATGATTTTTGGAAAAAATAAAGAGCAAACTACGAGGTAGCTATAGTTCAAATTTGACCCGCTTCCAGCTGAATCAGCGGGAATTTATCTTTTTCACCAGAGGTGGATAAAAACTTTTTACAACCAACCATTTTGTTAATTGTGCGTTAAATATGTCCTAGTATTTTATAAAAATGATTTGGTCCAATTTTGCAACAAATATTTGGGAGGTCCTTCACAAAAAAACTCATTTCGGGCACTCGGAAAATGGAAAATGAATTTTCCGTGCAAAGAAAATGAAAACTCCCTTAGGCAACATTGTTTGGAATTCCAAGATGGACCCTTGTGCACAATATGAGATCATTTGAACAAACTATGCCATGAATGTGGCCATAAGATTGATCATCTGGCTTGAAAGCCATTCATCTCCACACATGATAGCTCGTTTCTGAGAACACTTTTTTAAAAGAATTGCCGTATTACAAGTTTATTATTTTTCCTGGTAACTTGGTCACATATAATGACACAATGCGAAGGTTTTCCAATTTTCTAAATGTTTTTGAATTTTTTATGCCCGTTTCAAAATGCGGTCAAAACGGCATCTCTCCATCCCACATCCATCCATCCACCTATCTACAGAAAAAAGTAAAAAAAAATGACAAAGAGATACCCCCACCCGCAGCCGAAACCCTAGGTCAGATCCCATCCACTCCCCCCCCCATCGCACCCCTCCTCTCCTCGCAGCCGCCACCACCTCCTCCCTCGATCCAGTCCTCTCCCCGGCCTCCTTTCCCCGATCTGTAGATGTATGTCCCCGCGCCGCCGCCCCCACCTTCTCCTTCCTCTCCCTGATCGGTTGAGCACCGCCGTGTGATTTCCCCGGCTCCCGCGCCGCCGCGCGACCTCGCCGGAACCCCGCCAGCACAACGGCCACCACCGCCCCTCTTCCCACGCAGGGAGATTGGAGAGATTGCCGTCTCCCACGGCCATGGCGTGCTCCTCTGCTGACGAGGCCGCCGTCTCTCTTCCCTGCTCGAGGCTGCCGTCGACCATGGTCATGCTCGAGGTCTACTGCTCCCTTCCCTGCCCTCCGCGCCGCCGTGATCTATTGCACCGCTGCGCTCCCCGACGTGCCCGTGGCCGTGGGCCCCTAGCCGCCGCCGCCGTCCGCGGGCCTCCGGGCGAGGTCCATGGCCACCTTCACCCGCACGTGAGCGCCCTCTTCCCTACCCTTTCTGCCCAAATCCGCTACCCCTGAATTTGAGTGGTCTCTCGGTTGAATCTGTGTCGCAGGAAGCCCCACGTAAAGAAGGACCAGGAGGGCGTCGACGCCTTCGACAACATCTGGAAAAAGGCATCTGGAAGAAGGTGACCCCTCTGCATTTTCTGTAGCTTGCATGTTTGTTCCATTAGAACATAGAAAAAAATGTAAGTGTTATGTATGTAGGTATCGTAGTTACCATTCCTAGAACCAAGCTCCAGCTAATCCTTCTACTCTTAATTGATACTGGCAAGTTTGTTCCTCATCATGTGGCAATTCTAGGTGGTGTAGTGTGCACAACCAGCCACTCGTAAATTGCTCTTGTCCTGGTTGTTCCCTGTAGAAAGTAGAAATGGTACTGCTATTGTGCTGTTTGTGCAGAGACCTGGGAGATGGGTTAAACAAAGATTTAAGCATATGAGCCACCTTCTCTTTTTCTGACCATTGTGTTAAAATCAGATAAGAGAACATGCAAGTGGTTTAGAACTTTAGATGACTGATATATCATAAATCAGTTGGCCTCTGAAGTTTAGTTTCATTAGGTATATCATGCATTAAGCTTCAGGGGATAGGTTAAAGAAAAATCTCTTATATGTGTGGCTTCCTTTTTGGGAATGTGCTACCTTTCTGAACAACGTGCACCTTGGCGAGCTCGTCGGTAGTAAACAGTTTCTACTGGCCTCGTATCATTCTATACTAGTATGGATAGATAGCATCCAAGTTTGTTGTCTACTGACCTCTGCTAGTGTCTTGAAATGCTTGGGAATGCCCCGTCCGTCTGGACATGCAGTTAGTCTGAATCTGTTTTGGCAGCTAACATGCCTCGTCATTCTGACTACCTGCTTTCTCACTTCATGGCACTTGAGAACATTCATGTTCTGTTTTATTCATTCTCACATTCTGGCATCTATTACTACAACGATCTCACAATGGCGGTTTAGGACATGCTTATCCTTGCAAAAAAAAATTGAGCTCAGGCAATACTAATGTTTATACCTATCATTCAGTACTACTGTTTATATCTAATCAAGATCTTATGATTTACACAGGTCGGGTTGTCGCAGGTTCCATGGAGCCCTCCTCCCCTCGTCAAGCTCAGTGCCAAGAGCGAGGAGCTGCTCTTCACCTCGCCTCGCCTCGCACAAGCAACGTCGTATTCGTGTCTGCTCTTTCACTAGTGTTGATGCTTGCTTTCGTTGTTAATAATACACGCATGCTCCACAACTAATACAGAAGATGCATTTCCATCCCATCTAGTAGGTGCTAACTCGATGCAAACAAATAAAATAAAATTAGTAGGTGTTGACTGCTCACCCCCCATATATGCTGAACGATGCTAGATGCTGTACCAATGTGATGTTGCTTGCTTGATTGATGACTTGTTGTCATTAACTAGAAAAAATAAGAAGAAAACCTTGTCAATTTATTTGAGGAGAATCCTGTATCCCATTCATTAGACAACCAGTATTACTTGTATTTGCATGTTTGCTTGCTTGCTTGCTTGTAGCACTATCAAGTGTGAGGAAATCCAGTACTAGGATGTGTGGAGCTGGGACGCTGTTGGATCATTAGCACTTGTAGCACTATCAAGTTTGTACTGATTGCAGATAGAAAACCTTGTAATTTTGTTTCTGTAAGCTAAACTTTGTGATTTAATTTCTGGAAGCTAAACATTGTAAGTCTATTAAGAAACTTGAGCAAAATCAGCCCACAAGTTAGTTGAAGTCACAAGTGCCTTTTATTGACAGAGTCTTCTGGCAGGGCGAATGTTATATTCAAAACCACTTCTGATCACGTTGTGTTTTATTTTTTAATATTTTGTTGTGTCTTGCTTGGTGGGAATTGATCCAGTTAAGTGGCTGACTGGGAATATTATGCTGTCAAGTTCGTGTCTTAGTGCGTCTGAGAATGTTGTTTCTTTCTTTCTTCCTTTTGTTGCAAACCTGAAAAGAAAGTGCAATGTGAACCTAGAAGGTGCATGCATTGCTGCTACTTTCGTGTGCCAACTGCTATACTAGTTGGTTTGTGATGATCCAAACAAGTCGACAGCAGTAGTACTATTGGCAGTTGGTGTTTAATTTCATTGCTGTCATGGTATTTATTCTTTCGGCATGTCATGTATATGCTGGTGTTTAATTTTGTGATGTTAGTATGCTTGTGCTGACTAGTTTTGTTAGGTCTTGCCAGTTGAATGGATGGTCGTGTTAGTAGAATGGTATTTTGTTTTAGGCGCAATGTGTTGCAGTGAAGTTTTTTGCACGACTTGCACTTGAGCCATGCATATTCATATCATGTATCTGTTTTCTTGTATGAATGGGTATCTCATTTTAACTAGTTGGAGGACAAAAAGCATGGCACTAACTCAATTTGTGTTATCATTTTAAATAAATGTCCTTTTCTTGAATGGTCTGTTCATAATATATTTTCCCCAATGTTTCTGATTCTTCTCTCATTCATGTAACAGGGTGACAGAGGAAGCCATGTTGCAGTTTTGTTTGTTCCCACCCCTGACTACGGTCGTCTAGCGAGTTTGGCATGTTGTTCATCTGACTACGGTCGTCGAGCGAGTCTGTCATGTTGTTCATCTGACTACGGTCGTCCAGCGAGTCTGGCATGTTGTCATTTTCTTGTAAAGCAGTACTGTATTACACTTGTAGAGCTCGTCACACTTGTAGAGCAAGAAAGTACTGTATTACACATGGTCATGTATTGGCACATATAGAGATTGTTATTGTGATTGCCATTGTATTAGATTGTTATTATGATTGCTATTGTATTAGATGATTTGGTTGCTCTTATTTGAAACATCATGTGTGCTTTTTGTCTGGCAATTTAAATACTGGTTCAAATATGAAGAATATGAGCCTGATAGATGGGACCCACTTATCTAACTAGTGGACCCTTCTTTTGGGAAAAAAAGAAAAGCTAAATTCATTTAGACAAAAAGGCCACAACCCAACAATAAAACAGGCTACAATGTTGGGCTTGGCCCATGAAGCTGATCAAAAATTGATAGAAAAATACATTAAAAAGGCCGAATTGTTGGGCTAGGCCCATGTAGAAAATTGAATTGGATCGGGCTGAATCTTGTGCCACATCAGATTGCCACGCTGGATGCCTACGTGGCCTGGGGAGGTTGCTAGTGACCAAAACGCCATAGTAGACGTATTTTGGTCATAAACGTCTTCGACCATTCCAGAAGAAAGGTCGCTATAGTTAGTTTATGACGGCCAGCTTTTTCCATTTGTGACCATTCAGTGACCAATAGTGGTGGTCACAAGTTGACATATTTCTTGTAGTGCCCCTTGCTTCTTTATATACGGGGGCAGGGGGCACCCCAAGACACACAAGTTGATAAGTTGATCTTTTAGCCGTGTGCGTTGCCCCCCTCCACCATAATTCATCTCGGTCATATTGTAGCGGTGCTTAGGCGAAGCCCTGCGTCAGTAGCATCATCATCACCGTCATCACGCCGTCGTGCTGAGGGAACTATCCCTCGAAGCTCTGCTGGATCGGAGTTCGTGGGACGTCACCAAGCTGAACGTGTGCTGCACTCGGAGGTGCCATGCGTTAGGTACTTGGATCGGTCGGATCGTGAAGACGTACGACTACATCAACCGCGTTCTCATAACGCTTCCGCTTACGGTCTACGTGTTGGAAATATGCCCTAGAGGCAATAATAAAATGGTTATTATTATATTTCCTTGTTCATGATAATTGTCTATTGTTCATGCTATAATTGTGTTACCCGGAAATCATAATACATGTGTGAATACATAGACCACAACATGTCCCTAGTGAGCCTCTAGTTGACTAGCTCGTTGATCAATAGATGGTTACGGTTTCCTGACCATGGACATTGGATGTCATTGATAACGGGATCACATCATTAGGAGAATGATGTGATGGACAAGACCCAATCCTAAGCATAGCACAAGATCGTGTAGTTCGTCTGCTAGAGCTTTTCTGAATGTCAAGTATCATTTCCTTAAACCATGAGATTGTGCAACTCCCGGATACCGTAGGAGTGCTTTGGGTGTACCAAACGTCACAACGTAATTGGGTGGCTATAAAGGTGCACTACAGGTATCTCCGAAAGTGTCTGTTGGGTTGGCATGAATCGAGACTGGGATTTGTCACTCCGTATGACGAAGAGGTATCTCTGGGCCCACTCGGTAATGCATCATCATAATGAGCTTAGTGTGACTAAGTAGTTGGTCACGGGATCATGCATTACGGAACGAGTAAAGTGACTTGCCGGTAACGAGATTGAACGAGGTATTGGGACACCGACGATCGAATCTCGGGCAAGTAACGTGCCGATTGACAAAGGGAATTGTATACGGGATTGCTTGAATCCTCGACATCGTGGTTCATCCGATGAGATCATCGTGGAACATGTGGGAGATAACATGGGTATCCAGATCCTGCTGTTGGTTATCTCGGTCATATCTGCATGGTTCCCGAACCCATAGGGTCTACACACTTAAGGTTCGATGACGCTAGGGTTATTAGGAAGACTTGTATGTGATTACCGAATGTTGTTCGGAGTCCCGGATGAGATCTCGGACATCACGAGGAGTTCCGGAATGGTCCGGAGGTGAAGATTTATATGTAGGAAGTTGTCATACGGTCACCGGAAAGGTTCGGGAGCATATCGGTATTGTACCGGGGCCACCGGAGGGGTTCCAGGGGTCCACCGGGAGGAGCCACCTCTCTCTGAGGGCCTAATGGGCCGTAGAGGAAAGGGAACCAGCCCTACATGGGCTGGGCGCACCCCCCTTGGGCCCATGCGCCTAGGGTTGGGGGGAACCCTAAGGGGGGCGCCCCCTTGCTTGGGGGGCAAGCCCCCTCCCCTTGGCCGCCCCCCTCTAGATCTCATCTAGAGGGGACCGGCCCCCTTCCTCCTTCCCCTATAAATAGAGGGGCAAGGGGAGGGCTGCACACAACATCCAAGGCGCGGCCCCTCCCCTCCCCAACACCTCTCCTCCTCCGCAAGAGCTTGGCGAAGCCCTGCTGAAGTACTACTGCTCCACCACCACCACGCCATCGTGCTGCTGTTGGAGCCCTCTTCCTCAACCTCTCCCTCCTCCTTGCTGGATCAAGACGCGGGAGACGTCCTCGCTCCGTACGTGTTTTGAACGCGAAGGTGTCGTCCGTTCGGCACTAGGATCTTCGGTGATTTGGATCACGACAAGTACGACTCCATCAACCCCGTTCTCTTGAATGCTTCCGCTCGCGATCTACAAGGGTATGTAGATGCACTCCTCTCCCTCTCGTTGCTAGATGACTCCATAGATTGATCTTGGTGATGCGTAGAAAATTTTAAATTTCTGCTACGATCCCCAACAGTGGCATCATGAGCTAGCTGTATGCGTAGTTTCTATGCATAAGTAGAACACAAGTTGTTGTGGGCGTCGATTTTGTCAATTTACTTGCCGTTACTAGTCTTATCTTGATTCGGCGGCATCGTGGGATGAAGCGGCCCGGACCGACCTTACACATACGCTTACGTGAGACTGGTTCCATCGACTGACATGCACTAGTTGCATAAGGTGGCTAGCGGATGTCTGTCTCTCCCACTTTAGTCGGATCAGATTCGATGAAAAGGGTCCTTATGAAGGGTAAATAGAAATTGGCATATCATGTTGTGGTTTTGGCATAGGTAAGAAACGTTCTTGCTAGAAACCTATAGCAGCCACGTAAAAACTTGCAACAACAATTAGAGGACGTCTAACTTGTTTTTGCAGCATATGTCGTGTGATGTGATATGGCCAAAAGGATGTGATGAATGATATATGTGATGTATGGGATTGATCATGTTCTTGTAATAGGAATCACGACTTGCATGTTGATGAGTATGACAACCGGCAGGAGCCATAGGAGTTGTCTTAATTTATTTATGACCTGCGTGTCAACTTATATGTCATGTAATTACTTTACTTTATCGCTAACCGTTAGCCATAGTAGTAGAAGTAATAGCTGGCGAGACAACTTCATGAAGACATGATGATGGAGATCATGGTGTCATGCCGGTGACGACGATGATCATGGCGCCCCGAAGATGGAGATCAAAAGGAGCAAAATGATATTGGCCATATCATGTCACTATTTGATTGCATGTGATGTTTATCATGTTTTACATCTTATTTGCTTAGAACGACGGTAGCATAAATAAGATGATCCCTCGCAATAATTTCAAGAAAGTGTTCTCCCTGACTGTGCACCGTTGCTAAGGTCCGTTGTTCCGAAGCACCACGTGATGATCGGGTGTGATAGGTTCTAACGTTCGCATACAACGGGAGTAAGCCAGATTTACACACGCAAAACACTTAGGTTGACTTGACGAGCCTAGCATGTACAGACATGGCCTCGGAACACGGAAGACCGAAAGGTCGAACATGAGTCGTATAGAAGATACGATCAACATGAAGATGTTCACCGATGATGACCAGTCCGTCTCACGTGATGATCGGACACAGCCTAGTTGAATCGGATCATGTATCACTTAGATGACTAGAGGGATGTCTATTTGAGTGGGAGTTCATCAAATAATTTGATTAGATGAACTTAATTATCATGAACTTAGTCTAAAATCTTTACAATATGTCTTGTAGTTCAAATGGCCCACGCTAATGTTGTCCTCAACTTCAACGCGTTCCTAGAGAAAACCAAGCTGAAAGACGATGGTAGCAACTATACGGACTGGGTCCGGAACTTGAGGATCATCCTCATAGCTGCCAAGAAAGCATATGTCCTTGAAGCACTGTTAGGTGAAGCACCACCCCCAGCAAACCAAGATGTTATGAACGCTTGGCAGTCCCGTGTTGATGATTACTCCCTGGTTCAGTGTGGCATGCTTTACAGCTTAGAACCGGGGCTCCAGAAGCGTTCCAGGCAACACGGAGCATATGAGATGTTCCAAGAGCTGAAAATGGTTTTCCAAGCTCATGCCCGGGTCGAGAGATATGAAGTCTCCAACAAGTTCTACAGTTGTAAGATGGAGGAGAATAGTTCCGTCAGCGAGCACATACTCAAAATGTCTGGGTTGCACAACCGCTTGTCTCAGCTGGGAGTTAATCTCCCAGATGATGCGGTCGTTGACAGAATCCTTCAGTCACTCCCACCTAGCTACAAGAGCTTTGTGATGAACTTCAATATGCAGGGGATGGAAAAGACCATTCCTGAGGTATATTCAATGCTGAAATCAGCGGAGGTGGAAATCAAAAAGGAACATCAAGTGTTGATGGTGAATAAAACCACTAAGTTCAAGAAAGGCAAGGGTAAAAAGAACTTCAAGAAGGACGGCAAGGGAGTTGCCGCGCCCGGTAAGCAAGCTACTGGGAAGAAGCCAAAGAATGGAGGCAAGCCTGAGACCGAGTGTTTTTATTGCAAGGGAAGTGGTCACTCGAAGCGGAACTGCCCCAAGTACTTAGCGGACAAGAAGGCCGGCAACACCAAAGGTATATGTGATATACATGTTATTGATGTGTACCTTACCAGTACTCGTAGTAGCTCCTGGGTATTTGATACTAGTGCGGTTGCTCATATTTGTAACTCAAAACAGGAGTTGCGGAATAAGCGGAGACTGGCGAAGGACGAGGTGACGATGCGCGTCGGGAATGGTTCCAAGGTCGATGTGATCGCCGTCGGCACGCTACCTCTACATTTACCTACGAGATTAGTTTTAAACCTCAATAATTATTATTTAGTGCCAGCTTTGAGCATGAACATTGTATCAGGATCTCGTTTAATACGAGATGGCTACTCATTTAAATCCGAGAAAAATGGCTGTTCTATTTATATGAGAGATATGTTTTATGGTCATGCCCCGCTGGTCAATGGTTTATTCTTATTTAATCTCAAACATGATGTTACACATATTCATAGTGTGAATACCAAAAGATGTAAGGTTGATAATGATAGCCCCACATACTTGTGGCACTGCCGCCTTGGTCACATTGATGTCAAACGCATGAAGAAGCTCCATGCAGATGGACTTTTGGAGTCTCTTGATTATGAATCATTTGACACGTGCGAACCATGCCTCATGGGCAAAATGACCAAGACACCGTTCTCCGGAACAATGGAGCGAGCAACCAACTTATTGGTAATCATACATACTGATGTGTGCGGTCCAATGAGTGTTGAGGCTCACGGTGGCTATCGTTATGTTCTCACCCTCACTGATGACTTGAGTAGATATGGGTATGTCTACTTAATGAAACACAAGTCTGAGACCTTTGAAAAGTTTAAAGAATTTTAGAGTGAGGTTGAGAATCAACGTGACAGGAAAATCAAGTTCTTACGATCAAATCGTGGGGGAGAATATTTGAGTCACGAATGTGGCACGCACTTAAGGAAATGTGGAATAGTTTCACAACTCACGCCACCTGGAACACCTCGGCGTAATGGTGTGTCCGAACGTCGTAATCGCACTCTATTGGATATGGTGCGATCTATGATGTCTCTTACCGATCTACCGCTGTCATTTTGGGTCTATGCTTTAGAGATTGCCACATTCACTTTAAATAGGGCTCAATCGAAATCCGTTGAGACGACACCGTATGAATTATGGTTTGGGAAGAAACCTAAGTTGTCGTTTCTAAAAGTTTGGGGATGCGATGCTTATGTGAAGAAACTTCAACCTGAAAAGCTCGAACCCAAATCGGAAAAATGCGTCTTCATAGGATACCCTAAAGAAACTATTGGGTATACCTTCTACCTTAGATCCGAAGGCAATATCTTTGTTGCCAAGAATGGATCCTTTCTAGAGAAAGAGTTTCTCTCAAAAGAAGTAAGTGGGAGGAAAGTAGAACTTGATGAAGTATTGCCTCTTGAACCGGAGAGTGGCGCAGCTCAGGAAAATGTTCCTGAGGTGCCTGACAATGGTGAACCTTCGAACTATGAAGAAGCGATGGCGGGCCCAGATTCTGACAAATGGCTGGAAGCCATGAAATCCGAGATAGGATCCATGTATGAAAACGAAGTATGGACTTTGACTGACTTGCCCGTTGATCGGCGAGTCATAGAAAATAAATGGATCTTTAAGAAGAAGAGAGACACGGATGGTAATGTGACCATCTATAAGGCTCGGCTTGTCGCTAAGGGTTATCGACAAGTTCAAGGGGTTGACTACGATGAGTCTTTCTCACCCATAGCGAAGCTGAAGTCCGTCCGAATCATGTTAGCAATTGCCGCATCCTATGATTATGAGATATGGCAAATGGACGTCAAAACGGCATTCCTTAATGGTTTCCTTAAGGAAGAATTGTATATGATGAAGCCAGAAGATTTTGTCAATCCTAAGAATGCTGACAAGGTGTGCAAGCTCCAACGCTCAATCTATGGGCTGGTGCAAGCATCTCGGAGTTGGAACATTCGATTTGGTGAGATGATCAAAGCGTTTGGGTTTACGCAGACTTATGGAGAAGCCTGTGTTTACAAGAAAGTGAGTGGGATCTCTGTAGCATTTCTCATATTATATGTGGATGACATACTATTGATGGGAAATGATATAGAATTCTTGGAAAGCATAAAGGCCTACTTGAACAAGTGTTTTTCAATGAAGGATCTTGGAGAAGCTGCTTATATATTAGGCATCAAGATCTATAGAGATAGATCGAGACGCCTCATTGGTCTTTTACAGAGTACGCACCTTGACAAGATATTGAAGAAGTTCAATATGGATCAGCCCAAGAAGGGGTTCTTGCCTGTGTTGCAAGGTACGAGATTGAGCACGGCTCAATGCCCGACCACGGCAGAATATAGAGAAAAGATGAGTGTCGTCACCTATGCCTCAGCCATAGGGTCTATCATGTATGCCATCCTGTGTACCAGACCTGATGTAAACCTTGCCGTAAGTTTGGTAGGAAGGTACCAAAGTAATCCCGTCATGGAACACTGGACAACGGTCAAGAATATCCTGAAGTACCTGAAAAGGACTAAGGATATGTTTCTCGTTTATGGAGGTGACGAAGAGCTCGTCGTAAAAGCTTACGTCGATGCTAGCTTCGACACAGATTTGGATGACTCTAAGTCACAAACCGGATACGTGTATATCTTGAATGGTGGGGCAGTCAGCTGGTGCAGTTGCAAGCAAAGCATCATGGCGGGATCTACATGTGAAGCGGAGTACATGGCAGCCTCGGAGGTAGCACAAGAAGCAATCTGGGTGAAGGAGTTCATTACTGACCTAGGAGTTATTCTCAATGCGTCAGGCCCGATGACTCTCTTCTGTGACAACACTGGAGCTATTGCCCTTGCCAAGGAGCCCAGGTTTCACAGGAAGACCAGGCATATCAAGCGTCGTTTCAACTCCATTCATGAAAATGTTGAAAATGGAGACATAGATATTTGTAAAGTGCATACAGACCTGAATGTCGCAGATCCGTTAACTAAACCTCTCCCTCGAGCAAAACATGATCAACACCAGAACTCTATGGGTGTTCGATTTATCACAATGTAACTAGTTTACTGACTCTAGTGCAAGTGGGAGACTATTGGAAATATGCCCTAGAGACCATAATAAAATGGTTATTATTATATTTCCTTGTTCATGATAATTGTCTATTGTTCATGCTATAATTATGTTATCCGGAAATCGTAATACATGTGTGAATACATAGACCACAACATGTCCCTAGTGAGCCTCTAATTGACTAGCTCGTTCATCAATAGATGGTTACGGTTTCCTGACCCATGGACATTGGATGTCATTGATAACGGGATCACATCATTAGAAGAATGATGTGATGGACAAGACCCAATCCTAATCATAGCACAAGATCGTGTAGTTCGTCTGCTAGAGCTTTTCTAAATGTCAAGTATCATTCCCTTAGACCATGAGATTGTGCAACTCTCGGATACCGTAGGAGTGCTTTGGGTGTACCAAACGTCACAACGTAACTGGGTGGCTATAAAAGTGCACTATAGGTATCTCCGAAAGTGTCTGTTGGGTTGACATGAATCGAGACTGGGATTTGTCACTCCGTATGACGAAGAGGTATCTATGGGCCCACTCGATAATGCATCATCATAATGAGCTCAGAAAAGTTTAAAGAATTTCAGAGTGAGGTTGAGAATCAACGTGACAGGAAAATCAAGTTCTTACGATCAGATCGTGGGGGAGAATATTTGAGTCACGAATGTGGCACACACTTAAGGAAATGTGGAATAGTTTCACAACTCACGCTGCCTGGAACACCTCAGCGTAATGGTGTGTCCGAACATCGTAATCGCACTCTATTGGATATGGTGCGATCTATGATGTCTCTTACCGATCTACCGCTGTCATTTTGGGGCTATGCTTTAGAGACTGCCGCATTCACTTTAAATAGGGCTCCATCGAAATCCGTTGAGATGACACCGTATGAATTATGGTTTGGGAAGAAACCTAAGCTGTCATTTCTAGAAGTTTGGGGATGCGATGCTTATGTGAAGAAACTTCAACCTGAAAAGCTCGAACCCAGATCAGAAAAATGCGTCTTCATAGAATACCCTAAAGAAATTATTGGGTATACTTTCTACCTTAGATCCGAAGGCAAGATCTTTGTTGCCAAGAATGGATCCTTTCTAGAGAAAGAGTTTCTCTTGAAAAAAGTAAGTGGGAGGAAAGTAGAACTTGATGAAGTATTGCTTCTTGAACCGGAGAGTGGCGCAGCTCAGGAAAATGTTCCTGAGGTGCGTGCACCGACTAGAGAGGAAGTTAATGATGATGATCATGAAACTTCAGATCAAGTTGCTACTGAACTTCGTAGGTACACAAGGACACGTTCCGCACCAGAGTGGTACGGAAACCCTGTCCTGAAAATCATGTTGTTGGACAATGGTGAACCTTCGAACTATGAAGAAGCGATGGCGGGCCCAGATTCCGACAAATGGCTGGAATCCATGAAATCCGAGATAGGATCCATGTATGAAAACGAAGTATGGACTTTGACTGACTTATCCGTTGATCGGCGAGCCATAGAAAATAAATGGATCTTTAAGAAGAAGACAGACGCGGATGGTAATGTGACCATCTATAAGGCTCGGCTTGTCGCTAAGGGTTATCGACAAGTTCAAGGGGTTGACTACGATGAGACTTTCTCACCCGTAGCGAAGCTGAACTCCGTCCGAATCATGTTAGCAATTGCCGTATCCTATGATTACGAGATATGGCAAATGGACGTCAACACGGCATTCCTTAATGGTTTCCTTAAGGAAGAATTGTATATGATGAAGTCGGAAGATTTTGTCGATCCTAAGAATGCTGACAAGGTGTGCAAGCTCCAACGCTCAATCTATGGGCTGGTGATGGCCCTACTAGGCCCGGCAGAGTCGACACAGCCGCGCCGAAACCGTGGAGGTTCAGCGGCGACATGGCGTGAAGTCTTCGAGGGGATCACCGATGCGATCTTGGGTCAGGAGTCGGGGAAGGGGAAGCAACGAGCGCCGCCGGCGTCCCGCGGACGCACCATATACCAGCAGGCTCCCATCGCCGTCTTCCACCAACCCGCCATAGGGCCGCTGTCCCAGATCCCTCACCCTTGACCTCCATCACCCCACACGAAGGAGATCTCCCCCAGAAGAAGAAACCCCGCCACCTTTCGGTAGTAGGCCTGCCGCCACCGCGGCTCAGGCTTAGATGCTATATTCGTTAGATCTTATGTGGAGATCCGCATAAATTTTCTTTTATTTATTTTCCTTTTTATATGTTGGGTGATTTGATCGAGACTTCGTTAAGTCTCCGTGACCTAGCCACGCCATTTTTTCAATATCACTGTTCATAGGGTCGTTCATACGGTCAGCAGAGTTCCACGAATAAACAGGCTCAAACATGCCCGATGATATCAGTCAATCAGAAGTTCAGAACCCAGAAGAGAAGCTATCCTAACGAGTTGATCTTTCCGCTCATCCAGCCGCCTCGCGCGGTTCTCGAGGCCCCTCCTCAGCGCAGCAACCTCTTCCATCTCGCGGCTGCATCTGGAGATCAACGCCGCACACCGCATCACCACCACGGACGCTCTGGTTTCGCTCCCTTGGTGCGCTCCGTCCACCAGCTCAGACGCGAGGCTCGCCATCCGCTCGTCGCGGGGACCCTCCGCGATCAGCTGCATGATCTTCGTCTTGCACGCGTCCGCATGGGCGCTGATCATGTGGTCACCGGAAAGGGCGGGCGGATGGTTGAGGTCGATGATCCCCGGCAGGCCTCGCCGGCGAGAACAGCCTTCGTTCGGGGAGTCTAGCCTGGCGCTCTTCCCGCGCATCCGGCGGGCTTCGCGGTCGTACGCTGGAGCGGCCTCCTCGGCGTCGCCGCCGCACGTGCCGAGCCACACGCGCCGCCCTTGCCGGGTGTCTTCTGCCGCCCATCTGCCCCACGGCCGACGGCGTACGCGTCTGTACTTGGTGCTCTTGGCACCGGCTACGCGGCGCCGACTGGAGCCCAAAGCAGCGGCTGCAGATGCCGCCGCCGGAGGAGCCTCATAGTCGTCATCGTCGTCCTCCTCCTCCTCGGCAAAAACCTGGAACTCTGCCTCGAATTCGTCGTCGGTCGTGGCAGTGGCCGTCCTCCTCCTCCTGCCGGAGGCCGCCCGCTCCGCCGGGAAGTACACGTCCGGCCAGAGCTGGGCTGCCGTCAGCCGCCGGCGCACCCGGTCGGGGGTGAGGTCCGCGAGGATGGCACCCCCACACATTTCTTGGCTGCCCTGCCGCCGCTGGTTGCAATTTCTCACCGGAGTCTTGCGAGCTCTTGCAACTTTATACAGTAGATAGCGAGGTGAGGTGGTTGGCCTTGGGCTACTCAAACTATGGGCTGCTCGCCTGTTCCCGTTTGCGCTGGTTGCAAGTCTTGTGGGCGGCCGATGGTTTGTGCTCAGTTTTTTTTTTCGAGAGTACGTTAGAGACGTACCTTATCTTTATAAAAGGAAAGAAAAAATTGTACAAGACTCCGTGGTTGGACGAAGAAGCCTACCATGGAAACACTTACTCCTAAAAAAACACAAAAGCTTACTCTCTCATGAAAGGATCTAACCTCTCAACTCCTCGGCTCGCTGTCGGTGCCAAAACCGGCGGATCTCGGGTAGGGGGTCCCGAACTGTGCGTCTAGCTTGGATAGTAACAGGAGGCAAGGAACACGATGTTTTATCCAGGTTCGGGCCCTCTTGATGGAGGTAAAGCCCTACGTCCTGCTTGATTAATATTGATGATATGGATAGTACAAAAGTAGATCTACCACGAGATCAAGGAGGCTAAACCCTAGAAGCTAGCCTATGGTATGATTGTCGTATGATGAAGTTGTCCTACGGACTAAAACCCTCCGGTTTATATAGACACCAGAGAGGGTTAGGGTTACACAAAGTCGGTTACAATGGTGGGAGATCTTGAATATCCGCATCGCCAAGCTTGCCTTCCACGCCAAGGAAAGTCCCATCCGGATACGGGACGAAGTCTTCAATCTTGTATCTTCATAGTCCTGGAGTCCGGCTGAAGGTATAGTCCGGCTACCCGAACACCCCCTAATCCAGAACTCCCTCAGTAGCCCCTGAACCAGGCTTCAATGACGACGAGTCCGGCGCGCAGATTGTCTTCAGCATTGCAAGGTGGGTTCCTCCTCCAAATTCTTCATAAAAGTTTGGGAACACCAAGAGTAGTGTCCGGCTCTGCAAAATAAGTTTCCACGTATTGCCACAGGGAGAATAATATTAACACAAATTTAATCTGCTGACGTATTCCACAGCGTGACATCACACTACGGGCAAGCCTTTATTCGAATCGTTTTCACTTCTCCACCTCAGCGTGTTTTGCGAGGCGGTTTCCTTGGCACGTCTTGTCAAAGCAGAGATCGTGTCCCCTTTATTTACGGGATTCTCGTTAATACGGACGTGGGTAACCCAACCGCGCCATTTATCACGGCGCTTGGGAGGCAAGCGAGTTTTACTAGGCTGGTGGGGACGCACAGTCGCATCCGCCCAAATAAGGGGATAAGGATCCACCTTTTTACCTACGCCTTCTTCCTCCTTTGCCTATCCATCTTCTGCGCACCCGAGCTCCAACGCCCAAGTCCGCACTTCCTACCTCAACCTTCTCCAACAATGTCCGGAGCGGGAGGCAAGTGGATGGTCTCCTCCGTCATGGAGGGCCATGTAAAAAAGCTAAGGAAGGCCGGATACTTGTCCAAAGACATCACGCACCGGCTTCCTGAGGAGGGGCAGCTTCTCCCCACCCCAAGGCCCCATGAGAGGGTAGTATTTCTTCCCCACTTCCTCCGCGGACTGGGTTTTCCTCTCCACCCATTTGTCCGCGGGCTCATGTTCTACTATGGCCTAGATTTCCATGATCTGGCCCCGAACTTCATCCTCAATATCTCGGCATTTATCATCGTGTGCGAGGCTTTCCTCTGCATCCGCCCCCATTTCGGCCTCTGGCTCAAGACCTTCAACGTCAAGCCAAATGTGGTGCGTGGCAACCAGGCGGAGGTGCCATGGCGGGCAAAATAGCCAACGTCCTATGGCTCGAGGGCTCCTTTGTGAAGACCTTGAAGGGGTGGCAGTCAGGGTGGTTTTACATCACCGAGCCACGTGATCCGAAGTGGATTGCAGCCCCTGAATTCCGATACGGACCCCCTACGCGGCTCATGTCCTGGAAGGAGACGGGCTTGTCGTGGGGCGACGAAGAAGAGGTGACCAGACTGCAAAAATGCATCCAGTCCCTGGTGAACAAGCAACTCAAGCTTGTCAACGTAGTCCAGGTCATGCTCGTCCGCCGGATCCTTCCGTGTCAAGAACGGGGCTTCAATTTGTGGGAGTTCAACCCGGCGCAACACCGAACTCTGAGCAGGCTCTTCGACATGACGTACGAAGATGTTTGGAAGGGGCTAACCAAAGGCGCCGAGGCTCCCGCATCCGCCTCCGAAGACCGTGGATTCAGCTCGCAGCGTCCTGCTGGCGAGGTAAGATATTTTCATCTTTTACAAGATGTTAAGTTTTTTTCATAGTTTGACTCTATGCGGGATCTAAACTCCCTCACCTTTGACAGGATTGGCAGGCGAAGTCCGGACTGATTAACTGTCCGGCTCCCTTGCCCGAAGACCCAGCCCCTGCTCTCCTAGTGAAGCTGCTGGTTCCGGCACCTTATGTGGTGCCGGAGAAGAAGGCCAAGAAGAAGAAGGCCACGGGGACTTGAAAGAGTTCCCGGCATATGGTGGTGTCGGACTCGTCGTCCGACGAGTCCGAGACGCACTCCTCCCGTGAAGACGAGGAGGAGGAAGAAGAAACCTCTGCCCCTCCAGCGGGGGGAGGAAAGAAGAGGAAGGCCGCCCCAGTAGGGGAGGCCGAAGGGTCCAAGAAGAGGAAAACCCCTCCGCCGGACTACGCCCCCGACGCCGACGAGGACGAAGAGGAGTGGCCGGACAGGGCCAAGTGTCCGGCGAAATCGTAAGTGTTCGGATACCAGAGTAACTCATGATATTCCTTTTGTTGCACAACTTTCCCTAATGTTGAATATAATCATGCATCCCGCCCAAGGACGGGCTCGACGAGTCGTCGAGCGGCTCCCTGGATTCATCGGACGTGAATTCAGTTCCGCCCGCTGCCTCCCCCTGTACTGCGGATGACGCCGAAGTGGCGTCGCGACAAGCTCCGGGGCAAGAGGAGGTGGTCCAGGAGGAGCCGCGAGGCGACCTCCCGGACTCCAGGAGTAAAGGGGACAAGACCCCCCAGGGCTCCAAGTCCGGCTTTAAGCCGGACACCGCGCTGGAATCATCAATGGTTCCGGACCGCGGCAGGCGGACTCCTGCCAAGAGGAAAGCCTATTGAGCCGGCATCCTCCGTCCAACCGTGTCACATCCCTAGTTCTGGTATGACCTAGGCTAGCCTTCATGTGTGCATCATGTTTAAATTTCATTTAAATTTGAAATGGGGATTTGTGAAACCCTCAGAAATTATTTCTGGAAATAACCCAGATAAAAATTGCTCCAAAAGGGTCCAAGAAAATGTTCATGTTGCTCTCTGAAAATATTGGTCAGAGTTAAAATTCTAACAAATATTTTCAGGAGCTCATAAATATCTATTTTGGACATTTGGAGTTAATCCAGTAATTATTTGCGTTGGATAAATATTTTTATATATAAAAAATATTGTCCAATAATTCTGAATTTTGGTGAGGGGCTTTGGAATAATCCTTTAGGCCCCTGCAAAAATTGTCAGAATAAAATAAAATGATTTAGTATTTTTATCAAATCAAAACAAATGTTAGAAAAATAGAAAAGAAATCAAATAAAGGAAAAAGCTCACCTGGCCTTACCTGCCTGGCAGCCCAGCTGGCGGCCCAGCTCTTGTGCCGGCCCAGCACTGTTGGCCCATGCCAAGTCATCGCCTACCTCCTGCCAGGAGGACGGCGCGCGTGTACTCGCCGCGCGCGAGCACGCGCCGGCCACCTCCTGCTTCCCCGCTCGCTGCTGGAGGCCCTCGACGATGCCACGCACCCCTCCTCGGCCCTCTCTCACTCCCTCGAGCTCTCTCCTCTCCCCTGGTGCTTCCTCTCCCGTTTGCCCGAGCGCGCCCGCCGCCGCCGCTTGCTGCTGCCGCAGCCACCGCCTCCCCCTCGCTTCTTCGACGTGCCCATGACCTCCGCCTCGACGCCCTCGTCCTCCTCGTAGACTCGCTCGACGCCGGACGCCCCAAAACGCCGCCGCCAACCTCGTCTTCATCGTTCGACCGCCGAGATCGCCGGCGACCTCCCGTCTTCATCAGCTCCTCCCCGACCTCGCCGACCCGCTCGTCGTGACCGTGGTGAGCTGCTGGCCGTTCCCCCCTCTCCGTTCTCTTCCTCGCGTGCCGTAGAGACCGCTCCAAGCTTGACCGCACCCGTCGCCGCTTGCGCTGCCACTGACGTGGCCCCGGTAGCCAAATGGCCTGGGCGTCGTGTCCAACATGCTCGCCGCCTCGCGTAGCTGCGGTAGGTGCCATGAACGCGCTACCACGGCCACTGCAGCCCCGTAGCCACAAACTCCCGAACGCCGGTGCCGCCTCAAGCTCGTTTCCGGCGAGCTCCGACCGTCCCTGCTGCTGCTGCATGCCGCCCTGGATGCGGGCGAGCCCCAGCTCCCCGCGCGTGCCCTCCGCTGCTCGATTGGGCGCCAGAGGAGCAATCCCGCGCCCTCCGCCGCGTCTGCTGCCGCCGGCGGCTAAACGCCGGCGCGTTAGCCCCAGTTGACCAGGGGGTTTGACCTCCCCTGGCTCAATGACAGGTGGGGCCGCCCTACTAACTAATCTAGATTAGGATTAACTAATCCTAGCTAAATTAGCTTAGCTACTGACATGTGGGCCCATGTCCCACTGACACTTTAGTTAGGATTAAATTAGCAGTAACAGTCTCTGTTAATTACCCTAGTCACTGACCAGTGGGTCCCAGCGTCAGGTTTGACCTGGGCTGACGCTGTTGACTTGATGACATCACTCTGATGTCATGCTGATGCAATAATGATTTTTTTGGATTTTAAATAATTCAGAGAATTCCAGAAATTGATATAAACTTCAAAAATTCATAGAAATTCAACCGTAGCTCAGATTGAAATAATTTATATATGAAAAATTATCAGAAAAATTCAATCTTTCCATCTGTACCACTTTCATGCATGTTCAACCAACTTATACCCACTGTATAAGTGAAAACATGATAATGGCATTTTACATGCTAAATATGGAGTTTGCATATGAACCCTTGGTCCATATGGACTTCATTTAAATTGTTGCTAGAGGCATTAGTGCAAATCATAACATTATTACCATGTTCATGCATCATAATGTTGCATATGTTTGTGTCTTGATTTCCGACACCGTTCCTTCTCGATAGGTCCTGCTCCAGAAAGTGTTCGAGAGTATCTATTAGTGGAGCAGTGCCCCCCTGTTGATCTACCAAGCAAGCAACCCCCCTTGTTCATTCTGATACAATCCCACTCTCTCGCTCCTGCTCTCTTTTATTGCATTAGGACAACAACGATTCAACTGCTATTTTATGCTGCGGTAGTTGAACCCATTCCTCTGCATGACCTGTCATTGCCACAGTAAATAGTTGAAACCCACTAGCAAGTGTAGGAGTTGATTGAGCCATGTTTTGTTCCTACCATGCTTTGCCTGCTATTTCTTAGAGTATGTCAGGTCTGATTCATCTGGAATGAATTGAGTGTTAAGATATGTTCTGGTGCTGAGAGTTAAGCGTGTGAACACGATTGGTAAAGGTAGCGGTGAGAGGCCATGTAGGAGTACATGGTGGGTTGTCTCATTGGGACCGTCCTTAAGAACTGAGTTCTGTGTAAGTTGTCCAATGACTAGCTACTACCACACATTGGGCTCCGGGCGCTCCAAGCTCTCTCGACTTATTAACCGCCTTAAGCTCTGTCCAGGAGTTGCAAATAGTTTCTAGTGTTTGTAGGTAGTGCTATTTTTCTACCGAGTGGCACCCGGCAGGGTGGGCTCGGGACAGACTAGGCACAGGTGGCACGTTGTACCAAGTGGCACCCGGATGGTGGGCTTGGGAACCCTGCTCACATCGTTTGGGGCCGTGAGCGACACCCCGGCCGGATCTCCTTGCGGATGGAACCCAAATAGGTGATAGACCTGGACTAGAGTCTTGCGTGGTTAGTCAGGTCGTGGCTGACACCCTCGCCAGGCTTCCGCTTGAAGGTTGCCGAGATACATGACGTGTACATGGTGATAAGTGGTGAGAGCGTGTGTGATGAAGTACACCCCTACAGGTTTATCATGATCTATTCGAATAGCCGTGTCCTCGGTTATGGACTTCTTGGATGCTTACGTGGTACATAGACAACCTGAAGTGGATACTCTAAAATGCTCAAGATAAGTGTGAGTGCTATGGATGCCCTTCTCGTAGGAGAGACGGGGATGAATCCATAGTAGTGTATTGATGTGGTGATTAGTGGACTCGTGTGCGCTGCCTCACCTCAAAGAAGTTTCTCGTTGTTGTAGAACAGGATAGCCACTGAGTCAAAGCTGGCTTGCTGCAACTAAACCCCACATTACCTTCCTGACACAAATGCATGTATGATATTATCTGACGTAAGTCTTGCTGAGTACCTTTGTACTCACATTTGCTTTACTTATGTTTTGCAGATGAGACATCTGTCTCACTAGTAGTACCGCTTGGACTTCGACGAATAGCTTGTTACCTCAGCTACGATCTTGTACCTTGGAGGGACTTGTAGATAGTCAGGCTTCTCGGCCTTTTTCTTTTGTAGTTGTTTGTACTCAGACATGTAATGCTTCCGTTGCTTGTATGCTCTGAATGATGGGTCATGTGACCCCTATTTGTATTTATGCTATGTGGCTCTTCCAAGCCTTTATCTATATGAGTTGCGTTATGTTGTGATGCCATGTTGTACATCACATACTTGCATGTTATGCGTACGTGTGATGTGTATTTCTATGTGTGGGATCCGACAATCTAGTTGTTTGTCCTTGGCAGCCTCTCTTATGGGGAAATGTAGTCTAGTGCTTCCTTGAGCCATAGTAGTCCGCTACAGCCCGGTTCACCGGAGTCCTGCTAGCCCAGCACTACTGCTCAGGAAACTTGACTGGCCGGCATGTGTTTCACTTCGTTCATGTGTCTGTCCCTTCAGGGAAATGTCACGCGGTGACAACCGGAGTCCCGTTAGCCCAGTGCTACAGCCCGGATTCACACGCTGCTAACCGACACGCTCGATGTGAATCATGTATGCCTGTTCCCATAGGTTAGTGCCACTTTGGGTTCACGACTAGCCATGTCGGCCCGGGTTCTCTGTCATATGGATGCTAGTGACACAATCATATACGCGAGCCAAAAGGCGCAACCGGTCCCGGGCCAGGGTAAGGCGACACCCGTGGGGATACCGTGCGTGAGACCGCAAAGTGATATGAGGTGTTACCGGCTAGATCGATGTGATTTGGAATCAGGGTCCCGATAAACCGGAGGCGCCGGACAATCTGCTGGAGGCGCTTAAGGGCGCCTCCATCGACGAGGAGCACCGTACCATCATGAGTACGGTGGTCCAGAAGGTTCGGCCCGCCAAAAGCGGACTGACTGAAGCTTGTGCTAGCCTTCTAACAGGCTTCGAGGTAAGTAAAAATATGTAAAAATATTACCGCATAGACAGTAGCCCCTGATGCTCTGTTTGGCATTCGGAAAGAAAATCCGAATAGAGGATCTATTAAATATCGCAGGAGTCTAACTAAAAAGGAGTCGATATACGTATGCAGGCTTCGCTGTTGGCCACCGCCACACTGACTGCGGAGGTGGGTGCCCTGAAGCAGGGCCTCGAGCGGACCGAGCAAGAGCTCGGCCTTGCCAAACGGCAGCTCGAGGAGAAAGAAGGTAAGAAATACCTTATAGAAAAAATGCCTATAAGAAGACGCAATTGCAAAAAATGACAGGAGTACACTGCTTATTGTAGGGGCCACAATTAAGGTGGCGACCCTCAAGCAGGCGCTGTCCGAGGCCGAGAAGAAAGCGGCCACGGAGCGCACCGAGCGGGAGAAGTTTGAGGCACAGGTCGGCGAGGTGCAGCGAGAGCTTCAGGCTCTCACGAAAAAACATGAGAGTTTGGAGCTAGACTCGAAGACGCGAGCGTCCGAGCTTGCTGCGGCCCTTAAAACTGCCCAATCTGCCAAGGCCGAAGCCCAAAAGGCCCTCCAGGAATTGGATGCGGTGAAAAAGATAGCGGCGGGTAAGGCATTCTCTATGCAAAGCAGACATATAAAAGTAAACTACTTGTTACTTACCCAAATCCGGAGCTCTCCAGGGGCATTCGCAGATCTTTCCCGCAGCGTATCCGATGCCGCCGCATTCTACTGAGCCGAGGAAGGCAGCTCGACGGAGAAGGTGTTCTGGTCTCAGTACGCTGAGGCCGGACACCCTGTGCCCTTGAGCGACCAGCTGAAGCAGCTGGTCGAGCTCCACAAGGCGGCCGAACAGGCCCTGAAGGGCTTCATAGTTCGGCTGTGGCCTAGAGAGGCCCTGCCTGGGAGCTACTTCGGACTGGTGCGGCGGCTGGTGGAGGCTTGTCCAAGGCTCGAGGTCATCAAGCGCTCCGTCTGCATCGAAGGTGCCCGTAGGGCCCTTGCCCGTCCAAAGGTGCACTGGGGTAAGCTGGACGGTGAGAAGCTTGTGAGGGACGGGCTGCCGCCGGGGAAGGAGCATCGCAAGCCCGAGAACTATTACAAGGATGTTCTGGCTGGTGCCCGCCTTATGGCGGATGAATGTACCAAGGATGTAATTTTTGAATGAACTCGCTCGTGTTATCTTGTGCGCTGAAAACTTGTTCATATGCGCTAAGCAATGCTTGTTGAATTTAAAATATTACTTTCTGTGCGGCCGTTTATCAAAAAATTGAGAGATGGCCAATCATCGGCTTCTGCCCCCATGCCACTAGTGCTGGGGTGTTCGGGATAAACCTGAGCGCTCTTTTTCCCATGATTGGGTCCGTCGAGGGAGGCGATCAGCACAACGAACAAGGCAATCGGACTATAATGCTTGAACACTCTCACTTAGCCATATAACTCTATAATTTTAAATTTCGGCGAAGCCCCTAGTATTCGGAAGACCGAGTTCGGGGCGCTATCCACGCCTTGGCCGAACAAAGCCGGTTCCTCGCTCGAAGCGGCATAAGTCTTTAAGGACTCGAAAAACCTCTCGAACAGTGACCAGTCTCTCGCTTCATCATGACAGTCGGTTTTAGCTTTCTCGACTGAGGTGCTCAGCCCAGCTCAACTGGGGCACAATCGCAGTAGTTCTCCTAGTGCTACCTTAGCCGATATAGCGGAACGTAAGGCACCAAAACATAGGAGCCGGGCAAACCCAACCATTGACCCAAATCATGATTCGGAGCCGATGCATATAGTGCTATAAGTTCGGGGTGCCGCACTTGTGAAAGTGTATGGACTTCTCACGCCATATAGATGGGTACTGAAGCCCCTGGCGTATTTTGCCGTACCATAGTGTACGGATGCGACATGTTATTAATAAACATATATAAAAAGAGGATAATGCAAAAAATAGACAAAAAGCTATGCATTGTTTATAGAAAGGTTGCTATGAAAGCGGAACGATACAAATAGTGCGATAAGCAAAAGAAATTGGACTATTTAACATGTCCCGGCCAGGGGCAGGCCGCGGAGTTGTATTAAAAAACAGGTATACTGCTCGCAATAGAGACCACCTGGGAGTTCCATAATGCGGCGTGGCTTGTCTGCTTTCCTGGATCTTGCATCGTTTGTGCGGCAGTTGAATTGTCGAACGGGTCATCCGAAGTATGGAGTCTTGAGAGTAAGAGAAAAAGAAAGAAAAAAAGGAATCCGGCAGCCCCTGGTGCGGTTTAAGCCGTATTTCGGGCGTGCCGTGATAGTGCCCCTTCCCCTGTGCCCATGGTATTTCAAGAGCGTAGTTATGTACGCGAAGCACTGGTTTCGCTATATCGCAAGGGCTAGGGTTGGGGCCGCATTGCTACGCTAGCTCAGAACGTGCCAGGCGGTCTTGTTGTAGGGTACTCCGGGCGCGCTTGACAGTGTCTGGCTTTTTGAAGGCCGAACTGGAGAACTGCCTAGAGAGGCTGCTTTGTACTTCTGCTGCGAGCGCTGCCGTGTACTCCTCCATTCGGAGGGAGCGTTCAGTGTTCCCATTGACCGTGATCACTCCTCTAGGGCCTGGCATCTTGAGCTTGAGGTATGCATAGTGCGGTACCGCGTTGAATTTTGCGAATGCGGTTCGCCCGAGCAGTGCGTGATAGCCACTACGGAACGGGACTATGTCGAAGATTAACTCCTCGCTTCGGAAGTTATCTGGAGATCCGAAGACCACTTCCAGTGTAACTGAGCCTGTACAGTTGGCTTCTACACCTGGTATGATGCCTTTAAAGGTCATTTTGGTGGGCTTGAACCTCGAGGGATCTATGCCCATTTTTCGCACTGTATCCTGGTAAAGCAAGTTCAGGCTGCTGCCGCCGTCCATGAGGACTCTTGTGAGATGAAATCCGTCAATGATTGGGTCTAGAACCAGTGCGGCGAAGCCACCATGACGGATGCTAGTGGGGTGATCCCTTCGATGAAAGGTGATCGGCAGGAGGACCATGGGTTGAACTTTGGGGCGACTGGCTCTGTCGCATATACGTCCCGTAACGCACGCTTCCGCTCCCTCTTGGGGATGTGGGTTGCGTATATCATGTTCATCGTCCGCACTCGCGGGGGAAATCCCTTCTGTCCACTGTTGTTCGGCGGCCCAGGCTCCTCCTCGTTGTTGCTATGCAGCCCCTTGTCTTTGTTTTCGTCTCTTAACTTGCCTGCCTGCTTGAACACCCAACAATCCCTGTTGGTGTGATTGGCTGGCTTTTCGGGGGTGCCGTGTATCTGGCACAAGCGGTCGAGTATTCGGTCCAAACTGGACGGGCCCTGAGTATTTCTTTTGAATGCCTTTTTCCGTTGACCGGATTTGTAGCCTCGGAATCCGGCATTAACTGCCGTATCCTCGTTGCTGTCGCTGTTAACGCGGTGCTTTTGTTTGTTCCGATGCGACCTGTCACTTTTGTCCTTGGTATTCGAATTACCAGGGTTCTTGGTTAAGTTGTTGCTGCGAGCTAGCCAGCTGTCTTCTCCCGCGCAAAAGCGGGTCATGAGTGTCGTGAGGGCTGCCATAGATTTCGGCTTTTACTGTCCCAGGTGCCGGGCAAGCCACTCGTCACGGATATTATGCTTGAAGGCCTCTAAGGCCTCTGCGTCCGGACAGTCGACTATCTGGTTTTTCTTTGTTAGGAACCGTGTCCAGAATTGCCTGGCCGATTCCTCTGGCTGCTGAATTATGTGGCTTAGGTCATCGGCGTCCGGTGGTCGCACATAAGTGCCCTGGAAGTTGTCAAGGAATGCGGCTTCCAGGTCCTCCCAAGAACCGATTGAGTCTGCTGGCAAGCTGTTGAGCCAATGCCGGGCCGGTCCCTTAAGTTTGAGTGGGAGGTATTTGATGGCGTGTAGATCATCACCGCGGGCCATGTGGATATGAAGGAGATAATCCTCGATCCATACCGCAGGATCTGTTGTGCCATCGTATGATTCGATGTTTACGGGTTTGAAGCCCTCAGGGATTTTATGATCCATTACTTCATCTGTGAAGCATAGTGGGTGTGCGGCGCCTCTGTATTGGGCTATATCATGACGCAGCTCGAAGGAGCTTTGTCTGTTGACTTCGGCCCGGCCGGATTTATTGCATCCGGAGTGACGATCACCGTCACGTGCCATGGGGCGCCTGCCTGATCCATAGATCGATCTTGTTTGCCTTGCCTTGTCCTCCAGTATGTTGTGCAGGTCGGGCGCATTTTCCCGTGCCTTAGTATGCTTGACGTGGCGTCGGGGCATGGCTTGAGTGGAGGGCCAAGAGGCCTCTCTGTCGCGGCCACGAGGTGGCTTGTCGGCCGTGTCATGCGTTGGTGATGTAGGTGCTTCCTCCTCTAGTCAGGGTAGCAGCCTGCGCTTTGGATAACTCTTGGAGGGGCGTTCGAGTTCATACTCTTTGGCCGCAAGGACTTCAGTCCATCTGTCAACTAGCAAATCCTGATCAGCTCTAAGCTGTTGCCGCTTTTTCTTGAGGCTGCTTGCCGTGGCCATAAGCCTGCGTTTAAAACGCTCTTGTTTGGCGGGATCCTCTGGCACGACGAACTCGTCGTCGTCGAGGCTTGCCTCGTCTTCGGAGGGAGGCGTATAATTATCGTCCTCAACCTCTTGGTCCGCCGCCCTCTCGTGAGGGCTGGCTTCTCTGTCCTCCTGTGCTGAATCTTGCTGGAGGGGGTGTACTTCAGCGCTATCCGGAGTAGTATTATCTCCCGTGCCGGAATCACCGTTTTTGCTTTGGCGGGATTTAGAGCGGCGCCGCTGACGCCGACGCTTGGGCTGTTTCTTAGAGGTATCATCCCCCGTTGTTTCATCACCATCTCCATCCTTTGGAGTGTCCACCATATATATGTCATATGACGAGGTGGCTTTCCAGCGCCCTAGAGGTGCTGGTTCTTGTTCGTCTCCTGCATCATCGTCCATGCCGTCGATGTCTTCGGAGTCGAAGTCAAGCATGTCGGTTAAGTCGTCGACAGTGGCTACGAAGTGGGTGGTGGGTGGGTTTTGAATTTCTTCATCGTCCGTATCCCAACCTTGCTGACCGTAGTCCGGCCTGGGCTCTCCTGATAAAGAGAGAGACTTTAGGGAATTCAGGATGTCGCCGAAGGGCGAGTGCTAAAAGATGTCCGTGGCAGTGAACTCCATTATCGGCGCCCAATCGGATTCGATCGGCAGGGGCGCGGGGGGCTCGGAGTTCGGAGAAGAATCCGGCTCCTCGGAGTCACGGGCCATGCGGGGTGCGGGGCTGGAGTTCGGTTCGATCGCCTCTAAGATCGCAGCTCCTGAGGCAGCGTCCAACCGCTGATCCTCGATCGGTACAGTAGGCTCCGAATCAATGGTCAGAACCGGTGCGTGTGCGGCCTCCAAAGCGCTGTTCGGCGGCAGAGCTATATTATGCCCATCGAGACAGTGCGGCGCGCTTGGCTGTGGCTCGAATCCATCGAAGATCAAGTCCCCGCGGATGTCAGCCGTGTAGTTTAGGCTTCCAAACCTGACCTGATGGCCAGGGGGGTAGCTTTCGATCTGCTCAAGGTGGCCAAGCAAATTGGCCCGCAGTGCGAAGCCGCCGAAGACGAAGATCTGTCCGGGGAGAAAAGTCTCACCCTGGACTGCATCGCTGTTGATGATCGAAGGAGCCATCGGGCCTAAAAGCGACGACAAATAGGAACTCTCAATGAAAGCACCAATGTCGGTGTCAAAACAGGCAGATCTTGGGTAGGGGGTCCTGAACTGTGCGTCTAGGCTGGTTGGTAACAGGAGGCAAGGAACATGATGTTTTACCCAGGTTCGGGCCCTCTTGATGGAGGTAAAACCCTACGTCCTGCTTGATTAATATTGATGATATGGGTAGTACAAGAGTAGATCTACCACGAGATCAAGGAGGCTAAACCCTAGAAGCTAGCCTATGGTATGATTGTCGTATGATGAAGTTGTCCTACGGACTAAAACCCTCCGGTTTATATAGACACTGGAGAGGGTTAGGGTTACACAAAGTCGGTTACAATGGTAGGAGATCTTGAATATCCGCATCGCCAAGCTTGCCTTCCATGCCAAGGAAAGTCCCATCCGGACACGGGACACATCCTTCAATCTTGTATCTTCATAGTCCTGGAGTCCGGCTGAAGGTATAGTCCGGCTACCCGAACACCCCTAATCCAGGACTCCCTCACTCGCCTTCTTCCAAAGCTTGATCTCGTCATGTATGAGATGAACAGGGTTTGTCTCCGAGCGGACTTGATCATTGCGGTTGAACACCCGAGCGTTCCTCTGCTTCGATAAGTGCCAGGCGGTCAAGATGACAAGCGAATCAAAACCTCTCTTGAGCTTTCGTGGAAGAACTTCCGCGCCTTGTCCCACCACACCATGAAAGTATCCTCGGAGCTTGGAATTTGGACGTTGATTTGAAGCAGCCAGAAACAACCATTCCAAACTTGTCTCGCGTAGACGCATCCAGCAAGGATATCGTCTGTTGTGTCCTCCTCTTGGTAGCATGTGCAACATGCAGAAGCCGTATCTTGGAGACCATGCCTCGCATGTCGGTCCGAAGTCCATAACCGATACTGAGAGGCAAGGCATGCAAAGAGTTTGCATTTGAGGGGCGCCCAACTTCTCCATATGCATTGGGCAGCGGCAAACCGAGTCATGCCCTGGCAAAGCATACTATAAGTGGATTTAATGGGATGGGGATTCAGATCCAAACCACACCTTCTCCTCTCTGCGAGTAATCCTCGGAGCGCCTCCAGCAAAGGTCCATTCCAACATGGCCAGCCATCGCAGCTCCTCCTCTCGCCCTTCCAGTCCTAAACCTGGAGACTGGGAGAGGTGCTCCATCCCGCACAGCTTGCCAGTGTCGCTTCAGGCCAAGGGATTTCTCCCTCAGGCCTGTATGGTCCCAGTCCGAGCCGGACTCGCCACCTATAATGGTGGAGAGCAAGCGAAGAGCACCCCCAATCCCTCCAAAGGAGAGCGGGTGTGCCTCGTCCCTTATCTCATAAGAGGACTTGGATTTCCAATTCATCCATTTCTCCACGGGCTTCTAGAGTTCTACGGCCTCCAGCTGGACAATCTCACGCCTGGCTCTATATTGCATATCGCGGGCTTTGTCGCCCTTTGCGAGCTATTCCTGGGTGTTGAGGCTCATTTCGCGCTGTGGAAGAGGTTATTCTGCCTGGTGCCCCGCTCTAAGGAGGGGTCAATGTATCAAGTGGGCGGAGCCGAAGTGTGGCGCATCGCCGGGACCGGATATCTATCCAGAACCCCAAAGAAGGCGTCCGAAGACTGGCCTTCGGAATGGTTTTATATAGAGGACGTCCCGCTGCCGGATACTGTTCGGATCAGCCTCCCTGAGTTCGACAGTGCTCCCTTAAAGAAGCGCCTGAGCTGGCGTCCATGGAGCCCTCAGAGGGAAAGTGACAGGGACATCATTTACCTGATGGGCCGAATAAGATTGTTAGCCCATTCCGGACTGACCATAATCGGGGTTATGGCCGAATGCATTATGCGGGGGGTGCAACCACTTCAGTATAGAAGCCACCCCATGTGGGACTTCAACGGGGAGGACGACGCCACCCGCTACGTCCGTAAGGGGCCGGATTCGGCTGCCGCTCTACTAAAGATCTTGTCCACTTTGTATAAGGGAGAAGAGGAGGAATTTCTCCGCGTCAACCCACAGGGTGGATTCTCTATGCACAATCCACCAAGGTGGGTAAGCGGCCGCATTTACTTGCCCATCCGTTTTGTATTCCCATTGTTAAATATTTAGTCTAACGACTTCAATGCAGGAACTGCGCCGGGCTGTTAAGGAAATAAACATCCCTCCTCCATAACCCGAGGACCCAGGAAGGTCCCTTGACCCGGCCTCTCAAGAGGATCTGGACATATCTGTGGAGCTGATTGATGGAGTGTTCCATCAATTGAACAATGACAACGCCTTGGTGGCCATTACAGCCGATTACCCAGGGCTAATCCCGGCCTCCCAGGTAACTGAGATCGAAGTCCCAGTACCCCGAATAGGTGCCCGCCCTCTCGTGTTTGCAGTTTTCTGATTACAACCGGGCTTTGCAGGGGAGGTTTTTGAGACGGGAGGCCGAACCTTCAGCGGCAAGACAACGAGGGGCCGTAGGGCCCCGTGGGCAGAAAAGAGGTGCAGTCCGGACCGAGGCGTCAGCGCAAAGGTATGGCGCGCCCCCTTATCCCAGGTGTTACACCTGCGAGGCATATTAACACTCGTGCTCTCTTCAGGACAAAGAGACCTCGCCGGACTATACCCGGAGAGGCTGCCAACCGTGCCTCCACCAGCCAGGCTCCAAAGCCTGGTCCGGAGGCGGAGGCGAACACAAGGCGCGCACCGGACGCTCCTCCGATGGAGGATGTGGACATGTTGTCTGCCACCCACTCTGAGGTGGAGAGTGCCATGAACCACAGGCATCGCCGGACAATTCTTCACGACGCTTGTTTCTCCCAAGAGGCATTAGATGCCTTTAATTCGGGAGATGCGTACCTCCGTGCCGCTCAAAATGGTCTAGCCAGAGCCACGGAGCAATATGTAAAAGACATACGGGTAAGAAAATTTTGGTAATTATATATATATACCAGTAGCCCCCGAGACTTGAAACAGTTAGGGTAACTGATTTAAGGATCATTTGTTATGCAGGTTCTTACAAAGAAGAATACCGTACTGTCCCAGGAGCTGGATATAACGCCCTCGATGCCGCTATATCTCCCACGTGTCGAAGCACGACTTAGAGGCATAACCGCATTGAAAGCAATGTCGCAAGTGAGGTAATCTTCACACAACCCATGTAATACATAAAGGGAAAAGATACATAGTTGGCTTACAATCGCCACTTCACACAATTACATGAATAAAGCATTACATCATCCAGATACAATCAAGGTCTGACTACGGAACCAAAATAAAAGAAGAACCCCAAATGCGACAAAGGTCCCCGATCGACCCCAACTGGGCTCCACTACTGATCAACTAGAACGAAACAACACAAAGGACAAGATCTTCATCGAGCTCCTCCGGAGCTTGGTTGCGTCGTCTGCACGAACTCATCGGCACCTGCAAGCTGGTTTTGGAAGTATCTGTGAGCCACGGGGAGTCAGCAATCTCGCACCCTCGCGATCAAGGCTATTTAAGCTTATGGGTAAGGTAAAGGTATGAGGTGGAGCTGCAGCAAGCGACTAGCATATATGGTGGCTAACATACGCAAATGAGCGCGAGAAGAGAAGGCAAAGCACGGTCGAGAAACTATGATCAAGAAGTGATCCTATAGCAACCTACGTCAAGCATAACTCCAACAACCGTGTTCACTTCCCGGACTCCGCCGAAAAGAGACCATCACGGTTACACACGCAGTTGATTCATTTTAATTAAGGTCAACTTCAGGTTTTCTACAACCGGACATTAACAAATTCCCATCTGCCCATAACCACGGGCACGGCTTTTGAAAGTTCAAATCCCTGCAGGGGTGTCCCAACTTAGCCCATGACAAGCTCTCACGGTCAACGAAGGAATAGACCTCCACCCGAGACGTTCCGATCAGACTCGGTATCCCGGTACAACAAGACATTTCGACAGGGTAAAACTAAACCAGCAACACCACCCAGATGTGCCGACAAATCCCGATAGGAGCTGCACATATCTCGTTCTCAGGGCACACCGGATGAGCAAGACGTCGGGTAAGCCAGCCCAGAGTTGCCCCTGGTAGCCTCGGACATCGCTCAGTTGGACCAACACTCAGAGGAGCACTAGCCCGGGGGGGGGGGGGGGGTAAAATAATGATGACCCTTGAGTCTGCAGAACCCAAGGGAAAGAAAAGGCAAGGTGGCAAATGGTAAAACCAATGTTGGGCATTGCTGGAAGAGCTTTACTTAAGGCGAACTGTCAAGGGGTTCCCATTATAGCCCAACCGCGTAAGGGACGCAAAATCCGGGAACATAACACCGATATGACGGAAACTAGGGCGGCAAGAGTGGAACAAAACACCAGGCATAAGGCCGAGCCTTCCACCCTTTACCAAGTATATAGATGCATTAATTAAATAAGATACAATGTGATATCCCAACAAGTAAGCAATGTTCCAACAAGGAACGATCTCCATGTTCCAACAAGGAACAAACTTCAATCTTCACCTGCAACTAACAACGCTATAAGAGGGGCTGAGCAAAGCGGTAACATAGCCAAACAACGGTTTGCTAGGACAAGGTGGGTTAACGGCTTGGTTCAACAATATGGGAGGCATGATAAGCAAGTGGTAGGTATCGCAGCATAGGCATAGCAAAAGAGCGAGCATCTAGCAAAGCAAAGATAGTAGTGATTTCGAGGGTATGATCATCTTGCCTGAAATCCCGCAAGGAAGAAGAACGAGTCCATGAAGAAGACAAACGGACATAGATGAACGGATCCTCACAACACGACGTTATCGGAACCAACCCGAAGAAGCAACACCGGACAAGGAGCAAACAACATAGTAAACAACCACCACATAATCATGGCATGATGCACAAACAAGTATGATGCATGTCCGGTTTTAAATATGCATGGCATGGTAAAGAGCACAAACAATCCTACAAATTAAGTGGAGATCAATATGCAACGAGTTGCATATTGACGAAACACCACATGACTTATTTAGTTCTCTCTCGGTTATGTACCCAACAATATTAAATGTTGTTAAGCATGTCAAGAGGTAAAACATAAAGGGATTATCTATCTAAACAATTTAAATGGGGCCGGATATAGCAAACGACAAATCCGGTAAATCCCCATATGCATATAGCAAATTAATACAAACCACAATTTTAAATATTCTTGATGTTGTTAACATGATGCGGATGACATGTTCAAGTTTATGCAAGTTTTTAAAGAAAATGTTGATAAGAGCAATATATGGAGCATATGTCATCGTGGCGGAAAGAAAAGGGGTGCCACGGCAACGGTAACGAAAACGGTGCCACGACAATGTTCTGGTTCCGGTAACTCGATTGAGATACCGATGCAAAGGAGAAGTGTGCGGTTGCGTGCAAAAGATGGTGGGGCGCTCCCGGATACCGGGTGTCCCATGAGTTGGCGACAAGGAAACGAGTGACACTTTGGACACGGTGCAAACATGAGCATCTCAAACATCGCAAGCATACGTTCACGGACGTCGTCTCGGGGTTATACCTTCAAAGTGTGCAAACGGGACGATTCTCGTTCGGTGCCAGGTAGAGGAAGTAGACGTTCTTGGGACGTTCATAGTGGAAGTAGGGGTACATGACGACGGTAGTGGTTCTCGTGATCTTGGCGGCGGTAGTCGTACACAATCGTAGATGTTCAGGGTCGTCGGGGTACTTGTCGGTCGGTTCTTGATGGTCTCGTTTTGCGACGGTAGTCATGCTAGTCGGCGGTAGTGAAACTTGACGGTCCGAGGCCTCCGGGCATCGGGGTACTTGGCGCAACACCGTGTAGTCGTACATTTGAAGAGGAACTTGGCCATCCGAAGGTGTACTTGGTGAAATCACGTAGTCATACACGGGTCGTAGAGGTACTTGGCGTCCCTGAGTCGAGGGTAGTGGTTCCCTTGATGTTGTAGTCGTGCATGGTGATGAGCGTCGGGGTACTTGATGGTCTCGAACTCCAAAGTGGTACAAGGAGAGATGCACAGTCGTGGCCATCTTCGGACCTGGGGCTCCATGAGCGCCTTGGTGGTCTTGTCGCAGCAGGAAGGTGTCAGGAAGGGGTCGGTCATGGTGTGGAGACCTCCGACAAGGGGAACAATGGGCCAAGGCGACGGTCAGCAGGGACGACCCAGTCACGGCAGCAACATAGGGAGGCATCCCACACGCGAGGAGCGGTTGCGGGACTTGGCTGCCGCTGGAGGTCATGAGGGAGGCTCATGTGCCTGTCGCCCGAAGCAGAGGACGAACGGGCGATGTGGCTCCAGTGACATGGCGAGGCGACAGAGGCATAGGGGTGCTCAACAGCACTGGCTCGTGGCGAAGACGAAATGAGGTGGCGAGGTGGCGACGCGGATGAACTGCTGGTGCTGCTCACGGGCAAGAGGACAACAAGGGAGGAGCAAGGCGGTGGCAAAGTCGGAGCTCGGGGACGCGAGGGGAGAAACCAGCAGAGGCGCGTGAGAAGGAGGAGAGGCCGGCATGGTCCGGGTGGAGCTCGGCGGCAGCGTCGCGGGCTTGCCGGCACCGGGAACGAGGTGCAAGAGAGGATAGGTCGACGAGGAAGAACAGGAGCAGGGAGGCGTCGCACGAGTTCCTCTCTGGTGTGTGAAGTGGGAGACGAGGGAGATGGGGTGCTGGGACTGGCAGCGCGAGGGGAGAAGGAGAGGAACGAGATGAGGGTTCGGTCGGCCTAGGGTTAGAAGGGGGGCTGGGCTGCGGGAAAGGATGGCCTCGGGTGGGCCGGCGCGAGAGGTTTGGAGGCCCAGAAGGCCGGCGGCGGTGCAAGCTCTCTCTCCCTCCCTCTTATTATTTCTCCTTTATTTCCTGAAAAAAAATAAACCGAGAAACAAGAAAAGAAGAGAGAGATAGGAGAAGAATTTGAGCAGGGCGCCAATTTTCTTAGACTCATAAAAAGGAGCTTGACCCAAGAAAAATACATTTGGCACCGTTTGGAAGGATTGCAATCGAACACATTTGAATGTGATTCAAATAAGTTTGAATTAGGAAAACATTTTTGGAGAGTCCAAAAATGTTCGGAATTTTTGTGGAGAATGGGAAAGCGATGAAAGAAATTATGGGCAAAGTTCGAGGCCAAGGGTTGTGATAACAAAGCCATTAGGATTTGCAAGTGTGTTATAGAGAATTTAAAATTAAAGAAATATTGAATATATCTCCCTACTATCGGGAGGATATGTTTTAAAGATAAACCACCGTGTGAGTTCCCTCGGTTTAAATGGACCGAAGATCCATGCAATTTTATTTAAGTGAGTTTTAAAACGGATTGCATGATGACATGATGCAATGCACATGATGCAAAGAAGAAAAGCAGCGGACCAAACAAAACACACGACGAAACCCGGAAACCACGAAAGGCATATGAAGCTCCGGTCTTGGGGCGTTACACTGGAAGAGTGCAAAGCCCAACTGGAGGCCGCACTAGCCGCGGCATGGGAGCCCAAAGAGACCCCCTTTGGTAAGATACACTTCGAAAGATTAGTATCTTGCAAAGTGCGGCGTGGGTGTAAATCTGAGAAATCATATTGCAGATGGCGCCGGACTGGATCCGGAGAGGCAACAACTCTTACGCCGGCTAAAGGCCGGTGAGAGTATGCTAACAAGGGTGAGGCGGGAGAAGAATGATCTTCAGTACACCAACACCAAGCTGGACGTTGAACTTAAAGATGTTCGTGGCCAGCTGTCGGACTCCAGTAAGGAGAATCAGCGGCTTAGTCGCGGCATATTTAGTAAGTGCTTAAGCGAATCTTTGAAAGAAAAGAGTTCGGCGAGGAAGTCGACTAACAGAGTAATGTCTGTAGGTATGCTAACGGGTCGTCCTGCAGAGGAGATGCCCGGTTCTACGGGTGACCTTCTTCCCAAGCTCTCGCAACTGCACGAGCGAGTTCGGCAGGCGATGCGAGGTGTAGCCCAAGCCTTATGGCCTTCCCACTCCATGCCCGAGGGCCTTGGAGAGATTTCGGAGAAGCTTAAGGGAGCTCGGCGGCGCTTCCGGTTGTGGAAGATATCGGCCTGCCAACAAGGCGCTAGGGAGGCCTGGGCCATGGTGAAGATGCGGTACACGAAGTCTGACCCAAACCACATGGCCGAGGTCAGACCTGTGGGGCCTGACGGGAAGGAGATCCCTGTAAGCTTAGTGTACGGCCAAGTAGAATTGGCCGCAAAGTATTCCCAGCAGGACTGTAAGTTAGACAGCCTGTTAGATGGTATTGAAGAGGAATACAATCAGTCAGAGTGACTATGTAATTTTTAATTGACATGTGTAATGCCTTCTAGCCGGATTGTAGATCGTTTGTCATTGCCGACCTTTTCACTTCAACCTCAGGACCTGATGGTCCGGAATGTGTCTGAATACCCTACCGGTTATGTAAGAACCAGGGTATGCATGGAGACCAGGTGTAGGGGTCATTAGTGCTTTATCAGACAAGTGCCCAACTAGTTATGTTATATTACATGGTTAGTAAGAAACATCTTCCAGAGAGAAGAGTTCCGTTAGGGGTTCCTTTCTCTGGGAGGCATGCCCTGAAGTGCATGTCCGGACTGCAAACACAGGAAAATCATCTGGGGGCATATATATAAATAAGTGAAAAAGGTCATCTTTTAGTTCACTGACCGAATATTCCCTTAAGAATGCTAGCTTTCGGCTTCACCCAGTCTGAGGTACACATCCGGCTGATCCGGCAGTAACAATCACAGAGGTGCTCCCTTTACCACCTAGCCGAACAATCGGGAACGTAGGGGTAAGCACAGGAGCCAGGCAACCCAGCTTGGCCAAAACTTAAGTCATATCGATGCATATAATGGTGAAGAAAAGGTACATGCGGAAGTTTGACACATGTGGTGGGCGTGAAGCCCGAGTAAATAAGCTTCTGTTAAAGAAGCCCCCAGGTTTAATGAGCACAAGTAGCACGTCACTTGAGGAGCCTTTAAGGGCTATAAAAGAAAAGAGGGGAAGGAGAGAAATGCAAGACAGAAAATGTAAAAAATGGACAGAGGAAGGAGACAAACACAGAGTCCGGCGCTAGGCATAGAATATTCGGAGACGGGCTGCGTTCCATGGGTTCGGCTCGAGTCGGTTATCCGACGCATCTCACAGGTGGCTTGCTCCACCAGTCAGGACTTGGTCGATTATGAAGGGACCTTCCCACTTGGGCTTCAGCTTGTCCTTTTTCTTGTCCAGCAGGCGTAGAACTAATTCCCCAACGTTGTAGTTTTTGGCCCGCACTTCTCTGCTTTGATATCTTCGAGCCTGCTGTTGATAGAATGCGGAACGGGCTTTTGCCACGTCGCGCTCCTCCTCTAAGGCGTCCAAACTGTCCTGCCGATCGAGCTCGTCTTCCCTTTCTTCGTACATGCGCACTCGAGGTGAGTCATGAATTATGTCGCAGGGCAAGACTACCTCTGCGCCGTACACCATAAAAATGGTGTGTATCCGGTGGTGCGATTTGGCATGGTCCGCAGCCCCCAGAGTACGGAGTCAAGCTCCTCTACCCAGTGCGTGTTAGATTCCTTGAGGGACCGCACTAATCTGGGTTTGATGCCGCTCATGATGAGACCATTTGCACGTCCGACCTGACCGTTAGTTTGTGGGTGATAGACGGAAGCGTAATCGAGCTTGATGCCCATGTTTTTGCACCAGAGTTTTACCTCATCGGCCATAAAGTTCGTGCCATTATCGGTGATGATGCTGTGGGGGACGCCATAACGGTGTACGACCCCGGATATAAAGTCTATCACAGGTCCGGATTCGGCCGTCTTAACAGGCTTGGCTTCTATCCATTTGGTGAACTTATCCACCATGACCAGTAAGTATTTTTTCTTGTGGGTTCCGCCTTTAAGGGGTCCCACCATGTCAAGCCCCTAGACTGTGAAAGGCCAAGTGATGGGGATAGTTTGGAGGGCGGTGGGTGGCATATGGCTTTGGTTTGCAAAAAGCTGGCAACCGACGCATTTTTGGACCAAGTCCTGAGCGTCCGCCCGGGCCGTTGGCCAATAAAAGCCTGTACGAAAAGCCTTGCTTACAAGGGACCGGGCTACGGCGTGATGGCCACCGAGTCCGGCATGAATTTTAGCCAGCAGGTTCCGCCCTTCCTCTTCGGATATGCACCTTTGAAGGACTCCGGTAGTGCTTTTCTTATAAAGTTCTCCCTCATGGACTTTATAGGCTTTAGATCGCCGCACTATACAGCGTGCCTCATTTTGGTCCTCTGGGAGTTCCTGCCTAGTAAGGTAGGCTAGGAATGGTTTTGTCCACGGGGCGATAATGGCCATTATTACATGGGCTGAGGTTGTGATTTCATTGGCAGAGCCTCCGATTGTGTCAGATTGTTTGGCGTCAGACAGTGCGGTTGGGTCCGGGCTAATATTGCCATGTTCCCCTTCCCATACTACGGATGGCTTGAACAGCCTTTCCAGGAAGATGTTGGGGGGGACCACATCGCGTTTTGCGCCAATGCGTGCCAGGACGTCTGCCGCCTGATTGTTTTCTCGGGCTATATGGTGAAATTCGAGCCCCTCAAACCGAGCTGACATTTTGAGGATGGCATTGCGGTAAGCTACCATTTTTGGATCCTTGGCATCGAAGTCTCCATTTATTTGGGATATCGCGAGGTTCGAATCCCCGCGCACCTCTAGGCGTTGAATGCCCATGAATACTGCCATCCGGAGACTATGTAAAAGGGCCTCATATTCGGCTGCATTGTTGGAGTCCGTGTACATAATCTGGAGTACATATTGAACTGTGTCTCCTGTGGGGGACGTCAAAACGATGCCGGCCCCTAGTCCGGCCAACATTTTGGAACCGTCGAAGTGCATGATCCAGTTTGAATATGTGCCGTACTCTTTAGGGAGTTCGGCCTCCGTCCATTTTACGACGAAGTTGGCCAAAACTTGCGATTTGATAGCTCGCCGTGGCCTATAAGTTATGTCGAACGGGAGGAGCTCGATGGCCCATTTTGCAATCCGGCCCGTTGCGTCACGGTTGTTTATAATATCGTTGAGTGGTACTTGCGATGCTACTGTGATTGAACACTCTTGAAAGTAGTGTCGTAGCTTCCGGGATGCCATGAATACTGCATATGCAATCTTTTGATAATGTGGGTACCGTGATTTGCATGGGGTGAGGACAGTGGACACATAGTAAACCGGCTTTTGAAGGGGTAATTTGTGTCCATCCGTTTCCCGCTCGACGACGAGTACTGCGCTGACAACTTGATGGGTTGCCGCAATGTACAATAGCATTGGTTCGCCGATGTTTGGCGTGGCCAGGACAGGGTTTGTTGCCAATATAGCTTTTATTTCCTCGAGTCCGGCCGTGGCGGCATCCGTCCACGCGAAGTGTTCGGTGCGCCGAATGAGGCGATAGAGGGGTAGCGCCTTTTCTCCCAAATGGGAGATAAAGCGGCTTAGAGCCGCCACGCATCCGGTTAATTTTTTATTTGTTTAAGGTCCTTTGGGATATCCAATTGTGACAAAGCTCAGATCTTGGCTGGATTTGCTTCGATTCCTCTACCGAATACAATGAAGCCCAAGAGCTTTCCGGCTGGAACGCCGAAAACGCATTTTTTCCGGATTTAGCTTGATGTCATATGCTCGGAGGTTGTCAAATGTAAGCCTCAAGTCGTCTACTAGAGATTCGACATGTCTTGTTTTTACGACCACATCATCCACGTATGCCTCTACTGTTTTGCCGATCTGGTTTGCCAGACATGTCTGAATCATGCGCTGATATGTTGCGCCGGCGTTTTTGAGCCCAAAAGGCATTGTGTTGAAGTAGAATGGGCCATATGGGGTGATGAATGCCGTTGCGGCTTGGTCTGACTCGGCCATCTTGATTTGATGGTAACCGGAGTATGCGTCGAGGAAGCACAATGAATCGTGTCCTGTAGTGGCGTCGATAATTTGATCGATGCGGGGGAGGGGGCAGGGATCCTTTGGGCAAGCCTTGTTAAGGTCTTTGAAGTCAATGCACAAGCGCCGGGATTTGTCCTTCTTTGGTACCATCACCAAGTTTGCTAGCCAGTCCGGATGTTTTATATCTCTGATGAATCCGGCCTCCAATAGTTTGGCTAGCTCCTCTCCCATTGCCTGTCTCTTGGGCTCAGAAAAACGCCGAAGGGCTTGTTTGATAGGTTTGAATTCTTTAAGGATATTTAAGCTGTGTTCGGCCAGCCTGTGTGGGATTCCTGGCATGTCTGAAGGGTGCCAGGCAAAAATGTCCAAGTTCTCCCGTAGGAATTCTCGCAGTGCGGCGTCTACATCGGGGTTTAATCGTGCCCTGATGGAAGCTGTTTTATTGGGGTCCGTTGGATGGACCTGGAGTTTGACTATTTCATCCGCTGGTTTAAAGGAGGTGGACTTGGATCTTTTGTCGAGTATCACATCGTCCCTATTTACCGTGGAGCACAGCATAGTCAGTTCCTCAGCCACTAGGGCTTCGGACAGTGCCTCAAGGGCCAATGCGGCTGTCTTGTTTTCGGCGCGGAGTGCTATGTCCGGATCACTAGCGAGAGTGATGATTCCGTTCGGCCCGGGCATCTTGAGCTTCATGTACCCGTAATGGGGTATTGCTTGGAAGATTGTAAACGCTTCCCGCCCCAGCAGAGCGTGGTATCCGCTACTGAACGGGGCCACTTGGAATGTGACCTCTTCAGACCTATAATTATCCGGCGTGTCGAACACCACATCTTGTGTGATTTTTCCTGCACAGCGCGCTTCCCGACTGGGGATTATTCCTCTAAAGGTTTTGCTGCTTCGCTCAATGCGGTTCCAGTCTATTTCCATTTTTTGAAGGGTTTCCTCATAAATGAGGTTCAATCCGCTGCCTCCGTCCATGAGTACCTTTGTGAGGCGAAAGCCGTCCACTATAGGACTGAGTACCAATGCGGCTGGTGCTCGAGCTGTTCGGAATTTAGGTTCACCGCTGGCATTTAGGTTCATCGCTCGAGATGTGAGGCGAAAGCCGTCCACTATAGGACTGAGTACCAATGCGGCTGGTGCTCGAGCTGAGTATCAAAACCGGTGGATCTCGGGTAGGGGGTCCTGAACTGTGCGTCTAGGCGGATGGTAACAGGAGGCAAGGAACACGATGTTTTACCCAGGTTCGGGCCCTCTTGATGGAGGTAAAACCCTATGTCCTGCTTGATTAATATTGATGATATGGGTAGTACAAGAGTAGATCTACCACGAGATCAAGGAGGCTAAACCCTAGAAGCTAGCCTACGGTATGATTGTCGTATGATGAAGTTGTCCTACGGACTAAAACCCTCCGGTTTATATAGGCACCGGATAGGGTTAGGGTTACACAAAGTCGGTTACAATGGTAGGAGAACTTGAATATCCGCATCGCCAAGCTTGCCTTCCACGCCAAGGAAAGTCCCATCCGGACACGGGACGAAGTCTTCAATCTTGTATCTTCATAGTCTTGGAGTCCGGCTGAAGGTATAGTCCGGCTAACCGAACACCCTCTAATCCAGGACTCCCTCACCCATCAACAGGCACATGGGCCGACACGACTAGACTCGTGGCCCTGGGAGACAGCGACGTAGTGTTGGGAACCGACCCGCTTGGCAGGACCCCATCGACCACGTGCTCCCTAGAAGCTTCGTGGTAGCGCGTGGGGGAGGCGCGGGGGAGGGGTGGCCCCTCCGATCTCCTCAAGTTAGTTGGGCTGCGTGGCTGGGCCCGCACGATCTGCCCCCCCCCGTAGAATCCCAGAACGCGTCCCACCAGGCGTCCCAATCATTGCCGGCACGGGAGTTGTTGGGGAACGTAGTAATTTCAAAAACATTCCTACGCACACGCAAGATCATGGTGATGCATAGCAATGAGAGGGGAGAGTGTTGTCTACGTACCCTCGTAGACCGAAGCGGAAGCGTTGACACAACGTAGAGGAAGTAGTCATACGTCTTCTCGATCCGACCGATCCAAGCACCATTACTCCGGCACCTTCGAGTTCTTAGCACACGTACAGCTCGATGACGCTCCCCGGGCTCCGATCCAGCAAAGCTTTGGGGATGAGTTCCGTCAGCACAACGGCGTGGTGACGATGATGATGTTCTACCGACGCAGGGCTTCGCCTAAGCACTACAACGATATGACTGAGGTGGAATATGGTGGAAGGGGGCACCGCACACGGCTAAGGAATGATCACGTTGATCAATTGTCCTAGGGTGCCCCCTTGCCTCCGTATATAAAGGATCCAAGGGGGAGGGGTTCGGCCGGCCTTATGGAGGCGCAGGAGGAGTCCTACTCCTACCGGGAGTAGGACTCCCCCCCTTTCCTAGTCCAAGTAGGATTGGTGGAGAAGAAAGGGAAAGAGGGGGGCGCCGCCCCTCCCTCCTTGTCCAATTCGGACTAGGGGGAGAGGGGCGCGCGGCCTGCCCTGGCAGCCCCTTCCTCTTCTCCACTTTAGGCCCATGAGGCCCATTAACCCCCCGGGGGTTCCGGTAACCCCCCGGTGCTCCGGTTTTATCTGAAACTTCATCGGAACCCTTCCAGTGTCCGAATATAGTCATCCAATATATCAATCTTTATGTCTCGACCATTTCGAGACTCCTCGTCATGTCCATGATCACATCCGGGACTCCGAACTAACTTCAGTACAACAAAATGTATAAACTCATAATAACTGTCATCGTAATGTTAAGCGTGCGGACCCTACGGTTCGAGAACAATGTAGACATGACCGAGACACGTCTCTGGTCAATAACCAATAGCGGGACCAGGATGCCCATATTGGCTCCTACATATTCTACGAAGATCTTTATCGGTCAGACCGCATAACAACATACGTTGTTCCCTTTGTCATCGGTATGTTACTTGCTCGAGATTCGATCGTCGGTATCCAATACCTAGTTCAATCTCGTTACCGGCAAGTCTCTTTACTCGTTCCGTAATACATCATCTCGCAACTAACTCATTAGTTGTAATGCTTGCAAGGCTTATGTGATGTGCATTACCGAGAGGGCCCAGAGATACCTCTCCGACAATCGGAGTGACAAATCCTAATCTCGAAATACGCCAACCTAACATCTACCTTTGGAGACACCTATAGAGCACCTTTATAATCACCAATTTACGTTGTGACGTTTGGTAGCACACAAAGTGTTCCTCCGGCAAATGGGAGTTGCATAATCTCATAGTTATAGGAACATGTATAAGTCATGAAGAAAGCAATAGCAACATACTAAACGATTGGGTGCTATGCTAATGGAATGGGTCATGTCAATCAGATCATTCAACTAATGATGTGATCTCGTTAATCAAATAACAACTCTTTGTTCATGGTTAGGAAACATAACCATCTTTGATTAACGAGCTAGTCAAGTAGAGGCATACTAGTGACACTCTGTTTGTCTATGTATTCACACATGTATTATGTTTCCGGTTAATACAATTCTAGCATGAATAATAAACATTTATCATGATGTAAGGAAATAAATAATAACTTTATTATTGCCTCTAGGGCATATTTCCTTCAGGAGTAACCACCTCTTGATTTGAAATTCCTTCTGTTGATCCTTCCGTTGGTCCAGCTGGCATCGTCAAGCGGTCAAAAGCGGAGTGTCAGACTGCGATTCTCTCCTTTACAGGCTGTAGCTGACCAGCTGACGCAATCCACGATCTGGGCTCCATGGGCGGCAGTGCCCAGGCCGGGGTCGCCGGCGATGCAGCCGAGGACTCCCCCGCACCATCGCGACTCTGAGAGGAACCGGCGGCGACACCACCGCGCTGATCCCTGGCGCCGAACTGCCAGTGGGGACGAAAGGCCACGCCTCCCCCGCCACCAGCGCTGCCGCCACCATTGGGGCTGGGAGGCCACTCTGACCGTTGTCGGAGGACACCGGCACCGTCCACGGTGGCTCCATGAACTCTCCAAAGTCCTTGATCTCCTCAATATGAATCAACACCTTGTATTGCAGCATGGTGGGCTCGAACAATGGCGCCACCAAGCCTGGCTCAGGCACCACCAACCAACGGAGCATCGGAATGTTATCGTAGTTCGCCGTCCAAGCAGTGAGCCTGGAAGCGGAAAGATCTCTCCTTGAACTCGTGTCTGGCGCGATAGTGTCCACCAGGCATGCCGAACCCAGCAGGTCCTCGGCGGTCTCTCTCTCCCAAGCATGGGGCGGGATGCCTTCCAACACTAGCGACACTCTCTGGCTGAGGATGGAGTGGATGGCATGCGCTTGCCTTGTCCACTGCCTGAAGAACAACTTAACCCCACGGTGCTCTAGTGGCGGCCTCGAGCTCACTCTATTCCTGATCTCAGCGGAGGCGAAGACGACAAGGAAATCCTCAGGCCGATAGCGATGAACTGAGACCCACTGTGACTGAATGTCGAGCTTTTCCTCCAGGGCTTGAAGCACGAACTCCGGCTCGACGTCATGGCGCGCTCCGGCCACATACGCCACCATGGTGAATCTCAACCTTTGCTCCAGATCCACCATCGTCCGGCCCCGCCTGACCACACAGAGCTCCCCCATGGCAGGCTCCTCCTCCGGATCCACCCGCTGGGAACCCGACGGCGCGAGGCGAGGACACCCCAGCGCGCAGTCCCTGCCGGGCGGCGAAAGGCGAGGCCGCACCGGCGCGCAGTCCCTGTCGGAGCGGGGTGGCGGAGGCGGGGGGGGGGGGGTCTGGGATCTGACGAGCGAGGCCCTTTCTCTTAGCGTGAGTTGCTCACGACGCGCCACCTTGGCCAAAGCCTACCGCCGCAGCTCGTCCTCCGACGAGGGGCTGCGCGGCCGCTTGCACTCCCTGGAAGGATGTCCCTCTTGACCGCACCGAAAGAAAACCATGGGGTTGGTGCAGTCGTTCCTGAAGTGCCCCTCCTTGAGGCATCGGAAGTACTTGCCGTCCATATCCGGCGAGATCTCCCGCCGCGCAGGAGCCGGAACTGTTGGGGAACGTTGCAGAAAACAAAAAAAATTCCTACGTTTCACCAAGATCAATCTATGGAGTCAACTAGCAATGAGAGGAGAGTGCATCTACATACCCTTGTAGATCGCGAGCAGAAGCGTTCAAGAGAACGGGGATGATGGAGTCGTACTCGCCGTGATCCAAACCACCGATGACCAAGTGTCGAACGGACGGCACCTCCGCGTTCAACACACGTACGGAGCGGATGACGTCTCCTCCTTCTTGATCCAGCAAGGGGGAAGGAGAGGTTGATGAAGATCCAGCAGCATGACGGCGTGGTGGTGGATGCAGCAATGATCGCAGAGGGCTTCGCCGAGCTTCTGCGAGAGGGAGAGGTGTAGCAGGGGAGAGGGAGGCGCCAAGACTTGAGGTGCGGCTGCCCTCCCTCCCCCCTTTATATAAGCCCCCTGGGGGGGCACCGGCCCTGAAGATGGGATCTCCCAAGGGGGGGCGGTGGCCAAGGAGGGGTGGAGTGCCCCCCAAGGCAAGTGGAGGCGCCCCCCACCCTAGGGTTTCCAACCCTAGGCGCAGAAGTATCAGGAACCCAGGCTGGACTGCCCTTGTACTCAATCCAATAATTGGCAGACTCCAGTTTTCAAATGTCCTTATAGACGGTGGCAGTGGACTCAACCTGATATATCAGGACTCAATCCGCCACATGGGGATTGACCCAAAAAGAATTCGCCACAACAAAACCTCCTTTCAAGGAGTAACGCCAGGTCCGGACACCCATTGCATGGGTTTTCTCCGGCTCGAGGTTATTTTCGGCTCTGCCGATAACTTCCGTCGCGAAAAGCTGACTTTCCACATCGTCCCATTCTCAAGTCGCTACCAAGCACTACTGGGACGCGAAGCTTTTGCCCACTTTAACGCAATACCGCGTTATGCATCTCTTACGCTTAAGATGCCCGGTCCACGTGGCATCATCTCCTTAAAGGGGAACTAGTGAGAACACCTCCACTAAGCGGAGGATTGTGTGGCCGCTTTAACAGCCCCACAATACAATGGCTTCACCAGCCAAAACATCGGAACAGGTCATTAAGACCATGGACACGGATAGACGAGTCCGGCACAAAAGTATCGTTGATAAAGTCTTAGTGGCCATATACCCCTGCACTAGGGGCTTCACATGTATAAAATAAGAGACAATAAAGCTCAATTTTCCATATTTTACTTTACACTTTGTTTATTTCATATAACTTTTCTTTGGCACGCCCCTTTTTCAACTTAGTTGCCCTCTTTTTACAGATGAACGTCGTGCTGCGCCAGTCTAGGATACGGCACAACGGAGACACAGGCGCAGACGTGCAGTAGGGACCCGTTCCAAGGATTCTTTTTAGATTAAGACCCTGCGTAAACCTTTCTTACTGTCTCTTGTTGATACACATCCCCTGGTTCTATGACCAAGGAGGAGGCTGGCGTTTTGGCATGTGGCCACGCCAGAATTCTTGCACGTACCTGGACACTAGGGGCTTATTGAAAGGATCGATATGGTTGACTAGAGGGGGGGGCGGTGAATAGGCAACTGAAGGAAATATGCCCTAGAGGCAATAATAAAGTTATTATTTATTTCCTTATTTCATGATAAATGTTTATTATTCATGCTAGAATTGTATTAACCGGAAACATGATACATGTGTGAATACATAGACAAACAGAGTGTCACTAGTATGCCTCTACTTGACTAGCTCGTTAATCAAAGATGGTTATGTTTCCTAACCATGGACAAAGAGTTGTTATTTTATTAACGGGATCACATCATTAGATGAATGATCTGATTAACATGACCCATTCCATTAGCTTAGCACCCGATTGTTTACTATGTTGCTATTGCTTTCTTCATGACTTATACATGTTCCTATGACTATGAGATTATGCAACTCCCGTTTTCCGGAGGAACAGTTTGTGTGCTACCAAACGTCACAATGTAACTGGGTGATTATAAAGGAGCTCTATAGGTGTCTCCAAAGGTACATGTTGGGTTGGCGTATTTTGAGATTAGGATTTGTCACTCCGATTGTTGGAGAGGTATCTTTGGGCCCTCTCGGTAATGCACATCACATAAGCCTTGCAAGCATTGCAACTAATGAGTTAGTTGCGAGATGATGTATTACGGAATGAGTAAAGAGACTTGCTGGTAACGAGATTGAACTAGGTATTGAGATACCGACGATCGAATCTCGGGCAAGTAACATACCGATGACAAAGGGAACAACGCATGTTGTTATGCGGTCTGACCGATAAAGATCTTCGTAGAATATGTAGGAGCCAATATGAGTATGCACCGTTGGGAACAACTAAATTATCAAGAAGTGTTCTCCCTGAGTATGCACCATTGCGAAAGTTCTTCATGCTGAGACACCACGTGATGATCGGGTGTGATAGGCTCTATGTTCAAATACAACGGGTGCAAAACAGTTGCACACGCGGAATACTCAAGTTATACTTGACGAGCCAAGCATATACATATATGGCCTCGGAACACGGAGACCGAAAGGTCGAGCGTGAATCATATAGTAGATATGATCAACATAGTGAAGTTCACCAATGAAACTACTCCATCTCACGTGATGATCGGACATGGTTTAGTTGATTTGGATCACGTGATCACTTAGAGGATTAGAGGGATGTCTATCTAAGTGGGAGTTCTTTAGTAATATGATTAATTGAACTTAAATTTATCATGAACTTAGTCCTGGTAGTATTAGAATATCTATGTTGTAGATCAATAGCTCGCGTTGTTGCTTTCATATGTTTATTTTGATATGTTCCTAGAGAAAATTGTGTTGAAAGATGTTAGTAGCAATGATGCGGATTGGATCCGTGATCTGAGGTTTATCCTCATTGCTGCACAGAAGAATTATGTCCTTGATGCACCGCTAGGTGACAGACCTATTGCAGGAGCAGATGCAGACGTTATGAACATTTGGCTAGCTCAATATGATGACTACTTGATAGTTTAGTGCACCATGCTTAATGGCTTAGAATCGGGACTTCAAATATGTTTTGAACGTCATGGACCATATGAGATGTTCCAGGAGTTGAAGTTAATATTTCAAGCAAATACCCGAGTTGAGAGATATGAAGTCTCCAACAAGTTCTATAGCTAAAAGATGGAGGAGAATCGCTCAACAAGTGAGCATGTGCTCAGATTGTCTGGGTACTACAATCGTTTGAATCAAGTGGGAGTTAATCTTCCAGATAAAATAGTGATTGACAGAATTCTCTAGTCACCATCACCAAGTTAGTAGAACTTCGTGATGAACAATAATATGCAAGGGATAACGGAAACGATTCCCAAGCTCTTCGTGATGCTAAAATCGACGAAGGTAGAAATCAAGAAAAATATCAAGTGTTGATGGTAGACAAGACCACTAGTTTCAAGAAAAGGGCAAAGGGAAGAAGGGGAACTTCAAGAAGAACGGCAAGCAAGTTGCTGCTCAAGTGAAGAAACCCAAGTCTGGTCCTAAGCCTGAGACTAAGTACTTCTACTGCAAAGGGATTGGTCACTAGAAGCGGAACTACCCCAAGTATTTGGTGGATAAGAAGGATGGCAAAGTGAACAAAAGTATATTTGATATACATGTTATTGATGTTTACTTTACTAGTGTTTATAGCAACCCCTCAGTACTTGATACTGGTTTAGTTGCTAAGAGTAGTAACTCAAAACAGGAGTTGCAGAACAAACAGAGACTAGTCAAGGGTGAAGTGACGATGCGTGTTGGAAGTAGTTCCAAGATTGATATGACCATCATCGCACACTCCCCTATACTTTCGGGATTAGTGTTGAACGTAAATAAGTGTTATTTGGTGTTTGCGTTGAGCATGAATATGATTTGATCATGTTTATTGCAATACGGTTATTCATTTAAGTAAGAGAATAAATTGTTGTTTTGTTTACATGAATAAAACCTTATATGGTTACACACCCAATGAAAATGGTTCGTTGGATCTCGATCATAGTGATACACATATTCATAATATTGAAACCAAAAGATGCAAAGTTAATAATGATAGTGCAACTTATTTGTGGCACTGCCGTTTAGGTCATATTGGTGTAAAGCGCATGAAGAAACTCCATGCTGATGGGCTTATGGAATCACTTGATTATGAATCACTTGATGCTTGCGAACCATGCCTCATGGGCAAGATGACTAAGACTCCGTTCTCTAGAACAATGGAGCGAGCAACTGACTTATTGGAAATAATACATACTGATGTATGCGATCCGATGAGTGTTAAGGCTTGCGGCGGGTATCGTTATTTTCTGACCTTCATAGATGATTTGAGCAGATATGGGTATATCTACTTGATGAAACATAAGTCTGAAACATTTGAAAAGTTCAAAGAAATTCAGAGTGAAGTGGAAAATCATCGTGACAAGAAAATAAGGTTTCTACGATCTGATCACGGAGACAAATATTTGAGTTACAAGTTTGGTCTTCAATTAAAACAATGTGGAATAGTTTCACAAACTCATGCCACCTGGAACACCACAGCATAATGGTGTTTACGAACGTCATAACTGTACTTTATTGGATATAGTACAATCTATGATGTTTCTTACCGATTTACCAATATCGTTTTGGGATGATGCATTAGAGACAGCTGCATTCACGTTAAAAAGGGGCACCATCTAAGTCCGTTCAGACGACACAATATGAACTATGGTTTGTCAAGAAACCAAAGTTGTCGTTTCTTAAAGTTTGGGGTTGCGATGCTTATAAGAAAAAAGTTTCATCATGATAAGCTCAAACCCAAATCGGAGAAATGTGTCTTCATAGGATACCCAAAGGAGACAGTTGGGTACACCTTCTATCACAGATCCAAAGGCACGACATTCATTGCTGAGAATGGATACTTTCTAGAGAAGGAGTTTCTCTCGGAAGAAGTGAGTGGGAGGAAAGTAGAACTTGATGAGGTAACTGTACATGCTCCCTTATTGGAAAGTAGTTCATCACAGAAACCGGTTTCTGTGACACCAACACCAATTAGTGAGGAAGTTGATGATGATGATCATGAAACTTTAGATCAAGTTACTACTGAGCCTCGTAGATCAACCAGAGTAAGATCCGCACCAGAGTGGTACGGCAATCCTGTTCTGGAAGTCATGCTACTAGATCATGATGAACCTACGAACTATGAAGAAGCGATGGTGAGCCCAGATTCCGCAAAATGGCTTGAGGCCATGAAATCTGAGATGAGATCCATGTATGAGAGCAAAGTATGGACTTTGATTGACTTGCCCAATGATCGGCGAGCCATTGAGATTAAATGGATCTTCAAGAGGAAGATGGACGCTGATAGTAGTGTTACTATCTACAAAGCTAGAATTGTCGCAAAAGGTTTTCGACAAAGTTCAAGGTGTTGACTACGATGAGAGTTTCTCACTCGTATCTATGCTTAAGTCTGTCCGAATCATGTTAGCAAATTGCCACATTTTATGAAATCTGGCAAATGGATGTAAAGACTGCATTCCTGAATGGATTTCTGGAAGAAGAGTTGTATATGATGCAACCTGAAGGTTTTATCGATCCAAAGGATGCTAACAAAGTGTGTAAGCTCCAGCGATCCATCTATGGACTGGTGCAAGCATCTCGGAGTTGGAATATACGCTTTGATGAGTTGATCAAAGCATATAGTTTTATACAGACTTGCGGTAAAGCCTGTATTTACAAGAAAGTGAGTGGGAGCACTACAACATTTCTGGTAAACTATATGTGAATGATATATTGTTGATCGGAAATAATGTAGAATTATTCTGCAAAGCATAAAGGAGTGTTTGAAAGGAGTTTTTTCAAAGAAAGACCTCGGTGAAGCTGCTTACATATTGAGCATCAAAGATCTATGGAGATAGATCATGACGCTTGATAAGTTTTTTCAATGAGTACATACCTTGACAACGATTTTGAAGTAGTTCAAAATGGAACAGTCAAAGAAAGAGTTCTTGCCTGTGTTACAAGGGGTGAAATTGAGTAAGACTCAAAGCCCGACCATGGCAGAAGATAGAAAGAGAATGAAAGTCATTCCCTATGCCTTGGCCATAGGTTCTATAAAGTATACCATGCTGTGTACCAGATCTATTGTATACCCTACACTGATTTTGGCAAGGGAGTACTATAGTGATCTAGGAGTAGATCACTGGACAGCGGTCAAAAATTATCCTTAGTGGAATAAGGATATGTTTCTCGATTATGGAGATGACAAAAAGGTTCGTCGTAAAGGGTTACGTCGATGCAAGTTTTGACACTAATTAGATGACTCTAAGTCTCGATCTAGATACATATTGAAAGTGGGAGCAATTAGCTAGAGTATCTCCGTGCAGAGCATTGTTGATTTAGATATTTGCAAAATACTTACGGATCTGAATATGACAAACCCGTTGACTAAAATTATCTCACAAACAAAACATGATCACACCTTAGTACTCTTTGGGTGTTAATCACATAGAGATGTGAACTAGATTACTGACTCTAGTAAACCCTTTGAGTGTTGGTCACATGATGATGTGAACTATGGGTGTTAATCACATGATGATGTGAACTATTGCTGTTAAATCACATGGCGATGTGAACTAGATTATTGACTCTAGTGCAGGTGGGAGACTGAAGGAAATATGCCCTAGAGGCAATAATAAAGTTATTATTTATTTCCTTATTTCATGATAAATGTTTATTATTCATGCTAGAATTGTATTAACCGGAAACATGATACATGTGTGAATACATAGACAAACAGAGTGTCACTAGTATGCCTCTACTTGACTAGCTCGTTAATCAAAGATGGTTATGTTTCCTAACCATGGACAAAGAGTTGTTATTTGATTAACGGGATAACATCATTAGATGAATGATCTGATTGACATGACCCATTCCATTAGCTTAGCACCGGATCGTTTAGTATGTTGCTATTGCTTTCTTCATGACTTATACATGTTCGTATGACTATGAGATTATGCAACTCCCGTTTGCCGGAGGAATACTTTGTGTGCTACCAAACGTCACAACGTAACTGGGTGATTATAAAGGAGCTCTACAGGTGTCTCCAAAGGTACATGTTGGGTTGGCGTATTTCGAGATTAGGATTTGTCACTCCGATTGTCGTAGAGGTATCTCTGGGCCTCTCGATAATGCACATCACATAAGGCTTGCAAGCATTGCAACTAATGAGTTAGTTGCGAGATGATGTATTACGGAACGAGTAAAGAGACTTGCCGGTAACGAGATTGAACTAGGTATTGAGATACCGACGATCGAATCTCGGGCAAGTAACATACCGATGACAAAGGGAACAACGTATGTTGTTATGCGGTCTGACCAATAAAGATCTTCTTAGAATATGTAGGAGCCAATATAAGCATCCAGGTTCCTCTATTGGTTATTGACCGGAGACGTGTCTCGGTCATGTCTACATTGTTCTCGAACCATAGGGTCCGCACGCTTAAGGTTTCGATGACAGTTATATTATGAGTTTATGAGTTTTGATGTACCGAAGGAGTTCGGAGTCCCAGATGAGATCGGGGACATGACGAGGGGTCTCGAAATGGTCGAGACGTAAAGATTGATATATTGGATGACTATATTCGGACATCGGAAAGGTTTCCGAGTGATTCGGGTATTTTTCGGAGTACCGGAGAGTTACGGGAATTCGCTGGGAGAAGTATTGGGCCTTATTGGGCCATACGGGAAAGAGAGAGGGGCTGCCTAGGGCAGGCCGCGCCCCCCCAAGGCCTAGTCCGAATTGGACTAGGGGGAGGGGCTGCGCCCCCTCCTTCCTTCCCTTCTCCCTTCCCTTTCCTTGTCTCCTACTCCTAATACTTGGAAGGACTCCTAGTTGGACTAGGAAAGGGGGAATCCTACTCCCGGTGGGAGTAGGACTCCCCTAGGGCGCGCCATAGAGAGGGCCGGCCCTCCCCTCCTCCACTCCTTTATATACGGGGGCAGGGGGCACCCCATAGACACACAAGTTGATCTTCGTGATCGTTCCTTAGCCGTGTGCGGTGCCCCCCTCCACGATATTACACCTCGGTCATATTGTAGCGGTGCTTAGGCGAAGCCCTGCGATGGTTGAACATCAAGATCGTCACCATGTCGTCGTGCTGATGGAACTCCTCCCCGAAGCTTTGCTGGATTGGAGCCCGGGGAGCGTCATCGAGCTGAACGTGTGCCAAGAACTCGGAGGTGCCGGAGTAACGGTGCTTGTATCGGTTGGACCGGGAAGACGTACGACTACTTCCTCTATGCTGCGTCAATGCTTCCGCTTCGGTCTACGAGGGTACGTAGACAACACTCTCCCCTCTCGTTGCTATACATCACCATGATCTTGCGTGTGCGTAGGAATTTTTTTGAAATTACTACTTTCCCCAACAGCAACTACCAATTTTTAGCTTTTCTTTACCAAATTAAACTTTGCATCAAAGTAGGTTGTCTAGATGTGCAACTAGGTGAGCAACCTATATGATGCAATAACAACAAGCATACAAGCAAGCAAGGGTAGACACACTAAAGAGCTTGCACAAGTAAAGGTAAGAGATAACCAAGAGTGGATCCGGTGGAGACGAGGATGTGTTACCGAAGTTCCTTCCTTTTGAGGGGAAGTACGTCTCCGTTGGAGCGGTGTGGAGGCACAATGCTCCCTAAGAAGCCACTAGGGCCACCGTATTCTCCTCACGCCCTCACACAATGCGAGATGCCGTGATTCCACTATTGGTGCCCTTCAAGGCGGCGACCGAACCTTTACAAACAAGGTTAGGGCAATCTCCACAACTTAATCGGAGGCTCCCAACAAGACCACGAAGCTTCACCACAATGGAATATGGCTCCGAGGTGACCTCAACCGTCTAGGGTGCTCAAACACCCAAGAGTAACAAGATCCGCTAGGGATGAGTGGGGGAAACGAAAATCCCTTGGTGGAAGTGTAGATCGGAGCCTTCTCAACCACTCCCGAGCAAATCAACAAGTTTGATTGGCTAGGGAGATAGATCGGGCAAAATGAAGCTTGGAGTATTTAATGGAGCTTGAGCAATAAATGGAGCTTGGGGGAGGAAGAGGTAAGTGAGAAGGAAGAAGGGGACTCCCTTTTATAGTGGGGGCAACAAACCCGTTGCCCCCCACCAACCAGCCCCGCACAGGGTAGTACTACCACTGAGAGGGGGCGGTACTACCGCCAGGACAGCGGTACTGCCGCACTGAGGAGACTTAGTAGGGAACGGACCCAAATGCGGTACTACCGCGGTGGTAGGGTGGTACTACCGCTCCTAGAACGGTACTACCACCACTACAACTGTGACTAGTGCCACAAAACCCGACACGAGAAAAAGACCTCTCGAATCGAGGCGGTAGGAGCCAGACTACCCAGCGGTACTACGACAGTGGGATCAAGGGCGGTAGTACCGCTGTGGAGCGGTACTGCCGCTTGTGATCCTTTGGCCGTAGTACCGCAGGCAGTGCGGTACTACCGCTGGGGCGAGAGAGAGAGAGAGAGAGAAGGGATCTCTCAAAAATGTTGAGGACAAGGCGGAGGTGCCAGGCCCCCAGCGGTACTACTGCTGTGGAGCCAAGGGCGGTACTACCGCTGTGGAGCCAAGGGCGGTACTGCCGCTTGGCTCCTCAGCGGTACTACCGCTGGGTGCGCGGTACTACCGCTTGGACCCAGACAGGACAAGGAAGAGAGAAGAGATCTCTTCACATGAAAGGAAATGCTCGAAGGGTGATAAGCTGATGTGTACGTGATGATTCCACCCATGCAAAACCCCAGCAGACCCCCTCTTGATAGTACGGTGCTCTCTACGCAACTAGTCCACCGAGAAAGAAACGAACGAGCTACACCGTCTTGGAATACACTCCGAGGGGAAGAAGGCGTCTCGTGCTAGGGGAGAATCTATGAATTATTCAAAGCACAAGATTAGTCCGCAAACATGTTGTCATCAATCACCAAAACTACCTTGAGAGAGATATGCCGTAACAATCTCCCCCTTTTTGGTGGAATGATGACAACTAGGGATTTGCGCAAGGAAAAGACATGAAACGAAGAAAACTAAGAACTACAAAATATAGACGGGCTCCCCCAGAATGTGTGCACCTAGAGAAGGCACGACACACACATTTGGATCAACACTCCCCCTATATTTTATAGTCCAACAATACTAAGCACAGGATATATGAGAGAAGTGAATAGACAGGACAAGCATGCATCTCATAATAAACTACAGTACTCTGAAATGACATAAGTAATAAGGTAGCGATAGGGAGCATATGTCTCACACCATATGTCTAGAACTTAGGTCTCACACCAAACCAAACCAAACCAAAGAAGGACACCAAGAGAACACACAAGAAACCACAAGACCACGACTCAAAACACGACACAAGAAGCAAATCCCTACACTCTCGCCCCCTTTGGCAGCGAGACACCAAAAAGGGCATAGAGTGACACTACGACTCCAGGTGATGGGAGGCGGAAGAGCTCGAACATCACATCTCTACATCTTCATCGTGGGTCGAAAACTGCTCGGCATCGGAGTCGGTCCAGTGGCAATTCTGATGAATCCAGTCCTCTTCTTCAGTGATCTGACCCTCAGACCCACTGGCAACAGTTGCTCCCAACTGACGCATGAGCTCCTTGTGGCGTGTCCTGGCATGCTTCTCCGCCACATGAGTCATGTACTGACCATGAGACTCCATGCAGAAAAGCTTCTTCATCTTGCGCTTAAGCTTCTGTGCCCACTACGGTTCTGCACTAGAGGAGCCAAAGTTCTCCTCATGATCATCAGTAGCAGCCTCACCCTCGGTCCCCATGGCAGCAGCAGACAGACCCCCTGTGGCAGCAGTAGCAAATGGACCCCCTGTGTGAGGCACTGTCCAGTTGTCCTTCTTCCTCAGACGCTTGATCTCATGAGACACCAAGTCTCCAGTCTCTAGCAACACTCTGGGATAAGTCTGTGCCCAGGCCCTCTCAATGAGCCTCATGATGAATGGACCATAGATAGGACACTTGCGCTCAGACACGGCAGATAGAAGTTCAGACCACATGACATGAGAGATATCCAGGCTCTCTCCAGTGCTTGCTTCCTTCTCATGCTGACAGAAAAGGAGCATGTCCACGAGGTAAGAGTGGACCATATCCAGATTCCCAATCCGAGGGAAAAGAGTCTCACGAAATATGCGATGAAGAATGTCCAGATACGGAGACAGCTCATAGGTCTTCTTCTCAGTTACTGGGTGAACCTTCACAGTGCAGTAGGGCCAAAGGGCTTGCTTGTGGGTGGATGTAGCATTGCGGTGAGGACGGAAACCGACAGGAGTCTCAAGCCCAGTATCCACCACATCAAGTAACTCCATGAAAGCCTTCCACTTGACAGAAAGCAGCTTGCCATTGGTCATCCATGTCAGAGTCCTGTCGATATCCGTCCCAAGATGGATGGTGGCATAGAATTGAGCTACCAAATCCGCATCAAAATCCTTGTTGAATTGCATGATCCTGAGAATGTTCAGCTGAGTGCACATCTGAAGAGCTTCGCCAAAGTACTCTGGGTCCTTCTCCATAGCATCAGTATCAATGGAGCGAACATCAACAAAAAGATTCTTCTTGGCCTTGATCACATCAAAGTAGATGGCAAACTGAAAACGGTTCTAGAACGGTCGGTTGACCAAAGTGGGTTCTTGGGCCACCGCATAGGGGTTGCGGCGACGCTTCTCCCAAAACTCCTTGTTGGTCATCTCAGTCACAGTCTTCCCTTTGGCTTTCTAGGCGGCCCGCTTCGATTGCTGAGGAGGTGGAGGAACACTTGCAGATGCACTTGCTGGAGGCGGTTGGGTGCTCGACGAACCACCGGCTGGCTCAGAGGTATGGCAGCGTTTTGATGTGGCACGCCCGGGGTTGATACGACGACCTTGCTGCTCTGAAGGGTCATCACCTGGAGCCAAACACAAGAACACACAAAACAACCAGAAAGAACGAGCATAAGCCAACAAAAACAACAAAAAGATCAAGGTGAGGTAGGAAAATGATGGAAATTGGCATGCAGCGGTAGTACCGTGACCTGTCCGCGGTAGTACCGCTCCAAAGGGAGCGGTAGTACTGCTTGAGGCGGATAAACAACAGTTTCCTAGCACGAGGCGGTGAAACAGCGGTTTCCTACTACCGTGGTCAGATCCGGCACTACCGGCCTACCAAATTCAAAAATAATCCTACCAAACTCTAATCTAGATAGTCTAGTTGCCTTCTCCAACCAACTCAAGCCTAGATTTAGCCAAAAATCTAGAGATGCAACCACCATTGCCCCTAAGAAACAAGAACTAAAAAAGAGACAAAACGAAAGGAGGAACAGGGGCAATACCGGGATCCATGGCAAGAGGACGTGGTGGGGATCGACTCCACCAAAGGAAATGGAGAGGGACGCCCCGGAGAACGAGATCCGCCGGAGCCCTCCCGTGGCGAGTGGAGGCTGGAGAGAGAAGAAGAGAAAAGAGGGGCGAAGTGAATGGGTATGGGGGAAAAGAAACCTCCCCCTGCCCCCGACTTAACCCCCTGTTCTCGTCCCCCAGCGGTAGTACCGTGCTGGGGGGCTGTAGTACGCTTACGAGCAGTAGTACCGTGCACCACCAGCGGTAGTACCGCCCAGCACGCCACGACAACTAAACAAACAAGGCTTTTGCTCGACGGAACGACAAAAACGGCAAACACATCGGCAAATGACCAAGACACACCTCTTCACAAGAGGGCGGTGGCCGAGGCCACCTATATTTGAGTCAAAAGGTATGGCACCGCGAAGATTTTAACCATGGGCCCATGACCAAAACTCATCTTTTAAGCATAAGTGCCATCAATAATGGCTAAAGTGAAAGACTTGATCAATTTATGCATAATGGGGGGAGTGAGAGTTCATTGAGAGAACAACACTCCCCCTATGTCCATGCCTACACCTAAACTAGACAACAAATTGAGCGTGGTGGGGTGTGCAAGGGTTCAAGCCACATTGCTCGAATCAATGATATTTAGCTTATGCCTTAACTCGCGAAATCTTGCTTTATCCAAGGGCTTCGTGAAAATATCTGCAAGGTTGTCATGAGTGTTGACATAGTTAAGCTCGATCTCTCCTCGCCTAATGTGATCCCAGATGAAGTGATACCGAATCTCAATATGCTTCGTCTTGAAGTGTTGCACCGGGTTGAGAGAAATCTTGATGGCACTTTCATTGTCACACCAAAGAGGCACTTTGTCACAAGTGACACCGTAATCCTTTAAAGTTTTCCTCATCCATAGAAGTTGTGCACAACAACTACCGGCGGCAACATACTCCACCTCAGTGGACGAGAGAGACACACAACTTTGCTTTTTGGAAGACCAACTTACCAGAGAGCAACCAAGGAATTGGCACCCTCCGGAGGTGGACTTCCTATCCACTTTGTCTCCCGCCCAATCGGAATCCGAGTAACCTACAAGCTTGATGTTTGATCCTCTTGGGTACCATAAGCCAAAGTTTGGGGTATGAGCCAAATATCGAAAGATTAGTTTGACCACCACATAGTGACTTTCCGTAGGTGCGGCTTGAAACCGTGCACAAATACCCACACTCAACATGATGTCCGGTCTAGATGCACAAAGGTAAAGCAAGGATCCAATCATGGAACGATATACCTTTTGATCCACCACTTTACCATTGGGATCTAAGTCAAGTTGGCACTTGGTGGGCATTGGAGTGGAAGCCAGCTTGACGCCACTTAGCTTGAATCTCTTGAGCATGTCTTGAGTGTATTTGGATTGATTGACGAAGGTTCCTTCTCTTCTTTGCTTCACTTTGAACCCTAGAAAGAACTTCAACTCTCCCATGGAGGACATCTCGAACTTTGAGGTCATGAGAGCGGCAAATTCCTCATTGAAAGTTTTGTTAGGAGAACCAAGGATAATATCATCAACATATAATTGGCACACAAACAACTCCCCTTTGACCTTCTTAGTAAAAAGAGTGGGGTCGATTAGCCCAACTTCAAAACCACGGTCTTGTAACAACTCTGTAAGGTGGTCATACCACGCACGTGGGGCTTGTTTAAGGCCATAGAGTGCCTTATCGAGTTGATACACATGATCGGGAAAGTAGGGATCCTCGAACCCGGGGGGTTGCTTGACGTAAACCAATTCATTAATGGGACCATTAAGAAAAGCACTCTTCACATCCATTTGTTGTAACTTAAAGTTATGATGGGAAGCATATCCAATCAACATGCGAATGGATTCAAGATGAGCAACGGGAGCAAAGGTTTCACCGTAGTCGATACCCTCGACTTGGGAGTAGCCTTGTGCTACCAAACGAGCCTTGTTGCGAATGATAATCCCATGGGAATCTTGCTTGTTCTTGAATATCCACTTGGTTCCAATGACATTATGGTTCCCCGTTGGCCTTGGCACCAATCTCCACACTTTGTTCCGCTCGAAGTTGTTGAGTTCTTCGTGCATGGCATTGAGCCAATCCGGATCTTCTAGCGCCTCATAGACCTTGTGGGGTTCCACACAAGAGACAAACGCGTGATGCTCACAATAATTTGCTAATTGTCTACGAGTGCTTACCCCCTTTCTTAAGCTTCCAAGCACATTCGTCATGAGATGATCCTTGGTGGAGAGCTTGGAAGCAACCTTGGCGGCACAACGCTCTAATTCCTCCTCGGTGGTGAGTTGAGGAGAGGTTACTTGATCATATTGAGCATCGTCATGAACTTGTTCTTGATCTTGAACTTGCTCGGGGGAGAGAACTTGACCTTGGGCATCACTTGGTGTGTCACCACCATCTTGAGTATGATCTTGCCCTTGATCTTGTTCATGAGGTTGAGGGCCTTCACTTTGTTCTTCGGAAGCGTGTGGGCCTTGGGTTGGTGATGGCTCCACTTGAGTGGAGAATTGTCCTTCTCCTTCGGCCACAAGGGGTTCCTCAATGGGTAGGATGAAACCAACACCCATTCTTCTTATGGCTTGAGGAGGAATTTCATCACCTACATCACAAGTGCCACTTTGCTCCACTTGGGAGCCGTTATTCTCATCAAACTCCACGTTACACGTCTCCTCAATAAGTCCTATAGATTTATTGAGGACACGGTAAGCATGAGAGTTTGTAGCATAACCAACAAATATGCCCTCATAAGCTCTACCCTCAAATTTAGACAACCGAACACCTTTCTTGAGAATGAAACACTTACACCCGAATACCCGGAAGTACTTGAGGTTGGGCTTGTTACCGGTGAGTATCTCATATGGGGTCTTGTTCAAGCCCTTGCGGAGGTAGAGCCGATTGGATGCATGACACGCGGTGTTGATGGCTGCGGCCCAAAAGTTGTATGGAGACTTGAACTCCGCCATCATGGTCTTGCCGCATCCATCAACGTCTGGTTCTTCCTCTCCGCAACACCGTTTTGTTGAGGGGTGTATGGTGCGGAATATTGATGCTTGATTCCCTCATCACTAAGAAATTCATCCAAGGTGTAGTTCTTGAACTCGGTGCCGTTGTCACTTCTTATTGTCAAGAACTTTGCATTGTGTTGACGTTGTCTTCATTTGCAAAGTCAATGACGGTTTGTTGGGTCTCGCTCTTTCTCTTGAAGAAATACACCCAGGTGTACCTTGAGTAGTCATCCACAATCACCAAGCAATACTTTCTACCACCAAGACTATCAAAGGATGGGGGCCCAAAAAGATCCATGTGAATGAGCTCCAAGGGCCTCTTTGAATAAATGATAGTCGTGGGAGGGTGAGCCTTCTCATGTAGCTTCCCTTCGATACAGGCACTGCAAGCATGATCTTTAACAAAACTAACATTCGTTAGTCCACGGACATGGTCCCCCTTGAGAAGACTTTGCAAAGATCTCATATTGACATGGGCTAAACAGCGATGCCAAAGCCATCCCACATCAACTTTAGCCATTAGGCACGTCGCGGTCTTAGTGGGTCGCTCCAAAAAGTTAATCACATATAGTCCATTCTCGACATGCCCAACAAAAGCTACTTTAAGAATCTTGCTCCATAAGAGGGCCACGGTATCGATATCAAAGAAAGTGGCAAAGCCCATGATTGCAAGTTGACGAACGGAAAGTAAATTGTATGCAAGGGACTCAACAGGCATGACCTTCTCGATCGTGAGATCATGAGAGATGACCACCTTGCCAAGTCCCAATACCTTAGAGGATGAGGCGTCACCCCACTCGACATTGGTGGGCATAGAAGGAACTTTGTGCACGTCCACCACCAAGTCCTTGCTTCCGGTCATATGATTTGTAGCTCCGCTATTGAGCAACCATGATCCACCACCGGAAGCAAACACCTACAAGAGATCAATGCTTGGTTTTAGGTACCCATTTTGTAATGGGTCCTTTGATGTTAGTAACAAGGGTCTTAGGAACCCAAATAGACCATTCAATGTACTCATGAAGAGAACCAACAAATTTGGCATAAACATGCCCATCACTAGCACGGCATAACACATAAGAAGGATTAAAATCGCCGGCTTTGTTGGGAGAGGTGACATTGCCCTTCTTGACTTTGTTCTTCTTCTTCTCCTCGGGGACACTCTCTCCCTCCCTTACAAAGGTTTGCATGAGGGGAGGAGGTCGTTTGGTCTTGTCATTCTTCTTCTTGTTCTTGGAGTCGGGGACGTACCCAACCCCTTCCTTGGCCACATGTCCCTTTTGGTTGATCAAGAGATCGTTGAGATTCTTCTTGCCTTGTATGCAAGTCGCAAGACCTCTCTCAAGTTGCTCCTTCAACTTAGCATTTTCCTCAACAAGATGTATATGCTCACAACACGGGTTAGTAGAATTTGCATTATCAATTAAAAGCATATGAGGAAAAGTTGCTTTCTCCTTAGTTAGCTTCACTTGGAGTTGATCATGAGACTCCTTGAGACTAGCGTGAATACCCGTCAAGGCCTTGTGGGCCTTGTCAAGTATATCAAACTCCTCTTTGAGTCTAGCAAGATCAACCCCGAGTTTGGCCTTCTCGGAATTTAGCACACGAGAAACAACGAGGGCATGATCATAATCTTTCTCTAACTTAGCATAATCAACATTGTGTGACTCCTCAAGAGCCAAACGAAGACCACGCTCTTCCTCAAGAGCATTGGAAAGATCCAAAATCTCATCGGCATAGTCACTACTATGCCCTTCCATCTTAGAGATGGTGTCTTCGTGAGCCTCGATCATGTCATTGGCCTCACCAAGTTGTTCCAAGAGAGCAACAAAGTGCTTCTTGGATTTTCCCTTGAGTTTGCCCATAAAGGCCTCAAACTCGTTAGCCTCCACATTAGCTCCCTCAAATTCATTAATGCTATCCGTTGGGGAAGGATGATTAATGATGGTAGTTTTGATGTTGGAGGTTACCTTGTTGGTGGCTTTAGCCATGAGGCACTTGGCGGTGATGCTCTCGTTGGGTGAGTCGAAGAGAGACACCCGTGACGTTGTTGCAATGGCAACGGAGGCCATGGCAACCGACTCATCATCTTCATCATCGTCATCATCCTCATTGTACTCTTCTTGCACAACCAAGGCCTTGGGAGGAGTCTTCTTGGTGAAGTTGTTCTTGTTGGGGAACGACTTGGCCTTGTCCTTTCGGATGAGTTTGCCACCATTGTCTTTCCTCTTCTCATACGGGCATTCCGCAACGAAATGACTCACGTTGCCGCAATTGTAGCAAGTCCTTACACGTTGCTTGCCCCTTGTGCCACTCGAGTTGTTTTTGCCAAAATTGGGCCTCGAGTTTTTCTTGCTCCAAAATTGCCTTGAAGCAAGTGCCATGTGTTCATGATATGCATACTTCGTATCTTCGGGGTTGCTCTCCTCTTCTTCCTCTTCTTCTTCTTCCACGTTGAGCTTGGCCTTCAATGCAAGGTTAGGCTTCTTTGCCCATTGAGAATGAAGCACCGCATTGTCGGCGGTCTTGTCCAAAATGTTCATGGCCACAAACTCATCCAACACTTCGCTTGAGGTCAACGTGTGGAAGTCCGGTCTTTGACGAATGACGGAGGACATGGCCTTGTGGTAGGGCATCATTGCCTTGAGGAATTTGCGCTTGATCCAATTGTCATTCGTGTCCTTACTCCCGTGATCTCGTAGTGAGACCACAAGTTTGGTTACTCTCCGATAAAGCTCACGAGGTTCTTCATCTTCCTTCATTGCAAACTCATCGGCCTCATCTTGTACCACTTCATAGTTGGAGCGTTGAATGCTTGCGCTTCCCCGGTAGAGAGACACGACACAATGCCATGCATCTTTGGCCAAGGCGAAGGGACGAAGATGAGGTAGGTCTTCGGGTGGAATTGCATCTTGAATGATGAAGAGAGCATTCTCATTGAATTGATTATCCGCGGCTTCTCGAGGAGTGAAGTTGCTTGGATCATGTGGATAGAAACCTTCTTCAATGATTCTCCAAAGGTTAGTGTTCACATGATTTAAATGACATTTAAAGTGGTAAACCCAAGAATCAAAATCCTCATTTTTCACAATCTTAGGGGGAGGACCGGCATGATTCAAATGAGTGGAAGGAACCGGTCCACCATAAACAAGTGGTGGTTCCACATGGGCAAAGATGCCGGTGCCATTCTTGCCACTAGAAGAAGGAGCCTTTTCACTACTAGCTTCCCCCTTGTCGGGGATAGCATCCGACACCTTGTTGGCAGGATCACCCACTTTCAACGGTGCGGTGGATAGTTTAAGCCCCTCAAGAAATTTAGTAAACATGCTTTCAACTTCGGTCGTCATGGAGGTTTTCAATGTCTCCAAGGCCACATTGAACTCCTCACGAGAGACCGAAGTTCCCCCATCTCCCGTAGACGAGATCGGATTCACACCGGAGTGTTCCTCCACACCGTCTATGGTATCAACCATACTCTTTGCATGGTAAAGTCCTTAATAAAGAGACGAAGCTCTGATACCAATTGAAAGGATCGATATGGTTGACTAGAGGGGGGTGAATAGGCAACTACCAATTTTTAGCTTTTCTTTACCAAATTAAACTTTGCATCAAAGTAGGTTGTCTAGATGTGCAACTAGGTAAGCAACCTATATGATGCAATAACAACAAGCATACAAGCAAGCAAGGGTAGACACACTAAAGAGCTTGCACAAGTAAAGGTAAGAGATAACCAAGAGTGGATCCGGTGGAGACGAGGGTGTGTTACCGAAGTTCCTTCCTTTTGAGGGGAAGTACGTCTCCGTTGGAGCGGTGTGGAGGCACAATGCTCCCCAAGAAGCCACTAGGGCCACCGTATTCTCCTCACGCCCTCACACAATGCGAGATGCCGTGATTCCACTATTGGTGCCCTTGAAGGCGGAGGCCGGACCTTTACAAACAAGGTTGGGGCAATCTTCACAACTTAATCGGAGGCTCCCAACAAGACCACGAAGCTTCACCACAATGGAATATGGCTCCGAGGTGACCTCAACCGTCTAGGGTGCTCAAACACCCAAGAGTAACAAGATCCGCTAGGGATGAGTGGGGGAAACGAAAATCCCTTGGTGGAAGTGTAGATCGGAGCCTTCTCAACCACTCCCGAGCAAATCAACAAGTTTGATTGGCTAGGGAGATAGATCGGGCAAAATGAAGCTTGGAGTATTTAATGGAGCTTGAGCAATAAATGGAGCTTGGGGGAGGAAGAGGTAAGTGAGAAGGAAGAAGGGGACTCCCTTTTATAGTGGGGGCAACAATCCTGTTGCCCCCCACCAACCAGCCCCGCACAGGGCGGTACTACCGCTGAGAGGGGGCGGTACTACCGCCAGGACAACGGTACTGCCGCGCCAGCCAGTGGTACTGCCGCGCTGAGGAGACTTAGTAGGGAACGGACCCAAATGCGGTACTACCGTGGTGGTAGGGCGGTACTACCGCTCCTAGAACGGTACTACCGCCACTACAACCGTGACTAGTGCCGCAAAACCCGACACGAGAAAAAGACCTCTCGAATCGAGGCGGTAGGAGCCAGACTACCCAGAGGTACTACGGCAGTGGGATCAAGGGCGGTAGTACCGTTGTGGAGCGGCACTGCCGCTTGTGATCCTTCGGCCGTAGTACCGCGGGCAGTGCAGTACTACCGCTGGGGCGCGTGAGAGAGAGAGAGAGAGAGAGAAGGGATCCCTCAAAAATGCTGAGGACAAGGCGGAGGTGCAAGGCCCCCAGCGGTACTACTGCTGTGGAGCCAAGGGCGGTACTACCGCTGCGGAGCGGTACTGCCGCTTGGCTCCTCGGCGGTACTACTGCTGGGTGCGCGGTACTACCGCTTGGACCCAGACAGGACAAGGAAGAGAGAAGATATCTCTTCACAGGAAAGGAAATGCTCAAAGGGTGAGAAGCTGATGTGTATGTGATGATTCCACCCATGCAAAACCCCAGCGAACCCCCTCTTGGTAGTACGGTGCCCTCTACACAACTAGTCCACCGAGAAAGAAACGAACGAGCTACACCGTCTTGGAATACACTCCGAGGGGAAGAAGGCGTCTCGTGCCAGGGGAGAATCTGTGAATTATTCAAAGCACAAGATTAGTCCGCAAACATGTTGTCATCAATCACCAAAACTACCTTGAGAGAGATATGCCGTAACACTTATACCTCAGGGCGTTACCTCGCCCGCTCTCATAAAGACCGAACACCTTAGGGAGTGTTCGGCGTCGCGAGTTTGGCCTTATATGCATCAGCTCCGAGTCATGATTTTGGTCAAATGTTGGGTTGCCCGGCTCCTGTGTTCGGCCGCCTTACGTTCCGCTCTATCGGCTAAGGCGGCACCAGGAGAACTACTGCGATTGTGCCTTGGTTCGGCCAGGCGAGCTCCTCAGTAGAGAAAGCCGAAAACCGACTGTCATGATCTGGCGTGAGACTGGTCAACCACTCGATGACTCTCCGGAATCTGTAGGATTCCTCCGCATTAACGAAGGGTCGTTTCTCGGCCAGGCACATACGCGCCCCGAATTCGGGCGAGCAAAGTCGCCACCAAGGGGCTACCTAAATAGTCCCATTGTCAAGCTCCTATGGCTAAGTGAAAGTGTTAAAGCATTATAGTCCGGTTGCCTAGCTCGTTGCGCTATCACCTCCTTTGTAGGACCAGGACGTTGGATTAAGTGTGAAAATGCGCCTTCTGCGAGCACCCCCGCACTATGTGCGTGGGGGCTGAAGCCAACGACTGCCATCTTTCAGATTTTGTATATATACCTTAAAACGGCCGCACAGGAGGTGTTCCAAAAACTTGAAGGCACAAGTAAAAAGGCTACTGCAATTCATCAAAATATTGCTTTATAATTACATATGCTATCAGAACATAGCATCCTTCAAGCACTGCGTCTCTATTACACGAGCGCCTTCAAGGACTTCCTGAAAATAGTGCTCGGAGGGTACTCGGCTTTTGTCCGAATCTCGGGATGCAACAACGATGGTCTCCATCTCTACCCAGTATGTCTTGACACGGGCAAGAGCCATCCATGCGCCCTCTATGCATGCTAACCTCTTCATCGCATTGATACGTGGCACCGCGCCAAGGAATTGCTGCACCAAGCTGAAATAACTCTTCGGCTCCGATCTCCCCGGCCACAGATGACCCATGACATACTTCATGGCGAGTCCGGACAATCTATTCAGTTCGGCCCATTGAGCCAGACGATTGTCCACTGCCAGTGGACGCTCTGGATTGTGAAACTGCGACCAGAAAAGCCTTTCCACTTCGCGATCTTCTTGATCTCGAAAGTGTTCGGTCGCATTAGCAGCACTCCCTGCCAAATCCAGATAGGTGTCCTCCACACTCCACATCTAGTCCAACGGCGCAAACTTCGGATTGCAAAACTTCCTCCGTAGCATAAAGGGCTTTCCGGCCGCAATCTGTCCGGCCTAACGCAGCTCCTCCTTCGCAGCTCTCATCACAGAGCGAGCGTCCTTGGCATCAGCAACGGCCTTCTCTAAATCCGTCTGTCTCGCCCGGTCTTCTTTCTCAAGAAGCTTGCAATGGTCAGCAACGCTTTTTAACTTCACGGCCATCTCGACCATCTCCTTCTTGCTTCGGCAGTGAGCAGCCTGTTCAGCTCTCAGCTCTTCAAGGGCCTTCTCGGCAGCCGTATCACTTTTCCTGGCTTGTTCCTTAGCTCGGGCAAGTTCCGCCCAAAGACTCTCCACGGCGGCCGCACCATCTGCGTCAAGCACACACATTGTAAGATACTAGCATAAAGCTCCTCTTACCAGATGCCGCCCGAGGAATTGCATACCTTGAGCCTCATCAAGCCGCTCGTTGACGAGCGCGATGTCGGCATCTGCCACGTCAAGTTGCCGCTTTAGTTTGGCAAAATCATCAGTTCGGCTCGATTCCGGACACTTCGCCACCTGTATACAAAGGCGACATTTTAAACCTGGGATTATGATCCTCTGCGCACCGTCACTTTTGACAACGCACAGAGTCTCAAGGGCTACTATCTACACAGGGCGCATCTTGTTTATGCGCAACTGACAAAGAAGTACATTATCAAACGTACCTCAAAACCCGTCAGCAAACTTCTGACGGCCTCACGCAATCCGCTTTCTGCGGACGAAATCCTTCCAATCACCGTACCCATCAATGCATGGTGCTCCTCTGAGATAGAAGCTCGCCCCAGCAGAATCATCAGCTCCTCCGACCGTGCATCGGACGGTGCCGGACTCGTCCTATGACCTCCATCGAAGGCCGGACACGGAGAACCTTGGGGGGCCATATGGCTACCTTCCACCCCTGCCGGATTCGGAGAAACCCTCCGCGACGACACCTCAGGGTCGCCCGCCTCGCCAGGCGGTATGGCAGGGAGAGGTGTTCCACTCTCCATCATCTTCGGAAGAAGATCCCCCGAAGACGAGCTCTGCTGAGAAGGGCTGAGGTCCGAGCTACAAAGTAAAATTTCGGTTAATCTTCTCAGATAAAAAGCAAGGATTTCTCTCATCCCTTTAAAGGAAAATCTTTCTCTACTTACGGCTCGCTGGAGGGCTGATCCCTTTGAGGGCATAGTTCGGCCGAAGATCTCCTCGGCGTCGGACCCTCTGACGAGGACTTTTCCCCCCGCTTTGAGGCCATGGCCTCCGGGTCGTCAGAGGCGGCCCTCTTCTTCCCCTTAGGAGAGGAATTGTCGGTTCCTCCCATCGGAGCAGCCTCCTTCGATGAGGCCATAGTTTCCTTGTCCTCCCCCTCACTTCCCTCCAAAGGCACGATCTTCAACATCCTGACTAGCATGGGATCCGGCCTGGTCTCAGGAAGGGGATCCGGACACCTGATCAGCTTTGCCTTCGCTATCCACTCCTTTTTAAAGGGACAGCTCTTTTAGGGGCAAGTTTATGACAATCTTACGGGTAGCGAGTCCGGGCACAAGGTTACTTACTTGAGTATCGGGGCGATTGCAGCTTAAACCTGCGTCCTCGGTCAAATCCGGACACATCGATTGTGATCCGAAGAACATTTTATACATCTCCACGGGCGTTGCGCCCATAAAATGCTGGAGAGCTCGTGGGCCCTCCGGATTAAACTCCCACAGACGGAGAGAGCGACGTTTGCCGGGCAGTGTTCGGCGAATCAGCATGACCTGCGTCACCTTGACCAGGTTGAGGTCTCTTTCTAAGAGATCCCTAATACGGCCCTGCAACAAGGGCACGTCTTTGGATAACCCCCAATCTAATCCTTTGTTGACCTATGACGCTAGTCGTGGTGGGGGACCCGAGCGAAAGGCAGGAGGCGCCACCCACTTGGCGCTCCTAGGAGCGATGATATAGAACCACTCTCGTTGCCACAAGCCGAGCTCCTCTTGAAAGGAGCCCTCGGGCCATGGAGCATCAGCACTCTTACTTATGATAGCGCCTCCGCACTCTGCGTGCCGTCCCTCGATCGTTTTCGGCTCCACTCCAAAAGTCTTGAGCCATAATCCGAAGTGAGGAGTAACACGGAGGAACGCTTCGCACACAACGATGAATGAGGAAATATGGAGGATGGACTCCGGAGCTAAGTCATGAAATTCCAGCCCATAATAGAACATCAGCCCCCTCACGAAGGGATCCATCGGGTTGCCTAACCCCCAAAGGAAGTGAGACATGAACACCACGCTCTCACCGGGCTAGGGAATGGGAATAGCCTGCCTTTGAGCAGGCAACCTATGCGAAATTTCGGCGGTCAAGAACTTAGCCTCTCTCAACTTTAGCACGTCCTCCTCCGTGACGGAGGAGGGCATCCATCAGCCTTGAAGGTCGGAACCGGACATTGTCGAAGGTCCGAAGCGCCTGGAATCTGGAGCCTAGGGTGTTGGAACTCGAGGCAACGGGCGAACTTGTTTTGAGGTTGGAGAAAAGGAGTAAGGCCTTGGTCTCTTTATAAGAGGTTGAATACTAGGAGCCCTCCCCGTAACCATTTGGGACTCGCCTTTAATCGAGAAGACATGCTAATGGGCACGATTGGGTTACCCACGTCCGTATTGATGAGAATCCCGTAAGTAAAGGGGACACGATCTCTGCTTTGACAAGACGTGCCAAGGAAACCGCCTCGCAAAACACGCTGAGGTGGAGAAGTGGAAACGATTCGAATAAAGGCTTGGCCGTAGTGTGATGTCATGCTGCGGAATACGTCAGCAGATTAGATTTGTGTTAATATTATTCTCTCTATGGCAATACGTGGAAACTTATTTTGCAGAGCCGGACACTACTATTGGTGCTTACAAACTTTTATGAAGAATTTGGAGGAGGAACCCGCCTTGCAATGCCGAAGACAATCTGTGCGCCGGACTCGTCGTCATTGAAGCCTGGTTCAGGGGCTACTGAGGGAGTCCTGGATTAGGAGGTTCGGGTAGCCGGACTATACCTTCAGCCGGACTCCAGGACTATGAAGATACAAGATTGAAGACTTCATCCCGTGTCCGGATGGGACTTTCCTTGGTGTGGAAGGCAAGCTTGGCGATGTGGATATTCAAGATCTCCTACCATTGTAACCGACTTTGTGTAACCCTAACCCTCTCCGGTGTCTATATAAACCGGAGGGTTTTAGTCCGTAGAAACAACTTCATCATATGACAATCATACCGTAGGCTAGCTTCTAGGGTTTAGCCTCCTTGATCTCGTGGTAGATCTACTCTTGTACTACCCATATCATCAATATTAATCAAGCAGGACGTAGGGTTTTACCTCCATCAAGAGGGCCCGAACCTGGGTAAAACATCGTGTTCCTTGCCTCCTGTTACTATCCGCCTAGACGCACAGTTCGGGACCCCCTACCCGAGATCCGCCGGTTTTGACACCGACAATGATCTCATCAGATGAACCACGATGTCGAGGATTCAAGCAACCCCGTATACAATTCCCTTTGTCAATCGGTACGTTACTTGCCCGAGACTCGATCGTTGGTATCCCAATACCTTGTTCAGTCTTGTTACCGGCAAGTCACTTTACTCATACCGTAATGCATGATCCTGTGATCAACCACTTGATCACATTGAGCTCATTATGATGATGCATTACCGAGTGGGCCCAGAGATACCTCTCCGTCATACGGAGTGACAAATCCCAGTCTCGATTCGTGCCAACCCAACAGACACTTTCGGAAACACCTGTAGTGTACCTTTATAGTCACCTAGTTATGTTGTGACGTTTGGCACACCCAAAGCACTCCTACGGTATCCGGGAGTTGCACAATCTCATGGTCTAAGGAAATGATACTTGACATTCAGAAAAGCTACAGCAAACGAACTACACGATCTTTGAGCTAAGCTTAGGATTGGGTCTTGTCCATCACATCATTCTCCTAATAATGTGATCCCGTTATCAATGACATCCCCATGTCTATAGCCAGGAAACCATGACTATCTGTTGATCAACGAGCTAGTCAACTAGAGGCTCACTAGGGACACATTGTGGTCTATGTATTCACACATGTATTAGGATTTCCGGATAATACAATTATAGCATGAATAATAGACAATTATCATGAACAAGGAAATATAATAATCATTTTATTATTGCCTCTAGGGCATATTTCCAACAGTCTCCCACTTGCACTAGAGTCAATCATCTAGTTACATTGTGATGAATCGAACACCCATGGAATTCTGGTGTTGATCATGTTTTTCTCTAGGGAGAGGTTTAGTCAACGGATCTGCTACATTCAGGTCCGTATGTACTTTACAAATTTCTATGTCTCCATTTTGAACACTTTCACGAATGGAGTTGAAGCGATGTTTGATATGCCTGGTCTTCCTGTGAAACCTGGGCTCCTTGGCAAGGGCAATAGCTCCAGTGTTGTCACAGAAGAGAGTCATCGGCCCTGACGCATTGGGTATGACTCCTAGGTCGGTAATGAACTCCTTCACCCATACTGCTTCGTGTGCTGCCTCCGAGGCTTCCATGTACTCCGCTTCACATGTAGATCCCGCCACAACGCTTTGCTTGCAACTGCACCAGCTTACTGCCCCACCATTCAAAATATACACGTATCCAGTTTGTGACTTAGAGTCATCCAGATCTGTGTCGAAGCTAGCATCAACGTAACCCTTTACGACGAGCTCTTCGTCACCTCCATAAACGAGAAACATGTCCTTAGTCCTTTTCAGGTACTTCAGGATATTCTTGACCGCTGTCCGGTGTTCCATGCCGGGATTACTTTGGTACCTTCCTACCAAACTTACGGCAAGGTTTACATCAGGTCTGGTACACAGCATAGCATACATGATAGACCCTATGGCCGAGGCATAGGGGACAACACTCATATTTTATCTATATTCTGCCGTGGTCGGGCATTGAGCCGTGCTCAATCTCGTACCTTGCAATATAGGCAAGAACCCCTTCTTTGACTGATCCATTTTAAACTTCTTCAATATCTTGTCAAGGTACGTACTCTGTGAAAGACCAATGAGGCGTCTCGATCCATCTCAATAGATCTTGATGCCTAATATATAAGCAGCTTCTCCAAGGTCCTTCCTTGAAAAACACTTGTTCAAGTAGGCCCTTATGCTCTCCAAGAATTCTATATCATTTCCCATCAACAGTATGTCATCCACATACAGTATGAGAAATGCTACAGAGCTCCCACTCACTTTCTTGTAAATGCAGGCTTCTCCATAAGTCTGCATAAACCCAAACGCTTTGATCATCTCATCAAAACGAATGTTCCAACTCCGAGATGCTTGCACCAGCCCATAAATCGAGCGTTGGAGCTTGCACACCTTGTCAGCATTCTTAGGATCGACAAAACCTTCCGGCTGCATCATATACAATTCTTCCTTAAGGAAACCATTAAGGAATGTTGTTTTGACGTCCATTTTCCATATCTCATAATCATAGAATGCGACAATTGCTAACATGATTCGGACGGACTTCAGCTTCGCTACGGGTGAGAAAGTCTCATTGTAGTCAACCCCTTGAACTTGTCGATAACCCTTAGCGACAAGCCGAGCTTTATAGATGGTCACATTACCATCCGCGTCTGTCTTCTTCTTAAAGATCCATTTATTTTCTATGGCTCACCGATCATCGGGCAAGTCAGTCAAAGTCCACACTTCATTTTCATACATGGATCCTATCTCGGATTTCATGGCTTCCAGCCATTTGTCGGAATCCGGGCCCGCCATCGCTTCTTCATAGTTGGAAGGTTCACCGTTGTCTAACAACTGGATTTCCAAGACAGGGTTGTCATACCACTCTGGTGCGGAACGTGTCCTCGTGGACCTACGAAGTTCAGTAGTAACTTGATCTGAAGCTTCATGATCATCATCATTAACTTCCTCTCTAGTCGGTGCAGGCACCTCAGGAACATTTTCTTGAGCTGCGCCACTTACCGGTTCAAGAGGTAATACTTCATCAAGTTCTACTTTCCTCCCACTTATTTCTTTCAAGAGAAACTCTTTCTCTAGAAAGGACCCATTCTTGGCAACAAAGATCTTGCCTTCGGATCTGAGGTAGAAGGTATACCCAACAATTTCTTTAGGGTATCCTATGAAGACGCATTTTTCCGACTTGGGTTCGAGCTTTTCAGGTTGAAGTTTCTTGACATAAGCATCACATCCCCAAACTTTTAGAAACGACAGCTTAGGTTTCTTCCCAAACCATAATTCATACGATGTCATCTCAACGGATTTCGACGGTGCCCTATTTAAAGTGAATGTGGCAGTCTCTAAAGCATAGCCCCAAAATGATAGCGGTAAATCGGTAAGTGACATCGTAGATCGCACCATATCTAATAGAGTGCGATTACGACATTCGGACACACCATTACGCTGAGGTGTTCCAGGCGGCGTGAGTTGTGAAACTACTCCACATTTTTTTAAGTGTGTGCCAAATTCGTGACTCAAGTATTCTCCCCCATGATTTGATCGCAAGAACTTGATTTTCCTGTCAGTTGATTCTCAACCTCACTCTGAAATTCCTTGAACTTTTCAAAGGTCTCAGACTTGTGTTTCATTATGTAGACATACCCATATCTACTCAAGTCATCAGTGAGGGTGAGAATATAATGATAGCCACCGCGAGCCTCAACACTCATTGGACCGCACACATCAGTATGTATGATTTCCAATAAGTTGGTTGCTCACTTCATTGTTCCTGAGAACGGAGTCTTGGTCATTTTACCCATGAGGCATGGTTTGCACGTGTCAAATGATTCGTAATCAAGAGACTCTAAAAGTCCATCTGCATGGAGCTTCTTCATGCGTTTGACACCTATGTGACCAAGGCGGTAGTGCCACAAGTATGTGGGACTATCATTATCAACCTTACATCTTTTGGTACTCACACTATGAATATGTGTAGCATTACGCTCGAGATTCATTAAGAATAAACCATTCACCATCGGAGCATGACCATAAAACATATCTCTCATATAAATAGAACAACCATTATTCTCGGATTTAAATGAGTAGCCATCTCGTATTAAACGAGATCCTGATACAATGTTCATGCTCAAAGCTGGCACTAAATAACAATTATTGAGGTATAAAAATAATCCCGTAGGTAAACGTAGAGGTAGCGTGCCGACGACGATCACATCGACCTTGGAACCATTCCCGACGCGCATCGTCACCTCGTCCTTCGCCAGTCTCCGCTTATTCTGCAGCTCCTGCTTTGAGTTACAAATGTGAGCAACCGCACCGGAATCAAATACCCAGGAGCTACTATGAGTACTGGTAAGGTACACATCAATTACATGTATATCACATATACCTTTCGTGATGCCGGCCTTCTTGTCCGCTAAGTATTTGGGGCAGTTTCGCTTCCAGTGACCACTTCCCTTGTAATAAAAGCACTCAGTCTCGGGCTTGGGTCCATTCTTTGGCTTCTTCCCGGCAGCTTGCTTACCGGGTGTGGCAACTCCCTTGCCGTCCTTCTTGAAGTTCTTCTTACCCTTGCCTTTCTTGAACTTAGTGGTTTTATTCACCATCAACACTTGATGTTCCTTTTTGACTTCTACCTCTGCTGATTTCAGCATTGAATATACCTCAGGAATGGTCTTTTCCATCCCCTGCATATTGAAGCTCATCACAAAGCTCTTGTAGCTCGGTGGAAGCGACTGAAGGATTCTGTCAATGACCGCTTCATCCGGGAGATTAACTCCCAGCTGAGTCAAGCGATTATGCAACCCAGACATTCTGAGTATGTGCTCACTAACAGAACTATTTTCCTCCATCTTACAGCTGAAGAACTTGTTGGAGACTTCATATCTCTCGACCCGGGCATGAGCTTGGAAAACCATTTTCAGCTCTTCGAACATCTCATATGCTCCATGTCGCTTAAAACGCTTTTGGAGCCCCGGTTCTAAGCTGTAAAGCATGCCGCACTGAACGAGGGACTAATCATCAGCACGTGTCTGCCAAGCGTTCATAACGTCTTGGTTCTATGGGACGGGTGCGTCACCTAGCGGTGCTTCTAGGACATAATCTTTCTTGGCAGCTATGAGGATGATCCTCAGGTTCCGGACCCAGTCCGTATAGTTGCTGCCATCGTCTTTCAGCTTGGTTTTCTCTAGGAACGCGTTGAAGTTGAGGACAACGTTGGCCATTTGATCTACAAGACATATTGTAAAGATTTTAGACTAAGTTCATGATAATTAAGTTAATCTAATCAAATTATTCAGTGAACTCCCACTCAGATAGACATCCCTCCAGTCATCTAAGTATAACATGATCCGAGTTAACTAGGCCGTGTCCGATCATCACGTGAGACGGACTAGTCAACATCGGTGAACATCTTCATGTTGATCGTATCTTCTATATGACTCATGTTCGACCTTTCGGTCTTCTGTGTTCCGAGGCCATGTCTATACATGCTAGGCTCGTCAAGTCAACCTAAGTGTTTGCATGTGTAAATCTGTCTTACACCCGTTGTATGTGAACGTTGGAATCTATCACACCCGATCATCACGTGGTGCTTCGAAACAACGAACTATCGCAACGGCGCACAGTTAGGGGGAACACTTTCTTGAAATTATTTTGAGGGATCATCTTATTTACTACCGTCGTTCTAAGTAAACAAGATGCAAAAACATGATAAACATCACATGCAATCAAATAATAGTGACATGATATGGCCATTATCATATAGCTCCTTTGATCTCCATCTTGGGGCTCCATGATCATCTTGTCACCGGCATGACACCATGATCTCCATCATCATGATCTCCATCATCGTGTCTCCATGCAATTGCTCGCCAACTATTACTTCTACTACTATGGCTAACACGTTTAGCAATAAAGTAAAGTAATTTACATGGCGTTTCTCAATGACACGCAGGTCATACAAAAATAAAGACAACTCCTATGGCTCCTGTCGATTGTCATACTCATCGACATGCAAGTCGTGATTCCTTTTACAAGAACATGATCTCATACATCACATATATATCATTCATCATTCATCATTCATCACAACTTTGGCCATATCACATCACATGACACTTGCTGCAAAAACAAGTTAGACGTCCTCTAATTGTTGTTGCAAGTTTTACGTGGCTGCAATAGGGTTCTAGCAAGAACGTTTTCTTACCTACGTAAAATTCACAACGTGATTTGTCAACTTCTATTTACCCTTCATAAGGACCCTTTTCGTCGAATCCGCTCCAACTAAAGTGGGAGAGACAGACACCCGCTAGCCACCTTATGCAACTAGTGCATGTCAGTCGGTGGAACTTGTCTCACGTAAGCGTACGTGTAAGGTCGGTCAGGGTCGCTTCATCCCACAATACCGCTGAAGCAAAATAAGACTAGTAGCGGCAAGAAAGTTGACAACATCTACGCCCATAACAAATTGTGTTCTACTCGTGCAAAGAGAATACGCATAGACCTAGCTCATGATGCCACTGTTGGGGAACGTTGCAGAAAACAAAAAAAATCCTACGTTTCACCAAGATCAATCTATGGAGTCAACTAGCAACGAGAGGAGAGTGCATCTACATACCCTTGTAGATCGCAAGCGGAAGCGTTCAAGAGAACGGGGATGATGGAGTCGTACTCGTCGTGATCCAAATCACCGATGACCAAGTGCCGAACGGACGGCACCTCCACGTTCAACACACGTACGGAGCGGATGACGTCTCCTCCTTCTTGATCCAGCAAGGGGGAAGGAGAGGTTGATGAAGATCCAGCAGCACGACGGCGTGGTGGTGGATGCAGCAATGATCGCAGCAGGGCTTCGCCAAGCATCTGCGAGAGGGAGAGGTGTAGCAGGGGAGAGGGAGGCGCCAAGACTTGAGGTGCGGCTGCCCTCCCTCCTCCATTATGGGATCTCCCAAGGGGGGCAGCGGCCAAGGGGGGTGGAGTGCCCCCCAAGGCAAGTGGAGGCGCCCCCACCCTAGGGTTTCCAACCCTAGGCGTAGGGGGCCCAAAGGGGGGGCGCACCAGCCCACTATGGGCTGGTTCCCCTCCCCACTTCAGCCCATGGGGCCCTCCGGGATGGGTGGCCCCACCCAGTGGACCCCCGGTACCCATCCGGTGGTCCCGGTACAATACCGGTGACCCCGAATCTTTCCCGATGGCCGAAACTACACTTCCTATATATAATTCTTCACCTCCGGACCATTCCGGAACTCCTCGAGACGTCCAGGATCTCATCCAGGACTCCGAACAACTTTCGGATTACTGCATACTCATATCTCTACAACCCTAGCATCACCGAACCTTAAGTGTGTAGACCCTACGGGTTCGGGAGACACGTAGACATGACCGAGACGGCTCTCCGGCCAATAACCAACAGCGGGATCTGGATACCCATGTTGGCTCCCACATGCTCCTCGATGATCTCATCGGATGAACCACAATGTCGAGGATTCAAGCAACCCCGTATACAATTCCCTTTGTCAATCGGTACGTTACTTGCCCGAGACTCGGTTGTCGGTATCCCAATACCTTGTTCAGTCTCGTTACCGGCAAGTCACTTTACTCATACCGTAATGCATGATCTCGTGATCAACCACTTGATCACATTGAGCTCATTATGATGATGCATTACCGAGTGGGCCCAGAGATACCTCTCCGTCATACGGAGTGACAAATCCCAGTCTCGATTCGTGCCAACCCAACAGACACTTTCGGAAACACCTGTAGTGTACCTTTATAGTCACCTAGTTATGTTGTGACGTTTGGCACACCCAAAGCACTCCTACGGTATCCGGGAGTTGCACAATCTTATGGTCTAAGGAAATGATACTTGACATTCAGAAAAGCTACAGCAAACGAACTATACGATCTTTGAGCTAAGCTTAGGATTGGGTCTTGTCCATCACATCATTCTCCTAATGATGTGATCCCGTTATCAATGACATCCCCATGTCTATAGCCATGAAACCATGACTATCTGTTGATCAACGAGCTAGTCAACTAGAGGCTCACTAGGGACACATTGTGGTCTATGTATTCACACATGTATTACGATTTCCGGATAATACAATTATAGCATGAATAATAGACAATTATCATGAACAAGGAAATATAATGATCATTTTATTATTGCCTCTAGGGCATATTTCCAACAGGAACGACACGAGAAGCGCCTTCTCTCTCCGCCTGCCTCCGGCGCCAAAGCTCGCGCCTTGAAGGTCTCGGCTAGATGAACGGCACCTCCGGACGGGGGGCGCTCACTGCCTCCCCGGACGCCGCTCCAGCGGAGGTCGCCGCGCCCGAGCTCTCCGAAAACCCGAGGGCAGAGACCACCGGCCGCTCCGTCCTCCTAGGGAATGCCGACGAGACGGAGGCCGTACTGCCTGCCATGATCCCCTAGAACCGCCACACGAAGGAAGGAGAGGTGGCCGCCGGGGTCGGAGTGACCGTCGGCGGGAGGCGGTGGACGCCTGCGCCGGAGTGGCGCACGGCGGGCGGCGGGATGGGAGTGGAAGGGGGGAGCGGAAGGGTTGCGCCTCCTCAAGAGTCGGAGATGTGGAGAGAGACTAGATTGTTCTCTCCTCTGATTGTGATTCGTTTTTGTGCTCAGTTCAGTGCCGCGAACTCGGAGGTACTTCACGAGGCGTTTGTCTTGCTGATGAATGGTCCGATCTGGATTTTTTTGATGACATTTGATTTTTTTATATTTTATAATCTTGTTCAAACGTATATATTTTGGGAAAAGCTTACTTTCAACCGGCTGATGCGTGCGCGAGCATCCACCGCTTGTGTAGCCGTTAGATCAATCCTGATCAAGCAGCCAGGCTGGCCATAACGTACTCCCGCGCGACGAGTCGTTTTCTTGCAACAAGGGTCTTTTTTCAGTAGATTTATGCAACACAAGACTAGTTTCAGAAAGAAAGAAAAAAAATTGGTGGTGAAGTCTTTTTTCTGCAACTGAGGTCTTATTTCAAAAGATTTCCGCAACATATCTTTTGTTTCGGAAAGATAAGAAATGTTTCGGTTGTGAAGGGTTTTTTTTCTGCAACAAGGGTCTTGTTTCAGAAACATAGCCCGGGTCGCAAGAGCACCCGACGTTACAGAGTGAGTGGTCAGATATTGCAACATGATGCATGTTTCAGAAACATAGCTCCGGTTGCTGAAAACGCCGAAGAAGTGTCAGACGTGAGAGGTCGCCGCCGTTGTGCTCGATTGGAGCTAGCAGCTGCTCGCAGGGCTGATACGGAGGAGCAGCAACTCCGACGAGCACGGCAAGGACTAGCTCCCCGGCGCGCCGGCGGCAGCGATTTTGCGGCGGCGGCTACTGCCGCCACGCTGGGCGGAGCTGTGGAAGGACGACAAAGAGGGGATTCTGTTTCTGAAACTGAGCGGCTGCTGCAGAAAGTAGAAAGGCGGTCACATGCGTGTGATGGTTAGATCAGGCGGCTGTCAGAGCGCTCATCCAACGATGCTCCATGCGGTGGATGTTTCTAATACATCTGCTGGAAGACGTGTAGTGGCGTCCATATATTTTTGACTTTCATGAAAATTGATGCACCTTATTGACGGAGTTTGCTTTCAGCCCCCATTGTACGCAAAGTACATATTTAATCCCTAATTATTTTTTGACATTTAGCCTTTCATGTTACAGATCAGGCAAGTTCGTTCAAATGGATGGTTTTGTACTGACTTGGACCCGGTATTGACCTTTGACCTCAGCAGATCAGCACTGTCTCAGTGGTTGGGCATGCGATTGTGTAGCCTAACGATCCAAGTTCAATTTCTAGAATTGACAGGTGATGCACTGAGATTTTCCCCCATTTATTAAGTATCAAGTTTGGTGTGTGGTGGAACCACTCATCAAAAAATATCTTGACACTTATTTAAAAAAATTATGAGGATCATGTTTATCTTGGTACTCGTACTAAAATGGTTGTATGCATCCTTAGTTGGTGTAGAGGTTGTTGGGGAACATAGTAATTTCAAAAAATTTCCTACGCACACACAAGATCATGGTGATGCATAGCAACGAGAGGGGAGAGTGTGATCTATGTACCCTTGTAGATCGACAACGGAAGCGTTTGCTTGATGTAGTCGTACGTCTCCACGGCCCGACCGATCAAGCACCGAAACTACGGCACCCCCGAGTTCTAGCACACGTTCAGCTTGATGACGATCCTCGGACTCCGATCCAGCAAAGTTTCGGGGAAGAGTTCCGTCAGCATGACAGCATGGTGACGATCTTGATGTACTACTATCGCAGGGCTTCGCCTAAGCACCGCTACAATATTATCGAGGACTATGGTGGCAGGGGGCGCCGCACACGGCAAAGAATATGATCACGTGGATCAACTTGTGTTCCTCTGGGGTGCCCCTGCCTCCATATATAAAGGCTCAAGGGGGGTGGCCGGCCTAGGAGAGGCGTGCCAGGAGGAGTCCTACTCCCTCCGGGAGTAGGATTCCCCCCCCCCCCAATCCTAGTTAGAATAGGATTCGCGGAGGGGAGAAAAGAGAAAGGGGGGCCGGCCCCCTCTCCTTGTCCTATTCGGACCAAGGGAGGGGAGGGGCGCGCGGCTCATCTCAGGCCACCTCTTCTCTTTTCCACTAAGGCCCACTAAGGCCCATATAGCTCCCGAGGGGTTCCGGTAACCTCCCGGTACTCCGGTAAAATCCCGATTTCACCCGGAACACTTCCGATATCCAAACATAGGCTTCCAATATATCAATCTTTATGTCTCGGCCATTTCGAGACTCCTCGTCATGTCCGTGATCACATCTGGGACTCCGAACAACCTTCGGTACATCAAAACGTATAAACTCATAATATAACTATCATCGAAACCTTAAGCGTGCGGACCCTACGGGTTCGAGAACAATGTAGACATGACCGAGACATGTCTCCGGTAAATAACCAATAGCGGGACCTAGATGCCCATATTGGCTCCTACATATTGTACAAAGATCTTTATCGGTCAGACCGCATAACAACATACGTTGTTCCCTTTGTCATCGGTATGTTACTTGCCCGAGATTCGATCGTCGGTATCCATTACCTAGTTCAATCTCGTTACCGGCAAGTCTCTTTACTCGTTCCATAATACATCATCTTGCAACTAACTCATTAGTTGCATTGCTTGCAAGGCTTAAGTGATGTGCATTACCGAGAGGGCCCAGAGATACCTCTCCGATGATCGAAGTGACAAATCCTAATCTCGAAATACGTCAACCCAACATGTACCTTTGGAGACACCTGTAGAGCACCTTTATAATCACCCAGTTACGTTGTGACGTTTGGTAGCACACAAAGTGTTCCTCCGGCACACGGGAGTTACATAATCTCATAGTCATAGGAACATGTATAAGTCATGAAGAAAGCAATAGCAACATACTAAACGATCGGGTGCTAAGCTAATGGAATGGGTCATGTCAATCAGATCATTCAACTAATGATGTGATCCCGTTTAATCAAATGACAACTCTTTGTCCATGGTTAGGAAACATAACCATCTTTGATTAACGAGTCAAGTAGAGGCATACTAGTGACACTTTGTTTGTCTATGTATTCACACATGTATTATGTTTCCGGTTAATACAATTCTAGCATGAATAATAAACTTTTATCATGATATAAGGAAATAAATAATAACTTTATTATTGCCTCTAGGGCATATTTCCTTCAGTCTCCCACTTGCACTAGAGTCAATAATCTAGATTACACAGTAATGATTCTAACACCCATGGAGCTTTGGTGCTGATCATGTTTTGCTCGTGGAAGAGGCTTAGTCAACGGGTCTGCTACATTCAGCTCCGTATGTATCTTGCAAATCTCTATGTCTCCCACCTGGACTAGATCCCGGATGGAATTGAAGCGTCTCTTGATGTGTTCGGTCCTCTTGTGAAATCTGGATTCCTTTGCCAAGGCAATTGCACCAGTATTGTCACAAAAGATTTTCATTGGACCCGATGCACTACGTATGACACCTAGATCGGATATGAACTCCTTCATCCAGACTCCTTCGTTTGCTGCTTCCGAAGCAGCTATGTACTCCGCTTCACATGTAGATCCCGCCACGACGCTTTGTTTAGAACTACACCAAGTGACAGCTCCACTGTTTAATGTAAACACGTATCCGATTTGCGATTTAGAATTGTCCGGATCAGTGTCAAAGCTTGCATCAACGTAACCGTTTCCGATGAGCTCTTTGTCACCTCCATATACGAGAAACATATCCTTAGTCCTCTTCAGGTATTTCGGGATGTTCTTGACCGCTGTCCAGTGATCCACTCCTGGATTACTTTGGTACCTCCCTGCTAAACTTATAGCAAGGCACACATCAGGTCTGGTACACATTACTGCATACATGGTAGAGCCTATGGCTAAAGCATAAGGAACATTTTTCATTTTCTCTCTATCTTCTGCAGTGGTCGGGCATTGAGTCTGACTCAACTTCACACCTTGTAACACAGGCAAGAACCCTTTCTTTGCTTGATCCATTTTGAACTTCTTCAAAATCTTGTCAAGGTATGTGCTTTGTGAAAGTCCAATTAAGCGTCTTGATCTATCTCTATAGATCTTTATGCCTAATATGTAAGCAGCTTCACCGAGGTCCTTCATTGAAAAACTTTTATTCAAGTATCCCTTTATGCTATCCAGAAATTCTATATCATTTCCAATCAGTAATATGTCATCCACATATAATATCATAAATGCTACAGAGCTCCCACTCACTTTCTTGTAAATACAGGCTTCTCCGAAAGTCTGTATAAAACCAAATGCTTTGATCACACTATCAAAGCGTTTATTCCAACTCCGAGAGGCTTGCACCAGTCCATAAATGGATCGCTGGAGTTTGCACACTTTATTAGCTCCCTTTGGATCGACAAAACCTTCCGGTTGCATCATATACAACTCTTCTTCCAGAAATCCATTCAGGAATGCAGTTTTGACATCCATCTGCCAAATTTCATAATCATAAAATGCGGCAATTGCTAACATGATTCGGACAGACTTAAGCATCGCTACGTGTGGGAAGGTCTCATCGTAGTCAACCCCTTGAACTTGTCGAAAACCTTTTGCGACAAGTCGAGCTTTGTAGACAGTAATATTACCGTCAGCGTCAGTCTTCTTCTTGAAGATCCATTTATTCTCAATTGCTTGCCGATCATCGGGCAAGTCAACCAAAGTCCATACTTTGTTCTCATACATGGATCGCATCTCAGATTTCATGGCTTCAAGCCATTTTGCGGAATCTGGGCTCACCATCACTTCTTCATAGTTCGTAGGTTCATCATGATCTAGCAGTATGATTTCCAGAACAGGATTACCGTACCACTCTGGCGCGGATGTCACTCTGGTTGATCTACGAGGTTCAGTAGTATCTTGTCCTCAAGTTTCATGATCATTATCATTAGCTTCCTCACTAATTGGTGTAGGTGTCGCAGAAACAGTTTTCTGTGATGTACTACTTTCCAATGAGGGAGCAGGTACATTTACCTCGTCAAGTTCTACTTTCCTCCCACTCACATCTTTCGAGAGAAACTCCTTCTCCAGAAAGTTTCCGAATTTAGCAACAAAAGTCTTGCCTTCGGATCTGTGATAGAAGGTGTATCCAATAATTTCCCTTGGATATCCTATGAAGACACATTTCTCTGATTTGGATTCGAGCTTATCAGGTTGAAGCTTTTTCACATAAGCATCCGCAGCCCCAAACTTTCAGAAACGACAACTTTGGTTTCTTGCCAAACCATAGTTCATAAGGCGTCGTCTCAACGGATTTTGATGGTGCCCTATTTAACGTGAATGCGGCTGTCTCTAAAGCATAACCCCAAAACGATAGCGGTAAATCAGTAAGAGACATCATAGATCGCACCATATCTAGTAAAGTACGATTACGACGTTCGGACACACCAATACGCTGTGGTGTTCCGGGTGGCGTGAGTTGCGAAACTATTCCGCATTATTTCAAATGTACACCAAACTCATAACTCAAATATTCTCCTCCACGATCAGATCGTAGAAACTTTATTTTCTTGTTACGATGATTTTCAACTTCACTCTGAAATTCTTTGAACTTTTCAAATGTTTCAGACTTATGTTTCATTAAGTAGATATACCCATATCTGCTTAAGTCATCTGTGAAGGTGAGAAAATAACGATATCTGCCACGAGCCTCAATATTCATCGGACCACATACATCTGTATGTATGATTTCCAACAATCTGTTGCTCTCTCCATAGTACCGGAGAACGGTGTTTTAGTCATCTTGCCCATGAGGCACGGTTCGCAAGTACCAAGTGATTCATAATCAAGTGGTTCCAAAAGTCCATCAGTATGGAGTTTCTTCATGCGCTTTACACCGATATGACCTAAACGGCAGTGCCACAAATAAGTTGCACCATCATTATCAACTCTACATCTTTTGGCTTCAACATTATTAATATGTGTGTCACTACTATCGAGATTCAATAAGAATAGACCACTCTTCAAGAGTGCATGACCATAAAAGATATTACTCATATAAATAGGACAACCATTATTCTCTGATTTAAATGAATAACCGTCTCGCATTAAACAAGATCCAGATATAACGTTCATGCTCAACGCTGGCACCAAATAACAATTATTTAGGTCTAATACTAATCCCGAAGGTAGAAGTAGAGGTAGCGTGCTGACCGCGATCACATCAACTTTGGAACCGTTTCCCACGCGCATCGTTACCTCGTCCTGAGCCAATCTTCGCTTAATCCGTAGTCCCTGTTTCAAGTTGCAAATATTAGCAACAGAACCAGTATCAAATACCCAGGTGCTACTGCGAGCATTTGTAAGGTACACATCAATAACATGTATATCACATATACCTTTGTTCATCTTGCCATTCTTCTTATCCGCCAAATACTTGGGGCAGTTCCGCTTCCAGTGACCAGTCTGCTTGTAGTAGAAGCACTTAGTTTCAGGCTTAGGTCCAGACTTGGGTTTCTTCTCTTGAGCAGCAACTTGCTTGCTGTTCTTCTTGAAGTTCCCTTTCTTCTTCCCTTTGCTCTTTTTCTTAAAACTAGTGGTCTTGTTGACCATCAACACTTGATGCTCCTTTTTGATTTCTACCTCCGCAGCTTTTAGCATTGCGAAGAGCTCGGGAATAGTCTTATTGATCCCTTGCATATTATAGTTCATAACGAAGCTCTTGTAGCTTGGTGGTAGTGATTGGAGAATTCTGTCAATGACGCAATCATCTGGAAGATTAACTCCCATCTGAATCAAGTGATTATTATACCCAAACATTTTGAGTATATGCTCACTGACAGAACTGTTCTCCTCCATCTTGCAGCTATAGAACTTATTGGAGACTTCATATCTCTCAATCTGGGCATTTGCTTGAAATATTAACTTCAACTCCTGGAACATCTCATATGCTCCATGACGTTCAAAACGTCGTTGAAGTCCCGATTCTAAGCCGTAAAGCATGGCACACTGAACTATCGAGTAGTCATCAGCTTTGCTCTGCCAGATGTTCATAACATCTGGTGTTGCTCCAGCAGCAGGCTAGGCACCCAACGGTGCTTCCAGGACGTAATTCTTCTGTGCAGCAATGAGGATAATCCTCAAGTTACGGACCCAGTCCGTGTAATTGCTACCATCATCTTTCAACTTTGTTTTCTCAAGGAACGCATTAAAATTCAACGGAACAACAGCACGGGCCATCTATCTACAATCAAACATACATAAGCAAGATACTATCAGGTACTAAGTTCATGATAAATTTAAGTTCAATTAATCAAATTACTTAAAGAACTCCCACTTAGATAGACATCCCTCTAATCCTATAAGTGATCACGTGATCCAAATCAACTAAACCATCTCCGATCATCACGTGAGATGGAGTAGTTTCATTGGTGAACATCACTATGTTGATCATATCTACTATATGATTCACGCTCGACCTTTCGGTCTCTGTTCCGAGGCCATATCTGTATATGCTTGGCTCGTCAAGTATAACCTGAGTATTCCGAGTGTGCAACTGTTTTGCACCCGTTGTATTTGAACGTAGAGCCTATCACACCCGATCATCACATGGTGTCTCAGCACGAAGAACTTTCGCAATGGTGCATACTCAGGGAGAAAACTTCTTGATAATTTTAGTGAGAGATCATCTTATAATGCTACCGTCAATCAAAGCAAGATAAGATGCATAAAAGATAAACATCACATGCAATCAATATAAGTGATATGATATGGCCATCATCATCTTGTGCCTGTGATCTCCATCTCCGAAGCACCGTCATGATCACCATCGTCACCGACGCGACACCTTGATCTCCATCATAGCATCGTTGTCGTCTTGCCAATCTTATGCTTCCACGACTATCGCTACCGCTTAGTGATAAAGTAAAGCATTACAACGCGATTGCATTGCATACAATAAAGCGACAACCATATGGCTCCTGCCAGTTGCCGATAACTCGGTTACAAAACATGATCATATCATACAATAAAATTCAGCATCATGTCTTGACCATATCACATCACAACATGCCCTGCAAAAACAAGTTAGACGTCTTCTACTTTGTTGTTGCAAGTTTTACGTGGCTGCTACGGGCTTAAGCAAGAACCAATCTTACCTACGCATCAAACCACAACGATAGTTTGTCAAGTTGGTGCTGTTTTAACCTTCGCAAGGACCGGGCGTAGCCACACTCGATTCAACTAAAGTTGGAGAAACTGTCACCCCCAAGCCACCTATGTGCAAAGCACGTCGGGAGAACCGGTCTCGCGTAAGCGTACGCGTAATGTCGGTCCGGGCCGCTTCATCCAACAATACCGCCGAACCAAAGTATGACATGCTGGTAAGCAATATGACTTATATCGCCCACGACTCACTTGTGTTCTACTCGTGCAGATAACATCAACACATAAAACCTAGGCTCGGATGCCATTGTTGGGGAACATAGTAATTTCAAAAAAAAATCTACGCACACGCAAGATCATGGTGATGCATAGCAACGAGAGGGGAGAGTGTGATCTACGTACCCTTGTAGATCGACAACGGAAGCGTTTGGTTGATGTAGTTGTACGTCTCCACGGCCCGACCAATCAAGCACCGAAACTACGGCACCTCCGAGTTCTAGCACACGTTCAGCTCGATGACGATCCCCGGACTCCGATCCAGCAAAGTGTCAGGGAAGAGTTCCATCAGCACGACGGCGTGGTGACGATCTTGATGTACTACTGTCGTAGGGCTTCGCCTAAGCACCACTACAATATTATCGAGGACTATGGTGGCAGGGGGCGCCGCACACGGCTAAGAATATGATCACGTGGATCAACTTGTGTTCCGCTGGGGTGCCCCTGCCTTCGTATATAAAGGCTCAAGGGGGGTGTGCGGCCGGCCTAGGAAAGGAGCGCCAGGAGGAGTCCTACTCCCTCCGGGAGTAGGATCCCCCCCCCCAATCCTAGTTGGAATAGGATTCGTGGAGGGGGGGAAAGAGAAAGGGGGGCCGGCCCCCTCTCCTTGTCCTATTCGGACCAAGGGAGGGGAGGGGCGCGCGGCCCATCTCAGGCCACCTCTTCTCTTTTCCACTAAGGCCCACTAAGGCCCATATAGCTCCCGGGGGGTTCCGGTAACCTCCCGGTACTCCGGTAAAATCCCGATTTCACCCGGAACACTTCCGATATCCAAACATAGGCTTCCAATATATCAATCTTTATGTCTCGACCATTTCGAGACTCCTCGTCATGTCCGTGATCACATCCGGGACTCCGAACAACCTTCGGTACATCAAAATGTATAAACTCATAATATAACTGTGATCGAAACCTTAAGCGTGCGGACCCTACGGGTTCGAGAACAATGTAGACATGACCGAGACATGTCTCCGGTCAATAACCAATAGCGGGACCTGGATGCCCATATTGGCTCCTACATATTCTACGAAGATCTTTATCGGTCAGACCGCATAACAACATACGTTGTTCCCTTTGTCATCGGTATGTTACTTGCCCGAGATTCGATCGTCGGTATCCAATACCTAGTTCAATCTCGTTACCGACAAGTCTCTTTACTCGTTCCGTAATACATCATCTCGCAACTAACTCATTAGTTGCATTGCTTGCAAGGCTTAAGTGATGTGCATTACCGAGAGGGCCCAGAGATACCCAACATGTACCTTTAGAGACACCTGTAGAGCACCTTTATAATCAGCCAGTTACGTTGTGACATTTGATAGCACACAAAGTGTTCCTCCGGCACATGGGAGTTACATAATCTCATAGTCATAGGAACACGTATAAGTCATGAAGAAAGCAATAGCAACATACTAAATGATCGGGTGCTAAGCTAATGGAATGGGTCATGTCAATCAGATCATTCAACTAATGATGTGATCCCGTTTAATCAAATGACAACTCTTTGTCCATGGTTAGGAAACATAACCATCTTTGATTAACGAGCTAGTCAAGTAGAGGCATACTAGTGACACTTTGTTTGTCTATGTATTCACACATGTATTATGTTTCCGGTTAATACAATTCTAGCATGAATAATAAACTTTTATCATGATATAAGGAAATAAATAATAACTTTATTATTGCCTCTAGGGCATATTTCCTTCAGAGGCCGGGGAAGTGAAATTCTCCCTCATTAAAAGGATAGGAGTTTAGGAAACTTATCCTTTATTTTGCCTCACTGGTTGTAATTTGGAGCTTATACTTTCATCTTTTTTGTTTTGCTCCGTTTGCGAGCTGTAATGCCGTGATGACTTTTGTGTTACTTTGAGACTTTTTAATAAAATGATTGCATGCATCACCATGATGCAGAGGCCAAGGGTGTGCCTCCATTTAAAAAAAACATAGGCACCGTCACACACATGGATATGGATGTAGGACAAGGTCGGGCATGCTCCTCAGCCTCCGTCGACTACGTGGCCGTAGTTGGGGCAAGCTTGTCGTGCTTTCCCCTCTCACAACGAACTACTTTTTTTTGAGGAAAGATCCAGCAAATTGCTGGTTTGATATCGGAAAGATAATACGATGAAGATCCGAAGATCAAAGGACAAACAAAACACAGCCCTATTGGCTGCAGAACCACAGTACACTCACAAGGCGGATCACCAACTACGACAACGCAGCCTCGTGGCCTCGTGGCTCCCTCCCACCCAGCGCCACCGATCAAGGGCCAATTCTTTTCGGCGATTCTTCCAGAATCGCCCCCTCTGCAGCTTCTCCTATAATCGTCACTCTATATTTTTTTTACAATCCTATCTAGTTAAGGTCTAATTAGTTAGGATCGTAAAAAACATATGAAATGGTGATTCTGGGAGAAGCTGGGCAGGGGGGGCGATTCTGATAGAATCGCCCAAAAGAACTGGCCCCAAGCTCGCCGCCAACCCTGCCTTGGCCCTTGGGCACCCAGAAGCCTCCCCTATCGACCACGCCGTAGTGCCACTGTGATTGTGTGCTCATCAACATTCAAACACAGGTGAAATCCTGTCGAGTGGGCCCGTCCCTTTAGTGGATTACTACTCCCTCCGTTCCTAAATATAAGTCTTTTTAGACATTTCAAAAAGACTACAACATACGAATGTATATAGATATATTTTAAAGTGTACATTCATTCATTTTGCTTCGTATGTAGTCCCTTATTGAAATCTCTAGAAAGACTTATATTTAGAAACGGAGGAAGTATTAGGTTATTATGAGTCACTCGTAAGTGGGGAAAGAGCTTAATTAAAACATTTTACCATTCTTAAAATAACTTTAATCCTATTGGTGGATCCCACAGTCTAGTTTGACCAAGTAAAAGATGATGGGGGCTGACTTTGACCCCACATGGCAAGCAGGATTCTAAAACCGGTGACATGTCAGCTCCATTTTGGACAACTGTGCCTGGTTTAGGAACACGAGGGAAAAAATGTAAAAAAAAGATAAAGATGGTGAATCAAGCATGTACGCCGCGTAAACTTGAGGGGCAATTTTTTTTTCTGAAATAGATCTCAGCGGATAGGAGGTTTCTAATCCCGAGCTCATGCCCTCATATGAACAGTAAAATAAAATAAATAAAACTGAATATTTTTTTGATAAACATTGATGAATGCTTCATTGCCAAGCAAAAAATAATGTAATAAATTCAAAAATTCGTGGAGGTTTGAGAAAAGATCAATGCTACAAAACAGAGAAATATTGAAGCATTTTTTAGCTTTGTTTTTGTTTTTTAGACCTCCACAAATATCATTTCATCATGAATATTTGCATACACGCAAAACATTCATCAATGTTTGTTGTAAAAAAAATCCAGTTTTTTTTACTAATTTTTTGGATTTTACTGTTCACCCCGACGCATGTGAGCTAGTATCGTAAGAGCACTTTCGGAACTCAGTTTTTTCGGTAAATGGTGAATTTTATTAAGTAGAAATGAAGCATCAAGGAGATGCAAACACAATGAACACACACCCGTTCTCTGCATAGTTAGGATGCACACAGTAAACACCAACTAGGGATGACAATTTCGCCCATGGGTATGGGTATCCGTGGGTACCCTACCCGCAAATAGTGGGCATGGTCAAGACTTGGCAAGATTTTGTACCCATGGATAATGGATATCCATACCCGCAAAATATATGGGGTAGGGCATGGGTATGAGATTACGCCCATGAGTAACCCAATGAATACCCAGAAAATATTAAGAAATGAAAATAACTCCTATGATATGTGGGGTCTACATCTAATTCCTATGGCCCAACTCTTAATCCCTTATTCCCTAAACCAACCATAGCTCATAGGCTCACAACAACCAGCTTACACTCCTCCTATGTCTTATGCAACTCCTCGAAATGATGAAATCTCAACTCATCACCAACGCACTCTTTCCAACTCTCGGACTAGCGAACCCCAGTTCCCGCCGCCGCCTTTCACTATGCCGGCTTCCACCAACCACTTATCGTAATCCCTTGCCGCCTAGAATTGGCCACACACTAGAGAGCATCGCTTCGGTACTAGATTGATCGCCTATCATCACTTGAATTTTACACTCATTTACATACTCCTTTAAATTTTAAATGCTATATGTTGTACCCATTGGATACCCATCGGGTATAGGATACCCGATGGGTATGGGCATGGGTGTCCATTTTTGCTCATGGGTATTGAAATGAGTGGGTATAAAAAGTTTCTATAGATATGGGTTTGGGCAAGAGGAGGCTATACCCACCCATATCCTACCCATTGCCATCCCTAACACCGACGCCGACGCACATACCAAAAATCTCAACAACAACTAGCAAAGTTAAACAAGACCGAATCTATATCTTGGTGAAGTAAAAGGTAAAAAAAACCTCTGAAGCAATCAACATAGGGAAAACTTTGTTTTTGCCATTCTAGGTTTTGCCCACTTTGCTTATGCCACACTAGAATTTGACATCTCACTTTCGCCAGCCTTAGTTTTGACAATACATCACAAATGCCATTTTGTAGCAAAAGCAATAATTTTTCATTTCACTTTTGCTACTCTTAGATTTTGACAATGTATCACAATTGTCACTCGAAAAATTTTGCTTTTACCACAGAATGACAATTGTGATGTATTGTCAGAAGTAAAGAGTGTCAAAAGTGAAATGTCAAATTCTAGAGGGGCATAAGCAAAATAGGCAAAAGCTAGAGCGGCAAAAGTAAAATTCTCCCATCAAAATAATGATCAATAATCTACAGCAGCAACCATATTCGCACCAATCATCTTTAGGAACTCACCTACTTCTTTTAAGTAATAGTACTGGCAAAAGAGACAAGACAATGGAAAGAATGGAACCATGAGCTCGTTTTCAGCCCATAGCATGCTTGTGAGCACCCCGGTTTGCTACTCCTGTAACACTAATATCCAATGCGTAACACTAGTTTAATTATACACTCACGACTGTCCTCGGTTGCAGAAAGGGTCAGAATCCCCTACTCTTTCCGTTTTAGGTTATAGCACTGCTTTTTATGGCATCCCAACTCAAAGTCATGTATACCTCATTTGATCTTGTCACTTGCCTGCTCTGTGTTGTGATGTCCCTCAAGTCTGTTTTAGGACATTACACGCACATTACATTATACAGTATCTCTGAATAATGTTCTCTCCATCAAGCCCATCCCTTCAGAAGCAAGGGGGCCATTGATGCATCCTTGTGCTTTTCATGTAAGTGATCATCATACCAGTGCCTGGCCTCTTCTTTATTTTTAACCATGCGTAGGAAATAGTTCGTTTTCCGGGAGTAACATAATCTAGCCCTTATCTTCTGAATGTGCCTGTAGTTCATAACCAAATGCAGGTATTCTTGTACACAGGAAAATACAATGTGCATCTTCATCGGTAATCCTGGGAGAAACAAATTCAGAGCTATTGGAATGGAGTGCCAAATAGTAATAGTGGCACTTCAGGGAACAGACGAGGTGATAGTGATACTGATTTTTTTTTTTTTTTGCGCATAGATAGTGATACTGATCCTTGGCTTAGCTGCAGTGATCCTCATCAATTTCTTGTAAGGGCCTCCAGACCAAAATAATTCAGTAGGCGTGTAGATTGTGCTGTAATAATCCTCATCAATTTCTTGTCCCCATCCTTATCTGAAAATTGCAAGAACTTTTTTTTTGCGCTGGGAAAATTGCAAGAACTTGGCTGACAACAATCCTGATTCGGTATGCCATGAATTAAGTAGGATACGCAGTGTAATGAAAAGTAGAGTAATACTGGACGATAGTAAGAAGGGAACGCTTTTCACAGCCCACGGCTTATGGCATCCAATAGATTCGAAGTGCTTCTGTTTGCAGAAACAGTCAGAAACCATTGTCCAGTTTTAGGTCACGCCATTATACAGTAGTACGTACTACTTATAGCATCTCAACCCAAGTTCTGTAGTCCTCACTTGCTCTTGTCAGATGCCTGCTCTGTTCAATGTGATGTCTGAAGCAGTTTCAGGCCATTACATGCAAACGATGTCTGACGACCGCTCTCTCCTCCGACCGCACTTCTTCAGAAGCAGGAAGTCTGTAAGTGATCCTCGTCTCTTCCTTTTTTCTTTTTTACCATGTGTGGAGTAACCAAATCTTGCACAAACCCCTTGTCTTCTTAATGTGCACGTAATTCATAACCAAATCCAGATATTTTAATACTGTGAAATTTGATTGAAAAAAAAAATCTTCAACGACAATCCCTGGCTAGAGAGAAATTCAGAGCTATCCGCGTAGTAGGAGAGTCCCGTCCCCCCCCCCCCCCCCCCCCAGCCCCACCCAAGGAACCGAAGAAGTTGTAGTTTTTCTTAATGATAAAAGAAGAGATGATAGGGATACTGATCCTTTGCTTTCTTGTATTGATCCTGCAATTTCTTGTGCCGATTCTGCTATAGTTGTTCGCTAGGATGTGTATGGATATTCTCCAGTCAAGTGTCTAGATAGTGGAAGACAGGTGCAAAGCACCCGTCCTTATCTGAACATTGAAGCCCGGACAATTCTTCTTTAATAAGAACTATATATGGCATGTCCAATCTACTTATGAAGAATCATGAACCCTAAAACAGGGGCGTCAAACCGGAAATCATTCGCTCACCGGAATCGGCGTTGGTAGTAGTTTTCTGAAGGGAAGAATTAGGTACCCTGTATGGGGTCTGAATTATATTGGCAATGAACTCAACCTGCAGGTACAACAATGCCAAAGTATGAAGACCGTAGCAACTTGCTGGTATTTAACTTTTCTTTCCTGTATAAGGGGCAACTTGCATATATTTGCTTTAGCGTGTCCTTCCACCTGTGAGTCTATCTTTGCTTGAGAATCCTGCAACTTAAATGAAATTAGATTGTAGCGAGTCGCTGTCATGCCCGTGTCGCGACAAGAATTATAATAGCAAGATGTGCAAATTGCAGTCTAAAATAGGGAGCAGGAGTACAATTCTGCAGTTCATGAAAACCACCGGCAGCCCTTAGGTTCCCACCGGATTGCGAGGCGGTTTTCGCATCAGTTGGGAAACTACCCCGGGAAAATCATGGCTGAAGGATACAAAATTATTTGCAAGATGTGGCACGACATGCGTTCTCTGAACTTTAATGTGTGATAATTGGTGTATCAGACATAGTCCGCTGAAACGATTTAATTTTTCTGCCACATTTAGACATACTAGCGCGAAGTCCGTGCATTGCTACGGGCGAAAATAAAATAAATATATTGCTGTTAAAAATTACCATTCTGTCATTTGTGCTACGTACTAGATCGAATCATTTATGATATTGTTTGTGCCAGATCAATCCATACATACCCATTCTTGTTCCAATCTTATACGGGATCCGACGGTGTTCGGACCACCGCCACAGATTGACATCTTTATAGTAGGTAAGGATCAACTACACAATGTAGTGAACACATCCAGAATTGTACAGCTTAACTGAATTATTCAAATTGCTATCTTAATGCATAATCCAGCTCAAAATGAGAGGATGAGTAGGTGACACATACACACAAGATAAGAAGTGAAGAATATCTCCGCTGATGATGAACCTTTTCGTTTCCAAGGCGAAATGGTGGCTGTTAGTTCTGTGGTGTACGTATGATAGAGGTAAAACTTCCCTAGTTTTATGTTTGTCTGAGCATAGGCTGTGGAGAATTGCATGTTATCAGAGGGCGACGTGGCTCCGCTGCGATGTAAAGTGAACCAGTTCTGAACCCGAGACGGTGTGTTTTCATCGGATTCGAACCAAGATGCTTGAGAACTGCTTCCTAAGAGCAGCATATCCATGAAATATGAAAATCGGGGCGAGCTTTTATACATTCAAAAAGAAAGATAAACTTCCCAATCGGGTCCGAAGACGAATGGACCAGCACCAATGTAAAGATCAACTTCCCAATGTAACCTCCCAATGTAAAGATCAACTTCCCAATGTAACATCTTTATAGCAGGTAAAGATCAACTTCCCAATGTAGCAGATACAGTGAGAATTTTACAGCTTAACTGAATTCAGCAATTTACAACCTTTATTGCATAATCCAAATCAACATGACAGTTGGTGGCTCATACACACAAGACAACCGGTTCACAAGCTTATCCGTACGACTGTTTGTCTTAGGACTATTGCACACAAGATAATGACAGTTGCCACGCATCCGATCTTATCTGTCGTAGCTTCGCCGATGGTCCGATCTCGACGGGGCTACATATACAGGGAGAAATGCGACGGGAACGCCACAGCACAGTCATGACGGGACGCGCTGCAGCCATCCTTGTGTTGATGCTCTCGCTCCCGGCGGCGGCCCTCCTCGTCGTCGCCGCCGACGGCGTTGACGCGGACACCATCCGCCTCCCCAGCGACGGCGGCGACGGTGATGCATCAGGATCCAACAAATTTTAAATTTCTGCCACGTAGTTCAGTTAGCGTGCGTGCTGAGCGCGTACGTCGTTCGTTCAGGTCTTGCAGCGAGCAAGGGAGGCGAGGAGCAGACACCTCCTGACAAAGCAATGGAAGCAGAGAAGCCGTGGGCGTGCTGCAGCAGCACCGTGTGCAAGGAGTCGCTCCCGCCGGTGTGCCGCTGCCTGGACAAGGTGAAGGAGTGCGCCGCCGCGTGCAAGCTGTGCGAGCCGTCCGGGGTCAGCCACGTCGTCTGCAACGACTGGTACCGTGGCGACCCAGGGCCCACGTGCGCCTAGGAGGAGTGGCCATGCACGTGCGTGCTGCGACCGGACCGTCTGCACCAGGACGTTCCCGCCGACGTGCCGCTGCCTGGACGAGGCTGTGGTGTCAACGACTTGGTGCAATACACGATCGATTACAGGGTTAATAAAATTGCGTGCGGGCTTGTTTTTCTTCCTTGTGAATAAAAACTGTCCCTTGAATCACAAATACACGAAGGATTGCTTTGCAAATAAACTATATCTTAATCTTCTAAGAGCATCTCCAACGTCGACTCTCAAATCGTCCGTATACATTCGGATCACACGGTTTGAACATATTGTGTCATCCAACGCAGGTCTGTATCGGTTCTCCGGAGACAAACTAGGGGGCTTTATGGGCGTCCGAATCCCTGACACGCTCGCTCCTGACCGCCGCTTCGTCAGGCCTTGCCCGCGGCTATTTAAGCCATGCGCCGGCGACGCACAGAGCCCACTCCCGTCCCTGAGCACCGTCCTCCTTACCCTCCTACTCCTCGCCACCTTGCCGAGCCCTTCCTCCTCCCCGAGCCTAGCGACAATACCAAAGTCCTGGTTCTTCGTGCATGCAGGCGGCGCCGGTGGAAGTTCCTCTTCGAGGGGATCGTCGCACCGCTGCCCTCGTTCTCCAGGACCATCTGCACCCACGGCGGTGGGCACCTCCATCAAGGAGGAGAGAGTTATCTCCTCCGGCGGTGACGAGGACCAGCAGCAGCAGCGGCCCCGTCTCCTCTTGGAGGTAGCTTTGACAAACGGTCAGATGGGCCCGACACCACCATCGCTGGCGCACGTCAAGGAGGAGCCACCACTACTAGGAAAAAGCCTAGTAGTAACGCGGGTTAAACAACTAGTAGTAGCCACCACCACCACCACCATCGATGTAGATGTTCGATTGGGTCAGTGTCCGGTCAAAAAAAGGTGACTCAATCGAACCCCACACTTCCTCCCTAAATGTATGAACTGACTGGCGTACCTAAAACTGAGACCAAATCTGGGGGGCAATATAAGGGCAGCCAAATGCGCCCGAACACCCCGCCTCATGTCATAGCCATCCACACGGTCCCACCTGCAGCCACCCAACCCTTGTTCCTCTATCATCTCTCTCTCGTGTGGAGCACGCAACAATGCAACATAGGAGGTGGTGCCTCGCAGGAGCGACAGGGTGGGTGGAGGAGGCTACTGATGACGACATGGATGATGGCGGGGTAGGCAACTGACGACCTCACGCAGCCACGGGCATGCTGACTAGTTGTTGTAGTTGTTTTCTGCTTTGGCATCATTTTTTATGATTTTTCTGAATTAATCTATTAATTTAATGTCCAGTATTGTTGTTTTCCGCATTTTTCTGAACTTTCAGAAAGACCAATTCTATAGGCCCCAAAAATTCCAAAAAACAAGATGAAGTTTTGCTATTGGGAAGCTTCGGAAGGAGTCAAGAAGCAGCAGAGGCCTACAGCCCCACGCATCCCCACCAAGCGGCCAGGGGGAGCATGGTGGGGTCGTGTTCCACCTCCCGTAGGGTCGCGCTATTCGTCTTGAGGAATAGTTATTCTTCACCCCCTCTATTTTATCATCAATGCATCGTAATTTTACGTTCCGTAAGTTTTGTCTTATTTCCGACGTAAAAAGAGACCATAAGAAAATATATAATCGCCGTAAAAAATATTTTATGTTATGTAAAATTACAAACGTAAAAACATAGTCTAAAATACACATAAACTACAAATTTTCTTGTCTTATGACCTATATTTTTATTTTTTATGTCAAATTTTACGTAGTGAATTAATAGGAATGTAATTATTTGAATTCTAAACGTAATTTAATTATGAAATGATCGTAAGATTACCTCGGGTGAAGAAATACTTATTTTGCACCCCGGATGATAGAAATAGCCCTAGAATTTTAACCTTAATTTTTCACTGCCATACCTCTCTATTCCACGAAGATTCCAATCTAGAGACCATGTGACACATATGGTAAGCAATCTAAACTATTCAAAAAGATTCCAATCTAGAGGCCTTTTCCGGAGATCTGGTGCAGTGGAGGATTCTTCATGGTAGTCATCTCCATCAACTTGAAGTTCATCATGGTCACCCTTGAGTAGTTTCTTTTGGACTATGGGTCCATAATAGTAGCTAGTTGGCTTTCTCTCCCATGTTTCTCACTACAATGATCACATGAGCTTTCCTACATGGTTGAATCCATCTGATGTAATATGTTTGTGTGTTTATTGTGGTGTGGTGAATTTATCACTTATGATCAGATTTATCCATGAATCTTTTTGGGATATATTTGGTTTCTTTACTACATGATTATTATTCATGTATGCTCTCTGATCTATTTATCACTTATGCTTGTTGGATACCGGTCTTTGGTGGAGTATTAACTATAGATGCATTGGATAACACTCTGCTACATATTTTGACGTGATGCTCATATGTTAATTATGACATGCATAGTCATAGTCATAAATATTGCAATTTAATCGATACTCAAATATAATCTGTTCACCCACCATGCTTTCATACGCAGAGAAACCACTAGCCAACCTATGGATCCCGGTCCATCTTCATCTTATAATCTTCCAATACAAACCAAACGCTCTTTTCAGTTCCTTGCTTTTACTTTCTTGTTACAATCAAATCTTTCATACACATGTGCTTTAATTCCTTGTAAGTAGAAAAGCTAGTGAGATTGACAACCTCGCTAGTTCAGGTAGTTTTGTATCTTTGTGTGTGCAGGTGCTGATCATTAGCTATGTTACTAAGCTCTTGTTGGTTTGACAAACCTTGAGGTCACTTAAAAAAAATTGATGCGTGCTACAAACCTTGGCACCTCCGGGTCCAGCATCTTCCTAATTGAGAGGAAACAAGGTTGAAACCCCGATCTCTGCATTAGAAGGTGACCACATCTATTTTTATTAAATTATTCAACGAGCATCTGGTAAAAACATACATCAAATAATCTAAAGCCACCAAGTCACACCTTCAAACTCGACAATGCAGGATGCCATCACAACACCCCACTAGCTAGACTCGGAGTCATCACCGAGCCACTCCCATGGCATAAAGGGATCACAAGCCGCCGCCACAACTGAAGTCCCGACCCATCTTTAGGGTCAAGATCCTCATGATCCTTGCGAGGCTAGCCGTCGACACCGCCACGACTTTAAATAGGACCACTTCCATGCGCTTGTCCATCAACACACGTCCACCTCCGAGATTGCGCCGTGTTATGCCGCCGAGACCCGCCATTGTCGACGCAGTAGCTACCATGCCGCCCCACCTCGTCAAGCACGACCATACAAGCCAGGTCCAGCTCCCGAGTAAATAGCATAAAACTACTACTTTACAGGCTAGGGTTCCAAAAAACTACCGGTTTTTAATTTTTCTCAGATAACTATCAAACGAGGGGTCGGCTGTTTCAAAAAACCCAAACCGCTGAGTGCTTATCAATTGATCGTGATTATGACAGGTGGGACCCGCACATAAGAGAACCGTTTGTTTGACCGTTTGTTTGACTGTTACCTTACATGTAGGGCCCACATGTCAATATCTATGTAAGTTTTAAAAAAGCAATTAGGTCCCTATATCTTTTTTTAAAAGCAATCAGGTCCCTGATGTTTTTTGAAAAAAGCAATCAGGTCCCTGATGTTTTCTGAAAAAAGCAATCAGGTCCTTGATGTTTTCTGGAAAAAGCAATCGGGTCCCTGATATTTTCTGGAAAAAGCAATCAAGAACTGCGCCGGCAGCTCGCCGGCGGCCAAATCGCCGGCCAAGCGAAAGGCGGCGGCTCGGCCGTCGCGTTCCTCATCGCGACGGCGGGCTTCTCTAGTCGGGCGACGGGCTAGGTGGAGGAGCTCCTGGCCATGGCGCGCGGCTGGTGGCGGCCCGAGCCCCTGGCCATGGCGCGGCTGGTGGCGGCCCTTGCTCGTCGGCGCGCTCCTGGCCATGGCATGCGACTGGTGGCGGCCTAAGCCACTGGCCATGGCGCGGCTGGCGACGGCCCGAGCCCCTAGCCATGGCGCGCGGCTCGCGACGGCCTGAGCCCGCCATGGGGAGCCGGCGTAGAGGCAGCCACTGGCCCGGTGGCGTCGTGCAGCACGGCTAGGCGGCGGGTGTAGGGAGGTAGGAGAGAAGGAGGTGAGGCGGGGCAACGGCCATGGTTGAGCCCCGGTGAGCGTCGGCGGCGGGCGTCTCACCGGCCGGAGGAGGCGGAGCCGCGAGGTCCAGCTCGGGAGCGAGAGGAGCACCAATGGATCCTGGTCTAAGAGCAGGGACCTGATTGCTTTTTGTGAAAAAAGCAGGGACCAGATTGCTTTCTTAAATTTGTGTGCAGGCCCACATTTAACGGTCAAATAAACGGTCAAACAATTAAAGCTCTTACGCATGAGGCCCACATGTTATAATCACAATCAGTTGATAAGCACTCAGTGTTTTGGGTTTTTTGAAACAGCCGACCCCTCGTTTGGTAGTTATCTGAGAAAAAATAAAAACCGGTAATTTTTTGGAACCATAGCCTGTAAAGTAGTAGTTTTATGCTATTTACTCCCAGCTCCTACATGTTGCCTCGAAAAAGGAGAATGACACTAGGCGCCGCCAACGTCCGACCTGAAACAGAATCTAGGGTTTCCCCCGGAGTGATTTGGACAGGATCACGAACAACCTTGCCGACGCCTTCAAGAAAGTTACGACGCCTGCGGGTGCCGCCGTTGATGTCTCCGACCATCACCAGAGCCTTCAAGCAATCCCACTCGCCACCTTGATCCGAACCGGTTTGTCCACCTAGAAGCCCACCCGCAAGGAATCAAGCCCCCATATGCCCTTAACCAAAAGGATCCGGAGATCCAGATCCATTGCGTCAAGACACCTAGAGCTGAGCCACAAGGACGTCCCGGCAGCCAATGAGCTCGCCTCTCGTTGGACGCCGCTGCTCGCTGCCCCATCATAGGGAGGAGGAGTGCGCCGTAATGCCGCAAAACCCCAAGGGGAAGCGATCGATGAGGGATCACCATCCTTGCCAAATACCACCGGAAGAAAATGTGGGGGCACCCGCTGCGAGAAGCCGCCGCGGCCGCACTCTAGAGATGCGACGGAAGAAGGCCTCGCCGCTGCCATCACCCCCCACCCCCGAGCTTTGCCGCACTCCGACAGTGGCGTCTAGGGTAAGAAGCGAGGGAACAAAAAGCCTCTAGTCAAAACACTTGACCATTCTAAAATAATTCTAGTCCTATTGGTGGGTCCTGCATTCTAGTGTGATCAAGTCAAAGCTGATCGATCGGGCTGAACCACATGTGGCAAGTGGGATCCTAAAACTGGTGACACGTCAGCTCCATACCATTTCGGTCTAGTTTTGGATGAATTTTGTCCGGTTTGGAAACATGAGGGACAAAGTGTCGAAAAAAGAAGGATGGTGAATCAAACATATAGTACATCGTGTAAGCTTAACGGGCGAAAATTACACTACTTGTCAGTTAAGAAGGACATGCAAACGCAACTGGCCTATTACTGAAATAGAACTCAGCTGCTTCTTTAAGTAATAGTGCTGGCAAAAGAGATAAGGTGATGAAAAGAATGAAACCATGGGCTCCTTTTCAGCCCCGAGACTGCTTATGAGCACCCCGGGCTTGCTACTCCTGTAACACTAGTATCCAGTGTGTATAATTATAGTAGAATCGAAGTGTCCCCATTTGCAAAAAGGGTCAGAATCCCCTTTTCCGTTTCAGGCTATACCACTGCTATTTATGGCATCCCCAAATCAAGTCATGTATACCTCATTTGCTCTTGTCAGCTGCAGTGTGCTGTGATGTCTTCTCAAGCCTGTTTCAGGACATTACACGCACATACATTACATCTCTGAAGACTGTTCTTCAGAAGCAAGGGGGCCATTCATGCATCCTTGTGCTCCTCATGTAAGTGATCATCATATCAGTGCCTCGCCTCTTCTTTGTTTTTAACCTAGTATACATGGAATTAAGTAGGATTCACAGTGTAATGAGAGTGAGAAGTACTAATACTGGATGATAGAAAGATTGGAACCATGGGCTCTTCACAGCCCAGGGCCTGCTTCTGAGCACCCCAGGTTTGCTTAGCCTGTGTACTAGCTAGGTATCCAACAGATTCGAAGTGCCCCCGTTTGCAGAAAGAGTCAGAAACCATTTTCCGGTTTTAGGTCATCACACAGTTTCCTCCAACTTATAGGTCACACCATTACTACTTATAGCATCCTAACTCAAGTCATATAGTCCTCGTTTGCTCTTGTCAGATGCCTGCTCTGTCCAATGTGATGTCTGAAGCAGTTTTAGGCCATCACATGCATACGATGTCTGATCACCTGTTCTCTCTTCCAACTGCATTTCTTCAGAATCAGAATCAGGAAATCTGTAAGTGTTCCTCGTCACTTCCCTTTTACCAATGCGTGGAGTAACCAAATCTTGCACAAAGCCCTTGGCTTCTGAATGTGCATTTCTTCAGAAGCAGGAAATATGCAAGTGTTCCTCGTTACTTCCTTTTTTTACCATGCGTGGAGTAACCAAATCTTGCACAAGGCCCACGGTCACTTTAGTAGCATGAAAGTTGATAGAAAAAAATATTAATTCTCCAACAACAATCCTTGGCTAGTGATAAATTTAGAGCTATCCACGCGGTCTGAGAGTTACAGTAGTACAGTGCTGCTTCAAGGAAAATAAGAGGTGATAGAGGAGAAATTTAGAAAATTTGCTTTCTTGTAGTAATCCTGCAATTTCTGTGCCAGAAAAGCCTGTGAGGACATGTAGAACAAAACGAAAAATAATAGTCACCAGGAGGGCTGGAGATTCTGATAGAGGATGTTCCTTATGATATTTTCCAGTGTCTAGATAGTGGAAGACAGGTGCAAGTACCCGTCATTATCTGAATATTTCAACCCGGGCAATTCTTTTCTAATAAGAACTATATATGGCATGTCCAATCTATTTATGAAGAATCATGAACCCTAAAACAGGGGCATGATACCGCAAATTATTCACTCACCGGAATCGGTGTGGGTAGTAGTTTTCTGAAGGGTAGGATTAGGTACCATGTATGGGGTCTGAATTGTATTGGCATGGAACTCAACTTGCAGGTAAAACAATGCCAAAGTATGAAAACCGTAGCAACTTGCATGGTATTTTACTCTGCATATATATTTGCCTTAGCGTGCCCATCCACCTATGAGTCTATCTTTGCTTGAGAACCCTGCAACTTAAATGAAATAAGATTGTAGCGAGTTGCTGTCATGCCCGTGTCACGACAAGAATTATAATAGCAAGATGTGCACATTGCAGTCTAAAATAGGGAGCAGGAGTACAATTCAGCAGTTCATGAAAACCACCGGCAGCCCTTAGGTTCCCACCGGATTGTGAGGCGGTTTTCGCATCAGTTGGGAAACCACCCGGGAAAATCATGGTTGAAGGATACAAAATTATTTGCAAGATGTGGCACGACAAGCGCTTTCTGAACTTACATGTGTGATAATTTGGCGTATCAGACATAGTCCCTTGAAACAATTTAATTTTTCTGAAACATTTAGACATACTAGCGCGAAGTCCGTACATTGCTATGGGCTAAAATTAAGTAAATATATTTACCTGTTAATAAATTACTACCATTCTGACATTTGTGCTAGAATCCAGGATTTATGATATCACCGCCACACATTGACATATTTATAGTAGGAAAGGATCAAGCACACAATGTAGCGAACACATCCAGAATTGTACAACTTAACTGAATTCAGCAAATTGCCGTCTTAATGCATAATCCAATTCAAAATGACAGGATGAGTAGGTGACACAAACACACAAGATAAGAAGTGAAGACTATCTCTTCTGATGATGAACCTTTTCGTTTCTAAGGCGAAAAGGTGGCTGTTAGTTCAGTAGTGGATGATAGAGGTTTAACTTCTCTAGTTTTATGTTTGTTTCAGCATGGGCCGTGGAGAATTTCATGTTATCAGTGGGCAACATGGCTCCCCTTTGATGTAAACTGAACCTGTTTTGAACCTGAGACAGTGTGTTATCAGTTTCCATGAAAAATGAAAATCGGGGCGACTCAGAGAAGAAGATCGAGTCCGAAGGCGAACCGACCATCACAAAAGGTTGAAATCTTTATATTAGGTAAAGATCAACTGCCCAGTGTAGCAAATACATCCAGAATTATGCAGCTTCACCGAATTCAGCAAATTACAGTATTTCTTACATAATCCAACTCAACATGACATGATGAGTTGGTGACTCACACACAACAGATAACCAGGCTCACAAGCTTATTCGGCATTTAACAATCTCAAGCACAGTCATAGACGGCACTACCGACATGATCAATTGGTAGGACTATTGACCAACAGCACCAAAGACTAGCACAAATCATGACAGAGTACAGGCGGCCAGCAGTACATATGCACATACAGTCCGACGAGCAGCCTCAAACAGTGGAATACATTTCGAATCTGCGTTCATCAAGGAAGCAATCATGCGGTAGCCATGCATCGGCAGCACCCTTTCCTTCGTTCCTGGCCAAGAAACAGAATCTGGTCTCAGCAAGGTTCTGAACAAGGAACTAGAGGCCAGATGCAGATTCTTACAACCGATCGAGCGCATCGCACGGAAAACGTCAGAAAATGGCGCTGTCCATGGGGAACTCCTCGAAGCTCCAGAGGCTGACGCCGTCCATGCCGCCGTCCACACCGCGGGCATCCTGGATGACGGCGTCTCCGGCGAAGAGGCTGTCCATGGATTCGTACTGGAGCATCATGAAGGGATCGAACCCAAGGTCGTCGGCGAACCCCAACATGGAGCCGCCGCCGCTCCCCTCCGACGAGTCCTCGTCGACCCTCGGCATCTTGTCGGCGAAGGAGCTCGCAGTGAAAGGCGGTAGAGCGGCGACGGCGGCGGTCAGGTCGACGAACGCGTCCATGTCGAAAGACTCCATCCGCTCGGGCTTGATGACCATCATAGCGTCCTTCTCCGGCTGTGCGCGTGCTGCTGCGGTGGCAGAGTATGCCGTCGTCCGCGCAGGCGGGCACTGCGGTTTCTGCGCGGTTCTACGGCTGGCGCGGCGCGGGCGCGCCCCGGCCCTGGCCGCGTCGGGGAAGTTGACCTTGGCCTTGCTGCCGCGGAGGCGTCGGGCGGCGACGTCGTAGGCCCGGGCGGCATCATCAGCCGTGTCGAACGTGCCGAGCCAGACTCGGGTGCCCTTGTGCGGGTCGCGGATCTCCGCCGCCCACTTGCCCCACGGCCGCTGCCGGATGCCGTGGAGGACTTGCTTCTTCATGCTTGCCGCCTGCGCCGCGCGGCGGCCACCATCGTAGGCTGCAAAACGAATCTCATCAGTCCATCATCCAGATTTCCCACGTAAGTACGTACGTAAACCCAAGAGCTAACGCCGATGAACATTCTTTCATGATTGAGAGTTGCCCTACCCGGGGAGAACGCAGGCCTGGATGCGAAAACGACATGGTCGTCGTCGCCGTCCTCCTCCGCCTGCAGGTCGAGGTCGTCGTCGAAGTTCTCGAAGGCGGCCTCGAAGTCGTCGACATCGGCGACGCTGCCATACTTATGCCCCTTGCTCTTGCCGGCCTTCTTTGGCGAGGCCCGGCCTGCGGCCACCTGCTTCGAGGCACGGCCCGCCGACGGCGGGATCAGCTCCGCTAGGATGGCGCCGCCGCACATTGTTTTCTCTTTCTGTCTCGCGCTTTTTCTTTCAGGTCTTGTGTAGGTCACGGAGAGAGGGAAATGCACCTACTTATAACACAAGCTAGCTGACGATCCCGTCGTGTGGTTGGCAGGGAACCGGTACATCGGATGACTCAACAACTGAGGTGGCAAGGCATCACATGATGCCATGTGGCAGGAACACAACGGTCAGCTCCGGATGACATGGCAGATCTACGTGGCAACCGGCAAGGGGCCACATGGCAGGACATGCACTTTGTCTTGCGGGATCCTATACAATCTACGTAGATCATTAAATCTCAGTCAACTAAAGTCTCAGTCGATGTTGTATTGATGAGATCTTATGTAAAGATCCGTGTAATTTTCTTTTAGTTTTTTTACATGTTATGTCACTTAATATAGACTTAGTTAAGTCTCAGTTAACTGAGATCTAGCCACAGCATACACAATGCTAGCCTCAAGGTTCTTATTAGTCTCTCTATAAAAAACAGGTGTTATGGTGGTGCATCCCGCAAATCAACAACCCTCTAGCTCTATCATCTCAGAGTACCAAGTACTCACTCCACGCAGTTTGGCGCATGAATCGCTCAACTTTTTCTATTCATAAACTTGCTAGCTACTTGGCTTGGATGCTCTAGTGACAGAGCTTAGATATCCATGAAAGGACAACCACTTGTATGCCAAAAACTTTTGACAACAATTAGTTGGGCCTAATTGATATCATTGATCGATTACTCAAGCAGTGATGTCGCACCGTCTGAAACAAGAGTAATCAAGTACTGCCTCCGTCCCAAAATTAAAGTTGTACTAAATCAACAACACTTATTTTGAGATAGAGGGAGTATTACTTCAGTAGGCACTGTAGCAAAACTTAGTTCAAAGACGCCGAGGGAGATCAACAACAGCTAAAAGAACTACTAGGAAAGATGAGTCGGTTGGCTAAAGAATGCAACGTTATCCACCTAGTAACTTTTTTCTTTTGGAATCACACTTAGTGACTTCAATTTATTGATGACTCAAGCTGGCTAGTTCTCCAACGAAATCAACTTAGGAAACGATCTTGTACCCTTTTACTACAAGGGCTGTTTTATATCATGCCATTGAGAGTGAAAGTTTGTCAATTCAGTTTTAAAAGCTTCCATCAAATTTCAGGTTGAGTTTATGTTTAGCTTCCCCTTATAATTTTTGAGCCAGCCAAAACTTTGCCATCCAATTAACATGGCTAGGGTTTTACAGCTTGTAATGCAAGTAAAATGGGTGTTTATTTGTAGCTACTTACTTTTGCGTAAACGATAGTTAGCCAAGTATGTACATACCGGTTATCAATGTGATCATCTTCACCATGTCATTAGTTAGCCATGTTTCCTACCCTATTCTCTGGCACCATCATTACGACGACAACAATGAAACATTAACTTCCAAGATAGTCGACTGGGAGCTAAAACGTATTACTATGAACACTGTCGACCCGAAGATCTGAGCCCTGTAAAACCGCGGCAGGAAACCACTTTTGGTCACCGGCATAGATATCTTCGTTCCTCGGCCGAAGGATAACCACAACACAATGGTATATACATCTTGCACTTAGCCATTGGTGCAACTTACACAATTTTAAAAAGGATTGCAAGGTCCGAATCAGATCACATTGGCAGGACTTATTAAACATAGCCAAGTGGCCAGGTGACCAAGTGCGTGAAGCCAGCTAAATTTGTCAATGGGGTCATCTTCATATATTGCATGTGATCAACCTTAAATACATTTTGATAACATCAATTTAGTACAGCCTAGTACAATATTTCATAGTCTATTGGGGTCATCCGACCACAATGCCACAATGCTAGCTCCGCCAAAGTGCATGCAATGCAAGGCACCCGTCCTGATCGATCTTCACACGGATACAGAGACAGAGCTGCATCCCGTGATTGCTAGCCTGCAAGTTACTAGGGTTTTTTTTTTGAGAAGTTTACTGCATGTTCCTTAATACCAACGAGGCCGAACGTGGCATACACGCATAAACGACGAGAGAACCCATGAGAGTACATGTGTTCCAATACAACTAAAAAGTCACCACTAAAAGAATAAAATACAATCCGGTCCTTGGAGAGCTTTTATGCAAACCAACCAACGCATGCTGCCCACCCTCACCGCCGAAACAACCACTAGAAAAAGACAAGGGCCTCCGCAATCCCAGAAATTGAGAACGCATCATTGCCACAGCCAGCTTTGTGAGTCGATAAAAATCCCCGATGTGAGCTTATAATACCGGCTTCTATACACAACGCTGGCCTCAAGGATCTTATTATTCTCTCTCTATCGAAGGGCCAGCGACCGCATTTTATTAGAAAGGAGTGAAAGTACAATCATCCCACAGTCTAGGCGATCTAGAGCTGTAAGAGCTTGTCCAGGCTGAAGGAAGGCTATTACAGAAAACAAAAGGAAAAGCAAGAGCATCTCCTTCCTGGAAGATCAGGCTGCTAGGTCCGAAACACACCCAGCTGCTCTCCACACAGCAATGTCCTCCCTGATCAGATCGAGCACTCGATCGACGCTGCTTGTTTTGTGTTCAAAGATCCTGGCATTCCTTTCCTTCCAGACCCTCCAGTGCACCAGGATAGCAACGGTGTCAAAGTTACGTCGGTCTGGCTTGGGGATCTCTTTCCTGGCTGACAACCACCAGTCTTCGGTGGAGCTAAATCTGCTATCAGGAATGGCGAAGAACACACCCGTCCAATGCCTGAACCTGTGCCATAACTGCTGCATGAATCTGCAGTTTACAAAGAGATGCGTACAGTCCTCTGGTTCAGCCAAGCAAAGTGGACATGTTGTGTTAAACGGCCAGCCGCGCCGCTGAAGATTATCCGCTGTTAGACAGCGTTTATGAACCACCAGCCACATAAAGAACCTGCAGCGAGGAGGAGCTTTGGATTTCTAAATTGGTCTGTAGCATGGAAAACGGATACCTGCCATGAAGAACATCCGGTAGGCACTATGAACTAAGAATTGTTGATTATCAGTAAGCCTCCAAAGCAAGCGATCAGCAACCTCCGGCTCAAGGATGGTAGCATGCGAGATGTCCCATACCTCGAGGTACTGAGCTAGAGCTTGAACTGACAGGCCTCCCCTTATGTCCTGTATCCAGGCATTGTTGTGCAGCGCCTCTCTGACCGTGAGTCCTGAATTATGCACAAAAGAAAATAGAGTCGGTGCCACCATAGCAATCGACCGTCCATCTGGCAGCCATTTATCTGTCCAGAACCGTGCAATCTCACCGTTTCCCAACTTGACATAGCAAGCCACATTGAAAATAGCCGAAACCTCATTCTCGGTGTTTTCCGGCAGACTGCGCCATGGCCTTTCCTCAGCCTCCCATCTCAGCCATGGCCATCTGCAGCGCAATGCAAGACCAAAATTTCGAAGGTTTGGCAAACCGAGACCACCCAACTCCTTGGGTCTGCAAACCCGAGTCCAGGGGAGTAGGCAGTGACCGCCGTTTATGTCTTCCTCCCCTTTCCAAACAAAGCCTCTGCACCTTCTCTTGATAATCTTGATTGCCCAAATAGGCAAAGGGATTATTATTCTTTCTCTAAAAATGCAATGTTATCGTGGCTGCAACCGGCAAATGAACTTCCCTTTGGTTCTAGCATCTTCTAGTACCAAGTACTCACTCCACGCAATTTGGGGCATGAACCGCTCAACTTTTCCTGATTCGTGAACTTGCTAGCCACTTGGCTTGGATGTTCTAGTGACCGAGCTTAGATACATGAAAGGACGACCACTTGTATTTAAAAAATTCGACAACAATTAGTCAGGCCTGATTGATATTACTGATTGATTGCTTGAGCAATGATGTGGCGCCGTTTGAAACAACAATAATTAAGTAATATTACTTTCAGTAGGCACCCTAGCTAAACTTAGTTTAAGGTCGACAGCCAAAGCAGATCAACAATAGCTAAAAGAACTACTAGGAAAGATGAGGCGGCTAGCTAAAGAATGCAATATTATCCACCTAATGACTTTTATTTTTCTAAGCATGCATCTCCTTCATAACACACTTTCTCCTTGTCGCTAATCATGCATGGAATGCTTCTTTAATTTAAAGGATTTTCAAAAACAACAAAAATAATGGTAAGTCTTGGTTTGTAGTACTATTTTGTAAACATTCTCATGATCCAGTGAAGATCATAAAATATGTCAAACATTAATTAACTAATTCATTTACTTGCATGTGGCATTTTTTTTCCGAAAGCTCTTACTATAGTGCTCACACACACATAATGCATATTGAACACTCAAGTCAGAGTGCTTCAAGATTGAAAAAGGATCATCATAGACAACTCGCTATTTACAGGGACATTGTTTTCTCATATAAAAAACCGCGTAAATGAGACATGGAGCATCAAAATGTGATGTGATCGTCTTGGGCTACGACTTCCATCCGAACCATCCAAGCAATGGGGTTTTTTTTTTGCTTGTGAAATCTAACATATGAAATCTCACTTCCACTTGGAAAATAATCAAGGATGCGAGAACTCAAGAATGGCTAGTTCTCCAATGAAATGAACTTTGGACACAATTTTGTGACCTTTTGCTGCAAGGGTTGTTTTATACCATGCCATTGAGGGTGAAAGTTTTTCATGTCAATTTTAAAGCTTTGACCAGAGTTTATGTTTTCTTCAGTTTATCGTTTCAATTTATGAGCCAGCCAAAACTTTGACATCCAATTAACATGATATGCTTGCAAAATAAACAGGTATGTATGTTAGTAAAATGGGTGTTTATTTGTAGCTATTTCCTTTTTTGCGGCAGTAGCTACTTACTTTTCTTTAGTCAGGCATTACCTTTTTTAGTTAGCACTATGTCCTACCTACCCCATCCCTTGGCAACGTCAGATGCAGACGCCGGGGTCATCCTCCATTTCGAAGAAAAAAATCCCTTGGCGGCGTCACAACGGTGATATAGAAATCAAACATTCTCCCGAAGATAAGAGCATGAACAATATTGACCCGGAGACAAGGGTTACATGAAACCGCGGCAGGAAACCGCTCTCATTCACAGGAGTGCTCACTCTGTTTTTTGGGTTCCTCAGCAGGAGGATAACCACGGTGCAACGGTATATACCTCTTGCACAATTTTAAGGATTACAAGGTCGGAACCAGAGTCCCAAAGAGAGCTATTGGCATGCACAACGCGAAGCCATCGATCTGCTGAAGCATTGTTTTCGAATCAAAATGCCTTAAAAATAGTTTTTTGGGCACTTGCCCTATTTTGCATCATTATTGGGCGAATGTTTTTTGGCCAATGTTTTTTTTATTTCCACATGTCGAAGCATTCAAGAGATTTTTTTTTGATGAAGGATGTTTTTATTGACTCATAATGTAGCATCAAGGGATATAATCATAATGTACACACTCGGTCTCTGCATAGTAAGAATGCACACAACCAACAATAACACACACAAATGATCACATCGGCAAGGAAAAAAGTCATACAAGACCGAAGCTATACTCAGACGGAGTGATAAAAAGGAAAAAAAATCTCAAAGTGAATTGACGATATACGGTGGTGACCATCAGCACGACCAATCTCTTTACAACACAAGGAATACGAGAAGAGTTCTTCAAAAGCGGCGTCTTCAAAAAGGGAACGACACACAAGCGCCGCCAGCACTGGATCCAACCACGAAGGTCAGACAATGGGTTTTCACCTTGAAGATCGAGCCGAAGTTAGCAAACTCCAAACAATGCCTTCATTAAGATAATGACGCAAAGAAAGCCGCGTCAGGTACAACCAACTAGGACCTAGGGTTTTCACCCGGGAGCTCGAGACCGGGCACTCGAGAAGTAGTACCCAATCAAAATCATCCTATGTTTGTCTCCTCCACTTTCCACAATCCCTATAACAGTATACACGCAAGTGCCGCTTGCCATAACACGACGAAGTCTTTAATGGGGAAAGGACATCGGCACCACCAAAATCTTGAGTATTCTCAGACGGCGCTGCACCATTTTCACAAATGGTAGTTGATGGTTGATCTGCATCAGATGGCACCACCATGTGACGCCACTAACTCAATAAAACAACGACAGCTTCGTACAGCCGGTTGCAGATCTGACTGATCCCGGCGAACAATACTGTCTTCGCTGGATCGATGATCGAAACCCCTCCGGCGACCGTCGTCCGACAGATGCCAGAATCAAGGGTCAATCAACCTTGCGCCCAAGCCCGAGCGCAGACCATCATGACTGCCACCTTCTCGCCGGCGGCACGGGCGATGGCCCATGGCTGCTTGGTGCACCAACATCTCGCTGAACTCAACGCCATCAGGGAAACCCGAGGCAGCCACCCAAGCATGAGTCGGTGCTGTCGCTGCAACGTCCGCCTTCAGAGAATCCGATCGCCTCCCACACATGATCAGACGCCATGGGAATTTTATTTTTTTTAGAAAAGAAGGAGAACCCTCGGCCTCTGCATCTGGACGATGCATACGACCACTTTATTAATTATTTTCACAAGACCTTACAAAATCATACAACGATAAGACTAAAGCCGCCATCTAAGCAACAAATTGTCGCTACACCTATCCAGTTGATGAAGGGGCGTAGATAGCCTGAGCATAATACCAAATAGACATCGCAGTTAAGCCTAACATGTAAAATATGAGACCCCAACCTAGCCACTTGCCGGGTCTGGGGCACACACTGGTCCGACGTGCTCTCAGAGGCCGCCGCTGCCAACTGCCATCGCTCCATCTTCAGAACTGCACTGATGCATCAACCTTGCTCGGTCTAGCTATCGTCGACGCCACCATGGCGCCCGACGACACCTCCTCCCTGCGCGCAAACAGCTGAGCACGTCGCGGTCGCCACTGATACACCTCAGCGCCATGCTGCCAAGTACCATCAGCCGACACAGTTTGAAGTCCTTGGAAGATCTGTCGTGCGTAGCATCTACCGACCAGGCATGACAAAGCGTAGCACCTGCCGATCAGGCATGACTTGATATCTCCACCAAAGCTCCATGCAAGACGAAGCCGCTCCACCTCCTGCCTCTGACTTCCAACGCTGCTCCATAAACGATGCTTCCAAGAGAGAAACGACACCGCAGTGCCGTCATCGTCCGATCTGGAACACCAGATCCTAGGGTTTTCCCCGGAGCAGCACGAGTGGGTCAACACTAGTTACACGACGATGCCTCCATCAAGGTAACGGCGAGAACGCCGCCATCGCCTGCCGTCGGCTCGGTTTTCACCGGCAACCATGACTCCCCTACTCGCAGCCGGGACTAGATAATGGATCTCGAGATCCGATCACCAAGCCTCTGGCCGACCATCTCTGGAAGAAGATGCCCACCACGTCCACCAGTGTCACCACGCCGGGCACGCGTCGTCGTCGGCACCCCCATGGTGCCTAGAGGCCGACAAGCCCCGACGAACACCACGCCTCGCCAGCCGCCATGGCCCAGACCCAAGCACCATCAGATCCAGATCGGATCGGAGTCAAGGGCTCCAAACCGCAGCCGCCGCGGAGGCAGCACCACTGGACGGTGCCCTGCCCTCCACCTCGCCGTAGGACCGAGTCATCGCCGAAGCTCCGCCGCGCCACGCCACCAAACCGCCGCCGAAAGAACTCGCACCGCTGCCAGAGAAGAGAGAAAGACGCGCCAGAAAGAGGCCCCGCCGCCGCCGCCGGCACTGCCTAGGCTTTGCCCGGCTGTGTTCCTCGACGGCGGCGAGGGAAGAGGGAGGGTGAAGGAGGGCCAGCGGCAGAGGGAGCTAGGGTTCCCCCGAGTCACCTCAGAGAGGGACACGGGGGACGCGCGGTGTTTTTCCCATGACGCCATGGGAATGGAGCGCCGCCGCCGCCCATGCAAGCCAGGCGGCGAAGACAGGGCGCACGCGAAGGCCTACCCGGGAAAAATGGATCGGGGGTGGCCGCCCGTGCCGCCCTAGTCACACGACGCGGGGGCAGTTTCCGTTAACTGATGGAGAGCCCTCCAAGAGATCTCTGACCAGCGTTAAACCGTGGGCTGTTCTTGTTTGCATTGCACGGGTTGCCACTTGCCGGTCTTGTGGGTGCCGATCGATGGTTTGTGTTGAGTTCAGTCAGTGCCCCTTGAATTAATAATACTGGCAAAAGAGACTGAAAACCCTGTAACTCAGCCCACAGCCTGCTTGTGAGCACCCCGGATTTCCTATTGCAGTTTAAGTTTTAGGCCTCCTTTGGTTTAGAGGAATTTCATAAGAATTCTAGAGAATAGAATTTTTATAGGATTTTTTCCTTTAGAGCCCTTTGGTTTATAGGAATGGATTCCCATTCCTATATATGATTGGTTTCTATCCTCCACATTTCATAGGAAAATAAAAAAGAGCCTAGACTCAATGGAAAAAAAAAATTGATGTCAACCAAATGACATCTTGTTTCCTATTCCTACTCATAGGATTTGAGATACATGTCATCTCATTTCCTACAATATTCCTATTCCTATGATAATCCTTTAGTATTATACACTCCGACTGTCCTCGTTTGCAGAAAGGGCCAGGATCCCTTTATCCCTTCTTGGTTATACATATAGCACTGCTATTTATAGCATCCCAACCCAAGTCATGTAGTATTAGTCATTTGCTAGTTGCTACTGTCGGCTGCCTGCTCTGTGCAGTGTGTTGTGTGATGTCTCTCGAGTCCGTTTTAGGGCACATCACATACATACCATCTCTGAAGACTGTTCTCTCCATCAAGCCCGTTCCTTCGGAAGAAAAGGGGCCATTCATACATCCCTGTGTTTTCCATGTAAGTGTTCATCAGTGCCTCGTCGTTTCTGTATTTTTAACAATGCGTAAGAAATATTTCATTTTCGGATCAGTTTGGATGGGTAGGCCCACCACTTCACTTTTGCACTTTCACTTAGGCCCGGGCCAAGTCAGTGGGGTTTGCACCGGTCGGGGTAACAAATCTTGCACAAACCCTTGTCTTCTGAATGTGCATGTATTTCATAACCAAACCCAAGTATTATTGTGCACAGGGAAATTCAATATAAATCCTGATAGATAATCCTTGGAGCGAGACAAATTCAGGGCTATTGGAACGGCCAGATAGTTATAGTGCCACTTCAGGGAAAAGACGAGCTGATAGTGATACTGATCCTTTGCTTGCTTCTTTTGTAGTGATCCTGCGATTTCTGTGCCATAAAGCTTGTAAGGGCCTATAGACCAAAATAATAAATAATCACCATCGATATGCAGAGTAATGAAAAGTAATGCTGGAGCTGGACGACAGAAACAAGGGAACCATGGGCTCGTCTCAGCCCACGGCCTGCTTTTGAGCATCCCAGGTTTGCTTCGCCTGTATACTATAGAGTATTAGTATCAAAAAAAAAAGATTCGTAGTCAGAAACCATTTTCCCGTTCATAGCACTACTACTTATAGCAACCCAACTCAAGTTCTGTAGTCCTCACTTGCTCCTGTCACTTGCCTGCTCTGTCCAATGTGATGTCTGAAGCAGTTTAGGCCGTCACACGCATACGACTGTTCTCCTTTTCTTTTCTTTTTTGCGGAAAATATGATGACTGTTCTCTCCTCCGAGTGCATTTCTTCGGAAGCAGGGGCTGATCCACGCATCTTTCTTTTACATGTAAGTGACCGTTCATCCTCGTATCTTCTTCCTTTTTTTCATCATGTGTATCATTTTCTAAGACCCATGGAGTAACAAAATCTTGCACAAAGTCCTTGCCTTCTCAATGTGCATGTAATTCATCACAAAATCCGGGTATTTTAGTACCGTGAAACTTGACTGAAAAAAAAATCTCTGTGAAGAGGTGCTTGTGGAGAATTCAGAAAATTTGCATTCTTGTAGTGATCCTGCAATTTCTGTGACAAAAAAGCTTGTGACTTTGTCAGGACCTGTAGAACGAAATGAAAAACAGCCAAGAGGGCTGGAGATTCTGCTAGAGATGTTCCTTAGGATGCGCATGCATAATCTCCATTGTCTAGATAATGGAAGACATGTACAAGTACCTGTCCTTATCCCCCCGCCCCTTTTAGAAACATCGCTTACAACACTTACACACTTACACACACTTACACACACAACGCCTAGATGAAGTTACCAATACTTAAACCCAGAGAATTCTTCTTTAATAACATGTATATGTGGCATTTCCAATCTACTTATGAAGAATCATAAACCCTAAAACAGGGGCATCATACCGCAAATCATTCGCTCACCGGAATCGGCAAGGGTAGTAGTGTTCTGAAGGGAAGGATTAGGTACCATGTATGGGGTCTGAATTGTGTTGGCAATGAACTCAACTTGCAGGTAAAACAATGCCAAAGTATGAAGACCGTGGCAACTTGGATGGTATTTAACTTTTTCTTTCCTGCGAGGGACAACTTGCATATATTTGCATTAGCGTGTCCTTCCACCTATGACTCTCTTTGCTCTAGAATCCTGCAAATTAGGTGAAATTGGACAGCCCATATCGCGACAAGAATTATAATAGCAAGATGTGCAAATTGCAGCCTAAAATAAAGAGTAGGAGTACAATTCAGCAGCTCATGAAAACCACCGGTAGCCCTTAGGCTCCCACCGGATTGCGAGGCGGTTTTCGCATCAGTTGGATAACTACTCCGGGAAAATCATGGCTTGAGGATACAAAATTGTTTGCAAGTTATGGCATGACATGCGTTTTCTGAACTTACATGTGTGATACTTGGCGCATCCCCTTAAAGGATTTAATTTTTCTGCGACATTTAGGCATACTAGCATGAAGTCCCTGCATTGCTCCGGCTAAAATTAAATAAACATATTACCTGTAGTTGATCTTTACATAAAGAAATATCATTCTGTCATTTGTGCTAGATCGAATCATTTATGATATCGTTTGTGGCAGACCAAACTATACATACCCAGTCTTATTCCTATCTTATGCGGGATCCGACGTGTGTTAGAACCATGGCCACATATTGACATCTTTGTGGTAGTTAAGGATCAACTGCACAATGCAGTGATCGCATACGATTTAAACGCTCTTATATTTCTTTACGGAGGAAGTACAGTTCGAGTGAATTCAGCAAATTGCCATCTTAATGCATAATCCAACTCAAAATGACAGGATAAGTAGGTGACGCATAGTCGCATACACACAAGATAAGAAGTGAAGAATATCTCTGCTGATGATGAACCTTTTGGTTTCAAAGGCGAAGGGGTGACGGTTAGTTCTGTAGATTCCAGAGATATTTGTCTTAAATTGCGGGTGAGCCCCTACAAGAAATAATCAGAGTCCAAAGACGAACGGACCACCACCACAGATTGACATCTTTATGTAAAGATCAACTACACAATGTAGCGAATACATCCAGAATTGTATAGCTTAAGTGCCTCTTTGATCCGCAGGATTTGTGGGGACAAAAACACAGGAATGAAGTGATATGTCATCTTTAGTACTGCATGATTAATGTGGGCATTTGATTGTGTGCAAAAAAAACGTATGATTCTTCGCATGAGGTTGGAGTGGATAGAAATTTTCTTATGAAAGCCAATACAAATGAATCCAATGGAAAAATTTCTATGGATTTTAATCATACTAATCACTGCCGAAATTCCTTAAGAATCCTTTGAAACAAAGAGCCTTTAATTGAATTAATAAATTTACAATCCAACTCAACATGACATGATGTGCGCGGGTGACACACGATAACCAGGTTTACAAACGTATTTGGCATTGACAACCGCAAGCACAAGCACAAGCACAATCATAGAAGGCACTGCCGACACGATCAATTCGTAAGACTATTGACCAACAGTAGGAAAGACTGGCACAAATGATGGCAGAGTACAATACAGTTTGATACAGGCGGCCAGCAGTACATCCGCACATACAGTCCGACGAATTTGCATTCATCAAGGAAGCAATCATGCAGTAGCCATGCATCGGCTGCACCCTTCCTTCGTTCCTGGCCAAGAAACGGAATCTGGCCTCAGCAAGGTTCTGTGCACCATGGAACAAGATGCCAGACGGAGATTCTTACAACCGATCGGGCGCATCGCACGGAAACGTCAAAAAATGGCGCTGTCCATGGGGAACTCCTCGAAGCTCCAGAGGCTGACGCCCTCCATGCCAGTGTCCACGCCGAGGGCATCCTGGATGACGGCGTCCCCGGCGAAGAGGCTGTCGATGGATTCGTAGGTGTCCGAGCAGGGGAGCTGGAACAGCGTGAACGGATCGAACCCAAGCTCGTCGGCGAACCCCAGCATGGCGCAGCCGCCGCTCCCATCCGACGAATCCTCATCGACCATCGGCTTCTTCGCGCCCGTGACACGCGGTAGCGCGGCGACGGCGGCGGTCAGGTCGACGAACGCGTCCACATCAAAAAACTCCATCAGCTCAGGTTTGATCATCATAGCGTCCTGCTCCGCCTGTACTACGTGTGCGTGTGCTGCTGCGGTGGCAGAGTACGCCGTCGTCCGCACAGGCGGGCACTGCGGTTTCTGCGCAGTTCTCCGGCTGGCGCGGCGCGAGCGCGCCCCGGCCCTGGCCGCGTCGGGGAAGTTGACCTTGGCCTTGATGCCACGGAGGCGGCGGGCGGCGACGTCGTAGGCCCGGGCGGCGTCATCGGCCGTGTCGAAGGTGCCGAGCCAGACGCGGGTGCCCTTGTGCGGGTCGCGGATCTCCGCCGCCCACTTGCCCCACGGCCGCTGCCGGATGCCGTGGAGGCGGCGGACGCTCTTCTTCCTGCTGGCCGCCTGCGCCGCGCGGCCATCATCGTAGGCTGCAAAGGAATCTAGGTAAGCAGCGTAACGATTGCAGCCATGAACCCCGTATACTCGCTGAAACCACGAGAGTTGCCCTACCCGGGGAGAAGGCAGGCTTGGATGCAAAAACGGCATGCTCGTCGCCGTCGTCCTCCGCCTGCAGATCGAGGTCGTCCTCGAAGTCCTCGAAGGCGGCCTCGAAGTCGTCGACGTCGGGGGTGCTGCTGTGGTGCCTCTTGCTCATGCCGCCATTCTTGGGCGCGACCCCGCCGGCGGCCACCTGCTTCGGGGCACGGCCCGCCGACGGCGGGATCAGCTGCGCTAGGATGGCGCCGCCGCACATCGTTCTCTCTTTGCTTTTTCCGTTGGGTTTTTCTTTCACGTGCTGTGTTGGTGGCCAGGTCGCCTACTTATAACCGAGCTAGCCGACGATCGCGTCGTGTGGTTGGCACGGAACAGGTACATCAGACGAGGACGTGCTCGACGGCTTACGTGGCGTCACATGATGTGGCAGGAACACAGTGGCATGGCACATCTACGTGGCAACTGTCAAGGAACCACAGGGCAAGCACTTTTTCTTGCCGGATTCTATACACAAATGCCAGCCTCAAGAATCTTTTTTTTTTTGCAGCAAGCCAGCTTCAAGAATCTAATTATTCTCTCTCTAAAGAAAGTAATGGTATCGTGGCTGCAACCTGCAAATGCACATCCCTCTGGCTCTAGCATCGCCTTGTCCGGAAAATATCCCTCGAAACCTGGGTGTAGATTAACCTGATATGAAAAAAATAGCAAATGAGGGAAAAAGATCAAATCATTCTGAAACTTTTTCAGAACAAACTTGACCTCCTAAAGTATGAATTTTGATTTTGCTAACCACATGTCCCATGCGGTAACCTCCTAAAGTACTCGCATAAAAAGTTCCACGAATGAAGAACTCCCATTGACTTCAACGAAAAGAAAAATATTTTTTGTAGGACAAAAAAGTGAATAGTGACTCTTATATGGTACTGATTTTGGTTTTCGTCGCCCACAATACATGGAAGTCATTGATCCGCAAAAATTGTATACCAGTGTAACACTTGATCATGCTTGTTTCTAAACATTTCATTAAGGAATTTTTTACCTTTTTTACAATTATTGTTTCTTTTTAACTTGGGTTCATCTACACCTAGAGGTTCCAAACGTCTACCTCCCTCATAGTGCCATGTACTCACTCCACGCAATTTAGGGCATGAATTGCTTAACTTTTCGAGATTCATGAACTTGCTGGCCACTTGGCTTGGATGCTCTAGTGAGGGCATCTCTAACGCAGTCCCTCAAAGTGTCAGTAAAAGTCAAGATGCAAAACTGCCACCCAACATTGTCCTCTAAACATCCGCGGACCAGTCCACATGTCCATTTTTCTTCAAACCGGAAGCAAACTTGCGGGAGCTTTGTGAGAGTCCGGACACCATGCGTAGATTTGGCTTGACCCACTGTAGTTGGACCACATGCCCACACAGCCCATGTGTTTTGTTCTATCTAGGTCCGTCTAGCACACCCCTATTGTTCGGATTTGATGTCTATTTGAGGGATAGGTTGGCTAGTCGGCTCCTCTATCATATCTGCGGACGCGTCCGAACACGATCCACGGACAAATATCGTGTCCGTTTTAGGGGTCTGCACTGAAGATGCCTTGACTGAGCTTAGATCCAACGAAAGGCCGATCACTTGTATTATGAAATCTTCCGGCAAAAAATAGTTGGGCCTAATTGATATCATTGATTGATTACTTGAGCAATGACGTCGCACCATCTGAAACATCAATAATCAAGTATTACTCTCAATGGTCACCCTAGATAAACTTAGTTCAAGGACATCAGGGTACATGAACAACAACTAAAAGAACTACTGGAAAAGATGAGCCGGCTGGCTAAAGAATGCAACGATATCCACCTAGTGACTTTAATATGTCTAAGCATGCATCTCCTTCACAACACACTTTTTCCTCCTCTCTAATCATGCATGGGGTGCTTAACAACATCGACAATATCATAACTATTGGTTTTTACTATCTGTAAACATTCTCTTGATCTAGTGGAGATTGACATCGTGCGTAAAATGTGTCAAACATTAATCAACCAATTCATTATTTGCATGCGACTTTTTAGAGACGATGACTATAGCACGCACACACATGCATAACAGGGACATCATCTCATATTGAAAAATAAACCGCATCAAACATAGGGTGTGATCGGCTTGGGCTCCGACCTCCCTCCTAACCATTCAAACAATGGTAGGTTCTGTACTTGAGGTATCTGACATATGAAATCCCACTTCCACTTGAAATTTAATCGAGGATGTGAGAAGTCAAGCTACATAGTTCTCTAACGAAATCAACTTAGGACATGATTTTGTGCCCTTTTACTGCAAGGTTCGTTTTATATCATGCCATTATGGGTGAAAGTTCATCATGGCAGTTTTAAAGCTTTCACCAAAGTATATGTTTTCTTAAGCTTTCCCTTTAAAAAAATTAGCCATCCAATTAACATGGCTAGGGTTTTGCCAGATATGTTTGCAAAACTGACATACTCCCTCCATTCCACAATGTAGTGCTTCCTCTATCCCCGTGCTTCAACTTTGACTGTAAATTTAACAACCAAGACCAATTGCGGCGGGAGCAAAAAAATTATATCAGTGAATTCGTATTCGAAAGAAGTTTTCAATTATATAAAAAAATTCTCCCACCGCAGTTGGTCTCGTTGGTTAAATTTATGGTCAAAGTTGGACCTCGGGAAGCGCGGGCTCACTATATTTTGGAATGGAGGGAGTATATGTATGTTAGTAAAATGGGTGTTTATTTGTAGCTAGTTACTTTTGTGTAAACGATAGTTGATTTTTTGAAGTATTTACATTACATATTTGGTGACCAACGAGCGCATCATCACCATGTCATTAGTTAGCACAGTTTTGTACTTTATTCCATGGCAGCGTCACTACTGCGATAGCAATCAAACATTCACTCCCAAAATATTTGATCGAGGGCTAAAACATACTACTGTGAACAATGCCGACTTGGATATAAGAGCTCCATGAAACCGCTGTAGTGAACAGTGTTGACCCGAATATAAAGAGCCCGGTGAAACCACCGTAGTGAACAGTGTCGGCCTGGAGATAGAAGAGAGCCCCGTGAAACGGACGCAATGGACAGTGTCGAGTAGGAGATAAAGAGCCCCATGAAACCGCCGCAATGAACAGTGTCGACTCGAAGATAAGAGCCTCATGAAACCACGGCAGGAAACCGCTCTGGGTCCTCGGTGTGGATATCTTGGTTCCTGGGACGGAGGATAACCACAACCCAACGGTATATCCGTATATGCCTCTCTTGCACTTAGCCATCTGTGCAACTTGCACAATATTTTTTCTAAAAGAAGGATTGCAAGGTTGGAACCGGAGCAGGTTGGCAGGATTAAATTTTTCTTTTTCTTGAGAAAGACGGGAGTAATTAAACATGGCCAAGTGGCCAAGTGACAAGTGCAAGCGATGCGAGGCACCCGTCCCGACCGGTCTTCAGACGGGGGAGCTGCGTCCCGTGACTCCTGGATTGCAAGTTGCAAGGGTCTCTTTTGCTAGTTGCAAGGATTGTTTGGTACGTGGAAAATGACCTGCAGGGTGCATGCATGTACCTGTGTTGAATGTTGACAGGTAGCTAGCTATCTGCTGGCCAGGAATCGGCAGCATAACGGGCGTGTGGCCAACACGCTCCGTGCTCACCCGTAAAAATAAAATAAAATTAATCAAGCACTCTGTGCTGGTACAGAACGACTCCTTGTTTTTTTAGTTGGAAATTGTTTCATTTTTATTCAAATCACTGCGGACACCGAAGCTACCACAGAATCAATACACTCTGGTGGCACCTGGAACCAAGTCTTACAAAGTTTCTTGATGCAACCTTCTCTAGCTAAATTGTGTGTTGCGCCATTCGCAGCGTGACACACGTAACCCACCTTAAACTCGTCGAGAATGAAGTAGAGTTTTGATCTCCTGAACCACATGCCGTATGCCTACTGATCCTTATTGTGATCAGTTGATTCGCGCATCACCGTCCGAGCAGGTATCTTAAGATATGTCTCCTCACATTGATATTCATGGCCAGCTTGATCGCACGTCAACAAACGAGCAATTCCGCAAGCTCCAGATCGACAGCCAAAGGGAAAAAATAGCAATGCTCCCGCTATGAAGATTTCATTGTGGCCCGTGAGAACCGTACCTCCGCCACCAAAATCCAACGTTTTAGACATGGCCCCGTCACAATTTGCTTTCATCTAGCCATGAGCAGGCCGCTCCCAACGTTGTCTTGAAGAGCTCGGCAGCGCACCTGCCGGTTGCTTCTTGACGCTTTTTTCACTCCTCAGTCACCCTCATTATTCTCTCTCCAATACTCCCCTGGTCCTTTTTATCTTAGTTGGAAATTGTTTCATTTCACATACTCCCAGCGACCCACAATTCATAGAGCCCCTGAGCACCACAGTTCTCTCATCGGCATGCGCATGCATGAGCCACTGGAACAACCACCCCCGAATGATGCAATCGGAATCCTTGTCGGCATGAAGCTCCACCAGCGGTGTAGAAACATTCTACTTTAACTCCTCCCATAATATAAGAGCATTTTTAGTTGGGAATGTGAACAGCCTCAAAACATGTGCATAATCAATTCTTCCCGTCCATAGGCTGAACAAAACACTCCTTCTTTAATCCTCGTGTGCAGCAGTTTTGATCCTACGACCATCCCTTCTGGATCGGCTCAGCCGGAAAACACCACCATTGTGGCAATTACGTACATACTTGCAAGATCTTTTTGGATCCCAATACCGGCTGACCGATGCCATGGGCGGCGGCGGCAGGGTGGGGGCGGGGGGGGGGGGGGGAATACATTTGGTTCACTCGGAAACCTCCCAGCGCGAACCCCACGTTAGCCAGACTCTCTATTAGGCCTCCCAGCCCAACACCATTCAGTTTTACATAGACAAAAAATAAAAATAAAGTGTAAAAAAAGTTTGTCATGATGTAGATAAAAAATGCAATATTAAAAAATTGTGATAAAAAATTGTCTATATGTTGAGTTGTTTTTGGCCATTTTCAGGATCCATGTTTTTTAAAAAAATGTCTTCTTAAAAACACAAAGAAAAATTGCCATGTTATATAGCATAGAAATGACGACTGCTAAAGTAAAATATAGTTGCATGGCAAAATGGAAAGTGCTACCTACAATTTAAGTTGAAATTGCCAATGTCTAAATGTTTAAATTGCCATCCTATGCACAATAAAAATTCCATGGTCTAACTGATAAAATCGCCATGGTCTAATTAATAAGACTGATATGGTCTAACTGGTAAAATTTCATGATCTAATTGAAATTTTTTGTCACGGTCTAATGAAAAAATTGCCATTGTGTAAATAGTAAAATTGCCATGCTACCTACACAAACTACCATCGTCTAAATAATTGAATTACCGTGATACCTACAAAACTGTTGGGGAACGTAGTAATTTTAAAAAAAATTCTACGCACACACAAGATCATGGTGATGCATAGCAACAAGAGGGGAGAGTGTTGTCTACGTACCCTCGTAGGCCGACAGCGGAAGCGTTATGACAACGCGGTTGATGTAGTCGTACGTCTTCACGGCCCGACCGATCAAGCACCGAAACTACGGCACCTCCGAGTTTTAGCACACGTTCAGCTCGATGACGATCCCCGGACTCCGATCCAGCAAAGTGTCGGGGAAGAGTTCCGTCAGCACGACGGCGTCGTGACGATCTTTATGTTCTACCGTCGCAGGGCTTCGCCTAAGCACCGCTACAATATTATCGAGTGGTATGATGGAGGGGGGCACCGCACACGGCTAAGAAAACGATCACGAGGATCAACTTGTGTCTATGGGGTGCCCCTGCCCCCGTATATAAAGGAGTGGAGGAGGGGAGGGCCGACCCTCTCTATGGCGCGCCCTAGGGGAGTCCTACTCCCACCGGGAGTAGGATTCCCCCTTTCCTAGTCCAACTAGGAGTCCTTTCAAGTAGTAGGAGTAGGAGACAAGGAAGGGGAAGAGGGAAGAGAAGGAAGGAGGGGACGCCGCCCTTCCCCTTAGTCCAATTCAGACTAGTCAATGGGGAGGGGGCGCGGTGTAACGCCCTCGATGCGGCTATATCTCCTACGTGTCGAAGCACGACTTAGAGGCATAACCGTATTGAAAGCAATGTCGCAAGTGAGGTAATCTTCACACAACCCATGCAATACATAAGAAAAAGAGATACATAGTTGGCTTACAATCACCACTTCACACAATTACATGAATAAAGCATTACATCAGCCAAATACAATCAAGGTCCGACTACGGAACCAAAATAAAAGAAGAACCCCAAATGCGACAAAGATCCCCTATCATCCCGACTGGGCTCCACTACTGATCAACTAGAACGAAATAACAGAAAGGACAAGATCTTCATCGAGCTCCTCCTTGAGCTTGGTCGCGTCATCTGCTCGGTTCAACGGCACCTGCAAGCTGGTTTTGGAAGTATCTGTGAGCCACAGGGACTCAGCAATCTCGCACCCTCGCGATCAAGACTATTTAAGCTTATGGGTAAGGTAAAGGTATGAGGTGGAGCTGCAGCAAGCGACTAGCATATATGGTGGCTAACATACGCAAATGAGAGCGAGAAGAGAAGGCAAAAGCACGGTCGAAAATCTATGATCAAGAAGTGATCCTAGAGCAACCTATGTCAAGCATAACTCCAACACCGTGTTCACTTCCCAGACTCCGCCGGAAAGAGACCATCACGGTTACACACGCGGTTGATGCATTTTAATTAATGTCAACTTCAGGTTTTCTACAATCGGACATTAACAAATTCCCATCTGCCCATAACCGCGGGCACGGCTTTCGAAAGTTCAAATCCCTGCAGGGGAGTCCCAACTTAGCCCATGACAAGCTCTCACGGTCAACAAAGGAATAGACCTCCTCCCGAGACATTCCGATCAGACTCGGTATCCCGGTTCTACAAGACATCCTCGACAATGGTAAAACAAGTCCAGCAAAGCCGCCCGATGTGCCGACATCCTGATGGGAGCTGCACATATCTCGTTCTCAGGGCAACACCGGATAGGTCAAGCTACGAGTAAAACCAGCCCTCAAGTTTCCCCGAGGTGGCCCCGCAGGCTGCCCATTTCGGACCAACACTTAGACAAGCACTGACCCTTGGGCTGGCCTAACCCAAGGGAAAAAGAGGCTAGGTGGCCAATGGTAAAACCAAGGTTGGGCCTTGCTGGAGGAGTTTTATTCAAAGCGAACTGTCAAGGGGTTCCCATTATAACCCAACCGCGTAAGGAACGCAAAATCTGAGAACACAACACCGATATGACGGAAAACTAGGGCGGCAAGAGTGGAACAAAACACCTGGCATAAGGCCGAGCCTTCCACCCTTTACCAAGTATATAGATGCATTAATTAAATAAGAGATATTGTGATATCCCAACAAATAAACATGTTCCAACAAGGAACAACATCTCCATGTTCCAACAAGGAACAAACTTCAATCTTCACCTACAACTAACAACGCTATAAGAGGGGCTGAGCAAAGCGGTAACATAGCCAAACAACGGTTTGCTAGGACAAGGTGGGTTGGAGGCTTGGTTCAACAATATGGGAGGCATGATAAGCAAGTGGTAGGTATCGCAGCATAGGCATAGCAAAAGAGCGAGCATCTAGCAAGCAAAGATAGAAGTGATTTCGAGGGTATGATCATCTTGCCTGAAATCCCGCAAGGAAGAAGAACGAGTCCATGAAGAAGACAAACGTACGTAGACGAACGGGTCCTCACAAATGCGACGTTGCCGGAACCAACCCGAAGAAGCAAACACCGGAAAGAAACACACCACATAGTAAAACAACCAGCACATGAAGATGATATGATATGCGGGATGCGGTATGCGATGCATATGCATGATTTGACAAGGAATGATTGAGCCTGGCCTCAACTTGGAAATCCAAGGATGCCACTGGAAAGGTGAGGTGATTTCGGTTGAAATCGATATGAAGAACACCGGAATCGGAGACACGGTTTGGAAATGGCAAGCAAAACAAATATGGCACCGGTCTGCGATATACAGCAAGTAGCCGTCTAGATGCAACAAGTTAAACATGCTACATCACCCAAACATGGCAATAAAATACATGGCAGTGATCCTCTCAAGATGCTTAACAAAAGATGAACACTGAGCTACGGCTAATTCATCCATTAACAGGTTCAAACAAGCATGTCAAAAGTGCAATTGGTAAACAGATCTTAGACTTAGTGAAATTAACACTTGTCTGGAATATCAGATCAGGTAGCACACTTTGGAGCATGAAAACTATATGCTAGAGGGCCTGAACATGGCAAAGTAAAGCATGGCATTGAGCTACTCAAAGAGCTTAACAAAAGTCCCTTAGTGACCTTGAGCGAAAAGGGATCAGAAAATACATTTGCAAGCGTGTGAACATGGCAAAAACATAAACAGACTCTCAGACTTAGTGAAAAACTGGAGCATGCAAATCAGATATCAAGTAGGCATGTTTGCGAGCTCGATGCACTCACTACAGAGCAAGGCATGACAATCTAAGCATACACCCATCAAGAATACACATTATACAAGCTAGACATGGCAAGAACAACAGCATAGCATGCACGGATCAACAACAACATCCTCGGCAAAATTGCTAACAAGTAGACAATCTGCCCAGATTCACGAAATAGCAAAAGTAGAGCTCGATTGACTCAAGCTAGGGTGCTCCATAATTGCAAAAAAGACATGGATGGATAGAGCACTACAAGATTAACAAAACATCCTTACGGATCATCCTCAAAAGAGGCACGGATCACTAGGAAACAACATGAACATATGGCCATATGAGATAAACAGGTCAAGGACTTAGTGGAAATGCTAAGTCCCTGAAATCAGCATTAGCAAATGCACCACTTTGCAAGCTTGTGCTAGTCACCACACATCACAAAAATATATGGGTTGCACCTCTGGAAAGATGGCAAAACCCTTAACAAAACATATATAGAGCTCATGGGCATATCATGCACACAATAATCATGGCAAAAATGACAAATATCTAAATGGAGCAGCAGATCTGACAATTATCTCAAGTAGCACTCTTCTAACAGCATTTCGGGCATCAAGATGAACTCAAATGAAAATGATGCAAAGAGATGAAATGATGTACTCTCTGAGACGAACATTTTGATATGCTATATGCGCAAAATGAAGTTACGGATGTGGAGATATAGCATGATGAAAAACGCAAATTATTAGGGTTTCGGGAGTAGAAAGTCAACCGAGGCAAACGGATCTCAGATCCAGATCGGGCCGGCACTGTTCATGCACGCAGCCCGAGGTTCGCCGGAGGCGGATCTCGCCGGAAGGAAGGGTGGGGAGGAGCTCCGGTGGCCGGATCCGGAGCATTAGGCGGCGGTGGCGGCGGGGCGCATCGGTGGCAGCGGCGGGGCCGCGCCGGCGAAGGGCGGTGCCGGCGGGAGGGAGCGGTGGCACCGGATGGCGACCCTCCGGCGAAGGCGGCGGCGAGAGCAGCACGGCCACGGGCGGGTGCGGATGGCGGCGCTCACGTGGCGTGCGGCGGCTGGCGGATCTGGACCCGCGCGGGCCTGCCTCAGGCCCCGCGGGCCGGCGGCGGCGGGAGGAGGAGAGAGAGGGCAGCGGGGTGAGGTGTCGAGGCCGGATTGGCTGAGGGTGAGGGCAGACACGTCCGGTCGCCGGGCGGACATGTCCGGCGGCGTGAGGGAGAGGGAGGCTAGGGTTTCGTCCGTGAAAATGGACGGGGAGGACATATTTATAGGTAGAGGGAGCTAGGAGAGTCCAAATGAGGTGCGGTTTTCGGCCACGTGATCGTGATCGAACGACCGAGATGATGGAACAGGTTCAGATGGGTTTTGGGTCACTTTGGAAGGGTGTTGGTCTGCAACACACACGAGGCCCTTTTCGGTCCCTCGGTTAACCGTTGGAGCATCAAACGAAGTCCAAATGGTACGAAACTTGACAGGCGGTCTACCGGTAGTAAACCAAGGCCGCATGGCAAGTCTCGGTCCAATCCAGAAACGTTTAACCCCCACACACGAAAGAAAGGTAGAAATGACCAGCGGAGGAGAACGGGGCGCCGGAATGCAAAACGGACAACGAGGAAAATGCTCGGATGCATGAGACGAACACGTATGCAAATGAAAAATGCACATGATGACATGATATGCAATGCATGACACGCAAGCAATGACAAGGCAACAACAGCGAATAACTGGAGGACACCTAGCATATCGGTCTCGGGGCGTTACACGCGGCCTGCCTCTCCCTCTCCCTAAAGCCCAATAAGGCCCATATACTTCTTCCCCCGTATTCCGTAACTCCCGAGTACTCCAAAAAATATCCGAACCACTCGGAACCTTTCCGATGTCCGAATACAGTCGTCCAATATATCGATCTTTACGTCTCGACCATTTCGAGACTCCTCATCATGTCCCCGATCTCATCCAGGACTCCGAACTCCTTCGGTACATCAAAACTCATAAACTCATAATATAACTGTCATCGAAACCTTAAGCGTGCGGACCCTACGGGTTCGAGAACAATGTAGACATGACCGAGACACGTCTCCGGTCAATAACCAATAGCGGAACTTGGATGCTCATATTGGCTCCTACATATTCTACGAAGATCTTTCTCGGTCAGACTGCATAACAACATACGTTGTTCCCTTTGTCATCGGTATGTTACTTGCCTGAGATTCGATCGTCGGTATCTCAATACCTAGTTCAATCTCGTTACCGGCAAGTCTCTTTACTCGTTCCGTAATACATCATCTCGCAACTAACTCATTAGTTGCAATGCTTGCAAGGCTTATGTGATGTGCATTACCGAGAGGGCCCAGAGATACCTCTTCGACAATCAGAGTGAAAAATCCTAATCTCGAAATACGCCAACCCAGCATGTACCTTTGGAGACACCTGTAGAGCTCCTTTATAATCACCCAGTTACGTTGTGATGTTTGGTAGCACACAAAGTGTTCCTCCGATAAACGGGAGTTGCATAATCTCATAGTCATAGGAACATGTATAAGTCATGAAGAAAGCAATAGCAACATACTAAACGATCGAGTGCTAAGCTAACGGAATGGGTCAAGTCAATCACATCATTCTCCTAATGATGTGATGTCGTTAATCAAATAACAACTCTTTGTCTATGGTTAGGAAACATAACCATCTTTGATTAACGAGCTAGTCAAGTAGAGGCATACTAGTGACACTCTGTTTGTCTATGTATTCAGACATGTATTATGTTTCCGGTTAATACAATTCTAGCATGAATGATAAACATTTATCATGAAATAAGGAAATAAATAATAACTTTATTATTGCCTCTAGGGCATATTTCCTTCAGTCCTCCACTTGCACTAGAGTCGGTAATCTAGTTCACATCGCCATGTGATTTAACATCAATAGTTCACATCACCATGTGATTAACACCCATAGTTCACATCATCATGTGACCAACACCCAAAGGGTTTACTAGATTCAATAATCTAGCTAGTTCACATCGCTGTGTGTTTAACGCCCAAAGAGTACTAGGGTGTGATCATGTTTTGCTTGTGAGAGAAGTTTAGTCAACAGGTCTGCCACATTCAGATCCATAAGTATTTTGCAAATTTCTATGTCAACAATGCTCTGCACTAAGCTACTCTAGCTAATTGCTCCCACTTTCAATATGTATCCAGATTGAGACTTTGAGTCATTTGGATCAGTGTCAAAAACTTGCATCGACGTAACCCTTTATGACGAACCTTTTGTCACCTCCATAATCGAGAAACATATCCTTATTCCACTAAGGATAATTTTGATCAATGTCCAGTGATCTACACCTAGATCACTATTGTACTCCCTTGCCAAACTCAGGTCAGGGTATACAATAGGTCTGGTACACAGCATGGCATACTTTATAGAACCTATGGCTGAGGCATAGGGAATGACTTTCATTCTCTCTCTATCTTCTGCTGTGGTCGTGTTTTGAGTCTTGCTCAACTTCACACCTTGTAGCACAGGCAAGAACTCCTTCTTTGACTGTTCCATTTTGAACTACTTCAAAATCTTGTCAAGGTATGTACTCATTAAAAAACTTATCAAGCGTCTTGATCTATCTCTATAGATCTTGATGCTCAATATGTAAGCAGCTTCATCGAGGTCTTTCTTTGAAAAACTCCTTTCAAACATTCCTTTATGCTTTGCAGAATAATTCTACATTATCTCCGATCAACAATATGTCATTCACATATATTTATCAGAAATGTTGTAGTGCTCCCACTCACTTTCTTGTAAATGCAGGCTTCACCACAAGTCTGTATAAAACTATATGCTTTGATCAACTTATCAAAGCGTATATTCCAACTCCGAGATGCTTGCACCAGTCCATAGATGGATTGCTGGAGCTTGCATATTTTGTTAGCACCTTTAGGATTGACAAAACCTTTTGTTTGCATCATATACAACTCTTCTTTAATAAATCCATTAATGAATGCAGTTTTGTTTACCCATTTGCCAGATTTCATAAAATGCGGCAATTGCTAACACGATTCGGACAGACTTAAGCATAGATACGAGTGAGAAACTCTCATCGTAGTCAACACCTTGAACTTGTCGAAAACCTTTTTGCGAAAATTCTAGCTTTGTAGATAGTAACACTACTATCATCGTCCGTCTTCCTCTTGAAGATCCATTTATTTTTATGGCTTGCTGATCATCGAGCAAGTCAACCAAAGTCCACACTTTGTTCTCATACATGGATCCCATCTCAGATTTTATGGCCTCAAGCCATTTCGCGGAATATGAGCTCATCATCGCTTCTTCATAGTTCATAGGCTCGTCATGGTCAAGTAACATGACCTCCAGAACAGGATTACCGTACCACCCTGGTGCGGATCTCACTCTTGTTTACCTACAAGGTTCGGTAGTAACTTGATCTAACGTTTACATGATCATCATCATTAGCTTCCTCACTAATTGTTGTAGTAGTCACAGGAACAGATTTCTGTGATGAACTACTTTCCAATAAGGGAGCAGGTACAGTTACCTCATCAAGTTCTACTTTCCTCCCACTCACTTTTTTCGAAAGAAACTCCTTCTCTAGAAAGTAACCATTCTCAGCAACGAATATCTTGCCTTCGGATCTGTGATAGAAGGTGTACCCAACAGTTTCTTTTGGGTATCCTATGAAAATTTACTTCTTCGATTTGGGTTCGAGCTTATCATGTTGAAACTTTTTCACATAAGCATCGCAGTCCCAAACTTTAAGAAACGACAGCTTAGGTTTCTCGCCAAACCACAGTTCATACGGTGTCATCTCCACGGATTTATATGGTGCCCTATTTAACGTGAATGTAGCTGTCTCTAATGTATAACCCCAAAACGATAGTGGTAGATCGGTAAGAAACATCATAGATCACACTATATCTAATAAAGTACGGTTATGACGTTCGGACACACCATTACACTGTGGTGTTCCAGGTGGCGTGAGCAGTGAAACTATTTCACATTGTTTTAACTGAAGGCCAAACTCGTAACTGAAATATTTTACTTCTGTGATCATATCGTAGAAACTTTTATTTTTGTTACGATGATTCTTCACTTCACTCTGAAATTCTTTGAACTTTTCAAATGTTTCAGACTTGTGTTTCATCAAGTAGATATACTCATATCTGATCAAATCATCTGTGAAGATCAGAAAATAATGATACATGTCGCGAGCTTCAACACTCATCGGATCGCATACATCAGTATGTATTATTTCCAATAAGTCAGTTGCTCGCTCCATTATTCCGGAGAACGGAGTCTTTAGTCATCTTGCCCATGAGGCATGGTTCGCAAGCACCAAGTGATTCATAATCAAGTGATTCCAAAATCCCATCAGCATGGAGTTTCTTCATGCGCTTTACACCAATATGACCTAAACGGCAATGCCACAAATAAGTTGCACTATCATTATTAACTTCGCATCTTTTGGTTTCAATATTATGAATATGTGTATCACTACGATCGAGATCCAATGAACTATTTTCATTGGGTGTGTAACCATATAAGGTTTTATTCATGTAAACAGAACAACAATTTATTCTCTTACTTAAATGAATAACCGTATTACAATAAACATGATCAAATCATATTCATGCTCAACGCAAACACCAAATAACACTTATTTAGGTTCAACACTAATCCCGAAAGTATAGGGAGTGTGCGATGATGATCATATCAATCTTGGAACCACTTCCAATACACATCGTCACTTCACCCTTAACTAGTCTCTGTTTATTCTGCAACTCCCGTTTCGAGTTACTAATCTTAGCAACTGAACTAGTATCAAATACTGAGGGGTTGGTATAAACACTAGTAAAGTACACATCAATAACATGTATATCAAATATACTTATGTTCACTTTGCCATCCTTCTTATCCGCCAATCACATGGGGAAGTTCCGCTTCCAGTGACAAGTCCCTTTGTAGTAGAAGCACTTAGTCTCATGCTTAGGACCAGACTTGGGCTTCTTCACTTGAGTAGCAACTTGCTTGCTGTTCTTCTTGAAGTTCCCCTTTTTCCCTTTGCCCTTTTCTTGAAACTAGTGGTCTTGTCTACCATCAACACTTGATGTTTTTATCAATTTCTACCTTCGTCAATTTCAGCATTACGAAGAGCTTGGGAATCGTTTCCATTATCCCTTGCATATCATAGTTCATCACGAAGTTCTACTAACTAGGTGATGGTGACTAGAGAATTCTGTCAATCACTATTTTATCTGGAAGATTAACTCCCACTTGATTCAAGCGATTGTAGTACCCAGACAATCTGAGCACATGCTCACTGCTTGAGCTATTCTCCTACATCTTTTAGCTATAGAACTTGTTGGAGACTTCATATCTCTCAACTCGGGTATTTGCTTGAAATATTAACTTCAACTCCTGGAACATCTCATATGGTCCATGACGTTCAAAACGTCTTTGAAGTCCCGATTCTAAGCCGTTAAGCATGGTGCACTAAACTATCAAGTAGTCATCATATTGAGCTAGCTAAACGTTCATAATGTCTGCATCTGCTCCTGCAATAGGTCTATCACCTAGCGGTGCATCAAGGACATAATTCTTCTGTGCAACAATGAGGATAAACCTCATATCACGGATCCAATCCGCATCATTGCTACTAATATCTTTCAACACAATTTTCTCTAGGAACATATCAAAATAAACATATGAAAGCAACAACGCGAGCTATTGATCTACAACATAATTTGCAAAATACTACCAGGACTAAGTTCATAATAAATTTAAGTTCAATTAATCATATTACTTAAGAACTCCCACTTAGATAGACATCCCTCTAATCATCTAAGTGATCACGTGATCCAAATCAACTAAACCATGTCCGATCATCACGTGAGATGGAGTAGTTTTCAATGGTAAACATCACTATGTTGATCATATCTACTATATGATTCACGCTCGACCTTTCGGTCTCCAGTGTTCCGAGGCCATATCTGTATATGCTAGGCTCGTCAAGTTTAACCTGAGTATTCCGCGTGTGCAACTGTTTTGCACCCGTTGTATTTGAACATAGAGCCTATCACACCCGATCATCACGTGGTGTCTCAGCACGAAGAACTTTCGCAATGGTGCATACTCAGGGAGACGACAACGATGCTACGATGGTGATCAAGGTGTCGCGCCGGTGACGATGGTGATCATGACGGTGCTTCGAAGATGGAGATCACAAGCACAAGATGATGATGGCCATATCATATCACTTATATTGATTGCATGTGATGTTTATCTTTGATGCATCTTATCTTGCTTTGTTTGACGGTAGCATTTTAAGATGATCTCTCACTAATTATCAAGAAGTGTTCTCCCTGAGTATGCACCGTTGCGAAAGTTGTTTGTGCTGAGACACCACGTGATGATCGGGTGTGATAGGCTCTACGTTCAAATACAATGGGTGCAAAACAGTTGCACACGCGGAATACTCACGTTATACTTGACGAGCCAAGCATATACAGATATGGCCTCGGAACACGGAGACCGAAAGGTCGAGCGTGAATCATATAGTAGATATGATCAACATAGTGATGTTCACCAATGAAACTACTCCATCTCACGTGATGATCGGACATGGTTTAGTTGATTTGGATCACGTAATCACTTAGAGGATTAGAGGGATGTCTATCTAAGTGAGAGTCCTTTAGTAATATGATTAATTCAACCTAAATTTATCATGAACTTAGTACCTGATAGTATCTTGCTTGTTTATGTTTGATTGTAGATAGATGGCCCGTGCTGTTGTTCCGTTGAATTTTAATGTGTTCCTTGAGAAAACAAAGTTGAAAGATGATGGTAGCAATTACACGGACTGGGTCCATAACTTGAGGATTATCCTCATTGCTGCACAGAAGAATTACGTCCTGGAAGCACCGCTGGGTGCCAGAGCTACACCAGATGTTATGAACGTGTGGCAGAGCAAAGCTGATGACTACTCGATAGTTCAGTGTGCCATGCTTTACGGCTTAGAATCGGGACTTCAACGACGTTTTGAACGTCATGGAGCATATGAGATGTTCCAGGAGTTGAAGTTAATATTTCAAGCAAATGCCCGGATTGAGAGATATGAAGTCTCCAATAAGTTCTATAGCTGCAAGATGGAGGAGAACAGTTCTGTCTGTGAGCATATACTCAAAATGTCTGGGTATAATAATCACTTGATTCAATTGGGAGTTAATCTTCCAGATGATTGCGTCATTGACAGAATTCTCCAATCACTGCCACCAAGCTACAAGAGCTCCGTGATGAACTATAATATGCAAGGGATGAATAAGACTATTCCCGAGCTCTTCGCAATGCTCAAAGCTGCGGAGATAGAAATCAAGAAGGAGCATCAAGTGTTGATGGTCAACAAGACCACTAGTTTCAAGAAAAAGGGCAAAGGGAAGAAGAAGGGAAACTTCAAAAAGAACAGCAAGCAAGTTGCTACTCAAGAGAAGAAACCCAAACCTGGACCTAAGCCTGAAACTGAGTGCTTCTACTGCAAGCAGACTGGTCACTCGAAGCGGAACTGCCCCAAGTATTTGGCGGATAAGAAGGATGGCAAGGTGAACAAAGGTATATGTGATATACATGTTATTGATGTGTACCTTACTAATGCTCGCAGTAGCACCTGGGTATTTGATACTGGTTCTGTTGCTAACATTTGCAACTCGAAACAGGGACTACGGATTAAAGCGAAGATTGGCTAAGGACGAGGTGACAATGCACGTGGGAAATGGTTCCAAAGTCGATATGATCGCGGTCGGCACGCTACCTCTACATCTACCTTCGGGATTAGTATTAGACCTAAATAATTATTATTTGGTGCCAGCGTTAAGCATGAACATTATATCTGGATCTTGTTTGATGCGAGATGGTTATTCATTTAAATCAGAGAATAATGGTTGTTCTATTTATATGAGTAATATCTTTTATGGTCATGCACCCTTAAAGATTGGTCTATTCTTATTAAATCTCGATAGTAGTGATACACATATTCATAATGTTGAAGCCAAAAGATGCAGAGTTGATAATGATAGTGCAACTTATTTGTGGCACTGCCATTTGGGTCATATCGGTGTAAAGCGCATGAAGAAACTCCATACTGATGGACTTTTGGAACCACTCGATTATGAATCGCTTGGCACTTGCGAACCGTGCCTTATGGGTAAGATGACAAAAACACCGTTCTCCGGTACTATGGAGAGAGCAACAGATTTGTTGGAAATCATACATACAGATGTATGTGGTCCAATGAATGTTGAGGCTCGTGGCGGATATCGTTATTTTCTCACCTTCACAGATGACTTAAGAAGATATGGGTATATCTACTTAATGAAACATAAGTCTGAAATGTTTGAAAAGTTCAAAGAATTTCAGAGTGAAGTTGAAAATCATCGTAACAAGAAAATAAAATTCCTATGATCTGATCGGGGAGGAGAATATTTGAGTTACGAGTTTGATGTACATTTGAAACAATGCGGAATAGTTTCGCAACTCACGCCACCTGGAACACCACAGCGTAATGGTGTATCCGAACGTCGTAATCGTACTTTGCTTGATATGGTGCGATCTATGATGTCTCTTACTGATTTACCGCTATCGTTTTGGGATTATGCTCTAGAGATGGCCGCATTCACGTTAAATAGGGCACCATCAAAATCCGTTGAGACGACGCCTTATGAACTGTGGTTTGGCAAGAAACCAAAGTTGTCGTTTCTGAAAGTTTGGGGTTGCGATGCTGATGTGAAAAATCTTCAACCTGATAAGCTCAAACCAAAATCGGAGAAATGTGTCTTCATAGGATATCCAAAGGAAACTATTGGATACACCTTCTATGACAGATCCGAAGGCAAGAATTTTGTTGCTAAATTCGGAAACTTTCTAGAGAAGGAGTTTCTCTCGAAAGAAGTGAGTGGGCGGAAAGTATAACTTGATGAGTTAACTGTACCTGCTCCCTTATTGGAAAGTAGTACATCACAGAAACCAGTTTCTGTGACACCTACACCAATTAGTGAGGAAGCTAATGATGATGATCATGAAACTTCAGAACACGATACTACTGAACCTCGTAGATCAACCAGAGTAAGATCCGCACCAAAGTGGTACGGTAATCCTGTTCTGGAAGTCATGCTACTAGATCATGATGAACCTACGAACTATGGAGAAGCGATGGTGAGCCTAGATTCCGAAAAATGGCTTGAAGCTATGAAATCTGAGATGGGATCCATGTATGAGAACAAAGTATGGACTTTGGTTGACTTGCCCAATGATCGCCAAGCAATTGAGAATAAATGGATCTTCAAGAAGAAGACTAACGCTGACGGTAATGTTGTTGTCTACAAAGCTCGACTTGTCGCAAAAGGTTTTCGACAAGTTCAAGGGATTGACTACGATGAGACCTTCTCACCCATAGCGATGCTTAAGTCTGTCCGAATCATGTTAGCAATTGCCGCATTTTATGATTATGAAATTTGGCAGATGGATGTCAAAACTGTATTCCTGAATGGATTTCTGGAAGAAGAGTTGTATATGATGCAGCGGAAGGTTTTGTTGATCCAAAGGGAGCTAACACAGTGTGTAAGCTCCAGCGATCCATTTATGGACTGGTGCAAGCCTCTCGGAGTTGGAATAAACGCTTTGATAGTGTGATCAAAGCATTTGGTTTTGTACAGACTTTTGGAGAAGCCTGTATTTACAAGAAAGTGAGTGGGAGCTCTGTAGCATTTCTGATATTATATGTAGATGACATATTACTAATCGGAAATGATATAGAATTTCTGGATAGCATAAAGGGATACTTGAATAAGAGTTTTTCAATGAAAGACCTCGGTGAAGCTGCTTACATATTGGGCATTAAGATCTATAGAGACAGATCAAGACGCTTAATTGGACTTTCACAAAGCACATACCTTGACAAAGTTTTGAAAAAGTTCAAAATGGATCAAGCAAAGAAAGGATTCTTGCCTGTGTTACAAGGTGTGAAATTGAGTAAGACTCAATGCCCGACCAATGCAGAAGATAGAGAGAAAATGAAAGATGTTCCCTATGCTTCAGCCATAGGCTCTATCATGTATGCAATGCTGTGTACGAGACCTGATGTGTGTCTTGCTATAAGTCTAGCACGGAGGTACCAAAGTAATCCAGGAGTGGATCACTGGACAGCGGTCAAGAACATCCTGAAATACCTGAAAAGGACTAAGGATATGTTTCTCATATATGGAGGTGACAAACAGCTCATCGTAAATGGTTACGTTGATGCAAGCTTTGACACTGATCCGGACGATTCTAAATCGCAAACTGGATACGTGTTTACATTAAACGGTGGAGCTGTTAGTTGGTGCAGTTCTAAACAAAGCGTTGTGGCGGGATCTACATGTGAAGTGGAGTACATAGCTGCTTCGGAAGCAGCAAACGAAGGAGTCTGGATGAAGGAGTTCATATCCAATCTAGGTGTCATACCTAGTGCATCGGGTCCAATGAAAATCTTTTGTGACAATACTAGTGCAATTGCCTTGGCAAAGGAATCCAGATTTCACAAGAGAACCAAGCACATCAAGAGACGCTTCAATTCCATCCGGGATCTAGTCCAGGTGGGAGACATAGAGATTTGCAAGATACATACGAATCTGAATGTTGCAGACCCATTGACTAAGCCTCTTCCACAAGCAAAACATGATCAACACCAAAGCTCCATGGGTGTTAGAATCATTACCGTGTAATCTAAATTATTGACTCTTGTGCAAGCGGGAGACAGAAGGAAATATGCCCTAGAGGCAATAATAATGTTATTATTTTATTTCCTTATATCATGATAAATGTTTATTATTCATGCTAGTATTGTATTATCCGGAAACATAATACTTGTGTGAATACGTAGACAAACTAAACGTCACTAGTATGCCTCTACTTGACTAGCTCGTTAATCAAAGATGGTTATGTTTCCTAACCATAGACATGTGTTGTCATTTGATTAACGGGATCGCATTATTAGGAGAATGATGTGATTGACATAACCCATTCCATTAGCTTAGCACCCGATTGTTTAGTATGTTGCTATTGCTTTCTTCATGACTTATACATGTTCCTATGACTATGAGATTATGCAACTCCCGTTTGCCGAAGGAACACTTTGTGTGCTACCAAACGTCACAACGTAACTGGGTGATTATAAAGGAGCTCTACAGGTGTCTCCAAAGGTAAATGTTGGGTTGGCATATTTCGAGATTAGGATTTGTCACTCCGATTGTCGGAGAGGTATCTCTGGGCCCTCTCGGTAATGCACATCACATAAGCCTTGCAAGCATTGCAACTAATGAGTTAGTTGCGAGATGATGTATTACATAACGAGTAAAGAGACTTGCCGGTAACGAGATTGAACTAGGTATTGAGATACCGACGATCGAATTTCGGGCAAGTAACATACCGATGACAAAGGGAACAACATATGTTGTTATGCAGTCTGACCGATAAAGATCTTCGTAGAATATGTGGCAGCCAATATGAACATCCAGGTTCCGCTATTGGTTATTGACCGAAGACATGTCTCGGTCATGTCTACATTGTTCTCGAACCCGTAGGGTCCGCACGCTTAAGGTTTCGATGATAGTTATATGAGTTTATGAGTCTTTGATGTACCGAAGTTAGTTCGGAGTCCCGGATGTGATCACGGACATAACGAGGAGTCTCGAAATAGTCGAGACATAAAGATTGATATATTGGACGGCTATATTCGTGTTGGGGAACGTAGTAATTTCAAAAATTTCCTACGCACACGGAAGATCATGGTGATGCATAGCAACGAGAGGGGAGAGTGTTGTCTACATACCCTCGTAGACCGAAGCGGAAGCGTTGACGCAACGTAGAGGAAGTAGTCGTACGTCTTCCCGGTCCAACCGATCCAAGCACCGTTACTCCGGCACCTCCGAGTTCTTGGCACACGTTCAGCTCGATGACGCTCCTCGGGCTCCGATCCAGCAAAGCTTCGGGGAGGAGTTCCGTCAGTATGACGGCGTGGTGACGATCTTGATGTTCAACCGTCGCAGGGCTTCGCCTAAGCACCGCTACAATATGACCGAGATGTAATATCGTGGAGGGGGGCACCGCACACGGCTAAGGAACAATCACGAAGATCAACTTGTGTGTCTATGGGGTGCCCCCTGCCCCCGTATATAAAGGAGTGGAGGAGGGGAGGGCCGGCCCTCTCTATGGCGCGCCCTAGGGGAGTCCTCCTCCCACCGGGAGTAGGATTCCCCCTTTCCTAGTCCAACTAGGAGTCCTTCCATGTAGTAGGAGTAGGAAACAAGGAAGGGGCGCAGCCCCTCCCCCTAGTCCAATTCGGACTAGGCCTTGGGGAGGCGCGCGGCCTACCATAGGCAGCCCCTCTCTCTTTCCCGTATGGCCCAATAAGGCCCAATACTTCTCCCGGCGAATTCCCGTAACTCTCCGGTATTCCGAAAAATACCCGAATCACTCGGAACCTTTCCGATGTCCGAATATAGTCGTCCAATATATCGATCTTTACGTCTCGACCATTTTGAGACTCCTCGTCATGTCCACGATCTCATCCGGGACTCCGAACTCCTTCGGTACATCAAAACTCATAAACTCATAATATAACTGTCATCGAAACCTTAAGCGTGTGGACCCTACGGTTCGAGAACAATGTAGACATGACCGAGACACGTCTCCGGTCAATAACCAATAGCGGGACCTGGATGCCCATATTAGCTCCTACATATTCTACGAAGATCTTTATCGGTCAGACCGCATAACAACATACGTTGTTCCCTTTGTCATCGGTATGTTACTTGCCCGAGATTCGATCGTCGGTATCTCAATACCTAGTTCAATCTCATTACCGGCAAGTCTCTTTACTTGTTCCATAATACATCATCTCGCAACTAACTCATTAGTTGCAATGCTTGCAAGGCTTATGTGATGTGTATTACCGACAGGGCCCAGAGATACGTCTCCGACAATCGGAGTGACAAATCCTAATCTCGAAATACGCCAACCCAACATGTACCTTTGGAGACACTTGTAGAGCTCCTTTATAATCACCCAGTTACGTTGTGACGTTTGGTAGCACACAAAGTGTTCCTCCGGTAAACGGGAGTTGCATAATGTCATAGTCATAGGAACATGTATAAGTCATGAAGAAAGCAATAGCAACATACTAAACGATCGGGTGCTAAGCTAATGGAATGGGTCATGTCAATCAGATCATTCACCTAATGATGTGATCCCGTTAATCAAATAACAACTCTTTGTCCATGGTTAGGAAACATAACCATCTTTGATTAACGAGCTAGTCAAGTGACACTCTGTTTGTCTATGTATTCACACATATATTATGTTTCCGGTTAATACAATTCTAGCATGAATAATAAACATTTATCATGATATAAGGAAATAAATAATAACTTTATTATTGCCTCTAGGTCATATTTCCTTCAGGCTCCCACTTGCACTAGAGTCAATAATCTAGATCACATCGCCATGTGATTTAACATCAATAGTTCACATCGTTATGTGATTGGTTCACATCTCCATCTGACTAACACCCAAAGGGTTTACTAGATTCAATAATCTAGTTCACATCGCTATGTGATTAAGACCCAAAAAGTGATCATGTTTTGCTTGTGAGAGAAGTTTAGTCAACGGGTCTGCCACATTCAGATCCGCATGTATTTTGCAAATTTCTATGTCAACAATGCTCTGCATGGAGCTACTCTAGCTAATTGCTCCCACTTTCAATATGTATCCAGATTGAGACTTAGAGTCATCTGGATCAGTGTCAAAACTTGCATCGACGTAACCCTTTACGACGAACCTTTTGTCACCTCCGTAATCGAGAAACATATCCTTATTCCAGTAAGGATAATTTTGACCGCTGTCCATTGATCTACTCCTAGATCACTATTGTACTCCCTCTCTTAACACAGTGTATGGTATACAATAGATCTGGTACACAGCATGGCATACTTTATAGAACCTATGACTGAGGCATAGGGAATAACTTTCATTCTCTTTCTATCTTCTGACGTGGTCGGGCTTTGAGTCTTACTCAACTTCACACCTTGTAACACAGGCAAGAAACTTTTTCTTTGACTATTCCATTTTGAACTACTTCAAAATCTTGTCAAGGTATGTACTCATTGAAAAAACTTATCAAGCATCTTGATCTATCTCTATAGATCTTGATACTCAATATGTAAGCAGCTTCACCGAGGTCTTTCTTTGAAAAACTCCTTTCAAACACTCCTTTATGCTTTGCAGAATAATTCTACATTATTTCCGATGAACAATATGTCATTCACATATACTTATTAGAAATGTTGTAGTGCTCCCACTCACTTTCTTGTAAATACAGGCTTCACCGCAAGTCTGTATAAAACTATATGCTTTGATCAACTTATCAAAGCATATATTCCAACTCCGAGATGCTTGCACCAGTCCATAAATGGATCGCTGGAGCTTGCATATTTTGTTAGCACCTTTAGGATTGACAAAACCATCTTGTTGCATCACATACAACTCTTCTTTAATAAATCCATTAAGGAATGCAGTTTTGTTTATCCATTTGCCAGATTTCATAAAATGCGGCAATTGCTAACATGATTCGGACAGATTTAAGCATAGATACGAGTGAGAAACTCTCATCGTAGTCAACACATTGAACTTGTCGAAAACCTTTTGTGACAATTCTAGCTTTGTACATAGTAACACTACTATCCGTGTCCGTCTTCCTCTTGAAGATCCATTTATTATCAATGGCTTGCCGATCCTCGGGCAAGTCCACCAAAGTCCACGCTTTGTTCTCATACATGGATCATATCTCAAATTTCATGGCCTCAAGCCATTTATCGGAATCTGGGCTCATCATCGCTTCCTCATAGTTCATAGGTTCGTCATGGTCAAGTAACATGAGCTCCAGAATAGGATTAACGTACCACTCTGGTGCGGATATTACTCTGGTTTACCTACGAGATTCGGTAGTAACTTGATCTGAAGTTACATGATCATCATCATTAGCTTCCTCACTAATTGGTGTAGTAGTCACAGGAACAGATTTCTGTGATGAAATATTTTCCAATAAGGGAGAAGGTACAATTACCTTATCAAGTTTTCTACTTTCCTCCCACTCACTTCTTTCAAGAGAAACTCCTTCTCTAGAAAGGATCCATTCTTAGCAATGAATGTCTTGCCTTCGGATCTGTGATAGAAGGTGTACCCAACTGTCTCCTTTGGGTATCCTATGAAGACATATTTCTCCGATTTGAGTTTGAGCTTATCGAGATGAAACTTTTTCACATAAGCATCGCAACTCCAAACTTTAAGAAACGGACAGCTTAGGTTTCTTGCCAAACCATAGTTCACACGGTGTCATCTCAACGGATTTAGATGGTGCCCTATTTAACGTGAATGCAGCTGTCTCTAATGCATAACCCCAAAACGATAGTGGTAGATCGGTAAGAGACATCATAGATTGCACTATATCCAATAAAGTACGGTTATGACGTTCGGACACACCATTATGCTGTGGTGTTCCATGTGGCATGAGTTTGTGAAACTATTCCACATTGTTTCAATTGAAGACCAAACTTGTGACTCAAATATTTGTCTCCGCGATCAGATCGTAGAAACTTTATTTTCTTGTCACGATGATTTTCCACTTCACTCTGAAATTCTTTGAACTTTTCAAATGTTTCAGACTTATGTTTCATCAAGTAGATATACCCATATCTGCTCAAATCATCTGTGAAGTTCAGAAAATAACGGTACTTGCCGTGAGCCTTAACACTCATCGGACCGCATACATCAGTTTGTATTATTTCCAATAAGTCAGTTGCTCGCTTCGGAGAACGGAGTCTTTAGTCATCTTGCCCATGAGGCATGGTTCGCAAGCATCAAGTGATTCCAAAATCCCATCATCATGGAGTTTCTTCATGCGCTTTACACCAATATGACCTAAACGGCAGTGCCACAAATAAGTTGCACTATCATTATTAACTTTGCATCTTTTGGTTTCAATATTATTATTATGTGTATCACTACGATCGAGATCCAACGAACTATTTTCATTGGGTGTGTAACCATATAAGGTTTTATTCATGTAAACAGAACAACAATTTATTCTCTTACTTAAATGAATAACCGTACTACAATAAACATGATCAAATCATATTCATGCTCAACGCAAACACCAAATAACACTTATTCAGGTTCAACACTAATCCCGAAAGTATAGGGAGTGTGCGATGACGATCATATCAATCTTGGAACCACTTCCAACACACATCGTCACTTCACCCTTAACTAGTCTTTATTCTGCAACTCCCGTTTTGAGTTACTAATCTTAGCAACTGAACTAGTATCAAATACTGAGGGGTTGCTATAAACACTAGTAAAGTACACATCAATAACATGTATATCAAATATACTTATGTTCACTTTGCCATCCTTCTTATCTGCCAATCATTTGGGGTAGTTCCGCTTCCAGTGACCAGTCCCTTTGCAGTAGAAGCACTTAGTCTCAGGCTTAGGATCAGACTTGGGCTTCTTCATTTGAGCAGCAACTTGCTTGCAGTTCTTTTTGAAGTTCCCCTTCTTCCCTCTGCCCTTTTCTTGAAACTAGTGGTCTTGTCTACCATCAACACTTGATGTTTTTCTCGATTTCTACCTTCATCAATTTCCTCATTACGAAGAGCTTGGGAATCGTTTCCGTTATCCCTTGCATATCATAGTTCATCACGAAGTTCTACTAACTTGGTGATGGTGACTAGAGAATTCTGTCAATCACTATCTTATCTAGAAGATTAACTCCCACTTGATTCAAGCGATTGTAGTACTCAGACAATCTGGGCACATGCTCACTAGTTGAGCGATTCTCCTCCATCTTTTAGCTATAGAACTTGTTGGAGACTTCATATCTCTCAACTCGGGTATTTGCTTGAAATATTAACTTCAACTCCTGGAACATCTCATATGTTCCATGACGTTCAAAACGTCTTTGAAGTCCTGATTCTAAGCCATTAAGCATGGTGCACTAAACTATCAAGTAGTCATCATATTGAGCTAGCCAAATGTTCATAACGTCTGCATCTGCTCCTGCAATAGGTCCGTTACCTAGCGGTGCATCAAGGACATAATTCTTCTGTGCAGCAATGAGGATAAACCTCAAATCACGGATCCAATCCGCATCATTGCTACTAACATCTTTCAACACAATTTTCTCTAGGAACATATCAAAATAAACATAGGGAAGCAACAGCGCGAGCTATTGATCTACAACATGATTTGCAAAATACTACCAGGACTAAGTTCATGATAAATTTAAGTTCAATTAATCATATTACTTAAGAACTCCCACTTAGACAGACATCTCTCTAGTCATCTAAGTGATCACGTGATCCAAATCAACTAAACCATGTCCGATCATCACGTGAGATGGAGTAGTTTTCAATGGTAAACATCGCTATGTTGATCATATCTACTATATGATTCACGGTCGACCTTTCGGTCTCCATGTTCCGAGGCCATATCTGTATATGCTTGGCTCATCAAGTATAACCTGAGTATTCCGTGTGTGCAACTATTTTGCACCCGTTGTATTTGAACGTAGAGCCTATCACACCCGATCATCACGTGGTGTCTTAGCTCGAAGAACTTTCGCAACGGTGCATACTCAGGGAGAACACTTCTTGACAATTAGTGAGAGATCATCTTAAAATGCTACCGTCAATCAAAGCAAGATAAGATGCATAAAAGATAAACATCACATGCAATCAATATAAGTGATATGATATGACCATCATCATCTTGTTCTTGTGATCTCCATCTCCGAAGCACCGTCGTGATCACCATCGTCACCGGCGCGACACCTTGATCTCCATCGTAGCATCGTTGTCATCTCTCCAATCTTATGCTTCCACGACTATCGCTACCGCTTAGTGATAAAGTAAAGCATTACAGCGCGATTGCATTGCATACAATAAAGCGACAACCATATGGCTCCTGCCAGTCGCCGATAACTCGGTTACAAAACATGATCATCTCATACAATAAAATTTAGCATCATGTCTTGACCATATCACTGTTGGGGAACGTAGCAGAAATTCAAAAAATTTCCTACGTGTCACCAAGATCTATCTATGGAGAGACCAGCAACGAGGGGAAGGAGAGTTGCATCTACATACCCTTGTAGATCGCTAAGCGGAAGCGTTCAAGAGAACGGGGTTGATGGAGTCGTACTCGTCGTGATTCAAATCACCGATGACCAAGTGCCGAACGCACGGCACCTCCGCGTTCAACACACGTACAGCCCGGTGACGTCTCCCACGCCTTGATCCAGCAAGGAGAGAGGGAGAGGTTGAGGAAGACTTCATCCAACAGCAGCACAACGGCGTGGTGGTGGTGGAGGAGCGTGGCTATCCTGCAGGGCTTCGCCAAGCACCACAGAAGAGGAGGGAGAGAGAGACGCAGGGCTGCACCAAGAGAGATCTAATCGCGTGTTGTGGGCAGCCCCTAGGCCTCATATATATAGGGGAAGGGGAGGGCTGCGCCCCCTCTAGGGTTTCCCACCCCTAGGGGGGGGGGCAGCCCTAGATGGGGCTAAGGGTGGCGGCCAAGAGGGGGGAGAGGGGAAGGAGCCCACTAGGTGGGCCTTAAGGCCCAACTGGACTAGGGTTTGCCCCCTCCCACTCTTTCTTGCGCCTTGGGCCCCTTGTGGGGGGTGCACCAGCCCTCCTAGGGGCTGGTCCCCTCCCACACTTGGCCCATGCAGCCTTCTGGGGTTGGTGGCCCCACTTGGTGGACCCCCGGGACCCTCCCGGTGGTCCCGGTACGTTACCGATAAACCCCGAAACTCTTCCGGTGACCAAAACAGGACTTCCCATATATAAATCTTTACCTCCGGATCATTCCGGAACTCCTCGTGACGTCCGGGATCTCATCCGGGACTCCGAACAACATTCGGTAACCACATACAAACTTCCTTTATAACCCTAGCGTCATCGAACCTTAAGTGTGTAGACCCTACGGGTTCGGGAGACATGCAGACATGACCGAGACGTTCTCCGGTCAATAACCAACAGCGGGTCTGGATACCCATGTTGGCTCCCACATGTTCCACGATGTTCTCATCGGATGAACCACGATGTCAAGGACTTAATCAATCCCGTACACAATTCCCTGTGTCTATTGGTACGATACTTGCCCGAGATTCGATCGTCGGTATCCCGATACCTTGTTCAATCTCGTTACCGGCAAGTCTCTTTACTCGTTCTGTAACACATCATCCCGTGATCAACTCCTTGATCACATTGTGCACATTATGATGATGTCCTACCGAGTGGGCCCAGAGATACCTCTCCGCTTACACGGAGTGACAAATCCCAGTCTCGATTCGTGCCAACCCAACAGACACTTTCGGAGATACCCGTAGTGTACCTTTATAGTCACCCAGTTACGTTGTGACGTTTGGCACACCCAAAGTATTCCTACGGTATCCGGGAGTTGCACAATCTCATGGTCTAAGGAAATGATACTTGACATAAGAAAAGCTTTAGCATACGAACTACACGATCTAGTGCTATGCTTAGGATTGGGTCTTGTCCATCACATCATTCTCCTAATGATGTGATCCCGTTATCAACGACATCCAATGTCCATGGTCAGGAAACCGTAACCATCTATTGATCAACGAGCTAGTCAACTAGAGGCTTACTAGGGACATGGTGTTGTCTATGTATCCACACATGTATCTGAGTTTCCTATCAATACAATTCTAGCATGGATAATAAACGATTATCATGAACAAGGAAATATAATAATAATCAATTTATTATTGCCTCTAGGGCATATTTCCAACAGTCTCCCACTTGCACTAGAGTCAATAATCTAGCTCACATCGCCATGTGATTAACACTCATAGGTCACATCGCCATGTGACTAACACCCAAGAGTTTAGTTCACATCACTATGTGATTAGCACTCAATGAGTTCTGTGTTTGATCATGTTGCTTGTGAGAGAGGTTTTAGTCAACGGGTCTAAACCTTTCAGATCCGTGTGTGCTTTACAAATCTCTATGTCATCTCCTAGATGTAGCTACCACGTTCTATTTGGAGCTATTCCAAATAACTGTTCTACTTGGAGCTATTCTAAATTGTTGCTCCATTATACGTATCCGGTATCTCTACTCAGAGCTATCCGGATAGGTGTTAAGCTTGCATCGACGTAACTCTTTACGACGAACTCTTTTACCACCTCCATAATTGAGAAAATTCCTTAGTCCACTAGTTACTAAGGATAACTTTGACCACTGTCCTGTGATCCATTCTTGGATCACTCTTGTACCCCTTGACTGACTCATGGCAAGGTACACTTCAGGTGCGGTACACAGCATAGCATACTGTAGAGCCTATGTCTTAAGCATAGGGGACGACCTTCGTCCTTTCTCTCTATTCTGCCGTGGTCGAGCTTTAAGTCTTAACTTCATACCTTACAACTTAGGCAAGAACTCCTTCTTTGACTGATCCATCTTGAACACCTTCAAGATCACGTCAAGGTATGTGCTCATTTGAAAGTACCATTAAGCGTTTTGATCTATCCTTTATAGATCTTGATGCTCAATGTTCAAGTAGCTTAATCCAGGCTTTCCATTGAAAAACACTTTCCAAATAACCCTATATGCTTTCTTAGAAATTCTACATCATTTCTGATCAACAATATGTCAACAACATATACTCATCAGAAATTCTATAGTGCTCCCACTCACTTCTTTGGAAATACAAGTTTCTCATAAACTTTGTATACACCAAAATCTTTGATCATCTCATCAAAGCATACATTCCAACTCCGAGATGCTTACTCCAGTCCTTAGAAGGATTGCTGGAGCTTTGCATACTTATTAGCATATTTCAGGATTGATAAAACCTTCCGGTTGTATCACATACAACCTTTCCTCATAAATCATCGAGGAAACAATGTTTTGACATCCTATCTGCAAGATTTCATAAATAGTGCAGTAACTGCTAATATAATTCCAACAGACTTTTAGCATTGCTACAGGTGAGAAAGTCTCATCGTAGTCAACTCCTTGAACTTGTCGGAAAACATCTTAACGACAAGCCGAGCTTTCTTAATGGTGACACTTACCATCATTGTCTGTCTTCCTTTCAAAATCCATCTGTACTCAATAGCCTTACGACCATTAAGTAGTTCTTCCAAAGTCTACACTTTGTTTTCATACATGGATCCTCTCTCGGATTATATGGCCTCGAGCCATTTATCAGAATCCGGGCCCACCAACGCTTCTCCACAGCTCGTAGGTTCATTGTTGTCTAGCAACATGACTTCAAGACAGGATTACGTACCACTCAGAAGTAGTACGCATCCTTGTCATCCTACGAGGTTTGGGAGTGACTTGATCCGAAGTCTCATGATCAATATCGTAAGCTTCCACTTCAATTGGTGTAGGTACCACAGGAACAACTCTTTGTGCCCTGCTATACACTAGTTGAAGTAACGGTTTAATAACCTCATCAAGTCTCCACCATCCTCCCACTCAATTCTTTCGAGAGAAACTTTTCCTCGAGAAAGGACCCGATTCTAGAAACAATCCCTTATTGCTTTCAGATCTGAGACAGGAGGTATACCCAACTATTTTGGGTGTCCTATGAAGATGCATTTATCCGCTTTGGGTTCGAGCTTATCAGCCTGAAACTTTTCCATATAAGCGTCACAGCCCCAAACTTTTAAGAAATGACAGCTTAGGTTTCTCTAAACCATAGTTCATACGGTGTCACCTCATCGGAATTACGTGGTGCCCCTTTTAAAGTGAATGTGGTTGTCTCTAATGCCTAACCCATAAACTATCGTGGTAATTCGATAAGAGACATCATGGTATGCATCATATCCAATAGGGTGCAGTGATGATGTTCGGACACACCATCACACTATGGTGTTCCAGGCTGTATTAGTTGTGAAACAATTTCCACAATGTCTTAATTCTGTGCCAAACTCGTAATTCAGATATTCATCTCTATGATCATATCATAGATCTTTTATCCTCTTGTCACGACGATCTTTCAAATTCACCCTGAAATTACTTGAACCTTTCAATAATTCAGACTCGTGATTCATCAAGTAAATATATACTCAACATCTACTCAAATCATCTGTGAAGTAAGAACATAACGATATCCACTACACGCCTCAGCACTCATTGGACTGCACACATCAAAATGTATTACTTCCAACAAGTTGCTTTCTAGTTTCATTTTACTGAAACCGAGGCTTTCAGTCATCTTGTCCATGTGGTATGATTTGCATGTCTCAAGTGATTCAAAAATCAAGTGAGTTCAAACGGTCCATTTGCATGGAGTTTCTTCATGCATATACACCAATAGACATGGTTCGCATGTCTCAAACTTTTCAAAACGAGTGAGCCCAAAGATCCATCAACATGGAGCTTCCTCATGCGTTTTATACCGATATGACTTACGTGGCAGTGCCACAAGTAGGTGGTACTATCTTTTGGCATGAACATGTGTATCACTACGATCGAGATTCAATAAACCATTCATTTTAGGTGTAAGACCATTGAAGGCATTATTCAAATAAACAGAGTAACCATTATTCTCCTTAAATGAATAACCGTATTGCGATGGACATAATCCAATCATGTCTATGCTCAACGCAAACACCAATCTCGATGGTAGAGGGAGCGTGCGATGCTTGATCATATCAACATTGGAAACACTTCCAACACATATCGTCGGCTCACCTTTAGCTAGTCTCCGTTTATTTCGTAGCTTTTATTTCGAGTTACTAACACTTAGCAACCGAACCGGTATCTAATATCCTGGTGCTACTAGGAGTACTAGTAAAGTATACATCAACACAATGTATATCCAATATACTTCTATCGACCTTGCCAGCCTTCTAATCTACCAAGTATCTAGGGTAATTCTGCTCCAGTGGCTGTTCCCCTTATTACAGAAGCACTTAGTCTCGGGTTTGGGTTCAACCTTGGGTTTCTTCACTAGAGCAGCAACTGAATTGCCGTTTCATGAAGTATCCCTTCTTGCCCTTGCCCTTCTTGAAACTAGTGGTTTCACTGACCATCAACAATTGATGCTCCTTCTTGATTTCTACTTTCGTGGTGTCAAACATCGCGAATATCTCAAGGACCATCATATATGTCCCTGATATATTATAGTTCATCACGAAGCTCTAGCAGCTTGGTGGTAATGACTTCGGAGAAACATCACTATCTTATTTGGAAGATCAACTCCCACTTGATTCAAATGATTGTTGTATTCAGACAATCTGAGCACAAGCTCAACAATTGAGCTTTTCTCCCTTAGTATGTAGGCTAGAAGAACCGTCGGAGGTCTTATACCTCTTGACATGGGCACGAGCCTGAAATCCCAATTTCAGCCCTCGAAACATCTCATATGTTTCGCGACGTTTCAAAACATGTCTTTGGTGCCTCAACTCTAAACCATTTAACATTACCGAACTATCATGTAGTCATCAAAACGTGTATGTCAGATGTTCGCAACATCCACAGACCACGTTCGAGGTTCAGCACACTGAGCGGTGCATTAAGGACATAAGCCTCTTACTGTCTGCATAATTGCTACTATCAACTTTCAACTAATTTTTCTCTAGGAACATATCTAAACAGTAGAACTATAGCGTGAGCTACGACATAATTTGCAAAATCCTTTTGACTATGTTCAGGATAATTAAGTTCATCTTATGAACTCCCACTCAGATAGACATCCCTCTAGTCATCTAAGTGATTACATGATCCGAGTCAACTAGGCCGTGTCCGATCATCACGTGAGACGGACTAGTCAACGTCGGTGAACATCTTCATGTTGATCGTATCTTCTATACGACTCATGCTCGACCTTTCGGTCTTCTGTGTTCCGAGGCCATGTCTGTACATGCTAGGCTTGTCAAGTCAACCTAAGTGTTTGCATGTGTTCCGAGGCCATGTCTGTACATGCTAGGCTCGTGAACACCCGTTGTATGTGAACGTTAGAATCTATCACACCCGATCATCACGTGGTGCTTCGAAACGACGAACTGTAGCAACGGTGCACAGTTAGGGGAGAACACTTCTTGAAATTTTGATGAGGGATCATCTTATTTACTACCGTCGTTCTAAGCAAATAAGATGTATAAACATGATAAACATCACATGCAATCAAATAGTGACATGATATGGCCAATATCACTTTGCTCCTTTTGATCTCCATCTTCGGGGCTCCATGATCATTATCGTCACCGGCATGACACCATGATCTCCATCATCATGATCTCCATCATCGTGTCTTCTTGAAGTTGTCACATCATCTATTACTTCTACTACTATAGCTAACGGTTAGCAATTAAGTAAAGTAATTACATGACGTTTAAGCTGACACGCAGGTCATAAATAAATAAAGACAACTCCTATGGCTCCTGCCGGTTGTCATATTCATCGACATGCAAGTCGTGATTCCTATTACAAGAACATGATCAATCTCATACATCACATATATCATTCATCACATCCTTTGGCCATATCACATCACATGGCATACCCTGCAAAAACAAGTTAGACGTCCTCTAATTGTTGTTTGCATGTTTTACGTGGCTGCTATGGGTTTCTAGCAAGAACGTTTCTTACCTACGCAAAGACCACAACGTGATATGCCAATTGCTATTTACCCTTCATAAGGACCCTTTTCATCGAATCCGATCCGACTAAAATGGGAGAGACAAACACCCGCCAGCCACCTTATGCAACTAGTGCATGTTTGTCGGTGGAACCGGTCTCACGTAAGAGTACGTGTAAGGTTGGTCCGGGCCGCTTCATCCCACAATGCCGCCGAATCAAGATAAGACTAGTAACGGCAAGCATATTGAACAAAATCAACGCCCACAACTACTTTGTGTTCTACTCGTGCATAGAATCTACGCAATAGACCTAGCTCATGATGCCACTGTTGGGGAACGTAGCAGAAATTCAAAAAATTTCCTACATGTCACCAAGATCTATCTATGGAGAGACCAGCAACGAGGGGAAGGAGAGTTGCATCTACATACCCTTGTAGATCGCTAAGCGGAAGCGTTCAAGAGAACGGGGTTGATGGAGTCGTACTCGTCGTGATTCAAATCACCGATGACCAAGTGCCGAACGCACGGCACAGCCCGGTGACGTCTCCCACGCCTTGATCCAGCAAAGAGAGAGGGAGAGGTTGAGGAAGACTTCATCCAACAGCAGCACAACGACGTGGTGGTGGTGGAGGAGCGTGGCTATCCTGCAGGGCTTCGCCAAGCACCACAGAAGAGGAGGGAGAGAGAGACGCAGGGCTGCACCAAGAGAGATCTAATCGCGTGTTGTGGGCAGCCCCTAGGCCTCATATATATAGGGGAAGGGGAGGGCTGCGCCCCCTCTAGGGTTTCCCACCCCTAGGGGGGGCGGCAGCCCTAGATGGGGCTAAGGGTGGCGGCCAAGAGGGGGGAGAGGGGAAGGAGCCCACTAGGTGGGCCTTAAGGCCCAACTGGACTAGGGTTTGCCCCCTCCCACTCTTTCTTGCGCCTTGGGCCCCTTGTGGGGGGCGCACCAGCCCTCCTAGGGGCTGGTCCCCTCCCACACTTGGCCCACGCAGCCTTCTGGGGTTGGTGGCCCCACTTGGTGGACCCCCGGGACCCTCCCGGTGGTCCCGGTACGTTACCGATAAACCCCGAACTCTTCCGGTGACCAAAACAGGACTTCCCATATATAAATCTTTACCTCCGGATCATTCCGGAACTCCTCGTGACATCCGGGATCTCATCCGGGACTCCGAACAACATTCGGTAACCACATACAAACTTCCTTTATAACCCTAGCGTCATCGAACCTTAAGTGTGTAGACCCTACGGGTTCGGGAGACATGCAGACATGACCGAGACGTTCTCCGGTCAATAACCAACAGCGGGATTTGGATACCCATGTTGGCTCCCACATGTTCCACGATGATCTCATCGGATGAACCACGATGTCAAGGACTTAATCAATCCCGTATACAATTCCCTTTGTCTATCGGTACGATACTTGCCCGAGATTCGATCGTCGGTATCCCGATACCTTGTTCAATCTCGTTACCGGCAAGTCTCTTTACTCGTTCTGTAACACATCATCCCGTGATCAACTCCTTGATCACATTGTGCACATTATGATGATGTCCTACCGAGTGGGCCCAGAGATACCTCTCCGCTTACACGGAGTGACAAATCCCAGTCTCGATTCGTGCCAACCCAACAGACACTTTCGGAGATACCCGTAGTGTACCTTTATAGTCACCCAGTTACGTTGTGACGTTTGGCACACCCAAAGTATTCCTACGGTATCCGGGAGTTGCACAATCTCATGGTCTAAGGAAATGATACTTGACATAAGAAAAGCTTTAGCATACGAACTACACGATCTAGTGCTATGCTTAGGATTGGGTCTTGTCCATCACATCATTCTCCTAATGATGTGATCCCGTTATCAACGACATCCAATGTCCATGGTCAGGAAACCGTAACCATCTATTGATCAACGAGCTAGTCAACTAGAGGCTTACTAGGGACATGGTGTTGTCTATGTATCCACACATGTATCTGAGTTTCCTATCAATACAATTCTAGCATGGATAATAAACGATTATCATGAACAAGGAAATATAATAATAATCAATTTATTATTGCCTCTAGGGCATATTTCCAACAATCACATCACAACATGCCCTACAAAAACAAGTTAGACGTCCTCTACTTTGTTGTTGCAAGTTTTATGTGGCTGCTACGGGCTTTAAGCAAGAACCAATCTTACCTACGCATCAAAACCACAACGATAGTTTGTCAAGTTGGTGCTGTTTTAACCTTCGCAAGGACCGGGTGTAGCCACACTCGGTTCAACTAAAGTTGGAAAAACTGTCACCCGCAAGCCACCTATGTGCAAAGCACGTCGGGAGAACCGGTCTCGCGTAAGCGTACGCGTAATGTCGGTCCGGGCCGCTTCGTCTAACAATACCGCCGAACCAAAGTATGACATGCTGGTAAGCAGTATGACTTATATCGCCCACAACTCACTTGTGTTCTACTCGTGCATATAACATCAACACAAAAAACCTAGGCTCGGATGCCACTGTTGGGGAACGTAGTAATTTCAAAAATTTCCTACGCACACGCAAGATCATGGTGATGCATAGCAACGAGACGGGAGAGTATTGTCTACGTACCCTCGTAGACCGAAGCGTAAGCGTTGACGCAACATATAGGAAGTAGTCGTACGTCTTCCCGGTCCAACCGATCCAAGCACCATTACTCCGGCACCTCCGAGTTCTTGGCACACGTTCAGCTCGATGACGGTCCCCGGGCTCCGATCCAGCACAGCTTCGGGGAAGAGTTCCGTCAGCACGACGGCGTGGTGATGATCTTGATGTTCAACCGTCGCAGAGCTTCGCCTAAGCACCGCTACAATATGACCGAGATGTAATATCATGGAGGGGGGCACCGCACACGGCTAAGGAACTATCACGAAGATCAACTTGTGTGTCTATGGGGTGCCCCCTGCCCCCATATATAAAGGAGTGGAGGAGGGGAGGGCCGGCCCTCTCTATGGCGCGCCCTAGGGGAGTCCTACTCCCACCGGGAGTAGGATTCCCCCTTTCCTAGTCCAACTAGGAGTCCTTCCATGTAGTAGGGGTAGGAAACAAGGAAGGGGCGCAGCCCCTCCCCCTAGTCCAATTCGGACTAGGCCTTGGGGAGGCGCGCGGCCTGCCATAGGCAGCCCCTCTCTCTTTCCCGTATGGCCCAATAAGGCCCAATACTTCTCTCGGCGAATTCTCGTAACTCTCCGGTACTCCGAAAAATACCCGAATCACTCGGAACCTTTCCAATGTCCGAATATAGTCGTCCAATGTATCGATCTTTACGTCTCGACCATTTCGAGACTCCTCGTTATGTCCCCGATCTCATCCGGGACTCCTAACTCCTTCGGTACATCAAAACTCATAAACTCATAATATAACTGTCATCGAAACCTTAAGCGTGCGGACCCTACGGTTCGAGAACAATGTAGACATGACCGAGACACATCTCTGGTCAATAACCAATTGCGGGACCTGGATGCCCATATTGGATCCTACATATTCTATGAAGATCTTTATCGGTCAGACTGCATAACAACATACGTTGTTCCCTTTGTCATCGGTATGTTACTTGCCCGAGATTCGATCGTCGGTATCTCAATACCTAGTTCAATCTCATTACCGGCAAGTCTCTTTACTCGTTCCATAATACATCATCTCGCAACTAACTCATTAGTTGCAATGCTTGCAAGGCTTATGTGATGTGTATTACCGAGAGGGCCCAGAGATACCTCTCTAACAATCGGAGTGACAAATCCTAATCTCGAAATACGCCAACCCAACATGTACCTTTGGAGACACCTGTAGAGCTCCTTTATAATCACCCAGTTACGTTGTGACGTTTGGTAGCACACAAAGTGTTCCTCCGGCAAACGGGAGTTGCATAATCTCATAGTCATAGGAACATGTATAAGTCATGAAGAAAGCAATAGCAACATACTAAACGATCGGGTGCTAAGCTAATGGAATGGGTCATGTCAATCAGATCATTCACCTAATGATGTGATCCCGTTAATCAAATAACAACTCTTTGTCCATGGTTAGAAAACATAACCATCTTTGATTAACGAGCTAGTCAAGTAGAGGCATACTAGTGACACTATGTTTGTCTATGTATTCACACATGTATTATGTTTCCGGTTAATACAATTCTAGCATGAATAATAAACATTTATCATGATATAAGGAAATAAATAATAACTTTATTATTGCCTCTAGGGCATATTTCCTTCAATTCGGACACCGGAAGTGTTTCGGGTGATTTTGGAGAAAACCGGAGTACCGGAGGGTTACCGAAACCCCCCCCCCCCCCCCCCCCGGGAGAAGTAATGGGCCATATGGGCCTTAGTGGAGAGAGAGAAGGGCAGTCAGGGTGGACCGCGCGCCTCCTCCCCCCTTGGTCCGAATTGGACTAGGAGAGGGGGGCGGCGCCCCCCTTTCCTTCTCCCTCCCCTTTTCCTTTCCCCCTCCTAGTAGGAGTCCTACTCCTACTAGGAGGAGGACTCCTCCTTGGCGCGCCAATAGGGCCGGCCAGCCTCCTCCCCTTGCTCCTTTATATACGGGGGCAGGGGGCACCCCTAGACACACAAGTTGATCCACGTGATCGTTTTCTTAGCCGTGTGCGGTGCCCCCTTCCACCATAATCCTTGATAATATTATAGCGGTGCTCAGGCGAAGCCCTGCGATGGTAGAACATCAAGATCGTCACCATGCCGTCGTGTTGACGGAACTCTTCCCCGACACATTGCTGGATCAGAGTCCGGGGATCGTCATCGAGTTGAACGTGTGCTAAAACTCAGAGGTGCCGTAGTTTCGGTGCTTGATCGGTCGGGCCGTGAAGACGTACGACTACATCAACCGCGTTGTGCTAACGCTTCCGCTGTCGGTCTACAAGAGTACGTAGACAACACTCTCCCCTCTCGTTGGTATGCATCACCATGATGTTGCGTGTGCGTAGGAAATTTTTTGAAATTACTACATTCCCCCCCCCCCCCCCCCCCCCCCCCCCCCCGCGCGCACCGGCACACCTCTTTATATTTTGTGTGGGGAAAAAATAAGGGGCACTTGCCAGGAAGCTGGTTAGAGGAAATGATTCGGAAAACCTTACGTGCCACTAGCCTAGCGCCGTGATTCGTGACAGGAGATTGAACGGTAACCGATGCGTTCGCTGCGAACTACTAGAAATCCGATGTTTGCCGGATAGCATTTATGTTCTTTTTAGTGGGTTAAACGTTTTATCCATCTCCATTAATTAGTTTCCAATTAATCACTGATGACATGACAAACTTCGTTACATCTAAAGCCAAGTGCACTGTAACAGATCTGTACAAATAGGCCCAACCTCAGTGGCTCCAACGACACAACGAGCGCAAAAAAAAAACATGTCAGCCACACCCACACAAACTAATATGAGGACCAATTTGTTGCAATATTTTTGCTTGGCTTATGCTTCATAACAGGATTTGGAACGTCGATCATCTTCAGCGTGGGCGATGGCTGAATAATGGGGTTTGCCTCCTCTGCTCACACGCCCCGGAATCTATCAAACACATATTTCTTTCTCGCCGGTTGCTATTCTTTGCGGGTGTGATCTACTACTAAAGCATGAATTGCTTGTGTCATTGTGTTTAGCCTCATCTCTGGATTGCAATACCTTTGGTTCATGACCGGTGGACCTGGATGATCAGTAACCCAGTACTCGATCGTACGGCCATGGCTTACATTCTTATGCTCATTACTTCAGAACTTCAGAAGGAGCTAGGACTTTAAAATGCAAATGTATGCCATTGTCGGGCCTCATCGACAAAACTAGAGAAGTGCAAATGTGGGCCTTGATAAGTACCAAGCATCTTGGCAACCATTTATACATCGAGTATTTTGTCTATGCCTTTATCTTTTGGGGGTAGGCTGAGGCCAAAAACCTTTGGTTCTTGCATCTTAAAACTCTCCTTGCTTAATTAATCAAGAGGCAAACATTTTGCCTTTGCAAAAAAAAACATGGGAACTCGCTCTGCCGAATTAGATGTCCTTCTACCACCATGCGAGCGAAAAAGTCGTGAGTCTTGTGGGAGGAGCACACCTAGCACACTCCCGTCGAGGTGAAGTTGTATCCACTCCACAGGACCTCGCGTCAATTATGACACATGACTGATCAAAATCGAGAAAAACCTCGCCACCGCACACCACGAGGTAAACACCCTCATTGCTACCCGAGTTCTCGGGCGGGCTGCTCCATTGCACCCTACACAGTCCGCTGACACTACCTTTGAGACCTGAGTCGCAATATACCACCACTCATTCTTGAGCTGCAATGGTGCACAACCTCGAGCAATATAATCAAAACTATATTGTAGTGTAGAAGTTGAAGGGTCGGTTTTTTCAGGGCTTATGGGTTCTGGATACAAGTAACTCATGCATAGTTAAAAAAAGGTTATCATGATTCGAGTTATTTAAAAGAGCAGCTAGAAAGTATTTTTGAGGGTATCTAGTGTACTAGATGAGTGATTATTATTTTTAATGTTAACGAAAAGCTTGTTTTGTTTTTTACAACATTGAAATAACATACATCTACCATGTTTTAAATTTTGACTTCAAACATGATATGTATAGCGAGATGACAAAGCGATTGATAGATGGCATGATCTGTACTATATCAGAAAATTATCTGAATCATACCGACATGGTACTATTCAATGCATATTTGAAATATATGATATTCACCGAGTTTGTCGTCTGATAGACATCTCTAATTATTTTTCCAGATGTCAGTCGAATCATGTAGATGCTGCCATGTGGGTGAGACGGGGACACCGCATTGGCTGCGGTGTCACCAACGAGTCGAGCCAGAACAAGGCCGGAGATGGGGACATCGTAACTCCCCATATGGTCGTCGGCAGAGGAGGGTAAGGAGGTTGACGGGTTTCAGTGCAAAGGGTTCACCAGAGCCGTAGAAGAGGACATGCCTTAGAGGGATGACTAGGGGCAAGGGCGAACCAACAAAAGGTGATGCACAAGCGCGTGATGCCAGTCACAAGTGGAGGTGACTGGTGGTTCGCTTGGCGTCAGAGAGGGTTCGTCGGAGGCGGGAGGAGGAAGACAAATGCGAGGAAGAAGAAAAGTGTGGGGCTGCTCGGACGGAGAAGAGAAAAGTGACTTAAACGGATTTATTTTCATGAGCCTATGAATTTAATTTCGATTTAAAAATTTGTGGAATGAATGTATAATTTTTTTTCAGGATTTCTAGATGCACATTTTGACTAGCTAGTGCACTAGCACGCCTAATGTATCTAGTGAATCATCCGAAATGTCCAAGATAAAACATCACATGGAATGATGGAAACTAAGGGAAATGAACTTACTGTGAAAAATAAATATGCACTATTTAGTTTACGTATCAAGAGCAGACATTATTGATATAAAAGTAGGAAGAAATGCACACAAGAAGTATCAAGTGCTTACAAGGGATGCCATAATCACAAACAGGCAGGTATGTCCGCTATTTGCACGTAACGGTTTTATTATCACCTCAGTTGATTGAAACTTAACCAAGTCTCAGTCAAATGACACAACATATAGAAAAGAAGAAAGAAAAATTTTAAAGATTTTTTTTGTGGGATAAATTTTTTTTTTGAAAAAAATTTATTCATAAATCTCTATTTAAGATCTCATGAATATAACATTGACTAAGACTTTGTTACGTCTTAGTTGCCTGAGATTCAGCAATCCCAAAACAACGAAGTTTTTACATCATCAACAAGGTGTATTTTTGTATTTCTTTGATGAAAGAGAGATCATCAACAAGGTGTGAGGGGAGCCTCCAACACTAGCGAGTGTCCTATCCTGTTGTCTTCGATGATACAGTACTACTCTACTTGCACGCGCGCGCTGTCCTCGGCGAGACAGTCAGCGTCGCCAAAGCTCCAGAGCCCCAGCTGACTGCCGTCGATCTTCTCAGCATCGGCGCCGAACAGGCCATCCAGCCACTCGTACGAGCTGCTGTCCAAGAAACCGAGTTGGTCATCGAACATGAAAGGATCTAACAGTTGGTTGGCGGAGTCGTCGGACGCTGCCGGCAGAACCTCGTCGGCTTCGATCCGGGGCCGCTTCTTGGCGCTGCCCAGGTCGACGACGGACTGGTCGGACTCCACTTCAGCATGGACAGATTGCGCCGCGACCTCGTCGGACGCGGACATGCCCTGCCACGAGAAGTCTGGCAGGGCGCCGCTGGATTCGGAGCTCATCCCGCCGGCATCCGCTGCTCCGGCACCATCCTCTTCGTCGTCGTCGAGGTCAATAAGAACCAACGGCGTCGGTTTCGCGGCTACGCGGCACTTGGGTGCGCTCGTGGACGAGGGGGGGAAGTTGAGCCTGGCGTTGGCGCCGCGGAAGCCGCGGGCGGCGTCGTCGTAGGCATGCGCGGCGGCCTCGGCGGAGGGGAAGGTGCCGAGCCAGACCCGGACGCCCTTGATGGGGTCGCGTATCTCTGCCGCCCATTTGCCCCACGGCCGGCGCCGGACGCCCCTGTACTGCGCCGGCCTACCGCCGCCGCGCCTCGCTGCCGGCTGCCCGCGGGCGCCAAACTCCAAGCCCGCGCACTGGCGCACCTCCTCCTCCTCCTCGGGGTCCTCGTCGAAGCGCTTGAAAGCAGCCTCGAAGTCGTCGACCCTCTGCCGCTTGGGCAAGAGGTGGACCGCCGTGACGCTCCTGGGCGGCGCGCTCGGCATGAGCTCGGCGAGGATGGCACCGCCGCACATCTTTGCTCACTTCTCGCTGTGTGTACGTGACTAAGGTGTGTGTACGTGCCTGCGTGCCCTGGCTTGTCGGTCGCTACCCTCTTTTCTTACTTTGAACCTGAGAGCAGGTTGATCAAGGTGGTGCGTGCTGTAGTGTTGCGTTTGGTCGCGGTCTCCGGAGGTGTAATATATAGACGGCGAGCCGCTTCGAGGGGCTGAGGGGGCGACGTCTCCAAAATTCATGGCGGATAAGGACGTGCGGCGGGAAACGGCCGTGAAGAGCCGATGCGTGCATCTAGTACAAGACGACAGCCCCGCACTTGCGAATGTCTATCCGGTAGCTGCTGCCGGAGCGACGTCTCTTTCCCGAAACCCTGGCCTGCACAGGGTGCTAGTTTTGCCGTAAGACGGTATTGCCAAGTGGATGATTTAGTTAACCCACGATGCTTAAAGCTACCAAGGAGCATGTGCTGCTTAAAAGTACTAAGGCCCTCTTTGTTTCATAAGTCCTAGGACTTTTTTAAGTCCCAAAGTCTTGAGTCCCTATCTGTTTGTTTACAGAAACTTATAAATCCCGAGTCCCTACCTATTTGTTTACAGGAACTTATAAGTCCATGTTACCTCTAGTAATAAATGAATTACAGAATAGTGACAACCGAAATAATACTTGTTCACACAAACAAATTAACACCTGTTCGTGGCAACACTTGTTCATAACAACCGAAATAAGAGAGATTACATAACAACCGAGATAACAGAGATTACATAAGTGCAGAACACTTGTTCATATCATTGTTGTTTCAAGGACCACAACCCATCAGCGACCCAAGCTCTGAATTGATTCATAGCAGCACTGTCCATCTCATTTGTTGAATCATTCGTTGTATTCGTTGGCATAGACAATGGTACATAGTTTTCATCTTGATCACACTTGTCGAACTCTATATTAGGTAGTTGACTTTGTCTAATAAAATTGTGCAGTGCAATGCAAGCCACAATGATTTTGCTTTGTTTCTGTTGTGGATAACTAGGCAAGTGAAACAAAATCCTCCACTTGTTCTTCAGGACTCCAAAACACCTCTCGATGACATTTCTAAGTGAAGAATGGGTGAAATTGAAGTGTTCCTTTTTTCCTCTAGGCATTGTGCCATCACGGTACTCCTGGAAATGATAGGTTAAACCCTTGTATGGTGCAAGATAACCTGGTCTATTTGGGTACCCTGAGTCCATAAGATAGAACTTATTAGGTGGTGGTTTTGGAAACTTGTCGCCAAATCTGGATCGGGCATCATTGAAGACCCTCATGTCATGCACTGATCCTGGCCAACCAGCTAGGACAAATGTGAATCTCATATCAAAGTCACACACACACATCATATTCTGACTCTTCTCCTTATGTCCCATCTATTGCACCAGTGGCAAGTGGTACCACAATTTGTATGTGTGTCCCATATATTGCACCAATGCAATTGTCCATAAATGGTGCATACTTTCTAGATCTTAATTTTGAATGCACAGTTTTGAATTGACGATCTGTTGGCTTGATGATGTCTTTTGCTAGTTTGATCAGACAGGCCAAAACCTTATCAAACTTCCTTACAATTGTCTCCAATGACCTAACAAATCTGTTTTCTGCTTGTCTAACAGATTGAGGGGGACCTACTATCCACAGAAACAGAGCTAGAGACTCAACAGATGACATTTTTTGGTGGACTTCAAACCATAGGAATCGACAAGCACACTATGCGATTTCTCAAACACCGGTCTGTGCATTCTAAACATGTTGTAAAAGGCTTTTCCGTTGCCTAGTGTTGTCATAACCCAATCATGCCCAGACTCTATTGGTACTCTTCTAGGCCCTTTGTTACAGTAAGAGTCCAAGTAGTACATACCAATCATGCAGGCCATCTGCATCATTCTTCTCTTCCTTTTTTGGTGCATGAACAACATCAGTGCGTCATCATCACTGCTGCTCCCATCATCACTGCTGATTCCATCAACACTGTTGTCATCATCCTGAAACATGCAAACATTAGTACAACTTATTCATCATGCACCACATCTTCAACTTGAAAACATTAGTACATGCATGAAAAAGGACACACAGTAACATGCAATGATCATTTAACAAGGTCACACAGTACAGGTCCATTACATATATTAGAAAAAGGACAAACAAGATCACTACTACACTAGGACAACTTCTTCATCATGCACCACCTCTTCAACCAAGTCAGTCTAGCCTGATCACTTGAAATGTTCTGAAACATGACTCTATTTGCCTCATCGACAAACATTTGAGTTGCCATGAAGTACTCAACACTTGTTTCTTCTGCACCACACTGAACTGCCAACAGTTGACAATGAGTAATGGATTCCTTAGTGTTGTTTGCTTTCTTCTCTTTTGCCTTATCCTTCGCTTCCTGCCTTTTGTTTGCATATTCAGTGATCATGTCAGAAGTGTTCTCACTAGTCATAGTATTGATGAGCCCTGTCATTAGTTTCACCATTGGGCTCTTGTGTTTCTTGACTGGGCTTGAAGCTGACTGTTCACCGCCGCTGCTTCCCCTCTTCCTGCTGGTGTGCTCATTGGACTCTCCTCATTTCCATCATCGGCAACAACATATTCTTCTTCATTTTCATCTATGGGCACATAAGCTGATGATCCATCAACTGCCACACCTTGAAATAGCTCTATTAGCATATCCAAATACTCAGGATTGCCACCCTTGGATTTTCTGACATCTGGTCTCTCTTGCAACATTAGTTAGGTAATTAGGACAAGGCTAAATAATGTAACCAAGTGTGAGCAATTCAGATGTAATTTGCAGAATAATGTATGTACCTTAATTACTTTTTTCCACCACTCATTCGATGCGGTTATAGCTCCATCTCCAGTTCGGCCACAACCAGTTTGCTGCCCCAACCACACCCAAGCAGTATAGTGGCTCTTGAGTCTAGTTATGCAATTTTTGAATTGCTTGGCAGTATGGAGGAGGCCAGCACGCTGATAAAAATTTTTCTTCATGTTATTGTAGGCTCTACTTGTCCAAGTACCATTCACACAGTGCCCATCCCTAGCTTCCTCACAGGCGATGTTACAAAATACAGTAATATGCTCGTCTGTCCAATCAGCCTTGGCAATGTTTTCCTAAAAAAAATAACAAGTACACAATTCAAACAAAAGTAGAATCAAGCTGGTTCAAATTCTACATCAAGGTATACCATTGTACACACAATTAGCTAGCATATAAAAAAGATGAGTTTGCACCCTGTGACAAAAAGCTAATTATGTATACCAATCAGAATTTTACCTCTCCAAAAGCAAAATCCTCATCTTCATCTTCAAAGCCTTCATTCTCATCGACATCTTCTAAAGATGCAGCAGTTGACGACGCACGTTGCTTCCCCGCAACTTTTCCTCTACTGCCGGCCGATGAGGACCCATGGGCTCGACCTACACCGCGTCCGGTGACCTGCGACACGGTCCTCCCACGCCCTATCACGCCTCCCTCAACGGCAGCTGCGCCCGGGGCGACGAACAGACGCAGGTGAGAGCCGGCTCGGCCTCCGATGTTCAGAGACCGTGCTCGGCCTCCTCCGCCCTGAGACACGGGCCTCCCACGACCAGGTCCAGTAGGAGGAAGACCATGGCCGGCGGACTAGTCGAAGAGGAGTTGCTAGTACAAGCCCAACTCCGGGAAGTCGTCGACGTTGTGGTTGAGATCCAAGAATCCCATTCCCCTCCCAATATTTCCCCCGGTGGATGAGCCCTGGGATGCCTGATGATGCGCGTGGAACTGAGAGAAGAAGGGGATCCGGTCCTCCTCATCGTCGGCCATGGCGGCGGCGGTTCAGGGTACTGCCGGCGGCGGCGGCGATTGGAGCAGAGCGGGGATGCGGGGAAGGAGCGAAGTGGGGAAGCGATAAGGTTAGGTGCGGGGCAGGGGGATTCGATGGAAAAGTCCCTATAAGTTCCTCCCTGAGAGTCTTTTTTGATAAGTCTCAAATCATCACTTTAAGTCCCAATAAGTCCCTCCTGTTTGGTTTAGATGGGACTTATAGGGACTTTTTTAAGTCCCTAAACTAATAAGTCCCTGGAAACAAATAGGGTCTAAGTGCATGTACAGTGATTGATAAGACAATCTAATCTTAAATTTTGCATGTAATTTAAAGATAACAATAAAAGCGTTCTATAATGAATTATCTTTTAGCCTTATATTTAATAACTAGCTATTTCTAAAAATATGGTGAGACATATTGTGCTAAAAGGTTATCTCTTAAATAAGAGAAGATAATTTTTTTTATAATTTCTCTCTCCTCCATCTCAGCATTTAGCCTACGTGACACTCCTAAGATAGCACTGTTGTACATGTCCTAAGAGCATCTCTAGTGGCTTGTCTAAATTTGATAGTCTATATCTACATCTACACAATGGAGTAAAAAGATTCTCTTTTAGGCAACCTAAGTTTTCCAGCGGATTGTCTATATACATGATGTCTATATTCTCTCTCATATACGTATTTTAATAGTATCTTATAGCAGCTATATTTTCTCAAAATCTTATGTTGGTCATTTCTAAGTTATTCTCATTTATTTATTTTCATCTGCAAGACATACAAAGGAGAAAATAAACCAGCCGCAAAATTATTTTAGGTTCAGCACTAGCAACACCCTATATAATTTACGGGAAATAAACAATAGCAACAGGTTCAGTCCTGATGAGGCGGCGGTCCAGGCGCAGCAGCCTCCGTGACCAATGCCGGCGCGGCCACCCCCCTGCCGACGTCCTCCAATTGCTCCGAGTTGGTGCATGGACGAGCTCATGAGCCAACATTTTTGGTTTGAAAATTGTGGCTTGGTTGTCCAAATGTGGACGACGGGTAGCTAGTTTGGACATTGTCTAAATTTTAAACGACGCAATAGACAAGCCACTGAAGACATTTTTTGACATGTGGTAGTCTAAATTTGGCATAGACCACCATTTGCACAGGCCACTAGATATCCTCTAAGCAAGCTTAATTCGTACTAGTATTGCCAAGTGGATGATTTAGTTAACTCACGATGCTTAAAACTACTAAGGGCTTGTACAGTGATTGATAAGACAAATTTAGCTTAAGTTTTACATGTAATTTAGAGGTAACAATAAAAGCGTTCTATAATGAATTATCTTTTAGCCTTATATTTAATAACTAGCTATTTTCTAAAAACATGGTGAGATATATTGTGCTAAGAGGTCATCTCTTAAATAAAAAAAGACAAATATTTTCTTATGCTTTCTCTCCCTTCCACCTCAGCGTTTAGCCTACGTTACACTTCTAAGATAGCACCGTTGTACATGCCCTAAGCAAGCTTAATTCATACTGATACGTATTACCAAAGGATGGCTAATGACAACTACTCCTCTTCCTAATGACAACTTCATTTAGTTGAAAAGAAATTCCATATGTTTTGAGATGGGTCTGGGTCACTCTGGCAATGAAAATCCTACACCTACCAAGGCCTACGTACGTTTACAGATGCCTTCAAACTAATCTAAACATCCCCTATTTTCAGGAGGGGTGTGCCTTCACCCTCCCTCTTAATCCAATCAATTGCCAAGTCAGACCAGCCCGTTAGCTTCTTCAGGGCTGAGCATTACTTTGTTTGGTTACAAACCCTGCAAGTGAAACCGGCAAAAACATTCAAACACAATCGGGCACACATCATTCATTTGCACAAACATTTTACTTTTCATAACAGAGAGTCATTTAAGTGGTGGTTCAAAGTCACCATGTATATTTACACACTTCACAACTACTTCCTCCGTTCCTAAATATAAGTCTTTCTAGAGATTTCTCTAAAGACTATATATAGAGCAAAATGAATGAATCTACACTCTAAAGTGTGTCCATATACATTCGAATGTAGTCCTAAATGAAATCTCTAAAAAGACTTACATTTAGGAACGGAGGGAGTATGTCGTTGTGCCAAGTAGTATACCCGTCCCGCGGGAGCTCCTATTCGACGCCAATTGCAGCAAACAGTCGGCCTCACGCATAGGAGCGTCCCCGACTGGGCCGGCCCATATACAGAGGAGAAATTCGCAAAAAAAAAAATCACGGTTGCTAGGTTCGAATTCGCAAAGTCACAGTAACTAACACAGCTGCTATCAATTATACCTTATGGCCGATGGCGAAAGAAGATGGCGTGAATAGTTTTACTATAACGCTATATTCACTCTAGCGTCCTATTTACTGAAGCGCACAGATTATTCAATTGTTTTTAGCCACTTTTAAAAACAAGAACAAAATTTTAAAAAATGTGAACAAAATTTGAAATTTTTAAATAGTTTTGTAATTACAGGAACAAAATTTAAAATTTTGTCCAATTTTGAAAAAAAGTAACATTGTTTGTAAAAGAAGATTTTTTAAAAAAAAATCGCATATTTTTTAAAAATTTCAAACATGGGGACAATTTTTAATGTTTTGAACAAATTGATAAAAATGTAAAAAAAATAATTCCTAAAGATTTTCGAAACACAAACATTTTTCTTAAGTTGTGAACAAAATTTCAAAATGAGAACTTTTTTGCAATTCCAGGATAATTTTTGAAATACAAACAGTTTAATGAAAATCATGAACAAATTATAAAAATGAGAACATTTTCTGAAATCCCGGAACATTTTATGAAATTGTGAACAAATTTTGAAACACAAATATGTTATGAAATCATGAACAGATTTGAAACAGAAATATTGTATGAAATCATGAAGAAATTTGAAACAGAAATTTTTTATGAAATCGTGCACAAATTTTGAAAACAAGAATATTTTTTGAAATCTCTAGACATTTTTTAAGACACAATTTTTTTAAATCATGGACAAAATTTTAAAACATGAACAATTTCTGAAACATGATTTTTTTAAAAAAATTGTGAACACATTTTGAAAGCAAGAACATTTTTTGCAATTCCTGAACATTCTTTGAAATACGAATATTTTTTAAAAATTGTGAATACAATTCTGAACATGAGAACATTTTTTAAAATTTGGAACAAAAATTTGAAAATTTCAAACTAAAGAAAAACTAAAGTAAAAATAACCAAATAATAAAATAATAAATAAGAAAAAATAAAAGAAAAAGAAATAGCCATAGAGAAAAGAAAAGGAAAATAGAAAAACCGCTCTATGAATCTTCTAGAAGGTTCCTAAAAGCAATAAAAACCGTTGGGAACCTCTAGAAGATTCACAAAACCGAAATCTTCTACCTACTAGAAATGGGCCGGCCCAATCTCTCGCTCGGTCACCTCGTCTCTGCAATTGCTGGAGAGTTTGACGCAAAATGCGCCAAATAGGGAATTCCCCGTCTCGCCTCTTCATTTCCTGTCTCGTACATCTTCTTGTAAGTTTGTTGTTTGAAAGAACTTCTATTTCTTCTCAAAAGGAGGATTACCCTGACCTTTACATCAATCGATGTGCATAATCATCTTTATTATTATTTAATAGAGTCTGACAACACGAATACATAAATCAAGATGAAGCCTCCTATCCGGCAGACAAAGTCGCAATACCTATATTCTTGATATCGTGCCCGAACCGCATGAATGCACACTATCTAATCTAATGGCCTCACACAGCTGTCCCGCATCGTGCCGAAAGCACCACCCTGTTTGATCGACCCGCAGGACGCACCGCATGCACACGCTCTGGATCTACCGCCGCCATTTTTTGTCGTTCCATCTTCAGGAGCGATCAACACATACACCTTGCGAGGCTCTACTGCTTCTGTCGATGCCATCACAACGTCACACAGTGCCATCCTCCTGTGTATATCCATCCACATTCGCCGCCGCCGAAACTCCATTGGGCCACACCGCCGAGACCTGCCATCGGCCTTGCAGTAGATGTAACACCGCTCTTTCTCTTGTCCACCTAGCCAACCGTTGCTCCAAAACGATGCCTTCATGAAGGAGAACGACATTGAAGACGCTGTCATCGTCCAATCCAGGAGACACAGTTCTAGGGTTTCCCCCGGAGCACCCCGAGCGTGGTGCCACAACCTAGCACGATGATGCCTCGAGAAGGAAACGATGTCACAGTCGCCACCATCGTCCTCCATGACCGCAGTCAGCGCGATTTTCATCGAATGTCGCGTCACCCTGATCTCGCAGTTGGTTGAATCCATGCGGAGCCTCGCCGTGAAGACGAATATCGCCACCGGTACTCCGATAGGTAGCCTCCAGCCGACCCTCACCGATCCCTCCACGCGTCGTCGGCTGTTCATGGCCACACTGCGACGGATCTGAACAGGACTCCAGATTCGCAGCCACCGCTGCCAGCGATCTCCAAGCCAAGCAGCCCACCATAGGGCAGCCACTCCGTCGTCCAGGGAGCTCCGGTGGCCGTCGCATAGTAGGGGCGCCACCCTAAGAGCAACTCCAATGGGGCGACCCATTTCGTCCGCGGCCGTCCGTTTGGGTCGGCGCGGACAAAAAAGCCGGCCCAACGCGCCGACCCAAACGGACGCGCGTCCGTTTTCGTCCGCCTGCCGACCCATTCCCGGCCCATTTTTAGCCTGATTTGCGTCGGCGCGGACACAAAACGGACGCGTGCGCTCGCCCTCTTTTCTCACCGGGCCCGCTGGTCGGTGGCACATTGGATTCACACCCTCGCCCGCCTGCTACCTCGCCGACGCCGCCGGCCATTTTTTCAGATAAAAATGGATACATAGATAGTTCTAGCGTACACAGATAAAAGAAAAGACCACTAGTCGTCGCTTTCTGACTCCGACTCGGTAATGTCCTCCTCCGACGTCTGAATGTAGGCGTCAGCATACGCCTCGTCTTCAAAGTCCCAACCCGCCGTTTCTTGTAGCTTCAGTTTCAATTGAGCTGCCTGCTTCCGCGAACACTTGTCCTCCCGATAGGCGGCTCGCTCCCTCCTCCTCGCGTCCCTCTCCAACCTCCTTTGCTTGTAGAACTGGCGCTCGTCGACGGTGTCCTGCGGGAAGCCTCCGCGCCCCACCACCAAGGCTTCGACGTCCTTCTCCGTGATGGCGAGGCGACGCTGCTGCCTTCGGTGGACACAACGATCCTCGTCGGTGAAAAGCCGCGGAAGAGGCGCCAAATCCTGCGCCCGCTGACTCGACACGTTGGGAAAATTCATATCCCGACGAGGCCTCAGGAGGCGCCACGCCGCCGCGTCGTGCGCGCGGGCCGCCTCCTCTGCGGTGTCGGAGGTGCCGAGGATGAGACATTTCTCACGAAATCAGATCTCGGAGGAGAAGGCGCCGGAGCGACGCTCGCGGACTCCGCAAAAATCCGAAGCGCCCAGGCGGCGGATCGATATGGTGGCGCAGAGACGGCGAGAGTGGGCGGCAGACAGAGTATGGGGGAGCGTCTTCTTTATAACAAGCGCAGGCCGCGGCGCGCGCGCAAACCTTTGCCGCGCGCTGGAGCGCCAAAACCAGCGCGCGCTAGGCCGATTTCCCCCGCGCGTGCGACCCTTTCCTACGCGCTGGAGCGCCAAAACCAAGGCGACGGCATGATCTAAAACGCGCGTGGTCATGAAATGGGTCGGCCCGTTGGACACACTGCTGACCCAAAACTAAAAAAGAACAGACGGTGGGCGGACGGCCGATTCAAACGGACAAAAGGTAAATAAAAACGCCGTCCGTTTGGGTCGGCGCGTTGGAGTTGCTCTAACTGCCGCCTTAGTTTTCCCACAAGAGGCACCCCGTCCTGGAGCCTTTGGCGCTAGGCCCGCGGCCACCGTGGCCCTCGCCGGCGGCAGGAGCAGGCAAGATCGAGGGCCGGCGGCGCTAGGGTTTGAGGGTCCCGGGCTGTCCATGGTGGATAAGGACGTGACACGACCATGAAGAGCCGATGCGTTGCACCGGTGCCAAGACGACGGTCCCACACTTGTGAGTGCCCTAGTCCTATCCTGTAGTTGTGGCCACCGGCGCAACTTCCCTTTCCCGGTTCCATGCTTCGAACCTTCCAAGGCGATACCTGAACCCTGGGCTTGCACGGCGTGGAGGTTTCGCCGTAAGATGTATTGCCAACTGGCAACTGGGCGATTTAGTTAACCAGCGGCGCTTAAAACCACTAGCTTTTACTAATCCGTAGAACCACCAAAGGATGGTTAGCGACAGCTACTCTGCACGTCTACGTGCTTGGAAAATTGCTAGGCGTAAACAATTCGTATAGGCACAATGGACTTGGTCCCGATCCTTTATCCGATCACATAATTTAACAATGTCCCATGCGTCTCAGGTCATCATGCTAGCTACCTTTTTTATAAAGGAGAAATACCCCAGCCTCTGCATCTGGACGATGCATACGGTTAATTTATTAATTATTAATAGAAGACCTTATAAAATCGTACAACAGTGAGACCAAAGCCACCATCTGAGCAATCTCTGTCGCTACTCCTATTTAGCTGATGAAGGGGCGCTGATGGTCTGGGCCTAATTAATACCAAACAGACCTTGCAGCCAAACCTAACATCTAAGACATGGGGTCCCAGCCAGGACACCTGCCGGGTATGGGCACCCACCAGTCTGGCGTGCTCCTCAATCAGGACGCCTACCGGGTATGAGGCCGCCACAGCCACCTGCCACATATTCATCTTTAGAGCTGTACTGTTGTATCGGCCTTGCCGGTCTCGCTGCCGCCAACGCCACCACGACGCCAGACAACGTCGACCTCTTGCGCGTGTCCGTCATCACACATCTGACGCCAAGCCTCCGCTACTCCATGCCGCCAAGTGCCACGGCCAAGAATATGTAGAACGAAACACCGCTCCATCGAAAGGGAGGCAGCACACCCCCACCCCTTACCTGCAGACCCTCCAATCCAATCCCAATGTCCTTAACGCCGCCTCCAGGAAGGTTACGGTGCACTAGGCACCGCCGACGCCCGATCCGCATCGGATCTTGGGCTTTCGCCCGGACATGGGTCGGAGTGGATAGATGGTGTCCTCAGCAGCGCCCCCAAGAAGGAAAGCGGCGCCAAAAGGCGGTGTCGCCGTTGCCGGCGAAGGTTTCCCTCGGACACCGATCTGCTCCACCAGAACGCACCGGAGGTGGATCCGGCAAGATCCAAAGCCCAACCGGGGACTGGGAAGGGTTGCATGGAAGGGAGGGAGGTAATACCTCCAGATCAGGCACGGGAAGATTCGTGCCGCGCTTGGCCACCACCTGCGGATCGCCGTCCTCACGCCGAACCCTAGGCACGCCGCACGCCACGCCAGCAGGGGCCGCCGCCCCTGGATCCGAGGGCCTCCGCGAGAGATGGAGCGCCGAAGACCCCGCCGCCACCTTCCCCGGCGCCCGCGCGGGCTTTCCCGGCGGTCGTCTCCGGTGGCGGCGAGGGGGGTGGGGGAGGTGGGGGTGGCGGCGAGGGGGGTGGGGGAGGTGGGGGTGGCGGCGGGGGAAGCCCTAGAGGGACAGGACCAAAACCTAAAACAATGAGGGAGAATTTCACTTCACCGGCCTCTGCACCAATTAGGGATACATACGGCCATTTTAGTATGAGTACCAAGATAAACATGGTCCTCGGAATTTTTGAAATGAGTATCAAGATATTTTTTGATAAGTGGTTCCACTATACACCAAACTTGATCCTCAATAAATGGAGAAAAACCCTTGTGCATTACGTCATTAGGCTGCACAACCGCATGCCCAACCACTGAGCCAAGGCTCTCTTTGCATCATGCTAGCTACCTAATAAGGCTCGTATGTACGTACGTCCCTAGCGCATAGAAGAATACTTACTACTATAATTAGTCATGATCCACCAGCTAATCACCCTAGTAGTACCTATTAAATTACAACGGACGCTAGTGCTAACCAGCTTTTGTCCGTTGATCACATAGGATAAGCCCCTTGACGGTCGACGGTGCCTACCAGGCGATACAAAACCACGGCTGGGAGAGCGGTATTGGTGTTGCAGAGACGAGGACGACGTGGCGCGCAATCTAGGGAGCAGCTCAGCAACGAAATTATGAAGCAGACAATCGTCCGCATATTCCTATGCTAGGGTTGATTTTTTGGTCATCACTATCTAAATATAAAGTATACTAATTGCAGAGTTTAGCGGGACAAGTAAGCAGACAACCCACTGAACCCCAACTGGCAATTACTTGATCTTTCCGTCAACTTTTTGTTTATTGGGTGACATAGCATTGCCGAGCCAAATCACACTATCCCCTCCTATCCGAATTAATTGACGCAATCTATAATGTGCAACCCCTATACAAGTCTGAATAATAGTCTAAACATTGCATCAATTAATTTGAATCGAAGAGAGTACTACTTCTTCCTCTTACATTTTCTTCTTCTTTTAATAACCCAACACATGAAAAAAAATCACCCCATAATTTCATTTAGTTCGTATTTTTAGGACACAAACTTGTGTTTCTTTCGGGGGAAAAAGGATGACCCCGCCTCTATATAGAGGGATGCATACAATCATTTTATTAATTATTCATCGACCTTATGAAATAATACAGTCTGAAACCATCATCTAAGCAGCATCTGTGGCTATTCTTATCAACTTGATTCTAATGCTGCCGCAATCCGACGCGAGAGAAATCCTCTCGAGTCTCCAAGTATGTGAACACTGCTTTCCGCTTTATTAGTCGGCAGTCGCTGTTAGGTTTGGAACGAACTAGAGGATCGACGTGCGGAATTATAATATGAGTAACTCAGCTTTGCATCATGCAAGCATGTTCCCTACGATGCCATTATTGTGACAAAATCCTTGTTTGTTTGAGGCGTCGTCGTCAGGCCTGATGCAACTTGCTTGGTGATGAGATGCTTCTGCTAGCTTCTTCGGCGCTCCATCGAACAAGTTCACTGCATCCCCCGACGGCTTCCTAAAAGCTGGACAATATTATAATAGTACAGCTCCTGCCATTCAGAAATGGCTTTTGCTCAATGCGCGCGTGTGTGGCCCTGCAAGGCCGGCAAGCGTACGTGTTCGGTCTTATCCTTGCTCTTTTCCTCCATGAATCTTGTGAACGATACTATATATGTCGCCGTTTCCAAGGTCTTGACTTTGCAAACCATAAGAAATGTCAGCTTTTTATTTCAAATCGCAAACCCTCTCTCGGAGCCCTTTTCTCCCACTTCGTCCCTCCCCTTCCATGTATCTGCACCCACCGAGAACGCCGTCGGAGCTCTGCTGCTCCTGCTCTATCTAGGCGAGTTGTACTTCGCTGTCGTTGCACCTTCGGAACGGACGCTAGGGGTATTCTTGAGTCTTCATGTAAATACTCATAATTTTTATAAAACAATGTTAGTTTTGGTAAAACAGTGACAATTTTCAAAAAACAGTAATGATTTTAGCAAAATGAATACACATAAATACCCGGAAGCAAATTTCTGCAGCCGCCAGTGTTCGGTCAAAAGCCATTGGGATTTATCTTTAAAAAAATTCTCCTTGTTTAACATGAAGCAAGCACGATTGCAGGGTACTCGGTGAGGGATGATGCACTATTGTGCAACACGTGGTTGGCCACAAGTGCGGGACTTTGTAGACATGAAGCAAAAGGGCACATTATTTTGATAACATGTGCATTCTTGGTTTCATGAGCACAAGCAATACACGCCCCATAATTTGGAGGTGATCCATGATTGCAATGTGAAGTCGCTATTCCATCAATGGTACACATTTCAAACGTTGTCATGAAGTACCGTAGTGCGATTGCACAGTGGAAAGAAGGTGGCCACCGGGCATGTTAATCATGGAGATAGTAAGTTTTGCTTCCTGTTGCTTTATGTGTTGGTCAGTTCATTAATCCAATCAATGTTGCAACTTGATGATCATATCTTTGTATAGCCTGGACGTGCTACCGCGCTGTACCAAACAGACGGAGGGCAAGCCCTTCAGAGTAATGCATGCATTGTTGGGTAAAGCTGAAGGGACACAACATAGGGGTGAACAACATGTGTCCCTGAAGGATTTCAAGCTCGAGAAGAGAAAGCTTGATATGAAGGCCGTTTTCGAGGAGTATGGTTGAATTTGGGATCGGTGTATTTTGAAAAGAGGCGGACATTTGGTGCATTGGGTTCGATGGCCACCCCCCTCCCCTCCCCCTCCACTATCTGCAGTAGCAACTCTAACACGGTTCACCAAACCGGACACACCAAATGTCCAACGTGTTCGCGGACAACGGACATGGTATCAATCATCCCATCATAGTCATAAAATTCGGATAGCGAGCTATTACTCATAGTGGGCTAGACAGACCGAGAGGAAAAGGAGGTGAGAGGGACAAATGGGATGCGGGAGATATGGTCCAACTATTAGTGGGCCATGCGGACGTCCGAACTTCCACACCTCCCAGCTTGGTGTTGGTTTGGTGGATTTCAGGCGTCCGAACCGGTAAGGACAAATTTGGTAACTCGCGTAGGGTGGCTTAAAGTGTCTGGACCGTCCAGTGCGACATTGCGGCCATTTCGAGTTGGAGTTGCCTTTATAAGTTTAGCTTATCAAATCTTCAACTGGATCCCTACACACTCATATGTCTTTCTGAATGGCAATCCCAAACATCGCGCAGACAAACAAAGCACCCAACCAGACTCTCGAATCCAGTCCATGTGTTTGGAATGTTCGCTACCACACAAACGTAGTCCGTATGCCGCGTAGATTTGGGGTCACCCGGATCCGTCCGCCACGTCAGATTCGACAAGTCGGACCAACCCCAAATTGATCAAATCCACCAAACCTCTCTCTCTCTCTCTCTCTCTCGTATCTGAACTTCCTTGTCCGCGTCTACACCATCGCCCTCCTCCACCCTTGCTTTGTGTCTACTTTATCGACATCCACCTCTATCATAGACATCGAGACGCGCTCTAACATCCACCAGCACCATGGACGATGGCTCGACAAAGCCTATGCGGGTCCCTACCATCATGAACAGGGCATAGATCATCGCCCAGAGGGAGCGGCACGCTCACAAGAAGACGGAGAAGGACGTTGTTGAGAAGGCAGCAAAGGATGATGTACAAATGGAGTTCACTACGTCTGTGCCCTTCACCACGCCCGTGATAAGGACCACCCCCGACACCGTGTCGGCTTCGCAATGACCGAGTGTGACATCCTGGGTTAATAGAAATGATAGACTACTCATATCGACATTAGAGCCCATTCACCTCGAAGTTAAGCATGCTTGGCTCGGAGAGATTTGAGGAACAGTGACCGACTGGGAAGTTCATCCCGGGTGCGCAAGAGTGAGGACAAAGTGTGCAGAAAAGACTAGCGTTGGCCTATGGGTCCGCTCTAGGTCCTAAGTGGTAGCTAAGCGCAACGATCATGAACTAGTGGGTTTGGCTGGGGCCTGCAATCAAAGTCGACCCTCGTGGTTACACGGGTGTGTACGGGTCAGTTGCGCGAGCATGTGGCGCATGGAGTGTGTGACATGTCGTGGCACACGACATGGGCCATGTGCCGGGCTGGACGAACATCATGTGCCAAGATGGAACGTTTCTACTGGGCCGATGAGGACGTCAGTTCCTTTGAGTGGGGGTGTATGTGACATCCCGCCTTAATAGGGATGATAGATTACTAATGTCAACAAGGAATGTCTTCTTTTTCGGGGGCCCATTCGCAAGAAACCTTAAAGTTAAGTGTGCTTGGCATAGAGCAATTTGAGGATGGGTGATTGACTAGGAAGTCGATCCCGGGTGCGCATGAGTGGAGACATAGTGCACAGGAAAGACTACACTTGATCCGTGAGGCTAGTCTAGATCCTAGGAGGTAGCTAGACAACGACTAGGAGCCGATGGGTGAACCGGTGGGTTTGGCCAGGGCCTTACGTCGCCCTAATGGCTTCATGCGGGAAAGAGGACGCCTCCCCGGACATGGTATCGACTCACCGCAACTCCAATAGCGGTGGACAACATCGGGAATCTTCGCCGTCAAACATGCCCACTTACTGTTCGAGGAAAGTCTTGACTAGACTATGTAGGGTTTTCTTGCCTCAGAAGTATTTATCAGGTCAATTTTAGGATGGTAGTTTCATTGTGATGCATCTTCGGGACTTTTGAGATGGGTGATACCATGAGCACAAGGACTACGTGGATCCGCATCCAATCCACACCTACAAGGAGGACTCTCTCCAACATAGATGGGCCGCCATCCAAGAATTTGAACAAGTTTTGTGGTTTTCTAGGCAAAAGTGGCGAATAGGCCCAAAAGTGACATTGAACTCCATAGCCATGTAAGTTTTGCTTGCTTCACATGGTCATCATTTTTATTGCTTGTTTCGTTTCTTGCATTATGTTGAGTGATTCTTATTTGCTAGATGGGGTTAGCCACCACTTTGTACCATCAAGTTTAGAAAAGGTCGTTCACTATGTTCATTTTAGGGTGAAATTGAATGGGGAACTGAAGTGGTGCACCCTCTGTTGAGATCTCAAGAACCCCACCAGGAAGATTAAGAACACCAATCCATTGGATTGGATGACGACGATGGGCATGGGACCGTGCAAAAGATGAACGGAACTACTGTGCGTACGGTTTTACTCTGCCCGACTCTATACGATGCCTAATCTAGTGGTGTGCTGCTGTTTGGATCAGGAGTTGAACGGCTTGATCTGCTATGTCGTATGAAACCGGAGAAGCAAGAGTCGTACGCATAGCAAGACTCAAAGAAAAATAGACATGTCATGGGGAGGAGTGTGAGAAGGATAGGCTCGTGCATGAGGGCGTGACAAGCAAAATATCTGTCACATGGACGGACAACTTTCCTAGCAAGGCGGAAACATTGAAGAAAATGAAGCAGAAGGAGGAGAGGCACAAACTCTTCTTGGATGTACAGAGGAAGAGGATGGAGTTTGACGGGGAGAGGGTCCCGAAGAGTATGACTAGAGAGGGAGAGAATAGACGTGGAAAAGCAGGAGAGATTGTTGAAAATGGAGCTTGAGAAGACGAAGAAATTTGAGGACGTGGCGATTTGGTGCCCGAGCCCAGCTGATCCCGAAATCGTTGTCGTTCGTTCCTGGCTTGGGATCCGCAATTTTCGGTCTGACGCATCTGACGCCGAGCGGCAAAAAAGAGCATGCGGTGGAATACGGTAGGAAACAGTATCTCTGGCGTGGGCCCAGAACGTAGGGAGGAGACGGCGTTCGCGCACGAGAACTCTGGTCCGTGGACCAGATCGTTAGAAGCGCACCTGAGCCAGGGATCAGATCGTCAGAACCCTCGTCGTCCCTCCCTTCACCCAAAACACGTTGTCCCCGTTCTGAGCAGGTCCTTGCGGCGGCGCTCGTTCTGCGCCCGCGGTGACTGGAATAATGGAGGATTCCGGGCTAGAGTTGCTCCATGCCCTTGACATGTTAGTTCCCGCAGATCTGAAAATAGTTTTTTAGGATTTGTTATGCAGTCTGTCTAACGAAGGACCTTGGTGGCCGCCATTGTTGTCTTCTTTCAGGTTCCATTACGAGAGGAGTTCGCTGGAGATGGCCTTTCCCAACAACAAAACCAGATCCGATTTCTCTCTTGTTGCCCAACAACGGAGATGGCCTTGCCATTCCTGAAGACTCGAATGTTGGGTCTGGGTGCGCTCAGCAGCTTGATGGTGATGGGACTGAAAGGGCAGGAGCTGGCAGCCGCCATCGTCCGGATGCATCTCCGATGAGGTCGGCACGGTCGACTGACATAGTCAACCAAGAGGCACCAGGCTTGACTAAAAGGTGTGATCCCGTATGCTACCAATGTTGGTTTGTATATTCAGCTTTGAGTCTTTGACTGCATGTCCGTCTGCACATTCACATGTTCTGTCTGAAAAATGTTTTACTTTGCAAAAATCGTTAGCATAAAAGACCCTATCAAGAAGTAAACCGTGTCACTGCAGTCCATGCTTGATGCCTAGTTTAACAGTCAGAAGCACTTTCAACATACTGTTAATATTGTTGAAGTATAACTAATAGACAACAATTTTTTTCGAGAAACCGGCAGGAGCACTGCCTTTGTACAAAATTATTTTTGTATTTAAACTCGTAGAGTGAATAATGAACATCTGCAAAAAGAAAACAGGTTACGGCTGAGCAGTGCGCCACCGGATAGGACACCATGTCCCTCTTGGATGAGCGCTCTGGAGCAATTGATTCGCAACGCAGAGGAACCTACAAAGAATTTAGTACACCCTACCCTTGGCCCGAGTTTGGATTCGCTTGGTAACGCATACGACTTCTACAATCTGTATTCTTGGGATGTCTTTGGTATCAGATATGGTAAAAGTTGCTCGATGAGTAACGACCTTTTGCTCAAATATAATACATTTCAGAGTAAACGTGTTTTGCTGTGTCATCGATGTGCTCTCCAAGCGCGGTACTATCTGATGTTATGTTTTGTTGGCCGGCATGCAGGGCAAACCAGAGGCAGAGAATAGTAGGTCATGCAGATGCGAATGTCCAATGTTGATTAGGCTGTTGCGCACGGCGGACAGCTGCTGGTACATCACAAAGAACCGTGAAAGCCGCAACCATTTTCAATGTCCTTAACAATGGGTGAGAAGGTGCACTGACCGTCGCACAAGCACATCTACGCATACACAAGATTTGATAAAGCAACTTAGGGAAAACATTGTGAACCTTGGGAAGGTGTACAACATAATTGGGAGTGTCTTTGGTTCGGTCGAGAAGGTGCCCTTCATGAAGAGGACCCTAAGAAATATTTGAGGGAAGATAAGAGATAAGCCGCAAATCATATGCTGAAGACATATATGCCTCCTTCAAGCCCAATGCATATTTTTGTCAGGCAGTACATGAGATACTGTATGACCACGAGCGTGAGGAAAGCTATGAGGAGAAGAGAACGATGATTGTAAGTTTTTTTGTGTGTACAATTTGATTATCTGATTGAAATGAATGTACTTCATACATGTCATGCATTTGTTTACATGAGTCACTAACGGACAGAAAAACTGAACTATATTATGACAGGGTGGAGCTGACAGGAGGACCAATTTGGCGATAGAGCGGCATGCAAGTAGAATTTACACCAGGGCTATGTTTGAGGAGTTTAGTCGCCTCCTAATCGAAGGGACATTGTATAATGTCAAGGAAGTAGAGAAGATGATGAAATATGTCACAAAGCACAACAATGTGGCTAAAACCGAAAAATGGAGCAAAGGATCAGTCAGAGTTTACGTGCGAGTGTGGCCAGTTTGAGCCTATTGGGATGTTATGCAGCCATGTCTTAAGGGTAACTAAACCTAACAAAAAAATGCTACGCATAAATTAAATTTATGTACAAGAAAGTTAAACATATTGTAATAGACAGGTCATGGATATACTTCATCAGGAGGAGATCCCTGCGAAGCATATACTCAAGCGATGGACCAAGGACGTGAGGGACATACTTCCCCAACACCTGGTTCAGTATCAGAAGGAAAATTCAGTTAACTTGTCCTTCACTACAGGAACTCGATGGAAGTGGTGGGGATGGGCGATTCGTATGCAGAATCAGTCGAGCACACGTTTGCTGGTCTGAAGCTTTGTTGGTGAGTGGCACGCCTTTAGCTGAGAAGAGGGATGGTTTGGGGTTTGAGGATCCGATAGCAGGTTTGGCCACTGGCGGATTGCCTGGCAATGGAGAGGTTGCGTTTGTGGGGTGCGACGGTGCTGACAAATGCAATAGTGGTGGGAAATTTGTTAGTGTGAATGCCCTTGAAGGTCTAGCAGCTCCAGATAAGCACAGTGGGGTCGGCAGGCTGACTAATAGCGAGGACAAGGCGCCTTACGAGGGTCTGAGTAAACGTACCAGGTTCTAAAACATTTGTCGGCGCGAGGGGCGCAAGCGAACTATGTGCCCCGAAAGAGGAGATGCCCCCAAGAAACCACGAAAGCCAGGGAAATGCAAGAACTGCGGCATGAAAGGGCATCGTCGGAACACTTGCACGAGGCCGCTCGGAGCTGCTGAGAAATGAGTTCTGAAGTTTTAATTTGCAATCTGTATCATAGTATCTTTCAGGATTTTTAGTGTGTTTCAGTGTGCATTGCTCCACGCTTGTTCCTCAATTGCCGGAGGCATCTTACATATTGTACCAGTAGAGTACCAAGTTTGATAATGTTCATCTGTACTAAATTTGGTTACTGATTGCTGGAAATATTGCGTCCTACTGTTAGGGTATCTCTGGCATCTGCCTGGTTCATATTTGTGGTCGCCTACACTAGCTAGTGTTACGGTCCCAGGTTTAGAGCATAGGCTTGTATACTGAATATGTTTGCTACTGACACTTGGCTGGCATGCAGGATACAACCGTGTGTTTTCCCGGTTCATAAGTGAGCTGTGCACGCAGGTAGATTCAAAATTTGAACTGCTAGAAAGATTATATGCAAGTACTGTAAGACAGGTGATAGGATGGCATCCCGGAAAGCAGTATAAGAGTATACCATCCGGCAATGTTCGCTGTAGAAGTTGCCTGGCTGAGGTTTCACAGCTAGGGGTAGAGTAGGGAGCTGCGTGATATGGAATGTGTGTTAGTTCTTTGTGGTTATGACCGTAGAACTCCAGTGTGAGTTTGAATGTGACAATTTCCCTGTCTGTGTTCTTGATGTGGTTTGCATCCATAATTTATCTGCGTGTGAGTCACTCCTAGCTGGAAGCACTGCAATTTCTGAGAGTGCGGTCGTGTGTGCAGGCATCCGCATGATGGTGGCATGTATTTGTGATCAAGAGGCCTAAGTTTGAACCGGTCGTGTCTCTGCTGTGTGCTGACACTAGGAAATATGTATGCATGTCCAAGCTAGAGGCGTTCGTGCATCAGGTCGTTTTAACTTGCAGTGTACACGCGCGTGCGCCTGCTTGATTAGAATTCAAAACTTTATGTGTGATCGGGGGATGGGATGTGCCATCATATAAGACTGTGGTGGATACCGGGCGTCAAGTTCATCCTCCACGTGTTCTACTCTGCTAGCAGCAATGGCACCGGTGTGGAGTGCTCGGACTGACTCAAGCGTTGTTGTCGTGATTGCAGCATTGGCGACCATGACTTTTTTTTGGAGACAATCGGCGACCATGACTGGCACTGAGTGCTCCGGCGAAGGAGGAGAAGGATCCAGACGCAGACATGGCTGCTGCTTTGGCCTTTGATTTTTTTAGGGAAGCTTCGGCCTTTGGGTGGCGGCTGGTGGATCGACAGGGGATCGACGAGTGATATTTATTCCAGCTTGGATGACCGTTAGCTGGACCACCCGTAGTGCAAAAGGTCGGCCCAGAACAGTTTCTGGTCTGTTGGGCTATCTCCTGTCCCGTGATGTCCATCCGTTTGGACCGGGAGTTAATGCACCAGCTGTCCTTCTATATACATCGCATATACGCGAGCGAGGTACGATGGGAAATACCAGCCCCGCAGATATCCCGATGCGAACGGATGCCTGAGATTTCGGGTCCAGCTGTGCTCGGGATCAGAAACGAATTTTCGGAAATTTGAGACAATCATACGACATCGTATAGATTTGTTGATCTTGCTTGTGAAGATCACGCTGCGGGACACTTTCTTTTTTATTTTGGTGAAATAGAGTCACATGAATTTGTTGCTTCGCCAGCCAACTGTTGACCCCGGATCAATCAAAAGCACTGCTCATGTCCTCACCTCAGTCCATCCGTCGATGACAAAAGTGACAATGACCAACACGAGCTGCACGGCATGGGCTCTTGCTGGATTGGTTCCCGTCCTGTCACAACACTGCGATATGGCACGGCATTTGAGGAGATCCGAGCGCGATGCTCAAGTTAATGTAGGGAAGAACATTTCAGAAACGGAAGCCGAGATTTTGCATCGAAGGCGTAGGCAAAATCATTCACAACGATGTCAAACTCTTACACAGAATCCATCGTCGCTTGCTGATCCAAGCAGAAGCGACGAACAACGAACGGATTTCATCACAAGACAAGCTACTCTATTTACACCATCGCATGACATGACATGAACAGGATGCAAACGGAACAAGAAGATCTAGAAGGACAGGCTGCACTCGTCGACGAGGCAGTCGTCGTCGAAGCTCCAGAGCCCCAGGCCCGCCTCGTCCGCGGCGGCGGCGGTGGCGGTGGCGCCGCTCTGCACGGCGTCGGCGCTGAAGAGGCTGTCGAGGGACTCGTAGGCTCCCCCGTTGAAGTAGGCGAACTGGTCGGCGAAGAGGAGGGCGTCGAAGAGCGCGTCGGAGTCGGAGTCGGACGCCGGGTGGGCCGACATGCCCTCGTCGGTGTCCTCGGGCACCGTCGTCCTCGCCCGCTTCGCGGGCTGCTCGGTCTCCGGCTCCGGGGCGGGGTACGCCGGGGCCTCGTCGAGCGCCGACATGCCCTGCCACGAGAAGTCGGGGAGGGCGCCGCTGGACTCGGAGCCCTCGCTCGTCTCGGCCTCGTGCTTGACGAACAAGGACGACGCGTGCTCCTCCTCGTCGTCGACGAGGGTGACGACCGGCGCCGGCTTGGCGGCGGGGGCCGCGAGGGCTTCTGCGCGGACGCGCTTGCGCGCTCCCGGGGCGGTCGCGGCGACGGCAGAGGAGGAAGGGAAGTTGAGCTTGGCCCTGGGCCCGCGGATGGCGCGCGCGGCGCCGTCGTAGGCGAGCGCGGCGGCCTCGGCGGAGGGGAAGGTGCCGAGCCAGACGCGGACGCCCTTGACGGGGTCGCGGATCTCGGCGGCCCACTTGCCCCACGGCCGGCGCCGCACGCCGCGGTACTGCGCCGGCTTCCTGCGGCGGACAGGCGCCGCGTCCTCCTCCTCCTCCCGCTGCGGCTTCTTGGGCGAGGCGGCGAACACGAAGGGCTTGCTCTCGGCCACCTCCTCCTCCATCACCACCACCACGTCCTCCTCCTCATCAGAGTCCTCGTTGAAGTCCCGGAACGCGGCCTCGAAGTCGTCGGCGGCCTTGTGCTGCTTGGCGGCCTTGCCCGGCCAGGCGTGGCCGTGGCCGGGCGCGGCGCGGCGCGCCGGCGCGCCCGGGATGAGCTCGGCGAGGATCGCTCCGCCGCACATCTTGGCTCGCTTTTTCTTTCTCCTCTTCCGATGCTCCTCTTTTCTCTAGCTCTGGCTCTGTGATGCTTGCTGCTCTTGCTTTCTTGCGTGTTGGGTTGGGGAGTTGGGGTGGGGCGGAGGCGCTGTTAAGTAGGGGGGAGAGGAATGGAGGCTCCCGAGATCGCGGGAATGGAGGGGGGACGCGATAAGGCCGGCTGGCCGCGTCGCCGTCCACGGGGACACCTCACCTCAGCTCGGCTCGGCTCAGACGCGGAGGGGTGCCCCGCACCTGCCGTCTTCCCACGCTCCTTCCCGGCCCGGCCCGCCCGGCTTCGGGCTTCCCGGCCCTTGGCGACCAACGACGCCGCGTCGCTGCGGCTGCGGCTGCGGCGACGGGGACGTGCGTGTGGCCGCGCTTGGTGGGGAGGCACACGGGAGGCGGCAGAGACGGCGGGTGCATCAGCCGGCGAGGCCCGAAACCCGCTTGGACCTGGGCGCCCCGAGTTTGTGGGAAAGGCTGTATTGTCAAGTGGCTGCTCAAGCGGGGTCCACCGCATTCTTTCCATCATCTATATCTAAGCAAGTGCTTAAGCTTTGTAGTCTACTGTTTGGTTTTCTTTTCTTGATGAGACCGGAGGAGCCGGACAAGGACAATGGGGACACAGCCAGGAGCTTTGTTTAACAAACATGTGGCCAAGGGTCAAAGTTACTGGCAACTACTTTCTCCGTTCGGAATTACTTGTCTCGAATATGGACATATTTAAAATTAAAATACGTCTAGATACATCCATTTCTGCGACAATTAATTCCGAACGGAGAGAGTACGTACTACCTCTGTCCTGGTTCATAAGTATTCTTTGTATTTTGTTTCAAATTTTGACTATAAATTTAACTAACAAATACTAATGCATGCCATCTGAAATTATATCGTTGGATTTGTATTTAAACGTAATTCTCTGTTATATTGTTTTTTATAACCTGCATCAGCATTTTTTTAATTAAATTTAAGGTCAAAAGTTGACACAAAATACATAGGGGACTAATGAATCGGGACAGATGTAGTATGGTGTTGGCGCACGGCTCAGCTTTTCCGTTATCAGAGAAACTCTAGTTTTTTAGGGCATCTCCAGCCGTTGGCCCCCCAGGGGGCGTCTAAAAGCGCCGCCTGGGGGTGAGCCGGCGAAAAAAAGGCACTGGGGGCGAGTCGGTCCACAGGGCCGCCCCCAGGCGCGTATCTTAAAAAAAACAGAACCGTTCGGCGAAGTTATGATAAAAACTAGTTAAATTTCGGCCTAACATTATAAATTTCGGCGAAATTCGGCCAAACATTACATTAACCTAATCTAAAAAAAAGAAATGGGCTGAAGTCGTCGCCGCCGCCATCGTCGTCGGTCTTCTCCTCCTTGACGCGGGTGCCCCTGCTGGACCCCTCCCCGGCGTCGCCATGGCGAACAGGCGGCGGCGCGTAGTCGTCGTCGTCGCTGTCGCACAAGACGACGACCCCGCCTTCCTCGCGGCCGCGTCGGCGCTCCTTGAAGCGGCGTAGGGCGGCGCGCTGGCGCTCCTTCTCCTTCTGGCGGCGCGCCTTCTCCATCGCAATGGAGTCCTGGCGCGCCCATTCGAGGGCCGCGTCGTCGTCGTCGTCGTCGAACTCCGCCTTCACCGGCGCCAGCCCCGGCTCCGTCTTTAGCTTGACGAAGCGCGGAGGAGTCGACGAGGGGGCGCGCCGGCCGCCCTCGTTGATGACGATGCCGGCGCTGCGAGTGCGCCGCCGAGCGGCGTCTCCGCCGCGGGCTCGGCCTTGACGCCGAGCAGCGCCGGAGAGCCGGAGGAGTGTGAAGAAGAACGGGATGAGGAGGAAGAAGAGGAGGCGCCGAACCTCCTTGGAGCCCATGGCCCGGCGCGTCGGTGCTGCGCCGGGGCGGCCACCCTCGCCGGGGGGTACGCCAACGGCGGGTCGTTGCCGCCCTCGAGGTACGTGAGCACGCCCTCGAGTGTGCGGCCGGGGACGCCCCACCAGAGGTGGCGCCCCTCGCTGTTTTGCCGGCCGCCGACCACCGGCGCGCCGTTGGTGGACGCCAAGCGCTGCTGTTGGCGGCGCTCGAAATACGCCGCCCAGGCCGCGTGGTTGTCGGCGGCGTACTGGGGGAGGGAGAGCTCGGCGTCGGGGAAGTACCCCGGCTTCGCCACGGTGTCGGGCAACGGGGGAATGGGCACTCCCCCGGTGCTGAGCCTCCACCCCGTCGGCCCGGCGCGCATGTCCGACGGCGCCGGGATGTTCGCCTGGAACAAGAGCCAGGACTCTTGTTCGCGGAGCGAACGGCGGCCGAAGCCATTGGCCGCCGCCGTATCTCCGGGGAAGCGTTCTGCCATGGCGAAGGCGGGGCTGGGCGGGCTCGGGAGAGGTAGAGGGAGGGGCTGGGCGGCGGCGCTCGGGAGAGGTAGGGAGAGGAAGGGCTGGACGGCGGCGAGGGGCGGGGCTGGTGTGGGCGCTGGTGAGTGGAGGCCGCCGGCTTTTATAGCCAGGCCGCGCCCGTGTGTACGCGTGCGAGGAAGGGGAGGCGTCGGCGCGCCGTCCTGTGACACGCCGCCCGTGATGAATCAATGGCAAGGCTAACCGGCGGCAGCCTTGCCATTGATTCCCCGCGGGAACCGAGGCCGTTGGGGGAAGACGAGGCGCCGAGTCGCTGACGCGGCTGGCCCGCGTCTTTTTCGCGCCAAAACAGCTCGCCCCGGCGCCCCCAAGCGCCCCCAGCGCGCCGGGTTCGGTCTGGGTCCGCCGGCGCTGTTTTCGGCCCAAGTCGGTGAAAATCGGGCTCCTGGGGGCGCGACTGGGCCGTTTTTTCGGCGCCGGCGCGAAAAAATCGCCTGGGGAGGCCTTCCTGGGGGCGCGGCGGGAGATGCCCTTAGACCACGGTACAATCCCAGGCGCTAATGTATATACGTGCATACACTCATCTATATGAATACACATGTCGACCCTATTCCTATGAGCACCTCCAAAAGACTAAGCCGACATATCATCTTGATATCGACGAAGTCATCACATGTGCCTCGTAGTCAACGGAAATATCTCCTTCCAGTAAACGCATATCGCCGGAAATCATGAAATAAATCCAGAACTGCGAGCATCAGGACTTAAACCCTGATGGACGGGGATATCACTGTCCTCCAAACAATCCAACCACAGTTTGGTTCACTGGAACAACTCTAATTGACTCGTAATATCAAGTAGATCGCCATAACAACCATTAATACGATGATTTTTGTCAAAATTACACTTTAGCATAATTGTCATACGGCCGCCTGCCACGATAGATTGGATGACACTCCAAAACGAGCCCGGGAGACATCCTGTTCCGAGCTTGGGTGTGGCTATATGATTCACCTTCCATTCATCCAAATATTGGCACCACAAACATTTCAAGACAAGCGTTCCCTTCCGCCGTCGCTGAAATCCCCTCGCCCCCATCGTTTGGTGTTGTCGTCGCCGTCTGGACCGCCTTGATTTGGCCCCACTTGCCTCCTTCAAGCAGTCCCATGCTTCGCTGCAACCCCGTGCCTTCTTCACGTTGTCACCCCTTCTGCCACCGCCGCTCGGAGGTAAATTTCCCATACCTTTTCTCCTAGATTTAGTTTAGTTGCTCATAGATTCATCTAGATGACATATGACTCACATTATGTGTAGATTGTTCTGATGGCGTTGCTTACGTTTTTTTGATGATTCGTCCTCGGATTCAAGCTCTGGATTTCGAGAGTGGAATATTGGACGTGGAAGAAGACACAGTCATAATGATGGTCGCTAAATTGATAGAATCTAGCAGAAACAAGAGGAAATGTGCGGGACTGTAGGTAGGTCATGCAACATTTCGTCAGGACAGAATCAGAGGCCACGACCGCCTGATGCAAGACTAGCTACTTTGTGGTGGGTTGTGCCTTCCCGTCGTATGTGTTCTGGCGATGCTTCCGCATGACCGAATGGTTATTGCATTGAATTATCGACAACATGTAAGCCGCTAAACCTTTCTTCATAAAATGGAGAAGGTGACAGTGACACTTCAGATGCTTGCATATGAATCCCCTGCAAATTCAATGGATGACACTCCATGATTAGCCAAAGATAAAATAATCAGTGCATGAAGGTGTCTGCCAAAATAGTGATGAAGGTTTATGGAGAGCCGTATCCGTGAGCAGCCAATGTCAAATATACGGCTGGCTTCTAGCAATGCATGAAGCAAAAGGCTGGTCTAGGATCTTTGGCAGCGCTTACATTATGCACTCGAATTGGAAGAATTACCCTGCAGCTTGGCATGACCAATTCACAGGGCATTTGTAAGGATGCAACAATAATTTTAAGAGTTGTTACTCCCGAATATCTGTGGATTTGTCATTGCTACTTTGGGTTGCCTGAATCTCACAATGACATCACTGTCTTGTGGAGATTTCATCTGTTTGCAAGACTAGCTACAGGTACTTCTCCACCTTGCAACTTCACGGTGAATGGCTACTAGTATGACCAAGACTACTATCTAGCCGATGACATCTATCCATCTTGGCCTACATTTGTGAAGACAATTCTAAGCCCAAGCGCAAGAAGCATAAGCACTTTGCCAAGGCGCGAGACGCTTGGAGAAAAAAATATTGAGCAGGAAATTGGAGTGCTATATTTAAGGTTTGCAATTGTCCAGGGGCCTGCTTGTTTCTGGAGCAAGTTTATCTCGTCAAAGATCATGACATGTTATGTTATCCTACACAACATGATCATAGAAGATGGGAGAGATATTACATACCCCATTGATTACGAAGCTAATGGCAGACCAGTCTTGCCTCGAAAGAAACCAAACCGCAATCTTCTTGAGGCAAACCGGAAGATTGAAGACCGGGCCTCCCATCATTAGCTAAAGGAGGATCTCGTCGACCAACATTGGCAGCTACTTGGGAGAAGGAATGCTCAAATTGACTTAAATTTCATTTATTTTTTACATTAACAAATCATTTGATTGACTTATTTGTTGCATTTGAATTATTTGTAATTTGAATTGTTTATTGTGTACCAATAAATCACTTGTGATAATATTTGTTGAACTATGCTCATTGTTTGATGTAGGCTAGAGAGAATGTATGACCCAATGACAGATGGGCCCTAAATGCAGAGAAAATATGAAGGCCGCATTATGAAGATTTTATGTTCGCATATAGCCGTTGTAGTCTCTATGTCCATATGAAGCATGCTCTAGAATGACGATAACCTATACGGCGACTCTGCTAGCTAGCGTTGCTCTCACATGCATCAATTTGCGATAAACATTTTTTAAATGCTAGGGAGTAGTACGCTGCACTTGGCCAGACCAAATGATTTGAGTGACCACATAAATATTTGAAGTAAACAACGTTTACAAAAGATCATTGGTGTGGAGTTCAGCTCCCAGTCACGAAACCAAGGTGATCACGGCGTTGCTGAGGTTCCCACGCATGCTCCGGTATCTGCAAAGTGGTATTTTTATTATAGACTTGGTAGCTAGTCGAGAGCATTTACAATCAGACTTGGCAAATCCGTTTTTCTAAACATTCACGGATGCGCGCAGTTAACACCTGAGCTTGTTCGTTCTAAGCCTTCAAGTGTTCTTGCGTACAGTCTAAACATATAGAGATAGTATAAGGGTCAGCCTTTTCCTTCTCTTTTTTGTTAGAGTTAGTTTTTTTCTTCTCTCTTATTCGATTACTGCCCGGCTGTAAATGCTCTAAGTTTCAACACACCACGCTCCGCGTATATATACTAAGACTAACACAAGCTAGGCCGTGAAAGAAACCGGCTACTCTCTCCGTCAAAAAAAGTAAGGAAGTCAGCTCCTCTTTCCTTCTGTCATGTCATACGATGCTAACTAAGCAACACCACGGAGTTACCAAACCAGGGTTAGTATATACGCACGGTCAAAGTTAACAACTTGGGTTGGATGGTTAGAGGTCCCTAGCCCATTAGAGTTCAGGTTCTGGTGCTCATATTATTTCTAAATTTATTTTCAAAAATTTTGACGATGTGCTTTCAGTGAGAGGTGCTCATAGGGATAATGTATGTGTATGCGTTTATAAAGATGAGTGTATATATATGCACGTATGTATGAGCGCCTGCGCCAGTACCGTGTTCAAAAGAATTAGGCTTAAGGAAATCTCATAATCACAGCCCTCCCACTTGCTATAAACTGCACTTCTCCACTGTCAGGTACCCCTGCTGCATTGCACTTAGGCCACTACACTAAGTACAGAGAGGGATGTGCCAGAGGACATGACTGGCCAGATAAACATCTAGACCTAATCCCTGAACCAACCTGTCTCTCTGCAGGATCCGAATGTGAAGCAGTGGGAGAAAAACGAGCAGCTGCTACGTAGAGTACTTCAGTTGGCACCACGAAAAAGGGACAGATTGTTTTGTCTACGCGGTTGTTGCGTTCGTTCGGTCAGGCAACTTGCATCGCCTTTCGCAACTTGTTGGTTAACTCTAGTGAGCAGCTTGAGGGCCTCCTTGGAAACCATGAATTTGGCCCTGTGGACAGGTTCAGTGGCCTGGGATATTTTTGAGTAATCTAACCAGTCCCCTACCTTTTGGGCGGTTCTTGTGGCCAGGGACGACCGAGGTCGATCGGCTGTCAAGTTATTGTGGAAGATGCGCTCCGCTTTGTGCCTCGGATGGGTTCTTGATTTTGATATTGCACGGCGCCACGAGAGCAGCGTGATCCAGGACTACTATACCACTAGCATAGTAGCATGGAAGCCAGCTGCAATGCCCCGAACAAGTGATGCAAATCATGCAATACCCAATTCCAAAAATGCCGTTGGTTGCACCAAAGCGATGAGACCGTGGACAGATATGTTATACCAAAAGATATACTCAGTCCTAAAATACATGACTCAACTTTGTATTAACTCTAGTATAAAGTTAATATAAATTGGGTCACTTATTTTAGGACGAAGGAAATACTACACAACTGGAGTAGCATAACTGGGGATCTAACTAATATCCTGATGAAAAATCAATAGCCAACTCGGCCAATTAAAGGAGAGGAATTGAGAGAAAAACAAGGAGCGTTTTGCCACTGTCACTAGGGCATCAAATATTCAGACTTAACGATTTTAACGGGAAAAACTAAACCCGAAACAAGCAGAGGACAAAGGTCCAAATAAAGCTGAAACTTACATCTACATCTTTCACAGTCATCCTAAAAAAACATCTTTCGCCGTCACGGAAAAGACTACAATAAAAGCTGGGCATATATAGGATAAAAGCTGGGCATATATAGAATAGAAAGGTAGAAAGACGATGTTGGAGCCGTTGGATCTTTAATGATTGCTTCAGATTTGAGATACGAGGCTAGTGTTCCCTGTACATTTTGCGAAAAGCTCCGTGAGTAAGTGCTATATACAATTCCACCCCCAGCTCTCACATGCATGATCTAAAGTGCTCTCACATGCATCTATACCAATATAAAAAGACCCAAACAGGCAAATCCAACTGATCTCGGCCATCGAACTAAGTTAATCCAACGACCTAGACTGCTCCAATGGCGAGCGTTAAACGTGTTTAACATGCAATTAATATCATACCAAATATTGCACTAATCACAGGATTAATACAATAGCATATCTAATATCCACGTACAATTAATATATTGCCTAAATATTAACGTGCGTTGCACGTGCGAATTTACTAGTGATCTAAAGTGCCCATTGAAGAACTCACCCCTTCTATTGTAGTCTATCTTGTGCTCAGCTTCTATTCACTTTCATATTTTTTTATCTTGTGCTCAGCTTCTATTGTAGTCTATCTTGTGCTCAGCTTCTGTTCGTTTTCGTATTTCTCTATCATGTGCTTAGCTTCTATTGTAGTCTATCTTCACATTTTGATCGTCGTTCCAGCATGATTTTGGTGAAGAGATAATTAAAAAGAAATCACCCCTTCTCGTGAAGTTACGGGGCCATGAATAATCCGTCCTCCTCTCTTTGAAATAAGGAGCGCTTCCAGTTCTGTGCATGCGCAAAGCTGAACTAATCTTTTCCTGCAAAAAATAAACAACAAAACTAAACTTCAATTTTCCAGAAAGTTGCACCCAAATAGGTGAGAATCTTAGTTCATCAAGCACATTTGTGGGCAGGGACCCTTGCAAAGACACCATCAGTTAGGTTAACAACGATTTAGGTTTCTAGCCTTAACAGAGTTTGTCTTTGTTACATCTCATAGATACAAAAACTAAAATTTGATTTTCTAGAAAGCCGCACCCAAATAGGTAAGAATCTTAGTTCAACAGGAACATTTGTGGCCAGGGATCCTTGCAAACACACCATCAGTTAGGCTAACAATGACCTAGGTTTCTAGGCCTTAACAGAGTTCGTCTTCGATACATCTCATATATCTCTAGTATTTTATTTTATTTTTTGCAAAAAGAGCATCCAAGTATATCTGGTCGAAGCGGGCGATGACGGCGGCTAAGTCGTTCCCATCTTTGAGGCATCGCCTTGGAGAGTCGGCTTATTGCAGTTTGCATGGATCTCTTCGTCGGCGGGGATAGTTGACGTCGGGGCGGCGGCTCCGAGTGGTTTTTGTTTGTGCACCGAGATGGCGATCTCGGGAACAATGCGAGTGGCAGCTCTATGAGGTGGGGCTCGCTCTCGACATTGGCTGGGTGGCATCCTTGTCCCGCTTGGGCGGTGGGGGTGTCAGCTCGGTCGATGCGCCCCAAAGGGGGCGGTCTGACTCTATGTCGGGGCGGCGGCCCCGGATGTGGTGCGACATTCGTGGTCTGCGAGCGGTTGCCCTGAGCACCGAGGGCTACGAGCAGTTGGGCTGTGCGGCGTTGCTGCTCGAGGAGAGCGGTGGTATGTCGGGGCGGCGGCCCCGGAAGGCGGCGCCGGTGGAGTGCGCCGGGCGCGACGGAGCGGTGGATGTCGGGGCAGCGGCCCCGAGAGGATCTTTGTGGCGATCAGGCTTCTATGGCAACGATGATGGTGGGAGCGATGTCGGCGATGCGACAATGGTTGCGGTAGTCGACTCTTCTCCGGCGTGTCCGCGGTTTTGCCTCGGTTTGTTTGTTGCTGTGGAGTCGAAGCTGCGGCGGCAGGGCCCTGTGGTATACAATGACTGGCTGCAAGTGTCCCGTTCGGCGATTTCCATGGCACCAGCTTTTGCCTGGTTTTGTTCTTCTGAATTCCTCGTCAGAGTCGGAGTTGCGTTGTCTGGCCGCACGTCGACATGTTGTCGATTAGGGTGGGGCCATGAATGTGTTTGTCTCTGGGAGTGGGCTTGGCCCTTATTGTTTCCGTTTTTGCCTGGTTTTCCATAATTAACTGGGCAATTCTCTTCTGCTTAATTAATAGATGAGACAATCTTTGCCTCCGTTTTAAAAAAAGTTCATCAAGAAGTATAAAACACCCCAAACATAATGCAAATTACATCGAGGTCCCTAACTCCACGGTATCTCTCCTCGGACTGATAGTAATAAATATATGGTGAAAGCTTAGTTCACCGGTGAACAAAATTACTCAATTGAAAGCTGTAAGGGGCAGGAAACATAGATAGGTTTTGCATAATGGTGGATGGGATTTCGGGGAGTAGATGTCGGCCGATCGGGGAACAATCAAGCTATTGTTAACACATGCTCACGTTGTTGAGTTCAATCTCTGGAATAGATTGGGAGCTCATATTCATCGTTTAGAGCGACTAGTACTTGATAAAACGAACACTTGGGCCGACCCACCTTAGGACTCCCTCCTTTGTAACGGGAGGATTTTGTCAGTGTATATGGTTCTGGAGCAGGGCGTGGGCATCAATCATACGAACCAGCAGAAGTGGCTAGCGAGATGGACATTGATGACTTAACCAGGAAGAGACAAGACAGACAGGAGAAAAACAAGAGTGGCTTAGCTTCTGATGGTATGCCACCTGACACCGCTAGTGGCATGCAGCTAGCGATTGTCACTGTTGGAGCAATCTGTCAAGTCCTCCTCCCCAGAGAGACCCGAAGAGGTCTAAGGTAGATGATGATGGTTCAAAGGGATCGATTTCGGCCGTGAAGAATTTGGCGGGCTCCTTCGAGGAGCGCCGCCGAGCTCAATGAGTGCCCTGCTACCTCTTGAGCACTGCGTTGGATTTCCCCGAAGAGGAAGGGATGATGCATCAAAGTAGCATAAGTATTTCCCTTAGTTTTGAGAACCAAGGTATCAATCCAGTAGGAGGCTACGCTCGAGTCCCTCGTACCTACACAAAAACAATAGCTCAACGCAACCAACGCGCTTAGGGGTTGTCAATCCCTTCACGGTCACTTATGAAAGTGAGATCTGATAGAGATGATAAATAATATTTTTGGTATTTTTGGTATAGAGATGCAAAGTAAATAAAGTAAAAGCAAAGCAATAATAAAGTGATGGAGATTGATATGATCAGAAAGAGACCAAGGGGCCATAGGTTTCACTAGTGGCTTCTCTCAAGAGCATAAGTATTGTACGGTGGGTGAACAAATTACTGTTGAGCAATTGACATAATTTAGCATAGTTATGAGAATATCTAGGTATGATCATGTATATAGGCATCACGTCCGAGACAAGTAGACCGAAACGATTCTCCATCTACTACTATTACTCCACTCATCGACCGCTATCCAGCATGCATCTAGAGTATTAAGTTAAAAACAGAGTAACACCTTAAGCAAGATGACATGATGTAGAGGGATAGTTTCGTGCAATATGATAAAACCCCCATCTTGTTATCCTCGATGGCAACAATACAATACGTGCCTTGCTGCCCCTTCTATCACTGGGAAAGGACACGCAAGACCGAACCCAAAGCTAAGCACTTCTCACATGGCAAGAACAACCAGTCTAGTAGGCCAAACCAAACTGATAATTCAAAGAGACTTGCAAAGATAACCAATCATACATAAAAGAATTCAGAGAAGATTCAAATATTATTCATAGATAGATAGACTTGATCATAAACCCACAATTCATCGGTCTCAACAAACACACCGCAAAAAGAAGATTACATCAAGTAGATCTCCACAAGAGAGGGGGAGAACATTGTATTGAGATCCAAAAAGAGAGAAGAAGCCATCTAGCTACTAGCTATGGACCCGTAGGTTTGAAGTAAACTACTCACACTTCATCGGAGGGGCTTGGATGATGATGTAGAAGCCCTCCATGATCGATGCCTCCTCCGGCGGAGCTCCGAAACAGGCCCCAAGATGGGATCTCGTGGATACACAAAGTTGCGGCGGTGGAATTAGGTTTTTTGGCTCCGTCCCCGATCGTTTGGGGTATGTGGATATATATATATATATAGGAGGAAGAAGTACGCCGGTGGAGCTTCGAGGGGCCCATGAGGCAGGGGCTGCGCCCTAGGGGGTGGGGGGCGCCCCCTACCCTCGTGACCACCTCATGGCTTTCTTGACGGAGGGTCCAAGTCTTCTGGATCTTATCTGATGAGAAAATCATGTTTCCGAAGGTTTCATTCCGTTTGGACTCCGTTTGATATTCCTTTTCTTCTAAACTCTAAAACAGGCAAAAAAACAACAATTCTGGGCTGGGCCTCCGGTTAATAGGTTAGTCCCAAAAATAATATAAAAGTGGATAACAAAGCCCAATAATGTCTAAAACAGTAGATAATATAGCATGGAGCAATCAAAAATTATAGATACATTGGAGACGTATCATGCCCTATGTTGGAACTGCCGTGGCGCGGGCAAACCGGCGGCAGTTCGAGAACTTCGCGAGTTCGCGAGGAAGTTTGCCCCTGACGTGTTATGCATTGTTGAAACACAGATAAGTGGTGTGCGGGTTGAAGCTTTTGCAAACACGTTGGGATATGACCATGCATATGCTATTGATAGCCAAGGGAGAAGTGGAGGTATGGGTATTTTCTGGAATAACACTATAGATGTTCAGATATTAGGTGACTCCGTCTATCACATTGATCCTAGAATTCAGGAGGTTGGCCAAGATCCTTGGATGCTGACCTTTGTATATGGTGAGGCACAAACTCATTTGAGGAGCCAAACTTGGGATCTGATGAAAGGTTTATCATTTTTGAATGACCTACCATGGCTCTGCATGGGGGATTTCAACGAAGTTCTACGTCTAGAAGAACATCAAGGTGCTGCTAATCGTAGTAATACACAAATTCAAGCCTTTCGAGACACTGTTGATATTTGCATGTTGATGGATCTGGGCTATCAGGGCCGCTTTTGGACATTTGAGAAGAAGGTGAGGGGTGGCTCGTACACGCGCGTTCGCCTTGATCGTGCACTAGCAACACCGAGTTGGATGGCAAGGTTCCCGCTAGCACACGTTAGCCATATCACGTCCGCGTTTTCAGATCATGGGCCTATCTTGCTGGAGACGGACTCGCAACAGCAACGATCGGACCAACAGTTCCGGTACGAAGTGATGTGGGAATCACATGAGGAGTGGCGAGACACGATCATCTCAAGATGGAATGCGGTGGCGCCGGGGTATGGAGTTGGAGATTTTTGGGACAAGCTGCTCTCAATCTCGAAGGATCTCGCTGTTTGGGATAAGGATACTTTTGGGAGCGTGCGAAAGCAAATTAAAGAAGCTAAATGTCAGTTAGAGCAGCTCCGGAGCGACCCGGCACGGACGAGGCCGACTCACATTGAGTTGAAGATTAATGAGAAGCTGGTGAAGCTTTACCATCGAGAGGAATTAATGTGGCACCAGAGGTCGCGTTTGCAGTGGCTGTCATCGGGAGATAGAAATACAAAATTCTTCCATATGAGAGCCAGCATGAGGCGGAAACGAAATATGATCAAGGCCTTGCAAAACTCCCTAGGAGTGCTCACAGATGATCCAGCTGAACTGAGAGTTATGGTGACAGATTTCTACAAGTCCTTATACACCACCGAGGGTGTGACCGGGATGGAGGATGTTCTTATGCATGTCCCTGCGAGGGTAACGCCGGCTATGAATGAAGAGTTGTGTGCTCCGTATACCAGTAATGGGGTCAAGGCAGCGCTCTTCCAAATGTTCCCAACAAAGGCACCCGGCCCGGATGGTTTCCCCGCACATTTTTATCAGCGTCATTTGGATTGTGACGCCCGGATATTTAAGCTACAGTAATCTTTGCTAACAATGCCACATCACCACGATTACCGTTGTTAATCTTGCGATGATTCAACCCCGTTCGAATTCAAAATTCAAATTCAAGGTAAACGATAAAAGTTTTCGAAAGTTAAAACAAAAATGTTCGGGTTGTGCCAAAAATGGCATATGTAATTATAGTGCAGCAAACTCATTTTTAGAAATTGCCCAAATGATTTAAAATGAAGTAAAATAGAATAGAAAATAAATAAAACAACATCTTAAACAATTAAATAAATGCCTTTTATATTTAGTAAAATACTAAACTATTTTATTTTGGTGCCATAGTTAATATGGTAGTAGTAGATATAGTTATACTAAATTAGGAACTACTTTTATCTTTTAAAATAGAAAATAAATTAGAGACTAAAAGAAAAATGAAAAAGGAAAATAAGAAAAGGTAAGACAAAATAAAACAAAAGAGAGAACCCCCTCCCCCCACCAGACCATGGCCCAGCTGGGCCTCGAGCCAGCGCGTCGGTCCACCCCGCGCCCCTGGCCTATATGGCCCTACTCCCCCCACCCACCGAGGGGAAACCCTATCCACTCCCACTCCTCCCCCCCAACGACGCCACACCCGCTCCCCTCCCCGATCCAATCGGGGCGAGCCCCCCCCCCCCCCCACTCCCCTCGCTCCCGCTCGGCGCCCCAACCCCGTGCGCCTCCTACCCCCCGGGCTCGCGCGTCCTGCCAGCGACCTCCCGTAGCCCCTCGCCGCCTCGACCCGTCCCCGTCCTCCCCCCGGCCAGACCACACCGATCCCCGCCGCCCCGTCGCCGCCTGGAACGCCGCATCGCCGTCCTCCTCCTCGACACCGCCGGACGCCGTCAGCGAACGCCGCCCTGCCACTGCACCACCGCCTCGACCTCACCGTTGTCCCCGTCCGCCTCCTCGAGCCGCTGCCACTCCCCTACACCGTACGGTGAGGCCCCCGGCCTCACCCTCTCTCCCCGTCCCCGCCGCTCGCCGCATCCGCCCTAGCCTCGGCGCGCTGTCCTCGGCCTCCCCGATTTGCCTCGGTGCACGCGCGACGCGCCCGCACGCCTGGCGCCGTGCCCGTCCGTCCCTGGCCGCGTCATGATGCCCTCGCCTCGCATTGCTCTTGCACATGCTCACCACGGCCCCGCGCCGGACATGCCCTGGTGCGCCCGAGCTTCCCACCCCCGTGCGCGCGTAGGCTCCAGCCGTGCCGCTGTTGGCCCCCTCTCCCCGCCAGCTCCACCCTGCCGCTTCCCCCCGCCGACCACCGTCGATATGTCCCCGCGCCGCCTCTCGCCCCGGCGTCCGCCTGGCCAGCGCCGTGGCCCCCGGCGCCCCGCAGCGCTCTGTCGGGTTCGGCCATGCCTAGGCGCATGCGCCCGTGACCGCACGCCCGCTAAGGCCCCCACTGGCCTTATGACAAGTGGGGCTGAGCCCCAGAACGTTTAATAATAATAAAAATTAAATAATAATAATAAATAAATTACTTAATAATAATTAAATCAATCAATTAATGAATTAATTAACTTAATCATTCCTGTTAAATAATCTAATTAAGCTGAATTAATTAAACTGTAATTAGATTAGTTAAATCCTAATTAGAGTAATCAGGGTATGTCATACGGGACCCACACGTCAGATTGACCCACTCAACTCCCTGTTGACTGCTGACGTCATGATGACGTCAGCATGCACTATTCTGGATAAGGTTAGAATTAAATAATTAAATAAATTCTAAAAATGATTAAAACTTTAGAAAATCATATAAAATAATCCGTAGCTCGGATGAAAAAACTTTATACATGAAAGTTGCTCAGAATGATGAGACGAACCCGGATACGCAGCCTGTTCGTCCGCCACGGATCCCTAGCATAGCGAACTCGCAACTTTTCCCCTCCGGCTCTGCCCGAAAACGCGAAACACTGGGAATACTTTCCCGGATGTTTCCCCCCTTCATCGGTATCACCTCATACCGCATTAGAACACGTCTAGCTCTGCCTGTTGTCCTATTATGCACTTGCTTGCTATGTATTTATTGTTTCTTCCCCCTCTTCTCTCGCTAGACACCGAGACCGACGCTGCTGTTACCCAGTACGACTACGGTGTTGACGACCCCTCTCTCTTGCCAGAGCAACCAGGCAAGCCCCCCCTTTGATCACCAGATATCGCCTACTCTTCTCTATACTGCTTGCATTAGAGTAGTGTAGCATGTTACTGCTTTCCGTTAATCATATCCTGATGCATAGCCTGTCCTTGCTACTACTGTTGTTACCTTTACCTGCAATCCTAATGCTTAGTATAGGATGCTAGTTTATCATCAGTGGCCCTACATTCTTGTCCGTCTGCCATGCTATACTATCGGGCCGTGATCACTCGGGAGGTGATCACGGGTATATACTATATACTTTATACATGATACATGTGATGACTAAAAGACGGGTCGGCTCGTAGGAGTACCCGCGAGTGGATCTTTGTGGCGAAGCGACATGGCAGGTTGAGACCACCTAGGAGAGAGGTGGGCCTGGCCCTGGTCGGCGTTCGCGGATACTTAACACACTTAACGAGTTCTTGGTATTTGATCTAAGTCTGGCTACTGGCCTATATGCACTAACCATCTACGTGGGGACAGTTATGGGCACTCGACGTCGTGGTATCAGCCGAAGCCTTGGTGATGTCAGCGACGGAGCGGCGCGTGCCGGATTGGACTGGAACGCCTACTAGGCTAGGTCTGCTTCCGGCTGCCCTCGCAACGTGCAGGTGTGCAATGGGCGATGGGCCTAGACCCCTGCGCCATAGGATTTAGACCGGCGTGCTGACCTCTCTGTTGTGCCTAGGTAGGGCTGCGACGTGTTGATCTTCCGAGGCCGGGCATGACCCAGAAAAGTGTGTCCGGCCAAAAGGGGATCGAGCGTGTTGGGTTATGTGGTGCACCCCTGCAGGGAAGTTAAACTATTCGAATAGCCGTGATCTTCGGTAACAGGATGACTTGGAGTTGTACCTTGACCTTATGACAACTAGAACCGGATACTTAATAAAACACACCCTTCCAAGTGCCAGATACAACCAGTGATTGCTCTCTCATAGGGCGACGAGGGGAGGATCATCGGTTAGGATTATGCTATACGATGCTACTTGGAGGTCTTTAGTCTACTCTCTTCTACATGCTGCAAGGCGGAGGCTGCCAGAAGCGTAGTCTTTGAAAGGATTAGTTATCCCCCTCTTATTCTGGCTTTCTACAGTTCAGTCCACCGATATGGCCTTTACACATATACCCATGCATATGTAGTGTAGCTCCTTGCTTGCGAGTACTTTGGATGAGTACTCACGGTTGCTTTCTCCTTCTTTTCCCTCTATCCCTTCTACCTGGTTGTCGCAACCAGATGTTGGAGCCCAGGATCCAGACGCCACCGTCGACGACGACTCCTACTACACCGGAGGTGCCTACTACTACGTGCTGCCCGCTGACGACGACCAGGAGTAGTTAGGAGGATCCCAGGCAGGAGGCCTGCGCCTCTTTCGATCTGTATCCCAGTTTGTGCTAGCCATCTTATGGCAACTTGTTTAACTTATGTCTGTACTCAGATATTGTTGCTTCCGCTGACTCGTCTATGATCGAGCTCTTGTATTCGAGCCTTCGAGGCCCCTGGCTTGTAATATGATGATTGTATGACTTATTTTATTTGTAGAGTTGTGTTGTGATATCTTCCCGTGAGTCCCTGATCTTGATTGTACACGTTTGCGTGTATGATTAGTGTACGATTGAATCGGGGGCGTCACAAGTTGGTATCAGAGCCGACTGCCTGTAGGAATCCCCCTTCCACACTCCTTGGCCGAAGTTAAGTCTAGACATTGCAAAAACTCTCACTAACATGGCTGTGTGCCTTACGGGCCCACGTCGCCATCTGGGTGGTATTAGGATCTTTTACTCCTCGATCCTTACTCTGGTACTCTGAACTCTCTCCTACTCGGGTTAAATGATTTTACTAACTCTAACACTAGGATCCCGTGACCACGTTCACCCCAAAGTTGGATGAGCCCTAGTTATTCTTTAGAGTAGTATTTGAACATTGTCCACATTGTCATTTGACTCCTGTGAAAACATCTTTGTTTTCAGATGGAACCCACGAGGCAGGTTGTGCGCCACACGACGGCCATTGGTGCCTCAGGATCACCTGCGGTGTTGGTTGAGATGATGACCTATCTGGGTTATCGCTGGCACCCTGAGTACACCGTCTATGAGGAGTATCAGGACTTCAACCAGGAGCAGTACCGTGCCATCGTCCACCTCTACTCTCGGGAGTATGACTCCACTACCGTGCTGCACACTGCTCATGGTGTTGGAGTGACTATCGATATGGCGGTCCACGATGCTGCTTATGCTGCTCTGACACGTCTTCGTGGAGAGTATCAGGAGTTGGACACCTCCCCCTTCAGGCACATTGCTATCGCATCCGATGTTGGTGCGGAGGGTTACTACACTGCGGCCTATTCCACTGTCACCCGAGAGCTTTTCTACCATCAGAACCTGGTTCTGCATGCTGATGGGCTGGATAGAGCTAACTGAGCTCTTCGCCACGAGCTGTACACCACCCGTCAGCACCTGTATCGTGCTCTGACGCTGATGCACCCCTCTGTCCGATCTGGTGATCTGTCGCGTTCTGCGATCTACCCTGCCAGGACCGTGATGCCCCAGGGCGTCGGCTGGCCAGATGTGGGAGGCTACTCTCCTGCACTTGGTCCTCTCCTGCCACCTGCGCATCGGGTTCCGCACCAGAGTATCCGCGGACCCCAGGCTACTCGCGTGGAGGTCTTCCCTTCGTGTCACTACCAGCTGTCGGGCTACACCTACCTCCGCAGTACCGCGTGGGACTGATGTAGACTTGCTTGATAGTGTTAGATGCATTCGCCGTGAGCCTGTGTGCCGCCTATGATGTCTTAGTCTATGTACCAAACTCTGTGTACCGAACTCTATGCATGATCTCTTTTGTAAGATATGCCGACTACTATGTAGTATCTATCGTATTGCTTTCGTTGTGCATGTTTCATCATGAATGATTCTTGTCTTTGCAAATTTCTTGATGCTGAACTACCCCTGTTATATATTAGCAGGATGGTTAGACCAGGTGGTCATGGGCGTGGTGGCAACCTCCCACCACCGCCTAAGTACATGGCTGGTATGATCCAACAGCTTGAGATGAATCGCCAGTTCATGGAGAATGTGATGGCTCAGTTTCCTCGCCCCAATATGAACCAGCAGCCAACCCCAGTAACTCTACAGGATTTCATGCGCCTGAACCCAACTGTGTACCGCAGCTCAACTCAGCCTCTGGATGCTGATGACTGGCTCCGTGACATCACCTATGAGATGGAGTCTGTTGATGTAGCCCCTGCCAGCTATGTCACCTTTGCTTCCTTCTTCCTGAAAGGACCCGCAGCTCAATGGTGGGACAGCCATAGGCGTACTCTGCCAGCTGGAACAATCATCACCTGGCCAGACTTCCAAGCTGTCTTCCGTGCTCGCTTCATTCCTCAGGGAGTCATGGACCGGAAGAAGCGTGAGTTCCGCAACCTCACCCAAGGCAACAAAACAATGGAATCTTATCAGCGGGAGTTTCTGGACTTGTCCCGCTATGCTGAGGAGGACATTGCAACTGATGCACGCAGACAGGAGAAGTTCCGTGATGGCCTTCAAGCTGACATCAAGCTCGCACTTCTAGTGCATGACTTTGCTGATTTCGCCACTCTGGTGAACAAAGCCATCAATGTCGAAACTGGTCTGCAGGAATACCAGAGCTCTCACAGGCACAACCATGACACGGGCTCATCTTCGGGCCCGTCCTCGCAGAAGCGCAAGATATGGATTCCCAACAGCATGTACCAGCCGAATGCACCCACCCCAAGGCAGACCTATGCTGCACCTCGTCTGCCTGCTCTTCCAACTAGGCAGCCAAGACTTCCAGCTCCACCACCACAAGCTCCTGTTCCCACTCCCAATAATGGGTTGTGCTTCAGGTGTGGACAACTAGGGCACCGTGCTAGGGAATGCAACCAGAACCAGAATCAACTGGCCCTTCCAGCAACTGGCCGTGGAAGCAACCAGGCCCGCAACAACAGTACCAAGTCTTATGGTCGTGTTCATGCTAACCACGTTGATCTCAATGAAGTTCTAGACCAGCCCGCTACCGTGATGGGTACACTCCTCGTAAATTCAGTACCAGCATCTGTTTTATTTGATACAGGTGCATCACATTCATTCATGTCGGAGGATTTTGCATTCATGCATGGCATTAAAAGCGAGGACCTGAACACTTCGCTATTAGTGCACACTCCCGCGGGCCAATGTTGGACCTCCATGATTTGCAACGACGTCCCCGTTGAAATCAAAGGACTAGAATTCCTTGCCTCTCCCATCGTACTGAAGTCTTGTAGCATCGACTTCATTCTGGGAATGGATTGGTTGAAAGCGCATACCGCTTCTATAGTTTGCGCCACTAAGGTCGTCCATCTGTTACACCCTTCTGATGAAATAATTGCTTACCAGCTCATCTAGTTCAGAACGCCGAGGCACGTCTTTATGCCTTGAATGCGTTGAACGCTGCACCACTCGAGGGCATTGAAAACATTCCCGTCGTTCGTGAATTCCAAGTCGTCTTCCCAGAAGAACTTCCGGGGATTCCCCCTACTAGAGCTGTTGAATTCATCATCGACTTGAAACCCGGCACCACCCCTATAGCTAAACGACCCTACAAGATGCCGCCGCATGAACTCATTGAGCTTAAGGAGGAAATCGACAAATCTCTTGTCAAAGGTTTCATTCATCCTAGTTGCTCTCCTTGGGGAGCACCTTCTCTCTTTGTTAAGAAGAAGGATGGGACAAACCGATTAGTCCAAGACTACCGTCCTATAAACCAAGCTACCATTCAGAATAAATATCCTCTTCCTCGGATCAATGATCTTTATGATCAACTGGCTGGATCATCAGTGTTCTCCAAACTTGATTTGAGGTTAGGTTACCACCAGATCCGTGTTCGTGAAGAGGATATCCCAAAAACCACCTTCGTGACTTGGTATGGATCATACGAGTACACCGTCATGTCATTCTGCTTAACGAATGCTCCCGCCACCTTCTCTCGTTTGATGAACTATATATTCATGGATTACCTCGACAAGTTTGTCATGGTTTATCTAGACGATATCCTTGTATTTTCCCAGAACGAAGAAGAACATGCTGCACATCTTCGTCTTGTGCTAGAAAAGCTTCGAGAGCACCAACTGTATGCTAAGTATTCCAAGTGTGAATTCTGGCTCCCCGAAGTAACCTATCTTGGGCATGTCATCTCCAAGGATGGTATTGCCGTCAACCCTGAACGAGTTCAGGCTATTCTCGATTGGACTCCTCCGAAGAATGTCAAGCAAGTCCGAAGTTTTCTCGGTCTCGCCAGCTATTGTCGTCGATTCGTCGAGAACTTCTCCAAGATTGCCAGGCCTCTGACTAATCTGTTGCATAAGGGTGTCAAGTTCGAATGGACAGACAAGTGTCAGGAAAGTTTTCAGGCACTCAAAGACAAGTTGACCTCTGCCCCCGTGCTTGCTCCACCTGATACTAAGCAGGACTTCGTCATTTACTGCGACGCTTCCCGTCAAGGATTAGGCTGTGTCCTAATGCAAGAGCGCAGAGTGATTGCTTATGCCTCTCGTCAACTGCGCCCTCACGAAGAAAACTACCCAGTTCACGACCTCGAGCTTGCTGCTGTCATTCATGCACTAAAGCAGTGGCAACATTACCTTCTCGGTAATCGTTGCGAGATCTTCACCGACCACCAAAGTCTGAAGTATCTGTTTACTCAGCCAGATCTGAACCTCCGCTAGCAGAGATGGATGGAGACTATTGCAGACTTTGACGTGGGTATATCCTATACCCCCGGCAAGGCTAATGTAATGGCTGATGCCTTGAGCCGCAAGTCTTACTGCAACCACCTCCAGGTTCACAAAGTTCAGCCCTCGCTTGTCGAAGATTTTAGAAAGTTGAACCTCCATATTGTTCCTCCTGGAGCACTCGCTCCCCCTCCCCCGGAGTTCCGCAAGATGAATCTTCTTGTTCTTACTAAGGGTTCTCTAAATACCCTGGCTGTCGTCCCAGATCTCGTAGCTGGTATAAAGACTATTCAAGGTTATGACTCTGAAGTCCATAAAATTAAACGCCATCTAGAAGAAGGAAAGCCCTCATTCTTCACTATCGCCGACGATGGCGCCTTGTATTTCAAAGGCCGCCTAGTGGTACCATGTTCGAAGAAAAACCTGGATAAGACTAAAAGGGTTATGCAAGAAGCCCATGATACGCCTCTGTCCATCCATCCTGGTAGTACAAAGATGTACCAGGATATTCGTCAAAGATTCTGGTGGTCTAATATGAAGCAGGACATTGCTCGTTATGTTGCTGAGTGTGACGTTTGTCGCCGAATCAAAGCAGAGCATCAAAGGCCTGCTGGAACTCTGCAACCTATCTCTATTCCTGAATGGAAATGGGACCATGTTGAAATGGACTTCGTCACTGGATTTCCCAAATCGCAGAAAGGTAATGATGCTATTCTTGTCGTCATTGACCGGCTTTCCAAAGTTGCCCATTTTCTGGCGGTCAAAGAGACAATCACTGCTAGTCAGATTGCTACTCTCTACATGGCCAGAATTGTTTCACTTCACGGTATTCCACTGGTTATCAGTTCAGACCGTGGCAGCTTATTCACTTCAAGGTTTTGGGCGAGTTTCCAAGAAGCTATGGGGACTAATCTGTCGTTCAGTACTGCGTTTCATCCTCAGTCGCAAGGATAGGTGGAACATGTCAACCAAGTTCTCGAAGACATGCTTCGAGCTTGTGTAATCTCATTCGGTAAGAAATGGGAGGAATCTCTTCCATATGCCGAGTTCTCTTATAATAATAGCTATCAAGCTAGTCTGAAGAAGTCCCCCTTCGAAGTGCTATATGGACGAAAGTGTCGAACCCCTCTGAACTGGTCAGAAACTGGGGAACGTCCACTCTTCGGTCCGGATATTATCCAACAGGCCGAAGAACAAGTTCGCATTATTCGCGAGAATCTCAAGACTGCTTAGTCACGTCAGAAAAGTCAGTATGACCGTCATCACCAAGACATGGTCTATCAACCTAACGAAAAGGCTTATCTTCGAGTTACACCAATGAAGGGTGCTCACCGCTTCGGGATCAAGGGCAAGCTAGCTCCTCGCTATATCGGTCCCTTCACTATTCTCGAAAGGCGTGGAAAGGTGGCATAGCAACTGGAGCTTCCGCCGAACCTTTCTCAGGTTCACGATGTGTTCCATGTGTCACAACTCCGCCGTTGCTTCAAGGATCCAATCCGAGCGGTGGATCATTAAGTGCTCGAATTGCAACAGGACCTCTCCTATAAAGAGCATCCGGTCCGCATTCTTGACCAAGCTGAACGCCGCACACGTCAGAAGGCGATCAAATTCCTCAAAGTCCAGTGGTCGAATCACTCTGAAGACGAAGCCACTTGGGAACGCGAGGACCGCCTGCGTGATGAATACCCCGCACTATTTCCTTCTACCTCCTAAATCTCGGGACGAGATTTCTTGTAGTGGAGGAGAATTGTGACGCCCGGATATTTAAGCTACAGTAATCTTTGCTAACAATGCCACATCACCACGATTACCGTTGTTAATCTCGCGATGATTCAACCCCGTTCGAATTCAAAATTCAAATTCAAGGTAAACGATAAAAGTTTTCAAAAGTTAAAACAAAAATGTTTGGGTTGTGCCAAAAATGGCATAGGTAATTATAGTGCAGCAAACTCATTTTTAGAAATTGCCTAAATGATTTAAAATGAAATAAAACAGAATAGAAAATAAATAAAACAACATGTTAAACAATTAAATAAATGCCTTTTATATTTAGTAAAATACTAAACTATTTTATTTTGGTGCCATAGTTAATATGGCAGTAGTAGATATAGTTATACTAAATTAGGAACTACTTTTATCTTTTAAAATAGAAAATAAATTAGAGACTAAAAGAAAAATGGAAAAGGAAAATAAGAAAAGGTAAGACAAAATAAAACAAAAGAGAGAACCCCCTCCCCCCACCAGACCATGGCCCAGCTGGGCCTCGAGCCAATGCGTCGGTCCACCCCGCGCCCCTGGCCTATATGGCCCTACTCCCCCCACCCACCGAGGGGAAACCCTATCCACTCCCACTCCTCCCCCCCCAACGACGCCACACCCGCTCCCCTCCCCGATCCAATCGGGGCGAGCCCACCCCCCCCCCCCCCACTCCCCTCGCTCCCGCTCGGCGCCCCAACCCCGTGCGTCTCCTACCCCCCGGGCTCGCGCGTCCTGCCGGCGACCTCGCCGTAGCCCGTCGCCGCCTCGACCCGTCCCCGTCCTCCCCCTGGCCAGACCACACCGATCCCCGCCGCCCCGACGCCGCCTGGAACGCCGCATCGCCGTCCTCCTCCTCGACACCGCCGGACACCATCAGCGAACGCCGCCCCACCACTGCACCACCGCCTCGACCTCGCCGCTGTCCCTGTCCGCCTCCTCAAGCCGCTGCCACTCCCCTACACCGTACGGTGAGGCCCCCGGCCTCTCCCTCTCTCCCCGTCCCCGCCGCTCGCCGCATCCGCCCCTAGCCTCGGCGCGCTGTCCTCGGCCTCCCCGATTTGCCTCGGCGCACGCGCGACGCGCCCGCATGCCCGGCGCCGTGTCCGTCCCTCCCTGGCCGCGTCATGATGCCCTCGCCTCGCCTTGCTCTTGCACATGCTCACCACGGCCCCGCGCCGGACATGCCCCGGTGCGCCCGAGCTTCCCACCCCCGTGCGCACGTAGGCTCCAGCCATGCCGCTGCTGGCCCCCTCTCCCCGCCAGCTCCACCCTGCCGCTTCCCCCCGCCGACCACCGTCGCTGTGTCCCCGCGCCGCCTCTCGCCCCGGCGTCCGCCGCTCCGGCCGCCTGGCCAGCGCCGTGGCCCCCGGCGCCCCGCAGCGCTCTGTCGGGTTCGGCCATGCCCAGGCGCATGCGCCCGTGACTGCACGCCCGCTAAGGCCCCCACTGGCCCTATGACAAGTGGGGCTGAGCCCCAGAACGTTTAATAATAAAAAAATTAAAAATAATAATAATAAATTAATTACTTAATAATAATTAAATTAATTAATTAACTTAATCATTCCTGTTAAATAATCTAATTAAGCTGAATTAATTAAACTGTAATTAGATTAGTTAAATCCTAATTAGAGTAATCAGGGTATGTCATACGGGACCCACACGTCAGATTGACCCACTCAACTCCCTGTTGACTGCTGACGTCATGATGACGTCAGCATGCACTACTCTCGATAAGGTTAGAATTAAACAATTAAATAAATTCTAAAAATGATTAAAACTTTAGAAAATCATATAAAATAATCCGTAGCTCGGATGAAAAAACTTTATACATGAAAGTTGCTCAGAATGATGAGACGAACCCGGATACGCAGCCTGTTCGTCCGCCACGGATCCCTAGCATAGCGAACTCGCAACTTTTCCCCTCCGGCTCTGCCCGAAAACGCGAAACACTGGGAATACTTTCCCGGATGTTTCCCCCCTTCACCGGTATCACCTCATACCGCGTTAGAACACGTCTAGCTCTGCCTGTTGTCCTATTATGCACTTGCTTGCTATGTATTTATTGTTTCTTCCCCCTCTTCTCTCGCTAGACACCGAGACCGACGTCGCTGTTACCCAGTACGACTACGGTGTTGACGACCCCTCTCTCTTGCCAGAGCAACCAGGCAAGCCCCCCCTTTGATCACCAGATATCGCCTACTCTTCTCTATACTGCTTGCATTAGAGTAGTGTAGCATGTTACTGCTTTCCGTTAATCCTATCCTGATGCATAGCCTATCCTTGCTACTACTGTTGTTACCTTTACCTGCAATCCTAATGCTTAGTATAGGATGCTAGTTTATCATCAGTGGCCCTACATTCTTGTCCGTCTTCCATGCTATACTATCGGGCCGTGATCACTCGGGAGGTGATCACGGGTATATACTATATACTTTATACATGATACATGTGATGACTAAAAGACGGGTCGGCTCGTAGGAGTACCCGCGAGTGGATCTTTGTGGCGAAGCGACAGGGCAGGTTGAGACCACCTAGGAGAGAGGTGAGCCTGGCCCTGGTCGGCGTTCGCGGATACTTAACACACTTAACGAGTTCTTGGAATTTGATCTAAGTCTGTGTAGGATCTAGAAGAAGGAGTGTCTAGAGGGGGGGGGGATAGACACTTAATGCTAAAGTTGCACTTTTTAAGGTTTTTCGGTTTAAGTGGAGTTCGGGCACAATTTTAACATACACAATACATATCAAGCAAGCATGCAAAGAGTATATAGGCAGCGGAAAGTAAGGCATGCAACTTGCAAGAATGTAAAGGGAAGGGTTTGGAGAATTCAAACGCAATCGGAGACACGGATGTTTTTCCCGTGGTTCGGATAGGTGGTGCTATCCTACATCCACGTTGATGGAGACTTCAACCCACGAAGGGTAACGGTTGCGCGAGTCCACGGAGGGCTCCACCCATGAAGGGTCCACGAAGAAGCAACCTTGTCTATTCCACCATGGCCATCGCCCACGAAGGACTTGCCTCACTAGCGGTAGATCTTCACGAAGTAGGCGATCTCCTTGCCCTTACAAACTCCTTGGTTCAACTCCACAATCTTGTCGGAGGCTCCCAAGTGACACCTAGCCAATCTAGGAGACACCACTCTCCAAGAAGTAACAAATGGTGTGTTGATGATGAACTCCTTGCTCTTGTGCTTCAAATGATAGTCTCCCCAACACTCAACTCTCTCTCATAGGATTTGGATCTGGTGGAAAGAAGATTTGAGTGGAAAGCAACTTGGGGAAGGCTAGAGATCAAGATTCATATGGTAGGAATGGAATATCTTGGTCTCAACACATAAGTAGGTGGTTCTTTCTCAGAACATATGAGTAGGAATGGTGTATGTGTTCTGATGGCTCTCTCACCGAATGAAGAGGTGGTGGAGGGGTATATATAGCCTCCACACAAAATCCAACCGTTACACACAGTTTTCCAATCTCGGTGGGACCGAATCATCAAACTCGGTCGGACCGAAATGGTAAACCTAGTGACCGTTAGGAATTTCGGTGGGACTGAGATGCAACTTGGTAGGACCGATTCGGTTAGGGTTTGGGAAAATCCAAAACTCGGTTTGACCGATTACTCAAACTCGGTGGGACCGATTTTGGTAATAAGTGAAACTGAGAGTTGGCCAAGCAAACTCGGTGGGACCGATTGCATATCTCGGTGGGACCGAAGATATTGCAACAGGTAACAGAGAGTTTGCAAGCCCATCTCGGTGAGACCGAGATCCGTATTGGTAGGACCGAATTGCTAGGGTTTGGCAGTGGCAAATGACAAGTGAAACTCGGTGGCGCCGGATTGACAGAATCGGTATGACTGAGTTTGGCTTAGGGTTTAGGTTATTTGTGGAAGTGGGAAAGTAGCTGAGGATTTTGGAGCATATCATTAAGCACTTGAGCAAGAGGCTCATTAAACAACACCTCATCCCTTCTTGATAGTATTGGCTTTTCCTAAAGACTCAATGTGATCTTGGATCACTAAAATATATAAAAAGAAGAGTCTTGAGCTCAAAGCTTTAGCCAATCCTTTGTCCTTAGCATCTTGAAGAGGTTCCCACAACCTTTACTCCATGCCACTCCATTGTTGAACTTATCTAAAATACACTAGGTAAAGGTATTAGTCCAACAAGAGATATGTTGTCATCAATTACCAAAACCACCTAGGGAGCACTTGTGCTTTCAATCTCCCCCTTTTTTGGTAATTGATGGCAACATACATCAAAGCTTTAGATAAAAATATAAAGAACAGCAAGTAAAGCTTTGGAAGGACATGTAACAAGCATAGGCTCCCCCTACATGTATGCACTCATGTGAATATGAAATATAGAGGCATGTGAGGGCATAACCATGACAGAGTGGGCAATGTGTTACATGTATCTTGGCCATATGCATCAGAGTAAAAGATTGTTAAGGAAAATACCTTCATGCTCATGAGTCCTTCTTTCAAACAGTATGTACATAAGCAAGAACTTCTCATACTCATGATTTTGATGCATACACTTACCTTGTAGTGTTTGGTTGACTTAGGATGGAATGAACCTGCACAAACAAGGTTAGATAACACAGGTACATCCACTAACCAGAGTAAACTGAAGAGACCACAAGAATACCAAGACTGGGATGACATGTAGAGATTAAGTACTAGGTACTGCATTGAATTCAACATGTCCCCAAGAGTAAAGATATGCAATGAATTTGACTGATTTCTTTCCCATAAGTGTCTTGCTCCCCTGAATCTTATATGAGATATTGGGAGAAGATAGGGAATAGAAAATCAGAGCTGAAAGAAACAAAACAAATGAACATGTCTTTCCCCCTAAAAAGACATGTGACATCTCTCCTCTTGATCATCAAGCATCTGGGATCCTTGAGTATTGTCTCTCCCCCTAGGGATCTCTTTCTCCCCCTTAATACATTATATGGGACATCTGGGATCCTTGAGATGTTCTCTCCCCCTTTAGTGCTTCGATGTGATCTCTCTCTCCCCGAAGATAAGCTTTGATGTGATCTCTCTCTCCCCCTTTGACATCAATTTCCAAGAAGGTTCTTCTGGAATCCGTCTAAAAGGTTTGGTCCTTGAGACTCAGCATAAAGCAAAGAATAAAATTGGGATGCTTGTAGAGGACAAGATTCATTGAGTGGAGCTGGATCAGAAGAATTATAGGTTATGTGACAAACTGTTTTTCTTGTTGCGAAGTCGGTGGCACCGAGTGGTATGATTCGGCGGTACCGAAGGAATTCGGTTGGACCGAAAATTACAATTCGGTGAGACCGAGTTCACACAAAGAAAAACACTTGTCACCTCAGCTCACTAGACATGCAGGATCTCACAAAGATTTGCAATGAATTGAATGCGGAAAATGCGGAATAAAAAGAAAAGAAAAGAAACTGAAGGATCTAGATGAAGTAGAAGGAAACACATAAACAAGCATGAGACAAATGCAGTAACACAGAAGGAAAACACAAGAGAACTTCATCTAGAGTTGGGCGGTGACATAGTCACCTATGTTAGAGTATATTGACTTAGGAGTCAAGTGAGAACACTTGATCATAGGCCATACTCATCATTTAAGCTCAAAATGGGGTTGCCATTTTTCGTTTAAGCATCTTGATGTATTCACATCTTGTTGAGTTGCTTTGACTCATGTCTTGGAGTAAAGCTTCTCTAAGATGGGATAACATACCTTGGGTGGTGGAGTGGTTCTTGCTGATGTAGTTGAACTTGTGTGGGTGCTTAAGGTTGATGTAGCCCATCAAGAATTTGGAGCACCACTTGGAGTTTGAGTTCATCTACCTACATGGGTTAGTTCTTGCAAGGAAGAGCACTTGTGTATCCAAAAACGACAATCATGAAGCTCAACATAGAATTTGTCAAAGGATATGTTTGAATGGTTTTGTGCTTCCTTGTCTTCAACCACCATTGTATAGAGACTTGGTGATGTAAAGATTGCTCAAGATGTGAGTGAGTCGCAATCCCATGGAATTAGTTTCAACCAAGTACCTATATGGGTTAGACAACATGCAAAGTACAAATATATCCAAGACATAAGATAGTCATCATAAGAGATATATCATGGATTAGTCATAAGTTCATGTCTTGCATGCGTCCAATGGAGTTCCTACACCACGTTTGAAGCATCAATGATGTTCAATTCTCCTCTTAGCCTACAAAATACTTTCTCATCAAGTGGTTTAGTGAATATATCCGCTAATTGCTTGTCAGTGCGAACATGCTTAAGATTAATGTCACCCTTAGCAACATGATCTCGAATGAAATGATGACGAACTTCAATATGCTTAGTTCGAGAATATTGTACGGGATTATGACCAATTTTGATAGCACTTTCATTGTCACAAAGCAGTGGAACATGTTTCACATAAATTCCATAATCTTTAAGAGTTTGGGTCATCCAAAGTAATTGAGCACAACATGAACCAGCGGCAATGTATTCCGCTTCGGCGGTGGATAAGGATACCAAGTTTTGTTTCTTGGAGGACCAAGACACAAGAGATCTGCCAAGAAATTGACAGGTACCCGAAGTGGACTTCCTATCAACCTTGTCTCCGGCATAATCCGAGTCAGAATAGCCAACAAGATCAAAAGAAGACCTCTTAGGATACCAAATGCCAAAGTTTGGTGTGTGAATTAAGTATCTCACTATCCTTTTTACAGCCTTAAGATGACATTCTTTAGGAGCAGCTTGATATCGTGCACACATGCATACACTTAGCATAATATCAGGACGTGAAGCACATAGGTATAGTAATGAACCAATCATAGAACGATAAACCTTTTGATCAACCGGTTCACCATCTTTGGTCAAATCATTATGTCCACTAGTGGGCATGGGTGTAGACATACCTTTGCACTCTTGCATATTGAACTTCTTGATAAGTCCTTGGTGTACTTCGTTTGAGAGACAAATGTACCTTCCTTAGTTTGCTTGATTTGCAAACCAAGAAAGAATTTGAGTTCACTCATCATAGACATCTCAAACTTCTCTGACATTAGCTTTCCAAACTTTTCACTAAAGAGAGGGTTAGTTGAACCAAATATGATATCATCAACATAGATTTGACATACAAATAGTTCTCCATTAACCCTTTTAGTGAAGAGAGTAGAATCAATTTTACCAATTTCAAAACCACTTGCAACTAGTATAACGCCCGTGCGTTGCCACGGGCTCTTCAAAATTTATAATCAGTATCTTTCATTTATCATCCCCTCATATTGGGTGATTATGGGGTGCTTTAATTAGAAACACAACAATCAAATATTAGGAAATTTCACCGAACGAACAACAACGAATAATACGATATCTATCAAAGAATAAAATGAGGTCATATTTTTGGTCCATCATGCACTTCTGTTGAAAAGTGCCTATCCTTTTTAGAATCAACCCATTGTTTGCTCGCATGCAAAAAAATACATCTCTAAAGTGGGGAACCGATCGGTGCCAAAAAGAACTCAAACTCCTATCCAATCTCGACTTCGTGCTCTTCCACTTCCATTGATGAAGATGGGACGTCAAGGGTTTCATCATGATGATCTCGAGCAGCCGCCGACATCCCTCCCCACATCTACCCCTACCCCCTGCTGCCGCTTGCACTGTCCTTGCTCCTCGAGGGAGCTAGGGACACAATGTTCTCTAGGATGGGCATGACCAGATCCACGAGGAGGCCACATTCTTCCATGGGAACCCAACCAAGCACACCACCCTCCGCAACCATCCAATCCCAGCCTAACAAAGTCAAGACCCGCCATCGATCCACAAATCAGGCTCGCCGCATCCAGGTTCACTGCAAGTCTGCGATGAGTCTGTAGTCGACATCTTGACTTTGGCTATCCCCACGGAAGAATCATCGGATCCTGCTTACTTTTACCATCACTTCGTCTCTTCCCAAGGCAGCGACACCACCCAGCCAATCACCACCACCGCTTGCGGCTTGCCTACATAAAATCATGAGAAATCCCCACGGCGGTGCTGTAAGATCACCTTGGCGACCTCGACAGTGACCGACTGGTCTAAGATCTAAGCTAGCCGCTCTTTGTAGAAACCAATAGAAGTAGGCATGTGACTCAGATTTGTTCTTTGGTGTGCATGCGTTTCTTGCTGCCCACCAGCTCTTGTCTACAACTCGCCTATCTCTGTACCAGCTCTTGGTCTACAACTCGCCTATCTCCATGCTCGAGACGACCAAGCTCGATGCGCAAGCCGCATACGTCTGCTAGAGCTATATCCAGGCCCTATGATTTTTGGATCACTGGCACTATGGGTGCCAGGACCGGAGTCGCCCTCATCCACCAAGTGGATCAAGGAGGCCCACCACCTAGACTCTACATCGCAACATTTTGTGTTTTCCTATAAAAAGTAAAGAACCTTCTCTAATAAACGTAAATATAACCTTTTGGTTTTATAGTCTCAACTTTCCTACACTCCAATACCAGAAGGATTTCTTGGTTTTATTTAATGACCTTCTTGAATGTCATTCACTTAGAAAGGTAGTAATACAATCTATGATATTAAGGCAAATTATTATTCATATTAAAGTGCAAAAGGCCCTATAGGAGTCAAAGCATGACTTTTATGGTTATACTGTAATTTGCAAGATCTGAGATTTATACAAGTGTACAATTAGAGAAGAGCCAATTAAATAGATTTTCACATTCAGAATAGTACGATTAGCAGTAGCACTTCAATTTTTTCATGTTTGATCAGCTTGCTAGGTGGTTATCACTAAGCATGTTGGAACGATGAGCATAACCTAACTTAGTTCAGTACGTGTTGCTGCAAATTAGTTCAGTACGTATGAAGCTGTTGGTAATTTCAATGCCTCGCTGTTGCAAGTTTCTAATGAAAAAGTACTTCAGGTCAAAGGTCAGGGAATATACACTTTTGTTATCATGGTTGTTTCCTTATAGTGAACAACTTTGATCACCACTTCAGCAGCTACTATCTATAAGAAGACATTAGCTAAGTAGATACAGGCAAAGAAAGCATGTAGGCAAAACCAGAATTAAAAACATCCTTCTCAATGGAGCTCGTGTAGTTCGGAAGACCCTAATGATCGATGAGGGACCCCTCCGACGGTAGCATGGCGTGACAATTGCCGTCAATGACGACACCCAAAGTACCTTGCACAATCCATCGATCCAGTTCGGAACAATCAAGCACATACCTTGCAAAGTGATGTGGATCTGAAGCAGAGGTGGGAAGGTAAAGGCTCAGGTGAGGTGGAATGAGATGTTGATATAGACGTGCACGCATGAGAATAAGGCGGTTCCCAGGATGGATCTCCATCGGAGGAGGCCGGATCCGCTGGGGAGGAGGTCGCTGTAGTACCTGCCATCTGTGCGATGGATCACGGGGCTGGCAGGCAGGGGGAGGGGATAGGAGGGAGCCGATGGGCTAGAGCGCAAATGGCGGGTGCCCCCGACGACGGCTGGGAAGGATGGTGGAGGAGGTGGATGAGGATGGCGGCGGCGGCGTCTGCGGTTGCGCCTCGTCCGAAGCCGTGCTGGTGGTGGTCGATGCGAGAGCCGGATGGCATCGGCTAGAATCAGGCAGGGGCGACAAAGATTTAGAGGAGAGAGAGAATGGAGGCGATGAGCGATGGGAGGAAGGGCCACCGGCGATTGGGGTGGCCTCAGATCCGCCCTCCGTGGCCGCCTATTTCATGGGACGAACACCCGTGCTCACCGTTGAGCTCGCCTTCGGCCGCTGCCTCGCCGACATTCACGACGTAGAGCCCCTTCCTCCGATCCCATTTGCCAGGGAGGCAGCGCCATCCTTCATCGCAGAGAACGAGTCCACACTGAGATCCCAACCAGATCGTGATTGCGCCTCCCCAAACCGCAGCGGCACATCCCACTCCATCAACGACCAACCTATATGAGGCGGAGGGTCAGTGTAGGACGCGAGCGCCGTCACCATGGACGTGGGGGACGCCGTAGGTGGGAAGGAGGCGGCGACGGCGTCTGTGTCAGGAAGATCGCACGACGGTGGCGGCGTTTACTCGAGGGGACCGAGAGGAGCTGCGTTTGGTGCCGGGTGGGTTCTTTGGTGCGTGCGTGGGGCTGGAGATTGTGATAGGTGATCAGGTGAGGGCGTGCCATACCTGGATCGATAGCCTTACCATACCTGGTGGTAATTTAAATTTATTACCATATTCGATATTTCCCGAGTTATGGCCTTACCATACCTGGATTGATAGCCTTTGGGGTAATTTAAATTTATTACCATATAATTACCATATTCAAAATTTCCTGAGTTATGACCTTACCATACCTGGATTGATTTATTACTATACGTGGATTAATTATGATTGATTACCATAAATACGTTGGTGCGTGCGTGGGGCTGGAGATTGTGATAGGTGATCAGGTGAGGGCGTGCCATACCTGGATCGATAGCCTTACCATACCTGGTGGTAATTTAAATTTATTACCATATTCGATATTTCTCGAGTTATGGCCTTACCATACCTGGATCGATAGCCTTTGGGGTAATTTAAATTTATTACAATATAATTACCATATTCAAAATTTCCTGAGTTATGACCTTACCATACCTGGATTGATTTATTACTATACGTGGATTAATTATGATTGATTACCATAAATACGTTGGTGCGTGCGTGGGGCTGGAGATTGTGATAGGTGATCAGGTGAGGGCGTGCCATACCTGGATCGATAGCCTTACCATACCTGGTGGTAATTTAAATTTATTACCATATTCGATATTTCCCGAGTTATGGCCTTACCATACCTGGATTGATAGCCTTTGGGTAATTTAAATTTATTACCATATAATTACCATATTCAAAATTTCCTGAGTTATGACCTTACCATACATGGATTTATTTATTACTATACGTGGATTAATTATGATTGATTACCATAAATACGTTGGGTATTGCCGGTCAGATGAGAAAAGAGAAAAACCGGTGGGAGGGGCTGGTGGGAGGTGGGACGAAGAAAAACCGGTTGAAAATAAACCGGTTGAAAGTGGGGGGACTATTCAACCAATTCGTCCATTAGGAGTAGAGATAAGGAACTTGGTCAAGCATTTATACCATGCTCTAGGAGCTTGTTTAAGACCATAAAGAGCTTTGTGAAGTTTGTAAACATGATTAGGTTTCTTAGGATTGACAAAGCCGGGAGGTTGCTTGACATAAACTTCCTCCTCTATTTCACCATTTAGAAAAGCACTCTTAATGTCCATTTGGTACAAGGTGATATTATGGTGATTAGCATAGGCAAGTAAGATGCGAATGGACTCAAGTCTACGGGAGCATATGTCTCACCATAGTCCATACCTTCGACTTGTGTGTACCCTTGGGCGACGAGACGTGCTTTGTTGCGGACCACTTGTCCATCTTCATCTTGCTTGTTGCGAAACACCCATTTGGTACCAATGATGTTGTGGTTGTCGTCGGGCTTCTCAACCAATGTCCAAACTTGGTTTCTCTCAAAATTATGTAGCTCTTCATGCATAGCGTTTATCCAATCCGGATCTTCCAATGCTTCTTCAACCTTCATAGGTTCAATGCTAGAGATGAATGAATAGTTTTCACAAAAGTTAGCTAAACGAGTTTTTGAGCGAGTGATTCTCCCGGTTTGTATATCATTAAGGATTTGCTTGACGGGATGATATTTGGCAATTCTTGCTCGAACTCGTGAGAGCTTTTGCTTGGGTCTTCGTTGAGCATCTTCTTCATCTTGTTCTTCTTCTTGGCCTTCTTCATTGTTGACGTTGTCATTCTCTTGTCGTGGTGGGGAAGGAGGTTGTTGATGTTCGTCTTGATTTACTTCCTCGTCTTCTTCATCTTGGTGTGTCCCACTTGTGGATGCTTCCGTGTCGATTCTTGGTTCACCTTGTCGTGAGGTAGAAGCTTCCACTTGGACGGATGACGTACTCTCCTTCACCTCCGTTGGACGAACTTTGCCAATGGACAAGTCTTGGATTGCTTCTGAAGGGTCTTTGTCTCCTACATCAATTGGCAATTGCTCTACTTGCGAGCCATTAGATTCATCAAACATCACATCTACCGTTTCTTCAACTTTTCGGGTGAAATTATTGTAGACACGGTAAGTGTGAGAGTTTGAGCCATAACCGAGTAGGAAGCCTTCATGAGATTTAGGAGCAAACTTTGAACGACGATGCTTATCAAGAATGTAGCACTTTGAGCCGAATACTCGAAAGTATCCAACTTGGGGTTTGTTACCGGTGAGGAGCTCGTATGCTGTCTTGCCGAGTAGCTTGTGAAGATACCAGCGATTTGTTGCATGACAAGCTGTCTCAACCGCTTCTGCCCAAAAGTGCTTTGGAGTCTTGTATTCATCAAGCATCATTCTTGCCATTTCGATGAGCGTCCGGTTCTTCCTCTCAATAACTCCATTTTGTTGAGGTGTGTACGTAGCCGAGAACTCGTGTGAAATCCCTTCTTCGTCAAGAAAGGTGTCCACATTTGCGTTCTTTAACTCCATTCTGTTGTCACTCCGAACCTTCTTGATCTTCACTTCAAACTGATTTTGGGCTTTCCTAGCGAAGTTTTTGAAGATCTTCTGGACCTGCGACTTGTCATTAAGAAAGAACACCCACGTAAATCTTGAAAAATCATCAACTATAACAAGACCAAAAGAATTTCCACCGAGACTTTTGTAGGCGTTGGGACCAAAAAGATCCATATGAAGTAGCTCGAGTGGCCTCCTTGTGGTCATGATGTTCTTCACAGGATGCCTTCCTCCAACCTGTTTACCTGCTTGACAAGCGCTGCAAAGTCTATCCTTATCAAATATGACATCGTTAACTCCAAGGATATGATTTCCTTTAATAAGCTTGTCAAGATTTCTCATGCCAACGTGACCTAGTCGTCTATGCCACAACCAACCTTTTGAGGATTTAGCAATGAAGCAAGTTTTAGGTTGTGCCTTTTTAGAGAAATCGACGATGTAAAGATCACCTCTACGCATACTGGTAAAAACCATTTTATGATTGTCTCGACGAAACACTTGGCAATCTACCTCAGTAAATAGAACATTTAGGCCAAAATCAGCAAGTTTAGATACTGAAAGTAAATTGTAGCCGAGAGATTCAACGAGCATGACATTTTGAATGGAACTATCATGTGAGATGGCCACCTTACCAAGGCCAACTACTTTACCCTTTGAATTATCACCAAAGGTGACATATTTTCGAGGGCCGTCATTTTTAGCAAGCTCACGGAACATCTCTTCATCTCCGGTCATATGATTAGTACATCCACTATCAAGAACCCATTCCTTTCCACCTGACGCATATCCCCGAAGATTTGCCGTAAGACCAAAATGTCTCATTGTATCATCAAGGTCCAAGTCACTATCATCATCATCATAGTATCCATGTTCATCATGATCTTGTGACTCATCATTTCCTAGAGAGGGTAATTCATTAGATAAATGGTCATCAAAGTGGTCACTTTTATGAATTCTTATAGCTTCAAATATAATATCACTAATGATTCCAACATCTCCTTTAGCATGCTTGAGATTGGTAAGCTCAAATAGACAATCACTAAACTTAGTATCACTAGAGTTCATCTTACTCAAGGCAATAGATTTATGGAGAATTTTATCCAAATTTTTCAAGGAATGATCGGGAAATCGTTCCTTAAGAAATTTCCATATAGTATAGTCACAATTAAGAGTAGGCAAACTATCAATCAAATTTTTGGGCAATCCTCTAATGATGAGCTCAATGGTTCTAAGATTGCGAATCATGTCAATATCTTCATCTAGGGTAGGATGCAAAGGATCAATATGAGGTGCACAAGGGCTAGCAATATACTTGTTTAAATGATATTGATTGAAGATTACAAGCATCTCATTTTTCCACTCATGAAAGTACTCTCCATCAAGAATAGGCACTCTATGTCTAAGACTCCCTAAGGTAGACACATCCATCTTCCTCCAATGGTGATTAAACCAAGGCAATGGAGACCAAAGCTCTGATACCACTTGTAGGATCTAGAAGAAGGAGTGTCTAGAGGGGGGGGGGGAATAGACACTTAATGCTAAAGTTGCACTTTTTAAGGTTTTTCGGTTTAAGTGGAGTTCGGGCACAATTTTAACATACACAATACATATCAAGCAAGCATGCAAAGAGTATATAGGCAGCGGAAAGTAAAGCATGCAACTTGCAAGAATGTAAAGGGAAGGGTTTGGAGAATTCAAACGCAATCGGAGACACGGATGTTTTTCCCATGGTTCGGATAGGTGGTGCTATCCTACATCCACGTTGATGGAGACTTCAACCCACGAAGGGTAACGATTGCGCGAGTCCACGGAGGGCTCCACCCACGAAGGGTCCACGAAGAAGCAACCTTGTCTATTCCACCATGGCCATCGCCCACGAAGGACTTGCCTCACTAGCGGTAGATCTTCATGAAGTAGGCGATCTCCTTGCCCTTACAAACTCCTTGGTTCAACTCCACAATCTTGTCGGAGGCTCCCAAGTGACACCTAGCCAATCTAGGAGACACCACTCTCCAAGAAGTAACAAATGGTGTGTTGATGATGAACTCCTTGCTCTTGTGCTTCAAATGATAGTCTCCCCAACACTCAACTCTCTCTCATAGGATTTGGATCTGGTGGAAAGAAGATTTGAGTGGAAAGCAACTTGGGGAAGGCTAGAGATCAAGATTCATATGGTAGGAATGGAATATCTTGGTCTCAACACATAAGTAGGTGGTTCTTTCTCAGAACATATGAGTAGAAATGGTGTATGTGTTCTGATGGCTCTCTCACCGAATGAAGAGGTGGTGGAGGGGTATATATAGCCTCCACACAAAATCCAACTGTTACACACAGTTTTCCAATCTCGGTGGGACCGAATCATCAAACTCGGTTGGACCGAAATGGTAAACCTAGTGACCGTTAGGAATTTCGGTGGGACTGAGATGCAACTCGGTAGGACCGATTCGGTTAGGGTTTGGGAAAATCCAAAACTCGGTTTGACCGATTACTCAAACTCGGTGGGACCGATTTTGGTAATAAGTGAAACTGAGAGTTGGCCAAGCAAACTCGGTGGGACCGATTGCATATCTCGGTGGGACTGAAGATATTGCAACAGGTAACAGAGAGTTTGTAAGCCCATCCCGGTGAGACCGAGATCCGTATTGGTAGGACCGAATTGCTAGGGTTTGGCAGTGGCAAATGACAAGTGAAACTCGGTGGCGCCGGATTGACAGAATCGGTATGACTGAGTTTGGCTTAGGGTTTAGGTCATTTGTGGAAGTGGGAAAGTAGCTGAGGATTTTGGAGCATATCATTAAGCACTTGAGCAAGAGGCTCATTAAACAACACCTCATCCCTTCTTGATAGTATTGGCTTTTCCTAAAGACTCAATGTGATCTTGGATCACTAAAATATATAAAAAGAAGAGTCTTGAGCTTGAAGCTTTAGCCAATCCTTTGTCCTTAGCATCTTGAAGAGGTTCCCACAACCTTTAGTCCATGCCACTCCATTGTTGAACTTATCTGAAATACACTAGGTAAAGGTATTAGTCCAACAAGAGATATGTTGTCATCAATTACCAAAACCACCTAGGGAGCACTTGTGCTTTCAGTCTGGCTACTAGCCTATACGCACTAACCATCTACGCGGGGACAGTTATGGGCACTCGACGTCGTGGTATCAACCGAAGCCTTCGTGACGTCAGCGACGGAGCAGCGCGCGCCGGATTGGACTGGAACGCCTACTAGGCTAGGTCTGCTTCCGGCCGCCCTCGCAACGTGCAGGTGTGCAATGGGCGATGGGCCCAGACCCCTGCGCCATAGGATTTAGACCGGCGTGCTGACCTCTCTGTTGTGCCTAGGTAGGGCTGTGACGTGTTGATCTTCCGAGGCCGGGCATGACCCAGAAAAGTGTGTCCGGCCAAAAGGGGATCGAGCGTGTTGGGTTATGTGGTGCACCCCTGCAGGGAAGTTAAACTATTCGAATAGCCGTGATCTTCGGTAACAGGACGACTTGGAGTTGTACCTTGACCTTATGACAACTAGAACCGGATACTTAATAAAACACACCCTTCCAAGTGCCAGATACAATCGGTGATCGCTCTCTCACAGGGCGACGAGGGGAGGATCATCGGTTAGGATTATGCTATACGATGCTACTTGGAGGTCTTCAGTCTACTCTCTTCTACATGCTGCAAGGCGGAGGCTGCCAGAAGCATAGTCTTCGAAAGGATTAGTTATCCCCCTCTTATTCTGGCTTTCTGTAGTTCAGTCCACCGATATGGCCTTTACACATATACCCATGCATATGTAGTGTAGCTCCTTGCTTGCGAGTACTTTGGATGAGTACTCACGGTTGCTTTCTCCTTCTTTTCCCTCTATCCCTTCTACCTGGTTGTCGCAACCAGATGTTGGAGCCCAGGATCCAGACGCCACCGTCGACGACGACTCCTACTACACCGGAGGTGCCTACTACTACGTGCTGCCCGCTGACGACGACCAGGAGTAGTTAGGAGGATCCCAGGCAGGAGGCCAGCGCCTCTTTTGATCTGTATCCCAGTTTGTGCTAGCCATCTTATGGCAACTTGTTTAACTTATGTCTGTACTCAGATATTGTTGCTTCCGCTGACTCGTCTATGTTCGAGCTCTTGTATTCGAGCCTTCGAGGCCCCTGGCTCGTAATATGATGCTTGTATGAATTATTTTATTTGTAGAGTTGTGTTGTGATATCTTCCCGTGAGTCCCTGATCTTGATCGTACACGTTTGCGTGTATGATTAGTGTACGATTGAATCGGGGGCGTCAGATGGATATCTGTGGGGACGAGGTGACAGAAGTGGTCCTCAGGATTATAAAGGGAGAGGAGAGTGCAGAGGCAATTAATGGCATTGTCTTAGTTCTGATCCCAAAGGTAACAAGTCCGACCCACCTCTCTCAATTCAGACCTATTAGCCTTTGTAACATGCTCTATTGAAAGGATCGTTATGGTTGACTAGAGGGGGGGGGGTGAATAGGCAACTACCAATTTTTATCTTTTCTTTACCAAATTAAACTTTGCATCAAAGTAAGTTGTCTAGATGTGCAACTAGATTAACAACCTATATGACGCAACAACAACAACGAGCACACAAGCAAGCAAGGGGATAAACACTAAAGAGCTTGCACAAGTAAGAGGTAAGAAATAACCAAGAGTGGATCCGGTGAAGACGAGGATGTGTTACCGAAGTTCCTTCCTTTTGAAGGGAAGTACGTCTCCGTTGGAGCGGTGTGGAAGCACAATGCTCCCCAAGAAGCCACTAGGGCCACCGTATTCTCCTCACGCCCTCACACAATGCAAGATGCCGTGATTCCACTATTGGTGCCCTTGAAGGCGGCAACCAAACCTTTACAAACAAGGTTGGGGCAAACTCCACAACTTAATTGGAGGCTCCCAACAAGACCACGAAGCTTCACCACAATGGAATATGGCTCCGAGGTGACCTCAACCGTCTAGGGTGCTCAAACACCCAAGAGTAACAAGATCCGCTAAGGATGAGTGAGGGAATCAAAAATCTCTTGGTGGAAGTGTAGATCGGTGCCTTCTCAACCACTCCCGAGCAAATCAACAAGTTTGATTGGCTAGGGAGATAGATCGGGCAAGAAGAAGCTTGGGGTATTCAATGGAGCTTGAGCAATAAATGGTGCTTGGGCAATAATGAAGGTTGGGGGAAGAGGTGGGGCAAAGAGGGAGGAGAAGGAGCCCTTTTATAGTGGGGGAAACAAGTCAACCGTTACCCCCCACTCAGCCCCGCAAAGCGCGGTACTGCCGCGGAGGCAGAGCGGTACTGCCGCCCTCAAGCGGTACTACCGCTCCCCCTCAGTGGTACTGCCGCGCCAGAAGAGAAGGGCTGGGGCTGGGGCCTAGGGCGGTACTACCGCGGAGGCAGAGCGGTACTACCGCTCACAAGCAGCACTACCGCCACTACTGCCGCAGCTAGTACCGCAAAACCCGACACGAGAAAATGCGCGCACGAATCGAAGCGGAAGGAGCAGAAAGCCACAACGGTACTGCGGCTGAGCCCAGCAAGCGGTACTACCGCTCCGAGGAGCGGTACTACCGCTACAAACGCAGTGACAGGACGGTAGGAGCACGGGACCGCAGAGGTACTGCTGCTGAGGCCACCAAGCGGTACTACCGCTCCGGGGAGCAGTACTGCCACTTAGTGAGTCTCAGCCGTACTACCGCTGTGGCCCGCGGTACTACCGCTGGGTCCTGGACAAGCAGAAGAAGGAAGAAAAGAAAGGCCCCATAGGTGCGGAAAGAAACGGAGGGTGTGATGAGAACGTGTACGTGTTGATTCCACCCAAGCCATACCGAAGCGGACCCCCTCTTGATAGTACGGTGACTACTACGAAACTTAGTCCACCAACAAAGTCACGGAATAGACTACACCGTCTTGAGTAGAGCGCCGAGGGGAAATAATCGTTCTGTGCCGAAGAATGAATATCTGAAAGCACTCAAAGCACATGATTAGTCCGCAAATGCATTGTCATCAATCACCAAAACACCGTAGGGATAAATAAGCCCTTACAATCTCCCCCTTTTTGGTGGATTGATGACAATACGGGATTTGCACAAAAAAGAGTAATGACAAAGAATGCAAGAGAGCTCACGCCTCTAAAATATAGATAGGCTCCCCCTAGATGTGTGCAAACTAGATGAGTACTAAGGACTGAAGGGCACACACACTAGGATCACAGCTCCCCCTATATTTTAGAGACCAATCAACCTAAGTAAGATACATGAGAACAACATATATGATAGGATAAGCAAGCTATAAGATACCGAGGTGCATAAACATAGATAAGATAACTAAGGTAGCATATGTCTTACACCATATGACGGGAACTTAGGTCTCACAACAAACCAAACCAAGGGAAACGCACAAGACTAAAAGCAAAGCACGACACAAGAAGCGAAACAAGCAAATCAAATCCCTACACTCTCTCCCCCTTTGGCAGCGAGACACCAAAAAGGTCGAGAGAGACACTACGACTCTAGGTGATCATCACATCTCTGCATCTGCATCATGGGGAGAGAACTGCTCGGCATCGGAGTCGGTCCAGTGGCAGTTCTGAGGAATCCAGTCCTCCTCTTCAGTGATCTGTCCCTCAGATCCACTGACAACTGTGGCACCCAGCTGGCGCATGATCTCCTTGTGGCGCGACCTGGCATTCTTCTCCGCCACATGAGTCATATACTGACCATGGGACTCCAGGCAGAAGAGCTTCTTCATCTTGCGCTTGAGTTTCTGGGCCCATGATGGTTCTGCACTGGAGTGGCCAAGGTCCTCATCATGGCCAGCAGGAGCATCCTCACCCTCAGTGTCCATGGCAGTTGCAGCGGCAGACGGGCCCCCTGTCGCAGCAGTAGCAGACGGGCCCCCTGTGGCAGCAGTAGCAGCAGAAGGACCCCCTGTGTGAGGTGCAGTCCAGTTGTCCTTCTTCCTCAGACGCTTGAACTCATGGGAAACTAAATCTCCAGTCTCTAGCAGCACTCTGGGGTAGGTCTGTGCCCAGGCCCTCTCAATGAGCCTCGTGATGAAGGGACCATAGATAGGACACTTGCGCTCAGACACGGCGGAGACAAGTTCAGACCACATGACGTGAGAGATATCCAGGCTCTCTCCAGTGTTGGCTTCCTTCTCATGCTGACAGAAAAGGAGCATGTCCACGAGGTAGGAGTGAACCTGATCCAGATTCCCAATGCGAGGGAAGAGAGTCTCACGGAAAATGCGATGAAGAATGTCCAGATATGGACACAGCTCGTAGGTCTTCTTCTCAGTGACAGGGTGGATCTTGACAGTGTAGTAGGGCCAAAGGGCTTGCTTATGGGTGGAGGTAACATTGCGGTGAGGACGGAAACCGACAGGAGTCTCAAGCCCGTTATCCACCACATCAAGCAACTCCATGAACGCCCGCCACTTGACAGAAAGCTTCTTGCCATTGGTCATCCAAGTCAGGGTCCGGTCACCATCTGTTCCAAGGTGAACGGTGGCAAAGAACTGAGCCAACAAATCCGCATCGAAATCCTTGTTGAACTGCATGATCCTGAGGATGTTCAGCTGAGTGCACATCTGAAGGGCTTCCCCAAAGTACTCTGGATCCTTCTCCATGGCATCAATGTCAATAGAGCGAACATCAACAAACAGATTCTTCTTGGCCTTGATCACATCAAAATAGATGGCAAACTGAAAACGGTTCCAGAATGGGCGGTTGATCAAAGTGGGTTCTTGGTCCACCGTATAGGGGTTGCGACGACGCTTCTCCCAGAACTCCTTGTTGTTCATCTCAGTCACAGTCTTCCCTTTTGGCTTGTTGGCGGCTCGCTTCTGGTGCTGAGAAGGAGGAGGAACACTTGCTGAAACATTCGCTGGAGGCGGTTGAGTGCTTGAAGAAACACCGGCAGGCTCTAAGGTCCGGTAACGCTTGGAGGTGGCACGTCCAGGGTTGATACGGCGACCTTGCTGCTCAGAAGTGTCATCACCTGGAGCCAAGCACACAAAAGACGCAAAACAAACAGAAGAGACGAGCATAGGCCAACAAACACAACAAAGGAAATGTAGGAGAATGATGGAAGTTGGCATGCAGCGGTAGTACCGTGACCTACACGCGGTAGTACCGCCCCGAGCGGTAGTACCGCCCCAAAGGGAGCGGTAGTACCGCGCGAGGTCAAGCGGTAGTACCGCTCCAAAGAGAGCGGTAGTACGGCTTGAGGCGGATGCACAGCAGTTTCAAAGCGCGAGGCGGTGAAACAGTGGCTTGCTACTACCGTGGACAGATCCGGTACTACCGGCCTACCAAATTCAAACATAATCCTACCAAACATCAATCTCAATGATCTAGTTGCCTACTCCAACCAACTCAAGCCTAGATTTAGCCAAAAATCTAGAGATGCAACCAACATTGCCCCTAAAGCACAAGATCTAAACACAAGACCAAAAGAGAGAAGGAACGGGGGCAATACCGGCATCCATGGCAAGAGGACGAGGTGGGGATCGACTCCACCGAAGGAAATGGAGAGGAATGCCCCGGAGGAGGAGATCCACCGGAGCCCTTCCGCGCCGGAACTGTGCTGGAGAGAGAGAGAGGCACGAGGGGGCGAGCGAATGGGTATGGGGAGGAAGAAACCTCCCCTGCCCCGATAAAAACCCCCTGGCCCCCGCCCCACAGCGGTAGTACCGCGCTGGGAGCGGTAGTACCGCTCGCCAGCAGTGGCAGTACCGCCCCAGCACACGGCGACAACTAGATCACAAGGCCTAGCTCAAAAAGAAACTACAACGAAAAAGCAGAAAGAAGCACACCAACAAGAGGCCAAGAGAGGGCGGTGGCCGAAGCCACCTATGTTTGAGTCAAGAGGTATGGCGCCGCGAAGATTTTAACCTTGGGCCCATGACCAAAACTCGTCTTTTGAGCACACGTGCCATCAACAATGGCAAAAAGTGAAAGACTTGATCAATTTATGCATAATGGGGGGAGGGAGAGTTCATTGAGAGAACAACACTCCCCCTATGTCCATGCCTACACCTAAACTAGACAACAAATTGAGTGAGGTAGGGTGTGCACGGGTTCAAGCAACATTGCTCGAATCAATGATATTTAGCTCATGCCTTAACTCGCGAAATCTTGCTTCATCCAAGGGCTTCGTGAAAATATCTGCAAGGTTGTCATGAGTGTTGACATAGTTGAGCTCGATCTCTCCTCGCCTAATGTGATCCCGGATGAAGTGATACCGAATCTCAATATGCTTCGTCTTGAAGTGTTGCACCGGGTTGAGAGAAATCTTGATGGCACTTTCGTTCTCACACCAAAGAGGCACTTTGTCACAAGTGACACCGTAATCCTTCAAAGTTTGCCTCATCCACAAGAGTTGTGCACAACAACTACCGGCCGCAACATACTCCGCTTTGGTGGACGAGAGAGACACACAACTTTGCTTTTTGGAAGACCAACTTACCAAAGAGCAACCAAGGAATTGGCATCCTCCGGAAGTGGACTTCCTATCCACTTTGTCTCCTGCCCAATCGGAATCCGAGTACCCTACAAGCTTGAAGTTTGATCCTCTTGGGTACCATAGGCCAAAGTTTGGGGTATGAGCCAAATATCGAAAGATTCGTTTGACCGCCACATGGTGACTTTCCTTAGGTGCGGCTTGAAACCGTGCACAAATACCCACACTCAACATGATGTCCGGTCTAGATGCACAAAGGTAAAGCAAGGAGCCAATCATGGAACGATATACCTTTTGATCCACCACTTTACCATTTGGATCAAGGTCAAGTTGGCACTTGGTGGGCATTGGGGTGGAAGCCGGCTTGACGTCACTTAGCTTGAATCTGTTGAGCATGTCTTGAGTGTATTTGGATTGATTGATGAAGGTTCCTTCTCTTCTTTGCTTCACTTCGAACCCTAGAAAGAACTTCAACTCCCCCATGGAGGACATCTCGAACTTTGAGGTCATGAGAGCGGCAAATTCCTCATTGAAGGCTTTGTTAGGAGAACCAAAGATAATATCATCAACATATAGTTGGCACACAAACAACTCCCCTTTGACCTTCTTAGTAAAAAGAGTGGGGTCAATTACCCCAACTTCAAACCCACGGTCTTGTAACAACTCGGTAAGGTGGTCATACCACGCACGTGGGGCTTGTTTAAGGCCATAGAGTGCCTTATCGAGTTGATACACATGATCGGGAAAGTAGGGATCCTCGAACCCGGGGGGTTGCTTGACGTACACCAATTCATTAATGGGACCATTAAGAAAAGCACTCTTCACATCCATTTGATGTAACTTAAAGTTATGATGAGAAGCATATGCAATCAACATGCGAATGGATTCAAGACGAGCAACGGGAGCAAAGGTTTCACCGTAGTCGATACCCTCGACTTGGGAGTAGCCTTGTGCTACCAAACGAGCCTTGTTGCGAATGATAATCCCATGGGCATCTTGCTTATTCTTGAATATCCACTTGGTTCCAATAACATTGTGGGTCCCCGTTGGCCTTGGCACCAATCTCCACACTTTGTTGCGCTCGAAGTTGTTGAGTTCTTCATGCATGGCATTAAGCCAATCCGGATCTTCTAGCGCCTCATAAACCTTGTGGGGTTCCACACAAGAGACAAACGCGTGATGCTCACAATAATTTGCTAATTGTCTACGAGTGCTTACCCCCTTTCTTAAGCTTCCAAGCACATTTGTCATGAGATGGTCTTTGGTGGAGAGCTTGGAAGCAACCTTGGCGGCACGACGCTCTAATTCCTCCTCGGTAGTGAGTTGAGGAGCGGTTACTTGATCATCTTGAGTGTCGTCATGAACTTGTTCTTGGTCTTGAACTTGCTCGAGGGAGAGTACTTGACCTTGGGCATCACTTGGTGTGTCAACACCGTCTTGAGTATGATGTTGCCCTTGGTCTTGTTCATGAGGTTGAGGGCCTTCACTTTGTTCTTCGGAAGCGTGTGGGCCTTGGGTTGGTGATGGCTCCACTTGAGTGGAGCATTGTCCTTCTCCTTCGGCCACAAGGGATTCCTCAATGGGTAGGATGAAACCAACACCCATTCTTCTTATGGCTTGAGGAGGAATTTCATCACCTACATCACAAGTGCCACTTTGCTCCACTTGGGAGCCGTTATTCTCATCAAACTCCACGTTACACGTCTCCTCAATAAGTCCCGTGGATTTACTGAGGACACAGTAAGCATGAGAGTTTGTAGCATAACCAACAAATATGCCCTCATAAGCTCTAGCCTCAAATTTAGACAAACGAACACCCTTCTTGAGAATGAAGCACTTACACCCGAATACCCGGAAGTACTTGAGGTTGGGCTTGTTACCGGTGAGTATCTCATAAGGAGTCTTGTTCAAACCCTTGCGGAGGTAGAGCCGATTTGATGCATGACACGCAGTGTTGATGGCTTCGGCCCAGAAGTTGTACGGAGACTTGAACTCCGCCATCATGGTCCTTGCCGCATCCATCAACGTCCGGTTCTTCCTCTCCGCAACACCGTTTTGTTGAGGGGTGTATGGTGCGGAATATTGATGCTTGATTCCCTCATCACTAAGAAATTCATCCAAGGTGTAGTTCTTGAACTCGGTGCCGTTGTCACTTCTTATTGTCAAAATCTTTGCATTGTGTTGACGTTGTGCTTCATTTGCAAAGTCAATGACAGTTTGTTGGGTCTCACTCTTCCTCTTGAAGAAATACACCCACGTGTACCTTGAGTAGTCATCCACAATCACCAAGCAATACTTTCTACCTCCAAGACTATCGAAGGACGGAGGCCCAAAGAGATCCATGTGAAGGAGCTCCAAAGGCCTTTTTGAATAAATGATAGTCGTGGGAGGGTGAGCCTTCTCATGTAGCTTTCCTTCGATACAGGCACTGCAAGCACGATCTTTAGCAAAACTAACATTCGTTAGTCCACGGACATGGTCCTCCTTTAGGAGACTTTGCAAAGATCTCATATTGACATGGGCTAAACGGCGATGCCAAAGCCATCCCACATCAACTTTAGCCATTAGGCATGTCGCGGTCTTAGTGGGTCGCTCCGAAAAGTTAATCACATATAGACTGTTCTCGACATGCCCAACAAAGGCTACTTTAAGAGTCTTGCTCCACAAGAGGGCCACGGTATCGATATCAAAGAAAGTGGCAAAGCCCATGATTGCAAGTTGACGAATGGAAAGTAAATTGTATGCAAGGGACTCAACAAGCATGACCTTCTCGATCGTGAGATCATGAGAGATGACCACCTTGCCAAGTCCCAATACCTTAGAAGATGAGGCGTCACCCCACTCGACATTGGTGGGCATAGATGGAACCGTGTGCACGTCCACCACCAAGTCCTTGCTTCCGGTCATATGATTTGTAGCTCCGCTGTCGAGCAACCATGATCCACCACCGGAAGCAAACACCTACAAGAGATCAATGCTTGGTTTTAGGTACCCATTTTGTAATGGGTCCTTTGATGTTAGTAACTAGGGTCTTAGGAACCCAAATAGACCATTCAATGTACTCATGAAGAGAGCCAACAAATTTGGCATAAACATGCCCATCACTAGCACGGCACAACACATAAGAAGGATTAAAATCGCCGGCCTTGTTGGGTGAGGTGACATTGCACTTCTTGACTTTGTTCTTCTTCTTCTCCTCGGGAACACTCTCTCCCGCCCTCACAAAGGTTTGCATGAGGGGAGGAGGTCGTTTGGTCTTGTCATTCTTCTTCTTGTTTTTGGAGTCGAGGACGTACCCAACCCCTTCCTTCGCCACACCTCCCTTCTGGTTAATCAAGAGATCATTGAGGTTCTTCTTGCCTTGTATGCAAGTCGCAAGGCCTCTCTTAAGTTGTTCCTTCAACTTAGCATTTTCCTCAACAAGATGTATATGCTCACAACACAGGTTAGTAGCATTTGCGTTATCAAGTAAAACCATATGAGGAAAAGTTGCTTTCTCCTTAGTTAGCTTCACTTGGAGTTGATCATGAGACTCCTTGAGACTAGCGTGAATACCCTTCAAGGCCTTGTGGGCCTTGTCAAGTATATCAAACTCCTCTTTGAGTCTAGCAAGATCAACCCCGAGTTTGGCCTTCTCGGAGTTTAGTACACGAGACACAACTAGGGCATGATCATAATCTTTCTCTAACTTAGCATGATCAACGTTGTGTGACTCCTCAAGAGCTAAACGAAGACCACGCTCTTCCTCAAGAGCATTGGAAAGATCCGAAATCTCATCGGCATAGTCACGACTATGCCCTTCCATCTTCGAGATGGTGTCTTCGTGAGCCTCGATCATGTCATTGGCCTCACCAAGTTGTTCCAAGAGAGCAACAAAGTGCTTCTTGGATTTTCCCTTGAGTTTACCCATAAAGGCCTCAAACTCGTTAGCCTCCACATTAGCTCCCTCAACTTCATTAATGCAATCCAATGGGGAAGGATGATTAATGATGGTAGTTTTGATGTTGGGGGTTACCTTGTTGGTGGCTTTAGCCATGAGGCACTTGGCGTTGATGCTCTCGTTGGGTGAGTCGAAGAGAGACACTTGTGACGTTGTTGCAATGGCAACGGAGGGCATGGCAACCGTCTCATCATCTTCATCATCGTCATCATCCTCATTGTACTCTTCTTGCACAACCAAGGCTTTGGGAGGAGTCTTCTTGGTGAAGTTGTTCTTGTTGGGGAACGACTTGGCCTTGTCCTTTCGGATGAGTTTGCCACCATTGTCTTCCCTCTTCTCATACGGGCATTCCGCAACGAAATGACTCACGTTGCCGCAATTGTAGCAAGTCCTCACACGTTGCTTGCCCCTTGTCCCACTCGAGTTGTTTTTGCTAAAGTTGGGCCTCGAGTTTTTCTTGCTCCAAAATTGCCTTGAAGCAAGAGCCATGTGTTCATGATATGCATACTTTGTATCTTCGGGGTTGCTCTCCTCTTCTTCCTCTTCTTCTTCTTCCACGGTGAGCTTGGCCTTCAAAGCAAGGTTGGGCTTCTTTGCCCGTTGAGACCGGAGCACCGCATTGTCGGCGGTCTTGTCCAAAATGTTCATGGCCACAAACTCATCCAACACCTCGCTTGAGGTCAAAGTGTGGAAGTCCGGTCTTTGGCGGATGACGGAGGACATGGCCTTGTGGTAGGGCATCATTGCCTTGAGGAATTTGCGCTTGATCCAATTATCATCCGTGTCCTTGCTCCCGTGATCTCGTAGTGAGACCGCGAGTTTGGTGACTCTCCGATAAAGCTCACGAGGCTCTTCATCTTCCTTCATTGCAAACTCATCGGCCTCATCTTGTACCACTTCATAGTTGGAGCGTTGAATGCTTGCGCTTCCCCGGTAGAGAGACACGACACAATGCCATGCATCTTTGGCCAAGGAGAAAGGGCGAAGATGAGGTAGGTCTTCGGGTGGAATTGCATCTTGAATGATGAAGAGAGCATTCTCATTGAATTGATTGTCTGCGGCTTCTCGAGGAGTGAGGTTGCTTGGATCATGTGGGTAAAAACCTTCTTCAATGATTCTCCAAAGGTTAGTGTTCACATGATTTAAATGACGTTTAAAGCGGTAAACCCAAGAATCAAAATCCTCATTTTTCACAATCTTAGGAGGAGGACCGGCATGATTCAAATGAGTAGAGGGAACCGGTCCACCATAAACAAGTGGTGGTTCCACATGGGCAAAGATGCCGGTGCCATTCTTGCCACTAGAAGAAGGAGCCTTTTCACTACTAGCTTCCCCCTTGTCGAGGGTAGCATCCGACACCTTGTTGGCGGGATCCCCCACTTTCAACGGTGCGGTGGATAGTTTAAGCCCCTCAAGAAATTTAGTAAACATGCTTTCAACTTCGGTCGTCATGGAGGTTTTCAATGTCTCCAAGGCTACATTGAACTCCTCACGAGAGACCGAAGTTCCCCCATCGCCCGTAGACGAGATAGGATTCACACCGGAGTGTTCCTCCGCACGGTCTACGGTGTCAACCATACTCTTTGGATGGTAAAGTCCTTAATAAAGAGACGAGGCACTGATACCAATTGAAAGGATCGTTATGGTTGACTAGAGGGGGGGTGAATAGGCAACTACCAATTTTTATCTTTTCTTTACCAAATTAAACTTTACATCAAAGTAAGTTGTCTAGATGTGCAACTAGATTAACAACCTATATGATGCAACAACAACGAGCACACAAGCAAGCAAGGGGATAAACACTAAAGAGCTTGCACAAGTAAGAGGTAAGAAATAACCAAGAGTGGATCCGGTGAATACGAGGATGTGTTACTGAAGTTCCTTCCTTTTGAAGGGAAGTACGTCTCCGTTGGAGCGGTGTGGAGGCACAATGCTCCCCAAGAAGCCACTAGGGCCACCGTATTCTCCTCACGCCCTCACACAATGCGAGATGCCGTGATTCCACTATTGGTGCCCTTGAAGGCGGCAACCGAACCTTTACAAACAAGGTTGGGGCAAACTCCACAACTTAATTGGAGGCTCCCAACAAGACCACGAAGCTTCACCACAATGGAATATGGCTCCGAGGTGACCTCAACCGTCTAGGGTGCTCAAACACCCAAGAGTAACAAGATCCGCTAAGGATGAGTGAGGGAATCAAAAATCTCTTGGTGGAAGTGTAGATCGGTGCCTTCTCAACCACTCCCGAGCAAATCAACAAGTTTGATTGGCTAGGGAGATAGATCGGGCAAGAAGAAGCTTGGGGTATTCAATGGAGCTTGAGCAATAGATGGTGCTTGGGCAATAATGAAGGTTGGGGGAAGAGGTGGGGCAAAGAGGGAGGAGAAGGAGCCCTTTTATAGTGGGGGAAACAAGTCAACCGTTACCCCCCACTCAGCCCCGCAGAGCGCGGTACTGCCGCGGAGGCAGAGCGGTACTGCCGCCCTCAAGCGGTACTACCGCTCCCCCTCAGCGGTACTGCCGCGCCAGAAGAGAAGGGCTGGGGCCGGGGCCCAGGGCGGTACTACCGCGGAGGCAGAGCGGTACTACCGCTCACAAGCAGCACTACCGCCACTACTGCCGCAGCTAGTACCGCAAAACCCGACACGAGAAAATGCGCGCACGAATCGAAGCGGAAGGAGCACAAAGCCACAACGGTACTGCGGCTGAGCCCAGCAAGCGGTACTACCGCTCCGAGGAGCGATACTACCGCTACAAACGCAGTGACAGGACGGTAGGAGCACGGGACCGCAGAGGTACTGCTGCTGAGGCCACCAAGCGGTACTACCGCTCTGGGGAGCGGTACTACCGCTCCGGGGAGCGGTACTGCCGCTTAGTGAGTCTCAGCCGTACTACCGCTGTGGCCCGCGGTACTACCGCTGGGTCCTGGACAAGCAGAAGAAGGAAGAAAAGAAAGGCCCCATAGGTGCGGAAAGAAACGGAGGGTGTGATGAGAACGTGTACGTGTTGATTCCACCCAAACCATACCGAAGCGGACCCCCTCTTGATAGTACGGTGACTACTACGAAACTTAGTCCACCAACAAAGTCACGGAATAGACTACACCGTCTTGAGTAGAGCGCCGAGGGGAAATAATCGTTCCGTGCCGAAGAATGAATATCTGAAAGCACTCAAAGCACATGATTAGTCCGCAAATGCATTGTCATCAATCACCAAAACACCGTAGGGATAAATAAGCCCTTACATCTATAAAATTGCCTCAAAAGTCATAGCTAATAGGCTGAAGGTCATACTACCTGACATTATTTCTGAAGAACAGTCAACATTCATTCCCGGCAGATTGATATCCGATAACATTATATGTGCGTACGAGTGTTTGCATTTCATGAAGAGGAACCGATCAAAAACCAATAGCAGTTGTGCACTGAAACTTGATATGATGAAAGCATATGATCGCTTGGGGTGGGATTATCTTCAGGCCATAATGCTCAAGCTAGGTTTCTCGTCTGCTTGGGTGGACATTATCATGGGGATGGTGAAATCAGTATCATTTTATGTGTTGTTGAATGGTTAAAAGCTAGAGCAGTTTAAACCCTCAAGGGGTATTCGACAGGGAGATCCGATCTCCCCCTACCTTTTCTTACTTGCAGCAGAGGGCCTGTCGTGCCTTTTGAAGTCTAGTTCTCAGTCGTCTGCGTTTGGTGGCATCAAGGTGGCCCCTACAGCCCCAACTATTAGCCATCTATTGTTTGCAGACGATAGCCTGTTGCTTTTTAAGTCAAGTGTGGAGGGAGCAGAGTTGGTATCAAACCTGCTGGATACTTATTGTGAAGCCTCGGGACAGAGAATAAATCATGAAAAATCTTCTGTTTTCTTTAGCAGAGGTTGTCCAGATTCTCTTAATTAAGCAAGGTGTCATGCAAAGAATAAATGACCATAATGAATCTTTGAGTGACAGATATTTGGGGCTGCCAACGGATGTCGGTCACTCAAAAAATGGCACGTTCAAGTACCTTCGGGACAAAGTGTGGGAGAAAGTAAGAGGATGGATGCAGAAAATGCTTTCGGTTGGTGGAAAGGAAGTCCTCATCAAATCGGTCGCACAAGCGATCCCAGTGTTTTCAATGTCTTGCTTTAGACTTCCTAGAGGAGTTTGCGAGAGTGTAACATCCATCATACGGCAGTTTTGGTGGGGCAGCAAACAAGGAAGAAGGAAGCCATGTTGGGTCTCGTGGGATATCATGACAAGGCCAAAGGACCTAGGGGGGCTGGGTTTTCGGGATCTTGAGATCTTCAACGTTGCTCTACTGTTAAGACAGGCTTGGCGACTTTTACAAGAACCGGACTCCCTAAGTGCTCGCATTCTCAAGGCAGTCTACTACCCATTGACGACCTTATTGGAGGTGGAGTTAGGCCCCCATCCATCGCAAGTCTGGCGAGCTATTATTGATGGAAGAAATGTATTGAACCATGGGATCATCAGGCGCATTGGCGATGGAGCAACGACCCAAATTTGGCATCATAACTGGCTTCCGAGGAGTGGCCTAATGAAACCTTTTCCGCCTCGGGTAGCTGATCCACCGCAGATGGTAAGCGATCTGATCGAACCAACCATGGCATGCTGGAGAGAGGAGGTAGTACGACAAGTCTTTGTTCCCGCTGATGCGGAGGCAATCCTAAAGATCCCCCTCTATACTAGACAAGTGGACGACTTTTGGGCATGGTCGGGCGATCCGAGGGGCCGTTTCTCAGTAAAATCAGCTTACAAATTGATCCATAAGATGAAGATGGGAAGGGAGGACTGGCTAGATGAGGCCGAGGATATGTCCAGCGGAGAATCCAAAGGATGGTCATCTATTTGGGGATTGCAAGTTCCTTCAAAACTGAAAATATTCACATGAAGGCTGGCTCGTTACTCACTTCCTACCAGTGATGTTCTGCATCGTCGAAACATGTGATCATCGCATGTGTGTGCGTTATGCGGAGCAGATGACAACTGGCGCCATTCTCTTCTTGACTGTAACTACGCCCGGTGCGTGTGGGCTCTATCAAATGAGGATATGGTGCAGCATATGTGTATGCAGATAGATGAACAGGCAAAGAGATGGCTCTTTCTGATGAGCGAAACGCTTCCTCATGAGGAATTCACTACCATGATTGTCACACTATGGGCAATTTGGGCAGCGAGGAGAAAGATAATCCATGAAGGAATTTACAAAACTCCATTCGCTACTCATGGTTTTGTCACTAGCTACTTGGCTGATTTGAAGCACATACAGAAACCTGTTGTCAGGTCACCAACAACTCCAAGGGCTCGCCCTACTGCTTGGCAGCCACCACCGAATGATCATGTTAAGATTAATGTCGATGCAGTTGTGCCACGTGCGGGTGGAAGGGGGGCTGTGGGAGTCGTTTGCCGCGATGCATCGGGTGTGTATTTGGGGGCCTCGGCAGTTGTCTTCAACAACATAGAGAACCCGGAGGTGCTTGAAGTTCTAGCTACCAGGGAAGCGCTGGCGCTTGCCGAGGACTTGTACGAGCAGAAAGTTTTCATCGCCTCGGACCGCATGACAACGGTGGAAGCGATCAAAGGAGGAACGGCAGCAGCATATGGAGCAGTGGTACATGAAATAACGGATAGAGCTCGTTTTTTTCTCATCTTGTTCTTTTAGTCATGAATTTAGATCCTCGAACTTTGAGGCTCACAACCTCGCGAAGCATGCATTAACGTTGGGGACCGGCCGCCATGTCTGGTTAGGCCACTCTGGCGATTTTTTGTTCGTCCCTGTAAACATTGTGACGGTTGAATAAAAATTTCGCGAGTTCTAAAAAAATTAAAGAAAAAGACAGCTTCTACTCCGAAAAAAGCTATTTTTAATAGAATTAAAAAATGTATTATTGTTAAACAATTGTTCAGGAATTAAAATAAATATTCACAATGTTTTAAAAATATTAAGACGACTTAAAGACTTCTAACACAATTTTAAAAATGTCTGGGACTTTTAAAATATTCATGTATTGAAATAAATGTTCATACATTAGAAAGCAGTAAAAGAAAAAATAAACAAAAAGAAAAAAAGAATATGGGTAAAAAAATGGAAAACCGAAAGACAATAGCCTAAAAAACAGGTAGCGCAGAAAAGAAAAATGACAGAAAGAAAACAGCCCACACGAGCTACTGTCAACCCCCGAAGTTGGACTGGCGCGACACACTGTCTCTGGTGCGATATAGTCATATGGGCACTATATACTTGCCAGTAGCAAATAAGCGATTGAGTTTGGGGTTGATGTACGCACATTATTACCGAAGCAGGCTTCCTTGTTCAAAGAGATTGAGTTTGACAAAATAAATGGTTTTCTATATAGTACTCAGGAGTATATGCCCGCTCGATCGCGCAAATCTTATTTGCCGCATTAGGAGGTAAACTGCGCGTGCGACTATATCTCGCTTGACGCAACACACAACGACCTCTCCCCTCAAGCGGCTGAAACAATGGGCCCGCCTCGTGCGGGAGGCCGCAGGCCTTAAAGCGCATGGTTTTTCTGTATTCTTTCACATTTTTTTCCTTTTTTGTTTGTTTCTTTCTTTTATTTACAATTCAAAAAATTGTAAATATATATATATAAATATTTACATAATATTGAGAAAAAAATGTTAAACATGTAGTTGAAAAGAGTTGTATGTGTATAGAAAAATGTTTCACATGTATAAGAAAATGTACAATGTGTAAGAATAAAAGTAGACACAAAACATATATTGGAAAAATGGTAATCATGTATGCAATGAATGTTAAACCTATATAAAAAATGGTTTAGATGTATACTAAAAATTTACAATGTGTATGAAAACAATAGACATCAAATACTATATTTGAAAATTTTAATATGTATTTAAAGAGTTCAAACATGTATAAAAGGATGTTTTGGATGTATAAGAGAAATGTAAGACGTGTACAAAAAGAACTAGACAACAAAACATATATTTTGAAATAATGTTAATCATGCATATGGAAAATGTTAAATTTGTATAAAAATATTGTAGATGTATACAGAAAATGTAAAACGTGTATGAATTAGCAGAAATCAAAACATGTATTTGAAAAAACTGTTAAACATGTTTTAATCAAAAGTTTTTGGAGTACACGGAAAAAGTACGATGCGCAAGAAAAATGAAGGCTTGTGCTCAGTGGCGGAGCCAGGATTCGAGTATAGGGGGGGGAGTACGTATATTTATCTAATCTCGTTGGTAATTATCCGTCGCTTCTACTAAAATTGTTGATCGTTGGGGGATGGGGGGGGAGGGGGGGAGGCAGGCCCCTGCTCGTCCCCCTGGCTCCGCCCCTGCTTGTGCTGAAAAGGATAAAAAACAAAGGAAACCGATGAGAAAAAACAAAAAATGAAAAGAAAACCAGAGAAAAACCAGTGCAAAACGAAGAAAGCAAGAAAACCAGAGAAAAACGAGAAAGAAACAAACAAATCCCGACAAAAACGAAGAAGAAGGGAAGAAAAAAAATCTGTGACAATTGAGAAAATAAATAAGGAAAACCGGTGGAAAAATCCCAAAGGAAACCAGAGGATAGCCAACTATAGCGACACGAGCGAGTAAAGCTAACTGGGCAATACCTGTCGCCTCAAGGGGAAGCTGTACTGGGCCGTCCCAGCTGAAAGTTATTTCTTTGTTTTAGTTTTGTTTTTTTCCTTCTTTTATATCCCAAATTATTATTTTTTAAATGGTAATGAAGTCTAAAATAATTTTCACGCAACTTTCAAATAATGTTGATAGCATTCAAAAATTGTTCATGACCTTCAAAAATTTTCGTGTTTCAAAAAATAGTTTTCATGGCTTCTTTTTACACAATGTAAAAAAATAGGTAATGTTTCATGTTTTGTACTATTCATGAAAACTTTTAGGACTTTTTTAAAAAATCACGTGTTTCAAAAATATGTATGTCACATGTACTTCAAAATTCTATAGAATCTAAAAAGTTTTCACGTAATGCTAAAAAATACCATCCGAAAACATATATGTGTCATTTTCAAAAATGTTCACATTTCTAGAATATGTTCATGACATTAAAAGAAATGCTTATACATGTTCGCGTAATTTACAAAGAATGTTTCATACCATTCAAAAAATGTTGAACGTGTGTTTGATGTTTAAGATGTGTTGAAAAATGTTCGCCGTGTATTTGAAAAATGATTAACGTGTATAAGAATATGCTTTACATGTCTATGTAAAATGTATTAAAAATGTAGGCAAGTATTTGAAAAGAAGAAGAATAAGAGGAAAACCAGAGAAAGCCATAAACTACACAGAAAATAAAAAAAATGATGGAAGGTTCTAAAACTGGTCCAAACCGACCGATAGAGCCTTCCCAAAACCACTTCAATAGGCCCACCCACTAAGGCGAACTTGCCCCAACACGAGAGGCGAAGCGGAGCTATGTCTCGCATGATGAATAAATTCTTGACATACTACACCAAAATAAAATAAAAAATCTTGACACACATGATGCATAATTTTGTATTTAACAAATTTTGTAGTAGTTATAGGGCACCCTAAGCTTCAATCAGCCGGAGTGTGCCCTAGATCGGCTGCCTCCGCAATGGTCAGATCTCACTTAAACTTCATGAAAGGATTGAAAAGGTCGACTACAGAGGTGCGGGGTTGCGAATACCACCTCATCCTTAACGTTTTAGGCTTTTAGCGTATTTCCTTACACAACAAGGTTTTAATTCCAACATCATTTAAGTGAAGTCCGCTACCGTCATGGAAACAAAGGGGTTAGCGACAGGGTTTCCAAGTAGCCGGGTAAGAACTTCTTGGTTCTCCCCACCTTGTAGTAGGTCCACTTCCTCGCCCCTATGATCGGCCATCCTCTTTAGACAGTTAAGTACATATAAAGAGTCAAAGATCTGCTACCAATTTAAATGATCAAAGAGGCCGACTAGAGGAGGGAGTGAATAGGAGAATACAAATTTAAGTTAATTACCAATTTTAGGAAAATTTGGATAAGTAAGTTCTCTTGAAATGCAAGCTATGGTGAGAACACACTATTTGGCAAACAACCTATTAGTAAGTTGAGAAAAACAAAAAGATAATTAGCAAGTCAACAAACATACAAAGCAAGTAAAGGAATGGTAAAGGATAAACCACACAAGTCGGAGATAAGGATGTATCCCCAAGTTCACACTCTTTGGGGAGTGATAATCTAATTGGAGAGGTGCCAAAACCAAAGGTTCGAATCGCCACCAAGTGGCTCACCCTGGCCTCCCTTTTGAGTCACCCCCAATGGATGGGCCTCCAATCTCTCGTGGTCGGTCTTGAAAACGTTTACCGGATGTGAACTTCATGGAGCACACCGCATGCAAGGAAGCTCCATGTCCTTGACTCCAACCGCATAGGATCCATAAAATATCTGAGAGTAACAAGTTTGGTGATAAACAAGAGTGGGGTCAGAAATTGGATTGGTGGAAGTATAGATCGGGTGATTCTCTTCCAATCTCAAAAGTTCAGTGAAGTTTGGGTAGTGTGATTGAAAGGAATCAAGTTTTTGAGGTGTAGCAATGGATGAGCAACTCAAATGTGTTGGTTAGGGTTGGAGGAGGAAGAAGGGTGAGTATAAATACCCATCTCACGGGCAAGCCTATGTGCACATGGGGTCACCCGAGATTGAAACCCTAGACCCCATGTGCACATGGTGTCCAGAGAGTTGTGGACCTAACAATATTTGAGGTGATTCTAACAGGGTGTGCAGGTGGTCAGAACGTCCATGCGCATGAGGTGTCGAGAGAGACATCCTGGACCCGTGAGCACAAGGTATGTGGCACAAGGCACATAGAAAATAGTTTTACCCCATATTTTTAGTTGTAGAATTAGGATGCTTGGTGTATATGTTATGCTTGACCCCACCCTTATTGAATCACCTCAACCATTCTTAATAGTGTGGTTGTCCTACCACTCAAAATAAGCCTTCGAGTCTTAAGAAAATCGGAGCCTTACTTTTCTTTTTGAAATACGGGGTGAACCAACTCCATATAATCTCGATGCGACACCTATGTCCTGAGATAAACTTAAAATCCGACATACACAAACCAAACTTTCATCAACACCAAACTACCATTAGGGAAAAATGCAATTTCGTTCGACGCCTTAGTTGCCCAACTCACAGAACAAGGAAATTCCTCACGATTATTTTTGTAACTATGTAGTATCGTTGAAACTTTTTTTCTTGTCACATGTCAAACCCACATAACCATTTCAAGAAGATCCCTAGGACATAATTTTGTATCTATGCAGTAACAAATTGCCGAGAAAAAAACACAACACATGTGCAGAGGGAAACTACTAGTTGTAACAACATAGAAAACAGTTACTGTATGGACTCATCATTTACACATGACATCTATAATCATCGCAATATGTTAGTGTGTTTGTGGCATAACACACACGAGCTTGTAGCATGTTGAGCAAACAAAGACAATATTGAAAATATCAAAAACCACCAACCTTCATTCGGAGCAATGACTCACCGCCTCGGTCTCCCCTATGATTAGGAGACCATGCATCCATTTCCTTGTAGTCCCCGGCGTCTCCCAAGCTCGATGAGTTGGTGTCTTGAAATCAAAATTCATCATGGTGAGTTCCATCTAGGACAAATGGCAGAGGATGGGCAACCAAGTTTCCTAGTAGGAGATGAGAAAATATATAAGTTAATTATTTTACCTTGTGCAAGGGTCGATGGTTCATGTATGTACAACACTTGCTCTCTATTCTCATTTATCCTCTACCATATCATCTTCGATGTGGAAAATTTACCAATGATATTAACTCTGCTAGATATGCCCTTGGCACTCACTTTTTCTCAGATAATCATGCATTCTCATCCTCATCTCAGCTAAGGGAGTGTCACCCTACCAAGAATCCTTCTTTTCCAATAGATATGAGAATGTAGAAGGACCACTTTACTTGTAGAATTGGTTACATGTGTCTATACATATACAGAAAAACAAGTCTGTGGAATACAAACCACCCATCCAAATAATAATTGTTCACATTTATGTTGAACCCTTACAAATTCAGCTTTAATTCACAACAATGTTAAAAATACCTTGCTATTATTCAACGACAATGTGCAATGTAGTGCCCACTACCTAGCAGCCACCATCTTTGAAGTCATGGTGGTGCAAAACATTCACTAAAAATAAGATTATTTTTACTGATATTAAGATAAAGTTTAGTTTGAAACATCTTATTTTGAAAAATACAACAATTAACACAATTTATGACTTGGGCATGATTCAAAAGTTATTGTGCCTCGTGGAGAGTGAGTGGACATTCCGCGTCGATCGGGATACCCAATAGTTTCTTGATAGGTAATGGCATGAAAAGGGATGCATCAATATGCTCCTATCCATCTTCACAATAGTTGCTAACAATATTGCACACGAATAGGAACCAATTTGTTGAGGAAGATTAGGAGGGGGGCTAATTGTGCCATATTAATACCAGGGATTCCACTCGTGTTTTATGTCATGTGTATCTCACTAAAGTGGATTATCATTTCAATAACACTCCACTCAATAACAATGTGTCAGTGGAGATTTTGTCGCCTTATTGCTAGCTAAAGAAGGGAACCATTGAAAAGTTGGTCGATGAAATGCTAGCAGCTGCTGTGATTAGGCCAAACTCAAGCCCTTTGCCCTTTTCAAGTCCTGAACCTGTAGGTAGGATGGGTGGGAGAGAATAACAAGCTGCATACTCCTTGCTACCAATAAAGTGAATAATGCTTAAAGAACTCTATGATTAGCTCCTATACGAATTCATGGCAAACCATTGCTTGCTTAAACTACTATGGTCGCTCCCATGCTCATTCAAAGTATTCAACTGCCAGTATCTTATTGAATAAGCTTGCTCCTAACCTCCCCTTCCTATCTTTGAAAGGAATACTAAATGTAATAACATAATGAACTTATTCTACTTAGGGAACATGATGACACAAAGGCACAAAGACTTTGTTGCTTCACTGAGTCATGTTCATAGTTCGATTTGGATCTCCGGCCTTGATCCAATGCAATCACGTTTTATATGAATGTAGGCGAAAGAGAACTTGTCGAAGTCGTAATAACAGAGCTAGGTTGGTTAACCACAATCTATGAAAAGTAATGTTGGTCAACACCCTATAAACTATGATCTTGATATTATTTATTTATCTTGATCGGAAGGGGACGATAAATCTTGGAGCTCTATGACATCGGTCAATAGCAAGGCAATAGTGGTAACTTCTTTCATTCTTGAAACCCTATGAATCCAACATTTAGTATGTTATCGCTGAGTATGTATGCTAGTAGTGTGTGCATGTTAACACTGTACTCGATATTTCCGATTAAATTGAGCACAACCGTGATAAAAAGTGTGCACAAATACATGAAGCGACCATGAAAAGTGGGAAAGGATGTGTTTTTTTACCCGACGTACGTCTCAAACACTCATCGCTAATTGCATATGATACCAATACAGGGACCTCGCCCAAGAGAAATTGCCTCTTAAACTACACCCTCCTAGGCTGACCAGCTAAGTAGGACCCACATAGCCAAAACATGTCTATAGGGCACTAGGGAGGGGTATAGAATAGTACTTGGACAAAAATTGGATGACAAACTAGAAGGATTATTTTGAATGACATTACGAGTGATGTCGCACCCTTTATCCATGAATTTCATATAGCGATGATGCCAATGTATCCACATCGGGCTATGGTCAAACCTAATTGCCAAAATTACAGATCCAAGACAGAAAGGCTTATAGCCATAAAAGAACAACAAGAAAATAATAGTGCGTTGGATTGAAGCTCTGAACTGCCTGAAATGGAAGACTCTTGAGTTACTGGCCACACTAGCCAATTGATTTAGACTGTTTCTCTTCACTAAAGAGGGAACACATCTACATGCACATGTCAAAGCAAGATCTTTAATTTAATTATTTATTCTTTACATAAAAACTCTTGCATCAACGAATGAATTAAATCTCCCAAGTAGGATTCGAAGTGTTTAGAGAAAAGACGATTGCCCGACTTTATAAATGAAGCCATATGGCAGGGATCATGGAGTTTAAACAAGCATCCAACGAATACCCAGACACGGTTCATAAGTTGCACAAGCAGCAAAGTACAGAAACCAGGGCACGCACGTGAGCAACCTATATACTAAGCATGAGACATCAAGGTAGACATCACGATGCCATACCACGCCACATGAGCTTGATTGCGCTCGATGAGTGAGACTACAATAGCCCATATACAAGTAATCAGAAGCTATGTAGCATCCACGCCACAAGCTTTAACCGGCGGCTTCCACTGCTGTAAAATGATAAGAAATTTCAATATATAGTCAATAGGTTTACTAGGAGAGACATGTTCAATATTAAACTTGTTCCTAGTGGTCCATAAGACTTAGTACACTACAACAAAGCCAAACCAGAAAACATGTTTCAATTGGCTAGACAAGGTTTTAACTAGCACCAACAACTCATTGAAGGAATCTGGGGCCTAGTTGACACTCAACCATGACCGAGTGCAACTCCAGAGCAAGGCAGCAAAATCACATTTAAATAGGATATGGTCATAGTCCTCATGCTCTCCACAAATGATGCAAAATTCAGACGCTTGCTCGTTGTGCGAAGTTGATGTACAGCCGACAGTCTACCTCTGATAGCTTGCCACAATTTATTTTAATTTTTATAAGGGATGCGAGCATGCCACACATCCTTAAACTTAGAAGCCACTAAGCCAGAAAGTAGTTCAGCATACAAAGATTTAATCGAAAAAATACCAAGGGCGATAAGAGGTCAAACCACATCATCTGCCTCCTCTGAGAGCGTGGGGGAAATAGCAGCATAGTTGTGCCATTCCACCAATTTTTCAGGAGAAAGTGCATGATGGATAATAAAATCAAAATTATTCCGAGAGAGCTCTGAAATCAAAATATTGGGATTAGCATAGTAAGAAAATAGAACAAGAAACGAACAACACAACGGAGCAACACCATGCCATCAATCAAGCCAAAATCGGACGGATTTACCCTCCTTAACGACAAACTTAACCAAAGAACGAAAATCATCATGAACCTTAACTAGATCGCCCCAAAACTGAGAACCCCAGCAGGAGAGGCAAACATGGGGCTCTAGGTGGGAAAATGTTTTGCTTTGAGGATATCATACCACAACACCCTATGGGAAGAACTGAGGATCTTCCACCACCATTTAATGATCAAGCATTTCTTCATAATAGAATTATTAACAATGCCTAGCCCCCCAAAGCTCTTATGCCTACACATAATCTTCCATTTGACAAGACCATATATTTTTCTTGTTATTCGCAGTATTCCAATAAAAACCACTACGATTGTTAGGGCATATTTCTCCCTTAGTGGATTTGGTGATTGATGACAATGCATTTGCGGACTGACCCTGTGCATTGAGCATTTCAAATAATCTATCTTATGGCACAAGATGATTCGAATCGCTCTGGATATTTATGAAGACGGTGTTTTCTTGTGTTTCTTTTTCGGTGGACTTGAGTCATAGGAACATCGTACTATTAAGAGGGGGTCTGCTTTGGAAATGTTTGGGTGGAATCAACACATACACTTTATCTTTGCACCCTCGTTTTTTCCCAACAATTGAGCTTCTCCCTCCTTTGTGTTTGAACCTTGTCAAAACAGGCTAAGCGGTAGTATCTCTCTGCACAATGGTAGTACCACTCCAGCGGTACTGCCGCTGTGCAGTACGACTCCTACTTCCGCCTAATTTTTGGGTTCTATAAACGGGCGGTAGTAGAGCGGCAGTTCACCACAGTAGTACTGCTCCTGTGGTACTACGGGGCTAGCTGGCTCTCAACTACCACAGGCTAAGCGAAAGTACCGCCGCTAGCCACGGTAGTATCATTGGCTAGTACTGCGGGGAGTACCACTTATTTTCTTGTTCTGGAATGGTTCTGTTCCATGGGCAGAAGTAGAGCGGCAGTTCGAGGCGGTACTACCGCCTTCGGCGGCACTACCGCCCTGCCCTCCTCTACTACCGTGGGTATCTGCTCCAGTTCAACCCCACACGGTAGTACCGCTCCGGTGGCACTACCGCCCCCTGACTTGCTCAGGTTGAAGTTGAACTACGTAGTCGGCACTTCCGTGCCAGCGAAAGTACCGCTTACACCAGCGGTACTATCGGTTATGCACAGGCTATGGGGGCATAACGGTTGGATCCACTCTCCCACTATAAAAAGGAGTCTTATTTCTTCTAGTTGACGATCTCTTCCTCCCCTGAGCTCCGTTGTTGCTCACGAGCTCATTCTTGCTTGATCTCTCTCCGTAGTCAATCAAACTTGTTGATTCTTTAGGGATTGCTTGAGAAGGCCTAGATCTACACTTACACCAAGAGAAATTTGATTCTTCCCACTAGTCCCTTGCGGATCTTGTTACTCTTGGTTGTTTGAGCACCCTAGACGGTTGAAGTCACCTCGGAGCCACATTCCATTGTGGTGAAGCTTCATGGTGTTGTTGGGAGCCTCCAATTTGGTTGTGGAGACGGTCCCAACCTTGTTTGTAAAGGTCTGGTCGCCGCCTTCAAGGGCTCCACTAGTGGAATCACTGCATCTCGCATTGTGCGAGGGTGTGAGGAGAATACGGTGGCCCTAGTGGCTTCTTGGGAAGCATTGTGCCTCCACACCGCTCCAACGGAGACGTACTTCTTCTCAAAGGGAAGGGACTTCGGTAACACATCCTCGTCTCCACCGTCTCCACTTGTGGTTATCTCTCACCTTACTTTGTGCTTGATTTACTTTGTTGTATCATTTGCTTGCTTGTGTTGCTAGCATCATATAGGTTGCTCACCTAGTTGCATATCTAAACAACCTATTTGTTGCTAACCCTAATTTGTTGAGAAAAGTTAAAAATTGGTAGTTGCCTATTCACCCCCCCCCCTCTAGTCAACCATATCGATCCTTTCAATGATGTGTATTAAAATCTGTGTGGGTACCTTCCGGGAGACGATAGAAACCCATCGGAAACATGGGTTGGGAAGAAAGACACACATTAACAAGACAAACTTTACCCGTCGAAGTATTGTATCTGCGATGCCATGACATAACCCTGATGCGCACTTTAAGCACGGTGGAGGCAAAATCTTTAGAACATATATTTGGAGGGGAAATAGGAATGCCTAAGTATTTGAAGGGGAATGAACCAAGTTGGCAATTCAAAAGGTTAGCTACCCGTTGCGCCTCAGCCAACAAGCATCTAGAGGTGCGAGATACCAGAGGAGGATTTTAAGCCCATACATGGATTCAAAGCAAAGGAGGAGAAATTTTAGGTTTGCAACAACACATTTCGTTTTTGACAAGAATGATCATGTCGTTCGCATACTGCAGGTGCGAGATACCAGAGGGAAGGAGATCGGAACAACCGGAGTAATATGCCCAATAGGATTCAAAATTACGACCAGCCAATTAAAAGCTAGCAGTCTGCCACTAAGATATTGAGGAACAAGAGGGGATTCGAACCTCATATAGTTCACCTACGTGTAACTTTCAATCCTTTCTGATTAACAACCCCCAAGCCTACTTGTACTACAATTGCTGGACGGTGATACTGCAACAAATCTAGGACTTGAAATTTGTCCTAACTAATCATCCTTGGTTGAGTAAATTGCAAAAAATCACCACTTTGAAGGCTAGGTTTGCGAAAACACTAGGATACATTTTCTCTTCAAGCACCACATCTCGTGTAATTGTTTTGCAAAAACTACTGATTGATGGATCTTGCTCTGTTAAGTGTATTTATGACAGATGGGGCCCGCCAATCAGGCTGACATGGCATTAATCTCTCACACCGTTACATCAAAACGTTTTGTTGGACGCGGGACCCGATTTTCAGCGAAACACTCCTCCCTCCCTCTCTCTCGCTCTCTCGCTCTCTCTCTCTCTGACCACTTACTCTTTGCGTCATTTTATCGAGCAGGTGGAGTGCAGGTGTTGTGGGGCGCGGGAGTGTAAGGTCATTTCCCTACTTTGTGTTTTGGAGGATGATGAAAACCCTTTATTGGCCGAATCTTATGCTAAATGTTTCAAGTCTCGGTTTTAGGCCCTCTTCGGTTAGCTATTCTCTCAGAAGAAAAAAAGATCGAAGACGGTGTTTTCTACATGTTTGTTTATCTCTTTTGGTCATAGGGAACCCGTACTGTCAAGAGGGAATACACATTGGAAAGTGTTGGGGGTATCATTTCACGTACACTTACCTCACCCCTCTCTTGCCTTCCTAAACTGTGAGAGAGAGCTCTTCCCCTTCCTCCCTACTGCTTACTGTGGGCTCCAGCGGTTGTACCGCTCTCTGGAGCGGTTGTAGCGCTGGGTCTTGGCGCTGACCAGTTTTGTTCGAGCGGTTGTACCGCTGCTTCCGGCGGTGGTACCGCCAATGCTCAGCAAGGACTAGGGCGGTTGTTTCGGCCAAGCACCGCCCAAGTACCGGTCTGGTCTCTGTTTTGATGCGGTACTCGTGCGGTGGTGGCCCGGTTGGTCCGGTCATACCGGTACCACCGGTGTCCGGAGCGGTTCTACCGCTCAGGACTTAGCCGACCGAGCGCTCAAGGCCATGCGGTTGCACCGGCCCGGTGCCGCTCGACTACCACACTCAGGGGTGACTCCCTTATGTTCCTATGCGGTGGTTGGGCGGTGGCTGGGCGGTTGGTCCGGTTGTTCTTCTCAACTGGTACTACCGCCTGGTCGCCCGGTTGTACCGCCTGGTAGGGTTTTGCATGTAAATTGTGAGTCCCGGTAGACCAGGAGCGGTTGTACCACTGCAGTACTGAGAACACAGTAACGGTTGGATTTTTAGGGTTGCTATATAAGGGTGCTTCTTCCATCTACCACATTTACCTCTTACCTCTCTCTTTCCACCATTAATGCTACTCAAGCTCTCTTTGCCCGATCTCTCTCTCTAGCCACTCAAACTTGTTGATTTGCTAGAGATTGAAGGAGGAGACCTAGATCTACACTTCCACCAAAGGATATTTGCTTCCCATATTTTTTGTGTGGATTTTGTTACTCTTGGGTGCTTTGTGCACCCTAGACGGTTGAGGTCACCTCAGAGCCATATTCCATTATGGTGAAGCTTCGTGGTTTCGTTGGGAGCCTCCAATTAAGTTGTGGAGTTTGCCCCAACCTTTTTTGTAAAGGTCCGGTCGCCGCCGCCAAGGGCACCAATAGTGGAATCATGACATCTCGCATTGTGTGAGGGCGTGAGGAGAATACGGTGGCCCTAGTGGCTTCTTGGGGAGCATTGTGCCTCCACACCGCTCTAACGGAGACGTACTTCCCCTCAAAAGGAAGGAACTTCGGTAACACATCCTCGTCTTCACCGGGTCCACTCTTGGTTATCTCTTACCTTTACTTGTGCAAGCTTATTAGTGGTACTTCTCTTGCTTGCTTGTATGTTCGTTGTTATTGCATCATATACGTTGCTCACCTAGTTGCACATCTAGACAACCTACTTTGATGCAAAGTTTAATTTGGTAAAGAAAAGTTAAAAATTGTTAGTTACCTATTCACCCCCCCCCCCTCTAGTCAACCATATCGATCCTTTCAATTGGTATCAAAGCCTCGTCTCTTTACTAAGGACTTTACCATCCAAAGAGTATGGTTGACACCGTAGACGGTGTGGAGGAGCACTTCGGTGTAAATCCGATCTCGTCTACGGGTGATGGGGGAACCTCGGTTTCCCGTGAGGAATTCAATGTAGCCTTGGAGACATTGAAAACCTCAATGACGACCGAGGTTGAAAGCATGTTTACTAAATTCATTGAAGGGCTTAAACTATCTACCGCACCTTTGAAAGTGGGTAATCCCACGGACAAGGTGACGGACGCTAACTCCGACAAGGGGGAAGCTAGTAGTGAAAAGGCTCCTTCTTCTAGTGGTAAAAATGGCACCGGCATCTTTGCCCATATGGAACCACCACTTGTTTATGGTGGACCGATTCCTTCCACTCACTTGAATCATGCCGGTCCTTCCCCTAAGATTGTGAAAAATGAGGACTTTGATTCTTGGGTTCCTAAGACCCTTGTTACTAACATCAAAGGACCCCTTAGAAAATGGGTACCTAAAACCAAGCATTGATCTCTTGTAGGTATTTGCTTCCAGTGGGGGATCATGGTTGCTCAATAGTGGAGCTACTAATCATATGACCGGAAGCAAGGACTTGGTGGTGGACGTGCAAAAGATTCCATCCATGCCCACCAACGTCGAGTGGGGTGACGCCTCGTCATCTAAGGTATTGGGACTCGGCAAAGTTGTCATTTCTCATGATCTTACGATCGAGAAGGTCATGCTTGTTGAGTCCCTTGCATATAATTTACTTTCCGTTCGCCAACTAGCACTCATGGGCTTTGCCACTTTCTTTGATGTTGATACCGTGGCCCTCTTGTGGAGCAAGACTCTTAAAGTAGCCTTTGTTGGGAATGTCGAGAACGGTCTCTATGTGATTTAACTTTTTGGAGCGACCCACTAAGACCGCGACATGCCTAATGGCTAAAGTTGATGTGGGATGCTTTGGCATCGCCGTTTAGCCCATGTCAATATGAGATCTTTGCAAAGTCTTCTCAAGGGGGATCATGTCCGTGGACTAACAAATTTTAGTTTTGCCAAAGATCGTGCTTGCAGTGCTTGCATCGAAGGAAAGCTACATGAGAAGGCTCACCCTCCCACGACTATCATCTACTCGAAGAAGCCTTTGGAGCTCCTTCATTTGGATCTCTTCGGGCCTCCATCCTTTGATAGTCTTGGCGGTAGAAAGTATTGCTTGGTGATTATGGATAACTATTCAAGATACACTTGGGTATATTTCTTCAAGAGGAAAAGCGAAACCCAACAAACCGTCATCGACTTTGCAAATGAATCTCAACGACAACACAATACAAAGATCTTGACTATAAGAAGTGACAATGGCTTCGAGTTCAAGAACTACACCTTGGATGAGTTTTTGAGTGATGAGGGAATCAAGCATCAATATTCCGCACCTTATACCCCTCAACAAAATGGTGTAGTGGAGAGGAAGAACCGGACATTGATGGATGCGGCAAGGACCATGATGGCGGAGTTCAAGTCTTCCTACAACTTTTGGGCCGAAGCCATCAACACCGCATGTCATGCATCTAATCGGCTCTACCTCCGCAAAGGCTTGAACAAGACTCCATATGAGATACTCATCGGTAACAAGCCCAACCTCAAGTACTTCCGGGTATTCGGGTGTAAGTGTTTCATTCTCAAGAAATGTGTCCATTTGTCTAAATTTGAGGCTAGAGCTTATGAGTGCATATTTGTTGGTTATGCTAAAAACTCTCATGCTTACCGTGTTCTCAATAAGTCCACGAGACTTATTGAGGAAACGTGTAACATGGAGTCTGATGAGAATAACGACTCCCAAGTGTAGCAAAGTGGTACTTGTGATATAGGTGATGAAATTCCTCCCCAAGCCATAAGAATAATGGGTGTTGGTCATATCCTACCCATTGAGGAACCCCTTGTGGCCGAAGGAGAAGGACAATGTTCCACTCAAGTGGAACCTTCACCAACCCAAGACCCACACGCTTCCGAAGAACAAAGTGAGGGCCCTCAACCTTAAGAACAAGACCAAGGGCAAGATCAATCTCAAGATGGTGTTGTAACATCAAGTGATGCCCAAGGTCAAGCTCCCTCCTCCGAGCAAGTTCAAGATCAAGAGCTTCCACGAGATCAAGAACAAGCTCAAGACGACGCTCAAGATGATCAAGTGACCACTCCTCGTCTCACGCCCGAGGAGGAATTGGAGCGTCGAGCCGCCAAGGTTGCTTCCAAGCTCTCCACCAAGTATCATCTCATGACAAATGTGCTTGGAAGCTTAAGAAAGGGGGTAAGAACTCGTAGACAATTAGCAAACTATTGTGAACATCACGCGTTTGTCTCTTGTGTTGAACCCCAAAAGGTCTATGAGGTGCTCGAAGATCCGGATTGGCTCAATGCCATGCATGAAGAACTCAACAACTTTGAGCGCAACAAAGTGTGGAGACTGGTGCCAAGGCCAACGGTGAAACACAATGTCATTGGAACCAAGTGGATATTCAGGAACAAGCAAGATGTTCATGGGATTATCATTCGCAACAAGGCTCATTTGGTAGCACAAGGCTACTCCCAAGTCGAGGGTATCGACTATGGTGAAACCTTTGCTCACGTTGCTCGTCTTGAATCCATTCGCATGTTAATTGCCTATGCTTCTCATCATAACTTTAAGTTACAACAAATGGATGTGAAGAGTGCTTTTCTTAATGGTCCTATTAATGAATTGGTTTATGTCAAGCAACCCCCTGGGTTCGAGGATCCCTCCTTTCCCGATCATGTGTATCAACTCGATAAGGCACTCTATGGCCTTAAACAAGCCCCATGTGCGTGGTATGGCCACCTTACCGAGTTGTTACAAGACCGTGGTTTTGAAGTTGGGCTAATCGACCCCACTCTTTTTACTAAGAAGGTCAAAGGGAAGTTGTTTGTGTGCCAATTATATGTTTATGATATTATCTTTGGTTCCCCTAACAAAGCCTTTAATGAGGAATTTGCCTCTCTAATGACCTCAAAGTTCGAGAAGTCTTCCATGGGAGAGTTGAAGTTTTTTCTCGGGTTTGAAGTGAAGCAACAGAGAGAAGGAACCTTCATCAACCAAGCCAAATACACTCAAGAAATGCTCAAGAGATCCAAGCTAAGTGATGTCAAACCAGCTTCCACTCCCATGCCCACCAAGTGCCAACTTGACATTGATCCCAATGGTAAAGCGGTGGATCAAAAGGTATATCGCTCCATGATAGGCTCCTTGCTTTACCTTTGTGCATCTAGACCGGACATCATGTTGAGTGTGGGTATTTGTGCACGGTTTCAAGCTGCACCTAAGGAAAGTCACTTTGTGGCAGTCAAGCGAATCTTTCGATATTTGGCTCATACCCCAAACTTTGGCTTATGGTACCCAAGAGGAGCAAACTTCAAGCTTGCAGGTTATTCGGACTCGGATTGGGCGGGGGAAAAAGTGGATAGGAAGTCCACTTTGGAGGGTGCCAATTTCTTGGCTGCTCTTTGGTGAGTTGGTCTTCCAAGAAGCAAAGTTGTGTGTCTCTCTCGTCCACGGAAGCGGAGTATGTGGCTGCCGGTAGTTGTTGTGCTCAACTTTTATGGATGAGGCAAACTTTAAAGGATTACGATGTCATTTGTGACAAAGTGCCTCTTTGGTGTGACAATGAAAGTGCCATCAAGATTTCTCTCAACCCGGTGCAACACTTCAAGACGAAGCATATTGAGATTCGGTATCACTTCATCCGGGATCACATAAGGCGAGGGGAAATTGAGCTCAACTACGTCAACACTCATGATAACCTGGCAGACATTTTCACAAAACCCTTGGATGAAGCAAGATTTCGCGAGTTAACGCATGAGCTAAATATCATTGATTCGAGAAATGTTGCTTGAACCCTTGCACACCCCACCATACTCAACTTGTTATCTTGTTTAGATGTAGGCATGGACATAGGGGGAGTGGTGTTCTCTCAATGAACTCTTCCTCCCCCATTATGCATAAATTGATCAACTCTTTCACATTATCTGGTTTAAAGACGAGTTTTGGTCATGGGCCCAAGTATAATTCTTCGCGGTGCCATACCAATTGACTCATACATAGGTGGCTACGGCCACCGACCCTCTTGATAGTGTTGTGCCTTGTGTTAGTCCTTCTTGTCCTTGCCTTAGTTTGTTCTCTTAGGCTCTAGGTGTTGGGGTCTCCAAGTGTGGTTCTCTTTCGTTTTCTTTTTTGTTGTTGTTGTTGGCTTCTTGGAGACCCACCTTTTTCCCCGTGCCTTCTCTACCCCAAGCCTTCCCTTCCTCAAGCCATCTAGTCTAATTGCACACACTTGACCATGGCTTTGGTGATGGTGATCGGGCGGTACAATCGGGGTCACAGGCGGTTCTTTCGTTGGTGCTCTTCAGGCGGTCTCCCAGCGGTGCTTGAGCGGTTCCACTGCTCAACCACTGGGGTGCCCCTCTGGCCGGTTCTACCGGTTGGTTACGGCAGTACTACCGCTGCCTCTTGGCGACAGAAGTACCGCCCGCACCCACTGGCTCGTACCAGGCAGCGGTACAACCACTTCCTTGAGCGGTACAACCGCCGCGCGACTTTAGGCCTATATATTCCTATCGGGGCTGGTGGGGGTTTCTTTTCTCTCCCCCAACCCTTCCCATCTTGTGCCCTAGCCGCCGGCCGCCATTGCCTCTGCCCTGGAGTGCTTCTCGCGCTTTGGATCCATGGGGTCTCCATGGATCCTCTCCAAGGAGGCCTCCTCCTCTCCGCGCTGACCAGTTTTGTTCGAGCGGTTGTACCGCTGCTTCCGGGCATGCTAGCCCATATGCTAGGGCGGTTGTTCCGGCCAGGCACCGCCCAAGTACCGGTTTGGTCTCTGTTTTGATGTGGTACTCGTGCGGTGGTGGCCCGGTTGGTCCGGTCAAACCTGTACCACCGGTGTCCGGAGCGGTTCTACTGCTCAGGACTTAGCCACCCGAGCGCTCGAGGCCATGCGGTTGCACCGGCCCGGTGCCACTCGACTACCGCACTCAGGGGTGACTCCCTTCTGTTCCTATGCGGTGGTTGGGCGGTGGTTGGGCGGTGGCTGGGCGGTTGGTCCGGTTGTTCTTCTCAACCGGTACTACCACCTGGTCGCCCGGTTGTACCGCCTGGTAGGGTTCTGCACGTAAACTGTGAGTCCCGGTTGTACCGGGACCAGGAGCGGTTGTACCACTGCAGTACTGAGAACACAGTAACGGTTGGATTTTTAGGGTTGCTATATAAGGGTGCTTCTTCCACCTACCACATTTACCTCTTACCTCTCTCTTTCCACCATTAATGCTACTCAAGCTCTCTTTGCCCGATCTCTCTCTCTAGCCACTCAAACTTGTTGATTTGCTAGGGATTAAAGGAGGAGACCTAGATCTACACTTCCACCAAAGGATATTTGCTTCCCATACTTTCTTGTGTGGATTTTGTTACTCTTGGGTGCTTTATGCACCCTAGACGGTTGAGGTCACCTCAGAGCAATATTTCATTGTGGTGAAGCTTCGTGGTTTCGTTGGGAGCCTCCAATTAAGTTGTGGAGTTTGCCCCAACCTTTTTTGTAAAGGTCCGGTCGCCGCCTCCAAGGGCACCAATAGTGGAATCACGGCATCTCACATTGTGTGAGGGCGTGAGGAGAATACGGTGGCCCTAGTGGCTTCTTGAGGAGCATTGTGCCTCCACACCGCTCTAACGAAGACGTACTTCCCCTCAAAAGGAAGGAACTTCGGTAACACATCCTCGTCTTCACCGGGTCCACTCTTGGTTATCTCGTACATTTACTTGCGCAAGCTTATTAGTGTTACTTCTCTTGCTTGCTTGTATGTTCGTTGTTGTTGTATCATATAGGTTGCTCACCTAGTTGCACATCTAGACAACCTACTTTGATGCAAAGTTTAATTTGGTAAAGAAAAGTTAAAAATTGTTAGTTGCCTATTCACCCCCCCCCCCCTCTAGTCAACCATATCGATCCTTTCAGGGAGGTTCACAGGGGCAGTCCCCGGTGATGCTGGAGCGAGCCATGACGACGTCGAAGTACAGGGGCGTGGGTGGCAGGGGTGCACTGCCGGAGTTCATTGGCGCGAGCGGGGGCGAGGGCATCTTCCGCATGTCGTACATGCGACCATGCACCTTGGTCGCCCGTCGGAGTTTAGGTGCGGCCCCGCCCGCCGCGAGGGACGCATGTGTGCTCCTTCCTACGGACGCTCGCGTGCGAGCCACATTGCCGGACAAGTCTGGGCTTCAGGTGTGCAATCAGCGGGGATGCGTCTATCCGACTGGATCTGGATGAACTGGCCAGCCGCGAGGTGGTTCCAGACGAGAAGGTGTGACAGCGGGCGGTTGGCGAGCTGCGGTGCCGGCGGCTGGTCCATGCGGGGGGGGGGGGGGAGGGGCAGCGCTGGATGCGAAAATACCAAGACCCACCAGCGCATGGCGGCAGGGCCGCTCCTCGGCCGGGCATGGGGGGACCCACCGGCGCATGGCGACAGGCCGCTCCTTAGCCGGGCGGACAGGCGGCGTCCTCTTTGCCTCGCCCTTGGTGCGACAACGGCAACGAGGGGCCTCTGCCGTGGCCGGGGTCGGAACGGCCGACGGCATGCCTCTGCCACGGCTCAGGACGGGTGGCGGTAACATGAACACGTTTTTTCTTCCAATGACATGTGGACCCCATAGGGCCACACATGATGATAATAATACTACCAAACATCGCCGTTACATGTGAGATGTTAAGCGGTGCCACGTCAGTCTAACTGGTGGGCCTCACCTGTCATAAACTCATTTAACAGGGTCAGATCCGCTGATCGATGGTTTTTACAAAACCATTACGCAAAATATGGTGTTTTGTGTAGAGAAAATGTATCTTAGTATTTTTCGCAAACCTAGCGTTTTCTACAGTTTACTCTCCTTCGTTTGTCACTTGCTCACTGCAAGTACAGCAAGGATCTAATTAACTAGCAAAAACTTGAGATTTGCACCCTCGCATGCCCGTCCGGTCCTCCGATCGTCTTGCCCGGCGCTGCACGGCGGCTGTGGAACGCGTCACGGCGCTTCCTGACCAGGATCTCGATCTCCCGCCGCTCCTCCCTCGCAATCTGCTGAGACCGGCACTCGGCGCTGCAGAAGGCTTGCTCTCCCCTGCAGAAATAATCCCAAGAACCGTAAGAATCTCAGCTCATGCCAAGTAACAGTAAGCATAGAGATTGAATGAGGAGGGTGCATATCTGATCTTTCTTACTTGTACACGAAGACGTCCATGTCGCCGTCGATCTTCTTGCAGCAGCAGAGGCAGCACTTCAGGAACTCAAGGCCCAGGAATGGCCGGCAGCCGCTGTTCTCCTGGAGGTCGGCAGCGGCGGACCTCACCGACGACCTCCTGAGGACGGCCAGCGCCGGCCGTTGTTGACGCCTCGGCGAGGGCTGTATGATCAGCCGGAGCCCGACGAGCTCGCCGGCGGTCGCCATTGTTGACGTCCCCGCCTGATCCTGATCCTGATCCTGATCCTGGGCCTCTCCCTCGCCGATCTGGAAGAGGCTAGGAGACCTCGAAATCATCCCGGCGAGACAACAAGTTTTTAGAGATGCTTGCTCGTGGTTTATACGTGCTCGATCCTTGAAACCGCAGGGGTTAATTCCTTTGAGAACTGAGAAGAACGACAATGGCAATGGAGAAGTATGGCGAGCTGTTGATGGTTATATAGAGACGCGATGCCAAGCTTGCACGCGTGTATTTTAGTTTGGTTTGTTGGCATCGCGAAAAGTGAAGCTGTCTCTGCCAGTGCTAAAAAAGAAAGGCTTGTCGTACGCACAATATTCGCCCGCATGCTACACATGGCGCAGGAGCATGGAAAAAGTTTGCAGCGCCGTGGCACAGTGCCGCATAGTACAGATAAGATGGCCCTAATGAGTCACGACTTACATGTGGACGCTATCTTTATTTATTGTGATAGGGAGCAAGACGTGTCTCTCCCGTCGCTTACAATAATTCAGATGTCTCCTTCGGTGCCCACAGTAGATAAGAAATCAGCGGTTATAACGTGCTGAAGTTTCTTTTTCAGCAAAAATTCTCCCCGGTGTCTGCGTCGAACGATTACATTTTGCTGAAGTGTTTGATACCATGCATTTTTTCCTTCGAAAGATCTCTCCGGTATCTGCGCCGACCGATGATATTTTGCTGAAATGTATAATACTCTTATGCATTGGGGAGGTAAGTTTCGTAGGATAGTGCCATGTGCACGGTACTCCCTCTGTAATAAAATATAAGACCGTTTAGATCACTATCTAAATGATCTTATATTTCTTTACAAAAGGATTACTAGTTTATTATATTACCCACCATGAAAGAAATCATTCTAGAATCACTCTAGTGTTAATCATACAATATTTTGTTGGAGCTAGTTATCCTATCCTTAGAAGGTAAGTCGCTACCTCACGCCTCCTTCACCCTCTAGATCTACACCCTCTTGCGCCTTATTTCACACTACCGGTGTTGCTATTCCCTCCCTCACTAGTTCCGCTCTTCCCTCCCTTACCAGTGCAACTGTCAACGGTATAAAGTCATGGCAACATTCCGATATTTAGGCATACATTGAACTTGTTGAAGGCATCATATGTATTACATGTCCGCACGTCGATAACCTTTGACAGTGCTAGCGAACATCATCGACATCACCGATCTTCTTTCCCTTTTTCATCCTCCCATGCCCCACCTCCTATATTCATGATGACGGGTGTTTGGTTGACCAGGGTCCCTTTTTGGAATGTTTTAGTTGGATACTCATCATGGTCAGATTAGTGTATGTATAGTCTCAACGTCAAGCTAACATTTCGGATAATATAGGAATTTTATGCCTCCTTTTTACAGATCCAAACATTGTCTCACTGTTGCTATTCTCCATAAAACATGGAAGCCGTCTAAATGCAACGTAGACACAACTCATTTAGTTCTCAACCTCGGCCCATTTCAAAACATTTCTGTGGGTCAATGGTATTCTTTGATGGCATGTTAGTGTAGTACGCAAAACCAGAAAAAAATTCAGTAAAAGAATGTGGAAGAGAAAATAAGTTTAGTTGTACAAGAAGAGTTTAGAAAAGGATGATATGCCATGCAAAAGATAATAATTACCTATCAATATACTAACCAATTGATGCTGGATTGGGCAGTGTTTTTTTATAAAGGGGTTATTAACTAAATCATCACATCAAGGTGATACACTCGAAATGTCTACAAATCCGACCATTATATAGAAAGATGCACACAACTCAACATGCCTAGAAGACAAGAAATAAATAAACAGGGCATAATTTTACGTGAAAAGAAGTCCATCTAGGAGGGTTGGGGTGCCGATCCATAGACTAGACCGTACCCATGTGGGTTAAACACCTTACTGTAAATAGTTGCATGTCCTCCGTTCGTTGCAGAATAGAACATATATGGAGCTCGTATACATAAATGTATAAACAGCAAACAAGAATAAGTTCTTATTTTCAGGAAAAAAACACATCATTTGTGGATAGCCAAAGAACACATATAAGGCCATCATCCCAATCAAGATATGGGAGTGAAGTTTTTTTATCGATACCCCACAACCAGATGCTAAAGAGATATTTGATCGACTCACCTTGATGAGAAAAAACATAACTATTGTTTCCTTGCTAGTTGCCTCACGTAGTGTTCTCCCTCATCAAAATCGCCCCTCGATACAAATACCAGAGAAATATCTTAACTTACAAAATAAATTTCAAGCTTCCATGACTTCTTATTATCTATGGGTGCATCACAATAAGCAATCAAAAAATTCATTAGATCCTTGTGAAATATGAAAGGACTCTAGTCCATCCAATAAAGCATTTTTTTAACACAGTACAATCAAAGTCGCTCACATAGGTGAGCATGCGCTCACCTCTATGAGCGCACACACGCATACTCTACCCCTATGAGCATCTCTGAGAGACTGAGGCCTGAAATAAATCCAGGAAAATACGAGCACCAATGTCAAGTTAGGCCTTGAACCCTGATGGGCTGGGGATATCACTGTCCTCCTAACCATCTAACACAAGTTGGTTCGCCATCCAATAAAGCATTCCATGCAACTAATCATGTTAGGTCCCTCGGAAAGAAACATTATCATAAATACTCCCAAGACTTTCAGTATTGTGGCATATTTATGTATGACAATATGACAAAGTCTAGGATATTGCTACTATAAGAGTACATTTCCCAACCAGGTGTCTTGTCAAAACCAAACTTGAGAGCTGTCACTGATAAATCAAGCTCCAAACCCGAAGAAGGATTGTTTCACCTTCATTGGTACAGCCTAGAAATGCGAGTTTCCGGGGTTTTTGTGAACCTGAGAGATCGATTTAGAGCATCCGTGCTTATTATGTATGAGCTCATGCCATATGCCATGATGGACTGGGTAATGTGGCAAACACATCTCAAACATTACACCTGCTTGGGTTGCGGTTGAAAAGTGCATAATTGGAACTCAACGCGTGCTATTGAAGATTTTGAAAGAAAAAAATGTCTACGAGACAATTTAAATGTTTATGTGTGACTATTGTTAATGCGAGATTTCTCTGTGTGTGACTCTCTTATTGCTTTTCTTGAAACATGTTGAAATTTATCATAATGGCCTACGTGTATTCTAAAATCCCTCCAATATTCCCAAAAAATGATATCATATCGTGGCAAAGTTGGGTGCTTCCTCTATCCTAACATTTTGTATACGGCCTCAACATACTTGTTGCACACGTATTACATTTCTTAGAATTAATCATTGTTCAACAGTGGAAACCGGGACAACATAAGTAACTAATTGGACAGAATATACAAATTTCGGTTAACAATGGAGGCTTTGTCATGTACAAAGCAACGGCTAGACTTGAGTGAGGTGTTTTGCCTCCGGGTGAATTACTGCCTCGGAGCCTAACATTTTCAAAAACTGAAAGAATTTTTCAAAGTTCTTGTAACAAATTGATGTACATTTAGATATGGCATGAATACTCTAAATTGCATTCATATATATTTCTATTTGCGTGCTGAATAAGAAAACAAGCGTGTAGATGATGATTGTAAATATTAGGATGATTATAAGCAACATGAAACACACACGCGGGCGCACATAGACACATAGACACAGGGAAGACGTACACAATGTAAATAAAAGTAGGCGACCAATGCAGTTCGAGCTAAAAAAAGGCCGAGTCCATGACACCTATTTCTGAGGAGAGATTCACAAGCAAGGCACTGAGGAGTGTCGTTGCTTCCGTTGAAGGGCTTTCTCGAATTGAGACCTTGCAGACTTTAACATCACCCGCTTGCTTAGCAGCCATCCAAAGCAGGCTAAACAGGAGCATATGTCATACAGTGAGTGTTATCGGTATTGCTGAAGAGCCTTACTCCACTAAGACAACATTGCCGAGACACCAGTCGTGTGGCTAATACTTGTGCCATGATTGCGAGGGTTCCTGCCAATGCCAACGAAGGGCCTTGCAGAATCAAGGTTCAACTAATTCCACGAACCTTTACCATATGCTCCGCTAAAGAGATTATCCTGAGCCGTTTGCGTGGTCTGGTCCGCCATATACACCATTGAATAACACTAATCTAGCAAGACCACACCAGGAACACAAAGCTCACTACCTTACCATCTACCATTGCCACAGTACAGAGTCAAATCTAGGTGGCAGAACATATAGCCAATGACAACCATTACAAGGGGTAGCAAGTGGCAGCTTTGTGACGCCAACAAACGTCATCGACCCCGTGGCAAGAGCATCGATGATCAACGCAATGTTAAGAAAATGGCAGCCCTTGGCACACGGCATCGATGTCACAAAAATCCCAAAGAACACAAACCACTATCAACCCCAGGTTGGTCGCTCCACCACTGCCAGCATACCACGACAAGTAACTATCAATCTCATTGACCGTGCTAACCCCAAGATGACACCTTCAAGAAAGGGTTGCAGCGTAGGTTGCACCGCATTCATCCGTACTGGGAGGCCCACAACTGGTGGGAGCTAGGTTTTCATCCCAATTTGCGAAGACACCCTCCTCTATTCAGCGCCCGATTTACCGAGACATCCAATGTACTTTCATTAGATGCACCATCACCAACCAAAAGTAGGCTAAGCCGTAGCAGCCCTGCCACCGCCACCCGATACACACGGAGAAGATGAACTGAGTAGTGCCAAACCACCCCAGGGTCTAGATCGAGCCACGCCCGGTAGGATCCAGAGTCTTGATGCATGTATCTTTCCGACAACCTCCAGTGCCCCTCACTCACCTCCCACCTACTAGATATAGCACACGGGAGGGGTTGCCACCCCACAGTAGTGTTGTGTGTCTCCATATATGTGTCATTGAGGGCCACAAGGAAGGAGATCGCCCCGCGGCCCATGCCGCCATAGTCACCGCCATTACCACTACAAAGTGCTTCCAAGATGCCCATGCACTACCCCATCCATGGCTAAGAACCACTGGCCAGCGCATGCTGCCGCCAAGAGGTACGTCGTCGGGCGTTTGCCAATGAAGCGAGCAGATCAGGTTCCGACAGAATGGTTGTCGCATGAACTTTGGCCAACAACTCTGGCCCGCGGGGCGAGGGGGGAAAGTTGGCAGCTGGGGGAGTTGCCTTAGGTTTAGAGTGACGCATTTTTAATGCATATGTGTATGTGAACGAAAATTTCACTATTTAAACATGTCTTTTTTTGGTGTGGGGCTCTAAGTGCCTCCCGAGCTCTCGCTGAGTGCCTAATTAGCATGTGAAACAAGTTTTAGCAATTTAATTAGCATGTGCCTAATTTAGAGTCTTAATTACATGTGTTAGCAACTTAACATGTGCTAGTGGCTCGAAACCAACCGCACACTCCAGGCAAAAGTAAACAAGAAAGCGACCGTAACATGCACCGCATGCTTAAAAATTTATTTGTGTTGACAAAGATCACGCCGGTGACAACAATTACAAAATTATTGTATTATTCCTAGAACACGCAAAAATACTTACACCTAGTTTATATTTTAAGATAGAAAAAACAAAGTGATTTGCAAAAGTTACAGAATTACTATCAGCAGATGGCGAGAGGGTCACGCCTCCGCGTGAAACATCATGACGTGATCCCTTGCTTAGATGTGCCTCTACTAGCTTGCTCCCCTATGGTATTGTCGATGACAAGGTGATTAGGGAAACACTCAGATGCGAGTTTGTCAAGAACTTTGCATTATTGTTGGCAGTTGGTACCAGGGAGCGAATTCTCATTGCATGCGTGGAATCTTTATTTTCCTTCCAGAGGGTTTCTCTTAGTGACAGCATGATTTTGGTGAGCATTAAGATGTGAGATATGTCGGAGACCTTAGCGCGCATGGGTGTGTATGGGCTTTAGAACAACAATGCTCGTTTGGGATTTGTTAACGAGTTGTGGAAAGTCCGGCCCGTTCAGTAGAACAGATGGCTCATACTTGGGGATATTAACACCATCCTCAAGACACGGGACAAGAATAACAGTAATATCAATACGAGAGTCATAGGCTCATTTAGGGCCATGGTGGACAGGTTAGGTCTAAAAGAGATTAACATCAATGGGAGGCGCTTCGCATGGTAAAATAAGAGGGATGTGGTGACGCTATTCATGTTGGATCGCATGTTCTCCTCGGCAGCTTGGGAAGGGCTATTCCTGGCTTGCACTCTCCATGTGATCTCCAGATGATCTCGGCCCACTGTCTGACGGTGCATAAATTCTTCAGTGCCCTCCGTAGGGTAGCGAGCATGACCAGAAGTACCAGAACGGAGGTCATACAGAGAGTTTACCTAGGTTTGGGCCTTCGGGAAGGTGTAATACCTATGTCCTGCTTTGCGTTATGGTAGGATACCTCGTGCGAGGGAATACAATGGGGATAATGTGTTGGCTACTAAGACTTTAGTTCCTTGAAAATAGATGGCTATGAGATCCCCTTAGCCCCCACCTTATATGGGTGATAAGGGCTAAGGTTTTACATGGAGGTAGATCCAATCTAGCCACCATCGTGTAGACTTGGGGACCAAGATGGTCTCTAGATGTTCATCCGACACCCTGGGCTCCTTCCTATCACCGGCTCTTTGGTGGGCCTTATAGGCCCCATGCTAGGCCTACTGCGGAGCTCCCCTTTGAGAGGCCACCCCGGTGTATTACACCTTCAGTAGCCCCCGAGCATGTCTGGAGTTGGAGTGGTTGTCCTTCGCGAACCCAGGCGAACTCCTTGCCTTTTTGCTAGTCATCGTGACTCATCTTAGGGACCTCGGCCTTGAAGGAGTCTCTGGTCCTTCCCATCGCGAGGCCTCCTGGGACCCCCTTTTCATTGACAAAAAATGACATGTGGGGGCTCCGGCAGTTTGGAGCTCTAAGTCCGGAAGCTGAGCCCTCACGCTTGGTCTTGTCTGTGGGGCTCATTGAACTAGTGCAACCCCAAAGTGCCTACAGTATGGGGGCTCATTGTAAGTTGCGGCTCCGATAACCCGAGCCTGGCGTCATGCCTTCTGTTAATGAGCATGTCACGCGTTGGCCCCGTCCTGTCCTGTTATATCTGGCCAAAGGGCCGTTTAGGTGCCTGTGAGTTGCGTATCGGAATGATGACGATGCATGGATTCTCGCGCCCATGTTGCGAAATGGGGAAACCGCAAAACATGCGGGGCACGTGTCATGCCACGAGACATGTCGATTTTGTTTACTGCAACGTCTATAAAGGAGGGTAGGGGATCAATTAATTTCCCCTTCTTCCTCCTCCGTCTTCAATCTTGTGCTTCCTTGGCATAACTTCCCCTGCCGCAGACCCATAGATTGCGCCCTTGACCGTCCTCCTCGGGCTCGTGGTTTTCTTTCCTTCCTCGTTATACTTTGGTTTTACGTGTTTCTTTCTTCCTTTTCTCTAGTTTTCTTCGTTTTTTTCTTTTCTTTCTTTGTCGGTTTTCATCTGGGTATTTTTCTTTTAACTCATGTCTACTTTTCTTTGGTACACAATATACATTTTCTATGTGCACGTGAAACATTTTATTGATACATGTTGAACATTTTTTAAAATACACAATGTACATTTTTCTTTTAATACATGTTTTTGAATACATGGTCAACATTTTATCAAATACACAAGTCTGCATTTTTTGAATACACCACGTACGTTTTTTAATACACATTTAACATTTTTCAAATACATGATCAACTTATTTTCAAATATATGTTTTGACGCCTATTTCTTTTTCACACACATTATACATTTGGGGTATACATATCAAAGACATTATATATGTTTCAATATTTTTAAAGTACATTATCAACATATTTTTCAAATAATATTTTAAAACATGTTGTACATTTGCCTTATAGATCTGGAACATTATTTCTATGCACGTCTAACATTTTTTTAATGCATGATAAATATTGTTCTAAAATATTTATCTTTGATGACAACTTGTTTCCACACACCCTGTACAATTTTTTATACATCAGAACCATTTTTTATATACGTTTTGGAAAAAACTAAAATACATGATTAACATTTTTTTTCCAAACATATATTTGGATGTCAACTTGTTTCATACACGTTGTACATTTTCTTATGCACTACAAACATTTTTATTATACACGTTTATTTAAGTTTTTTGTCTAGAGTGATTTTATTATTATTTATATTTATAATATTTAAAAATATAAATAAACATAAAAATAAATCAGAAAACAAAAACAAACAAAAATGCTAAAAAAACAAAGTTAAATGCCCCGCGCGCTGGGGCGTCCTATTATAGGGGCGCTTGAGGCGAGCGCTCCTCCCGTCTCCGACCACCCCTATGTCTCGCTGACGGCGAGATGGGAAGCCTCGCGTCAAAACGGCTGCCCGAGATAGGCCAGCCCAGGTATGCTGGAGGCCACAGGCACTCTTTCTTCTTCTTTGTTTATACTTTTATTTATAATTTCCAAATATTCTAAAAAATTATAATAATAAAAACATTTTACATAAAATTTTTGAAAAAACTGTTAAACAAGTGTTTCGAAAATGTTAAATGTGTACAGAGAAAATGTTTCTCATCTAAACGAAAAATGTACAAGAAACAATATACAACACGTGTGAAAAAGTTGATCTTGTATTTAAATGTTTCTAATCAAGCATTTGAAAAATATTAAACAATTATTTGAAAAATGTGCGTCAAACATTTGAAAAATGTTAAATATGTATAGAAAAATACTGACCAAGTATTCTTCATTTTACAAATCTTAAGTGTGGATAGAAAAATTGTTTACCATGTATTAAAAGAATGTTCGTCTTGTATTTTAAAATAGTTAATCAAGCAAATGAAAAATAAAATCTTTATTACAAAATGTTGAGCATTTGTTTAAAAAATGTTAATCTCATATTTGAAATATATTGATAAAAGATTTTAAAAATGTATAGAAAAAATATTGACCATCGACTAAAAGAATTAATCTTGTGTATAAAAATGTAAATGTGTAACGGAAATGTTCTTGAGGTATGCGAATAATGTAGATGAAAAAAATAACAAAACAGAAAAAATGAACTATTATGACAAAGAAAGCCCAAGAAGAAATTAGAAAATCCAAAAAATGAAAAAAAAAAGATCAAAAGAAACTAGTACAACAGCGAACGTTGAATGACGAACAAACGAACAGGTAACATGCTATTGGGCCAGCTCATCCACGTGCGCACAGCAGAAAAGCTTCACGCCCGTCTATCTATAAGCGAGACATAGTATTCACGCCCGTCTGGGATGAAGCAAGATATAGTCGTGTCGCGGGGCGTATATCTTACTTATAGTGAGGTATATGATGTGCTCGCCTGAAGCTTCTCCCCCACATTTAGCCATGGACAGAGCCAAGAACTTCATATGAAGGGGGGGGGGGGGGGGGGGGGGGGCAATGATACATATATGATCATTGGAGGGGGGCATACATTAAAATTTAAAATTTATATCATAACTCTGCAAATCCACACAATATATAGGGATAATTTAAGGATTTTGTTTAGCACGGGGGAGCCATGGCCCCAGCTCGCCATCTTCTGGCTTCGTCACTTCGTCTAGCTATTTGGGTGGCCCTTTTTCGTTACTTTTTTTTATTCGATGGGGTTTTCATCTAGACGCTCGATGGTGGTTGCGTTCGCCTTGGTTTTTTTAGGTCCGTCAAATTTTTTCTACATTTTTTGGTTTTCTTTTTTTTCAACTGATTTTCTTTATTTCTTTCTCGGTTTTCTTTGTTCCTTTTTCTTTTTTGCACTAGCTTTCCCCAAATTTTCTTGTTTTAATTTTTTTCTTTGGTTTTTGGTTTCTTTGTCGGGTTTTTTCTACTGCCTCTCTTTTTTTATACACATTGTACATTTGTCTTATCACCAGGAACATTTTTAGTACACGTTATTCAGTTTTGTATATAAAGTGGTTTTCATTTTCGTTACATATATATAATATTTAGAAATATAAAAAAATCAAAAATCAAAATCAAAAAATAAAATAAAAAACGGATGAGAATACGAAAGCGCAAAGGCATGTGGTGCCTGCTGGGCCGGTCCATTCTGAGGGGCTGCTCGCAGCGATGCTGCGTTAGGTTTCGCTATAAGAGAGACATAGTGGCGCCCTTCACCCTCCTCCTCAAGCTCGTGGTTTTCTTTGCTATTCCCTGGTTTTCTTTCATTTTCTTTCCTTCCTCGTTATACTTTGGTTCTCTGTGTTTCTTTCTTCTTTTTCTTTAGTATTCTTCGTTTTTCCTTTTGTTTCTTTGTTGGTTTTTATCAGGTTTTTTTTCTTTTAACTCATGTCTACTTTTCTTCGGTACACAATATACATTTTCTATGTGCACGTGAAACATTTAATTGATACACGTTGAACATTTTTCAAATACATGATGTACATTTTTCTTTTAATACATGTTTTTTAATACATGGTCAACATTTTATCATATACACAAGTCTATATTTTTCGTATACACCAGGTACGCTTATAGATGATCAACTAATTTTCAAATATATTTTTTGAAACATGTTGTACATTTTCCTTATACATCGGGAACATTGTTTATATGCACGTTTAGCATTTTTTGAATGCATGATAAACATTTTTTTAATATTTATATTTGATAGCAACTTATTTCCACACACATTGCACAATTTTTTTATACATCACGAACATTTTTATATACATTTTCGAAAAAAATAAAATACATAATTAACCTTTTTTCCAAACATATATTTTGATGTCAACTTGTTTCATACACGTTGTACATTTTCTTATGCAGTACAAACATTTTTATTATACACGTTTAACATTTTTAAAGTATTTTTATAGAGTGATTTTTGTATTATATATATCTAGAATACTTACAATTATAAATAAACATAAAATAAATCATAAAACAAAAACGAAAAATGCTAAAAAAAAGGGGGGGAAACAAAGTTTAAAGCCTCGTGCACTGGGTCATCCTATTACGGGGGCGCTTGAGGCGAGCGCTCCTCCCGCCTCCGACCGCCCCTATGTCTTGCTTACAGCGAGATGATAAGCCAGCCCACGTACGCTGGAGGCCACAGCCTCATTTCTTTTCTTCTTTTTTATACTTCCAAATATTCTTAAAAAGTATAATACAAAATAATTTTTTACATGAAGCATTTTAAAAACTGTTAAACAAGTGTTTTGAAAATGTTAAATGTGTACGAGAAATGTAAAAGAAACAATATATGACACGTGTGAAAAAGTTGATCTTGTATTTAAAATTTTCTAATCAAGCATTTGAAAAACAATTAAACAAGTATTTAAAAAATACTAAATACTTATATAAAAATACTGACCAAGTATTTGTTGCATTTGACAGATCTTAAGTGTCTATAGAAAAAATGTTTACCATGTATTAAAAAATGTCTGTTTTGTATTTAAAAACTGTTAACCAAGCAAATTGAAATGTTTATAGAAAAAATGTTGAGCATTTATTCAAAAAATGATAACCTTATATTTGAAATATATTAATCAAACATTGAAAAATATGTATAGAAAAAATGTTGACCATGGACTAAAAAAATTAATCTTATGTATAAATATGTAAACGTGTAACGGAAATGTTCTTGATGTATGCGAATAATGTAGATGAAAACCAAAAGAAACAAAGGGACACCGAAGAAAAGCAAAAGAAAAAAACAGAAAAAACAAACTATTATGACAAAGAAAACACGAGAAGAAATTAGAAAACCAAGAAAAGAAAAGAAAAGAAAGGAAGCCCATACATTAGAAAATATATACAGATAATTCATGTGAGGGAGGCCAGCCCATACCCGTGCGCACATAGATGCTAGCTAGTCTATCTATAAGCGAGACATAGTATTCGCGCCCATCTGGGGTGAAGTGAGGTATGGTCATGTCGCCGGTCGTAAATAGTTTTTAAAATGGTTTTCTGTGAGGGGGGCCAATGATACATGGATGATCACTGAAGGGGCCCATACATTAAAATTTAGATCATAACTCTGCAAATCCACATAATATATAAATATAATTCAAGGATTTTCTTCAGCACGGGGGAGCTATGGCCCCAGCGCCCAGCTCACCCTTGGTTGGCTCCGTCACTGCATCTAGCAACTGGGTTGGCCCTTTTTCGTTACTTTTTTCTTGTTCGATGGGGTTTTGATCTAGACGCTCGATGATGGTTCCGTTCGCCTTGGTTTTCTTTGTTTTTTCTGTTCCTTCAACTTTTTACTGCATTTTTGGGTTTTTTTTCTTTTTAAAATGGTTTTCTTTAGTTTTGTTCATTCCTTTTGCACTAGTTTTCCCCAGGTTTTCTTGTTTTTTTCCTTTGGTTTTTGGTTTATTTGCCGTTTTTTTCCTTTCTTATACTTTCGTTCTGTTTCGTTGTCCCTATTTTTTTTGTTTTTTTGTTTTTCTCGGTTTTCTTTATGATCCTTTGCCAGTTTTCATCATTTTTCATTTTTAAACACATGTCTTTTTTCAATGTGCAGTGTACATTTTCAATGTATAAGGTGAAACATATTCTTGATTCACATTGTGCACTATTAAATACATGATGTACATTTTCTTCTTTAAAACATGTATGAACATTTTTTTAATACATGGTCAACATTTTTTCAAATACATGGTGAACATTTCTTAATGGTAATAAAACAATTCAAAACTGCGGGAACAGTTTTTATATACATGATTAACATATACTTTTTCATACACATTTGTAGAATTTTTTTATACATCAGGGGCATTTGTTTATACAGGTTTAACACTTTCCATGTACATGATTAACATATTTTAAAACTTATATTTTTTATGCTTGTTTTTTATAAACATTTTTAAAAAATTGTATACATCAAGAACATGTTTTTATACATGTTTAACATTTTTCAAATATATAATTAACATTTATGAATACTTATATTTTTATGTCTACTTTTTCCATTCACTTTGTATATTCTTTTGTATACATGATGAACGTTGTTTATATATGCGTTTAACATTGTTAAAAGACATGATTAATATATTTTTTTCATATATATGTTTTGATGTCTCTTTTTGTTTTGAACGGGCAAAAGATTTGTCGCATTCATTAAATAAGCGAGAGAGTTTAGAACATTTTTTAGGAGCCCAAGGGCAGCTAACCGAACAGAAATGACGTAAGCCTACTCTCCTGGCATCAAATTACACAAATGAGTTGCACCCGCTAGCCCCCAATTCTTGGCCTCGTAGGGTATCTTGGACATGATGATTGTCATCGTAGCAACCTTGTTGAAAATTCTTGCATTGCGCTCGTTCCAAAGTTCCCACGCTACCAACAATAGCAAGAGAAGCCATGGCCCTCCGCCGGCCGTGGCCGTTGTGCACAATGGCAAACCACCATGATTTGACATCGTGGAAGGCAATCCATGCGCCTGGGTGGAAACCCTGCAAATGCATCCAATCTTTGACCATGCTCCAAACCGCAATAGAGAAAAGGCACTGGAAGAGAAGGTGTCATGTGGATTCGGGCACCGAGTTGCAGAGGGGGCAATTCCTGCAATTGGGCCATCCACACTTGGCGAGGTGGTCGGCCGTCCAAACCCGGTTTCGCATGATCAACCAAGCAAAAAAATTGCACTTCGACGGAGCCCAGATTTTCCAGATCACGCCCTTGTAGCTCGTGGATGTCGTGCCAAGGAACTGCGCTTTGTAGGCTGACTTCGCAGTGTAGCATCCAGAGGTGGTGAGCTTCCATATGATAGTGTCTTGATGGCGAACCAGTCTTGAGACACGTGAGACCAGAGCAAGAAGAATTGTTGAATGTGCTCCACCTTAAGTCCGTTGGGAGTATTGATATTTTTTACCCAAGCATCATTTTGGAGAGCCTTCTCTACGCACCACTTCTTGGTCTTAGAAATATCGAAGATTAGGGGTGCAATGAGCTTTGGCCTCAAGCCATCGATCAAAGATGAATCCCAAAAACTTGCCGTGATGCCATCCCCAGTAGTCACCCTAGTTAGGGCGTGGAACATATCCATATCCTTTTCATCAGATGGGTTCCTCGTGCCCACCCAGGTTCTCTCAGGAGCTTCCCACTCAGGCCATGGCCACGAAACAAAGCGCGCGAGCAAACTTTTGGAGGTTCAGAATTCCAAGGCCTCCCAGGTTCAGTGGTTGGCATACCAATTTCCAGTAGATTTTGCATTTCCCACCTGAGACCTTGTGGAAGCCTACCCATAAGAAGGCTCTACGGTTCTTGTCGATCACCTCAAGGACTTCCGTCGGGATGGCAAGGGCAGTGATGTGGTAGATTGCGATGGCGGTGAGAACCGATCTGACCAACTCAGCACGTCCCGCCGCAGTAGAGTGTCTTCCCTGAGGGAGCCTTCTGCCTCTCTTTTTTATACACATTGTACATTTGTATTATCACCAGGAACATTTTTAGTACACGTTTTTAAGTTTTGTATGTAAAGTGATTTTCATTTTCATTACATATGTACAATATTTAGAAGTATAAGAAAAAAAAATCAAAAATCAAAATCAAAAAATAAAAGAAAAAAAGGATGAGAATAGAAAAGCGCGAAGGGCATGCGGTACCTGCTGGGCCGGTCCATTCTGAGGGGCTGCTTGCAGCGATGCTGCGTTAGGTTTCGCTATAAGCGAGACATAGTGGCGCCCGATTCAGACACCTCTCCGTCTTCATTTCCATTTGTCTTCGTTGGCAGAGAACGAGATATCAGCTTGCAGTCCTGTACGACGCTGTTGCGAACTTAACACATCGAGGAAAACGTAGTGGAAAGCAAAACAATGCGATCTTTGTGTCACTATTTGCTGCCCCCACGCCCATAATGTAGGTGCTCGTAGATTACTGTTGAGTTAAGACGCTAATTGACGTCTCGCCTGACGCATGTGGGCGTGGAGGCTGGACGTTGGTGGCGTTCGTTGTCCGCAACCGAAAGAGGAGCATCCAGGATTAGATTAGCTTAGCTTAGCACGTCCTTCAACCGCTGCTGTTAGTGTTGGGTCACATGTCGCTGTCTCTACCTAGCCGCGGCTAAGTTAGTTTGTGGGAGAAGCTTAGTTAATTAGTGACTGATTTGATGCTAACATGGCCTTATCATTGGGGTTGTACCTGCCAGGTAATGTCGTCCCCGTCCCTCCTATGATTCGCTGTATTTTCAATCATCTCATCGTCGCAAAAGAAATGTATAACCTGTGGGGTTTTTTTTTTCTCGAACACGCATGAGTATGCGTATCATATTAAATATATATGAGATAGGTATAGAGCCCGATACGTCACAAGAAAACGATGTACATCAATCTTACACCACAACCTAAGCTTATACAAACCATCTCCTAGCCTCCTCCCCAAGAAAAGCTTAGGATTCTTTTGCCTCCCGTTGGCGCCGCAGCCAGTCCGCCTCACCTCCGATGACCTTAGGGCCACGGCGGCGTGGTGGATCCCGGACCTTGCCGGCGGGAGGGCTTCATTTTTATATGTTTTTTTAAGTTTTGTTAGGGTTTTGTGTCCTGCTCAGGAACATGAGACGGCGGCGGCTTCCTGAAGATGAAATAAGGTCTTCTCCGCCTAGTCCCCGTTTCGGTGGTGTGTCTAGCATCATCGGTGGGCGTGTGGAGGTGTATCTCCGGCAGATCTATCCTTGGTGGATTTGCTCGGATCTGGTTGTAGTTCGTCTACGTTTATATTTCTTCAGTTGGATCCTTCCGATCTACGCTACTCTTCATCGGCGGTGGCTGCTGTTCTGCTGCGCTGGTCCCATGTGGCCTTAGCACGACGACTTACCGACTGTCTACTACAACAAGTTTTGCCCGGCTCCGACGAGGGAGGGGCGATGACGGCGGCGCGCCTTCGGCTCACTTCAATGCTTGTAGTCGTCGCTAGGTCATCTACGAACCTGGATGCAATTTTTCTTATTTCTGGTATTCGTTGTATTGCCATGATTGAAGATGAATAGATTGGAAGTTTTCTCGTAAAAAAACTAAGTTTATACATCCACTGTACAATTATACTGAGTTACTCACGTCTCGACCACCGAAAGAGCTCCACCGAGATCCTCTCCCACTCCCCCTTGAGTCGTCCCGCCCGATGCCATGCATTTCCTTGTTCCGCGATCCTCCTGATCACCACCTCAAGCGAAGGTGATTCACCATCAAAGACTATGGAGTTTCTGTTCTTCCATAGTTCCCACAAAGCAAGAGTGACGAGGGCTCGCAAATCCTTGGGCTTATCCGCGCACCAGATCGCCGTTCTATTGTCAGGACCCCGATTCCAAGTCACATCGATCTAGCCGGTAACACCTCATATCACTTCGCGTTCTCACGCACGGTATTCCCTCGGGTGTCGCCTTACCATGGCCCGGGACCGTTTGCGCCATTTGGCTCGCGTATATGATAGTGTCGCTAGCATCCATATGACAGGGAACCCGGGCCGACATGGCTAGTCGTGAACCCAAAGCGGCACAGGCCTATGGAGACAGGCATACATGAATCACATCGAGCATGTCGGTCATCAGCGAGTGATTCCGGGCTGTAGCACTGGGCTAACAGGACTCCGGGGAACCCGGGCTGTAGCAGGCTAGGCAGGACTCCGGATGTCACCGCGTGACATTTCCCCGAAGGGACAGACATAGGGACAAAGTGAAACACATGCCGGCCAATCAAGTGCCCTGAGCAGTAGTGCTGGGCTAGCAGGACTCCGATGAACCGGGCTGTAGCGGACTACTATGGCTCATGGAAGCACAAGACTACATTTTCCCATAAGAGAGGCTGCCAAGGATAAACAACTAGATTGTCGGATCCCACACATACCAAGCATTTCAATCATACACGCAATATGCTCGATATGAGTAAATACAACATGGCATCACAACATAACTCTACGACTCAAGTATTTATTCATTAGGCTCCGAGGAGTCAGAAATACAAACATGGGTCTCATGACCCAACATTCAGAGCATACAAGTCAAACACATGCGGAAGCTTAACATGTCTGAGTACAGACATCTACAAATGGAAAAAGGCTAAGAAGCCTGACTATCTACCAGATCCTGCCGAGGGCACAAGATCGTAGCTGAGGTATCAAGCTAAACATCGAAGTCCACGCGGAACTACTAGCGAGACTGAAGCCTCTCTGCAAAAACATAAATTAAGCAAACGTGAGTACAATTGTACTCAGCAAGACTTACATCAGAACTAACTACATATGCATCGGTATCAACAAAGGGGGGTGGTGGGGTTTAACTGCAGCAAGCCAGCTTTGACTCAGTGGCTAACCTGAACTACGACTGCAAGCAACTCTTTTGGGATGGCGCACACGAGTCCACATATTCACCATTCAATACACCACTATGGATCTGCTCCCGTCTCCCTACGAGAAGGCCATCCATAGCACTCACGCTTATCTTGCGCATTTTAGAGTATCCACTTTCACTTGTCTATGAACTGTTATAGGTAACACAGAAGTCCTTTACCGCGGACACGGCTATTCGAATAGATCATTTATAACCCTGCAGGGGTGTACTTCGTCACACATGTTTCCACCACTTAGCGTCTGCACACGACATGTGCTCGGCAGACTTCAAGCGAAAACCGACGTGGGTGTAGACCACGACCTGACTAACCACGCGCAAGTCTCTAGTCCAGGTTTATCGCCTATTCAGGTTCCATCCGCAAGGAAATCCGGCCGGGGTGTCCTCAACGGCCCCAAACGATATGTACAGGGTCCCGAGATGCCAAACGGGCGCCCGGCATACCCGGCCACAGTGTATCTACCGCATCATAGCGCACCCCTAGGGTCAGCGCTACGCACGGCCGCCAACACATAACCTACAAACACCAGAAACTAGTTGCAACTCCTGGACAGAGGACAAGAAGGGTCAATAAGTCGAGCGGGGTCATATTTCAGGGCCCAATATGTGGTAGTAGCTGTTTCATGGATCACAAACACAGAACTCAGTTCCTGAGGACGGTTTCAATGAGACAACCCACCATGTACTCCTACATGGCCTCTCACCGCTACCTTTACCAAATCGTGTTCACACACTTAGCTCACACACCGTAGGACATGTTTACACACCTCCGATTCATCCCCGATGAACCAGACCTGACACGACTCTATGCAATAGCAGGCATGACAAACAAGCATGAATGAGTAGGCACATCAGGGCTCAAACAACTCCTACTCATGCTAGTGGGTTTCATCTATTTACTGTGGCAATGACAGGCATGCAGAGGAAAAGGGGTTCAACTACCGCAACATGTAATAGTTGAATCGTTGTTGTCCTAATGCGGTAAAAGAGAGCAGGAGCGAGAGAGTGGGATTGTATCGGAATGAACAAGGGGGTTTTGCTTGCCTGGCACTTCTGAAGATAACATTGAGTCTTCATCAGTGTCAACGATCACAGTGTCGGAGCAGCGTCTACCGAGAGGGGACATTTACCGGCAAACAAGGAAGAACACAATCATTGCAATGCAACAATATGATGCATGATCATGACACGTCAATATGCTCTGGTTTGAGCTAATGCAACTAGCAACATGTTAAATGGAGTTGGTTTGAACCCTAGGTTCAAATTCAAATTCAAACTATGAATTCAAATAGTGCATTATCATGTTTTGGACTAGACAGTGAGGTTAAGTTATTCAAACATGCATGAAAAGCCATAAACAGATTCTTTGGATTTTTCTGATCATTTTTCATATATAACTTGTTTCATTTGGAGTTACGGTTAATTTTCTATGATTTTTAGAAGTTTTGGATATTTTCTGAAAATAATAAATCATTTCTGATTTATTTCAAAATTTCAGAAAGTAATTACTGCGTCAGCCTGATGTCAGGGTGATGCCAGCAGGTCAAAGGCGTCGACCAGGTCAAACCTGACCAGTGGGACACACTGGTCAGTGACCCAGTCAACTAACTAAGTTAGTTAGTCCTAACTAACTAGCCTGGGCCCACTGGTCAGCGACTGTAGTGACTAACCTAACTAGTTAATTAGTGCTAACTAGAGTAATTAGTCAGGCGGGGCTCGTAAGTCAGTGAGAGAGAGGGGGGGGGTCAAACCGGGCAGTGGGGTCAACCCACGCCGGTCAACGGGTCAGGGGTCGCCGGCGTTTAGCCGCCATCGACGACAGAGATGGCTGGGCGGCTCGGAAATGCTTTACAGGGCACCATTCGACGTGCGAGTTGCACCTACGGGTTCCTGGGAGTGAGGCGCATCCATTGGTGGTGGTGGTAGGAGCTACGGTGGTCAGGATCGACGACGGCGACCAAATCGGCGGCGACCGGAGTAAGGGTGCACTCGGGAGCGGGGCTACGGTGCCCGTGGGGTGGCGTGCTTGGCTCCTACGGCACCTACGCGGCGCAGTGAGCACGTGGGTGTGCTCGGTTGGAGGTTGCGGCGGCTGTGGCCACGGCGGCGAGAGGCTCGGCGGCGGCGTGGTTCGGTCTCCGATGAAAAGCACGGCTCGAGGAAGGGTTGGAGAGGGAAAACAAGGGGGAAACGACGGAGGCTCACAGAGGGGTCGAACGGAGTCGAAGTCGAGGCCGGGGAAGCACGGACGGCGGCGAATCAAAGACAAGGTCGCCGGCGGCCGAAGGTTGAAGAAGAGGTCGAAGGCGACGCTGGAGGGCTTCCGGCGGGGCGTGGTTCGGTGAGGGGTCGAGGACGACGTCGCGGAACTCGTGGGCACAACAGAGGGGCGAGGGGGTAGCTGTGGCCGTGGTGGTTCTCGTCGACGGCGGCGGTGCATCCATGGAGGCTTCGGCCATGGCGGGGAATGGGCGAGGGGGAGAGCGAGGGAGGGAGAGATTGATCCATACGGGTCTAGGGGGTGGCGTGGCGTGAAGGAAGGCTCAGGGCGCTTCGGGGAAGCAGGAGGTGGCTCGCGCGTGGACGCGCGCGGCGAGCACGCACCTTCGTCCTCCTGGCATGGGAGGAAGACGACGGGGAGGAGGCTAGTGGGCTGGGCCAGCGAGCTGGGCCGGCCAGGCAAGTGGCCCAGGTAGGTCCTTCTCTCTCTCTCTTTCTTTTATTTCTATTTTCTTTTGTTCTGTAAGTTTGTGGCATTACTAAAAATATCTAGGCACTTTCAAAAATCACCAAACTGTGCATGCCCAATGTTTAGAATATATCAAACATGGAACATTTTGGTTTGGGATTATTTGGACATTTTAAATATTTTATAGTATTTTAAGTGCCCAAATTCAAATACAATAAGATTTAATTCAAAAATCCAGAATGGCCTAGAAATATGTGCATGACTTTTGGCAGAGGTTTTCACCTTTAACAAAAATCATGAGCTTTTCTAAAGGGCAATTGGGATCATTGAAAATATTTTTTTATTGAACCTAGTTGAATTCATTTGGTGCTAGGGTTTCAACAATCCCCATTTCAAGTTTCATGAAATTTAAACATGATGCATGGATGCAAAGCCACTCGTTACAAGCAAACTCTAGGGCTGTGACAAATCACCCCCACTAAACAAGAATCTCGTCCCGAGATTCAAGTCGTGAGGTAAGAAGACAGAGGTTGCACTTGATATGAACGTTGATCCGATCACCATCATTGTCTTGATGTCTTGCCCCGAGAACTCCAACTAACATGACAACGAGAGGGAAAAGAAACTCTAGAAGGATCGATCTTCTCAAAGATCGAGCAGCTCAGGATTAACTCACGGAATGAGACATAGATACATCTCACGAGCTGAGACGCGAATCACACACTAGGAGTGATGGAAAGAGGTAGATGGCAAGGTTTTACTGGGTAGGCAGAAATCTCACGCTGAAGAGGGTGGGCAAAATCTCAAGATAGTGATGAAATAATTGCCATGATTTCATAATGGGGCCCCTTAGGGGAGGTGACTCGTAGAATTTTCCTTTAAGTGGCAAAAAGAATTACTTTTGATTCAGAGACCATTGAAACTCTTCTCACCAGTCTGAGGCAATCACAAACGATCGCGTGAAGGAGCTTGAAGAAATGGCATACTCATACTAGAATGGATGATGTGGACTACCTTGTTGAAGACAACGCAATGGATGATTTTGCTTATCATCGGAAATGGATGGGACCCATGGTAAGTCCATTTTTGAAGATGATCCTGAACAACAACTACTAAGGTGCAAGCTGGGAACAAAATACAAATGTTGGGAATGATTCTGGTAACTGGGGAAGAACTCAACAGTCGAGAGTGAGTCCACTGTTTAAAAAGGTTATAACATAACCGAGGAAACTGGAAGCAAATCCCAATTAACGCCAACGGTAAAACCTGGTGCTTGCGCCTGCTCTCAAGAACTTGAGCATCTCCATATTCATCAAGGTTTTACCAATATCCGTGTCAAGGATCCTGGCAACACAACATACCACCATGATGAATGGTGATGGATGATGCAGATGCAAAGGAAGATAACACTTTCTCAGATTTCACCTTAGCGAGGCCAAGGGAACAAAATCTGGATGATCGACCGAGAGACATATAGCACTCCGCTTCTAATGTTCTCCTTGATGTGCTAGTGTATCCCATTCATAGATATGGTTTGATATATAGAACATCAAGTAAAAGGTCGGACTTCGGGAGCACAAGAATCCGTAAGGATTAACTATGGAGGTAAATCCTACGAAATCCTCTTGCGAAGGTGGCCAACTTTCTTCAATCGAGATACTACAATAATAGGTCTTCCGGCTGGATGTGTTGGCCATGACATCCACTTTACCGGTTATCGAGAGACCAATATTATAGTTCTTGGAAAATGCTACAACCATCATATCTGCCTGAGATCTAGATCTGGTTGGTGTCAGGATATTCCAGACTCATCGAGTCTAGAAAGGAAAATGAAGGTTTGCAACACAAATCGACGAGACAACGTTGTGAGATTCTCGGGGGAATGAACTACGGTAGTAAGCTCCAAAACATGAGCCGGTTCTGCTACAAGCATGTGAACACGTTGTCCTAGACAAGCATGGTCACCTGGTAGTCTTAAAATGAAACACTACCGAGTTCAGGGGGGAACCATCAACGAGGGTATCGAAGTCCTTGCGTAGGTCTAACTCTTAAGAAGAAACTTCTTCTCCTTGAGCAACTCAATCAGTGGCTTGGTGTGCTAGGGATACGTATAGAATGTAAATGATTAGTCTATCAGACCATAGAATACTTCACACATGCATGACTGACTTGGGATGATTCCAGAGGAAGCAAAAACAAACTTTCTCGAATTCACGGCGGCAACTTACATCAGATGCACCTGAATTAGAGGAAGTCACATCTTTCGTCCAAACATATGCTTCATGAACGAAACACAAGAAATTCTTACACAAGTTTCCAACACTAGCTTGATGTTCAACATGAATCATGGGGGAGACAAAATGCCGCTGATGGGCTCAACAGCAACTCATCGTAATTTCCATATCACTGGACTTCCACCATCATGTGAACACGGTGATAGCATTGGTCAGACCAAAGATGTAATGGTGTATGCTCGAGGAACAACCGCAAGTAAGACAACATTACGAACATCGTTGGTTCTAATTTGATTTGACGATAGCCCACACTCAAATCAAGGTTTGGACAAGATAATAGACTCAACAGTTGATCACGGGGATCAGTCGATGAAGATATCATCTTTCTTCAACACACACACACACAAGGATATCCCTTAGTGATGAACTAAGTCGGACAAGTTTTCATCTTCCAACTCTCCAAGTTGTTGTTTAGCATAACCAACTAGCTCAGGGTATCCAACACAGATTCTTGGAGAATGGGTGGTTTGGAGGAAAACCAACATGATCACGAACTCAACATAACAGTCAGGGGGCAACCTGGTGATACTTCCGAGGAAATATTCAGAAAATCACGAACCACCGATATGTTTCTAAGCTCGGGAACAATCTTGCTTTTCAGAGCAAGACGATATGATCAAGAGAGCGAGGGACTGACACAATCCTAACTCATTGATCGAAGAGTGCACCAGGAAAAATGGACTAGGTAGCACGATCAATCCTAGGATGATGATTCAATAGCCAACACGCTAAGAAAGAAATTATTGTCCATTAGCTACCTAGCAACGAGTTGCTCGGGGTATTGATTTCACACATCACGATTCATTTGTCGGCATTCCGGTTGCGACAGCACGGGACAGAGGAATGAACGATGATGGCGAGAAGTATCACTGTATCAAGAGTTCATAGGAGGTTGTGCAATTCCTATGATATTCCTGACATAAAGAGGGCAATACTTCAGGGCAGATCATAATCAAAAGCTGGATTGGCATTTTGATCTGCGGAATACAACTTCTTTGATCCAATCCTAGATATGGATGAGGTACTGGAGTTTGTTTCTCCTAGTCATTCTGAAATAGAACGGCTCGACGGACCACGAGAAAAATAAGCATCGATAACACGAATGCACAACTAAAGAGGGGCAACTCAAAGGAACATATAACTTCCTGAGTTGTGGATGCATAGATTAGTATGTCGAATCAAGTTCAACAGGTTTCTTCCGGATAACCCATGCAGAAAGGTAGAACTGACAGAATCACAATTATGAATGGAGAACTCCTCAAGAGTACTCTGATTGTGATATTTTGGTTCAAAGAACATCTGCCTTAACGGTTCATGGTATTTGGAAGAAAGAAATACCACGGACCTCGAGGACTGTCGCAAGGTTACTAATATCCTAAAGGAACGAGCAAACACTATCAACAGGAGGTAAGTAGGGTGAATCTCGGGTTCAAGAACCCATGAATAGAATACCTACCACTACATGGCATCACGGGATGCTTTCGAGAATAATGGCCAGAATCACACACTGGGGATACAAAACATGGCTAGACCACTAGGTGACTCCCTAAAACACCTAGGGTCATAGTAATAGCTCCAACATATATGTCAAGGCAACAAAGTACCTCAACTCACCGACTAGTGTGATTAATCTGGCCCAAATGGACATCAGGAACAGGAGGAAGGGGTTTGCAAATGCATCAAACTACTTAGAAACCTGGGATGACTCAGATAGCATAACGGCTGTAAATGCTCAAAAAGATTTGAGACATCCTGCAAAATGGTGGCATAACCACTTAACAACATCATATCAAGGTTCTGGTGCCAGCTATGAACATATGGAAGTAGTAGGAACTGAACTGAGGCTTGAACTCAACAATCCTAGGCAACTACGGTTTGGTAACACGTCATCCTGAGAGATAGAAGAGAAACCTAGTTCTTAACCCCGTAGAAAAGATAAGATGACTCAGACCAGAAGGTCATGAGGATAAGGAGTAAAAAGGGCCTTACGTTCCCTTCCACAATCAATTCCCTTACATAACTAACGCATTTCTAGACTCAACTTCGACCGGTTGGCTTGGTAATCCTACAGGCAGTCAGGCTCTGATACCAAAGCTGTCAGGACCCCGACTCCAAGTCACATCAATCTAGCCGGTAACACCTCATATCACTTTACGGCCTCACGCACGGTATTCCCTCGGGTGTCGCCTTACCATGGCCCGGGACCGTTTGCGCCTTTTGGCTCGCGTATATGATAGTGTCGCTAGCATCCATATGACAGGGAACCCGGGCAGACATGGCTAGTTGTGAACCCAAAGCGGCACAGGCCTATGGAGACAGGCATACATGAATCACATCGAGCATGTCGGTCATCAGCGAGTGATTCCAGGCTGTAGCACTGGGCTAACAGGACTCCGGGGAACCCGGGCTGTAGCAGGCTAGGCAGGACTCCGGATGTCACCGCGTGACATTTCCCCGAAGGGACAGACATAGGGACGAAGTGAAACACATGCTGGCCAGTCAAGTGCCCTGAGCAGTAGTGCTAGGCTAGCAGGACTCCGGTGAACCGGGCTGTAGCGGACTACTATGGCTCATGGAAGCACAAGACTACATTTCCCCATAAGAGAGGCTGCCAAGGATAAACAACTAGATTGTCGGATCCCACACATACCAAGCATTTCAATCATACACGCAATATGCTCGATATGAGTAAATACAACATGGCATCACAACATAACTCTATGACTCAAGTATTTATTCATTAGGCTCCGAGGAGCCAGAAATACAAACATGGGTCTCATGACCCAACATTCAGAGCATACAAGTCAAACACATGCGGAAGCTTAACATGTCTGAGTACAGACATCTACAAATGGAAAAAGGCTAAGAAGCCTGACTATCTACCAGATCCTGCCGAGGGCACAAGATCGTACTGAGGTATCAAGCTAAACGTCGAAGTCCACGCGGGACTACTAGCGAGACTGAAGCCTCTCTGCAAAAACATAAATTAAGCAAACATGAGTACAATTGTACTCAGCAAGACTTACATCAGAACTAACTACATATGCATCGGTATCAACAAAGGGGGTGGTGGGATTTAACTGCAGCAAGCCAGCTTTGACTCAGTGGCTAACCTGAACTACGACTGCAAGCAACTCTTTTGGGGTGGCGCACATGAGTCCACATATTCACCATTCAATACACCACTATGGATCCGCTCCCGTCTCCCTACGAGAAGGCCATCCATAGCACTCATGCTTATCTTGTGCATTTTAGAGTATCCACTTTCACTTGTCTATGAACTGTTATAGGTAACCCAGAAGTCCTTTACCGCGGACACGGCTATTCGAATAGATCATTTATAACCCTGCAGGGGTGTACTTTGTCACACATATTTCCACCACTTAGCGTCTGCACACGACATGTGCTCGGCAGACTTCAAGCAAAAACCGACGTGGGTGTAGACCACGACCTGACTAACCACACAAGTCTCTAGTCCAGCTTTATCGCCTATTCGGGTTCCATCCGCAAGGAAATCCGGTCAGGGTGTCCTCAACGGCCCCAAACGATGTGTACAGGGTCCCGAGACGCCAAACGGGTGCCCGGCATACCCGGCCACAGTGTATCTACCGCATCATAGCCCACCCCAAGGGTCAGCACTATGCACGGCCGCCAACACATAACCTACAAACACCAGAAACTAGTTGCAACTCCTGGACAGAGGACGAGAGGGGTCAATAAGTCGAGCGGGGTCATATTTCAGGGCCCAATGTGTGGTAGACTGGTAGTAGCTGTTTCATGGATCACAAACACAGAACTCAGTTCCTGAGGACGGTTTCAGTGAGACAACCCACCATGTACTCCTACATGGCCTCTCACCGCTACCTTTACCAAATCATGTTCATACACTTAGCTCACACACCGTAGGACATGTTTACACACCTCCGATTCATCCCCAATGAACCAGACTTGACACGACTCTATGCAATAGCAGGCATGACAAACAAGCATGAATTAGTAGGCACATCAGGGCTCAAACAACTCCTACTCATGCTAGTGGGTTTCATCTATTTACTATGGCAATGACAGGTCATGCAGAGGAAAAGGGGTTCAACTACCGCAACATGTAATAGTTGAATCGTTGTTGTCCTAATGCGGTAAAAGAGAGCAGGAGCGAGAGAGTGGGATTGTATCGGAATGAACAAGGGGGTTTTGCTTGCCTGGCACTTCTGAAGATAACATTGAGTCTTCATCGGTGTCAACGATCACAGCGTCGGAGCAGCGTCTACCGAGAGGGGACATTTACCGGCAAACAAGGAAGAACACAATCATTGCGATGCAACAATACGATGCATGATCATGACATGTCAATATGCTGTGGTTTGAGCTAATGCACCTAGCAACATGTTAAATGGAGTTGGTTTGAACCCTAGGTTCAAATTCAAATTCAAACTATGAATTCAAATAGTGCATTATCATGTTTTGGACTAGACAGTGAGGTTAAGTTGTTCGAACATGCATGAAAATGCCATAAACAGATTCTTTGGATTTTTCTGATCATTTTTCATATATAACTTGTTTCATTTGGAGTTACGGTTAATTTTCTATGATTTTTAGAAGTTTTGGATATTTTCTAAAAATAATAAATCATTTCTGATTTATTTTAAAATTCCAGAAAGTAATTACTGCGTCAGCCTGATGTCAGGGTGATGTCAGCAGGTCAAAGGCATCGACCAGGTCAAACCTGACCAGTGGGACACACTGGTCAGTGACCCAGTCAACTAACTAAGTTAGTTAGTCCTAACTAACTAGCCTGGGCCCACTGGTCAGCGACTGTAGTGACTAACCTAACTAGTTAATTAGTGCTAACTAGAGTAATTAGTCAGGCGGGGCCCGTAAGTCAGTGAGAGAGAGGGGGTCAAACTGGGCAGTGGGGTCAACCTACGCCGGTCAACGGGTCAGGGGTCGCCGGCGTTTAGGCGCCGTCGACGACAGAGATGGCTGGGCGGCTCGGAAATGCTTTACAGGGCACCATTCGACGTGCGAGTTGCACCTACGGGTTCCTGGGAGTGAGGCGCATCCATTGGTGGTGGTGGTAGGAGCTACGGTGGTCAGGATCGACGACGGCGACCAAATCGGCGGCGACCGGAGTAAGGGTGCACTCGGGAGCGGGGCTACGGTGCCCGTGGGGTGGCGTGCTTGGCTCCTACGGCACCTACGCGGCGCAGTGAGCACGTGGGTGTGCTCGGTTGGAGGTTGCGGCGGCTGTGGCCACGGCGGCGAGAGGCTCGGCGGCGGCGTGGTTCGGTCTCCGATGAAAAGCACGGCTCGAGGAAGGGTTGGAGAGGGAAAACAAGGGGGAAACGACGGAGGCTCACAGAGGGGTCGAACGGAGTCGAAGTCGAGGCCGGGGAAGCACGGACGGCGGCGAATCAAAGACAAGGTCGCCGGCGGCCGAAGGTTGAAGAAGAGGTCGAAGGCGACGCTGGAGGGCTTCCGGCGGGGCGTGGTTCGGTGAGGGGTCGAGGACGACGTCGCGGAACTCGTGGGCACAACAGAGGGGCGAGGGGGTAGCTGTGGCCGTGGTGGTTCTCATCGGCGGCGGTGGTGCGTCCATGGAGGCTTCGGCCATGGCGGGGAACGGGCGAGGGGAGAGCGAGGGAGGGAGAGATTGATCCATACGGGTCTGGGGGGGTGGCGTGGCGTGAAGGAAGGCTCAGGGCGCTTCGGGGAAGCAGGAGGTGGCTCGCGCGTGGACGCGCGCAGCGAGCACGCGCCTTCGTCCTCCTGGCAGGGGAGGAAGATGACGGGGAGGAGGCCAGTGGGCTGGGCCAGCGAGCTGGGCCGGCCAGGCAAGTGGCCCAGGTAGGTCCTTCTCTCTCTCTTTCTTTTATTTCTATTTTTCTTTTGTTCTGTAAGTTTGTGGCATTACTAAAAATATCTAGGCACTTTCAAAAATCACCAAACTGTGCATGCCCAATGTTTAGAATATATCAAACATGGAACATTTTGGTTTGGGATTATTTGGACATTTTAAATATTCTATAGTATTTTAAGTGCCCAAATTCAAATACAATAAGATTTAATTCAAAAATCCAGAATGGCCTAGAAATATGTGCATGACTTTTGGCAGAGATTTTCACCTTTAACAAAAATCATGAACTTTTCTAAAGGGCAATTGGGATCATTGAAAATATTTTTTTATTGAACCTAGTTGAATTCATTTGGTGCTAGGGTTTCAACAATCCCCATTTCAAGTTTCATGAAATTTAAACATGATGCATGGATGCAAATCCACTCGTTACACGCAAACTCTAGGGCTGTGACATCTATCTTGCACCGTCGGTGTCCATGCCGTCTTCCCAATCGTCGTGCAGAGCATCCGCCAAACCACCCTCGCAAAAACACATGTCAGCAAGATGTGCTCGAGGGTTTCTTCTTCTTGGCCGCAAAACGGGCAGGTGTCATGGTGTGGAAGGCCTCTATGTGCCATGCGATCCACGGTCCAGCACCGGTTTTTCAGGGCAAGCCACCGGAAGAACTGTTGGAGTTGTGTCGAATATAGTGTACAAGGTAGGTTACAGTTGAACTATGAGTTGTATTGTGTTTACATAGGATGTGGAGTCGTGTCCTTGTAGGACACTTGTATCCTAGGCCTCTCATATATAGCGAGGGTAGACACACGACGTAACCTATGCCAACATAATAGCACCGGAACGCAGGGGAAGCCGGCGGCATGTGCCGGTGTCTAGGGCGACCGGGTGCGGTATTGTAGCGGCGTCATGGGTAGGAGCGCCCATAGTCAGGTCCCGGGGATGTAGCCATATCGGTGAACCTCGTTAACAAATCTCGGTGTCGTGCTTGTGTGATTGCTTGGTCCCCGGATGATCGACGGTATTGCTCGAATTTATTCTAACAAGTGGTATCAGAGCTAGGTTGTTCGGAGGTTGTGGATGGTTGATCTAGAGGAAGCGCAATGAAAATATCGTAATTGTGGAGTTGAAACTGATCGGAAGCAAGCTGTGGGATTAAATCGAAGCAGCGAGTAGCACGCGTACCGGCGTAGCTCTCGGCGGATCGGAACAGTGGCAATGAGATCTATTCGGAATCGGTGTAATAGCAATCGAAAACATCTTCTGGCTGCATAGGCGCAAGTACGCAACTTGGAGAGATCGGATCAGATTACACGATAGTGCGGCGGCTGCGGCGTAACACGGAGCGCCAGGCTCGCGTGATGGCTGTTCAGGTCAGTCACAGCTAGGTGGACGTGTGGTGGACGTCAGGTGGGGCACTAAACGTGGTATGTGGTGTAAGATTGCGTGGCACTGGAACGTGCAGACCTGAAGGAAGAGCAGGATCGAGATTCTGTTTTGGAACAAAAAAGGGACCGAGTCCCTGGCCGCAGCGGCCTCTTGTGTGCGAGGCAAGGCAGCAGATCGTTTTTTAAGCGAAAAGGAAAATTCAGCCAGCAATACGCATCCATTGGAATAGCAGGAGGCAGGGCAAAGCAACAGCAGCATTGGAGTTGGTGCTAAGGGAGCTACTACCACGTGAAGGCCAAGAGTAATTCTTGATTGGAATTTGCTATGAGTACGTCTTGGCGTACCTAGGCATTACGTGAGGAGAGCTAGGTTAATTTTGCATGGGTCAGTTGTACAAAGAATTATGGCGCCAACGGTACCAGGTTTGAGGTGGAGAAGTTCGACGAGACTGAAAACCATGGATTATGACGGACAATGGTGAATAATTTGTTGGGACAACACGGATGCTTGAAGGCGTTGCGGGAAGTCATGCCAGCTAAGATGGAATTATCATGTGGTGGATGGAAATTCTTGGGAGACGATTTAGGAGCCTCGAGCGTGTCGTTACAGTCGAACGAGATCGGCTGGGTCGGACTGGACAGTCTGACAGGATCAACGTGAGTCGGTTGGAACAGAAGACAGTGGTGGGATCGGCGACAATGACATATGAGCGTGATGCTGATGGTGACTGACTTCTGGGCGTGGAAACACGTGGCGCAGGCCCGAGGGCTTGTGTGGCTTCGACAAGACTATGGCACGGGATTGATTCAAGGTGCAGTATACACGGAGCTTGAAGTCGATGAGATGCATGGGTGGACTGATCATCTACCATGGAGTCATGTTGAAGGTGGAGCTGGAGTCTGTAAGACTTCACGCGGTGCTGATTGAGGGGCTATGGCGTAAGTGCACAGAGAGTCGAAGCCTATTCAGCAGGAAAAGCAAGGGACACGTAATTCGGAGTGGAGCCCAGTGGTCTGATGGAAGCGTGAGACTCGTCATCGGTCGGTGATGATCGGTGGTACTCTGAAGTGGGGGTTGAGTGGTGTGGGTTCGCGACCCTTGAGACTCGACCGGGACAGCGGAGGCTCGACGCGGTAATAGCGGCGAGGCGTGCGGTGCGCACGGGGCATGGATACGGGCCAGGGCTCTAGTGGTCATACATGTGGTGAGACAACTGCCAATTTCACTCGGGATGACTACAAGCAACGGTGAAATTCTTTCAAGTTTCAGACAGACGGTCAAGAAAGGAGCTGTGGCGTTGAGTTCAGGTAACTCTTATGTGTGATACCCAATATGTGAGTTGTTCACTCTCACGCAGGTCAGTGATCAGTGTGTGATGGCGTTGAACGGATACTCTGGAGGTTGGGAGCACAAACTAGAGTAATAAGGAACTTAATTTTGCTCGAGTGTTGACTGTGTCCAAGAAAAGAAGGGACTGCAAGTTGCAGGTGGAGTCATATGAAGTCTTTGGAGTAGCAGCGGTACTCATGGGATAAGCTCAAGTCCAATGTACATGGAAGTTTGACGCATTGACGAATTCAAGGTGGTGAAGAATATTTGCCAAGGTGGAGTTTGTTGGAGTTATGTCGAATATAGTGTACAAGGTAGGTTACAGTTGGACTATGAGTTGTATTGTGTTTACATAGGATGTGGAGTCGTGTCCTTGTAGGACACTTGTATCCTAGGCCTCTCATATATAGCGAGGGTAGACACACGATGTAACATATGCCAACATAATAGCACCGGAACGCAGGGGAAGCCGGCGGCATGTGCCGGTGTCCAGGGCGACCGGGTGCAGTATTGTAGCGGCGTCATGGGGAGGAGCGCCCTTAGTCAGGCCCCGAGGATGTAGCCATATCGGTGAACAAATCTCGGTGCCGTGCTTGTGTGATTGCTTGGTCCTCGGATGATCGACGGTATGCCTCGGATTTATTCTAACAAGTGGTATCAGAGCTAGGTTGTTCGGAGGTCATGGATGGTTGATCTAGAGGAAGCGCAATGAAAATATCGTAATTGTGGAGTTGAAACTGATCGGAAGCAAGCTGTGGGATTAAATCGAAGCAGCGGGTAGCACGCGTACCAGCGTAGCTCTCGGCGGATCGGAACAGTGGCAATGAGATCTATTCGGAATCGGCGTAATAGCAATCGAAAACATCTTCTGGCTGCATAGGCGCAAGTACGCAACTCGGCGAGATCGGATCAGATTACACGATAGTGCGGCGGCTGCGGTGTAACACGGAGCGCCAGGCTCGCGTGATGGCTGTTCAGGTCAGTCACAGCTAGGTGGACGTGTGGTGGACGTCAGGTGGGTTACTAAACATGGTCTGTGGTGTAAGATTGCGTGGCACTGGAACGTGCAGATCTGAAGGAAGAGCAGGATCGAGATTCTGTTTTGGAACAAAAAAGGGACCGAGTCCCTGGCCACAGCGGCCTCTTGTGTGCGAGGTAAGGTAGCAGATAGTTTTTGAGCGAAAAGGAAAAATCAGCCAGCAATACGCATCCATTGGAATAGCAGGAGGTAGGGCAAAGCAACAGCAGTATTGGAATTGGTGCTAAGGGAGCTACTACCACGTGAAGGCCATGAGTAATTCTTGATTGGAATTTGCTATGAGTACGTCTTGGCGTACCTGGGCATTACGTGAGGAGAGCTAGGTTAATTTTTCATGGGTCAGTTGTACAAAAAATTATGGCGCCAACGGTACCAGGTTTGAGGTGGAGAAGTTCGACGAGACTGAAAACCTTGGATTATGACGGACAATGGTGAATAATTTGTTGGGACAACACGGATGCTTGAAGGCGTTGCGGGAAGTCATGCGAGCTAAGATGGAATTATCATGTGGTGGATGGAAATTCTTGGGAGACGATTTAGGAGCCTCGAGCGTATCGTTACAGTCGAACGAGATCGGCTGGGTCGAACTGGACAGTCTGACAGGATCGACGTGAGTCGGTTGGAACAGAAGACAGTGGTGGGATCGGCGACAACGACATATGAGCGTGATGCTGATGGTGACCGACTTCTGGGCGAGGAAACACGTGGCGCAGGCCCGAGGGCTTGTGTGGCTTTGACAAGACTATGGCACGGGATTGATTCAAGGTGAAGTGTACACGGAGCTTGAAGTCAATGAGATGCATGGGTGGACTGATCGTCTACCATGGAGTCATGTTGAAGGTGGAGCTGGAGTCTAGAAGACTTCACGTGGTGCTGATTGAGGGGCTACGGCATAAGTGCACAGAGAGTCGAAGCCTATTCAGCAGGAAAAGCGAGGGACACGTAATTCAGACTGGAGCCCAGTGGTCTGATGGAAGCATAAAACTCGTCATCGGTCGGTGATGATCGGTGGTACTCTGAAGTGGGGGTTGAGTGGTGTGGGTTCGCGACCCTTGAGACTCGACCGGGACAGCGGAGGCTCGACGCGGTAATAGCGGCGAGGCGTGCGGTGCGCACGGGGCATGGATACGGGCCAGGGCTCTAGTGGTCATACATGTGGTGAGACAACTGCCAATTTGACTCGGGATGACTACAAGCAACGGTGAAATTCTTTCAAGTTTCAGACAGACAGTCAAGAAAGGAGCTGTGGCGTTGAGTTCAGGTAACTCTTATGTGTGATACCTAATATGTGAGTTGTTTACTCTCACGCAGGTCAGTGATCAGTGTGTGATGGTGTTGAATGGATACTCTAGAGGTTGGGAGCACAAACTAGAGTAATAAGAAACTTAATTTTGCTCGAGTGTTGACTGTGTCCAAGAAAAGAAGGGACTGCAAGTTGCAGGTGGAGTCATATGAAGTATTTGGAGTAGCAGAAGTACTCATAGGATAAGCTCAAGTCCAATGTACATGGAAGTTTGATGCATTGGCGAATTCAAGGTGGTGGAGAATATTCGCCAATGTGGAGTTTGTTGGAGTTGTGTCGAATATAGTGTACAAGGTAGGTTACAGTTGGACTATGAGTTGTATTGTGTTTACATAGGATGTGGAGTCGTGTCTTTGCAGGACACTTGTATCCTAGGCCTCTCATATATAGCGAGGGTAGACACACGATGTAACCTATGCCAACATAATAGCACCGGAACGCAGGGGAAGCCGGCGGCAATGTGCCGGTGTCCAGGGCGACCGGGTGCGGTATTGTAACGGCGTCATGGGGAGGAGCGCCCATAGTCAGGCCCTGAGGATGTAGCCATATCGGTGAACCTCGTTAACAAATCTCGGTGTCGTGCTTGTGTGATTGCTTGGTCCTTGGATGATCGACGGTATGCCTCAGATTTATTCTAACAAGTGGTATCAGAGCTAGGATGTTCGGAGGTCGTGGATGGTTGATCTTGAGGAAGCGCAGTGAAAATATCATAATTGTGGAGTTGAAACTGATCGGAAGCAAGCTGTGGGATTAAATCAAAGCAGCGAGTAGCACACATACCGACGTAGCTCTCGGCGGATCGGAACGGTGGCAATGAGATCTATTCGGCATCGGTGTAATAGCAATCAAAAACATCTTCTGGCTGCATAGGCGCAAGTACGCACCTCGGCGAGATCGGAGCAGATTACACGACAGTGCGGCGGCTGCGGCGTAACACGGAGCGCCAGGCTCGCGTGATGGCTGTTCAGGTCAGACACAGCTAGGTGGACGCGTGGTGGACGTCAGGTGGGGCACTAAACGTGGTCTGTGGTGTAAGATTGCGTGGCGCTGGAACGTGCAGACCTGAAGGAAGAGCAGGATCGAGATTCTGTTTTGGAACAAAAAAGGGACTGAGTCACTGGCCGAAGCGGCCTCTTGTGTGCGACAAAGGCAGCAGATCGTTTTTGAGCGAAATGGAAAATTCAGCCAGCAATACGCATCCATTGGAATAGCAGGAGGCAGGGCAAAGCAACAGCAACATTGGAATTGGTGCTAAGGGAGCTACTACCACGTGAAGGCCAAGAGTAATTCTTGATTGGAATTTGCTATGAGTACGTCTTGGCGTACCTGGGCATTACGTGAGGAGAGCTAGGTTAAGTTTGCATGGGTCAGTTGTACAAAGAATTATGGCGCCAACGGTACCAGGTTTGAGGTGGAGAAGTTTGACGAGACTGAAAACCTTGGATTATGACGGACAATGGTGAATAATTTGTTGGGACAACACGGATGCTTGAAGGCGTTGCGGGAAGTCATGCCAGCTAAGATGGAATTATCATGTGGTGGATGGAAATTCTTGGAAGACGATTTAGGAGCCTCGAGCGTGTCGTTACAGTCGAACGAGATCGGCTGGGTCGGACTGGACAGTCTGACGGGATCGACGTGAGTCGGTTGGAATAGAAGACAGTGGTGGGATCGGCGACAACGACATATGAGCATGATGCTGATGGTGACCGACTTCTGGGCGTGGAAACACGTGGCGCAGGCCCGAGGGCTTGTGTGGCTTCGACAAGACTATGGCGCGGGATTGATTCAAGGTGCAGTATACACGGAGCTTGAAGTCGATGAGATGCATGGGTGGACTGATCATCTACCATGGAGTCATGTTGAAGGTGGAGCTGGAGTCTGGAAGACTTCACGTGGTGCTGATTGAGGGGCTACGGCGTAAGTGCACAGAGAGTCGAAGCCTATTCGGCAGGAAAAGCGAGGGACACATAATTCGGACTGGAGCCCAGTGGTCTGAGGGAAGCGTGAAACTCATCATCGGTCGGTGATGATCGGTGGTACTCTGAAGTGGGGGTTGAGTGGTGTGGGTTCGCGACCCTTGAGACTCGACCGGGACAGCGGAGGCTCGACGCGGTAATAGCGGCGAGGCGTGTGGTGCGCACGGGGCATGGATACGGGCCAGAGCTCTAGTGGTCATACATGTGGTGAGACAACTACCAATTTGACTCGGGATGACTACAAGCAACGGTGAAATTGTTTCAAGTTTCAGACAGACGGTCAAGAAAGGAGCTGTGGCGTTGAGTTCAGGTAACTCTTATGTGTGATACCCAATATGTGAGTTGTTCTCTCTCACGCAGGTCAGTGATCAGTGTGTGATGGTGTTGGACGGATACTCTGGAGGTTGGGAGCACAAACTAGAGCAATAAGGAACTTAATTTTGCTCGAGTGTTGACTGTGTCCAAGAAAAGAAGGGACTGCAAGTTGCAGGTGGAGTCATATGAAGTCTTTGGAGTAGCAGCAATACTCATGGGATAAGCTCACGTCCAATGTACATGGAAGTTTAACGCATTGACGAATTCAAGGTGGTGGAGAATATTTGCCAAGGTGGAGTTTGTTGGAGTTGTGTCAAATATAGTGTATAAGGTAGGTTACAGTTGGACTATGAGTTGTATTGTGTTTACATAGGATGTGGAGTCGTGTCCTTGCAGGACACTTGTATCCTAGGCCTCTCATATATAGTGAGGGTAGACACACGATGTAACATATGCCAACATAATAGCACCGGAACGCAGGGGAAGTCGGCGGCATGTGCCGGTGTCCAGGGCGACCGGGTGCGGTATTGTAGCGGCGTCATGGGGAGGAGCGCCCATAGTCAGGCCCCGAGGATGTAGCCATATCGGTGAATCTCGTTAACAAATCTCGGTGTCGTGCTTGTGTGATTGCTTGGTTCTCGGATGATCGACGGTATGCCTCGGATTTATTCTAACAAGTGGTATCAGAGCTAGGTTGCTCGGAGGTCGTGGATGGTTGATCTAGAGGAAGCGCAATGAAAATATCATAATTGTGGAGTTCAAACTGATCGGAAGCAAGCTGTGGGATTAAATTGAAGCAGCGAGTAGCACGCATACTGGCGTAGCTCTCGGCGGATCGGAACGGTGGCAATGAGATCTATTCGGAATCGGCGTAATAGCAATTGAAAACATCTTCTGGCTGCATAGGCGCAAGTACGCAACTCGGCGAGATCGGATCAGATTACACGACAGTGCGGCGGCTGCGGTGTAACACGGAGCGCCAGGCTCGCGTGATGGCTGTTCAGGTCAGTCACAGCTAGGTGGACGCGTGGTGGACGTCAGGTGGGGCACTAAACGTGGTCTGTGGTGTAAGATTGCGTGGCACTGGAACGTGCAAACCTGAAGGAAGAGCAGGATCGAGATTCTGTTTTGGAACAAAAAAGGGACCGAGTCCCTGGCCGCAGCGGCCTCTTGTGTGCGAGGCAAGGCAGCATATCATTTTTGAGAGAAAAAATGAAAATTCAGCCAGCAATACGCATCCATTGGAATAGCAGGAGGCAAGGCAAAGCAACAGCAGCATTGGAATTGGTGCTAAGGGAGCTACTACCACGTGAAGGCCAAGAGTAATTCTTGATTGGAATTTGCTATGAGTACGTCTTGGCGTACCTGGGCATTACGTGAGGAGAGCTAGGTTAATTGTTCATGGGTCAGTTGTACAAAAAATTATGGCGCCAACGGTACCAGGTTTGAGGTGGAGAAGTTCGACGAGACTGAAAACCTTGGATTATGACGGACAATGGTGCATAATTTGTTGGGACAACACGGATGCTTGAAGGCGTTGCGGGAAGTCACGCCAGCTAAGATGGAATTATCATGTGGTGGATGGAAATTCTTGGGAGACGATTTAGGAGCCTCGAGCGTGTCGTTACAGTTGAACGAGATTGGCTGGGTCGGACTAGACAGTCTGACAGGATCGACGTGAGTCGGTTGGAACAGAAGACAGTGGTGGGATCGGCGACAACGACATATGAGCGTGATGCTGATGGTGACCGACTTCTGGGTGTGGAAACACGTGGCGCAGGCCCGAGGGCTTGTGTGGCTTCGACAAGACTATGGCGCGGGATTGATTCAAGGTGCAGTATACACGGAGTTTGAAGTTGATGAGATGCCTGGGTGGACTGATCATCTACCATGGAGTCATGTTGAAGGTGGAGCTGGAGTCTGAAAGACTTCACGTGGTGCTGATTGAGGGGCTACGGCGTAAGTGCACAGAGAGTCGAAGCCTATTCAGCAGGAAAAGCGAGGGACACGTAATTCGGACTGGAGCCCAGTGGTCTGATGGAAGCGTGAAACTCGTCATCGGTCGGTGATGATCGGTGGTACTCTGAAATGGGGGTTGAGTGGTGTGGGTTCGCGACCCTTGAGACTCGACCGGGACAGCGGAGGCTCGACACGGTAATAGCGGCGAGGCGTGCGGTGCGCACGGGGCATGGATACGGGCCGGGGCTCTAGTGGTCATACATGTGGTGAGACAACTGCCAATTTCACTCGGGATGACTACAAGCAACGGTGAAATTCTTTCAAGTTTCAGACAGACGGTCAAGAAAGGAGCTGTGGCGTTGAGTTCAGGTAACTCTTATGTGTGATACCCAATATGTGAGTTGTTCACTCTCACGCAGGTCAGTGATCAGTGTATGATGGTGTTGGACGGATACTCTGAAGGTTGGGAGCACAAACTAGAGCAATAAGGAACTTAATTTTGCTCGAGTGTTGACTGTGTCCAAGAAAAGAAGGGACTGCAAGTTGCAGGTGGAGTCATATGAAGTCTTTGGAGTAGCAGCGGTACTCATGGGATAAGTTCAAGTCCAATGTACATGGAAGTTTGACGCATTGACGAATTCAAGGTGGTGGAGAATATTTGCCAAGGTGGAGTTTGTTGGAGTTGTGTCGAATATAGTGTACAAGATAGGTTACAGTTGGACTATGAGTTGTATTGTGTTTACATAGGATGTGGAGTCGTGTCCTTGTAGGACACTTGTATCCTAGTCCTCCCATATATAGCGAGGGTGGACACACGATGTAACCTATGCCAACATAATAGCATCGGAATGCAGGGGAAGCCGGCGGCATGTGCCGGTGTCCAGGACGACCGGGTGCGGTATTGTAGCGGCGTCATGGGGAGGAGCGTCCATAGTCAGGCTCCGGGAATGTAGCCATATGGGCGAACCTCGTTAACAAATCCTGGTATCGTGCTTGTGTGATTGCTTGATCCTCGAATGATTGATGGTATGCCTTAAATTTATTCTAACAAGAACCGACACCATAGCGGGCTCTCGATTTCCACGTGAACTCCGCCGGTCGGTATCACTTCTCTCCCAACAAACTTCGATGCGTACGCTAATCGGGTCGAGAATCTGACATCTCCTTCCCAAGACCAGGACAACATGTCTGGAGTTCCATCGTGTAGCTCGAAGTCGTTCACCCGCTGCCAGAGATTTAGATATTGTAGAGCCTCGAAGTTGAAGCTTGGGCGCACATCATTTGCCCAAGACCGGTAGACAGTGCATCATTTAGCATTCTAGCCTCCTTTGCTCGTCGTGGAATGCTGGCATAGATCAAGGGCGCGATTTCCTCCACTCGGTTTGGTAATACGTCATGCTCGTAAAACCTAGGGAAATGCCAAGCCTGCATGAACGCGTGAGATTAAAGTCCATTTTTTCTTCTCCCTGTGATGCGATTAGCAAGTCGATTAAGTCAAGTTACACGTTGCTGCGCGTGCTGCAGCAGGGCCGCGGCATGGAGCGCACGTCACGCGCAAAACAATTCGACCTCTGACCAGCTTGCTGCTTTTCTTGTTTTGTTTTCTCCAATCTACTACTAGTAGTAGCGTGAAAAGGGGCAGAGGGGTCCCTTTTTGACGTGCAAACCTGGGCTGCACAGAGCTTGGTTTGACCCTCCTAGTTCTCCGAGAAACCAAAACGAAAATAATCCTAATCCCATCCAGCTTGTTCCCATGCCTCGAAATACGGTATCCCTCCCATGTGCTGTATAGTTCTTCCCAATCGGTGCTGTCACGAGCTCGCGCGCCGCGGTCACATCCTTTCCCGCGCTTGGATTTGCATCATCCAAGTACTTACCAAAAGTCATCAAAATTTCTAAAAAGACTTGAGTACATTGACAAAACAAATTTTCAGTTGAGATTTTGGCACGTGTAAACAATGGAAGATTAGATCATTCTTTTGGAAAGTGAAATGGGCCTGGAATACTAAGAGCACGTACAATGGTGCAATGTTATGAGTGTCACGTCGGCTTAGTGTTGAGGTGGCGAAGATTTAGGATAAATGCAAGCATCCAACTACAGGTTGGTTCGCGTTTTCTCATCATGTTTTTAGGAATAGCTAGTTATTGAAGATAGGGCTAAGAGATGACCCATTGTAGACCGCTTTTATTATCATCTCTAAATTACATGCAAAATTTAAGATAAAGATTGTCTTATCAACCACTGTACATGCCCTAACACGACATCGATGACTCTCAATTCTTTCCCTTCATTTCCTCAATTTTCTCTCTCTTCTCTCATCCCCTCCTTTCTTTTGTGAGTATTTGTCCTCTCCCGGTCTCCCTGCTCCTCCCTCCCTCCTCCTTTAGGGGCCACGCTGGCCAGAAGAGGAGGGAGGGAGGAGGTCGGGTCGCCCATGTACAAAGTTTTACGAAGTAGGCTTTGGCCTAACTTTACCTTAGGTTTGTTGGCGTTATTTCGGTCGTTTGAGGTCTATTGTTGTGTGTAACACGCGCTGGTTGTCGATATCGTCATCTGCTCATTACCTATGGTGGAGGCAAAGTGGGGGTGATGGATTTGGTGAATCCTGCTTGAACAAGAACAAGGCCGCACCGTATGGAGCCGCTTATGTGGTATTTTCCTTGCATGTCCGCCATTGCGGAGATGGAGGAATGTTAGGTGGGAAGGTCTACCTCGGCTTTGCTCCCCGGTGTTATGCCTTGTCGGATCCGAGCTTCCAACGACAACAGTGTTGTCCCCTGATCCGGAGAAAGGCCTTAGGCATGGATCTGGTAGCAGTTATTGGCTTGATGTGGATTGGTTCTGAAGGAACTACAACACACTTACGGTTGGCTGACCTCCTTCTACAAGGGAGGCGGTGCTGCTTTGTAGCGGAGTATGAGTTGTGCAAAGTACATAGGCGCGTCGGACCAAGTGCTTCTTCTTTTGGTGCTGGCGAAAATGGGATCGATCGGGGAAGCAGTTTGCACCCGATAACATTTTAATTTTCTACTTGGGGCTTGTTTGTCATTTCCACTTTCTTTTGGGTCATGTTTGTAAGATATATTGTCCACCACATTAATTAGTGCAATCTTGGGTCCTTCTGAACCCTTCCCTTGTTAAAAATCCTAGAAATGCATGTGAAACGGTCTGTGTGGTTTTTGTAAACGGTTTCCAACCCTACAATCAAACAGGCTCCGCAATATTTCTACGAGAAACAGAGTTCTATACACTGTAGAAAATTATACATATTTTATAAAAGAAGGCAGTTATTCTATCTCGGGTTGTTTTACGGACCTGCCCCCTCTGCGCCAGTGAAATTCGCCAAATGCCCCTGAACCAAAAGGGACGCCAACGTCAACGATTGACACATTGTAACTTCGCAATTTTCCGGACCGGCCGATGGAACGTCTCATCAGGCGATTCTGACTCATCAAAAGTCATTATGTTCCGTTGGTTGAACCAGGCCTATCAAATCCCTGATGCAACATGCCACACTCACTCAAACTTGATCCCACCACATGTCCACACACACACACACACAGACGGACACACACGGAGAGTGCCACCAGCCAGCAACCCTACCTCACCTAATCCATGCTACCATGTTCCTTGAAAGCCTGCCTACCAACACATAATCAGCACCAACACGACGGCAGGACAGCACGGGTCACAGGCCGAAGTCCTCATGAATCCGATGCTCCGTCCATCTGCATGCATGCATGCAAACCTGGCTTGGTTGGACTCATCATGCCCAAGAACATCAATCTTTCTTTCAGAGTAATAATCCCCAGATCGAACGCCATCGTACAGCAGAGCACGGGCGAGGATGCTGTTATTGAAGAAAACGAAGTGACGAAGGCTGAAGTAGATGTCACTCTAGCCAGTAGTCTTTCACTGGCGCCGTTGGTTGGAGAGTAGCTCTCGGCAAGTCTGAACAGAAGTTGAGTTGCGTGCGCCCACGGCGTTCCGTGAAGACGAGACGAAGCCATGCGATGCGATGCAAGCCGGCCGACCGACGCCCGTCCTTTCCTCGGCCTCGTCTCGTCGGCTCCCCCGAGTGCTCGCCAAGTGCATGCGCGCCAAAGAATATCGCGTGGCGGTCGTGCGTAGCATAGCTGCAGGGGTTACGTAGGAGTACGTTAGATGGAAAGGAAATGATGGATCACTGTCGAATTCAGGGAGCAGGATCCGCTGACGTACGGCCCCCTGACGAGGGGCCACTGACAGATGGGTCCAGGCCCACACGGCAGTGTGTACGCCGTACGTCAGAGGAGCCGCGTCCCGAATTCAGATGGTGGTGCTAACGCCTCTTTGATTGATGAGCTGCATGCCTTGATTGACACAAGTGTGGCCATGTGGGAGGAAGGAGGAGGACGTTGGTGGCTGGAGGTCCTTGTCTCCCAGCCTAGGTAGAGTAATTTGCGGATTAGATTTTGCCATGCCCTCCTGTCCTTGAACTGCTCTTCGTGTTCGCTCACATGTTGTTGTCTGTAGCTCGGACCTCTCGAGGACTCGGGGTACCCTCCGTTTTTATTTAGTCCGCATATTAGCTTTAGTCAAAGTCAAGCTTTGTAAATTTTGAATAAGTTTATAAACAAAAATATTAATATATACAATAAAAAATCAATACCACTAAATTTATTATTGAATGTACTTTCACATCATATAGATTTGTTATAGTAAATGATTATATATTTTTCTATAAACTTGGTCAAATTTTACAAAATTTGACTTCAGTCAAACCTAATATGCAGACTAAATAAAAACAGAAGAAGTATATTCATCCATCCACTGATAACATGGGCTTATCATTGGCATGCGCTCCTGCCCTCTTATTTCCGGTGCCTTGCACAATACTGGATGGGTTTTTTTACCGGCGAGTCCCACCTGCAGGTGGCGTCTCTAAAGTAACTCTTCTGTCAGCTAACCAAGGGCATTCCGGAAGAAAAAAGACGTTGGTCAAAGGGCTTTGACCTGACAGAAATGGTGTGGAGGGGCAAAACTGGGGATGCCACCATTCTAGGGGGGGTCCTGAATAATTTTCTTTTTCGATGACGGGATCCTGAATAATGGGAAGCAACTAACTACAGAATCATAAAATTTCCTTGAAAATATGTATAGCTCACATGACATTATTTTGTCTATCACAAGGATTTTGCAATATCTTGTCGCACATTATTTTGAACGCATCTCCGAATCACACATTATGTATGTATGTTCATCTTCTCTTTCCTCAAAAAAGGTACTCCCTCTTTCCCAAAATATAAAAACGTTTTTCATACTACACTAGTATTACTATGAAAAACGCTCTTATATTTTGGGAAAGAAGGAGTACATCTCATCGGTGTAAATACAAGCACCAAACTTGCATATGTCATAGACCGAAACTATACCACCAAGCATATGCGTCAACAAGTCGACTTTGTAATTCGGCACTCTGCTCCCTAACGGGAAAGATGAACATGCCAGACCTAATTACCCTTTTTTTCCTGAACACGGTAAAACGTGGATGCCCAAATATACGTGCATCATTTCACCAGAAGTCGGAAAGACTGAAATAAATCCAAAATAATGCAGGCACCAATGCCAAGTCTAGAGCTTGAATCCTGATGCATGGGTTGGTTCCAAGGAACCTGACCATTTGACCTATGCGCAGTTCGCCAGATCTGATTACATATTGTAGCATATTTTGATTCAGTCATGGTAAATTTTAGTAATTCTAGCCATGGAAAATTTTGCCATGTTCCTTTGATAAATTCCTAACGTTACCATCCCTACACACGACAAATTCCTATGTTTTGCTATGTGCCGATGGAAAATTCCTAAATTTTCCATCTTTAAAATGAACAAATCTCCTAAATTTCCCATGTCCTCATTTACAAATTTTCCATAACTTGCCATATTTTTAAGAGAACAAAAATCCATAATTTTTGCCATGTGTGCATGCCAAATTCATATTTTTCGAAGAACAAATTCCTAATTTTGCCATGTGCACATCACAAATTCTAAAATTTTATTTTTTTTGTGCCCATGACATTTGTATTGAACTTACAGGCAAAATTTTGAACATACCATGGAAAATTTATCCACACCTATATGTTTGCCATGTCCCCTTTGACAAATTCTTAATTTTGCTATATATTTTTTAAAAGAAACAAATCTACAAATTTTTTGCCATATGTCCGTGGCAAATCCCTAAATTTACTATGTTCCCATGGAAAATTCCGAATTTAGCCAGGCTTTTGAAAGTACAAATATCCTACAGTTATCATACCCACGTGGCAGTTTGCTACATTTTTTCATCTTTTTTCCTTAAAGAATAAATCTTCTAAATTTGCGATGTGCCTATTTTTACATTTTTCAATAATTTGCCATGTTCATATTGTTGGATTTGTATTCGAAGAGGTTTTCTATGTCATAGCTTTTGTGACATTTACATATTATTATTTAAATGAATGGTCAAACCTTGGCTCAAAATAAAAGGGGGCTAAGGCCTTGTGCAATGGGGGGTGCTTAGATAGATGCTTAGAAAAATAAACCGGATTTTCTGAAGTATCGTTGCCTATTTCTACAGAAGAGACACTTGATTAAGCGTTTATCCTGTACAAATAAGCACTGATGCTTAAAGAAAGTCTGGTTTATTTCTCTAAGCACCTCCCCTGAGCATCTCCCATTGTACAAGGCCTAATAAATCCGGACGGAGGGAGTAGTTAATAACCATACTTCCTTTTTTTTCAAATACAGATTTATTGGCTCGATCATCTCATAAAAACTGATGATTACAGTAGTACTCACTCTGTAACTTAACTGAACAGCAAAAATGTCTTATACCCTTTGTTCATAAATATGAGGCTTTTTAGAGATTGTAATATGGAATACATATGGAGTAAAATGAATGAATCTACACTCAAAAGTACGTCTATATACATCTGTATATAGTTTATATTAAAATATCTGAAAAAGACTTATATTCAGAAACAGAGGGAGCACGTTAAGTTACAGTGCCGTTACGTGGGATTAAACAAACGAGACAGAAAGTTGTGACTACATTACTCTCTAATCTCTACGGCAATCTCATGAAGTACCAGCAACCTCGTTCGGATTAAACAACAGGATTTACATATATATATATATATATATATATATATATATATATATATATATATATATATATATATATATATATGGATTGACTATTCGTCACCCTGGGTGAGGAATAGTTATTCTTCACCCCCTCTATTTTACCATCAATGGATCGTAATTTTACGTTCTGTAAATTTTGCTTTATTTCCGAAGTAAAAAGAGACCGTAAGAAAATATATAATCGTCAAAAAAATATTTTATGTTATGTAAAATTACAAATGTAAAAATATAGTGTAAAATACACATAAACTGTAATTTTTCTTGTCTTATGACCTATATTTTTATTTTTCTATGTCAAATTTTACGTCGTGAATCGATAGAAATGTAACTATTTGAATTCCAAACGTAATTTAATTATGAAATGATCGTAATATTACCTCGGGTGAAGAATAACTTATTCTCAACCCTGGGTGATGAATAGTAACACTATATATATATATATATATATATATATATATATATATATATATCTACTACCTAAATGAAAAGTAAGGTTCCCTCTCCCATCTTATGTTGTTCACCCCCTTCGTCAATCCCTTCCATGATATCCCCACCAATTTTCCTCCACCGTTTTTCCTCCCCTCCTGGTTTTCCAGTTACAACAGTTTTCATATGTCCCGAAAAAACCAATCAATCTTTGGTAACAAAATCAATTCCCATATAGAAATCATCTCATTTTTGTGAGAATCAATCAATCTCTTATTTGGTAACACATAACACGAAGATAAAAAAAAACACATAACACGATCAATTAATGTATGGCAATTAATCTCTTTTTTGGTAACACGATAAATTCATGGCGAGTGAAACAATCGTGGTCAAAATAAACTTAATAGGCAATCAATTCATGCAATTCACCGATCAAAAATCTACCCTAAAAAAATCGTGACTCAATGTCTCAATCCCGTCCGCCTCCTACGATATTTGATTAGATATTTTTTAGCTCCTTTGCTCCTTCCCTTTGCCTCTCTCTCTCGTCTCACGCCACAACAGAGCGATACCTTCGCTTCAGCGTGAGAATCTCATGTTTGCTCTCCCTCTCCTTCTTTCATGCCTACAATTTGAAGATTTTTTAGTTGTTCTCCTTGCCTCTCCAATTACCTCGTCACCAATGTCTTTCTCCTTGCCACTGTGGGCCGTTGGACGATTAACGGCCAACATTCTTCGTGGAGCGCCCCCCCCCCCCCCCCCCCCCAGTTCAAATCATAACTTTTCAATAATGATACAGTTAGTTAAGCCATACCCTAAACATTTTAGCCCTCAACCGGTTATTATGTGTGCATATTTATCTTTCGGAGATTGCGACCCATTAGTTAATTCTTCTTTTTATGTTCTTCAAGTAGCAATTGTTTACTGACATGTCATTTGAATGATGACCAGTTTTATCTCCAACGTGCACTACTTAGTTCTTGTATTCGTGTATACAACTATGCATCCATCTGTAGCAACTTTTTACTGCCATCCATCTCTAGGTTGTGCGATCTGCATGGCAACAACTCAGTGTAATGGCTGCCATTGTCCAGGGAGAGAGAGATTTTCACGGGTGTAACTAGGAGAGCGAGAGATTTTCATGGGGGAGAAATATTTTCATAGGAGGAACTGAGAGAGAGAAAGTGTGTACGCTATGACAACATTTTAACCGTCTATCCCCGTTGCAATGCACGGGCAATTTCCTTTATAATCTATATCTATATCTATCTATATCTATACTACTTAAATTTATATCTATCTATATCTATATCTATATCTATCTATACTTCTATATATATTACTTAAAAAAGGTAAGGTTTCCATTTCACCTTTCTTCCCACCATCCCTTCATCCAACCTTCCTTGTATAATAATAAATCCACTTAATTTACGTACCTTCTAAACCAATTTCACTTTAATTTCCTTACCAAACTTCAGATCGAAATATAAGGTAATTCATGGGCAGAATTTGATGATTATTTATTTACACAATCGCATTATTATTGACAGATAAATCATATGCCGACGTATTGAAGATTTACATCCCGTTGCAACGCACGGACATTGTTCTAGTACTAATAATACTTAAAAAGAACATAAGGTTCTCATTTCACCTCTCTTTTGTTCAACCTTCCTTATATACGTTGCACTTTTTCCTTCTCCTCTTTGATTTTTCTCATGTCCATTCTCCCTAAAATAGAATCGGTTGTCTCATGTTTTATGAACTTACCAAAATAAAAACATAATTTGTTTGGTAAGTCATTAAATTACCAAAAAAGTGCTTAACAATAAAATGGCAAGTAAATCATGGCGATTGCATACAAAAACTTGCTAAGATTTTAGCGCATCAATATAGTTATGAACGTGCAATCATGGGTAAATCTACTAAAATATTTATACTCCAGTTGCAATGCACGAGCAATTGTCTATAACAATATAATTGGCTCTCATAAGAGAGAGCAACCCACCGCTTAGTTGATATAAATGTACCGAAATCCATCATGTTTATATGAAAATCCGGCCGTGTTTGCATGAATTTCGTCTGGTTGATCCGAGTTGTTGTGAAAATGTATGCGGCTATGGTTAGATGACGTCCTCCCGCACCGTGTCCGCAGACGGATGCGAAAAAATTAACGTGTTACCGTTGAAGATGTCCTAAAGTAGTAATACTCCTTCCGTCTCATAATATAAGTTAGTTTCGATCTTATACTATGGGACGAAGGTAATATTATAGTTGGCTCACGATGTTACGCGCGATATCAACCTGTGACCAGCAGACTATGAAATCGTAGGTTACAACTTCGTCAATTTCAAAATGATATGCCGGCTGAGTCTCTCGAAGGTGCTCATAAGAGTGATGTGTGCGTGCGCATGCATTTTTTTTGAGCGCCCGCGTCTCTGCTGTGTTTTAAAAAAAAAGCTTACATCATTCTGTACGGCAACGTACCAACAACCTCGTTTGGATTAAACAAAGGGGCTAATAGTGTAAATTTTGTAGGTAAATTATTATTTAATACTACCTCCCTAAACTAATGTAAGAGCGTTTAAAATACTAAAATAATGATTTAAATGCTTTTATATTAGTTTATAGAGGGAGTAGATATAATCGGCTCTCATAAGAGAGCGGCCACGACGTTACGCGCAATATCGACCTGTGAGCAGCCGATGATAATCCCGTTTAAACCAACAAACAAAACAAAAAAAAAGTCGGTTTTGGCGTGCAATGCAGGACACGGGCGGGTTGGACCCTCCGTTACCGTGAGGTGCCACGTGGTGGTGGTCCCCGCACCGTGGCCCAGTCCAGTCGGTGATTATTTACGGGCAAATCTCTGCTGTTTTCATGCTGAAGATGAAGAAGACGTGTTTCCATTCCGAAGAGAAGAAGCTGTCCCGTCCCGGATTCTCTGGCCGATGCCCAAAATGCCCCCGGCGACCTCATGAGACCCGGGGAGTGAACGGGGTTCTCGTCCCGTCTCCGCCCGTCCATCCGCCCCACTCTCACCTGGTCCGGTGCCAGCTGCTGCCGTGCTGCTTTCCGCTGCCGCTCGGTTCAAGAACACGGGCGCACGGAGGGTTGAAAAAGGGGGGAGCCACCCAGGGGAGGCCATAAACCAAACCAAATCAATCAATCAGTCAGCCGGACTTGCTCGGAGATTGGAGGGGCCAAAAAGAAAAGAAAGAGCGGAGCTTTTTCTCGGTCAGCATCCAAAGCGCCTCCGCTTCCCCTCTGCATTTTCCTTTCGGGGAGAGGGAGGAGGGAGAGCATTGGTGCGCGCGGGGGATGGGGACGAGGAGGAGGAGGGGCGGCGGAATGCCGGGCGCGGCGTCGCTGCTGCTCCTGGCTAGCTGCTGCTTCTCCGTCTGGCCGCAGAGCCAAATCTTGGTCGCCGCCACCACCGACGCCACTGACCGTAAGTTATCAACAACCTAGTGCAAAGCCCCCTCTCTTGGTTGCTTTCTGGTCTTGTAGAGCTTTGGTCGATGGTTTTGGCAAGGGGAAAAGGCGAGGATTTAGGCTGCAACAATGGGGTCTCCGTTCTTCCCCCCGGTGTTATCCAAGCGCTTCCGCCGCCAGCCAGATGAGGTTGCTCGTGGGAGCCGCGGACGGGTAGATTCGGTCTCGATCCCCTGGAATGGCCAGATGTTTGGGCTGCTTTCTTGCAGCCGAATCTTGGCTTCTCCCGCTCATGCTTTCCCAGCATGTTTCTGCTTGTTCGCTTTTGATGCGCTGGATGGATTTGCGCAAGAATGCCTAGATTTGGGTTTTCTGGATCCCCTTTACAGGGTGAACAAAAAAAAAGATGTGTGAATTCAGCACTTCAGTTTAGGCATACTCCATTCTATTGTTTTCCTCTGTTGTTGTCACAGTTTTCGTTGTCAAAGATAGGTGACTGGCTGATTTTAGTTTGGTACTTGTGTTTTTCCTCCTACTTCAGCTATTATTAGCTTAGCTGGTGCTAACAATCATGCACTTTTTTTATATAGCTTCGATGAGTAATTTGAGCAAGGGACTCTTGCTGTTACCCTTTGAATCTTGATATATACTCCCTCCGTTCCGAATTACTTCTCACAGAAATGGATGTATCTAGATGTATTTTAGTTCTAGATAAATCCATATCCAAGACAAGTAATTCCGAACGGAGGGAGTAGTTGTGTAGGGGACAAAGGAGGGATTCTGAACAAAAGAAATAGCATTGGATGGGGAAAGCTTCTCCCATTTTTGAGAGTGAAATAATTTCGGTTTAGATTTTCCTCCGAAAAACTCAAGTCGTTTTCTTCCCACCCACCTTCTAGACGTGACACTTCCTTCTCTATAATTTTTTTTGCATTTAGCTGGATCATGGAAATTGCTGTAGTGGGTTCGATTGGTTTGCTCTTCACCAGTAGATTACCTTTCCAGTTTTTGTTTCTGTTCTATTTACCCCCTTTAGTCCTCATGATGTTTGAACATAATCTGTGCATACATATATATCCTGCTACTTCAGACTGTAGATGAACCGAGGCTTGTTTACTCACACGGCCTTTAGTAATTCATCGCTGTCGTTCATGCAGTTACTGCCCTCAACACGCTCTTCACCAGCTTGAATTCTCCGGGGCAGCTCAAAGGCTGGCAAGTGAATGGCGGTGACCCCTGCGGCGAATCATGGCAGGGCATCACTTGCTCAGGATCGTCGGTTACAGCAATGTGAGTCTGATGAAACAAACCAGTCACTAAACCGTGTTCATTTCTTGCTCCCTCTTAGCATATTTTCCTTTGTTTGATGATGCAGCAAACTGCCAAGCTTGGGGCTGTCCGGGAATTTGGGCTACAATATGAATACCATGAGTTCATTGGTCGAGATGTGAGCGCCCAAACTTAAAATCTTATGCTCAACCTTGTTTGCCGTGGGAGTTCAGTTGATAACCATCATCTTAAAAAAATTCATGCAGTGATATGAGCCAAAACAGCCTTGGTGGTGGACAAGCGATACAGTATAATCTCCCCACAGCTAAGCTTGAGAGGCTGTAAGTTCCTCTGATGAATTCACACATTTGATTTTGTTTTCTCAACTTTTGTTGTCTCTAGCTGTTAAATGGATCTTGTTTTGCAGCAATCTCGCAGGAAACCAGTTCGGTGGAAATTTGCCCTACTCGATTTTCTCGATGAATAATCTTAAATATTTGTGAGTATCTTTGCAGCCAGAATTAATAAATCGCCTTGGAGTTTGCATCATGTACTAGGACTAAGTGATTTTTTTTCCTGGTGTATGCAGAAATCTTAACCATAACCAGTTACAAGGAAAGATGACCGACGTATTTTCCAACCTTGGTAGCTTGACAACAGTGTGAGTACATTTGTTACGTGAATTATCAGATGTGTCTTAACTTGTGTTGTAAAATCACTCTCTCTCTCTCTCTCTCCCTCTCTCTTTCGTTCATGTTCTAGATGTTTCGATTCTCTTACTATTTTCATGTGCAATGTGTTGCAGGGATCTCTCCTTTAATTCTCTTACTGGTGACCTACCAGAAGGTTTAAGTTCACTGTCAAGTGTTAAGACTCTGTAAGAAATAGAGTCACATTCTCTATCCACATATCCTATTAGAGTGCCATGCATCTAAGTATCTAACCCTGTCTTGGTACTTCTCAGATATTTGCAGAACAATCAGTTGACCGGCTCTATCAATGTCCTAGCTGATCTTCCCCTTTCTGATCTGTAAGTAACCAACATCAAATTTATCGATGATTTATTTACATATGCATTATCATCTCATATCTCGCTTACCTGTAGGAATGTTGCAAATAATCGCTTCACTGGTTGGATTCCTAGTCAGCTTAAGAAGATAAATAGTCTACAGTGAGTCTCTTGATTTCCTAACATGCACTTGTTAGGGGTGTATCCTAAACTAATATGGTGCTTGTGTGTAGGACTGATGGTAATTCTTGGACTTCGGGACCAGCTCCACCGCCACCGCCATTTACAGCTCCACCTTCAAACCGTCGGAAGAGCCCAGCTAAAAAAGACAGTGGTTCATCATCTTCTGATGGAAAGTCTGGAATAAGTGGCGGGGCTGTAGCGGGCATTATCATATCTTTGCTGGTTGTCGGAGCAATTGTTGCATTCTTTGTGATAAGAAAGAAACGCAAATCTAAAAGGGAAGAGCACTTTGAACAGCACCAGCCATTCACTTCATTCCCTTCAAACGAAGTTAAAGGTCAGTTAGCTTGACGTTTATCATACTAGAGAGATGTTTTTTCTAGTTGGCTAATCTTGTGACTGATTGCTTCTACGCTTGCTGCAGACATGAAGCCTTTTGAAGAGTCAACCACAATAGATGTGGACTCTTTGGCTTCCCCTGCTTCAGTTGGTCTGAAGCCACCTGCCAAGATTGAACGCAACAAGTCATTCGATGATGATGATGACTTCTCAAGCAAACCTGTCGCAAGGAAAAGCAACACAAAACCTATAAAGGCAGTTGTTTATTCAGTTGCAGATCTACAAATAGCAACAGATAGCTTCAGCATGGATAACCTTGTTGGAGAGGGTACTTTTGGACGTGTCTACAGGTCACAGTTCAACGATGGAAAGGTATTACATCTGATCGCTGGTCTTGTATATTTCTGAAAGCACAAGAATGTTTTCTTTACTTGTATTCTTAAGGCCTTCGGGACTGTTTTTTTAATTGGATTGCGGTTCTTGGTTTCAAGTAGTCATGTGGTAACATGTCTGCAATAGGTCCTTGCTGTAACATTTCATCTATGCATGATCTTCACATTAGTGAAAGGGTGGAAATTATGCTGATCTAAGACGAGATTTATGTGTTCCAAGCATGACATATTAACATCAGTCTTGTTATGGAGAAGAACGAAGGAGCATAGAAGCATCCCTCATAATTTGGATGTTCTTTTGGCGCTTAATGATACCTTCTCCTGATATTGTATTTTTGCCCTTCTTTAAATGTGTCTAGATAATGAAAAACAGAAGATTGAGCCATTTGAATATATGGCGCTTACTGTTCTTGTTTACTCTGTTCAGGTTTTGGCCGTGAAGAAACTAGATTGTACTGTAATACCATTCCAATCATCTGAAGACTTTGTTGAACTGGTCTCAAACATTTCGATTCTGCACCATCCGAATCTCAATGAGCTTGTGGGCTATTGCATGGAACATGGACAACACTTGCTTGTGTATGATTTCCACAGGAACGGATCACTTCATGATCTACTTCATCTTTCAGACGAATACAGCAAGCCACTTAGCTGGAACTCCCGCATTAAGATCGCACTAGGCTCTGCCCGTGCACTGGAGTAAGTGGCAGTGAACTATATATGTTGATCTGGTTGGTATGATGTTGTGTCTTGTGTGTCCAGATCCAACTGGGCAAGCTGAGTGACTATTGCTAGCTTAAAAATAGAAAAATACTATTTTGTCATCTTCTAGTTAATGATAGTCAATCAACTAATTAACATGCTTGTCTTGTCCATATCATGCTACCGGAATCTCTCTGAGCTGTAGGTATTTGTTGCAAATGATGTGTGAACTTTTTGATGCATGTCTTCTCTACATGTTTTCTTAGTGTAAGATTTTAGTTTGAACTAAAACCACGACACTTATTTTGGAATTGAGGGAGTAAGTATTCACTGAATGGTTGAAGAATAATCTTCAGTAATGATTTTGTTCGTTGCATAATCTATCGTAACATTGTATGTTTCTTTCGAAATGATATTTATAGATACCTTACCATTTCCCACTGTAAATTTAATTTGCAGGTACCTTCATGAAGTATGTTCTCCGTCTGTCGTCCATAAGAATTTCAAGTCATCCAACATTCTGCTCGACTCAGAATACAACCCACACGTTTCAGATGCTGGACTTGCAAGCTTTATTCCTGATGCTGAGTTCCAGGTCTGTTCAATGTACTCCAAGACCCATTTTAGAGGATTGCTTGCATAGTTGCATGCTTTTAGAACTCAGTAAACAAATAGCTCTTGGCTTGCTAAGCTATTTTCCACTCCCTCCGTCCCATAATGTAAGACGTTTTTTGACAGTCTTACATTATGGGGCGGAGGGAGTATGTATTATAGATTATTTTGATATGCATGAACTATATACAGTTCTAGCTTAGCATTTTAAACATTCTGGTGCATAATGAATGCCTAACGGCCACCACCAAAAAACCTCTGCAGACAGCAGAACAGAGTGCCGGGTGCACTGCCCCAGAGGTGGACATGACTGGCCAGTACACAATGAAGAGCGATGTCTACAGCTTTGGGGTTGTCATGCTAGAGCTTTTGACTGGACGCAAACCATTCGACAGGTAACTTCTTATCAGCCATGACCAGTTTCCGGCTTGGGCATGTGTCTAAATTTAGCAAATTATGATCCGAGATGTGATCGTGTGATCGTTTGCATTACAGCTCCAAGCCTAGGTCGGAGCAGTCGCTCGTGCGGTGGGCGTCTCCCCAGCTCCACGACATCGATGCCCTGGACAGGATGGTGGATCCTGCGCTCAAGGGCCTGTACCCTGCCAAGTCTCTGTCCCGATTCGCCGACGTGCTCGCCCTGTGTGTCCAGGTAAAGACTTCACTCAACCATCTCAGGCAAACTTGTCATACAAAATCAAACATGCATACACGTGTATACAAATAACGCCCGAGCCTTGGAACTATTTTTGCAGGCTGAGCCGGAATTCAGGCCACCGATGTCGGAGGTGGTGCAGGCGTTGGTCCGGCTCGTGCAGAGGGCCAACATGACGAAGAAGATGCTCGACGGCGACGCCTCCCGGCGAGGCGATGACCAGGACCAGGATTTCATATGATGGAAGCACAACCAGCCCTTCTAATATATCCCCTGATATCGCATCCGAGATTATATTTGTTTGTTTCTTCTAGCGCCTAGCCGAGAGAAGAGTGGAGGAACAGAGCAGAATTGGTGCCCGGTTCTGTCAGTACATATCACACACAGGTTTCGCTTGATTTATTACACCTACTAAGTGTTAGTGTTGTTTGGCTGTGTCATGTCCGCAAATCATCACCATGGTCTCGCATTGGTGTCATCCTGTTAGGACTTATCTACAGATTCTCAAAATAAACATACCCATGTCACCAGTGCTGTCTGAATGAGATGAGAACAAGTAGCATCACATTCACATCATTGGATATTAGTCATGTCATATTACTACTGAACCTGTTCATACCAAACAAGCTAGTGATGCACCCTCCCCAGTCCCTTGTTCATCTCTAGTGACACACTACTAGGAATATGCATGTGTTGAGGCCAAAACGCATTAGCCGGAGTAGTAACAAAGTTTCAGTGGTGTAACACATTAGCCCTCTCCTCTCCACCTGAAGCGCAAGATGATCAAACGGAGTGAGCCGACCGGGCGCGCTTGAGCTTCATCACGGACTCGAGGCGCGCCCTTGGCGAGTGCGTTTCTCCCAGCCTGCTGAGGAAGCAAAAGAAAGGTTACCACCATGCATTTCTTCAGTAAACTTGCCATGAGTCTTCAGCAACTTTGCCATGAGATTGCACTGTGATCTTGTCGTACCTGGCGATCTCGGCGCGCCGCCTCGCCTGCTCTGCGACGGCGGAGCGCGGCGTCCGGCTGCTGAGGAGATGGTCAGAGAGCGCCCGCCGCGCCGACAGCGCCGCCCCCCGCCGCTCCTCCTCGCCGTTGCCGTAGTAGTCTCTCCTCCTCCTTGCAAACGCAGCCTGAAGAGAGTGAGTCAACGGGTGCAGGCATGTAGCCATGAACGGAGCCAGAGCTAGGTGCGCCGGCCGTACCTTCCCGTCGAGGAGCAGGCCCCAGGCCTCGCCGCTGAGGGCGTAGCGGACGGCGATCTTGATGGGGTCGAGCGGGAGGTAGGACGCCAGGCTGTAGAGCCAGATGACGCCGGCCCAGCGCCACCCGACGCCGCTGATCGACGCGAAGCCGGCGGCCGCGTACACCGCCACCAGGGTGGCCACCAGCTGCGCGACGGCGAAGGCGCCGACGAGCAGCGCCCCCGGCCGGTCGAGGAAGGAGAGGCCCCGGCTGCGGGTCACGAATATCAGGGCCTGGCTGGTGATGCTCACCTGCAGGTACACCGCCGACGACACCTCCTCCGCGTCCAGCTTCAGCGACCGCACCCCGAAGTGAGACTGCAGTTTCAGAGATCAGAAAGCATCAGAAGGCTGAAGTGAGACTGCAGCCTTGGATGTTCAGTTTCTGCTCTGCCAACCTCGAAGAATGTGGTTCTGGTGACCGCCCAGTAGAAGAGCACCGTGGCCAGCGCGAGGTAGGCGCCGATGACGACGCCGGTGGCGAATATCTCGTTGAGCTTCCAGCTGTCCGGGCTCCGCGACGGCCTCACCCGGTCCTTGGATATCGCCATGATCGTCCCTGATCACAGCATTTCGGTCAGGCTATATATATGTTTCAGTATGGTCTGAAACTTGGCATGGTCAAGTTCAGGGATGCTACCATCGTTGAGTATGGCTATGATGAGCACCATGAACGGCGGGAAGTCGTACTCCCATATCGACGCCAGAAGCACAAACCCAACCTGCAACCCATACAAGTTCATACGGGAAGGAAGATCACTGGAATTTCTACTACCGGATTAATAATCATGGTAGTAGTTGATTTGCTGCTGCATTCTTTTCTTACCACTATCCGTATGGTGATGCACACGGCGTAAATCTGCGTCGGCAAGGTAGAAATCATCACAAGAAAATCCCAGTGACTGAATTGTAGCGTTGGCAATGGCGTCGAGGACCCAGATTCACTCACCGTGTAGTTCTTCATGCGCTGGAAGATGGCGCGGCTGGTGAGGACGGCGCAGACGATGACGCCGAGGCCGGGCTCCGTCAGCACGATGTCGGCGGCGGCCCGGGCGGCGTCCGTCGCGTCCGACACCGCGATGCCGATGTCCGCCTTCTTCAGCGCCGGCGCGTCGTTCACGCCGTCGCCCGTCATCCCGCACACGTGGCCCTTCGCCTGCAGGAGCCGCACGATCTCGTGCTTGTGCTCCGGGAACACGCCCGCGAACCCGTCCGCGCCCTCCACCAGCTCCTCCACCGGCATCGCCGCCCCCTCGTCGCCGCCGCCGCGGCGGCCGAACAGCGCCGCCGACGGGTGCATGTTGGTCCCCGTCCCGAGCCGCCGGCCGGTCTCCTTGGCGATCGCCAGGTGGTCGCCGGTGATCATCTTCACGCACACGCCCAGGTCCAGGGCCCTGCGGATCGTGTCCGCGCTGTCGTGCCGCGGCGGGTCGAACAGTGGCAGCACGCCGCAGAACACCCACGGCCCGCCGTCGCCGTCCCTCGATCTCTCAGGGACCTCCTGATCTCAGGCATCAAGACGATCCAGCGCAGTACTTCAGAATTCAGAATGCAGCAGTGTGCATTCACCAGCAGAAACTGAAACTGGTCTTCAGAATTCAGAATGTATGTCACTAGGAGGAGTACCTGGTAAGCAACTGCTAGTGAGCGGAGGCCCCTCTCGGCGAAGCTGTCGACGACCCGCTGCGCCTTCTCGGCGATGTCGTCCTTGTTGAAGCACAGGTTGAGGATCTGTAAGATGATCAAGATCAGATGAGATGTTCAACACTGTAAATTGTTTAAGTCCCATGTTGAAAGATGACAGTCATCAGCACTGATGAGATGCAGTGATGAACTTCTTCAGCAGGGGAGAGGGAGGACCTGCTCAGGAGCTCCTTTGCTGACCCGGAACCAATTGCCACCAGAATCAATGTATGTTATGGCCGTCCTCTTGTCGACCGGATTGAACGGGAGAAAGTGAACCTCCGTGATGTTCGCGCGTGCCTGAGGAGGAACAGGTAAAATTTGTGACTTGTGATCCATTATTGATGTGCAGGCTCAAATGAAGTGCAGAGATTCAGAAACCTCTTTGGGATCAGAGAGCATATTTATGATGGCCATGTCGATTGCATCTTGATTATCCACTCTTGATGCTCTTGCAGCCAACAGAATGATCATGTCCCTGTCCATTCCTCCGCTGAAAACCTGAACTTGCCAAAAATGACGGATCAGCTTGCACGCCAAGTGTTGCACTGATGATAAATCTTATAATTTATAGGATGAATATACTCTTTCTTTTAAGGTAAGAAAGTACCTCGATTAGGTTTTTGTCGACGGTAAGATGGTTGAGAGTGAGGGTTCCGGTTTTGTCGCAGCAGAGAACATCCATGCCTGCCATTTCCTCAATAGCTGTCATTCTTTTGGTGATGGCACCCTGCAAAGTTCAGAACAAATCCAGTGATATTATAATATAGGAGTACATAATTTGTTTGTTAACTGGAGAAAGGTGATGGCAATATCCGGACACACCTGCTGAGATAGGCGATGAGAACCTATTGCGAGCGTGACCGACAAAACCGTCGGCATCGCGATCGGTATCCCTCCTATCAGAAGAACAAGAACATTGTTGATCCCCTCCCGGTACGACCGGTGCTGGACAGCAAACATGATGATGACCTCAACGAAAACCCCCACCGCAATCGAGCAGATACAGAAGTTGCCTATGCAGGTAAGAACCTGAAATTTTCAGTAGGAAAATTCAGCTCAGGACGCAGACATTTCTCTGCAACTAATGCTTAGCACATGTGATCACATTCTGCAGTGATGATGACTCACCTTCTGGAAATGGCCTACAACCTCTGTGGTGTCCACCAAATGAGCCGCCTTCCCGAAGAATGAGCGGGTCCCGGTCGCGATGACGACAGCTTCAATCTCACCATGCTTGCAAGTTGAACCAGTGAACACTAGATCGCCGGTCCGTTTGGTCACAGGAAGTGATTCTCCAGTGAGAGCTGACTGCAAGATTGTTTTTAGAAAGATCACTTTGACAGGACAATCAGGCCGTCATGGCATGATCAATATCGGTATACGTTGTAAATGAAATATGATTTTGCCTGGTCAATTTTAAGAGGATCCCCCTCGAGCAGCCGCGCATCCGCAGGGACAATGTCACCAAGCCTGATGCTGATGATGTCCCCGGGTACCAATACAGAGGCATCCAGCTCTTGCCATTGCCCATCTCTAAGAACCTGCAGGCACAGCCATGCATGAACACACAGTAAATCAAGGCATGCACCAAGCTCCTACCAACCTTTGTTCTAGGCGCCAAGTAGGCCATGAGCGAAGCCGCGGCATTGCCGGCATTGTTCTCCTCGACGAAGCTGATTGTCGAGTTGATGATGAGAAGGCAGACGATCCCCACAAAGTCCTCCCAGTCAGGACCCTGACTCTGGAGAAAGAAAAGGTGAACACCTTATTAATCTACCACTTCTCTTTTGTTGCTGAAAAACAGAGTGCTTTTTCCAGAGATTTTCTTGACTGAAATTGGTGACAGAACATAGCATAGTACTTCACTTACACCCCCATTTGCCAAGACCAATGCCATCACAGCTGCTGCCTCCATCACCCAGGACAGAGGGTTCCACATGAAGCTGATGAACTTGAGAACCTTGTTCTCCTGTCAGAAACAAAGATGAGGAATTCAGAAGAGGTAAACCTTCAAAAAAAAACGAATAAGCAGAAGAAACGGTGGATTTACGCGCTTCTCCTCCAGTCGGTTTGCGCCGAACAGCTGCAACCGCTCCGTGGCATCCGCCGACGAGAGACCACATCGAGACGTGCTCAGCTGCTCAAAAACTTCTTTCAGGGACAGGTTCCCCTGTACACACCATCACCATGATGAACCACATTTCCACAGAATGCATGCTCGGAGTGTGAAGTTAATGTCAGTATGTACCCTGACTGAATGTACCTGACTTACCAGATCAATGTCTTGGGTTCCGAGACTTTCTGGTCCAAGCAGAGGCTTTCCCAGCCCGCCGTCATCCATGCTTCAGCTCTGAAGCCGGCGGCGGCGCCGAGATCTGCAGTTGGTGATCGGCGGATCAGAGCTAGATCACCCGTGAACGGACCTGCACATTTGTTCCAATGGAGAAGTTTGGGACTCGCCGGTGAAGAATCTGATGGAATGGAGCTGGCAGCCAGCGTTGGAAAGGTTTACTGTGGTTCTTGTCGGTGAGGAGTACAGTGGAAGAGAGGAGGCGGGGCTGCTGCCCATTTTCCCGCCATTTGGGAGCGTGGTTCGTCCAGCCCCAACCACCGTTCAAACTCCCACGGCAGTCAGCCGACGGTCGCGTCAAACCAACCGGTCGAGCAGACAAAACACGGCGATGTCATCTACTCGAGTAAGTGTTGTTTTGGTCATTAAAATACGTTGTTGTGCACGGATAAATGCAGGGTGATGGAGGTGTCAGCTGAAAGTAATCATGCAAAACGACGCACGGGTGGTTCCGTCAAAGTGGCATATCTCTGAGGCTTATAAAAGACGAAACATTATCTTCTCTAAACGCATCTCATAAAACGTGCACGAACCCGTTACCACCATATGATTAGGCTCACTAAGCTAGGTCTAACAGCTAGTCTTAATCTAATCCGTTTTTGTGCGTACGCTTAGTAGTTTACATTGATTGACGGTATACACACCCCACCGCTGGAACCGTCGCCCCGCACACCAGGTACATAGGTGGCGGACGAGCGAAGGAGGGGGTGGCCGCGCTCAAGCACGAGGAGGGTGGTGAGCCTGGTCTAAGCGGCGTGTTCATGCCGGTGGGTGGCTCTTGCACGCTAGTGAGCTCTGCCGCAATCCGGCGCTGGCCGGCGCGCTAGAGGTCACGACGGAGGAGGGCGTGGCCGCGTTCTATGGCGGCGCCATCGGGGAGAGGCTGGTGGAGGACGTGAGGCAGGCGGATGGCATCATGACGGCAGAGGACCCGAAGGGGTACAAGGTGGGGGTGAGCAAGGCCATGGGAGCTAACGCCATGGTGTTCACCTTCCTCGGCATGCCGCCGCTGTCTAGCGGCACCGTCGGCATGGCGTTGGTGCTAAACATATTGGGTGGGTACAAGTCGGCGGAGTTTCTAAGGGGGTTCCTTGGTGTGCACCGGTGAAGCACATGTTGGCCCATGCGACCCCGGCTTCGTCAATGTCACAGGCAACATGCCGGGGCATCATGTTAGAGGATTTGGAAAATCCTATCAATACAGTACAAAATAAAAAGTGTAAATTAACGCAAAAATTGGACTCATCACATCCGATCACAAAGTCTCTTGAACAATGGAGGTCGCTGCAGCACATTGATGTCGTTTTGAGAACCAAGCATGCCAAATCCACAATTCCCTTGATGCCACTGCTTCTAGTGTGATGGTAGCCTCTTTGATGTGACCTTGGTACATCCCGCGCAAATCTTTTGGGGAGTTCTTTCATTGCCAATGCATGCAATTAACTGAACCAAGTATACCGAAAAGACCTCTTGTAGCTTCAATGGCCATCAACCTTTCTGTATCTTGCACAATTAATTCTCTCAGATACTCTACTCCAAACACCTGCACCACGGCGTGAGAAAAATTCACAGTGATATCAAGGCATGTGCTCTTTCCCGTCCGGACCATCCCACCAACGGCATCGGCAACGGTACCTAATGCAAGCATTCTCAAAACAGTCGCGCATTTCTGCAAAGGAGAGAACGAGAGTTGTCCGCAGCAATGGCTCTTGAGCCTGAAGTAGGGATCATGTGCCTCCACTCCGTCACGCGCAAGAATAAGGGTTTGCGCATACGGAAGCATCGACGAAAGAATGTATCAGGGAATGTTGGTCCGGGATGAATGTGGTCCTTTTATAGCAGTTGAGCACCAATGACCCTATCTCGATTTAGAACTCTCCTCCCTTTGACCGAACCCTTGAAATTCAGAATGTGCTCCACCTCCCTCTCCATTTCCTCTTGGATGTTGATCATCATCATCATCAACTCAACATCTTTGTTGTCCGAATCCAACGAATTGATGAACTCTTTTTGAATGAATGCATCAAGCTCCTTGTCTGGATACTCCTCATTCAAAGAACCCGATGAATCCATTGTTTTGGCTACAAAAGAATAAAAAAACGGTCAGACATTTTGCCGAACACATAAAGGACAAAGTGTACGACGGGAAGAGCAGGACATACCACGACGGCGTCCGCGGCGACGAAAATGACGGTGAGGAGTTCCGTGATGGTGGTGGTAGCACTATGGGGGCGTAACAACGACAGAGCAAGGGTGACGACGAAGCTAGTGGAGGGCCGGCTCGGACGATGGAGAAGAGAGGAGAGGAAAAGGGCAGGTTTTGCTAGGTGGGGGGCGATTTGATGAAATTTGTGGTGGATCCTAGATGTGTAATCTGACGTGTCGGAAGTGTTCGGACGCATTTAGGCATCCCCATATTTTCCATGGGTTTGATATGAGGGGTGCCGGTCAGCCCGGACGTATATAGCTAGTTTGAGAGGGCCGACTTGTTGGGTAACGTAGCATAAATTCAAAATTTTCTACACATCACCAAGATCAATCTATGGAGTAATCTAGCAACGAAGGGAAGGAGAGTGCATCTACATACCCTTGTAGATCGCTAAGCGGAAGCATTCAAGTGAACGGGGTTGATGGAGTCGTACTCGCCGTGATCCAAATCACCGATGATCCTAGTGCCGAACGGACGGCACCTCCGTGTTCAACACACGTACAGCCCGGTGACGTCTCCTACGCCTTGATCCGGCAAGGGGAGAAGGAGAGGTTGGGGAAGACTCCATCCAGCAGCAGCACGACGGCATGGTGGTGGTGGAGGAGCGCGGGACTCCAGCAGGGCTTCGCCAAGCGCCACGAGAGACAAGGAAGGAGAGGGGTAGGGCTGCGCCAATAGGGAGAGCAAATCACATGTGTTGGGCAGCCCCAAACCTCAAGTATATATAGGGGGAGGGGAGGGGCTGCGCCTCCACCTAGGGTTCCCTCCCTAGGGGTGGCGGCAGCCCCCAGATCCCATCTGGAAGGCGGCCAAGGGGGAGAGAGAGGGGGGCGCACCTAGGGTGGGCCTTAGGGCCCATCTGCGCCTAGGGTTTGCCCCCTCTCCTCTTGAGGACGCCTTGGGCCTTGGTGGGAGGCGCCCCAACCCACATAGGGGCTGGTCCCTTCCCACTATTGGCCCATGTAGGCCTCCGGGGCTGATGGCCCCACCTGGTGGACCCCTGGACCCCTCCGGTGGTCTCGGTACACTACCGGTGATGCCCGGAACACTTCCGGTGGCCAAAACCATACTTCCTATATATCAATATTTACCTCCGGACCAATCCGGAACTCCTCGTAACGTCCGGGATCTCATCCGGGACTCTGAACAACATTCGGTAACCGCGTACATACTTTCCCTATAACCCTAGCGTCATCGAACCTTAAGTGTGTAGACCCTACGGGTTCGGGAGTCATGCAGACATGGCCGAGACAACTCTCCTGTCAATAACCAACAACGGGATCTGGATACCCATGCTGGCTCCCACATGCTCCATGATGATCTCATCGGATGAACCACGATGTCAAGGACTTAATCAATCCCGTATACAATTCCCTTTATCTAGCGGTACGATACTTGCCCGAGATTCGATCGTCGGTATCCCGATACCTTGTTCAATCTCCTTACCGGCAAGTCTCTTTACTCGTTCCGTAACACATCATCCCGTGGTCAACTCCTTGATCACATTGTGCACATTGTGATGATGTCCTACCGAGTGGGCCCAGAGAAACCTCTCGTTTACACGTAGTGACAAATCCCAGTCTCGATTCGTGCCAACCCAACAGACACTTTCGGAGATACCTGTAGTGTACCTTTATAGCCACCCGGTTACGTTGTGACGTTTGGCACACCCAAAGCACTCCTACGGTATCTGGGAGTTGCACAATCTCATGGTCTAAGAAAATGATACTTGACATTAGAAAAGCTTTAGCATACGAACTACATGATCTTGTGCTAGGCTTAGGATTTGGTCTTGTCCATCACATCATTCTCCTAATGATGTGATCCCGTTATCAACGACATCCAATGTCCATGGTCAGGAAACCGTAACCATCTATTGATCAATGAGCTAGTCAACTAGAGGATTACTAGGGACATGGTGTTGTCTATGTATCCACACATGTATCTGAGTTTCCTATCAATACAATTCTAGCATGGATAACAAACGATTATCATGAACAATGAAATATAATAATAATAACTAATTTATTATTGCCTCTAGGGCATATTTCCAACAGTCTCCCACTTGCACTAGAGTCAATAATCCAGTTCACATCGCTCTATGATTAACACTCAAGGTCACATCCCCATGTGACTAACACCCAAAGAGTTCTAGGTTTGATCATGTTATGCTTGTGAGAGAGGTTTTAGTCAACGGGTCTGCAACATTCAGATCCGTATGTACTTCGCAGATTTCTATGTCATCTTGTAGATGCAACTATTACGCTACATTTGGAGCCATTTCAAATAACTATTTTACTTGGAGCTATTCTAAATTGTTGCTCCATTATACGTATCTGGTATCTCTACTCAGAGCTATCCGGATAGGTGTTAAGCTTGCATCGACGTAACTCTTTACGTCGAACTCTTTATCACCTCCATAACCGAGAAACATATCCTTATTCCTCTAAGGATAACACTTATTTAGGTTCAACACTAATCCCGAAAGTATAGGGGAGTGTGCGATGATGATCATATCAATCTTGGAACTACTTCCAACACACATCGTCACTTCACCCTTAACTAGTCTCTGTTTATTCTGCAACTCCTGTTTCGAGTTACTACTCTTAGCAACTGATCCAGTATCAAATACTGAGGGGTTGCTATAAACACTAGTAAAGTACACATCAATAACATGTATATCAAATATACTTTTGTTCACTTTGCCATCCTTCTTATCCGCCAATCACTTGGGGTAGTTCCGCTTCCAGTGACCAGTCCCTTTGCAGTAGAAGCACTTTAGTCTCAGGTTTAGGACCAGACTTGGGCTTCTTCACATGAGCAGCAACTTGCTTGCTGTTTTTCTTAAAGTTCCCCTTTTTTCCTTTGCCCTTTTCTTGAAACTAGTGATCTTGTCAACCATCAACACTTGATGCTCTTTCTTGATTTCTACCTTCATCGATTTCATCATCATGAAAAGCTCGGGATTCATTTTCGTCATCCCTTACATACTATAGTTCATCACGAAGTTCTACTAACTTGGTGATGGTGACTAGAGAATTCTGTCAATCACTATCTTATCTGGAAGATTAACTCCCACTTGATTCAAGCGATTGTAGTATCCAGAAAATCTGAGCACATACTCACTAGTTGAGCGATTCTCCTCCATCTTTTAGCTATAGAACTTGTTGGAGACTTCATATCTCTTAACTCGGGTATTTGCTTGAAATATTAACTTCAACTCCTGGAACATCTCATATGGTCCATGACATTCAAAACGTCTTTGAAGTCCCGATTCTAAGCCGTTAAGCATGGTGCACTAAACTATCAAGTAGTCATCATATTTAGCTAGCCAAACGATCATAACGTCAGCATCTGCTCCTGCAATAGGTCTGTCACCTAGCGGTGCATCAAGGACATAATTCCTCTGTGCAGCAATGAAGATAAACCTTAGATCACGGATCCAATCCGCATCATTGCTACTAACATTTTCAACACAATTTTCTCTAAGAACATATCAAAATAAACACAGGGAAGCAACAACGCGAGCTATTGATCTACAACATAATTTGCAAAAAACTACCAGGACTAAGTTCATGATAAATTTAAGTTCAATTTAATCATATTACTTAAGAACTCCCACTTAGATAGACATCCCTCTAATCCTCTAAGTGATCACGTGATCCAAATCAACTAAACCATGTCCGATCATCACGTGAGATGGAGTAGTTTCAATGGTGAACATCACCATGTTGATCATATCTATTATATGATTCACGCTCGACCTTTCGGTCTCCGTGTTCCGAGGCCATATATGTATATGCTTGGCTCGTCAAGTATAACCTGAGTATTCCGCGTGTGCAACTGTTTTGCACCCATTGTATTTGAACGTAGAGCCTATCACACCCGATCATCACGTGGTGTCTCAGTACGAAGAACTTTCGCAATGGTGCATACTCAGGGAGAACACTTCTTGATAATTAGTGAGAGATCATCTTATAATGCTACTGTCAATCAAAGTAAGATAAGATGCATAAAAGATAAACATCACGTGCAATCAATATAAGTGATATGATATGGCCATCATCATCTTGTGCCTGTGATCTCCATCTCCGAAGCACCGTCATGATCACCATCGTCACTGGCGCGACACCTTGATCTCCATCGCAGCATCGTTGTCGTCTCGCCAATCTTATGCTTCCACGACTATCGCTACCGCTTAGTGATAAAGTAAAGCATTACATCGCGATTGCATTGCATACAATAAAGCGACAACCATATGGCTCCTGCCAGTTGCCGATAACTCGGTTACAAAACATGATCATCTCATACAATAAAATTTAGCATCATGTCTTGGCCATATCACATCACAACATGCCCTGCAAAAACAAGTTAGACGTCCTCTACTTTGTTGTTGCAAGTTTTACGTGGCTGCTACGGGCTTAAGCAAGAACCAATCTCACCTACGTATCAAAACCACAATGATATTTTGTCAATTTGACTCCGTTTTAACCTTTGCAAGGACCGGGCGTAGCCACACTCGGTTCAACTAAATTTGAAGAAACAGTCACCCACAAGTCACCTGTGTGCAAAGCACGTCGGGAGAACCGGTCTCGCGTAAACGTACGCGTAATGTCGGTCCGGGCCGCTTCATCCAACAATACCGCCGAACCAAAGTATGACATACTGGTAGGCAGTATGACTTATATCGTCCACAACTCACTTGTGTTCTACTCGTGCATATAACATCAAACCATAAAACCTAGGCTTGGATGCCACTGTTGGGGAACGTAGTAATTTCAAAATTTTCCTACGCACACGCAAGATCATGGTGATGCATAGCAACGAGAGGGGAGAGTGTGATCTACGTACCCTTGTAGATCGACAGCGGAAGTGTTATGACAACGCGTTGATGTAGTCGTACGTCTTCACGGCCCGACCGATCAAGCACCGAAACTACGGCACCTCCGAGTTTTAGCACACGTTCAGCTCGATGACGATCCCCAGACTCCGATCCAGCAAAATGTCGGGGAAGAGTTCCGTCAGCACGACGGCGTGGTGACGATCTTGATGTACTACTGTCGCAGGGCTTCGCCTAAGCACCCCAAACCCAAACACCTACAAACCCCAAGTGATTGAGCATCACTAAAGAGATTGTTCCTGTGTGAAACTGACGCTTGTTACGTTTGAGGACTGTGCATCCTCCAGACGGTCAGGTGTCATGGTCTAGAGTATCCAAGAGGAAATTGTGGATCGACGAGTGATCGACTTTGTGAAGGTTTGGAAGTCACCTGAAGACTTACCACGAGTGATTGGACGAGATCTGTGTGGCCTTAGTTTAAGGAGAATACGGTGAGGACCGTGTGTCCTCAAGTTTGAATACATAGCCACTCCAACCAGACGTACGACTGTCACAACATTTGGAACCGGTCTACCAAATCATTGTCTTCACCGATCTAACTGGTTCTATTTCCTCAACCCTTTCATTTCCTCATTACTGTGTTGTGTGCTTATTCATATCTGTTTGAAGGCTTTGACTGAAGACTTTCTCAATTTTCTCAGTTCAATTTCTTCAGTCTGGTTGTGTTCACCCTGTTATATCCCATGCTTACACTTTTCTGTACTATGTGTTTGTTTCCAATTCATCATGATGTCCATACTTATGTTATGTCAATGTCTGCATCTGAGTACTTATTCTTTTGCAAGTATTTCTTCGCTTAGGAATTTGCTCAGCCTGAAATTACTCACTGAAGAATTCATAAAAATCGCCTATTCACCCCCCTCTAGTCGACTTAACGCACTTTCAATCCTCAAACGCCCGGGCTGGCCGCCCAGTCACGAATTTTTTACCCAACCGGGCGCCTCAAACTCTCGAACTGACCGACACCCTTCATATCCAGCCCAAAATGAGGTGGATATGTGGGCGCCCGGGCGCGTCCACCGCGTCGGATCCGGCCCACGCTGGCCCGCCTGACCCCACATATATTCCTCCACATCCGCTCGTCGGACCAAACCCTAACCACCTCACACCACTCTCCTCTACTCCTCTCCGTCACCCAAACTCGTCTCCGGCATGGCGGGCAGCGGATCCAGATCCTTCACCTCCAGATTCGTTGACTCCGAGCTCACCCACGCGGCCCCGATGAGGAGATGGCCGTCCGGCTTGCACCCCGCCGGCCCCGATGATGATAGCGCTCGGACTCCTTCCGTCGAGAATCCATTACGTCCGCCCCAATGGCGTGTGGATCTGGCGCTAGGCCAGCCGTCGCTGCCTCATTGGGGGCGGTGCGGTCCGTCTGGCGTCTCCGAACGCGGTGGCAGACGCGCAACCCCCCGTTGGCGCGCCGAGGCCATGGACGCGTCGTGGCCGTCGTCTGACGCAAATATGGTGCGGCGTGCCCGCCGTGCGGTGGCAGCGGGCGCGGGACGCGGCGGTGGACGTCGGCTAGGCGGAGTCGCATTCTCGGGCGCACTGTACGGTGCACCGCTTCGGGGTGCCGCAACCGCGTCGTGGTGGATGTCGCCGGCTCGTCCTAGGACGGATCCATCATCGATCTGACGTCCATGGGCACCGTTCGGTTTTCGGGCTTGGACGAGGAAGAGTAGGGCATGGGAGACGGCGACGTCTTGAGTCGCGTGAGCCGGCTCTTATCCCATGCCCTGCTCTACCTTGCCGGTGGCCGGACCAACACTCTGGGGAGCACAGCCGGCGCCGGACATGGCCACGACGACCGGATGAGCTCCGCTTAAAGATCGCCACGTCGCATGTAATGATATGAATTTGAAGTATCCGAATGTGAATTGCATTATTTGAGATTTGACCGATTACAGTCCGGCCAGGCGCGTCAGCGGATGTTTGAGGGGCCGGATGATGTATCCATCACGGCCGTAGATGCTCTTGAGGGCGATCCTGTGATGTGCACCGATGTTGCCCTAAACGCCCTCGTTGCTACTGCTACGAGAGAATTCTCGTGGACCGCTACGTGCAACTCCTGCAGGCCAGAAGACAGGCCATGAAAACGTGTGAGGTATATTCCAGGGAAAACGTAGCGCGCACCAGGCGCCAAAAGGCATCCTCCGCCACCACATCTTCCCCGCCTCAGTGACTCCCCCGCCTTTGTCCCTTTCGCACCACCCGAACCCCCCAGCCGGCGACGAGCCTTATCCCGCGCCGTACATAAAGCTCCCCCGCGCCCCTCCCCTCGCGTCTGGACTCTCGACTCCCTCCGCCTCGCCGCTCCGCCCCGCCCCTCTCCTCCCCCACCGGCGGTAAGTCTCCTCTCCCCGCACCAGGCGGCCAGGCGGCTTTACTCCTCTGCGATTCCTGTCCTTCGGTTTCGCGGAATTTGCGCCCTGCTACCAAGATCCCGCGCGAGAGGCGGTGGGCCGGGGTGGGGATCAGCCCCCGAATTGGGGATTTTGTCAGGGTTTATTGTACTTTAGATTAGTTAGAGGCGTTGAAATTCCCGATCGACTGCGGAAATCATCCGTAGGCCTCACCCTATGCCGCGTGCCTGATTTGCTTGCCGTGCAGCCAGACCAGACCTTATTCGCCCATTTCATGTCCTTGTTCTAACTAATCTAAACGGACACGACCACTCCTACATGGGAACACACGGGGTCTTAGGAATTTATAAAACGAACTCTATTTCAACTGCAGAGTAAATGGATTGCCTAGACCTATCATTTCTTGACCTGATAGCTGATAAAGCTGCCCTTGTCCTTTTCTTTATGCTCATTTTCTTTCTGAATGAAAGATCACACCACTTTGAGTGGATCGAATTCCGTGTCATCTGGCTTCTCGGCAGGTTGTCGCTTTTGTTTACCAAGTCATTGCAATCTGGATCGATTGAATCGCGACACAACTTGGTTGACTTGATAACAAGAGGCCTCATGAGCTGCGAGTTTAATTGCTCTTCTTGATTATGCAGTTTTCTTCCGCGCTTATTGGTCAAATAAGGTTGACAAGAATCTCACACTACTTGCTTCAGTATGGATACCAGCTGCCTATCATCTATCAACATAGCTGGAGCGAAGCAAGTAAGATCTTTTGCCGGACAAGTTCATACGCAGAGGTGCTTCACAAGCAGCAGCGTCCAGGCACTAAAAACTAGTCACCGTACGACCTCCCTTGGCTTAAGGAATAAAGTAAAAGGATCACGCCGTGGACTTCGTGCTCTGCAGGTTAATATTTTGCCTGTGTTTCTATTTTGCGGAAAAGCTTATTGTTTGTTTTATCTCCCCATAGCATTTCTTGTCAAATAATTGCTTGCCTTCTTTGCAGGTTGTTTGCCAAGATTTTCCAAGGCCTCCACTAGAGAACACGATTAACTATTTGGAAGCTGGCCAGCTTTCTTCGTCGTTTAGAAGCAGTGAACGCCCCAGTAAACCATTACAGGTCGTGATTGCTGGTGCAGGTCTGAAGTCTGATGTAACTCCAAAATTTAAACATGTATACTTTTTCGCACACCAGATACCCTTGAGTGAATCACCATTGCCTCTTAGCGTTACTAGTTTCTGGTGTGAACTTTGCAGGATTGGCTGGTCTATCAACTGCAAAGTACCTGGCAGATGCTGGCCATAAACCCATAGTGCTTGAGGCAAGAGATGTGTTGGGCGGAAAGGTCTGATCGCTACTTACATACTTGCTTATCTCATCTCTAAAATTGTGCTCCTTATGTGATCTTAATTTTCATTTATTGTCTTCAGCCTTGTTTCTTATTATTTCTATCGTTGTATGCCTTGAACAGTTAGCTGCATGGAAGGATGAAGATGGTGATTGGTACGAGACTGGCCTTCATATTTTTTGTAAGCTCTGGTTCTTCGAGGTTATGTTTGTGCTTCTGTGTGTTATCTAGGTTATTTCCATTACCAGTGTATAGGTAGATGTTTCAGACAAATATGATAAAACACCTTGAGTGAAGTACGAACTGATCTCTGAGGAGTCATGTTCAGGTACTGAAATTGCAAAAAAGAAGGAAAGTGTTTTGTTCTGTCAACTTTTATTGTTGTTTGAATTTCTACCAGATGGGCCTTACTTTTTTTTTAATAATATTTTTATTGGACTTTATGCATGGCCATTATTAAGAAATGAATTCTTCCGGAAGTAAAGATCGGTCCCAAACTCTTTTAAGCCTGGAAGTTTGTACACTAATATCACATACAATAGCTTAGATTTTATTGTTCCATACGGCATGGTTGGCCTGGTTGAATAGTTTCTTTTTATCTATAAATTTTTCTTCTACCAGCCTTCTCTTCCCTTCCAATAGCATGTGTACGATAGTACGATACTTTTCATTCTGTGCATATATGTAACCATATGTTTTTTTCTTTTCAGTTGGAGCTTATCCCAATGTACAGAATTTGTTTGCTGAGCTTGGTATTAGTGATCGCTTGCAATGGAAGGAACACTCCATGATATTTGCCATGCCAAACAAACCAGGAGAATACAGCCGTTTTGATTTTCCAGAGACTTTGCCGGCGCCCTTAAATGGTAAGGTTATACATAGCCCTGGTGTTGCTCAATAGAAGAAAGAATGCCAAGAAAACTCAGAAATGCATCCTAGTGTTAGTTCTTTAAGTGCTAATATATGAATCAACTAGTGGGTTTATTAGTAAATATAAACAAGTTTGATCATGGCTGTTGAGCTACTCTGCCAATCAATGTCAGGCTATCGTTGACAATGCATGCATTTAACAGGAGTGTGGGCCATACTGAAAAACAATGAAATGCTTACTTGGCCGGAGAAGGTGAAGTTTGCTATTGGGCTTCTACCTGCAATGCTTGGTGGCCAAGCTTACGTTGAAGCTCAAGATGGCTTAACTGTTTCAGAATGGATGGAAAAGCAGGTATGAGCTCACTGTGTCATTTAGATTCGTCACTGTAGTAAACATATTGCAATCTCTATGAGGCTACATTGTAACGAGAAAATATGTGTTTGCTAATACATTGGTGCCTTTTATTGTCATATTCTTTGGTCCATAAATGCTCAAGCTTCCATCTTTCATCTTCAACCAAGCCCTTTTGTATGCAAATTTAGGCTTAAACAATGCTTGTAGTTTTATGAATCTTTCAAGTTAAATCCCAAGTGAGCAAACGAAGAGAATGCAGGTTCTTCTTTGTTAATTAATACACAGCAGGTTCACCTTTCTTATGTGTACTAAAATGTTGATAACCAGCGTCAATTAATATGGATTGGTGGGAGTATTTTCTTTCTTTTGTTGTCCCAGTAAATGAGTCAATACAGTTTCTGATACAGTTATTCAATCAGCACAGGGTGTTCCTGATCGAGTCAACGACGAGGTTTTTATTGCAATGTCCAAGGCACTCAATTTCATAAACCCTGACGAGTTATCCATGCAGTGCATTCTGATTGCTCTAAACCGATTTCTCCAGGTACAACTTCATTTCCTCTATTCCTACTGTAGACATAGTTGACATATTCTGTCCTTTATTACCTTTAGAAGATACAAACATTCGTTCACACAATCACACCATAATGACAACTTGGGGGTATTACTTAATGAAAAAACTGCGTAAATGTGTAGGAGAAGCATGGCTCGAAAATGGCATTCTTGGATGGTAATCCTCCTGAAAGGCTATGCATGCCTATTGTTAACCACATTCAGTCTTTGGGTGGTGAGGTCCGGCTGAATTCTCGTATTCAGAAAATTGAACTGAACCCGGACGGAACAGTGAAGCACTTTGCACTTACTGATGGGACTCAAATAACTGGAGATGCATATGTTTTTGCAGCACCAGGTGCGATTTATTTTCAAGAATCATGCTTCCTTTGCACCTATTCAGTTTAACTGACTAGCTTGTGATTCAGTTGATATCTTCAAGCTTCTTGTACCACAAGAGTGGAGAGAGATCTCTTATTTCAAAAGGCTGGATAAGTTGGTGGGAGTTCCTGTCATCAATGTTCATATATGGTTAGTTGATTTAAAGGGTTGTAAGTTACGACGTCATTTATGTGCTGTGGTTCTACTTGTGCCCGTGTGCTCCATGAATTTTTGAAATACCTCTTAGTGTTTCTGTTGATTTGAATATTTCAGGTTTGACAGAAAACTGAAAAACACGTATGACCACCTTCTTTTCAGCAGGTATGTCTTTTGGTCATACTGATCTTATTGTTGACGCCTAATGAATTTGTTGTCCAGTATTCAGATCGGGTGCATTCTTTCCTACTCCATGTTTGAATTCTTGGTTGATACTGTACTAAATAACATATGTCCCTTACAATATATTGATCTTTCTGTTTCAGGAGTTCACTTTTAAGCGTTTATGCAGACATGTCTTTAGCGTGCAAGGTACTAACTTGACGATTTAGGCTTAGTTTGCAGTTCACTTCTAAGTATTGCATGCGGGTTAACCTTAATTTATATTTCACTATGACCAAATGCCCCAAAGTCTATACGCCTATGTAAAAAATATGCATGTGCCGCAGAAGGAATTCATTATTAAACTAATAATTACTGCTGGCATTGCAAATTTTAGTTATCTCAAAGAATGAAGTATGGCATCCTTTTGTCATTGCTGACATGTCAGTTGACTGCTGATTTATTAATCGTAATTGCTTTTTTTCCTATAATAATATCGTAATAGCTTAGGACAAAGAACCAAGGACATGAACACATACTCATCGTTTCATTTTCATTTTCTTTTCTAACTGTTTACAGGAGTACTATGATCCAAACCGTTCAATGCTGGAGCTGGTCTTTGCTCCAGCAGAGGAATGGATCGGGCGGAGTGACACCGAAATCATCGAAGCAACTATGCTAGAGCTAGCCAAGTTGTTTCCTGATGAAATCGCTGCTGACCAGAGTAAAGCAAAGATTCTTAAATACCATGTTGTGAAGACACCGAGGTCAGGACATTTCCCTAACACCCTTCCTGATAAAGTGATGGCTAATAAAAGAGGCGGCTTTGATGTGCTCTTCTTCTCTTACATGGTTTATTACACTTCCTGGTTTGCTGTTACAGGTCCGTTTACAAGACTGTCCCGAATTGCGAACCTTGCCGACCTCTGCAACGATCACCGATCGAAGGGTTCTATCTGGCCGGCGATTACACAAAGCAGAAATACCTGGCTTCCATGGAGGGTGCGGTTTTGTCAGGGAAATTTTGTGCTCAGTCCATAGTGCAGGTACATGCTCTCTCCATTGTATTGGGTGTTGATAGATGCATAAAACTTGTACGCTGTTGTCTTGGTGCATCACGGCGCGTTATTATCGTAGTCTAATATGCTATCGCGTTTCTGCTCGCAGGATTCTAAGATGCTGTCCCGCAGGAGCCAGGAGAGCCTGCAATCCGAAGCCCCGGTCGCCTCCAAGTTGTAGCTAGTTAGCGCGATTCAAATTTTTTTTGGCGTTTCCTATATGTCATTGTCACATTGTTGTAGAGTCCACCAGTGAATTGAGCTGACATCCATATTGGGACAAAAAGGGAAATTTGTAAAACAAAGAAGACCTTTTGCAGAAGGGCAAAAGTGATAACCGTAACCGATTGCTGTTGGAAACTGAACCGGTAACCGTAACCGATTGCCTTCCATGTTCCCTGGAGTAATCTTCTACTCCCTCCGTTCCTAAATACTTGTCTTTTTAGGCATTTTAACAAGTGACTATATACGGAGTAAAATGAGTGAATCTACACTCTAAAATATATCTACATATATCCGTATGTAATAGTCATTTGAAATATCTAGAAAGACAAATATTTAGGAACAGAGAGAGTATATCTAAATAGCTAGCCCGCATTAACATATTTCTCTCAACATGCAAGCATGCCACCTTATCATTCAACATGCATAAGGAAAGGCCCACTTCAACATGCAACTATTCATATTAAAAATCCACTACAACATGCATGCATGTAAATTTTCATTTTATTATGCTATTTACATTTAATTCTTATATACTTTCAAAAACTATTGTTTCAAGAATTCATGTTCCGTATAATCAAAATCTTATTGAAATATTACAAACATTCCCGCAACAACGTGCGGGGCATCATCTAGTAAAACCCAAGGCTTGTGCCAGCAATGGAGAAGAAAAGCATGGACAATATCCTAATGATAACTTCTTTTTTGGGTGCGGAGAGAAATCCTGATGATATCTACTCCTTCCTTTCCATAATGTAAAACGTTTTTTGATACTACATACTACACTAGTATAAAAAAACATCTTATATTATGGGACGGAGGGAGTAAGATGTATTTGGTCAGCTGCAATTTTCAAAAGAGGGTGTACAGGCTGTATTAGTCTCTCAAGATATTCCTTGTGGGCCCCTCAATAATTGTACTTGTGAGATATTTCCTGTGGCATATCAACAGGAGATAACCCCTCAAATTATTTATTTTTTGAAAAAAATCAACAGGAGATAATAGAGATGGCAGGCTAGTAGGCCATACATATATCTGAGCTGCTAGCAGGCCATATCATTTTATTTTTCCTTTTTCAAAAAAGGCGGATCATATATCCTGGCATGGGGCTTGGCTAGCTGTATGAGGTTCTCTCGAATGGATGCTCCATCTGGGCTGTAGCTCAAGCCTTTCTGACGTGGATAACAATAACTTAACAAAAGCATCCAATATTCAAAAATACTCCCTCCATTTCTAAATATTTGTCTTTCTAGAGATTTCAACAAATGACTACATACGGAGTAAAATGAGTGAATCTAGACTCTAAAATATGTCTATATACATCCGTATGTGATAGTCCATTTAAGATCTTTAAAAAGACAAATATTTAGAAACGGAGGAAGTAAAAAGTTAAAAAATCCTACTCCATGATTAGATATTATCAGGAGAAGTGTCTCAAGCCTGGATGCTACATCAGGCCTGGCTACGTGATTCATAGCAACGGCGTGGTAATTAAGAGGACATGTTAGAGCACGGGCGCCCGTCAAGACTAGGCCTAGCTATCACGGTGGCCTAGTCGTACACGGACGCAGCTCCATGCTGTGAACAAGGATGTTTGCCGGCAAACACAAGATGTCGTGCCGGAAAAGCGTAATGTAAACCGGACCTGGCCGTTGTAGAAGATCCTTTTTTCTTCCGAAAAGGAAGGGAAAAGCGTGCAGACAGATTCTTCTATCTATCAGCAATGTGCCCGTGCTTTATAACAGATTTAAAGCAGGACAATACTTGTGTTGTAAACCTGCAAGAAAATGTCCTAGTTTTGATATACATATGATATACATATGTATCATTAAAAATATGTTATGTTTCACTCAAAATATATCCCTCGTGTTGTTTTGATGAGGTGAGGAGAGATGTGATTGGTTTCACGATACTTTTATGTAAATTGAAGCAAAGAAGTGCGCTATTGTTGCAAAAGGGCCGGCCACAACTTACCCCACAGTGGTGCGCAACCTCAGGGCTGGTGTGTGCGAGTATCGCAGATGTATCAGTTTTTGGCCAGTTTTCTTTATAAACTGGTCAATTCTCTTCTTTTTAATGAAAAGACAGAGCTCCTGCCGATTGCTCGAAAAAAACAATTTACCTCACAGTCGTTAGATGCAAATATAATAATCAGAAATGATGGATGGCGGACACATCATCGTCACATCAAAGCCACGGTAAAAGTATCTACAGCCGGACTTAGCAATTCCGCCCCCTATACGTCCGCGGACGCGCCCGGGCACGCCCGTTGTCATTGACCGGGCATTCCCTAAATGCGCCCTCCACACCTACTTATCTCATATTCTGAACCCTATATCTATATAAATTTATGCAACTAGTTGCAGAAGATCCTTTTTTCGAAAAGGAAGGGAAAAGCGTGCAGACAGATTCTTCTATCTACCAACAATGTGTCCGTGCTTTGCAACAGATTTAAAGTAGGATAATACTTGTGTTGTAAACCTGCAATAAAATATCCTAGTTTTGATATACATATGATATACATATGTATCACTAAAAATATGTTATGTTTCATCCAAAATATATCCCTCAGGTTGTTTTGATAAGGTGAGGAGGGATATGGTTGGTTTCACGGTACTTTTATGTAAATTGGAGCAAAGAAGTCAGAAAATGCCAACGGAGGCCGAGAGCTCCAGAGAGCTCGGTATTTTTGAAAAAAAAAATCAAAAGTCATATTTCAAAGTTTCAAATAATTTTTTAAAAATTCCATAGAAACTTATTAGATTTCCGCATGTGCGTGTGAAAAAATCATTTGAAAATTTTGTATTTTGTAGGCTGTACAAAAAAGACAAAATTCCGACCCAACAACAAAAAAAAGCGGCCCATTTTAAAAATACGTTTTTGTCTTTTTTCTGTACGCCACGTGTGAAAGTATATGGTTATGAATTTTTGCACATACGCAATACATATATGTGAGAGTGTATACAAACATTTTCAAATTTTTTCATGCAGTGGAAAATCGTATTTTGAAAACGAGCTTCGTGGAGCTCGGCCTCCAAAAGCCCTCACTCCAAAGAAATGCGCTATTGTTGCAAAAGGGCCGGCCACAACTTACCCCACAGTCGTTAGATGCAGATTTAATAATCAGAAATGATAGATGGCGGACACGCCATCGTCACATCAAAGCCACGGGAGGAGCATCTACAACCGAACTTAGCAAATCTGTCCCCCTATATGTTCGCGGACGCGCCCGGGCACGCTCGTGGTCACTGACCGGGCACTCCCTAAATGCACCCTCCACACCCGCTTATCTCATATTGTGAACCCTATATCCATACAAATTTATGCAACTAATACGTAGACCATGATACTAGAATTAGATTATAAACAGGAGAGGGTGAGCTTCACCACTTCCTTGCCGGCCCTTTGCTCTTTAGGTCGTCGGCGCAACTGTAGGAGTCCGCGACAGAAGGTGGATTCACGTCGGAGCCGTCAGACCCGTCGAAGGAGGAGGAATCGGAGATGACGATGTAGCCTTGCAAGCACCAAAGACGCGGTCTTGCTTGCGCTTGAGCTTGGCCACCCTCGCCGCCTCTGTCGCCTCCCGCTCGGATTGCTCAATGTCGAGCTGGAGCTACTTGGCGTTGATCGTCCGGAGCCGTCGGTCCTAAAGTCTCCGCGCTCAGTAAGTGATTGACGGCACACCTACTCGAGGAGACGGTCCTCCTCGTCAGGCACCGGCGGACAGACTGCGCAGGCGCGTCGAACCCGTCCCCATCTCCCTTGCCATTTGCCTCTCGTGGCGGACGGCACGTGCCTCCGACTTCGAAGTACGCATCCGCGACGGGCACTAGAACCCACCGCTGCCCGCGTGGAGCAGCGGTCGAAAGTGGAGGAGGCCATCGGGCGGGAGGAGCAGATCAGGCAGGCCCCGTAGATCCGTGCGCGGGGACTGGAATGGCCGGCGCCGGTGTCGGCACTGCGGCGGCAGGTGGTATCACACCGGACCCGGTGCCGCCGCTCGTATCGACTCGCGAGCGATCGAGCGCGATACGGAGCGCCAACTCCTCCTCATCTCCGAAGCTGCCGCCGGAGTTGCTGCCGGTGCTGAACATGCTCGCCGGCGCTAGGAATTTAACCGATTCGGTTGAGTCGGGTTTTTTGTTTTTGACGGGACGGCTTGCGCGGCCGTTTGAGATGGATAAAAGGCGCCCGGGCGTAGATGCAAGTTAGGAAAGGTTTGGCCGTCGTCGTCGTCCCCCCCGGTGCGGCGCACCGTCGCCCACGTCGACCCCGTCCCCCCGCCCGCATGTCGGCTAGCGGAAACACGGCGCGTCCACGTAACCGCACCGGAAAGCACCGTCCTCGCCCGCCCGCCACAGTGTTGCGGATGAGAGTGCCCACTGGGTAGTAGTAAAGCGCGCGCCGCGCCGACCCCATCCGCACCGCTCCGGTCCGGTCTGGTCGGTCGGTCGGTCTCCTACTCTCCTCCCCTTCCCCCGTGCTCCGCTCCGCCTCCGCAGATCTTTCTGGCAGGCGGGCGGGCGGGCGGCCGGCCAGCAAATATCTCGCCCCGCGCGGCCGCCAGATATTTCCGCCCCGCCGCTCCACCTGTCGCCCCGCCACGCTGGAGAAAGTGCCGGCACGTAGGCGCAAAAAGGGCGTCCGTCCCCTTGATATTTGCGGGCGGAGGAGAAGTACTTTGTTCCTTCCTCCGCCCGTCCGCTTGGCTTGCTCATCCGTTCTTCGCCTGCTTCCTTCCTCCGCCGCTGCTATTTCTTTCCCCTCCCCTCCCCTCCTCTCCCGTCCGGAGAGACGACGCCGGCGGAATCCCACAAATCCCCTCTCCTTCTAGCCAGGATTTGCTCGCTCGCTCGGTCTGTCTTCCGCGGGGTCGGTTCTTGGCCTGGATCTTCTCCGGCTCTTCTTGATTGTTTTCCGGTCGTTGGGGCTCCAAATCTCCTCCGCGCCCGTCTCTTCCCCGGCCTCCTCCACGCGGGCGGGCTCAATTCAAGGGGATTTGCGTCCCCCTTCCCTCCCGTCGCTTGGATCTCCTTCCTGCCCGCCTCTCCGCGCCACATCCCGGAAAGGAAATCCGCGGGGAGATCTTTCCTGTTGTCTCAGGCCAGCACAGGCGAATCCCTTCCTCGGGGGCCTCTGCCTGTCCGCCCCCCTTGTCGCCTCCTTCTTCTCCTGACAAGTACGTAAGTATCCGATGGGCGAGGTGTACCTGGGACTGGATCGCTCGGCCAAGCCGGAGCCAGCGGACGTCGGCATTGCCCAGGTAACCACTGGTCCGCCACATGCTCCCTCTTCTCCATCTCTCTTATTTTAATCTACGAGTATGTTTTCAGAACGAATATTTCATTTATTTTATCTATATTTTTGGCTGTGTGATGCATTATTGTTTTGCTAGTCATCTCCATGGTCTATTGTTGCTCACCACTCTTTCTCTCAATTCAAGGACCAAGATTGTTTATTTACCGCTCTAACTGCCACTTGTTTGTTTGTCTGCATCGTCGTGCCATTCTTCACAAAGAGGTCTCTTCAAAGCGGACATGGCGACGACACCCTCCTTCCACGAATTGAAAAAAACGGCGCACTGCTCCTGCTCGTTGTGTGCATATGATTGTGAATTGCAAGGCCGTGAAAACTGTGCTGGTCTCGCCAAAATCAATAAAATAAAATTTGGACATCGCTATAGTAGCATGAATTTGTGGATCCGTCGTTTACTTTCATGTTGATTGGAAATTCATGCACCCTGGAAATAAACTGATTGGTGGCATATGTTCTTCTTTGACAGGGCAACCAGGTCACTAACCTGGTGTCGGCGGGATGGACGGATGAGAGGCACACGGATTACATAAGCTCCATGGAAGCCTCTTTCATCAACCGACTCTTCAATCAGGGGAACAACGCCAACAGGAAAGATTCAGGTACCAATGGGTTCAAGGTTCTCCAAGGTGGGGCTGGAGTGTGGAAGAAAGTCGAGTTTGCGAGGCCCAGTGCTTGCGCTCGACTCGGGGCCAAACAAAGCCTGCCTGCAAACCCCTGGATCCAGCATTTCAGATCGCGTGATTGCAGCAGCAGCAGCAGTGCAAGAGGTGACGGGGCACAAACTTTAGTAGGTGATCACGAATCGGGTATTCGGACTACCCCTGGGGGGACTCCCTTGTCCCATGGAAGGGAATTGGGAGCTTGCAAGGGAGAAAACCTTCTCGACCAAAATTCAGGTAGCTACCTCAATCACTACCTCATACAGTGTCTGGTGCATCATCATACACACACATGCTCTTTTAATCTTAGCTGATTTTATGGAAGATGCATACCTATGTTATCCGTAAGCTCATAGTACCAGATAGCTATGGGCGCTGTTGTTTTGTGGTAACCATGTTCTATATCAGCATCCTGCGGCGAGCTAAATGTCTGATGCCATGTTTCTCTCTGCAGAGGTCTCTGATCAGAACTTTGCTGACGACGACGAGGCGGAAGTCGGCGCAGAATCAAGCAGACCATGCAAGAAAAGACGATTGAGCAGTTCTTCCACTTACTGCGCCCAAACGATCCAGTGAGTTTACAGGATCGGTTAGCATAGTCTGTTGCAAGCCTTGACAAAAGCAACACGCCCAATTACTCAAAGAGCCTGCTTGCTGCCTCAAAACCTGTTGGAACTTGGAAGCAAGGATGCTCTGAAGTAAAGCATGGAAGAGTATTTCTCGGTAAATGTGCCATAGGTGAGCACTGGAGGATTTATTTAACAGATAAGATTCTGGCTATGTATCTCTATTTTGCAGTTAAAGTCGATTGTGTGGTAGTGCCCCATTATGAGGAACAACAGGCTCACTCACTGCTTAGTAGTAGTATCCTGGTAGATAGTAATATTGTTTTGTTTTACGGATGTAATGAAATGTTGTTGCTTGCAATGTGAATGAAATGTTCATGTTTACCACAAGATAATAACGGTGTCCTAAAATGTTCCTTTTGCATGTAATCCCAGGATGCTACTGATACACACGTGTAGCATGGTATGAAGCCACAGATCAAATTGACAGATGATAACATTGATTCAATTGGTACTGACGTGAATGGGAAAATACTTGTAACATGAACCTGTTCTACTCAGATGTGGAAGTACCAACCAAATCTGGAACGAGCGAATCTGTCCCTTTTTTTTCCTTCTGGCCGCACTGTACGTCTCCTGCTAATGCAGTGAAATAAATCAAAGTGTTTGGCTTTGTGGAAAAAACATCTGGTGTAGTTATCCGCTTGTTGGAATGTGTGGAAGGAACAAAACATGAGGATCTTCATCGGCATTGCCCTAATCCCAGAGGAGCTGGCCTCGACCACACATGAAAGCATCCAAAATAGGCTATTTTCTTTGAGAGTGGATTTGCTCCCGAGAGCCCTTTTTAGAAAATATATATATCAAATATCAAATTTTAAAATTCAAAAAAAAATCTGAAAAATACACTTGAATATAGAGATGTATATTACATTTCTGTAGAATTTCATGATGAAATATGCTATGGTGTGATCTGCACATGATTTAATTTTTGTGTAGTTTTCACCAAAGCATATACATCCCTAGGTTCTTGTGTATTTTTTTTTCAGTTTTGTTGGGACTTCAAAATATGATTTTGTATTTTTCAAAAATTCGGGCTCCATGGAGCCTGGGATCCAAAATATCAATTTCCGATTGTCTTTGATCATGTAGCCTCATCGTCAACAAGGACTGTTTTTTTTTAATATCATGTACTGCGGGGTGAGCGACGGGTCGTGGAACGGCGACCTGGAGGAGTCGCGGTGGATGAGCTCCACGCTGAACCCGCCGTCGGTGCACCCACACAGCAGCGGCGTCAGGATGAGGAAGATGCCAAGGAGCAAAGCTGGTTCTACTTCTACCTCCTCTGTGTTGCGCTCGGTGATTCCAGTACAGGATTCTTACTAGAGTACCAGTCTGTTAGATACGCATGTGCATACGGATCTGTCTATGGTTTGAATCTGTGGATTCCATCCAAAAATAGGAGACAGTTTGGATTGGTTTGGGTGAAAAGCTCATACAGTTTGGTTTGGTCTGGACTCTAGTCAACAAAGTTTGGTTTGATTTGGCTTCAATGATGGACATGCAGTCCTATAGTTTGGCTTGGATTTAATTTGGATGTCAAACTATTTCCAGGTTCAGGTGTCACCCATTGTAGCAGTTTGTAACTTTGTATGCCTGTTTGCAAATAGTGCTCGCAACGCTCTTTGGTGGGTTTGGACAGGAAAAAAAACATTTCCGTAGGATGACCGTCTACAAACAAATAAAATAAAGTTATCCATTTTTCTCCGTGTATACACAAGTGGCTATAAAAATGATGCAAGTTCATTTTCCCCAGAGAAGAAGATGAAGAGCAGAGCCGCGCGTGGAGCTCGGATGGCGAACCTTGCCGCTTGCCCTGCCGTCACATCCGAAGGTGAGGCATGTATGCGAGGGGCTGAAGGAGGAAGATGCTTGGGTTAGCTGGAGGAGGAAGAAAGGAGAGCCACCGTTCGACTTGCATGAATTTGTTTTTCAGGCAACTTGTGTAGTTAGGTTAGTCCTATTTTTCTCTTTTTTTGATATATTAATATGAAAAACATTTCTCTAAAATGGAAAGAGAGCGCTGCTTATCTTACTTTTTCTTTGGGCGTATTCGTTTTCTTTGCTTCGGCTGCCAGGGCAAAACTCTTCCCTCCAGGCTTCGCCAACGAGCCTAGATTCACCTCTCTCTTATGCTGACGGTTCGGGGGAGGGGGGGGGGGGGATCTCGATGCCTCTGATTCGACTAATAGTTATTTTTTATTCCTCAGTAGTGCGACTCTTGGGCAGATAACGACGCTTCTTTTTTGAGTTTTTCTTTCGGGCTCTGATCCTCTTCGAGTTCGGGCACCTGGACATAGTCGATGAAACTCTGGCATAGATTCTGCCATCTTCTTGGGGGCGGCGAGGTTAGGCCTTCTCGTCGTACATGTACGACGATGAGATTTAGTATCGATTGCTTCAGATCTATTCAAGGTTTCAACATTGACGACTGCAACTTCAGGACGTTGGTCCTTAGGGGCACATGCACAAAGACTTCTTTGTTGTCACAGATAAGGTCAAGCCGGTTCGGCGGTTCCGGTAGAGAAATGGCGACAATGACACAACGGCAGCTCGGTGGTCTAGAGACATCTATGTATTTTTTTTATCATGTTTGATGTGCCTTATACTTCTAAAAACTTTTTATAATAGATCTGATTTTTTTTGGAAAAAAAAGAGAGTGAAAGTCGTTTGAATATTTCCAACTTAAACAGGCGCACTATTGGCACTCGACAGTTAACCGAACACCTCCACACAGCAGCTGACAGAAGAGCAATCGCTCCATTGCGCCGTCCACGTCCAGAGTCGAGACGCCGGAGCATGAACCCGCGCTACAAAGCCCTCCCCAAATCCCACAAAGCCCGAAGCTTCCTCCGCAAATCCAACCAAACCCTCGCCAAATCCTTCGCCTCCTCGGCCCCAGCCCCGTCGAGCGCACTGCCACACGCCGACGCGCTCGCGGAGCTCGTGCACGCCACCCGTTCGGCGAAATGCCTCGGCAGGCTCCACGCGCTGCTGGCCGTCACGGGCGCGATCAACCGGGACACCTCCGCCGTCACGGCCGCCGTCGAGGGCTACCTCTCCCTCGGCATGCCGGACGCCGCGGCGTCGGTGTTCGCCGGGTCCCACCGCCGCCGCCCCACGGTGTACTCGCTCAACCTCGCCGTCCGCTGCTTCTCGGCCCACGGGTTCCACCAGGAGCTCCTTGAAATGTACAGGAGGGCGTGCGCCTACGGCGGCGGCTCAGACAACTTCACGTTCCCACCAGTCATCAAGGCATGCACGGCCGTCGGCTGCCTTCGGCTGGGGAGGGAGGCGCACGGCAGGGTCCTGCGGGACGGGCACGGGGACAATGTCGGCGTGCAGACCGCGCTGCTTGACATGTACGCCAAGGCTGGCTGGGTTGGCGCGTCCAGGGCGGTGTTTGACTGCATGGCGCAGAGGGACCTGATTTCCTGGAACGCGCTGATCTCGGGGTATTCTCTGAATGGGTGCTTCAGAGAAGCTGTCGAGGCTATGCGGGAGATGCAGGAGGGCGGCATGAGGCCGAATGCTAGCACTTTTGTTGCTGCTGTCGGTGTGTGCAGTGCGGTCGGAGATTCAGATGCGGGTGATTCGCTGCATGCGTTTGCACTGAAATGTGGGGTGCTTGCTGATGAATCCGTTACACCTGCATTCCTCTCAATGTACGCTGGGTTTGATGATCTTTCCTCGTCGCGGTTGCTCTTTGATCTGCAGCCTGTTAAGGATTTGGTGTCTTACAATTCCATGATCTCAGCGTACATGCAGCATGACAAATGGAAGGAATCATTTGAGGTCTTCAGGTTGATGCATTGCGCAGGACTAGGGCCTAATCTGGTAACAGCGGTATCGGTCCTTCCAACCTGCAGTGACTTTTTTGGTGTATGCGTCGGCGAATCTGTGCATGGCATGGTTATCAAGTTTGGCCTTGCAGAGCAGATTTCTGTTGTCAGCGCTCTTGTTTCCATGTATTCTAAACTCGGGGAGTTGGATTCAGCCGTGCAGCTTTTCTGTAGTTGTACCGGAAAGAACCATCTTTTGTGGAACTCCATAATTTCTGGGTACATTTTGAACAACAAATGGCACACTGCTCTTGATACATTCCGCAGGATGCAAACCGAAGGTGTTGCAGCCGATGCAACAACTGTCATTAAGGTGATCTCCGGATGCAGGCACGTAAAACATTTACGTATGGCAAAGTCCATCCATGGATATGCTGTGAGAAACAGTTTTGAATTGAACCAAAGTGTGATGAATGCACTCCTGGCTATGTACGGTGACTGTGGAGAACTCTCAAATTCCTACAAGTTATTTCAGAAAATGGAAGTACCTATGTTGATATCTTGGAACACGATAATATCTGGCTATGCTGAAGCTGGAGATGCAGAGGCTTCTGTAAGACTGTTCTGCCAGATGCGCCAAGCACACTTGCAGTTTGATGTAGTAACCCTGATTGGCCTTACCAGCAGTATTTCGGTGGCTGAGGACGCCGCAATTGGAGAATCACTTCATTCTTTGGCAGTTAAAAGTGGATGCAGTACGGATGTTTCTCTTACACACACCCTCATTACCATGTACAGCAACTGTGGTTCTGTTGAGGCATGCCAGCGACTCTTTGACAGCTTGCCTTCTGTGAACACAGTCTCTTACAATGTTCTGATGACTGGATACCGTAAAAACAACCTATCTGAAGAGATATTACCTCTGTTTTATGAAATGGTGAAGAATGAAAAGGAGCCAAATCATATTACATTACTGAATGTATTGCCTGTTTGTCAGAACCAATTGCAAGGAAAGTCTGTCCACTGTTATGCAGTTCGAAATTTCTTCAGGCTAGAAACATCTATGCTCACATCAGCCATTTGTATGTACAGTAGGTTCAACAATTTTGATTACAGTTGCAAACTCTTTAATTCGGTTGGTGAGAAAAACATCATAGTATGGAATTGCATCTTATCTGCCTGTGTTCAGTGCAAGCTGGCTGATATTGCATTTGATTTCTTCAGGCAGATGTGCTTCCTTAATGAGAATCCTGATGCAGTAACCATGTTGGCACTCATCTCAGCATGTTCGCAGATTGGAAAAGCAGATTTGGCAGAATGTGTTACAGCTCTCCTACTAAAGAATGGCTTTGGTGGAAGCCTTTTTGTTGTCAATGCTCTCATTGACATGCATTCAAGGTGTGGAAGCATTTCATTTGCAAGAGAGCTCTTTGACAGCTCAGGGGCAAAAGATTCTGTTACTTGGAGCGCAATGATCAACTCATATGGTTTACATGGGGATGGCAAGTCTGCCCTTGACCTTTTCTCCATGATGATAGCCTCAGGAGTGGAGCCAGATGACGTAACTTTTGTTAGTATCTTGTCAGCTTGCAGTCATAGTGGCCTTGTAGAGCAAGCAAGATCCTTGTTTAAATCACTACAAATAGACTACGGCATCACACCGAGGATGGAGCATTATGCATGCATGGTGGATCTGCTAGGTCGAACTGGCCACTTGGATGAAGCCTATGATGTTGTCGGGTCAATGCCATTCAGACCATCAGAAAGTTTGCTTGAGTCATTGCTTGGAGCCTGTAGATTCCATGGAAATTCCAAAATTGGTGAGGCTGTGGGGAAATTGCTCATTGAGTCTGACCACAGTAATCCACGGTCTTATGTCATGCTTTCTAACATCTATGCTTCAGTTGGTAAATGGAATGACTATGAGTGGCTGCGGTTAGATATGGAAGGAAAAGGGTTGAGGAAAGATGTGGGAATCAGTTTGATTGAGTAGCCCTGATCCTACAACAAGCTCCATTAGCTAGAGAACTTTTTTTTGTCATAATGTGTTGAAACCCTGCTCAAGCCTAAGTTGATGTTTGTTTACTGACAGCTGGTAGAGCATTTGTTAACACAAGAAAACATGCAAAATCATTCTTCTGCGAGATTGACAGTTGTTAGAGCATTTTTTTAATGCAAGAAAATAGTCTAAATCATTCATCCATGGATAATTTCTTGGAGTAGCTTGTTATCCTTGAAGGAAGATTGTGGTCATTTAAATGGTATGCGCTCCACAGCTGTTGTATTGCTGTTATGGTGATACCTTAAAGAATTGCTTTGTCTGATTTGGAGAAGATTGTGGACAAGCTATGGACAAGCTAGGTCAACAGAATCTCAATGAGATATCTATTCTATCAAATTTGAGTATCAGGTACATGAACACAACAAGATCTCCTGACAATTGGACAGACAGTTATAGATGTTATACTGTTGACACCTCATAATGTTGGTATAAGGGTATGTGGCTTTGTCATTTTCCTGTTATAAATCATCTTAGCAGCTGTTTTTGTGGTGTAGATGCCCATTCTACTGGGAAGACTTCAGTTCTGCCAAACAGGCAACACAAATCTTTCTACCTGCAAAGGTGTCTCCCTTTAATTATCAAAGAAGCTACACGTGAAATATTTTGTAGCACTGGTCTATTAAGAAAGGGCCAATGTTTCTCGAATCAATTATAGTATCCATTTTTTCTTCAGGAAAGAAAGGAAGAACGTCTAGGGTGGGCTTCCAGACATTCCTCCACATTTACCACTGTAAAGATTATTAGTATCCTGTCCCAGCAATGCTTGACTTACTACTTTCACATATGGTAATTTCCATGTTATCATTGATTAGGTACACACAGTAAATTGTTACGGTAGAAATCAAGGCACAATGATTGACATCCTCTGCCCGCTAGAAAAATACGGGGATACTTTTAGGTACTCCCTCCGTCCCAAAATTCTTGTCTTAGAATTGTCTAGATACGGATGTATCTAATACTAAAATGTGACTTGATACATCCTATTTAGACAAATCTAAGACAAGAATTTTGGGACGGAGGGAGTAATTGTTTCCATATGTGCTTCCTGCTTGATTTACTCTAAAGGAAAAAAAAACAGATCCAACCAGTTTCTTAAAAAATGCTGTGTTACAAAGAAGAAGATCGCGAGATGCTTTCTTTTTCTGTTCCTTTTTTTAAACTTTTAACCAATCTGTGCACTGAATGACATATGAAGAATGATTCAATCAATGAAATGCCAACTAAACTACAGAAAGAGGAACTTGAAGCACTAAACTTTTCTATTGTTTCCAACTATCATGAGGTTCTAAATGAATATTTCCAATACAGTTGTTCCTGCTTCCTGCTTCATGCTGGCACACAATTTCCTTAACCATCCAGCTTGTGCCAGTAGCTTTGATAAAAGTAAAATAGTGTACAAAAACTACAGGACGAAATCAAACCAAATATTGCATTAGGGGAATAAGTCCAAGTCTTCCCCACATATGAATATTTTTAAATTGTTCCTATTCTCTACTCCCAGGTGGCTCTCCACTGTCCCAATTCTTTCAACCCTTCCTCCAGTGTTGTCTCCCCAATACCTGCAAAAACTTCCCAAACCTTTTTCCCCATCTCCAGTCTCCTCCCCTCGTTTTGAAGATCTTTCATCCTTCAATTACGAAATATACAGGCACGAGGTCTCAACTCTTCAGTAAGTTTCAGCTTTTGCTTACTTTCTGATCATGCACATGGCTTTCAGATACTGTCGTATGTGTGGCTCAGTTGTAATCATGTTTTCCTTTCATTTTTTTTTCATTTCATGAGTTCTTGAGTTTTATTTTTGGATATTTCTAGGATATTTGCTTAGCTTGAAGTTGGATTATTTTGTTTAACCATGTAATTTGCTTACATATGAAGACCTCAGTTCTTGACATAGATAAAGCAATATTGGTTTTACATGGATCAGAAATTAAACCAAAATCTAGAGGTGTCCTGCAACTTGTTTGCATGTCCAGATCGTACTTTTGTTATGTCCAAGAACATTTAGCCAAAATAGTTATGCTACATGAACCTTTGCCATGACAAATCATCAAGTCAATGTTTTGTGGCTTCTCAGATAGTTATGGTCGAGAAAAAGTACTACTTGGTTTGCTCTTATACCATGTATTTATCATCTATAAAATCTTATCAAGTTCAAACTTTTCCTGAATGTTCTTGGATGAGAACATCATATATGAAGATCCCTCCTTCATTAAACAATCTGTATCTCAGGACTTCCCTTTGCTGAGTTTATTGTAGTTGCGTGTGTGTTTGCATGGTTTACTTTATTTGGCAACTAAACTGGCACTCATACTTAGGTTTTGGCTGTTCCAGTCTAATTCTCATCTTCAATGTTTTCTTCCACAGTTAATATAAAATTAAACTGTGACTGGAAGAATGGTAGAGGACAATCTTGAGGTGGGCGACTCTTGTTTGTCTTCACCAAAATCTGTGCAAAATTCTGTAGAGCCTAGCCCAACTGAAGGCACCAATGAAGATGAAAGCAGTAACCTTGAGAAAACAGCATGTGCCAATTTTGAGACACCAATGCACCAAGAACTTCCTGCAAGCTTGATATTGATTGACGAAGAAAGCAATCTGCAAGAGACTTCGGTTGAACAAAAGGCTCCCATTGGTGATTCCATATCATCAGAAGTAGACCACAGTGGGTTGCCATCAATCAAAGAAGATTCTCACAGTTTTCCATCTGCCTCTAACGAAGTTGATGAATCAAAGGATGCCATCAGTGACTTGATGACAACGCATTCTTCAGAAGAAAACACACATGCAACACCACAGACTTCAGTTAGCTCAAGAGAAGAGGTCCAATGTGCACCTTTGCATAACGTTCAAGATGGTGCTTCCTGTCCCGATTCTGAGAAAACTGCTTGTGAGGCGCCACCTGCTATCTTACAAAAGGTGAAAGAAGATAAACCACGGTTCATGCATAGATTGCCTGATCGCCAAATGAGCCTACGAGACACTAGACAGAAAATGCCTGCGCCCGTGAGGAGATTGAACAGTGGGAATTATTCGAGGACTGATAATTTTTTTGTCGATACAACGAAGCCCATTGAGTCAGTGAAGGTGGCTGCCTCAAGATTTGGTGGGAGCATCAACTGGAAAACGCGCAACACAGAACCAGTGCAGGTAACTCACAGCATACCTTCTCTTGTTTGTTACATTAATTCTCTCAGCTACAACTTAATAAATTATCTTTCATTTGCATCAGCTACAACTTAATAATTCTCTCTGCTACAACTTAATAAATTATCTTACATTAATTCTCTCAGCTACAACTTAGTTCTATCTTTTGTAGTTTTATTGAGACTTACTTGAGCACTCACAGACATTTTTTTTTACTTTCTCTATGTATGATTAACAATCTTGGTATATCCAGGTGGGTGATCATGTCAAACTCGAGGTCAGTCTGCTGAAGAACGAAATTTCAGATTGCAAACAGCAAGCAGAAGCTGCAGAGGCTGCAAAGCTGTCTGTATTCAATGAGATTAAGAGAACAAATAAGCTTATTGAAGACCTGAAACATGACCTGGAGAGGGCAGAACATGAAGAGGCAGATGCCAAGGAGGATTTGGATTTCTTCCAATTTATTGTACCAGAGATGGAGGAAGGAGGAGCTAGCGATGATAGTGTTGCAGGCGAGGAGATTTTGAAAAATATCCAAGAACGGCACAAAGTACTGGTGTCCAAACTGAAGTTGGTCAATGATGAGTTAAAAGGGGTTCAGGAGAATTATGATTCTTTATTGATTGAACAGGACATTTCCATTGGAAAATCTCAGGCAGCCATCATAGTATCCAAAGAGTCTGAGAAGCAAGCAGAGGAGCTCACTGTAGAGCTCAACAAACTGAAGGAAGTGTTGGATTTGGCTCGTGCCACGCGCCATGATGCTGAAAAACAAAAGGCGTGTGCATCCTTAGCTCGAGATGAGGACCGTCTTAAATGGGAGAAGGATCTAGGGCAAGCAGAAGAGGAGCTGAGTCAACTCAACAAGAAGCTTTCCTCTGTCGAAGATCTGAAATCAGAGCTCGAAATATCATCCAGCTTGCTGGTGAAGCACAACGAAGAGCTAAATGCATATGTGGAGGAAAAGCTAATTAAAGAAGCACAAGAACAAGGAAACAAAACTGATGAGACCATGCAAGAAGAAACCATTCTATCAAGAAATGAGCTTGAGGAGCAGAAGAAGAGCATTGATAAGGCGAGAGATGAAGTCTGTGCCCTGAAAGTTGCTGCTGCATCACTTCAGTCAGAGTTGAGCAAAGAGAAAGAAGCACTTGCCACCATGCAGCAGCTGGAAGCAATGGCATCGATCACCATTACTTCTCTCAAGGCGGAGATTAAGCTGGCACAGCAGGAATTGGAAACAGTTCAGGCCAAGGAGAAGAAATCCCGTGATAGAATGAGCGAGTTGCCTGGGCTTCTGCAAGCTGCAGCCCAGGAAGCTGATGAGGCAAAGTCTCTCGCTGTGAAGGCACAGGAGATGCTAAGAACGAGCAAGGAAGAAGTGGAGCAAGCGAAGGCTGATCTGAGTACTATGGAATTCAGGCTCCAGGCAGTCCTGAAGGAGACAGAAGCAGCGAAAGAGTCTGAGAGGCTGTCGCTTGATGCTCTCAGAGCGCTGGAGGGGAGCGAGCTTGCAGCAAGCATTGCAGAACAAGGCTCTCCTGGAATGATCACACTCGACTTTCATGAGCACGCGTCTCTCATCGAGAAGTCCCGTCAGGCAGAAGAGCTTGTGCACGAGAATATATCTTTTGCAATTGCGCAGGTTGAGATGGCCAAGGACTCTGAGTCTCTCGTCTTAGCAAAGCTCAGCGAAGTTTACAAGGTTCTGGAAGAACGAAAGCAAGCACTGGTTGCTGCCCAAAAGCAGGCCGATAGTGCCACGGAAGGCAAGCTGGCCATGGAACAGGAACTGAGGACATGGAGGGAGGAGCATGGGGAGCGTCGTAAGGCTACCGCTGAGGCTTTGAAATCTGAAACTAAACATTCAAACCCGGTGGTGATCGTCGTTGAGCGCGATCGGGACACCAGGGGCACATGCAAAGAAGACAGCTGCGCCTTGGTTCATCCACTGTCTTCTGATATGTCAGCGAGGAGCAGCCCTGCCGGCCCAGGTTTGCGCGAGAAGGCGAAGAAAGCAAAGAAGCCGCCGTTCCTCCGCCGTATGATGATGTTCCTGGCCAGGAGGAGGCTCACAGCAGCTGCATAAGATAGCGCACTTTCCTTCTGGCGGATGTGTTAGAACTACTGTATTTCCCTGCAACAAAAAGGAAGAAGTGTTAGAACTGTCAGATGTGTGTTCATTCTGCGATAAGCCAAGTCCTTTTGTTTACTCAACTGCCGTGCTGCAGAGCTTTCCGATCAGGGGCTGTGAAGTCTTGGTGGATTTCTGAAACGCGAACTTGTAAATGCGTGAAGTTGTAAGAAAAAAGCTTGTAAATTTGTAATGTTTTGAATATACTACCACTCCCTCCGTAAATTAATATAAGAGTGTTTAGATCACTACTTTAGTTATCTAAACACTCTTATATTTTTTTACAGAGGGAGTACTGCGTTTTGTGGCTGTAACTTTGACCGACTCCAGTGCTTGATGCACTAGATCTTGAGTTTGATAAGTACTTCCTCCGTAAACTAATATAAGAGCGTTTAGAATACTAGAGTAGTGATCTAAACGCTCTTATATTAGGATCTTGAGTTTGAGTACTTTGGACGAATTTTGTGTGCTGGATAAGATGACTAGGAGCTGCACGCATCCGGCTCGTTCTCGGATCTGATGCTGCACGCATCCGGCTCTCGTTCTCGGATCTGATGCTGTAACATTTTGTGGGCAGAGGGTTTCAGTGGGTTTTGCAAGGCGCTTTCTTCCGGAGTGTGAACATTGCTCAAATTGTTCAGAGTGGTTATTGTCCTGTATACATCTGGTTGCAAAAGGTTTCAGACTTTCGGTGGTTTTGCCTGCTGCAGATTCAGCTTACTAGTATAACACTGGGAGGTACCTGGAGAAGGCACAGGGAAATCATGGTGCCGACGACGGCGCTCAACGTCCTCGATGTTCAGGTTCAGCTCGCGCGCTCGCCGACGGCCGGGGCGGATTGTCGGCGGCGTGGCCGTGGCCGTGAGACGCACGCCGTGGCCGGCGGCCGAGACGGCGGCTTGAACCGTGGCCGGCCGTGTCCGTGGCCAACTGACATGCTCTCCACACACGACGCCTGGCATATCATATTCCTTCTGCGGTAGCAGCTGCCATTGTCGGCGCTCTCCGTGCTCGTTCGTGCAGGCCACGTCCCTGGACTTGCCGCAAGAAGAAGCTGTCGCGCACGTCGCCGTGCACGTTATTTTTTTCCCTTTTAAATTTCCATGCCCTCATGAGTGAGAATTGTGATAAACCATTTCTTTAGGCACACGTTCCACCGTTTATTTAGTTAATACGTGCTGTAAACTATCTCCCATCTAACGCGCGAGTCTTCCCTCCTCCTTAAGAAAAATCTTCTTCCTTCTCCCATCGGCGATGTTAGGTTCAACGTCTTGGTTTGGCTGTGTAGCGGTGGCGATGTTTCTTTGTAGAAATAATGTCTCCCACGTTTTATCCCCGCCTCGATGGTGTGAATAGCGTCAATGTGTGGAGGTGTGTCTTCATCGGATCTTACGGAATTCGGTTGGTGCTGGTTTTCGGTGAATCTATTTGGATTCAGTTTTTGTTCGTCTTAGTACATGTGGTTACAGGTTTGATGTTTGCGATCTACAACTCTTTTCATCGGCAACGGTTGCTGCTCTGGCGCATTAGTCCCTTAGCACGATGACTTCCTGACTGTCTACAACAAGGTTTGGCTGGCTGAAATGAGGAAGGGGCAATGACGGCGGCGCGTCTCCGACCCGCTCCAGTGCTTGTCGCTAAGTGGTCCATGACCTGATTGTAATTTTTATTATCTCTAGTGTTTTCGTATTACCATAATTGATGAATAGATTACTTTTTTCTTGCAATATTCTCTGTAAACTAATGAAAGACCTTTTCTAATGCATTGATGTTTAGATAAGATATCAAAGTGCATTAAAAATCTTAGTAACTAATCTTTCAAATGCATTGGTGCTTACTCCAACCAATGCATCGTCATGATGATCATCAACGAAAGGAATACCACTAGAGCTGCAAGAAAGTAACCTTTGTCGTCGCAATGATCGCTCCCGAGCCGGTGTGGCCGTTGAACACTGCATCCAGTGGCCGAGCTTGCATTGAGTTACGAGTGGGGGGTGGCTAGCTTGAGCGATGAACTTTCATGAATTTCTGTACTTTATACTTCCTCCTCTTCAGTTTATAGAGCACATCTATTGTTTTTCGTTTTATTAGTCTCAATTTTGATCCTGTTTGATTTTAAATAAGGCCCTGTTTGGTTTCAAATAAGTCACCAACTTATAAGTCGAAAAGTGCAAAAATGACTTATTTTTCCAAACGGACCCAACTTATAAGTCACCTCAACCTATAAGTCATAAGTTGCTCCACCCCAACTTAAAACTTATAAGTCATCTCTTTTTACGTGGGTCCCATCGCCTTTACATTAAAAAACAAGGTGGGAAGGTGGCTTATTGAAACCAAACAGGCCCTAAGTCACCAACTTATAAGTCGAAAAATGAAAAAAAGTAATTTATTTTGCCAAACAGACCCAACTTATAAGTCACCCCAACTTATAAGTCATAAGTTGCTTCACCCCAACTTAAAACTTATAAGTCACCCCCTTTTGCATGGGTTCCATCACCTTTATATAAAAAAACAAGGTGGAAAGGTGTGGTCAGGTGACTTATAAGTCATGTGACAACCAAACGGGCGTGACTTATAAGTCACTGATTTTAAGTCACCTGACTTGTAAGGGCCTGTTTGATTCCAAATAAGTCACCAACTTATAAGTCAAAAAGTGAAAAAAGTGACTTATTTTGCCAAACAGACCCAATTTATAAGTCGCCCCAACTTATAAGTCATAAGTTGCTCCACCCCAACTTAAAACTTATAAGTCACCCCTTTTGCCCGGGTCCCGCCACCTTTACATAAAAAAATAAGATGGGAAGGTGTGGTTAGGTGACTTATAAGTCAGGTGACAACCAAACAGGCGTAACTTATAAGTCACTGGTTTTAAGTCACCTGACTTATAAGTCAGGTGACTTATTGGAACCAAACAGGCCCTAAGTCAGGTGACTTATTGGAACCAAACAGACCCTTAACTTATGTCGGACTACTGCATCAAGGAGTAATTTGGACAAGTAACATGCATATGTGTGGTGTCATACAAAACTTCATTTATTCAGTTGTAAACTCATCTTGTCTTGATATGTGTGATGTTACTCATAGCGTGAGTAACATATTATTACTTGCCTCATTAATTACTTGTCACATCATTTACTTTGCCTAGATATGTGTGATGCTACAACTTATGTTACTCAGACTAGTCACAGTGGGGAGTAACTTAGATTAGTAACATGCATATGTTACTAGTCTATGTTAGTACCTCCATAGTGAGTAGTAACATATGTGTTGTGTCATGCATCACTTCATTTATTACGTTCTAGACTCATTTTTTTTCTTGATATGTGATGTTACAGTAACTAGTTATGTTAACACAAACACATGCATCTCTTTCTTCATTAATTACATCCCACGTGATCTATTTTGCCTAGATAAGTGTAGATGTTATCATCTACTCCCTCCGTCCGTGAATAAGTGCATATCTAGCTTTTGTCTTAAGTCAAAGTTTTAGAAGTTTGACCACCTTTCTATGAAAAAGTAAAAGCATTTATGGCATCAAATTAGTATCAATAGATTCATTTTGAAATGTACTTTGATAATATATCAATTTGATGTCATATATATTACTACTATTTTTTATAAAGTTGATCAAAATTTTAAAACTTTGACTTAAAACAAAAGCTAGATGTACACTTATTCGCGGACGGAGTAAGTATGTTACTCCCATTGTGGATAGTCTCACTAGTCTTATAATATGTGCAGATTTCAAGGTGCGTTAAATTACTGTATGCACGGATCAAGAGGAAACCCACCTCACAAGTTCTTGGTCATGTAGTGGTCATGCATGCATGCGTCGTAATTAATACATCGACAAACACAACTTTTTAAGAAAAAAAAGAGTGTACTAATAATTAAGCAATGGACAACGATATGTTCCAAACGTTCGTATCTATACAATAGATCCGAACGATCTAAATCCAAGCCTCGCTCCCTTCCTTGTCTAAATCCTAGCCTGCTTTCTACTTCTCCTTTTTTAAGGTGGATGAGAACAAGTCTTGCATATTCAAACATGCATGCATGCATACAAAACAGAATTGCTGACATCAGCAATGATTCCACCCTAAATTAAAATTTAAAATGTTTTGTAGCTCGAACCATCTCTCCGATTGAAAATCCGTTTTGACATAAAAAATTCGTTGTGACGAGATCTTTGAAATGAGATCCCATGTTGGTATGTTTCGATGATATTTTTTTCGGGTCAAAAGTTATCACGTCTAGACTATATAAGTTATCATCCCTGTAGTACATATCTTATCATGGTGTTTCGCTGAAGTTACCAGGGTATATTTCGACTACTTTATCCATGCGTCGAAGTTATCATGATATTTATACGTAAATTATCAGGTTTGTGGTTCGTACATATCATATGTACACATACGTTACGGATATGCTTTTCAATAATTATGTCCCCTCCTCATCCTCAGCCAAAGTTTTGTTTGAACACGATACATACGCGGACGCTCATACATACGCACATATACTCACTCATAAAAACACACACACACGCATACCCTATCCATATGAGCATATTTGAGAGACTAAGCCGACACTTCATCTTAAGATTGACAAAAGTCATCAAAGATGCATTCGTAGTGTATATTACCATCATATTTACACAGAAATTACCGGTGATATGTTTTCAACCAGAAAAAATTCCCGGGGTCAAAATTTATGGAAGTGTTTCTAGCTAAGTTATGAGGAATGTGGTCATAAATTACCGTGCTCTTTACAAAGAAGTTATCGGGGTATGTTTCATACTTTTCCCCTCGGGTCAAAGTTACCATGCTAGGGGTACGTAAGTTATCAGGTCAGTGTGTGTAAATTATCATGATAGTTGCATAGAAGTTACCGTTGTATGTTCCAACAAATCCCCCCTCCCCCGTCAAAGTTACCAGACCCGAGGTATATAAGCTATCATGTCTGCGGTGTGTAAATTACCATGCTATTCAAACAAAAGTTATCAGGGTATATTTCATCAACTTTTTTTTCTGATGAATAAAAAGGTTATCACGGTGTTGGCACGTAAGTTATCAGGTCTACGATTCCTAAATTACTATGCTATTTATACGGAATAAAACCGGAGGTATATTGTATCAATTTTTTCAGGTAAAAAAAAGGTTACCGCGGTGTTGACGTGTAAGTTATCTGATCTTACATTTTAACAACAAAAAATCTGGGTCAAAAAATTTATTGTAGTGTTTGTATGTAAGTTACCATGTTCTGTGGTGTGTAAATTAAAATACTCTCCAGTGTATATTTCAAACAAAAAAAAGTCCGCAAGTTACACACAAGACAATGATCGGAGTTGGAATTCTACATAAAGAGACACATTCATTTTTCAAAAATTACTCATCGACAAACCCAATGCACCGATCCTTCCAATATAACTTGGTCCATATGAGTCACCCTCTCTTCAAAAGCATTTTCGTTTTTCCTGCTCTCAAGTAGAGAATAAAACTTAGCTAACCTGAATTAGAAACAGAGAAGCAAGCTTTGTCTGGGTGGTAGAGCACCTGCACCCGAATTTGCGGGTCGGGGGTTCAACTTTCATGGGCGCACTTTTTTCCAACGCAAAATCTTTGCACGCGCGAGACCCTGCAGTAGTGCACGCGCGAGAAGCGGATCGGATGGCGACTGCGTCGTTCGTATCTATTGCGAAAATAGGAACGTTCGCTCGTTACTTTTGTCGCTAAGCAATTTTACAAACTACAAAATTCATTCCAATTTTTTCAAATTAATAAGCCCCCAAAAGCGAAAAAGAGTGACCAACCATAGCTCCAGAATTACTTCCCCCCTTTATCCATCCTGAAAATACGACATTAATTAACCTTGAACGAGGATTGAGGAAATAGCAGGCCGACCCGACCAGACCTCCCGACGCAACACCTTCCGCCTCCTTGAGTCGCCGTCCCCTTTCGCTCGACCCGCTCCGGCGAGACGGTTCCGACCGGCGGCGAGGTATGTGGTGTGCTGCCCCCATCCATCCCTTTCTCGTCCCACACTTTGGTTCTCTCATTTTCCCTGTTGACCGACGGCGCACAGGTGTACAGGGAGGCGGATTCCGGCGGCCGGAAACGGCCGGTTCTAGAAAGGGCAGCACCCGGGGTCGCGGTAAAGCCCTAGATTTCGTTGTCTCAGTTTGTTGGAACCCCAGGTTTTCTGTGGGATTCTTGAATTTCACCTTCTCAGATGGAATTGTGGTTGAGATCGATGGGATCTTGATGCCAATCAGGCTCGATGTGGTGGATATGCATTGACGCACATAATCTATTGCGACAGAAAACATGCACAATGGTGCTGCGTTCGGTTGACAATTGACTGATAGTTGTAACGCGTCGTGTGGGTAACCACCTATGTCTCGTTTGGTTGGCGAACTCTTGTCATCGAGCAAGATATTGAGAGGTTCATCCTTCCGCTGAAGGGGGATGCGATGTCTATGCTGTTTAGCTTCAGGGAGGAGGATGATAGAGCAATGGATCCATTATGATCTGGATCTGTTTCCTTGGTTGACGATGCTAATCTGCTTGGATTGTTCTGTGAGTTGGGTTACGGCATTTCCTTTTTCTTTTTTCTTTGAGCAAGCGATCTGTCCTGCTCTTTGTGGGGTTGACACTCCAATTCACCCTGCTTGCTTCCGATCTGTTGTGGATCTGTGTGATGCGTGCTGGAGTAGCTAGATCAGTTTACTTCCAAAAGAACTTTGTTGTAAAAAGCAACAGATTAGAAGGTAAATTTGTAGACTGACAAGTGACAACAACAACTTGTAGATCACAGGAAAACATACTATGTGCTGAAATTTTCCACGACAATTTTGATTAGATTTCGTCCATATCTGGTGTTTTTAATTATGCATATAGTGCTGAACATTTGACCAAAGTTGCTCGAGCTAACTGATTGATCTGTACTCTGTTGCTAGAGGACACTGACGATTTCTTATCATATTTTTTAAAAAATGTCACTGAGCGCACATTATTATAGCAAATTTATGGCTCTTTTTTGGGTTTTGATCCACTATGTTTGTTGCAGCTTTGGACCTTACGAGCTCACATTCTGAGTATTTGAAAGACCGGTGGTTTTAAATGCTGGAAATCAGACCACTTCCGTTTATAAATGCACAAATATGTTAGGGAATTCTTTGCTAGCTGAGAAAGAACTGGCGCTTGCAAGTAGATGTGGTTTGTTCTCATCAAGCATGCAACAGTCTCACACATCGTCCTGTCCTACTATCACATATGAAGAAGCTCTTAGAAGGGAACTGGAATATCGGCGAAGGTTGGAACGTACTCATCCACATCTGTTGATTGCTCTTAATGAAGCTCCTGCGCTATCCAGAGTAAGCTTCTTGTCTGATAACTTGTCAGCAGGTTTTGTTGGTAATGAACATTTGTGGTCCTATGGTTGATAACTTACGTGCATGGGAAGTATTGAGTTAGTCTGGGTAACCAATCATTAACAGAAATTTACCATTTCATTTTAGTTTATATGTCAACACAATTTTATCATTTGCGCTATCTGTGTTCTGCAGAAAGCTATTTTGTACCCTTTATTCAATAGTTATCCTCTACTCCCTCTTTTCACAAATATAAGATGTTTTGAATATTTCAGTATGGACTACATACGGACTGAAATGTGCGAACAAACACACTAAAACGTGTCTATATACAGCTGATTCAGAAAAAAGTTAGAACATATTATATTTGTGAATGGAGGGAGTGTTCTCTTGTGCAAGGCATTGAATCGAGTCTCAACTTCATATGTTGCAAGCTCAAACAAGAGTCAGTTTTCTCAAGTTCTATTGTCACATTCATGCTGTTGAGAAAATATCCATAAGCCGCAAATTGAGTTTAATATTGCTTTACAAGATGTGATGAAACATACCTGAGTTTGATCCAACCACCCATGTGAGAAGCTGCAACAAAGGTGTTGTTGTTTCAATGCCACTCCAAATTACCTCTAGCCCTTTATCCTTGTTCTTACCATTTTCTGGACAGGATGAAGAGTTCAGCTTGCAGAGTTGTAGTAATTCTTTGATCAGTGGGGAAAGTTTGCTAAAGTTTTAAGTAAACTGCATCCCTATTTAGAGAAACGATTATTCTGGACGATTTCTGGTTATTGAGTATTCATTTGAAATGCAGTTTATTGACTCATTGAGTCCTGGCACCACTCTCTTTTACTTCTGATGTTAAACCATTCCGTGTTCTCATTCTTCTGCATAGGTTCGATGTTACTTTCCCTAATTGTATCAAACTATAGTTAGATATTAGAAGATGTTATCTGAAAGCATGATAAGCCTATGCACTATTTGTTACTATGTTTTTGTTTGAAACCTAGAAAATTTTGTCAGAGAAATTAGATGCACTTTACTTATCTATTATTGGATTAAAAATATACTTTCAGGAGACCTGTACAGATTCAACACCTGATGTGTTGAAGAGAAAGTTAACTCCTGAGAGTAATATGCCTTCACTGCAGTCAAGCTTTAATTTCACCGCTGCAAGAAGCCAGCCAGCAAATTGGTACCCTCCAAAGAAAAAAGTAATAGTTCGACAGCCTGCATCACAGGCTATGCAGGCTGTTCAAATACCCAGAACAAATTCTGTACCTTCCTTTTGGTGCAAAATATGCAAGGTGGATTGTGTCACTGAATTCAATTTCGGCGCCCATATTGGAGGGAAAAAGCACAAGCTCAAGAAGCAACTGATTCTTGGTAATATGAACACTGGAAGACCTGGCACTGGCAGTCAGTTTGCGGGTAACACAAACCGTGGACCAAGTGAGAATGCAGTTTCTGGAAGCAGAAATGATGAACCAAATGTAGGTAGCAGCAGTATTGCTGGACCAAGCAGCAGCGTGTCCTCTGGAAGCAGACCCAGTGAAGCAAACCCCTGAAGCATTAAACTAGGTAATCAGCCTCGTTAGGTACTGTGGAAGGCGGTCTCCAAGCAGTTCTCAAGGTCATGGAAGTTGTGCAAGAGTTTGCAGTTAACATCAAAGAACTAGGCTGTAGGCTGTCCTCGAATGATCATAGTTGACTTTGACGAGGGCGCATCTCTCATTGAGCTTGTGCATGAGAAGACATATTGGGCAATTGCACAGGTTGAGATGGCCAAGGAGTCTGTGTCTCTCATCTTATCAAGACTCGGCGACGTTTTACAAGGTTCCGCAAGAATTAAAGCATCATGATATAAATACCATGTTTTATGCTTGTAACTGTTACATACTCAACTGATTAATTGATTAGATCTTGAGTTCGATATTGTCGATGAATTTCATGTGCTGGAAAAGATGGATCTTGTTCTCATATGTGAAGACAATCTTCTGTTATCCATTCCTGTGCAATTATTATCCCTGTACATCTGAATGCAGGGGATTTCAGTGGTCCTATATGGCTTTTTACTCTGAAATAAAAACCTGGGCGTTGAGTTGTGTAGTTATTATTGCTCATCTGAATGCAAGAGATTCCAATAGTCTTGCAACTTTTTTTGGGAATACTGAAATTTATTGGCTTCAGCCACATACATCATCTACAGACGGTCATAGTTGTTTCTGCCAATATTCACAAGGGCATGTCAAACTCATTGATTCATATTTCATACAATTTTTTTATTACAAGCTCATTGGTTCATATTTCATACAATTTGTAGATGTGTCGTTTAATTGGAGTGAAAGGGAAAAGATCTTATGTGTTGAAATCATTCGAACAATTCCCTGGGTTTATGTAAAAAAAGGGGGTTGGAAAGCAAGACCTGAGCCGCCTAGGATGACCTCAATGAGTCTGGCGAGGCATGGACTTTGCCTTGTTTTGAGATGTATATAATGATCAAAGGTTGTGAGTTCAGCGAACTAAGGATCCTACATGTAGCTTTCAACGGTTGTTATGGAGTTGGGAATTCGCTGTCTACCTGATAAACAATGGCTGTAATAAAAAAAACACATGACATGTTGAAGTAAATCGATAATTAAATACAGAGTAAACATATATCAGTCGTCATCAAACTTGAAGTGTATATTTGCTTTGGTGACCAGACTTCAATATACCTGAAATATAACCATCATCAAACTTGAAGTGTATATTCGCTTATGTATTTAATATACCCAGGCTTTGAGATGTATATTCTGATCAAGGTTGTGAATTCAGCCAATGTAAGGATCCAACCTGTAGCTTTCCACGGTTGTTATGGAGTTGAGAATTAGCTATCTACCTGATTAACAATGGTTGGGATAAAGAAACACATATCATGCCGACGTCATTCAATAACCAAACATAGAGTAAAATATATTGATGGCCATTAAATTTGAAGTGTAAAAGAGAGTGGTATGAAAGAAATAGGACGGGACGACCCATTTCCGAGGCTCTGGAGCTCGGGAGAGAAAGGGAGTACATGATGTAAATGCTGCGCCCGACATGAGAAGCCAAGGCCACGGTGTAGGCTTAGTTGGCAATGCCTGAAAACAACATTAAAGTGTAACTTAAACCTCTTTAGTGATATTGGATGTGTTTTACTCTTAAATACTGAAGAATTTATCCTGAAGTCTAGTTTTCTTCTATTGACATGTGGCCGAATCATTAAAGCGCATAGAGCTATTTAAGTGGTATACTCAACTTACTTCTTTTAGTCAAGCAATACATTGTAAGCAAGTGAATGATCTGTCAAGGAATTCCTAAAGTTTTTGGTGGCTGTCTATCAAAAACAAGAAAAGTGGAGGAACGAGCTGCATTTATCAACTATCTCTGACGACAACTTATTCTCTTTGCTTTTTTATATTTCCTTGTTTCTTGAGTCAACTGTAATGACAATTGCACACATCAGTCGATATGCATATAAGATGTTATCTCTCCGATTGAAAATATGTTGGAATTAATGGGCATGTTGAGTTTAATGGGCCTTGAGCCAACTGAAGTTCACAATTTTGTTAGAAGTCAAAGAAGTCACGATTAATTTAGACATCCAATATTTTTTTGTTGAACTTATGACATGTGGATAAATCATCAAAGTGCATAGAGCTATTTAAGTGGTACTCCGTTTACTTCTTTTAATCTTGAACCATACTCCTACTTCTTTTAATCAAGCAGTACATTGCAAGCAAGTGGACAGCCGAGCTATTTACCGCGAATAAAAGAAGTGTAGGATCGAGTTGCACTCATCAACGGCCTTTGACAACAACTGATTTTCTTTTTTATTATTTGCTTGTTTTCTAGAGTCAACTCCTATGACAAGTTGCACACATCAATCAATATGAATATAAGATGCCGTATGTCCTATTAAAACAATTGCTAGAATTAATGGCCCTGTTGGGATTAATGGGCCTTGACCTAACTGAATTTGAGAAGTTAGAAAAAGTTACGAAAATTACAATTACTTTTGACATATGTATCTTTTATTGAACTTACGACATATGGATGAATCATCAGTTCACGTGGAGGTAATTAACTAGCACTGAACTTATTTCTTTTAATCGAGCAATACATTGCAAGGAAGTGGACAATCGAGTTGTTTACCAACAAAGGAAGTGGATAATCGACCTATATTCACCAGCTGCCTCTGACGATGGTGGTGGTTTCATCACTCTGGCCGACGAGGCTACCCTACCCAGCCATAGGGCTCCGACTATGAGACACGTAGGTAATCGACGCATGCTAGTGAGTGTCAAGTTCCCTTACATGACTATAAATACGAGTTCCAAACGGATCATGACAAGTCGGATGAGCAACGAAAATTCTAAAACCCTCACTTGATGTCCTGTACTCGTGACCACAATGTGTGTTGCCGCCGCGGATGGGAAACGTGGAGGAGGCAAAGCCACTTGGAAGACATGGCTGCCCATAGTGTGTGTCGTCGGCAATGTCTTGTTCCTTTGGATCTTATCGGCGTCTACCGGTGGGGTTGCCCAAGGGAAGATTAAAGAAACAAACTTGAGAGGGGGAAAGAGTGTACGGCCATATTCATGAATCAATAAGTCAAGCATCCCTACAAACTAAAATATGTACATAATCACTTTGTACATTTAGACCACCAGGAGCGAGAGCCCCCCTCCTACCCCGGTTTCATTATCCATGGATGGACCAAGGGAAAAACTTAAGAGGGCGAGAATGTATGACCATATTCATGAACCAACAAGCCAAGCATCCATATAAACTAAAATATGGGCATAATCACTTCAGGGAGCAGAGTTCTCCTCCCTTCCACGGTTCAATTATCAACTGAAACCAAGGTTCAAAACCCAATTACAGTACAAAGTAAATTACAGCAAAGTATAAGGCCAAAGCTTTGGCAATACACAACACAGCTTGTTCAAAACATATTACAAGATAAGTGCAAAATGCGCTCAAGGATACTACAATCCGGACCCCCTCTTTGAAAATTACCTATAGCCCACCTATAACCAGCCTTGAGAGATTTACTAACCAACTTTACACCTTGCCAAAACATGGAAGGTTTTATAGCAAAATATATTGGGAACATTACTAATATTTTTATTATCAACTATTTGCTTCCATATTTTGTCATCGTCTTCGATTGTACCTCTTGATCGAGTTACCAAAGGAGGCAGACTTTGACATCTTTAATCACTTCAATCTTCACATGGTAACTCAATTCATAGAAAAAATGAAAGAAAACTAGTCATTTGAGACAAGTTGACTTACATAATATGACAATATATTGTTTCGAAGTTGCAAAAGAGAATATTTACACATTGCCCTAACAATCTAACCTGCAACCTCAAAGAAAAAAAGCATTATGAAATGACTCGGTTAAGGATGTTACCGGCACTGGGGCTGCCGGTCAACCGACGTGCGTGAATGTTGACACCCGTCAAGAGCCATGAAAATTTTGAGTTGGAACTGTCGAGACTTCGGACAGCCTCGCACAGTCCAAGAACTTGTGTGTCTCTCTAAGACACACCGACCCAATGTTATCTTTCTTTCTAAAACTACACAAAATTAAGAGTATGTTAAGAGTTTGCGCTACTGGTTGGGTATGGAAAATGTTTTTTCCATTACCGTTCAAGGCAAAGGGTGTAGGTCTGGCTGTGTTTTGGGATGAACATTTCTCTCGAACTAAATGAGTTTGGTGACCATTTATTGACATGTATGTTTGCAATGCAGATGGCACAAAATGGAGGAGCACTTTCATCTACGGGGAACCAAAGGCGACCTAAAGGTATGTTAGTGGGATCTTTTGAGACTAGTTAAATCACTTGGTGCTAGTCTTTGGTTTCAAATGGGTGATTTTAACGAAGCAATGTGGTACAATGAGTATTTTTCTCGTCATAAGAGACCAACAAGATTAATGGCCAATTTTTGAGAAGTTTTGTTTGAATGTAGTATATTCGACTTGGGCTACGATGGTGTTCCGTAGACTTCTAATAATAAGCAAGATGGCAACAAAAATGTGAAGTTGCTCCTTGATCGTGCAGTGGCGTACCCTCAATGGTCTTATTTATTTTTTAAATGCAAGGTTTCTCACATCATCAGCTCTAGGTTAGAGTAGACCATTGTCCTTTGTTAATTCAATTGATGGGTTCCCCTTGCTTTGGAAAAATTACTAAGCATATTAGATATGCGTCATTTTAGGAAAGGGAGAGGGTGGCTCTGGACGATCAGGTTAAGGCTTGTTGAAATAATGGTACACATATAGACGATCTGAAGAATGTGGCAAATAATGTGGATAGATTAATGAATTATCTTCATGGATGGACTCGGGCTCATATTTTCTATCTTCCAAAGAAACTTGACTCGGCTCGTAAAAGATTAAATGTGCTATTTAAAAGAGATGACCATACCACACCTCTGAAAAGGAAGAAAATACCAAGGGAGATGGATGAGCTCCTTCTTAAGAAAGAAATTATGTGGAAACAGAAATCACGTTGGACCATATGAAATGGGGGAACGCAAATTTCTTTGGCAGGAAGGCTTCTTGGAGGGCCAAAAGAATAATATTTCTGGCCGCGAGAAGAATCATGGGTCTTTTACAAAGAATTTGGATGAGATTCAGGGGCCATGAGTGCAAAGCCCGTATGAGCGGGGTAATATTCATCGGCTGGCCCAAAGGGAGTGGCGCCCTGTTGCCGCTGATTGCTATAAGAGCAACTCTAGCAGACCCGTATCCCGCCTCGACTCGTAAAATAATCGTCAAAATGTGGGTCGGGGTGGAAAAACCAGCCCGATCAAACCCCGCATCTCGCCCCGGCCCGTAAATTTTTTTAGGGGACGTGGCAAAATCCCGACCCAATCCGGGAAAACGCGGGTTTCCACCTCGCGGCTGCGGTGTCCTACATATAGGCGGAAGCGGTTGGTGGGGGGACATTTCATCCCGCACTTTCTCCCATCAACCACCTCTCCTTTCCCCCCTCGCGCCGCCGTCGGCCGCCGCCCAAGATTTCGGCGAAAGCAGCCGACAGGAGCAAGCCGGAAGGCCGCCACGCGCACGAGGCCTCCCCTCCCTTCCCCCCTGCGTCGGCTGGCCGCCGGATTTGCAGATCCGCGACACTTCATCGCGGGCCGCCGGATTTGGCTTTTTTCGGCCGCCGGTTGCTGGCCCAAGCGATGGAGTGGTCGGGGAGCCTCTCCCGCAGCCCAGGCAAGGGCGCATCGCTGCATGCAGATACGGGTTCGTCCACCCGCCGCCGCCGAAGGTTTGCGGGCATGGACTCGTCCGACCGTCCACCGGGCTCGGCGTTCGCGCAACGTCTTTGTGGCTTTCCGATGCCGCTCATAGAGTGCGACGACTGCACGCAGAAAGTGCTGCGGCTCACTTCGAGCACGCCGAAGCACCCCGGATGGGTGTTCTTCAAATGCGAAAACGACGGGGTACGTGCACTTACGGTAGCTCATTTCATAGTTCATTCTTTAGTTGAATTGCGGTAGCTCACTTCGAGCTTGCTCATTATTTTGTGTAGGACGATGGATGCTCATTTTGGTTTTGGGAAGGCCAATACATTAATTTGTTGATAGAAAAAAACTTAATAGATGTTAGTGCACTCTTTAGTATAATCGAAGGCAATGCTGTGGCTGCATGTGCAACTAGAGGGGAAGCAACGTCGACTTCTTTCGAACCAAAGATGAAGAAAGAAGAATGCAAAATCAAGAATCCACAGATCAACAACGAATGCATGGAGAAAATATTAGTCCAACTAGTGGGAACAGTTATGGAAGTTGGAAATCTTCTAAAATGCATACTTGTGGTTTTGTTTTCTTTGATCTTACTATTCTAGCAAAGATTTGGTGATGTCTTTTGTATCCAATGTTGTTGATAAAGCAAAGCAATGCAATATGCTAGATCAAATTAAGGTGCAAATTTAAGTTTTGCGGGCCGAGAGGAGCTGCGCCAGATCAGACGCCGCAAAGTTAACCCGTAAAAAGGTATATTCCAAAAATACATTTTTTACGGATCCATTATGCGGGGTCTGCAACTGCGGCCGTCTGTGCCGGCTCACAAAGGCGTTTTTTCATGAACTGCAAAAACGTTTTACGGGCCAGAAGGATGCAGGGTCTGCTAGAATAGCTCTAAGCAGAGTTATAAGGGCGCGACTCCGTGCTGGCCGCAGCGGTTCCTATCGCACTGTCGCCTGTAGAGAGCCACTGCTGGGGCGGCATAGCGACCACGCCTGCTGTGACGTCATACATGTTCGCCCCCCACACATTTTTGTTTCATTTTTGATTTATTTTTACTATTGTTTATATTACAAAAAATACTCTACATAAAATTTAGAAAATGTTAAACATGCATTTGAAAAATGTTATTCATGTGTATGGAAAATGTTTATAATATTCAAAAAAGGCACGTGTTTAAAGCAAATATATCTATCATTTTATGAAATATATGTACAATTTACAAAAAGTGTTTGCGTAATTCAAAATATTTTTTTGCGTAATGTAAAAAAATGTTTCATACCATCCAAAAGATGTACGTGACATTTTAAATAAAATTATGGCAGTCCAAACAAATGTTCCTGACATTTTAAAATATGTTTATACAATGTAAAAAATGTTCATGTAGGGTAATAAAATGTTTATTTTTAGAAAATATTTATATAATGTAAAAAATATTCATGTAGTTTAAAAAATATTTATTGCCATTTAAAAAATGGACAATGTATTTGAAAAATGTTAATTTGTATCTATATCTATATCTACACCAATATAAAAAAGACCCAAAGGGACAGATCAAAGCATGTCAATCCTACGACCTATATTGTTACAATGGTGAGCGCTCAACATGTTTAATGTGTAATTAAAATCATACCAAACATTAACGTATGTGCTAATCACATAACTAATTTGTAATTGATATCCTATCTAATATCAGCGCGCATTCCACATACACATTACTAGTTCTTAAATTTTAAATATATATATATATATATATATATAATGTGTTTGAAAAACGTTCAAAGTGTATCAGAAAAAATGTTTGTACGTGTGCTTTTAAAATGTACATTGTATATCTAGAAAAAAGTAGACAAGAGTCCAAAGAATGCGAGGAATGCGAGGTCAGCAAAGCGGCAAGCGGCAAGGGGGACACGGGGATCAGCACGACAACGCCGCCATGCACAACTACACCAGCAGCCGGCGGCTCATTGCATTTGCATCACCGGCCTGTCTATCAGGTGCATGCCGCATGCGCCCAACTGTCCAAGCCAAAGCCCCATTTAATTAGGCCATTTTTGTTGACTAATTATACTAAGGGTTTGTCTAGGGCACATCTAAGTGACTCAATTAAACTAGAAAAGAATAGAAAAACAAAAGAAAATGTATGCACAAATTTCCGCATAAAATCAATGACATAGGATTGGATATGCAATGCTCTGGCATCTGCTTTACCAAAACTTTTATACTAATTTCCGTATAAAATCAATGATATAGGACTGGATATACTTTTCGTTCCTTAATTCTTGGCGAAGTCTAGATTTGGTCTCTCAACTTTAAAATCGGACAACTTGCACCGCCAACTACCGAAACCGGATACAACTTGCACCGCCAACTACCGAAACCGGACAAGGTTCGTCCCCGGTCTCGGTTTTGACCGGTTTTGGTGCTGGCTCACCCCAGTTTTGACCAGTGCATACTCAAATTCGTGTAAATTTTTTATGTCCGTGAACTTTTTGAAATTCACATACACTTTTCAATTCCGCGTAGTTTTTCCAAGGTCACATTTCTTTTTTAAAAAATAAACATACTTTTTCAAATCAGTGAACAACATTGAAATTTGCGTACTTTTTTCAAATCCGTGATTTTTAACATTTGCATGTTTTTTAAATCTTCTTTTTTGCGTAAAAAATCCAAATCTACGTACTTTTTCAAGTTCGCATAATTTTTTGAAATTCATGAACTCTTTCAAAAAAGTACGCGAATATGAAAAAGGACGCCAATTTTAAAAAGTACATGAATTTGAAAAAACTACATGAACTTTTAAAAAAGTATGCAGATTTGAATAAGTATGTGAACTTGGAAGAAGTACGCGGATTTGAAAAAAGTACACAAAATTTTAAAAAGTACCCGACTTTAAAAACATTACGCGGACTTGGAAAAAAATATTGAATTTGAGTTGGCACAGTCAAAACCGGGGTGAGATAGCATCAAAACCAGTCAAAACCGTGACCAGGGATGAATCTTATCCGATTTCAGAAGTTAAGGGTGCAAATTATTCGGTTTTGGAGTTGAGGGACCAAATGTGACTCCGCCAAGAATTGAGAGACGAAAAGTATACTTTTCTCTAAATCATACACACCGCTTCGAATAGTGCATAGTATCGTTGGCGTCATCGTCAACACTTCTCCCCGAGCAAATGGCTTTGACTTCACCGCAAGCGACCATCGACAAAGCCAATCGAAAGGTGTAGAGAAGCCGCAGGACGATCCAAGCCAACCAATCTACCACACGCCAGGAACAGGGCGGCACCAAATTAGAGAACAATCCACGACGAAGAACTATGCAAGGCCCACATCACGAAGAATCACCAAGCTGGTCTATCAGACGCCTGTTATCGTTGTCGCATGGACCTCATTGCCGCGCAACTCCGAATCCATCACACCAAGAAGATCATGACGACCCCGGGGACATGTCGAAGAGTCAACTACCGCATCCGTAGTCAAAACCCCGTCGTCTCTCAACCACATCCCAGTTTTACTTCCTGAATCTTGAAAAAGCCATACATAGCTATCACTTCTCGTGCCAATGCGCTCCATGGAGGGAGACCCGTCCACTAATTAATACCCTCTTCGGAGGTCGAAGATGCCATGCCGTTCCCGAAGAAAGGAGACAATCTATGTAACTTTAGCCCACCTTTTGACTACAATAGACTCTATCTTGCCACACAAACCACGGACGATCACCATCTCCAACCGTGGGGCTTGCCAGTTGACACCAACTCCAAAACACTTCTCCCAAGAGGGAAATATGACACAAATGCCACCATCGTCTGATCTGGTGATCCCGAATCTAGGGTTTCCCCCGGAGTAACAAGGACGAGGTGAGAACCTGAAACAACACCTTCAACAAGGTGACGACACTCGCAGACGCAACTACATTGGTCTGGAAAACATTCGAGCTTCGCTTTCGCCGTCCATCTCGCCTCTTAAGTCTGTCACCGGCTGGCCCACCAAATTTCCATCGATGGCACCCACGTCGTAGCAAGGAGCCCAACCAGGCCCATTGGCCCTGGAGCCCATGTCACAGATTTGGAGGCAGAGAGGAGGGGGGCAGACAAGATCGCGACCTTACCGCAGGCCTCGCCATGGAGAACTGGTGGACCATCGAGAGGCCGCAGATGAGCCACATCGAGTAGATCCGTCAATGTTGGTCTGAATCACACCGACAAGGGAAGTCGCAGCAGGCACCGGGCACACTCCTCCATTGGGCGCCACATAGCCATTGCAGCTGCAAACTAGCACGCCAGATCGCCGAAAAAAGTTTCTGCCATTCGACAGCTTCCTGGCCTGAAACAGAGGTGAAGCCGCCGCGGCGAACCCCACCGCCCGCCGTGCGGGCTTAGCCTACCAGCATCCTTTGGCAACAACGGGGGGAGAGACGGGGTGGGTGGTGAGCTGATGACGTCAGCATGGAACTGGGTTTTTCTTGTGCCACCTGGGAGGTGACTTCTTTCCGATGCTTCACAAGTGATGCTTTTGTTAGAACACGAGGTCAATTTATTCTTTAGCACTACTCTTACTCTTTTAACATTAATATTCAATAAATTTCCAAACATTATACAATTCAATACATATTTAAATTATATGATTAAGTGAGGGTATAATTTTTTCACCGTTTGTGTCATCGTCATCACTTCTCCCCGAGAAATCGACTTCGACTTCATCGCAAGCGACCACCGACAAAGCCAACCACAAAGGTATAGAGAAGCCACAAGAAGATCCAAGCCAATCAATCAACCACACACCAGGAACAGGGCGACACCGAATTAGAGAACAATCAACAATGAAGAACTATGCAAGGCCCACGCCGAGAAGAATCACCGAGCTAGGCTACCATTGTCGTGGCACTGATCTCACTGTCGCGCAACTCCGACTCCATCATACCAAGAAGTCCATGACAACCTCGAGGACATGCCAAAGAGTCGACTACCACAACCGTAGTCGCGACCCTATTGTCTCTCATCCACATAGTTGTTTCCAGACAAGCCATCGATGACCACCATCACCAACCACGGGGCATTCCAGCCGACACCAACTCCAAAACACTTCCCCAAGAGGGAAACATGACACCAGTGCCTCCATCGTCTGATCTAGTGATCCCGAATCTATTGTTTCCATGGAGTAATAAGGACAATGAGGCGAGAACCTGAAACAACATCTTCAACAAGGTGACGACGCTCGTAGACGCATCTGTCATCAGTCCGGACAACATCCGAGCTTTGCTTTCGCCGTCCATCTCACCTCTTGAGTCCGTCTTCGGCTGGCCTACAAACCCCCATTGACAGTGCCCACCTCGTAGCAAGGAGCCCAGCTAGGCCCATCGGCCCTCAATCCCATTTCACAGATCTAAAGGCAGAGAGGAGGACAAACCAGATCGCAACCTTACCCCATGCTTTGCCTGGGAGAGCCGGTAGACAACCGAAGCCACCACCGGGAGGCCACAGACAAGCCACATCAAGCGGATCCATCATTGTTGGTATGAATCACGCCGACAAGGGAAGCCACCGCAATCACCGTGCCACACCTCTCCATTGGGTGTCGCGTAGCTGTTGCAGTTGCAAAGCTAGCACGATGGGTCGCCAGAAAAAATTTCTGCCGTTCGGCAACTTCTGGACCTAAAACAGAGGCGAAGCTGCCGTGAGGAACCCTGCTGTCCGTCGTGCAGGCTTAGCCTACCGGCATCCTTTGGAGACAATGAGGGGAGAGACGGGGTGGGTGGTGAGCCGATGCCGTCGGCGTGGATCTGGGTTTTCCTTGTGCCACCCGGGAGGCGACTTCTTTTCGGTGCGTCACAAGTGATGCTTTTGTTAGAACATGAGGTCAATTTATTCCTTTAGCATCACTTTTACTCTTTTAACATTAATATTCAATAAATTTCCAAACATTATACAATTTAATACATATTTAAAATTTATGATTAAGTGAGGGTATAATTTTTTGACCGTTTGCGTCATCGTCACCAGTTCTCCCCGAGCAAACGACTTCGACTTCACCACAAGCGACCATCGACAAAGCCAACCGCAAAGGTGTAGAGAAGCCACAAGAAGATCCAAGCCAATCAATCAACCACACACCAGGAACAAAGCGACACCTGATTAGAGAACAATCAACGACGAAGAACTATGCAAGGCCCACGCCGAGAAGAATCACCGAGCTAGGCTACCATTCTTGTGGCACTGATCGCGCTGTCGCACAACTCCGACTCCATCATACCAAGAAGTCCATGACGACCCCGAGGACATGCCAAAGAGTCGACTACCGCATCCGTAGTCGTGACCCCATTGTCTCTCATCCACATAGTTGTTTCCAGGCAAGCCACCGACGACCACCATCACCAATCACGGGGCATTCCAGCTGATACCAACTCCAAAACACTTCCCCAAGAGGGAAACATGACACCAGTGCCTCCATCGTCTGATCTAGTGATCCTGAATCTATTGTTTCCCCTGGAGTAACAAGGACAAGGAGGCGGGAACCTGAAACAACACCTTCAACAAGGTGACGACGCTCGTACGCATTTGTCATCAGTCTGGACAACATCGGAGCTTTGCTTTCTCCGTCCATCTCACCTCTTGAGTTCGTCGCCGACTGGCCTACCAAACCTCCATTGACGATGCCCACCTCGTAGCAAGGAGCCCAGCTAGGCCCATCGGCTCTTGATCCCGGCCCATTTCATAGATCTAAAGGCAGATAAGGGGACAAATCAGATCGCAACCTTACCCCATGCCTTGCCTGGGAGAGCCGGTAGACAACCGAAGCCACCAGCGGGAGGCCACAAACAAGCCACATTGAGCGGATCCGTCATTGTTGGTACGAATCATGCCGACAAGGGAAGCCACCGCAATCACCCATGTCACACCCCTCCATTGGGTGTCCCGTAGCTGTTGCAATTGCAAAGCTAGCACGCCAGGCCGTCGGAAAAAATTTCTGCCGTTCGACAACTTCTCAGACAAAACAAAGGGGAAGCCGCTGCGAAGAACCCCGCCGCCCGCTGTGTGGGCTTAGCCTACTGGTATCCTTTGGCGAAGACGAGGGGAGAGACGGGGTGGGTGGTGGGGCGATGACGTCGGCGTGGATTTGGGTTTCTCTTGTGCCACCCTGGAGGTGACTTCTTTTTGGTGTCTCACAAGTGATGCTTTTGTTAGAACATGAGGTCAATTTATTCCTTTAGCACCACTTTACTTTTTTAACATTAATATTCAATAAATTTCCAAATAGCGTACAATTTAATACATATTTAAATTGTATGATTAAGTGAGGGTATAATTTCTGTTATATGAATTCTTTACACATATGATTTTTTTCATAAAAAAAACAGGGCCCTAAATTTTCTAGAGGCGGCATTGCGTCCCCCATAGGACAAGAGCCTGCCCTCGTAACTACTCCCTCCGTTCCCAAATATTTGTCTTTTCTAGCATTTTAAATGGACTACAACATACGGATGCATGCAGACATATTTGAGAGCGTAGATTCACTCATTTTGCTTCGTATGTAGTCATTTGTTGAAATCTCTAAAAAGACAAATATTTGGGAACGGAAGGAGTATTGAGTTTTTTTTCTCAAACTCGCCCTCACCCCTCAGTAGTTAGAACCAGTCGTGCCGTTCTAATTATGCATGTATTTTGTGATGACACGTCCTAATTAACAAATGGTTGCCCTTTTAGTCTTCACCTGCTCCTACACGACACGCTACATTTCAGGAGCGACAGTAAAATATTATGAACCCCTTACAATTTACCTCTCAGTAAACAAAGAACCGCCCATCTCCGGGGTATATTCCAGCCAATTATTTGCACCAGAGCAGCCAGGCAGTCCAGTAGAAAAATAACATATCCCTCCAAAAAACAATAAGGCATCACCAATCTTGGCTTATCATCCAAGCAGCTACTCCCAGCAGACAAACACTAGATGCAGGCGCCATCCGGGGCTTGGGCGACCGCGACCCCCCACACACAAGCTCTAGCAGAAAATAGGAAGACGTGGTAAGACTCCGGCACCCCTCGTTTGATCCGTCGGGCTGCCGATGCGGGATGGCGCTATCACTTGTACGTTCACGCAAAGGGACACGCATCGTTCTTGGGTCTATTTAAGCTCCACCGGAGGGTGGCTACTGAGGTCACCACCTCACTGCCCCCATCCTCTCCAACCCTTGCCGGCCTAGCTAGTTCGGCGGCGGCAATGGAGATCGAGCGGGAGGCGCCGGGCAGCGAGAGGGGGAGGAGCTGGCGAGCCAACGCCGTGCAAGATGTGCAGGATGGCAAGAAGTTTGAAGACGGTGATGAGACGCTCGTCAAGGTACAGTGCTATGTCTTGCTCCTCTTGTGCATATGTAGAAGCTCGTTTGCTCATGTTCATGGTGAGTCTAGCTCTAGCTAGAGAGATCGGTTGAATTTACGATATCTGCGCTGTACAGGAGCCGGCATGGAAGCGATTCCTCTCCCATGTTGGGCCCGGGTTCATGGTGTCCCTGGCCTATCTGGATCCTGGCAACTGTAAGCGCCCTAAATTTTCCTCTTTTGCAACCAGCTCTGGCTTTTATCATTGTTCATACCTCGGGTCACGGTTCTCATGGTGATGGAACTGTTGATGCAGTGGAGACGGACCTGCAAGCCGGCGCCAACCACAGATATGAGGTAGTGGTAGTGCACATTTTTCAGCTGATTCTACCTTTTCCCAGGCGATTCTACTTTTCCATGACATTGCACTTTTTTAACGATCTTTGTGGATCGAGTATGCATTCTCTTTCTAGTAAATCTCAAACTTTTCACCGTTTCCAGCTCATCCCAAAACCAAAAGGAGTTGAGAGACTAATTGGCACCTCTGTCTTTTGCTTTGTCCTGTCGATTGTGTGCTTGCAGCTCCTCTGGGTGATTCTGATTGGCCTCATCTTCGCGCTCATCATACAATCACTAGCAGCTAACCTTGGCGTGGTGACAGGTATATTAAAAGTCCACAAACGCCAATCTCAACATACAAAACAAAATGCAAGTTGTGCTAGCTAACTCGATAATCGCGTGCGTGCAGGAAAGCATCTCGCGGAGATATGCAAGAGCGAGTATCCAAAGCCGGTGATGATCTGCCTGTGGCTTCTTGCGGAGGTGGCGGTGATCGCCGCCGATATCCCGGAAGGTTCGGATCAGTATGCTGTCTATATTTATTTACTTTTGTGCTTTGTGTGTGTGTGTGTGTGTGTGTGTGGGGGGGGGGGGGGGGGGGGGGGGGGATGCCCCCCTGTGGACGGCATTCTTTTCTCCCTATCTTGTTGTCCTTAGTCAACCGTTGCTAACCATATGAATCTTAAATTAACCACATCCCTTAATAAAAAACACTAATAGCAAGTATGCACATGGTGGAGTCAACATGCTGAACTGGTCTACATAATTGTATTACTTTGTTATTGACGTGCCCAATTGTCTTTTGTTGAAAACACTACGTAGCAATGGCGAAAACAGGTCTTTTGTCGTTGTTTTTCTGCGGTGGAGCGACGGCAGCAGTTGAAAATAGCAACAATCTAGTAGTAATCTATAATGACATGCATGTCTTCTAAGTTTCTTACGAAATTGATCGGTTAACTTGTTTGTTTACAGTGATTGGGACAGCATTCGCTTTCTACCTCTTGTTCCGCATACCTGTGTGGATCGGGGTTCTCATCACCGGCTCCAGCACGCTCCTCCTCCTTGGCCTACAAAGATATGGAGTGCGCAAGCTCGAGTTTCTGATCTCCATGCTGGTTTTCGTCATGGCCGCATGCTTCTTCGGAGAGCTGAGCATAGTGAAGCCTCCGGCGAAGGAGGTCCTCAAGGGTCTGTTCATTCCCAAGCTCAAGGGGAATGGCGCCACCGGCGACGCCATCGCCCTCCTTGGAGCATTAGTAATGCCGTGAGTGTGGATTGCTAAAAACTATCAACTGTGAAAATGTTATTTATTAGAGTGGCTAACTAATTAAACATGGTTTCTCATTTTGTTTGAGTACAGGCACAACTTGTTCTTGCATTCGGCATTGGTGCTGTCCAGGAAGACGCCGTCATCAGTAAGAGGAATCAAGGTTGGTTCCTTCACAGATTATTCTATAGCTGGGGGCGCGGTGCCCCCCCCCCCCCCCCCCCCCCTCTCACGTGTAAATAGCTCTGCCTACTAACCACATGTGTGCGTCGATCAGGATGCTTGTAGGTTCTTCCTGTACGAGAGCGGCTTCGCGCTGTTCGTGGCGCTGCTCATCAACATAGCCGTCATTTCCGTCTCTGGGACCGTCTGCTTCGGGGAGAACCTCTCGGCGGAGGACATCGACAAATGCAGTGACCTCAGTCTGGACAACTCCTCATTTCTGCTCAAGGTATGTAACAGCACGACTAGTTAGTGCAAATATTAACACAAGATAATACAACAATTTGATTGAAATGTTTTGTGTTGTTGGACGCATCAGAACGTGCTGGGCAGATCCAGCTCGATCGTGTACGGGGTGGCGCTGTTAGCCTCAGGGCAAAGCTCGACCATTACCGGCACATATGCCGGCCAGTACATCATGCAGGTACTTTCCAGCTATATATGTATGACATGTCTATTCTAGAAGTAAGTAGAGTTACTTGTCATCTTTCTCTGATACTCCACCACTAATTTGTCTCCTTTTAGTCCACGCGTGCATGCATGTATCTGTGGTTTTCTTAGTCTGCTAATTCGATCGCACTCTCAAATATTTAAGCACAAATGGCCCTTCCTTTTTCTCCTTGTGAAAATTAGGGGTTCTTGGACATCAAGATGAAGACGTGGCTGAGGAACCTGATGACACGCTGCATCGCCATTGCGCCCAGCCTGGTGGTCTCCATCATCGGCGGGTCGAATGGCGCCGGCCGTCTCATCATCATCGCGTCGGTACGGTGACCTCGCCTTCCTCTCTTTACACGAGCCTCCCTCACTGTCAATATTAGGGAGAACGAAAACGACGGCGGCTGGAGTAGCACCGGCGAAAACGCCGGTCCCCGTCGCTGCTCGGTCAGAAAACACACACACACACACATACATAGTGCCCCGTCCACTACTATATTTCGCACGACTTAACTACGACTTTACTAACAGCCAGCCAGCGAGTGCTTGACTGACAAATATGCACTAGCAAATCAAGCATCTGAAAACTTCTATGCCCTTCTTGTAACTACCGCGACGGAATGATTGGGTTCTATCTTATGTATAATTGGTCTCATTCATTCATGTGATTGGATCTTCTTTGTGCAGATGATACTGTCGTTTGAGCTGCCGTTTGCACTCATCCCGCTTCTCAAGTTCAGCAGCAGCAGCAGCAAGATGGGCCCGCACAAGAACTCCATCTACGTAAGCAATCGCTATTTTCCCTCCCTCCATGTTGCTTGTTTTTGGACACGTACTCGTGCCTGCATGCATGATCATGCACCTCAATAATTGTGCATCCCCACACAACCGTACCGGCCAGTACCACCCTAGCTATCCGCCTAGCTAGCCTGGTACTGGTCGATCCATGGTCACCCTACATGCCATGTTCTTGATGAAAATGCAATGATCCATCCATGCACTTGACCACTTGTACACGCAGCAGCGCACGTACGTCCAAGCTGAACCAAACAAATATATGTACTATCAAGCATCTGGACGACTGGTTAAATCACATGCATGGTTATAATGCTAGTACAACGTCGTCGATGGATATCATGTTGATAATAGCATCATGATATGAAGCAAAATTGAGCTTGTATTTCATACGTGCGTGCAGATCATCGTGTTCTCGTGGACGCTTGGGCTGATGCTCATCGGCATCAACGTCTACTTCCTCAGCACCAGCTTCATGGGGTGGCTCATCAACAGCTCGCTGCCCACGTACGCCAAGGTGCTCGTCGGAATTGTCGTCTGCCCTCTGATGCTCGTCTACCTCGTCGCCGTCGTCTACCTCACCTTCAGGAAGGATACCGTCGTCACCTTCGTCGCCGACTCGTGCAAGGCCGACGCGGAGAAGGCGGCGGGCGGCAGCGGGGAGGACGACGACGAGCCCGTGCCCTACCGGGAGGACTTGGCAGACATACCGCTCCCGGCCCACAGCACAGGCTAGCTATAGAGACTTTATGATAGCTACTACATGCATGGACATCTCGCCTCGTCTTGTGAACATGTATATGTACGATGAAGTAGTAGTTGCTCGTATATGTTTTGGGATCGCCTATACCATCAGGTACCTGTAAGCATGTTGTTTTCAGCGTTAGTCACTTTCCCTCTTGAGCGTACGATCAACATTCAACGACCATCATGCGCGCACCATTCTTCTTCCTCCTTTTCTTCTTCGTGTAGCCACGACGGGTACCCCCCCCACCCCCCCCCCCCCCCAAGCCTACCCAGCCCTAACCGCTTGCCCTCGCCCTCCGTGACCCATGACTATCGCCGCTTTGCCGCCCGGCCCTCCCCTCACCGTTAATCCCACTAACCCCATCAACCATCCCACTAACCCCCCGATCTGCATGAACCCGGACACCCCTCGCACGTTCCGCCCCCTGGTTAAGTTCTTCCTCACCTCCACTTGGACGCCACAGCTCGGTGCCACTCACTGCATTGTTGAAAGGATCAGTATGGTCGACTAGAGGGGGAATAGGTGACTAACAATGTTTAGCTACTTTTAACAGTTTAGTCTTAACAATAAAATAGGTTGTCAAGATATGTAACTAGGTGGACAACCTATATGATGAGCTCAACAACAACAACACAAGCAAGCACAAGATACGAACACAATATAAGCTTGCACAAAATAAAGGTCAGGAGTAACCACAAGTGGAGTCAATGGAGACGAGGATGTGTTAACATAGTTCCCTCCTTTTAGGGAGAGGTACGTCTCCGTTGGAGCGGCGTGGAGGTACATGCTCCCCAAGAAGCCGCTAGGGCCACCGTATTCTCCTCACGTCCTCGCACAATGCAAGATGCCGTGATTCCAGTAGTGGTGCCCTTGAAGGCGGCGACCGAACCTTTACAAACAAGGTTGGGGCTCTCTCCACAACGTAATCGAAGGCTCCCAACACCACCACAACACTTCACCATAATGGAATGTGGCTCCGAAGTACCGCTTCCATCTAGGATGCCCAAACACTCAAGAGTAACAAGATCCGCAAGGGATTAGTGGAGGAATCAAATTTCTCTTGATGAAAGTGTAGATCGATGCCATCTCCTTCAAATTCTAGAGCAATAACAAGTTTTGATGGCTAGGGAGGAAGATTGGGCGAGTTTGAGCTTTAGGACAACAATGGAGCAATGGGAGAAAAGAGGTATGTCTTCTTAGGGAAGAAGACCTCCTTTATATAGTGAGGGCTTGAATCCAACTATTATGCACTCTGCCCGTATTCAAGTGTTAAAGAAATAAACTACTGCTAGGGGAGGGGTAGTTTCAGTGCCAGCCAGTATGTACTTCAGAGTACAAGCACGGTAGTTCTACCGGAGCGGTACTATTGGTAAATGTCACTGGATACAGAGGGATGTATCGGAGCGACGCCAGAGCGGAAGTATCGTGTGAAGCGGTACTACAGTGTAACTAATATGTAGCGGGAGGTTGGCGGGCAAGCCAACAAGCCACCCATGCCTCGGAGAAGGCTCGGCTAGTGCTCATGAAGAACATGTCTGGTGGCATCTCCGCCGCCCACGGCACACCGCTCACTGCTGCTGTCGAGCGCTACAGGACAATCTACATGAAGAAACCAATCACACTTCTTTATCAAGGCGATCACCAACCTGGTCAAGGCCACTAGCCCCAAGGAGGAAATTAAGTCGACGCCGTCAGTCCGACAGCCATGGCCTGAGGCACATGGACCTCCATCAACCCGAGCATCAATGTTTTTCCATGTTACGTCTTCCTATGTTGTCATCCTGGGCTTATTGTGCAAGTGTTGTGTTGTCCCATGTTCCCATCTGCTCCGTTATCCTTCTGTTGTTGCCTGTTGGTGCATTGTACCTTTATGGATATTGCAATCGCAAGTTGGAATGATAGTGTCCTGAACAAGCCGGCTAGAAGAAGAGCTATTACTAGTTTTACCAAGGGTTTGCACTGCGACATCATCTATTTGCAGGAGACCAAATTGGTTCGTTTTAACTGGTGTTTCATTGTTGAAACCCTTGGGTTTTGTTTCACTAATTTAGGCCTCCTTTGATCTTTGATTTAAAGGAATTTCATAGGAATTCTAGAGGATAGGATTCTTATAGAACTTTTTTCTTTAGAGCCCTTTGGTTCATAGGAATGGATTCCTATTCCTATATAGGAATAGGATTCTTATAGAACTTTTTTCTTTAGAGCCCTTTAGTTTCTATCCTCCACATTTTATAGGAAAATAAAAAAGAGTCTAGACTCAATGGAAAAATTTCTTTGGTATCAACTAAATGATATTTTTTTCCCTATTTCTACTCATAGAATTTGAGATACATGTCATCTCATTTCCTATAAGATTTCTATTCCTATGATAATTCTATCCTATGAACCAAAAAAGGCCTAATCTTCAAACAGGCTGATGGAACAAGAGGAGGGATCATCATTTCTTGCTCCCAGGATTTCTCGATGGTGCTTGATGGGTTGGTTCCCAATAGCTTCTGGATGGATCACCGGATAGGTGAGTAGTCCGTTGCCGACATCACCCCCTTGTGCTCGGTCTAATTCCCAAGTGGCGGCGCGCCGGTGCCCATACCGTGTGGTGCAGGAGGGCTCCCCTTGAGGGCCTGGTGCGGGACATTCTCGGCGGGCTCGGAGCCACTGCCTTGGTTTAATACGTTACTCCCTTCATTTCATAATGTAGTGCGCCTGCACTTTTTGAGATCCAAGTTTGATCGTAAATTTAACCAACGAGACCGACTGCGGCAGGAGCAAAAAATATATCACTGAATTCATATTAAAAATACGAATTCAGTTGAATAATTGTTGCTCCCGCCACAGTCTGTCTCGGTAATTAAATTTACGGTCAAACATGAATCTCAAGAAGCGCAGGTGCACTACATTATGGAATGGAGGGAATAATCTTTAGAGCCCTCTCGAAGGGACCGGATGAGCAGCGCTGGTGTTGGACAGACTTCGGACATTACTCCGCGAAATCTTGCAGGCCTCATTTGGTTTGGAGGATTTTTATAGGAAAAACATGGGAACAAGAATTCCATAGGAAAATTTTCTATATATGCATTCGGTTTGTAGGAAATGCGTAAAGGAATTTCGTAGGAATACTATTCATTTCCTATGCTTTTGGAGGAAACTACACATCCACTCAAAACTCATTTTACGCGTAGGAACGAGGCAAGTCAATTCCTTAGGGTGGCAAGTGCCATCCTATTAAATTTCTATACTACTCCAAATTCCTACGGTTAGATTTCCTCCAAACCGAATGAGCCCGCAATGTGGCCTTATTCCACAGCTCCAATGGCAACCCCTCTTGGAAGCTCACCTGACGCACTTGGCCTCATCTACTGACAAGGTATTTGCCTGCCTTGCCCTATACAAGATCGATGTTGGATTGTCGATCGACTGGCGCAGTGCAATTTCCCCCGCTACGACATCAACATCCTTTACGATCGGGTGCCCGAGGGCCTGCAACACCTTCTTGTTGGATGGTATGAGATCCTCTCCGGGTGCAAATCCACGGTACCGTTTGCGGACTGGTGGACGACCTCCATCAAGACGGCACCTACTGCTCTTCGTCGAGGTCTATCATCCCTCGTGCTCCTCACAACCTGGTGGATTTGGAAGCATCACAATAGATGTGTATTCAACGGCTGCGACCCTCCTCTTCAAATTCAGGAGGACGCGCTCCTGTGGGAGACCACAACATTATTCCCGATAGTTAGTTCAGTTCTATTCGGGCGAAGCACCCCAGTTCCTTCTTCTCATGCTCTACAGACGTGCCCATTTGTGATGCTTCCTCCCTCCCTAACGTGTCAATGACGCGTTTATTCACGAAAAAAATCTTCAATACGTTTTTTTTGTCAAATTGCCAAAAATTTGTACTTGCTTGTTCATCTGCAAATAATCTCTGAATTTAATACAGTAAATTTTGCTTTCTGAATTTAATGGATTCAGCTGCATTGCCCACATTTATGTAAACTTTTGTCCCAGAAGTTCCCAAACAGAGTAAGATCCAGCTTTTAACATTCAAGGATACAAAATACAAAGTACACACCAAAGTGTAATTTTGTAATTGGACGGTAAGTTTTTCTTGCTATGGAAACAGTAGGGCCATGGCTTGCATTCATCAAGAGACAAAAGTGCAGAAGAGTTACAAGAGAGGGGGGGAAACATTTACAACAGCATGGCATATAGGGGAGCCACAACACTTCTTTTTTACAGGTAAGGGCCAATTCTCAGTTATCGCTTGTGCTACTACTCTTGCCTGCTGCCAGGAACAAAGTTCTTGAGTGATCTCGTCGCAGACATCCGGAACGCTCCACGCCACGCACCTTGTGAGTTGTGACCCGTGCCTCTGTAAATTTCAGTCTCACACATTTATGCATTACATATCAAACAATCAGTTGAATCTTATGACAAAAGAAGTAGGTTAGCAAACTGAGAAACACCAAACACTTAGTAATAAACCGAAGAAGAGACTGCATGCAGCCTTGGCCTCAGAAAGTGCGGTGCAGTTTTCATTGCCGTAATGGAGAGACCCATTGTCTCAAAACTCATAACCTTTCTTTTCACTGTCACATCATCGGCTCTGCAACTTTGTCAAGAGGAACCCTCTCCATTATCACCACGGCTACAAGATGCAACTGAAAACGAAGAAACAAGGACCAAAAGTAACCAAGCACTCAAACAGCAAGGAACAATTGACGACCAGGGGATGTGCTACATACATGCACAGATTTCTGTGGTTGTAGTATATATAGGTGCCTCAGATAACCTTACAGAAATTCCACATTGATGAAAATGTCCATTTCAGAGCACAAATCAGGATTTAATCATCACCGGCACAAACATCGACCGACACACACGCAAACATCAAGAAACACCAAACAAACCCAAGAGCAAACTCGTTTCCCTTGCCTCAGCAAGAGAATGCAGTTTCCATAGACCCTCTTTTTCACTTTCACATCATCAGCTCTGCAAGCTTGTCATCTCAGCTACAGGATATAAACAGAGAGGGAGAGAAAACAGAGACAGAAAGAGCAGAGAGACCATAGTGGATCTGAGAACAGAGCAAGCAGAGAGATTGAAACCGAAGCGCAATGCAAGCATCAGGGCTGTCCTCTGCGCTACAGAATTGTTGGTATAAAATTCGGAAGAAGAATAGTTTGTTATGACCTTGGCCCGCCTCAGCAAGAAGAATGCGCATTATCATGGCCGAATGGCTCTGATTTGAACTGTGTTGTTTCACATCATCGGCTCTAATGGATAGGACCAAACCTTTTGTTTCTGACCAAAGAAGCGGAGCAGGTTAGGAAACACCAAAACACTTGATAAACCGAAGAGACTGCATGCAACCTTAGCCTCAGAAAGTGTAGTGCAGTATTCATGGCCGAATGGAGAGACCCACTGGCTCAAAACATATACCTCATCACTTTCTCATCATCGGCATAGGAGGAAACTAACCGAGAGCAGAGCAAGCAAGAAGCGTACGTAAATTCAGAATGATTTTGAAGCTAACACAAGAAAACTAACCTGAAAAGAAGCTGCTGGGAAACTTAAAGCTAATTCAAATGTTGATTCTCTCGAGATATAGCCGGCCAGCCTCAGAAACTGATTCGCTCTTGTCATCTGTGCATATATAAAGCACATCTCAAAAGCCATCGATGTGTCATCATCGGGGCTAACCAAAATCCAAGAACCCATCTGATGAGAACAAAACAAAACGCAGGAAGAACAATAGCCAAAAGGCCTCGGATGGGATGCTATACGTATTATGGCATTGCCGCGCCATACTCGGATGCTCGATAATTTGCTCGTCAATTGAACTTTGTTGTTATCTGAAAAGCAAGCAGTGTGGTCATCGGCGAACGTCACCAAAATCAGAGAAGCAGCTAGCCTTCTGTACACGGCTACAGTACCATCCTCCAAAAGCCAAAGATTCTTGGCCAAAATGGGCTGGGAAACCAATGCCGCGTACGTCAAGGTGGCGAGAAATTCATCGAAACCGAAGTAAATCAAGCATGCATGCATGGCAGATCAGTCGAAAGTTATATTACTAGCTTTTTTTTTTGCTGGCTGGCATCAGATACTTTGAAGAAATTCATCGAAACCAAAGTAAATCAAGCATGCATGATGCATGCATGGCAGATCAGTCAGATCCAGAAGTCCAACTACTTTGAAGAAATAAATTGTATTACTAGCTAGCTGGCATCAGATACTTTGAAGAAATAAATTAGCTCTTGTCACCTGTGCATATATATATAGCACATCTCATAAGCTGAATATGGGTCATCATCTGCCCAAATAAATAGTTGAGAAATGTTCTCAGATTGAGGTGAAAAAAAAGTGTCACGGAACAAAACAAAAGGTGCTAGCTAGCTAGCTCGGGCGTCTCAGAATCGGGTTAATTTGCTCGTCATTGATAAGATCAGAAAAGCAAGCGATGTCGTCATCGGCGCCGGCCATGACCCAAAATCAAGTAATAACAGAGACCAGCAAGTAAAAGTAGACGTGCGGGGTGGGTAAAACAGAGAGGATCAGCAGCGTTCAAGAAACGCATGCACTGCACGTAGGGTCTGGACGCAAGCAAACCAACCAAAGGAGGCCAAAGTAAAGCAAACCGTGCAGGGCAGACCGGCCTCGTATACTTTGAAGAAACATGATTAGCCTCGGATGTCATCTGTGCACATCTCAAAAGCCAATATGCGTCGGTCGTCATCGATCGGCCTGCTCAAAAATCAGAGTAAAAACCCTTGCATGGATGATTCGATCGGGGACACAATGCAAGCACGCAACGCAAATCATGTGGGTTGTATCAGATCCAAGAACTACTGGAGGCCAGCAACGTCTCTTCCCAGATTAAGGAGATTAATTAGCCGGCAAGCCTCGGATACTTCGAAGAAATTGATTCGCTATTGTCATGTGTGCATATATAAAGCACATCTCAAAAGCCATCGATGTTTCGTCATCGGAAACCGGCCTTGTGAGAATCAAAAAAGGACCCATGAATGAATGGAAGTTTACAAAGATCGGACGAACTGCGCACACAAGAACGGACGCAGGCACGCAAGCACGCAGTAAAAACAAGTAGTGCCTCTGGCTGGTGATTAATCTGGTAGAACCATCTCTCACTTGGAAGATGGAAGAACCATGCGCATGTGAAAGAAACCATCGCAGTCACCGGCACCGGCCCGCGCCATGAAAATGAAACGCAAGAAGACAAAAAATCAGCGAGAAACCAAAACGTGTGCTCATGGAGAGATCCATGCGTGCCTACCGAGCGTGCGTAGCGTACTGCACGACTACGGGATCATCGGCTCGGACACAAGACAAAGAAAACGACCGGCTCACGAAAATATGTATGTATGTTAGCTCGTCTTGTGCGTGACCGCCCTCCAAATCAAAGGGCATGCAAACCTCAAGAAAATCGGCTCAAATATAATGTGTGCCTCGACTCTGGGCCTGCGAGATGCGACCAACGCCTGGAGTTGGTCCGTACAGATACATCCATGCCAAGGATCGAAGGATCCATCTCATCGGCACGTCAAAAAGAGGGTGCAGAGAAGAGAGGAAACCAAGAACAGGGAGAGAAGCTCATCACAGAAAAAGCAAAACGAAAGCCAAGAATGAGAGGATTCATGGCCATGGGAGCGGGCCAGATCCAATTAACGGCAGCTCTGCCACACACACACACACACACACACACTATCTAAACGCTGCACTCCTTGGGGTTGGGTGGAGGAATGGGAAGAGGCGAGGGCGAGGCGCCCCCCTATAAATAGCCGGGGTGGCAGGGCCACGGACGGCTGGCCTCCGTGCTCTTCCCCAACCGACGGCCCGGATGCCTCCCCATGCACAGTCCGAGGCCGGGAAGGTTCCTTCCTTTCCACGCAAGGCAAGACGAGAAAGCTGGGCGCCTCGGGATCCGCTCTCTCTTTGCAGTCTCTGATTCCTCTTCTGTCAGGGGAGCGGTTACGCTACCGGACGAGCTGCCACAGAGCTGGCCTGCGCGCGCCTTTGATGGACATGGAGTGATTACATTAATTTACCATATGGTTTACTGCTGCTTTGCTGGTGCTTTGTTTTGAAACTGGATCATATGGGCATGTGGGTATGCAGCTAATTTTTTTTTGAAAGCTACCCGCAAAAAAAAAAAAAATTGAAAGCAAGGAGAGGGTAGGCTAGTACAGTAGTTAATTTATAATGTGAAAAATGTTCTTATATTATAGGGCGACGCTAGGCGCCGGCGCACCGGCTCAAACGGTTCGGCCGGTCCAACCCGATCCAGCGAGCGGCCGTCCGATCTGTGCGTTGACTTCTCCCTCTCCTTCTTCCTCTCCGCGCGCAGCGCGAGCGCGGCTCCCTGTCGCCTGGCTGTCCCCCTGGCCCGTCGGCCGCTACCCCCTCACCTGCAACCCCTTTCTCCGCCGCTCCCTTGCCGCTGGATGCTGCACTCGCCGCCGGTCGCCGCCGTCCAGATCCACGCATGCAGCAAAACTTCGCCCGTGGGTTGCAGCTCCCCCTCGTTGGCGATGCCTGCGGCTCCGACAACACCAGACGCCGGTTGAAGCTCTGCTGGATGCAGCTCTTGTTGCCGCCGGTTGCAGCTCGACGTTTGCCGTTGCCGCTGGGATGTGGCTCCCATGGCCGCCCGTTGCAGCTTTCTATTGCACGGTCGTAGCAAATGGAGAAAACTGTTGCAGCAAAAAAGTCTATCACCGTCGTCGCCGTTTGTAGCTCGTCGTTGCATGTAGCAGCCATTGCGTTCTAGAAAAAGAATGGATGAAACAAAAAGGTCCAACGATAGTAGCAAAATCCTACTACGGTTGCAGCAAATCATCGTTGTCATCGTCGCGAGGTCGCAGCTCCACCTGATGGATGTAGCAAAAAACTTCGCCGGTAGTAGCAAAATCCAACTACGGTTGCAACTTCCCCTTGTTGTGCAGTGCCATTGAAGCTTTCTGTGTCTATGGTTGAAGCTTTTTTTCAACAACTGTTGAAGCTTTCCTAGGTGACGGCTGCAACACTTTACGCGTGTTGGATCCAAGCATGGCGGCAGGCAGTCATGGCGGCCGGCGAGGGGAGCTCTTGGCCGCCGGCGATGGAGCTTGTGGTGGCCCATCGCAGCCCGGGAGGAGGGGGAGGAGATGCACGCTTGTGAAGGCTGTATCTAGGGGATGGACATGGCCATGGCAGCAGGCAGCCATGGCGGCCGGCGAGGGAACGCCTGGCCGTCGATGATGGAGATCGTGGTGGCCCAGTCGTAGCCCGAAGGAGGGAAGAGGGGGAGGGATGCGCGTGCGTAAGGCTGGATGTAGGGGATGGAGACGCATAGGAAGGAGGCGGGGTGCGCGGGGCCACTGCGTATGCGCGTTTGCCAGCGTGCATGCGAACCGGCCGAAAGTTCGGCCGGCGCACCGCGCCCAATCGTTTCCCTATATTATAGTGTGAAAAACATTTTTATATTTTGGGACGGAGGGACTAAATGGCAAAGTTAATTTGTAAGGACAATGCATTGCAGTCTGGGGTACGATTTGCAGCCTGCGTGTAAAAAAGAGAGGGGGCAGGGGAAAAGATGGGCTGCTTTTCCGCCAGGAACTGAACAAGTTGAAGACCAAAGCTTAATTTCTCTTTTTCGTTTCAAAAGCTCAAGTCCAAATTTTAACGTTGTGGACCATGGTAATCACTAGTTCCTCAACTTGGACGCATCCAATCTCCGGAATTTAAGATCAGCTAGCCCCGTCAAGCATGCTGTGAAACCTGCGCTTCAATTTGAACATCATTTCCTCTCTCGCTTTTTTTGTTTACCGAAAATCCCATTCCTATGTACAGCTTCTATAAAATCTGTGCGGACTTGTGTATTTCGAAACACTAACAGCTCCCATGATTTAACGTAACCACCGCTAGAATAAACTGGTAGAATTTTTTGTAGAACTTGTACGCTAGGAATATCATTGCCCATACATGTTTGTTATGCGACAATACGGGGCCACTGGCGGAGGGAGGGGGGACAAGCAGAGCGCAACTAGTTAACGAGCGCTCCTTCGGGAGCCTCGCAACGATCAGCGCCATTTGGCGCGCTCTCAACCATTCGCCACGTGTCGTGCTCTGGACGCTTCCTTTGGATTTTATTTTTTTATTTTTCCGTACGCGTTTTCGGCTTTTTAAACGGGTTTTTTGGGTTTTTTTGACGTTTTGGTTTTCCTCCGGTTTTTCTTAGCTTTTCGAACAAAAAAAATTTGAATTTTTTTTACGCGAAAAAAACGCGTTTTCTTTTACTCCCTTCGTCCCAGAATTTTTGTCTTAAATTTGTCTAAATACGGATGTATCAAATCATGTTTTAGTATTAGATACATCTGTATCTAGACAAATCTAAGACAAGAATTTTGAGACGGAGGGAGTATTTCCTTTCGCAAAAGTCACGGTTTTTCTTCCGCGAGAGGCACAGTTGTGCTTTAGCGAGAGCCACGGTCGTGCCTTTCGGAAACGAAAAAAATGCGTTTTCTGTTTTTTTCTTTCCCGAGAGTCACGTTTTTGCTTCCGTGAGAAATACGGTTGTGCTTTTGCGAGAGTCACGGCCGTGCCTCTCGGAAAAGGGAAAAACAAAACGCGTTTTCTGTTTTTTTTTCTTTCGTGAGAGTCATGATTTTGCTTCCACGAGAGGCACGGTTGTGCTTTCGCGAAAGTCACGACCGTGCCTCTAGGAAAGGGAAAAACAAAACGTGTTTTCTGTTTTTTTTTCTTTCATGAGAGTCATGGTTTTGCTTCCGCGAGAGGCATGGTTGTGCTTTCGTGAGAGTCACGGCCATGCCTCTAGGAAAGGGAAAAAAATACGCGTTTTCTGTTTTTTTCTTTCACGAGAGTCACGGTTTTGCTTTCGCGAGAGGCACGGTTGTGCCTTCACGAGAGTCACGGCCGTGCCTCTCGGAAACGAAAAAAAATTCGTTTTCTGTTTTTTTTCCTTCCACGAGAGTCACAGTTTTGCTTTCACGAGAGGCACGGTTGTGATTTCGCGAGAGGCACAGGCGTGCCTCTTTGGAAAAGGGAAAAAAAGCATGCTCTCGGTTCGGTTTTTTCGTCCGATTTTTTCCGTGAAAAAAAAGTTCGTCAAAACCTATTAACATGGGATCTAGTTTTGAAAATCTCGACGCGAGGAATCCAATGGTGAAAACGGTTCGAGATTTGGACGCACGGTTAAAGAGATAAAACGTTTTGAATAAACGGATCTACGAAAAAAGGAAAACTCCTAGGTTGCGACAAGTGACGTGCTGCATGTGCGCCACTTGTCACGACCTGGGAAAGTGGAGTGTTCTTGGCAACAAGTACTCCTTAATTAGTGATTTCGGATACATTCACACGTACAGACATACTAGGCCCCCCCCCCTCAACGTGTATACTTAAAAAAAGCCCATAGTAAAAGCCCATTAGCGGCCAGATTAGCAAGTTAGCCTCCGATCTAGGGATGACAATTTTATCCATGGATTTGGATACCCGTGAATACCCGACCCGGTTGGGTAAGGGTATGGAGCTGATTTCTGCCCATGGATCCATGGATCTGGATACTCGTGGATAGCTGGGTTGGGCACAGTTATAATTTATGTTCCATGGATATCCAATGAATACCCATATGACACGTGGGCCCATTTATTAGGATGAAAAAGAATCCATCATTACTGAAGACTAATTTGGAGCCAAATGTGCTCATGTGGACATTTGTCTGGGTCTCCAATTACTAGTGCACATACTGTTGGAAGTGCATTTGAATCTTAAAAACTTCATTAATGCAGCTTCGGTTGTGATGTACCAAGACTTTGCTGTTGGGGAACGCAGTAATTTCAAAAAATTTCCTACGCACACGCAAGATCATGGTGATGCACAGCAACGAGAGGGAAGAGTGTTGTCTACGTACCAACGCAGACCGACTGCGGAAGCGATCACACAACGTAGAGGAAGTAGTCGTACGTCTTCTTCCCGATCCGACCGATCCAAGCACCGTTACTCCGGCACCTCCGAGTTCTTAGCACACGTTCAGCTCGATGACGATCCTCGGGCTCCGATCCAGCAAAGCGTCGAGGAAGAGTTCCGTCAGCACGACGGCGTGGTGACGATCTTGATGTACTACCGACGCAGGGCTTCGCCTAAGCTCTACAACGATATGACCGAGGTGGAATTTGGTGGCAGGGGGCACCGCACACGGCTAAGGAACGATCTCAAGGATCAAGTTGTGTGTCTTGGGGTGCCCCCTGCCCCCGTATATAAAGGTTGGAGGAGGGGAGCCGGCCGGCCAAGGAAGAGGAGGCGCAGGGGGAGTCTCCCCCCAATCCTAATCCTATTAGGACTCCCGGGGGGAAAAGGAGAGAGAAGGGGGGCCGGCCCCTATCCTAGTCCTACTAGGACTTTGGGAAGGGGGGCGCCGGCCAGCTTGTGGGCTTTCCCTTTTTCTCCTTTTCCACTAAGGCCCAATAGGCCCATTAGTCTCCCGGGGGGTTCCGGTAACCCTCCCGGTATTTCGGTAAAATCCCGATTTCACCCGGAACACTTCCGATGTCCAAACATAGGCTTCCAATATATCAATCTTTATGTCTCGACCATTTCGAGACTCCTCGTCATGTCCGTGATCTCATCCGGGACTCCGAACAACCTTCGGTACATCAAAATGCATAAACTCATAATAACTGTCATCGTAACGTTAAGCGTGCGGACCCTACGGTTCGAGAACAATGTAGACATGACCGAGACACGTCTCCGGTCAATAACAAATAGCGGGACCTGGATGCCCATAGTGGCTCCTACATATTCTACGAAGATCTTTATCGGTCAGACCGCATAACAACATACGTTGTTCCCTTTGTCATCGGTATGTTACTTGCCCGAGATTCGATCGTCGGTATCCAATACCTAGTTCAATCTCGTTACCGGCAAGTCTCTTTACTCGTTCCGTAATACATCATCTCACAACTAACATATTAGTTGCAGTGCTTGCAAGGCTTATGTGATGTGCATTACCGAGAGGGCCCAGAGATACCTCTCCGACAATCGGAGTGACAAACCCTAATCTCGAAATACGCCAACCCAACATCTACCATTGGAGACACCTGTAGTACTCCTTTATGATCACCCAGTTATGTTGTGACGTTTGGTAGTACCCAAAGTGTTCCTCTGGTAAACGGGAGTTGCATAATCTCATAGTTATAGGAACATGTATAAGTCATGAAGAAAGCAATAGCAACATACTAAACGATCGGGTGCTAAGCTAATGGAATGGGTCATGTCAATCAGATCATTCTACTAATGATGTGACCTTGTTAATCAAATAACAACTCCTTGTTCATGGTTAGGAAACATAACCATCTTTGATTAACAAGCTAGTCAAGTAGAGGCATACTAGTGACACTCTGTTGGTCTATGTATTCACACATGTATTATGTTTCCGGTTAATACAATTCTAGCATGAATAATAAACATTTATCATGATATAAGGAAATAAATAATAACTTTATTATTGCCTCTAGGGCATATTTCCTCCAGTCTCCCACTTTCACTAGAGTCAATAATCTAGATTACACAGTAATGATTCTAACACCCATGGAGCCTTGGTGCTGATCATGTTTTGCTCGTGGAAGAGGCTTAGTCAACGGGTCTGCAACATTGAGATCCGTATGTATCTTGCAAATCTCTATGTCTCCCACCTGGACTAAATCCCGGATGGAGTTGAAGCGTCTCTTGATGTGTTTGGTTCTTTTGTGAAATCTGGATTCCTTTGCCAAGGCAATTGCACCAGTATTGTCACAGAAGATTTTCATTGGACCCGATGCACTAGGTATGACACCTAGATCGGATATGAACTCCTTCATCCAGACTCCTTCGTTTGCTGCTTCCGAAGCAGCTATGTACTCCGCTTCACATGTAGATCCCGCTACGACGCTTTGTTTAGAACTGCACCATCTGACAGCTCCACCGTTTAAAGTAAACACGTATCCGGTTTGCGATTTAGAATCGTCCGGATCAATGTCAAAGCTTGCATCAACGTAACCTCTTACGGTGAGCTCTTTGTCACCTCCATATACGAGAAACATATCCTTAGTCCTTTTCAGGTATTTCAGGATGTTCTTGACCGCTGTCCAGTGATCCACTCCTGGATTACTTTGGTACCTCCCTGCTAAACTTATAGCAAGGCACACATCAGGTCTGGTACACAGCATTGCATACATGATAGAGCCTATGGCTGAAGCATAGGGAACATCTTTCATTTTCTCTCTATCTTCTGCAGTGGTCGGGCATTGAGTCTTACTCAACTTCACACCTTGTAACACAGGCAAGAACCCTTTCTTTGCTTGATCCATTTTGAACTTCTTCAAAATCTTGTCAAGGTATGTGCTCTGTGAAAGTCCAATTAAGCGTTTTGATCTATCTCTATAGATTTTTATGCCTAATATGAAAGCAGCTTCCCCGAGGTCTTTCATCGAAAAACTTTTATTCAAGTATCCCTTTATGCTATCCAGAAATTCTATATCATTTCCAATCAGCAATATGTCATCCACATATAATATCAGAAATGCTACAGAGCTCCCACTCACTTTCTTGTAAATATAGGCTTCTCCAAAAGTCTGTATAAAGCCAAATGCTTTGATCACACTATCAAAGCGTTTATTCCAACTCCGAGATGCTTGCACCAGTCCATAAATGGATCGCTGGAGTTTGCATACTTTGTTAGCTCCTTTTGGATCGACAAAACCTTCTGGTTGTATCATATACAACTCTTCTTCCAGAAATCCATTCAGGAATGCAGTTTTGACATCCATCTGCCATATTTCATAATCATAAAATGCGGCAATTGCTAACATAATTCTGACGGACTTAAGCATTGCTACGGGTGAGAAAGTCTCATCGTAGTCAACCCCTTGAACTTGTCGAAAACCTTTTGCGACGAGTCGAGCTTTATAGACAGTAACATTACCGTCAGCGTCAGTCTTTTTCTTGAAGATCCATTTATTCTCAATTGCTTGCCGATCATCGGGCAAGTCAACCAAAGTCCATACTTTGTTCTCATACATGGATCCCATCTCAGATTTCATGGCCTCAAGCCACTTTGCGGAATCTGGGCTCACCATCGCTTCTTCATAGTTCGTAGGTTCATCATGATCTAGTAGCATGACTTCCAGAACTGGATTACCGTACCACTCTGGTGCGGATCTCACTCTGGTTGATCTACGTGGTTTAGTAGCATCTTGCCCTGAAGTTTCATGATCATCATCATTAGCTTCCTCACTGATTGGTATAGGTGTCGCAGAAACAGTTTTCTGTGATGTACTATTTTCCAATAAGGGAGCAGGTACAGTTACCTCGTCAAGTTCTACTTTCCTCCCACTCACTTCTTTCGAGAGAAACTCCTTCTCTAGAAATGATCCATTCTTAGCAACGAATGTCTTGCCTTCGGATCTGTGATAGAAGGTATACCCAACAGTTTCTTTTGGGTATCCTATGAAGACACATTTCTCCGCTTTGGGTTCGAGCTTATCAGGTTGAAGCTTTTTCACATAAGCATCGCAGCCCCAAACTTTAAGAAACGACAACTTTGGTTTCTTGCCAAACCATAGTTCATAAGGCGTCGTCTCAACGGATTTTGATGGTGCCCTATTTAACGTGAATGCGGCCGTCTCTAAAGCATAACCCCAAAACGATAGCGGTAGATCAGTAAGAGACATCATAGATCGCACCATATCTAGTAAAGTACGATTACGACGTTCGGACACACCATTACGCTGTGGTGTTCCGGGTGGCGTGAGTTGCGAAACTATTCCACAATTTTTCAAATGTACACCAAACTCGTAACTCAAATATTCTCCTCCACGATCAGATCGTAGAAATTTTATTTTCTTGTTACGATGATTTTCAACCTCACTCTGAAATTCTTTGAACTTTTCAAATGTTTCAGACTTATGTTTCATCAAGTAGATATACCCATATCTGCTTAAATCATCTGTGAAGGTGAGAAAATAACGATATCCGCCACGAGCCTCAATATTCATCGGACCACATACATCGGTATGTATGATTTCCAACAAATATGTTGCTCTCTCCATAGTACCGGAGAACGGTGTTTTTGTTGGAAATATGCCCTAGAGGCAATAATAAAAGCATTATTATTATATTTCCTTGTTCATGGTAATTGTCTTTATTCATGCTATAATTGTGTTATCCGGAAATCGTAATACATGTGTGAATAACAGACACCAACATGTCCCTAGTAAGCCTCTAGTTGACTAGCCCGTTGATCAACAGATAGTCATGGTTTCCTGACTATGGACATTGGATGTCATTGATAACGAGATCACATCATTAGGAGAATGATGTGATGGACAAGACCCGATCCTAAACATAGCATAAAGATCGTGTAGTTCATTTTGCTAGAGTTTTGCAATGTCAAGTATCTTTTCCTTAGACCATGAGATCGTGTAACTCCCGGATACCGTAGGAGTGCTTTGGGTGTACCAAACGTCACAACGTAACTGGGTGACTATAAAGGTATACTACGGGTATCTCCGAAAGTGTCTGTTGGGTTGACACGGATCAAGACTGGGACTTGTCACTCCGTGTTACGGAGAGGTATCACTGGGCCCACTCGGTAATGCATCATCATAATGAGCTCAAAGTGATCAAGTGTCTGGTCACGGGATCATGCATTGCGGTATGAGTAAAGTGACTTGCCGGTAACGAGACTGAACGAGGTATTGGGATACCGACGATCGAGTCTCGGGCAAGTAACATACCGTCTGACAAAGGGAATAGAATACGGGGTTGCTTGAACCCTTGACATCGTGGTTCATCCGATGACAACATCGAGGAACATGTGGGAGCCAACATGGGTATCCAGATCCCTCTGTTGGTTATTGACCTGAGGTCATCTCGGTCATGTCTACATGTCTCCCGAACCCGTAGGGTCTACACACTTAAGGTTCGGTGACGCTAGGGTTATTAGGAAGACAAGTATGTGATTACCGAATGTTGTTCGGAGTCCCGGATGAGATCCCGGACGTCACGAGGAGTTCCGGAATGGTCCGGAGGTAAAGATTTATATATGGAAAGTGGTTAAACAGACTCCGGAAAGTTTCGGGGGCATGCCGGTATTGTACCGGGGCCACCGGGAGGGTTCCGGGGGTCCACCGGGAGGGGCCACCCCTCCCGGGGGCCACATGGGCTAAATGGGAGAGGGAGCCAGCCCCTGGTGGGCTGGGCGCGCCTCCCCACCTAGGCCCATGCGGCTAGGGCTTGGGGAGGGGAAACCCTAAAGGGGAGAAGGGGGCGCCCCCCTAGCTTGGGGGGGCAATCCACCCTTTCCTCCTCCCCTTTGGCCGCCGCCCCCATCTAGGGTTTCCCCTAGGTGGCCGGCCCCCCTTGCCCTCTCCTCCTATATATAGAGAGGTGAGGGGAGGGCTGCAACACACAATTGAAGGCGCAGCCCCTCCCCTCCCCAACTCCTCTCTTTCTCCGTCTTTGCTTGGCGAAGCCCTGCCGGAGAACTGCTGTACCAATTGCACCACGCCGTCGTGCTGCCATTGGAGTTGTCTTCCTCAACCTCTCCTTCATCCTTGCTGGATCAAGACGGAGGAGACGCCATCGTCCCGTACGTGTGTTGAACGCGGAGGTGCTGTTCTTTCAGCGCTTGGTCATCGGTGATCGGAATCACGTTGGGAACGACTCCATCATCACCACTCCCTCGAACGCTTCCGTACTCGATCTACAAGTGGTATGTAGATGCAAACTCACTCCCTTGTCTCGTTGCTAGATGAACTCCTAGATGATCTTGGTGAAACGAGTAGGAATTTTTTTTGTTTTCTGCAACGTTCCCCAACAGTGGCATCATGAGCTAGGTCTATGCGTAGTTCTTCTTGCGCGAGTAGAACACAATTTGTTGTGGGCGTGGATTTGTCAACTTTCTTGCCGCTACTAGTCTTTTCTTGCTTCAACGGTATTGTGGGATGAAGCGGCCCGGACTAACCTTACACGTACGCTTACGTGAGACCGGTTCCACCGACTAACATGCACTAGTTGCATAAGGTGGCTGGCGGGTGTCTGTCTCTCCTACTTTAGTTGGAGCGGATTCGATGAACAGGGTCCTTATGAAGGGTAAATAGAAGTTGACAAATCACGTTGTGGCTTTCACGTAGGTAAAGAAACGTTCTTGCTAGAACCCTAATTCAGCCACGTAAAACTTGCAACAACAATTAGAGGACGTCTAACTTGTTTTTGCAGCAAATGGTTTGTGATATGATATGGCCAAAGTTGTGATGAATGATGAATGATCTATATGTGATGTATGAGATGTTCATATTATTGTAATAGGAATCACGACTTGCATGTCGATGAGTATGACAACCGGCAGGAGCCATAGGAGTTGTCTTTATTCTTTTATATGACCTGCGTGTCATTGAGAAACGCCATGTAAATTACTTTACTTTATTGCTAAACGCGTTAGCCGTAGTAGTAGAAGTAATAGTTGGCGAGCAACTTCATGGAGGCACGATGATGGAGATCATGATGATGGAGATCATGGTGTCATGCCGGTGACAGGATGATCATGGAGCCCCAAGATGGAGATCAAAGGAGCTATGTGATATTGGCCATATCATGTCACGTTTATTATTTGATTGCATGTGATGTTTATCATGTTTTGCATCTTGTTTACTTAGAACGACGGTAGTAAATAAGATGATCCCTCATATTAATTTCAAGAAGTGTTCCCCCTAACTGTGCACCGTTGCGACAGTTCGCTGTTTCAAACCACCACGTGATGATCGGGTGTTTTATTCAGACGTTCACATACAACGGGTGTAAGACAGATTTACACATGCAAACACTTAGGTTGACTTGACGAGCCTAGCATGTACAGACATGGCCTCGGAACACAGAAGACCGAAAGGTCGAGCATGAGTCGTATGGAAGACACGATCAACATGAAGATGTTCACCGATGTTGACTAGTCCGTCTCACGTGATGATCGGACACGGCCTAGTTAACTCGGATCATATAATACTTAGATGACTAGAGGGATGTCCAATCTAAGTGGGAGTTCATAAATAATTTGATTTGATGAACTTAATTATCATGAACTTAGTCTAAAATATTTTACAATATGTCTTGTAGATCAAATGGCCCACGTAGTCCTCAACTTCAACGCGTTCCTAGAGAAAACCAAGCTGAAAGACGATGGTAGCAACTATACGGACTGGGTCCGGAACCTGAGGATCATCCTCATAGCTGCCAAGAAAGATTACGTCCTACAAGCACCGCTAGGTGAAGCTCCCGTCCCACAGAACCAAGATGTTATGAACGCTTGGCAGACACGTGTTGACGACTACTCCCTCGTTCAGTGCGGCATGCTTTACAGTTTAGAACCGGGGCTCCAAAAGCGTTTTGAGAGACATGGAGCATATGAGATGTTCGAAGAGCTGAAAATGGTTTTCCAAGCTCATGCCCGGGTCGAGAGATATGAGGTCTCCGACAAGTTCTTCAGCTGTAAGATGGAGGAAAACAGTTCTGTCAGTGAGCACATACTCACTATGTCTGGATTACATAACCGGTTGACTCAGCTGGGAGTTAATCTCCCGGATGATGCGGTCATTGACAGAATCCTCCAGTCGCTTCCACCAAGCTACAAGAGCTTTGTGATGAACTTCAACATGCAGGGGATGCAAAAGACCATTCCTGAGTTGTTCTCAATGCTGAAATCAGCAGAGGTAGAAGTCAAGAAGGAACATCAAGTGTTGATGGTCAATAAAACCACTAAGTTCAAGAAGGGCAAGGGTAAGAAAGCCTTCAAGAAGGACGGCAAGGAAGTTGCCGCGCCCGGCAAGCAAGCTGCTGGGAAGAAGCCAAAGAATGGACCCAAGCCCGAGACTGAGTGCTTTTATTGCAAGGGAAGCGGTCACTGGAAGCGGAACTGCCCTAAATACTTAGCAGACAAGAAGGCCGGCAAAACAAAAGGTATATGTGATATACATGTAATTGATGTGTACCTTACTAGTGTCCGTAGTAGCTCCTGGGTATTTGATACCGGTGCAGTTGCTCACATTTGTAACTCAAAGCAGGGGCTGCGGAATAAGCGGAAACTGGCAAAGGACGAGGTGACGATGCGCGTCGGGAATGGTTCCAAGGTCAATGTGATCGCCGTCGGCACGCTACCTCTACATTTACCTTCGGGATTAGTTTTGAACCTTAATAATTGTTATTTAGTACCAGCTTTGAGCATGAACATTGTATCGGGATCTCGTTTAATTCGAGATGGCTACTCATTTAAATCCGAGAATAATGGTTGTCCCATTTATATGAGAGATATGTTTTATGGTCATGCTCCTATGGTGAATGGTTTATTCTTAATGAATCTCGAGCGTAATGCTACACATGTTCTTAGTGTGAATACCAAAAGATGTAAGGTTGATAATGATAGTCCCACATACTTGTGGCACTGCCGCCTTGGTCACATAGGTGTCAAACGCATGAAGAAGCTCCATGCTGATGGACTTTTAGAGTCTCTTGATTATGAATCATTTGACACGTGCGAACCATGCCTTATGGGTAAAATGACCAAGACTCCGTTCTCAGGAACAATGGAGCGAGCAACCAACTTATTGGAAATCATACATACTGATGTGTGCGGTCCAATGAGTGTTGAGGCTCGCGGTGGCTATCGTTATGTTCTTACTCTCACTGATGATTTGAGTAGATATGGATATATTTACTTAATGAAACACAAGTCTGAAACCTTTGAAAAGTTCAAGGAATTTCAGAGTGAGGTTGAGAATCAACGTGACAGGAAAATCAAGTTTCTACGATCAGATCATGGAGGAGAATACTTGAGTCACGAATTTGGCACACACTTAAGAAAATGTGGAATAGTTTCACAACTAACGCCGCCTGGAACACCTCAGCGTAACGGTGTGTCCGAACGTCGTAATCGCACTCTATTAGATATGGTGCGGTCTATGATGTCTCTTACCGATTTACCGCTATCTTTTTGGGGCTATGCTTTAGAGACTGCCGCATTCACTTTAAATAGGGCTCCGTCGAAATCCGTTGAGATGACACCGTATGAATTATGGTTTGGAAAGAAACCTAAGCTGTCGTTTCTAAAAGTTTGGGGATGCGATGCTTATGTCAAGAAACTTCAACCTGAAAAGCTCGAACCCAAGTCGGAAAAATGCGTCTTCATAGGATACCCAAAAGAAACTATTGGGTATACCTTCTACCTCAGATCAGAAGGCAAGATCTTTGTTGCCAAGAATGGATCCTTTCTAGAGAAAGAGTTTCTCTCAAAAGAAGTAAGTGGGAGGAAAGTAGAACTTGATGAAGTATTACCTCTTGAACCGGAAAATGGCGCAACTCAAGAAAATGTTCCTGAGGTGCCAGCACCGACTAGAGAGGAAGTTAATGATAATGATCAAGATACTTCTGATCAAGCTCCTACTGAAATTCGAAGGTCCACAAGGACACGTTCCGCACCAGAGTGGTACGGCAACCCTGTCTTGGAGATCATGTTGTTAGACAACGGTGAACCTTCGAACTATGAAGAAGCGATGGCGGGCCCGGATTCCGACAAATGGCTAGAAGCCATGAAATCCGAGATAGGATCCATGTATGAAAACGAAGTATGGACTTTGACTGACTTGCCCGTTGAAAGGCGAGCCATAGAAAATAAATGGATCTTTAAGAAGAAGACAGACGCGGATGGTAACGTGACCATCTATAAAGCTCGGCTTGTCGCTAAGGGTTATCGACAAGTTCAAGGGGTTGACTACGATGAGACTTTCTCACCGGTAGCGAAGCTGAAGTCCGTCCAAATCATGTTAGCAATTGCCGCGTTTTACGATTATGAAATATGGCAAATGGACGTCAAAACGGCATTCCTTAATGGTTTCCTTAAGGAAGAATTGTATATGATGCAGCCGGAAGGTTTTGTCGATCCTAAGAATGCTGACAAGGTGTGCAAGCTCCAACGCTCGATTTATGGGCTGGTGCAAGCATCTCGGAGTTGGAACATTCGCTTTGATGAGATGATCAAAGCGTTTGGGTTTACGCAGACTTATGGAGAAGCCTGCGTTTACAAGAAAGTGAGTGGGAGCTCTGTAGCATTTCTCATATTATATGTAGATGACATACTTTTGATGGGAAATGATATAGAACTCTTGGACAGCATTAAGGCCTACTTGAATAAGAGTTTTTCAATGAAGGACCTTGGAGAAGCTGCTTATATATTAGGCATCAAAATCTATAGAGATAGATCGAGACGCCTCATAGGTCTTTCACAAAGTACATACCTTGATAAGATATTGAAGAAGTTCAATATGGATCAATCTAAGAAGGGGTTCTTGCCTGTGTTACAAGGTATGAAATTGAGCTCGGCTCAAAGTCCGACCACGGCAGAAGAAATAGAAGAGATGAGTGTCATCCCCTATGCCTCAGCCATAGGTTCTATTATGTATGCCATGCTGTGTACCAGACCTGATGTAAACCTTGCCGTAAGTTTGGTAGGAAGATACCAAAGTAATCCCGGCAAGGAACACTGGACAGCGGTCAAGAATATCCTGAAGTACCTGAAAAGGACTAAAGAGATGTTTCTCGTTTATGGAGGTGACGAAGAGCTCGTCGTAAAGGGTTACGTCAACGCTAGCTTCGACACAGATCTGGATGACTCTAAGTCACAAACCGGATACGTGTATATTTTGAATGGAGGGGCAGTAAGCTGGTGCAGTTGCAAGCAAAGCGTCGTGGCGGGATCTACATGTGAAGCGGAGTACATGGCAGCCTCGGAGGCAACACATGAAGCAATATGGGTGAAGGAGTTCAGCACCGACCTAGGAGTCATACCCAATGCGTCGGGGCCAATCAAACTCTTTTGTGACAATACTGGAGCTATTGCACTTGCCAAGGAGCCCAGGTTTCACAAGAAGACAAGGCACATCAAGCGTCGCTTCAACTCCATTCGTGAAAATGTTCAAGATGGAGACATAGAAATTTGTAAAGTACATACGGACCTGAATGTAGCAGATCCGTTGACTAAACCTCTCCCTAGGGCAAAACATGATCAACACCAGAATTCCATGGGTGTTCGATTCATCACAATGTAACTAGATTATTGACTCTAGTGCAAGTGGGAGACTGTTGGAAATATGCCCTAGAGGCAATAATAAAAGCATTATTATTATATTTCCTTGTTCATGGTAATTGTCTTTATTCATGCTATAATTGTGTTATCCGGAAATCGTAATACATGTGTGAATAACAGACACCAACATGTCCCTAGTAAGCCTCTAGTTGACTAGCCCGTTGATCAACAGATAGTCATGGTTTCCTGACTATGGACATTGGATGTCATTGATAACGAGATCACATCATTAGGAGAATGATGTGATGGACAAGACCCAATCCTAAACATAGCATAAAGATCGTGTAGTTCGTTTTGCTAGAGTTTTGCAATGTCAAGTATCTTTTCCTTAGACCATGAGATCGTGTAACTCCTGGATACCGTAGGAGTGCTTTGGGTGTACCAAACGTCACAACGTAACTGGGTGACTATAAAGGTATACTACGGGTATCTCCGAAAGTGTCTGTTGGGTTGACACGGATCAAGACTGGGATTTGTCACTCCGTGTTACGGAGAGGTATCACTGGGCCCACTCGGTAATGCATCATCATAATGAGCTCAAAGTGATCAAGTGTCTGGTCACGGGATCATGCATTGCGGTACGAGTAAAGTGACTTGCCGGTAACGAGACTGAACGAGGTATTGGGATACCGACGATCGAGTCTCGGGCAAGTAACATACCGTCTGACAAAGGGAATAGAATACGGGGTTGCTTGAACCCTTGACATCGTGGTTCATCCGATGACAACATCGAGGAACATGTGGGAGCCAACATGGGTATCCAGATCCCTCTGTTGGTTATTGACCTGAGGTCGTCTCGGTCATGTCTACATGTCTCCCGAACCCGTAGGGTCTACACACTTAAGGTTCGGTGACGCTAGGGTTATTAGGAAGACAAGTATGTGATTACCGAATGTTGTTCGGAGTCCCGGATGAGATCCCGGACGTCACGAGGAGTTCCGGAATGGTCCGGAGGTAAAGATTTATATATGGAAAGTGGTTAAACAGACTCCGGAAAGTTTCGGGGGCATGCCGGTATTGTACCGGGGCCACCGGGAGGGTTCCGGGGGTCCACCGGGAGGGGCCACCCCTCCCGGGGGGCCACATGGGCTAAGTGGGAGAGGGAGCCAGCCCCTGGTGGGCTGGGCGCGCCTCCCCACCTAGGCCCATGCGGCTAGGGCTTGGGGAGGGGAAACCCTAAAGGGGAGAAGGGGGCGCCCCCTAGCTTGGGGGGGCAATCCACCCTTTCCTCCTCCCCTTTGGCCGCCGCCCCCATCTAGGGTTTCCCCTAGGTGGCCGGCCCCCCTTGCCCTCTCCTCCTATATATAGAGAGGTGAGGGGAGGGCTGCAACACACAATTGAAGGCGCAGCCCCTCCCCTCCCCAACTCCTCTCTTTCTCCGTCTTTGCTTGGCGAAGCCCTGCCGGAGAACTGCTGTACCAATTGCACCACGCCGTCGTGCTGCCATTGGAGTTGTCTTCCTCAACCTCTCCTTCATCCTTGCTGGATCAAGACAGAGGAGACGCCATCGTCCCGTACGTGTGTTGAACGCGGAGGTGCTGTTCTTTCAGCGCTTGGTCATCGGTGATCGGAATCACATTGGGAACGACTCCATCATCACCACTCCCTCGAACGCTTCCGTACTCGATCTACAAGTGGTATGTAGATGCAAACTCACTCCCTTGTCTCGTTGCTAGATGAACTCCTAGATGATCTTGGTGAAACGAGTAGGAGTTTTTTTTGTTTTCTGCAACGTTCCCCAACAGTTTTAGTCATCTTGCCTATGAGGCACGGTTCGCAAGTACCAAGTGATTCATAATCAAGTGGTTCCAAAAGCCCATTAGTATGGAGTTTCTTCATGCGCTTTACACCGATATGACCTAAACGGCAGTGCCACAAATAAGTTGCACTATCATTATTAACTTTGCATCTTTTGGCTTCTACATTATGAATATGTGTATTACTATCTTCGAGATTTAATAAGAATAGACCACTCTTCAAAGGTGCATGACCATAAAAGATATTATTCATATAAATAGAACAACCATTATTCTCTGATTTAAATGAATAACCGTCTCGCATTAAACAAGATCCAGATATAATGTTCATGCTCAACGCTGGCACCAAATAACAATTATTTAGGTCTAATATTAATCCCGAAGGTAGATGTAGAGGTAGCGTGCCGACCGCGATCACATCGACTTTGGAACCGTTTCCCACGCGCATCGTCACCTCGTCCTTTGCTAGCGTCCGCTTATTCCGTAGTCCCTGTTTCGAGTTGCAAATATTAGCAACAGAACCAGTATCAAATACCCAGGTGCTACTGCGAGCTCTAGTAAGGTACACATCAATAACATGTATATCACATATACCTTTGCTCACTTTGCCATCCTTCTTATCTGCCAAATACTTGGGGCAGTTCCGCTTCCAGTGTCCAGTCTGCTTGCAGTAGAAGCACTCAGTTTCAGGCTTAGGTCCAGACTTGGGTTTCTTCTCTTGAGAAGCAACTTGCTTGCTGTTCTTCTTAAAGTTTCCCTTCTTCTTCCCTTTGCCCTTTTTCTTGAAACTAGTGGTTTTGCTAACCATCAACACTTGATGCTCCTTCTTGATTTCTACCTCCGCAGCTTTCAGCATTGCGAAGAGCTCGGGAATAGTCTTGTTCATCCCTTGCATATTATAGTTCATCACGAAGCTCTTGTAGCTTGGTGGCAGTGATTGGAGAATTCTGTCAATGACGCAGTCATCTGGAAGATTAACTCCCATCTGAATCAAGTGATTATTATACCCAGACATCTTGAGTATATGCTCACTGATAGAACTGTTCTGCTCCATCTTACAACTATAGAATTTATTGGAGACTTCATATCTCTCAATTCGGGCATTTGATTGAAATATTAACTTCAACTCCTGGAACATCTCATATGCTCCATGACGTTCAAAACGTCGTTGAAGTCCCGATTCTAAGCCATAAAGCATGGCACACTGAACTATCGAGTAGTCATCAGCTTTGCTCTGCCAGACGTTCATAACATCTGGCGTTGCTCCAGCAGCAGGCCTGGCACCCAGCGGTGCTTCCAGGACGTAATTCTTCTGTGCAGCAATGAGGATAATCCTCAGGTTACGGACCCAGTCCGTGTAATTGCTACCATCATCTTTCAACTTTGCTTTCTCAAGGAACGCATTAAAATTCAACGGAACAACAGCACGAGCCATCTATCTACAATCAACATAAACAAGCAAGATACTATCAGGTACTAAGTTCATGATAAGTTTAAGTTCAGTTAATCAAATTACTTAGGAACTCCCACTTAGATAGACATCCCTCTAATCCTCTAAGTGATCACGTGATCCAAATCAACTAAACCATAACCGATCATCACGTGAGATGGAGTAGTTTTCAATGGTGAACATCGTCATGTTGATCATATCTACTATATGATTCACGCTCGACCTTTCGGTCTCTGTGTTCCGAGGCCATATCTGCATATGCTAGGCTCGTCAAGTATAACCTGAGTATTCTGCGTGTGCAAAACTGGCTTGCACCCGCTGTAGATGGACGTAGAGCTTATCACACCCGATCATCACGTGGTGTCTGGGCACGACGAACTTTGGCAACGGTGTAGCCCTATGTGGGCTGCCCTCTCACCTTTCCACTAAGGCCCATGTTGCCCCATTTGGCTCCCGGGGGGTTCCGGTAACCCTCCCGGTAGTCCGGTAAAATCCTGATTTCACCCGGAACACTTCCGATGTCCAAACATAGGCTTCCAATATATCAATCTTTACGTCTCGACCATTTCGAGACTCCTCGTCATGTCCGTGATCACATCCGGGACTCCGAACAACCTTCGGTACATCAAAATGCATAAACTCATAATAACTGTCATCGTAACGTTAAGCGTGCGGACCCTACGGTTCGAGAACAATGTAGACATGACCGAGACACGTCTCCGGTCAATAACCAATAGCGGGACCTGGATGCCCATATTGGCCCCTACATATTCTACGAAGATCTTTATCGGTCAGACCGCATAACAACATACGTTGTTCCCTTTGTCATCGGTATGTTACTTGCCCGAGATTCGATCGTCGGTATCCAATACCTAGTTCAATCTCGTTACTGGCAAGTCTCTTTACTCGTTTCGTAATACATCATCTCATAACTAACATCTTAGTTATTATGCTTGCAAGGCTTATGTGATGTGTATTACCGAGAGGGCCCAGAGATACCTCTCCGACAATCGGAGTGACAAACCCTAATCTCGAAATACGCCAACCCAACATCTACCATTGGAGACACCTGCAGTACTCCTTTATAATCACCCAGTTACGTTGTGACGTTTGGTAGTACCCAAAGTGTTCCTCCGGTAAACGGGAGTTGCATAATCTCCTAGTTATAGGAACATGTATAAGTCATGAAGAAAGCAATAGCAACATACTAAACGATCGGGTGCTAAGCTAATGGAATGGGTCATGTCAATCAGATCATTCAACTAATGATGTGACCTCGTTAATCAAATAACAACTCTTTGTTCATGGTTAGGAAACATAACCATCTTTGATTAATGAGCTAGTCAAGTAGAGGCATACTAGTGACACTCTGTTGGTCTATGTATTCACACATGTATTATGTTTCCGGTTAATACAATTCTAGCATGAATAATAAACATTTATCATGATATAAGGAAATAAATAATAACTTTATTATTGCCTCTAGGGCATATTTCCTTCAATACCCTGCAAAAACAAGTTAGACGTCCTCTACTTTGTTGTTGCAAGTTTTACGTGGCTGCTACGGGCTTAAGTAAGAACTCATCTCACCTATGCATCAAAACCACAACGATAGTTCGTCAAATAGACTCCGTTTTAACCTTCTCAAGGACCGGGCGTAGTCATACTTGGTTCAACTAAAGTTGGAGAGACAGTCTTCCGCAAGCCATCTATGTGCAAAGCACGTCGAGGGAACCGGTCTCGCGTAAGAGTACGCGTAAGGTTGGTCCGGATCGTCTCAACCAACTATACCGCCGAACCAAAGTATGACATGCTGGTAGGCAGTATGACTTGTATCGCCCACAACTCACTTGTGTTCTACTCGTGCATATAACATCAATCCATAAAACCTAGGCTCTGATACCACTGTTGGGGAACGCAGTAATTTCAAAAAATTTCCTACGCACACGCAAGATCATGGTGATGCACAGCAACAAGAGGGAAGAGTGTTGTCTACGTACCAACGCAGATCGACTGCGGAAGCGATCACACAACATAGAGGAAGTAGTCGTACGTCTTCTTCCCGATCCGACCGATCCAAGCACCCTTACTCCGGCACCTCCGAGTTCTTAGCACACGTTCAGCTCGATGACGATCCTCGGGCTCCGATCCAGCAAAGCGTCGAGGAAGAGTTCCGTCAGCACGACGGCGTGGTGACGATCTTGATGTACTACCGACGCAGGGCTTCGCCTAAGCTCTACAACGATATGACCGAGGTGGAATTTGGTGGCAGGGGGCACCGCACACGGCTAAGGAACGATCTCAAGGATCAAGTTGTGTGTCTTGGGGTGCCCCCTGCCCCCGTATATAAAGGTTGGAGGAGGGGAGCCGGCCGGCCAAGGGAGAGGAGGCGCAGGGGAGTCCTACTCCCACCGGGAGTAGGACTCCTCCCCCCAATCCTAATCCTATTAGGACTCCCGGGGGGAAAAGGAGAGAGAAGGGGGGCCGGCCCCTATCCTAGTCCTACTAGGACTTTGGGAAGGGGGGCGCCGGCCAGCTTGTGGGCTTTCCCTTTTTCTCCTTTTCCACTAAGGCCCAATAGGCCCATTAGTCTCCCGGGGGGTTCCGGTAACCCTCCCGGTATTCCGGTAAAATCCCGATTTCACCCGGAACACTTCCGATGTCCAAACATAGGCTTCCAATATATCAATCTTTACGTCTCGACCATTTCGAGACTCCTCGTCATGTCCGTGATCTCATCCGGGACTCCGAACAACCTTCGGTACATCAAAATGCATAAACTCATAATAACTGTCATCGTAACGTTAAGCGTGCGGACCCTACGGTTCGAGAACAATGTAGACATGACCGAGACACGTCTCCGGTCAATAACCAATAGCGGGACCTGGATGCCCATATTGGCTCCTACATATTCTACGAAGATCTTTATCGGTCAGACCGCATAACAACATACGTTGTTCCCTTTGTCATCGGTATGTTACTTGCCCGAGATTCGATCGTCGGTATCCAATACCTAGTTCAATCTCGTTACCGGCAAGTCTCTTTACTCGTTCCGTAATACATCATCTCACAACTAACATCTTAGTTATTATGCTTGCAAGGCTTATGTGATGTGTATTACCGAGAGGGCCCAGAGATACCTCTCCGGCAATCGGAGTGACAAACCCTAATCTCGAAATACGCCAACCCAACATCTACCATTGGAGACACCTGCAGTACTCCTTTATAATCACCCAGTTACGTTGTGACGTTTGGTAGTACCCAAAGTGTTCCTCCGGTAAACGGGAGTTGCATAATCTCATAGTTATAGGAACATGTATAAGTCATGAAGAAAGCAATAGCAACATACTAAACGATCGGGTGCTAAGCTAATGGAATGGGTCATGTCAATCAGATCATTCTACTAATGATGTGACCTCGTTAATCAAATAACAACTCCTTGTTCATGGTTAGGAAACATAACCATCTTTGATTAATGAGCTAGTCAAGTAGAGGCATACTAGTGACACTCTGTTGGTCTATGTATTCACACATGTATTATGTTTCCGGTTAATACAATTCTAGCATGAATAATAAACATTTATCATGATATAAGGAAATAAATAATAACTTTATTATTGCCTCTAGGGCATATTTCCTTCATTTGCGACTTCGGTTGTGATGTTATAAGATTTTAAGACAAGTGTGGTGTTATGAGACTAATTGAGTTGTCATTGTGTGATCTACTTTAGTTTTTTTTTATGTAATAAGATGCAAGACAAGTTTTTTACTATCATACTATTTGAGTTGCCATTGTGTGCATGGACAATGTCCGAACACTTTACTTGCTGCCTACTTAGAGCATCTTCAGCCGTTGGCCCCCAGGGGGCGCCTAAAATCGCCGCCTGGGGGTGAGCCGGCGCAAAAAATCGGCCTAGGGATGAGTTGGTCCCCAGCCGCCTGCCCCAGGGCCGCCCCAGGCGCGTTCAAAAAAAGCAAAAATATAGCAAAGTCCGGCGAAGTTCGGCATATATTACATAATAGTCGCGGACTTTTATTACATAATATGTCTAATTAAAAAAGAAGCTGGCTGAACGCGGAGTAGTCGCCGCCATCGTCGTCGCCGACGTCATCGTCGGGCTTCTCCTCCTTGATGGGGCCGTCTGATACCTCTCCGTCGTATCTACTTTTCCAAACACTTTTGCTCTTGTTTTGGACTCTAACTTGTATGATTTGAATGGAACTAACCCGGACTGACGCTGTTTTCAGCAGAATTGCCATGCTGTTGGTTTATGTGCAGAAAACAAATATTCTCGGAATGACCTGAAACTCCACGGAACATCTTAGAAAAAATAATAAAAAATCCTCGCCAAAGATGAAGACCAGGGGGCCCACACCCTTCTCACGAGGGTGGGGGGCGCGCCCCCTACCTCGTGGGCCCCCTGGATGCCCTCCAACGCCAACTCCAACTCTATATATTTCCTTTCGGAGAGAAAAAAATCAGAGAGAGAAATCATCGCGTTTTACAATACGGAGCCGCCGCCAAGCCCTAAAACCTCTCGAGAGGGCTGATCTGGAGTCCGTTCAGGGCTCCGGAGAGGGGGATTCGTCGCCGTCGTCATCATCAACCATCCTCCATCACCAATTTCATGATGCTCACTGTCGTGCATGAGTAATTGCATCGTAGACTTGCTGGATGGTGATGGGTTGAATGAGATTTATCATGTAATCGAGTTAGTTTTGTTCGGGTTTGATCCCTAGTATCCATTATGTTCTGAGATTGATGTTGCTATGACTTTGCTATGCTTAATTCTTGTCACTAGGACCCGAGTGCCATGATTTCAGATCTGAACCTATTATGTTTTCATGAATATATGTGAGTTCTTGATCCTATCTTGCAAGTCTATAGTCACCTACTATGTGTTATGATCCGGCAACCCCGAAGTGACAATAATCGGGACCACTCCCGGTGATGACCGTAGTTTTAGGAGTTCATGTATTCACTATGTGCTAATGCTTTGTTCCGGTTCTCTATTAAAAGGAGGCCTTAATATCCCTTAGTTTCCAATAGGACCCCGCTGCCACGGGAGGGTAGGACAAAAGATGTCATGCAAGTTCTTTTCCATAAGCACGTATGACTATATATGAAATACATGCCTACATTACATTGATGAATTGGAGCTAGTTCTGTGTCACCCTATGTTATGACTGTTACATGATGAACCGCATCCGGCATAATTATCCATCACTGATCCGTTGCCTACGAGTTCTCCATATACTGGTTCTCGCTTATTTACTTTCCCGCTGCTACTGTTACAATCACTACAAAATACCCAAAAACATTACTTTTCCTGTCTTTACTTTTGTTGCCGCTACCACCACTATCATATTACTTTGCTACTAAACACTTTGCTGCAGATACTAAGTTTCCAGGTGTGGTTGAATTGACAACTCAGCTGCTAATACTTGAGAATATTCTTTGGCTCCCCTTGTGACGAATCAATAAATTTGGGTTGAATACTCTACCCTCGAAAGCTGTTGCGATCCCCTATACTTGTGGGTTATCAAGACTAATTTATGGCGCCGTTGCCGGGGAGCATAGCTCTATTCTTTGGGTCACTTGGAATTTATATCTGCTGAACACTATGAAGAACTTGAGAGATCCAAAAACCAAGATCTATCCCTCAACTACGAGGGGAGGTAAGGAACTGCCATCTAGCTCTGCACTTGATTCACCTTCTGTTATGAGTAAGTTAGCGACACCTACACCTGCTTCTGCTATTCATTCTGATATGTCGCATGTTATTTTTTTGACTATATACTGCAAGGCAACAGCCTCACAGCCCTTTATTAAAAACAATAGGTAAGTTGTACAAAATTACAAAGAGCAAAAGAAAGACTACTAACAGAGAGAGATTAGGGGAGGGAATCTATCCAAGAGGTTAGTCTATCTCTATATTTACACTTGATTCTATGAGCTAAAAGAGAAATATCATGAATAAAATTCCTCCTCCAAGATCTGAAAGTGGGCAACTCATTTCTGAAGATCCTTCCATTCCTTTGGGTCCAAATATTCCAAGTAGCCGTAAAGACTACCTCCGTGAAAAAAGGCTGACCAAATTCCTCCCTGGCCGCGCAAGCCATTCCAAAAGTAGTCTGGTTAGGGTGAACACTCCATGAGATGCCCAAATAATTCCAGACCCGTTGGCTAAAGTTGCAAGCAAAGAAGAGATGAGCTCTATCTTCATGCAAACCTGAGAAGCACATAGCACATGTATCATCCTGGATAATCCAATGTCGTCGCTGCATCATATCCCTAGTGTTTAGACGATCCATCAAAAGGAGCCAGCCAAACACCTTGAGCTTGAGAGTACAAGAACATTTCCAGATCCACCCAAATATGGGGTCAACCACAACTTCGGAGAAACAAAACAGATAGTAGATCCTGGATCGATAATCCCCAGTCTTTGAAGGCCATTTCCAGACATCATTAACTCCCTCATGCAAATTGATCAGAGGCATTAAAGCCTGAAGCTGGTTGAATTCCTCAAAAGCTTCAACTGATAGAGGCAGGTGAAAATTGTCGGTCAGGTCAGGCAGCTCCATCACATCCTTAATGGTAAGCGTGTCATCGATCACAAAAGAGTGGAGCCTCGGAAAACGCTGTTGCATGATAACCACCTCGTTATTAAATTGCCACCGATCCAGCCAAAAAACCACCGAGTCTCCGGAGCGCACGTGAGAGACAGCCAATTGACAAAATTTATCATACAGCTTCATCACGTCACGCCAGCAAAAAGAACCACAACTTCGGGTTACTTGGGGCGGTGCAGCAGCATAATATGTGTCCCAGATAAGAGAAACCCAAGGTACATCCAACTTGTTAAAAAATTTGTAGAGATGCTTGATCAACAAGGCATCATTTTGTATGCCCAGGTCCAGGACCCCAAGTCCTCCATGACTCTTGGGCCGACATACTAACTCCCAAGCTGCCAATGATTGTCTTGGTGTATCAGAGTTGCCTCGCCACAAACGTTGCCGCATGATGCGTTCAATCTGCTTCAAAATTCCTTGAGGTAATGAGAGAGTGCACAAGAAATATATTGGCATGGAAGAGAGAACAGATTTCAAGAGCTGTAGCCGGCTGCCCTGGTTCAACAGACAAGAGGAGGCAGACAATCTTCTCTCTATGCGATCCACTAAGGGAAGCAAGTCATAAATTGTGGGTCTACTAGTACCCATTGGCAATCCCAGGTAAGTAAATGGCATGGAGCCAACATCACACCCAAGCAAAGCAGCCACACGTTTACCCTCCTCATCAAACATATTCATTGGAATTAATGAGGATTTACTAAAGTTAACCCGCAACCCCGTAGACTTAGCAAAGGTCTCAAGCATATCCTTGAAAGCAATGAGCTGGCTGTCCACCGCCGGAAGGACAATTAATGTGTCATCAGCGTATTGCACGATCATATAGTCCCATGAAGAGGTTGGTATGGGCAGTGTGAGAATGTTCCTTGCACACATCTCATTAACCACAGACTGCAATAAATCCACAGCAATCACAAATAACTATGTCGCATGTTATTGATGATGCCACTTCTGCTATGCATGATACTTATGATGAAACTGCTTCTATGCCTGATACTACTGTGCCCCTTGGTGAATTTCTTGATGAACAAATTGCTAGGGCTAGAAAAAAAGAAATTATTGAATCTGAATACGATGATGATAGTGATGATGAAAATATGCCTATTATTTCTGAGGGTTATCTTTTTGATATGGAATCTTCTGCCGCTATTTTAGCTTGCAAAGATAGATATGAGCTTAAGAGGTTATTAATTAAATGGAACAAAGAATCACTTAGAGATAAAATGAGATCTGACCCTACTTTTGCTACTTCACCTATTTGTGTTCCTGATAAGGACTATGAATTCTCTGTTGATCCTGATATAATTACTTTGGTTGAATCTGATCCGTTTTATGGTTATGAATCTGAAACTGTTGTGGCACATCTTACTAAGTTAAATGATATAGCTGCCCTATTCACTAATGATGAGAGATCGCGTTACTTCTATATACTCAAAATATTTCCGTTCTCATTAAAGGATGATGCTAAGATATGGTTCAATTCTCTTGATCCTGGTTGTGTGTGTAGTCCCCAGGATATGATTTATTACTTCTCTACTAAATATTTCCCTACTCATAAGAAACAAGCTGCTTTGAGGGAAATATACAACTTCGTGCAAATTAAAGAAGAGAGTCTCCCACAAGCTTGGGGGAGGCTTCTCAAGTTACTTAATGTTTTGCCTGATCATCCTCTTAAGAAACCTGAAATACTTGATATCTTTTATAATGGACTAACCGATGCTTCCAGAGATTACTTGGATAGTTGTGCTGGTTCTCTTTTCAGGGAAAGAACACCGGATGAAGCTGAAATTCTATTGAATAATATGTTGACAAATGAAAATAATTGGGCACCTCCTGAGCCAACTCCTGCTCCAATTACTAAACCTGTTCCTATACCAACTCTGAAGAAGAGAGGTGTTTTATTTCTCAGTCCCGAAAATATGCAAGAGGCAAAGAAATCTATGAAAGAAAAAGGTATTAAAGCTGAAGACGTTAAGAATTTACCTCCTATTGAAGAAATACATGGTCTTAATTCACCGCCTGTTGAAGAAACATATGATCTTAATTCTTTATTTACTGAAGAACCTCCTGATCCCGATATCCTGACATAGGTAGTAAAGGTAAATTCTCTCTATAGATATGATAAAGCTGAAGTCCCTCCTACTAAAATTGCTAGTCAGTGCTTGGATGAGTTTGATAACTTTATGTTTAAGCAAGACGACTTCAATGCTTATTTTGGTAGACAATTAAAAGAAAATGCTTATATGGTTAGATGCTTGGGTGATTATATGGATAATATTAAAGGTGAACTTAAACTTGTTAGCAAACATGCTTCTATGATTACCACTCAAGTAGAACAAGTACTTAAGTCTCAAAAAGAAGTGCTTAATGAAATGAATAGTAAGAAAAATGATTATGCTGTTAGAGTGGCTACTAGAACTGGTAGAATGACTCAGGAACCTTTGTATCCTGAAGGCCACCCTAAGAGAATCGAGCAAGATTCTCAAAGAAATAATATTGATGTTCCTAGTTCTTCTAAAAAGAAGAAGAAGAAAAATGATAGAACTGTGCAAACTTCTAGTGAACCTATTGCTGAACCACCTGATAATTCAAATGATATTTCTTTGTCTGATGCTGAAACACAAACTGGTAATGAACATGAACCTAGTGAAAATATTAATGATAATGTTCATGATGATGCTCAACCTAGTAATGACAATGATGTAGAAATTGAACCTGCTGTTGATCTTGATAACCTACAATCAAAGAATCAACGTTATGATAAAAGAGACTTTGTTGCTAGGAAACATGGTAAAGAAAGGGAACCTTGGGTTCAGAAACCCATGCCTTTTCCTCTGAAACCATCCAAGAAAAAGGATTGATACGTCTCCAACGTATCTATAATTTTTGATTGCTCCATGCTATATTATCTACTGTTTTGGGCAATATTGGGCTTTATTATCCACTTTCATATTATTTTTGGGACTAACCTATTAATCGGAGGCCCAGCCCAGATTTGCTGTTTTATGCCTATTTCAGTGTTTTGAAAAAAAGGAATATCAGACGGAGTCGAAACGGAACGAAATCAACTGTAGAAGTTATTTTTGGAAGGAAACACACCTGATGGACTTGGACCCCACGTCAGAAGATACGGGAGCTGCCCACGAGGGTGGGGGGCGCAGCCACCCCCCTAGGGCGCGCCCCCTGCCTCGTGGGGCCCCCGTGGCTCCCCTGACGTGCTTTTTCTACCTATATAACTCCATATACCCTCAAACTTCCAGAACACACCATAGATCGGGAGTTCCACTGCCAGAAGCCTCCGTAGCCACCGAAAACCAATCTAGACCCGTGTAGCGACCAGACCTCAAACAGTCTGATCTCTGTGCTCCGGTGTCATCCCTGGATCAGTAATGCTGACACCACATAGTACTCGGAGGATTTATAGCAGAGTAGCAATCACACACTTATTACATCGTGTGTCTCAAAAGAGAACTTATTACAATAAATATGGCTTAAGGCCATCAAATAACGATAACAGTGGAAGGCTTGGAAGATAAGTGAGTCCATCAACTCCAACGGCATCACTGAGTATAGAACCACGACCTAAAACTCCTTAATCATCGTCTGAAAAGTTTGCAACATTAACATTGCAGTCCGAAACGGGTCAGCACATGGAATATGCTGGCAAGGTAACACATAGAGAGTAATGGAATGAAACAGCTATACTATATGCATATTTGGCTGGTGGAAAGCTCTATGGTTACAGTTTTGCGTAAAGCCAATTTTTCCCTACTTCAAAGGAATAAATTTATTTACTATCATGGTGGTTGTTAAACATTGAGAATGGTTGACAACATTCTCAATCCCAATTAAGCATCATCATTAAACCCAACAAAATTAATTTAGGGTAACATGTTGAGATTCACATGAAAATCCAAATACTAGATACTCAAGATGTCCATAACCGGGGACACGGCTAACCATGATTAGTTTATTACACTCTGCAGAGGTTTGCGCACTTTCCCCCACAAGACTCGATCGCCTCCGTTTGGTTTCTCGCACTACAGGGTGTTTGAGAAGACGGATGGCCGAGACATAGTCTTTCAGAAGCGCTAGCACCTTACGACCGGGTAGACCGTACCCCCTACATCTGCTAGTCTACCACTGTAAGAGTTCGCACGACTTAGTCAACTATGCTAGAGCCCATAATAGCTTGTGGCTGCACACGGAAGTTTATAGTATGAATAGTCTTATGATCCCTTTGAGCCTGGGTGGCGGCCCAAAAGAAAACAGGCAAGTCCCAGAATACCCAGGTGTTGGGGAACGTTGCAGAAAACAAAAATTTTCCTATGGTTTCACCAAGATCCATCTATGAGTTCATCTAGCAACGAGTGATCGGATGCATCTAAATACCTTTGTAGATCGCGAGCGGAAGCGTTTAAGGAACGGGGATGAGGTAGTCGTACACGACGTGATCCAAATCATCGGAGATCCTAGTGCCGAACGGACGGCACCTCCGCGTTTAACACACGTACGGTCAGCGTGACGTCTCCTCCTTCTTGATCCAGCAAGGGGAAGGAGAGGTTGATGATGATCCAGCAGCACGACGGCGTGGTGGTGGATGCAGGGCGTCACAGCAGCAGGGCTTCGCCTTATACTACGAGAGAGAGAGAGAGGTGTAGCAGGGGAGAGGGAGGCGCCAAGACTCAAGGTGCGGCTGCCCCCTACCTCCCCCTCATATATATAGGCTCCCCTAGGGGGGCGGCGGCCCTAGGAGATGAGATCTCCTAGGGGGGGGGGGGGCGGCCAGGGTTGGAGTGGCCCCCAAGGCAAGGTGGGGCGCCCCCACCCCTAGGGTTTCAACCCTAGGCGGATGCGGTGGGCCTAGGGGGCGCACCAGCCCACTATGGGCTGGTTCCCCTCCCCACTTTGGCCCATGGGGCCCTCCGAGATGGGTGGCCCCACCCGGTGGACCCCCGGGACCCTTTCGGTGGTCCTGGTACAATACCGGTGACCCCGAAACTTGTCCCGATGGCTAAAACAGCACTTCCTATATATAATTCTTTACCTCCGGACTATTTCGAAACTCCTCGTGACGTCCGGGATCTCATCCGAGACTCCGAACAACATTCGGGTTACTGCATATACATATCTTCACAACCCTAGCGTCACCGAACCTTAAGTGTGTAGACCCTACGGGTTCGGGAGACATGTAGACATGACCGAGACGACTCTCCGGTCAATAACCAACAGCGGGATCTGGATACCCATGTTGGCTCCCACATGCTCCTCGATGATCTCATCGGATGAACCACGATGTCGAGGATTCAAGCAACCCTGTATACAATTCCCTTTGTCAATCGATATGTTACTTGCCCGAGATTCGATCGTCGGTATCCCAATACCTTGTTCAATCTCGTTACCGGCAAGTCACTTTACTCATACCGTAATGCATGATCCCGTGACCAGACACTTGGTCACTTTGAGCTCATAATGATGATGCATTACCGAGTGGGCCCAGTGATACCTCTCCGTCATACGGAGTGACAAATCCCAGTCTTGATCCGTGTCAACCCAATAGACACTTTTGGAGATACCCGTAGTATACCTTTATGGTCACCCAGTTATGTTGTGACGTTTGGTACACCCAAAGCACTCCTACGGTATCCGGGAGTTACACGATCTCATGGTCTAAGGAAAGGATACTTGACATTGGAAAAACTCTAGCAAACGAACTATACGATCTTTATGCTATGTTTAGGATTGGGTCTTGTCCATCACATCATTCTCCTAATGATGTGATCTCGTTATCAATGACATCCAATGTCCATAGTCAGGAAACCATGACTATCTGTTGATCAACGAGCTAGTCAACTAGAGGCTTACTAGGGACATGTTGGTGTCTATTATTCACACATGTATTACAATTTCCGGATAACACAATTATAGCATGGATAAAGACAATTATCATGAACAAGGAAATATAATAATAATGCTTTTATTATTGCCTCTAGGGCATATTTCCAACAGTCTCCCACTTGCACTAGAGTCAATAATCTAGTTACATTGTGATGAATCGAACACCCATGGAATTCTGGTGTTGATCATGTTTTGCTCTAGGGAGAGGTTTAGTCAACGGATCTGCTACATTCAGGTCCGTATGTACTTTACAAATATCTATGTCTCCATCTTGAACATTTTCACGAATGGAGTTGAAGCGACGCTTGATGTGCCTGGTCTTCTTGTGAAACCTGGGCTCCTTGGCAAGTGCAATAGCTCCAGTGTTGTCACAGAAGAGTTTGATTGGCCCCGAAGCATTGGGTATGACTCCGAGGTCGGTGATGAACTCCTTCACCCAAATTGCTTCATGTGCTGCCTCCGAGGCTGCCATGTACTCCGCTTCACATGTAGATCCCGCCACGACGCTCTGCTTGCAACTGCACCAGCTTACTGCCCCACCATTCAAAATATACACGTATCCGGTTTGTGACTTAGAGTCATCCAGATCTGTGTCGAAGCTAGCGTCGACGTAACCCTTTATGACGAGCTCTTCGTCACCTCCATAAACGAGAAACATTTCCTTAGTCCTTTTCAGGTACTTCAGGATATTCTTGACCGCTGTCCAGTGTTCCTTGCCGGGATTACTTTGGTACCTTCCTACCAAACTTACGACAAGGTTTACATCAGGTCTGGTACACAGCATGGCATACATAATAGAACCTATGGCTGAGGCATAGGGGATGACGCTCATCTCTTCTATATCTTCTGCCGTGGTCGGACATTGAGCTGAGCTCAATTTCACACCTTGTAACACAAGTAAGAACCCCTTCTTAGACTGATCCATATTGAACTTCTTCAATATCTTATCAAGGTATGTGCTTTGTGAAAGACCTATGAGGCGTCTTGATCTATCTCTATAGATCTTGATGCCTAATATATAAGCAGCTTCTCCAAGGTCCTTCATTGAAAAACTCTTATTCAAGTAGGCCTTAATGTTGTCCAAGAGTTCTATATCATTTCCCATCAAAAGTATGTCATCTACATATAATATGAGAAATGCTACAGAGCTCCCACTCACTTTGTTGTAAACGCAGGCTTCTCCATAAGTCTGCGTAAACCCAAACGCTTTGATCATCTCATCAAAGTGAATGTTCCAACTCCGAGATGCTTGCACCAGCCCATAAATCGAGTGTTGGAGCTTGCACACCTTGTCAGCATTCTTAGGATCGACAAAACCTTCCGGCTGCATCATATACAATTCTTCCTTAAGGAAACCATTAAGGAATGCCGTTTTGACGTCCATTTGCCATATCTCATAATCATAGTATGCGGCAACAGCTAACATAATTCGGACGGACTTCAGCTTCGCTACTGGTGAGAAAGTCTCATCGTAGTCAACCCCTTGAACTTGTCGATAACCCTTAGCGACAAGGCGAGCTTTATGGATGGTCACATTACCATCCGCGTCTGTCTTCTTCTTAAAGATCCATTTATTTTCTATGGCTCGCCGATCATCGGGCAAGTCAGTCAAAGTCCATACTTCGTTTTCATACATGGATCCTATCTCGGATTTCATGGCTTCTAGCCATTTGTCGGAATCTGGGCCCGCCATCGCTTCTTCATAGTTCGAAGGTTCACCGTTGTCTAACAACATGATTTCCAAGACAGGGTTGCCGTACCACTCTGGTGCGGAACGTGTCCTTGTGGACCTTCGAAGTTCAGTAGCAACTTGATCTGAAGTTTCATGATCATCATCATTAACTTCCTCTCTAGTCGGTGCAGGCACCTCAGGAACATTTTCTTGAGGTGCGCCATTTTACGGTTCAAGAGGTAACACTTCATCAAGTTCTACTTTCCTCCCACTTACTTCTTTCGAGAGAAACTCCTTCTCTAGAAAGGATCCATTCTTGGCAACAAAGATCTTGCCTTCGGATCTGAGGTAGAAGGTATACCCAATAGTTTCTTTAGGGTATCCTATGAAGACGCATTTTTCCGACTTGGGTTCGAGCTTTTCAGGTTGAAGTTTCTTGACATAAGCATCGCATCCCCAAACTTTTAGAAACGACAGCTTAGGTTTCTTCCCAAACCATAATTCATACGGTGTCGTCTCAACGGATTTCGACGGAGCCCTATTTAAAGTGAATGCGGCAGTCTCTAAAGCATAGCCCCAAAAAGATAGCGGTAAATCGGTAAGAGACATCATAGATCGCACCATATCTAATAGAGTGCGATTACGATGTTCGGACACACCATTACGCTGAGGTGTTCCAGGCGGCGTGAGTTGTGAAACTATTCCACATTTTCTTAAGTGTGTGCCAAATTCGTGACTCAAGTATTCTCCTCCACGATCTGATCCCAAAAACTTGATTTTTCTGTCACGTTGGTTTTCAACCTCACTCTAAAATTCCTTGAACTTTTCAAAGGTCTCAGACTTGTGTTTCATTAAGTAGATATACCCATATCTACTCAAGTCATCAGTGAGGGTGAGAACATAACGATAGCCATCGCGAGCCTCAATACTCATTGGACCGCACACATCAGTATGTATGATTTCCAATAAGTTGGTTGCTCGCTCCATTGTTCCTGAGAATGGAGTCTTGGTCATTTTACCCATGAGGCATGGTTCGCACGTGTCAAATGATTCATAATCAAGAGACTCTAAAAGTCCATCTGCATGGAGTTTCTTCATGCGTTTGACACCTATGTGACCAAGGCGGCAGTGCCACAAGTATGTGGGACTATCATTATCAACCTTACATCTTTTGGTATTCACACTATGAACATGTGTAGCATTACGCTCGAGATTCATTAAGAATAAACCATTCACCATCGGAGCATGACCATAAAACATATCTCTCATATAAATAGAACAACCATTATTCTCGGATTTAAATGAGTAGCCATCTCGAATTAAACGAGATCCCGATACAATGTTCATGCTCAAAGCTGGTACTAAATAACAATTATTGAGGTTCAAAACTAATCCCGTAGGTAAATGAAGAGGCAGCGTGCCGACGACGGTCACATCGACCTTGGAACCATTCCCGACGTGCATCATCACCTCGTCCTTCGCTACTCTCCGCTTATTCCGCAGCTCCTGCTTTGAGTTATAAATGTGAGCAACTGCACCGGTATCAAATACCCAAGAGCTACTACGAGTACTGGTAAGGTACACATCAATTACATGTATATCACATATACCTTTCGTTTTGCCGGCCTTCTTGTCCGCTAAGTATTTGGGGCAGTTCCGCTTCCAGTGACCCCTTCCCTTGCAATAAAAGCACTCAGTCTCGGGCATGGGTCCATTCTTTGGCTTCTTCCCGGCAGCTTGCCTGCCGGGCGCGGCAACTTCCTTGCCGTCCTTCTTGAAGTTCTTTTTACCCTTGCCCTTCTTGAACTTAGTGGTTTTATTCACCATCAACACTTGATGTTCCTTCTTGACTTCTACCTCTGCTGATTTCAGCATTGAAAATACTTCAGGAATGGTCTTTTCCATCCCCTGCATATTAGAGTTCATCACAAAGCTCTTGTAGCTTGGTGGAAGCGACTGGAGGATTCTGTCAATGACCGCATCATCTGGGAGATTAACTCCCAGCCGAGTCAAGCGGTTATGCAACCCAGACATAGTGAGTATGTGCTCACTGACAGAACTATTTTCCTCCATCTTACAGCTGAAGAACTTGTCGGAGACCTCATATGTCTCGACCCGGGCATGAGCTTGGAAAACCATTTTCAGCTCTTCAAACATCTCATATGCTCCATGTCTCTCAAAGCGCTTTTGGAGCCCCGGCTCTAAGCTGTAAAGCATGCCGCACTGAACGAGGGAGTAGTCATCAGCACGTGTCTGCCAAGCGTTCATAACGTCTTGGTTCTGTGGGACGGGTGGGTCACCTAGCGGTGCTAATAGGACATAATCTTTCTTGGAAGCTATGAGGATGATCCTCAGGTTCCGGACCCAGTCCGTATAGTTGCTGCCATCGTCTTTCAGCTTGGTTTTCTCTAGGAACGCGTTGAAGTTGAGGACAACGTTGTCCATTTGATCTACAAGACATATTGCAAAGATTTTAGACTAAGTTCATGATAATTAAGTTCATCTAATCAAATTATTCAATGAACTCCCACTTAGATAGACATCCCTCTTCTAGTCATCTAAGTATAACATGATCCGAGTCTACTAGGCCGTGTCCGATCATCACGTGAGACGGACTAGCCAACATCGGTGAACATCTTCATGTTGATCGTATCTTCTATACGACTCATGCTCAACCTTTTGGTCTTCTGTGTTCCGAGGCCATGTCTGTACATGTTAGGCTCGTCAAGTCAACCTAAGTGTTTGCATGTGTAAATCTGTCTTACACCCGTTGTATGTGAACGTTAGAATCTATCACACCCGATCATCATGTGGTGCTTCGAAACAACGAACTGTCGCAACGGTGCACAGTTAGGGGGAACACTTTCTTGAAATTTTTTATGAGGGATCATCTTATTTACTACCATCGTTCTAAGTAAACAAGATGCAAAAACATGATAAACATCACATGCAATCAAATAATAATAGTGACATGATATGGCCAATATCACATAGCTCCTTTGATCTCCATCTTGGGGCTCCATGATCATCTTGTCACCGGCTTGACACCATGATCTCCATCATCATGATCTCCATCATCGTGTCTCCATGAAGTTGCTCGCCAACTATTACTTCTACTACTATGGCTAGCGCGTTTAGCAATAAAGTAAAGTAATTTACATGGCGTTTCTCAATGACACGCAGGTCATACAAAAATAAAGACAACTCCTATGGCTCCTGCCGGTTGTCATACTCATCGACATGCAAGTCGTGATTCCTGTTACAATAGCATGAACATCTCATACATCACATATATATCATTCATCATTCATCACAACTTTGGCCATATCATATCACAAAGCACTTGCTGCAAAAACAAGTTAGACGTCCTCTAATTGTTGTTGCAAGTTTTACGTGGCTGAAATAGGGTTCTAGCAAGAACATTTTCTTACCTACGTGAAAGCCACAACGTGATTTGTCAACTTCTATTTACCCTTCATAAGGACCCTTTTCATCGAATCCGCTCCAACTAAAGTGGGAGAGACAGACACCCGCCAGCCATCTTATGCAACTAGTGCATGTTAGTCGGTGGAACCGGTCTCATGTAAGCGTACGTGTAAGGTTGGTCCGGGCCGCTTCATCCCACAATACCGCTGAAGCAAGATAAGACTAGTAGCGGCAAGAAAGTTGACAACATCTACGCCCACAACAAATTGTGTTCTACTCGCACAAGAAGAACTACGCATAGACCTAGCTCATGATGCCACTGTTGGGGAACGTTGCAGAAAACAAAAATTTTCCTACGGTTTCACCAAGATCCATCTATGAGTTCATCTAGCAACGAGTGATCGGATGCATCTACATACCTTTGTAGATCGCGAGCGGAAGCGTTCAAGGAACGGGGATGAGGTAGTCGTACACGACGTGATCCAAATCACCGAAGATCCTAGCGCCGAACGGACGGCACCTCCGCTATCAACACACGTACGGTCAGCGTGACGTCTCCTCCTTCTTGATCCAGCAAGGGGAAGGAGAGGTTGATGATGATCCAGTAGCACGACGGCGTGGTGGTGGATGCAGGGCGTCACAGCAGCAGGGCTTCGCCTTATACTACGAGAGAGAGAGGTGTAGCAGGGGAGAGGGAGGCGCCAAGACTCAAGGTGCGGCTGCCCCCTCTCTCCCCCTCATATATATAGGCTCCCCTAGGGGGGGGCGGCCCTAGGAGATGAGATCTCCTAGGGGGGCGGCGGCCAGGGCTGGAGTGCCCCCCAAGGCAAGGTGGGGCGCCCCCCACCCCTAGGGTTTCAACCCTAGGTGCATGGGGTGGGCCTAGGTGGCGCACCAGCCCACTATGGGCTGGTTCCCCTCCCCACTTTGGCCCATGGGGCCCTCCGGGATGGGTGGCCCCACCCGGTGGACCCCTGGGACCCTTTCGGTGGTCCCGGTACAATACCGGTGACCCCGAAACTTGTCCCGATGGCCGAAACAGCACTTCCTATATATAATTCTCTACCTCCGGACTATTCCGAAACTCCTCGTGACGTCCGGGATCTCATCCGGGACTCCGAACAACATTCGGGTTACTGCATATACATATCTTCACAACCCTAGCGTCACCGAACCTTAAGTGTGTAGACCCTACGGGTTCGAGAGACATGTAGACATGACCGAGACGACTCTCCGGTCAATAACCAACAGCGGGATCTGGATACCCATGTTGGCTCCCACATGCTCCTCGATGATCTCATCGGATGAACCACGATGTCGAGGATTCAAGCAACCCTGTATACAATTCCCTTTGTCAATCGATATGTTACTTGCCCGAGATTCGATCGTCGGTATCCCAATACCTTGTTCAATCTCGTTACCGGCAAGTCACTTTACTCGTACCGTAATGCATGATCCCGTGACCAGACACTTGGTCACTTTGAGCTCATAATGATGATGCATTACCGAGTGGGCCCAGTGATACCTCTCCGTCATACGGAGTGACAAATCCCAGTCTTGATCCGTGTCAACCCAACAGACACTTTCAGAGATACCCGTAGTATACCTTTATGGTCACCCAGTTACGTTGTGACGTTTGGTACACCCAAAGCACTCCTACGGTATCCGGGAGTTACATGATCTCATGGTCTAAGGAAAGGATACTTGGCATTGGAAAAACTCTAGCAAACGAACTATACGATCTTTATGCTATGTTTAGGATTGGGTCTTGTCCATCACATCATTCTCCTAATGATGTGATCTCGTTATCAATGACATCCAATGTCCATAGTCAGGAAACCATGACTATCTGTTGATCAACGAGCTAGTCAACTAGAGGCTTACTAGGGACATGTTGGTGTCTATTATTCACACATGTATTACAATTTCCGGATAACACAATTATAGCATGAATAAAGACAATTATCATGAACAAGGAAATATAATAATAATGCTTTTATTATTGCCTCTAGGGCATATTTCCAACACTAGGTGCCTCAATCCACCCAGATGTGTGTTTAAGTTGCCACCTTAGATAAACCATTAATTAACAATCTCACATCTGTCATGGATATCACTCACCCAATCCACGTCTACTAGCATAGCATGGCATAATAAGCAAACGTAGAAGTAACTCCCAAAGGTTTGATAATAACAGGTAATAGGTACTACCTCATCTACTTCCCATCCCACAATTTAATTAGATCCTAATCATGCAATGTGTGAGGATTGATCTAATGCAATAAAACTGGGTAGTAGAAAAGGTATGATCAAAGTGTTACTTGCCTTGCTGATGATCCGGGAAACCTAACGATTCGAAGTAATAGGCGGCGCACTCCGGGTATTCTATCGCAGACAAACAAACAAGCATACAATAAGTACTCATCTAATGCACAGGTAAAACTCAAATAAGAGATCTAACCAGAAGGTTCAACTTAAGAATTCCGGTTGGCAAAAAGAATCAAATCGAACGAAACAATGAAAGTCAAACGGCGAAAGAAAACAACTTCGTTATAGTAATCTGGATCTAGGGCAAATTTTATAGTGACAAAAACTTGTTTAAGTTGGTTAAACGGATAAAGGGTTTCGAGACGAAACTCTAGGCGCTTGAATCGCCTGATTCTGATAAACGAGCAAAAAATTATACTAAAACGAAAATCGGATCAGGAATCGCGATCAGAAAAATCACGGATTTAATCCGAGAAAAAGAAAAACGACGAACGCCGAATATTTTTTTATTCCGCTCGGAAGAAAAATAAAAAGAAATACTAAACGGACTCCAAAAATTCCGAAATAAATTTTCACGGGCTTCTAAAATCAAGCCGCACAAGGTGAACATTTATTTGGGCCCTAAATGCAATTTTGAAAAACGCACTTTTTTCCTAAATTCAAATAAAACTCCGAAAAACTCCGAAATAAAATCTTATTTGATATTATTATTAAATCCTCAATATTTTCTTTATTTTGGGAAAGTCATTTTATTCCCTCTCTCATATTTTTGTAATAGAAATAATTAACGATAAAATAAATAAAATCAAATGATCCTATTCTCAAAATTTGAGAAAACTCAAATATGAAAATAACGAAATCCCCAACTCTCTCCGTGGGTCATTGAGTTGCGTAGAATTTCTAGGATCAACCAAAATGCAAAATAAAATATGATATGCAATGATGATCTAATGTATAACATTCCAAATTGAAAATTTGGGATGTTACAAACCTACCCCCTTAAGATGAATCTCGCCCTCGAGATTCGGGTTGGCTAGAAAATAGGTGAGGGTGGTCTTTGAGCAAATCTTTCTCTCGCTCCCAGGTGGCTTCATCCTCCGTGTGGTGGCTCCACTTAACCTTGCAAAACTTGATAACCTTGCTGCGAGTAACTCGGCTGGCAAACTCAAGAATATTAACTGGCTTCTCCTCGTAGGTCAAATCGTTATCCAACTGAATAGTTTCCAATGGCATTGTGTCTCTCAACGGTATGTCAGCCATCTCCGCGTGACATTTCTTTAACTGAGAAACGTGGAACACATCATGTACTCCTGATAATCTTTCGGGCAATTCCAACTTGTAGGCCACTTCTCCCATACGCTCCAAAACTCGATATGGTCCTACAAATCGTGGCGCTAACTTCCCTTTAACTCCAAAACGCTTTGTTCCTCGAAGTGGAGATACTCGAAGATAAGCTCTATCTCCGACTTCGTAAACTGTCTCCTTGCGTTTAGAATCTGCATAACTTTTCTGTCTGGACTGGGCCATCTTGAGCCTATCGCGAATCAACTTCACCTTCTGTTCAGACTCCTTAATTAAGTCAGGACCAAACAACTGGCGGTCTCCAACTTCGTCCCATGACAACGGTGTCCTGCACCTCCTTCCATACAAAGCTTCGAAAGGGGCCATTTTCAAATTGGTTTGGTAACTGTTGTTGTAAGAGAACTCGGCATATGGCAGATTGTCGTCCCAACTAGATCCATAATCTAGTGCATAAGCTCTCAGCATATGCTCCAAAATCTGATTGACTCTCTCGGTCTGTCCATCTGTCTGTGGATGAAAAGCTGTACTGAATTCTAGCCTGGTACCCAAAGTTTCGTGCAACTGCTTCCAGAACTTTGAGGTAAACTGGATTCCTCTATCCGATACGATGCTCCTTGGAACTCCATGCAGACATATGATCCTGGTCATGTATATCTTTGCCAACTTAGCACTGGTGTAAGTGGTCTTTACTGGGATCAAATGAGCTACTTTCTTCAATCGATCAACTACAACCCAAATTGAGTCATAGCCTGAACGAGTCCTAGGTAATCCCGTGATAAAATCCATGCCTAACTTATCCCACTTCCATTCGGGTATCGGCAATGGTTGTAACAGTCCTGCTGGCTTCTGATGCTCTGCCTTTACTCTCTGACATACATCACAAACTGCTACATACTCCGCAATATCCTTCTTCATTCCGGTCCACCAGAAAATGTCCTTCAAATCCAAATACATCTTGGTATTTCCTGGGTGAATCGAATATGGTGAATCGTGTGCCTCTTGCAGTATCAACTTCCTGATCTCCGGGTCATTGGGCACATAAACATGGTCTTCAAACCATAGGGTGTCGTGCTCATCCTCACGAAATCCTTTAGCTTTTCCTTTGCTCAGTTTCTCCTTTATAGCGGCAATCTCTTTGTCATCTTTCTGAGCTTCCCTGATTCTATCCATCAAAATTGACTGAATCTCCAATGCTGCTACATAGCCTCTCGGAATTATTTCCAAACATAGTTCACGAAGATTTTCTGCTAACTCCGTGGGTATTTCTCCCGTCATTAACGTATTGACATGGCTCTTACGGCTTAATGCGTCAGCTACTACATTAGCCTTTCCGGGATGGTATTGTAATTTCATATCATAATCCTTGATGAGCTCCAACCATCTCCTTTTGTCTGAGATTCAACTCCTTCTGTGTGAAAATGTACTTCAAACTCTTATGATCCATGTACACCTCACAATGATTTCCAATGAGGAAATGTCTCCATGTCTTCAAAGCATGCACTACGGCTGCTAACTCCAAATCATGCGTGGCATAATTCAACTCATGAGGCTTCAGTTGTCTTGAGGCATATGAAACAACTCTCCCTTCATGCATAAGCACTGCTCCAAGTCCTCGACATGAAGCGTCGCAATACACCTCATAATCCTTGGTCTGGTCTGGCAAAATCAACACTGGTGAGGTAACCAAACGTCCCTTCAACTCCTAGAAACTAGCCTCACATTCCTCCGTCCATATGAACTTGGTATCCTTCTTCAACAACTCAGTCATAGGCTTCGCAATCTTTGAGAAATTCTCAATAAATCTCCAGTAGTATCCTGCGAGTCCAAGAAAACTCCGGATCTCTCCAACTGTTGTTGGGGCTTCCCACTTGGTCACGGTTTCAACTTTGGTGGGATCAACTGCTATACCTTCTCCAGATCTAACATGTACGAGGAATCCTACTTCCTTCAACCAAAACTCACATTTGCTGAACTTGGCATATAATTGATGTTCTTTGAGCTTTCCAAGTACCAAACGCAAATGCTCCTTATGTTCTTCTTCATTCTTCGAGTAGACCAGGATATCATCAATGAACAGTACGACAAACTTATCCAAAAACTCCATAAACACTTTGTTCATCATGTTCATAAAATAGGCAGGTGCGTTAGTCAGACCAAATGACATAACGTTATACTCGTACAGCCCATACCTGGTGGTAAAAGCTGTCTTCGAAATATCCTGTTCTCGAATCTTCAACTGGTGGTATCCTGATCGCAGATCGATCTTGGAAAATACCTTAGCTCCTTGCAATCGATCAAATAGATCGTTGATCATTGGTAGTGGGTACTTGTTCTTGATTGTTACTTCATTCAATCCTCGATAATCAACAATCATCCTTAATGATCCATCCTTCTTCTCCACCAGAAGTACTGGCGATCTGAAGGAAATATGCCCTAGAGGCAATAATAAAGTTATTATTTATTTCCTTATATCATGATAAATGTTTATTATTCATGCTAGAATTGTATTAACCGGAAACATAATACATGTGTGAATACATAGACAAACAGAGTGTCACTAGTATGCCTCTACTTGACTAGCTCGTTAATCAAAGATGGTTATGTTTCCTAACCATGGACAAAAGAGTTGTTATTTGATTAACGAGGTCACATCATTAGTTGAATGATCTGATTGACATGACCCATTCCATTAGCTTAGCACCCGATCGTTTAGTATGTTGTTGTTGCTATTCTTCATGACTTATACATGTTCCTGTGACTATGAGATTATGCAACTCCCGTTTACCGGAGGAATACTTTGGGTGCTACCAAACGTCACAACGTAACTGGGTGATTATAAAGGAGTACTACAAGTGTCTCCAAAGGTAGATGTTGGGTTGGCGTATTTCGAGAATAGGATTTGTCACTCCGATTGTCGGAGAGGTATCTCTGGGCCCTCTCGGTAATGCTCATCACATAAGCCTTGCAAGCACTGCAACTAATATGTTAGTTGTGAGATGATGTATTACGGAACAAGTAAAGAGACTTGCCGGTAACGAGATTGAACTAGGTATTGGATACCGACGATCGAATCTCGGGCAAGTAACATACTGATGACAAAGGGAACAACGTATGTTGTTATGCGGTCTGACCGATAAAGATCTTCGTAGAATATGTAGGAGCCAATATGGGCATCCAAGTCCCGCTATTGGTTATTGACCAGAGACGTGTCTCGGTCATGTCTACATTGTTCTCGAACCGTAGGGTCCGCACGCTTAAGGTTTCGATGACAGTTATATTATGAGTTTAAGAGTTTTGATGTACCGAAGGAGTTCGGAGTCCCGGATGAGATCGGGGACATGACGAGGAGTCTCGAAATGGTCGAGACGTAAAGATCGATATATTGGACGACTATATTCGGACATCGGAAAGGTTCCGAGTGATTCGGGTATTTTTTGGAGTACCGGGTAGTTACGGGAGAAGTAATGGGCCTTGATGGGCTTTAGTGGGAAGAGGAAAAAGGCGGCTGTGCCCCCCTCCCCTCTAGTCCGAATTGGACTAGGGAAAAGGGGGCCGGCCACCTTTCCTACTCCTCCACTTCCTTCTCCCTTCCTCCCCTCTTGGTGGACTCCTACTAGGACTTGGAGTCCTAGTAGGACTCCACACCTGGCGCGCCTCTCCTAGGGCCGGCCTCCTCCTCCCTTGCTCCTTTATATACGGGGGCAGGGGGCACCCCATAGACACAGAAGTTGATCCTTTGTGATCGTTCCTTAGCCGTGTGCGGTGCCCCCTGCCACCAAATTCGACCTCGGTCATATTGTTGTAGTGCTTAGGCGAAGCCCTGCGTCGGTAGTACATCAAGATCGTCACCACGCCGTCGTGCTGACGGAACTCTTCCTCGACGCTTTGCTGGATCGGAGCCCGAGGATCGTCATCGAGCTGAACGTGTGCTAAGAACTCGGAGGTGCCGGAGTAACGGTGCTTGGATCGGTCGGATCGGGAAGACGTACGACTACTTCCTCTACATTGTGTGATCGCTTCCGCAGTCGGTCTACGTTGGTACGTAGACAACACTCTCCCCTCTCGTTGCTATGCATCACCATGATCTTGCGTGTGCGTAGGAATTTTTTTTGAAATTACTACGTTCCCCAACAGTGGCATCCGAGCCTACGTTTTATGGTTTGATGTTATATGCACGAGTAGAACACAAGTGAGTTGTGGGCGATATAAGTCATATTGCCTACCAGCATGTCATACTTTGGTTCGGCGGTATTGTTGGATGAAGTGGCCCGGACCGACATTACGCGTACGCTTACGCGAGACCGGTTTCCCCGACGTGCTTTGCACATAGGTGACTTGCGGGTGACTGTTTCTCCAACTTTAGTTGAACCAAGTGTGGCTACGCCCGGTCCTTGCGAAGGTTAAAACGGAGTCTATTTGACAAACTATCGTTGTGGTTTTGATGCGTAGGTGAGATTGGTTCTTGCTTAAGCCCGTAGCAGCCACGTAAAATTTGCAACAACAAAGTAGAGGACGTCTAACTTGTTTTTGCAGGGCATGTTGTGATGTGATATGGTCAAAACGTGATGAGTTATAAGTTGTTATATAAGATGATCATGTTTTGTTGAACTTATCAGGCAACTGGCAAAAGCCTTATGGTTGTCTGTCTATTACATAAGATGCAAGCGCCCAATAATTGCTTTACTTTATCGCTATGCGATAGCAATAGTTGCAAGAGCAAGTGTTGGCGAGACGACCACGTGACGACACATTGATATAGATCAAGATGATGGAGATCATGGTGTCATGCCGGTAACGATATAGATCATGACAGTACTTTGGAGATGGAGATCAAAGAAGCAAGATGATGATGGCCATATCATGTCACATATTTTGATTGCATATGATGTTTATCTTTTATGCATCTTATCTTGCTTTGATTGACGGTAGCATTATAAGATGATCTCTCACCAAATTATCAAGAAGTGTTCTCCCTGAGTATGCACCGTTGCGAAAGTTCTTCGTGCTGAGACACCACGTGATGATCGGGTGTGATAGGCTCTACGTTCAAATACAACGGGTGCAAAACAGTTGCACACGCGGAATACTCAGGTTATACTTGACGAGCCAAGCATATACAGATATGGCCTCGGAACACGGAGACCGAAAGGTCGAGCGTGAATCATATAGTAGATATGATCAACATAGTGATGTTCACCATTGAAACTACTCCATCTCACGTGATGATCGGACATGGTTTAGTTGATTTGGATCACGTGATCACTTAGAGGATTAGAGGGATGTCCATCTAAGTGGGAGTTCTTAAGTAATATGATTAAATTGAACTTAAATTTATCATGAACTTAGTCCTGGTAGTATTTTGCAAATTATGTTGTAGATCAATAGCTCGCGTTGTTGCTTCCTTGTGTTTATTTTTGATATGTTCCTAGAGAAAATTGTGTTGAAAGATGTTAGTAGCAATGATGCGGATTGGATCCGTGATCTGAGGTTTATCCTCATTGCTGCACAGAAGAATTATGTCCTTGATGCACCGCAAGGTGACAGACCTATTGCAGGAGCAGATGCAGACGTTATGAACGTTTGGCTAGCTCAATATGATGACTACTTGATAGTTTAGTGCACCATGCTTAATGGCTTAGAATCGGGACTTCAAAGACGTTTTGAACGTCATGGACCATATGAGATGTTCCAGGAGTTGAAGTTAATATTTCAAGCAAATACCCGAGTTGAGAGATATGAAGTCTCCAACAAGTTCTATAGCTAAAAGATGGAGGAGAATCGCTCAACTAGTGAGCATGTGCTCAGATTGTCTGGGTACTACAATCTCTTGAATCAAGTGGGAGTTAATCTTCCAGATAAGATAGTGATTGACAGAATTCTCTAGTCACCATGACCAAGTTAGTAGAACTTCGTGATGAACTATAGTATGCAAGGGATGACGAAAACGACTCCCGAGTTTTTCATGATGATGAAATCGATGAAGGTAGAAATCAAGAAAAACATCAAGTGTTGATGGTAGACAAGACCACTAGTTTCAAGAAAAGGGCAGAGGGAAGAAGGGGAACTTCAAAAAGAATAGCAAGCAAGTTGCTGCTCAATGAAGAAGCCCAAGTCTGGACCCAAGCCTGAGACTGAGTGCTTCTACTGCAAAGCGACTGGTCACTGGAAGCGGAACTACCCCAAGTAATTGGCGGATAAGAAGGATGGCAAAGTGAACATAAGTATATTTGATATACATGTTATTGATGTGTACTTTACTAGTGTTTATAGCAAACCCTCAGTATTTGATACTAGTTCAGTTGCTAAGATTAGTAACTCGAAACGGGAGTTGCAGAATAAACAGAGACTAGTTAAGGGTGAAGTGACGATGTGTGTTGGAAGTGGTTCCAAGATTGATATGATCATCATCGCACACTCCCTATAATTTCGGGATTAGTGTTGAACCTAAATAAGTGTTATTTGGTGTTTGCGTTGAGCATGAATATGATTTGATCATGTTTATTGTAATACGGTTATTCATTTAAGTAAGAGAATAAATTGTTGTTCTGTTTACATGAATAAAACCTTATATGGTTACACACCCAATGAAAATAGTTCGTTGGATCTCGATCGTAGTGATACACATAATCATAATATGGAAACCAAAAGATGCAAAGTTAATAATGATAGTGCAACTTATTTGTAGCACTGCCGTTTAGGTCATATTGGTGTAAAGCGCATGAAGAAACTCCATGCTGATGGGCTTTTGGAATCACTTGATTATGAATCAGTTGATGCTTGCGAACCATGCCTCATGGGCAAGATGACTAAGACTCTGTTCTTCGGAACAATGGAGCGAGCAACAGATTTGTTGGAAATCATACATACTGATGTATGTGGTCCGATGAATATTGAGGCTCGCGACATGTATCATTATTTTCTGATCTTCACAGATGATTTGAGCAGATATGAGTATATCTACTTGATGAAACATAAGTCTGAAACATTTGAAAAGTTCAAAGAATTTCAGAGTGAAGTGAAAAATCATCGTAACAAGAAAATAAAGTTTCAATGATCTGATCGTAGAGAAGAGTATTTGAGTTACGAGTTTGGCCTTCAGTTAAAAACAATGAGAAATAGTTTCACTACTCACGCCACAAGGAACACCATAGTGTAATGGTGTGTCCGAACGTCATAATCATACTTTATTAGATATAGTGCGATCTATGATGTCTCTTACCGATCTACCACTATCGTTTTGGGGTTATGCATTAGAGACAGCTGCATTCACGTTAAAAAAGGGCACCATCTAAGTCCGTTGAGACGACACAATCTGAACTGTGGTTTAGCAAGAAACCAAAGTAGTCGTTTCTTAAAGTTTGGGGTTGTGATGCTTATGTGAAAAAGTTTCATCCTGATAAGATCAAAACCAAATCGGAGAAATATGTCTTCATAGGATACCCAAAAGGAGACTGTTGGGTACACCTTCTATCACAGATCCTAAGGCAAGACATTCGTTGCTTATAATGGATACTTTCTAGAGAAGGAGTTTCTCTCGAAAGAAGTGAGTGGGAGGAAAGTAGAACTTGATAAGGTAATTGTACCTTCTTCTTTATTGGAAAGTAGTTCATCACAGAAATCTGTCCTTGTGACTCCTACACCAATTAGTGAGGAAGCTAATGATAATGATCATGAAACTTCGGATCAAGTTACTACCGAATCTCGTAGGTAAACCAGAGTGAGATCCGCACCAGAGTGGTACGGTAATCCTGTTCTGGAGGTCATGTTACTTGACCATGACGAACCTACGAACTATGAGGAAGCGATGATGAGCCTAGATTCCGCGAAATGGTTTGAGGCCATGAAATCTGAGATATGATCCATGTATGAGAACAAAGTTTGGACTTTGGTTGACTTGCCCGATGATCGGCAAGCAATTGAGAACAAATGGATCTTCAAGAGGAAGACGGACGCTGATAGTAATGTTATTATCTACAAAGCTAGAATTGTCGCAAAAGGTTTTCGACAAGTTCAAGGTGTTGACTACGATGAGATTCTCTCACACGTATCTATGCTTAAGTCTGTCCGAATCATGTTAGTAATTGCCGCATTTTATGAAATTTGGCAAATGGATAAACAAAACTGCATTCCTTAATAGATTTATTAAAGAAGAGTTGTATATGATGCAACCGGAAGGTTTTGTCGATCCAAAGGGAGCTAACAAAGTGTGCAAGCTCCAGCGATCCATTTATGGACTGGTGCAAGCATCTCGGAGTTGGAATATACACTTTGATGAGTTGATCAAAGCATATAGTTTTATACAAACTTGCGGTGAAGCCTGTATTTACAAGAAAGTGAGTGGGAGCACTACAGCATTTCTGATAAGTATATGTGAATGACATATTGTTGATCGGAAATAATGTAGAATTATTCTGTAAAGCATAAAGGACTGTTTGAAAGGAGTTTTTCAAAGAAAGACTTCGGTGAAGCTGCTTACATATTGAGCTTCAAGATCTATAGAGATAGATCAAGACGCTTGATGAGTTTTTTCAATGAGTACATACCTTGACAAGATTTTGAAGTAGTTCAAAATGAAGCAGTCAAAGAAAGAGTTCTTGCCTGTATTACAAGGTGTGAAGTTGAGTAAGACTCAAAGCCCGACCACGGCAGAAGATAGAAAGAGAATGAAAGTCATTCCCTATGCCTTGGCCATAGGTTCTATAAAGTATGTCATGCTGTATACCAGATCTATTGTATACCCTGCATTGATTTGGCAAGGGAGTACAATAGTGATCTAGGAGTAGATCACTGGACAACGGTCAGAATTATCCTTAGTGAAATAAGGATATGTTTCTCGACTATGGACGTGACAAAAAGGTTCGTCGTAAAGGGTTACGTCGATGAAAGTTTTTGACACTGATCCAGATGAATCTAAAGTCTCAATCTGGATACATATTGAAAGTGGGAGCAATTAGCTAGAGTAGCTCCGTGTAGAGCATTGTAGACATAGAACTTGCAAAATACTTACGGATCTGAATGTGACAGACCCGTTGACTAAAATTATCTCACAAGCAAAACATGATCACACCTTAGTACTCTTTAGGTGTTAATCACATAGATATGTGAACTAGATTACTGACTCTAGTAAACCCTTTGAGTGTTGGTCACATGACAATGTGAACTATGGGTGTTAATCATATGGTGATGTGAACTATTGCTGTTAAATCACATGGCGATGTGAACTAGATTATTGACTCTAGTGCAAGTGGGAGACTGAAGGAAATATGCCCTAGAGGCAATAATAAAGTTATTATTTATTTCCTTATATCATGATAAATGTTTATTATTCATTCTAGAATTGTATTAACCGGAAACATAATACATGTGTGAATACATAGACAAACAGAGTGTCACTAGTATGCCTCTACTTGACTAGCTCGTTAAGCAAAGATGGTTATGTTTCCTAACCATGGACAAAAGAGTTGTTATTTGATTACCGAGGTCACATCATTAGTTGAATGATCAGATTGACATGACCCATTCCATTAGCTTAGCACCCGATCGTTTAGTATGTTGCTGTTGCTATTCTTCATGACTTATACATGTTCCTATGACTATGAGATTATGCAACTCCCGTTTACCGGAGGAATACTTTGGGTGCTACCAAACGTCACAACGTAACTGGGTGATTATAAAGGAGTACTACAGGTGTCTCCAAAGGTAGATGTTGGTTTGGCGTATTTCGAGAATAGGATTTGTCACTCCGATTGTCGGAGAGGTATCTCTGGGCCCTCTCGGTAATGCTCATCACATAAGCCTTGCAAGCACTGCAACTAATATGTTAGTTGTGAGATGATGTATTACGGAACGAGTAAAGAGACTTGCCGGTAACGAGATTGAACTAGGTATTGGATACCGATGATCGAATCTCGGGCAAGTAACATACCGATGACAAAGGGAACAACGTATGTTGTTATGCGGTCTGACCGATAAAGATCTTCGTAGAATATGTAGGAGCCAATATGGGCATCCAGGTCCCGCTATTGGTTATTGACCGGAGACGTGTCTCGGTCATGTCTACATTGTTCTCGAACCGTAGGGTCCGCACGCTTAAGGTTTCGATGACAGTTATATTATGAGTTTATGAGTTTTGATGTACCGAAGGAGTTCGGAGTCCCGGATGAGATCGGGGACATGACGAGGAGTCTTGAAATGGTCGAGGTGTAAAGATCGATATATTGGACGACTATATTCGGACATCGGAAAGGTTCCGAGTGATTCGGGTATTTTTCGGAGTACCGGGTAGTTACGGGAGAAGTAATGGGCCTTGATGGGCTTTAGTGGGAAGAGGAAAAAGGCTGCTGCGCCCCCCCTCCCCTCTAGTCCGAATTGGACTAGGGAAAAGGGGGCCGGTCACCTTTCCTACTCCTCCACTTCCTTCTCCCTTCCTCCCCTCTTGGTGGACTCCTACTAGGACTTGGAGTCCTAGTAGGACTCCACACCTGGCGCGCCTCTCCTAGGGCCGGCCTCCTCCTCCCTTGCTCCTTTATATACGGGGGCAGGGGGCACCCCATAGACACACAAGTTGATCCTTTGTGATCGTTCCTTAGTCGTGTGTGGTGCCCCCTGCCACCAAATTCCACCTCGGTCATATTGTTGCAGTGCTTAGGCGAAGCCCTGCGTCGGTAGTACATCAAGATCGTCACCACGCCGTCGTGCTGACAGAACTCTTCCTCGACGCTTTGCTGGATCGGAGCCCGAGGATCGTCATCGAGCTGAACGTGTGCTAAGAACTCGGAGGTGCCGGAGTAACGGTGCTTGGATCGGTCGGATCGGGAAGACGTACGACTACTTCCTCTACATTGTGTGATCGCTTCCGCAGTCGGTCTGCGTTGGTACGTAGACAACACTCTCCCCTCTCGTTGCTATGCATCACCATGATCTTGTGTGTGCATAGGAATTTTTTTTGAAATTACTACGTTCCCCAACACGATCCCCAAGGCGAAGAACTTGGGCGAATATATCCCTTATCCAGTAACTCCTTAATCTGCTTCTTAATTTCCACCAAATCCTTTGCTGGCATCCTATATGGTCTTTTTGATATTGGCCCTGTGCCTGGCAATAGCTCAATCAAAAACTCAATATCTCTATCCGGTGGCATTCCGGGAAACTCCGCTGGAAATACATCAGGAAAATCCCTTACCACTGGTACTTCCTCCTGCACAACTCCTGTTAAGCAATTTACTTGAGTCCTCTTCGGCACATGTCGGGATACATACTTGATCCTTCTCCCTTCTGGTGTGGTAAGCAAAATTGACTTGCTCGCACATTCAATATTCCCTTCATACTTTGATAACCAATCCATGCCTAATATCACATCCAATCCTTGAGATTCCAATACTATTAGGTCCGAGGGAAAAACATAGTTACCAATCCTTAATGGTAACCGATCACACCATAGACTAGCCACATACTCTGCTCTAGGCGAGGTTACTAACATGGGTGACCTAAGGGCTTGGGTTGATAGGTTATACTTATCCACAAATCCCCTTGAGATGTATGAATGCGATGCACCAGTATCAAAAAGAATGAGTGCAGTAAATGACTTAACCAAAAACTTACCTATTACTGCATCGGGCTGAGCTTCAACCTCCTCCATGCTAACGTGGTTCACCTATCCCCTGTTGAAAGGGTTCGACTTCTTCCCAGAACTTCCATTGTCATTTTTGCCTTCAGGACATTCATTGGCATAATGTTCGGTCTTCTGACACTTAAAACAAGTGACTTGGCTTAGGTCCTTCTTGGCTGGGGTTGATGGGTTGGTGTGGTTCTGGCAGTTGCTTCCTCCATTGCCATTACCATTCTTGGTGCCATTGTGATTGTGCGAGCTACCTCCTCCATGGGTATGCTGAAAATGTCCTCCCGGTCTAGGGGTAAAACGTGGCTTCTGCTGAGCTCCTGAATTGTACTTTCCTTGTCCATACTTTCTCTTGTGATTCTCAATTTGCTGTTGCTTCCCTTCAATCATAAGAGCACAATCTACCAACTCCTGGTACTTGTTGAAGATTGCTACCATCAACTGCATGCTTAACTCATCATTCTGTCCTTCCAGAAACTTCTCTTGCTTTGCTGCATCCGTAGCAACGTCATCTAGGGCATAACGTGCTAACTTGCTAAACTCCTCCACATACTGGCCAACTGTCCGTCCTCCTTGGCGCAAGTTGCGAAAGTCACGCTTCTTCATGGCCATAGCTCCTGCTGAAACATGGGCAGTACAGAAAGCTTGCTGAAACTGGTCCCATGTGACAGTGTCTACAGGGAAAGTAGCTGTGAAATTCTCCCACCATGATGCCGCGGGTCCTTCTAGCTGGTGTGCGGCAAACTTCACTTTCTCCGCATCTGTGCATCCTGCTATGGTCAATTCCCTAGCTGTCTTGCGGAGCCAATCATCTGCTACTATTGGCTCGGTGCTACTGGAAAACACCGGCGGATTCAGCCTAAGAAAACGGGCTAAATGGTCAACAGGTGGTGGTGGTGGTGGGTTGTTGTTGTTGTTCCCCTGATTCTGATTCTGGACTAGCAACTGCATCAATGTGTTCTGCTGCTGGATCAACTGGGTGAGCTCCGGTGGAAAGGTAAATCCGGGGTCACATCTCGGAGGCATCTGAGGGTTTAGAAAAGATGAGATATAAGAATAGAGGGGGTCTAAAGAGATAACACTACCCATATGCACATGAGGCAAAACAAACAATTCACTTCAATCAATCAAACAAGGGCATACAATCGATCTATCTATCTCAAAAGTGCTCGGACTACTATATTTACATGGTGGACTACTACTACTGATGAGGTGGTCTACTAGAAATATTCTACGGTCATTGACTCCATGATATCAGCTCCAGCTTCATCAACATAGTCATCATCGCTACTATCTGCTTCCGAGTCGGTGCTGTCGATGATGATGTAGTCTTCCGGGCTAATTTCCTGGGGTTCTTCGTCTTCATCTACTGGCGTAGGGTCTCCCATAAATATTCCAATCTTCTTTGTTAGGTCGGCATTCTTATCCACCAATACTTCAATTTCCTCTTCATAATCTTCACGTGTAGCCTTGAGTTCTTCCTCCAGTTCCTTGATTCTTGTCCTTGCCTTCTTCAGATCTATCATGTCGGCGCACATCTGGTTCTCCTATCGTCGAATGTGCTGGTTTAACTCCTGGATAAAAGCTGCAATTTATCTATCCTTCCTGGTGCTGATCATCTCCCAGTGCTCATCTCGGCGCCCACAAATCTGGTAAATAGTATCCTTGAGATCATTGTGGTAGACTTCTCCATTGCGTCCCATGGCGATGTGAGCTGCCATGCTCTTTCCTAGACTCCAAGTTGGTGCATCAAAAGAAAATTCTATGGGCTCAGTGACTGGCATGAACGTCCTTCCTGGAACTTGAACTTGAATCATCCAGCGCTCTTCTTCAGGTAAAGTGGCGTTGTAGGTTCCCGTGAAGCTTGGTACTCCTATGTTCAGGTATCTAGTGACTTCCTTCAAGTGGCATCCAAAGGGTGTATCTTTCGGTTGCGTGAACTTGTTCCTTGCATCCGCCATCCTAAAGAGTAGAAAAGATGAGAGGTCAAAAGAGAAGAGAGTGAATAGTGATCTAGGTCTTTAGCTTAGTGGTCGTGTCCTACAGTCAGCGTGTGCTCTGATACCATCTCTATAGCGACTAGACCTCAAACAGTCTGATCTCTGTGCTCCGGTGTCATCCCTGGATTAGTAATGCTGACACCACATAGTACTCGGAGGATTTATAGCAGAGTAGCAATCACACACTTATTACATCGTGTGTCTCAAAAGAGAACTTATTACAATAAATATGGCTTAAGGCTATCTAATAATGATAACAGCAAAAGGCTTGGAAGATAAGTGAGTCCATCAACTCCAATGGCATCACTGAGTATAGAACCACGACCTAAAACTCCTTAATCATCGTCTGAAAAGTCTGCAACATTAACGTTGCAGCCCGAAACGGGTCAGCACATGGAATATCCTGGCAAGGTAACACATAGAGAGTAATGAAATGAAACAGCTATACTATATGCATATTTGGCTGGTGGAAAGATCTATGGTTACAGTTTTGCGTAAAGCCAATGTTTCCCTACTTCAAAGGAATAAATTTATTTACTATCATGGTGGTTGTTAAACATTGAGAATGGTTGACGTCATTCTCAATCCCAATTAAGCATCATCATTAAACCCAACAAAATTAATTTAGGATAACATGTTGAGATTCACATGAAAATCCAAGTACTAGATACTCAAGATGTCCATAACCGGGGACATGGCTACCATGATTAGTTTATTACACTCTGCAGAGGTTTGCGCACTTTTCCCCACAAGACTCGACCGCCTCCGTTTGGTTTCTCGCACTACAGGGTGTTTGAGAAGATGGATGACCGAGACATAGTCTTTCAGAAGCGCTAGCGCCTTACGATCGGGTAGACCGTACCACCTACATCCACTAGTCTACCACTGTAAGAGTTCGCACGACCCAGTCAACTATGCTAAAGCCCATAATAGCTTGTGGCTGCACACGGAAGTTTCTAGTATGAATAGTCTTATGATCCCTTTGAGCCTGGGTGGTGGTCCAAAAGAAAACAGGCAAGTCCCGGAATACCCAGGTGTCTCAATCCACCCAGATGTGTGTTTAAGTTGCCACCTTAGATAAACCATTAATTAACAATCTCACATCTGTCATGGATATCACTCACCCAATCCACGTCTACTAGCATAGCATGGCATAATAAGCAAACGTAGAAGTAACTCCCAAAGGTTTGATAATAACAGGTAATAGGTACTACCTCATCTACTTCCCATCCCACAATTTAATTAGATCCTAATCATGCAATGTGTGAGGATTGATCTAATGCAATAAAACTGGGTAGTAGAAAAGGTATGATCAAAGTGTTACTTGCCTTGCTGATGATCCGGGAAACCTAACGATTCGAAGTAACAGGCGGCGCACTCCGGGTATTCTATCGCAGACAAACAAACAAGCATACAATAAGTACTCATCTAATGCACAGGTAAAACTCAAATAAGAAATCTAACCAGAAGGTTCAACTTAAGAACTCCGGTTGGCAAAAAGAATCAAAACGAACGAAACAACGAAAGTCAAACGGCGAAAGAAAACAACTTCATTCTAGTAATCTGGATCTAGGGCAAATTTTACAGTAACAAAAACTTGTTTAAGTTGGTTAAACGGATAAAGGGTTTCGAGACGAAACTCCAGGCGCTTGAATCGCCTCATTCCGATAAACGAGCGAAAAGTCCGGATCAGGAATCGCGATCAGAAAAATCGCGGATTTAATCCGAGAAAAAAGAAAAACGACGAACGCCGAATATTTTTTTATTCCGCTCGGAAAAAAAATCAAAAGAAATACTAAAAGGACTCCAAAAATTCTGAAATAAATTTTCACGGGCTTCTAAAATCAAGCCGCACAAGGTGAACATTTAATTGGGGCCCTAAATGCAATTTTGAAAAACACACTTTTTTCCTAAATTCAAATAAAACACCGAAAAACTGCGAAATAAAATCTTATTTGATTTTATTATTAAATCCTCAATATTTTCTTTATTTTGGGAAAGTCATTTTATTCCCTCTCTCATATTTTTGTAATAGAAATAATTGATGATAAAATAAATAAAATCAAATGATCCTATTCTCAAAATTTGAGAAAACTCAAATATGGAAATAACGAAATCCCCAACTCTCTCCGTGGGTCATTGAGTTGCATAGAATTTCCAGGATCAACCAAAATGCAAAAAATGATATGCAATGATGATCTAATGTATAACATTCCAAATTGAAAATTTGGGATGTTACAACCCATTCCGGCACCCTGCCGGAGGGGGCAATCCCTCTCCGGTGGCCATCTTCATCATCCCGGTGCTCTCCATGAAGAGGAGGGAGTAGTTCTCCCTCAGGGCTGAGGGTATGTACCAGTAGCTATGTGTTTGATCGCTCTCTCACGTGTTCTTGAGATGATACGATCTTGATGTATCGCGAGCTTTGCTATTATAGTTGGATCCTATGTTTCTCCTCCACCTCTTCTCTCTTGTAATGAATTGAGTTTCCCCTTTGAAGTAATCTTATCGGATTGAGTCTTTAAAGACTTGAGAACACTTGATGTATGTCTTGCCGTGGATATCTGTGGTGACAATGGGATACCACGTGCCACTTGATGTATGTTAAGGTGATCAACTTGCGGGTTTCGTGACATTGGGAACCCATGCATAGGGGTTGGCACACGTTTTCGTCGTGATTCTCCGGTAGAACTTTGGGGCAGTCTTTGAGGATCTATGTCTTGGTTGAATAGATGAATCTGAGATTGTGTGATGCATATCATATGGATACTTGAGGTGACATTGGAGTATCTAGGTGACATTAGGGTTTTGGTTGATTTGTGTCTTAAGGTGTTATTCTAGTACGAACTCTAGGGCTGTTTGTGACACTTATAGGAATAGCCCAACGGATTGATTGGAAAGAATAACTTTGAGGTGGTTTCGTACCCTACCATAATCTCTTCGTTTGTTCTCCGCTATTAGTGACTTTGGAGTGACTCTTTGTTGCATGTTGAGGGATAGTTATGTGATCCAATTATGTTACTATTGTTGAGAGGACTTACACTAGTGAAAGTATGAACCCTAGGCCTTGTTTCCTATCATTGCAATACCGTTTACGGTCACTTTTATCACTTGCTACCTTGCTGTTTTTATTATTTCAGATTACAAATACCCATATCTACTATCCATATTGCACTTGTATCACCATCTCTTTGCCGAATTAGTGCACCTATACAATTTACCATTGTATTGGGTGTGTTGGGGACACAAGAGACTCTTTGTTATTTGGTTGCAGGGTTGCTTGAGAGAGACCATCTTCATCCTACGCCTCCTACAGATTGATAAACCTTAGGTCATCCACTTCAGGGAAATTTGCTACTGTCCTACAATCCTCTGCACTTGGAGGCCCAACAACGTCTACAAGAAGAAGGTTGTGTAGTAGACATCAACGATGATGTCGGGGGTGCTGATCCCACGAACACCTATGGGACCACGGCGGACCGAGGCCCCTTTCGTTTCGGCAGGGGGGCGGAGAGTGCACGAAGAGCAGATCGAGGCGAAGCGCACGAGCAACGCGATCGGTTTACCCAGGTTCGGGCCGCACGGATGCGTAAAACCCTACTCCTGCTTGTGATTGTATTGGATTCTTGCTCGAGAGCGCTGATTGCTACAGTACACACCAGCAGCTAACCAGACCGAGCGTGGGAATGATTGTCCGACCCCCTCTATGTTGCACATGGGCCTCCTTTTATACGCTAAAGGGGTCACCGACAGGTGGCAACGTAGATGAGGGTAAAAATGTAAAAAGGCATGCGGTTGGCACCGCCACCTACAACAGTGTTATCATACCTAACCCTGATGGCAGGGGACAAAGGCATTAAATGTCTGTCTGTGTCGCCTAGACAGTGCAGAAAGGGACCGCCAGGGACGCCATTGCTTGCCACGATGGCTATCTTGTCATCGCCGCTTGCCACCGTGTACCTGTGGCTGCACAGCTTTCCGCCATGTGCGCTCTGGAAGGGTCCCAGGGTGACACGTTGGTGGATGTGCTGGAGCGTAGGTACATAGTGTAGGCTTGCCGCGGCAAGTGCCTTGCCGCGGTTATTATCTTGTTGCATCCAGGAGCTTGTCGCTCACTGGGTCTTGCCGGGACACATGGTGCGTTGCGGCAAGTTCCTTGAGATGCCTTGGTTGGCCTCCCCGGCAAGATCCTCTTGCCGGGGTCTTGTCTCCTTGGTTTGGGTACTTTGTTCTTGAATGGCTCCAAAGGAACCACGGAGGATCTTGGCGGTCGCCCGGCAAGCCTTGCCGCGGGATGCTGCGACTGCCCGTGCACAAGTTCGGGATACTAAGGTACCCCTACTTTAGTACACCGACAGGAGCCCCCGGGCCTGGGCCATACACGGTGCCGAGCGCTATTGGGCCAGGACCAAAACAGGGCACGGGCATGCGCGGCCTAGGTTACGCCGTATCTCACTCCGCATCCACCGCGCCCTCCCCGCACGGCACGCGTCGAACGCGGCATCGTGGGAGAGATCGTGGGTGGTTGCTTTATTTGGAAAGGCGGAACGTCCGCCCACTCCCCCTTTATAAGCAAGGCGAAGCAGGGGTAGTGCGCCCACTCGCCCCATTCCAATCTCAGAAAACTCCGCCCCGCCTCCGTCTTCTCAAAGCAGCAAGAGAGCAGCGTCCTTCCCCCCCATCGCCACCAGCACCACCAACGCCGTCGGCCTCCTCCACCACATTCGCCATGGCTCCGAAGACCGACAAGGGGAAAGCCGTGAAGTCGACCGAGGCGCAGCGGCTTGCGGCGCTGCGGAAGGAGCGAGCCATCTTCCCCCCCAAGCTCGGCGCAAAGGAGCTGCGGGAGTACTGTTACCTCTTCTGGTCGACGGAGACGTGAGCTCACCCGCGGACCAAGGTGCTCCCGGCCACTGCTCACCAGACGGCTCCGGACGGGTATCCCTTCTTTGCCGTATTCTTCTACTGCGGGCTCTGCCCGCCCTTTTCCGAATTCTTTTGCGATATCATGAATACCTATGGTCTCTGCCTCCTTGACTTCACCCCCAACGCCGTCCTCACCATGGAAGTTTTCGCACACCTTTGCGAAAATTTTGTCGGAGTCCACCCAAACGTAGCTCTATTCCGTCATTTCTTTATTCCCCGGGTAGAGAGAGGAGAGCCCTTATCCGGCGGAATCACTTCGGTCTCAAGGACCGGCAAGAAAGATTCGTATCTGGAGGGCGAGTTCCGCGGCAAGTGGGAGGAGTGGAGGGCAGATTGGTGCTGGATTGTCGAGGAGAGCCCGCAGCCATTCACCGCCCGGCGCCAAGCAGCAGCAGTACGCGGCAGTGACTGGAGCGACGTGGCCCGGAAGACAGCAGGCTGAAGATTGCCGTCACCAGGATCCAGCGCCTCAGGCTTGCCGGACTCACTGTAGGCGCCGTTGGCGCAGACTTTCTTCGCCGCCGCATCGCCCCCCTGTAGGAACGGAGGAGGCCTGCCTGGGAGTTCAAGAACGCGGCAGATATCATGAGGCTGCGCCCGGGCCTCAACTACAATTTCACTGTCCTTGAGCTCAACGGAATGCTGCTGGAGCTCTTCAAGTATGATCCAGATCACCCCGAAGTCTTTAGGTTGCCGTAGGGCGTCGTCCCGTTGTGCAACAATTCTGCGCTCGACCGCATCAGGGCAATGATGCCGCTGTGCGACTCGCACGGACTCGTGCCCACTTGGCAAGAGCTCGAAGACGAGGTCGTGCAGCAGTTCTTCGACAACCTGGTAGAGGTGCCAATCCGCGCCGACGAGAAGGACGGCCTCATCCGCGACACCACCGAGGCGGAATTGGCGTACATCGCCACCAGGTTGGAAGAGGCGGCGGCAGCCGTAGCGGCAGGCGAGTTCGGGTTTACTTTGGAGGAGGCAGCGGCAGCAGAGGCGGAAAACCGTGCCGAGCGAGAGGAGTTCACCGGCAAGAAAGAGCTTGCCCGGCAAGAGGAGCTTGCCGGCAAGGAAGATCTTGCCGGGCGTGATGCCGAGCCGAGCGAGCCCGCCGAGGATGCGAGCGGCTCGTTGGAGATCGACTCCTCCTCCAGTTCGTCCTCAGGCAGCACGCCGCCAGTAGCGCCTCCGTCTCCACCAAAAAGGCGTCTCCGCAAGGCCGGGGATGTAGCGGGGCGGCAGGCGAGCCGGCAGTCGCCGCGCCGCACGACGCGCTCCACCGCGGCAAGCACCGTTGCCGCGGGAGCGCCCCATGCTACCGCTGCAACTAGAGCGGGGTCTTCTCGGACTGCCGCTTCTGCTCCCACCAAGCGACCAAGGGAGCCTACTCCTCCACCTTCCCGCGCCGGACGCGAGCCGGATTTCGACTTCTCCGCATTCAGCTCCGACGAGGGAGAAGAAGAAGAGTAAGTTTTTCTTATTGTACTTGCAGTTCTTCAATCTTTGCTGTTTCTTGTCTTGTGTCTCATTTGCTTCGATCCGAACTCATTCCTTCTCAGGACTCTGGCCTAGAGAGCGGCAAAGAGAGCCAAGGCCCCGGTGATTGTCATCAAGGACGAGCCCACCGCGTCAGCAGGGGACGTGCCCGAGATAACCTTGCCGGACCCGACGACTGATCTCCAGAGCAGCCCCCAGCGTAAGTATCTTGCTTGCTTTCCGCTGTCGGGCGCGCATGGAGATTCTTGCTTTGCTGATATCTGTTTGCTGACTTGTACAGGAGCGGAGCAGCCTCAACAGGAGCGCCCGGAGGTCGCCCCCGAAGCGCCAAGGGAGAGTCCTCCGGCAAGGGAGAGGTCTCCGGCAAGGGAGAGCTCTCCGGCGAGGGAGGAGGCTCCGACAAGGGAGGAGCCCCCGGCAAGGGAGGGGTCTCCGGCAAAGGGCAGCGCTAGCGACCCCCCGGCGATGGAGACCACTACTGCCGAGCCTGACACAGGTAATTTCCTTGCTTCAAACTCCCCTTGGGCTCTTTTTCTTTTGATCTCCTTCTTGGATTTTGCTTGAATCTTCTCCCCTCTTCCGGCTGTCAGATCCATCTGGTGTAGAGCCGATGGAGACTGAAGTCGCTGCCGAGGAAGTGGCCGGCGCCGGCGAGGAGGCCGCCAGGGCTGCCGCCGCGGAAGTGGGCGGGGAGTCTGGCGGTCGTACTGACGACCCGGAGGCCGCAGGAGCGCCGGGCGCTGCTCCGACCGCCGACTCCTCCGCCGCTGCTGCCGCGCCAGGCTCCAAAGAGCCCCAGCCCGGCGTCTACCTGAAGGCCGGCGACGATGTATTCATCAACCTCCCCTGGGCGTCGAGCTCCAGGGCGCCGGTCGAAGGAGAAATGCTTGACGGAGAAGTGCTTGCCTCCGCCGGGCTGAAGCTGGTCGACGCGCCAAGCAGCAGCAGTAGCGAATCCGAAGAGGAGCGTCTACAGCGGAAGTTGGTGGCGCTCTACCGCCCCCGGCAGGCCAAGCTAGAGTCCCGCGAAGCACTCGTCGCGAAGGCAGGGCCTGACATCGAGAAACGCGCGGAGGAGCTCCGGGGCGCCGACCAGGAAGCTCTCCGCTCCCTGGCAAAGGAGCGGGAGCAACTTGCCGAAGCGCAGCAAGCCTTCCTTCTCGAGAAGGCCGACGTCGAAGAATGCAACGGCTTGCCGCGGAGAAGTTGTCTTCGTAGGAGGGTGACTTGGCGCAGCGGAAGGTCAACCTCGACAGCCACGAGGAGGAGCTTGCCGCGCGCGAGCGGGCAGTTGGCGGAGCCCTCAAGCAAGCCGAAGACGCCGCCGCAGCTACCGAGGCCGCCAAAACTGAGCTGGAGCTGAAGGTGGTGCAGCTGGAGGCGGGTCTCAAGGCGAGCGGCGACGAGCTTGCCGCGCTCAAGCTTGAGCGGGAGAAGGACGCCAACAGCTATTCGGAGCTGCAGGCCCTTCTCGTCGAGAAGGGCAAGGAACTGGACGCCGCCAAGAACTCCAACACTGATCTCGAAGTGAAGCTGGCGGCTCTGACGAAATCTCTGGATGGCGCCAAGGAGTAGGAGACGGCCCTGAAGGAGGAAGTCGAGGCCGGCAAGGTGCTGCTGGCGAGTGCTGCTGCCGCCCAGAAGACTCTGTCGGAGAACGTGGAGCATTGGACGGAGGGTCTGGTGAACGTCGCCGCCGACATCGACAAGGAGCTGGTGCAGCTGGGGATGGTGGATCTCGGGTATCCATCCGACGAGAACCTCCAACCCAGCGCCAAGCTCGCCTTGTTCTTCAAGGGCGTGGCGACGGCACTCCGGCGACTCCGGGAAAGGATCCCGAAGCAATTTGCCAACGAGTCGCGCAAGATCTGCGCGGGAGCTCTTCAGAAGGTGCTGATGAAGGTGGCGTTTCGTAATCCGGGTCTCCGCCTCACCAACGTCCTTAGGAGCTTGCCGGCGGATGCTGATCTGGAGGAGCTCAAGGCCCTTGTCGCACCCATCGTGGACAGGGTGAGCGGCATCAAGAGGGTCGAGGGTGACCGTGTAGACTAGGCCGCCCATCTTCTTCCTTCCTTGTCGCTGTTAATTATGTTATGAAAAACAGTCTGTTAGAGCTGCGACAAGTTATTTTGTAATATACTCTATCCTGGGTAGTAATTGCTATGTCATTTCCTTTACTTGACTCTTTCCTTTGTATGTTTTTACCCTGCGCTTTTAGGGAACTTGCCGGCGCAGGCACCTTTGCCGCGAGCGCTGAGTGCGGAACATCAGCAGCCTGCTGGCGGTGCCGCAGCCGACAAGAAACCTTGTCGCGGCTAGTCGCAGCTCACTTAAGTTGTTGAGCGGACTCGAAACAACAGTAAGGGTGAAACTAGCTACGAGTTGGTTCCTCCGCGCACAGGTTTTCCATACAAAGCACGGTCGTTCAAGGAAAATAACTTAAAAATTTAAAGGAAATCTGATTGCTCAAACTTTGGCAACTTATCTTTTTTGTTACTTGCTTCCCGGCAAGGCGAGACCTTCTTGAACGACGCCTGGTCCATACCGTATCTTCTCCCTTCCCCCCGGCAAACTTGTGCGCGAGGGAACCTCCTTTTCCTTGCGAAAAAGAAAGAGGACGAAATAACAATATGGAGCCTTATGGCTCGTTATTGCTTACCGGGGGTAAGTGCTGCACAAAATGTCAGATAATATATGCAAAATTTAAAAAGCATGAAATCGACAAGGTGTGCTGAGCACATGATATTTATGCACGGGGTCTGCGCCCGGCTTTGTACAAAGGATTACATGCAACAGCGGCAAGACTTGTACAAAAGGTGGTTGCCGGAACGGGTTCCGACAACCGCGCCCTACGGGTAAAACTTGCGAAGATGCTCAATATTCTAGGAGTTGCTCACTGGGATGCCATCTTCGGTCTCCAGGCGGACAGCGCCAGGCCTAGCGACTCGTTTCACCCGGTAGGGGCCTTCCCACTTCGGCGTCAACTTGTTTGAATTCTTGGCGGACTGAACGCGCCGAAGAACAAGGTCGCCTTCCTCGAGACTTCTGGCATTAACTTTGCGGCTATGGTAGCGGCCCAAAGCTTGCTGGTAGCGAGCAGCTCGCACCGCAGCCTGAAGACGGTCTTCCTTAAGGAGCAGCGCGTCATCTTGCCGCCGCTGCTCTTGCTCAAGCTCATCGTAAGCGAGCACTCGAGGCGACCCGTATACGAGTTCTGTGGGGAGAACTGCCTCCGCTCCATAAACTAGAGCGAAGGGTGTCTGGCCAGTGGCTCGATTTGGCGTCGTCCTAATCGACCAAAGAACCACCGGCAGCTCCTCGATCCAGTTTCTTCCGCACTTGTGCAGCCTGTCAAAAGTTCTGGTCTTGAGCCGGCGCAGCACTTCAGCATTTGCCCTCTCCGCTTGACCGTTGCTTCTCGGGTGAGCAACAGAAGCGAAGCAGACCTTGGCGCCAAGATCTTGGACGTACTGCATGAAGGTGCGGCTCGTAAATTGCGTACCGTTATCGGTGATTATCCTGTTAGGGATCCCGAAACGGCAAACAATCGACCTGAAGAACTTGACTGCTGACTGTGCTGTCACCTTCCTCACTGGTTCCACTTCCGGCCACTTTGTAAACTAGTCGATCACAACGTACAAGTACTCAAAGCCCCCGACAGCTCGGGGAAAGGGGCCGAGGATGTCGATCCCCCAAACCGAAAATGGCCAGGATAAAGGGATCGTCTGGAGAGCTTGAGCTGGCTGGTGTATCTGCTTGGAATGAAACTGGCACGCTTCACACTTGGTTACTTGTGCAGTTGCATCCTGGAGGGCTGTCGGCCAGAAGAAACCTTGCCGGAATGCTTTTTCGACAAGGGCCCTTGCGCCAATGTGGTGACCACATATGCCTCCATGTATCTCTGCCAACAGCTTTTGTCCATCTTGCCGGTGAATGCACTTCAATTTCACACCGTTGAGTCTTCTTCTGTACAATGTGCTGTCGACAAACTGGTACATACTTGACTGCCGGGCTACTCTTTCCGCTTCTTCTTGCTCTTCGGGAAGCTCTCTTGTCTGAAGGAAATGGACAATCTGCTGCACCCATGTTGGAGCCTGTGGCTCGACAACAAGGACTAAAGGCACATCTGCTGCTGCGGGAACATCCGCTTCTACGGCAAGAGCCTGCGGCTCTGCCGGAGCTTGACGTTCCCCGGCAAGTTTGCCGGAGCAGAACTTGTCGGGAGTGTCTGCTTCAACGATACAAACTCTAGGGCTTGCAGGAGCAGACTGCTCCTCAACATTCTTGGTGTTGATCTTGGGGACCTTCTTGGCGGTGGCTTCGGGAAGCTCTGGCGGAAAATAGTCGCCAGAAATCAACTTCCTCTTCTTGCTCTGTCCAGTTGGTGTTACGGACGGCTGAGTCAGTTTTAGCACAAAAATCCCCGGTTCCACAGGTAACTTGAGTGCGGTGCACTTTGACAGGCCATCGGCAATATCATTCTGAGCTCTTGGGACATGCTCCATCTGTAGGCCGTCAAAGTGCTCTTCTAGCTTTCTCACTTCGTCAACGTAAGCTTCCATCAAAGGACTCTAGTAATTCTTGTTCACTTGGCGGACGACAAGCTGTGAGTCACCCCTGACAATGAGCTTCTTAATCCCAAGGTGTACCGCGATCCTGAGACCGGCAAGCAAGCCTTCATACTCTGCAGTATTGTTTGTCGCTTGCTCCTTGGGGAAGTGCATCTGAACCACGTACTTGAGGTGCTCTCCGGTAGGTGCGACAAGCAGCACACCAGAACCGGCGCCTTGCAGCGAGAAGGCACCGTCAAAGTACATGAGCCACTCTTTGCTTGTTTCCTTGACGGGGATGCTCGTCTCTGGAATTTCTTCATCTGGAGTTGGCGTCCACTCTGCTATGAACTCTGCCAATGCTTTGCTTTGGATTGTTGAAGTACTCTCAAACTTGAGGCCAAAGCTTGACAGTTCCAATGCCCACTTGACAATCCTGCCTGTCGCTTCTGGATTCTGCAGTATCCTCTTCAGCGGAAAGCGAGTGACAACTGTGATCTCATGTGCCTGGAAGTAATGGCGCAGCTTTCTCGAGGCCATAAGGGAACTGACAAAATAGACTGGGCGCTGCACCATTCTCTTTTGCACCTCTTCGCATGCCTGTGCAGATCCATCCTTGTCGGGGCCAGAGCTTACCGGGGAAGCCTCCCGCTTGTCGCTGGATGCGCTTGCCGCGGTTGCTGGCTCGTCGTCTGCCTCCCTCTCCGCCACTAACGCAGCACTAACCACTTGATTGGTTGCCGCTATATATAGCAGCAACTTCTCTTGTGGCTTAGGTGCGACAAGTGTTGGAGTGGAGGACAGGTATCTCTTCAAGTCCTGCAGCGCAGCCTCCGCTTCCGGAGTCCATTTCATTGGACCTGCCTTTTTCAAAATTTTGAAAAACGGCAGGGCGCGCTCAGCAGACCGAGAGATAAACCTGCTGAGAGCAGCCACGCAACCGGCAAGCTTCCGTACATCCTTGACGTGTTTTGGTGCTTCGATCTGCTCAATGGCCTTGATCTTGTCGGGATTGGCTTCAATTCCTCGTTGAGATACAAAGAACCCGAGAAGCTTGCCGGAAGGGACTCCAAACACACACTTCTCGGGGTTGAGCTTGAGGTTAATCTTGCGCAGATTTGCAAAAGTTTCTTCTAAATCTGGAATCAGAGTTGCCTTGTCCTTGTTCTTGACCACTATATCATCCATGTAAGCTTCTACATTTCTGTGTATCTGTGGCTTCAGAGCGACATGGACTACTCTTGCAAATGTTGAACCAGCATTCTTTAATCCGAAAGGCATCCGTATGAAACAATACGTGCCACATGGGGTAATGAATGCTGTTTTCTCCTCATCCTCTTCTGCCATGAAGATCTGATGGTATCCTGAATATGCGTCAAGAAATGAAAGGAAATCACATCCGGCTGTGGAGTCAACAATCTGGTCAATGCGCGGCAAGGGAAATGGATCTTTGGGACAAGCTTTATTAACATCAGTAAAGTCAATACAAAGCCTCCATTTTCCATTTGCCTTGCGCACGACTACAGGATTGGCCAACCACGTGGGATGGAGCACTCCTCTGACAAGGCCTGCTGCTTCCAATTTCTTGATTTCTTCTGCTATGAATTCTTGGCGCTCCACTGCTTGTTTCCTGACCTTCTGCTTGACGGGCCACGCATGAGGACAAACGACAAGATGGTGCTCAATTACTTTCCTGGGAACACCTGGGATGTCAGACGGTTGCCACGCAAAAACGTCGATGTTCGCCCGCAGGAAAGCAATGAGCGTGCTTTCCTATTTAGGGTCAAGCGTGGCACTGATGGTGAAGGTACCACCAGTGCCGTCCTCCTTGGCAGACACCTTCTTGGTATGTGGTGGAGCTGCCATTGCCTTCTTACACTTGCCGGTGGAGCTCGATGGTGCTTCCTCGACGGCAGCGCAGCACTCCGAGGAGGTGTGCTTGCCGGAGTGGGCATCAGAGTTCTTGCCGGACTTGGTCTTCTTCTTCCCCCCGGGAGCTTCAGCGGCAAGTGTGCTGCGATCTATCACAGCTGTTGCTTCCCGGTAGATCTTGTCGGTGCAGATAAGGGCATCCTTCTTGTCTCCAGGGACAGAGATGACGCTTATCGGGCCTGGCATCTTGAGCAAGTTGTATGCATAGTGAGAGGCTGCCATGAACTTGGCGAGTGCTGGACGGCCAAGTATCCCATTGTAAGGTAATGGAAAACCGGCAACGTCAAAAGTAACCCTCTCAGTTCTGAAGTTCATTTCGCTGCCAAATGTTACCGGCAATGTGACCTTCCCTTTTGGCTTGCTCCTTCCCGGGTTGATTCCTTGGAATGTGCCGGTCTCTTCGAGCTCGCTGTCAGGGATCTGGAGTTTCTGGAGCACAGCGGAGGAGATCAGGTTCAAGCCGGCCCCGCCGTCAACTAACATCTTAGTGACCTTGAGGTTGCGGATTGTCAGTGAAACCAACAACGGCAAGCACCCGACCGCAGTTGTGCGATCAGGGTGGTCCTCAATATCAAAGATGATAGGCGTGCTGGACCATTTCGGAAGCTTGCGCAATTCGTCAGGTGGTTCTGCCGCATTAACTTCCCGCGCCCACTATTTGAGCTGGCGGTGTGAAGTATGCAGAGAAGCACCGCCGTCAACGCACAAAACCGATGTGGCTTTCTGGAACTCCTGCTCACTGGTCTCGGCATCATCCATGTCTTCGTCATCATCGTCATCTTCATCCTTGTCGCGGCCGCGGGGAGGTCTGTCTCCTTGCCGCTGCTTGGCCTTGGCGCGGCGTCCTCCCCGGCCAGCGCGCTTCTTGCCGGCCTCTCCACCGCCTCCTTGGGCTCTCTCCTTGTCGCGCCGCTCGTACTCAGCTTTTTGTTGCTGGACAAGCTGCTCGACCTTCTTGCACCTCTGGAGATCATGGCCCTTGGTGCGGTGGATCTTGCAGTATTGCTTGTCGGAGCCGTCCTGCTTGTCGGCGGCCGCTACAGCTTGGCAGTTGGTGCATGCGGCAACCTCCTTGCCGGAGCTGCCAACTTTGGCTTGCTTGGCGCCACCGTCGTTGCCGGACTGCTCAACGACTAGTACCTCTTTGCCTTTCTTCTTCCTGTTGCGCCTCCGATTTTTCTTTGCCGGGCCAGCATCTTCGCTGTCAGATCCTCCTGCTCCAGTATTCTCTCCGGGGAGTTTCCTCCCTTCTTCAGCGCGTGCACACTTGTCGGCCAGGGCGTACAGCTCGCTGACGTCTCTGATCCTACTCATCGCCATCTCCTCCCGCATCCTGCGATTACGCACGTTCTGATGGAACGCGCTGATAACCGCGACAGGGTGGATGTCTAGGATGTTGCGCTGTACACGGCTGAATCTCTGAATATACCTGCGCAGGGGCTCTCCTTCCTTCTGGGCAAGCAGGTGAAGGTCACTCTCTTGGCCATGGGGTTTGTGGCCGCCCGTAAAGGCGCCGACAAACTGATGGCACAAGTCCGCCCAAGAGGATATGGAGTTGTCCGGCAAGTGCATGAGCCAGGACCTGACGTCAGGCTTGAGCACCAGCGGGAAGTAGTTGGCAAGGACCTTGTCGTCTCGCCCCCCGGCAGCTTTTACCGCGATGGTGTAGATACTGAGGAACTCCGACGGGTGCGACTTGCCGTCGTACTTCTCCGATACGTCTGGCTTGAAATTCTTCTGGCTGGGCCACTGGACTTGCCGCAGCTCACGGGTAAACGCAGGGCAACCTACCGCGTACGGCAAGTCACCTGGTTCCCCTGGCGCATGCATATCGACAGAGGGCCCAGTGCGCAGGTCTAATTGACGCCGCGCTTCTCTTCGGCGCTCGATGCGTGTTCGAGCGTCTTCTTGTTGTCGTTCATGAAGAACTTGGCGCTGATCGCGATGAGCTCGCGGATTTGATGACGCGGTGGAGTCGCTGTCGTGGTGGATCCGACGAGTTGGCGATCTTGGCCTTCGAGGCGGAGAGTGCACAGTGGTTGCACCCTCCCCGGTCTTGTCGCCACCGGCTCGCGCCTGACTGACTTGCCGCGGCTGCGATGCGCTCGGCTGCCGTGGATTGTCGCCGTTGGCGAAGCCGATGAGGCTCTGAATAGTGGCCCTCCAGTCGTCGATCTTCTCTGGCGCTGGAGGGTAATCTAGGAGCAGTTGAGCTCGTGCCAAAGCTTCTGCTGGAGTGGCGGGCGGCGGCGGCGAACGGCGCGATGAACGGGATATGCTCGGACTTCTAACTACGTTAGAAGGAGCAGTATCTCGTCCAGGCGACCGTGCCCCGCTCGCGCCAGCACGTTGGCGTGCATGCTGGTCTTGAGCACTCCGGGATCCACCAGCTTGGTCTTGGCCCAGCAAACGTATGGTACCGTGAGTACCATGACACTGCTGGTCCCGTGCCTCTTGAGATGGGCGCGGTGCGTGTACGGACGCCGAGGTCTTGGAGTGCGCTCGGTCGTTGTGGGAGCCGACTGCGCCGCCGATGTGCAGCGCACTCTTGTCCTTGGACCTGGCAGCACCATGAGCCTCCTCATCGACGCCCGTTCTCCCGCCGGCGTCTACTCCACCAGCCGTTCGCTCTTCCGGTGGTGGGCTCGGCGCGGACGGAGCAGCTGCCTCCGAAGCCTTCTTCTTTGGCGTCATGTTGACGAAGATGATGAAGATTCGGTTCATGTGAACGCCGGATCAGATTCACACAGCCTCGATGCACCCCCTACCTGGCGCGCCAAAGATGTCGGGGGTGCTGATCCCACGGAGACCTATGGGACCACGGCGGACCGAGGCCCCTTTCGGTTCGGCAGGGGGGCGGAGAGTGCACGAAGAGCAGATCGAGGCGAAGCGCACGAGCAACGTGATCGGTTTACCCAGGTTCGGGCCGCACGGATGCGTAAAACCCTACTCCTGCTTGTGATTGTATTGGATTCTTGCTCGAGAGCGCTGATTTCTACAGTACACACCAGCAGCTAACCAGACCGAGCGTGGGAATGATTGTCCGACCCCATCTACGTTGCACATGGGCCTCCTTTTATACGCTAAAGGGGTCACCGACAGGTGGCAACGTAGATGAGGGTAAAAATATAAAAAGGCATGCGGTTGGCACCGCCGCCTACAATAGTGTTATCATACCTAACCCTGACGGCAGGGGACAAAGGCATTAAATGCCTGTCTGTGTCGCCTAGACGGTGTAGAAAGGGACCGCTAGGGACGCCATTGCTTGCCATGATGGCTATCTTGTCATCGCCGCTTGCCACCATGTACCTCTGGCTGCACAGCTTTCTGCCACGTGCGCTCTGGAAGGGTCCCAGGGCGACACGTTGGTGGATGTGCTGTAGCGCAGGTACATAGTGGAGGCTTGCCGCGGCAAGTGCCTTGCCGCGGTTATTATCTTGTTGCGTCCAGGAGCTTGTCGCTCACTGGGTCTTGCCAGGACACATGGTGCGTTGCAGCAAGTTCCTTGAGATGCCTTGGTTGGCCTCCCCGGTAAGCTCCTCTTGCCGGGGTCTTGTCTCCTTGGTTTGGGTACTTTGTTCTTGAATGGCTCCAAAGGAACCACGGAGGATCTTTGCGGTCACCCAGCAAGCCTTGCCGCGGGATGCTGCGACTGCCCGTGCACAAGTTCGGGATACTAAGGTACCCCTACTTTAGTACACCGACAGATGATGAGGATTTTGAGTGATTTGCTGAAATGATTAGGCCTATCTTTTTGCGTATGCGATTAACTGATGTGCCCAAAACAAATCCTTATGCTAAATATATGAAGGATATCATTACTAATCAAAGAAAGATACCGGAAGCTGAAATTTTCACCATGCTTGCTAATTATACTTTTAAATCAACTGCTATACCTGTCGGTATTTGTGAGGATGTGCCTGTTGTGGTTGCAAACGTTACTATTTTAACGGACTTTGTTATTCTTGATATTCCTGAGGATGATATAATGTCTATTATTCTTGGAAGACCTTTTCTTAATACTGCAGGGGCTGTTATTGATTGCAACAAAGGCAATGTCACTTTTCATGTTAATGGCATTGAGCATACGGTACACTTTCCGAGGAAACAACCTCAAGTTCATAGTATCAACTCTATTGGAAAAATTCCATCGATTATATTTGGAGGTTTTGAATTTCCTCTACCAACTGTCAAAAAGAAATATGATATTCTTATTATAGGGGATGTGCATATCCCCGTTGAGGTAACTTAGTGTTATTCGAAATTTCTCCGGTTTCATGATTATCGGAATGAGTTTGTTAACAAGACTTGATCAACCTTGTTAGTGGATTCTTTTTCATGAGCATGAGATGGATGAAACTAGAAGCACAAACTTCTGTACCCCACTTTTAGTTTCTGTTATTTATATTAAATAAAGTAAAAATAGTACTTTTCTGTCTGTTTCCTGAGTTATCCGTGCAATATAAAAATATCCCGAAAATAAAAGTCCTCAGAATGACATGCCAATTTAATATATTTTTTTCGGGAATATTTGAGGATTTACTGTGCAAAAATTACCGCGGGAGGAGCTGCCACCTGGCCACGAGGGTGCTGAGCGCCCCCCCCCTATAGGGCGCGCCCCCTGCCTCGTGGGCCCACGATGGCCCTCCTCCACTTATTCCAGCACCCATCTTCTTCCTCTATCTCACACAAACCCGAAAAACCAACTCAAGCACGAGTTCCAGCCACTTTTGCTGTGATTTTCGATCTCCTTGCTCAAAGCACCTCTCGCAAAACTGCTTGGGGAGATTGTTCCTTGGTATGTGACTCCTCCATTGGTCCAATTAGTTTTTGTTCTAGTGCTTTATTCTTTGCAAATTTGTGCTGCGTAGGTGACCATGTTCTTGAGCTTGCATGTCAAATTTATATGGTTCCAAGTAGTTCTAATGCTTGATATAGGCTCTAGGCACTTGTAGGAGTAGTTGCTATCAATATTATTGAGTTTGGTTTACTTTTATTTTGAAATTACTAAAAATTTCAGAATTTTTCAGAGAAAAACAATATGTTTAGGAAGATGTTCCAAGGTGGTTCCTCTAAGAAGCAAAGACCCATGATTGCTATGCGCGATGCTGACGAGGATCCACCAAGAGACGCTCCAGTATGGCCTTGAGAATGGCCGTCGGAAAATTTGATGGACCGTGCGGGAATTAAAGAAGAATTCAAAGCATATTTGCGCAATGCCGGTCTTGAAGATTTTGAGCCTAACAAATGCCCCCAGTATCATGATCTCACAAGTTCATTTGTGAGGAGGTTTGAGTATTCATCTTCGCGTAATTCTCCTTCAGTCATGTTTGATCTTTATGACAAATCTTATACCATGGACCTAGAGGATTTCACTTTTGCTTGCGAACTTCCATCATGGGGTAGTGTTAGGGATCCCCCTAAATCTGAATTTAGAAACTTTCTTGCTAGTATAACTGTGGGGGAATCTAGAGATATAACGCAGGCTACCATAGGGAGCATTCACTTTCCTGCTATACGTTATTTTGCTCTCTTCATCGGTAGATGCATAAATGCTAAGGATGAAGCATGACACATGTGCGTCCCTGATCTTAGCATTCTTAGGAGTGCTGTGTTAGGAGACCAATCTTATCGTATGGGAGCCATTGTAGCTCGTAGGTTGCATCATAATAGACATAATGGAGATTTCTTTGGAGGAATTTATGCAACCCGCTTAGCTCATTTTCTTGGGATAGACATTCGTGAGGGTGATATGGAGTTGCTTCCCGCATATTTAGATTATGACTCTATGGCTTTGCACCATTTTGTCGAGAGGCCTGAATCACCTCTCTTATATCGTTTAATTTTTTATAAACGACGTGTTTTCCATATTACTCTCCCTGCTCCTTCGTTCTTTGATTCACAGACAAAAGGAAGATATGTTATTACCAAAGAGGAGGCAGAAGAGTACGAGAGGAGAGCGGAGGCAGCTCGACTCCACGCTGCAGCTCAGTAGGCGATAACCGGTGCACATCAGTATGATCCCAACTATTCTTCCTCATCACAGTACGACCCCAACAACTATTATTATGGATATCCGCCAGGCCAGCCATGGCCATAGACCAACTTAGGCCAAAAGCCTAAGCTTGGGGGAGTACGTATTTCTCACCGACATTACATTTATGCTCACACACACTCACTGCTAGATGTCGGTGCTCATACTTTTTCACTGTAATATCCATGCTAGTTTATTTTCTTTTTCCTGCTTTCTTCTTGTGTGTTTGTTAAACCTTAAGAAAAAACAAAAAATTAGTAGTAGTTTATTTTTCTGCTGTAGTAGTAATAATTAAAAAGAAAACCCAAAAATATTTCCTGTTCTTCTTTTGCTTGTTGGGAGCTTTCCCGTGTAAATAGTTTTATTTATTTTTCTTTTCTTTGGGGGTCAGTAGGAGAAGACCATAATTAAATTGTTGAAGTGGCTCTTATATGCATTATTGTTGATTTAACCCAGAGCCCATATTGCCTTGTCTTCTCCTGTTTATTGAATGCTCGCAGATTCCAGCTTAGTCCAATGCACATTCACTCTTATTATTATTCACACCGTTCGGTTGTGCAAGTGAAAGGCAATTATGATGATATATGATGGACTGACTGAGATGAGAAAAGCTGGTATGAACTCGACCTCTTTTGTTTTTGTAAATATGATGAGTCCCTCGTTCTTGATTCAGCTTATTATAAATAAACATGTTTGCAATGACAATTAGAGATCATAGTTGCTTGTGCCATGCTTGATTAGCTATGAGTTATAATGATTTACCTTGTGTGCCAACATGCTATTGAGATGATTATGATGTGGTATGATGGGGTGGTATCCTCCTTTGAATGATTTAAGTGACTTGACTTGGCACATGTTCACGCATGTAGTTGAAACAAATCAATATAGCCTTCACGATATTTATGTTCATGGTGGATTATATCCTACTCATGCTTGCATCCAATGTTTATTAATTTTAATGCATGTACATGGCTGTTGTCGCTCTGTAGTTGGTCGCTTCCTAGTCTTTTGCTAGCCTTCACTTGTACTAAGCGGGAATACTGCTTGTGCATCCAATCCCTCAAACCCCAAAGTTATTCCAGATGAGTCCACTATACCTTCCTATATGCGGTATCTACCTGCCGTTCCAAGTAAATTTGTATGTGCCAAACTCTAAACCTTCAAATAATCATTCTGTTTTGTATGCTCGAATAGCTCATGTATCAACCAAGGCTGTCCTTATCTTCCGTGTTAGGCGGGTTATTCTCAAGAGGAGTGGACTCCGCTCCTCACTCACGAGAAAATGGCTGGTCACCGGGATGCCCAGTCCCATGCTTTATGCAAACTAAATCAAAATTAATTACAAACAAAACTCCCCCTGGGACCTGATGTATGTTGGAGGCGCTCGTTGTTTTGAGCAAGCCATGGATTGATGCTTGTTGGTGGAGGGGGAGTATAAACTTTACCATTCTGTTTGGGAACCGCCTATAATGTGTTTAGCATGGAAGATATCACCATCTCTTAGTTGTTACGTTGACAATGAAAGTATACGGCTCAAAATACAATTTATCTCTATTTTAAAACCGAGCTCTGGCACCTCTACAAATCCCTGCTTCCCTCTGCGAAGGGCCTATCCATTTACTTTTATGTTGAGTCATCACCCTCTTATTAAAAAGCACTAGCTGGAGAGCACAACCGTCATTTGCATTCATCACTGTTAATTTATATTGGGTATGACTATGATTGGATCTCTTTTACCATGAATTACAATGTCTAGTCAGTCCTTGATCTTTAAAGGTGCTCTGCATTTATGTTTTGCGGTCTCAGATAGGGCTAGCGAGATACCATCTTGTTATATCATATTGTGGTTGTTTTGAGAAAGTGTTGTCATCCGAGATTTATTATTATGGCTTGCTAGTTGATTATGTTATTGATATGAGTAATTATGAGACCTGAGAATTATTGCAAATGTGGTTAGTTATGATCTATGCTGAAAACTTGAATGTTGGCTTGACATAGTTACAACAACAAGAGCAAACAGAGTTTGTAAAAGTTTTTCTTTCTTTCAGTTTGTCAACTGAATTGCTTAAGGACAAGAAAGGGTTTAAGCTTGGGGGAGTAGATACGTCTCCGTCGTATCTACTTTTCCAAACACTTTTGCCCTTGTTTTGGACTCTAACTTGTATGATTTGAATGGAACTAACCCGTACTGACGCTGTTTTCAGCAGAATTGCCATGGTGTTGTTTTATGTGCAGAAAAAAAATATTCTCGGAATGACCTGAAACTCCACCGAACATCTTAGAAAAAATAATAAAAAATCCTCGCCAAAGATGAAGACCAGGGAGCCCACACCTTTCTCACGAGGGTGGGGGGCGCGCCCCCTACCTCGTGGGTCCCCTGGATGCCCTCCGACGCCAACTCCAACTCTATATATTTGCTTTCGGAGAGAAAAAAATTAGGGAGATAAATCATCACGTTTTACGATACGGAGCCGCCGCCAAGCCCTAAAACCTCCCGGGAGGGCTGATCTAGAGTCCGTTCGAGGCTCCGGAGAGGGGGATTCGTCTCCGTCGTCATCATCATACATCCTCCATCACCAATTTCATGATGCTCACCGCCGTGCGTGAGTAATTGCATTGTAGGCTTGCTGGACGATGATGGGTTGGATGAGATTTATCATGTAATCGAGTTAGTTTTGTTCGGGTTTGATCCCTAGTATCCATTATGTTCTGAGATTGATGTTGCTATGACTTTGCTATGCTTAATGCTTGTCACTAGGGCCCGAGTGCCATGATTTCAGATCTGAACCTATTATGTTTTCATGAATATATGTGAGTTCTTGATCCTATCTTGCAAGTCTATAGTCACCTACTATGTGTTATGATCCGGCAACCCCGAAGTGACAATAATCGAGACCACTCCCGGTGATGACCGTAGTTTGAGGAGTTCATGTATTCACTATGTGCTAATGCTTTGTTCCGGTTCTCTATTAAAAGGAGGCCTTAATATCCCTTAGTTTCCAATAGGACCCCGCTGCCACGGGAGGGTAGGACAAAAGATGTCATGCAAGTTCTTTTCCATAAGCACGTATGACTATAAACGGAATACATGCCTACATTACATCGATGAATTGGAGCTAGTTCTGTGTCACCCTATGTTATGACTGTTACATGATGAACCGCATCCGGCATAATTATCCATCACTGATCCGGTGCCTACGAGTTCTCCATATACTGGTTCTCACTTATTTACTTTCCCGCTGCTACTGTTACAATCACTACCAAAATACCCAAAAACATTACTTTTGTTGTCTTTACTTTTGTTGGCGCTACCACCATTATCATATTACTTTGCTACCAAACACTTTGCTGCAGATACTAAGTTTCCAGGTGTGGTTGAATTGACAACTCAGCTGCTAATACTTGAGAATATTCTTTGGCTCCCCTTGTGTCGAATCAATAAATTTGGGTTGAATACTCTACCCTCGAAAGCTGTTGCGATCCCCTATACTTGTGGATTATCACCGTCCCTGGTGGACCCCTGACCGGCGTCGCCAACACGGACTGGTGGCGGCGGCGCGTTGTCGTCGTTGCTATCCTCGATGATGATGATGCCTCCCTCATCACGGCCCCGGCGGCGCTGCGCGCATCGCTACAGGGCGGCGCACTGGCGCTCCCTCGCCATCTTCAGGGAGTCCGCGCGCGCCCATTCCAGGGTCGCGTCATCGTCGAGCTCGATGTCGCTGCCGTGCTCCATCTTCACCGCGGGGAGGAGGCCCGACTCCGTCTTCACCGTCGCGAGCCCCGGCTCTGTCTTGGGCTTGACGAAGCACGGAGGAGGAGCCGACGAGGAGGCGTGCCGGCCGCCCTCGTTGATGATGATGCCGGCGCTACGAGTGTGCCGGCCGAGCGGCATCTCCTTCGCGGGCTCGGCCTTGACGCCGAGTAGCGCCGGAGAGCCGAAGGAGTGCGAAGAAGAGCGTGATGAGGAGGAAGAAGAGGAGGCGTTGAACCTCCTGGGCAACCATTGCCCGTCGCGTCGGCGGTGAGCCGTGGCCATGGTGACCGCCCTCGCCGGGGGGTATGCCAACCGCAGGTGGTTGCCACCCTCGAGGTGCGTCAGCACGCCCTCAAGTGTGCGGCCGGGGATGCCCCACCACAGACGGCCCCCCTTGCTGTTATTCATGCCGCCGACCACCGGCGCACCATTGGTGGACACCAGACGCTGCTGCTGACGGCGTTGGAAGTACGCCGCCCAAGCCGCGTGGTTGTCGGCTGCGTACTGGGGGAGGTAGAGCTGGGCGTCGGTAAGCGAGGCGCGCACGACCTCGACCTCGTCGGTGAAGTACAAGGGGTTAGCCACGGCATCGGGCAATGGGGGAATGGGCACTCCCCCGCTGCTGAGCTTCCAGCCTATCAGCCCGGCACGCATGTCCAGCGGCGCCGGGATGTTCGCCTGGAACAGGAGCCAAGACTCCTGTTCGCGGAGCGAGCGGCGGCCGAAGCCGTTGGCCGCCGCCTCATCTCCGGGGAAATGCTCGGCCATCGGGAGAGGGAGGGAGAGCGAGGGCTCGACGGCGGCGCTCGGGAGAGGGGGGCTCGGGGCGGCTCTCGGGAGAGGCAGAGCTCGGCGGCTAGGGCTAGGGCTAGTGTGGCCAGAGGCGAGGGAGGTCGCCGGCTTTATATAGTCGTGCAGCCCCCGTGTGTACGAGTGCGAGGGAGGGGAGGCATCGGTGTGCCGTCCCATGACGCGTCGCCCGTGAGGAATCAATGGTAAGGCTGACCGGCGGCATCCTTGCCATTGATTCCCCGCGGGAAACCGACGCGTGGTGTCGCTGACGCGGCGGGCCCGCGGCTCTTTCGCGCCAAAACCGCTCGCCCCGACGTCTCCGAGCGCCCCCAGCGCGCCTGGTTCAGCCTGGGTCCGCCGGCTCTAATTTCGGCCCAGGCCGGTGAAAATCGGGCTCCTGGGGGCGCAACTGGGGATGCTCTTATGCTTGTAGCTTATGTTGTCATTTTTTAATGAATGATGAGTTAATTTGACCTGTCAGAAGTCTTCATGCTGATTTGTCTATGCCCACGATTTTTCTGCGCCGACGCGAAAAAATCGCCTGGGGAGGCCTTTCTGGGGGCGCGGCTGGAGATGCTCTTATGCTTGTAGCTTATGTTGTCATTTTTTAATGAATGATGAGTTAATTTGACCTGTCAGAAGTCTTCATGCTGATTTGTCTATGCCCATGGAGCTCCATGGGTATCTAGGTATCCGGTGGGTTTGGGCATGGGCACAAGTTGTGACCATGGATACTTTGGTGGATGGGTAGAGAGCAAGAAGATGGGTCATGGGTTGGATTTGGACCTGCTCCACCCGCCCCAAACCCGACCCATTGCCATCCCTACTCCGATCAAGTCTCCTGCCTGGAGTTATGTTCTTTCATCTGTGATTAGGGCGTACGTGGGTGGGATTAGGCGTCGTGTGCGCTTGTCGGCCGCATGCCTTCAATCTACCTGCTCTGCTTCTCATGATCTTATTCATACGGCGAGTCGGCCGGCGACATAACCTACTTCAGTGCTCCAGCCAACAAACTAGCAGGCTAACACATCACACTCTATACTGATTTCTCTCAATTCTTATCTAGTATCAGTGTTGAAATTATACATCAGATTTTAGTTGTTTTATTTTGCAATTTGAGATGCTATCAAGAATACATACCTGATATGTGTCTTAGAAACTATTGTCAGACAAATTATACTAATCTCCATCAATTCTCATCTCGTATCAGTGTTGAAATTATACATCAGATTTTAGTTGTTTTATTTTGTGGTTTGAGATCCTATAAAGAATTCATATCTTGTATGTGCCATAGGAACCCTAGAAACTATCGTGATGCAAATTATACTAATCTCTATCAATTATTGATACGTCTCCAACGTATCTATAATTTTTTATTGTTCCATGCTATTATATTATCAACCTTGGATGTTTTATATGTATTTATATGCTGTTTTATATGATTTTTGGGACTAACTTATTAACCTAGAGCCCAGTGCTAGTTTTTGTTTTTCCTTGTTTTAGGGTTTCGAAGAAAAGAAATATCAAACAGAGTCCAAACGGAATGAAACCTTCGGAAAAGTTATTTTTGAAAAGAAAGCAATACAGGAGACTTGGAGTGCACGTCAGGGGATCAACGAGGAAGCCACGAGGCAGGGGGGCGCGCCCACCCCCTGGGCGCGCCCTCTACCCTCGTGGTTCCCCTGACATATTTCTTCCGCCTATATATATCCATATACCCAAAAACGATCGGGGACACAATAGATCGGGAGTTCCGCCCCCAGAAGCCTCCGTAGCCACCGAAAACCAATCTAGACCGCTTCCGGCACCCTACCGGAGGGGGAATCCTTCTCCGGTGGCCATCTTCATCATCCCGGTGCTCTCCATGACGAGGAGGGAGTAGTTCTCCCTCGGGGCTGAGGGTATGTACCAGTAGCTATGTGTTTGATCTCTCTCTCTCGTGTTCTTGAGGTGGTACGATCTTGATGTATCGCGAGCTTTGCAATTATAGTTGGATCTTATGATGTTTTCTCCCCCTCTACTCTCTTGTAATGGATTGAGTTTCCCCTTTGAAGTTATCTTATCGGACTGAGTCTTTAAAGATTTGAGAACACTTGATGTATGTCTTGCCGTGCGTATCCGTGGTGACAATGGGATATCACGTGATTCACTTGATGTATGTTTTGGTGATCAACTTGCGGGTTCCGCCCATGAACCTATGCATAGGGGTTGGCACACATTTTCGTCTTGATTCTCTGGTAGAAACTTTGGGGCACTCTTTGAGGTTCTATGTGTTGGTTGAATAGATGAATCTGAGATTGTGTGATGCATATCATATAATCATACCCACAGATACTTGAGGTGACATTGGAGTATCTAGGTGACATTAGGGTTTTGGTTGATTTGTGTCTTAAGGTGTTATTCTAGTACGAACTCTAGGGCTGTTTGTGACACTTATAGGAATAGCCCAACGGATTAATTGGAAAGAATAACTTTGAGGTGGTTTCGTACCCTACCATAATCTCTTCGTTTTGTTCTCTGCTATTAGTGACTTCGGAATGACTCTTTGTTGCATGTTGAGGGATAGTTATGTGATCCAATTATGTTATTACTGTTGAGAGGACATGCACTAGTGAAAGTATGAACCCTAGGCCTTGTTTCCTAGCATTGCAATACCGTTTGTGCTCACTTTTGCCATCAGTTACCTTGCTGTTTTTATATTTTCAGATTAGAAAAACCTTTATCTGCCATCCATATACCACTTGTATCACCATCTCTTCGCCGAACTAGTGCACCTATACAATTTACCATTGTATTGGGTGTGTTGGGGACACAAGAGACTCTTTGTTATTTGATTGCAGGGTTGCTTGGAAGAGACCATCTTCATCCTACGCCTCCTACGGATTGATAAATCTTAGGTCATCCACTTGAGGGAAATTTGCTACTGTCTTACAAACCTCTGCACTTGGAGGCCCAACAACGTCTACAAGAAGAAGGTTGTGTAGTAGACATCAAACTCTTTTCTGGCGCCGTTGCCGGGGAGGTTAGTGCTTGAAGGTATATCTTTAGATCTTGCAATCGAATCTTTTTGTTTCTTGTTTTATCACTAGTTTAGTTTATAAAAGAAAACCAAAAAAATATATGGAATTGAGTTTGCCTCATACACTTCATCTTTTTAATATCTTTCGTGAGAATGATGGAAAGGAAAATTGTGGCAAAGTGTTAGAAGAAGAATGCATTAAAATGTTTGGCACTAAATCTTTGAATGATGAGCATGATTGCAATGTTGTTAGTATGAACTCCTTGAATATCCATGATACTAATGATGATTGCACTAGTTATGATGAAAATGTCTCCTATAAACATGTTAATTTTTGTGGAGTGCATTGGGTTTGTAAGTACACAATAAATATGGAAGATAGGTATTGCAAGAGGCATAAGAACTTAGAAACTAAATTGTTGCAAGAAAGGCTAGATGATTGTGCTGAATATTTAAATTTTCTTGGCCGTACTTGTGGACTTTGCAATGAACAGGGTCATTTAGCTATGCGATGCAAATTGTTTCATGATCTAATCGTGTCCAAAAATTGTGATGACTTGATTTCCCTTGCACATTATAATGAGCTCGGTTTGCTTATGGGTTACGAAGAAATGAAACGTATAACTAAGCATCTTCCATAATTTGCCCATTATAAACTTCTTGGTTTTGATCTAGAGGAAATTTATATGTATTGTGCAGTGAATTGCATTGAAAATCCCTATATTGCCAACTACATAAAGAAAACAAAACAAATAGAAGATGAAGAGAATACTAATGAAAGGGAAGAGACTTCCCAATACCCCCCCTATTATTTCTTATGATGAATCAGGTAACGAGGAGGAGCCTCCTATTCAACCAATCTCATTAATAAGGAGCTCCAAAAAGAGGATTGAACCCACACATGATGTGGTGAAGAAGATGAAAAGAAAAAGGAAGATAGGTAAAAAGATATCTCTCCCAAATAATGTTGCTCCTATTACTATTGTGCCTCGTGAAAATATAATTGTGGAAGATAATGATACTTCCTATGATCTTGAAAATCTTTTTGGCACTTGCTTGGAAGAATATGATAATTTCTATACTATTGGTGCTATCCATACTATTAATGATGAGAGTGATTATGCTTATGATATGAAAAGGCCCAAGCTTGGGGATGCTATGTTTGATGAAGATGATGTTTTTGAGAATATATTTGCTGCAATTAATGTTTGTCCCAAGCTTGGGGATGCTACGTTTAATGAAGATGATATTTTTAGTCTCCCAAGTTTTGATATGCAAATTTATAATGATGATAGCATGCCTCCTACTTATAATGATTATTGTGATGATACTTATGCTATAAAAAGTAGTGATTATATTTATAAAACTTGTCATGATTATGGTTACCCCTTTTCTGAACATTACTCTTTTAATGTGGAAACAATTTATAGTATTCGAGTTTCTTATGATACTCCCACTATTCCGAATGAGAAGAATTTTGCTCATGTGGAGAGTAATAAAATTTCTATGCTTGTAGATCATGAAAAGAATGCTTTAAGTGCTGGTTATATTGTTGAATTCATTCATGATGCTACTGAAAATTATTATGAGGGAGGAGTATATGCTTGTAGGAATTGTAATAATATCAAGTTTCGTCTCTATGTGCTTAAAGTTTTGAAGTTATGCTTGTTTTCCCCTCCTATGCTAGTTGATTATTGTTCCCACAAGTTGTTTGCTCACAAAATCCCTATGCATAGTAAGTGGGTTAGGCTTAAATTGTTAGTCATATTCTTCATGATGCTCTCTTTATGTTTCAATTCTTATCTTTTATGTGAGCATCATTGAAATCATCATGCCTAGCTAGGGACGTTAAACGATAGCGCTTGTTGGGAGGCAACCCAACTTTATTTTTGTTCCTTGCTTTTTCTCTTGTTTAGCAATAAATAATTTATCTAGCCTCTGTTATGATTGAGTTTTTATGTTTAATTAGTGTTTGTGCCAAGTAGAACCTTTGGGAAGACTTGGGGAAAGTCTTTTTAATCTTGCTGTAAAAAACAGAAACTTTAGCGCTCACGAGAATTGCTGCCATTTTTTACTGGAGAGTGTTATTTAGTTAATTATTTTTGAATATGATTAATAGATAAATTCCGCACGTCCAGAAATTTATTTTAGAATTTTTGGGGTTCCATAAGTTTGCGTTAGTTACATATTACTACAGACTGTTCTGTTTTTGACAGATTCTGTTTTCCGTGTGTTGTTTGCTTATTTTAATAAATCTATGGCTAGTAAAAGAGTTTATAAACCATAAAGAAGTTGGAATACAATAGGTTTAACACCAATATAAATAAACAATGAGTTCATTACAGTACCTTGAAGTGGTGTCTTGTTTTCTTTCGCTAACGGAGCTTACGAGTTTTCTGTTAAGTTTTGTGTTGTGAAGTTTTCAAGTTTTGGGTAAAGATTCGATGGACTATGGAATAAGGAGTGGAAAGAGCCTAAGCTTGGGGATGCCCAAGGCACCCCAAGGAAATATTCAAGGACAACCAAGAGCCTAAGCTTGGGGATGCCCCGGAAGGCATCCCCTCTTTCGTCTTCGTTCGTCGGTAACTTTACTTGGAGCTATATTTTTATTCACCACATGATATGTGTTTTGCTTGGAGCGTCATTTTATTTTCTTTTGTTTTGCTTTCTGTTTGAATAAAATACCAAGATCTGAAATTATTAAATGTTAGAAGTCTTCATATAGTTGCATAATTGTTCGACTACTCATTGATCTTCACTTATATCTTTCGGAGTAGTTTGTCATTTTCTCTAATGCTTCACTTATATCTTTTTAGAGCACAGTGGTGGTTTTATTTTGTAGAAATAGGTGAACTCTCATGCTTCACTTATATTATTTTGAGAGTCTTTAGAACATCATGGTAATTTGCTTTGGTTATGAAATTAGTCCTAATATGATGGACATCCAAGAGGGATATAATAAAAACTTTCATATAAGTGCATTGAATACCAAGAGAAGTTTGATACTTGATGATTGTTTTGAGATATGGAGATAGTGATATCAAAGTTGTGCTAGTTGGGTAGTTGTGAATTTGAGGAATACTTGTGTTGAAGTTTTCAAGTCCCGTAGCATGCACGCATGGTAAACGTTGTGTAACAAATTTGAAACACGAGGTGTTATTTGATTGTCTCTCTTATGAGTGGCGGTCGGGGACGAGCGATGGTCTTTTCCTACCAATCTATCCCCCTAGGAGCATGCGTGTAATGCTTGGTTTTTGATGACTTGTAGATTTTTGCAATAAGTATGTGAGTTCTTTATGACTAATGTTGAGTCCATGGATTATACGCACTCTTACCCTTCCATCATTGCTAGCATCTTCGGTACCGTGCATTGCCCTTTCTCACACTGAGAGTTGGTGCAAACTTCGCCGGTGCATCCAAACCCCGTGATATGATACGCTCTTTCACACATAAACCTCCTTATATCTTCCTCAAAACAGCCACCATACCTACCTATTATGGCATTTCCATAGCCATTCTGAGATATATTGCCATGCAAATTTCCATCATTCCGTTTATTATGACACACATCATCATTGTCATATTGCTTTGCATGATCATGTAGTTGACATCGTATTTGTGGCAAAGCCACCGTTCATAATTTTTCATACATGTCGCTCTTGATTCATCGCAATCCCGGAACACCGCCGGAGGCATTCATATAGAGTCATATCTTGTTCTAGTATCGAGTTGTAATCTTCGAGTTGTAAATAAATAGAAGTGTCATGATCATCATTAATAGAGCATTGTCCCAAAAAAAGAGAAAGGCCAAAAAAGAAAAGAAAGGCCAAATAAAAAAAGGCAAAAAAAGAGAAAGGCCAAATAAAAAAATACAAAAGGGACAATGCTACTATCATTTTTCCACACTTGTGCTTCAAAGTAGCATCATGATCTTTATGATAGAGAGTCTCTTGTTTTGTCACTTTCATATACTAGTTGGAATTTTTCATTATAGAACTTGGCTTGTATATTCCAACAATGGGCCTCCTCAAGTGCCCTAGATCTTCGTGAGCAAGCAAGTTGGATGCACACCCACTTAGTTTCTTTTGTTGAGCTTTCATACATTTATAGCTCTGGTGCATCCGTTGCATGGCAATCCCTACTCCTTGCATTGACATCAATTGATGGGCATCTCCCTAGCCCATTGATTAGCCGCGTCGATGTGAGACTTTCTCCTTTTTGTCTTGTCCACATAACCCCCTCATTATATTCTATTCCACCCACAGTGCTATATCCATGGCTCACGCTCATGTATTGCGTGGAAGTTGAAAAAGTTTGAGATTACTAAAGTATGAAACAATTGCTTGGCTTGTCATTGGGGTTGTGCATGATGAGAGCATTCTTGTGTGACGAAAATGGAGCATGACCAAACTATATGATTTTGTTGGGATAAACTTTCTTTGGCCATGTTATTTTGAGAAGACATGATTGCTTAGTTAGTATGCTTGAAGTATTATTGTTTTTATGCCAATATTAAACTTTTGTCTTGAATCTTATGGATCTGAATATTCTTGCCACAATAAAGAAAACTACATGGATAAATATGTTAGGTAGCATTCCACATCAAAAATTCTGTTTTTATCATTTACCTACTCGAGGACGAGCAGGAATTAAGCTTGGGGATGCTGATACGTCTCCAACGTATCTATAATTTTTTATTGTTCCATCCTATTATATTATCAATCTTGGATTTTTATATGCATTTATATGCTATTTTATATGATTTTTGGGACTAACCTATTAACCTAGAGCCCAGTGTCAGTTTCTGTTTTTTCCTTGTTTTAGGGTTTCGAAGAAAATGAATATCAAACGGAGTCCAAACGGAATGAAACCTTCCGAAAAGTTATTTTTGGAAAGAAAGCAATACAGGAGACTTGGAGTGCACGTCAGGGGATCAACGAGGAAGCCACGGGGCAGGGGGCGCGCCCACCTCCCTGGGCGCGCCCTCCACCCTCGTGGGCCCCTCGTGGCTCCCCTGACGTATTTCTTCCGCCTATATATATCCATATACCCAAAACGATCAGGGACACAATAGATCGGGAGTTCCGCCGCCAGAAGCCTCCGTAGCCACCGAAAACCAATCTAGACCCGTTTCGGCACCCTGCCGGAGGGGAATCCTTCTTCGGTCGCCATCTTCATCATCCCGGTGCTCTCCATGACGAGGAGGGAGTAGTTCTCCCTTGGGGCTAAGGGTATGTACCAGTAGCTATGTGTTTGATCTATCTATCTCTCTCTCTCTCTTTCTCTCTCTCTCGTGTTCTTGAGGTGGTACGATCTTGATGTATCGCGAGCTTTGCAATTATAGTTGGATCTTATGATGTTTTCTCCCCCCTCTACTCTCTTGTAATGGATTGAGTTTCCCCTTTGAAGTTCTCTTATCGGATTGAGTCTTTAAAGATTTGAGAACACTTGATGTATGTCTTGCCGTGCGTATCTGTGGTGACAATGGGATATCACGTGATTCACTTGATGTATGTTTTGGTGATCAACTTGCGGGTTCCGCCCATGAACCTATGCATAGGGGTTGGCACATGTTTTCGTCTTGATTCTCCGGTAGAAACTTTGCGGCACTCTTTGAGGTTCTATGTGTTGGTTGAATAGATGAATCTGAGATTGTGTGATGCATATCATATAATCATACCCACGGATACTTGAGGTGACATTGGAGTATCTAGGTGACATTAGGGTTTTGGTTGATTTGTGTCTTAAGGTGTTATTCTAGTACGAACTCTAGGGCTGTTTGTGACACTTATAGGAATAGCCCAATGGATTGATTGGAAAGAATAACTTTGAGGTGGTTTCATACCCTACCATAATCTCTTCGTTTTGTTCTCCTCTATTAGTGACTTTGGAGTGACTCTTTGTTGCATGTTGAGGGATAGTTATGTGATCCAATTATGTTATTATTGTTGAGAGAACTTGCACTAGTGAAAGTATGAACCCTAGGCCTTGTTTCCTAGCATTGCAATACCGTTTATGCTCACTTTTACCATTAGTTACCTTGCTGTTTTTATATTTTCAGATTACAAAAACCTGTATCTACCATCCATATACCACTTGTATCACCATCTCTTCGCCAAACTAGTGCACCTATACAATTTATCATTGTATTGGGTGTGTTGGGGACACAAGAGACTCTTTGTTATTTGGTTGTAGGGTTGCTTGAGAGAGACCATCTTCATCCTACGCCTCCTACGGGTTGATAAACCTTAGGTCATCCACTTGAGGGAAATTTGCTACTGTCCTACAAACCTCTACACTTGGAGGCCCAACAACGTCTACAAGAAGAAGGTTGTGTAGTAGACATCAATTATCATCTCGTATCAATGCCGAAATTATACATCAAATATTAGTTGTTTTGTTTTGTGGTCTAAGATCCTATCAAGAATTCATGCCTTGTATGTGCCCTAGAAACTATTGTGATGCAAATTATCTTATACTAGTTTCTATTTGCGATGCAAAAAAAATCCTATGTCGACCGTATACAATATAGCTAATTCTTAAGTTTAAGTTCGTCAACTATGAAGAGAGAAACCGTTGGCAAACACCACTAAAATTAATTCATTTTCAAAGTTAGTTGCTTGATGTATTGAATTGTTAACAAGTCTGATGTGCAAGTCCTCAACCTTGTTCTCTATAATTATCATTCACAATAGATTTTTTTCTCTCTACTTGGCTTGCCCACCCCTCCTAACCCAAATCCTGGCTCCGCCCTTGACGGGGGCTCATTTTTGCTTGCTTTACTCAATTGTGACATGTTCTTGATGGTCTAGCGACACGATTCAAAGTAGGCGGACTAAAAGGCAAAGGGATTCGGACTTTATAATTTCATCCATGAAGGTAGAAGCAGGAATTTTGGAGCAGATGGTTTAGCAAAGTTTCCCTTTTCTCTAGATTTGAGTAGACATGTCTCACTAATTCGGGCGCATGACGTTATACCAATTTCTTTGGACCTGTTGATCAATAAAGCAACCTAGTTTTCCCTCAAAATAAAAGAAACATGAACATAGCTTAGTTGGGGCCGAATTGGGCTATAGCCCGCCTATGTTGTTGCAATTTTTGACCAATGCTTTGGAGCCAACCCAGCCCACTAACTGCAAGTTGGAATCCACTAAGCACGAATCACTGCACCTTCATCGACACACCAATTCATAAATCGGTTCTTGGCCGATCTAGAGCTCCTTTTGAAGAAACGAGAAAAGCTTCCATCTGCGCCAATAGTAGGGACAGTGCGCCCAAAGCACCACCATCCGGGTTTGCAAAAGTCGATGTAGATGCAGCAGTGTCAAAGATGCATAATCGAGGTGTGGTGGCTGCTGTTCGCAGGGATACCACAAGCAATTTTGTGGGTAGTTCAGCGCTGGTGGGCAGCGATTTTGGAGGCAATTGCATGTTGTGAAGGCCTATCTCTCGCTCAAGATTTGCTGCTGCAGAATTTTGTTATCTCCAAGGAGGTGGTCAACGACATCCAGAGAGCAAGCCGTGGAGGCAATGGTGCTATCATCATAGAGATTAGACAAAGTTTATTAGCATTTAATTGTACTATAACTTTGGAGAGCATAGTTGCTAATAGTGATGCCGATGGTTAGCCAAGTTTGCTTATTCTTTAGATCAGGGTCATCATCATGTATGGCTAGATGCTCCCCATGATCCATTCTGTATCCCACACCATGTGGACTTTGAGTAATAAATTTTGGTTTAAGCCCTAAAAAAATGTAATCACTGCACCTCATCCCCTTTACACACATGTTATGCAAGCATATGCATCACATGTAATTTTTATTTCCACACAAAATTACCATTTATTAGTCGATGCCAATTTTCCTATAGGCTGTTGGTTATAACACTTCGAATAGTTTGAAAACTCTATCATTTGACCAACAAAAGTGATATTATGCACTGACTAATGCCTACTGAAACTTATAGTAAGTTGAGAATTTGAAAAGTTTGGTTTACTCCCGTGGGCGGCCCACCCAATTTTTTCTTTGAAGCTCCGCCACTTCCGATCCCGTGAAAGCGGTTTTCTTTGAAAAACCCGATTGCTACATTTGAATTGACAAATTAAGAAATATATTATTTTAAGCTCAAAATGATGTTCAATAATTTATAAATTCATAAAATTTAGAAAATGTTACTGGATATTCAAATATATTCATCAATTTCAATTATTCACGAATTTTATAAAATATATGTGAATTATTTAAAAAGGATCCAATATAAAAATGCATCAGAATTTATCTTAATTTTTTAAAAAAGTTAGTTTATTAATAAAAATATTCTCGTCTGTTAAAATATTCATGTATTTAAAAATCCTGAATCTTAAAAATATTCTGGAATTCTAAGGATGTTCATTCATTTTGTAAAATATTTACTAATCTAAATAAATTATCTAGTTTATCAATATTTTTGGTATGTTTAAATAATTGTTATATGATTTTTGTAAATATAATATATTAAAATTTATTCTATTATTTTTAAATTTCGTCATGAATTTTTAAAAGGTGGACATGAACAAAAAGGACAAAAAAACGAAAAAGAAAAACAAGTGAAAGATAAGAACCCTCCCCCCCCCCCACCCACCCACCCGCGGGAGAAAAAGATCGAAGGGGAAAACCTGACAAAACCAATGAATAAAAAATACTCCCTCCGTTCCATAATGTAGTTCCTATAGATTTTTTAAAAAGTCAAACCTCACAAACTTTGACCAAGTTTGTGGAGAAAAATATTTACATCTAGAGTGTGAAACATATATCACTAGATTCATCATAAGATGTAGTTTCACATTATATATTTTTGGTATTATAAATATAAATATTTTTCTCTTGACTTCTCAAAAAATCTATAGGCATTATATTATGGAACGAAGGGAGTAGTACATTCCCTGTGTAACAAAGGAAAACCAAAAAAAATGTTTACACATGCACCTGTAAATGGGCCTGGTCCTGGGATTGCTAACAAAACGTCGTAGTGGGTGTCAAATAAGAGGTGTTTGGTTACATTGCTTAGTAAGGAAATTGCTCGGCTAGCCCAGCCAGCCAGCTTTCGCTTTGCCAGCCTTGCCTAATGAAACGGTTAGGTTCCTTTTCTTACTAGCCTTGCCCCGCGAAAATTGTTGTTAGGAGTGGGTCGTCGATTTCTCCGCATGTGAAGTTTGCCGTCGGAAGCGAGCCGATTTGGCTCTCCTGAGCTAGCAAGGTTTTCCTAGCGCATCCAAGCTAGCCGGCCCACAAAATCTAAGATATCTTAATAGTTTCAAACACCTAACCTTGCTAGTTCCAAACACCTAACCTTGCCGGGCAAGGCTATAACTATTCTTGCTAAGGATCCAAACGCGCCCTAAGAAACTCCTCGAGAACGTGTGTAACTCACTTGGTGCATGTTGTAAGACGCGGTTTCCTATTGCTCCACTCTGCGGCAAACTGCCGTTGAATTGCACAGGAGCGACCAAGCTGGGCTGGCCCATTTAAAGCTAGGAAAGGTGGACGTCGGTTCCGGTTTTGGAAACTTTTCTGAAGGTTCTTAACTGCTTCAGATCTGTTTGTTTTTCTTTTCATGTTGTTTCTAGTGTCGGTTTCCATTATCTTTTTTTACTTTTTTAGAAAATTACCTTGTTAAAAAAATGTTTGGAATTTCAAAATTTGTTTGCTGTCAAAAAAAGAAGGTTTGTCGTTTTCAAACATTTGTGACATATTTTTTTGTGAACAAACATTTGTGACATTGTTAAATGGTGTGGGAGTTAGATGTGACATTGCGAACTCTCGTCTAAATGAGAGCTAGACAATCGTAGAATATTTATATCTCGTGGCCACGCACAAGAGACTAAGAAATTAAACAAAAAATTGACAGTAAGCGGCCGAGTCCAACGAAGCCAAAACCAACGAAAGTCGTCTTAGTGCATTTCACATGGCGCACAGGAACGTGTAAACGGCTGGTACTACCCGACCAATCCCGCACACGCACGCATCTCCATAGCCGTACGTCATCCATGAGCCTCATTGCAGGCTGCGACTGAGGACGTCAACCGATTTGCGCCTGGAAACCAGCATTGTTTGATTTTACTCTCTTGACTCATTCACTCAGGGGCGGACCCAGAAACTATTCTAAGTGGGGGCAAACTATGGGAGTGGGGGCATACTTTGTACAAATTCACATAGTTTTGGCAAAAATTTCTGAAATTTCAAAGAAATATCACTGAAGTTTCATATTTTGAGTGGGGTCCTAGGCCCCCACTCCCATGAACGTGGGTCCGCCCCTGCATTCACATCGTAGAAGAGCGGCACGTTCAGCAGTACTTCCTCCATGCTTAAAAGAGTGTACTTGTTGAAGGGTCAAACTATCTTAAAGTTTGACCGAGTTTGTGCAAAAATATATTAATGCTTGTGAAAGCAAATAGGTATATGACGAAAATATATTTTATTATGAATTTAATGCCACTAATTTGATGCATAAATGTTGTTCTATTATTATGTAAATACGGTCAAATATAAAAAAGTTTGAGTTTCTAACAAAGTTGAAAGTACACTCTTTTAAGGACGAAGTGAGTATGTTATTTTAGCAGACCGACAGTCAGCAGTCGGGTAGCAGCTGTTTACACGTTCCTGCATTGCTGGTACTGATGACATTTCTCGCATGATGATCATGCATGTACCTAGTCTACCACCAAGGCGGAAGCGGTCTATTTCCGTTGCAGAGAATGTGCTTGGTGCAGTATAAAACTACAAATTAACGCCGGCCGGAAGCTAATGCGTGTATGTAGCAGCAAGCAAACACCAGAGGGACGACGACCCAAGCTCCAGAAATGAGGACCTCCGTCCATGGCTGCTCTCTTCAGCCAAGCATGCGCGCCGGCCGACGGCAGCCCTCCTCCGTCTCCGCGAGCGCCACTCGTCTCCCTCGGCAGATCATATCGGCTGCAAAGGTTTCTCGCCTCTCTCTGAACCCCACTATTTGATCAGGACGCGCCGAGAGATACATATAGGCTTATATCGTTGTATATCTTGTGTGTTTCAAGGAGCTTCACCAGCAGCTTGCTTTGAGAATTGGGGATGCATCATCAAACGCTCTCAATTATGCCTCGCAAAGGTTGCTGGATGCATTTGTGGGCACCGTCTTCACATTAAGTCGCCAACCTTTACGTCCCACCGAGGTAAGTAGCTAGGGATAACATCGACTGCATTATCAGCTAGCTAGATAATAAAATATAGAGGGCCGTGTGCATCGATCGATGCAGAGGCCGGGGGTTTACCCTCTTCGGAAAAGATAGAAAACTACAACATCCATCTTTTGCTTTCACTCAGTTAACAAGTGAGGAGATCACACAATTGCAGAATAATGTTTAGGCAACCAAATTTACAAATATTTGCGAGTGCTTAACTACTTATTGAATTAATAAAATCCCAAATCCTTGTTGCAGGGTAATTTTGCACCCGTTGAAGAGATCGGCGATGTGCGGGAGATACTTGATATTGTAGGAGAGATTCCAGCAGATTTTCCAGAGGGTGTTTATATAAGAAATGGTAATCCTAGTATGCTCCTACCGTCTTAACAGTTGAGAGATCACAAACATGCATGCATGGAGCAGAATCAAAAGTCATGATGCCGGTGTGGGATGCATGCAGGTTCAAACCCTCTCTTTGGAGCCCTCCACTCGTCAAGCTCTATCTTTGGCAAGTCCCATGACATTTGGGTCGAAGGAGAAGGCATGCTCCACGCCGTGTACTTCACCAAGAGCAACAACAACACATGGTCAATCAAGTACACCAACCGCTACGTGCAGTCCGATACATTTAGGGTTGAGAAAGGACTGAAGGAACCATGCTTCCTCCCTGCCACTGACGGTGACCCTCTTGCGATGCTCATAGCGGGTACCCTTAATACTGTAAGTACATGATTGACAACTTTTTTCCTTCTTCTGGTGGTTATGGAATGCTGAAATACGCTGCATATGAGCAGCTGAGGTTCGGAAAGGCTTTCAAGAACATGAGCAACACCAGCGTGTTTGAGCATGCTGGGAGAGTCTTCTCAGCAGCAGAAAATGATAACCCCCATGAGATTGACTTGTATAGTCTTGGCACACTGGGTAGCTGGAATGTTGATGGAGGATGGAAGATGCCATTCACTGCGCACCCCAAGGTTTGTCCTCCCGCTTACTTTCTCAAAATGATACTTTATAAATATACACACACACACAGGTCAAGTGTATGATGGTGATGCGTTAGAGGCGATACCAAATAGCAACAACACCATATAATTTGAAATAGTATTGTGATCACTTATTAGACAAGGCATAAAATGTGTTAACTGAGAAAATAAGTGAATTCATATTATTAGTTGTCTTCTGGGTTTACATGCAAGAGAATATTGTTAGTTAAGAAGGACAACAAACTGTTTTTTACCGGAACAGTAAGAAATTCCTCCTTTGTATCTTTTTGTATTTTCTTTTAGGAGTATCCTCTACATGCAAAAAATAAGACTATTATTCCAGCATAACACGTATTCCCTTCTTGCCAAATTATAATGCATATAAATTTGTTCAAAGTCAAATTGTCTAAACTTTGACCAAGTTTATAGAAGATTAAATGACCATTCACAATACCAAATATATACCAAGCGAAGATAAATTTCTTGATGAATCTAAAAATATTGATTTAGTTCTGTAAATGTTGATAAATTTATCTATAAACTTGGTCCAAGTTTACAAAGTTTGACTTTGACCAAATCTAATATGCACTTTAATTCAGCACCAAAATTTATATGTACTATAATTTTTAAAAAACTTGTACGATTCGTATTAATACTGCTTCTAAGACATTTTTAGTTTGATTACCAAATTACACTAGTTCTTTTTGGAGAATTTATCATGTAGAGTTGGTACTTAAACTGAAGTCTTGCTCATGGATCTGAACTACGTCTCTCGTGATAATGCTGCACTCATGTTATAGTAG